>BSYR01000016.1:0-10000000 GCA_030270665.1 Hibiscus trionum
CTTTTGATTTTGCTCTAAAGGTGATCATGCTGGCTCAGATTGATTAATATCCTTTCTTTTGATCTCAAGATTTCTAGACCAATGAAGTATTCTAGCTCGCCTATGTCTTTCATCTTGCAACTGTCATTCAAAATTCCTTCCAATTTATCAATTTAAGTGAATTTCATTTTTAGTGATCATCAAGTCATCTACGTAAATGAGCATTATCCCCAGCTTGTTCTCTTGCTTTTTGATAAATAGAGAATAATCATACTTTCTTTGCTTATAACCAGTAGCCAGTAAGGTCTTTGTTAACCTTAGATTCTACTGTCTTGAAACTTATTTTAATCCATACAAAAATTTTTGTCGCCTATAAATTATATGCTCTTGATGGCTGTAAAGACCTTCAGGCTAACATATGTAAACCTCTTCATCAAGGTTGCTTTGTAAAAAAGTATTGTGAATATCTATATGATGAAGAGGCCAATTAAACATTGCAACAAGAGAAAAAAACAATCCTGATAATAACCAGCTTGGCCAGAAAGAAAAAAAATGTCATTATAGTCAAAACAAATCTTTCGGTTTTTTTTTTCATTTTTGCTTTGAATCATTCAAAATTAAACGTGTTAGTTTAATTCAGTTGGCATGTTATTAATACAATATATAAGAAGACATGAAATCGAACTTATTTAACCACTTAATATATTTTTATTTATGTAACTCGTTTAATCGAATTTTATTCACTTCCACTCATAATCGTTTTATAAAAAACAAATTAAATTATCTAATAGAACTTTTCTTTCAAAAAAAATGTTGAGAATGATAAGTACATAAGAACTTACTCAGCATCACTTAAAAGGAGAATTTTTTGGATAAATTCTATTTTGTTTAGTTTTTAACACTACATATTCTTTAACATTTATATTCATAAAAGATAGTTTAATAACATCCAATAATTAATTATAAGTACTATACTAAACATGTTTTATAACTTAAATTCCATAATTGTCCTACACTTAATTTTTTAGTTCATCAATCAAACTTTAGTATTAGAGGTTTCGACTGAAGTGGGGCTGTGTTTAGTGGGACGGTTCCTAACAACAAGTGTAATTCATTTCCTGGCGATGAGAAATACACTGGCCGATATATGGCGGCCGCTTGGAGGTATCTCAATTACTGATATAGGCGATAACAGGTTTTGCTTCAAGTTCTTCCATGAGGTTGACATGAATAGAGTCATGGAAGGTTCTCCTTGGTTTTTTAATAACCACCTTTTATTATTACACAAACTAACGAGCTCTGAAGATCCTCTGTTGGTTCCATTAGAGACAGCAATATTCTGGGTTCAAGTTCATGAACTCCCAGCGGGTTTTATGTCGGAACCGATGGCAAAACAATTTGGGAACTTCATTGGTTCGTATATTGAGTATGATTCAAGTCTGATACTTTCGGGGAGGAAACAGTATATGAGGGTGAAGGTTGGTCTGAATGTCAATATGCCATTAAAGAGGAAAAAGAAGATCATGGTTGCGAAGGATAAATCAGTGTTTGCCAAATTCTAATATGAAAAGATCACACTCTATTGTTTCATTTGCGGAAAGCTTGGCCACGGGAGAGTTATTGCCCTCTTCGATTGTCGTTGGATCCAAAGGAAATAACCTTTGGCTGGGACTTGACCCTCAGAGCACCGCCACGGCGAGGGCCGCCGGTGCCAAGTAAATGGCTGAGAGAGGAGGTTACGGGGGCTCCATTGCTGTGCGTCAGTGAAGCCAGGAACGTGCATGGGCAGTTGAGAAGAAATGGCAGTGTGGGAAATATTGTGCAACCGGTTACTGCACGTGAGAGTGCATCAAAATCTGGGGCCACTATTCCCTCGTACTGGAATACAACGTGGGTCAATTCAATGGGGCCCAACAAAACAAACACGTTGACCAATGAACATGGCCACATGGACATTGGGTCGGACATGGAGGACAACCCAATAGATGTTGTTGACGGGAAAAAGAGGCCACGAACAGCAAAGGAGGTGCAAGATATTTCTGGACAGTTGGATTTACCTGCACCTGGTGATGGAAGCTTTGTATCGGCTAGCTCTGTGGAACAGAGCAGCCGGGCCCAATGAAGGTGACATGTTGGAACGTCCGTGGATTGGGGAAGCCCCGGACGGTGAATCGTCTCAAGAATTCTTTGAGGCGTAACCCTCCCCAGGTTTTGTTTCTGATGGAAACAAAACTCGATGTAAAAAGAATGGAACGAGTGAGAAGGAAATGCGGGTTCTTGTTTGGGATAGATGTTGGTGCTGCAGGAACCAAAGGTGGTTTATCGTTAGGGTGGAAATCGGACATCGACATAATGTTGCAAAGCTACTCACGGAATCATATCGATGTACTTGTCAAAGAGAATGATTCGATGGTTTGGCGCTTTAATGGGTTCTATGGTTGTCCGGAGGAACGCTTTCGACACATCTCCTGGGATCTCTTACGACAGTTAAATTCGGATCAGCAAACACCCTGGCTTGTGGCATGAGACTTTAATGAACTCATGTTCTCATTTGAAAAGCAAGGTGGACGGCTGAGATCGGAACGCAACATGGCCCAATTCCGAGAGGCACTGGATGTTTGTGAACTTTGTGATTTAGGCTTTAAGGGCACATGGTACACGTGGGAGAGAGGTCGAACTGAGGCGACAAATGTAAGGGAAAGACTTGATAGGGCAGTAGCAAATTTGAGTTGGTTGGAGATGCATCCGGATTTCTCAGTGGTGCACTTAACTCATTCCATATCGGACCACTGCCCGGTCTTAATCAACACTGGCCACAACCTTCGAAACCCACTACGGCCACTTAATGTAGAATTTCGCTTTGAAACAAGCTTGGCCCTTGAAGATGGTATTGAGCAAGTAATTACCTCTGCATGGGAAAGTACAAATGTCGACTTACCTGAACGACTCACAACCCTGGGACATGCATTGAGTTCTTGGAGTAAAGATCTAAGGCGTACAAACTCTACTGCAAAACGACAACTGCAAGATAGGCTGCACGAATTGTCTTTGGCAGATCCGGATGAAGCATCATTAAGTGAGCTCATTGAGGTGAAGCTTAGATTGAACATGGAGGCCGACAAGGAAGAGATGTACTGGGAGCAGCGCGCACGTGCCAATTGGTTACATCACGGGGATAAAAACACTCGTTATTTCCATAATTTTGCATCCTTTCGAAAGAAGGCTAACATGGTAAATGGCTTACATGATGAGCAAGGTATCTGGGTATCTGAAAGTGAAGATCTTGCACAGTTAGCCACCAATTATTTCCAGTTCTTATTTGCAACTTCGCAACCGAGTGATGCAGCTGAAATTCTAAACCTGGTACAAACTAAAGTAACACCAGTGATGAATGGAAATCTACTCAAACCCTTCCAGGAAGACGAGGTTAAAGTGGATTTATTCAGCATGGCTCCAATGAAAGCAAGTGGGATGGATGGCTTCCCAGCATTCTTCTTCCAAAAATACTGGCACATTGTAGGAGAGGAGGTAACCCGATACTGCTTGTCGATTCTAAATATGCAAACTGATATTAAAACTATAAACACAACACATATAGTTTTAATACCAAAAGTTAATAATTCACAGAATCTTGCACAATTCAGGCCCATAAGCTTGTGCACGGTCGTTTATAAGATCGTATCGAAAGTCTTAACGAACCATTTATCTGAGGTGTTGCATGTTTGTATTGATAAATCCCAAGGGGCTTTCATCCCTGGCAGATGCATTTTTGATAACGTGATTATAGCCTATGAAATCTTGCAGTCGATGAAGACTAACAGGAAAGGCAAGCATGGTTCTTTTGCTTTGAAAGCTGACATGAGTAAAGCCTATGATCGCGTTGAGTGGTCGTTTTTGGAGGCGCTGATGCACAAACTAGGCTTTGATACACGTTGGATTCAATTGGTTATGCGATGCGTAAGCACGATGTCTTATTGTGTAAGCATTAATGGAAGCAAAGGGGATCAGTTTTACCCGACTCGTGGATTGCGGCAAGGCGATCCGTTGAGTCCATATCTATTCCTAATATGTGCTGAAGGCCTGTCAACTTTACTGAATGAAGCAAACAATAGAGGAACAATTGCTGGGGCTCGAATTGGAAGAAGCAGATTACAAGTTGGGCACCTCTTTTTTGCGGATGATAGTATTGTTTTTGGTGAAGCATCGCTACAAGGGGCAACAAATATGGTGAATGTGTTGAACAAATATGCAAACATGTCAGGGCAACGGGTTAACTATGATAAATCACTAATTTATTTTAGCGCCAATGTTGAACATGCGATACAGGACCAAATTGCCAACATGTTAGGTGTGCGTATATCAGCCAACCCAGAAAGGTACCTTGGTTTGCCTATCATGGTTGGACGATCGAAGAAAGAGGCTTTTAGCTATTTTTTTGACAGGTTCAATAACAAGGTTGATAGTTGGGGCGTCTGATTCTTGTCAATAGGTGGAAGAGAGGTGTTGATTAAAGCTGTGTTGCAAGCTATCCCAGTGTATGCAATGCAATGCTTCTTGCTTCCTCTTACGTTGTGCCGATCCTTGGAGCAAATCATGGCGAAATTTTGGTGGAGAAGCAAAGGTGCGGCAACGGGAATCCACTGGTGCAGTTGGAACAAGCTGTCTATGCCTAAGTCGGAAGGGGGAATGAGCTTTCGATGTCTAAGCAAATTCAACATTGCTTTGCTCGCAAAGCAGTGCTGGCGCCTGATCACAGAACCTCAAAGCTTGTTAGGCCAGGTCTTGCAAGCAAGGTACTATCCCAATGGAGATTTCCTCAATGCTGGTTTAGGTGCAAGACCCTCCTACGTGTGGCGAAGTATATGGAGCGCAAGGGGACTGATCGAGAAAGGCTACGGATGGCGAGTAGGGTCAGGGGAGAAAATCAATATATGGGCTGAACCCTGGGTTCCTGGCACAAAAGAAGGACGCATTACAAATCAACCTATTAATATTCACTACACGATGGTTGCTGATTTGATACAACCTGGTACTAGAACATGGAACTATGAAGCTCTCCAAGAATTGTTTGATGATAACCAAGTCTCTCGAATATCTTCCATTCCTTTGGCACATACACACTTGGAAGATAGGTTGATTTGGAGATTCGATGGCACAGGAAATTATTCAGCTAAGAGTGGGTACAAGCTGTTGCGTGAGGAGGAAGGCAGAGTTACTGATCACCGATTGATGTCATTTTATGCAGAATTATGAAGTATTGATGTCCCTGCAAAGATTCAAATCGCCATGTGGAAGTTTGTTAATAACTATCTGCCTACATTTGATAATCTGCAGATTCGCAGACTCCCTGTAAACAATGTATGCCCTCGCTGCCAGCAGAATGGTGAATCTGTGGAACATATAATGAGGGACTGTAGCTTCACGCAGAAAGTGTTGGCGAAACTGGGATTAGCTGATTCTACAAATCTAACTACAAGTGATTGGAAGGAATGGCTACCAGCTTTCTTTGCTGGTCTATCATCTCGTGGTAAAAAGAAATTACTCGTTTTATATTGGCATTTATGGTTCTCACGCAACAAATTAGTGCACGAGGGTATTACACATACAGTAGAAGAGATGGAGGTTTTTGTTGAAGCTTTTATTCAAGAACGAGAAACGCTCACCCAGGTATACCCACGCCTTGTTGTATCGAGAACACCAAGATGGCAAGCCCCCCCGGAACACATAATCAAGTTCAACTTTGACACAGCATTCCACTCTGCTCACTAAAAAGCAACGTCTGGAATTATTGGTCGTGACCACAACGGCTTAATCATGGCATCTGCTGCGATTCCTCACCAACACTTAGCTGATGCATTCGTGGGCGAAGCTCAGGCATGTAAGCATGTAGTCCAGTTTGCTAAAGATCTAGGCTTTATGAATGTGATAATAGAGAGGGATTCCTTAACATTAATTAAGAAGTTGAATTCGACCACCACTGATCGGTCGATCATTTCCCCTCTGGTACATGACATTAGACGGTTGTCCAGGAACTTCCACAACATACAATTTCTTTTTACTAACAGAGGAGCCAACGCAGCAGCCCATGCAATGGCCAAGGAATGCAGATCCCTCATGATACCTCGTTTTTGGATTGAGGAAGCCCCTTCAACGGTCACAAATGTGTGCGAATCTGACAGAGGAAGACTGGAATAAAAGGAGCTAATGAAGAAAGAATACGAAGGACACAGGTCGTATGGTTTACGTATTTTCTCGGTTACAAAAGTATATGCATTATTTGGATGCACTCCGAGTTCTCACCATCTTAAGATTGTTGGTTGGGTGATGAGGTTACCTTAGTTTTATTTTCCGTTCATGTTTCTTTTTTTTCTCATCAAAGTGTAACCTTTTTACTTTTTCTAATACACAATTAGCCAGCTTTCAAAAAAATATCAAATAAAAAAATGAAAACAATACTTCTTTTTATAAGAATAGTTATGACTTTTAATATTTTTTAAAAAACTGTTTTAAATTGAATAGTTTTTTTCTGTAAAATTGAATGCTTTAGACTAGAACGAGAAATTATATCATACGTCCGTCTCAAAACGTCATCTATGGTTCCAACCAATAAAAAACATTCATTTCATTAATTTTTTTCATGTCATTTACCGAGCGAATTTTCACTCAAATTTACTGTAAATTAAATTAAAAAACATTTTTTACCAATTGTAGATTCACTTGGTAAAAAGATGATATGAAAAAAACTAATAAAATAAATATTTTTTATTGGTTGGGACCATGGATGACGTGGTGAGCCGGCCTATGATATAATTTCTCGACTACAACATTAAGAGTGTGTTCAGATAAAAAAAATTTAGAAAATAAATTAAAAAGTTTTTTATATATTGAAATTTGATAGTAAAAAAACAAAATCAAGATAGAGAAACGATAAAAGTAAATAAAGAAAGAAATTATAACTTAGCAATGCGAAAGTTAAAAAATTTATAAAACCCGAATAGATATCTAACAACATATAAAATATTAAAAAATGAGTTTTGCACATAAATTTTAAAATAACTGCATAAAGATAATATAACAAATACTAATATATGTAATGAGAGAATTTATTGACACAATAACCCTATGTAAAATTTTTAAGTTTTATCTTTTTAAAAAAATGATTTTATTCATTTTCTAGACTGTTGAATAAATAAAATATTTTAAATAAGTAAAAAAATGTTATAATCATAAGTAAAATGTTAAAATATAAATTTATATAAAAACAATATAAATATTTTTGTTCATTTAATCAATTAATAGATCTCGTTAAATAAATGAAAATTGACGATAGACATTAATAATAAAAATGAATAATATATTACAGAAAGGGTATTGATTATATATTATAATGATTTCGTGTGGTATTCAAAACTGTAAAAGCACTTTAAAGTCAGTGTCCAACTGTCATCTGCTCTCAAAATTTAGTCCCTCTGCCTTTTTTTAAACGGCCGTTATGCCTTTTCTCTCAATAACGGTGCCCTTTTCCGTCAATTTCTACGTAACACGTGACTAGACCCTCGCTCCCATGATACATCATACATAACACATGTCATCTCCATCATTCTTCTTCTTTCCATTCCCAGTTTCCCACATCATGTATAAACCATTACATTACATGATGATGATGGTGAGATAATGGGGAATATAACCATGTGCGATGTTAGCATGATAAAAAAACCAAGTGGCATGTCGCTATGTATGGGCATGTACATACATATGATACACGATGACATGTCATGGTTTGATATGATGGATTTACTTGGGGTTAGGGTTTTCCTGTAGTCCAGCTATCCAATATGGCGTCACGTCAACTCAAATTACATTTATATCCTTATATTCCTATAAATATTACTATCTCATTCATTCTTCAAAACTTTTCAATTAGATTCTTTTACGGGTATACATAAATTATTTTTTTCTTCAAAAAAAATATTCTTTTTCAAAAAAGTATACTCCAAAGAAAAATAATTGGTTGAATTTTAATTCAGTTAATATCATAGTTGTTTTAAGCATTCTAGAGATTATAAGTTTGAATTTGTTATCGAGATTACAATGATGTGAACCTTTAAAAAGTTATATTAGAAATGTAATGGTGCGAAATTACAATTTTTTGAAATCATGAAACTAAATCATTAATAAAAATACAAAAGTATATAAATTATATGAGAATTAAAAAATTCCAAAAGATACGACAACACCCTAACACCCTTGAATTCATCCCTAGTTTAAAGTGCATATATTTATTATATTAAACGTTGTGAAATAACTATTTTATCAATCACATTTCAAGAAATATTTTTTTATAAAAATCTTATTTTTTATTTTAAATATCATTGGTCGAGTCAGATAAATTTGACTCATTAAAATTTTTGTTTCATCATTTAATAAATCAAATATTGGGATTTTTTTCTTATGACTTGTGAGCGAGGAAACTAAGGAGATTTCATAAACAAAATAAAATAAAATTCAACTACCAATTAAAATGGTTGACACTAACTTTACGAAATCTAATTGACTTGAACTTTCAAATCTTATTCGCTGATGTATATATATATATATATATATATATGGAAAATTCTATAGCGCTTGTCGAGCAACGACGAACACCATTGTTGACGAGCACCGATGAGCACTGATAGATTATTTTATAAATTTTTTAAATTTAAAGTACTTAATACGTAATTATAATTTTTAAAAAAAATTAAAAGTGTAATTTAATTAAAGTATTTTTTAGTTTTAAATTTATTTTAAATATTATTAATCAATATAAATTATCCCAAATAAAAAAATTAGGTTTTTTTGCTTTGAAATTAACCCAATTACCGCCTCACCCACCGCTAACCGTCGCCGACAGTCGTCGCCGCCGACAGCCTCCGTCAGTCCTAATTCTTTGTTGCAATTAGGTAATTTATCCCTAATTTTTGAAACCGTAATCATCACCCTAACTAAAATTATGTTAATTGACTTATGTAATTCAAAATTGAGAACCCCAACGCCTTTGCTAAGACCCCAAAATTAGTTACATCAAGCCAATTTTTTTGATTGATTCGTAAAATTAATGGCCGATCCGAAACCCCCAATTTTATTGTTCGTTGCGCGTATCGGTACAGTATTCTTTGCGTACTAGTATACGTGGGAATACCGTACAGATATAGTTTTTAGCCACTGGAAATTCAGTGATAACTTACCGTACCGGTACGCTGGATATTATTGTATCGGTACGATATGTGTACCGATACATTTTTTGGTCACTGGATTTTCAGCAATATTGTGTAGTACCGGTACGATATTTTTACCATACCGGTACGTTATTAGTACCAAACCGGTATCGGTACGGTACTGATAGCGCACTGGTACGCTAGCTTCAAATGTTGCAAATTCTTCTTACTTAAAATTAACCTCTTTGATGTAGATATTGGATCTAAATTTAACGCCTTCAAAATAAGATACAACAATGATTAGGGATGGCAACGGGGTGGGGCGGGTTTTTGGCCACCCCGAACCTGCCCCGACCTATAAGATATTATACCTGACCCCGCCTCGCCCCGAATTAAAATATTAATTTACCCGCCCCAACCCGTCCCGATACAACAACCCTTAAACCCGACCCCGCCTCGAAAAATTTAAAATTTTTTAATCTTCGTCAACGATAAATGTTAGATTCGACCAATCTTCCACCACATCGCAAATTATAGTTTCAATGGACTTCAAACTTATATAAAATATAAAATAAAACCAATTTTAAATTATCCACATGTTAAACTACATATTTAAAAGAATAAACTTGAATCATTGACCGTTAGAATCGAATATATTAAAACTTGAACAACATCTAACAAAATTTTACAATAAGTACGAACCAAAACAAAAACAAAAAATAGCTTAAAACACATAAAAGTGTTTAAATATAATGATATTTTTTTATAAATATAATAAAAATACATATAAAATATAAAATTGTACCGGGGCGGGGCGGGAAATTTCTAGCAAATACCCGAACCCGCCCTGCCCCGACTTCATGCTTTTCACGCCCCACCCCGCCCCGCCCCGATCCCCGAAATTTTAGAAAAAAAATACCCGGTCGGGTCGGTCGGGCACCTCGGGTCGGGTCGGGGCCGGGTATTTTTACCATCCCTAACAATGATGAAGTGCAAGCGTCATATCAACATGTGTTCGAGGAAGACAAAAATCGAGGTACATTTATTATAATTACTTGAATTTTCAATGCTTGTCTTAAATAGTTTTTGTTGAGATTAGTGTTTTATGTACTTATATGAAAAACGTGGAGTTGTACTTGAGGAAAATATAAGTATTCCTTATCAGAGTGATTAGAAGTTTGAGACACTCATTCAATCTGTACAAAATATTGAAAAAGGAGTTTGTGAAAATGAATTTCCATTTTAAAAAAATTAATGGTCAATTTGAGAAATTAAATGGCCAATTTGAAAAATTAGTATCCATATTAGTTGCGAGCAATGTAAAATGCTCAAAACAAGATGGTGATTCACTAAAAGGAGAGGTTGTACATAATAAATCATTAGAGGGAGATGATTTAAAGAATATATCTGAAGATGTTAATTTATACAGCGAGCCATTGAATGCTGATGGTTTAGAAAATAAATCTCACGGGGAAGAAGAACAACTGCCGGGGCAATGAAGGAAGAAACCGTGAGTGGTTTTAAAATATTGATTATGTCTCCATTTATTAATTGTGATATGGATTTTTCTCCCTCATTAGAACGTAGTGGTAAAAGCAAAGTTGAAGCTATTTCAGAAGACAAAATCAAGACTGATAGAGATAGTTTTCCAGAAATTCTGAGCGATTTATTTAAATTTGAATTTAGTCCCCAACGATTTCCTAGCCAACTAGTTACGTTGAAGGAAACTCCAATAAGTAAAAATGTGGCCTAAAATGTCTAACGGTCAGAAATCATTGTCAAAGAGATGTTCGACTGCACGTTCTAATGTTACAGATGATCTGAAGTCGAAAGATATGACATCAAAAAAAAGAGCTCGAACTTCTGAAATGAATACAAAGGTATATATAAATAATTCTTTATTTGTTATTTAACATATTTTACTTAAAACTAATATTTGACATATGATAAAATGCAAAAAAAACACTACTTTGCAAGGTAGTGGAGAAACATGTAAGGTTGATGCTCCCGAAAAAAATGAGGTGGTAATGAGAAAAAAATTATTTTCTTTGTAGGGTGTAAATTCGAAATAAATAATGTACAAATATGTCATTTGAATTACATATGTGATCAATTACTCTTTAATTGCGCAAGTTGGGAACAAGAACAATGTCTATGATGTTGATAGTGAAGAAGAATTGAAAGATTTGATCCTACATGCTCAAAAAATTTAAGGAAAAAAAGGTTTAGATTCTACAAAAAAATTATTTATAAATATCGACATGTAATTTTTTTTGGTTATTATCATTTGTAAGAGTTTAATTAATGTATTTCATGCAGTATTGTTCTAAGCCAGGTGATACGTTAGCAGAAGAACGTAAGGAAAATGCGAGGATTAGCGATGCGTACAAGCAATATTTGAAGTACTTAACGCCTGAAGAAACCAAAGTTTGCATGAATATTGCTACTTGGGATGATACAGTCGGGACTCTTTTCATGAAAAAAACAATCTGTTGGACGTTGGAAATGCTCACACTATTTTTCTAGAAAATTGGTTATATGATTGGGTAATGTAACATGTTATAATAAAGTTTTTTTTTGTTTTTTGTTGTTGTTAACATTACTAATTTTTTGTTTTTAATATTTAATAGTTTATCGATATCTATGTCTACGATTTGCATTTGAGACAAGAGTCAATGCCAAAAAAGTTATATATCCCTATGTCTTTTCAGGTAAAAAAATATATTTATGGGCTACCTAGAAATAACATTATTTTCAGTTGATGATTTGATGATATTATTCAATTTTTTGTTTGTCGCAGACTTTGATTCAAGATTTTTCACCTGATAAGAAGGCGGGATCACATCACATTCTTTTCAAATTTCATACACGCTGGATAGATGACTTTATGCCTATTGATAGTAGTAATGTTGAGCAGATATATTTACAGTTTGTAATTTGTTTTTATATAGTTGTCAGTGATTTTGAACTTACATGATTTTGCAGGTATATGTGCCTTTATATTATGCAAAATGTCACTAATTTTTATTAGTTGTTGATGTTGCTGAGAGACATAATTACGTTTTGGACTCTCTTGGTGCTACTAGAGTGCGTAAAAAGATTACAGAAAATATAGTAAGTCCTTAACTCTTATAGGAACTAATATATGAATAGTGTTTAAATATCGATATCTTAATGTTTTTTCACGGTTTATACAGTTGACTAAAGCTTTAATTTGGTTTGCGGATCATGCTCATTTGGGTCGATTATTTAAAGATGCCGTAGAATTTTCATTCAGTTGCGTACAAGTACTGAAGAAGCCAAATTCGTAAGTAATATAAGTTTAAATATATTATGTTTTTTTCTCTAAAATTTTCTTTGTTAATATATTAATTTATTTCATATTTGATTCAGGGATGATTGTGGCATGTATACATTAAAGTATATAGAAGTCGATAACAAAAGTGATTGGTCGAAGATTTTTTTCACGGTAAAGTATACCATGTAGTTTCGTTTTGAAAAAGTGTGATATTTGACTAATGTTATTATTTCTATTGTGTAGACAGAAGAAAATGGGAGTTGAACGATTGAGAATTTTGGCCAAACTTGTTTGTAGCAATCACAATGAAGTTGATATGTTTAAATTGCCCATAGAAGATGAAGTAGCCGAGGATTAAGAAATTTTGAATTGTAGTAAAATATTTTTTGGGTCATTTCGTTTTCCTTTTGACTATTCAATTTATTTGAACACTTTACCATTCTGTCAACTTTATGTCTTTTATTATTTCGATTCATGTTAGTACTTTTTTGAAGAAAAATTTCTCATTTATACAACAATTACGTTTTTTTACCTTTTATGTTACACACATAAAAATTCAGAAATTCATATAATCCATACAATAACTCATAAACTCCATAACATATTTGATAACAAAAAGAATAATCCAAGTGAATAACAAGTGAATAATCCAACATAATCTATAAAAGAATAACAAGTGAATACTCGAACATAAATTCTAGCATAATCCATAATTCATACAATAAAAATAATAACAAGTGAATACTCCAACTTAAAAAAAGTTTTAATAGTTTCAACATAATCCATAAAAAGTTCCATCATAAAAGAATAGCAAGCATAATCCATAAAAAGTTCCATCATAATCCATAAAAAGTATAGTCCAAGTAACAAAAAACTAAGCCTCGGGTGCATCGTCGCTGCCATCGCCATCATCATCGCCATCGTCGCCATCGTCATCATCATGAAAGAGGTCAACTGAATACTCCAACTACTCTATACGCTCCTCAACTGCATCAAAACGACTCATAATGCGACCCTTCATCTAAGCGATCATCTCCGAAAGTGAGGCTAAAGAAACCTCTCCCTCAGGTGCTCGAGCAACTGCCTGACGACGAGCGGGTCGAGGTGGTTGATTTTGTCGTTGAGCATGAATCCACTCGCCACTGATGAGTTGAAAACCGGCCCTTCGAAGAGATGCAGCACCAATAGTATTTTTTAAAGGGAAAAGAATATCTATGGAACAATTGATGTTCTCCTTCTCAAAGATATGACTAAGGACAGTACTATAGTAAAAGGAGGTTACACGACCGGTTCGACGGTTGTTGACGATGTATACTAGGTCGGCAAAAATTATCTGGTCAAGATTGATTCGATGGCCAGTGCGGAAGCACTGAATCCACCAAGAATCAACATTCCTAATGGTGGAATACTTACCTCCTGATGGCCGAAACCACCAAGTGACGATGAGATGTAGATAGCGGTCATGGGCATATAGGGAAGTAACAGAGACGGTGTCTGGAGCACCATCTATGTATACATCCTCATTATCTAAACATGTGTTTTCTAGACCCAGATGAGAACAAATGATTTCGGTGTCTAGTAGAAAGGACTTTCTTATAAGGTAAGGCTCTATGGCAATAACAGTCTTACCGGTTTCATCAACAATACAATGAGCGTTGAAAAAAAAAATCCGAACTAAAATGGGATAAATTTTAGGAATGAGTTGGAGGATTTGCATAAATTTCCATCGCCTCAAATGCTTCATGTAAGGGAATTTAAAATCAGGGTCAGACATAAAGTTAAAATCTACAATACGCTCATCTCTAAGATCAAAATTTTTGAACCATTCAAAGTTTGTCCTTTGGTTTTGTATTTCGGGTTCATCAAAATATGGATCAAATGTAGTAGGTAAAATGGGTTGAGGTTCAGGTTCAGGGTTGTTTTTAGGTTGACTCGAACAAGATACATCTATGTGTTGACGTTTTGCACCAGGTTTAGACTTTAGTGTCATTTCAAACTAAAAACCCTGCAAAAATATTACGCACAATATATATAAACAAAAAATAAAATTCATGAGTGTCATTCTGAAAAATCATCAACTGCTATCTACAACTACCATTTTACTAACTAATAAAATATAATTTAACTCAACAAAATTTGTGCAAACTAGTAATAGCATTTTACTACTACTATTTAACCAACTTAAATACTTAAATAACCTACCATTTGCAAATCACCCTAACCCAACATTCAAAATTTTTAGGCCAAAATATACATCACCATTTTTGTGCCAAAATATAAATCACCATTATTTCATACGATGAATTTCATCAATAGCTGTTTTACTACCACCATTTTACTAACAAATAATATCAATGTGGATGGAAACACACTAAAATAATATAAAAATTTCATAACAAATAATAAAAACCTAAACCCCTAAGGAACCCTGACATTTAAAATGAAGAAAATAAAGGTTAGATTTTTGAAATACTTTCAATAATTCTTGAAATAGATGAAATAAATATGTTTGTTATGCCCAATCCTTTCTAAATTTGCAATGCAGTAGTGAAATGGCCGAATTTTAGAGAGGGGAGTCGGTTTTAGGATTGGTGGAAAATTGAGTGGGGGTTATATATAAGGGCAGTGTCGCGCGTACCGGTACGATTATTAAACCGTATCGGTACGGTAGTACCGGTACGCAATTTAGGCGTACCGATACAGTATTGTATTTAAATTTTTTAGTGAGTATAAATTGTACCGATACAGATTGAGTATTAGTACGAGAAAGAGTTATTGGAATTTGGAAATCTAATACCATATTGGTACTGTTAAATAGCATATCGATACAGCTATACTAGTACGGTTAAATAACAGTACCGATACAGCATTGAAAACAATGAAGGTTTAAAAAATAAACAAAGAAAAATGTATAAAAACAATTATTGAATGTATAAAAATAAACCGAATAAAACTGTATAAAAATAAATATTGAATGTATAAAAATAAACTGAACAAGAATGTATAATATACTTCATAATAACAACTTTAAAAAATTTAAAAATATCAAAACTTAATCATCCTAAATCTCTCAATGGACCGAGAAAAAAATGAAAGTTTCAACCCTCATACATTATGCAGTAGTTTTTTCGCATCTTGTCATATATGCTATCAAGGCATGCGCATGCATTGTCTTGTTTATCATTATAAAGAATATTCGTAAAAATTACCAAGCGCACTAAAAAAACTGTATTTATAACTCAATGAATGAATGACTTACAAGAACAAATACTCTGATTTTTGGAGGAGACCGTGCACTACCAAGCATTATTTGGTTGCCAATCCAAAATGGTTGGATCTTTTTCCATAATTTTCAATTCACGAGTATAAGCAGGATGCACAAAACATATTATATTATCAATAAACATAACAAGAAAGCATAACTATTTGAATAATTCATATTTAATTACCTTTGAGGTGTCATTTTGTCTGTATATGTTGGACATGTATCCAGCTAATTTAAAATTTTGAACTTCATCAATATGGCTCGTATCCTGATCTGAAGGCTTATTCGGAGAAGGTTCAGATGTTTTATACGAGTCCAACGTGACATCTTCATCATATGCAACACATTTTGAGTTGGACGATGAATCTTGGCGCTTTGTTCTCTTGGGTTTTCCTCTTCCAGTTTCAAGAATTATAGGATTGCCAATTCCAAGAGTCTTTTTACCTTTATTGCTTCTCTTATTAGATCTCACTTTAACCGTTTGCAATTTTAGACTCATTTTTGAAAATTGATCTTTAACTTCATTTAAACTCTTCAATATCTGTGATGCATGGTGACATATGGTCATACAATAAGCGCTAGAGTGGAATATCTAGCTTGAATTATTGTTGGATTATTATCTTCGAAATATGTATTCTTATTTTTAAGTCTAACATCTTTCTTCGCATAGATAGTCTATCGTTTCATTATGCACCCTTGTGGTTTTTCCTTAGCCTTTTCATATTTCAACACGGCGAACATATGTCGGCATGGAAATTCAACAGACTCCAACTTCATACAGCAACAGTGCATGGTATCATGTGTCATATTTCTAAGTACAAGATACCACTTCTCCTTTTTAACACGCTCTAGCCAATAACACATGCATTCATCCCGAAATTCGCTTTTTTGACCAAATAATAACTCTCATACGATATTTCTTTGTACAATGCAGCAAAAGAATTTCACGAATATACCTTGACTGCAATGCGCTTGAGAGTTTCCAACACAGCGTCACAATACGGTTCTTCATCCATTGATTTGTAATCTTGATGAGACTCTTCTCATCTTAGAGATTGCAGCTATTTATGGTAGTTCTCAACGAATCGGTACAACATCATCTTTTTGTCCAACCAAATTTTTAGTGTTCTATTCATTGATTCACACCCTTGAGTAGTCCTCATTGCTGCACACAAAAAATATTTATTAATTACGTTAGATACAGTAAACAATGTATTAAATTAAAGTGTATATATTGTTACTTGCATAAAATTATCCTTGCAAATATGCTTTTGCCCATTTCTCTTTATCTTCATATAATTCTTCTACCCATTTTTTTCCTTGAACGTTGTGCTTTTCCACTAGTTCTTTCCAGGAACTTTCAAAATCAGATGGCGTCTTACACATGTCAGCGCATCTCATAAAGCCATCAAAAAAATCTTGTTCCATATGAGAAAGCATGTTCCTCGTGATATGTCACAAACACAATCTATGTTTTACCTTGGGTAGTACTCAAGAAATGGCATTTGTCATAGCCTTATCTCTATCAGTAAAAACAGTAAGCAGTTTGTACCCATCTCCCGCTTCGATCAACTGTTCTAATACCCACACATATGTATCCTCTTTTTCGTTCATAATTAATACACGTCCAAATGGCATTGTGTTTCGATGATTAACACCAACCAAAACAACGAACGGCTTGTTGTATGTGTTACACTTGTAAGTTGTATCAAATGCAAGTACATGACCAAATTGTTTATAGTC
Organism: Hibiscus trionum; assembly: GCA_030270665.1. NCBI lineage: Eukaryota > Viridiplantae > Streptophyta > Magnoliopsida > Malvales > Malvaceae > Hibiscus > Hibiscus trionum. The sequence continues at coordinate 17,483 of BSYR01000016.1, forward strand.
GACGCGTGATACACCATCGGACCAGAACAAATTCTCCAAGTGTCCAGATTCATCCCTCGTGTACCTAACAAAAAAGAAAGGACCAGATTCTTGCTTCACATATAAATATATCATCACTGTTTCACCATCGCTATCTTGGACTCTTCTCGTCTAATTCTATCCAGATAGTTGTAAAAGTACTTGGGTAGAAAATTAACATTCTGAATTGAACCAACTTCATTCATGAAATTTCGCATTATCCTACTTGGAGTAATTCCAGAGTGGTGCATGCTCTTTATCTTCAGCTCATCTAACTGATTGGTTTTTCAGAATGACCTAAAATAAAAAAAATCATTAAATATATATAATCAGCTAGAATTTAGTATCTATCAATTTAATTATTAATAAAAATTACATACATGATATATGCAACATGTGGTGCGTGAACCATATCATGATTATGTTTTTCCTGGAATTTCACAACTTTTCAATAATGATGGCGTTCGTAAAAGTTAAATCTAATAAATGTTCCACAACCGACTTTGATGTCCGGTCTTTGTAGACGTTTTCTGTTTGACAAGTTATACCACTTTTCGTCTCTATGTCCCTCCTTACGGCACAATATTTTATTTGCAATTATTTGATTTGTAGCTCTACTTTTCACTGTTTGGTGTACTCGAACTTCGAACCCTTTCACTTTAGCATAAGTATGGTAAAATTTAACACAGTCGTCTAAAGTTTTCCACTTTAGCATACTCATATCATTCTCATCATAATCCTTTAATTTTTTACCAATCTTATCTCATATGCTTTCGTCGATGAAATAGTCAAGGGTATTTTCATCATCTATTTGTTTTGCATCGTCAACATCAGGATGAGGTTCTTCTTCTTCAGAATTAAGTCCACGTTCTCTGTCCTCGATATAGGGCTCAAACTTCGTAGCTTCAAATTTTTCTAGATCTTCAATTGCTTCGATGTCTTTGATATCAACCATCTCGAAAAACACCTGTAATTTAATACAAGTAAATGAAAGTAAAATTTAATCTAATGAAACTTAAGAAAAAGGTAAAAATAAAACCTCAAGAAGCATGCACCGTACAAAAATTTCAGGCGTACCGGTACTGTAAGTGTTCCGTACCGGTACGCTTGCAAAACAAAAAATTCCAGTGATAAAAAACTATACCGATACGCCTGGCGTACCGGTACAGTTAGCCCCCGCGTACCGGTACGGTATTCTTACAGTACCGGTACGCGCGACAAACTGCACTTTTGGGGGTTCGAATTGGCCATTATTTTTGCGAATCAATCAACAAAATTGGATTGCTGCAACTGATTTTGGGATTTGGGGATAAATTGAATGAAAATTAAGTGAAAATACTTAAATTGAATCAAATTTAAGATAATTAGGGTTTCAAAAATTGGGGATAAATTACTTAATTGCAACGAAGGATTAGGACTGGCGGCGGCTGTTGACGACGGTGGCGGCGGCTGTCGGCGGCAGTAAAGGTTGTCGGCGACGGCGGCGGTTGACGGTGAGTGAGGCGGCAATTGGGTTAATTTCAAAGCAAAAAAAAAATTTAAGATTTTTTGATTTAGGATATTTTATTTTGATTAATAATATTTAAAATAAATTTAAAACTAAAAAATACTTTAATTAAATTACACTTTTAATTTTTTTTAAAATTATAATCACGCATAAAGTACTTTGGATTTAAAATTTTTATAAAATAACTTATAAGTGCTCATCGGTGCTCGTCAATAGTGGTGCTCGTCGTTGCTCGTCGAGCGCAGAAGAACTATCCATATATATAGGGATAGGATCCAGTTACACAGTGTAAAACTCTTTTAAGTTTTATACGTTTTTTGGATCGTTGGATGAGTGAAACGGATGACTGAGATTAACAGTAGAATATGCGAAGATTATCACTTGGGAAAAAAAGTAAGGAATTAATCTCAGTCATCCATTTCCCTCATCCAACGATCCAAAAAACGTGTAAAACTTAAAGAGTTTTACACTGTGTAAGTTGATCCTAATCCATATATTTAAGGTTATGATCCACTAAATCTTACAAATATGTAAAATTTAATTATTTTTTACATTTTTAAATCGTTAGATGAAAATAAATAAATGGTTACTATTATTTTTATTTTATTTTTTGTGTGTGGTAATTTTCCTATCAACCATTTACCTTCATCTAATAGAATATATATATAGGGTTAGGATCAACTTACCCAATATAAAACTCTTTAAGTTTTAAACGTTTTTTTTTGGATCGTTGGATGGAGGAAATGGATGGTTGAGATTAACTCCTTACTTTTTTCCCCAAGTGATAATCTTCACATATTCTACTGTTAATCTCATCCTTCCGTTTCACTCATCCAACGATCTAAAACACGTGACACTGTGTAACTGGATCCTATCCCATATATATATATATATATTCTAAAATTCGAATTCAAAGGGAAATTCATAATTTTGACTTATGATGTTTCTTTCCGTGAGCTTCAAATTCTCAGCAACCAAACACCTCCATGTCAAACCTAAACTTGATTAATTTCTTCAAATTTCACATAACTTCATGTTAAGAGCAAAGCCAACCAGCAAGGATAAGTTCTTATTAATTTTAGAATTAAGTAAATTTTGCCATAATTTTGTTAGTCTAAATTCTCTTAAGTTTCTATCGATTTTGAAATTAATTAAATTGGATCTTCTTCCTCAATGGCGAAGACAATAGTCAGACAAAACTGCTCGAACTCGAGTCTTCTAAAATAAACATCATTTTTCCACTGAAACTACTTGTTGAGTTTAGAATCAAAAGTGAAGTTTAATTATGTAATTATAGCTATTAAATTATTTATATATATAAACGAAGTTATAATGTTTAGACATAATTATTGAGTAGTCAACAACCTCTAGAACGAGTGATTAAAAACTCTCAGATGATTACTTTCCCTCCCCTGGGTTGTGGATTCTAGACCCATTATGAACAATTTTCCCTTTCCCCCTCCCCTAGCTAGGAATTGTTCAAAAAAAAGCATATTTTTTTAGTAATGTTATTGTTTTAAATTAAACAAGTTATCAAAATTAATTATAAAATGAATGATAAATTTATTTTTTTTAATAATATTAAAGTAATTATATGGTAGTATATATTTATACAATACTAAATGTTAAGTTTACTTTTTAATACTTAATTAATGTAAAACTTATAATTAATTAATAATAATATTTTGCATTAATGAACAGTCACATTGTATGCTTACTAAATCCTAAAATGAATTAAAAATAGTAGAAATCAAATTTAAAACGTTGTCAACTTTGGAAAATAATTGTTGATTTTCACTCAATGATTTTACTTGAAAAATATCTTCTTCTATTTTTAAATTATATTTCAAGTCTTTTCATTTTGTTGTTTGATGATGAGGAAGGGTAAACATGTCAAATTGAAATAAAATAGATATGGGATATGTGGGCTATATTTCATCATTAGAAATGATACAGTTGGTACCAGTGAAGGATCAGTTGTCGGTTTGTGTTATGGCATTTTTGTCATTTCCCCCACAAAGGTTATTTTGGTCACCCAAATAATTAGTGTATTTAATAATAAAAATTTAACCAAACTTAAATTGCTAATATGCGGTTGATATTTTAACTTTAGGAAACAATTGAGATTCTAATTAATTTATTTATAGAAGATAATTTGATTATTATATATATATTTAATGCAGTATATATTCATTATTAGTAAAAAAACCTTAGTGAAGAAGATTTCTTAGCGATTAAGTTTTCTTCGTAATAAAATTTGTTTTATTACGGTGTTTAAATATATCGTTTTTTTCTTTTAGATGTTTAATTTTTTTGTTAGAGTGCGTAACATTTTATTTCGATAACTAATTTAAAGTTGTCTGTTAAAAAACTGTTATCTTCCATTGATAATTTCTTCAAACTCTGATTTTCCATTTCTATACCCAACTCAACATTACAAGCACAATCAAAGTGTTTGAGGACTAAATTTTGAGAATTGAGATTTTAATTTTACTTTTCACCTAAATGAATTTTCGAAAACAAAGTGGTTTTATGACATTTGCAAGACTTAAGGTTTTTTTCCCCGCAAAAATGAGAATGAAGACTTATATATCAAAATTGATGTGCTAGAAATAATTGTGTTCTCAAAATTGAATTGCTTGAGGCTTGGATTGTTTGATTTCTCAAAAGCAAACTAATTTTTTTTTTAATTTTTACCTTTCTTTTTTGTTTTTTCCCTTATAAAATTTAAGGGAGAAAAGGAAGAAGGTGACCGAAGACCACATATCACGTATTCATTATGCAAAGTTTTTTTTTTTGATGGACTATCTAAAAATGAGTACGAAATGAAACATTAGATACTTATTTTGACTAAAAATAAAATTTATGCACCTAAAACAATATATATATATATATATATAGTTTAGACACTTATTTTATAATAGAGCCAAAGAAGGAGTAATTTCTTATAAATAGCGAGTAAATTTTAACCTTTAGAATTAAGGGATTCGTGAGAGTTGCATCCCCTTGGTCATTTCTACGTGGGAATGTTTGTAACTTCCTCTATGCAAAAGCTACACATTGTGAGGAGGGCTTGTAACTTTCGTGTAAAAGTTACATGTTGTGATGAGGATCGAACCATATTAAATATTGTATTCTTTTAAGTATGTTTAATATTTTTATCCTGTCCATCTCAAGTTGATTATGTTTTTGCTTACAAATTTCTAACATATATCTATACGTCTAAATCGAGTATGTAGTGTGACAACAAAAGACTTCCACTTAAATGAATTATGGGTTGATATTAGTTTAGGGGTGTTCATGGTAGGTTAACCGTACCGTTTAGCTTAAACGGTTGATTAACCGTTATAACAGTTATTATTCGTAACTTAACTGTTACTAACCGTTAAGAAACGGTTAACCGTTAATTTTTTACATGGTTAACCATTATATATAGTGGGTAACCGTTAAGGAACCGATCGGTTATAGGTTAACCCGTTACCTATTACGATTTTCTTTTTAAATGTTCATTATTTCTTTTTTAGAATAAAAAATATATCTTTCCGATAAATATTGTATTAAATTTTTCTAAAAAAATTAACTTAAATAGAGAAATTTTAAACACAAACTTTATACTTAGTTAAAATAAAGTACTTATAGGTTAATCTATAGGTTAACCATTAACCGTCTTTTTTAGCGGTTTAGTTAACCGAAACCATTTAACCTTAACGGTTAGGTTAATTAACTTATAAAATGAACGGTTATACCTGTTAACGATTACGGTTTATTTTGCACACCCTTAAATATTAGATTACAAGTTCAATCTCGACAACCTTTGTATATATGATGCCTTGGCTTAATGTAAAGATTGAGATCTTGATAATTTTTAGATTTTAAGTTTGAATTTCGCCACTTGTAAAATACATATGATTTGATCAATTGTGTTTTTTTATTAATATGAATTAATAACTTTAAGTGATTTGGAAATATTTGTTTAGAAAAATTATAAGTATAATAATAATTATAAACAATTCACATCTGAATAATTATGAATATAATCAATTGTTGCATTGCATGATCAATATATTTATATAAGATGAAAATACTTATATACGGTGAAACTTAATTTAAAATAATTCTTTTTTGGACAAAATGACATGTACACGATGAAACTTAAATTAAAATAATTCTCGAGTAATAACGAAGGCATATAATAAGTGCGATTATGCCGTTACTGCATAACTAATTTTATTTCTTTGTTCACCAAGAAAAAAAATGGGAAGGACTCTCCCCAAGTAGAATTTTTTTACCTTTTATTTATATATTTTTTTCAAAAAAATAAATTAATTATGAATTTGTTCATTAATTTTAAAATTTTAAGTTTTGCTCTTCAACCTCTAATCTTGACTTGTACTATTTTTCGAGAAATTTCATGCATATTATATATATAACATAGACTTAAATCTCAAAATTTATAGTAGTGGAGTACAACATCATAATTAAAGCCACGTTAATGATATGTTTTAAATGAAAGCACTATCTAATTTTATCCAACTAAAGTTTAATTTAATGTCAACATGAATAAATAAAAAAAGTATGTAATAATATCCAAAAAGTCAGCACAATAATTCAAAAGACTAAAATCATGTACCAAAAAAGAGAGACTAAAATTAAATGCATTTTACTTTACATTACACGTAATATTTCTAAGAAAGATTTAACCAAATTTTTTTGAATAAAGTATGGTTCAATGACTAAAGTTATACATAATTATCGAATTTATTTTTAATTGTAATTTTTAATTAAGATGATTTTGGATACTATTGTGTAATTGTATGGAAACATAATTATTATTATGGTAAATAATTATTATGAATTATAATTATTTAGACATGTTTGACAACCACAATATAATTACATTTTGATTTTTCTGTCATGTTTAATAGTACACATTGTAATTGTACATTTACCTAAGTTTAAATTCTAAATAATATTACAAATAAGGGTTGGGTGCAATAGCAAGACCTAATTTAATATATACTATAAAGAGTTATTCCATGCACTAATAGTGAAAGAGAAAAACTCCACATGCATACCTAATTTCTCTTTAAGAGTCAAATCTCTATCTTAAAATCTTAAATACTAAACCCTATCACTAGACTCTAAACTTTATTTTCTAACATTAAACTCTAAATTTTAACCATACAACATAAACTTATAAACCCTAAATTGAACTCATTTATGAATTTTTCTACTATTAGTGCATGTAATATTTTCTATATTATAAATCATAACATGTATCAGTAGTGGTGGTGATGACAAGAGTGTAATTACTCACCAATCTCACCCTTCCCTAGAAATTAAAGAGTGCAATTGAAGCTCTCAATTACATTCAATTTATCAGAACTCATAAATTACTATGGTTGTCCAAATATAATATACCTAATTACACCCGGATCCAATATAACATAGCGACTTTCCGAACAGTTTCTCTATTATAAACAACTGTGCTCGGGTTCTCAAGTTTGGCGGCAAGAAGTGTAACCGAGAGGGGGACCTGCAAAGTTGGATCCTCTCTAACTTGAATGCAAAGATTTGGCACCATTAACGTCGAGTCCCATGGAATGCGGTTTTGCATTCATGCTCTTGTAAGTTCTGTTGTCCCGAAATACCCTAGTGTTAAGAGGCAGTGTGGTCATGAACAAAGCAATCGAGTTCCATGCGACGCGATCTCTGTGCTGCCTAAGCGTAGAACGCATCTATATATCTTCCATTGTTGTTAAGTTGAATCCTCCCCTATGATGACATGAATTGAATACCGACTGATCAACGCAGGCGCCAAACCCGAACAAGACGGGTGCGAGAATGATAGTCAAGGATGGTTTGAGAAAGTGGGTTGTTGGAGCTTACAGACATATTCCACATGTTACAAGTGTGCAAGTTGAGTTATGGAGTCGTAGAGATGGGTGTAGGACAAGGAGCTACATAAACTGGTAGTGGGAACTGATGTCATGGCTGTTATTAGTCTTATCCGTAAGCATAATATGAATAATATTTTCTTACATTCTCTACTTCATGAATGCATCACACTCCTTGAATGCTTTGTTTTCGGATAAAATAAACATGTAGACATTAGGACAAATGTGAAAACCGTGTATACTACTCCAAATGCACTTTATAATACATTAAATCAAAGTAGAAAAAAAATGAGGTAATATAGGGGTATATAGCTGCGACCGTGGGCCTGGGACTCCTCAACGGCCACGATTGAGACCCCTAAACCAACAACATTTGCTGTTTTCTTGAGCTCTCCTCCTCTCCCCGCCCATATCAAAGCATCCATCTTTACTCTCACAAAACTTACCATGCTCGAGCCTTGTGCCACCACGGCCAACGACTAGGGATGACAATTTAATTCGAATTCGATTTGAAGAAAAAAATTCGTGGAAAAAATTTGAATCTGAATCCGAAAAAGGCCCGAGTCCTAATAGGAGACGAATTGGATACGAATCCTATCTAAGTTCGAGTCCGATCCGAGTCTGAGTTCGAATCAAAACATTTATGACTTTTAATTCTAACAAAATATCACAGTGGTGGAACTTGGTGATAGAGTTTGAGGAGGGGGGCAACGTAATTTTTTTTAAACTAAAGGTTTAAATTAAAATTTTCAATAATTTTGAAGGATCCAATTTACATTTTTCTAAAAACTTTGAGTCTAATTAAAATTTTTAAAATTTTGAGAGACTTAATGGGAACTTTTGAAAATTATGGAAAGGATTTAATTAAAAACATTCAAAAATTTCGAAGCTTAATCTAAATTTCTAAAAATTTTGTGGGGGATAAATTAATTTTTTTGAAAATTTCGGAGGTCTAAATTAAAATTTTCCAAAATTTGGGGGACCGTGGCCCACACATGTCCTTCTTGTGTTCCGCCCCTGAAATATCATCTATAATATTTACGTTAAAAAATAAGACAATATGTATAAATTAAAAAAAGTTAACCTAAATATATTAAAACAACATAAATATATATTAGATAACTTGAAATAATGGTAAAATCAAAATTTACTTATATATATATATTAAAAGTGATAATAAAAATATAAATGTATTAAAAATACAAGTTAAATAATAATAATAGTTATTATCATTTATATCTATTAACTAAACTTATATAATGTAAAATATCTACGTTTGCCATATGTATATATACATAAATAGGAAAAAAATAAATGTAAGATAAAATCATACACAAACAAACAAGAAAATAAATACAATGGGAAAATAAATAAATGCAAATATTAATAAATTACCAAAAATTAATAAAATTAATGAATAAAATAGTAAATGATGTGAAATTGTAAGATAAATATATTATGCTAAAATTATGAATTAAAATATGATACAAACTAAAATTATAAGCACAATAATTTAAATGTAGTCAACAAATAAAGGACGAAAATAAATAAATAAATACATAATTAAGTGACATAAATTAAAAATGCAAGAAATTAAATACACAAAATTATTGACTGATTTGCATTTAAATTAAAATATCGGAAGATTGAAACACAGTATACTCTAAAGACGCTAAAACTCGCGAATCTACCTCTCGAACTCGGGTCAACACTAAAAATGACAATTTAATATGATTCGAATCTGAAAAAATCTAATCTAAATTTAACTGAAAAAAATTTAAATCTATACATGAAAGAAGGCTACAGTCCGATTGTCGAACTTTATACAGACCGATCTAGGTCTAATTTATTGCCATTTTTACTTACGACTCCTCACTCGATTAAAAAGAGCGAACCGTGGTGAACCATCCACACTCGCATTGCCTATCAACAAGAACAATACATTTTACTTTTTGATAAAAGGAGTTGCTCGAAATTGAAGCCGTAATTTAATATTAATAGAACTAAAACAACACGTTTTTTATTTTTTTCCTGTCTCTAGGCTTTCGCCCTGATTAAAATAATGTTTTTTATTAATATTATTTGTTTCGTCTTTAAATCGACATACTAAACCCATAACTCTAGTTCTAGGAGCACCAAACAAGTGATATTTGAATATTTTTGAATTAGTTGAATTCGATATCAGGATTATTCAATTTAAATATTTTTCGAATTTAAAGTACTTAATTTTAAATTTAAACTAATATATCATTAATCTCTCGCAATATTGACATTTGAATCGTTAATTCTTTTATTGAATAGGATAGTTTTGAATACCATGTATAATTATAAAAACAATGACATATTAAGTAATTTAATAATAATCAATTGAATTTAAAGTCAACCCATTGGATCCAATCTGTTTTATTTATTTTTTCAAAAAAAATTCAATTATAATTGTGTGCTATTTTTAATAGAAATAATCAATAAAAAATATAAATAAAATTATAAAAATAATCTGTGCATTATATAAATATAATTAAAATAAAATATTAAGATACATAATTCGATTTAATTTTTGCCGCACCGATGGAAATAGAAACATTCATGTAACGTAATTTCGGTGCAAGCATTCACATGCAAGGGAACAAGTGAGTCACTTTAGTACATCCCATCATCCCATGATGATGATGTATGTATGTACATGCGCAATGCCATCATCATCATCATCCCATGTAAATTAAGGAAGGGAATGAAAGGGGGAAAAAAGAAAATTCAATCCTAATGGAATGCAAATTTGACGTCCGCAGAGCACAATACAAAACACTCTCTTTCTCTCTCTAGATACAGCGAAGCCGAAGAAGAACAGGGCACGTACCGAGACAGGAAAAGAAAAAGAATCGATTTAAGAGAGAAGAGCAAAAAAGAAGTTCCTTTTTTTGTTCTGTATTTGGGGTTCCCCTTTTTCTTTTCTGGTGAAGTGAGTAAAAACCATATTAATTGCTTAGTTCATTGAAGCAGAAAGTAAAAGAATTGAAGAGAAAGCGCGTTTAAAAAGACAATTTGGGTATGTTTTGATTGAAATCCAAGCTTTGAAGATTTCGGAAACTTTTTTTTACTCTTTTTTCTTGCCCCCTTCTTCCTTGTTTATCTTTTTTCACTGTAACTGTGGGATTTTTCTTTTAACTCTGGTAAGTCTTCTTAAAGTCTTTGTAGCTTTGACCCTTTTAATATTTTCCCTTTTGGGGTTTAGGTCTGGATCATTGATTTGTGCTTTTAGTGACTGGATCGAGTTTAGTTGTTTTTTTCTTAATGTATTTGGTTGAGCATTAGTTTTTTTCTTTTAATAAAGTTGCAATTTTTTTTGGGTTTTGGAGGTTAAAAATTCGAGCTTGGTAAGTTGATTTTCGAGGCTTTTGTTGGATTTTGATGAAATTTATTAGCTTTTGAGATTTGGGTATTTCTTGAAGATTTGAGTTGAGTTTGATTTTTATGGTTATTGGACTCTGGAGTTGCATTTTTTTTGGGTTGAAAGTATTAATTATTTTTGTGCTAATTGTTACTATTTTTATCCGGATGATTTATGTTACAGTGGATCTGAGGATTCTCGTGTTCTATTTTTTTCCTGCAGGAATTCATGCGAAAGCCATTCAACCGTTGCTTGTCTGCAATGTTGGAATGCTCAGAATCAGAGCTCCATGTTGGGGCCGCTTGTATTGTGGAACTGAAAGCTATATGCTCAGGCTCAGAACTGCCCTCTTGTTTTTGTGCACAATGAGGAGTGGGAAGCTGAAAGCAGCCAAGTTGGGGATAAACTGCTGAAATCTTTGAGCTCTAGGGCTATAGTTTCGTGATTTGTTCTGTAACAGTAGTTTATTTTCGAATTCATGTTGTTTTAGATAGTTGTTGCAGTTTTGTGAGTGAGTTTTAGATAGTGATTCTTGAAATATGGTGCCATTGGGGCCTTCAACACCTATAGGTGGTTCACAGCCTGTTCCGTCTTCTCTTTTGCGGACAAATTCGGGAATGTTAGGACCGCAAGGCAGTGGTCTTCCTTCTCAATCTGGATTCTCTTCATTAGTGTCCCCTCGAACGCAATTTAACAATATGAATATGCCTAATGTGTCTTCCCTTCTTAATCAGTCATTCGGGAATGGGGGCCCGAGCCCTCAGCTCTCTGGTCCTGGGAGCAGTCAGCGTGGAGGTATTGACTCTGGGGCTGAATCTGATCCACTTTCGAATGTAGGTGCCGGGATGGGGTTTAATGCCCCACCATCATCGTTTGTGCCATTGAACATGGTAAACCCTGGATCGACCGGTCAAGTTCAAGGCCAGCAGTTTTCAAACCTTTCCGGTAACCATATTTTACCAGACCAACAGCAACCCCAACAATCCGAGTCGCAACATTTCCAACATGGTCAACCGGGAATGCAACAAGTCTCTGCGCCTCACAACACCCAACAAGGACAGCAGCAGCAGCAACAACAACAGTTTCAATCTATTAGAGGAGGGTTGGCTAGTGTCGGAGCTGTCAAATTGGAGCCACAACAGCTGGCTAATGATCAGCATGGCCAGCAGCAACAGCAACAGCAGTTGCAATCTCTGAGAAATCTTGCTCCTGTTAAATTGGAACCGCAACAAATCCTGCCTACAAGAACTTTGGCGCAGGTAAAAATGGAACCCCAACATTCAGATCAGTCGTTGTTTTTACATCAGCAGCAGCAACAGCAGCAGTTACTCCAAATGTCACGGCAGTCCCCGCAAACTGCTGCCGCCCAAATTAATCTTTTGCATCAACAAAGACTCTTGCAGCTTCAACAGCAACAACTTCTGAAAGCAATGCCTCAACAAAGGTCACAATTACCGCAGCAGTTTCAACAGCAAAATTTGCCTTTAAGATCACCCGTGAAATCAGCGTATGAGCCCGGGATGTGTGCCCGACGTCTGACACATTACATGTATCAGCAACAACATAGACCTGAAGTAAGATCTCCATGGTCTAAAGGTCTATTTCCACATGTGTTGAGTGGCTTTGTGGATGTAACATTCCTGTTTTTTGTGTAGGACAACAATATTGAATTTTGGAGAAAATTTGTTGCCGAGTACTTTGCACCAAATGCCAAAAAGAAGTGGTGTGTTTCTATGTATGGAAGTGGCCGCCAAACAACTGGTGTATTCCCTCAGGTCTGCTACTGATTAAAACTTGCCAAGTCTTCTGATTCTGAACCTTATTCAATTGCATTCTTATGTAACTGAATGAAGTCATTATCTTTAGAACTTTACATCTTTGTTTGTTTGCTCACCTTATAGATGAATTTTTCCTCAGATTTTGAGTATCTCTCTATATGTTTATTTTTTCTGTTTCTAATAACTAACTATTAATGTAAAGGATGATTAAACTTCCGTATAAATGTTACAGGATGTATGGCACTGTGAAATATGCAATCGGAAGCCTGGACGTGGATTTGGTATGCCCTTTTCTTCTTTCTTATGTTGTTCCTCTTACTTTTGGTATGTAGGCAGTGAATTAGTTTTCCATAATATATTACTGCTTCTTATACGGTGTCAGCAAACTTAAAAGTGTCTTATTCTTGCAGAAATTGGTATATTTTGGTTTCTCGCCGCTAATTTATCCATGTCTCCTGTATATCTAATATCTTCCTATTGTGCTTTCAGAGGCGACTGTCGAGGTTCTCCCCAGGCTTTTCAAAATTAAATATGAAAGTGGTACTTTGGAAGAACTTCTTTATGTTGATATGCCCCGTGAGTATCAGAATTCATCTGGCCAAATTGTGTTGGACTATGCAAAAGCAATACAAGAAAGTGTTTTTGAGCAACTTCGAGTTGTTCGTGATGGTCAGCTTCGGATAGTTTTCTCTCCAGATCTAAAGGTTACATATCGAGATAATGGCTTTTTGTCTTTGATCATTCTGGGGTCTCATTAACTAAGTTTCAGCTCTTTCATTCTTTTCATCAGATATGTTCTTGGGAATTTTGTGCTCGGCGTCATGAGGAACTCATCCCTAGGAGATTATTGATACCTCAGGTTGTTATTCTCTATAGCTTGAGAATGTCTGATATATGCTATTGACCTGTATGCATAGTATGGCTGGACTGTATGAAATCTACGGAGACTTGTTGATTGAGTTTAAGATTATCTTATCGAGAAGTTAGGATGTCTTTCTATTTTATGAAATCTACAGGAGATGCATCAACTTGTAATATATCATTTTGCTCTGCTTTTATAAGATTATCACATCGAGAAGTTAGATGTCTTTCTATTTTATGATCGGCTGCTTGAAATCTTCCTTTTGCACCATTCTTGTAATCTAGAAAATATCATATCAATGATGATACCAAATGATCTCATTTTTCTTCTTTTTATTTCCCTAAATTACACGAGTTAATTATTATTTTGTATGATTGGTGCTTCTCTGGTATTTTGTCATTTTTTATGGTTGTAATTTTGATCGGTACAGGTTAGTCAGCTTGGGGCCGCAGCTCAAAAATATCAAGCTGCAACTCAAAACGCATCAACAAATTTATCTGCTCCAGATTTGCAGAATAACTGTAACTTGTATGTCATTTAGAATTCGGTTTGATAAAGACTGTAAATGCAAAATCTCATATATTCTGGTTAGAGTCTTGGTCACACACACACACTTGGGCAATGGGAAGACGAAATCAACTTGCAGTATATATATCTACTTCTTTCCTATTTATTAAAATTTAATAATAACATAACATATTTGTGTGACCAATGTTGCGTGCATGGATTTCTAATTAGCTATGAATGAACTTTAGGTTTGTAGCATCGGCTCGGCAATTGGCTAAAGCCTTGGAAGTGCCATTGGTAAATGATTTGGGTTATACAAAGAGATATGTGCGGTGTCTTCAGGTAATTTCCTGCATTTGCATCTGCTCTACCTTTTTCATTCCCCCCAAAATTTTGGCTTGGCAGTATTTTCCCGCTAAACATTACTGATTTCTACAATCTTATTTAGTTCGTGGCTCCATATCGAATGTACTCGCTTCTTCAAACTGTTCTAGCAAAATTGCACTCTCTAAAGACTAGGTGCAAATAAACTATATTATTGAAATGCACCTTAACACAGAAAATGTTTGTTATTATGTTATGAGTGGCCAGGGGAAAAACAAAAACATGAAGATGAGTTTTATAGTTGTATCTCCTTTTTGAAGAAATTTTCTTTTGAAATGTATAATCTCCTCATGCTCCATTTTCTTATTTTATCGGCGTTTTAACAGATATCTGAAGTGGTTAATAGTATGAAAGACTTGATTGATTACAGTAGAGAAACGAGGACCGGACCCATGGGTAAGTTTTGACAAGATCTACCTTGCTAAATTTATTTTATCTTCTCATTGGCTTTTTCGTTTTAAATATACTTCTAAACACTTGAAAGTACTGGTCCAGGCATTCTGCAAATGCTCTTGAGAGTTCCTAGTACCCTCCATTTATGTATTAGTTTACCTTTAACCTAATTTCAACAGGAATTTTATAAGCTGGTCGACTATCAGCTTGTGTTCGCCCGATATTTTCTTACATTTTATGTTTTGCACTGTGAAAGGGTTCTTGGTTTCCGGCTTTTAACAGGCTGACGTGTTCATTTAGCTATACCATTGAAAATAGTGTGTTCATATTTTTGCAAATAGTGTTAGAAATAAGAATTTTACAAGTGTAGCTTCAGATTCATTTGTTCTCATGTTGGCTCTATGATCTCTTAGCTGGACGGTTGATCTCATTTATTTTGCTTTTCATCAGAGAGTTTGGCTAAGTTCCCTCGAAGAACGAGCACTTCATCTGGTTTTCATTCTCAAGCTCAACAGCCCGAGGAACAGCAACAACAGCAGACATTGCAACAGCAAATGATGGCTCAGAGCTCTAATGGTGATCAAAGTAATGCCCAGGCTTCTGGGATGCAGCTTGCCGCTAACAATGGTGTGGCCAATATAAATAACTCGCTTAATGTAGCATCTGCATCGACATCTGTCGGCACCATTGCTGGGCCTCTACATAATTCCATGAGCTCCAGGCAGCAGAATTCTATGAATAATGCAAGCAGTCCCTATGGTGGGAACTCAGCTCAGATTACGTCCCCTGGTTCCTCTACCACAATGCCGCAACCACACACAAATCCTTCTCTGTTTCAGTCGCCAACACCTTCCTCATCTAATAATCCTCCTCAAGCTCCAAACGGTGCCTTAGCAGCTTCAAGTCACATGAGTTCCGCAAATTCTCCAGCAATGAACATGCCGATGCAGCAGCCAGCTCTTTCTGGTGAGGCTGACCCCAATGAATCACCAAGCTCTGTTCAGAAAATCATTCATGAAATAATGTGTAGCCAACTTAATAACACCGGTGGAATGGTTGGCGCCAACACTCTCGGTAATGATGTGAAGAGCGTAAATGGAATGCTACCACCAAGCAACAACACTGTTCTGAACGGCGGCAACACTTTGATCGGCAACGGAGCCATCAACAACAATAATTCGGTTAGTGGTGTTGGGTTTGGTTCAATGAGTGGCGGACTCGGCCAGTCTGCTATAGTGAATGGAATCAGAGCAACAATGGGAAATAACCCCGTAATGAACGGAAGGATCGGTATGGCACAGATGGCTCGGGATCAACTCATGAACCACCAACAGGACATGGGGAACCAGCTACTGAATGGACTCGGAGCAGTTAATGGCTTTAATAATTATCAATTTGATTGGAAACCTTCCCCATGAAAAAGGATGTGGAAAAGGCTGATGGGTTCTTTGATTACACTATATATGATAGATCAAGGTCTTCCCTCCCACTGTGTACTAATTTCAGAGAAAGTGAAAAAACATATAGAATAGTGTTTTTATCAATGAAATGTTAAAAGCAACTTTGAAGTTGCTCCAATTTCCTATTAATTTGTTTTCCATGATTATTTTACTTTTACTGCACAAGCATTGGGGATGACAAAGTGAAAAAGGATGATTGATTACAGAACATAAATTATGTCATTTTGAATGGGATGATACATAAAGGAAACTGACATGAACAGACCATGTAGATATGTTCTTACAAGAAACTGTGGGTTTGCTTCAAATTTCAGGCACCGATATATTTTTCAATTGTAGCTACAAGGGTAGACTTGGGCACTGCACCAATGATGCTCTCTTTCTTCTCTCCGTTTTGGAAGAACAGCACGGTCGGGATGCTCCTGATTCCGAATTTTGTCGGAATGTTGGGGCTGTCATCGGTGTTGAGCTTGTAACAAGTAATCTTCCCTGCATACTCTTTGGCTAACTCGGCTATGACCGGTTCAATCACTCGACAGGGTCCGCACCATGGCGCCCAGAAATCGACTAAAACCAGCGTCTTACAGCCGATGACAAGCTCATCCCAGTTTGCTTCTTTCACCACCTCAACTGCAAATTGCAGACAAAACTTAGAAACTCTGGAGCTGTGTCCAGATAAACTCAAACAAGACAAAGATGCTTACTTTGAGCAACAGCATCACTAGCTTTGCATACAAGCCTGGAGTTTTCGCATCGGCCGGTGAATGATAGACCGGGTTTATTGAATTTGAACCCGGAAAATGTCTGCAAATGGACCTTGTCAACAGATGAAGAACGATGATGGAAGCTTTGGAGCACACTGGCTCTGGTGTTGCAGACTGAGCTCAACTGGAAACAGGTTTTTAGAGCCATCCTTTTGATAATCTGGTTGGAAAGGAAGATAACTAAATGGTAATATAAATGTGGCCTTTCAAGACTCGACTTTTTGTTCTCTATTTCCAAATTTCTGTCATCTAGCGTTTGGTTTAACCCAAAATATGAGGTCTGGAAAAGAGTATAAATTCCATATGGATAACATTCCATAAAGAAAAACGAAAACCATAGGTTTAACCATTCATACTTGTGTTTAAAATAGTTTATATTTGGTTTAAATTACACTACTTTTAGAATTTAAAATTTGGTCCATATACTTTGAACTTGTGTCATTGATTTTTTGTATTATTTTTTATTTGATTTTTTTTTGTTTTTGTTTAATTTTACTGTTAATTGTTGATATGATAGCTAAAAAAAACAACTTTTTACCTTCTATATTTGCAGTTTTTATCAATTTTATCCTTCATCTTCGCAAATAAAAAATTGTTATTAATTGCACAATACAATTTTCTTTTAACTTTATACGTTTATAATTTTTAAAAGTTAAATTTATAAAAATTATAAATGTAGATAACTAAAAAAAAGTTATTTTACTTTCTTATAGCTACTAGGCCAATAATCAATGATAAAATCCGATAGAAGTTATTGAAGTGACCTTGATTTTTAAAGAGAATATTATTCAAGATCTCGATGTCGCAATTAGTTTTAAAATGATATAGAGACATTCGATATATTTAAACTTTTATAATAATATATAGATTACAAATTAATAGAACATAACAAATGTCTTAATGAAAAAATGGATGATGTTTATCTTAAGAAACACGAGCTTAAATCATTTTGTCTATATAGTGTATAGACATTGTCAAAAGGTTAATAATATCTATAAACAGATACTCACCTTTAGACTATTCTAATTTTTTTTTATAAATTAATAATTTGTATGTATAAATTTATTTGTTTTTAAATTAAGGTATATTCTAATGATATCTAATAGATATTATAAATTTTCGAAAATAATGGAGAGCTATAAAGTATATTCCGTTCATTTTTAAATATAAATATTAAATTTATTATTCATCTAAACTCGAAATGAATTTATAAAATATTTTTAAAAAGATAATTTTTTGATACACAAGTCATGTAAAATTTATTTTATAGAAGTATGCAAATTTACACTAGAAAATCGAAATTTTAAATTCCTAACCCTAAACCTTAAAAAACTAATTTTTATACCCTAATTCTTAACACTAAAACATAAACGCCTATACTTTTGACCTTAAACTAAACTCTTAACCTCTTAATTCTAAACACTAAAACATAAATCATATTTTAGACCTTAAACTAAACCCTTAATCCCTAAAACTAAAAGATTTGTGTAAACTAAATTTTACATAACTCGTGTATCAATTTTTTTACCTTTCTAAAATGTCTAATTTTGAATATTTTGTTTTAGCTCGAATTTGAATCCATTATAGGAATATATTGACCCTGTTTGGTAAAGAGAGGTTTGAGTTAAAATTAGAGGTTTGACCGGTCAAATCCGCTAATTTAGATGTTTAGTAAAGAGCGAATTGAGGTGAAATCTCTGATTTTGAAAAAGCTGCTAATAAGAGTTTTTTGAAATTAGAGGTGTTGACATAAGAGTTATAAAGACCCGTTTACCCTTAACAATTATAAAAAATCTCCAAATAACCTAAATTTAACCATTTTTATTTTAATTCTTCAACCTCACGTATTTACATTATGAGATGAGTCTACCACGTGCGACGGACTTTGCTGAACACCACTAACGATGAACACCGATGAACACCATTATTTTTTTTTAAATTTTAAAAATCTAAAGGACTAAAATTATAATTAAATTTATCTCTTAAAAAATAAAAATTAAATTTAGTAGTTACTTTATAATATTTTTTAATAGGTTAGAATCAAATATACCCAATTCTCCTAAACCCTAACAAAATTAATCTCTTAAAAAATAGAAATCAGTTTATAATTTTTAGGATTTGTTAGGGTTGAATTTGTTAGGGTTTATATTATAAACTGATTTCTATTTTTTAAGAGATTGATTTTGTTAGGGTTTAGGAGAATTGGATATATTTGATTCTAATATATTAAAAAAATATTATAAAGTAACTATTAAATTTAATTTTTATTTTTTAAGAGATAAATTTAAGTATAATTTCAGTCCTTTAAATTTTTAAAATTTAAAAAAGAATTAATAATATTCATCGGTGTTCATCGTTAGTGGTGTTCAACAATGTTCTTCGCCCGTTGTAGAATTTTCCTACATTATCACATTTGTAAACTAATAATTTTTATTGTTTTCTTTTTATTCTCACACATTTATATTTGTATTTAAATTTAATAATTAATTAAATTATATTAAAAAATAATTATATAAACAATAAATTAATATATAAATCCTTCAAATATACTTAGTAATGTTATATTAAAAATTATTTTCATAATATAATTAATACTAATAGATACAAAATATTGATAACTAATAAACTATTCAATCAAGTATCGAATATAATCATGCCCTGATATGTCATTTTGTTTGTTTAAATAATTAAACAACTATCAGCTATCAGTTAATTTTACCAAACAGTTTTATACAATCAGCTAATACAATCCGCTAGTTAAATCAGCTAATGCAATTAGATATCAACTATAAGCTAATGTAATATGCTATCAGCTATCCGTAATTGCCAAACAAGGCCATTAACTTTATGAATGCATGATCTTAAATTGTCTCTTCTGAATATAAACATGTTTTAAATTTTGTTACTTTATTTTTTTGACTAATCTTAATCTTAATTCTAATCCTAATCCTACTTAAAAATTAAAAGAAAAAATATTCGTAATAGGTCTAAAATTTATAACCTAAAAAAATATAAAGAAATAAAAATAAACAACTAAACCAACCGACAAAATTTTCTGCACTTATTACTTTTTTAAGTATGATTCAAAAGATTAAACTCATATCCTCTCACATTAAAGAGTGTACATGTCACGACCTAACCAAACGATTTAGTCACGTGGAAAAGACAAATATTTTTTTTAAATACTCGTAGATTTAAATTTTAAATTTTAAATTCTACAATTTTAAATCATAAGTTTTAAATCTTAAACTTTAAATTTTAGTCTTAAACACTAAATTTAAACCCCACAATCCAAACTCCTATCTTATACTAAAATTCTTAAACCCTAAAATTAATAAATTTGTATAAACTTTACATAAACTTGTGTATAAAATATTTTCAAATAAATAAATAATCTTTAAAACCACGTGGCAAATGAGCAAAAATCATTAAGCCTAACACTAAAAAAATTAAATTATAAGTTATAACCCTAAATTCTAAACCATAAACTTTAAACTTTAAGTTCTAAACACTAAACCTCGTTCTTTTTAGTGTGGGACATAAATGAGAACACTAAAGAGGGGCATAGAATTTCTATTCGTGACAAATACTCATGGGTATGGGTTACGACGGACAAAAACCATGCATCTACCCTTTTTGATGCCCTTTCTATGCCCCCAACACTAAAAAAATTAAATTCTAGGCCCTAACCCTATCCCTAAATTTTAAATTCTAAACCATAAACTCTAAACCCTAAACACTAAATATACTCCTTACCCTAATTCCTTAAACACTAACCCTAAATCTAATATTAAATCCTAAATTTAATTATTTTAGTGTGAGAACATAAATAAGGGCACCGAAAAGAGGCATAAGATTTCTGTTCGATTACGACTTTGTTTTACGGTGATTAAAATAACTTTATAATCAACAATCAGATGGTCTACCGGGATGTTGTGAATGACGAAAATTGAGTTGTGAGGGTCGCTCTCATATTAGGCATCTGTAAAATTCGATCCGGATTAGTCTCCAATGAACTTACTCACCACCAAGTTTACTTCCAGGTTGAAATTGCAGGAAAACCTGCTTATATGCTTGGGCTTTTCTTTGTTTAGGATAACGAATGCCATTGGTTTTTCTTTTAGAACGAATCATCATGGGACTCTTTGGAAACACAGTTCCTAATTCAACAGGTATGATATCTATAAGAAGATAAGGATAAATATATATAGGATCGAAGTAAAGGAGGAGAAATTTACTCGAAAAACACAAAATACGAGAGGATTGTGACTTAGCACAACTTGAAGGTTATTCAACTCTATATTCTAACCTTACTCAAAGTATCTATTTACAAAATAGATAAAAAAATTGTAATCAAACTAAATTTCTACAATAGATCCATATTTATTCTCCACTTTTATGTTTCATCTATTTAATCGCACCGCCAATTTTCGAACCGGAACAAAACGAATTCGACTCATAAGTTCTAACAATATCGATGTCTTGAGGTTGTATCTTCTGGGAAAATGGAACAAGCTGCTTGACAATGAATTGACAATACATAGGTACATTGAGTTTGATCCTCATAATCATCTGCTCCACCAAAGGCGAAATACAAGCAGCCAGTTTGTCCACAAAAGGCTTTTCTGTCCATGTCCCTCGAACTCGGACGTGATACATGTACATATCCAACACGGACGTATTTTCAAAATCTTTTCGTGCATATCCTCGTACTCGTATCTGTATCTGTATCTATATACGGATGTATATGATCAATGCAGAGGTCACAAGAACACTGTAGCTTTGAAACAATGGCAGAAAGCTGTGATTTCTACATGTCAAAAGTTTCCATTTGTTTTCATGCATAACTAAGGGTCCACCCTAGGTAAGAAAAATCAATATCAGCATACAAGTGATGGACATTTAACAGGAGGAGGAGAGCCAGTGGTTTTCAGCTACAAGAGGGGTGGGTGGTTTTTGCAAATTGGTTTAGCTGATAAAGACAATTCTTGAAAGCAGAAGGTCCAGCTTTGGTTCTATTATGATGGGACCAAACCAATATCTAAAATGTAGCAGAAGAGAGCCTGTCCACTGCCATGTCCAGCAGGGTGGAATGCAGTTGAAACCAAATTGATAAGAATCTAAACCGTTAAACGAATAGACGGAGAGCACTACATAAGGATACTCACAATGTAGGATAGGACGTACATTAATCATTCCAAGCTACCAACTAGCTAGTATAGACACCCGTGTATATACAGTCCAGCACACGGTATCACATTAATGTCAACCACAATCTAAACCAGAAGATTCACAAACACAGGTTCAGCCAAAAGTTCTGATGTATATATATATATGTATGTATGTATTTCTTTCTCATACAGTGCTTATTATATGGAAGACAACAGTAAGAAGAAAGCTTCAATGGCAAGAAAGAACAATACACATAGCATGGAGAAGACAAGAGGCTTCCCAGTGACTAAAAGATCACTAAAGAACAGTTATGGTAGTGAAGCTTGTCCAATATCCTTTCATGGGTCTTCGGTGTGTTGGGATTCCGATTCGGATTTAGGGAGTAAAACTAGTGAGAAAAAAGCTTATCCGTTGCCACGGCCTTCAGCTTCATGTAGGTCATCAATGGAGTCCGATCGAAGGGGTTCGAGTTCTACCTCAAATGAATCTTTTGACGATGATGATTTGCATGGGGATTTCAGTTCCTTCAGGTGTGTGGCCTTATATTGTCAAAATCTTGCCTGTTTCTTTTATTTGTTTCATCTTTTAATATATACATATTCATATTCAACATTCGTAGTGAGTCGGAATGTCGTAAATTAATGAGTTTATGTACTTCAATCCCAAATGTTTGTTCTATTTAACTACCAACTCCCACAATGACATGCATTATATTTATGATCTTTGTTGTTTCAGCTCTTTATTTTATTTTTGGAGTAACTGTTCGACACTCGAGTCCGAGTAACATAGTTTACAACTGCATGCAGAGTGTTTGAAGAAAATAACAGCAACTTATGGTCAAAGGGATCAGCTTCCGGATCAAAAGCTTCGTTTATACATCAATCACCCCGACATCTGTCACCGTGGGATATCGGTTTCGAGTCCCCTACCGAGAAACATCCGTTTCATCCTCTTCCCCTTCCTCCAAGCTCCCCTAATGGACCTCCAAAGAAACCGCCATCCAAATGGAAGAAAGGAAAGCTTCTAGGAAGAGGAACATTTGGACATGTTTATGCTGGATTTAATAGGTAAAAGAAGTTCATCTATTCCAGTGCCCTTTCATAAATGTTTGAAAGAATTAAAAGGAAGAAACCGTTTCTTACATTTGTTATATACTAATTTCCGACAGTGAAAATGGAACAATGTGTGCAGTGAAGGAAGTTAAGGTCATCACAGATGATCAAACGTCCAAAGAATGTCTCAAACAACTCAACAAGGTTTGTCTGGTTTTCTTGACAGACAACATTCTGAACAATTTTTTTTTATACTAAATTTCAGTGTCTTAATTAACATCTCTTTCTTTCATGGCAATGTCTGGGGTTATTGATTATAATCTTTTCTTTCTCATGTAAACAGGAGATATCCTTGCTTAGTGAGTTGTCGCATCCAAACATTGTCCAATATTATGGGAGTGAACTGGTATGCCTGAGACCTTCACATTTTTTCTTTTCTTTGTTACAAGACATATTAAGGAACTTGAATTTGAACCCGGGATTTAATCCAGTTGATTCATCCGGTCACCGTTAAGAGGTGACGTAAAGGATCGAATCCCGACGTCTACAATCCTTTTCCCTTATCCTTAGACTACATCCTCCTTTGTACTAAGAAAAGAACTAGTAATCCAACTTGTTTGCAAGTTCTGATATGTCCAATATGAATTTATGCAGGGATCAGACAAGCTTTCGGTTTACTTGGAATACGTTTCAGGGGGTTCGATCCACGGATTACTCGGTGAATATGGATCATTCAAGGAACCTGTTATTCGAAGTTACACTAGGCAGATACTCAGTGGCTTAGCTTACTTACATGGAAGGAATACAGTACATAGGTATTTTAAACTGTAACTATGAATTACATAAAATGCTCATCAAGAGTTGCATTTTTAGCCTTGAGAACTCAACAGATATATGTATTTCACCTGTTAGGGACATCAAAGGAGCCAACATATTAGTAGATCCTAATGGTGGAATCAAGCTTGCCGATTTCGGGATGGCTAAACATGTGCGAATTCATCCCTTTCTCCTTTAGTATTGTGTGCTTACTAAGGTGAAGAAGATGTTTCTGATGAATCTTTGTTGTAAATCCAGATATCTTGTTCTTCGATACTTTCGTTTAAAGGAAGTCCATATTGGATGGCACCAGAGGTACTTGTTCTTCCACATCTATCTACAGAAATATTGTTCTCTGCTGTCTTGTCCAACATCCATTGATCTTTCCAGGTTATCATGAATACTAATGGCTATAGCTTGGCTGTTGACATATGGAGCTTAGGGTGTACTGTTCTCGAGATGGCAACATCAAAACCTCCTTGGAGCCAGTATGAGGGGGTACGAGGCGTTATTTATTTACTCATATTTGATTATAATAGCATCCGTTACATTCATAACCGAGAGTGACTGATCTTCCATGGTGTCAGCTATGCTTTCTTCCCAGTCTAAATCTGTTTATGTTTCTTTAACCAGGTTGCAGCCATATTTAAGATAGCAAACAGCAAGGGTTACCAAGAAATCCCTAATAACCTTTCTAAAGATGCCCAGAGTTTCATAAAACTTTGCTTGCAAAGGGATCCGACTGCGCGTCCTACGGCACTGCAACTGCTTCAGCATCCCTTTATCCAAGACCAGTCTATGGTGGAACCAACAAAATTCAATTTGGCTGATTCAGCTTCAGATTTCCGCTCTAACAGATCAAGAATATGGACACATGATAGAGATCACAGGATGCAGCAAACCAGCAGAAGACCTTCAAAGGGTTCATGGTAAGCACTATGCACTAACATCTAATGATCTTCGATATCTGATGCATCTTCCGACGTTCACATCTAACTTGGAAATTGTGTCACTGAATGCAGGGATGAAATATCAATTACTGCTTCTTTACCCGAGTCACCTTGTTCGAACTCGATTCAAGGATGTAAATCAGCTTGTGGGAGCTCTCTTCAATCTTCTTATCAACCTTCTTATTAGTTGGTTTCATCGACTGATCCTTGAGATTCACAATCAAAGTAGCAATCACTTCAGATCCCACACAGATAAACCAAGATGATGGATTGCAACTTTAAAATGTAAATTAGATTACTTCAGATCCATATTTAACACTCACACCTAATCCGAGTAATACCGAGTAATAAGAATCCAAATTTACAACCGAGTTCATGACCAGCTGTAGAAACAACTAAAGATTGTAAAAGAGAAGAAATGATATATGCACCCCACATAAATTTTAGCCATAAAGTCAAAATGAATAATCCTGCAAATCCGACTTTGAGTCGTTCAAATCCATATCAGCTAAGCACTCTTCTGCAGTAAGAGGAGGAAGTTGCCTGGTTTTGCGTTTTAAATTATGCTTGTGCCACTCACTCTTAAAGTGATCCCTGTACTGCTTGGAATCCCCCACAAATGCATTGCATGTGCTGCACTTATGTTGCCTTGCCTCCCCTTCAGCATTCTCATTTCCTGAAGAGATGGTCGCATGTTTTTGCATTTTCTCAGTTAGTTGGAGGACTGAATCAGAAGATCCCGGTGGTAAATGTGACGTTGCTGACCCAGCTGAATCCTTGGCTAGATGTGATGACATATCCTCATCATCATAATTATCCACCTGCGTATCCCCCTCGGCATGTACAGACACTGCAAGTATTTCCAATCTGCCCTGTAAGTTCCTCACAAGGCCATCACATTCTCGGAAAAGTCCTGGTTCAGTTTCACAAATCTGAAAAACAAGCAAATGAAAGATTGAGCACTTGAACAAGAAAATGACTAGATAAACGGTAAACCGCATAATTTTCAAGAGATATCAACCACCAATCATACAGCTTAGTAACATAGAAAAGTCAATTCAACCCCGAAACGGCGCCTATGGACACTGCAGTAGAGTCAAAAAGGGAATCACAGGTGCAAGAAGCATTGAGCTACTATGATAGTAAAATTCCCAACTGGATACAAGTTTCTGTCTACTTGCAAAAGTTTAAGCTTATGCATGGTTATATATACCTCCCATCACTTTGCTTTACTCGTGTGTTATTACAATCAACAAAATCAAAATAAACCAAATAACAACAGGCCAACCTCATTCCACTATCTTTGAAGAATTCTCCTAAATTACAATTTCAATTTCACAGTAAATCACACCGGCAGTACGGAAAACTCTTTTGACGGATTAAATCAATCACTTTCACATAACTTGCAAATGCGGATACTTGAAAAATGGAGCAAGAAGACAATACTTTTAAATATTTCAGTAAATAATGCCAGCTACTACTCAGGACTTACAACTGAAAGCTGAGTTCCAGATTCATCTTTTGAAACAATGGTAGCACCCCATTCATTTAGCTTCTCACAAAGAGACTGAAAATTTTGTCCAGGAACAATGAGTCGTAATCTCATGGGCGACCGTTTTATAGGGAAGTTCTCCTGAAGCTGACGAATAACCTCTAGAGCCTGCAAAAAATAAACTGTTAGGCCATGAAGATAATAAACAACATGCCAACACACGATACACGAAATTCAACTAAAAAAATATGTTGAGATTTGAACCCAACAGAATACTATTCCAATCCAATGACCAACTGTATTTCAGGATGGACAGACTTTTCAATATAGAAGAAAATGTCATCCAAACTTAAATAATTTAGACAAGCATTTCTAAACATGACATGAAAGATTCATCAGTTTGTTTCGATAATTGATAACTAAATACGCAAACAACAACAACAACTACCACAGCAACAACAAATGACCTGTTTCTTGGAGCTACTATGGGGATCAACAGCGAAATGAATTTCATGCATTAGCCTCTCAATCAGACTAATGGTGTAAGGGCGCTGAGTTTCAGGATTGATAGTCTTTTGCATAACAATGGTTGCGATATCCCGAAACTGACTCGAATATTGGGATTCCCTTTCCTTCCCAGCAATTTGCAGCTCCCCTTTCTCCAAAATCTACCAATCAATAAAATAAAAAGAATTTTAACACTAATATCAACAAACAGAGAATAAATCAAAATTAATGTTCCTTTCTCTAAAAAAATCAAATTAGAATTTACCTCCAAACAAATTTTAGTCTGATCATCAGTTCCAAAGGCAGCAACCAAATCTTTGGTTTTAGCAAGCACCCCTTTGGAAACATTGGAGTAAACCGTATGGGACTGTAACACTTCGTCCAAATCTTTCTCTCTGTTACAACAAATTCCTTCATTTTTTATAAATAAAGTTAAATCAAAAGTACATAAGTAGAACGGAATTTGTGGAAAACTTACACCCGAGAACGCCAGGAGAGGACCTTGTTTTTGTAGCAAGCGATTTCGAATCGCATGCCGTGTTTCTTCAAACGCACGACTGCCACATTCGTCAGCCGCTTCTGCCCTATCGGTTGCACCAGCGTTTTCGACATTATTTTCCTCCGGCACGCCGCTTCTTTCTCAGATTTAAGGATTAAAAGTTGGTTGCTTTATTTATCTCCTGCCGCAGCCCGCAGGAGATTAAAACGCACCGTTTCGGGGAACTTAAAAAACCCGGTTCAACCCAAACCCACAACTTAGCAATTCAGCATAAGGGTTCACACTATTTCCCTTCTCTGCCGAATTGCCTGTACTATCTATTTATATATTTTGCTTGTTTGGGTTCCCAGAAAATAGAGAAAGTAAGAAGATTTATTTGTTGAAAAGCAAAATGGCGTCTATAAAGGAAAAGAGTGATGAGGCAATTCCAGAGGAGGAAAAGAAGGAGAGCTCTAATTATTTTGATATTTATGGACCTCAAGTACTCTCTTTTTTGCTCTTGCTTTCATATTTTCTGTATGCGTTTTGTTGATTTGTTTTGGTATAATGGGGGGAATGAGATGAAACTTAAAGCCTTTTCTTTGCAGGCAAAAGCAGAACTTGTTTTCAAGACGCCAGAAGCTGACAATACTTTGAATCTGCAAGTAAGTTTTGGAAACCGACTTTATGGGAAAAAAAGAAGAAAAGAAACCAATTATTTATAATGTGAGAAACATAGTTGAAGTTTGGGTTTTTTTTTTGTTTTGGTACCAGGATGTTCAAGGACTTGTTACCTGGGTTCTTGCCGATGGATTCATGCCTTCCTGGGTTTTTATTAAGGTAAATGAGTAGTATAATTTTATGTATTGAACTTTATAGTTGGTTTCCTTATTAATGTGTGGGACAAAGTCTACCATTCTTGGGGGTTTATAAGTTTTATAAGAATGCGTTCTTATTTCTATTGTTTGCAGAATAAGCCACTGATTCCGAAAGTTGTTATGCTTTATGTCCCTGGCTTGGATGCAGCTTTGTACTTGGCACAATCCATGAAACTTTCTGGCTTGAAACAAAGTTGTGGCAATCCTCGGCCGCTTTTAGCTCTTAGGTTTGTAATGATTTTGTTTCTGCATTTCTTGTCTATCGGAAATATGCTTGGAGTGAATTGCAATGCGGTGTGTTTATGAATCTGTTTTTTTTATAGCTGTGTATCGGATGGGATGCAGACGATAGATGCTCTCCTGACGTGCAAGGTGAAGAGAAAGAGAAATGTGATTGAACCAGTGAAGGACGTAAGCCAGCCTGATGAACAAGGTGCAAAATCTGTCTTTGAAGTTGAATGGTTCACTTCTTTGCTTGCATGAGTTTCTTACTTGTATGGTGGAATTAGGTGCTCTACAGGGTTAGTTGGTTTTCATTAGAGGATTGCCAGTCCCAACTTGTGTGACTAGAAAAGCAAAGCTTTGGGGG
The DNA here is from genome assembly GCA_030270665.1 of Hibiscus trionum. Taxonomy (NCBI): domain Eukaryota; kingdom Viridiplantae; phylum Streptophyta; class Magnoliopsida; order Malvales; family Malvaceae; genus Hibiscus; species Hibiscus trionum. The sequence continues at coordinate 46,375 of BSYR01000016.1, forward strand.
CAGTAAACATGTGACATTTACTCATTTGGCAGTCTTAACTAACTTTTATGAGACAGAACAAAGGTATTTCAGCTGTTCCGCACTTGTTGATAGTGGTCTTCCCAGTTCTTTACAATTCACTCTGAGTTGGGCTGCAATCCTCTTATCTGGCTGTATTGTAGTCGTTAACCTATTTTAAAAAATAGTGGGAGTGTAAATTCTCCATGAGAAGGAAAATATTCTAATAAGTAGAAATGTATATTCATAAACAATTATGTGCAGTCATACAATAGATAATGCTTTCTGGTGTCCCTGTCCTACCATTTTCCTTTTCAAATTTGTAAATTCAAAATCATAGTATTCAATAGGTACCATGATTAAAATTGTTCTTTGTAGTGTCTGCAATTATCAAAAGTTATATTTAGGAGATGCGATGGTTCCTATTATGTTACCACTTGGCAATCCTTTTGTTGCTTTCAGCATCACAACATTACAATGTTGTTCTTTTAATATCGTAACTTATTTGAGGATCTCTTTCAATGGAATAACATCTTGGTAATAAAATTATATTGTTTTGCAGAAACATCCATCTCTTCAATGGACTCTGCAGAACTCTTGAAAGATATTCCTTTCCCCATTACATATTATACACTTACAGCAAAGGAACTAGAAGACAATGGATTTTGTTGTGATCAACAAGGTCCTAAAAATGCTCTTCTCTGACTGTTACATATACTTCTCTTTGCATGTTAATCTTGCTTCTTCATTGATCAAATGACCTTGGTTCATTCTTGGATTTGTTCCATGCAGGTTTTCTTTCTACTCTTCCTGCTTCTGATGGATCTTCTCCTTATGAAATATTGGCACTTGATTGTGAAATGGTAAATCCTGTGTCAGTTTAATCATAATGACTTTTTGCTTCTTATTTGTGAAATGCGGTAAAATTATGTAAACTGTTAGATGGAGAATGTACAAGATATTGTTGCTTTCTTCTGAAGAAGTTAGATAAAATCCTACATGAGTTTGAGAGCTTTTCCTATAATTGCCTTGGTAGGCTAAGTTGTCTCCGTACCCATCTGTGGTCTGGAAGTAGTATATTTGATCAATAGTCTTGTATCACTTATCTAATATTGGATTTACAAAAGTTCATCTCTGGTCTGAATTCATGTTATTGTGTTCTTAAGCTGAAAATAAATTTTTGTACACTCTTGAGCAATTGTGCTTCTTACCTTCGGATATGGCTATTGATTTTGCTTGGATTTATGTAGTTGATCTTATGTGCTCATCATGATGGACTTTGTTTATTTCTCTTATTTTTGTCTTCTTATGTTCATGCAGTGTATAACAAGTGAGGGTTTCGAGCTTACAAGAGTGACCCTGGTTGATATTAAAGGACAGGCATGTTGAACAGAACTTCTTCTCTTCTCTTCTTTTTCATTTTTCTGATTTCCTGTGTCAGCTTATAGTCAACTATTTCTTGACATAATAGTCTTATTACATGCATGTTGTGTTTGTAGATTTATTTTATTTTGCAGGGCACTCTTTTCCCCCTCACTCACATTGAGGGGGTTTTTAATGAGGCCCCAATTTCTATTAAAAAAATTATGTTTATTTCTTTTAGATAATTCTGCTTGTTGCCTGTGATTGGCATTAATTGTATCAAATACAGCTCATGTCATATCTCTTTTTAACAACCTTTTTTCCTGAACATGTTATTCATTCCTGTAAAAAGGACGGGTAAAAAGAGCTAGCCATCTTCTTGTTGCCACATCATGTAAATGTTACAACTCATTTACTAGATAAATTGTCTGAAGCTGCAATGATGGTTTTGTTGACAGGTTGTACTGGATAAATTGGTTAAACCTTCAAACCCCATCACTGATTACAACACAAGGTAAATGTTATTTCAACTGTTGAAGTGTTCTTGAATTGCAGACTTGAAGAGAAGCTTTAATTGGATCTTGATAAAGGCATTTTAGTTTTGCACATTTTATGTTCCAGATGCATGAAGATTATGTTTTCTTTTATCTTTGATCTCGTAGTGACATTTTATTGGTATAGAAATTAGTTGGTCAAGATTATGCTAGTTATTTTTTGTGTAAAGTTTTCCCATGTTTCAAATTGTTTGTCCAAATTTGGATGGACAGATTTGATATCTTCTGTCTCAACCCTGAGATCTTTCTCCCTCTCTCTACATGCAAACCCATGCTATTATCTCCTCTCAATAGGCCAATTCATAGCTTTCTTTATTGCATAAGCAGATTTAGTGGAATAACATACGAGATGTTGAGTGAAGTTACTACGACTCTTCCAGATGTTCAGGTTCATTGCCCTTCATTGACCATCACTAATCAATAATTTTACTGCAATATTGTTGTATCAATGTTCCATTAAAAGATATTTCATTATAATTATTGATAGTTGCTTCCCATCTTCAGGAAGATTTTCGAAAGCTGGTTCACAAAGGTACCATCTTAGTCGGACATTCCTTGGAGAATGACTTGTTAGCTTTGAAGATTTCTCATGATTTGATAATTGATACCTCTGTATTATACAAACACCCCCGTGGTGGATCTTATAAAAGTGCTCTTCGAGTTCTTGCCAAGAGATTTCTCTCGAGGGAAATACAGCAGTCTGGGTCCGGACATGATAGCATCGAAGATGCAAGAGCTGCTATGGATTTGGCTCTGTTAAAGATTAGAAACGGCAAGTAATTATTTTCTATGCATTCACACATTTCAACATCAAGAACTCGAATATAGCTTATAGTGGAAGGTTTATAATACGATTGATTTTGTTTCTTGATGTATAAACTTATATGTAATTTCTTACAATGTCTTTTCTTCTTGTCTTAGGACCTGATTTTGGTACGCCACCATCCTTTATGCGCAGAAAGCTCCTTACTCTTTTGGGTGAGTGTGGCAAGACCTCCTCTTTCATTGATGATATTTCCATAGTCAAGCGATATGCTTCTGAGTCATCCCATGCGATACCGGTTTGCTCTGACGATGAAGCTCTTTTAAAGGCTAGAAAAGAGGTAAGGCTTATTGCTGTTCTGGTATACCTTCATCTAATCCTGCTGGCTTATCAACTTCTTATATTATGTGTCCTGCTAGGTCAAGAACGATCGTGTACACTTTGTCTGGACACAGTTTTCCGAACTGAACTCCTATTTCAGAAAACAAGCCGAGGATGATGTAAAGTTGAGTGGAAAGCTTGCGGAGATAATATCATTGCTTACATGTGATAAGAAGCCTGTCAAACGAAAAGGAGTTAAATACAATATTTCAACTGAGCTAAAGGAAATTTTAACTCACATTGATGCTAGGGTTCGTAGTCTCCACACTGCATTACCCATTAACTCAATGTTTATAATATGCACCGGACATGGGGACATAGCCATTGTTCATAGGTACATTTTGCTTAACCCGGCACTTATATACAGTGGAATATACTTTTATCTATCTTGCGTCTTATGATGTTTCCATGATCTGTTGGATATTGGTGTGCTCAACTCTTCATGTCTGTATATGTGTTGAACACTAGTACTTTAAGAACAGTGATAAGTCCAGATAACTAGACGTCAAGAGTTAGCTTTTCATTCGAGCTTTTTCTTTTTCTCCACTGAATTTTCAATCATAATCTTAAATTTTGCCTTGGTTTTTCTCGTGTGCATGGATGAAGATTGAGGAAAATGCTGACCGAGCAAAGTGAAACAAAGATTCCACGTGAGAAACTTATCAAGGTATTGGAAGAGTTGCAAGCCCAAGCTGAGGTAGCTTTATGTTTTATTGGTATGAAGCATTAGATATTACAAAAATGCATTATGCACTAATTTGTCTTGCAATTTTCAAGAGCAACGAGGAATGCTTATGTAAGTTTTACAGGCTATTACAATTTTAACAATTGACAATCATTCTTTTGATGCTGTACTGGAAAAATTTTGTAAACTGTGATGAAAATTCTTTAGTGGTGTTGTTTCTTAAGAGTTATGTGCACTTCTCTTTCTTGTTCCGTGTTCATAACCTACTCGAACTTGACTAAAAAAACTCAAAAGCTGGCTCGGATCATTGATTGACATCGAGCTTAAGTTGCTTGAGTTATTGAGCGAACCAAGTTCAAATGATGTAAAATGCACATGGAAGCTAATTAACAAAAATTGTCTGAACTCCAAAGCAAATGAAACATATATTATATAGAAGAAAAATATTAGATGATTAGCATGCCCTACTCTTACATCAAAACAAAGAGGATTAAAAAGTTCCCTTTTTTTCTCGACCGCCTTTATAGTTTACACTGAATATTCTGAACTAACTCCATGCTGAAGCAACAATCAAGCTTTTGTCTTCCCAACCGAAATGAAGTGCACCCAAATCCTCCTTCACCTTGTACCTGTCACAGTACTCCGTGATAAGTTTTCGGGCCATATCAATAACGTCTGGACTCATTGGACACGGTTTGAAGCCAGCCATCATCATCCTTGCGCTCCATTTTCCAGCGACTTCATATCGTTCTATCCTCTCCACTCCTTCACATGCAACTATGTTGACTATGTCCCGTGCCAGGCATTGCCTTTCGACGTTCATTCGATCCTGGCTATCCCTAGGAAGTGTAGCGTCCAGGGAGTCGAAAACAGCATAGTAGTAACTGTATGCTTCAATAAACCTCGGGAAGAAAGGTGATGTGTTTGTGTTTACATCTTGCTCGACAACAGTAACGAGTTTCGGATTCATGCTCTTAACCATCCGAAGAAGCTGATCTCGCTGATTGATGGTTGAAACACTCTCATCGGGCATGTGGTGGAGTTGAAATGCAAAGTTCACTACAAGTGCTTCGCCCTGCCTGCAATCCAGCATAGATGGAGTAACAAGTGCAGTCTTTGAGGGAACCGCTCGAAACTCAAATGGAACACCGAGTATTTCTGCTAGCTTCTCCAATCTTAATCCAACAATTTTGAGACCTCCATTAAGACGTTGAACCGACTCAGGATCGTCAACTCCGGTTAACCTCAAATGAGGCAGCTCGCCAGGCTGCTTTGCGATTGTTTGAATCAGTGTGATGTATTGACTACCTTGACTTATATCGAAATCTATTACATGTACTATTTTTTCATCTTTAAATGCCTCAATCATTGCACCATTTGCTGCCATAAATCCAAACTTGAAACAAGGGCACACTTCAAAAAGGATTTGCATGGCTGCGAGCCTATCAGAAGAAGGGGGCTCTTTGCATTTTAAAGCTTTATAAAGATATTTCCCGGACGCTGCCATGCGAGCTGCAAGACCTTCAACCATGTAGGCTGCGATTCTCTGGGGTGGATCCCCTTGAATCGAGACCATCTGGCGAAGCTCGTTTATTATGGCTGAAGCTTCTTCGATGTTGCCTTCTGAGAGTATAGCAGCACATTCAATCAGCCTTTGCTTAGGAGAACAGGATGAAACATTTGATACCTCTTTGCTAATGCTACCGAGAAAAGAACCCGAGGATGATGACTCCTTTGGTGAGTCATGAAACGAATCTGACCTGATAGGATCGGACCATTCACCTTCTACTTCCATGCTTAGACCAGTGCCAAACATGTCATAATCGCCATCAACATCATTATCAGCTAGCAGAGCTCTCTCCAGTTCTTGAAGCTTCAGTTTCATCTTATCCGGGTCATAGTCTAGTGTATCCAGGCTTTGGATTTCCACGTAATCTGGTTAAAAAATCGGATTGGATGATATTAGGACATCGAATTAACAAAACAAAAGAGTGCACTGGTTATGGTTTTAGAGTTTAGACCAGTTATGGAGAAAAGTGAACTACCTCTTATCAGGTAGGAAGGAATCGAACTTCCAGAAATCGCAGAACTAGATGAATGCATAAGCTCATCCGTAGGAGAATCAAAGAAATACTTCTCGTAGCTCTCGCTGCTGTAAGAATCCGTAACGTAAACAAGCTTATGCTTATCAGGAGCAGACATTCGAAAGGCCATGTTGGTACTGTCACTACTATCTTGTACTGAATAGAGCTTTGTATTTCTACATGATGCAGTAGCTGGTTCTGCAGACCTCACTAAAGACATGGTTTCGACTCTCTGGACAGTTGAATTATAAAACGGTTCCTGCCGAACAAATCACAAATCAAACATGGATGTAAGACACGCAAACCAAAGAACGCCAGTTGAGGTAAAACGGATTACGAACTCGAATAGCTTAAGAGTAACATGAGATCATCTGCAACACATGACTCTAAAATCATCCACATCAAAGTTAAGACATGTTAGCACAAAACAGGTTTAGATTTAGGAAAACAGGGAATTCGAGATCCCTTCATTGTTCAGTTCGGGACATCCGGAAACCGAAGTTCAATCTGGCAATCACATGTGCCATAGTTTTAAAAGGCCCAAAAATCTAAGTTATTTGGGGATTTTTTCCTCCCCAATGCCAGAAAAATCTTATTCCAGGTTGCCATAGACAGATTAAACTAATTGATTGAACATTTATTTCCATGATTTGCTGCCATCCTTAACATACAAAAAACAGTGAATAGCATTGATTCGAGTAAAGATCCACTGGCAAAGAACACTCCATTTAGAGGATTGATACATACTTGAACAATTCCAAGACAAGTTATTGGCATGTCATTTCAAGGCTTGAAAAAGGAAGAACAAGAAATCAATAATCCATACAAAAAAACACAAGGGTTTCTCCTTTACCTGATACATGAGAAAAAAAACCTCAAGCAGCAGCACCAAAGATCATTATTTTCCTGCAAATCCAAGAGATAAAGATGAGTCTTATAGAACTGTGGCCTCAGTAGAGATGAAAACAAAGAGTTTGACCTTGAATTCAACCAATTAAATACCAACCCAAACACCAACAAAAACATAAAAACAAAACCGAAATTGTAAGGAAATAAATAATAAAAAAGGGTATGTTTGAAAGGTCTTAGGCTTAGCTGCCATATATAAAGAATCTGAACAGATAAACATTCCATATATGACCCAAGTTGCCATACAAGGAAAAGCAAATCCAATATATTCTGGAATCGAAAGGAAAAGGAAAGTGGTGAGAAGCACACCTCAAAGGCTGAATCTGAAGCTCAAAGGCAAAGCGGAGTTCTTCGTTTCTATCTAAAGTAAAGACATAAACTTTGTGACTTGTGCGTTTCATTACAAGACATTTTCTATCTCTTAAAAACTGGTTTTTTCTTTTCTTTTCTTTTGGGAGTTTGTCTTGGTCTGAATGTTTATACCAACTTGTTTGACTCAGACAAGCTGTTTGACAGAACCATGTGGAGTTCTTTTCTAATCATTCAATCCTCAAACTGCAATGAATTTCCAACACCAAAACTCAACCAAACTCAATAGATAAACCACATTGAAACGCTTCAATTTGACTTCATGATCTTCTACTAGTTTTTCTCTCTTTTTTGTCCCCTAGTTCATGAAATAACTGTATTAAAAACAAGAGTGAAACTGGAATTTTTGTGTGGGGAAGGAAGATAAAATTATAATATTAATGTTTTTTTATTGAGTAAAGTGTTATTTATATTATCAAAGGTAAAAGTCATTCGAACCTATATAAGATGGACTGATATAAGTGTTCTTATTGTACGGTCAATTAGTTAATCTCAAACTATTAATATTTTTTAATTCATGATTTTGGAGATATTTTTTTTTACACACTAACCACACAACTTTATTAGGCAACTTTATTAATAAATAAAATAAAACCAGAAAAACATAATAGAGGTTTTAGCACATCCAAAAGATTACATCGGCAAACAACCCAAAACGGGATCAAATTTTACGTAGCCACCAACAAATACGAATAAGAGACAAACGATGTGAGGGTCATTGTACAAACACCAAAAATCTGCAAAAGTAACCATAGAAGCGTGTCACAAGGTAGAGACATGTCATAAAGACAGAAAAAACGTGTCATAGAGGCAGATAAAAGCTCAACAAAAAGTGTGAAAAAAAAAACAAACGAAAACAAATGAAATATGAATCATCGGTGGACAACCAATACAAAAACTAGTGTCGCCGCCGATTAAAAAAAACAAATATCTATGATTGAGAGAAAATTAAAAAGGTGGCTAGGGTTTGAATTATTAATAAGACTTTTAAATTTTATAAAATTAAATGAAATTTAACTTCTTTATGACTTTGAAGGTAGTTGGATAGTTGAATTATCGTATAAAAATATTAAAACTTCATTAACCATCCTAAAAATAAATAAATATGTAGTTTTAACACGTAAGTCGAAAGGCGTGTAAGGATAAATGGCGTTGAGAAAGTTCTTCGTGGCTGAAACACGTTGTACGGAAGGAATGTAAGAAATAGTCAACCTCTTACCAACTTCAGTGGCTTTTCTTCTTTCTTTCTTTTTTCCTTCCTTTTTCCCTTTATATATAAGATATTTATTTTATGCACAAATTTGTTTTCGCAAGGATTTTAATTTTAAAATTTAGAGATTTTGTTTAGGGTTTAATGTCAGATATTTTAATGGATGAAGTTAGAATTTAGGGTTTAAGGTTAAAATTTATTATTTATAGGTTAAAATTTAGATCCTTAAATATATTATCTTAAAAACTAAATTTTAACCTTTAAACCCTAAATTCTAACTATAAAGTCTAAATTCTAAACTCATGCACCTAAATCATAAAATCAAGTCCCTAAAACTAAGGCACTTGTAGAAATGTTTCGTTTCAACCGTCCGTGCATGAGATATTTGCCCATATATTATTTTTGTAAAAAAACATTTGTATTTGACAATTTGCGTAAAATATTTTTAAATTATAAATTAATTTTAAAATTTTACAATAAAATAAAATAATCGATCCCTTTTAGCCTTTTAATTTTAAAGAATTAGTATCAATATGTTTTTATATTTTAGGTGAAATTCGAACTCATGACGGAAGATTTCAAAGTCAATTCTTTTTTATATATATAAAATGGTGGTGTAACACTATCTTACGGTTTTTTTAGTATATGGTATTAATTTAACACTATCTTACTGTTTTTTAATATATTATTGTAATTATATGGTAGTATATTTTTTTATTTTTAATGTTTTAAATATATATACATATACCACATATATTATTTTATTCGAATCTGGGTCACTTAAGAAGAATAAAATTATCTTTTATTATTGGGTCTACTCAATGGATTCACCTTACAAAAAAACTTTTTTTTTGAATAAACACTAAACTTCATTAAGATAATGAGAAGAAGTACAAGATAAGCATACTCCTAAAAAATAAACGTAAAAGAGCAAAGAGTATACAAACATGAATAACAAAATTAAATCTTCTCATAAGATCTTCGTCGGTGTTCTTTAAATCTATCGCCATAGCGAAATCTTAGAGTGCTCACTGGTAGAGCGCAGATCGTTGAATTACTCCAATCAACAAAAAGAGAGAAAAACGTCTTGGTTAACTCCATAAACAACCAATTCATGCAAGATCGTGCGGTAAGATTCAATTGTAGCATTCACCAAGTTGAAGACGTCTTCAATATCAACATGCCATTGAGGCAGACAAAGAACGTGCCAAGCGGCAGACGAAAAGCAGGCCAAACAGCCGACAAAGGTAAAAAAAAGCAAAGAAAAGAACAAAAGAAGGAAACAAAGAAACAAAAGAGAACAAACAAACAATAAAATAAAATTACCGCCGGTAGACGGCCAAAGCCGCCACCATTGGCTTGAAAAAACTCAAAAATCTACTTACAAACTCCCAAGAGAAAATAACTGTTGCAGAGAAAATGTGAAAGTGGAGAAAAATAACTTGTGGTTTAATTTACCCTTCTATAAAAAAATGTTTAAAATGCCGTTTATCATATAATTGGTCTTGGTTATGGACGGAACTATATAGGGACGAAATTTTTTATTTTCGCTTTCATCATCCCATATAAATTATTTTAAAAAAATGTTTATTTATGAATTTGTCCTCCACTCTCAAATATATATGTTTTACCCCTAACTTCAAATTTCGGCTCCATCCTTGATCTTGGTCGTAAATCCCTCAACAACTACCAATATAATAAGCGGTGAATGCATAAATATTTTTTAAGAGTGGGTGCTACACATAAATTTTTAAAATTTTAGGGTGGGTACAATTCATAAAGATTTAAAAAAATTACAAACTAATTCATAAAAATAAAAAAAATGAAATCAAATATGGAAGTTTAAAAAGTTGAGGGTGAGCACATGCTCGATACTTTTGAATTTGCCACTGAATATAATGTAGGCAAAATGACAAAAGATACTCCTAACGTTTGCATGTTTTGTCATTTGGCCCCCTATTTTTTGGGGGGGCAAACAACCTCAATGTTTTAATTTGATCCAAATATGCCATCGATGGATGGAAATTGTCAGTCAACTGACGGTCAATGACCAATGTTAACTGGATTTACCACGTGTTAAGATCTGCTGACGTGGCATATGCCACATCATATTTTTTTAAATTATTTTGTTATACCATTCTTTATGGTGACATGTGGTTGACTATCATGATGACATGTGGCCGAACCACATGCTGACACATGACGAATATGATGCTAACACGCAACAAATTTTAAAACGTGACAAGTCCAGTCAGTATCGGCCGTTAACCGTGAATTGACTGACAGTTTCCATTCAGTGAAGTATATTTGGGTCAAATTAAAACGTTGAATTGTTTGCTCCAAAAAGAAAAAAAAGACACATAACAAAACATGCAAATGTTGGGCATCTTTGTGATTTTACCTATAATGTATATTTAATTTAAGTTTGGGTTTATTTCACTTGGTTGGTTTTATTTACAGTTAAATAATAAATGTTAAATTTTCCTCTAAAGTTCAAAGAATGCAGTGTGAACAGAATCAAAGACAAGTAGTGAGCAATCATAAGATAAGAAAGAATTGGATTTGTGCTTTGAAAGTTCTGCAAAACTCTTTTTTTGTCAATGGGAATGATTATCCTAATCCCATGCTTACAAATTAGATTAATGATCTAGAAGGATTATGAATTGATTAGTTTTGCTAATGAGTATTGTATTATATAAAATCTCAAATAATGATTCTAATGATATAGTGTGATTTATAGTTAGAACTTAGAATTTAGAATTTTAATAATTTTAAAATTTATGGTTTGAATTTAGAATTTAAGTTTATAATTTAAGGTTTAGGTTTTATAGTTTAAATATAAATGGTTGTATAATTTTTTTACACATGATGTATATCAAAATATAACCCTTAAATTTAAACAATGCTATAAGGGATGAAAAAAGAATATGGAAATGCCATCTCTCCCATTGCATCATGCATCCTCACGCAAGGTAAATCATATTCATATTTGTGATGGACAATATCAACAATCAACTCACTTTCAACATTTCCGATGTATTGCGGTTTTTATCATTCATTTTTTTCGTGTTAATAATCTCTAGAGTGAGTGGTTAAAGCTCTCAGTTGACACTTTATTTGTAACATCCGAGTTTAGGGGTCGGGTAAAAATAATATTTAAATAATATTATTTGAGTTTCGATTTTATAATTAAAATAATAAAGTATTATTTTGGTCTTCATATTTTCAAAGCAAACATTATATGTTAAACTCAAATTGATTTGGAAATCAATTTCCATGGATTTTAATTGTTATTGAGATTGTCATCTTATTAATGACAAATATGTAAATATTGGAACTTTCATTTAAACCCCCCTTTTAATTAAAAGGAGCATTTGTCATCTTCTTCCTCACCCCATTTTGTTTTTCAACGACAAAGGAAGAGCTTCTTCACCTAGTTACTATTTCATTCTCTTACAACTTCATCTTTGGAGCTTATTGAAAGGTAAATATATTTTTGACTTGGCCTTGTCATCCTCTACATTTTGGTATCTTTAGATTTCATTAAAACTATGTATTTTGTAATTTGGGTTTTTCAAAATTTTGGTTAAAGGTTGAAGCTTTATGATTCTTTATCAAAGCTTTTGGTTTAATGTTGATAGATAAGTTGTTTATGAACCATGGGGTCCAACATATGTGAATTTTGAAGTGTTTTGTAAAGATTTTCGTATTTGAGTTTTGATGGGTTTTTAGAAGGGTTTTAAGGTTGTTTTATGTTGGAAATTGAAGGTTATTGGTTGCATGTTGGTTGAGGATTGTTTTAGAAGCTTTTAGAGGTGTTAAAAGTGTTTGAAACAAAAGTTTTGAATTGAGTTTGAGGGCTGCTTGGGTTTGGAGATTTTGGGGTTGTTCTTGGCTTTAGAATCTTGTGTTTGATGCTTGAGTAGTGTTCCGGGTTTGCTACATTGTTGTGAACTGATTTGAGGTTGTTTGAATGTGTTGAAATGACTAGAGGCAAGAAATTGTGTTGGTGAATCATCGGGAGTGAATCCGGAAGCTTGAAGGTCTTGGTTGCTTGGTTGTTGAGCTTGGAAGTGAAGATGAGTGGTTAAATGCTTTTAAATGGTTTTAAAGTGTTGGTTCAAGCATGTGGACTAGGTTGGGCTTGATAGACCCACCTAGAGTTGGGATTAGATTGGTAGTCTAATCCCAAGCTATAGATAGAGACTATGGTTGATCTTTGAATGTGTTTATGCCTCATATTTAATTGTGATTGTGTTGACTATGTATATGGTATTATACATGTATGTTGAGGCTTGGATTGATGCATTGTTATATGCATGTGGATTGTGCATGATGTTAGTCATGGTGAGTACGTGCTAAGCATGAAAGTGATATGAAATGGTATTGTGGATTGTGTTTAATGTTGGCACTAGTATGCTTGGGTACAAATGATCGATCATTAGGATGTTAGTGTGCACATGTGAGTCAAATGCGCGCGTGGTCTTAGTGATGATAGTCATCAAGATGGAGTACGGGTTCGCCCGAAAAACCTTCTTATTTATATGATAGTCGATGATGAGTGTAATCCCATCGACAGGGCTTGAGGATGAGTGGAATCCCCTCCGCGTGAACGATGATGAGTGTAATCCCACCGTAAGGTAATGGTTGTTGTTGGATGTGAGTTCCAACGTGTTATTTGTGTATTCGAGTCATAGCTAGGTGTCAATATGAGTTGATATGTGTATCAATATGATATGAAATGTGATTCCTATATGGATTATTATATGTGCTTACATATGATGTGGATTTGAGCTTGTTGAGCATGGCATAATATTGAATATATGTTCATGCATCATGTGTATTTTGGCTCATGTGGATCGAAGGTAAGATCATGCATTCTACCTTGGTTGTGCTCGTGCTTGGACCCTGCATTGTCGAGGTTTGTTTTATGAGCTTACCCTCACTAAGCTTTATGCTCATGCTCTCTTTTGTTCAACAATGCAGATCCGTAACTCGTGGGTTGCTAGTGCAAGAAGGGGCCTCCAAGTGTGCTTTGTGGTGCTATCTTAGCTATCAAGTATGGATATTTTAACTAAAGGATGTAACAGTCAAGCAATGTGACATGTATTAGTTGCTTTGAGCTTTTGAAGTATGTTAATGTGGGTTTGTTTAGGAGCATGTTAGACTCCTTGATATGTTAATGTGGATTTGGCTTTTGGATGCTATGTCTTGGTTGTAAGTCATGTTTAAATTGCCCATCTTGAATGTCATGTATGATCTTTTAAATGGATGTCTCTATCTTGTATCCTTATGTGTTTTGAGTATGGTTGCAATAGGGTGCATGCCTCTAGAGTGTGTTTGTATGTTGTGTATGATCATTGGGGTCGTTAAGAGCGTTTGAGATAATTTAGAGATGTTTAAAACTGATTTTGAGAATTCATAGACTACAAGTGTTTCGAAACGGGTTGTGCTGTTTCGGAACGGGTGTGGTTTCAGGGCCCCCGTATCGGAATGCGTTTCGGTACGGTTTGGCTACTATGAGCCCCTGTTCTGATACGAGTTTCGAAACACTTTGGCTACTGTAATTGCCTGTTCCGAAACGAGTATCGGAACGCCTAGGCGAAATGGGACCCTGTTCCGAAACGGGGTGGATGCGTTTCGATACGGGTGTCTGACTTTTTAAACTGGAGCCCGTGTTTCGAAACGGGCGATGTCTGTTTCGAAACACAGGCCTTTAAATGGGCTTTTTGACACCTCTAAAGGGTCTCAAGGGTTGGGCTTAGGCCCTGTTTGCTGTTAGGCTTCTCGTGAGCCTTGTTTCCGCTGTCGTTTCACGCATAGGTTTATTTAACGCATCTAGACAAGATAATAAATGAAAAGTTTTTCCCTGGGTCGGTAACCGAAGTGGAGCCTTAACGGGTTTCGCCTCGATTATCCCCGTATAGCCCACTCGGATCGGTCAAGCGTCCGGACCAGGACGAGGGGGTTACATTCTTTTTTTTGGATTAAAATTGGTAAAAAAATGGTAAAAGACCAAGGTTTACGGTTAGAATTTAAAATTTAGAATTTATGATTTAAAATTTAAATTTTATAGTTTAATTATAAATAATTGTATAATTTTTTACACATGTTGTATATCAAAATATAACCATTAAATTTAAGTAATGTTATAAGGGATGAAAAAAGAATATGAATAATGCCATCTCTCCCATTGCATCATGCATCCTCACGCAAGGTAAATCATATTCATATTTGTGATGGACAACATCAACAATCAACTCACTTTCAACATTTTCGATGTATTGCGACTTTTATCATTCATTTTTCTCGTGTTAATAATTTCTTGAGTGAGTGGTTAAAGCTCTCAGTTAATATTTTTTTCTTTTCTCTGAGTTATGGGTTCAAAACTTATTAAGAGTAAATTTTCCCTTTTTCCTCTCTTAGATAGATTTTGTTCAAAAAATACTTCTCTTGTATTCGTTTCATTTATAAATCTCTCATCTATCTATAATATATAACCGTGAATGTACATCACGATGGTTATTTTATTCGTTCAAGTACTTGATAACTTTTACCATTTTCACCTATATTTCAAACAATTACAACTGTATATGTATATCGTGATAATCGTTTTACCTATACTTCTCATTCCCAAAACACAATCTTACTCACCTCATCATGTATCTATTAGAAAAATGATATTGTCACGAACCGAGATATTAGGGCCGAGGCATTGGCGCAAACACCGAGTGGAGAGGTTGTGCGCGGAGCATTGGGCTCGCCAAGACCATCAGACTTGGCCTGGCACTTGGAGAATGCTAGAAAGCCCGCAAGCCCACCAGACTTAGTAGAATCCATGGAGGATTTACCAGGGTAATTTGGGATGGTAACTGTGATAAGCCATCGTGATTATCACTTATATTATTATGTGATTATCTTAGAGATAATGTTTATGATAATTAGAGATTTAAACTAAGAGATAGGATAGATCTCGTCCGTCGATGTAATTCAAACTGTACCGTTGGATCTAGGGGAGTTCAACTATAAATAGAGCCTCCCCAGCTCAGTTGTATTCATTCACTCATTCATTCATTTGAGTAATAGAAGAAGCATTTACTCTACTCTCTTAGTGTTCTTAGTGTTCTTCGTGTTCTTGTTGCCTATTGCTTTCAATTCCTTCCAGTTGTTCTATAAAGAGCTTCCGCTTAGAACGATCTTGCGTTCGTTGGCTCTGGGAAGTGTTTGATCTTCTAGAGCGTGAATCCAAGCAGACTTAGGCGTTTGTGAGGAGAGCTTTTGCCTAAGGCCGTACGGTCCAGCTAGCAAGAGTCTAGCACCGTAACGAGGGATTCGGGTGACTTAGTCGTAGCATTCAGCCGAGAAGGCGACTAAGGCCGCACGGTTAGCCTAGCTAAAGTCTAGCCCCGTGACAAGTGGTATCAGAGCGTGTTCGGTCAGGGAGGTGATTGAAGCGTGTGCAGACTAGGGAGGTGGTCAGATCCATTTCTGTTCAGGGAAGTGGTGGTCAGCGCGAGTCGAGGAAAGGACTTGCGTGTGTTTTGGGAAGAAGCATCAAAGCGAGTCGACGGAGTGACTTGCGTTCGAGCCAGCTTGCAGGCAGAGAAAAGTGTTGGTGGATTCCAGACTTGCAGGTGTAGTCAAGTGTGGTGGCTTTTGTTCGAGTTAGTCAAACGGACCTGACTAGTTTGTGGCAAAGGTGTTTGAGATGGCGCAACAGGAAACCGACAAGGAGTGTCGCGGTGAAAATTACTGGAGAACATTGACGACGAAACATGTTAGATTTCATGTTGAGAAATTTGACCAACTGTCTGATTTATTTACGGAACAGATAGATGAACTGTTCGGAGGTATGAATACCTTGATACCGAAGGTGAATCGGCTGTGGGAATCCGAGGAGGAGTCCAAACAGGTTCAAGGAATTGTGGAATCTCGTCTTGAAAGGTTAGAGTCCAAGGTGGACAGGTTCAAGGACGAGACGCAACGAATCCTCACTGAGTTAAAGGCAGTTCGAGAGAGTTGTTCTCGTGAAGCTGAGGTAGAAGCTTTGCGGAAAGAGGTGAATGAGCTCAGGAGTGAGCTGCTCAGTTGCAAGACCGCAATGAGTGAATGGGGCATGCTCAGACCTTTCTTAGAGGGACTTAAGCCGGGGGCGAAGCTCGCAGTGGAGCAAGGTGATGCCCAGAGACTTTCAGAGGCCGGCGATACTGAACCTCTGAGTGTGCTTGTAGAACAGAAACAAGCAGGTGTTGAGTCAACCAGTTCCAGTTCGATAGACAAAGGGAATGGTGAGGCTAAGTCCGTGCCGAAAAAGAAAGTGAGCAAGAAGAAGCTGAAGTGCTACTTTTGCGATGGTCCTCATCTGATACGAGGATGTCCCGAGAAGAACCGCATAGCTGCCATGGCGAAGACAGCAGACGAGTCAGAGGGAGAAGTAGCGAGACTTGGGGCAATCAGATATATCAGTGCCGCCAAGGTGAGTCTGAGTCGTGGTTTGACTACAACTGCCACAGTAGTCAAGCCATGGAAGAGACTTGGTACGATAGCGAGCCAGAAAGCTATCAAGCCGAGGGTGATGAGAAAGCAATTGGAGTGCTACCGCTGTAAGGGCCCTCACAAGTTGCGGAAATGCCCGGTTCGAGCCAAGGAGTCCAAAGGGTTGGGCAAGGCCAAGAGCACCGTGCCGATCAAGCTTGGTTCAGAGTTGTCTAGTTCTGCCACATGTACCGAGCAAAATGGGTTGAAGATGTATAAGGCTACGAGAAAGCTTGCCGAGGATGTTCGAGGAAAGAACATTGCTTTAGAGACCACACTGGAGAGAGGGTTTAAGGCAGCGCTATCCGAGGATGTGCCCAGGGAAAGGGACATCGCTTTTGAGGCCACTATAGAGCCAAAGGAAGTGTTAGCTGATGGTGTTGACGGATAAACATCATTGAGTACCAAAGCCAGGAAAGGGTCAAAGGGGGCTAAGCCGTCGAGAGACATGGCAACCGTTGAGAAGTCACCTGTGGGCAAGGTGAGTAAGAAGCAGAGGACTTCAAGGAAGAAGTGCCAACGCAAGTCGAGGCAGCGATCTTCGAGGAAGAAGAGTTGATGCAAGCAAAGAGCACCGAACTTCAAGCGAGAAGTGTCGATGTGGTGTGGCAATCAGAGCTGCGCAACGGACTTGACTGTACAAAGTTCGATGCGAGGGGTGTCAGACTTCGCAGACGAAGAAGGGCATACATGTTTTACAGTAAATGCGGGGGCGTCGACGACGACCGAAAGGAAGGTACATCTTAAACACATTCCTAGTGTTTTTGAGTTTGATTTGCCGTCTTTGATGAGCGTAGGCCGAGTGAGACCTAGCTTTCGTTGCGGGGGAAAAGATTGTAAGAGACCTTTCAGAGTTCTGAGAACTAGACAGGTGTTCAACGTTGTGACTTCCAAGTCTTTGCCGCGGGATCAAGAGGATCTGAGTCCCGGCAAATCAGAGATTGTAGGGACAGATTCCTACAATGGTGTTGTACCGAGTGGCGTTTTGGAGCGCGATTGTCCAAGGCAGTTTGAGCAGAGGCAAGCAGTTCGTATGGGAGGATTGCGGGAAGCCGAGGCATCGACGAGTGAACAAGTTGACCCTGCCCAAGATCGTTCGACAGCAGCGACGAGGGCGTCGCTAAGTTCAGTGGGGGAGAATGTCACGGACCGAGATATTGGGGCTGAGGCATTGGCGCAAACACCGAGCGGAGAGGTTGTAAGCGGAGCATTGGGCTCGCCAAGACCATCAGACTTAGCCTAGCACTTGGAGAATGCTAGAAAGCCCGCAAGCCCACCAGACTTAGTAGAATCCATGGAGAATTTACCAGGGTAATTTGGGATGGTAACTGTGATATGCCATCGTGATTATCACTTATATTATTATGTCATTATCTTAGAGATAATGTTTGTGATAATTAGAGATTTAAACTAAGAGATAGGATAAATCTCGTCCGTCGATATAATTCAAACTGTACCGTTGGATCTAGGGGAGTTCAACTATAAATAGAGCCTCCCCAGCTCAGTTGTATTCATTCACTCATTCATTCACTTGAGTAATAGAAGAAGCATTTACTCTACTCTCTTAGTGTTCTTAGTGTTCTTCGTGTTCTTGTTGTCTATTGCTTCCAATTCCTTCCAGTTGTTCTATAAAGAGCTTTCGCTTAGAACGATCTTGCGTTCGTTGGCTCTGGGAAGTGTTTGATCTTCCAGAGCGTGAATCTAAGCAGACTTAGGCGTTTGCCAGGAGAGGTTTGCCTAAGACCGTACGGTCCAGCTAGCAGGAGTCTAGCACCGTAACGATGGATTCGGGTGACTTAGTCGTAGCATTCAGCCGAGAAGGCGACTAAGGCCGCACGGTTAGCCTAGCTAAAGTCTAGCCCCGTGACAATATGGTACATGGACATTTTAAAACTTGAATTTGAGTGGGTTCCATTTGTCAAATTAATTGGGACTAAGTGGATTATTAATCTACTACAAGAGTAGATGAAATGTGTATATTTACATGCTCAAAATGTTCAATGGGTGAATGAGAAATTGCTGCTCAAAGTAACACCCATGATGTTGGAAAAAATGAGATGGAAAGTAAAATGTCCCAAACTTGTTAGGAACATAGATTTGGAAAGCTTTATATGTAGAAGCTCTTCATGTTATTGTTGGAAACAAGACAAAGAACTAGATATTTTGGGCTAGTCATAGTTTAATTATATAAAAATCAAAGATGGGCCTTGGGCTGTATTTTACCGTTGTATCTTGGGAGACAAACGTTCCATAGTAACTCTAGCACCGGGAGGGGACGAATATGTTTTAAGGACAATGTGATAGCACATGCTTCGGTCTAAGATTTTTGATCGATTATTGATTTTTCCTTTAGTTTTTATTATCTTTGAATTTCCGGTTTATTTCAATTTCATTTACAGAAATTATTTTTAATATATATTTTTTGTTGTTCTTTTTTTAACTTGCTTCGTTTGTTATCTATTAGTATCAAATGTTATAATTTTTTTTCTCTAACCGGACATTTTTTTTCTTCTAATATGTGTGTGGTGAATTTGACAAATGTCATCGTTTTGATTTATAATTTCGCAGTATGAGATTTTTCAAATTTAAATATTGTATATTAATCATTTTTTAGAAAAGAAAAAATGGAAATGAGATCATATTTTTTTGTCGTTTATGTTCTCTAAGACTCTGCCTTGACTAATCCGAACCGATTCATATCGTACACCAAAATATGATGGGTGAGTCTCCTAATGAAGATTTTTTACATACACAAAGCCTTAAAATTAGATCATATTTTGGAGTTAGCTTAATACCTATTTTGGTCTCAATATTTTAGTAAAATTTTCACTTTGGTTATTTTTCAGCCAGTTTGATCACTTAATTTTTAATTCATTATCACTTTAGCCCTTAGAATGATTCTCTTCTACAAAAAAAATATAACATGATCCAATCAAATTTTACCACATGTAAAAAGAAATTGTAAAAAAAATGTTTATTTCAAGTGACAACATGTTTGGACCACATGACATTTTTTTGAGGAAAACGTCAAAAAGGCTAAAATGTAATGAACTGAAAGTTAAGGGGTCAAATTGGTAAAAAATGGTAAAAGACCAAAGTCATAATTTCACTAAAGTAGAGGGTCGTTTTAAGTATTAAACCTTTGGAGTTTTGAGCTGAATAAAAAGGGAGGTTCTAGCATAGTAATCATTAGTCAATACCGTCCCAGTATTGGTCAGGCATGTACCAATTTAACCTGTACAAAAAGTTTAGTATTGTAAACTAATTTTATTTTTTATCAATTATTTTTAATCATCATAGTTACATTTGAAATTAAATTAATAAAATTAATTAATAATTTTAAGATTTATATATTTATATGAATATAGGTGTATTTGTATTATATATTGTATATATTTAAAATAACAATAAATCTGATTTTTTTTAATAGTCTAAAAATGCTTACAGGGTAGTATCTGTTCATAGATATTTTTAACCCTTTAATAATGTACACACACCTTACAGACAAAGCGATTGAACCCGGGTCTCTTAAGATGAACATCATTCGTTTTTTTTACTGAGAATACTTGTTGGATTCAATAATAAATCTAAATTGATAAATCGAAATACATTAATATTAATATATACCGTACCAGAGAAAAAACATTACATTCGCCGGTACATTAATATTACTTTAGGACCAGAGAAATACATTAATATTACTTTAGGACCTCAATTCAAAAAAAAAAAACTTTAGGACCCAGTTTTAGCTTCTTGGCCCATGTTCTAAGTCAGCCCAGCCTAATTTGCCTTTTTACCTTCCCCGTTTAGCTACGGCACTCAAATGTTTAATAGGCTCAAGGACATTTAACTTTTGAAAAAAAAAATAATCCCTTAATTTTTTTTACACTCAATTAGGTTTTTGAACCAAAAAAATTTAAATTAGTTAATTCATTTGATCAATTTTTACTATTTTTTCTTAACATATTATTGTCATGTAACACAACAATTTTGTCAGGTGACATTTACATATTTTTTTAAAAAATTAATTTTTATAATTTTTTAAAACTTTTAAATAATTTTTAAATAAAAAATTGGAAATGCCAAGTGACAACTTATAACATGACACGCTGTATTAGCTGATGAATAAATGTTGATAGATTTAACAGTCAATATTGGTCAAATAAGTGAATTAAAAAATTTTAAAATAAAAAACTTAATTAGATAAAAAAGTTTAAAAACTTAATTTTTTTTCTCCAAAAGTTTAAAGACAAGTGATACTGTTAAACCTATTTAATAGCAATGTTACCAATTTTAATTTACTCTTACCTTCTTGTATCGGCATCATTATTTTTAAATAAGGCTTAATAATTAAATAGGTGCTCAAACTATACTTATATTTTATTTTTAGTGTCCTAAATTATTTTTTCTCTAAATAGATGCCTAATTTTTAATTTCGGTTATTTTAGCTGTCTAACTGTTAAAAAATCGTTAGCAAATTAAAATGTGACATATTTTAATTTTTAATTTTTTTATTAATTTTTAAATGAAATTCAAAATTAAAAAAATTAAAAGTTTTAAATTTTTACAAAATAGTCCCCAATTCCTAAGACCTTAACGCAAAACCTAAAACCCTAAATTATCGTCGTTGTCGCCATTAACTTCCTCACCGGACCACCACAACTATTTCCCCCAACCACCCGTCATCAGTAATCGATGATAGGTGTGTCGATCGGCTTCCTTTTCGTGAGTTTGGCTTCCTTAGACGTTAAGAAGCCGATCGACACACCTGCCGTCGGTTACCGAAGATGGGTGGTTGGGGGGATGGGCATGGTGGTCCGATGACATATATGGTGGGCTGCGGCATGACCATCGGCGGCGGAATCGGTTGGGGAAGTTAGGGATTTCGAATTTGGTGGTCATTTTGCGAGTTTTAGGAAAATTAAGGGTTTTTTTTTACAAATTAAATTAAAAATAAATTAATTTTAAACAGAAATAAAATAAATAAAAAATATATTTTTTAAAATGTAACAGTAGTTAACGGTTAGGCACATAAAATAAATGAAATAAAAGTTTAGGCACCTATTTAGAGTGAAAAATAGTTTAGACACTAAAAGTGAGCCACAAAGTATAATTTATACACCTATTTAACCCTTAAGCCTTTAAATAAATCCGTTTTCATTATTAATATAATTATATATTACTCATACGATTAATATATATACCAATATTTTTTTAATATCACGTTTGTCAAGTTTGTATAAAATCAAATTCTTAAATAATCATTACTATAGATAAATTGTTTCAACCAAACTATACAAAAAGATGTTAAAACCATAAAAGATTGACTTTTAACTTTCGTATTTTATGTGTAGTAGAAGATTATTCTACAATAAGCGTTATGTACTGTTATATATCACTAATCATATACTGCTATGTACTATTAATTATTTTAATTTCTTTTTAATTCATGAGACAAAAGTGTTATTATCTATTTTTAAAATAAAATTAAAAAAAATTATATTATCTTTTACATATATATTCTTTTTGGTAAAATACACATATGGTAACTAAATTTTGGTAAATTATTCAATTTGGTAACCAAACTTTCAATTACTTCAATGTTACCATTAAACTTTTAGTTTTGCTCCAAATTGGTCACTGATTCGTTAACAACTATTAAAAAGGGTGACGTAACAGTTAAAATATTTTGTATAATAACACATTTAACCCTCCACGTTTGCACATTAAAACAATTTTGTCCTAATTCAAAAAAATAATAAATTTAACCCTCATTATTTACACATCATTTCAATTTCACCATACTTTAATTAAAAATAATTTAACATTAAACTCTAAAATCAAAACCCTAACCTCAACCTCTAAAGCTATAAACCATAATTTGGTTTAGAGGCAATGGCTTTATCCATTTGATTGATCACCTTTCGACGACACATACGTACATATACATGAAGAAATTAGAGAAAACGTAAAAAGCCATATCCTTTAGATTTGCCAGTGTTTTTATCAGTGATGATAACAGCTTCAAGAATCTCACCAAACTGTTCAAAATAGCTACGCATTTCCTCGGTCGGCGTCTCCCAAGCCAATCCCTCAACAAACACTTTCGTCAACGTTGTGTTGCCGAAAAGTCATCGATAAAACGGATAAGCCATTGCTTCTAAACCAAATTATGGTTTAGGGGTTTAGAGGTTAAGATTTTGAATTTAAGGTTTAAGGTTTAAGGTTTTATGTTAAATTATTTTTAATTAAAATATGATAAAATTGAAATAATTGTTAAAAATCAAACCCAAATTTAAAATCTTTATGTCGGCAAACTAATGGTAATCAAGAATAATTGGTAAGGAGAACAAATTTAATAATACTATCAATAGAAAATTCAAGAGCTTGATGACATGTCTAGAACTCTCATGAAGGTTGGGGAAAGCTTAATGGCTAAGGAGATGATGACGGTAATATGTGAAAGTTATTAGAAAAATCTAGAATTAGTATTTATAATATATTAGTCTCTAAAATTTTCACTATGTCGGTTATCAATGCCTATATATATACGGGCAAGTTGTTGGCTTGAGGTGAGAAAAAAAATCCAAATTAAGTTGAAAAACAAAGTGTTTTCTTGGTGTAGAAAACGTGCAGCAGCACATTTGTATTTTTGGTGTCTCGTGTAATAATATTATTTGAGTTATAAGTTATATCGAGTGTCCACCGACGCTTCTAACAAGTGGTATCCGAGCCAAGGTCGAGTCCGAGTTTAGCCACGAGAAGATGGAGCACATGATCCAGCCACAAATCCCGAGATTGACAAAAACGAATTATGGCAACTGGAGTATTCAGATGAAGGCGCTACTCGGTTCGCAAGATTGTTGGGATATGGTCGTAAAAGGATACGTGGAGCCAGAAAATGCAGCAGCAGAAGCGGCTCTAACCAACGAAGAGAAGAGAGCACTAAGGGATGCTCGTAAAAGAGATTAAAGGGCGTTATATTATATTTTCCAAGCAGTGGATGAATCTAACTTTAAAAAAATTGCAGAAGCAACATCCGCGAAACAAGCATGAGAAACTCTACAAAAATCACTCCAAGGAGTTGAGAAAGCAAAAAAGGTACGTCTTCAATCACTCAGAGCCGAGTTTGAGATGCTAAAAATGAAAACCACGGAAAGCATAGATGACTATGTTAGCCGTGTGAAAGCCATAACAAATGATATGAAAAGAAATGGCGAAGCACTTGGCGAGGTTAGAGTGATAGAGAAAATCCTACGATCGCTGACACGAAAATTTGATTATGTGGTCGTGGCAATAGAGGAATCAAAAGATTTAACTCAAATGAGTATTGATGAGCTTGTGGGATCACTTCAAGCCCATGAGCAGAAAATGAAGCTGAATGAAGAGACTGAGAATCTAGAGCAAGTTCTACAAAGCAAATTGCACGTCAACGAATGCGGAGCTAGCAACAGCTACACACGAGACAGAGGAAACTATGGTGGATATCGTGGACGAGGAACACGTGGACGTGGCGGTCGTTCATATGTTAGCAACCAAGCAAATGAAAATTACCAATCACCAAGTCGTGGACGAGGATATAGAGTTCGAGGAAGAGGCTGATATCAACAAGGAGATAAATCTCAGGTATAATGTTATAATTGTAATAAGCATGGTCATTATAGTTACGAGTGTAGATCAACTCCAAAGCATGAAGAAAGAATTAATGTAGCAACAGCTGAAGAAGAAAACACCGAAGAATCTCATGTATTCCTCACTTATAAAGGAAATGAAGAATCAAAATAAAATATTTGGTATCTTGATAATTGTGCCAGTAATCATATGTGTGGTCGAAAGGAGTTTTTTTGTTGCGTTGGATGAAACGATCTGTGGACGAGTAACTTTTGGTGACGACTCGCACACAAAGGTTAAAGGCAAGGGTAAAGTCATGATTACTCTGAAAAATGGAGAAAAGAAATACATATCAGACGTTTACTATGTACCAGCTATGAAAAGCAACATCATCAGTCTTGGCCAGCTTCTAGAAAAAGGATATGAAGTGCAGATGAAGAATCGCTCACTTTCAATCAAGAATAGAAATGGAGAATTGGTTGCCCAAGTCAATATGACGCAGAATTGTCTCTTCACTATTGACATCGAGTCAGGAGAAGTAAAGTGTATGAAAACTGCAATCAAGGACGATTCCTGGCTGTGGCACTTGAGGTATGGACATCTTGGATTTTCTGGCTTGAAGTTATTGTCAAAAGCAAAGAT
This sequence comes from Hibiscus trionum, assembly GCA_030270665.1. Taxonomy (NCBI): domain Eukaryota; kingdom Viridiplantae; phylum Streptophyta; class Magnoliopsida; order Malvales; family Malvaceae; genus Hibiscus; species Hibiscus trionum. The sequence continues at coordinate 71,477 of BSYR01000016.1, forward strand.
GGTGAATTGATTGCCAGAAATCAAACCTCCAAATCAACTGTGCGAGGCCTGCATCAAAGAAAAACAACATAGACAAAGCTTTGAAGTTGGCAAATCATGGAGAGCCAAAAGACCATTGGAGATTGTCCACACTGATATAGCCGGCCCGTTTGATATACCATCACTTGGAGGAAATAGATACTACCTGACCTTTATTGACGATTATAGAAGAAAATGTTGAGTATACGTTCTTAAACAAAAGTCATAAGCATTGGGTAAATTTAAAGAATTCAAAGCAATGGCGGAAAAACAAAGCGGTCAATACTTAAAGATACTCAGATCTGATAGAGGAGACGAGTATACAGTAAAGTTATTTGAAGACTTTTGCAAGGAGCATGGCATAATTCACCAGTTGACAGTTAGATACACGCCTCAACAAAATGGAGTTGCAGAAAGAAAGAATCGCACTATTCTCGACATGGCAATGAGCATGGTAAAGGGCAAGCATCTACCAAGAAATTTTTGGGCCGAAGCAGTTCGATGTGCAGTTTATTTGTTAAATCGTTGCCCAAAAAGAGTGTGAGGAACATGACGTCAAACGAAGCATGGAACGGTAAAAAACCAAGAATTGGGCACCTCAAGATTTTGGATGCATCGCATATGCCCATATACCTGAGCATATAAGAAAGAAGCTCGATGATAGAGGTGAAAAGTGCATCTTCATCGGATATGATGAACGAAGGAAGGCTTACAGACTATATAATCCCCTAACTAAGAAGTTGATAATCTCAAGAGATGTTGAGTTCGATGAAGCAAAACATTGGATTTGGAGCTCAGAAGAAAAGAAAATTGAAGGACTATTTTTTAACGAAGATCAAGATGATGATGACTTCATCAACCAAGATGAACAAGGTGATGATCAAGGTCTTCAACAAAATTTGATTGAACCTTCTTCATCAAGAAATAATATCGAAACAGAAAATCCTGAAGTACAACCAACGTAAGTTCGAAGATCTACAAGAGAGAGAAGAGTTCCAGAAAGGTACAAGGATTACGAAACTCAAAATATTTCACTTTTCTGTTTACTTGCAAGCAGTGATCCAATAACATATGAAAAAGCAATTGAAGATGACAAGTAGAAGAATGCCATGAATGAAAAAATTGCATAGATAGAAAGAAATGATACATGGGAGCTCACAAGTCTACCAGAAGGACAGAATCCAATTGGAGTCAAATGGGTGTACAAGACGAAAACTAATAAAGAAGGACAAATAGAGAAATACAAGGCGAGACTAGTTGCCAAAGGCTACAAGCAAAGACAAGGAAAAGACTATGATGAAGTGTTCGCTCCAGTGGCAAGGATCGACACTATCAGACTACTAACAGCAGTTGCAGCACAAAACAAATGGAAGATTTATCAAATGGATGTAAAGTGAGCATTTCTAAATGGCTACCTAGAAGAAGAAGTTTATATCGAGCAACCACCTGGGTATATTAAACAAGGACATGAAGATAATGTCTACAGCTTGAAGAAAGCCTTATATGGATTGAAGCAAGCACCGAGAGCATGGAACATAAGAATAGATGAATATTTTCAGGCGAATGGGTTCATAAAGAGTCCGTACGAACATACCTTATATACAAAGAAAAATGAAGATGGTGATATCATGATCGTGTGCTTATACGTGGACGACATGATCTTCACTGGAAATAACCTAGGTATGTTTCAAGATTTCAAGAAAGCTATGACTAAAGAATTTGAAATGACAGATATTGGCGAGATGTCATACTTTCTTGGAATTGAGGTAAAGCAAACGATGGAAGGAATTTTCTTATCCCAAAAGAAGTACGCAGAGCAAACCTTAAGTAATTTTAGAATGAAGGATTGCAAGCTGGTAGCCACTCCATCTGAAACGGGCACGAAACTAAGTGCTGATTCAACAAGAGAGCCAGTGAATCCAACATTGTTTAAAAGCCTCGTTGGAAGTTTAAGATATCTAACTATCACACGACCAGACATAACATACGCCATGGGACTGGTAAGCAGATTCATGGAGAATCCAAAACAAGATCATTAGATTGCAGCAAAGAGAATTTTGAGATATGTCAAAGGTACGTTGGATCATGGTTTATTCTACAAGCATTCACAAAATTCAAATTTAGTCGGTTACTCTGATAGTGATTACGGGGGAGACATTGATGATCGAAAAAGCACATCTGGATATCTATTCCATATCGGCTCTGCAACATTTTCATGGTCATCAAAGAAGCAACAAACGATAGCCTTCTCAACATGTGAAGCTGAATACATAGCCACTGCAGCGTGCACCTGTCAAGCAATCTGGTTGAAGAATATTTTAGACGAGCTAAATTTTACACAAGAAGGACCAACTACAATTTATGTCGACAACAAATCTACTATCTCTCTCTCAAAGAATCGTGTCTCCCATAGTCGAAGTAAGCATATTGACATAAAGTATCACTTCATACGAGAGCAGGTAAAGAACAAAAATGTCGGGAGTGTTAAAAATCAAACCCAAGTTTAAAATCAAACAGAAGATCAACTTGCAGACATTTTTACGAAACCATTGAAAGCTGATACATTTCACATACTCAAACAAAAGCTCGAAATGAAGGTTGGGTTTGAGGGGGAGTGTTAAAAATCAAACCCAAGTTTAAAATCTTTATGTCGGGAAACTAATGGTAGTCAAGAATAATTGGTAAGGAGAACAAATTTAATAATACTATCACTAGAAAAATCAAGAGCTTGATGACATGTCTAGAACACTCATGAAGGTTGGGGAAAGCTTAATGGCTAAGGAGATGATGACGGTAATATGTGAAAGTTAACAAGACACGTGGCAACAATTCTACAAAAACTCAAGAAGTTATTAGAAAAATCTAGGATTAGTATTTATAATATATTAGTCTCTAGAATTTTCCCTATGTCGGTTATCAATGCCTATATATATACGGGCAAGTTGTTGGCTTGAGGTGAGAAAAAAAATCCAAATTAAGTTGAAAAACAAAGTGTTTTCTTGGTGTAGAAAAAGTGCAACAGCACATTTGTATTTTTGGTGTCTCGTGTAATAATATTATTTGAGTTATAAGTTATATCGAGTGTTCACCGACGCTTCCAACAATAATGTGAAAATAATGAGGGTTAAATTTATTATTTTTTCTAAACCAAAACTTGTTCCTACACATGAACAACATGGATGGTGAGATTTCATCTGCAATATCTATCTTTGATGTATAACTCTTTTCATGGATCGATACCGGAAACAATTTGTGCCATTTCATCTATGAGGTATCTAGCTTTAGCAGTCAATTCTTTTACCGAAAACTTACCAGATTGCATAGGCCAGCTCCATGATCTCAACTACCTTCTTGTAAGCAGGAACAACATACATGGATCAACCCCTTCATTGTCATCTTTCTTTCAAAACTCGACTCCGTATATGCTAGATCTAGGATTTAGTGGGCTAACTGTGAAAATAGACCAACAACCCTTTCCACCAATATTTCAGCAACAATTGTTGTCTCTAGATTCATGTAATATTGGAGGTGAAATCCCAGATTTCATATCAAACCTGACCAAACTAGAATATTTAGGTTTGTCCAATAATAACCTATCTGGAACAATTCCTTCTTGGTTGTTCAATCTTTCCAATTTAGGTTACTTAGATCTTTCTTTCAACAGACTCCAAGGCAACATCCCCCTAGCATTAAGTTAAATTAATTTTTCATGCAGACATCACTTGTATTAAGAAACAATCTGCTTCAAGGATCGATCCCTCGACGGCTCGAGAATATACAAGCCTTGGATTTATCAGCAAACAATTCCACAAGCAGCATTCCTGCAGAGGTTGGCCAGGGTAACATTAGGTACTTGGCACTCGCTGATAATGAACTGTTTGGTCGGATCCCATTCTCTTTATGTCAACAAAAGAGTGAGCTTTTGCTGCTTGATCTTTCTGACAACAACTTGTTCGGAACAATGCCCTTCTTGCTTAAATGGCTAGAGTTATTTGGGGTACGATTTGTTTACCAAGGAAGAAGGGAGGCACTGGTGTTATTGATTTAAAAGCTAAGAACAATGCCCTTCTTGCTTAAATGGGGTTGGAGATTTGTTAATGAAAAAGGTGCCCTTTGGAGACGAGTTATTAACGCGAAGTATGGCACTGCCGATGTTAACTGGATGGTTAACACTGAAGTGAACAACAATGTGTTGGGTTGTGTGGGGCTCGATTCGATCAACCAAAGTTGCTCACCAAGTGGTGGAGAGATGGATTTTTGGGTGTTAGGGTTTAGGAAGCTAGAATGGAAAATGACACAATGATTTATAGTGGTTCAACCTTCTAACCAAGGTCTACATCCACTACCTTAGCTCCCCACTAAGGATTTCACAATCAATCCACTATTGATTCGTCCCCTTTTCTAGGCTTAGGAGGTAACCCTTACAAACGATCAAGCTTCTACCCAAAGCCTTGATCAAAACCCTCTTTTACAAAGAGATAAACAAAGCAAACTTAAACCCTCTAATAGGTGTTTGTTTGCACAATGAAGCACTCACCCAAAACCTAAAACACTTGAGCAAATTTGACAATTTTGGCTCACTAGTGTTTGTCTATGCAAGAAATGACAAATTAAGCACTAAGACAATTTCTTGATCATTTGATGTTTGACAATATGAGCATTAGCCTTCTCTTGATGCTTGGAGGTCCATTTTATACTCCCAATTGAGTTTGTAGTCGTTACTAGCCGTTGGGGATGAATTGGAGCTGTTGAGGACTTTATTTCCCTTCATAAATGTTGTTCTGCAGCTACCAGTATCGATACACGTGGAACGGTATCGATACGGCCTTCATAGGAACTAGCCGTTGGGCTCTTACCAGCATAGGCATATCGATACGCTTGAGGGCGTATCGGTACGGGTCCATATTTGAATAGCCGTTGGGAAATAGCCGTTGGGGTAGTTGAAGTGGGATCAGTACGCTTACCTGGCGTATCGAAACGACCCCGATCCGTATCGATACACTAAACCCTCGTATCGATACGGGTTTTGACAGTGGCCAAACTGGGGCAAAAAGGTATCGATACGGGTACAACCGTATCGATACTAGTAACGTGAAATCACAAGTTTGGCTATTGAAAACATGGAAAATCTTTGCAAAAAACCTTTCAAAATGCCTCAAACATAAATTCAAGTTGTTTGGACTTAAAAACAAGTTTTAAATTCTTTTCAAATTAGTCCAAAACATTTTTCAATTATTATATCAAAACATTAGTTCTACAATCTCCCCCTTTTTGATATAATAAAACTAACTTGAAAAATTGTTTGGGATTCTCCCCCTTAAACTTTAAAAATGTGAATAAGAGAATTAGGAATGTAAATCAAATAAAGCTCCCCCTTATTCATTTGAAAATTCAATTTTTCAAACCATTTCTCCCCCTTTTTGTTATATCAAAAAGAATTTAAAACATTAAGTTCAAAATAACAATAGAGGTAAAAAGTTTTGACACAAATAAGAATTTTGGTTTAAAAAAGGCTCCCCCTTACTCAAAGCATCATTGAAAATGTTAGTCCAACATTTATGATCATCTAGTTGAATAGACTAAAAATAAGACAAGTAAATAGTAAAACAACTAGATTTTTACCAACACTTGAACTCAAGGGAGGATGTGAAGCCTTCCTTCTCCAAGTGTTCTTCCTTGTGTGCATGGAGCTCCCCCTCAATGTTTGATTTGTTGAACATCTCCATCACACCTAGCAATAGACAATCAAGTAATTTTTGGTATCCAAATTGCTTTGGATCCATAAACGTTAGTTGCACAAATTTTAGTCCCCTTAGGAATCCATTTTTCAATGTCATCCTTTTTAATTGAAGTGGATAGTCCTTTTGGGACCCAAACACTTCTAAAACATTTACCTTTTATAAATCTAGGGGCACTAGATTGTCTAACATAAAAATTTGATTTTCCAAAATTGTTTTTCTTTTCAAGCTCTTTGGAAATCAAATCTTTTTCTCCTTGAACTTTTTGAAGCAATTTTTGTAAATCAAGACATTTTAATTCAAACTCTTCAAGTTTTGCTTCAAGTTCAAGTTTGGTTTTAGAAAGCAAATCATTTTGAATTTTTAACTTTGAAATCGATTTATTGTTTTTCAAAATGTGGCTTTTAAAATCTAAAACCAAATCATCATAGGCATCTTGTAATTCATCAAAGGAATAAGAACATGAAGTAGATGAATTAGAAGTTACCCTTGAATCTTCTTCGATGGCCATAAGGCAAAGGTTGGCTTGTTCATCGTCGGTGGAGTCTTCATCACTCCAAGTAGCCAAATGTGCCTTCTTCTTATGGCTTGAAGTGCTTGCCCTCTCCTTTCTCTTAGGTTCTCGTTCAAGCTCTCTCAAGGCTTTCTTCATGAACGGGGCACACTTCTTGAAGAGATGAACTATCTCTTCATCTTCATCCCCCTCTTCACTTGAGTAGACATGATGGCAAGTGGAGGATTTGAGAGCCATGGCACTAGCATTGATGCCAAGCCCTTTGATTTTCTTCTCTCCCATCGCTCTAATTTCTTCCCTTTTCTTCTCCTCTTCCTTGTTCTTCTTCATGATTTGGTGAGTGAGAAGAGACCCCATAAGTTCATCAAGCTTCAAAGTCTTCAAATTTTTGGCTTCGATGATGGCGGTCCTCTTTGAGTCCCAAGACTCGGGAAGTGAGTAGATGAGCTTTCGGACAAGCTTCTCTTCCGGGATGGCTTCTCCATAACCTTTAAGACAGTTTGTGATGGTGGAGAACCTATCAAACATCTTCTCGATGTTCTCTTCCGGATCCATCTTGAAGTTTTCATACTCTAAGGTTAGGAGCCCAATCTTGGTCTCCTTGACTTCATCGGTCCCCTCGTATGTGACTTCAAGCTTGTCCCATACCTCCTTGGCACTCTCACAAGAAGACATCTTCTCATAGATGGATGGGCCAAAAGCACAAAACAAGATGTGCAAGGCCTTGCAATTGAGCTCCATCTTCTTGCGATCGTCGGCACTCCATTCCGCTTTGCTTCGTTGAGGCACGAACGGACCATCTTCAACTATGTCCCATAGCTTGTAATCTCTAGACTTGATGAATAACTTCATCTTTATCTTCCAATGGGCATAGAAAGTTCCGTCGAAGAAAGGCGGTTTGTCTATGGATTGCGCCATTTGAGCCGGTTGATGAACTAGTGATCGAGCTTGCCGGATCTTCTCAATAGGATGTGAATCCCTTTCGATTGAGCCAAGCTCTGATAAAAATTGTTGGGTTGTGTGGGGCTCGATTCGATCAACCAAAGTTGCTCACCAAGTGGTGGAGAGATGAATTTTTGGGTGTTAGGGTTTAGGAAGCTAGAATGGAAAATGACACAATGATTTATAGTGGTTCAACCTTCTAACCGAGGTCTACATCCACTACCTTAGCTCCCCACTAAGGATTTCACAATCAATCCACTATTGATTCGTCCCCTTTTCTAGGCTTAGAAGGTAACCCTTACAAACGATCAAGCTTCTACCCAAAGCCTTGATCAAAACCCTCTTTTACAAAGAGATAAACAAAGCAAACTTAAACCCTCTAATAGGTGTTTGTTTGCACAATGAAGCACTCACCCAAAACCTAAAACACTTGAGCAAATTTGACAATTTTGGCTCACTAGTGTTTGTCTATACAAGAAATGACAAATTAAGCACTAAGACAATTTCTTGATCATTTGATGTTTGACAATATGAGAATTAGCCTTCTCTTGATGCTTGGAGGTCCCTTTTATACTCCCAATTGAGTTTGTAGCCGTTACTAGCCGTTGGGGATAAATTGGAGCCGTTGGGGACTTTATTTCCCTTCATAAATGCTGTTCTGCAGCTACCAGTATCGATACACGTGGAACGGTATCGATACGGCCTTCATAGGAACTAGCTGTTGGGCTCTTGCCAGCATAGGCATATCAATACGCTTGAGGGCGTATCGGTACGGGTCCATATTTGAATAGCCGTTGGGAAATAGCCGTTGGGGTAGTTGAAGTGGGATCAGTACGCTTACCTGGCGTATCGAAACGACCCCGATCCGTATCGATACACTAAACCCTCGTATTGATACGGGTTTTGACAGTGGCCAAACTAGGACAAAAAGGTATCGGTACGGGTACAACCGTATCGATACTGGTAACGTGAAATCACAAGTTTGGCTATTGAAAACATGGAAAATCTTTGCCAAAAACCTTTCAAAATGCCTCAAACATAAATTCAAGTTGTTTGGACTTAAAAACAAGTTTTAAATTCTTTTCAAATTAGTCCAAAACATTTTTCAATTATTATATCAAAACATTAGTTCTACACAATGTGTTAAGCTTATGGAAAGAGATCATTACAAATCTTAATAGCAACGAGGTAAGTAGATGGATGAATTTTTCTTCTTTCAGTTTGTTACTTGGGGACGATAAAAGCATTTTGTTTTGGGAGGACTGTTGGTGTGGAAAATCGCCTGTTAAGCTGGAACTTCTATGTTTGTTTCGTTTGGTGGCTTGTAAAGGTAGAACAGTTTCGGCAGTCATGGGCGGAAGAAATGTGAGTAATATTTTCTGGGGTAATATGTTCAGTCGAACTCCGCGAGTTGGCTCAATTGGATATAATCAAGAAATATGTTAAAAAAATGTTGTTACATCCTGATATTCTGTTATGAACCGAAAATAGTCATGTGTTTGGGACCAATTGAATTAGTTAGTTGTTAGATTAATTAGATGGTAATATTTTGAGTATAAATAGGTCATGAGTCTCTAGAAAAAGGGATATCGATATATGTTAAACATTGGCTACGACTAACTCTCTCTTCCTATTTTCTTCTTCTTCTCCCTATCCCCTTCCTCTGTTGCTTTTTCGGTTACTGTAATTTTTTCTTTCTATCAATGGAATTTATCTTGAGCATTTGATTTCAAAGTATTGTTGCTTGAAATCACAACATTGGTGCTTTCATTGAGAGGCTAAAGATATGGAAAGTATTGTTGCATGTACTGCCGGTTCAGCAAATTACAAGTTGCCATTTTCTTGTATAATGTTATGAATGTGAAGAAAGACATGTCGCGAATCAGCTTGATCATTGTGTCTTTAGTTATCAAGGGTTGTTTGGCTCACTTGTATCGGAAGTATGGAAGTTTAGAAGAAGAAGAAGACAAACAAATTTTGCAAGTTGTTCTAAATGTCGAGGGTGTGTACTCTCATTTTCAAGTGGTCTACCGTTTACATCCTCCTAGGGGATCTCGAGTGCACTCCGCATTTCATTTTCTCAACTCAAGAAACATATTGGTGCAACTTCATTCCAGTTTGACTCGATTGTGGTGGCAATTAAGGGAACTATGAACATTGACCCATACAGGTTTAGACTACTATTAATGGGCAAATGTATGAACCAAATCACTTGGAGTCTGCAAGCTTTGATTGGAAGTAAAGTTGTTAAAAACATGATTGTTGTGATTACTGGTAGGGGCAACTTCCATAAATTTCTTTATAGAATAGTGCAGCAAGAATGTAATCAAATGAACAATAGAGAGAGCAAGCATGTGATTTTTCATGGTCACTTGTTTAGAAGACAAGCTATTACTACTTGGTGTTGTATGATGGGAATTGTCATGTTACCAGCTCATGTTTGTGGAGTAATGGCCATACATTCTGATTTTAGTCTTGTAGTGCACGCATGGGAAGATTGGCAGCAAATGATTTTGTTCATAAGCTTGCTGCCCCATCACTTTTTGCAATGCTTTTGTGCCTCCAAGTTAAAATTGATACAGGTTGACCAAAACTGAGTGTTGCGTGATTTTTCATTTTGATGGAGCAATATTTCATTTCACTGTCTATGGAGGCGGGGGTAATGTTATGAACCGAAAATAGTCGTGTGTTTGGGACCAATTAAATTAGTTAGTTGTTAGATTAATTAGATAGTAATATTTTGAGTATAAATAGGTCATGAGTCTCTAGAAAAAAAGATATCGATATATGTTAAACATTGGCTGCGGCTAACTCTCTCTTCCTATTTTCTTCTTCTTCTCCTTATCCCCTTCCTCTGTTGCTTTTTCGGTTACTGTAATTTTTTCTTTCTATCAATAGAATTTATCTTGAGCATTTGATTTCAAAGAATTGTTGCTTGAAATCACAACATATTCCATGTAAGATTTTGTGGATTCGTGATCAAACAGGTGTATTTTCTATACGGAAGCTTTCAGAAATGATTGTCAATATTGATGCAGATGATCCAACTTTTGGTTTCGATCATATTTGGAAATTAAAAGTCCCCCTAAGGTGCGCAGTTTCCTTTGGATGCTAAAGATCAATAGGCTGCCGACCAGAGCCGTCCCTGGGCATGGGCGAGAGGGGTGCCCGCCCAGAGCCCATTTTTTTATAATGTTGGTGTTATGTTTTTTTTAATATTTATTATTAAGGATTATTTTTAAATTTTAATTTTTTTAATATTAGTTATTAGGGTCTAATTTTTTCAATAATTATTATTAGAGGCCTAATATTTTAACACTTGTTATTAGGAGCTCAATTTTCTCAATATTTGTTATTATGGGTCTACTCTTAAAATTCATTTTTTTCTAATATTTATTATCAGGTGTCCAATTTTTTCCTAATACTTGTTATCAGGGGTCTAATTTTTTAACATTGTTATTGTGGGCTCAATTTTTATCAATACTTGTCATTAGGGGCCTACTCTTAAAAACAATTTCTTCAAATATTTGTTATTATGGTCCATTTCCCCCCATACATTAGATGTGTAATTTTTTTTTCAATAATTGTTATTACGACCCTAATTTTTTCGATACTTATTATTAGAGACTCGATTTTCCTAATATTTATTATTAAGGGTCAACTCTTAAAATTCATTTGCCCAATATTTGTTATTAGTGGTTCAAAATTTTCCCCAATCCTTGTTATTATGGGCCTAATTTTTTCCAAGATTTGTTATTAGGCATATACTCTTAAATTTTTTTTTCAATACTTGTTCTTAGAGCTAATTTTTTCTAGGGTAAACTATATCGTTGACCACCATACTTTGGTTAATGTACTAAAATGACCACCTTAAAAAAATCGACTCAATTGACCACCCAAACTATTGAAATTGGATCAATGTGACCAACAGCCGTTAATGGGCTAACGGGAGGTGACGTGGTAGTTAAAAAATTAAAGGTATAATCACACATTTGGTCTTTACTATTTACACATTCTTTCAATTTATTCCTAATTTAAACTAATAAAATAAATTAATTAGGTGGTGACATGTGTCACCTGATTGAAGGATGAAAATAAATGGAACAAAACTTAATATTTGTTCCCAGCGTGAATCAAACCTGGGTAACCTGGGGAAGAAACCGCATGGTAAAGCCACTGGGCCAAAGCCATTTTTGTGATAAAAAATGCAAATAATTAATATAATTCATACTTGGTACTACCTGATTGAAGGATGAAAATAAATGGAACAAAACTGGGTATATGCTCCCAACGTGAATCGATCCTGGGTAACCTAGGGAAGAAACCGCATAGCAAAGCCACTAGGCCAAAGCCATTTTTGTGATATAAAATGCAAATAATTAATATAAGTCATACTTGGTTCTTTATGCCAAGGAAAAGTAAATAAATGTGGATTAACGAGATTCGAACATGGCACGCTTATAATGCATAAAAATATCTAATCTAATAAAATAAATCTAATAATTAAATTATAATTTAAAATTATATCAATTCATTTCAATTATGTTCGTAAGTTTGTATTCACTAAATAAATTTAATATAGTTTTAAAATTTTAAAGTTGTAATATAATTTCATATATATATATATATATATATATAGGAATTTAAATAAATTTTTAATAAATATTAAAATTATAAATTAAGTTAAAAATATCAATTCAACAATTATATACGTGAAATTATAAAAATAAATGCGAAAATAAAAAATATATTAAATTTAGTTTAAAAATGCAAAGTTCTTAAAACTATTTTTATTTTAAATTGTGCACTAACTATATTTTAAAATATATACAAAATGTTATTAACTTTAATTTAATTATTAGATTTATTTCATTGAATTAGATGTTTTTATGCATTATAAGCGTGCCATGTTCGAATCTCGTTAATCCACATTTATTTACTTTTCCTTGGCATAAAGAACAAAGTATGACTTACATTAATTATTTGCATTTTATGTCACAAAATTGGCTTTGGCCCAGTGGCTTTGCCATGCGCTTTGTTCCCCAGGTTTGATTCACGCTGGGAGTAAATACCTAGTTTTGTTCCATTTATTTTCATCCTTCAATCAGGTGACACGTGTCACCACCTGATTGGGGGATGAAAATAAATTTATTAAATTAAATATAAATAATTAAATTCCTCCAATAAGGTGTTGACACGTGTCACCACCTAATTAATTTATTTTATTAGTTTAAAATTAGGACTAAATTGAAAGAATGTGTAAATAATAAGGACCAAATGTGTGATTATACCTTTAATTTTTTAACTGCCACGTCACCTTCCGTTAGCCCATTAACGGCTGGTGGTCACATTGATCCAATTTTAATAGTTTGGGTGGTCAATTGAGTCGATTTTTTTAAGGTGGTCATTTTAATACATTAACCAAAGTATGGTGGTCAACGGTATAGTTTACCCTTTTTTCTAATACTTGGTATTAGAATTTATGTAACCCCCTCGTCCGGTCTGGTCGGATGACCGGTCCGAGTGGGCCACACGGGGAAAACCGAAGCGAAACCCGTTAAGGTTCCTCCTCGGTTAACGACCCAGAGAAATTCTTTTAACTTTATCTTGTCTACATGCATGATTAAATCCTATGTGAAACACAACAGCGGAAGAAGCAACAATTCAACAACGACCGACCAATACGATACAATAAACAGCCCATTTAAGCCCTTTACAGCAGGCCGTTTCGAAACGCCCTTGGGGTGTTTCGAAACACCTTGACTTAGTCAACAGGCCAGGGTCAATCATGAGGAGACCGTTTCGAAACCGGGGTGACCCGTACCGAAACGACCCCAACGGTCAACTTCTCGTGGTCAACGAGATTTGACCGTTTCGAAACATCAAAGGCCCGTTTCGGAACGCCTTTATCTCGTCAATTTCTCAAAATTCCAGTAGTAAAAATGTTCCGGAACAGCCCCTATCCATTTCGAAACGGCTGGCCAAAAGCAAAGGGACCGTTTCGAAACAGGGTGACCCGTTTCGGAACGCCCCCTGTCTGCAGACTCGTTTTGGCTGTTTTAAGGAACAAGGGTGCCCCAAAACAGCTCCAAAGCCCCCAACAACATACTAGCAATTAATCCTATGACAAACCATCTTACAAGCATGCTTCAACATCATTTAAACTAGACTAAACTCCAAGGTTTAACATCACAAACCATGCATTCATACATATCATAAAAGGAACAAGCATTCACATAGCCCACACTTAGACAAATTCAAGATAGCAAAATTAACAAGGTTTCAAGAAAGGCATACATCTCAAGCCAGGTAACAAACACATACGAGGCATGGATTTAGACAATCACTCAAGCATTTGGCAAGACATCATAATTACAATCCAAGTCAAATCATAAACATGAAACACATATAGGAGTTTAACATGCTCCTAAACATCAATATCATACTTCAAAAGCATTACGACACGACACCTAACCCATTGCCTTACTATTACAATCTTTAAATTTATCTATCATACTTGAGCTAACCGTAAGCAACACTTGGAGGCCTTTTCTTGCCCTTGCCACCCACAAGCCTTTGATCTGCATTGTCGAACAATAGAGAGCGTAAGCATAAAAGCTTAGTGAGGGTAAGCCCATAAACAAACCTTCGACAATGCAGGGTCCAAGCACGAGCTACAACCAAGATAAAATGCATGATCTTACCTCCGATCCACGCGAGCCATAAATATAGATGATGCATGAACATATATTCATTATCATGTCATGCTCAACATGTTTAAATCCACAACAAATGAAATCGCATATATTAAACCATGTTAGCAACACATCTCAAATCACATAGGCTCCCAATTAATCACACATTGGCAACATAAACTACAATTCGTATTGGCACCTAGCTATGACTCGAATACGCGGATAATCGTTGGAACTCACATCCAACAACACAACCATTACCTGACGGTGGGATTCCACTCATCACCGTGCACGCGGAGGGGATTCCACTCATCCTCACGCCTCATTTCACGCGGAGGGGATTCCACTCATCCTCACGCCCGTCGATGGGATTCCACTCATCACCGACTAATATATATAAAAGAAGATTTCCGGGCGAACCCGTACTCCATCTTGATGACTACCATCATCAAGACCACGCGCGCATTTTGACTCACGTGTGCACACTAAACATCCTAATAATCGATCATTTGTACCCAAGTATACTAGTGTCAATACTACACATTTCATTAATCTTTCACAATATCATTTCATAATACTTCCGTGCTTAGCACGTACTCACCATGACTCACCGTCATGCACAAACCACATTTCCATGCCTAGCATGTACTCACCATGATCCTCGGATCATACAATCACCTCATATCATCATTACACATGTCAACACTACATGTGTCTCAATAACACAAATATCACATCATATTTCATACATATGTATATCTCTATCACATTTATCATCAACATGCATGTAACAATGCATTAAGCCATGCCTCCACATACATGTATAACAACATAAGCATCACCACCATAAGCATGATTAAACATGAGGCATAATTCAACACTTTAAAGATCAACCAAGGTCTCTAACTAAAGTTTGGGATTAGGCCACCACCCTAATCCTAACTCTAGGTGGGTCTACCAATCCCAACCTAGTTCACATGCTTGAACCAACACTTAAAAAACCATTTAAAAGTATTTAACCACTCACCTAAGCTTCCAAGCTCCAAGCCAAGCAAGCAACCTCCCCCAAATTTCCGGATTTCTTCCCGAAGCTTCTCCAACCCAAATTCCCGCTTCTAAACAACCTCAAACACATTTCAAACAATTCCAAATCAGCCCAACATCAAAAGACCAACCCGAAACACAATTCAAATTCAATTTACAACATTGCAAGCCATGAACAAACCCCAATATTTGCAATCTCGGACAGCCCCAAAACCCCTTCCAAAATCCATGTTTCCAACACCCATTGCACCCACAAATGATCCCAAAACAGCCCCCAACTATTACCCTAACATCAACCCTCAATTTCCAACACAAACCACACCCAAAACTCAACTAAAAACCCTCCTAAAAACCCACCAAAACCCAAATTCGGGAATCATGTTAAAATACTTTAAAATTCACATATGTTAGACCTTAAGGGTTGCAAACAACTTATATAACTACAATAAATCGAAAGCTCAAATTAAAGACATTAAAGTTTGCATTTTTAACCTAAAAACTCAAAACCCTAAACTTCAAAATCTATGAGCTTTATGAAAATTAAAGGTATCATCTTAAAGAGGAAGAGGAGGACAAGTTAAAAACGGTTTTACCTTTCAAAAATCACCAACAAAGAGCATGGGGATGAAGGAATGGAGATTTGGAGAGGGAGGGGGTTTTTGGCGTGAAGGAGAGGAAAGAAGAAGATGAAGATAGGAATTAAAGTGGTCTTTTAAATTAAAGGGGTTTTAAAAAAATAGGAGACCCTTTAATTACACCTTTGCCCTTAATGAGATGGCATATCTCATCCATGTTTAAAATCCATGAAATTGATTCCAAAACAACTTAAGTCCAACATAAAATAATTCGTTTTGAAAATGCGAATCTCAAATGTTAATTTATTATTTTAATTATAAAAACCGAAACCCGAAACAATATTTTAATATTATTTTCTCCCGGCCCCCAAACCCGGGTGTTACAATTTAGAAGCCCAATTTTTCTCTCGATATTTGTTACTAAGCATATACTCATAAAATTCAATTTTTGTTGATATTTGTTATTAGGAGTAAAGTGTTTTCCCAATACTTGTTATTAGGGACATATTTTTAAAAAAAAATATTTGTTATGACCCACTTTTAAAATTCAATTTTACAATAATTATTATTAGGGGCCTAACTTTTAGGTTGTCCTAGGGCCACTAAAATTTCAAGGACGGCTCTGCTGCCGACTAAAGCTTTTCTTAGCAGAGGAGGGTTGAATTTTGATGTTCTACTAAGTTTGTGCCTGTGGTGTGAAAATGTGGAGGAAGATGTAGATCATCTCTTCGTCCAGTGTCCATGTGTTTGTGGTTTCTGGACTATGTTTTGCAGGTGGTGGAAATTATTGTGGCCAAATTCGATTGATGTGGAAGAATTTTTTGAGTTTTGCTTTAACGTCTCTTGGATAGGAACAGTTAAATCGTTTTGGTTAATCACGATGTGGAAGATAGCACGAGAAGGTGTTTCAAGGTAACGTTACAACCCTAAAAAATCTGGTTTTCTATTCAAAGATAGAGTTTTTCTGTGGTGTAAGGCAGTAACTGGAGTCGATGTGGTGAATGAGGAGAAATGGTGGGACGATCCAACAAGCTGCCTTTGTAATTTAAACAATACCAGCTTGATTTGGTTGCCTCCGAGTGAGGGTGAAGTCAAGTTCAATGTTGACGGGCAGGCCCGGCCCTGGGCAGGGGCAAAAAGGGCACCCGCCCAGGGCCCATCGCTCGAGGGAGGTATATATTTTAAATTTTATTCGAATTATATTTATTTTAAGTGGTCTTATTTTTGTTAATACATGTTAGTAGGGGCCCAATTTTTTAATATTTGTTAATAGAAATTTAATTTTTTTCTAATATTTATTATTATGGGACTACTCTTAAAATTTAACTTTTTCTAATACTTGTTATTAGGGGCCCGATTTTTTTTAATATTTGTTATTTTAGGTATACTCTTAAAATCCAATTTATTCAATCTTTGTTATTAAGGGCTCAATTTTTTAATATGGATATACTTTTAAAATTAATTTTTTTCGTTACTTTCTATTAGAGACAAAGATTTAAATAACGGTATGCAACTGCAACAACAATCGTTACATGACGATAGCGGTAGTGGTGGAGGCGTGGAGCCATGATTTTCTTATAGTGGGGTTATGAGTGAAGCATGAGGTATTGATGATTTCTATACCACTAGAATAAGTATTGTTATTCCCGAACCCCAACAAATTAAGTGGGGTCAAATCTAATATTTCTTATGAAAAAAAATCTATATTAGCTCCTTTAAAACCTCGTACTCCAATAAATCAAGTGGTGTCAATTGCACCTCCAATTTATATGCTACATCCGCCCATAGGTAGCGACACAATATGGAACCGCGATACCCACAATTGTTATGTCCACTTTAACGTATGTTATTAAGAGATTTCACAACCACAATACTTGCAGAGACCGAAATAGCAATTATAATACCCGCACCCACAGTAAAATCTAACATAATTATAAATACGATCGCAACCGTAATTTAAATTTTAATTTGGGGCCCATTTTTTGTATTCGCCCTGGGCCCCCAAAAGTTCAGGACCGGTCCTGTTGACGGGCTGCAAAAATTGATGCTGCGAGTTGTGGTGGTGTACTACGTGAGGCTTCCGGTGATGTTCACGCTATCTTCTCTGGCCCGGTGTGGATTTTTGGCGCTGATTTTCCGGAACTTATAGCCATAAAACTGCACTTGAAGTCTTTGTAGAAGCTGGTTGGGTAGGCAAGGCTAGACTCATTATTGAATCCGATTCTCAAGTTGTACTAAACTGGTTAAATAACCATTTAAGTCGACCTTGGAGATGGTGGGAAATCTTCCAACAGATAGATAAGCGCATATGCTCAATTTTTTTTGCTCGGAAATGTTAGTTTTATTGATTTAGAATAACACGTCTAACTTTGAAATGTGTGCCTCCTTAATCCTAAGTAAAGAAAAAGAGTACAACACATATCACGTAATACAAGAGAAACAACATCCGCAATCATCGTTTAATCTCCTGCCACACGATTCGTGAAAACACAAAAATTCAAAACAAGCCAACCGCAAGAGAAACAAAGGAGAATTAGTAGCGCCTAAAATCAAAGCAGATCCACAGAAAAACGCAGACACCAGGCATACTTAGGAGAATCAAAAACCAGAACCAACCCTACCACCATGCTTTAAAAACTCCTTCCTCAAGATCCCTTCTTTTTTTAAACCAACATGCTGCAGTAAAATGCTTATATGTTAAGCGAGAACGAAATGCCTTTGCTGATCAGGAATGCGGAGGGATGTTATATTTAAAGCTGCGTTTTTCCCCTGAATTTAGTTGAGTGTGTGTGAAGCTGTAAGGAAAGGATTTTACTGCCTTTGCTGATCAGGAATGCGGAGGGATGTTGTATTTGTTAAGTTTTGAAAGGTGTTTTTTTGTTCTGTAAAGCTTAAATTGGTTGTATGTCCTATTTTACTCCATTTAGTTTAGAGAAGTTTTTAACGAGGCATATAATTCAATTTTTTTTTATTTAATATAAGTATTTTGCCGAGAAAAAAAACAATCAACAACCAATTAGAACTATGGACAATTAAAGGATTTGATTAAAAATTTTAATAAACCAAAGATCAAATTAAAACTATCAATAGTTAAAAGTAATTATTCATGTAACAAGAGAGCTTATTTTTGTACTAGCAAAGAAAGAGTAAATCTGTCAGGTTTCCAGCGGAGGGAGGAATTGAACCCGTTACAGGTTAAGATAGCTATCGAATTTCAATATATATGATAATAATTTATCCAAATATACATCAAGTTAACAGCACCAGCAAAATAAGGAGAAGAGGAAGAATCCAACATCTTTAGTGTTCAACCTACATAATTTTGTAACAACAAACACGAATATAATTTTGAATTCTTAATGAATGAAAAGCGGACACAGACAAGTTTGAAAGTAAAAAAGGGATAGAAAATAAGAATCAACTTAAACTGGTATTTGAGGAAGCCCTATAAGGTGGGCAGGCATCGAGTAACAACAAAGGCGTCATCCGGTTCATGTTTGAGAGGATCATACAAGGCCTCCGACCATTTCATCATAATCAAATCACCAGATTTGTAATAATAATAGCAGAAGATGAAATTCGGAGTCCATATGATAACACCATCACCGGATACGGAATCCAAAGCTAAAGGCTTGAATTTCCCTCTAATCGCTCCATAACGAATCAGTTCCGGATGTTTGCGCAATACACTGAGCTTAAAACCATACATCTGAGTCCAGGTATGAGCATCTAAATCAAACTCCCAGATTTGCATGGATCTTAAACCCTTGTTGTTCTCTACGTACTGAATGCGTCCCCCACAAGAACCAAGACACCTTACGTTAGTCCCACTACCTACAGATTCGATTATTCAAATACATGTGGCTTCTAGTGCTCTTGATAATGTACATCCTATGACCACTCGAAGTAAAGAAGGGGTATTTAAACCCAAAGTATACCTTGCTGCTGCTGAAGACACTGTACTATCCTCGATACAAGAAGCTCTTAGTGATCCTAAATGGAAAGCAACGGTTGATGCAGAATACAATGCCCTTGAAAGGAATGGTACGTGGAGACTTGTTGAGCTACCTGAAGGACGGTCCTTGATTGGGTGCAAATGGATCTTCAGGATTAAAAAGAATGCAGATGGAACTATTGCTCGATATAAAGCTAGGCTGGTGACTCAAGGTTTTAATCAGGTTCCAGGGCAAGATTTTCATGATACAGTTAGCCCAGTTGTAAAATCTACCTCAGTTCATGTTGTGCTGGCATTAGCTGTGTCAAATCAGTGGAGTTTGAGGCAAATTGATATCGATAACGCATTTCTAAATGGAGGATTGAATGAAGATGTGTTCATGAGACAGCCCCCTGGCTTTGAAACAATAGCTGGTGATGGCACGCAATTGGTTTGTAAGCTTGAAAAGGCCTTGTATGGTCTGAGACAAGCACCAAGAAATTGGTACAAAGGTTGAAAGATTTTTTGATTACCATTGGGTTCAGGAGATCTGCTGCAGACTCTTCGTTGTTTGTTCGAAGTGACTCAGGTGTGTTTACATATATCTTAGTATATGTAGACGATATCATTGTTACAGGCAGCTCAGAATTAAATGTATTCACTGTAATTGATCTACTAGGGAAGGAATTTTCTCTTAAGGATCTTGGGCAGCTCAATTTTTTCGTAGGCATTGAAGTTCAAAGATGCAATGGTTGCTTATTCTTAAGTTAACGTAAATATGCTCAGGAGCTTCTTGAGAAGACAAAAATGGATGGTGCCAAGGCAGCCACTACACCAATGCTTGCCTCAGCAAAGTTGAGTGAAGATGAAGGCAGTCCTATTGAAGATGCTACTGGCTATAGAAGTATTGTAGGAGCTCTACTCTACCTGTGTCATACAAGGCCAGACATTACATTCAGTGTGCATAGGGTTGCTCAGTACATGCATCGACCTTGTGAAGGTCATCTTGTGGCAGTCAAAAGGATTTTGAGACACTTGAATGGGACGTTACATTATGGTCTGGTGTTTAAGCCATCTGAGAATGGTGCAGGTCTTGTTGCGTTTTCAGAAGCGGATTGGGGTAACAATCCAGACGACAGGAGATTCACTACAGGCAATTGCGTCTATTTGGGTAACAACCTTCTCACGTGGAATTCAAAGAAACAAAAGATGGTTTCACGTTCGACAATGGAAGCTGAGTATCGTAGTATTGCTGATACTGCCTCAGATGTGACTTGGATTCAGGCTCTGCTAGCAGACATGGGAGTTGTGCAGAAACAGATTCTTGTGATCTGGAGTGACAGTACGAGTGCAGTATCGTTAAGTATGAATCCAGTATTCCATGCACAGTCCAAACATGTGGACTTAGATGTTCATTTTGTGAGGGAGAAGATTGTTGATGGGTGTCTTCGAGTGAACTACGTCCCTGCCATGCACCAGATAGCCGATGGGTTCATCAAACCCTTAACAAGTTCCTATTTTGAAACGTTTCGAGAAAAACTCAATGTTATGTCATTTAGTCATCTTTGTCGGTTAGAAGGAGAGAAAAAGTAAGGGAAATGTTAAGCTTCTAGAAAAAGCTAAGTTGGTTAGCCAAAACAGTTTAGTTGTTAAATGTTGTTGGATAGTTGTTATGCAGTTAGGGTTTCTGCATATTAGCTTATTCTTCTTCTATAAATTGTATATTGCAGCTGATGAATAAGATGACAATCTCGTGTATTCTATTCTTTCTCTTTGCTTCTTTTCTTCATTTCAACACGGAAGAGAACCAAACCATCTCGGGAGTCAAGAAGATGTTTCGCACTAAGACTAGCGTCACCCGAGCCACCACCAGTCGGATCATAAATTAGTTTAAACACGGGAGGGAGAGCATTGAAATAGTCCTCGACGGAGATTACCGTTACACCAATCACGGGATCAGTCGAAGAAGCCTTGATGCGTACGAGGCATCCTAAGAAGGGAAGGGAGGGAGTGATTCGGGGTACACAATAACAATGAATCAAGACGTACCAGTGTTTACAAACACAGCAGCATCGCATCAGAATATTCGGCGGCAAACGCCAAAGCACTTCGATCAGCAAATCTTCGACGTCAATCGCCCCACAGTTTCCAAAAGAACAAACTATTTTGGGACTAAGAACATACTCCATGTTTAGTTTGCACTCTGCAGCAAAGCAAAAACCTGTATTCAAAACTTAAACATTACCATCCATATAATAATAAACAGTATTACTAAAACCCTAAAACCTACGAGTTTAGTACCGATGATAAATAGAAAAAAATAAAGGAAAGTAATTGGTATTTGAAGATATATTTAATGAGATGGTAATAATATAGGTGTAATTTGATTTTGTTATGAAATTTTAATTATTTTATTAATTATTTGTAATTAAATTCAAATTTAGACCTTTATATATTTATTTTAATTAATTTAGGATAATAATAAGTGTAAGGAAAGTGGTTTCATGCTCAAATAAATGTATTATTCCCTTCCAAGAATAATTAGCATTAATTTAGTTTACCATATATATTTAGTATATATGTATTTTTATATATATATTTATATTACATCTACTATATAATTTTGTGTATACTACGTAATGTATAGTGTTTAATTAGATTTATTTCATTTTTGTTTGTTTTTTTACTCATGTTTAGAATTTAGGTTTAATCATTTTAGTCCTTAGATTAACTAGATTAATTCAAATTAGATCCTTAGGTTAGTTTAGAGCCTATTAGGTTGATTAGATTTTTTTTAGCATTTGCCATTAAGATTAGAGAACCTAGACTCCAAGGGTAAAAAGTGATAGAATTTATTCCAAATCTTTGTAACTTAATTCACATATATTGTAATTCCTACATTCTACTATTAAAAACTATTACTGATTTGAAATATTTGAATAATCCGATAAGATTTGATTGATTACGATACTAAACTGATAGTTTTAAAAATGACAAAATTATTGATTTTCTAATTATTACAAGGACAAAATTACCTTTTTTATTACTAAAACATACGAGTTTAGTTTGAACAAAAACCTTCAGCCCTTAACAATGTCTCTATTTATACCTTATATTAAAAAATACTTAAAAATTAAATTAGAAATCTTAACCCTAAATTTCAAATCATAAATCCTACAAAGTCAAAATTACCTTTTTTTAAGTTTTTTTAAATGTTTACACAAATCATTCAAATTAGAGATTCGAATAATCCGTTCAACTATTAAAAAGTATTATTATAATATTTATATATTATAATAATTAAATTTAAATATAAGATACCCATTTAAACCAATCATACTTGAATAAAAAGTTATCTTGTACAAGTCTAGAACAAACTTATGGTTCATGGACCGAACAAGTAGCTCAATAGTCTATCCTTGGTCAAATTTAATTAAATTTATAGGGTAAACTATACAAATGACCACTCAACTATGGGGTTGGTGTCGATCTGACCACTATATTTTCAATTGCGTTAAATAAACCACGTAACTATTTAAGTGGTTCCAATGTTGCCATCTGCCGTTAAAAAATAGACGGCACAGCTGATGTGGAATATTTTGCTTATTTTTTTTCCACGTTGGATATATAAAATAAATATTTATATGCCACCTCAACATTTATAATAAAATAGACGTTGGGTTTTGTCTATTTAAAGAAACCCTAATCCCTAATGTCTAAATTTTCACCCATTCTTACGATTTCACCAAGAAAAAAATTTGTTCAAGGTTGTAGCGGGTTATGGAGGTAGAGATGAACCGGGTATGCTATTGTGGAGCTCGTTCTATGCTAACAGGTTGGACTGATGAAAATCCAGGTAGGAGGTTTTGGGGTTGTGGAAATTATGGAAAAGGCGTTAAGGGCTGTAAGTTTTTTTGCTGGTATGATCCACTAGTGAATGCTAGGTTGAAAGCTGCCATTGTTGGTCTTCGTAGAAGGATTGTTGCTATGGAGAATCAAAAGAAGAAAGAAAGAATTCTGGGCATTTTGGGTCTTCTTGTTGTATTTTTTGTTGGATTTTTTTTGGAACATTATTCTCTTAATTGGAATTCTGGGAATTCTCTTAATTTTGGGTATTGGTATTGTGGGAATTCTGGAAATTTTAGGTCTTGGTATTATGTAAATCCAGATTATAGTAACTGGATTTAGTTTTTTTTTTCTTCTGAAAATCATCTTGGTAATATGTATGAATTTAGGGAAATGTATTTTGTGTTTAGGTTATGTAAAATGATCCTACTTGTGCAATGAAAAAATCAGTTTGATGAATGCATTATTGACCATTCATTAGAACTTATTGATTGTGTACAAGAAATTACATAAAACAAATATATTTTATTAGAACTTAATAACTGATAATTACATAAAGCAAGTGAAGTAAATATATTGATCATTCATATATGTATATCTAAAATTTAAAATGAAGTATGTCAAACAAAAATAATGTAAATAATTGCTACAATATAAAGAAGAATACATAATTGCATAAACCATTATGTTTGGAATGTAATCCATACATCACATAATTTTTGACCAATACATGTGTTTGAGCATGTAATTCATACATCACTTCAAAAATTGACCTAGTAAAGCAAGTCAAACAAAATACATGTGATATTTGTTTTCACAACAATATAACCTAGTTTGGTCAAATGTTTGCAATACACAAAAAAGAACAAAAAAAATCTGTTGTGAACAGACTCAATGATCAACCCTTAGAGATGGTTGACTTGCACTACTTTCCTGGGTTATATGTGTAGTGGGGGTGGGCATCCATCTAACAGTATGGACTTGTGGAGTTGATCTTGGAGTTGAGGTACCAGCATGGCTGGTTGTTGTTGGGGTGGTTTTAGTATGGCTTGTTGTTGGGGTTGTTCCAGGTCTTTTAATCTGCAAAAAATGGCAAATTCTTCAACCAAGTAAACCCAAAAAAATAAAATTATGCATTTGATTTAAAAAAGTAAATCTTACTGGCAGTTTTGAAATTCTGGGAGCTCTTGCAGAAGATGAGGATGCTTGTCTTCTGATATTGCCACCAACCTTCCCCTTACAAGTTCTAATATTATGTCCACTTCCTTTATATTTTTTACAGTAAATTTTGACACCCCTCTTTGACAGCTTACCAGGCTGAGATGGTGGTTCATCAGCCTCTCTTCTTCTTTTCTTGTGTGGTCTTCCTGGAGGTCTTCTAAATGTAGGTGGTAGGATAGGCTCGAATGTTTGTTCATTACTCCATTGTTTCTCACCTCTCACTAGACTTATCAAGTGAGAATAAATAGCCCTTTGAGTCTCCACGAAATAACAAGGATGAACATACTTTTCTGGCATATCTAGAAGTGATAAAATGACAGAAATTGCATGCACACAAGGAATGCCTGCATGGAACAAATATTAAATTAACAAAGGGTATTCTATCATTGTATAAACAGTTATAACTTAGGGCATTCTACTATTGTATAAACAGTTATAAAAAGGGTAAACTATACTAATAAATCAGTCCAAATATAACACATGCTTAACTATACTAAAAAATCAGTGGGTAAACTATACTAATAAATCAGTCCAAATAAAACACATGCTTAACTATACTAAAAAATCAGTCCAAATAAAAAAAGGGTAAACTATACTAATAAATCAGTCCAAATAAAAAAAGGTAAACTATACTAATAAACAGTTATAACTTAGGGCATTCCACTATTGTATAAATAGTCCAAATAAAACACATGCTTAACAGAATGTAATAAACTCAACAAATACCACATTTTCTACTTATACCTGTTAGTTCCCATTTTCTGCAAGAGCATGTCCAAGCTTGAATGTTAACAGAATGTTGAGTTGAAGGACCACATGAAACTTGGTACATGTGTCCACCATCATAAATAGGCCAACAAATGCAATAAAAATGAAAAATTAGCACAACTTAAACAAAAAAATAAATATTATTTTAAGTAACTAATTATACCTATGTGCTAGTGATGTTGCATGGTCAAGCTTTTTTTGAATTTTAGGGCACAGAACTCCAGTCCATTTTTCAGCCAGATCTTTTTTTTTAGCTAACCTTTGCATCATTTTTGTTCTGATTACCTCCACCAATGTGATAATTGGTTTGTCTCTAGCTTCAACAATTAACTGATCATACAAAACAGTACAAAATTATTTGTATATTTGTAAATAACTAATTTACAGTAAGAAAAAATACCTTATTGAAACATTCACAATTGTTATTCAGAAGCATGTCTGACTTGCATGTGATAGAAAAGTGTGACTTGGACCACATCCTTGGGTCTTTAGGTGCCAACCATTTCCAAGCTTTTTCTGACAAAACCTACAAAAAGTGAAAGTTAGTATTCATATATAATTCAGTAAAATATAAAAATGATTTTAAAATTTAAATAATATACCTTCAATTCAGCCATGGCAGATTCAAACTCCCTAGGATATGTTGCCTTTGCAGCTTTCCATAGTTGATCCTTAAGTATTTTTCCAACAAAACCATTAGTTTTAGAGTTAGAGTACAAATGCCTAACACAAGTTCTGTGTTCAGAATAAGGGAACAGTTCTGACACAGCTTCCATTAGCCCATGTACATTACAAAATAAAAAGTTAATTAACAAAATTAAACTACAAAATATAATTAACAAAATAAATAAATAAAATTAACCATACCTTTTGTCTATCAGTCATGAAGGTGAACCTATGAGAATTTTTTATTTCTAAATCAGTGGCTAATATTTCCAGAAACTAACACCAAGATGATTGACACTCACTCTCTACAACAGCAAATGCAATTAGATAAATTGAATCATTTGCATCTGTCCCAATAGCTGCCAGCAGTTGACCATGATAATACCCCTTTAAGTGGCATCAATCCAAACCAATAATATACCTACAACAGCCTTGTAACCCCCTCGTCCCGGTCTGGTCGGATGACCGGTCCAAGTGGGCCACACGGGGAAAACCGAAGCGAAACCCGTGAAGGTTTCCCCTCGGTTAACGACCCTAAGATTTTCTTTCTATTTTTATCTTGTCTATAGGCATAATTAAAACCTATGTGAAACACAGCAGCGGGAAATACAAACATTGAAACATACACCGACCAACTAACACATCAAACAGCTCATTTTAGCCCTTTACAGCAGGCCGTTTCGAAACGCCCTTAGGGTGTTCCGAAACGCCTTGACTAAGTCAACAGGCCAGGGTCAACCATAAGGTGACCGTTCCGAAACAGGGGAGACCCGTATCGAAACGACCTTGACGGTCAATTTCTCGTGGTCAACGAGATTTGACCGTTTCGAAACTTCAAAGGCCCGTTTCGGAACGCCTTCATCTCGCCAATTTCTCAAAATTCCAGTAGCAAAAATGTTCCGAAACGACCCCCATCCGTTTCGAAACGTCAGGCTAATTGCAAAGGGACCGTTCCGAAACAGGATGGCCCGTTCCGAAATGCCCCCTGTCTGCAGACTCGTTTTGGCTGTTTTAAGGCACTAGGGTGCCCAAAACACCACCAAAACACACTACAACACCATCACATATAAACTTAAGGCGACCCAGCTATTTTGACATGCTTCAACAAGATTAAGGCAAGTCTAACACTAAGGCAAGACATCATAGGTATGCATTCACACAACATCATTCAAGCATAAAGGTAACCTCTTAGGCATATGGCTAACATTCAACAAGAGCAATTTAGGCATGAGTTAACATTCATCATGGCAATACCAACCATACAAAAGCAAGGCATCAAGGAGTCTAAACATGCTCCTAACAACCTACAACTATCCAACAAAACATTACATGTCCCATTGCTCAAACTATTACATATCCAAACATTAAAAATCCATACTTGAAGCACTCAAGGCTAACAACCACACTTGGAGCCTTCCACTTGCGCAAGAAACCCACGAACTAAGGATCTGCAATGTTGAACAAAGAGAGCGTAAGCAATGATGCTTAGTGAGGGTAAGCTCTAAAAACAAACCTCAACATTGCAGGGTCCGAGCACGATCTAGCCAAGGCATTTTACAAACATACCAAGGATCCACAAGAGCCACAAGATAAGATGCATGAGCAATATATACAAGTAAGTGTCATGATCAACAAGCTCTAAACCCTCAACATAAAAAGCCACATCAAGCATCCAAATAAGGATCATTTATCACAACACATTGATACAATTATCAATCAACATTGGCACCTAGCTATGACTCAAATACGCGGATAACCGTTGGAACTCACATCCAACAACACAACCATTACCTGACGGTGAGATTACTCTCATCACCGGTCTCGCGGAGGGGATTCCACTCATCCTCACGCCCCGTCGATGGGATTCCACTCATCACCGACTATATTTAAATACAATTTCCGGACGTACCCGTACTCCTCCTTGGTGACTCAACGCCACCAAGGCCACGCGCGACTTTTGACTCATGTGTACACACTAACATCCTAATGATCGATCATTTGTATTCAAGTATACTAGTGCCAACATTTACTCATTTCAATCAATTCCGTGCTTAGCACGTACTCACCAACAACCATCATCATGCATGTCTCAAGCATCACAATTCATGTCTCATCTCACATGTATAACACAATATACATAAGCATTCATATCACATTTCATACGAGACATACACAACCATATAAATGAGTTCATCCAAAGGCTCTAGATCAAGTTTAGGATTAGGCTACCACCCCAATCCTAACTCTAGGTGGGTCTACCAAGCCCAACCTAGTCCATATACTCGAACCAACCATTTTAAAACCAAGTGAAACAATTAACCACTCACCTAAGCTTCCAAGCTCAAGACCAAGCAAGCAACAACCTTCAACTTCCCGGATTCACTTCCGATGCTTCACCGATGCCCAAACTTGATTCTAATCAATCCCAAACACAAACAAAACATCCACAATCAATATCTTGTCATCGAAACTAACCCGGAATGCAATTCAACCACAAACTACTATGTTGTAAGCATGAATAATACTCATTTTTCACCAATTCGGATGGCCCCAAAACCTTGTCCAAAAACCATGTTTTCAACTTCCATTACACCCTCCAATGATCCCAATTCAACCCCTACCTATAGTACTATCAAAAGCCTATCAAAACCCACCTAAAACAACCCCCAAAACTCACCCAAAACCTCCCAAAAACCCCATTTTCACCCAAGTCCGAAATTTGATCCAAATCATTTGAAATTCACATATGTAGTATCATTTGGCTCCTATATTCCATAACTAACCATAAAAATCAAAATATTAAGTTTAGCTACACAAAGGCACCATTTTTAATCAAGATTTCCAAAACTTCCGTTTTCCAAAACCTTTATGAAAATGAAAAAGAAGGGTACTTTCATGAAGGGGAAGATGAGGGGAAGTCAAAAATGCTATTACCTTTCAAAACGGAGTTGAAATGAAGAAGAGAGGTGATGGAACAGTAGATTTGGGTAGAGAGCTTAAGTTCCCGTTGGTGAAGAAGGGAATGAATAGTGGGTGATGGGTGTTTTTGTTTTGTTTTAGTTTAAAAGCCCAATGACTCTTTTGCCCTTAATGAAATGAAATATTCACAAGGACATAAAATCCATGGCTATTTGGGGTTTAATTTTCAAGCATAGTCTATCATCAAATTAATTAATTCGAAAACCAAACCCGAACCATTATTTAAATCATAAAACCGAACCCAAATAATATTAAAATATTATTTTCACCTAACCCCTAAACCCGGGT
Organism: Hibiscus trionum; assembly: GCA_030270665.1. Classification (NCBI taxonomy): domain Eukaryota; kingdom Viridiplantae; phylum Streptophyta; class Magnoliopsida; order Malvales; family Malvaceae; genus Hibiscus; species Hibiscus trionum. The sequence goes on from BSYR01000016.1 coordinate 100,705, forward strand.
GTTACAACTTTCCCCCACTTAAGGAATTTCGTCCCCGAAATTACCTGGTGGAAACAAATACGGAAACTGCTCAACCATATCTGCTTTTCTCTCCCACGTGGCCTCTTCCACACCTCTATGTCTCCACAACACCTTGACCAACTCTATGGTCTTGCCACGCAACACCTTGCTATCAGAAGCAAGTATCTCAACGGGCTCTTCATTATAGGACAAATCTGGATTTAACTCTATCTCCTCAACGGGCATCACATGAGAAGGATCCGACCTATACCTCCTAAGCATAGACACATGAAAGACATCATGGATCTTTTCTAACTCAGAAGGTAACCTCAAACGATAAGCTACAGGCCCAATCCGCTCAACTATCTCATACGGGCCAATGAACCTCGGACTCAACTTGCCCTTCCGGCCAAATCTCATTACCTTCTTCCACGGAGATACTTTCAGAAATACTTTCTCACCCACTGAGTACTCAACCTCTTTCCTCTTCAAATCTGCATAAGACTTCTGACGATCGGAAGCTGCTTTCAAGCGGTCACATATCAACTTTACTTTGTCGGTAGTTCCCTTAAGCAAGTCTGGCATAGGTAACAATCTCTGACCTGTCTCAGCCCAACAAATCGGAGTCCTACATCGTCTACCATACAGAGCCTCATACGGTGCCATCTGAATGCTAGACTGATAACTGTTGTTGTAAGCAAACTCAACCAACGGTAAGTGCTTCTCCCAAGAACCCTGGAAGTCAATCACACAACAACGAAGCATATCCTCTAGAATCTGTATCACTCGCTCTGACTGCCCATCGGACTGAGGGTGGTAAGATGTGCTGAAATGAAAACGGCTACCTAAAGCACTATGCAAGCAACCCCAGAACCTCGAAGTGAATCTAGGATCCCTATCTGAAACAATAGACTTCGGAACTCCATGAAGTCTCACAATCTCGCGGATATACAAGTTTGCCAACTTGTCTAAGGAATCCGTAGTGTTCACTGCTAAGAAGTGAGCACACTTAGTGAACCTATCAACAATCACCCAAACTGAGTTCTTCTTCGAAGGAGACAAAGGCAACCCCGATACAAAGTCCATGGTGATCCTCTCCCATTTCCATTCCGGAATCTTCAAAGGCTGTAGCAAACCTGAAGGAACCTGATGTTCTGCCTTCACTCTCTGACAAACCATACAACGGCTCACATACTCGGCTACATCTCTTTTCAAACCAACCCAGAAGTAGTCATTCTTCAAGTCTCTGTACATTTTGGTACTACCCGGATGCATAGAAAAGGGACTCGAATGTGCTTCACTCAAAATCTGACGTCTCAACTCGACATCTTCCGGTACAACAATTCTATCTCTAAAGCACAACAAACTCTCACCACTGAAACTATACTCAGTCGGTCTTCCTTCGGCTATGTCTTGAACATGAGGAACTAGGCTCGCATCTTGCAACTATTTCTCTCTAATCAACTGAATCAAAGAAGGCTTCACTTGCAACTCGGTGATCAAACCACCATCATCGGACACACTCAATCTAGCAAACATAGCTCTCAGCTCAACGGCCACTTTTCTACTCAAAGCATCGGCTACTACATTTGCTTTACCCGGATGGTACTCGATGGTCAAATCATAATCCTTTAGCAACTCTAACCACCTTCTCTGTCTCAAGTTCAACTCTTTCTGTGTCATCAGATACTTCAAGCTCTTGTGATCGGTGTAAACAATACACTTCTCACCATACAAATAGTGACGCCAAATCTTCAATGCAAACACCACCGCGGCTAGCTCTATGTCATGAGTAGGATAGTTCTTCTCATGAATCTTCAACTGTCTAGAAGCATAAGCAACAACTCTCCTATCTTGCATCAGAACACATCCTAAGCCTACGTAGGAAGCATCACTGTAAATCACAAACTCCTTACCTGAAACAGGTTGCACTAACACTGGAGCATTCGTCAAAGCTTCTTTCAATTTCTCAAAAGCCTTTTGTCTTGCATCTGACCATTCAAACTTAACTCCCTTTTGCAACAATTTAGTCAAAGGAGCAGCTACTCTAGAGAAGCCATCAACAAACCTCCTATAGTAACCGGCTAATCCTAGGAAACTCCTAATCTCGGTCACGGACTTAGGTTGTTTCCACTCAACAATAGCCTCAATCTTCGATGGATCAACACGGATACCTTCGGCCGAAACAACATGGCCAAGAAACACAACCTCTCGAATCCAGAACTCACACTTACTAAGCTTCGCATACAATTGATTACTCAACAATCTCTGTAAAACAAATCTCAAGTGCTCATCATGCTCTTCTTCTGTCTTCGAGTACACAAGTATGTCATCAATGAAAACAACCACAAACCGGTCTAGATAGTCTCTAAAAATTCTGTTCATCATGTCCATGAATGCTGCTGGTGCATTCGTGAGCCCAAATGACATCACAAGAAACTCATAGTGACCATATCTAGTCCTAAAAGCTGTCTTCGGAACATCACACTCTTTCACTTTCAACTGATAGTACCCGGATCTCAAATCTATTTCGAGAATACTGAAGCACCTCTCAACTGATCAAACAAATCATCTATACGAGGCAACGGATACTTGTTCTTCACAGTCATCTGATTCAACTGTCTATAGTCAATGCACATGTGCATACTACCATCTTTCTTTTTCACAAACAACACGGGAGCACCCCACGGAGAACTACTAGGCCTAATGAAACCACGGTCTAATAATTCTTGCAACTGACTCTTCAATTCTTTCAACTCTTTCGGAGCCATGCGGTACGGAGCTATCGAAACTGGATTAGACCCTGAAACTGTCTCAATCACAAACTCAACATCTCTGTCAGGAGGCAAACCAGGCAACTCATCAGGAAACACATCTGGAAAGTCACACACTGTTCTGATATCCTTCGGTCTAGCTTCACTCATATCCGGATTCATAACATAAGCTAAATAAGCCCCACATCCAGAGTCCATCAACCTATGAGCCTCTAAAGCTGACACCACATTAGACAAGAACTTAATGTTCTCGCCTACTACTACTACCTCGTAGTCATCAGAAAGCTTCAAAGAAATTCTCTTTGTCTCAAAATCCACACGAGCTCGATGCTCAACCAACCAGTCCATACCCAGAATAATATCAAAACCATAGAAGGGAAGTTCCATCATATCAACTGAGAACACATGACCCTGAATCTTCAGTGGACACCTCCTATACATACGTCTAACCACAACTGTCTCGCCAAAAGAACTAGTAACATGCATACCTACATCTAAGATCTCAACAGGGATATCTAACTTCTGTGCATGCTCACTCAAAATGTAGGAATGCGTAGAACCCGAATCAACCAAAGAAAGCAAAGACATAGACTGTAACTCGAAATTACCTGCTATCACATCGGTGTCGTTCCCGGCCTCTCTCTGAGCATAAACTCTCGCTGGTCCTCCCGCCTCTGGCTGCACAGCCACAACATGAGCAAGGTTCCTCTGAGCATCTCCCCTAGGTGCATCAGCCCTAGGCTGGAAGTAGCCACGACCGCGCCCACGGCCTCTCTGAAAATCATTCGCTCTCGCAGGAGCCTGGGCAATGTTCGGTGCCTGAGCCGCCTGATGCGGACAATCCCTCCTAAAGTGGTCCCTCGAACCACAGTTCCAACAAGCATGAAAGTTACCCCAACACTCACCAGTGTGCTGTCTCCCACAACGGGTACACTCGGGCAAGCGCCCTCATCCTCTATGGCCCTGATGGCCTCTACCATGGTGGCCACCGCCACGTCTCTGATCAAACTGATGTCCGCCACCTCTGTGTCTCTTGGCATCTCTACCATCAAAGTGGTTATGCCTCTTGCCAGAACTAGAACCACCAGCTCGTTTGGCTGAACCCAAACTATGCTCCAAATCCTTGGCCCTCGCGACCAACACATCAAAGTCCGAATAGTCAGAAGCTAGTGTGTACCTCTTAACCTCTTCATTCAGCCCGTAGCGGAATCGGTTACAACGTTCCACTTCAGTAGGAACTAACTCTGGAGCATACTGACTCAAGCGGACAAAACGGATCTCGTAATCAGTCACAGAAGCATCTCCCTGAGTAAGAGCCATAAACTCCCGCTTCTTATCATCTAGGTACCTCGGTCCCAAGTACCTCTTCCTGAAAGCAAACTCAAAGAAGTCCCAATCTATCTCGGCCTCTGGAACCCCGGCAGTAATGGTGACCCACCAGGTGTAGGCATCACCCTGAAGCAACGAGATCACACAACCCAATCTACGTGCACCCGCACAACCCATCTGAGCCAAGATACGAACTGTCTTCTCCAACCATAACTCCGATCTCTCTGGAGTAGATCCTCTAAACTCCTCGGCTCCCAAGCTACGGAGTCTCTCCAAAGGTAGACTAGCATCATCACACCTAGGCTGAGCTGCAGCCTGAGCTCCCGCAACTGCGGCCTGGAACGCTCCCGCTATCGCTTGCACTAGCGGAGTCATATCAATTCCAGCTGGACCTTGGCCACCTTGAGGTCCATCTCCTCCGGCTCCATCTTCACCTCCAGCTCCAGGTGGTGGAGGTGGTGGTGGAGCGCCAACTCCCGCGGCCACCGGCCCTTCCAGATGAGCCTCCACACCAACAGCCGGCTCAACAGGAGCCGCAACCCGTGGTTCCTGACGAACCACTCTCGGTCTACCTCTCGGTCTAGACATCGCTTTCACAAATATCAACTACAACCACAACAACAAAACATACAAGTTGGGTTAGCAAGGCAAGGTTTCCAAGTGTTCAAGTACGTTCACTCACTAAAAACAAAATCATTTTCCAATGTAATAGTAGCAATGGGACTCACACACACATGCTTTGAATAAAACAAGCAACATACTTGTCAAACAAGCAACCATTCTTACAAGCAAGCAAACACCGTGTATATCAAGCAAAAGCTTGAACTTACCTCACTTACATGCCCAAGGTCTCGGTAACCTTAGGCTCTGATACCAACAAGTGTAACCCTCTCGTCCCAGTCTGGTCGGATGACCGGTCCAAGTGGGCCACACGGGGAAAACCGAAGCGAAACCCGTGAAGGTTTCCCCTCGGTTAACGACCCTAAGATTTTCTTTTTATTTTTATCTTGTCTATAGGCATAATTAAAACCTATGTGAAACACAACAACGGGAAATACAAACATTGAAACATACACCGACCAACTAACACATCAAACAGCTCATTTTAGCCCTTTACAGCAGGCCGTTTCGAAACGCCCTTAGGGTGTTCCGAAACGCCTTGACTAAGTCAACAGGCCAGGGTCAACCATAAGGTGACCGTTCCGAAACAGGGGAGACCCGTATCGAAACGACCTTGACGGTTAATTTCTCGTGTTTAACGAGATTTGACCGTTTCGAAACTTCAAAGGCCCGTTTCGGAACGCCTTCATCTCGCCAATTTCTCAAAATTCCAGTAGCAAAAATGTTCCGAAACGACCCTCATCCGTTTCGAAACGGCAGGCCAATTGCAAAGGGACCGTTCCGAAACAGGATGGCCCGTTCCGAAACGCCCCCTGTCTGCAGACTCGTTTTGGCTGTTTTAAGGCACTAGGGTGCCCAAAACACCACCAAAACACACTACAACACCATCACATATAAACTTAAGGCGACCCAGCTATTTTGACATGCTTCAACAAGATTAAGGCAAGTCTAACACTAAGGCAAGACATCATAGGTATGCATTCACACAACATCATTCAAGCATAAAGGTAACCTCTTAGGCATATGGCTAACATTCAACAAGAGCAATTTAGGCATGAGTTAACATTCATCATGGCAATACCAACCATACAAAAGCAAGGCATCAAGGAGTCTAAACATGCTCCTAACAACCTACAACTATCCAACAAAACATTACATGTCCCATTGCTCAAACTATTACATATCCAAACATTAAAAATCCATACTTGAAGCACTCAAGGCTAACAACCACACTTGGAGCCTTCCACTTGCGCAAGCAACCCACGAACTAAGGATCTGCAATGTTGAACAAAGAGAGCGTAAGCAATGATGCTTAGTGAGGGTAAGCTCTAAAAACAAACCTCAACATTGCAGGGTCCGAGCACGATCTAGCCAAGGCATTTTACAAACATACCAATGATCCACAAGAGCCACAAGATAAGATGCATGAGCAATATATACAAGTAAGTGTCATGATCAACAAGCTCTAAACCCTCAACATAAAAAGCCACATCAAGCATCCAAATAAGGATCATTTATCACAACACATTGATACAATTATCAATCAACATTGGCACCTAGCTATGACTCAAATACGCGGATAACCGTTGGAACTCACATCCAACAACACAACCATTACCTGACGGTGGGATTACACTCATCACCGGTCTCGCGGAGGGGATTCCACTCATCCTCACGCCCCGTCGATGGGATTCCACTCATCACCGACTATATTTAAATACAATTTCCGGACGTACCCGTACTCCTCCTTGGTGACTCAACGCCACCAAGGCCACGCGCGACTTTTGACTCATGTGTACACACTAACATCCTAATGATCGATCATTTGTATTCAAGTATACTAGTGCCAACATTTACTCATTTCACATTACTCATTTCAATCAATTCCGTGCTTAGCACGTACTCACCAACAACCATCATCATGCATGTCTCAAGCATCACAATTCATGTCTCATCTCACATGTATAACACAATATACATAAGCATTCATATCACATTTCATACGAGACATACACAACCATATAAATGAGTTCATCCAAAGGCTCTAGATCAAGTTTAGGATTAGGCTACCACCCCAATCCTAACTCTAGGTGGGTCTACCAAGCCCAACCTAGTCCATATACTCGAACCAACCATTTTAAAACCAAGTGAAACAATTAACCACTCACCTAAGCTTCCAAGCTCAAGACCAAGCAAGCAACAACCTTCAACTTCCCGGATTCACTTCCGATGCTTCACCGATGCCCAAACTTGATTCTAATCAATCCCAAACACAAACAAAACATCCACAATCAATATCTTGTCATCGAAACTAACCCAGAATGCAATTCAACCACAAACTACTATGTTGTAAGCATGAATAATACTCATTTTTCACCAATTCGGATGGCCCCAAAACCTTGTCCAAAAACCATGTTTTCAACTTCCATTACACCCTCCAATGATCCCAATTCAACCCCTATCTATAGTACTATCAAAAGCCTATCAAAACCCACCTAAAACAACCCCCAAAACTCACCCAAAACCTCCCAAAAACCCCATTTTCACCCAAGTCCGAAATTTGATCCAAATCATTTGAAATTCACATATGTAGTATCATTTGGCTCCTATATTCCATAAGTAACCATAACAAATCAAAATATTAAGTTTAGCTACACAAAGGCACCATTTTTAATCAAGATTTCCAAAACTTCCGTTTTCCAAAACCTTTATGAAAATGAAAAAGAAGGGTACTTTCATGAAGGGAAAGATGAGGGGAAGTCAAAAATGATATTACCTTTCAAAACGGTGTTGAAATGAAGAAGAGAGGTGATGGAACAGTGGATTTGGGTAGAGAGCTTAAGTTCCCGTTGGTGAAGAAGGGAATGAATAGTGGATGATGGGTGTTTTTGTTTTGTTTTAGTTTAAAAGCCCAATGACTCTTTTGCCCTTAATGAAATGAAATATTCACAATGACATAAAATCCATGGCTATTTGGGGTTTAATTTTCAAGCATAGTCTATCATCAAATTAATTGATTCGAAAACGAAACCCGAACCATTATTTAAATCATAAAACCGAACCCAAATAATATTAAAATATTATTTTCACCTAACCCCTAAACCCGGGTGTTACAAGCCTTGAATCCATCCTTCATTGCTTGCATACAAAAATATAGTCTCTCAAATTTCCTCTCATCTAACTTACAAATTACTGTTGTCCCTGGATTTGAGTACTTCAATTCACCAATGTAATCATAAAGTTTAGCATACTGGTCATGAAAGTTCCCATGCAATTTTTCTAGAGCTAAATTTTTTGCCCTAACACACTTACTCTTGTGTACTGTAATCCCCCAATCTTGGTGAACAGCTTGTTTCAAAGAGTTAATTGAAAAAGTAAGATCAACATAAAAATTGTTGAAGTACTTCTCGGCTATCCACTTAGCAGTTACATTAGGATTCAGAAACTCCCTAAGACAATTATGTTCACCATGCACTGACTTAATCTGCCAAGTACCTAAAAAAGGGTCTTCACCATTAATTGGAGTTGCCCATAAAATCCATGGACACCCTCCCTTACATGTTACTTGAATCCTTTTATTATCATTTCTTTTCAACTTCACATTGTACCTATTTTTAATACTATACATCTTAATTGCTTCTTTCAATACAGCCTTACTTGCAAATATCAAACCAACCTTCAGTGTAGGGTTAGACATGTCTGACATACTATTAAACTCAGGAAACCTAGATTTTTTTGGTGGACCATCTGAATCTGACTCATCTACATTGTGTAGTGAGTCAGAATGTTCACTGTCACTTTCAACCCCTACTTCATCAGTGTCTAACCCTACATTCACATTATACACTTCATCCTCTGAACTAATATATTCATTTTCACTGTCAGAAAACTTAGACACATCAGTGGTTAACTCAGATTGAGCAGCAACAAATTCTTCATCTTCTGAGTCAGACTCAGATTTAGTTTCTATCCTAACCTCAGACTCAAAAACATCATTATCAGCATCAGCAAAATTCATTTCAGGTTCAGGCTGAACATGTTCTACAACTTCTTCTAAGTATATGTGAACATAATGATCTCTAGGTAATTTACTAACGATTTCCATCACATCAGCATCAATTTTCAATTGTTTTACTTCTAGTGGATTATCTGCTAATTTCCAAAAGACCTTAACTGCATAAGTAATCTTTAATGCTTCAATCATACCAGTAACTTCAAACATAGACATTTTATCAACATTGCAGTAGTCAAAATAATTCACTAATTTTCCACTATATTTAACCCTAGGCCTCCTAACAATAAAGCCACCATGATGTACTACAATGCTGAACATGTCTGAATTGACCCCTGTTAATTAAAACAATTTAAAACATGTTCAGTTTTTGTTCAAATAATCCTACTATGTATACACCAAAATACAGACATATAATATTATTCATTCAAAAAAGCATGCATTTCATTAGACAGTTTACCCACCATTATATCAATCAACAAAATACTAGCCCTAAACCCTACAACAATTACAGTTTACTACTAGTGAAAGCAATAACCATCATGTCTATATTATATCAAGCAACAAAATACAAGCCCTAAACCAAATCAAAGAGACAAACCAATTAACATAATAGATAAGCATCATGTCTGTATTATACAAGCCCTAAACCAATATTATATCAAGCAATAACCATAACCATCATGTCTGTATTATACAAGCCCTAAACCAAATCAAAGAGACAAACCAATTAACAAAACCCCCAGCATTATTATACAATCTGTTTTATGTCTACTAAACAACAGATAAATGGTCTAAACTAAAAAAAGACCCCACCATTATGTCTGTATTATGTCTACTAGAAGACAAATAGAGAAGCAAAACAACAGACAATTATGTCTGAGAGATCCCCTACAACAACCAAAAAATGACCCTACCATTATTATACAATCTAATTTACTACTAGTGAAAGCACGTGCAAACCATCAAACCATAACAGGACCACAAATAATTTTTAAATCAGTTTCTTTTTCTTTTTTCTTTAATGTTGACTTCAACCACGGTTTATATTAATCCTAAACAATCAAATATGCAAATTAAACACACTTTAACCCATTTATTAACCTATATATTAACACTAAAGTATTTACTCTTGAATCGTTTATAAACCCCTAAACTGAAATATTAACCATAAACCCATATTTCAACTATTAACCCTAATTTGAAACATAACTTTAGTATTAACGCTAATCCCTAAACTATTAACCCATAATTTTAGTATTAACGCTAAATTTGAATATTAAACCCATATTATTAACCCTAATCCCAAATCAAACAAACAACATAACAATAAGAAGAAGATTACTTACCGTATATCGGACTGGGTTCATCTTTTTCGCGAAGAACTTCATTCATTTTCAACTTCTCCCACAGATTTCTTCAGAGATGAATCGTCCTTGAAAAGTTTTGCTGATTTTCTCCAATCGTCAAATTTTTTTGGGTTTGAAAGTAAAAGTCAGATTAATGACTTTGTCGAGAAGTGTAATGACTTTGTTTGTGTCGTTTTGGGTTTTTTTCCAACGTGGAAATTTTATAATTTTAAAATACACATCATTCATTCCGTTACTCAGTTAACAGCCACATCAGTTGTGCCGTCTATTTTTTAACGGCAGGTGGCAACATTGGAACCACTTAAATAGTTACGTGGTTTATTTAACGCAATTGAAAATATAGTGGTCAGATCGACACCAACCCTATAGTTGAGTGGTCATTTGTATAGTTTACCCAAATTTATGTAGAACTAGCAAGCATAACATTAATTTTCTACACCTTCCACGATTATTTTTTTATTGGTGAATAAAGGAATAAAGGATAGCTAGCCAGCCGAATTCGTTGGATATGTAGGGCATTTACGAATTAAATTTATAAAAATAGAGAACATTAAAGTATATTTAAGAATCTATGGCAAATTCAACAATGCAAGTAAAAGTGACCACTTGCACACGAAGATGAAATCGCCATATGCACACGTTGTTTTTTATCTTTTAATATTTTCTTTTAAAGCATGACAGCACGTAGGTGACGACTTCACCCAAGTCGTCATGTGCACGTGGCGACTTTCATCTGCCCTGTAATAATAGATTTTTAAATATACTCAAATGTGTTGCGGAATACGATCGTCGGATAGAGCAAAAACGCAACTGATAATTTGAGAAAATAATAATGAAGATAAAAGAGACACAAATTTTACGTGGAAAACCCCTAAATAATATAGGGTAAAAACCACGGACAAGGTAGAAGAATTTCACTATGAGAAAATAGGAATTACAACTTCTCTCAGTCTAACAAGGAGAAAACAATGACAATTCTCTCTTGATAAGAAAGGAGAAAACAACTCTATGAAAACTCTCTAATTTCTCTAGTATTGGGAGGAGATTAGAATGATTTGGGATGTGTAAGAATGACAAATAGCTAGGCTATTTATAGTTGAGCTTTAGGGACTAACTTATAAATAACCTAAAGTTTAGGGACCAAAATTGTGATTATACCATGCCAAAATTTCAACAAAGTCTGCCGCAATTGTTGAAAATTTTCCACCTACACCGACCTAAGCTATTAATGCACTTTCGGTGCATTGACTTTCAACAAAATGTTCCCAATTTCCTTAAATTTAATTCATAATTGGATTATTCACCTAATTTTTCTTAACCAACGAGGCTAGTTTACATAGTTAGACCAAAATTGTTATTATATTATTTATATATATATGGATAGAATTCACTCACATTATGTAAAATTAATGAGTTTTACACTAAATTATACCCGTTAGATCTAATTAGATGGATGGTTCAGATTATATTAGATTTAATAACCCATAAACAAGAATTTTCCACACTAACGGTAAAATATTTTTTTCTTTATTTCTTTTTTACCCTAAAACCCATTCTCTTCTTTCCTCTGATTAGATCGTTTCTCTTTGTCTAAAATTTTCTCTTCTTCCTCTGATTGAATCGTTCTCCATTGTCTGAATCTTGTTGAGTACCCATTACCTCAATTAATTGAAGGTATGTATTATTTACGATTTCAATTTTTATTCTCAAAATTTTGATTTGTGATCTTTTACCGTGGTTTGCGCCTGTTTAAAGTTTTGTTTCTTATTTTCAAATTTTAGATTGAACACTAACTTGGAAAAATTAGCTTACAGAGATGTTATTGTAATTTTACACCATGTTCAATACTATTCTAGCAAGTTTTAGCTAAAAGAGAAACTATCTGCAAATTAAAATCAGTAAAGAAAATTTTGATTAATTGTAAACAAAGTATGTGGCAAATAAACTCCCAGATTACAAAGTAATTACATATTTTATTAATGGTTTGCAGATTTTGGAGTAATTACATATCTTTGATCAATCCAATTCAACTTTTCCATTCCCATCGCTCTACAAAAAGAATTCATGGATGTTACCTTTGGAGATGCTGTTGAGGTTAGATCATTTGCATCTTCATAATTTGCTTTAATTTAATATGTTATTTTATTATTAGGCTATGTATTGATTTACTTTTTGGTTCTTATTTAATTTTAATAGGTTACAGAAATTTCAGCCGTAGTTGATACTCAAATTTTTGGTGATCAAAATATAAAGGTGAGTCAGAAAACCTTTTTAGTTGATAGACTGCAGTTTGACTCTTTAGAAGAAGTTGAAATTTTTTATAAAATTTTTGCTAAAGAACACGGTTTTGGTTTTTGCATTCGATCAAGCACGATAAGATCTCGAAGTAATACAATAATAAATCGAATTTATGTCTGTTGCAATGAAGGTTCATACAAGAAAAAAACATTATTGAGGAAAGTGACAGTCAAAATAATGTCAAGATAGCTAAAAATAGATGTTCGACTTTAAGAACAAGATGTGGAGTATTTTTTTAAGATAACAAGGGTGAAGTAAAGTCGAGTGGACTGTAAAATCATTTTCGTTTGAACACAATCATCGTATGGTTAGTCTTAAGAGCGTGTCTTATTTTAGATGTCATAAGAAAAATACCCTGGCGGTCAAGAGCCTTGTTGAAAAATTTAATGAAGAAGGAATTTCTTCAGGAAAAGTGGCACCATTGTTTAATAGTGCAAACCAACAATTTACAGATAGAGGTTGCTGGAATCATCTTAGACATTTAAGGAGGAAAATTTTAGATGGCGGCTGAAACATGAACGATGAAGAATAGGTGGTGGCGCGATGACGGCAAGAACGGTAGTGGCTAGCCTGGAGAGATTAGCTTACCCACACTCGGATTCGACAGAGGAGAGATGGATGCGGTACAAGAACGGACGGAGCAAAACACGAAGGGAAAACAGTAGTGAACAACGGTGAGAACTTGAACAGTTTCGGTGCCGAAACCCACAAGGTTTCCAAATGACTTTAACGTCGATTCTCCCAAACGGTGCACGATAAAGAAAATCTGATGGTTGGGGTTTGTTCGAGAGATATTGCAGGTCACGATGATGGTGGCGATGCGTGAAACGTACGGCCGACGAAGGTTGGTCGGAGAGCCGATCGAAAAAGGGGTGAGGGTGGTGTTATTTCGAGACGAAAATGTTAGAGTCCTCTCGTCCAAGTCAAAATGATTTTAACAGGTCCTTTGATTCATCCTCCCAGGCCAATACCTGCTCTTTTTCTAGTCTTGTACCTACTGGCCAACCAAATTATAACACTGTCTATTATTCTTCCCCTTCTGTGGTTTCTCCTTCACCAGTTTATACACAGTTTGTTCCTTAGATTAGACATCAAGTAATGAGCCACTCATCTATTGTTACACCTCCCTCTATTCCACACTCCTCCTTCTATCAGTCTCTTGTGCCTCAGTCTCATGTGTTCATGTCACCTGTTGTGCCTCAGCATGCTTATCATATGACTCACTCTGTGTATCCTACTGTATCTAATGTCCATCCTCAGCCCGAACAACAACCCTTTTCTTCCTCTGCTCCAGTGTTGCCTCCCTCCACACCATCTGCTTCTGCTCAACCTCAGGCCATGATTGCAACTCCTGAGGTTGTTGGAGATAATGCCTGGTATCCAGATTCTGGAGCTATCAACCATCTCACAAATAATCTCAGCAACCTGAACATTGGAGATACTTACCCTGGTGCAGGTAATATCCGTGTGGGTAATGGTCAAAACTTACCTATTAATTTGTTGGTCATTCTACTTTTTTTAATTATGATAGATGTCTTCATTTAAAGAATTTACTTTTTGCTCCTGGTATAACTAAAAATCTTCTCTCTGTTTCTAAGTTTACATAGGACAACAAGGTTCTTCTTGAGTTTTATCCTAGTTTCTGTCAAGTAAGAGATTTGGACACCAATGAGGTGTTGCTGACTGGAACTGAACATGATGGTCTTTACAAATTAGATATTCCCACTAATAAGAAGTTGCTTAGTAATAATGTCAGAAATGTTACTGACAGTGTTCATTCTTGTGCTCTTTGTAATGTTGCTTCTCTTAATTCTATTCCTCTTAATGTTTGGCATAATAGATTAGGGCATCCTGCTTTTGCCACTTTAGTTGCAGCTCTGAAGCAATGTAATGTTTCTTTTGATAAAAATAATCAGTTACCTGTGTGTACTGTATGTCAGTTTGGTAAAGCTCACAAATTGTCATTTCCTGATTCTTCTACTGTTTACTCTGCTCCTTTAGAACTTATCTTTGCCGATGTTTGGGGACCTGCTCCCTTGTTTTTCTAATGGCTTTAGATACTATGTTGCCTTCATTGATGCCTATTCTCGTTATACTTGAGTTTATTTCTTAAAACTGAAATCTGATGTGTATACTGTTTTCAGTCAGTTTCTTACTCAAGCTGAAAGACAGTATGGGTGTCATTTTAAGGCCCTACAAATTGATGGGGGTGGGGAGTTTACAGCCTTGGACATGTTCTTAAAACAGAAAGGTATCATTCATAGACTCTCTTATCCTCATACCTCTGAACAAAATGGAACTTTATAAAGAAAACATAGACAAATAGTTGAAGTAGGTTTATCTATGTTAGCTCAAGCTGCAATGCCTTTATCCTTTTGGAATGATGCTTTTAGTAGTGTTGTTTTTCTTATTAATAGACTTTCTTCAAAAGCTTTGGTTGGTCTCTCTCCTTATCAGAAATTATTTCATCAGCCTCCTGATTATAATATTTTTAGAACATTTGGTTGCTTGTGCTATCCTTTTTTAGGTCCTTATAACAAACATAAATTTCATTATAGGTCTTCTAGGTGTGTTTTCTTAGGTTATTCCCCCTCCTATAAAGGATACAAATGCATGAATTATTCGGGTAGGATTTTTATTTCAAGACACGTGAGATTTGATGAGAGTGAATTTCCTTATGTTCATAGTTCTCTTAACAAATATATATATATATATATATATATATATATATATATATATATATATATTTCAAGTTTGGGTTTATTTCACTTAGTTTTATTTACAGTTAAATAATAAACGTTGACTTTTCCTTTAAAGTTCAAAGAACGCAATATGAAAGGAATCAAGGCAAAGTAGTGAGCAATCGTAAGATAAGAAAGAGTGGGATTTGGGTTTTGAAAGTTTTGCAAAACTCTTATTTTGTCAACTGAAATGATTATCCCAATCCCATGCTTTCAAATTATATTGATGATCTAGAAGGATTATGAATCAATTAGTTTTGCTAATCATTATCCTAATTTCTATATTATATCCTAATTTAAGAGTGATTTCAATAATATAGGATAATTTGTTTTTTTGGATGATCGGATTTGAACAGTATTATTCACAAGAAATAAAAAAGAGATTTAGATAATATAAAAAATGTGAGAATTTTTAATTCAGAGATAAATTTGATAAATGGACAACGCGGACAATCAACAAGCTTTCGGCATGAGATCAACTAATTGGTTTTGTGATTGTAGATGGGTATATTATTTAATTTTATATGATTTAAATTCCGACATAAAAATGTAATACTTCTCTATTTAAAAAAAAAAACAAGCTTCCAACATTTTTGAAATATCATGACCCTTATCTTTCATTTATTCTCTTTTATCAATTTCATCTATAAATCCCTCATTAATCTAACAGTCGATTACATCATTCTTTGTATTTAGTAATTGAAAGTTGAAGTCAAACAAGAAACATGAAATATAATTTTAAATTTGAACTTACTTTGATCTGTATAATTTATAATGATATTGTTCTTTAAAGACTTTTCAAAACTTTGAAAATAACAAAACTTCAACAGCAACTATTCCTATAAGGAGCTGAGATCTGTAAACAGGTCAAATTCAAGAAATCCCTTTGTTTTAGTGGATGAAATTCATCATCATGACCTTCATTTTCCTACTCCTTATTTGTTCCGGCCTACTTGTTATCAATGCTTGTCACCAGCAAGAAAGAGAAGCGTTGATGAGCTTCAAATCAAACATGGCAGACCCTTCGAATCGTTTGTCTTCCTGGAAAGGCAGAAACTGCTGCAGCTGGGAGGGAATCAACTGTTCCGACACTTCTCATGTGACGGTCATCGACCTTCGAAATCCCGAACCAGACAGCCTTATCCTGGACAGGAATTCCCAGCTTGTTTCAACATCTGATGCCCCATCCACTGCTCTCATCGGCACCCTCCCTGCTTCACTTTTTTCCCTTGCTCATCTCAGATATCTTGACCTCAGTTTCAACAACTTCAGCTTCTCAAAAGTTCCTCTAGGATTCTCAAACCTCAGTGCACTCACTTATCTGAATCTATCAAATGCTATGTTCAAGGATTCTATTACAACTCAGTTGTCCAACCTTACTTCCCTCGTGGAACTCGATCTTTCGTGTTCTTCGACCGTTTTGGACTACTCGTCTGTTTACTCTTCTTTGTCATCTAACTTGACAACTCATTTAGGTTCGCCATACACATACATCAATGGGGGACGTTTGTATGCACCGAATTTGAATTGGTTACAGGGGCTGAATAATCTCAGAAAGCTTAAACTGAGTGGTGTTGATCTATCTGAAGTGTCTCAATCAAGTCTATGGGCTAAATCCGTATCGAATCTTTCCAACCTGAGGTTGCTTGACCTATCAAATTGTCGGATTTCCGGGGAGATTCCAGTTGAACAGCTTCTCATCCTTACCAGGTTATCTGAATTGTACATGAGCTTCAACTTTTTCACCACGAAAATCCCAAGTAAGTTGGCCAATCTCACCTATCTGAGGGTTCTTGACCTCAGCAGTTCAAACCTGCAAGGCCATATCCCCTACCTTCCTCAAGTAAAGATACTTGTTTTGGGAAACAACTCGGATCTTATGGTCGATCTCCATTCTATGTTCGCGGTCCCCTGGCCCAGATTAGAATTGATCGACATATCATCTACTCGTGTTATTGGATCCATCCCACCCTCCATTGGCAACATCACCTCGTTAGTCACATTCATAGCATCCAATAGTTTCATTCAGGGTCAGATACCTACCTCCATGATGAACCTTTCAAGGTTAGAAATCTTGCTGCTAGACATGAACAACATGGGTGGTGAGATTTCATCTGCAATATCCAATTTAAAAGGCCTGCAATTTCTATCTTTGATGCAGAACTCTTTTCATGGATCGATACCGGACACAATTTGTACCATTTCATCTCTGAGGTATCTAGCTTTAGCAGTCAATTCTTTTACCGGAAACTTACCAGATTGCATAGGCCAGCTCCATGATCTCAGCTACCTTCTTGTAAGCAGGAACAACATGCATGGATCAATCCCTTCATTGTCATCTTTCTTTCAAAACTCGACTCCGTATATGCTAGATCTAGGATTTAGTGGGCTAACTGTGAAAATAGACCAACAACCCTTTCCATCAATATTTCAACCACAAACCTTGTCTCTAGATTCATGTAATATAGGAGGTGAAATCCCATATTTCATATCAAACCTGACCAAACTAGAATATTTAAGTTTGTCCTATAATAACCTATCTGGAACAATTCCTTCTTGGTTGTTCAATCTTCCCAATTTAGGTTACTTAGATCTTTCTTTCAACAGACTCCAAGGCAACATCCCACCTAGCATTAAGCTAAAGTCATTTTTCATACCGGCAACACTTGTATTAAGAAACAATCTGCTTCAAGGATCGATCCCTTGGCGGCTCGAGAATATACGAACCTTGGATTTATCAGCAAACAATTTCACAGGCAGCATTCCTGCAGAGGTTGGCCAGGGCAACATTAGGTACTTGGCACTCGCTGATAATCAACTTTTTGGTCGGATCCCATTCTCTTTATGTCAAGAAAAGAGTGAGCT
The DNA here is from genome assembly GCA_030270665.1 of Hibiscus trionum. NCBI lineage: Eukaryota > Viridiplantae > Streptophyta > Magnoliopsida > Malvales > Malvaceae > Hibiscus > Hibiscus trionum. Next base: position 118,715 of record BSYR01000016.1, read on the forward strand.
TTTGCTGCTTGATCTTTCCGGCAACAACTTGTTCGGAACAATCCCGACCATCTTCAGAAATTGCAGATCTTTAGTGTACCTAAATTTCGGTTCGAACAACCTTAACGGTGGCATTCCAGGGGAACTTCAAGATGCCAGAGGATTGAGATTTTTAGATATAAGCCGGAACCAATTTGATGGTCCTTTCCCTTCTGCCGTTCATAAACTTGAGAACATAATGGTTCTCAATATGGGAAACAACAAGTTCAGTGGAAACATCCCTCGATTTATCGGAGACCTCAACGACCTCCGAATTCTTTTGTTGGAATTCAACTTATTCAATGGTTCAATCCCAGCAGAGATAAATGCGTTAGAAAATCTGCAATTCATTGGCTTTTCTAACAACCAACTGTCTGGTCCAATCCCTGCTAAGTTATCTGGATTAAAGACAATCATAAACCGCCCGAAAGACGGAGATCTTGTCGGGTTTATCATCTCACAACTATACGTTGGTGTTGAAGTGAATACGGTCGCCAAGGGATTGCATCTGGAATTCGATGTGGTTCGAACATACCATAATGGAATGGATCTTTCATGCAACAATCTGACCGGAAACATTCCATCGGAATTAGGCCTTTTGCAGGGGCTTTATGCACTTAATCTCTCCCACAATCGGCTCTCCGGTAACATCCCATCCGCCATAGGAAACATGAGTCTCCTTGAATCTCTGGACCTCGGTTACAACAATCTAAGCGGAGAGATCCCGGTTTCATTGACTTTGTTGGATCCACTCTCCACTTTAAGCTTGGCATACAACAATTTAAGTGGGAAAATTCCGACAAGCCCACACTTTGATACGTTGAGCAGAGATGGATTAGCATACACTGGCAACAAATTCTTGTGTGGAGCTCCCGATGGTATGGACTGTGACAATGAGGATTTCCCGGCGCCGGAATCATCTGATCGACGGGAAGATCGGTCCGGAGAGTGGAGATTGCTGGTTGCTATTGTGTTTGGAGGCTATGTGGTCGGATTCTGGGGATTTTTCGGGGTTGTTCATTTGGTGAATGAGAAATGGAGGAAGGCTTACTGGGCAACTGTGGATGGAATCGTAGATAGAATCATAATACTTCCCAAATTTTTAAAATATTATTTTGGTCAATGAATTTTTAAAATTTATAATATAGTTATTGAACATTCAGTTCGTTTTTATTAAGACCACTTCCGTTAAATTTTGTTAGAAAATATTGACGTGACACGTTAAATTCATCTTCTCTTAAATACCCCTAAATTTCTCAAATTTAAAATTGGTTGTCATCATTTTTCCTTTCGATGTTGTTGTTCGGTGCGAAGGACGCAGACTAGATCATGGGAAAGGGATTTGGCAATCCCAAACATGTTAAACACTTCCTTTGGTCGTCATTTTATTGTTTTCGTTCCATAGTTTCTCATATTGAAAACAAACATTTAATCTTGAACATAAAAATACAAGAAACATAGAAAAAAGTGGTTATCATGCTTGGGATTGCTAACTCTTTTCCCACGATCTGGTTGCGTCTTTCATCGAATGACGACAATAACACGACGATTAAAAAAAGAATTGTATAGTCAATTTTTTAATTTTAAAAATTTGAGGGTTTTTTAAAATGAAGATAGATTCAACGTGTCACATCAGCACTACAGTTAACGGAAGTAATCTTAATGAAAGTGAAATGAAGGCTCAATTACTATATTACAAGTTTTAAAAATTTGGTGACTAAAATGAAAGTATCCTAAAAATTCAGGGACTATATATAGTTTACCCTAAAATTTATTTTACATAACTTATCATTTTAAACTTAAAATTTAAAATCTTAAACTCTAACTCTAAAACTTTAACCCTTAAATTTTACCCCATAAACTCTAAAACCCTAAACTTTAAATCCTAAATAAACCCTTAGACCCTAAATAGATTTTTGTAGATTTTAGTTTATACGACTTGTATCAAAAATAATTCCTCTGATTTATCTATACTATTTGACGTTACAAGTAAATCCAAACACTTTAAAAAATATAAGGAAAAATTTTGGATACACTAGAGTTTACGCAATTTTATTAGATTTAAAATTCGGGGTTTAGTTTATAGTGTTTAAAATTTAAGGTTTAAAGTGTTTATAATTAAAGTTTTATGTTTAAAATTTTAGATTTTAAATAATACACGTGTGATATTTTTTACCCATTTTATATATTAAAATATAACCTACCCTAGTTTCTGGAATAAATATTACTATCACAAACGACTAATACAAAGTCTTTACAATAAAACTTTTTCACTCCATCAAGTTCATTTAGTTTTTAACAATATTTTTACTTAAAATATTTCTTTTGTATTTATAAACTATCTTTATTAACTTACTGCTTAATTTGTGACAGAAACTCGTTTGAAAAACAAATATGTAACAATTAGTTATTTTGTATTAATTAAATAGTTCAATGATTATTTTATAATAATTAAATAATAAATTTTTTATTTTGTAACACTTAAATAGTTTAAGAACTCTTTTGTAACAATTAAATACGAATCTCCTGACTATAAGAAACAAAACCATAAATTTTATATCCAAAAATCAATACTTAAAAAAATATAATCATACATTCTTAAACTTCATTTACGACATATGATCATACCAAAAACAACACAAATATTATATAAATCGACTTATTATTATATTAATATTTTTGTAAATATATTCTAATAAAAAAATATTTTTGTAAATATATAATATTTTAAATATGATTATACGAATACAATACAAATATAATAATATATATCTCTTTAAAATAATAATAAAAATAATGAAAAATCCATGTACTGTAACCCCTAAATCCGACTCAAGGGTTATGGGCCGAATCCAGGAAGTCAGGTTGAAAACGTGTCTCTCAAGTAATTAATTATTAGGTTTTCAAAAATTAATACTCAAAATATTAATTTAAAACAGTGTCGTTTAACATTGAAATTCATATTTCGAAAACGCAGTCGTAAAGATAAAGTAATCCAAAACAAAGTAGTAAAATATCAAATTAAAGTACTCATGCATGCTAAACAGTTTAAAATCCCAAATAAAATAAAAATAATCGAGTTTACATAAAAATCTCAAATAACGAAATAATCGAAATAAAACTGAAAACTAAGAATATCCATACTAAAACGATAATAAATCTGATATATGTGGTCCTCCAAGTACTGAACTCCTATGTCTGAGAATCTGAGATAGAAGCTAAGGGGGAGTCAACTATTGAGCTTAATGTATCTCTAAAGTGCGAAAATCAGAGTAACTCAGGTATCATACAATCACAAGTCAAATCAGCAGACAATCAAATACACAGATATGCATGGCACGATGCACCTAATTCTATGTCATGTACCCATCTACATTACCGTCCGAAGAGTAAGGTTCCCCTAAACCACTCTCTACATCGTCACCATCCGAAGTGGAACTCAGCCCGAAGGGTAGAACCACTGATCCGAAGTGGAGTTCAGCCCGAAGGATGAAACCAATGAACTTCCTCCATACATTTTCCCACTCGAATGATATGACATGAATGTTCCGATTCCAATCCGAATGCAACATCATTAGTCCGAAAATGCATGAGCATTTAGTCCGAAAATGCATGAGCATTTAGTCCGATGATTATTATTCAGATTCCGATGTATGATGCTTAACAGAATGGCATACAACATATCACATAGCTCAGATCACAACATATTTTACAGTCAAACATCACATAGCAACAACATATTCCACAGTCAAACATCACACAAAAACAACACATATAGTATAACACAAGCAGAGAACACACCTCAGACAACTAACAGCTCAACGTCGGGAGTGACGTCTCCCACGCTCAGATCTAGAAGCAGGCGGAACATGATCGGCGCCTACAAAGGTTCACTATGTCAAAATTCTCTACTACTATGCCACTATCTACTAAACAGAAACTTATTTAAATTCACATACGTGCGAAACTCGAAGGTTAAGATGCAAGAGGTCGACCAATCGGAGGAGGTGGAAGAATCTCGGTGTCCAAATCGATATAACATGGACGCAAAAATAACTCGGTTCAGAATTCTCAATACACAATTTCCAAGTTAAGCATAAAATAATTCAAAGGGTCAAAAACGATCGTTCGAGATTGAATTTAGAAAAACGGGCTGCGAATCTAGAATCGGGACATCAAAAAATATATAGTTGACTTTTGGCCCCAAAAGTCAACGATGACATCATCATGGTCAATGATGACGTCGTCGTTGACGTCAGCCTGCATCATCATCCCATCAGCAGATGACGTCACTGCTGATGTCATCCGACTTGTCACCAAAGGTCCGGTTCGATTCATAGAGGCGGTCTGGCTTAGTTACTGGCCGGTTCGGTTCACTCCGCAAAATCCCCAAATTCAGATTAAACAAACCTAACCCTAATTTCAATTATTTCCAAATCTGCCAACCCTAATCAAGCCCTAGATCTAGTGTTTCCTCTGGCGGCGGCGGCGGCCGAAACTTACTCCGATCCCGACCAAATAAACAGTCGTGAACAACGACGCTTACCCAAAATCAAGACGACGGCAAGGGCAGCGGCGCGCGAAGGAGACAAAGGGTTTCAGTCTCTCGGATCTTGCGCTACGACGTCGATGAAGGACACTGAGGGGCGGGTTTTGATCGGACGGGGAAGGGGAAGACAACGGTGGTCACGGCTCAGCAAACGGACGACAGAAACTCCCTCACCGGAGCTTGAACGGAAAACGGGAGGGCTTGGTTCTCGACGAAAACGAGAGAGAGAGGGAAACTATGCGGCTGGGAAAAAATAGTTTGGGTAGATGAAGAGACAAAAAGGTTTTTACCCTAAGGTTTTGGGTAAATTACCCATTAAGGGCTCCATCTTTAGCCCGCCTTTCAGAATAGCCTCAAAAGTTTAGTTTTTACTCTATTAGGTCACAGAGAATCCCAAAATTCACAATTTAACCCCTAAAATTCAATTAGATATTTTGAATAAAATTTCTAATTTTAGGTTACGAATTAGGGATTTAACTCATTTAGGGTTTTTAATTTTAGGAGAAAACTAGGGTGTTACATGTACAACTACTTCTACCTAAGTTTTCATAAATTTAGGCTTTATGACACCAATAAATTGACTCTTGCACCCTTATTTAACATTTGGTACAGTTTCCGATCCTTAGACCTAGGGATGGGCTCAGGTCGGATCGGACCGAATTTTTTATTAAAAAAACTGAGCTCACCCTTAATAAAAATACGACCCGACTAAAACTCAATTTTTTCATTAAAAAATTTGACCTGAATAGGTCGGGTCGAGTCAGAACTCGGTCGGATCTGGTAAAATACCCATCCCTACTTAGACCCCATTGTGAAGAAAAAAAGTTATAGCAAACCGTATGTCACACTTCCCCTCTTAAATTTTCAATAATTACAAAAATTATAAAAAAAATAATTGTTTTAATTACTAACTTGACAAAAATTATAAATTAATCATTAAATTTATCAAACAAGTCAATCAAATAGTTTGTGTCACAGCCTGTAAGTTCGCAAACGAGACACATGCGCAACAAGTTGCCCAAGAGGTTCTTTGCAAAATTTTGAGCTTGCCTAGAAGACCACCTGACTTGGCCCGGCCGTTGGAGACTGAAAGAAAGCTCTATCACATTTAAGATAGTAAATTAATAGATGACATCTTACCGGGGCATATTCCAAGGGAAAGGAATATCCAACATTGTAAACATGCATGTTAACAAACTTAAGAAAAGTATTCCAAGGTGATTGGCTTTCCATAGTTAGCTAGGATGTAGTTGGTAGTTTTTGATCTGAGCCGCTGATGTAAACTGATCTTGGTCATTCATTGTACGAGGATTCAACTATAAATAGAGGCTCCCACCTCATTTGTAAATCATTCATCTCTTGAGTAAAAAGGCATTTATTCTAAACTCTCTCTTGTGTTCTTGAGCGTTCTTAGTGTTCTTTTTTTTGTTTTTGAGTTACTTTCTCTTTTGTTTTCGCTTAAAACGATTCAGCGTTCTTAGTGCCTCAGTGGAGATAAAAACAAATAGTTTGATCTCGAATTCAATCAACTAAATACCAGTACATAATCTAGTCATAAGAAAACAAGCTGCAATTTTGGGCCAATCCCTCTTTATTCGAAGTCAAAGGAGAATCTGATTATTAATGCTAAAGCATACTCTCAACAAGGAAACATATATTATAAGAGAAAGAAGCAAGAACTGACGTTGTGTAAACACATTCTTGTTGTGTAAACACATTCTGAAATTGTAACCAAATAGGAAATTACGTTACATGTATCAGCTTATAAGAATGAAAAAAATGTCAAGGATTAAAGTGAGCGACAAAAGTGATGATTGCCTGTGAGCTATGGTTGTGTATCAGAACTAATCCCCGTTTGATTAGACGATGACGATGAAAATTTGTGTCGTGACGAGATGCCATTTGGTTCAGGTGACCAAACTCTATAAAAAAACAAAAGAAACTGTTGTCCTCCTCCGTACGGAAAAGAATTTCGCCGACTCACGCAGTTGTAGTGGAATTAAAAACTATCACATGTACCATTTATTCTTGTTATTTTAAATATAATATCAGGATGTATGATACGTTTTTCTTTTCTTTCTTAATTATTCAATTTGTGGAATTAAAAAGACTCTGATAAACATATATAAACTACATATCAAATTTTCAAGTAAGGTTTTTTTATAACTCTGTTTTAATGATTCCTATGCATTATTTAGCTGTCAAATTTCTGTAATTAACATATAAAATAGGGTATGCATTCTGATAAGCATACACAATTAAGACTGTGTATATTTCACATGCATCTTCAAAGCAACAATTTAAATGAACATTTCGTATATAATGTGCAGGTTAGTTTGTCACTTCACACGAAAGTTTTAAATGAAAGTTCTGATCAGATTGTAAGGAAGAAAAGGAGTGGGCTGTATCTGTGGGGATCATCAGCTAATAAGGTTTCAAATGAGGATATTGCTTCAAGCATGAGTAGAAGGACCAAAATGAAAGAAGAAAATGGACAAAAAATGGGGAAGAAAGAAAGTTAGTGTGCCACGTCAGCGTTTGTAACGGACGTTAACGGGAGGGACTAAAATGAAAATGGACTAAAAGTTAGGTGACCCCAATAAAAATTTTAAAAATTTGGTGACTGAAATAAACGTACCCTAAAAGTTCAGTGATCATTGGTGTACTTTACTCATTTTTTATTATTATTTATTTGGCTTAAGGGTGTAATAAGCCCTTGAACTTTTGGGGAAAAATCAATTAAGCCCCTAAACTATTTTTGCACCCAATTAAGCCCTTGAACCAAAAAATTAATCAATTAAGCCCTTGAACTAAGAAACTAAATCAATTAAGCCCTTTGACCAATTTTGACCATTAAATCTTGACAATTTTTTCTTTAGATATTACCGGCACATGATACATTACAATTTTATCATGTTGCATTTACAAAAAAAAAATCAAAAAGAATTTTTTATATAAGTTTTATAAGTTTTTTTAGAATTTTTAGAACATTTGAAGAATTTTTTAAATAAAATAAAAAATTCTAAAAATGTCAAGTGGAAACAATGTGACGCGGCGCACTGCAACAGTTTATCAAAAAATTGTTTATATTTAATGGTCAAAATTGGTCAAAGGGCTTAATTGATTCAATTTCTTGGTTTAAGGGCTTAAATGATTAAATTTTTTGGTTCAAGGGCTTAATTGAGTGCAAATAAAGTTCAAGGGCTTCATTGATTTTTTTTTAAAGTTCAAGGGCTTCTTACACCTTTAAGCCTATTTATTTTGACATGATCAGGGTTTCTTGTGGGGGAGAAAGAACAAAACGACATTGGAAATGAGGGCAAAACGACGGTGAAACTGTGGACTGGATTCTATTTTTTGAGGGGGAAATTTTGATGGTTGTAAAAAGGTAGAATCTAAAAGTGAGCGATCTTGGGTTATTTTAAACCTTTTTCTTTTTGAAATTTATCCATTTGTTATCTTTTTATATATAACAAATTATATATTTTCACAAATGAAATAAAATTTTATTTTAAATAAATACGATTTTATTTTATTTCTCACATTCATAATGCTTTTTTTTTGACAAAACATTCATAATGCTGAATCATAAACAAACAGGCATATTTTCATGTTCGATCCTTATTTAAGCTAAACTATAAATTAAAATTATTAATTTTTAAGAACCATTATGGATTTTTAATTAAGTATACCGGGTAGGATTAAAATCAATGTTGATGGGGCAGCGAATGTCGGAGATGGATCTGCTGCGGTAGGGGAGGTTTGATCTGATGAATGTGAATGAGTTTGGTGGTAGTATAGGAAATAGGAAAGTAGTCGGTGGTGAATGTTGAAGTGGATAATCTTTGATAGTCTCCGCCATGCTTGGAGTCTTGGGTTTCGCAGAGTAGAGATGCATTGCGGAGGCCAAACCGGATTCTTTGAGAAATGCACTTGTTATTGTTATTAAGGAGATGTTAGTAGTTACAACGCGATTGGGAAGTATCCTTGAATCATGTTATTCGTGCCTTCGATGCCGTCCATGATAACTTTGCTACCAGCCACTTGGGGAAGTGAAGTTGTTGAACCCGCCATCATCATTTGATTTGTTTTTAGCCCTTTTCCACCAAAAAAAAAAACATCATAATAATTGATTAAAATTATTAGTTGAGGAATGAGAAAAAAACTTTATGTTTTTTTAGAAGCGATTAGTTTTATTAAAAAGAGAAAATATCCAAATTATGATGAGGGTTTATAATCATAAATATAAATTAAACACATAATTTGGACACTTTCCAATAACTAATGACATAAGAAATTAGTCATTTTAGATCATACAAGAATATTCAATGAAAAGGTTAAAAATCCAACCAGAAGACTGGAACAAAAGATAGATACGAACAGATCTAACTTCATCGACAAACAAACCACAAAAGGAGATCAAACTACTGAAAGATCACCGACAATCACAAATAAGAGTCGAGTAATGACATGCATTATTGGAAAGAAGCGCATAAGCATAAAACATGCTTAAAATCCATGTAGCAACATGATCAAACTCATAGGAGATTAACTAAAAGCCAAAGCAAGTCTCAACATAGCATACTTTCAACATTTAAATCATGTAGCAACATGATTAAACTCATAGGAGTTTACAACCACCTCCCTAACCACAAAAGCAAGTATTCCCATTGTTAAATTATTATTACAACTTAAAATTTATACTTGAGCTTAAGCTACGATCACCGGAGCCTTTCCCTCGCCTTCCTTTGCTTTCTGGATCGCTAACGACCTGCATTATTGGAAAGGAACACGTATGCATAAAGCTTAGTGACTGGTGCTCAAAACCACAACAACAACAATGCAGTTTTAGTAAAACCGTTTATGAATTGAAAACAAAGCCACAAGCATGATATTTCTTCAACATGATTATCAACAACCTTACATGTGCTTGGCATCTTACATCAAGCAATGCAACAAAATATAACAAGAAGACATAACTCTCAACACATACTAAGATAACATTCAACCTTCCAACACAAAAGTATCATGGCAACTATGGTTACATTACTCGAATGCGCGGATTGGATTCGATGGCATCTCACATCACCAAATCTAATAAGAACAACAAGACTTGTGATGGTATCTTACATCACCGAGGTCTAACAATAAAGCTTTCGGTGGCATTTACATCACCGTACTCCTCCCTAATGGCATCTCACATCACTAGGGACACGCGCGAATTTTACAAGTGCACTATAATCTTATGGTCGACCAATTATACCCGATAAGACTCTCATATTTGTCAATACTCAACAGCGTATAAACCAACATGACAATACCACACTCAATAATCAAATACACACATTCATCTCATATCAACCATGCATAACAAGATTGAATTATAAAATTTCGAAAAAGTAAAACGTAATCATTAAATACTTACTCTCAAGCTTAGGTTGGCCTTTCAAGCTCAACCTAAACTCTCAAAACATTTCTACTCACCGATAAAACCCAAACGATGGTCGAAACACCGATTCAAGCCTCCGAACTACCCGGTTTCGCGTCTAAAGAACTCAAACGTGTTTCCCATGTTTTTAGCCAATTAAAAAATGATGCATTAGACCCAAATCAAACCTCCAAACTCGCAGCAACACAGAAACTCATCATTTATCATCAAAACCAAATCGATTCACACCCGCAAACACTTAGAAACACTATCAAAACGACTCAAGCCAACTAGCAGCCAAAAGTCAACGAATTTACCATCAAAACTACATCTTTCAACATCCAAAATACTTGCTCAAGGTCTAGAAACCATCAGCCCAAAGTCCTTCACAAGAACAAACCAAAAACCTAAATTTTCCACTCCAAAACCCCCTCCTTTATACAAGTTTCGGGTTTTCCTACATTTAGCCATTACCCCAACATTTTAGTACACTAAAATAAGGTTAAAAACACCTTTAAACATGGCATCAACTACCCAAACGAAAATCCCTTCATTTTTCCTCTTTTCAAGCACAAAGTATTTTGGAAACAAATTTTTAAACAATGTGTTTTAAGGAAAATCTCACCAACAATAAATTTAAGGAAGAGGAAGTCAAAACAAAAGAGAGATTACCTTAAAAACTTGTTTGGGTGATGCTTGCTCCAATAGAATAGTAGAAATAGGGTGTTTGAGAAAAATAACGTAAAAAAGAGAAGAAGAAGAAGATGAAGATGAGTGTATTTTTGAAAAACTCCTTTTTTTTTTTCTTAATTTAAATTCCAAAATCTCATTTTTATCCTTTTTCATTTAAAAACTTTTAGTGTTCATTAAAAATGCTTTCTCTCAAATAATTTATCCCGAACCGGTTTAACCAAATCTGATTATCTCCCGGACCCTAAAAATATTTAATCAATTAATTTTTAATTTTATTTTTATATATTTTACTTATTTAAAATATTATAAACTGAAAAAATTTGAAAAAATATTAACATAGGACAATTTTAATAGGAAAAAAGAGTAATAATTTACTTAAATAATTTCTCATATGTATTAATTTTTCAAAAAAAAAAAAATCTCAAATGGGTTTTCCCTGATTTAACATTGGGAACCAGTCAACAGCTTTAAAGGCAATGAGTAAATCAGCTAGCGTGCTCCTTCCCGCACCGAATTCAATCCCAAACCGCTTCAACAAGCAATCGGCCTGGTTTTTTAAAAAAAAAAAAACGGCTCATTTTAAGCTTTAGTGATAGAGACCGACATAAAAGAAGACTTTAGATTCTTCTTTCTTATTCTTCACTTCTATTTTCCTTTTGATTTTCTCTGTAAACAAACAGAACTTATTTTCCATTCTTTTCCAGATCCAAATTGCAACATCAACTCTCGTAGCTTTCATTAGAATTTGAAATTATGGAGTCATCGTCGTCGACGACGAGTCAACCTGAGTTTGACTACTTGTTCAAGTTGCTATTGATAGGGGATTCCGGCGTGGGGAAGAGTACTCTTCTCTTGAGCTTCACTTCCGATACCTTTGAGGAACTCAATCCCACCATCGGTAATCTTATCTATCATTTCCTTGTTTGTTTGTTTTTTTTTTTGTGGCTAATTTGTTTTGTAAGAAATGTAAGAATGATTGATTATGATTTTCGGTTTTTTTTTTTTGTTCTTTAGGTGTGGATTTTAAGGTGAAGCACGTAAATATCGAAGGGAAGAAGCTGAAACTTGCCATTTGGGATACTGGTAAAACGTCGTCGGGTCCTCTTTCTCATTCCTGTTCCATTGTGTTTTGATAGTGTTGTATATTTATCTTTGATGATTAAGATAGAAGATAGCATTAGATATGAGTGGGAAATGTATTATGTATTAGATCATGATGCTTGTGGAAATTGCAACATTATGTATATGTATATGTATATGTATATTTTGGACATTGTACTCCAATGACGCTTTTGTAGAATTTGGTGTTGTTTATACACTGTTCACTTTGTGTAAATGAGTTGCGGATTCGAATAGAATAAATTGTTTTATCATTATTAATATCTTTGTTTTATGCAGCCGGACAGGAAAGATTTAGAACGCTGACTAGTTCATATTACAGAGGAGCACAGGGAATCATTATGGGTATGGACTGCGTTCATCTCTTGTTAGCAGTTGCTTTTGTTACTTTACTTCTGTGGCACATCAATTGGTATTATAAACATGTAAATCGTGCTTTTGAAGTCCTTACTGCTATTTGTTAGTTAAGTATCATAATTATTAGATATTCTGGAATTGTACTTCCTATGATCGACAGAATGAACTTCAACAGGTGGGGTAGATTGGGTCATTTTGGTTCGTTTTACGCCGGTCTGTTAGGCCAAACTACATAGGATTGATAAACATTTTTTATCTTCTTGATGAAGAGATGGGTGCATAAAAGATGCTGCTTTGACAATCTCAGAGCTCGATGTAGAATGATTTTCTACCTACTTAGTTTGGGATAGTTTGGCTTCCCAAAGCTTTCGTCTACTCTAACTCATACCCTTGAAGTTCTCCAATGTTCTGCTAGATTGGCCTCGGGTTGGGTACGTTAGGCCTCCCACTCAAGGTTGCTGACCTGCTGTGGTGATTTAGCTGAGCATTGGCTAATGATTTTGAAAGCAGAGACTGCAAAGTGTTATATTGCTTATTGCTATTGGAAACAGTATCAGTACGATATTTTCATTCCTTAGTAGTTGTGTAATTGCTGTCTAAGATAATTAGATTTTTGACCATAGGTCGATTTAGCTACTGGAAGAAGATTTACATTAGGTATTACCTTTAACTAAGGTAGGAGTAGGGACTCCTTGTTTGTGGTATTTACTCTGGTGGTTTGTTTATCCGTTATGGTTCTTGTCCTCAAATGATGCGAGTCATTATGTTTGTACTATTACAGTGTATGATGTGACGCGGCGAGACACATTTACGAATCTATCTGACATATGGGCTAAAGAAATCGATCTGTACTCAACAAATCAGGACTGCATCAAGATGCTTGTTGGCAATAAAGTTGATAAGGTATAATTTGACCACAGTTGTTTGTTTTTATGTTTCGCTATTGTTAAACTCCATCTACTCACCTTCATGTATTTAGGAAAGTGAAAGAGTGGTAAGCAAAAAAGAGGGCATCGACTTTGCTCAGAAATACGGATGCCTATTCATCGAGTGCAGTGCGAAAACACAAGTCAATGTGGAACAATGCTTTGAGGAGCTTGTCCTAAAGGTATCTACTTATGCTGTTTCGAGAACTTGAATGTCGAGCGGCATTTTCAAGCATGTCTATGTAGTATGTAGGGTCATATATGTAATGCATGCTTAGATATTTCGGTTAATGTTGGGGATTATGTCCAACTTGCAGATATTGGATACACCAAGTCTCTTGGCGGAGGGATCCTCTGGAGTGAAAAAGAACATCTTCAAACAAAATCCTTCCGAGAGTGGTGCCACGACCAGTAGCTGTTGCTCGTGGTGATTGTATCACCGAACTTCTCCGGTTCTCTATAGCATGTGTATCATTTTCATTTGCATCTTTACACCTGTTTATTTTTAGCTTGTTCATGCGGTGCTGGTGTCATCGGTCATCAACGACAATGAAATGTACATTAATCCTGAATTTCCAGTATTGAATAAGATCATGTTATTGCTTATGTCTTTTTTCTTTCTGGAAAACGTAAAGCATCATTTTTCATGTTCCTAGTGCCATGTTTTCGCCTCGGGTTCAAGCTCGGCGCCTCGGAGTTAGTCGGATTCGACTTCTTTTTTAATTGTAGTACATTGAATGCATCGTTTTTAAGTAACATGATATATTCATTCGATATTTTATAATTTAATTTTAAAATACAACTGTTTAAGGTTAAACTATAATGGCTTAAATAACATAACACACCATTTACAGGAATGCAAACATCACAATTTAAACATATTAAAATAATATAATTTCAATTTTTCGTAGCTGCTCCTTTCCATCTTAAAAGTTATAAATGTTATATATCTTAAGGTCTTTATACAATCAATTCGTTAGTGATTGAATTAATCGATTTTTTTAATGGAATCGAAATTTATTTGAAAATTATTAACTAAATCAAATAAAATTTGGTTAATTCACACTATTTTTTAAATTAATCAAACTTTACTATAAGTTTTGTTTTTTCTTGAGCTATATTACATTAATTTTATTTTTTTATTTGAGTTAAAAATTGGTTGGTTCTTGAATCTTATTAGGTTTAAGGTTAAAAATTAGTTGGTCTCTTGATATTTTAATGAGTTGAAGCTTAAAATATATAAGTAATATATACATGAATTATTAAATATTTAATAATTTTGGTTTATTCAATTAATTAACTGGTATAGAACTGAATTAACTGGATTTTAAAAAAATAAATTGTTAATCGATGAAACACTTAACTAAATGACCGGTTAATTGAAACAAATTTCAGTTCGATCGATTAATTCAAACAAATTATTTTATAAACAAATTTTAGTTCTTATAAATTTATGAAAGCTGATACATGTATTGATAAATTATTTTATGGATGAATTACATCGGATGCCATTGAATTTTAGGATTTATGTCACGTTTATCACTGATTTTTTTTTTCAATTCAATTATATCACTGATTTATTGTAAGAGTCCAACTTTTTATAATACTTGTTATTAGAGGCATAATTTTTTAACACTTGTTATTGGGATCTATTTTTTTAATATTTGTTATCAATGGTCTAATTTTTTTCAATTATTGTTATTAGGCCCATTTATTTCAATGTTCGTTATTAAGGGTTTAATTTTTTTCAATATGTGTTATTAGGAGTTTACTATTAAAATTTATTTTTCTCAATATTTGTAATTAAGGGTCTAATTTTTCTCAATATTTGTTATTAGTGGTCTAATTTTTTTAATATTTGTTTTTAGGACATACTCTTAAAATTTATTTGTTACAATACTTATTATTAGAGACTCAATTGCTTTCTAATACCTATTATTAGGGACACACTCTTAATTTTTTAAATAGTACTAAAGTGATTACGAGGTAGTATATGTTCATATATATTCTTGGCCCTTTGACAAAGCGCACACACTCCTAGCAGATAAAGCGATTTGAACCCGGGTCTCATATGATCAACATCATCATCTTTTCCACTGAGACCACTTGTTGGGTTCTACTCTTAAAACTTAATATAATTAGGCGTCTAGTTTTTCACAATATTTGTTATTAGAGTCTAATTTTTCTCAATATTTATTATTAGGGACATACTCTTAAAATTAAATTTTTTAATACTTGTTATTACAGACTATTTTTTTCTAATACTTGTTATTAGAGACCTATTTTTTTCAATATCTATTAATAAAGGCCTAATTTTTTTTATTCTCCTTAGGGCCACCAAAATCTCAAGAAACGGGCATGGAAGTTAGGCTTTAGCTTTAGGGTAATATGGTTAGGGATTTAAGTTTTAACCTAAATTTTAATCACACCTCTTAAATTTAAAACTCATACACTTAAACTTTTAAACATTAGGCCATAAACAAAATCCCTAAAACTTAAAACAATATTATATCGGAGGACTGTATATTTTTTCCTCATCCTCTCTTTTTTTACTTTCTTTTATTTTAATCAGCTCAAAATTTGATTAGATTCGACTCGATTAACCGTTGTTTTCTCGCAATGATCATCGTTGAAATTAATAAAAATACACATTTCGATTTGTTTCTCTTTCGGACTAAATTAATAATATAAATTATTAGAAAAAATTGGTTAATATAAACATGATATATCTTAAAAAATCAATTCAATAAATATCTTTACAACATCGCAATCAACTGTATAGAAATATGAAAACAAAAAGTCAAAATTCTATTCAAACCTAATCCGAACATGCTATTATTGATGTTGTTAGGCCCACTTTATTACACAAACCTACATTTTCCTTACATAACTCTCTCTTTCTTCCTGTGTGGGTAAAGTAAAGTAAAGCCTTAAAATCTCCATTCCTCTCTTCCCCACCACACCTCCCTCCTTGCTCCCCTCTCAAGACGCGGCGGTGTGGACGGCGGCACGCCGGCAGGTACCTACTTTGACCTGTTTCCAGCTCAAACCATCTATTACCTAGTAACAAAAAAGAAACAAAACTGACGGACCCTCCCTCCTCCTCATCCCTTTCTCCGCCGCATGGGGATGCTGATGTTGAGGCTCTTCGCCCTCCTACATTGGCTGACCCACCACAACTACCACCGCAGCAACTGCCTCGGTCAGACGTTATGATATCATCTAGGGACCCGGACGCGCTCTTCAGTGGCGGCGGCATCAGGTTCTCCATTTTCTCTCTTCTTCTTTTTTACTGTTTACTAAGTAGTCGTGTAACTTTATCTAGCAAGAGTATCGCACAAACATAATAATAAAGAAAGAAGGCTTTTGTTTGGATTATTACTTTAAAAGAATATAATAAACATATTTAATTATAACTTGTCTTCAGAATTGGAGAATTATGTTATGTACTTTATCATATAATTGTATGATTTATTCTATTTGAAGAATGACCCTTCATTAATTGTCCAGTAAAAATGATTTATTTCAATGTAAAATTACATTTCAAGGACCGTTGTTGTCTCAATTGGGGACCTTTTTGTTCATATGGCACTGCCATTGATGCACTTTGCTGCTTGGTTTTCGAATAGTGAATTGTGTGGATCGTCAGATGTAAAGTTTTGATTTTTGAAAGTTTAGTTTCGATGAAGTTCGGTTAAATTACGAAAGAAACCGTGCATTAGAGGCTATGTAGTCCTGTGTATGGGAAGTTAAACTGTGGCTAAAATGTTTGGTTCTTTTGCCAGCTTTCTCACCGGAAGTCGAACTGCTAAATTCAGCTATGGATATTCCAGTTTTAAGGGCAAAAGGCCTTCGATGGAGGATTTTTATGAAACAAGGATATCCGAGGTTGATGGTCAGATGGTTGCCTTTTTTGGTGTTTTTGATGGTATGCCATCACTTTTATGCCATTGTTGCTAGCCGGTTACGTTTTTGTCTCCACATTGTTCTTTTTCTAGCTATGTTTCATGGGGAGGATGTATAAAATGGTTTACGATTAATTTGGTTTTCGCTTCTAATCTTTGCATCGCAGGTCACGGAGGTTCAAGAACTGCAGAGTATCTAAAAACCAACCTTTTTAAGAATCTAAGCACCCATCCTGATTTTATCAAGGACACCAAGACAGCTATAGGTATGAAGTTGGTGAATTTTTCACTTTACTATATGACGGCGAATATGTATGTGGAAACGTTTATGTATATATTTGTTTATGACAATGTTATTATTACAGTTGAAGCATTTAAACAAACTGATGATGATTACCTCAATGAAGAGAAAGGCCAGCAAAAAGATGCTGGTTCGACTGCCTCAACTGCTGTATTATTGGGTGACCGGCTGCTCGTTGCAAATGTTGGTGATTCTAGAGTGGTTGCCTCTAGAGCTGGATCAGGTTGCTTTCTTCTCTGCTAAGGACGGGACTTGTTCGGTTAGTTTAGTCTAAGAATTGGCTTGGTTAAATCGTAAGTTCGAAAAGGAATACATTAAAAGAAATGAGATAAGAATCTTCTTTCATCCGTGGTTCGTACACCATCAAGTAATAGCTTGATGGTTGTCATGCATTAGAGATACTATTCTCCCGTTAGCTGTCGACAGACTTCAAAGGCTTTGGCTTAACAATTTCTCCCCCATTTATAGTTACAAATATAAGATTTTGCCGATATAACTTAATTTATAAGATTAGCAGTATATGAAAAAAGGTTAAATTCTGTGTTGTTTAAACAGCGGTTGAGTTACTTTTGTGCTTTGTGCAGCCGTTCCTCTGTCTATTGATCACAAGCCTGATAGATCCGACGAACGCCAAAGGATTGAAGATGCCGGAGGTTTCATCATTTGGGCAGGTAATATGCCTTTTGCAGTCTTTCATCTCCACATGTTTTCTATAGATTTCATTCTCCATATGCTTGTTCTCTTCTTTGGCTTATGAATTGGGTTTGCACTTCATTGCACTAAACTAATGTAGATCAAGTGAACTGTTCCTATTTGTTGCAGAATTTGACTAAAATTCGTGTTGCATGTTTTTTTTATGATAGGGACATGGCGAGTTGGCGGTGTTCTTGCTGTTTCTCGTGCATTCGGTGATAAACTACTTAAACCATATGTAGTTGCTGAGCCTGAAATTCAGGTTGGCATTTAGGGTTCATACCTGAAAATTTGTACTTTCTTGTTCACTTCTTTAGTGGAATTACTCGAGTGTGAAAGTTTCAACTGTTAAAGTTTCCTTTCTTCATACTCTAGAATACTTATTAGGGTCTATACCCTTTCTATTGCTTAGGAAGAAGAAATTGATGGTTTCGAATTCATAATCATTGCCAGTGATGGGCTTTGGAATGTCTTATCGAATCAGGTGAGAACTTTTACGAAGTTCATTTCTCATGCAAAACAAAAGAAAATACAGAGGAAGTTTATATTGATATTTCTCGTCTTTTCCCGGTAATGTAATCGACTCCGTGGAAGCTAAGCACTTGGACTTGTTTCACTTGCAGGATGCCGTGGCCTTAGTGCAGGATGTAACTGATGCCGAAGCTGCAGCAAGGAAACTTATAAAAGAGGCATATGCACGAGGGAGCTCGGACAACATTACCTGTGTTGTTGTCCGGTTTGACAGCTCGTAAACTCTTTACAAGGTTGTAATTAATCCGCAAACGATCATGTTTTTTTTTTTTTTGTATCTTGTTCATTGGTTCATCCGGCGAAGCACTTTCGTAACCGATTTATTTGTTCTTTGCAGGTATGGAGGACACTATTAGTAGAAGCCGGGAAATAGGACTATTTCATGGATGCAAATTTTAAGCTCAGTTTGGGCATTGTTCGGATCGAGTACTGCAAAGAGTATTCATTTCAAAGTGATACTGTTGTATGTTCTAAGATTTAGTTGTTTGTCATGAGAAAAATTATCTTACACCATTGACTAAAATTTGACTTTACAATTAGCTAGTGAAAGTCTCTTATTGTTGTTAGCTTGAGGAATTGGCAGAGGCGGATCTTGGTGTGATAGTTTGGGGGTTTAATAAAAAAATTTAAAACTTTTGGAGGTCTAATCAAACTTTTTGAAAATTTTAGAGATTTAATGAGATTTTTTTTTAAAAAAAGATTGAGGTTCTAATTAAAATTTTCTAAAATATTTGGAGACTTAATGAAAATTTCCACAACTTGAGAAAATTAAAACATTTAAAAAAGAGTTTAAAATTTTGATGAGAATTTTTAATAAATTTAAAGAGATCAACTAAAATATTTGAGAAGTGTAATTTAAATTTCCCCGAATCTGAAGGTGCGCAGGCCCCAGGCTATAGTTTTTGACTTATGATCCGCCTTTTGGCATTAGGATATAATCAATTTGTTTTAGTTGGTTTTATCAAACAAATATTTACCTTTTATTAAGATGTATTTCTATATTCTATTGCATAATATTTTCTCCTTCATATTTTGCGTTTATAATATGAGAAAATATATGATGCACTGGCGGTGAAAATATTTTGTTTCTACAAGTGCTTTTAATTGTAGGGGTTAGAGATTTAGTTTATGGTTTGTAGTTTAAGGGTTTATAATTTAGTGTCTGTAGTTAGAATTTAGGGCTTATGATTAAGATTTAGAGTTTAGAGGTTAATGTTTAAGTTTTAGAGTAATATGTATAATTACTCATATCATATACAATTCATATTTTGCGTTTATAAATTAATTAATTATAGATTTAATCAAAATTTTAAAAAGTTATATTTTGATACACAAATTTTTTATTTAAATTATAAAATTCAAACATTTAATCATAAATTCTAAACATAAATCTTAAATTTTAAACTCTAAAACTTAGGTTCTAAACTAAACCTTAAACTCTAAAACAGTAGAACTTCCTTACTATTTCTATTGCTATTTGGACGGCACGGTAAAACAAAAACAAAGAAAATTCTACAATAAATGACATATATTGATATACACCATTATTTTTTACTTCTTTTTATTTTTTATTCCTTATTTATTTAATTTATGTCAAAATAAAATTATGGTATAAAAATAATTTTAACCCTTAACGTTTATAATTTCTATCATTTTGGTCATTATTTTTTTACGGATAAATTTGCCCCCCCCCCCCCATCTATATCATTTTGTCAAATTACTCATTTTTTAACTAACATCTCAATTAAACCGTTAAAAGTTTAAATGGTGATGACATGTCAATATTCTTACTTAAAAATATATATTTCTCAACTTTTTCTAAAAAAAATAAGCATAAACAAATAATTAAATCATCACAGAAAATCCAACACCTAAACACAAAGTTAATAAACGAATTTATAAACTTAATTCAAAATTCTTAAACCCCAATTTAAGTTTTCATATCAATTCGAAACTTATATTTTTTCATTTTATGTCATTTTTAGTGTTTCGTGAATTTTTAAATTTCATAAAAATTCCATTGATATTATTTTAAAAATTTATTTTTAAATACTAAATACCAAAATCAAAACCTCAAACCATCTCTATTAAATTAAACATTAAAATTTTAAAATCTTAAACTAAATAAATAAAAACTCAGGTGATTAGTATCAAAAGTGTTCTTTGATTAAATAATAAGTGAATTTTACAAGTTTTAATAACCGCGTCAAATTTATCTGTAATATTTTATCTATTGGTTCAAAGTGCTTCAAATTTTAAAGAACAAGATTTGATTCAAAGTGAATTTAAATTCGACGGTAAAATCTTATTTGTTTGCATGGTATGTACTGTTGGATTTTAGAATGAATTTACTTTGAAAATTATAGACTGATTTCATGAATCTTAGCTAGGATTTTAAATCCAACACAATTTGTGATTAACTCTATTCTTTTTCAGATTTTTGTTTTTGTTTTAATTTTCATTATCTTTAGTAGTTTAAATTAGGCTTTAAGGGCTCGTGAAGCCCCTGCACTTTTGAAAAAAATCAATTAAACCCTTAAAGATTTTTCACACTCAATGTCACCTTCAAACCCCAAAAATTAACCAATCCGACCATTTAACTGACAGAATCCATTGTTGATCGTGACAGTGTTGACATGGCGGTCCATGTTAAAAGAAAGTGATGACGTGGAAGAGAACTTAATTGACTTTTTAAAAGTTTGAGAGTTTAAATGATTTTTTATAAAATTTGAGGGCTTATTTAATCTCTAAGTAAAAATAAAAAATATAAAAATATAAAAAATGTTAAAATGTTCTAAAATAAATATTAAAATTACTAAAAATAAAAATAATATAAAAAACATATGACTATTGTAATAACAAAATAAGATTAAAATTATGTTATAACCTAATAAGTTGTGTAAAATCTGAAGTACATTCCAATACATATAACGCAAACTCATATCACAATATAGTTACATACCTTTTATTTGATTAAACTAGCTTTCATGGAATTCAAGTTAGAAAATAAGAAAAATTAAGAAACATTTTTGCGGTATACAAGGATTATATGGTGCTTGATTTTACTAAAGAGTTATTTTTTCCATCCGATCAAACAATAAACTCCATTTTGTTCGATGCATCCAAACAGTAATATCATAAGAAAATTCAAGCCTTTTTTATAGTTAGATCACTTCTATGGTCAAAGAAGAATTTTTTATATTAAAAAATTAACTTTATATCTCTAAAAGTTTATTGATATTTTTAATTTTTTCTAACAAAATTAATTAAGACCTCGAATTTTCTAACAAAATCAATTAAGTTATCACACCCCGAAAATCGGTCTAGTCAAAATTAGGTTCGGAATTCGGGTTAATCATAACAATTTATAAAAAAAATAGAAATAAAAATAAACAATGGCCGTGGGACCCGCGGCCAATTCCCTCAAATTGAAGGAGTTGCCGTAGGCTATCCTATCCTATGGGGGATACATGGCAAGCAAAAAAAATTAAGGTGGCCATGTTTTGACCATACGTGGCAAATGGAAGGCCACCATGACCTTAGGTCATGCTACACTCACACTTACGTGGAGTGTGGAAAGTAATAGGGTGGCCGGTGAAATTAAGTATATAAGGGGGGATGTTATTGTTACGAAAATGAAAATAAAAATAATAATAATGATAAAAAGTAAGGAGAAAAAATTATAAGAAGAAGGGAGAAGCAAATCGGATACATTATAGGGTTGGTAAGCTCGAATTTTCGGTTTAACAATATCGAATCTTTGCTTCGATTAGGTGAGCTTAAATCCTTAGTTAATCTAAGCTTTGAATTTGACTTTAATATTTTTGTATGTGTTTTTTCGATTCTAACCAATTCCTATTAATTAACCTAGCTCAAGAATTTTAGTTAAGGATCCTTAATTTGTAAAATTTACGATTTAGTCACTAAATTCAAAAACATTTAAAATTGACCCCAAATCAGATAAAGATTAGTAACGAATAGGTTTGTTAAGTCTTAAGAATGATAAATAAGATATTCCAAAAAAATTGAACTCCGATTTAGCTTCTGACCTCTGATTATGTCTTCCGATAACATTGTCTGACCCGAATCTCTACCAGGCCGGAAAAGGGTTGTTACATAAGCCCCTTTAGACATGTCATCGTTCACGTGTGGACTGCCATGTTAGCATTGTGAACCGCCACGTCAGCATCGTAAACTACCACATCAGCATCGTAGCGGTCAACGACAAAAACCGTTAGCCAAAAGGTTAGATTGATTAAATTTTTGGGTTTGAGGGTGACATTGGGTGCAAAAAAAACATTAAGAGCTTAATTGATTTTTTTTAAAGTTTAGGGGGTCTCGAGCCCTTAAGCCTTTAAATTTAAATAAAATTTTATTATACATGTGAGTATGTAACAAGTTAGATTACATGTCATTTAAAATGTATTATTACATGTATATGTTATATTATCACCGTTAAATTTTCAACGGTCTAATCAACATGATAATTAAAGAATGAGTAATTTGACAAAAAATATAGGTTGAGGGCCAAATTTATCCTAAAAAATGAGGGCCAAAATGTCAATAATTATAACAAAGTTAAAAATTGAGAATTAGATTATAACAAGGTTCAAAATTTTAAAAAATAAATAAGAGAAAAAAGTTAAAATTAAAAAAAAAGAGAAAAAATAGTAGTGATGAAGATAGTGGCTAAATTATAATAAAGTTTAAAAGTTGAGAGTTAAATTTTTGTTATGCCAATTTGAAGAAGACAATTTTAATATTATTTTTAAATTAAGATTAAATCTTGTGGTGAGTCCCAGAAATTTATGTAAGAAAATTTATTTAAAATTAAAAAATAAATAAGAGAAAAAATAGTGATGTATATCAATATATAGCATTAGTAGTGTATATCAATGTATGACATTCATTGTAGACTCATCTAAAAAACAAACACTATCATATTTTTCATGCATTCATGAGATTAGAGGCGAGTATAACTCGATTCGTAAAATTAAAATTTACTGGCTTGACTTGACATGGAAAAATTTAATTTGACTTTATTTGAATCATAATTTCATAAAGTTGGCTCGAAAAAATTTCTAATGAAATTTGAGCTATAAAATGAAACTCGAATAACTTGATTTTTTTAATAATTAATGGATATGTTTTTAAATTTAAGTCGAGTTTCTCAACTATGACTGATATATCTATATCACATATGGGGACATATGAAGAAATATATATATATATATATATATATATATATATATAATATAATCATAAAAAATAATTTAAATTAGAACCAATTAGTAGAACAACACTATAATATTTTACAAATAAGTTTAAACCTAAACTCGAACAGCATGAGTTAAATTTTATAACTGAAAAAAATTAAATAAAATTTTAATTGTAAAATAGAACTGGCTTTATCTCAAGTTTCTCGAGTGCCAAACAGGTTGTAAGGATGAATAAAAAAGGGCCATAGCTTGGTATGAAAATCAGCCCAGATAAAAAAGCCCTAGATCGAAACCCCGAGGGTTTTAGCCTTTAGGAATCGATTAAATAACCAAGTCTGCCTTGCCGCTTTCTTCTCTTCCTCCCTGTTTGCTTCCTTAGAAAACACTTTCCAGGAAAACGATAACAAGGGCTGTAAACATTCGATGGCTCGGGTAAACGAGCTTTTCGTAAGCTCCAAAGCGGAGCTTAAACGGAAGCAGAAGGAAAAAAAGAAAGCAAAATCTGGCGGTTTCGAGTCCTTAAACCTCAGCCCTAATGTCTACAGAGGAGTCAAGCGGAAGGGATACAGAGTCCCAACGCCAATTCAACGCAAGACTATGCCTCTTATTCTTGCCGGAAACGACGTCGTTGCCATGGCCCGGACAGGTTCGGGGAAAACGGCGGCTTTTTTGGTCCCCATGCTGGAGAAGCTGAAGCAGCATGTGCCTCAGGGCGCTGTCCGGGCTCTCATTTTGTCTCCGACTAGGGATTTGGCCTTGCAGACATTGAAGTTTACCAAGGAATTGGGAAAATTTACAGGTTTCTTCTTTGTTATGATCTGGATTTTTACGTTAATTTTTGGTTTTTATATTTTTGACTGATTAATAACTTAGAATTTTGATTTTTTTATTAACAAAGTGCACGCCTTTACATGTAGCCTGCATTATTCTTTAATGATTGTTATATCGGTAATTTGTGTTACATGCAAACGGAAATTTGTTTTTTATTGGCATGCCTCCATTGATGGCAACTTATAAAGAAACTGTTGTGTTTATTCTAGACCTTCGAATTAGTTTGCTTGTTGGTGGTGATAGCATGGAAAGTCAGTTTGAAGAGTTAGCACAGAATCCCGATATTATTATTGCTACTCCCGGTAGATTGATGCACCATCTAGCTGAAGTTGATGATATGTCACTCCGTACAGTGGAATATGTGGTATTTGATGAAGCTGATTCCCTCTTTGGCATGGGTTTTGCTGAACAATTGCATAAAATTCTTACCCAGCTTAGTGAAAACCGTCAGACCTTGCTCTTTAGTGCAACTTTACCCAGTGCCCTTGCAGAGTTTGCTAAGGCCGGTCTGCGAGACCCTCAACTTGTGCGGCTTGATTTAGAAACCAAGATTAGCCCCGACTTAAAGCTTGTTTTCTTCACCTTACGTCAGGAAGAAAAACATGCTGCACTGTTGTATTTGGCAAGGGACCACATTAGCTCTGATGAGCAAACTTTGATATTCGTTTCCACGAAACATCATGTAGAGTTCCTTAATGTTTTGTTTCGAGAGGAGGGTATTGAACCTTCTGTGTGTTATGGTGATATGGATCAAGATGCTCGGAAAATTAATATTTCGAAATTCAGATCAAGGAAAACTATGCTACTTATTGTGACAGATGTTGCTGCTAGGGGTATTGACATACCTTTACTAGATAATGTTATCAACTGGGACTTCCCTCCAAAGCCCAAAATTTTCGTTCATCGTGTTGGACGGGCGGCAAGGGCTGGTAGGACTGGTACTGCATTTTCCTTTATGACATCTGAGGATATGCCGTACCTTCTAGATCTTCATCTATTTCTGTCAAGACCAATCAGGGCTGCACCTACTGAAGAGGAGGTTTTGCAAGATATGGATGGGGTGATGAAGAAAATTGATCAAGCAATTGCGAATGGAGAATCTGTTTATGGGCGCTTCCCTCAAAACATTATTGATCTTATTTCGGATAGGGTTAGGGACATGATTGATTCATCAGAAGAACTAAATAATTTGCAAAGAACATGTGCAAATGCTTTTCGCTTGTATTCCAAGACTAAACCTTTGCCTGCTAGGGAGTCCATTAAAAGGGCAAAGGATTTGCCCCGTGAAGGGTTGCATCCTATCTTCAAAAATGTGCTGGAAGGTGGTGAATTGGCAGCGCTTGCATTTTCTGAACGCTTGAAAGCTTTCAGGTAATTTCTAAATCATTTTATCTGCAATTTAGTATGCGTTGTTATTAAGTGATTCTGTCTTCTTGACTTCCCATTTTAACACAATTAATGATTTACACTAGACCCAAGCAAACCATTCTGGAAGCTGAAGGTGAAGCCGCTAAATCAAAGCATTTGCAGGTGACTCTGCAATATTTATATTATGGCATTTTCTTTCTCTTGTTGTTGATGATTTTTCTTTAAATTGTTAATTTTTTTGCTTTTGGTTCTTACCCTTTTTAAGAAAGTTTCTTTTCAACATCTTGCTCTTTACAAGCTGGTTTGAGAATTATGATGGATTCCTTTGGTCATACAGTGGGTCGATGTGATGAAAAAGAAGCGAGATATACATGAGAAGATCATTAATTTGGTTCATAAGCAGCGCTCTAGCAAACATGTGGAAGAGGTAACTTTACTATTTGGAGATTATTTACATAACAATAAACCCATCAAGTACTCACCCCTCCCACCATGCATTGGCACACACAATCTGAACTTCTGAAATTAGTAATTGGTATGTGTTCTTCTTAGTTTCCGCACATTTTAGTCATTTTTAGAACTAGATAGGTATTGTGAACCATTTTCTTCTGATCTATTTTCAAATTTTGCGGTTGTTTTTAGAGGTTCCAAATGTTATGATTTTGGTAAAAGAAGATGATTTAGACCTATTCTATTCACAAATATGATATATTAGGAATATTTACACTTCGTTTTCAAGTTTTTGGCCATTAATTTTATTCTACGGTCTCATGTCATTTGCTCCTTTCAATTTAAGTTCATCTTTGATGCTTGCAGGAAATTCAATCCGATGATGCTTTTCCAAAGATAAATGAGAAAAAAGGTTTTTTCCTTGCCACCTATTTTTTTCTTCCTTGTTGGAGCCCTGTCTAACTTCCCGATTGAAGACCTTAATGTTGAAGGAGCTTTTTTATTTTTTTTATTATGTATTTACTGGGAGTGGAAGAGTGAAGAGGGTAACAGTAGCTATATTTTTGGTTTGAATGGTTGTGGTTATCAAAGCTCACAAAAAATATTTGTCTTTTCTGCCACATTTGTGCGCCACAGGCGAGTTGCCTTCAAGTGGGATAAATAAAAATCAACACTTAACCAACTAGTAAAAGCCAGTAAAACTTGTTAAACAAAAATACATGTTTTTGCCTTTGTGTGTCCATAAATCTGTATATATGTATGTTCATTGATAAATGGTGGATCTTCTTGGAGCTTTAATTATTTTTGGTTTTTTCAATAATTAGATTTCTTTTTTCTATATTAGAGACGCGTGGTTCTAAAAGAAAGGCAAGGGATTTCAAGGATGAGGAGTATTACATAAGTTCTGTACCAACAAATCATGTATGTTCATATCTTCCAACACATGTTCTTTTCAATTGTGGTCTCAATGTGTAAAATATTTAATTTTTATTTGATTTTATTGTCTAATTTGTATCTTACAATTTATGAAGCTTGCTAATGCTAACGAGTTTGTGTGCATATTGCTATCATTTTCAGCATTCAGAGGCTGGTCTCTCAGTAAGAAGTAATGAAGGGTTTGGATCAAATAGGTAAATTTCAGATCCTGATGATACCTTTTTATAGCTCATTTTGCACTTTGGGTCTTTCCCCTACCTAGTGAGGAGTTGGTGATGTAGAAATTTAAATTTCTTGAATGGTTTGGAACTTACCTTTTTATGCCAGAGAAAATGCTTCATGACAAGTCATCAACTTATTATGCCATCTAAATTCCTTGCATATTTGGCCCCTTTCTGTCTCTGGCTTCCATCATGTCTCGGTATCACAGCTGCATTTGCATACGTTGCTGTGGAAAAAGATTATGCTTTAGTTAAGATGTGCATATGTGCTATCATAATGTGAGAAATGAGATTAGAAGATGACGTTTAATTTTGCAATATATGCATTTAATTTTGGATTTTCCCCCTTTCTTGGAGTGGTCGCACTCATGCTGTTAATTTTTGTATTTGAAGGTTGGAATCTGCTGTACTGGATCTTGTTGCTGATGATAGTGGAGGCTTGCAGAAACAAAAATCAAGATATCATTGGGATAAGGTGCATAGGACTATTTGAATACTGATCTTTTATTGTTATCCTAAATAAATAAACTGTTTCTTTTAAAAAATAAACTCTTCTGAACCTTTTATATGCAGAGGGGTAAAAAGTACGTCAAATTGAACAACGGTGAACGTGTTACAGCTAGCGGAAAGGTATTTTTCATAATCCTTCTAGATGTTCACTTTCCTTTAGTTTCACCTTTCAAGCTTATTGGTTTAAGTAGTTAATTTGGATGCTAGCACTCAACCAGAGCCAGTGAGCTGTTCTGGTGCTACATTGAGCTAGATGGTCATGCTCATTCTTTCATTCATATATGTCCCTGGTGTTCGGTACATCTCACTTTAGTACTTCTCTTTTCTGTTATTTTCAGGTTAAGACAGAGAGTGGTGCCAGAGTAAAAACTGAGAAAACAGGAATCTACAAGAAGTGGAAAGAGCGATCTCACAGAAAGGTCTCTCTCAAGGGAACCACTAATGGAGAGAATGCTGAGGCAACAAGTTCATCAGGTTGGATTATGAATCCCCCCCTGCTTTGTATTGCTGTTGTGTTCTGATGATAGAAAGAATACATTATTTATTCCGGAAAAATATTTCATGCAGGAGACTACCGCTCACGTGGTAATAATGGTAGGAAGTTCAGAGGAAACAAGAAACCACAGCACTCTGTGCCAAATGCTCATGTGCGTTCAGAGATCAAAGATTTGGACCAAGTGCGAAAGGAAAGGCAGAAAAAGGCAAATAAAATTTCATACATGAAGGGAAAAGCGGCCAACAAGAAAAAGGGTAAAAGCTTCGGTCGAGGCGGTAAAAGAGGAAAGTCCAAGTAGGCCTGATTCGACTGTTGCAGAGTCTTCTCGAGAGCCAGCACTTGCTATTACCAGAAGGGGATTCCAAAAGTTTCTGAACTTCCAAAACTTGTTTTAATTAGCATTACATAATGTCACACATAATGCTTACCCTTTTATTATGTCATTGGGTGTTGGTAAGAATTGGAGTTGGCAATTGTTTTGTTTGGTTGAGGCCTTGGGGGGGAAAAGAATTTTGGTTTATATAGGCTTCTTTGTCATCTCAATTTTTTACTTTTTTTGAAACTAATGTTGATGGATTAAAACTTTCATTGTAATTCTTAATTTTACAATATTATATATATTGTTGATTTTATTATTTTATATTTCTGAATATACTTAAATCCAATACAATGATTATTAGTTATTGAAGGTTAAAAATATAGATTTTCATAAACTTTATAAATAATACAAATATTTACAGTGATAATATGATTATTATCATGAGTTCAAAAGTCTCTCTGCATTTATATGCATGTATATATATATATATATTATATAGAAATGAAGGACCGATGAGCTTGAACCGCACAAGCACAGTGAACAGACGTTAAGTTCAGGCAGCCACTCATAACAAGGGAATGCCTTCCAGAGCAGGTATGAAGTGCAGGGAATGTATCGCATAACGCCTGGACAGCCGACGGAGTCAGGGCTGTACACTGGCTTATATTCAGACTTTTCAGGCCACCATCATCGTATCTACCTTTCATTGACTCCCACATCGAACCCCTGTTCTTCATTCGGCTTTGAGCCAGCGAGTACATTGCCCTGTCCGTGATGTTGCGACAATAGTACAGTCCCAGCGACCTCAAATAGAGGCATTCGTTTGCTAAAGCAATCACGCTATCATCTGCAGTAATAAGTTCCATCAATCTTCATCTCTAGAACATGTCATGGTTACTTACATTGCAAAATAAGCACTGGATTGAAGGAATATACCTGTTATGCGAACGCAACCGCACAAGTCCAGACATCGAAGATCAGGGCATCCATATGCTAAACTCATGACTCCCAGATCACCGACATTGTCACACCATCCCAGATTTAAAGATTGCAACATATTGCAGTTCCGTCCAATAGCCTGTGCATATAAACGATTCAAGCAATGATGTGCAGCTTTAACAAAAACCCATCGTAATACCGTTTCATACCTGCAATGCATGGTCGGTTGCAGCTTTAACACATCCACAGAGGTTTAATATTTTTAGTTTTCGACAAAAGTTGGTCAAATACGCGAGAGCTTCGTCACTAAACGATGTGCAGCCACTGATGTTGAGCTTTTTAAGGTTGGGACAACCGTGAGCCAACGCATACAATGAACTATCACTAAGCTTGAAGCTTTTGCTGAGGTCCAGGTCCTGCAGATCATGACAAAACTTTGAAATAGTCTCGACAGCTTCGTCCTCGAGCTGAGGATTCTCTTGGCGCAATATTAGGGTTTGCAACTTGGTGAATTTCGGCGCAAGAGACAGAACCAAGTTGTTCATGTTCTTTCTGCACCTGAAGTAAGATTTAGACAACAAAATTATTAGCAAGTTGAGTATAGAGGGAATAAAGATACAAAATGGTAGGTCCTACGTTTATCTTAACCAAAGATGAGACCAAAAAATGACATTAATGGTTGAAAAAAACCTGTCAAACTCCACAAAACACAGACAAATCTAAATGCAGCTAAGCAAAATATCGCAACCGGAGCTTCCTCGAGTTGTGATTAATGTATATGAACCGTATGCAGAATCGATATCATGCACATAGAGCACCGATGCAGTAATCGAGGATATAGCACCGAGAAGAAGGTGCAGACAACCTTATATCAGCCCCAATCTTATAACTATTTGAAACACAACACAGCAGCAAAACACAAACATCAAACAATTGTTGACAAGGAAAGCTAGAAAGAGACCACATACCATGAGAGACAGAGTCGTGTGAGGCCGAAGCAAATGGCATCCCTCCACCCGCTACAAACACCGGAAGCAACGATAGCTGTCCGATCATCGACCAGCAAAATGATTCTTAACAGAAGCTCCACAGGGATATCTTTCCACTCAGTGATCCCGACACGGTTCATCTTAGCTCCCTTAACCCCACCATTTCCAGCTGCAACCATCATCAGCTTCTCAAAGCATAAGTTCAAGTCTTCATTTCCCACTTTAGCTTCAGCAATCATTTTTCAATTCCTCTTTTCTTGTTTTCCTTTCTCACCACCGCCTTTACACAAACTTATATGTATATGTTTCCAAAGAGATTACAATTCTTGATCCTATAACCATTAAAAATGGAGAAACCCCCCCCCCCCAAAAAAAAAAGTTAACATCAAATTCAATGATAAAAAGTGTCTAGAAAAGAACAACAAAATCCATGTGCCAAAAGCCTTAAGAAATGTAAAAGTGAGGCATGAAAACAATCAAATTCCTTGGTCTTCTAGAGTTTTCTTAAGCAGGGATTTAAATAGTGTTCTGCTGCCGCTACATGATTAGCAGCAAAGTCTGAGACGATTGAAAATAACGGTCCGCAATGATCGTAATAAAATCCTATGTCGCAAACAAAAACGCGGCCGCAACCGCAATTTAAATCCCTGTTCTTTTAAGTTCCCAAACTAAATTATACCATCATCGAAAAAGAAACCATTTTAGCCATGTAAAGAATTGCAGAAACTGGTCAGTTAAAAGGGGAAACTAAAGCAATCCAATTTATTTGATTGTATTATTGAAGAACAAGAAATTACAACTTCATGGCATAAAGAAGATAGGAATTTGAAGCAGCTTCAAAATCAGCATATGCAAGTGACAATTCCCAATAACAAGATATAACAAAAAAAAAGAAGAAGAAAAGAATGAAATTGTGGGAGATTTCATATACCTTGTTTTTCTGGGTTTCCTGTATTGTTTACAAATTCATTTGGCTTTTTGTTTCTGGTTTCTCAAAGAGATTAGAGAAAGAAGCAAGGGGAAATGAGCTTATAAAAAAGAAGAAAGGAAAGCGAGGGAGGAAACGTACGAGAGAGTTTCGGACATATAATATGCCACGTGTCCGAAATTCAACGGTTGGATTCCGGTGGGTCCATCTGTTTATAACATTAAATTTGATCGACCTTAATATCTAAAAGCAACGAAAAGAACCGAGTCAAAAAAGACTTGAAGTTGGGTAATAAATTAATAGAGTTTGAATAAATAAGTTTATTTATTTATTTATTTTAGTTTAACCATTAATATTGTAGTTAATTAATTTAGATCGCGTACTACAAAGTATTTATTGTATTATCCTACTAGATCAACTTGTCGTTAGTAATAAATAAGTTTTTATTTATATTTATTTGTTTATTTTTAACTTTATTCGTATTTGGTTTATGTTCGTTAAAAATTTTAAAATTATGTGCCCTTAGTGTTAGTGTTTATTTAAAATTACAACGTCATGGCATTAAATAAACGAACATAAAGCGTATATAATTGTGTTAGTGTTTATTTAAAACTATGTGCGCTTTGCTAATAAGTGTTGGGTGTATTGGTAAGACACATTACACTCCAAGGAGAGGACATGAGTTCAAACCTTGGAGACAACATTGTTGGGAGAGGCAGCCTTGCACCTTAAACATGAATCATAAGACGAACATGCATATTACAAAAAAAAAAAAACTATGTGCACTTTGTGTTCGTTCATTTAATACTCACGAATATATTTATGAATATATAATTGGACATATATGCAAACAATTAAAAGTTTGGTCATGAATAATAAATAAACCATAAATGAACAATTTTTTTATTTATTTTTTAACTATAAATAATCAAACATAATACTTACAGGATAATTATTCAATACACATGGTGGAAACAAATTGTTTCCACAAGTGCCTTAGTTTTAGAATTTAGGGTTTAGAGATGAGAGGTTTTATCTTTAGTGGTTTATAATTGATGGGTTGTGGTTAGAATTTAAGGGTTGTGGTTAGAATTTAGAGTTTATACGTTAAAATCTAAATCCCTAACTATATTACCCTAAACTCTAAACCCTAACATTTAAACTCTTAATTCTAACCTTAAATTTTAATCACAACCCTAAATTTTAAACAACTAAACCTAAACTCATAATCTCTAAACCCTAAAATTTAACCATAAACCTTAAAACCAACGCGCTTGTAAAATTATTTTGTTCCACCACTTGTGTAGTGAACATAAATTCATACTTATATTATAAATAAATTTAAGTATCTTTTATTGGAAAATTTTCTAACTTTAGAGTTTAATAGACAAACAAACAAATGAAATGAAATTTTATTCATAGTCATTCGTGGATAAATAAATACAAATGATTTTCGTGACATAATAAATGTATCAAACACATATTTGTTTAAACTCATTCATTTAATAAATAAACATAAAAAATTTATAGTTATTATTTTAATTAAATAAGCGAATCACATACAAATAATTCGTCGAATGTTCTGTTTATTTATTGAAGTAGTTAAAATTAAAAAAAATTCTTATACATTTTTGAAAAAAATGATAAATAAAAAATATTAAAACAATAATTTTAGCTTATTTTATTTATTCTTAAAAGAATATATTTTAGGATTAACCTAAAATGTTTTTTAAGGAAAAAAACTGAAGCCGCGCGACACGGAAATAAAAGAATCAATATATTGTACTTTATTTTTTATTTTATTCTCTAATGGGTGTGGCATATTAGTAAAGTAATATATATTGTTTTATTATATTCAATCCAAATCACTCGATAATAAATCAAATATTGATAGTTATATTAATAAAAATAATACATAATGCCAAAAAATAGTTCCATCCACTGATAGTTATTTTGACCTAAAATAAAACATTAGAGGTGAAAATAGACCCCAAAAAATGGGTCAAAATGATCATTCCATAAAAACGTTAGTGGAATTTTTTTAACATTATGCTTGTAAATATATGTGTGTTTATTAAATGTGTACTTGTATACATTAATTTTATTTTTGTGTAATTATATAAATAAAATTTTGATTTGATTCAATTCCCACAAATTACAATTATCAACATAGCATAGTTTTATTATCATATATCGAAAATAAAAAAAATGTGTTAATCAAATATAAAAAATTGAAATGGACATGTCTATTCTTTAAAATATGTATAACTGAATCAAAATAAAAGATTAAGAAAATTGAACAGATGTTACCATTGTATCACACTAATATATTCAAAAAAAAAACAAAGATAAATATTTCGTGTATATAATTGTGTCTAATTAAACTTCATATATGAATTTGATACTTATTTCTAAGGAAAGAGCAGTGCAAGACAATTTATATGACGATACAGTTAGTGAAATATACCTTAAAATAAATAAATGTAAACTTAATTTTAATTTAATTTATCATTTTTGAGATGCTTTTTTTTTCATTTCCCCTTTGCTTTTATATTTTAATCAATTTCTTATCCATTTAAAACTTCTAAAAAATATGTTAAAGAAAACCTTATGAATAATTATGTTATAAAAACCTTCTAAAGAATAGCATTTAATTACTTTTAAATAAAAATAGTTTAATGAACTCATCTCATGTTTAATATATAATCAAATTAAATATAAATTTAAAATAGTTTATTTTACTTAAAATCAAATATAATTTAATTTATAGTTCTTCAATATAATTTAAATAATTAATTGCTTTAAATTTTTTTATTTTGTAATTAAAAATAGAGGAAATGAATAGAGTAGATTGAAATAACATGATAAATAATAATATGAGTATAATTTTTATTTTATTTAAAATTTACTTAATAAATAAATTTCAAGGAGTTCATGAGACTTTCTTCAAATCTCAAGGGATAAAAATGTATTTTTCAAATTATAATGAAAATATATTTTAGGCCGAACCTCAAAGTGATAAGCGCCTTTCACCCATATAATTATATTTAGGCTTAATGTCTAGTTTAGCCCCTTTATTTTAACTAAATTTTCACTTTGATCCTTTTACTATTTTTTGATCAGTTTGCTACTATAGATTCTGGACAGTTTTCTTTAAAGAAAACATTTAATACACATGACATATACCGATTAGGTCACATTTTATTGGAAAAATATAAAAGGGTTAAACCAATAACGTATTGAACATTGACGAGTCAAGCTGGCCGAAAAAATAGTAAAATAACTAAAGTGAAATTTGTTAAACTAATCCAAATCAAATATTAAAAATTTTTATTGCGAGAACGATCATTTTAATTGTTGGTACTTAAAGTAGCAGACATCGAATAAAGAAGGTGGAAGATAAGACAAAGGTAGTTGGTGTCGGTTTCAGACAATTCATCCCTATTGATTTGAGATAGAGAACATCAAACAACATGAGAGTAGAGAAATGATAGGAGAACAAAATGTGAGGTCATACATCTTGTTTCGTTATACTTTTCTTTATGATTAACTGAGCATACATAGTCTCTGGTATTGCAATAGGGGACAATGTCAGACCTAATGACAACTTATGGGCTAATAGCAAATATAAGCACAACTTATAGCCACAATGTTTGTTTTCAAGATCATTCGAGCCTTCAGTAATATGGGTCTTTCATAAAGCTCGCCTTCAGAAGAGTTGTTGTCATGAGTTATTTTCAGAATCGCTAAAAGCGGTAACACTGAAAATTATTTTTAGAGTTTTCTGAACGCGAAAGTGACACGTGTAACACTAATTTAATTTGTTATATATACAATACTAAAATTTAAACCATGATTTTTGTCTTTTATTTTTAAATAATGATTATTGAAAGAGATAATTGAATCGAAAGGGAAAGAATGTAAGGACAAATGAAAAATTAGAAAACATATCATTTTCACAATTTTGTTTCTTTCCCCTTATCCTCTCCTTCCCATATTTATTTACATTTTATCTCAACTCAAACTATTATCTTTTTCTCATATTTTAACTGAAAATTGCAAAATATAAACGTTGATTGTTAAACTTCTTAAAGTTAATAGCATAACTAATCATGATTTAGGGACCATTAATTCCTATTTTATGAATATATTCGTTTTTGGTCACTAACCTTTAATGGGATTTTCGGACATGATGTGCAAACAAGATTTCATGCACTTTCTAGAATATCTACCATGTCTAAATAAAAATGTTAATTAGAACAATTCATTATCCAAAATATTATTTTCTTTAAGCTTCTTATTAGTCTGTCGTATTAACAAAAATAAAAAAGTTTTTAATACACTGATTGCGAACTGTAAGACATTATTATACATTATTTGATAACTACTGAAAATTTAAGAAATTTTAAGTTGAAAAAATGATAAAATTATCTTTTGTCCCCTAAAAATACAATCGTCATTGCTCCTGTAAGTTTAAACTTTTTAAATGACTACAACAAATAATGTTGAATCGCACCACTTCTCTCGCTTATCGATTTAATTGTCTAAGCAAATGTTCATCTTGTGAAGTCTAACAAACACAAAGATGACAAACCTCTCTCATTAAGTCGGATAGATCTAAAGACGACAAAACTCTCTTATAAAGTATATAATATTAAAATTCGGATTCAAACAAATAGTTTTATTCTGGATTGAGTACAATTTAATTGATATTATTGTTAGTACAATTTATAATAAAATATGAGATTGAATATGTTTAAATGCTTAATATTTTTTGATTTTATGAATGAGGAGAAGTATGGATAGTGTAGTTATTGTACACTAAATATTCAAGAAAAAAAATGTAGTTTTATTTATTTTTAATTTACAATGAATAAAATTAAATTATAAATAAAAAAATATTTTGGTAAATTTTTATTTAAATATAATATATATTCCAAACAAATGTTGCTTTCAAATATTGCAAGTAGGATTAAATATTTTATTAATAAATTCAATTAATGGAATCTTTCTTTTCGAGCTGTATTTTATTTATTTATTTTCTGAAATACCTGTAATTTAGTTGTACATACTTTCAAGTATACGATAATATATATATATATATATATATATATATATATTTGAAAATAATAATATATATTTTTTGAATATAAAATACGATAATATAATTAATCATTGCCGCTGTTTCAATCTTTAATAAACAATACAATAGTAATGATTGAATTTTAGAAAATAATAACGATAAGAGTAAATGCATTAATCACACGTTATTGAATTATGATTCTCATTTTCAAATGATCTTTAAATTTCGAAATATGCTAATTTTATCATAAATTATAGCTTTCATTTTAAATTGATTTTCAAATTTTTAAATATTTCAATTCATCATCAAATTATGATGTTTGTTTAAAATTGGTCCCCAAACTTTTAAACATTAAAATTTTATCATCATACTATCGTTTATACCACATCATATTATTACACAATTCGCAGCAATGTTTACATATACTAATAATTTAAAGATGCAATTAAAATGTTCAAAAATTTGAGGACTAATTTAAAATGAGAGTAATAGTTTGAGAACGCGTAATGCAATCAACTCTAATAATAATTAAATAGTATCTTTTCATTTACTTATCAATTTATTTATACTTTCTTTGTTTTTAGAAGTGATCGATGATTCCAAACGTAAGTTTGCCATATGGAATGAGATTTCTTGGATTTAATTCTTATCTTTATTCAATTACATGTGATGAACTTGTGCCTTGCAAAGTGTGTTGTATGATCCCCTTTTCTCATTCCAAGTCAAACGTATGCTTCAACAAGTAATAAAGCCTTTCAAAACTCACAAACAACCTTCCAATTTTACTCATGTATATCTTACAGGTGTAATTGAGTCGAGTTCTAAGTTAATTTCAAAATTCTGACATTAATTTAAATTTAATTAAGTTAAGTCATTAAAATTTTGGTGTTATCTTCTACAGTCTGTTGTCTTGTTTACGCAAATGTTACGACTGGACTTATCATTGTTCCTTTTAATTGATGGAGGTAGGGATAACAATCCTACATCGAAAAAGAAAAGAATATATAAGCAGTAGTGCTGCATGTTCTATCAAATATATATTTTTAAGGAAAAGGTAATAGTCTCGTGACAAATGGTATTAGAGTGACTTTTTGACCACCAAATTTCATATGTTCACAATTATTATACATGCTAAGTGTTTTATACCTTTTTTCGTATTGACATCGTTAGTTCTTTACCTTGGATGACAGATGCTTTGTTGTATCTTTCTTTTTTGGGTTATTCGGTTGGATTTGATTTATTCTCGATAGCTTAAATTGTTCAAGCTCAACTCGACAGCTTAAATTGATATTTTTATGTCGAAACCAAGTAACTTATAAGTACAAATATCTTGTAAATTAAGATTAAGGGGAAGACAAGCAAAGAAGCACTTGTCCGAAGTCCAAGCTTGTGAATTCGCAAGCATTTATTTTAAGACAAAGTAGGGGTAACAAGTTTTCCCATGGTTGACGTGCAAAAGCTAGCATTATTCTATACAGTTCAGGATGTCTGTAATATACCCTTTTTTCTCAAGCCAAGAATTTTTCCAGTAAGTTCCCAAAGAAGAAGCTTGTTTTAGCCCATCCACTCGTCTCGGCCTCGGGTGCTTTCGTACTAGCCGGATCCTTCTTCACGTTAAGCATCATCGTGTGTCCGATTTCTTTACGAAGTGCTTCGATCGTCTTCGCATCCACGGGATTACCGTAAGCATCTCTCACGTAGAAAACGTTCACCCCTTTCTCCCCGACCGTTGAGACCCCTGCTCTTCTAACGGACAATCCATTCTCTCGGAGAATCCTTGTTACTTCAGACAACAAACCAACTCTGTCCTTTGCGCAAAGCTCCAGGCTTAAACCCTGCATTTCGTTAATTGCATCTTAAAACGACACGAAAGTTGCAGTAAATATACACTGAGAAACAATATACTCTATTGAAGCAATGACATAGCTTTGGTTTCTAAGTAAATCACATTCTTCTACATGGAATTTCGGGGTACAGAAACATTCCAGAGTCTAGCATTAGAGGAACATCTACAACATTTTAACGGTTCAGATTCGGAATTCAGAGAATTAAGTGCAGATGAGCCATTTAGAAAGAAGATTTTAGCTAAAAATCGGAACATGCTTTCAATTTATGCAAAAATGATTAATGGCTTAGAATGAACAGAACATTTCAGTTAGATGCATACTACTACTCACCTCGCTTACTCTTCTATGAATGGCGGCTTCGAGACATTTAACGACCCTTTCTTTCTCTCCTTCAGTATCGAGTATGCAGCCATCCATGTGGCGAATAAAATATTCCTACAATTCAGGAGACATTAAGATAATTTATGTACATATAACCATATCCGATACCGTTTTCAGAAAGGCTATGACAGATGATGGGTTTACCTGTGAAGCATGGGGACCATTGGATGAGATGTTAGCATGAAAAACTACATATTGCATGTCAGTGAGTGTGCAGACAATGTCAAACATGAGCTTAGCTCGATCTTTGCACCAGACAGTAACAACCGAGTACCCTTTCTCCTCACAACGCTCGACTGTGATCTTTGGTTTGAAGGATGGAGGATAGTCCAACTCCGTTGTCACTCCACCACCTTCATAATCCCTATCAGCAAACAGCATTTGATGAAGCCGGCGATCGATATGTGTGAATCCCACGGAGAAGCTGGTACGAGCAACATTGTCATCGTCCTCACAACCACGTAGGATGTGCTTAAGCTGCTCCTCCATGATAGACAGTCTGTTCGGATCATCCACAGCCCCGCTTGTGGTATCATCATTGACATAGAGCACACATGCTATTCGTCTATTATGTGTCCATACTTCTGCAACAGTAACATTGAAGTGAAGGTTGGCAAGGACAGCCGATATCTCCGATAAGAGACCAGGCCTGTCCCTTCCAATGAGTTCTATTGCAGTATGATTACCAAAAGAGTGAACCCCAACACGTTTTTCGGGGCAGTTTTTCATCCCATCCGTAGTATGTCCCTTAGGTCCTAGAACCTATTAAAAGGAAAGTGCAGATAAATGGTACTCAGCTATGGACGCATAACATGGCAGTAGGCCAAGAGCGATACGAGAGGGAGAAATACATCATTTTACGAGCAGTATAATACAGTGAAAAAGACGATAAGTTTGAGGGAAAAAGATACGGCATACCCTCTCTAAGTAATCAATGGTTTTTGCATCAGTGATCTTTTTCCCTTGTTGATCTGTGACGTGAAACACTGTTTGCATTGAAAAAAAAAAACAATCAAGTACACGGTATTAGGAAGAAAGAAAAGGAGGATAGGGACAAGGGCAGCAGATGTGGTAATATTAGGAAAGGAATGTGATGCCATTGTCCTGCTACAGCTATAACCATTTAAGTCGATGCTTATCGATAACTGATCGTTTATTAGTGTGTATGTATACATATATATATCATTATCATACCATCCATGAACCATCCACCATCAGAGGAGACATAAGCTTTGGTTATAATGAAATCAAGGTCTGTTAGTATTTGCACAACTTCCAGCAATATTCCGGGTTTATTCACACTGTCAACCTATACACAAAAAGAAAATGATTTAGCTTTTAGCAAAAAAAAAATGTTTGATTCCACACATGTATTCAGAAGCTAGTGAGACATTAAATTTGTTTTGTGTTGAAAATTTACCTTTACAAGAGTACAGTCATTGCAACTCGTGTTATCAACGGACACCCTGCCGGAAAAGGTACGAGAGACAGAGTTACAACTACACAAAGATGTTCACTGCTAAATGTGTCTGAAACTCTTCTCAAATGGTGTGTCTGTCCTTTGGTATGAAAAAAAACTTATACCACCAAAATACAATTTTGTAACATACAATTAGAATCATATGTGTATTTTGTTAACTGGATCTTAAAAAAAAGCAAGCAAGTGGATAAAGCGACAGAACCTTGGAGGATTGATTCTGACACTCAGGTTCTCATACTCGGGATCAAAGTATGGCCAACAAACTTTCGCCATTTAAACTGCAGCTTCACAATAATCTGAACGTGTTTTTCGGTCTGTATCACAGCAGACATAAGCTTAGTTACCAGGTGATATGCATTAACTATTTAAGTAAGCAAAGAATCATTTGTGTTCTCTACTCCATGACCAAACTTGACTTAAGCATGTAGGAACAAGATATCCGAAAATGGAGGAGGACGACATCATGCATGAATTTGCTGCTGATTTTTTTTATAAGAAGCTCGGTAATGTAATAATCAAAACAAAATTTATCCGTGGACGCATCAATTAAAGTAAGTAGCAACCCAAAGGTTTCCAAACATTTATCTAATGAACAAACAAATTGAAAAAGGCCCTAGCTTCACAAGTTCTATATCAAACGGCACGTAATCGAGGAGCCAAAAAGGAGGAGCTGTAAATAAAAACGACGGAGAGTATATTGAATCTTTGTCTACGACTCGAAGAGATCTACCGTAACAAGAAAGGTCTTCTTTGATGATTTAGCTTGTAGTTAAGGTTGCCTAATGTGGCAATCCCAGGTTGATGTAAATCAGGTTCACATTATGGCAACAAATATCTGCAAACAAAGTGGAAGAAAAGTTAATAAATATACAAAAGCTGATGCAAATCGAGCTATACCGACAATTCAAAACCGTTTTAGTATCATAATATGGACTTGTATCGATGCATAAGATCACAAAAGATTACTTTATAAACTTCATAGAGAAAAGATCATTAAATAAAACAATACAGGCTATGCAACAAAGGTACTTTATACCAAACTCAACTATGCTTAACTTAATACCTCAACTTTCCATACTGCAAGGTCACTCTCAAGCTCTTGCAACGGTACACATACCCTACCTTTCAACTTAAAGGATCAATCCCTCCAAGATTTCGAACCCGGAATAAATCATAAAACAGAATGTAATGCATTCCTTTTGAATCCTAGCTTTAAACGTTTGATACCTTTCAACTTTCATTCCTCGGTACGAAAATGCTTAGTTTCGATATAGTTGGTTTGTTTCGGTGTCACACTTTTTTAGTACACAAGGAAAGATGAAATCGAACCCGAAACCAAAAGTACTGTATGGTTAGAATTAACACTACCAAAGAAAAAGAACAGAACAAAATTGACCAAAACTTTTGAATTGGCATCCGGATTTGATTCTTAACGTTTACCCTTCTTTTTCCCTATCATCCACAAAAAAAATAGTGTATATACAGCCATTAAAAATAACTAGCAGAAGCATCACCACCGTCTGATCCTAATTATGTAATCACAACCATCAATTTTTAAGGAAAATGA
Source organism: Hibiscus trionum (assembly GCA_030270665.1). Lineage (NCBI taxonomy): Eukaryota > Viridiplantae > Streptophyta > Magnoliopsida > Malvales > Malvaceae > Hibiscus > Hibiscus trionum. Next base: position 160,799 of record BSYR01000016.1, read on the forward strand.
AAGGAATCAAAAGTAAACGACACAAGTAAAGTGGGGTTTTGTGTATTAATAATCTGAGTTGTATCCCAGAAGGAAACCTGCGAATTCTTAAGAGAAACACAGAAGAAAAAAACAAATCTTTCTCAGCTAGAAAATGAAAAGAAACATGAAAGAATAAATGGACACTCCAAGTAATGAAAACCCAACACAGAAAGGAAGACTGTAAATAACCTTTGAAAAAACTTCAAGTTATACAGCTCTGCTTGCTTGCTTGCTTGCTTCTTCTTCTTCTTTATTCTTCACATTCTATGGTAGAAACAGAAGGAAAAAAAACAAAAAGAAAGCTTCTTTTTTTCTTCTTCCTCGTGTTGGTGAATGAATGGATCTTTTAAAAGAGAGATTCTATGCTTTTCTACGTTGGAATACCACTTTCATTGAGCCATGCTTTGTTTTCTAACATGTTTCAACGAAAAATCGATTTTTTAAATTTCTTTTTTGTTGGTTTGAGGTGCAAATGGAAGCTGAGGGAAATGAGTGAAAAAGATGAACAGACAGATGCGAGTGGCGTTGCGATTTAAATAAGGCATAACGGTTACAAAAGGACGGAAATCCTCGTTATTTTTCGGTGACCTATTTATACTCCACGCTCAAAATTAAATTTAAGGTTTAGAGTTAAAAGTTTTAAATTAGGTTTTAGAAAATTTAGAGTAGATGTATTTTTTAGGGTATAAGGCGTAGGGTTTAGGATTTAAAATTTAGGGTTAAGATTTAAAATTTAATTTTGTAATATTTTTTAGTGTTGAGGCATAAGTAAAGACACCAAAAATGAGCGGAAGTTTTTTAACTGTTTCAAAAGAGTCCAAACTATATTATTTTTTGGATAGTTGTCTAAACTTTATTTCAATTTCGGTGTTTAACCTTTCATTTCATAATTCATATATAAGTTTTGCTATAATAAACGTTTAAAAATTTGCGTTATCCAATAAAAACATGATATATTTTTATTATTTTCTATAATTTTTATTTTAAAATATTAGAAAATTTTAAATTTTATAAAAAAAAACTCAAAACTTTTAATTCCTCTAAAGAACCCAAACTCTAGCCCTAAACACTTAAATCCCTAATTTTTTCTCATTCGACTATCGATTCAACCACCACCATTCACTTTTGTCTTTGTCGGAATCGCACGACTGGAATCGACGAATGAATTGTCGATGTTCCGTCGATAAACATCCAACAATAAAGAAAAAGATGCCGATTGATTTTTTGACCGATGACTAGAGAGTGGGGGATGATAGTCGATAAGGGAGATGTAATTTGAGGGGTTGGTTGAATAAAATTAAAACTTTGTAGTTTTTTAAATCCAATAAAAACACAACATATTTCTATTATTTTCTATATTTCTTATTTAAAAAAATTAGAAAATTTTTAATTTTATTAAAAAAACTTAAAACCTTTAATTTCTCTAAAAAAAACCCTAAGCTCTAACCCTAAATACTTAAATTCTTAAATTTGTCTCATTCGACCATCGATTCAACTACCACCATTCACTCTTGTTTTCGTCGGAATCGCGCGACTGAAAATTCTATCATTATATCGTCGAAAATCGATGAATGAATTGTCGATGTTCCGTCGACGAACATTCAACAATGAAAAAAGAGACTAATTGAGTTTTTGACTGATGGCTAGAGAGCGGGGATGATAGACGATGAGGGAGATGTTATTTGAGGGGTTGATTGAATGAAATTAAAACTTCGTAGTTTTTTAAGAAATTTAGAAATTAAATAAATAAAAAATAGGTCACATGTCATGTTTTAATTGGATGACAAATTTTTTTAACGATCGTCGCCGAAAAAATCTGATTTGAATTACAAAAATAAAACGTTAAACAATAATTCAACTCGAAACAAAATTTAAATACCTAACTAATAAAAGGTATAATTTGAACACTTTTGTTATACATAATGATAAAAAATATTTTGTTTACTTAGTAGTGATGAGGCCCATTCCGCCACATCATCCATGGTCCCAACCAATAAAAATTATTATTTTTATTAATTTTTTATGTCATCTTTTTACTAAATGAATCATTACTTATATTTAATGTAAATCAAATTTAAAAAGTAAATTTTACCATATAAACTTAACTTGGTAAAAAGATAAAAGATAGAAAAATTAACGACATGAATGACTTTTTTTTTAGTTGGGAACTGGCCTACGAAATAATTTATCATTCTTGTTATGTTTTGTGCAAGTGTAAGATTAAACACACTCTCAGTAGTGCGCGTGAGGCTTCACATGGTGCGTACGTGGGTGATTTAAAAGTATCGCCAATATTTTAATAAATTCTTGTACTCTTTGTACATTTAAAATTTAGTCCTCCTATTTTTACTTTTAAGAATTTAGACTATTTATGAAAGTTAAGTCCTCAAACGCCACTTTATTAAATTCAATTTTATTATAACGATATTTTTTTATCAATTCAAGTATGATTTTGTTTGATTAACGAAAAATCAAACAAAAAATATTATCAGGAGTCTCGTTAAAAACCTCCCTATAATTTAGATGAAAGAAAAGAGTACCCTCAATAATACGTAAACGACAAAACACCAAAGTACCACAAAGGAACATGAATTAAACCACAAAAGCACCAAGACACTAACAGTAACACTACACATAATTATACCCATTAAAAACAACCTCGTTACCTCACCAGACTACAGGCAAACTGAATAACCTCAAATCCCCAACCTGAGATAAACAAATTCAACATCAAACGACATTCAACAATAGCACCAACAAGCAACCATAATACAATACCAGTCCCAACAACAAACAAAAACTATGCATTACGAGCCATCATACCAAGACTATGTAGTCACATTATTACACGGAACCATGTTGTCAGATCCACTCCTCTCTTTGTCAATGCATCTATCATGCCAAGAAGACTCTAGATGAAGCGAGACGTCTCCCAAACAAACAATAAACACCCCGAACATCCAATAGCTAGTGCAAACACAAATTGATCCTAATGTCAAATTTTACGAACAATCGCCTCTAAAAAATCCTCTAATTTTATTTCTTGTAAAGGCGTCATCTCACACTGATATTGTTGCAACAAAATTTGCATTACTCTTTTACAATCGACTCTAATCCTCACGTTCTCCCTCAACAATGTATGCGGTAGATTTGCACCCTTAGAGTCACCAACTAACCCACTTGTCGACTTTTAAATTTATTGCTTAGGAAATTTACGCAGACCACCACTTTGGTTATGAACAGGATCACGCTCAACCGGTAATACCAAATCTAATATAGTTTTTGACAAATTTTTACCAATATCTATATTATGTTGAGTTATATCATTTAAAAGCTCAACAAACGCCTCAAATTTAACATCTATCGGCTCAATTTCACCGGCTTCTAACAATAAAGATTCAAAGTCCACTAGACAATCTACCAATGCCAATTCATTTAACCCTCATGACTGGAATAGTAGCAATTGAGCGTGAAATCATACCCACTTGAATGTATAGAACGGAGCCTGAACTCATCTGAATTTAATTCTTTTTATTTTAAAATATCACATCAATAAATTTAGTCGAAAATTTTTAACAGAGTTGACAACTGAACTTGAATATATAGATCAGAGACAACAAAATTTGTCTGCCGTCGATTTGCTATCAGGGATGTTAAAGATGATTAGGGATGGCAACGGGGCGACGTGGGGCGGGTTTTTGGCCACCCGATCTATAAGTCATTAAACTCGACTCCGTCCCGCCCCGACCCGATATACTGACACCTAAACTCGATCCCACCCCGCCCGACCCGAAAATTTTAAAAAAAGTTAATCTTCGTCGACGATAAAGATTAGATCCGACCAATCCTCCACCACAATCACGATAAAGAATAAAATAAAATAAATTTTAAATTACTCACATGTTAAATTACATATTTAAAAGAATAAACTTAAACTATTAACTGTTAGAATCGAATATATTAAAACTTGAATATCTAACAAAATTTTAAGATAAGCATAAACCCAAAAAACAAAAATAGCTTAAAACCCATAAAAATATTTATATATAGTAATATTTTTTTATAAATATAATATGTATATATATAAATAAAAATATATTAAGGCAAGACGGAACAATTTTTTTTAACATATATCCGAACTCACTCATTTTCATACTTTTTAAAGCCCCGTCCCGATCCCCAATTTCATGTAAAAAAACCCAGTCGGGTTGGCTCGGATTGAGACACACCGGGTCAGGTGAGTTTGCCATCCCTAAAAATGATGAACGATGATGGGATGGTTAGTGTACGGAAAAAACAACTTTAATACATTTTCACTTTATGATTAAAGAATGGTTTTACTAAAAATTGGAATGGTAGGCCCTTTGTTCTCATTTTTTTTGAATAATGTTCTCATATTATATAGTATTCTTTAAAAAAAACCATTAGTATATCTAATTTATTTAATTAAAATAATATTAAGATTTTAAAATCTTTGAAATTTTAGCTCGAATTATGGTTTGTATATATTATATGTGAGTTAGTTTTGAATTTTATTTTAATTTAATTTAAATCTTATATTTAAATTATTTTGATTTGACTTTGGGCATATTTTTAATAAAGATAATAGCGTAAAAGAAGATGGATAAGTAATTAGAGGTGCAGCTTAAAGAGAGGGGGAAGGGTGCAAATGAATCAAACTTTTCCAATTAATTGGAACCAACAGACACCGAATCCAATTCCGAACCTAAACGTCAATTGGATTTTCACAATTTCATACCTTTTATTTTGTTTTGTCATCGAATCCGGATCACATGCTCCCAACCCACCCCTCTTTTCATTTTGTTTTCATGCCTTTTGAATTTTGGAAAATAAAATAGAAAATCATAAGTTCAAAACTATCTTTTTAATATTAAAAATTATGTTTTATTTAATGTTACTTGGCGGTCTTAATCACTTTTAGGATCTATAATGACTATGTTGTGGAGATGTGTATTGTATAAACATTGAAAAGAGTATTCTGGGTATTTGGAGAAAGAGATGGGTATTTATATTTTTCGTATTCTCTATGTTAATAGTGGATTGTTCATTTCTCTCATCCGTTGTATGTCATTTTTTGTGTTGATCTCACTTTGATTGTTTAGCGCATATCAAAATTTTAATATGTATATACTAAATAGAGTCGTGGACGAAAATAATTGTGGTGATTTCGGACTATTTATTTCTTCTGATTTGAACGGAGATTCATCGTTAACAACAACCCTTTAAAAGTGTGAAGCACCGGCACATTTCTCTGTTTTTACTGTATCAGCTGTCGCTCTCATGCTTTCTCCCCTAACATAACATGATAAACACGCCTGCATTTTATAGTAACGGATCGACGATCGTGGTGGAATAGGGACAAATATTTCACAAGAATCAAATCCATGATTCCAATCGGGATGATATCATGATAATGGACGGTTCGGATTTCAAAAATATTTAAAATTAAATATTTTTTATTTGTAACAAATTCGGAATAGAAGTAGATATTGTTTTTTTATTATATGCATGTTCGTTCTTACGGTCTATGTTCAGGGTACGAGGCTGTTATTTTTAATAATGTCGTCTTCAAGGTTCGAACTCACGTTTTTTCCTTGAGAGTTTAAATGTGTCTTACCAATGCACCCAACTATTGTTGGTAGATATTAATTTTTTTTTTTGAAAAATTAAAATCCACTAATTTTATTAAACAATGATATATCCGAAATTAAAATGAAAGTTCACAACTTAGTAAACAAAACACCTAAATCCAGATATAATCCTAGTAAACAAAACTAGTGTCTCGAGATCAAAAGAGGACCATACAAGAAAAAGGTAAGAACCTAACCCAAAGACTCGAAATAAAAGGATACAAACATCACCAAAATCGACGATGATAGGTAAAACCATCAACAAACAACATAAAAATGCATATTACAATGAATGTACGTTGACAATAAGGTCTTTACTACAATTCAATCGCGAATAAGGAACGATAGATGTAATCGCGTATCCAAATCCAGTTCGAGGATCTGAGATAGGGAGATCAACAACATAATTAAAGGAGTGTCATCATGATCAGTCGTGGCGTCATCAGATCCAACCCTAATAAAAATCAAAAACAAAAAAAGAATAAACGTGCCAAAAAATAGAGAAAAACGTACTAAAAGATAGAGTAAAATCATGCCACAAGAATAGAATAATTTATTGAAAACTGGAAAACAAAACAAACGAAACGATAGATCTCGACGGTCGGCAACCAATATTAAAATTGGCGTCATCGCTGGTATTTTTTTAAAAAGAAATGAGCTGCTCTATAGTTGATAGAAAAAATTAGTGAGCGGCTAAGATTATCCGATAGATATCAATCTTTATATACACGTAAATACTATAATTTGAATTTTCTTTTAGACTTTTACTTTTATAAATTACAAGTAACGAATTCAGATGTGCTTCATCTTTTGTTAAATAAATTTTAATGATATATATCGGGAAACGTTTTTAATTATGGATTAATTTTACTTTAATCCCACTTGAATGCAAATTCTTCCAATTTTAGACTAGGATGAGTCTACCACGTGCGACGAACATTGATGAACACCACTACCGATGAACACCATTAATTTTTTTTAATTTTAAAAATCTAAAGGACTAAAATTATAATTAAAATTATCTCTTAAAAATAAAAATCAAATTTAATAATTATTTTTTAATATTTTTTAATAGATTAGAATCAAATATACTCAACTCTCTTAAACCTAAACCCTAACAAATTCAATCACTAATCTAGAGCGCTACAAAATAGAAAATTGTTAAATCCTTCAAAACCAGAGTAGCAGAGAGGTTCAACTAAACAAACAATCATTCCTGAAGCCAAGCGAAACTTCGATGCATATATCAATTTTTTTTGTTAGGGTTTAGGTTTAGGAGAGTTGAGTATATTTGATTCTAATCTATTAAAAAATTATAAACTGATTTCTGTTTTTTTAAAAGATTGATTTCGTTAGGGTTTAGGAGAATTGGGTATATTTGATTCTAACCTATTAAAAAAATATTATAAAGTAACTATTAAATTAGATATTTATTTTTTTTAAGAGATAATTTTAATCATAATTTTAGTCCTTTAGATTTTTAAAATTTAAAAAAGAAATTAATGGTGTTCATCGTTAGTGGTGTTCATCAATGTTCGTCGCCCGTTGTAGAATTTTCCTTTAGATTATTATGTATTTAATTTTTTTAATAGTCTAAAAGTGATTATAAAGTAGTATATGTTTATAGATATTTTTAATTTTTTAATAATACACATACATTATATAAACAAAACGATTTGAACTCGTGTCTCTTAAAATGAACATCATCTATTTTTTCACTGAAACACTTTTATTATGTCAATAATTTGAATCAATATATAGCGAAGGAAACGAAAAATTGAAATAGTTGCCTCACAGTGGACATTTGTAATACTTGATTGATTAATGGTATTTTGATGTTTTATGTATTTGTATAGTGGTTTTTTTTATTAGAAAAATACATTTAAAATCTGCACATGTCGTCTCTCTCTCTATTGATAGAAAATGAGATATCACCGATTGGCCTCGTTAAATGTCTTATATATATATATATTAATTTACATTTAAAATTTCATTTCGTGTCTTACTTTGCAATATATTTATTATGATAACTCAATATTAATTCTACATTCATTCATTTAAGATATTAAAAAATAATTCACCGACAACAAGTTAATCTAACTAGATGAGGAGTTAAGTTTCTTAAGTAAGATTAGGGGTATAAATTCAAACGTTGTGAAGGGAGAAAATTAAGTTGGGTGGATCGTTCTAATAATGACCTTTGCAAAACTCGATCCAAATTAGTCGACCAATAAGATGGATACCGATAGTTAAACAAAAAACGCAATAATAAAAAATGTTATTCTCCTTATAAAATTCGAATTTAATTATCTTTATCCACATACGTAAATTTTATTAAGTTAACAGATACTACTGGGTAATAACAAAATGTTATTCGGAGGATAAACAACTTCAAATATTAACAAAAGTTTTAGCCTCTATAATAACAAGGGTAAAATATACCCTGGGTCACTCAATTATTAGTTTACTTACAAATTGGTACTTTTTCTTTTAGAAATTATATATTAGTCACTCATTTAAAAATCTATTACAAACATGTCATCCCAATTGAAACGAATGTCTAATGTGATTTTGTATAGTCCCCAATACTTGTACACATGACCCTAATTAGAAACAGTTCAATAAATTTAACACATTTAGTCATTTTTTTACAATATTGTCAGCTCAATTGAGTCCATAAGATCAAAACATCAGTTGAATAATTGCATTCTACCATAAATGTATCAACAACTTACTGATAAAAACAACAATAATATAACATTGTGGGATAATAACAAGCAATTTAGGAGAGAAATAAAGACTAAAATGAACGAATTTTAATTGATACTAAAACTATTACAAATTGGTACTTTTCTTCTAAAAATTAAGACAAAATTAATAGTATATACTTGAGACTAAAACTATTATTATACTGGACTATGTCACCATTTTTCACTCATTTTAACACCCAAAACTTGTTTGTATCAAATATTTAATTAATTGATTATATTATGAAAAATTATGCTATGCTCGATGAGCACCGATGAGCACCACTAATGATGAGCACCATTAATCAATTTATAAAGATTAAAAATCTAAATGATTCACCGTATAATTATAAATTATTTAAAAATTAAAAGGTAAATTAATTAAAATATATTATTTTATTTTTAATTTTCTTTTAAACATAGATCAAAATACCTATCTACCCCTAAATTATAAAACCCTAATTTTTCTTCATTTGTAATTCAAGCCGCTGCCGTCGCTGTAAAATACCTATCTACCTCTAAATTACAAAACCCTAATTAAATATTTGAAAGCTGGGAGCATGAAGACATACGCTGCTCTAGCCTTTGTTTGTACTGCTGCATCAATCGCCGTTGCTTATAGCTGCTATAAACAGGTAAGTTAGAAATGTGAGATGATATTTTGCAATGTTCATATTAACGATGTTTTGGAGTTCCCGATGTTTCTACAAGAATTTTGTTTGGCATTTGCCGAAAACCACGTATCCCTGGCCATGTTTCCGATTTATCATCTTCCCCGGTTATAATGAAAAGTCTCGGTTTGCTAGTTCAAGACTTACTCTAAAACCAAGAATTATAAACTGCAAATTTCCCATTAATACATATACTCCAAATTAGTTTGTCTGCCAAATCTGCATCGAGCTCCGCTGTAACATTTGATAAATGAAATACAAGGCTTCTCATTCTACCCCTAAATTACACCATTACGGCAAGAGGCAACGACGAGACGGCAACGACTTAAATTTCAAATAAACAAAAATTAAAGTTTTATAATTTTAGGGTAAATAGGTATTTTAATCCGTGTTTAAAAGAAAATTAAAAATAAAATAATATATTCTAATTAATTTACCTTTTAATTTTTAAATAATTTATAATTATACGGTGAGTCATTTAGATTTTTAATCTTTATAAATTAAATTAAGGCTTAATACAACTTTCCCCCTAAAGTATACTCGATTTCTCAACTTGCCCCCTAAACTTCATTTTACCCACTTTTTCCCCTTAAACAATTCATCGTTACCCATATACCCCAAAAGCTGACGCCATTTAAAATAAACGTAACAACCAATCAAAAGTCACCACGTAGCCTATTTTTTTCTTATTTCTTATTTTCTGAATATTAGATAAAAAATAGGGAAAACAAAAAGAAATTAATATAATAAAAAAATAATTTCATTCCCTAATTAAAAGCACGAGTTGCTTACCTTGAACCCTAAATCAAAAATTAGTTTGATTCAGGGTTCGTCAAATTGTTCGATTTGGGGAAGAAATTGTTATTTTGAACTCGATTTAGGGTTCTTCAATTCGTTCGATTCTTCACCATCTGAACATTTGTTTTGTTTTGTAGGATACCCAATAATACAAAAGAAGCATGTCAACCGAAAGTTCGAAATTTGTCGTTGAAGGAGACGTTCAATGTAACTGTGAGTTGAAAGCACGAATTTGCACTTCTACTGTTCCGCGGAGCAAAGGTAGGAGATTCTATGGATGTCCTAAAGGTCGAGATGTAAGTTGTTGTTTTTTGGCAATGTAATTTGTCTGTTAGTTATATGTTAGATTAAAAATATTGTGCTAAAGGCTTAATTTAATTTGTTGTACATATATTGTAGGTTGGATGTAATTTTTTTAGGTGGCTTGACTATGATGATGCAACATTGAATGAAAAAGAAGAATTAAGAAATGAAGTTCATAAATTACTAGTTGAGAACATGAAAATAAGACTTGAGAATGCAAAATTGAAGAAGATGGTCAATATTGATGAAGTTAGAAGATTGGAGAAAAATAAAAAAGGTGAAAGAGAAATTCAAAGTTGTAACAAAGAAATTGAAGAATGATGCAATGTTCTACAAGAGTATTTTAGTTATTTTATGTTTCTATTATGTTGTACTCAAGTTTTTCATTTATAGTGAACTGAGAATGTTAGATTTAATGTTGTAGAAGACATGAATCACATGGTTGTTATTTAATGTTATGTTATGTGAATGATGAAATGTTATGAAAGATTGATTTTGTTTATGATATGTGACTGGTGAAATGTGAATGATGAATTGATGTTGTTTTGTTATGTCAATGGTGAATTGTGTTTAACTTGAATGTTATGTTTTTCAACTGAAATTAATTAATGTGATAGCATTGTACACAAATAACTTGCAAAGGTTAGTTTACATAACACATAAAATTGTGTTTAAAAATCTTATGAAATGAATTGATTTGAATAAAACAGTTTACATAACACATAAAATTATATAACATAGATTTCATAATACAAAAGTTCCATAAGAGAGATTTTCATATAGTAAATGTTCATAAAATATCTCATATAAGGGCATAATAGTTGCATAACACTGAGTTGTTGACAAAATATCCCATATAAGGGCATAATAGTAGATGTTCACAAAAGATCACAAAATAAAGTAGTCACAATGCTTGCTTAAGCTTAAATTGGCCTCCTTCTTGGGATTAACTTAAGAATTCTGTTCTTGTTATTAGTTGAAATTGGTGGTGCTGTAGACATAACTGCAGGCTTGTTGAGTGGTGCAGGGTGACTGAATTCAAATTGTTGACTCAATGGTGCAGACTGAGCTGGAATTAAAGGTTCTGACATAGTGAAAGGGTTCACTTGAGATCTGGTGTTAGGCTTCCTTACCATCATTTGACTTGGTCCGCCATGCTACAAAAAACAAAGTAACATCAGATTAAAACATAGTCAAAATCTAATAAATGATAAATAATATTTGATGCATCACTCACATTTAGAATCTGTATGCATATTTTTTCATTTGTGTACAGTCCAATGCCTTGCATAATTGTCCTTTCCCTTGGTTCAAGTGATGTTTGATTTTTTCTTGCCCTTGTTGTAGTATCTGCTGGTTGTGAGAAAAGAGTAGTTGGCAGTTGTGAGGCATTAGAGGCTACTGATTGTGAAGTATGAGTGGTTGCTGCTTGAGAAGATGCAGACTCATGTGTTTGTTGAGACTGAAATTATAAAATCAGTTAGTAGATAATAATTCATGAATTCAAAGAAAAAATTAAACTAAAATGCACTTACAACTTTGTTTTTTTGAAGGACAAGTTCTACTATTGTGTTCAAGCACCCCACAAGATCTATATGTGCACTTATTTCCTTTTTTAGAAAGCTTGGTCCCCTTACTTGTTTCTCCTTCCTCTTTTTTTCTCTTTAATTTTGGTTTTCTAGGGAGCTTCCTTTTCAAAGGGGTTCAATTGTTTCTATTTTTGTGTCATTCCAGAAAACCTCACTAGGTATGATTGGCAATGCATAATCATAGAGTGACTCTGCAAAATGACAATGCATTCATTTTTTTACCTGTCAACTTTAATTATCCTAAACACAACCTGCAAAAACGAAGCAAATAAAAAGAAGCTTACTTCTCAACTATCGAAGTAAAAAAAAAACAAAATTTCAGAGCAAATGGCAACTTACTTTTTTCTCTTTTCACGATTTAGGGTTTTAACTCCACAGATTTCAATCGGTGTTTGCTTCAGTACTGTTCAAATGAGAGCATAAAACTAAACGAATCCTAAAAACAAGAATTAATCAAACCTTAAACAAAAAAAATTGAATCGATTCAAGCCCTAAATTTAAATTTGATTAACACTAAACAAAGAAATCTTAATGGATTCTAGCCCTAGAAGTCCAATCGTCATTTTTTGTTCTGATGAAGAAAGAAGAAATCAGATTTTGGTTTCAAAATGAATCTCGGTTTAGATTCGGGTAGTTTTGAGGATTGACTAATTTTACCGCAGAAATAAAATTATTATTTTATTATTATTATATTAATTTCTTTTTATTTTCTCTATTTCTTATCTAATAGTCAGAAAATAAGAAATAAGAAAAAAGAGGCTACGCAGCGACTTCTGATTGATTGTTACGTTTTTTTTAAACAGCGTCAGCTTTTGGAGGTATATGGGTAACGCCGAATTGTTTAAGGGGAAAAAGTGGGCAAAATGAAGTATAGGGGGCAAGTTGAAAAATCGGGTATACTTTAGGGGGGGGAAATTGTATTAAGCCTTAAATTAATAGTGCTCATCGGTGCTCGTCGTTAGTGGTGCTCATCGGTGCTCGTCGAGCGTGGCAGACTCATCCTTATGGCTTATATTATAACTGGGTAAACGACATTTATGACCAAACTAATATTGAAGGATTTGGAGTATATTTTATCCCAATAATAATTGGTGTCTAACGCTAGTGTGTCCGTAAATATATGGTAATTCAACAAGTACCATGATGTCAAATCACGAAACCAAATTTTTTTATAGAATTTACAAACTAAAATTACTTGAAACCTGACATATGGATTATTGCAGTTGCATACAATATATAGTTGCAGACCAAGCAGACACTTTAGATGGCTGTTTTTCTAATGTAAAAAAATGGTAATGATTTCCCCAGTAAGCCCCACATTGTGGGAAGCACTGTACTTCGGTCGTAACTTACAGAAACAAACGTACATGTTTTGAACTCTGATATGAGCCCTTCAACCCTTATCTCATTTTCTCCTTGTTGGAAACTTTCGACACAATATCATGGTAGCAGGGCCATGCCATGGACTTTGGTTTTGCATGGATTTGGACATGTTTTACGGATGTTCCGACTCCTTCAAAGAAGTTTGTGAAGTGTCGTCTGTCAGAGAATCAATTGAATCTCCAACTATTATTGCAGAGATAAAATTTTTCCATCGCTTTTGAAATTGATTCCTTTGCTACCTGTTATTAGTTGTAGGAGAACTACCCCAATTGCATACACATCTGCCCTTAATGAAACAAACCCATTCTCTGCATACTCTGGAGGAAGGTACCTCAACCAAAAGGTCCATAATTGGCACATCAAATGGTGCTCATACAAGTCCCCTACCCTAATGTTCCAAGCAATTGTTTCGATGAGCATTCGGTTTTGTAGAAAACCCTTATTCAATTCGCCTAATGAACGGATCTAACATACCATAGGGACTAAGTCATATGTGAGCAGTATGTTGCCGGGATGCATGTCCCTATGAATTATAGGACCACCACGGCACTTTTCGGAGTTGAACTTGGCAAATCCTTGCCTACTTTCTTGTTCCCTTACCTTTTCTGCAATTAGCTACCCGTCTTTGAGCCTACCCTTATATACACGGCCATATCCGTCTTTTCCTAACAAGTTATTCGCCGAGAAGTCATCGGTGGCTTGTTGGGTCTCAGAGTAAGTGAATGTCTTTGAATCTTGGATATACAGTTCATTGCTTAGCCCACAAGCAACACAAACAAGAGATAATCCTGATAACTTGTTGCGGAAGGCATATCTTTGCTGCTGCTTTTGGATAATATTTGAAGAGTTAGACGGATGGAAATCCTCTGCCCCTTTTCGGTGCCTCTACTTATATCTCCATGCTTAAAATTAGGTTTAGGGTTTTAGGTTAGGGTTTATGGTTAGAGTTTAGAGAATTTAGGGTAGAATGTATTTTTTAGGGTATAGAGTGTAGGGTTTAGTATTTAGAATTTAAAGCTAAGACTTGAAATTTAATTTTATAATATTTTTTAGTGTTGGACACCGAAAAAGAGTAGAAAATTTTTAACCGCGTTAAACGACCTATTTTCTCGTTTGGTGAGTGTATATGAAAGGAAAAGATATTCCATTCTTGTCAATACAGAGGATATGATCCTCATATTCATGTCGGATATATACTCGTATCTTATATTGATAGTGCCTACTCATATGAAATTGAGAAGCTTGCGTATGTACAATGTCGTATCTGGGTCTGGGCAGGAGAGGCAACTGCCCAAGGCCAAAAATAGTCGATTATACTTATAAAAAATAGTTTTATATTAATTATAGAGCCTAATTTTTGTAATACTTATTATTAAGAGCCTATTTTTTTATAATATTTATTATTAGGGGTATACTCTTAAAATTTATTTTTTTATTATAATATTTGTTATTACGACCCCAATTTTTTCAAAAATATTTGTTATTACGGATATACTCTTAAAATTTATTTTTTTAATACTTGTTATTAAGGACCCAAATTTTCAATATTTGTTATTAGAGATCCAATTTTTTCAATATTTGTTATTAGGGGTCTACTCTTAAAATTTAATTTTATTTTCTAATACTTGTTATTAAGGGTCCAATATTTTCCACACTTGTTATTAGGGGCCCATTTTATTTTTCAATATTTGTTATTAGAGGTCCAAATTTTTTTCAATGCTTGTTATTATGGACCGCTTCTTAACAAATTTTTTCAATACTTGTTATTAGGGACACCGATTTAAATAACGGTACGCAACTGCAACGACCATTATATAGCGGTAGCAACATCGTCTAAAACCATGATATCCGCAACCGTTATGTTCATAATAGTATATGTTTTTAAAAAAATTCATAACTACGATACTCACAGTGACGCCCGCAATAGTAACAGTTATGTCCGCAATCGCGATAACCGCAACGTGCCCGAAAACATAACCACAATCGTAATTTAAATTTTTAATTAGATGACCAATTATTTTTATTCGCCCTAAGACCACCAAAATCTCAGAACCGGGCTTGCAATTTTTCCAGCTTAGAAGATGAAAAGTTGTAATTTCATAAATTATTATCACATCCTCCAGAAAGAGTTTAATGAACCAAAGGTATTAGTATAATTTTATCGGATTCCCATCGAATATTGTAAAGTAATTTTCTCATCAATCACATTTCGAAGAACCGAATACTCAGTAAGGTAAGTTAAAGGGTAGGTATGGATTATAACAAGAACATTATCTGGATATACTAACTATTATCATAAAGGCAAGATAATTAAAGAAATTATTTTATTTGTGAGTTATGCATCTAAATAGTTAACATTTCCATTAATTTAGTTTCATGAAAAGATGAGAACTTATTTCTAGAGAGAAACATCAGGAGGGAAGTCTAGTGGATATTTATTGATGGTTTCTTTGAGTTGTTTCTCTTGCTCCACAAGGTTAGATGGTGGCAGATCGTAAACATCCGTGAACAACGCCGTGAGTGGAGGCTTCTTCGTTCCCCCCGCCACTTGAATCGCTTTCATCAGCTGCGTTGAAGAATTGCTCAATTTAATCACATTTACATACATCTAATATATATATACACACACACTTGCCTGTTTCTTTACGTTACTTCTGAGTTCAGTTTCTTCTCTTTCACTCCACCAACCATTGAGTTCAACCCATTTTCTAAACCTATTCACAGGGTCTCGATCCATTTTCCAGTGTTCAATCTCATCAAGGGAACGGTACTTGGTCGAATCATCGGATGTCGAATGGTGTCCAACTCTATATGCAAGGGTCTGCAACATTTATCAAAATCAGAAGATACATCAATTTATAGCAACATTCGTTTATTCATATGATCTTACCTCAACTAGGACAGGTCGTTGCTCATTTACAGCCATGTTTCGAGCTGCACGAATCGCACTGTAAACAGCGAGTGCATCAGTTCCGTCGACTCGAATGCTCGGGATTCCATAAGCTTGGCCCTTCACAGCTACACCATCACCTGCCCAAACATGACTGATTTCTGTCAAGCCTATGATTCAAAATAGTGTCAAGCATTGATGAAAACATATATACTTCGAAATTGTTCGGATATCGGTGTACTAATGGCCCAGCCATTGTTGCGACAAACGAAAATAACCGGGGCTTCCATAACTGCAGCAAAGTTCAAACCGGCATGAAAATCTCCCTGGAAAAAATGGACAGTTCATGAATTATAATAATGTGAGAAAATGATCAAAAACTTGTAAGGATTAAGGTAGATTGTTGGCCAAGTAACCTCACTGGTACCGCCATCGCCAATAAAGGCGACAACGCAAGCGTCTTTCTTATCCATCTTAAGCGAATACGCCATGCCTGCTGCTTGAGGAAGCTGAGTTCTGTCAAACACAAATCGGCAAAACGTATTTCATACAGAATTTGATTACATGATCAATTCATGGTTCGAAAACTTTGATATCTTACGCAATAGGCGATGAAACAGTGACGAAATTAAGCTTTCTTGAGCCGTAATGCATCGGCATTTGCCTTCCTTTCCCGACATCATCCTTGTTTCCAAAGCATTGGTTGGCAAATTCCTGCAGCGTGAAGCCACGCCACAACAGAATTCCATGTTCCCGATACTGCATCCAGCATCAACATTATTAGAACATGAACATAACAGCAATCAAAATCCACATTTCTTCGTCTTCCGATAATCCGATTTTCGATCACCTGAGGCATGATGATATCATCTTTGCTAAGTGCAGCAGCAGAAGATATGTTAACCGCTTCTTCGCCGGACGATGTCATGTAGAACGATATTCTCCCCTGCCTCTGTGCTTCGTAGAAGAAAGTATCCATTATTTGCAGAGTGACCATGTCGCCGTACATTTTCACTGCCAGTTCTTTGTTCACCTGTACATGTAGTTTTCACATCAATTTCGTAACTCATGTATTCGTGTCGTGTCGTGCGTGATTGTACGACATGACTGACCGAATATCAAAATCTTAAATACGAATATCGTGTTAATTGCATTTACCTCTTTAAAATCATTAAGTAGCTCTCCGTTGTCGCCGAGAACTCGATAACAAGGTATTCTTTTATCTGAAGACCCTGAAATGAATTTCAATTCAGTAGTGTATGTTACTTTCCCCCCTGGAAAATCCATTGCCTGCCAAAGTTAAAACAGAATTAATTAATTAACTACTTAGAATAAATGTAATTAAATACTTATGGGTAGTAATAGGTTGGATATTTGTAAATTTTGTTCAAATGAATGATCAAAATCTATTTAAATTAGCTCCTATTATTTTTTAAAGAAAAAAAAATTATCATTTATATTATAATATTATATGTTTAACTTTTACGTGATATATTATATCATAAGAATAAAACGAGCTCACTAAATATTAGAAGAGGGTTTGACTCACTAAATATTATATATTTAACTCTATAGTAAATTTTAAGACATGGAGTATAAACGTTATTTAAAATAAATTTTCAAATATTTTTATTAATTATCTTTGAATTTTAAAATTCTTTTTCATTTAAAAATTACCCACTACGTACATAATTTTCTATGTTTTCTCACTATATATAAAATAACTACCTCCTTATAAAACTACATTTTTTAAAACTGATTGCTTATCATTTCTCATGTAACTTGTTACATGGTATTTTAACCCTAACTTTTTAATTAATACGTTTTTAATAAAGTATATATAATTCGGGGGGAAAAAAGAAATTTTCAAAAAATATATATATATGACAATATGTGTACTTTTATTTTTTTATATTTCAAAACATAAAGTTCTTTTTTTAACATTTTGGATTTTTAATGAGTTTTCTTTTTGAAAATTTTCAAATTTAATATATTATATTTAGGCAAATATTTCTAGGGTATAATGATACTCTTTCTATAACGGAAAAATTGATTGGAGTAACGTGTAAAATGGTTGGAAAGTTTTGGAGTTAAAATTCTCGAAGTGCCAAAGTGATAATGAAGCGCAATTTTGTGAGCCAAAATATCATTTAACGCTTTATTATGTATTTACTTCTCATTTTATATTTATTGTTTAAGAAAATTTTACAATGTTCGATTAACACCACTAATTATTACTTAAAAAACAACATCACAACAATTCAATCAATTAAATAAATTCATGTATAAAATAAAAATATATTTTTTAAAAAATCAATTAAAAATAAAGTTCAAATAAAAACTACTCATATTTGCAATCATCTATAGCTTTTAACCATGTAATATTTTTTTCTAAAAAAATATTTTAATAAATTTTATTGAAAGTTCTCAGGTTTCTTAAAAGTTTTAAAAGTGTCCTTCGGCGTACAACAAATTAAACTCCTAACAAATGGTAATATACTTTCATGTTCTAAGACATAGAAATTAGAGTTGAGTAAAAGTCAACTCGACTCGAAAAATTTGATTTATTTAATTTGATTCCACAGAAAAAAGTTGACTTATTTTGGCTCAACTTGTAATTTCACGAACTCGACTCGAAAATTTTAGATAAAGTTCGAGTTATAAAATAAGAATTCAAATAACTCTAATAACTCAAAATTTTTAATTATTAGTGGATTGATTTTCAAGTTTGATTCGAATTCTTCAATTATGTCTGATATGTATATATATATATATATCACATATGAAAAATATGAAATATATGTGTATTGTATATGATTATAAAAAAGTCATTTAAATTAAAACTAATTAGTATTATAACATTGTAAATGTTATAATTAAATTTGAATCAGAAACTCGAACAAATTGACTCAACTAGACTTGACTTGAATTTTATAAAGTTGACTCAACTAAAAAATTTTCAAATAAAATTTGAGTTATAAAATAGAACTTGTCATCTCAACTAACTAAATTTTTTTACTCGATTCGATCAATACTCAATGAACAATATGACGCAAACATTTAAAAAATAACATCAATTGTAAAAAATTGGGTAAAGTACACAAATGATCACTAAACTATCTCCAAAAATACATAATGGTCATCAAACTTTCAAAAATTACGTAATAGACATTAAACTTTAGTTTTTGTTACAAAATGGTCACTAAACCGTTAATTGAGCGACGTGAGTTTTCAAAAAAAAATGTGTGAGGTGACAGTTACAAAAAATTGAATAATAAAATAGTTAATCCACCATATTGACACATTCAATCAATTTGTTCTTAATTTAACCATCATTATTGATGTCTAAATTGTTGAAATGTGTAAATGTTGATGATTAAAGTTTTAATGTCCATTATATATCTTTTGAAAGTTTGATGACCATTTTATATTTTTAGAGATATTTTAGTGACCAATTGTATACTTTACCCTTAAAAATTGCACCCATTATTGATAAATAACACTTCCCTATTTTATATTAATTTCCACCTACACATGGGCGGAGCCACATGGTGGAGTGACACCCACAATTTTTTAAATTTTTTATATAATTTATTTATAAAAATACTAATATATAAATAACAATCATTTATAAATAATTAACATATTTTAAATTCAGTTTAAAGAAAATAACTTTCCTTAAAAAAATCTTGTCTCCACCCATGCACCCATGTGTGCTAAATCTAGCAATAGTGACGCACTGTTCAAGTAACTGTAAAATTTGATGGAGAAATTAATAAACTGTCATGTATGTTAATTGTTTAGTTATTATTTTTCTTATATGTAATTAAAAATTATTATAATTTTTTAACTCGACTCGTTCATGTATTAATTAGTTGTCCATTTTGAACTCACAAATGATTTTAGTAGAAAAGAGAGATTTATCTTAAGAGTTTCGAGTTTGAGCATCTTTACCGGCAGAATGTGTGTCTTATCAAAAAAATATGAACATATATTACCTTGTAATCACATTAATACTATTAAAAAAATATTTGTCTGTTTCACTAACCGGAGTAATCAATTATCAAAGTGAATAGTAAATAATTACCCGATCTTCTTCGTTGTCGTGTCGCGAATCGACTTGACTTCTTGCAACTGAGGATGTAAAACGCTCGACCAAAATAAGGGAAGCCATATTAACGTATGGCCATGAACGCGCGACTAAAGCCGAAGAAATTGCAGGCTTAAAGAAGGGATGTCTTCTCACAAAATCTCTAGATGTTTGAATTCGAACAGCTTTGTCATGAAAATTTACCTGGAAAAATGCCATGACACGATGAGCCACGGCACTTGATCTTCTTCCCCAACTCGCCATGCTAATTTGAAAACAAGCTTCTTCTTTTGGTTTTCTATTATGTTAATTATAAAATGAAATTCTGGTAAAATACTAAAGACCAAATCTTTGCTTATAAAGATAGATAATCGATGCTGAAGACGAGAGAGAATAGTGAAAGCAAAATCTGTGTTCACCAAAAATAAATGTTATGGTTGGACGTAGAGTGATGGAGTAAGAAAAAGGGAAGAGGATCCAACAAAAATCCTCATCTTTTTTAGTGTCTTTATTTATGCTCAACACTAAAACACTTAACTCTAAATCTCAAACTTTAAAAATAAACCCTACACTCTACATCCTGACTCTAAACCTTAATTCTAAACTCTGAATTTATTTTTTTAGTATTGGAGCATAGATAATAAACCCTACACCTTACACTCTAGACCCTGACTCTAAACTTTAATCTTAAACTCTAAATCTATTTTTTAGTGTTGAAGTATAGATAGAGACACCAAAAAGTACAGGTGATTTCTATTCATAAAGGACCTTGACGTTTAAGAATTTTAAAAAATTCATAATAAGTATTTTGGTTATTTTTAAATTAATTTAGTTTCTTTAAATATTTGGGAATTTATATTAAAAATTATTTTTTAAAATATTTTTAATTAAATCCTCTAAAATTTTAACTTGTCCTATACAATTTTTTTGGTCTAATGACAATTCAGGTCTCTACAAACTTAAATAGTAGATAAATTTGATCTTACATAAGGATGTTCAAAATCAGCCCAATAAGTACCTAGGAGGCTCCTCCTTCTCCTCCGCGTCAAGAGGGAGGTGAGGCGAGAGCTGAGGGCGTAGGACCTCAGGTCGGTCAAGGTCCGGCCGGTATAGATCTAGCTCCGTTGGTTCAGGCTATATCTGAGGCTTTCCATGCAGCTGTGGCCGGCGGACAAGCAGTGGCACAACCTCAGAGTGAGGGCACCAGTTTGCCACTTGAGAGGCTTCGCAGTTTGGGAGGTGAAGAATTCCGAGGGTTGGCACCCGAGAGATCAGAGGCTTAGTTTGATAAGACTGTTCGTATCTTGTCTCAGATGGGTTGTACTGGAGCACACAGACTGGGATGTGTTGTTTCTTTGCTTCAGGGTGATGCTTACACTTGGTGGGTCACCATTACTACAGGCATGCCAGATGCCAAGATTACTTGGGAGTTCTTTGAGTCATCTTTTCGCAAGATGTATCTGGGTTCCCGCTATCTTGATGAAAAGAAGAGAGAGTTCATGGCTTTGCTTCAGGGTAACATGACAGTGACCGAGTATGAGATACGGTTTGTCATATTGAGTCAGTATGCATCTGAGCTAGTTCCTACTGATAGGGAACAATGCGACCGTTTCTGTTACGAGTTGAGTGAGGAAGTGAAGAGGTATACTTTGGCTACGGATTACACAGGCCTTGATGTCTTGGTCGCTAGGGCCAAGGACATAGAGCACAATTTGGGTCTGACCAAACGTTCAGGTGGTTCTAGTTCAGGGAAGCGATCTGCTGACTTTGATAGAGGTGATGCCAAGAGGCATAGGGACAATAGGCATCATTTTGATCACATACGTGGTGGTGGTAACCACAGAAGAGGCCATCAGGGCCAGAGAGCTGGTGGGCATTTACCCGAGTGTGCTAGGTGCGGGAGGCACTGTCACCCCTAATTTTTTGATCTAGGGTTTTGAAATAAATTGAATTTGGCGAATTAGAAACTTTCCCCTCAAGTAAGGTCATTTATGAAAAACTGTACCGAAACTATTATTCAATTATAATAGTTATTGTTTACTGTTTCATTTTAAAACAAGCATACTCAAAATAGTTATCAAATCCCAATAGTAATAAATGTCCAAAGTCCACGTTTACAACCAAATACTGAAAATACTTAAATCATTTAAGAAGTTCGGAAACGAAACATACTGATAGATAATATCAAATACTGATCGTATGTAGTCCTCCAAGTACCGAAACCTAAGTCTGGAAATCTGAAACAGATACAAAGGGGGAGTCAGCTATAAAGCTCAGTGTGTCTCTAAGGTGCATAACAGAAGTCAATCAAACAATAATATCACAATCAAGAATCAACAGATATTCCGAAATAGTACAAACAATACATACAGATGCCATAACATGACATGCACCCATCTACATCACCGTCCGAAGAGTGAAGTTCCCCTGAACCACTCTACACCTCATCACCATGTCCGAAGTAGAACTCATCCCGAAGGATGGAACTACTGATCCGAAGCGAAGTTCAACCCGAAGGATGAAGTCGCTGAGCTTCCTCCGTACAATATCCCAACCCAATGATATGACATGTAATCCGATTTCCGAGTCCGAATGCAATCTTGTTAAATAACTAAGATACATGTACATAATAATCCGATTCCAATATGTGTTACATAGCATGATCATAGTATCCGAGTATACTTTATTATCAGATAACAGAGCAGAATGACATACAAATGAGTCATGCAATATTCATCAAATATCAGTGCAAAAGAGCATACAGGTATTTCTCATACGGATTCACAAAATCATGTAACACATAAATGTAGCACAAACAGAGAACACACCTTAGGCAGCTATATAGTCAACGTCGATAGTGACGTCTCCCACGCTCAGCTCTAGCAGAAGGTCGGACAGAATTAGTTCCTAAAAATACAGGACACTATGTAAGATTTCCTACTATGCCATATCCGAATAATTTACTTAATAAATATCTTACTATCAGATCTCGAAGATTGTGACACCGGAGGTCTGCCTGGCGGTGGAAGAGGTAAAATCTCGGGATCCGAGTCCACGTCACCTGAACACGAAAATATCTGAGTTAAATTCCGATGTAACACTTTACTAACAATCTGAGCTCAACATATAAAATTGATCCAAAACGGCACTTCGGGTTCGAATTTGACGAAACGGACAGCAGCAACAGAACCGAAACGTCGAAAAACATAAAAGGGGCTCGGTCGAAAAAGTTGACCAAAAGTCAACGCTGACGTCATCGCTGACGTCAGCATGACGTCAGTCTCCTATAAACCCCAGACCGGTTCGGTTAGCCCCAGCCGACCGGTTTATCCACTGAACTGGTTCGGTTCATATACCAAAAATCCCCAAATCCATAAACCTAATTTTGTCAAACCCTAACCCTCCCCCGATGGTTACCTTCCCTGACCAAATTCGCGAGCCACCGGCGACCACGATGGCCACTGGAGGGTGGGTTTTGTTCGGACGGAAGAGAGGAACCCACCGGTGGTCGTGGCGAACTGAACGGGCGTCGTACAGCGCCGGAGAACGCAACCGAAACGGCAGCGAGTTAACCCTCTATATCGCGAACCTTCGACGGTCGATTGCCGGTGAAGCGGACGGCGGTTGAGCGTGTGGTTGGTACGGCTCGAACGAGAAGGGGACGGCGGTCACTCTGACGGTGGCGGTGAAGATCACGGCGTGGCGGTGGGACAGATCGGCGGTGGCCGACGATTATGAAAGAGGGAAAATAAAATAGGGGAAAAATACCAGCTGATGGGTATCCAATAATGGGAAAATTCATCCCCTATCGTGAAGATCTGATCCCCCTTTAATCATAATAGATAGTGGAGTAGGTAGGATATTTTTATTATTTAATTAATATATTATTTTCGGATCTCTCTAAAAATTATTTGGATTGGTTCAAGACCAAGAGCTTACCTAGCTCAATTGGTTTGGCACCCAGCTGATGATATAGGAGGTTGTGGGTTCGATTCCCACAACTCTCAATCCATTCCTTATTTTTTTTTATCATTTTCACATTAAATTAGGGGTGTTACAATTCTCCCCCCCTAAAAAGAAATTTCGTCCTCGAAATTTACCTGAAGTAAACAAATGCGGATACTGAGCTTTGATGACATCTTTGGGCTCCCAGGTAGCCTCGTCATGACTGCGACCACTCCACAAGACTTTGACCATCTTAATGGTCTTCCTTCTGAGAACTTTCTTATCCTGAGCAAGAATTTCAATAGGCTCCTCTTCAAAACGCAGATCAGGACGAATCTCAATCTCTTCCACAGGTAAAACATGAGACGGATCAACATGATAGCGTTTCAACACAGAAACATGGAAAACATCATGAATACGCTGAAGCTCTGGTGGTAATTCGAGTTGATAAGCAACAGATCCAACTCGACGAAGAATCCGATAAGGGCCAATATAACGAGGACTCAATTTGCCCTTCCGACCAAACCGAAGTACCTTCCTCCAAGGAGATACCTTCAGGAAAACTTCATCACCAACCTCAAACTCAAGATTTCGACGTTTCAAGTCGGCGTAAGACTTCTGTCTATCAAAAGCAACCTTAAGCCGGTCTCGAATCAATCTGACTGTCTGTTCAGCCTCACGGACTAGATTCGGTCCCAACAATCTACGTTCATTAAGTTCAGTCCATCCAACCGGTGATCTACACCTGCGCCCATACAGAGCCTTTCAAAGTTGAGACGTAACACTGAATTTCAGTCAAGGATGATATGTATGACTATATATACCATGCATATTTCCAGTGAATTCCTCCTCCAAGCCAATCCGACATAACCAAAGTTTTAAATGATTTGCACTTACCTTCAACGTAAAGGTCATACAATTGTTTTCTTTGTGTTTAACGGAGTAACTACCGAGTTTACTCTTTCACTGAGTTCATAGTCACCTCTCTCTTAGATTCATACTGCATTTATCATTTATTTATTTTTTATGATATTTTCCAGCATATCCTTATCACCGAGCTAACTTACATGCAGTCTTATATCGGTTACCTCATATGATTAAACACTTATTCTTAACCTGATTCAGATCTTCAATTTCACATGCATAGACCATCTCAAGTTCTCTATCCAGATTCAAATTCATTAAGTTAATCCAATTCATAGACAAACATTACCGATATTCCTTTCCAGTACATATCAAGCTATTATGGACAGAAGGGTTAGATGTACTTATTTCAAAAAAAGAAATAATCACAGTCATAATCCTTAAGAAGTTCCAACCAGCGACGTTGTCTCAGATTCTACTCTTTCTGCGTAAGGAGGTATTTTAGACTCTTGTGATCGGTGAAGATATATCACTTCTCTCCATAGAGATAGTGTCTCCGTAGAGGTAGTTGCAACCAAAACCATTCAAACTAGCATATCCCAACCTTGCATTACTAACCAACCCTTTCAATGTATTCGACTGTATCGTATATCTGAACGATTGCTTTCATATTTCACCATCGGACTTGCCGCGAAGTAATCAAACTTATATTCTGTGCGGAAAAACTCCCATCCTCATATTAATATCACGAGAGATTGATATACCAGAGTCATGCTTCACCCTTGAGGGCATTCCAGTCATTTCCAACTTTATTGACATTTCCAAAAATTTCATCAGAGGTAATTTACTTATTCCAATCATAGGGGTATTTCGGTCATTTCGATGTTCGAGATATCCATCATTACTGTCAATTGAACCATTTGTAGAATTTCAATCATTTAAGTACTCATGGGTGTTTCAGCCATTTCAGAAATTTCGGTACCTCCAACCACTTCATTCATTTCAGAACTCAAGGTTTTATCCATCCTTCCAGTTAATTCGCAAGCCTCGGTGTCCGAGGATACTTCAGCCCTTTTTTTATCAATACGATCTTTCCGAATAATTTAACCATGACAGTATTTCCAATACTTTTAGTCATTATGATCAATTCAGTATTTGAGCCACTTGATTAATTCCGAGGTATGAGTAGTTTCCCGTAAATCTATACTTGGAAATTCATTCCCAATTCAAGGAAACCTAACACCTTACAATCTCGAAGGTTTAAATCTTGTTACCATAATTTTCCAAGTAGATCGAGGTTTTTAGATGAATCGGGTTGTTTTACCATATCCAGTGCAGATTCCTAGATTGCTTCCAAATCCAAGGGTATTTTAATCATTCTCATACCATAAAGCATTTTCGTAATTTCATATCAAAATATTTTTAGCATTTGATCATTTGAAACTGATGATCAGATTTGGAGATTAGCTGTCTTATTACTTAATTTATTGAACTCCAGGTCCTTACATTTGTTAACTTCCTCGGTCGAGCATTTCGATCATATCTAGGTTATCATACTCAATTTCATATCTGGTTTGACTTGAGCAGGACTAACAGCACTCCTCATCATATTCATGCATGCATTAACCGAATATCAACATGTTCATAAAGCATACTAGAGGTAGTAGTGTATTACCTTTAATACTTGTTATATCATTTGATCATGATACTTCGTTCGATCACTCTCGAACCCAAATGTGACATCCTCAACATCCCGAATACAAGGAACTTTGAATACCTTCAATCGCGCAAATTCCAATTTCAGTCCTTATTCACATTGCCATAGAGACAGGAGCTGTACCCGGATATACATCTATGCCAAACTCAACCTCGTCACGTTTTGGCGGTACCCCTGGCAATTCCTCCGAAAAACATCTAGAAAAATTCCTAACCACCCGGATCTTATCCAAACCAGAATCTGACTACCTCAAGTCAAAAATATAAGCAATATAGGCAATAGCTCCATGTCGAATCATCTTTTCTGCTTTGAGAGCCAAACAACATTGGACAAGTAACCTCTACGCTCTCCCACCATAATCACCTCGTACCCATCTGAGATTTTCAGAGTCACCCTTTTCTTTTCACAATCCAAACGGACTCGATGAGCGGATAACCAATCCATTCCAAAAATAAGGTCGAACGCTTTGAAAGGTAACTCCATCAAATCAACAGAGAATATTTTTTTCCCTTGAATTTCCAAAGGGCAATTCTTGTACATCTTAGAAATCTTGACATGATCACCCACTCGGAGCATGTCTACCTTTACTAGCAGTACTAGAAGCAATTGTCTTGAACTGCCTTCTACCTCGATGAGGTGTCTGAATTGATGCATGACTCTGAACGGATGAACCAGTAGCTGAACGTGGATTTTTTTTAATAGTGATCCTGAGAACCACACCTGAGACACGTTCTGTTCATCCACCTGCATTCCTCGTTATGCTTGTTGTTGTAAAAACCACATACAGAAATAGGCCGACAGACTTTTGGACTACCCTGCCTGCCAGACAAAACTATCGATACTACAAGTCTTACATTTTGATAACTCTGAGGAACAAACTCATCGAGCATACAAAACTTTGTCGTACAAATGTGTCCGGTTGCTTTCCGACTTGTTCAAATTCTAAAGTTCCTCTTTTTTTTTTCCATTTGTGAAATTCGTCCTCTCAAAAGTTTTAACTCGATCAACCATGTCTCTGAATACTTTATCATGATGTGTTGCAACATCTCTTTGAATCGGTAATCGAAGTTCCTAAAAATCATACTTATCTTTCTCAATCACAACTAACTCAGGAGCATACTTGACTCAACTTCGAAACTTTATCTCATAAACATTCACTGTCTTGCTATTCTAATTCAAATTTATAAAATAATCTTAACACTTCGATACGAGCTCGACTCCTACATATCAGTCAGTGTTCTCAATATCAAGTGAGTTATCACTTCCGATCTGATATCCTCCTAACAAATGGTTCTCATCAACATGTAACTTATTCTGAATTTCTGCTTGCCCAACAGAAGGCGAGTGACCACTACTAGAAGTAGTAGTACGGGCCTCGGTCACGACATCGAACAAACAATAGATTAAAACTCCTACACAGTGGCATAATAGTCTATCTACAAAAGAAGAGTCCTAGAGTCAAGATTGGTACTTGGAGACTTTAATTAAAACATATATATATATATTTTATTTGGACATTTATCTGAAAATCTCATAATTTCCGAAAACATTTATGATGCTTGCAATTTTTCGAAAACTTTAAAATCAAATTTCCATCGAGTCTCACAGGCCGAGGGGTGTAACCTAGGCTCTGATACCACTAAATGTCACCCCTAATTTTTTGATCTAGGGTTTTGAAATAAATTGAATTTGGCGAATTAGAAACTTTCCCCTCAAGTAAGGTCATTTATGAAAAACTGTACCGAAACTATTATTCAATTATAATAGTTATTGTTTACTGTTTCATTTTAAAACAAGCATACTCAAAATAGTTATCAAATCCCAATAGTAATAAATGTCCAAAGTCCACGTTTACAACCAAATACTGAAAATACTTAAATCATTTAAGAAGTCCGGAAATGAAACATACTGATAGATAATATCAAATACTGATCGTATGTAGTCCTCCAAGTACCGAAACCTAAGTCTGGAAATCTGAAACAGATACTAAGGGGGAGTCAGCTATAAAGCTCAGTGTGTCTCTAAGGTGCATAACAGAAGTCAATCAAACAATAATATCACAATCAAGAATCAACAGATATTCCAAAATAGTACAAACAATACATACAGATGCCATAACATGACATGCACCCATCTACATCACCGTCCGAAGAGTGAAGTTCCCCTAAACCACTCTACACCTCATCACCATGTCCGAAGTAGAACTCATCCCGAAGGATGGAACTACTGATCCGAAGTGAAGTTCAACCCGAAGGATGAAGTCGCTGAGCTTCCTCCGTACAATATCCCAACCCAATGATATGACATGTAATCCGATTTCCGAGTCCGAATGCAATCTTGTTAAATAACTAAGATACATGTACATAATAATCCGATTCCAATATGTGTTACATAGCATGATCATAGTATCCGAGTATACTTTATTATCAGATAACAGAGCAGAATGACATACAAATGAGTCATGCAATATTCATCAAATATTAGTGCAAAAGAGCATACAGGTATTTCTCATACGGATTCACAAAATCATGTAACACATAAATGTAGCACAAACAGATAACACACCTTAGGCAGCTATATAGTCAACGTCGATAGTGACGTCTCCCACGCTCAGCTCTTGCAGAAGGTCGGACAGAATTAGTTCCTAAAAATACAGGACACTATGTAAGATTTCCTACTATGCCATATCCGAATAATTTGCTTAATAAATATCTTACTATCAGATCTCGAAGATTGTGACACCGGAGGTCTGCCTGGCGGTGGAGGAGGTAAAATCTCGGGATCCAAGTCCACGTCACCTGAACACGAAAATATCTGAGTTAAATTCCGATGTAACACTTTACTAACAATCTGAGCTCAACATATAAAATTGATCCAAAACGTCACTTCGGGTTCGAATTTGACGAAACGGACAGCAGCAACGGAACCGGAACGTCGAAAAACATAAAAGGGGCTCGGTCGAAAAAGTTGACCAAAAGTCAACGCTGACGTCATCGCTGACGTCAACATGACTGTGATGACGTCATCGCTGACGTCAGCATGACATCAGTCTCCTATAAACCCCAGACCAGTTCGGTTAGCCCCAGCCGACCGGTTTATCCACTGAACTGGTTCGGTTCATATACCAAAAATCCCCAAATCCATAAACCTAATTTTGTCAAACCCTAACCCTCCCCCGACGGTTACCTTCCCTGACCAAATTCGCGAGCCACCGGCGACCACGATGGCCACTGGAGGGTGGGTTTTGTTCGGACGGAAGAGAGGAACCCACCGGTGGTCGTGGCGAACTGAACGGGCGTCGTACGGCGCCGGAGAACGCAACCGAAACGGCGGCGAGTTAACCCTCTATATCGCGAACCTTCGACGGTCGATTGCCGGTGAAGCGGACGGCGGTTGAGCGCGTGGTTGGTACGGCTCGAACGAGAAGGGGACGGCGGTCACTCTGACGGTGGCGGTGAAGATCACGGCGTGGCGGTGGGACAGATCGGCGGTGGCCGACGATTATGAAAGAGGGAAAATAAAATAGGGGAAAAATACCAGCTGATGGGTATCCAATAATGGGAAAATTCATCCCCTATCGTGAAGATCTGATCCCCTTTAATCATAATAGATAGTGGAGTAGGTAGGATATTTTTATTATTTAATTAATATATTATTTTCGGATCTCTCTAAAAATTATTTGGATTGGTTCAAGACCAAGAGCTTACCTAGCTCAATTGGTTGTGCACCCAGCTAATGATATAGGAGGTTGTGGGTTCGATTCCCACAACTCTCAATCCATTCCTTATTTTTTTTTTATCATTTTCACATTAAATTAGGGGTGTTACAGGCACCATACCGGAGAGTGCTGGGGAAACTTTCACGCGTGTTGGAACTATGGAGCTAGAGATCACCTTAGGCGTGACTGTCCACATCAGGTTGGGTTTGCACCAGTTCAGGTTCAGGCTCCTGGTAGAGCTATTGAGTACCCGAGAGGCCGTGGGCGCAGTCGAGGTAACTTTCAGCCAAGGAACGAGGGTCAGAGGAATGTAGCTCATGTAGTTGCGGTTCAGTAGGAGGGCGGAGGTCAGGCTAGAGTTTATGCTCAGCGAGAGAGACAGAACGACACAGATGTGATTGTAGGTAATTTCTCGATACAGTCTCTGAGTTTTCTTTCCTTGATTGACTCCGGGTCTACGCATTCATATATATTGAGTGAGCATGGAAAGATGTTAAATATACCTTGTGAGGTACTAGAGGTAGGTGTTAGTGTTACTAGTTCCTTCGGGGATACAATAGTGGTTAGGAAGATGTACAAAAGGTGTCCGTTAATGGTTCAGGGGCATATATTTCCAATGGTCATGATGGAGTTACCGTTCTATGGCTTCGATGTGATTTTGGGTATGGACTGGCTTACAGAGCATAGGGTTAGGATAGATTTCGAAACAAAAAGAGTCTACTTGAAGCTTGCGGATGACTACGAGATTGTGGTAGTAGGGGAGAATGTAAATTTTTTATCGAATGTTGTTTTAGCCTTAGAGGCTTAGAGATTAGCTGAGTTGGGTTGTGAGACGTACTTGGCCTACGTAATGAATCTGAACATGAATGAAGTTAGACCACAAGATATCAGAACAATGTGTGATTTTCCGAGTGTGTTTTCGGAAGAGTTACCGGGTTTGCCGCCTGACAGAGAAGCAAAGTTTGCTATAGAGACATATTGAGATTCTACTTCCGTTTCGATTGCTTCGTATCATATGGCATCGAAAGAACTGAAAGAGTTGAAGACTCAGTTACAAGAGTTGTCAGATAGAGGTTTTATCCGTCTGAGTTCTTCGCCTTAGGGGCGTTCCGGTATTATTCGTGAAGAAGAAAGACGGTAGTATGAGGATGTGCATTGATTATAGACAGTTGAATCAGCTTACAGTGAAATAAAAGTATCTCTGCCGCGTATCGATGATTTGTTTGATTAGTTGAGAGGGGCATCAGTCTTTTCGAAGATTGATTTGAGATCCGGTTATTACCAGTTGAAGGTAAAAGAGTTTGATGTACCGAAGACATCTTTCAGGACTAGGTATGGTCACTACGAGTTCTTAGTTATGTCGTTTGGGTTGACAAACGCACCGGCTGCCTTCATGGACATGATGAACAGAATCTTCCATTAGTGCTTAGATTATTTTGTGGTTGTATTCATAAATGATATTTTGGTATATTCACGTACCGAGGAAGATCATGACAAGCATTTGAGGTTAGTTTTGCAGACTTTGCTAGACAACCAGTTGTATGCTAAGTTGAGTAAGTGTGAGTTTTGGATCAGAGAAGTAGTCTTTCTAGGACATGTAGTGTCAACCGAGGGGATTAGAGTTGATCCGAAGAAGATAGAAGCCATTGT
This sequence comes from Hibiscus trionum, assembly GCA_030270665.1. Classification (NCBI taxonomy): domain Eukaryota; kingdom Viridiplantae; phylum Streptophyta; class Magnoliopsida; order Malvales; family Malvaceae; genus Hibiscus; species Hibiscus trionum. The sequence continues at coordinate 192,836 of BSYR01000016.1, forward strand.
TGAGTGGAAGCAACCAAAGTTTGTGATAGAGATTCGTAGTTTCCTAGGCTTAGCAGGTTATTATAGGAGGTTTGTGAATGGGTTCTTGATGATAGCCGCTCCTTTGACTAAATTAATTCAGAAGAATGTTTAGTTTGAGTGGTTATATGCGAGACAACAAGCCTTTGAGAAACTAAAAGAAGCTTTGACAGATGCACCAATTTTGATTCAGCCAGAGTTGGGGAAATAGTATGTGATCTACAGTGATGCTTCATATGTAGGATTAGGTTGTGTGCTCATGCAAGACGGAAGAGTTGTAGCTTATGCCTCGAGACAGTTAAAGATTCACGAGCCTAATTATCCGACACACTACATAGAGCTAGCCGTAATTGTGTTTTCCTTGAAGATCTGGAGACATTATTTGTACGGTGAGAAATGCATAGTGTATACGGATCACAAGAGTCTGAAGTACTTAATGACACAAAGAGAGTTGAACCTTAGACAACGTAGGTGGCTAGAGTTGCTTAAGGACTACGATCTCACGATTGAGTACCATCCGGGTAAAGCCAATGTAATGGCAGATGCTTTGAGTAGGAAGGTAATTGTTGAGTTGAGAGCCATGTTTGCTAGTTTGAGCTTGTCTGGTGATGGTGGTTTAGTGGCAGAGCTTTAGGTTAGATCTACCTTAGGCCAGTTGATTAGAGAAAAACAATTTTTAGATAGATCTTTGGCACCTCACGTGTAAGATATAGCCGAGGGTAAACCATCGGACTACAATTTCAGTGTTGATGTGGTCTTATGTTTCAGAGAAAAAATAGTTGTGCCGGATGAAAGTGATTTGAGACGTACTATCTTGACCGAAGCACACAGTATCCCATTCGCTATGCATCTTGGTAGTACGAAGATGTATCGTAATTTGAAGAATGAATACTACTAGGTTGGTTTGAAGAAAGACGTAGCCGATTTCGTGAGTAAGTGTATGATATGCCAGAGAGTGAAGGCAGAACATCATGTTTCATCAGGATTGTTGCAACCGTTGAGGATTCCGGAATGAAAGTGGGAAAATATCACCATGGACTTCATTTCAGGTTTGCCTTTGACTCTTTCGAAGAAGAACTCAGTTTCGGTTATAGTTGACCGCTTCACGAAGTGTGCTCACTTTTTAGCTGTTCATACGACTTACCCCTTAGATAAGTTGGCCGATTTATACATCAGCGAGATTGTGAGACTGCATGGTGTGCCGAAGTCGATTGTGTCTGATAGAGATCCGAGATTTACAGCCAGATTTTAGGAGTGTTTGCATGCTGCTTTGGGCACCCGATTGATTTTTAGTACGCCGTATCATCCTCAGTCAGAGAGGGTTATACAGATCTTAGAGAACGTGTTGCGTTGTTGCATTATTGATTTTCAGGGTACTTGGGAGAAACACTTGTCGTTGGTCAAGTTCGCATACAATAACAGTTATTAGTCGAGCATTCAGATGGCTCTGTATGAGGCACTGTATGGTAGAAAATGTAGAACTTCGATTTGTTGGGCCGAAGCAGGCCAGAAGTTGTTACCAATGCCAGATTTGCTTAAGGGGACTACCGATAAGGTAAAGTTAATTTGTGATCGTTTGAAGGCAGCTTCGGATAGACAAAAATCCTATGCCGATTTGTAGAGGAAAGAAGTTGAGTATGCCGTGGGAGATAGAGTGTTCTTGAAAGTCTCTTCGTAGAAGAAAGTTATGAGGTTTGGCAGAAAAGGGAAATTGAGTCCGAGATACATTGGGTCGTATGAGATCGTGAAACGAGTCGGTCCGGTTGCTTATCAGTTACGGTTGCAATCCGAGTTAGAGAAGATTCACAATGTGTTCCACGTTTCGATGCTTCGTAAGTATAGATCAGATTCGTCGTATGTTATGTCTGTGGAAGAGATTGAGTTGAACCCAGACTTGACATACGATGAGAAACCAGTTGAGATCTTAGCATCCGATAGCAAAGTGTTGCGTGGTAGATAGATTGAGTTGGTCAAAGTGAGGTGGCAACGCCGAGGTGTGGAAGAGGCCACTTGGGAGAAAATGGAGGATATGGAGAGGCAATTTCCGTATCTCTTCCAGTCAGGTAATTTCGAGGACGAAATTCCTTAGGTGGGGGAGAGTTGTAACACCTGGGTTTAGGGGTCGGGAGTTAAGTGTGTAAATCGGGTTCGGGTCGTTGGGCTTGGTTTTAAATTAAAATGGGCTTGTGTTTTCATTAAGGGCAAAAAGGAATTTTCTAAATAAATGAAATATACAAGTAATATATTGTTTTGAGAAAAAGTTATCATCTTCTTCCTTGTAACCAAAAACCCACGACACAAAACCTCTCAAACCCCAAGTTACTGTTCCATCCATTTTCTCATCGATTTCAAGTGCTTTCATCAAGGTAAATATGTTTTTGACTTCTCCTCTTCTTCCTTAACGTTTCTATGGTTTTAGTTTTTCATAAACACCATTTTGAAGTTCTTCAAGTATTCAAATTTTAGGAAAAAGGTGGAAACTTTAATGGTTTTTCATTGGGTTTTTTATTTGTAAAGTTAATATATGTTTTAATCTTGCTCTTAAGTGTATCATATGTTAAAATGGTGGTGTTTTCTTTAAATCCCGAAATGGGTATTTGTGGGTGTGTTAAAGGTTAGAAAACTTGAGTTTTGAGGGTAGTTTTGTGAAAGAATGTTGGGCTGATGGTATGGTTATGCTTGAGGGTTGTTTTGAGCATGTTTAGTGATGATTTGGGTGTTGGAATCGATGGGTAGTTGCTGGGTTGTATGTAAGTCCGAAAATGAAGAGTTTGAGTTAGCTTTGGCTTGGAAATGTAGTGAAATGGTCTTGAGATTGTAATCTGATTTGTGGTAGTGGTTTTGTGGATGATTTGTTGAGTAATACACTATTTTTGGTTGGTTAGAAACAAGGGAAACCGTTGGAGAAGCTTCGGGCTCGATTCTGGGAAACTTGGAGGCTTGATCGGTATTCTTGACTTGTATTAAGGGTGTTCGGTGAGTGGACTGTTTTAAATGGTTTTAAATTGGTTCAAAGTGTGTGGTTGAGGTATTAGATTGTGCTTGGTAGGCCAATCTAATGCGGGGATTAAGTTGGTAGCTTAATCTCTTATTTGACTTTATGAGTTCTTGCTAAATGTGATATGTGTTCGTTTATGCATGTAGCGTTATGTTGATGTTGCGTGATGGTGATTGATATGTTATGTTGCATGATTTTGAAATCATGTTGAGACTCGTTTAGTATGTTGGCACTAGTCTTGATTACCGGATATAAATGATCGATCATTAGGATGAGTGTGCACACGGTAAGAGTCAAATTCGCGCGTAGCCTTGGTGACGTGTAGTCACCAAGGAGGAGTACGGTGAAGTAACATTCCACCGGAAAGTGTTTGTGTGTGATGATGAGTGGAATCCCATCCGTAAAGAAACTGTGATGTGTGAAATCCCATCGAAAGGTAATATTGTTGTTTGAGTACGTTGGGGAGAAAATCCCAATGGAAGTTATCCGCATATCCGAGTAAGCTATATAGTTGTCAATATACTTGTTTATGTGTGGTTGATATGGTAAGATGTTCTATTGTATTTGTGCTTAGCATAACATGAGGTAAGATGTCATGTTCATGCATTCTTGTTGTAGTTGGCTATGTTGATATGTTGGTTTTAATGTATGTCTTGTGGATGAGTTATAGATACCATGCTTTGAACCCTGCATTGTCGATATTTGTTTTTGAGCTCCCTCACTAAGCTTTCAAGCTTACGCTCTCATTTTCGACATTGCAGATCATTAGTGTGGAAGTTAACAAGGAGCAAGGAAGGGGCACCCAAGAGCGTGTGTTGCTGCTCAAGTATGATTTTATTAAATAATGTAATAGATAGCAATGAGGATGCTATGTGTTGTAGGAGCGTATGTTAGACTCCTACGTTGGCTTTAATGCTGTCAAATGCCTATGCTTTTGTGTTGAAGATTTGTAACTCATGTTTTATGGATGCTTATGTTTTTGTGTGGAAGGCATGTAAACCTTGTTTATGCAATGCTTTCGTGGATGTATGATTCTTCATAGTTAAATGTCTCATATGCATGCTCGATCGTTTAAATATGCTCTTTGTAGGATGTGTTTGCCTCTAGATTTGTTGTATGATTGGTTGCTTGTGATCTTTGGTGTTTGAGGCAAGTTTGGGGATGTTTGAAGATGCAGAAAATTGTTTTTGGGTCACTCTGTGTGCAGGCGTTTCGAAACGCTCGTGGTTATTTCAGAACGGTTGTAGCTCCATGGATACTCGTATCGGAACGGGGGTGGTGCCGTTTCGATACGATTTGACACTGTGAGCTCCCGTTTTGGTACGCGTTTCGATACGATTTGCCACTGTGAGTGCCTGTTTCAGAACCAGTTCCGAAACGTTTCGACACTGTAGACACCCGTACCGGAACGAAGTGGACTTTATCGGTACGGCTTGGTCTGACTTTTAAACTAGAGCCCGTATTTCGGAACGAGCAAGCCTGTTCTGAAACGCATGCCTGTAAATTGGCTTTTTGGGCATCTTCAAAGGTTCTCGGATGTTGTGTTTTAGTCCCGATTGTTTGTAAGCTTCCTTGTTAGGTTCGTGTGTACCTTTTATGTATAGTTTGGTTTCGTAAGCATGCAATCGGACTAACATGTCACTCGGTAAATTTAAAGTTGGCTCATGTTCTGCTTGGGTTGTTTCGCTATCATTTTTCGCTGTCGTTTCTCACATAGGACTAAATGATACATCTAGACAAGATAATCAATGAAAAAATAGGGTTGCTAATCGGAGTGGAACCTTAACGGGTTTCGCTTTGGTTTTTCCCGTGTAACCCGTTCGGATCGACTTGTCGGCTAGACCGATACGAGGGGTTACATAAATACTCATTAATCCGGTTTTGAATACCCATAATCTTACCTCCCAAATTTAGATTTAAATAATTAATAAGCATTTATATTTTAAAGTTTTATAATTTGACTATTCTATTGCTTACACGTCACACCCCTTAGGATCGGGAAGTTTTACGTGCATGTCTTTGTTGCTTGGGGTTAGGAGTGAGCATTATTTAATTTTAATTGAATTAATCGATCGAATTAAAATTTTCTTTCCAGTTAATTTTAGGTATAATCAGTTAACGATTAACTTTTTTTTTTAAATTTGGTTATCTGTTAATTATCAAATTAGCACAAAATGAAAATTGAATTCATTGAATTATTACAAAATTGTCATTAAACTTTTCAAATTTTATCACTATTTTATAACATGTCATGACCATTTTGTAATAATTCGATAAGTTTAATGATTGTTTTGTAACTTTTGAAAGTTACGTGACTGAAAAGATCGAAAATAATAAGCTAGTTGGGTGGAATTAGTACAATAGTTTTTTCCCTCTTTATGATAAAGCGAATTTAAATTTTTAATGTAAATATTAAAATTTGAACTCATAAAAGATGAAAAACGAATAATTATTTTTGATCATTCAACTATTGTAAGAGACTTTTAATGGATTTGTCTCTTTTTTTTTTTCTTTTTGATCCATTGAATTGTATTATCTTTTATAGTTATTAATAAAATTCGGATGTTATCTTTAAAAAAAATAAGTTTTTTTTAAATATTTCAACCAATTAAAGGATATCCCTACAACAGTTTCTTTAATAAAGAAGGTTACCTAATTAATTTTTTTTGCTGGCACATTGTTTATGTAATTAATTAATTCGACACTGTTTTGGGCTAAGCATCTGCTAGGAATAGTTTCGATTTATAGACTATGGATTCAATTTAAATTTATATTTAATAATACATTTTAGAAAAATTCTACGTGCTTGACGAGCACGGGTGAGTATCACTAACGATGAACACTAATGAGTACTATTAATTAAAACATATTTTTTTTCAACATAGATCAAAATATTTATATACCCCTAAATTATAAAACTTTAATTTTTGTTCATTTAAAATTTAAGCCACTGCCGCTATCAACAGCTCCTGCCGTCAGCCGCTCCACTACTTCCCTCATTTTCGTGTGATAACGCCTCTCCTCTCATCATCCTTGTTTTCCGATCACTGAAACCCTGGTGTAAGTGTTCATCGCACCAGTACGAATAATTTCACATTTGTGTTTGGTGAATAATTTCACTTTTTTCCCATTCCCAGTTGCAATTATTTATGGCACCATTCATAATTAAATGAATTTTAATTGAGTTCTGAATCATAGTTTAGAACTCAAGTTTATGATTTAAATAATTTCACATTTGTGTTGTATGATTCATGGATTATCATGGTGGTGGCGGCAATGACGACATCGGCTTGAATTTTAAATAAATAATAATTAGGGTTTATAATTTAGAAGTAGATAGATATTTTTATCTATGTTTAAAAGAAAATTAAAAATAAAATAATATATTTTAATTAATTTACCTTTTGATTTTTAAATAATTTATAATTATACAGTAAGTTCAATTGAATTAATGATGCTCATCGGTGCTCGTCGAACGCTGTGATAGTTGGATAGAATGATAAGATAAATTATTTAGATGTGATAGAATGATAAGATAAATTATTTTATTTATTTACCGATATTAAATTCTAAATTCAATCTTAATATTTTTTTGGCCAAGTAATCTTAATAATTTTCCTTCTTGTAAAAAAGATATTATTTATATTTTGTTTGTGATGGTTGGTCCTTATTATTCAAGTGTGGACGAGATAAGAAAAAATAAGTTTGACCGGACACAGATTTTTTTGTTGTTGGGAAAACCATTAATATATAGGTCGTTGGTTGATTAATTTAGATCAAATACTACAAAAAATCATTATCAAATGATTCTCTCAACTCATTTATTTGCTTTTATAATGTTAGAATTCGAATAACTCACTAAACCATTAATATGTAACTCATTGATGTTTAATTATGTAGTAGATTTGAGTCCTATTTTTTTAAACATTTTAGTCTGCGATGTTTCAATTTTGATCAAAATGGCATTTATTTAATGAAAAATATCAATTAATTAATAGTCAATATTTATTGTTAACATGACATGTCCACATACACATAATTTTAAACTTGGCATAATGCTATTAAAAAATTATCTGTTAATTTCGTTATAACTTTTTATACCCAACACTAAATAAATTAAATTTTAAATTACAACTCTAAATTATAAATTTCAAGCCCTAAAAATATACTATATTCACAATAGGCTAAACCATAATCTTAAACCCTAAACATTAATTCTAAACCCTAAACCTATTTTTTATTGTTGGGCATAAATACGACACTAAAAAAGCAAGAAATTTTTATTCAATATATTCTTGTCAAAAACAGTATTTAGTTAATTATAGTCGTAATTAATTATATGTTTATAAAAATATATCAAGGTAATCAATTAATATAATTAATATTTGGCTTAAATGTAAAATAAGTGCTCAAAGTATACATTTTTTTAACTTTAGATAGTTGTAGAGCGTTTGGGTGTTCTCTAAATGTGAGCACAAGTGCACACTCTTGTCAAGTATTAGTATATAAGATATCGTCTCCCACAGGGATTGGACAGCTTAACTCGAATTGCAATTCCTGCACAAAGAAAATTAAATGCACAAGTGAATTTTAGTTTATAAAGAAAAGTAAATAAAACACAAGTAATTGAAGAAAAGATCAGGGGGATAGATGGGCCAGGTTATGCTGCTTAGTAGTGTGAAACTGCGTTGAATAAGTTAAGTTGCTTTGCGCTGTCAGACTTTGCTGCCTCGGCGGAAGATGGCAGATTGTCTGCTTCGATGCTTTCGCTGCCTCGGCAGTGGAATAGACATGTGGCTCGGCGACAAACTCGGCAGTCCTTCAAGGCTCGGCAGAATGCTTCAACAATGATCCCGCTTATGTCTAAGTCAGAATGCTGTTGTTGCCCACTGCAGATGATACCCGTCACAGCATGAATCTTGCGAAGACAACAACTTTGGTTTGTTCTTTTTTAGCCGCCTTAAATCCTAACCTATGTCTAGGCTGGATTGATCAACACTTGATTAGAGTGAGGATCGTACTTACCCCTTTCGTGAGTTCGACTCTCTCGACACCGAACAAATAGATAGTTAACAACTAATCTTTTGAACTTAATTGAAAACTATGAAGAGCATGAAATAAGCAAACCTTGAAGTTTTATTGCAAAAACAAACTTAATTCCTAAACAACCGTTCTCACACTAGTTTACAACATAACCCAAACCCAAAAGAGAATTTAGAACATAATTGGCGGCAAAAAACCTAGACTATGACTAAGGGAAAACCTAAGTTGTTTTGAATTACAATATATGTCAAGTATATATAGGCATTAGCTAGGCCAAGTCCTCATTGGAGTAGAAGTTTTCAAAATAGTTTTTGCATTAAATGCAACCTTTAATTCTGACTTCTTTGAGTTGAATGTGGACTCCTTCTCGTTGCTTTGCACCACAAGTTATCTTGAACTCCTCCTTCGGCGGCTCTTTCTGCTACTCCAGGCATCAGAATATTGAGTGGATGGCATCGTTGGAATCATGATTTTCTGCTTTACAAATCACACTCTAGTTTTCCAATTCCCCAGCTTGCTGCCCTGGGTGGCAGGTATGGCGGCGGCAGCTACTCGACATCGGCTATCTCTGTCTGGAGCTGCATCAGTACAACTCCCTGATCTGCTACCTTAGCATCAACTCCTCTCTTCTTCTACCAACTTATAGTACCTGAAACTAAAACTAAACTAAAACAACATCTTTTCCTTACCAAATAAAAGATAATCAATAAAAGCATGACAAAGTAAAGAATACTGTAATATGCAATGCATGAACCTAATTATGCCTAAAATGTACTTAAGAACTGCAATAATATGAGATGGAATGCGCACAAAATATAGAACTTATGAACACTTTACACACCCCAAACTCGAACTATTGCTTGTCCTCAAGCAATGCAAACCTAATCATACTTGCCCTTTGAACTAATCAGAGAGAAAAACATGTTTTCAACTTGATTTAACACCTCAAGGCCGTGGTACCTGTCATTAGATTAGTGAGAGGAGAATAGCATGAATTACCTCAGAAGTAAACTATAATGCCAGTGAAGTGTGTGCAGAAACTGTGTACAGGCTGAATCTGAAGAATATTCTAAGTAAACAAAGATGTTGTCACGATATATAAGGTCGCTGCCGAGGTAGCATAATTAAGCACAATTAATAATCACGGCGATAAGGGCTTCAACTCATCACAACTACTCTTCTAGGTCTGAAATTAAGATATGAGCAAACTACAAAACCCCAAACTCATTGAGTAGAGTCATCCCGTGAAGACTTTCATTCACTCATGCTAATTTTTCCGTCACTCCACAGATTTTCAGATTCATGGACTTTGATAGCAACGAAGTGTCCTTGCACATGATTCTTCATAGAGCCGGTTTCGGGCACCTCTAGGGAAAAACAACATAAACATTTCTTTCATGCTGTGGCAGTGCTTTTCTTTTTCTGTTTGTTGCCTGCCGCGGAAGCTTTCTGCAACCATGTTAAAATTTTACAAATAATTCAAGCATGCAATGTTTATTAGAAATTCAAACAAATTCAGCAAGTAACAGTAGTGTTTTTAATTTTTGGCAATTATAGAAAAATTCTAAGTTTACTTCATGCTTTCCCCAAAATTAAATTCTTTTTAATTGGTGCAAAAAAAATAAAGTCGGCTATCCTATCATAGGCACAAGTTCTAACAAACTTTTTCTTTTTGATTAATTTTTAAGGCAAGTACATTATGCAACTTAATATGCACTAATTATGCCTAGACAAAATGAGTGCTAACCCCCCCAAACTCGAGACGGGCATTGCTCTCAATGCACAAAATAAAATACAATAAAAAAAGAAAAATAAATACAAGTAATATAATTAAAACATGAAAATAAACAATAAAATAAAGAAAAGAAAAGAAAAGAAAAAACTCTAGAAATTGGCTGAGGGCTGAAAAGAAGCTTGGGTCTTTGCGGCAGAGGAGGAAGATGAAGATTGGATGACAAGGCGGCGGCTGGCAGATGTCTAGGCGGCAGACTTGGCATGTGATATTTTTGTTGTCCGCAGCGGCTGGACTCTCTTAGGAGTGGGGCAAGGAGATTCACTTTGTTCCTTCTTGGATTTCGACTCCTCTTTCTCTGATTCGGCGAAGATGATGTGTCGCTTTCTCTTCCTGGTTGCCTCCTCCATTTGTTCTGCCGGAGGGTTTTCTATCGCTATGGGTGCCGCTGTTACTGCCGTCTCCTGCTCGACCTCGTTGGACGGGGAGGTGTTTGCCATCATTTCTGCTGTACAAGCTGGAGAAAATGTTGATGATGCCTCTCGGGAGTGTCAGCCACCATGTTAGAAGCGGAGGTGGTGGAGTAGGATGGATAGTGCGTCGGAGATGGCATCTGGCGGCAGAAGACGGCGTGATGGGCAACTGCTTCTAATGGTGTTCCTTCTCGGGGTTCGGCTGCGACAGCTAAGGCTGCAGGGAATATGGGCAGAGAGGGGTCGTTAATGACTTGTCAAAATGCTTATATTTTACACCTTTTTGCTTAAGTATTTGTTTGTTCTCGAGGTCATATCATAGCATGTAGGTGCATTTAGAGCATATAGTTGCACGTATCTTTACTTGTTGGTGGTTTGGCTTTATCTAATGAGACTAGATGCTTCTTAAAGGGTATTTGCTGGTGTGGTGTTGTGCAGGTTGAAGTTGATGTGAAGTAGGGCAAGGAAGGAAAATGCTATAGCAAATTGGACAACAATTCTGGGCGCAGAAAAAGACAAACTAACGCGCACACACTGATCACCCACATGTGCAAACCCCATTTTGTCTGCTTAAGCCCCACATGCATAGGGAATATTCCTTGAACGCCAGAGGATTATAAGGGCACAAAACCCTAGGAGCCTCCACTATATAAAGGACACACGACCCCTATTTAAAGGAGAGCGTGAAAAGGTGACAAAAAGGCTAGGGAGAGAAAGCAAAGGCGTCTCTTTTCTTTTCTTCTTCCTCCACTTGGTGTCCTCCATTGTAGAAGCTCCAAGGGTCTGACCTTGCTGACCTTGAGAGAGGCGGCAAGTCTAGGGCGGTTTGTGGCGCTGCAAGTCCATCGGGATTGGGAGTCTCATCTTCCCGTTCTGTTGCTTTAGCATTTATTTTATATCTGGAAAATGGGTTGTATGAACGAAGATACTTCGAATGATATTTTCCCAACCATGAACTAATTTAGGTGGCTAGGGCTGTTTTGATGAACTATGTTTTAGTTTCTTTTATGAATGTTTATTTATCTCTTGCTTGTATCTACGCTTTGTCTATGTTGTTAAATGCTTAGGGTTGTAAGAGCCTTCGAGAGTTGGCCTTTCCTTAGGTGTGAGTTGAGGTTAGTGGTTGAGAGAGCTTTCTTTAACCTGCATAGACAATGGAGTTAGATGCTGAGAGGCACAACTCTAATCCACCTTAGAGATAAGTGTTGGGTTTCAACGACTAAGAAGGATAGAACTTTATGGGTAGATGGAGTGATAGAGTTTACGCTGAGAGGTATTGTTGTAGCATTTCCTACTCCCAGTTTCCTTGCTAGAGATAGTTAAGGAGCACCTTGAGTAAATCCTATCGAGCATAGACTAAGTTATAGAGGTAAACCCTAGTTGAGAGCTAAGACATAGGCTAACCAGGCAACCCAGCCAATCATTCCCAAGTGAGTTTTGCACTCGTAAGAGGACCTGTTTGTCTACTGATTTCAACACGCTATCTTTTATTTTTATTTGCTACAACATTTATATCTCTGTTCTGATTTGCTACAACATTCATCACTCTCTCTTGATTTGCCACAACATCCTCTATTTTCATTTCGTGACACTTGTATGCTTACGCTTACCTTGAAACACCTCCAATCCCTGTAGAAACGATACTCACTATATTACTTGTTCGACGTGTATACTTGCACCATATTTGCGTATCATTTATATTACATCATACGCGCAAAGAAGTTTTTGGCGCCGCTGCCGGGGATTGACAATTGGTTGTTTTAGGTTTAGTCTTTGCACTAGTTTATTTTGTTTTTGTTTTTTATATATTTTCTTAAGTTGTTTTTGTTTTTCTTTTGAGGTATTGTGCTATTGCATGCGCCAAAAATGACATCGAGAGCCTATATTACCTTATATTCCTGAAATTGAACATCTATTTCGTCAGCGGAGACGTATACAAGAAGCTATTAGAATCATGAACGGAGCTCAGCATCAAGGGGAACCTGCTGCAGTAATTAGAGACCAAGGTCAAAATGCTCCAGCAAGACCTAGAGCTATTAGAGATCACCTAAATCCTGTCTTGGATGATCTTAATCCAGGAATTGTTGCTCCCGAAATTCAGGCAGCCCACTTTGAGCTTAAACCTGTCATGTTCAACATGTTGAACTCAATTGGTCAGTTTGGAGGCTCGCCTCATGAAGATGCTAGACAACATATTCGTGCTTTCTTAAAAGTGTGTGACTCTTTCTGTCAACAAGGGGTGCACGAGGATGTGTTGAAACTCAAACTCTTTCCTTATTCTTTGCGTGATCAAGCACGAGAATGATTGAGTGGTGTGCCAGCCAGATCATTGGAAACATTGACAAATTTGTGCAAGAGCTTTTTGCTGTGGTATAATCCACCAAATAGGAACACTCAGTTGAGGAATGATATTGCCTCCTTTCGCCAGTCTGATGACGAATCATTGTATGAGTGTTAGGATAGATTTAAGGGATTATTGCGCAAGTGCACTAATCACGGTTTTCATGATTGGACACAAGTGGTTATGTTCTACATTGGTGTTAATGCTCCCACCAGAATGATGCTAGATGCCTAAGCAAATGGGACATTGCTAGATAAGTCACCCGAGGAAGCCTTTGACATCCTTGATAGAATAGCCAACAACGATTATCAATTTTCCTCATCAAGACTTGGAATGAGGAGGAAAACTCAAGTATCACGTGATGCGGATATGGATGCCTCAGTAGCAGCCCAATTGACCACTATCACAACCATGCTAAAGAATCTCCAAAAGCCTAGTGAGGTGAAGAAAGTAAGAGTGACATCAACTTACCTTCGTGGCAATGGAAACCACCACTTGAGCGAGTGTCCGGACAACCAGGAATCTGCTAACTAGGTAGAGAATTCCAATCGGAATAACAATCCCTACTCGAACACCTATAATGCTAGATGGCGTCAGCATCCTAACCTCTCTTGGGGAAGTCAAGGGAATAGCAGTTATGGGAATGCAAATCAGCAGAATCTGGGAGAATCACATGGATCACAGTAGAATATGCCGTGGCAAAACAACAAGGGTTTTGCATCTTCATCCAATAGCAATTCGTTGGAAGCTACACTCAAGGATTTCATGACATCCACTAAGGAATTTATGGCATCTACTAATACATTGCTTCAAGATCACTACATGACCATTAAAAATCAAGGAGCTTTACCGCAAAGTCACAATTTATCCTTGCGATTGTTGGAAATGCAAGTGGGTCAAATTGCTCAAGCATTACATGTGCGACCTCAAGGAAATCTGCCTAGTGATACTGAAGTCACTAAGAAGCATGGCAAAGAGCAATGCAGTACTCTCACATTGAGGAGTGGTACCTAGCTTAACAATGAAGATAAGTTTGTGGGGAACAAGAAGGAAGACTCTGCTTCTAAGGAAGTGCAAGAGGAACCAGAATTGCAAGCTGAAACATCTTGTGAGATGGAGAAGGACGGGGATTTAGTGAATGAAACTATCGACGATAGGGAAAATGCTACGAAAAAAGAGAAACATGCATCAATAGAGGAAGAAGTTATACCCCCACCTCCATTTCCTTAATGATTGAAGAAACAAAATGAGAATCTCCAATTCAGGAAATTCGTGGATGTTCTAGACCAGCTGCATATTAAGGTCCCGTTCTTAGAAGCCATTGATCAGATGCCCACTTACGGTAAGTTTCTCAAGGACATCGTCACCAAAAAAAGAAAGGTTGAGCGGTATGCGACAATTGCTACAGCAAATGAATGCTATTATGTGTGGAGAAAATTGCCTCCTAAGAGACAGGATCCAGGCAACTTTATTATACCATGTTCAATAGGTGATAACTATGTGGGAAATGCCTTGTGTGACCTTGGATCTAGCATAAATCTCATGCCAAAGTCAGTCTTCATGAAGCTCGGTATAGGAGATGTAAGGCCAACTACGATTATCATGCAATTGGCCGACCGATCTCATGTACGCCCGGAAGGAAGAGTAGAAGATGTAGTGGTGAAGGTGGACATGTTCATCTTTCCAGTCGACTTCATCATTCTTGATTGTGAGGCGGATGATAACACACCCATTATTTTGGGGCGGACATTTCTAGCAACCGGTAGAATTCTGATAGACTATGAAAAAGGTGAGTTTAATATGAGGGTGGCTGATCAAGAGGTGACAATCAATGTCTTCAACACTCTTAAATATGTGGATGAATATGAAGAGTGTCAGTACATGGATGCTACAGCAAATAGGGAGACTGCAGACTTTTGCTGCATCAATCTTTTAGAATTGGATGAATATGAGTAGATCCAAGATGAAGATAATAAGGAGGATTGTGAGATCGAGTATGAGGAATTCGAGGAATTGTCAGAAGAGGTGGAGCAATCGAGCTTGCTCGAAGCCAAACCATGTACGCACTTTGAACCTCTTGATTTTTTAGAATTTATTCCTCCTAAGCCTTCACTTGAGCATGCTCCTACATTAGAGTTAAAGCCCTTGCCATCTCATCTTAAATATGTTTATTTGGGTAGTAATGAAACTTTGTCTGTGATAATTTCATCTAATCTTACACCTAAGCAAGAAGCTAGTTTAATAAATATGCTATAGCAACATAAAAGAGCTTTAGGTTGGACTATGGCTGACTTAAAGGGGATTAGCCCTACTATTTGTATGCACAAAATTTTGCTTGATGATTGTCACAACAATTCCTTTGAACCCCAAAGAAGGCTCAACCCCATCCTAAAGAAGGTGGTGATGAATGAGATAATCAAGTGGCTTGACACTGGTGTAGTCTACCCCATATCAAACAACTCATGGGTTAGTCCAGTCCAATGTGTGCCTAAGAAGGGAGGCATCACCGTGGTGATTAATGATGAGAATGAATTATTGCCAACAAGGACGGTAACGAGATAGAAGATTTGCATGGACTATAAGAAGCTCAACAAAGCTACCAGGAAAGACCATTTCCCTCTCTCATTCATCGATCAAATGCTAGATAGATTGGCGGGCAAAGCATTCTATTGTTTCCTTGACGGATACTCAGGGTACAATCAGATTGCTATAGCACCTGAGGACCAAGAAAAGATGACATTCACATGTTTGTATGGTAGCTATTATTTCAGAAGGATGGCTTTTGGGCTTTTGAATGCCCTAACAACTTTTCAAGGTGTATGCTGGCTATTTTCTCAGATATGGTTGAGGAATTTTTGGAAGTCTTCATGGACGATTTTTCAGTCTCCGGGGAAGATTTTGATTCATGCCTGGGAAATTTGGCCAAAGTGCTAAAGCGATGTGAAGAAGCTGATTTGGTGTTCAATTGGGAAAAATGTCATTTTATGGTGATCGAAGGAACCGTTTTGGGTCACAAGATATCGAAGAATGGCATTGAGGTGGATAGAGCAAAGATTGAGGTGATTGAGAAGCTGCCTCCTCCCACCAATGTGAAGAGCATCAGAAGTTTCTTGGGCCATGATGGCTTCTATAAAAGGTTCATCAATGACTTTTCCAAGATCTCCAAGCCACTGTGTAATTTGCTACAGCAAAATCAGCCATTCATATTCGATGAAAAATGCCTCAACGCTTTCGAAGAACTGAAGGAGAAACTTATCTCAGCGCCTATTGTTGTTCCACTTGATTGGAGCTCACCTTTTGAGTTGATGTGTGACGCAAGTGACTACGCAATAGGAGCAGCTCTTGGACAACGCCGAGGTAAACTCTTTCATGTTATTTATTATACTAGTTGCACATTGAATGATGCACAAATTAATTACACCACAACTGAAAAAGAATTGTTGGCTGTTGTATTTGCCTTTGATAAGCTTAGGTCATATCTAATAGGCACTAAGGTCATTGTTCACACCGATCACTTAGCTATTAAATACTTAGTGACCAAAAAGGATGCTAAACCTAGACTTATTAGGTGGATATTACTCTTGCAAGAATTTGATTTGGAAGTTAGGGATAGAAAAGGGTGTGAAAACCAAGTAGCCGACCATCTTTCTAGGCTAGAAAATAATAAGGAAAAACAAGATGAAATGGAAATTAAGGAAGAATTCCTTGATGAGAAAATACTATATGCTGCAGCAATTCCTTGGTATGCTGATATTGTTAACTTTCTCGTTAATGGTATTTTGCCTCTTGATTTGAATAGACAGGGACAAAGAAAATTCAGGCATGACACAAGATCCTATTTTTGGGATGGACCATATTTTTTCAAGCAAGGCGCTGACCAGATCATTAGAAGGCGTGTCCCAGAAAAAGAACACAGGGTCCTACAATCGGGATTCTATTGTGGCGGACATTTTGGAGGAGCTAGGACTACTGCAAAGGTCCTACAATCGGGATTCTATTGGCCCACTCTCTTCAAGGATGCCCACGCATTTTTTCAATCATGTGATCGTTGCTAAAGGACGAGTAACATTTCTAGGAGGCATGAAATGCTTTTGCAAGGAATCTTGGAGGTCGAACTCTTTGATGTATGAGGAATATAATTCATGGGATTGTTTCCCTCATCTTATGGAGACTTATACATTCTTTTGGTTGTGGACTACGTATCTAAATGGGTTGAAGCAGTTGCCACTCCAAGGAATGACTCCAAGACCGTCATGAAGTTCCTTCACAAGAATATCTTTACAAGATTTGAGGCATCAAGAGCAATTATTAGCGATGAATGAACCCACTTTGACAACAAGCTGATTGCTAAAGCATTACAGAGGTATGGTGTGAGGCATAAGATTGCTACAACATATCATCCTCAAACTAATGGTCAAGTTGAAGTCTCGAATAGAGAAATTAAATAGATTCTTGAGAAAGTGGTCAACCCAAAAAGGAAGGATTGGTCTCCTAAGCTTGATGAAGCTCTTTGGGCCTACCGTACTGCCTACAAGACACCTTTGGGAATGTCACCATTCAAGCTAGTTTATCGGAAAGCTTGTCATCTACTCGTGGAACTCGAGCACAAGGCCTATTGAGCCATTTGGAAGCTTAACATGGATGCACAACTGGCTGGAGAAAGAAGGCTATTAGAGCTGAATGAAATGGAAGAGTTCAGATTGCATGCCTATGAGAATGCACGCCTTATACAAGGAGAAAACAAAGAAATGGCATGACAAACATCTTTTGCCGCGACATTTCTCAGAAGGGCAACAAGTGCTCCTTTATAACTCCAGACTTAAGCTTTTTCCAGGAAAACTGAAGTCTTGATGGTCAGGACCTTTCCTAGTTCACAAGGTCTATGCCCATGGTGTGGTGGAAATTAAAAAGCTTGATGATGATATTGTATTCAAGGTCAATGGACAACGTCTGAAGCTGTACAACAGGGCCCCAGTTCTGCGTGATAAGTCATCCTTCATCCTCCATGATGCTTAAGCGTTTGAACCACCTCCTTATCTTTTCTACTTTTCTACAACATTTTTATGTTTTCATGTTCATAAATAATGCAGTTTAATCTTTATTTTTATTTTGTACTCTAGGTTTTTAATCCCATTTGTCCTTTTGTTCCATTATGCCTTAATGTCAAGTTTGATTGTTTGCATCTGAGCACCCCAAGGACGTAGGTGGCAGGTCATGGTGCAACGTTGCATCTGGCCTTTGTTCTATAAGAGTATAAGGAATGAGCAATTTAGCTTTTCCAACATGAGAGGAGGCCGGCTCAAAAAGGGCAAAAAGAGGGGGAATTAATTAACCTCTTCACCTTTTCATTTAAAGAAAACCCTAACAATTATTGCCTACGTATTTTCTCTTTCCTACTTTCCACATTTTCATTTAATACTCCTTTTTCCTTACCTTACACACACGCCGCCCAAAAATCCCCAAGACTCTCTCTCTTTCAATTCATGTCAGTTACCTCCCCTCAACTCCCACTAACTCTCTCTTTCATCACATCGACACAAAGAAAACCAAAAGACCATCCCACTTTATCTTCTCCAACCCGCTCAAAAACTCAAAAATCCTAACCAAACCCTTTCTCCCATATCTCACAAATCTTCACCCTATTTTTTCCTAACAATGGTACGTTGCAAACGAGGAGAAGGTGCGTCTGGAAGTGGCCAACCCAAGCCCGTGCTCATAAAGAAGTTCTTAGACGATAAGGCCAAGGAGTGATTCCAAGGTCTGCAAGATCGGAAATTGCTACCAGAGCAAGGTTTTAAGTTCCCAACTGAAGGAGAACCAGGGTTCAGTAAGGACGTCTTGGATGTCGTCGCAAACCACAAATGGGCTACCTTCATTCCTCACCCCTGACAACTTCTGCATACCCATTGTTCAAGAGTTCTATGCCCATCTTACCAGTCCTTCATAGTCCGATGTTTACGTGCGTGGAGATCAAATCAAGTTCACTGTAGCCAAGATCAACAAGTTTTTTGGCTTGAAAAATTCAGAGGACCACCACACAAATTTCGCCGAGAACGCTAACCCACAAACTGCGAAGGAAGTGTTGGAAGACCTGTGCTTTAAAGGCACCAACTTGGACGCATCAAGCAAAGTAGTGGAGCGTGTGCGACTCAAGCCAGAGGCAAAACTTTGGATCCACTTTGTCAAGAATAGGCTCATGCCAACTTCTCATACGAAAACGGTGAATATTCCAAGGCTCATCCTCCATCATTCTATTCTCAATGGCCGATCCATTGACGTGGGGAAAATTTATTGTGGATGAGGTCTATGCATGCTTGAAAAGGAAGTTTAGTCCGCTCATCTTTCCCAACCTCATCACGGCCCTCTGTCGAGATAAAGGAGTGTTTGAAGATCCCATTGTTGATGCGATAAACTCAGGGAAAGGTCCTATCACACCTGAAATGGTCCCCTCTATTAAAGTATACGATGAGGATGCTCCAGTAGAGACACTAGCTGGAGGAGCGAAAACATTTGCCGCAACAAGAATTGCTGCATTAGTTGCCTCCACTAATCGTCTTCGAGAGGATGTGGACAAGATGCATGAAGACCAAGTCGTTTTCTATGGGTATGTTAAGGAGAGAGATGTTGTTATGAATGACTATTTCAAGGAGATCCTACCACATATCAGCATAGACTTCCCATCCTTTCCGGAATCTCTAAAGGCCCACGCGAAGGAACCTCCTCCAAGCACCTAGAAGACACCAGTCCTCAACAAGAGCCCTACTACGACTCAGCCTTCCTCACAGAACCAGGGCACATATGCTACAGCAAGCCCGCTATAGAGTGTCCACAAATTCTATATTTTGTACACATTCCTGCCCTTAGTATTGCTGTTCTTAAGCTTATTTAGGCATATTTAGGTTCATGGCATGCATAATAATAGTATTTGCTCTTCTACCATGCTTTTATTGAATATTCTATATTTGGTTAAGAAAAGAAACTATTTTAGTTTAGTTTTCATTTTCAGGTGCTATAGCTATGTAGAGGAGGAGAGGACAGAAAAGCAGGGAGCAAAAGGAGCTGTACTGAAGCAGTTTCACAGTGTCGCCGAGGATGCCGCTGCCGCAACATTGCCGTCGAGTCACGCCCAGGCAGGAGTTAAACCGACTTAGCCAAGATGGGTTGCGATTGAAAGAGGACAATTTTCTAAGTCTAATGAGCCCAGTCTTGCAATTTTCTAAAGCCTGTAGCGGCCTGTAGAGATGATCAAAGAGGGATAAGTAGGAGTACTTATCTTTACTTGCTAAAGAAGGCAACGTCCAAAGAGTCCACATTCAAGTAAAAAATGAATCAATATTTAATGTAAAGTTACTTTAAGGACTTTTACTCCAAGGAAGACTCAAACTTAGGCCATAAGCCCTATATTTAGGTTCATTGCATGCATAATAACAGTATTTGCTCTTCTACCATGCTTTTATTGAATATTCTATGTTTGGTTAAGAAAAGAAACTATTTTAGTTTAGTTTTCATTTTTAGGTGCTATAGCTATGTAGAGGAGGAGAGGACAAAAAAGTAGGGAGCAAAAGGAGCTGTACTGAAGCAGTTCCACAGTGTCGCCGAGGATGCCGCTGCAGCAACATTGCCGTCGAGTCACGCACAGGCAGGAGTTAAACCGACTTAGCCAAGATGGGTTGCGATTGAAAGAGGACAATTTTCTAAGTCCAATGAGCCCAGTCTTGCAATTTTCTAAAGCCTGTAGCGGCCTGTAGAGATGATCTAAGAGGGATAAGTAGGAGTATTTATCTTTACTTGCTAAAGAAGGCAACGTCCAAAGAGTCCACATTCAAGTAAAAAATGAGTCAATATTTAATGTAAAGTTACTTTAAGGACTTTTACTCCAAGGAAGACTCAAACTTAGGCCATGAGCCCTATATATACCCATGTATGTGAGGGTATAAGGGCATAGCGGAGAGGTAGATAGATAGATTACGTTGGGGAGATAATCTTAGGCTAATTCTCTAATAGGGTTTAGATTTTTGTATGTAAAGTAGGTTTGAGAAACGGTTGTAATAGTTTAAGTTGTGTTTTTGCAATAAAATACTCTCAAGTTTGCTTAATTCATGTTCTTCACTTCTTCAATTAGTTCTAAAAGTCTAGTTGAAGAAATCCATTTGTCGGGCACGAGAGTGTCAAACTCACGAAAGAATTAAGCACGGTCTCATCATGCTGAGGGGTTGACTAATTTGGCTTAAACATAAGTTAGAATTTCAGTGGCGAAAAGGAGCAACCAAACGTCGACTGTCTGTGTTAGGTTTACGCTGAGATTGCTAGGTATTCCCTACATCACGTGGTGACAGAATCCTTACCTAGACATAAGAAGGATCACTTCAGAATTGCTTCGCCGAACTTGGAGTATCTGCCAGACTTGCCGCCGGGACTTTTCTCCATCTCACCTGCCGAGACAGCGAAAGTTGCAAGCATAGAGTTCCGCCGTGGCAGCGAAAGTTGCCGCAGCCTCAATCCGCCATTACCTACCGTGGCAGCAAATCGTGGCAGCGCAAAACACAATTAGGCTTTACAACTCAGTCTACACACTACTAAGCTGCAACTACCTAACCCAATCTATCAACCTTATCTCTCCCTATCCTTTATATCTTGATTTACTTGTGTTTTTATTTTTATATTTTTCCACATTCAGAAATTTAATTGTGCAAATTACTATTTCCTTGTGCAGGAAAACACTCATAGTAGCTGCTCTAATCCTTGTGGGAGACGATATCTTTTATACTATAATTTGACAAAAATGTGCACTTGCGCTCATAAAAAGAGAACACCTAAAACGCTCTACAAGTTTTTGGCGTCGTTGTCGGGGATTGGCAATAGCAACTGCGTTTGAATTTCTGCACCTTTACTTTTAGTTTTTTGCACTTAAATTTATGTTTATTTTATTTTTCAAAAAAATATGCCTCTTGTTTGTCTTTGGTGTATATCCCGCCAGGGCGACAAAGATGGCAGCCAACACCCACCTGAGGAGGGGAAGGACATGCCTGGACGAAAAGCCAAACGCAAAACCCTCAAGAAGTGGTTATGTTTGAAAAATGCGCAACCCAACATAACCTAATTTTTATTTTTATTTTATTTTTATGCATTAGGATTAGATTTAATTTTCAGTTATTTGTATTTAATTTTTGCATTTAATTTATTTCAGGTTAGGAATGAAGGTAAGACCAAGAAGGATAAAGAATTAAGGATAAACCCAACCCAGCGGCCAAGGCGGCCCAAGGCAAATTAGCATAACGGCTAGCCGCAACGGCTACATTTGCAGCAGCTAGTGGGACGACTATCTGCGTAACGGCTGGAACCCCGTTAGACGCGCCAAAATCATTTCCGCTTGTTGATGGCGTTCTCGCCAAGGCAGTGGAGAGTAGCGTCTATATAAGGCCAACTATTCTCTCCTCATTCTTCACTTTGCACTCTATTTTACTCTCAATTCTTCTTGTCATCTTTGCTTTCAAGATTTCGTTTGTTTTATTTTCTTGCAATTTCTTTCTTTTCTTAGGAAACACAGTCGTTATCACAACTATGGCCACATTAAAACCCACCGCCTCAACCTCTAAGCCAACCTTCTAGAGGTTCTTGAATAATGACGTAGCGGCAACCTACCGGCAATACTACACTGAGCGGCAACTCTGGGAAGAGATAGGCTTCCAATACACAAGGCAAAATAAGGATCTTGGCCTTGAGCCCACAGTATTCGAAATGGTCCACACCCTAGGATGACACATTTTCGCACGACAGCCAGAAGAGATAAACAGTAATCTAGTGCGAGAGTTTTATGCTCACAAGCCTACCCCGGGAAATCCTTTTTGTCTACGCCCACGACGAGGGTGTCAAGCTCACATCAGCAACAATAAATAACTTCTACGGCATAGAAATCAGAGGGAATCCACATGAAGAATGGAGATCGTATTTAATGACAGCAGACTACGAAAAGATCGAAAGAGAAATATGCCAGCCCAACGCCAAGTGGCTAACCGACAAGAATAACGGTTCAGTCAAGCAACACGATCTGCTGCCAGAGGCAATTCTTTGGAGTAACTTCGTCCAGTGCCACCTAATGCCCACTTCATACGGATCTACAGTCAACAGGCTGCGGCTGGCCCTAATCCACTACATAATGAAGGGGCGGCCGATCAACGTTGGAGAGGTTATTCTTGAAGAAATTTATGCCCACGCAGACAAGCCAAACTCCAAGGGACCCCTCATCTTCCTCGCACTCATCACTGGCCTCTGCGTCAACTTTCGTGTGCCGCCGCACCCAAAAGACACTATCATTGTCGCCAAGGAAGGGTGGACAAGGAAGGCGCGCCTCCAGATGATGCAGGAGCCAGAGCCGAAAACGCCAACAACCGCTCAGCCGCCGTCCCAACCTGCCGTCACCCCAGCCGCAACGGGCAGTATTGATGCTGCCCTTTCCTCCGTCTTGATTCCTCTGTTGCGTAGCCTCGTAGAAAGCTGCTAGAGAATTGAGCACAAGCATGTAATATTTACGAAATACATTGCGGAGGTGCAAGAGGCCTTTGTGGCCTACTTGCTAGACAAGTATCATGACGCCGACCCACAGTTGCCCGCCTTTCCATCGGAGTTAGCAGCGTTCAAACCAATCCATATCACACCTAGACCAGCTGCCACTACAACCGCCGCCGACAGTAAGGGGCCGCACATCTGCCCTAAGAGAAGGACCTCACCAACTCCCATACAGCCGTACTACCTCACCTCATTATATGATTCTGAGAAAGAGGAGGAGACTACCGCCGCCGCCCCAGCAGCAAAGAAGGCAGCTGCCAAAGAAGCCGAGGACTCAAACATGAAGATACTTGATTCCTCCAATGATGAGCCAGCCGAGGCAGTAAGGAAAAGGAAGCGGCCCGACGTTGCATCCGAGCCTCAAGGTGGAGGGTCTGAACCTGAGCCAAAAGCACCATCGAAACGACCCACTCCCAGCCGCATCCAGCCGCCACGTGGCAAGAAGAAGAGCCCAGCCGCCAAACCTTCCGCCACCCGTCGCCTCGTCCTCCCCGCCTCCTCAGAATCCTCCTTCGATGCAGCAGTAGAAACGGAGGGGAACTCCCCTAGTCTGTAGCACCTTTTCTTTATTTTTTTTCTTTCTTTTTATGTTTTCTTCTTAATTTTCTGTTTTTATTTTTCTTTCTATGTTTTATTTTTCTATTTTTCTATTTTTTATTTTGTGTAAGGTATTGAGGACAATGCCAGCCTTGAGTTTGGGGGAGTTAGTCCTCTTTGTTTTCTTTGCTTCTTTAGATGCATGTAGCAACATTTAGTAGCATATGTAAATTCTGCCCTAGCATTGAATGAAATAGAAATTCTTAGTTTAAAAACTTGTGCCTATGATAGTTAGCCGATTACTTATTTTCGCACCATACTTAAAATTTAACTTAACCATGGGAAGAAGCATGAAAAATACTTAGAATTTTTTTTATTTTTTGCCAATTATTCTTACACTATCTGTTTAAGTGCTGAGTTTTACTTGAGTTCTAAGTTAACACTGCATGCTTGATTTAATAAAAATTTCTTAATTGGATACATGTTTGCCGTCGCGGCAGCACAAGGCAGCAGCACAAAGATGTTCAAAACCCTAGAGGTGCTCGAAACAGGCTCTAGGAAGGATGTTTAATACCCCAGAGGTGCCCGAAACAGGCTCTATGAAAGATTATGAGCAAGGACACTCTGATGCTATCAAAGTCCAAGTATCTGAAATAATTTGATGTGACAGACAAATTAGCAAGAGTGAATGAAAGCCTTCATGGGATGACTCTATTCAAAGGGTTCAGAGTTTCGTAGAGTGCACCTATCCTAGCTTCAGACCCGGAGAATAGTTGTGATGAGCTGAAGCCCTTAAGGCCATGATCAGAAAAAGAAGAAAAAAGTGCTTAACTGTGCTGCCAATGCAGCAACTCATATCCTTTTTCGTAATTTAATTATTTTTAGCAGTCTTTGTTTACTTATTATACTCAGCATGTTTAGCACGAACACAGACCTGCACACACTGCACTGACACTAAGAAAATTAAAATCTAAGTTATTTCATGTCATTCCCTATCACTAACATAAAATAGGTGTCACGACCTTGAGGTAAGAAATCAAGTTAAAGGCTAAGTTTTTGTTAAATTTTGTGCAAAGGGCATGTTTACTAGTTAGGTTGCATTGCTTGAGGACAAGCAATAGTTCGAGTTTGGGGGTGTGTAGAGTGTCCAAAAGTTCTATATTTTGTACACATTCATGCCCTTATTATTGTTGTTCTTAAGCTCATTTAGGCATATTTAGGTGCATTGCATGCATAATAACAGTATTTGCTCTTCTACCATGCTTTTATTGAATATTCTATGTTTGGTTAAGAAAAGATACTGTTTAAGTTTAGTTTTCATTTTCAGGTGCTATAGCTATGTAGATGAGGAGAGGACAGAAAAGTAGGGAGCAAAAGGAGCTTTACTGAAGCAGTTCCAAAGTGTCGTCGAGGATGTCGTTGCCGCGACATTGTCGCCGAGTGCCACCCAGACAGAAGTTAAAACGACTTAGCCAAGATGGGTTGCGATTGAAAGAGGACAATTTTCTGAGTCCACTGAGCTCGGTCTTGCAATTTTCTGAAGCCTGTAGTGGCCTGTAGAGATGATCAAAGAGGGATAAGCAGGAGTACTTATCTTTACTTGCTGAAGAAGGCAATGTCCAAAGAGTCCACATTCAAGTCAAAAAGGAGTCAATATTTAATGTAAAGTTACTTTAAGGACTTCTACTCCAAGGAGGACTCAAACTTAGGCTATGAGCTGTATATATACCCATGTATGTGAGGGTATAGGGGCATAGCGGAGAGGTAGATAGATAGATTGCGTTAGGGAGATAATCCTAGGCTAATTCTCCAATAGGGTTATGTTTTTGTATGTAAAGTAGTTGTGAGAAATGGTTATAATAGTTTAAGTTGTGTTTTGAAATAAAATACTCTCAATTTTGCTTAGTTCATGTTCTTCACTTCTTCAATTAGTTCTAAAAGTCCAGTTGAAGAAATCCATTTGTCGGGCACGAGAGTGTCAAACTCACGAAAGAATTAAGCACGATCTCATCATGCTGAGGTGTTGACTAATTCGGCTTAGACATAAGTTAGATTTTCAGCGGCTAAAAGGAGCAACCAAACGGTGACTACCTGTGTTAGGTTTACGCTGAGATTTCTAGGTATTGCCAACATCACGTGGTGACAGAATCCTTGCATAGACATAGGAAGGATTATTTCAGAATTGCTTCGCCGAACTTGGAGTATCTTCTAGACTTGCCACCGAGACTTTTCTCCATCTCACCTGCCGAGACAACGAAAGTTGCAAGCGTAGAGTTCCGCTGTGGCAACGAAAGTTTCCGCAGCCTCAATCCGCCATTACCCATCGAGGCTGCAAATCGTGGTAGCGCAAAACACACTTAGGCTTTACAACGCAGTCTACATACTACTGAGCTGCAACTACCTGACCCAATCTATCAACCTTATCTCTTCATATCCTTTCTATCTTGATTTACTTGTGTTTTTATTTTTATATTTTTCCACATTTAGAAATTTAATTGTGCAAATTACTATTTCCTTGTGCAGGAAAACACTCATAGTAGCAGCTCTAATCCTTGTGGGAGACGATATCTTTTATACTATAACTTGACAAGAGTGTGTACTTGCGCTCATAAAAAGAGAACACCTAAAACGCTCTACACCCGCTACCCAAGAAAAGAAAGAGAACAACAAAACCTACCTAAGTTGTCCCAGCAAAGGAACCATCCATTGAGCCGGTCAACGCAGTGACAATTGGTTTAGAGGATGACGAGCTTACACATTCTATGCTAACGCAATCACCGGCACAAACTCCGAGCACTACCCCATCTACGAGAACAAGAAGCAAGCGCACTGCCGAAAGAGTCTAGAGTACACCAATCGAGGGAAACGAATCCGACACAAGTTCTACCAACTAAGGAACCCAAGCTGAACTAGAACAGACCCCTCCACCGGAACAAGATGAGGCTGGACCTCCGATTGCCTCATTTAATTCCTCCGGAGTCAAGCACAAAGCTACGAAGACCGCCACCACCAACAAGTGAGGTACTTCTTAACCTTGCATTGCATTTAGTTTAATTGCATATCATTTTATTTTGCTGCATTGAGGATACTGCACTCTTTAAGTATGGAGGTGTTAGTGCCCTTTAGTTAGTCATTTGCATCTCATTAATAGGTAGAAACAAAAATTTTACTATGGCATTTTGTTTAGCTCCATGATAGTTGTATGAATAAGTTAATGATATCTGATGATGAACAAATTTTCATGGCTATGGATTGATGTATGACTATTGAGATTGGTAGAATTAATTCTAGGGTTTGATGCTTAATCTTTATTTTGATACACGATTGTATGCTTTTTAGGTTTGAAAGTGTTAAAAAAAATTTAGAATGTATGCTTATCTTTGTGAAATTGAACTGAATTGAGCTTATATAATGAAAAAATGAAGTAGTAAAGGCTTAGTTAATCTCCCTTGTGCCTAATAGACTATAACAAACTGTGAATAAATGCTATTGCATATTTTAGAGGGACACTCCGCTTTGTGTTGCACTCCCTGGAAATCAAACTTAAATAAAGGGCAGCAACATCAAATGAGTGAATGAAAGTTGTCACGGGATAACTCTACCTACTAGCTCAGGGATGAGAGGTTTGCTCACTGCTCATCTAGAGTGAGGGATGATAGTTGTGATGAGCTGACACCCCTCTTAAAGAAAAAAAACCAGTTCACTTATGGGAGTAAAACTTTGAGCTAAAATAGTTCAACACTAGGATGAACTTGAGTTCTATTAAGAAATGTTTCTAGCACTATTAAGCCTAAATTGTATGCAATCACGCACACACTAACAAAGGATCTCACCCTAGGAAATCATTCTTAAAATCTCAATTATGTCTTAAGTATTAAAGACTTACTTTTTTGAGGGTTGAAATTTTGCCATAGCATCTACCTCGAGCTAAAATTTTTGCCACAACATTTTCTTTGTTTCTTTCTATTCATTGCTTGAGGAAAAGCAATAGCTTAAGTTTGGGTGTATGATAACTTGTCAAAATGCTTATATTTTACACCTTTTTGCTTAAGTATTTGTTTGTTCTCGAGGTCATATCATAGCATGTAGGTGCATTTAGAGCATATAGTTGCATGTATCTTTACTTGTTGGTGGTTTGGCTTTATCTCATGAGACTAGATGCTGTTTGAAGGGTATTTGCTGGTGTGGAGTTGTGCAGGTTGAAGTTGATGTGAAGCAGGGCAAGGAAGGAAAATGCTATAGAAAATTGTACAACAATTCTGGGCGCAGAAAAAGACAAAGTAACGCGTACACGCTGATCGCCCACATGTGCGAACCCCCTTTTGTCTGCTTGTGCCCAACATACATAGGGAATATTCCCTGGTCGCCAGAGAATTATTAGGGCACAAAACCCTAGAAGCCTCCACTATATAAAGGACACAAGACCCTCATTTAAGGGAGAGCGTGTAAAGGTGACAAAAAGGCTAGGGAGAGAAAGCAAAGGCGACTATTTTCTTTTCTTCTTCCTCCACTTGGTGTCCTCCATCGTAGAAGCTCCAAGGGTCTGACCTTGCTGACCATGAGAGAGGCGGCAAGCCTAAGGCGATTTGTGGCGCTGCAAGTCCATCGCGGATTGGGAGTCTCCTCTTCCCTTTCTGTTGCTTTAGCGTTTATTTTATATCTGGAAAATGGGTTGTATGAACGAAGATACTTCAGATGATATTTGCGCAGCCATTAACTGATTTAGGTGGCTAGGGTTGTTTGGATGAACTATGTTTTAGTTTCTTTTATGAATGTTTATTTATCTCTTGCTCCTATCTATGCTTTGTCTATGTTGTTAAATGCTTAGGGTTGTAAGAGCCTTCGAGAGTTGGCCTTTCCTTATGTGTGAGTTGAGGTTAGTGGTTGAGAGAGATTTCTTTAACCTGCATAGACAATGGAGTTGGATGCTGAGAGGCACAGCTCTAATCCACCTTAGAGATAAGTGTTGGGTTTCAACAGCTAAGAAGGATAGAACTTTATAGGTAGGGGAGTGATAGAGTTTACGCTGATAGGTATTGTTGTAGCATTTCCTACTCCTAGTTTCATTGCTAGAGATAGTTAAGGAGCACCTTGAGTAAATCTTGTTGAGCATAGAGTAAGTTAGAGAGGTTAACCCTAGTTGAGAGCTAAGACATATGTTACCCAGGCAACCCAGCCAGTCATTCCCAAGTGAGTTTCACACACGTAAGAGGACCTGTGTGTCTACTAATTTCAGCATGCTATTTTTATCTTTAT
Organism: Hibiscus trionum; assembly: GCA_030270665.1. Taxonomy (NCBI): domain Eukaryota; kingdom Viridiplantae; phylum Streptophyta; class Magnoliopsida; order Malvales; family Malvaceae; genus Hibiscus; species Hibiscus trionum. The sequence continues at coordinate 221,800 of BSYR01000016.1, forward strand.
TTGCTACAGCATTTATATCTCTTTTCTGATTTGCTACAACATTCATCACTCTGTCTTGATTTGCCACAACATCCTCTATTTTCATTTCGTGACACTTGTGTGCTTACTCTTACCTTGAAACACCTCCAATCCCTGTGGAGACGATACTCACTTATCATTGTATTACTTGTTCGACGTGTATACTTGCACCATATTTGCGTATCATTTATAGTACATCACACACGCAAACAACCGTCATTGGGGAATTTCTGAAGAAGATAGACCACAAAGGCCTCTTGGACCACCTACACGTACTTCATGAACGTCAATTGATGCTGCTCTATCCGTTTATTGTTGTCGATAAGAGTGCGGAGTAGGGCAATGACTCCATTGTTCTGGGTAGCGTCAGTACTGCCTGGGGCTGTCGGTGTAGCTAGCTGGGCGGCGGAGGGCTGGCTCGGAGTGATCGGTTCTGTCTCTTGGACCTGCATCATCTACAAGCAGACATTTATGGTCCAGCCCTCTTTGGCGGCTGTCATCTCGTTGTTTGGATCTGAGGGAACGTTGAAGTTGGCACACAAGCATGTGATGAGAGATGGGAAGTAAAGCCGACCCATTTGATTTCTAGAAGCAATTGTGGATCTCCTTGCAGATTATTTCTCCAATGTTGATCGGCATGTTCATCATGATTGAGTGAATGAGAGCAAGATGCGGCCGGTCCACGGTGGAATTATAGAGGTGGGCAGCAGCCGTCGTTTGATGAATGTGTTCCACAGCATCGGCTCGGGCAGCATTCGGTGGCATTGTACTAAGCCTCCATGTTTTCCCGCCAGCCAAGGAGTATTGGGTTCGCACAACCTGGCATTGATTCTGTCATAGTCGGCAGACGTCAGTGACTGCCTCCATTCTTTGTGTGGGTTGTCGTCCATCTCTAACCCATAAAAGCTGTTGATAACGACAGTGTTCAACTTGACAGGCTCCCTTCGCACAAACACGAACGGAACTTCTGGGCGGGGGTGGTGGGCATAAAATTCTCTGACCATCGTGATGTTTGCCACCTCTAGCTGTCGTGTGAATATCTCCCAACCCTTGTTGTGGATTTTCTCGAATAGGGCGGGCTCAAGGCTGAGATCCCCTGTCTGCTGTGAGTAATGGAACCCTTGTTCCTCCCATATTGCTTGCTTTGCGAACTGGGTTATGTACCGTTTTGCATCATCATTAGAGAAGAATCTTTGGAAGGTGGGTTTGGATTGTGATGCTGATGCCATGTGTGAGACGAGTTTTTTTTGTAATCTGAAACTTAAAAAGAAGATTATGAGAAAGAGAGCAGTGGACACAAGAATAGTTTAACAAGGAGATGAAAGTAAAGTAAAGGAATGGGAGAAGTGGGGTTTATATAGATGGTGCCGAGAGATGTCGTGGCGGCATTAAATGTCCAACGGGCAGATTGCTTCGCGCACGTTACGGGTTTTCTGGCCGTTACTTCTGTAGCTGCTGGCAGCTAGCTGTTAGCGGTCAACTAGCTGTTACATGATTTCTGCGCTGGGCCGCCCCCAGCTGTCTTTGCGGGATGGTGGGCAGGCTCCTTGTTGGGCCTTCTCCTTGGTCCGGCTCTTTTATTCCTAAAACCTGAAATAAAAATAAAAATAATTAAGTGCTAAAAATAAAATAAATTCTGAAAAATAAAATGTGGAGAATAAATTTAACTAATTTAAAATCTAATCCTAAAAGAAAGAAAATTAATTGCAATAAATTAAATTCTATTCCTAAAAAATAAAGAAAGTAAAAAATAAAATTAATTAAGTTATGTTGGGAGTGCATTGGGGTGCATCTCCCAGACATAACCACTTCCTGAGGTGATGTGTTGTTCTCTCCTCTTCTTCTTTGGGGTTCTTCTGTCTGCCATGCTGCCTGCCCTGGCGGCTACTGTCTTGCCCTGTCTCAGTGCTGACCTTAGAAGCATGTGCGTTTGGGCATCCTACACTTTCCTTTTCCGGGGCTTTAAAACATTTAGCATGATACTTTGATTGTCTACCCTCATTATCATCTCCCCATGCTTCAAATCTATTAACGTTCTGCCCGTGGCCAAGAATAGTCGCCCAAGGATGATATGGGCGTTTTCATTGGCCTCAAAGTCTAAGATGAGGAAGTATGTTGGAAAAATAAGGTTGCCCACTCGAACTAAGATGTCTTCGATCTTACCTTCTAGTTGTACGAATGAGTGATCAGCAAGTTTCAACATAATGGAGGTAGGTTTGGCTTGCCAAATACCTAGCTTGTCGAAAACTGCCTTGGGCATCAGATTGATGCTGGCTCCTAAGTCGCACAGGGCTCTCATTGCATGGTTGCTGCCGATTCTACATGGTATAACGAAACTGCCCGGATCTGTTTGCTTGGGTGGCAGCTTGTTGTGTAACATTGCCAAACATTTCTTGGTGACAGCAACTATTTCGAACTCCCCAATTCTCTTCCTCTTAGAAACTATGTCCCTTAGGTATTTTGCATAGTTGGGCATGTTCTGGATGACATCGATGAGAGGGATATTTATGTGCACCTATTTCAGAATATCCAAGAATTTCCTGAACTGGTGCTCCTGCTTCTGTTGCTTTAATGGTTGAGGGAAAGGTGGCGGCAGGCGAATGTCCTCTATACGCTCTTTGCATGGGAACTTGATCTTTGAAGGATCATCTGCCTCAGGGTTGTTGACAGTCTCATCTACCGGGGCGGCTGGTATTAATGCTACAACGGCAGGCAGTTCTTTTTGTGTTGGTTGTTCATCTGCTGGCTTTTCATTTCTGGGTTCATCCAACTGTATCCCACTTCTGGTTGATATGGCTTTACACTGCTCATACGTGGGTTTAGCTGCGGCCTCTGTACTGCTAGATGTTGCACCTTTTGTCATGTTGCTTATAATCTCCGTGAATTGGCCAAACTGGGTCTCCAGGTTCTTTATCGAAGCTTCCTGGTTGTTCATCCTCATTACGGTTCTGTCTATAAACGACTACGTTTTATCAATAAATTTTTTAGTACGAACAATAAAATCACTAGTTCGAGACATAAAAGTATGTAAAGTATTTTCAAGTGAGTTATTGCTCGTATTCTGTTGCTGCTGAGGTGGCTGTCTGGACAGGTTCTGTTGGTATCCTCCTGGTTGCTGAGTTGGATTTGCAGCTATGTTTGGATTACTCCAGGAGAAGTTCGGATGCTTCTTCCAGCCAGGGTTGTATGTGTTTGTGTTGGGCCTGCTATTCCTCTCATAAGTTCCCATGAAGTTGGCGGATTCACTACATTCAGAGGAATTGTGGTTGCCCCGACACTCATCACAAAAAGGCTCCACGGCCTTGGCCTCATATATCTTTCCTTTGTCCATACTCATCACTAGCCGTGTTAGCTTGTCAAGAAAGGCATTAACAGATTCCGTGGCCTCTACTTCATTCACAACAACCGGCCGCCTTATGCCGCCGCCGCGGGCTATAGGGAACTTGTAATCGTTTTTAGCAATCTTGTTCAGAATATGTAGTGCCTCCTCAGGTGATCTATTCAAGATGATTTCATTTGCTGAGGCATCAAGCATCATTCGTGTCAGGTAGTTCACCCCATTGTAAAACATCGACACATGCGTCCAAGCCGGAAAACCATGAAGCGAACAATTATTGATCATCTGTTGGTACCGCTCCCATGCTTCATACATTGGCTCGTGATCCCCTTTTCCGAAAGCTGTGATATCTTTTCATAGCATGTCTATGACATTAGATGGGCTGAAACGATCCAAGAAGTCTTTACACAACTCCGTCCATATGTTGAATGAACCTGCCGGTTGGTTGTTCAACCACTGCTTCGCCCTATCGCTCAGTGAATAGGGGAATAACTTCAGCTTTAGCACGTCTTTGTGGACTCCCTGTATCTTGAAAGCTCTGCATATGTCTATGAATCCTCTCAAGTATTGTCGAGCATCTTCTGTGGAAGTCCCTCCAAATTAATCCAATGTGTTGATCATATTGAACATTACGGGCTTTAACTCAAAGTAACCTGTAACACTCCTAATTTATTAAGGAAAAAATATGAAAATGAAAAAAATGAAAAAAAAACAGAATGAAATTAAAAACAAAAAAAGGGGATTGTGCTAGCATAGAGCTTCGAACCCGTGACCTAAGCTTAATAAGCCTCAGCCTTAACCAGCTGAACCAAGGCTTTTCTCTGATTTTTATCCTGTCCAAATATTATTTTAAGCTTGTGTTATTGGATACTCGGAAATAAAATAATAAGATAATAAAAGTATCCAATCTATCTATGTTGGTTCATTTAATTCCCTTTACCCACCCAAGAACCCAGATCTGAAAGTAACCCTTCACCTCCCCTCACCAAACCTTTCACCTTCCCCGTCGGACCCCGCCCGATCCCGGCCACCATGCCGCTGTGGCTCTCACGGCCAGCACCGAATGGAGCGCCGCCTCCCCCTAAATGCAGCGTCGTCTACCACTCGCGCGACAGCGCTACTGTTCGTAGCCAAACAACATCGAAAGGTCCACCGAGAACCAAGAGTGTGCTTGCTGTTATTGCTCCGAATTGCACCGTCGTTGCATCGTGGCCGTCACCGCCACTGCCATCAGAAGCGCGCTCGTCCGCCAACTTCAGCAATAACAGCCACGCGCGGAATCGAACCGCCTTTTGCCGGCAAGGCTTGTTTAAAGTTTCGGCCAGAAACCCCAAATCGCCTCCTCCGATTTCGACATTTTCTGCCGTCATCAACCATTGGTTCATCGCGCAGTCACCTCCGACGAGTTCCTTGGCCCGAGACAAAAAAACCCCGGTGGTTGATCATCGGTACGACACCGTTAAAGGCTTCGTCGGAGCTTCATCATTTTCGGCGAAGTTTCGACCTTTTGGGTATTTTCCGGTGAGCTTTCCGGCTTAAATGAGTAGTTTTTTTTTTGTGTTGGTCGAATTCTCGAACTAATGAGCTTTTGGAACCTGGCAGAATCGGATACTTTGGGGGGTCGGCGGCGGCATTCCGGCGAACTGCCGACGAGTTTCTGATCATGGTAAGTGACCCGAGTCCGAACCTTACCCGATCCAAACTCGTTTAACTCGACCCGAGTTTAACCGACCCGACCGAGTCAACCCGATCGAGTCGACCGAGTCAACCCGACCGAGTCAACCGAGTTATCCCGATTGAGTCAAACGAGTCAACTCGTCCGAGTCAACTCAGTTGACTTTGAATGTTGACCATTGACCGTTGACTTTGACTACTGACGTCAGCATGATGTCAGCGTTGACTTTGACTGCTGATGTCAGCATGACTTTAACCCAAAAAGTCAAATTTTCCGAAAACCTCTATTTAATGTTTTTCGACGTCCTGAGTCCGATTTTGAATCCCTTTTCGCAAAATTCTGACTTGAAGGCCTCCGAATCTGACCTTGAACCGAGAGTGCTTACGTATTTAATTAATTGGTTAAAGGCTTTGTGAATATGGACTGATCTTGGATTTGTATAATTGAAGGTACTCACTGTTCCTAGAATATGAATGGTTGAGGACATCGAATTCAGGTTCGAGAGTATCGAAATTTCGTTTCAAGGGTTGACCGATATAGCAAGGATTCAAGGTAATACTTTACTACCTATTGTCTGCTTTATGGAACATGTTGGTAATTGATTAATGCATGAACTGTATGATTGGTCATTCGATTACCGTCGATTACTATAAGTCGTACAGTTACGGTACAATGATAATAAACTGGTTAAGGCCGAATGACTCGAATAAGGAACAAATGACCGATAAGAAATTCAAGTTTAGTGAACACTCGATAAAGCGACAACCTCGAAACTTTAAGTTTATATTATGTTCTTAATAAAAGATATAGTGTCCGAAACGTTAGGATGAGAAATTACAAAAATGCCCTTGAGATATCTGAATGACTAAAATGACCCTAACAACGAAAGCAATCTAGAAATCTATCTTAGATCTTGTTAAACAATCGATTTATCTGAAAACATCAAATTACTTGGAGAGTTACGGTAACAAGACTTAAACCTTCGAGATTGTGAAGTGCTTGGATTTCCTTGAATTCTTATTAATCCTTGAAGATAAATTCACAAGAAATTATTCGTATGTTCGGAAATTATCAAAGCACTTTCAATTATCGAATTGAGTGAAACAACTGAAATGACTAAATGATTGAAGGTACTATAAGACTGAATTGATCAGGATAAGTGTAATGACCGAAATCACTAAAGTATCTCGAGCATCGAAACTTACCAATTAACTAAAATGACATTTATACCCTTAAGTTTTGAAACGAATGAATTTGTCTGGAAGGGCTGAAATGACCAGAACGACTAAATCTCTATCTAGTACATAAATGATTGAAATTATATAGTTGGTATAATTGATGGAAATGATGGATCTATCCCGAGCTCTAAAATGGCCGAAATACCCTCTTGACCAGAATGGGCAAAATTTGCCTTTGATGAAATTTCAAAAATCTAAATAAAGCTTGAATGACTGAAATGCCCCTAAGTATTATGAAGCATGACTCATATATGTCCATCACTCATGATACTAATATAAGGTTGGAAGATTTCACTTGGAAAAAGAGTTTGAATGCTCAATGGTGAGCTGGTGGAGAAACATGATGACGACCGTTCAAACATTTTTTTATATAGTTGATTTTGGAAATGATACACGTTGAACGCCTACGTTTGAATGTTTGGCAAGTATTGTTGAGTTGGGATATGTTAGATTGAGTGAGTTTTTGGAGGTTTGATAAACCGTTAGGAATCTTGAATATTGCAAATCATCATTTTGTCATTATTGGGCTAAATTATAAAATTGCCCCTGATAGTAAAATGACAAAAATGCCCTCGTTAGCCAAATGATCAAAACAACCTTAATATAGTTGATATCTTGAATGATCACAATAAAGCAAATTTTTATGCCTGGCTGGCGAAGATGGCTACAAAGTCCCCTTTAATCGGGACCTCATTACCGGAATTAGTTCAAAATGTCAAAAGCTCAGAGTTTTCATTCCTCGTGTAATATTAAGTATCTCAGAGAAATAAATGGTTCCTTTTAGTGTGTTCCAAGGTGCACATATATATTCTACCGTCCTGAACCCAAGGCTGTCTTTTGATACGAAATATGACTTTTATCAAGCCGAAATATACCTATGTATCTGAACTAAAAAAAAGGAAAAATAAAATAAAATTTCTATGCTCGCCAGTTATCGTTTCATTGAAAATTAAAGTTTACTCTATGTTCACTGTTATTACTGATTAACAATGATTGCTACCGAATATTGTTATTATCGATCATTACCGACTACTACTGATTTCTATTATAACTACCTAAACCGTTACCGGTGGACTTGGGATAGAGTATGAAGTTACTGTAGGTTCAGACCTGATCAGGCTGGTAATTCCTTACCGTTTCAGGTTCCTATGCTTCGGCTAGGGTAATTCCTTACCGTACCTAAGGTATCCCCTTAGGCTGGCACCTACGCCAAATGGGCCTAGGTTAATGCCCGTTATAGTAGCAGTTCTGGGGAACTGCATACCGGAGTTTGGTTGGAGGGTAGAAAGAAAATCTAAAATGAACCTTATCGCTAATACTATATAACCGCGAAATAACGTTCCCCACACCGTTACTTAATATGTGTTAACTTTGCACTGTTGGAACACACACTAAGCCCCTGACTCAACTACCGTAATTCATATAATGACTCATTCTTCGGTCTATAGGTTCTTAGTAAGATACTCAGTGATTGAAAAAAGAACAATCCTATCATCTACATGTATACCGCTTCTTTGAAATGTTTGATTGTATTTTGGAGCCTATTGTTGCCCGAAATATCATGATAATGTTATGCTTTTCCTATACCTACATGTCACTTATAGCATCCTTTGGTAGTTCTGTATTACTGAGCTTTCCGAAGCTCACGTTGTTTTTACCATCGCAGGTTAAAAGAAATCTAACATGGCTCGATGACCGACATTAGTGTTTGGAGTTCTCTCGGTGTTGCTTTTGGAGTACGGTACCGACATAGTTAGTGGGCATGCATATCATTACTGTTTCATGATAGTGTCTGTAAAACGTTTTCTGAAAATCCTGTTATATGTTTAAATGATTTCATGAAAGTGAATGTTAAACAGAAGTTTGTTTTGCAGTTTAATAAGTGTTTTGGAAAAAAGTTTTTTTATGTGTATTTTTACTGCGGGTCGCTCATGTGACCCTAATTTAACTTCCTAAGATCCGTGAGAACGCATAGGCGGGTCTAGGGGGTTACATTTAGTGGTATCAGAGCTTAGAGTTGCGTCATTCTGGGTAGATCGGCCGATCGTTTGTCATAGGGTGTCTAGTTTGTGCGTGCCCCTAGCATAATCGTACTCTTTCGAGCCGAAACTCCAATGTCGAATCCTTTTTTTCTGAATTAAGTGAATCGAAGCATTCTGCCACCCAAGGATCGATCTGTACTAGCAAGAAATGTCTATATCGTTCGTCTGTGATTTGGATTAACGAAATGGATTTTAATCTGAATAAAGAACCAAGAGATGGTTTATGCATGTGAAATTGAAGATCTGAATCAGAATAAGAATGAATGTTTGATTATATGAGGTAACCGATATAAGATCACATGCAAGGTAGCTCGGTGATAATGAATATGTTTGAGAATATTCTGATGAAAACTTGATAAAAGTATTACGAAATTAAAAGAAAGGTGTCAGTGAGATTGGTGAAAGTATAGATTATGTGGTGACTCTGTTATGCATGAAGGAAACAATTATCGAAGTATTACGCTGAAGGTAAGTGATATCCGTTTAAAACCTTGGTTATGTTTGATCGACTTGAAGAAAGGCTTTATCCTTGAAAAGTGGCAATGTGTCCCGCTATATATCGATTCTAAATAAAATTTGGGGTTAACATCTTGATTTCGGAAGGCCCTATTGAAAGCCTTTGAGTACCCATATGGATTTCAGATATAGTTCTTCGTCCGAAAATCGATGGTCAAGTTAGAAGAGTATTTCGTTTGTTTTAGAAGATGCAACCGTATGATTAACTTTTGTGGTAGTGGGAGAAGTTTCTTATCCATGACGGAGGCTGTTTATTATAAAGGTTATGAAACAAGTGTTTTCTTGGCATCATATGAAGTTTAGTATGGATTCATATATTATATTTTAATTAGTTGGTTTGATATGCTTGATAGGATGGTTTTTGGTATTAAGATAGTCCGAGTGGTTCATGGCACTACTAGATTCATTCGTGATCGTCTCAGAGTACCGAGAAATAAGGACACTCTGATGGTAAGTTTCAATACATGAATGGATGAAAGTGCAGTTTCAGCATTTCACCGACCTTAGAAAATTTCGAGGACGAAATTTCTTTTAGGAGGGGAGAGTTGTAACACCCCTAATTTATTAAGGGAAAAAATGAAAATGAAAAAAATGAAAATAAAAACAGAATGAAATTAAAAACAAAAAAAAAGGGATTGTGCTAGCATGGAGCTTCGAACCCGTGACCTAAGCTTAATTAGCCTAAGCCTTAACAAGCTGAACCAAGGCTTTTCTCTGATTTTTATCATGTCCAAATATTATTTTAAGCATGTGTTATTGGATACCCGGAAATAAAATAATAAGATAATAAAAGTATCCTATCTATCTATGTTGGTTCATTTAATTCCCTTTACCCACCCAAGAACCCAGATCTGAAAGTAACCCTTCACCTCCCCTCACCAAACCTTTCACCTTCCCCGTCGGACCCCGCCCAATCCCGGCCACCGTGCCGCCGTGGCTCTCATGGCCAGCACCGAATGGAGCGCCGCCTCCCCCTAAATGCAGCGTCGTCTACCACTCGCGCGACAGCGCTACTGTTCGTAGCCAAACAGCATCGAAAGGTCCACCGAGAACCAAGAGCGTGCTTACTGTTATTGCTCCAATCTGCACCGTCGTTGCATCGTGGCCGTCACCGCCACTGCCGTCAGAAGCACGCTCGTCTGCCGACTTCAGCCATAACAGCCACGCGCGGAACCGAACCGCCTTTCGCTGGCAAGGCTTGTTTAAAGTTTTGGCCAGAAACCCCAAATCGCCTCCTCCGATTTCGACATTTTTTGTCGTCATCAACCATTGGTTTGTCGCGTTGTCACCTCCGACGAGTTCCTTGGCCCGAGACAAACAAAACCCCGGTGGTTGATCATCGGTACGACACCGTTAAAGGCTTCGTCGGAGCTTTGTCATTTTCGGCGAAGTTTCGACCTTTTGGGTATTTTCTGGTGAGCTTTCCGGCTTAAATGAGTTGTTTTTTTTTGTGTTGGTCGAATTCTCGAACTAATGAGCTTTTGGAACCTAGCAGAATCGGATACTTTGGGGGGTCGGCGACGGTATTCCGGCGAACTGCCGACGAGTTTCTGATCATGGTAAATGACCCGAGCCCGAACCTTACCCGATCCAAACCCGTTTAACTCGACTTGAGTTTAACCGACCTGACCGAGTCAACCCGACGGAGTCGACCGAGTCAACCGAGTTAACCCAATTGAGTCAAACGAGTCAACTCGTCCGAGCCAACTCAGTTGACTTTGAATGTTGACCATTGACCGTTGACTTTGACTGCTGACATCAGCATGACGTCAGTGTTGACTTTGACTGCTGACGTTAGTATGACGTCAGCGTTGACTTTGACCCAAAAAGTCAAATTTTCCGAAAACCCCTATTTAATTTTTTCGACGTCCTGAGTCTGATTTTGATCCCGTTTCGCAAAATTCTGACTCGAAGGCCTCCGAATCTGACCTTGAACCGAGAGTGCTTATGTATTTAATTAATTGGTTAAAGGCTTTGTGAATATGGACTGATCTTGGATTTGTGTAATTGAAGGTACTCATTGTTCCTCGAATATGAATGGTTGAGGACATCGAATTCAGGTTCGAGAGTATCGAAATGTCGTTTCAAGGGTTGACCGATATAGCAAGGATTCAAGGTAATACTTTACTACCTATTGTCTGCTTTATGGAACATGTTGGTAATTGATTAATGCATGAACTGTATGATTGGTCATTTGATTACCGTCGATTACTATAAGTCGTACAGTTACGGTACAATGATAATAAACTGGTTAAGGCCGAATGACTCGAATAAGGAACAAATGACCGATAAGAAATTCAAGTTTAGTGAACACTCGATAAAGTGACAACCACGAAACTTTAATTTTAGATTATGTTCTTAATAAAAGATTTAGTGTCCGAAACATTAGGCTGAGAAATTACAAAAATGCCTTTGAGATATCTGAATGACTAAAATGACCCTAACAACGAAAGCAATCTAGAAATCTATCTTAGATCTTGTTAAACAATCGATTTATCTGAAAACATCAAATTACTTGGAGAGTTACGGTAACAAGACTTAAACCTTCAAGATTGTGAAGTGCTTGGATTTCCTTGAATTCTTATTAATCCTTGAAGATAAATTCATAAGAAATTATTCGTATGTTTGGAAATTATCAAAGCACTTTCAATTATCGAATTGAGTGAAACAACTGAAATGACTAAATGATTGAAGGTACTATAAGACTGAATTGATCAGGATAAGTGTAATAACCGAAATCACTAAAGTATCTCGAGCATCGAAACTTACCAATTAACTGAAATGACATTTATACCCTTAAGTTTTGAAACGAATGAATTTGTCTGGAAGGGCTGAAAGGACCAGAACGACTAAATCTCTATCTAGTACATAAATGATTGAAATTATATAGTTGGTATAATTGATGGAAATGATGGATCTATCCCGAGCTCTAAAATGGCCGAAATACCCTCTTGACCGGAATGGGCAAAATTTGCCTTTGATGAAATTTCAAAAATCTAAATAAAGCTTGAATGACTGAAATGCCCCTAAGTGTTATGAAGCATGACTCATATATGTCCATCACTCATGATACTAATATAAGGTTGGAAGATTTCACTTGGAAAATGAGTTTGAATGCTCAATGGTGAGCCGGTGGAGAAACATGATGACGACCGTTCAAACATTTTTTTATATAGTTGATTTTGGAAATGATACACGTTGAACGCCTACGTTTGAATGTTTGGCAAGTATTGTTGAGTTGGGATATGTTAGATTGAGTGAGTTTTTGGAGGTTTGATAAACCGTTAGGAATATTGAATATTGCAAATCATCATTTTGTCATTATTGGGCTAAATTATAAAATTGCCCCTAATAGTAAAATGACAAAAATGCCCTCGTTAGCCAAATGATCAAAACAACCTTAATATAGTTGATATCTTGAATGATCACAATAAAGCATTTTTTTATGCCTGGTTGGCAAAGTTGGCTACAAAGTCCCCTTTAATCGGGACCTCATTACCGGAATTAGTTCAAAATGTCAAAAGCTCAGAGTTTTCATTCCTCGTGTAATATTAAGTATCTCAGAGAAATAAATGGTTTCTTTTAGTGTGTTCCAAGGTGCACATAAATATTCTACCGTCCTGAACCCAAGGCTGTCTTTTGATAAGAAATATGACTTTTATCAAACCGAAATATACCTACGTATCTGAACTAAAAAAGGAAAAATAAAATAAAATAAAATAAAATTTCTATGCTCGCCAGTTATCGTTTCATTGAAAACTAAAGTTTACTCTATGTTCACTGTTATTACTGATTAATAATGATTGCTACCGAATATTGTTATTATCGATCATTACCGACTACTACTGATTTCTATTATCACTACCTAAACCGTTATCGGGGGACTTGGGATAGAGTATGAAGTTACCGTAGGTTCAGCCCTGATCAGGCTGGTAATTCCTTACCGTTTCAGGTTCCTATGCTTCGGCTAGGGTAATTCCTTACCGTACTTAAGGTATCCCCTTAGGCTGGCACCTACGCCCAATGGGCCTAGGTTAATGCCCGTTATAGTAGCAGTTTTGGGGAATTGCATACCAGAGTTTGGTTGGAGGGTAGAAAGAAAATCTAAAATGAACCTTATTGCTAATACTATATAACCGCGAAATAATGTTCCCCACACCGTTACTTAATATGTGTTAACTTTGCACTGTTGGAACACACACTAAGCCCCTGACTCATTCTTCGGTCTATAGGTTCTTAGTAAGATACTTAGTGATTGAATAAAGAACAATCCTATCATCTACATGTATATCGCTTCTTTGAAATGTTTGATTGTATTTTGGAGCCTATTGTTGCCCGAAATATCATGATAATGTTATGCTTTTCCTATACCTACATGTCACTTATAGCATCCTTTGGTAGTTCTGTATTACTGAGCTTTCCGAAGCTCACGTTGTTTTTACCATCGCAGGTTAAAAGAAATCTAACATGGCTCGATGACCGACATTAGTGTTTGGAGTTCTCTCGGTGTTGCTTTTGGAGTACGGTACCGACATAGTTAGTGGGCATGCATATCATTACTGTTTCATGATAGTGTCTGTAAAACGTTTTCTGAAAATCATGTTATATGTTTAAATGATTTCATGAAAGTGAATGTTAAACAGAAGTTTGTTTTGCAGTTTAATAAGTGTTTTGGAAAAAAGTGTTTTTATGTGTATTTTTACTGCGGGTCACTCATGTGACCCTAATGTGACTTCCTAAGATCCGTGACAACGCATAGGCGGGTCTAGGGGGTTACATTTACCACTTCAATTTCAGGCTCTGTCACAGTCGGATCAAACCCTTTGAAATCGTGCTCCAAGTAGTCCCTGGTGGTTCGAACATAATGTGGCTGCCTGGGCGGAACAAGGGGTTGCTACCTAGGTGGAATCTGTTGCTGCTCTCTGGCGGCGGATCTTACTGTCCATCCCTGCCGTTTCGAGAATCGATGGCGGGTTTGTCTTCTTGGCCGTTATGCATGGCTGCTTCTGCTTTTCCCTCTTTCTTGGCTTTCCCGAGGGCTTCTCTTACTTCTTTCTTAAGTTTTCTTGCTCTTCGTTCGATTTCGTCTATGTAAATGATTTCGCCCTTTGGATTTGCTCTGGTCATGCAATAGCAAAGAAAACTATAAAAAAAATTCTGAATATAATGGAAAAAACTAAAGATTAAATGCAAATAAAAAAAGTGCATAAATATGAGAACGAATTTTACTGTTGCCAATCCCCGACAATGACGCCAAAAACTTGTAGAGCGTTTGGGTGTTCTATAAATGTGAGGGCAAGTGCACACTCTTATCGAGTACTAGTATATAAGATATCATCTCCCGTAGGGATTGGACAGCTTAACTCGAATTGCAATTCCTGCACAAAGAAAATTAAATGCACAAGTGAATTTTAGTTTATAAAGAAAGGTAAATAAAACACAAGTAATTGAAGAAAAGATCAGGGTGATAGAATGGGTCAGATTATGCTGTTTAGTAGTGTGAAACTGCGTTGAATAGGTTAAGTTGCTTTGTGCTGCTAGACTTTGCTGCCTCGGCGAAAGATGGCAGAATGGCTGCTTCGACGCTTCTGTTGCCTCGTCAGTGGAATAGACGTGTGGCTTGGCGGCAAACTCGACAGTCCTTCAAGGCTCGGCATAACGCTTCGACAATGATCTCGCTTATGTCTAAGTCAGAATGTTGTTGTTACCCACTATAGATGATACTCGTCACGGCGTGAATCTTGCAAAGATAGAAACTTTGGTTCGTTCTTTTTTAGCCGCCATATATCCTAACCTATGTCTAGGCTGGATTGATCAACACTTGATTAGAGTGAGGATCGTACTTACCCCTTTCATAAGTTCGACTCTCTCGACACCAAACAAATAGATAGTTAACAACTAATCTTTCAGACTTAATTGAAAGCTATGAAGAGCATGGAATAAGCAAACCTTGAAGTTTTATTGCAAAAACAAACTTAATTCCTAAAAAACCGTTCTCACACTAGTTTACAACATAACCCAAACCCAAAAGAGAATTTAGAACATAATTGGAGGCAAAAAAACCTAGACTATGCCTAAGGGAAAACATAAGTTGTTTTGAATTACAATATATGTCAAGTATATATAGGCATTAGCTAGGCCAAGTCCTCCTTGGAGTAGAAGTCTTCAAAGTAGTTTTTGCATTAAATGCAACCTTTAATTCTGACTTCTTTGAGTGGAATGTGGACTCCTTCTCGTTGCCTTTCACCGCAAGTTATCTTAAACTCCTCCTTCGGCAGCTTTGTCTACTGCTTCAGGCATCAGAATATTGAGTGGATGTCATCGTTGGAATCAGGATTTTCTGCTTTACAAATCGCACTCCAGTTTTCCAATTCCTCAGCTTGCTGCCCTGGGCGGCAGGTATGGCGGCGACGGCTACTCGACAGTGGCTATCTCTGTCTAGAACTGCATCAATACAGCTCCTTGATTTGCTGCCTCAGCATCAGCTCCTCAGCTCCTCTCTCCTTCTACCAACTTCTAGTACCTGAAACTAAAACGAAACTAAAACAACATCTTTTTCTTACCAAATAAAAGATAATCGATAAAAGCATGGCAGAGTAAAGAATACTGTAATATGCAATGCATGAACCTAATTATGCCTGAAATGTACTTAAGAACATCAATAATATGAGATGGAATGCACACAAAATATAGAACTTATGAACACTTTACAATAGCTAAAGTATTTTTTTGTAATAATAAGTGCCTGACGTATCAACCGCTATAATTTTAGGTGCCCGACCGTCAGTAGTTGTTTAAAAAACGGTTACCCTATCAAAATGAGACACACATTATTATTATTATTATTATTATTATTATTATTATTATTATTATTATTATTATTATTATTTAGAAAATTAAAAAATAAAAATAATATTTTAACCTAAATCTAATATTACCCAAAGGTAAAACTTACCAATTACTATAAACCCTCTCCATCTTCTCCCTCGCTCTTCTCCTTCACACTCTCGATGAACGATACTCTGTTCCTTTAAAAAAATTCTGATTTGTTCTTGTTAAATTAGGATTAAAGTTTAACTGGTTCTGATCTTCACTATCTCTTACCTCTTTTCTATTGAGTGGATCGATCGAATGGAAATTGTCAAGAGGGGGTGAATTGGAATTTAAAAGTTTTGGATGAAATTGGAAAAATGAAAAATTGAAGGACAAGAGGATTTAGAGTGGTTCAAGCTTAGGACAAGCTCTATATCCACTACCTTTGTCACAACTAAGGATTTTCAACCAATTTCACTATTGAAATTTTTGCCTTTTCTAGGCTTATGAGGAAACATTTTACAAAGATCAATCTTTCTACCCCAAAGATTGATCTTGAGACCCTCACAAGAACAAAGGAATACAAGGCAATAAAAGTATCTCTCAAAATATAAATTTGCCCAATTTACACTCAATCACACACCCAATTTGTGAAATAAAGATATACAATGAAGAATTATAAAATCGGGTACAAGATATAACTATTTAACACAAGGGTTTGGATTGATTTGCTTGGATATTGCTTTTTGGTTCAATAGTTGTTGTTGGTGCTTAAAATGCTTCCTTTTATACATTCTCATTGATTTCTAGCCGTTTTGGTGGTTGACATCATAATTATAGCCGTTGAGACTTCATCTTCCCACCATAAATCCAGTTCTGCAACTACCCGTATCGAAACGGTACCTACCTGTTTCGAAACACGACTAAAAAAGAAAGAGATGTTATGTGCATTAAAGAGGCGTATCGAAACGTTTGAAATCGTTTCGAAACAATAGGGGGCGTTTCGAGACTTGTATCGAAGCGGTTGAGCTCTTAAAATTCTAGTAGCAAAACGTTTCGAGACCAAGCTAGGCCTATCTAAATGAGTACTTTACCTTTAAAATTTTGGTTCTGACAAGCAACGGTCAAAAACATTAAATGCCCAATTTGAAAAAATTTAACCCCCGTATCGAAACAGATAAATGTCGTTTCGAAACAAAGTCAAAGTTTGACTTGCACAGATGAAGGTCGTATCGAAACGATATGAGGTTGTTTCGAGACCTGTTCGATATGAAAAAATCCAGTGGCAAAACGTTTCTAAACAAGCCTAAGTCGTATCGAAGCGCCTGGGAAAAATCTACAAATTTGGCTTGAAAACACTTAGAAAAAATTATGGGGATTATTTTTAAACCTTAAAACATTTTGGGTTAAATTTTTACTTGTCATTTTTTTAGCTTTTTGAGAACTTAAAATTTTATTTACTTAGCAAAATAGTCCTTAAAGTATTTGTTATATCAAAAGCAAGTTAATTCAAATAAGGGTTTTACAATCTCCCCCTTTTTGATATAAAAAAACCAAAGTAAAATTTTTAAGTGAGCTCCCCCTTAGTTTAAGCTAGGTTTTGAAAACTTTAAAATTTTGCTTAAACACTTTTCTCCCCTTTTTGTTAGATCAAAATCATAACAAGCATAATTCAATGAGAAATAAAGAGATAGGCAAAATTAAACCAAACAACATAAATCATAATTCATAAAGCATAAGTTCCAAAGGCAACATAACCTCAATCCAAACATAAATCCTAAAAAGCATAATTCAAAACAATAAACTAAAGCATAGGTCCAAAAATATAAAAGGTGCATAATAATAAAGTCCTAGATGATATGATATGAATGCAAGCTAGACTAGGGCTCATCAACGTCTTCATCTTCATCCATGACATCGTCATCTTTCTCTTGACTCCTTTTAAAGTGTTGCCATTCACTATAGATGGCGGTGAAGGAGAGATCCGAGGAAGATTGTTGATTCTCAATAGCGGCAATGCGATTTTCCATACCATCAAAGCGATCCTCCAAGGCTTTGAAACGATTGTCCATATGAGTACGCAAACCGGTGAATTACTCGGTGAGGAAAGACATCATCGCATCATTGTTAGGTGCTTACGGAGCAACTTGGGCTTGAAAAGTAGCTTGAGCTTGAGCACGTTCACCTCAAGGGACACGAACCCAATCATCACCATTGAAACGAAAACCACACTTCATGAGTGTAGTCTCATTTAGCTTCTCCTTGAGAGGCTCCTCAATATCAAAAGTGCAATCAATTCCGCTAAGAACAAAGATATGACTGAGGACTACACCATAAGTGAAGGAGGAGATGTTGTTGCGATTCTTTACTAAGTGCACCATCTCCGCAAACATAATCTTCACAAGGTTCGGCTGTTGTTCTTGGCGGAAGCACTTGAGCCAAAAGTCATCCACCTCTCGAATGTGCGAAAACTTCCCACCAGATGGACGGAACCACCATGAGATCATAAGATGAAGAAATTAATCATGGACATCCAAGGTAGTAACTTGGCCGGTATGAGGATCAAGTGAGCTCTCATCTTTGAGACCAAGGAGATTGACTAAGGTAGATCGCTCAATACGAATCTTCTTCCCCAAAAGGTAAGACTCAAGGGCGACAACTTAGGAACGGTCGAAACTAACGATACATTTGGCATTGGAATAGAACAACAAGACGAGGTTTTGGTACATAATTTCGGGAATGCCTAAAAAGGTCATGAAATTCCAATGGGTTAAAAGGTCATAGTATCTAAAGTGAAATCGGTCGGAATTAAGGAAATCTACGTCAAATACACGCTCGGGTCGAATTTTGATCGTTTGGTAGTATTTAAAAGCTTGTTGAGCGGTAGGGCTTAGGAAACTTTTCTTGAAAAGATAGGCAAGATTTGGTCTAGGAAGGTTTTTCTCGGACGGTTCAGACCCTTGACCCTCTACCGAAACTTTAGCTCTCTTCTTGGAGGAAGTCATCCTAAAAATATAAGCAAGCAAAAATAAGTATGTATGCATAAGAAATCCACATTCAATCCAATAGTAATCCTATAATCAAGGTTTGATAATATACAATATAGGTTTAAAGAATATACAAAAAGGCTCAAAAACAAGTTTTTACAAGAGAATCACTGAAAACATTTTTTGAAAAACACGGTTAAAGAATTTTATATTCGAATAAAAAAATTTAGATTTTTAGAATTTTTTTGCAAAAACATCAAAGCCCATAGTATATACAAGTAAAAGATGCAAAAACAATAATTTTAAACTAAAGAAATCAAACGAAAATTGAAAAGAAAAAGAAAATAGGAAAATACCTTGAATTTGGGATTTAGGAAGAATAGATGGATGATAATGCACAAAGTTGTTGAAGCTTGCTTAGGACTGTTTTTTAGAGCAAAAAACCTCAATTTTGTATGTAAAGCGTTTAGGTTTAGTGAGAATTTATAGGAAAATTTAGGTTAGGGTTTGAGAGGAGTTTGGGTTTAGGTAAAGTTTCTTTTAAAGATGGAAAGGCATTAAATAGCCTTAACAATGAGTAACCGTATCGAAACAGTTACGAGCGTTTCAGAACAATCGTTTCGAAACCAAAAGTCGACCGTTTCGAAGCTCGGGGCCGTATCAAAACACCCCTTATTCGTTTCGATCCCAAGGATTCTAGTGACGTCCTTTTCAAGAGCCCATTTCGAAACATATCCTACCGTTTCGAAACCCTTAAGGGCAAAATCCCTTCAGTAAGGTAGCCCGTATCGAAACATGGTAACCCATTTCGATACACCTGTGCCAGAATGTGCAGATTTGGCACAAAATGGCAAAAAAATTGATTTTCAATCAACTCTAAATGCATGAACATGATATATAAGCAAGTTCTATCGGCAAAAACATGTGCATACTCCCCTAACTATAAGCATAGAAGCAATTAACATCAAAATTACATAAGCATGCAAATCAAAATGGATTCAATCAATTTTGCATAAAAATGCCCCTAAAAGGTCAAGAAAGGCTGGTTAAACCTAACTCTCTCCTAATGGTCCAAAAATGCTCTTTATCTAGAGGTTTGATAAAGATGTCAGCTATTTGGTTTAAGGTGTCTACATATTCTAGAACAACATCATTCTTTAAGACGTGATCTCTAATGAAATGGTGTCTTATCTCTATGTGTTTTGTTCTAGAGTGTTGGATGGGATTTTCAGAGAGAATATGGCACTAGTATTGTCACACTTAAGGGGTATGGTACCTACCTCAATTTCATAATCTAAAAGTTGTTGCTTCATCCAAAGAACTTGAGCACAACAACTTTCGGCCGATATATATTCCGCTTCGGTGGTAGATAAGACTACACTATTTTGTTTCTTAGAGAACCAAAATATGAGCATACTACCTAGGAATTGACATGTTCCGAAGGTACTCTTTCTATCTATCTTACAACCCTCATAATCCGCATCTGAATAAGCATGAAGGTTAAAGGTGGAATCTCTAGGGTACCAAATGCCTAAGCAATGGGTATCTGTAAGGTACCTAAAAATTCTCTTAACAGTTATAAGGTGCGATTCTCTATGACTAGCTTGAAACCTAGCACACAAGCAAACACTAAACATGATATCTGGTCTACTTGCAGTAAGGTAAAGCAATGATCCAATCATAGAACGATAAAGCTTGGAATCGACACACTTACCTCCTTCATCTTTGTCAAGCTTTATAGATGAGCTCATTGGTGTAGCTTGAGGCTTTACATGCTCCAAGCCAAACTTCTTGAGCATGTCCTTTATGTACTTAGCTTGATTGATGAATATGCCATCTTTCATTTGTTTGATTTGGAGTCCAAAGAAGAATGAGAGATCTCCCATCATGCTCATTTCAAATTCACCTTTCATTAACTTAGAAAAATCTTGACAAAGAAGTTCATTGGTAGATCAAAAAATAATATCATCAACATATATTTGCACTACTAATATATCGTAGCCATTGATTTTAATAAACAGTGTTGTGTCCACCTTTCCTTTTTCAAAACCCTTGTTAATAAGAAAATTTGAAAGCCTTTTATACAAAGCTCTTGGAGCTAGTTTTAAACCATATAAAACTTTTGTTAATTTAAAAACATGGTTTGGAAATTTTGGATCTTCAAAACCCGGTGGTTGTTCCACATACACTTCTTCATTTATAAAACCATTTAAAATGCACTTTTGACATCCATTTGAAAAATCTTGAAATCATTATAACATGCAAATGCAAGTAGCATCCTAATTGCTTCCATTCTAGCTATGGGTGCAGAGGTTTCATCAAAATCAATTCCCCAATCTTGAATGTAACCTTGAGCAACAAGCCTAGCCTTGTTCCTCACTATGCTATCACTCTCATCTAGTTTGTTTCTAAAGACCCATTTTTTCTCTATAGTAGATTTATTTCTAGGCCTATCAACTAATGTCCATACTTTACTTCTCTCAAATTGATTTAATTCTTCTTGCATGGCCAATATCCAAAAATCATCATTTAATGCTTCTTTGATATTCTTAGGCTCAATGCATGAAATGACTGCAACATTATTAAAGAGTTTGAGAGAGGATCGAGTGGTTACCCCCTTAGATGGATCACCCAAGATTTCACCACCTTTGACATAGTTGTACTCCCTTGGGTAGCTCACTTCCTTTTCCTCAAGAGCCATGTCTTGCAAAGTTTCTAGAGGTGGTTCTTGTGCTTCTTACTCTTTGGTTAGAACCTCATTCACCTTTGATGATTCGCCACCATCATTGGCTTCAATGATTCCTACATCATAATCATCACAAGAATCCTTCCTCGGAAGGAGGTTATCATTGAAAACCACATGTATTGACTCTTCTACAACTAAGTTTCTCTTGTTAAAAACTCGATAGGTTTTAGAGTTTAAAGAATAACCTAGAAAAATAGCTTCATCACTTCTTGCATCAAATTCACCTAAATTATATTTTCCATTGTTTAAAACAAAACACTTGCAACCAAAAGAGTGAAAATAGCTAATGTTAGGCTTTTTAGATTTTAAAATCTCATAAGGTGTTTTCTTTAAAATTGACCTAATCATTACTCGATTTATAATGTAGCGAGCGGTATTTGTGGCTTCCGCTCAAAAATAATTAGGTTAATTATTTTCACAAAGCATGGTCTTAGCCATTTCTTCTAAAGTTTGATTTTTCCTCTCAACTACCCCGTTTTATTGAGGAGTGCGAGGTGCGGAAAAATTATGGCTAATCCCATTAGAGTTACAAAATTCCTCAAAACCTAGATTTTGAAATTTAGTTCCATGGTTACTTCTAATGTGGGAAATATTTTAACCAAGATCATTTTTGAGTTATTTTTGAAAATGTGATGAATTTTTCTAAAGCCTCATCCTTAGTACTTAAAAATAGAACCCAAGTATATCTAGAATAGTCATCAACAAGAACGGATGCGTATGATTTTCCACCCAAGCTAGTTGTCTTAATAGGCCCAAATAGATCCATATGGATTAGTAGTAATGTTCTACTTGTTGAGACATCATTAATATGTTTAAATGAAACACGTTTTTGTTTGCCCTTAGCACATGCATCACAAATTTTATCTAATGAGAATTTAAGCTAAGGCAAACCTTTTACTAGATTTTCGGAAACTAATTTTTCTAAAACACTAATGTAACACCCCCTTCCCGGTCTGGTCGAGAATCGGGTCGAAAGGTGATACCGACAATCAATACAGTAATCGGTGAGACAAAATTTCAGTTTAATCTTAACATTTAAGTCAACGACACAAAATAACGCAATATTTCGATGTATCTTAGTCCAATTTGTTCATACAAAACAATGATCAATCAGTTAGGGATAAACATTGATTATTACAAGTTTTAGGGACCAATCTGTAATTTTGAAAAACTAGGGGTCCTTTAATGCAATTGATTTTACCAGATTGAAATTCACTACATTAATATCATACCTACAAAATTTCATACAATTTGGAGATCATTAACTTATTCAATTTAACCTTACAACATTCAGTGACTAAACTGTGAAACTTGCAATCTGTTTAATAAGCCTTTAACTAACTTAACTAACCCCGTATCGAAACACCCCTAGGGTGTTTCAAAACGAGTGAATGATGGTCAACTCCTATTGACTTTACTCTTTAGACCGTATCGATATGGGCATGCCTTGTATCGAAACGGGTTGACCTTCTTTGACATTGACCCGTTTCGATACGCTATAAACTCGTATCGAAACGAGGGATTCTAGTGACAAAATGTTTTGAAACGGCCATGAACCGTTTAGACACGCCATATTCCACAGGCTTAATTATGCTTACCCGTATCGAAACGGCATCACCCATTTCGATGCGGTCTGACCTGTAATGACAGATTTTTGCCGGTATTTATTCAATTTGACCTATCGAACGATGTCCAAATGCAACGAAACTTTATGCACAACATTTCAATGGTATAAACTACTAGCATGCCCAATTTCATGATCATACGAATTCGTTTACTATGTTTTGACCTTTATGAGCCAAGTATGTATTTTTAAGCCATTTTAAGCCAACCAAAAAGGCCATTTAGGGCCATTAACCATATTACAATGTAAGCATTTCACAAACACATCACAATAGGCATAAACGATTAGTTCGACTACTTTGCCACCTTCCTAGGAGTTCTTAGGGTTAAAACACATACTTTAAGGCTTGTAGTGACTTGTCTTGCCTTGACAATTCGATCCTCTGACACTTGATCTTTCAACCCGAAATGCATGAGATGAGACACGTTAGGCATACATTGCATAGTGAGGTAGTCATAAATAATATGAACAATAATATATATATATATATACATGATCTCATGCTCATCAATATCAATGTTATGCATCAATATGCAATGTTCAACATATTCATTTCATCATTAATCCTTGGATTGAATCAAGACAGTGGATACGCGAATTCTTACGCCTCGCCAAATCAATGAATGGTCTAGTATCTCCGCCTCGCCAATATGACCAATATCAATACACATCCCTCCGCCTCGCCAAATCAATAAAGGTCGTAGCCTTAGGATCGTAGTCCACCAGTACATTGAGCTCATGAATTCTATGGCATGCCAATTGTATCCAATGTCTATTCAAATCCAAGGTTTCAATGTTCATTTCCATATTCAATGTTCAATGAGAATTTCAATGACCAATGATCTCAATATTATCAATGACAAACAAGTCTCATTATCAATGTTTCGTGGTCTTATATCAATAACCGATGATTCTTTTACAATGTTTCGATGACAATAAATATATCAATGACAATGCACAATGACGATATCAACAACTATGCCCAATATTCAATAGCAAAACTTATCGACACTTACCAAAGTGTCTGATTAACAATCCAACGCAATTCCTTCAATGATAAAATTAGTGTAATAATCTAAAACATCAATAAAAGGTTCGGGAAGGCTTTTTGCCTAATCTCGAGACTCCGACTACGCTCACCTTGACAATCTGAAGCTTTCAAGGCTCTCGGATGATAATCCCCTTGTTCCTAGCTTTGGATGCAGATGATGGATGCTTTTTATCAATTTCTTGAGCTAGGAAATCAATATGGAGATTGTTAGGATCGATATTACGATATCAAAATCAATATAACAACATCAAAATCGATATTCGATTTCAATATAGATGACAACGATGAGATATCTATGGATATTCAAAACCCTAGCTTAAGATTAAGCTCGATATATCCATGGAATCCAACGATTGTTTTAGGATTATTGCTTACCCGAACGATAGCAATGATTCGATAACAATAACTTGAAGAAAATCTAAGCTTAAGTTTCCTCTCCAATGAAGGTGTGTGCTTAGAGGAAGATGATGAAGATGGAAAATTGAGAGGTGCTTGGTTGATGAGGTTTTCGGGTAAGTTTTATCAATTCTATTTACAATGCTTTAATTGAATAGCTTTCAGTCCTATGAAGAAAACTCTCCCGGTTATCCCACGTATGGGATTTACATTTGAAAAGGGGTCCCTCAACTTTCGATCACTTAAGCTTTTATCCCCCAAACTTTGAATTCTCACAATTTAGCCACTAAATAAATATCGATATTATTCGATAGGGTCCAATAACAATGATTTAACTTAGTTGGAGTCCAATATCAATAATTAACTAGCCGATATTATATTTAAACTTCATCAATGTAGAATTTCTTATCACTAGAACTCAATTCCGTCTAGACCAGATTTTGGGGTGTTACAACTAATGCTAGCATGTCCTAGTTTCCTATGCCACAACCATGCATCATTTTCATCATGAGCAACCAAACATGCATGGGATGTATGAATGTCATCTAAATGCACCGTGTAGATATTTCCTATGCGATGACCTATGAGCATTATCTGATTTGTTTAATGTCTACTATTTTACACCCATTAACATCAAAAAAGACATTAAACCCTTTATCACATAATTGACTAATGCTCAATAAATTATGCTTATAATCGTTGACATATAACCCATTTTTAATAAAAATAGAAGAGTGATTACCAATGGAGCCAATTCCTTCAATGTGGCCTTTGGAGTTGTCACCGAAGGTTACTACTCCACCATTCTTTGGCTTGAGTTCCATAAATCTACTCTTGTCACTAGTCATGTGTCTTGAGCACCCACTATCAAGGTACCAAGAGTTTTGACTTGAAGCTTTGGCCTTGTAGCAATGCTCCCCCTACAAACAAAGGATTAAACTTTGATTTTTGGTACCCAAATCATTTTGGGTCCATGTGTGTTAGCTCTCAAAACCTTGGTTCCTTTAGGAATCCAAGGAGACATAGCAACGTAATTTTTATAAGTTACAAGTTCCTTAGGAACTCATACACTCCTAACCTTTTTAGCTCTAGGATTCATTTGAGAGCTACTTTGCTTGTAGTGAAATGACTTTCTCTTTACATATTGGGTTTTTGAAGAACATCCTTTCTCAAAACCGTTTTTCCCAATAGTAAGAGAAGTTTTAAGATTATTCACTTCCCTTGTGTGATAATCTTGAAAATCGGAAAGAAGTTTTTCAACATCAAGATTTTTCTTTTTAAAATCATTTGAAAGATTGATCAAATACAAAACCTTCTTTTCCAACTCAGAGTTGGTTTTTGAAAGAGAGTCGTTTTGAGTTTGTAAATCGGAAATTGTTTTCTTGTTTTTCAAAACGGATTCCTTAAATTTTTCTACCAACTCATTGTAAACTTCTTGTAACTCATCATAAGCATCATAGAGTTCATCATAAGTGAAATCAAAATTAGATGAGTTAGAGTTCACCTTAGGATCATCCTCAATAGCCATGAGGCAAAGATTGGCCACTTCATGTTCCTTGTCGGATGATGACTCCTCATCACTCCAAGTGGCAATGTTGGCCCTCTTGCTCTTTTTCTTGTCGAATCCCCTCTTCTTGAGTTGATGACAATCCAATCTTATATGTTCGGGCTTCTTGCACTCATAGCATATTATTTGATCATTTTCTTCTTCCTTTCTCTTGTTCTTGAAATCCTTCTTTCTTTGAAACTTTCTCCCTCGGTTGGATATCATGAACCTTGAGAATCTCTTGGCTATCATAGCCAATTCCTCAAATTCATCATCTTCAGTTGAATTGTTCTCCTCTTGAGGTAGAGAGGCCTTGAGAGCAATTCCTTGCTTTTTCTTCTCCACTTCATGTTTTTTTCCATTTTCTTCTCTTCTTCTCTCCATTCCTTCATAATCTCATGTGTGAGGAGAGAGCCAACTAGTTTATCGAGCTTCAAAGTCTTCAAATTTTTAGCTTCGATGATGGTCGTTCTCTTCCTATCTCATGATTCGGGAAGAGAGTACAATGGCTTCCAAACAAACTTGTCTTCGGGGATCTCCTCTCTGAATCGTTTGAGACCATTTACAATCACTGAAAATTGATCAAACATTTTGGAGACGGTCTCATCCGGCTCCATCTTGAAATTCTCGTAGCTAAGACTGAGGAGTCTAATCTTGGTCTCTTTGACTTCATTAGTCCCTTCGTATGTGGTCTCTAGCTTGTCACACACCTCCTTTGCGGTCGTACATGAAGACATTTTTGAGTAGATGTCCGGACCAAGTGCACAAAAGATTATATGAAGAGCCTTGTCATTGATTTAGAGCTTTTTTCTTTCTTCATCGGTCATCTCATACTTGGTCTTTGGCACAAGTCTTCCTTTATCGGTCCTCTTCAATGGGATTGTTGGGCTATCTTTCACAACATCCCATATCATGTAATCATTTGACTTGATGAATAACTTCATCATATTCTTCCAATAGGGATAGTTATCCCCCATTGAAATAAGGTGACTTGGTGGTGGATTGAGCTTCACAGAGGTTGGGGCCGGAAGTAGAAGCCATGACAATTGTTGAAGTAGATGATCAAACTCTTCTAGGATCTTCTCTTGAGGATGTAAAGCCTTCCAAGAGTCTAGCTCTGATACCAATTGAAATTTAAAAGTTTGTATGAAATTGGAAAAATGAAAAATTGAAGGACAAGAGGATTTAGAGTGGTTCAAGCTTAGAACAAGCTCTACATCCACTACCTTAGTCACCACTAAGGATTTTCAACGAATTTCACTATTGAAATCTTCCCCTTTTCTAGGCTTAGGAGAAAATCTTTTACAAAGATCAATCTTTCTACCCCAAAGATTGATCTTGAGACCCTCACAAGACCAAAGGAAAACAAGGCAATAAAAGTATCTCTCAAAATATAAATTTGCCCAATTTAAACTCAATCACACACCTAATTTGTGAAATAAAAATATACAATGAAAAATTATAAAATTAGGTACAAGATATGACTATTTAACACAAGGGTTTGGATTGATTTGCTTGGATATTGCTTTTTGGTTCAATAGTTGTTGTTGGTGCTTAAAATGCTTCTTTTTATATCTTCTCATTGATTTCTAGCCGTTTTGGTGGTTGACATCATAATTATAGCCGTTGAGACTTTATCTTCCCACCATAAATGCAGTTCTGCAACTACCCTTATCGGAACGGTACCTACCTGTTTCGAAACATGACTAAAAAAGAAAGAGTTGTTATGTGTATTAAAGAGGCGTATCGAAACGTTTGAAATCGTTTCGAAACAATAGGGGGCCGTTTCGAGACTTGTATCGAAACGGCTGAGCTCTTAAAATTCTAGTAGCAAAACGTTTCGAGATCAAGCAAGGCCGTATCGAAACGAGTACTTAACCTTTAAAATTTTGGTTCTGACAAGCAACGGTCGAAAACATTAAATGCCTAATTTGAAAAATTTTAACCCCCGTATCGAAACGGATAACTGTCGTTTCGAAACAAAGTAAAAGTTTGACTTGCCCAGATGAAGATCGTATCGAAACGATATGAGGTCATTTCGAGACCTTTTCGATATGTAAAATTCCAGTGGCAAAACGTTTTAAAACAAGCCTAAGCCGTATCGAAACGCCTGGGCAAAATCTACAAATTTAGCTTGAAAACACTTAGAAAAATTTATGGAGATTATTTTTAAACCTTAAAACATTTTGGGCTAAATTTTTACTTGTCAATTTTTGAAATTTTTGAGAACTTTAAATTTTATTTACTTTACAAAATAGTCTTTAAAGTATTTGATGAACGATACTCTGTTCCCATCAAAATTTTCTAATTTGTTCTTGTTAAATTAGGATTAAAATTTAACTGGTTCTGATCTTTACTATCTTTTACCTCTTTTTTAATCTATCTCAATCTAGGGTTTCTATTCATTCTCTTATCCACTTATCCACGTGAAGAACCCTAAAAATTACCTTAATTTTGTGTTTTGGCGTGAAAATGTAAACTGAATCTTCAAAATCTGATAGTGGGTCAAAGGTTGTATATTGTTATCTCAGAATTTGAGCCCCCTGTTTGCAGCTCCATTAGGACTTGGAGCAAAGGAAAGAGGTTTTATGGACAAAGATGTGGACTGAATATTATTTTTAATTTTTAAAATTTTAATTTTTTTTATTTTAAAAAAAATTAAAAAAATAATAGTGCCATGTGTCTCATTTTGATTGGATAACAGGTTTTTTAAACGGCTATTAATGGTGGAACACTTAAAATTATAACAATTGAAATTATAACAATTGATACTTCATGCACCTATTATTACAAAAAAAAAAACTTTGGGCACTTATTTTTCATTTAAACCTTAATATTTTTTATAAAATATATTAAGATAATTTTTATAAATGAAATTAAAAAATATAAATTAAAATTTTAAAAAACACATCTATAAAAAAATATTTTTACTAACTTTTATAAATGTCATTTTCGCTAATTTTTAATTAATTTTTTTAGTTTTTATTTAAAAAATTATAAATAAATAAATTTTAAATTATTAAATAATATTTCGATTTATGTTCCTTAAATAGTCGTAGGTCTATGTGGTAAGAAGAATGGATCCAAGAATCCATTTTTTAATAAATAAAGAGCTTTTACATTCTAATGGCAAATGTCAGTATTCGAACCCATACAATATAAGATAACAAGAACTCCGCCCTTGTTGGAGGGTTTTCAGGCTAATTGAAGTTGAACAATCATCTGATGCAACATCATTTTCCTGCCCCAAAACCATTTCTACATCAAGTTATAGAAAAAGAAAGCTTGATTTTCAGCTTCTTACAAGACAAAGAAGTCTGCAATTTCATCATATGAAATTCAACTTTGCAAATTCTGTACTCAGCAATTACATGACATGACTATTCCATGTATAATAGCTATTCATCACCCTGTATCAGAAGTTCAAAGCAAAAACATATGTAAATGCGCAGGGTTCTTCTTTTACCTGTTAATCGAAGAACTCAAGAGATATCACA
Source organism: Hibiscus trionum (assembly GCA_030270665.1). Classification (NCBI taxonomy): domain Eukaryota; kingdom Viridiplantae; phylum Streptophyta; class Magnoliopsida; order Malvales; family Malvaceae; genus Hibiscus; species Hibiscus trionum. The sequence goes on from BSYR01000016.1 coordinate 251,286, forward strand.
TTACCGATTCAGAGTCTATGTTATCCGATTTTCTAGTTCTATTTCACCTTCTATCTCGTGCTGTACATGAATACTGCTGTTTTCTTCCAACTCCCAAGTTAATAGTTCCAATACTAAATATATTTCTTTACCTCCCTCCTGCTGCAACCGGTCTGCCTCGAACATGAATACGTGGTTTTTTATTCCGATCCAACTGCATCCAACTATTTTGTGCAACCTCTGCTTCATGGTCTTCTTGACTCGAATTATACCTTCCCATTTACCCCTCATCTCATATGCACGAGTCAACACTGAATAGGGTATATAAGACTGCGGGTTCAGTTCTATCATCTTCTCCGCTACTCTTTCGGTGATATTCAGGTTGGCGTGGGTCGCGGTAGCAAGTACCAGTGATTTCCAAACTAAAAAACTTGGTTCAAAAGGCATTGCTCCTAAAGTATCAAAAGCTTCTTTGAATTTACCAGCTTGGCAGAGCAAGTCAATAACACGCGCGTAATGCTCATCACGAGGTGTAACCCCGAATTCTTCCTCCATTGATGAAAATATACTCATTCCTACATCTACAAAAGCTCCACACGTGCAAGCTAATAGAACCCCAGAAAGTGTTATTCGATCTGGTGCCGGACCTTCTCTAAGTAGTTCTTTAAATAATTCCAACGTCTCGACAACTCTGCCGTGGTGAGCCAAACCCATAATTAAAGTATTCCAAGATATCAGATCTTTTACATGTATTTCAGAGAAAACCTGCACTGCTGAGTCAATTAATCCAATATTAACATACATATCGACAAGTGAAGTGGCGACAATTAATTCCGACTGAGAACCGGATTTTATCACCAAAGAATGGACTTGGGGTCCTTGCTCGATTGAAAGGAAGTTTATACAACTTAGAACACTACTTAGAGTGAACTCAGTAGGCCTACAATCCTTCTTATAAGCAAGCACAAAAAGTAAGAAAGCATCATCCTGGAAGCCATGCCTAGCATAGCTTGAGATCATAGAATTGCAAACCAGAGAATCCCAAAGTTCCACTTCTTCAAAAAGCCGAACCGAGTCCTCCAACGCGTTGCATTTTGAGAAAAGGTCGATAACAGCACTCGAAACAACGGAATTCGAGATGAACCTCATCTTGACACACAGAGCAAAGATTTGCTTACCCTTATCCAAATTTCTCAAACTAGTACAAACAGAAAGTAAATTGGAAACTGTAAATTCATCCGGGGAATAACCAGCCAGCCTCATCTGATCAAACTGTTTCAATGCCAGGTCTTCCTGACCCGACTTACAACAACCCGAAATCAACGAATTCCAAGACACGATATCCACCTCTTCCATACTCAAAAACACACTAAAAGCATACTCTACCAAGCCAAGCTTACCATACATATCAATCAACGAATTGCCAATCACTAAATTGGATAAACACACACCCCTCGTAATCATGTTACAGTGAATTTCTTTCCCCCGACTAGCACAAGTAACATATGTTTTCAGAATTGAAAACGTGAACTTACTCGGTCTAACACCAAAATTCTGCATTTCCTTAAACACTTCCAATCCATAACCCCAAAACCCCAACAACCCACAACCCGAGATCATCGAGTTCCAGCTAACAACATCTTTCTCGGGCATTTCATCGAACACTAAACATGCTTTCTTAAAATGACCAAACTTTAGCAACCCATTCAACCAAATGTTCCAAGATATAACATTTTTGTCATTTATCTCCTCAAAAACCTTGGAAGCATCATCAAAAGAGCCAACTTTGAGATAAAGGTCCATAAAACGATTACCCAGAAAAGTTATGCCATTGAAACCTAATTTGATCAGCTGAGCATGGATTGTTTGGGAGAATTGAATGGATTTCAAAGATAAACAGTGGTTTATGAGGTTGTTGTAATGAGAAAGAGTGGGTTTCTGAGACCAATAAATTGGTTTTAGGAAAGGGCGCATGCATGGAGCAAATGTTTTCTTTGCTCTATTTGCAAAGGACTAAGGATATATGATGCTTTATTATTCTTTTTAAGGGACCAAGGATTCCATCTTTTAAATATTTCTTTGTTTTGTTTTTCTGGGTTAATTGACTTAATTTATAACATTTATTTATTTTTTTTAAAAAAAAAATTTATGTACGAGTTTGTTAATTTTAGAGTGTAGCGATTTAATTTAAGATTTAGAATTTAAGAGTTTATATTGTAGGATTTATGGTTAGAATTTATAAGTTAAAGTCCAGAGTTTCGGATTTTAGATTTAATCATTTAGATTTTAATTTCTATAATTTAAATAGAAAGAGTTTTTTTACACATATTACGTATATCAAAATGTAATTCTTTATTTTTAGGGTAAACTATACAGTTGACCACCATACTTTGGTTAACGTATTAAAATGACCACCTTAAAAAAAAACCGACTCAATTGACCACCCAAACTATTAATATTGGATCAATGTGACCACCAGCCGTTAATGGGCTAACGGAAGGTGACGTGGCAGTTAAAAAATTAAAGGTATAATCACACATTTGGTCCTTATTATTTACACATTCTTTCAATTTAATCTTAATTTTAAACAAGTATCTCTCCGGTTCGCAAACAGAGCAATGTACAAATCAAAGTTGCTCGTATACCTAAACCTCGTTTCGGTATCTCTGGCGTAATACTCTTTCTTCACCTCGACATCAAGCTCGAAAAATCTTCGAACCCCATTTTCCATCTCTTTGAGAACACTTAGAGGTATCCCATGGTTGACGATCTGGAAAAAACACCCCATGTCTCCGAGGGCGAGGCATTCCTGACTTTCTCAATGGTCTCCCTGTGCCGCCATGGATCATGTTCGATGCCTTTTAGACCGATGACTGGTATGTTGTACGCTTGTTGGTCGTCTTTGAGGTGTTTGTTGAGTTAGGTGGCGCGATGAACATGTGAGGAACCTTTGTGATTCCAGCGTCTTCCTGTCCTTTGACACCGGCTTACGAATCTTCGAATGCTTTCCGTTCTTTTTCTCTATTGTAATCAGAATCGTGGTGAACTTCAGCTCCACTAGTTCCCACCATTTTTCTCTGTGCTTGATTTTTCTGTTTGGTTCCTATGATTTAATGTCACCAAAGCATGCATTTATGAGTGTACCAAATGAAGTTCAACAGGGAAGTTTGTCTAACATTAGAATGGCTAGAAACCAACCACGTCGAAACCGATAATAACAAGATTGTTAGCTGCCAAGTCCCATGTCGGATTGTTGCAGTAATAGTTCGTAGCATTATTCATGTAAAAGTTACAAGTTTCGTGGAATAATTTGAATGCAGAACATCATACATTGATAACCATCATCTCTTCTGCAACTCTCAAGTTCTTTGGCTGCACTGATCTTATGTAGACCAATTTTCACAGCTTGAAATGTGGAAGTCCACCGCTACCATCGAGCTCTTTCGAGTAGAATGCTAACAAGTAGTCCTTTATCAAGATATCTCTGTAGATCGGGGGATTGTTTTCAGATAACAATTCCTTGATCGGTCCGTAAAGTCTCAATCCATTTTCCGGTATCCTCAAGAAACATGCCACCGATATCCTAGGCCCTGCTCGTTTTGCTAACACCCTGTGATTCACACTTTTGAACTTGTCGTTCGAGATAAGCTGCGCATCATAACACACGGAAACAAGATGAATACAAAGTAGAATTCAAGATTCATGGGGATGAATGAACTTGCCTGTAGAAGATCTCCAACATATACAACCAAAGCTCCGGATCTGCAGAGAACATATTAAAATTAGGACTAAATTGAAAGAATGTGTATATAATAAGGACCAAATGTGTGATTATACCTTTAATTTTTTAACTGCCACGTCACCTTCCGTTAGCCCATTAACGGCTGGTGGTCACATTGATCCAATTTTAATAGTTTGGGTGGTCAATTGAGTCGATTTTTTTAAGGTGATCATTTTAATACGTTAACCAAAGTATGGTGGTCAACTGTATAGTTTACCCTTATTTTTAATGGTTTTATATTCAATACACTTAGGGATGGGCACGGAACCCGGACCCGACGAGTTCCGACCCGACCCGGCCCGATCGGGTCGGGTATTTTTATGAAAAAATCGGGTCGGGTCGGGTCGGGTTTTTGTGTGGGGTGAGGTCGGGTCGAGTCGGGTTCGGGTTTTAGGGTGAAAAAATCCGACTCGACCCGACCCGGGACTAATAGTGTAATTTTCCCCTAAATTTTTTAAGGATATTTGTAATAATACCCCTTTTTATATATTTTTTATAATTAGGTCCTTAAAATTGATTTTTTATTTACAATTTAGTCCTTAAATTTATTATTTTTTACAATTAAGTCTCTTAAAATTATTTTTTTTACAATTTAGCCCCTAAAATTGATTTTTTTATATAGGTCAGGTCGGGTCGGAGTCGAGTTTAAGGTATTTATTTTCGGGTCGGGTTTGGGTTTAGGGTTAATATTTTCGGGTCGGGTTCGGGTGGGCCAAAAACCCGGCCCAACCCGACCCGTGCCCATCCCTAAATACACTAACGTCGTAGCTTTAAGGTTTATGGCTAGAATTTAGAGTTGAGATTATGTTTAGGTTTTAAAATTTAGTGGTGTTACAATTTAGGCTTTAGGGTTAGAATTTAAGTTTTAGAGGTTATGGCTTAGAGGTTAACCTCTAAATCATAAACTCTAAACCACAATTCATCAATTCTAAATAACTAAACTTAATCCCTAAAACCAAGACACTTGTGTAAATTTTCGTTTTCACCGCTATATAGAATAATTACCCATTTTTAATAAGGGTAATTATTTGATACATTAGCGGTGGAAACTAAAAATTTTCACAAGCGCCTTAATTTTAGGGTTTAAAAACTTAGTTTCGAGTATATAGTTTAGGGGTTTAGGTGTATGGGTTTTGAATTTAGGAATAATGGCTTAAATTTACGGTTTAGGGATATAAATTATGGTCTATAGGTTAAAACATAAATCCTCACCATATTACCCTAAAAACTAAACCCTAAATTCTAATCTTAAACTCTAAATTCAAACCACTATCCCTAAATTCTAAATCTATACACCCAAACTCTTAAACCCTACCCCCTAAGCTAAGCCCCTAAACCCTAAAACTAAGACGTTTATAAATTTTTTTAATTTCCACAACATGTGTATAGGATAATAATCCTTTTAATAATTTACTAATGAAGTTAAGAGATTTGCAAGTTACAAGTGCATTGTTATATTATTTTAAATATTTTCAATATACCCATTAAAATTATGTGATAGACGGATAGTACTAAAATTTTATTTTACCAACCATTTGTTAGTGTGTTAAATGACCGCAGGGACGAACCCACGTATACATTGGAAGGGGCTTTTATCCCCACGCAGTAAATTACTTTTACCTTTGTTTTTGTTTTTTCTTTAAAAAAAATTGAATTAATTATGAATTTGCATCTCACCTTCCAACATTTTTGTTTTGACCCTATCCTAAATCTTGACTCCTTTGTTGTTCGGATATGCTTGAATTAACTGATCAAACTAAAATTTAATTAAGTTAATCGGTGGATCATCAAAGTGTGAGGTCGGTGTTTTATAGACCTTGGAGCAGAAGAAATTGTTAAATGCATCAAGCATGCCATATCAAACTATGTTACCAAAGGATAAAATGATATCTTTCCATTATTAGTAACTCTTTTACCGGTTGCCACCACAACAATGCTTGTTTAACTATCAGTCAGCCCAACTGAAACCAGGATTCTTCTGGATTTGCTTTTTTCTCATTATATTTCTAACAATGGCTGATGTTTCCCATTCACCAGACGTTGCAAATAAGCTTGATAACTGTACATAAGCACTGGAGTTTCCAGGATCAAGATCGATAATCCGCTCCGCCACCTTCTTTCCCAGAGTTCTGTCTCCATGAACAATACAGCCTCTCAAAACTGATAACCACAAGCTTGCATCTGCCTTGAAACTCATTTCTCCTATGAGATTCATTGCTTCCTCAAGGCAGCCAGCACGGGCAAAAAGATCGACCATGCAAGAGTAGTGCTCTATCCCAGGATCGATATGGTAGTCCCGCTTCATCGAGTTAAACCACTTTTGTCCCTCCTCGACAAGTCCACAATGATCACAGGCCGACAGAACCCCAATAAATGTTATGCGAGTTGGCCTTACACCCGCATTTATCATTTCATTGAACAAAGCCAGTGCTTCAAACCCACGACCGTTAGTAGCATAACCCATCAGCATGGAATTCCAAGAGATTTGATCAGATTTTGTCATTGTGTCGAATATTTTTCGTCCATATTCGACTAAACCACACTTGCAGTAGAAATCAACAAGGGAGGTAGATATTATTTGATCAGATTCAAGTCCAATGAGAGTTGCTTTAGCGAAAACTTGTTCACCAAGTTCAATACTAGAGATGCTAGCACAGGCACTGATGGCACTAGCCAAAGCAAATTTGTCTATTCTCAGGTCTAATTTATTCATCTTGCGTAATAGATCTAATGCCTCAATTGGACAACCGTTTTGACTTAGACCTACTATCATTGAATTCCATGATATCAGGCTTTTATTTGGCATTGTCTTGAAAACCTGCTTTGCATCTTCAATTCTTCCACAGCTGGAATAGACGGTGATCATAGAGTTCAGCAAGATTGTATCGTAGGCTTGGAGCTCGGAAAAAAACTTGCAAGCGTCATTAGGCATTCCACATTTGGAGTAAGCATCGATCAGAGTGCTGGCTATGATAACATCAGAAATCAGACCAACTTTACTAGCATGACTATGGATTTGTTTGACATGTTCTGAAATGCATAAACTACTGCAGGCCCTCAAAACAACTGCAATCGATGAAAAGTCTCCCCGAACCCCCTTTTCCCTCATATTATTAAAGAGAGCTAAGGCTTTAATCTCCTCATCGTTCAACACATGTCCTGAAAGCAAAGAATTCCATAAAACAACAGATGGATCACTCTTTCTATCAAATATTCTTCTCGCGTCGGCCATTCTGCCACAGGTTGCATAACCTGAAATCAATGCAGACAAAGCAAATTCATCCGGTTCCGTCATCAAATTTAGAACACGACTTGCACCATCCAAATCACCACATTTCCCATACAAGTTTATCAGAGAACTACACAACACTGGATCCAGTTCTATTCCCCCAACCACCATATGCGCATGAATCTGCCTCCCGTATTCGATAGCTCCCAAATCAACGCATGCCCCAATAACAGTTGCCAACACAAACGCATCTCCAAAAGACCCCGATTCTTTAAACAGCTGAACAGCCTTTTTGGCACTCCCATTTCGAGCATAACCATGAATCAACGAATGGCAAGCAAAGGCAGTTTTCCTAGGCATGTCATCAAACAAAGCCCCAGCAACTTCTAACTCGCCCGCTTTAACAAACCCGGAAATAATAAAGTTCCAGGAGTACTCATTCTTACACGGCATCAACTTAAACAAATCCAACGTTTTGTCTTTATTTCCTGATTTCATGTACCCTTCAATTACTGTATTCCAAGAAAAACAATTTCTCAGCGGCATTTCATCGAACAGTTTCCACGTCTCAGCCATACTTCCGCACCGTGCATACATCTGGAGGAGGCGATTTCCCATTGTAAGAGTGGAAGTAAGGATACCCTTTTTGAGGAAAAAGAGATGGAGCTGTTTTCCTAGGAGAATGGAGTTGCGGGTTGTACAAGATTGAAGTAAACGACAATAATGTTGGTGGTCAAGCTCCATGGTCATGCGAAATAGCGATTTGGTCTGTGATAGTTGATTTTATCAGCGTGTTATGGTAAATGGTAATCACACAAAGAGAAAGACTATCAATTGTGCTTTCTGCAACTGTAAAAGCAATATTATATATATATATATATATATAGATATTATCTTATTGTCTCCTAAAAATAAAAATAGCGACAAGAATGAAACGGTTCACTACCTAGTACCTACCTTAAACCGGTAGGTTCTGGAATGCTGGGTCAGCTGGAAACACCATTTTGTGAGGTCTTTGGAGTAATAAAAACATAGGTAAATACCGGCGACTTTATTGCACGTTTTAAAAAGTTCAATGATCATATTGCAAACATCTTAAAAATTTAGGGGCTATCAGTATAGTTATCCTATATTTTTTATATTTATATTTGATTTATTACATGTATATTTTAATGTATGTATTTTCATATATAGACATGGTAAACTTGACCGAGACTCGAACCGAGACTCAAAATTGACCCGAACAGGATGACCCGAATCTCGAAACAAACTGGCCCAAATTTTAGTTGAGCTGAATCGATTTTTAACCGAACTGAATAGACCCAAACAGATTTTCAATCGAACCGAATAGACCCGAATCGATTTCACTCAAACCGAAAGCAACACGAAAAAAGAAAATATATTAAAATAAAGAAAGAAAGATAGGATGTGAACTGGCGCACACCTCATGAAAAAATCAAATATACATGCTATATAAAGTGATATATAGTGTGTAAAAACCTAATTCGGCCTGAAAATTTGATTGAAATCAGCCGATCTCCTATTAACTCGATATTGACCCGACCCGAAATCAACTGAACCGAAAGTAAACCAATACCGAAATAAACACAGTCCCTAACTAAAACCGAACGTTTGAACCAGACATGAACTGAAATTAAACCGAATATAGTCAGAACTGAAATAATCTAAATCGAATGACTCATTTTTCACATCTATTCACATATGAAAATGTATTCAAGGAACAAAAATCTTTCCTCTTATCCTTAAAAAATACATCATACATTTAATATGCTAAACCTTAATGTTAAACCCTAACCTTAAACTTCAAATTTATTTTTTTTAATTTGAGATATAAATAATAACCCGAAAAGAGGCAACAATTTTTACTTTGAAATATCATGTTTCTATTATTTATGTTCGAATACGTATAAAACACGGATGTGGTAAAAAAAATTCATTGCTTGGCATGGCTTTACAATCATTTTGTGGTACTCATTTCAAACAAACTTAGGTTGAAAAAGGCAAAAACAGCATCTTGGGAAGCAAAATCGTGATTCATCTTCAATTTAAAGCGAAAAAAAGAAGGAAAAAAAACAACACTTTAATTAAAATCTCTGAATATTATACAGACAGCTGCAATCTCCTGTATGCACTTAAAACCTAAACATTTGACATTATTGAAAAAATAATTACACGTTGAAACGCCATTTTTGAACATGGCTGAACTCTGACGATTTCCCTTTTACCGAGATGCTTTGGTTTTCCTGGAGAAGATGAAAGCCAAGCAACCTTTCCTCCTATGCCTGCATTTTGCACAAAAGAACAACCTTTTTTAATTCTTTGTCGCAATAAGATGCAGTCTTGTTTGAAAAAACTCTGCATTTCAGTTTACTCTTATACAAGAATTTAAATTACAGTCGTGGCCGTATTTTATTACGATTACGGACTAACAGATATTATTACATTCATTACGAATGTTATTATTTACTATTACAATTTTAGATGTTACTATCGCTATTATGGTAGATGACCGCTATTTGAATCTCTGCTCCTATGTAAAACTTACTCTACAATCATGAAATTGTTCATCTTTTGAATAGATTTTAACGGGTTATTGATCTGTTTTGTGGTGAATGTAACCGAATCATTGAAATGGAAGTTGAGTCATTACTCAGATCAGTCAAATTCCATTTTCATACCTGCGGCCGGAAGTGCTGCCGGTGCTCCGGCAGCTGTTGCTTCTGCCACTGCCGGTGCTGTTGATGCTGCTGCTACGGCTGCTTTTGGTGCTTCCACTGTTTATAGTCGATCCACCTCCGTCGCTCTCGCTCGACTCCGATCTCTTCTTCCACCAATCTTTATCTAGTGTCTTAGCAGATGCATCTGCTACTGCAGTTGGCTTTGGAGAAACTTTGGATTTATTACTTGTGTTCTTGATGTTCTTTTTCTTAGACCCCAAGGAAACTGGAAACACCATTTTCAAAAGAAACCCTCCATTATTCAAGCTCCCACTCCTATTAATCTGCTGCTGCTGTTTCTGACTGCTCTGCCTCTCTTTCTTGTAATTGTTAAGTTCGTCGACCGAATTCGAACCTCTTCCTTTGGCGAAACTCTCCTGTTTCGGTTCATCGACCACAGGCTGCTGATATTCCACGAGATCTTTCAACGTGAGTTCGTAACAAGATTCGGGCATTTTACTAACCATTTCCATAAGCTCCCTTTGGCCTCTGGCAATGGCTTGAGCTCTCGACGACGGCGTAAGGCATCGGTAATCGATGTTCTCTTCACGTCGTGGACTAGTTTTCCACAAAGGAGGACTAGAAATCCCTGATTCATCGTCCACCATGGTGTTCCACCTGCCGTAACTTGCATAGTTCATGGCATGATCATCATAACCGTCATAACTACCACTTAACCTTAACTGATCCGACAAACAGACAAAAGATTTGGGGAGTTCTCTGCTGGGATCGAACATGTTGTTTTGGTAAGAAAATTGGGTGAGAGGTAAGGGAGTTATTGCAGATTGCTTGAAATGTGGGTGTGGAGCCATTGTCTTCACCGACCCCTTTGAGTCCCTTTTTGTGATGCCTCTCAAAAATATTCGGATTTAAATGTCTAAATTTTTTAAGATTTTCCGGACAGAACATATATATCTTAAACATATGTCATGATATCTTAAATTATTTTTTTTATAATTTCTTTACAAAATCATTAGTGGTATATTTTAGATTTTAGGGTTCATTAAAGTCAAGAAATTCTAGAGGGCCATCCCTTTCTTGAATTATATATTTCTTCATATACATGTTTGTGATTTGATGAGATTGTGGCTTATTATGTGCCTCCCCTCGTTGTAATGCTTTGACATTTTGGCTCTTTTGATATTAAAAAAAAAGAGACTTTTTTGGCTCTTACGTTGGGAAACGTATGTGATAAGTTCACTATTTTGTTAATGATTTATATTCATTTAATATGATTTGAATATAATATGAATATAATTTTAATATAATTTGAATTTTGTTCAAAAAATATATTTCAAATATAGTAAAATTTGAATTAATAATTGGAATATAATTAGAGTATGATTCGAATATAATTTGAATATGATAGGAATGTAATATGAACATGATTCGAATATAATATAAATATGATTCGAATATAATTTAAATTTTACTCAAAAAATATATTTCGAATATAGCAAAATCTGAAATAATAATTAGAATATAATTGAAATATGATTCAAATATAATTTGAATTTTGCTCAAAAATACAATTCCAGTTTAGCAAAGTTCGAATATAATTGGAATATGATTCGATTTTTTCTCAAAAAAGAATATAATTCGAATAAGTAATTGTTGGGGTAAATTTTAGGTAATTTAATTTATTTAAAAAAATACTAATTTAGAATTAAAATATTTGATTTTATTTATTTTTATTAAATATTAACATTTAAATAAAATAATATTATTAATAATAAAGATTGGATTGAATTATAAAAATTAGAAATAAATATGGGTCAATTTTAAGTAAAAATAAACTTTTCAGTGCCTAAACTGAACAAAAAACAAACCTGACAGACTTGACATGTCATTTACCCTTTAAATAAGACCAGGCGGATAGACTTAGTCAATTAAGAGATGACGTGGTACGTTCTTATTGGCTGAAATTTTTTTAACGACGAGGATAACAGAAATGGGAAAAAAACGAGTAACGGCGACAAAAATTAGGGGGCAAAAGTGGGCAAAACGTAGTTTAGGGGGCAAGTTGAAAAAACAGGTAAAGTTTAGGGGGAAAACATGTATTAAGCAAAAACAAAATAATGGTTCAAACTTTCTCTTCTGTCTCATATTATCCATTAATAAAAAAATACTCGTGTTTGTCTCCTATAATTATTTCGAAAATTAGATTTAAATACTTATTAGATTATATGTGCCAGGTAAATAAATATAGATTATTTTTTTATAAAAAAAAAACAAAAAAAAAACTAATTTTCTTCCGGACTCCCACTACATATGCAACATTATTTCAATTATCACCATTTTAAAAATAATAATAAGTCATCACAGACTTTAAATGGATGACAATCGAAAAATCGTGATTATGTGAGTGTTGTATTTTTTAAAGTAATAGTGAATGCGAGTTCACTAGTGTGAAAATTATTATTATTTAAATAATTTTTTAAAATATATTATTATGTATATTGGCGGACGAGGATGAGGCAAAGCGGGTGGGGATGCGAATGGAGTGGGTACAAAGTCATGTCCATATTTGCCCCACCATCTACAGTGAATCTAATTTTTATCTTCGTGCTTGCCCCACAGCTCGTGAAATCTATATTCATCCTTGTCAAATTAGATGTGAAGTAAGACAAATCCCTACGAAACTAATCTCGTTGACATATCTATTTTACCCAGTGACAGATGTATCCGACCTCGATGGGGTGCATCCTATTAGAATTTGGTGGCTAGGGTTTCGAAGAGAAAAGGAGGAATCGAGATTTTTATTAATGATGAGAAAAATGAATAGTCAAAGTTATTGAGTATTTGACTTATTGTTTTATTTATACATATTTAAAAATAAAGAAAAGATTAAAGAAAATAAAGAAAAAGAAAATAAGTTGTGTATAACAGCTTTATCCTAATAGCCCCCTCAAGGTGGAGCATATACATTGTGTATGCCTATCTTGGAGATGAAGGAAGAAAAATGTGAAGGTAGCAAGGCCTTAGTAAAATAATCAGCCAACTGATTCTGAGTAGAAACTGAAAACAATTTGATAGTCTCATTTTGAATCTTCTCTCGTATCAAATGACAGTCGATTTCAATGTGCTTCGTACGCTCATGATGAACCGAATTCTCAACAATCTTTATTGCAGATTGATTATCGCAGTACAAATGAGCAGTATGTAAAGCAACTTGCAAATCAGAGAGAAGATAATTAAACTATTACAATTCACATGTAACAACAACAATAGCCCTATACTCGACTTCAGTAGAAGAACGAGAAACAATATTTTGCTTTTTAGATTTTCAAGATACTAAAGAATGTCCTATAAAAATACAGAAATCAGTTGTAGATTTTCTTGATTCAGGCCAAGAAGCCCAATCAAAATAAAAAAAAATATGTAAAGTAAGGTCATTGTTTACAAAGAAGAAAAGATCATGTCCTGGACATCCTTTCAAGTATCTAAGAAAACAATGAGCATCAGTAAGATGAACAGAAATAGGAGCAGCAAGATACTGAGACAACTGTTGTACAACATAACATATATCAGGTCTAGTGTGTGTTAAATAAAACAGTTTACCTACTAGCCTTCTATAAGCTATAATATCAGTTAAAAGAGTTCTTTTATTCACAGCCAGTTTTGAAGTGTAGATAATGGGAGTAGAAACAAGTTTAGAATCTAAAAAACTTGATTCCTTTAATAAGTCTAATGTATACATCATCTGGCAAAGATTAATTTTTACACTAGATCGAGTAACTTCTAAGTCAAGAAAATATTTAAGATTGCTTAAATTTTTAATTTTAGAAGTATCATGCAAAAAAATTTTAATATTTGTGATCTCACCCATATTAGGGCTGACAAAAATAATACCATCAACATAAAATTGCAAGAGCAATAAAACAAGAATCAATGCCTTTAATAAACAAGAATGAATCAAAACCAGCTTGTTTAAAACCTAAAGAAACAATAATTTCAGTGAGTCTTTCATTCTACTTACGGCTAGCTTGTTTTAAACCATACAAACTCTTTTGCAATTTACAAAACCAAACCAGAACTAGGAGGACTAAATTCAGGTGGTAAATTCATATATACTTCCTTTTGTAAATGACCATGTAAAAAAGTATTATTAATATCAAGTTATGCAAATGTCATTTTTTAGCAGCATCAACTGCTAACAGTGTAACACCCGGGTTTAGGGGTCGGGTGAAAATAACATTTTTATAATATTCGGGTTCGGTTTTATAATTTAAATAAATTAAATAATGGTTCGGGTTTTATGGGCAAATAAAACAAAGGTGTTGGACCCAATTTTTAAACCAAGCCAATAGCCATTCATTAATGGCATTTGTGTAAATATTTGGACTTCTAAATTAAAAACCCCCACTTTTGATTTAAAACACAAAAAGATGTCATCTTCCGCCCTCCTCATTTTCCATTCTCACGACAAAGGAAGAGTTTTTCTCCAAGTGGCTATCCCACCTCCTTTCTCCCTCATTTTGGCTCGGTTTTGAAAGGTAAACACGTTTTCGACTTGCTCTCACCTTCCTCTTTTCAAAAGTACAAGTAGTTTTCGTTTTCATCCATGTTTTGGAATTTGGATTTTTGGAAGATTTGAATAAAAATGGTAGCTTTATGGTGTTTAACTTGAGATTTTGATTTAATATTGTTAGATATGGTGTTTATGAATCAAATGGTCCAACATATATAATTTTTTAGGGTGTTTTAAATGAATTCCCGAAATTGGGTTTTAGGGAGGTTTTAGAGTGTTGAAATGTTGATTTTTGGGTGTATTTTATGTTGGGAAATGAGGGCTGATGGTTGTATGATAGTTAGGGGTTGTTTTGGAAGCTATTAGGTGTGTTAAAAGAGTTGGAATCATCGGTTTTGGACTGTGCAAAATGGCTGCTCGGGAATTGCACTTTTGGGGTTGCTCTTGGTTCGAAAAACAAGTGTTTGATGTTTGAATGGTATTCCGGGTTTGCTACGTTGTGTTGTGGACTGATTTGAGGTTAATTTACTTGTGTTGGGGCGATTAGAAGCAAGGATTTGCGTTGGTAAAGCTTTGGGATCGAATCCGGAAGTGAGGAGGCTCGAGTCGGCTTTGCTTGATTTGCTTAAGGAAGTAAGGTGAGTGGTTAATGTTTTAATTTGATTTTCTAAGATTGGTTCAAGCACGTGGATGTGGAAATGTTTTCAAGAATTGTTTTGGTTCAAAGGTAATTTTGAAAGCGGTTTAGATTTGGGCTTAAAAGTGACTTAAACTCAAAGAGTAAGTTGATGTGAAATGCCTCTTTAATTTCCCTTTTTATCATTGTTTTCATTGCTTGAAATGATGGTTTGTTAAGCATGAAATTTAAATACTTGAGTAGAAGCATGTTGCTTATTGCTATATCGTTAATGATGTATGATGGTAATAATGGTGACGTTGTTACACCTTGTAAGATGTGTGTAAGTTGGTGCAGGTTGTGCACGAAAATGGTGAGTAAGACCATTGTGATTGGTAAGATTGTAAGTAGTAAGTGATGTCTAATTGTGGATATTGTTTGCAACTCGTTTTGGTTGTGCATGATATAGTGAGTACATGTCGCATGATTGTGATTGTATGTTGTGTTGCATGGTTGGTGTCGAACCTCACGTGATGGTTGTCGATGCTCCGGTGATGTGTAGTCTCGCCGGTAGCGAGTGGTATAAGACTCCGGTGATGTGTAGTCCCGCCGGTAGTGACTAGTAGAAGAGTACTTTGATGTGTAGTCCCATTGGAAAACTACTAGTCGAAACGGTGATGTGTAGTCCCATCGTGTGTGTTTTGGTTATGCTTGTGCATACCATGTGTGCTCATGTTATATCTCACTATATCATTCTCTTTTATGGTTTTGCTTTATTTTAGGATCATGCCTTTATGCATACCATGAAGTGTAATGCCATGATGAATGCCTATATTGTTGACCTTTGGTTGAACTTGTATGTTAGTAGAAGGATTAGGTCATTGGTTGATTTGTATGCGTTGACCTTTGTTTTAAAGAAAGCTTTGAACCCTGCATTGTCGTAGTTATGTTTTAGAGCTCCACTCACTAAGCTTTATGCTTACGCTCTCCTTTTTCTGACAATGCAGATCTTTAGCTTGGAGTTAGCAAGGAGCAAGAAAAGGGCGTCCAAGCGTGTGGTATTTGCTCAAGTATGGCTTATTAAATAATGTAGTAGACTAGCAATGTGAAATGCTACGTGTTTTAGGAGCTTGTATCTAGACTCCTTTGTGTTGGCCACATGTTGTTAATGCCTTATGTGGATGCTTTGGATTGATTATGGTTTGTAATGCTTGATATGCTGTGATGGATGTTGTGGGTGTTAGCATGTCTCTTAATGTTTAGGTTGCCTTGATGTGGGTGTAAACCTCTTATATGCTTATCTTGTGCCTTTAAGGCTTTGAGTTCCTTGTATGACATTAAATGTTGAAATGCCTTTGTTGGAATGCCATGCTTGAAAGCTTATGTTGTTTGTATGGTTTGTGTATTACCTTGTGTTGGATTGTGCCTTTGGTTTCGAGTTAAAGCATGCTTTTATGTTTGATTTGCCTTAGGATTGATGTTAGTGTGTTGGTTGGGGTTTTAGAGGGATTTAAGGGCCTCATTCTGCCTTAAATCAGCTCAAACCTGCAAGTTCATGGCAGGGGTATCGATACGGTTGGTACGGTATTGATACCACCTTCTTGTTTCAGGCCTCGTGTATCGATACACTTGGGGGGTGTATCGATACCATTTTGGTCACTGGAGCTACTGTCCATTTCGGTATCGATACCGGCCACTGGTGTATCGATACCGTCATCTTAGCGTTGACCGTGGGAAGTCAACCGTTAGGGAGTGTATCGATACACTCCTTGGGTGTATCGATACGGTCTCTACGGGTTGACTTTGACCAGTTGACCTAGTCAAGGGGGTATCGATACACTCCTTAAGGGTATCGATACCGCCTGCAGTTAAAGCTTAAACCTAGTCAAGGGGTATCGATACACCCCTTAAGGGTATCGATACCGCCTGTAGTTAAAGCTTAAAATTGGGCTGTAAAATGTTGGGTTGAGTTCGTTTGTTTATCTCGTGAGTGTTGTTCCGCTGTATGATCACATAGGATTAAATACTCATCTAGACAAGATTTAAAATAAAAAAATAGGGTTGCTAACCGAGGGGGAATCCTTAAGGGGTTTTCGCTCGGTTTTCCCCGTGTAGCTCACTCGGACCGGTCATCCGGCCAGACCGGGACGAGGGGGTTACATTTAGTGGTATCAGAGCCTGAGGTTTCCGAGACCTCGGGTAGGTAAGTGAGGTAAGTTTGATGTGTTATGATGTTATTATGTCTCAGTAAATGTTTTTCCATGTATGCTTAATGTTTGCTTGTTAGTACGGTATTTGAAAGCATGTATTAGCATGATGCTTGTGTTAAAGCGTAGTGTCGAGTTCCCATTGCTACTATTACTTATTTGAAAAGATTTTTGTAAAGGGATATACTGAGCACCTTGGACCCTTGCTCTTGCTAACCCTAATTATTCTTGCTTGTATGTTTTGTTTGTTGTTGTATTGTTGTCTTTGGTAAGTTTGAGGCCGAGACGTGGGCCTAGGGCCGGTAATCGTGAATCTGAGGTTTTGGAGGATGTGAACGATGAAAGAGTACGTCGCTTTAGTTCGGGGTAGTATGACCGTACCAGAGTTTGGAGTGCAGTTTGTTAGTTTGGGTCAACAGGCACATGAGCTGGTTTTTGTTGAGGGAGAACAATGTGACCGATCTTGACATGAGATGGCAAGAGAAGTGATGAACTAAGAGTTGGCTTCGGAATGATGTCGATGTTGTAGCAAGTAATTCCTCGATACAGACATTGGGCTTGTCTTCTGATTAATTCTGGATCTACGCGTCCGTGTATTTTGAGTGAGTTGCGAAGCTGTTGAAATCCACCTTGTGAGGTACTAGAGGTAGGTGTTGGTGTTGCTAGCTCCTTCGGGGATACAGTCGTGGTCAGAAGGTTGTACAAGGGATGTCCGTTGATGGTTCAGTGGCACGTGTTTTCAGTTGATGCGATGGAATTACTTCTTACGGTTTGATGTGAAACTATGCATGGATTAGCTTGTAGAACATAGAGTTAGGGTAGACTTTGAGACAGTGGGAGTTTTCTTAAAGCTTACGGATGACTATGAGATTGTAATGGTAGGTGGGAATGTGGAATTCGTATCGAATGTTGATCCAGCCTTAGAGGTCAAAGGTTGATTGAGTCAGTTGACAGGCTTGCCTAGCAAATGTGATGGATTTGATTTTTGAATGAGGATTAGACCGCATAATGTTAGAATAGTTGGTGTTTTCCTAAAATTGTTGGCAAGAATTACCCGGTTTGTCCCTTGTTAAGGAAGAAGAGTTTGATTTTGAGACCGTCTCCGATTTTGCTCATGTTTTGTTTGCTCTGTACCTTATGATTCTCGACCGACTTGAGAGTGTTGAAGAATCAACTTCGAGTTTGTTAGACCTTAGATTCATTTGGCTTAGTACATCATCTTAGAGTGTGACAGTGTAACTTGTGAAGGAGAGAGATGACAATACGAGAATGTGTTTAGATTTCAGGAAGTTGAAACAGTTGACAGTGAACAATTAGTGTCCTTTTTCCGAGCATCAGTGGCTTGTTGATCGGTTGAGGAGTGCTTCAGTCTTTTTAAGATTAAGTTGATATCCGATTACTAACAGTTGAAAGTGAGAGGGGTTGATGTACCAAGACAGCTTTCGGGGCAGATGTGATCACTTTGAGTTTTGAGTTATGCCGTTTTGATCGACTAGTGTGCCAGTTACTTTTGTAAGAGATGTTGAGCAAAATAATTTCCTGAGTTCCTTGATCAGTTGTAAGTAGTCCTCATAGATGATACATGGGTGTATTCACCTACCGAAGAAGATTTTGACAAGCTATGGAGTTAGTGATGTAGATCCTATTAGAGAATTAGTTGTATGCCAAGTGGTGTAACGTGAACTCCGAGTCTATGAAGATGTCCTCCTAGGACATGTAGATTTGCCGAGCGTATTAGGGTAAATCCCAAATAGTCAGAAGAAGATATGAGTTGGAGGAAATTGAAGACTGTGACAGGTATCTATAGTTCCTAGGTCTAGCATTGTTACTATCGAAGGTTTGTAAATGATCCTTTGAAGATAGCTGCTCCTTGACAGATTGTTACAGAAGAATGTTCAGTTTGTGTGGTTAGATGTGAGACAATGAGCCCTTGAGAAACTTAAGGAAACTTTGACGAATGCTTCGACCTTGATCCAGTCATGTCAGAGAAAGAATTTGCAAACTATAGTGATGCGTTACGTGTAGAGTTAGGGTGTGTACTTATGCAAGATAGAATATGTTGAACATATGCTTTAATTTTGATATAACTAAAAACCTAAGGACTAAAATGAAAATATCAAAACAAATTTAAAAGTCCTTAAAATTCCCTATATTTTGTTAAAGACCATTTTATAGCTAAAACCAAAGACTTACAAAATATTTTTTTAAAGTATTTTAAAGTCAAAACAGTGATTTTTCAAGCCCCGTTTCGAAACGGCCCAAGGCGTTTCGAAACACTTTCAGTTCGAAGTGCACCTGTTCCGAAACGGGTATCGGAACGGGTCAAGGCGTTTCGAAACGATATGCCTCGTTTCGAAACTGTTCTTCATTTAAACGAACAAAGGGCAACGGTCTTTAAACTGATTTTTGAAATTAAATAGGGCGTTCCGAAACGGGCTTAGGCCGTTTCGAAACACCCCTTTGGCAGTGGCATAGCCGTTCCGAAACGGCCATAGGCGTTTCGAAACGGGTTCTCATAGACGCTCCTAACGGCTATATTATTTGAAATCCGTTCCGAAACAGGTTACCCCGTTCCGAAACGGTAGGTGTCTGGGTGCTTTAAATGTCAATAATAAACACCCCCAACGGCTCCAAAGACTCCCCAAAGGCTCCTAACGGCTATAGACTCAAACAACACTATAAATACAGCCTTGGATCAATATTGAAGCATCAAAAAAGATCAAGAAACATCAAGAAAGCATATACAAGCATTCAAGCTTCCAAGAGTTTATTTTGTGCTAATTCTTTCAATCTTTCTTGAAAAACACTAGAGTGTTCTTTGTTGTAATTCTTGTTCTAGTGTTTATTCGGGTGTGTGAGAGAGCTTAAACTTCGCAAACATATTCCTAGTGAGGATTTTCTAGTTTGCTCATTTGTATCCAACTTTGGGATAGGATTCAATAGACTTTGGGGTATAAGTCTATTGAAGTGTGTAAGGTTACTCCTTGTCCTTAAAGGAAAGACAAATTAGTGAATTTGTGG
Source organism: Hibiscus trionum (assembly GCA_030270665.1). Lineage (NCBI taxonomy): Eukaryota > Viridiplantae > Streptophyta > Magnoliopsida > Malvales > Malvaceae > Hibiscus > Hibiscus trionum. Next base: position 271,328 of record BSYR01000016.1, read on the forward strand.
GAAATCCTTAGTGTGGACGCTAAGGTAGTGGATGTAGACTTTGGTTAGAAAGTCGAACCACTCTAAATCGCTTTGCAATTTTTTGCAATTAGCTTCCGCCGCAACTTTCAAAAATCCAATTCACCCCCCCTCTTGGTTTTATTCGATCGATTGCCACGTTCTACAGAATAATTGTGGTCTATTCATCGAGACAATAGAAAGTACATGAAAAGAATTATCCGACACGAGACACAGAATTAATTGCAGTTGAATTGCTTCGAAGACTTAGAGACAAAGCTTGTATAGTAAGAAATGCACAGTGTATATGTACGTATCATCAGAATTTGAAATATTTGAAGACTTAGGAAGGGTTGAAACTTGAACAACATAAGTGTTAGAATTGCTTGAAGACCGTAATCTTGGGATTGAGTACCATCCGAAGATGATCAACGTAGTAACCAATGCTTCGAGTTGTATTTGTTGTTAGATTAATAGTTGAGTTGTGGGATGTAATTGCCAGATTCAGTTTACCAAATGATAGTAATCCTGTGGCCGAGTTACATGTTAAACCTACTTTGAGTCAGAATGTTTGAAGAGAAACAGTTGCAAGACAGGTTCTTGGCACCTCATGTGCAAGGCATACCAGAAAGAAAACCTTCAGAGTATAGTTCAGAGATGATAGAATTTGTATCGTTAGAGACAGAATTGTTGTACCGATTGACATAGTTTTTTTGAGACATATTGTTTTGGCCGAAGTACACGACAATTCATTTGTATTGCATCAGAGTAGTATGAAGACATATGGTGGGTTGAAGATGAGTACTTCTGGATTGAGTTGATGGATAATGTGGTTTAGTATATTTTGCCAGCGTGTCAAGACCGAGCATCAATTTCTTCAAGTTTGTTACATCCGTGGGAGATCCGTATTGGAAGTGAGTAATAGATTCGAGAGATCTTGTGTCTGATCCGCCTTCGATTTCCTCAGTGAGAGCTTAGTTGAGTAATCAATGTTAGTTGCACTGTATGTGGTCCTTTATACACGTTCACGTTACTTATACTGTGGGTAAGATGGCAGAGATGTGCCTTAGCAAGAGTGTGAATTGTACAGTGTCTTGAGATCAATAGCGGCCGATAGAGATTTGAGTTTTCTGCTAGATTTTCGAAGACGTCTGCATAGTGTTTGGTTGTATGTTGAGGTCTGATGATCAGTCAGAGAAAGTCATGGGTTAGGTAATCAAACAGTGTTGTATGAGATTGTGAATCGGGCTAGTCCTGTTGTTTATCTGTTGCGGTCACCACCAGTGTTAGAAAGAGATTTGTGATGTGTCTGTGTATCTATAATTTGGGAGTGCGAGTCAGACCTGTTCTGTGCTATGTTTGTAGAAGAGATCGAGTTGAGTTTGAAGTCGACATGCCTTGAAGAATCAGTTGAGATCTTAATGTCAGATAGCAAATGTTGTGTGGTGAGTCTACCGAGTTGGTGAGTATGTGGTGGTGAGAAAGAAAGTGTGGAGGAGCATGTTTCAGTGACTCTTCCTGTTCGATAAATTTCGAGGACGAAATTTCCTTAAGTAGGGGAGAGTTGTAACACCCGGGTTTAGGGGTCGGGTGAAAATAACATTTTTATAATATTCGGGTTCGGTTTTATAATTTAAATAAATTAAATAATGGTTCGGGTTTTATGGGCAAATAAAACAAAGGTGTTGGACCCAATTTTTAAACCAAGCCAATAGCCATTCATTAATGGCATTTGTGTAAATATTTGGACTTCTAAATTAAAAAGCCCCACTTTTGATTTAAAACACAAAAAGATGTCATCTTCCGCCCTCCCCATTTTCCATTCTCACGACAAAGGAGGAGTTTTTCTCCAAGTGGCTATCCCACCTCCTTTCTCCCTTATTTTGGCTCGGTTTTGAAAGGTAAACACGTTTTCGACTTGCTCTCACCTTCCTCTTTTCAAAAGTACAAGTAGTTTTCGTTTTCATCCATGTTTTGAAATTTGGATTTTTGGGAGATTTGAATAAAAATGGTAGCTTTATGGTGTTTAACTTGAGATTTTGATTTAATATTGTTAGATATGGTGTTTATGAATCAAATGGTCCAACATATATAATTTTTTAGGGTGTTTTAAATGAATTCCTAAAATTGGGTTTTAGGGAGGTTTTAGAGTGTTGAAATGTTGATTTTTGGGTGTGTTTTATGTTGGGAAATGAGGGCTGATGGTTGTATGATAGTTAGGGGTTGTTTTGGAAGCTATTATGTGTGTTAAAAGAGTTGGAATCATCGGTTTTGGACTGTGCAAAATGGCTGCTCGTGAATTGCACTTTTAGGGTTGCTCTTGGTTCGAAAAACAAGTGTTTGATGTTTGAATGGTATTCCGGGTTTTCTACGTTGTGTTGTGGACTGATTTGAGGTTAATTTACTTGTGTTGGGGCGATTAGAAGCAAGGATTTGCGTTGATAAAGCTTTGGGATCGAATCCGGAAGTGAGGAGGCTCGAGTCGGCTTTGCTTGATTTGCTTAAGGAAGTAAGGTGAGTGGCTAATGTTTTAATTTGATTTTCTAAGATTGGTTCAAGCACGTGGATGTGGAAATGTTTTCAAGAATCGTTTTGGTTCAAAGGTAATTTTGAAAGCGGTTTAGATTTGGGCTTGAAAGTGACTTAAACTCAAAGAGTAAGTTAATGTGAAATGCCTCTTTAATTTCCCTTTTTATCATTGTTTTCATTGCTTGAAATGATGGTTTGTTAAGCATGAAATTTAAATACTTGAGTAGAAGCATGTTGCTTATTGTTATATCGTTAATGATGTATGATGGTAATAATGGTGACGTTGTTACACCTTGTAAGATGTGTGTAAGTTGGTGCAGGTTGTGCACGAAAATGGTGAGTAAGACCATTGTGATTGGTAAGATTGTAAGTAGTAAGTGATGCCTAATTGTGCATATTGTTTGCAACTCGTTTTGGTTGTGCATGATATAGTGAGTACATGTCGCATGATTGTGATTGTATGTTGTGTTGCATGGTTGGTGTCGAACCTCACGTGATGGTTGTCGATGCTCCGGTGATGTGTAGTCCCGCCGGTAGCGAGTGGTATAAGACTCCGGTGATGTGTAGTCCCGCCGGTAGTGACTAGTAGAAGAGTACTTTGATGTGTAGTCCCATTGGAAAACTACTAGTCGAAACGGTGATGTGTAGTCCCATCGTGTGTGTTTTGGTTATGCTTGTGCATACCATGTGTACTCATGTTATATCTCACTATATCATTCTCTTTTATGGTTTTGCTTTATTTTAGGATCATGCCTTTATGCATACCATGAAGTGTAATGCCACGATGAATGCCTATATTGTTGACCTTTGGTTGAACTTGTATGTTAGTAGAAGGATTAGGTCGTTGGTTGATTTGTATGCGTTGACCTTTGTTTTAAAGAAAGCTTTGAACCCTGCATTGTCGTAGTTATGTTTTAGAGCTCCGCTCACTAAGCTTTATGCTTACGCTCTCCTTTTTCTGACAATGCAGATCTTTAGCTTGGAGTTAGCAATGAGCAAGAAAAGGGCGTCCAAGCGTGTGGTATTTGCTCAAGTATGGCTTATTAAATAATGTAGTAGACTAGCAATGGGAAATGCTACGTGTTTTAAGAGCTTGTATCTAGACTCCTTTGTGTTGGCCACATGTTGTTAATGCCTTATGTGGATGCTTTGGATTGATTATGGTTTGTAATGCTTGATATGCTGTGATGGATGTTGTGGGTGTTAGCATGTCTCTTAATGTTTAGGTTGCCTTGATGTGGGTGTAAACCTCTTATATGCTTATCTTGTGCCTTTAAGGCTTTGAGTTCCTTGTATGACATTAAATGTTGAAATGCCTTTGTTGGAATGCCATGCTTGAAAGCTTATGTTGTTTGTATGGTTTGTGTATTACCTTGTGTTGGATTGTGCCTTTGGTTTCGAGTTAAAGCATGCTTTTATGTTTGATTTGCCTTAGGATTGATGTTAGTGTGTTGGTTGGGGTTTTAGAGGGATTTAAGGGCCTCCTTCTGCCTTAAATCAGCTCAAACCTGCAAGTTCGTGGCAGGGGTATCGATACGGTTGGTACGGTATCGATACCACCTTCTTGTTTCAGGCCTCGTGTATCGATACACTTGGGGGGTGTATCGATACCATTTTGGTCACTGGAGCTACTGTCCATTTCAGTATCGATACCGACCACTGGTGTATCGATACCGTCATCTTAGCGTTGACCGTGGGAAGTCAACCGTTGGGGAGTGTATCGATGCACTCTTTGGGTGTATCGATACGGTCTCTACGGGTTGACTTTGACCAGTTGACCTAGTCAAGGGGGTATCGATACACTCCTTAAGGGTATCGATACCGCCTACAGTTAAAGCTTAAACCTAGTCAAGGGGTATCGATACACCCCTTAAGGGTATCGATACCGCCTATAGTTAAAGCTTAAAATTGGGCTGTAAAATGTTGGGTTGAGTTCGTTTGTTTGTCTCGTGAGTGTTGTTCCGCTGTATGATCATATAGGATTAAATACTCATCTAGACAAGATTTTAAATTAATAAAAAAATAGGGTTGCTAACCGAGGGGGAATCCTTAAGGGGTTTTCGCTCGGTTTTCCCCGTGTAGCTCACTCGGACCGGTCATCCGGCCAGACCGGAACGAGGGGGTTACAAACAGTGCTCTAATGGTATTTATTTTAGCAACAAGACTAAATGTATCAAAAAAATTTATTTCTGACTGTTGAGTGTATCCTTTTGCTACAAGACGAGCTTTGTATCTTTCTAAAGTATCATCAGATTTCAACTTTGTTCTAAAAACTCATTTACAATCTATTGTCTTTTTACCAGGAGGAAGGAGAACTAATTTTCAAGTTTGATTAAGTTCTAAAGCTTTTATTTCGTCTTGCATGGCTTCTTTCCAGCATTCATATTTAACAGCTTGATTATAGGTTTTTGATTCACTTAAAATCACAGTATCATTAATGTAAGACTGATGAGCAGAAGACATATTATGGTAAGAAATCACCTAAGCAATTTGATAAGGGAAAGATCTTACTTTAGGCAGAGACACGGTAAAATTTTTAAACTTTTCTAAAAAATATCTTTGTCTAGATGGTCTAGATGACACAATGCCTGCTCACTTGATGCAACAGTATCAGGAGGATGATGTAAAGTAGGTTCATGAACAGGATTAGGTAAAGAGTGTTCAGCATGGCTAGAATCAGCTAAAGACTGTTCAGGGTCATTTAAACTAGGAGATATTTGAGTTTGAACATGAACAAAAAAATCAGAATCATTCATTAAAACAATATCTTCAACAGAATTATTGTGTTCATATACTGGAAGAATAACATCAGTTGTTATTTGTTTAGAATTTTTTAAGGGAAAAATATCTTCAGAAAATATTACATCCCTTGAAACAAAAACATTCTTAGTTTCTAAATTATAAACTCTAAAGTCTTTAGCATTCTTAGGACATCCTAAAAAAATACACTTATTAGTACGAAGATGCATTTTAATTTTAAGTTTAGGCAAAACAGATGCATAAGCCAAATATCCAAGCACTTTTAAATGCGTTATATTAAGTTTTGAATTAAAAAACAATTCAAAAGATGTTTTATTCTCAAAAATTAGAATAGGAGTTAAATTTATTAAGAAAGCAAAATGAAGAATACAATCAATCCATAAATACAAGGGCGTATTAGCTTGAAACCTTAAGGACCTAGCAACAGATAATATGTGTTGATGCTTTCTTTCAACAGTACTGTTCTATTGAGGTGTGTATGTACAAGATGTTTGGTGTATAATTCCTTTATTTTGAAAGAATTCAAGCATTTCGAATTCTTTTGCATTATCAATTCTTATACACCTATTTTTTTTAGAGAATTGAACCTCAAGAGAAGTATAAAACCTAATAATAAGGTCTCTAACTTCTCTTTTTCTTTCATAGAAAAAACCCATAAAAACCTGCTTTTATCATCAATAACAGTCAAAAAATTTGAATGACCATACAAACTTTTAATGGGAAAAGATCCCCCAATATTTATATGCACTAGATCAAAAATAGAACTGCTTACAGTATGACTAGTAGGAAATGAAGGCCTTTTTTTGTTTAGCTAGGTGACAAATTTTACAATCTGAAAGAATACCTAATGGTATATCATTATTTAATTCTAAAAAGAACTTCATCCTCTTAGAAGAAGGATGACCTAGTCTAGCATGTCAGGTTGATAAAGAAGAAAAATTACAAACAGAATTAAGAGTAGAAACCGAATCTAAAATATCAAGATGATATAATCCTTGAACTTGCTTAGCTGTACCAATCGTCTTTCACTGAAAAATATCCTGTATGAAACAAGAATTATGTGAGAAAATTAAAGAATGTGCATTTTCTTTAACTAATTGAGACACATATATTAGATTAAAATTAAAATTAGAAATGTGAAAAACATTTTTTAAAATCAGAAAAGAATTAACTAAGACAATACCAGCATGGCACACTTTAACAAAATTATTATTGGAAAGTTTTACAAATTTTTTATGAACAATATGATAATCCTTAAAAACAGAATGAATTAACAATATGGTCAGTTGCACTTGAATCAATGATCCAGGAATCATTTGAATTGTTAAAACAAGAAAAAATATTTATACAAGAGTTGAGAACAATACCTGACTTAGAAGCAACAGTAGCATTAGGAACAAAGTTAGAGAAAAGAGCATTGACTTGTGGTTGACTCACAGTATTATGTTGAGAAACAGAAGCAGAAGAAGCACATTCTTGAAGCAAAGAAACAATACTGTCATATTGCTCTCTAGTAAAAACATGGGGATACCCAGGGGTTTGATTTACAGAAGAATCATTAGAAGCCCCAATTTCATAAGAACCAACTTGATTTGTCCTAGGAGCCTGGTACTTACTTATGTAACCAGGAGGATACTCATGTTTACGGTAGCACTTTTCAACACAGAATGCTCAAAAAGACCACAATAGGTACATGTAGATTTTTTATTTCCAGAGAAAACTGAAGATTTCTTAGCACTAGGATCTGAACTAGAACTTTGAGTTTTATACGAAACAAATTTATTATTATTTTGAGAATGAGCCCGCCCAGCTAAAAAACAGAAGAATCACAACTAGGAATAACATATCCTAAGGTTTTTTCATGTTGAATTACTAAAGCAAAAATCTCGTTTATAAAAGCCAATGGTTTTATCATAAGGATCTGAGATTTTTGTACGGAGAAATTATCATTTAAGCCTCTCAAGAACCTAAGAACGAAATCATGTTTTCTATATTTGTTTGCATCACATTCACAAGTAACTAAAGGACGAAGATTAGAGATCTCATCCCACAATACCTTGAGTTGAGTATGATACACGGTGACAGACATCAAACCTTGCTGGAGCGAGTAAAAATCATGCATCAGATCGAAAATGTGCACAAAATCTCTCTGGCTGAAGCGATCAAACAGATCTGACCAAAGTTCGCTAGCGTCATCGATCCAGATAACGCTTTGGGCGATCTCAAGGTTTAACGCGCGCTGGAGCCATGGAAGTACAAGGTTATTGCACTTTACCCAGGCGTTGTACGACGAATCTTTCTTTCTTGGTTTTTTAATCGTGCCGTCGACAAACTGAAACTTGTTCTTCGAAATAAGGGACATCTTCATCGATCTTGCCCAACTGTGATAGTTATTTTCGATGAGAAGCGACGAAGTCAGTACGAGAGCCGGATTCTCATTTGGATGCATATAATACTCGTTGTTGGGATCATCAACACGAACGAAACAACCGTCCATCGTCTCAGAGGAGCGCGAATGCAACGAATTTACTGACACTATATTAGAATTTGGTGGCTAGGGTTTCGAAGAGAAAATGAGGAATCGAGATTTTTATTAATCATGAGAAAAATGAATAGTCAAAGTTACAGAGTATTTGACTTATTGTTTTATTTATACACATTTAAAAATAAAGAAAAGATTAAAGAAAATAAATAAAAAGAAAAGAGAAAATAAGCTGTGTATAACAATTGTATCCTAATACATTCGCATCCCTATTTTTATTTTATTTTTTAAAAAAAACTGAATTTAGTGTTATTTTTTAAAAAATAATTTTATTTAGTTTGTAAAGGAAATTTTAATTTTTACATACCCATTTGAGAAAAATTATTTTGAACTCCATTTTTAAATTTTTATATCCGCCATTGATTCTACCTTGTATAAACATCTTTATTTAATTAAGTTGATTTAGTTAAGTTACTAGCTATCTAATTTATATTGTTATGTTTAAAAATTACATTTAAAAAAAAACATACCACATTATATTCTAATATAATACATATAATACTATATAATGTTATGATATATATCAAAATATAAACATCAAATGCACACGTTCACATGCAAAGAAAATTTGCATTAAGACTAAAACGGACTTGGAAAATCAGATGAGAAGAAATTAACGTTTTCAACGGTATCGCATGCCACATGTGGGGCGGCCAATTTAATTACGACTTTGCCACGAGTCGACATGTATTCTAGAAGTAGTGCTTGAAAAATGGTTGAAATACGGGAAAAAGATGTTATTTATTGTTAGTTAAATTATTCATGAATCTGATATCCACTTATCGTTCAAACGACAATATTGTCATACTAGTTCACTTTGGCTTAAATACTGACAATTATATTATGTATCTAATTTTTTTTATTTAGTTAAAAAAATATTTATGAATCTATCAACAACAGATTGTTGCGGAATGCGGTCGTCGGATAGAGCAAAAACGCAACTGATAATTTGAGAAAATAACAATGAAGATAAAGGAGACACAGATTTTACGTGGAAAACCCCTAAATAATATAGGGTAAAAAACCACAGACAAAGGTAGAAGAATTTCACTATGAGAAAATAGGAATTACAACTTCTCTCAATCTAACAAGGAGAAAACAATGACAATTCTCTCTTGATAAAAAGGAGAAAACAACTCTATGAAAACTCTCTAATTTCTCTAGTATTGAGAGGAGGTTAGAATGATTTGGGATGTGTAAGAATGGCAAATGGCTAGGCTATTTATAGTTGAGCTTTAGGGACTAACTTATAAATAACCTAAAGTTTAGGGACCAAAATTGTGATTTTCCCATGCCATTTTTCAACCTTGGATGCACCTGCCAAAATTGAAATTTTCCATTTTCAATTTTGGCTGCAGCATTGCTTGACTTTCTACAATCTCCCACTTGAAGATTTGATTGGAACAATCATATCTTCACACCATTCTTTCTACCTCGTACTTTCCATGTTGCTTACGTCTCTAACAAGCCACAAGAGGATCGACACCAAGTAAACTTATCAGTGTTGATTGCTTTTGTCATGAAATCTGCTATGTTGTCATCGGTATGGATCTTCTGCATATCTATCGTCCCTTCTTCCACTTTCTCACGAATGAAGTGGTATTGGACCCGAATGTGTTTTGTTCTTGAGTGAAAAGCAGGATTCCTTGCAAGATGCAAGGCGCTCTGACTGTCACAAAACAAAGAGACATTCTCTTGTTTGTGCCCGAGCTCCTCCAATAGCATTTTCAACCATATTGCTTCTTTACTGGCTTGTGTAGCTGCTACATATTCTGCCTCCGTTGTTGACGTAGCCACAACCGATTGCAGTTTTGAAACCCAGCTTACAGCTCCACCAGCAACTGTAAACACATACCCTGTTGTAGATTTGCTTTTATCCAAATCTCCTGCATAGTCAGAATCGACATACCCGCTGATAAGAAAGTCTGATCCCCCGTAACATAATGCAACATTTAAGGTCCCTTTGATGTATCTCAGGATCCTTTTCACAGCATTCCAATGCTCTCTGCCTGGATTCGCCATGTACCGACTAACCACTCCCACTGCTTGTGCAATGTCTGGTCTTGTACAAATCATAGCGAACATTAAACTTCCCACTGCTGATGCATACGGTACTCGAGACATCTCCATCCTCTCTTCTTCACTGCTAGGACTCATACTGGAGGATAATTTAAAGTTAATAGGAAGAGGGGTATGAATTGGCTTACAATCTTGCATGTTGAATCGTGACAAGATCTTTTTCAAGTAATTCTTTTGTGAAAGCCAAATCTTCCTACTACTTCTGTCTCGGTGAATTTGCATCCCTAGAATCTTGTTTGCTGGTCCCAAGTCCTTCATTTCAAATTCCCTAGCCAGTCGTGCCTTTAATTCTTTAATATGATCTTTGTTGGGGCCTGCAACCAACATGTCATCTACATACAACAGCAATATAACAAAGTCGTTTTCACCAAATCTCTTGAAGTAAGCACAAGGGTCTGCATTAAGTCTGTTGTATCCAAGGCTCATGATGAAGGAGTCAAATCTCTTGTACCAACACCTCGACGCCTGCTTTAAACCGTACAGAGATTTTTTCAACCTACAAACCAAGTTCTTCTTTTCTTTTTCTTCAAAACCTTCAGGCTGGAGCATGTAAATCTCTTCTTCAAGATCTCCATGAAGAAAAGCTGTTTTAACATCTAGCTGCTCTAGATGTAAATTCAATGTAGCACACATTGCCAGGACAACTCGAACCGTTGTTAGTCTAACCACAGGAGAAAAGATTTCATTGAAATCAATACCTTCTTTCTGAGCATATCCTTTGACCACTAGTCTTGCACGATACCTCTCCACTTGATCGTCACCATTTCTCTTGATTTTGAAGACCCATTTGTTACCAATTGGCTTCCTTCCTTATGGTAGTGGCACAAGTTCCCATGTATTATTTTTATGAAGGGCTTCGATTTCTTCTTGCATTGCTGCCATCCACTGCGAAGCATCTGAGTTGTTCATTGCCTCCTCGAATGATGATGGCTCACCGTCCTCCGTTAAAAGGCAGTATGCAACATTACCTTCTATAACATAATCTGAGTGCCAATTGGGGCGTCTTCTCACACGATCTGATTGACGAGTTGTTGGAGCTTCAGAATTCTCTGGTTCTGGTTCCTCGAGCTCTGGTTCTGCTTCAGAACAATCTCTCTGTTCAAACTCATTTTCAACATGTATCTGTGTAGTCTCTGGCTTTTCTTTATCAGTGCTATCATCTTCTTCTTTTCTTTGTAGCTTATCTTCTACAAAGATAACATCCCTGCTGATAATCACTTTGCGGGCAGTGGGATCCCACAAGCGATACCCCTTTACTCCATCAGCATACCCCAAGAATTTACATTTTTTGGATTTTGGATCCAACTTTGAAATTTCTTGGGCATTGTACATCACGTACACAATACTTCCAAATATATGGAGGTTTGAATAATCAACTGGTTTACCAGTCCACATTTCCATCGGTGTCTTCAACTCAATTGCAGTTGATGGAGCCCGATTCACCAAATAACAGGCGGTATTGACTGCTTCTGCCCAGAAAGCTTTTTCTAGCCCTGCAGCTCTCAACATTGCTCGTGTTCTTTCTAACAGAGTTCTGTTCATCCGCTCTGCCACTCCATTTTGTTGAGGAGTGTATACTGTTGTGAACTGTCTTTTGATGCCTTCTTTTCTGCAGAAGTCATCAAATTCATCACTTGTATATTCACCTCCATTATCTGATCTGAAACACTTGATCTTATTTCCAGAATCAAGTTCCACCCGCGCTTTGAAAACTTTGAAGGTTGAAAACACATCTGCCTTCCTCTTGATAGGATACACCCAACATCTCCTAGAGTAGTCATCAATGAAGGAGACAAAATACTTTGCTCCGCCTAGGGATGTAACCGGTGCTTGTCATACATCAGAATGAACCAATTCTAGAACAGCCTTGCCTCTAGAATTTGATGTGTTGAATTTTAATCGATGCTGCTTACTTGTAATACAATGTTCACACAAAGGAAGTGATACCTTTGTTAAACCCGGAAGTAGCTTTTGCTCCACGAGGACTTTCATTCCCTGTTCTGACATGTGTCCAAGTTTCCGATGCCATAACATGGTAGAATCTGAACTACATGAGGCAACAGAGGCTTCAGCTTCTAGAAAAGTCTCTCCCTTCAGCATGTACAAATTTGCAGCTATCTTTTCACCTTTCATCACCACAAGCGCTCCATGGAACACCTTCATGATTCCTTTCCGTGTTTCAATCTTGCTTGCATTATTATCCAACAATCCGTAGGATAATAAGTTTTTCTTCAAGCCTTTCACGTGTCGCACATCTCGAACAACTTTGGTTGTCCCGTCATACATCTTCAATTTGATGGTTCCAACGCCAACAATCTCCAAGGCATGATTATTGCAGCTGTACACAGATCCTCCTGAGATAGGTTCATAATTATAGAACCATTCTCTTCTTGAGGTCATGTGATATGTGGCTCCCGAGTCAATAAGCCATATGTCTGCAAATCTTTTTCTGCCTTCCATGGCTGTTGCTGCTTCACAACAGAGAGCATCTCCATCATCTGAAGTGTTTGCCATATTTCCTTGAGGATTGGAGTTTTTAGGTAAACTCCAACAATCCTTCTTCATGTGACCCTTCTTTCCACAATTGTAGCACTTTAAATTCTTCTTACTCCTTGACTTTGATCTACCATGATTGTGACTGCTACTTTGGCCACGTTCTGTTGATCTTCCTCTCATCACCGTTAAGGCCTCTGCTTGTTGCAGATTTCCTTGTCTGTCTTCCTTGTTCTTGCGCCGATTTTCTTCTTCTAGAACAGCAGCTGCAACGTCATCGAAGACTAGATCACTTGTAAGGTTGTTGTTTGTCAAGTTGATGATGAGTTGATCATACGAATCAGGTAGACTTTGAAGCAGAAGTTCAGCACGTTCTTGTGACTCTATTTTATAGCTTAGGGATGTAAGCTGAGAAAATAGAGTATTCAACGTGTTTAAGTGCTCTGTCACTGAAGTAGATTCTGACATCCGAAGAGTGTACAATTTCCTCTTAAGGAAAATTTTATTGTGCAACGATTTGACCTCGTATAATTTTGCGAGGTGATCCCAAATCTCCTTGGCTGTCTTCTTCTCCTCGATGCTTGATAGTACTTCATCTGCTAATGCTAAATGAAGGTCTGCAATAGCATTCTCGTCCATCTCATTCCATTTTTTGTTATCCGTAAAATATGCCGGCCTTTCGCTGATAGCCGCTAGACATCCGTTTTTTCTTAGGATGGCCTTTATCTTCAATTTCCACAGTGAGAAATTTCTCCCATTGAACTTTTCAATATCAAATTTCGTTGCCATAGCTTCTATTTCAGATAGCTCCCACTATTTCACCTTTTTGACGTGAATAGTGCCCACCACCTTCAATGAATGAGTAATATCTAACTTACTTTCTTATGATGGAGGATCCACTTTTCAGTGGCAACCAACAGAGAATACGGTAAGTAGATATACGCACCCAAATCTGGCTCTGATACCAATTGTTGCGGAATGCGGTCGTCGGATAGAGCAAAAACGCAACTGATAATTTGAGAAAATAACAATGAAGATAAAGGAGACACAGATTTTACGTGGAAAACCCCTAAATAATATAGGGTAAAAAACCACAGACAAAGGTAGAAGAATTTCACTATGAGAAAATAGGAATTACAACTTCTCTCAATCTAACAAGGAGAAAACAATGACAATTCTCTCTTGATAAAAAGGAGAAAACAACTCTATGAAAACTCTCTAATTTCTCTAGTATTGAGAGGAGGTTAGAATGATTTGGGATGTGTAAGAATGACAAATGGCTAGGCTATTTATAGTTGAGCTTTAGGGACTAACTTATAAATAACCTAAAGTTTAGGGACCAAAATTGTGATTTTCCCATACCATTTTTCAACCTTGGCTGCACCTGCCAAAATTGAAATTTTCCATTTTCAATTTTGGCTGCAGCATTGCTTGACTTTCTACACAGATAAGATATTATTTTTTGTGCTAAATATTAAAAAAAAATTCAAATCTTAAGCCTCAATCTTAAATTATAAGTCCTAAACTGTAAATTCTACACCCTAAAAGTTATACTATACACACAATACTTTAAACCCTAACCTTAAGCCCTAATCTTAAACTTTAATTTTAAATTATAAATTTAATTTTTTTAATGATAGGACATAAGTAAGAGAACTGAAAAGAGACAAACGATTTTTACTCACCAATAACCATATGGTGTAGTGAGAAGAGACACTAAATCCTTAAGTAATATCAATAATTCGGTTACTAACGTTGTGAATCGAATGAAGTAAATTGAGTTTGAATGATCGCTCATCCCATAGTAGGCCTCTACTATATATAATCCAAAATAGCTAACCATTAGATTGAATATCAATTGTTAAAAAAAAAATATTTATGAATATGTCGAATTCGATTAATATTGTGAAAGGGAAAAGGAAGTGGTTGTCCTTTGATTCAGTCTTTAATTTTGGTACATTGTTTTTTAAGTATTTCTTTCGGATGATATGTCGCATCCAATTAATAAATCTTTTGTTGTTTCCCTATGACTATGTAATCATTTCATTGATTTAATAGTGGAATTAAAGCTTGTATATTCTAAATAGCTTAATTCGGTATCTATTTCTAAAGACTTAATTGATAAATAATAATTAAAATCAATCATCACGAACACAATCACACCGATAAACACAAAACACATTCGATAAAACTCCTACTTAAATTCAAATAAAATTTAAATTAACAATTCACATATTATATTGAAAATAATTGATTAATAAATTAGAGTTATTATTCGATTCAAAGTCAGAGTAAAAAATGTTGAGTATTATTTAAAGAGTTATATTTTGATACACAAGTTGTGTAAAAAAATTTACACAATTTTTTATATTTAAGTTATAAAATTTAAAACTTAAGTCTTTAGCCCCCACCTTAAGCCCTAACACCCTAAAACTCGAGCTCTAAATTTTACACCCTATCACTTAAATCCTAAACCACAACATAAATCTCTAAACTCTAGAATTAAAAGGCTTGTGTAAACATAAGCTTGTGTATCAAAGTATTTCCCTTATTTAAATTAGAGTAAATTGCTTCACATGTTCTCAGATTGTGTCCCTTATTTTAAATTGGTTTGGAAACTTTTGAACATTTCAATTTCATCCTCAATCAATGACCCATTCAAAAACAGCCCTCAAACTTCTGAACATTCTAATTTCATCCCAAACTATGACTCTCGTTCCAAATTGGTCCCCAAACTTTTAAACACTCTAATTTCATCCAAATTATTATTATATGCTAATTGAATCCAATGTAAATAAAAACCCATTATAAAAACTGGTAATTGTCATGTAAACATTGATGTGTATTAAGTAAAAATATGAAGTCGCATAAACAATAATTTAAAGATGAAACTGAAATATTTTAAAGGTTGGGGATTAATTTAGAATGAGAGCTATAGTCTGGGTATGAAATTGGAATATTCAAAACTTTGAGTACCATATTAGAATGAGAGCCATAGTTTAGGAAATGAAATTAGAATATTTAAAAGTTCAGTGCTCATTTCAGGATAAGAGTAGTAGTTTAAATTGTGTGGAGCAATTAACTCTTTAAACTATAAAATTTAAAATTCAAATTCTAAACCCTAAATTTCATAATCTAAAACATTAAATCCTAAACTAAATTCATAAACTGTAAACTAAAACTACATTGAAAATTAAACTAAAACTACATTGAAAATATATCAAATGATTTTTTAATAAAATATTATAATTATATTGCAGATTTTAAGGTGCTGGTGTCATAGTTTTTTGTTTTTGTCTTTTTGACAAAGTGCTGGCGTCATAGGAATAGTTGTCTTTTTGATAAGTTTATTACTTTTCTAGAAAGAAAAAGGGGCATCAGGGCTTTGATTGTAGGAGTAGTGTATAAACAAATTACTTTTGTCATCATTACCGATATAATTAATAATTAAGGTTGTTTTTTGGGGTTAATAATGATGTTCAATGCAGCTCCATGTCTGCTAAAATTTTGTCTTTTTTCCATATATTCAAACTTAAGCATTCTCTTTCTTGAATCCCACTCATAAAATAAAATCAGCTCCTTACCAATTAAAACATAATTTTAACATGGATTTGTTGAATCCTTCAATTCAATCATAATGTCGACCCACTTGTCATGCCTTACGTATAAATGGGGGAGAAAACTTTATCTACCAAGTGGGTAATCTACCCACTTAAATTTATTTAATGATTTTATAGAAAACATGCATGCTAATTAATGTGTTAGTTAATGTTTATTTTTTGTCAATTTAAACATTTTCAATAACATTTTTCAATTATTTTTTTATTTATATGATATAAATTTTAGGAAATGTTCATAATCTTATTTTTTACGTTTATTTATTTTTAAATGATTAAAAATATTTTATTTTCATAGATGATTATATAATTTTATTTTACATTTAGACAAAATTATTGTCTAGAAAAAAAATCAAATACTCTTACATGTATATACAAAAGGTAGGGGTGAGCGTTCAATCGAGTCGAGTAAAAAAATTCAAGTTATTCGAGTTGATGCGTCATATTTTACAACTCAAACTATTTTAAATTTTTACGATTCGAGTCGAGTTTATGAAATTCGAGTCAAGTTTTCGAGTTTCTATACAAATTTAATTGTAATTATTTATCATATTATAGTACAATTTGAATATAATTTAAACGATTTTCTCTAATCATATAAGATATGCATATATATTTCATCGTATTTTTTCATATGCGTCACATATTTCTTCATATTTCTCTAATCATATAAGATATGCATATATATTTGATTCTAATTTGAGTAAGTTGACTCAAACTTAAAAATCAATAAACTAATTATTAAAAACTTGGAGTTATTCGAATTCCATTTTACAACTCAAACTTTATTTGAAAATTGTTCGAGTCGAATCGAGTTTTGCTCACCTCTAACAAAAGAAATTCGTCTACCTCACTTTCTATCCTATTCATTGTCCCGTTCACGGATTATTACCACATAACTATAATTAATTAGGTTTTCTTTTTAACATTATGCCCTATTTACATTTAATAAAATCTACTTTTTATTTTTATTGTATAATAATTATGAAATCTATTAAATTAAAATGTTCCATATATTATATGTTACTTAAAGATTAATTCTCGTTCTCTAATTTAATAATTTTAAGTTATATAATTTAGTATTATAAGTGAATTTGAACTTCTACATTTAAAAAGTACATGAATCGAACCCAACTAGTGGTCTCATTCTCCAATTTAATAATTTAAGTTATATGGTTTAATTATAATGTCTTGGTATTATGAGTGAATTGAAATTTTAAAAATTAAAAAGAGTGGTGTTAGTGGAAAGAGAGATTATATTATACTTATCTTAAGGGACATGTGTTCGAGCAGCTTTGTCCGCAAAATACATGGATCGAAACTATCAAAATTAGAATATAGTACTATTGTTTTTTTTTTGTTCTAAAAGAACAAAAACCAACTATTCCATCTTAATTTCGAAATATTATATTTCTTCAAGGGCTATTATTTGAAACAAAATATTTTTTATAGGGTAAAAATATGACGAGTCAAAATATTTTTTAATTAGCTTAATTTCTCTTCTTATTATATTAAAAAATAAAATATTTCATTGAAAAATAAAAATATTAATTATATTACGTTTATAGTTATAAAAAATCTTTATGGGGTAAAAATATATTAATTGTATTGTAATTATAAATTTTAAAATTATTTATTGATGAAACTTAAAAGTGGTATTAATTGCACTACATTTATTACTTATTAAAATATATATTATATTACATTTAATAGGTGCCACATCAGCTGGGTAATCTACCCACTGGGTAGATGTAGCATTGCCCATAAATGGGATACCTTCATTTATAAGATACATATGTGTCGAATACTTTTATTAGTGCTTGTATTATGGGAAAGTTATGAACATGGACGAGCCAATATCAAACATTGGAAAGAGTTAAAATATTAAATTTAAAAAATATAATGGTTTATTATTTATTTAAACTCAAAATTTAAAGGTAATACTTAATTTGTCTATATTTAAATTTATAAAAACTTAAATTATTATTAGAACATAAAACTTGAGGGGCGCGAACACGCCCTTCTTTTTTTGGTAAATGAACCCATCCGTCTTTAGTTTGACTCTATTTAATTATTATATTTTTAATTATATACTTATTTTTATAGAGATCAAATTATTATTAAACTAAAATATTTAAAATTTATAGCAGGGACTCAACCCCTCTGGCCTCTGAGCCCAAGGGCGCTTCGCCTTTGGTTATAATTTTGGTTCATGTGCTTTAATGTGATCATTTATTATTTTTTATATATTTTTTAATTCCAGTTCTAACTCAAACAGTAACTATTAAATATGTTGAGTCTAATGATGTTTTTTTTCGCCCTTCCGATTTGTAAGACTTTACCCTAATTAATCCTGATCAACTCACGTTGTACACCTGGTTTTGGTGGGTGAGTCTCCTAGTGGGGATTTTTTGCATACACAATGCTTCGAATCCGAACTTTACTTAAGCGATATCAAGCTGCTTACCACTTGGACCAACCCCGTTGATGAGTCTTAAGATGTTATTGATTCATGTAATAAGCGTAAATTGTAAATTTTTTTTTTTTTTAAATATTTAAATTTTACTTATGTTCTCTAATTCTGTAATTTCAAATCCTCTTATTCAATATGTTTTGTATTTGTTTTTACAGAGTTTTGGGGTCAAGAGTCAAGACACCCAAGCCTTAAGAATAGTGGGTTATTCAAGGCTGGGCTTGAATTTTAGAGCCCTTCATTTTGAGTTGTGCTGGTTTCGGCCCTTGGGCAATGCCCTGGGCATAATAGCTAATTATATATTCTTAGAATAATCATCGACATTGGATTTATTAGTAAGCGGATCAAGTATTGCAAAAGGGGTGTTTATATCCCGATATTCGAAATTTTGGGTATCAAAATTTCGGTTTGCGACGCAGCCATAAAAATCGGTTACCCAATTCACTTTTTATATTTTTAAATCTAACTTTTTATATTTGATACACTAGCAGTGGAAACTAAAAGTTTCTACAAGCGCCTTAATTTTAGGATTTAGGGACTCAACTTAGGGTGTAGGGTTTATAGGTTTATGTTTAGTACTTTAAAATTTAAGGATTGTGAATAGAATTTAGGGTTTAGGGTTACAATTTAGGATTTATAGGTTAAAACCTAAATCCTCAACATATTACACTAAAACCTAAACCCTAACCTATACACCCTAAATCTTAACCATAATCTCTAAATTCTAGATGTTACCCCTAAATTCTAAACAACTACCCCTAAACCCCTAAACCATATACTCTAAACTAAGTCCATAAACCTTAAAACTAAGGCGACTGTGGAAACTAAAAGTTTCCAACGCACTGTATTGGATATAAATCCTTAAAGTTTATCACTAAAAGAAGATATTCAAAATATTAATCACGGTCGTGGTTTTTTTCCTTCGAATCTTATATCAGCAATTTAATATAAATATTTTTTAAAAAATTAAAAGTACATAATACGATGAACCCAACAAGTGGTCTAGTAGAAGAGTGGGTGATGTTCATTCTAGAAGACCCGAGTTCAATCACTCTGTTTACATGGTGTGTGCATTGTCAAAGAGTTAAGAATATGTATGAACACAATTCAAAAAAAGTACATAATACAAGCATAGAAAGAATTTAGGGATTTAAATTTATTTTTAGGCTAAAATTATTAAGGAAGCTAAAATAAAAATAGAATTTAAAATACTATATATATATATATATATATATATATATATATATATTATAGAAGTACCGGGTAGAGTGCCTAATTATAAAAAAATTTGGCCCAGACCCAACCTGACTACATGACCCAAAGATCTGGGTATTTTCAATATAAATACCCGATAATTTTTAATAAAGTCGACGGGCAGATAGTTCGGGCCGAATATTTTTGAACACCCTACTATTATGAGAATAACTTTTCAAATCAATTTACATTCTTAATGTCAGAATTTAAACCTCTAAGATTACTTAATAATTAATACAATATCGCGGACCAACCTTAATAATTAATGCAATATCTAATTACATGCTCTATGTTAATTAAGGATTTTTTAATATTGTGCAGGAAGAAAATTAAAACTATTAAAAATCTACATCTAAATATAAAAAAACTTGTTTTGATAATTTTAGTCGTGACGAAAACTGTTT
This sequence comes from Hibiscus trionum, assembly GCA_030270665.1. Classification (NCBI taxonomy): domain Eukaryota; kingdom Viridiplantae; phylum Streptophyta; class Magnoliopsida; order Malvales; family Malvaceae; genus Hibiscus; species Hibiscus trionum. The sequence continues at coordinate 291,476 of BSYR01000016.1, forward strand.
AATACTAAAAACAATAAGGGTAAACTACATAAATGGTCCCCTGGGCTATGCTCCAATTATCTTTTGCATCTCTTGACTATCAGAAGTTACAAATCAGTCCCCAACTTAAAAAAGTAACAAACTAGTCCAACGCCGTTAAAATTTTAACGGTTGATGACGTGTCAATTAATATAAATTGATATAATTAGGGGTGAGCGTTCGATCGAGTCGAGTCAAAAAATTTCGAGTTATTCGAGTTGACGAGTCATATTTTACAACTCAAACTTTATTTGAAATTTTTTCGATTCGAGTCAAGTTTAAGAAATTCGAGTCGAGTTTTCGAGTTCCTATAAAAATTTAATTATAATTATTTATCATGTTATAGTACGTTTTGATTACAATTTAAACGGCTTTCTCTAATCATATAAGATATATATATATATTTCTTCATATTTTTATATGGGACAATATTTCTTCATATTTTTATATATCGGTATGTATATATCATTAAAAATTGAGGGACTCATCTTGAACTTAAAAATAAATTTACTAATTACTAAAAATTTCGAGTTATTCGAATTTCTATTTTACAACTCAAACTTTATTTGAAATTTTTACGAGTCGAGTCTATGAAATTTCTAGCCGAGTATTTTCGCCTCGAGTCGAGTTATTCGATTTTTTCGAGTCGAGTAGAGTTTTGCTCACCCCTAGATATAATTACATGATTAGCCCTCAAGTTTTACAATTATTTTAATTTGACCTTAATTCTAAAAAATTAACCCACATAATTTTAATAATGTGTCAATTTAGTCCATCTTCTTTTCTATTTATCATCTCTTTTAATTTACCATGAAATTAATCCCAGAATCATTACCAAACACTTTCCCATTTTCATTTCAAAATTTCAGAAACGAAATGAAAAAGAAAGAAAAGAAACACCCGGTTTCATTTGTTTCTTTTTAATCTAGGTTTTCTTTCTCTTTTGATTCTTAATTTATTCATTGCTGGATTAATTATGGTAACACATAATCAACAAAAACTTTTTTTGTGAGTTTGTTGTTTCGTGCAATGATTAAATTCTGGAAAAATACAGCAGCTACACCGGCATTTTTAAAGAGAAAAACACAGTTGGTGTTTTTGTCTTCAAACATAGTTGAAGATGAACTAAATTGATATACTATTAAAATTATGTGGGTTAATTTTTTAGAATTAGGGTCAAATTAAAATAAGTGTAGAACTTGAGGACTAATTATGTAATTATATTAATTTATATTAACTGCCACGTCATCAGTCCTTAAATTTTTAACGACATTGGACCAGTTTGTTATCTTTTTTAAGTTGAAGGACCAATTTATAACTTTTGATAATCAGGAGACGCAAAAAGTAGTTAGAACATAGCCGAGGAGTCATTTATGTAGTTTATCCAAACAATAATTTATTGTTCTCTATTAATGGACGCGTCTACAAGAACCTTCTCTTCAAATTAATGGAATGTAGTAAATTCGCTTTCATATGAATTTAACGAGGGACGGTTATTTGACTCGAATTTAATCAGTTTTGATTTGATTTGATTTTATAGTTAATTTTTTAAGAATTTGAGTTCAGATTAGATTGAGTTGAGTTTTATAAAAGGTGAAATTGAGTCATGTTAAGTTCGAGTTTAAAATTTGACCTGAGATAATAGTATAATTTTTTTCTATATATTTAGAGATAATTGATATAATACTTCTCTCTATATTTTTTTCAATTACTTCTTTATTTTGTCATTCTCCTATATATATTTAGGAATAATTGTTATAATATCTATCTTTCAGTTAGCTTACTATTTTTCTCAATAAAATAAAAAATTATATTGTGTCTGTTGGATCAAAAATGAGTTTTTACTCTAAAATTCAAGTTGAATTTCGAATCGATCAGGTGAAACTTCCCTAAACTTCTAGTGTTGATTAGAGAAGTCTAAGACCCGGATCAGATTTAAATCGACCAAAAATATAACCTGCCAATATGAATTTTTGCACACAACAATTATTAAAGTGCAATGTGTTTCGGCAAACTATCCGTATCCAAAACAACAAAATTGCTCTCAAAATCACTTATATTTCATTATAAATGCAACTCTTCCGATTTAATTTTTTTTATTTATCGATGTTTTAATTTCTGACATTTTTAAAAAAAATTTAACATCACATTTCACTAGACCAATCAGTAATTAACTCTTTAATTTACGATTAATATTAAATTTATATGCTAACATCAATTTAGAGTTAACAGGGATTGAATTAAGTTTATTGGTATACATATAATAAGAACATGCATGAATGTGATGTATACGTAGGTATGAAAAATTAATCTTTTAACACTTCAATAATGAAGCTTCCGATCCACGAAATTCCGGCTAACGACATTCTCGACGGTTGATGAGAATTCGAGTAATCTTTTTAACTGAAACTTTGAGCAATCGAAAGATATTACCGAAGACCCGATGTTTTATGCCACCTCTCACGAGCGGAGCATCGGCTTTATTCTCCATCAACGACTGATCTACTTTGCACGGCCCTTCACCAAGAACAATTAATCTTTTTTGAGTTGTCCTCAAATGTTGGGAAGACATTGTTGGGAAGGTGTTGAGTGGATCGCAAGATCGAAATTGACCAAGAGGGGGGTGAATTGGAAATTTAAAAGTTTGTGGTGGAAATTGGCAAATTAAAAATTGATGGACAAGAGATTTAGAGTGGTTCAAGTTCCAAATGAACTCTACATCCACTACCTTAGCTTCACTAAGGATTTGCAACAATTCCACTAAATCGTTCTTCCCCTTTTCTAGGACAAGGAGGCAACCCTTTACAATTTCGGTTGATTTTTCTACCCAAAAATCAACTCAACCCTCACACAAGAGAACAAAGAAATTTGTAGGCTAATAAGATATCTCTCAATACAAATGATAGCCCCAATACAAGCACTCAACCCAATTTGACAAAGTATGAATGAAGATTACAAATTGGGATTTCTACACAAAGTGGGATTTTTGCACAATTACTTGAATTTGATGTTTGGATGTTTGCTTTAGGATCAATAGTTGTTGCTGATGCTTTTGGATGTCTCTATTATACCTTCTCATTGATTTCTAGCCGTTTGGGTGGTTGGGAACATAAATGGAGCCGTTGGAACCCTCTCTTGCCACCATAAATGCAGTATGCACCAACCCGTTTCGGAACACGGGGTACCTATTTCGGAACGGACTAAAATAGAAAGGGCCGTTGGGGTGCATTTAAGATCCCGTTTCGAAACGCCTTAGGGCCGTTTCAGAACGATTTTGCCACTGTCAAGGGTCGTTTCAGAACGGTCTTATCCCGTTTCGAAACGCCTTAACTACTTTCAGAAAATCAGTTAAAAACTCATAACGGTCATATTTTCAAATTAAACCTAGCACCTGTTTCGAAACGATATGGATCCGTTTCGAAACGGATTTGCTACTGTCAAGGGTCGTTTCGGAACGAGCTTGATCCGTTTCGAAACACCCTTTTAATCTTTAAAAAACTCAGCAAATATTTGAACCGTTGGTCCTTTTCAAATCAAATATGAAGAACAGTTTCGAAACGAGTGATACCGTTTCGAAACGAGTTAAAGTGTTTCGATACACGTTTCGGAACGATGGTCGACAGTGATGAAAACGTTTCGAAACGCCTGAGGGCCGTTTCGAAACAGGACTCTGAAAATCACTGTTTTTAGCTTGAAACACTTAGAAAAGAATATTTGAAAAGCATGTTTTTAACTTAGGCATAATCTTAAACTTATATAGGGATATTTTGAGGACTTAAAATTCGTTTTGACTTTTTCAATTTAGTCCTTAGGTTTTTAGTTATATCAAAATTAAAATATTTGTTTCACAATCTCCCCCTTTTTGATATAACAAAACCAAAGTTAGAATTTTTGAGAATTTTGAAAGTTTTGAAAATATTCTAACTCCCCCTTAATTTAAGATAGGTTTTTAAAGTTAAAAGATTTGAAATCCAAGTTGTAAACCTTTAAAAAACCTTTTAAAATTTAAAACGAATTTTAGTGTGGCTCTTAAATTTCTTCTCCCCCTTTTTGTTAGATAAAAAAGAACAATAAAAGCTCATAGAGAAGATAAAGGATTAGTACCAATAAGCAATAATAAGCAACCATAATATTAATTCATAATATCAAAATATCCAAAACATAAATCAAACATTAAGTTCAAACATAAAATCCCAAATAAAAAGCCATAAGCATAGGTTCCTAAAACATGAGAAAACATAAAGATGCAATCTTAATCCTAAAAAGCATAGATAATATGATATGGTATGATATGGAGTTCCTAAGCCTCGTCATCATCATCCGAAGTATCATCATCGCTCTTGGCTTGAGAACGGTGAAACTTCGTCCATTGCCCATAAAGAGTAGAGAAGGAGAGATCCAAGTTGGAATGCGAAGTCTCAAGAGTTTGAAGACGATCCTCGACATTCTTCAACCGATTGCCCATAGATTCAAAACCCGAAGCAATGCGAGTGTCCAAAGCATCGAATCGAGAGTCCAAAGCATTGAATCGCTCGGTAAGGAAGGCCGTGAGAGCATCATTGTTTGCCATTTGAACTTGCGGTGGAGGAGCAACGGGAGGAGGAACCGCTTCTCTATCAACTCTTTCCCAAACACCATTCACATATGTGAACCCGGACTTGCGAAGGGATGACTCACCAATTGTGGTCTTGCGAGGTTCCGGAGAGTCGTAGGTACAATCAATATCAAGATCATTGAAGAGGTAACTTAAGACAATATGTAGAACTGAGGTTTTGATATAATATTTGAAAAATGTTTTGGACTAAAATGGAAAGATTTTAAAATATGTTTTTAGTCAAAAACAACTTGAAAATATGTTTTAGGGTTTTTAAAGCTCTGGAACGGACTTAAAAGTACATTTAAAGTAGTCAAAACCGAGTATTTTAAGTGACAGTATCGATACAGTGAGTACCGTATCGATACACCTTAGGGTTTTCAAACTACAAGAATTCCAGTAGCTAAAACACGTACCGATACGCCTAGCCGTATCGATACGATGTATTTTGAAATAGCCCAACGGCCATAAATGGTACTATTTCCAACGGCTATAAATGGTACTATTTCCAACGGCCATAAATGGCACTATTCCAACGGCTATAAATGGTACTATTTCCAACGGCCATAAATGGCACTATTCCAACGGCTATAAACGGCTCTATTCCCAACGGCTATAAACTGCTATATTCCCAACGGCTATAAACGGCTACAAACTCATTTGGGACTATAAATTGAAGGCTGGAACACTTGAAGAAAGTAAGAGACAACATCCAAGCTTCATGTTCAAGAGAAATTGAGTTTAAGTCTTTATTTTCTTCATTTCTCTTGTATATATTGTATAGAGAGTGTTTTTCATTGTTTTTATTCTTTACACTCTTGTGAGCTTTAATTTGTGTAAACACCCACCTAGAGAGGTATTTAGTTTACCAAACAAATCCCTTGTAAAAGGAGAGGTTCTAGTTTAGCCTTGAGAGAAAAACTAGAGTTGGTTCTATCTTAGCCAAGTTCAAAAGATAGGATTGTAACGATTTCCTCCTGAGCCTGGAAAAGGGGACGAATTCATTGTTGAGTGAATTGGGAAATCCTTAGTGGTGTGCTAAGGTAGTGGATGTAGACTCGGTTGAGTAGTCGAACCACTCTAAAATCATCGTGCAAATTTTCTACCTTTCTTTCGGTTTTAGCCAATTCAACCACAAAACATTTACAACCCTCCTTGACGGTTTCGGTGATCGATTCGAGCGTGCAAAAAACCCAACAATTGGTATCAGAGCCTCGTCTCCATCGAAGGACTAACATCCGGGAGTAAAGATCATTTGCTCGAAGTCCACCGTTCAAGAAAATGGCAAGATTTGAAGAAGGCCGCTCTATCTCGTGTCCTCCGCTCTTCAAAGGAGAAGCATACTTCCAATGGGCAAATATCATGAAATTCTTCATCAAGTCTCAAGACTATGAGGTTTGGGACATCGTTGAAGATGAGTATTTGGAAGCTCCAAAGAAGAAGAAAAAGCAAAGGAGTGCCAACGACACGAAGGCAAAGCTAAACACCAAGGCGATGCACATTCTCTATTGTGGCCTCAACGAAGAAGTTTCCAAAAAGATCTCCACATGCAAAAGTGCCAAAGAATTATGGGAGAAACTTGAGAAACTTTATGGCAACAAGAAGGGAGAAAAGAAAAATAATGATCAATTATGTGCAAACCTTCTCTCCAATCCAAAGGTGGATGGTGTTTTGGCTCTCGATGAGCCCGAGGTATCTTCTAACTCAAATGAATTAAATTCATATTCTTTTGATGAGTTACAAGATGCATTTGATGAATTATTTTTGGAATTTGAGACCATGAATTCCAAATTTAAGAAAATGATTTCAAAACTTGAAATTGAAAATGATTTTCTTTTAAAAACAAAAGTGGATTTTGAAAACCAAAATGAAATTTTGAAAAATGATTTAGAGTTTTCAAAAACAAGTAAAGATGTTTTAGAAAAAGAAAATCTTGATTTGAAAGTTAAGCTTGAAAGCTTAACAAAAGAAAAAGAAATTGTTTTCAATAATTCATCTTGTCACATAATGGCAAAATGCTCACATTGCCATTATCATGGTCATTCCTTACATACTTGTCCTATTAGGAATAGAAAGTCTTATAGGATTAGACAAGTATGGGTTCCCAAGGGAACTAAAGACATTGTGACTAACGTAAATGGATCCAAAGCAATTTGGATACCAAAAATCAAGTGAATGTCTTTTTGTAGGTGTGTTAGAGCAATGGTAAGCAAAGCAAAATTAAAGAATGCTCAAATCACACATGATAAGAAGATTGGGTAACCTCTAAGCTTAATGCTTTTATTTTTTATTTTTCATTTGGTTATCTAATTTCTGTTTGACTAATGTTCATGCATTTGAGCTTTTATTTAAATATCTAAACAAGCATGGCATTATTTGAAAATTTTATGCATATGAATCATATTGTTTCATTCATATGTTTGCATAAAGTTTTAAAGTCTTGGATAAATTGAATTTCATGTGTTTTTAAATTGATTTGATTCAATGGTGAAATTCAATCTCTTAAGTGTCAAGTTTATGAGCTAAAAATTTAATGTGATGCTTTGAGTAAGGGGGAGCCAATTTTTAAAAACCAAAATTTTAAGTGTGTCAAAAATTTTTTTGCCTCCTATGTTATCTTGAACTTAAATGTCATTTTAAATTCTTTTTGATATAACAAAAAGGGGGAGAAATGGTTTTTTGAAAGTTTTTGAAAAATTGATTTTTCAAATGAATAAGGGGGAGCTTTATTTTGATTTCATATCTTAAATCTCTTATTCACATTTTTAAAATTAAAGGGGGAGAATCCCAAACAATTTTTCAAGTTGGTTTTATTATATCAAAAAGGGGGAGATTGTAGAACTGAGGTTTTGATATAATATTTGAAAAATGTTTTGGACTAAAATGGAAAGATTTTAAAATATGTTTTTAGTCAAAAACAACTTGAAAATATGTTTTAGGGTTTTTAAAGCTCTGGAACGGACTTAAAAGTACATTTAAAGTAGTCAAAACCGAGTATTTTAAGTGACAGTATCGATACAGTGAGTACCGTATCGATACACCTTAGGGTTTTCAAACTACAAGAATTCCAGTAGCTAAAACACGTACCGATACGCCTAGCCGTATCGATACGATGTATTTTGAAATAGCCCAACGGCCATAAATGGTACTATTTCCAACGGCTATAAATGGTACTATTTCCAACGGCCATAAATGGCACTATTCCAACGGCTATAAATGGTACTATTTCCAACGGCCATAAATGGCACTATTCCAACGGCTATAAACGGCTCTATTCCCAACGGCTATAAACTGCTATATTCCCAACGGCTATAAACGGCTACAAACTCATTTGGGACTATAAATTGAAGGCTGGAACACTTGAAGAAAGTAAGAGACAACATCCAAGCTTCATGTTCAAGAGAAATTGAGTTTAAGTCTTTATTTTCTTCATTTCTCTTGTATATATTGTATAGAGAGTGTTTTTCATTGTTTTTATTCTTTACACTCTTGTGAGCTTTAATTTGTGTAAACACCCACCTAGAGAGGTATTTAGTTTACCAAACAAATCCCTTGTAAAAGGAGAGGTTCTAGTTTAGCCTTGAGAGAAAAACTAGAGTTGGTTCTATCTTAGCCAAGTTCAAAAGATAGGATTGTAACGGTTTCCTCCTGAGCCTGGAAAAGGGGACGAATTCATTGTTGAGTGAATTGGGAAATCCTTAGTGGTGTGCTAAGGTAGTGGATGTAGACTCGGTTGAGTAGTCGAACCACTCTAAAATCATCGTGCAAATTTTCTACCTTTCTTTCGGTTTTAGCCAATTCAACCACAAAACATTTACAACCCTCCTTGACGGTTTCGGTGATCGATTCGAGCGTGCAAAAAACCCAACACAATACCATAGGTAAACGACTTCAACTCACTTGTGTCAATAAGCTTAATATTATTGACTATCTCGGCAAATATTATCTTAGGCACATTAGGGCGCTCACCTCTACGGAAACACTCAAGCCAAAAATGATCGGTTTGACGGATATGAGAGTATTTACCTCCGGAAGGCTGAATAAACCAAGAAACCATCAAGTGAAGAACTCGATCGTGCACATCCAAAAAAGTGCTTTGCCGGTGAAATTGCCAAAGTGACGTTCATCCTCAAGACCCTCATCCTTAAGTTTAAGAGCAGACTCCAAAAGAGCAACATTAACAACAAACTTTTTGCCCAATAAGGATGACTCAATTCCAACAATCTCGGTTTTGGTCTCATCATATATAAAACGAGCATTAGAGTAGAAAAGGAGTACCATGTTTTTGTAGCGAACATCCGGAATGCTCAATAAAAAGAGAAGATTCCACTCATCCAAACGATCGAGATAACGGAAAAGGAATCGCTCGGAATTGAGGAACTCAAGATCAATGACACGTTCTTTACGAACCGCGAAATCCTTGACAAAAGAGAAGCGAGCACGCTGGTCCGGAGTTTTAAGAGATTTCTGAAAAAGCATAGTGAGATTCGGACGAATGCTCGAATCACCGGATTGAACGACCTTGCTCTTCTTGTTAGCTTGATCCGCCATCTAAAAACATTAAGCAAGTGTTTTAAAATTAAGTGTATGCATTGATATTTAAAATCAATCCAATAATAAATCACACTTAGGTTTTTGAAGACAAAATTAAAATAAAAAAATAGTAAAAAAAATACGACTGAAAAATTTTATATTCGAATAAAAAAATTTGAGATTTGGAATTTTTTTTACAAGATATGGAAAACCCACAACTAAAAACATATAATGTATACAAAAATAAAATTTTCTAACCTAAGATTCGAACATAAATTGCAAGAGAAAGAAAAAGGAAAAAAAAATTACCTTAGTTTGGGATTTTGGATGATTTGATTAAAATCCTTGCACAAGATTGATGAAACTTGCTTAGACTTGAGCTTTAGAGTAAAACCCCTCACAATTTTGTGAAAATCAAAAAGTTTGAGAGGGTATTTATAGAGGGGAGGCGATTAGGGTTTTAAGAGTTTTAATGAAAAGTGAATTGTGTCATTAAAAGCCCTAAATAAAGCAATTCGCGATGCCGTTTCGGAACGGTCAAGGCCGTTTCGAAACGGGGCGGCTAGGGTTTTGACCGTTTTGAGACCATAGGCTGACCGTTTCGATATGGTGTTGACTGTATCGAAACCCTTTTGACCCGTATCGGAACGCGTTGCGATACACCCCTTGGCAGTAGCAAAAACCTTTCGGAACGCTTTTGAGGCGTTTCGAAACGCCCTTCTCTCAGAGCAGAATTTAAGGTATCCGTATCGAAACAGGGTCACCCGTTTCGATACACCTGGGACTGGAAGTGCAGATGAGGCTCTAAAAGTGCAGAAAATTGAAGTTTTAGGAGGCCTAACATGCATAAATGTTATGAATGAGCAGGCAAAACATATTTAAGCATAAACATACTCCCCCTAACTATAGGAATGGATGAAATTAGGAGTTTAAATATACAAACATGGCATTTCACAAGATCAAGCATATTTAAGCACAAAAGAGGTCCTAAAAGGTCAAGATAGGCTAGCTAGACCTAACTCTCTCCTAAGGGACCAAAAACGCTCTTTGTCTAAGGGTTTTGTAAATATGTCCGCTAATTGATTCAAGGTGTCTACATACTCTATAACCACATCTTTCTTAAGGACATGATCTCTAATGAAATGATGTCTTATTTCTATATGTTTGGTTCTAGAGTGTTGGATGGGATTTTTTGTTAAACAAATAGCACTAGTGTTGTCACATTTTAGGGGTATAGTTTCAACTTTAATTCCATAATCTAAGAGTTGTTGCTTCATCCAAAGGACTTGAGCACAACAACTCCCTAAGGATATGTACTCGGCTTCGGTGGTAGATAAGGCTACACTATTTTGTTTCTTAGAGAACCAAGATATGAGCATACTACCTAAGAATTGACAAGTTCCCGAAGTACTTTTCCTATCGATTTTACAACCCCCATAATCCGCATCCGAGTAAGCATGAAGGTTGAAGGTAGAGTCTCTAGGGTACCAAAGACCTAAACAAGGAGTGTCTCTAAGATACCTAAAGATCCTTTTAACGACTATAAGGTGTGACTCTCTAGGACTAGCTTGAAACCTAGCACACAAGCAAACACTAAACAAGATATCTGGTCTACTTGCGGTAAGGTAAAGCAATGATCCAATCATAGAACGATAAAGCTTAGAGTCAACACACTTACCTCCTTCATCTTTGTCAAGCTTTGTAGATGAGCTCATAGGAGTGGCTTGAGGCTTTGCATTCTCCAAGCCAAACTTCTTGAGCATATCCTTTATGTATTTTGCTTGGTTGATGAAGGTGCCATCCTTCTTTTGCTTGATTTGGAGTCCCAAAAACAATGAGAGCTCCCCCATCATGCTCATCTCAAATTCACCTTGCATTAACTTAGCAAACTCTTGACAATGACATTCATTAGTAGAACCAAAAATGATATCATCAACATAAATTTGAACTACTAAGATGTCATTTTTATACATTTTTATAAAGAGTGTAGTGTCCACCTTACCTTTTTCAAATCCTTTTTCAATCAAAAAATTTGAAAGCCTTTCATACCAAGCTCTAGGAGCTTGTTTTAAACCATAAAGTGCTTTGGTAAGTTTGAAAACATGATTTGGAAATTTTGAATCTTCAAAACCCGGTGGTTGTTCCACATACACTTCTTCATTTATAAAACCATTTAAAAATGCGCTTTTAACATCCATTTGAAAGAGCTTGAAATTATGATAACATGCATATGCAAGCAACATCCTAATGGCTTCCATTCTAGCTACGGGTGCATAGGTTTAATCAAAATCTATTCCCTCTTCTTGAGTGCAACCTTGTGCTACAAGTCTAGCTTTATTTCTCACAATGTTACCACTCTCATCTAGTTTGTTCCTAAAGACCCATTTAGTTCCTATTGTAGATTGATTACTAGGCCTATCAACTAATGTCCATACATTACTTCTCTCAAATTGATTTAACTCTTCTTGCATAGTCATAATCCAAAAGTCATCTTTCAATGCTTCTTTTATATTTTTAGGCTCTATGCATGAGATAAATGCAACATGGTTCATTAATCTAAGAGAAGAACGAGTGGTTACCCCCTTGGATGGATCACCCAAGATTTCACCATCTTTGACATAGTTCAACTCCCTTGGGTAGCTCACTTCCTTTTCCTCAATGGCCAAGTCCTTCAAGGCTTCAAGAGGTGGATCTTGTGAGTCCTCTTCCTTTGTTGGAATCTCATCCTCCTTTGAAGTTTGACCTCCATCAAAGGCATTTATGATCCCTACATCATCATCATCACAAGAATCCTTCCTAGGAAGGAGGTTATCATCGAATACAACATGAATGGATTCTTCTACTACTAAAGTTCTTTTGTTAAATACTCGATAGGCTTTAGAGGTTAAAGAGTAACCTATAAAAATGGCTTCATCACTTTTTGCATCAAATTTACCTAAGTTGTCTTTTCCATTATTTAAAACAAAACACTTGCACCCAAAAGGGTGGAAATAGCTAATGTTAGGCTTTTTAGATTTTAAAATCTCATAAGGTGTTTTCTTTAAAATTGGCCTAATCATTACTCGATTTACAATATAACAAGCGGTGTTTGTGGCTTCCGCCCAAAAATATTTAGGTAAATTGTTTTCACAAAGCATAGTTCTAGCCATTTCTTGTAAAGTTCCATTTTTCCTCTCAACTACCCCATTTTGTTGAGGAGCCGAAAAATTATGGCTAATACCATTTTCATTTAAAAAATCTTCAAACCCTAAATTTTGAAACTCGGTTCCATGATCACTTCTAATATGTGAAATTCTAAGTTCAAGATCATTTTGGGTTAGTTTTGAAAATGTGATGAATTTTTCCAAAGCCTCATCTTTAGTACTTAAAAAGAGAACCCAAGTAAATCTAGAAAAATCATCAACTAGCACAAAAGCATAAGACTTACCACCCAAGCTCATAGTCCTAATTGGCCCAAATAAATCCATGTGAATTAATTGTAAGCATCTACTAGTAGAAACATCATTAATGGATTTAAAGGAAGACCTATGTTGTTTACCCTTTGAGCATGCATCACAAATTTTATCATTTGAGACCTTTATTTTGGGTAAACCTCTAACTAGGTTTAGAGAGACTAGTTTTTCTAAAACACTTATGCTAGCATGTCCTAGCTTCCTATGCCACAACCATGCATCATTTTCATTTTGAGCAACTAAGCATGCATGAGATGTATGTATGTCATCTAAATGCACCATGTATATGTTTCCTATGCGATGACCTATGAGCATAATGTTATTAGATTTAATGTCTACAATTTTACATCCATTTTTATCAAATAAAACATTAAATCCTTTATCACATAGTTGACTTATACTCAATAAATTGTGTTTAAGACCATCGGCATATAAGACATTTTCAATAAGAATGGTAGAGTGATTACCTATGGAGCCAATACCTTTAATGTGGCCTTTGGAGTTGTCACCAAATGTTACTACTCCTCCACTTTTTGGCTTTAGATCCATGAATCGACTCTTGTCTCCGGTCATGTGTCTCGAGCATCCACTATCAAGGTACCATGAGTTTTGACTTTGTGCCTTGGCCTTGTAGCAATGCTCCCCCTACAAACAAAGATATTAAACTTTGGTTTTTGGTACCCAAATCATTTTGGGTCCATGAGTGTTAGCTCCCAAAACCTTGGTTCCCTTAGGAATCCAAGATGACATAGCAATAAAATTATTAGATTTTACAAGTTCCTTAGGAACCCATACACTTCTAATTCTTTTAGTTCTACTATGTCTAGGGTAGCTACCTTGTTTGTAGTAGTTAGTCTTTTTCTTAGGTTGGTGTGTTCTAGAGGGTTCTCCTACTTCATGCTTGACACTACCAACATTTTTTAAAGACTTTTTGAGCTCATTTATCTCACCCAACACCTTTTGGTGTTCACAATTACATTGAGATAAAATATTATTAAGATCAACATTTTCATCTTGAAAAAATTTAAGTTCATCTTTTAATCCTAAGATCTTTTTCTCAAATTTAGAATTAGCTTGAGTAAGTGAGTCATTTTTCTCATTTAGTTCTAGAATAATCTTTTTATTCCTAATGACCGACTCCTTATACTTCTCAACTAATTCATCATATACCTCTTGTAACTCATCATATGCATCATTTAATTCTTCATATGAAAAATCTAAAGTAGATGAGTTAGAGGTTACCATGAAGGAATCTTCCTCAAGTGCCATGAGGCAAAGGTTAGCCACTTCTTGTTCGTCATCCTCCGATGACTCCTCATCACTCCAAGTAGCAAGCTTGGCTTTGAGCTTTTTCTTCTTCTCAAAGCCCTTCTTCTTGAGTTGAGGGCACTCCGAACGTATGTGGCCGGGTTTATTGCACTCAAAGCAAATGATTGGATCCTTTCCATCTTCCTTGTTCTTGCTTTTGAAGTCCATCTTCCTTTGGATTTTTCTTCCCTGGTTGGACCTCATAAAACGTGAGAATCGTTTGGCTATCATAGCCAATTCTTCAAGTTCATCCTCATCACTAGATGAGCTCTCATCATGTTGTGAAGCTTTAGCCTTGAGAGCTATTCCCATCTTCTTCTTCTTCTCTACCTCAAGCTTCTCTACCCTTTTCTCTTCTTTCTTCTTCTCATCTTCCCTTCCTTGCTTCATGATCTCATGAGTAAGGAGAGAACCCACAAGCTCATCAAGCTTCAAAGTCTTCAAGTTCTTTGCTTCGATGATAGCGGTTCTCTTCCCATCCCAAGACTCGGGAAGTAAATAGAGTAGCTTCCGGACAAGCTTGTCTTCCGGTATGATCTCTCCAAATCCCTTTAGACCATTGACGATCGTGGAGAATCGATCGAACATCTTTGACACCGTCTCATCGGACTCCATCTTGAAATTTTCATAACTAAGATTGAGAATTCCAATCTTAGTTTCCTTGACATCATTGGTGCCTTCATAAGTGGTCTCAAGAGTGTCCCACACTTCCTTGGCACTTTCAATTGATGAGACTTTTGAGTAGATATCCGGACCGAAAGCACAAAATAGCATGTGGAGAGCTTTATCATTGACTTGAATCTTTTTCCTCTCCTCTTCACTCATTTCGGCTTTCTTCTTCAACACCATCTTGCCTTCACCGTCTTGCTTTAATGGAATGTATGGCTCATCCTCAATGACATCCCACACAAGATAGTCATTTGACTTGATGAATAGACGCATTCTATTCTTCCAAAAAGAATAGTTATCACCGTTGAAGAAGGGAGGCTTTGTGGTCGATTGTGACTCGTACATGCCGGAACCGGAGGTAGAAGCCATCTCTTGATAATTTGATGATCACACTCTTCCAAGGATCTCCTCTTGTGGTTGTTAATCCTCAAAGAGTTAAGCTCTGATACCAATTGTTGAGTGGATCGCAAGATCGAAATTGACCAAGAGGGGGGGTGAATTGGAAATTTAAAGGTTTGTGGTGGAAATTGGCAAATTAAAAATTGATGGACAAGAGATTTAGAGTGGTTCAAGTTCCAAATGAACTCTACATCCACTACCTTAGCTCCACTAAGGATTTGCAACAATTCCACTAAATCGTTCTTCCCCTTTTCTAGGACAAGGAGGCAACCCTTTACAATTTCGGTTGATTTTTCTACCCAAAAATCAACTCAACCCTCACACAGGAGAACAAAGAAATTTGTAGGCTAATAAGGTATCTCTCAATACAAATGATAGCCCCAATACAAGCACTCAACCCAATTTGACAAAGTATGAATGAAGATTACAAATTGAGATTTCTACACAAAGTGGGATTTTTGCACAATTACTTGAATTTGATGTTTGGATGTTTGCTTTAGGATCAATAGTTGTTGCTGATGCTTTTGGATGTCTCTATTATACCTTCTCATTGATTTCTAGCCGTTTGGGTGGTTGGGAACATAAATGGAGCTGTTGGAACCCTCTCTTGCCACCATAAATGCAGTCTGCACCAACCCGTTTCGGAACACGGGGTACCTGTTTCGGAACAGACTAAAATAGAAAGGGCCGTTGGGGTGCATTTAAGATCCCGTTTCGAAACGCCTTAGGGCCGTTTCGGAACGATTTTGCCACTGTCAAGGGTCGTTTCGGAACGGTCTTATCCCGTTTCGAAACGCCTTAACTACTTTCAGAAAATCAGTTAAAAACTCATAACGATCATATTTTCAAATTAAACCTAGCACCTGTTTCGAAACGATATGGATCCGTTTCGAAACGGATTTGCTACTGTCAAGGGTCGTTTCGGAACGGGCTTGATCCGTTTCGAAACACCCTTTTAATCTTTAAAAAACTCAGCAAATATTTGAACCGTTGGTCCTTTTCAAATCAAATATGAAGAACAGTTTCGAAACGAGTGATACCATTTCGAAACGAGTTAAAGTGTTTCGATACACGTTTCGGAACGATGGTCGACAGTGATGAAAACGTTTCGAAACGCCTGAGGGCCCGTTTCGAAACAGGACTCTGAAAATCACTGTTTTTAGCTTGAAACACTTAGAAAAGAATATTTGAAAAGCATGTTTTTAACTTAGGCATAATCTTAAACTTATATAGGGATATTTTGAGGACTTAAAATTCGTTTTGACTTTTTCAATTTAGTCCTTAAGTTTTTAGTTATATCAAAATTAAAATATTTGTTTCACAAAAGGAGAATCACAAATCTCGAACATTAGATCATAAAATGAACCTATACTTTACCAAAGAAAAATCAAATAGAACAAAAAACTTCTTTTGATTTGGTATATATATGTGTGTGTATGTATGTATATTGTAAACATCGATTGCACTCTACAATTAGATAAATACAAGATATGTTTTGTAGTTCATGTTGAAGGTTTATGATTTTTTTATTTATGTTGTTTCAGAATTTGAATCTAAGTTTTTTTTTACTAAAAATGTAATGTGCTTTACCAATATATTTAACACTTGTTAATTCATTGTATTTAGGACTGAATAACAAAAATCGAAGAACCGAAAATCGTTTGGAACCATAGTGTTTGGACAGTTTATTATTCACAAGTTTAAAAATCATGGTTAATCGAACCAAATTTGATTTTACTTAATTTATAATTGACTTTAATTTTTTATAATGAAAAAATAAATATTCTATATACTTAAAATTTATGAAATAACTTAAAAATACTATATAGAAATTATTAATTATTTTTTCATTTACTTGACAAATTAAGTTCTTAAGAAATATTTTTGATTTTTTAACACTCTACCAAATAATGTTTAAAAGCCATAAATAAAGTTATTTTATCAAAATAAAATAAAAATCTAAAAAATTCAAAAAAATAATATGAAAAATAAAAAATTATTGAACAAATTGATTTAAAAAAAAACAAACCGAACCGAACTATATAGACCCTAATGATACATGAGTTTGTCTCATTATTTATAGTTCATTTCTCTATCCCGTTAGTATATATATTTTTATAACATATACTTATGCGAGGAATCAAAGTCGAATTAAACAAATAAATATTTTTTTATTAAAAATAGATATTTTAATTATGAAATTAACTACTTTAGGGATATGGACATTCCAGCCGGCAGCAAAATCTTGGTTGTGCCACTTATTTGGCGCTTGTAATGAAAATAACCATTCATCCATGTTCTTAATTAAACAATTGATTGATTGATTAATTAATTAATTAATTAATTAAATTGTTTACTAATATTAAAGTTTTGTTGTATGTATATATTCTCGCGGCATTATTTATAAAAGGTTAAAATAAAGTTAATTCATTCCTATTAGTCAGGAAGAATATATGTCTATTGGTGTACAATGAAATTCTATTAACATGTTAAACTATGAAATTAACTACACTTTTAAAATGAATAAGCTTTCTTTTTATTATTCATTTCATTTTTGTTGACATTTGATAGTCTTAATAGAAAAAATAATATTACTTTAAGAGATCTAAATTCGAGCTATTTATCTGAAAGATATATGTATATATTATCAAAAAGAATAAAAAAAAACGAATATTGTCATAGCATGATACCAGATGGTAAAAAAAACATCTTAACGGTCCTAATCTATTAACCTATAATCATTCAAACACGTAGTGAAAACCTTAAATGTAATCTTTTTAATAGTCTAAGGGTGATTACGATGTACTATATGTTCATACATATTCTTAATCCTTTGATAATGAGCATACACCTTATAGACAAAACTATTTAAACGCGTGTCTCTTAAGATGAACATTATCCGCTTTTCTACTACGACACTTGTTGGATTCTTTAAATATAAAAAGTTGACCTTTTATAATTCATATTCATTTTATGATTTAGGTTTAAAATTTGTGATATATTTTTTAAGATTTGAATCTACGTTCCCTACTTAAAAATTCATTACTCTTCATCATTACATAAATATTAAATGCAGTAATACATAATTGTATTAAACTTCAACTATATTAAATTATAAGTTATATTTTGATATACTGTAAAAAAATTTACACAGCCCTTTTATAAAATTTAAAATCTAAATCCCAAACCTTAGCACCCTAACTCCTAAACCTTAAACCATAAACCTTAAACTCTAATTTTTAACCATAAACTTAAATTTTATACTCTACACACTAAATACTTACACACTAGCCTAAAACTCTAAACCCTAAAATTGAAAAGCTTGTGTAAACTTATGTATCAAATAACCAGTTTTCTACTTTGATTGTGAATTTTTTGGCAAAAGTGTTTAATGACTAAACTAAATTAGGTTAAGAATCTGTTAAAATTCCATCAAAACTGATATTTAAATTAAACTGTGTTTAACACCTTAAAATTAGGTCAAAATGGCATTGGAGAGTATCGAATTTGGGAACTCTATAAAAAAAAGATCAAACTAAAAGTATTTTACCATTTCATTTGAGAAAAAAATACACTAAACCAAACTATATACTAACTATGTTTTATCCAGACCAGTAATATTTAATTTCAACTGTGATTATCCTTAGAATACTCGGATTCGAGCAGTTTGTTTGCATTATGTGTATGCGTTTTTTAAAGGGTTAAGACTAAAGAACAAATGCTAACATGTAATTTATATTAAATCATTCTAAAAATTGAATTTATAATCTTCATTTAGTATATAATATAAAATTTAAATTATTTGAATATATTTCTTTGGTTAATTGTAAAACAGAAAGAAGATTATAATGAAAATCCAGTACATGGAGCACATTAGGTAAGACACTAGAAGCCATGACAGGATTCTGTGATTGGAACTTTATCCAACAACTCCAAGATTTGCTTTATATTGTTCTAGAATGAAAATCGGAGAATGAGAAGGCTAACACATCCATAATGAAGATACAGTCTATGGTTAAGATGAACGGAAGCGATGATCGGAATTCGAGAAACAATATATTAGCAGAGTGGAAATAGGAGAATCATGTATCGGTACATTTAGCAAATGGTAGATACCATGTATAAAGCAACCATCTAAAGCTTGGCATAAGTGATGGTCAAATCGGAAGGGAAAAGTTTGTTCTTCTCCGGCCAAGAGGAGGTCTCGTGAGTTTCTAGTTTCTATCTTCAAATCTTTTTCCCAAAATCCCTTGCAAACGACACACATAATTCTTAATTTACATTTAATATTAGAATATATTTCATAGAGCTTTTGATTTTAGTATCTTTCCACTGCCGGCTATATGGTGGTACAAAACGAAAAAACTCTTTACGACTTATTTTTTTAATCGAATCAAGTTTAGATTATAAAATATATATCCAATTTATTAGAATTCACATGTATTAAATTCATGTTTCGGAGAAAATATTATTGGTCATAAACTCTAAACATAGACCGTAAAACCGATACAAAGAATATATACAGACTAGGGTGGTATGCTTAATTGGTGAATATGATAAGTTCATGCACGAATATCACAATGTACATATGTATGAACATATAATGCAATCTTTAATGCTTCTCCCAATCAACGAGATGCAAGCTAAAATTCTTGAGTAGGGTTGAAGAGAAGGTGAGTGATCTTTCTGATTGAAACTTTAAGCAGCCGAAAGAAACCGCTGAAGATCCGACGTTTTACGTCCCCTCTCACCGGCGGAGCATTGCATTTTTTCTCCATCTTTACGACCGATCTCTTTTGCTTGGCTTTCACTAATATTTAGAGAGAAACAACAGTTGATGTTTAAGAGTTGTGGTAAAATCTTCTCTTCTCTTCTTTATTTATATACACATAATTAATGGGGTGGTTAGTTATAAATATATTTAGTTAGAGAGTTTGATCAATGAAGAACACGCAATTCTTTATTCGGTATATATTATAATATAAGATAACGAATGAACGAACG
The DNA here is from genome assembly GCA_030270665.1 of Hibiscus trionum. Classification (NCBI taxonomy): domain Eukaryota; kingdom Viridiplantae; phylum Streptophyta; class Magnoliopsida; order Malvales; family Malvaceae; genus Hibiscus; species Hibiscus trionum. The sequence continues at coordinate 311,453 of BSYR01000016.1, forward strand.
ATCGAACGAATGGATGTCATTGTCAATGCCATGCCATGCCAATAACTCATTGTCAGAACAGGTAGAAGAGGAACCTTCTTTTTTATTTCAGTCAATACATAAAACAATATTGTAAACATCAATGCCCTCTCTTGGCATGAAAATGACCATTTCATTTTAACCATGTTCTTACTTAATTTTGCTATATGTATAGCTTATGTATGTATGTATGTATGCATGCATGCATGTAACCTTAGAAGCTTATAACAATGGTGTAATAACAGCTTTGATGTTGATTTACAAAGCAACAAAGAAAATAGCCATTAGTTAATGAATGAACAAATGGCCTCAGTTGCAGAAGAATTGTGCATTTTACATTTTCTCAGCAAATGCATCAATCACAAGCAAAGAACATCAGAAGAAAACAAAACCCTTCTTTCATGGAATGGATTGCTCTTGTTGGCCTTTTCGGTCTTTAAAACGAACCTGTTTTTCTTTTATTGTATTGTTTCTTGTCTTTGGCTGGTTTTTTGTTGCAGTTGTGTGTGGCCAAGAGACCAGCCTGTCCGGTGAACAAATCAAAGAAGAAAGGTAAACAATGCTTGGAAGATGGATTTTGGACTTCTTCCCCATTTTGCTGCTGATGATGAACTTTTTTTATCTGCAGTTAACATACCTTGAGCTCGATCTCCCGGTTTTCCCTGATGAACATAAAAACCGGGACAGGGTGAAGATTTAAACTAAAAACATTTTAGCCCCTTATTCCTAAATATTGCTATGGATTCATATCAACTATTGTATTGAAAAGAAATTCAAGTTTGAAAACTGGCATTGGTAATCTGTGACAAATTATGAAGCCATTTAAATAAGGGTTTGATATATTTACCTCGGAAGCCTCCTTAAGCGGTCCCCAACATTCGATTCGATTGTACTTAGGCAAACTAGAATGAAAGTAAACACAAACTAAAGCATCCATTAGCTCAGGGTTTTCGGCAAAAAGGGCTGAATCTCCGTGAAGCACAGCTTTAAGCACCTGCAGCAAAAGTTCGGCAAGCATTACCATATATTCCACTATTAGAATGGCTAGATGGAGAAAATCCTTATCGAGATGACGAATACATGATGTAAAAGTCGTAAACATCAAAGCTGAGTTCTGAAATCCGAATCATATGGAGGAGGAAAACTTACCAAGGGTAACTCCTTGGAGAAAATGTGGTATCTAAACTCAGCAGCAAGGTCGAGCGAGAGATTTGGACCGCTTACGAAACAATGCACATTCAGAAACATGGTTTCTTTCACTTTCTTCCACTCGGCAACCACATCATCGTTGTTGTACCACCCTTTCAACTGCCATAGAAATCATGCAATGTGTACAAGCCCCAAAACAAATATAAGATGCTAACTGCATACCGAGACAGAAACTAATGGAATTCGAACCTGATCGAGGTCGATGACATTCGAGATGGTCAGTGTCAAGTTAGCAGTGAAGTCACAGTGCGAGAGGATGTAGGTTCTTGGGATTATTGCAGAATACCCTTTTATCCTCTTTCCCATGAAGACAACATCGAGTTTTGAAGCTTCGAAAATCGCCGGAGGAACCAAGAGCCTTACAGCCTGATAAACTAAGAATGTCAATGTTGATATTCATTTTGAAAATTAAGGAACCTTCAATAATAGTTGCAGCAAACATAACCCAGATTTTAGATTATGTCTTTTTTCATATAATGTGAGTCATGCAATGGTTTAATTCACAAACAGATGATGGCCAAAGGTGCATGAACAGAATCTATGCAAATTTTTGAACAAAAACAAAAAATGCCATTTACACAAGCAAATTGCAGGCTAAGAACAAACTAGTATAGCAGCAGTGACACCGTTTGAAACCGTTATTCTAGTAAATAGCTGTCTGCAATAACCGCAATAGCATCCCGTCTTGTCCGCAACCGCCATAAAACATGTGACCACAACTGCAATTTAAATCCCCGATCTAAACTATCAATTCCAAAATATATATTAACTCAGAGAGGAAAGAAGAACACCTCGGAGACAAGGGAATTGTAGGAGGCTCTAGCAGTGTTGGTAATGGAAGAAAACTGAAGTCGAAAAGGTTTGAACTTTCTGTTCTTGGCACCAAAGCCTTTCAATGGTGCTGAAGGTGAAATGGAAGCATGGTAAGCAGAACAGATGGCCATGGAAGAAGCATAACCTACACTTTCTCTTCTTCTTCATCGTTCAAAGCTCACCATTGTCTTGTCTGAAAGCTTTAATTTCTTGAGAGTGTGAAAGGATTGATGGGGTAAATGTGGAGACTTGATGTTCACAGAATTTGGTTCTTGGGGTTCATGTGGAAAGACCCCACTAGTCGAAAATCTTTGTTTTGTTGCGCCATGTCATCGACATTTCTTTCAAGTTTTGATAGCTTTTGGATAATGTAATGACGTGGCATTCATTCAGACCGATTGTTCAATTTCCATAGCCAACCAGCTGCTAATCAAATTCTTGTGCAGCAAAGCTCAACTGTCTTCTTTTTTTTATTAAGTAAAAAAGTATTACACTATAAATATGGGGTTTTGAACCACACAATGTAAAATTGATAATAATATAAATATCCTTAATCACTCAATCAATTAATGGATCTTAAATATTTTTTTCTTTAGCTCTTAATTATTTATAAAAATCATGAAAATCTGCTCTCTCTCTGTATATTATTCATATAAAAACTTACGGAGGTGTGCAAAATTTACTTTGTTTTATACTAATATAATGACAATTATTCTATTATTCTATGCACAAGTATTGTGTAAACTTTGTTTTCACAAGTGTCTTAATTTTAGTGTTTAAGGACTTTGTTTAGGGTTTAATATTTTTCATCAAAGTTTAGGGTTTAATACTTAGGGGTTTAAGTGTAGGAGTTTTTGAATTTAGGGGCGTGGTTAAAATTTAGGGTTTAAGGTTAAAATTTAGAATTTATAAGTTAAAACCTAAATCCCTAACCATATTACCCTAAAACCTAAACCCTAATCTCTAAACTATAAATTCTAAACCGATACACATAAACTATAAACCTTAAAACTAAGACACTTATGAAAAATGTTCACTTTTACCGTCAGTGCATGAGATATTTTCCCTTCATATAAATAAACTTTTTCCATTTAAAAATCTATCATCTTACATATTTCAAGTCTACTGACATCATATTTAGAGTCCGATACAATATGATCACTATCTTTTATTTATTTTTCTTTTTTTTCCAAATGGTTTCTATTTTTTTGATAAATTTTAATTTTAATTTTGTTTAGAGGGAAAGAGAAGGAAAATTTATAAGAAAAATAATAATGTATTTTTAGTGAGTCTAGAACTCATAACTTAAGAAAATGCAAGGAAATAAAAATGAGCAACTTGATTAACCGGCCAAATATATTTGCTCAAATGATCCTTATCTTTTAATATACTTTTAATGTAGAATTTGTATGTTTATTTCAATAAAAGAAATATATATAAAGCTTAAGTGTAATGTTTGAAGATTATAATTGGATTTAATATACATTTAATACATGAACTAGATACTTTTTTTTCAAGTTAGTACCTAAAAATTTTTTGTTTCTAAATTATATATGAAGGAGGCTCATTCTCCCAAGTTGGTACCTCAATAAATTTTCTTTCAAGTTGGTACTTGAACTAGACATATTCTTTTAAATTGGTACCGAAACTTATACATTCTATCAATTTGGTCATAATTCGAAACAAATTAATAAATTTAAGCCTTTATATTTAAAAGTTCTACCAAATTTTTTTATTCTCTTAAATTCTTTGTTCTTCTCCTCAGAAATGTTATATTACTTTCCTTGTATAATAAAAGTTTAACAACTTTTTGTATTATAGTAGAATGTAGTTGTCAAATTGTTTCTTTGATCCTATAGACTCACTTGTTTGACAATATCGTAATTGTTTACTAAATTGATGTAATTTTTAAATACGAAAGATTAAATTTATTGAACTATTTTGAGTTAGGATTAAGTTGATAGAATGCATACGTTTTGAGGACTAAAACTATTAATAAAAATGTCAAAACAATGAATGAAATTAAAGTTTGAGTAGCAACTTGAGACCAAACAATTTTTAGGTACCAACTTGAAAAAAACATCTAGTTATAGATATCAACTTGTGAACAACAATTCTGTAAATATCAATTTGAGAGAAAGTACTTAATTCAAGTACTAAATATATATTTAAGCCATTGTTTCTAGTATATGGTTTAGGCAGAAACCAGCCAAACCATTCCGGCAGTGGATGTGGTCAGCTTAGGTTAGGCCTCATTGCAGTTTTTGCGAGACAGTACTAGGTTGGGTTAAGATTTTGGCTGCTTCAGATTTGATTTATATCATTTTAATAAAATTTGATTTGATTCAATTTTAAATATAATTTTATACATATCAAATTTAATCCAAATATTTAATTGAAAATGTGACCCTTTTGAAAATATCTTTTTAAAATAAAAAAATAATTGAATAAAATACTAATTTACTCATAAAACTTAAGTCATTTTCATAATTATAACATATTATATGCTATTTTTAACATATATTTTCATCAAACCTAACTAATAACATATAAATATATAAAATGATATTTTCATAATTATTCTAGGATAGGATGAACTCTTCTTAAATCTAAACTTGACTCGAACATATTTAAGATTTTATTTATTTCGAAACATGAATTTCATAAAAAAAAACTTATCGGATCGTATCAAAATCTATCAAATGTATTTTTTTAACATTTATTATTTATTTTTTAACCTTTAAAAATATATATACTGTATAAATTATATTGTTCGAATCTGGACCATCCAGGTCAGAAGTCGGTACGTTCAAAGTTTAGGTAATATTGCACATTTATTCAGCGCCTTGAAATTTGTCCTGAGTAGTGCGTTCATACAAATAAATACAAGGATGGGTTCCATCATCAATTAATTTAAGGGAAGCTTAGGTGGGGCCTCGGCCCATGTTGTAAATCAATCGCCTATTAACTTTGATTCCCATGCATGTAAACTGTCGGTGCCCCTCTTTGTGGTAATTAACAATTTGCATCATCATATAATCAATTGGTGTATCAGAATGAGACGTCAGTTTTTAAGTAAGATTAGAAGTTTGAATTTTAGCGTTGTGATTGGAGAAAATTAGGTTGAGATGATCGTCTCTATCTATAGTAGATATCTACAATTATAAAATCCAATTTAGATTAATCGGCCAATAAATCAAGTACCGATAGTTAAAAAAAATTGCAACATCCACCTTACTATTTATTTTTTTTCTACTGATATGATAATTAAATGTTTATATATATATCGATACAATAAGGCGATAATCAAATAAGTCTCTGAATAAATACTATATTTTTGAGTTTTTATTTGAAATTTTACGATAAAATAAAACACTGAATATAAAATTTTCAATTAATGGCTCAAGTGAGATTCCATTCCAATTTTAAGGGTTTATCTGGGCAAATTTCAAAATAAGAGCTAATCAATTTAAAGAAAATTGTACTCGTAGACTTACTTAATTATCACTTAATTTGTCAAGGATCAATTTATTATATAAGCCTAATTAAAATTGTTATTGTCATTTTTTTGGCTTAAATGTCTTATTGTCCTCTAATTATATTAACCGCTTTCGATTATGGATCAATTGCGCCTTTATTTAAAAAATTGCGATCAAGTTTGATGACGCGACAACACCTAGTCACCAAAATTTATTTTTCTTTAAAAAATATTAAAAATATATATAAATTCTTAAGAAAATAAAAAAAAATTGTTCTCAACTATAAATAATTTTGACAATTAAAAACATAAAATATTTTAACAAAATATATAAAAAAATTTAAGAACTCTAAAAATTTAAAATAATTAATTTGATTCATTTGAGAGAATACAATACAAGTAGAATATGTGATATTGAATTTTTTATATGAAAGTGAATAATTTTAACTATTTAGCGTCGTAAAATATGATAAAAGAAAGTCAAATTATTATTTTCATTTCCGTATTACACCCCATCTAAAATTAAAGGATATTAAGCATTTAAGTAAAACATGATAACTATATCAATATTATATTTTTATTATATTATTTATACATGTGGTCGTTGCATTACCTTACACACACATATATTGTAAGTGTAACACTCCAAAATCCAGTCTAGTCGGAATTAAGTTTCAGTGATCAAAAAATTTATATCGGAAGGGTCTAAATGATTTATTGACTTAAGTTGTGTAGTCAAAACATCGTATTAGACTTCGATTGAGTTAATTTATCGATAAGTGATCTTATTAAATACATTAGAAATCCTTTAATGACTAAATTATAGAAAATGAAAGTTTGGAAGTAAAATCATAAAACGTTAAAAATTAAGGGACTAACCTTGCTATTAATCTCTTTTCAATTACAATCACCACATACGTGGGATTATCTGAAGGACCTTCCCTTGAAGGAAACCTCCTAATTATAATAAGAGTAAAAATAAAATTAAAGGAAGCTTTACTCGATTACTAAACTAAGCTAGTACCTCTCTATTATTATCGTTTTCTACCTCTAAGCAAGCACTTCCATTGGTGACTTCCAAAAGCTTGAGATTCTTTCGACTTATCAGTATCAAATTGTAGCTATCGATCGGATAAGCCTAAACCCCCAAACAACTAGATGTTTCCATAGATGTAAAGTGTTTGATCTTAAATTTAAGGCAGAAAGCCAAAATTTACCTCTAACGTTTACACTTTTTTATCATTTTGGCCTTAAATCTTTTTTTTAAGCACCTAACCCCTCAACGTTTTCTTTTCTGTGCAAATACACCCTTAGATGGACGGAACCGTTAGTCAACTAACGGTCAACCGTTCTCGCACACATGGCATGCTGATGTGGCATGCCCACGTGTAATGGAGGATGACGTGGCAATTTACTGACGTCATTCATTTATTTTAAAAAATAAAAAATATATATTTTTCGCGCAACCACTCATAGGTTGCCACGTGTCGTTTGATTGTGCATGAATAAAAACCCAAGGACGGTTGACCGTGGGTTAATGCATTAAATTTTTATTCATGCACAATCAAACGACACGTGGCAACCTATGAGTGGTTGCGCGAAAAATATATATTTTTTATTTTTTTAAAATAAATGAATGACGTCAGCAAATTGCCACGTCATCCTCCACTACACGTGGGCATGCCACATCAGCCTGCCATGTGTGCGAGAACGGTTGATCGTTAGTTGACTAACGGTTCCATCCATCTAAGGGTGTATTTGAATAGAAAAGAAAACGTTGAGGGGTTAAGTGCTTCAAAAAAAAAGATTTAGAGCCAAAATGACAAAAAAGTGTAAACGTTAGGGGCAAATTTTGGCTTTCTGCCTAAATTTAAAGTTTGAGTACCTATGTTAACTTAGGTATTTCAAAGCCTTAATCCATGTATATCCCATAGCTATTGTCTATATCGAATTTAAATATTAATTTTGATATCGTTATATTAAATTCGATGTCGTATAATTAATCCTCAAATTTTTTATTGTTTACCTAGCTTAAGAAGTAGAGAAAGATCATCCACCATCACCATCGAAAGCTAGGAATAAAGAGATTGTCATCCGAAAGCCGTAAGAGCTTCGAAATCGAGGTGAGTACAGTCAGGGTCTCGAGAGTTAGCTAGGTGTCATCTTAAATCATTGATTAATGATTTGCTAACCATTGTATTAAAAGATTTTGCATATAACGCTATCGAAAACTATGTTTTATAAGTAAATGTAAGTATTGCATTGAATACATGTTCGAAGCAGAGCCGTCCCTGGGCATGGGCAATAGGGGCGCCCGCCCAGGGCCCCTACCCTGCCTAGGGCTCATTTTTTCGAATATTTATAGTTAAAGTTTAATATTTTTTAATATTTATTGTTTAAAATTTAATTTTTTAATAATTGTTATTAGAGTTCTATTCTTAAAATTTATTTTTTCCGATATTTTTTATTAGGGGTATAATTTTTTTCAATACTTGTTATTATAGGCTCATTTTTTTGAATACTTGTAATTAGGGGCCCATTTTTTTATTATTCATTGTTATTTCAATACTTGTTATTAGGGTACAAATTTTTCAATACTTGTTATTATGATGCCAATTTTTCAATACTTGTTACTAGGGGTCTATCTTTTCTAATATTTGTTATTAGGGTCCTACTCTTAAATTTTATTTTTTCCGATACTTGTTATTATGAGTCCATTTTTTTTCAATACTTGTTATTTATGGTCTACTTTCCCTAATATTTGTTACTGCATGCATACTCTTAAATTTTAATTTTTCAATACTTGTTATTAGGGTTCCATTTTCCCTATATTTGTTATTACAAGAATACTCTTAAAATTCATTTTTTTAAGAAAAATTGTTAATAGGGACCCAATTTTTTATATATCACTTGTTACTAAGGGTCTAATTTCAAATTTTTTTTCCAATACTCGTTATTAGGCGAAAGGGTGAGCAAAACTCCACTCGACTCGAAAAAATTGATTTTTTCGACTTGACTCTAAAAAAAATCAAATAAAGTTTAAGTTGTAAATTAAAAATTCTAATAATTCAAAATTTTAGTATTTAGTAGATAAGTTTTTAAGTTCGAGTCGTAAGTACTCGTAAACTCGCATAATTTGAATTTTTTTTACTCAATTTAACTCGATCGAACGCTAACCCTTAATTAGGGGCCTATTTTTTAAGTTCGCCTATGGGCCACCAAAATCTCAGAAACGGGTCTGGTTCGAAGTACCGTCGCTATTGCCATAGAAGTAATCGAATCATTGCTACATGAATTTATTGAGTATTGACATTGAATATTGCATAATTACCGTTGAAATATTGATATATGCTTATTGTTATTAGTTTACCGTATTAAACATTGTTATCGAATCATTGCTATTGGTTTATTGTTATGAACCATTGATATTGAATCATTGTTAATGAATCATTAAAATTGAATTATTGACTATTAAACTTTTGGGATTGAAGTATTAGATACAATTGGTATGCCATAAAATTCATGAGCTCATTGGTACGGGTTAGACTACGATTTTTATTGTGGTGCTGCGAAGGGATGTTGTTATGTATTGGTCAATTAGTGCGGCGGATGAAATATAACTAGATCATTATTGTTGTTGGTGTGGAGATGAAATTCGTGTATCCAAATATTATGGAATCGATCCAAAGAAAACTATTAATTGTTGCTATTGATCATTGTTATTGAATATTGGTGCCATGATAATTATTGATGTGGAACAATGCCATTAATCATCGTTGTTATATTGTTCATTGATGCCATGATCATGTTAATTATGCTAAAGATGTCATTGATGAAATTGAAGCATGTTATATCATGTATATTATGTTCATTCATTGTTTATGGCTACCTTACTTAGATTATGTAAGTCTAATGCATTCATCTTCTACATTTCAGGTAAAAAAGTTTATCGTTTTAAGATCAGAGCTAGTTAGAAGTTTGGCAAGTCACCACAGATTTAAAATAATGTGTTTTGTCCCTATAAACTCTTAAAATGATGTCAAAATAGTTAAATCAGTTGATTTTGATTTTTTGGCTATGTGTAAATTGGCTATGTTTTGTATAAGGCTTAAAGCCCTAATTAGCATGCTAGTGTTCTGGTTAGAATGGTTTAGCATTTGGCCTCATTTGTGAAAACATTGTAAATGGATTCAAACACTCATAAAATTTGGCATGCTAGTAGTTCATATTGTTTTAAGCTTGATGGTAAAATTTTATTATATTTGGACATCGTTTGATAGGTTAATTCGAATAAATATTAGTTAAAATCTGTCAATACAAGGCATGGCGTATCGATACAGTTGATGGTGTATCGATACGACCTTGCATATTTAGACAAGTCAACGTTAGTCAAAAGGATCGTATCGATACGTCCTAAGCGTATTGATACAGAATTTGGCTACTGAAAATTAAGTGTAAAAATGACATCGATACGGGGTCAAAGCGTATCGACACAAAGTCAACATGATCAACTAGTATCGATACGACCTTCAACCGTATCGATACGAGCTTGTTACCCTTGATTCTGGAATTTAGAATTTAGGCTTAACCTACCGATTCAGCTCTAAGGGTATCGGTATGGTGTTAGTTAATTCAGTTAAAAGCTATAGAACTCAGTTATACATTGTCTACAAAATGGCTACTGAATCTTGCATAGTCTAATTGGATGAGTAAATGAACTCCAAATTGCTTGAAAATTTACAGGCCTACTAATATTATGTTGAATTTCATTGTGGTATAGTCAATTTCATAAAAGAAACTCTAAATTATATAGTTTAGTTCCTAAAACTTGTAGAAGTTAAGAATTGGTCCTAATTGATTAATTATTGTTTTATATTGGATAAATTGGACTGAGGAATATGTTTGGTAATGTTTGAAGAGCATAATATAGTTCGAATCCTGATTATTAATTGAAAATTTTATTGCATCGATCACCGTATTGTTCATCGGTAGCACACTCCGATTCGGTTCTCGACCAGGCCGAGAAGGGAGTGTTATATATATATATATATATATATATATATATATATATATATATATATATATTTCACTCTTTTTATAGTAGTCCAAACTAATTTTTTTATACTTTTTTTTCATAACAATTGTTGTAATTTTTTTATTAATATGAATAATTATTAAAGAGATTAGTAAACATTTAACTTTTGCAAATAAAATTACATTCTATAAACCCAAAAAATGAAACATATATGCAAGTTTGTTTCGTATTCATATACTTAAAAGAATATGTTCACCAAAATAAAATTGTGGTAATTTACATAATAAATTTTAAAATCTAAAATCTAATTGTTGAGTCATCTTTTGGTAATACTTTTTTTTTTTATAATTTTCGTAAAATTATTAACATAAAAAATTATTCACTAATATCTTACGACAGTCCACAAATTCATTTTTTTTAAATATCATCGATGTATTTTGATATTAGAAATAAAAAATTAAAACACTCACTAAAATTACAAGGGTTAATTTGATATCAAAGTATTTTTTTTTTAATCTGGGTGTAATATAAAACTAAATAAAATAATTTTTAATTATTTGTCTGTTGTGGAATGAATAAAATTAATTAAATTATAGAGAGTTTAAATCTCATATTTTTGTCGGTGAATACTGAAAAAATGCAAAGATATTTTCAAAGGAGGACACGATTTCAAAGATGAAAAGAATATTTTGAAACATAAGCATGTGCCCAAAAAGTCAGCTGCACAACTTGGACAATGAAATCGAATCATCTATTTTATTTATTTGATGTTAAACAGATCCAAGTTCAATAATTTATATTAGGGTCGTAAATGGGATGAAAGATATAGCGAAGTATTTGAGTTTGATTCGATTAAAGTTTAATTCGATTAGATTCGAATCAAGTTTAAATTTGACTTGAATTCTTAACGAGTCGAGACGAACTACTTGATAACTGACTTGAAAAGCTCGCGAACTACTCGAGAACATAATATATTAAATTGATTAATTAAGATTTACTTTAGGGCTTTGGGGTTAATTCATGATTTAAAGCTTAGTTGGAGATTTAAGGTCAGGTTAGGTTAACAATAACTTATATGTTTTTGAGAATAAGAGTAAGCAAATTAGGGTTTAGTTCGAGCTTGATAATTTTGAGCTTGCGAGCTTTCGAGTCGAGCTCAAGCTTGAGTTCAAACTTGATAATTTTAAGCTCGCGAGTTTTCGAGCCAAGCCGAACTGAACTTAAACTTGAGCATTTCAAGTTCGAATCGAGCTTAACGATACTCGAGCTCGACTCGGCTCGTTTATACGGACAATTATAAAATATAATCCATCCATTAATCAAATTGGAAATATTAAATATGCTTAATAGTACTCATCCCCTTGTGTCTTGGTGACAAATGTAGATGTTCATCATCTTTTAGAACTCGAGTTCGAGCACTAATAATACATATTGTGTGTCGTCTTTAAAAAAAATTAAAAAATTAAACAAATGATGCCTATGCATCACACTAACCTATTAAAAAAATGCTTAATAGTAATTACAGCACAATATTCAAGAAAATTTCTAGTATTTCCAAATGTCGATGGTACAATATCCAACTGTTCCCACTTTCCTTTCCACAGTAAAAGATAGAATCCAGACAACCAAAACCCAACAAAAAAGTTGTAATAATGATCTGCTGTAAATAGCCAAGACTCAAACTTTTCTTATAAATATACATCAGCTACTGCACCATTTCCACTTCTGTCTCCAATTCCATGCTCATTTAACAAAGACTGTAATAAAATGAGCAAAGTCACCTAAATTTCTCCAAACCCGGATCCCTACACCAAGCCTGCAGGCTGCAACAGCCCCATCGAAGATAAAGCATAAAGGTTCAGTCTTGAACATAGAACTACTCAAGTTTCCTTTTTTTCCTTTTCTTTTATTCATGTTTTGATCAGTTAAGGTGATTTGTTAGTTATGAGTTTTACATGTAATTAAAGTGCCTCAGATGGTGCTCTAAGTTATTGTTTTGCTTCTTTTAGCTGATCATGCTTTGAGTTGAACTTTAATGGCCTAAGATTGGAAAATCACCTTTTTGTGGACTATTTGGATCTGGGTTTCTTTCGTAAATCAAGATTTAGTTTTTAGAATAACTTTTGGGGAAGATTTTATTCAAGAACAGGTTGTGTTTTGGTCTCATTTACTGTCACCCATGATGTTCTTCATAATGTTTTCTTGTTTTTGGTATATATAGTTTTGGTTTGTGATTACTAGCTCTGGGTTATCTATCAGTTTGATTCAATTGTCTGTAGATTTGACTGTCTAGATCTACTTGTTTTTCCGCTTTCTCGGCGGCGGTGTTGCTGTCTTTCAGTTTGATTTACTAGATTATAAGGACATGAACTTATGTCTGGTTCTACAAGTCCATATCTGGTAGTAATTGACTTGTTGTTGTTGTTGGTCTTCCAGCTGTATGTAACAAGAGAAGAGATTTAAAAGAAACATGGCCATGGCGAAGTATTCGAGAGTCGATGGGAGGAAGTCGAGTTACTGTTCGACAGCAGCTATAGTTGTGTTCGTTGCTTTTTGTTTGGTTGGGATTTGGATGTTCATGTCCTCATCTGTTGTTCCGGTTCAGAATTCGGAATTGTCATCTCAGGAGACTGGGAATGAGGTGAAGCAGACATTGCAAGTAAGTGTTTCTAAGCAATTTGATGATACCTCGGGTGATATATCGGAGGATGCAACAAGAGAAGATGGCACCGGTATGGCTAGTGAAGTTTCCGGGAATACTGATGAGGAGTCTCGGAATTCAGCTGAGGAAAACCGGGAAGAAAAACATGGAAATGAGAGTTCTGATGAGGTAACCGAGACTGAAAATGAACAAAAAAGGGTGGATGGAGATGATGGGAATGGAGATGGTAAAGATGGAGAAATGAATTCAAGAGAGGGAGAGGCGAATTTAGAAACAGGACAAGCAGAGAATGAAGCTGGTGAAATGAATAACAATGTCCAGGCAGAATCGGAGGAGAGCTCAGGTGAAAACAGATCCAAGTCCGCTGAGGAAAAGATTGAACAAAATCAAGATGAGAACTCGGAACAAAGCGCTGTTGAGAACAATGCAGAAATTGAGGAAAAGAATCAAACTTCAAATGAGGATCTCCCTGCTGCTGCTCAGTCAGAAATTTTAACCGAGTCTACCACTCAGATCGGAGCTTGGTCGACTCAAGCAGAAGAATCACAGAATGAGAAGAAATCACAGCAATCTTCAACATCCAGTGGAAATAATGGTCACCAGTGGAAAGTATGTAAGTCGACTGCTGGACCGGACTACATACCGTGCCTAGACAATTGGCAAGTTATCAAAAAGCTTCCAAGCACAAAGCACTACGAACATCGAGAGAGGCACTGTCCGGATGAAGCTCCTACATGTCTTGTCCCTCTACCTGAAGGATATAAGCGCTCGATAAAATGGCCTAAAAGCCGGGATAAAGTAAACACCTATCTAAAGCTTAGTGAGTGTATGTGTTTTGCGTATTTATTTCGGTTGAAATTTATTATTTTTATGCGTGGTGTAGATATGGTACTACAATGTCCCCCACACCAAGCTTGCAGATGTTAAGGGGCATCAGAATTGGGTTAAAGTAACTGGTGAATACCTTACCTTTCCCGGTGGTGGAACTCAGTTTAAGAATGGGGCTCTTCATTACATTGATTTTATTCAAGAAGTAAGTACTTTCGCGCGTGTATATATATTTGCTTTAACAATGTAAAGTATTATTTCGTCTAATCATGTTCGACAATGCAGTCTGTTCCTGAAATCGCATGGGGGAAAAGAAGCCGTGTGATACTTGATGTTGGGTGTGGGGTGGCTAGCTTTGGAGGCTATCTCTTCGAAAGAGATGTTCTTGCCATGTCATTTGCTCCTAAGGATGAGCATGAAGCCCAAGTGCAGTTTGCTCTCGAACGGGGAATTCCTGCTATATCAAATGTGATGGGCACCAAAAGGCTACCTTTTCCTAGTTCCGTCTTCGATCTTGTGCACTGTGCACGTTGCAGGGTCCCATGGCACGTTGAAGGTGCAGTTTCATTTTTTTGTGTGTTTGTCAGTGTTTAGTTATATACTGTTTTATTCTTTGCTAATATGGAGACATATCCGAGGCATGTTTCAGGTGGAAAACTTCTGTTGGAGCTCAACCGTGTCCTACGACCTGGTGGTTACTTTGTTTGGTCTGCTACTCCGGTTTACCAGAAGCTCCCTGAAGATGTTGGCATTTGGCAAGGTAAAATATTCTATAGCCTAGCAATGTATTTCCGAAGAGAGATTGATATTTTGATCAATAACAAGTTTTTCATTTTTGTGGGCTGTGGCTTTCCGATGGCAGAGATGTCTCGGCTAACAAAATCGATGTGCTGGGAACTGGTGACTGTCAAGAAGGACAGATTGAATGCTGTTGGAGCTGCAATATATCGGAAGCCAACTTCCAATGAATGCTACGACAAAAGGTCTAAAAATGTACCTCCACTTTGTGAAGAATCTGATGATCCTAATGCAGCCTGGTAAGGGTACCCCGAATTTTCACTAGGTTAAAGGAGCATTTTTCTTAAAGAAAATGTACTCCGGATTTTCTCGATGAATAATGTTTGCCTCTCATTGGATGAACATTTTCGGGTTATGTCTTCAGGAATGTACCCCTTGAGGCATGCATGCACAGAGTACCAGAAGATTCAACAGAGCGAGGATCCCATTGGCCTGCGCAATGGCCGGAAAGGGTGGAACAACCTCCATATTGGTTGAATTCTCAAATCGGCGTTTACGGTAAGGCTGCTCAGGAGGATTTCACTGCAGACTACAATCACTGGAAAACAGTTGTCTCTCAGTCGTATTTGAACGGGATGGGAATTGACTGGTCTTCTGTGAGAAATGTCATGGACATGAAAGCTGTTTACGGAGGGTATATTTTGTTTAACCTCTCACTAGTTAAGACATTATTCATTAGGCTGTTTCTCAATCTTAGTTCTTACTCGATCATATGCTTCTGCGCTTTGGTTTATAGGTTTGCAGCGGCCCTGAAAGACTTGAAAGTGTGGGTTATGAATGTAGTACCAATCGACTCTCCCGATACACTTCCGGTAATCTATGAACGTGGCCTGTTCGGAATACATCATGATTGGTGTGAATCATTTAATACATACCCGAGAACATACGATGTTCTTCATGCAGATCATCTCTTCTCCAACATTCAAAAGAGGTCTGCTATCTCCCATGCTGTATTTCTTGCAGATGTTATTTCTCAACCAAGATTACCTCCATGATCTGACATTCGATTTACTATCCGCAGGTGCAAATTAGTTACAGTAATCGCAGAAGTTGATAGAATTCTGAGGCCAGAAGGGAAGCTGATCGTACGCGACACGGCTGAAACGATAAGCGAGGTGGAGAGCATGGCTAAATCTCTGCAATGGGAGATCCGGATGACTTATTCGAAAGACGGGGAAGGATTCCTTTGCGTTCGCAAGAAATTCTGGCGTCCCACCGAGGAAGAAGCTATCAAGTCTGCCATTGTTTGAACATGATGCTTAGGTTACTGTCTGTTTTCCACAATCTGGGTGTGGCCTAGTATTTACATAATTCTTTTCGATTCACAATCTAGTCATGCAGTGGCAAGTGTAAAATTATATACTTGATTACATTAGAATCAATTGTAACTTTTGTTTCAATTTACTTCTATTAAATTATAATAACTAGTATGTTTACTTATGAATCAATTGTAACTTATGAATCTTTGTTTCAATTTACTTCTTGATTACATTGCATAAGTTTCATGATATAGGTGGTTTAGAAAACAAAACAAAAAATGCATTTGAGTATGGGATTTTAAAAATATTCTCATATTTTTTTCGTATATGGCAATCAATTATATATTTTTGTTTTCTTTTTGGTTCTTCAAAAAATTTATCTTAATTAATTCAGATCGATCCACATTATACACCTGACTTCGGTGGGTGAATCTCCTACTAAGAATTTTCTGCATAACATTTTAACATACTTTAGAATAGTATAATTTATAATAAACATTTTAAATTTTAAAAATAAATAATAAATAAACATTTTAACTTCTCACAACAACTTCAAAGCTTTATTTTAGTAAACTACATTTTGCCACAACACTTTTAAACCCAAACTAAAACTTAGGTCAATTTCTATTACTTAGTCTCAATACTATACACAAATCAAATCGTAACAGAGTAAAATTCAATAAATCATGATTGAAATTTTAAAATTAAAAAAATATAAAAATTAAAATTCAATAAATCAGAGTATAAAAATTAAACTATCAACTTATACATAATACAAGGACTAATGATAAATTTTGGTCTAAATATTTATGAAATCAGTAACAGAGTAAAATATGGGGAATGTTGTGTATGGAAAGGCGAGCAGCATGCATTGCCACGGCTGAACCAAACAATATAACTTGGTCCTCATCAGTCATCTCAAACATGTTTTTTTAGATATGCACCGAGGAGGGCTGAGAGAGCTTTTGCTCTACTGGAAATTCATTTTCGTCCTCAAAATTTTTATAAGTTCGCTATCTAAAATTTTATAAGTTTGTCTCTTGACATAAAATTTTAACAAAACTTTCAATGTGATATATGCCTTTTAAAATTTATAATTTAATATTTTTTTTACACACGTGAACTGCTATGTCAGCATCATTGGCAGAGTCGGTCTTGAGCTTTTGGTGGCCCATGGCGAATATGAAAAATGGGCCCCAAATTATAAACTTAAATTGCGGTTGCAGTTGTATTTATAACCATGTTAGGTTTTATTGTGGTTGCAGACATTATAAATGCTATTTCGGTCACTGCGAGTATCACGGTTGTGAGTTCTCTTAATAACATATTTTATTGTGGACATAACAATTGTGGGTATCGCGGTTTCAGATGGTGGCGCTACTCATGGGCGGATGTAACACATAAATTGGGTGCAATTAACCCCACTTGATTTGTTGGGTATGGGATTTTCAAGGAGGTAATATAAATTTTTCTCATAACAAATATTAGATTTGACCACGCTTAATTTGTTGGGGTATGAGGTCAACGAATAGAAATCCTCTGCCCCTTTTCGGTGCTCCTATTCATGCACCCACACTAAAAATTAGGTTTAGGGTTTATGGTTATAGTTTAGGAAATTTAGTGTAGGGTGTATTTTTAGGGTGTAGGGTTTAGGATTTAGAATTTAGGGTTGGGCATAGAAAGGGACACTGAAAAGGGGCAGATGATTTTTATCCGGGGTCAACAATGCTTATTTGTGTGATATAGAATTTTCAATACCTCATACTTCACTCATGACCCAACTATAAGAAAATCCTAGCTCCGCCACTATGGCTATTGTCATGTAACGATCATTGTTGTGGTTGCATATTGTTATTTAAATCGTTGTCCCTAATAGCAAATAAAGAAACAAATTAATTTTAAGAGTAGGTCCATAATAACAAGTATTGAAAAATTGGGCCCCTAATAACAAAAATTGAAAAAAATGAATTTTAAGAGTATACCTAAAATAATAAATATTAAAAAAATTGGCCCCTAATAACAAGTATTAGAAAAAGTTAAATTTTAAAACCAGACTCCTAATAATAAATATTAGAAAAATATTAAACTTCTATTAATATTGAAAAAATTGGGCCCTTGATAACAAGTATTAAAAAAATTAGACCATTAAGAACAAATACAATTCAAATAAAACTAAAAACGTGCAACTTCCTTCAGCTGTAGGCCCTGGGCGGGCGCCCATGTTGCCCTTGCCCAGGGCCGGGCATGATCATTGGCCGTCACGTCAACACCGATGACCGCCACATCAGCACCATAACGGTCAACGTTGGCTTCCGTCAATCAAGGGACAAATATTGATACAATTCGACTAGTTCATGAGTCAAATTAATGCGAAAAGTCATAAAAGCGAAAACGATAATTTTAAACTATTAAAGGGGCAAAAATAACCCTTAAGCCTAATATAATACATGAATTGTTATTTCATATGTTATAATGGAGAAATTATATAATGGGTATAAATGTATTTTATTGGATGGTCTTATAAATAACGTAATGAGAATGCCTCATGATATGTTCTTGAATTAATACCGTTGTTATCAAATCAATCAATGAAATTCTATAACATTATCTTTTCCAATAAATCCACGTGTATACTAATAATATTTATATAAAAATATAAATAAAACAATAAGGAAGTGAATTCTGAATATTTGGGAAAGTACAGAAACTATGTTAAAATACATATACCGTATTATATATTTTGTCAGAGTAAAAGTACTATGTGTGATATTATCCCAAAATAAAATCTTTATCACAATTCACAAACCATAAATTATCCCATTTCTCTCGTGCAGCGACTCTTCCTGGTTCAATTGAGCTCATGAATCATGACGATTATATTAAGAAAGAAAAAAAACCCCTAAATTCATGAAAAAGATTCAGACCACAATGATGGTGGATCATCTTCAAAATAGTAAATCACATGGCTTGCATATGATGATGAAAGGTTACCATACAATTATTTAATCAGAGTTGTATAAGTATTTTAATAAGGTAGTTATTTAATACGTATGCGCCGTAAAATAAATTGTACATAATTATATTTTTTGAATCTTAAATTTTAAATTAGACTCTAAATAAAATCAATGATATTCAAATAGACAGAGGTATATCAAAAAATTTTATTGTAATAATTATGTTTGTTCAAATAATTATATTCGGATAATCATATTTATGTATGAAAGAAGCTAACTTATTTTATCAATGTAAAACTTAATTAACCACCTTTATTTCATTGTAACTTAAAAGATTTATAATTTGAGAATTTATCACCCAATAATGTAAGGCATAATGTCAAAAATTCTCCTAAAATTTGATTTAATTGTTATTTTAGTCCCTATTTTTAACATTTTAATCATTAATATTTTATTTTGGGTTAAAATGACCCATCCGTAGATGAAAATTGTCAGTCAAGTCAACTGACGATAACTTGAAATGACTTGACATAATGATTCGTCATCAAAAAATAATTTTATATTTATACAATTTTATAAAATTATTTTGACTGGTGTGTCATTTTGTAAAGTCAGCATATTTGTCTATATGACACTACTATGTCAGCGTGCACTGTCATGTAGGTTTGTCATGTCATTTCAAGCCACTTAATGTTAGTTGACTAACAATTTTCATCCACGGAAAGATATTTTAACCCAAAAAAAGATTAAGGGTTAAAATACTTCAAAAAAAAATAGGGGCTAAACTGACTTTTTAGTCAAACGGTAGGGACTTTTTTGACATTATGCCTAATTAAATGACTAGGATGAATGAACGCATCTTTAATAAATTGTCATAGAAGCATGCCCTCTTTGTAATATTGAAATAGGCCAAGGTGCCCTTAGTTGGACCTTTGATTGCCCTTAAAGGACTATTTAGATACAAGTTACAAAGAATTTGGTGGGTGTCTTGAAAACCACTTGATTTTGTCATAAAAACACATCTACATATCTCACTAACACTGTTTAAACTACTATTAGATGTTGGCAAAGTAGCATACAAAAGAGTCTAAGATGCTTCTTTTGGACTCACTTTTCTGGTCTTCTCAACCCTTTTTCTCTAATGTTTTATTGGAAACAAAATTAATGGAAAATGGGCACTGTCCTCATGTTTGCATGATTGAACTTTAAGCATGATAATGCCATGGTTTAGGTAGGGTTTGTTCCCCAGCCTTTAATATTAGTATATAGGCTTAGAGGACCTTCTAGGCAGATTCTTTTATGGGGTCTAGTTTATATAAAGAACATCCATACATGCATTCATAATCATATATTGTCTTAAGAATGTGTATTCGAAAAAAAACAACGTAATATCAATATAAAATAAGATATACGTAAGAGATGTGATTTAATATGGTTCGTTCTTGTCTACCTTCATATATTAGAGAAATTATGGGCTGAAGGTAGTGGGGACTAGGGGGCCATGAGCCCATGACCCCCAAAATTTTGGGAAATTAAAATTTGACTCCCTTATGACTTTTAAAAATTCATATTAAGCTTTAAAATTTTGAATATTTTTAATTAAATCTGCTCTCATAAATTTAAAAGGTTCTTATTAAATCTCCAAAATTATTAAGAATTTTAGTTAAACCCTTGAAATTTTTAAAATGATTAGTTTAAGCCTCCAACTTTTTAAAAAAAAAATTAAGTTTCCCGCAAACTCTTACTCTAAGTTTTGCCACCGGGAGAAACAATAATTCACTATAAATGTAGATGTAGTAATCATGAAGAGTACAAATACATGATATTCCATTTATCCCAAAACCCCGTGTATCCAAAGCACTCTCCCAACGTCCTTACAATACTGATATACTTGGTCACTAAAAAACCTTATTCCATAAAACTTTTTATCTATTATAAATATTTATCTATTAAATAAATATAATTACTAAGTATTCTTCGACCACTTAAATTATAGTAAAATTTAATTTAATTACCAATTAAAATTTGTGTAAATATCTAACACTATGAGCTAGACATTTTGGTGAGAGAGACAATGTTCCAACATTAACTGGTTAGGGATTATGACTACATAATTTAAGGACCGGACACAGTCTGGTTTTATTTTCGGTCCTTCATCGATAATAAATACATATGTGCACGCATGGCAACATGAAGGGTGTCATGCATGGTATACCATGTGAAAATGTATGGCATTAAATTAGAATATAGTTATATATTAGTTGCTTAATTGTTGTTTACTTTTGTAGTATTTTATTGTCAAAGTGGCTTCACTGATTACAGCACCAAGAGCAGCTCTGACGACAAAGATTTGTTACCAGACCTGGAAAGATGAAACATAAAAATAAATCAAAACCTCCAGCTAATTGTCTGGTCCCATAGGCCATATCAATATATAAAATTCCCTCAAATTCCTCACTCAACACTCTAAGAATCTACTTCCTATCAGACAATGAGAGAAACAGACATGAGCTGCTCAAAAAGTTTTAGTATTATCTAATTCCCCCATTGTCTGCCATTGACATGTTTTTTTCTCCTACAGACAACTTGGCAGTCTCCTTAGATTACTCAACATGTCTGCTGCCACAAACCTTCTAAAGCCATCTTTGGAACTTCTCCTGAACATCACCACCACAAAGAATCAAACATGTTAGTTTCTTGGAGGCACAAGTGCTTGCTCTTCACTCTTCTCGCGTTCATCGTCCTCTCGGAGTCGTCGAGATTGCCTAAGGAGTACTGGGAACAGATGCTTCCCAAGAAGCTCCCAACCCCATCCTCATCTCCCTCTAAAGGTACGAACTCCGTGACAACGTCGACTCCGAAAGCGGTTAAAACTGATACCGGCCTGCCTTCATCGGACGGAAAGGTCTAGTACTGTTGCCACTTGCCATTGAAGAGCTCTAGTACTACTTGCTGTGCTAACTGTAGCCTATGTATCTCGACACTGCAATGATCCGAACCGAGCACATGGAGTTTTGTGGACCGATCTTCTGCAATTTAAATGTATCAGTCTGTTGTGCGCATGGACCGGATGGTCCGGATCATATACTCATGTAGATTTGTTCAACGGGGTCTGAAAGATGGGATTGAAGAACCGCCGGGGGAAATTTTTCTGTATAACTAATTGGTCTGCTGATTTAGATTTGATAACTTAACCTTCATATGATGCGTTTATGAGGATAAATAACCTCTTACAGTTAAAAGTAAATATTTTTCCTCCGTATGTAATATTTTCTGTATCATTTCAATGATATAATTCACTCATGATATCTATAACTCGATATATATATATTCTCAAAATTCGGTGAATTCCAAAACACTCTTCAAACAACCTTAGCAATTTAATCATTCAAAATTTGGGTCTTCATCCTCGCAACTTATGTTATGCTTCAACAGATCAACGAATATCATACAGTGTGCTTTGTAAAAGAGAGAATCTGATTACATAATCAACGAGCACCGTCAAGTTCAAATGTGATTTTGTTATTAATGCTATCGTACCCCATCGAACTGCTCGTTGCACCGTCGTCATAGGTGATGTTCATGTCACCGAGCAAGTATTCGACTTCTTCTCCCATTAACTTACTTTCACTCCAAGGATGTTTAGGCATTGCTTGCAGTCCTGCTAATTCATGCGCAACTTCCTTCATTGTTGGCCTTTCCTCTCCCTTCACTCTCACACATCTCCGAGCTAGACCCGCAACTTCCTTAAGCTGCTCAACGTTCTCATCGTTAAGCACTCGAGGATCGAGAACTTCGAGCAAGTGGTCTTCTTTCATCGAAGAAACAAAGTACATAGCCAATACTCGTTGTTCTTCCGATCTTTTGAAACATACCACTTTTTGTCCTGTTAGTAACTCTATAAGCACAACCCCAAAGCTGTAAACATCGCTCTTTTCTGTCAGAAGGCTTGTAACCATGTATTCAGGATCCAAGTAGCCAAAAGTTCCTTGCACCATTGTAGTTATCTGTGCCTCGTCCGAGGGGATCAATCTTGAAGCCCCGAAATCAGAAACTTTTGTGATGTAATTGTCATCTAACAGTATGTTTGCCAACTTGATGTCTCGATGAATGACCGGAACCGAAGCAGCAGAGTGTAAATAAGAAAGGGCTTCTGCGGTTTCGGTGGCTATTCTTAAACGAGCCTCCCACGGAAGAGAAGGGGCATCATCATCATTATGCAAATGGTGAAAGAGGGTTCCATTTGTGATATATTCATAGACTAAAAGTGGAACCTGTGTCTCCAAACAACATCCTAGGAGCTTGACAACATTCCTGTGGTTGATCTGGTACAGCATCATTATTTCATTAATGAATTGTTCAACTTGGCTAGGATCGCCGATTATCGACCTTTTAATGGTAAAGACTCGATTATCAGCTAATATCCCTTGTACACTGTCCCCCGCACTCCTTGTCCTAAAATTCTGCTTTCATGGTAATTGTTTGTGGCCTCCTCGAGCTCATCCGCTGCAAATACTTTAACATCTTCACGGTACCCTTGTCGCCTTGAAAGCTGTTCCCGCAACAAAATGCCACCATTTTGCTGAAAGTATTCTTCCCTTAGTTTCAAAATCTGTTTTTGCCTGAGCATCCATTACAACCATACCATCCCCAACAAGAGACCAAGAAACCCAATGTTAGTTCCTGTGCTCAAACCAGAAAATAACAGTTCCACTGATTTACTAAATATTTCATGAAAACATATCTAATCGTAGAAGTAATTCAATAATTAGGCATAAGAATCACTAACCTAGAGCAACATCGATAAGGGGAGATCTTTTGGACTGATCCTTGTTGAGTAATCTGCAACCACTTCCCGATTGTCCAATCAAGAGTGACTGGAAACTGCTTGTCTTGAAAATTGAAACCACGGATGTCTGAACTAGAGAAGGTATAGTTATCATTCTCTGCAACAAACGCATAGCTGTATGGGTTTTCGGGCAATACATCGACATGGTTACCATAGCTTTGGGGAGTTATATTATAGCTCATCACACCCTTTGGGATACTCGTCTGACAGCAGCCAATCCCGGAGCAAGACCCGTTCGAAACATCGGCGATGTTATTACACAGCGACAAACAACCGGTTGCATAACGTTGTCCGAGGAAACCTTCCACCCGAGCATAGGTGTCGCACCCGATTGCCGTAAACTTGTTCTTGTTACTGTTGATTGAAAATTCGGAAAATCGGAGCCATGGATAAATCCATTTCCTGTATCCCGATGTATTGTAACAATCATAGCTTGCGTTACCGAGGATGCGCAGCCGGCCGTTGAGAGATATGTCGAGGACTTCGATGTTGCCGTTCGTTAAGAATGGTTTGTTGGGTGTGAAATCGGCGTTGCATGTGATGAAAAACTCTTCAGTGATGTTGCAATCACCGCCCGTGCCGAATGGGTACGGGATGACAACATCGCCGCAGCGGCTCCGGCAGCCGGGTTTTGCCATTGCTGGTGTTGAAGCATTTGCCGTCGATATAACAATAAGCAAGATCATCACCTGCAGAAGCACTACTAATCTGATCAAACCCATCGCCGTTTTTCCTAGATTATACGATGAGATCGATGGATGCTTTAATATACTCTTCCTCGGCCGCCACACATCGGTGGATCCTTTTGAACTTTGGTTGTTGAACTTGGCGGGAATTACTTTGTTTCCTACTTTTCAAAAATTAAAAATTCTAAACTAAATGCGTTTAAACCTTATTAATTTCAAGGAAAATAATTATTTTTTATAACTTTGAAATTTAAATAATGTATGTAAATTATTAAGTTTATTATCATCTAATTACTTTGTCTCGGTTAAATTATTCATTTGTTGATTTTATATATGATTTTAAAAAGAAATGTTTTTGTAAGATATATGACGTAAAATAATGCAAATTACAATTTAATCTTTAAAATTTTAAATTTAATTTTTGTGAGAAACTAAGAAAAATGGTACCAACTTAGTTGGTCCAAGTAATAAATAATTTAGTGTCGTTTAAGTATGTCTCGAATTCAAGGCGTTGTGTATGTAAAATTTTTTTATTGGGAGACTTACCTACCAAAACTAAGTATGTGACGTGGGTCAATCTAAATTAATCAAAACAAAACTTTAAAAACCCGAACAACCAAAAAATAATAGAAAATAAAATATAAATTTTATTTGGAGGTTTAACTCTTAAGTCTTACCCTTGCCGCCGAGTGGTGTCCTTCCCCTCTACATGAGGACGTTTTGCACTATTTTTACTGTAATTTCCTTTTTATAAAAAAAAAGTTAAAAAATTTCAAGGTTATAATTTTTGTAAAAATTTATAAAAATAGAAAGAGATAAATTTAGTAAGATAAAGTAAGTACTAGTTTGCATGTGACAAGATTCTTGTTCTCTTGAATAAACAGCAATATTCGAGAAGACTTGACTTAAATTAATAGAGTCATCTGTGTAAAACTATTTTAATCAAATCATTTATTCTCTTGATAAAAATGTACTAATTTATTCTTTAATTAAACGACCCGACAATTACAAACCAAAACCATTTACTAACTGCAAATTACTTCAAGTATCGAATAAGAGAGTATTTAAACGAAACCATAATAATCTTTTGAGACGAATTTATCAACTCCTAATGTAGAGAACAAACAAATACCACGGTGAAAAAATATTTAAAAACGAAATCGAATTTTATAATTCATACCCGAGCATAGATCTACCTTAAGCTACATCCAAAATTAGAAAGACATAATGTAGAAGAAAACAGATGAAATAAAATTAAAATTAAAAAGAAAAGTTCATTGAAACAAAAGACTAAAGAGATTGGGAGAAAATTGATAATTTAATAGTTCAAATGTTAACTAGTGTATACAAATATGATACAATTAGTAAATTGATAATTTAATAATTCAACAATTAATTTAATAAAAGAATTTAAAAAAACTTCAAATAGGCTAAAATTTTCAGTTACCTATAATATTGTTAGCTTTTTTTTTGTTTTATTTTTTGAATTACCTGTTTTTTCCACGTTTTAGGTGGCTGTATATATTTTTTATAGGAAGGCAGTTTCTGTATCCGAGCAAAAATATATATTACAGTTTTTATGACTTTGGAGATTAAATAAAAATGTTGTTGGATATACCATGTGCGCATTGGATTGTCTTTCTTGATTATTCCTAGTTGTTCTTAGTTGTTTGTATTTATTTTCACTCCCATAAGATGACAAAATATTAAAAAGTTATATATATATATATATATATATATATATATATATAGGGACATGATCAAATTACACTGTGTAAAACTCTTTAAGTTTTACACCTTTTTTGGATCGTTGGATAAGTGAAACGAATGGATGAGATTAACAGTAAAATATGTGAAGATTATCACTTGGGAATTAAAAACACGGAGTTAATCTCAACCATCCATTTTTCCCATCCAACGATCCAAAAAAGGTGTAAAACTTACACAGTGTAAGTTGATCCTAACCCATATATATATATATATAATTGCACGAACCAATTTGCCTCAGTGGTTAAGGGAACGATTATTGTTTTTAGAGGTCACGAGTTTGAGCACCAGCAGTTGTAGAATGGTGATTGAGCATACATTGTCAAATAGTATCTGTAATCACCTTAACTTTAAAAAAATTATAGTAACTGACATAAAGAAAAAAAATTGAAACTATGTTTGTTATTTTTTGTCAATTAATTTTATTTAATAAAAATAAATAAAAAATAAAAAATAATAATTAAATTTAACTCGATTAACAAGTTATTAATATAAAATACTTATATTATTGTAGATCACCTAAGTGAGCAACCTTTTTGAACGGCGGTTTTAGGCTGTTTTGAGGGTAGTGACACGAGATTCGTATCAAGTGTTTTTTTGGGGTTTGGCATGGGTTCTTTCTTGCTTGCCTTTGTTTGGGGTGCATGGTCCCTTATAGAGGGCTAAATGAGGTGAGGACACATGTTAATTGAGAAGGACAAGTATCATGATGAGTTGTCGTGGCTCGGGTGTTGATGTAGAGCACGTGCATTGTCACATGGTCTAGGATAGCGTTCTGTTACAGATGATCCAAGCTTTAGCTTAGTTTTAGCTCAGCTGGCTCTTCTGTTATTTTTAGTTACCATGCAGATTAGGTTAGTTAGGATATTAGTTACCCCTACAGTTTACTCTTTGACTCTCCTATATATTTGTAATCCTTCCTTGTAAAAATGATCATCTTTCGTTAAATAGAAATTCAGTTTTTCATATCTTTACATGGTATCAGTTGTTATTTTTCAAGCTTGTGATTGATTTCATCGTCTTCTTGTTTTTCTTTTCTTTGTTTCTTCTTGTTCTTTTTTTTCCATGGCCGATCCTCTTAATGATCAGTTTTAAAATGGTTCCAATCCCTATTACTTGCATCAATCAGATAACCCTGGTATAGTATTGGTTACTTAGCCACTTGGGAACGACAATTACAACAGTTAGAAAAGGTCCATGCATGTTAATGGCACTCTTAGCCAAGAATAAGCTTGGTTTTGTTGATGGTTCTATACATGCCCCTGCTGTTACGAATACTGATCTTCTCAAAGCGTGGACGCGTGCGAACAACCTTGTTAATTCATGGCTTCTCAATTCTGTTTCAAAGGAGATTGCTGCAAGTTTGCTGTATCATTTCACTGCAGCTGAGATATGAAAAGATCTTGAGGATCGATTCTAGCAAAATAATGGCCCAAGAATCTTTCAATTAAGGAAGAAACTCTATGAGCTTGTGCAAGGGAATATGTCTATAATTACTACACTCAGTTAAAGATCATCTGGGATGAAATTGTTTCTGTTAAACCGATTTGTACTTTTTTGAGATGTAATTGTGATGGTGTCAATAAGATGATTGTTGAACAACAAAAAGAACAAGTAATACAGTTTTTAATGGGTTTGAATGAACTTTTTTCACAAGTTCGAGGGCAGATCTTGCTAATGGACCCCTTGCCCTACATAACCAAAGCCTTTTCTCTTGTTTCTCAAGAAGAAAGTCAAAGACTTATCAAGGTTTCTAGTCCCACTATTTCAAAAAGTGTTTTTGCTGTTAAATCTGTTGTTCATGTTCGTAAGTCTCATCAACAATGTAGTCATTGTGGTTTACTTGGCCATATCAAAGATAGATGTTATAAACTGCATGAATATTCCCCTGGTTATAACATTCGTAGCAAGAATAGTCAACATGCTTCTGATCGAGTCAATGCTGTTAATGAGGATCAAAATTCCTCAATGAATTCCAGTCAGGGTATTCCTTTCACAAATGATTTCTTAAGTGCAAGTCAATGCCAGCAACTTATTGCAATGTTAACTACTAAGTTAAATGCTGCTTTTATCTCATATGTTTCTAATTCTAGCACTTTGTCTATGCAAGGTAATGTTTCTTTTGTTAATAGTTTTAATTTTCCTCATGATAATGATTGTTGGATAATAGACTCTGGGGCTTTGAGACAGGTTTGTCGTGTGAAGGAACATTTTGAATCTCTTAGACCAATTGAAGGAGGAAATATTATTCTTCCAAATAATACTACTGTTTTAGTAAAGTATGTTGGTAGTGTTAGGACATCTTCAACTCTTCTTCTTAATGATGTTCTTTTTGTGCCTACTTTCAATTTCAATCTTATAGCTATTAGTTGTTTATTACAAAATACCGGTTTGACTATTTCATTTTCTAACTCTTCTTGTTGTATACAGGAACATTCTGTAGTGATTGGGAGAGCTGATCTTCACCAAGGCCTTTATTTGCTTTATATGTCTTCCAAGTTCAGGATGTTTTCTAATGTCTCTGTTAATAAGATTGTATTTGCTTCTGATTCTTGGCATATAAAACTTGGTCATTCAAGTTCGAATGTTTTACATTCTTTAAAAGATGTTTTGTCCATTTTTATCAATAATAAAAATGATGTATGTAGCATTTGTCCTCTTGCTAAACAGAAAAGAATTTCTTTTAACTCTTGTTGATGACTTTACTCGAAATACATGGACATATCTCTTACATCACAAATCAGATGTTTCTGATATCATTCCCAGTTTTATTGCTTTGGTTAAAAGAAAATTTGGACAAGATATTAAGATATTTAGGTCTGATAATGCTCTTAAGCTTAAATTTGCTGAGTTATTTCAACGTTTAGGAATATTACATCAATTTTCATGTGTTGAGACCCCTCAACAAACTACCATTAAGGTTTTGGGGGGATTGTATCTTGACTGCTACTTTTTTAATCAACAGATTTCCTTCTTCTGTCCTGGGAAATAAGTCACCTTATCAAATGTTATTCAATGAACTGTCCGATTACTCTTTTTTAAGATCTTTTGGCTGATTATGTTTCGTTTCTACTTTGAAAGTTAACATGAATAAATTTACTGAAAGAGCATTTCCAGGTGTGTTTATTGGCTATTCTCTAAGAGTGAAAGGTTACAAAGTTTATAATATCAAGACTCATGTTACAATGTTTTCAAGGGATGCTATCTTTCATGAAAACATTTTCCTTTTCACACCGTTATTTCTTTTGATCCTACAATTGACCCTTTTCCAGAATTTTCACTACCAAGGTTAATTTTTTATAATAGTTCTTATGTTCCCCAGGAGATTCCAAATCCTTTACCTTACATGTATTTTCCATCAAGCTCAGACACTTCCCTTGATCTTAGTGGTTCCACTTAAAGTTCTTCTAGTACACATGTTCAAGGCGTTTTTGCACATGAACCAGATGCACATGACCTAGATGCACAAGAACCAGCTGAACCTGTATTACCAACTGAACCAGTTGAACCTGTGTTACCAACTCAACATGTTGCCAATGAACCTGATCCAAGGGCAATGAGACGTTCCAATAGAGTCACACAGAGGCCAACCTATCTTCAACACTATCGTTGCAACAATTTTCAAAGCTCTGATGCAAAGACACTTTATCCCATTGCGAATTATGTCTCATCTACAAAGTTGTCTTCAAACTACAGCTCGTTCATAGCTAATATTTTTTCAATTTTTGAGCCAACCTTTTTCATCAGGCAGTTTAATTCCCTGAGTGGAGAGCTGCCATGCAAGAAGAGTTGCAAGCAACGGAAAACAACAACACATGGTAAGTTGTTCCATTACCAAAAGGAAAACAAGCAATAGATTGTAAATGGGTCTACAAAGCTAAACATAAAGCTGATGGAACTTTGGATAGGTATAAAGCCCGACTAGTTGCAAAGGGTTTCACACAAATAGAGGGGATTGATTACATAGACACATTTTCTCATGTTGCTAAAATAACAACATTTAAAGTCTTGCTTACGCTAGCTGCTTCGTAGAATTGGCACATGTTATAAATGGATGTTAACAATGTTTTTTTGAACGAGCTTCTTGATGAAGAAGTGTATATGAAAGTGCCTCTTGACTATGTCCCAAAAGATACAAGGTGTAATCTGGTTTGCAAGCTAAATAGGTCTCTATATGGCTTAAAGTAGACCTTCAGGCATTGGTTCAACGCGTTTTCTCAAATTCTTCTTAAACATGGGTTCACACAGTCACCCTCTTATCACTTCTTGTTTACGAGAGGCGCTTCTACATACTTTGTGGCTTTATTGGTTTACGTCGATGATATAGTTCTGGTTGGGGCAAACATTGACAAGTTACAAGAGGTAAAATTGTTTCTTCAACAAAATTTCAAGTTAAAAGATCTTGGAAACCTCAAATATTTTTTTGGCTTTGAGATAATTAGAAATTCTACAGGGATTTTCTTGTCTCAGAGGCATTATGCTCTTCAACTCCTTGAAGACACTGAAACCTTGGTCAAGAAGCCTGCTTCGATTCCCATGGTTTCGCCACAAAAACTAAATTCACAAGAAGGAGATTTGTTGCCAGATCCTAGTCTATACAAAAGAATGGTGGGAAGGTTGCTTTATCTCACACATACGAGACCTGGCATCATGTATGTTGTGCACATCCTAAGTTAGTTTGTTTCTAAACCTAGAGTACTACATCTTCATGTTGTGTACCATCTTCTTGCATATGTCAAAGGCTCGCCTGGGTTGGGTTTATTCTTTCCATCGACATGTAGTCTACAACTCACAGGTTTTGTAGATTCTGATTATGGGGCATGTCCAGACACTAGACGCTCAATCACTGATTTTTGCATGTATCTCGGCGATAGTATCATTTCGTGGAAGTCCAAGAAACAAGCCATTGTTAGTAGATCCTCATGTGAAGATGAATATTGGGCCATGGCTTCTGCAACCTATGAGTTAGTATGGCTGGCTGCGTTATTATCTTCTTTTCAGATTCCCATTTCATTTGTTTCTCTATATTGCGAAAATCAATCTTCCATCCAGCTCGCCTCCAATCAAGTTTTTCATGAACGCACTAAGCACATTGAAGTGGACTGCCATTTTATTCGATATAAAATTCGAGAATGATTTCTTATGCTTTCTCACATTTAATCTAGTAATCAACTTGCCGATATCTTCACTAAAGCTTTGCATGGTCTAGCCTTTAATAAATTTTTGGTCAAGATGAGACTGTTAAACATCCGCCAGTCTTCATCTTGAGGGGGATGTTACAGATGATCCAAGCTTTAGCTTAGCTGGCTTTACTGTTATTTTTAGTTACCATGCAGATTAGGTTAGTTAGGATATTAGTTACCCTACATTTTACTCTTTGATTCTCCTATATATTTGTAATCCTTCCTTGTAAAAATGATCATCTTTCGATAAATAAAAATTCAGTTTTTCATATCTTTACACGTTCGCATCTCAACTTCGC
This sequence comes from Hibiscus trionum, assembly GCA_030270665.1. Classification (NCBI taxonomy): domain Eukaryota; kingdom Viridiplantae; phylum Streptophyta; class Magnoliopsida; order Malvales; family Malvaceae; genus Hibiscus; species Hibiscus trionum. The sequence goes on from BSYR01000016.1 coordinate 343,291, forward strand.
AATGTATCATAATTAGTTGTTCATACGAACGTGGTCTGCTAGTACGTTCGCAGAGGGTTATGGTTCGCTGGTACTAACAATTATATTATATAATATGTTTCAATCATTAAATATATACACATGCTAAAATGATATTTTTTACAACAACCTAAGAATGTCAACTACAAGAAACAAGCTTTCTATAAAAAAATACAGCCTACCAGGAACGGGAAAGCATAAGAAACTCAAAACAAATGAAAAAGAAAGCGAAGGGACAATTCATTATATCATAGGAAATTCACCTTGACTAATTATTACGAGAAAGTCCTAAAATCAATGATCAGCTCTTACCAGTAATTTATCTTGAATTTATTAAAATATGATTCTAATTTAAATTTTTTTGTTGATTTGCGTGATAGATTGATTTTTGAATAAAAAAAGAGTATAATATAACTCAAAATATATGGAGAAAAATTATATCTTGTTTTTCCTATGTGTTTTACCACTAATACAAAACTAATCTTTTATTTTTTCCCTCATAAGTACTTAATTTATTTTGAGTCTTTTTTTCCAAGAGTTTTATACGATCGCTCCTATTACATTTGTCTAGAATTATTACATTGTCAACAGCTAAAGTTCAAAGAAAGACTTTGTAAGTTATTGGCATTTTACCATTGCAGACTTAGATAAAAACTCTTTGTCCCTTTTCGGTGCCCCTACTTATGCTCAACACTAAAAAAACACTATAAAATTAAATTTCAAGTCCTAACCCTAAATTTTAAATCCTAAACCAGCCTAAAACATACACCCTACTCTAAATTCCCCAAATTCTAACCCTAACTCTAAACCCTAAACTCTAAAGCCTAGACCTAATTTTGAGTGTAGGCACCGAAAAGGGTCGAGGATATCCATGCAGACTTAGTCTAAGCCGTCGAAGACTAAATAAAAGCATTGATTGATTACTACGTATAATCCTGTAAAAATCGGAGATGTGTTTAATCAGATCGATTGTTCTTGTGCTGCTGGTGATGTTGCTTGGTGTTTTATTGACAACAAAAGCTTCAACACCAGCTGTCGCTTCTCAAGCCAAACCCGACTGCCAAAGCCGTTGCGGCGACGTAATCATCCCATACCCGTTCGGTACTGGCGGTGATTGCAACATCTCCGAAGCATTCTTCATCACATGTGACACCAGTGTCACACCCAACAAAACCCTTCGTATACACCACTAACATCGAAGTCATCTATATATCCCTCGACGGTCAGTTGCGGATCCTCAGTGGAGCAAGCTATGATTGTTACAACACCTCAGGATACTTGACATTGTTTTACTTTTATCTCTGGCTCCGACTTCCTGGATTTTCAATAAACAATACCAAGAACAGGTTCACCGCGATCAGGTGGACACATATGCTCGGGTGGATGGTTTCCTCGGACAGAGTTACGCAACCGGTTGCTTGTCCTTATGTAGTAGCATCACCGATGTTTCGAACGGGTCCTGCTCCGGGATCGGCTGCTGTCAGACAAGTATTCCAAAGAGTGTGAGCAATTATAACATCACACTCGAAAGCTATGCAAACCATGCCGATGTATTACCCCAAAACCCCTGCAGCTATGCATTTGTTGCAGAGAACGATAACTATACCTTCTCTAGCTCAGATCTTCTCGGTTTCAATTTTCTAGACAAGCAGTTTCCGGTCACTCTTGATTGGAAAATCGGGATGGATACGAGTTGCAACGAAGCCAAGATGGACACCATGAATTTCGTGTGCAAAGAATGTTAATTTGGCTTGAAATTTCAAAGCCAAAGTCAATTTGGCAGGGAGTTGGCACTGTAAATCAATGCCAAAGTCAATTTTACAGTGCAATGCATATATGCACCGAAAGTGGGGTTGAAAATGTGGCATGGGAAAATTATTTTTTGATCCTTAAACTTTAGGCTATTTATAGGTTTAGTCCATGGAGCTCAACTATAAATAGGCCTAACCTTTGCCATTTGAAACCATCCCAACATCCATACCATCTCTCCCATTTGTTTCTCTTCTCTCATTTATAATATTTGGGACTCTTACGAATTCCATTTATTTGTACTATTTTGGTATTAGTGAAGTTATCATCCGGTGGTGGTGCCCGAGGAGTAGACGACATTTTTCTGAACCTCGTAAATTCGATGTGTTCTCTCCATTATTTATTTCGCTTGCTTATCATCGGGTTTCAATATTTAATAGTTGACGGGTTTGTCCGTTGTGCAAATTTCGGTAGTTTCGATCTCGATATTTCAGCTCAGATTTGGAGCTGCGTTCGTGTGGGAAATAACCCGGTTTCCCTAACAATTGGTATCAGAGCTTCGGTGAAGGCTATCCCGGTCGCTCGGTTACTGCAAAGAAGTGTGGTGTTGTGACAGTGCATGTCTAGAAAAGTTCTGGCTAGGAAAGACTTGGTATTTAAGCGATCCGTGTGATCCACCTCTCTTTCCTGGGAACTTACCTGGTGCAGTGTTTCAATATCCAGTTCGTGCTGTTGAATATTATTCATTGCCATGGCAAAAGACGGGTCGGATGGGGCATCAAGCTCTTCCCCTATACCGGTGAGGAGGATAATGTCAAATACAAACTTCTCGGTGGAGTTGTTCAATGGATCCGGTCACTTCGGCATGTGGCAAGGCGAGGTACTAGACTCTTTATTTCAACAAGGTCTAGACATTGCCATTGAGGAAGAAAAACCCGTAGATATGGTGAAGAAAGATTGGAGAACAATCAACCGTATGGCGTGCAGTACGATTCGATCTTGTCTTTCCAGGGAGCAGAAGTATGCCTACAAGAACGAGACTTCTGCAAGCAAACTGTGGAAAGCGTTGGAGGAAAAATTCCTAAAGAAAATCTCTCAGAAACGTCTTCACATGAAGAAAAGATTGTTCAGATTTGATTATCATCCAGGCACCAGTATGAATGAACACATCATTGCCTTCAATGAGTTAGTGGCAGATTTGTTGGGCATGGATGAAACTTTCAAAGATGAAGATTTGGCTCTAATGTTGTTGTCATCCCTTCCAGATGAATTTGAGCACCTTGAAACAACGTTACTTCATGGAAAGGATGAGGTGACCCTTAAAGAAGTAACTGCTGCTCTGTATAGTTACGATCTCAGAAAGAAAACCAAGATAGAGAGCAAGTACAATGCAGCGGAGGCCATGGTGGTAAGAGGTCGCTCGAAAAGCCAAAAGCCAAAAATAAGAGGAAGATCAAAGTCAAAGTCCAGACTTGGGAAAGATGAATGTGCCTTTTGTCATGAGAAAGGTCATTGGAAGAAAGATTGCCCGAAGCTGAAGAAGAAAGGAAAAGCCGCTCCAGATGCTTGTGTTGCAGAGCATGATACTAGTGACTCTGAAATATCACTGGTTGCTTCATCATCATCATTTCGTTCAGACGAGTGGATATTAGATTCATGTTGTACCTATCATATGTCCCCTAATCGAGAGTGGTTCTTCGATTTAGTAGAACTAAATAGAGGAGTTGTTTATATGGGTAATGATAACGCCTGTAAAACGATTGGGATAGGTTCAATCCGATTGAAGAATCAAGATGGATCAACCAGAGTTTTGACTGATGTCCGATACGTGCCTAGTTTGAAGAAAAATCTCATCTCGTTGGGAGCTTTGGAATTTAAAGGTTCGATTGTCACTATGAGAGATGGAATTTTGAAAGTCACATCAGACGCACTCGTGATAATGTAGGGCATCAGGAAAAATAACTTGTATTACTACCAAGGTAGTACAGTTATTGGAGCAGTAGCAGTAGCTTCCGGTGGAGACAAATTGGATTATACTTAGTTGTGGCACATGCGGTTGGGACACTCTGGTGAGAAATCCTTGCAAATTTTGGCTAAGCAAGGATTGTTGAAAGGTGCAAAGGCTTACAAGTTAAATTTTTGTGAGCATTGTGTTCTGGGAAAGCAAAAGAGAGTGAAATTCGGCACAACTATCCATAATACGAAAGGTATTTTGGATTATGTTCACTCAGATGTGTGGGGTCCTTCCAAAATAACGTCGTTGGGAGGAAAACACTATTTTGTAACTTTTGTTGACGAATTTTCCAGAAGAGTTTGGGTGTATACAATGAAGTCTAAAGATGAAGTGCTCAAAGTTTTCCTGAAGTGGAAAAATATGATCGAGAACCAGACTGGCAAGAAGATCAAACGGCTTAGGAAGGACAATGAAGGGGAATATAGAAGTGACCCGCTCTTTGACGTTTGCCAGGAGCATGGTATTGTTCGCCACTTCATTGTTAGACATACACCACAACAGAATGGGGTGGCAGAGCGTATCAATCGAACACTACTTGAGAAAGTTCGATGTATGTTGTCCAATGCTGGGTTGGGCAAATCATTTTGGGCTGAGGCTGTGACATATGCTGGCCATCTCATAAATCGTCTACCGTCATCGGCGATTGGAGGAAAAACACCGTTGGAGGTATGGTCTGGAGTACTCGCTACAGATTATGATTTCTTACATGTATTTGGATTCACTGCGTATTATCATGTGAAGGAGTCAAAACTTGATCCTAGAGCAAAGAAGGCTATCTTTATGGGAATCACTCATGGAGTGAAGGGATTTCGACTTTGGTGCTTAGACACAAAGAAGATAATTTGTAGCAGAGATGTTACCTTTGATGAATCTGTCATGTTGAAAAAGGTAACAAATGGAGCTGTTCAGACAAGTAGTACTCCACAACAGGTGGAGTATACTCCAAACTAGGTGGAGTTTCAAGAGACGGCGATTAGTCCAGCAATTGATGTTACTGATTCTCCAACTCCAATAGAGGAATCAGAAGATGAAGAGGTTCAAACCCAAGAACCATTGGAGACACCAGAACCACTTGCGACTACAAGGCCAAGGAGAGAAATTCGTAGACCTGCTTGATTTACAGATACAGTGGTCTATGCTCTTCCAGTTGTTGATGATGATATCCCTGCCACTTATCAAGAAGCAATGCATAGCTTAGAAAGTGACAAGTGGAAAAGTGCCATGGATGAAGAAATGCAATCTCTCCAGAAGAACAACACCTGGGATTTGGCATATTTACCAGAAGGTAAAAGGGCAATTGGATGCATGTGGGTATTTGTAAAGAAAGACGGATCTCCCAGCAAGAAAGATGTTCGCTACAAGGCAAGGTTGGTAGCTAAAGGCTACGATTAGAAGGAGGGAATCGACTACAATGAAGTATTTTCCCCTGTTGTGAAGCATTCCTCCATTAGAATATTGTTGGCCTTGGTAGCACATCTGAATTTGGAACTAGCTCAACTCGATGTAAAGATAACTTTCTTGCACGGTGATTTGGAAGAGGAGATCTATATGACTCAGCCAGAAGGATATGCAGATGTTGGTGGTAAGAAATGGGTTTGTAAGCTAAACAAATCGCTATATGGATTGAAGCAATCTCCGAGGCAGTGGTACAAGCGATTTGATAGCTTTATGAGGAGGCAAAAGTACACAAGAAGCAAATACGACCATTGCGTGTATTTGCGAAAGCTACAAGATGGAGCTTTCATTTATCTCCTCTTGTATGTTGATGATATGTTGATCGTTTCAAAGAGTCAACAAGAGATAGACAAATTGAAGGCTCAGTTGAATCAGGAATTCGAGATGAAAGATCTAGGTGAGGCTAAGAAGAATCTCGGCATGTAGATAAGTAGAGACAGACAGAGAGGCAAGCTTTGTTTGACTTAGAAACAATATCTGAAAAAGGCATTACAATATTTTGGCATGAATGAAAGCACAAAACATGTAAGTACCCCACTTGCTTCTCATTTGAAACTCAGTTCTAACTTATCTCCTAAAACTAATGAAGAGCGAGAATACATGGCAAAAGTTCCATATGCTAATGCAGTAGAGACCTTGATGTATGCGATGGTGTGTACACATCCTGAAATTTCACAAGAAGTTGGAGTTGTGAGCATGTACATGCATGATCCTAGAAAAGGACATTGGCAAGCTGTGAAATGGATTCTACGGTATCTCCAACAAACTGTAGATGTTGGTTTAATGTTTGAGCAAGATGAAACACTTGGTCAATTTGTGGTTGGATATGTTAATTCTGACTATGTTGGTAATTTGGATAAGCGTCGGTCTACTACTGGGTATTTGTTTACTCTTGCAAAAGCCCCAGTGAGTTGGAGGTCTACTTTACAGTCAACGGTGACTTTGTCAACTACAGAGGCAGAGTACATGGCGGTTGCAGAGGCTGTTAAGGAGGCGATTTAGCTTAATGGATTGTTGGAAGACTTGGGAGTTGTTCAAAGTCACATTAGTCTCTATTGTGACAGTCAGAGTGCTATTCACTTAGCGAAAAATCAAGTCTACCATTCAAGAACTAAGCACATTGACGTGAGGTATCACTTTGTGCGGGAGATCTTTGAAGAAGGAAAGATTCTACTTCAGAAGATTACGACAACAGAAAATCATGTAGATATGTTGACCAAGGTGGTAACATCAATCAAGTTCAATCATTGTTTGAACTTGATTAACATCTTGCAAATTTGAGCACCTTCGGGTGTATGGCGCTTGTGAGCGCATTTGGAGGCACTACGAAAGATAACGTTTGGAGAGAAGAAGATTTGAAGAACGTGATGATATTTCAAGCCAAGGTGGAGATTTGTTAATTTGGCTTGAAATTTCAACGCCAAAGTCAATTTGGCAGGGAGTTGGCACTATAAATCAATGCCAAAGTCAATTTTACAGTGCAATGCATTTATTCACCGAAAGTGGGGTTGAAAATGTGGCATGGGAAAATTATTTTTTGATCCTTAAACTTTAGGCTATTTATAGGTTTAGTCTATGGAGCTCAACTATAAATAGGCCTAACCTTTGCCATTTGAAACCATCCCAACATCCATACCATCTCTCCCATTTGTTTCTCTTCTCTCATTTGTAATATTTGAGAATTCTTACGAATTCCATTTGTTTGTACTATTTTGGTATTAGTGAAGTTATCATCCGGTGGTGGTACCCTAGGAGTAGACGACATTTTTGTCGAACCTCGTAAATTCGGTGTGTTCTCTCCATTATTTATTTCGCTTGCTTATCATTGGGTTTTTTCCATTAGGTTTCAATATTCAATAATTGACGGGTTTGTCCGCTGTGCAAATTTCGGTAGTTTCGATCTCGATATGTCAGCTCAGATTTGAAGCTACGTTCGTGTGGGAAATAACCCGGTTTCCCCAACAAAGAAAATAGTGATTGTGTTGATTCAGAAAACAATTCTGGATATATCTGCTAGTGTTTCGAGGGTTTTAAGCGGAACCCTTACCTCTCCAATGGATGCCAAGGCAACTATATACAAATATATTCCATGGCTCACTGTATTTCTACTTTCAATGGCTAAAAATAATCTCCAATTTCAGATATAAACGAGTGTGAAACCATGAGTCCTTGCAATGAAACTGCAAACTGTACCAACTTACCCGGGACATATAGCTATTCATGTCCGGTGGGCTACGAAGGCGACGATACAAAAAATGGAACGTGTTGCAGTTTACCGAACCAGGTTCAGTCCAAGAGATCTCCCCTTATTGATGTTGCTCTAGGTTAGTGATTTCTATACATAAATATTGAGTTAGTTGTTATATCTAACTATAATTTCGATTTGATATGTTTTCATGAAATATTTAGTAAATCAGTGAAACTATTGTTTTATGGTTTGAACATAGGAACTAGCATTGGATTGCTTGGTCTCCTCTTGGGGATAGTATTTTTGTACTGGATGCGCAGGCGAAAACAGATTTCCAAACTAAGAGAAGAATACTTTTAGCAAAATGGTGGCATTTTGTTGCGGGAACATCTTTCTAGGCGACAAGGGTACCGTGAAGATGTTAGAGTATTTGCAGATGAGGAACTGGAGAAGGCCACAAACAATTACCATGAAAGCAGAATTTTAGGACAAGGAGGACAGGGGACAGTGTACAAGGGAATATTAGGTGATAATCGAGTTGTTGCCATTAAAAACTCGATAATCAGAGATCCAAGCCAAGTTGAACAATTCATTAATGAAATAATGGTGCTGTACCAGATCAACCACAAGAATGTTGTCAAGCTCCTAGGATGTTGTTTGGAGACACAGGTTCCACTTTAGTCTATGAATATATCACAAATGGAACCCTCTTTCACCATTTGCATAATGACGGTGATGATAATGATGCCCCTTCTCTTCCGTGGGAGGCTCGTTTGAGAATCGCCACCGAAACGGCAGAAGCTCTTTCTTATTTACACTCTGCCGCTTCAGTTCCGATCATTCATCGAGATATCAAGTTGGCAAACATATTGTTAGACGACAATTACATTGCAAAAGTTTCTGATTTCGGGGCTTCAAGATTGATCCCATCGGACGAGGCACAGATAACCACAATGGTGCAAGGAACATTCGGCTACTTGGATCCTAAATACATGATCACAAGCCTTTTAACCGAAAAGAGCGATGTTTACAGCTTTGGGGTTGTGCTTATAGAGTTACTAACCGGACAAAAAGCAGTTTGTTTCAAAAGATCGAAAGAAAAGCGAGTTTTGGCTATGTACTTTGTTTCTTCGATGAAAGAAGACCGCCTGCTCGAAGTTCTCGATCTTCAAGTGCTTAACGATGAAAACGTTGAGCAGTTTAAGGAAGTTGCAGGACTAGCTCGGAGATGTGTGAGAGTGAAGGGAGAGGAAAGGCCAACAATGAAGGAGGTTGCGCATGAATTAGCAGGACTGCAAGCAATGCCTAAACATCCTTGGAGTGAAAGTAAGTTAATGAGAGAAGAAGCCGAATACTTGCTCGGTGACTTGAACAACACGGAGGACAATGGTGCAACGAGTAGCTCGATGGGTTATGATAGCATTAATAATAAAATTACATTCGAACTTGACGGTGCTCGTTGATTAAATTGTTTGAATGTGCAAACGTAGAGGACTAAATGTGTTATTATACAAGTTTTGATAACTACCGCGTCACCTTTTTAACATTCGTTAACCGTTCAAGATTCGTTAACCGTTCAAGGACTAAATTGGAGCAAAACTTAAAGTTTAATAGTAATATTGAAATAATTAAAAGTTTAATTAATATTTGTGAACTTTACCCTATTTTATTTCTAATCATTTCATTTTTTTAAAGTTTAGATGTATATTTTGTTAGCCGAGAGATTTTCCCGAGTTGAGATCAAGTCAAGGTCTTTCTCATAGACCATAAACCATTCATCAAGAACAACTAATTAATTATTAAAAATGTTAAAGAATCGTATGTAAAAGTAAAAAAAAAAATCACGTTTTAATTGATTACTAATTTTTAAATAATTGTTAAAAATTAGACATTTAAAATCATAACAACATAAATATTAAACACTTATTTTTACAAAAAAAAAACTTTAAAAATTCAAAGAAAAAAAATATAATTTAAATATTTTCTATTAATTAAGCCATTATGTTTCAATAATTCACACTATCGAACTTTTAAATTAGTCCTAATCAAACTACTAGCCGTGACATTTAATGAAAATTTGTATAATTACACATTTGGTCAATATTATTTACTTAGTATATTACTTTAGTCTTAATTTTAATTAAATAAAATTAATCAACCAATCAAATGACGACGCGTGTCACCATCTGATTGGGCGTAAAATTATACAATTGAGTAGGCTGGTAATTAAACTTACAACCAGGTTTAACTGCGCTGACTTTACCGCTAGACTAAATGATGAAAACAAACTAAACTAGTTAATGTTTCAACTTTCATGGCCATTTATTAGCTTGCAAAAGGATGCCAATAAAGAAACCTTGGATTTCTTTTTAATCGGTGATTATCACCTTCCATTTTCGATATATGTTTTCTTAATTTTCCTTCGTATCTTTTGCAATGGATTGACACCCACAAAACAACGACCTGTTAATCTCAAATACAAATTAACATGAAATCCAACCTTGAGTTCGTAGCTGTTTCAAAAGATAGGATGTACACACAGTAGTGTCGTATGACCTAAACCAAAACCAATTCAAGTACATTTTTCACTTGAATTTCGCGTTTGCCGAAAATAAGTGAACAATACCTACCAAAAAATATACTATCACTATATACATAATCTTATCGAAACAGTGCACTCGCAAATCCTTTACAAAATCCATCGTCGTTCTATATAATTCCCACAGAGAAAAATTTCGAAGCATTCCTATTAACTCTGGAGAAGTTGACGGTTAACTCCTAACTGGCTAACTGGGGCAAGTCAAACACTTGTCAACGAACTCAGACACACATCTCGCTACTATCCCCCAATACACACGACGAGAATTTGGTACAAAAAGCCCAATGTACTACACCGAAAAAATCTCCTACATCGATACATTATTCTTTAAAGCACACTCAAGAAGATCTCCAGGTCCATCGAAAACCATCGAACTTACAGTACTTAATCATAACATTGTACTCATTTAATTACAATTAGGTACTCCCTCCGTCCCATTTAAGATGTCCATTGTTGACTTTTCACGCAGTTTTAGGAAGAAAAAGTTTGTGTAAGAAATATGATATAAATTAATTAAAAAGACAGTTTTACCCTTAAAAGTTAAAGTTTGTTTTGTTGGAAAACTAAAAGAAATGATAGAAAGGGAAATGCACCTTGTAAAAGTAGTTGATTTTTTTAATTAGACATTTTAAGTGGGACAATTTTAAAACACAAAAGAGATATTTTAAGTGGGACGGAGGGAGTATTATTTCTTACGACTTCCGAGCTAATCAATCTTCAACTCGGCACTTGAGGATCTTGCTTTCCCACTTCATTCAATAAGTTTCGTATCAAGTGAGAATCCATGCGTGCCAAAGTCTGATTCACCTCCAACTCTACTTTCTTGTCAACACAACACGAGAGGGATGTCACTTTAATGCTCCAACTCTCCTATGTCTCAATAACTTTCTGTACAAGCACCACAAAAACGCACTACCTTATTAGTTAATGCATCAAAATTTAAAAAATTAAGTGCAAATACCATAACTCCCGAACTATACACAAACTACATGCAACATACTCTTAAACGAAATTATATGAGCTTAAACACATGCAAAAGCTAAATAAAAAGATACACAAAATAAGTGGTCTACATAGTCATCAACAACAGGTTATCCATACTCATATCACATATGTTAATCACCTACAACGATAAAGATTCTCTACTACAAATTCTCATAATGTATTCGAGGGCTTCAGAATGACTACTACACACAATCAGGGGAGGAACATAGCAAAGAAAAGGGGGTACAGTCCCCGCCACCTTTTTTTTCACATTAGTAATAGAATAGATTTTTTTACAAAAAAGGTAAAATTAGTTAGGCTTAATACACTTTTTCTCCTAAACTTTACATGTTTTTTTCAACTTGCCCCCTAAAGTTCATTTTGACCATTTTGTCCCTTAACGTTTTCGACGTTACTCATATTGCCCCCTACCATTAAAAAAACCCTGTGGCTTAATACATATTCCCCCTAAACTTTACATGTTTTTCCAACTTCCCCCTAAACTACATTTTGCCCACTTTTGTCCCCTAAAGTATTTATCGTTACCCATTTTGCCCCATTCCGTTACCCTTTGCCGTTAAAAAAATTCAGCCAATAACATTTTGCACGTCATCAACTCATTGACTAAGTCAATCTGCCTGGTTTTATTTAAAGGGTAAATGACATGCCAAGTCTATCAGGTTTGTTTTTTGTTCAATCTAGTCACTGAAAAGTCTATTTTCCCTTAAATTGACCCCTAATTATTTCTAATTTTTATAATTTAGTCCAATATATGTTATTATTAATAATATTACTTATTCAAATTATATTCTTTTTTAGAAAAAATTGAATCATATTTCAATTATATTCGACTTTTTCTTCATTTTTTTTCTAAATTTGAATTATATTCAAATCATATTCTAATTATATTCGAATTTTGCTATATTCAAAATAAATTTTTTGAGTAAAATTCAAATTATATTCGAATCATATTCGTATTATACTCAAATCATATTCATATTATATTCTAATTATATTCGAATTATTAATTCAAATTTTGCTATATTCGAAATATATTTTTTGAGCAAAATTCAAAATATATTAGAATTATATTCATATCATATTCGATCATATTCAAATAATATTTGAATCATATTCGTATTATTCAAATCATGCTCGTATTATATTCGAATCATATTTCGAATATAATTTGAATATGATTCGAATATAATATGGACATGATTTGAACATGATACGAATATAATTACCTGTTAAACATGATTTGAATATACTATGAACATGATTCAAATATAATAGTTGAAAAACATGTAATTATATTAAAATTATATTCGAATCATGTTCATATTATATTCGAATCATATTCAAATTATATTTTGAAAATAATTTGAATATGATTCGAATATAATATAAACATGATTCAAATATAATTCTAATATAATTTGATTTTTTCTCAAAAATATATTTTAAATATAGCAAATTTTGAATTAATAATTGGAATATGATTCAAATAAAATTTGAATATGCATGATTGGAATATAATACGAACATAATTCAAATATAATTTAATTTTTACTCAAAAAATATAATTCAAATATATTGAAATTCGAATTAATAATTAGAATTCGAATATAATTTGAATTTTTCTCAAAAATATAATTTAAATTTAGCGAAATTCGATTATAATCAGAATATGATTTGAATTTTTTTCAAAAAAGAATTTATTTTATCTAAAAAATTACTAATTTAGTATTACAATATTTGATTTTATTTATTTTTATTAAATATTAACATTTTAATAAAATAATATTATTAAAAATAATAAATATTGGACTAAATTATAAAAATTAGAAACAAATAGGAGTCAATTTAATGTAAAAATAGACCTTTCAACGACTAAATTGAACAAAAAACAAACCTCACAGACTTGACATGTCATTTACCCTTTAAATAAAACCAGACGGATTAACTTAGTCAATGAGTTGATGATGTGGCAGGATGTTATTGGCTGAAATTTTTTAACGGCAAATGGTAACAAAATGGGGCAAAATGAGTAACGGCGAATACTTTAGAAGACAAAAGTGGGCAAAACGTAATTTATGGGACAAGTTGAGAAAATAAGTAAAATTTAAGGGAGAAATATGTATTAAGCTAAAATATATCTTAACCAATCAAAACGCGCCATGTTATTTTTTATTTATTTTTAAATTTTAAAATAAAATAATATATTAAAATATTTATTATTTTAATTATATTTTTCAAAAGACTCAAAATGCCTCATCTTTTTTCCCATTATCTTCATCCTCTTTCTTGTTTAACTCTAGTCTAAAATTACCCAAAAACAAAATCTATCAACAAATTTCATCCTCATTTAAAAAATTCCACGAACTAAAGAAAACACAAAAGTACCAAAAAAACACAAATATATACATGAATACTAAACTATCAGCAAAGCCCAAGGATTCAAAGGTATTTTAGAAGTTATTCATTTCTAAGAGGTGGTTTGAGAATGGGGAAAGCTTGCTTTAATTTTAAGACGATGTAATTCAGTTTCTTCTTCATATAATTGCTCATTCAAAATATTTTTTATGCAGAATGCAGCAGACAATAAGAAACATCAAGAAACTGAAGCAACTAAGGCAGTTGAGAAGGTGTTGGTGGATACCTCAAATCTTGCCGATTTTTTCTTCTTCAGAAAATCAGTTTTATTCAAAGCAAATTTGTGGGCGATGATCATCTGCAAGAGAAAGAGAGATAGCCAACCATAAAAAACGGTTGCTAAAATTTTATAAAAAGTTTAAACTAAAAAAAACCGGCAGCCATGGATGTTCTCAGAGTTTCTTCCGCCATTGTCCCTATGCCATACATTCCAACAACCACAACTCAGTCTCATAAGCCCATCTTTCACAAATTTTCATTAAAGTCTGAGTTTAATTCATCTTTCAATTCTCTTCATAAAAACTCATCGAAATTCAAGTTGTTCACGACCTTATCATCATCCCCAACGACGAAATTCGTCGAGCCACCTTTTTCGGAAGTCGAGGTTGACAATGGGAAAAAGAGACTTGATTGGTGACTGTAAAATTATAGTGTGTTTACTATGGTTGGTGCTTTGCCGATAATGGTGACTGCAAAATTATTCCTCTAGCTCTTCCCGATGTGGGTTGATCTCTGATCTGGGAAAAAATAAGGTTTGGAGAAGAGGACGAGGATAAGGATGAGGGTAGATATGGTCAAAATGAAATGGGTACTTTAAGTGTTATAGGAAATTAATTAAATTAATAAATATTTTAATATATTTATTTTATTTTAAAATTTAAAAATAAATAATGAAAATGACGTGGCGCGTTCTAATTGGTCATAAGGCTTAGTTTGATGTTGCTTTTAAAAAGTACGGTGAAAAAAGTGATTTTCAAACTAGCCGTTGAAAAGTAGTTTTGAAAAGCTGGTTAGTGTTTGCCATTGATGTCAAAAAGTGATTTTGATGAGATAAAATGTCTATTTTAGACATGATATTAAAAAATAAAAGTAAACTTGGGTGTATTCAAATGGTTAATGTTATGATATATGAAATAAATCAATTTTAATAATAATAAAAAATTTAATTTTTTTTTATAAAATTTAATTTGAAAATATAAACTACATTCTAGATATATACGGACATATCACTTACAAGTTAATAATAAATATAAAATAAATTACAAATAAAATAATTTTATTCTCAATATAAATATTATAATATATATATATATTATTTTAGAATTATGTATGCATAATGTACAATAAGTTATAATTAAATAATAAAAATAAAAAAATAATTTTATTTTCAAACTAGCTTTTCTACTCAAGAAGCTATAAAATCTAGCTTTTTAGTTTGGATGAAAAAATTAATTTTAAAAATAACTAAAAACACAAAAAATAAGTGAAAGCACTTAAAAAAACCCATTTGAGTTGCCAAACGCAACCACAAACGGGGCTTAGTCTAATGCGTCCTCATCATTGTCACATGTCAAACTACGGAACTGGCTGCAGTCCTATAGATGAACAATGCTTTCCTTTTGTTATCATTGGTCTAGGTGAAAACATTTGTTTATATCACAAAATTTTTCTAATTTCCTCTTCAGACAAAAAATCTATTAATCCTGTTTCATTTATACCAGGTGTCAGCATATGCCTTTTAGTGGTCGTATTGAGCATTTCCTTGACATATTGGAGACTTTGGAAAAGAAAACTCATCAGACAAAGAGAAAATTTCTTCCTACAAAATGGTGGAATTATCTTACAACAAGAATTTTCAAAGCTTAAAGGTCCTATTTCAGCCAAGATTTTCACTTCAGAAGATAAATAAGGCAATAAACAACTTCCATAAAACTCGAATTCTCGGGAAAGGAGGCCAAGGGACTGTATATAAAGGAATACTGCAAGACAACAGAGTCGTCGCCATTAAAAAATCGATGATTGCAGACCGCAGCCAAGTTGAACAGTTCTTTAACGGAGTCACTGTTCTTTCCCGGGTTAACCATAGATAGTGGTTAAGCTCTTAGGATGTTGTTTAGAGACCGAAGTCCCTTTGTTGGTTTACGAATTTATATCCAATGGTTCCCTTTACCAGCGCCTGCATTGTCCGGGCAATGGATCTTTGTCTTGGGAATGCCGGGTGAGCAGAGCCGTTTCTGAGATTTTGGTGGCCTAAGGGCAAATTTAAAATATGGGCCCCTAATAACAAGTATTTAAAAATTAAATTCGAAGAGTATAAAAATAAATTAACTTGTTTGTAAATTATTTTTTTATGGATTATTATCCTATACACTAACGGTGAAAAATTAAAAGTTTTCACAAGCGTCTTAGTTTTAAGGTTTAGGGGTTTAGTTTAGGGGTTTAGGTGTAGCGATAATGGTAATAATTTAGAGTTTAGGGTTATAATTCAAGGTTTATAAGTTAAAGCCTAAAAATAACTATATTACCTTAAAAACAAACCCCAACCTCTAAACCTTAAATTTTAACCATAAACACTAAATTCTAACCACCATTCCTAGTTTCTAAACCCCTACACCTAAACTCCTAAACCCTACAACTAAACTAAGACCCTAAACTCTAAAACTAAGGCACTTGTGAAAACTTTCCGTTTTCCACCGCCAGTGTATAAGATATAAATCCTATTTTTATTACCCTCAATAATTATCAAATGAAAAACGTCAAGAAATTTTATTAAACACCGAACAACTTACACAAAACAACTTCTACAAGCATTTTTAGTTGCAAAATCACTAATAATATTGTCTACATTAATACGATCTAACATATTTTTCTCAATATATAAAATGGTTAGACTATTTAACCTTTCTTGTGACATTGACGATCTCGAATAGATTTTCAACAATTTTAACTTCGAAAAATTTCTTTCAGCAAATACAAGAACAATGTAAATATTATTTATAAGTGTATATGAAATTTTTATTCTCAATTTAAATTTAAAAGAAATTAAAATATTATTATAATCTTAATTATGACCCTATAATACACTAATATTTAGACTAATTAGATATTAACAACTTTATACTTAATTATGATTGGTGGGCCACCATATTTTTAACGATTATATTTTAAATTTATTTGATAATATAATAATAAGGAAAATAATTAAACTTTTAAAAAATAATTAAAGTGAAAAAGCAATTTGACAGGGGAGAGGACGGCTTTAATTTCCATTTCCCTAGAAACTCATAATTACAAGCTTAATATAACAGTAAAAAGATATCAGATTTTGATGTGCTCTAATAACCTTGGCTTTTTTTCTTCTTAATGGTCAATGGGCCCTGCCGCCCTGGGCCGTCGCCCCTGTTGCCCAGGCCCAGGGACGGCTCTGCGGGTGAGAATCGCAGCCGAAATTGCCGGAGCATTCTCGTTTCTGCACTCGGCTGCTTATCCTTCAATCATTCATAGAGATGTCAAGTCTATAACATTCTTTTAGACGAACATTACATAGCGAAAGTGTTGGATTTCGGAGCTTTGAGGTTAGTTCCTTTGGATCAAACACAGTTAACCACATTGGTGCATGGGACGCTCGGTTACTTAGACCCTGAGTACTTTTAATCGAGTCAGTTGACCGAAAAGAGCGATGTGTATAGCTTCAGAGTTGTGCTTGCGGAGTTATTGACCGGGAGAAAGGCACTTTGTTTTCTGATGCCGGAAGACGAGCAGAATCTAACAATGCATTTCACTTCCGCATTGAAGAAGGATGGATTGTTCGAAATTATCGATCACCGTGCCCTAGTTGAGGGGAACACTACACAGATAAAGGAAGTTGCAATGTTGGCTAACAGGTGCTTAAGCGTTAGAGGAGAAGAGAGGCCTCCAATGAAGGAAGTTGCAATGGAATTGGACGGTCTGAGAACAATGCCAAAGCATACATGGACGAAAAATGATTTGAAGGAGACCGAGTCTTTGGTGAACTCGCCAGTACTAATGCTCTAGTTAACAACGACAGTTCGTCCGACTATGACAGTCGTAGACAGCGAATCATATTGCAAGGTCAGTCAATGTTGTAGATGTTAACCAACAAGTGTTGAGTGCATTGGTAATCACATGTTAACTAACAAGTGTTGAGTGCCTTGGTAATCACATGTTAACTAACAAGTGTTGAGTGCATTGGTAAAACACATTGCACTCTTAAGTTGAAGACGCAAGCACAAATATTAAAGATACATTGTTGGAAGGGGTAGCCTCACACCCCGAATATGAACTATAAGATATACATACATATTAAAAAAACAATGTTGCATATGTTTGCCTTAAAAGTGGAATATGATTTGTTTGTCTATTTTTAACATGTAAAAGAACCATTTTTTGGAAAATTATTAATCGTATCAAAATAAGTTTAGTTAATTTGTCGGTTTTTGAATTAGTTAAAAGTTTTTAATAAATTTTTTAATTCTAATTCAAAATAGTAATTCAAGTAGCAATATTTTTTTGGATTATACTTAATATTAAGAATAATATATTTGTATTAGAATTTAAGTATCATTGATCATTGGTGAAATTTGAGCTTAAAATTAAAAAATAATTTCTATTATATATTAAGTTTCAGTTAATTACATATTAAAATCGAAAATCCAACTTTGAATAAAAATTTGAATATTTACTAAGTGAACACTTTTGTGAACGATTGAAACATAACTAAATTTAATTCGATCGATTAATTCGATTTTAACTAAAACAATAAAACACCTCTAAAAATAGTAACTCCTACCTTGACTCTAAAATCTATTTATAATTCACATCTCATCAATCACTTTTTTCTTAAAAATTATTTTTTTCTTTAACCACAGGTTTTCGACCTATTGACTGATTAATTCAAATTGAGTTTTACAGCGACCCATTATTGGGGCGTGTGAGAATATAGATGAAGGAGAGAAAGATTGAGGAAGAAGAGGAAAAGATTGAAGAAGAAGATGAGAAATCTTATTAATCTTTAAATGAATCAAGCTTACAATTACAGACTGTGAACATATCTTTATATACAAAGAGAGAGGAGTTTAACAACCTCTTTAACAACCTTTAACAACCTAACGGTTAATCATAACTGACTAACAGCAACAGCTAGGATAGTCATATATACTAACATTCTTCCTGTCCTCTTGATTTTGAAGAAAAGAAAAACACATATGAAAAATACTTCAATATGCTTCAGCCACAAAGATGACATGATTCATGCTCCTTGAATTTTTTCTGTCTTGTTTGAAATAAGAAGATTTGCAACCTGTAATCTTAGCTCATCAGGGCAATAAACTCTGAGCTTTTGTCTGAGATGAACAAAGAAGGCAGCTGACAATGGTTTTGTAAGAACATCTATAATTTACTCAGTAGCTGGTACATAGCAGACTTGAAACAACCCATCTGCCATTTTTTTCGAAAAAAACTAAGATCCAACTCAACATGCTTGAGTTTAGCATGATGAACCGAATTCGCAGAATGTGCTATGGCACTGGTATTATCACACCAGATTATACGAGTTTTGGACAGTTTAATTTTAAGCTCAAAAAGAAGAGATTTAATCCATATTGCATCACACATTGTGTCAGCGAAACTCCTAATCTCTGCTTCTGTAGAAGATCGAGATACAACACCTTACTTCTTAGATCCCCAAGAAACTAAATTGCCCCCTAAGAAGACACAATGGTCACCAGTTGACCTTTTGTCATCAACACTTGTACCCAATAAGAATTAGTGTAGGCAATTAAAGTATTGGAGCCTTGACTGTTACTAAAGAAGAGACCATGATCTAAAGTACCTTTTAAGTACCGAACAATTCTCTTGATAGTTGTCCAATGCTTGTCGAGTGGTGCTTGCATGAATTGACTGACTTTATTAACAGAAAAATGTATGTCAGGTCTGGTTGTACAAATGTGTTGTAATGTTCCAACAACCTGTCTATACAAAGAGCCATCCTCGATAGGATTATCATCTCGAGAAGAAAGTTGAGGTGATGTTATCATAGGAGTAGGAGTAGGAGTTGCATCACTCATTTTAGTTTTCTCCAAAAATTCTAAGATGTGCTTCTTTTGACTGAGAACTATCCCTTGATCTACAACTTGAACATTCATTCCAAGAAAATAGGTGAGTTGTCCTAAATCCTTCAATGAAAAAGCTTGACCAATACCTTCTATAACCAGATTAACTTCAGAAGCATTGGTACCAGTAACCACTATGTTATCTACATAGACCATCACATAAACTATGTTTCCCTGAGGTTCTTTAAAATAGAGAGAAGAATCAGCAAGAGATGAGGTAAAACCTAGATTTTTCACCAAGTGATTTTGAAAATTTTCAAACCAAGCCCTTGGGGCTTGTTTGAGACCATACAATAATTTCTGAAGCCTACAAACCAACTTGTTTTCATTAGAATCTTTCTGTTCAAACCCAAGAGGTTGCTGCATATATACCTCTTCACTTAGATCACCATTTAAGAAAGCATTATCTATATCTATCTGCCTCAGATTCCAAACATTATTGAGAGCAACACTTAAAAGAACTCTGACAGTGACAGGCTTGACAACTGGACTAAATGTTTCAGAATAATCAAATCCTGCTTGTTGAGAAAAACCTTTGGCAACAAGCCTAGCTTTATACCTTGCCACACTACCATCAGAATTATGTTTCACCTTAAAAAGCCATTTGCAACCTATAGGTACTCTATCAGATGGCAACTCAACCAACTCCCAAGTTCCTTCGGACATAAGAGCCTCATACTCTTTCAAAACAACTTCTCTCCAAACATGAGAAGACATAGCTTGTTGAATTGTAGAAGGAACATAAATTTCAGTTTCAGCTTGAACAAGATAGACCTTAGGTTTAAACACTCCAGCTTTCGACCTGGTTACCATAGTATGAGTAGGAACAGCAGATTGAGGAGCTGAATCCTAAACTGGAGACTGAACAGGAGAATGAGTTGAAGCATGAACAACACTAGAAGACTGAGGTTCAAGAACAGGTTCAGGAACAGATGAATGAGAAATAGGTTCAAGAACAGGTTCAAGAACAGGTTGTTGATTTGAAGGTTGCTGTGAAGAAAAGACTGCAGGAACTGAATTAGCACCAGAAGACTCAGGTTGAGTAGCTGGAAAAACAACATCTTGTTGAGTAGAAGCATTAGAACTGTCTGACATTGGTTCTGAGAAAGGATCATCAGAAGACTCAGATCCACTATTTTGAGAAGAAAGACTGCTTGAAGGATTGACTTGCTGAGAAGAAGACACAACTTTCCTAGGTGCAATATACTTAGGACCAACTGAAGGTATTGCCACAGTGGAAACATTACCCTTGCCCTGTAAATAGGGGAAAAAATTCTCATTAAACTGTACATGTCTAGAGATGTACAACTTACCTTCAGCATCAAGGCACTTGTAGCCATGCTGAAAAGAACTATACCCTAGGAAAAGACAAGGTTTGGACCTGAACTGAAGTTTGTTCTGATTGTAAGGCCTGGTAAGAGGGTAACACTGACAAGCAAAAACTCTCAAGAAACTATAGTCAGGTATCTTATTAAAAAACTTTTCATAAGGTGAACAACCCCCCAAAACTTTAGAAGGCAGCCTATTAATGAGGTACACAGCAGTATAGAAAGAATCAGACCAAAATTTAAAGGGTACTCCACTCTGAGCCATTAAAGTTAAACTAAGCTCAACTATATGCCTATGTTTTCTCTAAATCCTACCATTCTGTTTAGAAGTATATGGACAAGTATGCTGAAATTGAATTCCATGTTGAACAAAGTATTTTTCCAAAGGTTTAAATTCAGAACCACAATCAGATTGCATAGTTTTAAGCTTACACTCAGATTGTCTCTCAGCCATAGTATGAAAGTTAATAACAATTTTAGCAACATCAGATTTTTTAGCAGCAAAATAAATCCAGGTGTATCTAGTTGCAGCATCCACAAAACTAACATAATAACTATAATTGTTAGAAATTAGAGGTGCAGGACCCCAAACATCAACTTGAACATTTTGCAACGGTTTGTCATACACAGTTCTAGATTCATAGAAAGGCAAATTATGGCTTTTTTCCAAGCTTACATGCTTCACAGAAAAGAAACTCTTTATTGATATTCTCAAAATTACAAAGTTTGGACAGAACATCAACAGAAGGATGCCCAAGCCTCCTATGCCAGACATGAACATCAACAACACTAAAGCATTGAGCATTATTACAATTTGCAGAATCAAATCTAAAACCATTATTGCCAGAAACAGAACTATGACAAGAAGAACTCCTATACTGACCACTGTCTAAAGCATCCTTAAAGGCACTATTATCAGACCTATTTACAAGTAAAGAACAACCAGCAGAGTCAACACCAGAAGAATCAATCTTGTACAACCCATCATTTTGAGAACCTTGAAGCATCACTTGCTGAGTTATCAAATCTTTAACAACACAAAAATTAGGGAAAAATTCAACACTAACATTATTATCTCTAGTGAACTTAGAAACCGATAGAAGATTTTTTTTAACAGACGGGACATGTAATAAGTTATTAAGATGCAAAGGTCTTAAGCAAGAATTAATAGCAGAACTGCCAATTCCAGAAATAGGAATCGAATAACCATTGGCAACACATACTTTTCCCGAACCAAAATATGTAACAGAAGTAAGAAGATTACCTGCATTAGGAGTAAGATGTGACGTCGCTCCTGAGTCAGGATACCAAGCAGCATCCCCAAACGAAAAATCTTTAGTCACAGCCGCAACGGAAGCAACAATAGGATCGGTCGTCGAGGGAAACGAAGAAGACGATTGTTGACCAGCAAAGTTTTGGACAACTTGATCTTGACCTTGCAGAGACGGACCATTCCCTTGAGCGAAGGACTGATCATCATCAGAATAGGTGACTTGATTCACATTCATAGGGTTTCCAATACCTTCATACGCTTGATCAAACCGGAAATAGCATCGATTTGCAAGATGGCCTATCTTCCCGCAAATCTGACACTGCGGACGAGATCAGCCAGGAAAGAATCTTCCACCACGGCCTCTGAACGGCATTCCACCATGAGCCAAATTGGAATTAGGGTTACCAGGACGAAATGAAGGAACGGCCGACCTTTGAGCATTAGGATATCCATAACCCATATTAGAATTAGGATAACCCACATTAGAGTTAAATGGGCCAGAAGTCGAATAACCCAAGTTTGAATTAAACGGGTTATGACCCACAGAACCGGAAGAACCTTGAACAAGATTGGCTATGGAATCTTGAGCCAAGATTTCAAGTTGCCTTGACTCTGTGTCGAGAAGAACGCTGGCAACCCCGTCAAGCTTGTAAGATTGTTGACTCAATGTTATAACCGCCACCACCGGCTCATACTCCGACGGTAACCCAGACAAGATCGTTGAAATATGCATCGTTTCAGTTAACGGATTTCCACACGCCGCGAGACTGTCACAAACACTTTGAATTTGGGCAAGATAATCCCTCATGCTTTGATCACGCTTCCGAATGTTCTTAAGAGAACAATGTAAGTGCATTACCCGAGTAGTGGAGGTAACAGAAAAGATCTGACGCACCTTTTCCCAGATTTGAAGTGCATTCTTGCAGTTCACAAGGGAAGGAAGAATGGAAGGCCCCATAGACGACAGTAACCAAGAACAGAGTGCACTGTCCTCTTGTTTGAACCGAGTGTATTATGGATTAACTGTGCGAGTATCTCCGGTGGAAACATGCTGATCAGGAACAGAGAAAGAGCTATCAATGTGATCTGTAAGCGCAAGACTCTCAATAGCAAAGATAATCTGTTGCTTCCAGAGAAGATAATTCGTATCATCAAGGCGTATGGAGATGGACTTGTTGGTGAATGGTTTTGCAGAATTTTCGGCCATTGAAACCTCTGATACCATGTCAGAATATAGATGAAGGAGAGAAAGATTGAGGAAGAAGAGGGAAAGATTGAAGAAGAAGATGAGAAATCTTATTAATCTTTTAATGAATCAAGCTTACAATTATAGACTCTGAACATATCTTTATATACAAAGAGATAGGAGTTTAACAACCTCTTTAACAACCTTTAACAACCTAACGACTAACCATAACTGACTAACAGCAACATCTAGGATAGTCATATATACTAACAGGGCGACCCTCCCAACTAAATTTTTTTCATTCACAACAATATTAGGATTAGAACTCTTAACCTTACTTAAAAGATCTAGTGTCTCATTCTATTAGACTAATTAATTATTAGTTAAAAATATTATTTTAGTAACCTATTACCTTACATATTTGTCGTGCCATTTTTTTCTTTTTAACTTTTATACCACCATTTTATTGGATGGAAATCTTCTGCCCCTTTTCGGTGCTCCTACTTATGCCCCCACACTCAAAATTAGGTTTAGGGTTTAGGGTTTTAGGTTAGGGGTTATGGTTAGGGTTTAGGGAATTTAGGGTAGGGTGTATTTTTTAGGGTATATGGTGTAGAGTTTAGGATTTAAAATTTAGGGTTAGGGCTTGGAGTTTAATTTTATTGTGTTTTTTTAGTGTTGGGGCATAAATAGGAGCACCGAAAAATGGCAGAGAATTTTTATCCCATTTTATTCATCAAATAAATAGTTACTTACTAAGAAGGGAATCAAATCATCAACCCTCTTAGATAAAAAGACATGTTCAACCACTGACCCAACCAATTAAGCTAAAGTTTGTTAATGTTCCACCAAAATTTATTTTTAACTTGGACCGTTGTCGTAGGTTCCAAATTCCAATCTTTATGTAATCATTTTATTTTCTGATTGAATTATACAAATAAATTGTTCTGCTCGGAAGAGGCGAGGTTTAAATCGGACAAAAATTATTTATTCTTTTTTCGGTGTCTCTTTTTATATTCTAACATTAAAAAGTTAAATTTTAAGCCCTAACTTTAAACCTTAAAAATACATTTTACTCTCAATTTTTTAAAGTTTAATCTTAAATTTTAACCTTAAATTCTATCCCTAAATTCTAAACTTAAATTTTTAGTATGAGGGCATGAAAAACACCAAAAAGATAAAAATTTTCTATTCGTTTAAATCTTTATGGGAAATAAACATTAAATCCCTTTTACTACAAGACCTTTGTTTGTATGCATTAACCTTTCAGTTACATCGTCTCATTCCATTATTAAAAGACAAAAGAAAAAGTAATTTCACACAAATGTTTAGCAATATTAGTGACGATGTCTTCTTCAAACACCATAGCTATTTAATCATTCAAAACTTGGGTCTTCATACTCGCAACTTATGTTATTTTTTTCTCAGCAAATATAATTTATTAATAATATAATTATACAAGTTAATACCGAAAGAAAATATAGCTTCTACAGTGACCATTAACCTGGTACAATAAAACAAAACATAACACTACCCAATCCAAATATTACAGAATACACCAACTCATGAAACCAATAAACACAACAGCACTTATGCTTCAACAGATCAACCAAAATCATACAAGGTGTTTTGTAATAAAGAGAATCAGATTATATAATCAACGAGCACGATCAAGTTCGAATGTGATTTTGTTATTAATGCTATCGTACCCCATTGAGCTGCTCGTTGCACCGTCGTAATACGTGCTATTCAAGTCACCTAGCAAGTATTCGGCTTCTTCTCCCATTAACTTACTTTCACTCCAAGGATGTTTAGGCATTGCTTGCAGTCCTGCTAATTCATGCGCAACCTCCTTCATTGTTGGCCTGTCCTCTCCCTTCACTCTCACACATCTCCGAGCTAGACCCGCAACTTCCTTAAGCTGCTCAACGTTCTCATCGTTAAGCACTCGAGGATCGAGAACTTCGAGCAGGCGGTCTTCTTTCATCGAAGAAACAAAGTACATAGCCAATACTCGCTGTTCTTCCGATCTTTTGAAACAGACCACTTTTTGTCCTGTTAGTAACTCTATAAGCACAACCCCAAAACTGTAAACATCGCTCTTTTCTGTCAGAAGGCTTGTAACCATGTATTCAGGATCCAAATAGCCGAAAGTTCCTTGCACCATTGTAGTTATCTGTGCCTCGTCCGAGGGGATCAATCTTGAAGCCCCGAAATCAGAAACTTTTGCAATGTAATTGTCATCTAACAGTATGTTTGCCAACTTGATGTCTCGATGAATGACCGGAACCGAAGCAGCAGAGTGTAAATAAGAAAGGGCTTCTGCCGTTTCGGTGGCTATTCTTAAACGAGCCTCCCACGGAAGAGAAGGGGCATCATTATCATCACCGTCATTATGCAAATGGTGAAAGAGGGTTCCATTTGTGATATATTCATAGACTAAAAGTGGAACCTGTGTCTCCAAACAACATCCTAGGAGCTTGACAACATTCCTGTGGTTGATCTGGTACAGCACCATTATTTCATTAATGAATTGTTCAACTTGGCTTGGATCTCCGATTATCGACTTTTTAATGGCAACAACTCGATTATCACCTAATATTCCCTTGTACACTGTCCCCTGCCCTCCTTGTCCTAAAATTCTGCTTTCATGGTAATTGTTTGTGGCCTTCTCGAGCTCCTCCGCTGCAAATACTTTAACATCTTCACGGTAGCCTTGTCGCCTTGAAAGCTGTTCCCGCAACAAAATGCCACCATTTTGCTGAAAGTATTCTTCTCTTAGTTTCAAAACCTGTTTTCGCCAGAGCATCCAGTACAACAATACTATCCCCAAGAGGAGACCAAGCAACCCAATGATAGTTCCTGTGCTCAAACAATAAAATAACAGTTCCACAGATTTACTAAATATTTCATGAAAACATATGTAATCGTAAAAGTAATTCAATAATTAGGCATAGAAATCACGAACCTAGAGCAACATCAATAAGGGGAAATCTCTTGGACTGATCCTTGTTGGGTAAACTGCATCCCGTTCCGTTTTTCGTACCGTCGCCTTCATAGCCCACCGGACATGAACAGTTATACGTCCCCGGTAAGTTGGTACATCTTGCAGTTACATTGCAGGGACTCAGGGTTTCACACTCGTCTATATCTAAACATTGCAGATTACATGGATGTAAAATAACACAATTTTTAGCAATAGAAAGTAGAGATAAAGGGAGCCATTGAATATATTTGTGTACAGTTACCTTGACATCCATTGGAGAGGTAAGGGTTCCCCTGGTAACCCTCGAAACACTTGCAGATATATCCAGAGCTTTCTGAATCAACACAATCGCTATTCTCCTTACATCCGAAATTCAAGGTATCCATCTTGGCTTCGTTGCAGCCCGTATTCCCGATTTTCCAATCAAGAGTGACCGGAAACTTCCTGTCTTGAAAATCGGAACCACGAATGTCTGAAGTAGAGAAGGTATAGTTATCATTCTCTGCAACAAACGCATAGCTGCAAGGGTTTTCAGGCAATACAGCGGAATGGTTATCATAGCTTTGGAGAGTGATGCTATAGCTCCTCACACCCTTTGGGATACTTGTCTGACAGCAGCCAATCCCGGAGCAAGACCCGTTTGAAACGTCGGTGATGTTACTACATAACGACAAGCAACCGGTTGAATAACGCTGTCCTTGGAAACCTTCCACCAGAGCATAGGTGTCGCACCCGATAGCAGTGAACCTGTTCTTGGTATTGTTGATTGAAAATTCAGAAAATCGGATCCAGTAATAATACCAATCCCTCTTTCCTGATGTGTCGTAACAATCATAGCTTCCGTCACTGAGGATGCGCAACTGACCGTCGACAGATATGTTGAGGACTTGGATGTTACTGTTTGTTAAGAATGGTTTGTTGGGTGTGAAACTGGTGTTACATGTGATGAAAAACTCTTCGGTGATGTTGCAATCACCGCCGGTACCGAACGGGTATGGAATGATAGTGTCGCCACAGCGGCTTTGGCAGCCGGGTTTAGCCTGAGAAGTGGCACCTGGTGTTGAAGCATTTGCTGTCAATATAACATTAAGCAGCAGCACAAGAACAACAGATCTGAATCTGGTTAAACACATCTCCGATTTCTCCAAGACTGTACTCTTCCACGGCCACAACGCATGTAGCCAAAGTTTAATAGCCCGGCTTGTTTGACATGTGACAATAATGGGGACGCATTAGACTAAGTCTGCAATAGTAACTTACTAAGACTTTCCTGCGCGTAAAATTCAAGTTGACCCAAGGGACGGTCCCATGAGTGTTATGAGACACTCGTAAATATTTTATATTTTCATATATTTTAATTTTTTTATATTTTGTATTGATAATTTAATTTCACACCATTTTACTAAGTATAAAAATTCATACTATTATTTGTATAAAAAAATTCATATTATTAACATAAATTTTTACGTCCGTTACATATATTTAAGAACCAACCATTGATTTTAGAACCTTCTCATAATAATAATAATAATAATTCAAGGTGAGTTTCCCATGATATATCACACTGTCACGTAAGTGTAGCCTCTTTGCTTTCTTTTTTTTCATTTGTTTTGAATTTCTTATGCTTTCTCGTTCATGGTAGGTTGTCTTCAGACCCTTTTAGACATTTTCGAGGTTCTGAGTAAAAATTCAAAAATTAAACCTTTTTATAATCGTCATTATTTTAAAAAAAATAATTAAATATTTTATTAATAAATCATAGAAACGTGATTAAACTTTGTCAACTACATTATTTTCATTGTGTGTATGATATAAAGCTTGATTTTGAACAATAAATACAAAAAATGAAGAATGATGCATATATTTTTTTGCTGTTAGATTGGAGAAGAATAACAGAGAAAATTAAATTTTAAAAAAAAAAATAATGTTTCGATTTGAGAAAGTGAATTAAATTTTACCATTAGATTAATTTATTCATATAATTAAAAATTAAAAAAAAATTAACTTTTAGGGATTTTATGTTAATTGAGAGCCCTAAGCGGTCGCTCATAATGCTCGTTTGCGAGACGCGACGGGCTATAAGCTTATTTTTAGTTGGCAAATTGTCCAAAATTGTCTTCAAAACTCAAACAGAATTTCTTGAAATATGGATTGAATGTCAAACCAATCTCCCTCTTGAAACCTTCTTCTTCACTCTAACTTTTCTCTATATCATAGAAACTGAAGCTAGAGAAGTTTATAGCGGCCCTTGAATTGATGCAGCTTTATCCCTGAGGTGTAACAAAATTTTCCAAATCCAATTATAATTTTATGATTTGGGTTGTCAGAAGAACCTATCTTTTATAACATATTCATGTTATCTTTTATAACATTCGAGGTGAAATTTTTAAATTTCCACGAACGCCTTAATTTTAAAGTGTAGGGTTTAGAGTTTAGATATAGTAGTTTAGAATGCTGGGGTAATGATTAGAAATTAGAGGTTATGACTAGGATTTAGGGTTTAGAGGTTAGGGTTTTAGGGTAATATGTTAAGAATATATGTTTCAACCTATAAACCCTAAATTCTATTCACAATCTCTAAATTCTAAACTACTAAATCGAAACCTCTAAACCCTACTCCTTAAACTGAATCTCTAAACCATAAAACTGAGACGGTTGTGGAAACTAAAAATTTCCACCGCCGGTGTATCAAATAATTATCATTATAGTATTATATATAACAAATTGAATGATATGTTATTTTCCAACATAAGAAAATTGTTTAACCTGCTAACTTTATAACGGACAAAACTCTTATGGATCTTTTTGATGTCTCTTTATATGCTTTAACATTAAAAATTAAATGATAACTCTAACTCTAAGTTTAAAATTCTAAACCATAAACACTAGAATTAGAATGTATCATAAACTTTAATTCTAAACCTTAAACTTAACTTTTTTTAGTGTGAAAGTATAGATTGGAGCAAAAAAAACAAAAAGGACTTCTATTCCTTTATAACATTGTTGCAATCTTTCTTTAAGATGATACCTCAATGGCAATTCATATTTCTTTATATCAGTAGCTTCTTCTTGAACATCATTCAAAATTGCTTCATCAACACTAGATGAATAAACCTTAGACTTAGTAGAATTCAATTGTAAACCTGAAAAGCTAAAAAAATCATAACACCCTAAACATATGTAATAGAATCACAGATCCCTTTTATAAAAATTAAAAGAAATTTTCTGTATACACAAAGTCTCGAATTTGAAATTTTCTTAAGCGATATAAAGCTGCTTATCACTTGTATTAACCCATTGGTTCTTTCGGGTTTTTTTTACAATAAATAAACATCGATTTCAGTGAAGAAGTTGCAAGTTGCAACGAAGTACCACAACGAAAATTGGAAAGGAAAGACTTGGTAAGTCGTCGGAATTTCGACTTAGTCTAACTCCCGCTCCCACTAGGATTTAAACATTTAGTACGTATTAATGAAAGAAGACGACCCATGAAACTTTGGTTAGATGAGTGGTGGCCATGGATTGACCCGATCAGGGGTGTTTGGTCCCCCCTTGGCCGTGGTCTTGGTCTTGGCCGTGGCTTTGGGCCACCACAGTTAGATGCTTCCTCATTTGTCCTTGAAACTTCAATGCACATCCAATGACTGGTAAAATGGTGAATGAATCTCTCTTGTTTTAAAAGGATGGTCATGTTCATTATCAATGCAGTTTTAACTGCACAAGTAAGATTAATAAACTGTAATTTATCTCCATATTATATTTAATAAAACTAAAAATTACCGACAACGCATTGGTTTAGTGGACGGAATATTAGCCTATGATAAAACCCCATAAATAGAGTTGGAAAGTTTTTTTTTTCAACTCTACTTGCAGTAAACATGATAATCATCCATAAACTCTACTTTTAAACTGTACCCTTAAAAAAGAAAGCAAAAAATACCCTCAGTCCTGGTCTTAGCTTTGGGCTAGGGGTGTAAACAAGCCAAGTCGAGTTCGAATAGAGCTTAGCTGAGTTCGACTCGGCTCATAAAGAATTTTAGTCGGATTTGAGCGCAGGTCAAGTCCAATCGAGTTGAGTATTGACCAAGATAAACTCGAGTAGCTCGCGATTTGTCATGTCTCATTTTCAACCATAATAATAATAATAATAATAATAATAATAATGATAATAATATTGTTCTTGTTGTCAAATAACGTACATTTCAGTTCACTTTAATTGGAGTAGTTTGTGAGCTTTTTGAGTCGGGTATCGAGTAGCTTAGTTCGGTTCGTTAAAAACTTAAGTCGAATTCAAACTCGAGTCTACTAGAATCGAGTTTTGACTGAATCGGTCTCGAGTAGTGATAAGTGCCTAAAACTTCTATATTTTCACCCTTTTTACATGGCAATTATTGCTCAATCTACACCCAATTGAGCTGCATTATGGCCATTGATGCATTAATTATATTGTTTCTATCATTGATCCTTACATTTTATTTATTAAATGAAAAATGTACTGTTTTGATGCATTTTGGTGCTTGTGCAGATTTACTCACTGCCATGGCAAGTGATGCCCTGACATGTGATGTCGTGCCAGCAGATGATGTCAGAGCATGTGATTTCGTGCCAGTAGGTGATGTCAGGGCATGTGATGTCGTGCCAGCAGGTAGGGGTGTTCAAAAATACCCGACCCGCCGACCTGCCTACCCGAATAAAATTTACCGGGTATTTATATTAAAGTACGCGATTTTTTTTCGGGTCGGGTACCCGACTCACAATTTTTTTCTGGGTAGTTGGGCCGGGTCAGAGCCGAATTTTTTTATAACCGGGTACCCGACCCGACCCGCTAATTTTAATATTTATATATTTTATATTTTAAAGTCTATTTTTATTTTATGTTTCTTATTATTTTTCCTTAAAATTAATTTTAAATCCCTAACTTCTTTTTATACTTGTATTATATACTTTTAAGTTTACAATTTTTTAAAAAATATTTATATTAATTTGTCAATATGAGAGTCGAAAGAAAAATCATGATCGAGATTAATATTTCTAATATTTTTTTGTCTATAAAATTTAATACATATACATATATATATATATATATCCAAATATTTATCTCTTAAAACTAACCTCAAATCAATAATTTTTGTGTTTGAAATATATATGTAATTTAATGTGTTTCCTATGTATTTTTTTTTTAAAAAATAGATTTTAAAAAATATTAAAAAAAAGTAAATCGGGTACCCGGTACCCTATTTTACGGGTACCCGAATTTTGCGGGTACCCAAATTGCGGGTACCTAATTTTTATGGGTCGGGTCATGGGCCGACTTTTAGGTACCCGAAAATTCCGGGTACCCGAAATTTAGGGTACCCGGATATGAACACCCCTACCAGCAAGTGATGTCGTGCCGACAGGCGATGCCGTGACATTTCATTGCCAAGCCATTGTCGCGGCAGTTTAATGCCGATCCACTGCCAGGGTACGTGATGCCGTGAAGGCACTGAAGGAAAGAGAGGGTGGTGTAGAACGAGCTCTCGATAGGCCCTGATTAAGCCCAGTCAAGGACAATGGTTTCTACTGAAGGAAGTTGAACCATGAAGATAAAGCCTTACGGAGCAGATCCAGTTTCAGACCCATGCCAAGGCAGTAGAATTCTATGCCATGACAATTCATTGCAGAGCCAATATCGCGACATTGTACAACCCAACTTGTCGGCGGGAAAAATATGCAAAGTGGTAGTCGATTTGAAGAGTATAAAACACAAAAAAAATTTACACACTTTGCATGGCTATCGGAGCATGGGAAGATGACGAAAGCATGGAAGGAAGGTTAAAACCAAAATTCGGCCAAAGATGATTAAACACATTAAATTAAAGAGATTCATCTCTTTAATGAAGATAAGTCCAACTCAACCTTAACTTCCTATCCAAGGATTTTTTCCTACACCTCCTCCTATATAAAGTACCCTTCGGTCAAGAGGAGGGATGTTGAATATCGAGAGTTTGAGAGGCTTAGCATGTTCTAGTTCTTAGGTTAGGGTTATTTTATTTAGTAGTTGTGGGAAAACAATTGTATTTTGTTTAAATTTTTAATGCAATAAAAGTTAAGGTTTGATTATTCTTGATTTTTAATCATTCTTGCATTCTATTCGGGAGAAGGTTTGTGAGGTTATCTATGTGTTCAATATTAGGAGATTTGAACTCACGAAACGAATAAGCATGGTTATCACCTCGCATGGTGTTAACTAACTCGACCTAGGGATAGGTTAAGAGTTTCAGCAGCTAAGAGAAACGTAAACATCGTTGGTGTTTGTCTTTGGTTCACGCCGGGAGGTATCATCAAGGTTCATTCATCAACCAGTGTTCTGAGATTAGGGATAAGGAGGAACCATCAAAGGATGCTTTACCAAACCTTAATAGCATCTACAAGAGGAGGGGATTGTCGCGACAGAAACTTCAACCATAGCGGCCGCGGCAGGGACGTCACTGTCGGGCATCACTGTGCTCATTGCTTGCAAAGACGGAGACAAGTCAAATGGATTCCACACTACGACGCAACATAACTCGGCCTACTATTCTCTCTTATTCGTCCTATCTATTTATCTTATATTGTTTTAGTTAGATAAAACTCTTCCAATCAACTTATCTGTGTTTTTACTTTATTTGTTTTGCAGTGCGAGAGGATAGGACCAAAAGACTAGTAGCAATCCCTGTGAAAATGATACTCGATATATTTATCACTTTATTACTTGCGACGTGTATACTTGCACAAATTGCACATCACTTTACACACAACAAGTAGCTCGCAATCTGCCTTGTCTCATTTACAAACCTACTTAGGTCATACACATAGTTGCTTTTAAATGTGGGTGGCGACGTTTTACCACTATTGGTCAGAAAAATCAGATGGGGTTGACAAGTTTGGGACGTTTTGGGGGGATTTCATCATTATTTATTTTCTTTGGGAAAACTACACCAGTGACCACCGAAGATATTGGGGATACCTATTTGAACCACCGAACTAAAAAAAACGTCAATCACACCACCAAACTTATTAAATCAACCTATTTTGACCACCGCCGTTAAAAACCTAACGGTGGAGTGTCACCACCAATTTAGAGGAGAAAAACAATATTTCACTCACATGCGTGCTGAGGGACTCGAACTTGGGTCTCCCAGGTGTAAATGCAGCAGCTCTGCCACTACACCAAGCACATCTTTGTGCTATAATTCTCCACATATAATATATATCTCTTATTAGTTTCTACATTTATAAGCCAAAAGCTCAAACCCTAAACACTAATTTCACATATATGAATCCTAAACCCTAAACTCTAACCCTAAAAATTTCAAATTAAACCTCAAACCCTAAAAATTTTAAATTAATTCCACGCTAAATATCCTAAACCCTAAAAATTTCAAATTAATTCCACGCTAAATATTTCAAATTAAGCCTTAAACCCTAAACCCTAAATATTTCAAATTATTTTTACGCTAAATATTTCAAATGAAACCCCAAACCCTAAAAATTTCAAATTAATTCACGCTAAATATTTCAAATTAAACCCTAAATATATATCGTGTAATTAATTTGAAATTTAGGGTTTAAGGTTAGGGTTTGGGGTTTAATTTGAAATATTTAGGGTTTCGGGTTTAAGGCTTAATTTGAAATATTTAACATGGAATTAATTTGAAAATTTTAGGGTTTGAGGTTTAATTTGAAATATCCAGGGTTAGAGTTTAGGGTTTAAGATTTATATATGTGAAATTAGTGTAGATACTAATAAGAGATATATATTATATCTGGAGAATTATAGCACAAGAATGTGCTTGGTGCAGTGGCAGAGTTATTGCCTTTACACTTGGGAGACCCAGGTTTGAGTCCCCCAGCACGCATGTGAGTGAAATATTGTTTTTCTCCTCTAAATTGGCGGTGACACGTGTCACCACCTGATTGGAGGGGAAAAACAAATTAATAAAATTAAATATAAATAATTAAAATCCTCCAATAAGGTCTTGACACGTGTCACCACTTAATTAAATAATTTATTATTTTATTAATTGAAAATTAGGACTAAATTGAAAGAATGTGTAAATAACAGGGACCAAATGTGTAATTTTTAAATATACCCATCAACTGCCACGTGGCAGTTCCGTCACTCCACCGTTAATTTTTTAACGGCGGTGGTCAAAATAGGTTGATTTAATAAGTTTGGTGGTGTGATTGACGTTTTTTTTAGTGCAGTGGTTCAAATAGGTATCCTCAATATCTTCGGTGGTCACTGGTATAGTTTTCTCATTTTCTTTTGACGAAAATTTTCGATGCTCATCACATCAATTGTAAATAGTAAAAGCAAGATGATGGTGGTCGTCATCGTTTTGGACGATTCACACTCTTTGATTTAGATTGATACTCGCGGTCAATTATAATTGTGGAAAATGTGAGAAAGATGGATCAGTTACTCTGGTTTCTCTAAACCAAGTGTTGTTTGAGTTTTCACTCTTTATCCGTGATGATCTTCCTTCACATTTATATCGATAGGTTTGACGAGGGTATTAAGTTTAAATTTTGTCCGTGATGCTTATTCGTTTTATCTATTTATCTTATATTTCTGCAAAAATAAAAATGCACCGTTAGTTTGTAATTAGTATAGGTTTTAGGGTAATTTTTAAGGTTTTATTAATAATTTGTTTTTAAACAATACTTCTATTGTTCTTGTTCTTCACATCTCGATTTTCTCTTTCTTAAAATTTATTTTTTTCAATATGTTTTATAAGAGGCTCAATTTTTTTAATGCTTGTTATTATAGACATACTCTTAATATTTTTTTTCAATACTTGTTATCAGGGACAGAGATTTAAATAACGGTCCGCAACCGCAACAATGACCATTATATAGCAGTAGCGACATTGTTCGAAACTACGATGTCCGCAACTGTTATGTTCGCAATCACGATAAACGCAATGTGACCGAAAACGCGACCGCAATCGTAATTTAAATTTTTAATTAGGGGCTCAATTTTTTTATTTGCTCTAAGGCCACCAAAATCTCCAAAACAGACCAGAGGAGATCACCAGACTTAACCCGATCCATAGAAAATTTTAAAAAATTACTTAGTCAAAAATAATCTATTTGAAGAGATTTTATATAAATAGAATCAAAATCAACATTAAGCGTCGATGTAAATCATTTGAGACCATCAGATGTACATATACTCAACTTTAAATCTAATAAATTAGAGAAAGAAACTAACCTGATTGATGCCGAGGCCAAAGTAGGCTCTTTGGTGCTCTTTTATTCATAGCTCGCTTATTCATTCTTTTTCATCTCCTCTTTATTTTTGTTTTTCTACGTGTGAAAATGGGCAAAATATTGAAGCCAATGCACAAAATTTAAGGTCTATATATATTTTTTGAAACGGATTTATAAATTTAAATAATTATCCTTTCTATTTCCTTTGGAATATATAAATGATGCCTTTAAGATCATTGATCTGTTTGTAATTCAGCCTCATCAATTATACCTTTAAATTTTTTTGACGACATTAATTTGTAAATATTATCACATATCGTTAGTTTGAGTCCTAATTACATATACAATTAGTAACCTAAAAAGTTATGATAGAGATTTAAAATGAAATATTCTGACATGGAACCATGAAGAATGAGAATATAGATTGAAAATGAAATATTCTGACATTTAAATAATGGTTACCTTATACCCATATCGGTTCGTAAAATCATAAGCACTTATTTTAGAAAGAATATTTACATAAAAAATAGCATGTTAGATTCTGTAATACTCGAATTTTAACCGAGCTTACATATATAATAATAATAATTTTCCTTATAAATAAATAATACAATAATAGAAAATAATCTAAATATAAATATATAGTCTAAACTTTTACAATAATGTCCATATTCCATTAAAAGCCCAAGATTTAATTACAAAATCCCAATACATATTTTTCCCGCCCAAATACAATTGTATCCAGTTTATTTGTAACCCAAATCAGCCCAACAAACACACTTTTATCACATATATTAAATTTCCGCCTAAAATCCCTCATGTGGCGCTTCGTCATTAGACCAGGAGAAAATGGCGTGCGGGAAGAATATTGTAAAAGACTCAAAGAATAAAGATATGACGTTACGAAAATGGTAGTGGCGGAAGACATTATATGTATAACAATATTACATGAATATTTTCTCTGTCTTCCCTTAGATTCTTATGATAACATTTGTCTTTGCCATATATTTACACACGGTAGGTGATATAATTTTCCAAATGCAAGAAAAATATTGAGAATCAAATTTCAAACGATTATTTTTAGTTGTTTTGTAATATATATTCAAAGAAAATGCTTTGATATAATCTTGGAACCAAGCCGATCGAATGACCGGTTTCTCAAATCTACAGCAAGGAGAGTTCGGCAGACTCAAACTATTTTCGTTCGTTTGGAGACTATTTTTGAAAAAATACACCGGTGAATAGAAAGAGGGTGGCGAGAGGAGTTTGTTGGTGGCAATGGCAAATGGAACCGCCACCGAAACGACGGTGTGAGGGAGCGGCGCCTAGGGTTATGTTTGAGAGGGAAATGGGGTTTAGTTGAGAATGAAGAATGAATGAAATAAAAAAATGAACCCATTACCTTTGTAGCTGACTCGAACGGGTCATTATACCTATAACCAACCCGATTCGTGCAACCCAGCATAGGAGAAAAAAGAAACGGGTCAGCCCAACTGATTGCTTTTGGTTAGAGTCCAATTAAATTTAAACTTATCTATACCGACGACGACAACATTTGTCGGTATATAGTTTACCTATATTGACAAACATATTCAACCGTCGGTATACAATATAACCTAAACCGACAGATAACTTTACCGTAAGCAAAAACTATATTTATACCGACACACAGAACCAACCATCGGTATATGGTTCACCTATACTGACAGTTGCTATAGTTCGTCCGTATAAATTACATCTATACCGACGTTTTCTTGTCTTTCGTCGATATACATTACATTCATATCGGCGATAAATGTATTCGTCGGTAAAAATTAAAATTTTTATTGATGATTTTATTTTATCGTCGATATATACTATATATATCGCCGACTTTTGTCCATCGGTATAGCTAAGCGTCGGTATATGTAC
Organism: Hibiscus trionum; assembly: GCA_030270665.1. Lineage (NCBI taxonomy): Eukaryota > Viridiplantae > Streptophyta > Magnoliopsida > Malvales > Malvaceae > Hibiscus > Hibiscus trionum. Next base: position 380,786 of record BSYR01000016.1, read on the forward strand.
ATTTTTTTGTAGTGCAGTCTGTTTCAAAAGATCGAAATAAAATCGAGTTTGGGCTATGTAGTTTGTTTCTTCGATGAAAGAAGACCGCCTACTCGAAGTTCTTGATCCTCAAGTGCTTAACGATGAAAAGGCTGAGCAGCATAAGAAGTTGCAGGTCTAGCTCGGAGATGTGTGAGAGTGAAGTGAGAGGAAATGCCAACAATGAAGGAAGTTTCCCATGAATTAGCAGGACTGCAAGCAATGCCTAAACATACTTGGGGTGAAAGTAAGTTGATGGGAGAAGAAGTCGAATACTTGCTCGATGACTTGAATAGCACGTATGACGACGGTGCAACGAGTAGCTCGATGGGATATGATAGCATTAATAACAAAATCACATTCAAACTTGATGGTGCTCGTTGATTATGTAATCTAATTCTCTTTTTTAGTATGATTTTGGTTGATTTGTTGAAGCTTAACGTAAGTAGCGAGGATGAAGACCCAAGTTTTGAATGACTAAATAACTTTGGTGTTTGAAGAAGATAACGTCACTTTAATTGCTAAACTATTGAGTGAAAGTACATTTTCTTTTGTCTTTTAATAATGGAATAAGATGATGTAACTCAAAGGCTAATGCATACATAGGGGAAGGGTCGTTCTGGGAACAACATAAGCGCCCGCTCAGGCCTCACCTTCTACCTTTACAAGGGTTCAAGTGCCATTATTTTAAGAACATTAAACTCAGCAAACACTGCTTCCTTCTACTTAGGTGACATAAAGGCCTCATGAATAGTAATAGATGCAAATTGTTTGTGTCCACCACTACAAGAATTGCATTGGACCTCTTCATGCTATTATGTTCATCTCCACCCCTTATGTTCATGTGTTGACATACCTGTTAATGGAGAGAACAATTCATCAAATACTACATGACGTGAAATATATACTTTTTCATCAGGTGCTAAGCACTGAAACCCTCCATGTTATGGATTGGAATCGAGAAAAGTGCAGGGCTGAGGCTGAAATTTCATCTTGGGATGCTGAAACAACCTTAAATGAGGGAAGCACCTATAACCAAAAACCTTCATGTTGAAGTAATCTGGTTTTTTCTTAAACAACACCTCATAAGGTGATTTATCTTTCTATACCTTAGTTGGCAACCTGTTGATCAAATAGACTACGGTGCACACTGCATATGCCCAAAACATAATTGGTAACGTGGCTTGTGCCAAGCGTGTAACAACGGGAGTCACCACCAACCTTTTTTTTAATTTAGGTGAGATTAGATCACCTGAAAAACCGATTATTTTAATAAAACATATTTTTTCGTTTTTATTAAAACAACGAGTTTTGGTCTGCAAAACCATAAAGCAGGTTCGGGAGTCGATTACGTGTGGGGAAGGGTGAGCACCCCCACAACGCCTAAAAATTGGTACCTAGTCGATTATATATTGTTTTAACGATAGGAATTATGAATTCGAATTTAATTTAGACATTGTGATCCTTGAATACATGAATTTTGTAAAATATATCTAAAATAACACTCCTTTATACGAGACTAACGAGAAACTTACGCCCCTATAAGTTTGGGACATAATTTTTGCGAGATCCCTTACTAAAGGAATACTATTTCAAATATTATGATTTATGATTAAAAAGAAAAATTTTAGATTAGAGATTAACGAGAAAGTGACACCCCTTTAAGTTTGAGGCACGTTTTTCGCGAGGATCCCTAATAAAGAAAACATTTTTATTAAAAATTCAATTAAAAATATGAATGCAAGATATACGTACGAATATATATAATACATATGTTAATTAATAATAATAATACTAATTATATAAATAACACAACAATAATATAAATATAATAATAATAATATAACAGTAATAAATATAATAATAACAATAATAATAATAATAAATATAAATATAAATATAAAAGAAAAACAGTGACCATAATGCATGAAAATGAAAACCGAAATGCTAAATTGTTAAGGATACAAAGCTGCAATTTCCCTATTTCATTAAAAAACGCGCAGATCCTCTTGCGGGTCGAGTTAGCCGTATAGGGTACAAGCATGAAACGACGTCGTTTTGAGGCTGAACAGGGACGTCCAAAACGACGTCGTTTTGAGAAGCATATATATTCAAATTTGTGCCAAAAAAATCATTCAATCACTTGATAACCCAAAAAAATTACAAATCTCTCTACTGCTCTCTTTCTGGTTCTCTCTGCCCAACCCAACGCCGCCCAGTCTGTCGATGTCCGTCGCGATCCGCTGTTCGTCGGTGACAGAGAAATGCAGCGAACGATGACCGAAAAACATGCGAAGTGTGGTTTAGGCTCGGTTTTGGGTCCCGAAATTAGATCTCAGGTTTGTTTTCTCTAAAAACCTCCCTAGTTGTATGGATCTAAAAAATCTGAATGGATTTATAAGTTTTTTTACCTTTTTCGAATTGTTTTTTTTTCTTCGATTTATTCCCCTTTTTAGGTATTTTGGTTCAATTCCCTCCCTAATCTCTTCCTTTTTTGTGTTCTAAGATTGTTTCTAATCTTTGTTTTTTGCCGGTTCGTCTCCCTTTTATAGGGGGTCGAATCAGGGTAATCTGGACAAGTGGGGTACGTGTGGAGTTCTTTGATGATCGGGTCTGGGTGGTGGTAGCAGAAGGATGAGGGTGAAGGGTTTAAAGAGAGGGATAAGGGCGGTGGATTTGACTGGGTTAAGGGTTTTACCCGGTTTGGTTATAATTGGATTATGAGTTGAGGGTAGTGTTGGCAGCGACTTGGAGTCGGCGAGACTGACAGCAGCGCGGTTCAAGATAGTGGCAGCGGCTTACGGCTCAATGGCGGCTGTTGCTACATTGTAAGAGGCCGCTAGGGTTAGATTAGAGTTAAATTAAAATGGGTCAGATGGGTATTGGGCTTTTGGACTATTTTGGGTTTGGATTATTTGTTTATTGGGCATTGGGTATGTAAAATGAGTTCTATTATTTGGGTTTGGAAGATTAGATGAAATGGGTTACTACAGCTGTCCCACTTTGCTCATTGTTGTATAATGGAAATAAAGCAAAGACAAAAGAAACTCATTTATCAGGTTTGGTTGAGCTTCTTCTCTCTCAACTCAGCTCTTCTTCTTTCGCTTCACTTGATCAGCTCGGCCGCTCTTTTAGGCAAAATCTTCAAAATGAAGTGATCCGTTGGAGAGATAAAATCTTCAAACTAGGGTGATCCGTTAAGTAAAATGAGTTTGGCTTGCTACGACTCTGACGACAACACAATATCTAGAAAAATTTGACCTAGATGCAACACTGATGAAGAGGCAAGGTTTGCAAAATTTGATCCAACTGCAACACTGACAAAGAGACAGTATTGAATGATGAAGGTTCTGGCATTTGATCCGATTACAACGCCTATGAGGAGATAGGATCGACTGATGAAAGCTTTGATGTTTGATCTAGCTGCAATATTGACGAAGAATCAAAACCAACGTCGAAGAAGTAAAATCTTTGTTAGGGGTGAATGCAATTGCCGGCGATGGGAACAAAAGAAATCAAAACCAACGTCGAAGAGGTAAAATCTCTGTTAAAGTGGGTTTGAAAAAAGATGGTCAAGATGGGCATGCTGCAACGAATCTCGATAAACATGAAAGAAGTCTCCGATAACTGTTGTCTATAGCGTTGCGAATGAAATCATGATATAAAAACTTAGTAGATTTATTAAAAAACAGTTGTAAAGAAAATCAGAAATAAAAGAGCATGCATCACAAAATTAAATTAAACCGAAGTTATTACTTCCATCTATTAAGACAAAAGGTAATCGACTTGTGGCTTGAGTCTCTAAAAAGTCCTCAGCAGAGTCGCCAAGCTGTAACAACGTGAGTCGCCACCAACCTTTTTTAATTTAGGTGAGATTGTATCACCTGAAAACCTAGTTATTTTAATAAAACATGTTTTCCATTTTTATTAAAACAACGAGTTTTGTTCTGCAAAACCAGAAAACAGGTTCGGGAGTCAATTATGTGTGGGGGAAGGGTGAGCACCCCACAACGCCCAAAAATTGGTACCTAGTCTATTATATATTTTTTTAACGATGGAAATTATGAATTCGAATTTAATTTAGATATTGTGATTCCTGAATGCATGGATTTTGTAAAATATATCTAAAATAACACTCATTTATACGGGACTATCGAGAAACTTACGCCCCTTTAAGTTTGGGACATAATTTTCGCGAGACCCTTGACTAAAGGAATACTATTTTAAATATTATGATTTATGATTAAAAATAAAAAAAAAATTGATTAGAGATTAACGAGAAAGCGATACCCCTTTAAGTTCGAGGCACGTTTTTCGCGAAGATCCCTAATAAAGACAATATTTTGATTAGAAGTTTAGTTAAAAATATGAATGCAGGATATACGTACGAATATATACAATACATATGTTAATTAATAATAATAATAATAATAATAATAATAATAATAATAATAATATAACATAACAATAATAAATATAATAATAATAATAATAATAATAAATATAAAAGAAAAATAGTGACCATAATGTAAGAATGAAAACTGAAATTCTAAATTGTGAAGAATACAAAGCTGGAAAGATTAAAGCTGCAATTTCCCTCCCCATTTCATTAAAAAACGCAAGGATCCTCTTGCGGGTTGGGCCGCTGCGTCGGGTACAAGCATAAAATGTCGTTGTTTTAAGGCTGAATAGGGACGCCCAAAATGATGTCGTTTTGAGAAACATATATATTCGAATTTGTACCAAAGAAATCATCCAATCACTTGATAACCCAAAAAATTTACAACTCTCTCAATTGCTCTCTCTGGTTCTCTCTACCCAGCCTGACGCCGTCCAGTTGTCAGTCGATGTTCGCCGTGGTTCGTCGTTTGCTGGCGACGAATAAATGTAGCGAACGGTGACCGAAAAACATGTGAAGGGTGGTTTAAGCTCGTTTTGGGTCCCGAAATTAGATCTAAGGTTTGTTTCCTCTAAAAACCTCCCTAGTTGCTTGGATTTGAAAAACTCGAATGGATTTATTGTAAGGACACAAACGAAACAAGAATATTTTGGGGTTAGGGAAATAGAAGAATCAAAGGGATAGATTAGAATCAGAATAGCCAAAGGAAGAACAGCTACAAGTTCATTCCAGATTTTCGATAAAACAGAACCTTAGGGCAAGATGGAGGTCTTAACCCTTTTACATCAAAACGCATCATATAAGCAAAACATATAAAATAAGCAAAATAACATCCGAGACTCTTAAACAATTCCTTATTTATAAACTAGTCCCTGACAATACTCCCTCGCTGCAAAACATCCTTGTCCTAAGGATCGAAAGTAGGAAATTGCTGTTGGAGCTTGTATATAATCTCCCAAGTGGCATCCTCCGGGAAAGAATTAGTCCACTCAACAAAAACTTCAGTCACTGCTCGGTTAACTTTTTTAGTCATTCTCCTCTCGAGTATCCTTAATGGTTCATTGTTGATAGTTCCATCCGGTGCTAACACTGGCAGTTCAGACCGATAAGTTAATGCCTCAATATGTTTCTTTAACTGAGAAATATGGAAAACAGGATGAACACGCGACCCATCAGGCAATTTTAGTTTGTAAGCCACCTTCCCAACTCTGCTTTCAATCTCAAAGGGGTCAAACCATCTAGAAGCTAATTTTTGGCTATTTCTCGCTTGTACAATCTGCTGTCGGTAGGGCTATAATTTCAGATACACCCACTCCCCTGCCTGAAACTCGCAGCCAGTTCTACGTTTACAGCTTGGTGTTTCATTCAATTTTGAGCTCGTTGAAGGTAAAACTTCAGCATCTTAATTGCTGCTTCCCGTTGTTGAAGACTTATGTCCACAGAAGCAACCACGGATTCACCGACAATGTAAGGCAAGTGCACATGAGGATCTTGCCCATATAAAGCTAAGTGTGGTGTAAAATTTATAGCAGAATGGTAGGAGGTGTTATACCACCACTCGGCCAAGTAACGCCAATCTTTCCAATCTTTAGGCTTCTCACCACACATACATAGCATATAGGTTTCAAGACATTTGTTTACCCTCTCGGTTTGGCCGTCCGTTTCGAGATGATAGGATGTGGAAGGTGTGATACTGACTCCCAATTTCTGAATAAGTCTTTCCAAAACAAGCTCACAAACACCTTATCCCTGTCACATACGATGTTTTCAGGAAGTCCGTGAGGCTTGAAGATATTCTCCATAAAAAAGATGAGCCACTTCCATAGCTGTAAAAGGGTGCGATAAGGCTACAAAGTGCCCGTACTTAGTTAGCCTTTCTACTATTACCATATTAGTGTCTTTCCCCCCGCGACATAGGCAAAGCTTCCACAAAATCCATACTAATAGAACTCTAGGTTGTTTCTGGGATTAGGAAGGGTTGTAATAGTCCCCTTGGATGCCGAAGATCATCCTTGTTCTTCTGGCAGATTGTACATTCACGTACAAGTTTTTTGATGGCCCTCCTCAAACCTTTCCAGTACACAATTGCCACGACTCTTTGAATTGTTACGCGAGCCCCCGAGTGCCCACCGAAAGGACCGACATGAAAGAAATCCAACAACGCTTTCCTCAACTGTAAATCATCCCCACTACTAACTTTCCCTTCCTCTTGAGTAGCCTTCCATCCCAAGCATATTTCGAATGAGCTCAAGCTTCTTGCTCAATATCGTCAATAAATTTTTTCAGTCTAGCATCAGTTCTACCATGTCTGCATAATTCTTTCCATTAAATCCAATGTCACACTACTCACTGTAAGTGTTTGACACTTAGAAAAAACCAGATTCCTGGAGAGTAAATCAACCACCTTAATGTGAATACCCTTGCGATAGATTATTTCATATTCATAGCCCATCACCTTTAAGACCCATCTCTATTGTAGGGGTGTCAAAGCTTGCTTGTCCGATAAAAGTTTGAGGCTTTTGTGATCCGTCTTGATTTTAAAGTATCGGCCTAGCAAATATGAAGACCATTTCTTGAATGCCATAAGGACTGCCAACATTTCCTTATCATAAATTGAAAGAGCTTGATGTCTTATCCCTAGCCCCTTACTGGAAAAAGCCAAGAGCCTTCCTTTTTGAACCAAGACTACCCCTACTCCCATTGTAGAAGCATCGGTCTCAACACAGAAAATTTCTTCAAAATTTTGTAGAGCTAACACCGGAGCTGATTGAACCGCAACCTTTAGCTTTGTAAAGGCATCTTCCGCATCTTGGGACCAATTCCAAGCACCATTTTTCAGCAAGTCAGTCAAAGGTTTTGCCAAAGTACTGTACCCCTTAATAAATTGCCTGTAATAACCTGAAAGGCCAAGGAATCCCCACAACTCCTTTACCGAAGTAGGGTTGGGTCAGTCTGTAATGCATTTAACTTTATCATGTTCCATAGCTATTGTTCCTGCAGAAATTACGTAACCCAAGTAGTCGACCTCTCTCGCTCCAAATCTGCATTTGCTTCGTTTAGCATAAAACTGGTGAGTTCTTAGCAAAGTGAAAATAATTCACAAATGATTCAAGTGTGTAGGCCAATCAGATGAGTAGATGAGAATGTCATCCAGGAATACCAAAACAAACTTTTGCAACAGTCCTTTAAAGATTTGATTCATCACTCATTGGAAGGTCACCGGGGCGTTCGTAAGGCCAAAGGGCATTACTATAAATTCGTAATGGCCCTCGTGAGTACAAAAAGCAGTCTTGTGGATATCCGGGCCCCATATACGTAGTTGATGGTAGCCTGACTTGAGATCCAACTTTGAAAAAAAAGTAGCATTGCCCAACTCATCTAACAATTTTTCAACTATAGGCATAGTGAACTTATCCTTGACTGTCAATTGATTTAATTTTCTATAATTAATACACATACGCCACGAATCATCCTTACTTTTGACCATCACGACTGGAGAAGAAAATGAACTACTACTGTTCCTAATTACCCTACTAGCCAGCATTTCTCGAATTTGTTTCTCAATCTCGTCCTTCTGATAAGCTGTGTATCGGTAAGGCTTCAACTTCACTACAATTTGCTCGTCTAGCAAAAGAATTTTTTGCACCTGACCATGCTCTAGGGTAGCCCTCTTGGCTCTTCAAAAATATCTGCAAATTTCAAAAGAAGACGCCCTAGTTCCTCTGATAATTGTTCATTCCCCATCTTCATCTCTAGCTAGCCCGTTAACAATAATAAAAAAGTATTATAAGGATTGTGACATCCTCGCAGAGCCTTGCAGCATGGTTTTGAGTCAATCCAATTCAAAGCCCCTGGAAGAATACCCTTCAGTAATACTGGTTGTGCCCCTTGCTGAAATTCCATAGACAGATTGGCAAAGTCCCATCGAATTGGACCCAATGTAGATAACTGTTGCACCCCTAGTACATCATCACTCCCCTTAAGAGGCAACACCAAGAAACCAAAATGAAAAAGTGCCCCTGTGTAGACCAATGAACAGACTTGCATACTCTCATTGTTTCTAAGGAACCACCATCGACAATAGTTACTTTCCAGCTGGCCTTTGTTTCGATTCGAAGCCCCAACCTCTTTGCAGCCATCAAACTGACAAAATTGTGAGTGTTGCCTGAGTCGATTAAAGTGACTAGCTCAACACCTCCAATCTGAATATGGAATTTCATAGTTTCATAGGCAGCCATGCCCCACACGGCTTGTCAACACCTCTTCACAGTCTAAAAATTACTCTGGGTCAGTCTCTTTTTCCACCACATCCACTGAAATTTGGAAGACTTGAGACTTGGTGCAACGATGACCGGCTGTGTACTTTGAAGCACACTAGAAATACATACCCTTATTTCGTCTATCTTCGATTTCAGTCATAGTCAAAGCTTCCCCAGACCCTTTTGTGCTACCCGGGGATGCAGATTTCATAATACTAGATCCTGGTCGACTTGGAGAAATGCTGCTAGAGCTATAAGCCGAACCTGAAACGCTATAAGCTTTGTAAGTATTTCGGCCAGGGTTAAAAGAAGTCCTCGAAGGAATCGATAACATTGAGGGTACATTTGCTTGCGGGGTAATACCAATTCCCTTCTTATGATGAGGAAAAAATAACTTCTAAGTGTTTGGCCATGTGATAAGCATCGAGTACTCAAAACATACTTTTATGGCAATTGTACCTGATTAACCAGTTGAACAAATTCCTCATAGTATTGCTCAACAGACTTTGTTTGTCGCAGCCCCACCAGTTCCGAGAAAGGATCATCGAATTCCCTTGGTGCAAAACGATCTTTCATACATGCCAAATATTGTTCCCAGCTCATATCTCCCACGTCGGCGTTGTTCATTGTTATAAACTAGAGCCATTGCAGGGCCTTGCCCTCGAGGTGCAGCATTACCACCCTGATTTTAGCAAAATCAGGCACCACTTCAGCCTTAAAATATTGCTCGAGCTTCACAAGCCATCCTTTGAAACCACTTCCATCGAATTTGGGGCAGAGAAGTCGATAAGCAAAATTATTCGATGAAGGCGAGACTACTTGAAATGGAATTGATGTCGGTATCACCTCCCCCTCGACGGAACCCAATTGACGAGGTTGAGGACTACTGGTAGTTGGAGAGGATGGAGAAGCACCCATAATACCCTGAGTCGGAATTTCATCCGACGGAATAGTCTTCCCCAACGCAATGGAGATCACCTTCTATAACTCTGTCAAAATAAAAGTGCGAACTTCGGTCAAATGGTTTTCCATCTTAAGATCCATTTGCGCAATATCTGCTCTGGCTGACAAAATTTCCATCTGAAGTAGATCTATCTCCAGTTGCCACGGAGGAGTCTGGGTCGCAGTCAGCGGTGTTGGTCGAGGTTCTAGTGCTTGTTAAGCCGATTGGCTACGAGTCACCACGCCGTCCACCATTTCACAAGATCAGAGAGGCTCTAATACCCTTGTAAGGACACAAACGAAACAAGAATAATTTTGGGGTTAGGGAAATAAAAGAATTAAAGGGAGAGATTAGAATCAGAATAGCCAAAGGAAGAACGGCTACAAGTTTATTCCAGATTTTCGATAGAACAAAATCTTAGGGCAAGAGGGAGTTCTTAACCCTTTACATCAAAACGCAACGTATAAGCAAAATATATAAAATATGCAAAATAACACCCGGGACTCTTAAACAATTCCTTATTTATAAACTAGTCTCTGGCATTTATAAGTCTTTTTTATACCTTTTTCGAATTGTTTTTTTTCTCTTCGATTTATTCCCCTTTTTAGGTATTTTGGTTCAATTCCCTCTCTAATCTCTTTCTTTTTAGTGTTCTAAGACCGTTTCTGACCTCTATTTTTTACCGGTTTGACTCCCTTTTATAGGGGGTTGAATCATATTACAAGTGGGGGACACGTGGAGTTCTGTGGTGATCGGGTCTGGGCGGTGGTAGCAGAAGGAAGAGGATGAAGGGTTTAAAGAGAGGGATAAGGGCGGAGGATTTGACTAGGTTAAGGGTTTTATCCAGTTTTGTTATAACTGGATTATGAGTTGAGGGTAGTGTCGGCAGCGGCTAGGAGTCGGCGAGACTGACGTCGGCTCAGTTCGAGACGGCGGTAACGACTTACGTCTCAATGACGGTTGCTGCTGCAGTGTAAGAGGCGGCTAGAATTAGATTAGAGTTAAATTGAAATGGGTCAGATGGGTATTGGGCTTTTGGATTAATTTGGGTCTGGGTTATTTGTTTATTGGGCATTGGGTATGTAAAATAGGTTCTATTATTTGGGTTTGTAAGCCCAGATGAAATGTGTTACTACAAGAATTAAGGCCAGCTCAATAAAATAACGATGCCTCCTCTTTACAACTCCATTTTGCTCGAGGTATGAGGATAAGTTACATAGTGAACTATCCCTTCTGCAACCAATACTTTGAACATGTCATGATACTCACCTCTGCAACCGCTCTGCAACTCGTTGATCAAAAGCACCGTATTGAGTGTGCACCATTTTTTCAAAGAATTGAAAAATACCAGCTGCTTGAGTCGTACATGCATCTACAAAGTTTACGTAGTATCGATAACTTTTGGACACTACGTGTGAAGGACCCAAATATTAGAAAATACAAGTTGAAGTGGTTTGTCATGCTCAATTTAGGAAGTAGTTTATGGAATTTTGTGACCTTTTCTCATTCGGAAGGAATGCTCGTGTTGTTTGAACTTGAGGCAGCAATAACCCCAGGAAAGTCCTTATCAAATCTATACCAACACCTATCCTCCAAATGTCCAAGTTTTCCACACAACTAACACTGAAATTCAACACGTCCACAATCTCTACCAGCATTTCTTCCTGAATGAAACTGAGAGTTTCGTTGCCCCTATGATTCGGAGCACCTCTATGACTGTTTTCATTTCCATATACAATGTGAACATTATTAGCACTCATAGGAACGATTTCAATCTGAGAATTAAATCTAGCGAGTCGTGCTTCAGCATCTACCTACATTGAGAAAACATCATCTAATGTATATGGTTCTCTACTAGTAGTTATGACTGCCATGAAAGGTTGGTAATCTTTAGGTAAGCCATTTAGTAATTAGTATGCTTAGTAATATGCTCAACATCCGATACGAGACTACCACAAGAAACTAACACATTACATACCTCTTTTATTTGAGTAATGTATGGACATAGATAGGATTTGGGGTTAGGGGGCAAACTATAAATGTTTGAAAGTGAGGGAGGACAAATTCATAAATAAACCAATATCTAAAGAAATTTAAATAAGGGGACAAAAGTGAAAAAAAATTTCTTCGGGTGTAAATCTGTCTCTAAATCTATGCACGCATACTCTTACCACCTTTCTTGAGAGCACGCAACTTGTAATGAAAGCTCATCACAGATGTAGTTGAGCAATGAGCAAAGAACTTTAAGACTGTATTCCATACCTTAGCAGCAGTTTAGCCCCACGAATAGAGGGAGAAGATGAGCATTGATAGTCGACTATAAAAAAGAGTCTTCATTAATCTTAAACCTTAATCTTAAATTCTAAATCTATTTTTTTTTACTGTGAAGAATAAATATGGCACAGAAAAAGTTCATATGATTTCTATTCCAAATATATACTCATTTTTTATCCTCTCTTCTCTCATGGCACTTATTTCTTTAACTGAAGATAGTTTTAAAAACCGTTATTTTTTTAATATCAAATCATTTAACTTTGTACATGTAATTGTTTTCGTTATGTTTGATGAGCAGAATACGATGATTATCTATTTATTATTGTTAATGGCGGAGGCACGTTTATGATCTCGGTATATGTTGACATTTCAAAAATTTGGAAAAAAAAAGTTAATTTTATAAGTTTTATATGAAAATACTAAAAATAAATTGATACCTATTTTTTAATCACGCACACTATAATTTAAATTTAGATGAATATTTGGTTAGCTGAATTTTTTTTCCAGCTTTGTTATCCCATATAAATTTCTTTACAAATTGATTTAGTTTTGAATTTGCTTTCTTTACTTTTAAATATTTATGTTTTTGTCTCCAACCTCAAATTCTGGCTACATCTGACTGAAGAGATTATTCTGAGTTGAGATCAAGTCAAGGTCTCTCTCATAGACCATAAACCATTCATCAAGCACAGCCAATATGAACACGATGAACATTAATCCTATCCAGATTCCATATTGTTTGTATTTATCTTAAAGACATTGAAAGGAGAAGCTGCTTAGCTATTGCATGCACAAAACATTTTCCAACTATTTTCAATGACTAGAATTACTCTCATAGAAATGATGAAATATTAGAAAGTTGTAACAAAATAAAAAAATACATTGGAATTATTAGAGTTTGTAAAATGTCTATAAATTATTAAAAAATATTAGAATTAAAAAAAGTATCATAAAAAATAAAAAATCATGTGTTATGTCACGTTTTAATTCATTAACAGTTTTTAAACGATTGTTAAAATTCATACATTTAAATATTCTCTCTATCTTTTGACACGTTTTTCCTCTGTCTTTTGACACGTTTTTTTTTTCTCTCATTTTCTTTTTCCTGCCTTGTCCTGTTCTTTCTTTCTTGTGGTGATCATGGCTGACATGGAGAATGAGATGGCCGGTTTGAATCTCGGCAACGATGAAGATGAAGTTTTAGATCTTAGTTTCCAAGCTTCTGATGTTCAAGTGAACTATGATTTCTGCCTAGTCGGTCTCTTTCTTACCACTAGTATCGTCAACTTCCAATCGATGAAGACCACTCTTGCTAATCTTTGGAGGCCGGTGGAAGGAATCTCCATTTCTGAACTTGGTGGTGGTTGATTCTTATTTCGATTCTACAATGAAGTCGACATCGATAGAGTTGATTCTTGTGGACCGTGGAATTTCAACTCTCATCTATTGGTTCATCGTCGTATAAAGCAGGGCGAAAACCCAATGCTATTGCCGCTTACCCATCTTTGTTTCTGGGTCCTTGTCCATGATGTCCCTCATGGTTTTCTATCAGAAAAGTTAGCCTCTTCTCTTGGCAAATTTTTTGGAAGCTTTGTGGAATATGATTCCAACGCTATCTCTTTAGGCTATAAGGGGATTATGCGTATCCGTGTGTGCATGGATATCCGTCTGCCGCTTAAGCGACGGAAGAAGCTCCTTCTCCCCGACGGCAATGCCCATTTTGTCTGTTTCGAATATGAACGGCTCACCCTGTTTTGCTTCATCTGCGGCCGCTTGGGTCATGGGGAAATGTTCTGTCCTGTCAAGGTTGCAAAAGGGGCAAACAACGTTACTCAGGATTGGAATCTATCGTTGCGAGCTCCGGTCAGACGTTCCATCCCGCCGGCAAGCATCTGGTTACGTGAACCCACTGCCATGGGACCGCGCGATTTAAGGGATGCTGGAGGATTCACGCGGGATAACAGCCAAAATCAATTCATTCCTGGTAATTATGGTCCGCAAAATACGCCATCCCCCACAAATGGTGCTGCTATTAATAAAGGAATTTCCTTTCCTTTCTTTCCGCCGTCCTTATCCCTTTCCATGGATCCAGTTGGGCCCTCATTTGGACCTATGCCCATTATGGATATACCAATGGAGCAAGCTACTGAAGAAAGCCCACTTGAATCGGCTGATAGTATCAAACGAAAACAGGTTCAAGTCCATTCATCCGAGGTTTCTCATTTGCAAGATTCTTCCGATGTTTCAAACTCATCATTGGCCGGCCTTACTTCACAGGCCCGCCAGTCGCAATGAAAATCGTATGTTGGAATGTCCGTGGTTTGGGGAAACTACGGGCTGTTAGACGCCTAAGGTCTAAAATACGGGTTGTGCATCCTCAAATTTTATTTTTAATGGAAACGAAAGTGTCGGCTGTTCGTATGGAGAAAATTCGCAGAAAATGTGGTTTTATCCACGGTTTAGATATTGATGCTGATGGCTCTAGGGGCGGTTTGTCTTTATGGTGGTCTGCGGAGTTTATGGTTACTCTTTGTAGTTATTCTTCTTTTCATATTGATGTTAATGTTACTGATGGTGATTCTAATAATATTTGGCGCTTTACCGGTTTTTATGGGAACCCTATTACAGCTCAAAGAGAAGTGTCTTGGAATTTATTGCGCTCGTTAAACACTAGTCCGAATTCACCTTGGCTTGTTTCTGGTGATTTTAACGAGATTCTACTGGCTAGTGAGAAAAAAAGGGGTCGCGTACGCCCAAGTAGACAGATGAATGCCTTCTCTTCTGCCCTCAATGATTGTGGTTTATCTGATTTGGGTTATTCGGGCCGTTGGTACACATGGGAGAAGGGGCGTCTAGCCTCCAACAATGTCCGAGAAAGAATCGACAGAGCTGTTGCTAATTCAGCTTGGAGAGAGAGTTTTCCGGATTATCACGTCCAGTATCTCTCCCACATAATTTCGGATCACTGTCCAATTTCCATTGATACTTGTCTTGTCCGTGGTGGTTCTCCTAAGAACCTGTTGTTCCGATTTAATGCTAACTGGGTGTTGGAACCGGATGCTGATGAAGTAATTCGCAAATCATGGGAATCTGCTGATGGAGATGCGTATTTTAAACTTCAAAATACAGCGAATGCTTTGATTCTATGGAGTCGAGGTCTCAAATCGAAACGTAATGCCAACAAACGTATTCTTACTGACCGATTGAATACCCTTTCGGCTGCTGATCCTGATGATGAAAACTTAGCCGAACTTCTTGAAGTTAAATTGGCTCTTAATTTGGAAGCTGACAAGGAAGAGCTCTTTTGGGAGCAAAGAGCACGTGTCAATTGGCTTCAAAAAGGTGATAATAACACTGCCTTCTTCCATAAGTGGGCCACTTATCGTAAGAAGAAAAATACAATCCACAAACTGAAGAAACCCGATGGATCCTGGGTTTACGATGATGAAGGGATGTCTCAGTTAGCAACTGATTATTTTGAGGGCCTCTTTACCGCTCAGTCGGTTGCGAATCCCTCCCCCATCTACAGCTTGGTTCGTCCCTCTATCTCCGTTAGCGATAATGCTAACCTTCGAATGCCTTTTACCAAGGACAAAATTCTTACAGCTGTTAAACACATGGCCCCTCTTAAAGCATCGGGCCTGGATGGTTTCCCGGCGATGTTCTTCCAACAATATTGGCATATCATCGGGTCGGATATCACGTCTTACTGTAATGCTCTGTTCGCTGGTGAAGTTGACTTAAAGGGTATGAACTCTACAAATGTGGTTTTGATCCCAAAGATTGCAAACCCCACTAGTATTGACCAGTTCAGGCCCATAAGTCTTTGCCCGGTCCTTTACAAAATCTATGCTAAAGTCCTTGCTAACAGGTTTCGCCCCCTACTCGACAGATGTATTGATCAAAGTCAGAGTGCGTTTATACCGGGTAGGCTTATTACGGACAATATTCTAATTGCCTACGAATTGTTACACTCTATGAAGATTAAAAGGTCCGGTTCTAAAGGGGCTTTCGCCCTAAAACTCGATATGGCCAAGGCCTATGATCGAGTAGATTGGAGTTTTCTTCAAGGAATGCTTCTTCGGATGGGTTTTGACGACTTCTGGGTGGCTAATTTGATGAAGTGTGTCACTTCTGTTTCTTACTCTCTGTGCCTTAATGGGAATTCCGGATCTCCTTTTTACCCAACAAGAGGGCTTCGGCAAGGTGATCCGTTGAGCCCCTATCTCTTCCTCATTTGTGCTGAAGGCTTCTCTTCTATCTTTCATAAGGCGAAAGAGGCTAAGACCATCTCGGGCACTAAAGCTGGGCGTTATGGTATTCCTATTACTCACTTATTTTTTGCCGACGACAGTATTTTATTCGGGCAAACTTCAGTGACCGAAGCTTCAGTGATTAAGGACCTTATTTCGACTTATGAAGACATCTCGGGTCAGCTGGTTAACTACAGCAAGTCTTCCATTTTTTTTCAGTGGGAATGTTTCTGCCACCACAGTTGCGACCATCAGCAACCTTTTTGGTGTCCGTGTCTCTACAAACCCAGAAAAATACCTGGGTTTGCCAAATATGGTGGGTCGGAATAAAAAAACTGCCTTCGCGTCGCTCCGGGACAAATTTATTTCGAAGACAGAGAATTGGACCCTAAAGGACTTGTCAATGGGAGGTAAGGAAATTTTCATCAAATCCATATTGCAATCTATTCCCATTTTCGCTATGCAATGTTTCCTTTTCCCTAGAAGCCTATGTAATGATTTGGAGTCCATTATGAACAAATTTTGGTGGCGTAATAAGTCTACTAAGAAAGGAATCCATTGGACTAGATGGAGTGATCTTTGTCTTCCTAAACGGGATGGCGGGCTAGGCTTTCATGATCTTGCTAAATTCAACATCGCCCTTTTAGCTAAACAGGGTTGGAACTTGATTCAAAATCCTTCTAGTCTTCTTGCTACAGTCTTAAAGGCTAAGTATTTCCCAAATGGAAGTTTCCTAACTGCTAACCTAGGTTCTTATCCTTCCTATACTTGAAAGAGCATATGGTGTTCTAGAGGCCTTATTGAGCAAGGTCTAGGTTGGAGAATAGGAGATGGGGCCTCTGTAAATATTTGGGATGATGCTTGGGTCGGTGATTCTGGTATTGGCAAGATCGTAGGTGTGGTTCAGAACAACAATTTCTCTACTGTTAGCGAGCTCATTAATGTCTAGACACATTCATGGTGCATTGATTCTGTCACTCTACTTTTCAGTCCACATCAAGCAAAGATTATCCTAGCTACTCCCCTACCCTCTCACCCCACTAGGGACACACGAATTTGGAGGGGAGATAATTCTGGTACCTACTCGGTTAACAGTGGCTACAAATGGCTCACCAATTCTTCTCTACGACCTGAAACCTATCCAACTACTCTAGTGGATAATTGGTATACCAATTTGTGTAAGGCAATTTGGGCTCTCACTCTACCAGCTAAAGTAAGAATTTTCTTCTGGAGGTTTGTTCATAATCTTCTACCAACGGCTATTAATCTTTGCAAAAGACAAGTCAACATTAGTCCGCAGTGTGTGCTTTGTCAGAACTTCTCAGAATCTACTATGCACTTTACTTGCGAATGCTCCTTCATTTCTACTGTTTTTTCAGGTTTATCAGTCAATATTCTAGACATGAATGTGGAGCAGAATTTCTTATTATGGATGTCTAATATGTTTGAAGCTCTTGACTCGGCAAAATCTAGACTGTTTGTTATCGCATTATGAGCTTGTTGGGGCTTACGAAATAGAATCATTCACGACAACATATCACAGAATGCATCGGATATTATTACTTTTGCAAAATCCTACGCTAGTGAGTTAGATGGATCTAAATCTACTGCTATAGTTATTATTCCTATCAGAAATGAGAAATGGGAACCTCCCCCTCAAGATTTTTACAAAGCAAATTTTGATGCAAGCTTCGATATCTCTACTTTTACATCAACCTCAGGTATTATAATCCGTAACTCAAATGGATTAACAATGGCAGTGGGTTCTTACCCAAACCAATTTATCCTTAACCCGGAACACGCTGAGGCAGCTGCATGTGAGGACACCCTCGTTCTCCTTCACGATCTGGGTTTTCGCAAAGTAATTGTGGAGGGTGATTGTTTGTCGGTGATCTCTAAGCTCAAGCTACCTGCGAGGGACAACTCTTTAGTCGGAGTTAGAATTTCAAATATCCTTCAGAGGGCAAAGGCTTTCTCTCACCTTTCGTTTACGCATGTCCACCGTGAGAAGAACAAACCGGCGCACATGATAGCTCGGCACGGCAGAGCTTTCCAAGAACCTAGGGTTTGGATTGAAGAGTCGCCCGCGGAAGTTTCTGAAGCTATTTCGAACGATCGACGGTGGCTCACTACCTCACCTTGAGGATCTTCGCCTCCTTTATCAGAGAATTTACTCAATTTCCCTCTGATTTTGTCATCTGGTTTTTTCCCCTCTTTCTCAAATCGATTTTCATCTGCGTATTTCCCCAAAATACCAAGTCGAGGAGGATGCCTGGTTCAGCTGATTTATTTTCTTTTCTTTTGTTTTCCTTTACACGATGTCGTTTCGTTTATGGTTCCTTTAGTTGTATTTTTACCCAATAATAAAATCAGCTTTACAATGTTAAAAAAAAAGATAAGAGTATAAATATTACTATGTTATACATCGCTATACACCATTCACTTCTTTAATAAATGTTAAAGTTTTCAGGGACTCAACTTGCAATTTACTATATTTTTTCCAAACATATATTTTACAAGTATTATAAACTATTCTCTATCCCACAAACCCTAAACTGGAGCCATATGGGGCTTTGGCCCCCCAAAAATTTTGGAAAATTTGTATTATATTCTTGAAATATTTTTAAAATTATAATTAGGCCCCTCAAAATTTATAAAAATTCTCATATAGTTCTAAAGTTTTCTATATTTTTAATTTCCCCCTCAAAATTTTTAAAAGTTTCATTTAACTTTTCGAAACATTTATTTAGACCCTCATATTTAAAAATAAATTTCTCACTAAATCCTTCAAAATTTTTAAAAATTTTACTTACACCACTAAAATTTTAAAATTTTTAATTAGATTCCTCAAACTATAAATTCAAAATCCGCCGCAGACTAAACACCCTAAATCCTTCTCTTTTGTTGCCTATCTTTGCCGCCGAAGATAACTGCTTAATACCATGTTCTCTTCATTTGCAGATAAATGCTATTGGATTCCAATTATTTTAATTTTATTCCTCAACCCAACTTGGATGAGATATTTCTTTTAATTTCTAAGAACAGTAATCCGAATTATTAATCATAAGATCAATTTTCATGTAAGTTACTTTCTTTTAATTTCATAAAATTGTATCATTGAATTTATGTTCCCAACGAAACATCATGGAGTGTGTTAATTTCATAAAATTTTATTTGTTAACGTATTTAAGGTTGGTGAGATGGAGAATAGTTTATAAAATTTAAAATTAAAGAGTAAACAATATTCGAGAAAAATATGATTAATTGCATGTTAAGCCTCTAAAATTTTTAATATTTATTAAAAAACACTAAAAGAATTAATGGTGTGTAACATTGTAAGGATTTTCTAAAATATAATTTAGATATTTTCCAAAGTTAAGACAAAATGTTTCAATCATTAAATATATACATATGCTAAAAAAATATTTTACAACAACCGAAGAAAGTCAACACAGGAACAAGCTTTCTATATATAAAAAAAGACAGCCTACCAGGAACGAGAAAGCACAAGAAATTCAAAACAAATGAAAAACGAAAGCGAAGAGGCTACACTTACGTGACAGTACAATATATCGTAGGAAACTCACCTTGAATTATTATTATTATTATTAGTAGAAGGTTCTAAAGTCAATGGTTGGTTCATATTTGTAATAGGAACGAACAGTGAATTTTATGTTAATAATATGAAAGTTTCTAAAATATATAAGAATATGAAAATTTCAGATAATACGATTACCTCGTAGCACTGCTTGGTCCATCCCATAGCTGGCCTTGAATTTTACGCGCAGGAACTATTGCAGACTTAGTCTAATGCGTGCCCGTTATTGTCACATGTCAAACAAGCCGGCCTATTAAACTTTGGCTACATGCGTTGTGGCCGTGGAAGAGTACAATCTTGGAGAAATCGGAGATGTGTTTAACCAGATTCAGATCTTTTGTTCTTGTGCTGCTGCTTAATGTTATATTGACAGCAAAAGCATCAACACCAGCTGCCACTTCTCAGGCTAAACCCGGCTGCCAAAGCCGCTGCGGCGACATTATCATTCCGTACCCGTTCGGTACCGGCGGTGATTGCAACATCACGGAAGATTTCTTCATCACATGTAACACCAGTTTCACACCCAACAAACCCTTCGTATCCACCTCTAACATCGAAGTCATCGACATATCCCTCGACGGTCAGTTGCGCATCCTCAGTAACGCAAGCTATGATTGTTACAACACCTCAGGATATAGGAGATGGCTTTACTTTTCTCTCTGGCTCGGACTTCCTGGATTTTCAATAAACAATACCAAGAACAGGTTCACCGCAATTGGGTGCGACACCTATGCTCGGGTGGATGGTTTCCTCGGACAGAATTACGCAACCGGTTGCTTGTCGTTATGTAGTAACATCACCGATGTTTCGAACGGGTCCTGCTCCGGGATCGGCTGCTGTCAGACAAGTATCCCAAAGGGTGTGAGGAGCTATAACATCACTCTCGAAAGCTATGATAACCATGCCGCTGTATTGCCCGAAAACCCCTGCAGCTATGCATTTATTGCAGAGAACGATAACTATTCCTTCTCTAGCACAGATCTTCTTAGTTTCGATTTTCAAGACAAGCAGTTTCCAGTCACTCTTGATTGGAAAATCGGGAATACGAGTTGTAACGAAGCGGAGAAGGATACCATGAATTTTGGATGTAAGGAGAATAGTAATTGTAATGATTCAGAAAATAACTCTGGATATTTCTGCAAGTGTTATGAAGGATACAACGGGAACCCTTACCTCTCCAATGGATGTAAAGGTAAGTAACTATATACAAAATTATTCCATGCCTCACCGTATTTGAACTTTCTATTCCTAAAAATATTTTGTTATTTTACATACATATGATCTGCAATTTTCAGATATAAACGAGTGTGAAACCATGAGTCCTTGCAATGGAACTGCAAGTTGTATCAACTTACCTGGGACATATAACTGTTCATGTCCGGTGGGCTACGAAGGCGACGGTAGAAAAAATGGAACGGGTTGCAGTTTACCCAACAAGGGTCAGTCCAAGAGATCTCCCCTTATTGATGTTGCTCTAGGTTAGTGATTTCTATGCCTAATTATTGTGTTACTTGTTATATATAACTATAATTTAGAATCTTGGATTAGATATGTTTTATGAAATAATTAGTAAATCAGTGGAACTATTGTTTTATGGTTTGAACATAGGAACTAGCATTGGGTTTCTTGGTCTCCTCTTGGGGATAGTCTTGTTGTACTGGATGCTCAGGCGAAAACAGATTTCGAAACTAAGAGAAGAATACTTTCAGCAAAATGGTGGTATTTTGTTGCGGGAACAGCTTTCAAGGCGACAAGGCTACCGTGAAGATGTTAAAGTATTTGCAGCGGAGGAGCTCGAGAAGGCCACAAACAATTACCATGAAAGCAGAATTTTAGGACAAGGAGGGCAGGGGACAGTGTACAAGGGAATATTAGGTGATAATCGAGTCGTTGCCATTAAAAAGTCGATAATCGGAGATCCAAGCCAAGTTGAACAATTCATTAATGAAATAATGGTGCTGTACCAGATCAACCACAGGAATGTTGTCAAGCTACTAGGATGTTGTTTGGAGACACAGGTTCCACTTTTAGTCTATGAATATATCACAAATGGAACCCTCTTTCACCATTTGCATAATGACGGTGATGATAATGATGCCCCTTCTCTTCCGTGGGAGGCTCGTTTGAGAATTGCGACCGAAACGGCAGAAGCCCTTTCTTATTTACACTCTTCCGCTTCGGTTCCGATCATTCATCGAGACATCAAGTTGGCAAATATATTGTTAGACGACAATTTCATCGCAAAAGTTTCTGATTTCGGGGCTTCAAGATTGATCCCCTCGGACGAGGCACAGATAACCACAATGGTGCAAGGAACATTCGGCTACTTGGATCCTGAATACATGATCACAAGCCTTTTAACCGAAAAGAGCGATGTTTACAGCTTTGGGGTTGTACTTATAGAGTTACTAACCGGACAGAAAGCAGTCTGTTTCAAAAGATCGGAAGAAAAGCGTGTTTTGGCAATGTACTTTGTTTCTTCAATGAAAGAAGACCGCCTGCTCGACGTTCTAGATCCTCGGGTGCTAAACGATGAAAACGTTGAGCAACTAAAGGAAGTTGCAGGTCTGGCTCGGAGATGTGTGAGAATGAAGGGAGAGGAAAGGCCAACAATGAAGGAGGTTGCGCATGAATTAACAGGACTGCAAGCAATGCCTAAACATCCTTGGAGTGAAAGTAAGTTAATGGGAGAAGAAGCCGAATATTTGCTCGGTGACTTGAACAGCACGTATGATGACGGTGCAACGAGCAGCACGATGGGGTATGATAGCATTAATAACAAAATCACATTTCAACTTGATAGAGCTCGTTGATTATGTAATCAGTTTTTTTTTTTTTTTACAAAACACCTCATTTATTCTAATTTTTATAGACTTTTCTTGTAATTTTATTTATTTTTTCTATATTTAATAAAATTGGCAGCTAGCATTATTTAATAGAAAAAAGTACATTACTAGTTGACACCTCATTTATTCTCGTGTTCTTCTTTTGATCACTCAGCTATTCTTTTTATAATCTTTAAAAACTATCGACCAGACATATATAGCATTTTTTAAAAATAAAATTCATTTTATTTTTTAAAGATAATATCAGGTAAATTTTATTACTTAGAAAGAGAGCCGAACAAAAAAATTCAAACATAAAAATATTTATAGCCCATAACAACAAACTAAAAAATAAAATAAAATAAACTTAGTCACGCCAATAAATGATACTTTCACCGTCACTCAAATAGATTAGCATATGCACAATTGAACGGCAAAAGGCCATGGAATTGTCAACACACGAGATATAAAGTGAATTCTCTAAACGCTTGATGCGAAACCTACAGTCATGCAGTCTACTTCGCAGAGTAGATCTGAATGCATCGGCAAACAACCACAATAGGAGATCAAACTATTGAACGACAACCGACAATCACACATCAAAACTGAGCGTTGTGAGAAACTTTACACGAACGCAAATCTACCGCAATGGTAGACGAATAACGTACTATAAGGCAGAGACGTGCCACAAGGCAGAGGAAAAACTTGCCACAAAGACAAAAAAAAATAAGCGCAATGATATGTGCGAGAAGTAAGAATCCAAACCAAAGAAATTCTAATATAAAAAGCAAAAATAAATAAATATAAAAGTAAAAATGGAATATAAAAACGTAAGGGAAAAGAATAACAGTGACGATCAACACTACGACTAGTGTTGCCGCCTGTAAGTTATCCGAGAAGTGTTAGAGTTTGAGGGAGAGTGTAAGTTATCCGAGAAGTGGTAGAGTTTTATTTAATCTATAATTAGAGTTTATTCCCAAGTCAGTAGTTTAGATTTACTAGAAGTCTTATTTAAATTAGGGATAAATATTATTTAAATTAGAGATAAAAGTATAGTTTAACTATACTAAAACTCTGTAATTGCCTATTTAAAGGCTCACTGTACACACATTTGAATAATTGAAGAATAATAAGAAAATACAGAGAAACACATTGTTCTCTCTAGAAAATATCCTTTTCATCTTCTTCAAACAACAAATCCCTAACCACTGATCAAACACAAACCACCATTATTCATTGCATCTCCGGCCACCATGGCCCCTTTCTCACATGGTATCATGAGCCAACATCGGTCTTGATGTCGTCACCACTGTTGCCATCTCTGATCTGATTTTTTTTCTTTTCATATGCACACTTTTTTCCCGCTGCTATCATTAGGCCACGCTCATTCCTTGGCTTCTCCTTCGTTTGAATCTTACATCTCTGGTGAAATTTCTGCTCATTTATTTTTTGTTGTTTTGTCGAAAAGGTTATAGTTTAGCCTTAAAAAAAGCTATTTGGTTCTATCTTAGCCATCCGTTCTAAAAAAGATAGGAGAAAAGGTTTTAGTTTAGCCTTAAAGAAAAACTATATTATTTTTCAAGGGATTCTACATCAAAAATCCAAGTTGGGACTCTAGTACGTGTAACTACCAGCTTGAGGGGGAGTGTAGATTCCTGTGATCGTTATTGAATGGAAGCAGCTACTTAGTCCGTGAATGGCAGAAAAAGCTGGAAGTCATCTCAGAAGAAGATGCAAAAATCAGAAAAAGATCATCACTGACAGAGGAAAGCTGGAAGACATCTAAGGAAGGCGCAAAACCAACAACTACAGCAAAGTTGGTAGTCATCTCAAGAAGGATGCCGAAATCAGCAACATCAGCTGCAAATTTTCAACAATGACTGTGCAAAGAACAACATGATTATATCCTAGTTGTTCAACTCAATGGCTCTCGGAAAAGGGAGATTTTCTTTTCTCTAAGAAACAATAGAAGAAATATGAGTGGACATCACATCCAAGATCCAAGCTGGTGCTCTACTACGTTTGCTCACCAGCTTGAGGGGGAGTGTAAGTTATCCGAGAAGTGTTAGAGTTTGAGGGAGAGTGTAAGTTATCCGAGAAGTGGTAGAGTTTTATTTAATCTATAATTAGAGTTTATTCCCAAGTCAGTAGTTTAGATTTATTAGAAGTCTTATTTAAATTAGGGATAAATATTATTTAAATTAGAGATAAAAGTATAGTTTAACTATACTAAAACTCTGTAATTGCCTATTTAAAGGCTCACTGTACACACATTTGAATAATTGAAGAATAATAAGAAAATACAGAGAAACACATTGTTCTCTCTAGAAAATATCCTTTTCATCTTCTTCAAACAACAAATCCCTAACCACTGATCAAACACAAACCACCATTATTCATTGCATCTCCGGCCACCATGGCCCCTTTCTCACACCGCCGGCGGCCAAATAGAAAATAAATATTAAAGAGAAAGCCGCGCTGCATAACCAAAGTTGAAAGAAACACCTAAAACCTAGTTGACATCTGATGGAGTATTTTTCACATATTCTTTAAAATTCATTTTATTTATTTCTTCCATCATCATCATTTTATATGAAGTTTTAAACATTTATTAGTTGGAAATAAAATCAAACAAAATGTCTATCTGTCAGGGAAGGGACAAACGACGTCGGATGGAAATTATCTACCCCTTTTCGGTGCCCCTACTTATACCCCCACACTCAAAATTAGGTTTAGGGTTTAGGGTTTTAGGTTAGGGGTTATGGTTAGGGTTTAGGAAATTTAGGGTAGGGTGTATTTTTTAGGGTATAGGGTATAGGGTGTAGGGTTTAGGATTTAGAATTTAGGGTTATGGCTTGAAATTTAATTTTGTTGTATTTTTTAGTGATGGGCATATGTAGGGGCACTGAAAAGGGGCAGACGAATTTTATCCAACGACGTCATTGGTGTGGAATAAATACATATCATTGGTGTGGAATAAAAGCATAGGCTAATGGTTAAAATCAAACAAAATATCTATATGCTAGGAAAGGGACAGACCACCTCATAGGTGTGGCATAAAATTATAGTTACATGCTTAAATTGAATAGAAATCATTTCTTATTTTTCGGTGACTTTATTTATGTCTATATAAAAAATTAAGTTTTGAGTTAAAGTTTAAGGTTAGAGTTTAATATTATGATTTGAATTTAAAGTTTATGGTTTAGAATTTATAATTTAAAGTTAAGATTTAAAATTTAATTTTTTAGTCTTAAAATATAAAAAAAAACACCGAAAAAGGACAAAAGAAAGGGGCACACCACTGCATTGGTGTGAAATAAATCAAAGGTACATTGTTTGCCAAGAAAGGGATTTAATGTTTTTTTCCTCATAAAGGGGTTTATGTTAGAACCGTAAACATAGAATAAATTTAACTTAGTATCTATTATGTCAAATCACCAAGAATAAAAATGAGAGGTAACAGCGTGCCAGAATGTATCTGTAAATTGTAATTCTTAGATTTTGATGTTAAACTTTCGAATTTTTTGTATTGATTTTTTAAGAAGATAAGTTATCTTTCAACATAAAACTCTTTCTCAGAATTAACCTATTTTTTGGGATCACTTTCTTTTTATATAGCTAACTATTAAATATTTATAATTCTACCCCTCATCAAATTCTAAATACATTTTATGGTATCTACACTTTTCTCGTGATATTTTAATACTCATAATACGCCTAACATAATTGGTTACTTAATTTTTTATCATATTTTATAATAACATCATACATTATACATATGTGCACATAATTGTAAATTTTAATCCAAAGAGTTAAACCCTGGTCGTGTTGGATAGAGGCCAAACGCACCACTGAGCCAAGCAAATCATTTGTATGGCAATGTCAAAATTTATATGTAAGTTATTTGGAAAATACTTTGATTTAGTTTACATAAAACTTTCAATTTTAAGGTTTAAGGGTTTAGGTTAGAGGTTTTGTGCGTAGGGTGTAGAATTTAAGGTTTATGATTAAAATTTAGAGTTTAAGGTTTAGGTTTTAGGGTGCTAGGGTTAAGGATTTATGTTTTAGATTTTATAGCTTAAATATGAAGGGTTGTGTAATTTTTTAACACAACATGTGTATCAAAATATAATCCAAGTTATATCATGTTATTATAAAAAATAAGATGATTACAAATTCAACTAGTGTTTCTAATGGAAAAGAGGATGATGAACATCACAGGAGACACAAGTTTAAGTTTTTAGGGTTTGGAATTAGAAAAAGATGAGTTTTAGGGCTTTAATAGTTGCAGTGTACGGTGGTCGGATGGTGACCGAAATCGCGAGCGACGACCGGAGATGTGAGGAGGAGGATTGGAGCTGTAACGATGGCGGCCGACCAGCGGCGGAAGTCGACAAAATCAGGTTTGGGATTGAGAGCATTTGGTGAGGGGAGAGAAAGAAGAGTGAGAGAGGGAATTAAAAAGTGTCCGAGTTGACTCGATGGTGGGCTTATATAGTGATTCTGGAACGACGCCGTTTAGGGGGTAGGATCCATGTACTTCCAAAGCGGGCCGGGTTGGATCCGTGTGTTTCGTTTTTTGGGTTAATTAGGGTTCCAAACCCTAGATTTTTGAATAGCAATTCAATTTGGTCCTAAAACTTTGTAAATTGGGCACTCTAGTTTGCAATTTAATTCAATTTGATCCTATTTTCAGTCTTGATTTGGTTTAAATTGTTTGATTTAAGTGCAATTAATTTATATGTATGTTTGCATGTTTTAAATAGTATATAGTATATTTGTTTAGGATATTTAATCACATAGTTAAAATAATTAGAGCCTTTTAGGACTAAATTCTTTAATTAAATTTAATTAATTTGATAGGTGAGATCAATATGGAAAATAAATGAGTATTAAATGAACACTTTAATACTATAATTTGATTAGTGTCTTATTGCAATGAGATGTTATTCAAGGGAGTATTTTAGTAAAATATTTAATATGTCATTTAAACTTAGAAAATGGAATTCGCATAGTTAGTTTAAATAAAAATTAAAATATAATTACACAATTAGTATCACTAAAGTTAGGAATATTGTTACTTTTGGGCCAAATATGGGTAGCGTCCAAATTATTTGAGTGTTACCATTTAAAGCCCAAAAATTAATAATATTCATAGAACTTTAATTAATTAAATCAATGGAGCCTGAATTAGGTTTTTACTTAAAAATGACAAGACAATAATTGCACATGCATTAAACCTTTTATGTTGAGATACATTTTGAATATAAATTGAAGTGTCCTAATGTATTTAGACGTTTCAAAACTTATATTTGTCCAAAATGTATTTTCTTATAAAAGGATATTCTCATTCGAAATGGAATCCATTTAACGATTAAAAGATTTAATTAAATTCATATTAATGTTTGAAATGCCAAAATGCCACGTGGAATTAGTAAGGTACCGATAACGGTCGTTTGTAGGGGTGCTAACCCTTCCTTACACGTAACCGACTCCCGAACCCAAATTTTACTAAAAGAATCTCTGGTACACGTTTTATGGTGTCCAGTCTACAAAAGTAATCGGTGGCGACTCCAAAATGATTTTTGAGCAAATAAAGGAAATTTGATTAAAATTGGAAAAACTCCTAATTTCAAGATCAAATTAAATGAAAAACCCCAATTTTCAAAACCTTAATCGCTAGGCTGTTTTTCCACAAACGGGAATAAAAACATTCGCGACAGCTTGGCGACTACGCTGGGGACAAAATTGAGAGTTGGGCCTATTAATTAATTCCACATGGCATTTTGGTATTTCGAACATTAATCTGAATTTAATTTTTTCTAAAGAATTGTTGGATGGATTTCTAGGAAAATAGGGGTAGCTTTTGTGTAGATATATCTATCATTCATGCATAAACCCTCGACCCAGGTTTTTTACCCTTAAGTGGGAGAAAGACAATATTTGACGTGATGCTCTTCAGCTGCGAGTTTGGACTTTTGTCTTCTTCTAGTATACTACCTTATGCGTCATGGGGCCACACCTCCGTTATAAAGGACCTATACTACCGAAACGATATCTTACTGTCACAGTAGATGGTAACGATAGTCCAGAAACCGATAGTCTAGAACAAAGCCCACGATCTGTTTTAGAAGCCCACCCCGCTAGAGCCAGACATGGACCTAGAACAAGTGTTGTCGATTTAAATATTTTTCTCTAGTTATTTTCTTGGCTAACTAAATTTTTTTATTTACCATCAATTTAATTTTTTCTTACACAATTAATTTACCATATTGACTCGTTTCTTTTGTTTTCTCTTGTTTTTTTTTTATTTTAGTTTTGCATTTTGCATCGTGTCTTCATTGTATAGAGGTATTGATTCAATAGTGTTTATCATTAGAAGACGATCATGAGAAATAAGAGGAATTGTAATCCGATAGAGGAGACTACAAATATGGGGCAGTGTCCGGGACGAGTCACAGAAGAAATGAAAGGTGGTTCATCCAAGTGTCATATATCTGATAGTGTTAGTGTTGACGCTGACAAAAATGAGATACAAGAACTGAAAAGACAAATGGTTGAAATGGTGACTATGATGACAACTATGACCAAAGAAAAAGGGCAAACTAAACTGAAAGAAGAATTGAACAAAAACCAAAGCATGTATAAACAACCAGGTCCGAGCACCGTTACAATCTGCATTAATAAACCAACTGGAGGTAAAAGTAGGATAAACTCAGAGAACGTAATGATGGGCCCAGAAGAAGTTCAAGTGGAAGAAAATGGAGGGTCTTTTAACTCAATCCCGATGACATACGCAAATTTACTCCCGCTTTTGGTAGAAAAGAAATTTGTGAGCCTAGTTTGGTCCAAGCCCAAAGAATTTTCTTATTCGGGAGGTTACAACAACAACAACATAATATGTGATTATCACCAAGGAAGTTCATATCACACTACCGAGGATTGTGAGGTTTTGAAGAACAAGGTTGAAAATCTTATTAGGGTAGGCCTATTGAGTTTTGAAGACGAAAGGCCCTAATTTTTTAGAAGCCTGACAATTAATATAACACTTGGAGATGCAAAGATGAAAGAAAATTCAAGTCCATCAGAACCAATTCAATGTCTAGGACAAGGTTCGAACTTCAGTATCCCTTCAGCAGATTGCCAAAAGACAAGAGATTACAAGTTTCATTTTGACCCAATCCCTATTTCATACAAAGAACTATATCCTCAGTTGCTGAAAGCCCGATTAGTGAGCCCACAATTTGTCACACATTTGCAACCTCTGTATCCGAAATGGTATGAAGCGAAGGCTCATTGTGAATATCATGATGGAACCCAAGGGCATTCTATTGAGAATTGCATCGCCTTCAATTCAAGTTCTTTTGGAGCGCGGAAAATGGAAATTCGAGACAGAAAATTGTCTTGATTCAATGACTGAGTGGGAGACACGAGATCAAAGACCTCAGAAAGAGGGGCCTTAGGTCGAATATAAGGTTTAAATAAGGAAGATAAGGCACGCGAAGGATGATCTGGATGAAGGGCTGAAAAGTCTACAATTCGATTATCAAGAAATTTGTTCGATGCTCAAGAACGCTGGTTTGGGTGTAACCTTAGAACAGTCAAAGAAAAGAATTAAAGAACTGAAGCGTGAGACTGAGTATTGGAAAAGGAACTGTAATACAAATGAAAATCGAGTTAACACACTCTTGTGAGATATGCAGGCAATGGAAATACAACGCAATGATGTTATAGATGAGTTAAAAGTTAGCGAAGCTAAACGCGAGATGATGAAAATGCACATGTAAATGTATGAAGGTACTGCTATCGAGCTGAAGGCCAGTCAAGCTGAAAATGGAACACTAAAGAAGAAGGTAGATGAGTACCTCAGTGTCGCACTAAAGTACAAGGATCTTACGAAGGACATTAAGGAAGACTGTCAACAAAGTGAGGAGAAACGACATATCAAATTTCAGAGATCGAGAATGAAGATACGAGAAAGGGACAATGACATGAAAATATTGTTACCCAAGCACGAGAAATGGCTCAACAAGTGGCTGACTTAGCAGATGTAGCAATGGCACTAAGTCAAAACATTGAACAAGCACTAGATCATGGAGGGAAGCTGACTTGGCTCTTAGGGGAAGTTAGGAAGTTGGGAGTTAAAGCTCACCAATATTTGTAGAATCTAATATCAGATGTATTGAATCCTTTTATTTCAATGAAATTAGTTCTATGATAATCACTCTTGAATCAATACCTCATGCATTCATGCATTCATGCATTGCATATTTATCAACATAACATTATTATTTCTAATCATTGTATTAATATTCATGATCTAAGCGGTCGGGTTTCGATGGCAGCAATCTAGAAAATAGTGAAAGTTCAAAATTATGATATCATGGATGAAGATATGGTAGGAATTGAACAAGCTCAAGAAGGTTTACAAGAACAGATGATCGAGCCTCAACAAAATGTGAAGAACCACATCGTTACACCGCGTTTAACCATTTACCCCGGGGTATCTAACCTGAATACAGAGAAAGGTTATTAAAAGCCTATTATCCCAGGATTAAGACATGAGAAAGTGTTGGTGATCTTAGATTTGATGCAAGAGAATTTTGCTTAGTCCTTGATTTGGTTATATTACCCGATTTCAAGGTTTCCAATTTTGAGAAGTATGAGGGTTTCAACTGTCCTAAGATTCATTTGGCAATGTTCTGTAGAAGAATGGAATGACATTTGGACAATGATAAATTGTTGATCCACTATTTCCATGATAGCCTGGTTGGACTTGTTGTAGTGTGGTACAGCAGATTAAGTCGAGAACAAATTTAATTTGGCCAAAGCATTTCTAGGGCAATAGAAGTATGTTATAGACTTGGCTCCAGATCATGAACTCCTATAGAACATAATTGTGAAGGTCAATGAAAGCTTTAAAGACTATGCATTTAGGTGGCGAGGATTAGCAGCTCAAGTACAACCTCTCATTACAGAGGAAGAAATATCTCTCATGTTTCATCAAACACTTTCATCTCCTTTTCTTCGAGAGAATGCTTGCAAATCCAAGGGACAATTTTAGTGACCTTATGGTGATTGAAGAAGCAATTGAAATAGGGACCCAACAAGGGAAAATTAAACCTAGATCTAAAAGCTGTGCTGATCAAGAAAAGAAGCAAGAGAAAAAATGAATGAATGTAATGTTCAAAGTTCCCGGAACAACAAGAGAAAAAGGCCAGCTGATTCATCAGAACGACCATAGAAAATTCCTCGAGCAAGTGCAAATCTGGAGATCTTTGAAGTATCCATTTCAGACTTATTTCCTCATCTCATTGAAGGAAGAAGGTCGTGCCAAAGCCATCTGCCCATTGCTATGATCCAAACAACGTTTGTAATTTTCACTTGGGGCACCAGGGTACGCTACCAAGAGCTGTAGACCTTTAATGGAAGAGATCAAGAAACTAGTCAGTAATAGAGTCCTAACTCAGGAACTAGTTCAAAAATGGGAGACAACAAGAATAAAACAAGTTGTTTTACCAACCGAAGAATCTGAGAACCATGATGAATGCTTCCAAGACTGTCTAGAGTTCTAAAGAGCGCATCTTACTCATGTCTGTGCAAGGACTGTTTCTGAAGTAATAAAAGGGAATAATTTTGCTACTTATGGCTCGAAAGTAGTAGAGATCATTTTCTAGGGGCATATGTCATGTTTGATGGTTTTCATTTCAATGGAGATTTTCTTAAAAACTATGAATATATGTATATCTCTTCTTACCCTTGTAAGCCTCTGGATGCCAACTACAAGATGCGATACTGATTCTGGTACAAAGAACGATTAGATGTTGCGCAGACAATGAAGTGAGATTTATTTCTTGGTCTACTCAGGTCAGCAAAGTAAGAAAATGCTAGATTACAACACTTTTGATGATGTTCGATGACAAATCGTTGAAATTCATAAACAGTGAAGTAGACTAGACAATTTTAACCAAGTAGAGTTGCTTAAAATTGAAATTCTAAGCATAGTTTTCTATACCCTAAAAGACACAATAAGAGCGAGAAAGAAAAAGAGAGGAAAAAAGAAAAATAAGTAGAAAAAGAAAAGGTGAAAAAGTGAAAAGTGCAAAAAAGTGAAAAAGGGAAAAGAAAAAGAGAAAAAAAGGAAAAAACAAGAAAAAAAAGATGAAAAATAAGAGTGAAAAAAGAGAAGGAAAATGAAAGAAAATGGGGAGAAGTGAGGTAATGAACTATTGAATAAATAAGTCTCGGAACATCCTGATGGAGCTGTGGGGGATGTCGACAAATCTAATAAAGAGCTATACTCCTTGTCCAATACTCAAGCGTCATAGATGTATCTTTGAAGGCATGTGTATAGTAGTAGTATAATAATATCTAGTAACAATCAGAAACACACACATGCACTTATGGAAGTTTATTCTTAGAATAATAATTTTGCACTTTACTGGTTAAACAAGTCTAGAAAGCTTGAACACATTTATGAATGGAAATGGATCAAGTGAATAGAAAAAGTGTTTTTTTCTGGCTGGATCGAGCAACGCAGTAATCATAAGGTGTGAACTGAGTGATTTGGAAGAAATTTCATAACCTCAGACACCGCTACAATATTGATGAGTTATGTTACCCATGAGAGGGTTGAATCTAAAACGCTCTTCCACTTGATATCCATGGTATCCTATTCTATTTTTTCTCGCTTTATATTAGGACCTTAATTTTCCGGGTCATGAAAGGTATACTTCATTGAAATATTAATAAATAAACTGACATTTTTTTCAAAAACAAATTTTTTTCCTTTTATTGCTTTAGAGATGAACTTCAGAATATAAGATTGAGGATACAAATGATTAATTCAACGCGAAGAAGACATGGCTAAGTATGAAACGCCCATATGTTCGGTAGTCTTTTGATCAAGAAAGATGAATCACTCAAGGGGCCGTGGTGAAGACAATGACAAAAATACATATATCAGAAAGATAAATGACCTAAAGTATGTCTCTACCTTGGGTTTTTGATTGAGTCCATAGAACGAACTTGAAGAAAGTACATGGACTTCGATAAAGTTCGGGAACCTGAAGAAAGTACATGAAATTCGAGAAAGTTCAAATACTTGGAGATAGTTCAAAGACTTAAAGCAAGTTTTACCATGTAATTTTGGTCGGTTTTTGAAATTAAAGAATGAATTTGAAGAAGGTTCAGGGGGCTTGAAGAAAGTTTAGGGACTGAAAAGTTTAGGGACTTGGGGCATTGGTTCACATTAAATGATGAAAGATGGGTAGATTTTACATGATGGGGCAAGAAATAAAGAGATCATGGGCATCATTGACTGTGAAGATGGGACTTTTAGGGGAATGAGGGTCCAAATTAGAATAGACAAGAGAAGACGCAGAGCCTAAAAGAATTTGATGACCAAAGAAGTTAGAATTTGCTCAAGAAGAAAATGAGCCCTAACAACCATGTTCTGGGATGATGTTGTCAGAGCCTGAAAGCAATAAGAGCTTTAGAAAAATATCAAGAAGGTCAAGTTGATCAAGAGCTGATGAAAACAATTTAAATAGATAAGGAGAAGAAAAGAAGCTCAACAACAAAATCCTGGGGCAAAGTCTATTAGAATAAGAAGATAATAGGAGCTGCAGATGAAACTCAATAAGATCAAGCTAAGTCAGATTTGAGAAGAGTAGTCTAAAGAGATGAAGTACCGTTGCAGCATAAGAAAAAATCTCAAAGAAGAGGCAAAGAAGATCAGAGCCCATCCAAGTGGTTCTCAGTTGACACAATCCATGCATCATATAGTCAGGCATCCATATGATATGGGCATTCTAACTCATACATTCAAAGCATTTATGTACATTTTGACATGAATTTACCAAGAATGAGCGAGATCTCAATCTACGATATCGAAAATGGAAAGTAAATCACAACAAATATTTCAACCCGTTTGAAGATGCGGATGACAACAAAGATTTCAACCCGTTTGAAGAGACGAGTCTCAGTAAAGATTTCAACCTGTTTAAAGAGGCAGATTTCAACAAAGAGTTCAACCCATTTTAAGATATGGATCTCAACAAAGTTTTCAATCTGTTTGAAGAGGCGGATTTTAACACAGTTTAATCGTTCGTTTGAAGAGATGGACTTCAACAAGATTTTTTGATTGTATGTACAAGACATATAATGCATTACAATCCTAAATCCTTTGGGTCATCAATAAGCCCTTCGGGCTTGATGTTAAATCTTTTGGGTCATCAATAAGTCCTTCGGCATGATGTTAAGTCCTTCGGGCCATCGCTTTCGGGAGTGATGTGGTTGTTTGCGCAGGAAAGGAAGTGCATTACAAATTTAAATCCTTCGGGTCATTAGTAAGTCCTTCAGGCATGATGTTAAGTCCTTTGGGCCATCGTCTTCGGGAGTGATGTGGTTGTTTGCACAGGAAAGGAAGTGCATTACAATCCTAAATCCTTCGGGTCATCAATAAGTCCTTCGGGCATGATGTTAAAGCCTTCGAGTCGTCAATAAGCCCTTCAGGCATGATGTTAAGTTCTTTTAGACCAACACTTCAAGAAATGATGAGAAATTTTTTGGATGATGTCACAATAAGACAGTTGGATAGTTGAACGGTTGGGGCATGGTATTGATAAAGATATTGATCTTATGGGGCCTTAGTTTAAAACAAGAAAAAAGAAGGGAGAGAAGAGAAAGAAAAACAAAATGGTTCATGTTGCATGAAAAAGTGATGCACATATAGTGTGCAAGTGTACACGGTGCCAAGTTATAGTGTTTAAGATATCATCTTCATAGAGATTGTGACAGCTTTTCGAAGTTCACTTTGCTACACAAGTAAAATAAAAGCACATATATTATGAGTTAGTTTGATTGAAGCTAAATTTAAGAAAATCAAAGTAAATTGAGAAGTCAGAGTGAGAGAATGGGCCGGCATTGGATGTTTCGTATTATGGAGAATTGTTGTACTCTCTCAGCATAGTTTTGCTGATCAACTTAACAACTTCAGCCACCGCCCAAAAGTATGCCTCGGTAGGCGCTCGCCTCGGTAGAGTTGCGTGAGATCGCCTAGGCAGTTAAGTGATGATTTAAGGTTCGACAAAGCTCCCTTCTATGACTCCCTCTTCTCTCGAAGCTTGAAGTACTATTGGCGAACACGTCTTGGATGATACCTCCCGGTGTGAATCTAAGGGCAAACACCAATCGATTGTAGATCCTCTTTTAGCTGTTGAACTTCTTAGCTTATCTCTAAGCTAAAGTAGCTTTACCCTATGGTTGGATAAAACCGTGTTTACTCATTTTTTGAGTTCAACTCTCTCGTGAACAAATGGATTGAAGCCCTCTTCTCTCCCGATAAAGATTGCGACAATAAAGAACCAAGAGTAAACAAAACTTGAATTTTATTGCAAAACTGAAATCCTAAACAAATACAACAAGACTCTCACAACTACTACACAACCAACCCTTAGCCCAATGGAAGGTTTGGAACATGGTGGGGTTGGACGACACTAGGGTTTCGACAAGAAGAAATTTCTCTCAAATCTCAATTGTTTTCTCTCCAACTTGTCGATTACATATATATAGGGGAGGATCTTAGGTCTAAGTCGGTTTAGGGTAGGAATAATAGTTAGAGTATGATTATAACTCATTAAAAGATCTTTAAATACCCATAGGTTCTCGTTTAACTTTTCTTCAACTTGACTTTGACCCGGCTTTTCTTTGTCTACTAGGCTCCAATGCACGTGCAAGTGGTCTCTAAAAATTTGGCTTGATGAGCTCTTTCTATCGCATACCACTTTGCATGTTTCCATTCTTCCTTGAACTGCTGCCTCGGTGGCAAGTAGTTGATTGTTGTAGAGTGTCCAGAAGTTCTATATTTTATGCACATTTCTGCACTTATTATTGTTGTTCTTAAGCTTAGTTAGGCATAATTAGTTGCATGTCATGCATTATAACAATATTTCTTCTTTTACCATGCTTTTATTGAATATCATATATTTGGTGGAGAAAAGGTACTGTTTTAGTTAGTTTTCTATTTCAGGTGTTGGTTGTTGATCAGAGGAAGAGAGGACAAGAAAGCAGGGAGTAGAAAGAGCTGTACTAAAGCGGTTCCAGTTGCCGCCGCCGCAGAATGTCGCCCAGATGGCAATACACCGACATAGTCAAGATGGATCTCGTTTGATAAAGGACATTTTTCTGAGTCCATAGAGCCCAATCTTGCATTTTTCTGAGGCTTGGAACGATGTATAGAGCTGATTGAAGATCGATAAGCAAGGTGGCTTATACTTACTTGCTGAACAAGTAAACATCCGAAGGAGTCCATATTTAAGTTAGAATTGAATGAAGCATTAAATATTAAAGCTATTTTATCATCAATGAAGACTTCTACTCCAAGAAAGACTTAACCTTAGGCCAATCCTTATATATACCCATGTATGTGAGGGTATAAAGGCATAGAGAAAAAAGAGAGATAGAGAGAGGGAGTTGGCTATGTTCTAAACTTCTTAGGGTTTAGGTTTTTGCTTGTAAAGTAGTTGTGAGAAACGGTTGTATTAGGTTTTGAGTTGTTTTTCAATAAAATATTCTAAGTTTACTTAATCCATTGCTCTTCATTCTTTCAATTATTCTACACCAGTCAGTTGAGAGAATCCATTTGTCGGGCACGAAAGTGCAAGGCTCACGAAAGGGTTAAGTACGGTCACAACGTGCTGAGGCGTGACTAACTTGGTTCTGCACTAGTCCACAAGTTTCAGCGGCTAAGAGGGATTACAAACCGAGTTGACTAGCCTATGTTAGGTTTACGCTGAGATTGCTAGGTATTGCTTACGCCACGTTAGCTCTCGAGCATCCTAACCTAGAAATATGAGGGATCACTGTCGACTATCCTACCGAACTTGGAGTATCAACCATACTTGTCGCTAGGACTTCTTTCCATTCCACCTGCCAAGATAGTACACTCCTGCAGTGGTAATGACCCGCTGCGGCCGTGTGACAGGGTCGTAGCCTGCCGCCCGCCATACCCACCAAGGCAGCATATCGTGGCAGCGCAATTCAACCTTAACTTATGCAATGCAGTCTACACACTACTGAGCAACAATTACCTAGCCCATTCCATCACTCTAATCTCCCCTACTTTAATTAATTGTGTTTTTAGTTTTATTCCTTTAACCAAACCTGAAGTTAATTGTGCATTTAAATTTCTTGTGCAGATACACACTCGAAGAAACTATTCCAATCCTCGTGGGATTCGACATCTTATATACTATAACTTGGCAGGAGTGTGCACTTGCGCTCTCACAAAAAGGGAAAACCTACACGCCCTACAACTGCCTTGGCGGGGAATGGGCTTGTGTGCATATGTTGGCACAACTTTACATTCTGGTTCTTTCCTCCTCGACCAGCTCTCCTAACGATCCAACAGCTTTCTCATTCAGCTCCCAGCTTTCTCGTTATCTTCCCTTGTTGCGTGTAAAAGAGTCTATCGCAATTGAGTGCAAGTGTACACGTCGCAAGTAATAAAGTGATACTAGAGTATCGGATATCGTCTCCACAGGGACTGGGCTAACCCTTTCCTTCGCTATCTGCACAAAGGGAAAAAGAATGATTTAAGATTTTGTCACGAGAAATATAAAGTAAACTTAAATAAAAGAGTAGAGAAATCAAGATAGAGAGAATGGGCTGGTATTGAATTGCTCAGTAGTGCAGGTATTGCAGAGTTTAGGAAATCCAGTTCTGTCGTCGCGCCCGTCGCGGCAGCACCTGTCGCGGCAGCAGTCCGTTGATTGTCGCGGCAGCAACTACTCAACTCAGTACTTTCAAGTTTGGCAAGAATCCCAGATCTGCCTTGGCCTATCCCTAGGTCCAAGTCTGTCGATGATCACGTCTTGATGATACCTCCCGGCGTGAATCGAAGGATGAACACCGATGTGTATGAATTCTTCTTTAGCCACTTAACCTCGCCCTATCCCTAGGCACGAGATAGTTCAACTATAAACTAGAGAACTTGCTCTTATTTCTTTCGTATACTTAACTCTCCCGATGCTAAGTAAATAGATAACCTCACAATGCTCTCCCGATGCTCTTGCAAGATATTAATAACCAAAATAAGAGAACTTGAAGTTTATTTTATTGAACTGAAAATTCCCAAAACAAATGCAACCCTTGCAACTACTTTACAAATCAACCCGTGGCCCTAGGGGGAATTTAGAACATGTCGGCGGCGGGTAAACGGCTAGGGGTTTTTGGTTGTCGGTTATGGGGTATTCGATATGCCCTAGGTTAAAATACATGCCCTTATATAAGCCTTGGGCTCAAGTTATCTAATTTAACAAGGATTACAACTTTAATTAAAAGTATGATTCTAATAAAGACTAAATCTTCAAGGAATCTACTTTCCAGCCGTCCTCCTTGTTTCTTGGGATTTTCTCTCCTTGAACTTTGGGCTTGGGATATCTTCTGATCTGGGGCTTGGAAAAATATACGGTTTTCACACGACAGACGGGCTGAATTTTCTCTATCTGTCGAGGTCCACTTTGCTTTTTCTCCACAAATCTGCTGGCGTCCTCTGCTGTCACGGCGGCAACTATGGCAGCATCGTCCTCCTTGACTGCTCATTCCAGCTTTTCTGCATCGTTGCCCAGCGCCTGCCACGATTGCTGCCCTGGGTGCTATCACGGCTGCTGCCCTGGGTGCTGTCACGACTGCTGCCACGGCAGATACCTGCAAAAGTAACCAAATTTAGCAGTATCTGCGCAGTTTTATCTAAATGTGATGTTGATGCAAAAATTAACCTAAAATGCAGTTAAACATGCTTGAGTGCAGCAAAAATAAGGATAAATAATGGGTAAAATATAGAACTTTTATGCACTAATCACACCCCCAAACTCGTATCTTTGCTTGTCCTCAAGCAATTCAGACCTAAAAGAAAAATGAAATATTTTTGTTTTGGCTTTCAAACAGTGACCTTTCCCTTACACTTCGTTCGTTCCCGGTGATGGCAGCACCCTGTCGGATAATCTAGGATCTGTCTGGAATCTCTCTATAGTCCTCGTGCAGTGTGTGCATGCTTGTGAATAGTTATATGCCAAGACTCTCTTAGTTTCACTAGAATATTATACTTTAGCTTGTTTAGAGTTTTTTTTTCTTACGAGACCGATTTCTTTCTTCTTCTTACTAGAGCCAGAATCGGGCACCTCTAGTTATTTCCTTTTTTTTTTCTAATTTCTTCTTTTTTTCTACTAGAGCCAGTATTTCAGGCACCTCTAGTTAACTGTCTAGAGCCGGTGATAGGCACCTCTAGAAGTTTTTATCTGGTTATCTGCCTAGAGCCAGTGGTAGGCACCTCTAGGTTTCCCGAGATTCTAGTCTTTTTTCTACTCTAAGTGCTAAGTTTTCTATTCTTGTTTGGCTAAAAGAAGTCTAAGCAGTATAACAGTCACAATGGTGTTTAAGTTTTCAGAACTATAGAAAGGCTCTAAACTTCTCCTAAAGACTATCCTAAAGTTGCTGCCACGACAGGGCTGTCACGGCAGGTAAGTTCAAGTCACAGTTTTCAGCCAAAGTTTTCAATATTTTCATTTTTTTTAAATAAATGCGACACAATTAAAACTAAATGCAATATTATATTAATAATTAGGAGGACTGCCTACCCCCAAACTCAAGGGTTGCATTGTCCTCAATGCATGACACAAAAGATGAAAAATAGAAAAAAAAATGACAGAAAAGTTAAACATCACAAAAAGGTAATATATATAGCAGGCGACAGAGAAAAAAAGAAAAAAAAAACTTAAGTTGTGCGGATGTCGTCGCTGCTGCTGGAGCTTTGGATGAGGAGTTGTCGACGGGCAGTCTCTTTGAACTTTGTCGGAGGAGCTATGGGTGCTGCCCTGAGAGTATGAGTGCTGCCGGGGCAGGGGTGGAGGCAGAGCTTCCTCGGGTTGCTTGTATCGTCATTGCAAGGGTTTTTCTCTGTTTACCTAATAACAAAAACAAACTAAAAACTAATATCAAATTTCTAATTCCTAAATAATAAAGATAGAATAAGATAAAGATAAAATACAATAAAATAAATTAAGTTAAATTAGGAGTGCCTTGAGGGGCATCTCCTAAAGTAACTGCTCCCTGTTCTATTGATGCTTGAGGGGTCGTTTCCGGTACTTCTTGAAGTCCATCCGTACCCTCCATCTGGTAATTATTCTCATGGTGGAGGCTCCTTTCTTTCTCTTCCCTTTGTAGTCCATGTAACACCCCCTTCCCGGCCTGGTAGAGAACCGGGTCGGAGAGCGCTACCGGAAACGATGCGGAGATCGGAGACATAAATCCAAAGTTCAAAAATTATTTCGGATTATTTTACTAATTTCTTTTAAGACTTAACACTTAACTTATTAACAACTTACTCAAATTGGGGTCAATTTTAAACTTTTTCAAACTCAGGGACTAATTTGTAATTTTTACAAATTAGGGGTCCTTATCTGAAATTCGTGATATTATACTGAAATTAAACTTACTAGTTATTAGCCTGTAAAATCTTATTACTAACGGAAGTCATTTACCTATCTGATTAGACGATACAATATTTTAGTGACCCTTTTGTAATTTGCCTAAAACTATTTTTTTATTCGAACTAACAAAGTATCTTAAACACTTAAAAATTTATACAAAACATAGGTAACGTATACACAATAGTAGGCCCACAAGACTAGTATAATTACTTTAACTACTTTGCCACCATACTAGGAGTTCATAAGGACAAAACACATTACTCTTTAATTGTAGTGACTTGCCAATCTTCCAACTAATCCTGATCTCGATCTATTACTTTCTTTAACCTGAAATGTTATGCAATGAATGCATTAGACTTACATAGTCTAAGCGAGGTAGCCAATGACAATGAATGAACATGTTATGTCATGTAGCATGCTTCCAAAAATGATCATAATGCAATAACATGTCATACTTTATATTCATAACAAAGCATAATATCATATCATGAGAATAACATAGCATAACGTATCAAACACATAATATATTGGTACCATTGGATACGCGGATTCCCTGTACACCATATCATGAATCATAAATGAGCCTTAGCCCTGAGCCGTAGCTCCATATATATTCATAACAAAACATAATATCATATCATGATCATAACATAGCATAACGTATCAAACACATAATATATTGGTACCATTGGATACGCGGATTCCCTGTACACCATATCATGAATCATAAATGAGCCGTAGCCCTGAGCCGTAGCTCCATGTATATTCATAACAAAACATAATATCAT
This sequence comes from Hibiscus trionum, assembly GCA_030270665.1. Classification (NCBI taxonomy): domain Eukaryota; kingdom Viridiplantae; phylum Streptophyta; class Magnoliopsida; order Malvales; family Malvaceae; genus Hibiscus; species Hibiscus trionum. The sequence continues at coordinate 422,634 of BSYR01000016.1, forward strand.
ATCATGATCATAACATAGCATAATGTATCAAACACATAATATATTGGTACCATTGGATACGCGGATTCCCTGTACACCATATCATGAATCATAAATGAGCCGTAGCCCTGAGCCGTAGCTCCATGTATCCCTTACACTTCCATCCTTTTATCTCCCACATATAGGCCGTAGCCATGGACCGTAGTCCTCCCTTACATGTTGAGCTCGAATAACCCTATGACATGCCAATTGTATCCAACATCCATAATTACACACAAATTCACATAGTCCATGATTTTCAAATCATATCATATCATATGAAATAACAAGATGAGCCGTAGCTCCATATCATGCAGCATTTCATAATCATATTCGAACATATCAAAGTAATGCAAGGCACTTACCAAATTTGCCATTCGAGCATAGTTGCTCTACGTGAGCCCTTAACAAACACAAACATAATCATAAATAATGCAATGGGAAGGCACCGAGCCTATCCCTTGACACAACTACAATCACACATCAGAACATAAAAAAATATCGGAATGACACCGCGTCACCCGAGACAAATGCATCCACACTCACCTCAATCCAAGCTTAGAGACATTTTCCTTAATCTCCAACTTTGTGGTTTCCTTCATTTCTACTCTTTTCTAACTAAACATTAAAGAAATATATCATTTAGTACATTAGGCAGCTTGCATTGTCCTTAAAGAAATATTTATATAAAATATTCTATAACTCAAAATCTGATTTCGTTTGTTTTAAACAAAACTAGACTGAATAACCTTTTAAACCATATAAATTATAGCTTTTAATTCCTCTTATACAATTTATAATGAATTTCTAACGTTGTTGTTGATGCAGATTTAGGGCAAACTGTTACCCTGTTTTCATGACATTTACTTACTCAAAAATTCATATCTTTTTACTTACAACTCCAAATAAGGAGTTCTTTACCATTATAGAAAGCTTATAAACACACCATTAAAATCATGTATGGTACATATTTTTAGCGTTTCCCAATCAGTACAGTTTTGCATTTTAAAACAAATCAATTTCAGGATCGAATCTGTCCAAGATAAACTTAGTGGATTTAAAGCATATAAATTATATGTTTCACAATTCATTTGGTTCTGATATTTTAACCATATTAACTTACATGTATTAGCATAATAATGAAGTTCTAATATATTCAAAATCAAAGCATTCAAGTCTTCAATTTATCAATTTCCACAAAACAGTCCCCTTTAATTCTTTAATAATCCTATATGTGATCTAAATGGATTTAACCTACCAATTGAGACTTAATTCAAGCTTGGACATTTAATTTCATTCATTTCATGAATCCCCTGTTCTAATCATAAATTTTCAGAATTTATTAACACCATTTTGACCCCCTAAACATTTCGAATTTCACAATTTAGCCCAGCAGATTCCAATTTTATTCAGTTTCAGTCCCGTAACTTCTAATAGAAATTCAGAGACCTATACTTAACATTCTTGAGCAAATCATACCTCTATTCCATGTAAAATTTTGTCCTCTACAACTTTGTATAAGAACACGTTTTCCAGAAATGACTCTAACATGGCCGAAAATTCAGTTTTCTACAGGACAGTTTACAAATCCGAATTTCTTTATTCTTTCTACCCTTATCTTTTACCAACCTTTAATTAATCCAATTTCATGCTTAATATAAATACTAACATCAAATTAAAGGTAGTTGAGACTCTATTCTCAACTCTAATTTGTTTCACTCACCTTGATAGACCGGTACTTTATTTTTATTTCTTGACGGTTGTTCCGAATCGACCTCGTGTACTATGATAATTAATAAAAATAATAAGACAGTATCGAATATATATATATATATAAATATTAATCAAACTCGATACCGAAACTTAAACTAACTAGAGATTTGAGCTTACCCCGTCGTCGGCAGAAATTCGATATTACTATATCGAAAATATCGGACTACCAATCAAATATTGGATCGTATGTTTATCCTACTAATTTCTTTCTTTCTTTCTTTCTTTGCCATGAAAATCCCAATCACTTCCCCTCCTATTTATAGCATTTGGCCGGCCACCCCCTTTGAATTAATGTCCACTTTGGTGGCCAATTTTTTTATTGCCCAAAATGGTGGCAAATTGCCACACTCCTTTTGCCTTGACCATAATAATTGTAATTATAATAATAATAATAATAATAATAATAATAATAATAATAACTAACTATTTAATCTATTTTGGGTACCAAATCAAACCAACCCTTAATCGAGATAAGAAATATTTGTTTGTTAGAACTTGACCTTGATTTATAAATTATCTCGAATAATCTAAATAAGATCGAATAAATTATTTAATAGTAAAAATATTCGGTCACCGGAACTTAATTCCGACTAGACCGGGTTTTTTTTTCTATTTATACCCAAACATGGACGGCAAACACCCCCTTTTCTTTTTTTTTCTTTACCTACTCCATAAAATAATAATAAATTTAACCTACTCCATAAAATAATAATAAATTTAACCTACTCCATAAAATAATAATAAATTTAACCTACTCCATAAAATAATAATAAATTTTTACCTCGGTCATCGGAACTTAATTCCGACTAGACCGGTTTTTGGGATGTGACAGTCCATGAAGTCCTCCCTTCTTGGTAATGTTTCTGAGGGCATGAATACATGATTAGAAAAAATCAAATTGACATTCGGCCACAAACTTACCTTGTTTTCATTGAATGTCGTTGTGGTTGAATGTAGCCCTTGCTGTCGTGTCTGCTGCTGCGATAGCCAGTTATTTTGACAGTCCGTTTTCAGGTTACTTTGCAGGTCAATGGGACATTGGTAAGTTCCATCACTCTCTATACCAAATTCTGTTAACCACTCGTTGATCTCCATCAGTAGAGACTTTGATGATTCTGTGTCCACCGGTGTTGGTTCCTCTAATACCTGTAATGGAATTGGTGAGTTTTTAAAGAATCCAACATGTTCGTTTATTACCTGCTCATATTCCATCGGCGAGACATTGTCATTGGGTAGCTCTTCTAGGTGTTCGTGCGAGTGCCATGACAGGGATGGATGTGTGCAATCTTGGTCAGGCATAATCGAGGTAGTGGGTTGAGAATTTGCCTCTGATGTGGTTGCTGCTTCAGTATCAGTTGCTGCCGAGGCGGTAGTTTCTGCCGAGGCGGCAGTTTCTACTGAGGCGACAGTTTCTACCGAGGCGGCAGTTTCCGCTTTGACTGGGGTTTCTGCCTCGGAAGTGGTTGCTGCCGTAACATTCTCTTGAATTTCACTCAGCGTTGTCGCGGTGTTGCTCCATTCCGGCTCCTCGATCATTGCCATGGCAAGTTGTTGCTCAGACTCATCATATGTTGGGTATTCCTTCACATGGGCATCCTCGTCACCTTGCCTCAGGATTTCAGGTTCATCTGTGGCATGAATAAGGGCCGGTCTGCTCAAGAGTGCATCCATCTTGGCGATACTTTTGTCCATAGAAGCCGACACTTCTTGAGTGAGTGCCATGAAGGCTTGCAGTGTGTCTTCTAAGGATTTTGACTGCTCTTGAGGATGATGACATTGCCTGGGCAGGTCGGGTTCTGCAGCAAAACTGTTATGGTATAAAAAATTTTGCAGGTTTTGATCGTACCATAAAAAATTTTGCTGCTGCGGCATTGGCAGTTGCTGCCCCTGTTGCTGTTGTGGCAGCATATCTTGTTCTTGTTGGTTCCCTCGTTGGTTGTCCATATATTCACCGAAAAAATAGGGACGACTTTCGAATGCATGATTACCTTTACGGTAATTGCAAGAACTTTCCCACATCAGCTCTCGAATGGTTTTTCCTGGCATATTGATGCTCCTTAAACCTGTATTTCACCTGAGTTTTTTTTTGTGATAAAAATAGAAAAATAAAAACAAAAAGAAAAGAAAAGTGCAGAAGCTAGGGTAAGAGTGTGTTGCCAGTCCCCGGCAACGGCGCCAAAAACTTGTTGCGTGTAAAAGGGTCTATCGCAATTGAGTGCAAGTGTACACGTCGCAAGTAATAAAGTGATACTAGAGTATCGGATATCGTCTCCACAGGGACTGGGCTAACCCTTTCCTTCGCTATCTGCACAAAGGGAAAAAGAATGATTTAAGATTTTGTCACGAGAAATATAAAGTAAACTTAAATAAAAGAGTAGAGAAATCAAGATAGAGAGAATAGGCTGGTATTGAATTGCTCAGTAGTGCAGGTATTGCAGAGTTTAGGAAATCCAGTTCTGTCGTCGCGCCCGTCGCGGCAGCACCTGTCGCGGCAGCAGTCCGTTGATTGTCGCGGCAGCAACTACTCAACTCAGTACTTTCAAGTTTGGCAAGAATTCCATATCTGCCTTGGCCTATCCCTAGGTCCAAGTCTGTCGATGATCACGTCTTGATGATACCTCCCGGCGTGAATCGAATGATGAACACCGATGTGTATGAATTCTTCTTTAGCCACTTAACCTCGCCCTATCCCTAGGCACGAGATAGTTCAACTATAAACTAGAGAACTTGCTCTTATTTCTTTCGTATACTTAACTCTCCCGATGCTAAGTAAATAGATAACCTCACAATGCTCTCCCGATGCTCTTGCAAGATATTAATAACCAAAATAAGAGAACTTGAAGTTTATTTTATTGAACTGAAAATTCCCAAAACAAAAACAGCCCTTGCAACTACTTTACAAATCAACCCGTGGCCCTAGGGGGAATTTAGAACATGTCGGCGGCAGGTAAACGGCTAGGGGTTTTTGGTTGTCGGTTATGGGGTATTCGATATGCCCTAGGTTAAAATACATGCCCTTATATAAGCCTTGGGCTCAAGTTATCTAATTTAACAAGGATTACAACTTTAATTAAAAGTATGATTCTAATAAAGACTAAATCTTCAAGGAATCTACTTTCCAGCCGTCCTCCTTGTTTCTTGGGATTTTCTCTCCTTGAACTTTGGGCTTGGGATATCTTCTAATCTGGGGCTTGGAAAAATATACGGTTTTCACATGACAGACGGGCTGAACTTTCTCTATCTGTCGAGGTCCACTTTGCTTTTTCTCCACAAATCTGCTGTCGTCCTCTGCTGTCACGGCGGCAACTATGGCAGCATCGTCCTCCTTGACTGCTCATTCCAGCTTTTCTGCATCGCTGCCCAGCGCCTGCCACGATTTCTGCCCTGGGTGCTATCACGGCTGCTGCCCTGGGTGCTGTCACGACTGCTGCCACGGCAGATACCTGCAAAAGTAACCAAATTTAGCAGTATCTGCGCAGTTTTATCTAAATGTGATGTTGATACAAAACTTAACCTAAAATGCAGTTAAACATGCTTGAGTGCAGCAAAAATAAGGATAAATAATGGGTAAAATATAGAACTTTTATGCACTGATCATCCCTCATTGCTGCCTCGGCGGCATATGCCTGGGTGGGTACCTACGCACAGAGAGAAAACACACTTGAGCAGTATCATATGTATAAAATCAACTAAATTCATCAAACAATGCAGGTTGTCTAATCTACGGTATTTTGTGTATGTTGCCTACTAAATGCAACCTAAACTATACTCAAGAACAACAATAATTGAGCTAAACTAGGGTACAAATATAGGACTTTTGCGCAATTCACACAACCCCAAACTCGAACTATTGATTGTCCTCAAGCAATGCAATCTAATAATAACATGCCAAAACTTAAAATCATATGCAAACTAAGTCGAGAAAGCATCTTAAGCAACCTTTACATACCATGTAAATTTATTCCTGATTAGCAACCCTTTGAATGACAAAAGATTTACCTGGAACCGAACTATGTATCTCGTGAGTGTGTGTGTTCCTTGTGATAAGCATGATTCTTCGGTTTATAATTAAACCTTCAATAAACACCATAATTCCCTTGGGTTTCCCTCTAGTTTTTTTATCAATTTAACCACTAGTTGTTGGTAATAGGATTTTCTAATGATTGCATTGCTTTTTTTTCTCTAGAGCCAGTTTCGGGCACCTCTAGCTTATCCTAGAGCCAGTTTCGGGCACCTCTAGCTTATCCTAGAGCCAGTTTCGGGCACCTCTAGGACGTCTATTTTTTTCTTCTTCTTTTTTCAAACTTCAAGTTCTACCCAAGTTTACTAGGTGAAGTACCTAAGTTTCCTAGAAGTCCTAAAATCAAACTAGTCACAAAGAGTGTTTTCTTTTAAGTTCAGACCATAGTAGGGTTCTAAGATAACCTAAAGTCATGCTAAGGTTGCTTCCTAAACGGGCTATCTATCGCGGTGGGTAAAGGGTACTCAAGATTTTTTCTCAAACTTAAGAGTTCATTAGGCTTTAAATAAAAGCATGTTACAATTAGAACCTAATTAAAACAAAACGACATAAAAAACTAGAAAATACAGAAAAAACAAAAGAAAGAAAGAGAAAAGACAAAACTAGAGGACTAATTTCCCCCTAAACTCGAGAGGAGCATTGTCCGCAATGCATGCCTACATACACAAAATTAATGCATAGATTAGATAAGAATAACAAAAGAGAATAAGGGGAGAAAAGCTTAAATTGGTTTGGATTTGGAGGAGTTGTCGTCGTTGCCAATGATCACCCTCTTCCGTGCTGCCATCTTGAAGCGCTTGGCCGCCCTCAGCGGCTGTTGGCGAAAAGGCGGACTGGGTTGAGACTTCTGTGTCACCTCTCGTTCACCATCGTCTTTACTGTCAGGGTAGACTTCGATGGTAGAGTGTGTTCTCTTCGCTCGTGGGGAGAAGGATGGTTCGAGCTTCCTTGTAATGGTATGCACCGAGTCTTGCCATACGGAGTCATCTAAGAGGAAGTCCTTGAGGTAGCCGGAGTCTGAGGGTCCTGGTGCGTCGGCGGCTGCTCTAGATGTCTGCCCGTGTTCTCTAACGGGAGCTGCCGCCGTGTCTCTTTGGTTTTCGGAGCTGGAGAGAATCTCGGTGGCCGTGGCAGCTGGGGTGGTGTGTGGCTCGATGGATGATGTCGGGTGTGTTGCCAAGGCAGATGGTGCAGTGGGCGTTGCTGGTACCGCCGGGGAACTCTGGGAAGACGACTGCTGGGAACTTTTCTTTGATGGCAGAGGCGATGACGTTGTTGTAGTCCTGGATATATGCCATGAAGGTTAGCTGTCGGTGTTCCATTCGATTTAGCTTCTAAGCCACCGATGGTGGTTACTGGGGCGGGTTGCTGAAAGTGCTGATGACTGCCTATCTCTGACGCTGGGGAAAAGTTTTCTGGGGTGGAAGCTGTGATCTCCATCTTTCGAAGAATTATTTCCCTCGTCCACCCGGTTCGTTCTGGGGTCATGGTGTCAGTTGGGGCGGGCGCTACATGTGCCTTCTCACATATCACTGTGATAAGGCTGGGGAAGTAGAGTTGTCCCTTGGTTTTCTGCCCACACTCGTAAATTTCGTTAGCAATAATCGAACCCAAATTTACGTACCTTTTATTGATGATGGAGTGGATGAGCGCCAATCTTGGTTTTTCCACGGTGGAGTTGTGGGTTGTGGGCAGCAATCACCTTTTCACATATATGTTCCAAAGCTTTGCCACGGGCAGTAAATTCTACCGGTTAACGGTGCTTTTGTTTCTGCCCTCGTTCCAAACTGTCCCCGGTTCGCATAAATCTTTCTTTATTGCCTCGTATCCGTCTGGTGTGAGGGAGGCAAGGAACTCCGCGTGCTGGTCTTCGTGAATGTGGAGGCCGTAGTAGAGATTGATTGTCTTCATCGATTAAAATCAGCCGCCCGCGAACATTAACTGTTGGCACATCCTCCGTTGGCCCATGGGCGTAGTACTCACGCACCATGGTTTGATTTTCTGGTTTGGGTTGCTGGGCAAAGATTTGCCACCGTTGATGCTCGATCTTAGAGTAGATGAATTTTTCGAGCCCTAAATATTTCTTTCTCGGTTCGTAAAAGAATCATTGTTCCTCCCATACCGTTCTTTCTTTAAATCTTTCGTTGTGGCGGGCCTTAATTTCTGGTGTGGCGAAGCGATAGAGGGATTCCTCCGACTCTGCCTAGACAGCACGACAGCGAGGGGGGGTCTTGCCATTCTTTAGTTGTGCTTTTTGGTGTGCGAGAGAGTTGTGAGTGCTTGAATAAAAAACTATAGAAAAAAAAGAAATAGACTGAAAGCAAAGAAAATCTTGTGAGACAATAAGCAAGAGAGAGGAAAGAAGAATGAATAGTAGAAAAATAAGAGGGGTTTAAATAGAGGAAGAGTGTTGCCGTTTCGCTTGCCGAGGCAGACACGGCCCGGGCAGAGAGATGTTGGAATGGAACAGGCATCTGCGAACGGCTAGTTCTGGCGAGAAGCAACGTCTGTTGTCGCGGTAGTCTTGGCGGACGGGCTTGAGACGTTTATGGATTTGGGCTTTCTTCTTCTCCCTTCTCTTGGGTTATTGTCTCTCCTAAAAAATGAAATAAAAATTTATTAGAGAATAAGAAAATACGAAAATTAAATCCAATTCATAAAATGCAAGAAATTAAAAATTTAAATCCTAAAACATAAAAATAAAAAACTGAGAGAAAATTTAAGTTATGATGGGAATGCATCTGCATGCATTTCCCAACACAACCACTTCATGGGCTGCTGTAGTGTCTGCTTCACCCTCTGTCAGGGCGGGTCCTTGTGTTTCTCTCGATCCTTGGTGTTGCCTAGTTGCCCTCCCAGGCGGTTGTGGCTGGAGTGTTCTATCTTAATGCTGGGTTCGGTGTCTACTGAATCATGGATGTCATGGTATTCTTCTTTGTCTTCAACCTTCTTCAAGTGTTGTAGGACATTTAATTTAATTTCCCGGTCGTCCACCTTCATAGTAAGCTCACCATTCTCCACATCAATTAGAGTTTTGCTTGTGGCTAGGAATGGTCTTCCCAAGATGACGGGTGCTTTGTCGTCTCTTTCACAGTCCAGAATTACGAAATCTGCTGGAAAGATAAGATTGTCTACTCTTACTAAGATGTCCTCGATCTTTCCTTCCGATTGCACGTAAGAGTGATCAGCTAGCTGGAGTATGACGGTGGTGGGTCCATCTTTTCCAATTTCCAGTTTTTTGAACACCGCTTTGGGTATGTTGATGTGCACTTGCTTGAGAATGTCCAGAAATTTTTTGAACTGGTGATCCTGCTTCTGGTGTTTCAGCTTTTGTGCAGGATCTTCACGTTTCACGGTGGCACTGCGAGAGTCTGCTGGGGCGGATGGTTTTGGGTCTACCACGGCGGGCTTGCTTGCTTCCATCTGGGTGACTGATTTGATGGCCTTACACTGCTCGTAAGTGGGTTTTCTTGCGACTTCAGTATCGTTGGGCTATCCTACCATGGGTCTGGTGTTCAAAACTTGAGCAAATTGTCCTACTTGGATCTCCAGTGACTTTAAAGTTGTCTTATGATTCTGCATTCTCATCTCGGTCCTGTCCATGAAAGCCTCAGTCTTTTTAACAAATAAATCCATGTTGGACATATATGTACCTATATGAGTCATGAAGGCACATAGAGTTTGTTCCAAGGCACTGGGTGCTGCCTATTGTGGCAGTTGCTGCTGAGGTATCGTCTGCTGAAATCCTTGTGATTGATTCGTCTGAGCAGCTAGATTCAGAGTGTTGTTGGGGTTACTCCATGAGAAGTTCGGGTGCCTCTTCCAACCAGGGTTGTAGATGTTTGATGTGGGGTTGTTATTCCTATTGAAGTTTCCTACAAAACAGCTGGTCTCTGTCCCTTGTTGGCACTCAGATGAATCGTGGTATCCCCCATATTGGTCGCAAAAGGCTTCAATTTCTTTGACTTACTGTGTATTATTCTTCCCTTGCATCGCTTCTACCATATTCGTCAACCGAGTAACTTGTGCTACGAGTGCATATGATGTTCCTAGCTCGTTTGCTGTGGCATCCCTTCTTATGCCGCCTCGGCGGTCATTAGAAAACTGATAGTCATTTTTGGCCATCATGTTCAGAATTTGAATTACTTCGGCAGGCTCCTTGTCAAGAAATGTACCATTGGTAGAGGAATCCAGCATCATCCTTGTTGGTGTGTTCACACCATTGTAGAATATAGATACTAATGTCCATTATGGAAATCCGTGGGAGGGGCATTTATTCAGCAATTCGCAGTATCTCTCTCATGCCTCGTAGATTGGATCATCATCTGCATGTCGAAACGTAGTGATGTCAGTCTACAGTTTATTAGTCAAATTGACAAGATTAAATCGAGCTAAGAAATCTATGCATAATTATGTCCAAGATTCAATGGACTCCGATGGTAGGCTGTTAAACCAAGTCTTTGCCCTATCCCTCCGTGAATAGGGAAATAATCTGAGACGCAGCACGTCCGGATGACCTTAATGGATTTTGAAGGACTTGTAGATGTCCAAAAAAGACTTCATGTGTTGGCGGGCATCTTTATTGGCGGACCCTCCAAACTATCCAAGCGTATTCAGCATGTTGAACATAACGAGTTTGATCTCGAAGTGGTTTGCTTCTATTTCAAGATCGATCATGCCAGAGTTCAGCCTTCTAAGATCTTCCTCCAGGTAGTCTCTAACTAACCGCCGAGCGGCAGGAAGTTGCTTGTCATTGCCCGCCGCGACATTGTCACCTGGGGGCGGTGGTAATTGCTGGTCCTGGATGTTTGCTTGATCACCCATGGCTTCTTTAGTTTCTTGTCTTAATTTGCGTGCAGTATGTCCAGGCTCTGGATCGTATTCTCGCAAGGGTGATTTCTAGTTGGCTCTTTCATAAACCAAAGGAAACCAAGGAGTTAAACGAAAAAAAAAAGAAAAAGTGCAGAAAAATAAAAATAGAAAGTTGTACGCCAATCCCCGGTAACGGCGCCAAAAACTTGTGCCGTGCAAAAGTGATGCGCAAATAGCGTGCAAGTGTACACAGTGCCAAGTTATAGTATTTAAGATATCGTCTCCACAAGGATTGTGACAGCTTTTCGGAGTTCACTTTTCTGCACAAGTAAAATAAAAACACATATATTATGAGTTGATTTGATTGAAGCTAAAGTTAAGACAATTAAAGTAAATTGAGAAGTAAGAGTGGGAGAATGTGCATGTATTGGATGTTTCATAGTGTAGAGAATTGTTGTACTGTCTCGGCACAGTTTTGTTGATCAACTTAAAAACTTCAACCACCACCCACAAGTATGCCTCGGCAGGCGCCCGCCTCGGTAAAGTTGCGTGAGATCGCCTGGGCAGTTAAGTGATGATTAAAGGTTCGACAAGGCTCCCTTCTATTGGAAAACACATCTTGGATGATACCTCCCGGTGTGAATCTAAAGGCGAACACCTACCAATTGTGGATTCTCTTTTAGCCGCTAAACTTCTTAACTTATCCCTAAGCCGAAGTAACTCTCCCGATATTGAACAAATGGATTGAAGACCTCTTCTCTCCCGATAAAGATTGCGACAATGAAAAACCAAGAGTAAACAAACCTTGAATTTTATTGCAAAACTGAAATCCTAAACAAATACAACAAGACTCTCACAACTACTACACAACCAACCCTTAGCCCAAGGGAAAGTTTAGAACATGGTAGGGTTGGACGGCACTAGGGTTTCGACAAGAAGGAATTTCTCTCAAATCTCAATTGTTTTCTCTCCAACTTGTCGATTACTTATATACAGGGAAGGAGCCTAGGTCTAAGTCGGTTTAGGGTAGGAATACTAGTTAGAGTATGATTACGACTCATTAAAAGATCTTTAAATACCACTAGATTCCCGTTTGACTTTTCTTCAACTTGACTTTGACCCGGCTTTTCTTTGTCTGCTGGGCTCCAATGCACGCACAAGTGGTCTCTAAATATCAGACTTGATGAGCTCTTTATATTGCATACCACTTTGCATTTTTCCATTCTTCCTTGAAGTGCTTCCTCGTGGCAAGTAGTTGACTGCCTCGGCGGGGATATGGAATGGTGAGTAGATGTTGGCACAACTTTACATTCTTATTCTTTCCTACTCGATCAGCTCCCCTGATGATCCAACAGCTCCCTCCTTCAGCTCCCAGCTTTCTCGTCATCTGCCCTCCTTGCTGCCTCGGCAGCATCTGCCTGAGCGGGTACCTACACATATGGAGAAAATGCACTTGAGCAGTATCATACGTATAAAATCAACTAAATTCATCAAACAAGGAAGATTATCTAATCTATGCTATTTTTTTTGTATGTTACCTACTAAATGCAACCTAAATTGTACTCAAGAACAACAATAATTGAGCTAAACTCGGGTATAAATATTGGACTTTTGCGCACTTAACAGTTCATGCTGCCAGGAGGGAAGCACGAGAAAGATCAACCATGGGATCAAATAAGAAATATGCACAATTTAATTGTTCAAAAATTTTAGAGTTTCTCGTTAAAGCAATTAAAGTTCCTTAATGTTTCACTCATGTTGCAAATTTTCTCTATAATTAATGTTGGAGAGATAATGGATTTGACTTGCGCATGTCACATAGAGTAGAAAGAGACAGATTTATATAGAAAGAAACAAGAGACTTGATATGAGTTTCATATTGAAAAATGGAAATACCTTTGACAGAAAGTAGTGACTCTAAAGATATCAGTGCTTCAAAATAGGAATTGAATATGTTTCATACTACTCCAATTTGAATTCTTATTAACTGGTGATATTTCTTTTTTGTAGGTTTTGGTTTTTTTCTAGAGACGGATCCCAAGTCATTCTGTTTGCAGGGGCGGAAATATACCGTTTGCAGAGACGGATCTCAAGACATACCGTTTACAGAGGCAGATTTCAAAGACATTCCGTTTACAGAAGCGGATCTCAAGACATTCCATTTAGAGAGACGAACTTCAAGACATTTTGTTTATAGAGGTGGACCTTAAAGACATACCGTTTATAGAGACGGATCTTAAAACACTCCGTTTACAGAGGCAAAGACATTTCGTTTATAGAGATGGATCTCGGTAAAGATTTGAACATGCTTGAAGAAGCATATCTCAGCAATCCGTTTGAAGAGGTGGATCCCAACCAAGATATTAACCTCTTGAGTTACCAGTTAAAAGAGAGAGAATGGAAAACAAGATGGGTCGAATTTAAGCTCAAATGAAGAAGATTCGCAGTTTAATTGGTCATGCAATTTCCGAGTGTAGAAAGAGATAGACCAATAAAGAAAGCAACAAGAGATCTTGTACGGGTTCCATATTGAAAGATCAAAACATCATAAGCAGAAAAGCAGTGACCTTAAAGATTTCACTGCTTCAAGCGGAAAATTGAAGATGTATCATATTACGCTAAGAAGAATCCTTATTAATTGATGATATTTCTTTTACAAGAATGGTGAGCTCTTAATGAGAAGAGTTCGCCCAGCAAAGACAAAACGCCTAATGAGAAGAGTTCACCCAGCAAAGACAGAACTCCTAATGAGAAGACTTCACCCAGCAAAGACAGAGCTCCTAATGAGAAGAGTCCGCCCAGTAAAGAAGAACTCCTAATGAGAAGAGTTCACTGAGCAAAGAAGGATTCCTAATGAGAAGAGTCTACCCCAACAAAGACGGATTCCTAATGAGAAGAGTCCACCCAACAAAGAAGAGCTCCTAATGAGAAGAGTTCGCTCAGCAAAGAAGGATTCCTAGTGAGAAGAGTTCGATGTTTGAAGAATGAGGAAGTTCCTAGTGAGAAGAGTTCATTGTTTGAAGAATGAGAAAGTTCCTAATGAGAAGAGCTTGCTTATTCGACACCTTTGCAGAGAGGCAAATCCATGTTCCCTAGGAAAATGAAGAGCTCCTAATGAGAAGATTTTGCCTTTTTGAAAATGAGGAAGTTCCTAATGAGAAGAGCTTGCTTATTCGGTGCCTTTACAAGAAATGTGGACCAGCAAAGAGTGAGGAATAAAGAATTTCATAATAATAAGAAGAACAACTTCAGACCTCGAAAAATGAAGAATTTCAAAGAGTAATTCTAAAACCCATAAGATTGAAGAATTTCATAATGAGAAGAACAACTTCAGACTCTACGGTTTGGTAGAAGATTGAAGAATTTCATAATGAGAAGAAAAACTTCAGACTCTACGGTTTGGCAGAAAATTGAAGAATTTCATAATCAGAAGAACAGCTTCAGGTCTTGATGGGTGAATGGTTCGGACAAAATCTGTGTCTTTTCAGTCTTTGCCCTATTCTTATTCCACAATAATGAGCAAATAGGGACAGCTGTAATACTCGTATTTTGTCCAGGTACCCTTATATATACTACATTTTCTCTATAAATAAAATCTAAAAATAGATAATAAATAAATAGATATTAAAAATCCCATATCATATAAATAATGTCCATATATATAGTGTTCATACATAAAAATTTCACAATACAAAAGCCCAATTATATATCTGGAGCCCAAATTCTTAATCTACAAGCTATTAAGACCCAAACAAAGATAAAAAAATGTCTTAGATTCAGTTTCCCGCCCAAATTCAGCTCCAAGGGACACGTGTCAACACATCATTGGTCTATTTCAGCTCACAAGGATTGTGCTTTCTCAGCTTGTGTCATCATTGCATCATCTTCCACTACCTATAAAAGGGAGGAGAGAGAGTTGTCAGATCATTGATTACTCCTAATAATTACCTACCAAAAATTAATAATAATAATAATAATAATAATAATGAGAGAGAGAGAGGTTACCTTTATTGGCAACCGAACAACCAAGGAGTGAACGGCCGTTGAAAGCTCGATGATCACCGCTGCCGGGAAGAGGAAGTGACCGCCAGGAAGACTAAAAGACGCTGAGAACACAAACTGTTGTCTAGAGCTGAACCTTCTAGACTGTCGGAAGTCGAACAATTGTGAATTCGATGAGCCACCGTGAAATTGAATCGCCTGAAAGCAAACGGACGTCGACCATCGCCGTTGAGCTATAATGTTCTCATTCCTTTATTTTCCTGCAAGAAACACCAAAAAGGGCTTTAGATCAAGTTGAAAGTAATGAAAATAGTAAATATAATGGGTTATCGTTGATGTTTATCTTGAATTGGTGCTCGTATCTATGGTCGTCGGAGTTCGAGTATCGGCCAGAGTTGAAAATGAGAGATGAGAGGGTAGATCTAGGTATAGGATAGCGAAGATGGGAGGCTCTGTTGAGCCGAGAATAGTTTTTAGGGTTTGAAATCGAAAAAAGATGAGTTTATGGCTTTAACAGTGACATTGTACGGTGGTCTGATGGTGACCGAAATCGCGAGCGGCGACCGAAGATGTGAGGAGGAGGATCGAAGCTGTGACGATGGCGGCCGGCGTCGCCTTTGGCGGATGGCCAGCGGCGAAAGTCGACAAAATTGGATTTAGGGTTGAGAGCATTTGGGGAGGGGAGAGAAAGAAGAGTGAGAGAGGGAATTAAAAAGTTTCCGAGTTGACTCGGTGGTGGGCTTATATAGTGATTATGAAACGACATCGTTTAGGGGGTAGGATTCGTGCACTTCCAAAGCGGGTCGGGTTGGATCCGTGTGTTTAGCTTTCTAGGTTAATTAGGGTTTTAGTCCCTAGATTTTTTTAATAGCAATTCAATTTGGTCCTAAAACTTTGTAAGTTGGGAACCCTGGTTTGTAATTTAATTCAATTTTATCCTATTTTCAGTCTTGATTTAGTTTAAATTGTTTGATTTAAGTGCAATTAATTTATATGTATGTTTGCATGTTTTAAATAGCATATAGTATACTTGTTTAGGAGATTTAATCACATAGTTAAAATAATTAGAGTCTTTTAGGACTAAGTTCTTTAATTAAATTAAATTAAATTAATTTGATAGGTGAGATCAATATAGAAAATAAATGAGTATTAAATTAACACTTTAATACTCTAATTTGATTAGTTTCTCATTGCAATGAAATGTTATTCAAGGGAGTATTTTTAGTGAAATATTTAATATGTCATTTAAACTTAGAAAATGGTATTCACGTAGTTAGTTTAAATAAAAATTAAAATAGAATTAAACAATTAGTATCACTAAAGTTAGGAATATTATTACTTTTGGGCCAAATATGAGTAATGTCCAAATTATTTGGGTGTTACCATTTAAAGCCCCAAAATAAAATTCATAGAACTTTAATTAATTAAATCAATAGAGTCCTAATTAGGTTTTTACTTAAAAATGACAAGACAGTAATTGGACATGCATTAAACATTTTATGTTGAGATACATTTTGAATATAAATTGAAGTGTCCTAATGTATTTGGACGTTTCAAAATTTATATTCTTCCAAAATATTTCTTATAAAAGGATATTCTCATCGAAATGGAATCCATTTAACGATTAAAAGATTTAATTAAATTCATATTAATGTTCAAAATGCCACGTGAAATTAATAAGGTACCGATAACGGGTGTTTGTAGGGGTGCTAACCCTTCCTTACACATAACCGACTCCCGAACCCGGGTTTTACTAAAAGAATATCTGGTACGCGTTTTATGGTTTCCGATCTACCAAAATGATCGATGGCGACTCTAAAATAATTGTTGAGCAAATAAAGAATTTTTTTTTAATTAGAAAATTCCCAAGATCAAATTAAATAAAAAAACCCCAATTTTTAAAACCTAATCATTAGAATATTTTTCCACAAACAGGATTAAAATCGTTCACAACAAAACAATTTAAGGTGGAATATTAATAAATTCTTAGCATCGCTTACTTTCTAAATATACGTATTTTGTGTTAACTTTTAATGTCTCAAAGTTTGAAATTTTATGAACAATTTTATTTTGTAGTATTAATATAATAAAAATGCTTTAACACATAAATTGTGTAAATTTTAATTATGTATCAAAATGTAGCTCATATAATAATATAAGCTACATATAAAAATTGATGGTATTATTATAGAGAATTTGCTTGGCTCGGTGGTGGAATATTTGCTTTTTTATCTAGAAGGCCAAGGTTTGATTCTCTCTTCAGAAGTAATCATTTTTTTTATTTTATTCGACTAATAAGACGATAGCATGAAAAATTAAAAAAATCACGTTAAATACATAAGGTTGCAGTTTACCAAAAAAATTGATATTCATAAAATATATCATTTAAAATCAAAATTATTTTTTTAAGAAAAAATTATTGCTGAGATGGGAATCATAAATAGATTTTAGAGTGGAGTTAGGTGTTACCACTTTTAGAGGTATTCACTAGTTCGGTTAAAATCTAATTAATTGATCGAATCAAATTTAATTTTATTAATCGCCCTTCGCAAAAGTGTCCAGTTAGTAAACAATTAATTTCTACCGATGCCTCCATGGCCAATGCCATCCGCTGTGTCATGATCGTCAAGGTTCCCATCATCGGTACCGACATCGTCTAAATCGGTGTTAACTTCTCTGTGCTTAACCCTGAGTTTATTGCCCGTCATCTTGGTCTCATCCCTCTCACCAGTGAATGTGTCATGTTTATGTGTATCTCTCGTACTGCGATGCTTGCGATGGTGACGGTCAATGTGGGTTCTTCTCCGTCAAGTTCAATCGTCGAGCCAAGCGAATGTTTGCTCAAACCCTCTGTGAAATTGACAGATTTTTCCAGAGATAGGAATGTGATTTTGGTTGTTGCATTGCTTGGGGGTTTTGATATGTGAATAAGTTTAAGTTTTCTCAGCTGAAGTTGAAGAAGGATTGTAGATTCTCCGAACGGTAGGAGAAGGCAGTGGATAATGACTGTGAAGAAGAAGAGTTGTAATTTCTTTTTAATTTCATTAAGTTTAGGATTGAATTAAAAATTAACCCTTTTGACTAACGGTCCACATCAGTAAACTGACGGAAGTAAACGGTCCACATCAGTAAACTGACGGAAGTAAACGGTCCACATCAGTAAACTAACAAAAGTAAACGGTCCACATCAGTAAACTAACGGAAGTAAACGGTCCACATCAGTAAACTAACAAAAGTAAATGGTCTAATGATTAAAATAAAACAAAACGATAACATAAGTGACTTGATCCATAGGTTTTTCAAAACTGGTGACTAAAACGGAGCAGATTGAAAACAGAAGTAAGCTCATATGTAGTTTACCCTTTTAACTTTAAGCCCAAATCCTATTAATGATCCGTATTATTTAAAATATAATTTTTATATTTTAATCCCAATATGAAGTCCAACCAAAAAGGGAAAAAATATTACTACCTGAATTGTTATTTTGAATCAAAACTAAAAAAAAAAATTAAAACTTTTAATTAATTTAAAAACTGACTAAATCATATTTCACTTTTAAGCGTGTTCTAATTATTGAGACTAACGATCTATTATGGGTTGTTATTGTGTAACTAATTGTCCGTTGTATTCAAATGACTGAACTTATCTATGTGTCAGTTAGTTGGATTATACAGGACTATATAAAACTTCAATCGGATGGTTGTAGATTCAAGTTGATCTTGAATATTGGGTCTACACAGAAATCTTACCCACCTCTCTTTTATTGGTTCATTCTTATTTTGTTTTAAGATTAGGTTCAATATGGTATCCTCCCCGTTGATCCTAGGGTAACCTTCTGTAACTGTTTTTGGCTCTTTCCTCCTTTTCGTTTTTTCTTCTCTATTTTTTCGATCTTGCTCCGATGGAGATTGATGTTGTTGATAGAGTCGATCAGTCTAGTACTCCATCGTTTGCTATCAAACAAATTAGCGTCCGGCTTGATGATTCGAACTTCTTGCTTTGGCGACAACAGGTTGTTCTCATGCTTCGAGGGCACGATCTGGAACATTTTCTTGACGAATCTACGTCGATTCCGCCGAAGATGATCACTAGTGCCACTGGTGAAGTCACTCTCAATCCTTTTTATCGCCAATTTCGCAAACATGATAGTTCCTTGGCTTTGTGGCTCTTGTCCACTATAAGCCCTAACATTTTACCTCAATTGGTTGATGCCAAGTCTACCGTGTTGATCTGGAAACTGGTAGTTCAACATTACTTCAAGCTCTCTACCATAAAGGTGATGTATTTTCACTGTCGGCTTCGTGCGATGAAGAAAGGTACTCTATCCATATGTGATTACACATCTCAAATCAAGGAGATTTTTGACCTTCTGTCTTCTTGTGGAAGTTCGGTGTCAGATGTTGAACAATTGGCGACGATTTTGAATAGTTTGCCAGCTGAGTTTGATCCTTTTACCGTCGTTATCATCGCGAGCGGAGAAGCTATATTCCTTAGAAGCAGCTGCCTTTGTGCTCTCTAATGCTGAGACTCGTCTTCTAGATCCGATGCGTATTCCGATGAGCATTAACTATGCTCGTTACAATTCAAACACTAGAGGTCACGATTCAGATGGTTATCAGTCAAACAGTTATCCCTCTCTTGACTTCAATCCTCGTGACTCCTTGCGCGGCCATGGACGTGGACGGTTCAGGCCTCAATGTCAAGTATGCGGCAAGTTGGGGCACTTGGCAGACAGATGCTAGCATAGGTTCTATAAGGAATTTAAAGGAGTATCCTCTCAGAATTCTTCATCACATGTGGATTCTTAGGGCAATGTTTGTTTCTTTCCCTCTGAGTCTTCAAATTCTTGCTATAACCCATGTGTTCAGTCTTCTACAGATAATGTTGGTGCAAACACTAAACATCCTGCTATAGCTTAAGTGAATTCCCTTACGGTTCAAATTACCGGTGGTGCTGACATGAGGTGGTACCATGACTCTCGTGCCACTCATCATGTCATTAGAGAAGCTTCGACACATTCAGCCCCATCTTCTGGATACTCAGATAAGGGTCGGGTAATACTTGGTGATGGTTCTGCTATTAACATTACTCATATGAGTCAGGCATCTATTTTGACTTCTGTGCGCACTTTAGATCTTAAGCATTTGTTACATGTACCTCAAATTAAGAATAACTTGTTGTTTGTATCTCAGTTTACTAAAGACAACTCGGTGTATTTTGAGTTTCGCAGTAATAAGTGGTTTGTGAAGGATGAGGCTACTCAGTCAGTTCTCCTTGAAGGGAAGCAACAAAATGGTTTGTACTACTTCAATTTTGCATCTACCACGCATAATAATCAAGCTCCCCTTATTGTTTCTAGTCACCCCTCTTTGATTTCTACATCCAGTTCTTCTACTTACTGCAATTATGCTTCATTATCTACATCTGATTCTGATTACTCCTTGTGGCACCAGAGACTTGGTCATCCCTCTGCTAAGATTGTTAGCTTAGTTCTAAATAAATCATTTGTTGCAAATAAAGTTGGTGTCTATACTGCATGTCAGCTAGGTAAGAGTCATGGTTTACCATTTACTTTGTCCACTACTACTTATACAAAGCCATTTGAGTTAGTAGAGGCTGATGTTTGGGGTTCAGCGCATGTTAAGTCTACTGAATTTCAATACTATGTTTCTTTTATCGATATGTACAACAGAATTTGTTGGTTATACTTACTAAAAAGTAAAGGTGAGGTTTCAAGTGCCTTTAATATGTTTCATATGTTAGTAAAGAATCAATTTGACACTAAAATTATCTCTCTTGTAACACCCTTAATTTAATAATATATATATATATATATATATATATATATATATATATATATATATATATATATAAAATGAAGTAACAATAATGAAAAAAAGAATGGCAACCATGAGATTTTAAACCTGTGACCCTTGGCTATTTGGGCTTGTGTCTTAACCAATTGAGCTGAAGAAGCTCTTAGTTATAGGTTGTACCCACTTATTTTTAAGTGGTTCTTGAAATATAAAATAATAATAATCTTAAAAATATCTCAACCACCCCTCTTTATGGCACATTTATTGGGTCTATCTACCCCTAAAAAGGATACCCGGCCTTCTCTCTAGACTATTCATCTTCTTCACAAACCATCTCCGGTCGTCGCTCCGCCTTGCCCTACCACCGCATCGTATTAGCCACCGCCGACACAAATTGAATCACCGTTCAACCCCGACCTCAATCTTGTCGTCCACTCTCGCAGACCAGCCACCATTCATCAGAGAATCTCGGTCGAAAGCCTCGATGGAAACTCTTCCTATGTTATTCGAGCTTTCCGTCATCGTCCGGCGTTGTGGCTTGAATCTGAGGTCACCGCCGTCCTCAAGAGGCCTAGCCGAACAAATCCCTTCTTGCTGAGCGATCGTTCGTCGTCGTTTAGCGTCTCGTTAGAGTTGCGTCAGATTGGTCGATTTCTTTCGATTTTGGTAAGTTAGGTAAGCTATCCGACTTAATTCTGGGTTGATTAAGGATGTAGATGAATTTTCAAGGTGGTTTTGCATTTTGGGATGTTTTTCGATCGTCTAAGGTGGGCGTCATGCGCCGTCACCGGCGTCTTTCCGGTCACCTGGATGGTGACCCATGAACTGAATAGGCTGGACCGGTTTTGGACCGGTCTGGCCATTGAATCGAGTTACCTGAACCGGCCCAAATTAATCCTAAACCGGCCTAGGCCCAATGGTAAGCCAAGCCCAAACTTGAGTCGACCCAAACCCGATCTGAGTTAACCGACCCGACCAAAACCGAGTCAACTGAGTCAACCCGACCGAGTCAACCGAATCAACCCGACTGAGTCAATCGAGTCAACCCGATCTAGTCAACCGAGTCAACTCGTCCGAGTAAACTTAGTTGACTTTTAACATTGACCGTTAACTTTGACCGTTGAGTTCTGACGTCAGCGTTGACTTTGACCGAAAAGTCAACTTTTCCCGAACAACCTTATTCGATGTTTTTCGATGTCCCGGGTCCGTTTTTGAAGCCCGTTTCGCGAAATTCTAACCCGAAAGCCTCTGAATTGGACTTTAAACCCAGGAATGCATGTGTTTAATTATTCAATTAAGAGTAATGTGAATAAGGACTAAAATTAAAGTTTGTGCAATTGAAGGTATTCACAGTTCCTTGTCTACGAGATGTCGAAGGACGTCAAATTCGGGTTCGATAGTATCGAAATGTCGTTTCAAGGGTTGACCCATATAGCAAGAATTCAAGGTAATACTTTAATACATGTTGTATGCTTTATAGAACATGTTGGTAATTGATTAATGCGTGAACAATATGATTGGTCATTTGATTACCGTCGATTATTATAAGTTGTACAGTTACGGTGCTATGATGATAAACTGGTTAAGACCGAATGACTCGAATAAGGAACAAATGACCGATAAGAAATTCAAGTTTAGTGAACACCCGATAAAGTGACAACCTCGAAACCTTAATTTTAGATTATGTTCTCGATAAAAGATTTAATGCTCGAAACGTTAGAATGAAAATTACAAAAATACCCTTGAGATATCTGAATGACTAAAATGACCCTAATAATGAAAGTAATCTAGGAATCTATCTTAGATCTTGTTAAACAATCGATTTATCTAAAAATATCAAATTACTTGGAGAGTTACGGTAACAAGACTTAAACCTTCGAGATTGTGAAGTGCTTGGATTTCCTTGAATTCTTATTAATCCTTGAAGATAAATTTATAAGAAATTATTCGTATGTTCGGAAATTATCAAAGTACTTTCAATTATCGAATTGAGTGAGACAACTGAAATGACTAAAGGATTGAAGGTACTGTAAGACTGAATTGATTAGGATGAGTGTAATGACCGAAGTCACTAAAGTATCTCAGCATCGAAACTTTCCAATTAACTGAAATGATATTTATACCCTCAAGTTTTGAAACGAATGAATTGTCTGGAAGGGCTGAAAAGACTAGAACTACTAAATCTCTATCGAGTACATAAATGATTGAAATTATATAATTAGTATAATTGACGGAAATGATGGATCTATCCCGAGCTCTAAAATGGTCGAAATACCCTCTTGACCGGAATGGGCAAAATTTGCCTTTGATGAAATTCCAAAGATCTAAATAAAGCTTAAATAATTTAATTGCCCTAAGTGTTATGAAGCATGACTCATATATGTCTCACTCATGATACTAATATGAGGTTGGAAGATTTCTCTTGGAAAATAAGTTTGAATGCTCAGTGGTGAGCCTGTGGAGAAATATAATGATGACTGTTCAAACATTTTATATAGTTGATTTTGGAAATGATACACGTGGAGCGCATACGTTTGAATGTTTGGTAAGTATTACAGAGCTGGGATATGTTAGATCGAGTGAGTTTTTGGAGGTATGATAAACCGTTGGAAATCTTGAATATTGCAAATCATCGTTGTCATTATTGGGTTAAATTAAAAAATTACATCTGATAGTAAAATGACCAAAATGCCCTCGTTAGCCAAAGTGATCGAAACAACCTTAATATAGTTGATATCTTGAATGATCGTAATAAAGCATTTTTCTTCCAAATGCATGGTTGGCGATGTTGGCTACAAAGTCCCCTCTAATCGGGACCTCATTATCGGAATTAGTTTGAAATGTCAAAAGCTTAGAGTTTTCATTCCTCGTGTAATATCAAGTATCTTAGAGAAATAAATGGTTCCTTTTATTGTGTTCCAAGTGCATAAATATTCTACCGTCTTGAACCCAAGGCTGTCTTTTGATACGAAATATGTCTTTTATCAAACCGAAATATACCTATGTATCTGAACTAGAAAAAGAAAGAGAAAAAGAAAATAAAAAAAATTATACGATCGCTAGTTTTCGTTTCATCGAAAACTGAAGTTTACTCTATGTTCACTGTTATTACTAGTTAAAAATGATTGCTACCGAATATTGTTATTATCGATCATTACCGACTACTATTGATTTCTATTATCACTACCTAGACCGTTACCGGAGGACTTGGGATAGAGTATGAAGTCACCGTAGGTTTAGCCATGATCAGGCTGGTAATTCCTTACCGTTTCAGGTTCCTATGCTTCGGCTAGGGTAATTCCTTATCGTACCTAAGGTATCCCCTTAGGCTGGCACCTATGCCCAATATGCTTGGGTTAAAGCCCGTTATAGTTGTAGTTCTGGGGAACTGCATACCGGAGTTTGGTTGGAGGGTAGTTAGGAAATCTAAAATGAACCTTATCGCTAACAATATATAACCGTGAAATAACGTTTACCATACCATTACCTCGTATGTGTTCGCTTTGCATTGTCGGAACACACTAAGCCCTGACTCAAGTACCGTAATTCATATCTTGACTAATTCTTCAGTCTATAGGTTCTTAGTATGATACTCAGTGATTGAATAAAGAACAATCCCATCATCTTCATGTATACCGCTTCTTTGAAATGTTTGATCATATTTTGGAGCCTATTGTTGCTCAAAATGTCATGACAATGTTATGTTTTTCCTATACATGCATGTGCTTGTAGCATCATTTGGTAGTTTTGTATTACTGAGCTTTTCGAAGTTCACGTTATTTTTACCATCGCATGTTAAAAGAAATCTAACATGGCTCGATGATCGACATCAGTGTTTGGAGTTCTCTCGGTGTTGCTTTTGGAGTACGGTACTAACATAGTTAGTGGGCATGCATGTCATTATTGTTTCATGATAGTGTATGTAAAACGTTTTCTGAAATTCTGTTATATGTTTAAATGATTTCTTGAAAGTGTATGTTAAACATAAGTTTGTTTTGCAGTTTAATAAGTGTTTTGAAAGAAAAAAATTGTTTTTATGTGTATTTTTTTGTGGGTCGCTCCTGTGACCCTAATGTGACTTCCTAAGATTCGTGATAACAAATAGATGGGTCTAGGGGTTACATTTAGTGGTATCATAGCTTAGAGATTACGTCTTTCTGGGTAGATCGGCCGATCGTCTGTCATAGGGTGTCTGGTCTGTACGTGCCCCTAGATTATAACTGTACTCCTTCAAGCCGGAACTATGATGTCTAATCTTTTCTTTCCTAAAATAAGTGAATCTAAGTATTCTGTTCTCCATAGCTCGATCTGTACTTGAAAAGAATGTCGGTAATGTTTGCATGTGATTTGGATTAACGTGACAAATTTGAATTTGGATAAAGGGCTTGAGATGGGTCATCCATGTGAAATTGATGATCTGATTCAGATTGAGAATAAATGTTTGATTATGTGAAGTAACCGGTGTAAGATTACATGTAAGGTTATTTGGCGACGACGATTATGCTTAAGAATATTTTGATAGGAATTTGATAAAAGTATTAAGAATTTGAGAGAAAGATGTTTGTGAACGTGGCGTGAGCGTAAATTCTTTAGTAATTTGCTATACTTGGAAGGAACAATTGTCTGAAAATTAAAGTGAAGGTAAGTTGTATTTGTTGAAAACTTTGCTTATGTTCGATCGGCTTGAAGAAAGACTTTCTCCTTCCTTTGAAAATGTGGCATGGTGTATGCCTGACTGAAATTCGATGTTGCACCCTGGGTTTGAAAGGCCTTATTGGAAGCCTCGAGTACTCGTCTAGATTTTAGGTACAGTTTTCGTTTGTAAATTGATGTTCGACCTAGTAGAGTAATTCAAATTCTAGAGAAGATACTTCAAGGTCGCATGATTAACTTCTGTGCCAGTTGAAAAGGTTTCTTATCTCTGACTGAGACCATTTAAAATAACAGTTATGAGACAAGTGTTTACTTGACACAGTATGAAGTTTTTTATGGGTTCAAATATTGTATTATAATTAGTTGGTCCAAGATGTATGATGGGATGAATTTGGGTCCAAAGGTATCCCGAATGTCTGAGGACACTACCAGA
Organism: Hibiscus trionum; assembly: GCA_030270665.1. Classification (NCBI taxonomy): domain Eukaryota; kingdom Viridiplantae; phylum Streptophyta; class Magnoliopsida; order Malvales; family Malvaceae; genus Hibiscus; species Hibiscus trionum. The sequence continues at coordinate 448,162 of BSYR01000016.1, forward strand.
TTGATCTGTGACCGTCTAAGATCCTCGAGAAACGAGGATACTCTAATGGATAAGTTTCAGTACAAGAATGGACAAAAGAATAGTTTCTATATTTCTTTAACCATGGTAAATTTCGAGGACAAAATTTCTTTTTAGGGGGGAGAGTTGTAACACCCTTAATTTAATAAAAAAATATATTTAAAAAATGAAGTAACAATAATGAAAAAAAAGAAAGGCAGCCATGAGGTTTTAAACCTGTGACCTTTGGCTATTTAGGCTTGTGTCTTAACCAATTGAGCTGAGGAAGCTCTTAGTTATGGGTTGTACCCACTTATTTTTAAGTGGTTCTTGAAATACTAAATAATAATAATCTTAAAAATATCTCAACCACCCCTCTTTATGGCACATTTATTGGGTTTATCTACCCCCAAAAAGGATACCCGACCTTCTCTCTAGACTATTCATCTTCTTCACAAACCCTCTCTGGTCGTCGCTTCGACAAATCGAATCGCCGTTCAACCTCGACCTCAATCTTGTCATCCACTCGCGCAGACTAGCCACCATTCGTATGAGAATCTCGGTCGAAAGCCTCGATGTAAACTCTTCCTCTGTTATTCGAGCTTTCTGTCACCCTCCGGCGTTGTGGCTCGAATCTGAGGTCACTGTCGTCCATAAGAGGCCTAGCCGAACAAAGCCCTTCTTGTTGAGAGACCGTTCACCACCGTTTAGCGTCTCGTCAGAGTAACGTCGGATTGGTCGATTTATTTCGGTTTTGGTAAGTTCGTTAAGCTATCCGACTTAATTCTGGGTTGATTAAGGATGTAGATGAATTTTTGATTTGGTTTTTGCATTTTGGGATGTTTTCTGGCTGTCTAAGGCTACGCGTGGGCGTCACCGGCGTCTTTCCGGTCGCCTGGATGGTGACCCATGAACTGGACCAGTTTTGGACCGGTCTGGCCATTGAATCGAGTTACCTGAACCAGCCCAAATCAATCCTAAATCGGCCTAGGCCCAATGGTAAGCCAAGCCGAAACCTCAGTCGATCCAAACTCGATCTGAGTTAACCGACCCGACCAAAACTGATTCAACCAAGTCAACTTGTCCGAGTCAACTTAGTTGACTGTTGACTTCTAACGTCAGCATGATGTCAGCTTTGACTATGAGTTTGACCGAAAAGTCAACTTTTCCCAAACAACCTTATTTTATGTTTTTCGACGTCCCGAGACTGTTTTTGAAGCCCGTTTCACGAAATTCTAACCCGAAAGCATCTGAATTGGACTTTGAACCCAGGAATGCATGTGTTTAATTATTAAATTAAGAGTAATGTGAATAAGGACTAAAATTAAAGTTTGTGCAATTGAAGGTATTCACAGTTCCTTGTCTATGAGATGTTGAGGGACGTCAAATTCGGGTTCGAGAGTATCGAAATATCGTTTCAAGGGTTGACCGATATAACAATGATTCAAGGTAATACTTTACTACCTGCTGTATGCTTTATGGAACATGTTGGTAATTGATTAATGCATGAAAAGTATGATTGGTCATTTGATTACCGTCGATTGTTATAAGTTGTACAGTTACGGTGCTATGATAATAAGCTGGTTAAGACCGAAAGACTCAAATAAGAAACAAATGACCGATAAGAAATTCAAGTTTAGTGAACACTCGATAAAGCGACAACCTCGAAACCTTAATTTTAGATTATGTTCTCGATAAAGGATTTAATGCGCAAAACGTTAGAATGAGAAATTACAAAAATGCCCTTGAGATATCTGAATGACTAAAATGACCCTAACAATGAAAGTAATCTAGGAATCTATCTTAGATCTTGTTAATCAACCGATTTATCTGAAAATATCAAATTACTTGGAGAGTTACGGTAACAAGACTTAAACCTTCGAGATTGTGAAGTGCTTGGATTTCCTTGAATTCTTATTAATCCTTGAAGATAAATTTATAAGAAATTATTCGTATCTTCGGAAATTATCAAAGTACTTTCAATTATCGAGTTGAGTGAAACAACTGAAATGACTAAAGGATTGAAGGTACTATAAGACCGAATTGATCAGGATTAGTGTAATGTCCGAAGTCACTAAAGTATCTCAGCATCGAAACTTTTCAATTAACTGAAATGACATTTATACCCTCAAGTTTTGAAACGAATGAATTGTCTGGAAGGGCTGAAAAGACCAGAACGACTAAATCTCGATCGAGTACATAAATGATTGAAATTATATAATTAGTATAATTGACAGAAATGATGGATCTATCTCGAGCACTAAAATGATCAAAATACCCTCTTGACCGGAATGGGCAAAATTTGCCTTTGATGAAATTCCAAAGATCTAAATAAAGCTTAAATAACTGAAATGCCCCTAAGTGTTATAAAGCATGACTCATATATGTCTATCACTCATGATACTAATATGAGGTTGGAAGATTTCGCTTGAAAATAAGTTTGAATGCCAAGTGGTGAGCCTGTGGAGAAATATGACGACGACCGTTCAAACATTTTATATAGTTGATGATACACGCGGAGCGCATACGTTTGAATGTTTGTTAAGTATTGCAGAGCTAGGATATGTTAGATCGAGTGAGTTTTTGGAGGTTTGATAAACCGTTGGAAATCTTGAATATTGCAAATCATCATTTTGCCATTATTGGGCTAAATTAAAAATCACCTCTGATAGTAAAATGACCAAAATGCCCTCGTTAGCCAAACTGATCGAAATAACCTTAATATAGTTGATATCTTGAATGATCATAATAAAGCATTTTTTCTTCCAAATGCCTGGTTGGCGATGTTGGCTACAAAGTCCCCTCTAATCGGGGCCTCATTACCGGAATTAGTTTGAAATGTCAAAAGCTCAGAGTTTTCATTCCTCGTGTAATATCAAGTATCTCAAAGAAATAAATGGTTCCTTTTAGTGTGTTCCAAGTGCATACTAACTTTTGATACGAAATATGGCTTTTATCAAACCGAAATATACCTATGTATCTGAACTGAAAAAGAAATAGAAAAAGAAAATAAAAAAAATTATATGATCGCTAGTTATCGTTTCATCGAAAACTAAAGTTTACTCTATGTTCACTATTATTATTGGTTAACAGTGATTGCTACCGAATATTGTTATTATCGATCATTACCGACTACTACTGATTTCTATTATCACTACCTAGACCGTTACCGGAGGACTTGGGATAGAGTATGAAGTCACCGTAGGTTCAGCCCTGATCAGGCTGGTAATTCCTTACCGTTTTAGGTTCCTATGTTTCGGCTAGGGTAATTCCTTACCGTACCTAAGGTATCCCCTTAGGCTGGCACCTACGCCCAATGGGCCTGGGTTAATGCCCGTTATAGTTGCAGTTCTGGGGAACTGCATACCGGAGTTTGGTTGGAGGGTAGTTAGGAAATCTAAAATGAACCTTATCGCTAACAGTATATAACCGTGAAATAACGTTCACCATACCATTACCTCGTATGTGTTAACTTTGCACTGTCAGAACACTCTAAGCCCCTGACTTAACTACCGTAATTCATATCTTGACTAATTCTTCAGTCTATAGGTTCTTAGTATGATACTCAGTGATTGAATAAAGAACAATCCCATCATCTCCATGTATACCGCTTCTTTGAAATGTTTGATCGTATTTTGGAGCCTATTGTTGCTCGAAACATCATAACAATGTTATGCTTTTCTTATACATGCATGTTCTTGTAGCATCATTTGGTAGTTTTGTATTACTGAGCTTTTCGAAGCTCACGTTATTTTTACCATCGCAGGTTAAAAGAAATCTAACATGGCTCAATGATCGACATCAGTGTTTGGAGTTCTCTCGGTGTTGCTTTTGGAGTACGGTACCGACATAGTTAGTGGGCATACATGTCATTATTGTTTCATGATATTGTCTGTAAAATGTTTTCTTAAATTCTGTTATATGTTTAAATGATTTCATGAAAGTGTATGTTAAACAGAAGTTTGTTTTGCAGTTTAATAAGTGTTTTGAAAAAAATGTTTTTATGTGTATTTTTACCGTGGGTCGCTCATGTGACCCTAATGTGACTTCCTAAGATCCGTGATAAGAAATAGACGGGTCTAGGGGGTTACATCTCTTCAAACTGATGGATGTGGTGAATTTAAAGCCCTTGAACCTACATTAGCTCAGCTAGGTATCCAATACAGAATTAGTTGTCCCCATACATCACAACAAAACGGCCCAATTGAAAGGAAACATAGACATATCACTAAAACCATGTTTACCTTGTTGGCTCATGCATCTCTGCCTCTTTATTTCTGGTCCCATGCTGCCCTTAATGCTGTATTTTTTTTATCAATAGACTGCCTACAACTCTTTTGAATGGAATGTCACCTCATGAGAAGCTCTATGGAAAACAACCTGATTATAAATTTCTTATAGTTTTTGGCTGCAAGTGTTTTTCGTGTCTTCGTGCTTATAATCGACATAAATTTGGGTTTAGATCTAAGATGTGCACATTTTTAGGATATTCCCCTCAACACCATGGATATAAATGTATTGATGGTAGGGCAGAATATACATTTCTCGACATGTGCAATTTAATGAAAAGTGTTTTCCTTTTTCTAAGCAAAATTAGCAGGCTCAGTCTAGTTCAAATGTTTTCCAATCCTTTCTGATGCGATACCTATAAATGTGGCCATTGCACCTACAAATGTAGCTCATGCACCTACAACTGCTCATGCACCTACAACTATGGCTACTGCACTTGATTCTCAACATTCTCCTGAAATGACAAATGCTCCTGGAGGTGATATTGTCTCTAAGATACCAACTGTCTCTACTCATGTTCCTCACATTTCCCTGAAATGTCCAATAATCCTTAAAGTAATGATGTAGCTGAAATGTCAACTAATGGGGGTAGTGATCATTTGGTGCATGAATCCAGCTCTAAACTAGAAGATGAGTAGAGCAGTTCTGATCTGGATGATGAGCAACTAGGGATGAGCACGGGTCGAATAGGGTCAGGTTTTTACCCACCCGAACCTGATTCGACCTAAACATATTCTTTAAAACTTAACTGATCCGAAAATAAATATATTAAATCTGACTCCGACTCGACCCGACCTATATAAAATAAATTAATTTTAGGGACTTAATTATAGAAAAAATAATTTTAAGGGACTTAATTATAAAAAACTATAATTTAAAGGACTAAATTATAAATAAAAATTCAATTTTAAAGACTTAATTATAAAAATATATATAAAGAGGGGTATTATTATAAATATCCCTAAAATATTTAAAGGAAAATTATATTATTATCCCGGGTCGGATCATGACAAATATTTTTCACCCTAAACCCGAACCCGACCCAACACGAGTTTATCCTTAACAAAAACTAGACCCAACCAGAACCCCATTTTTTCATTAAAAAAATCTGATCCGATCGAGCCGGGTCAAGTTAGAACCCGTCAAACTCCGAGTAAAATGCCTATCCCTATGAGCAACATGGCTCTAGGACTGGTACATGCAGTAATTGCCCCTTCATGGTCACCAAGAGCAAAGCTGACATATAGAAACCCAAAGTTTATACAATAGGGTCAGAATCTATACCAAACTCTATCAAAGAGGCCTTGAAGGTTCCCCATTGGGCAGTAGCTGTCAAATTAGAATATAAAACTTTCATTGCTAATGGAACTTGGGAGCTGGTTCAATTGTCAAGTGACAGGCAAGTCATAGGTTGTAAATGACTTTTTAGAGTCAAGTACAATGATGATGGGTCAATCAATCGATACAAGGCATGTCTCGTTGTAAAAGGGCATGCTCAAGTTCTTAGGTGTGATTTTCAAGAGACGTTCAGCCCAGTGATAAAATTTTTTACTGTTAATATTTTGTTTCTCTTGTTGTGTCAAGAACGTGGGCTATGCATCAGGTAGACGTTAACAACGCTTTCTTAAAAGGTAATTTGTATGAAGATGTATTCTTTGCATGGGCTACGACAGGCTCCACGAAACCGGTTCAATAAATTGAAGTAGTTTTTGTGCCAGATGGGATTTAAGTCTACCAGTGCTAATACCTCTCTATTAGTTAAGAGCGCTGAAGAAAGTGTTATGTACATAATCATATATGTTGATGACAATTTGATTACAGGGTCCTCTAAAAATATGATTTCAATTGTGAAAAAGCAGCTCAATGATCAATTCTCTCTAAAAAATCTTGGATCAGTGCAATACTTCTTAGGTTTGGAAGCAAAAAGAACTGATGCACATGGTTGTTCTTGAGTCAACAGAAGTATATTATTGAATTGCTAGCCAAGTATGACATGAGTGACACTCATTCAGTCGTTACTCCCATGATAGTAACTCCTAAATTTAGTAAATTTGATGATGTGAATAGTGTTGATGAACAAGTTTACATGAGTGTTGTTGGAGCACTTTTATACATATGTCACACACGGCTAGACATATCCTATGTTGTAAATAGGATTGCGCAGTTCATGCAACATCCCAAGGACACATTGGAATACTGATAAAAGGATTCTCATGTACTTGAAGGGAACAAAATATGGGTTGTGGTTCTCTACTGACACTGGCCCATGTGAGCTTCTATCCTTTTCTAACGCTGATTGAGGTAGTGATCTGGATGATAAGAGGTCAGTGTCGGGTCACTGTATTTATATTGGATCACATTTGTTATCTTGGAGCTCCAAAAAGCAACAAATTGTCTCACGCTCGACAGTTGAGGCCGAGTATCACAGCCTAGCAAATACAACTTCTGAATTAATCTAGGTAAATGTTGTGTTACGAGATATGTGAGTTGTTGTGCATACTCCACCAACAATATGGTGTGATAATACGAGTACAGTGACTCTAGCAGCGAATCATGTTCTTCATGCTAAAACTAAGCACGTGAAATTAGATCTTCATTTTATTCGGGAGAAGGTCTTACAACAACAACTTCAAGTGAATTACATCCCAGCTCACCATCAAGTGGTTGATGTTCTGACCAAGCCTGTGGTCGTGACTCGATTTCAAAAGTTGAGGAAGAAGCTATGTGTTCTATCTGACTTGGTAGTTGAAGAAAAAGAACAAATATCATGAAGTGGAGTGAATATTGAGACTAACGATCTGTTATGAGTTGTTAGTGTGTAACTATTCAACTGACTGAACTTATCTATGTGTCAGTTAATTGGATTAATCAGGACTATATAAAAGGAATGGATGTAGATTCAAGTTGATCTTGAATATTGGCCTACACAGAAATCTTACCACCTCTCTCTTATTGGCCATTCTTATTTTGTTCTAAGATTAGGTTCAATACTAATAACAAGTACCAAGCTGGTGCATAAGAACAGACAAACATCTGCAACATTGTTACCGACCATGCAAAACGATTTGCTGCCTACCACTATCATAGTCGGACGTACTGCCGTCGTTACCTAGAGCATTAGCGCCGGCGAGTTCACCGAGCAAAGACTCGGTCTCCTTCGAATCATTTTTCGTCCATGGATGCTTTGGCATTGTTCTCAGACCGTCCAATTCCATTGCGACTTCCTTCATTGAAGGCCTCTCTTCTCCTCTAACGCTTAAGCACCTGTTAGCCAACATGGCAACTTCCTTTATCTGTGTAGTGTTCCCCTCAATTAGGACATGGTGATCCATAATTCCGAACAATCGGTCCTTCTTCAGCGCCGAAGCGAAATGCATTGCTAGATTACGCTCGTCTTCCGGCATCAGAAAACAAAGTGCCTTTCTCCCGGTCAATAACTCTGCAAGTACAACTCCGAAGCTATACACATCGCTCTTATCGGTCAACTGACTCGACTGAAAGTACTCCGGGTCTAAGTAACCAAGTGTCCCTTGCACCAATGTGGTTAACTGTGTTTGATCCAAAGGAACCAACCTCGAAGCTCCGAAATCCGACACTTTTGCAATGTAATGCTCGTCTAAAAGAATGTTGGTAGACTTGACATCTCTATGAATGATCGGAGGATAAGCAGCCGAATGCAGATACGATAGTGCTCCGGCAGTTTCGGCTGCGATCCTCAACCGACATTCCCAAGACAAAGATCCATTTCCCGGACAATGCAGGCGCTGGTAAAGGGTACCATTGGATATGAATTCGTAAACCAACAAAGGGACTTCGGTCTCCAAACAACATCCCAAGAGCTTAACGACATTTCTATGGTTAACCCGAGAAAGAACAACCACTTCGTTAATGAACTGTTCGACTTGACTGCGGTCTGAAATCATGGATTTTTTTATGGCGACAACTCTGTTGTCTTGCAGTATTCCTTTATAAACAGTCCCTTGGCCTCCTTTTCCGAGAATTCGAGTTTCATGGAAGTTGTTTGTTGCCTTATTCAGCTCTTCTGAAGTGAAAATCTTGGCCGAAACGGGACCTTTAAGCTTCGAAAATTCCTGTTGTAAGATAATTCCACCATTTTGTAGGAAGAAATTTTCTCTTTGTCTGACGAGTTTTCTTTTCCAAAGTCCCCAATATATCCAGGAAATGCTCAATATGACCACTAAAAGGCCAATGCTGACACCTGCTGGTTTAAATGAAACAGGATTATAGGTGCTTTGTCTGAAGAGGAAATTAGAAAATTTTGTAATATAAACAAATGTTTTCACCTAGACCAATGATAACGAAAGGAAAGCCTTGTTCATCTATAGGACTGCAGCCAGTTCCGTTGCTTTTGCCGTCGCCTTCATATCCGCCTTTACAACGACAGTCGAAACTTCCAGGTAAATTGTAGCATATTGCATTTTCGTCGCAGGGATTCCGAATGTTGCACTCATCGATATCTGCAAAAACAGGGTCAATTAGCAACTATCCAGATTACGGACATAATAGAAGTTATCGAGCTACAGCAGATACTAAGAGACATACCTGAACAACCTTCAGGGAGATACGGATTCCCATTGAAACCGTCTGGACACTTGCAAAGATAGCCCGAACCACTGACAGGTTCGTAACACTCGCTCCGTCGACATGCGTAATTCGACGGATTCTTAGCAGCTTCGACACATGTCTCATTGCTTACAACCCAATCGAGGGACACCGGAAATTTTTGATCTAGAGCTATAGATCGAACATATTCCAAAGAGAACCGAAATCTACTTTCTTCAACAATAAAAGCATAGCTGCAAGGGTTAAAATCCGACACGTTCACATGGCTGTTAAAGCTATACGCTTCCACAACAATGGTTTTCAGTCCATCAGGAATCTGAATCTGGCAACATCCGAATCCCGAACAAGATCCGTCGACCAAGTCCTCGAACCGATTACATAAGGACATACATCCGGCACTGTAACTTTTGTTCCCGATGAATCCACTGAGATATGCATAAGTGTCACATCCGATGGCCGTGAACTTATTTCGGGTGTTTGAGACATTGTAAACCGACAGGGGAGACAAGGATATTGTCTGTGCAATCACACGGTTCGGGGCAGCTTCGTAACAATCTCGAGCAACTGTGGTTAAGATCTGCAACTGACCTTCCATGGTGATATCAGTAACAATAAATTCAGTGTATGCTAAGTAGGCTACGGAGGAGGTGGGTGATTCACTGCAGTCGATATGGAAATTCTGGTTTAGAAAACAGCCTTCCTCTGTGCCAAAGGGGTATGGTATACTTAGATTCCCACAATGAGAGCGGCAGCCATTTTTGGCTAACACTCGAGTTCTTGTCACCGGAATTACAGTTGCTGCCACGACCAACGATACAAGGATGTTTACCGATAATCTCGTACCAGGATCCATTACTCCCTCTCCTTCAAAAACATGTAACCAAAAGTTTGATTAAAAGAGGAAGACGCATTGTGTAATTCTTTGGAGAATACGATGAATGCAATGCCGGCAATTTGTTCCATTTGCATTATCTTGTGGGATAAAACAGATTCACCTTGTACATGTCTAATTAAGATTGTCTATTGGTTTTCAAACAACCTTGTCTTAGATTAAGAAACAAAGCAGTGATAATTAAAAACGTAAATATGTAATTTTATTATATTTTAATTTAGATTAAAAAATATTTAAAATGAAGTTCAATTGGTATTAATCTACTTTAAAAAACAATAAAAGTTAAATAGTTATTTTTTATTAATCTATTCAAATTTAAAACTAATAAACTTTTTAGTATTATAAAGGTAGTAGGTTGAATCATTGAATAAACATAAATAGATGATTGAGATTAAAAAATTAGAAATGGAGAGATTTTATGGGTTAAAAAAGAAGTGCATAGCGTAAAATAGGGTGTTCATCATCGGGTACACGGTTTTTAGGTACCCGAAAAACCGGGTATCACATATATCGGCTCGTGTTTTGACCCGCTTTAGTCAGGTACCTGTTATTCGGGTACCCGGAAAATCGGGTAACGGTACCCGGTTCACATTTTTTTTAAATTACATATTAAACACATAAAATTTAAAAGTTCATAATACATAATTCAAACACAAAAGTTAATGATTTGAAGTTAGTTTTAAGATGAATATATATAGGGTAAAGTACACAGACGGTCACTGAACTTTGGTAAAAAAAACAAAAGGGTAAACTACATAAATAGTCCCCCGACTATGCTCCAATTATCTTTTGCATCCTCCGACTATCAGAAGTTACAAACTGGTCCCCTGACTTAAAAAAAATAACAAATTGATCCAGTGCCGTTAAAAATTTAACGGTTGGTGACGTGGCAGTTAACAAAAATTGGCATAATAACACATTTAGTCATCAAATTTTACACTTTGTTTAACTTTGCCCTAATTCTAAAAAAATGACCCTTAACATTTTAAAATTCTATCAATTTAATCTATTTTTTCTCTCCACACAATCCTAAACAAGCAAATAAAATTACTGAAACTATAGCAATCCCATTATTCTCTGTTTCCCATCAAGTGAGGCAGCAAACCACGACTCCACCACTTGTGAAACATCAAGTTGCAGATTTCGGCGTGTGCTTGTATCTGCAGTACCACTACTACTCGGCGAATAATGGAGTCGAGCCTTTATGTCTATATATTTGACGGGCAAGGTAGTACACTTGGGTATATATATATATATATATATATATATATGTGTGTGTGTGAAGAAACCCAAAGAAAAAGATTATTATACTATTCAAACTAGAAAGGGAAGTGTCTGTACCACCTATAATATATTCTATTGAGAGTAATAAAAAGGCAGTAATCTGACGGATATACTTATGAGCGAACCAAGAAAGATTGGTTCAAGCATGCAAAATCTTATATAGAAATTTGAAGATCATTGGATCAAGTAGAAAAAAATGTTATTTTCATTAAAAAAAAGAATTCATGTAGTTTTATCTAGAATATGCGTGGGTAATATTTTGCTTTGTATCTTAGGTCAGTCGTTTTTTTAAGCTACTGCACAGCATATTCTCCCTTATTTCAAAAAACCCTAATTGGTCCAATGACAGAAAACGTACAAGGTGGACGACACGTGCCTCAAAAGAATTTCCCATATAATAATTGAGCTTTTATGAGGCTTGCATCAATGGAGAGATGGATTCTGAATATAGTGGTTGACTGATTGTTGACTAATTGTCATCAGCTTGGATAAATGGTCTTTTCTGAAATTTTACGTTTCTGAGTATGTTCCATTTAAGCATCAAATTTTGAGAAAATTTGATTCTCCATTAACAAGTTTGCAGGTTTCTTTATTTTCTCTGGGGTTGTAATGAAAAGAAGAAAAATGTTTATATTTAACATTTATAAAAGGAAATTTACTGCTATTTTTTTGGTTTGCAGATCCTATATCGGTTAGAGATCATCGAGCAAAGGAAGTATTGACAGCCCATGGTATAACAGTGAGATCTTTCAATGTTGATTTACTTTACGAACCTTGGGATGTAATTGGTGATTTATTTTTTTGGTTACGAACATTGGATTTAGGCTTTATAATTTTTGGTTTACGGATTACAGTTTCAGGTTTAGTGTTTAAAGCTTAGGATATTAAAAATATTTCTTGACTGTTGTTTACTGTACATCTTGAGATTACAGTTTCAGGTTTAGTGTTTAAAGCTTAGGATATTAAAAAAATTTCTTGACTGTTGTTTACTGTACATCTTGAGATTACTGCATGAACTGTACTACCTTGCTGACAGCATATAATATATCAAGTCTGGTGTTTACGAGACTTACAACTGACTATATTTTCATGTTTTAAATAGTTTTCGTCACAATGACTTGGTTGCGCAAACTATAAAGGATGGTTAGAAAACAATAAGGTGGTACAAATATAGTAAACCAAGGTCTTGGTTCATTTATGAGCGAACCAAGAAAGATTGGTTCTTGGAAGGAAGGAAGTGATTGTTGCTTGTGGGATGGGGTTTCCTGTGATAATGTAACCGGAAATGTCATTGGCCTCCACCTTCAAAACTGCCTGCTTTATGGCACAATCAATTCCGACAGCAGTCTTTTTCTTCTTTCTCATCTCCGATGGCTTAACATGGCCGACAATGACTTCTGCATGTCTGAAATCCCCTCAACAATCTCGCAGTTGGCTTGTTTGACACATCTCAATTTCTCTGGTTCTGATCTTCATGGCTCGGTCCCTCAAGATATATCCCATTTATCCAAACTTGTTTCTCTTGATCTCTCTTCCAATGAGCTTCTCAACTTGGAAAATCCTGCTACGAGGAGATCGGTTCGAAACATGACTAATTTAAGGGAGTTATTTCTCGATGGGATTGAAGAAGTGCATGAATGAAACAAGAAAGAAAGAAGAAGGTTGCAGAGATGGCGTTATCGATGAAGAGGATGAACTGTGAAAGAGGAAAAAAGAGAGAAAAGGAAACGGCTAGTGTTTGTTATTCACATTTGTTATTCATATAAAAATCATCTTTTTTCCGTATCAGTACCACTTGTGAAACATCAAGTTGCAGATTCCGATTGAAACATCAAGTTTTACAAGTGGTGGAGTCGTGGTTTGCTGCCTCACTTGATGGGAAACAGAGAATAATGGGATTGCTATAGTTTCAGTAATTTTATTTGCTTGTTTAGGATTGTGTTGAGAGAAAAAATGGATTAAATTGATAGAATTTTGAAATGTTAAGGGTCATTTTTTTAGGATTAGGGCAATGTTAAACAAAGTGTAAAAGTTGAGGACTAAATGTGTTATTATGCCAATTTTTGTTAACTGCCACGTCACCAGCCGTTAAATTTTTAACGGCACTGGATCAATTTGTTATTTTTTTAAGTCAGGGGACCAGTTTGTAACTTCTGATAGTCGGGGGATGCAAAAGATAATTGGAGCATAGTCGGGGGACTATTTATGTAGTTTACCCAAAACAAAATGGTAACCAAACTTTCAAAAATCACAAAATGGCAATTAAACTTTATGTTTTATAACAAAATGGTAACTAGACGTTAAATCCTGTTAAGTGTCTGTTATAAAATTTGGTATAATAACACATTTAGTCCTTCATATTTATACATTCAATCAATTTAGTCATAATTCGAAACAATTCACCAAATTTAGCCCTCGTTATTCACGCATTCATTTAATTTCATCCCTTCGGTTAAATCAAAATTAAAATCCCTAACTTCTTCGTCTTCATCTCCTGGATCTACATCCCCACTCTCATTCTTATTCTCATTACAGAGACGAGAAACAAAACAAAAATCTGGGTTAAAGAGAATAAGAGGCATCAAGAATTTTCAACCCCAGACATAGAACCCAAAGAGGAAACGAACAAAGTTGTCACTGTTACAGTGTATGTTGTCTTCCTCTGATCTGGCCGTCTCATCGTTGACGAATTTTGAGCAAAACACGCAAAATCATCTCCCTCGATCATCAACCATCGCAAACACCGTCGACTACCACTCAGACTTTATATTTTCTTGCAATGCCGATTGTTCACATTTATATCTCGACGGCTCCAAGAAATTTATGGGTTCTTCAAGTTTAAGGCTCCTTGATCATCGACAAATTAGTTTCCCGATGAAGACCAAAGGCTTTGAGGAAACGCTAAAAAATTAGGCGATAGTTCTCATAATTTCCTCCTTAAACATATATAAAAAATAGGTTCGGTGAATTTAATCATTTTCAAAGACAAACACTTTAGATTTGGGAACAACAAGAATCTACAAGCAGCAATCAAGATGAATACATCAATGGTGGCAGATCTTGATCCCTCACGAGATGGATTTTTTTTAACTATTTGGTGACTTGGGTACCTTTTGTTTCTTGGGAAAATTGTTCCTTGATGGTGATGATGATTTGGAGTCCATTAGAAAATCATTTGAATCCAAAAAATTTGTCATGATTGTAGCCTGGTTAACGAAGTTGCAGACTGAGATTGAGTAATGGAAATTGGCCATTTCAAATTAAACTCGGAATTTTAAATTAAAAAAAACTCGAAAAGGATAAAAGAAACCCAACAAAACTAAAATTCAATATCTATTTCCCCTTCAATCCAACAATCCAGATGAAACCCACCTCATAAACCCTAAAAACAATAAAATATCATATCTCAATTTATGGTAATCAAATTGTTTTTCCCTTTGATTTTTGTGTCAAAAAATGCTCCAGCAGATTGAAGCAAGTGTTAGATTCAGGGCATTTGGCTTCATTTATTTATCATCGTTTATTATTAGGGTTAGGAATGATTTTGGTTCTGTTGTTGAAGAAGTTGTCGATCGGTCTGTCATCGAATTTTTTTGAGAGATTGAAACATAAATAGTGAAAATATGGAGATTATGGGAGGAAGGTGATGAAGTTTCAAAGAAACATGGGGAGATGAGTTTTTATTTAAAATATGATTAAATTGAATGAAATTATAAATATAAAGGACTAATGTGTTATTATCTAAAATATGAAAAGTTTCATTAGTTTCCATTGTCGTCCATGGAAATATCAGAGGATCACCCAAACCTAATATGTGTTTCTGTTACCACTAATTTTAATTTTAAAGACCAAATTGAAAGAATGCGTAAATAACGAGGGCTAAATTTATTGAATTGTTTCGAATTATGACTAAATTGATTGAATTTATAAATATGAAGGACTAAATGTGTTATTATACCAAATTTTATAACAGAAACTTAACGGGATTTAACGTCTAGTTGCCATTTTGTTATAAAACATAAAGTTTAATTGCCATTTTTTGATTTTTGAAAGTTTGGTTACCATTTTGTTTTTTTTACTAAAGTTCAGTGACCGTCTGTGTACTTTACCCATATATATATATATATATATATATATATATATATATATATATATATATATATATATATATATATATATATATATGTAGAGAGAGAGAGGGGGGGAGATTAAAGTTTATCATAAAAAAGACATTAAAAATATTAATTGTGTTTTTTTTTCTTTCGAATCTTGTGTTAACAAATTAATAAAAATATATTTGAAAATTTTAAAACTTAAAAATACATAATACAAACATAAAAATAATTTAGAGATTTAAATTTAGTTTTCGGTAAAAACTATTAAGAACCTAAAATAAAAATATAATTTAGAACTAAAAAAAATTAAATATGTTAAAAGTATCGGGTCGGGTACCCAATTACCAAAAAATTCGGCCCAGATCTAGCTCAACTACCCAAAAAAATCCCAAGTCGGATACTCAGCCCGATCAAGTAATTTTTTAATAAAATATCCAATTTTTAATTCGGGTCGTCGAGTAGTCGAACCTATCAAACAACTTATTGATTCAACTCATAATCGGTGTTTGTATTTAACAAGTTTGTATAATACTCTCTCAAACTTGCCTAGAGAAATCACACTAAAAAATGAAAGATCTCATGTTTCCAACCCATCAATATTCAGAGCATAAACAATAACTTTACTCTTAGTTGACATATTGTCTAAAATTATCTTCCAAACAATGACAGAATTAATTGACATGTGGGTTTATCCCTGAGGTGTAACAAAAAATTTCAAATCCAATTATAAATTTTGTGATTTGACTTGACAGAAAGGCCATAGATTGTTAAAGCTTCTGTAAAAGCAAACTAAACAATAAAGTACCCCGTATTATTTCCTCTGCAGCTTGGCCTACAGCAATACCTTGGCCAACTCTTGGTCCAATAGAAGCTAAAAACACTGAAATAATAATTGTTTTTTATTATATTATCGTCGTGCCGAATTCGATAAAATAACATTGCAAATTCTCATTTTCGTTCATCGTTTTGTATTGTATTACGTTTCGAGTAATTATGATAAAAATTATAAGATCAGCAGCAAACGGTGAGCTTTATCCTACGACATTTAGGATGATAGCTAAAAGCATCGTACTCAGCAACTTTGTTTAATAGCCTTAATAGAATACTCATTGATATGATAAAGAGATAAGAAGAAAAAAAGATCTATTTGCCTCGCACCTTTTTTTTTCATTTTCAAAGCACTTCTAGAAGAAAAAAATATTCTTTATTATATCTATTCATTAGTTCTTGAGCCGTCAATTTATTATCCAGTATACTTTTCTCTTAAATGTGACTTTAGATTTTTTGTGAATTTAGATTTTTTTTAAATTAATCTTTATAATTTATTATCACAAGCCATATCCCTAATATTTAAATCTTAAATTTCAAACCCTTAAAAATAACCCTATACTCTAACTTTAAACTATAATTCTAAACAGTAAATCTTTTTTTTTAGTGTGAAGACCTAAATAGAGATACTGGGAAAAAAAAGGCGGCCTATGACACTTCGGTTAAATGAGCGGTTGCCGTGGATTGGTCCGATCAGGGGTGTTCCCCCCTTGGCGGTGGTCTTGGTCTTGGCCTTGGCTCTGGATCTGTGCCACCACAGTTAGATGCTTCCTCTTTTGTCCTTTAAAGTTCAATCCACATCAAAAAGATCGGTCTACTTGCAGTAAATATGATAATCATCCATAAACTCCACTCTTAAACAACATCCATAGACTGTATCCAGTGGTTGTCCCGTGCTCAATTTCTTCTCGAAACTAGGAGGCTGCAACATGAATACATCTTTATACAAAACATCTTTCAGAAAGGCGTTGTTAACGTCAACCTGATGCACCACCTACGTTCTTGATACATTTAGGGAAAGCATAATATTAATAGTAAGAAATTTTACCATTGGGCTGAACGTCTCTTGAAAATCACGCCTAGAAATTTGAGCATGCCCTTTTGCAACGAGACGTGCCTTGTATTGATTTATTGACCCTTCATCATTGTACTTGACTCTAAAAAGTCATTTACAACCTATGACATGCTTGTCACTTGACAATTAAACCAGCTCCCAAGTTTCATTAGCAGTGAAATTTTTACATTCTAATTTGACAATTGCTGCCCAATGGGGAACCTTCAAGGGTTCTTTGATAGAGTTTGGTATAGATTCTGACCCTATTATATAAACTTTGGGTTTGTATATGTCACCTTTGCTCTTGGTGACCATGAAGTGGCAATTACCACATGTACCAGTCATAGAGCCATGTTCCTCATAGGGATGGGCATTTTACTCGGACTTGACGGTTCTGACCTGACCCAGCCCGATTGGGTTGGATTTTTAATGAAAAAATCGGGTTCGGGTCGGGTCGAATTTTTGTTAAGGGTAAACTCATGTTGGGTCGGGTTCGGGTTTAGGGTGGAAAATATTTGACTCGACCCGACCCGGGACAAATAGTGTAATTTTTTCTTAAATTTTTAAAAATATTTATAATAATACCCTTCTTTATATATATTTTTATAATTAAATCTTTAAAATTGAATTTTTATTTATAATTCTAAATTTTATTTATTTTAGTGTAAAGACCTAAATAAAAACACCGAAAAAAAGAAAACGAATTTCGGTTCATAGCTATTTTTTATATATATTACAGTTGCGGCGTTAGTAGGAGTTTATAAAATCTTTCGACTTTTTTTTATAATAAATAAACACCGATTGAGCGAGAAAAAAAAACATTTGAGTGAAGAAGTTGCAACGAAGTTCCACTGTGTTCAACAACAAAAACTGAAAAGGAAAGACTTGGTAAGTCATCGCAATTTCGATGTGGAGACTTTGTCTAACGCCCGTTCCCACGTGTATTTAGAGGGTTTTTTTTAAACGGTATTTAATTTATTAACTAAATAATTTAGGTCGAGTTTTATAGAGATGAGATAATATTTTTAACTCAACTTTTTTATTTATTATGTTAAAATTTAAATTTTGATTTTGTTTGAAATACCTAGCGCCTCATCCGGTCAAACTAACTAGTTATATGTAGGATTTAGTCATTTAGTACGTATGAACAAAAAAGCGGCCTATGACACTTCGGTTAAATGAGCGGTTGCCGTGGATTGGTCCGATCAGGGGCGTTCCCCCCTTGGCGGTGGTCTTCGTCTTGGCCTTGGCTCTGGATCTGTGCCACCACAGTTAGATGCTTTCTCTTTTAACCTTTAAAGTTCAATCCACATCAAAAAGACCGGTCTACTTGCTGTAAATATGATAATCATCCATAAACTCTACTCTTAAACAACATCCATAGACTGCATCCAGGAAAAAAAACCTCGGTATTTTTGAATTAGTCGAATTAAAGAGTCATATTTTATAACTCAAATTTTATTTAAAATTTTCGACTCGAGTCGTATTGTTCGAGTTTCTTTTCAAATTTAATTGTAAATAGAAATACTGGAAAAAAAAGGCGGCCTATGACACTTCGGTTAAATGAGCGGTTGTCGTGGATTGGTCCGATCAGGGGTGTTCCCCCCTTGGCGGTGGTCTTGGTCTTGGCCTTGGCTCTGGATCTGTGCCACCACAGTTAAATGCTTCCTCTTTTGTCTTTTAAAGTTCAATCCACATCAAAAAGACCGGTCTACTTGCAGTAAATATGATAATCATCCATAAACTCTACTCTTAAACAACATCCATAGACTGTATCCAGGAAAAAAAACCCTCGGTATTACTCTTGGCCTTGGGCCACACACATAGCTAGGCTAGACATTCGTTCAAGTCGAGTAAAAATTTTTTAGTTAGTCGAGTTGAAGATTTATATTTTATAACTCAAATTTTATTTAAAATTTTTCGAGTCGAGTCGTGTTGTTCGAGTTTCTTTTCAAATTTAATTGTAAATATTTATAATATTATGATACCAATTAGTTTCAATTTAAACGGTTTTCTATAACCCTATAAAAACGCATATATTTCTAAATATATATATATATATATATGGGACAGGATCAACTTACACCGTGTAAAACTCTTTAAGTTTTACACTTTTTTTGAATCGTTGGATGGGGGAAATGGATGGTTGAGATTAACTCCGTGTTTTTAATTCCCAAGTGATAATCTTCACATATTTTCCTGTTAATCTCATCCATCCGTTTCACTCATCCAACGATCCAAAAAAAGTGTAAAACTTAGAGAGTTTTACACAGTGTAATTTGATCCTATCCCTATATATATATATATATATATATATATATATATATATATATATATATATATATTGCAGAATTGAGAGACTCAACTTGAACGTGAAAACAGATCCACTAATTACTAAAAAGTTCGAGTTATTTGAATTTTTATTTTATAATTTAAATTTTATTTGAAATCTTTTTGAGTGGATTCGAATTTATGAAACTACAAATCGAGTCAAATTAGGTCAAATATTTTTACATCGAATTGAATAATTTAATTTTGGGTAAACTACACTGGCAGTCACCCAACTATCGTTTCATTCCTATTTTAATCACCGAACTACTTTTTTTGGCAAAAACGTTACTAACGTTTACTTTTGCTCCTAATTTGGTCACCCTCCGTTAAATAATTAACGGAGCTGCTGAGCTGGACTTACTAACGGCTATATTTCAAATTTTTTACCCCTTTTTTTTCCATGTCAGCACATACACACACGTGACTTACCTTTCTTTTTTTATTTATGGGTTAGAAACCCTTATTTTCTATTCTATCAAAATCTCTTTCTTTTCCTCTTAATTTTACCGTTTATATTGGACAAAACCAGTGAAGAGAAGAACGCGAAGAAGAAGAAGATGGAAGCAAATGAAGCCATTCGATATTGTTATTGTGGATATCCAGCCGAGTTAAAAACAAGTTGGACATCGGCTAATCCAGGTAGAAGATTTTTTGGGTGTTCAAATTTTGGGAGAAAAACAAGAAAATGCAAATTCTTTGAATGGTTTGATGCTGAAATTGCTGATCGTCCCAGGATTATAATTGTTGGTTTGCTAAAAAAGAGAAATGCAATGAGAGTGCAAGGAAACATGAACGAATGTTTTGAGTTTTTTGTGTTATTGTTCTTCTTTACATAGCATTCTTTGGTAAAGTTTAGAGTGAGTTGTTAGGGTTCTCTAGCTAAGGGTTGTTTTATGGTGAAAATGTTATGTGAGTTTTGAGCAACCTTGATGAAGTTCTGTGTATGGTTAATGAAATGCTTGAAGTGAAGTTAATGAAATGTTTTAGTATTTTGCAAGAAATTTAACTTATGCTTTTTTCATTCATCATGTTCTTGGTTGCTGCAGTTTCTTTAGCAGTACCACAATTCAATATTTTGTCTCTCTTCTTTTGGAAGGAAAGTTTGATATGCAAGTTTAGTCCCTAAAGTTTTTATTTAATCAGAAATTAATTTTTATTTTTTTTAATTTTTATAATCTAGTCTAACATTTTTTAATATAAATTATTTTATTTAGTTTAGTCCCTAAAGTTTTTAGTTAATCTGAAACTGACTCATATTTGTTTCAATTTTTATAATTTAGTCTGATATTTTTAATATAGTTTTATTTTTGTTCAATTTAGTCCCAAAAGTTTTTATTTAATCCAAAATTGACGCCTATTTGCTTCTAATTTTTATAATTTAGTATGATATTTTTCATATAATTCTATTTTGTTCAGTTTAGTCCCTAAAGTTTTTATTTAATCCAAAATTGACTCCTATCTATTTCTAACTTTTATAATATAGTTCAATATCAGAGGCCTAGTTTCGATTAAATAAAAAATTTAGGGACTAAACTGAATAAAAATAAAGGTATATTAAAAACCGTACTCAATTATAAAAACTAAAAACAAATAAGAGTCAATTATAAAAAATCATACTATATATATATATGGATATATACACACACGTGTGTGTGTGTGTATGGTTCGTTAGTAAATAAACAGCCCTGGAGGTGTTTGATAATTCAGCCATTGTTTACTGGTTAGCTTGGCATTCTAAATCTTTTACCTGAGGTGTTTGATATCAGTAACCAAGTTCCTTGATGTTGCACTCGTCATTTCTTATAAGGCCTTGGATTTGACAAGGTCCGTCACACCTCTTCCAATATCACTACGAGAGAGGCTGAAATTCAAGCTAAGGATTGATCAAAAACTCATTTACTTCCTCCTCTCTTTTTTACACCGACCACCGTTGATTGCGGTTCTCCACTCGAATTCAAATGAATAAACGTCGACAACCACCGTCATCTCACTTTCACGAATCAGCGTGATTATGGTTAAATATTCACTGACAGATTGACTTCCACCCAAATATAATGAAGAACTGCTATTGATGATCATGCTCAATATCTACTCAAATCAACCAGCCAAACCCGAGACCACATTGGCCTTTGTAGCTCATTTTGTGTTTTACTGTTTTACATATTAATTGTCTTGGTTAGGATCGGAACCGGCAGAAATTCGTGAGCCTGATTTTACTCTGCTTTAGATATCAACAGTATGATTTTCGTTTATTTTGGACATTGCTATTTCTGATTTAATTAGTTTAAGTATATTTATTTTCCCGAAATATTTTCGTGGCACTCTTGATTCGGTCATTTCTTTTAGACCAAGTTTAGGGTGTCACAACTTGGACCAACCCAATTGGTTCTTTCGACTTTTTTTATAATAAATAAACACTGATTTGAGCGAAGAAGTTGCAACCAAGTAGCACCGAGTTCAACAACGAAAATTGGAAAGGAAGACTTGGTAAGTCATCGGAATTTGGACTTGGTCTAACGCCCATTCCCACTAGGATTTAGACATTTAGTATGTAGGAAAGAAGGCGACCTATGAAACTTTGGTGGTCGTGGATTGATCCGATCAGGGGTGTCCCCCCTTGGCCGTGGTCTTGGCTTTGGGCCACCAAAGTTAGATGCTTCCTTGTTTGTCCTGAAACTTCAATCCACATCAAAAGACTGGTAAAAGGGTGAATGAATCTCTCTTGTTTTAAAAGGATGGTCATGTTCATTATCAATGCAGTTTTAACTCCACAAGTATGATTAATAAACTCTAATTTATCTCCATATTATATTAAAAAAAAACTAAAAACTACCGACAATCCGTTGATATAGTGGAACAAATAGGGTTGGAAAGTTTTTTTTGTTTTGTTTTAACTCTACTTGCAGTAAACATGATAATCAACCATAAACTCTACTTCCATTAACAACGGAAACAATTTTACACAACATCAATAAAAAATCAGAAAATATTTGATTTTCTAAAAAAATCATTTTCATTGAAATAAATAGACCCCGCTACAGCTGTAATGACATGAACTTGTGAAAGGGAGTGGGACCTGGGTTGACTGAGTAGGTAGACCTGGCTTTTTGAGTATAACCAGTGGAAACTGGAAAGGGAGGTGGTGGCTTTTAAATTCTTAACTTGTGGAATAGGCTTGGTTTCATAGATTAGCAGCTCACTTAAAGGCATATGGCACCTCCGACTGTGTGTAGGATTTTACAGTTTATGCTTTTCAGCTGTTTGCTTGAGGCTGGAGCATCGGCGGGTTCTGAAGCCATCCCAGGTTGCCAAGACAAGTGTGGAAATCTGAGCATCCCATATCCTTTCGGCACCACTCCAGAGTGTTACTTGAACAAGGCTTTTCTAATCACCTGCAACAAGTCTGCAAGCCCACCGCAACCGCTGTTGGGGCGTGGGAACTTAGTTGTCACCAACATAACCCTTGAAGGTCAGGTGGAAATCAAGCAATATATAGCTGCGGATTGTTACAACGCCTCTGCCCAACGTGTGTCTCATAATACCCCTAAGCTGTGGGCGTCCATGTTCACTATCTCCAATGATAGAAACAAGTTCACTGCCGTTGGCTGCGATACTTACGCAACTGTCAAGGGAGTACGTGGGGATGGTAATAATGAATACTTCACCGGCTGCATGTCATATTGTACCGAAAGGGACCCGAATGGCTTTAACAATTCTTGCTCGGGTATAGGATGCTGCCAGATCCCCATTCCTTCGGGACTTAAGAATATAACTGTATCAGTTAGTAGCTACAACAACCATACACACGTATGGGACTTCAATCCCTGTAGCTACGCCTTTGTTGCTGATGAGACCAAGTTCACTTTTAACAATAAAAGTTTTGATGAGTTAAAGAATATAGAATCTCTTCCTATGGTGCTCGATTGGGCGATTGGCAATGAAACGTGCAAGGTAGCTGAGCATAAGCCTGATTATGCTTGTAAACGAAATACCATCTGCCTCGACCCTGCAAACAGGTCCGGTTACATCTGCAAGTGCAAGGATGGCTACTACGGAAACCCGTATCATCCCAATGGTTGCCAAGGTATCTGTATGATTTATGCTCGTATTACCATTCTTTTTTCATGCTTCTGCTCCTGTTTTGCCACTTTCGGGTTATTCATCTGTTTCTTTTAATGATTTCCAGATATCAATGAGTGCAAAAATTCGAGCCTACACAATTGTATTTCTGAAAGCAATTGTTTGAATACGCCTGGAAATTACACTTGCTCTTGCCTAAAAGGCTTCCATGGTGATGGCAGAAAAGATGGAACTCGCTGCACACGGAATGAATTAAATGTCATAAAAATCTCTATCGGTAGGTATTGGATCGATTCTAACTTCTAAGTAAACCTTTATATACAACATATGCAGAAAACATCATGTCTGACATTTTAACTGGTGTTTTATGGCAGCTTTTAGCTTATGTGTGCTGGTTGTTATTGTGGGCTCGTCATGGTTGTTCTTCATAAACAAGAAAAGAAAACTACTCAACATGAAAAACAAGTTCTTCCGGCAAAACGGAGGCTTACTGTTACAGCAAGAGCTACATGAACGAAACGCATCAACCGAAACCGTCAAGATTTTCACGGCGGAAGAGCTTAACACCGCAACCAAAAACTATGACGAGAGCCACATTGTTGGCAGGGGAGGATTCGGCACGGTTTACAAAGGCACCCTGAAGAAAGGCACTGAGGTAGCTATCAAGAAGTCCAGAGTCGTTGATCAAAGCCAAATCAAGCAGTTCATCAATGAGGTTATCATTCTCTCCCAAATAAATCACAGAAATGTGGTCAAACTCTTAGGTTGTTGCTTGGAGACAGAGGTACCTCTGTTGGTGTATGAATTTGTTTCCAATGGCACCTTATCCGATCACATCCACTGTGAAGACAGAGAATCTTCAATTTCATGGGTGATTCGGTTAAGGATAGCCACGGAGTCCGCGCAAGTCCTATCATATTTGCACTCTGCAGCTTCTACACCAATCATTCATAGAGATGTGAAGCCTGCAAACATCCTCCTGGATGACAATTATACTGCCAAAGTCTCCGATTTCGGAGCCTCTCGATTAGTTCCGATGGATCAAACTCAGTTATCAACAATGGTGCAAGGAACTCTGGGATATTTGGACCCTGAATACTTGTGCACCACGCAATTGACAGAGAAAAGCGATGTCTACAGCTTTGGTGTAGTCCTGGTTGAGCTGCTAACCGGCAAAACTGCACATTCATTTGCAGGGCCTGAAGAAGAAAGAAACTTAGTCAGTCATTTCGATAAATCATTGAGGAATGATAGACTGTTTGAGATTCTAGATGAAAAAGTGGCGAAAGAACGAGCGGCTGAGCAGATCCAAGAAGTTGCTAAACTGGCAAAGAGGTGCTTAAGCATAAAAGGTGTAGAGAGGCCTTCAATGAAGGAAGTTGCACAAGAGCTCGAGGATCTTAGAAAACTGACGTGCCAACATCCCTGGGCTGAAGTTGCTGTGAGTATGGAGGAGACGCAATTTCTGCTTGGACAAACATTTAGTGTTTCTACTTATGTCAGCAACTAAGGTTTCATTCACAACAATGGCGGTAGATGGTAGTTTAGCAAGAAATCAGACAGTTCTATATGTGTATTGTGATCTTTTGCTGGTTTTAAAGTGTTTGGTTCTAGTTTGTTGCTTATTTATATATGTGTATGTATGGTTCAGTGGTAAATAAACAGCCCTGGAGGTGTTTGATAATTCAGCCGTCGTTTACTTGGTTACTGGTTAGCTTGCCATTTTAAATTGTTCAGAGCTTCCCAAATCAGCTTGATTTTGGTTAAATATTCACTTAACAGATTGAGTTCCACCCAAATATAATGAAGAACTGCTATTGAACAATGACCAACACGTTTATGCTCATGCTCAAGATCTACTCAACTCAACCAAAATAACAACACCACGAGCATCAACCAAAAGTATCATTGAAATGCAGCGAAAAACCGATCAAATCTTGAAGAATGGTCTCTAGCATCTCGAGTGGGGGAGCCACGTTAAGCATCGTGGGTTTAATTTACCCTATATATTAGGGTACCAGACAATACCTCAATCCCAAACTCTTACTCTTCGTCTAGGGACAATCCATGTAATTCCTCTATGAAAACACTTGTAAACTCCTTTATCATCCAAAGATCTTCTAATGTTAGCCTTTAAACCTTCACATCCATAACATAAGCCGAGAGAGTCTTACAATCCCCTAATAATCATTCTCCGAGGTGCAATTTTGAGATAATTTGAGTATGAAACTCGCCCCTTTCATTGACACTAAAACCCTAACTTCATCCGACTTACGAAGCTTAAAATATTCCACTTAACATCTCAAACTAGTATCATGCTCAAATAACATATTCATGCTCAAAATTACATCAAAATCTCGGTACAACAACTCCTTCAAGCTTGTCTAAAATAGCTGCACTGAATCTAGCTTCAAAAATTTTATGATAGAATTCATCTATCCATATTTCAGAACTTGACATATCGAACACTCAAATTTCATACCAAGATCATCTACGAAAAATATTCATCTTATTTGAATGATCTCACACACTAAATAATAACAAAACTCTAAACTGAATTTTTTAAGACAACAATGAAGTACCCTCAAAGAGTCTTTGAAATCTCCAGCCCTATAGCTAATGAACAAGAATGTT
Organism: Hibiscus trionum; assembly: GCA_030270665.1. NCBI lineage: Eukaryota > Viridiplantae > Streptophyta > Magnoliopsida > Malvales > Malvaceae > Hibiscus > Hibiscus trionum. Next base: position 474,251 of record BSYR01000016.1, read on the forward strand.
TATCAGCATTCCAAGCCATTTTCTAAAAGCCTCTAACTGTTCGATCTCTAGGTTAGGGTCACTCTCACCACTACTAGAGTGAAAGATAAGACCTTCGACTATCCCAATCACTCTCTAATGCAAACTCTCATGTATATCAAATATATATAACACTGAAAAGAGGAAACACCATCGGATTTTCAGCCTTAAAAGAGTGCATCCTTAACTTAGGGGGTGTATTCACTAACATCTTACTACGATCGTTCAGCTAGGTCACCAACTAAAACTAAGCTCTGATACCACTAAATATAACACAATAAATCTCGAATACAGAGTACTCGAAGATCAAGGTGTCACATTGGGTCACCGGAGCAACCCAACAATTTTTTAAATATTTTTAAATCGATAAAATATATTTTTAAATATAAAAAATATCATTAAATAATTACACAGAAATAATAATAAAACTAATTGTTCAAATGGATGGAGCTCTAATACCATCGTATATCAAAATAATCAAAATAATTAAAATGGCAACTAAGTTACGAACTTCACAACACAAGTAAAGCTCTAGGAATATAATGCCCAGTACACATAATGTGTTGTACTCTATGCACATGATTGCTGGAAGTCTTTCATCGATGATGCTCCTCAAACACAAACAAAATCTACTAATTTAAAAATGAAGATAATTTGAAAGGTCGCCCTTAAAGACTAGTGGTACACAACTAATCTACAATGCTTCAAGTAACTCGTAAATATAAGTATACAAATCAAATGTACACATAGAAGCATGACATGAGTATTGAATAATTAAATTATGAGTCATCACAATAAACATAATCAAATCACTTGCATATCAAACTTGTCAGGTTTGTCAATTTTTCAAACTTATCAAATTGTACGTGAGCTCAAATATCGGGTATCCGGATAATCTTGTGCCACTCATGACCGTTGGTCAAATAACCTTAGGTGTCCGAAGTGTTTTTTCGAGCGCCACACAGGCCACTAATTAGTAGTCTCGGGTGTCCGAAGTGTTATCTCGAGTGCCGCACATGGTTGCTAGTTATATTATAGCTCGTAGGATGTGCACAAACAAAACGTCAAACATATAATCACAAATATTCAATCAAACATATAATCACATATATCCAACAATGACATTCAAGTCTCATACTCGTTTCAACTTACTTAATAGAGCGTGTATTACGCTTGGTCGAATATCTTATTCATTTACACTTTTATAAAGCTCTTTTAAGCTTTTCAAACTTATAACATTGTTGAAGGATTTTTAACCACTAATTAACCTTAAAACATGACTAAAATATTAATTATGGAAGTATGGCATATTGCTCTACCTTTAAACAAAAATATGTAACTAATAATTTATAGATCCAAATCATGTTCTATTTGTTCTAAAAGAAACTAGACTCAATAATATTTACAACCATATAAATTTCACCTCTTAATTTAACTTGTACAATTTATAGCGAATTTTTGAAGTCACATTCATTGTTGTTTTGGAGACAAACTATTACCTTGCATTATGACATTTACTCACTCAAAAATTAATCACTCCTAATATATAACTCAAAATCGAGCACCGTTTATTTTAAACGAAACTAGACTTCCACACGATTATATAAATATAAGGTTCACTTTCTGATTTATCTTGTGAAATTTTGGGTGATTTTTCAAAGTTACTGTCTAAATAGTTTTGTAAAAATTCTGCTACCAGGTTTTCTAACCTTCCAAGACTCTAAAATCCATATCTTCTAAAATACAAGTCAAAATCGATCTTCGTTTGTTCTTGTTGCGGTCAGGACTCGACGTAAAACAATAAAACGCATTGGAGTCGCCATCGGTATTTAAATTAGATAAATCGGAAACTTAAAAAAAAACCAAAGATTCTGAAATCTTGGGTTCGAGGGCACGATTATGTGCGAGAAATGATTAGCACCCCACAACGCCCGTAGAACAGCGCTTACTTGGTCACTAATATATTTTTTCTTATAATTTAGATACATGCATGCATAAATAAAAAATAACTTAACAAATTCTAAAGTGTATGTTTTTTTATCCTAAAGGCTCTATTTTTTACCAAAGAAAGACCTAATTAACATAAAATTATTTAAAATTAATGAGCTTATTAGTTAAAATTATTAAAAGAGACCTATGGCACTAATTAGAAGTTTTAATTAAAAGCCTAATTAATCGGATTTAAAGATCAAATTATGAATCTAATTTAAGGAACTTAATCTATAAGTCAACTCCTTATACGATAGCTTAACTTGAAAAAAGTAACACTAATCCTAGAATTGAATTAAAGAAGCTATACCAAAGGCTTTATTCTAAAGATCTAAAGATTTAAAAAATACTAAATTAAAAACTATAAAAAGGAGAACTATAAATAATTAGATGAAAACAAAATAAAATTAAATCAAATATAAAACAGTGACTACATTGAAAAGGATTAAAGATAGAGGCTAAATTAAAATAAAAAAAGGACTGAAATGAATAAATCGCAGATAAAAGAGCCAGGATGCAAGGTTCATGGAAGTAGGTCGCGGATCGACAAACGGGTACGGGTCAGTCCATGGGTCGATTCACGGGTTGGTATAAATGAATCAAACTACACCTCCCCAAATTCTCTAAAGAGAAACCCAAAAAATGAATAACATTCTGTAACGCACAATTTTAGTTAGCCACTAAAACAATGTCGTTTATTGCATTTAGTTATTTTATAGTACTTGTAAACGTTGTTGTTTTGCTTTGTAAGGCTATATAGCCAGATACCCTAGTTTGTTTTTCAGTTTATCGAATGTTATGAATGAAAATGTGATTTTCTCTCTGTGAGAATTCTTTTCTCTTCTCATCTTAACTCAGTCTGCTTCTCATCTCTTTATAATTCTTCTCAGTTCGATTTTTAGTGTTACAAAGGTAGCAGAGCACAAGTTTTGATCCTACGGTATGGAGGACGATTGGCAGCAAGAGACATCGCGATTACAATCGAAAATTAACCGATTGGAGGCCAAATTTAAGGATTTCCGAGTCCAAATTATGGAGGACTGTAGGCAATTATTGAAGAGTTTTCTGGGTAGACCGATAGAACCAGCGACGACCAGAGTTTCATCGTAAGGGATTTTAGGGCCGGCAAACCAAGCTATTGGGGACGATACATGGAAGCAATTGTGTAACCCCCTCGTCCCGGCCTAGCCAACAGTCCGAACCGAACAAGTTACACGGGGAAAACTGAAGCGAAACCCGCTAAGACCCCACTCCGATTAGCAACCTTATTTTTTTCATTTTATTAGTCTTGTCTAGATGTCACATTTAACCCTAGGTGTAAGGGCAACCAGCGGAAAAGCGAACACAGATACGAACCGAGCAGAGGGCATACGATAATTTAAACTTACCAAGTAGTTATTTAGTCAAGTTTCATGCACACGAGGCAAAACCATCACAGATGACACATATAAACTCAACTAGGAAGCATACAAGCATTATGGACTAAAATGTAGCATTTGGAAACCCTCGAAGATGCCTTTTAACCGTTTTAACTACCTGCGTTTCGAAGCAGGCCTGCCCGTTCCGAAACGCGGGTTTTATTCAAAAAGTAACACCAAGCCATTCCAGAACGGCCCCACATGGTTCCGGAACAGGAGCCTCCAGTGGCCAAACGTACCGGAACGACCCTACATGGTTCCGAAACAGGAGCCTCTAGTGGCAAATCGTACCGAAACGGCACCACCCCCGTTTCGATACGGGTGCCCCTGGAGCTTGGTTGTTCCGAAACCATATCAGGCGTTCTGAAATGCCTGAACACAGTTTGGCCCGAAAACACATTTTGGCATCCCCAAACGTTCCCAAACTTACCCCGAAACATCACAAACCACATGGCAACTTTTTATACAAACGACCTAGAGGCAAAATACCCTAAACACAACTTCAAACATGCATACACGCAACAAAAATGGATCTCAACCCAAAGCTCATAAGAACACTTAGCTTCAAAAACACCAACAAGTCAAAACGCAAGGTAATCTACCCAAAGCCATAGCAAGCCTCTACATATCATGGTATCATCATTTAAAACATGCGAGCAACATTAGCAAAAGCCAAACCTAGGAGTTTGAACACCAACTCCCTAACATAAAAGTCTAGTATTCCCATCGTCTAAGCATTATTACAACTGGTAAAACTATACTTTGAGCTAGCAAGAACTCCAAGAACTTCTCCCTTGCCCACTTGCCTCCCGAAGCCTCTAACGATATACATTGTTGGAAAAGAGAGCGTAAGCTTAAAAGCTTAGTGAGCGGAGCTCTAAAACACAACAACAATGCAGTTTAAAACATATATCTTAGTTTTAAAAGCAAAAACATTTAAGAAAGAGATGCAATAAACGCAAGCATAGACGAAACATGGTTTCACATGCACAACCATCCCCTGTGGGACTACACATCACCGTACACAACAACTAACCATCACGTGAGGCTTGACATCAATTGCGACAACACAAAAACATTAAGATGGATAAAAATAATCCACAATCAACACCATGACACCACAACACATATAAACGCGAACGCCAACAAATCAACTAAACAAGGCAAGAATAGATAACTTATACTTGGGTCTAGGTTAGCCTCTAAGGCTCCACCCAAACCCCAAGAAACCTTCATTGAACATATTTAAAACTTCAAAGCAGTTTCCACTCACCGATAGAGCCCAAACGTTAGCCGAATCCCCGATTCAAGTTTCCGAACTATCAGATTCACGTCCACGAAGCCCAAATGTGTTTCTTCTGCTTTAGGCAACCCAAAATTAGAACATTAGGATGCTAGTATACCCACAAACATAGCAGCAACTCAAAACTCAGCAATCTTGCAACAAAACACATCGACATCCAACCCAAACTTCACACAAATTTGTTCTAGTGAAACCTCAAGCTGAACCCATCATTTCCTAACATCAAAACACACCAAATATCATCTAAAAACACCCCCAACAACAAGGAAACCATCAGCCACGATTTCCACCCAAAACCAAGCCAAAAACTCTACATTTTAGACCCATTTCGGGTTTCCTACTATTAGCCACTATTTTAGCATTTTTAAGACACCAAAACAAGATTAAAAACACCCTTAAACATGACATCAAAAGACCCAAACGAAAATCTCATGAAAAATACCCATTTCTCCAACCCAAAACCAGAAATGCATTTTAATGGGTTTAAAGGAAAGTTTTCAATGGGTACAAGTCAAATATGTAAAAATTCTAAGCAAGGAAGAAGTTACCTTGAAAAATCTTGCTTGGATGAAGAGTTAGGAGCAATGGAATAGTGAAATAGGGTTTATGAGAGGTTTTATGTGAAAAAGGAGATTTTTGGAGAAGATGATGGCTTTTCAAAACTTTTCTTTTCTTTATTTCATTTATTCAAAATTCTCATTTTGCCCTTTTAAATAAAAGACCCCTTTTTGTCCATTAAAATTGTTTTCCTTCAATTAAATTGGAGGCTAAATTTAAGGATTTCCGAGTCCAAATTATGGAGGACTGTAGGCAATTATTGAAGAGTTTTCTGGGTAGACCGATAGAACCAGCGACGACCAGAGTTTCATCGCAAGGGATTTTAAGGCCGACAAACCAAGCTATTGGGGACGATACAGGGAAGCGATTGGAATTTGAAGATCACAAGGTTGAAACTCCCAAGACTATCCATGCGTTGAATGGGTCAATGGTTTTTGATTTTAGTGAACCGAAACTAGAAAAAAAGGGTAAGTGCCCTCAATGATATTAAGGTGTTGGATGAATGGCTTGATGAAGAATCGATAGGGTTGAATAATCCAACTAAGGGGCTGCTAGAAGATGATCCAACTATGGGGTTGCTAGAAGGTCCACAAGACAAGGTCATCATTCTCAAGGAGTGTGGGGATTTAACAAGGGGTCTGATTGTAACACCCCAAATTTTCTACCCAATTTAAAAATCCTCAAGTTTGAAATCCCCAATTCGAAAACCCTAGATTTTATATTCCCTATTTTGGAACCCTAGAATTTGGGAATTCCTAGTTTAAAACCCTAATATGATTAAGGGATTAAATTGAATAAAATCAGAATTTTGTGGCTTAATTCAGAAAATTGGGGTTGTTTTGGAAAGTTGGTAAAGTTATCTTTCTGTTTTGCAAACCCTAAAAGTGTTAAGTGACCATATATGTGATTTGCCCTTTTAGTAGGGTATTTATACTCAATTATAACTCATTTGAAAAACCTATCAGATTTTAATTGTTGGAGCCGCACATTTTTATTCTTTCCCTCTCTCCTTCTCTCGATATCGTTCTCACCATCTCCCTTACTTTCCGGCGAAGCTCCGATCTAGCTTGCCTCGCCGTCCGTTGGCCGATCCGGTACCGTCGTTCGGTTCCTCTTCTTCTCGCAAACAAACCCCGACCCTTGGCTCATTTCCACCGGCCATTGTTTGCTCGGAAATCGTGGAAAACCGTTCGGTTTCCCCTCATCGTCGGTCGTTCTCCTGGAAACGCCAGAAAATCGTTCGGTTTCCCTTGCTCCGTCTGTTCCTCCGCCGTTCGTGCCACCATCCTTCTCCTTGCGTTGTCGCGAGCAAAGCCCAACCTTCAGACATCCTTCATCGGCAACCACTGCGAGAGATCGGAGATATAACCATTCAAATTCTTCTGCGCCATCGTGCTCCTAAATCTGTTTTCCCAGATTCGATTGTGGGTGTTGGTAAGCCACCGTGGTCTGCTTCTTTCGGATTGTGCCTTTTGGGTTGTGTTTATGAGTTTTGAAATCTTTGTATTCTTCTTGTGGTTGTAATCGTGTCATTATGCGTGACTGGATCTGACGCTGTTGAGTCCGCGCCACTGTTGATGTCGTCAACCTTGCGCTGCCGCCGTTTAGTTCTGTTGCCGTCGCTGGTGATGTGCAACCTTAGCCACCGTTGGTTGGGTTCTGTAAACCCTAACCTTAGGTTACAAGAATGTGTTATGATGCTGGGTTGTGTGATGAGGTGGGTTGAGCCCGAATCGGGGGGCCCATGAGTGTGTAATTATTGGAGCCCAGTTTTGAATGTATGTAAGCCCATGTGGTGAATCAAATTTGTGAACCAGACCGATATGTTTATTGAACCGAACCGGATTAAGTTGTGAACCGATCTGCTCTTGTGTGACCGAACCAGTGAACCAAATAACCCGAATCTGACTAAACCGGCTTTGTTGACCTGAACTTGTGTGACCGTTGACCTGGACCAGTTTGACCTTTGACTCTTGAACAGTTGACCGGAAGTTGAGCAGTTTTGACCTTTGACCGTTAGAGTTGACTTTGACTAGTTGACTTTGACCAGAGTTGACCAAGTGTTCACTTTTTTTTCAGAAAATGTTCATCTTAACCTTTCTCGACGTCCTGAGTCCGTATCCGCCGCCCGTTTTGTCAAATTAGATCCAGAAAGCTCCGTTTTGCTCATTTTAAGTAATTGTTATTGGAATCTAATAAGTTATAGATTTCAGAATCTAATTCAAAATATTCTCGTGTTCAGGTGCCGACTTTGAGACCGTTGTGTTACCTCCAGTTGTACAGACCAATCGTGCACGTTCTTCGAAATCTTTACGTGAGTATATCTTTAGTTTAGTACTTAATGTTTTGTCGGTGGCTTAGTGTTAGTAATAAATATTAATATAGTATTCATACCTTCGTAGGTCCTAATTCAGCTAGATCTGAGCGGGAGATGCGTTTTCTCGGCATTAGAGCTTCTGTTGCTTAAGGTGTGTCTCTTCCTGTTTTATAAACTTATGTGTTTCTTTCTGTGCTATAAATTTATTGTGTTTTTCTGGATTAATATAAGTAAATTGTTTTGTACATTTTGTGTGCATACTCTGTTATGATTGGGTGAATGTTTTCAGACATCATGCATAACATGTCATACTCTGATTTAAATGAAATATCAGATTTTCGGAATCGTAAAACATTGGATTTATAGTATTATGCAACTTGAATTTTCATAATTCAAGTTTCGGATCAGACCCGGATTTTAAAATCTGCATCATATCATTGTGGGTATATGGTTTGGGATTTGTTTGGGGAAGTTCAGTGGTTTCAACCTTCGGGTTGAATTCCGCTTCAGATTAGTGGTTTCACCCTTTGGGCTGAATTCCGCTTCGGATCAGTGGTTCCACCCTTCGGGCTGAGTTCCACTTCGGATGGTGACGATGGAGAAAGTAGGTTCTGGGGAACCTTACTTTTCGGTGTATCGGAGATGGGTACTATGATTCATGTGCATCAGACATCATATCATTATGATTCAGTTTTATTGTGTTTTCAGAAAAATCTTTATCAGAAAATAAAATACTGTTTTGTTTTTGTTTTGTTTTCGTTTCACTTTAGAGACACACTAAGCTCTTTAGCTTACACCCCTTAGTTTTTATTTTTCAGATATCTCAGACTCTTTTAGGCAACTCGGTACTAGGAGCTTCTCACATTTTACACGAATATTTTTATAATTCAGTATGAACTCTCTTTTAATTATTTTAGACTATTGTTTTGAAATATTTTAGAACATTTGTGTAGTATGGACATTGGAACTGTTTTTAATTTGGGTTTATTAAATGCATGCATCTATGAAGTTACTTTCGGATTTTTAATTAAATATCAGAATATCGTTTAAAAGATTGTGTTTTATTTTAATCGAAATATTTGTTGAGTTTTACTGACTTAATCGATTCTTTTGAATTACAAAATATTTAACCTAAATTGTTTCTTGAGGGACAAGTTTCCAATTGTTACTTCCTAAATTCGGCCCATTCCTTCTGGGCCGGGTTTAGGGGGTTACATTTAGTGGTATCAGAGCCCGGATTAAACCCTCGGACTGTGAGGCTCACAAAGTTGTTTTCAAAATGTTTTCAACTTTTGCATGCATTTAAAATATTTTGGGATGGATGAGAATTTCTAAAAAAAAATAATATTATGGTATTATGTGATTTTGACTTCAACGTTTCCTATGTGTTTTAAATTTGAGACTCCAGTACCGATTCTGACTCTAGGTTATTAGCTTCTGGTATGTAGTTCTTTATGCCACCGTGTATGAGTCTTAATCTATCGTTTGTTCGAGGTCGTGACCGAGGCCGTACTACTGCTTTTGATAGTGATCACCCACCTTCTGTTGGGCAAGCAAAAATTCAGAATAAGTTACATGTTGATGAGAACCATTCGTTAGGAAGATATCAGATCGGAAGTGATAACTCACTTGATATTGAGAACACTGGTCGATATGTAGGAGCCGAGCTCGTAGCGAAGTGTTAAGATTATTTTTTTTAGAATTTGAAATAGAATAACAAGTCAGTAAATGATTATGAGATAGATTTCGGAGGTTGGTCAAGTATGCTCCTGAGTTAGTTGTGACTAGGAAGATAAGTGTGATTTTTTTTAAGGAACTCCAACTATCGATTCAGAGAGATGTTGCAATACACCATAATAAAGTGTTCAGTGTGATGGTTGATCGAGCTAAAACTACAGAAAGGATTCTTGCACTAATGGAAAAAGAGGAACTTCAGAATTCTGACCAAGTCGTGAAGCAACCGGACATATCTGCTCAGCCTAGTTTTGTCAATTTGTCTGGAAAGAGGCCTAGAGACGAGTCTGTCTCTCATAGTTATCAGAATGTAAGACCCGCAATATCGACAGTTCTGTTTGGCAGTCAGGGTAGTTCAAAAGTTTGTCGGCCTATTTTTGTATGTGGTTTTAACAAAAAAAAAAGCATAATGGAGAGTGTAGATTGATGAATAGAACGTGTTTCAGATGTGGTTCTTAGGATCACTACTTAAAGAATTGTCCACGTTCAGCTACTGGTTCATTTGTTCAGATTTAGAGTTATGCATCAGTTCAGGCACCTCACCGAGGTAGAGGGCCATTTAGGTCAGTTGCTTCAGGTACTGCTAGTAGAGGTAGACATGTTTCGGGTGGTGGATCAGCCAGATCCGAGATTAGACGTCCAAGTTCAGTACATCCAATCGGAGCTCGTGTTGGATTCGATGATATACATGATGACATGAAACGTACATATTAATATGTTTCAGTTCTTTTTCCAGTTCTATGTTTCAGTATTTTCGGTTATGATATATCATGAATTCAGAAAAGGAAAGTATATGTGTGTTTATGAGATCCGTTGTTTAAGTCTGAAAATTTCGAGGACGAAATTTCTTTTAAGGGAGGGAGAGTTGTAACACCCCAAATTTTCTACCCAATTTAAAAATCCTCAAGTTTGAAATCCCCAATTCAAAAACCCTAGATTTTATATTCCCTATTTTGGAACCCTAGAATTTGGGAATTCCTAGTTTAAAACCCTAATATGATTAAGGGATTAAATTGAATAAAATCAGAATTTTGTGGCTTAATTCAGAAAATTGGGGTTGTTTTGGAAAGTTGGTAAAGTTATCTTTCTGTTTTGCAAACCCTAAAAGTGTTAAATGACCATATATGTAATTTGCCCTTTTAGTAGGGTATTTATACTCAATTATAACTCATTTGAAAAACCTATCAGATTTTAATTGTTGGAGCCGCACATTTTTATTCTTTCCCTCTCTCCTTCTCTCGATATCGTTCTCACCATCTCCCTTACTTTCCGGCGAAGCTCCGATCTAGCTTGCCTCGCCGTCCGTTGGCCGATCCGGTACCGTCGTTCGGTTCCTCTTCTTTTCGCGAACAAACCCCGACCCTTGGCTCATTTCCACCGGCCATTGTTTGCTCGGAAATCGTGGAAAACCGTTCGGTTTCCCCTCATCGTCGGTCGTTCTCCTGGAAACGCCAGAAAATCGTTCGGTTTCCCTTGCTCCGTATGTTCCTCCGCCGTTCGTGCCACCATCCTTCTCCTTGCGTTGTCGCGAGCAAAGCTCAACCTTCAGACATCCTTCATCGGCAACCACTGCGAGAGATCGGAGATATAACCATTCGAATTCTTCTGCGCCGTCGTGCTCCTAAATCTGTTTTCCCAAATTCGATTGTGGGTGTTGGTAAGCCAGCGTGGTCTGCTTCTTTCGGATTGTGCCTTTTGGGTTGTGTTTATGAGTTTTGAAATCTTTGTATTCTTCTTGTGGTTGTAACCATGTCATTATGCGTGACTGGATCTGACGCTGTTGAGTCCGCTCCACTGTTGATGTCGTCAACCTTGCGCTGCCGCCGTTTAGTTCTGTTGCCGTCGCTGGTGATGTGCAACCTTAGCCACCGTTGGTTGGGTTCTGTAAACCCTAACCTTAGGTTACAAGAATATGTTATGATGCTGGGTTGTGTGATGAGGTGGGTTGAGCCCGAATCGGGGGGCCCATGAGTGTGTAATTAGTGGAGCCCAGTTTTGAATGTATGTAAGCCCATGTGGTGAATCAAATTTGTGAACCAGACCGATATGTTTATTGAACCGAACCGGATTAAGTTGTGAACCGATCTGCTCTTGTGTGACCGAACCAGTGAACCAAATAACCCGAATCTGACTAAACCGGCTTTGTTGACCTGAACTTGTGTGACCGTTGACCTGGACCAGTTTGACCTTTGACTCTTGAACAGTTGACCGGAAGTTGAGCAGTTTTGACCTTTGACCGTCAGAGTTGACTTTGACTAGTTGACTTTGACCAGAGTTGACCAAGTGTTCACTTTTTTTTCAGAAAATGTTCATCTTAACCTTTCTCGACGTCCTGAGTCCGTATCCGCCGCCCGTTTTGTCAAATTAGATCCAGAAAGCTCCGTTTTGCTCATTTTAAGTAATTGTTATTGGAATCTAATAAGTTATAGATTTCAGAATCTAATTCAAAATATTCTCGTGTTCAGGTGCCGACTTTGAGACCGTTGTGTTACCTCCAGTTGTACAGACCAATCGTGCACGTTCTTCGAAATCTTTACGTGAGTATATCTTTAGTTTAGTACTTAATGTTTTGTCGGTGGCTTAGTGTTAGTAATAAATATTAATATAGTATTCATACCTTCGTAGGTCCTAATTCAGCTAGATCTGAGCGGGAGATGCGTTTTCTCGGCATTAGAGCTTCTGTTGCTTAAGGTGTGTCTCTTCCTGTTTTATAAACTTATGTGTTTCTTTCTGCGCTATAAATTTATTGTGCTTTTCTGGATTAATATAAGTAAATTGTTTTGTACATTTTGTGTGCATACTCTGTTATGATTGGGTGAATGTTTTCAGGCATCATGCATAACATGTCATACTCTGATTTAAATGAAATATCAGATTTTCGGAATCGTAAAACATTGGATTTATAGTATTATGCAACTTGAATTTTCATAATTCAAGTTTCGGATCAGACCCGGATTTTAAAATCTGCATCATATCATTGTGGGTATATGGTTTGGGATTTGTTTGGGGAAGTTCAGTGGTTTCAACCTTCGGGTTGAATTCCGCTTCAGATTAGTGGTTTCACCCTTTGGGCTGAATTCCGCTTCGGATCAGTGGTTCCACCCTTCGGGCTGAGTTCCACTTCGGATGGTGACGATGGAGAAAGTAGGTTCTGGGGAACCTTACTTTTCGGTGTATCGGAGATGGGTACTATGATTCATGTGCATCAGACATCATATCATTATGATTCAGTTTTATTGTGTTTTCAGAAAAATCTTTATCAGAAAATAAAATACTGTTTTGTTTTTGTTTTGTTTTCGTTTCACTTTAGAGACACACTAAGCTCTTTAGCTTACACCCCTTAGTTTTTATTTTTCAGATATCTCAGACTCTTTTAGGCAACTCGGTACTAGGAGCTTCTCACATTTTACACGAATATTTTTATAATTCAGTATGAACTCTCTTTTAATTATTTTAGACTATTGTTTTGAAATATTTTAGAACATTTGTGTAGTATGGACATTGGAACTGTTTTTAATTTGGGTTTATTAAATGCATGCATCTATGAAGTTACTTTCGGATTTTTAATTAAATATCAGAATATCGTTTAAAAGATTGTGTTTTATTTTAATCGAAATATTTGTTGAGTTTTACTGACTTAATCGATTCTTTTGAATTACAAAATATTTAACCTAAATTGTTTCTTGAGGGACAAGTTTCCAATTGTTACTTCCTAAATTCGGCCCATTCCTTCTGGGCCGGGTTTAGGGGGTTACACTGATGGAACAATTGCAAATTCAAGGTGTATGCTTGGATTTATTCATGATGGCTAGAGGTGTAGATGCAAAGGCAACCAAAGTATTCGATGAAAGGTATGTGAGAAAAGTTAAGGACCAAACTACAGTAAAATCTATTTTTAAGTTTGTTGAGAATGATGATCCATACATGTTTAGGCTTCTATTAATGGCAAAAGACAACAAAGCAAGAGATGTCTTCTATGTAATATGCATGCCCAAGGGATTAAGTGAGGGTGATGTCTTTCCATTTACTCAAGATTACTCAGTGTTGAGTAGTTGGAAGTATTTTTATAATGATGTTGGTTCCAACAATTTTAGGCCTTGGAGACTAGGCATAATAGGATATTTGTCAGGGGATGTAGGAATTATTTGTGTGCTAGATGATTGATCTATTGCGAAGTATCTTCTTCGATTCCAATCGAGGCCGCCAAAAGAGAGTGGAATTGTTCACATTTTTAAGTTTGCAACCAGTATTGTAGAACTAAGTGTTTTAATATAATAATTGAAAAATGTTTTGGACAAATTTGAAAAGAATTTAAAACTTGTCTTTAAGTCCAAACAACTTGAAAATATGTTTGAGGTATTTAAAAATGTTTTTGGCAAAGTTTTTAATGATTTAAAGTAGCTAAACTTGTCTTTTCAGCAAGCCCGTACCGATACGGTGTACCCCGTATCGATACACTTTTGCCCAGGTTTTGATTCTACCAAAACCTGTATCGATCCCTGTTTTAACAACCCCAACGGCTATTTCCCAACGGTCTTTTAAATGACATATCGTACTGATACGCCCTCAAGCGTATCGATACGCTTAGGCTGGCAAGAGTCCAGCAGCTAGTTTCTGAAGAAGAGCGTACCGATACGAGTCCTCGCGTATCGATACGAAAGGCTCCATAACAGCATTTAATATGGGAAATAAAGTCTCCAACGGCTCCAATTCAACCCCAACAGCTAGTAACGGCTACAAACTCATTAAGGAGTATAAAAGGGACCTCCAAGCATCTAGTAATGGCTAATGCTTCAATTGTAATACAACATATGATCAAAATGTGTCTTAGTGCTTAATTGTCAATTCCTTGTATAGACAAACACTAGTGAGCCAAAATTGTTAGATTTGCTCAAGTGTTTTAGGATTGGGTGAGAGCTTAATTGTGCAAACAAATACCTATTAGAGGGATTTGAGTTTGCTTATTTTTATCTCTTTGTAAAGAGGGTTTGATCAAGGCTTTGGGTAGAAAGCTTGACCGGTTTGTAAGGGTTTCCTCTTAAACCTTGAAAAGGGACGAATCAATAGTGGATTGATTGGAAATCCTTAGTGGGAAGCTAAGGTAGTGGATGTAGACCTTCGTTAGAAGGTTGAACCACTATAAATCATCTTGTCTTTATCTTTTTTAGCTTCCACACCTCTATCACCCAAAATTTCACTTCTCTACCACTTGGCGAGCAAGAACGGTTGAAGGAATCGAGCACCGAAAAACCCAACAAGTATTGTAACTAAGGATGCGCGTACAAAACAAGATACGAGAATGCATATTCATGGTTTTTGTTGTGCCAAATATTGAACACTTGAACTCTATTATTCTTGACAATTTTGAGGATGGCCAAGGAGGGATTGACACGCGTTGTATAGTGTCAAAATAAATCCTTAAACTCAAATAAATAAGAATAAAAATAATATAACAAGAGTAAGGGTCGATCCACAGGGAATAGGAGTTCTAACACCCTTTCGTTCTGATTTAGACCAAGAAACATGTAAAAATAAAAGTGGGGGTTTAGAGAAGTAATTTGAGTAATAGAAAAATAATAAGAACGAAAAGAAGTATTGAAATGAATTAGCCTCAAGCTACGCTTTAACACGACATCCTTGATCACCGAAATGGATTTTTCTTCAACCTTCTTGTCGGTTACAGTCTACAAGGCCCAACCCTTGCAACTTACTTCTCTTTGGTAAACTCGACTCCTAGGGCAATCTATGAAATCAAGCTTTAGTTGGTTAGCTACAGCAATCGATGCTAACTCAAGCCTAAATTAATGCTGGAGAAGCTCGTGCTCGGATAATCGTCTCAATAAGAATTGTTTCCAATTTTGATTCCCCTTAGTGGACCGCCACTAAGTTTGTTCTTAGGGAGTTGAATTGGCTACAAGCTTTTCCTCGTCCCCAACAATGGGTCTAAACTACTTCTAATCCGATGACGTCTTCGGAATGAAACAATTGAGATTCCTAAAGGTTAGGCCGATTGCCTAACCAATTTTGTAGAGAATCGAAAAAAGAAATGTTAAAGGAAAGAAAGAACTTCTTCTAATCTCACGAGTTTAGTCGGATTTGGCGTTGCTCTTGGCTAAAGAGGATTTAGTTAAGCATGGTTGGTGAAGAAACCATACTTAATTAAATAATGAAGGAAATTGAGAAAATGGAAATGGAGGAAAAATAGAGAATTGTATTAAACTTCAAAAAGATGAAGAACAATGAGCAAGTGATATCTAACTCAACCCCAAAGTGGGGTATTTATAGTATCTGAAAACCCTAAAAAACTAAAATGATAAATCCCCAAAATAATTTAAATTACATAAGATAATTATCTCAAGTTTGAAATTTAAAAATTAAAATTCGGATGATAGGTTATCTGATAAGCGGCTTGATAAGCTATCATTGCTGCTGACGTCAGCTTCTAGAAGACGCTGACGTGGCATCCAGTCAGCATTCATGCCCCAATTTATGCCCATGAATCCACCCACGAATCCAAAACTTTTGCAGATTTTGGCCTTTTCCAGTCTGATTTCCAGTCACATAGTTCCTGCACGAAAAAACACAGAACAACCCACATTTCAGCATCTAAAGTCATCAATTTAATCAAAATTAAAACTAAAACCATAACCAATCTAGTCACTCATCAAATTCCCCCTCCTTATCTGATGCTTGCCTTCAAGTATCGAAGTTTAAGATCAAGCTCTCATTCTTAAATTCACAAAGTTCCCTTGCCTACAATATGAGTTAGTTGTCTCAACTCGAAAGAAATTAAAGGTGCACATGGATTATAGTAGAAATAGTATAAGATATTAAACAGAAACATTCCTACAACTAATTAAATTAAGAACCCATACAAGGAATTATTCAAGCTACTCAAAGTGCATCAAGCGTAGCAAAACTAATCAGAGCATTAAATAGACTTGTGATGAAATGCAATCTCAACTACAAGATGCATACACCTTTTCTTTGCTAGAACCAGTGGTAGGCACTTCTAGCTTTATTTTTATTATTTTTCTTTGCTAGAACCAGTGCTAGGCACTTCTAGATTTTTATTTCTTAGCTTGCTAGAGCTAGTGATAGGCACCTCTAGCTTTTTTATTTTTTTATTTATTTATTTTTTACTATCAAATTCATGCATATAATTGTGACAGATATCAAACACAAGATCTAAAATGCTAAGATTAGCTTGGCACATTTAAGGGACAAAGAGCAAAAGAATATCCTTTAGATTTTTAAATTAACTAATCATGGAATGTTAAAAGGATAATAAAAATGTTATTTAAGTTATAATCCATCATGCAATCCTAAAGTTTCTAACAAGTTAAGATTCCTAAAATCATATGGCAACCAAAGGACGAGGTGAATCTAAAGAGCAAGAGCGAGCAAAAATTATAAGGCAACTAATGGACAAGTAAGAAAGAAATTCGACAAGAATATCCACCCCCTCACTTAAGCATAATGCCTCATTATGCAATGAAAAAGTAAAAGGAGAGGAGGAGGAAACTCCCCAAATCATTTTGTTGTAGGGTGTCAGACATGGCGTCGGTGCCCAAAGAGTGGAATGATGGTGACGGCGGAGATGGTGGCCGCGTCGGCCGGTGTCGAGATGACACCACAACCGCGCCATTATCGAACGAGTGAGCAGCGTGACCAACGGATGCAGGGTCTGAGCATCGGGCTGGAGTTCCGCGTCTCCCGGCTGAACGCGGATGGGTTTCGGATAGCTATTGCACTGGAGATGCAGTGCGATGATCGGGGCTGAGTGGTGGCTGCAGCGGAAGACGGTTGCTCGTGTAGGGAAAAAGAAAATAAAAAATTGGGTTTTGTTTTTTAATAATAAAAAGAATAAAAATGGGTAGGTTATTTGGGGAAAATGACGATTGTGGGAATAAGATGAGGGATTTTCGGGTGATAAAGTGGGGTCCATGGGTTTATTTTTGTTTTTTTTCAAAAAGTACAATTTTGGTTGGGTTTAAAATATGGCTAAAAAGATTGGGGTTTTATCTAAAAGTGGGGCCTATGGAATTTAGATAACGGGTTAGGATAGAGATGGATGTATTTTAAATGGTGATTGGATTTATTTGAACCATGCCACGCATATTCATTCGAGTATCCCTTTCTTTATTATCTGAAAATAAGAAAAAGAAATATTAGATAAATAAATAAAAATTAAAATAAAATTAAGAAAATAAAAAATGAAAATAGAAAATAAATTGGTTGCCTCCCATTCAGCGCTTTATTTAACGTCACTAGCTGGACGACTTGGTTCAGACTACAAGCATTGCGACAAATACTTCTTCCAGTTCTTGCGCTTTATCCAACTGAGTATTTCCCTACAAGAAATTTTGCGATTATGGAGTTTTTTTACTGGAAAAAATTCTCTTTCACTCTTCAATTTACCTGGAGGTAATTTTAACTCCAAATTAAATCCCTGCAAAATGAAAGAAAACATTTTAGATTTCGATGAAGTTAGGTGTAAATCAGAATGAACAGTAGAAACATTTTTCAACTCCTTAATTCCTTTGTCGCGATCCTTCAAATCCCTACATGAATCATCAACAGATTTAGATTCTATAAATTCTTCAACGGCGGGCTCAATAACATATATAAAATTTATACTAGCAATATTATCAGGATGTCGCATCGCTTTGTAAACATCAAATTTTACGATCTCGCCATCAAACTCCATTGTAAGAATTCCCCTTCTTACATTTATTTTTGTATTTGTCGTACTAAGGAAGGGACGGCCAAGAAGAATTTCTGAAGACGAGTTTGATCGATCGTTTTCCATATCGATTACGTAAAAATCGCCGGTAAAATAAGCTCATTTACCTGCACCAAAGCATTCTCGAGCACTCCTTCAGTGTATATTACGGATCTATCGGCCAACTGCACAGTCATTTTTGTATCTTTTAGAGGTTCAGCAGAAAGTGATTTATATAAAGATAAAGGCATAACATTAATTGAAGCACCTAAATCACACATAGCTCGTTTAATACCAACCTTGCCGATTTTGCAAGGAATTGCGAACATACATTGGTCTTTTAATTTTGGTGGTAACCGTTGCTGAAAAACTACAGATATATTTTCTCCCAGGTTTACCTTTTCAATCCCGATAAGTCGCCTTTTATTTGTGCAAAGATCCTTCAAGAATTTTGCGTATCGAGGCACTTTCTTGATTACTTCTAGAAGTGGGATGTTAATTTTCACTTTCCGAAAAACGTCCAATATTTCCTTCTTTTCGACTTGTTTGTCGCGCTTCACCAACCTCGAGGGGAAAGGGGGTGGTGTAGCGTAGGGAGAAGGTGCATGGGTTGGATCGGGCATACCTTTTCTAGTAGGGGTGATTGTTTTTGTCTTCTTTTTGTACGCCATCTTCTTTAGTTTTAGGTTCGATGACTGTACCGCTTCGTAGAGTGATGGCGTTCACATTCTCTCTTGGATTGGGCTCTGTTTGAGAAGGTAATTTCCTTTTGGATTCTAAGCGACTTACCGCTAACTTCAGTTGACTTATTTGTTTGTCAATTGCTTCAAAGTGAGCTTCGGTCCTTAGTTGAAATTTTTCTTGGGCTAGCGCTAAATTTTCAACAATTGACTCCAACGATGGCTTCTGCGGTTGATATTGTTGTGGTGCAATTGGTTGATAAGCTTGATTTGGCCTCTGGTTTTGCGCATAACCGAAGTTTGATTGGTTTCTCCATCCCTGATTATAAGCATTTCCTACGGCATTGGCTTGAGCGATATCATCTTCCTAAATCATCGGACAACAGTCTGTCGGATGTTCTGGACTAGTACAGATTCTACAAAGTCTAGTTGTTTTCCTTTTATCTGCAACAAGAGTTTGCACTATTTCAGCTAATTTATCAATCTTATTTTCCAAAGAAACTGTACTTACCTCGCGAACCCTTCGAGATGGTTCGCTAGATTGATTAAACCTTTGCAAATTGGCGGCCATGGTTGATATCAATGTTTTAACCGATGTTGGGGTCATATTGACTAGAGCTCCGCCGCTTGCCGCATCCACTACTTTCATATCCATGGGCGTCAATCCTTCATAGAAATACTGAAGGAGGGTTTGTTCCGACAATCCATGTTGTGGACAATTTGCACACAACTTTTTAAACCTCTCCCGATATTCATATAAAGATTTGGATTCCCTTTGTTGAATGCTCAGGATGTTGCGCCTTATTTCACTCGCTTTTGCCGCATGGAAGAACCTGTCAAGAAAGAGTTTAGCCATGTCAGTCCAGGTTGTAACAGAGTTTGAGAGTAAATCAAATAACCAATCTTTTGCGATATCTGCTAAAGAAAATTGAAAAGCTCTAAGTTTAATTTGGTCATCGGATACTCCCTGAGGCTTTGTGCTTAGACAAACCATGTGAAATTCCTTCAAATGTTTGTGAGGATTTTCCGTTGGCAAGCCATGAAAAGTAGGTAAAAAGTGGATCAAACTCGTTTTAGCACGAACGGTGTTTCTCCATTTGGGAAGGTTATAAATATTGGTTGCTGGCCATCGAGCGCCGCATTTAGCTGGCGAATAGTTTGATTTTCGTCTCCCATTGGATCTGGTTCGAAGTTTGACTCTGCTTCGGATGTGATCTCTAGATCGTGTTCAAATCTTTGCTGGCGTCGTTTGTTTTTCTTTTCCCGAAGTGTTTGTGCGTGCAACTTTCGGGCTAGTGCTTCGATTTCCGGGATGAGTTCAAATTGTTCGCCCGGATTGCTCCTGGTCATAAATCAAATGAAACAATATTAGTACTTTGTCGTATTCCCTGGAAACGGCGCCAATTTTGACACGCGTCGTATAGTGTCAAAATAAATCCTTAAACTCAAATAAATAAGAATAAAAATAGTATAGCGAGAGTAAGGGTCGATCCACAGGGAATAGGAGTTCTAACACCCTTTCATTATGACTTGGACCAAGAAACCTGTAAAAATAAAAGTGGGATTTAGAGAAGTAATTTGAGTAATAGAAAAATAATAAGAACGAAAAGAAGTATTAAAATGAATTAGCCTCAAGCTACGCTTTACCACGACATCCTCGATCACCGAAATGGATTTTTTCTTCAACCTTCTTGCCGGTTACAGTCTACAAGGCCCAACCATTGCAACTTACTTTTCTTTGATAAACTCGACTCCCAGGGAAATCCTTGAAATCAAGCTTTAGTTGGTTAGCTACGGCAATCGATGCTAGCTCAAGCCTAAATTAATGCTAGAGAAGCTCGTGCTCGGATAATCGTCTCGATGAGAATTGTTTCCGCTTTTGATTCCCCTTAGTGGACCGCCACTAAGTTTGTTCTTAGGGAGTTGAATTGGCTACAAGATTTTCCTCGTCCCCAACAATGGATCTAAACTACTTCTAATCCGACGACGTCTTCGAAATGAAACAATTGAGATTTCTAAAGGTTAGGCCGATTGCCTAACCAATTTTGCAGAGAATCAAAAAAAGAAATGTTGAAGGAAAGAAAGAACTTCTTCTAATCTCACGAGTTTAGTCGGGTTTGGCGTTGCTCTTGGCTAAAGAGGATTTAGTTAAGCATGGTTGATGAAGAAACCATACTTAATTAAATAATGAAGGAAATAGAGAAAATGGAAATTGAAGAAAAATAGAGAATTGTATTAAACTTCAAGAAGATGAAGAACAATGAGAAAGTGATGTCTAACTCAACCCCAAAGTGAGGTATTTATAGTATCTGAAAACCCTAAAAAACTAAAATGATAAATCCCAAAAATAATTTAAATTACATAAGATAATTATCCCAAGTTTGAAATTTAAAAATTAAAATTCGGATGATAGGCTATCTGATAAGCAGCTTGATAAGCTATCACTGCTGCTGACGCCAGCTTCTAGAAGACGCTGACGTGGCATCCAGTCAGCATTCATGCCCCAGTTCATGCCCATGAATTCACCCACGAATCCAGAACTTCTGCAGATTTCGGCCTTTTCCAGTTTGATTTCCAGTCACATAGTTCTTACACGAAAAAGCACAGAACAACCGACATTTCAACATCTAAAGTCATCCATTTAATCAAAATTAGAACTAAAAACATAACCAATCTGCCACTCATAAGGGATTCATGTAGCTAGTCAAGCTATATTATTTTCGAAACATATGGAGGTTGATAGCAGCCATCCGAAGCAGGAAACAACAATTTATGGTGGTGAAACATATGAAAATCAAAATACCATCTGCCACAAGGAAGTAAACATGGCTTTAAATCATGAACAATTACTTAATTGCTTAGTTGAGGAGAGGATACCTGAAAATGAGTTTGTCGGAAAGTTGTGCCAGAAATTAGAATCCTTGATGATGAACATTGGCAAAAAGTTTAGTTTACAGGAATAAATGAGGTGGAGCAACTTAGGTTGCTAAAATGTGTGATCTGGTTTGTTGTTCATGCATATGAGGATGAATATAGGTCCATTCTGCAGATTACAACGCAAGGAAATTTTTTGACCGATAAATCTTCTGCGTCTCTTCTATTAGAGTGGTTTCATATAAGTTATTCAAGGAAAATCTCAGCTGAAAATTTTAAGAGGACTTTAAAGAAATTGTTCAGTAGCAAATGCTCTTTTCTTCACGTGTCAATTGAGGAAGGTGTTGACTCTTCTTCTTTTTATTTCGATATGTCTATTCACTTTTCTGTTGAGAAGAATTGTGTTGATTATGCTATTGGTGAGCAGATCCAAAATGATGGGGTAGCTTTTCCAGCTTGGGAAGCAATGGGAAAACACAAAAACATCTATTTTTACTCTTGGAACCATAAAATAGAAGTTGAAAATTTCAGCGAAATATCCCTCATTTTGGATGAGATACATGAACTGCAACTTGAATATTCTAGTGACATGTCTGTAGCAGCTTCTTTTTATTTGAAACTATTACTGTCAGTTCAGGAGCCGTTTTGGACCAAAGCGAAAAGAGCATTTGAGAATATTTGGTCGAATCACTTGAAGAAATCTCGAGTCCTTGTCTTGTCTTCAAGGGTGGTCATGAAATTTTCTTATTAATCCTTGAGGATAAGGATTCTTTCGAGGGGAAAGTTTTGTAACGCACCATTTTAGTTAGCCACTAAAACAGTGTCGTTTATTGCATTTAGTTATTTTATAATACTTGTAAATGTTGTCGTTTTGCTTTGTAAGGCTATATAGCCAGATACCCTAATTTGTTTTTAGTTTATCGAATGTTATGAATGAAAATGTAATTT
Organism: Hibiscus trionum; assembly: GCA_030270665.1. Lineage (NCBI taxonomy): Eukaryota > Viridiplantae > Streptophyta > Magnoliopsida > Malvales > Malvaceae > Hibiscus > Hibiscus trionum. The sequence goes on from BSYR01000016.1 coordinate 496,815, forward strand.
TCTCTCTGTGAGAATTCTTTTCTCTTCTCATCTTAACTCAGTCTGTTTCTCATCTCTTTATAATTCTTCTCGGTTCGATTGTTAGTGTTACACATTTATAGCGTTCATCCCTATTTTTCAGATTCCGATGATGCTCCGCTGTCAACCGTCGTTCGTCGACGCTAGAATTTGGAAGAAAAAAAGTCACCAAACCGTTTGTTTCTATGAAACAAATCCAGATCCGAAAGTTGATTTTTATGAAACCCCCTTTTTTCTAATTTCGAAATCAAGCAAAAGAGAAAAGAAAAGTGTATATACCTCAAAAAAATGCTCAATTCTTCTTATTTCTCTGGGAAAAAATGCGTGTTTACAATAGAATTCGATTCGGCTTTATATAGCCTATTACAGAGCTTGATTTCCTAAAATACAAATGAAAAAAAGTGAGCAAAATCCTCTTGATTCTTTTCTTTTCTTGCTTGTGTATATATCTTAGCGGATGAACACTAACAAACCTTCTTGTCTAGTCCTCCACCACCTTCTCTTTTCCTTTAGCTTTAGAATATTCACCACCCGTTCGACTAATCAAGAAAACATGATAATATTTATGAAAGGAGAAACTACAATTTAAACTAAAAAAATAAAAAACAAAGAAATGCATGAAAAAGCTTCCTTGAATCTAAATGTTTTTCAACCCCAAAGCTTCCACCTTCATCCATTTATCTTGTCATAAAAATCTTATATTCAAACTTAACACTTACCTTTTTCAAACTTGTAAGAGGGGATGAAATTGAAGATCACTTTTCCATCTAAATTCACGTCTGGAAAGCTATTGAAATGGGGGATAAAATGAATAAGGTGCTTATAAGAATGCGTTGAAACTGTTGGGAAAAAATATAAAATATGGGAGAGAAGATGGAAAAGAATAAAATGTTTTAAAATGAGAAATGGGAGACAAAATCCCTTAGCCCATGCTTATACATCATCCGGCCAATTAATGTGAGAATATATTTTCTTTGAACAATGGGTTAATTACCCTTCTGGCCATCCAACTTTTCACTCTCCTTACATAAACTTTTAAATATTTTAATTTTTTATAAAAAGGTCCAATATTCGCGCAGATTAACTTTAATAAATATTATTCTTTAAATAAATTCACCTTTTCATCTATTTAAATTTTTAAAAATTAATTTATTTATGAATTTACCCCACTTTCAAACATTTATGTTTTCCCCCATACCCCAAAAAAATTTACCTTTGTCTTTCTATTTAATTTTTAAAATAATTTATTTATAAATTTGTCCCACTCAAATTTTGGTTTCGTCCCTTAGAATGAAAGTTAAAAAAATACCGCTAAAAACTTGTTTTGCTATATTGTTAAAATTTAGGAGACATGTGATGCTAATAACCCATGTGATAATTTATGCAAATATTTAATTTGGCACCACAGTTTTTTTAATATTTTAATAAAAAAATTAATTTATAAAATAATATTTTTTTCAATTTTCTTGTAATCCATCTTTAAAGGTATTTAGTGGATATCCTAATATGTCACTAACTCTTTTATTCCACTTTGTCAATTAATCTCTAAAAAAATTACAATGTGATAAATTAGAATTCTCATACAATACTAAAGTTTGATGGCTTTTTCTAACCTATACATGTATGGATAGGTTAAGGGCCAATTAATAACTTGTATTAAATAAAAGATTCTACTTGAAAAATAACAATCATTTAATGTATTACAAAACTCTAAAAGATTTTATTGAAAAAAAAATTATCATCTAATGTATTAGGGTCTAGGGTTTATAGTTTATAGTTTTAGAGTTTAGGGTTTAGGGTTAATGTTTTAGGTTTATTAAGGTTTAGGGGTATTGTTAGTGTTTAGGGTTTTATGGTAAGGGTAAGAGTTTAGTGTTATGGTTTAGGGTTTTAGGGTTTATGGCTTATTATTTATAGTTTTAGGTTTAGGGTTTAGGTTATATGGTTTTATGGTTATGATTTTAGGTTTTTAGGGTTAAGGGTTTATATGTATGGTTAGTGTTTAGGGTTTAGAGTTAGTGTTTAATGTTTAGTGTTTAGGGTTTAGAGTTAGTGGTTAAGGTTTAGGTTTTAAGGTTTAGGGTTTTAAGTTTTTAGGGTTTAAGGTTTAGGGTTATGGTTATGGTTATGGTTTATGATTTAGGGTTTTGTGTTTAGATTTTTCAATAGAATCTTTTAGGATTTTGTAATACATTTGTAAATAATACTGCGTTTAGAGAAAAGTAGTTTCTCTATTTTTATTTTATTTCATCGTAAAAGTTACGGAGGGTTGGATCCCTTTTTAACAACACTGGTTACATCATACTAGTTTAATTAAACTCCAACTTTTAGTTTAAGATAAACTCTATCTTATCTGGAACAAACTTAAACTAAAATACATCTATTACAGCACAAACTCCTAATTAAATAACAACTATTGTATGCTAATAACTCTAGGACTCTTAGATACATATTTACAATCGACACTCCCCATCAAGTTGGTGAGTAGATATTGTATAGTCCCATTTTGGATTAAGCTTATCAAATGTATTTTTTGGAAGTGCCTTGGTAAGTATGTCAGCTAACTACTCTTGCGTTGAGATGAAGTTTAACTTAACCATCCCACTTGTGATTTTCTCTGTAATAAAGTGCATGTCTAGTTCCACATGTTTAGTTCTGTCATGATGCACTAGATTCTTTGTAATGTTGATTGCATATTGATTGTCACAATAAAGCTCAAACTCTTTGTTGTAATTTATTTTTAATTGTGATAGGAGTCTTTGTACCCAAATCCCTTCACAGATTCTATTTGCTAGTGATCTGAATTCTGCTTCTGCACTACTTTTTGAAACTACTTGTTGTTTTTTGCTCTTCAAAGTCACCAAATTTCCACATACTCGAGCGCAATAGCCACTTGTAGATCTTCTAGTTGTCAACTCTCCTTCCCAGCTTGCATCTGGAAATATTTCAACTTTTCTTCTGTCATTTTTAGTGAAAAACATTTCATGCCCCGGAGTCATCTTCAAGTATCTTAACATTCTTATAACTGCCTCAAGGTGCTTTTTTTTAGGATCACTCATAAACTGGCTGACAACACTTACTGAAAAAGCAATGTCAGGTCTAGTGAGTGATAAGTAAATAAGCTTACCCACTAGTTTCTGGTATTGCTCCTTGTTCGAAGGAACTCCTTGATCATCGGTCCTAAACTTTAGGTTTGACTCCATAAATGTCTCTGCAGGCTTGCATCATAGCATTCTTGTTTCTGAAAGAAGATCTAGAATATACTTTCTCTGGTTAATCACAATCTCAGAGTTTGATCTTGCCACTTCCATGCCGAGAAAGTATCCCAAGTCTTTTACCTCGAATTTAGTAGCTAAAAACTCTTTCAACTTTTTTATCTCCTGATCATCATCACCAGTGATGATTATATCATCAACATGGACTATTAAGATAGTCTTTTTATTTTCTGAAGAAGTCTTCACAAACAAAGTATGGTCAAATTGACATTGATAGTAACCAAAATTTAAAACTGCTTTAGTGAATTTATCAAACCAGGCTCCAAGAGACTATTTTAGGTCATACAATGATTTAATTAGCTTACACACTTGATTTGGATCACGACTTAGACAGGTTGGTTTATGTATGTAGACTTCTTTATCTAAATTTTCATTTAGGAATGTATTTTTTACATCAAGTTAATGAAGTGGCCAATCTAGATTTGCAGCAAGAGATAGAAGAATTCTTATAGTATTGAGTCTTGCTACATGAGCAAATGTTTTCCGGTAATCAATCTCATAAGACTGAGTAACTCCTCTTGCAACCAGCCTTACTTTAAACCTTTCAATATTCCCATCTGAATTATATTTTACTGTAAAAATTCATTTACAACTAATTGCCTTTTTACCAGGAGGTAAACTGGTCATCACCCAAGTCTTATTGGACTCTAAAGCCTGAATTTCATCTTCTACAGCTTTCTTTCACCTATGATCTTGTAAAGCTTCATAAACTGTTTTTGGAATTCGCACTTTGTCAATTTTGGCAGTAAAAGCTTTAAAAGATGATAATAGCTTCCCATAGGCCACATATCTCTGAATTGGGTGACTTGTACATGTTCTGACACCTTTTCTCTTAGCAATAGGTAAGTCAGATGTGTTAATAACAGAATCATCAGTATCATTCAAATTTTCCATACCTTTCTCCTCCAAGGACAGTGGAATTGGTTTCATTTCTTGAGCAGCCCTAGGTTGTGTAGTTTCCTGAGCAGGCCCCTTTTTTTCTCCTTGTATAGACACTTAGTTCTTTAGTTCCAAGTTGGTTCTCTGAAAAAACATGAGGTGTAATAGGTTATTTTTTAGTTTCAGTTATAGGTGAAAAGGGTTCTGATGGTTCAGAAATAGATTCGGGAGGTAGAGATGTAGGATTATTTTCAATAGTTTTGGGCGTAGGTATTGATTCGGCTACTGGTAACTGAATTTGAGGGTACTGAAATTCATCCCATCTCTCCCCCTGAATTTTAGTATCTGAAAAATAAGGTAAATGTTCATGAAAAATGACATCTATAGAAATAAAAAAATTTCTATTTAGAGGAGAGTAACATTTAAAGCCATTCTTATGTGGAGAATATCCTAGGAAAACACATTTGATAGCCCTAGGATCTAACTTACCCCAAAACTGTTTATGAATATGAACAAAGACAGTAGAACCAAATACTTTGAGAGGTAAATGATAAGACAAAGGTTTAAAAGATGGAAAGTTTTGAAGTCTTACTTCCTTAGGAGTTTTGAAACCTAAATTTTTGTTAGGTAACCTGTTAATGAGAAAAGTTGCATGAAGTACAGCTTCTCCCCAAAAAGAATGAGAAATATTAGAGGATAACATTAAGGATCTAACAACTTCTAAGAGGTGTCTATTTTTTCTTTCAGCCACTCCATTCTGTTGAGGAGTATCAACACGTGAACTTATATGAATAATACCTTTGTATTGAAGAAAATTTCCTAAAGTATTAGTAAAGAACTCACTCTCATTGTCACTCTTAAGGATTTGAATTTTCTTGTGAAACTGATTTTCAATCATGAAATAGAAATTTTTAAAGATATTTTCAGTTTCATATTTATTTTTCATCAAGAAAGTCCAAATAATTCTAGTATGATCATCTTTAACGGAGACAAACCATCTAGCCCCATTTACATTCTTAACATTAGAAGGACCCAAAATGTCACTATGTATTAAGGAAAAAAAGTTTAAAAGCCTTATAAGAAGAATGGGGATAGGTGATCTTTTATTGTTTCGCAAGTTGACATACATCACAAGAAAATGATAATGAATCTTTATTAGCAACTAAAGTTGGATACCATTTTTGAAGATAAATAAAGTTTAGATGATCAAGTCTAAAATGTCATAATAGAACATCACTGAATCCTAAATTTATAGTGTTGAAGGATAAAAAAAAGTGCAACTTGGTTGGACTTGTCTCTTAGGAGGAAGACCTTCAATGATGTAAAGTTCACCACACAACTCAGCACTGTCAAACTACTTCTCCGAATCCACTTCCTGAAATACACAATCAGTAGCATTAAATATTGTCAAACAGTTAAGATCACTGCATAATTTACTAACTGACAACAAATTGCACTATAAGTTAGGAACATAAAACAGAAGAACGAGTGATAGTATCATTCACAACAACTTTTCATATTCCATCCACTTTAGTGACAGATCCATCAGCTATCTTAACATTTTTCTAACTTTGATGTCCAGTAATTTGAAGGAAAAGAAATTCATCCCCTATCATATGGTCAGTAGCACCAGAATCTACTATCCATAAATACTTAACAGTAATTTTAAAACAAGAAACACTACCAGTTGTACCAAAGGAATCAAATTTTGGTGTCATCTGAGAAAAAAGTTTCTGCAAATCATCAATATGTTGCTTACTAAAACTCATTAAACTATCTGCTGATGCTGCATTAGCTACTGCGTTGTTTGTTGTTGCCTCATCCTTTGGGGTTTTCAGTCAACAGGGTTTTCATGTAACTTCCAGCAAGTATCTTGAATGTGCCCCACCCTTTTGTAATGGTCGCACCATGATTTTTTTCCTTTTTTCTTGCTGGCAGATGACATATGTGTAAGAAGTGCATATTCATCACTAGTGGATGAGTCTGCCAACATGAATAATCGCCTACTTTCTTCCCTTCTGACCTCAAAAAAAACTTCTCTAACAGAAGGAAGAAATTTAGTGCTCAAAATTCTTCCTTTGACAACATCCAGTCCTTTATGTAGACCATTCAAGAATTGAAAGATTCTTTTTTGGTTAATTTTCTTCTTGTAAAGAGTAGCATCTGTTGGATTCGCTCGGTCATTGAACTTGTAGAGATCAATTTGCTGCCAAAGTCGGGTAAGAGTGTTGTAGTAAACAATGACATTCATCTCCTCCTGTTTCAAATTTGAAGCCTGACATTCGTTGCTAAATAATTTAAAAATATTGTCTGAACTTCAATAAGTTTCTTGAGCCGCATCCCAGATTTCTTTTGCAGTCTCATATAAGAAAAAGTTACCCCCAATTACTGGTGTCATCGTGTTTGTTAATTAAGACATCACCATACTATTTTCTTGCAGCCACTTCGCATACCTTAGATCTGTCGAAGCAGGCTTTGTCACTCCTCCAGTGATATAGCCTAGCTTTCCTCTACCAGTGATGTACAACTTGACTGACTGAGACCATTGTAGATAATTGGGACCAATCAGTTTATGGCAAGTGATTGTCAATGTAGTAGAATCTAGAAGAACATCAACGGAGAAATTTGCTTCTCCTCCAGAATTAATCTCGGATGAGGAAGAATTTGTCATCGATTTAGACTAAGAATCGAAACTTACTGATACCATGTAAATAATACTGAGTTTAGAGAAAAATAGTTTCTCTATTTTTATTTTATTTCATCGTAAAAGTTATAGAGGGTTGGATCCCTTTTTAACAACATTGGTTACATCATACTAGTTTAATTAAACTCCAACTCCTAGTTTAAGATAAACTTTATCTTATCTAGAATAAATTTAAACTAAAATACCTCTATTACAGCACAAACTCCTAATTAAATAATAACTATTGTATGCTAATAACTCTAGGACTCTTAGATACATATTTACAATCGACAATATTAAATGATTGTTGTTTTTTTCAAATAGAATCTTAAATTAAATACTATAAATTATTAAATAACCTTTAATCTATGCATACATGCATATATTAAACAAATCCAAATTTTATGATTAAATAATTTTAGTATTAATTTTGCTTGTTATCTCTGACATTTCATTTAGTAGTAAATAATTCTTGATTTGTCTATAGTACATTAAATTCTTTAAAAAGTACTTACATTTAAATCTAAACGATGTAAATGATATAATAATATTAAGTTATTGATTGAAATTTATTTGTACTTTTACTTTTAGTTATTAATTTAGTTGTTTTTAATAGCTTTGCTACTAATTTATATTATCCTTTTAGATATTTTAATTCTTTAAAATTTAATCCCATAGTTAAAACATAAACATTTTATCAACAATAAGTTGGTGTAACGGGACAAAATATTAGATTTTTTAAATCATGAATTTGAGTTCGAATGGAGTAATTGGGTTAGGAAAGTTGTCTCCTATAATATACCTCTACAATTCCTTATTTGAATTAATTAGACAATAAATTAAATACATGTAATTATAAAAAAAGCTTAATATAAAAATAAGTGTCCAAATTATAATTTTTTGAACTTTAGGTGTCTAAACTATTTTTTTTTACTAAAAATAGGTGCCTAAAGTTTCAACCGTTATATTTTAAGTGTGGTAGTTAACTACCATTAAAAAAACCTTTTAACTGATAAAAATTCGACATGTGCCATGTTTTACTTTATAATTTCGTTTAAATAATTTTTTGTTTTTAATAATTTAAAATTTTTCAAAAGATTCTTAAAATTCTGAAATTTCTAAAATAGACTCCAAATTCTTAAAATTCTGAAATTTCTAAAATAGACTCCAAATTCTTAAATTCTAAAACTCAAAATCTTCAACGATGTCATCGACGACCATACCCATTCGGTCGCTGAACCCAGCCGGACATTTCCCCCAACGTGTCGCCGTCGAAAATCGACAAATGATGTGTGATCCGAACACTGAACATCGAATGTCAAATAACCGTTCAGTTAGCACACTGTTCGCCAGTTTTCGGTGGCGGCACGTTGGGGTAAATGACTAGTTAGATTCGACGACCGAACGGGTGTGACAGACGACAATCGACGGCGAAAACATTGGGGATTTGTTATTTTTAGATATTTAGGGACTAATTTGATGATTTTTGAGAAATTCGAAAATTTAAAAAAAAATTAAAGTTTTAAAGTTTTTCCAAAAAATAGTTTTAAAAAATCAATATTCCTGCCACATGTCTCGTTCTAATTGGGTAATGAGTTTTTAAAACGGTCGATTAGTTAAAATTATAACGGTTAAAATTTTAAGCATATATTTTTATAAAAAAATATTTTAAACACTCTAAAATTTAAAAATAATATAATTTGAACATATATTTTTCATTTAACCCTATAAAAAATATAAACATTCTGAATCTGCCAGAATGACCAACGTTCCATATTAGCTACACCAATCACATGCATGATTATAGAACAAGGGTAAACTTCACCGGAGGTCCCTTATGTTTAGTGTGTGTTCTATTTTGGTCACCCGATTTGAAAAACGATTATTCTGGTCACTTACATTTTCGACCGTTACTGTTTTGGTCACCCGAGCGTTAGACTCCGTTAGCACCTGTTAATACGATGACGTGGCACGTTAATAAAAAAGTAAATTTCTAATTTAACCCCTAAACTTTTAAAACTTTATTTAACACCATCTTCCCCAAAGCTTTACCCTAAAATTTTGACCTGAAATTTATATTTCGGATCTCTTTTCGATGTTCAAGCAGTGTTAGGACTCAGATCTAATGTACAGTTCTTCTCCAGGTCCGAATCCATCTCTGAGTCCCATTGATTCATTTACAGTCCTTCAAAAAATGCAGTCATATAAATACAGATTCGACCACATTCAAACTAGCGGAAATGAACATCGTCACCAATCCGCAGATTAATTTCCCAAAAGCAATAAATCCCAGAGTATGATTAATTCGCATATGCTTGACTACATAAACAATTTTAGTTAAAGATTACTACTGAAAATTGAAACATTAATCCATAATATCAATGGTCTAATGCCATTTGACCATATCCTGTAAACAACCAAAAGAGAAAAACAAAATGTTGTCCCATTACAAAAGGGAATAAAAACATACAAAAATCACTAATGTGGGCTTAAATAAGAACTTAATAATCAAGCAAATACATTCTCAACAACAAAATAAAATCTCAGCTTATAATTCAAATACAAGGAAAGAAAGATTTTAGAAATAACCTTGATTCGGTAAAGCTTAGAACTTTAAGGTTAAAAAAACTGGGTTTGATTTCAAAAAGTAAAATTAGAACACTTAAACAAACAAGGCAACAAGGAATCTCTTGATCTTCATAAACATACAGGAGAAATGATGAAAGCGACAAGGGTGAATACTATATACAATTATTAAAAAAACAGAAACTTTATTTCACTTGCATTTCAAGCCAACGAAAAGTGGGCAAAACTAAATTCGTAGAGAAAATGGGCATAGTGGCATACACCCATTGTAGATCTTAGAGCGTTAAACTTCATTTATATTTCGGGTCAAAATTTTAGGGTGAAGCTTTGGGGGAGATGATGTTAAATAAAGTTTTAAAAGTTTAGGGGTTAAATTAGAAATTTATTTTTTTATTAACGTGCCACGTCATCATATTATGCTAACGGAGTCTAACGCTCAAGTGACCAAAATAGTAACGGTCGAAAATGTGAGTGACCAGAATAACCTTTTTTCAAATTTGGTGACCAAAATAGAACACGCACTAAACATAAGGGACCTCCAGTGAAGTTTACCCATAGAACAAATATGCTCATTCTGAATCTGAAAAATATAAACATTCGAGCATTGTTCTTAAAGTTGACTTCTGGTTTAGATATATTGCATGGACATGGCTATTAAGCCTAATTGTATACTATTATTTGTTTTCAAACTATTTTCCTGTTTTGGGTGGCGGCACTGGCGTCGACACTGAGCCGCCGTTACCACCCTGCTTACTGGGTTTATGTCCTTCAGAGCAGCGATGGAGGCATCGGCCGGAGCAAGAAGAAACACATTGTAACACTTGACCCAACATCATTTTCTTCACCAACCTCTTCTTCCCTGGGAACACAGTGGCACTGCCTTGCTTTGCTTCTTTCAATGCCCCATCATCTTCAACCTTCTGATTAAGCCCCATCTCTGGGTTTTCCGCGGAGACTTTGTAAGAGTTGAGATATGCACTTAAGGTGTTTGATCAAAGTCCTCGCTAAGTTGTCTGTTTATATAGTTTCCAAGAAACGCAGAAAATGCTGCATGTTTGGCCAGAGAATCCTTGACCGGCACTGCTTTTTGGAGCTTCATCTTCCAAATTTATTGAAACAGAGAATCGAAATTAGGTAAATTAGCAACATTAAAAGTGCGAAACCACGTGCAATCCAAAGATAATGAGATCAGCAGATAACATGCGTAGTTTTTCTTCTTCTTCTTTTCCCAGAACTTGTCGTGATTAATTCAAACCAATTCATATAGCACACTTTGTTTTGGTAGGTAAATCTCTTAACCGAAATTTTTATATATACAAAACTTTAAACTCGAGATTTACTTAAGTATTATACTAAACTTCTGACCACTTGGACCAACCTCGTTAATATAACATGCGTAGTCTTGACTTCGATCTCAATTCTCAACCAATCGGCTAGCGTCATTGCCAATTTCATCATCTTAGCTTATTATCATACACACGAACCAAGCTACGTACGAGTGTTACATATATATTCGAATATAATTGAATGCCCGTGTTTCATTTTCTATGTCGTTGAAATTAAGGCCATGTTTTTTCATTGTTTTTGGTATTAAAAATAATGATATATATATATATATATATATATCCCTTTTGTTCTATTAAAATTGTCCAGTATTAACTTTTTAAAAGTTAAAATTTTTAAACTTTAACCGTTTTTATTTAAATATTTTAATTAATTAAATTATATATATATATTAAAACTATTTGATTGCATGTTTTTAAAATATATTTTTTCGTATTTTTATTAATAATAAATTTGAAGAAATAAAAAGTCAAAGTTAAAAAAAATTGAACCAAAAAAGTCAATATTAAACATATTCAGTGGGAGGAAAGGAATATTTTTTTCAATTTGGATCGGAAAAATATTTTTAAAAGTTAATATATATATATATATATATATATATATATATATTACTTTTGTATTTCGTTACAAACACTTTTGAGCAACCAACGACTATTTGGTATAGTGAAATTTGGCACTAGATCCCTTAAGTAAGTCAATGATTTAAATATTGACGTTTTGAATGAAGCAAAGTGGGCTGAAAGAATCGTCTCATAATAGGTCTCTGAAGTATCTAATCTTGATTAGTCAACCAATGTGTTGGATATCAGTAGTATATAAAAAAACTTTTGAGCAAGAATTTTCATTGTCTTCGTTTATCCAAGTTTCTTTTATATTTTCAAAAATAATGTCTAAAATGAAGATTTTTAACTCAGCTATTTTTCACCACAATTTTTCAAAAGCAATGAATAACAAGCCCTAATAAGTTTTTACAACATATTTAACAATTTTAAATTATCATAAGCTTTTATATTAAAGAAAAAAAACAAAAAAAACAAACAAAATAGTCGATATCAACTTATTAGGTCTATTATTTTATGTCATTTTAATTAAAATAAAATTTAGATATCAAAAGAGACCGAAATTTTTAAAAATAAAAATATTTTTTAGAAAGTTAGAAGACAAAAATAACGATAATCGTTCTCGGATCAAATTGTTATCTCTTGTATTTACTAAAAATAAGAAATAAGAAAGTGAAAAGCACAATGTTTGGAACCAAACCAATCAATTTGAACCCTCAACATCTCCAGTAGCTTTTGGACCAAAAAGAAGAAAAGAGCGAAATTGAGAATCAATTAATATGCTAAAACTGGTAAACGAGAGAGCAGAGTGAGAGAAGATGAATCTTTGAATTTCAGTCTCTTCTCCACGTTCATTAAAGAATATATACTAGTAATTAATTTGTCGCCTACCCAAACTATTAACTCACAAAAGTTAATTTTGTCATGGTCCGATAATAAAACATCGCGTGAAAAAAATATTAAATTAAGGGTAAATATGTAAATCACCACTAAATTTTACTTTTAAACTTATTTTGGCTATTGATGTTTTAAAATATTCAATCTATTCACTGAATTTTAGATATTAAACGTTTTTGTCACTGAACTTTAGACATTAAACATTATTATCACTCTTAAACTCCAAACGGTCGTAGATGGTGATCGTTCAGCTCCAACTTTCACCAGTAACTTTTTCTTGGTCCCTAAATCTGAATTCGACCTCTATTTTTTCGAAAAGTTCTCAGAAGTTCATGAATCGGTCAAAAATCTTCTGATTTCTCTCTCGTCGATCTCCCCCTTCCGCCTTCGGATGGAGTTTGTTTCTAAGTGTGTTGCTTCTCTAGTGCCGATGAAATTTTCCACCGTTCGGATCTTTGAAAAGTTCCTTTGTTCGCTAATAAATGGTCATCGTCAAAAAGTTAACGGAGGAGTGACAAAAATGTTTATTGTCTAACTTTAGTGAGTAAATTGAACGTTTTAAAACTTCAGTGACCAAAATAAGTTTAAAACTTAAGAGTAAAGTTTAGGGATGATTTACATAATTTACTTTTAAATTAATTAGATTTAATAACTTAATTAATAATCATGCTTTTTAAAAAAAAGTAATTATAAAAAATATAAATGGTTAAGATAATATTAAAAATTAGTTAACAATATCAAAATCTTATGTGGGCTGATATGCATAGGACTCTGTAAAAATCTAACAAACCGAATTTGAATCCGAAACTTAAAAAAATTCAGTTTCGGTTTGGAGTTTTTTTTAAAAATCGGTTTGATTACTATATATAGTTTTGAACAAAATCAATTAATTGATATGACCGTTGTTTTATCATACTTATAAATTTTATGTATTAAAATGTTTTATAGTTCAGTAATTATGATGCCTCTTAAATTTTTTGAAAAACTTTTGGTCCTCGGTTCGATTATTATTAAAAAGGATGCAATCTCATTTTTTTTTTATTTTTTAGTTTTTTTGTACACTTTTATCGCAACCAAACAATTATTATATTTACTATATTATTAAATTAAATATTTTAATAAATAAAATAAAGAGATTATTATTCAAACCAAACCAAATATTCTGATTAACCGTCCGATCGTTTATCTAATTTAATTGGTATAGTTTAAAACCAAAAATTGAAAAACTTGAATTTACAAATTAACCAAAACAATTTACTAATGGTTAATAAAACCCAATTTTACACACCTCTCATATGCACCAATACATACCAATATTGACCGAAATAACTGAACCACCCTAAAATTTTAATCAAAACAATACTTAAAACCACTTGCCGATTTAGGAAGTAAAAATATGCAAAAAGAACATTATCCTTTAGACTTTTTCATACAAAAACAGGTTGTTTGGGCAGAGCTTTCTACACAATTATACAACATTTGCTGAGAAACCATTGCTTCAGATAACCCTCCTCTCTAAACTATGTAATTCTCATACCACATATCTAACATTTTACTTCACCAATCCTCTGTTAGTGGAAGATTTTCAGAACCAAAGAGATCTTACCGTTTTCCCCGGTCCCGACCGAAAATACTACACATCATGGCAGTGCCAAAACAAAAACAATATGCCTTCGGAATCGTCTTGATCGCAGCTATGTATCCAAATGCCAGCAAAATGTAACGAAGTTCTACAACATACCAAAATATTCGTTCCCCGGTTGAAAAAATTGAAGTGAAAATAAGTTGTCATTCAGACCATGAACTCTAAATCTTGTTATGTCCCCCAAGTGCTAGGCTCTATCTATGTCTTCATCTGAATAGAATTCAACTTCTCCTCCAAATGTAGAGTACTGGCAGCAGTTAGAAGCATGTCCACTCCACCTCTACTTCTATCCGACTCCTCTTCGTTTTTCTGATTTCGACTCGTTCCCAGATTGATATATTCCGGTTTGCCTCCTTCGCCTTTCCTTTTTAGCTTTTTTTCCCGATTCTGATATGCTCTTTTAGCTCTGCGTATTCTCTGGATCCCGGCATCACATTTTCTGCAAAACCAAGTCCCACTTGGAACTGAAGTTTTTGGTGGTCTCAAGCAATACATGTGGTATCCAGCATCACAGCCATCACATAAAATAATCTGATCATCATCTTTGTTGATGAGGCAAGTTCTACACAGACATGAAGGGCAGTACCAAACGGAACAATATGATTTCAACTGTCTTATTGTCAGGCACCTCACATGATAATATTTATGGGGGCAGAAGGGATGCTCACAACTCCTTAACTCCTCACCTTGTTGAATAGCACTTCCGCAAATTTTACAATCATGTTGGTTCTTGCTCTGTTGTTGCAACTGAGGTCCCTGGTCGAAGCTACAGTTTGAATTTTCTCCCGGTTCAGTAAATGTTTCACAGTTTGCATTATGATTTTCATCAGCAACATCTTTGTAGAGAGTCCCCGGGGCATTCAGTCTCTCACATACCACACAGTTCTCATGCGGAGATCCAATTCCCTTTGCAGTACAGCTTGCACAATACCAAACTTTTGGAGGAATCTCCTTCACAGCAGGCTTAATACAGGCAACATGGAATATTACCTCACATGAATCACAAGCTAAACAATCCTTCCCATATGCTTCCTCCCCACAATGCCTGCAAGTGCAAACTTTATACACATCACAAGCTTCGGTTTGCTCCAGTTTAACAAGATATTCCGGCTCCCGAGCACAGAACTGTTTTTCATTGAAAAGAAAAGAATATATCTCATAAATGAAACTCAACCTTCAAAGCAGATTCAACATATAAATTGATATGGCTTGCCTGTAATACAAATTAAAAGCTAGAGAAAAACTGTTCAGGTCAGAATCCTCCTACTGCCTTAAAACCAAGGTGCTATAACAAATGCTAAATTCAAATATCCATCAAAATGCTCTACGAATACCAAATTCAAATAGCACACCCATCAATTCTATACAAAGCACTACCTCCATTGAAATCTGTCCAAACATGACAGCAGAAATTCCAAGGTCTTAATCCTGAATTAACTTTATCCTACTCTTAAGCACCAAATGCACCCTAAGTCCTAAACTGGGTAGTTCTAGGGTGAGGATCTTTAATTTAAGGTAAGATATAAAATGTTACCAAAAGATACATAAATTGTTACAAACATTGTAACATTTTGGGTACATACCCAAAATGTTATCAATTTTTGGGTGTATACATAAAATGTTAAAACTTTGTAACATTGAGTATATTTTGTTAACATTTTATGTATCTTACCTTATTTTTTACCTTAAGGTTCCTTCTTTTAGAATTTCCCCCTAAACTACCCAACACGGTTTTTTCTTTTTTGATTCACAATATCTATATGGTTAAATGCACCTATAACTGAAATTGGAAGTTAGAGCAATGCATTATGCTTTTACAAGCATGCAAATACACTACAAGCTAATTCATGAATGTTTACCTCACGTTTCTCCTCTTCGACAGCAACACCAGAACAGCCAATCTGAAAGTTTGAAGAAAAAGCATCACAAAGATTTGTTATCAGCAAAAAAGATTTTAAACAAATTACAAAAAATCAAATTACTATAGCAGTAGTATGTGTTTACTAACTCACTTTTTCACGATAAGAAGTGCTTGATATGTTTGAGAGGCTCTTTGCGAGGGATACAATTTCAGTTCCTATTTCTTGAAGTTTTCTCCATATCTACATGGGAAATTTAGGTAAATGCATATGTGTATGTGTGTAAATATATAATTAGTAATGAAAAAAATAACTGGATCTGCAACATGGAATAAGCTATTAATTTTGGGGGGATATTTTGCAAACATTTCTTCTCTTTGCAAGAAAAAGCTTCTGCAAGTATATTGCATTGAACCACAAATTAAAGAAAATCAAGTACACAGCTTTATCCAAAAAACAAACAAACAAGAATCTGCTACAAATACACCATGTATATGAAAGAATAATCAACTAGAAATAAGATACACATATCTAGTAAAAGCATGTATAAAAATAAGCAGCAGATTCTCAAATCATTCAAAAGAATTGCAAATTTTTCATATACAAATATAAGAATTTATCTAAGGTCCTACATCCATCCAAGTTCTCAGTCTAATGTGGTTTGACAAATCAATCTAAATAAAAGTGGTATATGAAGCATAAATGTTCACTTATAGAATGTCCTACAATAAGAAACGAGCAAAATAGTTGACTGAAAACAAGATATTTCATTTGGATATCAGTTCAGCAATATAGAATCCAGCATCATCTGGCTAAGGGTCTGAATGTAATAAACTGTTCTAAATGTAACCGGAAACTGAGCTTATAAAATTTTAATTCAATCAATGTAACATTTTAGCTTTAAACTAAGCAAGTTCATTCATGCAATTCATGCAAATAAAATGGCTGCATAAATTACCTGCTGAATGTCTGAGGAGAAAAGCATAGGTGATTGCTCATAAGCTCCATCTTTCATCCTTGAGTTCATGAGACTTAAGTGAAAGAGGCTATCAAGCTTGATCCCTTGGAAATTGTCAAATAGAAGCTTACACAAAGATGTGAATTTTTCAGAAATTATAACTTCAAAGAAAACACGCTGACACATCTCAGTGGTGGTTGGAGGTTTTGACTCCTTAAAGGACCCATTAGATATAACAGCCTCCAGCTCCTCAGAATCCTGTGAATGAATCAGAAAATTAATATTCCAATATATCAGAAAGAAAATTGACAAGAGAAAGATCAGTGCAAGACATCATAGACCACATGGAGTTTAGATAAAAGCATAAACCTTAAATGTCACATTACAACCATTTTCTCGATGAAATAAAAGCGCATCTTGAATGCAACGCTGTATACCACCTTCATCACCACTTAATAACTGATGCATGTGCTCCAATACAACATTTCTCCACTTCCTTTGTTGACGATAATTTTTGTCATTTAAAGAAGCACAATGATCAGTCCCAGGAAGAGCGACCTGCTCACAGTAAGTATAATCCATTAGCATGTCAAACTGTACTTTGTGGCCTCGAAAGCCAAACATCTTTGTTTAAAAAAACAACAAAAACAAGAACTTGTCAGCTAAAAAAGAATATTGGGTATTCACGAAAAAAGAACACGGCAAATACAAATTTTTTACAATACATATGTTTGGATAACATAGGACCATATTATTAAATCTTGCTGTAGTTAATTCAGAACTTTTCCACTTTTATCACCCATAGCGTTCTACAGAAGGGTGACATACACTATCATAGCTTGCTTCGCTAACTTCAGAAGCAGAGAAGCTTCTACTTTCTCAGTTACCTAAAGGTAGCTAACAGCCATAAAGCAGGAATTTGTTTCTGTGGTTTCATATGTAATGCTGAAAAGGTTTTCTTAATTAAAGATATGGGATACTTAAAGGAATAGAAACATGAAACTTGTCAAAACAACTATCACTTTCAATTATCATTGTAATACAGGATAACGGGATTACAAGTCTCAAATACATCAGCCCCTATTCATCTGACAGACATGAAAGAAATACACTGACGTTACCATGAAAGAAATTTTTGACATTTTCACATCTCATGCCCCTTCACGGCTTCAGGTGCAACACACATCTAGATGAAGCCTTTGAGGACTATGCTGGAGGGCTAACGCCAACTTTTAAGAATATTTGTAGAATCAACTATCACTTGCAAACAATTTCTAACCTCATTGCACAAGAAAGAATATTTACAAACGAATCACCTTCATTCGACCAACAAACCCACCCAAAAACCACATGAATTCCAAAATACCATCAACAAGTAACAACTACTCATTATTGTGAATTTTTAGGCATTACATGCTCGCATATTTACAACATATTATGCACGATAGTTATGAACTTATAAACCTAATAAAATAGCTTGAAATTTTCTTTTAAGTACCCAACAACCCAGTCAAATCTTCTCCCCATACCCACAGGATAGTTTCCAATCAGAGATTTTCATATGATTGCAAACAAGTTCATCTTTTTCTCAACGACCCAAATGCACAATAAGTAGGCTATTATGACTTGGTGAAAAGTAGCGTAACAAGCCCATGCCCATGTCAACATTAAACATTACAACAACAAAAGAAAGCTAGCATCTACAACTGTAAACATCATATTCAGACATGTTAATCAAAATCTACCTGGTTTGTCGATGCTTTCCCACCATATTGCACTTTGACCTTTGAACTCGAACTTAACTGTCTGCGCCTCTTATATGTTCGAAAACTCTCACTTGCTCCTGAACTTCCATCGCCAGAATCATTCATACATTCATATCCAAACCCATTATCAACCGGTTCACAATTGAAGCACTTAATCTCCTCCCCATACTCTGTTCCTTCACCATTGCTTGTCCCCTCCTCAAGACCCATTTCTACCATTCACAAAACCCTAGTTTGCAAAGAATTTCACCACAGAGTTAGGGTTTCACTGTAATAAACCACCATCATCTTCCAAATCCACATAAAATTATCACATAAACACCTTAAAATCATCAAACTCAGTGAAAAGAAACCGTTATGCAACTAGGAAATCAAATAAAAAAACAAAAGAAAATTGAACTGTAAATAAACCATCCCCTACTTCTATTTCCACGAAAAACAAAGATGAAAACAGAGAAATTTAACCAAAATAAGCAAGGTAATGTAACTGAACTTCAGTGTTAACTAATTTCAAACAATTTGAAGTTCAAGAAGTAGAAATTTAAATCATTAAACAACAACGTCATCTCTCTCTCTTTTCCCTACCTACATTTCTCGAGAACCAAACAACAACTAACAAAAGGAAAACTCTACATGAGAATGAAAGAATAGTAAAGAAGGCTTACCTGAGTTGAAAATTTGGGAGCGGAAATTGAAATTTGAAACCCTAAACGAATTGAGAGATTGTGTTTTAGTATTATTATTTTCCTGGGAAACTTTGTCTTTCGCTTTCCCCTGCAACTTCTCTCGTCTTATCCCATTTCTTTACAATATATTTTTTGTTATTTGAAAATAAAATGATTAGTTTACTGTTTTGTTTTAGTATTTTTTTCAGTTTGTTTAGTTGGATTGGATCGTGACCGGATTGATGGTGCGTCGAAACCGACAGATGCCGGTTGTTTAGAGCAAATCCAAAAGCCAAAGCTCGAAGTCAATTTCGGAGTCGCACTGTCAGATTCTCAATCTCAACGTGGCTAATTCTGACCAATAAGAAAACACATTTACTCAAACTGCCACGTTGTACGACTAATTTTTCTTTTTGTTATCATTTTGATTCAATACAAGTACAAACATAAACACATCCGGATATTGAAATTTAGATTAATGAATAACTAGATTTAAATAGGAATAAATTTGTAGAAAGTTAATATTCATTTATGCAATATGAAATTTATATTTTGTGTGCTTAAAAATTTATAATTTTTAAAGTATTTATTAAAACGAGTTAAATAATTAATTATTCGTATTTTTTATTTAAATGCATTTTGTTATTTCATATAAGGCTAAACTACTCAAATGGTCACCTTACTTTGCAAAAAGTCGCGATTTGACCATCTTACTTTTTTTCGAAGCAATTAAACCACCAAACTATTTAAATGGTATCAATTTGACCACCAGCCGTTAGAGACTAACGGCAGGGTGACGTGGCCAGTTAAAAAAAATGGGTATAATTGCATATTTAATCCCTGCTATTTACACATTTCTTTCAATTTAGTCCTACTTTTAAATTAATAAAATAAATAAATTATTTAATTAAGCGGTGACACGTGTCAACACCTTATTGGATGACTTTAATTATTTATATTTGATTTTATTAATTTATTTTCCTCCTCCAATCAGGTGGTGACACGTGTCAACACCTGTTTGAAGGAGAAAAACGAATTTCAAGCTTTTGCTTAAGAGGGGAATTGAACCGGCATGTTAATGGAAGAAAGGCAGTGGCTTAGCCACTGCACCAAGCTCATCTTTGTGCTTTAGTTTTCCAAATTAAGTATATGTGCCTTACATTTTCTACATATATTCTTTTAATTTAACATATATAATCATCGAATTAATTTCACATATATAACCCTAAATCTTAAACTTTAAACCCTGAACACTAAACCCTAGATATTTTAAATTAATTTCACATATATAAACCTTAAACCCTAACCCTAGACCCTAAATATTTCAAATTAATTTAACATATATAAACCTTAAACCCTAAATATTTCAAATTAATTTAACATATATAATCATCGAATTAATTTCACATATATAACCCTAAACCTTAAACCCTAAATCTTGAACCCTAGATATTTTAAATTAATTTCACATGTATAAACCTTAAACCCTAACCCTAGACCCTAAATATTTCAAATTAATTTCACATATATAAACCTTAAACCCTAAATATTTCAAATTAATTTAACATATATAATCATCGAATTAATTTCACATATATAACCCTAAACCTTAAACCCTAAATCTTGAACCCTAGATATTTTAAATTAATTTCACATATATAAACCTTAAACCCTAACCCTAGACCCTAAATATTTCAAATTAATTTCACATATATAAACCTTAAACCCTAAACCCTAAATATTTTAAATTAATTTGAAATATTTAGGGTTTATGGTTTATATATGTGAAATTAATTTGAAATATTTAGGCTTTAAGGTTTATATATTTTAAATTAATTTGAAATATATAGTTTGAAATCAATTTGAAATATTTAAGGTTTAGGGTTTAAGGTTTTTATATTTTAAATTAATTTGAAATATATAGCTTGAAATTAATTTGAAATATTTAGGGTTTAGGGTTATAAATTAGTGAACTTAATGTTTAGGGTTTGGGCTTTAAGCTTATAGATGTAAAAACCAAGAAGAGATATATAAAAGGTCTGGTGATTTGAAGCACAAAGATGAGCTTGGTGTAGTGGCTAAGCCATTGCCTTTCTTCCATGAGCACGCAGGTTTGATTCCCCTCTCAAGCAAAAGCTTGTATTTTGTTTTCCTCCTCCAAAAGTCATTCAATAAGGTGTTGACACGTGTCACCGCTTAATTAAATAATTTATTTATTTTATTAATTTAAAAGTAGGACTAAATTGAAAGAAATGTGTAAATAGCAGGGATTAAATATGCAATTATACCCATTTTTTTTAACTGGCCACGTCACCCTGCCGTTAGTCTCTAACGGCTGGTGGTCAAATTGATACCATTTAAATAGTTTGGTGGTTTAATTGCTTCGAAAAAAAGTAAGATGGTCAAATCGCGACTTTTTGCAAAGTAAGGTGACAATTTGAGTAGTTTACCCTTCATATAAAGAATAAACATTGTTTAGAAATTGTAAAGTTGCTTCATGCTCACAACTCAAACTTTTTGACAACTCTACCAAAATTTTATGGGTAAATTTCACCGAAAGTTCCTTTTGTTTAAGGCTTATTTTATTTTGGTCATTTAATTTGAAAAAAAAATAATTATTCTAACCACTTTTATTTTTGATCCTTTATCTTTCTCCCCGCCTTCGTGTATATATATATATCCATTCATAGATCCCACACCATTTGCTTCCTTCTTCATTTCACCTCCATTTTTCTCAGCTTACAAACACACAAAAACTAGAATTTTAAAGAAAAAATCTAAAGAGAAAAAAATGGATTCGGTTCCATCAGAACTGAGCTTAGATTTTAGATCAAAATTTGTACCCTCTTTCTATATATATCCATTCATTTGAATTAATTTGATGAAAAGGTTTTATTTGTTTGCAGCAATTTTAGCTTTGAAAGATGAATCAATGCAATGTGTGGGGAGAAATTTTGAGCCCGTTTTAGAAGAATTCATGACATTTAAGGAGAATAATCACAGTGAAAAAACTTCTTACAAAAAAAAAACGACAGCAATTTCAATTGCAATAAAGACAAGAAAAATTGGATGAGTTCAGTTCAGCTATGGAACACTGATGAAGATAGTAAGGTACTCTCCATAATTTTCCTTTTGAAAATTTGCTAACTTTCGAACAATTTGTCTTTGTTTACACCGGAGAAACAATGAAGATCTATGTAAAAACAGGGTTAGAAGGATATTTTTATGCCATTTAAGGCGAATTCGAGTTTTACAGTTAAGAAAGAAGAGAAATCGGAGATATTGGTGTACGGAATAGACGTATTTATATTGGTGGTATACATTCGGTCGACATTATTCTCGCTTTATTAAAAAATTGTTAGATTTAAACTTAATAATAGATGTATAGGCAGGTATACTTCTGTAAATATCTCTATTTATACAGCTTAGGGGGTTTGTTAAAGCACATTTTGCTTAGTGCTCTTGTCTTATTGCAGTAGACTCCGCATTTTCGGATAATAATACACATATATTATCCAAAAAATTCAAATATTTCTAATGTTTTTTTTTTGTTAATTTTTAACTGAGATTCAAGGTCATTAAATTCAAACTTTTATAATAGTATAGATAAATATAGATTTTTCTATAATTTTTATTTTATAATAGTATTTCAAATATAGACTTGTGTTGACTAGAGTTATTTTAACACTTGTTCGGTGAAGGTGTTCGGTCGACATTATTCTTGATGGTATTGATACTGGTGCACGGAATAGGCGTATTTATATTGGTGGTATATATTCGATCGACATTATTCTTGCTTTGACTAAAAAAATGTTAGAATTAAACTTAATAATAGATGTATATGTAGGTATACTTCTGTAAATATCTCTATTTATACAGCTTAGGGGGTTTGTTAGAGCACATTTTGCTTAGTGCTCTTGTCTTATTGCAGTAGATTCCGCTTTTTCGGATAATAATACACATATATTATCCAAAAAAAATCAAATGTTTTTTTTTTGTTAATTTTTAACTGAGATTCAATGTCATTAAATTCAAACTTTTATAATAGTATAAATAAATATAGATTTTTTTATAATTTTTATTTATAATAGTATGTCAAATATAAATTTGTGCTGACTAGAGTTATTCTAACCCTTGTTCGGGTGTTCGGTTTTTAAAATATTTAATTTTTATAATTTTTAAAATGTTAATAATTTATTGAATAATTTTAATTTTATATTTTCTGAAATTTTAAGTTCTAAAAAATAAATTTTTAATATTTTTAAATTTTAAATATTTTTTTATTTTTTATTTTATAATTGTTTTGTTTAATGGTTACATAAGTTTATTTATTTTTTTTGAAATAGCCACTGCGTTTTCATTAAATTATAGAAAAACTCAATTACAACGCAATCAAGAGGAAGAAAATTTGGGTTAAAATAACCCAAAAAATTCTTACAACTCAAAAACAATGAAAACGAAAATTTCTATAGAAATACGCATACCAGCGAAAATTCAAAAGCTTCCTGAATCTCCTTGTCTTTGTGCAAACGAGACGCATAAAGAAGGAAGGAGTGGTGCGCGATCCATTCTGTCAGGCAAAAGGTACCGCTACCTAAGACTGATTTTATCGACTAACAACCATCAACGAGTGGGGATAAAACATTCCAAGTGACCACCAACAACACCATGAATCAAAAACTAGCGTCGAGTGAATCTCTATGCGAACAACAATCGAACGCTAGGGTATGCTGAAACCTGCCACGAAGACAGATGAATCAAACCAAAAAAACAAAACAAAAACATGTCACAAAGACAGAAGAAGCGTGTTACTACGACAGAGAAAGAGCGTGCTACAGAAGTAGAGATTTTTATTGAAATAAAAACAAGAAAACTGATAAATCGGTGGTCGACAATTAATATAAAAATTAATTGCTGAACACCGATTAAAGAGATTGAACAAAAAAAAACAGCTAAAATTGAAACAATTTTGATAAAAGAGCGGCTAAAGTTTTTTTAATCTTGGCTTTTTTTAGTTTACAGCTTTGTATTACATAAGTTTATTTCTAAAACAATCAATTAAGACCCTATACTTCATTATCATTCGTAAATAAATTGTTGCGTCGGAAATTTAATCATTACATCAGCAAATTTAATAATCATGTAAGCATAATAACAGTAAAAAAAAAAAACAAAATCCGTTACTCAAAAAGCTTAATTAATACAATTTAAAAGTACGATAACTATTTTAGTTGTATTTTTCGATGATTAAATTGATTTTTTTTGAAAAATTACACAAACATTTCTATCCGCTAATTGTATACACTGTTTTTCGTGCGGGGTGAAATGAGTTGGGCTTTCTAAAGGCTGTAAATTTATTGGAGTCGTCATCGGTCGTTTTGGGTTGGGTACGACCGAAACCTATAAAATTGGTATGCGTCAACACCGAAATCGTCGTCAGGTTCGGGAGTCGATTACGAGTGAGGAAGGTTATAGCATTGCGCCCAAAATTAGTACCTAAGGGTTTTGGTTGTCTAAAAAAAGGAAACTCAAAAAAAGGTTAATAGCACTATTAAAAAAATTATTATGCTGCTAAAAATATGAAAATTGACATGGTATGATCAAAAATGCAAATGCATGAGAGAAAAGAATTAATTAGCAAAATAATCAAAAAAACTCAAAATTAATCTATTCGCCAATTAAAACAAATTCAAAATTAATTTAATAAATTCATGTTAAATTATTAATCAAGTTCAAATTATGGACCTAATTAGACCTAATCAATCTCAAATAAAGGCCCATTCATGAATCAATCAAATATCAAAGCCAATCATCAAATCTTAATTCAAGGACCAAATCAAATTAAGAACAAATCAAAAGACTTAATAATTAATCAATTTCATGAAGCAGAACCTAATTGAACGAAATCTAAATCTATATGCCAAAAATCAAAAGGTTAAATTCAAACTCAACATACATTAAATTTAAACTTGGCTTGCAAAAACAGGACCTAAATGTAAAACATCTAAAGACAAAGGAATTAAAAAGACAATTTACCCTCTCCACTTAAAACACACGCATATCAGTCTCCAAATTCAATGCTATTTGGTGTTTTAATTAAAGGAATTTTAAGTTTCCTTTTTGTTCCTTTAATTAAAAGCCGTTTGGATGTTTTTTTTAATTAAGTTGCTTTTAAAAGAATCAGATATGGCTCTCCACTCTTACTCCCAACGCAAACGGCTACCATCACCATGTCACTGTTATCGGTCGTCGTCAATGGCGGCCGTTGAACTTCAAACTACACCGGGATACTCTCTTTAACCTTATGAGTTTGAATTCATGGTTCGTTTCTCCTAAATCTATCTCGCACCCCACGAAAATGGCATCGAACTCCTCATCCTCTACTTTGTCTATCTCCTATTTCGACTGTCAGATGATCTTGGGGTCGAAATATGTTGTTCCTCTTCGTCCAAGCTTCAACTTCACCATTGAGATTCGTCATCCGATGACCGAAACCCCCACTATTAAAAATCTAAAAGTAATGTCCCTCGTTTCTCTGTTCTTTTTTCGATTTGATTTTTTTTTGCTTCACGTTCTCACTTTAATTTCGATTTCTTCTCATTTTGTAACCCCCTCGTCCCGGCTTAGCCAACAGACCGAACCAAACGGGTTACACGGGGAAAATCGGAGCGAAACCCGCTAAGGCCTCACTCCGATTAGCAACCCTATTTTTTTCTTATTAATCTTGTCTAGATGTCACATTTAACCCTATGTGTAAAGGCAACCAGCGGAAGAGCGAACACAGATACGAACCGAGCAGAGACATACGGTGAATTAAACTTACCAAGTAAACATTAGTCAAGTTTCGTGCACACGAGGCAAAACCATCACAAAGAACACATATAAACTCAACTAGGAAGCATACAATCATTAGGGTCTGAAATATAACATTTGGAAACCCTTGAAGATGCCTTTTGACCGTTTTAACTACCTACGTTTCAAAACAAGCTTGCATATTCCGAAACACGAGCTTCATTCAAAAAGTAACACCAAGTTGTTCCAGAACGGCCCCACATGGTTCCGGAACAAGAGCCTCTAGTGGCCAAACGTACCGGAACGGCCCTACATGGTTCCGAAATAGGAGCCTCCAGTGGCAAATTGTACCGAAACGGCACCACCCCCGTTCCGATACGGGTGCCCCTGGAGCTCGACCGTTCCGAAACCATATCAGGCGGTCCGAAATGCCTAGACACAATTTAGCCCGAAAATGCATTTTGGCATCTCCAAACGTTCCCAAATTTACCCCGAAACATCATGTAGAACTAATGTTTTGATATAATAATTGAAAAATGTTTTGACTGATTTAAAAAGTATTTAAAACATTTTCAAAGTCCAAACAACTTGAAATTATGTTTAAGGAAATTTTTAAAAGGGTTTTACATGTTTTTCAAAGCCAAACTTCACAAAACCGTTCAGGCGTTTCGAAACGCCCAAAGGAGTTTCGAAACAGGGGATTCTAGTAGCAAAAATGTTTCGATACGAGTATCGAAACAGGCTTTCCCTGGATGAGGATTTTGCCCAGCGTTTTGAAACGGATTCTGCCGTTTCGATACGCCTACGTGGCATTGACCACAACGGTCATAAACCCCAACGGCTATTTCCCAACTAACATTTAAATGCAGGGCGTTTCGATACGGGTCTTAGCGTTTCGATACGTGTTCCGAAACGGCCAGGGGCATTCCGAAACGGGTGCCTTGTCAGATTGCAACGGCTCTTTCTACTTAAAGAGTGTTTCGAAACGGGTTCGAGCGTTTCGAAACGGAGAGCTGCAGAACTGCATTTATGGTGGGAATTAAAGTCCTCAACGGCTCCAATTCAATCCCAACGGCTAGCAACGGCTATAAACTCATCAATGAGTATAAAAGGGACCTCCAAGCATCAAGTAAAGGCTAATGCTCATATTGTCAATCAACAAATGATCAAGAATTGTCTTAGAGCTTAAATTGTCATTCATTGTATAGACAAACACTAGTGAGCCAAAATTGTCAAATTTGCTCAAGTATTTTAGGTTTTGAGTGAGTGCTTAATTGTGCAAACAAACACCTATTAGAGGGTTTTAAGTTTGCTTCTTGTTTCTCTTTGTAAGAGAGGGTTTCAATCAAGGCTTTGGGTAGAAAGCTTGATTGTGTATAAGGGTTACCTCCTAAGCCTAGAAAAGGGGACGAATCATTAGTGGATTGATTGGAAATCCTTAGTGGGGAGCTAAGGTAGTGGATGTAGACCTTGGTTAGAAGATTGAACCACTATAATTCATTGTGTCAATTTTCTTTTTAGCTTCCACAACCCTTCCACCCAAAAATCCACCTCTCCACCACTTGGTGAGCCTTATCGGTTGAACGAATCGAGCTCCACACAACTCAACACATCATAAACCACATGGCAACTTATTTTACAAACAATCTAGAGGTAAAACACCCTAAACATGACTTTAAACATGCATACACGCAACAAAATGGATCTCAAACTCAAAGCCCACAAGAACACTTAGTTTCAAAAACACTAACAAGTCAAAATGCGTAGCAATTTATCCAAGGCCATAACAAACCTCAACATAACATGATATCATCATTTAAAACATGTGAGCAACATTAACAAAAGCCAACATAGGAGTTTGAACACCAACTCCCTAACAACAAGCCTAGCATTCCCATTGCCTAAGTGTTATTACATCTATTAAAACCATACTTTGAGCTAGCCGAGAACTCCAAGAAATCCTCCCTTGTCCCGCTTGCCTCCGAAGCTACTAACGATCTGCATTGTTGGAAAAAGAGAGCGTAAGCTTAAAAGCTTAGTGAACGGAGCTCTAAAACACAACAACAATACAGTTTAAAAACATATATCTTAGTGTTTAAAAACGAAAACACTTAAGGAAAAGATACAATGAAATGAGAGCATAAACGAAACATGGTTTGCACATGCACAACAATCTTCGGTGGGACTACACATCACCGTACACAACAACTAGCATTTTTCTGATGGGACTACACATCACCGTACTCATCTACTAGTCACTACCGGTGGGACTACACATCACCGTACAAAACAACTAACCATCACGTGAGGCTTGACATCAACTACGACAACACAACAACATTAAAAAAGGATAAAAACAAACCTCAATCAACACCACAACACACATAAACGTGAACGCCAACAAATCAACTAAACAAGGTAAGAATAGATAAACCTACGCTTGGGTCTAGGTTAGCCTCTAAGGCTCCACTCAAACCCCAAGAAACCTTCATTGAACATATTTAAAATTTCAAAACAGTTTCCACTCACCGATAGAGCTCAACGTTAGCCGAATATCCGATTCAAGTTTCCGAACTACCCGGATTCACGCCCACGAAGCCCAAATCAGTTTCCTCTGCTTTAAGCAAACCAAAAATAGAACATTAGGATGATAATATACCCACAAACATAGCATCAACTGTCACATCCCAAAAACCGGTCTAGTCGGAATTAGGTTCCGATGACTGAATATTTTGTATCGATTAAATAATTTATTTGATCTTATCTGAATCAATAAATGTTTTTTTTGAGTTAATTTATAATGGTTTATTATTATTATTATTATTATTATTATTATTATTATATATATAGACCGTGGGACCCACGACCAAATCCTTCAAATTGAAGGAATTTGGTGTGCAAATCCCACGTTAAGAGGACACTCGGCAAATGGCCATTTTGGTGGCAAATATTGCCACTACGTGGCAAATGAAAATTCAACATGGCCTTAGGCCATGCCACGTTCCCAATTGACATGGAATGGAGGGATATTAGGGGCTGGCCGGCTTTTGCTATAAATAGGGGATATGAGCGCATTTGATAGAAAATAATTAGGAAGAGGGAAAGCATTCGGGCAGAATGAAGAAGAAAAAAGGAGAAATAAGTTCGAAGCAAAATATAAGGAAATTAGTGAAGGGAAACAGAAAAATAGTTAGGTGGTTCAGTATTAGATTGGTGGTTCGATATTTTCAATATAGTAATATCGAATCTCTGCCGACGTCGGGGTAAGCTCTAATTCTTGGTTGGTCTAAGTTTCGATATCGGGTCTAATAAATATTTTCATCTTTATTCGATATTGTCTTGTCGGTCCTAACCGATTCTAATTTAATCTAGTTCAAGAAGTCGATAGAGAACAACCGTCAACCAAGGAAAATGACGTCATTATACGAGAATCCTAATATCGAGGTGAGTGTAGTTGTGTCAAGGGATAGACTCGGTGCCGTCCCGTTGCATTATTTATGATTATGTTTGCATTTGTTAAGGGCTCACGTAGAGCAACTATGTTCGAATGGCAAATTTGGTAAGTGCCTTGCATTACTTTGATATGTTCGAATATGACTATGATATGCTACATGTATGTGAAAATAATACGAAATGCTACATGATATGGAGCTACGGCTCATCTTGTTATTTGATATGATATGATGATCTAAAAATCATGGACTATGTGAATTTGTGTGTATTTATGGACATTGGATACAATTGGCATGCCATAGGATTATTCGAGCTCACCATGTAAGGGAGGACTACGGTCCAAGGCTACAGCCTATATGTGGGAGATAAAAGGATGGATGTGTAAGAGATATATGGAGCTACGGCTCAGAGCTACGGCTCATTTATCGATTTATGATATGGTGTACAGGAAATCCGCGTATCCAATAGTACCAATATAATATGTGTTTGATACGTTATGATATGGTCATGATATGATATTATGCTTTGTTATGAATATGAAGTATGCCATGTTATTGCATACTTAGCATTATGATCATTTTTGGAAGCATGCTACATGACATAATATGTTCATTTATTGTTATTGACTACCTCACTAGGCTATGTAAGCCTAATATTCGTGTGTCTCATGCATTTCAGGACCATAATGAATTTCGACCTTCGATCGTGTTGTTGCGGTTGCAAGTCACTCTTACGAATCACATGTATGTTAAATCCTGCCCTGAACTCCTAGTATGGTGGTATATGGTCTAGACATGTCATATGTGTGCTTTTTGATAGAATAATGTTGTGCAAGAGTTAAATATGGTATTTATCATGTTCGAGAATGGTTAAAGCTAGTAAAATGAGTTTATATGTGCTAAAAGGTGAAAACTAGGTAAATTGATTCGAAATGTCTTAATACTTGACATGCTATTAGAAATATAGATTTTATACTTGCTGATAAAATTTGGTAAGATTCGGAATTCGTTTGATAGGTTAATTCGAATGGAAACTGTTTTGAACAGTTTACAAAATAGTCACTAAATATTGTATCGTCTCATCGGATAGGTAAATGACATCCGTTAGTAATGATATTTCACAAGCTAATAATTAGTAAGTTTAATTTCAGTATGATAACACGAATTCAGATAAGGACCCCTAATTTGTAAAAAATATAATTTAGTCCCTAAGTTCGAAAATGTTTAAAATTGACCCCAATTTGAGTAAGCTGTTAATAAGTTAATGTTTTAAGTCTTAAAAGAGATTAATAAAATACTCTGAAATGATTTTTGAACTCTGAAATAAGTTCTGATCTCTAAATATGTTTTCTGATAACACTGTCCGACATGGTTCTCTACCAGGCCGGGAAGGGGTGTTACATCAACTCTAAAACTCAACAATCTTGAAACAAAACACATCGACATCTAACCCAAACTTCACCCAAATTCGCTCTAGTGAAACCTCAAGTTGAACCCATCATTTCCAAACATCAAAACACACCAAATATCGTCTAAAAACACCCCCAACAGCAAGGAAACTATCAGCCATGATTTTAACCCAAAACCAAGCCAAAAACTCCACCCTTTCAACCCAAAAATCCCATTTTTAGACCCATTTCGGGTTTCCTAACCTTAGCCTCTATTTTAACATTTTTAAGACACCAAAACAAGATTAAAAACACCCTTAAACATAACATTAAGATACCCAAACGAAAATTCCCTCATCCTTCCTCTTTTCAAACTCATGGTATTTTGGAAAAACTTTAAACAATGAGTTTTAAGGAAAAATTTAAACAACAAGCTCAAGGAAAGGAAAATCGAAAC
Organism: Hibiscus trionum; assembly: GCA_030270665.1. Taxonomy (NCBI): domain Eukaryota; kingdom Viridiplantae; phylum Streptophyta; class Magnoliopsida; order Malvales; family Malvaceae; genus Hibiscus; species Hibiscus trionum. The sequence continues at coordinate 528,039 of BSYR01000016.1, forward strand.
AAAGGAGAAATTACCTTGTAAACTTGTGTGGGTGAGATGATTTCTCCAATAGAATAGTTGAAAATGGTGATTTTTGGCAAAGTAATGTGAAAAGGAGGAGGAGGAGGAGGATTTCTTTTTGAATAAAAACTCTTTTTGTTTTAAAATCCTCAAATTCCCCTTTTTGCCCTTATTCAATAAAAACCCTTTTAGTGTATTAAAAATGTTTTCTTTCAATTAAATTAACCCGAACCGGTTTAACCAAATTCGATTATCTCTCAGGCGTTACACGTTTGTTGCAAGGTTTTGGTCTCAAAGTGATGGCGTATGACTGATGAGTGACGTTAATGGTCGTTTAGGGACTGTGATGGTAGCCAAGATAGTTGACAGTGGGAGGTGGCTCTATGTGTTAGTGCTCGAGTGAAGGGAAAAATTCAGTGTCGATGGAGGCAACAAGACTGATGAGTGACGTTAATGGCCGTTTAGGGACTGTGATGGTAGCCAAGATAGTTGACGGTGGGAGGTGGCTCTATGTGTGAGTGCTCGAGTGAAGGGAAAAAGTTAGTGTCGATGGAGGCAAAAAAGACTTGAGTATTGTTGGGAAATGTCAGTTTGAATGACGATGAGGTGGGATGCCGGGGCAGTTGTAGGCTTGATCGTTTGGATTGAGTGATAACCGAGACGTGCAGGCCATGTGCTAACATTAGAGCCATATCCATTCACCGGCAATTGAGTGATGCAGGACCTGCACACAAGCAATCCTAAACACAAAAGAATGCTTTGGAAAATTTTAAAGACAACTGAATCTTTTGGGGACCATCTGCAAGCCAAGCAGAAAGATGATTATCAATCCCAAAAGCAGAAAACCTGTGAAATCTTATTGAAATATTGATGATCAGCACCATTAATAAATTGGAAAAAAATGAACTTGTCGTTCTTTATTGATATCCAATTTTGCCCACTTTTATCTTCAACCAGACGAGTACGTGGCACATTGCTAAACCAAACCTACAGAGGAGCTCGAACCTGATTCTTGGACAATGAATTCACCAGACATTGCCCCATTTTCGTCGACGCATGCGGAGTTAGTAAGGAGTAATTGGTTGAGAAGGGAGAAGAAGAGGAGGATAAGTGAGTGGCAATGAAAACGAGAGAAACATAGAGGACAACAATGCCTACAATTTTAACAAACATCGATTATTCTCGTCTAAGATGCGGTGGTAGTTGTTGCAGTACTGGTTCATTTTGTTTGTACTTGGGTGGGGTGATGGATAAACATTCGAGAGAGAGAGATTCGATTGGGTAAACTACACTTGTGGTCATCCAACTATCATTGTTTTTCTGTTTTGGTCCACCAACTAATTTTTTCATTAAAACTGTCCCTTTCGTTAGATACTTTTCTTGTTTTGGTCCCCCACCGTTATAAAACTAACAAAATTTTTTACGTGTACTTTTTAAATATTTTTAATATTATTTTATTATTTTCTCTCTCTTTCTTATATTATTTTTAAAATTTTTATTTGAACCAATGTGATGGTGACACATGTCACCACCACAAAAAAGAAATAAAATTGGTCCAAATATTGTTTTGTCATTTGCCCCCTATTCTTTCTTTTGGTCTAAATATGCCCCCACCATTTCATTCATAGTCCAAATATGCCCCCCCAACGTTTCAATTTGGTCTAAATATGTCTCCGTTAGATGGAAACTATCAGTCAACTAACGTTTAACAACTGATGCTGACTGGACTTGCCACGTATTAAGATCTGCTGATGCCACGTCAAAATTTTTTATAAGCTGTTGACCGTCAGTTGATTGACAGTTTATATTCAACAGGGGCATATTTGGACTATGAATGAAACATTGGGGGCATATTTGGACCAACAGAAAGAATAGGGGGTCCAAATGACAAAACAAGCAAACGTTGGAGGTATATTTTGACCCAAAAAAATAAGGGACCAAATAACAAAACATGCAAACATTGGAGGCATCTTTTATTATTTTGCCTTAAAATGTGACTGAACTTTGTGTCATTGGTAACTTAACACCAACTTAGTTGAAAATTACTAATTATCTTTACAATACATATTTTTATGGCATTCTTGTCTTTTTATCTTAAAAAACAAATTAAAAAATATTATTTAAAGATTGAACCCAAAATTAATACATTTAAATATAAATTATATATCACACTGCCTAAAATTATTTATTAAATAAAATTTAATAAATATGTTTTATACAAAATATTTTCTTAAACGTGATAAAATTTAATCTTTTTATTATCATGAAAAAGAATAGACATTAATGAAATTGATATAGAAAAGAGAAAAAATTTGTGAAAAGTATTATTTAGATTCTACATGTACTTGACCGTACTTTTATCAGGTCTACTTTTAATTATTTGTTATGACAGAGTGGACCACCTATTTAAAATTAGGGATAACTATATATTTAGTACCTCACATATTCTCGCATTCCTATTTTAGTACCCTACTTATTTTTTTAGTAAAATAGTACCTAATGTTACGTTTTTGTTCTATTTTTGTACCCCGACCGTTAAAAATAAACGGAGAGCTTATTTTTAATTGAGATAATCACAATTTTAGTCCCTAAAACTTATACATTTCTATCGTTTTGGTCCAAACTTTATCAATTTAATAATCATCTTAAATATTTGGGTTAAAATTGTAAATCCCCTATTTTATTTCTTCTTCCTAAAACCCTAACCCCATTCTATTTCTTCTTCTAGCCGGTTTTTGTTCTCTTGGTTTCCTTCAAGGTTTATTTGCCCTATTTTATTTGGGGATTATGCTCTGTTCTTTTCTCCATGTCTCAACAAAAAAGAAAATAACATGCACAAGAAGCAAATCTGAAGTCGCCTTCACTGAAACGTATCGTGATCGAGGTACGTTGATACTAATAGCGTTATCAAAGAACTTATTCACATAGAGAAATAATACAATAAGACCATTTTTTAACATTTCAATACGTCAACTTTAAACATCATAATTTATACCCTAATTGTTACACCAGCTGCATTTTCCATTTGAAGAACTTTGACTCCCTCGACCTCTTGCAGCCAATTTTATTATTTGGAAATCAGAATTCTACCGGAGGCAACATGAAAAAAAAAGATACAGACCTTTGGGTTTGGAATGATCTCCATCTCGAATGCATCAGCTTCCACAAGCCTCTTTATTGCTTTCAGGCTCACCCACCTGTAAATACATAAACCATTAGTGCTACACCGATAAGCAGTTGACAATATTTTAACGAAGGGCGACTTACAAATTGTTTGTATTGGAAAATTTTAAAATTTTCTTTAGACTTTAATTCATTGACATGTTACAAATAGATAAATCTTTTGTCAATGCTTTAATGTATAACAGTGGTGCAGAAACAATATATTAATCAAATTCTAATATCAAACCACATTTTCTCCATTAAATTAAAATCAAAAGAAAATTGAGGTGGAAGAATAAATAACAAAACAACAAATAAATAAAGAAAGATGGAAAACATGTAACTTACATGTGCATCATGAACTTGTGCAATTTTAAGGAGCTAAATCACACAAATGAATAAAACCATGCTTGTTAATGTCAAATTTCATATGTTTCTCTTCCTTTCAAACAGAGAAGATGAAAAATTAGTTAAGACATAGAGAAAAGAACATATCATAGTCTCTAAATAAAACAGAGCAAATATACCTTAAAGGAAGCCAAGAAAAAAAAATAAAATGGGGTTAGGGTTTTGAAGAAGAAAAAATAAAATGGAGATTTACAATTTTGACCCAAATATTTAAGATGATTTTTAAGTTGATGGAGTTTGGACCAAAATGATAGAAATGTATAAGTTTTAGGGATTAAATTGTAATTATTTCAATTAAAAATAAGCTCTCCGTTTGTTTTTAACGGTTGGGGTAAAAAACAGAACAAAAATGCAACATTCGGTATTATTTTACTAAAAAATAAGTGGGGTACTAAAATAAGAATACGGGAATAGATGATGCACTAAATATGTAATTATCCCTTAAAATTACATATTTATAGGAGATTTTTATATGAAAACTTATTTTAAATAGTTATTTAGATAAATGACCCCTAGCCAAAGTTATTTAGAAAAATGACACGTAAATCGTCCACGTCAACTCGCATTTTTTGTTGTTTAAGTTGGTAAAAAAAATTCCCGCATTTTTTAACATGAAACTTGCTTTCTTAAAATGTGAATTCACGAACGATTTGGGATCATTTTTCTAAATAACTTTAGCTTTAGATCATTTATCTAAATAACTATTTTAAATGGGTTTTTTAGATAAAAATGCCTATTTATAAGTGTACAAAATTAGACTCCATTTAAAAAATTAAAATTTTTAATCAGATTAACATGAAAAAAATCAACTTTCTTTTTTACTTTTTTTTGTCACTAAAATTAAAAAATAATTTAATAACTGAACTTTTAAGTTGTTATTGTTTTAATATAGACTATTTTATTAGTATTTTTCAATGATATGGCTAAGAAGAAATTTTGAATTTGACGGTATCTTGTAACGGCGCCAACCTATCAGTCGACTACGAGGAACTTAATGTTGTTTTTAGTTCATTTCCAGATTTCGGCAGGTGAGGGTGTGGCTACTGGAGGTGAAGGGGGATAGTTTTGGGGTTTGAGAATTGTGGTTTGGGTTTGAAATCACGATCTAATTTTTTTATTTTTCATTCTAAATCTACATGGCGTATGAAAACATTATAAAATAAGTCATGTCATAAAAAAAATACTAATAGAACAATTCATGTCATCACATAATGACCAAAACATGAATAATTCTAAAGTTAAATTATTAAATTAAATTTTTTTCTTTAGTGACCAGTGAGAAGAAAGTTGGATGATGAATTTTATAATTTACCCTAATTTTATAAACTTAACTAGACTAAAAAAATTTAAATAAAGTTTGAATTATAAAGTAAGACTTGAATAATTCAATTTTTTTTAGTAATTAGTGGATCGATTTTTGAGTTCAAGTCGAGTCTCTTAATCATGTTTGATAAATTCTATCACATATGAAGAAATATACATAAATGCCATATATGATTATAGAAAGTCGTTTAAATTGGAATCAATTAGTACTATAACATTATAAATATTTACAATTAAATTTGAACAGAAACTTGAATTCGACTCGAATTTTAAAAATTTAATTCAACTCGAAAAAATTCAAATAAAATTTAAGTTATAAAACAAAACTCATCAACTCAATTAACTCAAAAAGAATTGCTCTAATCGAGTCGATGAGCCGCTCCTACGTATACACAAAATATCACACATATAAATATTTATTTATTTTACAATAGTACTCATAATTCTGTCTTTAATATTTATGGCAATTGAACACAGTGGCATCAATTACCATTACAATAAAATCAACATTGATTCTTAGAATCCAAATTCAATTGAACATAAGAAAATAATTTTTTTCGAAGATGGATATGTTTGAATAAATTAAGAAGAGGGGTGAAACATCATGTGTTTGAATGCTTGAAAATCAAGCATACCGTCCATGTTGGTGTCGTAAAAGCAAATCATGGTCCGGCAGTCTTTCCCGCTGCTTTCGTCCCATAAACCCAGTCTTCCCAACACGGTTTCCAGCTCCTCACATGAAATGAACCCGTCTCCGTTCAAGTCAAACACTTTGAAAGCCTTCGCAAGGTCACCGTCGACCGATTCTTCCTCCTCCTCGACTTCGTCATCGCTCGATGTCGGCCGCAGATCACTCCTGGCCTTCGGTTCCGAGATGGAATCGTAAAAGAACAAGAATTCGTCGAAGTTCAAGCATGGTTTTCCCACCAATGGCTCCAATTCTTCGAGGCTGAACTGGACTGGTCCGATTCTCTGGACCAACCAGTTGAGATCATCGAGGCTGACGGAGCCGTCGCCGTTCTTGTCGAGCTGCTCGAATATCCGGTGCAAGTCGTTCTTGCTGAGGGGAGACATGTTGTCGAAGAGGATACCACCATTAACATGAAATGGTGAAGCTTTAAAATTTAGGGTTTTTTGCAGATATGATGATGAAAACATATTGGCGAATAAGCTTGGGGCTTGCTTTGTATGTGCAAATGGCTGAAGAAGGTAAATTATTACTCCTACGATATGAATAATATTCCATTTTAATGGAGCCGAAATTGGCAAGGAAGATCGCAAGAATTTTCATGGGGAAATATAGGGTAAAGTATGTTAGAGGTCACTAAACTATGTAAAATTGACCTTTTTGATCACTAAAATAAAGTTTCAAAAGTTACAAAATGATCTTTAAACTTTTGATTCATTTATAAAATGGTGCCTGTTAGTGATGGTTTTTTGATAAGTTTAAGGAACATTTTATAACAATTCAATAAATTTGAATGACCATTTTATAATATTCAAAAAAATATAATGACAATCTTATAATTGGATCAAAAATTTAATAATTATTTTATAACTTTGGATCAAACTGATCACATTTTCTCAAATGTGTATTGAAATTTTCTTTTTCTTCATTTCTTGGTTGAGCTAAAATCAAAATTATTTGTATTTTTGTCGTATCATTCAACTATTATTCGAAATTTGGTCGTAAAACCACGCAGAATATCCGATAAATTTCAAATTAAGTTCATCCGATTAAACATCACATAATATATTACTATAAATTTCACACAAAAATTGTTTATTTGAGTTTTTTTTTAAATCCTTCCGAAGTATCTACTAATCGTCATCTATTAAGTAGTTAGTATAATTTCTAACGAATGATATTGTCTTGGAAAATTACACAATGTGTTCATGAATATAGAGATTCAACTGATTGTCTGATGATTAATATTTTACAAACTTATTTAAACAAGTTAAAAATAATAATTTTCTTTTATCATATGATGTGATTGTGATCTCATGGTAATATATGTTATTTTTTTAGCTATTTGAAAAAACGCACACATCTTTGTTCGGACTTTAATCTTCTCGAATTAATAAAATTCCCTTTTAATGGGATCACTAGGAAGGTTGAAGTGAAAAAAAAAGACCTTAACAATATAATTCAAAGATTTATTCTCTAAAATAGTTGTGATATAATAATATAAAAATAATAGAAAGAATGACTAAATAATTTAGTGGCATAATTTTTTGAACAAAGATCCGTAAAATATGCCCAATAAACCATCTTGGATCTCCGATTGAATGTTTGTTGATGAAACACGTGTCTTAAACCAACCAATGCCCAATATTTGTGGACCATTATCGTATGTTTTTCTGTTTGCTTGAAGCTTGAATAATAATTATTTAATAATAAATTCGAATTTTTTTTGACAACATGAATATATAAAAAGTTATTATTTGATGGATCATAGGTGTAAAAAAATTACAGACATATTTAAATTTTTAACCCTAAATCCTAATCAAAACCTATAATACTTAAATTATAACCATAATTCTTAAATTATAAACCTTAAAACTTAAACCTTAAAATTGAGTGTGAATTCCACATGCATCAAATATTTTCTCATTAATAAATATATTAAAACTAATATGATACAAAATATGGATTTATCACAATTTATATATGGAAAATACTTTGATACACAAGCTTGTGTAAATTTTAGTTTACACAATGATTTTAATTTTAGAGTTTAGGGTTTTAAGTTATGGTTCAAGATTTAGGGGTTTAGGTTATAAGTGTAAAATTTAAGGTTTATAGTTAGAATTTAGGGTTTAGAGCTAAGGATTTAGGTTTTAAATTTTATAGCTTAAATATGGAGGGGTTGTGTAAATTCTTTTTACACATAAATATATAATATCTTGAACATAATTTATAAATGTGAAGAACAAATATTTTTTCAATACCAAAAAAGTCGGAGAATGGAAAGATTATAGAGGGGCAGGTTGATTTGGCAGGTAAAAGAAGAATCAAATTCATGGTTTTAAGGTGAACTTGCCAGGTTGAGTGTAGGTTTCCTCCAATTGCTCCTTTTTGTCGATTCTGAAACCTCGGATCCTCAGTTCCTCCGGTAAAGCAGTATCTTTGTAGTCGATTCTCTCAATAAGCCAGCCCTTGTTCTGTATTGATCCTCCCACTTTCACCTATTCCAGAAATCATATTGTTAGTGTTACCTCCAACCAAACTAAAATTGTCCAAATCGACCCGCATTTACAACATGGAACCAAATTACGAAGCTACTAAACTTGTTGCAAAAGAGTGCCAGGGAAAAGATAAACAATAGCATGTGTTCGTTAATTTATCATCAATGGCATACCTCTGCACCGTCAATAGAATTGATGATGAGAGCTCCGTCCAAGTTTAGATCTTCCAGAATGATATCACGGCCCTTAAGGGCCATGGTAGACCTTTGAGAAATAGAGCAACTTCCACTAACTTTGCTTTTGATCTCGGCAAAACTCATCCCCCATTTAGGCTTCCAAGTTACGCGCGGCCACACTTCCACCTCTTGCCCGTTGAAAACCTGTTGCACTGGATCCTCCACTTGGACACCTGCCTGGCAAACAGATAAAATTTGAAAACAGAAAGATTTAACAATATGGTGAGAGATGAAATATGAGTGAAAAAGGTTCTAAAGAATGAGACTGAAAATCTAGAGCGGGAGTTTAGCAAAAGTACAACTCCCTCACCTTTTTAAGGATGAGACTGTTCGCACGATATATGGCCATTTCTCCAGAAGTTGCGCTGTGATATGGGTTCCCTTTAGGTACCTTAGCAGCTTCCTCAGGGTTGTTTTTCACTGGTGCATAAGCAAGCCATGTATCCATCACCTACACAATCGTACTCCGTAAGGTTATTTATGAGTAAATAGTTATATTAGTCCATAAGACAAATTATAAAAAAAGATTGAAACCACCCATTACCGTAAACCCAACTCTTGCTGATGGAGGCAGTGTTTTAGGATAGTCTTGCATCATACACTCTAGCCGAGTTGAGGACTTAAATGATGTTTTGCTAGCATCTTTATACCTGCAGTAACGTAGGCCAAAAAAGATGACATGGTTACTTGCTTTCTTCTTTAAAAGCAACTAAATATACGAAACAGAAACAGAAACATAAGGTTTTGGTAAACAAATTACTTAGGGTTAACAAATTCCTTAATAGCACCTCCTGTTTTAGTGAGCTCCTCGATGTATGGACCAAGCTCCAAAATCAACTTTAAAACAAAAAAAGAACAGGAGACGGGGAGAGCAATTAGACAATGAATGGACCATTTTCTACATATGGATAAGAGATTACACAACAAAAAATGGGAAAATGGGAAAAAAAACGGATCAAAGTCGATGAATATCATAATGATAATGAAGGTTTCAGCAGGTGTACAACTTTGAAATTTTGGTACTCCCAAGCATATCAATTACAAAAGCAAACAATCCCCGTTATAATCCAATATGGAAATTTGATAGAACTCTTCAAAGGTTCATTACTTTATTCATCACACCAGGCATCTTTCTAGAAATGAAACATCTAAATAATGATTGAGATAGAAAAATTACTTGGTTTATATTTCCCGGAAAAGGAGAATAACCGGTCTCACAATTAACATCTCCATCAGGATGTCCAGTAGCTCTAAGCAGAGGATCAAGCTGATTGTATTCCACATTGATCACCATCGATCTCCCTGAAGTTAATTTCATGGTGCATTAATAAGAATGATGCATAAAATCATAGGGTCTTTATTGCCCAATTTACCTATCAACAATTGTATCATATATACATATATGATACATTATATACAAGAAAATAAAAGGAGATGTTGAGAAAAAGAGACAATTTGCACATCCTAACTGTCAAAAAAACTTTAACATGTCCAACCACAAAGAAAAATAAATACTGAATTGTAGACCTTTTAGTTAAATGCTATCATCCCTGGAAAAATAAGTTAATAAAAACATAGGCAATGCTAGCTTCCAAGAATTAGAGTTTCAGCCTCATATATATATACCATCACTATGAGTGAGTTTAGTGATTCCTCCAATGGCTTCTTTTGCTTTCCGTGGAACAGCAAGAGAGTTGACATGGTACTCTTTAGTTGCACTGACACCGAGTGATGCAGGAATTGCCTACATTGTAACAATAGATTTTTAATTCTACCAGTTTTTCACTGTTAATATAAGAAAATTATAGATAAAATCTTGGAAATTTAGATTCTAACCTTGAACAGAAGTCCATTTGTGTCTTGGAAAAAGATAACCCATCTCAAACCGGAACCATGCCTAGCAAAAAGTGAAGATAAAAATTCAACATGGTGGAATATAAAATGAATTTTCCATTAAACCATTTTCCCGAGACGGACAGTTGACCTTTTTCATACAATGTCACCGACCTAGTATAAATAAATTTTGAGACAATTAAGGTGAAGAAGCATTAGAAAATGGAATACTTATGAGTGTTGGTGTATGGTGGGTAATTAAGGGAGTATTCACATGGAAGATATAGCTTAATGTGAGTTGAGCCACATTTTTGTGTCGTACTACCATAAAGAGAGGCAAGGGCAAGTGCCGACACAATCACATAATTATCATCATATAAGAAGTTTTTGTGCCATTAAGAAATAAGTTATTGACAACAAGCAACATCTAAACATTAAAAAGAACTTTCAAAGGCATGAAAAGTATTTCCAGATTCCAGACTTTAGAAGCAGTCTGAGCATTTGAGAGACATACCATACTTTCAGAAGCCCACTGGAGAAAAGGAGCGAGTGTACATCACCATGGCCATGAGGTTTTGTCTAACAATACCAGAAAAGAGTTAAGAGAAGAATCTAATGGCTTTAGCAATCAAAATATAACTTTTCATAAAGCATTTGTGGAGGTTACCTGAATTTTGTATTTGTTATGAGGGTCTAAAGCAAGTCTAGCATCATTATCATCTAAGCATGCAACTTTTTCCTGCAAGTAAATATGACAACATTAAAGCACCTTACAACAGCTTTCTCCAACCACACATCAATGAGAATTACATACCTGCTTAAGAAGTTTAACTTGTGTAGATTTCATCCCAAAATAAGAATTTGATTCTAGAAGGTCCAATGTACGGGCGTGTGTGTCATCTGATGTCATTATAACAAAAGGAATCTCTTTTTGACATGTACCTAAATTTAAGACACGCGCTCAGAAGGAGATGGAGAGCAAATGAACTGTAAAATGCAACATCCAGTACAATATTTTCTAAAGAAGGCTTCAAGGTTAACTAATTTTCTTTTTTACTTACTGAGGCAAATATGTTGACCTGGGGGAACTTCAAGCATAAGAAAATGTATAGTAAGAATATGAACTGCTTATTCTAGCGAAATAAGAGGTAAGTTATATACATAAACTCATTTTCTATTGTTGATTACAGAAAAAAAAACAATACAGTCTAACTTGGAACTGTTTTCCACTTGTTCAATCACTTCTCATGAAATGATGGCCATTTTGCAGTTGAAGTATGCTGTCAATTCTTGACCTTTTTTATTTTGGGGGGGGGGGGGGGGGTGGGGTAATTGGGCGTAAGGGTTAGAAATGGATAGGGATCGCTATAACTTATAGCTATAACTTACTACTAAGGCAAGATGTTGGCAATTCTTGATTTATTTGAAAGGTGAATTTTTATGATGATCGCTATAACTTATAGCTAAGTTCATCGAAGAGATTTTTTCCCTACATTTCAACAAGTGAAATAGACTACTATGTACTGCTCAATAATCTCGCATTGGCTGCTGCAATCCATGGTACAGAAGGGAAATAGCACCTAGTCTTTGATGACTATGTTGAGGACAAAATGGTCAAAAGACTTTTTAATGCAGAAGGCCTCTACTAACAAATGAGAAACCACACAAACCTTGTGTGAGCCGATTGCTAGCTTCCTGAAGAGCCAGAATAGACTCGATGTACAGTTGTAAGAAACATGTTCCAGTTGTGGTCTCTGCAGGAAGTGCCACCTACAAGGTGTCAAGAGTAGCTAGTCAAATATTTTGTCTGAGGGAGCAAAAATAGTCAAGGGTGTTGGAACCGATCTAATCAATACGACACCAAAAATGTGATTAATTCTCTTCAAAAAGGGAAAAAGGAAAGGCAAAATATTAACTGTTGGTCAATACGTTGTATACCTTAATTCCATTGTAACCAAGACGTTCACCAAGCCCACCTGCAACAAGAACAAATGCTGCATTTTTGGCTTCTTTGACACCGGCCTCTTCAAATTTGATGAAATTATCATCACCAAGAGAAAGATTTTCTCCAGTAGGGACCTGCAAAAAGAAGTTACTGTGTTTAAGACAGTTGCATAAAGAAAACTTGATATTAATGACAAATTACACTGGTAATAATACAAATCATGATACTTTAAGACTATTGAATAATGATTACATTACAACAAATTATATACAAGTTTTGAAAATTTTGAAGTGAAAGAATGATTTCATTACCGAAGGTGTGAAGCCATCATAAGGGTTCTTTCCAGATTTCGAATCAGCTAAGAGCTCCCTAGCAGTTCTAATATATGATGCCAAACCCCCAGGATAGCTTGAATTTAGCTTAGCTACCTATATTAAAGAACAATTTAAGTACATACGCTCCAAGATATACAACACTGAAAACCAGTTAAATACAATTTAAACATAAACAGTGACTTAATATTCCATTTTTCTAAAACATCTAACTAAAGAAAAGGAATACTGTAGAACTCAATAACTTATAACAGAGACCTGAGCGAAGAAAGCTTTCTTCTGGTCGTCATGGACGCCAGGCTCTGCCCAATGCTGAAACAAATGGCCCTGTCCCATCTCCAACAACATCTTCCCCAATTCAATCTGCCAAAACAACACAAAATAGCGCATAATTAACATACTCAAATATATATACACACACAAGGTATTCAGATCCTTTGTAAAAAGAACGGAATTCGGGACACGCAAGACCTCATCCGGAGAGAGGAGATGGAGATTCTTAACAAGATTAGGAGGCCAATCTCCAGCGTTGATGTTGAGGTCGGAGAGAAGCTTCGCCGTTGAATCTGCCGTTGCCATTCTCGCCGGTATTGTTATTTTGGAAAAGAAATGTTTTTGAAAGGATTTGTTTTAAATAAGACTGTGAAAGGAGAAAATTTTAAATGGATTCCGCGCAACAATTAAAGTATAACACTTATGGTCCATCTAATAATTATCATTTATTTTAAGATTAATATTTGATACACTTCAGTATAAAAAAAGTTTACATAAGTATGTTTATTTTTAAGTTTAAATTTAAAACTTAAAATTCTAACCTTAAAATCCTAAAAATTTAACCCCAAGCCCTAAACCCCAAACCCTAAATTCTAACCATAATTTTTAAATTTTAAATCATACAACTTAAATCCCTAACCTCTAAACCTTAAATTAAACCTCTAAATAAACTCGCTTTGTGAAAACTTTATTTTCCACCGTCAGTGTATAGGATATTAATTACTTATTTTAATATAACTTTAAAGTAACTAGAAAACAACGGTGAAGATTAACCTTTAAAAAATAACACAAAAAAATATTATTAAATTAAACCAAGCTCATCTTTTTTTTTCCGAAGGCTCCAGACCTTTGCAATTATTTCGTAACCGTCTAAAAGTAGTACTCTAATTAAATGCCAATATGATTACTCAACCGGTATTTGTTAAAAATATATGTATCTTATTTAAAATTTGTTAAACTAGTTTTCGGTCACTCAAAGTTTGTTTGTGTTTCTATTTTGGTCAGAACTTTAATTGTTTTCAATTTTATCACTTATGAATTTCGCCCTTTTTGTCACTCAACCTTAATTGTTTAATGTCAGCACTAAAACGTTGTGTTTTGAAGCCTTTTATTTCTGAAACTGACATAAACGTTCTTTCCCCCTTTATCGGCATCCTTCTCTACCACAATGTGATTGTTATCGGCTATCGTTTGCGGCATAATTTATATCAAAACTTTTGTCTTTTTTTATTCTTTCTTCTTTTCAGTTTAATTTTTCTCGAAATTGACAAAATTTAAATTAAAGGTTTAATATTATCTTAGACCAATATGCAATATCTAGTGTTTAATCAACGTGGAATCGAGATGTATTGTTTTTCTCCTTATCGATCTCTCCACTGTTCAAATTTAATATATATATATATATATATATATATATATATATATATATATATATATATAGGGTTATATATATATATATACTCTAACATCAACGATTCAAAGGGAGTCCGAAAATTTTGGTTCGAGAGGAAAGTTTCAGGGGTTTTGCATAAATTTACCAAAAAAATAAATGGTGTTAACAATTTAGTGACCTAAAAGAGTAAGTTTAAAACTTTAGTGATTAAATTTAAAAATTGAAAGTGACCGACTAAAATAGAAATGAAAGCAAAGTTGAGTAACCCAAAAAGTGGTTTACTCTTAGAATTTTAAACAATGTTAAAACTCTCCACCACGAAGTAATTAAATTAACCAAATCACAACCATTATATTTATCCTTTATTATTGGGTAATTATGTTTAGGGTTTAGGGATTTAAGTGTAGTAGTTTTGAACTGGCAAAAGGTCAAAAAGTAGCCTTTAACGTTTGACATTTTGGTCACTTTAACCTCTATTTTTTTGTGTAAACAACCACCTAACGTTTCTTTTTCGTTCAAATTTCACCCTCGTTGGATGGAAACCGTTAGTCAACTAACGGTCAACACATGTGGCCGATGTGGCATGTTTGCATGGCATGAGAGATGACACGACAATTTGCTAACATGACATTTTAAAATAATTAAATAATTATTTTTTAAAATATATTTTTTTAAAATAATAAAATATCCTAAAATATTCAAATATTTTTAAAATACTCCCCAAATCCCTAAACCCCCAAATTCAGCCACTCCTGTCGGCGTTGGTCGCGTTGCTGGCGACGGAATGAAGCGCCCTCCCCACGCCGAACGACCCACACACCGTTCGTCGTCTATTTTGTCGTCGTTCAGCGTGAATCGTTCAAATGAACCATTTGACGATTTTGCCTTCGTTCAGCGATTCGCACGACGTCGGTCGACTTCTGGCGATAGGATGGTGGAGTAAATGATCGTGATGGTCCGGTTACCGATATGGTGAGCGGCGGCGTGGCAATCGACGACGGAATCGACTCAAATCAGGATTTAGGTTTGGGGGAGTTAGGGATTTCAAGATTTGTGGGCTATTTTGTGAAATCTGGAAAATTTGGGGCTATTTTTAAAAAAAATATTTTTTAAATATTTTTTAAAACATATAATTTTAACCAATAAGATGATGCCACGTCAGCAAAGTGCCACGTCATCTTCCCATGCCATACAGACATGCCACATCAGCCTCAAGCGTTGACCATTAGTTGACTAAAGGTGTCCATCCAATGAGGGTGAAAATTGAATGAAACTAAAACGTTAGATAGTTGTTTACACACAAAAAATAGGAGGCTAAAGTGACCAAAATGTTAAACGTTGGGGGCTACTTTTGACTTTTTTCTTTTTGAATTTAGCAACTGTTAATAGATTAAAATTTAGAATTTATAGGTTAAAACCTAAATCTCTAACTATATTACCCTAAACTCTAACCATAAACCTTAAATTCTAACCATGAACCCTAAACTCTAAACCTTAAATAAAAATCATAAACCCTAAAACTATATTACTGCATTTATATTTGAATAATATTTTATTTAATAAACGTTTTTTAGTTATACTTTTACATGTGTTTCAATCATATAAAACTAAAACTTATTGTTATAAATTAAATACATTAGCAATATTTAGGTATTTCATTCAATGAACAGCTAAGCATATCCAAGTTTATAATAGTTTTGCATTCAGATTTGGGTAAACTACTCCAGTGATGTTGAGTTTTTATGTGCTCGATTTCCTTCAACCATTCTAGCTTGCCAAGTCTGGAGAAGTTGGATAATTGAGTGTTTTAGTGGGAGGTGAAAAATAGACAGTTTGACACAAGGATTTATAGTGGTTCGACCTTCTAACAAGCACCTACATCCACTACCTTATCTCCCCACTAAGGATTTCAACAAATTCACTATAGAATTTTGTCCCCTTTTTCTAACTACTCTTAGCTTAATCAAACACTCTCTTACAAGAGAAATTCTTAAGCAAACTTGAAATCTCTCTAATAGGTATTTGTTTGCACTATAAAGCTCTCACCCAAAACCTAAACACTTGAGTAAATTTAACAATATTTAGCTCATTAGTGTTGTCTATACAAGAAATGGACAATTTAAGCTCTAAGACAATTTCTTGATCGTATTGTTGTTGACAATTGAAGCATTAATCGTATCTTGATGCTTGGAGGTCCCTTTTATACTCCTAATTGAGTTTGTAGCCGTTGGAGTTGTTTTGGAGCCGTCAGAGCCTTTATTTCCCACCATAAATGCAGTTCTGCAGCTTGGCGTATTGATACGGTGTATCGACACGGTCCCAATAAGGAAGTAGTCGTTGAGCACTTCAGCTGGTGCGTATCGATACGCCTAGTAAGCATATTGGTACGGTCCTGCAATTCAAAAGACTATTGAGAAAATGACTGTTAGGGGTAGTTGAGCGTATCGGTACACAAACTAGTCGTTGGGCTATTTTAAATCACACCGTATCGATACGACTAAGCGTATCGGTACAGGTTTTAGCTACTGGAAAATTACTGTAGTTGAAACCCTAGGGCGTATCGGTACGGGTACTTGAAAAGCATGGTTTTGACTACTTTAAATCTACTTTAAACCCTTAAACATATTTTCAAGTTGTTTTTGACTAAAAACACATTTTAAATTCTTTTCAATTTAGTCCAAAATATTTTTCAAATATTATATCAAAACACTTAGTTCTACAATTTCCCCCATTTTTGATATAATAAAACCAACTTGAAAAATTGTTTGGGATTCTCCCCCTTAGTAAGAAAAATTGAATAAGAGATTGAAAAAATTGAATGAAGTTAAAGCTCCCCTTATTCTCTTGAAAAATCAATTTTTCAAACCATTTCTCCCCATTTTTGTTATATCAAAAAGAATTTAAAAAGACATTAGGCTCAAAATAACTTAGGAGATTTAAAAATTTTGACACACTTAAAAACTTTTGGTTTTAAAATTGGCTCCCCCTTACTCAAAGCATCATCAAAAATGTTAGTCCAACATATGATAATCTAGTTGAATTAAAAAAAATTAAATGAAATATAAATGAATTCAACTAAGTTTTACCACACTTGAATCCAAGGGAGGATGTGAAGCCTTCCTTCTTCAAGTGCCCTCTTTGTGTGCATGGAGCTCCCCCTCAAATTTTGACTTGTTGATTACTCTCCATCACACCTAACAAAAGACAATCAAGTAATTTTTTGCATCCAAATTGCTTTGGATCCATAGACGTTAGTGGCACAAAATTTAGTCCCCATAGGAATCCATTTTTCAATTTCATCATTTTTGTTTGAAGTGATTAGTTCTTTTGGAACCCAAACACTTATAAAACATTTTCCTTTAATAAATCTAGGGGCACTAGATTGTTTTTGATAAAATTTTGATTTTTCAAAATTATTTTTCTTTTCTAGTTCCTTGGAAATCAAAATCTTTTCTTTCTTAAGATCATCAACTTCTTTTTTATGATCTTTTTTCATCGATTGAAGCAAATTTTGTAAGTCTAAAACTTTGTGCTCAAAATCTTTAAGTTTTGCTTCAAACTCTAGATTTGTTTTGGAAAGCAACTCATTTTCCTTTTTCAATTTTGAAACCAACTTTTTGTTTTTAAAAAACGATGCCTTAAATTCCAAAAGCAAATCATCGTAGGCATCTTGTAACTCATCAAATGTATATGGATTTGAAATATATGAGTTAGAAGTTACATCCCCCTCATTGAGAGCCATGAAGCATAAGTGGCTTACCTCATCATCGATGGAGTCTTCATCACTCCATGTCGCCACATATGCCTTCTTTGAAGATGATCCATTTTTGCTGGACTTGTGGGATTCTTTCATCTTCTTCTTTGATTCATGCTTGGATTTATCCATCTCGCTCTTCATAAACCGGGTGAATTTCTTGAAGAGATAGGCCATCTCTTCATCTTCGCTTTCCTCCTCACTTAGTTCTACATGATGGCATGTGGAGGATTTAAAAGCAACGACACTCGCGTTGATGTCTAGCTCCATGATCTTCTTCTTCCCCATCTTCTTTAACTCTTCATTTTTCTTCTCCTCTTCTTTATCTTTCTTCATGATGTGGTGAGTGAGAAGTGACCCATGAGTTCATCAAGTTTCAAGGTCTTCAAATTCTTAGCTTCAATGGTGACGGTCCTCTTTGAGTCTCATGACTCGGGAAGAGAATAGATAAGCTTCCAGACAGGCTTTTCTTCCGGAATGACTTCTCTATAACACTTGAGTTCATTGGTGATGGTAGAGAATCGATGAAACATCTTCTCAATGTCCTCTTCCGGATCCATTTTGAAGTTTTCATACTCTAGGTTGAGGAGGCCGGTCTTGGTCTCCTTTACTTCGTTTTCCCCCTCGTATGTAACTTCGAGCTTGTCCCAAACATTTCAGAAACTATGCATCAAACATTTCCGAAACTTCTCTCGATTTCTTCATACCTTATTTTCTAAATCAAAATGATTTTTTTAAAACCCAAAGATTGAATTTGGAGAAAAAACTATTGTTTTGATCTATCAAGTGGGAGGGAGGATCAGTTATTGAAACAAATCCGACTTCCAGGGAACACACTTAGTAAATAGATTACTAAGGGAAATTGAGATAGAATCGTTTTTATAGAAATGACTTTTTGAGCTGGTTACGAGCTTAAAGAATTTGTTTTCTCAAACATTGAGTTGGTTTAGACAAATTATCAAAACTGAAACCAAAAATTGATTTTTGAGATTCAGTTTACAAACAAAAACTCAAGGATTGACCTTGAAGTAATTTTGCCAACAAGTTTTTTGAAATTAAAATCTCTACCAATGAACCGAGTAGAACAAGTCAAAGCTTAGCCAAGGCTGAACATCTCTATTGATAGTTTTAAATCTTTAAGCCAATCTTCTTGCTCTCTTAAATTATTTCATTGCAACCCCCCCCCCCCAAATCACACAAATTCAATTACATCACCTCTTGGTTCAGAAACGCCAAATGCACAACAAGGAAAGTCTAAGTCCTTGTGGGTTCGACTCCTACTTCCCTATCTATACTTAATTTAATTCCTTTATTTATTTATTTATTTGGAAGAAGGAAATTTGTTGAGTTGTGTGGGGCTCGATTCGTTCAACCGATAAGGCTCACCAAGTGGTGGAGAGGTGAATTTTTGGGTGGAAGGGTTGTGGAAGCTAAAATGAAATGTGACACAAAGATTTATAGTGGTTCAACCTTCTAACCAAGGTCTACATCCACTACCTTAGCTCCCCACTAAGGATTTCCAATCAATCCACTATTGATTTGTCCCCTTTTCTAGGCTTAGGAGGAAACCCTTTACACCGATCAAGCTTTCTACCAAAAGCCTTGATCAAACCCTCTTTCAAAAAGAGATAAACAAAGCAAACACAAATCCCTCTAATAGGTGTTTGTTTGCACAATTAAAGAACTCACCCAAAACCTAAAACACTTGAGCAAATTTGACAATTTTTGGCTCACTAGTGTTTGTCTATACAATAAATGACAATTTAAGCTCTAAGACAATTCTTGATCATTTGTTGATTGACAATATGGGCATTAGCCTTTACTTGATGCTTGGAGGTCCCTTTTATACTCCTTGATGAGTTTATAGCCGTTGCTAGCCGTTGGGATTGAATTGGAGCCGTTGAGGACTTTAATTCCCACCATAAATGCAGTTCTGCAGCTCTCCGTTTCGAAACGCTCGAACCCGTTTTGAAACATCCTTTAAGTAGAAAGAGCTGTTGCAGTCTGACAAGGCACTCGTTTTGGAACGCCCCTGCACGTTTCGGAACTCGTATCGAAACGCCTAGACCCGTATCGAAACGCCCTGCATTTAAATATTAGTTGGGAAGTAGCTGTTGGGGTTTATGCCCGTTGTGGTCGATGCCACGTAGGCGTATCGAAACGGCAGAACCCGTTTCGAAACGCTGGGCAAAATACTTATCCAGGGTAAGCCCATTTCGATACTTGTATCGAAACACTTTTGCTACTGGAATGCACCGTATCGAAACGCCCTAAGGTGTTTCGAAACGCCTGGACAGTTTTGTGAAGTTTGGCTTTGAAAAACATGTAAAACCTTTTAAAAACTTCCCTAAACATAATTTCAAGTTGTTTGGACTTTGGAAATGTTTTAAATACTTTTTAAATCAGTCCAAAACATTTTTCAATTATTATATCAAAACATTAGTTCTACAATCTCCCCCTTTTTGATATAATAAAACTCACTTGAAAAATTGTTTGGGATTCTCCCCTTTTAACTTTAAAAATGTGAATAAGAGATTGAAGATATGAAATCAAATAAAGCTCCCCCTTATTCATTTGAAAATTCAATTTTTCAAACCATTTCTCCCATTTTTTGTTATATCAAAAAGAATTTAAAACATTAAGTTCAAAATAACAATATAGGTAAAAATTGACAAAAATAAGAATTTGGTTTTAAAATGGCTCCCCCTTACTCAAAGCATCAATAAAATGTTAGTCCAACATATATGATCATCTTGTTGACATAAAAATAAATAAAACAAATGAAATAAAAAACAACTAGATTTTTACCAACACTTGAACCCAAGGGAGGATGTGAAGCCTTCCTTCTTCAAGTGTTCTTCCTTGTGTGCATGGAGCTCCCCCTCAATGTTTGACTTGTTGAACATCTCCATCACACCTAGCAAAAGACAATCAAGTGATTTTTGGTATCCAAATTGCTTTGGATCCATAAACGTTAGTAGCACAAATTTTAGTCCCCCTTGGAATCCATTTTTCAATGTCATCCTTTTTAATTGAAGTGGTTAGTCCTTTTGGGACCCAAACACTTCTAAAACATTTTCCTTTCACAAATCTAGGGGCACTAGATTGTCTTACATAAAAATTTGATTTTCCAAAACTATTTTTTCTTTTCAAGCTCTTTGGAAATAAAATCTTTTCTTCTTGAACTTTTTGAAGCAAATTTTGTAAATCAAAACATTTTAGTTCAAACTCTTCGAGTTTTGCTTCAAGTTCAAGTTTGGTTTTAGAAATCAAATCATTTTAAATTTTCAACTTTGAAATCAATTTATTGTTTTTCAAAATGTGATTTTTAAACTCTAAAACCAAATCATCATAGGCATCTTGTAATTCATCAAAGGAATAAGAACATGGAGTAGATGAATTAGAAGTTACCCTTGAATCTTCTTCGATGGCCATAAGGCAAAGGTTGGCTTGTCCATCGTCATTAGAGTCCTCAACACTCCAAGTAGCCACATGTTCCTTCTTCTTATGGCTTGAAGTGCTTGCCCTCTCCTTTTTCTTGGAATCTCGTTCAAGCTCTCTCAAGGCTTTCTTCATGAACGGGGCACACTTCTTGAAGAGATGAACTATCTCTTCATCTTCATCCTCCTCTTCACTTGAGTAGACATGATGACAAGTGGAGGATTTGAGAGCCATGGCACTTGCATTGATGCCAAGCCCTTTGATTTTCTTCTCTCCCATAGCTCTAATTTCTTCCCTTTTCTTCTCATCTTCTTTATTCTTCTTCATGATTTGATGAGTAAGGAGTGACCCCATGAGTTCATCAAGCTTCAAGGTCTTCAAATTCTTGGCTTCGATGATGGCGGTCCTCTTTGAGTCCCAAGACTCGGGAAGTGAGTAGATGAGCTTTCGAACAAGCTTTTCCTCCGGGATGGATTCTCCATAGCCTTTGAGACCATTGGTGATAGTGGAGAACCTATCAAACATCTTCTCGATGTTCTCTTCCAGATCCATTTTGAAGTTCTCATACTCTAAGGTTAGGAGCCCAATCTTGGTCTCATTGACTTCATCGGTCCCCTCGTATGTGACTTCAAGCTTGTCACATACCTCTTTGGCACTCTCACAAGAAGACATCTTCTCATAGATGGTTGGGCCAAAAGCACAAAACAAGATGTGCAAGGCTTTGCAATTAAGCTCCATCTTCTTGCGATCATCGGCACTCCACTTCGCTTTGCATCGTTGAGGCACGAACGGACAATCTTCAACTATGTCCCATAGCTTATAATCTCTAGATTTGATGAAGAACTTCATCTTTGTTTTCCAATGGGCATAGTGGGTTCCGCCGAAGAAAGGCGGTTTGTTGATTGATTCTGCGATTTGAGCCGGTTGATGAAATAGTGATCGAGCTTGCCGGATCTTCTCAATAGGATGTTAATCCTCTTCGATTGAGCCAAGCTCTGATACCAATTGTTGAGTTGTGTGGGGCTTGATTCGTTCAACCGATAAGGCTCACCAAGTAGTAGAGAGGTGGATTTTTGGGTGGAAGGGTTGTGGAAGCTAAAATGAAATGTGACACAAAGATTTATAGTGGTTCAACCTTCTAACCAAGGTCTATATCCACTACCTTAGCTCCCCACTAAGGATTTCCAATCAATCCACTATTTATTCGTCCCCTTTTCTAGGCTTAGGAGGAAACCCTTTACACCGATCAAGCTTTTTACCAAAAGCCTTGATCAAACCCTCTTTTACAAAGAGATAAACAAAGCAAACACAAATCCCTCTAATAGGTGTTTGTTTTCACAATTAAAGCACTCACCCAAAACCTAAAACACTTGAGCAAATTTGACAATTTTTGGCTCACTAGTGTTTGTCTATACAATAAATGACAATTTAAGCTCTAAGACAATTCTTGATCATTTGTTGATTGACAATATGATCATTAGCCTTTACTTGATGCTTGGAGGTCCCTTTTATACTCCTTGATGAGTTTATAGCCGTTGCTAGCCGTTGAGGACTTTAATTCCCACCATAAATATAGTTCTTCAGCTCTCCGTTTCGAAACGCTCAAACCCGTTTCGAAACATCCTTTAAGTAGAAAGAGCTGTTGCAGTCTAACAAGGCACTCGTTTCGGAACGTCCCTGCCCGTTTTGGAACTCATATCGAAACGCCTAGACCCGTATCGAAACGCCCTGCATTTAAATGTTAGTTGGGAAGTAGCTGTTGGGGTTTATGACCGTTGTGGTCGATGCCACGTAGGCGTATCAAAACGGCAGAGCCCGTTTCGAAACGCTGGGCAAAATCCTTATCCAGGGTAAGCCTGTTTCGATACTTGTATTGAAACACTTTTGCTACTGGAATGCACCGTATCGAAACGCCCTAAGGTGTTTCGAAACGCCCTAAGGTGTTTCGAAACGCATGGACAGTTTTGTGAAGTTTGGCTTTGAAAAACATGTAAAACCCTTTTAAAAACTTCCCTAAACATAATTTCAAGTTGTTTGGACTTTGGAAATGTTTTAAATACTTTTTAAATCAGTCCAAAACATTTTTCAATTATTATATCAAAACATTAGTTCTACAAAATTATTCTTGGCATGTTACAACGCGTGTCAAAATTGGCGTCGCTGCCAGGGACTTCGACAACTTTGACTGTTTATTTTTTATTGTTTATGACTAGGAGAAATCCGGGAGAACATGTTGAATTCATTACGGAAATTGAAGCATTTGCGAGATGACAAAACGCACAACGAAACCGAGAAAAGCAATATAAGTTGTGCCAACAATGATTCCAGCAAGATCTCGAATCATCCCAACCCGAAACACACTCTGAAGAATAAAGCCAAATGGGAGACAACGAACAGACGATCCAACAACTGATCAGGGCACCGGATGACAATCAGCCCTTGTACATAACCTTCCCGAATGGTGAAACGTCGTTCCAACTAAAAATAGGCTTGATTCATCTCCTGCCAACCTTCCACGGTTTGCCCAACGAAAACCCACATAAACACCTTAAGGAGTTCCACATGGTTTGCTCAACTATGAAACCACAGGGAGTATCTAAGGATCAAATTAAACTTCGCGCCTTTCCCTTTTCTTTATCTGATATTGCTAAGGATTGGCTTTATGATTTACCTTCTAACTTAGTTACTACCTGGACTGAAATGACTCACTTGTTTCTTGACAAGTTCTTCCCAGCCGCTAAAGCAAGCGAAATGAGGCGAAATATTCTAAGTATCCGACAAAAGGATACTGAAACACTTAGGGAATATTGGGAGCGCTTCAAGAAACTATGCACAAATTTCCCACAACACGGTTTGCCAGCTCAAACACTTATTCAATATTTTTATGAAGGACTAACCCCTACAGATATGAAAGTAGTTGATGCAGCTAGCGGAGGAGCCCTAGTCAATATGACCTCGACGGCAGCAAGGACATTGATTTCGACCATGACAGCTAACTCACAACGCTTCTACCAATCGAATGAACCATCTCGAAAAGTTAATGATGTAGGTACCGTTTCATTAGAAAGTACGATTGATAAATTAGTTGACATTGTTCAAACTTTGGTTACAGATAGGAAGATTGTTTCTAGGCTTTGTGGGATATGCACAAGCCCCGAGCACCCGACGGATTTTTTCCCTATGATCCAAGAAGAAGATACCGAACAAGTGAAAGCGATGGGGAACTTTCTGGGATCCTATCAAAAGCCGTACTACCCTAATGCCAATCAAGGGTGGAAAGACCAAACCTTTACGCAAAACCAAAGACAACAATACCAGCCAAGGCAGCCTAACCAACAATTCCAACAAAAATCAAACCTAGAGTCCATTGTAGAACGATTGGCCATATCCCAAGAAAAATTCCAAAACCGTGTAGAAGCACATATTCAAGAATTAGATAAGCAAATTAGTCAATTGGCCCAAAGATTAGGAAGAATAGAGTCACAAGTATGCAATGTAGAAAAAAACTGTGCAGAGAATTATTCGAATCTGTAGTAAAAAAGAGCAGAAAAAATAGCAGTGCAGTTCCAAAAAAATATACTGCATAACATTTTTGATTCGAATGAAAAAAATAGTTTCGAATAAATTTTTGGGATGATTTTTGTCTTGAATTTTTACCCTATTTTTCAGCCTTTATCTTACCCGAACCTTAACCTCGTTACAACCCTTTTTAAGACCTCTTGATTTTTGCATCACATTCATACTTAGTAGTGGAGATTAGATTTAACCACAAGCCTATGGTAATGCTCTAATTAGTTTTGGCTCGAGTGATTTTTTTTCCTGCCCTTAAACACTTTGAGTGACATGAGCAATTCCTTGTGAGGGTACTTGGTTTGCATCATTGATGTTAGTAGGGTATTGGAATATCGTTTTGCTTAAATTTCTAAATCTTGCCATTTATCTATTTGCTCCTTATTTTCTTTCATATTTAGATGCTTAATCATTTCGGAAATTTTGAGACTTCGTGAAATTAAGGATGACAACTTGAGCTTAGGTTTGTTTAATTTTGAGATACTTGAGGACAAGCATAGGATAAGTGAGGGGGAATTTGATGAGCATTTATTTTGGTTGTGTTTTTTGTCCTTATTTCGATTAAATATAAGTTTGAGGGACTTAACTGGGTTGTTTTATGATGTTTTCATGCAGGGGACGTGATGCTGGAAATGAGTTGGAATGCTGCAGAAAATGCTGGAGTCATGGGCATGAATGCTAACTGGGCACCACGTCAGCGTCTTCTAGAAGCTGACGTTAGTAGCAGTGATAGCTTATCAGGCCGCTTATCATATAGCCTATCTCTGAATTTTTTTAAGTTTTAAATTTAAACTTGAGAATTTATCCTTTTAATTATCTTTTGTATTTTAGGTTTTTATCTCTTAGTATTTTTAAGTTATTTGAAGCACTATAAATACCCCTCTTGGGGGAAGAATCAATCATAAATTTGAATAGCATTTCATCTTTCTCTTGAAATTTTTACTCTTCTTAGTTTTTTTCCTTAAGTTCTTTTCTTATTTTTATTCTTTTGATTATTTCTTAAATGTCGAGTATGATTAATTTGATAACCATGCTCGGCTAGATCTTCTTAAGCCGAAGGCTTATGCAATGACGTGTTCTCAAGGCGAGGTTTTAAATTATGCTTCAAACATTTCGGAAACTTCTCTCGATTTCTTCATACCTTATTTTCTAAATCAAAATGATTTTTTTAAAACCCAAAGATTGAATTTGGAGAAAAAACTATTGTTTTGATCTATCAAGTGGGAGGGAGGATCGGTTATTGAAACAAATCCGACTTCCAGGGAACACACTTAGTAAATAGATTACTAAGGGAAATTGAGATAGAATCGTTTTTATAGAAATGACTTTTCGAGCTGGTTACGAGCTTAAAGAATTTGTTTTCTCAAACATTGAGTTGGTTTAGACAAATTATCAAAATTGAAACCAAAAATTGATTTTGGAGATTCAGTTTACAAACAAAAACTCAAGGATTGACCTTGAAGTAATTTTGCCAACAAGTTTTTCGAAATTAAAATCTCTACCAATGAACCGAGTAGAACAAGTCAAAGCTTAGCCAAGGCTGAACATCTCTATTGATAGTTTTAAATCTTTAAACCAATCTTCTTGCTCTCTTAAATCATTTCATTGCAAACCCCCTCCCCAAATCACACAAATTCAATTCCATCACCTCTTGGTTCAGAAACGTCAAAGGCACAACAAGAAAAGTCCAAGTCCTTGTGGGTTCGAATCCTACTTCCCTATCTATACTTAATTTAATTCTTTTATTTATTTATTTATTTGGAAGAAAGAAATTATTCTTGACACGTTACGACGAATGTCAAGCTTGCCGAATCACCTCAATAGGATGTTAATCCTCTTCAATTGAGTCAAGCTATGATACCAATTGTTGAGTTTTTACGTGTTCGATTTCCTTCAACCGTTTTAGCTTGCCAAGTATGGAGAAGTTGGATAATTGGGTGTTTTAGTGGGAGGTGAAAATAGACAGTTTGACACAAGGATTTATAGTGGTTTGGCCTTCTAACAAGAACATACATCCACTACCTTAGCTCCCCACTAAGGATTTCAACAAATTCACTCTAGAATTTCGTCCCCTTTTTCTTGGCTTAGGAGGAAACCGTTAAAACGATTAGGCTAACTACCCTTAGCTTAATCAAACACTCTCTTACAAGAGAAATTCTTAAGCAAACTTGAAATCCCTCTAATAGGTATTTGTTTGCACTATAAAGCTCTCACCCAAAACCTAAAAACTTGAGCAAATTTAACAATATTTAGCTCACTAGTGTTGTTCATACAAGAAATGGACAATTTAAGCTCTAAGACAATTTCTTGATCATAGTGTTGTTGACAATTGAAGCATTAATCATATCTTGATGCTTGGAGGTCCCTTTTATACTCCTAATTGAGTTTGTAGCCGTTGAGGACCGTTGGGGTTGTTTTGGAGCCGCTGGAGCCTTTATTTTCCCACCATAAATGCAGTTTTGCAGATTGGCATATCGATACTTCTCAAACCGTATCGATACGGTCCCGATAAGAAAGTAGTCGTTGAGCACTTCAACTGGTGTGTATCGATACGCCTAGTAAGCGTATCGGTACGGTCCTGCAATTCAAAAGATCGTTGGGAAAATGATTGTTGGGGGTAGTTGAGCGTGTCGATACGCGATACAATCGTATCGGTACACGAACTAGCTGTTGGGCTATTTTAAATCACATCGTATCGATACGTCTAAGTGTATTGGTATGGGTTTTAGCTACTGGAAAATTACTGTAGTTGAAACCCTAGGGTGTATCGGTACGGTACCAGACCGTATCGGTACGGGTACTTGAAAAGCATGGTTTTGACTACTTTAAATGTACTTTAAACACTTAAACATATTTTTAAGTTGTTTTTTTACTAGAAACTCATTTTAAATTCTTTTCAATTTAGTCTAAAACATTTTTCAAATATTATATCAAAACACTTAGTTCTACAAGTGACCACTAAACTTTTGGGGCGTACCTATTGTGACCACCAAACTATCTAACTCGTCAATCAAACCACCCAACCTTTTAAATGAACCTATTTTGATCACCAGCCGTTAAAAAACTAACGGCACGACTGAGTTGGTTATAAGTCTTTTTTTAATTCCACATAAGCACGTGTCATTTTGGTAAACTAACAGCACGACTGAGTTGGATGTGGGTCTTTGTTCTATTGTTCTATTTAATGAAACCATAATTACATATTATCTTGTCTCTTTCAACCATTCTTTCTAATGTCTATATTGTTGAAGAGAAATCTACAAAAGAGAAAGCAATGAAGGAAAAAAATTTAAGCTTGTAAAATGGAGGGTGAGAACTTGGATCGAGAATGCTTCTGTAGAGCGCGTTTTTCATTAACGACAGGGTGAAAAACTAATAATCATGGTAGAAGATTTTGGGGCTGTAGAAACTATGGAAAAAGCACCCATAGTTGTATTTTTTTTGTTTGGTACGATCCACCAGTATATAATTAATCAATGGTTGTGGCTGTCAGTCTTCTAAGAAAGATTTCAGCTATGAAACGTGAAAGAAGGAATGAGAGATTCTTTAGAGATTTACTTCTTTGTTTTGTGTTTTTCTGGGTTTAGGATTAGGAAAATGGATGTCCTAATTTGTGGTTAAATTTTAGGATAGATTTAAGATTTTTTAGCTATGTATCTGGGTTGTTGGAGTGAATGTTTATGTTAGGGTTGCTTTTCAGGTAATTTATTAGGTTTCTTATTATTAAGTTTCTGGTTTAGAACGAATGTTAGGGTTATTTTTCAACTATGTAATGGAATGAATGTCTATGTAAGTTATCTGGTTTAGAATGTTTATGTTAAGATTGCTTATTGTAATGTTTATTGTAATAGAATGAAAGTTTATTAAGCTTTGCTTGGTAATTAAAGATTATATTAAAAAATAAATAAATATATAAAACATGTATACACAAAAACAGAAAGTGATCATATAATTCATTTTATAAGTGATCCATACAAAACAGAAATTGTTTTGACCATTACAACATCAAAAAATTTAAGTCATAGCCATTCTTTGAACATGTATACACAAAAGATTAAATTTTGGTGGTCAACTTCATGCATTACACAAAAAAAAATTCATGTGATACTTATAATCACGACAAAATATTAAATTTTAATGGCCAATTGCATGTATTACATAAAAAATGAAATTTTAATGGCCAACAAAATTCAGTCATAAGCCTTGAAAATTATTGAATGACAGAACTCTCCTGAGTTGGTGGGGGGTTGGCTTGCCCTTGAACTGTTGCCTTGATGTTACGTACCAAATTGAGTAACAGAACTATCCTGAGTGGTGGGAGTGGAATCCATCTAACAATATAGACTAGTGGTGGGGGTTGACTTGGCCTTGGAGTGTTGCTTTGGTGTTACTTACCAGGTTAGTTTGGTGTTGTAACAGGATCATGGTGCACATTTGTTCCAGATTTTTTTTAATATGTACACAAAAATAATATGTTACTGTCAATTTTAAACAAAAAATGTAAATTAATCACAAAAAATAGTGGGTGAACTTACCGCAGTTTAGATTTTCTAAGAGTTCTACTTATAGCAGAAGTGGATGCTCGTTTATATGGTCTAGTACTAGCACGAACAGGGTCCTTTCATGTCCTTGTATTATGACCAGATCTTTCACACTTTGCACAAGACATCTTCACACTCTTTCTGGACACCTTAGCACCCTGAGGTGCTTTATCTGCCTCTTTTTTTGTAGTTCTTATGTAGTCTTTCTGGTGTCCTTCTCAAGATAAGAGATAAGATTTGTAAATGTGTTTGTTGACAACTCTACTGATTCACACCCCTCATTAGTTTGACGAAATAGAAATATATAACAATTTTAGTAGACACTAAGTAGCATGGATCTACATAATTTTCAAATCTGTCTTCAAGCAACAGTATAACAGAAATACCATAGCTGCATGAAATTTATGCATATATAAATAACTAATTAGTATGTACAAAGATATAGATCGTTAAAGAAAAAAATATAAAAAAATAAAACTTAACATGTTAGTTGACATCTTCTACATGAGCAAGTTGATGTTTGCATATTAACAGAATGTTGATCTTGAAGACCACGTGAAACTTGATACATTGCTCCACCAGCATGCACAGGTCAACATCTATATGACAGACAATGAATAAAAAATTAGAAACAAATACATGTAAAATAAAGTAGTGATTAACAAACTAATAAATAAAAAATCAGAAACAAATGTATGCGAAATAAAGTAGTGATTAACAAGTTAATGAATAAAAAAATAAAAATAAATGCATGTGAAACAAAGCAGTGATTAACAAACCAATAAATAAAAAAAATAAAAAATAAATGCATGTGAAATAAAGTAGTGATTAACAAACTAATGAAAAAAATCAGAAACAAATGCATGTGAAACAAAGCAGTGATTAACAAATCAATAAATAAAAAAATCAGAAAAAATGCATGTGAAACAAAGCAGTGATTAACAAACCAATAAATAAAAAAATCAAAAACAAATGCATGTGAAACAAAGCAACGATGAACAAATCAGTGAATAAAAAAATCATAAATAAATGCATGTGAAACAAAACAGTGAAACAAAATAAAAATAAATCAAAAATATACAAAGTGATTAACAAACCGGTGAAACAAAGTAAAAAACAAAGTATAAATTGTTTGCAAAGTAAAAAAACAAAGCAGAAATATACCTATGTGACAGTGATAATGCAGTCTCCAGCTTTTTTTGAATTTTAGGACACAAAGGGTCAGTAGACTTCGCAGCTTCATCCCTCTTTTTAATAATTTTTTGTATCAATTTGAATCTGATTGACTCCACCAAAATAATAATTATTGTCTATAGCTTCAATTATCATCTACAAATTAAAAACAATAGGTGTTAATATTGTAAGCTAAGTATAAAAAATATAGAAAAATAGATATATTAACCTTATTTAAAACACTCGCAATGATTGTTTAAAAGGATGTATGATTTAAGTCTGAAGAAAAAGTGAGACTATGTCCACATTATAAGGTCTTTTCATAACAATCAGTTATGTTCAGAACTTGATAAACCATGCAAGATGATTTTAAAAAAAAGGTTATTGATCCATATCAATGATATGCAAAATAATTTGAAAAATTAAATATTTATACCTCTAAAGCTGTCATGTCAACTTCAAACTCTCTTACATATATTGCTTTAGCAGTTCTTTAAAGTTGGTCTTTCAAAACATTTTACTTATGGTCTTTATGTAACTTCATATTACTATAATAGTGTCTCACATATTTTATTGTCTACATAGAAAAATAGTTCCATCACAGATTCCATCAATCCCTGCACAACAAAACAGTAAGTATTAATAAAGAAAATGAATTAAACAAAACAAAAAAATATTTATCAAAAAAGTTTAAAATTGCCTTATATTTATCAGTCATAAATTTAAAGTGATGAGAACTATTCAACTCCAAATTATTTCTTAATATTTCCAAAAATCAGCACCAAGATGATTCTGGCTCGACCTTTACAATTGCAAATACAATGGGATAAAAACAATCATCTGCATCCATCCCAAGAGTTGCCAAAAAATGAACCCCAAAATAGTTGTTTAAGTGACATTCATCCAGACATATAATGGACCTACAACCAGCTTTGAACCCATCCTTCATAGTTTGCATACAAATATACAATCTTTGAAATACTTTTTCATCCAACTGCAAGACTGTGGTTGTCCCAAGTTTTGAGGACCTAAGCTCACCTAGGTAATCATACAGTTTTCTATATTGGTCTTTTATATTACCATGAAACTTCTCAAGGGTTAAGTTCTTTTCCCTAATACACTTACTCAAATGGACAGAGATGTTGTAATCTCTAAATACATCTTATTTAAGGGACTTAGAGGAGTAATTTGAATCAATGTAGAACTTGTCTAAATACTATTTTTTCATAAACTTAGCAGTTATGTTTAGATTTTTATACTCCTTAAAATATCTATGTTCATCCAATTGCAAGACCGTGGTTGTCCCAAACTTTGAGGACTTAAACTCACCTAGGTAATCATACAATTTTGTGTATTGGTCTTTTATATTACCATGAAACTTCTCAAGGGTCAAGTTCTTTGCCCTAATACACTTATTCAAATAAACAGAGATGTTGTAATTCCTAAATACATCTTGTTTAAGGGATTTAGAGAAATAATTTAAATCAATGTAGAACTTGTCTAAACACTTACTCCATAGACTTGTCCTATAATGCTCATTAAACTGAACTAAAGAAGCCTATAAAATTCATGGACACACACCTTTACAAATTGCTTGAATTTTTTTATTGTCATTTTTCTTAAGCTTAACACTATATTTATTGTTGATGGTATACATCTTAATAGCCTCTCTCAATACTTGTTTTGTTGTAAAAATTAATCTCACCTTAAATTTTGGATTAGAAATGTCAACATAGTATTAAATTCAGGATATCTGACTTTTTATGTGGACCATCAGAATTTAACTCATATAAATTGTGTAATGAGTCAGAATGTCCATTATCAGGATCACTGTCAATTCTATCTTCATCACTGCCCTCCACATTAACTCTATGTGGCCCTTCTCTATTGACATTAGCACCCACCCCATTAGAAACATTATCATCTTCATAATCATTCTTATTATCAGTAAAAACTAGATTCATAGCTAATAAATTTAAAAATTTCATAATCAATGTCTTCTGAGTCAGAATCAGAATCTACCCTAATTTTATAAGACTAAAAAATATTATCATTTATTTCTGGTTCACCAATGTTTTCCTCAATATTATCATCAACACTATTAGTATTATAGGATTTAAACTCCTCCAAGTATACATGAACTTAATGATCGCTAGGTAATTTGCTAAGCATCTCTAGAACATCAGTATCGCTGCCAAGAGTTTTAATCTCAAATAGATTTTTAGATACTTTCCAATATATCTTCATTATACAAGTTAATCTTAATTTTTTTAATCATGAAAATAACCTCAAACATGATTTTATTCAAAAATACATTTATTAAAGAAATTAATTGACTGACTAGTATATAACATATTTTAGGCATTGAAAAAGTTACCATCATAGTGAACTATTAAGGTGAACTTGGATGAATTTTGTTCTGTAAATTAAAAACTAAAATACTATAAGGAAATAAGCTAAGTAAATATAAAAGTAAGCAGCAAACACAAGAAAATAAAGTGCACATAACCAAACTAAGCTTAACACTACAAGACAATATATTAATATAATAATGTAAAAAAATACTCACTATGGTCCACTAAACATGAATGCACATAGAGGTGGCAATCGGGTCATTCGGTTCGGGTTCGGTTCGGGTCGTTTCGGTTCGGGTCATTTCGGGTCTATCTAGAATCGGTTTAGATTCGGTTCGGGTCGGTTCGGTTCGGGTTCGGGTCTGATTCGGGTTTGTGATGAGTCGGATTCGGTTCGGGTATTGGATCGGGTCAAAATCGGATCGGTTGTTTTCGGGTCGGGTCAATATCGGATCGGTCCCTTTCGGTTCGGGTCAAAATCGGGTCGTTCGGGTCGCTTTCGGGTTGGGTCAAAATCGGGTCGATTTCGGGTCGATTTCGGGTCGGGTCGATTTCGGGTCAATTTCGGGTCAGGTCAAAATCGGGTCCCTTTCAGTTTAGTATTTATGGTTTAGTTTAGAGTTATTAGTGTATGAAATTAATTCTGATTCAACTTGTTAATCTATGCATTTGAATTTGATTAAATATTTAAATCAAAGCTTCATGTATCCATATCAAAATTTTTTGTATAATTATATTAAATCAAAGTTTATTATATGTAATAATAATAATAATAATAATAATAATAATAATAATAATAATAATAATTTCTGAAATGAATTAATTTATTAAACTTATGATCTAATTGAGCTAACTAAAATCTAAAAGCATAAATCACGGACATAATTAAAATAATTATAAAACTAAATGTGAAATTTCAATTAAATTAATCTAAATTAAAACTCAATTAAATTTAAAAAGAAAAAGAAAAAAGAGAAAGACAATTGGTAAAAATAAAGAGGGAAAAGACAAAAATTTGGAGGGAAATAAGCCACCAATTTTTTAAGCTAGATTGAAAAAAAAAAGAAAAAGACAATTAGAAAAAATAGAGAGAGAAAAGACAAAATTTTGGAGGGAAATAAGCCACCAATTTTTTAAGCTAGAGATTAATTACTTTTTAGGTCACGTTGCATTTAAAATGTTACATTTTAGTCAACTTTAAGTTTTAGTTTAATTTAATTTAGTCACAAGTATCCCCACGGGTTAGACTTCGGATATAGAAATCCCCTCCCCGTAGTGATATTTAGTCTCTAAAAATTTACTTTTAGTCGAAATTAACTAATCTTTGTAATTTAGTCTATTAATTTAATATAATGATATTTTTGTTCATTTTAATTTCTAAGATTTAATTTTTAGCTAAAATTGACCCATATTTATTTATATGGTATAATTATAAAATTGGTCATTGGACTCTCAAATTTCTCCACTTCCAAATTGTCAATTTAGTCCACAATTTCAATTTTATGCTATATTTTATGGTGAAATTATAAAATTGGTCACCAAGATCTCAAATTTCTATACTTTCAAATTGTAAAGTTGGTCTCTAATTCCGATTTTAGCTACATTTTATGGTAAGATTGTAAAAATTATCTCTAATTTTAGTTTATGGTTTATGGTTTATTATGTATTGGTCTATTATGTATCCATTCCTTTTAATGCAATCTTTTGACATTTTTTTCTTTGTAAATGTAAGATTAAATATTGGGAGAGAAAATAGTACATTGAAACTCTAAATTTAAAAATTAGTTTATTTAATTAATATTGAAACGTAAAATAACATAAAATGTTATTATACCACAACTTTGACAAGAGGAACAATCTCTTCCATGATATAGTATAAAAAGATAATAAAACATACTTCTTTTTATTATTTATTATATTGTTAAAAATAGATATTCGGGTCAAAATCGGGTCAAAATCGGGTTAAAATCGGGTTAAAATCGGGTCGATATTCGGTTCAGCTTTCGGTTCAGCTTTCGGTTCGGGTAGCATTCGGTTCGGGTCAAATCGGTTCGGGTCCATTCGGTTCGGGTCCATTTCGGTTCGGGTCCATTTCGGTTCAACAAAAAATTTCGGTTCGGTTCGGTTCGGTTCGGTTCAGTTCGGGTTTCGGGTCAACTTCGAATCATCATTTCGGGTCAAAATCGGGTTTCGGTTCGGGTCGGTTCGGTTCGGGTTTCGGGTCTCGGGTCAAGTTTGCCAGGTCTAAATGCACATATATAAACTAGACTATACCCCACATATTTTTATCATCCAACATATTTACTTGACGCGCATATCCCACATACATTTTTTAAATTTAAAAACACACATATATCGCATGCATAAATTTTAGCTCCACATATCATATAATAATCAAGCATGAACTATATCACATGTATAATATCAGTTTTTACATAGGAAAAAAATACAACACATGCATGAATATTTTTGAGACATTAACAAGATAACATTCATTCCAGTTCTGTCAAATCAATTAATCCTTTATTGGAACAAAAAATTATTTTTAAATAATTAACAATAATATTTGGTGGTCCTGAATTCAACTCTGACTACAATTTTTAAGACATTAAAAAAGTAGCATTCATTCCCGTGGTACTTCACTCAAAGAAAATTGATCTCCAATTAAATTATTTGCAAAAACCCTCCAGTAGTACTTCATTGACCCCCACCCTAATCAAATCTTAATCAAATTATTTCCAGTGATGTCCTATGATCCTTCATTGAAAGAAAATAAATCTTAATTAAATTATTTATAAAACTCTAATTGATATGTTAACCCTAATCGGTTTAAGATATTAATAGTGTAATACGTTTTCATTTAACTCTAATCAAATTATTTTGCAAAAACCTTAATTGGTGTGTTAAACCTAAATCAAATTATTTTGCAAAAATTCTAATACATTTTTAAACCCTAAACTCCACATTCAAATCAAATATGAAGTAAGATTTAGAGATTTTTTAAAAAGACAAAACGAATGATAAACTTATCATATAACGCGTCAGGTTTCTCTCGTTCGCGATGAACCCAATCCATTTTAATATCGAATTTTTCAACGCGCACACAAGATTCTCCTTTTCACTATCCCTCTTCACTCAACTATGAAACAAAATGCTTAATTGTTTTTGTTTCATTTTGAAATGTCGAAAGCAATTTTCTCCAAATGAAGCAAATGAACATGTCTAAAGTTAATTAATCAGGGTTTTTAGTTTTTAATTTTGTTTTTATTTTTTAAATGAATAATAAAGCCATATTTCAGGCGTGGAAAAAAATATTAGGCCACACATGCTTCGCCATTAGTTATTCACAGCCAACTCAGCCGTGCCGTTAGTTTTTTAACAGCTGGTAGTCAAAATAGGTTCATTTAAAAAGTTGAGTGGTTTGATTAACGAGTTCGATAGTTCGGTGATCAAAATAGGTACGCCCCTAAAATTCGGTGGTCACCGGAGTAGTTTACCCTTCAAATTTTAATTATAATGGAGAGTTTTTTATTATTTTAATTTTGTAATTATCAATATAACTAATATTTTGTAATTATATTTAAGATACCGTACTTGAATAAATACATAAAATCACAGACAATACATGAGAAATAATGAATGGAAAATCTCACAATAAAATAAAAAGTGTGCCCAATGCTTCAGTTGTCAACAGTGGCATTATAACACTTGAGGTATACATACTGCTAGATTTTTACAAAATCTCTAGTCATCCCAAAGCATTCATATACCAAGAGTCCATCCAAGGCTTGAATGCACCTTCATGAGCAGTATTCTGACAAACATGCACAACGATATACTTAGAACCAAGAAACCGATCTATGCTACTCGGACTCGGGTGAATGTCAGATGTGATTGTATCCATTATCCAATACATGTGTATTTTAAGAAAAACGAAGAACCCGGGTTTTCAATTGGGATCATATCAGCATCTAAGAGGGGCATTTTGGCAGGATGAAAATGAACATGAGAAGATGCATCACTGATATGAAATACTCACCATCAACCAAAAGAAAAACCCGCGTAAGAGTTGTAAAACTTTAGTTCGATCGCAACTGAATTCGTCGACTTTCCCTTTTAAGTCTGCAAGAGTAAAATGTACGATGAAAACTGCGAGGGAAACAGTAAGCTCAATAGGTTCTGCTTAACCAAAAGCATCGAATCGAAGCTTAATAATTAAGCAAGATCACAAAAAATAGAAGTTAAGAACAACAACTCAAATTACTTGGAGACAGTTTGAGGAATACCAGAGAGCAATCTTGTAACAGTAAACATAAAATCTTATTACACGGCAGTGGAAATAAATAAGAACACCAAAGAAGCAAGAAGAAATCAACAGCAATTTAGGAGAACGAATTCGATATTCCAGATCATCTAGCACTCGGTAGCAATAGCATTACCAACAAAGGACATGATCACATTACTCTTCTTAGACACGTAAAAATAATTTTGCATCATCCTTTTAACAGAACTACATAACCTATAAAAGGATACTTCTAGACAGAGACAATCAAGGTATACATAATTATAATGCAGCAAAACACATAAAAGGATCACTTACCTTCGTACCACTCAAGGTATGATTTTCCATCAGTGTTGGTCGAATATAGTTTCGATATTCCACGGCGTAACTCTCTAGCACCTTGCACTGGTCTTTTGTGAGTTACTTCTTGCCATAGACTTTCAAACTCTTTTTGGTCATAAGGAATTTTAAGAAGATCCATAAGCTTCTCCCTAAACTGAGACTGAGCAGAAGTTCCGTTGCCGTCCCAATTATCTTCGTCAACCTTTTTCCCACAACAAGCACATAGAACCGGAAGAACAGTAAAAGGATCAGCAACATAGAAATTAAAATATAATAATATGGATAAGGTTTGAACCTATTAAACTGTCTTGGCAGAGAAAAAAAAACTAGAATAGATTAGACAAAAAGTTGAAAAGAAAACATGTTTACCAATAATCGATGACATTTTGATGATACAAATGGTGTATTTTGTCCTAAATGAAAAGAATCATCATCTAATGTAAGTATCTCCAAATCAGAACCACTTTCGTCATCGGTCTGACGTATACTTGTGTTCTGAAAAATTAGACTCTTTCTTCTTCCACAGGCGCCATTTCTTACTTCATTCTCACTTCCTTCAACTCTGATCTTCGAACATTTCTTCACGGTTTTCGGCATCCTAGTCTTCACTTTCCTCGAAAACCCATCCGAGGTTCCAGGAAACTTAGCCTTTACTCTTTGGGAATCACTCTTGAAACTCCTCCTCCTTTCCACATTCTTAAAGGAACTTTCTTCGTTTCCTTCTATGACACGGCCGCCGAAGCTAGATATATATTCAGCCGATGATGATTCTTCCCCGATCACATTATCATCATAGCCAGGCTTTAAACTACTCATATACATTTCATAATCCGAATCCAACTCCAAATCTTCTTCCATGCCAATTACATTATAATGTTTGTTAATTCCCTTCTTATTTCCCCCACTATTACTAGGCCTAAAACTTTTCAACATGCTGCGGGAGTATTCTTCAACGGATTATCAAACCCTAACCCTAAATTCACCAAAATACTACCTTTTTTTTTGCTCTCAGCCTCTGAAGTAATCAACAATATACCTGCATTATAAATCTTATAAACTGAGATTAGATAATTTATTCTTCCATCAGAAATGGGTTATCAATTAGCGGTGGCGTAGAGGTTTTGCGGCCGCTGTTCCGCAGCCCACAGAGGCGGACCGCGGCTGCAAATTTCCGCTGAAGCGATAACGAAACAGAGTAACAAGCAGTACGGTCGAAAACATAAATCAATCTTCAAAGTTAAGTTTAGTGTTTCAAAAATTACCTTATTTTAATCTTCCGGTTGTGTCCTAAACTTGAAGGCTTTGGTTCAGAAGAGGAAGACAAGGGCGGGACAGCTTGTCTGGCGGCGGCGATGTACTAAGAGAGATGAGTATCTGTCAGGTGGAATTTTTAAACGAAACTATAGCATGTTTTGCCCGCGAATTCTCCGGCTTCAATTTAGTATTTGTCAGGTCTCTTAATTTTAGGAACTATATCAATTTATCCCTTTGT
Source organism: Hibiscus trionum (assembly GCA_030270665.1). Taxonomy (NCBI): domain Eukaryota; kingdom Viridiplantae; phylum Streptophyta; class Magnoliopsida; order Malvales; family Malvaceae; genus Hibiscus; species Hibiscus trionum. Next base: position 567,082 of record BSYR01000016.1, read on the forward strand.
TGTATATATTAGTTCATATTAGTCCCTCTATGTATGATGAAGATTGGTTTAAATTAATCACTTTAAATGGGTCAATTTATGTCTCTATATTTGAAAAAAAGAAAATAAAATAATGTCAAGTTTCACAAAGTTGACATTTAGAAAATGCAAATTACTACTATTTAACAAAGTTAGTATTAGCTTTTTAAACCCAACAAGTGGTCTTAGTAGAAAAGTGAATAATATTCATTCTACGAGCCTCGAGTTCAGTCACTTTATTTGTAAAGTATATGTATTTTGTCAAAGAGTTAAAAATATGTACGAATAAATACTACCTAATAATCATCTCTAGAGTATTAAAAAACTATAACTTTTTAGGACTCTACAAGTGAAATATATCGTTTGGAGTTGAGCTACTAATGTTAGATCTTTATAAACTTGGTCTTATTTGATTTTTTTATTAGTGTTTGAACTAAATTGATATGTTTAATAATAGAGACTTGTTGAATTGGTCTCTATAATATAAGAACTAAATTAATCAATTTAATGAGACTGAATTAAAACGTTCACTGTGATAAAAGGATTCGACAAAAACCTTCGCCTAGGGTGATAACGAGCCGAGCTGAGTTTGAACTTGAACAAGTTTGGTTCGGTTCGAACTTAAAATTTTAAGTTTAAGCTCAAACTCGAAGTAGACAGTTTGAACTCGGCTCGGCTCATGACTCCTTTAAGTGGCAAACCGTCAACAACATATATTGTCTAATTTGCTTTAGTGTTTTTTTTTTCTAAGTGGCAAACCAGCAATAACGTACTTCGGTTACTACTAAATAAAAATTTTGTGAGATGAGACATTATATATATTAAACAACGTTAAAGTTCAATTCTTAATGTTATGAATGAACCTAACAAGTGTTCTAGTGGAAAAGCGGATGATATTCATTATAGGAGACACGAGTTCAAATCGCTTTGTCTACATGGTGTATGTGCATTGTCACAAGGATGAGAATATCTATGAACAAATATTACGTGATATATGCGCTGTGTCAAAAGATTCTAAATTATATAAAATTTCAAATTTTTAAGAGGGCGACCGCCCCTTCAAGGCTTCAACCCCTTTAAGTCCACCCCTACTTAAGCCTTTAAACTCTAAATCGTAAATTAACTATATAACCCTTGAATTCAACCCAAATAAATTTAAATATCATAAACAGAAATTTCTAAAAAGAAACGGCTTAAATACTAACTAAATACCGTCATAAAATTTAGGCCATTGAATGAAGCTAATTGATTTATGAACCGTAGGATTAAAAACAAGTGACTCGGTCAACCGGTAACCTTTATTTTTGAGTTTAAAATTTTGTAGTAAAAAAAGGTATATACCGCTTTCTCTTACAAAGTTGTACCAATTTGTGTATATTTTGTACTAATTTGTGTATACACAAATCCTTATTATTATTGTACCAAATTGTGTTTCCTCGTACCAAATTGTGTATGTACACAAATCCTTACAGCCATATGAACCATTTTAACCCTTGGTGAAATCTCGTACTAAAAAAAGATATATACCGTTTTCTCTTACAAAGTTGTAACAATTTGTACATATTTTGTACTAATTTGTGTATATGCACATTTTATAATATTTTGAGTATATACACATCTTGTTACTAATTTTTTTCATTTCTGCCAAACCAGCATGGATACCACATCAAGGTGGTATCGATGCCCCCTTTGTTGAAAATTTATAGTAAAAAAGGTATATATCGTTTTCTCTTACAAAGTTGTAACAATTTGTGTACATTTTGTACTAATTTGTGTATATGCACATTTCATAATATTTTGTGTACATACACATTTTACATAACAAATGTACTAATTTTTTATGTTTGTCAAACCAACATCGATACCAATTAAAGATGGTATGGATGCCGTCTTGGTGAAATAGTGTATTAAAAAAGGTATATACCGTTTTCTCTTACGAAGTTGTAACAATTTGTGTACATTTTGTATTAATTTGTGTATATGCATATTGTGTAATATTTTGTGTACATACACATTTTGTATAACAAATGTACTAATTTTTTCATGTTTGCCAGACCAGCATCGATACCACCTAAAGGTGGTATCGATGCCCCTTGGTGAAGTAGCATATTTTGTTCATGTCTACCAAACCAGCATCGATACCTTTCGTTCAAGTGTTAAGGTTTTAGGTTTTTAGATAATCAGGCTTTCACATGCAATCATATTTGAACCAAGTATACCTACATACGTAACAAGACTTTTAGGGGTTTCGAAACCCTCTTTGTGATTTCGGAACCACTTTATCAGTGTGTCATATTAATGTTGACCCAGTAGGTATCGAAACCACTTTCGCAGTATACCATTAGATTCATGTCTACTCAAGAGATTTCAAAACCAACAATTGCGGTTTCGAAACCAACCCTACAACGCTTATGGTAAATACGGTACATTTCGTACTAAAATGTGTACATACACGTTAAACTAAGGGTTTTAAAACCCCAATTGTGGTTTCGGAACCACTTTGGCAGTATGCCATTAATCAATGTTGACCCAGTAGGTATCGAAACCACCGTTGTGGTTTCGAAACCACTTTCGCAGCATGCCATTAAATCCATGTCTACTTAAGAGGTTTCGAAACCACCCCTACAACTCTTATGGTAAATTTGATACATTTTGTAGTAAAATGTGTACATACACGTCAAACTAGGGGTTTCGAAACCCCAATTGTGATTTCGCAACCATTTTGGCAGTGTGCTAATAAATCAATGTTTACCCAGGAGGTATCGAAACTAACAATGGCGGTTTCGAAACTTCCCATTCAGATCTTGTAGTAGAAAAGGTTGTGTATGTATCGTTTTTGTAAGAATTTAGGTACATACCGTTTTTACTACTAATATTGTAAGGTTTTCCGTACTTTTTGTAGTAATTTCGGTATATACACAAAACCTTACACTTTGTATAGCAAATTAGGTATTCTCGTAAGAAATTGTGTATGTACACAAATTTTTACACTGAGTTGAGCCATTTTGGCCTTTGGTGAAACTTTGTAAGGATTTTGGTACATACCGTTTTTACTACTAATATTGTAAGGTTTTCCGTACATTTTGTAGTAATTTCGGTATATACACAAAACCTTACACTTTGTGTAGCAAATTAGGTATTCTCGAAGGAAATTGTGTATGTACACAAATTCTTACACTGAGTTGAACCATTTTGGCCTTTGGTGAAAATTTGTAAGGATTTCGGTACATACTGTTTTTACTAATAATATTGTAAGGTTTTTCGTACTTTTTGTAGTAATTTTGGTATATACACAAAACCTTACACTTTGTGTAGCAAATTAGGTATTCTCGTAAGAAATTGTGTATGTACACAAATTCTTACACTGAGTTGAGCCATTTTGGCCTTTGGTGAAACTTTGTAAGAATTTCGGAACATACCGTTTTTACTACTAATATTGTAAGATTTTCCGTACTTTTTGTAGTAATTTTGGTATATACACAAAATATTACACTTTGTGTAGCAAATTAGGTATTCTCGTAAGAAATTGAGTATGTACACAAATTCTTACACTGAGTTGAGTCATTTTGGCCTTTGGTGAAACTTTGTAAGGATTTCGGTACATACCATTTTTACTACTAATATTGTAAGATTTTCTGTACTTTTTGTAGTAATTTTAGTATATACACAAAACCTTACACTTTGTGTGGCAAATTAGGTATTCTCGTAGGAAATTGTGTATGTAGACAAATTCTTACACTGAGTTGAGCCATTTTGGCCTTTGGTGAAACTTTGTAAGGATTTCGGTACATATCGTTTTTACTACTAATATTGTAAGATTTTCCGTACTTTTTGTAGTAATTTCGGTATATACACAAAATTTTACACTTTGCGTAGCAAATTAGGTTTTCTCGTAGGAAATTGTGTATGTACACAAATTCTTACACCGAGTTGAGCCATTCTGGCCTTTGGTGAAACTTTGTAAGGATTTCGATACATACCGTTTTTACTATTAATATTGTAAGGTTTTCTGTACTTTTTGTAGTAATTTCGGTATATACACGAAACCTTACACTTTCCGTAACAAATTAAGTTTTCTCGTAGGAAATTGTGTACGTACACAAATTCTTAGGTTGTAATGTATTATGTATATACAATTTCTCTTACAGTTTTCATAATGGGTTATGTATGTACCCAAATCCTTAAGTTATAATAATTTATGTTTATATCGTTTCGATTACATGTTTTGTAAACAAAAGCGATACAAATTTTATAACAAATTCTGTACAATTTATTATTCGGTTAGCCGTGATTTAACCTTTAATTAGCGGTGGTTCCCTACAACATCCGATCATAAACAAACTATGCAAATAATATTAAATGCGGTGTAAGCCCATTAGAAACCAAGGAAAAGAAGCGGTTGTTGAAATTCCGATATATAATTGATCTCTCAGAGTCTCAGTTCAGTTAATGCTTATGCCTACTCCACTGAACAAATGCGAGAAAAGAGATATCAAAACTAAACAAAGAAAACACTCTCTCGACATTCCGGTAAGCTCTACTCTTTCGTTCTTTCTGTTTGTTTCCTGAGAAAATTTAAGAAATGCAGTTGTCTCGACAATCAAGTTGCTTTGCAACGTTTGTTCTTGCGTTTTCGTCTCTTTTTTCCCATTTAAAATCAAAAGTTGTATCGATTTACTCTAGCAGTTTTATGAAGGTAAAATCTGGTTTCTTTTTTATTGTTTGTTTGGAAATAAAAACCTTCATTCATTGGTTCTTATGGCACAATGCATGGCCTATTTCCAAGTTATTTATTTATTCTGTATAATGCATGCACAAAATGGTTATTATAGGAGAGATTCTTAACTTTTTTTTTCTTTCTTTTAATTTTTTTATGATTATAATAGGGAAACTGAAGAATGTTACATGTTATGATGAAGTTGCTGCGATGTTGATGGATTGATAGTCTATTGAAGCAAAACTCTGGCATTTTCTAAAGTTTTAGGCCTGGTTATAGAAGTATTAGTAAAGAATTTGTAAAGGGAGCTATGGATCACTATAATAAATTTAAAATGGAAGATGTTGAATATGGACAATATTTTAACAATCTAGAGCAGTTTGGTTATAGTCCTGATGGTGATGCTGATGAGGAGGAGGAGTTGAAGAAGAATCCGGAATATAATTATTTTCTTGAGAATTTAAAACTGGATGAGAATGGGGAATCATACTCGATCGAACTTCCAATTAATTCTGATATCTCAATTGTACTTAGGTACGATGGAAGGGAAGAAGAGTCATTTGCGAATGTGGATAGACTGAGAAATTTCAAGAGTAATTCGAGTACAGAAAAGGCTAAGGTTCCGGAAAATTCGGGTGGTTTTCCGGGGAAAGCAAGGACTGATACACCAAGAACTGTGACGAAACCTTTGGAGAGCGGAGATTATGGGAGTAAGAAAAGATCAACAGATGTTCCTGGTCAGAAAAGAAAGAGAGATGATAAAAATGAACTAGGAGAGGGAGCTGAGGCAGATGCAGTCTATTGTAAATCAAGTGGAGGATCTTCAAAGTCTATGAATTGTGTTGTGAAAGATGAAAGCGGGGTTAAGTCTCCGGATTCGTTTGATAAGTCCGGCATGAATACTGAACCAGGCGATGAAAAGGGTCATAAAAGTACTCTTCACAAAAATGATGAAAGTTGTCCTGAAGTAGAAATATTTACAATGGATAATATGCCTTTACATGGCGGAGATTATTCACCATTTGTGTCATCAAAATGCTATCACCCATTGGTATGCATATAATCGTTGCTACTTAGTATATTACTTATGATCTTTGTTTTCCTTTATTTTTTTTGTGTTAAGCAGAAAAACTAAAACGAACATAACACTAGATACATATATGCTAAGATGGTTTCATAGGCTCTAACCTCATCTGGATGTTCAAGAAAGGGTTTTCTAGTACGTTTCCTTTTTCTTCAGGTTTGTAAGTCGCTGATTGTTTTACTGTTCTTTTCTGGTTTTATGGTGCTTGTTTCCGGGGGGAAAAGGCTGCTGAAGAGTGTGGGGATGGCATCAGAGGTTCAAGTTCGTCTCGGTTCAGGGAGAAGCTCATGGATCTTCTTAAAGTTCCTTATAATGGACAGGAGTTTGACAATCTTTGGCTAGAAGTAACTAAAAGAAAACCAGTGCTGGGTGTTAAAGAGTTACGCCATGGAAGAATGAAATCATATTCAACCAAAACCGAAGGAAAATCATACCTTGATTGGTACAAAGGTAAGTTTAATTTCTCTGAATTTGTTGCTTATTTTCATTTATTATAAAGATGTAAATTGTCTGTGTTAGTAAACTGAGACCACAGCCACTTTCTGACAGAATTTGTTATAGATAGTATGGTCATATATTGAAATGGTTATACAATGTTTCCACACATGAAGCAAATCCGGTATTCCTCGAAATGCAGTGCTCATCAAAGATATTGTTTTCTCAAGTGTTTTTTGGTGGTTCTTCCTTTTCGGGTTCACTTCAGATTTTGCAAGACTATTTTGCTTTGATTGAGCAGGACTTATTGAGCTTGATGACTGTTTCCTTCAGTAGTTTTAGTATTTATCCAGCCACCATAAGAGTGAAATCCTAAAAAAATATTCGTATTAGCTTTAATCACAATAATTTTTGTTACTGTTGCAGATCTAAGACTGAAAGTTGAAGAATTCAGACATGATCGACATAAAGTTTTATATCTCCTACGCGGATTTTTCTTTTGGTTGGAGAATACAGCACATGAAGGTGCATTTCAACCATGGTTGGATTCCTTGTATTTGAAGGGGCTCTGACTGAGCAGAGATTGCATCCAAACCGAGAGATGAATATTTGTTGATGCAGAAGTATTGGGCACCAAACTTGGACAATCAATGAACGGTGTGGATCCATTCGTATGTAACATTGTTGAACGTGGTGCTTTTTGAAACCGAGGCCTTGTCCTGTCTATCTGTGCTCTTTTGTTTTGTTGGCCATGGCCATTATTGTTGTTGCTGCTGCTGCATAGTGTATTAGGTTCCTGATGTAGTGCTTTGATGTCCGTAATCTCAACCGAATTTGAATGTTTTAAAGGTAACAAATATTATATAAATTCGAGTTTATTGATTAATACTACAAAATATGTACATTATATTTAAATTTACTATGAATCCCCAGTTTAGATAGCTGACTTGATAGAAAAAGTACACATCAGTCATCAGGTAACGTGTGTAGCGAGTGACTGATAAGTGATAACTGACGGGATTTTGACAATTGCTTAAAAAAAGCAGGCGAGAATCTTGAAATGAGCTCATTGGAAACCCAAATTTGATGACAGCAACAGGTTTGGAAGTGATGAATCCAGCAAAATTTGCTCATGGACTACAGTGGCAAATGTGACAAGACAGAGTAGTTCGTGAATCAGTCAAAGTTCGATTAATATTTAATTTAATTAGACTTGATTCGAGTTTAAATTTTACTCGAGTTTCTAACAAGTTAAGCCGAGTTATTTGATACTCAATTTCAAACAATTCACGGGTTATTTGAAAATATATTTTTTTTTATTTTTTAAAATTAAAGTGAACTTAATAATAATAAGGATCGTTAATGAGACGAAACAGATTGTGAGCTATTCAAGTCCGACTCAATCAAAGTTCGGTCAACACTTGCCTCAATTGAACTCAACTCAAACTCGGTTCAAATTCTTAATAAGTTGAGTTAAACTCAGCATTACTCGGGCTCGAGTTGAATGAACTCAAACTCGACTTAAATTTTTAAACGAGCATAGTGAAACTCAACACCACTCGAGTTCGACTAGTCTCATTTACAAATTACACCCCTACTTACAGACAGCCAACTTCATTCATGACCATGCTTGTTTAATATTCCAACAGCTTCTAAACCCTGATTCGACCCCCTTGGAAACACTAGTGTAATTTCCCAAGCTCACTCCATTAATGATGCATTAATTACATACCTGGTTGACTTCGACTAGTTCCTTTGAAAGAGTTTTTAATGAAGTGAGTTTGGTTTTGAAAAAGTCATACTAATTTATCGTTATTTTAAAAAAAGTTCGACAATAAAATATTTTAAAAATATATTTTAAATTTAAGCGTTAAATATTATAGTTAAATAAAAAAGATAAAGCAATTGTTTAAACATGTTGTTTTGAGTTAAAAATAATATATTTAAACATAGTATCAACTTAAGTTATGATAAAGATATAAAAAAGTATTTTTATTAGAAAAAATATAATATATATATATATATAATGATTGTATGTGATCTACGAAAATATATAAAATTTTAAATAATATTTATTTAAAATATTGGTATTATGAGTTATAAAATTTTTAACCTAATAAATAAATGAATTTATATCTTATACACCGGTAATAGAAACTGAAAATGTCAGGACCATCCCTAATTGGACTACATCGATAAGGACATCAATCAGAGAGTGTAGAGAATGTCAAGGTCCTCTCTTATTGTATTGCGATCCTGTCTTGACAAGCTCCTTCTGGATTGTACAGATACGGACCGAGTTATGATATGAGCAATCCTTAAGGAGCTGCCAAGTGAAAGATGCAAGTTGGTATGCTTTAAGTGGGCAATGAAGGCCTTGTTCAGAAAGTGTCTTCGTTTGGGATGATCCAACGTCTACTGACGTTATTCTTGGTAAATTTATTTAGCTCTTTAAGGAGAAGTAGTCGGGTGTTGGGCCTCCACCATTCCCCTTGCCATGTGCTAGCAGTCGAGCGACCTTGGTGTAAGTGACATTCTATGCCTTAGTTTTAGGGTTTAAGGTCTTAGTTTAGGGTGTAACGTGTAGGGTGTAAGGTTTAGGGTTTAGGTGAATGAGTTTATAATTGAGGTATAATGGTTAGAATTTAGTGTTCATGGTTATAATTTAGGGTTTAGAGGTTGATGTTTTTTTAGGGTAATATGATTAGAATTTGAGTTTTAACTTATAAACCCTAAATTCCAACCCCTACACCTAAACCTTAAACCCTACACCCTAAACTAAGACCATAAACCTAAAACTAAGTCGCTTGTGTAAACTTTCGGGTTCCACCGCTAGTGTATAGAATAATAATCATAAATAAATTATTAATCATATAATTTTATTTTAATAAATAATTATAAATTTATAAATTATAAATGAAAGTTAAAACTATAATTTTGGTTTTTTATTTTTATTCTAAAGGGTACTAACATAGGTCTCGTTAAAAACCTCTCTAATTTAAGTGGAGGAAAAGAGTACTTATTGAAATACATATAAAGTTCAAACGAGACAAATTCATAAAACTTTTATCACCAAAATACAAATAGAAAGGACCATAAATATAAACCAAATAACCGTGAGGAACAAAGCCCCTATACCCCTATAGCATGCTGCGCACAGCACAAGCCCCTTGAGGGAGAATCTCGGTTGACCACAAACTCTCCTGTGCACATTACAACCAACGCACAATTGAGCTGAACTTTTCTGCTATCACTTTACAAAGCCACTATACCCCTGTAATTTTGGTTTTAAAAATACTTTTAAAGAAAAATGTTAAAATATATTCTAAAAATATATATTTTACCATCCGAAGTTGCTATTGCATACCAAGTCAAAAAATAGGTTGAGTCTTCTTAATCTCTTGAAGTTGTCACGGCCTTTAATACTCGTATCCAAATGATTCATAATCTAAACTTAAAAAATGGATGGAAATTTTCTCTCAATGTGCAGTAATTATAGCATTTGCCCAAATAAAGAATGAAGGTTCTCTCAAATAAATTGATGCAAAAGCAATAATTTTTTTAAAAAATAGAGAAATTATTTTCCAAAGTCTATTACAATCGTCTCAAAACAACAATTTATTCAACATGTTTTTTCAAAATAAGTAGTTTTGCCACAAATATATACTCAAAGATCTTCACAATATTTTTTAAATAAAATTAAATACATTATTGCAATAGAGGATGATTGTTCTGATGAACCTCCACGGCATTTAATCAAACATCTTTTAATCATTGTCATTTTATGACAACAAATATTGAAAAAACTAAAGAGTATTATAAGAATATTTTGATCCAAACAAAAGTTGTATCTTCGAAATATTATACTGATCCTAAAGATTCAAAATTCATAACTCATTTTACAGTTCAAATTCTCAAAATTCTTAGACTCAGAGATTGGGTGAAAGCCCATTAACTTTGATGAAATTTCTAACTTTTTTTTTTCTGAAAAAAATTACCCAATACACACATTTCTCATATTGGACATTTGGACTACCAAACAATATGATATAATGCATTTCTCATAAAATCTACATATGAGACATTCTTGGCTCATATATTTCAAATATGGTTTCAATACAAGTTTCCTAACCGGTTCTAAGAATTATGGGTGCTCATTGTCAGATATCGGATCGAAACTCATCTGGTTTTTTTTCTTTCGGATATCCAGTTTTTCGGTTGATAATATATTGATCCGTATCTGATCTGAAAAAATTAGATATTTGGATATCCGATTACCCAAAAATATAATTTGATTTAACTATTTTTTCGAATTTAAAGGTCATATTTATGAAAAATTTGAAATTACAAATATAACAAAAAATAAATTGGTAAATATAATAAAATTTGCATCTATGAACATTTTTTATTTATTTTTTTTAAATTGTTGGATATAACAAGCATCAAATTGTTAAATATAATAAGATTAATATTCATGAAATTTGAATTTTTGGATAATTCGAAACTTGAAATATTGTGATCCCTATCCTATTTGAAAATTTTAAAATTGAATCGGATATCAAATCCTAAAATAAAAATCAGGTGAGATATCCAAATTTTCGAACAGATCAATGAATAATCAAATCGGTTGGATCAACTATTTTTGAACACCCATACTAAGGGCCTGTTTTTGGTTGATTATATAAGCCCAAACTCACTTTTTTAAGCAAAATCAATGCCAAACAATGCTCATTTTAGGTCAAAACTCATTTTACAAACTGAATTATTTTCTCAAACCCAAAATCTATAATTTGTAGCTTTTGAGTTAAGAATCTCGTTTGAAATGAAAAGGTCTAAATTACCCCTCATTAAACCTTCAACAAACAACGGTATTTTTTCTCTGGTTTTAATGCTTTTCTCAGTTCAGAATATCTTTCTTCAACTTTACGATTGCAGGGTTGTTCTAGTTCAGAAGCAGCTCCATCTTCTCAGGTATGCTATGTTTTTTATTTCCTTGTTTTGATTATGAAATTGAGAGTTTAGGCTTTTGACCCATTCATTTATCTTTTGTTTTCTCTTCTATTTTTGCATTTTACCCAAATTTGATGGTATATTTTCTGCTCTTGTTTGCTCTTTTTCTCCATTCCTTTATCTCTTGTTTTTCCCCTCATTCATTTATACCGAAGATGATCAATTTGGTGGCCAGAGAGTTTGTGAAAAACGGGTCAATGAACTGCGAGCAGTTTCAGGCTAGCAGAAGCTGATAACTCTTAGGAGTTGTGGTTGGGTCTAAAATGTAGCATAAGCTAATGTAGAGCTGTATGCCTTTCCGAATAAATGATTTGGTGGACCCAATTTTGAACTTGGTTACATTTTGACTACTTTTGGTATATAGTCTTGGTTTTCTCTTTAGATATTGAAAAGAACTTGCACAATAGCTTAATTTCACGTTTAATAGAGAATTTGTTGGGTTTTTGGGCACGCTCGAATCGATCACCGAAACCGTCAAGGAGGGTTGTAAATGTTTGGTGGTTGAATTGACTAAAACCGAAATAAAAGTAGACAATTTGCACGATGATTTTAGAGTGGTTCGACTACTCAACCGAGTCTACATCCACTACCTTAGCACACCACTAAGGATTTCCCAATTCACTCAACAATGAATTCGTCCCCTTTTCCAGGCTCAGGAGGAAACCGTTACAACCCTATCTTTTGAACTTGGCTAAGATAGAACCAACTCTAGTTTTTCTCTCAAGGCTAAACTAGAACCTCTCCTTTTACAAGGGATTTGTTTGGTAAACTAAATACCTCTCTAGGTGGGTGTTTACACAAATTAAAGCTCACAAGAGTGTAAAGAATAAAAACAATGAAAAACACTCTCTATACAATATATACAAGAGAAATGAAGAAAATAAAGACTTAAACTCAATTTCTCTTGAACATGAAGCTTGGATGTTGTCTCTTGCTTTCTTCAAGTGTTCTAGCCTTCAATTTATAGTCCCAAATGAGTTTGTAGCCGTTTATAGCCGTTGGGAATATAGCCGTTTATAGCCGTTGGGAATAGAGCCGTTTATAGCCGTTGGAATAGTGCCATTTATAGCCGTTGGAAATAGTACCATTTATAGCCGTTGGAAATAGTACCATTTATAGCCGTTGGAAATAGTACCATTTATGGCCGTTGGGAATAGTACCATTTATGGCCGTTGGGCTATTTCAAAACACACCGTATCGATACGGCTAGGCGTATCGGTACGGGTTTTGGCTACTGGAATTTTGGTAGTTTGAAAACCCTAAGGCGTATCGGTACGGTCCAATACCGTATCGGTACGGTTACTTGAAAATCATGGTTTTGACTACTTTAAATGTATTTTAAAACCATTCCAAAGCCTTTAAAACCCTTAAACATATTTTCAAGTTGTTTTTGACTAAAAACATATTTTAAATTCTTTTCAATTTAGTCCAAAACATTTTTCAAATATTATATCAAAACCTTAGTTCTACAATCTCCCCCTTTTTGATGTAATAAAACCAACTTGAAAAATTGTTTGAGATTTTCCCCCTTTAACTTTAAAATTGTGAATAAGAGATTAAGATATGAAATCAAATAAAGCTCCCCCTTATTCGTTTGAAAATTCAATTTTTCAAACCATTTCTTCCCCTTTTTGTTATATCAAAAAGAATTTAAAATGACATTTAAGTTCAAGATAACATAGGAGGCAAAAAAAATTTTGACACTTAAAATTTTGGTTTTTAAAAAATTGGCTCCCCCTTACTCAAAGCGTCATATTAGGCTTAACAGATAATCCAAGACTTTAAACAAAAAATTAGATAACCAAATGTATAAAATGAAGTAATTAAGCTTAGAGGTTACCCAATCTTCTTCTCAAGTGTGATTTGAGCATTCTTTGATTTTGCTTTGCTTGCCATTGCTCCAACACACCTACAAAAGACATTCACTTGATTTTTGGTATCCAAATTGCTTTGGATCCATTTACGTTAGTCACAATGTCTTTAGTTCCTTTAGGAACCCATACTTGTCTAATCCTATAAGATTGTCTCTTCTTTATAGGACAAGTATGTAAGGAATGACCATGATAATGACAATGTGAGCATTTTGTCATTATGGGATGAGATGAATTATTAAAAATAATTTCTTTTTCTTTTGCTAAGCTTTCAAGCTTAACTTTCAAATCAAAATTTTCTTTTTCTAAAATTTCATTGCTTGTTTTTGAAAACTCTAAATCATTTTTCAAAATCTCATTTTGTTTTTCAAAATCCAATTTTGTTTTCAAAAGAAAATCATTTTCAAATTCAAGTTTAGAAATCATTTTCTTAAATTTGGAATTCATGGTCTCAAATTCCAAAAATAATTCATCGAAAGCATCTTGCAACTCATCAAATGTATAAGAATTTAATTCTTTTGAGTTAGAAGATACCTCGGGCTCCTCGAGAGCCAAAACACCATCCACCTTTGGATTGGAGAGAGGGTTTGCACATGATTGATCATCATCTTTCTTTTCTCCCTTCTTGTTGCCATAAAGCTTCTCAAGTTTCTCCCACAATTCTTTGGCACTTTTGCATGTGGAGATCTTTTTGGAAACTGCTTCGTTGAGGCCACAATAGAGAATGTGCATCGCCTTGGTGTTTAGCTTTGCCTTCGTGTCGTTGGCACTCCTTTGCTTTTTCTTCTTCTTTGGAGCTTCCAAATACCCATCTTCAACGATGTCCCAAACCTCATAGTCTTGAGACTTGATGAAGAGTTTCATGATATTTGCCCATTGGAAGTATGATTCTCCTTCGAAGAGTGGAGGACACGAGATAGAGCGGCCTTCTTCAAATCTTGCCATTTTCTTGAACGGTTGGACTTCGAGCAATAGATCTTTACTCCCGGATGTTAGTCCTTCGATGGAGACGAGGCTCTGATACCAATTGTTGGGTTTTTGGGCACGCTCGAATCGATCACCGAAACCGTCAAGGAGGGTTGTAAATGTTTGGTGGTTGAATTGACTAAAACCGAAATAAAAGTAGACAATTTGCACGATGATTTTAGAGTGGTTCGACTACTCAACCGAGTCTACATCCACTACCTTAGCACACCACTAAGGATTTCCCAATTCACTCAACAATGAATTCGTCCCCTTTTCCAGGCTCAGGAGGAAACCGTTACAACCCTATCTTTTGAACTTGGCTAAGATAGAACCAACTCTAGTTTTTCTCTCAAGGCTAAACTAGAACCTCTCCTTTTACAAGGGATTTGTTTGGTAAACTAAATACCTCTCTAGGTGGGTGTTTACACAAATTAAAGCTCACAAGAGTGTAAAGAATAAAAACAATGAAAAACACTCTCTATACAATATATACAAGAGAAATGAAGAAAATAAAGACTTAAACTCAATTTCTCTTGAACATGAAGCTTGGATGTTGTCTCTTGCTTTCTTCAAGTGTTCTAGCCTTCAATTTATAGTCCCAAATGAGTTTGTAGCCGTTTATAGCCGTTGGGAATATAGCCGTTTATAGCCGTTGGGAATAGAGCCGTTTATAGCCGTTGGAATAGTGCCATTTATAGCCGTTGGAAATAGTACCATTTATAGCCGTTGGAAATAGTACCATTTATAGCCGTTGGAAATAGTACCATTTATGGCCGTTGGGAATAGTACCATTTATGGCCGTTGGGCTATTTCAAAACACACCGTATCGATACGGCTAGGCGTATCGGTACGGGTTTTGGCTACTGGAATTTTGGTAGTTTGAAAACCCTAAGGCGTATCGGTACGGTCCAATACCGTATCGGTACGGTTACTTGAAAATCATGGTTTTGACTACTTTAAATGTATTTTAAAACCATTCCAAAGCCTTTAAAACCCTTAAACATATTTTCAAGTTGTTTTTGACTAAAAACATATTTTAAATTCTTTTCAATTTAGTCCAAAACATTTTTCAAATATTATATCAAAACCTTAGTTCTACAGAATTGAAGCATTGAAGCTTGACCAGTTCATTTTTTTTCCTTCATTTCCAAGAAATTAGAACAGGAACTATTTTTTGCCCTTTTCCAAGCTAGATCTGCAAATGTTTAGTTTCGAATGGATGAATATTTTTTGCCCTTTTAGTCTCTTTCACTGTTTTGAATGGATGAATATTGAATTTACATTAATTTAATACTGTCAAAGTAGACAAATAGGATCTGTTTAGGAATCTTAAATATAGAATTGTTCCAAGAGATAGCTCCTGGAGATTTACAAGAGCTAGCCACATGCTTTGAACCAAACTAGCGCATGAACTTGAAAGTTAAAAAAAATTGATGGCAGAATGAACCAATGTTACAGAAATCTGACATGAATGGATGGAAATAAGAAAAACCATTGTTTTGTTATTGGCTCTTGTTGTGAATTTTTCTTTAAATTTTGTTTGAATTTTGTGTGTCTCACGTGATTTTCAATATACATTATTTTCAATATAATTTTAGCTAAATATGAATGTTATGCAAATGTCTTGATGCAGGAAAATTTTGTTCTTGAAATATTTGAAAGCGAAAAACTGTCAGAATATCAATTCAAGGTGAGAAAATTACTTTATTGCAAATTAAACTTGTTCTTGGAATATTTGAAAACGAAAAGTACTTACTGTTTTGTATAAATGTGCATGAATTGAATGTGCGCTTTCATTGTATTTTTTGCATCAAGTCTGTCAGTTTTATAATATTTGAATGTGTGTGTATATATATGCTAGATGAGAAGTATTTTGAATGTTGAAGGAAGTGGTGAAAAAAAGGCATCATGGGATAGGAGGTTGACAATAATATTATGTGATTTGTGTATTAAGGAGATATTAAATGGTAATAGACCCGGTACTCATTTTAAAAAAGAAGGATGGGTTAACATAGTGAAAAACTTTGAGAATGAGACGAGAAAGCCTTATACGCAAAGACAATTGAAGAATCGATGGGATTTATTGAAAAAAGAATGGAGGTTATGGAAGAAGCTTAAAGAAAAAGATACTGGTTTAGGGTGGAATCCTACGAAAGGAACCGTTGATGCTTCCGAAGAGTGGTGGGAGAGTAAGATAAAGGTACATTTACTAATTCTAATTTTTTTTATTTTGGTTATTTATAATATTATTATAAGTGTTTAATAAAACTATCAACTTATGTAGGTGATGCCCGAAGCTCAGAGATTCAAACTTGCAGGCATTGATCCTGAATTGGAAGATAAGTTAGACCAAATGTTCAAGGGGATAGTTGCAACTGGTGATAAAGCATGGGCACCTTCTTCGGGTATATTACCTACTGATTTTATCGAGCAAGATTATAATGAGACACTTGAAGAAAATGAAGAACACAATGCAATGGAATTTGTTCACCAAGTAGAATGTGATGAAAATAATGAAAGTCCTGAAATTCAATCTGAACCAACACAAAATGTGCAACAAAAGAGAAAATCCACTGAGGCAGGACCTTCTCATTTAAAGACTGGAAAAAAGAAATCCCCACAACAAACTCGAGGGGCTGCAAAGTTGTCCCTGCAAATTGATAAATTATGCAGCACGGCCGTAAGTATGAATGAAGCAACATCAAGGTTGAATCCTATTACAGATCCATTTGGCATTCCACAAGCAGTAAAAATGCTCGAAGAATTGTCTGAGGAAATTCCAGAAGCTAGTAAACTCTACTTTTTCGCACTGAAACTAATAGCGAATAAAGAGAAACGAACTGTGTTTTTATCAATTCCTCAAAGGGTTAGAGTTCGATGGCTTAATGAGGAAATGAAGGATAGTTTAAAACTTTCTAGTCTTCTTAGTCCTTGAGATATGAATCACTAAACTTTTGTTGGGAACTAGTAGGTGTCACTTTCTTATAATATTTAGTTTGAGATATTGATAAGTGTCATCTATGTTTAATCTTTATTTTGTTTCGGACACTGATAAGTGCAACCTATGTTTACTATTTATATTATTTTGGATCTTGATATTTCACTATATATTTATGTTTGCTGAGAATACTTATTTATGTATTTTGATGGTGGAGATTATTATATTTGGTGGTGTTTATATATTATGTTATATATGTTTGGTATATTTATTTTTTATAATTTTTTATTAAAATGTTTATTTTTTGTTTTTATAATTTTTCACAGGTAATGAGTATTAGTATTATTAACAGTTCTCATGATGATGAAAATGATGATGAAGGGGAGATTAATGAGCTTTTACAGCTTCAACAAAATTATCATAGGTTGTTTGCTGTGACAGCATCTTCCGTGCAATTATATTATGAAAAATATTTATTGAAACAATCGTGCATGGATTCGAGACAATCAGGTGATGTTTGGATTCGTGAGATCCTTGATGGTCACGAATCGCGTTGTCAGATTAATTTTAGAATGTCAAAAATCGTGTTCAAAAGTTTGTTGAGAGTTTTAGAAACACGATACAATCTACAAGGTACAAGAAGAATTTCTTCTAAAGAAATGTTGGGCATCTTTTTGTATATTTTGGGAATTGGCGCATCCGTTTCTCAATGTCGAGAGCGATTTCAAAGGTCTGAATGGACAATCAGTCAACATTTTGCAATTATGTTGGAGAAAGTTTCACAAATGGCTATGGATATAATCGCACCAGATGATCGTTCTTTTAGCACAATACCAGAACAAATACTTAATGATTCTAGATATATGCCACATTTTAAGGTAACATTTAAATATTATAGTTTCATATTTATGAGGTTTATTTACTTTAAAGATGCTTGTGTACTAATGTGATTTTTTTTGTAGGATTGCATAGGTGCAATTGATGGTACACATATTCATGCCATTCTTCCACCAAATGAACAAATACCATACATAGGAAGAAAAGGTGTCCCAACTCAAAACGTTATGGCAGTGTGTGATTTTAATATGTGCTTCACATTTGTCGTTGCTGGATGGGAAGGAACATCACATGATACGAGGATATTTCTTGATGCTATTCGAGATTCACGATTAAAATTTCCACACCCACCAAATGGTAAATTTCCTTCATTTGTTTTTTAAATTACATTTAAATGATTTAATTAATTATTTTTGTACTTTGATATATAGGAAAATATTACCTCGTTGATTCTGGATACCCACAAATGAAAGGTTTTCTTGGGCCTTATAGAGGACAACGATATCACTTACCTGACTTTCGTAGAGGTAGACCTGTGTCTGGTAAAGAAGAGATATTCAATCATTCACATTCATCGTTACGTAGTGTGATCGAGCGAACTTTTGGTGTACTGAAAAAAAATGGGCAATTTTAAGGGATATGCCAAGTTATAGTTTTGAAAAACAAAGGATGATCGTTATATGCACAATGGCGTTGCACAATTTTATTCGAAAACATGCGGGTCGGGATGATGTCGATTTCATGAAATACGAAAATATTAACCCAGAAGATGTGCAAGATGAAGAAAGTTATGAAGATATTGGTGATGAATTAAACATGTCATATGGTGATGAAATGGAATTCGTGAGAGATGCCATAGCTTGTAGTTTAATGAACTCAATTTAAATTGCAAGTTGTAATGTTTTTGTGTCATAGCTTGTAGTTTAATGAAATCATTGAAAATTACAAGCACTAATATATTTTTGTGTCGTAGCTTGTAATTTAATGAAATCATTGTAAACTGCAAGTACTAATGTATTTTTTGTGTCGTATCTTGTAGTTTAAAGAAATTATTGTAAATCGTAAGCTCATATTTTTTGTAATATTTATGTTGGTTGTCGTAACTTTTAGTTTAATGAATTTAACTTAAATTAATATATTTCGTATATTATTTTTAATATATTTTAAAAATAATTTATATACTTAAAATTTATATTTTTCTAAAAAATTATTCATATTTTATATATTATTTTAAAAATATTTTAATATAAAATAAAATTTGTTTTATAATTTTAAATTTATCTATTTCATATGTTATAATATCAATGAATCTAAATATGATTAAATTAATATATTTTAAATTTTATAACATGATGTCTAAAATAGACATTTTATCTTTTCAAAATCACTTTCTGACAGCAATAACAAACAATAAAATCTTAAACTCAGCTTTTCAAAATCATTTTTCTACAACACTTTTAAAATCACTTTTCCAACCGCACTTTTTAAAAGCAACCACAAACTAAGCCTAAAAATGATGACCACAAAAATCCAAGCCCTTTTGGCTCAAATTATTTTGAAAAATTCCAATCGGAACCAAACTAAAAACAACTATTCTAAACTATTTATTTTTTCTAGAAATTGTGTATTTCTTAGATAATTTATTGAGGATACAATTATGAAAAATAATAAAGAAATGCATATTCCTTGATTAGTTAGAACCTTTAAAACAAAATAATAGAAAAAATTTAATGATGAAAAATATAACTCTAAATATTTAAAAAAATTATTTGTAAAAAATTCAAGCTTCAACAATTTACTTATCCCGAATAAGGATACATCAAAATTTCTACAACCAAAATAAAATGCAAGTAAAGTATTAGTCCAAGCCAAGATAAAAAAAAAGAATACAAAAAATCGATGATAGAAATGCTGAGTTCAATAAGTTCTGAATCATAAGAAAAAAATGAACACAAAAATTTCTAGTCATTTTCAATTAGAACTATTGATCTTGCAGATGACATTGACAAAATCTCTGTTACAATTATCAAAACAAAAAAATAAATAAAAAAGTCTTGAATCATAAGAAGAAAATAAAGACAAAAATTTCTAGTCATTTTTAATTAGAACTATTGATCTTGCAGATGACATTGACAATACCTATGTTACAATTATCAAAACAAAAAATTAAATAAAAAAGTCTTGAATCATAAGAAGAAAATGAAGACAAAAATTTCTAGTCATTTTCAATTAGAACTATTGATCTTGCAGATGACATTGACAATACCTCTGTTACAATTATTAAAATAAAAAATTAAATAAAAAAGTCTTGAATCATAAGAAGAAAATAAAGACAAAATTTTTTAGTCATTTTCAATTAGAACTATTGATCTTATAGATGACATTGATAATACATACCTCTGTTACAATTATCAAAACAAAAAAATAAATAAAAAGTCTTGATCCTACACAAGAATCCAAAAGACAATAATGACAAAATAGTGGTGGTAGGCTGGTGGCAAGATTTCTCAAAGATAGTCAAGAATTTTAAAAATGTTGGCAAAAAATTCAGAAAAAAATAAATAAATAGCAAAGCAAGTAATTTACCGACACAAGAAGCCAACAGAAACCATATAGTTGCCAAAAATAGTAGCAATCATTTTTTTTATTAAGGGGGCATCCACTACACACTTCATTAAAAAACCTCCCTAATCCTAATGGAGGAAAAAGAGTATGTGCAGTGGAGCAAAAAAACCAAGAATCCGAGACATAAATATCAAATAAAATAACTAACAAACATAGCTAAAGCTAAACTACCCAGCAAGCACCATGCACAAAAGCATGGCCACGGCTGCAGCATCCACTCTTTCAGTCTGTGATCACCCAAACCATCCGAATACAGCAAGTACCAACCCATCAACCAAAACCCTCCGCAGCACAGCAACCTAGCACCTCTTTCTTCAGTTGATCGCGAACAGCCGGGGGTGGTTCAAGGAAATGGTAATACGTCAAAGGTAACTCTTTCGCCAGTTTCGCGAGCGTATCCGCAACTATATTAACCTCGCGCTTCACCCAAGAAAACTGAATTTCCCAGTTCCGCTCCACAATTTCCTTGAGATGAACCCGAAGATTCGAAGGAAATTTCAACGGATCACCCAAGAGAAAGTCGTCATACACATCTCTATTGTTCGTTTCCACAATAATCTTCTGAAATCCAAGAGCCCACGCCGTCGATAGCCCCTCATAGACCGCCCAAAGCTCAGCATCGAAAACAGAACACACCCCAATTTTCTTTGAAAACCCGAACCGCCACTGTCCCAAGCTATTTCGTCCAACACCTCCACAAAATGATGCCCCGGTACTCACATTTCTGGCACAGTCAATATTCAATTTTACCCAGCCTACCGGGGGTTGCACCCAACAAGCTGCATGAGCAGACCACACCCTCCCAGTTGCGTGGAGGCTTCGTCGCTCCTCCGCCCGCAACACCTCCTCAACTTAAATAGATTTTGATCATTCATTTGAACAAAATTTACAAATATCCAACCTATTACTACCCATAAGTATTTAATTACATTTATTCTAAGTAGTTAATTAATTAATTCTGTTTTAACTTTGGCAGGCAATGGATTTTCCAGGGGGGAAAGTAACATACACTACTGAATTGAAATTCATTTCAGGGTCTTCAGATAAAAGAATACCTTGTTATCGAGTTCTCGGCGACAACGGAGAGCTACTTAATGATTTTAAAGAGCTAAATACAATTAACACGATATTCATATTTAAGATTTTGATATTCGGTCAGTCATGTCGTACAATCATTTTAAATATAGTGAAAAAAATTTAAAGATAAAATGGATGTCACTCATGAATAGAAAAATAAATGTCATTTATGAATAATTAAATTTAAATAGTAGAGATTCTTACCATGTTCAATAATGTATCGAATGGTGAGAAAAAGACAATTGTACAAGAAGACAAAATCATCTATGAAAACTTCTAGTAAAGTTGTAATAGTAAAGATTCTCACTATGTTCAATAATGTATGAATGTGTTAAAATAATTTTTATTTATCATTTTTCAAAAATATAATTTTCATTTTGAAATTTCCAAAAAAATAGAATGCAAATTTGGTTAATAGATAAAAACTTATTTTAAAAGGAGAACAGTGAAAATATTTCTGGTGTCTAGTTTTTTAAAATATAAGTGAAAAATTAATTATTAAGTAATTAAATAATAATAATAATAATAATAATAATAATAATAATAATAATAATAATAATAATAATAATAATAATAATATGTTTAAATAAATCAAAGTTTTAAAATAAGCATTAAAAGGAAAACTCGAGTTAAACAAATGTTATGTTTGACAATTAGCGGATAACCGATAGTTGTTTGATTATTTGAACAAGTAAAATGACATATAGAGACATGATTATATTCAATATTTGTTTGAATAATTTATTAGTTTTTAATATTTTGTATATGTTACTATTAATTAGATTATAAAAATTATTTTTTAATATCATTACTAAACATATATAAAGGATGTATATATTATTTTTTTATTTGTGAAATTATCTTTTTAATATAATTTTACTAATTATTAAATTTAAATGTATATGTTAATTTCTTATTTATTTATAAAATTATATTTTGAATATATTTTTATTAATTATTAAATTTAATGTACATGCTAATTTCTTATTTATGATTTTTTAAAAATATTAGTTATTTAAATTTATGTTATTTAGAAAAAAAAATATAATTATCAATGACAACATAGTCTTTACGAGTCTTTTATTCAAACCTCTAAATCAAAAAGCTCATAATAGGAGCTTTTTCAAAATGAGAGGTTTCACCCAAATCCGCTATTATAATCCTCTATTTACCAAATGTCTAAATTAGCAGATTTGATTGGTCAAATCTCTAACTTTAGCTCAAAAAGCTGTTTGCCAAACATGACCAAAATTAAAATAGTGAAATACCCTTTTATGTTTTTAAAATTTCACTCATTTTATTTTTTTATAATTTTACAACTATACACGTTTTCTTCAATAATTTTTATTTTTCAAAAAAATAAAAATAAAAACTATCTATATTCTTTAAAACCAAACACATACATAATCTTCTCTCAAGTATTATTTATCTAACCTTATGACTTCAAAAATCAAAACATATATTTTTAATTAAAATTACTTTATTTTTGAACAATCTTAAGTAATTATAAGATAATATTAATATCTTATACTTAACCCTTTAATGTACCACACACCTTATAAACAAAGCGAATTGAACCCTTATTTTCTAGTATAAATATAAGGATGAGTCTACAACGTGCGACGAACACCGATGAACACCACTAACGATGAACATCGATGAACATTATTAAATTAATTAATAAAGATTTAAAATTTTAAGGACCCATCAAATAATTAATAATTATTTTAAAAATTCAATTAAATTATTTTTTTATATATTAAAATTTTATTTTTTTAATAAGGGTAAACTATATATTTAGTACCTCACTTATTTCGTATTTCTATTGAACCCTCATTATTTAAATATTATTTTAATTAGACACTATTCTTTATAAAAAAAGTAATTTAACCCTTAACCCTCAACCTAATACCCTAAACTATTAAATCTTAAACCCTTAAACTCTTAAACCTATACCCTAAACCATATACTGTTTGAGCGAACCATCTAAAGAAACATTCTTACTATCATTTGTCGCTGCTTGTGCAGGGGATTATCCTCCTAGCATTAACAGCCATGCTTGATCCCTTAAGGCCACAACCATGTCCAAACGGATCAACAATGTGTCCAAGGCTATCAAAACTTCAATTCTG
This sequence comes from Hibiscus trionum, assembly GCA_030270665.1. Taxonomy (NCBI): domain Eukaryota; kingdom Viridiplantae; phylum Streptophyta; class Magnoliopsida; order Malvales; family Malvaceae; genus Hibiscus; species Hibiscus trionum. The sequence goes on from BSYR01000016.1 coordinate 590,792, forward strand.
CATACTTTACTCCGGCATAGCTTTAGCATCTATTGGTGTGGCCGGCACTCGTTTCACCATTGCCGCCATCGGAGCTAATCAATTCGATGATTCGAAGGACCAGAGGGCTTTCTTCAACTGCTTTGCTATCACATTGTATACATCAATGGTGTTAGGTGCCACGGTGATTGTTTACATTGAGGAAAACGTAAGTTGGGTATTCGGATACTGGCTATGTGCCGCGGTGAATGTCGTCGGACTAGCCGTTTTTGTGTGGGGAAGACGTTATTTTCGACATTTGAAGCCTAAAGGGAGCCCTTTTACTAGCTTTGCTCATGTTGTGATTGCCACCATTGCTGAGAGGAAAGTCCCTCTTTCATCCAGAGCTGAAGATTACTACCATCGAGACGATGGAGCTACGGAGAAACCAGCTTCATTGCCTTCTAAAAGCTTCAGGTATAAAATGTTCAATTTGTCGTCGTCGTTATTTCGTGATTTCGATGCTGAACCGATCGAGCAATGCAGGTTTCTAAACCATGCTGCTGCAATGGAAACAGAGGCGAATGGATCAGAAGCAAAATCATGTTATGTGTACATCATTTATGATTGTGTTGCAATGCGGCTCTCTTCTTGGTTTTGAATGTTGTGAAAAGCATATTGTGCAACTATTTGCTTTCCATTATAACTCGCTTTAAATTCTTCATGATAGCTATTGCTACTGCTGTTACCATTGTGGAGATATTGAAGAACAATGATGGCTCTTGATTCCCAACGAGGTTCTTCAGAAATGTTGATCCTTTCTTTGCTATTGGTATTCAGGTGACCGGTAACGTGTCTACGATCCCAGTCTCGAGCAGACAACATGATCGGCATCCGTGCCGGCATATTCTAAAAAACTAAGCTTTGCTTTTGAATGTCTCATCCATTTTAGATCCTACAATTTGTCACACTTTTGGTTGATTAACAGGTGAGATACAGAAGAGCAGCGAAAGCGCTGATGCGATTAAACCCTGATTACTTAAGAACATACACTCCAGAAGAAATTGATGGAATGGAGTGGGAGAGTCTGGAGACAACAATTTCTCTTTGGATCCAACATTTCGAGCTTGCGGTCAAAACAGTCTTTGTATCAGAAAAGAAACTATGCAAACAAGTTTTGGGAGGTCTTTCCGAAGTGCTTATCTGGTTAGAGTGTTTTGTCAAAATTGCAGATAAAATCATGGCGGTATTTTTCCGCTTTGGAGAAGGTGTTGCAAGGAGTAACAGAGAGCCCTAGAAACTGTTCAAGCTCTTGGAAATGTTTGACTCCTTAGAAAAGCTGAAACTCGAATTTACAGAGATTTTCGAAGGTGAATCAGGAGCTGATATTTGCATACGTTTCAGGGAACTCGAAAAGCTACTTTTAAATTATATCTTGAATTTAGGTGTTGCTGCTTAATGCTAGGAGGATAATCCCATTCACAATCATATACCTTTAACTCTTCTATTTATATAGGGTTTAGAGTATAGGTTTAAGTGTTTAAGATTTAATAGTTTAGGGTATTAGGTTGAGGGTTAAGGGTTAAATTATTTTTTTATAAAAAATAATGTCTAATTGAAATAATATTTAAATAATGAGGGTTCAATAGAAATACGAAATAGGTGAAGTACTAAATATATAGTTTACCCTTATTAAAAAAATAAAATTTTAATATATAAAAAAATAATTTAATTGAATTTTTAAAATAATTATTAATTATTTGATTGGTCCTTGAAATTTTAAATCTTTATTAATTAATTTAATATTGTTCATCGGTGTTCATCATTAGTGGTGTTCATCGGTGTTCGTCGCACGTTGTAGAATTTTCTTAAATATAATCATATTTTTTACTGAGACCATTCGTTAGGTTCTAATTAAAATTACTTTTAAATGATAATGTTAAAGGGATCTAAATACTTTTTTTTTAAAAATGATATCAAATTATATTTTGATATAAATTCAAATACAAAAGATTCTATAACATATACTTTGTGTTGACGTTCAGGACTTCAGGCTTCAGTTGCTGGGGCCTGGGTACTTATAGGCTATAGCTCAAAAAAGCGAGAAAAAGGGAAATTAAAATAAACAAGAAAAATACTCAAATCTCTCGACTTCCTGGTAATCCTCTGCTGTTCCGCTCTTTCTGTTTGTTTGGAAATAAAAATACTCACGTCTCTTTTTTTTTTCCTTCTAATAATATATGCATATGCAGAATATGATCGATGGGTAGAGAACTAGAAGAGGGAGCTGAGTTTGATATAGTTTCTTGTAAATCAAATGTAGAATCTTTGAAGACCATGAATTTTGTTGTGAAAAATGAAACCTGGGACGAGTCTCTTTACAAGAATGGAATGAACAGTTAACTGAGCTATACAAGTGCACATCACCAAATTGATGAAAGATTGGATGATATGCCTTTCCATGAAGGAGATTATACACCATTTGTGCCATCAAAATGCTACCACTCATTGGTATACATATTGATTTTGTTCTTATTCCTCATTCCTTTATTTCATATGTTCCTTATTCTTTTACTGTTGTTCTATGGTGTTTGTTGCCAAAAAAAAAAAGTCTGGTGAAGAGTGTGGGGATGGCACTGGAAGTTCTAGTCAATCTCAGTTCAGGGAGAAGCTTATGGATCTTCTGAAGATTCCTTATAACCAACTGGAGTTTGAAAATCTTTGGCCAGAAGCAACTCACAGAAAACCAGTGCAGGGTGTTAGATGCAGAAGGATGAGCTCATGTTCAACCAAAACTGATGGAAAATCATACCTTGATTTGTATGAAGGTAAGTTTTGTTTCTCCAAGTTTATTGATCTTTTCCCCATATTATAAATATGTAAGTTTTGTTTATTAAGTCCGTAGGTAACTGAGACCGGTGCCAGTTTCTGAAAGAATGAGTAAAGATGATGCACATGTTTTTCTCACATAAAATGAGTAAGCTAGTCTCCTGGTGAACCGATGTTACTAAGTGCTGCTAAAAACCAGTTGGTCCACTGGGATGAGACACTAAATCTCTTAAGTTTTAGGTTCAGGTGTTTGAATCCGTTGTGAATGGAAGAAACTGGGCTGAGAAGCCCGTCCCCACTCCTTATAATGAACCTCTACGGTACACGATCCAAATTAGTTGTCCTATACCAATTGTTATACCAAAAAATATGTTACTGAGTGCTTGGTTGTTCCTGGAAAGTTTCATCTCCCACTCTCAGTTGGTTGTTTTGCTATTCCACTGCAAGTGATTTTAGTGGTTCTTCCTCTGTTTTCACTTCTAATTTTAGTGATTTTGGTTCATAGTTTCAGTACTTTCGTGCAGTGAGCTTGATAACTGTTTCCTATTGTAGTTTCAGTATTTATTCAGCCATCACACATGAGAATTTCTCAGAAAATATTAGCTTTAATAACCATTTTGTTACTCTTGCAGAACTAAGAATGAAAGTTGAAGAATTCAAGCATGATCAATGTAAAGTTTTGCATCTCTTGCGGGGATTTTTCTTTTGGTTGGTGGTGAGTGTTTCATCATTGGTACATTCAGAATATTTATTGCATCTTAATTCTTAGCAGAGGTTTTCATACCAATGACAACAAACATGGTTGCTTGGCACAAATGACATGTACTAGTGTTCTCAAACTTTTTTTTTTCCTGAGCAAAGCTTCTAATTTGTAGTATTTTGCCAGAATATTCCTCATGAAGGTGTATTTCAGCCATGGTTGGACTCGTTGTATCTGAAGGCATTGACTGACCAGAGAGTAATGAATGGTATGCATCCAGGTTTATCTGCCGATGATGCAAGTATTCATGTTTGATGAATCATTGACAAGTGTAGAAAATAGAAACACGAGAGTAGAGAAAAATCTCTATCAGAATATTTTATTTATCTCTCCTAATTTACATAGGCAGAATCTTCTTTTAAAGACTTGGTACAGCATTTCTAGTTAAATTAGGCTATTTCCAGAATTATCACTTTATCTCTAAGATAAAGTTCCTATACAATTAAACCACGGATTAGGATAGAATTTACAGCAGTAAAACCAAGTATTTACACTGTTCTAACCTACACTCCCCCTCAAGCTGGTGAGTATATGTTATATACTCCTAGCTTGAATGTAAAATTATCGAAGGTCACTCTTGGTAGTGCTGTAACCCCCTAAATTTGGCCTAAAAAAATAGCCGAATTTAGGAAGTCACAATTAAACACTTTACCCTCAAGAAACTAATTCAAATTCTAATATATTAAAATAGCGTAAAATAAATTATTTTTGATAACAAAATAAAATGTCTCGATATTTATAAAATTCAAACATTAAAAATAATAATCTTATAATTTAAATAAAACTCTCAAATTTAAAGTTTGAAAATGCATGGTAAAAATAATAAGCCCCAAATCTGAAATTATATCAAAATCCCAAAATAATCTTAATAATAAAATATTCCTGAAAATAAAGTATGTTCACACTGAAGATAAAATAAATTTGATAATTAAAGAGATCCTTTGAGTACCAAGTCGCTTAGAATCCAAGGTATATGTAAGAGAAAACTATAAGGGAGTAAGCTATTGAGCTCAATGTGTCTCTAAAGTGCAAGCAATCACAAATTCAGTTTCACAACAATCATTTTCACACAAATAATTAAAAGACACAAAACACGTTTAAACACGATTTTATGAAATCACAATGCAATGCACCCATACTGCATAGTCACCAAAAAGAGTAGGTTTCCCAGAACCTCTCGCTATATAGTCACCAACGCAAGTGGTATAAACCACTGAACTTCCTCCGTACAATCCCAACCCATGATAACATAGTTACAGTTTTTACAGTCTCAACACAGTCGATAATAAATCAGGGATTCACAACTCATTTATTTTAAATCACAATTTTATTCACAGTTTAAAAATAATATGCACGAAAAAACATAATGTAAAATCACAACACAGTTGAAAATCACTCCAGCGTAAAATCGAAGGCACAAAAATAAAAGTATGTAGCAAGGAAAGAGAACACACATTAACCAAAGCAAACTCAACCTACTGAATAATTTGTTTCCCACTATCAGAAGTACTGAGTTTAACTGTATCGGAACCTACGGGAATAATTCTACGTTAACACTATTACTATGCTAAATATAACTAAAGAATTACTCCTAAATACTTATTTAACGAAGTTTAGTTGAACATCAACGAGAGAGAACACACCCATAATGATCAGTTAATAACGTTGAAATTATACTCGATCATCACTTTACCTTGCTGTCAGTGAATGCATGATGCCTGGGTGATTCTGCAAAACGACACTTAAATGACAGCAAACCGGTTAACCTGGTCATTTCTTGAACATAATTTCTTATAAAGCTTGTACCTAATTTGTTACAAAAAAATGTAAGAAAAGCGATATATACAAAATTCCTTATAAAGTAGGAAATTGTGTACAAACACAATTACTTACAATAATGCACAATTTGGTACAAAATATGTAAGAAATTGTGTTTGTACACAATTTCTTACCAAATATACCTAATTTCTTACTTCAAGTAAGAAATTAGGTATATACCAAATTCCTTACGAATTTTTAAGTTGAGGTAAAGTTGGTCAAACCTTTGTAAGAAATTGTGTTTGTACTCAATTTCTTACAAGAATACACAATTTGGTACAAAATAGGTAAGAAGTTGTGTTTGTACACAATTTCTTACCAAATATACCTAATTTATTACTGAAATTGTAAGAAATTAGGTATATATACAATTCCTTCCGATTTTTAAGTTTTGGTAAAGTTGCTCAAACCTTTGTAAGAAATTGTGTTTGTATTGAATTTCTTACAAGAATGCACAATTTGATACAAAATAGGTAAGTAATTGTGTTTCTACACAATTTCTTACCAAATATACCTAATTTAGTACTAAAATTATAAGAAATTAGGTATATGCCCAATTTCTTACGAATTTTTAAGTTGGGGTAAGGTTGCTCAAACCTTTATAAGAAATTGTGTTTGTACTCAATTTCTTACAAGAATACACAATTTGGTACAAAATAGGTAAAAAATTGTGTTTGTACATAATTTCTTACCAAATATACCTAATTTTTTTACTGGAATTGTAAGAAATTAGGAATATATCAAATTCTTTACGAATTTTTAAGTTCGGGTAAAGTTGCTCAAATCTTTGTAAGAAATTGTGTTTGTACTCAATTTCTTACAAGAATGCACAATTTAGTACAAAATAGGTAAGGGAATGTGTTTGTACACAATTTCTTACTAAATATACCTAATTTCTTACTGAAATTGTAAGAAATTAGTTATATACTCAATTCCTTACGAATTTTTTAGTTGGGGTAAAGTTGCTCAGATTTTGGTAAAAAATCATGTACAAACACAATTCCTTACTACAATGCACAATTTGGTTCCGAAACTGGTGGTGTAGTTTCGATACCCAAAAGCAAGGTTGGCAATATATGAGATGTAGGGGTATCAGTGCTGGTCTGAAAGTATGGGCAAAATTTTTTCATTCCATTAGGTGGCATCGAAACCACTTATATGGGGTTTCAGTGCTGGTTTGGCAGTATGGGCAAAATTTTCATTCCAGTAGGTAGCATCGAAACCACCTATATGGGATTTTGGTGCTGGTCTGAAACTATGGGCAATTTTTTTTCAATCCAGTAGGTGGCATCGACACCAAAATATAAACATCAACTTGCTTTTTTAACTAAATTAGGTATATACCCAATGCTGCAAGAGTGCCTATAGTCCAATTTGTGTACATTTGCTACTACTAAGTGTATACAGTACCAAAATCCCTAAAGATGGTTTTGATACCACTAAAAGGAATCTACCTTTTTAGTGTTTTGTCTTTTTATTGTAATCACATAAACCGTTTCATGTTCATCATGTATAAAGCTAGTTTCGATACCCCCAGAACGAATCAGCCTTTTCAGTTTTGTGTCTTTTCACTAGAATCACATGAACCGTTTCATGTTCATCATATATAAAGCTGGTTTCGATACCCCTAGAACGAATCAACCTTCTCAGTTTCGTGTCTTTTCACTAGAATCACATGAATCGTTTCATGTTCATCATGTATAAAGCTGGTTCGATACCCCCATCATGATTCAGCCTTTTCAGTTTCGTGTCTTTTCACTAGAATCACATGAACCATTTCATGTTCATGTACCTTTGATGAACAGACATTGTGCCTTCTCACTTTCCCTCCCAACTGAAATTCCCTATATATTAACAACCCTTCTCTTTACTCTTTACAACATCTTCTACTCAATATACTCAGCCCTTCGCTCTGAAATCAGTTCTCCTTCACCATATTCTATTCAATATCTTCAGATACAATGAGTTCGAGCAGAGCTTATAGTCACAATCCTCAGCCATTGGCAAAGATGAAACTTTATTTCGACTCAGAATCAAACAACGATGATGATGTCTATTTTGATTCTCACGAAGAGGAGGAACAAAGCCATGAGATACTAAAAACAAACAGATGGTTTAAGAAGTTTTTCGAGACCTTAGAATGAATGAACACAATCAATGACCCTTCTACTCAATGGCAGTGTCCAGCATGTCAAGGAGGTCTTGGTGTCACTCACAGGTTTCTTGGCCTTCAGTCCCTAGTGACACATGCCAAAACTAGAGGCGAACCAAAGCTCAAGCTCCATCGCCAACTTGCTCAGCTATTGGACGAGAAATTGCGTAGAAGAGGTACTTCGGCTGTTCCTCAAGGTTAAACTTATGGAGAATGGAGTGGTTTGAGAGATGATCAGAATGATGCTGATATTGTTTGCCTCCGCCTTCAAACGATGAGGAAGAGGATCACCAAATACTCTAGCCACCCATGCTGATGATAATGAACACAAGGCTTCATCAAGATGCAAATGAGAAAATAGTTATATAACTTTTGAATTATGCTTTCATGAATATTACAATTCTTTAACTTGTAATGTATTATATTTTCTGCTTCATTGGCTTGGAATGGGAAACCAAGACGGAAACCCCATATAGGTGGTTTCGATGCCACCTACTGGAATGAAAATTTTGCCCATACTTTATGACCAGCACCGAAATCCCATATAAGTGATTTCGATGCTACCTACTGGAATGAAAATTTTGCACATACTATCAAACTAGCATCGAAACCTCATATAAGTTTCGATGCCACTTACTGGAATGATTTTTTTTCCTATACTGTCAAATCAGCACCGAAACCCCATATAGGTGGTTTCGATGCCACCTATTGGAATGAAAAAAATTTGTAAGAGAAAACGATATATACTTTTTTGTTATATTGTTTCACGAAGGTTCAAAATAGCTCATGTAGTTGTAAGGAAATGTGTACATACACAATTTTTTTTACCCAAAAGCATACTTTGTTACAAGTTTTATAAGGGGCATCGAAACCACCTATATGTGGTTTCGGTGCTGGTTTGGTAGAATGGGCAAAAGTTAAAGTCCATTATGTGGCATCGAAACCACCTATATTGGGTTTCGGTGCTGGCTGAGCAGAAATGGGGCGTATGTTTAATTTTGTTAAGGTGAGAATGGATCTTGTTGTAAGGAATTGTGTACATACACAATTTTCTTACAAAATATACTTTGGTATAGGTATTACAAGGATTTATGTATATACACAAATACAAAATAAGAAAAAATTGATGACATTGAATGCGACGTCGAATCCACCATTTTATAGTTTCGGTGCTAGTTTGGCAGATACGAAAATATTTGAAGGACTTCAAAAAACCCCTTATTAGTTGAAAATTAACATTTGGAGTAAGACAGAAGGATCCTATTGAAATTAAGGATGAAATATATTTAGGAAACAAAAAAACTGAAGTCCCAAGTTCTTCAATTATATATTGAAATAAAAAAATGAAATTAAAAGAATGACGCCTCCTCAATCCTCATCCCTGGTCAGGGAAACGACCTCCATGCCCTCTGCCACCCATGGCATTTGGACTAGCCTCTCGTTGTGAACTGTGCTGTCCAACCATCTCTGCATATGATCGCATCTCAAATTTGACCCTATAGCTGCCTAATGAACAAAACATGTATGCATAAGTATGAGCAGAAGTGCATCTTGTATAAAAGAAGAAAATGATAGAGAAAACCTTGAGAATGGCGGTTGAAGTTGTCGATGTTTTCTTTGGCAGCCATATAATCATAAAGTTGGCGCTGTCTCGCTGGACTATACAATAAGCTCTTGGTTTTCCATTCCAAGCCACTGAAGCAGAAAATGCAAGACATTACAAATTAAGGAATTGTAATATTCATGAAAACATAATTTAAAAGTTATATAATTACCTTCCCATTTGCATCTTGATGAAGTTTTGTGTTCATTATCATCACTATGGTTGGCCAGAGTATTTTGTGATCCTCTTCCTCATCGTTTGAAGTCGGGGGGCAAACAATATCAACATCATTCTGATCATCTCTCAAACCACTCCATTCCCTATAAGCTTGACCTCGAGGAACAACCGAAGTACCCCTTCTACTCAATTCCTCGTCCAATAGCTGAGCAAGTTGGCGATGAAGTTTGAGCTTTGGTTCGCCTTTGGTTTTGACTTGTGTCACTAGGGACCGAAGGCCAAGAAACATGTGAGTGGCACTAGGACCTCCTTGACATGCTGGACACTACCATTGAGTATAAGGGTCATTGATTGTGTTCATTCTATCGAAGGTCTCGAAAAATTTCTTGAACCATCTGCTTGTTTTCAGTGTCCCGTGGCATTGTTCCTCATCTTCGTTAGAATCAAAATAGATATCATCATCGTTGTTTGATTCTAAGTCGAAATCAAGTTTCCTCTTTGCCGATGGCTGAGGATTGTGACTAGAAGCTCTGCTTGAACTCATTGTATCTGAAGATATTGAATAAAATATGTTGAATGAGAACTGATTTCAGAGCGAATGGTTGAGTATATTGAGTAGAAGATGTTGTAAAAAGTAAAGAGAAGAGTTGATAATATATATCAAATTTCAATTAGAAGGGAAAGTGAGAAGGCACAATGTCTGTTTATCGAAGGTACATGAAATGGTCCATGTGATTCTAGTGAAAAGACACGAAACTGAAACGGCTGATTCGTGCTGGGGTATCGAAACCAGCTTTATACATGATGAACATGAATCAGTTCATGTGATTCTAGTGAAAAGACACGAAACTAAAAAGGCTGATTCGTTCTGGAGGGTATCGAACCCAGATTTATACATGATGAACATGAAACGGTTCATGCGAATCTAGTGAAAAGACACGAAACTGAAAAGGCTGATTCGTTCTGAGGGGTATCGAAACTTTTATACATGATGAACATGAAACGGTTCATGTGATTACAGTGAAAAGACAGAACACTGAAAAGGCAGATTCCTTTTAGTGGTATCGAAACCATCTTTAGGGGTTTCGATACTGTATACACTTAGTAGTAGCAAATGTACACAAATTGGACTATTGCCACTCTTGCAGCATTGGGTATATACCTAATTTAGTTAAAAAGGCAAGTGGATGTTTATATTTTGGTTTTGATGCCACCTACTGTAATGAAATTTTTTTGCCAATACTTTCATACGAGCACCGATACCCTCACATCTCATATATTGCCAACCTTGCTTTTGGGTATCAAAAGTACACCACAAGTTTCTGAACCAAATTGTGCATTGTAGTAAAGAATTGTGTTTGTACACAATTTCTTACAAAAGTTTGAGCAACTTTACCCTAACTAAAATATTCGTAAGGAATTGGGTATATACCTAATTTGTTACAATTTCACTATGCAATTAGGTATATTTGGTAAGAAATTGTGTACAAACACAATTCCTTACCTATTTTGTACCAAATTGTGCATTCTTGTAAGAAATTGAGTACAAACACAATTTCTTACAAAGGTTTGAGCAACTTTACGTCAACTTAAAAATTCGTAAGGAATTGGGTTTATACCTAATTTTTTTACAATTTCAGTAAGAAATTAGGTATATTTGGTAAGAAATTGTGTACACATACAATTCCTTACCTATTTTGTACCAAGTTGTGCATTCTTGTAAGAAATTGAGTACAAACACAATTTCTTACAAAGATTTGAGCAACTTTACTCCAACTTAAAAATTCGTAAGGAATTAGGTATATACCTAATTTCTTACAATTTCAGTAATAAATTTGGTATATTTGGTAAGAAATTGTGTACAAACACAATTCCTTACCTATTTTGTATTAAATTGTGCATTCTTAGTACAAACACAATTTCTTACAAAGGTTTGAGCAACTTTACCAAACTTTAAAATTCGTAAGGAATTGAGTATATACCTAATTTCTTACAATTTCAATAAGAAATTGAGTACAAACACAATTTCTTACAAATGTTTGAGCAACTTTACCACAACTTAGAAATTCGTAAGTAATTGAGTATATACCTAATTTCTTAAAATTTTAATACTAAATTAGGTTTATTTGGTAAGAAATTGTGTACAAACACAATTCCTTACCTAATTTGTACCAAATTGTGCATTCTTGTAAGAAATTAAGTACAAACACAATTTCTTACAAATGTTTAAGCAACTTTTCCCCAACTTAAAAATTTGTAAGGAATTAGGTATATACCTAATTTCTTACAATTTCAGTAATAAATTAGGTATATTTGGTAAGAAATTGTGTACAAACACAACTCCTTACCTATTTTGTACCAAATTGTACATTCTTGTATGAAATTGAGTACAAACACAAATTCTTACAAAGGTTTGACCAACTTTATCCCAACTTTAAAATTCGTAAGGAATTGAGTATATATCTAATTTCTTACAATTATAGTAAGAAATTAGGTATATTTGGTTAGAAATTGTGTACAAACACAATTCCTTACTTATTTTGTACCAAATTGTGCATTCTTGTAAGAAATTAAGTACAAACACAATTTCTTACAAAGGTTTGAGCAACTTTACCCAACTTAAAAATTCGTAAGGAATTGGGTATATACATAATTTCTTACAATTTTATTAATAAATTAGGTATATTTGGTTTGTGTATATACTGTTTTTCTTACATTTTTTTTGTAACAAATTAGGTACAAGCTTTATAAGAAATTATGTTCAAGAAATGACCAGGTTAACCGGTTTGCCGTCATTCATCTGTCATTTAAGCGTTGTTTTGCAGAATTCACGAAACATGGGGTAAGTAGTTGGCATGCATTGATTTTATTAGGACAGTGAAGAGGGTTTCGATGCAGGCTCCAAGGATTTTTGGCAGCGATGAAATTAATATATATATATATACATATATATACATAATAAATTAATAATTGTTAAGTATGGCTCATATATTGTAAAAGGATAGATGCTGACTACTTTAATTAAGATTACAATTGTTCTAATCTTTCGGGGAGTTGTATTCTTTATCCTAGTTAGAATAGAAATTGGATGTAGGGGTTTATATAAAGAGGTTTACCCTCACCTTTTTAAGCACTTCATTAATTGTTCTTTAGGCTCTGCGGAGCGAGAGCATCTGTCCATCAAAGGAGTACTCGAGTTTTCGGTGGGTTCAGATTAAGTGGGTAGGGAGTGCGGGGGCGAAGCTGTTGAGTGGATCACACGAATGATAATAACCAAGAGGGGGGGGTGAATTGGAATTTTAATGATGATGTAACGGAAATTGCAACTTAAAAATATTGACACGGGAATTTTTGACACGGGAATTTAGAGTGGTTCAAGTTCACCAACCGAACTCTACATCCACTACCTTAGTCTCACCAAGGATTTCCAACAATTTCCACTAAATTGTTCGTCCCCTTTTCCCAGGACAAGGAGGCAACCTTTACAATTTCGGTTAATTTTTCTACCCAAAAATTAACCCAATCCTCACACAATAGAACAAAGAAATTTGGTGGCTAATAAGGTATCTCTCAATACAAATGATAGCCCAATATCAAGCACTCAACCCAATCGAACAAAATAGAAATGAAGGATACAATTGGGATTTCTAGACAAAGTAGGATTTTTGCACAAATGCTTGGATTTGATGTTTTGATATCTTCTTGAGGTTTAATGATATGTTGCTGGAGCTTCTTGGGGTCTTTTTATAGCCTCTTGATGATTTCCAACCGTTGTGAGAGTTGATTTTAAGATTATAGCCGTTGGGATGCTTTTTCTCCACTTTCTTGCACTTTTCCAGCTATGAGTATCGGTACTCTATAGTGGGGTATCGATACCTGTCTCATAAGAAAATAGCCGTTGTGTACAAATAATAAAGGGGTATCGATACGCGTTCTTGGCGTATCGGTACTGGGTATCGAAACAGCACAGGCTGTATCGATACCTTTTTCTCGACATAGCTCACTGTCAAATGGGGTATCGATACTAGGGTTAGAGGTAGGGGTGTTCAAAAAAATCCGATCCGATTGATCCGATCCGATTATCCGTTGATCCGATCCGAAATTTCGGATATCCGATCCGTTTTTTATTTTTCGGATAATTCGGATCGGATATCCGAAAATTTCGGATCGGATACGGATAGTGGTTTTACATTCGGATCGGATATCCGATTATCCGGTATCCGAAAAATTCAATTTTTTTATAGGTATAAATCTTATTATATTCGATATTTTTACTTGTTATATATGAAAAATTGAAATTTTTATGGATACAATATTGTTATATTCAATAATTTATTAATTTTTATATTCGAAAACCTAAATTTTTCATGGATAAAACCATTAAATTAAAAAATAATCAAATAAATTCATAAATTTCGGATATTCGGATATCCGAGTATCCGATCCGAAAATTCGGATATCCGAATTTTCGGATATCCGGTTTTTTCGGATCGGATACGGATCGCTATTTAGGTGATCCGAAATTTTCGGATATCCGAATTTTCGGATCGGATCGGATCGGGTATCCGAAATGAACACCCCTAGTTAGAGGTATCGATACCGGTTTAGTGACCGTTTAAAAATCTCAACGGTTATATTTTTAAACTGACTTTGAAATTAATAATTATAAAACGGTATCGATACTGGTTCATCCGTATCGATACTGATTTCATAGAGTATCGATACTAGGGTTTGCCGTTTCGATACTTGTTCCGACAGAGGCAAACTTTTGCTAAAAAGGTATCGATACTCCTTGATGGGTATCGATACTGGTTGACGTTTTTCAGTATTTTTGCCTTGGAACACTTAGAAAATTTTTGAGTTTGAGTTCTAATAAATCAGTTTAAAGTCTTTGGGGTTTCAAAAACTTATTAAGGGATTTGTACAAACAATTTTAAGTTCTTTAATTTGATCCTTAAAGATCTAGTTATATCAAAATCAAACATAGGTTTTACAATCTCCCCCTTTTTGATATAACAAAACCAAAACTTAAAATTTTTGACAACTTTTGAAAATTAACTCCCCCTTAATATAAGCTTGATATTTCAATTTAGTTAAGACCAAAGAAATTTCTCAAAATCAAAATTCTTAACTCCCCCTTGATGTAAGTTTGATAAAACCAAAAAAAAATTTTGAAGTTTGTTTGTGAGCTATATCTTCTCCCCCTTTTTGTTAGATCAAAAAAATTGTGAGAGCATAATGTGCATCAAATATCAAGAGTATAAAGATAAGCAACATAATCTTATTATATCATAAAACGAGAAATCCAAAACATAAGTAAACCTAAATCCTAAAAAATCAAAGCATAGGTAATAATCTCAATCCTAAGAACATAAAACATAGGTGCAAAAAAAAATCCTAAATGATATGATATGATATGATATGCAAGGATAGAAGACTAGGCATTATCTTCATCGTCTTCATCATCGTCATCTTCATCTCCCAAAGGGTCATTGTTCCTCATGCTATTACGCCATTCATCGTGGAAAGCGGCAATGGAAATATTCGAAGAATTTTGCTTGCTTTCGAGAGATGTAAGGCGATTCTCCATACCCGTCATCCTCGTATCAAATGTAGTTTCAATAGAGGTAAGACGAGTGTTCAACCCGGTGAATTGTTCATTAAGGTATGTCATGAGATTATCCATGTTGGGTTGTGGGACTTGAGGAGCTTGAGGAGCTTGAGGAGCTTGTTGTTCTAAGGCGGCGGCGGCCTCGGGTGGAAGCTCGGTAAGACGTAGCCAATTTCCATTAAAATAATGAAATTTGCTTCGAGCAAGAGAATGTTCGTCGATAGGATCGGTAAGAGTAGAAGCAAGATCAAACGAACAATCAATATCCTTTTGAACAAAATAATAGCTTAAGGCCGTACCGTAGATAAAGGATGTAATGAGAGGAGTTTCACGTTGTTGAACATGATAAGCAATCTCATTGAACATGATGCGAGCAAGATTTGGGCGTTTTCGTTGTCGGAAACTTCGAATCCAAAAATCATCTAATAGACGGATGGTGGAATATTTGCCTCCGGAGGGACGAAGCCACCAAGATACCATCAAATGTAGGATTCGATCATGAGCATTGAGGATGGTTACGGAACCACTAAGAACATGCCCTAAGGCATTCTCATTATCTTCACCTTCATCCTCCAATTTAAAAACTTCACAAATAGACTTGACATCAAGAACTATTTGTTTCCCCATAAGATAAGATCTAATGGCAACGACTTCTCCATTACGATAGATGCATCGAGCATTAGAGAAGAAAATCAAAACCAAGAGCCGATAGTAAATACCCGGAATAGTGAGAAAGTGCATGAAATTCCAAAGACGAAGAAGCGGAAGATATTCAAACTTGAAGCGCTCGGAGTCGAGAAAGGGGATGGATACGATCCTCTCCGCACGAATTTTGTAGTTTTCAAATTGGCGGAAATATGGAAGACCATCGGAATCTTCAAAAGATTGGTTGTAGATAGTAGCATAATCGGGACGAGCAACCGATCCGGGAGTTGAAGAGTCTCCGGCAAGAAGAACTCTTTGTCGTTTCCTTGAATGCTCTTTTGGTGCCATAGATAATAGAAACTTTGAAGAGAGAATTTTGAGAGAGAGCAAAAGCTTTGATTCAAGGGTTTCTTTTGATTTTTGGTGAAGAATATGAAGGAGAAGAGGCCTTTATATAGCCAAAAACGTTTAGGGTTAATAGGATATTAAAGAGTTTTAATTTTGGTAAAATTAGATCTCATTAAAAGCCTATTTAATACCATCAGCGCGAAAGGGTATCGATACTCCTCAGGGGGTATCGATACGGGGATAGAATTGTCTTTCCTCAGATTTGACCGTTTAAGGAGGTATCGATACTCATTAGACAGTATCGATACAGGGATAGAATTGTCTTTCCACAAATATAACCGTTGAAAGCGGTATCGATACTCATTAGACGGTATCGATACAGGGATAGACCTGTCTTTTCTCAATTTTGACCGTTGGAAGAGGGTATCGATACGCAAGAGGCGGTATCGATACGCTTGAAACGATGAGAAATTCTGGGAAATTGAAATGAAGAACGAGTATCGATACCCATTGGGCAGTATCGATACCTTATGCCCAGAATTTTGCCTATTTGGTTAAAAATAACCAAAGACATGAACTTAACATCTCTTAAAAGTATGTAAATGATGAATGAACAGATCTAAGCATATTTTAACATAAACATACTCCCCCTAACTATATGCATGGAAGAAATTGGGAGACTAAACACATAAACATGATTATTTCACAAAATCAAGCACATTTAGTTCTAAAAAGAGGTCCTAAAGGTCAAGATAGGCTAGTTAGACCCAACTCTCTCCTAAGGGACCAAAAACGCTCTTTATCTAATGGTTTTGTGAAAATGTCCGCTAATTGATTTAAGGTGTCTACATACTCTATAGCCACATCTTTCTTAAGGACATGATCTCTAATGAAATGATGCCTTATTTCTATATGTTTGGTTCTAGAGTGTTGGATGGGATTTTTTGTTAAACATATTGCACTTGTATTATCACATTTAAGGGGTATGGTTTCTATTTTTACACCATAATCTAAGAGTTGTTGTTTCATCCAAAGGACTTGAGCACAACAACTTCCTAAGGATATGTACTCGGCTTCGGTGGTAGATAAAGCTACACTATTTTGTTTCTTAGAGAACCAAGATATGAGCATACTACCTAAGAATTGACAAGTTCCCGAAGTACTTTTCCTATCGATTTTGCAACCCCCATAATCCGCATCCGAGTAAGCATGAAGGTTGAAGGTAGAGACTCTAGGATACCAAAGGCCTAAACATGGAGTGTCTCTAAGGTATCTAAAGATTCTCTTAACGGCTATAAGGTGAGGCTCTTTAGGACTAGCTTGAAACCTAGCACACAAGCAAACACTAAACAATATATCCGGTCTACTTGCGGTAAGGTAAAGCAAAGATCCAATCATAGAACGATAAAGCTTAGAGTCAACACACTTACCTCCTTCATCTTTGTCAAGCTTTGTAGATGAGCTCATAGGAGTGGCTTGAGGCTTTGTGTTCTCCAAGCCAAATTTGTTGAGCATATCCTTTATGTATTTTGCTTGATTTATGAAGGTGCCATCCTTCATTTGTTTGATTTGGAGTCCCAAAAAGAATGAGAGCTCCCCCATCATGCTCATCTCAAATTCACCTTGCATTAGCTTAGCAAACTCTTGACAATAACATTCATTAGTAGATCCAAATATAATATCATCAACATAAATTTGAACTACTAAAATGTCATTTTTATACATTTTTATAAAGAGTGTAGTGTCCACCTTACCTTTTTCAAATCCTTTTTCAATCAAAAAATTTGAAAGCCTTTCATACCAAGCTCTTGGAGCTTGTTTTAAACCATAAAGTGCTTTTGTAAGTTTGAAAACATGATTTGGAAATTTTGAGTCTTCAAAACCCGGTGGTTGTTCTACATACACTTCTTCATTTATAAAACCATTTAAAAATGCGCTTTTAACGTCCATTTGAAAAAGCTTGAAATTATGATAACATGCATATGCAAGCAACATCCTAATGGCTTCCATTCTAGCTACGGGTGCATAGGTTTCATCAAAATCTATTCCCTCCTCTTGAGTGTAACCTTGTGCTACAAGTCTAGCTTTATTTCTCACAATGTTACCACTCTCATCTAGTTTGTTCCTAAAGACCCATTTAGTTCCTATTGTAGATTGATTACTAGGCCTATCAACTAATGTCCAAACATTGCTTCTCTCAAATTGATTTAACTCTTCTTGCATAGCCATAATCCAAAAATCATCTTTTAATGCTTCTTTGATATTTTTAGGCTCTATGCATGAGATAAATGCAATATGATTCATTAATCTAAGAGAAGAACGAGTGGTTACCCCCTTGGATGGATCACCCAAGATTTCACCATCTTTGACATAGTTTAACTCCCTTGGATAGCTAACTTCCTTTTCCTCAATAGCCAAGTCCTTCAAGGCTTCAAGAGGTGGATCTTGTGTGTCTTCTTCTTTTGGTTGAATCTCATCCTTCTTTGAAGTTTGACCTCCATCAAAGGTATTTGTGATTCCTACATTATCATCATCACAAGAATCCTTCCTAGGAAGGGGATTATCATCGAATACAACATGAATAGATTCTTCTACAACTAAAGTTCTTTTGTTAAATACTCGATAGGCTTTAGAGGTTAAAGAGTAACCTATAAAAATAGCTTCATCACTTTTTGCATCAAATTTACCTAAATTATCTTTTCCATTATTTAAAACAAAACATTTACATCCAAAAGGGTGGAAGTAGCTAATATTAGGCTTTTTAGATTTTAAAATCTCATAAGGTGTTTTCTTTAAAATCGGCCTAATGGTTACACGATTTATAATATAACAAGCTGTGTTTGTTGCTTCCGCCCAAAAATATTTTGGTAAATTATTTTCGCAAAGCATAGTTCTAGCCATTTCTTGTAAAGTTCTATTTTTCCTCTCAACTACCCCATTTTGTTGAGGAGTTCGAGGGGCTGAAAAATTATGGCTAATACCAATTTCATTTAAAAAATCTTCAAATCCTAAATTTTGAAATTCGGTTCCATGATCACTTCTAATATGTGAAATTTTAAGTTCAAGATCATTTTGATTTAATTTTGAAAATGTGATGAATTTTTCCAAAGCCTCATCCTTAGTACTTAAAAAGAGAACCCAAGTGAATCTAGAAAAATCATCAACTAATACAAAAGCATATGATTTGCCACCCAAGCTCATAGTCCTAATTGGCCCAAATAAATCCATATGGATTAGTTGTAAACATCTACTAGTAGAAATGTCATTAATGGATTTAAAGGAAGATCTATGTTGTTTACCCTTTGAGCATGCATCACAAATTTTATCGTTTGAAAATTTTATCTTGGGTAAACCTTTAACTAGGTTTAGAGAGACTAGTTTTTCTAAAACACTTGTGCTAGCATGTCCTAGCTTCCTATGCCACAACCATGCATCATTTTCGTTTTGAGCAACTAAGCATGCATGAGATGTATGAATGTCATCTAGATGCACCATGTATATATTCCCTATGCGATGACCAATGAGCATAATATTATTAGTTTTAATGTCTACAATTTTACAACCGGTTTTATCAAACATAACATTAAAACCTTTATCACATAGTTGACTTATGCTCAATAAATTATGTTTAAGACCATTGACATATAAAACATTTTCAATGAGAGTAGTAGAGTGATTACCTATGGAGCCAATACCTTCAATGTGGCCTTTGGAGTTGTCACCAAATGTTACTACTCCTCCACTTTTTGGCTTTAGATCCATTAGTCTACTCTTGTCTCCGGTCATGTGTCTCGACCATCCACTATCAAGGTACCATGAGTTTTGACTTTGTGCTTTGGCCTTGTAGCAATGCTCCCCCTACAAACAAAGATATTTAAACTTTTGTTTTTGGTACCCAAATCATTTTGGGTCCATGTGTGTTAGTTCCTAAAATTTTGGTTCCCTTAGGAATCCAAGGTGACATAATAATATCATTAGATTTAACAAGTTCCTTAGGAACCCATACATTCCTAATTCCTTTAACTTTACTATGTCTAGGATAGTTATTTTGTTTGTAGTAGTTAGTCTTTTTCTTATATTGGTGTGTTCTAGAGGATTCTCCTATGTCATGTTTAACACTACCATTAATTTTTAAAGACTTTTTGAGCTCATTTAGCTCACTTAACACCTTTTGGTGTTCACAATTATTTTGAGATAAAAGATTATTAAGATCAATATTTTCTTTTTGAAAGAACTTAAGTTCATCTTCTAATCCTAATATCTTTTTCTCTATTTTAGAATTAGTTTGAGTAAGTGAGTCATTTTTCTCTTTTAATTCTATAATAATTTTTCTATTCCTAATAACCGACTCCCTATATTTCTCAACTAATTCATCATATACCTCTTGTAACTCATCATATGCATCATTTAATTCTTCATATGAAAAATCTAAAGTAGATGAGTTAGAGGTTACCAAGGAGGAATCTTCCTCAAGTGCCATGAGGCAGAGGTTCGCCACTTCTTGTTCGTCATCCTCCGATGACTCCTCATCACTCCAAGTAGCAAGCTTGGCTTTGAGCTTTTTCTTCTTCTCAAAGCCCTTCTTCTTGAGTTGAGGGCACTCCGAACGTATGTGGCCGGGTTGTCCGCACTCGAAGCAAGTGATTGGATCCCTTCCTTCTTCTTTGTTCTTGCCTTTAAAGTCCATTTTCCTTTGGATTCTTCTTCCTCGGTTGGACCTCATAAGGCGTGAGAATCGTTTGGCTATCATAGCCAATTCTTCAAGTTCATCCTCATCACTAGATGAACTTTCATCAAGTTGGGAAGTTTTAGCTTTGAGAGCTATTCCTATTTTCTTCTTTTTCTCCCCTTCAAGCTTCTCCATTCTTTTTTCTTCTTTCTTTTTCTCATCTTCCCTTCCTTGCTTCATGATCTCGTGAGTAAGGAGAGAACCTACAAGTTCATCAAGCTTTAGAGTTTTTAAATTCTTTGCTTCGATGATAGCGGTTCTCTTTCCATCCCAAGATTCGGGAAGTGAATAGAGTAGCTTTCGGACAAGCTTGTCTTCCGGTATAATTTCTCCATAGCCCTTTAGACCATTCACAATTGTGGAGAATCGATCAAACATCTTTGACACCGTTTCATCAAATTCCATCTTGAAATTTTCATAACTAAGATTGAGAATTCCAATCTTAGTTTCTTTGACATCGTTGGTGCCTTCATAGGTGGTTTCAAGAGTGTCCCACACTTCTTTGGCACTTTCAATTGATGAGACCTTTGAGTAGATGTCCGGACCGAAAGCACAAAATAGCATGTGAAGAGCTTTATCATTTACTTGGATCTTTTTCCTTTCCTCTTCACTCATTTCCGTTCTTCTTTTAAGCACCATCTTGCCATCAACATCTTGCTTCAATGGAATATATGGTCCATCCTCAATGACATCCCACACAAGGTAGTCACTTGATTTAATAAATAGACGCATTTTATTTTTCCAAAATGAGTAGTTCTCACCATTGAAGAAAGGAGGCTTTGTGGTGGATTGTGAGTCGTACATGCCGGGAGCGGAGGTTGATGCCATCTCTTGATATTTTGATGATGATCACACTTCTTCCAAGGATCTCCTCTTGCGGTTGTTAATCCTCAAAGAGTTAAGCTCTGATGCCAATTGTTGAGTGGATCACACGAATGATAATAACCAAGAGGGGGGGGGTGAATTGGAATTTTAATGATGATGTAACGGAAATTGCAACTTAAAAATATTGACACGGGAATTTAGAGTGGTTCAAGTTCACCAACCGAACTCTACATCCACTACCTTAGTCTCACCAAGGATTTCCAACAATTTCCACTAAATTGTTCGTCCCCTTTTCCCAGGACAAGGAGGCAACCTTTACAATTTCGGTTAATTTTTCTACCCAAAAATTAACCCAATCCTCACACAATAGAACAAAGAAATTTGGTGGCTAATAAGGTATCTCTCAATACAAATGATAGCCCAATATCAAGCACTCAACCCAATCGAACAAAATAGAAATGAAGGATACAATTGGGATTTCTAGACAAAGTAGGATTTTTGCACAAATGCTTGGATTTGATGTTTTGATATCTTCTTGAGGTTTAATGATATGTTGCTGGAGCTTCTTGGGGTCTTTTTATAGCCTCTTGATGATTTCCAACCGTTGTGAGAGTTGATTTTAAGATTATAGCCGTTGGGATGCTTTTTCTCCACTTTCTTGCACTTTTCCAGCTATGAGTATCGGTACTCTATAGTGGGGTATCGATACCTGTCTCATAAGAAAATAGCCGTTGTGTACAAATAATAAAGGGGTATCGATACGCGTTCTTGGCGTATCGGTACTGGGTATCGAAACAGCACAGGCTGTATCGATACCTTTTTCTCGACATAGCTCACTGTCAAATGGGGTATCGATACTAGGGTTAGAGGTATCGATACCGGTTTAGTGACCGTTTAAAAATCTCAACGGTTATATTTTTAAACTGACTTTGAAATTAATAATTATAAAACGGTATCGATACTGGTTCATCCGTATCGATACTGATTTCATAGAGTATCGATACTAGGGTTTGCCGTTTCGATACTTGTTCCGACAGAGGCAAACTTTTGCTAAAAAGGTATCGATACTCCTTGATGGGTATCGATACTGGTTGACGTTTTTCAGTATTTTTGCCTTGGAACACTTAGAAAATTTTTGAGTTTGAGTTCTAATAAATCAGTTTAAAGTCTTTGGGGTTTCAAAAACTTATTAAGGGATTTGTACAAACAATTTTAAGTTCTTTAATTTGATCCTTAAAGATCTAGTTATATCAAAATCAAACATAGGTTTTACAGAAGCCCCCGCGGTACGGTACGAGGTATCTTTGTAATTGTACCGAGTCTATAAATATATGTATTATTTGTAACCTAAGGACCATTGATTGAATAAAAGAAAACAACCGCTCTTTGCTCCACGAGGACGTAAGCACACTACTGAACCTCGTTAAATCTCTTGTTTTCTTGCTTGTTTGATTTTCTTTTTCGTTTGTCGTGTGCACAACAACTAGTATCAAGAGCCTGGTTGCGATGGCTATGTCTGGTGCGAAATTCGAAGTGGTCAAGTTCAATGGTGAAGGTAACTTCGGATTGTAGCAAATGAGGGTAAAGGATTTGTTAGCGTAACAAGAGATTTTTAAGGCTTTACAATCTACAAAATCAGCGTCGATGGAGGACGACGATTGGGAAGAACTGCAGCAACGAGTGACTGAAACCATACAATTATGTTTGGAAGATGAGATTATGTATCACGTTATGGATCTGACGTCTCTAGAAGAGATATGAAGCAAGTTGGAAAGTCAATTTATGTCTAAGTCTCTGACAAATAAATTGTATCTAAAGCAGAAGTTGTATGGGCTGAAGATGTAGGAAGGTCAGGATTTGGCGCAGCACGTGAATAACTTCAATCAAATAGTCACTGATTTAACTCAACTTGATGTGAAGATTGATGATGAAGACAAAACAATGATTATGTTGTGTTTGTTGCCTTCTTCTTATGAACACATGGTGACTACTCTTACATATGAGAAAGAAACAATCAAAGTTGAAGAGATTCTGCAGCCTTGTTGGCCCACAACCAGTGAAGGCAGAATACAGGCGAAAGCTCTCACGCTGATGGTTTGTATGTTAATGGTAATCACGACCGTGGAAGGAAGTCAGAGAAGGAGGTTTCTTGAAGATGTTATTCTAGATCAAAGTCTAGCATGAAGATGTTTTGTTGCTACAAGTGCAAGGAGCCAGGACATATGAAGTGAGATTGCCTAAAATGGAAAAATGAGTTAGATGATAAATACGATTCATTATCCAAAACTGTGAATGTGGTGCGAAATGAGAATTTGGATTGAAGTGATGGTGATATGCTTTCTATTTCAATAACTCAGTTCACGGATGCTTGGATTCTTGATTTAGGATTCTCTTATAATATAACACCTAACAAGGAGTGGTTTTCTACCTATATGTCTGTTAATTCTGGTTCTGTTTATTTAGGTGATGATAGATGTTGCAATATTATCGGTATTGGTGAAGTCAGAATTAAGATGTATGATGGTACTGTTAGAACATTATGTGATGTTAGGCATATACGAGATTTGAAAAAGAATCTAATTTCTTTGGGCATTTTGCATAAGAATGGTTTAATTCCTAAAGCTGATGGGGATAGAGACACCATTAGGATTATTAAAGGTACATTGACTGTGATGAAAAGAAAGATAACTGCAGGGAATATTTATAAACTGTTAGGGAGTACAGTTGTAGGTGGAGCTCATTCTGTTGAGTTATATGATGAAAATACAAAATTGTGGCATATGCGTCTTGGTCATCTTAGTTAACGTGGAATGGTTGAATTGCTTAAAAGAAATTTGTTGCATGGTGTCAAAAGTTGCAAGCTTGAATTTTGTGTTCTTGGTAAACAGACTAAAGTTAGTTTCGCGACTGGAAAGCACAAAACTGTAGGGTTTCTTGATTATGTGCATTCTGTTGTATGAGGGCCTACCAAAGAATCATCATTGGGTGGATCTGTGTATTATGTTACTTTTATTGACGAATTTTTCTAAGAAAGTTTGGATGTATTTCTTGAAACAGAAATCTGAAGTCTTTTCCAAATTCAAGGTGTGGAAATCTGGGGTGGAGAACCAAACGGGTAGAAAGATCAAATATTTAAGGTCTGATAATGGCACATAATACACATATTCGCAGTTTCTGAAATTCTGTGAGGAGCATGGGATTCAGAGACATTTTTTAGTGTGAAAGACGCCACAACAAAATGGTGTTGCTGACTGGATAAACAGATAATTAGGTGAGCGGGCTCGGTGCTTGAGACTGAATGCATGACTTCCTAAAAACTTTTGGGTAGAGGCTGTGAGTATGGCATGCAATCTCATCAACAGGTCACCACGTGCATGTTTGGGTGGAAAAGTTGCAAAAGAGGTATGGACAAGTAATGTAATTGATTTTTCACACCTACAGATTTTTGGTTGTCTTACTTATGTGCATGTACCTGGTGATGAGAGATCAAAACTTGATGCAAAATCGAAGAAGTGCATCTTTCTGGGCTACAAGAAAGGTGTCAAATGATACAAGTTTTAGGATCCTATCGCAAGGAAAACAATGATTAATAGAGAAACAATTTTTGACGAGCATATCATGTTGTAGTAGAACTGAGACAATGTGCTGGTGGATTTCGATCAGTATCCAAGAGCAATTGAGAAAAAAGTAACAGTTGAGAAAGATGAAAGTTTGAATTCAACTTTTGGTGACTAATAGAGTTCCGTTGCAGAATTATAATTTAGCCAGAGATAGAGAGAGACGCACCAATGTAAAGGCTCCATGCAGATTGGGTTTTGAAGATATGGTGTCTTTTGCACTTCACATTAGTAGTGAAGATCCGGATACTTTTCAAGGGGCCATCTCTAGTCCGAAGAAAAGCAAATGTATGGCTGCAATGGTTGAGGAGATAGAATCTTTGTAGAAAAATCATACGTGGGAGCTAGCTAGGCTTATTGAGGGAAAGAAGGCTATATGTTGCAAATGATTGTATAAAAGGAAACCAGCAGTATCAGAAAAAGAGGGAAAAGTTTAAGGCTCAATTGGTAGCAAATGGTTTTTTCACAACAAAAATGAGTTGATTATGATGAAATCTTTTCTCCTGTGGTTAGACATACTTCAATTAGGGCATTTCTTGCACTTGTAGCTAGTTCGGATTTGCATTTAGAGGAACAAATTTATATGTAGCAGCCAGAAGGGTTTATTCAATCCAGAGATGAAAATCTGGTTTGCAGGTTAAAAAAATCCTTGTACGGGTTGAAGCAGTCTCCACGACAATGGTACAAGCAATTCGACTCCTACATGATTCAGATTGGCTACAAGAGATGTGAGTATGATTGTTGTGTCTATGTTAAAAGCCTTGATGATGGTCCTTTTATTTTTCTATTACTGTATGTTGATGATATGTTGCTGGCTGCAAAGTATATGCATGATGTTGTCGGTTTGAAAGCTTTATTGAGTCGGGAATTTGATATGAAAGACTTAGGAGCTGCAAAGAAATTCTTGGAATGGAGATTCACAGAGATAGAGGCTCAAGGAAATTGTGGTTATCTCAGCAAGACTATGTTGAGAAAGTGTTAGACAAGTTTGGAATGAGCAAAGCAAAGCCCGTGAGTACTCCATTGGCGAATCACTTTAAGCTTTCTACAGAACAGTGCCCGAAGACAGACAAGGAAATCGAAGAGATGACAAAGGTCCCTTATGCCAGTGTTGTCGGCTTCCTTATGTATGCGATGGTATGTACTCGTCCTGATTTAGCTCATGTTGTTGGCCAATTCTGTAAATACATGTCTAAACCGAGAAGATCACATTGAGAAGCAGTAAAGTGGATTTTCAGATATTTAAAGGGTATTGTGGGACATGAAATTGTTTTCGGTAGTCAGCGACATGATCTTTTGATTGTTGGATATGTGGATTCAGACTATGCAGATGATTTGGATGATAGAAGGTTTACAATTGGGTATGTATTAACCCTTGGTGGAGGGCCTATATGTTGGAAGTCAACTGTTCAGTCTGTTGTGGCATTATCAAAGACTGAAGCTGAGTACATGACAGTAGCTGAAGCTGCAAAGGAAGCCTTATGACTTATCGGGCTAGTGAAGGAATTTGGTATTCGACAAGGTGGAGTTTAGTTGCATTGTGATAGCCAAAGTTCTATTCATTTAGCTAAGAATCAGGTGTATCATGCTAGAACTAAACATATTGATGTGATGTTTCACAAGATTAGAGAGTTGATTGCATCTGGTGAGATATTGTTACAAAAGCTGCATACTACAGACAATCCAGCTGATATGTTGACCAAGCCTATTACTACAAACAAGTTCAAGCATTGTTTGGACTTGTTGAATGGTTGCAAATGCTAGAGAAGCATGATAGCCCAACCCACTTTGATGTGCGAGAGACTATAGATTTATCTCTTAAGGGGCATGATATTTGCCAAGGTGGAGATTTGTTAAGTATTGCTCATATATTGTAAAAGGACATTCTGGCTACTTTAACTAGGATTACAATTGTTCTAATCCTTCGGGGAGTAGTATTCCTTATCCTAGTTAGAATAGGACTTGGATGTAGGGGGTTATAAAAAGAGGCTTAACCCCACCTCATTAAGCACTTCATTAATTGTTCTTTAGGATTTGTGGAGCGAGAGCATCTGTCCATCAAAGGAGTACTCGAATTTTCGATGGGCTCAGATTAAGTGGGTTGAGAGTGCGGGGCGAAGCCCCCACGGTACGGTACGAGATATCTTTGTAATTGTACCGGGTTTATAAATAGATGTGTTATATGTAACCTAAGGACCATTGATTGAATAAAAGAAGACAACCGCTCTTTGCTCCCCGGGGACGTAAGCACACTACTGAACCTCGTTAAATCTCTTGTGTTCTTGCTTGTTTGATTTTCTTTTTCGTTTGTCGTGTGCACAACAATAATGATAGATATAATTCAAATAAAAATCATGGCACGGGTGGAATGAACGGCGGCATAGAGCAAACTCGAATGGTTCCTCTTCGAGATTCTAACAAGACACCAACAACGATACAGAAACGGTCAAGATAACTTGGTTCGCGAGGATGAAGGGGACGCGATGATGGTCTCTGATGAAGAATCGAACGACGGCCTGGGTGGTTATCATTGCTTGATCGAAAATTTTAAAGGAGGGGAAGGATATGCGAGAGAAGGTTGAGGGAAAAAGGGAGAGTGCGGCTACCGACGCACAAATGAGATGCGTAGAGTCGGTATAACTCAAATAAAAAGGTTAAAAACCTAACCTTTGGGTAAATTTAAAGGGAAGGGTCCACAATATTACCCATATTTCAGAAAGATCACTAAAATTCCGTTTTAAACATTTTGATCACTAAAATTGTTTTTGGATTATACAATTCCCAAATTCTCATTTAGGTTTCCAAATTAAATTCCCAAATCTTAGGGTTTTCAATTTATGGATTACAAAATTTAAGGTTTCTAAATTAGGGATATTTCGAATCTAGGGTTTACAATTTGGGCGTAATTTTTAGGGTGTTACAAGTGTCTTGGTTAGAACATCAACTAGTTGACCTGTTGTTGGGACATAGTGCAGCCTCACAATTTCGTTGTTAACTTTCTCATAGATAAAATACCTATCAATTTCAACATGTTTAGTTTGGTCATGTTGAACTAGGTTCTTGGCAATACTCATTGCTGATTGATTGTCACTGAATAGTTCGAAGTTTTGACACGTATCCAATTCAAGTTCTGTGAGAAGCTTCTTTAACCACATCCCCTCACAAATTTCTAGAGCCATAACTCTGAACTCAGACTATGCTCTACTGCGAGAAACAATAGTTTGCTTCTTACTTCTCCAAGTCACTAGATTTCCCTATACAAAGGAGCAGTAGCCACTTGTAGATTTTCTGTAAGTTAACTTCCCTGCCTAGCTAGAGTCTGTGTAGATTCTCACTGACCTGTCCTGATTTTTCCTAAAAATCAGACCAAAATCAGGCGTGAATTTTAGGTACCTCAAGATCCTGTTGACTGCCTTTAGGTACTCCTTTCTCGGATCACTCATGTACAGGCTCACTATCCCCACTAAGTATGCAATATCTGGCTGACTGAGTGAGATAAATTAACTTCCCAACATGTCTCTGATATGATTCCTTACTCACTGGACTTCCCAACTCATCTTGTTTCATCTTTAAGTTTGGATCCATGGGAGTATCTGCTGGTTTGCAGCCCAGCATCCCAGTTTTCGAGAGTAAATCCAGAATATATTTTCTCAGACTGGTGACTATTCCCTCTAAGGACCTAGCAACTTCCATTCCCAAAAAATACACGAGACTTCCAAGATCTTTTATCTCAAATTCTCTTGCCAAGAATGCCTTTAATCTCTTAATTTCTTCTGCATTATCACCAGTGATAATTATATCATCAACATAGACAATTAAAAATGTTTTCTTACCATCTGGTGTAATATTTTTGAACAAAGTGTGATCTGCATGACATTGTCTGTACCCATTCCTCACAACAGCTTTGGCAAACCTGTCGAACCACGCCCTTGGGGACTGTTTCAAGCCATACAAGGATTTATTTAGTTTGCACACCTTTTGGTTTGCTGAGTGATCTTCAAAACCTGGTGGGACTTGCATATACACTTCCTCTTCAAGGTTCCCATTTAAAAATATATTCTTTATGTCTAACTGATGCAATTTCCAGTCCTCATTAACAACTAATGACAGTAG
Organism: Hibiscus trionum; assembly: GCA_030270665.1. Classification (NCBI taxonomy): domain Eukaryota; kingdom Viridiplantae; phylum Streptophyta; class Magnoliopsida; order Malvales; family Malvaceae; genus Hibiscus; species Hibiscus trionum. The sequence continues at coordinate 619,977 of BSYR01000016.1, forward strand.
TACTCTAATAGTGTTTAACTTAGCTACAGGTGCAAACGTCTCCCTATAGTCTATCCAATAAGATTGGGTAAACCCTTTAGCCACCAACCGAGCTTTGAATCTTTCTATGCTCCCACCTTATTGGTATTTTACTGTAAAGACCCACTTGTATTCAAGCTCCATGTATTGTTCATCTAAAGTGCTTTAATCTCTCCTTCACTATTTGAGGGATCTTTACACTGTCTACCTTGGCTGTAAAAGCTTTAAAACCGGTCATTAGTTTCCCATAGGCAATAAATCTCTCAATAGGATGGCTAGTACATTTTCTTAATCCCTTCTTTTGGGCAATGAGGAGATCATCTGTATTGATAGAGGGAGCAGAAACTTGAGAAATATCATTACCTTCCTCTTCCTCAAAGGTAGTAGGATTTAGATCTAGTTCTCGACAAATATCAGGCTGAATAATGGTCTCTGTAACATGTCTTTTTCTCCTTTTATAAACACTGAGTTGTTTACCTTCAAGTTGCGAAGTCAAGGTTTTCTGAGGAGTGTTTGACACATTTTTAGTTGCTGAAATAAAAAAAAGTGTGACTGCTGGGAGTTTTAGGATTAGGCAAGGGTGTGTTTAGCTGATCAACAAGGGTAGTAGGTTGTTCTAAAGAAGTTTGGTCATGAACAACATTAAAAATAGGTTGAGAGGGTGAGGGAGACGAGGACTGAAGAGTTTGTGAAGGCTGGAATTTCATAGAGGGTGAGAGAGACGAGGACTGAACAGTTTGTAAAGGCTGAAATTCCATAATACTCCCCCCTGAATTTCAGTTTGTAAGGGCTGGAAATATGGCTTATGTTCAATGAAAGTGACATCAAGAGAGGTATAAAATTTCCGGGTAACAGGTGAGTAACATTTATAGCCCTTCTGACTCGAGGAGTATCCAAGAAACTCACTTTAGGGACCTCAGATCAAGTTTACCTCTACTAGGACTATGCATATGAACAAAAGCTGTGTATCCAAAAACTCTGAAAGGAAGATTAGAAGATAAAGGTTTAAAATGTGGAAAACGAACAAGAACATCCCTAAGAACTTTGAATTTAATAGTTTTACTAGGCATTCGATTCACCAAGTATGTAGCAGTAAGGAGAGCTTCCCCCAAAATTGTTTAGGTGCATGAGCAGAAAAAAGTAGGGATCTAGTAACTTCTAATAAATGTCTGTTTTTTCTCTCATCTACCTCATTTTGTTGAAGTAATATGGTAGATGCCTTTTTCTTACTACCTTCAAGAAGCATGAAATGCATCAAAATTGGAATTACTACCTTCAATGGCAGTGAAAGCCGAAGAGGTAATGGAAGAAAGAGAATATTCTGAGAAATTGAAATCAGAGGTTCGAGGGCAAGGTTGAGAACTGATTTCAAAAGAATCAGATGCTCGAGGAACATCAGAACTTCCTGGTGCAACCATGGTTTTAGAAATAGAGAAAATATCGAAGGTTTTGTTTCGAGAATGAAGGATCGAACCTAAATTGATACCATGTAGAAAATAGAAACACGAGAGTAGAGAAAAATCTCTATTAGAATATTTTATTCATCTCTATTAATTTACATAGGCAGAATCCTGTTTTAAAGACTTAGTACATGAGTTCTAGTTAAATTAGGCTACCTTCAGAGTTATCACTTTATCTCTAATTAAGATAAAGTTCCTATACAATTAAAACACCGATTAGGATAGAATTTACAACAGTAAAACTAAGTATTTACTATGTTCCAACCTACAACAAGCCTAATATACATGTGGCCTAATGTAGTGCTTGATGATCAGATCAATCGAATGTGGATATTTCGAAAATAGTATATTATTGATATACTACATCCCTAGTTTTGATGGGGACTTGGTAGAAAATATGATGCAAAGCTAGTTTAAAAAGACCATTTGGTGTACTTATTTACTTTGTATAATGTTTTTGTTCTTAATTTCCTACCCTTTCTTTGGTTAAAGAAAAACTAAAACAAACATAACAGGAGATACTACTAGGCCAAGATAGTTTATAAGTTTTAGCCTCAATCTTGATGTCCAAGAAAGGATTTTATAACATTTTCCCCTTCAATTTTGTGTGTTGCTGATTCTTTTGCTGTTATTTTTTTATTCTATAGTGTTTGTTGCCAAATAAAAAGTCTGATAAAGAGCGCGGGGGATCTTAGTTTAGGGAGAAATTTATAGATCTTTTTAAAATTCTTTATAACTAATAGGTGTTTGAAAATCTTTGGCGAGAAGTAACTCACAGAAAACCAGTGTATGGTGTTAAAGAGTTACGTCGTAGAAGAACGAGTTCATGTTCAACCCAAACTGAAGGAAAATCTTACTTTGAATGGTACAAACTACAAAGGTAGGTTTGGTTAAAATTTATTTGATGATATGAATTATGTGCATTATGTTTGTTAGTAACTGAGGCCAGTGACACTATCTGAAGGAATTTGTTACAACAGTTCTGTTGAAATGATTCTCCCGTGCTTCTACATGAAACAATTTTATGTGGTATTTCTCAAAACCATGGTTCTAAATCGTAGAACGCGAATGCGGTTTTGGCCGAGAAATAGCCGTCGAAAATACGGTGGGTAACAAAATCACGACCGTCACGGGCTTTCGCGGACGCGAAAGAACACAATAACATTCACCACGTCGATAACGTCCCATTCTCCCCGTTATCAGGCGCAATTGAAAAAAAATTGAAATCAACGTGTTTTGCCAGATAAAATAGGGAGAATATATTCCCCTGCTTTGCACTCTGCAAAAGAAGCTGGAAAAGTGGAAATGGGAAAAAGCAATTAAAAGAAAAAGTTATCTGAAAAATTGAAAATTGAAATCTGAAATTGAATTGAAATAATTTATATACAATTATACATTACATACACTCAGACTCCGTCACAGAACTTTGAGAAACTTCAAAAAATCAAAGGCAAACCAAATTGCAAGACTCAAGAGAACTAGAAAATAAAGAGAGAGAAAAGAAGCAGAACAGTCAGAACAGAAGAAGACGAAGAAGAGAAGTGAAAAATTGCAAAGTGCAAATCTCTGTTCTGTGTCTCACCCTCGCACTGTCTCTGTTCACTGTCTAGCTTCGTCGTCGCCGCCGCCGGTGGTGGACTGTGGAGGACGACGATGTTGAGTTGAGGAGCAGCCGAGCTGGAGCGGTTTGCATTCTGCCCAAAACTGTAATTTTGTGAGAATTGAGATACACAAGCAAGTGAGGTGTTAAAGGGGAGAAGAAAATCTGTGGAAAGTTGGAGCAGTGAGAGCTGAGAGGAGACCGACGGTCACCGTCAAGGCTTTAGAGACGGCCCTGGAACTTCTTCAAATTCATCGCCATCAGGCTTGGAGTTTTGAGAAGGTGGAAAAAAATTGAAAAGGGGCAAGGGCAAGAAACCAAGAGGCAAGAAGAATGATAAATTAGGGGTAAATTCTTATTTTCATTGAATTTTTATTTTATAGGTTTGTTGAGTTTGATCAAACAGTAAATTAGGATTTAGTGTAAATCCTTTGAATTTTTTAATTATATTTTATAGATTTGTTGAGTTTGGTCCTTAATGTTATCTTAAATTCTTAATTTAACGTAAATTTTTATTTTCATTCAATTTAATCATATATCTTAATTTAAATTATTTAATCAAAGTTTCTAACTTTATGCAATTTAAATCTAGTCTTAATTTTTATTTAATTTAGTCCTAATTTAATCAAAAATAAAAATATATTAGATTTTTATTTAACTTTATGATCATGATTTATGAATATACGAATTTCAGTTTTTATTGAGATTGAAGCATGCCACCACGTACTCAAAAGTTCCCCACTGAAGGATTAGAAGGTGCACCGAGTAGAGATATAGGTTGGCACTTTGGTGATCCAGTTCCAAATTTGAAAGGAAATGTTGTATGTAAACTTTGTGGCAAAGTTACGACATGAGGAATAACACCGTTAAAAGAGCATATTGCTCATAAAATTGGTGAAGTTACACCATGCCCTAATGTCATCGGTATGTAATACTTTATAGTTATTTTTTTGACACCTATACTTTATAATTATTTTTAAATGTTAACAATATAAATTATACATAATTAATAGTGTGAATTATATTTATTTTATTACATGTATCATTAGAGAAAGCATGATGAAATTACTTAAAGAAGTCAAGGAAAAGAAAATTGACAAAAGAAGGAAAACAGATGAATTCTTATCACAACTAAGGGAGGAGGAGGATGAATTCATCGATGATGATTCTGCTATGAGACAAGCCACTCGAGAAAGCCTCCAATCACAACACGAGTGGCATAGAAAAGAAGAATTTAGACGAAGTATGGGTGGATGGGGTAATGTTTTTAAAGAAGGGCGATCTTCTTCTCATGGATCAGTTAAAGGATGTCGTGGAGAAAGATCCATATCAAGTGAGTCCGAATTTACTTTAAGGGGAACTATTCTTGAATTGGTTAAAAAGTAGAAGCTCAAGACAACCAAAGGTTAGCAAGTCTATTTTATAGATATTGCATAAAAAGATGGGTGGAGCGGTCTCTAAATTTTTTATATATGACCGACTTCCGTTTCAATTAGCAACCTCACCTTGGTTATATAACTTAATTCAAGTATCAATGTAAGTTCGAAAAGGTGTAAAACTTCCAACACCTTATGAGATCTCAGAAGTATATTTGGCGTCGGAGTATGAACAAGTTCGTGAATGGGTAGATGAATTGAAGATACATTGGAAACAATTGGGTGCAACTCTGATATGTGATGGTTGGGCTAATAGATTAAATCAAATGCACATCATCAACTTTCTTGTTTATTGTAGTAAAGGAATCATTTTTTTTAGAAATCTATGGATGTCTCGAGCGTTCGTAGTAGAAATGTTAAATTCTACTACAATTTGTTGGAGAAAGTTGTTGATGAAATTGAGGAAGAGTACATTATCCAAATAGTGACTGACAATGAGGCAGAAATGAAAGCTGTTGGGAAAATGTTAATGTTGGAAAGAAAACATCTTTATCGGACCTCATGTGCATCTCACAGCTTAGATTTATGTCTTGAAGATATTGAGAAAAAATATAGTATAGCAAAAATATTAGAGGATGCGAAGAAAGTGACTTTCTTCATTTACAATCACATTTGGACTGTTGATTTGATGAAGTAGTATAATCACGGTAAGCAAATTCTTCGACCCGCTCTTACTTGATTTGCTACTAATTTCATACAATTTGAGGAGATAACAAGGCAAAAACAAAATTTGAAAGAAATGTTTAACTCAAAGGTTAGTATTTTATAATTAGTTAATACAATTACTTAAATATAGAAATATTTAATGATTTTATTAGTTTTAATTTTCAAATAAGTTAAATTATATCATTGATTTTTTTCTTATAAAAATACACGAGTTTGAAGAATCAAAATATGGGCAACAGAAGTCAGAGCCTGCTTATGAAGCAAAAAAAATGTTTTGGGAAAAGATTTAAAAAAAATTGTTGACATCATAAAAGTTTAGGAACCCTTAGTAAAAGTGTTGAGACTTGTGGATGGTGATGAAAAATCAACAATGGGTTATATTTATGAGGCCGTTGATAGAGCTAAACGACCAATTATGAAAAATTATCGATATTCCACTGAATATGAAAGAATTATTGACACTAGATGGAATTTTATGCATTCCGACTTGCATTCAGCTGGTAAGATAAAATGATTCGTATAATTAAGAGTTATTTTTTTGTTTTATTATTTCAAGTTTTAAAATGAGCATATTTTTATAAATTATGATTAGGTTATTTTCTCAATCTTTAATTTTAATTTGGGGTGGAGCATTCTAAGACTGTAATGGCAGAAACATTTGAAGGTAGAAAATCAGTGACTGAAAGATTAGAACCTTCTATTGATGATCAAATCAGAATGGTTAATCAAGTTAGATTCAAGTGCTATTATTTAAAAATTAGTTAAATAATTTTAAATTGAATTACTTTTCTCATTTTTACTCTAACTTTTATTTATGCAGATGTTACTATTTCGAAGTAAACATGATGCATTTGGTACTCTACAAGCTCAAAAAGCTTGGAAGCAAATGAATCCGGGTAAATATTTGATTAAATTATTTATTTTATATTATTTAATTATATTATACATTTTGATGTTAGTTTGAAATTTAAATAATATTATGCAACTGAGTGGTGGATGATATATGGCACATGCGCTCCTGAATTACAACGATTAGCAATTAAAGTGCTTAGTCAAACAACTTCTACATCAAATTGTGAACGAAACTGGAGCACATTCAGCTATATTCACACAAAATCAATAAATAAATTAAAGTACAAAAAACTTGAGAAACTAGTGTTTACCTATTATAATATGAGGCTTAAAATGAGGCATCAAAAAAGAATGAGCATTGATTATATAAACACTAGTTACAATCCTATCATCCTTGATCATATCTTTAAAGATGTTGATCCACTATCAGAATGGCTTCAAGAGAAAGAGAATTCATTGTTAGATTGTGAAGGTGTGTTGCCTGTGGATACCTCAGATGATGAAATGAATGTTGGTGATCAATCTCAACAACAAAATTTATCTCATTCAAGTTCTAGTGCAATTCCAAGTTAGAGTGGTGGTGGGACCAATGGTGGCGGTTTAAGTCCAATTGATGATGATAGATAGATAGAGTGGTGATGAAGATGAAATTAGATCTTCTGGTCGATATAGAGAAGAATATGATGTTGATACTGGTAGTGAACATTTTCCTGATAGATCAGAATTCGGAAGAAATATATCTAATGCATCTAGTAGAGATAGAACTTATAGAGGTGAACCCAGCGCTCGATCAAAAGGAAAAGAGAAAGCCACCAAGAAGCATACTTTTGAAGGTTCTTCTTCTGGCAGGAGATCAACTTTTAGCAACCCTGGGTATAGTGATTCATCTACTAGCACTCATAGTTTTTATCCATCGGGACAATCTTCATATTTTCATCTACTAGCACTCAGATTCTTCACATTTCTGCCTTATTATTAGTCACTATTTGGATAATAACCATGTGAAGGTTTAAAATATGAAGATGGTCCCGCTGGATAAAAATCATGAGTGCTAATAGATGAATCACTATACCTAGGGTTACTAGAAGTCGATCTCTTACCGGAAGAAGAATCTTCAGAAGTATGCTTCTTGGTGGCTTTCTCTTTTCCTTTTGATCGAGCGTTGGGTTCACTTCTATGAGTTCTATCTCTACTAGGTGCATCATACATATTTATGTCGAATTCTGACCTATCAGGAAAATGTCCACTACCAATATCAACATCATATTCTTCTCTATATCGACCAGAAGATCTAATTTCATTTTCATCACCACTCTGTCTATAATCATCATCAATTAGACTTAAACTACCACCATCGGGCCCACCACCACTCTGACTTGGCGTTGCACTAGAACTTGAATGAAATAAATTTTGTTGTTGAGGTTGTTCACCAACATTCATTTCATCATCTGAGGTATCCACAGGCAACACACATTCACCATCTAACAATGGATTCTCTTTCTCTTGAAGTCATTCTGATAGTGGATCAACATCTTCAAAGATATGATCAAGGATGATAGAATTGTAACTAGTGTTTATATCATCAATGCTCATTCATTTTTGATGCCTCATTTTAAGCCTCATATTATAATAGGTAAACACTAGTTCCTCAAGTTTTTTGTACTTCAACTTATTTCTTGATTTGGTGTGAATATAGCTGAGTGTGCTCCAGTTTCGTTCGCAATTTGATGTAGAAGTTATTTGACTAAGCACTTTAATTGCTAATCGTTCTAATTTAGGAGCGCATGTGTCATATATCATCCACCACCCAGCTGCATAATATTATTTAAATTTCAAACTAACATCAAAATGTATAATATAAGGGTAATCTTCACCAGTGGTCCCTTTTGTTTAGGGTGTGTTTTATTTTGGTCACCAAAATTCAAAAACGTGTATTCTGGTCCCTAACGTTACAAAACGTTTATATTTTAGTCACCCAACCGTTAGTCTCCGTTACTTAGCTAACGGGTGGCTGACATGGCTCATTAAAAAAATAAAAAAATCCACGTGTTTAGGCCACTGTCACTGCCCTTATCATTATCGTTCAAACCCATCTCTTTTCTTACTGCAGCTCGCAGTAACCATCCTTACAGAAATAACCCAGGTGGGATCTGTGCCTTTTGCCTTCAAGAGAAGCTAGGGAAGTTGGTTTCTTCTTCTTTTCCTTTACCTATTCGTGCCACCCCTTCTTTTTCTTCTTCCCCCTCCTTTTAGATCTGACACCGGCGGAAATGGCGGTGGTCTTGGTGTTGCTGCTGGTGTTGCTACTTCTACTTCTTCATTGTCTGTTTTTCGTCCCATGTCAACCAGGAACAATAATGGTAGTCATTATGAAGAATGTTATACGAGGAAAGCTAGGATTCCTTTCCTGTTGGCGAAGAAGAAGAAGAAGACGGTGGTGGCATCATCGGAGCATTCTTATCATCACCGCCATCACCATGGTGCTAATATTGCTTTCAAGAGGAGCAAGTCGACGGCTGCTCCCATTAGAGGCCGGTTCTTGGATGGTGACACTGGTGGGGACTTCAGCCCTAGGAAAAGAACTGGTTTTTGGTCTTTTCTCTACCTTCCTTCCAAGACCCATGGTTCCAAAAAGCAAGATAAAGTTGCTTCTGTTGCACCACCGCCGACCATGGTCTCAACGGTGGCGAAGCTGCAGCTGGAGGAGCTTCGTCGTCTGGTTCTATCGTGAATCCGCCAAAGGAGAAAAACATAGGTTCTTCGAGAAAAGGAGGCGTTGTGGTGATAGAGGACGATGATAGTCCCACTAATGAAGCTACTCCCTCGGCTGGTTCATCGTTCGAGCGGAAGGTTTCGAGATCCAGGTCCGTCGGCTGCGGAAGCCGGAGCTTCTCTGGAGATTTCTTTGAGAGGATCTCGACCGGGCTCGGGGATTGCACTCTTAGGCGAGTCGAATCTCAAAGAGAAGGCAAACCAAAGGCTTCCACCGCCGCCGCCGTCGGCGCATCGTCTGCAATAAAAGAAAGGGTCAAATGCGGCGGGCTATTCGGCGGTTACATGAACCAAACACGTGGGTTTTTTTATTTTTTTAACGAGCCATGTCAGCCACCCGTTAGCCAAGTAACGGAGACTAACGGTTGGGTGACTAAAATATAAACGTTCTGTAACGTTAGGGACCAGAATACACGTTTTTGAATTTTGGTGACCAAAATAAAACACACCCTAAACAAAAGGGACCACTGGTGAAGATAACCCATAATATAATTAAATAATGTAAAATAAATAATTTAATCAAGTATTTACCCGGATTCATTTGCTTCCAAGCTCTTTGTGCTTGTAGAGTACCGAATGTATCATGTTTATTTCGAAATAGTAACATCTGCATAAATAAAAGTTAGAGTAAAAATGAGAAAAATAATTCAATTTCAAATTATTTAACTAAGTTATAAATAATAGTACTTGAATCTAACATGATTAACCATTCTGATTTGATCATCAATAGAAGGTTTTAATCTTTCAATCACTAATCTTTTACCTTCTAATGTTTCTGGCATTACATTATCAGAATGCTCCACCGCAAATTGAAATTGAGGATTGAGAAAATACCCTAATCATAATTTATAAAAATATGCTCAAATGATAATAATTTAAATTCTAAAACTTGAAATAATAAAACAAAAAATAACTCTTAATTATGCGAAACATTTTATCTTACCAGCTGAATGCAAGTCGGAATGCATAAAATTTCATCTATTGTCAATAATTCTTTCATATTCAGTGGAATATCGATAATTTTTTTTTAATTTTTTGTTTAGCTCTATCAACGACCTCATAAATAAAACTCATTGTTGGTTTTTCATCACCATCTACAAGCCTCAACACTTTTACCAAGGGTTCCTAAACTTTTATGATGTCAACAGCTTTTTTTTAAAAATCTTTTCCCTAAACAATTTTTTGACTTCATATGCAGGCCTTGACTTATGTTGCCCCCATTTTGATTCTCTGAATTTTTGTATTTTTATAAGAAAAAAATCAATGATACAATTTAACTTATTTGAAAATTAAAACTAATAAAACCATTAAATATTTCTATATTTAAGTAAATGTATTAACTAATTATAAAATACTGACCTTTGAGTTAAATATTTTTCTCAGACCTTGTTTTTGCCTTGTTATCTCCCCAAGTTGTATGAAATGAGTAGCAAATCGAGTAAGAGCAGGTCGAAGAAATTGCTTACCGTGATTATACTACTTCATCAAATCAACGGTCCAAATGTGATTGTAAATGAAGAAAGTCACTTTCTTCGCATCCTCTAATATTTTTGCTATATTATATTTTTTCTCAATATCTTTAAGACATAAATCTAAGTTGTGAGCTGCACATGAGGTCCGATAAAGATGTTTTCTTTCCAACATTAATATTTTCCCAACAGCTTTCATTTCTGTCTCATTGTCAGTCACTATTTGGATAATGTACTCTTCTTCAATTTCATCAACAACTTTCTCCAGCAAATTGTAGTAGAATTCAACATTTCTACTACGAATGCTCGAGACATCCATAGATTTCTAAAAAAAATGATTCCTTTACTACAATAAACAAGAAAGTTGATGATGTGCATTTGATTTAATCTATTAGCCCAACTATCACATATCAGAGTTGCACCCAATTGTTTCCAACATATCTTCAATTTATCTACCCATTCACGAACTTGTTCATACTCCGACGCCAAATATACTTCTGAGATCTCATAAGGTGTTGGAAGTTTTACACCTTTTCGAACTTACATTGATACTTGAATTAAGTTATATAACCAAGGTGAGGTTGCTAATTGAAACGGAAGTCGGTCATATATAAAAAATTTAGAGACCGCTTCACCAATCTTTTTATGCAATATCTATAAAATAGACTTGCTAACCTTTGGTTGTCTTGAGCTTCTACTTTTTAACCAATTCAAGTATAGTTCCCCTTAAAGTAAATTCGGACTCACTTGATATGGATCTTTCTCCACGACATCCTCTAACTGATCCATGAGAAGAAGATCGCCCTTCTTTAAAAACATTACCCCATCCACCCATACTTCGTCTAAATTCTTCTTTTCTATGCCACTCGTGTTGTGATTGGAGGCTTTCTCGAGTGGCTTGTCTCATAGCAGAATCATCATCGATGAATTCATCCTCCTCCTCCCTTAGTTGTGATAAGAATTCATATGTTCTCCTTCTTTTGTCAATTTTCTTTTCCTTGACTTCTTTAAGTAATTTCATCATGCTTTCTCTAATGATACCGATAATCAAATAAATATAATTCACACTATTAATTATGTATAATCTATATTGTTAATATTTAAAAATAATTATAAAGTATAAGTGTAAAAAAAACTATAAAGTATTACATGCCGGTGACATTAGGGCATGGTGTAACTTCACCGATTTTATGAGCAATATGCTCTTTTAACCGTGTTACTCCTCCTGTTGTAACTTTGCCACAAAGTTTACATACAACATTTCCTTTCGAATTTGGAACTGGATCACCAAATTGCCAACCTATATCACTACTCTGTGCACCTTTTAATCCTTCAGTCAGGAACTTTTCAGTACGTGGTGGCATGCTTCAATTTCAATAAAAACTGAAATTCATATATTTGTAAATCATTATCATAAAGTTAAACAAAAATCTAATATATTATATTTGATTAAATTAGGACTAAATTAAATAAAAATTAAGACTAGATTTAAATTGCATAAAGTTAGAAACTTTGATTAAATAATTTAAATTAAGATATATGATTAAATTGAATGAAAATATAAATTTACACAAAATTAAGAATTTAAGATAACATTAAGGACTAAACTCAACAAATCTATAAAAATTAATTAAAAATTTGAAGGATTTACACTAAATTACACTAAATCCTAATTTATCGTTTGATCAAACTCAACAAACCTATAAAATAAAAATTCAATGAAAATAAGAATTTACCCCTAATTTACCGTTCTTCTTGCCTCTTGGTTTCTTGCCCTTGCCCCTTTTCAATTTTTTCAGCTTCTCAAAACTCCAAGCCCGATGGCGATGGATTTGCAGAAGTTCCAGGGACGTCGCTAAAGCCTTGACGGTGACCGTCGGTTTCCTCTCGGCTCTCACTGTTTCCACTTCCCACAGATTTTCTTCTCCCCTTTAACACCTCCATTGCTTGTGTATCTCAATTCTCACAGACTCACAGTTTTGAGCAGAATGCAAACCGTTCCGGCTCGGCCGCTCCTCAACTCAACGTCGTCGTCCTCCTCAGTCCACCATCGGCGGCGACGATGAAGCTACACAGTGAACAGAGTCAGACGGAGACAGTGAGAGAGTGAGACATAGAATAGAAGTTTGCACTTTGCAATTTTTCACTTCTCTTCTTCGTCTTCTTCTGTTCTGACTGCTCTACTTCTCTTCTCTCTCTCTCTCTCTTTTTAATTTTCCAGTTCTCTTGAGTCTTGCAATTTGGTTTAGCTTTGATTTTTGAAGTTTTGCAAAGTTCTGTGACTGAGTCTGAGTGTATGTAATGTATAATTGTATGTAAATTATTTCACTTCAATTTTAATTTTCAATTTTCAATTTTTCAGATTACTTTTTCTTTCAATTGCTTTTGCCTATTTCCACTTTTCCAGCTTCTTTTGCTGAGTGCAGAGTAGGAGAATATATTCTCCATGTTTTGTCTGGCAAAACACGTTGATTTCAAAAAAAAATTCAATTGTGCCTAATAATGGGGATAACGGGACGCTATCGACATGGCGAATGCTATTGCGTTCTTTCGCAACCGCGAAAGCCCGTGACGGTCGTGATTCCGTTGCCCACCGTATTTTCCTCTGATTGCGGTTGTGATGGCGGCGCGACCGCAATTTCGTGGCTGAAATCGCGTTCGCGTTCCGCGATTTAGAACCTTGGCTGAGAGCTTTTATTTTGTTAGAATGATGCGCATGGAGATGCATTCGAACCATGGTTGGACTCGTTGTATTTGAAGGCTTTGACCGATCTAAGCTGAGATCAACAACATCTGGAAATTACAAGACAATAGATAGATGCAGTTGTAGCGTGGCATTGGGCGCACATGTTTTTTATTTTTGCATAGGATGAATGGTGTGCATTCGGGCCGAATATGTAAGCTTTTTTATTTGATGAAACATTGTGAAATTTAGTGCCTTTTCAAACCGATGCCTAATACTAATATAATATATGTGGCCTTGTCTGTTGCTCTTTCGGTTTTGTTCGTGTTGGATTCAGTTTAGGTTATTTCGGATTTGAATACATTCGATTTTGGTTTAGGTCTGATTTAGTTTTAGCTCTGGTCTATGGTGATTTAGGTCTAGGTTAATTTTTGGGTCGACTAATATCAATTCGATTATTTTTGGATCGGTTGATTTCAGTTAGGGTCAATAGGAGATCCGTCAGTTTTTATTCATGTCAACCTTTCGATCGGTTAGTTTCGATCAGGTTTTCAGGTTGGGTTAGTTTTTTTACACCCCTATATTTGGCTTTTTGGTGAGTTTCGCGGTAGTTCACATCCCATCTTTATTTATTTTAATATTTTTTATTTATTCCGGGTTGTCTTCATTTTGAGTTGCTTTCAGTTCGGGTGAATTCAGTTTAAAGATCTATTCAGTTCGGTTAAAAGTTGGTTTAGGTACATTTCAATTCGTCTAGAATTCCAGTTGGTTCAGTTTCAATTTATTTTGAGTTTCTATCAAATTCGGATCATCATATTTAGGTTGATATCGAGTTTCGGTCAGGTAAATTGGTTAGGGTCTCAGATCTCGATTGATATCGAGTTTCAGTCAGGTAAATTGATTCAGGACTCAGATTTCAGTTGATATCGAGTTTCTGTCAGGTAAATTAGTTCAGGTCTCAGACTCAAGTTTGTAGATCTACTGATGTGAAGTTTACATTTTTGGTAGTTATTAGTTTAAATTTTGTCACGAATGTGAAGATTTTTAGAAAAAAAAGGTTTAAGAAACAGAGAGAAATGGGAAATTGAGAAAAAAATGAGTTTTCATTTCTATTTAGATAAGATAAAATTGTTACATCTTTTGGTGATATATTGGCATAATTCGAAATAAAAAAGGCACATAAATTATTTTAATAACAACTAGTTGTCTTTGTAACTAACTTAGCCGTTGGGCTGATGGATCTGTCCACTCTTCTTAGGCAGATATCATAATTTTCAGGCCTTTAGTCTGTGATCCAGTACTCTTCTCATGGGCTGCCTCCTTACTCAGCTAAAAGATGTCGTTTCCCTTAGCATTAGTGAGTAAATTAACACAATTTGTTTCCTTTGCTTCAACTTCATTCCCCGTCTCAAATTCACCTTCTGCAAACCCTAATTTTTTCCTAAATCCTTCCATATTCATGACAATACCCTCTCCTTCACTGGATCCTTGTCCCCAAGGATCAAAATCTGGGAATTGGGCTTTCAAAACAGAATAATCCTCCCAAGTAGCATGCTCATGCCCCAAATTTGACCATTAAATTAATAGTTGTGTCACGGCCTTGTTGTTTCGCTTCACCATACGTTTGTCCAGAACAATCGCTGGGTAAACTTTCAATAGCCCATCATCGCTCAACTCTGGAGGATCAAGAGAGGTAACTGTTCGATCCCCAATTTTTTTCTTCAAAAGGCTTACATGAAAACAGGGTGAAGCCTTGAATGTTCTGGTAATTCGAGTTTGTAAGCAACTAATCCCACTCTCTGCTAAATTTTGTAGGGACCAAAATACCGAGTAGCAAGCTTTACATTCTTGCGAATGGCCAAAGATGATTGTTTGTATGGCTGGATTTCAGGTAAACCATATCTCCCACTGCGAACTCTCTATCCGTACGTTTCTTATCTACAAACTACTTCATGCAATTAGTGGCTTTTTCAAGTTGTTCATTGAGTAGTTTTGCCAAATGCTCTCTGTTTTCCATCAATTCCTAGACAGTGTTGTTGACTGTAGTAGAGTGTCCACGAGTTCTATATTTTGTACACATTCCTGGCCGTATTATTGTTGTTCTTAAGCTCATTTAGGCATATGTAGGTGCATAGCATGCATTATAACAATATCTTCTCTTTCACCATGTTTTTATTGAATATTCTATGTTTGGTTGAGAAAAGTTATTGTTTTAGTTAGTTTATATTTTCAGGTGCAATAGCTAGGAGAGGAGAGGAGAGGACAGGAGATAAAAGGAAAGCTGGAACAAAAGGAGTTGTACTAAAGTAGTTCCAGATGCCACCAAGGACGTTGCCGAAGCAACATTGCCGCCAAGTGCCGCCCGGGCAGGAGTTACACCGACTTAGCCAAGATGGGTCGCGATTGAAAGAGGGCAATTTCTTAAGCCCAATAAGCCCAGTCTTGCAATTTTCTGAAGCCTGTAGAGGCCAGTAGAGCTTATCCAAGACCGATAAGTAGGAGCACTTATCCTTACTTGCGGAAGAAGTAAACGTCCAAAGAGTCCATATTTAAGTAATAAAAGGGTATGTATTAATGTAATTTACTTTTAGAACTCCTACTTCAAGGAGGACTCAAATTTAGACCATGAGCCCTATATACCCAATGTATGTAAGGGTATAGGGGGATGACGAGGGTGAGGGGATGCAAGCATGAGCAGATGCACAACGAAGATGTAGTTAGATAGGTTAGAGTCGTTGGGGGTCGCGGCCCAACTCTCCTAGGGTTTAGGTGCGTGCATGTAAAGTAGTTTGAGGGAAACGGTTGTAATAGTTTTGAGTTGTTTTCAACAAAATTCCAAAGTTTGCTTAATCTATGCTCTTTGTTCTTTCAATTAGTCTACATCAGTCAGTTGAAGGGAAAATCCATTTGTCGGGCACGAAAGTGCAAGTCTCATGAAAGGGTTAAGCACGGTCACAACCTGTTGGGGCGTGACTAACTTGTTTCCACACTAGTCCACAAGTTTTAGCGGTTAAGAAGGATCACCAATCGAATGGACTTGCTTGTGTTAGGTTGACGTTGAGATTGCTAGGTATTGCCTACATCACGTGAGTGTTCGAGCATCCTAACCTAGAAATAGAAGGGATCACTGTCGACTATCCTGTCGAACTTGGAATGTCTGCAAGACTTGCCGCCAGGACTTCTTTCTGTTCCACCTGCCGAGACAGTACACTCTTGCAGCGGTCGCGTGACAGGGTCGTAGTTTGCCACCCGCCATACTCGCCGAGCCAGCAATTCATGGCAACGCAAAACATACTCATACTTTACAATGCAGTCCACATGCTACTGAGCTGCATTTGTCTTACCCAATCTATCGCCCAAATCTCTCCATATCATTCCTCTCATCACTATCTTTATTTTTACTTGTGTTTTTATATTTCCACATCTTGAGATTTAATTGCGCATTTACTAAATCTTTGTGCAGGAAACCAGTCATAGGAGCTGCTCCAATCCCTGTGGGAGACGATATCTTTTATACTATAACTTGAAAAGAGTGTGCACTTGCGCTCATAAATGGAGAACACCCAAACGCTCTACAAGTTTCTGGCATCGTTCCCGGGGATTGGCAACAATAACTATATTTGAATTTCTGCACTTCTATTTTAGTTTTTGCACATTAAATCTCTTTTTATTTATTTGCCAAAAAATGAGCCTCTTTTTTTTCTTTGGTGTATGTCCCGCCAGGGCAACAAGGACGGCAGCAACATCCACCTGAGGAGGGGAAGGATATGCCCAGATGAAAAGTCAAACATAAAGCCATCAGGAAGTGGTTATGCTTGGGAAAAGTGCATCCCAACATAACCCAAAGTTTTCTTTTTATTTTTAATTATTTTTTTATGCATTAGGATTAGATTTAATTTTTATTTAATTCTTGTATTTAATTTATTTCAGGTTAGGAATGAAGGAAAGATCAAGAAAGATAAAAGAATAAAGGAGAGGCCTAACTAGCGGCCGAGGCAGCCCAAGGCAGATAAGCATAACGGCTAGTGGCTTCATAACGGCTAGCCGCAACAGCTATATTTTGCCTCAGTGAGCGGAACGAATATCTGTGTAACGGCTAGAATCCCGTTATTCGCGCCACAATAATTGTCGCCTGTTGACAGCGTGCTCGCTAAGGCTGTGGAGAGAAGTGGCTATATAAAGCCAACTATTCTTCCCCCCGTTCTTCACTTTGCTTTCTCTTTTACTCTGAATTCTTTCTGGAATCTTTGCTTCCAAGATTTCCCTTACTTTATTTTCTCTCACGTTCTTTCTTTTCTTTCTTTAGGAAATACAACCATCCCAAAAACTATGGCCTTATCACAGCAACCCGCCGCCACCTCCAAAACCCCTTACAAAAGGTTCTTGAACCCCACTGTCGAGGAGACCTACAAGAAACACTATAGAGAGCGGCAATTATGGGAGGATATGGGTTTCCAATACACCCAGTCTGATGGGGATTTTGGCTTGGAACCCTCCCTATTCGAAAGGATCCACAGTATGGGATGGGACCAGTTCGCACAGCAGCCAGAAGGAATCAACAAAAACCATGTGCGAGAGTTCTACGCCCACAGACCGACACCAGCAAGCCTTTTCGTTTATGTCCGCGGAGAAGGTGTCAACTTTACAGCTGACATGATCAACTGCTTTTACAGCATAGAAGTTAGCGGCAACCCACATGAGGAATGGGAGTCCTACTTAAAGGCGGCTGACTACAATAAGATCAAGAGGGAGATCTGTAATCCAAACACCAAGTGGCTAACATGTAAAAACAATGGGTTAGTCAACTACCGCGATCTGCTGCTAGAGGCAGCCCTTTAGAGTTACTTCATACAACGCCGCCTGATTCCCAGCACACACAGATCAATAGTCAATAGGCCGCGGCTTGCCCTCATCCACAGCATAATGATGGGGCGGCAGATCAACGTTGGCGAGGTAATCATAAACGAGGTCTATGCCCACGCAGAGAAACCAAACGCCAAGGAACCTCTCTTCTTCCCTACACTCATCATTGACCTATGTGCCAATTTTCGCATGCCCCCGCACCCAAAGGATAAAATTCTTCCTGCCAAGGAAGGATGGACTAGAAGAGTACGCCAGCAGATGATGCATAATGCGGAGCCAGACACACCTTCCACTGCCAAGCCGCCGTCCCAAGTTGCCGCCACCCCAGCCGCAGCGGGCAGTACTGAAGCTTCCCTCCCGTCCGAAGTGATCCCTCTACTGCGCATCCTAGTTGAAAGCTGCCAGAGGATCGAGCACAAGCAGGTGATCTTCACCAAATACGTAGCGGACGTGCAAGAGGCCTTTGTGGCCTACTTGTTGGACAAGTATCAGGACGCCGGCCCACAGTTACCCACCTTTCCCACAGAGTTAGAAGCTTCCAAGCCAATCCAGATCACTCTAAGACAAGCTGCTGCTCCTGCCGTCGACGACAATGAGGGGCCGCACCACCGCCCCAAGAGAAGAACCTCTCCAACCCCTATCCAACCATATGAACTTACCTCCTCATCCGAATCGGAGAAGGAGGAGGAAACCACTGCTGCATCCCCAGTAGCAAAAGGAACCACTTCCAAAGACGTCGGCGACTCAGACAATGAGATCTCAGACTCCTTTGATGATGAACCAACAGAGGCAGACATAAAGAGAAAGAGGCCAACAATAGAGCCCCGGGGTGGAGGAGCTGAAAAACAATCAAAGAAGCCCACCCCCAGCCGCATCCAGCCGTCGCGTAGCAAGAAGAAAAGCCCAACTGACAGACCATCTGCTATGCGCCACCTTGTCTTGCCCGCCTCCTCAGCATCCTCCTCTGATGCGGCAGCAATAGAGGGGAACTCCTTCAGTCTATAATACCATTTTTTTCTTTTCTTTTTAACTTTTATGTTTTGTTTTATTTTCTTTTTATGTTTTATTTTTATGTTTTTAATTTTTATTTTTATGTTTTGTTTTTAATTTTTGTTTTGTAAAGGCATTGAGGACAATGTCAACCTTGAGTTTGGGGGGAATTAGTCCTCTTTGTTTTAGGTTCATTTAGTAGCATTTAGATGCATATGTAAATTATGCCCCCTAGCACTTAATGAAATAGAAATCTTTAGCTTAAAAACTTGTGCCTATGATAGATTAGCCGACTACTTATATTCGCACCATTCTAAAAATTTTAATCTAACTATGGGAAGAAGCATGAAAATACTTAGAAAATTTTTCTTTTTGCCAATTATCTTTACAATGTCTGTTAAATGCCGAGTTTCGCTTGAGTTTTGAGTTTAACACTGCCTGCCTTACTTAATAAAAATTCCTTGATTGAATACAGGTTTGCCGCCACGGAAGTACAGGGCAGCACAACAAAAATGATGAAAAACCTAGAGGTGCTCGAAACAGGCTCTAGGCATAAAGTTCAAATACCCTAGAGGTGCCTGAAACAGGCTATAGGAAGGATCATGAGCAAGGACACTCCGCTGCTATCAAAGTCCATGTATCTAAACCAAGTGACGGACAAATTAGCAAGAGCGAATGAAAGTCTTCACATGATGACTCTATTCAAAGGGTTTAGAGTTTCGTAGAATGCACCTATCTTAGCTTCAAACCCAGAGAATAGTTGTGATGAGCTGAAGCCCTAAAAGCCATGATCAGAAAAAGAAAACAAAAGTGCCCAACTGTGCTGTCAAGGCAGCAACTCGTATCCTTTCTAGTAATTTAATTATTTTAGGCATTCTTTGTTAACTTAATTATTTCAGCATATTTAGCATGAACACAGACCTGCACACACTGCACTGGCATTAACAAATTAAAACCTAAGTTATTTCATGCCATTCCCTATCACTAACATAAAAACAGGTGCCACGGCCTGGAGGTAAAATATCAAGTTAAAGGCTAATGCTTCTATTAATTTTGTGCTAAGGGAAGATTTACTAGCTAAGTTGCTATAACCCCATTAGCCCGGCCTAGACGTTTGACACGAACTACGAAGATTACACGGGAAAAACCAAAGTCAACCCGAAAGTCAACCTTGATTAACGACCTTTTTTTTCTTTTTTTCTTCTCTAGATGCACATTAAGCCTATGTGATTACACAAGAATCATAGGAGAGAAGGACATAGCGATCGGAAAACAATAAGGGACTCAATTGCATGAATTAAACTTTTAGGGACCAAAACATAATTTTTAGAAAATATAAAGACTTAATAGGTTTTAAGCATACCGTTATGTAATTAGTCATATTGCATGCTCCTCTATCAAATTTCAACTAAAAAGGACATTCTAAACTCAAGCAATTGCATCCACAACATTCAGGACTAAAATGTAAAACATGGAAACTTAAAAAAAATTCAAAATCATCATCCAACGGTCGTCTGTTTCGAAACACCAACCTTCGTACCGAAACGCCCGTATCAAAACGATGTTGACCGTTTCGGTACTCTGGAGTATTCCGAGACCAGTATCGAAACAGGCCTCTCTAGTAGCCAAGATGTTCCGAAACACCTTCAACCGTACCGAAACGCTATGGCCATTACAGGCCCCCATTTCAGAACAGTTAAGGGTGTTTCGATACACCCTGCCCTGTGATAGTAGAAAATGCTGGTTTTTCATGCTTTTTCACATTCGAATCAACCCCGAGACATGCTACAACATGCATACATTAAGGATACATATCAACAATCATCATACCGAGGCTATAGCTTAAACATAGAAACCAACACATAAGCAAAGGCACTAAAGGCATGCTCCCTAGTTCGCCAAAACTATAACAAGTCAAAACTCTAAATAAACCAAAATCCAAACTCCAAAGGCCATTTACAATTCAAGTATAGGCAAACCAACATGCTCAAAGTAAAAGAAAACATTCTCAAACATTCCAAAGTATAAATCCCACCCATTACCTCTTATTACACTAAGGATGAATCACATACATCTCTTTTACAAAGCTATGGATTCCTCTTGCTTTTGGGCTGCCTTCAAAGGTTCAATTCTCTGCATTGATGAAACAAAAGAGTGTAAGCAATAAGCTTAGTGAGGATCGCTAGACAACATTCATCAATGCATAACTCATGTTTTGCAAAACAACACTTTACAACACATGCCATTTATAAAACATGTCTTCTCAAGATTTCAATGCACTTTTAAAGCCTCATGCACGTATGCATCAATTTACAACAGCAAATAGACCTTTTCTCATGCTTTAACAAGCATCACATGCATTCTTGCATCACACACATATATCCCAGGCACCCTTGCATCATTTACAAGCATCTCATGTTTCACTTTATTCATTTACATTATATTGGCTTTCAAGTGATAGTCCACAAATCATTTCAACACAAGACATAATCGGATACGCGGATTACAAGCGTTGTCCCTCACGCTTCATACAAACTACCAGACTACACAAGGTAGAGACAAATGGCACAATCACAACCCCTCAACACCCGTGATGGAGATTAATGGCACAATCACAACCCCTCAACATCACTCATCGGTAGTTGTATAATTCCACTAACGAGAGTATGGGACACATACACAAGACTCACACACGGGACTAACTATTCACCGTTGTGATCTTAACCTCAAACGTTAGGGTACTTGGATGGAGATTACCGCACAATCACAACCCCTCGACATTCAAGGCGACTTTATTCACGGTGCACCCAATCCTATAGCCGGCTAACTATATCCGATTTAAGCAACCAAAAACCATTTTCATCACTTGCCAATACAAATCATTTATCCACATTAATCCATTGTTTTTCAAGCATAACCACAATGTCATTTCCACAAGCACACATGCTTAACATCATATGCATTTTCATATGAAAACCAAGGATCACTTACCTAGTGCATCCTTAACATAATGACATTAAAATCCAGCATTAGACCATGCTTAAACATGCTTAAAAACAGTAAATAAATCCACTCTTACATCAAATGCATTTTCATCAAACTTAGCACATTTTCAAGAGAGTGATTACCGAAACACTTACAATTGAGCTTAGTTAATTGTATCAAACTTACACTAAGCTCCCAAGAGCACGCTCAAGGCGTTACAAAGCAGAAAATTGCATTTCCACTCACCGATACGCGAAGCCTTGTTCGCCGACACGAAAATTAAACCTTCGGAGCCTCCAAATCACCTCGTTAGCTTCCGGATCAAGATCCCTTATTTTCACATCAACAAAACAGAGATCTAAATGCATTAAAATGCATTCTAACACCAGCAACAATCCATAAACCCGTTGCCCACTCAAACTACACCAAAATACCCTTCCGAAACAACCGAAAACTCAATCGATTGCCTCTTAAACCAAGCCCAGCCATCATACAACACTTCCAAAGCATTACCAACATCAAAACACATCTAATAAACATCCTAACTCATCCTTATACCTCCAGCAATCAAAATTCCACCATTACACCCCAAAATCACACTTAAAACTACCGAGAATCTCAAGGATCTCAAGGATTTCAGGATCTATATTAACCACAACTCATTTTAACATATAAAGCAACTTAGAAATCAATTAAAATCAACACAAAAGAGTACCCGACTCATCAAGTCCGAAAATTAAGATTTCATCCACATTTTCACAAGATTTTGATCTCAAATCAAAATTATATTGAAAACTTAATCAAAAATAGTTATTAGGAGCAAAATATCTTGGGAATTTCAATAAAGAACTTAGATTAGAGGTTGAGAACGGGATTTACCTCCAATCCTTGCTTCCTTCAATAGATGACAAGTTTTCCTTGCAAAAATCTTGAAGAATTAAAAAAGATCTCTTGAAAAAGATTTAGGAAATGTTGAGAGGATTTTAGGGAGAAAGAATTCTGGAAAAGATGAGAGAAAATGGTGTTTGGCTAGAATGAGAGGGAATTGGTAGTTACGTAAAATGAAAATCCACTAACTACCAATTAATTAATATCAAATTCTAATTAAAATCATTTAATTAAAACCCATTTAAATCACATGTCATATTGAAGAAAGGTTAAATTGACTTAAAGCCCCCTAAGGATTCTAAGATTTTGGCTTCCACCTTAAAAAGCACATTTTTCCCAGTTTTGAAACTTTACAATTTGATCACTACTCGAAATGTCCATTTTCCAAAACCCTTTTTGTAAAATTGATCTGACCAACCTCTTAATTATATTTTTAGAGGATTTTAGCAATTTTTATCACAATTTTATCCTATCCCGATCCTTGATTTCCTAAAATCACTTTACGCGATTCGAACCGTTCTCGATCGGTCCGATCCGATGTCTAAAACATCTAGGCCCAAAACCAGGGCGTTACAACTCTCCCTCACTTAGGAAATTTCGTCCTCGAAATTCTTACCTGATGGAAAGAGATGCGGGAACTGCCTCAGCATGTCCGCCTTACTTTCCCACGTGGCTTCCTCAACTCCTCGGTGTCGCCACAACACCTTCACAAGTTCTATCGCCTTGCCACGAAGAAATTTGATACTCACGTCCAGAACCTTCACCGGTTCCTCATCATATGACAGATCCGGATTCAACTCTATCTCCTCAACAGGCATTACATGCGAAGGTTCCGATCTATACTTCCGTAACATGGAGACATGAAACACATCATGTATCTTCTCCAATTCCGCAGGCAATCTCAACCGATATGCCACAGAAACAATACGCTCCACAATCTCGTAAGGTCCAATAAACCTTGGGCTAAGCTTACCCTTACGCCCAAATCTCATCACCTTCTTCCAAGGCGATACTTTCAAGAACACACGTTCGTCAACCGCGAATTCAATTTCCTTACGCTTCAAGTCCGCGTAAGACTTTTGCCTATCTGATGCCGCTTTTAACTGCTCGCAAATGAGCTTCACCTTCTGGGTGGTTCCCTTGAGCATAGCCGGCATTAAAATCAACTTTTGCCCAGCTTCTGCCCAACAGAGAGGGGTTCTACTTCTCCTCCCATACAAAGCCTCGTATGGAGCCATTTGGATACTTGCCTGGTAACTATTGTTATACGCAAACTCAACCAACGGCAAGTGCTTTTCTCAAGAACCCTAAAAATCTATCACACAACATCTCAGCATGTCCTCAAGCACTTAAATCACACGTTCTGACTGTCCATCCGTCTATGGATGATAAGAAGTGTTGAAGTTCAACCGTGTACCCAAGGCTTGATGCAAACATTCCCAAAATGGCACTGTAAACCTCGAATCTCTATCCGACACAATGGACTTTGGCACACCGTGCAACCGCACAATCTCAGCTATGTATAGCTTAGCCAACTTATCCAAGGTATATGTAGTATGCACAGGCAGAAAATGCGCACACTTCGTAAGTCGATCCACAATCACCCAAACTGAATTCTTCTTTGTCGGTGACAAAGGCAAACCCGACACAAAATCCATGGTGATTCTCTCCCACTTCCATTCTGGAATTCTCAAAGGCTGCAACAATCCATAAGGAACCTGATGCTCAGCCTTCACTCGCTGACACACCATACACTTACTAACAAACTCAGTTACATTCTTTTTCAACCCTACCCAGTAATACTCATCCTTTAGGTCACGATACATCTTTGTACTACTCGGGTGCATAGCAAAAAGACTACAATGAGCTTCAGTCAGAATAGTGTGCCTTAACTTAGCATCATCTGGCACCACTATTCGACTTCCAAAACACAGAACACCATCATCACTAAAGCTGAAATCCGAAGGTTTATCTTCCGCAATGTCTTGAACATACGAAACAAGAGAATCATCAAGCAACTGTTTGTCTTTAATCAACTGTAACAAAGATGGTTTCACTTGCAACTCCGCCACAAGACCACCTTCACGCGATATACTCAAACGAGCAAACATCGCTCTCAACTCAACAGCCACCTTCCGGCTCAAAGCATCGGCCACAACATTAGCCTTGCCCAGGTGGTACTCAATCGCCAGATCATAGTCCTTAAGCAACTCCACCCAACGTCGTTGCCTAAGATTTAACTCATTCTGAGACATAAGGTATTTCAAGCTCTTGTGGTCGGTGAACACAACACATTTCTCACCATACAGGTAATGCCTCCAAATCTTCAAGGCAAACACCACAGCTGCAAGCTCAAGATCATGAGTAGGGTAGTTGCGCTCATGCACCTTCAACTGCCTAGATGCATAGGCCACCACCTTACCCTCCTGCATCAACACGCAGCCCAAACCAACAATGGATGCATCACTATAGACCACAAACTCCTTACCAGATTCAGGTTGAATCAAAATAGGAGCTTGAGTCAATGCTTCCTTCAGCTTCTCAAAAGCTTGTTGACTCGCCTCCGTCCACTCAAAGCGAACATTCTTTTGCAACAACTTGGTCAAGGGTGTTGCAATCTTTGAGAAACCTTCGACAAACCTACGGTAGTACCCAGCCAACCCAAGGAAACTTCGTACCTCAGTCACTGACTTAGGCACTTTCCAACTCATCATAGCCTCTACTTTTTACGGATCAACGCGAATACCCTCAGCCGGTACCACATGCCAAAGGAAGACCACTTCCCTAAGCCAAAACTCACATTTACTCAGCTTCACATACAACTGATTCTCCAACAACGCTTGCAAAACGATTCTCAAGTGTTTATCATGATCCTCCTCGGTACGCGAATACACAAGGATATCATCGATGAACACCACCACAAACTGATCCAAGAATTCATGGAATACATGATTCATCATGTCCATGAAAGCAGCAGGCGCGTTGGTCAAACCAAACAGCATCACTAAAAACTCATAATGCTTGTACCTCGTCCGAAAAGTAGTTTTAGGTACGTCCACATCCTTCACTTTCAGCTGATAGTACCCCAATCTCAAGTCTATCTTAGGAAACACTGAGGCTCCCCGGAATTGATCAAAGAGATCGTCAATTCTAGGCAAGGGATACTTGTTATTGATCGTCAACTTGTTCAGTTGCTGATAATCTATACACATTCTCATCGTCCCATCTTTCTTCTTCACAAACAAGACTGGTGTACCCCAAGGTGACACACTTGGCCGGATGAAACCTCGATCCAACAACTCCTGCAATTGCATTTTCAACTCCTTTAACTCTTTGGGTGCCATGCGATAAGGAGAAATGAACATCGGAGTTGTGTTCTCGTACAACTCTATACCAAACTCAACTTCCCTGTTTGGTGGCAATCCAAGCAATTCTTCCGGAAAGACACCCGGAAAATCGCGAACCGTTTGGATGTCCTGCACACGCACATCCTTGGTACCAGGATTCATCATATAAGCAAGGTAAGCCTCACAACCCAACCTCATCATACGATTTGCTTCCAAAGCCGAAATCAAATTCGACAAGAATTTCACATTCTCGCCTACTACAACAACCTCATAGTCATTGGCCAACTTTAAAGTGACTCGCTTAACATCAAAGTCAACCACGGCCCTATGCTTCGTCAACCAATCCATACCAAGGATTACACCAAATTCGTAGAAAGGCAATTCCATCAAATCCACAAGGAAAACATGACCTTGCACAGACAGAGGACATCTCTTGTACAACTTCCTAGTGACTACAGTCTCACCAAAAGAACTAGTCACTTGCATTCCTACTTCAAGCATCTCAACAGGTATATCAAGCAAATGTGCATGCTCACTCAAGATATAAGAATGCGTGGATCCAGAATCAATCAAAGCCAGCAAAGATAAAGACTGGAGAGCAAAGGTACTTGTGATCACATCGGTATCGTTGCGCTCCTCGCGCTGAGCATACACCCTCGCTGGTTCACCTCCCTCCGGTCGAACGGCTACAACGTGAGCAATACCTCGCTGCCCCTCATCTCTCCTCTAAAAATTCCCATGGTCGCACCCACGGCCCCTCTGAGGTGCAGCTACCACAAGAGCACGTCCTTG
This sequence comes from Hibiscus trionum, assembly GCA_030270665.1. NCBI lineage: Eukaryota > Viridiplantae > Streptophyta > Magnoliopsida > Malvales > Malvaceae > Hibiscus > Hibiscus trionum. The sequence continues at coordinate 646,798 of BSYR01000016.1, forward strand.
GCCACCACCAGCCAACAAAGGACACTCCCTCCTCATATGATCTGCCGAACCACAATTCCAGCAAGAATTCCCTATTACCACAACAGGAGCCTGAACCTCTCTAGCTGCTCGAGAACAATCTCGCCTCAAATGATCCCTCGAACCACAGGTCCAGCATGAATGCTGCTCAGATCTCATGCGACCTCCCTGAGTCTGTCCACCTCGACCCAGAACACCACGCCTTCCCTCAGGCTGATGTCTCCTATCACGACCTCTCTTGTTCCGTCCACCACCGGAACTATACTCAGCAGCTCTCTTCCCAGAGCTAGAACCAACACCTCTAGAAGACAAACCTAGGTTCTGCTCGATGTCCTTTGCCCGATACACAAGCACATCAAAATCTGTATAGTCTCCAGCTAGCATGTACATCTTAACTTCTTGCACCAACCCATACCGGAAGCGATCACATCGATGCCTCTCACTGGGTACCAACTCAGGAGCATATTGGCTCAAGCGTACGAATTGAACCTCGTACTCAGCCACCGATAGGTTGCCCTGAACGAGAGACATAAACTCTCGTTTCTTCTCATCCAAGTATCTCACACCTAGATACTTTCTCCGGAAGGCACCCCTGAAGAACTCCCAATCAACTTCATTAGGTTCCATACCAGCTGTGGTAGTCGTCCACCAGCTGTAAGCATCACCTTGTAGCAAGGAAACTGCACATCCTAGCTTACGCTCATCGTTACAACCCATTTGATCCATTATGCGGATCGTACTTGCTAACCAGGCCTCAGACGCCTCAGGTGACATACCATAGAACTCTACCGCTCCCAAGCTCCTCAACCTCTCCAAAGGTAGACCCACCTGCCCAGCTGTAGGGTCCTGCACCTGCGCTCCAGCAATAGCAGCCTGAAACGCTCCGGTGATCGCCTCAACTAGTGGCGCCAAATTACCCAATCCAGGACCAGCTTGTCCTTGTTGCACCTGCTCCCCACCTCCAGGTGGTGGCGGATGAGGTAAATCTCCACCAGGAGGGACATCAGCCCTCTGCTCAGCCTGGTTATCCTGCTCAGCTGCAGGTACTATCGTATTGGACCTCAACTCCCTTCTAGGTCACATGTGCTATTTAAAACAAACACAACAACGAAAACAAATCAAACCATTTAGGTCAGCTACAAGCAAGAATCCAAGTTTACAAAACATTTGATTAGTGTAATAAGGCAATGGGCACCCAATTTCCCCACAGAGCATAGCATAGCATATCATACATAAAACATCATGCTCACATACTTTTCATCATTCCAAATCAGCACATATCCACATAACATCCTCATCACACAATCAAATTCATTCCATATGCAATTCACATCAATCAACATGGCATAATGTTCAAATTTCAACCATTAGCATGCTTTTCAAACATCATACTTCAACTCACATCACTTACACATACCAACATTCCCAATTCTTTCGTAACCACGCTCTGATACCAACAACTGTAACCCTCTTAGCCCGACCTAGACGTTTGACCCGAACCACGAAGATTACAAGGGGAAAACCAAAGTTAACCCGAAAGTCAACCTTGATTAACGACCCTTTTTTTCTTTTTTTTCTTCTCTAGATGCACATTAAGCCTATGTGATTACACAAGAATCATAGGAGAGAAGGACATAGCGATCAGAAAACATTAAGGGACTCAATTGCATGAATTACACTTTTAGGGACCAAAACATAATTTTTTAGAAAATATAAAGACTTAATAGGTTTTAAGCTTACCATTATGTAATTAGTCATATTGTATGCTCCTCTGTCGAATTTCAACTAAAAAGAACATTCCAAACTCAAGCAATTGCATCCACAACATTCAGGACTAAAATGTAAAACATGGAAACTTAAAACAATTCAAAATCATCATTCAACGGTCGTCCATTTCGAAACACCAACCTTCGTACCGAAACGCCTGTATCGAAACGGTGTTGACCGTTTCGGTACTCGGGTGTGTTCCGAGACCAGTATCGAAACAGGCCTCTTTAGTAGCCAAGATGTTCTGAAACACCTTCAACCGTACCGAAACGCTATGGCCATTACAGGCCCCCGTTTCGGAACAGTTAAGGGTGTTTCGATACACCCCACCATGTGACAGCAGAAAATGCTGGTTTTTCATGCTTTTTTACATTGGAATCAACCCCGAGACATGCTACAACATGCATACATCAAGGATACATATCAACAATCATCATACCGAGGCTATAGCTTAAACATAGCAACCAACACATAAGCAAAGGCACTAAAGGCATGCTCCCTAGTTCGCCAAAACTATAACAAGTCAAAACTCCAAATAAACCAAAATCCAAACTCCAAAGGCCATTTACAACTCAAGTATAGGCAAACCAACATGCTCAAAGTAAAAGAAAACATTCTCAAACATTCCAAAGTATAAATCCCACCCATTGCCTCTTATTACACTAAGGATGAATCACATACATCTCTTTTACAAAGCTATGGATTCCTCTTGCTTTTGGGCTGCCTTCAAAGGTTCAATTCTCTGCATTGATGAAACAAAAGAGTGTAAGCAATAAGCTTAGTGAGGATCGCTAGACAATATTCATCATTGCATAACTCATGTTTTGCAAAACAACACTTTACAACACATGCCATTTATAAAACATGTCTTCTCAAGACTTCAATGCACTTTTAAAGCCTCATGCACGTATGGATCAATTTACAACAGCAAATAGACCTTTGCTCATGCTTTAACAAGCATCACATGCATTCTTGCATCATACACATATATCTCAGGCACCCTTGCATCATTTACAAGCATCTAATGCTTCACTTTATTCATTTACATTATATTGGCTTTCAAGTGATAGTCCACAAATCATTTCAACACAAGACATAATCGGATACGCGGATTACAAGTGTTGTCCCTCACGCTTCATACAAACTACCGGACTACACAAGGTGGAGACAAATGGCACGATCACAACCCCTCAACACCCGTGATGGAGATTAATGGCACAATCACAACCCCTCAACATCACTCGGTAGTTGTATAATTCCACTAACGAGAGTATAAGACACATACACAAGACTCACACACGGGACTAACCATTCACCATTGTGATCTTAACCTCAATCGTTAGGGTACTTGGATGGAGATTAAGGCACAATCACAACCCCTCGACATCCAAGGCGACTTTATTCACGGTGCACCTAATCCTATAGCCGGCTAACTATATCCGATTTAAGCAACCAAAAACCATTTTCATCACTTCCCAATATAATCATTTATCCACATTAATCTACTGTTTTTCAAGCATAACCACAATGTCATTTCCACAAGCACACATGCTTAACATCATATGCATTTTCATATGAAAACCAAGGATCACTTACCTAGTGCATCCTTAACATAATGACATTAAAATCCAGCATTAGATCATGCTTAAACATGCTTAAAAACAGTAAATAAATCCACTCTTACATCAAATGCATTTTCATCAAACTTAGCACATTTCCAAGAGAGGGATTACCGAAACACTTACACTTGAGCTTAGTTAAGTGTATCAAACTTACACTAAGCTCCCAAGAGCACGCTCAAGGCGTTACAAAGCAGAAAATTTCATTTCCACTCACCGATACGCGAAGCCTTGTTCGCCGACACAGAAATTACACCTCCAGAGCCTCCAAAACCACCTCGTTAGCTTCCGGATCAAGATCCCATGTTTTCACATCAACAAAATAGAGATCTAAATGCATTAAAATGCATTCTAACACCAGCAACAATCTATAAACCCGTTGCCCACTCAAACTACACCAAAATACCCTTCCAAAACAACCGAAAACTCAATCGATTGCCTCCTAAACCAAGCCTAGCCATCATACAACACTTCCAAAGCATTATCAACATCAAAACACATCTAATAAACATCCTAACTCATCCTTATACCTCCAGCAATCAAAATTCCACCATTACACCCCAAAATCACACTTAAAACTACCAAGAATCTCAAGGATCTCAAGGATTTCGGGATCTATATTAACCACACCTCATTTTAACATATAAAGCAACTTAGAAATCAATTAAAATCAACACAAAACAGTACCCAACTCTTCAAGTCCGAAAATCAAGATTTCATCCACATTTTCACAAGATTTTGATATCAAATCAAAACTATATTGAAAACTCAATCAAAAATAGTTATTAGGATCCAAATATCTTGGGAATTTCAATAAAGAACTTAGATTAGAGGTTGAGAACGGGATTTACCTCCAATCCTTGCTTCCTTCAATAGATGACAAGTTTTCCTTGCAAAAATCTTGAAGAATTAAAGATCTCTTGAAAAAGATTTAGGAAATGTTGAGAGGATCTTTGGGAGAAAGAATTCTGGAAAAGATGAGAGAAAATGGTGTTTGGCTAGAATGAGAGGGAATTGGTAGTTACGTAAAATGAAAATCCACTAACTACCAATTAATTAATATCAAATTCTAATTAAAATCATTTAATTAAAACCCATTTAAATCACATGTCATATTGAAGAAAGTTCAAATTGACTTAAAGCCCCCTAAAGATTCTAATATTTTGGCTTCCACCTTAAAAAGCACATTTTTCCCAGTTTTGAAACTTTACAATTTGGTCACTACTCAAAATGTTCGTTTTCCAAAACCCTTTTTGTAAAATTGATTTGACCAACCTCTTAATTATATTTTTAGAGGATTTTAGCAATTTTTATCACAATTTTATCCTATCTCGATCCTTGATTTCCTAAAATCACTTTACGCGATTCGAACCGTTCTCGATTGGTCCGATCCGATGTCTAAAACATCTAGGCCCAAAACCAAGGCGTTACAGTTGCATTGCTTGAGGACAAGCAATAGTTCAAGTTTGGGGGTGTGTAGAGTGTCCATGAGTTCTATATTTTGTACACATTCATGCACATATTATTGTTGTTCTTAAGCTCATTTAGGCATATGTAGGTGCATTGCATGCATTATAACAATATCTTCTCTTTCACCATGTTTTTATTGAATATTCTATGTTTGGTTGAGAAAAGTTAATGTTTTAGTTAGTTTATATTTTCATGTGCTATAGCTAGGAGAGGAGAGGACATGAGAGGAAAGGAAAGCTGGAACAAAAGGAGCTATACTGAAGCAGTTCCAAATGCCGCCAAGGACGTTGCAGAAGCAGCATTGCCACCAAGTGCTGCCCGGGTAGGAGTTACATCGACTTAGCCAAGATGGGTCGCGATTGAAAGAGGGTAATTTCCTAAGCCCGGTCTTGCAATTTTCTGAAGCTTGTAGCGGCCGGTAGAGCTGATCCAAGACCGATAAGTAGGAGCACTTATCCTTACTTGTGGAAGAAGACAACGTCCAAAGAGTCCATATTTAAGTAATAAAGGAGTCTATATTAATTTAATTTACTTTTAGAACTCCTACTTCAAGGAGGACTCAAATTTAGACCACGAGCCCTATATTTACCCAATGTATGTAAGGGTATAGGGGCATGACGAGGGTGAGGGGATGCGAGCCTGAGCAGCCGCACAACGGAGATGTAGTTAGATAGATTGGAGTCGTTGGGGGTCGCGGCCCAACTTTTTAGGGTTTAGGCGCGTGTATGTAAAGTAGTTTAAGGGAAACGGTTGTAATAGTTTTGAGTTGTTTTCAATAAAATTTCAAAGTTTGCTTAATCTATGCTCTTTGTTCTTCCAATTAGTCTACACTAGTCAGTTGAAGAGAAAATCCATTTGTCGGGCACGAAAGTGCAAGGCTCACGAAAGGGTTAAGCACGGTCACAACCTGTTGAGTCGTGACTAACTTGGTTCCACACTAGTCCACAAGTTTCAGTGGCTAAGAAGGATCACCAATTGAATAGACTTGCTAGTGTTAGGTTGACGCTGAGATTTCTAGGTATTGCCTACATCACGTGAGTGTTCGAGCATCCTAACCTAGAAATAGGAAGGATCACTATCGACTATCCTGCCGAACTTGGAATGTCTGCAAGACTTGCCGCCAGGACTTCTTTTTGTTCCACATGCCGAGACAGTACACTCATGCAGTGGTAGTGACCTGCTGTGGCCGCGTGACATTGTTGTAGTTTGCCGCCCGCCATACTCGTCGAGGCAGCAATTCATGGCAGCGCAAAACATACTCAGACTCTACAATGTAGCCTACATGCTATTGAACTGCATTTGTCTTACCCAATCTATCGCCCAAATCTCTCCCTATTATTCATCTCATCACTATCTTTATTTTTACTTGTGTTTTTATATTTCCACATCTTGAGATTTAATTGCGCATTTACTAAATCTTTTTGCAGGAAACCAGTCATAGGAGCTGCTTCAATCCCTGTGGGAGAGGATATCTTTTATACTATAACTTGACAAGAGTGTGCATTTGCGCTCATAAATGGAGAACACCCAAACACTCTACAACTGTGTTATGAGACCATTCTAGAATAGGTGGCTTGTATCCATACATAGCTTCAAAGGGTGTCACTCCTAGGGAGGTGTGGTAGGTAGTGTCATACCACCACTCTGCCTGTGATAGCTATTTTGCCCAAGTAGTGGACTTAAGAAAAACATGCTTCTAAGGTGGTGCTCCAAACACTACTTCAGTCTCTCTATTTGACCGTCTGTCTCTGGGTGGTAGACAATGCTGAAAAGAGTTGTAGTACCCAATTGATGCATGAACTCCTTCCAGAACTGGCTGGTAAAGGTCTTGTCTCTATCAGAGATAGAAACTTTAGGTTGTCTGGGTAGCTTGTAAATTTGGTCTAGATAAAGTCTTGCCACTTCTATAGCAGTGTAGGGGTGTGAAAGTGGTGAGAAATGCCCATATTTAGTATACTTGTCAACTATTACATGTATGCAATTGGCCTTCAAGGATTGAGGCAAGCCTTCCACAAAGTCCATAGTAATTACCTCCCAAGCTTTCTATGAAATTGGGAGTGGTTGTAGTAAACCAGGCTTATGAACATGTTCATGTTTCATCCTCTGACAAATCTCACATTACTACACATAGGACTTGACCATTGAATTCATCCCAGGCCAGAAAAAATATGACTGTAGTCTCTGGTAGGTAGCGAGGATTCCAGAGTGCCCTCTAGGGAGAATCGTGAAGAGAAGTCAGCAATTATCCTCTTAAAGGTCTTGTTTCACCCACATAAACCTTCTTTTTGAATCTCAATATCCCTTTCTCAAGGCTCCAGTTGGGCAAATTGTTTTTGTCCATAAAAAGGGCAGTGATTTTATCTTGTGCCACTCTATCTCTTTCATAGCTTGCCTCTATATCTTTCACCCGTTGGGGTACAATTACAGTAACTGTCGTCTACTTGTATTTTGCTTCTTTTTCTTGGAGTCTAGATAAAACATCTGCCACCACATTTAGTCTTCCTTTTCTGTATTGTATCACATAGTTCAGCCCCAATAACTTGGAAAGTCCTTTCTTTTGGATAGTAGTTGAAAGTTTCTGTTCCAGAAGGTGTTTCAATGGCTCATGGTCTATCTTAATTACAAATGGGTTCCCCTCCAAGTAATGTCTCCATTTAGTCACTACCATCAGAATAGCTAGATATTTTTTTATAAATAGACAAATCGACATGCTTAGGTCCCAGAGCCTTACTCAAATAAGCCACGGGTCTTCTATTTTGGGATAACGCAGCTCCTATCCCTTTAGAACTTGAATCTGTTTCTAAACAAAAATTCTTGTTGAAGTCTGGTAAAGCAAGAACAGGGGCCTGGCACATAGCCAGTTTAAGCTTGTCAAAAGCTGCCTTGGCTTCTGAATTCCATACAAAATTTCCCTTCTTCAATAGGTCTGTTAGTGGTCTACTGATCTCCCCATACTCTTTCATAAACTTTCTGTAGTAGTCAGTTAAACCCAGAAAGCCTCTTAAGGACTTGAGACTCTTAAGTAAGGGCGACTCTTGCATTGCTTGGATCTTGGTATAATCAGTTGAGACCTCTTCAGCTGAAATCACATACCCCAGATACTCTATTTGTTTCTGACCAAAAAATATTTACTCTGCTTAGCAAATAAGTGATGCATCCTTAATATTTCCAATACCGCTCCAAATGTTTTGTATGAGTAGTCATAGATGGGTTGTAAACCAAAATATCAGCAAAAAATAACAATACAAACTTCTTTAGATAAGGCTCAAATATCTAGTTCATAAGGGATTGAAAGGTGGCTGGAGCATTGGTCAATCTGAAAGGCATCACCTTGAATAAAAAATGTCCTTGATGTGTTCTAAATGATGTCTTCTGTATGTCTTCTTTTTTTATTCTGATTTGCCAATATCCTGACCTGAGATCAATCTTAGAGAAGTACTCAGTCCCAGATAATCCATCTAATAGAACTTCAACAACTAGTATAGGGAATTTGTTCTTGATAGTTATTGAGTTTAACTATCTGTAGTCCACACAGAATCTTTAAGAGCCATCTTTCTTCTTAACCAGTAAACAAGGGGAAGCAAAAGGGCTTTGACTAGTTTGAATTATAGAAGAGGCTAACATTTTCTTAATTTGTCTTTCTATTTCTGCCTTCCGATGATGAGGGAATCTGTAAGGTCTTAAGTTAACTGGTTGAGCCCTAGGCTTCAGTACAATGGCATGATCATAATTTCTTTCTGGGGGTATACCTTGAGGTTCTTCAAACACATTTTTATATTGTTCCAGCAATGGCTGTAACACCTCTGGAATAGCAACTTCTTTCCCTTTAGCACTCTTCAAAAAAACCTCACCTATCATTTCAGGGTTTTTTTCAGTCAGTTTCTGTAATATTCCTTCAGATATCACTTTGATCTTTTATGAATTTTCTCCCCCCTTTTAAAATTATGGTTTGCCCTTCAGCTTGGAAGCTCAATGTCATTTCCTTGAAGTCAAGTACAATGGGATTGTACCTTTTCATCCAATTTGTTCCCAGAACCATATCACTTCCTCCCATAAATATTACTCTGAAATCATGCTCAAAAGGATATCCCTTCATTTTTCAAGATAGAGCCTTGCTCTTAGCTGTACTATATAATTTCTTCCCACTAGCCAATGTGATTGCTAAGGGACTGGTCTATAGCACCTCTACTCCTTCTTTGGCCCATCTAAAAATGATAAAACTGTGAGTACTACCCCTGTCTATGAGAATAGTCAAAGGTTTTCCCTTGATGAGGTCTTGAATTCTCAGTGTGTTGTAACCAATATTACCAGTTAAGGCATTCATTGAAATCTCTAAGTTTTTTCTTTCTATTTGCCCTTCTTACTCCACAGTTTTCTCTTTCTTAGTGAATTTCACTTCTTGTTCCTCATCTTCCTCCATACAATTCAGTTGTTTGGCCTTGCATTGGTGCCCAGGGGTAAATTTGTCACCACATTTAAAGCAGAGATTATGGTTTCTCCTATATTTTACCAGTGATTGTTTACTTGTCTGGTTGAGAACATTAGGCTTTTGAGTTGGGTTCTGGGTACTGGTATAGGCTTTATGTGCATGGTTCTGAGTGTTGTAAGTATTTGGCCTGGAAGAAAACTTTTATTTCTTGTTTTCTATTTCCATTGCCAGCTCATATAGCTTTGCTTCTCTACACGCATCAAACATTGTCTGGGGCTTCAACACCTTGACCTTATGCTTCAGTTCATCCTTGAGCCCACTGATAAAACTGGAAACAAAGTACCCCTCACTGAATTGGGAATTTTGTTGAACCATGAGGGTTGTAATTCTTCAAATCTTTCTTGGTAATCTTCAATTGTCCATTTTTGTATCAGTTTATTGAATTCTTCCACGATATCATTAAGAGTCTAGTCACAAACCTGTGGCATAATTTACCAACAAATTATTGCCATGTCAACCTGTGTTTCTGTGAAATATATGCATCAAATCAAGTTTCAGCCTTGCCCATTAGGTACATAGTAGCCATCTCAACCTTGTGGTTCTCATAAACTGAAAAAATATTAAAATATTTTTGACGCTTCTTAATCCACCCCCTAAGATCATGTCTTTTAAAGAATTGCAGCTCGATTCTTGGTCTATAGGCAAATTTCCAGAGTTTCCTACATGATTCATAAGGTTATGGTCTTCCAGTTTCATTTCTTCTTGATCAGATGTATTCTCCCTTATGTTCAAACTGTTATTGTTGTGCAGAATATTAGGTTTTGAAGCTAAAATTTCAGGTTCATCCATTTTAAAAGAATATTTTTTTTTTCTATTAGATAGTATTGTCACTTATATTGGCCTTTTTTCACTTTTAGTTAGACTGTCAAGATTTACTTGTTGTGTTTTATGTTGTCAGGTGAAAGGCTTAAATCTCCCACCTTTTCAGCCACTGCCTTTAAGAGATTTGCTAGGAGTGCATTGTCTGATTCCAGCTTGGAGTTTGTCTCGTCTAACTTTGATTCAATTTTTATCATTCTACTCTCCAGTTCAATGCTCTTTTCAACCTTTTGAAAATTCTTTTGTTGATTCAAGATTCTCTGCCACAACCGCCAAGAGTGCCACCATGATTTGGTTCTTCTTGGATTTTCTCAGTTTGCCTGATGATCCAATAATCTGGCTCTGATTATCAATTTGTCACGAATATGGAGATTTTTAGAAAAAAGGGTTTAAGAAACAGAGGGAAATGGAGAATTGAGAAAAAGATGAGTTTTCATTTTTATTCAGATAAGATAAAACGGTTATTTCTTTTGGTAATATATTGGCATAATTCGAAATAAAAAAGGCACATAATTTTTTTTTTTGAAAATCCTATTCTACTTCTACCTAGAGGTGAGGGAGAAAATCTAGGTGAAGGCAATGCTCCTAAGAGGTCTTGAACCCGAGACCTAAGGGGAAGGGAGTGGAGCAAGTGAGCGTGCTCTGACCACCAGGCCATCATCGCATGCTCAAAAGGCACATAAATTATTTAATAACAGCTAGTTGTCTTTGTAACTAACTTAGCCGTTGGGCTGATGAATCTATCCACTCTTCTTAGGCAGATATCATAATTTTTAGGCCTTTAGTCTGTGATCCAGTACTCTCCTCACGGGCTGCCTCTTTACTCAGCTAAACGATGTCGTTTCCCTTAACATTAGTGAGTAAATTAACACAATTTGTTTCCTTTGCTTTAACTTCATTTCCCATTTTAAATTCACCTTCTGCAAACCCTAACTTCTTCCCAAATCCTTCCATATTCATGACAAATTTCGTGGAAAGGGAGAAGTGTATGGTCTCTTTACAAGTTACAACGTTTATTTTCGTCTGAAATGAATTGTAGATACTAAAGTATCGAATTCTACTAGCAATTTGTTTCTTAATAAAACAAAATGTTTAATTAATAATACTTCTAAGAATGTAAACGCCGTTATCACAGCAGAACCCGAGATTAATTACCTTCACAAGTTGGTAATCGAATGGAGTTATACATTTCCACTGGAACTTGAAACCAAGGAAACAAAGAATTGAGGGAAAATGCATCAAATTTATGAAATGAAAATTCAGTTCTCAGAAAAAATTTCTATAAATCAATCATGGTGATTTGGGTGCACATAAAAATCATTGGGAACTTCCACTCCAAATCTACTGTTTTATATCATCTGAATAACTTGAGTTTCTGGACTCATTGTTTATATGTCCTACATCTATGCAGCATGTCTCACCTATATGGTTGCTTCCCAAGCTTTCGGATTTATCCCACGGTGGCCCTTTTCGTTTCTGTTGTCTGAAGTACTTCTTACCCAAATCATACGAGGAGTCTCTCGTTCTTTTCAATGCCTGTTGGATGTTAGTGTTGGACTCTGGGTGGTTTCCACCAGCTGTGCTTGGAATGCTTTCATCGGAATAACTAGTGGCAGGTCGACGGCTGTCCTGTTGCGCTTCTTTTATGTCAGCACTAATTCCGACGGAGCTAGCAGCAGAAGCAGGTTGAGTGTCTTTCTTATCAGGGGGACATGGAGGTAAAGGAGGAAATGGGTGAAAAGCCATGCCAGGGGCCATCCTCCAAGTTTCTAGACTTTCACCTTGTGGTGCTCCGAACTGCTGCAAAATGGGAAGTGGAATTCCGTATGAAACCGGCAAACGGGAAATGAATCTCTTCTGTGGATGAGCAACAACCGCATCAGGGAACTTCGACGGGCAAACTTTTGGTTGAGAGAAACGTGTAGCAGTTGATGGTGAAACAGATGCAACCAAAGATGTATTGAGAGGAGATGAGAACCCTGGTGGAGCATCCAGCTGAAAACTTTGGTTCCCGTTGCAGAAAATTTCATGGCATTTGTTATCCCCACTGTTTATCTTCTCTGCATGATCTGATGTTGCTTGACCTAAAGTGGATAACGTGCTACATTGGAGTTTCTTTGGTGACAGTGAATCAATTTTCTCTGGATCTGCTGGTTGATCCCAACGGCTTTTCCGCTTACGAATTCGGGTACCATTAGTTTGGGAAACACCAACTGATGATGAACCACCCTCCTTGGTGGAAGTATCCGTTGATGTTGTTCCAGCCACAGATTGCGTGACACAATCAGTTGCTTCAGTAGCTCGTACGGCCTGGTCACGCCAATTATTGTGAGATGCCGACACCCTGTGAAACTCCATCCTGCCCTCATCCTTGTCCCTGTAGCCATGCTTTCTGACAGGTTTTCGAATCCACTTATCACGGAAATTACGGGCTATTTGATGGACCTGTAAGGTTTGACCAATTAGATACACAATTCATCCAAGAAAAAAGTTATTAAGAGAAGTACAGTCCACAGATAACAAGATGAAGAAGTTATACTATTAAGTAATTAATAAAATGGAATGTTAAATGAAATGTCAACCGATACCTGTTTGTCATCATGCTCTGTGAAGAACAGTATCGACTCCCTAAAGCTGCATGAGAGAAAGCATAGTTTTCAAGTGAAGATATAGAAAAGATAGAAAAGCATGTTCAATCAAACAAAACTCAGTCATATCCTCTAACCTCTCCCTTCCTGCACAGTAAGGACCTCCATTAATATGCTCCTGAGTAAGTATTCCCCGCCCCGCCAAATACTCTAAAACCTGCAGAAGAAGCAAGTTGCAAGCTGTAGTCTTGTCATTTTTCCAGAGAATTTTGCTATTTAATTTCAAGTTCTCATGACACTTTATCATCATAACTTAAAAGTTCCATATAACAGCTTAAGAAGTGCTGAACCTAACTGCAACCTTTTTGTATTGTCAAAAACAATTAGATAATCAGATAATCCATGCTTACACACAGACATGCAACAAATACGGAAATGCACATATATATTCGATGAATCTTATGTGAATTGCGATGTTTTCAGCCATGAAATGTAGTGGCAGACTAGACAAAAGGCATTCATATTGCCCTCTCTTTTTTTTCTTCCAATTTTCCTCCTACATAAAACATATCCCTAGGGGATAACCATTTGCCATCCTGAAAGAACAGCTTAAGTAATATCCTTTGCACTTAAATGAAGGCGAAGATTATCCACAAAAGACAGTAATGCAAAAGAGGTACACAGACACTAAAATGATGATCTAACTGCACTGTCACTAACTTAACCAGGCCGCAGCAGATTTCCATCCCTCAATTTAGAATTACAGGTGAACAATCTGCTGCCAAAACTATTTCCCCACTCAAGTTAGATATGTGGAAGTATTCATTATCATGGGGAAGCATATCTTTAACCTATTTAAATATCGAGGAAAACAAACTGAATAGTATTTGAATTCGTGAACTATCTGCTGCATTTTACTGCTTAATGAAATGGTGTCAATGCTCATGTTTGTTTTGAAGGAAAGTCTGCCGCAGACAGTTCAAATACATACTAGAAATGACATGCATTTTCACAAATATCATTATATAATCACCACAAATAACAATGTAACAAGACAGTTTCCACACTGCACCTTTAGAAGCTTCCGAAGAATCGGAATCTTTTTGAAGTCCCTTCTATATTTCTTCAACATGTTGTGTAGCATCTGCAAACCTGAAAACGAAATCAACAGCTGTTTATTTGAAAGCCAACAGAGAAGCACTTGCAACGAAATATTCATCATTGGATGATGTGCAGCAAAAGGTTGGAAGAATACCATTCTTGTTAATTATATCGGTCAGCACATGTCCTGATTTTGTTTTCAAAAGTGCATCAAGAATCATTGAAAGCTCTCGACTGCAGCACAATAAGAAATCTAGAATCAAAGATTGAAAACTTATGTAGCATGAGCACAAACTATTGTTAAAAGGCATCTAAATGAAGAGAAACTAAGTCGACCTTTGAATTGCTTCACCACTGCCACCATCACCAGAAGTAGCAGTGAGAAGTAGAAGCTTCAAGTAGCCTTTAGAAGCATCCTGTAACAAGTCAGAATGTTCAAGGAACATGGTTAGGTATAAAGATCAGAAATAAAAAAGTATGATGCAACACACAAAAATCCACATACTTTCCTCATCAAAATAAGTGTCATGACGATGCCAAAGCACACAAAAAGCTAGTAAAAATGATGAAAAACAAGAAAAATTTTCTAATCTAAAAACTTTCTAAGTGCAAGACATTGAACCACTAACCTTTCGTTTTGTTATCCCCCCCTCAGAATCCAGCAACTCATTAAGTTTCTCCTCCACTGCAAGCATTAAAAAATGAACGGCATCAGTAAAAATAGAAAACTGCAAAACAGTCTCATTTTAAAACAAGATGTTTCTTAACCTGCTTCAAAACGGCCAGTACTTGAATTTTCGGAGAATTTTCTGGGCTTGACAGGCAGCACATGAGATTTGTTGGATGTTACCTGAACCTTATTTCCATTCAGAGAATTACTACTAATTTTTCCCTTCTTAACTGAGCCGGATGAATGAGAAGTCTTCATCAGGGTGCGTGATTTTGCGGGAACCTTTTTGTCTTCTGCTGTATCAGACTTAGACTTCTTAGTAGCATCAATAATATCAGAAGACAACTTGTTATCTGACATATTTAGAGAAGCATCTAATTTCTGAACAGAACATGAGATTTTGTTGATAGCCTTCTGTTCCTCAGTATCATCTGGCTGAACAGCTTCACTGGGAACTGTCACAGGCAAAGCTTCTTCTGGTAGAATGGCTGATTGGAATTTCCCCATGAGATTTTCAGTTTCAACTGAATTGTTCAATTGAGATGTGGCAGAAGCAGAACGGTTCACAAAGTCCTCAGATTCTTGCATATTCCCGAACTTTACTACACCGTCAGTTATTACATTCTCCACAGATTGCATTGCTGCACCATCAAAGGAACTAGATCTAGATTTAGAACCAGTCCAGGTTTCACCATCTTCAAGCATCATAGGTTCAGGAGATTCTTCATCTGAATCATCATGAACAATGACTTCAGCACTAAGTGGGTCACCGCCTATGGAACCCCGACAATGAGGTGAACCACAATGACATTTTTTTGCAGCAGCTCCAAAAACCCTCACATAGTTGTAGTCAAATGTAACCTCCTCACCCTAGTAAACATACCAAGTTTGTCACAAATATAAGAATTAAGATTTCTCATGCATGTAACAGAGAGACAACACACAGAGAAATATATCCATACATATATATGTGTGTATATATGTATATGTATGTCTGAGATGGCATAAGAACAATTTCTTCAAGGTAAGTCCAAGTGCCCTATATACCCTCCAAAAGTTTTCTGCCTCAACATCAGATTCTGCTTGCTGCCTTGCTCCAGTTTAACCTTAAGACTGCTCTCTTGACTCTTGAGGTTTTACCCTCTGTTTTTGGTTTATCTAAATATTCAACAGAAAGGATGCTGTAGATGCAATGAATTTTCGGACATTTGAGGGATTCAAGAAATGATTCATAGCTACTCTGACTTATACTGATCAACTTATTAAGTATTTCTGTTTCATTATGAAGACATGCCTCTAGAATAGGCAATTTAGCATTAATCTTTGTATTCTGCCCTCCACCCAGTATTGTAGCATGAACTAATCATAAATCTCAATAAAATGCTGACCAGCTAATATATGGCATAAATCTATTAACATGGTTACTCAGGAATCATAAACAAACTACATTTTTGGGGGATATGTTTAGCAAAAAAAAAAAGGTGCAAACTTTTTAAGACTTGAGAAAGCAACTTGGACTAGGAGAGGTTAAATTCTCAACTATCTCAATTTAAAAGAATTCAGCAGATCAGTTACATGATATTCGAGTTGATTGTATGAACCAAACCAGGAAAAAGAAGAGTAATTGCAAGACCCCATATAACAGGTATGATTGGCATCAACAACATACTCAGCAAACTTACCTTCTTTATATCTCTCAATGCAAATAGTCCTATACAAATTTCACCATTCACCATCCACTGCTCATGAGAAAGAGACAAAAACAATTGAAACAAGGTTAGCTATATTTATATTCAGGAAACATCAAAATATGATGACCAAATGACATGTGCAGACAAACCCCAAGGTAGTTGACCATGTTAGACACATAAAGGTACATAGGTCAGCAAGGGTGAAAGACAAATCGAGCAGCTAGTTTTATTGCACCCTTATAATCTAAGTTTGACATTAATAGTTAACATATTGATATATTATAATTAAAAAAGTATATGCATATTGACCAATAAAAAATTATGTTTTGTAGAAAAAATAGACTCCATTTTAGAGTTTATCATTTATCTTAAGCTTTATACACACACAAAATCTCACACATATCCATATTGTGCTTCGCTTAGGCTAGCGCCTTGCGCTTGAACCAATATAAGGGCTTAACCGCATAGAGTGTGCCTTAAGCCCTTGACAACATTGAGGTGGAAAGGAGATATTCCACCAAGAGATTCTATCATTCAGCTCTCATCCTATTTACGGTAACACACATTATAAGAATCCTACTTAATTAGTTTTATTGGAAAAGAAAGCATGCTTTCTTATTAACCGATACGATAACAAAAAGGCCATAGGAACATTCACCTTTTCGGTACGACAATTGGGATCACAGCTATGGTTGATGAAGCGCCCCAAATTTCCTTTGACATATGCATCTATTACCTGGAAGAAAGGAAAATTACCCTTGAAACTGAACAATGGAAGTAATAAATTGACAGAAAAATATACAACATGATAGATTTTATTGATAAACAGAAGGAACTGAGAAAACTAGATGAAAACAGTATTCAGGACAGAGGGATAATTACAAACATTGGGCTGCAAAAGAATATAAAGTGTGAATTGAAAAGGCAAAGCTAAAGCAGCAAGGAAGCATCCTCTGTTTCTCCAGAGTAATTTCAGTGATAAAAGGATTCGCCATAAACAATAAATAAATCTACTATGTAAATAAGTCATAAACTTATGTTTCTAGCTATGTCCACAAACATGTAAGCATTTAATAATTAAATAACAAAACCAAAGACAGGCAGACAACAGCAAAACTTTCTTCACTTGCTACAGCCTTCTGTACTATCAGTGTTGTATTCTAATTGTAAAATATGAACGGTAAAGGATATTATCCAAACCTCACTGCCATTCAACGTCATGAAATAGAAATGCCTCTGGCCCCTAGAAGCATACTCCTTTTGCCGAGCCTCATAAGCTTGCATATCAAGAACCTGATGAACCAAATAATTCAAATATCATCTATAATTATACATATATATAAATAAAGCGACCCAAAATATACAATCAGCATAATATACAGCCCCACTCTACACGAATTATGGATTAGACAACATCAAGCCTTCAATAAACATGAATGTTCTTTTTTGTACAACAAAAAATGTCGATTTTGAATGCATAAAAACATTGAGACACTTTCAGATGAGTATGAGAGGAATCAGTTAACTTGCTATTTGGATTTGGAAACCGGCTTGCACAAATGACCAACAGTCAACATGATAACATATGACTTGAAGAAGGGATCCTAATAAGAACTAGATACACTCAACTCTATCCTACCTCTAAGATAAGAATGCTTAATTTCCATTGAAGAATGTTCAAAAGAAACAATCTTTACTGCTTCAGACAGTTGCAATGCACACTTTACATAAACTAAATAATGAAGCTCACCCATGACAATTGACACGGCAGAACAATGCCTTAAGCATACTTATTCAGCAAATCCATTTGACAATACATTAGGTGCTTTTACCCGAACAGTCTAGTAAGGGGTGATAGGCTCAATAGCAGTGTTCATTATGACTGTGGTTTACTTTAAAGTCCCATTTACCTAACAATTATAAAAATCAAATCTAAAGAGCCATAAGATGAATTTCACTATAATTTCAACAAGACTGTCATGATCAAAAAGCATAAAGTTCAAGAAAACAAATCATATATTACCTCTCCAACATATTCAATAAGGAAATGACCAGCAGATATATTCTCCAGCATCCTCAGTCCAAAACCCTTCTTACCAAATCTGTCCCACATCAGCTTTGCATATTTGCGCTTCTGGAACTGCAAAAATAGACATTTGGAATAAAATAACATTCTCTTCAAAAAAAAAGCCCTCTTAGAAGTTAGAAACACACACAACAGAATATATGCTGCATAAATATTGTACGTTGTCATCTACTAAAAACAGTGAAGAACCTGTTGATTTGAACAGAGGTCCCCGCAAGGGCAGGTGCCTTGGACACATTCAATGTTCAGCATCCGATTTAGGCATTCATCCCCACAACCAAGCTTCCCGTCTGCAGGTCTTTTGCACTGGCAAACCATTATCTGCTTAAAATAACTTTAATGTTAATAACGGAAAAGAAAAACAAACTCAAACAGAGTAACCACAAAAGCCAATCTGACAATTAAAGAATGAAATCAGAGGTAAAAAAATTAAATTAAATTCCACTTTTCTCCTGTTTGACTAAAGTGTATATTATATGCTAATGTTTGTGATACACTGAAAGAAAATTAAAGCAAGGAAATAGAGGAATCAACCAGTTTAACATATAAAGTAATTCAAAAACTCTAACCTTATTTGTGTAGCCTAGACCTAGATAGAACCCTAGACATTAAACAAGAATAACTGAAGAAGGTGCCAAAGTAGTTAAAACATAGGAAAGACTTCCCAACACAACCCCATCCCCCTAAAGTAAGAGAAGAAGCAATCATCCCACCATCAGGAGTACATATGCTGACACAGGGAACTCATGATAATTTAATGTAGTTTCAATAAATAAAAACTACATTTATATTATCATGTGAATTCATAATGTCAGCAGTAGCACAAAATCTATAGAAAGGAAAAGGTGGAAATAAACAAGATTTACAAGACCTGAAAAGATTAATAAGCTTCCACTCCCAGCTAAACTCATAGTGCCTCTAATCATTATTACCATTACAATATGGAATGACTATGCTAAGAAGATGAAAAATCCAACAGCAGGCTAAATATCATGTAAACATATAATGAAATCAAGTTAGGTTCAGAATCAAACCTCATCAATGGTTTGCGTTTTTCGGCCACGGTGCAAAAATTGGTTACTATCAATACGCCAAAAATGTGAAGGCGGTGATACTGCAATAAATTCGAAGGTGAATATGAGAGGAATATCAAAAAGGAATGGAGTGAGCAAAACAACAGTCATTACACTAAAACATCATCTCTATCTACAAGTCATTCATGCAGTTAGACTATAAATAGAAAACATCATACCTGTCGTACATTTAGTTTCAATTCCCTTTTCCAATTGCTTATGATTGAAACCATCACAACCATCTTCCTCAGCATCTGATATGCCCAACTCAGCATTAATATCTGCATTGGACTTCTCTTGTGGGATTGAGCAATCAGAAAATGCTTTATCCATGTTGTCGCCACAGACCCTTCCAAGTAAATGACAAAACAGAATTAATATTAGGCATCAGACTGCCTAAGCTTATGAAAAGATACAAGATGAGAACACACTTGAAATGGAGAACATATTAACATAGCTCAACCAGAAGAGAACATTCAATCAGATAGTAAGATGTCCTTGTTTATGAAGACTCCAATCATTAGAAGAACACCAAATTAAGTTTGCATAAGTTGGAGTATTATTGCTTTAGGCTCAGGTGAAACACAACAAACAATTAGCAATATACTACAATAAGTCTTGCACATAATCATTCAGAAGGCCAAGCAATCCTGAAATATAAAGAAGACTTACATGGATAAAAAGTGGACTTAAGAGAGAAGATAAACAATATGCTTCTCATACAGCTCATTAAAACTTTTAAAGGAAGTGAAAAATCCACTGAGAGGGCGATTACCTCAATAAAAAAAGTGGTTCAAAATAAAATCTGACCGCATAGGGACCAGAACTCCAAAGCAATGAATGGTAATGGTTCTTATATTTCATTTTACCTTAAAAAATTAATAATAATAACAATGCATCAACCATAAATTTTAAAATCGTCATTATTTAGCTCAATTAAAATGTGACTTGGAATTTTGGCTTTTGTCTTGCGTATGAGCAGTAATGTGCAACAGTTAGAACCTAGAATCTTCTGCGAAAGAAAATCAGGTGGCAAGACATTGTCCATAAATTCACTAAACGTGGGAACAAAACAGCCTCCAAAACCTACTCAGAACCAGGATGGAATCAACATTCCGGTTCAAATTGTATAGATACCATCATACCAGAACTAGGCTGAGAAAAACATAAATCAACTGATCAAAATTTGCAGGATCCATGGGTAATCATCGCAGTTCATAAGATACGTGGATAATAACAAAACAAGCAATCCTTCCGATATCATATATGTGTTATGTGTTTGGACAAGCAGTTGACTATTCTCAAACATTTAAGAGCTAACCAAACAAACATGGAAAAACCAGCATTTAATAAATAATTCACATAAATTGCATTCTAAGATGATAAAGAGAATTAAGAAATGATAGATACCAACGGTATGCCTCATCAATTGACTGTACAAGTGAAACTGGTATTCGCCGCCATTTATGACAATCATCACAACGCACCCAAGCATTATCAGGCTGTGTATGCTGCTGCATGACGCCATTTGGTACCAAGTCAGCATCAACCATGTCTGCACATGCAATATTGTTGCCAGTATTTAAATCCTCATTATCATCTGAAATCTGATTTCCTGCAGCACCAACTATTGCAAAAATAATTAAAACAGTCTCCAATTTCTTCTAATATGAATCGATCTATCCCTATGGCAAGGAATAAGAATTGACAACTGATGTGTAAAAATTCTAGAAGAGATTAATAATGATAATAAGAACATGAGGACTGAAAAAGAAATAGTTACGCATATCCTTAAAGTTCCAGTACCTGTTACTGGGCTCATTCCTCCTCTGGTTACAATCTCTTCATCAGAACCTTTCTCCTTTACTTTGCTCTTACAAACTGACTTTGACTCATCTCCCCTCCTCTTAGAAGCAGTTCCTTTCCTGCTCCTTGCAGAATCAGAGATTCTGGACTTTCCCTTGCTCACTTCCTGAGATTTTGAACTTTTTGAAAGTAGATTACGCTTGTGATTGGAGGAAGAGATATGCTTAGGGTTCTTTGCATCTGGAACATCAGGACTGAAACAAGCTTTATCCATGCTTTCTGTAGCCTCTTTGGGGACTTCAAGCCCATTCACACTTGAAGAGTTTGCAGCAGAGGATGAAGTAAGAGCCTCGCAGGAGACAAAACCATTATCTATTGTTTTTTTCCCACCTCGGTGACTCTTTGATGATTTAGCTTTCCTTATACTGGCTGCACCAGGAGATCTATGATTGTCCTTTTTCTTTCCCCCCTTGCTACCCTTACTAGTCTTAGCACCTCCAGGAGAAGCAAGAGCTCCAGAAGTATTCAAAACCATAGCATGCAACTCTTCTTGGTGTATTAAACCAACTTGTTCAGGAATTGTATTGATTACTTCTGAATCTGGTGAAGTTCCAGGATCCATGCACTTGTTCTCTATTGCTTCTTGAGATGCTTCACCCACTGTATCAGACTGTACAAGGGAATTATCTGCAGCATATTCAGCAATCTTCTCAAGATTTTCAGCACTCCCCACAACCTTATTTGCTAGTTTTACTTCTGTAATAAAAGTAACCGAGCATGTTTTCACCATTTCCTGGTCCTCCTTGGAATGAAACTGCATTTCACTACCCAGTTCTCCTGTTTTATCTTCAACAACATTTTCCTCCCCATAATTACTAAATGTACCAACAGAAACAGACGGTTTAACCACTTCTGCAACCAAAGTATTCAAATTACTTGGAGCCACTTCCTTGCCGACTTTAATCTTCAGACGTAGGCAACCGGTTGAAGTGTTACTTAGCCCACTTGGTTCTTTTCTGTTTTGACCGGACCGATTTTTGCCTCGTTTCCGGCTACCCCTACCTTTGGAAGGTTCTTGATTCTGCACTCCATTACACAAAAGATCAGGACATGGCTCAAGAAATTTTGTAATATTATTGAACAATCCCCAAATGGAAGACCGCGCTGGTTTCGATGAACAGCTTCTTTTCCTTCTTGAAGCTTTGAAAAGGAATTCAATACTTTCAAGTGGAAGTTGCAGCTTTGTGCTTCTGCAGTTCTTAGCATCCCTTTTTGTAGGAGCCTTTCGGCTTGATTTACTTTTCTGTTTGCTCCTTCGAGAAGAGGAAGATGTAGTTGGACAATTTTTAGTTTCTGAAACACGATCGACCTTGACAATATCCTTTCCTTCATTTTCTCTTTGTCCAGAACAGTCAATTGAACTGCTAGAACTAATTGCAGCACAAGCCTCCCTTGTCAAAAGATCCGGTGCATTCAACCTCCCAGCCAAGCCATTTTCACCAACTTCAATGGGTTGACATGACAAAGAAATTGATTTATCAGAAAGACAGTTTGCACCTTGCTCAAAAGAACCCCTGTTTGAGTTGCAGGCCTTTCCTTTAGCATTTATTATTTCACTGGAAGTCTCAACCTTTGTACCTGCAGGAACATCAGTCCCCTCAGAATCCTCTGCAACACCATCTCCTGATAGACTAGCAACATTCTTACAATCAGTTTTTTCATTCTGCTGTGAGTGCAGTGATATGCTTGAAGCCAACAACTCAATGCATAAATCATCATTACTTCTAGTTTCCATAGGTTTAGGAGAACTTTCCAATGAGATATCACCGCTAATCAGATATTTCCGGTTATGCCAGTCATAACTACCCAATGAATCACCTGTTCGTTGTAAGTTGGAAATTGTCTCGGCACAACATGAAGTCGATATTTTGCTGCACATATCAGATTCTATAATGGGTGAAGCACCACTTTCCCCATCCAGAGAAGGATCAGGGATAGTGTTACTATCCTTCAAGTCATTTTGTTGGGGACAATCACTCCTGCAACCACTAATGGCTATTGACGATGAAGCCAAGTTACTACCCTCCGTAGCAGTTGTACCATCCTCTCCAGAAGATCCACTTTTTTCCAAGCACACATCAGTTTTTGAATCGTGAACATCAATGTTACCCTGATTTTCATTCAAACAAACCCCGTGATCACCAATCCTATCACCCTTCAGTTCATTCGAACCAGAATCTACATTTTCACACTGAATTTCATTCGAATAACCCATACTATCAACAAGACCTATTAATTCCTCTGGCCCAGAACAATCTAGATTTTCACCCGGATTATCATTTAAACAGCCCACAGTGTCACCACAAATATCAACAATTAATTCCTTCGAGCCAGCACCATCTAAATTCTCACTCTGATTTCCATTGGAACAAACTGTACTATCACCATACGTACCACCCCTCGACTCTTTTGGAAAAGAACCATCCACTTTCTCGCCTTGATTTTCAATTGAGTAATCAGAATCATTCACACTTTCACCCTTATCTACCAAACAAACCACAGTATCATCATTCCTATTGCCCATCAACTCCTTCAAGCCAGAATCACCCATAAGTTCGCCATGATTATTTTCCACACAAACCAAACAATCACTGCACACATCACTCTTCAATTCTTTTGAACAAGAAGCATCAGCTTTTTCACCCCCATTTTTCTTCAAACAGACCGAGTTTCCACAACATTCACCACCCATCAATTCCTTCAAGCCAGAACCAACCAATTGGACCTCACCCTTTATTCCAACTCTGCAATCAATATCCCCAGAGCTTCTGCAATCAGTGCTTTCATCTTCACCCGATTCGTCAGCACAATCCCCGTTAGAATCAATCACAACACAATCCCGTTGCTCAGAGACAAGTTTCGCCATTGACTCAGAGCAGCAATGTTGCTCTGCAGCAGCAACTTCAAGCGAAGGTTCGTCAAACAAAGTCATCTTCCCACACGAACCCATATCGGTTGTTTCCAAACAAATTATCAACAATGCAGCAAACTCATTACTCCAAACCTAGACAACCAGTGAAGAAAAAGGAAAAAAGAAAATTGACCCGATAATTAAAATCAAGCGTATCCCCTTCGCTAATACAATGCACCCTCAAATTCACCGCCAACGAATCCCTAACTCCCAATAATCACATCGTTTCCCATAAAACCTTAATAAAATTAATTAATTAAAATAAAAACATACCTTGCCAAAGTTCTCTCAGAGAAGAACCTCGGAGAAAACCCTAGAATCCCTTTCTCTGCACAATCCAAAAACCCTTCATCTCAGAATCTAAACACTAATGCATATAGGGGAAAAACATAATTAAAAAAGGACAATACATTGAAATAATTAACGACGAAGAAAAAAATAAATTTAACAAAAAAAAAAGTAAAGAAAAAAATCATACTTTGTTGGAGAGAAGAGAAAGCAGGCCGTTGAAGACAGGAAGAAAAAGGTCGTTTTTATATATATTTTTAATTTCTTATTAAAAAATAATGGAATTTTTCTTTTTAATAAACCTGTTTGGAGGAAAGGAATATGAGAGAGAAAATATGACAATGAAAAAGAAAAAAAAGAAAGGAGGAAGATGAGATATTAAAATATCAATTTTGACCTTTCCTCATTACCTTTTGTAGTCCGAGTTTGATTTGGACAAAACGATATTATTTGTTCACCCAATTGACACGTGTGTTCTCCATGGGTATTTTTGTCATTTCATTATAGAATTTCGTCTTTAATTTTCCTTCTTATTGTATATATCTGTTTTGGAAAATGTTAATTTTTATTTTAGTGTGGATTATAATATTAATAAAAGTTTGGTGTAGAGAGTGTATTTACTAGTCGGTGGTATTTTATTATTATTTTTATACAAAAAATGTTACAAATTTAGACTATCAAAGTATCAATTAATATAAGAGTAGGTGTAATCATTTTGAATATGATATAAGAATATGCTAAATAAAATATAAAAAATTGTGATAAGTACGATTAATAATTAATAATCGATTATTCTAATAGGATGTAATTTTAAGTTTTTTAATCAAGGTTCATGGTTCGGATGTTAATATTATGAATGGGTAAATAGGGCTTTTCAATTGTTTATGGATATAGTGTAATTTGTTAATGAGGTTGAATATCAATAATTATATCAAAAAAATTCACATATGTTCGAATCGTTTATAAATATCGAATGAATCTCAGTTCGACTGGTACCTCTTAAAAGTCATAAATTCATGAATACGTTTAACAATTTTTTAAAATGCTTTAGTGTTTGGTCAATAAGTTATTTTTGTTTTCTTGTCATGGTCCTCAAACTATTATTTTTGGCAAAATAGTCATTAATGTTGCTTTTTTTTTTCTATTTTGATCACTCACCGTTAAAAAAACTCACGGAAAAAAAGAAAACATGAATACTTTAGTGACCAAAATAGGAAAGAAGTGATATATTTGTGACCAAAACAGGGGAAATAACGATAGTGACTAAAATAAAAAAAAACGTAACGATATTGATGATTTTGCACAAAATAATAGTTTGGTGGGTAAAACAAGAAAATATAAATAATTTAGTGATCAATGGTGATGTTTAACCTTATTAAAATCATAAAACTCAAATATAGTTCAATCCACATGATCATATAGTGTAACATATAAATAGAAAACTAAATAAAATAAGTAAATACTATTTAAATTAGGGTAGTCAAAATTCGATTTGACTCAAAAATTTTAAATTATTTGACTTGGTTTGACGTGAAAAAACTCGACTCATAATTTTATAAACTCAAATCGACTTGAAAAAAAAATTAAATAAAGTGTGAGTTAAAAATGAAAATTCGAATAACTCAAAATTTGTAGTAATCAGTTGATTAGTTTTCAAGTTTGAGTCGAGTCTGTCAACTTTGTCTGATATATCATATATTATGTATATCACATGTGAAAATATGAAGATATATATATGTATATCATAAATGGATATAAAAAGCCGTTTAAATTAGAATCAATATGTATTATAACATTATAAATAATTACAATTAATTTTATACAAAAACTCAAAAAATCAACTTGACTAAAATTTCATAAACACGACTTGATTCGAAAAAATTTCAAATAAACTTTGAATCGTAAAATATGACTTGTAAATTTGAATAACTCAATTTTTTTATTCGGTCAAACATAATTTAAATTAATATCAATAAAATTTAAAAAATTAAATGAAAATTGAGTGGAACTAAGAAAGGTGATATAAAGATGCAAACAAAATCATTGTTTCTAACCTTTTAAGTACTTCATCTGTCCAATGAAGGGCGAATAATAGGGTTGACAGATAGAATGAAGATAATCCAAAAATATTTTGAATAGTTTTATTTCAATTCATGATGTTCTTTTTGTTCATAAGTTTATAAGTTATTACTATTTAGGGTAAACTGCATAAATAGTTTCCCGACTATGCTCTAATTATTTTTTGTGTCTTTTAACTATCAGAAGTTACAAACTGATCCCTTAACTAATTGGGACATACAAAGCAGTCCTATTTCGTTAAAAAAAATAGACGGACGTCTGTGAAAGTGCTGACTGGGTTTCTTCTTGCCTGTTAACAAAGCTTTTTTCTTTTCATTTTCCATGGCTAAGGAACCACAACTACCGTGTCGGCACAACCACATTTCTAAGCTTGCATCTTAACACTCATTGCTTCCATCCTCGCCGACTTCGACGGCCCTTGCAACGTTTTTGATTGTGTTCTTTTATGCTCCGACTCTTCCTTTCCATTATCTAAGTTTGCAGCAATGTGCAGAATAAAAGCATCTTCATCTTCATCTATGTTGGTATATTTTGGGCAATGTCAAGTAGTTATAGTAGGCAATTATGTGGTGGAGGAGATTGAGAAAGTTCTTAAACTTGACCTACTTTGTTCCAATCCCAAACCAAATTCGAGACCCACCATTAAAGAAGTGGTGCAGTATCTTGAAGGCAATGTTAGTTTGCCTAATATAACCACTTGACATTGCCCAAAATATACCAACATAGATGAAGATGAAGATGCTTTTATTCTGCACATTGCTGCAAACTTAGATAATGGAATGGAAGAGTCGGAGCATAAAGGAACACAATCAAAAACGTTGCAAGGGCCGTCGAAGTCGGCGAGGATGGAAGCAATGAGTGTTAAGATGCAAGCTATGGTAAGAAACGTGGTTGTGCCGACACGGTAGTTGTGGTTCCTTAGCCATGGAAAATGAAAAGAAAAAAGCTTTGTTAACAGGCAAGAAGAAACCCAGTCAGCACTTTCACAGACGTCCGTCTATTTTTTAACGAAATAGGACTGCTTTGTATGTCCCGATTAGTTAAGGGATCAATTTGTAACTTCTAATAGTCAAAGGACGCAAAAGATAATTGAAACATAGTCGGGGGACTATTTATGTAGTTTACCCTAGAATAAATTAATATGTGTTCTAGCCACTAACGTTTGAGAAGTACAAGGCTTAAACATGTAACCATGGAGATCCATATCATCATTTTTATTTTTACGTTATATGTCAATTTTAAATTAGAGGACCAAATGGAATTACACACATGGGTTTATTTTTTAGTTGGAAGACCAAAATTGTGATTAGACCAAAGCAAAACCAATAATTTTTGGTTTCGATCGGTGTCATTAAAACCAGTCGAGTGACTAATCTTTTCACACTCTATTGGTCATATAGGAGCAGAGACTAATCATAAATTTTAATGCTGCTCTATGCTTAGGGCGATGATCAAACCCTCGACCATTGGTTAAGGTAAGAGAGACCCATAAGCAAAACCAATATTGATAATACACAAACGTACTAAAGTCATAGAGACACATATATAGTTGCCTCAAAGTAGATACAGTGATTGTCCATAAAGATCAAGTTCACAGTTAATATATATATATATAGTGCTAGGATTGTCACAAACCCTGAAATAGTCGTAAACTTGAAAGCTATTATTCTTCAGAAATCAAGCACCCCCTCCTTGCTAGAGAATTTCAGGCACTGAGCTTATAGCTTATATAGGCAACTTTAGCTACTAGATAACTGCAGCAGCCCTCAACTCCCTCGCAATCCTCCATTACATCCTCTCTTGTAAGTTCGGTTGCATCGGCTGCACTCGGAACGCGAAAGGCATCTGCGAGTTGTAGTCTGCCGCCGCGGCACGAGCGGCTCGCTGGTATCCGTGGTGATCCATCTGCTCTCTCGTGTCGTAAGACATCTGCTGTTGGTTCTGCATGCAAATTAAGACAGAAATGAAAAGGGAGAGGTTTAAATCTTTAATTATCTGCATATACCCCCATATTCATGCATGAAAGCCAGACAAAAACGTGAACAGCATTGTTAAGTCGGTGTGTCATGTCACATGTGTGCGTATGATCAACCTGTCGTTATTGAAATGATACAGATGCAAATATGAATCTCTAACTTCAAATTTAGTTTATATAATTTATATATATGTATATATAAATTATGTACGATTTCATTACTCTTTCTTTAAATACATGCATACATCCTATATGTACATATAATATTCACACCGGTTAGAGACATGAGCCAAAAATCAAGAATAAGAGCAATGTACAATTAACCATAGAAAATGGGAGAGACGATTTTAATGAATTGAAAATTGAAGGTTCAAATACGTAAAATAAAATGAGAGGCCACAGCCCCAAAGCCAACATGTACATCCGTTCGTGACCCTGGTCCTCCCACTCCACAATCCACATACACACATCTATATCTATATTATATTCGAATTAACTTAACACCAACTTTGTTGGAGTAAAAGACTTATTTAAAGTATAATAATTAGGGTAATTATTTCATACACAGTAGGTGGAAACAAAAAGTTTTCACAAGCGTTTCAATTTTAAGGTTTATAGTTTGATTTTAAGGTTTAGAAGTTAGAGTTTTGGGTTTAGTGGTTTAAAATTTAGGGTTTGGGTAAAAATTTAGGGTGTATAGATTAAAATCTAAATCCCTAACCATATTACCCTAACATCTAAACCCTATATTTTAACTACAATCCATAAATTCTAAACTCATGAACCTAAATCCTCAACATATAAACCTTAAATTCTGTCAAAAATTATAAACGTTAAATTTTAACTATAAACCTTAAAACAAAGTCACTTGTAGAAACTTTTAGTTTCTACCGCCTTTGCATTAAATATAAATGCTAATAACTATAATTATAATAATATTGTCTTTTTCTTTTTTTATATAATAATATTTAAATAAAAAATTGAAACCGTTACTAAAGAATCAAACACACGACTAATAAATTTTCATTAAGATATTTTACCACTTCCCCTATAATCATTTATTGATTTATATCTTTTTAGGAGTATATGTTTTTTACTTCTCCATCGACATGCACACGTGTGTATATACATGCACAAACTTGTTGACCTATATTTGTTTGTGAAACATGGATGAGAAAAGAAAAGTGCGGCATAAGAGGGAGAAAAACCATACCATAATGAAATTCAGCTGCTTATTGTCATCCTCCAAGAATTTCGTCTGAGAAAAACACCCCAAAAGTGTACAAGTTAAGCAAATCATTTAGCAAATAAAGTTCAACCAACTTATGCTCATAGTACTAAATTACGGTTACCGTGTTGCAATTGCGGATGTTGCATACATTATTTAACGCATTTTAGTACTATTGTGAATGTTGCAATGATGTCGAAAACCGTCAGTGTTTTGCGGTTGCAACTTAATACCATACATATGCTAACTAATGGTAATTCTAATTCTATCTTCAATTTAAACCTAATTATTAAAAACAAATACGCTTACATTTTTTCTTGCCATATCAACAACATCCATCTGCACGCAAAGAAATAGCGAAGGAACCAAAATCATCAGATTCATAAGCTGACTTATATATATATATATATATGGGTTAAGATCTACCCACACTCAATGTAAAATTCATAGTTTTACACGTTCTTTAGATCGTTGGATGAGTAAAATGGATGACTCAAATTAACTCCTTACTCTCTTTTTTTTCAAGTGATAATCTTCGCATATCCTAGTATTAATCTCAACCATCTATTTCACTTATCCAACGATACAAAAAATGTAAAACTTGAAAACTCTTATACTATGTAAACGAATCTTATCATATATATATATATATATATATAGTTGAAAGTAATAAGTATACTGGCCTGCTTGGCACGGATACAGGTGAGGCCAGTCTCAAGGGCATCCTCTAAAGCCATCAGCTCTTTGTAAGGCAAAGATGTGATATCCTCTCCTTTCAAATGCCTAATATAAGGACACATATATGATCTTCATATCATATTTACGTATCATAATCGTATTTATAAAGGTCATCATTACATATTTATATGAACTTTTGACTTATTTTTATGTCCAAAGGAAACAAAGCAGAAAATTTATGTACCTGAGCTCAATCTGCATGTTATCATTCTCTTTCTTGATTCTATCTATTTCATTGCTGAGATTCTGCAGTGGATTTTTGTTCATAACAAAAAAAAAGAACTGTTAGTTCATCTTTCACAAGAAAATCACAGCAATATATATATATGTATATATATGACCTATGAGCCTAGGTATGGACGTGCTGGTTAAAGTTCATGCTTTTAACCAAGAAACCCTAAAGCTACCATTATGAAACTAGGCAGATCTTACTGGAGATCTGTTCAGGGAAAAAATACATTTATTTGTTATTTTAAAGGATCTTCAATTTTTGCAAGGAAAAGGAAAGTTAAGAATACCATTTTTCTTACCAGATCTGTTCATAAACGATGTTTACCTTTCAGATTCTCAGACAAAGTTTCAAACTTTATAGTTTCCTTTCTCAACAAACATGATTTATATCAAAGTTTCATAACAACCCATTTGTAGATCTACACATATATTTCATAGCTCATGTATTTTTTTCACCAAAAAATGAAAGAAAACTTAACCTACCTCATGTTTAGCATCCCACAACTTTTTCCCAGAAGTTTTCTGATATTGGTCCAGAATATCAATCAACCTTCAACAAAAAGAACATGAACTTTTTTATACAAATCCGCCATGGAAAAAAGGTAGGGGAAAACATCAAAACAGAAACAAGGATTCATACTTGGTTGAAGGGCTGCAGTATTCATGCATCTTCCCAGAACTAGCAAAGATGATGAGAGAAACTTTGGCATCACAAAGAACAGTGATTTCTTTAGCTTTCTTCATGATTCCATTC
Organism: Hibiscus trionum; assembly: GCA_030270665.1. NCBI lineage: Eukaryota > Viridiplantae > Streptophyta > Magnoliopsida > Malvales > Malvaceae > Hibiscus > Hibiscus trionum. The sequence continues at coordinate 678,259 of BSYR01000016.1, forward strand.
CTTCTCTTTGAGTAGGTGACCTGCCTGTTACTGGAGTTTTCGATCCTTTTGATCTCAATCTTTCCTCTCCCCATCTTGGATTTCTGTCTCTTTTGTTGTTGTTGTTGTTATTTGATTTGGTTGTGAAATGGTGAAGAATGGAGCAGGAAATGAGGTTATAGACAAGAGAGATAATGAGAAGAAAAGTAGCAGTTTGAAACATTCTATTTCGGGTTTGGAGATTAGCCTACTTTCTTAGTGTCATGGTACGGACGTATTTTGTTTAGGGTTATTGGTATCACACTCTATAATGCATTCCAATTATGAAATTGTTTGTCTATGATATGATATATTTTATCAAACTAAAAATTTAGGAAAAAGATTTATATTCAATATACGTAAAAAATTTGGTTATTACCGGCGTCTTTTTGCTCAAAAAGTTTCCGTTGACACCATTCATCTTCTCTTAGGTTGTGGCTTCAAAACTCATTAGGAGTAAATTCTCTCTTCCTTCTTCCCAAGGTAGAGATTGTTCTAAAAAAAAATTCTACCAGCGTCTTAATTGTAGGGTTTAGAGATTTAATTTAGAGTGTATAGTTTAGGGTTTAGGGATTTAATTTAGATGATATGGTTTAGGGTTTATGGTGTATTGTTCATATGTTGAGTGGATCGCAAGATCGATATTGACCAATAGGGGGGTGAATTGGAAATTTAAAGTTTTGTGGTGGAAATTTGCAAATAAAAAAATGATGGACAAGAGATTTAGAGTGGTTTAAGTTCCAAATGAACTCTACATCCACTACCTTAGCTTCACTAAGGATTTGCAACAATTCCACTAAATTGCTCTTCCCCTTTTCTAGGACAAGGAGGCAACCCTTTACAATTTCGGTTGATTTTTCTACCCAAAAATCAACCCAATCCTCACACAAGTGAACAAAGAAATTTGATGGCTAAAAGGTATCTCTCAATACAAATAATAGCCCCAATACAAGCACTCAACCCAATTTGACAAAGTATGAATGAAGATTACAATTGGGATTTCTAGACAAATAGGAATTTTGGCACAATTGCTTGGATTTGATGAATAAGTGTTTTCTTGAAGATCAATAGTGGTTGCTGTAGCTTTTGGATATGTCTTTTATACCTCATCATTGATTTCTAGCCGTTTGGGTGGTTGGGAACATAAATGGAGCCGTTGGAACCCTCTTTTACCACCATTAATGCACTTCTGCAGCTACTGGTATCGGTACGCGGGAAGGAGTATCGGTACCTGTCTCAGAAAAGAAAGAGCCGTTGTGTGCATTTAATAAGGGGTATCGATACGCACGTAAGCGTATCGGTACTGGGTATCGAAACGGCAAGGGCCGTATCGATACTATTTTCTGAACTTAGCTCACTGTCCACAACCGTATCGGTACGAGGGTTAGGCGTATCGATACGGGTCAACGAACTTTTAAAGTTTGGTTACCAACCAACTGACACCAACGGTCATATTTTTAAACCGACTTAATCTTTAAAAATTATAAGGTCGTATCGATACGAGGGTTTGCCGTATCGGTACGCTATTCAAACTCTTTGAATTTTAACACAGGGCGGTATCGATACGAGGGTTTGCCGTATCGATACGTGTTCCTCCAGTAGCCAAGTTTTGCAAAATGGTATCGATACACCTGGAAGGGTATCGATACTCTTTGACGTTTTTCAATAGTTTTGGCTAAGAACACTTAGAAAATATTTTGAGTTTGAGTTTTACAAATCAGTTTTAAAGTGTTGGTGTTTTAAAACTTGTTAAGGGATTTATAAAAACAATTTTAAGTTTTTCAAATTGATCCTTAAAGATCTAGTTATATCAAAATCAAACATAGGTTTTACAATCTCCCCCTTTTTGATATAACAAAACCAAAACTTAAAATTTTTGACACTTTTGAAAAACTTTACAAAGTTAACTCCCCCTTAATATAAGCTTGGTAACCTTTGAGTTAAAAACAAAATATTTGAAGTTTGTGAGCTAGTTTCTTCTCCCCTTTTTGTTAGATCAAAAATTCTTGGAGACAAGTAAGTGCACAAGGAAATCAAAGGTATAATAATAATAAGCAACATAATTTTATTCATCATAGCATTAAACTGGAAATCCAAACAAAAGCAAACAAGAAATCAAAGCATAGGTTTTAATCCTAAAACAAACTTAATCCTAAGAACATAAAGCATAGGTGCATAAAATAGAAAATCCTAGATGATATGAATGATATGCAAGAGGAAACGTCTAAGCATCGTCTTCTTCGTCTTCATCATCTTCATCATCATCTCCCAAAGGCTCATTAGTGCGCATACTATTACGCCACTCATCATGGAAAGCGGCAATGGAAATATTCAAGGAATTGTGCCCACTTTCAAGAGATGTGAGGCGATTCTCCATACCCGTCATCCTAGTATCAAAGGTAGTTTCCATGGAAGTGAGACGAGTATTCATGTCCGTGCGCAACCCGGTAAATTGCTCATTGAGATAGGTCATGAGAGCATCCAAATTGGGTTGTGGGACTTGAGGAGCTTGAGCCTCTTCAACCATGGCGGCGGCTTCCGGTGGTAACTCGGCAAGACGTATCCATTCACCATTAAGATAAGTAAATTTTGCCCGAGCAAGAGATCGCTCATCAATGGGATCGGTGAGGGGAGTTGGAATGTCATAGGAGCAATCAATATCCTTTTTAACAAAGAAATAGCTCAAAGCCGAACCGTATGTGAAGGAGGTGACGTGAGGAGTGTGACGATTTTGAACGAGGTAGACGATCTCCGCGAACATGAGTCGAGCTAGATTTGGTCGCTTGGCTTCACGGAAGCACCGAATCCAAAAATCATCCACTTGACGGATGGTGGAATATTTTCCTCCGGAAGGACGAAACCACCACGACACCATCAAATGTAGGATCCGGTCGTGAGCATTGAGGGCGGTGATGGATCCACTAAGAACAAGCCCCATACCATGCTCATCATCAAGGCCTTCATCATCCAACTTAAAAACCTCACAAATAGACTTGACATCAAGAATTATTTTCTTTCCCATAAGATAAGAGCTAATTGCAACAACTTCCCCATTACGACTAATACATCTTGCATTAGCATAGAAAATCAAAACCAAGAGGCGATAGAAAATACCGAGAATAGAGATAAACTCCATGAAATTCCAACGATGAAGCAAGGGGAGGTATTCAAACTTGAAACGCTCCGAATTGAGAAAAGGGATGGATATTACCCTTTCGGCACGAATCTTATAATTCTCATATTGACGAAAGTGATTTAGACCCGAATTGCCTTCAAAGGATTGCTCATAGATGGTTGAGTAGTTAGGACGAGCAATCGCTCCAAGGGTGGAAGATTCATCGGCTTGATTAACCCTTGATCGCTTCCTCGATGGTTCTTTTGGTGCCATGATCTAAAAGAGAAATTAAGCAAAAGAGTTTCTTCAATTTGAGTAAAAATCAAGGTAAAAAATTTAAAAGAAAATTTTCAAGAGAAATTTAAAAAAAATTTAGAAGAAAAATTCAAGAAAAAGTTTGAAGAAAAACAAAGTTTGTAAAAAAAAAGAAGCAAAAAGAATCAAAACAGCAAAACAAAAAATTGAAAAAAGAGAAAGAAGGAGACTACCTTGATAGAAACTTGAAGATTTGAAGAAAACTAGCACAAAGATGAGAAAGAGAGCACAAAGCCTTGCTTGATTCAAAAACTCTTTTAGGTTTGAGTTGAGATGTGAAAAATATGAAGGAGGAAGTGCCCTTTTATAGGCAAAAACGGCTAGGGTTAATTAGGTTTTGAAGAATTTGAGTTATGGTAAAAGTTGAACTCATTAAAAGCTTAATTAATGCCATCAGCGCAGTCGAGTATCGATACGCCCGAAGGTGTATCGATACGGGGATATAATTGTCTTTTCGCAAAAATGCCCGTTGGAAAAGTCGTATCGAAACGGAGAGGTCCGTATCGAAACGACCCGTATCGATACGGGATGAATCGTATCGATACGCATGAAGCGAAGAAAATTATGGGAAATTGAATGAAGAATGGGTATCGATACGCGTAGAGCTGTATCGATACTGGATGCCCAGAATTACATATTTGGTTCAAAGAACAACCAAAGGCTCGAACCTAACATCTCCTATGAGTATGCAAATGATGTATGAGCAGTTCTAAGCATATTTTAACAGAAACATACTCCCCCTAACTATATGCATGGATGAAATTGGGAGTCTAAGCATACAAACATGGCATTTCACAAGATCAAGCATATTTAAGCACAAAGGAGGTCCAAAAAGGTCAAGATAGGCTAGCTAGACCTAACTCTCTCCTAAGGGACCAAAAACGCTCTTTGTCTAAGGGTTTTGTAAATATGTCCGCTAATTGATTCAAGGTGTCTACGTACTCTATAACCACATCTTCCTTAAGGACATGATCTCTAATGAAATGATGCCTTATTTCTATATGTTTGGTTCTAGAGTGTTGGATGAGATTTTTAGTTAAACATATTGCACTAGTGTTGTCACATTTTAGGGGTATGGTTTCAACTTTAATTCCATAATCTAAGAGTTGTTGCTTCATCCAAAGGACTTGAGCACAACAACTCCCTAAGGATATGTACTCGGCTTCGGTGGTAGATAAGGCTACACTATTTTGTTTCTTAGAGAACCAAGATATGAGCATACTACCTAAGAATTGACAAGTTCCCGAAGTACTTTTCGTATCGATTTTACAACCCCCATAATCCGCATCCGAGTAAGCATGAAGGTTGAAGGTAGAGTCACTAGGATACCAAAGACCTAAACAAGGAGTGTCTCTAAGGTATCTAAAGATTCTCTTAACGGCTATAAGGTGAGACTCTCTAGGACTAGCTTGAAACCTAGCACACAAGCAAACACTAAACAATATATCTGGTCTACTTGCGGTAAGGTAAAGCAAAGATCCAATCATAGAACGATAAAGCTTAGAGTCAACACACTTATCTCCTTCATCTTTGTCAAGCTTTGTAGATGAGCTCATAGGAGTGGCTTGAGGCTTTGCATTCTCCAAGCCAAACTTCTTGAGCATATCCTTTATGTATTTTGCTTGGTTGATGAAGGTGCCATCCTTCTTTTGCTTGATTTGGAGTCCCAAAAAGAATGAGAGCTCCCCCATCATGCTCATCTCAAATTCACCTTGCATTAACTTAGCAAACTCTTGACAATGACATTAATTAGTAGAACCAAAAATGATATCATCAACATAAATTTGAACTACTAAGATGTCATTTTTATACCTTTTTATAAAGAGTGTAGTGTCCACCTTACCTTTTTCAAATCCTTTTTCAATCAAAAAATTCGAAAGCCTTTCATACCAAGCTCTAGGAGCTTGTTTTAAACCATAGAGAGCTTTGGTAAGTTTGAAAACATGATTTGGAAATTTTGAATCTTCAAAACCCGGTGGTTGTTCCACATACACTTCTTCATTTATAAAACCATTTAAAAATGCGCTTTTAACATCCATTTGAAAAAGCTTGAAATTATGATAACATGCATATGCAAGCAACATCCTAATGGCTTCCATTCTAGCTACGGGTGCATAGGTTTCATCAAAATCTATTCCCTCTTCTTGAGTGTAACCTTGTGCTACAAGTCTAGCTTTATTTCTCACAATGTTACCACTCTCATCTAATTTGTTCCTAAAGACCCATTTAGTTCCTATTGTAGATTGATTTCTAGGCCTATCAACTAATGTACATACATTGCTTCTCTCAAATTGATTTAACTCTTCTTGCATAGCCATAATCCAAAAGTCATCTTTCAATGCTTCTTTTATATTTTTAGGCTCTATGCATGAGATAAATGCAACATGGTTCATTAATCTAAGAGAAGAACGAGTGGTTACCCCCTTGGATGGATCACCCAAGATTTCACCATCTTTGACATAGTTCAACTCCCTTGGGTAGCTCACTTCCTTTTCCTCAATAGCCAAGTCCTTCAAGGCTTCAAGAGGTGGATCTCGTGAGTCCTCTTCCTTTGTTGGAATCTCATCCTCCTTTGAAGTTTGACCTCCATCAAAGGCATTTAAGATCCCTACATCATCATCATCACAAGAATCCTTCCTAGGAAGGAGGTTATCATCGAATACAACATGAATAGATTCTTCTACTACTAAAGTTCTTTTGTTAAATACTCGATAGGCTTTAGAGGTTAAAGAGTAACCTATAAAAATGGCTTCATCACTTTTTGCATCAAATTTACCTAAGTTGTCTTTTCCATTATTTAAAACAAAACACTTGCACCCAAAAGGGTGGAAATAGCTAATGTTAGGCTTTTTAGATTTTAAAATCTCATAAGGTGTTTTCTTTAAAATTGGCCTAATCATTACTCGATTTACAATATAACAAGCGGTGTTTGTGGCTTCCGCCCAAAAATATTTAGGTAAATTGTTTTCACAAAGCATAGTTCTAGCCATTTCTTGTAAAGTTCTATTTTTCCTCTCAACTACCCCATTTTGTTGAGGAGTTCGAGGAGCCGAAAAATTATGGCTAATACCATTTTCATTTAAAAAGTCTTCAAACCCTAAATTTTGAAACTCGGTTCCATGATCACTTCTAATATGTGAAATTCTAAGCTCAAGATCATTTTGGGTTATTTTTGAAAATGTGATGAATTTTTCCAAAGCCTCATCTTTAGTACTTAAAAAGAGAACCCAAGTAAATCTAGAAAAATCATCAACTAGCACAAAAGCATAAGACTTACCACCCAAGCTCATAGTCCTAATTGGCCCAAATAAATCCATGTGAATTAGTTGTAAGCATCTACTAGTGGAAACATCATTAATGGATTTAAAAGAAGACCTATGTTGTTTACCCTTTGAGCATGCATCACAAATTTTATCATTTGAAAATTTTATCTTGGGTAAACCTCTAACTAGATTTAGAGAGACTAGTTTTTCCAAAACACTTATGCTAGCATGTCCTAGCTTCCTATGCCACAACCATGCATCATTTTCATTTTGAGCAACTAAGCATGCATGAGATGTATGAATGTCATCTAGATGCACCATGTATATATTCCCTATGCGATGACCTATGAGCATAATATTATTAGATTTAATGTCTACGATTTTACAACTATTTTTATCAAACAAAACATTAAATCCTTTATCACATAGTTGACTTATGCTCAATAAATTGTGTTTAAGACCATCGACATATAAGACATTTTCAATGAGAATGGTAGAGTGATTACTTATGGAGCCAATACCTTTAATGTGGCCTTTGGAGTTGTCACCAAATGTTACTACTCCTCCACTTTTTGGCTTTAGATCCATGAATCGACTCTTGTCTCCGGTCATGTGCCTCGAGCATCCACTATCAAGGTACCATGAGTTTTGACTTTGTGCTTTGGCCTTGTAGCAATGCTCCCCCTACAAACAAAGATATTAAACCTTGGTTTTTAGTACCCAAATCATTTTGGGTCCATGAGTGTTAGCTCCCAAAACCTTGGTTCCCTTAGGAATCCAAGATGACATAGCAATAATATTATTAGATTTAACAAGTTCCTTAGGAACCCATACACTTCTAATTCTTTTAGCTCTACTATGTCTAGGATAGCTACCTTGTTTGTAGTAGTTAGTCTTTTTCTTAGGTTGGTGTGTTCTAGAGGATTCTCCTAATTCATGCTTGACACTACCAACATTTTTTAAAGACTTTTTGAGCTCATTTAGCTCACCCAACACCTTTTGGTGTTCACAATTACATTGAGATAAAAGATTATTAAGATCAACATTTTCATCTTGAAAGAATTTAAGTTCATCTTTTAATCCTAATATCTTTTTCTCAAATTTAGAATTAGCTTGAGTAAGTGAGTCGTTTTTCTCATTTAATTCTAGAATAATCTTTTTATTCCTAATAACCGACTCCTTATATTTCTCAACTAGTTCATCATATACCTCTTGTAACTCATCATATGCATCATTTAATTCTTCATATGAAAAATCTAAAGTAGATGAGTTAGAGGTTACCATGGAGGAATCTTCCTCAAGTGCCATGAGGCAAAGGTTAGCCACTTCTTGTTCGTCATCCTCCGATGACTCCTCATCACTCCAAGTAGCAAGCTTGGCCTTGAGCTTTTTCCTCTTCTCAAAGCCCTTCTTCTTGAGTTGAGGGCACTCCGAACGTATGTGGTCGGGTTTATTGCACTCAAAGCAAATGATTGGATCTTTTCCATCTCCCTTGTTCTTGCTTTTGAAGTCCATCTTCCTTTGGATTTTTCTTCCCCGGTTGGACCTCATAAAGCGTGAGAATCGTTTGGCTATCATAGCCAATTCTTCAAGTTCATCCTCATCACTAGATGAGCTCTCATCATGTTGTGAAGCTTTAGCCTTGAGAGCTATTCCCATCTTCTTCTTCTTCTCAACTTCAAGCTTCTCTACTCTTTTCTCTTCTTTCTTTTTCTCATCTTCCCTTCCTTGCTTCATGATCTCATGAGTAAGGAGAGAACCCACAAACTCATCAAGCTTCAAAGTCTTCAAATTCTTTGCTTCGATGATAGCGGTTCTCTTCCCATCCCAAGACTCGGGAAGTGAATAGAGTAGCTTCCGGACAAGCTTGTCTTCCGGTATAATCTCTCCAAAGCCCTTTAGACCATTGACAATCGTGGAGAATCGATCAAACATCTTTGACACCGTCTCATCGGGCTCCATCTTGAAATTTTCATAACTAAGATTGAGAATTTCAATCTTAGTTTCCTTGACATCATTGGTGCCTTCATAAGTGGTCTCAAGAGTGTCTCACACTTCCTTGGCACTTTCAATTGATGAGACCTTTGAGTAGATGTCCGGACCGAAAGCACAAAATAGCATGTGGAGAGCTTTATCATTGACTTGAATCTTTTTCCTCTCCTCTTCACTCATTTTCACTTTCTTCTTCAACACCATCTTGCCTTCACCGTCTTGCTTCAATGGAATGTATGGCCCATCCTCAATGACATCCCACACAAGATAGTCATTTGACTTAATGAATAGACGCATTCTATTCTTCCAAAAAGAATAGTTATCACCGTTGAAGAAGGGAGGCTTTGTGGTCGATTGTGACTCGTACATGCCGGAACCGGAGGTTGAAGCCATCTCTTGATATTTTGGTGATCACACTCTTCCAAGGATCTCCTCTTGTGGTTGTTAATCCTCAAAGAGTTAAGCTCTGATACCAATTGTTGAGTGGATCGCAAGATCGATATTGACCAAGAGGGGGGTGAATTGGAAATTTAAAGTTTTGTGGTGGAAATTTGCAAATAAAAAAATGATGGACAAGAGATTTAGAGTGGTTCAAGTTCCAAATGAACTATACATCCACTACCTTAGCTTCACTAAGGATTTGCAACAATTCCACTAAATTGCTCTTCCCCTTTTCTAGGACAAGGAGGCAACCCTTTACAATTTCGGTTGATTTTTCTACCCAAAAATCAACTCAATCCTCACACAAGTGAACAAAGAAATTTGATGGCTAAAAGGTATCTCTCAATACAAATAATAGCCCCAATACAAGCACTCAACCCAATTTGACAAAGTATGAATGAAGATTACAATTGGGATTTCTAGACAAATAGGAATTTTGGCACAATTGCTTGGATTTGATGAATAAGTGTTTTCTTGAAGATCAATAGTGGTTGTTGTAGCTTTTGGATATGTCTTTTATACCTCATCATTGATTTCTAGCCGTTTGGGTGGTTGGGAACATAAATGGAGCCGTTGGAACCCTCTCTTACCACCATTAATGCACTTCTGCAGCTACCGGTATCGGTACGCGGGAAGAAGTATCGGTATCTGTCTCAGAAAAGAAAGAGTCGTTGTGTGCATTTAATAAGGGGTATCGATACGCACGTAAGCGTATCGGTACTGGGTATCGAAACGGCAAGGGCCGTATCGATACTATTTTCTGAACTTAGCTCACTGTCCACAACCGTATCGGTACGAGGGTTAGGCGTATCGATACGGGTCAACGAACTTTTAAAGTTTGGTTACCAACCAACTGACACCAACGGTCATATTTTTAAACCAACTTAATCTTTAAAAATTATAAGGGTCGTATCGATACGAGGGTTTGCCGTATCGGTACGCTATTCAAACTCTTTGAATTTTAACACAGGGCGGTATCGATACGAGGGTTTGCCGTATCGATACGTGTTCCTCCAGTAGCCAAGTTTTGCAAAATGGTATCGATACACCTGGAAGGGTATCGATACTCTTTGACGTTTTTCAATAGTTTTGGCTAAGAACACTTAGAAAATATTTTGAGTTTGAGTTTTACAAATCAGTTTTAAAGTGTTGGTGTTTTAAAACTTGTTAAGGGATTTATAAAAACAATTTTAAGTTTTTCAAATTGATCCTTAAAGATCTAGTTATATCAAAATCAAACATAGGTTTTACATCATAGTTTATAGTTAGATGCATCTTAATTGTAGGGTTTAGAGATTATTATTTAGGGATTAAGGTTTTCAATTCAAATGGTAGAGTTTGGGGTTTATGGTGTAGAGTTCATAGTTTATAGTTAGAATTTAGTTTTTAAGGTAATATGGTGAGGGATTTGGTTTGGACCTATAAACCCTAAAATCTAGCCATTAACCATAAATTCTAATTGGAACCCCAAAACTTAAAACCCTAAACCTAACCCTCTAAATTGAATCTCTAAACCCTAAGACTAAGGCACTTGTAAAAACTTTTAGCTTTCACCGTCCGTATATGGAATAATCACCCTTAGGAAAAACATCTGATGCACTGACCGTATAAACTAAAGTTTACACGAGTAAATTGAGTTTAATTGTTAGGGGTTTAGTTTAGGGTTCATTGTTTTGAATTTAAAATTTATGGTTAGAATTTAGTGTTTAGAGTTTAGTGTTTTGAATTTAAAATTTATGGTTAGTATTTAATGTTTAGAGTTTAAGATTTTGTATTCAGATAAATAGATTATATGTTTAAAGCTTAAATAGTCATGTTTGTGGGGGGGGGGAATTTAACGAAGTATATTATTAAATAATAAGATCGAACCGAAATGATAAATAAAAGGCAAAATGACAAAAGATGCCACCAACATTTACATGTTTTGTCATTTGCCCCCTATTCTTTTTTTGTCCAAATATGCCCCCCAACATTTTAATTTGGTCCAAATATGCCCCCAACGTTTCAATTTGGTCCAAATATGCCCCCGTTGGATGGAAACTGTCAGTCAACTAACAGTCAACGGCTGAAACGGATCTGGACTTGCCACGTATTAAGATCTGCTGATGTATCAGCATTATATTTGTCATGCATCGTCATCAGGTTCGACCACGTGTCAACATGATAGTCTATCACGTGTCATCATAAAGAAGGGTATAACATTTTTTAAAAAATCTGACGTGGCATATGCCACATCAACATATCATAACACATGGCAAGTCCAGTCAGCATCAGTCGTTGACTGTGACAGTTTCTATCCAACGGGGGCATATTTGGACTAAATTAAAACGTTGGAAGTATATTTGGACTAAAAAAAATAAGATGCTAAATGATAAAATATACAAATGTTAGAGGCATCTTTTATATTTTACCTAAATAAAACAATAGTGTTAAGATTGGATTGACCAACTGAGTAAATTGAATTGAAAATTGATGATATGAGTGGTGCAAGTAATGATATTGAAATCATCAAAATGCAACCACTACAAACCCTTGAAATCAGAAAGAATATGATCCCTTCGATCAAGAAAGAAAGAAAAGAATATGAACTTAACAAGTGTTTTCAATGAAAAATCAGATTATGTTAAGAGATTTTAGTTTAAATTATTTTGTTTACAAAGTGTATGTGTCTTGTCAAAGGGTTAAAAATATCTATGAACATATATAAAAAAATATAAAAACACAACTAAAAATAATTAATCCAGACAAAAAAATTAATTTTTAAAATTTAATGGTTTTTTATTTAACTATTATTGAACCAACATTGAACCATGTGATCTGGTCGTATCAACCAAAGTTGCATTTTTTACCACATTTATAAAATAACGATATGTATTTATGTAATGAATTAAATTTAAATAACCTTCTAAATATTTTTTATATAATATCTAAATTATTTAAATTCTTCTTACTCGTGATTTTTTAAACAATTAAATGTAATTCGAATCGATATAAATTATAAAATACTTTGCTTACAGCTGGATGGATAATGGATTCATAATATCTAATAGGGGAATAGCGGCTTTTAGGGTTAGGGTTTCTTAAAGGGAAGAGTTGGCCTAAGAATATAGGTGAATGTTATGAAGGACACGTGTCATAATGGGAAGCCACTGAAATCTAATAAGAAAATTTATATGATTGTCTTGTCTATGGTTTAGTGATAGAACTAAACATGTTAAGTGTATATTATCCAACCACATCTTAACCATCAAATCTAAATAAAAAATAAAATCATTTTTTGAATGGTCTAAAGGTAATTACAGGGTAGTATATATTCGTATATATTCTCAACCTTTTGACAATGCACACATACTTTGCAGATGAAGTGATTTGAACTTATGTCTCATATGATGAATATCAACCGCTTTTTCACTGTGACACTTGTTGAGTTCAAAATGAAAATCAATTTTAAGATTTGTTTTCTATAATCACAATTATTTCATTAATTAGTCGAGTAATTCAGATCTGATATTGCATAGATTTATTATGATGAACTCAATTGTCAAGATTCAAATTTCTAACCTTGTTTAAGGGACTTAATGTCTCATCATGTTAATTTGTTATACGAATTATTAATAATTTTATACTCAGCATATTATTTTTGTCTTAAAATTATGATTTTCAAGATTCTAATTAAAAATATATATGTAAAATAGTTTGTAAGATACTAAGTTTATGATATTGAATTAAAATTTGTTTTGATTTGTCGATATTAATTAAATGAATTTGCATTTTATTGTAACAAAATTTTTATATGATAAGAATATATGAAAATTGAAAATTATATTAACTGGAGTCAGGTTTTCAATTAAAATTTAAGGTCAAATTCGGGGTAGATGAGATTATATTTAATCTTGGTTAAATTAGGGTCGGATTTTATTATGATCATATTAAGTCATATTCAGAGTAAAATTATATCTAAATTCAGTTCGATCGAGGTAAGATTTTAATGTGATTATATTAGGTCAGGTTTAGGTGGGATAAAAACTCATCTTGACTCAGGGATGGATTGGGATGCGATCATGCCTCTGGAAATTTCAAATAAAATTTTATAATTCCGACCTTCTAAAGTTCTAATATAACATCATAAAAATTTACACATCTAACTTAAAATCATGCATTTATCCCTACATTTTATCATAGCATGAGATTTATTATATATAAGTATATATACCACTTTAGTCGGGAAAAAAAAGTGTTTTTGAATAATATTGTAAAACACTATTGGACCATATTTCCAAAGGTACCCAAATATCAGATTCAATCACTAACTAAACTTGTATTGTAACAAAATTTTTATAAATGTATAACAATTTAAACACAATTATAATATATGATACATACACAAATACATTTAGGAGACATGAGTTTAAATCACTTTGTTTGCAAGTATATGTAGATTGTCAAAAGGTTAAAAACATCTATGAACAGATACTACTCTATAACCACCTTAAGATCATTCAAAAAAATAATACATAAAACATACACAAATACATACTCTCAACAAAACTGAAAAGCAATCAATCCTTTAAATTTTATCACGCATAAAAACCTCTCAACCACTTGTTCATTTTGTACTCTCGAGAAAGTCCATCTTTGATGGCTCATGTGTCGCCCGACAACAACCGTCCCTCCACGATCTTTTCCTCCCTCCTCGTTGTTGGTTGTCTTTTCTTTTCCTTCTATGTTTGAGTTCTTCCCTGGAGGTCCCGGTTCATCGTTTTTTGGAGTATCATCCTCTAATTGCTTCTTGGTTGTCCCTTCGGAGACTCATAATGGTTGGAGGTTAGATTTGTCACTTGTCGACTAGGGATTTCGAAGATCAAAAGGTCGGTCTGACGGCCGCTCAAGGAGACGGGGCCAGTCGAAGTCCCCTCTCCAATCGACACTCGATTTTATTGTCGTGGCTTTTTGCCGCTTCCCCCTGCCTCCTCTTTTCTCGTTGAGGAAAATGGCTTGAAAGCCTTTGTGGCCCTTTTTTTTTTTTGCTTGGCAATAAGAATATTATCAAGAAAAACCAATCCTGCATTATAAGCCTCGTTAAAAACCTCTCTAAATTTATTTGAAAGAAAAGAGTACTTACAAGCAGGGCGATATACAAACAATTACGAATACAAAACACAAGCCTATAACAAAATTACTCCTCAAATATGATTGGCATTTGTTGTGCTCGTTTGTCAGGCTCTTGGAGTTCACGTCGGTTTCATCGATATTCGTCGCCAAGTTTATCATTCAGCTATGCCTCTAGGGGCAAAAACGTCTGGTAGTTTCACCCATCTCTTGCCTTTTTATTCTGGCTACAATCGGCTCCTTTATTCTCAGCTTGGAAGCATTTTTCCCTTGAAGGATTTAGTTTTTGTTTTTTTCTCGAATTTATTTTGTGTCCGGTTGTTTTCTGGCCCGAACCTTTGCTCGGTGTTTGTTTGATCTTAGCCCCTACTTGGCTATGCTTGTTATGCTCTTCGATTGTTGAATGAACCTTTTCTTCTTTGATAAAAAAAATAACAAAACTGAAAAGTATGTATCTGAGTCTAGTCTACACAAGAATAGACTGAGGGACTGGGAGAGCGGGAGTGGCTTTTAAAATTTTGAAATTCATATATGATTTAAATTTTTTATTTATATATTTTCTATTAAAAATTTATTTTTAAATTCTAAAATTTTATAAATTCACCCCGTAACATAAAATCTTGTTTGGTCCTAACTGTCTACACATGCTACCGTCCTCCTTGTTGATTCTGTTTCATTGCTGAGATTCTGGGAGTTAATGCTTCACAAGAAAGTCGTATATATATATATATTATATGAACTCTAAACCCTATATATGACCTATCGAGGTTTGCATATTGGTTAAATCTGTGCTTTTTACCAAGAAACCCTAGAGCTACCGTCATAAAATAGGCAGATCTTCCATTTTTGCAAGGGAAAGGAAGGTGAAGAAACAAGGGAAACAGTAAAAAAAACAATAACGAAAATCTCGGTGAGATTAAAAAGGGGTTTGAGAAAAACAAGGGAAACAGTAAAGTTTCATGTTTGGGTAACAGGAGAACATCCCATTTAGGGTTTGAAATAACGCAAGCTTTCAATGTGACAGTAAGGGGACATGTTTGTTTCAGGGTTATGGACAAGTGACAGCCATTGTTTTCTGGGTTTTGCAAGGAAATGGGCTTAATAGCTTTGTTTAGGCTTCACCCGGTTAACCCTTTTAACCTCCGTTGGCGATGGTATAAATAGTAAATGTAGAGAACCAAGGAGATGAGTTAGGGGTAGGAATTAGGATTAGGCCATTAGGGTTTTGAATATGGAAATTTGGACAAGACATTAAAGGCCGGCTTGGGAACATTGTGAGATTGAGGAAGGAATAGATTTTGTGTACTTTGGTGCTATCTTGTTTAAAGTATTATAGTATTTTTTGTGACTAATTCAGATCAACTAATATACACAAGACCTCGAACTCAAAACATCCTTAAGCAATACCAAACTACTTACCACTAATCTAAATATTCTTAAACCTTTGACAATACGCACACATCTTGTAGACGGCGATTTAAACTCGTGTCTTCTATGATGAACGTCGTCCAAGTCGGCTCGATTTGAACAAATCTAAATTAAAAATAATCGGATTTAACTAAAAAGTCAAGTTAAAATTTTTAATTTGAACCAAGAAACCAGGTTTAGATACCAAAATGTATATTTACCCAAATAAAAACTCAACTAAATCACTAGCTGCTCAAAGTCTGTCTTCAAATTTGACTTGTTCAATAACTAGAACTACATGAGATTGAACAGGCTAATTATACAACAAGACGGACAAAAAGAGAGTAAATTACAAGTTCTAAGAAACAACAAAATTGAACAGGCTGCCTGGATAATGCCAAGAACATCAAGGATTTTCAGCTTCAGCAGGGAGCTAGTTGTGAAGAAAGTGAGTTTTTTTAATCATGATACCCAAACTTTAATTTTGCAAGTCCAATCTTCATTTTCTTACCATGCTGATAAATCCAGACAATCTGGACTTGTTGATGAAACAACCTTGAATTTATGTTGTTGGACTAGAACCAATTCGAAATGCTGAAATCTCGAAGCTTTCTGAGATGTCTTTCCATGTCTTGTCTGGTTTTATCCCATTCTTCCCTTTCGATTACGGTTGTAGGATCATCTCTTTCACTCTGAAAGCTCAGAAAAATAGAAGTAAATTAGGAAACACAAAACTCGGAATATGACAGAAGGTGATCCAGAGCAGGGATAGTCACCGCATGAGTTATTTTGAAGGAGTTTCCATTCTCACGTATAACGAGTAGGTCACTCTTTCGATCTCGGTTTCTTCCTCCCGGAACCGTGACCTACAGAGAGAATCAATAATTCAAACATGGTAAATCACAGAGTGAGCACAAAATGTCCAATGAGGTTTGGATGGTTAACTTTAATGCATCAACAACGCAAAGGATGAGGCAGATTCCTTAGTGACTGATTAACTTTAATTTATTACCGTGAGAACCACGGAAAGCAATGGATGCTTCGAGTTGCCTTGAAATAAGTTTCAAAGCAAGCTCAAGGGTGTTGAAAAGAGAATGGACCGTACAAGTCACCTTGTAGATTCGTTTGTAACAGAAGACTATTCAATGTTGATTTAACTACAAAGTTCCATACCAAAACTTTTGCTCTGGTAATTGACTTGGTCTTGGAATCAATCACATATATCTCCTCAAAGTCTAGCACAAATTCCGGGTCACCCAACCTCCGGTTCCTGTAATGTTTTGTCAAAAAAACCTGCAATAAGAAAGTAGCTAGATCATAATACTGCTCAAAGATAACTGATGATCCTTAACCCCTTCCGATTGAGATAACAAACACATTTCAAAGATATTGCAAATGGAGGAAGGTTTTAATTTGTTCTGAATTCCGAAATTCTGTAATTTGTTGATCACATGCATATCCTTGTTTTGCAATCAACACAAAGCTAAATTAAGACCACTGACATTTGTAATTATAAGCTCGCACCTATTTCTTCTCCTTTAATGGTTCTTCTGGCAGGCCGATTTATAGAGTTATTAATTTTTGTTTCTCAATAAATCCGAACTCCTACTTGTCCCAGAGCTATAAAGAGCATACTACCTTAGTTATCACCAGATGCCAAACAAGAAGGTAGGCTCCAATTGACAATTACAAAAGAGAGAGGAAATAATTAGGATTTTAGCTCTCTTTAGATGAAATCCTAAACTGTTTGATCCTCGTATAATGGTTGAGGATTTGCGGAGATAAATTCTCCCAAAAAATGAGATTCAATCATGCATTTAGAGAACAGAAAAGGCAGATATCACTACTTTTTCTAATAGAGGTAACAACATGAAAACTGCATTTAAACAATCTTGGAAGAGTCAGGCTTGCTGGATAAGGGAATGGATTCAGACAGAGAAAAAACTAAAAGACAATCGGATTCAGGCGTTAAATAGATGACATGCGAATCAGAAATAGATAAGTCGTACCTTCATGACCTCTCTCTCAGATTTATAAAGAGGGTCTCGAGGTGCATCAATGGGTGGTTCTGTAACGTTGTAGCAACCATAATCACTCATTGCACAGCGGATGTACTGCAAGTTTGACATGAACAGAGTAGGTCCGTTATTGAAAACAAATCAAAATAACAGTTCAAAGGATGTCCATTTCGACTAGCCATTGCCAAAAAAAGTCAAATGATGAACAAATCATAATGAGACAGTGAGAATGATACATGATTCGAATCGAGTAACATTATAGATGCGCTAACATTATACAAGGAATCATAAATTTTATGCCTTACAAGGTAAACAACAACAACAATTAAACTACCTTTTGAGGCATCGGAGCCAGAACTTTGGGAATAGAATACACATCCGTATCTGGTGGAGTGACATACATCTAAGGAAAACCATACAAAAAATAGAAATAAGAATCAGATCAAATTTAAACACCGAAAGTAGCATGGAGGAAGATTATCAAGTAAATCAACTAATATAATACAGGAAATAGCAGTCGGGGGATATTGGGAGAAAATTCGCAGCACGTGAAGCTGAGATCATTTGCAAAATCCGACTAAAACTACAGGCAATCTTCACATCAATCAATTAATATACTGCAGGCAAATAGTGAAAGCATGGAAATTACGAGAATTTCACAGCAATGAAGCTGAGACTATTTGTGCAATCCCGCGCTAAGTAAATTTGGTTTTCCAGATGTGAGAGTACAGCACTACGAAAAAGGAGGGTTTATACGCTGAGAGGAGAGGATATAGACTGCTAACTAGTTACGAGCAAAGGTATGAAAGCAGTTCCGACGAGAACGAAGCAAATGAGAGCACATACACAACAATGGGACAATATTTCACCTATGGGGACCTAAATGTGGGAAGTCTTGCAGAAAATAGCTATCCCAGTTCTGCAAGTTTTTCATGCACATGGCCACCAGTAAATGAAGCTTTCATATGAGCTATCAAAATATGGTTTGAAATTCAGTATTTAAATAGCAGTCCGCAACTGCAACAGTGGCCGCTATATAGCACTATAGGCACCGTCCGAAACCGCCACAACCGGAACCCTTATGTCCGTAATAGCATGGACCATGATACCTGCCGGGACCACCAACTGCGATAAAGGCAGTGCGACTGAAAACACGACCGCAACTGCAATTGAAATCCCACGTTGAATATTCATGAACACATGTTTCGGATTCAATAATGTCCTGATTAATTCTGTTCTATTATAAACTCATACTGTCAAAAGGCTAACCAAAAACAGGTTATCTTAGTAGACTAACGTTCGAACAACATATTTGCGCTTGCGCGGTGTATGTACATTAAATGGCCAAAATTAATGAAATGTAATTACACTGATAAAAAAAATAGTGAAAACACATAAAAAAATTCAAAAATAATAATTCAATACAGAATTTAAGCAAGACCCATATCCAAAACAAGCTATCAAAAGTAACACAAAATGGCCAGAAATGACTAACCTCCCTGAAATCATAAACATCGTTATCCGGGTCAGGTGGCTTCCGAATAAAAAAATCACAATCCATCAAGCTAATCTTATGGAACTCCTCTTCATTTATCCTATAATCCACCACCATATCCGAATCCCACCCGTGAGTCGACACGAAGCTCTTGCTTTCGGTAATTTCAATGTCGACGTCAACCGTAGCGGAAGAAGCGGTGGCAACAGAGGTGGCGGCTAAAGGGTCGTATTCGACATCGAAGTCTTTCTTGTTGTCGAGTTCTTCGACTTCTTCTTCGTCCATGTCGTATTCATCGGGTCCTCCGGCATCGGCGTCGCCGTCATCGACCCGGACGAGGAAGGAAGGTTTAAGAGTTGGAATTAAGGGGGAGTGGAGGGGTTTGGGTCTGAGAGAAGGGAAGGGAAAGAGAGGGTGGAGGTGGTGGAGGGAGGAGGAGGAGTATTTTGAGGTGACCAATGGAAGAGGGAAGAATAGGGTGGCGACGGTGGTGGCCATCGTGGCGGGAGAGCGGGGCAGAAGAGTTCCGAGTTTGGATTAGATTTTTGGATTTTAGACATATGTCTTAAAAATCTTTCCTCTAGTAAACACAAAATATCACTGAACTTTAGTAAAAAAAAAACAAAATGATAACCAAACTTTCAAAAATCACAAAATGACAATTAAACTTTATGTTTTGTAACAAAATGGTAACTAGACGTTAACTGTCGTTAAATGACTATTATAAAATTTGGTCCTTAAAACAAAATTTCAAAGTATGGTAACATAATAAATAATTACAATTAAATTTTTATAGGAACTCGAAAACTCGACTCGAATCGAAAAAATTTCAAATAAAGTTTGAGTTGTAAAATATGACGCGTCAACTCGAATAGCTCGAAATTTTTTGACTCGACTTGATCGAGCGCTCATCTCTATCTTAAGATATGACGCGTCAACTCAAAATATTTGAATATTTTAAATCATTTTTTCTTTTAAATCGAATATTTTTTAAAATAGAATATTTAATATTTTCATATTTAAATCACATCGATTATTTAATAACAACTTTAAATATTCGATTTAAAAGAAAAAATGATTTAAAATATTCGAATATTTAATTAAATTTTTATAGGAACTCGAAAACTCGACTCGAATCGATAAAATTTTAAATAAGGTTTGAGTTGTAAAATATGACGCGTAAACTCGAATAACTCGAAATTTTTTTACTCGACTCGATCGAACGCTCACCTCTATCTTAAGATATGACGCATCAACTCGAATAACTCAAAATATTTGAATATTTAAAATCATTTTTTCTTTTAAATCAAATGTTTTTTAAAATAGAATATTTAATATTTCCATATTTAAATCACATCGAATATTTAATAACTACTTTAAATATTCGATTTAATTTAAAAATATTCGATTTAGAAGAAAAAAATTGATTTAAAATATTTGAATATTTAATTAAATTTTTATAGGAACTCAAAAACTCGACTCGAATCAAAAAAATTCAAATAAAGTTTGAGTTGTAAAATATGACGCGTCAACTCGAATAACTCGAAATATTTTTACTCGACTCGATCGAACGCTCGCATCTATCTTAAGATATGACGCGTCAACTCGAATAACTCGAAATATTCGAATATTTTAAATCATTTTTTCTTTTAAATAACTTCGGATATTTAATAACTACTTTAAATATTCGATTTAATTTAAAAATATTCGATTTACAAGAAAAATATTGATTTAAAATATTCGAATATTTAATAAATATTTAAAGTAATTATTAAATATTCGAATATTTAAAAGAAAAAAATATTTAAAGTAGTTATTAAATATTCGAATATTTTAAATCATTTTTTTATTTTAAATCGAATATTTTTAAATTAAATTGAATATTTAAAGTAGTTATTAAATATTCGAATATTTTAAATCATTTTTTCTTTTAAATCGAATATTTTTAAATTAAATTGAATATTTAAAGTAGTTATTAAATATTCGATGTGATTTAAATGTGAAAATATTAAATATTCTATTTCAAAAAATATTAGATTTAAAAAGAAAAAATGATTTAAAATATTCGAATATTTCGGGTTATTCGAGTTGACGCGTCATATCTTAAGATAGAGATGAGCGTTTGATCGAGCCGAGTCAAAAAATTCCGAGTTATTCGAGTTGACCCGTCATATTTTACAACTCAAACTTTATTTGAAATTTTTTCGATTCGAATCGAGTCGAGTTTTCGTGTTCCTTTAAAAAATTTATTGTAATTATTTATCATGTTACCATACTTTGGAATTTTGCTTTAAGGACCAAATTGAAAGAATGCGTAAATAACGAGGGCTAAATTTAGTGAATTAGTTCGAATTAGGGTTAAATTGATTGAATGTATAAATATGAAGGACTAAATGTGTTATTATGCCAAATTTTATAACAGTCACTTAACGGCAGTTAACGTCTAGTTACCATTTTGTTACAAAACATAAAGTTTAATTGCCATTTTGTGATTTTTGAAAGTTTGGTTACCATTTTATTTTTTTTACCAAAGTTCAGTGACCGTCTGTGTACTTTACCCTTTTTTTTGGCTTAAACCAAAAAGTAACTTTGCCTTTTTCCTGGCTTAAGCCCTCGTGAGTAATAAGCTCATAAACCATTTTTTATCGGTAAATGTATAATTTTATTAAAGAAACAATTATACATATCAGCACACCCAACTGGCCTCATTAAAAAACTCCTAGTCTTAAGCGAGAGAAAAGAGTACCAGCTAGTGTGGCAACGAACACAACAAACGCTACAAAACATTCAACAAGCTCGCTCCCAAATTCACGTTGACCTATCGACACCACCTTTAGCAAGGGTATCAGCTACATGATTAACTTCTCGGAACACATTCGAAAAGCACACCCGCGGCAAAGCCTCACAAGCCTCATCGATCTGATAAAACCAACGCCAAAGTTTTCAAGGCCTGCGCTCCATTCCCTGAACCCACGCCACCACCACCGTCGAATCCGATTCTATCACTACTGATTGCACCCCAGACCACGACATCTCCTGTAGCATCCGCAAGGTAAAGGAAATTGCCTGTAGCTCAACCTCATTAGATTCAGACATCCCAATCGATCCTGAAAATAGTGCCACAATTCGACTATTCTAGTCCCTTAACACACCTCCACATCCCGCCAAACCGATTTACCTCGGGCAGCTCCATCCACATTAAATTTCCACACACCCACAGGCGGAGATGACCACGCCACCCCCTTCTCCGTTGTCTTCACTACCGACGCTACACCACACTTAAGCGGGCAGTCCCACCATGCCATCTCAGACAAGTTAATAGAGTCATAACTGGTCCGAGTCCAATGAAATGCCCGTAATTGTACCAAGAAAAATATCCCCGTACTCGTGTGACGTTTATCCTGGAACATAAGTTCGTTTCGTGCCAACCACAACGACCACAAGACACTCGCACATTCGATAATCCACCATTGGCGCATATCGCCACTGAAGAACTGTGATAACACTGTCTAATAAAATCCCCAATCCGCCAAGGCCTCACAATCAACACCCCCACCACAAAAAGAACGAGTTCTAAACATTCCACGCCAACTCACATTGCCACAAGATATGATCAACATTATCCTCCCCACGCCACAACCGCGACAAACAAGTGAAATATCCAACATCGGCAAACCACGATCAAATAACATGCGCAACGTAGGCAAGCGACCAACCATGATGAACCAAATAAAACACTGAATCTTTGGTAACAACGGCATATTTCAGGACCAACTCACACCGGACACGTCCGATAGGCCAAACGACGACATCATCTTATGCAAAACACCAACCGAAAACTTCCCCGTCGCCTCATGGATCTAAACTATTATTTTTAGTCACTTTAAGCTCGATATTTATTTAAGTCGAAAAAAAATTATTTCGACTATTAATATGTTAACACATCATAAATTTTTTTGACCAATAGATAGTTTAAAGACTAAAAGAAAAAAAATGATATAATTTATGTACTTATTTTGACCAAAATAGTTTAAGGACTTAGTGCGACCAAAAATAATAGTTTTAGTCTTTTAGGAGCTTATTTTGCTCAAACCATAATTTAAGTATTAAAAAAACATAGTTAAAAGGCTGATTTTTCATTTGAGCTTTTTTTTTTCTTCATTTCTATTTTTAGGTTAAAC
Source organism: Hibiscus trionum (assembly GCA_030270665.1). Classification (NCBI taxonomy): domain Eukaryota; kingdom Viridiplantae; phylum Streptophyta; class Magnoliopsida; order Malvales; family Malvaceae; genus Hibiscus; species Hibiscus trionum. The sequence continues at coordinate 701,613 of BSYR01000016.1, forward strand.
TATATCAATGATTAGTAAAATTTAGGGAAAAATTATATTGGTTACAATTTTTTTTTTTTGAAAAATTCATGTTTTGAACAATAAAATTATTGATAAATAATAACTGATTACTCAGACGTTAACTGACGTACTATCAATAAATTATCACGTCTGATAATACAAATTATAATTATACAATTATATAAGTTAAATTTCAAAGTATACATAAAATAAAGGTGTTATATTGAATAAATACTTAAATTTTACTTTATTACATAATTTCATTTAAGAGAAGGCTTAAGGGGTAAATAAGTGTCTAAAGTATACTTTTTTCATTTAGGTGCTCAAACTATTTTTTGAGTAAAATAAGCACCTAACGTTTTCAACGTTACTCACATAGGTGTCTGCCGCCAACGTCCGTTAATTTTTACAGTTAATTGACACGTGTCACCTCCCGAAAAATTTAAAATTATATTAAAAATAAATATAATTAGGGTTAACTATACCATCGACCACCGAACTAATTGGGGATTCTTATTTTGACCATCGAACTAACGAACTCGTCAATCAGACCACCGAACTTATAAAATCAACCTATTTTGACCACCGTCGTTAAAAACCTAACGGTGGAGTGACAGAACTACCACGTGGCAATTAACGGGAAAATTTTAAAATTACACATTGGGTCCCTATTATTTACACATTCTTTCAATTTAGTCATAATTTAAAATTAATAAAATAATAAATTATTTAATTAGGCGGTGACACGTGTCACCACCTAATTGGAGGAGGAAATTAAAATCCCTTAACATGCATTGGGGGTGGATCGAATCTAGACAATGCTTGGGTAAAGGCAGTAGCTTAGCCACTACACACAGCACAACTTTGTGCTTTAAATCACCAAATTTAATATATATCTCTTATTGGTTTCTACATTTATAAGCCAAAAGCTCAAACCCTAAACACTAATTTCACATATATAACCCTAAACCTCAAACCCTAAATATTTCAATTAATTAATTTTCAGAAAATCTCAAAATTTTCTAAATTTTACAAAACAACCCATAAAATCCAAAATCCTTAACTCCCAAAACCTAAATCTCGATTTGAGCCAATTCTGCCGCCGATTGCCACGTCGCCGTCCACCACATCAGTCGCCGAACCACCCCGACCATTTCCCCCACCACCCCGTTGCCGAAAATTGACCGGCGTCGTGCGAATCGACGAAATTGTCGAATGGTTCTTTCCAACGATTCGCCATGAACGACAACATGAGGGGTGACGAACGACATGTAGGTTGTTCGGTGAGGAGAGGGCGCTTTATTCCGTCGCCGAAAACACGGCCGGCGACGGCTGGAGTGGTCGAATTTTGGGGGTTTAGGGATTTGGGGACTATTTTAAGATATATTTTTATTTTCATTATTAATTTTATTTATTTATAATATAATTTTGGATTTTTTAGGATGTGACACATGACATTTAACGGTGAAAATTAACGGTAGACACATATTTGACACGGAATGAAACGTTAGACACCTATTTGGCCCGAAAATAGTTTGGGCACCTAAATAGAAAAAAAAGTATATTTTGCATAGATTAGAGAATCTCTTTAAAATAATATTAATTATAAAATTTAAAAGGGTAAACTATGCTAATAGAAACTTAACTTTTAGGTGCTTCACTTTAGTTACTAAACTTTTAAAAATTACATTACAATCACTGAACTTTTAATTCATTTTATTACCACCATTATCATAGAAAATTGCATTATAATATTATTTTAAAAAAATTCTAATTTGGTCAATTATTTCCGATTGAATTTTGCATAAACCCATTATGTTGATGATTATTTATACTCATTTTTCTACTTTCACAATATCAGAAATTAAACCTCTGACCTTATTTCATAAACTTAGTGTTTCATTCTATTAGACTAATTGATTGTTGATATTTAAATATAATTATTGATTGCATACAAAAGGAAACGCGATTTACTAACAAACTTATCTTAACCAAAGATAAGAAATTTACCCAATAATATCACCAAAATTTTATAAAAATACTGAATTTACTATACTTGATTATAAAAATACAATTAAAAATACTAAAAGTGTGTTTGAAGACCACAATACTACAATGTAATTGTATAAAAATGTAAATATTAACCTACTAATTACACTCACACGTGCAGAGATGTAACCAAGATGGAGAATAATTTAGGGTCGGAGGTAAAACATAAATGTTTGAAAGTGAAATAAATTCATAAATAATGTAATGCCCCGATTTAGGGCCCGAGAGTTTATCAGTGTTAATCTAGGATTAGTCCGAGTTAAAATTAAATTTAAAATGATGATTTTATAAAAATTGCATTTAATTACGAAAATGCCATTAATGAAAATGGAAGATGGGGATTTGAGTAAAAAGAATAAAGAAAGAAAAGAAAAAGTTTGAAAATAAAATCAAACGTGTCATTTTCTTCAAACACCCTTTTTCACAAAAACCTCTCTAAAAGCCTAAAATCACTATTCCATTGCCCATTCTCTCATCCAAACAAAATTTTTGAAGGTAATCATTCCCTTGTTTCAGTTCTTACCTATCTAGCTTGTGCTCCTTGAAAAATTTCTTTTAAAAGCCATTAAAATGCATTTTACTTTGGTGTTGGGTTTGAGAAGACGAGTATTTCTATGAGTTTTCTAATGTAATGTTTAAGGGTGCTTTTGATCATAATTGGGTGTCTTAAAATTGTTAAAAAGATGGCAAATGTTGGGAAACCCGAAATGGGTATAAAAATGAGATTTTTAGGTTGAAAAGGTTGGGTTTTTAGGTTAGTTTTAGGTTGAAAACGTGGCTGATGGTTCACTTGATGTTAGGGAATGTTTCTAGATGTTTTTGGATGTGTTTTGATGGTTGAAATGGATGATTTCAGTGCGAGGTTTGTTTAGAAAGAAAATGGTGAAGTTTGGATGAAATTTGGGTTCGAATCGATGTGTTTTGGTTGCAAGATTGAGTTTTCGGGTTGTTGCTGGTTTACAAGTGTATTGGTGTCCTAATAGTTTATTTTGGGTTGCTTAAAACAGAGGAATCAAGTTCGGGTGCTTTGGGCGCGATATCGGATACTACGGAGGCTTGAGAACGACGTTTCGGCTTTCGTTGGGCTTAATCGGTGAGTGAAAACTGTTCTGAAACTTAAAATGCGTTCAATGAAGATTTTGGGGTTTGGGTGGAGTCTTATAGACTAACCTAGACCCGAGTGTAAGTGTATCTATTCTCGCTTGTTTGGTTGATTATGGGCGTTCTCAATTATGTGTGTTGTGGTGTTTTTGGATTGTTTTTACTTTTCGTTAATGTTGTTGTGTAGTCGTTGTTGGTGTCAAGCCTTACGTGATGGTTGTCGTTACTACGATGATGTGTAGTCTCACCGGTAGTGACTAGTAGAAGAGTACGATGATGTGTAGTCCCATCGAAAAACTACTAGTTGTTGTGAACGACGATGTGTAGTCCCACCGAGTTTTAGTTATGCATGTGCATACCATGTATTGTGATGATTGTGTTCCATTACGTCTTTTCTTAAACGGTTTTGCTTTAAATCTAAGATATATGTTTTAGAAACTGCATTGTTGTTGCGTTTTAGAGCTCCGCTCACTAAGCTTTAAGCTTACGCTCTCTTCTTTTCCAACAATGCAGATCGTTAGTGGCTTGGGAGGCAAATGGGCAAGGGATGAGTTTCTCGGAGTTCTCGGGTAGCTCAAAGTATGATTTATGTTTTGTAATAGCACTTAGACAATGGGATTACTAGATTTGTATGTTAAGGAGTTGGTGTTCAAACTCCTATATTTGCTTTGTTTATGTTTCAAGCTTGTTTTAAGTGGTGATACTATGTTAAATTGAGACTTGATGTGGCCTTTTATGAATTGCTATGCATATTGACTTGTTAGTGTTTTAGAACCTAAGTGTTCATGTGAGCTTAGGGCTTGAAATTCATTTTGGTGCTTGAATGCATGTCTAAGGAGGTGATTAGGGTATTATGCATCTAGAAAGTATGTATGATATGTTGATGTATGTTTTTTGATGATTCAGGACAAGTTTGGGGACGTTTGGAGGTGTCAAAGTATGATTTCAGGCCTATTTGTGTGCAAACATTTCGAAACGATCGAAACGGTTTCGAAACGGTTGACAACTCCAGGGGTACTCGTACCGGAACGGGGTGGTGCCGCTTCGATACGATTTGCCATTATGAGCCCCCGTTTCGGAACCTATTTCGATACGCTTCGACACTGTGAGCCCCCGTTTCGGAACCCGTTCCGATACGTTTTGTCACTGGAAGCCTCCATTCTGAAACAAGGTAAGACCGTTTCGGAACGGCTTGGTCTCACTTTTAAAAAGGAGCCCGCGTTTCGAAGCCGTTTCGAAACGCAGGCAATTAAAACACTTAAATGACATCTTTGAAGGTTTCCGGATGTTGCATTTTAGTCCCTAGAGCTTGCATGCTCCCCTGTTGAGTTTATATGTATCCTTTATGATAGTTTTGCCCGTATGCATGCAATTTGACTAACAATCTATACGGTAAGTTTAAATTATTATATGCCCTTTGCTCGACTGTATATGTGATCGTCTTTTCGCTGTTGTCCCTACACTTAGGGTAAATTGTAATATCTAGACAAGATAAGTAAAATAAATGAAAAAAGTTAGGGTTGCTAATCGGAATGAGGTCTTAGCGGGTTTCGCTTCTATTTTTCCCGTGTAACTTGTTCGGTCCGGTCTGTTGGCTAGGCCGGGACGAGAGTGTTACAAATAAATTAATTTTTTTTAAAATTATATATGAACAAATGTGAAAAATATTTGGCAAGCAATTGCCTCTTCCTACCCTTAATAGTTTCGCCACACATGACTATAATAGTAAAGAATTCAAATTTCATAAACTTGTTTATGTAATTATATTTTAATAAAAATTGTCGTTACACAATTGTATAAATTTAAAGTTCAAAGTGACGTTAATTATAAGATAAAAAACTATAATTAATTACATCATATTTAATGAGTGTCAAATACAGTACAATAATGTTAAGAGTTAATATTTGATGCATTATTACTATATTTTTTTTATACAAATATATTTATTTAAGCTTCACAATGAAAATTTTAAATATTTAATTCTAAACCCAAAATTATTAGTCATAATTATTAAAGTTTAAATCTTAAATTATAATATTAAACTTTAAATATAAAACCTATTTAACATATTAATTAAATCTTTAAACCCTAAATCAAGTCTCAATAAAAACAAATGTTTTACTACCAACATATAGAATATTTTTCTCGTATATGATACCCAAATGAATTGCCAAAGATACCCTAAATTTACGAAATAAAAGAAACATAAGACTTAATTTAGTACACAACACCGAAAGATTTACCAAAGTTATATTATTTCTTTATCTCCTTCAAAAGGAATCCAAAGAATATTAAATCAGATTTATGTTTTGGAATAAAGATTTAAATTTTAGTTTTCTTTGAAATTCTCTCTTCTGATTTTGTCATGCATTTGGCTTCTCTTTCTTTTATGCGATAACTATTTTAGATTTTAGTACTTAAAAGAAAGAATTAAGATTCGAATTCGATTTCCAATGCAATGCGAGCAATCTTAAACTAGGCCATCGTCTCTGCTCCCCCAAATAAATAAACCCGTTGGGCTTTACCCGACCCGGAATTCTTGATGGAAGATAATTGTGCTGTTGGCGGTGGCGGTGAGCCCTCGAGAGCGGTCGCACCGAAGGTGGTGAAGGATGGTGACCGCCAGGTTTTCACGGTTGAGCTCCGACCAGGAGAGACAACGTATGTTTCGTGGAGGAAGCTTGTCAAAGACGCCAACCGGGCCCACGGATCTTCTCCCGCTGCCGTTGCCGCTACTGCATCTATGGTGGCGGCGCCAGCACCTGAGCCGCCGCCAAACGCCCACCCTAACCTCCACTCTCGCATCGCTCCTGTAAGAGCCGCCTATTTCAACCCCTATTTTTACTTCTAAATTTATTTTCTTTATTTTTAATGTTCTTAACAGGCATAATTACTCTAAATTTGACTTACTAGTTCTGCGGTAAATTATTTAATAAATTATGCTTGATTTTTTTGGGTATATTTGAATGCTATGGTATTGCTTGCCTGCCTAGAAAATACGGGAAACTGGGAGAAAATCTTGTAATTGCTTTTGTCCCCTTTTAGCCGTTCTTGATCATGTTTGACATTATTCAGGGGCAAACGGATGAAAAAGAAGCGAACGATGAGCCGGCCCCAAATCGTTTCAGTGCTGTTATTGAGAAGATTGAACGTCTTTACATGGTATTTACATTCTCTGTTGTGTTTGCTAGAATTGTGAGCTGCACTTAATATGTTAATGTGAAGTTAAATTCTTTTTCAGGGTAAAGATAGCAGCGATGAGGAAGAACTGGATGAAACTCCAGATGATGATCAGTATGATACAGAAGACTCTTTTATCGATGATGCAGAGCTGGTAAGTACTAAATTATTACTTCTACTTTTAGTCTGTCTTATTGGTTTTACACAACTGTTGTTGATTCTATTCTTATCATAATAAGGAGTGCAGAGTGTATTTTTATTGGTTTATAATGTTGATTCGTTGGTCGTACTCGTTATGCAGGATGAGTATTTTGAAGTTGATAATTCAGCCATAAAACATGATGGATTCTTTGTTAATAGGGGAAAGTTGGAAAGAATGTGAGTTTCTTTGAACTGTTTTAATTCAGCTTCTTCTCCACCGATTGGTGACAGCTTTAGTAATTATCCTGTTTATATGCCTATAAATATGCATCCTATGGCATACCAGGAGCAACCATACTCCATACATCTCTTATTGGTTAACGTTAGGTTAACGAATGAATTCTTTTCTCTTAAATGGGCAGAAATTTGGGTAGAAGATCAAAATAAAATGGGATTCACAGTTAGGCTTACAACTTTGATTCCTGATATCATGAATGTTGCTTATTTAGTGGTTGACAAGGACCCCTTGCACCTTTTATACCATATTTATTTTATGTTTCTTTCTAATTGCAATATGGGTGAAGCATTATTTTACCTTACCCAGTTCTAGCCTTTTAATGTTGAAAGTTCATTATTAGTGGATTTCTTGTAAGTTTGCTTCCCTGATTTCTTTTATTTCTTTTCCTTCCCTTTTTTCAAGAAATGAACCTCCTGTGGTACCTAACCAACAACCCAAGAAAAGGCGAAGAAAAGATGCTGCAAAACTTCCCGATGAGAGCGACGATGGTCATGTGTCAAATAAACATGTGAAGGCAGCAAAGATAATGTCAGGGAGGGCTGAACCATCTCCTGCAAAGAACAATTCTAAATCTCCCCAGAGTTTGACTGCAGTAGATGAACAATACAGGGATGTAAAAGCTCAGAATCAATCATCAGTCTCTGGTGTTGCTTCCAAAAAGAAATCTTCCGAGACAAGACTAGCATTGGATTCTTCTTCATATTTGAAAGATCCAAATGGTGGCACTTCTGTACCTTTGGCAGATGTCAAGGATATTGAAAACTCGAAGATGGGATTTCCACAGTCAAAAAGTGTTGTTGGTAACAACTTGAAAGATGCAACTGGATCCTCTGATGTTTTGCATCAGAAATGCCATGATAAAAGTGCTCTCACTCAATCCAAACCTAAACATGGAAAACTAAGCAGTAGTGTTGATAAGCTTGAACAATCAGTTCGAACAAGAGAAAACAATGGCATTCGTGAATTGCCAGACATTAATGTTTCTGATGGCATACATGCTATACATACAGCAGTAAGTTATTCTTTAATCTTAAACTTCTGTTTTAATCATTTGTTCCATTTCTTAAACTTTCCATTGCTGGTTTTTTGTTAGTCATGATTAGTAGCTGCCTAACCTAGTAAGAGTTTTGACACAAAGGTTTCTGTTAGTGACAACCTATAATATCTGAAACACTAGGAGTTAGGTGGCTTTATGTGTATGCATTACGGTAATAGAAAGCTCTAATATAGACTTACATGAGATCTATTCAACTGAAAGATATTAGCCACAAATACGGAGTCGGAGACAATAGAAACAGTTCTGAGCTAATTTGTGCTAGTCCCTCAAATTTCATTTTAACGTGTGTGGAGTGTGGACTACTGGAAACACGCTGGAACGTTCAGAGATCCCTTAGACTTCTCTCTGTGAGTGTGTGCACATTTGTGTGTATTGCAAGAAACTGAAGTAGAAATTACTTGCTTTGTCCAAATTATTGTCCATCAGAGAGACATGAGAAACTAGTTTTGCATTAGATATTAACACTCTCATATTGAATTTGGTTTTATGTGTAATATGCCTTGCAGAAATCTTCACATACGGTGAAAAAGGATGGTTCTACTCATAGGCCCAAAATTTCCGTGCTTGAAAAGGCCATTAGGGAGCTAGAGAAGATAGTTGCAGAATGTAAGTATATATGAGTCTTGTACAATATGATCATGAATAATTCCTTCTAAAGTAATATTGATTTTCCTTTCTGTCTAAAAATTTCACAGCAAGGCCGCCTGCTATGGAAAATCAAGAGGCTGATGCTTCATCCCAGGGGATTAAGAGGAGATTGCCTAGAGAAATAAAGCTCAAGCTTGCTAAAGTTGCTAGATTAGCGGTATGGGACTGTTATTAACATGTTATGTCCTGTAAAATAACTCAATTTCAGATTGTCATTTTTCCCCAATGGTGTGATTCCTTCAGGTAAGATTTAAGTTTTACCAATTTCGTTTTGATATTTGTGGCAGGCAAGCCAGGGTAAAATTTCCAATGAGTTACTGGATCGCCTTATGAGCATCCTTGGTCATTTAATACAGCTAAGAACACTTAAGGTATCAGACACCTTTTCAGTCAGTTTCAGCATTTTGCACTTAATCAAGCTCATGAAGTGCTTGGAATATTATCATTTATTGCATGCCAACATGCCAATAACACTCAAATCAGTATTTTCTGTTAAATCTCCCTTTCTACTGACATAGCTTATCCTTTTAATTCATGTTATGTAGTTTCTTTTGTTTCGGTGAAGAAACTTTTCCTTGTATATGATTACTTGTGACCTTGGAACTGCAATTATGGTGGCTCTGTAATGTTAGTGCATATATTTTGGTTCTTGAATCATGCAATTAAATTTGTGAGATCTTGAAGCATCTTTTTGCTTGCGGTTAAAATCCAAGTTCTGTACGGATCCTATTTTAGAACCATACTGCTTGAGAGAATGTTTGTTGGCTGTCAAATACTTGACGAAGTTTTCTGACTTTTGGAAGAGTTCCCATCCTTTTATCGTCTCCATGCATTGAAATGCAGCACCTGTAAATGAATTAATGAACAGGGGCTGTGTAAACATTTTGTGCATTACTTATATATTTTATTTATGAAAGATTAGACCTCTTGGTTGCCCTCAATGTACCTTTCCAATAAATTCGTTGTCAATTTGGGTCATCTTTTTCGATTACTCATTTACGAATTTGGGATAATGTTTTGGATGCAGAGGAACCTCAAAATCATGATTAATATGGGTGTGTCACCAACAGCAATGCAAGAAAAAGATGCTAGATTTCAACAGATCAAGAAGGAAGTCACTGAGATGATAAAAACAAGACTTCCTTCTCTTGAGACAAAGGTTTGTTTTACTCTCTCTCTCCCCTCACCCCTTGTTATTCTGTTTTTTTCATTTACTCTCTTAGTTGCTCCTAATTCAACAGTCTTTTATCTTTTCTCCCCCTTGCTGATGGTATCTTTTATTCAGCTTTGCTTAAGATCAAAAAAGAAAAAAATCTTTCCTACACTGTTCCACCTAGAGCCTGCAACTTTGCCCGCATTCTCGCCCATGCTATTGTACTTCATTTTGTATCCTTATTTCCATGTGAATTTTCTTTAGATACTTCATTGTAGATTCCATGACTATTCTTCTCTCTCCTATCTATTATATAAAGATCGTGGACTTTCATCTTGTTCATAGTTAGTACTCTATATTATCTATGGAAGTTGGAATATGCTGTGATGGAAAAGAATGCATTTTTTTCAGATATTGGAGCAGCAACCTAGAGCTTCTGATGATTTTCAAGAAGTTGGCTCTGAAGAAAGAGTTTTTAGAAAAAAAATTAGCATGGACGCACCATTGGAGAACAAGATTTGTGAACTTTATGACCTCTATGTTGATGTAATCACGTGTCCCATACTGAAAAATTCATCTTTGTTGGGCAAATCTTATTCGTAATGAACCTTATCTTCACTTTTCTACCATTTATTTGCTGCAGGGATTAGATGAAGATGCTGGTCCACAAATCAGAAAGCTTTATGTAGAGGTTAGGCACTAATCAATTCTTCCTCTACTCTCAGAATGCGGTAGTCACAATGGAAATCTTTATATTGCTGGCTTTAGGTGTCTTTGAATGTGGACAATATGTCTGCAATTATTTTTTCGTAATAGCTTTTGATAGTATCATTGCTCTTGCCATTTGGATGAGAGTTGTGCATGAGATTGCTCTGTTTCTTTCTATTCAACTCACCTTTTCTCTTCTTCTTTTGTACCCTTACTTGAACGGCTACACTGTCTTATCATTTGATCAAATTTATACCTAAAAGATGCATTCAATTGCTCGTTGCTCAACAGAGTTCATAGATTTTATCGCACATTGTCACTACTGTTATTTTTCAAATAATTTGAGTCAATCTTGTGAAGTTCTTCAACTCATTTCCTGTGTTAACCTTAAATGGATTTCTTGTTCTTTGATTTGATCATTTTCCTTTTCCTTTTAGTTTGTTGGTTATAAAGCTATTGATTATTGTTCTTTATGCTCGGTAATGGTTCTACATTGTCTGATATATTATATCATCTTACAACCGGAGTACATCTTTGAACAGCTTGCACAGCTGTGGCCTAATGGTATGATGGACAACCATGAAATTAAACGTGCAATTTGTAGGGCAAAGGAAAGACGGAGAGCAAGGTACAATAGACGATTGGTATGTACTCTTCTCAGCATTTCACCATTGTTGTGATACTTCATTTTATCGGTGTTTATATTATTTCAAATTAAGTGGCAAGTCTTCTGCAGACTTAATGCAATTTGTTAGGCTTGGCTATTGGAAATCTTTCTTTTCCGAACATTTAGCTTGACCTAGCCCATGTTTGCAATTATTCTTAGGGTTTCAGATTCAGATGAACCAGAAGTTTTTTTATTGCCATTTTCCGATGGGTCTCTGATTTATTGATTGTTGATTACCATTCTCCTTTTCTTTGATTTCTCTTCAGGTTGATTGATGTTTGCTTATTTTGTGTTCTTTGTCTTTTTTAAAAGGATCAAGAGAAAGTCAAGAGGAAAAAGATGTTGGAACCAGGAGTGGAGAGCGCTGGAGTGGACTCTGCCTCAAGTGCACAGTCACAGCACACGCAGGAGAGGTTGGCTAGTGATCCCGGTACTCAAGCTTTACTTCCAACTTACAAGTCACTTTCGAACACAACAGCAGCTGTCGTCCGGGTTCCGAGTCCCTCAACAAATGATTCCAGTTTTGACATACTAAAACATGATAAGTTAAAGGGCATCTCAAGCGGTGCCATGGATGACGAAATCAAGTTGCTGGATGCCTCACTTCCAAAGAAAAAGATAAAACGGAAGCCGGAAATGGAATTGGATGAATCTCATTTCCAGCCCGAAAAATTAGCTCCACAACAGGGCACCAACGACCGGCACAAGTCCGTCAAACAGCCGATGAATCTTCCTTCGAAATCAAACATTCCGGCAACCGCTATAACTTTTGAACACTAAAGCTAACACCATAAACACTCAATTCTCAGCTTTTTAGTTTTTATGTTGTTTACATGATGGAGAGCTTCATTGTTTTTGAGTTCTATTTTTGTAAATAAATTTTCTTCCTCGATAACTCTTGTTAATTAGGAGATTGCGAGAAGGTCGTACGGCAAGTATAATTTTCATGGCTTAGGCAGCTTTTCTTTCGGCTTTAAAGTTGTTTTTTATTTTTCATATAATCTTTAAATAAAATAATTAAAAAATATTATTTAAAATTCAAACACAGGTTTTACGTCTATAAATCCCTTGTTACTCCACTTATAATTTGTGATTCTTAAAACACAAGATTTTATATATCCATCTATACTATTTATAAATCCTTTATTAAATTGATATCGTTGGTTAATAGAATGATAATTCAGTTGAAAATTTATTAAAATATATAAATAATAATCAATATTACATGGTGCTTCTTCTACTTATTGTTCTTAGAAGTATTAGCTCCCGTAGATGATATTATTACTTTTAATTTCTTTATATTTTTTAAATAAGATTTAAAACAGATCTCGTAATCAATAAAATTATATACAATTGTTTTACCATTAAGCATATATTCATTATTGAGTATTTTTGTATTGACAAATATTTTTACCTATCCTTTTTGGCCGTTATCGAATTGTGTACCGAAATTGTTATCTCTGAAATTTTGAAGTCTCCCTTTGTTTCTCCCTCACAAAATTCTACTTTTATTTTCGTTGGTTACAAGGTATCAAAGGCCAGGCTGATCCTCGGACAATTTGGTGGAAACAAAGAGTCAACTGGGGTTAGCTGCAGCGGAAATTCAAACAGCTGCGACGGCGATTGGGAACCAGAATCAATCTTCAGATTGGAGGCAAGAATTGAGTAGATTGCAATATGAAATCAACCATCTCGAAGGCTCCATGGAATCGATGGAAACGAGAATGATGGCCAACTGTTGAAGATTGGGCTCGAAAAAAACCCAGTTTAAAAATATATATTTTATACAATTTAATTAATTATAATATTTACGGTCAAAATTTAATTTTTTTGTCAATATAGATAAATTTAGTGAGACAAAGGGAATATCAATTTCTTAAGTAAACATAGATAAGGTCGATTAAATTTAGTTTAATTGATATTGTTGTCGATATAATAAAAAAAACAATGTATGATCGAGTATGTTCAATAAAATTAAGTGGGGATAGAATATGGGTTTGTAGGAGAAATGCCAACTAAGTATTATTTTCAATAAAAATAAAGAAAACGAAAGTTTGCATGATTAATTAATAGGATTGTTATTTGATATATATATATATATATATATATATATATATATATATATATATATTAATTTTTTAATATTTTTAAGGCGATTATAATGTAGTATTTAATTATATGTTTTAATATTTTGATACAATATACTTTGCGAATAAAATTGTTTGAACTCGAGTCTTCTAAGATAAACATCGTTTGTTTCACTGAAACCACCAGTTGGGTTCTATAGTGATTTTTTAAAACTTTAGAAGTGGATCTATATTGTTGGTGTAACATATATGAAGACGTGGGTTCGAATGTGTTGGAAAAATTATTTTTTTATAATTATTTAGTAGAGAAGAGTTTGAATATTATTTTGGTTACTCTCTCGATTTTCCAGGGTTTTTTCCTGACTAATCTAAAACTAACATGCGTGCACACATGGCTTTGGTGGGTGAGTCTCTAATCAGAAATTTTATGCATACACAATGCTTCGAACTCGAAACTTGATTAACCAATATCAAACTGCTTACTACTTAACCAATCATGTTGATTAGAAGTATTTGGGTATTTAAACATTGTAGAAAAATTAATATAGTAAATATGGTCAATAAATCTAAAAATATGTGCTATAATTCCATTTTTTATTTAATTTCTTTTCATAGCTTAAAATTAAGAAAAATGTTTTTTTTACATGGCTCGGTGTTTTTGGTCGAGTTATGGGCAGCGCATGATATCTTTTAGTATGCTTGGAGATTGGGTTATCATCGTGTGGAGCTGGAGGTGGATAACTTTGAGGTTTATCAAATTCTTACTTTCGATCGAGTGCTCTTGATGGTCATGCTTTGGCGACTATAATTCATGAGATCTTGAGTCGCGACAGGAGGGTTATTATTTATCATATTCGTAGGGGCTTGAATATTGTGGCGGATAAGTTAGCCTCGATGAGTTATGGTGAGGTGCTCTTTTCTGAAGCTTCTGTCAATCTTGTTGCGGTCCTGCTGGGTTGGTTGGCCAGCATGTGCCAATTGAGTGATGTTTCATATTTTTTTATCGAGTTTTAATCTTGTTTGTTGGCTTATAATATACGTCCACTTGGTATTTTTTTTTCCTTCACTTAGATTTAGAAAAAAATTTAATAAGGCCTGTGGTGTATTTCTATTTTTCCAATAACAAAAAGTATAAAAATACTATGATTTAACATGTAAAATTTAATAAGTTGGTCTTTCTTTAAAAAGAAAAATAAAAGATTAATCAAGTGCATATAATTGAAACGAAGAATATAGAAAGAACTTCAACTTGTTCATTTTTTTTTTCAGCAAGCATGCCTCTCATTTGAGCTTAAGTGTTTATTTTTCATAAAACATTCGTGTTTGACATAAACATACCGATATCTGGTATTCACTCCAGAACACCGAATCCGGTTGACAGTCTATATATTTACTTAGCTAGGGAAGAACTTCAACATGAGTTGCCACACTTCACACTAGTCACGCCCTGTATACATGTATTGGTGTAATTTCTGTACAAAGGTTCATCTACCACTCCATCGAAACCTTAAGGTCCCAGATATAGAAGGTTTGCTAACAGCTAAATCACAGACAAGAAACGGTTACGGCGATGAGAAAGTTTGATCACTTCCCATGATAGTATACCTGCAAGTTAAGATCAACGTTAACTGATTCAGCATTTCAACCGAAAGATGGAAAACGGAAATACGGGAAGTCTCTGTTGAATTGAAAGAATCGAAATAAAGAAACTGTTATAGTTCATTAAATGGAAAAATGTAAGTGATGGCAACAGTAAGAAATGCCAGGCTTGAAAAGAATTAAAGTGGTTATTTGTGTAAAATGCAAATTGGATTGAAAGTCATGAGAAATGACATAAAAGGAGCAATTTTCATGGGGAAAAAACACATAACATACCTTAACGCTCCGATCACCAAAACCGACAAAAAGCTTCCCCTCCGAGTATGATAAAGCTGTTATGACAGAATCACAAGGAATTGATCCAATCTGTCGAACGTCTACTTCAACATCGTCTCCTGCTAGTTCCTGCAAATCAGTTATATCAATGACATTTGTAACTCTAAACATAGAAAAAGTGATGAATAGAATTATAGAAGTTCCCCCCCCCCCCCCCCCCATCTTTGCAGCCTATGACTCGGGCAAACAGAGATTAATTAGTCAAGCCTGTGTTCAAACCTGTGCCTTGATGGTTCGGTCCCAACTTCCCGTAAAAAGCCATTTCCCATCCAAGCTAACAGTGAAAATGGCACCATTGTGTATTTGCATTGATTTACGAAGCATATCATCCCTCCAGATCTGGAAAGAAGCATGAAGGGTGGAAATGATTTCAGTACCAAACTCGAGAGAATAAAAGGAAAGGAGGAGGGGGCAGCAAGAACAGCATTTCCACAGCTGGCCTTTTCACATGGACAGGAGAAGCTAATAGCAACATGACATTGCAAGTTTATACCATGGAATTTAAATGTTTCCTTTGTTTTACAAATTGTTGTGCATTTGCTGAAAAAGCACTGAAATTGGACTTCTAGCATTCAGCAAGGTAGTTTCAGATTGCGGATACTGGCATTATTCTGTAAGCTATCAGATAGTGTGGCATCAACTCATTACCGTGAAAAATGTAAACGCAAGCGAAAGAATACAATAAATAGAAGATAAATTCAAGAAATGTTTGAAGAACGAAGGACCTTTACAGAGCCATTTTCATAAGTAGCAATAAGTGTATGCTGGTCAGCTGCAAGAGACAAGACAGTGGACACGGTTCTCGGCATGTCTTCCCCTAAAACAGTCAAAAGACTATGATCACTTAGACTCCACAATCGAACAGTTCCATCCCAACTCCCGCTGTACAGAACTCCATTACTCACTGCTATGGCAGAGACTACCGATTTATGGCCAGTCATTGTGCCTGACAGGGTGCCATCCTGGAAGAAAAAGAAAGCGAGTTTCCGAATTATTCTCATCTAGCAATTCGAAAGGTTAATAAATAAGCAGCGCAGATGTAATGCTAAATTAAAGAAATATACCCGTAACGACCATTCTTTAATCAATTTATCTCCACTTCCGGTGTATAAATAGCCGTTCTCTGCAACTGCCAAAGCATGAATTCCGCTGTAGCGCCAATCCTTTTCCTCGTACCATTTTTTTAACGGTTCTTGTTTGAAAGGGGTAGTAATGCTCCATAAAAATATGCCACCTCCACTATCGCCACTAATGCATAATGGTTGCTCTTCATCTACACAGACAACGGCCATTACCTTGTGCTCGTGACCTCTAAACGTATGCAAATGAGAGTAGTCCTGTAATTAAACGCCGGAAGAAACTGATTCAAAAGGGGTCAATAATCCAAATTAAATTACTCATAGAAAAGTTACGCTACCGGAGTATGCTTGGAATTAAATTGCACAAGTAGAGGCACATGAATAAATGGTAATTTAGGAGCGCATACCTGCAGAGACCATACTTTGACTGATTTATCAAACGAAGAGCTAAACAGATAACCCCCTAGAACAGAAAAAAGAAAATCTGAATACAGCTCCTAAATTACTTAAGATTCATAAAATCATTTAAGATTATATATGTTTTGAACAAAAAATTTAAGACTATAGGTTGAGCAGAACTGCAGAAGAAGACCAAGCATACCATTAACATTAAAAAGAAAAAAAAGAGGAAAGGTAAACAACATAGTTTAGCCGGATATGATGCAGAAAGTATCATGGGCCAAGCAATTGTGAAATGGAAGAAGCTATGTTTCAATTATCAAAAAGAACATCAACAATGCTTGCCACCCAGGCCTTGAAACACCCACCCCATCAACAAAAGGAAACCTTGTAATGTGGACAATAAGTAACTATACTTGGGCAAGCAACCATGTCCATGCAACAGCGAATGCGAAGTTAAATTCTTTTTATAGCAAATGTGAGAAAAGGTGGCAGAAATAGTCATAGATTCATTGGCCTTATGCTTGTAAAGTTCCTAAATACATAAACACAATAAGAACCTTTTCCATCATTCGGCCAGGAGATATTCCTTTCGATTTCATTGATAGCAAGGGAATTCCCCCTTTAACCAATAACCATTACATGGCATTGAAACAATTAGGCCCTGATGCTTGAAAATTAATAAAGATGGCACTAATAACAAAGATGCACTTACCTCTAAGTTTCAGCAATACCTTACAATTTATTCTATAACAAAATTTAGGTAGCAGAAAAAAGTACTGAATTTGAAACAGCATATGTTAAAGACAGAGAAGAAATTGTACCTCCTACGGCTAATCCGGAAACACAATCAAGATGGCCTTGCAAATCTTTCGATTTAATGCTTCCCTCGGTGAGACCATTAACCATGTCCGTTGCACCATTTGTTTCATTTCCTTGTGTCTCATCTTTTTCCTG
Organism: Hibiscus trionum; assembly: GCA_030270665.1. Taxonomy (NCBI): domain Eukaryota; kingdom Viridiplantae; phylum Streptophyta; class Magnoliopsida; order Malvales; family Malvaceae; genus Hibiscus; species Hibiscus trionum. The sequence goes on from BSYR01000016.1 coordinate 719,072, forward strand.
TTTTTCAGTTCTTTCCCTAGACAACAGACACAATTTTCCCACAACCAAACATCGATCTCCATTCTCATCATAACTTGCACCATCCAATTTCACCAATTTATCAAATTGTGGTTTAATAACTAGCTCCCTAATACATTTCCATACATCTCTCACAAGTGAACGATGCTGGGGATCAAGATCCAAGCATTTACAGAGAACCTGTTGCAAAGGCACACATTTGACCCCAAGCTTAGTTCCGTACAAAGAACTCACTTTCTCCATCAAATTTGTATAAACATTTGAACTATCAATTTCACTATTTTCACTTCCTTTCATAATAATATGGCACATATAATCAACCAACTCATCACTAAAAACTTCCCCATTGACAATCCTAAGCAGAATACAACTTAACAACCAAGCATCCGAGCTATATCCTATCGAATATCTTGAGCTACCACACTCTATCCCAACACCCACTTTCTCTAACAGCTTAAGCAACACCTCAGGGCTAACAAATACATCCCTTTTCAACAAATCTTTAAACAGCATGCCAATTTCTTCATCACCAATCTTTTTCCCACTAAAACCAACATTCGCAACAACATCTTGAATTCCCCTTCCAGTCAAAAACACATCATTCAAATCAAAATATATATGCCCGAAATCATCGAACTGAAAGCAAGAAAAGCTTAAACAACCAGCAATCAACCCTTCTCTATGTAAAGAAAGGACGGCCTCGCACATTTCCATACAGATCATTGCAAAATTAAAAAGCCCATCTTTTTCAAAACTACCCAAGTTTTTATCCAACAAGTTTCCCCATTTCTGCTTCTCACTTACTAAATACAAAACCCCATCCCCAAGATCACCCCACAGACCCAAAATTCTACAAATTCTACAACTTTGCTTAGTAAATGCTCTTAGAATTAAACCCAATTCTTCTCTTTCACCCTCTTTCATTTCACGCAAACAATCCATAACTCTCACGAGATACACAGCATTAAACACAGAGCCATCCTCCCCACCACTTGAAAAATACCCAACAGGAAAAAGGCTCACTTTGTTTCGATCAACGGCGTCTTCCCGGAGAAGGTAGTTTTTCCAGTCGGAGTAAAACTCGTCGGACCAAGATCGAGGGAGGAAAGGGACACGGGGGAGATTTTTGGGTTTGTTGAGGGATTTTCGGGGATTTTCAGAGCCGGGGATGAGTCTAAGGAGGTCGATGTTTTTGGGCAGAGTCGCGGGACCTTCCGGCGGGTACTTGACGAGAACCGTACAGGCGGGGCATCGGATTGCTCCGGGGAGTTTCTTAGGGAGGTTGACGAGGCATGACTCGCACACCGTGTGGCCACACGCGAGCACACGCGGGATAGCGCACGCGCAGTCGTACGGTTGCAAGCAGACCGGACACTCCGGTAACTCCTGCGACTCCTCCATCACCGCCGGACAGAGAAGAAAAGGAAAAAAGAAGTTTCTCGTCCTCTTTAAACGCTGTACCCTCGAGAAAAACTCGTTTCACTTTGACTAGCTTCTGACATTTTTATCCTTACAGTTTCCAAATAATACCAAAATCACTCTCTTTTCTAACTGTAGTTCGTTTTCCCTGATTCCATTTCACGAAAGCATTCGTTTTTCTTCCTATACCATTTGCCATGAAAATTATCCATTCAGAAGCAACCAAAACACCAACAAAAGCATACAATACAAAAAACAGAATATCAATGTCATGTTTCATAATTAACGGATAGTTGATAGCTAATAGATAATAATAAATTAGATTAATTTATTTAATTAATGGACTGTATTAGTGATTGTGTAAAAGTATTTGATAAAATTAATTTATAACTATTTAATTATTAGGTAAACTACATAAATGATCCCAGAATTATAACCCGATTTTTATTGAGTCTCTTGAGTATCATAAGTTATAAATTGGTCCCCCGACTTAAAAAAATAACAAGTTGATCCACTGCCATTAAAAAAATAACGGCATATAACGTGACGGTTAATTAAAATTGGCATAATGACAAATTTAATCCTTAACATCTACGTATTAGTATAATTTAGTCATAATTCTAAAATTAACCCTCAACATTTAAGTTTTCTAGCAATTTAGTCCATAGTAACCCATTTAAATTCATGTTCATCATCATATGTAAATTTAAAATTAAATTATATAAAATAAAAATTCTAAAATCCGAAGAGGACTATGAAGAAGAAAAACAACACGAAGACGTTTTAAGTGATCATCAAAACACCCAATTTTCATCATCAATTCCTTCAAGTAATAACAAAAGCCTCGACAATACCTATACTGAACTTAAACCCCTACATTTGAAATACAAATCTTCTAAAAAATAGAGTATCGATCTCTAAGACCTAGTGAAATTTCACCTTATATATGCGAGAACACTCCCAAAGTCAAATGGGTAATCTTTAAAAAAACTCACTTCTTATAGTTTTACTGAGAAAAATGATGATGGTGAAAATGAATCTTGGCGTACCGATTCATGACGAGTTAACCATTAGCTCTTTTAACTTGTGTTTTGTTTCGAGTTTTTTCACTTAAAATCTCTCCATCTTACAAAATAAATAGAGTTTCAAATCAATTGAACAAGAAAGATTGAACCCTAAACAAATCAATGTTGAAAAAAAGATTAAAAAAAATAAAATAATTACCTCAAAAGCTGACAACAAAAGAAATAGTGTTTCATTGAAATCCAAGCTTTACAATTAAAACCAGAAAATAAATAAAAAGGTTGAGAAAAAATGAATACTGATTATTTTGAAAGAAAAAAGTCCGGGTTAGTAACTAATTTTGGATTAATGAATTTTAGGTTGTGTTTTTGTAATCACCTACTTTATCCGGTGTGTTAACTCGTTTTCTTTTTAAATAATGGGCTTTAATTATATATATTGTGATTAAGAATAAAAATTAAAAAAAAAGAAAAGAAACGGTATATATATATATAGATTATCATTGTTATTACTATTTATCATTATCTATCATGTTATTATTTATCATCTTCTATTATTATTGTCTATCATATTACTATATGTTATCAATATTATTATTATCTATTACTTTTATTATTGTTTATTATTATTTATGATTATTATCATTATTATCTCCTACTATTATTATTACTATTTATTATTATTATTTATATTAATATCATCCGTCATTATTATTATATTATTACCATATATCATATTATTATTATTATTTTCATTAATATTATTTGTGTTGAAATAAATCTGAAAGAAAAAAAAACTAATACATATATATAAATAAAGCCCGATATTAATAATAATAAAGCCCAAAGTTTATTTAATATTAGAATGTCCATTTACAATTCAAAACCCAAAAAAATTACAAGGCCCGTTGGCCCGAATAATTAAAAAACCTTAAGTCTGAAAAAAAACCCTAACATCCTCTCTTATGCCTTGCAGCCGGCTCCCAGCCGTTAGATCTGGGATAGATCTAACGGTCCAGATCGAAGTTCAGCGAAAACTCTAGAAGCCCCTCGTAAGCCACATATTCATCATCTTCACAGCTTTCGGTTTCCACTAGACACATGCTGCTCGAAATCAACCTTTGAGATCGAGGTCAATGTCCCCTGTGCAATTGATATACGGGGACTCAACAGAAAAATATATATACACAAAATGAAGAGGCAATTGAAACATAATGCATCTTCATTGAAATTTTAAAACATGCAATCTTAGGCCCTTACAAAAAGATCTTTGCTACCTTCGGGCAAAGGGTAGCAAAGTTAATTCTCACACATGTGGTTCGGTTCTAACAATAGTACTCGAACCTATCTTATCACCTACTAAGGTAACAAGAGCCCTAATTCTGGCCCATTACAAGCTTGCAAATTGGTTTCGGTTCGAGGGAAAGCACGACCTAATGACGTGGAGAGCTACTCACGTGTCAAAGGCGTGGATTCCGGAAGTGAATTACCGACCCGTGGAGGGATGCTCACGTAGGTATGGGCATTTCACTCTCACTTAAGGGACGAAGCTCGAGTATAGAGCTTAATGATTGTGATGCAACACATGTCGGTGATTTCCTTTGAAATTAAATGCGTTTTGAAATTCCACATATGGTCCTTGAAGGTTTTTGAAAGTTTTTAATTTCATCACTAATTTGGTTTCAATCAGCTTTCCGATTGGTCTATTCACAGTTTTGGTCCTTGTCAGTTTGTGTGTTAATTATTTACTTAGCATTTTATTTTTGTTATGTTATCTTGCTATTCATGCGTTTTTTCCCTTTTAATACATGTTTGCATCGAATATATGTTATTTTGCATATTGTTTATGTCTATTTAATGTGCATACATAATATGTGTTTTTTAATATGTGCATGTGGTACTTATTAATTCGCGTATTCGGGTCGAAGTATCCTAGCTTATTGGATATTCCTCGAATATTCGGATTAATTCGCATCGTCTAAAGGTAAACTCGTAAATAATTAAAACGAACAAGACCATAGCATCATATGTTATCTGCTTGCATCATGCATAAAGGTGACGTACGGGATCTGAACCCTAAATTAACACGGCAGTCAGACTTATATGATGTCGGTTTAGTCTTTGGTCCGGTGTACCGTCATCCTTTTTAATTAAATGACGAATTAATTCGAGACCACCGATTTGAAAAACGCTCGTATGATTAAAGTCCGATTTTCAATTAAGAACCCCTAATTAAATTCATTTTAAATTTCGAATAATTTTCATCAATTTAAAAGCAACAATTGTTTTGGTACCGATTTCCGGGCGTGATGGGGGTGCTAACCCTTCCCCACACGTAACCAACTCCCGAACCCTTTCAAACGAATCTCTAGTTTTAGTTTTTATGGTGTCCGACCTACCTCAGTGGCCGGTGGCGACTCCAACCGAAAAAAAAATTTAAAGGTTTTTTTTCAAAAACATGAATTTTTCCCTTTTAATTAAATGTTTTAAAAAGTGGACCTTAGAAGAAAAAAAACCTTATCATAGTTTTTAGTACTAAGCTTTGAATTTGTAAAAATTAAAGACGAAAGAAGTTAAAAGAAGAGAAAAAAGAGAAAATGACAAAGAAATTTATAAAAAGGTAAAAAGATCAACGTATATTTAAACTGGGGATCTAATCTGATGAAACATAGGGAAAGTACATTAAAATAAACAATCTCAAACCAGTAAGCAACTAGGATGTTGGTAGGGAGAAAAGAAATGAAAAATAAATAAATAGATAAGTTGGTTTTTAAAATTGGGATCAAACTAAAATAAAAATATAAAAGTTGAGGGTTAAATTTGTTATTATGTCATTTTTAATTAACCGCCATGTTATATGTCGTTATTTTTTTTAACAACAGTGGACTTTGTTATTTTTTTTAAGTCGGTTTTAATTTGTAACTTTTAATAGTGAAAGGACTCAACAAAGAATCGGGTCATAGCTAGAAGATCATTTATGTAGTTTACCCTTGATTATTTGAACAAGCAAAATAATATATAAAGACATGATTATATTCATTATTTGTTTAAATAGAAAGAAGGGGTGCTCCTAGTAGGTCTAGAACTCATGAGTCTACAAGAATATGAGAGAATAAAGATAAGCAGCTTGGTCAAATGTGCTTGCTCGAAAACTAATTTTTAAATATAACATTACTAAGCATATTTAATGATCTATATATTACTTTTTAGAGAAAACTACACCGGTGGTCCCCAAACTATTACCGTATTCCTATTTTGGTCTCAAAACTATTTTTTTGGCAAAACCGTCCCTTCTGTTATATAGTTCTCCTGTTTTGGTCCCCCGTCGTTAAAAACTAAACTCCAATTATTGATATGTTTTATCACAACTTACATTTAAAACAATAAAATGAGATGCTAACTCAGGTTTACTGTCCACCCACAATGGCCAGAGGAGACACTGAGATCAACTCAGGTGAACTACATGATCTCCAGGATTTGCATAGACGAATCTTTCCTGAAAAAGTCAAGAAAAAATAAAGATTCAAAACAATTTATAATCCAACTACATGCTTCAAATCGATCAAAACAGTTTGAAGCTGAGCAACAAAATCGACAAATTACCATCATACTTACCATCTTTATGAGATGCTAACTGCTGGTTCCCAGCATGAACTAAAAACCTTGCCTTTCTCCAAAAATCTGAATCTAAGTCTTGCAACAAATAATAGACATACTGAAGCATGTTTCCTTCAAGCTGAAAAAAATAAACGCACCCTACAAATGGTCAGCTCATTGTTGGAGCAAGGGAAAGTGACAGATGCAGAATGTAGTAGCACACTCACATGCTCTCAGGCAGCAGATGACATTGATACATAGATTGACAGAACCACACATCCAGGCCTTATATAGCTCTCCATTTCAGACAGGCTATTTGAAAGCCAATTATAGATATGCAATTGGTGTTGATCACCTATCAAAGGCTGCTCTTGGCTCTTCCCGTTCAAAGCTCTAACATTGGCCAACTTTGCAGCCAGGTCCATGGGCAAAGGTAATGAGTTTATCTTACTAAGAATCTGAACAAGTTGATCTCTATTTGGTACATTGAGGAGTTAATGTTTTTGTCGTCGTTTTTACCTATATTTTAAGCACACAAACATCAACTTCAACTTAAAACAACAATTTGAAAATTTTCTCTCATTTTTAGAATAAATTTCTTGCCTTGTGTCCGAGCCAAAAGTGTTAGCAAATTTCCATTCCCAGCATTATCCTTGTTTACAAGGAGTAAAAGCTGTGGGGTCACATCTTCAGGTTGTGTCTTCCTTCTACGGCGATTATGCCCAGCGAGTCTACGCCTACAACTTCTTTTTCCCTCATCAAACTCGGAAAGAGGGTGAAACCTGCAGAAAATAAATATAAAGATGATGTGGTTCAACCAATACCTAAAACTTGATGCCAAGGGTGAAAGCATTAAGAACAAGAGCATAAAAGTAGCAACCTGCTACACTGCTGGCAGAACCTCTGCATCTGCTTCTCAACATATCAATAATTAAACCTCTCTTTGGTTTTGGGGTTCATTTTATTGTTTTAAATATAAGTTGTGCTAAAACATATTAATAATTGGAGTTTAGCTCAATGGTTAACCCGTTGGCTTGGGATGCAAGGGACGTGGGTTTGAATCCCAGCTCCCCCTTTACTTTCAATATATTTTCTTTGTTATGGTGGTGACACATGTCACCACCACATTAGTCTGAATAAAAAATTTAAATAATATATATATATAAGAGAAAAAATAAAAAAAAAATATTTAAAAAATAAAAAAAAATCCACGTCAGCAATTCCGTTAGATTTTAACGACGGGGACCAAAACAAGAGAACTATGTAACAGAAGGGACGGTTTTGCCAAAAAAATAGTTTTGGGACCAAAATAGGAAGACGGTAATAGTTTGGGGACCACCAGTGTAGTTTTCCCTACTTTTTATTTAAATAATTATCTTTTTAATCAAATTTGATAATTGTTAAATTAAAATGATATTTATAGCATATATGTTAATCTTATATATTTAGAGCAAAACAATTATTTAAATTATATATGATAATATGTTTTACTACAAAAGTAATATGTGAGTTATTTAAATACAATATAAATGTGTGGGAATAAAAATAAAACAAAAAATATTAAACTTATAAATGTGACTAAGTAAATTTAGGTTATCTAGATACCCTTTATAGTTGTCGAGGAAAAAAGTATTTACAACCATTATACTCAAAAGTTTATCTTAATACACTTAAAAAAAAGCTTACCTTAATAGTTTTTTTAATTCGAGAAGTTTCACTCTAACATGCGGCTACAATACTATGTTTATCAAACATCAAAATTAACAAATTTGACTTATCAAACATCTAAAGGTGATTTAAACCTCTAATTTTAACTTAAAACGTAATCGTAGTTTAATTTTTATTAGAGATATTATTTTTTAAAATTTATTAAAAAAGTTATTGATTAAGGCAATACTCATATGTCTTTATCTTCAACGGTAAAATAAAACATTTTTTTATAAAAAGTTGTATTCATTAAGATATCATATTCATTAATTTTACAATAGAAATCTCTACCGCTATTCCCGCCTTTAACTGTGCCCTTGAATCATCCGACAAGCCGCCCGCCAGATGATGTGATTGTCTTTGGAAGTTAGATTGCCCTGGAGCATCATGGCTCTGCATTAGCAGATCACGAACAACCAGCAGTCAAGAAAAGATGGAATAATGAAGATAATATTGTGATGGAAACTGCAGATCATGATCAGAATCATATGGGATTGGATTTGTCTATGAGGAGGCATCTGTTGCGTGCAAAAGTGATGCGTAAATTAGCGTGCAAGTGTACACGGTGCTAAGTTATAGTATTTAAGATATCATCTCCACAGAGATTGTGACAACTTTTCTGAGTTCACTTTTCTACACAAGTAAAGTAAAGACACAGATATTAGGAGTTGGTTTGATTGAAGCTAAAACTAAAACAATTAAAGTAAATTGAGAAATCAGAGTGAGAGAATGGGTCGGTATTGGATGTTTATGTACTGTCTCGGCACAATTTTGTTGATCAACTTAACAACTTCAGCCACCGCCCACAAGTATGACTCGGTAAGCGCCCGCCTCGGCAGAGATGTGTGAGATCGCCTGGGCAGTTAAGCGATGATTCAAGGTTTGGCAAGGCTCCCTTCTATGACTCCCTCTTCTCCCGAAGCTTGAAGTACTATTGGCGAACACGTCTTGGATGATACCTCCCGGCGTGAATCTAAGGGTGGACACCAACCTATTGTGGATCCTCTTTTAGCCGCTGAACTTCTAAAATTATCCCTAAGCCGAAGTAGCTTTACCCTAAGGTTGGATAAAACCGTGTTTACTCGTTTCGTGAGTTCAATTCTCCCGATATTGAACAAATAGATTGAAGCTCTCTTCTCTCCCGATAAAGATTGCAACAATGAAGAACAAAGAGTAGACAAACCTTGAATTTTATTGCAAAACTGAAATCCTAAACGAATACAACTACTACACAACCAACCCTTAGCCCTAGGGAAGGTTTAGAACATGGTGGGTTTTGACGGCACTAGGGTTTCGACAAGAAGAAGTTTCTCTCAAATCTCAGTTGTCTTTTTTCCTCTTGTTCGATTACATATATATAGGGGAGGAGCCTAAGTCTAAGTCGGTTTAGGGTAGGAATACTAGTAGGAGTATGATTATAACTCATTAAAAGATCATGTAATACTCCTAGATTCCCGTTTGACTTTTCTTCAATTTGACTTTGACCAGACTTTTCTTCGTTTGCTGGGCTCCAATGCACGTGCAAGTGGTCTCTAAAAATCGGGCTTGATGAGCTCTTTCTATCGCATACCACTTTGCATTTTTACATCCTTCCTTGAAGTGATGCCTCGGTAGTAAGTAGTTGATTGTCTCGGCGGGGATATGAACTGGTGTGCAGATGTTGGAACAACTTTACATTCTGGTTCTTTCCTCATTGATCAGCTCTTCTGATGATTCAACAGCTTCCTCCTTCAGCTCCCAGCTTTCTCGTCATCTGCCCTCTTTGCTGCCTCGGCGACATCTGCTTGGGTGGGTACCTACGCACAAGGAGAAAACACACTTGAGCAGTATCATATGTATAAAATCAACTAAATTCATCAAACAAGGCAGATTATCTAATCTATGCTATTTTGTGTATGTTACCTAATAAATGCAACTTAAATTATACTTAAGAACAACAATAATTGAGCTAAACTAGGGTATAAATATAGGACTTTTACGCACTTAACAACTTCGCAAGGGGATCTGTGGCTATCGGTGCATGTGATGTTGATGCCCCCAACAAGGCTGCAGGAGATTTGCTTGAGTCTGTTAATGGAGTGAATGCGCGGAGACCTTCTTTCTGGGATATTCTTAATGGAATTTCAGGAGGGAGTGAAAATTCACATTCAATTAGTGTAACCCCCTCGTCCCGGTCTAGTCGACTGACCGGTCCGAGTAGGCTACACGGGGAAAACCGACGCGAAACCCGTTAAGGTCCCACCTCGGTTAGCGACCCTAGAAAACTTTTTCGTTTATTATAATCTTATCTAGATGCTTTTATTAAACCTATGTGTGAAACGACAGCGGAAACAAGGCTCACGAGAAGCCTAACAGCAAACAGGGCCTAAGCCCAACCCTTGGGACCCATTAGAGATGTCAAACAGCCCATTTTTAGGCTTGTGTTTCGAAACGGACGACACCCGTTTCGGAACACGAGCTTCAGTTTAAAAAGAAAGACGCCCGTACCGAAACGCTTCCACTCCGTTTCGGAACAGGGTCACGTTTTGCCTAGGCGTTTCGATACCCGTTTCGAAACAGGCGTTTACAGTGGCCAAAGTGTTTCAAAACAGGGGCTCACAGTGGCCAAACCGTACAAAAACGTGTTCCGATACGGGGGACCTTGGAACCACACCCGTTCCGAAATGGCACAACTCGTTTCGAAACACCTGCAGCCTGCAGTTTTCCAAAATCAGTTTTACACATCTTTAAACGATCTCAAACGCCCTAAACGACCCCAAGAAGCATACACAACATACAAGCACACTCTAGAGGCATACACCCTATAGCAACCATACTTAAAACGCAAGGATGCAAGATAAGGCATCCACTCAAAAGATCATACAAGGCATTCAAGATAACATGCTTCACAAGGTTAAACACTTAAGCATTTGAGGTAGGCAAGATAGACATGATTTACAAGCAAACATGGCATCCAAGAGCCAAACCAATTCATCATACGACAAAGCATTCAAATCAATAACACTTATCCCATTGCTTGACTATTACAATCTACAATTTAAAGATCATACTTGAGCTAACCAAAAGCAACACTTGGAGGCCCCTTCCTTGCCCTTGCCACCCACAAGCTACTGATCTGCATTGTCGAACAAAAAGGAGCGTAAGCATAAAAGCTTAGTGAGGGTAAGCTCATAAAACAAACCTTCGACAATGCAGGGTCCAAGCACGAGCAACAACCAAGATAGAATGCATGTTCTTACCTTTGATCCACATAAGCCAAACTACCCATGATGCATGAACATATAATCAATATTATGTCATGCTCAACATGTTTAAATCCACAACATATGTAATCATATATACATTAAACCATGTTAGCAACACATCCCAAATCACATTGGCTCACAAATAATCACATATTGGCAACATAAACCACAATCCGTATTGGCACCTAGCTATGACTCGAATACGCGAATAATCGTTGGAACTCACATCCAACAACACAACCATTACCTGACGGTGGGATTACACTCATCACCGTTCACGCAGAGGGGATTCCACTCATCCTCACGCCTCGTTTCACGCGGAGGGGATTCCACTCATCCTCACGCCCGTCGATGGGATTCCACTCATCACCGACTAATATATATAAGAAGATTTCCGGGCGAACCCGCACTCCATCTTGATGACTACCATCATCAAGACCACGCGCGCTTTTTGACTCACGTGTGCACACTAAACATCCTAATGATCGATCATTTGTACCCAAGCATACTAGTGCCAATACTACACATTTCATTAATCTTTCACAATATCATTTCATGACAACTTCCGTGCTTAGCACGTACTCACCATGACTTACCGTCATGCACAAACCACATTTCCATGCCTAGCATGTACTCACCATGATCCTCGGATCATACAATCACCTCATAATATCATTTCACATCTCAACACCACATGTATATCATTAATACAAATATCACACCATGTTCCGTACACATGTATATCCCCATCCTATTTATCATCAACATGCATATAACAATGCAACAAGCCATGCCTCAACATACACGTACAACAACATATACATAGCCACCATAAACACAATTACACATGAGGCATAAATCAACACTTTAAAGATCAACCAAGGTTTCTAAGTAAAGCTTAGGATTAGGCTACCACCCTAATCCCAACTTTAGGTGGGTCTACCAATCCCAACCTAGTCCACAAGCTTGAACCAATTGCTCAAAACCATTTAAAACATTTTAACCACTCACCGACCACTCCATTAGCACAAGCCGACTAGCCCACCAAGCATCCAAGTTTCCGGATTCGAGCCCGAAGCTTCCCCATTGGTTTCCTTTGCTTCTAACTATTCAAAAACAATATATAAACCTCAAAATCAGCCACAAACCCAAAGTTTAACACCAACACACAAAACCACTTCAATTTCTCACAATTCAAAGTCAAATTCATTCTTCAATTTCTCATTTTCGCACTTCCACAAAGACCCATAAAAAATCAGCAATGTAGTCATCCAAAGAACTCTTAAACATGTTCAAAACACTACCCAAACATAGTATAACCATCAACCCTTCATTTCCCCACTTAGACACCTTAAAAACTCCCATTTTCCACTCTCAAAAATCACTTACAGCAGTAGCTACGGGAATCCATTCAAACCAACACTATCACTACTCAAAACTCATCAAACAACATCTAAAAACACCTACCCAATGTTACTATAACATCAGCCCAACAATTTTTCACAAAACCATCCCCAAAACACAAATTTTGACACTTTAAATATACCCCTAAAAATCCATTTCGGGATTCACCATAAAACCTTGCAAAAATCAGATATGTTGGACCTTATAGGTAGTAAACAACTCACATAACATTAATAAATCAAAAGCTTTAGTTAAAGCTAACAAAGATAGCATTTTTAACTCAAAATCTTTAAAACTTCAAATTTCAAAACATGAACAATATTGAAATCTAGAGGTATCATCTTGTAGAGGGAAAGGAGGACAAGTCAAAAACGAGATTACCTTGCAAAAATCACCAGCAAAAATCAAAGGAGATGATGAAATAGTGTTTTGGAGAGAAGATGGCATTTTGACGTGAAAAGAGAAATGAAGAAGATGAAGATGAGATAAAAGTTGTCTTCTAAAATAAAAGATGGGTTTTAAAATGAAAGTTCAAATATTTACAATCTTGCAATTAATGAGATGGCAATCTCATTTAGTCTAAAATCCATGGGATTTGATTCCCAAAACAATTTTTAGTCCAACATAAATGTTTGCTTCGAATATATGAAGTCTAAATAATATTTTATTATTTTAATTATAAAACCGAAACCGAGCCATTATTTTAATATTATTTTCTCCCGGCCCCCAAACTCAGGTGTTACAACTCTCTCCCACTTAAGGAAATTTCGTCCCCGAAATTTATCGGACCGGACACTTCCCTTTCCTTCTCACTACAACATTCTAACCAACTCGATAGACTTACCACACAACATTATCTATCTGATGCTAAGATCTCAACGGGTCCTTCAATGTACGTCAATTTTAAACTCGACTCAACCTCTTCAACAAACATAGCACGAGACAGATCAGCTTCACATTTCCGAATCATAGATACATAAAACACATTACGAACCACTTTCTAATTCTGGTGGTAACCGCAACAGATAAACAACAGAACTAGCCCAATTCACAATCTCATACAACATTGTTTGAATACTTGACCCATAACTTTTTCTGACTAACCATATGACTCTAACAGGTAACCAAACATTATGCAAACGTCTTCAAAAATAATCTAGTTGAAATCTCGAATCTCTATTACCCACTTCCATTTCGAATCTTCTACGGATGTAGCAAACTAGAAGAAAACTGATGCTTGGTCTTGACACGCTGGCAAATTACACACTTACTCTCATACTGAACAACATCATCCATCAACTCAATCCAGAAGTACCTATCTTCAACCCACAATACGTCTTCATACTACTCAGATGCAATACAAATGAATTGTCATGTGCTTCGGTCAAAACAATACGTCTCAGAACACTATGTCAATCGGTACAACTATTCTGCCTCTGAAATGAAAAACTCTCTCATCTCTGAAACTGTATTCTGAAAGTTTTTCTTCTGCTATGTCTTGCACGTGAGGTGCCAAGAACCTGTCTTGCAACTGTTTCACTTTAAGTATTCTGACTCAAAGTAGGTTTAACATGAAACTCGGCCATAAAACCACTATCATTTGATAAACTGAATCTGGCAAATGCAGCTCGCAACTCAACTACTAATCTAACAACAATATAACTCGAAGCATCGGTTACTGCGTTAACTCTCTTCGGATGGTACTCAATCTTGAGATTACGGTCTTCAAGTAGTTCTAACAACTTATGCTGTTCTAGTTTCAACCCTTCCTAGGTCGTCAAATATTTCAAGTTCTGATGATAAGTGTATATATTGTGCATTTCTTACTATACATGCTTTGTCCTTAAGTCTTCGAAGCAAATTCAAATGCAGATAACTCTATGTCTCGTGTCGGAAAATTCTTTTCAAGGTCTTTCAACTATCTCGAAGAATATGCCACAAATCTCCTGTCTTGCATAAGCACACAACCTAACCCTACATGTAACGCATCACTATGGTTCACAAACTCTTTCTCTGATATAGGCTGGATCAAGGTCGAAACTCTCTTCAAAGTTTCTTTCGGTTTCTCAAGGGCTCGTTGTCTCGCATCTGACCACACAATTGAACATTCTTCTGTAGCAACTTGTCAAAGGAGCAGCTATCTTCAAAAGACTATTTACAATTCTCTGAAAGTAACAATGCTAGACCTAGGAACTATAGATACCTGTCACGGTCTTCAATTTCTTCCCACTCACATCTTCTTCTGCCTACTTAGGATTTACTCTAATACACTCGGCTGATCTACATGTCCTAAGAGAACATCTTCCTTAACTCGGAATTCACGTTTGTTCAACTTGGAATACAATTAATTCTCTAATAGGGTCTACAACACTAACTCCAAAGCTTGTCATGGTCTTCTTTGGTACATGAATATACCCATGCATCATCTATGAGAACTACTACAAACTGATCAAGGAACTCAGGAAATATTCTGCTCAACATCTCTATAAAAGTAACTATCACACTAGTCAAATGAAACGGCATAGCTCGGAACTCAAAGCGATCACATCTTGCTCCAAAAGCTGTCTTCGGTACACTAACTTCTCTCACTTTTAACTAGTAGTAAACGGATCTCAAATTAATCTTCGAAAGGACTAGAGCACACTCTAACTGATCGACAAACCACTGATGCTGGGAAACAGATACTAACTATTCACTATCAATTGCTTCAACTACCTGTAATCTAAATACATTCTCGTATTGTCATCTCTCTTCTTCACAAATTGCACTGCCATACTCTAAGATGACGTACTAGGCCTAATCAATCTAAGTTCTAACAAATCTCGAAGTTAATTCTTCAGCACTATCAATTCTTTCGGGAACCATAAGATACAGAGCAATCAAAACAGGAGCAAATTCGAAGACGGTATCAATAACAAACACTTCTTCCTTATCAAGAGACAAACCGAACAATTCTTCCAAACACTTGTAGGAAAAATACAAACTATTCTAACGTTCTGCGGCCTAATCTTCATTCAAAAATCAAATCTAACACATTTGCTAGGCAAGCATGTCAACTAAACTCAGTCAATCTCTGACCTCTAAAGCTGGATAAACATTCGATACGAAGTTCACATCTCACCTACCACTACAGTCTCACAGAAATCTGCAACTTTCAAGGAAACTCTCTCTTCGTCTCAACGTATACCCTAACTCTGTGTTCTACAAGCTAAACCATGCCAAAAGTTACATCAAAACCGTAAAAAGACAATTACTTCACATCTACTAGAAACACGTAACCCTGAACCATCAACAAACATCTTCCGTACATCTTTCTGACCACCACTATCTCACCAAAAGGTCTAGGTACATGCGTCCCTACGCCTAAGATCTCAACAGGTATATCTAATTTCTTTGCATGTTCTCACAAAAGGACGAATCCGCAGAAATTGCAACTTCACATGTACACAGCTGATAGTCTTCGGTTCTCTTGTTTTCAGGCTGGTTTCTCAACATAACCTAACTCTTCAAAACCGTTCTTATAGCATCTCGAAACCTCAAAATGCAGTTCTGATCACACACTAACAATCATGCTGGAACTTGTTCTAAAACATCGGCCCGACGACTCGAAACATCCTACTACCAAACAATCTGAAGTTAAAGCTCACGACTTCCTTCTCAGCTCAACTATATCGGAAGTGACATTCATCTCTCCTTCTTGCCGGAAGACAACTCAGACGCACACTGGCCCAATCATACAAATCGATTCCCACTCACGGATACTGATCGGCTGTCTTGTATTAAAACCATAGGTTGAACCCCCAACGATAACCAACTAACATTTCTGAATTTCAGATTACTTCACCGGGCACAATCAACTTTGCATGCTTGCTAACAACATACGGAAGTACAGATTCAGAATCAATCAGAAGGGAACAAACTCAAAACTGTACCAAGGGCTTATCTACTATAACATCGATAACACTCTGACTCCCACTCACATGTCTTCACTTCTTTTTACCAACTAATACCAGAATCGATCACATCGTCCCTTATCAACTAGAGCCAACCCACATACACACGGATTCAAACAAACAAATTGTACCTCAACTCCGGTACAACCATACTCCCCTAACTATAGCGATGAACTCCCTCAACATCATCCACATTCTCAGATACCACAACTCCTACTTACCAATCTACGACCCACGCCTTGGCCTCAAACTTACATAAAAGCGATAAATCAACAACAACAACACATTAACATACAAACTGGGTTAGCAAAGGAAAGAGTCCAAGTGGCTCAAGTATGATTCCCTCACTTAAAAATCTCGTTTTCCGATGTAGTAGAAGCAATGGGGCTCTACTCAACATGCTTCAAGCAACATACATTCACAATCAAGCAATCACACATCACATCATACTCGAATAATAAGCAACATGCTTACATGGCAAGCAACCACCGTGCAATTACAATACAAAAATTAAACTTACCTCACTTACCTACCCAAGGTCTCGGAAACCTTAGGCTCTGATACCAACAAATGTAACCCCCTCGTCCCGGTCTGGTCGACTGACCGGTCCGAGTAGGCTACACGGGGAAAACCGACGCGAAACCCGTTAAGGTCCTACCTCGGTTAGCGACCCTAGAAAACTTTTTCGTTTATTATAATCTTATCTAGATGCTTTTATTAAACCTATGTGTGAAACGACAGCGGAAACAAGGCTCACGAGAAGCCTAACAGCAAACAGGGCCTAACCCAACCCTTGGGACCCATTAGAGATGTCAAACATCCCATTTTTAGGCTTGTGTTTCGAAATGGACGACACCCGTTTCGGAACACGAGCTTCAGTTTAAAAAGCAAGACGCCCGTACCGAAATGCTTCCACTCCGTTTCGGAACAGGGTCACGTTTTGCCTAGGCGTTTCGATACCCGTTTCGAAACAGTCGTTTACAGTGGCCAAAGTGTTTCGAAACTTGTTTCGAATCAGGGGCTCACAGTGGCCAAACCGTACCGAAACGTGTTCCGATACGGGGGACCCTGGAACAACACCCGTTCCGAAACGGCACAACTCGTTTCGAAACACCTACATCCTGCAGTTTTCCAAAATCAGTTTTACACATCTCTAAACGATCCCAAACGCCTTAAACGACCCCAAGAAGCATACACAACATACAAGCACATTCTAGAGGCATACACCCTATAGCAACCATACTTAAAACGCAAGGATGCAAGATAAGGCATCCACTCAAAAGATCATACAAGGCATTCAAGATAACATGCTTCACAAGGTTAAACACTTAAGCATTTGAGGTAGGCAAGATAGACATGATTTACAAGCAAACATGGCATCCAAGAGCCAAACCAATTCATCATACGACAAAGCATTCAAATCAACAACACTTATCCCATTGCTTGACTATTACAATCTACAATTTAAAGATCATACTTGAGCTAACCAAAAGCAACACTTGGAGGCCTCTTCCTTGCCCTTTCCACCCACAAGCTACTGATCTGCATTGTCGAACAAAAAGGAGCGTAAGCATAAAAGCTTAGTGAGGGTAAGCTCATAAAACAAACCTTCGACAATGCAGGGTCCAAGCACGAGCAACAACCAAGATAGAATGCATGTCCTTACCTTTGATCCACATAAGCCAAACTACTCATGATGCATGAACATATAATCAATATTATGTCATGCTCAACATGTTTAAATCCACAACATATGTAATCATATAAACATTAAACCATGTTAGCAACACATCCCAAATCACATTGGCTCACAAATAATCACATAATTGCAACATAAACCACAATCCGTATTGGCACCTAGCTATGACTCGAATACGCGGATAACCGTTAGAACTCACATCCAACAACACAACCATTACCTGACGGTGGGATTACACTCATCACCGTTCATGCAGAGGGGATTCCACTCATCCTCACGCCTCGTTTCACGCAGAGGGGATTCCACTCATCCTCACGCCCGTCGATGGGATTCCACTCATCACCGACTAATATATATAAGAAGATTTCCGGGCGAACCCGTACTCCATCTTGATGACTACCATCATCAAGACCACGCGCGCATTTTGACTCACGTGTGCACACTAAACATCCTAATTATCGATCATTTGTACCCAAGCATACTAGTGCCAATACTACACATTTCATTAATCTTTCACAATATCATTTCATGACAACTTCCGCGCTTAGCACGTACTCACCATGACTTACCGTCATGCACAAACCACATTTCCATGCCTAGCATGTACTCACCATGATCCTCGGATCATACAATCACCTCATAATATCATTTCACATGTCAACACCACATGTATATCATTAATACAAATATCACACCATGTTCCGTACACATGTATATCCCCATCCTATTTATCATCAACATGCATATAACAATGCAACAAGCCATGCCTCAACATACACGTACAACAACATATACATAGCCACCATAAACACAATTACACATGAGGCATAAATCAACACTTTAAAGATCAACCAAGGTCTCTAACTAAAGCTTAGGATTAGGCTACCACCCTAATCCCAACTCTTGGTGGGTCTACCAATCCCAACCTAGTCCACATGCTTGAACCAATTGCTCAAAATCATTTAAACATTTTAACCACTCACCGACCACTCCATTAGCACAAGCCGACTAGCCCACCAAGCATCCAAGTTTCCGGATTCGAGCCCGAAGCTTCCCCATTGGTTTCCCTTGCTTCTAACTATTCAAAAACAATATATTAACCTCGAAATCAGCCACAAACCCAAAGTTTAACACCAACACACAAAACCACTTCAATTTCTCACAATTCAAAGTCAAATTCATTCTTCAATTTCTCATTTTCGTACTTCCACAAAGACCCATCAAAAATCAGCAATGTAGTTATCCAAAGAACTCTTAAACATGTTCAAAACACTACCCAAACATAGTATAACCATCAACCCTTCATTTCCCCACTTAGACACCTTAAAAACTCCTATTTTCCACTCTCAAAAATCACTTACAGCAGTAGCTACGGGAATTCATTCAAACCAACACTATCACTACTCAAAAATCATCAAATAACATCTAAAAACACCTACCCAATGTTACTATAACATCAGCCCAACAATTTTTCACAAAACCATCCCAAAAACACAAATTTTGACACTTTAAATATACCCCTAAAAACCCATTTCGGGATTCACCATAAAACCTTGCAAAAATCGGATATGTTGGACCTTATAGGTAGTAAACAACTCATATAACATTAATAAATCAAAAGCTTTAGTTAAAGCTAACAAAGATAGCATTTTTAACTCAAAATCTTTAAAACTTCAAATTTCAAAACATGAACAATATTGAAATCTAGAGGTATCATCTTGTAGAGGGAAAGGAGGACAAGTCAAAAATGAGATTACCTTGCAAAAATCACCAACAAAAATCAAATGAGATAATGAAATAGTGTTTTGGAGAGAAGATGGCATTTTGACGTGAAAAGAGAAATGAAGAAGATGAAGAAGAGATAAAAGTTGTTTTCTAAAATAAAAGAGGGGTTTTAAAATGAAAGTTCAAATATTTATAATCTTGCCATTAATGAGATGGCGATCTCATTTAGTCTAAAATCCATGGGATTTGATTCCCAAAACAATTTTTAGTCCAACATAAATGTTTGCTTCGAATATATGAAGTCTAAAATAATACTTTATTATTTTAATTATAAAACCGAAACCGGGCCATTATTTTAATATTATTTTCTCCCGGCCCCCAAACCTGGGTGTTACAATTAGTGAATTGGATGTGGAAGTAAAGGAGGAGGGTGTCCATATTGGGGGTGATGTGTTGATACCAGAAATCTGATTTTCGAACAGAGTCCATGATGCTATTGATGCGAAGTTGGAACATTCTGTTATTATTCGTCTGTTAGGAAAATCTATTGGTTATATGGCATTCTTGAACATGATCCAGGTTTTATGGAATCCGACAGGAAAGGTTAGTCTAATCGATCTTGACAACGAATAGTTCTTGGTTCATTTTGCAAAAAATGATGATTTCTTCAAAGTCCTAGCTGGTGGTCCTTATATGTCTATAGAAATTACCTAATAGTACAATCGTGGAGTAGGAAGTTCTCCATATCGGTGGGTCATCCAGCAAAGATTATGGCTTGGGTGCGATTTCCAAAACTCTCATACTGATACTATATCAATAGCCTTTTCCGGTATATCACAACGACTATTGGGCAAGTTGTTCGGATCGACTATAATACTACGAAGGGTAAGCGTGGGAGATTCACACGGCTTGCAGTTATTGTAAATCTCGACAAACCTTAAATGTCTAGAATAAAGATCGATGTCAAAAGGCAAGATGTGGAGTATAAAGGGTTGCCGATCATTTGTTATGTTTGTGGAAAATATGGGCATCCAAAGGAATGGTGTGGCCATGATAAGAGGTCTGGTGTTGAACCCCCAGAAACACGCGGTGAAAGGAGCCATAATGATCTGTATAAGCCTTGGATGTAAGTGAAAAATCAGAATCGGAGATCAGGTAACACTCGTAAAGGTTTAAGTAGGACAACTAGTGAGACTACTACAACAATGAATTCTAGTTCACGCTTTGCAACTTTAGATGTTGTCATGGAAATTGTTGAGACTAATGAGTATGAGGCAAGGGGGGTGTATGTGCCTAGTGTGGATGTTTCCCTAAGAACCTCAGCCCTTGTTAAAGCAAAAGCTTCAACTCCGATGTTGGCTGAATTGAGTAAACATGGTGGTAGCAACATAACTCGGAAGACAACGAATAGGGTGAGTGAGGTGCAGCAATTAGCCCCTCGAGTTAGCAAAGAAAATGTTCAATAAGGGTTAGAGGCAACACACAATGAGCTGGTACTTAATGGGCAGAAACCAGTTGCTTTAAAGGATACAATCATACCAGCAGTCTTTACATTGAGCCGGGATAAACATGTAGCAGTACACATAGTTGAGAAAGGTGTAAGCCATGTGCTTAAGGTAAAAAAATAGTCGTACCTTGCCTAGATCTTTTCGTGGTAATACTATGAAGGGTTCAAATAAGAATGCTACCGGTATTAAAAGAGTGCAACGCAATGGGCTTAAACCTAAAAAATATGAAGAACGCAGGTATACAGAGCCAGTTATGGCTACACGCCTTTCGGCGTTAGTCACAGAACTAGATAAGGCTAAGGCAGAGTCTCTTCTTCATACCTTAGAACCCTAATTATCTACATCTGCGACAGCCGACAGCGAATCATGTACAGTGGCATGCCAACACCACATTTGAACAACTAGATGGTTCTGATATGCAGGTGTAAGCATATCCTTCAATCTTCTATTTTTTATTTAATGGTTAAGATTATATTTTGGAACGTTCAGGGAGCTTTAGACCCTAATTTTAATAAATATCTGAAGTTTTTATGTAAGAAGTAGAGACCAAACATCATTGCGCTAATGGAACCTCGAATAAGTGTGCATTCAGCGAATACCTTTATCCGGTAATCAGGTTTTGATTATTCATATAAAGTGGAGATGAGGGGTTTCTCTGGTGGAATCCGGATCCTATGTCGTGTTACTGTAAAGTTAGACATTTTTGATGTTTCCAATCAGTATGTGCATGGTTTATATGAAGTGGCAATGGTGATTGTAACTTTTTTATCTCCTTTTATCTATGCTAGTTCGAATGCATGTGTACATAGACATGTTTGGGAAGAATTGAAAGCACTTGAACCAGATTTGGGTTGCCCATGGATTCTTGGAGGAGATTTTACATAATTGGTAGTATCTTCGAAAGGCAAAGAGGCTCACAATGGAGGACGAGAGTGTGCTCTCAGTATGATGACTTCTTGTTTGATGCCGACTTGATCGACATGGGGTTTAGCAGTCCAATCTTTCACTTGGCAGTGTGGATCACTTTCCCAACGGTTAGACCGGTGTCTTTGCAATGCCATTTGGTATGATGTATTCGCAGGCTCGGAAGTCTTTCATTTACAGAAGTTGGGTTCTTACCACCGTCCTATTATGCTTGATACAGGTGGACGGAAGGAGCGTGATTAAACTTGACCTTTTAGGTACTTGGCTGCGTGGAATGAACATTCAGATTCCCCAATCTTTTACAGGGTGCTTGGCAACTTGATAGGCTATGCATATTAATATTGAGGGTTTCTAGAATAAAAGCCGCAATTGGAATATGAAGGTATTTGACCACATAGGTAGGCGGAAAAATTTACTTCTTGCTCGGATTAAAGAGATCGAAAGGGCCTTGGAGGCTTCTAACTCGACTAGATTGGTGGATTTGGAAATTGAATTGAAAAATGAATTGAACCAGGTCATTGCACAAAGAAGAAAACCTTTTGCATCAAAAGGCTCGGACCAATTGGATCGAAAAGGAGGATAAAAATACATCTGATTTTTATAGGGTAACCATGGCTAGGCGAAAACGCAATACTATTTATATGTTGCGTCTCCCGGATGGCAAATGGAGTGATGATGCGACCACTCTAAAGGAGCATGCAAGGGATTTTTTCTAGACCTTATTTAGTAGTGAACCACACACATTGGACATTGTGGACGTGGCAAGTAATTTTACTCAATTAAGTGACGAAGTGTTGCGGCCACTACTTATGGATATTACTATTGAAGAAGTGAGAAATATGGTGTTTAGTACGGATCCTCTAAAGTCACCTCGTATTGATGGTATTCATGTTGCTTTCTAAAAAAATTGGGATATCATGGGAACCTTTGTTTTTTAGTTTGTGCGACAATTCCTTATAGACGAGAATCTTGAAGACTAGGTAAATCAAATGATACTTGTCTTTATATCGAAAGTCCAAGGACCGGAATTCATTTCTCAATTTTGGTCGATCAGCATCTGCACGACACTGTATAAAATTATTTCTAAATTGCTCGTTTTTCGCCTAAAGCCTTTTTTGCCTATGTGGGCTGCTCCGTCTCAGGTGAGTTTTGTTCCTGGACGTTAAATTACATATAATATAATTTTAGCTCAAGAGGTAATGCATTCCATGGCAATTAAATCAGGAAGGAATGCATGGATGGAAATTAAGTGGACTTAGAGAAAGCGTATGATCGCCTTGAGTGAGATTATATAGAAGAAACCCTTTTTGCTATTGGTTTGCCTGTGAAATTTATCTAGTTCATAATGACGCGTGTCCATTCTATTTCAACACAGGTTCTATGGAACGGAGAGGTAACAGATAGTTTTCGGCTAACAAGGGGATGTGATAAGGTTTTTTTATTTCTTATCTAAAAGTCCCACTTTTTGAAACTTTAAAAATTCGAGCTTTGGGAAGAAAAATTTAAAAAAAATCATTTTTCGGTTGGAGTCGTCACCAGCCACTAAGGTAGGCCGGACACCGTAAAAAAACAAGAGATTCGTTTGAAAGGGTTCGGGAGTTGGTTACGTGTGGGGAAGTGTTAGCACCCCCATCACGCCCAGAAATTGGTACAAAAAAATTGTTGCTTTTAAATTGACGGAAATTATCTGAAATTTAAAATGAATTTAATTAGGGGTTCTTAACTGAAAATTGGACTTTAATCATACGAGCTTTATCAAATTGGTGGTTTCAAATTAATTAGTCATTTAATTAGAAAGGATGACGGTACACCGGACCAAAGACTAAATCGACATCATATAAGACTGACTGTCGTGTTAGTTTAGGGTTCGAATCTCGTACGTCACCTTTATACATGATGCAAGCAATTAAAGAATGATGTCATGGTCTTGTTCGTTTTAATTATTTACGGGTTTACCTTTAGATGATTCGAATTAATCCGAATATTCGAGGAATATCCAATAAGCTAGGATATTCGACCCGAATACGCGAATTAATAGGTATCTCCGTTTTATGATTAAAATTAGTAATCATGCACATCAAAATATTAAAAGTCACGTGATGGCTATTTAAATATGCATGTCACATATATTCGAATGGCATAAAAGCAACTCAAGTTATGCCACATTAAAAAACATGTGCCATATAATAAACCTATACTATGGTTGTAAAACTATGCTTAAACAAGATTATGTAAAAACATACAATCACATATTAAAATAAATAACAAGGGTCACACATTAAAAAAACCAAATATTATGTGCATAACAAAAAAACATAACAACAATGCAAATTAATATATATTCGATGCAAACACGTATTAAAAGGGCAAAAGCGCATGAATAACAACATAATATAACCAAAATAACATGCAAGGTAAATAGATAAAATACAAACTAGCAGGGACCACAACTGCAATAAACTCATTTAAAAAACTGATCTAACACGAAATGGGACCAAATTACGTAGACGCGGAAAGCCCTAAAAACCAACACAGTGATTTTCCCACTCGAAAATAGACTACTACAATATCAGGGGCAGAATTGAAAAGACTCAAAAACACAGGGGGATCACGGGCGTAATTTAAGAAGACGTAAGCCCTCCCTCGCGTAATTAAAGGGACACGGAGGTCCTTAAAACATCATTAGCCCATTTTTAAAACAAAGAAATATTATAAAACGGCTCCTTAAGGCATTTTCATCTCTTTTGCCCAACCAAAGACTCTCTCAGACAAATCCTCTCCTTCACACCTCTCGTCCGAAACCCTAGGGCACTGCTCTGGTCGCCGTTAATCGGCGCCGAAGACCTAAAAAGCTTTCAAACCCTTTTTCGACCCTTCAAATCCCTAAAAAAAACCAGAAAACCCTTTGTTTCACGAAACCAAAACCAAAGAAAAAACTCTTTCGAAACTGTTTTTGTTTTAAAAAAAACCTACACCAGATCTCAAAATCTCTTTCGATTTCCCCCATTTTTTGAGTTACCAACTTCACCGGCTCACCATGCACAACCTCGAAAGGGACCGGAAGGCTTATTGCCGGTAAAGAAGGGCAAGAGACGAAGAGGAGAGGATACGACGCGAAGGTAAAACCCTAGACTCTTTTTTGTTTTTTTATTTTACGATTCTAAACGAAAATAGGGAAGATGATAATACCTCAGAAAACGTTGAGGTTTCTGCTTTGTATTCTCTGAAAATATTTCAATTACAACTTTGCTCTCTGAAACTTGCTAGCTATTACAATATTGTTTCGGGTTTTTATAGCCCCAGAATTACATTTTTTGGGTTACAAAAATCGAAATAAAAAAACCCTATTGGTTGCCTATAGTTTTTGTTCGTATTCACCTCTGCTGAATTTGTTATTGTTTGCCTCTGCAATCTCTGAATTTCAGTTGCATTTGTGCGTTTTTCTGACGTTTGTTTTTTTTCGTTGCATGCGAGCCGTTCGGGATGGAGGGGACCAGAGAAGGCTTGGTGGCCGACGAACCAGCGTGATCCCAGCCGTTGGTGGATGATCTGGACGGCTGTGAGGAATTCGAAAAGGCGTGCGGTGGACTGCATGCGCGCGTCTGGAGACTGGAACGTCGCACGTTGTTCACACGCACCTGGGGGACTTGATCTTGGTCGTTCGATGTCCCAAGCCCGATCCGACGGTTGAGAGGAGTGCGGCGCTAGGGCTAAGGCAGATGGCTTCTAGGGTTTCTGCTGAGGTGTCATCTAAACCGTTAGATCTATCCCAGATCTAACGGCTGGGAGCCGGCCCGAACAAAATAGGTGATTACAGCTGCCCCCCTTTGCTTATACTTGTAGAACAAGAATAAAGCAAAGGCCATAAGCACCGATTTTGTCCTACTTCCCTGTTTGGATCCCTTGTCACCATGCACTTGAACTACTGGCGGTTCGGAAGTCGGTGCGGGAAAGTGTAACAGTCGTGGAGGCTTGAAGCTGTTTTTCTCATTTCAACATTCTTCAATCCTTCGAGGTCCGAATAAAGTCTCCGTTCTCAAAGTGCCCGAACGAATAGGCGAATTTCATTCTCCAAATGCCCGAATGGATGGGCGAGTTCCATTCTCCAAAAGCTCGAACGGATAGGCGGGTTCCATTCTCCAAAAGCCCGAACGGATAGGCGGGTTCCATTCTCATCATGCCTGAACGGATAGGCGGGTTCCATTCTCCAAAAGCTCGAACGGATAGGCGGGTTTCATTCTCCAAATGCCTGAACAGATAGGCTGATTCCATTCTCCAAATGCCCGAACGGATAGGCGTGTTCCATTCTCCAAAAGCCCGAATAGATAGGCGGGTTCCATTCTCCTCATGCCTGAACGGATAGGCGGGTTCCATTCTCCTCATGCCTGAACGGATAGGCGGGTTCCATTCTCCAAAAGCCCGAACGGATAGGCGGATTCCATTCTCCAAATGCCCGAACTGATAGGCGGGTTCCATTCTCCAAAAGCCCAAACGGATAGGTGGGTTCCATTCTCTAAAAGCCCAAACGGATAGGCGAGTTCCATTCTCCAAAAGCCCGAACGGATAGGCGGGTAGCATTCTCCAAAAGCCTGAACAGATGGGCGGGTTCCATTCTTTAAAAGCCCGAACGGATAGGCAGGTTCCATTCTCCAAAAGTCCGAACGGATAGGCGGGTTCCATTCTCCAAAAGCCCGAACGAATAGGCAGGTTCTGAAAGATATACGTTCCATTCTCCTTACGCCTGAACGGATAGGCGGATTTCCATCTACTGGGAAAAGCTTTAATATACCTGTCAAAAATAGGTAAAAATGATATGATGATGTGAGTTAGCATGTCCCTAATCCTAGGGATGCCTAACTACAAATGATACATGAATTATGACATCAAAGTTTGCTCGGACGCTTCCACTCTTCGGAACGGTCAATCTTGACCTTCTTCTTCTTCTTAGCCTCTTTTGGCTTTCTCATCTCAATCTTTTGGACTCTTCTCGAAGATGACTGCTGACTTCCACTGGTCAGACTGGATATAACACTTCTCGCAGCGCTCGTCCCCAAAGCAATGCCCCCTATTCAAACTGGGTGCTCAATTATTCTCTTCATCTTACCTCAATACGACGCCTTTTCTCTTTTCTCAACATTAGGGGAAGCACATGCCCCCAAGCCTCTGAACTTTTCTCTTGAGTTCATTAAGGTCCATTTTCTTTATTTGAACCAATCAAGGCATTTTGAAAAAAATTCACTTCAAGTCCCTGAACTGTAGTTTGTAGAACCTTACTACAGTCCTCATCATGGCCACTGACAAGTTGTCATTTGTATTCATGGCACTGCATTCTAAACTTTATCCCTGAAGCAATGGGAATATTTTGGTTTCCACTAAAAATTTAGATTGCATCTTCTGACTTCAAAATGAGATGCATTTTTAAAAACTAGACTTTCTTTTCAAATCATGGATATATCAAGCTAGATCAAATACCCCGAATATCAAGTGCACGAACGACACCATCATGGCTTACCATGGATTGTCTCAAGCAACATGTGTCTAGGAGACCTCGAAAACTGAACCGATGTTTGAATATGTGAAATACTCTCCGAACTATTTCAGCTTTTGATCAATTAGATTTATCTTATGTAGGCTTCACCTTTATCATTATTACTTTGTCTTAATTCTTTATGATTTTGAGGAAGTCAACTCATCGCATTCCTTTGGCTCGAAATAAATGATGGAGCAAACAACAAAACCCCGAGCTACTCACCATTGTCATGATTTGAAAATATTACCATCACTCATGTAGCTAAAGTGAATGGTGCATAGCAACCTTATTGGTCTTTTTGCTACAGCGGAGTGCCCCAAAAATTCCACACTCGTATCCGAAAATGCCTACTATCAGGCTTCGAACATTGGAATGCTTTTGTTACGCTTTTATTATTCTCTCTCTTTCATCTTTTTTCTTTTTCTCTTTTTCTTATTCTTCTTATTCTTTCTTTCTTTTTCTCTCTCTTTTGTCTTTTTTTTCTTTTTTTCTTCCTTTTTTCTTTTGTCTTTTTTCTCTTTTTTTTCTTCTTTTCTCTCTTTTTTTTTCTTCTTTTAGCGTGGAAGGTTTCCGGTTATTCTCCCGAAGGCCCTAATTCTATGTGTATTTAATAGATGACCAAATTAACTTGGAGTGTAAGCCACATATTCATCTTCTTCACAGCTTTCGATTTCCACTAGACACAGGTTGCTCGAAATCAACCTTTGGGGTCAAGGTCAATGTCCCTTGTGCAATTGATATACGGGGACTCAATAGACAAATATATACACAAAATGAAGAGATAATTGAAACATAAAACATAGTGCATCAATTCATTGAAATTCAAACATGTAATCTTAGGCCCTTACAAAACAATTCTTTGCTACCTTCGGGCAAAGGGTATCAAAGTTGATTCTACACATTACTTCAAGAAAAAGATTAAAATGCAATGAAATGAAAACATGCAAACTTGGTTGCACGAAACCCTTGACTACTGCTTGGCTGGCCATCCATCCCAACCCTTAAGCTTCCTCGAGGAACTTGATCTCCTTATTGACCATCAGTTCCTGAATCATCTGCTTAAATTCTGGACAACTCTGAATCTCATGCCCCGCAGTCTGATGGTACTCACAAAAGGATTCATGGCCATCATGTACTCCATTTGTACCATTCTCTATCGGCTTCTAACTTAGCAAAACTCTCTTCCATTTGCTTCCTTTGATGGCGAGTAAAGTGTGGATGCGAAATCTTCGATAGTCACGAATACTGCCATGACCCCGAGCAATTAATCTCCTGACTTTATGATTTAATGCATGAAATGTGTTGTATGCAAAACATAAACAGATGATTAAAGACAATAAATTAAAAAACACAATTGAATGCAAGGAAATGTTGATTTGACGAACATCCTCATTAAACAACTTTCTATAACAGAGATCAAGCCTTGTTACAATGAGGCAAGAAAATAAACACATAGGGTGCGATTTTCAATAAATTTTGCTTGTCCCCTCTTTCTAAATTAGCGCGCTCCGAGAAATCCGTTGCTATGGACTCTTTTCTCCTGTTGTGAAAGTTTTCAACTTTAAACTGTTCTCGAATCAACACTTCGTATGGACATGTCATGAATATGCAAAAGCAATTAAGCAAAACAAGACAAAAGAGGCAACTGGATTAGTAACAATAATAATGAATACTGAATAAAAACAAACAGATGAAAACACACCAAAGCAGATTAACGATGCAAGACCTATTAGCATGAATTCTAATTCTACGGTTATCCACATGGCTCTAATCGGGGTGGGCTTCTTAAATTCTCACATATGGGTTCGGTTCTAACAAGGGTACCCGAACTTATCTTATCACCTACTAAGATAACAAGAGCCCCAATTTTGGCCCATTACAAGCTTGCGAATTGGTTTCG
The DNA here is from genome assembly GCA_030270665.1 of Hibiscus trionum. NCBI lineage: Eukaryota > Viridiplantae > Streptophyta > Magnoliopsida > Malvales > Malvaceae > Hibiscus > Hibiscus trionum. The sequence goes on from BSYR01000016.1 coordinate 748,723, forward strand.
GTTCGGGGGAAAGCACGACCTAGTGACGTGGAGGGCTGTTCACGTGTCAAAGGCGTGGATTCCGGAAGTGAATTACCGACCCGTGGAGGGATGCTCACGTAGGTATGGGCGTTTCACTCCCACTTAAGGGACGAAGCTCGGGTATAGAGCTTAATGATCGTGATGCAACACATGTCGGTGATTCCCTTGAAATTAAATGAAAATTTAATTCAAGACCACCAATTATCAAAGCTCGTATAATTAAAGTCTTATTTTCAAGGAAGAACCACCTTACTAAAGTCAAATTAAATTTAAAAAATTTCCATCAATTTAAAAGCAACAAGTGTTTTTTTTTGCTTAACTCTCTTTTTGTTTTGTAAAACAAAATTTGTCCCCAGCAGAGTCTCCACGCTGTGATAAGGTTTTTTTCTTTCTTATCTAAAAGTCCCGCTTTTTGAAACATTTAATTAAAAGGGGATTTTAAAAATTCGAGCTTTGGGAAGAAAACTTTAAAAAAAATCTTTTTTCGGTTGGAGTCGCCACCGGCCACTGAGGTAGGCCGGACAACGTAAAAACTAAACCAGAGATTCGTTTGAAAGGGTTCGGGAGTTGGTTACGTGTGGGGAAGGGTTAGCACCCCCATCACACCCGGAAATCGGTACCAAAACAATTGTTGCTTTTAAATTGACGGAAATTATCTGAAATTTAAAATGAATTTAATTAGGGTTCTTAACTAAAAATTGGACTTTAATCATACGAGCTTTATCAAATTGGTAGTTTCAAATTAATTAGTCATTTAATTAGAAAGGATGATGGTACACCAGAACAAAGACTAAATCGACATCATATAAGACTGACTGCCGTGTTAGTTTAGTGTTCGGATCCCGTACGTCACCTTTATGCATGATGCAAGCATTTAAAGAATGATGTCATGGTCTTGTCCATTTTAATTATTTACGGGTTTACCTTTAGACGGTTCGAATTAATCTGAATATTCGAGGAATACCCAATAAGCTAGGATATTCGACCCGAATACGCGAATTAATAGGTATCTCCGTTTTATGATTAAAATTAGTTATCATGCACATCAAAATATTAAAAGTCACGTGATGGCTATTTAAAAATGCATGCCACATATATTCGAATGACATAAAAGCAACTCAAGCTATGCCACATTAAAAAAACATGTGCCACATAATAAACCTATACTATGCTTGTAAAACTATGCTTAAACAAGATTATGTAAAAATATACAATCACATATTAAAATAAATAACACGGGTCACACATTAAAAAAAACAAATATTATGTGCATAACAAACAAACATAACAACAATGCAAATTAATAAATATTTGATGCAAACACATATTAAAAGGGCAAAACGCATAAATAACAACATAATATAACCAAAATAACATGCAAGATAAATAGATAAAATGCAAACTGGCAGGGACCACAACTGCAATAAACCCATTTAAAAAAACTGATCTAAACATGAAATGGGACCAAATTAAGTAGACGCAGAAAGCCCTAAGGACCAACACGGTGATTTTCCCACTCGAAAACAGAGTACCACAAAATCAGGGGCGGAATTGAAAAGACTAAAAAACACAGGGGGGTCACGGGCGTAATTAAAAAAGATGGAGGCCCTCCCTCGCGTAATTAAAGGGACACGAAGGTCCTTAAAACATCATTAGCCCATTTTTAAAACAAAGAAATATTATAAAACGGCTCATTAAGGCATTTTCATCTCTTTTGTCCAACCAAAAACTCTCTCAGACACATCCTCTCCTTCACACCTCTCGTCCGAAACCCTAGGGCATTGCTTCGGTCACCGTTAATCGGCGCCGGAGACCTAAAAAGATTTCAAACCCTTTTTCGACCCTTCAAATCCCTAAAAAAACCTTTATTTCACGAAACCAATACCAAAGAAAAAACTCTTTCGAAACCGTTTTTGTTTTAAAAAAAACCCTAAACCAGATCTCAAAATCTCTTTCGATTTCCCCCTTTTTTGAGTTACCAACTTCACCGGCTCACCATGTACGACCCCGAAAGCGACCAAAAGGCTTATTGCCGGTAAAGAAGGGCAAGAGATGAAGGGGAGAAGATACGACGCGAAGGTAAAACCCTAGACTCTTTTCTATTTTTTTTTTATTTTACGATTCGAAACGAAAATGGGGAAGATGATAATACCTCAAAAACGTTGAGGTTTCTGCTTTGTATTCTCTGAAAATATTTCGATTACAACTTTGCTCTCTGAAACTTGCTAGCTATTACAATATTGTTTCGGGTTTTTATAGCCCCGGAATTACATTTTTTGGGCTATAGAAATCGAAATAAAAAAACCATATTGGTTGCCTATAGTTTTTGTTCGCATTCACCTCTGCTGAATTTGTTATTGTTTGCCTCTGCAATCTCTGAATTTCGGTTGCATTTGTACGTTTTTCTAACGTTTGTTTTTTTCGTTGCATGCGAGCCGTTCGGGATGGAGGGGACCAGAGAAGGCTTGGTGGCCGACGAACCAGCGTGATCCCAGCCATTGGTGGATGATCTGGACGGCTGTGAGGAATTCGAAAAGGCGTGCGGTGGACTGCACGCGCGCGTCTGGAGACTGGAACGTCGCACGTGGATCACACGCGCCTGGGGTACTTGATCTTGGCCGTTCGATGTCCCAAGCCCGATCCGACGGTTGAGAGGAGTGCGGCGCTAGGGCTAAGGCAGATGGCTTCTAGGGTTTCTACTGAGGTGTCATCTGAACCGTTAGATCTATCCCAGATCTAAAGATTAGGAGCCGGCCCGGACAAAATAGGTGATTACAGGGGCATAAGGCAAGGAGATCCCCTATCTACATATCTCTTTGTTTTATGTATAGATCGATTATCCTAGAGTATTTCAGAGAATATGGAATTGGGTGAATGGAAGCCAATTCGGCTTACTCGACCGGGCCCGAATCTGTCTCACCAATTTTTTGAAAAGATGACCTGGTGTTATTTACATAAGCATCTACAAACCAATTAGCTGTTATTTCAGAGGTTATGAACTCTTTTTGTAGGGAATTAGGACATGGAGTAAGAATTGAAAAAACTCAGTTGTATTTCTTAAAAAATTGCGCCTCTAATCTTCATTCAAGAATATCTGATTGCTTTGGTTTTGAAGAAGTTGTTGACTTAGATAAATACCTTAGGGTTCCCTTATTGCACAGTAGGGTAACCAAGGCAACATATTCCTACTTGAGCGGATGGATGATCGATTGTCAGGATGGACTGCTAAAATGCTTTAATTAGCATGACGGATCACCCTTGATAAAGCCGTTCTTCAGGCTATTCTTGTGTATGCAATGCAATCAGCTTGGATTCCTAAGGGTGTTTGTGAAGCGATGAAAAAATTAATATGTCGTTTCATGTAGGGCACGGCTACAGGGGGGATCCGGCTTATTTTTGGTTAGATGGGAAACAATGCAACATCCGATAGATGGTGGTGGACTCGGATTCAAGAACTTGTACCAACAGAATAAGGTCTTCCTTTTGAAAATGGGTCATCAATTGTTGACATCTAGTGACAAACTGTGGACTAGAGTTCTGAAAGCAAAATATATTATTGAAGAGGGCATGCCTTTTGATATTAATCGAGGCTTATGATCATGGTTGTAGCGGGGATTGATGAGCATTTGGGATGAACTAAAATAAAATGTTAGTTGGAATATCAAGGATGGGCAGGATACGAACTTCTAGTATGACAATTGGCTCGAATCGAAAGGGAGATTAGTTTTTTCTTGTACCTCTCGTGATCCTCTTGCTCAAACAATGGTTTGTTTTATGGTTACTGTCACAGGATCATGGAATTGGGAGGTGATCGCGTAGTATCTACCTGAGCCTTTGTTGTTGAAAATTGCTGCGGTTAAACCTCCACAACCGATGTTGGGCTCGGAAGTAATTGGCTGGAGATGGGAGGTCGATCAACAATTCACAACAAAGTCGGCCTATGTTGCCCTTAATCAATTTGTTTCAAGTAACACATGCTAGGATTGGAAGAGGGTTTGGAAACTTTAAGTTCCACAACGAGTCAAGGTTTTTATTTGGTTAGCCCTTCACCAACGCTTGTTAACTAATGTAGAGTGTATGAGATGTCATTTGACGACATCTGATGATTGTATCATTTGTCATAGAGGAGCTGAAAGTTTTGAACACATTTTCTGCTATTGTACAGAGGCTTGCCGAGTCTGGCAACACTTGATTCGTCCTGAGAAATTGCTATAATTCATATAGATGTCATATGATAAGTGGATGGCTCTAAATCTTGGTGAAACAAACGGTCTTGTTGAGCAAGGGGAAGGATGGGTTGCACAGTTTTCAATTATATGTTGGCTCCTTTAGAAGAAACGTTGTAGCATCTTATTCGACGCAGATTATATTCAAAAGAAAGACATTATCAGTCGTGGTTTACAATTTGTAGATGGGACTCGAAGGGCATTTACTGCATCATCTCTTCCTACTTTACGCACGCATTCATCGGCTGGCTCGTGGCAACGTCCCCTTTAAGCTGGGTTAAAATCAATTGTGATGGGGAGAGAAGAAAAATCGATGGTATGTCTTCTTTAGGGGAAGTGATCCATAATGATCAGGGAAATTGAATCTTTAGCTTTTGTCGAAGCATTGGGTGTTGTTCAGTGCTAATGTCATAGCTTTGGGCTGTGCATGATGGTCTCCTTCATGCCTGAAGATTAGGCTATCGAAAAATTGTTCTGTAAACTGATAACATGGAAGTAACAATGATCCTTCGATATTCATCAATGGCGTTGGCGGGCACAACTCTTGTGGATTCTATTTGTGAGTTGTTGGATACGCTAGGATGTTGAGATAATTCACATTCGTCGAGAGCTGAACAAGGTTGCGAATAGATTAGCTAGCTTGATTCGTGGAGGGTCGATTGGTGAGATGATGTTTGTGCAACCACCATTAGAGGTGGAGGAAATGATCCCGGATGAAAGCAGCGTTTAAATGCTAATTGGTTTCCTGTATTATAAAAAAATATCATATTCATTATTCATCCGTTAAGATAGTTACCTAAGGCTTATATAGCAAATAAGTATCTAAAGTGTATCAATTTTTTTATTTAAGTATTTTTAGTCAAAATATGTAGATAAAGTATATATATTTTTCATACAAGTTCTTAAAAGTTAATATATGACATTGATTAAAAAATATATTAAATATCTATTTTTTGAAGAAAAAAAAATATATATTTTTAGGTACTTATTTTGACCAAAAAATACTTTAAGTACCCAAATAAAAAAGTTAATACTTTAAATAATTATTTATTATATAAGCATTGCCTAAATACAGTAAAACTTCTATAAATTAATATTGTCAGGACCATGCAATTTTATTAATTTAAAGAGGTATTAATTAATCGATAAATTCAATAATTTATTATTTTAAAGAGATTTTTCCGATTCAACGAACCTACATTATTTTTCATGATAAAACATATACATGATATTGACTAATAGAATAATGTTCACGTACAATGTGACTAATTAAATATAATACATACCCCTAAAAAACCAAAGGTCATTGTAGTATTGTAGTACTAGTTAAAACTTAATGCAAGTTCATGTATAGTAAGGAAATCAATCACTGTATAAACAACATAAAAAATTCTTAATTAGTCAATCCAAATCTAAACCAACCAACCATGACATAACATCTAAAAGGTGTCCAAAAATCAAACAACTCTTTACAAATTTTTTTGTTGCAGTATGAGAACGCAACACCGGAACTTTTGGATGCAATAAGAAAAGTTAAAGATGAAATACATCTAGATTTAAATTTTAAAAAGTAAACAACAGTAGAATCATATTTTAGCAAGTTGTCTTTTGTTATATTTGTAATTTTATAGAATTATTACTTTATAATATTGAAGGGACCATAAATTTATATAAGAGTCTCCTGGAAAATTATTATCTTATTAATTTATCGAAATAATTAATTTAGACTTTGGATTCCAATTCGGGACCGTAAAAATTATTATTTTAAAGATTTTATTAATTTATCCAGTATTAATTTATAGATGTTCTACTGTATCATTAATTTTTTAAATAAGTCTCTCAATCAAAAACAAAATGCCCTCAACCAATTATCAATTAAATTAATATATGAAACATTAAGGCCTTGTTTGGCAATTAGTGGATAGCTGATAGTGGATAATAGATTACATTAGTTGATACTTGATAGTTGATTGTAGTAGCTGATTTGACTAACGAATTGTATTAGCTGATTGTACAAAAGTGTTTGGTAAAATTAACTTATAGTTGATAATTGTTTGATTATTTAAACAAACAAAATGACATATAAGGACATGGTTATATTCGATACTTATTTGAATAGTTTATTAGTTATCAATATTTTGTATCTATTAATATTTAATTAGATTATAAAAAATAATTTTAATATAACATTAGTAAGCTTATTTGAAGGATCTATATATTAATTTATTATTTATATAATTATTTTTAATATAATTTAATAAATTAATAAATTTAAATGCGAATATAAATGTGTGAGAGGAAAAAGAAAAAACAAAAACTATTAGTCTACAAATATCACAATGTAAATACGTGAGGTTAAAGAATTAAAATAGAAATGGTTAAATTTAAGTTATTTGTAGATTTTTGATAATTGTTAAGGCTAAAGGGGTCTTTATAACTCTTATGTCAAAACCTCTAATATCAAAAAGCTAGAAAATTTGGAGAAATTGGGTAGTTTAGATTTTTATTTAAGGGATAGGGGTTGTTTGGGGGAAATTTTAAAATCTAGGCCAAAATTTACAGTATTTGGGGACCTCGCCTTGTGCTTATGGCGTTTTTTGGACCTCGCCATGTGAAGGTGACGAGGTCCTGTGTATTGCATGCCTGCCAACTTTACAAAAGCTGGATTTTTTTTATTTTACCTGTACCTCGCTACCTGCACATGGCAAGGTTTAACCTCGCCACCTCCACACGGCGTGGTACTGTAGAAACTGACTTATTCTCCAAAACTTTCCCCGAACAACTCATATCTCTTAAATAAATTGTCTTATTTCTCCAATTTTTCCCAAAAACTCATATTAGCAGCTTTTTTCAAAATTAGAGGTTTCACTGGAATTTACTATTTCAATCCACTTTTTACCAAACATCAAAATTAGCAGACTTGACCAGTTAAATTTTTAATTTTGACTCAAATCTCTCTTTATCAAACAGAGCCCAAATCTTTTTCATATTAACAAATTAAATACAAATATTATAAATTAAATTAAAAATTATTCTTAATAAATCTGTACATTATTTTTTAAGGGTAGTATCGGTTTATACGCTCAAATTATTAAAATAATTCTAAATCTAACCTAGCAATCCATTCTACTACCACATGTCCGTATATTAAAAAATGGGGTCCACGAGTTATTCAAACCACGTCATCCCTTACCACATAAAAAAAGCCACGCATATCTTATCCAATAAAAAGCCTTTAAAATCCTCGACGGGGAAAAGCCAGTATAGTGTCAGTGAAGCAAAGCCATGAAACCCCAACTGCCTTACAGCTGCTTTCTTTTCCATTTCTTCTTGCTTTGCACGACGGCGTCGGAGAATGAAGCTCAGAGCCCCGGCGGAACAATTGTCTTCAGTACACTTGGCCGATCAGATTACGCTTGGGACATCTTCACGCTCCCAACTTCCGACCCACCAAATCCTTCAAATGAGCATCGGATTACCGACGGTGTATCCGTCAACTTCAACGGCCACTTCCCTTCGGCCTCACCGTCCTCTATTCTCCCCCTGTTGCACAACAGAAGCCTAATTCAAACCCCTAGTCCACAAGCTCCGCCGGCGCTACAGCTCATCTATGTGACGGAACGGAACGGAATGTCGAATATTTACTACGACGCGATTTATTATGGTGAATCACGAAGTACTAGATCGAGATCGGCGCTTGAAACTCCCGTCCGGGTTCAGACTCCGTTGTTGGCTTTAGAAGAAAGCAAGAACCGGGTTTCGATGAAAGATAGGCCGAGTTTGAGTGGGGAGAATTTAATTTACGTGTCAACTCACGAGGACCCGGGTGAACCCAGAGCGAGTTGGGCTGCTGTGTACTCCACTCATTTAGGGACCGGGTTGACTCGACGACTCACTCCTCACGGAATAGCTGATTTCAGCCCTGCCGTGTCTCCATCTGGGGTTTGGACAGCCGTTGCTTCGTATGGAGCAAAAGGTTGGGATGGGGAAGTGGAAGAACTGAGTACTGATATTTACGTTTTCTTGACTCATGATGAGAGTCACCGAGTCAAGGTTGTTGAACACGGTGGGTGGCCGTGTTGGGTTGATGACTCGACTCTATATTTCCATAGGAAAAGTGAAGACCAATGGATGAGTGTTTATAAAGCAACTTTCCCTGAAGACAAACCGGTTTCTACCGACTCAGTGACGATTCAACGAGTCACACCACCGGGTCTCCACGCTTTCACCCCAGCTACTTCCCCAGGTAACCCTAACTTCATAGCAATAGCTACAAGAAGACACAGTTCAAGTTTTCGTCACATAGAGCTGTTTGACACTGTTAAAAACGAGTTCATTGAGCTAACTCGACATGTTTCTCCTACAACCCATCACTTGAACCCGTTTATATCACCTGACTCAGCCCGAGTTGGGTACCATAAGTGTAGAGGAGAAAACAATGGAGGAAAAACTCCACAATTATTGCTTGAAAATGTTCAAAGTCCAGTGCCAAATCTCTCTCTTTTCAGAGTCGACGGTTCATTCCCTACTTTCTCACCCGCGGGTGACCGAATAGCCTATGTGAATTTCCCTGGAATTTATGTAGTGAACCGGAATGGTTCAAACCTGCGCCTGGTTTTTCCCTTGAATGCTTTTGCGGTTGCTTGGGACCCGGTTCGGAAAGGTATTCTATACACAAGTGGCGGACCGGAATTTTCGAGTGAGAGTACGAAAGTTGATATCGTAGCCATCGACGTCGATAATGTTGACCTATCAAATTATAAAAGGTTGAGTATAGATGGTAAAAACAATGCTTTTCCCTCGCCATCACCTGACGGGAAACGAATCGTATTCAGATCGGGTCGGACGGGCTACAAGAACTTATATATAATGGATGCAATTGAAGGAGAGACGAGTGGACTTCAACGATTAACGGATGGCCCATGGACCGACACAATGTGTAATTGGTCACCTGATGGTGATTGGATTGCATTTGCTTCGGATCGTCACAGTCCAGGTTCGGGTAGTTTCGAGTTGTATTTGATCCACCCAAATGGTACTGGATTGAGACGGTTGATTAGTAGCGGGTCGTCGGGTCGGACCAACCACCCATCATTTAGTCCGGATGGGAAGTCAATAGTATTTACTACAGATTATGGGGGGATATCAGCTGAGCCAATATCAAACCCACATCACTTTGGTCCATATGGTGAGATATACATGATCAAATTGGACGGTTCTGATTTGAAGAGGTTAACTCACAATTCTTATGAAGATGGGACCCCTTCATGGGCCCCATTGCACATTAACCCAGTTGACGTGGAGTGGAGGAAGAGGACCAAATGTGCCTTTGAGGATTGTCATTGGCTCAATAAAATGCCTGGCATTGGCTCCATGGTCGGACCATCGGGATTAGCCAGGCCTCAATGCGGTGCATGATTCCAAAGCTTTTCTTGCATAATATTTAAGAATATATTTCCGTGTTGGTTACAAGAAGTTTACAAGTTCTTCATCTTCTTCGTTAATTTTCTTCTTTACTGGCGACGGCCTTTGGCCGTTTTGTTAGTTTTGTATATAAATAACTTTCATCTTTGGTGATAAATGTTTTATTTTTATGTTTTTCTTGTTTTTTCCTTACTTTGCCAGTTTTATATTAAATCTGCTTTCATGGCAGTTCTTTTGTCTGCTTTTATGGCAGTTCTTTCGTCTGCCTTTGTGGTTGTGCCGATATGCCAAGAACAAGTAGCGAAAGAATTTGCTGTCTTCATAGAGCACTCTGGTTAAAGCTATAGTTTCATGGATTTCTTTTAGAAGTTGCTTCAAGTCCGTCTGAAAGTGATAGGTTTGTTCTTTAATGTCTTTCATTCCCTTAGGTTTTATTGTATTTATCTTTATACATTGAATTTTCAATGTTTGGGTGTAATCCTTTGTAATCCTATCACTTTTAATATAATCCAGTTTATTTAAAAAAAAATACATTCCCGTGTTTGCAATATTGTACTATTGTAAATATGTATGACGAGAATTAGAGACGGTAATTGGGCGGATCAAGTCACTTTGAATTGGATTATTTCTAACTAGTGTAATTTTTTATTAGGTTAAAGCGTTAAATTTATCGCTGTACTAATCTCAAATTAATAATATTGTCTTTATTTTTTTTATTTTTTGTAATTTTGCTCTCAAAGTCAGTCGATTGCAGCAATGTTGCCATTTGACCGACGTTTATCTCTAAAGTGCTGACGTGGCACTTAATGTGAAGTCATTCTTGCAATTTTGCCCTCAAAGTCATTCAATTGTTGCAATTTTGCCCTCGGTTTATTTAATTTTTGAATAAAATTAGATAAGTAATATAGTTTTTCGAGTTAAACTTTTACAAACAGAATATATGAAAAATCGATTAACAAACCAATTAACAAATTGGTGTAAATATTCTTTTAGATAAATAATCTAGTTTTTCAAGTTAAACTTTGTTTATTTTTAAAATTACCAGAGACCCAAAGGACATTTACACCAATTTGTTAATCGATTTTTCATATATTCTATTTGTAAAAGTTCAACTCGAAAAATTAAATTATTATCCAATTTTATTCAAAAACTAAAATAAACTGAGGGCAAAATTGCTACAATTGAATGAATTCGATGGCAAAATTGCATGAATGACTTCATCGTTAACTGCCACATTAGCACTTTAACGGTCAACGTCGGTCAAAGGACAACATTATTGTAATTGATTCACTTTGAAGACAAAATTACATAAAAAAATAATAGTAACATTGCTGTTTTCAGATTACTACGTAGGTAAATTTCACCCTTTTAACATTTTTATTATCATAAAGTAGTGTAAATTTGACTTTGCCCATTACTGCAACCAAAAACTTCAATACACACTTGCAAGTAAATTTTAAATTCATGTTGTTTTATTGTTATTTCAATTTTATACATGTTAATTTTAATAAAGGTAAATTACATAAACCAACACTGAACTTTACTCTTAAATCTATTTTGGTTATTGAAGTTTTAAAATGTTTAATTTACTCACTGAAATTTAGACATTGAACGTTTTTTGTCACTCCTCTATTAACTTTTTGATGTGTCCATTTACCGGCGAATGGGGGAATTTTTTTAAGATTCGAATGAGTGAAAGCAATATACCGAAAAATAAGCTTCATCCAATGGTGGAGGAGGGAGATCGACGAGAGAGAAACCAATAAATTTTTGACTTATTCAAAGTACTTTCTGGCAAAATGGAGGTTGAATTCGGATTCAGGGGACGTGACGAAGCGGGTGATAAAATTTGGTACCGAACGATGACGACAATGGAGTGACAAAAAGCATTCAATATCTAATCTTCAGTGACAAAAAAATTTAATGTCTAAACTTCAGTGATAAATTGAACGTTTTGAAACATCAATGACCAAAATAGACTTGAGAATAAAGTTCAGTGATGGTTTACAAAATTTACCATTTTAATAATTAACTTTTATCTTAATAACAATGGTTAATTTGGACCCCAAAAATTATAAACTAACGTTAAAATGAAGGACTAACTTGTATATCAAAAGCAAAATTCAGAGATTTTTGTAGACAAAAATTATCATGGACTAACATAAGAAATATAACCAAATATAGGGACAAAATGAATCTTTATCCCAAGTAACAATTACAATCCCAGTTTCAAAAAATTACTCGAAATTTATATACTATATTACAGAGTCTATAAAGGCTTATTAAAAGCTCGAATAAGTATGGCTTGATTGTGTTACGTATGCTTCTTTAGTTGGGTTCGAAATGCAGGTATTGGTGTGCAAGGGCGAAGTTAAAAATTAATAATTAATGGGGTCAAAAAAATGTTACTGTAAAAGTTATTGATAAAAAAAAAAAAAAACACGACTAAAAATATTAATATTAGGATTTTATTTATTGACTTCCAATAAAACACGTTTACTTTCACTTATACATTTTAAGGTAAGAATTATTTTATAATATTAAAGTAAGTGAAAGAAATTATAATTTAAAATTTTTACAAGGGACAAATTTATAAAATATGGGTTGTAAGGGTGGTAAAATAGACTATAAGGGTGAGCCGCGGAGACCAGGTCTCTGTCAGCTCCCATGTGGCCAGGGGCGAAGTCAGGAATTAAAAGTTAAAGGGGTCGAAAAAAAAAACTTACAGATATAAAATTCCCTTGAACTTTTGAGGTAAAAATCAATTAAGTCCATAAATATTTTTCACCAAACTAAGCCATTGGACCCGTTAATTAAATCAGTTAAGCTATTGAATCAATTTTGACTATTAAATCTTGATTTTTTTGGATATGTTGGTGCAATGCGTTTTTTCAATGTCTTGACTTGACATTTTCAAAAAATTTATTTTATGTAAAAAATATTTATGAGAATGTATAAAATATAATTTTTTGAATAAATCTGTAAATGCAACATGATAGAACTGTAGTATATTATGTGCCAGTAATATATGAAGAAAAAAATTGAAGAAAATTTAATGGTCAAAATTGTTCAAATGACTTAATTAATTCAATTTCTTGATTCAAGAACTTAATCAAGTGCAAAAAAAGCCCAGGAGCTTAATTATTTTTTTCTTTCAAAAATTTAAAGATTTCTTACACATAAGCCTAAAAAGAATATAAGACTGAAAAAATCATCAGTAAGATTCAATTTACTAACTTCAAGTAAAATAAACTTAATTTTATATACACACTTTACTATTAAAACAACACTCATTCTATAATATTAAAACAAGTAAAATAAATTAAAATTTTACATGGGTTAAATTTTAAAAAAATGTACCGTAAATGTGAACCACATGGGCCGGGCCCCTAACAGCCCCCCACGTGGCTTCGCCCCTGGTGGTGGGTCAAGACTTGGAATGATGAAGGAAGATGGGTACGATTTGCAAAATGGATAAAGATCTGTTTGATTTGTGAAGCCGAGTTATAGGAGGTTTCGAATGCTTAAAATAGGAAAAATTATATCATGGGTGATTCCCACCACGTCATTTATGGGACCAACCAATGGAAACCACCCACTTCACCATGATTTTTCCATGTCATTTTCTCCAACCAATGAATCTTTACTAAAGTTTAAATAATGATGAAGTGAATGGTTTCTATTGGTTGGTCCCATGATGACGTGGTAGGAATCACCCATAATATAATTTCTCCTAAAATAGGCATGGCAGCATGGATTTCGACGACTTGTCGGATTAGATAATATGTAAGCACTTCAAGAACTTATTAATCGTGGGACTGACGTGATTGTGCTACAACATATCCATGAGCTCTTGAAACTAAATCGAAGGTCATGTGTTTGGTTTTGCGGTGGTAGAATTAATTTTGTGTAACTGATAATTTTGTGTAGGTTTAGTTTTAAAATATATATTTAAAATATTTAAAATCAATTCTAACACCGTAAAATTGAGCACAATTTGTGTGTTTGATTTTACGGCGGGAGAATTGATTTTGGATTATCGTGATTTTAAGAATTGATTTTGTGTAAAATTAATTTTAAAGTAACGTGATTTATGTTTGAGAGTTTTTTTTCTTAAAAATCAGAATTGTGTAAAAAATAGTATAAAAATTACGACAAAACGCAAAAGCTAACTTTTTTCAAAATCATATTTGGTGCTCAGAATTGATTTTAAATTTTTACATCAAAACATGTAAGAATGGTGTTCGAGACATAAAATCCCGATTAAATGGAAACTGTCACTTGCCTCTCTGATCGTTAATGGTTGCGAACGTAGCAAATGGAAACTCTCAATTGACAAATGTGGAATCCACGTAAAGTCCTTTTTGCCCCTTTGTCAAAGACTGTTATTAAGGTTTATTTTGGATCAAGTAAAACATATCTATTACCAAAGGAAATTTACCTTAAACGTCTCAAAGTATCAGAGATATTCGTATCTCAATCATGCGGATAACAATTTGTCTTAAAAGCTCTCGCAATCTAATCCGCCGTTTTATTACAATATCAAAGTATAAAGGAGATAAAAATAAAAAATAAAAATAAAAACAAATTCAAAACATCTTCCACAGTAGCAGCTGAATTATACGCCAAAAGAATTTTGGTCCTTTAATTAAAATATATATAAATTATCAAAAAATTATCTAACACATACCTCTTAATTTTTTAGTCATTGGTATTCAATTAATTAATTCAAAACATGTACTTTTTTCAATTTAATTTATTCATTTACAAGTCATATTTAAACTCTTGATATTGCCTAAGGAATTTAGTGTTTTGTCTTATTAGAATAATTTTTTAAAACAATTTTTACTTAAAAGAATGAGAAATTCGCTTCTAATAAATTTCAAACCCGTAATTTAAGAGAATGGATGGTGTCAATCGAAAATTTTAACTATTCACTCTAAAAATGATTGACGTTTCACCAGAGTAATTGATTGCTGATTAACACACACCTCATGTATGAATCTCACCCTATGTTAAAACTTATTTTTTCTAATTATCATTTTTTAAATAATACGTTAAGAATATATTTTATAAAAAGTTTTTTTTTGATAATATTTTATAAAAAGTTTAAAACATCAATATCATGTAAATCGGCAATCGCATCGCATCAAGGTCTAGGGGGCTCTGTTCTGGATAAAAATTGACTACAGCCATTGACAAAAAGGTCTCAAAATCTAAAGGACCTCAAATAAAATAATGATAATTACAAATTTAATCCAATTCTATCACCACGTATCAATAATATATCTAAAATGGGGTCCACAGTTTTATCAAATCACGTCATCCCTTACCACATATAATGAGAAAATTAATAAATTAATAATAAAAAAATACACCTTAAAACGATTGTCACCGGCATCTCTCTTCCAGTGAAACCAAACCATGAAACACCAACTGCTTCGCGTCTTCTTTCTTCTCCATTCCATCCTTCTGTGCACGGCGGCGCCGGAGCATGAATCTCCGGCCACCAGTGGTAGCATCGTTTTCGCTACATATGGCCGATCAAATTATGCTTGGGACATCTTTACGCTTCCAACTTCCGACCCGCCAAACCCTTCTAATGAACTTCGGGTTACCGACGGCGAATCCGTTAACTTTAACGGCCACTTCCCGTCGACCTCACCTTCATCTATTCTCTCGTTGTTACACAACCGAAGACAAATTCAATCCCCAAAAGCTTCGGCGCCGACGCTCCAGCTCATCTATGTGACGGAGCGCAACGGGATGCCGAATGTTTACTATGATGCGCTTTATTACAGTGCGCCGCGGAGTACTAGATCGAGATCGGCACTTGAAATTCCCGTCCGAGTTCAGGCTCCTTTGTTGGGTTTGGAAGAGAGCAAGAATCGGGTTTCGATGAAAGATAGGCCGAGTTTGAGTGGGGAGGATTTGATTTACGTGTCGACTCATGAGGACCCGGGTGAACCCAGGACGAGTTGGGCTGCTGTGTACTCCACTCATTTAGGAACCGGGATGACTCGACGACTCACTCCTTACGGAATAGCCGATTTTAGCCCCGCCGTGTCTCCATCTGGGGTTTGGACGGCCGTGGCTTCGTATGGGAGAGAAGGTTGGGGTGGAGAAGTGGAAGAACTGAGTACTGATATTTATGTTTTCTTGACTCGTGATGGGACTCACCGAGTCAAGGTGGCTGAACACGGCGGGTGGCCGTGTTGGGTTGATGACTCGACTCTATATTTCCATAGGAAAAGTGAAGATCAATGGATAAGCGTTTATAAAGCAACTTTCCCCAAAGATAAATCGGTTTCTACCAACTCAGTGACGATTCAACGAGTCACGCCACCGGGTCTCCACGCTTTCACCCCAGCCACTTCCCCAGGTAACCATAAGTTCATAGCAGTAGCTACAAGAAGACCCAGTTCTAGTTTTCGCCACATCGAGTTGTTCGACACTATTAAAAACGAGTTTATTGAGCTAACTCGGCATGTTTCTCCTACAACTCATCACTTAAACCCGTTTTTATCACCCGACTCAACCCGTGTTGGGTACCATAAGTGTAGAGGAGAAAACAATGGAGGAAAAACTGCCCAATTATTGCTTGAAAATATTAAAAGCCCGGTGCCAAATCTCTCTCTTTTCAGAGCCGGCGGTTCATTCCCTACTTTCTCACCCTCGGGTGACCGAATAGCCTACGCGGAATTCCCCGGTATCAATGTAGTGAACCGGGACGGTTCAAACATGCGCAAAGTTTTCTCCTGGACCGCTTTTGCAACCTCATGGGACCCGGTTGGAAAGGGAATTGTATACACAAGTGCTGGACCGACGTTTTCAAGTGAGAGTACGGAAGTTGATATCATAGCCATCGATGTTGATGCCGTTGAACAACCAAATTATAAAAAGTTGACCATAGATGGTAAAAATAATGCATTTCCCTCGCCCTCACCCGATGGAAAATGGATCGTGTTTAGGTCTGGTCGATCGGGTCACAAAAACTTATATATAATGGATGCAATCCAAGGAGAAACAGGTGGCATCCAAAGATTAACGGATGGTCCCTGGACAGACACAATGTGTAATTGGTCGCCGGATGGTGACTTGATTGCTTTTGCTTCGGATAGACATAATCCCGGTTCAGGTAGTTTTGAGCTCTATCTAATTCACCCGAATGGCACCGGTTTAAGAAAATTAATTAGTAGCAAGTCATCCGGTCGGACCAACCACCCGTGGTTTAGTCCGGATGGGAAGTTGATAGTATTTACAACGGATTATGGGGGGATATCAGCTGAGCCAATCTCGAACCCACATCAATATCAACCATATGGTGAGATATACACGATCAAACCGGACGGTTCTGATTTGCAGAGGCTAACCCATAATTCTTATGAGGATGGGACCCCTTCATGGGCCCCATTTTACATCAACCCAGCTGACGTGGAGTCGCCTAAGAGGGCCAAATGTGCCTTTGAGGATTGCCATTTTCTCAATAAAATGCGGAGCCATGGCACCATGGTCGAACCATCGGGGTTAGCCCAACCTCAATGCGGTGCATGATTTCAAAGCTTTATATAGCACAATATTAAAAATAAAATCACGTGTTTAGAGTATTGTAAATATGTATGATGAGAATAATTTTGATGCATGAAATCTTTGTATATATCTACTGCACCCTGCCTCCATATTTCATGTACATGTGCTTGTACCTTTTTTTATTTTTCATGTTTTTTTAGACGGTTCAAAACTTGAAACTAATACATACGTATGTGAGAAAAAAAATAGTGTACTAACTTAAGTAATAAATTGCCTACTATTTGGTAGTCGCATTGAAAATGTATATAATAACAAGTAAATCTAGTTTACTTTGGTTTCTTTATATTATACGGGTGATCAAGTCAATATTCAATGTATTGTTATTTTTTATTCATTTTTATATTATTGTTGATAATATTTATTTTTTATTATTGACAATGGTGTTTATTCGTATATTTTATCTTTTTGAATTGTTTTGTTGAGTTTTATAAATTTTTCCATGTTATTTTTATTATTATTTAGTGGTTAGTTTACATTGATTGATGATTTTAAGAGAAATGAGTGGTTGAGTTGTTCCTATTAAACACATTAGTTTGTGCTCTTTGATCTCTCTACACTTGAGTCATGATGAAGTCAATAGTCAACGTGTCGTCATAGTTATTTTTATTTTTATATTAGTGTTAAGTAGGGATGTTCAAATCTGGATACCCGAATCTTCGGGTAGTAGTTTGGTCGGCCTGTGTTCTGATTCGTGTTGGTCGGTTACCCGCAAAATCAAGTAATTGTGTATCCGAATATAAAAAATATGTATTTTTAAAATATAAAAATATTTTATTAGTTTAATATAAAATATAAAGAATATGTATTTATTAAATATAAATATATAAAAATACTTTAAGATATTTTATTATTTTAATATAAAATATGTATTTATTAAATATAAAAAATCCTAGTTTTAAATACACACAGGTAGTCGGGTACTCGAAAATCTAGAATTTTGTGATTTGGGGCCCGCTCCGAGAAATGGCGTGCCGGGTACTCGACTTGGGAAGTGAATTTTTTAAATAAAATTATCGAAATTTTTTACATCAGGTCGGCGGTCAACAAGACGAGTCATCCGGGTCGAGTATTTTTAAACACCCCTAATATTAATGATGTTTATCGTTCACCATTGGCGTGTGAAGTTTGTTTGTATTTTCTATGTTTCTAAATTGTTTAGTTTTTTTAAACTCTTTTCATGCATGGTCATGTTTTCATTATTTAACATTAGTTTGTACTCTTTAATGGTTTTAGGGGAAATGAGTGGTTGAGTTGTTCATTGTTTGGTCTTGTTGTTCGTATCAAACACATTAGTCCATCATGTTTTTTTGTTAAAAAATACTATAATATCTTTAAAGTATCAAATTTTCTAGGAAATTTAAAAAAATTAAAAATTATTTTTTTAGAATAACTATGCTAAATTTATTTTAATAAACTAAAATTCATGTATCATAAGAAATACCTAAAAAATCTAAAATTATCAAAAATCATATATTTGCATATATTATAAAAAAATTACAAACAATTATAGAAACTATCCTATGCAGATGGTTTATAATTGTGACACGTGACAGCTTAGAATTTTTCATCTTTCATGTAATAATTCTTATTAATTAAATTTTATTTAACTTTTATAATTTATAATAATATTTAATATAACAAATTATTTATTTATTTCTAAACTTTTAATTAACTTGTCTTTTACAGAATTATAATAAATAAAACAACTTTTCTAACTTAACTATATAGAAAATAATAATTTTAAAATGAAGAATATATGTTTTTATGTATATAATTTTAAATTGATTAAAGTTATCTATGTGCTTTCCAATATCCCTTATTATATTATATATACAACTAACTTTCCTTTATATATATATATATATATATATATATATATATATATATATATATATATATATATATAGCTTATTTTGTGTCAAAAGTCATTCATAATTAGGGGTGCTTATCGAGCGAGTCGATCGCGAGTTGGGCAGTGCTCGACTCGTGCTCGTTAAAAAAATTGTTGTTCAACTCGACTCGCTGCTCGTTAAGCTCACTAAATTTTTTTTCCTTATTTTTAACTAAAAGTAAAATTTAACAATACTATATGAGACTTAATGTTAACATAAATTAACAAATTTAACCAAAAAATCAAAAGAGTGTATAAAGCACTTTCAAAGTCTAAATTCCAAACTAACAATCCACACATACACCAAACTAGCATATTAAAACTAAAGTAACAATCCACAAATTCATTAAACTAACATATTAAAACTAAAGTAACAATCCATAAATATTTTAAAAAATTAACGAGCTGCTCGCAAACTTATCGAGTCGAGTTAGACTTTGCTCAACTCAACTCGTTAAGATCTCGAGTCGAGTCAACACGAATCGAGTGTTTACCAAGTTTTGACCGAGTCGAGTTCGAGCAGCTCACGAGCTACTCAACTCGTTAAGCACCCCTATTCATAATTATGTTTTTTTATATTAGATGCCTTTGTATTTAATGTAGGTGCTTTGTAATTTTTTTTTACACAATCTTTCATATTTAAATTATAAACCTAAATCTCTAATCTCAATTCTCTAAAACTTAAACTCTAAAGTCTAATTTAAAAATTCTAATCATAAACCTTAAATTTTATACTTTACGACTTAAATCATAAACCCTAACCTAAACTACTAAACCCTAAAATTAAAAAGTGGGTGTAAACTGAACCGCGTTTGATAGCCTTTGGGGTCAAGTATATACATAGTAAATATTCATAGGATTGTTTCCATTTATAAATAATATTCTAATTTCATTAAAAACCCTTAGTATTTAATTACAGCACTATATATAAATTCTGTTCTACCTACAATTATTCGCAAAGTCTAAGAAACAAGGGTTTCCGCAATGGAAGAAGAAAACAAAGTCTCAGAAATCTCCATTGAAAAGGATGAAAAACTCCCAAAAACATACGTAGTCTCCATCGACAACAAGCTATTCCTAAACGTCACCGTTTCAGAATCAGATGTTTTGGATAGTAGAATCAGGGAATGGGTTCTTGGGGTCCAAGCAATCTACGGCAAGAAAAACCGGCGAAACCTAATCGTCGGTCTCTCTGCTCTTTAGTAATGGCCGCATGTACAATGGAACTAAAGGTAACCCCGAAAATAAAAACGATCACAATGTAATTTATAATTTATATATATCGTTAGGAGTTGTTTTGTTACGGTTTGATTTAAATTCTTTGTAATTAGATATTTATTTTTATGGATAGATGGTTTATGTTAGGGTTAGAATACATAGTTATAACTCACAACTCGTGCTAAAGGTTTTTTTTTTTTACATTATCGAGTATCTCTTCTTTTGTCTGTGATTTTTTACTGGAAGGGACTCTTTGCTAATGGCTATAATCAGTGATTTAAAAAGCGGACCGCGATATCGGCCGCAATATAACGGTTATGCCGCTGTCTGAAATCGCGATTTAAAACCCTGACTATAATTACTATAGAATAAAATGTAACCTCGAAAGAAAAACGATCACAATGTAATGTTATGATCATTACTTTACTATTTATTTATATTAATTGTGTTAGAAGTTGAGTAAGCGTGGATGGCCGGTTGGTTAAAACTGCTCACCTGCTCCACTCTTCTTCCTTTAGATTCCGGCAAGAGCATTCCTTCTCTTAGAGCCTCTCCCTCCCCCTTTAGGTAAAAGTAGAAGTAGTATTTGTAAAAAAAAATGTGTTGGAAGTTGCAGTCTGAATTATGTTTTGTTAGTTTGATTAAATTAAATTCTTTGCAATCAAACATTTTATTCCTATGGATAGATACTCTATGTTAGGATTTGAATAGAGACTTAATAACGCACAACTCGTTTTTTTACATTATTGAATTCTCTTCCTTTGTTCGTGGCTTTTTATCGGAAAGGTTTTCAATGTAAAAGTTAACTTCCTTTTTATTATGCAATCATATATTTATTGTTACTTATTAGGAATTATAAATAATGTTTTGTTGTCAATTGAAGGAGAGACACCGTATGACATGCTGCAGCTATGCGTTGGTACCCATTGCCTCGTGATGGAACTATATTCATACTGTCCTCTTCCAAGGGTCTTCAAGGACTTTCTTTACGATAACAAGACGGTTGTCGTCGGTGTCGGGATTGAAAAGATAGCGACGAAGCTCGAGAAGGATCGGAAGGACGACAGGTTGATTATAAGCAGGAGAGTGGAGCTTAGGGAAGAGGCTGAGAAGTTATTCCCCGGAAACAAGTTGGAAAAATGCAGTTTGGAGGAGTTGGCAAAGGTGGTATTGAGAGGAGAAGTGAATTTCGTTAAGCCTAAGAAGATGACATGGTCTGAAGTTTCTGCAATGGGGAGAGACACTCATCTCACCAAAGAGTTGATCAAATGTGCAAGTGTTGAAGCCTTTCTTGCTTGTAGAATGGGATCTAATCTGTTGAAATAGTTCTATCTAGGGTTTTTAGTTTTTTTTTTATTAAGCTGAGAAGATTATATTTTTAAGATAATGTCGGGATTCGAACTCATACAAGATGGAACAACATACGCATTTTTAAACATTCGGCTGATTAGTGCATTTCAATTAGATTGGACAACATGAACATCATATTCTTAACACTTTAACAATGTACATATACTTTATAGACAAAGCGATTTAAACACGTGTCTCCTAAGATGAACATTATCCGCTTTTTTACTGGGACACTTGTTGGTCTCACAGTTCAAGTTTTTTATTATAGTTTTTAATGTGGTTAATAGTCATTGGTGTTGACCTATTCTGTTTGATTTTGGTGTTTAATGTGGTTAATTTTCACCAGTTAATTTGTTTGCTTATGTATGTATTGACTAACAGTCGGTCAGTCATCATCAATTTACTACTTTAAAGTTTCATTTTTACTAAATGGGTTAATTACACCAAATGTCTAAAATTATGGTTTCCTTTTTAAATTGGTCTTTGAACTTTTAAACATTCCAATTTCATCCTTAAACTATGACATCATTTGATATTGGTCCCCAAACTTTTGAATGTTCTAGTTTCATACCCAAACTATGACACTTGTTCTAAATTGGTCCCCAAACTTTTAAATATTATAATTTTATCCTCAAATAATCAATATATGCTAATCATATCACATGCTAATAAAATCGGTATAAAAATTGTTAATTGTTATGTAAACATTGATATTTACTGTGTAATAATATGATGTGTCATGAATGATAATTTGAGGATGAAATTAAAATGTTCAAAAAGTTTGGGGTCTAATTTAGAATGAGGGTTATATTTTTAGGGATTAAACTAGAACATTCCAAATTTTGGGGACCTATTTAGAATGAGAACCATAGTTTAGAGATGAAATTAAAATATTTAAAAGTTTAAAGACTAATTTAAAATAAGAATCATAATTTGAAGACGTATAATACAATTAACTCTTATTAAATTAACAAAATTTTCATCCTTGTACCAATAAAAAATATTATTATAAAATCATTTGGGGTCATGGTTAATTTTTTTTCTTATTTTTGTAGCTATTGTATTGCATTTGCATATTCAAGTTATAGGTAATCTTTTAAAAAAAATATAATCCACGTCATCATCGGTTGATTTTTTTTTTAAAAAAAACTTTATATAGAGCTTTATTTTTTTATCTAATTTATCATAGAGCTTTATTAATATGGGTTTTCTATGTTTATTTTACCTTTAATTTATAGAAATAAAAAAATATAAAAGCTAAGATCTTTAGCGAAATAAATAAATTCAATGTGTATTGCATAATCTATTCTTTTTTTATACTATGTTCTATATGTTCATCAATTAGTGTAAGTTTTTTTTTTATTAATAAATTTAAAAGGTTTTACACAATTAATTATCGAAATTAAATATTTTTGACAAGTTTAGTAATTAATTTAAAATAATTTATTTTAGGGTAAACTATACCATTGACCACCGAACTAATCGAGGATTCCTATTTTGACCACCGAACTAACAAATTCGTCAATCAGACCACTGAACTTATTAAATTAACCTATTTTAACCATCAACCGTTAAAAAATTAATGGCATGACTGAGTTGGCTGTTAATTACTAACGGCGGAGCACGTGTGGCATTAAAATAATGTTTATTTTTCATGTCAAAAAAATCATTTATTATTAATTTTAGAAAATAAAAAAAGAAATTGAAAGGACGATTAACCTCGGTTGAAAAGACGATTAATTAACCTAACACGTTTCGTTTCATCTGTTTCATTTGAAAAAAATCTTTTCGACATTCCAGAGAGAGAAGAGAAGAGGGATATTGAGGAGAAAAAATCGTCTGTAAATGTTGAAGAAACTGTGTTGGATACTGAAATGAGCCACATTTCTCGCGAAGAAGGGAAAACAGGTGCGCAATATAGTAAGTTTATCATATGTTTTTCTTTATTTTTGAAAAATTCCTAAATCATGTTTCGGTTTTGATTCATGTATGGGGTTTAACAATATATGATTTATTGAAAATATGATTTAGGGTTAGTATATCAATTAGGGTTATTTTAAAGTAAAATTTGGGGTTAATATATCAATTAGGGTTAATTTAAATTAAGAAACTTGTATTAATATATCAATTAGGGTTAATTGAAAATAAGATTTAAGCTTTATTTAACATTCACTAGACTGAATATTTTATTAGGGTTTCCCCAAATAATTTGATTAGGATTAATATATTAAGTAAGGTTTAGTTATAATCAGAAGCTCTGTTAATGAATTACATAGGAATTTTTGTTTTTTAGATTAAAAGATCACTAAGTAACAGAACTTTTTAGGACCACTAACTCAATAAAGTGACTTTTTCAGAAAGGAATAATAGAAAAGACATGAATAAAGGGTTAATGGACTGTTATGCATTTGTTGTGCATGTTTCAATAAAATGTTTTCTCTGACTTTTTATGCAGGTGACAGAATTGGTGCAAGTTTAGTGGAACTGAGTTTAATGCATGCTATATGTGAATTCTTTAATATGAAAATAGTATGTGGGGTCTTTATGTAAAATGGGGTATGCATGTGTTAGCAGAATAAAACTAAAAGGTTGATACTTGGTATATGTGCATGCATGTTTGGTGGACCATGGTGATTATTTATTTCATTATTATATGTACATATTGTTTTGTAGTTGTTGATTAGTTGTTGGTGATTATTTATGTCATTAGTATATGTTTAATTGATTATGCTGCTGATACATATTTTTTTAACAGAAATTAATTCATCCAAGTTCACTCTTGTAGTCCATCATGGTGGTTACTTTCTTAAGACCAGAAATCTGGTATATACTGGTCAGTCTATAAATTATTTTGATAGATGTGATGTGAATGAAATGAGTATTTTTATGGTTATTGATATGCTTGAAAAATTAGGGTTAACTTATACAATGAAGATGTACTAACAAGTGTCTAAAAATTCATTTGAGGTTAAAGTCCTAGGCAGTGATAGTGATGTTCTAGAGATGGTTAGCCAATTACCTAGGGACCATTATGTTCATGTTTATTTGGAGGAGTGTAGACCTTATCAATATAATGATGCTGATAATGTTAAGGTTAATGATGAACATAATGATGCTGACAATGTTGATGAAAATATTGATGAACCAGAAATAAATGAGAATGTTGTTGAGTCTTCTGAGATTAGGATAGAGTATGATTCTGACTCAGAAGATATTGATTATGAAGATGATGATGTTTGTAGTGGGGTGTGTGTTAATGTTAATAGAGAAGGGTCACATAGGGAATATGGTGTAACACCCCGGTTTAGGGGTTGGGTGAAAATAATAATTTAATATTATTTCCGGATCCGGTTTTATAATTAAAATAATCTTTGGGCCTCATATTTTCAAACAAAAGGTTTTGATGTTGGGCTTATGCTAAATCAAGCCCAAAAGGTCATGGATGTCATGCTATTGAAATTTTCCCTTTTCATTAAGGGTAAATGGGTCTTTTGGGATTTAAAGCAAAAGAATTAAAATACCACAAAATTCACTCATCTTCTACCTCCCTCCATGAAACTCACGACCAAAAACCCCTCTCCCTCTTGAGTACTATTCCATTCCATAGCTCACTCATATCCGAAGATTTTTCAAAGGTAAGGTCGTTTTTGACTTGCTCTCATTATCCTCTACTAGCACATACCTTTATTTTCTAAAAAACTCATGATTTTTGTAATTTGGGTGTTTTGAAATTTGGATTAAAAATGTCATTTTTAACATCCTTAACTTAGGTTTTTGATTTATTTATGTTATATGAGTTGTTTTGAGTCTAAAGGGGTCCAATGGGTATGATTTTTACAAGGTTTGGGGTGATTCCCGAAATGGGGTTTTTGGGAGGTTTTAAGTTGAGTTTTGGGGGTATTTTATGTGAATTTAAGAGGGCTGATGGATAGGCTACATGTAAGGGTAGTTTTGGAGGCTTTAGGGAGTAATTTGAGGGTTGAAATCAATGGATTTAAGGGGTGCTTAAGGGCTGCTCGGGATTAGAAATTTTGGGTTTGCTTTCAATGGAAAATTGATGTCTTGTGCTTGGTATGTAATCCGGGTTGATTATTTTGGAATATGGACTGATTTGGGAATGTTTACCTGGTGTTGGAATGTTTAGAAACGAGAAATTTGGTTGGTGAAGCTTCGGGGACAAATCCGGGGATTTCGGAGTCTTGAGCTTGGTCTTCAATCTTCTCTTGGGTAACAACGGTGAGTAGAATTGTTGATTTTTGCATTGTGCTCGATATGGATTCTTTTGGGGTTTGGGTGGGACCTTGAGGGGTCACCTAAACCCGTGTGTAAGCCTCTCTACTCCCATGTTGTTGTGATATGTTGAATGCTTATATGTCGTGATCATTAAGTGCATTTTAAGTTGTTAATGTGTAGTCGAGTTGAGTTCGTGCCTCACGTGATGGTGGTCTAAACTACGGTGATGTGTAGTCCCACCGGTAGTGACTAGTAGGGTAGTACTTTGATGTGTAGTCCCATTGGAAATCCACTAGTCGAAACGGTGATGTGTAGTCCCACCGTACGAGTATGTTGGTTGTGCTTGTGCAAACCACGTGTTGTTGTTGAGATTGACCCTCGTGCATCCATTGCTTTCTTGCATATAAATCGTGTTTTGGAAAACTGCATGTTGTGAATTGTAGAGCCTCTCTCACTAAGCTGGTTGGCTTATGCTCTTTTTGTTTCCAACGTGCAGATCGTTAGAGTTCGGGAGGCAAGCGGGCGAGGGAGGAGCCTTTGGAGTTCTCAAGCTAGTTCAAGTATGATTTGCATTTTGTAATAATGCCTAGACAATGGGGTATAGAGTTTTAGGAGTTGGGGCCAAACTCCTTAGGGAATTTGTATTTGAGCATGTTAAACTCGTGGATGTGTTATGCCTTTGCTTCATGAATTGCGGTTTATGCTTGTTATTTTGCTTACTTGAATATGCCTAAACATGTATGTTGTTGGCCTATGTATGCCTTATGCTTGACTATCTTGTGTATGGGGCCTTTTGTGTGTTAAGTATGTTCTCTTGGTGAAATTGCATGGACTATTTGATTTGTATAATCCTTGTTAGATTCGATGCCTTGTAAGCTAAGTCTCGGTTGTAATTTTGATGTATGTATGTTTGTATGTGTATAGGCGAGTCTAAAAATGCATCTAGTGTCGGGTTTGAGGTCGCCAAGTTGAAAATGGTGGAGTTGCAGAGCAGGGCGTATCGGTACACCTAAAGGCCGTATCGATATGGTCTTGCCTGCAGAGCTCAGTTTTGGCTGGGCGTATCGATACACGGGGGTGTATCGATACGGTTTCTGGTCACTGGAATTCTGAGAAATTGGGGAGTTTTTGGTGTATCGATACGGTGTTGGGGAGTATCGGTACTGGTTTATCTCGTTGACCACGAGATGTTGACTGAAGAGGGTGTATCGATACGCTCAAGGGCTGTATCGATACGGTCTTCTTCGAGTTGACTGTTTGGGTTGACCTGGTCAGGGCGTATCGATACCCCTAGTTAGGGTACCGATACGGTCTGCCCTGTAAGCTTAAAAATGGACTAAGTGTGTATGGTCGGGGTTCGAATGTGATCTTTTTGGATGTCTTCCGCTGTTGTGAATCACTTAGGACTTAATATTCCTCTAGACAAGATTAAAATAAAAAGAAAAAAATTATAGGGTTGCTAACCGAGGGGAAACCTTAACGGGTTTCACTCGGTTTTCCTCGTGTGGCCCACTCGGACCGGCCATCCGGCTAGACCGGGACGAGGGGGTTACATTTATTGGTATCAGAGCCTGAGGTTTCCGAGACCTCGGGCAGGTAAGTGAGGTGAGTTAAGGTATTATGAGTGTTTTGCCATGTATGTCTAAATTTTGTCTCTAGCACGGTGTATGAATGCATGCTATAGTGACCTTGTTGTTGTTTGAGTGTTGGTTCGAGTCCCCATTGTTAGGCGTTGTTGTCAAAATAAAAAGAAAAAAAAATTGTTTTGGTTTAAAGAGCTTGAGAACCGGAGTCCTTGCCCCTTTGATAACCTAACGTTTCTTTGTTGTTGTGTGTTTGATTGTTTTAGATTACTTTAATTGCTATGGTGAGACCGAGGGGACGACCTAGGGCGGGTGACCAGGCACTCGAGAATGTGCCTCCTGCTCTTAATGCTCCCGATGGTAATGGAGGGAACGTCGGAGGTGATGGTAATGGGCCTCAAGCTGAGGCTAATGTAGGAGGTAATGTGGCTCAAGCGGGCCAAGGTCAGGCAAGTCCAGATGTGGCTCATTTGATTCAGACCATAGCCGGAGCTTTTCAGACAGCTTTGGCCGGTATGCAAGCTGCAGCACCAACTCAGGGTGCGGGGACAGGATTACCCCTAGAGAGGCTTCGTAATTTGGGGGCAATTGAGTTTCGTGGGTTGTCTCCGGAGGGTTCGGAAGGGTGGCTTGAGAGCACTACTCGCATCTTGGGTCAGATGGAGTGTTTGGATGCCCGTAAGTTGGGATGCATCGTCTCATTGCTTCAGGGAGACGCTTATACTTGGTGGACCACTGTTATTTCCGGTATGACCGAGGCGGATGTCACATGGGAGTTTTTCAGGAATGCCTTCAAGAGAAAGTATCTCGGGGTTCGGTACTTGGATGAAAAGAAAAGGGAGTTCATGGCTTTGGTTCAAGGCAATATGACCGTATCTGAGTACGAGATCCAGTTTGTGAGGTTGAGCCAGTACGCGCTAGAGTT
The DNA here is from genome assembly GCA_030270665.1 of Hibiscus trionum. Taxonomy (NCBI): domain Eukaryota; kingdom Viridiplantae; phylum Streptophyta; class Magnoliopsida; order Malvales; family Malvaceae; genus Hibiscus; species Hibiscus trionum. The sequence goes on from BSYR01000016.1 coordinate 777,184, forward strand.
GATTCCGGATGAGAAGGAGCGATGCGAGCGTTTCAGATATGGGTTGACTACCGATGTGAAGACCTACATGTTGGCCTCCGACTACACTGAGTTCGATGTCTTGGTTTCTAGGGCCAAGGATGTAGAGCAAAACCTAAGATCTAGAGCACGTGCTGGTGGGTCTGACTCCGGAAAGAGACATGCGAACTGGGATAGAGATCATGCCAAGAGGCATAGAGATAGGAGGTACCAGCCGGATACGAGGCCTAGGGGTGGTAACCATGGTCAGGGCCGTCAGGGCCAAGGGGCCGTTGGACACATTCCCGAGTGCACTAGGTGCGGAAGACGCCACCCAGGTGAGTGTATGGGTATGTTTGGGGCGTGTTGGAATTGTAGCTCCCGAGATCATTTGAGGCGTGATTGCCTACACCCAGTTAAGGGAGGACCGGCTCCAGCGAGAGGTTTTGAGCATCAGAGAGGCCGTGGGCGCGGCCGTGGGAACTTTCAGCCGAGGAATGAGGGTCAGAGGAACTTGGCTCATGTTGTAGCAGTCCAGCCCGAGGGAGGAGGACCGGCTAGGGTGTACGCTCAGCGAGAGGCTGGGAATGCCACTGATGTCATTGCATGTAATTTCACATTACAGTCTTTGAGTTTGCTTTCTCTAATAGATTCGGGGTCAACACATTCGTATATTTTGGGCGAACATGCAAAGTCATTAGGATTACCTTGTGATTGGCTAGAGGTAGGTGTAAATGTCACTAGCTCTTTTGGTGATACAGTGGTAGTTAGGAAAGTGTATAGAAGGTGTCCTTTGATGATTCAGGGCCACGTATTTTCGGTCGACATGATGGAGCTACCCTTTTATGGCTTTGATGTGATTTTGGGCATGGATTGGCTTGTAGAGCATAGAGCTAGGGTTGACTTCGAGACTAAGAGGGTCTCTTTGAGGCTTACCGATGACTTTGAGGTTGTGGTAGTTGAGGAGAATGTCAAGTTTTTGTCCAATGTGGTTTCGGCTTTGGAAGCTCAAAGGTTGTTGGGTTTAGGGTGTCAGGCTTACTTGGCTTACGTAATGAACCCGGATGTGAGTGAGGTGAGACCTCAGGACATCAGGACCGTATGTGATTTTCCGAGTGTTTTTCCGGAAGAGCTACCAGGCTTGCCTCCAGATAGAGCGGTTGAGTTTGCTATTGAGACATATTCTGATTCTGCACCGGTGTCGATTGCTCCGTATAGAATGGCACCGAAAGAGTTGAGAGAGTTGAAGACACAGCTTCAGGAGTTGACTGACAGAGGCTTTATTAGGCCTAGTGTTTCCCCGTGGGGTACTCCGGTTTTGTTTGTGAAAAAGAAGGATGGTAACATGAGAATGTGTATAGACTATAGACAGTTGAATAAGGTGACAGTGAAAAAAAATATCCCTTGCCAAGGATAGATGACTTGCTAGACCAGTTGAGGGGTGCTTTCGTGTTTTCAAAGATTGACTTGAGGTCCGAGTATTATCAGTTAAAGGTAAAGGATGTGGACATACCGAAGACAGCCTTTCGTACACGTTATGGGCATTATGAGTTTTTGGTGATGCCTTTTGGGTTGACCAACGCTCCAGCAGCCTTCATGGATATGATGAACCGAGTGTTTCATAAGTTCTTGGACAGGTTTGTGGTAGTGTTTATTGATGACATCCTAGTGTACTCTAGGACCGAAGAGGAGCACGATGAACACTTAAGGTTAGTGCTTCAGACCCTATTTGAGAATCAGTTGTATGCCAAGCTAAGTAAGTGTGAGTTTTGGATTAGGGAGGTGGTCTTCCTAGGTCACGTGATCTCAGCTAGTGGGATTAGTGTAGATCCCAAGAAGATTGAAGCCATTGTGAATTGGAAACAACCGAAATCAGTGACAGAAATCCGCAGCTTCCTAGGTTTGGCGGGGTACTATAGAAGGTTTGTTGAGGGGTTCTCGAGAATAGCGGCTCCGTTGACCAAGTTGCTACAGAAGAATGTTTCGTATGAATGGTCTGATGCAAGACAAGAAGCGTTTGAGAAATTGAAGAAAGCTTTGACCGAAGCTCCTCTTTTGATTCAGCCTGAGCCGGGGAGAGAGTTTGTGATTTACAGTGATGCGTCTTATGTGGGGCTAGGTTGTGTACTTATGCAAGAAGGTAAGGTAGTGGCATATGCTTCGCGACAGTTGAAGGTCCATGAGAAGAATTACCCCACACATGACATAGAGTTAGCTGCAGTGGTGTTCGCGTTGAAAATTTGGAGACACCATCTTTATGGTGAGAAGTGCACCGTGTACACCGACCACAAGAGTTTGAAATATTTGATGTCTCAGAGGGAGTTGAACCTCAGACAGCGAAGGTGGTTAGAGCTTCTTAAGGATTATGACCTTACCATAGAGTATCATCCGGGCAAGGCAAATGTGGTGGCCGATGCCTTGAGTAGGAAGGTGGCCGTTGAGTTGCGAACGATGTTTGCAAGGTTGAGTGTGTCTACGGATGGTGGGTTAGTGGCCGAGCTTCAAGCTAAGCCATCATTGATTCAGTTGATTCGTGAGAAGCAGTTGCGAGATGAGTCTTTAGCACCTCACGTGCAAGACATAGCCGAAGATAGGCCTACCGAGTATTGCTTTGGAGAGAATGGGATCCTATGTTTCAAGGATAGGATAATGGTTCCGGAGGATGCCGAGTTGAGGCGTACGATATTGAATGAGGCTCACAATAGTCCTTTTGCTATGCATCCGGGTAGCACGAAGATGTATCGAGGATTGAAGGAAGAGTATTATTGGATTGGTTTGAAAAAGGATGTAGCCGAGTTCGTAGGTAGATGTATGGTTTGTCAGAGGGTCAAGGCCGTGCACCAGTTTCCCTCAGGGTTGTTGCAACCGTTGAAAATTCCAGAGTGGAAGTGGGAGCGTATCACTATGGACTTTGTGTCAGGACTTCCGTTGACTCCTTCGAAGAAGAATTCGGTGTGGGTGATTGTAGATAGATTCACCAAGTGTGCTCACTTCATACCGGTTCATACTACCTATACATTAGACAAGTTGGCCGAATTGTATATTCGTGAGATTGTGAGACTACACGGGGTACCGAAGTCGATTGTGTCAGACCGAGATCCGAGATTCACCTCTAGATTCTGGGAGTGTTTGCATCGAGCCTTGGGTACATGGTTGAACTTCAGCACTTCGTATCATCCGCAGTCAGATGGGCAGTCTGTGAGGGTAATTCAGATATTGGAGGATATGTTGAGGTGTTGTATCATTGACTTCCAGGGGTCGTGGGAGAAACACCTACCATTAGTGGAGTTCGCGTATAACAACAACTTTCAGTCGAGCATTCAGATGGCTCCCTATGAGGCCTTGTATGGTAGGAAGTGTAGGACCCCGATTTGTTGGGCCGAGGCCGGACAGAAACTTGTGCCGATGCCCGAATTGCTTAAGGGAACCACCGAGAAGGTGAAGTTGATATGTGATCGCTTGAAAGCAGCTTCAGATCGACAAAAGTCCTACGCCGACTTAAAAAGGAAGGAGGTAGAATACTCCGTGGGGGATAAAGTGTTTTTGAAAGTCTTACCTTGGAAAAAGGTGATGAGGTTTGGGAGGAAGGGCAAGTTGAGCCCAAGGAACATAGGGCCTTATGAGATAGTTGAGAGAATCGGCCAGGTTGCATATAGATTGAGGCTCCCAGTTGAGCTAGAGAAGATTCATGATGTATTTCACGTGTCGATGCTTAGGAGGTATAGATCGGATCCGTCTCATGTTATGCCCGTGGAAGAAATAGAGTTAAATCCGGACTTGTCTTACAACGAGGAACCAGTTGAGATACTTGCTTCTGATAGCAAGGTGTTGCGTGGCAAAACTATAGAATTGGTCAAAGTATTATGGAGACATAGAGGTGTGGAGGAGGCCACGTGGGAGAGGAAGGCTGACATGCTTGAGCAGTTTCCGTATTTGTTTCCGTCAGGTAATTTCGGGGACGAAATTTCTTAAGTAGGGGAGAGTTGTAACACCCCGGTTTAGGGGTCGGGTGAAAATAATAATTTAATATTATTTTCGGGTCCTGTTTTATAATTAAAATAATCTTTGGGCCTCGTATTTTCAAACAAAAGGTTTTGATGTTGGGCTTATGCTAAATCAAGCCCAAAAAGGTCATGGATGTCATGCTATTGAAATTTTCCCTTTTCATTAAGGGTAAATGGGTCTTTTGGGATTTAAAGCAAAAGAATTAAAATACCACAAAATTCACTCATCTTCTACCTCCCTCCATGAAACTCACGACCAAAATCCCCTTTCCCTCTTGAGTACTATTCCATTCCATAGCTCACTCATATCCGAAGATTTTTCAAAGGTAAGGTCGTTTTTGACTTGCTCTCATTATCCTCTACTAGCACATACCTTTATTTTCTAAAAAACTCATGATTTTTGTAATTTGGGTGTTTTGAAATTTGGATTAAAAATGTCATTTTTAACATCCTTAACTTAGGTTTTTGATTTATTAATGTTATATGAGTTGTTTTGAGTCTAAAAGGGTCCAATGGGTATGATTTTTACAAGGTTTGGGGTGATTCCTGAAATGGGGTTTTGGGGAGGTTTTTGGGAGGTTTTAAGTTGAGTTTTGAGGGTGTTTTATGTGAATTTAAGAGGGCTGATGGATAGGCTACATGTAAGGGTAGTTTTGGAGGCTTTAGGAAGTAATTTGAGGGTTGAAATCAATGGATTTAAGGGGTGCTTAAGGGCTGCTCGGGATTAGGAATTTTGGGTTTGCTTTCAATGGAAAATTGATGTCTTGTGCTTGGTATGTAATCTGGGTTGATTATTTTGGAATATGGACTGATTTGGGAATGTTTACTTGGTGTTGGAATGTTTAGAAACGAGAAATTTGGTTGGTGAAGCTTCGGGGACAAATCCGGGGATTTCGGAGTCTTGAGTTTGGTCTTCGATCTTCTCTTGGGTAACAACGGTGAGTAGAATTGTTGATTTTTGCATTGTGCTCGATATGGATTCTTTTGGGGTTTGGGTGGGACCTTGAGGGGTCACCTAAACCCGTGTGTAAGCCTCTCTACTCCCATGTTGTTGTGATATGTTGAATGCTTATATGTCGTGATCATTAAGTGCATTTTAAGTTGTTAATGTGTAGTCGAGTTGAGTTCATGCCTCACGTGATGGTGGTCTAAACTACGGTGATGTGTAGTCCCACCGGTAGTGACTAGTAGGGTAGTACTTTGATGTGTAGTCCCATTGGAAATCCACTAGTCGAAACAGTGATGTGTAGTCCAACCGTACGAGTATGTTGGTTGTGCTTGTGCAAACCACGTGTTGTTGTTGAGATTGACCCTCGTGCATCCATTGCTTTCTTGCATATAAATCGTGTTTTGGAAAACTGCATGTTGTGAATTGTAGAGCCTCTCTCACTAAGCTAGTTGGCTTATGCTCTTTTTGTTTCCAACGTGCAGATCGTTAGATTTCGGGAGGCAAGCGGGCGAGAGATGAGCCTTTGGAGTTCTCAAGCTAGTTCAAGTATGATTTGCATTTTGTAATAATGCCTAGACAATGGGGTATAGAGTTTTAGGAGTTGGGGCCAAACTCCTTAGGGAATTTGTATTTGAGCATGTTAAACTCGTGGATGTGTTATGCCTTTGCTTCATGAATTGCGGTTTATGCTTGTTATGTTGCTTACTTGAATATGCCTAAACATGTATGTTGTTGGCCTATGTATGCCTTATGCTTGACTATCTTGTGTATGGGGCCTTTTGTGTGTTAAGTATGTTCTCTTGGTGAAATTTCATGGACTATTTGATTTGTATAATTCTTGTTAGATTCGATGCCTTGTAAGCTAAGTCTCGGTTGTAATTTTGATGTATGTATGTTTGTATGTGTATAGGCGAGTCTAAAAATGCATCTAGTGTCGGGTTTGAGGTCGCCAAGTTGAAAATGGTGGAGTTGCAGAGCAGGGCGTATCGGTACGCCTAAGGGCCGTATCGATACGGTCTTGCTTGCAAAGCTCAGTTTTGGCTGGGCGTATCGATACACGGGGGTGTATCGATACGGTTTTTAGTCACTGGAATTCTGAGAAATTGGGGAGTTTTTGGCGTATCGATACGGTATTGGGGAGTATCGGTACTGGTTTATCTCGTTGACCACGAGATGTTGACTGAAGAGGGCGTATCGATACGCTCAAGGGCTGTATCGATACGGTCTTCTTCGAGTTGACTGTTTAGGTTGACCTGGTCAGGGCGTATCGATACCCCTAGTTAGGGTACCGATACGGTCTGCCCTGTAAGCTTAAAAATGGACTGCAACAAAACAGATTTCGAAAGAGGCTATTAAGATGTACTGCATCAACAATAGATATAATGTTAAGCTTAAGAGAAATGACAATAGGAGAATTCAAGCAGTTTGTAAGTCAGGATGTCCATGGGTTTTGTGGGCTTCTCCAGTTGACTTTAATGCACCTTATGGTACTTGACAAATAAAGTCACTTAGTGGAGAACATAAATGTCTTAAGGAGTATAAAAACTCAAACATGACTGCTAATTTTATGGCAAACCGGTACTTAGACAAGTTTCATATTGATCCTAATTATTCTAGTAAGTCCCTTAAACAAGATGTATTTAGGGATTACAATATCTCTGTCCATTTGAGTAACTGTAGTAGGGCAAAAAATTTGGCACTTAAAAAGCTGCATGGTAATATAAAGGAGCAGTACACAAATCTATATGATTACCTAGGTGAGCTTAGGACCTTAAACTTGGTACTACCACAGTCTTGCAATTGGATGAAACTGTATTTCAAAGACTATATATCTGTATGCAAGCTATGAAGGATGACTTCAAAGCTAGTTGTAGGCCTATTATATGTTTGGATGGGTGTCACTTGAAGGGCTATTATGGGGGTTATCTTCTAGCAGCTGTTGGGATGAATGTAGATAACTATCTTTATCCTATTGCATTTACAATTGTGAAGGCTGAGACTGAGTCATCTTAGTGCTAATTTTTGGAAATATTAAAGAATGATTTGGAGTTGAACAATTTCCATCGATTCACATTTATGACTGATAAATAGAAGGTAATTTTTAAATTTTTTAATAAACAATTACTGCTTTATTTAATTCATTTCCTTTAATAACACTTGTTGTTTTGTTGTATAGGGATTGATGAAATCTGTGATGGAGCTGTTTTTTTATACAGATCACAGAGCATGTGTGAGACACCTTTACAATAATTTCAAATTAGATGAAAATCATAAGAAAAAAGCTTTGAAAGATCAACTTTGGAGAGCTGTTAAGGCTACATATGTGAGAGAGTTCGAAGCTGCCATGGCAACTTTAGAAGTATAATAATTTAATTTTTAAATTATATTACATATTATTTTTATGGATTGATAACCTTATTTTTATATTAATGTGCAGGGTTTATCAAGTACTGGATATATATGGTTGTTAGGGAAAGACCCTACAATGTGGACCAAGTCTCACTTTTCCTTCAAAGCTAAATTAGACATTCTTTTAAACAATCATTTCGAGTGTTTCAATAAGGTTAATCTATCTATTTTTCTTTATATTTTCTATACTTAACTTACATTATTAATACTGGTTGTTTTAGTTTGCAGATGATAGTTGAAGCTAGAGACAAATCAATTATAACTTCGGTGGAGTCAATCAGATCCAAATTAATGCAAAGAATTGCTACAAAGAGGAATGAAGCTGAAAAGTTAACTGGTCTTTTGTGTCCTAAAATTCAGAGAAAGTTAGAGACTGCATTATCACTGTTACATAAGTTTGTGTTGATTATATACTTGTATATTTGTTTGATTTTGTCTTTTATGATTTGTTTTTGGTTTAATTTTGTGTCCTTTGTTTATTGTTTGTTTTAATTTTTTTAAATTCACTGCCATATAGATGTTGACCTATGTATTACTTGTTTATGATTTGCTTATATGCCATATATATTTGTTTAATTTTAATTTTTATGGATTGTTTATGAACCTAATTAATATGACCAATTTTTTTTATGATTTGCTTATCTGTCATATATATTTGTTTAATTCACTTTCATATAGATGTTGACCTATGTATTACTTGTTTATGATTTGCTTATATGCCATATATATTTGTTTGATTCTGATTTTTATGGATTGCTTATGAACCTAATTAATATGGCCAAATTTGTTTATGATTTGCTTATCTGCTATATATATTTGTTTAATTCACTGCCATATAGATGTTGACCTCTTTGTTTATGATTTTTTTAAATTCACTGCCACATAGATGTTGGCCTTTACGTGCTGGTGGTGCAATGTACCAAGTTTCATGTGGTCCTCAAGACTAACATTGTGTTAACATGCAAGAATTAACTTGCTCATGTAGGAGATGGCAACTAACATGTTAAGTTTTATTTTTACATATTGTTTATTTAATGATCAAAATCTGTTTATACACACTAATCAGCACTTTTCTATGCAGGAATTTCATGTATCCATGCCATTTCGGTTATATAGTTGCTTGAAGACAGACCTGAAAATTATGTGGATTCATGCTACTCAGTGTTTACCCAAAAGGCTATATATTCTCATTGCATCAATTCAGTAAGGGGTGAAAACCAGTAGAGTCGTCAACAAACACATTTACAAATCTTACCTCCTGTCTTGAGAAGGCCGCCAGGAAGACCACATAAGAAACACAGAAGAAGGGAGACAGATGAAGCACCTAAAGGTGCTAAGGTGCCCAGGAAGAGTGTAAAGATGTCTTGTACAAAGTGTGGAGGGTCTGGTCATAATACAAGGACATGTAAGGGTCATGTTCGTGCCAAAGATAGACCATGTCAACGATCATTCACTTCTGCTACAAAGAGAGCTCCTATAAGATCTAAACTGCAGTAAGTTTTTTTGTACATGAAATTAATTTTTTTATTCATTTACATTTGTTGTTTAACAGTAACACATTATTTTATGTGTATAGGTTAGAAGAAGATCTGGGACAAGTGTGCACCAGAATCCTCTTGCAACACCAAACCAACCTGGTAGACAGCATCAAGGCAACAGTCCAAGGCCAAGTCAACCCTCACCACAAGTTCATACTGTTAGATGGATGCCCACTCTTACAACTCAGGAGAGTTCGGTTACTCAATCTGCTAGGCAACATCAAGGCAACAGTCCAAGGCCAAGTCAACTCCCCCACCATTCTAAACACTCCAAGTTTTACTGTTTTAACTTTTTGTGTGATGCATGCAGTTGACCGTTTATTTTGTTGTGATTATAGGTATCACATGATAATTTTTGTGGTAAAAAACACTTGTTCAACAAAAACACATTTTGACCTTTATGACTATAGGTATCACATGTCCAAGAAATGGTCAAAAACACTCGTATTTTATGGTTATGAAATGATCAATTATGGTTAGATCTTATATTTTTTGTTTACACTTTCTGTTTTTAAGGCATTCATTAATAATAAAAAATTCAACATAAACATAGCAACTCTATTACAATAAGCATATGCCAGACACAACATAACCATTCATTCCATTTCAATAAGTAACACATACACTTAATAATAAAACCTTAATATAACAACTCCAACAACCCAGATACATAGTTGGAAAACAACCTTGAAAGATCAAGAATCACAGCCCAAATACATAGTTGCAAAACAACCTTGCAAAACAACATTCATTACATAGTTGCAAAACAACCACAAATTAGAACATCCATTTTCCTAATCCTAAACCCAGCAGAAACCCTAAACAGAGAAATAAAACCCTACAAACCCTCTCTTTTCTTATTTCACGTTTCATAGTTGAAATCTTTTTTAGAAGACCAAGAATCACAACCCTTGATTGACTATATACTGGTGGATCGTACCAAACAAAAAAGTTGCAAGTATGAGTGCTTTTTTTCATAATTTTCACAGCCTCAAAACCTTCTACCAAGATTATTCGTTTTCCTTCCTATCTTCATTGACGAACATGCTCCACAGAAGCATTCCCGATCTAAATTCTCACCCTCCATTGAAATTTTTAACTTTTGTTCCTTCCTTACTTCCTTCTTCTGCAGACTTGTAACACCCGGGTTTGGGGACCGGAAGAAAATAATATTTAAATAATGGTTCGGGTTTCGGTTTTACAATTTAAAATAATAAAATACTATTTTGGGCCCGGGTTTTCAAACAAATAAATTATGTTGGGCATGTTTTGGTTTTAAAGCCCAATTCTATGGAATTGGAATAAACTTAAATGACTATCTTCATTAATGGCAAAAGGGTAAATAATGGACTTCTAATTTAAATCCCCCACCTTTTTATTAAAATATCCCTTTTGTCATCTTCTTCACCCATCCATTTTCATTCCAACGACATTAGAGAGCTCTTCTCTCCTTTACACTATTCCATCACCTAGCATCTTCATCTTTAGAGCTTTTTGAAAGGTAATTACATTTCCGACTTGCTCTCATCTTCCTCTACTTGGAAGTACAAATAGATTTCATTTTCATCAATGTTTTAGAAATTGGGTTTTTGAAAGTTTAGGTTAAAGGATGGAGCTTTATGGGTTTTTACTAAAGCTTTTGATTTATAATGGTTAGATATGATGTTTGTGAATCAAATAGTCCAACATATATGATTTTTAGAGTATTTTAAATGAATTCCCGAATTTGGGTATAAATGGGGTTTTTGGAGGGTTTTGGGTGAGTTTTGGGGGTTGTTTTAGGTGGAAATTGATAGCCCAATGGTAGTACTATGGTTAGGGGTTGATTTGGGATTGTTTGTGGGTGCTATGGATGTTGGAAACATGGTTTTTGGACATGGTTTAGGGGCTGCCCGAAATTGCTAAAAATGGGATTTGTTCATGGTTTGCAACTTGATAAATTGCATTTGAATTGTATTCCGGGTTGGTATTTTGATGTTGGGCTGATTTGGAATTGTTTGAAATGTGTTTGAGGTTGTTTAGAAGCGGGAATTTGTGTTGGGGAAGCTTCGGAAAGAAATCCGGAAATTTGAGGGAGGTTGCTTGCTTGGCTTGGAGCTTGGAAGCTTAGGTGAGTGGTTAAATATTTTTAAAATGGTTTCGAGTATTTGGTTCAAGCATGTGAACCTAGGATGGGCTTGGTAAACCCACCTAGAGTTGAGATTAGAGTGGTAGCCTAATCCCAAGCTTTGATTAGAGACTTTGGTTGCACTTTTTAATGGTTGTATATGTCTCGTGTTAAATTGTGATGGTGTTGATTATGTATATGTTGTATACATGTATGTGGAGGCATGGCTTAATGCATTGTTACATGCATGTTGATGATAAATGTGATAGAGATATACATATGTATGAAATATGATGTGATATTTGTGTTATTGAGATGCATGTAGTGTTGACATGTGTAATGATGTTATGAAGTGATTGTATGATCCGAGGATCATGGTGAGTACATGCTAGGCATGGAAATGTGGTTCGTGCATGACGGTGAGTCATGGTGAGTACGTGCTAAGCACGGAAGTTGTTATGGATTGATATTGTGATAGATTAATGAAATGTGTAGTATTGGCACTAGTATGCTTGGGTACAAATGATCGATCATTAGGATGTCTAGTGTGCACACGTGAGTCAAAATGCGCGCGTGGTCTTGATGATGGTAGTCATCAAGATGGAGTACGGGTTCGCCCGGAAATCTTCATATATATTAGTCGGTGATGAGTGGAATACCATCGACGGGCGTGAGGATGAGTGGAATCCCCTCCGCGTGAAATGAGGCGTGAGGATGAGTGGAATCCCCTCCGCGTGAACGGTGATGAGTGTAATCCCACCGTCAGGTAATGGTTGAGTTGTTGGATGTGAGTTCCAACGGTTATCCGCGTATTCGAGTCATAGCTAGGTGCCAATACAGATTGTAGTTTATGTTGCCAATATGTGGTTAATTGTGAGCCAATGTGATTTGGGATGTGTTGCTAACATGGTTTAATATATGTGATTTCATATGTTGTGGATTTAAACATGTTGAGCATGACATGATATTAAATATATGTTCATGCATCATCTATATTTATGGCTCGCGTGGATCGGAGGTAAGATCATGCATTTTATCTTGGTTGTAGCTCGTGCTTGGACCCTGCATTGTCGAAGGTTTGTTTTATGAGCTTACCCTCACTAAGCTTTTATGCTTACGCTCTCTATTGTTCGACAATGCAGATCAATGGCTTGTGGGTGGCAAGGGCAAGGAAAGGCCTTCAAGTGTTGCTTATGGTTAGCTCAAGTATGATGTTTAAATTTAAAAATTGTAATAGTAAAGCAATGGGTTAGGTGTCGTGGTATGATGCTTTTGGAATATATTGTTGTTGTTGTTGTTTAGGAGCATGTTAGACTCCTCACATGTGTTTGTTAATTTGGCTTTTGGGATGTATGCCTTGCTTGAAATCATGTTAGTATTTTGCTATCTAGAATTGCCTAAGTGTTGGATATGTTAAAGCTTAATATCTATAATGACATGTATGGTTGTGTGGCAATGTGATGTTGAACCTTGGTGTTTAGTCTTGTTATGATGATGCTCAAGCATGCTTGTATGTTGGTTGCCTTTAAAATTGTTGTTAGTGTGTTGTTAGAGGTTTTGGTGGGGTTTAGGGGCACCCTTGTGCCTTAAACCAGCAAAAACCAGTCTGCAGACAGGGGGCGTTTCGGAACGGGCCACCCTGTTTCGGAACGGTTCCTTTGCATTTGGCCTGCCGTTTCGAAACGGATGGGGGTCGTTTCGGAACATTTTTGCTACTGGAATTTTGAGAAATTGACGAGATAAAGGCGTTCCGAAACGGGCCTTTGATGTTTCGAAACGGTCAAATATCGTTGACCACGAGAAGTTGACCGTTAGGGTCGTTTCGATACGGGTCACCCCCGTTTCAAAACGGTCACCCTATGGTTGACCCTGGCCTGTTGACTAAGTCAAGGCGTTTCGGAACACCCTAAGGGCGTTACGAAACGACCTGCTGTAAAGGACTAAAATGAGCTGTTTAATGTTTTGGTTGGTCGGAGTATGTTACATTGTTTGTATTTTCCGCTGCTGTGCTTCACATAGGTTTAATTATGCCTATAGACAAGATAAAAATAAAAAGGAAATTTTTAGGGTCGTTAACCGAGGGGAAACCTTAACGGGTTTCGCTTCGGTTTTCCCCGTGTGGCCCACTCGGATCGGTCATCCGACTAGACCGGGACGAGGGGGTTACATTTGTTGGTATCAGAGCCTAAGGTTACCGAGACCTTGGGCAGGTAAGTGAGGTAAGTTTAAGTTTTGAATTGATATGCACGGTGTTTGCTTGCTTTGTAAGTATGATTGCTTGTATGACAAGTATGTTGATTGTTTGTTTAAAAGCATGTTGCTCGTTACCCGTGTATGCTGTGATGTGTGATTGTTTGATTGAGAATGTATGTTGTTTGATCGTACGCATATGTTTGCTTGTTTAACAAGTATGCCTTGTTATATGCTTGGTTGAGCATGTATGTGTACTGATTTGTTTGAAACATGTTGAGTAGAGTCCCATTGCTTCTATTACATCGGAAAAAGGATTTTAAGTGAGGGAAATCATACTTGAGCCACTTGGACCTTTCCTTTGCTAATCCAACTTGTATGTTAAATTGTTGATTGATTTATTGCTTTTAGTAAGTTTGGGGCCAGTGTGTGGGCCGTGAATCGGTGAGTGGAAGTTGTGGTTTTTAAAAATGTGGATGATGTGGAGGAAGTTCCTTGCTATAGTTAGAGGAGCATGGTTGTACCGGAGTTGAGGTACAATTTGTTTGCTCGAGTCCGCGTGTATATGAGTTGATTCTTGTTGGTGAGAGACGATGAGACCGATTCTGGTATTAGTTGGTAAAAAGAAGCAAAGACCTTTGAGTGGGAGTCAAAGTGGTATCGATGTTATAGTAGATAAGCCCTTGGTACAGTTTTGATTTTGTCTCTTCCGATTGGTTCTGAGTCCGTACTTCCGTATGTTGTTAACAAGCATGCAAGTTTGAATGTGCCCAATGAGGTGTTAGAGGTAGGTATGAGCACCTTAGTTCTTTGAACGAGATCACGGTAAGGGTCTCGTGTGAGTAAGCTGAAGTTCAGAAATGCTAGTTGGTGATCGTTAGGATTCAGCCTATGGTTTTCATACAAGACAGTCAGTCAGTATCCGTGAGTGGAAATCGATTTGTGTGATGGGGCCAGTGTACGTCTGAGTTGTCTTCTAGCAAGAGGGAGAGATGAAGTCGCTTCCGATATAGTGGAGCCGAGAAAGAAGTCTTGAGCTTTAACTTCAGATTGTTTGGTAATTGGATGTTTGAGTCGTCGGGACTGATGATATAGAACTGGTTCCAGCATAATAGTTTGTGTGTAATCAGAATTGAGTTTTGAGGTTTCGCAATGCTCTAAGAATGATTTAGAAGAGTTAGATTTTGTTGAAGGACCAGCCTGAAGACAAGAGGGCCGAAGACTAACAGCTGTGTACTTGTGAAGTTGCAATTTTTGCAGAATCGTCCGTTTGTGTGAGCGTGCAAAGGATTTTGATGTATCTCTGTTGAGATTTTAGACGTAGGGACGCATGTGACTAGACCTTTTTGGGAGATAGTAGTGGTCAGAAAGATGTACAGAAGATGTTTGTTGGTGGTTAAGAGTTACTAGTTTCTGGTAGATGTGAAATGATTGTCTTCCTACAGTTTCGGTATGCCTTTTGACAAGGCTCGGCTTGAAGAGCAAATAGTTAGTGTATACGTTGAGACAAAGAAAGAGTTGACTTGAAGTTGCAAGATTTATGTGTGACTGTAGTGGTAGGTGAGGAGGTGAACTTCTTGTTGAATGTTGATCCAGATTTAGAGGTCAAAGATTGATTTAGTTTAGTTGACAGGCTTGCTTAGCAAGTGTGATGGATTTGATTTTTGAATGAAAATTAGACCACAGAGTGTTAGGATAGTTTGTGTTTTCTTTTCCTAGATGTATTTGGAAGAATTGTCGGTTTACCTCTTGTTAGAGGAGAAGAGTTTGTTATTGAGACCGTTTTCGAGGTTGCTTCTGTTTTGTTTGCTCTGTAACTTGTGAATTCCGGAAGAATTGAGAATGTTGAAGAATTAACTTCGAGACTTGTTAGACCTTAGATTCATTAGGCCCAGTGCATCATCTTAGAGTTCTACAGTGGAATTTGTGTCGAAGAAAGAGTGACAGTACGAGAATGTATTTAGATTTCAGACAGTTGAAACAAGTGACAGTGAACGATTAGTATCCGTTTCCGTGTGTCAGTGATTTGTTGATCAGTTAGTGTGTGCTTCAGTCCAATTGAAGATTAATTGAGATTCGTTTATTTCCAGTTGGGAGTGAGAGAAGTTAAAGTATTGAAGACAACTTTTGAGGCAAGGTGTGACCATTTTGAGTTCCGAGTTATGCTGTTTTGTTTGACTAGTGTGTTAGTTACTTTTATAGAGATGTTGAACAGAATATCTTCCTAAGTTTCTTGATCAGTTTGTAGTAGTTCTCATAGATGATACATGGATATATTCAAGTACCGAAGAAGACCATGACGAGCTTTGGAGTTAGTATTGTAGATTCTATTAGAGAATCAGTTGTACGCCAAGTTGAGCAAACGCAAACTCCAAGTTAATGAAGATGTTCTCCTAGGACATGTAGTTAAGCTGAGTGTGTTAGAGAAAATCCCAAGTAGGCAAAAGAGGACGTGAGTTGGAAGATATTGAAGACTGTGACAGTTGTGTGATCAGATGCAAGACAATGAGCCCTTGAGAAACTGAAAGGAACCTTGAAGAGAACTTCGACCTTGATTCAGCCTATATCAGCGGAAGAGTTTGTGAACCATAGTGGTGCGTTACATGTAGAGTTAGGTTGTGTGCTTATGCAAGACAGAAGACTGTAGCTTATTCATCGAGAATGTTGAAAGACCGAGAGAAGAGTTATTCGACACAAGACGTAGAGTTAAATTACAATTGTATTTGCTTCGAAGACTTAGAGACAAAGCTTGTATAGTAAGAAATGCACCGTATATATGTACGTATCATCAGAGCTTGAAATATTTGAAGACTTAGGAAGGGTTGAAACTTGAACAGCATAAAGTGTTAGAACTGCTTGAAGACTGTAATAACAAGATTGAGTACCATCCGAAGAGAGTCAACGTAGTAACCAATGCTTCGAGTTGTATCTGTTGTTAGATTAGTAGTTGAGTTGCGAGTTGTAATTGCCGGATTCAGTTTACCAAATGATGGTAATCTTGTGGCCGAGTTACATGTTAAACCTACTTTGAGTCAAAATGTTTGAAAAGAAACAGTTGCAAGACAGATTCTTGGCACCTCACGTGCGAGGCAGAGTAGAAGGAAGACCTTCAGAATACAGTTTCAGAGATGATAGAGTTTTGCACTTCAGAGACAGAATAGTTGTACCGATTGACATAGTGTTTTGAGACGTATTGTTTTGGCCGAAGCACACGGTAGTTCATTTATATTGCATCCGAGTAGTATGAAGACGTATTGTGGGTTGAAGATGAGTACTTCTGAATTGAGTTGATAAATAATGTGGTTCAGTATGAGGGTAAGTGTGTAAATTGCCAGCGTGTCAAGACCGAGTACCAGTTTACTTCTAGTTGTTACATCCGTGGAAGGTTCTTAATGGAAGTGGGTAATAGAGATCCGAAATTACTGCTAGATTATTTTGAAGACGTTTGCATAGTGTCTGGTTATCTGTTGAAGGCAGACGTTCAGTTAGAGAAGGTTATGATCCAAGTATTCATACAGTGCTGCATGAGATTGTGAGTCAGACTAGTTCCGTTGTTCGTTTGTCACGGTTACCACTAGAGTTAGGAAGAAGTTTATGATGTGTCTGTGTATCTATAATTCGAGAGTGTGATTCAGATCGGTTCCGTGCTATGTTGTAGAAGAGATTGAGTTGAGTTTTAAAATTGACATGCCGTGAAGGAACCAATTGAGATCTTAGCATTAGATAGCTATTGTTGTGGGGTAAGTCTACTGAGTTGGTTAGTATGTTGTGGTGAGAAGGAAGTGTGGAGAGACAACTTCTGTGATTCTTCCTGTCCGATAAATTTCGGGGACGAAATTTCCTTAAGTGGGGGAGAGTTGTAACACCCGGGTTTGGGGACCGGAAGAAAATAATATTTAAATAATGGTTCGGGTTTCGGTTTTACAATTTAAAATAATAAAATACTATTTTGGGCCCGGGTTTTCAAACAAATAAATTATGTTGGGCATGTTTTGGTTTTAAAGCCCAATTCTATGGAATTGGAATAAACTTAAATGGCTATCTTCATTAATGGCAAAAGGGTAAATAATGAACTTCTAATTTAAATCCCCCACCTTTTTATTAAAATATCCCTTTTGTCATCTTCTTCACCCATCCATTTTCATTCCAACGACATTAGAGAGCTCTTCTCTCCTTTACACTATTCCATCACCTAGCATCTTCATCTTTAGAGCTTTTTGAAAGGTAATTACATTTCCGACTTGCTCTCATCTTCCTCTACTTGGAAGTACAAATAGATTTCATTTTCATCAATGTTTTAGAAATTGGGTTTTTGAAAGTTTAGGTTAAATGATGGAGCTTTATGGGTTTTTACTAAAGCTTTTGATTTATAATGGTTAGATATGATGTTTGTGAATCAAATAGTCCAACATATATGATTTTTAGAGTATTTTAAATGAATTCCCGAATTTGGGTATAAATGGGGTTTTTGGAGGGTTTTGGGTGAGTTTTGGGGGTTGTTTTAGGTGGAAATTGATAGCCCAATGGTAGTACTATGGTTAGGGGTTGATTTGGGATTGTTTGTGGGTGCTATGGATGTTGGAAACATGGTTTTTGGACATGGTTTAGGGGCTGCCCGAAATTGCTAAAAATGGGATTTGTTCATGGTTTGCAACTTGATAAATTGCATTTGAATTGTATTCCGGGTTGGTATTTTGATGTTGGGCTGATTTGGAATTGTTTGAAATGTGTTTGAGGTTGTTTAGAAGCGGGAATTTGTGTTGGGGAAGCTTCGGGAAGAAATCCGGAAATTTGAGGGAGGTTGCTTGCTTGGCTTGGAGCTTGGAAGCTTAGGTGAGTGGTTAAATATTTTTAAAATGGTTTCGAGTATTTGGTTCAAGCATGTGAACCTAGGATGGGCTTGGTAAACCCACCTAGAGTTGGGATTAGAGTGGTAGCCTAATCCCAAGCTTTGATTAGAGACTTTGGTTGCACTTTTTAATGGTTGTATATGTCTCGTGTTAAATTGTGATGGTGTTGATTATGTATATGTTGTATACATGTATGTGGAGGCATGGCTTAATGCATTGTTACATGCATGTTGATGATAAATGTGATAGAGATATACATATGTATGAAATATGATGTGATATTTGTGTTATTGAGATGCATGTAGTGTTGACATGTGTAATGATGTTATGAAGTGATTGTATGATCCGAGGATCATGGTGAGTACATGCTAGGCATGGAAATGTGGTTCGTGCATGACGGTGAGTCATGGTGAGTACGTGCTAAGCACGGAAGTTGTTATGGATTGATATTGTGATAGATTAATGAAATGTGTAGTATTGGCACTAGTATGCTTGGGTACAAATGATCGATCATTAGGATGTCTAGTGTGCACACGTGAGTCAAAATGCGCGCGTGGTCTTGATGATGGTAGTCATCAAGATGGAGTACGGGTTCGCCCGGAAATCTTCATATATATTAGTCGGTGATGAGTGGAATCCCATCGACGGGCGTGAGGATGAGTGGAATCCCCTCCGCGTGAAATGAGGCGTGAGGATGAGTGGAATCCCCTCCGCGTGAACGGTGATGAGTGTAATCCCACCGTCAGGTAATGGTTGAGTTGTTGGATGTGAGTTCCAACGGTTATCCGCGTATTCGAGTCATAGCTAGGTGCCAATACAGATTGTAGTTTATGTTGCCAATATGTGGTTAATTGTGAGCCAATGTGATTTGGGATGTGTTGCTAACATGGTTTAATATATGTGATTTCATATGTTGTGGATTTAAACATGTTGAGCATGACATGATATTAAATATATGTTCATGCATCATCTATATTTATGGCTCGCGTGGATCGGAGGTAAGATCATGCATTTTATCTTGGTTGTAGCTCGTGCTTGGACCCTGCATTGTCGAAGGTTTGTTTTATGAGCTTACCCTCACTAAGCTTTTATGCTTACGCTCTCTATTGTTCGACAATGCAGATCAATGGCTTGTGGGTGGCAAGGGCAAGGAAAGGCCTTCAAGTGTTGCTTATGGTTAGCTCAAGTATGATGTTTAAATTTAAAAATTGTAATAGTAAAGCAATGGGTTAGGTGTCGTGGTATGATGCTTTTGGAATATATTGTTGTTGTTGTTGTTTAGGAGCATGTTAGACTCCTCACATGTGTTTGTTAATTTGGCTTTTGGGATGTATGCCTTGCTTGAAATCATGTTAGTATTTTGCTATCTAGAATTGCCTAAGTGTTGGATATGTTAAAGCTTAATATCTATAATGACATGTATGGTTGTGTGGCAATGTGATGTTGTGCCTTGGTGTTTAGTCTTGTTATGATGATGCTCAAGCATGCTTGTATGTTGGTTGCCTTTAAAATTGTTGTTAGTGTGTTGTTAGAGGTTTTGGTGGGGTTTAGGGGCACCCTTGTGCCTTAAACCAGCAAAAACCAGTCTGCAGACAGGGGGCGTTTCGGAACGGGCCACCCCGTTTCGGAACGGTTCCTTTGCATTTGGCCTGCCGTTTCGAAACGGATGGGGGTCGTTTCGGAACATTTTTGCTACTGGAATTTTGAGAAATTGACGAGATAAAGGCGTTCCGAAACGGGCCTTTGATGTTTCGAAACGGTCAAATATCGTTGACCACGAGAAGTTGACCGTTAGGGTCGTTTCGATACGGGTCACCCCCGTTTCGAAACGGTCACCCTATGGTTGACCCTGGCCTGTTGACTAAGTCAAGGCGTTTCGGAACTCCCTAAGGGCGTTTCGAAACGGCCTGCTGTAAAGGACTAAAATGAGCTGTTTAATGTTTTGGTTGGTCGGAGTATGTTACATTGTTTGTATTTTCCGCTGCTGCGCTTCACATAGGTTTAATTATGCCTATAGACAAGATAAAAATAAAAAGGAAATTTTTAGGGTCGTTAACCGAGGGAAAACCTTAACGGGTTTCGCTTCGGTTTTCCCCGTGTGGCCCACTCGGATCGGTCATCCGACCAGACCGGGACGAGGGGGTTACAAGACTTGTCTTCACCAAGTAGCTGTTGAAAAAAAATGGTTGAAAGAGACAAAGAAATAACCTTTATAATTAGGGTTCCACTAAATAGAACAATAAATTTACTAAAATGTCTCAAGCTTATGTGGCAATATACCTCCAACATGGCATTAAAAAATAGTAATTAACAGCCAACTCAGCCATGTCGTTAGTTTTTTAACAGTTGATGGTCAAAATAGGTTAATTTAATAAATTCGGTGATCTAATTGACGAGTTTGTTAGTTTAGTGGTCAAAATAGGAATCCCCAATTAGTTCGGTGGTCAATGGTATAATTTACCCTTTATTTTAAGATACTATTTTCAATTAATCACCCACTAGTTACGTTTTTGTTTTAATTTTAGAAAAGAAAAAATATAGGGAAAACTACACCGGTGGTCCCCAAACTATTATTGTCTTTCTATTTTGATCCCAAAATTATGTTTTTTGGCAAAATCGTCCCTTCTGTTACATAGTTCTCATGTTTTGGTCCCCCGTCGTTAAAAACTAACGAAATTACTGACGTGGAATTTTTTTATTTATGTTCTCTCTCCTATATATGTATTATTTAAATTTTTATTCAGACTAATGTAGAGGGAGGAGCTGGGATTCGAACCCGGGTCCCCAACATTCCAAGCCAATGGGTTAACCATTGGGCTAAACTCCAATTATTGATGTATTTTAGCACAAATTATATTTAAAACAATCAAATGAACCCCCAAAAACAAGACATCAAGCAATGCAATATGGTACAAAAATGCACCCAGAGATCAAGAAGAAGAGCATTTCCTCACCAAAAGTTATGTGTCCAGACACCAGGAGAAATCAGAGCCTCATACACAAAGATGAGTTGCAGGACAAGGACATCATTAGAGTATGTTTGATAATTCAAATCAAACTATTTCTATACTATTCTTTTACCGATCTTCGTTACATGGACAATCATGGCTATTGGGTATGATCTTATAGAGCAAAAATATTTGTGATTCAACAAAGTCATTTGGTTGGAATTGGATATCTTTCAAAGTAAGTTTAGGCTTCCTTCTTCCCTCACAAATTCTGTATACCCAAAGGAAAAGTTTTCAACCTTTTCTCATTCTCGTATGCAGTCTAATAGGATTATAAATTAAAACATTATAGAATGAATGAAAAATGCTTCTAATTCACACATTCAATGTCTGGATCCATCTAACTAATATCCAATCACAAAAATAAAAAATAATAATAAATAAATAAATAACCAACAAGTATGAAGATGAATTAAACAATTGAGATCATTATTTGCACTACAACAATTTAGACTTTTAGTGACAATTTGATAGTGGCTAGAAGTAATTTTGTCACAAATATTAAATTTTTGTGACAAATTTTTGGTGCGACGCTATTAGTATAAGTAATTGTGAAGTATTTTTATTTGGTCACTATTATAGTAATAATTGTGACGATTACATTTTTCACAATTAAATTCTCACTATAAGTCTATAGTTGTGACACAAATTTTATTGTCACTAAAACTTTGACACATAATAGTGACGATATATAAAGTGGTCACTATTATTTGATATCTCTTGTGGCAATGAAATTGTTTGTCACTTAAAATTTTACTTTTTGTTGTGATAAGTTTTGTCACCAATAGAAAAATAAAATTAATGACAAATTAGATATTGCCACTATAATAAATTTATTTTTATAATAATAGTAATAATTACAATTATAAAAAATTGAAGTTACCATAAACTAGTTTGTCAAAAGGTAAAATAATTCTATTAGTCTATATACTATGTGTAAATTGTTGTTTTAGTCATTCTATTTCGATCAATTTTAGTCCCTATATTTTTCAAATTTTAAAATTTCAATCCTAATCCAAATGAACCACGACAATATGACTAAATTGCAATGACTAAAAATGACAATAAAAGAACGAAAATCAAATATGCAACTTATGTATAACAAATAAGCTAAAAAACAAATTTTTACTTAACATATTTAAAGATCATCATTAGTGTCAAGATCAAAATTTTAAAATTTAAAAAGTACAGAAACTTAAAGTGACCAAATTCAAGTAAAAAGACTAATATGTAATCTTGTCATAATATGTGATAGCAAAATTTTACCTTGTGAAAAATTTTACGGTTATATTTGTTTTAACTTTTCTTGTAAAGTTAAAAATTGCATTGTTAGTATACGAAGTAATTATCGCATAAAGGATAAATCTATCAATAATTTAAATTAAATTAATTCATGTAATTAATGAAAATATAATATATAATATTTTAAGTGTAAATCTTAATAAAAATATGTTTATATTTTAAAACCAACGCAATTATATATATATATATATATATATATATATATATATATATTCTTCGATAAACCTATTTCATATAAGAAACTATAGAAAATTAATTAAATTATTATTATGATAATTAGTGTTATAATTAATACATATTTTTAAAATAAATAAAATTAATTTCAGTTAAAATTTAACCTAAATACTATTTTTTTTTCAAAATAATATTAAATTTCTTTCCTAGCCTAGTGGATAGACAATGCACTCTCCCCCTAAAGGTTCCATGTTCAATCCTCCATGAAGCCATGCATTGTATTTATTTATTACAAATTGAAATATAAAGGTGTCACATCATCTATAATTAAAACTTCAGTGACCTAATGAAAGGTTAAAAGTGTTTGTTGTCTGCAATGCAAATGACGCATTAAATTTCAGGGACATAAATAAGATGTGTTTACATCTAAAAATATAATTATTATATAATTATTTTTATAATTAAAAGTGACAACATATTTAGATAGTATTTCAATATGTAGTTGTGATAAGAATTTTTGTCACTAATAAGAATAACATTAGTGTCTAAATTTTAGTCACTGTTATTAATCTTTTGTGTCAAAAATGTAGTCACAAATAATATAACTAATTGTGACGAAATGTATAAAAGTTGTCACTAATATAATAGTGACGGAATTATTAGTGACGAGTGGTGACGACTCAGAAAAATGATCACTAAAAATGCATTTCCTTGTAGTGTTGCAAAAGAAATGTTTCATGGATTCCAGCAAAGTTGGTGAGTTCAAAGTCCCCATCTCACCAAACTTATGAACAGACCTTGGTGAGCAGAAGAAATCAGTGGAGGTCGGTGTGAAGAGAGGCATATCAGCGAAAAAGTGATTCATATCACTGACAGTCGTCATAGGAACATAAGACGAGCATATATTATTATTATTATTATTATTATTATTATTATTATTATTATTATTATTAACATCCCCGACAACATCTGTAATCCCAGAAGAGGTTTGGTTGTATTCTTGTCTGTTAATCTTGTGGTTCTTCCGTGGTGGTGACACTGACAGTAGCACCGCTGCAGTGTTTTGTTTAACTTCATGATCGGATCTGGACAACCCTGTAAGCCTTTGTACCATATTGCATTGCTTGATGTCTTGTTTTTTGGGTTCCTTTGATTGTTTTAAATATAATTTGTGCTAAAAAACATCAATAATTGGAGTTTAGTCCAATGGTTAACCCATTGGCTTGGGATGTTGGGGACACAGGTTTGAATCCCAGCTCCCCCTTCTACATTCAATTTATTTGCTTTGTTATGGTGGTTAGGGGTGGGAATTGTCGGATACCCGGTTCATCCGGGTACCTCATTAAACGGCCCGTGTCCCGGCCCATTATATTCGGGTACCCGGGTAATCGGGTACGGGTACCTGGTTCCTATTTTTTTTTTAATTTTAAAATTAAAAAAATCACATGTTAAACACAAAAATATTAAAAAAAAAAGTAAACTTAAAACTTAAAAGAATATAATACAAACATAGAAAAAATGTAGTGATTTAAACTTAATTTTAGAGTGAAAATATTAAGAAACATAAAATAAAAATATAATTTTAAATATAAAATATATATATTAAATTTTATCGGGTCGGGTCGGGTACCCGGTAAGGAAAAACTTTCGGCCCGTGTCCCGGGAAATTTGTCGGGACGGGTACCCGGCCCGGTCGTGTAATTTTTTTTCCGGGAATTACCCGGTATTTTTGTTTCGCGTCATCGGGTTTTCGGGTCGGGACAATCGGGTCGAGTATTTTCTCCCACCCCTAATGGTAGTGACACGTGTCACCACTACATTAGTCTGAATAAAAAATTTAAATAATACATATATAGGAGAGAGAAAATAAAAAAATTTAAAAAAATTCCACGTCAGCAATTCCGTTAGTTTTTAACGACGGGGGACCAAAATAGGAGAACTATGTAACAGAAGGGACGATTTTGCCAAGAAACATAGTTTTGAAACAAAAATAGGAAGACGATAATAGTTTGGAGACCACTGGTGTAGTTTTCCCAAAAATATATCATCTAATTCATAGTATAAAAAGGTAAACTACGCTTAAGTCATTTAATTGTGGCTTTGATAGCCCCTCTCCCTCGACTCTATGCGGCTTGTAATTTTGTTTTTCTTTCTTTAGTTACTGGTTAACGACTAATTTTAGTGTTAATTGTCAACCATCGAGTATATTATTTTTTTGGAAAATTACACCGGTGGTCCCTAAACTATTATCGTCTTTTTATTTTGGTCCCAAAACTATATTTTTTGGCAAAATCGTCCCTTCTGTTACATAGTTCTCCTGTCGTTAAAAACTAACGGAATTGCTGACGTGGAATTTTTTTCTTATTTTTTAAATATTTTTTTATTATTTTCTCTCTCCTATATATATATTATTTAATTTTTTATTCAGACTAATGTGGTGGTGACACGTGTCACCACCATAACAAAGAAAGTAAATTCAAAGTGAGGGGGAGCTAGGATTCAAACCCATGTCCCCTAGCTCCAAAGTCATTGAGCTAACCACTGGGCTAAACTCTAAGTGCTGATATGGTTTAGCACAAATTATCTTTAAACATATACAATCGCTAAAATTGAATCGTATTAAGATAACTCGGGTATAGGGAAACATGAGCTTACTGCAAAGAGAATGGACTCTTTGGCCCCTTGGTACCAACAGAAAATAGAATTAGAAACTAATCCTTAACTCTAGAGTGTAAACTTCGGTCAACAACATGCATTCTTTTCATTCGGTTTGCCGTAATCAAACCAAATAAAGATCTAAATGCAACATGAGGTTTTCACTAGTTGTTTAACCTTGAAATGTTGAAGTCAAGGAAGTGATATCTTACTTTGGGAATTTCTTTTCAGGTGAGGAGGCCAACGGATGCTGTTTACTCAGGCTACACTTGCTATACTGGTATTGCAGACTTTGTTCCTGCAGATATTGAATCTGTTGGGTATGTTTCATTTTGTTTTTGCATAATATGATTGATTTAAGGACTTTACATTTTGCTTTGCATAATATCTTTAGAATGCATTGGGGTAGTTGCTTATGTTGAAATTTCACCCGTATATTTTTGGAACACAAGCAGTACTTTGTTTCCACAGACGTTGGAGCTGGAAAGATGCAGTGTCTCTAATATTTATACATGAGATTAATATATTATATATTTGCTTTAAAGATAATTTGTGCTAAAACATATCAGCATTTGAAGTTTAGCTTAGTGGTTAGCTCAATGACTTTAGAGCTAAGGGACATGAGTTTGAATCCTAGCTCCCCCCTAACTTTGAGTTTATTTTCTTTGTTATGGTGGTGACACCACCACATTAGTCTGAATAAAAAAATTTAATTATATATATATAGGAGAGAGAAAATAATAAAAAATAAGAAAAAAATTCCACGTCAACAATTCCGTTAGTTTTTAACGACGGGGACCAAAATAGGAGAACTATGTAACAGATGGGACGGTTTTGCCAAAAAATATAGTTTTGGGACCAAAATAGGAAGACGGTAATAGTTTGGGGACCACCGGTGTAGTTTTCCCTATTTTTTTGTTTTTTTATATTTTAATAAGAATCTTTGTCTTTGTGGCACGTGTTTCCTTTGTTCTTATGATACGTTTTTCTTTGATTTTTTTGTGTTTCGTTCCATCTGTCATTGTAACATGATTTTAGCATACCTTAGATGTCGGTTGGTGCTCGTACAAAGATCTTCATGATGCTAATCTCTGATTATGGTTCTGTCAGTGGTCTTAGAAAGATGGATCCCTACTCGTTTGATGGTTAGTTGCCGATGTAATCAGACTTGGGTAGCGGAACAACCTGCCTGATCACTTGGCTCGCTCACCACTCATTTTTCACCCCGTAAAGCGTCTCATTTGGATAAAGACAAGGAGATTCAAGAAGGTTTCTAAATTTTGATATGATAATCTCGATGGAACTGTCTGTTTTTCTTTGCCCTATTGTAAGAGACTTTTAGTGATTTTGTCTCTTTTTCTCTCTTTTTTTGATGCATTGTATTGTATTATCTTTCATGGTGATTAATAAAATTTAAATGTTATTGTTAAAAAAAATTGTGGCTTTGATATCATAGCATTTTTTTAAAAATACCAAATAAATCACTCAATTAAAATATTGTTACAAATTTATAAATGGCTGTTAAATATTAGATGAGAATAGTGAGGTTGTTTGGTATAATAAGAGTTGTAGTCATCAAAATTTATATAGTCTATTAATTTGATCCTAACTTAAAATAATTCAATAAATTTAACCAATCATAATTAAAAATTTCGTCATTTTAGTATTTGTTCTTCTCTCAAATTGCATGTTGTTTTCCCAAAATATATTATATTACTCTCCTAGTATAATAACAATTTAACAATTACTTGTTGTTTCTTTATGGCAAGATTCAACTAATGATTTAAATCGATTGACTTATTTGTTTTGACGGTATTACAAAAAGACTGAATTGATGAAATTTTTAAATATAAAATGTCAAAACAAAGAATTATTTTTAATTAAAGTAAAATTAATAAACTTGAAGATTAAAATGTAAAAATGTTATTATATTAAATTACATAAGACGTATGTTTCAATTTAACGATAAAATAACTTGTTTGTAACTAATAATAGCATTTATATGTGGCTTATTTTTATACAAACTCACACCCACACTCTAATACTATCACATTATCAATCTTGTAGCTTAAACCCTTAAATTAAGAGTCGGTCTGTTATTTTTTATTTAAGTTAAACAACAAAATTTATTAAAATGAATACAATAAATATTTTTAAAATAACATTTGGTGTTAAAAAATTACGTGACATTCTTATTGATGTAATGTGATTGTATTGAATTTATAACTTTTTTTTATTTGATTTGATTATTGGATATAGATTAAATTTGTAGTATATTAATAAAAGACCATGTTTTAATCTTAATTGATATATATATGTGTGATTATTTGTTATTATTTTCCCACTTGATTTTAAATATTTTGATTTTTGGATCTTTCGTAGTTGGAGTAGGTAAGAATCGGTACGTAAGATGTAATTAACTAATAAGTGTTGAGTGTATTGATAAGACACATTATACTCCCAAAAAAAATAGGTGAGTTCGAACTTTGAGAATGACATTGTTAGGAGAAGTAGCCTCGCACCTCAAACATGAACCGTAAGACAGATGTCTAAAAAATCCAAAGTTTAGTGCCTAGACGTTGCTTAATTCCAAAATAAAATAATGTTTTAGGCATCAGCATCGTATTAATCGCATCTACCGGACCATGTTGTGAATAAAAAATTGGCTACACCTACTCCCACGGGCAAAAGACACTAAAATTTGAATATTTAAAATCAAGTGGGACAAAAATAATAAATATAGTAAAAGAAAAACAAAATTATTCCTTAATATTAATTTTAGGAAGGTCACTAAGTTATTAAAAATAGTCACTTTAACCACTGAACTTTCAAAAATTACTAAATAATCATTGAAATTATCAAATTGTTATAAAATGAACACTATAATATTATAATAAATTAATTAATTTAATATTCATTCTATAATAATTTAATTAATTTTAATGGTCATTTTATATCAGTATGATAAAATTTAGTGATTATTTTATAACAGTTATATAAAATTAATTATAAAATTTTAGTAACCAAAATGATCGTTTTGAATAGTCTAGTGACCTTTGATATGTTTTACCCTTAAGTTTAAGTCCCACGATCATCACATCCAAATCCAATAAAAACCAAGAACACTTACACTCGCAAAATCTAAGCTATGAAACCCCAATCCCATTACGCCTTATTTCCTCTCTATTTCTTCGTTTTGCTGTGCAAAGCGGCGCCAGAACATGAATCTCCGACCACCGGTCGAACCATCGTTTTTACGGCAATTGACCGATCAGAATACGCTTGGGACATCTTCACGCTTCCAACTTCCGACCCACCAAATCCTTCAAATGAACTTCGAGTTACCGACGGTAAATCCGTTAACTTCAACGGCCACTTCCCATCGTCCTCGCCGCCTTCTATCTTCTCTCTTCTACACAACAGAAGCCTAATCCAAGCCCCTAAAGCTCTGCCGGCGCTCCAACTTATCTATGTGACGGAACGCAACGGAATGTCAAATATTTACTATGACGCGCTTTATTACAGCGCGTCACGAAGTACTAGATCGAGATCGAGGTCGGCGCTTGAAATTCCGATCCGCGTTCAGGCTCCATTGCTGAGTTTAGAAGAAAGCGAGAATCGGGTTTCGATGAAAGATAAGCCGAGTTTGAGTGGGGAGAATTTAATTTATGTATCAACTCATGAGGACCCTGGTCAACCTAGGGCGAGTTGGACTGCTGTGTACTCCACTCATTTAGGGACTGGGTTAACTCGACGACTCACTCCTTACGGAGCAGCCGACTTTAGCCCCGCCGTGTCTCCGTCTGGGGTTTGGACAGCAGTGGCTTCGTATGGGAGAGAAAGAAGTTGGGATGGGGAAGTGGAAGAACTGAGTACTGATATTTATGTTTTCTTGACTCGTGATGGGAGTCACCGAGTCAAGGTTGTTGAACACGGTGGGTGGCCATGTTGGGTCGATGACTCAACTCTGTATTTCCACAGAAAGAGTGAAGACCAATGGATGAGTGTTTATAAAGCAACTTTCCCTAAAGACATACCGGTTTCCACCAACTCAGTGACGATTCAGCGAGTCACACCACCGGGTCTCCACGCTTTCACCCCAGCTACTTCCCCAGGTAACCATAACTTCATAGCGGTAGCTACAAGAAGACCCAAATCCAGATTTCGCCATATAGAGTTGTCCGACACTGTTAAAAACAAGTTCACTGAGCTAACTCGGCATGTTTCTCCTTCAACCCGTTTATATCACCCGACTCAGCCCGAGTCGGATACCATAAGTGCAGGGGAGAAAACAACGAAGGGCAAACTCGACAATTACTGCTTGAAAATATTAAAAGTCCGGTCCCGAATCTATCTCTTTTCAGAGTCGACGGTTCATTTCCTACTTTCTCACCCGCGGGTGACCGGATAGCCTACATGGGTTCCACTTCCCCTGGTATTTATGTAGTGAACCGGGACGGTTCGAATATGCGCCAGGTCTTCCCCTCGTATGCTTTTGCAACCGCTTGGGACCCGGTCAGAAAAGGAATTGTATACACAAGTGCCGGACCGGAGTTTTCAAGTGAGAGTAGTAAAGTTGATATTATAGCCATTGACGTTGATGATGTTAGCCCGTCAAATTATAAAAGGTTGACCATAGATGGTAACAATAATGCATTTCCCTGGCCATCACCCGATGGGAAACGGATTGTTTTCAGGTCAGGTCGATCAGGTCACAAGAACCTCTACATAATGGATGCAATCGAAGGAGAGAAGGGCGGGATTGAAAGATTAACCAGTGGCCCGTGGACCGATACGATGTGTAATTGGTCTCCGGACGGTGATTGGATTGCATTTTCTTCGGATCGACATAACCCAAGTTCGGGTAGTTTCGAGATATACCTAGTCCATCCGAATGGTACTGGATTAAGAAATTTTTTTCAAAGTGGGTCATCGGGTCGGGCCATGCACCCGTTATTTAGTCCGGATGGAAAGATAATAACATTTACTACAGATTATGCGGGGATATCATCGGAGCCAATCTCAAACCCACATGACTTCAATCCATCTGGTGAGGTATACACTATCAAATTGGACGGCTCTGATCTGAAGAGGCTGACCCACAGTCTTTACGAAGATGGGACCTCTTCGTGGGCTCCATACTACATCAGTCCAGATGACGTGGAGTGGCCGAAGAGGGGACGTTGTGCTTTTGAGGATTGTCATTGGCTCAATAAAGTTCCAGGCCGTGGCACGATGGTCGAACCATCGGAGTAATTATTATGGAGTATTGTAAATTGGCTTTGTGCACTAAATCTTTGTATTTTTCTCGTCTTCTTCCAATGTATACGACTCTTTGGCAGGATTTTGGTAATTAATCTCAAGAATTCACGATTAAATCCGAATGCTAACTTAACTTACATGATGTTACAAGCCCTAAACATTGGTTCAGCTAACTTCTATACATAGAAAGCGGCAATACGCAGGCTTCCACCGTTTATCCAGGCTACCTGTTCTCTTCCAAGTGCAGAAACAGAGCAACATTGCCAATGTAATTCAACCCTAAAAGCCAAATTTACACTCTTATATTCCATTTCAACCTTAACCTGAGCTAGTACCAGATACTGACCTCATTAGAGGATGGTTAATAGTGGGTTGCGTATTCCCCGGGGAGTTCGACGTGGCATTCGCAGAAGCCGAAGTGGGTGCCTGCATGGCCGTAAGCGGCAATCTTGGGCCCATCGGAAACATCTGTTGACGTTGCATGAAAGACATATGGGGATGTACGGGTTGGTTGTTGCCATATCCGGAAATGCTTGGCTGTGAGGGTGAGGTTGACATTACATGTTGCCTGTTGTTGCTGATGTGATTGTTAGCCATAGGAGAAGAAACACCGGTTTGACTCATTTGTGAAGTGGCTCCGGTAGGTACAAACCGTGTCGCTACAATTCGGGCCCTCTCAGCAGCAAACCTTTGCCTTGTTTTCTCCACTTGTTCACATTCTTTCATGAGTAAGGTTTCTACTTCTGCAAACTGCTTCAGCTTCAGCTCCAATCTCTTCAACTGAGATAAAGATTGAAAATAAGTTTATACAAATCAAAGGTTTGAGAAAATAGAATGTTTAGGAGGTCCCAAGGATATGAATTTTCAGTGGAAGCTCCAAACATAATCAGTGTGTTTTCCGACATCCACCACAATCACCTATATAATGGGGGGCGCTAAAGAGGCATCTGCCTCCCAAAATAGAGCTTTGATATGAATGATTACAAACAGAAACCACAAAAAACTATCAATCTACCAGCCAGAACACCCCACCCATGGGCATAACAGATATGTGAATCAGGAGCTAAAGATACATGTAAATTTCAATGTAAAGCAGAATCCAAAGACAGTTTGCAGATGAGTGTCGAACTTCTCGGTGAACCTTTCAAATTTAAGGCAAATCTAACCTTATATAGTTTCAGATAAAGAGACATGTCCCTCTGGCTTTTCTTACGTTCCATTTTTTAGGATGAATAATGTCATGCAGACGCAGTTATATAATGATAAGTATTAAGTACTCAGTGGTCCTGCTTTCAAGTCCTTTTTGAGGAAAATCATTTCTCAGCAACAATTGTTCACCATATTCCCAGGAATACATGACAGAAAGATGCATGTGGAAAAGACAAAAGACATACCTGATGGTTTATGATATTAGCTGACAATCTTTGAATTTCTCGTTCCTCGTGATCTGCAAATAGTTTTGCCTTCATAGCTGCAGCTGCAAGACCAGCTTTGGCAGCAACTTTAACATTTTCTTCTGGTAGGGGACGAACTTCCGCCTCCTTTTGATCAAATGAACCATGCGTTGCTGAGTTTTCACCTTCAGACAAAGTTGCCAAGGACGCATGGGCACAAGCTGCAGCAACTCTGGGCCCAACAACAGAGGCCAAAAAAGCAACCTGGATTATTTCCCCACTAATTAGAGCCATGTATGAAAAGCTACCAACAGAATTAGATCCATCTTTATTTAAACTGCATCACCATCTCTTGGGGGCGAAAATTCTCTTGCATGGAAAGTCATCAATGATGAAATGAGATTCTCCAAAAATAAATATGATAATTTGGGAAAATTGTTAAGAAAGCATTTCAACTCTCATCAGCTCCTTTCATTCTTTTTTTATCTGTTAACATTTCTCATCCCGTCTACCAGTTGCCACAAGGAAATAAGCTTTACATGTGCCTTTGGTATAGCACCAAAATAGTGTCCCATGCTAATCATAATTCAACTATTTGTCTGACGAGCAGATAGCTCCACTGCCTTAGTGGTTAAGTGGCATTGGCTCCCCCTTGTCAGGGTTCGAACCTTGCCCCCTCCCCCAATTATTAAAAAAAAAAAAACTCTGGCTAAGAAAGAAGACAAAGATAATTCCAAAGTTAGCAGCTTTTTCATCTGCCCTATTTCCGATGTACCAAAAGATAATTGATTCTATGCTCACTCTCCACAGTAATACATTCATTATACAAATCTCAAGTTGCTAGTGAAAGATTGAAAGAGTAATTTGGTGCCTGAATAAACAAGCCACATACCATAGTCATTACTGGATTCCCAGAATTCGCAAAAGGAAGCCTGCTTTCAGAATCTGCAACTTGAAGGCTGGGCCCTAAAAAAACGCAAAAATTAGGGGGGAAATTACAGACTTAACATCTTCATTTCCATAGAGGGCAAAGACCCTAAGTAAATAACAAACCTGGTAGATTCCCATTCATATTTGAGTGTGATCTTCCACAGCCATCTCCATATGAAACAATCATTGATTTGGGCATGCTTGGGACTTCCATATCTTCCAATTGGCTCTCTTCCATGGGTAGACGTAAAAAATGAAGTATGCATTGTGCTTTTGACTTAGTACCAACATGCTCAGCTATTTCATTCCAGTTGTCATTGTAAATTTCCATTGCCTCAAGCAGCAATAGAGTTTCCTGATCACTCCAACTTTCTCCATCTAGGTCATCATAATCTTTTGTTGACTCTACTCTAACAAAATCTATGCTTGAATGACCAGAAATAAATCTCCCATCATGGAAGCAATCGGAGCAAAGAAGTGCATCAACCTGTCAATTGGCCAATAATATCAACAAAAGAGAATTACTATAATTATTTGAAGGAAACAAATGAGATTATTAAAATCAAGATTTTAGTAAAGCAACATCTTGAAAGACAGACCATGAATCCCCACAATGCTTTATGTTCACATACAACCTCGACATTTCAGATTAAGCAACATAACTTTAAACTTAGCTCCACTACGATGCACTTGTAAAACTTTAGCCCTTCTATACAGGAACCAAACCAATGTTCACCTCATGATTCAATTTTCTGAGTACTTCAAAGCAAGTAATCATTCTAACTATTTTGCATGATTTGTCTGGCTTACTTTTATATGCCTTATAGCTACCATCAGTTGTTAAATCCAAAAATATATCCTGAAGTAACCTAAACTACTCACTGAAAGTGTTAATAGATGATCAGAAACCAAACCAAATCAAGGCAAGCCAAGCAATCTATAAATCATCTTTGGAAACAACATGCTATGGTGAACTAGAATTAGTCACCATAAACAAAGTACTTACTTCTAGAAAGAAACTTCATTGTCTACAAATGAAAATGGAAATCTATTGTTGTTCATTTGTCGGCCACCAGAACCAAATAGAAAACTACCAATACCCTTGGAGCACATAAGAATATAGTCTTTTAATGACTTCCATTTTGTATAGATTAAAGCAAACAGCAATATATATCAATTATGGCAACAATTTGGAAAATTTTAAATACGCAAGGTCCTACTGTTTCTAACATTATGGAACTGCCAGATGAGTAATCAAGATTCTGGGCCCCAAACACAAAGGTGGTGCGAGCTAGGCAGTGAGTGTGCTGATATATTGAAACTGGACAAAATCGTAAGCGAAAAGGTTCTTCCCTAACAATATCTAGAATGGTATTATTCTTCCCTAAGAACCAAAGGAAAATACTAATAAAATATTGCAGAACCCATCCTTTCATACATGGTAATTCTGGTGCTTTAAGATACATATCAGAGAGTACGTTGTATTAAATGGTCCTAATTAAATTTGATTACTGCATTTCATTAGGTTTTCAAGGTAAAATCCGCACATGTGAAGCAAAAAACTAGTCAGATGGACAATGGAAAGCAGAACTAATAAATAAGATTTACCCTGAATGATGCAAAAATTAAGAGGCCATAAAAGTCACATACCTCCTTTTGAGACTGATAATATGAAGTGGGAATAGGCTGTGAACAAGAACTGCAGTAGTTTTCAGATAAGCGCTCTCGTATTCTATTTTCCAAGTCAGAGACATCATTATCATGATATGACAACGGGGAATAAACATCAGCTGCTTTAAGCCTACATTTGGGCTTGTCAAATTTGATCAAACTATCAATAGACTTTAAAGCAGCTGATGGCACATGAACCTCACCATTTGAACTCTCCCTTAAGTAGGACCCGACTTTCCATGGCTCATGACTTGGCCCAGCTGCACAATAATTGATAATTCCCCAGTGATCAAGAAACCGGAAAATTCGAGTTAAATCCTCATTACTGATGCCATTTATCAACCCCTGACAATCAGAAACTGCAATTCTCCTCTCTGGTTTATCCATGTATTTGACAACAATTTGATTTCTACATTCAATATATTTCTCTGGCATATGTTCCGGTGATTTCCCAGAGAAGAAAAGTGGCACAACTTGTCTTTCCAGTCGATGCACGGTTGATGGTGAAAACCACTCTGCTTGCAAGGTCCACAAACACAACCAAATATTAATACACGAGAAAGAAGCTTTCAGTGCAGAAATAGAGAGGGTGCAAGATAAGCTTGGTGTTACTGTTTAACAAAACTTGTTTGTACTCCTTTAGCTACAGACATTACACAGCACATCATGTAAATAGAACCAACCCAAGTTTTTTTTGGTCGAAAACCCAAGTTTAAATTGCTGAACTTTGGTTTTATTTTAGATTAATCTCTTCATTCTCTTGTCTGAACTAGATCAAGATTCAAATCCTTTCTTAGAGTCGAATCAAACCTCTAGGTACTAATCAACTCACCCCAGTCAAATACAGAAAGGAACTTAGAGTACACATTTTCCCAAAAGTCTTCTCCAACAGTGCATCTTAATATTCAAGCTGACATGGAAGAAAGTCAAACCCTTTCTACATCTTAATAGTATAACTTACAGTCAATTAATATAAACCCGTACTGTAATAATTAAAACTAATTTTCATAGTCAGGCCAAAATTGAAACCAGACAAGTTTAAAGCATGAAGATATTAAAGAGACAGCAGAACCGGACCTGAATGCATTGGCAGGACATGAACCCTACTCCCAAACCTCCTAACAACACCACGCCCCTCCATTATAGGAGGAGAGGAAATCACATGCTTCTCCGGATCAACAACCGGGGATTCCATCGAAACCGCCTGTAACTGCCCGTGCGAAACATTCTCCAAAACCGCCAGCTCAACCTGCTGATGCCCCTTGCTATCCCCATTCAAACCCGCCCGTTCAGACGCCACGATCGCCATCACGGAAAAGTGAGGACGGTTCACCGTTCTCTTCACCACGGCGGGGAACTCCGAGATGCGAACTCCACCGTCGGGCAGGACCTCACTCTCGCCGGATCCCGCCATAGATGGATACGTAGTCGCTACACCGGCATCGTCCCCTGAGTTCTCGAGGTCATCGTTGTTGTTCTCTTCGTCTTCTTCTTCCTCTAGGACCACATCATTTTCTTCCAACTGGTGCTTCGATCTTCGCTCTCGCTTCCTCCGCTTCCATCGACCTCGACCATCTATTCCCCCAAAAAAACAATTCTAGGTATACTGAAATGGGTATTTAGGGTAACTTAAATTGAAGTATCATTGAAGACTGAAAATGAATTTCTCTTTAAAAAAAGGAAGGATTACCTGAAGAAGGAACGGGCATTGGATTTGAATTCTTGAAAGGTGAATTTACACACACAAAGTGTGTGAAATCGCGGCGTTAAAATTTCAGCAAATGGAAGCTGAGCGCAGTCGTAAGAGCGGAGCTGAAGGAGAAAGAGAGTGAATATGGAATTTCTGTTTTGTTTTGGGTTTTGATTCTCTGTTTGTTTTCGTTCTTTTCCCCTTCCACACTTCAATGCTTTCCGTTTTGGTTTTTTTTTTTTTTGGTGAAACACTGAAATGGCTGTTGTTTAGCTGATTTTACATAAATATGTAAGTTTTAGTTTAACCAAATAAGTGTTTAAATTATGAAAAAACTTATAATGTGTTTCGAATACAGTTGAATACTATTAACGCTTAACACATCAAAATATCATTAAATTAATTAATAAAAAAAATTATATACAATTAATAATTATTTAAAATAAATTTTAAATTAAATTATTTTGCTTGATTGAAAGCCGGAATTGGTAACCGTGGCGGTTGTGAGTTTGATCATAATACTCAATCTCCCTCTACTGCTGGGATTGTTTGTTTAATATTCGGGTTCGACAATTGGTCCCGACCAACAATGGGAGTTACCAGTTACCACTTGAAACTGGTTGTAACGTAAGGGAAGCGAGATGACGTCGACGCCAATATATGTATTGGCTGAGCCTGAGGCCTAAGGGATAGAGAATAAGGCAAAAGAGGAAAAAGCCCAACACTTTACCCAAAACTAAAAGCCTTTTATTTCTTAGTAATGCCAAGCTTGGACCTTTGGAAACTGGAGTGATCTCCAAGCCATCTTTACTGTATTTTAAGCTCGCTTTTGCTTCGCATAAATTTATTGAAGTTTACAGCGGAAAACCCCCCCGAATCCTCCGATGTCGGTATGTCATTTTTCTTCCGATTCTCTTTTTATAATTTTCTTTGTTGAAACCCTAATTCAATTAAAAATTTTGTTGTTTTGATGGTGCAGATCTTCGAGTACAATGGGAGTGCGCTAGTAGCCATGGTAGGCAAGAACTGCTTCGCCATTGCTAGTGATCGGAGACTCGGAGTTCAACTCCAAACTATCGCCACCGACTTCCAGAGGATTTCTAAAATCCACGATCGCCTCTTTCTCGGTCTCTCCGGCCTCGCCACCGATGCTCAAACCTTGTATTCCCTTATCTTTTGTTTTCCCTTCATGTTTTTTGTTTTCTAAAAGGAAAATTATTGATTTATCCTAATAACGATTGAAGGTATCAAAGGCTTGTTTTTCGGCACAAGCTGTATCAGCTAAGAGAAGAAAGGGACATGAAACCTGAGACCTTTGCTAACCTTGTTTCTGCAATTCTTTACGAGAAAAGGTTTGTTTAATCCCCATCACCCCTTTAATTTTTCAGACTCTCAGCTTAGTTCTTAAGATTAATGGTAGAAATGGGATGATTTAGTTATGTTTTATACAACCAAATACTAACTTCTGATTAGTTTGGCAATTGGGATTCTGATTAATTTTTAAAAATTTTACTAGGAGAGAAGTTGATTAAGCTAGAAATAGAATAGCTTGTGAATTAAGTGGTAATTTAGTACTTTCCTTTTTGTCCGAAAGATGTTGCAACTTGCAATGGAGGGTGGGACTGGGTTGCAAATGCCCGGACTTGAACTCTAAACCTAGATTTCACCTCTTAAAGATGGTTGCTTGAAACAACTAGCTAAGCTCCGGATTTGCTATATCGTACTTTTGAATAATACTGGATACCAGTTTAGTAGATGAAAATTTTACATGTGGATGAAGAAGAGCCTTCTTTATGTCCTTGAAGGGAAATTACCCACTTATCTTATGATATGAAACTGAGCATCAAGATATTATCCGCCTGTCGTGTTCTTAATGTTTAGCCTTGAAACCTAAGAGATAGACTCTTCCTTTACTAATATACTCTAGCCCTTTCTTTATGATATGTCAAGCTAGAGAGAGTTTGTAGGAAAGTTAGATTGGAGTGGGAATTACATTTGAAAAAGGGTGCACCTTTTTATGTGGTAGAGATAAGTTTTATGACATTCTTTTTTCCATAGGTTTGGTCCATACTTCTGCCAACCCGTAATTGCTGGATTAGGAGATGAAGACAAGCCCTTCATTTGCACCATGGATTCCATTGGAGCCAAGTAAGTTGATTTCATTCTCTTGTAAATTTTTAAATGAAAAAGCATGAAGTTGTCTTAGTTGCTTATTATATTATTTTCATTTTCTTTTTTTTAACTTACTGTATTTGGCTAACCAAGAGGCTTGTTTTTGTAACCTAAATGCCTTTGAATTCTACTTGGTAAATAGAAGCTCTGCTAATCAAATTTTCTTTATGGAAATGAAAATTTTATTTCATATCTCAACCGAAAGCCAATTAAAGTTGAGCACTTAACTCTCTGATAATGCATCCTCTAGTGGCCTGTGGGCTGTGACATCTAGGAGAGAACCAGAAACTTGAACGCTTTTTAGTAACACAAGGCACCGATCGAAATCAGTAATTTGGACACTGATCAATACAAGAATTACAGTGTTCCAAGTCCAACCCTGTCTTAAAAAAGTCTTTACAAGCACTATCCTTTGATATTTGACAAACAAGGGGATTCGCATGATGTTAGCAAAATTAACTACACCCTCTATGCATTCTTTACTTTGTCTCTTTCCACACATGATAAACAAGAAGAAACTATCCCCTAGCCAGCAACTCTACATAATAATTTCTTTTAATAGGAGAGGCCTTTTTATTAATATGTTCATGTTAATTGTTTTTCATGTGTAATTTCCTTGTCATGACTCTCTCTCTTCTAAATGATTTTACTAATAAATGACCTTTAGTGTATCCATAGGATCTTTGTTATTATTAACTCTTATGTTGTGTTTATCTATATCTTGGCTACCAATGAATTGGACTTTTGCCTGAAAGTACTGATTGAAATCTTATGGTTATAATGATTTTTTTATCTTATTTTGGTCACTAAAAGCCTTTTGAAGTAAATCTCGACACTATCACAATTCACAAATGTTACATTTTCCCTTGTAAATGCAGGGAGCTTGCAAAAGATTTTGTTGTAGCTGGCACTGCATCAGAGTCTCTCTACGGTGCCTGCGAGTCAATGTTCAAGGAGGACATGGTTTGTTATTTTTATATATATTTCCATTTGCTCAAATTCGAAACGCATTCACATTAGTGATGAAACTTTAAATTAGAATTCTTTATATGCTTTTTATCCAAAAGCTAAGATATGGTGTCTATTTTTGGAAGTAAATAAGGTTACAGTGTACCGACTCATAAGTTAAAAGTATTATGGTTGTTGGCTACAAAATGTTCATACCAGGAACACAAATTCATGCTTCATTGACCCGTTGTTTTGTTGTCCAGGAACCTGAGGAATTGTTTGAAACGGTTTCCCAAGCTCTCCTTTCATCAGTTGATCGTGACTGTCTGAGTGGTTGGGGCGGACATGTCTATGTTGTGTAAGCATTTACAAATTTTTATATTGAGATGTATACACACACGCACATTCTTTCCTGCCATTTTATCCCTAGGCTCATATATTTATTATTATGTTTCCCAAAAGAATCTGGTTGTTAATAGAGAATGTGCAATATTTGGTTGTTTCTTGAATATTTGCAGTAGAGGTAACTAATTGACGGTGTCGGAATGCTATGTTATTCCACGGCCATTCATTTTTTGATAAGCACACACGTCCAACACCCATGCTTATATTTAGACACAGATAGCAATATTATCCTACAAGGATCCTTCAAATACAAGGAAAAACTTGGGGGAAATGAACATACCCGTATCCAACACTTGTACTCGAGTCCGATCAATACAATTGTGATTTACTTGATATTATATACATATTTGCAGCACGCCTACAGAAGTAAAGGAAAGGATCTTGAAGGGAAGGATGGATTGAATGCCGCCGACTGGTGTTGTCAAGATCCTCCATTGCCAAACTATAAAACTGTTTTCCAGTTTATTCATCTTCCGATAGGACTTGATTGTGATGTACTCGGGATAAGTTATGAAAAAATTGATAGAACTTACATTGTTGACATCATGCTGGATTTGTGAGAGCTAAATTTGTTTTTCCTGTTGCTAATTTTATGTTAGATAAGATGCATGGAAATTTTAGAACGATGAACTGTTTTTCTCTTATTTTTATAATCTCGCAACTATGTTTTAATGGTACACGAAACGTTATATATAATTGGTAACGATCCTCTTTATTTGAATAAAAATTAGAGGTTTGAGGCATAATTAGAGGTTTGACTGGTTAAATCCGCTAATATTATTGTTTGATGAATAGTAGATTGAAACGCCGGATTGGGGTAAAATTGTTAATTTTAAAAACGCTCATAATAGAAGTTTTTTGAGATTAGAGGTTTAATATTATAGTTGTAAAGATTCTTTTACTCTTACTAGTTACCAAAAATTTTAAAATAACCTAAATTAAATATTTTCTCACCCTATTTATATTAATCTTATTTTTTATATTATTACATATTTATTTGTGTATTTAAATTATATTAAAATAATTATATAAATAATAAATTAATATATAAATTATTCAAATATGTTTAGAAAAGTTATATTAAAAATAATTTTATAGGTCTAATTAATATTAATTAGATACAAAATATTAATAACTAATAAACTATTTAAACAAGTATTGAAAATAATCATGTCCTTATATGTCATTTTACTTGTTTAGATAATTTAACAGCTATCAGCTATCAGTTAATTTTACCAAACAATTTTATACAATCAGCTAATACAATTCGCTAGTCAAATCAACTGATTCAATTAGCTATAAGCTAATGTAATCCGCTAATTGCCAAACAGGACTAATATTTTGTACAATTTCTGTTATAAAAAATATTGTTTTATCAATATATTAAAAAATGATGTGATCTTATCATCGTCTAAAAATAAAAATTACCACAAATTATTTTAAAAATTTTAAAGTAATAAAAATATATATTAATTAAATAAATATAATCTTGTTCCGTAAAACTTGACTCGAAATTGAATATTTTGAGTCAAATTGAAAAAATAAAATATTTTGACTAAATGATCAAATATGACTTGAATGATTATGTAACTCTAAATATAACTTTTTTAATAAAAAATTTGCAATTTGGTTTCTCGATTTTGTTTTTACTCAATCTAAACATTTGAATGCAATTCTATATTAAAAAAATTCATCAATTTTTTGGCTCCTTTATTTTTTTATCAATTTTCTTCGAAATCTTTTTTAGGGTAATATAAATATATTATATAATTTTAGATGATATTTAATTTATTAAATAAAAATATAAACTTTATTCAAATTTGTGAAAAAAAAATATAAAAAAATATATGTATATCAATATATCATGTATGCTAATAGAAATCGTTTAAATCAAAATCAATCAGTATCGTAATATTATAAATATTTATAATAAAACTTAAACACATAAACAACTCGACTCAGAAAACTTCAAATAAAATTTAAATGATAAAATAGATCTTGTCAACTTAACTAACACGAAAGTTTTTGTTTAGATTCCATCAAATATCCAACACTAATTATGTGAATATCGTAATTAAATTATAGCAAAAAAGTTTAGTGCTAATATAAGAAATGTGTACAAAATTTGTTTGGTATTATGCTTAAATATAAGTTCTCAATATAATTAAATTATTTTATAATATAAATTTTAAAAGATAATATACTTAAAAATAAAAAATAAAATTTGTTGATAATATTTTCCATCAAATTCATTGAAAACTCTAATAAATGACGTTCACTCTACATTATCAAACCTATTTAAAATTTAGATCATTCAAAATAATAATTTATTAATTGATTGAAGCATTTGTAACATGTTTTCAATTAAGGTCTTAGAAATTAATGATTTTTTTTGTTTATTATGCCGTATTTGTGTGGAAATAATCCCGTCATGTCTAAAATTCTTGGGAGGCTTTGGATGGTAATTTATCTAGACAACCCTTTTAAAAGGGTTATTTAGATAAATAACACATTCAAGATTATTAAGATAAATATTCAGCAAGAAAATATGATTTTATTAAAGTAAATCATACAATTTGAGACATGGTCATAGGCCTCATTAAAAACCCCTTAAGCCTAAATGGAGGAAAAGAGTATTATATGACCATGTTATACAACAATAGAACAAAACACCGAAACACAAACACGAACAAACGTTCGAACTAAAAAGCAACAACACCCCAATGCAAATCTCAACTGTAGATGCCCAAAGCCAAAATCAGCATCCCTCGCAACCAAACCATACCACTCACGGCCACAACCTCTCACAACGTCACACGTTGCAACAAAATAATACCATGTCGTAGCTGTCAAACATGACGCCCAAAGCCAAAATCAACTACAATCACCCAACACCCCTAACTCCAACATCCCTTCCAACCGAACCATACCACCCATGATCACAACTTCTCACAACCCCATACGATGCAGCCAAACAGTACCATGTCGTAGCTGCCAAATATGACGCCCAACCAAGGCACCCAACAGCCACATATTAAGCCGTGGCAAGTAAAATACCGAGGCAAGTCAATTGCCGTGGCATGTTAATTGTCAAGGCAACTAGGAAATCCTACACTGGAAAATCCATTCGAAAATGTCGACTCCTTGTTTTGCAAGCACGTCCGCAAAATCAGAAGGCCAAATATGATGCAACATCGCCTCGAAAATATCCTCTAACTTCG
The DNA here is from genome assembly GCA_030270665.1 of Hibiscus trionum. Classification (NCBI taxonomy): domain Eukaryota; kingdom Viridiplantae; phylum Streptophyta; class Magnoliopsida; order Malvales; family Malvaceae; genus Hibiscus; species Hibiscus trionum. The sequence goes on from BSYR01000016.1 coordinate 820,060, forward strand.
TCTCTTGGCTAAACGTCGTGTTACACAAATGTTGTCGCAACAATTTCGCAACGCTGTCTTCTTTGACAGGGACCCCAACACCCTCACATTCCACGACAAAACCTTAATAACGCCCAACTACTCCTCTCGATCTCCTTTATCAAGGATCTTCACAATGTCCTTGATGATCGCCTCCTCGTTCCCTATCGTTGAAACACCCAAGAATTTACCCAATTCCACCGTGGCTCGAGCCTCGCACAACAAAACATGTTGTCTGTTGAGTGGACCGAAAGATCGATATGAACCAAGAGGGGGTGAATTGGAAATTTAAAGTTTGTGTGGTGGAAATTGCAAATTAAAAAGATTGACAAGGGATTTTAAAGTGGTTCAAGTTCCAAATGAACTTTACATCCACTACCTTAGCTTCACTAAGGATTTGCAACAATTCCACTAATTGATCTTCCCCTTTTCTAGGCTAAGGAGGCAACCCTTACAATTTCGGTTAAATTTTCTACCCAAAATTTAACCCAATCCTCACAACAAGGTAACAAAGAATTTGTTGGCTAATAGAGTATCTCTCAATACAAATTGTAGCCCAATTACAAGCACTCAACCCAATTGAACAAGATAAGAATAAAAATTACAATTGAGGTTTCTAGACAATATGGGATTTTTGCACAATTGCTTGGATTTGATGTATAGATGTTTTCTTGATGATCAATAGTTGATGCTGGAGCTTTTGGATGTCTCTTTTATACCTTCTCATTGATTTCTATCCGTTTGGGTGGTTGGGAACATAAATGGAGCCGTTGGAACCCTCTCTTACCACCATAAATGCACTTCTGCAGCTATGCGTATCGGTACGCGGGGAGGTGTATCGATACCTGTCTCAGAAAAGAAAGAGTCGTTGTGTGCAATAAATAAGGGGTATCGATACGCACATAAGCGTATCAGTACGGGGTATCGAAACGGTAAAGGCCGTATCGATACCTTTTTCTCAACTAAACTCACTGTCGATTTCCGTATCGGTACGAGGGTTTTGCGTATCGATACGGGTCAACGACTATTTGAAATTTGGTTACCAACCAACTGACACCAACGGTCAAAATATTTAAATCGACTTGATTTAAAAATTTATTAAAGTCGTATCGATACGAGGGTTTACCGTATCGGTACGCCATTCAAACTCTTTAGATTTTAACACAGAGGTGTATCGATACGAGGGTTTGCTGTATCGATACGTGTTCCTCCAGTAGCCAACTTTGGTAAAAAGGTATCGATACGCTTGGGAGTGTATCGATACACCTGAACGTTTTTTAATAGTTTGGCCTTGGAACACTTAGAAAATATTTTGAGTTTGAGTTTTTCAAATCAGTTTTAAAGAGTTGGTGATTTAAAACTTATTAATGGACTTACAAAAACAATTTTAAGTTTTTCAAATTGATCCTTAAAGATCTAATTATATCAAAATCAAACATAGGTTTTACAATCTCCCCCTTTTTGATATAACAAAACTAAAACTTAAAATTTTTGACATTTTGAAAAATCTTTACAAAGTTAACTCCCCCTTAATATAAGCTTAGTAACCTTTGAGTTAAAATCAAAATATTTGAAGTGTTGAGCTAGTTTCTCTCCCCCTTTTTGTTAGATTAAAAGTATTGAGACAATTAAGTGCATAAGCATAGGCAAAGGTATAAATAAGCAACATTTATTATTGATCATAGCATCAAACTTAGAATCCAAACAAAAGCAGAAAATCAAAGCATAGGTTTAATAATAAACTTAGTCCTAAGAACATAAATCAAAGGTGCATAAAAAGAAAATCCTAAATGATATGCATGAGATGCAAGAAGAAACGTCTAGGCATCATCTTCATCGTCTTCATCATCTTCGTCATCAATTCCCATAGGAGCATTGTCCCTCATACTATTTCGCCACTCATCGTGGAAAGCAGAGATGAAAATATTCAAAGAATGGTGACCGCTTTCAAGGGATGTGAGGCGATTCTCCATACCCGTCATCCTTGTATCAAAGGTTGTTTCAAGGGAAGTAAGACGAGTGTTCATGTCCGTGCGCAACCCGGTAAATTGCTCATTGAGGTAAGTCATGAGAGCATCCATGGAGGGTTGTGGGACTTGAGGAGATTGAGGAGCTTGAGGCTCTTCAAATACGGCGGCGGCCTCCCTTGGTAGCTCGACAAGACGTACCCATTCACCATTAAAATATTGGAACTTTGCCCGTGCAAGAGATCGCTCATCAATGGGATCGGTGAGGGGAGTTGGGTAGTCAAAAGAGCAATCAATATCCTTTTTAACAAAGAAATAACTTAAGGTCGTACCATATGTAAAGAAGGTGACGAGAGTTGTGTGACGATTTTGCACAAGGTAGACGATCTCCACAAACATGAGTCGAGCAAGATTTGGGCGCTTTCGCTCACGGAAGCAACGGATCCAAAAATCATCCACTTGACGGATGGTGGAATATTTTCCTCCGGATGGACGAAACCACCAAGACACCATCAAATGTAAGATCCAGTCTTGAGCATTTAGGGCGGTGACGGATCCACTAAGAACATGCCCCAAAGCATGCTCATCATCAATGCCTTCATCCTCTAATTTAAAAACTTCACAATGGATTTGACATCAAGGATGATTTTCTTCCCCATGAGATAAGAGCTAATGGCAACAACTTCCCCATTACGAGTAATACATTTGGCATTAGTGTAGAAAATCAAAACCAAAAGTCGATAATAAAAACCGGGAATAGATATGAAATCCATGAAATTCCAACGTCGAAACAAAGGAAGATATTCAAACTTAAAACGCTCCGAATCGAGAAAAGGAATGGATATTACCCTTTCCGCACGAATCTTATAATTCTCAAATTGACGAAAATAAGTTAGACCCATGGGACTTTCAAAGGATTTCTCATAGATAGTTGAGTAGTTCGGACGAGCAATCGCTCCAATGGTGGATGATTCACCGGTTTGAGAAACCCTTGTACGCTTCCTCGATGGTTCCTTTGGTGCCATGATCTAAAAGTGAAATTAAGCAAAAGGATTTCTTCAATTTTGAGTAAAAACCAAGGTAAAAAAAATTAAGTAAAATTTGAAGAAAAATTTTGAAGAACAAAAGTTTTAAAAAAAAGATGAAACAAAACAACAAAGCAAAACAAAAAAAATTGAAAAAGAAAAAGAAAGAAAAGATTACTTTGATAGAAACTTGAGAGATTGAAGAAAATTCTAGCACAATTGTGATGAGAGAGAGCTCAAATCTTTGCTTGATTGAAAAAACTCTTTTAGATTTGAGTTGAGGTGTGAAAAATATGAAGGAGGAAGAGCCTTTTATTGGCAAAAACGGCTAGGGTTTTTAGGTTTTGAAGAGTTTTAATTTTGGTAAAAGTTGAACACATTAAAAGCCAAATTTAAAGCTGTCTGCGCAATCAAGTATCGATACGCCTGAGGGTGTATCGATACGGGGGTAGAATCGTCATTTCTGCAAAAATGCCCGTTGGAGAGTCGTATCGAAACGGATGAGGTCCGTATCAAAACGACCTGTATCGATACGAGTTTAATCGTATCGATACCCGTGTAAGCGAAATAAATTCTGGGAAACTGAATGAAGAACACGTATCGATACGCGTAGATCCGTATCGATATCGTATGCCAGAAATGCATATTTGGTTCTAAGAACAACCATAGGCTCGAATTTAACATCTCCTAAAAGTATGCAAATGATGAATGAGCAGTTCTAAGCATATTTTAATAGAAGCATACTCCTCCTAACTATAGGCATGGATGAAATTAGGAGTCTAAACACATAAACATGGCATTTCACAAGATCAAGCAAAATTAAGCACAAAAGAGATCCTAAAAGGTCAAGATAGGCTAGCTAGACCTAACTCTCTCCTAAGGGACCAAAAACGCTATTTGTCTAAAGGTTTTGTAAATATGTCCGCTAATTGATTTAAGGTGTCTACATACTCTATAACCACATCTTCTTTAAGGACATGATCTCTAATGAAACGATGCCTTATCTCTATGTGTTTGGTTCTAAAGTGTTGGATGGGATTTTTTGTTAGGCATATTGCACTAGTGTTGCCACATTTTAGGGGTATGGTTTCAACTTTAATTATATAATCTAAGAGTTGTTGCTTCATCCAAAGGACTTGAGCACAACAACTCCCTAAGGATATGTACTCGGCTTCGGTGGTAGATAAGGCTACACTATTTTGTTTCTTAGAGAACCAAGATATGAGCATACTACCTAGGAATTGACAAGTTCCCGAAGTACTTTTCCTATCGATTTTGCAACCCCCATAATTCGCATCCGAGTAAGCATGAAGGTTGAAGGTAGAGTCTCTAGGGTACCAAAGACCTAAACAAGGAGTATCTCTAAGGTACCTAAAGATTCTCTTAACGGCTATAAGGTGAGACTCTCTAGGACTAGCTTGAAACCTAGCACACAAGCAAACACTAAACAAGATATCTGGTCTACTTGCGGTAAGGTAAAGCAATGATCCAATCATAGAACGATAATGCTTAGAGTCAACACACTTACCTCCTTCATCTTTGTCAAGCTTTGTAGATGAGTTCATAGGTGTGGCTTGAGGCTTTGCATTCTCCAAGCCAAACTTCTTGAGCATATCCTTTATGTATTTTGCTTGGTTGATGAAGGTGTCATCATTCTTTTGCTTGACTTGGAGTCCCAAAAAGAATGAGAGCTCCCCCATCATGCTCATCTCAAATTCACCTTGCATTAACTTAGCAAACTCTTGACAATGACATTCATTAGTAGAACCAAAAATAATATCATCAACATAAATTTGAACTACTAAGATGTCATTTTTATACATTTTTATAAAAAAGTGTAGTGTCCACCTTACCTTTTTTAAATCATTTTCAATTAAAAAGTTTGAAAGTCTTTCATACCAAGCTCTAGGAGCTTGTTTTAAACCATAAAGAGCTTTGGTAAGTTTGAAAATATGATTTGGAAATTTTGAGTCTTCAAAACCCGGTGGTTGTTCCACATACACTTCTGCATTTATAAAACCATTTAAAATGCGCTTTTAACATCCATTTGAAAAAGCTTGAAATTATGATAACATGCATATGCAAGCAACATCCTAATGGCTTCCATTCTAGCTACGAGTGCATAGGTTTCATCAAAATCTATTCCCTCTTCTTGAGTGTAACCTTGTGCTACTAGTCTAGCTTTATTTCTTACAATGTTACCACTATCATCTAGTTTGTTCCTAAAGACCCATTTAGTTCCTATCGTAGATTGATTACTAGGCCTATCAACTAATGTCCAAACGTTACTTCTCTCAAATTGATTTAACTCTTCTTGCATAGCCATAATCCAAAAGTCATCTTTCAATGCTTCTTTAATATTCTTAGGCTCTATGCATGAGATAAATGCAACATGATTTATTAATCTAAGAGAAGATCGAGTGGTTACCCCCTTGGATGGATCACCCAAGATTTCACCATCTTTGACATAGTTCAACTCCCTTGGGTAGCTCACTTCCTTTTCCTCAAGAGCCAAGTCCTTCAAGGCTTCAAGAGGTGGATCTTGTGTGTCCTCTTCTTTTGTTGGAATCTCATCCTCCTTTGAAGTTTGTCCTCCATCAAAGGCATTTATGATTCCTACATCATCATCATCACAAGAATCCTTCCTAAGAAGGAGGTTATCATCGAATACAACATGAATAGATTCTTCTACTTCTAAAGTTCTTTTGTTAAATACTCGATAGGATTTAGAGGTTAAAGAGTAACCTATGAAAATAACTTCATCACTTTTTGCATCAAATTTACCTAAGTTGTCTTTTCTATTATTTAAAACAAAACACTTGCAACCAAAAGGGTGAAAATAGCTAATGTTAGGCTTTTTAGATTTTAAAATCTCATAAGGTGTTTTCTTTAAAATTGGCCTAATCATTACTCGATTTACAATATAGCAAGTGGTGTTTGTGGCTTCCGCCTAAAAATATTTAGGTAAATTGTTTTTACAAAGCATAGTTCTAGCCATTTCTTGCAAAGTTCTATTTTTCCTCTCAACTACCCCATTTTGTTGAGGAGTTCGAGGAGCCGAAAAATTATGGCTAATACCATTTTCATTTAAAAATCTTCAAACCCTAAATTTTGAAACTCGGTTCCATAATCACTTCTAATATGTGAAATTTTAAGTTCAAGATCATTTTGGGTTAGTTTTGAAAATGTGATGAATTTTTCCAAAGCCTCATCTTTAGTACTTAAAAATAGAACTCAAGTAAATCTAGAAAAATCATCAACAAGTACAAAAGCATAAGACTTACCACCCAAGCTCATAGTCCTAATTGGCCCAAATAAATCCATATGGATAAGTTGTATGCATCTACTAGTGGAAACATCATTAATGGACTTAAAGGAAGATCTATGTCGTTTACCCTTTGAGCATGCATCACAAATTTTATCATTTGAAAATTTTATCTTGGGTAAACCTCTAACTAGATTAAGGGAGACTAGTTTTTCTAAAACACTTATGCTAGCATGTCCTAGTTTCCTATGCCACAACCATGCATCATTTTCATTTTGTGCAACTAAGCATGCATGAGATGTATGAATGTCATCTAGATGCACCATGTATATGTTCCCTATGCGATGACCTATGAGCATAATATTATTAGATTTAATGTCTACAATTTTGCATCCATTTTTATCAAATAAAACATTAAATCCTTTATCACACAATTGACTTATGCTCAATAAATTATGTTTAAGACCATCGACATATAAGACATTTTCAATGAGAATAGTAGAGTGATTACCTATGGAGCCAATACCTTTAATGTGGCCATTGGAGTTGTCACCAAATGTCACTACTCCTCCACTTTTTGGCTTTAGATTCATGAATCTACTCTTGTCTCCGGTCATATGCCTTGAGCATCCACTATCAAGGTACCATGAGTTTTGACTTTGCGCTTTGGCCTTGTAGCAATGCTCCCCCTACAAACAAAGATATTAAGCTTTTGTTTTTGGTACCCAAATCATTTTGGGTCCATGAGTGTTAGCTTCCAAAACCTTGGTTCCCTTAGGAATCCAAGGTGACATAGCAATAATATTATTAGATTTTACAAGTTCCTTAGGAACCCGTACACTTCTAATTCTTTTAGCTCTACTATGTCTAGGATAGCTACCTTGTTTGTAGTAGTTAGTCTTTTTCTTAGGTTGGTGTGTTCTTGAGGATTCACCTATTTCATGCTTGACACTACCAACATTTTTCAAAGACTTTTTTAGCTCATTTAGCTCATCCAACACCTTTTGGTGTTCACTATTACATTGAGACAAAAGATTATTAAGGTCAACATTTTCATCTTGAAAGAATTTTAGTTCATCTTTTAACCCTAATATCTTTTTCTCAAATTTTGAATTAGCTTGAGTGAGTGAGTCATTTTTCTCATTTAGTTCCAAAATAATCTTTTTGTTCCTAATGACTGAATCTTTATATTTCTCAACTAATTCGTCATAGACCTCTTGTAACTCATCATATGCATCATTCAATTCTTCATATGTAAAATCTAAAGTAGATGAGTTAGAGGTTACCATGGAGGAATCTTCCTCAAGTGCCATGAGGCAAAGGTTAGCCACTTCTTGTTCGTCATCTTCCGATGACTCCTCATCACTCCAAGTAGCAAGCTTGGCTTTGAGCTTCTTCTTCTTCTCAAAGCCCTTCTTCTTGAGTTGAGGGCACTCTGAACGTATGTGTCCGGGTTGTTTACACTCAAAGCAAATGATAGGATCCCTTCCTTCTTCTTTGTTCTTGCTTTTGAAGTCCATCTTTCTTTGGATTTTTCTTCCCCGGTTGGACCTCAAAAAACGTGAGAATCGTTTGGCTATCATATCCAATTCTTCTAGTTCATCCTCCTCACTAGAAGAGCTCTATTCATGTTGTGAAGCTTTAGCTTTGAGAGCTATTCCCATCTTCTTCTTCTTCTTCTCAACCTCAAGCTTCTCTACTCTTTTCTCTTCTTTCTTCTTCTCTTCTTCTCGTCCTTGCTTCATGATCTCATGAGTAAGGAGAGAACCCACAAGCTCATCAAGCTTTAAAGTCTTTAAATTCTTAGCTTCAATGATGGCGGTTCTCTTCCCATCCCAAGACTCGAGAAGTGAATAGAGTAGCTTCCGGACAAGCTTGTCTTCCGGTATGATTTCTCCAAAACCCTTTAGCCCATTGACAATAGTAGAGAAACGATCAAACATCTTAGACACCGTCTCATCGGGCTCCATCTTAAAATTTTCATAACTAAGATTGAGAATTCCAATCTTAGTTTCTTTAACATCGTTGGTGCCCTCATAAGTAGTCTCAAGAGTGTCCCACACTTCTTTGGCACTCTCGATGGATGAAACCTTAGAATAGATGTTCGGACCGAAAAAACAAAATAGCATATGGAGAGCTTTGTCATTGACTTGAATCTTTTTCCTTTCTTCTTCACTCATCTCCATCTTTTTCTTTAAGACCATCTTGCCTTCACCATCTTGCTTCAATGGAATATAAGGGTCATCTTCAATGACATCCCACACTAGGTAGTCATTTGACTTGATGAAGAGACGCATTCTATTTTTCCAAAAAGAATAGTTATCACCATTAAAGAAGGGAGGCTTTATAGTGGATTGAGACTCATACATGCTCGAACCGGAGGTTGAAGTCATCTCTTGATATTTGACGATCACACTCTTCCAAGGAACTCCTCTTGTGGTTGTTAATCCTCAAAGAGGTAGGCTCTGATACCAATTGTTGAATGGATCGAAAGATCGATATGAACCAAGAGGGGGAGTGAATTGGAAATTTAAAGTTTGTGTGGTGGAAATTGCAAATTAAAAAGATTGACAAGGGATTTTAGAGTGGTTCAAGTTCCAAATGAACTCTACATCCACTACCTTAGCTTCACTAAGGATTTGCAACAATTCCACTAATTGCTCTTCCCCTTTTCTAGGCTAAGGAGGCATCCCTTACTATTTCAGTTAAATTTTTAACCCAAAATTTAACACAATCCTCACAACAAGGTAACAAAGAATTTGTTAGCTAATAGAGTATCTCTCAATACAAATTGTAGCCCAATTACAAGCACTCAACCCAATTGAACAAGATAAGAATGAAAATTACAATTGGGGTTTCTAGACAATATGAGATTTTTGCACAATTGCTTGGATTTGATGTATAGATGTTTTCTTGATGATCAATAGTTAATGCTGGAGCTTTTGGATGTCTCTTTTATACCTTCTCATTGATTTCTAGCCGTTTGGGTGGTTGGGAACATAAATGGAGCCGTTGGAACCCTCTCTTACCATCATAAATGCACTTCTGCAGCTATGCGTATCGGTACGCGGGGAGGTGTATCGATACATGTCTCAGAAAAGAAAGAGTCGTTGTGTGCAATAAATAAGGGGTATCGATACGCGCGTAAGCGTATCGGTACGAGGTATCGAAACGGTAAAGGTCGTATCGATACCTTTTTCTCAACTAAACTCACTGTCGATTTCTGTATCGGTACGAGGGTTTTGCGTATCGATACGGGTCAACGACTATTTGAAATTTGGTTACCAACCAACTGACACCAACGATCAAAATATTTAAACCGACTTGATTTAAAAATTTATTAAAGTCGTATCGATACGAGGGTTTGTCGTATCGGTACGCCATTCAAACTCTTTAGATTTTAACACAGGGGCGTAGCGATACGAGGGTTTGCCATATCGATATGTGTTCCTCCAGTAGCCAACTTTGGTAAAAAGGTATCGATACGCTTGGGAGTGTATCGATACACCTAAACGTTTTTTAATAGTTTGGCCTTGGAACACTTAGAAAATATTTTGAGTTTGAGTTTTTCAAATCAGTTTTAAAGAGTTGGTGATTTAAAACTTATTAAGGGACTTACAAAAACAATTTTAAGTTTTTCAAATTGATCCTTAAAGATCTAATTATATCAAAATCAAACATAGGTTTTACATTGTCGGCTGTCATACTCAGATCCGCTAAACGAATTCATTGTTGTCCTTCTTCCCTTCTGTGTCGTCGCCCGTCCCCTCCCTCTACCCCTCTTGCGATTAGAAGGCTCAAACGAGACAACTTCCTTCAACACAGACCTAGAGTCCTGCGTGTTATCAACACTTACATGATTAGAATTATCCGATAAAAGCTCAACCGGTACTATTAACCCGGCCTCAATCGCCTAATTTTCCTGAGTTCCAACAGTAGAGAGACGAACTCCACTGGACAATCCACCAAATTCAAATCCTTTAGCCCCGACCCCTCTTCAACTCAGCATACATTTTCTAACCATGACACCATATCCACCCCTCATCCGTCACTCAATCTTTCGAGCTAGTTTGTACTTCGACCTCCTGATACGTCGAGCGTTGCTGCTCAATCCACAATTCATTCGATCTCCACTTCATAAGGTCCCAGCTATCCAAACTATTACGATTTTTTATGCCCTATCAACCTCCTCAATTGGAACACTAGGCTGTTGACCTCGACCACTAACTCCCTATGTTCCATCCATATGCTGCCTACTACCCTCCTTCCCCCAGCTCGAAGCATCATCCTCACTATCAATTTCTGACTCGCATGCCCGCTCACAATAAGAGCATAAATGATCATCTAACCTTGGCTCAAATTCGACAACTCGAAGGCGAAACTTCAAATCATGTGCATGTAATTCCAAGAACTCATCAATACGATCTAACTTCTCCGTCTCAATCAGAATATAGCCTCTTTCAAAAGAATTCGGCTCTAAAATTGAATCATCACACCGAATCAATATCCCCCACATCAAAGCTTTATTCACGAATGTTTCCTTCGACCACAGATGTACAAGAATTCCACAGATTGCTAGCCACACCCTCCTACACCCACTCTCATCCTAGGCTCCCACTTCACCACTTTAGAGAACCATTTATCCAAATCGAAATTCTCTAACACTGTCGACCTCGTATTCGAGTTAGAGAACAACATTAAAATTCTCGATCCCCCAATCGCATAAGAGGAAAACCTACAATCTCTACATCTTGCAATTCCTTTGCCAATGTCGCAATTCTCATTAACACACTCAATTACCCCCTGCACCATTCTAAGATTTTCTTACCTCTTTGAAACACTCACCCCATTCGTATTATCTACCTTATATTGTCCCAATCGTTCTTTCCGCATTCAGTAATAATCTCGCGTAGTTCCCCGAGCAAACGACACACTCATACGAGCCTCATAAATCCACCCTCATTCAACCTCTCAATTACCTTATTCGCCGCACTCTCCGAAGCCATACGCACAAAACCAAATCTATAGCCATTCTTTGCTCTTTTGGACGGTACAAAGACATCAAGAATTTGTCCATGGCGACCAAAAACCTGCCAAACACCTTGTCAATGTATATGATCCGATAGATTTCCCACGTAAAGAGTCCAACATCGTCGTTGACTGTTCTTTCTCTCCGGCGGCGGCATTTAAAACTTTACGGTTTAAATCGAGAAAAATTTCGGTTCGGTCGATTAATTCGGTTAAAATCATATAAATACTCATTTCAGTCCATGCAAGTTAAACTCGCGTCCTACTAAAAGCGAGTTTCAATTTTACCTCCTATTGAAAGCGAGTTTCAAATTTACCTCCTACTGAAAGCGAGTTTAACTAAAAACGAGTTATGTGTAAAAACAGACACGATAAATTAAATTTTTTTACCTATCTATTCAGCACGTAACTCACATTTAGATAAATTAACCGTTTTGGATGGGATATAAGATGCATTGAACTTTGCCCGCGTGAAAAGATAGTATTGTACTGAATGCCGACATTTGTATTTGGCATGCGCCGCCGCCGGACAATCTGCTCAACCAAGCACTATATGTGTACTTTTGTATGAACACTTGTGGCTGTGGCTGTGGCTGTGCCTGTGAAGGCTTTTTTTCAGCAATTTTGCCAATAATATTTAATAGGCACCAAATCATTTATAAAATATTGTTTTCAGTTGGGTTTTGAAAATTTAGATTTCAACTATAAATACAATAAAAAAATTAAATAGTCTAAAAATAATTATAAAATAACATTTGTTTATACATAATGAGATCAATTGATTTAATTCTCGATCGAAAGATGTTATACATATATAATCACACTAAGTTGAAGTCCGCATGTTATATCACCAAGAAGCAAAACCTTCTAAATAATTGTTTATAAAAAGTTAAATAATGATTAATTCATAAAAGTAATATAATTAGTTTTTTAATAATTTCTACCCATGAGGACGAGTGGAGAAATTTTACATAATGTAATTTTTTTCAATTATTGACTATGAGATGGAAGGGAAAATTTGCTCTTAATTGTTATTGGACTCACAATTGAGATGTTTTTAACCATATGCTATGAAAATTGTTGACTAATGTGACTATAAATGTTTATAATATAATTCATTTTAATTGATATGGATTAGGGGTTTGAAAAAAAATCGATTCAATTGATCTAATTCGTTTATCTGTTGATCCGATCTGAAAATTTGGATCTCTGACCCATTTTTTTTTATTTTTTCAATTAATTCAAATCAAATGTGGATAGTTATTTCACATTCAGGTTGAATATCCGAAAATTTATTTTTTATATATAAATCTTGTTATATTCGATATTTTTATTTGTTATATATGAAAATTTTAATTTCTATAAATACAAATCTTGTTAGGTTCAAAAAATTGTTTTTTTTTTGTTTCATTCGAAAATTCAAAATTTTCATGAATATGACCGCGAATTAAAAAAATACTTAAATCATAAGTTCAAATATCTAAATATTCGATCCGAAAATTTGATACTCAAAATTTTTTTATATTTGATTGTTTGGATCAGATACATCTTACTAATTTGTTGATCCAAAATTTTCAAAAATCCGAAAATGCACACCCATAATAGAGATAGTGACTAATGTGACAAGGAGTGTATATAATATCGCATTTCTTCCTTTTAGTTGTCTAAACTATTTTTTGTCTCTTTTAAGTGTCTAAACTATCTCGCCTTTTCCTTTTAGGTGCCTAAACATTTTTTTATTTTTTTAGGTGCCCAAACTATCATTTTTTGTTTCTTTTAAGGTCAAATTGAGGCATGTACTTTGACTAAAAAATGACAGTTTAAGCATCTACATTGACAAAAAATATATAATTTGGGTATCTAAAATGTGCAAAAAAAGTTTAGACATCTAAAAATAATAATTTGAACACATAAAAAGAGAAAAAATAATTTAGTACCTAAAAAGCAAAAACATAATAATTTGTACACTTGTTTTCACATTAATCCTTTTAATATTTATCTTCATCTTTCCGAGTGTACATCTACGTAGTCAATGGCCCATTTATGTCATGGCTGACATGGAGATCGGTTCATTTAGCTGTCAAGAATTTACACACCCGGCTACATGACAGTGACGAGACGGATCTCGTGTCACAGTCTAATTGGTCCGTAGATTTAGCATCTTTGACCGTGACATAGACAATTGAGTTCTGACTTCTGTCTGAACGGCCACCGAAAGTAAAGGTGATACAGCCACGTCCTAAAATATCTTTAACTCCAGGATTGTTGATAATTTACCCAACTATTTGGGGGTAGGGGTGGGTAATTATTCCATCAACTCTAATCGAGTTAAAATTTCCTAAAATCATCGATTTGATCAATTTTATTTTATTATTTAAACATTTAAAATTAATTCAAATTAATCATTTTTTAAAAATTAATTGTTAATGATTATTATATTATGATATAGTTTTAATATAATTTAAAAGATTTTTTTTATAATCATATATTGTATATATGATTTAAATATTTTTTATAATCATATACCATATACATATATTTTTATAAGTGTAGATAAGATTTATCATATTATTTGATAAAGCAATTATCATCTAAAATTATATAAGTCGTGTTTGGTAAACAACGGTTTGGGCAAAAATTAGAGGTTTGAGCTATAATTAGAGGTTTGACCAGTCAAACTCGCTAATATTGATTTTTGGTAAGTAGCAGATTGAAAGAGCAGATTGTGGTAAAAAAGCTAATTTTGAAAAAAGCTCTTAATAGGAGCTTTTTGAGATTAGAGGTTTGATATTAGAGTTGTAATGACTCTTTTACCCTTAACAATTACCAAAAATCTCCAAATAACTTAAATTAAATAATAACATTTTTAATATAAATAATAACATATTAAATATTGGACTTATTTGTTGTTACTACTAATTTATATTGTAACTCCCTCGTCCCGGTCTGGTCGGATGACCGATCCGAGTGGGCCACACGGGGGAAAACCGAAGCGAAACCCGTTAAGGCTTCCCCTCGGTTAACGACCCAGAATATTTCTTTTTATTTTATCTTGTCTATAGGCATAATTAAACCCTATGTGAAGTACAACAGCGGAAGATACAAACAATGCAACATACTCCGACCAACCATAACATTAAACAGCTCATTTTAATCTTTTACAGCAGGCCGTTTCGAAACGCCCTTAGGGTGTTCCGAAACGCCTTGACTTAGTCAACAGGCCAGGGTCAACCTTAGGGTGACCGTTTCGAAACAGGGGTGACCCGTATCGGAACGGCCCTAACGGTCAACTTCTCGTGGTCAACGAGATTTGACCGTTTCGAAACTTCAAAGGCCCGTTTCGGAACGCCTTCATCTCGCCAATTTCTCAAAATTCCAGTAGCAAAAATATTCCGAAACGTCCCTCATCCGTTTCGAAACGGCAGGCCAAAAGCAAAGGGACCGTTCCGAAACAAGATGGCCCGTTCCGAAACGCCCCATGTCTGCAGACTCGTTTTGGCTGTTTTAAGGCACCAGGGTACCCCAAAACACCACCAAAACACACTACAACACCATCACATTTAAACTTAAGGCAGCCCAGCTATTTTAACATGCTTCAACAAGATTAAAACAAGTCTAAACACTAAGGCAAGACATCATAGGCATGCATTCACACAACATCATTCAAGCATAAAGGTAACCTCTTAGGCATATGGCTAACATTCAAACTAAGCAATTCGGGCATGAGTTACAATTCAACATGGCAATACAAACCATACAAAAGCAAGATATCAATGAGTCTAAACAAGCTCCTAAACAACTAGAAACAATCCATTAAAACAACACATGTCCCATTGCTTAAACTATTACATGTTTAGCATTTAAAAGTCATACTTGATGTACTCAAGTCAACAACCACACTTGGAGGCCCTCCACTTGCTCGAGCAACCCGCGAACTAAGGATCTGCAATGTTGAACAAAGAGATCGTAAGTAATAATGCTTAGTGAGGGTAAGCTCTAAAAACAAACCTCAACATTGCAGGGTCCGAGCACGATCTAGCCAAGGCATTACACAAAATACCAAGGGTCCACAAGATAAAGATGCATGAGCAATAGACAATATAAATGCCATGATCATAAGCTCAAATCCACAATACATGCAATCACATTTAAGCATCCAATTAAAGCTCATATATCTCAACACATTGATACACATATCAATCAATATTGGCACCTAGCTATGACTCAAATACGCGGATAAACATGTTGGAAACTCACATCCAACAACCACATTACCTCACGGTGGGATTACACTCATCACCGGTCTCGCGGAGGGGATTCCACTCATCCTCACACCCCGTCGATGGGATTCCACTCATCACCGACTATATTTAAATACAATTTCCGGGCAAACCCGTACTCCTCCTTGGTGACTCAACGCCACCAAGGCCACGCGCGACTTTTGACTCATGTGTACACACTAACATCCTAATGATTGATCATTTGTATTCAAGTATACTAGTGCCAATATTTACTCATTTCACGTTACTCATTTCAATCAATTCCGTGCTTAGCACGTACTCACCAACAACCATCATCATACATGTCTCAAGCATCACAATTCAAGTCCCATCTCACATGTATAACACAATATACATAAGCATCCATATCACATTTCATACGAGACATACACAACCATATACATGAGTTCATCCAAAGGCTCTAGATCAAGTTTAGGATTAGGCTACCACCCCAATCCTAACTCTAGGTGGGTCTACCAAGCCCAACCTAGTCCATATACTCGAACCAACTATTTTAAAACCAAGTAAAACATTTAACCACTCACCTAAGATTCCAAGCTCAAAGACCAAGCGAGCAACCACCTTCAATTTCCCGGATTCACTTCCGATGCTTCACCGATGTCCAAACCCGATTCTAATCATCTCAAACACAAACAAAACATTCGAAATCAATAACTCATCATCGGAACCAACCCGGATTAACATTAGCAAGCATTCCACACTCAAAATCAACCCCAAAATAGAATTTCCGAGCAGCCCCTAAAACCCACTGAAATCTTCCATTTCAAGCATCCAAACAACCATCAAATTCACCCAAAGTGACCCTCATATATCATACTACCAACAGCCCCCAAAATCCAACATTAACCAACCCCAAAAACCACTTTAAAACCCTCCAAAAACCCCTTGGAAACCCAATTCCGAAAATTTCCCAAAATCATTTGAAATTCACATATAATATACCATTTGACCTCTATACACCATAACTAAGCATATCCAATCAAAACATTTCATTTATCAACATAAAGATCTCATTTTTAATCAAAATATTCAAAACTTCCATTTTCTAAAAACTTCATGAAAACGGAAATAAATGGTACTTTCATGGAGAGGGAGGTGAGGGGAAGTCAAAAATGCTATTACCTTTCAAAACGGAGTTGAAATGAGGGGGAAAGGTGATGGAACAGTAGATTTGGGTAGGGAGCTCTTGTTTCCCGATGGTGAAGAAGAGAATGAATAGTAGATGGGTTGGGTGTTTTTGTTTTGTTTTAATTTAAAGGCACAAGGACCTTTTTGCCCTTAATGAAATGGGGTATTCACAAGGGCACACAATCCATGGCTATTTGGGATTAAATTGCAAAAAACATAGTCAATCATTAAATTAATTAATTGTAAACAAAACCCGAGCCATTAAGTAAATTATAAAACCGAGCCCCAAAACAATATTAAAATATTATTTTCACCTAACCCCTAAACCCGGGTATTACAACTCTCCCCCACTTAAGGAATTTCGTCCCCGAAATTACCTGGTGGAAACAAATACGGAAACTGCTCAACCATATCCGCTTTTCTCTCCCACGTGGCCTCTTCCACACCTCTATGTCTCCACAACACCTTGACCAAGTCTATGGTCTTGCCACGCAACACGTTGCTATTAGAAGCAAGTATCTCAACGGGCTCTTCATTATAGGACAAATCTGGATTTAACTCTATCTCCTCAACGGGCATCACATGAGAAGGATCCGATCTATATCTCCTAAGTATAGACACATGAAAGACATCATGGATCTTTTCTAACTCAGAAGGTAACCTCAAACGATAAGCTACGGGTCCAATCCGCTCAACTATCTCATACGGACCAATGAACCTCGGACTCAACTTGCCCTTTCGGCCAAATCTCATTACCTTCTTCCACAGAGATACTTTCAGAAACACTTTCTCACCCACTGTGTACTCAACCTCTTTCCTCTTCAAATCTGCATAAGACTTATGACGATCGGAAGCTGCTTTAAAGCGGTCACATATCAACTTTACTTTGTCGGTGGTCCCCTTAAGCAAGTCTGGCATAGGTAACAATCTCTGACCTGTCTCGGCCCAACAAATCGGAGTCCTACACCGTCTACCATACAAAGCCTCATAAGGTGCCATCTGAATGCTAGACTGATAACTGTTGTTGTAAGCAAACTCAACCAACGGTAAGTGCTTCTCCCAAGAACCCTGGAAGTCAATCACACAACAACGAAGCATATCTTCTAGAATCTGTATCACTCGCTCTGACTGCCCATCGGACTGAGGATGATACGATGTGCTGAAATGCAAACGGCTACCTAAAGCACTATGCAAGCAACCCCAGAATCTCGAAGTAAATCTAGGATCCCTATCTGAAACAATAGACTTCGGAACCCCATGAAGTCTCACAATCTCACGGATGTACAAGTTTGCCAACTTGTCTAAAGAATCCGTAGTGTTCACTGCTAAGAAGTGAGCACACTTAGTGAACCTATCAACAATCACCCAAACAGAGTTCTTCTTCGAAGGAGACAAAGGCAACCCCGACACAAAATCCATGGTGATCCTCTCCCATTTCCATTCCGGAATCTTCAAAGGCTGTAGCAAACCTGAAGGAACCTGATGTTCTGCCTTCACTCTCTGACAAACCATACAACGGCTCACATACTCGGCTACATCTCTTTTCAAACCAACCCAGAAGTAATCATTCTTCAAGTCCCGGTACATTTTGGTACTACCCGGATGCATAGAAAAGGGACTCGAATGTGCTTCACTCAAAATCTGACGTCTCAACTCAACATCTTCTGGTACAACAATTCTATCTCTAAAGCACAACAAGTTCTCACCACTGAAATTGTACTCGGTCGGTCTTCCCTCGGCTATGTCCTGAACATGAGGAACTAAACTCACATCTTGCAAATGCTTCTCTCTAATCAACTGAATCAAAGAAGGCTTCACTTGCAACTCGGTGATCAAACCACCATCATCGGACACACTCAATCTAGCAAACATAGCTCTCAACTCAACGGCCACTTTTCTACTCAAAGCATCGGCTACTACATTTGCTTTACCCGGATGGTACTCAATGGTCAAATCATAATCTTTCAACAACTCTAGCCATCTTCTCTGTCTCAAGTTCAACTCTTCCTGTGTCATCAAGTACTTCAAGCTCTTGTGATCGGTGTAAACAATACACTTCTCACCATACAAATAATGACGCCAAATCTTCAATGCAAACACAACTGCGGCTAGCTCTATATCATGAGTAGGATAGTTCTTCTCATGAATCTTCAACTGTCTAGAAGCATAAGCAACAACTCTCCTCTCTTGCATCAAGACACATCCTAAGCCTACGTAGGAAGCATCACTGTAAACCACAAACTCCTTACCTGAAACAGGTTGCACTAACACTAGAGCATTCGTCAAAGCTTCTTTCAATTTCTCAAAGGCCTTCTGTCTTGCATCTGACCATTCAAATTTGACTCCTTTTTGCAACAATTTAGTCAAAGGAGCAGCTACTCTAGAGAAACCATCAACGAATCTCCTATAGTAACCGGCTAATCCTAGGAAACTCCTAATCTCTGTCACGGACTTAGGTTGTTTCCACTCAACAATAGCCTCAATCTTCGATGGATCAACACGGATACCTTCGGCCGAAACAACATGGCCAAGAAACACAACCTCTCGAATCCAGAACTCACACTTACTAAGCTTCGCATACAACTGATTACTCAACAATCTCTGTAAAACAAATCTCAAGTGCTCATCATGCTCTTCTTCTGTCTTCGAGTACACAAGTATATCATCAATGAAGACAACTACAAAACGGTCTAGATAGTCTCTAAAAATTCTGTTCATCATGTCCATGAATGCTGCTGGTGCATTCGTGAGCCTAAATGGCATCACAAGAAACTCATAGTGACCATATCTAGTCCTAAAAGCTGTCTTCGGAACATCACACTCTTTTACCTTCAACTGGTAGTACCCGGATCTCAAATCTATCTTCGAGAACACTGAAGCACCTCTCAACTGATCAAACAAATCATCTATACGAGGCAACGGATACTTGTTCTTCACAGTCAACTGATTCAACTGTCTATAGTCAATGCACATACGCATGCTACCATCCTTCTTTTTCACAAATAACACTGGTGCACCCCACGGTGAACTATTAGGCCTAATGAAACCACGGTCTAGTAATTCTTGCAACTGACTCTTCAATTCTTTCAACTCTTTCGGAGCCATGCGGTACGGAGCTATCGAAACTGCATTAGACCCTGAAACTGTCTCAATCACAAACTCAACATCTCTGTCAGGAGGCAAACCCGGCAACTCTTCAGGAAACACATCTGGAAAGTCACACAATGTTCTAATATCTTTCGGTCTAGCTTCACTCATATCTGGATTCATAACATAAGCTAAATAAGCCCCACATCCAGAGTCCATCAACCTATGAGCCTCTAAAGCTGACACCACATTAGACAAGAACTTAATGTTCTCGCCTACCACTACTACCTCGTAGTCATCAGAAAGCTTCAAAGAAATTCTCTTTGTCTCAAAATCCACACTAGCCCGATGCTCAACCAACCAGTCCATACCCAGAATAATGTCAAAACCATAGAAAGGAAGTTCCATCATATCAACAGAGAACACATGACCCTGAATCTTCAGTGGACACCTCCTATACATACGTCTAACCACAACGGTCTCACCAAAAGAACTAGTAACATGCATACCTACATCTAAGATCTCAACAGGGATATCTAACTTCTGTGCATGCTCACTCAAAATGTAGGAATGCGTAGAACCCGAATCAACCAAAGAAAGCAAAGACATAGACTGTAACTCGAAATTACCTGCTATCACATCGGTTTCGTTCCCGGCCTCTCTCTGAGCATAAACTCTCGCTGGTCCTCCCGCCTCTGGCTGCACAGCCACAACATGAGCAAGGTTCCTCTGAGCATCTCCCCTAGGTGCATCAGCCCTAGGCTGGAAGTAGCCACGACCGCGCCCACGGCCTCTCTGAAAATCATTCGCTCTCGCAGGAGCCTGAGCAATGTTCGGTGCCTGAGCCGCCTGATGCGGACAATCCCTCTTAAAGTGGTCCCTCGAACCACAGTTCCAACAAGCATGGAAGTTACCCCAACACTCACCAGTGTGCTGTCTCCCACATCGTGTACACTCGGGCAAGCGCCCTCCTCCTCTATGGCCCTGATGGTCTCTACAATGGTGGCCACCGCCACGTCTCTGATCAAACTGATGTCCGCCACCCCTATGCCTCTTGGCATCTCTACCATCAAAGTGGTTATGCCTCTTGCCAGAACTAGAACCACCAGATCGTTTGGCCGAACCCAAACTATGCTCTAAATCCTTGGCCCTCGCGACCAACACATCAAAGTCCGAGTAGTCAGAAGCTAGCGTGTACCTCTTCATTCAATCCGTAGTGGAATCGGTTACAACGTTCCACTTCAGTAGGAACCAACTCTGGGGCATACTGACTCAAGCGAACAAAGCGGATCTCATAATCAGTCACAGAAGCATCTCCCTGAGTAAGAGCCATGAACTCTCTCTTCTTCTCATCTATGTACCTCGGTCCCAAGTACCTCTTCCTGAATGCAAACTCAAAGAAGTCCCAATCTATCTCTGCCTCTGGAACCCCGGTAGTAATGGTGACCCACCAGGTGTAGGCATCACCCTGAAGCAACGATATCACACAACCCAATCTACGTGTGCCCGCACAACCCATCTGAGCCAAGATTCGGACTGTCTTCTCCAACCATAACTCCGACCTCTCCGAAGTAGATCCCCTAAACTCCTCGGCTCCCAAGCTACGGAGCCTCTCCAAAGGTAGACTAGCATCGTCACACCTAGGCTGAGCTGCAGCCTGAGCTCCCGCAACTGCGGCCTGGAATGCTCCCGCTATCGCTTGCACTAGCGGAGTCATATCAATTCCAGCCGGACCTTGGCCACCTTGAGGTCCCTCTCCTCCGGCTCCATCCTCGCCCCCAACTCCAGGTGGAGGAGGTGGTGGTGGTGGAGGAGCGCCAACTCCCGCGGCCACCGGCCCTTCTAGGTGAGCCTCTACACCAACAGCCGGCTCAACAGGAGCCGCAACTCGTGGTTCCTGACGAACCATCCTCGGCCTACCCCTTGGTCTAGACATCGCCCTCACAGATAACAACTACAACCACAACAACAAAACACACAAGCTGGGTTAGCAAGGCAAGGCTTCCAAGTGTTCAAGTACGTTCCCTCACTTAAAAATCATTTCTTTCCAATGTAATAGTAGCAATGGGACTCACACACACATGCTTTGGAACAAAAGCAATCAACATACTTGTCAAACAAGCAACCATTCTTATAAGGCAAGTAAACACCGTGCATATCAATTAAAAACTTGAACTTACCTCACTTACCTGCCCAAGGTCTCGGTAACCTTAGGCTCTGATACCAACAAGTGTAACCCCCTCGTCCCGGTCTGGTCGGATGACCGATCCGAGTGGGCCACACGGGGGAAAACCGAAGCGAAACCCGTTAAGGCTTCCCCTCGGTTAACGACCCAGAATATTTCTTTTTATTTTATCTTGTCTATAGGCATAATTAAACCCTATGTGAAGTACAACAGCGGAAGATACAAACAATGCAACATACTCCGACCAACCATAACATTAAACAGCTCATTTTAATCCTTTATAGCAGGCCGTTTCGAAACGCCCTTAGGGTGTTCCGAAACGCCTTGACTTAGTCAACAGGCCAGGGTCAACCTTAGGGTGACCGTTTCGAAACAGGGGTGACCCGTATCGGAACGTCCCTAACGGTCAACTTCTCGTGGTCAACGAGATTTGACCGTTTCGAAACTTCAAAGGCCCGTTTCGGAACGCCTTCATCTCGCCAATTTCTTAAAATTCCAGTAGCAAAAATGTTCCGAAACGACCCCCATCCGTTTCGAAACGGCAGGCCAAAAGCAAAGGGATCGTTCCGAAACAGGATGGCCCGTTCCGAAACGCCCCATGTCTGCAGACTCGTTTTGGCTGTTTTAAGGCACTAGGGTGCCCCAAAACACCACCAAAACACACTACAACACCATCACATTTAAACTTAAGGCAGCCTAGCTATTTTAACATGCTTCAACAAGATTAAAACAAGTCTAAACACTAAGGCAAGACATCATAGGCATGCATTCACACAACATCATTCAAGCATAAAGGTAACCTCTTAGGCATATGGCTAACATTCAAACTAAGCAATTCGGGCATGAGTTACAATTCAAAATGGCAATACAAACCATACAAAAGCAAGATATCAAGGAGTCTAAACAAGCTCCTAAACAACTAGAAACAATCCATTAAAACAACACATGTCCCATTGCTTAAACTATTACATGTTTAGCATTTAAAAGTCATACTTGATGTACTCAAGTCAACAACCACACTTGGAGGCCCTCCACTTGCTCGAGCAACCCGCAAACTAAGGATCTGCAATGTTGAACAAAGAGAGCGTAAGCAATAATGCTTGGTAAGCTCTAAAAACAAACCTCAACATTGCAGGGTCCGAGCACGATCTAGCCAAGGCATTACACAAAATACCAAGGGTCCACAAGATAAAGATGCATGAGCAATAGACAATATAAATGCCATGATCATAAGCTCAAATCCACAATACATGCAATCACATTTAAGCATCCAATTAAAGCTCATATATCTCAACACATTGATACACATATCAATCAACATTGGCACCTAGCTATGACTCAAATACGCGGATAAACATGTTGGAAACTCACATCCAACAACCACATTACCTCACGGTGGGATTACACTCATCACCGGTCTCGCGGAGGGGATTCCACTCATCCTCACGCCCCGTCGATGGGATTCCACTCATCATCGACTATATTTAAATACAATTTCCGGGCGAACCTGTACTCCTCCTTGGTGACTCAACGCCACGCGCGACTTTTGACTCATGTGTACACACTAACATCCTAATGATCGATCATTTGTATTCAAGTATACTAGTGCCAATATTTACTCATTTCACGTTACTCATTTCAATCAATTCCGTGCTTAGCACGTACTCACCAACAACCATCATCATGCATGTCTCAAGCATCACAATTCAAGTCCCATCTCACATGTATAACACAATATACATAAGCATCCATATCACATTTCATACGAGACATACACAACCATATACATGAGTTCATCCAAAGGCTCTAGATCAAGTTTAGGATTAGGCTACCACCCCAATCCTAACTCTAGGCGGGTCTACCAAGCCCAACCTAGTCCATATACTCGAACCAACTATTTTAAAACCAAGTAAAACATTTAACCACTCACATAAGCTTCTAAGCTCAAAGACCAAGCGAGCAACCACCTTCAATTTCCCGGATTCACTTCCGATGCTTCACCGATGTCCAAACCCGATTCTAATCATCTCAAACACAAACAAAACATTCGAAATCAATAACTCATCATCGGAACCAACCCGGATTAACATTAGCAAGCATTTCACACTCAAAATCAACCCCAAAATAGAATTTCCGAGCAGCCCCTAAAACCCACTGAAATCTTCCATTTCAAGCATCCAAACAACCTTCAAATTCACCCAAAGTGACCCTCATATATCATACTACCAACAGCCCCCAAAATCCAACATTAACCAACCCCAAAAACCACTTTAAAACCCTCCAAAAACCCCTTGGAAACCCAATTCCGAAAATTTCCCAAAATCATTTGAAATTCACATATAATATACCATTTGACCTCTATACACCATAACTAAGCATATTCAATCAAAACATTTCATTTATCAACATAAAGATCTCATTTTTAATCAAAATATTCAAAACTTCCATTTCCTAAAAACTTCATGAAAACGAAAATAAATGGTACTTTCATGGAGAGGGAGGTGAGGGGAAGTCAAAAATGCTATTACCTTTCAAAACGGAGTTGAAATGAGGAGGAAAGGTGATGGAACAGTAGATTTGGGTAGGGAGCTCTTGTTTCCCGATGGTGAAGAAGAGAATGAATAGTAGACGGGTTGGGTGTTTTTGTTTTGTTTTAATTTAAAGGCACAATGACCTTTTTGCCCTTAATGAAATGGGGTATTCACAAGGGCACACAATCCATGGCTATTTGGGATTAAATTGCAATAAACATAGTCAATCATTAAATTAATTAATTGTAAACAAAACCCGAGCCATTAAGTAAATTATAAAACCGAGCCCCAAAACAATATTAAAATATTATTTTCACCTAACCCCTAAACTCGGGTGTTACATATATGGTGACATTTGTAAGCTAATTCTATTTTTTCATCACATATTTATATGTGCATATAAATTTTTTAATAATTATATAAATAATAAATTAATATATAAATCTTTCAAATATGTTTAGAAAATTTATATTAAAAATATTTTTTACAAATCTAATTAATATTTATTAGATACAAAATATTCAAACAAGTATTGAATATAATCATGTCCTTATATGTTATTTTGCTTGTTTAAATAATCAAACAACCATTAGCTACCAGTTAATTTTACCAAACACTTTTATACAATCCGCTAGTCAAATCAGTTAATGCAATCAGCTATTAGCTATCAACTAATGTAATCCGCTATCAGCTATCAGCTATCCGCTAATTGCCAAACAGAACCATAATATATTTATAACATTATTTAAAAAGCATATTTTGAAGAAAAATATAAATGAGATTTTAAAAGGAACAAAGAATTAGTAATGAATTGCAATCAAATGATTAAATTGAATTAAAATATTAAAAGACTAAATTATAATTTTTTTAAAAAAAAATTACATAAATATTTTAATTATTTAAACTCTATTTTAACATTCAAACTTTATTTAAACTTTTATTAAGTCGAGATGAGAAAAATTGTGTAAGTCTGTGGTACGGCAGGTTACGATACGACTACATTGCGGCACCAACTGAAAATATAAATATAGCACTAAAAATGTTATATTTTTTATAACATTTTTAATTCTTGCAAATCAGAAGTCCTGAAAATTTTAAAACTCGAAAATAAAATTTAGATACTTATCACAACTAAAAATATTATTAAAATGTGTAACATTTTTAATGTTATATTTTACATTTTTAGTTGGTGACGTACCGTAGCCGTACTGTAAATTGATTTATGTTTGACAAACCCGAGGGAAATTATTTGGAGTGTGGAAGAAGACATATGTTGTACTCTGAGTCTGAGTGGAGTGGAAGAAGTGGAAAAATTGAAAGGGCGGTTTTCGGCGCTTGCCAACCCACTTCGTTTATCCTTATTAGGGCTGTAAATGAGACGAGACAGATCGCGAGCTACTCGAGCTCGACTCGGTCAAAGCTCGGTCAAAGCTCGACTCGATTGGACTCGACTCGAGCTCGAACTCGGCTCGAGTTCTTGACGAGCCGAGCTACTTGATACCCGACTCGAAAAGCTCACGAGCTACTCGAAAATATAATATACTAATTTTTTTTATTTTTTATAATTTAAAATCTAAATTCTTAAACTTAAAACCCTAAATATAAACCCTAAACATAAGTATTAAACCCTAAAATCTAAATCCTAAATTCTAAACCCAACAACCTAAACCTTAAACTAACACCCTAAACCCTAAAATTAACAAGCCTGAGTTTACACAACTTGTGTATCAAAGTTTTTTCTTCATAGGACTTTAAATGAGACGTGACAGATGAAGAGTTACTTGAGTCCAATGCAGTCAAAGATCGGTCAATACTTGACTCGATTGGGCTCGAATCAAGCTCGAACTCGACTCGAGTTCTAAACGAGCCGAGTCGAGCTCAGATTTCTGAGGCTCGTTAGAAATTACTCAAGCTCGAACTCGACTCGAAATCTTAACGAGCCGAGCCGAGCTTAGCACTACTCGAGCTCGACTCGGCTCGTTTACACCCCTAATCCTTATCCAGGTGAACCGGAACACGTCAGATTTTTGAAAAATTAGATCAGTTGTTTGAGAAATCGGTCCTCTTAAAAAAATAGAAAATTAATAATGATGTATAATTAAAAATTGAGATATAATTATTTAATTTATTTTTTATTAAATAAAAAAGTATAAATTTTTGTGTCGAAATTCGAACACATACAAAATAAATTAATATATATATTTTTAGTCACTAAACTAATTAATAGATCTGTTTAGAAATCGCCTCTCTTAAAAAATGAACAAATTAATCCATATCAATTTTGAGAATAAGCAATTAAGTACAATTAAGCATCATTTTAATGTATTCCGTCAATCTTACATAAAATGGATTGATCGTAATAATAAAATTAATCCTTAATATTTACACATTATCTTAAGTTAATATTAGGGGTGAGAATTGGGTTGGGGCAGAAATGGTTTTGCATTTACTACTCGGTCCTTAACACTTGCGGTTATGATTTTGGGGAATTCTCATTAAATATTTTGGGGATTTTTTCATCACCGTACCCTCCTCGTGCGGATCCCAGCAATTTTCGGGGAATCCTCGTACCCAACAAATTAAACAAAATTACTATTTTACTAACCAAAATAAACGACCAATTCAATTTAAAGTTTAAAAGTTTGGATACTTCGATTAGAAGCAATTACGAGTGATGAAGATTGAAAGTGTGTTGTGTTAGGAAAGATTTGGTGGAGAGTTTTAACTTATATCTAAAACTAAGATAGAAAGATGTTGTTAAACTTGATTGTGACTAGGTTTGAGAGAAAATTTAATAATAATATAATTAGAGTTTTTTATTAAGATATGTACAAGGGGTATATAGATAAATATATTTTTTAAAAATCTTGTAAAATATTGTGATCCTTGCAGATATTTGTTGGGGATCCTCACGGTTATTTATACGGTTACAGTTCGGTTATCCCCACTGTTCGGATATAACAATCTCCGTCCCACCCCATTTGAGTTTCGGTGATAAAATTTTTACCGTTCCTACTAGTGGGTGAAGATTTCGATTTTTTCCCATCCCGACGGTTGAAATTCCTACGATTTTCGAATATTCCACATCTAATTCTCATCTTTGGTTGATATAGATGCTGAAAAAATCAACATATATTTTACATATTATGCAAATGTTGAAGGTTACATTTTTCAATCGGACTAGATTGTTAATTTTTTGTGAGAAGCCTAAAAGATCTTTTTTTCAATAATCAATACAATGTACAAAAAAAATTGCAACCAATATACCTATATAATTACGACAAGAATCAACCATTACAAAATATAAACAAAAAATCGATAATTAAACTATATTTAAACAGACTCATATACATGGTGCGACGAGACTTAAATCAAAATAAAATTAAATTATTAATTTTTTGAAAGTAGTCAATTTTATTGTTCTAGTAGGCCTATCCGATTTAATATAATCAATTCATGTCTCGTTAAATAAATAGGCGACAATACTCACTATTAAAAATATAAACTACTTACATGGTCATCAGATTATAAGATTGTTTTTATTTTAATCACCAACTTCATGAAACATTCAATTTCATCATCAAGATTGTCAAAAGTATAAAATTTTAGACGCCCACAGTTTTAAAATTTCCGCCATTTTTTAAAATTTTTCGCAGTATAAACCAATTTCGTATTTTATTTTGTCGTCATGATTTTCCTAGTCATCAATAAAGGTTTGCTTTTTAATTTTTATTATGAAAATGCAAAGTCTTCACGTGTTTTATGGATAAACATGATTCATGATTTTGCCTTTGAAACGTCATCCTATTATTCGGACACATTAAAATTTGCAGGTCAAAGTTTTTCTTACCGAATTAAGATCAAATATCGAGAAGAATTAAAGATAAATTAAATATTTAAATTTTAAAAGTAAATTTATGAAGGCACAACTCTCCTATCAGTGGGTGGTACTTAATGTAAAAATTTGGAGGTCAACATAAAATTTTTCAAAAAAAATATAAAGAGTTCAATTGATATTTTTTAACAAAATTTAAGAGAATTAATGAGAATTTAAGAACATTCAAAATTAAAGCTTAATCTGGAATTAAATTATTTTGCGGAGTCCAATTTAATATTTTTAAAATTTTAAAAGTCTAAAATATAATTGATTAAATTTTAGGGAGGGTGTAACCCCAACATGCATCCATTGTGTTCTGCTCATGCCACCCACTAACTATAAGGGGTCTATAACGTAATAATTTTTCAACATTTGATGTACAACATTTATAACACCCGGACATCTTTCTAAATTCTATTCATAAATTTAAAAATATTAAACTTTAAATATATTTTATTTTACGTTTTTTTTATATCTTATGTTAACGGCAATATCAACAGAACAATACAAATAACATAATAATAAATTTTAAATATACAAAAAATAAAAGTATGTTAAAATCATTTATTATATAATTATTACGACTTAAAAATACATTGTATACACGCTATAATTTTAGACGCTTACTAAATGAGTGAACGGAAATATTTGAAATGCATAATGCTAAAAATAGCTACACTTTTGACTGAATAGTTATTTTGATTTATATTTCATTTTTAAAGTATTTTAATTTTTAATATTTTATTTTGGATCAAAATAACCTATCATGGATGAAAATTATTAGTCAACTAACATTAAATTACTTGAAATGACGTGACAAATCTATATAACAATGCACATTTTTTTTTGGCCAAAGAACTGTCATGCATTACTAAAATAAAAAGGTCTTAAACAAACACAAGCATGGAGAACCATGCGAACGAGAAACCAGAAATAACAGAGCATAAACAACAGCTCTCGAACTCAAAAGAAAAAACAAACGACAACAACACAAGTCATCAAATGTGCGCACAGCGCAACAGGACCATGCTTCCAGTGGCAAAGCCCTGGGTAGCATCATAACAACAGCGACGTCCAGCAGAAAGGACGAAAGATCCGAGACCAGCCCTCGCATTCTTTGGCTACCATGAACATGACTAACTCCGCCGGAGAGCTCTATCCAGAGGCAGGCTTTCACACCATAGGTTGTGATCCTTGTCACGGCGATAGAAGACATGAGCTTTGATAGATAGCTTGGGAACACGAACCCGGAAAGATCCCCCATCCATAACCAAAACGCGGAAGCTCCACTATTAAAACAACAACAACCAACAACAACACAAAGACAGCAAGGAGAAAAGCTAAAGCACAAAACCCTACGAAAGAAGCTAGTGCAAACGAAGTTAAGGATACTTAGGGAAGGCCTCAGAGTCACCGCCACCAACTTCACCTTCCATATGTCGGTAGCGGGATAGAAAGGGATCATTCGTACTGCGGATAGCTCCCACCCGAGCTATCCGCAATCATAAAATCAGTTCCATAGTTGCCAATAATATTACTCCGATAGTAGACGATATAAAAACCAATACAAGCATAAATCCACATTCTAGGCGAGAGAAACTGGATAAAGTTAACCATCTGCTGAGGGATATCGGAAAGCCGGCACAAATCTTGAAAAAAATACTCCATATCCCGCCAAATCTAGAACTTGATCGCCCCACCTTAAAAGAATCATAGGATTTACAGCTGTCCCGTGGCCCAAAGTCAATCTTTCCTAAAGAGGAAACCATAATTGACAATATGGAAGGGGATCCAGCTGTCCCTGTCAGCCTGCAGATGTCCTTGAACGCTTGAATGGACGAAATTGTCCCTGGTACTGTAATCTTTTCCCTTAACACGTCGGAAACAGTCACCAGTTTGGAACACGGCATCATCCCGGCGGGCAAGCACAAACCAGGTCGTTCATCGGAGCTGACGGTGGCCAGCAGCGCCTCATCTTTCACCGTTCCGTCGCCTTCAAGATGGCCAAAAACACGAAACAGCAATGGTTCTGGGCCCTCTCCGGCAAGGAGACGAAGATCGATCTCAGCTCTGACGATCCTACCGAGGTTCCGAGTTGCACCAACAAGCGCGCCTCCGGGCCAGCCAATCTCCCAGATCCGTCGAAAGGAGCTGGGGCCTGCTAACATGGGCTCTCCGGCGAAAGCGGTTTGATGCGGGTGCTCCTCATCCTTTCCGTAAAATGTTACCTTCACCCTGACGCTAAGGAAACCAACGTCAAGGAGGTAACCTACACACACTGCCCGTCTGCCGGCCTGTATCGGAAGTAGTCGGCGGCCCGGTAGTTCCTGATTTCTGGAAGGTGTCGACACCAGGCCAGAACCAGGTTTTGTGACAGCCACCGTACGAGTGCAGAGGCTTCTGCTCACCCAGCTAGACCATTGCATGAAACTGAAACACCAGCCAGCATGGGGACGGAGCTGCTGTTGGACGGAGGACACGAGGCTCAACCCGGAGCTTCGGTAAGAAACAGTGGACAGCGACAGTGAAACAAACTTCGAACGGTTGAGAATCGGATCAAAACTCCGTTTGAGGGACAAGGGTATCGGAGAAGATGGGGGGATTTGGGCTCCGCTGCGCCGGCGACCATCGGCCCTTGAAGGGTCCGAGCCCTGTTTGCCGCACCCTCCTGCGCTAACCTGCTACAACCCTCCCCTGAGAATCGGACCAAGCCTCCACCAGCCGGCGTCGTCCACCATAGCACCGGCAGCCGACAAGCACAGGAAGAAGGGAGCCACCTTCTCATGGCTTCGAGCAAGACAGTCGACTCGGATAGATCACATCGCCCTCTGAGGGTCAGAAATTCCAGGAAAAAGGAAGAATAGGGGAAGCGCGTGAGGCGCGTTCTTTTTTCCATTAAAAGTGTCCAGAAACTGGCTTCTCGCCTCAGTGGAATTTTGATGGATATATAACAATGCACACTGATATAACAATATCATATGAACAAATGCGCAAACTTTGCAGAATGCCACATCATTCAAAAATAATTGGTATAATGCCATAAAATGTCCATAACGTTTAACTGAATAGTCACTTTGACCCATATTCTTTTTTGAAGCAATTTAGCCCTCAATGTTTTATTTTGACTCAAAATGGCCCCTTTGCAGATGAAATCTGTTAGTTAACTGTCGATAAACAACTTGAAATGACATGACAAAATGACACGTCGGAAGAAATAATATTTTATATTTTATACAATTTTAAAATTTGTTTTTTAACTCATGTGTCATCCTGTAAAGTCAACATATTTATCTATATGAAACTACTATCACGGCGTGCACTACCATGTAGCTTTGTCACGTCATCTCAAGCCATTTATCGTTAATTGACTAACAATTTTCATCCCCATAGGGGACATTTTGACCCAAAATAAAATGTTGAGGGTTAAATTGCTTCAAAAAAGGAATAAGGGTTAAAATGACTATTCAATCAAACGTTAGGGGTATTTTTTGACATTACGTCAAAATAATTTTATAAAATATAAAATTATTCTATGATGACGTGTAATTCTGTCTAGTTATTTTAACTTTTAAGCTATTTATCATCTGTTTATAGGCAGTTTTCATATCCGAAGGGGCATTTTTACCCAAAATATAACATTAAGAGCTAAAATACTTCAAGAAAAAGAATCTGAGTCAAAATGACTATTCAGTCAAACATTTGAGACTTTTTTTTAGCATTTTGTCCATTTATATGTATGTGTGTGTAAATGAATAGTTTTAATATATGTTTAGAAGTAAATTAATAATTCTATTCTAAAAACTAAATAATTGAATATTGTTTGATAGTATATATTATTTGTTTGGAATTAATTAACTAAATATAATTATTTATATTCAATAATTTTCTTTGATTAGTTTATGTCATTTGATTAATGAGTAATAACATAAACTAAATACATAATATTTGTATTTATTAATAATCCAATCAAAGAATGTATAGTACCCGACGAGATAATATTTGTTTAACTTTTATTTGTTTTGAATTGCCTGATGTGATTATGAAATTCTAGTCTTTTAACAATGTAAACACACCATATAATTAAATTGTTCGAACACAAATCGATATCGCAACCACCACCAAACAAGCGGCATCTCTCAAGTACACTAAAGTAGATCTCATCATTTTCGTTTTTTTGTTTGTTTTGTTTTAAATGTAAAGATAATTAAGGGGTGGTGGTGATGAGAAAGTAGAAGAACACGATCCTTATGCAAGTAAACAAAATTGAATCAATTTAAGAATTGTTCTTTTAAGCCAGTGTCCTGAACACGAGTAGCACGCGTCAATGTTGGACCATTTTCGTTAGAAATTTATCGAATCAAATACATTAGAAGGGAGTGTAGCAAGTGTATGATCATCATGGTCAGGTGTTAGAAATATATGTTCCAGCCAAATGAACGGGAAATAGCCTGATTTAGTTTTGTTTGTAAGTCATCGTAGACAGAGGCAAGAAGGGTGATTGAGCGGTTAAATGGGCGTTTGATATATGGGTCTTGATTAAGTGTGTCTTTTGCTCGAAGAGCGACACATGATTTCTATTGATGGCAGAAAGAGAAGATTGTGAAGAGAGTGTGTGTGTTGATTCAAAGATTAGGGGTAATGGATTCAAAGATTCAAGGTTTTAATCACACAATTCAAGTTGTTGAAGATGTCGCTAAAATTTAGATTTTTCAGTGTTGTGCAATAGCGTGGTACCGTGTCTCACTGGAATTGCGTCTATAAGTCGAGAATTGAAAGAGGCTGAGATAAATGGTTTTTCGATAATGCGCATTGCTGGTTCGAGAATTTCATTGATGTTCACTAGTTTAAATACTCAACAAAATGTCCTAAGCAATAGTGTGTTTTGTAAGTGGTTCTCCAGAGTAATGAATTGGGATCTTAAAATTAATAGGAGAAATCGTAGAGTATGGTTATCGATTAGCGGATTGCCGATGCATGTATGGTCGCGAAAGACATTCGATAATATTACTTCAAATTAGAGAGCGGTGATTAGATGTGAAGACTCAATTTTAGAACCTAATTCTTTTGAAAGGGGCGTATTTTGATTGAAACAGATTAATTGAACTTTCAATTATGCTCTATTTGTGAGCTACTATGTTGGTCCGAAGGTGATAGTGAAGATTCTAATTTTAGTCTAGATGAAAATAAGGGTAAACAACCAGGTATGCAGAGTGTAAACGGTCTTGAGCGCAAGCAACATAGACTATCTAATGATAAGAATTTTGAGAATATTCACAACTCATTGGATGCTGGGGGCTCAATAGTATGGAAGAATAATGATTTATGGATTGAGGAACGACAAGTAGATAACCGAGTAGTTGAGGTTCAGACGAGCTCAGGGGATTAGATGATGGAAGAAGAAATAGGTATGATTTCGTGCGTAGATGCTAATAATTTAGCCATGAAAAGTTTGAGATTAATTGATTTGACATTGATAGACAGTCCAATTAACTTTGAGTCCTTTTCATTAGAGGCGGTGAAATTGAGCCGATAGATGTTAGATTTGAGGTGCATGTTGAGCCTTTAGATGATATAACTCAAACTAATATAGATATTGGTAAGTGATTATCAAGAATTATATTGAATTCAATATTACCGGTTGAGCGTGATTTTGTCCGTAACCAAAGTGGTGGTTGGCGTAAAATTCCTAAGAAACAATTTAAAGAGTTGATGAGGGGGTAGATGGTGATTCTAAGAGTGCAAATCGACAACAATCATTATTGAAGGAGGCACGCATGACAGTTGAATTGTGTAAACTCCTATGGGCTTTCTACAATTGGGAATGAATAGGATATTGCCAAAGATATTACGAAGATGTAGAAATCATTGCGATTAAGGTGTTATCGTAGAACATGAAGGGTTAGGGTCATTGGCAAAGAAAAAAATATTACGATTTTTTTGCAACAATATTAATGTGAGATGACACTTTTACAAGAAACAAAACTAGAGGATTTTTTAAAGGTGATTATTTGTAGGATTTAACATTTGGATCGATTTGTATAGTGTTTGCACTAGCTATCGTAAATTTGAGGGATTTATTGTTTGTTTGTGAGACGTATCTCTTCCATCTATAGTCATCTTTGTACGGCAGATGCATTGACAAAGAGATGAGTGGATCAGACATTATGGTTTCACATAATTATGTGATTGCATAGTCATGGTCCGTTGGCTCGTAATACATAATTTTTGTTTGCTAATGGGACTGATATTGTATCCTAGTTGATTGTTGGGTTATTGTTGATTCTCGTTTTCTATTGAATATTTTATCTCGGGTTGAAATTTTGAGGCTATTCGGCTTGTATATAGTCTAATTGGGTAATAAGGTTGTTTTAATGGGTATAATTATCTCACGATTGAGTGATTGTGTAGTGCTACAACAATGGTGAGTGCTGTTACTATTAGTGACTTGGTGCTTTTGTGGTTTGATTCATGTTTCTTTATGGTTTTTCGGTATTTTGCTGTTTCCGTATTATCGAGAATACTCTTTCCCCCATCTAGGTTATAGTGAGGTTTTTAACGAGACTCTCGATAATATTTTTGTATGGTTTTTTCTGTAATCGAATAAAATCATACTCAAATTGATAAAAAAAGATAAAGTCATTCATTTAAAATATTTTTAAAAATGCTAATTATATTACCGAATTGCATTAGTAACTATCGATGATAATTACTCATTCAAAAATCGAATTTCACTTAATACTTGACAAGATTAGTTAAAAATAGGTTCGAACTCCTAAAGGGAGGACGCGAGTTCAAACTGTAACGCCCCGAGTTTAAGGTCGGGAGATAATCGGATTAGTTAAACCGTTTCAGGTTAGATTAATTTTGAAACTATTTTTAAATGGATAACCTTGATTTTTTTAAAGGGGTAAAATTGGAATTTTTCCCACAAAAAGAAATAATGAAAAGTGGACTTTTGAAAGCCATTGTCTTCTCCAAATCTCTTATCACGTTCAAAAACCTCCCAAAAACCCTTTTCACTATTCCATTGGTTTTAACACCTCAATCCAAGTGATTTCTTCAAGGTAAATGATTCCTTAACTCAGTTTCATCTTCCGTGAGTCTTAAATGCTAAGATTTTTGCAAAACTCATGGATTTAACTTGTTTTGATTTTAAAGTTTGGTTTGAAATGAAAAGAGGTTTATGGTTTTTTCGTTTGGGTTGGTTATGTCTGAGTTTGGGTGTGTTTTAACTTTGTTTTATTGCTAAAATAACATGAAAATGGTGGGTTCTTAAAGAAGCCCCAAAATGGGTATTGTGGGTGATTTTGGGAGTTGAAAATCTTGAGTTTTTTGATGCGTTTTGGGTCTAAATGACAGCTGAAGGTTTGTTAGCTTTTGGTTGATGTTTAGGGATGCTAAAAGGTAGATTTTTTATGGTAAATTCATTAGGTATGACTGCAAGTAGTTTGGGACTGAGTTGATAATGTTTCGGGTAAAATTTGGGCTTGAATCGATGTGTGTTGTTGTAAGATTGTTGAATTCCGGGTTTTTGCTGTGTTTGCGAGTGTATTTGTGTTCTAATGTTTGATTTTGGGTTACTCAAAATAGAGGAATTGAATTCGGGCTTTGTGGACGGAAATTCAGGTAGTTCGGAGGCTTAATTTAGCATCTTGGACATCGTTTATGTGTTGGCTGGTGAGTGGATCGATTTTAATAGCCTTAACATGGTTAAGGGAATGTTTTGGGAGTTTGAATTGAGCTTGAAAGGCCAATTCAAGCTTAAGAGTAAGTTTTAAAGGTTTATGTAACTAATCTGTGTTTTATGATTTTCGATGCAATGTGAACATGTTATGTTGATAATGTGTAAGTTTGCATTGTTGTACATGTTGAGACTTATGACTTGTGTTTATATTTGCATTGTGAGTACATGCTTTGCATGGAAGTTTGGATATGGTAAGTGGTTCAAGCATCGATAATGCTTGTGGTTGTGAATGAGTATATTGGCATGTGTTGAGTTGTTACCGGATATAATTGATCGATCAATAGGATTAGAGTATACTCGAGGTAAAATTCGCGCGTGGCCTTAGTGGTGTTAGATTCCACTAAGAAGGAGTGCGGTGATGTGAGATTTCACTGGAAGTTATGTTTTTACTAG
Source organism: Hibiscus trionum (assembly GCA_030270665.1). NCBI lineage: Eukaryota > Viridiplantae > Streptophyta > Magnoliopsida > Malvales > Malvaceae > Hibiscus > Hibiscus trionum. The sequence continues at coordinate 856,609 of BSYR01000016.1, forward strand.
ACGGGTGAGTATGGTGATGTGAGATTTCACCGGAAGTTATGTTTTTACTAGACGGGTGAGTATGGTGATGTGAGATTCCACCGAAAGTGTCTAGTGGGTTTGAGAAACTATCTGTATATCCGAGTAAAAACGATGAATGTCAATATACTCATGATGCTTTAATTCTCATGTTAAGCATGTTGTTGATTCTTTCTATTATGCTTATGCATTGTTGATTACTTTGCATGCGTTATGAGAATGAGCATGTGGTAAGACTATGGCTTGTGGTTGCATTCGGTAAATGCACGTGAAGGTAAATGGCTTGTGGTTGCATTCGGTAAATGCACGTGAAGGTAAATGCATGTGGAAATGATTTGGAAATGGTTTTGGGTTTCAAACAAACTATGTTTTAAAACTGCATTGTTGTAGCTACCGTTTTAAGCACCGCTCACTAAGCTTAAACGCTTACGTTCTCTTTTCCAACAATGCATACCCTTAGACCTTCGGAGCAGCTTGGGGAACAAAGGAAAATCCAAGGGAGCTTGGTTTGCTCAGGTATGAGTTTAGACTTCAATAATTAGTATTAAGCAATGAGATATGACCTTTATGTTTGAGGTGTTGTTGGCATGTCTCTTGCTTTAGACAAGTTTGTTTAGTTGCTTGGACTTGTAATGCCTTTTGCCATGATGGTTTATGCTTTTGTTTAACTTTCGGCCTTTTTGATGAATGCTAAATTGCATGTTTCCTTTTAAAAATCTTATCATGTTGGATGTTGCCTCTTTATGTGTTTATCTTGCTTATATGTGGATCCATGAATGCCTTGCATTGTATGTGTGGTTGTATGTTGCTTAAATGGTTGTTGAATGCCTCTAGTGTTGGGTTCCTTGCGTTTTTGCAACTAAAACATGTTTTACAGGGCAGGGTGTATCGATACGCTCAAGGGTGTATCGATATGGTCCCTTGTTTTGAGCAAGGCGTACCGGTACGCGGTGGCGTATCGATACCCAAAATGCTCTCTGGAAATCTGAGAAATTGACGAGATTTTGGCGTACCGGTATGGGTCCTGAGAGTATCGGTACGGTCTTCGTAGTTAACCAAAGGAAGTTGACCGTTGAGGGCGTATCGATACCAGCCTTGTGGGTATCGAAACGGTCTCCCTAGGTTTGACTTTGGGGTGTTGGCCAAGTCCAGGCGTATAGATACGGTCCTTTAGCGTATCGATACGACCTGTTGTAAAACTTAAAAAAGGCTATCTTAATTGTATGATTCGTTTGTTTTGTATCTATGTGTATTTTTCGCTGCGTGTCCTCTCACTTAGGATATAATTGATGCATCTAGACAAGATAACCTTAAAAGAAATTTTCTAGTGTTGCTAATCAGAGTGGAGCCTTTACGGGTTTCGCCTCAATTTTCCCCGTGTAACCCGTTCGATGCGGTATGGCAGCTAAGCCGGGTCGAGGGGGTTACACAAACCTTATAGACGACATTGTTGGGAGAGACAACCTTATATATTGAACATGAACTATAAGACGAACATGCATATTATGAAAAAAAAGTTCGAAGTGAATTTAAAGACCGATTTCTGTGAAAAAATTATGAAAATATTTAAAAAAAAATCTGAATTTGAACAATTTTATAGGTAAAATTTACGTATATAACTAAATATTATCTAAAATTAATTTTCTAGTCGCAAGTGTTCTAATTAAATATTAGGAAAACTACACTGGTGGTTACCAAACTATCACATTTTTCTGTTTTGGTCACCAACTAATTTTTTCGTCAAAACCGTCCATCTCAATAGATACATTTCCTATTTTGGTCCCCGTCGTTAAAAATCTAACAAAATTGCTGAGTTGGTAATATTTTTATTTTTTCCACGTAAACGCCTCTTTCATTGTTAGCAGGTTAAATAATGTTATTTATTCGACCAACCAGGAGATGACACGTGTCATCTCCTGATTTTGAACAAATCGGAGTAAAAAATACTCTAGGCACGCGCTGTTGTTGGGAGTCGAACTTAGGACCCCTTATTTAAATATTTATCTATAATCCAAACTGAATTTAAAGACCAGTTTCTGTAAAAAAAATTATGACGATATTTTAAAATAATCTGAATTTGAACAATTTTATGGGTAAATTTTACGTATATAACTAATATTATCTAAAATTAATTTTTTAGTCGCAATTTTTGTAATTAAATATTGGGAAAATTACATTGGAAGTCACCAAAATATCACATTTTTCCTGTTTTGGTCATCTGACTATTTTTTTTGTCAAGATCGTCCCTCTCGTTAGATACATTTTCTATTTTGGTCTTCCACCATTAAAAATCTAACAAAATTACTAAATTGACAAGTTTTTTTATTTTTGATATTTTCCACGACAATGTTTCTCTCATTGTCAAGTTATATAATGTTAAATACTTTAGGCGTGCGTTTTTGGGAGTCGAACTTGGGACCCCTTAGATAAGGGGTCAAACATCTAACCACTAAGCTAAGCTTAGATTTCTATTAGGTTTTATCCACTCTAATGTTTAACTTATACTCTCCCAAACTAAACAATAAGCAAAATGCTCCTATGGAGATTTGAACTGAGAACACCTTGCATCAAAAGGAAGGTGATTAACCATTAAACTAAGTTAAGAACTTATTATATATCTACAAATTTTATTTTTTAAATTTATGATTGTAGAAATATATGTTTTGATATAATAAATTGAAAAATAGTTTTAGACTAAATTGAAAAGATATCAAAATATACAACTTGAAATTCTGTTTGAGGATGTTTAAAAAGGTTTTGGCAATATTTGAAACGTTTTTAAGAAGTTAAACCAGTGTCTTTAAGGTACTCGTTTCGATAGAGGGCCAATCTGTATTGATACGATTTGAAACTGCCAAGACATGTACCGAAATTAGAGCTTGCCCGTTTCGATATGGTGTAGTTCAGTTTCGAAACACTCTTTTGTGTTTCAATACGGCTAACCGTCAAAACCCCCCCAACGGTCTTTCAAATGCAGCTCAACGGTCACTCGTACCAAAACGGTTTGTAACTGTTTCTATACAACTCAATACCGTTTTGATACGGCCAGAGGCATTTCGATGCGGCTTGCTGCATCAGGCTTCAACGGCTAGTTCTGAAGAAGGTTGTTCTGATACGGGCTCATGTGTTCCGATACAAACAGTTCTAGAACATCATTTATTGCAAGAAATAAAGGTCTCAACGGGTCCAAAACATCCCTAGCGGCTAGCAACGACCACAAGCTCAATTAGGACTATAAATTGAAGGTTGGAACACTTGAAGAAGTTTAGAGACAACATCTAAGCAACATGTTCAAGAGAAATTGAGTTAAATTCTTATATATTCATTTCTCTTGTAAATAGTCTTTAGAGAGTGAGCTTTATTGTAAACCCTTGTATTCTTGTGAGCTTAAATTTGTGTAAACACCCACCTTGTGAGGTATTTAGTTTACCAAACAAATCCCTTATAAAAGGAGAGTTTCTAGGTTAGCCTTAGACAAAAACTAGAGTGGTTCTATCTTAGCCGTATAAAAGACATGGTTGTAAATGTTTCCTTCTAAGCCTTGAAAATGGGATAAATTCTTAGTGAATTGAGAAATACTAAGTGGTATGCTAAGGTAGTGGATGTAGACTCGGTTGGGTAGTCGAACAACTCTAAAATCTTTGTGCAAAATATCCATCTTTATTTCAGTTTTTAGCCAATTCATTCAATGAGTAAAATCAACCCTCTTGACGAATTTTGGTGATCGATTCGAGTGTGTTACAAGTCTAACAATTGGTATTAGAGCCTCGTCTCCATCAAAGGACTAACATCTGAAAGTAAAGATCATTTGCTCGAAATCCACCGTTCAAGAAAATGACAAGATTTGAAGAAGGTCGTTCTATCTCGTGTCCTCCGCTCTTCGAAGGAGAAGCATACTTCTAATGGAGCAATGTCATGAAGTATTTCATCAAATCTCTTGATTTTGAGATTTGTGATATCATCGAAGATGGTTACTTGGAAGCTCCTAAGAAGAAGAAGAAGCAAAGGATTGCAAATGACACGAAGGCCAATCTAAACGCAAAGACGATGCACACTTTTCTTTGTGACCTCAATGAAGACGTTTCCAAGAAAGTCTATACATGAAAAAGTGCGAAAGATATATGGGAGAAACTTGAAAAGTTATATGGTAACAAGAAGGGAAAAAAGAAAGACGATGCCCAATCATGTACAAACCTTCTCTTCAATCCAAAAGGTGGATGATGTTTTGGCTCTCGATGAGCCTAATGTATCTTCTAACTCAAGTGAGCTTAATTCTTACTCTTTCGATGAGTTGCAAGATGCTTTCAATGAATTATTTTTTGAATTTAAGACCATGAATTCTAAATTAAAAAAAATGATTTCAAAACTCGAATTTGAAAATGAATTTCTTTTGAAAAAAATGAATTTTGAAAATCAAAATGAAATTTTGAAAAATGATTTAGAGTTTTAAAAAACAAGTAAAGATTTTTTAGAAAAAAATCTTGATTTGAAAGCTTAACAAAAGAAAAAGAAATTGTTTTCAATAATTCAACTTGTCACATAATGGCAAAATGCTCGCATTGCCATTATCATGGTCATTCCTCACATACTTGTCCTATAAAGAAGAGAAAATCTTATAGGATTAGACAAGTATGGGTTCCTAAGGGAACTAAAGACATTGAAATTAACGTCAATGGATCCAAAGCAATTTGAATACCAAAATCCAAGTAAATATCCTTTGTAGGTGTGTTGGAGAAATGTCAAGCAAAGCAAAATCAAAGAATGCTCAAATCACACATGAGAAGAAGATTGAGTAACCTTTAAGCTTAATGCTTTCATTTTATACATTTGGTTATCTAACGTTTGTTTAAAGTCTTGGATTATTTGTTAAGTCTAACAATGATGAAATGAGTAAAGGGAGCCATTTTTAAAACCAAAATTTTAATTGTGTCAATTTTTTTCCTAAGTTATTTTGCGCCTAAAAGTCATTCAAATTCTTTTTGGTATAACAAAAAGTGGAGAAATGGTTTAAAAAATTGATTTTCAGAATAGCGGGGGCTTTAATTTTATTTAAAATTTTAAAATCTCTTATTCAATTTTTTAAATACTAAGGGGGAGAATCCCAAACAATTATTTTCAAGCTGGTTTTATTATATCGAAAAGGGGGAGATTGTACAAATATATGTTTTGATATAATAATTGAAAAATAGTTTTGGACTAAATTGAAAAGATATCAAAATGTTTTTAAGTCCAAACAACATGAAATTCTGTTTGAGGATGTTTAAAAAGGTTTTGGCAATGTTTGAAACATTTTTAAGTAGCCAAACCAGTGTCTTTAAAGTAGCCGTTTCGATACAGGGCCAATATGTATCGATACGATTTGAAACTGCCAAATTGCGTACCGAAACAGGGCTTGCCCGTTTCGATAGGGTGTAGTTCTGTTTTGAAACACTCTTTTTTGTTTTGATACGGCTAACAGTCAAAACCTCCCCAACAATCATATTTTTCCAACGGTCTTTTAAACGCAGCTCAACGGTCACTCGTACCGAAACGGTTTGTAACCGTTTTGATATAGCACAATACCGTTTCGATACGGCTTGCTGCATCAGGCTTCAACAGCTAGTTCTAAAGTAGGTCGTTCCGATACGGGCTCGTGTGTTCCGATACGGATATGTGCAGAACAACATTTATTGCGGAAAATAAAGGCCCCAACAGCTCTAAAACATCCCTAACAGCTAGCAACGACCACAACTCAATTTGGACTATAAATTGAAGGCTGGAACACTTGAAGAAGTTTAGAGACAACATCCAAGCAACATGTTCAAGAGAAATTGAGTCAAATTCTTATCTCTTCATTTCTCTTGTAAATAGTCTTTAGAGAGTGAGTTTTATTGTAAATCATTGTACTTTTGTGAGCTTAAATTTCTGTAAACACCCACCTTGTGAGGTATTAATTTTACCAAACAAATTCCTTGTAAAATGAGAAGTTCTAGTTTAGTCTTATACAAAAACTAGAGTGATTCTATCTTAGCCGTATAAAAGATAGGGTTGTAAAGGTTTCCTCCTAAGCCTTGAAAAGGGGACGAATTCTTAGTGAATTGAGAAATCTTTAGTGATGTGCTATGGTAGTGGATGTAGACTCGGTTGGGAAGTTGAACCACTTTAAAATTCTTGTACAAATTGTTCATCTTTATTTCGGTTTTTAGCCAATTTATCTCAGGAACAAAATCAACCCTCTTGACGGATTTCAGTGATGGATTTGAGCGTGTTACAAGTCTAACAATGATGTATTATCACCTCAAAATTAAATCAAAATAATACTAAAATAAATCTATTGTTAATCTAAAAATGTATTAAATCTTTCTAAAAATTAATTAAATATAAAATAATTTATTCATATATATGTCAACGAATATTATTTAAAATTGTATTGTACCCTAAATATATATTATCCATTTAAATTTAAATTTTTTAATATTAGGTTTATGAAATAAATAAATATTTTTTTATAAACAAAGTGAAATAATAATTTAAAATTTTAAATAAAAATATTTTTTTTATAATGTTCTAATATAATTTTATAAAAATAAATAATTACCAAAAGAATTGAAAAAATAATTTTAGATTGGTCTTGGTAGTATTTTGATTTAATTTTGAGGTGTTAATACATCATAAATTAAACAATAAATTTTGTAGATATATAATAACTTCTTAACTTAGCTTAATTGTTAAACATCTTACTTTAGATCCTAGGTGTTCTTTGCTCAAATCTCTATAGGTGCATTTTTCTTATTTTTTAGTGTGGGGAGTATAAGTTAAATATTAAATTAGATAAAATTTAACAAAAATCTAAGCTTAGTGGTTAGATGTTGGACCTTTTATTCAGGGGCCCCCAAGTTCAACTCCTAGCAACGCACGCTTAAAGTGTTTTTTACTCTGATTTGTTCAATATTAGAAGGTGACATGTGTCACCTCCTGGTTGATTGAATAAATAACATTATTTAACATGCTGATAAGGAGAGAGACGCTGATGTGGAAAATAAAGAGAATGTCGATTTTGACGAAAAAATTAGTTTAGTGACCAAAACAAAAAAAAGTGATAGTTTTGTGACCACCAGTATAGTTTTCCCTTAAATATTTTAATACGAATACTACATCTAAAAAATTCAAACATGATTCATATGTTCGTACTTAATAAAAATATATAAATTATTTTACAGATTTCATATTTAAAAATCCGTACAATGCTAATATTTTAGTAATTATATTATTAGAACATACATTAAGTAATCAAATAAATATTAATGCAGTTGGTATATGTTTGACTTTAATAAATATTAAATGCTCGTTGTCTATAACATAAAACTAAAAAGTGAAAATTCCAAATCTCATTTAAATCCTAAATTAAATTCATAATATACATTTATATTTTTTTAATTCAACCAATTGTTTTGTTTAACCATCGATATTCAACTCATTGGTTGACTAATCTAAATCGAATATTGTAGAGACTTGTTATGGGGGCGACCTTCCGACCCAATATATTTCATTTACAACGCTAAAACTTAAACCTTTGACCTTGTTTAAGGGATCTAGTCCCTCGTTTCACTAGATCGACTGGTTGTTGGTTAAATTCAATCAATTTAATTTAACTTTTATTGTATTTATTTGTTTCGAATTGTCTGATGTGTTTACGCGATAATATTTGTTCATTAATCCAAGCCTTTTAATAACGCACACACCATGTAAATAAATTATTTTAACACATATCACCTAAAGTGATTTTTTTTTTCAGTGTGAGCACTTTATAAGTTCTTTATTGTATTTATTAAACAAAATAAAGTCATTCATTTTAAATATTTTTAGAAATGCTAATTATATTACCGAATTGCATTTGTAACTATTAATTATAATTACTCATTCAATAATCGTATATCACCTAAAGAGAGGACGCGAGTTCAAACTTTTAAGACGACATTATTAGGAGGAGAAACTTTGTACCTCAAACATAAATCGTAAGACGAACATGCATATTACAAAAAAGATTCGATCTGAATTTAAAGACTGATTTTTGTAAAAAAAAAGTTGAGACGATGTTTTTTTTTCTTCAAAAAAGTTCGAGTTTGAATAATTTTATAGGTAAAATTTACACAATAACTAAATATGATCTAAAATTAAAATTACAACGGATTTTACTATAAAATTACCTTCAAAATATTTAAAAATTAGGTTCTAACTTGAGTTCCGATCCGAATAAAATCATAGTAGATGCATGAAAAGTTTGCATGAAAAGTTTGAGCTCAATTGATCTCATTTAATTTGTTGTGGTTTTAAATTTTCAAATAATTAAATGATATTTTTAATTAGTTAATATAAATTTTTTTATAAAAATGATAAAATTAACTTCACTTAATTTGTTTGGGTATAAGATCAATAATATTTATAATGTAATAGTATATAAATTCTCATAGTTCATACTTTATTCTGATCTCATTATACGAAAATCTTGTACAAAAAGTTTAGTGATGGCTGTGTGAGGGAGGTGAGTTGTAGTCGTAATCCACCGGTAAACCGTCGGCTCGAATTTCAAACCAACAAGAATAGAGTAGATATAAAAATATGGAGATAGATGAAAACACGCCGATCTTATTACACGAATCTCAAGGGGGTGGGGGGCTTTTTGTTTTCGGACACAAAAATGTCTGAGCTTCCGTCCAAAACAAATAGCGTAAGCAGTGACAAAATTACGGCGCCATGTGGGATGTCGATACGCACGCACTTCACTTCCATGCCTTCCACGTGTCCACTCTCTCCCCATCACTCACGTTGTTTCTAGAACCACTCTTCCCCTCTCCCCCCGCCACGTGTCCCCTCCTCTGCCTATAAATTCATCGCTCTCCCTTATGGTTTAAGTTTCAAGCGCCGTCACCGCATAAGAGAAAGAGAGAAAGGTTTTGCTGGTGAGGGTAAAAATATATTTGAAGGTTAAAAAAATGACTGCGGCAGAGTTACAGTTACAGTTACCTCCTGGCTTTCGGTTCCATCCGACGGACGAGGAGCTCGTGATGCACTATCTCTGCCGTAAATGCGCGTCGCAGTCTATCGCCGTCCCTATTATAGCCGAACTCGACCTTTACAAACACGATCCTTGGGATTTGCCTGGTAAATTTCCCATTTCCCCCTTTTTTTTATATAAATGTCTTTAAAGCCTTTGCATTTTTATCGTCTAAAACTGTTCGATTTGTTTTTTCTTTTCTTTTTTGCTTTGTATTTACAGATTTGGCGTTGTACGGAGAGAAAGAATGGTATTTCTTTTCGCCGAGAGACAGGAAATATCCGAACGGTTCAAGGCCGAACCGGGCTGCTGGGTCTGGGTACTGGAAGGCAACCGGGGCTGATAAGCCGATTGGGCAACCGAAACCTGTCGGTATTAAAAAGGCTTTGGTGTTTTACTCCGGGAAAGCTCCGAAAGGGGAGAAAACTAATTGGATTATGCACGAGTATCGGTTAGCCGACGTCGACCGGTCGGTTCGCAAGAAGAACAGTTTAAGGGTATAATTCAAACACTCCCTCTCGTCACTGGTTAAAAAATCAGGGGTAAACCGGAGATTTACATGCATGATAAGTGTTTGGACCGTTTTGACCTCATCGTACATGAAAAATTACAGTGTGGTCCATTATATAGTTTTGCACCTCACCTACATTCAATAACTCCCCACGAACCGAATTATTACTTTCCATGAAGGAAAATATTCAAATTCATTGAATTTAGACGATAAATTATTTATTTATTTATTTATTTTACAGTTGGACGATTGGGTGCTGTGCCGGATTTACAACAAGAAAGGTTACATCGAGAAACAACCGCCACTGCAAGGGAGCGTTACGAAAGAAGCCAGCGCAGCGGAGATGGAGGACAAGAAGCCGGACATCGTGACTTTCGGCAAGGATTTGAGCGGTTTGCCGCCGGCTGCGACGGCGACGGGCAGCGATTTCGTGTACTTCGACTCGTCGGAATCGGTGCCGAGGGTTCATACGGAATCCAGCTGTTCGGAGCACGTAGTGTTGCCGGAGTTCCCAGCCGAGGTTCAAAGCATGCCCAAATGGAAGGAGGAATTGGGAAGTACTGCCAACAACAATGTCCTCGATTCTCTTTATAATTACATGGATGCCACTCGGGACATCGGATTTGCTTCGCAGATGCAGGGTAATAATAATCAGCTGTCGCCGCTCCAGGATATTTTTATGTACTTGCAGAAGCCATTTTAGGGGGAGGTGATGTGGGCCGTTTAGATTGAAGAAATCTGTGTTTTGGCGTATCGCTGGTAACACGAGACTAGGAGTCCATGAGTGTACCGGTGGGCGTGCGCGTAGGTGAACAGTAAAAAAAAATGATATTGGGCAGATTCAAATCGGTATATTTCACTGATTTTTTGTTTAAAATAATAATAATAATAATATATCTTTGAACTTATTGGTTTAAAGCAGGGATTGTACATAATATTTTTGGATTCTACGTTAACCATAATTAGATAATGATTAATTGGTAATGTTGTAGTAATTAATAATATTATTTTTACTTGGGAATATTTTAAATTAATCCTCAAACATAGTATCGCGTTAAATAAACAACGTTACAGACTCAATTGATAAAAAACCAAAGTTCAAATTTGTTCTAGGATTAACGTCAATTAGTTAATGATTTAACGTCAAACGGGCGTTTACCCATTTGATTTAACGTTTTTTTTATCTACAGTTAAAAAATTCAACTCCAACTTCTGCTCAAATGAACATTACAATTTACAACCAACGGATGTTTATAGTGAAAGCTTTATTATTATGATAAAAAAAATGTTAAAAAAATGTGTTGTAATGATATTTTTTACATTTTGAAGATTTAATTAAAATATTTTAGATTTAGAGATTCATTTAAAATTGGGCAAAACTAATTTATGATTATTAAATTATTCATCTGATTCTATTTTTACAATTTCACCAATAACACGATATTTACGACAATTAAATTAATTACAAATTTGTATAGTTGTAAATTTTGGATGATATATAATTATTCAATTTTACATAATTGTCACATTAATAATTTCGTCAAAAATTAACGATTTAATTAAAAAATTATAGTTTAATGATTAAAATAGAATCGACTAATAATTCAATGATTATAAAGGTAATTCACATTTACAATTTTATCAAATATAAATAAAAACTAAAAATCAATTGAATTTGGCGGATTTTCCATCATTATTGAGTTTCATTCTCTAGTGGCTTTGACATGGGTGATGAAATTGGATACAAGACCGTAAAAATTGTGGTATTGGTTTCGATTGATTGATGATGCAAGTCAATGTTTATCATGTGTGTGTTTTAACCATGTGTTGCGTGAGGTTAATAGTGTAGCGGATGTTTTAGCGGAAGGTGAGGTGATACAAACGTCTTGGTGTAGTGTATTTTCTTGAGGTGTGCCAGTTGAATTTCTTGCTGTGATCGGGCTGGCGGGGGGGCTGGTCTAGTGTAGGGAGGATGCTTATAGGAGTTGTGTATAATGTACCTTATGGGGTATTTGGTGGTTTGGTTCTTGGCTGGGTGTGATTTTTTTTTGTATTGCACTTACACGTCGTATTCTTTTCATTCATCTAGGTTGTAGGGAAGTTTTTAACGTGGTGTGTGTAAGTGATTTTGTATGATTTAGTGCTTAATAAAATCATACTTTTCCGACCAAAAACTAAAAATTAATCCAAATTAAAATAGACAGACAGGACTTTCCTTCTCAAGGTCTTCTAAAGGGTTATAAATAATGAAGAAAAGAAACCAACTCATCCGAGGAACTTTGTGACCATTTGACAATCTATACAAAAACATCTCTACAATCACGGTAAACACCACTTTCACCGTAACTTTTACATATAACCGGTCGTCGTTTCGATCACCACCTGCCACCACACTTGTTTATCGAATCACTCTTCGTTTTCAATGAAGTACTCGTGTCCAAGACATTCAAACACGAGTACGAAAACGTGATCCTCCAACCAACAAATCAAGTACCGTATCGTTACCTGAAGTCCAGGTAACGAATACAAGACAACCACAGTGATGCATTGTTCTATACTCCAATTCTAGTATCTAATCTTGCACTAGAATGTAACCTGCAACAATAATATTAATTAGTATACATTCTGTATTTGCCATTTGGGATTCAGGACTGTGGAAGCCTATCGCAATTCGCTGATATCCTCCCTGGTCCGCTGCTTATAAGAACAAACGAGGAGAGTTCGATAATGGAAGATCTCGAAAAAGGCGGAAAGTGATTCTTCTATTATTTCTCACCTCCTATTATGTTGAAGTCTCCCAATCCTGCTTCAATATTCCAAAGCAAGCATTGCCATCTTCCTGTGAGTAGAAGAGCATGTTAGAACTGTTGTTACACTTACACCTGTGTTAGCTCATATCACAATGCTGGAAAATCCTGGATTTACCGTGACAATAAGATATGCTTCCGGCCGTAATTCAAGCCGAACAATCGGGGTGTCTGTAAAGCTCAATGTCAAGGTGCTGAAATAGTTCTCGTCATCGTGAACGGATTTAAAAGGTTAAAGATCAAGTACGAGATCGGTTCCTTATTCCTTAAGCAAAGCTCAAAGATCAAGTACAGCTTCGTAAACTTGGAAGCCAAGTAAGTGTAGGAACTCTATTGAGAAAATGAAAGAGGGATTTTGACTTTCGATAGAAACCAAAGAGTTTGGTCAAAACGCAGAGTTTTAGTAAAGAAACTTTTATTATTTTCAACTTATCCTTCATAATACACTTACATCTATTATATACTAATAAAGAAAGTAGTTCTTTATTAATCAATCTTAGCTGGAAAATGACTACTCCTAACAAACAATAACCAACAAATAACTAATCCTAATAGCCCCCCTCAAGTTGGAGCATACAAATTTTGAATGCCCAACTTGATTACAGACTCTCGAAACAAAGTTGGCTGAAGAGCCTTTGTGAAGCAATCAGCAAGCTGATTTTGTGTAGAAACTGATAACAATCGAATAAGGCCTTGTTGTATCTTCTCGCGCACCAAATGACAGTCTATCTCGATATGCTTTGTACGCTCATGGTATACTGGGTTTTCTGCAATTTTCACAGCAGACAAATTGTCACAATACAAATTAGTTGGTTGTAAAGAAATCTGTAAATCAGTCAAGAGATAGGTTATCCATTGAACTTCACAAGTGACAGCAGCTAAGGCCCTGTACTCAGCTTCACTAGAAGACCTGGATACAGTCTGTTGTTTCTTGGACTTCCAAGATATTAAAGAAGATCCTAAAAAAACACAGAAACCAGTAGTTGACTTTCTCGAATCAGGGCATGAAGCCCAGTCCGAATCAGAAAAAGCACTAAGTTTAAGATCACTCTTAGCTGGAAAAAATAACCCTTGACCTGGTGTTCCTTTCAAATACCTTAAAACCCTATGAGCAGCTGTTAAATGAACATCAGTAGGCTTGGATAAAAACTGTGATAGCTGTTGAACAGCATAAGTAATATCTGGCCTAGTGTTTGTAAGGTAAACTAATTTACCAATCAACCTTCTATAGGGAGTAATGTCAGTCAGAAAAATACCATCATCTTTAGACAATTTAGAATTTAAAGGAGTAGATACAGGTTTGGATTCCAAAAAACCAGTTTCTTCCAATAATTCCAAAGTATATTTCCTTTGGCATAAGTTTATACCTTTAGAAGACCTAGCAACTTCAATTCCAAGAAAAAACTTAAGATCTCCCAAGTCTTTAATTTTAAAAGTCTCATGTAAAAAGGTTTTAATTTCATTCATAGATTGAGAGTTAGGGCCAGCAAGCACAATATCATCCACATAAACAGCTAAAGCAAGAAAATTATCATTACTTCCTTTTAAAAATAAAGAGCTGTCAGAAGATGCTTGTTTAAAACCTTGACTAAGCAGAGCAAGGGTAAGTCTCTCATTCCACTGCCTACTTGCTTGTTTTAATCCATAGAGACTTCTTTTAAGTTTACACACTAAATCAGGATGAGGGGTAGAAAAACCAGGTGGTGGTTGCATGTAAACTTCTTCACTAAGAAAGCCATGTAAAAAGGCATTATTAACATTCAATTGTTGCAATTTCCAGTTTTTAGCAGCAGCCACAGCAATTAAGGTTCTAATAGTTGTTATTTTAGCAACTGGGCTAAAAGTGTTAATAAAATCTAACCCTGGCTGTTGATTATACCCTTTTGCAACTAACCTAGCTTTATACCTCTCTAATGAACCATCAGATTTGAGTTTGGTTTTATAAACCCACTTACAACCTATTGCTTGTTTTCCTGGTGGTAAAGGTACTAATTCTCATGTCTTATTGTTTTCTAAAGCAGCTATTTCCTCAGACATAGCAGTTTTCCAACATTCATGTTTAACAGCATTCTTATATGAAGTAGGTTCTTTTAACACTTCAGCAGCATTAATATAAGAATGGTAAGGAACAGAAATATTAGAATAAGATATCACCTGATTGATTGAATGAGGAGAGGTTTTAGATGGTTTTGACTGAGGCAAATTGACTTGGAAATCTTTGAACTTGCTGGGCAGCTTAGCAGTTCTAGAAGGCCTCTGATGTTGATTAGAAACAGTAGCAACAGGTATAGAATCAGTATGAAGAACATCAGGAAGATCAGAGGAATTACCAGATTGATCATTAGATTGAATATTAATTTGATCATTAGATTGATCAAGATCTTCAGATGCAGTGAACTCATTCTGACTTAAAGAATTAGTAGGAATAAACTCATTTTGTTTTAAAGATGAACCAGTGAGATTAGCATCAGAAGTAAACTTCTTGTTTAAAAAATCATCATGAAAAATATTTTCATTAGAGTTTGGTAAAATAATTTCATAAGAAGAAGAATTACTATTTTTAAAAGGAAAATGAGTTTCAGAAAACACAACATCTCTTGAAACCAAAACTTGTTTTGTTTCTAAATCATATAACCTGTAACCCTTAATGTTCTGAGGATATCCAAGAAATAAGCACTTTATGGCTTTAGGATGTAATTTAGTCTTAGGTTTAGGCAAAACAACAGCATATGCTAAACAGCCAAAGGTTTTAATGTTTTCTAATTTAGGTTCTTTGTGAAAAAGAACTTCAAAAGGTGTTTGATTAGATAAGATAGGTGTTGGTGTTCTATTTATTAAGAAAACAGAATGTAAAACACAATCAAGCCAAAAATTTAAAGGTAAATTAGCCTGAATTTTTAAAGATCTAGCCACAACAAGAATATGTTGATGCTTCCTCTCAACAGTACTATTCTGTTGAGGAGTGTAAGTACATGAATTTTGGTGAACAATTCCCTTACTATTGTAAAAATCAATCATGTTAAACTCATGAGCATTATCAGTTCTTATGCACTTAATCTTAACAGCAAACTGAGTTTCAACAAATTGATAAAAACCAGTAATATGAGTTCTAACTTCAGTTTTATTCTTCATAGGAAACACCCAAACAAACCTACTCTTATCCTCAACCACAGTCAAAAAATATGTATGTCCATACAAACTCTTTACAGGAAAAGGACCCCACACATCCATGTGAACTAAATCAAACAACCTATCTGAAACAGAAGTACTAACAGGAAATGATAACCTTTTGTGTTTAGCTAACCGACATACATCACAATGAGAAGAACAAGAACTAGGAATTGCATTAAACAGCTTTGAAAAATACTTCATCCTAGCAGGAGAGGGGTGCCCTAGTCTAATATGCCATAAATCTGAATGTACTAAAGAACATACAACAGACTTTGAAACCTGATCAGCAACAGTTGAATACAGAACATATAGACCTTGAACATAATCAGCTGTACCAATCATCTTCATATTGTGTACATCCTGCAAATGACAACCAACAGAAGAAAAAATCAGAGAAATATCTGCATTCTTCACCAGTTTAGAAACAGAAATAAGATTAAACTTGAAAGCAGAAATGTGCAACACATCATATAAGGTCAGATTTTTATTAATTTGCACAGTACCAATATGTTCAACCTTTACTAACATATTATTTGGCAATCTAACAAACTTATCAACCACAACATGATATTCAGAAAAAGAATTTAAAGAATGTGTTACATGATCAGTGGCCCCTGAGTCAATAATCCAAGAATCAGAAGAATTTAAAGAAGCAAGAACCATACCTGATTCTTCTTGAGCAACAGAAGCAAATGTGGAAGAAAGCATGTTAACAGCAGATTCTTTCATATCAGCAGATGTATTCTTAGACTGAAGCAAGGTCAACAAGCCCTCATATTGTTGTTTAGTAAAAGAGACAGATCTATTTTCATCCTTATCAGCAGATTCTTTCATACCATGCTCAGAATTAGACATCAAATTCTCAGAACTAGAACCAACTTGATTAACTCTACCATTCTGATTCCTAGAACGAAAACCAGGTGGGAATCCATGCTTACGATAACACTTATCAATAACATGGCCATACAACCCACAATACGTACATAAGGGCCTTTTATTTCCTAAAGAAGAAACTTTCTTATTAGCAGAATATCTAGATTCTCCCCTAGATTGATCCCCAGGTTTAAAAACCCTATCAGTCAACAGAATATTGGACTCGGTAGAATTAATAGCAGCATTAACAGACCTCTCATGTTGAATCACTATGGAAAACACTTCATTAATCGAAGGCAGAGGCTTAACCATTAAAATTTGGGACTTTTGAACAGAAAAATTCTCGTTCAGACCTCTCAAGAACCTAAGCAAGAAATCCTGATTTCTATACTTTAGGGATGAACAGTCGCAAGAAACTAACGGACGCAGGTTACAAATCTCAGCCCAGACAGTTTTAAGCTGAGTAAAATACGTATTAACGGAGAGTGTACCTTGCTGTAAGGAATAGAATTCCTGGAGTAAATCAGAAATCCGGAGTAGATCTCCTTGATTAAATCGGTCGAATAGGTCAGACCATAACTCAGAAGCGCTGTCGATCCAGATAACGCTCTGAGCGATTTCTTGATTCAAGGCTCTTTGAATCCAAGAAAGAACCAAATTATTACACTTGATCCATGCGGAATGCTTCGGATCTTCTGGCCGTGGTTGCTTAATCGAACCATCCACGAACCCTAGCTTATTCTTCGAAATAAGCGACATCTTCATTGAACGCGCCCATGCGTGGTAATTTCCACCGTTCAACAGGGAAGAAGCGAGCACCAACGCCGGATTTTCATTGGGTGAATGTAGTATGCGTCGGTCGGATCATCATTCTTGAAGCCGGTACCCTCAGTGGAAGAACTCGTGAAATCAACTGATACCATATTGAGAAAATAAAAGAGGGATTTTGACTTTCGATAGAAACCAAAGAGTTTGGTCAAAACGCAGAGTTTTAGTAAAGAAACTTTTATTATTTTCAACTTATCCTTCATAATACACTTACATCTATTATATACTAATAAAGAAAGTAGTTCTTTATTAATCAATCTTAGCTGGAAAATGACTACTCCTAACAAACAATAACCAACAAATAACTAATCCTAATAAACTCTCACTGTCGAATACTACCCGAACAAAGCATGAGACGGACGGTGCTAAAAAGGGGGTGGATCTGTTTGTCTCTGAAATCTTTAGTACTGTTCTTTTGTTATGGTCTGAAATGATTATATTTTTGTAGTAATTTAAAAAAAAAAATAACAATGAAAACTACTTCTATCCAATCAATTTCAGTCCAACATGAAATGAGCAGGCGTCTCCAAGAAAAATCATGTAGGGCTTTGAAAAGTGCGACTAACTTTGTTAATTGCTCTCTTTTCATCAATTTTATTATGTCAAAAATTTCTAGCTCCGCACCTGATTGCGATCTCAAATCGAATGATTCCGCACACCATTATTTCCATGAGAATTGAAGTAAATTTCACATAGTTATCCAAGAAATATTCTCATGTTGGATCAGTCCAATACATTGTTTTTTAACCTGTACTCATACGTTAACTTAGTATCGCATGCTCATGAGAAAGTTTGGGCAAATTATATTCGAAAATGTTTTTTATTTATTTAGTTTATTTCCATAAAAGTTCCTATAGCATATTACAAGAGAAGACTAAAAACTCAGCCAAACTTGTGAGTGCAATCTGCAGAAGCCCATCCGATCCTCTGATTCTCGTTATCGAATAACATCAGTTTGCCTTGCATTGAAATGTCTGGACAGAAAACAACAACGCCGAGATCAGATTCCGAGTAAAAGGGATCGAATTCGAATATATGAACACACCAACACACACAGACACTCTTACCTCCAATCAAATTGGTAGTTCCTAGTCCTACTTCGGTGCCGTTCAAAATCCCAAGGCAGACATTTCCTTGTTCCTGAGAAGCATGAACTTGTTACATTCAATTCCGAATCTGTTGTTTCGATTACTCGAAGCGGGCTTTCGGAGGTACTTACGGTGACAATGAGATAAGTTTGGGGTGGTAGTTGTAGCTGAATGTTACTCGAACCGGCAAAGCTCAAAGCCAAGATGCCGAAATAGTTCTGGACATCGCGCACGGATACGAAAGGCCTACTGCCTTTCCAGCAGATTGGCAGAGCTTTATCTTGCACCTGTTGTAGTGGCTTTCGATTGAGATCTTTCATTATCTGAAATACAAAGTGAACAATGAATTCCATGTACCGTTCTTGCATTCGTAAGGTTTTATGCGTATTGATGTCTCACCAGATTAAGTAGGGATCCGTAAGCTCCCGAATTCAAGTACGTGTAGGTGGATCCGGTATCGAAGATAACATTAAGGCCCTTAATGCCAGTAGGGTTCCCACGGAAAAATACTTCTGCCGGACCTAAAGAGTAGTGATTACTGAAATGAAAATCAATATGTTAAGTGGTAACATGGAATTGTTAAAGAAGGTTAAGCTAAGGTATTGATTGATTGTGCCTTACTCGGAGGAACTTCGTAACATCGGTGCCCATGTCATCCCCGATTTAGGGACTAAATCGGCTCCGAAGGACAGAAAGCCTCCTTTGTCATTGAAACAATGGCCTACAATGTTCTGTGATACGCCCACGCTACTCAATTGCGCCGAGATGCTTGCTTTACTCCTGCCAAGTCCAAGGACTCCGGCAATGGCAGGAGAAGAGAAAGGATCATGTTTTTTTAATTTGTATCCACAGCTGCAGATGAGGGAAACACATATCAGATTACATCAGTTCGATATCAGAATCGATAGAACCCTGAGTCCGAACACAAAGGGTTTTGAAATACCAACCCAAAGGCCATACGAGGACGAGAAACCGTGCCATTAACAAGGCGTAGGGGAAAGCTGTCGGAGACAACGACACCGGAAACTGAACCATGATCGGCATATTCAATCTGGAAGCTACATTTTTCATTAGGGTTCCTGCTGCATTGAGGTGGATTGGAAGACTGAAATGCAGAACATATGGGGTCCTTGCAAAGCACGTAATTGTCCGTAGCCGGTTTGTAACGTCGTTCAGGAGGCTGCGGAACAACGAAGATAAAAGGCATGAATCATCATAAATTCATAATCATGATGATAATGCTGGTAGGATGATGATGATGGTAAGACTTAAGAGGAATTACGAGGGTGCAACCAACACAAGGAGCATAACATTGGACCCAAGCGTAGTCACTGCCAGTGTCAATATCGAGCTGAAATTGCTTAGGCGGGTTGCCAATCTCAACTGTCACAGAATAAGACCTGATGGTTCATGGAAACAGAAACTCCATGAATTCCAGTAAAACCAACAGAGAAAATGAGAATTAAAAGAGAAAGAAAGCAGTACCCAAGAGGGTAGACATTGCCAGAAACAGGAAGAACAACAGAGGAGCCAAAAGTATTAACATCCGTTGGATGGAGTGTGGATGTGTTCTTAGGAGGTTGGCTATGGCCGATTTCTGCAAAACAGACATGTAAAGATGCAGAAAGAACAACCAGAAAGATCATCAACGATACTCTTCTTCTTCCTTTCAGATTCTGATCAGCCATTTCAACTTGAAGGAAGGAAAAAGTTATGTCCAAAACACAAAAGAAAGACGAAAGGGGTACTTAATGAACCATTGAAAATGTTTCTGAGAACTTGGTGTGGATGGTGCTAAAGGTGACTGTTGAGGCTCTGGCTTTATAGGCGCGCTCTTTCAATTCCTTTTTCTTTTTGAATATTTCTAGTATTTAAAACTTATACATTTATTAATTCGGTTTTAATTTAAAACAATTAAAAAAACTCTTCATATTTAAAACGATATATTATTTTCTTGATATAGTAATAGTTTAACAATACTTTGTTGCTTTATAAAAAATGTCGTTATCCAATTATTGCTTTGATCCGATTAATTCGTTTACTCTAATAATATTATAAAAGAAACTAAAATAATGTATTTTTTTTAAATATGAATGATTAAATTTGTTGAATTATTTTAAATTAGGATAAAAACTAATAGAATGAAATTTTAGGGACTAAAAATATTATTATACCATTTTATATTAGACACCGTTTAATTTAATGACGAAAGACTTGTTTTTAAGAATATTTTAATTGAGTGATTTATTTATAACTTTTAGAAATGTTTATTATCATATATTTTTTTAAATACCTAAATCATGTTTATTATCATATTTATAGTTAAAAGACTTTAGGTGTAATTTATCCTAATTTCTTTTGTTGCTGAAATGTACTTTTTAAGAATAAAAGAATATAAAAAGGGAATCAAGAGAGAATTTAGAAAGGGACAAGGAATCTTTAGGGATTTTATAGTTTCAATTCAACTGGTTTAGGCCTTATGTATTTCCAAATTGTTCATTTTATTTTCTAGATTAAAATGATTTAATTTTCATTTCAATAATAATCAAGTTTATTTTATTTTGTTGAGATATTTTTGACCTTTGAAGAAAAGTTTTAGAAATATCATATATTTTACATTTAATTGATACATATTTTATTTCGACAATGTGTATCATGTAACATAATAGGGTGAGAGCGTCTTAATTAAATGATTCACATGATTTGATGTATCAAAAATCACAAACACAAAATTAACATTTACACACAAAAAACTTAACCCCGTTGTAACACCCGTGTTTTGGGGTTAGGAGTTAGCCGGGTTTGTAGTCCGAGTCAATAAAATTAAATTAAACCAATTCAACCTTAATTTGGATCAATTGGATTTTAATAAAAAGGGGAGGAACCAATGTGGTAATTAGACCAAATGATTTTAAAAGCAAGACCACTTTTAAAGAAAAGTTGTCTTCCTTCCCCCTTTATCCCCTCTTTAACGTTGGAAGAGCTCTCAAACTCCCTAACACCCAAAGTTACTATTCCATTGAGTTTCTTCACCATTCCAAGGTCTTTTCCAAAGGTAATAATGTTTTCTAACTCTCCTCTTCATTCCCTATCCATACATAGTTGTAGATTTTCAAACTATGAGCTTTTGAAAATTAGGGTTTGGTTTAAAGTTTGGGTTTTTATGTGGATTTTCATCTTGTTTTGAAAAATGAAGTTGGGTTTTTGTTTATTCATATTAAAAGGTACAACATATGTCAAAAAGGTTGAGTTTTATTGAAAACCCGAAGTGGGTTCTTAGAGCAATTTTTGGGATGTCAAAACTTGATTTTTGGGTGGGTTTTGAGTGAAAATTGAAGGGCTGATGGTTTAGGTATGTTAGGAAGGTGATTTGGGGTCTTTTGGGTGTCATTTGGATGATTGAAAATAGAGTTTTCAGCTAGGTTTTAGGGGATCTCGAAAATGGGTATTTTGGATTGGAATTCGGTTGAAGTTGGCTTGAGGTTACGAGATGAGATGATGATTGAGTTTTAGCATTGAATTGTGAAGTAATGAATGTGTTCTGTTTGGCTAGAAGCAAGAGGAAGCGTTGGAGAGGCATCGGGATCGAATCCGGGCTTGTAGGAGATTTGCTTTGGTTGCTAAGGAAGGGTGGTGAGTGGTTTTAACCATGTTTTAAAGTTTGGTTCGAGTGTGTGTAGTGTGTGGGTGAAAAGTGCTTGGTAAGTCATTTCTATTTAATTCAAGTTGTTAATTTAGCTATTGACTTCCATTGAATGCCATGTGTATTGCATATTCGTGCTCTTGTGATTTGTGGTTGATTTGTACATGTATGCCATGATGTGTATATGTGATAAGCATGAGATGTGGTTGATGGATATGTGATGTGAAAATGAAAATTGGCACTAATTAATTTACCGGGTGTAAATGATCGATCATTAGGATTAGTGTGCACACAAATTGAGTCAAAACGTACGTGGCCTTGATGGCGTTAAGTCGTCAAGGAGGAGCACGGTGATATAATATTCCATCGGAAGCTTTATTATATATTCTACGGGATGATGAGTGGAATCTCATCCGTAGGGCATGTGGCGATGAGTGGAATCTCGCACATGCAAGGTCCGGTGATGAGTGTAATCCCACCGAGGTAATGTGATTGTTGAGGTTTAATCCGCACATCCGTGTAACTAATAGTGGCCAATTAAACTTGTTCATATAATTGTGATATATGATGTTGCCATGTGATGTTGATATTGATGTTTGAGCTTAGTATGATGTAAGATGCCATATTATGCCACTTGAAAGACTAGCTAGGTCTACTTGTAAATTTGTCTATGTATGTTAGATATGAGATTTAGAGAATACATGCTTGAACCCTGCATTGTTGATATTATCGGTTTTAGAGCATCCTCACTAAGCTTATAGCTTACGCTCTCAATGTTCAACAATGCAGATCATTAGCGTGGTGTTAGCTCGGAACAAGGCGATGAGGGCTTCCCAAGTTTTTGTTGCTCAAGTACGGGTTATTAATTATGTAGTAGCTAAGCAATGTGGCAAAGGGTGTGTTTGTATGAGCTTTGTAAGACTCATAGGTGAATTTGATGTTTATGGTTTGACTTGGTTTGCAAGCATGTTTAACTTGCCAAATGCTCATTTTGATGTATGTCTTTTAGATGTTTAAGGTTGCTTGATGGCATGTAAACCTATATGTGATGTTTTCGTATTTCTTGCCTTTAATGCTGAATATGGATGTATGGCTTTGTGATGTAGTTGCCTATAGTGCTTAGCTTTGTTGCATTACGTTTCAAGCATGCTTGTTATGTTGGTTTGCCTTAGGATTGATGCTAGTGTGATGCTTGAGGTTTTAGAGGGATTTAGGGGCATCCTTGAGCCATAAATCAGCTAAAACCTGTGTGTTCGCAGCAGGGGTATCGATACGATTGGACCCATATCGATACGACCTTCTTGTTTCAAGCCACGCGTTTCGATACGCGAGAGGATGTTTCGATACCATTTTTGCTACTGGAATTCTGAGAAATTGGGGAGTTTTTGGCGTATCGATACGGTGTTGGGGTGTATCGGTACGGGTTTATCTCGTTGACCACGAGATGTTGACTGAAGAAGTCGTATCGATACGCTCAAGGGCTGTATCGATACGATCCTCTTCGAGTTGACTGTTGGGGTTGACCAGGTCAAGGCGTACCGATACCCTTGATCGATGTATCGATACGACCTGCCCTATAAGCTTAAAATAGAATGTAATGTGTGGTTGTGGTTCGAATGTGTTTCTCTTATGGATGTTTTCCGCTGTCGTGATCACTTAGGATTTAACCCGCCTCTAGTCAAGATTAAAAATGAAGGGAAAAAAAGTAGGGTTGCTGATCGAGGGGGAACCTTAACGGGTTTCGCTTCGGTTTTCCCCGTGTGGCCCACTCGATCCGGTCATCCGGCCAGACCGGGCGAGGGGGTTACATTTGTTGGTATCAAAGCCTGAGGTTACCGAGACCTCGGGCAGGTAAGTGAGGTAAGCTTGTTGTGTTGAGTAATTGTGTTGTTCGATGCATGCCTTGCCATGAATTCTTGATATTTGACTGTTCGTATGATGTTCTGAAGTATGAGTTAATGTGTCTGGTGTAGAGTGTGTGCCCATTGCTACTATTACTTAATTTAAAAAAAAAAGAATTTTTGGTAAAGGGAGTACTTGAGCACCATTGGACCCTTGCTTTGGCTAAGTAATCCCTATTTGTTTGTGTTGTAGTTATTACCTTGCTAGCTGTATCATGAGACCACGAGGGAGGCATAGGATGGTTCGACTGGAACCACGGGCAGAGGCTCCGAGAGTCGAGCCAGTAGTTAGAGTGGAGGCTCAAGTGGGAGAGCCTGTGGTTGGAGTTGGAGCTCCTCCACCACCACCACCTCCTCCACCAAGAGCGGGAGGTGAGGCCGGGGCTGAAGGAGAGGGACCTCAGGAGGCCAAGGTGGCCAAGGACAGGCCGGAATAGACTTAGCTCTTTTGGTTCAGGCGATAGCCGGGGCATTTCAGGCTGCAGTAGCTAGGGGTCAGGCAGCAGCACACCATCAGGGTGTGGGCACTGGTGTGCCATTAGAGAGACTTCGGGGCCTAGGGGCCGAAGATTTCAGAGGGTCTACTCCAGAAAGATCAGAGCTGTGGTTTGAGAAGACTGTCCGTATCCTCGCTCAGATGGGATGTACTGGTGAGCGCAAGTTAGGATGTGTTGAGTCCTTACTTCAGGGTGATGCCTACACTTGGTGGGTCACCATTACTTCGGGTATGGATGAGGCCGAGATTACTTGGGAGTTCTTCGAGTCAGCATTCCGTAAGAAGTATTTGGGTCCGCGATACCTCGATGAGAGGAAGAGGGAGTTTATGGCTTTGCTTCAGGGAAGTATGTCCGTGACAGACTATGAGATTCGATTTGTCAGATTGAGCTAGTATGCACCAGAGCTTGTTCCTACAGAGGTGGAACGATGTAACCGTTTCCGTTACGGGCTGAATGAAGAGATCAAGATGTATACTCTAGCATCAGAGTACACTGATTTTGATGTCTTGGTCTCTAGGGCCAAAGACTTGGAGCACAGTTTGGGCTTGGCCAAACGGTCTGGTGGTTCTAGTTCGAGTAAGAGGTCCAGTGATTATGATAGAGGTGATGCCAAGAGGCATCGGGACAACAGGCATCATTATGATCATAGGCGTGGTGGCGGTAACCACGGTAGGGGCCATCAGGGCCAAAGAGCTGGTGGGAAGTTGCCCACATGTGCTACTTGCGGGAGGAACCACACCGGTGAGTGTTGGGGAAATTTTCATTCGTGCTGGAGTTGTGGGGCTAGGGACCACATTAGGCGTGACTGTCCACATCAGGTGGGACAGGCACCAATTCAGGCTCCTGCTAGGGCCAATGACTATCAGAGAGGCCGCGGGCGCGGTAGAGGTAATTTCCAGCCGAGGAATGATAGCCAGAGAAATATAGCACATGTAGTTGCAGTCCAGCCGGAGGGCGGAGGACAGGCCAGGGTTTACGCTCAGCGAGGGGATCAGCATGACACCGATGTGATCGCAGGTAACTTCTCGATACAATCTTTGGGTTTACTTTCCTTGATTGACTCTGGGTCTACCCATTCCTACATATTGAGTGAGCATGCACAATCTTTAAATTTGCCTTGTGAGATGTTGAAGGTGGGAGTTAGTGTTACTAGTTCCTTTGGGGACACAGTAGTAGTTAGAAAAATGTACAGACGGTGTTCATTGATGGTTCAGGGACATGTGTTTCCAGTAGATATGATGGAGCTTCCTTTCTACGATTTTGATGTGATACTGGGTATGGACTGGCTTACCGAGCATAGGGCTAAGATAGACTTTGAAACTAAGAGGATTTCTTTGAAGCTCTCAGATGATTATGAGATCGTAGTGGTGGGTGAGAACGTGAAGTTCTTGTCCAATGTGGTTTCAGTTTTAGAAGCTAAGAGGTTAGTTGAGTTAGGGTGTGAAGCATACCTAGCATATGTGATGAACCCTAACATGAGTGAGGTTAGACCTCAGGACATCCGGATAGTGTGTGACTTTCCTAGTGTGTTTCCGGAAGAATTGCTAGGGTTACCACCGAATAGAGAGGTAGAATTCTCTATTGAGACTTATTCTGGTTCGGCACCTGTTTCGATTGCTCCGTATCGCATGGCACCGAAAGAATTGAAAGAGTTGAAGACACAGTTGCAAGAGTTGATAGATAGAGGTTTCATACGACCTAGTTCTTCACCTTGGGGTGCACCAGTTTTGTTTGTGAAGAAGAAAGATGGAAGCATGAGAATGTGTATAGATTACAGACAGTTGAATCAGTTGACAGTGAAGAATAAATATCCGTTACCTAGAATCGATGACTTGTTTGATCAGTTGAGAGGAGCTTCAGTCTTTTCGAAGATTGATTTGAGATCGGGTTACTACCAGCTAAAGGTAAGAGAGGTTGATGTACCGAAGACGGCCTTTAGGACTAGGTATGGTCACTATGAGTTCTTAGTCATGCCATTTGGGTTGACTAATGCACCTGCTGCTTTCATGGATATGATGAATAGGATTTTCCATCAGTACCTAGATCAGTTTGTGGTTGTATTTATAGATGACATCTTGGTGTATTCGCGAACTGAAGAAGACCATGACCGACACTTGAGACTAGTTTTGAAGACTTTGCTAGATCATCAGTTGTATGCGAAGTTAAGCAAGTGTGAATTCTGGATCCGAGAGGTAGTCTTCTTAGGGCATGTAGTGTCTGCCGATGGAGTTAGATTTGATCCGAAGAAGATTGAGGCCATTGTTGAATGGAAGCAACCGAAGTCTGTAACAGAGGTACGTAGCTTCCTAGGCTTAGCTGGATACTATAGAAGGTTCGTAGAGGGTTTCTCTAAGTTAGCCACTCCATTGACACAGTTGCTTTAGAAGAGTGTTCAGTTTGAGTGGACAGATGCAAGACAGAGAGCCTTTGAGAAATTGAAAGAAGCTTTGACCCAAGCACCGATCCTGGTTCAGCCAGAGTCCGGGAAGGACTATGTAGTTTACAGTGATGCTTCTTACGTGGGGCTAGGATGTGTTCTTATGCAAGACAAGAGAGTAGTGGCTTATGCCTCAAGACAGTTGAAGACCCATGAGCGCAATTATCCGACCCGTGATATGGAGTTAGCTGCAGTTGTGTTTGCTCTGAAGATTTGGAGGCACTACTTGTACGGTGAGAAATGCACAGTGTACACAGATCATAAGAGTTTGAAATACATTATGACTCAGCGAGATTTGAATCTCAGACAGCGTAGATGGTTAGAGTTGCTAAAAGACTATAATCTTACCATTGAGTACCATCCGGGTAAGGCCAATGTAGTGGCTGATGCATTGAGTAGAAAGATAGCCGTGGACTTGAGAGCCATGTTTGCTAGATTGAGTTTGTCCGGAGATGGTGTCTTGGTAGCCGAGCTTCAGGTTAGACCTACTTTAGGTCAGTTGATTAGAGAGAAACAGCTCTTAGATAGATCTTTGGCACCTCACGTGCAAGATATAGCCGAGGGTAGATCTTCAGACTACAGTTTCAGTACCGATGGGGTTTTGTGTTTCAAGGATAGAATAGTTGTGCCAGAGGACAGTGACTTGAGACTTACGATCTTGACTGAAGCCCACAGTAGTCTGTTTGCTATGCATCCTGGAAGCACGAAGATGTACCGTGATTTGAAGAATGAGTATTTTTGGGTTGGCTTGAAGAGAGATGTAGCCGACTTTGTGAGTAAGTGCTTAGTGTGTCAGAGAGTGAAGGCGAAACATCAGGTTCCCTCAGGTTTGTTGCAACCGTTAAGGATTCCGGAATGGAAATGGGAGAACATCACCATGGATTTTGTTTCGGGCTTGCCTTTGACTCCTACGAAGAAGAACTCAGTTTGGGTGATAGTGGATCGTTTTACGAAGTGTGCTCACTTCTTGGCAGTCAATACCACTTACACTTTAGATAGATTTGCCGATTTGTACATTGGTGAAATTGCTAGATTGCATGGTGTGCCGAAGCCCATTGTGTCAGATAGAGATCCGCGGTTTACTTTTAGATTTTGGGAGTGTCTGCATACAGCTTTGGGTACCCGTTTAAACTTCAGCACGTCTTATCATCCTCAGTCAGATGGTCAGTCAGAGAGAGCTATTCAGATCTTAGAGGATATATTACGTTGTTGTATCATTGACTTTCAGGGTACTTGGGAGAAGCATTTGCCTTTAGTAGAGTTTGCCTATAATAATAGTTTTCAGTCGAGCATTCAGATGGCTCCGTACGAGGCTTTGTATGGCCGAAAGTGTAGAACTCCAGTTTTTTGGGCCGAAGTGGGACAGAAGTTGTTGCCTATGCCGGATTTGCTCAAGGGGACAACCGACAAGGTAAAATTGATTTGTGATCGTTTGAAGGCTGCTTCGGATAGGCAGAAGTCCTATGTCGACTTGAAGAGGAAAGAAATTGAGTTCTCAGTGGGTGAGAAGGTATTCTTGAAGGTGTCTCCGTGGAAGAAAGTGATGAGATTTGGCGGAAAAGGGAAGTTGAGTCCGAGGTACATAGGGCCGTATGAGATTGTGAAGAGGGTAGGTCCGGTTGCTTATCAGTTACGTTTGACATCCGAGCTAGAGAAGATACACGATGTATTCCATGTTTCGATGCTCCGTAAGTACAGATCTGATCCGTCACATGTTATGCCTGTAGAGGAGATTGAATTGAATCCGGATTTGACTTATGAGGAAGAGCCAGTGGAGATCTTAGCTTCTGACAGTAAAGTGTTGCGAGGCAGGTCGATTGAGTTAGTAAAAGTGCGGTGGCAACGTCGAGGTGTGGACGAGGCCACTTGGGAGAGGAAGGATGATATGGAAAGGCAGTTTCCGTATCTCTTTCAGTCAGGTAATTTCGGGGACGAAATTCCTTAAGTGGGAGAGAGTTGTAACGTCCGTGTTTTGGGGTTAGGAGTTAGCCGGGTTTGTAGTCCGAGTCAATAAAATTAAATTAAACCAATTCAACCTTAATTTGGATCAATTGGGTTTTAATAAAAAGGGGAGGGACCAATGTGGTAATTAGACCAAATGATTTTAAAAGCAAGACCACTTTTAAAGAAAAGTTGTCTTCCTTCCCCCTTTATCCCCTCTTTAACGTTGGAAGAGCTCTCAAACTCCCTAACACCCAAAGTTACTATTCCATTGAGTTTCTTCACCATTCCAAGGTCTTTTCCAAAGGTAATAATGTTTTCTAACTCTCCTTTTCATTCCCTATCCATACATAGTTGTAGATTTTCAAACCATGAGCTTTTGAAAATTAGGGTTTGGTTTAAAGTTTGGGTTTTTATGTGGATTTACATCTTGTTTTGAAAAATGAAGTTGGGTTTTTGTTTATTCATACTAAAAGGTACAACATATGTCAAAATGGTTGAGTTTTATTAAAAACCCGAAGTGGGTTCTTAGAGCAATTTTTTGGATGTCAAAACTTGATTTTTGGGTGGGTTTTGAGTGAAAATTGAAGGGCTGATGGTTTAGGTATGTTAGGAAGGTGATTTGGGGTCTTTTGGGTGTCAATTGGATGATTGAAAATGGAGTTTTCAGCTAGGTTTTAGGGGAGCTCGAAAATGGGTATTTTGGATTGGAATTCGGTTGAAGTTGGCTTGAGGTTACGAGATGAGATGATGATTGAGTTTTAGCATTGAATTGTGAAGTAATGAATGTGTTCTGTTTGGATAGAAGCAAGAGGAAGCGTTGGAGAGGCATCGGAATCGAATCTGGCTTGTAGGAGATTTGCTTTGGTTGCTAAGGAAGGGTGGTGAGTGGTTTTAACCATGTTTTAAAGTTTGGTTCGAGTGTGTGTAGTGTGTGGGTGAAATGTGCTTGGTAAGCCATTTCTATTTAATTCAAGTTGTTAATTTAGCTATTGACTTCCATTGAATGCCATGTGTATTGCCTATTCGTGCTCTTGTGATTTGTGGTTGATTTGTACATGTATGCCATGATGTGTATATGTGATAAGCATGAGATGTGGTTGATGGATATGTGATGTGAAAATGAAAATTGGCACTAATTAATTTACCGGGTGTAAATGATCGATCATTAGGATTAGTGTGCACACAAATTGAGTCAAAACGTACGTGGCCTTGATGGCGTTAAGTCGTCAAGGAGGAGTACGGTGATGTAATATTCCACCAGAAGCTTTATTATATATTCTACGGGATGATGAGTGGAATCCCATCCGTAGGGCATGTGGCGATGAGTGGAATTCCGCACATGCAAGGTTCGGTGATGAGTGTAATCCCATCGAGGTAATGTGATTGTTGAGGTTTAATCCGCACATCCGGATAACTAATAGTGGCTAATTAAACTTGTTCATATAATTGTGATATATGATGTTGCCATGTGATGTTGATATTGATGTTTGAGCTTAGTATGATGTAAGATGTCATATTATGCCACTTGAAAGACTAGCTAGGTCTACTTGTGAATTTGTCTATGTATGTTAGATATGAGATTTAGAGAATACATGCTTGAACCCTGCATTGTTGATATTATCGGTTTTAGAGCATCCTCACTAAGCTTATAGCTTACGCTCTCAATGTTCAACAATGCAGATCATTAGCGTGGTGTTAGCTCGGAGCAAGGCGAGGAGGGCTTCCCAAGTTTTTGTTGCTCAAGTACGGGTTATTAATTATGTAGTAGCTAAGCAATGTGGTAAAGAGTGTGTTTGTATGAGCTTTGTAAGACTCATAGGTGAATTTGATGTTTATGGTTTGACTTGGTTTGCAAGCATGTTTAACTTGCCAAATGCTCATTTTGATGTATGTCTTTTAGATGTTTAAGGTTGCTTGATGGCATGTAAACCTATATGTGATGTTTTCGTATTTCTTGCCTTTAATGCTGAATATGAATGTATGGCTTTGTGATGTAGTTGCCTATAGTGCTTAGCTTTGTTGCATTACGTTTCAAGCATGCTTGTTATGTTGGTTTGCCTTAGGATTGATGCTAGTGTGATGCTTGAGGTTTTAGAGGGATTTAGGGGCATCCTTGAGCCATAAATCAGCTAAAACCTGTGTGTTCGCAGCAGGGGTATCGATACGATTGGACCCGTATCGATACGGCCTTCTTGTTTCAAGCCACGCGTTTCGATACGCGAGAGGATGTTTCGATACCATTTTTGCTACTGGAATTCTGAGAAATTGGGGAGTTTTTGGCGTATCGATACGGTGTTGGGGTGTATCGGTACGGGTTTATCTCGTTGACCACGAGATGTTGACTGAAGAAGTCGTATCGATACGCTCAAGGGCTGTATCGATACGGTCCTCTTCGAGTTGACTGTTGGGGTTGACCAGGTCAAGGCGTACCGGTACCCTTGATCGATGTATCGATACGGCCTGCCGTATAAGCTTAAAATAGACTGTAATGTGTGGTTGTGGTTCGAATGTGTTTCTCTTATGGATGTTTTCCGCTGTCGTGATCACTTAGGATTTAACCCGCCTCTAGTCAAGATTAAAAATGAAGAAAAAAAAAGTAGGGTTGCTGACCGAAGGGGAACCTTAACGGGTTTCGCTTCGGTTTTCCCCGTGTGGCCCACTCGGACCGGTCATCCGGCCAGACCGGGGCGAGGGGGTTACACCCGTGACCTCAAACTTATAGGTTGTTTTGGAGAGATGTAACCACATATGAGACGATTCAACACCCTCTAATAAATCAGGGATACAAAATCTTGAAAATACAATACTTATTGTTGGGAATTCGGTCGATTGTTTGATGGTTGCACTTGAAAATTTCTTCCATAGAAGTCACGATCCCTCAAATTATTTTATTTGATTTTTTTCTTAAGTTAATTTTTTTAAACCTAAGTTGGTTGAATTGAATTTTTTTATTTTAAATTATAAAATAAAAATTAATATTTCTTTTAAAGATATTTTGAAATAAAAACTTAAAACATTATAGAAAAAATAAAATTCAGAAAATCGTTAATTGAATTAATTTTGAAATGTAAAATTGGATTTGAATTAAGTTTTATTTAGTTTAAATATAATATTTGAAGAAATCAAAATAGCATACACTAAGTATAGTTTTTTTTTTATACAAAATCTGCAAATTGAACTAGTGTTGCCCTTATACATAAATATGTAACGTTGAACATGGCATGAATTCATATAAAATTAGGATAATTACTTATTTAGTCACTAAACTATGAACTCAATCCTAATTTGATCATTTAACAATAAATTTGTCAATTAGACCACTAACATATTATTTTAGTATCAGTCAAATCGTCAACATTGATTTTTCTTAATTTTCCTAAAAGAAAAAAAACAAGGTTGAAATAAATTTGTAGTGGTTGAGAAAGGGTGGTGATAATTATGTGTTTGAAGATTAAATTAATAGGATTTTTAAATATACGGGATAAAATTTTTAAATATGGTATAATTATATTAGTATAATAATGCATAATATATTGTATTAAATATTGTTTATATATATGTTCATGTTTATGCTTCGATATTTTATTGCATTTAGATTTGTTGGTATATTGTCATTGTAATTCAATATTTTTATTAACCATGCATATAATTGTTGCATATATTGTTAGGCTTTATTGTTGGTATTCTATTATTAGGAGTGACATCTCGGTCTCCAAGTGTCATCTCTTTTGATGCCGTGAATATCGATGTAAATTTTAAACTGTCATGCATACATGCATTTTAGGAATTAAAATTTAAATAAATTCGAATTTTTATTTTTTTTAATAAATACGATGCGAACCTTTAGGTACTAATTTTGGACGTTGTGGGGTGCTAATCCTTCTCCATGCGTAATCAACTTTCAAATCTAAATTTCTCTCTAATTTTATTTTTTCGGTGTCTGATCTATCATTTTAAAATCACTTTATAAAAAGCGAGAAACCACTTTTCGTTAAAAAAAAAAACAGTCACTACAAGGATAATTATAAGGAATTATTTATATTTATAACTTACAAATGTCATTATCATTCTAATACCACATTAGATTTAAAATTGTATCAGTTTTACAAATTAACCCATAAACATTAGAACATTAGATTACACGTTTCTAAAATTTCAAACATGTTTAGAACAAAATCATTAGTTCAATTTTTTTATAATTAGGAATTAATAAAAACATAACTAGTAAATATTGTTAGTGAATTTTTTAGTTATTAATATTAATAATGATTAAATGATAATACACCGTAAACAATATTAGTAGTAAACTATTCAAAAAAAATATTCAAAAAAAATCAGTAGCAAACTACTTATAAATTAGTAGTATATGATGAGATCAAGTTACATGGTGTAAAACTCATTTAGTTTTACACTAATCTAGAACCATTGGATAAGGGAAATGGATGAATGAGATTAACAGTAAAAAATGTGAAGATTATCACTTGGGAAAAAAAGATAAGGAAATAATCTGAGCCATTAATTACCATCATCTAACGGTCCAAAAACTGTGTAAAAGTAATTGAGTTTTACACAGTGTAAGTTGATCCTAACCCATATATATAATTTACAAATACAATTATTCAACTATTTATGAGATTTGATTTGACATCCAACTATTAAAATGGTTAATTTATGAATAAATATTAAAAATGTCATCACTTAACCATTAATCACTAATAATTAATTGGCATGACTCTTTTAATGTATAACATTTATTCCTTTTGACAAAGGTGTTGACTCTTTAAATGTGGCCAAATTAAGGCACATTTATTGCGAACAATAATATTCCAAAGTACGAATAAGTTATTGTTCGAATTAGGTATGAGACAAGGTCTAAATTTTACCATTTTATAAAGACTGATTGATTAAATTTAGCATTTTTTCAACCGATTTCAGTTTAACCATGTTACTTTCTATTCTGTTTAAAAACAAGTGATATAAAACATATAACAAACACGAATAATTATTTTTTGTTGCACTCCAGGTTCTTTTAGCGGAAAATTTTTTACATACACAAAGTCTCGAACACGAAACATATTTAAGTAATATCAAACTGCTTATCACTTAGAACAACCTTCGTTGGTCGATAATTATTTTTTAAGTGTTATTAATATAATTATAGATATAATCATAAGTAATATAATTGTCCTTTTGTAAATATTTATGAACTGCATTTGTAAATATTAACCAGTCATAGGATTTGATTTTAAAACAACGTGAAAACCCTATACTACGACAGCAACATGAGAATAAAAATGAATTCTAAATATAATTAAAACTTACTTTAATTACATTAATAATTGATCTTCATTCCACAAAACAAAGCAAACAGTGTCTCTAAAGTCAACACTCCACGTCCTCCCAAGGCTGCTTAATCCCCAAGTTAAAAAAAAAAAACAAAGGCCCGTCTTCACTAGATAAATTATAGAAATAAAAAGACAAAATAAAACCATTTTTCCACAATGAATCTGATAATATTTATATTTTTTCGTTTTTTTTCTATTTTATATATTTGAATTTAATATTATATATTCATATAAAATTTGATAGGTTTATGAGGATTCGAATACAGAGTAAAAGTATAAATAGAAGTGATAATGTAAATATACATCTATAGAAAACTTTATGTTTATTGTTGGAGTTTGTTGCTTCTTTTGAGTAATAATACAATATTTATTTAGAAAATGATAGGTTAACAATTAATTATGAATTCTTAATATTTTAATATTTATATTGTGTTTGTATTACTTTACATGTTCTATAACTATATTTAATTATTTATAGGGTAAACTACTTATTTAGTCAACAAACTATATGTTCGATTCTATTTTGATTACTGAACAAAAAATATTTTCAATTAGGTCACAACATTCCACTTTTGTGTCAATTAGGTCAATGGTCGTTAAAATTTTGATGGAGATTGTGGCGTAACCTAGTGTAATAATCATTTTAATCCCCATAACTTATATAATAATAATAATAATAATAATAATAATAATAATAATAATAATAATAATAATAAGTACTAGGGACTAAAAAAGAAAAACATATTAGGGACTCAAATTGAAATTAAAGGACCGAATTAAAAAAACTCTAAAACTACTAGGAACTGCGAGGATGATTATACCATGCAAAAGGGCAGGGTTCACTACAACAAAATAGGTCTTTAGCGGCGTTTTCTTAGCTCTATAGCGGCGTTTTTTAATGCCGTTAAAAACACTCTCGGCGCTTAAAAAAACGCCGGCTAAACCAGCGCCGCAACAGTTCGCGGCGTTTTTGAGAAAGAAACACCGCAACAGATCAAAATCTATAGCGGCGTTTGTTATTACAAACGCCGCAAAAAACTGTTATGTAGTGGCGTTTGTATTTTACAAGCGCCGCGAAAAACTGTTCTTTAGCAGCATTTGTAAAGAACACTATGTTTTCAAAAAAAAAAACATAATAAAAAAGCATATTATAAATCCACATTCCTTTTCTCAAATAGACAATTAATAGTGGAACGGTCAGAACTAAACATTTAAAATAACTTCTAACATTACAAATTCATACTACACAAACATGCAAAGTTAACATGAAATAAAATTGTAAACATTTCAAATAACTTCTAACATTACAATTTTATACTACACAAATGTAAAGTTAACATGAAATAAAATTGGAATGGAAGAACCCATTTAAATCAAGACATGGTGAATCTAATACATGAATCAGAAAGAAGTGTATATGACTTTAGATTTCAAAACTATACCAACATCATCATCAGCACTTGCACTTTCCACAAACTTAGAACCCATTCTTTTATTGCACTTTCATGGTCCTGTAAATAGTGGGAAACACCAAATCATGAAATACTTCATCAGAAGGATAGGAACGAGTGGCTGAGTTCTAAAGTTTCTAATAGAAAAGAGACACTCAGAGAGATGGTACCTTCAAAAATTTGACACCGTTCTCTTTGTATAATTCTTCATATCTTTGAGCAAGAGAAGGAGTGAATAATCTTTGCAAAAACTGATTCTCTGAGAAAAACATCAATAATATTGATGCATAGAGTTCTATCAGAAGATTGCACAATAAAAAATAATCTTTAGGTCTAATAAAAATAAATAATTCAGGTCTTGTAAAAAAATCTGGAGAACATACATGAGACAAGCTGAAAAGTTTGGACTATCATAAATTTTATGTCAAGACTAATATGAGAAACCGCAAACTTACGATGAGCAGCAATAAGCAAACTTTTAAAGTTAAGATGCCCATATCTATTTGTCGTGGGAAACAATATAGGTAATGTCATCAAAGAGTCAATTATTTACATGCAGATTTCTCTCCACTTTAATGTACTTCTTAATATTAATTACTCGCAGCCCTTGGCCAACGTCAACTCTAATTGTTTGAGTTCAGGGCCGGCTTAGAGGAGGAGCAGCCTGAGCGCTTGCTCAGGGCCCCTGCTCTCCTAGGGCCTCATAATAAAATATTATAAGTTTATAAACGCTTATTAATGCTTTAACTCATTGCTTGTAAACGAAAATTTCCATAAAATGGGCCCCATTTTGTCTTTAGTTGACGCTAAACTTCTACCGCTTCTCCTATTAATTGTCAACAATTGAAAAAAAAAATTTAACGGTATCATTTGAAAACAAAGAAACGGAGAACAAGCATTTACTGTATGTAAATTGGTTGTATACAAATGAAAAATAATTGCCTAAAACAATTATTTCCATTTTTTAACTTATAAAACTTATAACATAAAACAATTGCTTTAAACAAACGAGATTATATTAAAAATATAAAATATTTAAACCTTAAAAATAAATAAAGGGTAATATAATTTAAGATTAGACTTAAAAAAATTAAATTCCAATAATTAAATTTCTATTTAATCTCTATTAATTGAATAATCAAACAAATATTAAGAGTAATTCACTTATAAATAATATATCCACACTAAAATTATTAAAGAAAAAGGGGGATTTTTTTTTTCAAATTTGAGTTGTCGTTGCCTATGATATATTTTTTGCGAATCAACATCTCACTCTCTCGATTTTTCCAAAGAACTAGATCAGTCTCTTTTAATTTCTGAAATTATTTGGCTCGAAAATCAACTTGTGTTGCTTCTACTCTTACCTTTTTAATTACATTATTAGTTTTTTCTTGCATTTTTTAATTACATTTTTAAATTTTACGTACGACTTTTTATTATCTAACAATGAAAATAATGTGTTAAAAAAGTTTAATCGTGTTTCTGTGATTAGTTAATAAAATTTTAAATTAATAATTCAAATAAATGAAATATATTTTGTTATATAATAGCCTATTTTTGAGTTTTCGCTCTGGGTCCCGAAAACATCAGAGACGGCCCTGTTTGAGTTGCATCAATTGCCAAATCCTGAAAGTATGACAATTCAATGAACTTGGTCTTAATGGTTAATTGATCTCCTAAGTCAAATAAATTATTCAAAGCTCGGCTTAAGCATGAACCATGAACATAAATTCATGACAATTTGTGGATTCTTGTCTCAAACATTATTAAATAAAAAAAATCACAACCAAAGTTGACCCAGTGAGCCTGCTATGCAGCAATTGTTTTTTTCTAGCTTTAACTGGAAAACAAACAACTTTCTATGAGAAATTTATGAATCAAGTACACACTGCACATATAACTTTTGAACTTTATCTCGATGCAATACTTGAATTAATATGGGTGTCCTAGAACAAGCTGGTTGATTGTAAAGCCCAATGTACAATATAACAATTCAAGGGTTAAGTCTGCTGCACTTTATTAACTCAAACTCGAATACCAAGTTATATTAATGATCTTGTTTTCATTTATTAGTTTTGCATATGAATACGGGGTTTGTGACAAACTGGTGAAACCATATAATTTTGAACATAAAACATATTTTAACTTAATTATTGTACTCACATTTATAGCATAGATCTCATTTACTTTCTTGAAGTCTTTCAAGTCAGCTAGCCTGCACGAAGGAACCCCGAGAAACAATAAAGATTTTATTGATTTTAAGCTACCCAACCTTGTCAAAATAACAAACAGAAATGATACAGAAAAATTATACATAATTGTTGTCTTAACCACCGAGGAATTGTCAGCTCCACTAGCTTTCAGTATTTCTCCCATATTTTTAGTACCTACAGAATCGCATTAGAAAAATCAGTTACAAGCATGTCTTTGGCTACAAAAATTTGAAACATTAGTTCATATATTACTTAGTAAGATACCTGCTCGGTTTGATCCTCTACACTGTCTGAGATGAATTTTCTAGTCTAAAATAGAAAAGCAATACACGTGATAAGTACATTGAGCAGAGATATCTCAGGTGTAAGCAGGAAAGGTAACTTAGCAATTAGCATAGTAATTGGATTTCTCAACATCATTTTTGTTCTAGGAGTTCATTATTGCCAGGATATGAAAATCTTAAATCTTTGGACAAACTTAATGAACTTTAATAAATAAATAAACTATAACTATTTCAACTTCGAGTTGATTATTGCCAGTTTGCAAGGGGAAATTGGTTTCAAATCTATGATTTATAAGTCACAAAATGCATGCCAAAATTCAAATAAATTGAAATGGCAAAGAGGCAAGCAAAATGATTTCAGAACAATACACGAACAAAAGAAACCAGCTTATTTAACAGGGAAGGGAAAAGAAAGATGGTGGAAGCCTATCGTGCAAAATTGCAAAAGAAAAATCCTGAGCAGATTTGCATAGCTTCTAATGACACTAACTAGTTTTACCTATTTGATCACAATAAAAATATTAATACACAACATCTGAATAAGACAATTCAAAAGAAAAAAAAAACAGAATGACAACTATGAAAGAAAGATATTAGAATCACACTCCTGCTTTCTCCAAATTTTTATACCAAAAATAATTGCTGCAAATACAGATTTCTTCATTGGCAGGAAACTATAGAATGAGAAATGATAATCATGATAATCCGAACAACTGCACATGGGTGTTCCTTTGCACTCCTCGCCCCCTCTTTTGTTTGTAATTTTTTAAAAAAAGTTACTAATTATCCAGCTATTAAAACTCCAAAAATCAAAAAATAAAATAAAATAACCTGTGAGTTTGTTGGAAAATGCATCTTCATAAGACTTATACGAGGAAGATGCTTTATGGTAGAAAATCCTGCAAACCCCAAAAATTCATAATCATTTTTAAGTATTCCTAAATAATTACATGATATGCCATTAACAAGAAACTTGGAAAGAGCGTAGATGAGTAGAGGAGTTATGGAGAAGGGAACGAGCAGAGCGAATGGCTGAGTCTTTAGAATCTTTAAGGAGATCGGTACTCATTGCCATTGGAGGGAGCGATAGGAGAGGAACGGACGGCGGTGATTTGGTGGGGAGAGATTAGAGGGGCGAAACGCCTCCCTTCGCGCCTGAGAGCAGCCATCGCCATTGCTCACTGACACGGAAAAAAAAAAAACCTAGAAAACGTTTGCGACTGATATGAAAGGGTGGGTTTTGATTTGGAGATCGGATGAGGGCATGAGAGTGACAGTGCTGGTATTTCTCCAAAATAAAATTTCTATTTTCTATCGCGGCATTTGATTTTACAAACGCCACTGATGTAAGATTTATTGCGGCATTTTTCTTAAAAACGCAACTAAAGAGAAGTCTATTGCGGCGTTTCTTCTAAAAACGCTGTGACATTTGTTTTTTGTGGCGTTTTATCTGTAAACGCCGCAATATGTTGAAAATTAGTGGCGTTTACCTCTAAAACGCCGCTAAAAGTGCCGCTATATACCAAATTTGGTGTAGTGGTTGCAAACAATTTTTAGGCAAAGGGACTTGGTGCGCAATTAACCCATTTTCCCCAATTTAAAACCCAAAAAAATATGATTTCATTTACCCTTTTTCTTTGGCTCTGTTTGGCAATTAGCAGATAGCTGATAGTGGATTACATTAGCTGATAGCGGGTTGTATTAGCTGATTTGACTAGCGGATTGTATTAGCTGATTGTATAAAAGTGTGGTAAAATTAACTTATACTCCCTATGTCCCACTAAAACTGTCACATGTTGACTTTTTTTGGGTCAAATTTTTTCAACTTTGACCTCTTATAATTTAAAATTTATTATTGATAAAAATATGAAAAAATATATTTTAAAAACCTTGAATCAACTAGTTTTTAAATATATTTTATATAATTTTTAATTAATTAAAATATTTAAATAAATTATAGTCAAAGTTGAAAAAATTTGACCAGAAAAATGTCAACATGTGACAGTTTTAGTGGGACGGAGGGAGTAGCTAATAGTTGTTAGATTATTTAAACAAGCAAAATGACATATAAAGACATGATTATGTTCAATACTTGTTTGAATAGTTTATTAGTTATCAATATTTTGTATCTGATTAACATTAATTAGATTTATAAAAATTATTTTTTAATATAACTTTACTAAACATGTTCGAAGAATTTATATATCAATTAATTATTTATATAATTATTTTAGTATAATTTAATTAATTATTAAATTTAAATACACATATAAATACATGACAGTAAAAAGAAAAAAACCAAGACACCTACCACCTCCAGACCTCGATCATCGCATCCCCAAACATGCAAAAATCAAACAAATATTTTTCCCTTATTCTTAGTTAAACTAAATAATTAAATATAAAACAGAAAGTAGAAAATTGCAAAGAACACACGAAGAAAAAAATAGAAGAAACTAATCAAAAAAATTGAATAAAATATTTAATTTAGGTTATCTGGAGAATTTTGGTAATTGTTAAGGGTAAAAGAGTCTTTACAACTCCAATATCAAATCTCTAATCTCAAAAAGCTCCTATTAACATCTTTTTTCAAAATTAGAGGTTTCATCCAAATCCGCTATTCACCGAACATCAATATTAGCGAATTTGAATGGTCAAACCTCTAATTATAGCTCAAACCGTTGTTTACCAAACATGGCATTTGTTTAAGTCAGCTGGTCCCCTCCCCATTCTTTTTTTTTCAAACCCTAAGATAACAAAACCCCTTTTTTCCAATTCGGATCTAAAACTTTTTGGCTCAGCAATCGAGCTTGGCTAGAACTGATCATCAACGGTTCAACCTCTGTCATGGACGTCGACAACGACACCAGTTCAAAGCCGAACCAAGGTAAGAAGCTGAAACACCCTTTTATTCTATTTTTATTACTGGATTCAAATGAAGAAAAAAAAGAAACGGTACACCTGTAACCCCCTAGACCCGCCTATGCGTTACCACAGATCCTAGGGAGTCACATTAGGGTCACAAGAGCGAACCACAGTAAAAATCCACATAAAAATATTTTTCCTTTAAACATTTAATTGAACCGCAACATTGACTATTGTTTTAAAATACACTTTCAGAAAATCATTTAAACATATATCAATAATTTCAGAAAAATATCTTACAAACACTGTCATAAAATAATACATGACATGCACGCCCACTAGCTGGACTAGTACGGTACCTCAAAAGTGACGCCGAGAGAACGCCAAGACACTCATGTCAATAACCCTACCATGACGATTTCATCTAACCTGTGGTGGTAAAACAACATGAGCTTGGGAAAGCTCAGTAGTACAAAACTACCAAATAATGCGGTAAGCACATGCAAGTACATGATAGACATTACATTGACATGACGTTTCAGGTAATAACGAACTTTGTTTACCATTTAATATTTCAGTATAACGTTATATTTGAAGATAACAAAATTGTTCTTTATTCAATCATTGAGTATCAAGCTTTAAGCCTATAGTCCAAAGAATTAGAAGAGTGAATGATTACATTAAACTAGGGAGTTTAGTGGTTCCAATAGTGCTAAACTGTACCAATGTGGTAAACATTTTATTTCTCGGGCACATAATTCAAGCAGCGGTAATGTTCATTTTTAATTCTTATATACCGCCAAATGTACCCGATACACAATTATGAGATGTGTCTATAAGGGAATTAAAGGGTGTGGTTATCATCCTAAGAGAATACCTTAGGTCCAGCGGAATTACCTTAGCTGAAGCACAGAAACTAGTAACTGTAACGGTAAGGAATTACCCTAGCCGAAGCATAGGAATCTGTAACGATAACCGTAAGGAATTACCCTCGTTGAAGCAGAGGAACTTGTAACGATAACCGTAAGGAATTACCCTCGCCGAAGAAGAGGAACCTATAACGATAATAGTAAGGAATTTGTAACCCCCTCGTCCCGGTCTGGACGACTGACCGATCCGAGTGGGTCACACGGAAAAATCCAAAGTGAAACCCGTTAAGGCTCCCCTTCGGTTAGCAACCCTAGAAAATTTCTTTTAACATTATCTTGTCTAAATGCTTTAATACTTCCTATGTGAATCACGACAGCGGAAACAAACGAATTAATACAAACATACAAAGCAGCAATTTAAAACATCCCATTTTAGTTTGTACAGTAGGCTGTATCGATACACTAGAAGAGGGTATTGATACGCCTTGACTAGGTCAACTGCCCAAAGTCAAACTAGGGAGACCGTATCGGTACACTGGTTGACCGTACCGATACGCCCTCAACGGTCAACGATATGAAATCGTATCGATACACTCTAGACCAGTACTGATACGCCAAAATCTCGGCAAAATCTCAGATTTCCAGAGAGCCTTTGGCGTATTGATACACCCCCGTGTATCGGTACGCTAGGCTTAAACTGAGCCCCAAAGTGTAGGACCGTATCGATACGGCCCTTGGGCGTACCGATACGCCCTGCACTGCAAGACTCGAATTAGCCGAAAAACAACCTAAGACCCAACTCTAGATGTATTTTACGACTCACCTAGCCACAAACAAACCTTCATACAACATTTAGCAACCATAAATAAGCATACATATCAATTTAAACAAACAACGAGGCATCTACACCAAGGCAACCATACTTAAGAGAAACTTACATCCTAAACATGCATAAAGGGTCTAGTTAGCCAAAAGATACATGCATATACTAGCAAGATTTACATACTCTCAAATCAACACATAGGCATTCATAGAAAAGGGTCTAAACCCTCAAACACAAGGCATTTAAGCAACAAGGTAAACATGGTTTACAAATCCATAACAAGGCATTAACAACAATCCAACATACATGAGTCCAACAATGCTCATACAACACATGACACCAACAAACCAAACATGCTAGGACATCAAAAGCCAACAAGGAGTTTGAACTCCAACACCATACAAGTCTAATACCCCCAATGTCTAAGCATTATTACAATTACTTAAATCATACTTGAGAACTCAAAAAAGCTCCTCCCTTGCCCACTTGCCTTCCGAACTCTAACGATTTGCATGTTGGAAAAAGGAGAGCGTAAGCTTGATAGCTTAGTGAGCGAAGCTCAAAAAAACTCAACAATCATGCAGTTTTCAAAACTCATTTCTTAAATGATAAATAAACCATTGAATGCACGAAAGGTATCACAACAAGACAACTACATGGTTTGCACATGCACAACCAACACACACGGTGGGACCACACATCACTGTTCGACTAATAGTTTTCTGATGGGACCACACATCACCTTACTCTACTACTAGTCACTACTGGTGGGACCACTCATCACCGTAGTTAAGACAACCATCACGTGAGGCTCGACACCAACAACGACTACACAACAACAACGGATGTAAAAGCAATCCACAATGCATATGATATCACAACAAATACTCATACATCAACACTTAACTATCGAGGTAGGATTAGTAAACTTACGATTGAGTTTGGATTGGCCCTCAAGGCTCCACCCAAACCCCCAAGAATCCCCTTTTGTAATCAAATCAAGCTCTAAGTATTTTTCACTCACCGTTGAAACCCAAACGGAAGCTGAGCACCGATCTCAAGTCTTCAAATTCTCCGGATTCGTGCCCGAAGCCTCTCCAATGGTTTCCCTTGGTTCTAGTCAATCAAAACAACAATTTACTCAATCATTCCAGCCCCAAAATCACTGTCACAATCAAGATACAATTCCAAGATCCATTTACCACATTTCCAACCCATGAACCAACAAAACTTCTTCATTTTCGTACTCTCTAATAACCCAGCAGAAAACTACCAAATTCAATGCCCAAAACACCTCCAAACACCTTCAAAATCACCTTCTAGTATCACTATAACCCCAGCCCAACTCTATTTCACAAAAGCACACCAAAAACACAAAGATTGACACTTTTAAAATACCCCCAAAACCCAATTTCGGGATTCTTAATAAAAATCAACCAAATTGAGATATAATGTACCTTAGGGCTAGGTTAACTCATAACTTAACTCTACACATCAAGACAAAACGAAAATCCACTAAAGTTTCATGCTTTTCTTTGAAAACTATGAAAACTCAAATTTCTCTACAATGGTGTTTTCTAAAACTTAAAACCATGAATGTGTTAGGAATTGAAAAGACAAGTCAAAAATGATCTTACCTTGTTGAAATCACTTGAATCCGATGGAGAAATGAATGGAATAGTGACAAGGGGGATAAGGGAGGTTTTAGGTCGTCAAAAACTTGGAAAGAAGAAGATGAGCATCTTTTTGAAATTAAACCCCCTTTTCTTTATCTTATTTTCCCTTATTTTAAAATTACTAAAATATCATTAGTAAATTCAAACCCTTTTAATTTAAACCAAAGTTTAATTAAATTTTAAAACGAACCTACAACTTGAACCCGATTTACCCGATTAACTTCCAACCCCTAAACCCAGGGCGTTACAGAATTATCGTCGCCGAAGCAGAGGAACCTGTAACGATAACAATAAGGAATTACCCTCGCCAAAGTAGATGAACCTATAACGATAACAGTAAGGAGTTACCCTTGCTGAAGCAGAGGAACTTGTAACGATAACCGTAAGGAATTACCCTCGTAGAAGCAGAGGAACCTGTAACGATAACAATAAGGAATTACCCTCGTCGAAGCAGAGGAACTTGTAACGATAACAGTAAGGAAT
Organism: Hibiscus trionum; assembly: GCA_030270665.1. Classification (NCBI taxonomy): domain Eukaryota; kingdom Viridiplantae; phylum Streptophyta; class Magnoliopsida; order Malvales; family Malvaceae; genus Hibiscus; species Hibiscus trionum. Next base: position 901,370 of record BSYR01000016.1, read on the forward strand.
TACCCTGGCCGAAGCAGAGAACCTGTAACGATAACCGTAAGGAATTACCCTCGCAGAAGCAGAGGAACCTGTGATATCTTCATACTCTATCCCAAGCACTCAGTAACCGCTGATGTCGTAATTTTAGTAATTAGAAGAAGCAGCAATTACGGTAAACATAAGGCAACCAATTATTTTCGGTCAACAGTAATCAAAGAGTATACTGTTAATCAGGTAAAATAGAAATTAAATATCATGTTGTTCAATCGGGTACTTAGGCATAATTCAGACATATGGAACTGTCATACTTAGAATCAGGAAGCATGTTACGTCTCAGTCATATGCACGTGTTTAGTTCACTCATAACATTTAAAGCACGTATATAGCGTTCAAGGAACATTAGCCATATGCACATGATCAATTTAGTCAACACATTTCATACATATATATAACACTTTTTTATGTAACGGCAGCCAAGGAGTACACCTTCAGATCAAGCACAAGGGTTTATTTTTTAACAGATCGATGTCACTCCTTAGATCAGAGAGTCAGCCTTAGTTCTCTTTTTTTAAAGTCTCTTATATATATATATAATTTCATTAACCGATGTTTTAATTGGTATTTAGAGATAATCAGCTTATAATTTAATATTTCAAGCATTAAATATTAGTTAACATGTTCATTGTAGTACACAAGAAGTAGTGGGTATTATCTCGACTCCGAACTATGTAGGTCAGCCTTCAAAGATCCAATCGATAGCTCTCGAGCTCAAATTTGACGTCCCTCATCATCTCAGATACATGGTAAAATAATTTACATTAGAAACAAATCTTAAACACGATAATAAGATATATCTAGAAAGTCAAATATTGAATAACAGCTTATCGAGTTTGAATTTGGCGAAACAGACTTCAAAAATGGACCCGGGACGAAGAAAAACCCAAAATAGGAGTTTACGGGAAAAGTTGACTTTTGGTCAAAGTCAATGGTCAACGGGCAGGTCAACAGTCAACGGTCAACGCTGACATCAGCGGTCAACGATAATGTCACTGGTCAACGGGTTGACTCACTGACTTAACTCGGTCATCAGGTTGACTCACTGAGTCGACTCGGTCAACGGGTTGACTCACTAAGTTGAATCGGTCAACGAGTTGACTTACTGAGTTGAATCGGTCAACGGGTTTACGGGTCGGGCGGATGAGTTAGATCAGATGGGTCGAGTCAGACTAGTTAGGTCATACGGTTCAGTTTTGGGCCGGACCGATTAGTGGGCTCGGACCAGTTCAAAACAGGTTCAGGCCGATTCAAGGTTTGGCAAATCAGGTTCGAACCAACCGAATTAGACGGTGAAAAATAGAGCGGCGGCCGGATTTTATCTCTGACGGCGCGTGACGCTCACGCGCGGCTCAAACAGCCGAAAATCACTTTGGAACAAGACATATACTCCAAATAACACAACCACGATCTCAAATAACCTAGATATAGGCTAGAACCCTAACCGAACTTACCCAAAACGAGAGTAACCGCTCAAAAACAGTGTAACTCCGACAAGGCTTTACACATCGTCAGACCGGTGATTGGTTGTGCGGGTTTTGTTCGTCCAGCCATGAGGAAGACGATGGCAGCAACGACACGGCGAACGGACGGTCGAGGCGGCTGAAAACCATGAAAAACGGCGGCGAATGATATTTGGTTCCCGACGAACCTTCAAAAGGGTCTCCACGGCAACTGACGGCTCAACCGTGCGAGTGATCGACGGGGTTGACCTCGGGACATGACGGCGGAACCGCTAGTGGTGGCGGTGTCGTACACCACTCGGCGATGGTGTAGATCGGAGCGACGATCGGTAAGGAGTAGGTGAGGGGTCAGGAGAACACTCTCGAAGCCTTTTTTTATCAGGTTCAAAAAGGAATATCTCTTGCTATAAGTGGGTAGTTTAGATATTTTTAACTATCACATACCATCAAAACACAATTGAATATAATACTGGTGTAAGATTTAACAAAATGTTTATGGTCACCAGCCAAATGTCTTAGGTTCAAACCCCTTGGCTACCATATTTTTCATTTTCACCATTTTTTGGTGTCTCTTTTTTTTTTGCACTTGATAGCTTTTGGATCTGATTTATTTTTGCTTTTTTTTTTCAAAAAAGAGCCGCCTCACATATTACACACATGAGTTTTTATAACTATTTTCGTTGCATAAAAATATATAATAAAAAACGCGGTCACACGCGGGGAATATGAGGGGTTGGCGGCGTGGCCGATGGGATAAGGGTCGGGGTTTTATTTTATTATTTTAGGTTAATTAGGATTAGTTAAGTTTCGGGTCGGGTCGGGTCATAGTTTGGGTTATTGGGTAAGGATGTAAAAAATTGACCTGACCAAACTGACGGAAGCCGACTTAAGTCAAAACTGCTTGTGACTCGAAGGATTGGTGATCCGAAACCGATTCGAGTCCGAACTGGTGTTGACCTAAATCCGAGTTTGGAAATTTAAGATCTGAACCCGACCTACACCTGACTTGAGAACAACCTGAACCTGAATTCAATCTGATAATGTGATAACCGAACCCGACCTGCATCCGATCTGATATGAACCCGAACCCGAGATTAATTTGGTAAATAACTGATATCACCTGACTTGTTATCAACCTGACCTGTTATGGACTTGATCTGTAATTGACTCAACCTGTTAATAACCCGACTTGTTACTAAACTGATTTAATATTTAATTAACTTGATATTTACCCGACTTGTAAGTTGTAAGTTACAAATTTACAATTGACGAAGTAAAAATATGAATTTACTACATTAAAATGTGAGAAAATATTCTTCACAATTTAAAGTTAATGATCATTAAATTAATAAATTTGTTTAAGATCATTCATTTATTTGTTATTGAAACTATTAATAAACTTGTTTTCTAGACAAATTATGATCATTATATTAAAGTTTTAATTATAAGTTTAAATCCATTAAATTAATAAGTTCAATTCATAATTATTAACTTTATTATATTAGAAAATAAATTATATAAAATGACTTTAAATATTAATAAGTTTAATTCATAATATATATATATATATATATGGGTTAAGATTAACTTACACAGTGTAAAACTCTTTAAGTTTTACACGTTTTTTCGATTGTTGGATGGGGGAAATGAACGGTTGAGATTAACCCCTTACTTTTTTCCCCAAGTGATAATCTTCACATATTCTACTGTTAATCTTATCCATCCGTTTCACCCATCTAATGATCCAAAAACGTGTAAAACTTAGAGAGTTTTACACTGTGTAACTGGAACCTATCCTTATATATATATATATATATATATAAAGTTAAACAAGATTTTACTTGTTGTGAACTTGTAAATTGTGATAATGATAATATGGAATAACAACTTTATAAATTAAGGGGCATATTATATAAAATGACTTATTAGTATTTTTAAGATTTAGGGTTAGTGGTATATGTTTCAAGTTAAATGTTTAGGGTTATGAGTATAATTTAAGGATTCATGGATTATGCTTGCACTCTAAAAAAATCAGTGATTGACTGACTGTAATGTTTAAGGATTGAGGTCTAGGGTTTAGGGGTATATGCAACATGTTTCAAGTAGAATATTTAGGGTTAGAGATTTAGTTTAGAGATTTAGGGTTTATATGATTATGCTTGCACTTTAATTATTAGCGATGGTAAGATTTAGGGATTGATATTTGGGGTTAGGGTTATAAATAAGAAATTGAGTGTTAGAATTGGGGTTACGAGATTAGTTTAGCGATTAAGGGATTTGTGGATCAGTCTTGCACTTTAATTATTATTGATGATAAGATTTAGTATTTGAGTTTGGAGTTTAGGGGTAAATGTGTTAAGTTGAGTGTTTGGGGTTATGGGTTAGTTTAGGGAGTGAGGTTTATTTTTGTTCATATTATTCCCTAACTTTTAACCAAATTAACCTCAATTTATTTCAAAATTTTTTTAATCTAGTCCAATGTTCTAAATATGATGATGTTTTTGTACATTATAGTCCATAAAATTTTATTTTTAGTCCAAATTTATCGTATATATTCTTATTTTTAGTAATTTAGTCAAATATTATTTTTGTTTATTCTAGTCTCTACAATTTAATTTTTAGTCAAAATTGACTCATATTTATTTATATATTTTGCAATTTAGTTCAATTTATTTTAGTCCCTAAAATTAAATTTTTAATCTAAAATGACCCCTATTCATTTTTTTGGTAATTTAGTCCAAATTTAAAAAATTCCGCCCAATTTTTAGAGCTATCCACCCAATTGACCAAATCCCAAAAGAACCTTTTACCCAAATGGTTCAATCGACCAATCCCACCGGCCACTATAGGCCATAGGCCACCATATCAATTATTCAATTTCATATCTCAAATCAAAATTAAACGGCCTTTTTTTATTTTTTAGTGGTTATTTGCACTTTAGGTCCTTATTACTTTAGGAGATTTACACTTAGTCTTTTTTATTCTTTAGTTTTAGTTTAATTCATTTTAGTCCCAATTTTAGTTTAGCTTAGTTTCTTTACGGTTTACAGTTTAGGCTTTATAGTTTAGGGTTTTGAATTTATGGTTTAGTCTCAATATTAGTGAATATTTTATTCATTTTACAGTTTAGGGTTTATAAGTTAGGGTTTACGGTTTGATTCATTTTAGACTCAATTTTTTTCTTTAGTTTTAATTTGATTCATTTTAATCCCAACTTTAATTTAATATGGTTAATTATAATTTTAATTTGGTTCATTTTAGTCCCAAAAATTAATTTAATTAAATTTAGTCACAATTACTTTTAAATTTGATCGCGTTGTCTAATTGCGAAATTTGACATTTGCGGCCCAATTTTTTTGCTTAGTGATTAATTACCCTTTAGGTTCTCACTTATTTACAATTTTTTATTTTAGTCTAACATAGTAACATTCACTTTTAAATTTTAGTTTAATTCAATTTAGTCACAATTATATATATATATATATATATATATATATAATTGTAACATATTCCGACATCCTAAGGGATATTTTGGTTCATATTAATCCCTAAAAAATTATTTTTATGCAAAATTTACCCATAATTACCATACTGAAGTTTATTTGTACACGTAAGACTTGACTTGAACTTCAACCGAAACTGATATTACCCGACCTGAATTTTATCCATCAACGACGTGACCCGACCTGAACGTGGCCCAACCTGAAGCCCATCCGAACCTGAATTAACCCGTTAATTAACTGATTTGGACCTGAACTGTTTTGGCTTGAACTGAAACTTATCCAACCTGAAATTAACCCGACCCGAATCCGAACTCAATCTGATTTGAAATCAACCTGACAATGACCCGAATCTGAGTCAACCCAAACTTGACCTAATCCGAGTTGGACCATTAAATTGACCTGACATAACATGTATCCAATTTAACTTGACCTGAAACCTGAACAATTACCTGATTTCATATCCTATTATTGAGTTGAATTCGGCAGATAATAATAATAATAATAATAATAATAATAATAATAATAATAATAATAATAATAAAAAAAGTGGTTCTTTGGTGTTCGGACGAAAATGGGTATTACAATCCTAACATGGTATTCGTGAATTAATATGTAAGTTGAAAAACATTTTAAAACTTCAAAGTATAATTACAATATTATGCTACAAAAAATTATATAGGTAAATATGAAAAGTATTTTATTTCTATTAATAGTTTATGTAACTTTTACATTTAGAATTATAAAACGTACTATTATGTTATCAATTATTTAATAATTTTAAAAATTATGTATTTATGTACTATCATTTCAGTTGATTTGATGGATTTTATTTTTATATATTTAGATAAATAAAAATAAAAAAAGATATTTAAATAGTGATATTATAAATAGATTAATAAAAAAGATATTTAAATGCTGTTATTGTAAATAACAAAGGAACCTTCTAAAACTTAATAAAAATAAATTACATAACATTAAATAAAAACTATTGTGGACGAGTTTGGGTATATCAAGCTATCAATTTATACATACACATATAGTGTTAATGCCAAACCAAAGCTTAACCCGAGCCGATTCGACCATCAAACCGAAATCGGTTCAATTGAATTATATTATGAAAATCTACAACGAAGACGGCCACATACCTGTCGGCTGTCGTCGTCATTCAAGACTTGGACCATCCCAGCAATGCACGGATGATGCCTAAGAAGCTGCCATTAAAAAGAGCCTGCAACAGTCTGAGCTTCCCCCTCGAGTATGGCGGGTATCTCACGAATGCATCACCAGCGAAACCTCTGTAAAGAACAGCCTTCTTATGGCTAAAAGTGTCAAAGGAGAATTTTCCATGGTACGCACCCATTCCGCTGTCCCCGACTCCTCCGAATGGTAGTGTGTGTTCGGCGAGCTGAAATTATATTAAGGAAGTATCACTTCTCATATGTATGATACTGGTGATAATATTCATGCATGAATATGTGACCGACACAAGTATAGAACACGATCACTTAAAAAAAAGAATCCAAATAAGACATGTAGAGAAGCAAACATGAAGAAATCTCTATGAAAGGACTTCATTTCTCCTAAACTACTTGTTTCCAACACGTGTTGGATTTTTGTTAGAAAAATCCGAGACTCGACTTAAGTTCAAGTAACATAGTCCGAAATCCACATATACACTTGCTATGCCAAGTACAGAGCTCAAGCAACTAATCCATGTATGATCATGAAAGATACGAATATCAAAAGATTAAAAGAGAATGAAAAGTTGGAAAAACATAAGTAACTACGTCTAAAACTGCGATAATGCGTGCACGTCGATATCAATTCAATAAGTTAGAGGTATATTTACATGTACAGTAGTGTCGTTGACGACCAAACCTCCTGCAGAGACTGTTGCAACAAACTTCTCTTTCAGCTTCTTGTTATTGGTAAACAGATATGCTGCTAGCGGCTTTGTTCCTGAAGAATTTATAACATCCAAGCTGTCTTCCACTTTGTGGACCTGTTAAAAACCAACCACAAGAATGTCATGGATAATGTCCCACGTTCGATCTCTGTAACCGAAGTAGAAGAGGTTTCGAGCTAATTATTCATTTCAGTTTCCCGGATAGAATAAAATTTTATCCTTTTAGTTCCTACCAGGATAATTGGAAGCAATGGGCCAAATATCTCTTCAGTCATGATTAGAGAATCTTGTGGGACATCAAGCAAGATAGTTGGTGCAATCCTCCTGCCATTTGAAGAAAGAAATGTGTATTAACAGTGTAAAAAGGCCGGTGGAGTTGAAAACGAAGAAGTAAACCCCTGGTTAGGACTTACAAGTTTGCTTCGTCTCTTTCACCTCCATGGACGATCTTACTAGAAACCTTGTCCTCGTCCAAGAGTTTTGACAAGCGAGCAAAGTGGTTAGAGTTCACGATACGAGATAAGTCTTTCGACTCCAATGGATTCTTTCCATAAAATCGCTCCAATTCGCACTTGAAAGAATCTACCTGCAGGATGAAATATGCTTGAGGATAATGACTGGGAAAGAAATGGATTAGAAATGTTAAACATATACTGGCGATCTTACCAGCTTCTGAGCATAATTTTTTGTTGTGATAATGTAATCAGGAGAGACACATGCTTGCCCATTATTACACCCCCACTTGCCGGCAATTATCCGCCTAGTTGCAACCTGAAAATACACAAAACCATGTCAGTAAGTCATCAAACCTGATAGCAAACTAAACTCTAAGTCGCTAATCGCTATGCTTACCTGTAAATTGATGTCTGAATCAACAATGACCGGACACTTTCCTCCAAGCTCCAAAACAACTGGTGTTAAGTGCTTTGCAGCAGCGGCCATCACAATGCGTGCAATTCTTCCATTGCCTAAAAATTCAAGAATGTTTTACTTCATAATGCCGTTCATCGGAAGCAAGATGACAATAGAATACTATTAGCATGACAATAGAAAACTAGAATTTCGGGGGGAGCTCCAGTGGTAAAGTGTGGGGTGTTCAACGTAGGTGACTTGGGTTCAAGCAGCTTAGTCTGCAGGTGTGCGTGAGTTTAACTAGATTTGAAACCTGATTTTGCATCTAATGCTGCATTCGTTCACAGAGTCATCTAAACTAGAATGAAGCTACAGAGAAACATCTAAACTACATGCTAAAAGGGAACCTCGTTAAATCACAGCATACATAAAAAATTTCATATCTAATCCTTCACCCCAAACTGGTTTGATAAAAAGTAATAGAAAGCTAACACCCATTTTGATCACAAACTTTTTGAAGCATGATATACATATGAATCTGAAATGCAATTATCTAAGTTTCCTAAGACACTTCTATCAAAAAAAAGTTTCCTAAGACATAAAAGGTTAAGCCAGAGAAGGTAAAAGGATAATAAATGATAAAGGACCTGTATAGAGTATTTTGTCCCACTTTTGCTCCAGTAGTGCTGACGTTTCAGGAACAGCCCCTTCAACAACCTTTATGCAAGAGCGATCCAAATAATCAGCTGCCAGCCTTGCAAGCAACGATGATGTGGCTGGAGCAATTTCTGATGGCTTTAAGACTACAGCATTACCAGCTGCAATGGCTCCAATAACTGGATCAAGAGACAACACTGAAAGAACAGATACAATTATAGTCAACATTCATATAACTTTAGGAAGGACAGAAAAAAAACATGATCTTGAACAAGTCTATCAGGACGTTTAACATACGGAAAGGATAATTCCAAGCTGAGATTACTAACACAACACCCAATGGTTCAGATACAATTTCAGCAGAAGAAGGAAATGTAATCAATGAAGTTTTTGCCTGCAAAAAAGGGCATGTTGATCATATTCAAATCTTTTAAATGTCAAGAAGAAACCTTAATGAAAGTTTCCACCCAGTTGAGAAAATCCAAGAAATTTACCTTTTCTGGCATCATCCAGTGCTTCATTTTCTTGAGTGCCACTGTACATGAACTCTTTACCATTGCTATCTGCAATGTAAACCGTGTCCACATTAGAGGACAAAAATAACATATTTCTTGTGGGCCTTCTCCATAGTTCTCGTTTTCTAATTAGTGTCACATTTAGATATCAACCATGAAGAATTACACAAATTTAACTAGAGAAAGACAACTCAAATAAACTTGTCCAAGTGACAAAAATAAATTATTCCTCAACAATAGTCATCCAAATCCAATCCTGAGTTAAAAGGCCTAAAGATAACTAAAAAATATCCCTTAAAGCACTTTTATCTTCAGCAAAAAAATGAGACTACCACCGAGAACAGTCATTGAGAAAACATCAAGAAAATTTGCACGCTGTTCAAGGTTCACTGGTAGACTTAAACGAGGCATATAACTATCTCAAAATAATAAAAAAACACTAGCCACCACAATTAAACCCAGAGACGGAAAATATGTATTTTAAGCATCTGGATATGATATTTTTGCTTACAAACATGTGGCAAGCAATTATTATGATAAACAGATGATAATTGTTGAAAAGAACTCCTTAAGTATTCATTTGAGATAATCAATGTTCATCTAATTCTCATACTCCATGAGTCCTACATTAATCAATTAAAATTACAGTTATCCACACAGCAGCAATCTGTAATAGTTGAAGCTCCAATCATCAAATTATAATATTCAAAATGACAGTAGACAACAAGACATCTCTCTTTCTCCATTTTTTCTTCTTTTTTTACTTTCCAATTTCTGTCAACCTACTAACATCCATTCCTACATTCAAATTCAATCACTAATTATTCTTAATCCTGATCTACTAAATAAGGGAAAACGCAGGAACCATCTGCTCCAAAGCACACACCTGTTCCAAATAATTAATAATTTTGAAGAAAACTTGACTGATAAAGAACAACAGTAACTATGATAGCCGGACAAAAACAGAGGACCAAAATAGAAATACTTGCAATATTTAAATAATTTGGGTAGCAATAAATATTGAAGTAGTTTGGAACAGGTGTATAGCTAGCAATCATTTAGAATCTGAAAAACGACCAACCGTTTTCATGATAAAGCTAACTGTTAGAATGTCATAAATGCTACTTGTGTTCACCAAGATTTCAAGTCGGTCACGCATTTAAACACTTTTAAGACCTTCGCACACCACAAGAAAAATAAGGGGGAAAAAAGAAAGTTGGACCACTCCAGTTCACAAAACTTCCCAACTGTTTTCTTCATGAGTTACATGATTCTTGACTTGAAAGCTTGACACGAAATAAGGTTTCGCGCAAAATTTATGATATTAATACAAATATATGAAGAATTAGATAATCCCCCCAAAATAGCACCAATTGGCTTTAGAGACAAAGAAGTAGTTGACGCTCTTATCAGTAACCAAATACAACCATGTCATCTTTTATGAATATTCTGATTACAGACTGGTCAGTAATTAATAACAAAATTCTAAAAATTTGACTGAAATCTAAATTCCTTCAATAATTAAGGACATGAACGAAATTTGTATTATTTATTAATTGACTGCGAATCAAGAACGGTTCACATCTGACTACAGCCGCCTATTGACTCTGTATTAAACCAGTATTACTATAATTCAGCAAATGAAATCTAAAATTTGTAATTTCTCGTTTAATTCAATTAACTAAAAACACTAATCTGGAATCAATTTTTTTAAAAAAGATCATTGCAAAAATTAAATAAAAAGCTTTGACCTCATAGATGGAGGATTCCAGTTCCGGCTTGGAAAGATCATCGCGAAGAGCAGCGATAATTTGCGGCTCGTTCTCTTCCATCATCTTCAACATGGCATTCAACTGAGTCGATCTCCACTCGTAGCTTTTAGTCTTTCCGGCAGCGAAGCTAGCTCTCAACTCTTTCACCACCTCCTTCGCCGACTCCGCATCGAAAACTGCCTTCTTCTCCTCTTCGCTGGCCATTATTATCCAAAATCAAACTCCTCAAAAAAAGGAAAATCGATCAAACTAGATTCAAACTATGAACTCTTAAAGAAAAATGACGATCGAGTCGTGATTGATATTTTTGGGCGGTAAGTCCGCCGGGTACGATAATGACGATGTCGTAGCGTCACCTTTTCTTATCCCTTGGAATATAATAAAACTATAAAAGTGACGGAATTGCGTATATATAAATAATTGGAAGATATAGCACAAGAGCCCGTGACTAGTGGCATCCGTCACCTATTTTCTAGAATTGGAATGGTAAGTGCTTCTCACGCGGGGTAACAAGCGCGTGTGAGTCTGGATGTTTTTGTCCAAGACTCGTTTGATAACAAATGAATTTATACTCAATATAATATTGTCATCATTTATATGGAATAAATCTTAGGTGGGTCAGAAGATGAATTTCATACATCATTATACACCATTATTGTTTTTAAAGACTCGACATATAATTAAAATATATTATATAATTATAATCTCCATGATTTAGTTGGATTAAACCCAGATTTATAAATCCATAATTAATTGATAAAAATAAATAAATTCATTGTTAATCAAACATGTTCATTTTTAGTGCCGTTAGTGTTGGATTACATGGACTGTCCCTTTTGTTGTTGCTATTATTGTTGCCCTGTTCTCTTTTGTTCACTGATTTTTAAAAAAGTAGCATCTTAGTTATTTACATCTTCAGATTATAATATTTGGTCACTCGGATGTTACTTTCTGTTAGACGCTTACGTGGCGTGTTAACAAAAATTATTATTTACTAATTTAGATCTATAAATTTTTGAAAGTTTATTTTCACCCATTTTCAAACAAAAAAAACTTAAAATTAACTTTTTCTCTCAAAATTTCTTTTATCTACCCTAACCTTCTCTTATTATTACTGCAATCGTTGATCTATTTTTTTAAACCCTAACTCTTTTATCAATATACACCTTTTTTCACCCCAAAATAGGTGTTCATTGATAAAAAAAAGTTAGGGTTTGTTGACGGTGATGGTGTCAACAACAAGGAGATGATTAGGGTAGACAAGAGAAATTTTAAGAGGATAAATTAATTTTAGGTTTTATTTGAAAATAGGTGAAAATAAACTTTTAAAAGTTTATGAGTCTAAAGTAGAGAACTAGAGATTAACAATTTTTATTAACGTGCCACGTCAACCGTCAAAGGTAAGTTAATGTACGAGTAACTAAAATATTATAACCTAAGAATATAAATAATTAATTTTTTTTTTCAAAATCAGTGATAAAAAACATATCGAAAAAAAAATCATTCGTGTAATTTACACATTTTCATTCAGATAGCATTTAAAAAAATCATAGTAAAAACTTTTAGTACTTTTTGATTGGTAGATTTCGCTCCCTTCGAAACATGCTCAATTTTCATTTATTATTTGATATGTTTGGGTTTTATTATTATTTGTTTTTTATAATTTTATAAGATTTATATTTTATATACAGATGATGGATCAATTTTTTTTTTACAAACACCTTAGTTTTAGAGTTTAATGTTTTGAGGTTTAAAGGTGTAGGTTTAGAGGTTTAAAAGGTTGTGGTTTGAATTTAAAGTTTAGGGTTTAACCTCTAAACCTTAAAACTTTAAAGTCTAACCACAAACCCTAAATTCTAAACCCATAAACTCTAAACTAAATCATTAAACCTTAAAATTAAGGTATTTGTAGAATTTTTTAGTTCCCATCATCAGTGTACGAAATAAGTACACTAATTAATATTCAATAATACTTTATTATGAGGTAATATTTTTTGTTTACTTGTTAAATTCATGTTGTTTTTGATTAATTTTAATTTTAAATTTAGGGAACCAATATTCAAATTGTAATGTTTGACCGACTAAAATTAATGAAGTTCGAATTCTTTCAGAAATTATATTAAGGACTCTTTTCACTACGTCATTTATGGTCCCGGTCAATACAAATTATTTATTTCATTAATTTTTTATGTCATATTTCTACCAAATCTTCACTCATATTTACTGTAAATTAAATTAAAAATTAATTTTTACTAAGGGAAGATTCACTTGGTAAAAATATGACACGGAAAAAATAATAAAGTGAGTGGTTTATTTGTTGAGAGTTGAGACTTGAGACCATAAATGATGTGGTAAAAAGAACCTATGATATAATATCCCGAATTCTAGAAATTTGATTAATATAATAGCCAATAAAATTTTCAATCGTCGATTACGAACAAAGGAAAAATATCTCATGCGCTAGCGATAAAAACGAAAAGTTTCTACAATCGTCTTAGTTCTAGGGTTTAAAGTTTAGGGGTTAAGGCTAGGGTTTAGAATTTATGGTTTATGGCTAGAATTTAGGGTTTAGAAGTTATGATTTAGTTGTTGGGTAATATGGTTAGGGATTTAGATTTTAACCTATAAACCTTAAATTTTAACCTAAACCTTGAATTATAACCACACCTCAAAATTCAAAACTCCTGCATTTAAAACTCTAAACACTAATTCTTAAATAAAAGTTCTAAATTCTAAAATTAAGGTGATTGTGAAAACAGAATTTTCCAAGTACTTGTGCTGTGCATAGAATAAGTACGCTACAAACAAATTTCAAATATTAATGTACAATTCGATAATAAGTTAAAAGACATGACATGATGTCTATCTTTTCCTCATCTATATTATTTTTTTCATTTCCACACAATTTGTCTCTTGTTAACTTTTTATATAGTTTAAAAAAAATGTGTAAAAGATGTGTTGTAAAATAATTAAAATGATAATTTTATCATTAAAAAATTAACATTTATTTTGTTGGAAAACTAAAAGGAGTACCTTGTAAAAGTTGTTGAGTTTTTCAATGAGGCAATTTAAGTGAGACAACTTTAAAACATAAAAGAGACAAGTTTTATGGGACAAAGAATAATTTTTTTTTTGACAAATCTTATCTATATTAGTTGTACAATGGGCAAATGTAATATATAAATTAGAGTGTAATGACCCCACTTGATTTGTTTGGGTATGAGGTTTTTAAGAGAATAATATAAAATTTTCTTAAGAAATATTAAATTTGTAACACCCCCTTCCCGGCCTGGTAGAGAACCAGGTCGGAGAGCGCTACCGGAAAACATAACGGAGATCGGAGACATAAATTCAAAGTTCAAAAATCATTTCGGCGTATTTTATTAATCTCTTTTAAGACTTTACAATTAACTTATTAACAACTTACTCAAATTGGGGTTAATTTTAAACTTTTTCAAACTCAGGGACTAAATTGTAATTTTTACAAATTAGGGGTCCTTATCTGAAATTCGTGATATTATACTGAAATTAAACTTACTAGTTATTAGCCTGTAAAACCTCATTACTATCGGAGGTCATTTACCTACCTGATTAGACAATGCAATATTTAGTGACTATTTTGTAAAATATTCAAATCTATTTCTTTTTATCTTACTAAAATTCTTTACATATTTAAATGAGCCTAACAACTCACAAAAATCATAGAGTCCTTTAATCAATGTTTTACTACCAATTATGTCAATTTTATTACTAACTTAATAGTCTATATAGCTTTAAAACCTTATATAAAACATAGGCAAAATTTCACAATAGTAGGCCCACAAGATTAGTATAATTACTTTAACTACTTTGCCACCATACTAGGAGTTCATAAGGACAAAACACATTACTCTTTAATTGTAGTGACTTGCCAACCTTCCAACTAATCTCGATCTCGATCTGTTACTTTCCTTAACCTGAAATGTTATGCAATGAATGCATTAGACTTACATAGTCTAAGTGAGGTAGCCAATGACAATGAATGAACATGTTATGTCATGTAACATGCTTCCAAAAATGATCATAATGCAATAACATGACATACTTCATATTCATAACAAAGCATAATATCATATCATGATCATAACATAGCATAACGTATAAAACACATAATATATTGGTACCATTGGATACGCGGATTCCCTGTACACCATATCATGAATCATAATTGAGCCGTAGCCCTGAGCCGTAGCTCCATGTATCCCTTACACTTCCATCCTTTTATCTCCCACATATAGGCCGTAGCCCTGGACCGTAGTCCTCCCTTACATGTTGAGCTCGAATAACCCTATGGCATGCCAATTGTATCCAACGTCCATAATTACACACAAATTCACATAGTCCATGATTTTCAAATCATATCATATCATATGAAATAACAAGATGAGCCGTAGCTCCATATCATGTAGCATTTCATAGTCATATTCGAACATATCAAAGAAATGTAAGGCACTTACCAAATTTGCCATTCGAGCATAGTTGCTCTACGTGAGCCCTTAACAAATGCAAACATAATCATAAATAATGTAACGGGAAGGCACCGAGCCTATCCCTTGACACAACTACAATCACATATCAGAACATAAAAACAAAGATCGGAATGACACCGTGTCACCCGAGACAAATGCATCTACACTCACCTCAATCCAAGCTTAGAGACATTTTCCTTATTCTCCAACTTTGTGGTTTCCTTCATTTCTACTCTTTTCTAACCAAACATTAAAGAAATATATCATTTAGTACATTAGGCAGCTTGCATTGTCCTCAAAGAAATATTTATATAAAATGTTCTATAACTCAAAATCTGATTTCGTTTGTTTTAAACGAAACTAGACTGAATAACCTTTTAAACCATATAAATTATAGCTTTTAATTCCTCTTATACAATTTATAATGAATTTCTAAAGTCGTTGTTGAAGCAGATTTAGGGGCAAACTGTTACCCTGTTTTTATGACATTTACTTACTCAAAAATTCATATCTTTTTACTCACAACTCCAAATAAGGAGTTCTTTACCATTATAGAAATCTTATAAACACACCATTAAGATCATGTATGACACATATTTTTAACGTTTCCCAATCAGTACAGTTTTGCATTTTAAAACAGATCAATTTCAGGATCGAATATGTCCAAGCTAAATTTAGTGGATTTAAAGCATATAAATTATATGTTTCACAATTCATTTAGTTCTGATATTTTAACCATATTAACTTACATGTATTAGCATAATAATGAAGTTCTAACATATTCAAAATCAAAGCATTCAAGTCCTCAATTTATCAATTTCCACAAAACAGTCCCCTTTTTATTCTTTAATAATTCTATATGTGATCTAAATGGCTTTAACCTACCAATTGAGACTTAATTCAAGCTTGGCCATTTATTTTAATTCATTTCATGAATCCCCTGTTCTAATCATAAATTCTCAGAATTTATTAACACCATTTTGACCCCTAAACATTTCGAATTTCACAATTTAGCCCAGCAGATTCCAATTTTATTCAGTTTCAGTCCCGTAACTTCTAAGAACAATTCAGAGACCTATACTTAACATTTTTGAGCAAATCATACCTCTATTTCATGTAAAATTTTGTCCTCTACAACTTTGTAGAAGAACACTTTTTTCCAGAAATGACTCTAACATGCTCAAAAATACAGTTTTCTACAGGACAGTTTACAAATCCGAATTTCTTTATTCTTTCTACCCTTATCTTTTACCAACCTTTAATTAATTCAATTTCATGCTTAAAATAAATACTAACATCAAATTATAGGTAGTTGAGACTCTAATCTCAACTTTAATTTATTTCACTCACCTTGATAGACCGGTACTTTATTTTTATTTCTTGGGCTTGACGGTTGTTCCGAATCGACCTCGTGTACTATGATAATTAATAAAAACTAATCAATAAAACAGTATCGAATATATATAAAAATATTCATCAAACTCTATACCGAAACTTAAACTTACTAGAGATTTGAGCTTACCCCGTCGTCGACAGAAATTCGATATTACTATATCGAAAATATCGGACTACCAATCAAACATTGAATCGTAACCTACTGATTTGTTTTCTTCAATTGCCGTGTAAAATCACTCTCTCCCTTCCCCCTTTTATACACGTTTGCCGTGAACTATTTCCCCCACCAATTAATTATTTTATTCAATAATTATTAGTGGATGAAGTGGCAATTTGACTTATTATCCCATTTGCTAAGTGGCAATTATCCTTTATATAAAAATTAAGTAAGTGGCAATTGCCACATCTTAACCCAATTTGGCCGGGTGGCCTTATGCTGCGCCACTTTCTTTCTTTTCTTCCTTTTTTTTATATAATAATAATAATAATAATAATAATAAACTATCATAAATTACCCCGAATAAAATTTATTGGTTCAGATAAGATTGAATAAATTATTCAATCGACAAAAATATTCGGTCACCGGAACTTAATTCCGACTAGACCGATTTTTGGGATGTGACAAAATTTGACATCACTTAATCTGTTGGAGTATAGAGCCAACAATACTTATTATAATGATATTAGAATCTTTCATACCGCATATTTCACTTTTGACCCACCATAATATAAAACATCATATACTTTAGTATATGTCAACACAAATTCATTCGTGACGAATTAAGGTAGGATACTCGACATACAAGATGGGTGAAATTCCGCAAATATTGTCTTTTCTTTTTTTATTTTTACAAAAATAACACGACTCAAATTATATTAAAAAATATAACATTTGCTATAAGATGAGTTAGTGTTATAAGTCAAAAGAGTATTTTTTACCGACACACAAATAAAGTATCAAATGAAACTCTCGAAGTGAATCGTGTTTAGTACACGAATCATAACTTTGAAGCATAAGAATCTAATAATTAACTCCGGTGAAGATTGACGATGCGCTGGTGAGAATAGGACGGTGAAGATGAGCCAGAAATCAATTGGGAATTTTAGCCAAACAGAGGGAGAGAAACGATGTTTTATTTTATCAAATAATGATAAAAAATACAATAATGGGTTGCCTTTTTGGGCTGAGACCCATATCCTAAAATACAACTAACTCTCTAACAAACTAACCATAATTGGTTTGACATACACGACCCAACTGTCAAAAGCTTGTGATCTTCTTTGTTGGTCTAACAGTATCTACTTACAATTCTCTTATGAAGCCTAATGTGCTTTATCTATTTAAATATTACTCTTTGTCTATTAAACCAGTCTTTTGTTTATCTCTTATTTAAAATTTATTATCGATGAAATATAACAAAATTATATTTTTAAAAGCATTTAATCAAATAATTTTTAAATGTATTTTATTAAATTTAATATTTAAAATAATTAGAGTTAAAATTTAAAAGTTAACTTGGGGATAGTTTTAGTGGCACATGGAATATATATTATATTTTACTTATAAATACACAATTACACATAATATATCTAGTTTTTTTTTGAATTGAAATGAGAAGACGAGACTAGCTACTAACCCCGAACAGATTTACAATAGAGAGGGCCGACCACAGATGATGGATAGAATCAACAACATTATTAAGATAGTCGAGCTAATACTACTGTAGGGATGTATTTTGGACAAATTGTCCGCCACTATATTATACTCGCGTCGAACCCAATTGAACACGGTTTGCCATGTAGTCCACAAAACGCAACAATAGCACGTACAAGCCTGAGAGGACTACTCATGGCTGTAGCATCCAGCACTAAGCGAATGGTCTGGGAGTTATTGAATTGGACCTTCATACGATCAACGTCGACGAACCACGCTAGCTGGAGACATGTGAAGAGACTCTAAAGTTCTGCTTGCAGAAGAGAGACAACACCAACGACCTTGCAATAGCCACGAATCCAACACCCGATGAGTCGCGAATTACGCATCCAATTGAGCCAGAACTCGTAGCAATGGAGACTGCGACATCAGTGTTAGGACACAACCATCCTTGAGGTGGCGGTTGTCAGGAGAGGAGCTCTATGCCGATGACAGATCGAGGCACTGACGGTACACTGCATCCGGCAAAATGAGATGCCTACGACACATTGACCATGCACACATCCGATAAAGGAAGGCAATCATCGTTAAAAACAAAGTCATTCATACGCTTACATACTTGCCATAGGAACAAGGGGAAAATAGTTTACTCTAATTTCTGATTCATTGGCCGACTAATCCACATTCGAGTTTTGTAGAGGCTCATTATGGGGCGACGCCCAACACAATTTTTTATTCACAACGTCAATATTTGATCCTTTAACATTGCTTGAGGGACCTAACACCTCATCCGCTAAACCAATTGGTTGGTTCTTTTGATATATAAAATATTTTATTGTCAATCATTTTAACTATTTTCGTCACGAACATAACATGTACAAACGAATAAAAAAATTAACATATGATATATATATATATATATATATATATATATATATATATATATATATATATATATTAAAAATTCTATTTTATTAAAACATGATAACAAAATTAGTCTTTAAGAGTTCACTATTTTTCTATTTTTCCCTTAATTTTTAAAAATATAATATGTAACATCCGCTTTTCAGTCCTAGAATTTAGTTCATTGAATTAGAATATTAAATTATTCTTTGGAAGTAAATAAACTCAAAATTTAAGTAATTGATTCAATTTAGCCCTTGAATTTCCTTTAATTGGCAATTATTGCATTAACTCGAAACTAAAGAAAACTTGGGCATTCGAATTGAATTGATTGAGTTAAACGAGTCAAGTTGATAATTTAGTGAACATTAAATTAATTGTAACATGATTAAAAAAATAGATTTGGAGAATTAAAATAATTAGAATGTGTATAATTCCCTAGTCAAAATCGGACCAAATTGAAAGAAGAAAGAAATTATGTCTGAATATAATTAATGACCAAATTAAAGAGAAAATAAAACATATATTTTGCATGCTAAATAACAATATTCTATGGGCTGCCCTTAGTAAAAAAAAAAACAAGATTTGATTATGAGAGAGAGGTAATTAAGTAAAACTAAAACCCAACATAACCCCCAAATTAAGGGATGCGTCTTTCTTCTCCATTTTTCCCTTGTTGCCGTGAACCTAGAGAGAAAGGGGGAGAAAGAAAAGGGGACAAAGTTGAAGATAAGTGAAAATTCTATAAGGAAAAAGCCTTAGATTGCTGGAAAAATGAATTTGAATAAGGAAATTTTTATTGGAATTAAAGATGAACGTGTACTAAGATAAAATAGAATTAGGGACTGTTTTGATTAAAATCAATAAATGTAAGGATCTGAATTACACGAAATTTAGAACTTAACTCAGAGTTTAGAATCAAGGGATCATGTAAGAATAAGTATGGACTCTTGAATTAAATTTGAAATGGCCTAAATTGGTGAATTAAGGAAGCTAGTCACTCGAAACATGAGAATAGGACTGATCTGAAAATTTCTTGAAATTGAGGACTTATCTGTTAATTTTAAGAATTTTTAAGGACTTAAAGATGATGTCAAAGGATAGTATGAATCAGGTATTAAATGGTTTTAGGAATAAAGTAAGATAATGAGGTGAAATTATAACTTATTGTGTTCAATGAATAAACTGTCCAGAAAACTTAAACTTTGAGCTGTAACTTTGAAAATTCACCAAAAATAAGATATAAAGTATTTTGAGCTGAAATTTTTATGGTATAAACTTTAGAATGTCTATGATCATTGAGAGAAAACATAATTGAATTTAAACTTGTGATCTAGACGTTATAGATTAAAGAAGTTAGGCAGCACAAGCTGTCCAGGATTGTTAAAATGGTCATGTTTAAGTAATAAACTGTATTAACTCAAAATAGATAAAAATATGTGGTTTACATGGTTGGAAAACTAAGTTTAATACATTTCTAAGGATGTATGATAAGTAGAATTTGGATTAATAAGTAAGAAGTTATGATCAAAATGGTAACTGGTCCTCCAACTAATTCAATAGAAAAACAGTTTTGACGGTTAATGTTTACAATTGTGTTAAAAGAGTTAATGTGATTGAATTACTCTCTGATATGGTTTGTACTTGCTTTGTGTTGAGTGTTAAGATCGAATTTGTGAAGAGTCTTTGGAGGAGGCAAAGGTTGATCAATCAAGGGGAGGAACAAAGGCGTACTAATCAAAGATCAATCTTAAAAGAGTTTGTGAGTGTAATTATTTTAGGGTTGAGACTAGTGTCCTAACTACTTTATTTTTTATGTAATTTATAATTTATGCATGAAATTGACTTAATTTAAAGTTGGTAACTTGTTTAGTAAGGGAAGGAGATTGATATGGAAATGGAAAAATAAAATGAGACATTGCTAATGCTTGATTGTATTGAATTTGTGGACTGCCCTTGTGAGATATATTTGCTATGTTGTATGAGCTTGCAATTTCATGTGATGTTGTTGTTTATTTATGCCTTAATGTTGTTTGAATGTGACATGAATTTAATTAGCATGACTTATATGGAATGGTACAATTATATGATAGGATGAGTATGCAATTCAAATCATGCAATATGTATGTGATGAATTAAGTAATGGATGATATAATTGCAGTGTATGGAGTGTATGATAATTTGAAAAGATTAATAAGCCCTTGGTCGATTAGAGGTCTTAGATATTACGGCATGCCTATAATCTGAGCTCTCTTGATTTGTTACTTAGTGCAACCCCTATTTAGTACCTAGTGTACTCTCCGAACTTATTGATCGAATGTGATCTTGCTTGGTGTCCAAGACACGTTGATGCTATTGAGCATCCCCTGACTTGTTGCTTAGGCAACCCCTGTTTGGTACTTGGTACCCTCATGTTGACTTGCTTATCTAATCCTTCTACTCTACCTAGGGCAATTAAATGTAAAATATATAATTAATAGAAACTTATGAAGTGGATAAGTGAAATAATAATTGAAATGGCATGGCATGATACATATTTGATAGATGAGTTTTATGGACATTAGTCTTTTCGAATGTGATTTAAATGCATGTGAGATGCTTGAAAGGTTCGAAATATGAACAATGTGGGCAATGGCCCTTTCGAATGAAATTGAAATGAAAAGTGATATGTTTAATATGTTGGACTCATGGTCAATGGTTAGTGACCCATTCGAATGACATGCCTAAGATAATTTATGATTTTGCTCATGAACAATTGATAATTCAATGTTATGTTTGGAATGATTTTGGATAGTTCGAATGTGAAGCATGATTCTAAACATATTGGAAATTGAACTGATGTATGGTTTTTGCTTGTTCGAATATGAAGCATGGTGATATAAACATGATGCAATTTGAAATGTGTATGATCAAATGCTATAAATGTTTGTATATGTTATGCATGAGATCACTTGAGATTTGGTTATGCTAAGCTTAGTTAGGTGTTGCATTGTATGCTAAATAATCCTAGCTAAGTAACCTAAAGTTAACCACAAGCTAATAGAAGAATGAATTAGTTTTAGTATTACCTCGCTAAGTACAATTTTGTACTTAACGCTCCTTTGTTTCCTTCTTCCCAATTAGAAGGATAGCTTGGACTTAAAGCTAGCACTTCCGATCAGGGCAAATCACAAGTCAAGAAATGTATGATCTTAGTCTTATCTTTAGACTCCTAGATGGTGGCTTTGAAGTCTGCTTAGATGTTTATCTTATTTTATTTGGTTGTAGTCTTAATTTTCGTTGGTATGTGAACTTGTTGTAGGCTCCTTGATGTCTAGTTAGGAGGCTAGTATTATGTTTTGTACTTAGTTATAAGCCTCATTCTTTTATTGTAAATATGTAAGTCAAGCTTAGACCTGGCAAACTTGACCCGAGACCTGAAACCTGAACCGAATTATCCGAACCCAGATCCAAACCGAAATAGAAAATTAACCCAAAATCGACCCGAAATCTGATTCGAAATTTGATCCGAAACCCGAAATAAACAGAACCGAAACTGAACCGAATTTAGTTGAACCGAATGGACCCGAACCGAATAGACCTGAACCGAATGGATCCGATTAATAGAAATAAAGAAAGATAAAATATGAACAGCTGCACAAGTCACTAAAATGTCAAATATATTGACTTTATAAAGTCATATATAGTGTGTAAAAATCTGACCAACCTAAAATTTTGATTAAAATCGAATGATCTCTCATTGAACCGAAAATAACCGAACCAAAATCAACCGAACCGAAAATAACTGAACCGAAAAATCAACCGACCCGAAATGACCCGAAACACAATAGACCTGAACTTAATCCGAACCGAACCGAAACCGAAACCAAAATCGAATCTAAACCGAAAATATCAGACCCGAAATAACCGAAATCGAAATGACCCGAACCGAACCCGAACTGATTGACCCGTTTGCCACCTCTAGTCAAGCTAGTGGTCTTGCATTAATTCTTTTTGTTGTATATAGTATGTTAGCTTGGCATGGCTTAAGGAGCATCTAGTAAAATGATGTTTTGTAATGCAAGCATGTTTAATGGAAGGTTGCTAAGTTAGTTCATGAGATCAAGCATGGTTTGTATGTTAATTATGATTTTAAAAATTGGTAATACCTTGTAATGGTTGGTGTGTTTCGAATCAAACTAGGATAATTTGGTAGGATGTTCGAATGGCTTGGTATGAAAGGGTCTAAGTGATTCGACATGCTTGAATAAATCCTCTAAGTGAAATTAATTGGTAACTATTAGAACATGGTTAGTATAAATTAATAGAATGAATGGACTAGTAATCGAATGGAGTAATGAGTGAAATGTTAAATTGGATCTTTAATAATATTATTAAGAAAGTTTAATTTGGTTTGTAAATTGTTAAGGTTTAAATTAGATGAAATTCCAATCAGCCTTGTTATGCTTAGAAAATTTTTTGTTAGCCCACTTTCCACATGTGCATTAATATGGTTTGCTTAATATATGAAAAACAAATTCTTGTTCGACATACTGTGAATCAGAATTTATGTTCCGTTTTGTAAATTTTTGTTATGTTTTATGTTTTTCGTCTCCGGTAACGCTCCTCACTCCTAACCCGGGCGAGGGGTGTTACATAATAAATATCTAAATTCGCTAAATTTTAGAAATAACTTTTTTGTTTAATATTTTTCCATCCCCGCTGATTAGAAGCAAAGCTAACCCACAAGTTGGCTTTAGCTACAGATTAAATTTGAGCAAAATTAGCTGACAATGAAACAAAACCCGCAAAGGATTCAATCCGTGTCCACCCCCACCATCGTCTCCTACTCGTCCTCAGCATTCGCCACCATCACTAACTCTCTGTTCGCATCCGCAAAGTCCAGGTCATCGGAGTCTAAAAAATTAACTTGTTGTACGAACTAACTCGACCTCAGCAACAACAAGCTAGAAAGTTTTCCGGCTGCTTGTCGTATAAGATCGATAACCTGAGTCAAGTCAACGTATTCAATAGGACGAACAAGCTTAAGGATGAAATTGATAATCAATAAAAATAGAGATTAATCTTACTATTATACCTTAAGTTTTTTTTTAAATAGGGTAAACTACTTGGGCAACCACCCAACTATTGGGTCTGACCTATTTTGACCACTGGACTACAAAAATTTAAAATCTGACTACTCAACTATTTAATTGGACTTATTTTGACCATCGACCATTAAAATCTAGGGAAAACTACTTCACTGACCACCAAACAAATTAGGGATACCTATTTGGATCACCGAACTATAGAAATCGTCAATCAGACCACCGAACTTATAAAATCAACATATTTTGACCACCGCCGTTAAAAACCTAACGGTGGAGTGACAGAACTGCCACATGGCAATTGATGGAAAAATTTAAAAATTACACATTTGGTCCCTGTTATTTACACATTCTTTCAATTTAGTCCTAATTTTAAATTAATAAAACAATAAATTATTTAATTAAGTGGTGACACGTGTCAACACCTTATTGAAGGATTTTAATTATTTATATTTAATTTTATTAATTTATTTTCCCCCTCCAATCAGGTGGTGACACGTGTCACCACCAATTTAGAGGAGAAAAATAAAGATCTCTTCAACTACGCTCACCAATATTTGAACCTGGGTCTCTTAGGGTAAAGCCAATGGCTTTGCCACTACACCAAGCACAACTTTGTACTATAATTCTATAGATATAATATATATCTCTTATTAGTTTCTACATTTATAAGCCAAAAGCTCAAACCTTAAACACTAATTTCACATATATAAATCCTAAACTCTAAACTCTAACCCTGGATATTTCAAATTAATTTCACATAAAATATTTCAAATTAAAACCCAAACCCTAAAAATCTCAAATTAATTTGACGCTAAATATTTTAAATTAAACCCCAAACCTCAAACCCTAAAAATTTCAAATTAATTTCACGCTAAATATTTCAAATTAAACCTTAAACCCTAAATATTTCAAATTAATTACACACTAAAAATTTAGGGTTTAATTTGAAATATTTAGCGTGAAATTAATTTGAATTTTTTAGGGTTTAGGGTTTAATTTAAAATATTTAGCGTCGAATTAATTTGAAAATTTTAGGGTTTGGGGTTTAATTTGAAATATTTAGGGTGAAATTAATTTGAAATATTTAGGGTTAGAGTTTAGGGTTTAGGATTTATATATGTGAAATTAGTGTTTAAGGTTTGAGCTTTTGGCTTATAAATGTAGAAACTAATAAGAGATATATATTATATCTAGAGATTTATAACACAAAGTTGTGCTTGGTGTAGTGGCAAAGCCATTGGCTTTACCTTTAGAGACCCAGGTTTAAATCCTAGTGAGCGCAATTGGATAAAAATTTATTTTTCTCCACTAAATTGGTGGTGACACGTGTCACCACCTGATTGGAGGGGAAATAAATTAATAAAATTAAATATAAATAATTAAAATCCTCCAATAAGGTGTTGACACATGTTACTACTTAATTAAATAATTTATTATTTTATTGATTTAAAATTAGGACTAAATTGAAAGAATGTGTAAATAACATGGACCAAATGTGTAATTTTTAAATTTTTCCATCAATTGCCTCGTGGCAGTTCCGTCACTCCACCGTTAGGTTTTTAACGGCGGTGGTCAAAATAAGTTGATTTTATAAGTTCGGTGGTCTGATTGACGATTTCTATAGTTCGGTGATCCAAATAGGTATCCCCAATTTGTTTGGTGGTCAGTGGAGTAGTTTTCCCTAAAATCTAATTGAGAGGTGACGTGGCAGTTAAAGAAAATTTGTATAATTACACATTTGGTCTATGTTAGTTACATATTATATCAATTTGGTCATAATTTTAACTTAATTAAATAAAATTATTCAACCAATCGGATGACGACACGTGTCACCACCCGATTTGATGAATTTATTCTTATTTTTAATTTAGATATGAGTGTGCTTGGCATTGTTTGAACCAAAGATTTATTGGGCCAAAACCCAAGCCATTACCACTGCACAAACATATTCATATTGAATCAGAGGATTTGCACACAACAACAAGCACTCGTCCTTCACTAAAGCACCCCTTCCTATAGGTGTCCGTCGCGATAAACGGCTAAATCATAGCCTTTCAAATACAATTGTTTGTCGACATAGAAAAACCAATTAAAATACAGACGCCCCCTCCAAATTTACAAGACGATATCTGCATATGTTACTCATCCATACAAGTAAAGACCCTAACCAGGACACATATCGCTATAAAAACAAGATCTATAAAAGACGAAAGAAACAATTTTCCACTCGTTACGCAGAATATGAAAACTCTGGAATCAAATGGCCCCTATTTATAATAAAGGAAAGGAATACCATGTAAGCGTTTGAAATTCAAATTTCAAAAACTATCGTGACAAATAGATAAGCCCGAGATCTCAAAATTCTGAAACGATGCCTAAAATACGCAATCTCGAAACACCCAATCAATAAATATACCAGTTCAAACTTGCACTTATTACTAGTTCAAATTTCTCCCTCCAAGAACTCTGGCATACACAGCCCAGTCACTTCCAAGCCAAGTAAAAAATTATTGCGTTATTAAACCAAAGTAGCACAAAGAAAACCAAACGACCATTGCCTCCAATAGCATAAAAGTCATTCCCAGTTAATGAAAAAAACGTATGAATGCAACTGAGAATTCAACCCAATGGGAACGAGCAATTATTATTTC
Organism: Hibiscus trionum; assembly: GCA_030270665.1. NCBI lineage: Eukaryota > Viridiplantae > Streptophyta > Magnoliopsida > Malvales > Malvaceae > Hibiscus > Hibiscus trionum. The sequence goes on from BSYR01000016.1 coordinate 928,272, forward strand.
TACCAGAAAGAGTTGCTCATAGAGGTGGTCATTAACACCATACCCTTCTCAAAGCATTACGCTAGTAAGGGACTGTTTTACAATGTTCTTACGTCCATGCAATTATCTCTTCAAACAAAGCTCCCAAGACTACTAAACAGATATAACATAAAGGACCGAGTCACTTAAATTCTCACAATTTGCAAGTGAGAGCGCACAATATCCAAGCGAAGTATAAATCCGGAGATGTAAGTATTCGAATAGTTTGCACTAAGATAATAATAGCATACAAAGATATTAGCACGCGAATAAGCGTATAATAGTCCAGATTATCGCACTCGGGGGGCGGGGGAACCCCAAAACCAGTATATTCAATATATGATAGCACACAAAGATATTAGCACGTGAATGAGCGTATAATAGCCTAGATTTTTGCACAAGATACTAGCACGCAATTGAGCGTAGAATAGACCAGATTATCTCACCCAAAGACAAGACTCCAATACAAGAATATTTTGTATGTGATAACATGCGAAGGCACCAACATGCGAATGAGCATACAACAACCAAATATATGGTTAAAATTTTTTTATAGTAAATTTACAAATACTCCAAGAATAAACACCATTTCAAGGTTATTTCGGCCACATCATTGATTGACCTTCATATCAGCATCAGGCTGAACACGTGAAAATGGAAAACCCACCTTCATTTTCATGTTTCATGGCTCAGCCCTATCAGTCCTTGCGACCAAACTGTTCGTTGGCATGATGTCTGCCATCGTCGCAAACACACACAACTGACAAACGAGAAAACATCAACAACATCAGATAAATTGCTTGGCAAGGGCCGCCCCCAATGTAATCACAAATAAAAATAAACAATAGTATTTGAAAAATCATAACCTTTCAAATACTATTGTCTGTCAACACAAGCAACACCAGTAAGTAACCAAAAAACTCCTCCCAAACACGAAACTCGCGAAGGAACGCATGACTTACTCCCTAATCAAGTTATGAGAAACCAACCCCAAAACGCACTACTTATAGTAGAAAAAAGGAAAAAGAAAGAGCTAAGACTCAGCGGTCAAGGTTCAAATTTTAGAAATCGCTCAGACAAACAGTTAATTTCAAGATTTTAAAACCCTCAACAGACGCCTAAAATCACGTAACATTGATACCTCCCATCAATAACTGCACGAATACAAAACGTAATTAATGAAATTTCCTATCAAACTGATCCAATGAATTCTGCAGCGAACATTAATAAACGCAATTCATTCTTTCCCTGAATGAGCATAAAGGAACAACCGACAAATTAGTAACTATTTAATAATCTGTATTTTTATTTAATAATCCGCATTATATGATTTCAAACATAATTTCCTTATCATCACGCAAGCAAACATGCTCTCTCTTGCATAATCTATCTGCATAATTTAAACTCAACCGTCCACATTCTCAAGCTTGCGAAGATCACTTATAACATTCTCTCGCCTGATGGGGTAAAGGTTGGTACATGCGAACCCTCACCATGCAAACACCCAATCAACAGACTGCCTGTGAACTGCCAACTGCGACTGATCACGAACTCGACATGCGAAAGTAACTCCAAATCACATGAAGACGCACATGATCCACACCGACACCCGAGTCATGACAGCTCGACTCACTAACACATTTGTCCTCCTTGGTTGACACGTGTACACGCTCCTTCCAATCCCTTATAAATGATCCTCTACCTCTAAAGGAGGGCTCTCTCTCGAATCTCCCTCTCTCTAAGAACGTGAGACTCAAAAAGCCAACAACTCCCTCATCTCCTCCACCATGATAACCACATACTACCACCAAGGAGTGTTGAACACATTCGTGATCAACAATAACAAAGCAACAAACACTTCTTAAACTGTAAAACAATGATCATGCAAGCATTAACATACGAGAATGTCTTGTCGAAAAATAACTAAAACAAAAGTGGAAGTTCGAAAACACAGGTAGTAATAAATTACACTTGTATAAGCAAAAAAGCAAAAATTCCAAGTGCTCACAAAGAAGATTATCATATTAAGATTGAAGACCTTTCGATGAAGAAGCATAATTGAGAGTAAATCTTCCGAGCCCGCGAATCGCAATACCGAATATTGTATCGAGCAAGTTCTGGTGCCTGGTATACATTGAAGAACTTCGCTTTATGTTGTGGAACATTAGACCTCGGATCCTCAACATCGAAGATATTTCCCCACTGGCTCTTTTTATCCCCCAAGCTACTTTCCTCACTTAGCACACACCAAACACCCTAAAACCCTTTTTAATGCCATAAAACTGTATCAAATCTCGAAATGGAAGCCACATATCCATTGTAATATTAAATTGCGGCCACAACGCAACTTTATCGTAATAGTTATGAAGGTTGCCACAACACCTTAATCGCAATTTAAAATTATAGTTATTTAAAAAAATCACGACGCAGCGTTCACAACACAGGGGTCTAGACATGTTCAATAGGTTTGAACGCACAGAGCCCCGAAAATAGGGCCCCAAATGAGTTCTCTAATATATATATATATATATATATATATATATATATATATATATATATATATTCTTAAAAATACTGTAAAATATATATAAAAAATTAAAAAAAAAATTTAATCTAAAAATTAATTGTGATTATGGTCGCTCAATTCTATTAACTTTTTAAATGTGATGATTGACTATAGAGTCTTATACACTATTCCTATTAATGTTGCTTCTGTATAACTAAAATTTCCAAAATTGAAGTTTGTGAAGTCATACTTACAAACAACCCTATCATAAAAAAAAAGCTAATTGAATTTGCTTTGATGGCAATCGAGATCGATCTTTTGGAAGAAATTGATATTGAAAGTTTTGTAGTTGATTTTGTTTCAAAACATGCAAGAAGAACAACACTTTTTAAGTAAAAATGTAAGGTTTTTAGATGTTTGTAAGTCAATTTTATGTGATCAAGAGAATAATCTAATATATTTTTATATTAAAAAGGGTAAAATATCTAAATCATCGCTCAACTTTGCTCTCAAACCTATTTTGGTCACTGAACTTTCAAAACGCTCAATTTTCTCACAGAACTTTACACATTGACCTATTTTGGTCACTCTACCGTTAAATCTCTAGCACTGTTATGATGTGAAAATAAAAAATAATAAAAATAATAAATGAATCAACAACCGCCGTCTACTCCACTCCTCTTCTTCTTCACCACCAAACGGAACACAAAATTAGAGCCCACAATGAGTCATGAATCAAGCTCCGCAGCATCATCGTCGACAACCACGCCGGCCCCAAGTGGGAAACGCTATAGAGACCCCGAAGATGAGGTTTACGTCGACAATCTCTATTCTCACAAGCATTATCTCAGTGAGGTTTTTTTCTTCTTCTTGTTTCTAAAATACCAAAATTTTCAATCTTTGTTTAATTTCATCCTATTAGATGTTGGTGTTTATTGCTGAATTGTTTCGTATTAGTTAATGTTGGAATTGGAAAAGAATTAAACTAGAATATTTGATTAAGTGGAGAATTACGTAATAATTGGGATTAGGGTTTAAAATTTCTTCAATAGAAATGTAGTATTCTTAGAAAATTTGGAATTGGTTTTCTTTTGGGAGGTTTTATGCTATGAAATTGTGGCTTAGAGTATGGGGATCATAGAGTCTGGTTAGGTGTACCATCAGCAACAAAAACATCCTCAGATTTCATGGGGTCTGGTTCATGGTCGTTAAAAGTTTGACCCATAACTAAAAGATCATCGTCTTCAGGTGTTGAAACGACCTCGGGAGATTTGAGATGGCACTCATTTCTTCTTCTTTTTCTTTCAACAGAAAACAAGAGAAACGAAGCGGGAAAGAACAATTCAAAGGAAAAAGAGGGGATTGAAAACAGATTTGTTAGAGTAAAGAAGGGAAAATTTGAATTAAAACGAAGAGTGGAGGAGACGGCTATTGTTGATTCATTTATTATTTTATCAATATATATATTTTATTATTTTTTATTTCCACGTCATAACAATGTTAGAGATTTAACAGTAGAGTGACCAAAATAGGTCAATGTGTAAAATTCAATAAGAAAATTGAGCGTTTTAAAAGTTCAGTAACCAAAATAGGTATGAGAGTAAAATTAAGTGATAATTTAAGTATTTTATCCTTAAAAGAATTATATTTAATTCAATTTTTTTTAATAAATTAAATACGACCTCGTAAATTTTTAAACTGCCCATGCCGCAACATAGCGACCGCAATTTAATATTGTATTATCAAGTGATTGGTTGGGTCTTTCTGGGAAGTAACATGCTAACTCTTTTTAAAGTTGAAACTATAAACAACCTTGTTAGTTAACTAAATGACTTAGCAAACAAATAAGCTCATTTGGGTTGTTAAACTAAAAAAGAAAGTGGATACATTTATTAAGAAGTTGTTCTTCCTTCATGAAAAAAAATAAAATAATAAAAGATATATCAACTGGACTTGCCACGTGTTAAAATTTACAGACGTGTCATCATTATATTCGCCACGTATCACAATCAGATTCGGCAACGTGTCAGCATAATAGTCGGCCACGTGTCACCATAAAGAAGGGTATAACAAAATATATATAAAAAAAATATGACGTGGCATGTCTTAACACGTGCCAAGTCCAGCCAGCATCAGTCGTTGACCATTAGTTGACAGACAGTTTCCATCCAACAGGGGCATATTTAGACCAAATTGAAACGTTGGGGATTGTTTGCTCCAAAAAAAAGAATATGGGGCCAAATGAGAAAACATGCAAACGTTTGGGGACATCTTTTATCATTTTGCTAAAAAAAATTCTTTATTTTGAATAGTCTAAAGTGATTATAAGATATTATTTGTTTATAGATATTCACAACACTTTGATAAAGCACACATACCTTATAGATATTACAATTGAACTTGAGTTCCCTTGGATGAACACCATCCACTTTTCCACTTATATCACTTGTTGGGTTAAAAAAAAACCTAATCCCATAATTAAGCAGAAAAAAGTAATACATTTTTAGAAGAAGTAATGTTGCACAAGTAATGTTGCATGATCTTGGTGAACATATTGGCAAAGGCATTGCACCGGTAGTGGCTGTGGCGGCCATGGCGCTTCAGAAAAGGGAGGGCTAAAAAAAGGTTTCAATAGCCGTTTGGTGGCAAAGGAAGATCGAAAGAAAGTGACGCGTTTCGTACAAGTGTCGTTATATCTTTCTGTATCTCCGTATATGCAGTGGTATTAGTTCCGAGTTTAAAATTTTATATATGCATAAGATTTTAGTAGATAAATTCATCCATCAAAATTAGGTGTACGATAAAAATTTATCTTTATTAGTCAAAACTAAGTCCTAAAAAATTGAAAAAACAGCTGAAAAAACATTTTTTAAAAAAATATTAATTTTTTATTCAAAAAATAGTCACTAAGATTTTTTAAATTTTAAGAGAAACTTTAATTAAAATTTTGGAAACATAATAAAAACTAAAGTTTTATGCTTAGTTTCTAGAGGTAGTAAATGGGTTATTCGGTTCGGGTCATTTCGGTTTCGGTTATTTCGGGTCTGATATCATTCGGTTTAAATTCGAGTTTGGTTCGGTTTTATTTCGGGTATGTTGTGATTTGGGTCATTTTTGGTCGGTTAATATCAGTTCGGTTATTTTCGATTTGGTTGATTTCAGTTCGGGTCAATTTCCGGTCAATAGGAGACCGATCGGTTTTAATCAAGTTTTTAGGTCGGTCAATTTTTATACCCTATATATGGCTTTATAAAGCCAATATAGTTTACTTTTTGGTGGGTTGTGCGGTTGTTCATATCTCATCTTTCTTTATTTTTATTCACATCTTTTCTTTATTTCGGGTTGTCTTCGGTTCGAGTCTATTCGGTTCGGGTCGATTTCAGTTCGATTCAATTTATTTTAGGTTTCGAATCAAATTTCGAGTCATCATATTCGGGTCTCGGTTCAAGTAATTCGGTTCGGGTCTTGGATCAAGTTTGCCGAGTCTATTAGTTTCCATCTAGTAGTCCACGTATACTTTATCAATTTTTTAGATAAATTGCATGAATGATCACTAAACCTTTAAAACATTTTTATTTTGATCACCAATCTTTTGAAATTTGCATTTCAATTGCTGAACTTTTAATTCATTTTTAAAATATCAATGCCATCAGGCGTCAACTCCATTAAGGAAAAAAAATTACATGACAATTAACATTTTTCACTTGAAAAATTTTAAAAAGAGACCGTCAAAATGCGGCTAGAAAAAGACGGGTACACAAATCTTTACAAAAATCGTAAGGATTTATATATATGTACCGAAATTCTTACAAAAATAGTAAGAATTTTGGTATATACACAAATGCTTACAACTTTTGTAAGAATTTATGTACATATACAAATGCTTATAAAAATAGTGAAACTGAGGGTATATACACAAATACTTACAACTTTTGTAAGAATTTCGGTATGTACATAAAAATGGTAAGCATTTATGTATATACCAAATTTCTTATTATTTTTGTAAGAATTTCAATACATATACATAAATTATTAATTAGTAAATTTAATTAGTCACATTGTACATGAACATCATTTAATTAGTCAATACAATGTATATGTTTTGAATCGAATTTTTTTTTATTTAAACTAATAAATTATTAATTTATCGATTAATTAATCTTCTTTAAATTAATAAAATTATGTGCTCCCGGCATTATTAATTTATAGAGATTTTATCGTAATTAAGTTTAATAATAAAATATAAAATTAATATACTTTTTAAGATTTATTATTGAAACAATGAGTTGACTCGAAACAAATTTAAACAACTGGATTGGATTGGACTCGATCCGACTCAGTCCATATTGGATAATATCTAAAATCCAAGTACTATTTGGCAATCATTTTTCATATGCACCGAGGGAAAAACATGTTTTACTTTTTCTTTTGATCTTTTGGGGCAATCTATAAAATTGTCCCCAAACGTTTAGGGTACTCATAATTTGGTCTTTAAAATTTTAAAACTTACAATAAAATCACTGAATGTTTAACTCATTCCCCCTAAAATTAATCCTAAAAACTTATTTCCTTTTTAAATTTCATTTTCCTCTAAAAAATCATAAAAATCATGAGCTTCAAAACTTGTCTTCTCAAACTACAATCGTCTGAGACCATCACCACAAAACAATTAATCTTCTTCTCTCGCACATTCTTTGTTTATATTTGTTTGAGGCGAATTAAAAGTACTTAACATTCGTCTCATTTCGTTGTCGTTTTCATCATCGTTCGACTCTTTCACTGTTCGAAAAATCATCAAACTATTGTTCTTCTCTTTTCTTTCCTTAGCTCAAACTTGTTGGAAAAAACATTTCAATCTCCTCAAATCTTATCTGAAATTAAAAGTTAGAATTTTTGTTCCACTACCGTCAACCGTCGAATCAACTTGAAACTGAACTATATTAATTTTTAGACAAATTAAATCTTTTCACCGTTGAGATTAACTGATGGCTGCAACATTCACTCGCAGATGAAATGGGTAGTTTTCCTTTTTCACTTTTTTTTCTTTAATTCTTTGTTTTTTATTATTTATTATATGCTACTATAGGTGGTCGTGGTTGTAGCTATGGGTGGTGATTGAATGAAATTGGGGATGGTGCCTCAATTTTTTGTTGATTTGATTTGATTGTAGATGAAGAGAAAATTTTAATTTTATTTGAGACTTGAATGAAATGATGATAAAAAAACGTCCGACGATGACGGCATAAATGATAAGGGATGACTGCCAATTTAAAGAGAGAAAAATTGAAACTTATGGTTTTTGGGTTTTTTTGAGGAAAAATGAAATAAAAAATAATCTTTAATTGTCACAGCAGCTGACGAAAGTGACCATAATAGTAACCAATTAAAAGTTCAATTATTATATGGTAAGTTTTAATAGTATAGTGACAAAAATGCAAATATACAAAAAGAAATTGGGGACATTTATTTAGTTTACCCATCTTTTAATTATCTTTGGTAATAATTGGAACAAGGAAAAAAGAGTTATTTTATCAACTGATCAAGCATTCGACTTTGGTAAGAGAAAGAGGGCGTGAAGAAAACGTCTTCTCTCCCTCTACGGCTACGCCATAACTCAAACAAACTACAAGGAAAGGAAAGCCCTCTGTTCATCTCTCTCAACGCAGAAAACCCAAATAAAAAATGGGTGATTCAAAGGTTGAAACCATCTCCAGATTAGCTCAATGGAGGATCGACAACTTTGGTCCTTGTTCTTACAAAAAATCCGACCCTTTCAAGGTCGGTCTTTGGAACTGGTACTCTCTTTTTTATCTAATACCCAGATTTTTTTCTTTGCCGGAGATTGTTGTTCTTTTTGGTTTTTTTGATAACTTTGACTGATTCTTGGGGGAGTTGATGAAACAGGCACTTGTCTATAGAGAAGAATCGATATTTGTATATTCGTTTGTTTCCTGAGCCATCTCGGGTGTCTAAGGAGCAGCCTCCTTATGCTAAATTCATACTCCGGATCTCTAATGTTGGTGCTAATCGTAGACTTTATATCTCCCCTGGTATGCCTTACTTATTTTTCATCCCCTGCTTTTGTTATCTGGCTTATGTTTTTTAGGGTAAACTACACCGGATACCACTAGACGTATCGATTATACCGCTAAACTAAAAATTGAAGCCTTAACTAATGCTTAGTGCTAAAATAATATCGATTTTTAGTTTTAAAGTTCAGTGGTAACCGGTGTAGTTTACCTTTTTTGTATGTATAAGAGAGACAATTGGTAGCCAGTTATCTAAAAGCTTAAATTGATAGGAAAGTTCAAACTTTATACACTCATCTATGTCTGGATGGATGATCAATGGCTTTTAAATGTGGATTCAAGTTTTGAAGAAAGGTGGAAGCTGAAGATCAAGTGAAGGGTTTTGCTTGTAAATCCAATGGATATGTTTCTGGATGAATAAATGATGGAAAAAGGGTTTTAGGATTTGAATGCAATATGTCAACTTTGGTTCTAAAAGGAAGAGATAGTTGAATGATCAATTACTCAAAGGCTTTAGCTAATAGGAAAATATCCGACTTTTATATTCAAAATTATGGTGGTGGAAGTAGTTTATCATGTGAAAGTGAAAGCAAGTTTTGTATTTGAAATTGAGTTTTATTGTCTAAAACATATGGCATTAGTTTGCTTTTGCGTGTATGTATGTTGGTGTTCTTTGTTATAGTGTTTTTAGAATGGAATTGGTATTTGAAATTGGATCATGATTCTTGATTTTGACTTGAGCAATGTTTATTTCCGGTGTAGAATGAAACGATGAAATAAAAACACTCACCTTTGCTTGCAAAGTACTTTTACCTTATTTGGATTTTGGACAAGAAAAAACGGGGAACAAGAAGCACATGATTAGTCGAAGTTGGTCACCTACTAGTGCAATAATGGAGAAAGGAAACTTTGGATCTTTCTATTATTAAGTTTTCAAATCGAGTCCATATGCCGACAAAAATCTTGTTTTGTTCATATTTTGTCAGGAAAACTTACTTTGGAATCGAGTATTCACTATCATTTGGATCGTCACAAGTAATTATTTATTAGTAGTGCCTTTGATCTCGTGAACTTTTCTATCACTTTCTCATCAATTAAACAGCAATGGACTTAAAGCTGCCTTCTCAATAGGCTTTTATGCATGTTTAGTCTGTTGAGTAGCCCCGGGAATGCACACTTGACACTAATTTGTCTACTTGGTGCTGCAGTTCATGATAGACCGCTGCGAACATGTGACGACTTTTTTTGGCCTGTTGATTCTACATTCCATGGGCGCTTCATTATTGATGTTGAGTTTCTGGACCTAAGGATCTGCCCTATAAATGTGAGCTCCTTTCGATTGTGATTAATGTAGTATGCTAGCAATTCACTGAACACGTTCTACTTCTTTCTCTGACTCTCTCTTCCCTAATTGGGAAGGCATGTTTCTCGGGGTCAGAAGAGCCACCTAAAACCGGTCAATACATAGCAAGTAACTATGCTTCAAGTTATTTTTCTTTACTTTTTCTTGTTATATGCAATTTCCCAACAGGTAACCCTTGTTTTATGTCGACGGATATCTTCTCTTAACCCTTTACATTTTAAAATCCAGGGTGGTGAATCCGTTTCCATATGGCCCATTGAAGGAGCAACACAGTCTCTGTCAACTCAAAGCACCCTGCGCTGCCTTGCTCGCATGCTTGATGAAGGTCTTCATGCAGATGTTACTATCCAGACTTCTGATGGTACTCTAAGAGCACACAAGGCAGTTTTATCCGCAAGTTCACCCGTTTTCGAGAGCATGTTCCATCACAACCTTAAGGAAAAGGCGTCATCCACAATCCATATAGACGACATGTCACTGGAATCTTGCACGGCCCTTCTCAGTTACTTGTATGGAACGATAAAGCAAGAGGACTTTTGGAAGTATCGACTGGCATTACTGGGAGCAGCAAATAAATACGACATTGTAGATTTAAAAGATGCTTGTGAGGAAAGCCTGTTAGAAGACATCAATTCACAGAATGTCCTTGAGAGGCTGCAGGAGGCTTGGCTTTACCAATTAACCAAGCTGAAGAAAGGGTGCATGACGTACTTGTTTGATTTCGCCAAGATTTACGACGTTAGAGAGGAAATCAATAATTTTTTCAGGCAGGCAGACCGAGAACTGATGCTGGATATGTTTCAAGAGGTGCTGACGGTCTGGAAACCGGTGTAACTTCCCTTTTGGAGTTTCTATTTTACCTTCGAGTAAATACGCAGAAGTCTTTATGGTATTGTTTGCTGTATATTACTCAAAGAAACTCCACATTGTGTTTTCTGATATCTGTATATACGCCCGCATGCTAATGTCTTTTCATGCCGGGAATCCGTAGCTTCGTATAGTAACTGCTACAGACACTTCATTTGTATGTAAGGAATGTAAACTTGGGTTGTTGAATGTCATCTCTATGCAACTTTCCTGTGTGGGTTTCCTAGTCTCACATGTAACTTCAATGTTTAACATGGTATCAAAGCTTAGATTTTCGAGTCTTTTATATTCGAACAAAATAGGAAGCAATGGGTAGACCTGACAAACTTGACCCGAGAACCGAACCGATTTACCCGAGCCAAGACCTGAAAACGACCCAAACATGATAACCCGAAATTTGATCCGAAATCAAAATCAAACTGAAATTGAACCGATTTTTAGTTGAACCGAAATGGACCCGAATTGAAGACAATCCGAAATAAATAAAAGATATTAATAGAAATAAAAAAAATATATGATATATAAACCACCGCACAACTTACCAAAAAATCAAATATATTGGCTTTTGTAAAGCCATATGTAGGGTGACCGATCTCCCATTGATCCGAAATTGACCCGAATCAAAATTGACCTGAATCGAAAATAACCGAACCAAAATGACTCCAAGTACAATAGAGTTAACCTAAACCTAATAATATCAGACCTAAAATAACTAAAACCGAAATGACTCGAATCGAACCTGAACCGATTGTTTATTATTCGACTCTAATCAGTAAGTGGTTTGCATATGTTGAGCCTTAGGGGTACACGATGCTTTTATGTACTGGAAGTGCAAATCTTGGGAATTTTCATTAAACATAGTTACTATAATACAAAGATCTTTACTACGGGACAAGAGATTTAACAACATTGGCTTCTATGTTCTAAGGCCAAAATTTTCCGATCAACTCTCCGGTCTGGGGTTACCAGCAGAGAAAAAAATGGTGTTGACTGTACACAAAAACTATAAAAGCAGTGTACAGGCTATTAGTTTACAAAGGCATGTCTGTAGAGACCAACTTGCATCTGTGTTGGATTATTACTCATTTTCCGATGAATCTCCATGGTTCTCCTCCCGTGCCAACGCCAAACCTTATAAAATGCATCTCGATTTTGGTAGATAGCTTATTAAGCATGTTCGAGAGTCTCGAGTCGGTCCAGACAATGCATGAAGGGATGTTGAAAGTTGCTAGAGTTGGAATTTACATTGGTTTGCTGAAGGGTAATTGTTTAACTCCCTGTTCAAGAGCTTTTCTCCATAATCTGTACCTCACTCCTAGCTTATCATAGCCGACCGGAAAATTCCAGATGTTTGCACCGTTAATCATACGTTCTTGCTGGCCGATTACGAGTCGCAGATCTTCATTCAAGACCTGTATTGATCATGTGTATAAAGCAGGACGAAATATTAGTGACAAGCACCTTTGACAGATATTGGAGATGTCTGCAATTCAAAAACTGGTGAATGATGATAATACAGTGGAAAGTCTATATTAATGATTTTACCTGTTCTGCGAAATGCCTCCATAAATAATGCATGAAAGGAATGTGCTTCAACACGGGAGCAAAATCGAGTGACATTCTATATAATAGCCTTGTCTTATTTCTTGATGAAGGTATGCATACATGAAGCTGGTGAAGGTGTGTTGTGCATTCCTTGGTACTTTGTCCTTCCAGTTTTCCCGGCTTTGATATCCCAATGGTCGATAACACCATACAAGGAGGCCGAAATTCCATATCGATGGGATAAGGGTCCCAGTATCCTTGGAGACCTGATGCAGGCGTCAAGAACTTCACCAAACTGCGATGTTCAGATTACACACCAAGTAAGATCATATATTCAAAATCATACCGACTATTAATTGTTAGCATCGCAAGATGTTTAGAAGAATCATCAATCAAAACAATTCAGAATTATGGGGTGTAGACAAGGCATGCCGAAAGACATCTAATCCTTATGAATGTTTACTTTACCTAAGCAATGCAATAAGATTCTAAATTTTCCATCAAGTTAGATGTCCGGAAGTCGTCCATACAGTTGCGTGCAAAAATTAATATGGAAACTATTCCGCTTCAAACTAAAATACAACAGAAACAAACCATTTGCCTATCTGATTGCAGAAACAAACCTTGGAACAGTCCATCCCTTGGCAAATGTGGAAGTGTGAGTAAATGGTGCATGAGCAAGATCCAGAAGGTTATCCAAAAGTAGCCCGTGTTCAACCGGAAGTTCCATGACGATCTGGCATTTATCAGCAAATGATGTGAGATAGTGTGGATGTTTACTTAGAGTTGTCCATTGTTTCCATTGTGTCACTTAACAAAGTTTGTGTGTTTCTTGCAATTACGATAGTTTTTAAAAACATTTAAAGCATACCTCAGCATGAATTTCAAATCCGGAAGGAGGTTGCAAGGAAGGAAGGGTTGTCGTAGGAGGGTCATCGCCGGGCCAAATCCAGATCATTCCCTCTTGCTCAAGACATGGCACTGATCTTATCTTCACATTAAGTAATCTTGTAGATGGCATTTTTTCACATTTCCCATCTGTTGTGTATTCCCAGCCTGATGCAGAAAAAGTGTTTCAAGAATTAGAAAATTTTATACAACTATATGTTAAACACGATGAAGGACTGGAGTCTGGATGTCATTCTGAGCATATATACTGTGTAAATCGTTCATTGATATCTGTCTTGCTTCTAAAATGTACAATTCCTAAATGCATACTAACCATGGTAGGGACATTGAATACGACCCTCATTAACCGAACCAAGGTGAAGAGGACATGCTCTATGTGCACAGGTGTTCTGGACGCATCCCGGATTCCCATCTTTTCCACGAAAAAGAACCCAAGGCTCTTCAAAGCACTCGATCGGAATCTGGAATGAGAAGTAATAAAGATATTAATAAAAGGACACATGTTAACTAGCTAGACAATAAAACAACACAAAGTTACCATGTAACCCCATCAAAGAGCACATTTTCGTATAATTGATAGCTATATGATTGCAATAAGAAGCCCAAGATAAATGAGGAAATAATGCCAATCATTGTTATGTAGAATGAGTACGTCAATGTTTTGCGGAGTTGGATGATAAGCAATATTATAGTTCTGAATATAGCTTACCATAGTGTCATCCTTCAGATCAGTGGTGAAAGCAACGGGATACCAAAAATTCTTCAATCGTGGGTGATATGGTTGAACTGGACCAGACACATCCAAGCTTTTCCGGGGCAACTTCCTCGTCACAGTATCCGAAGATCGTGTTGATGTACTAGAAGAGGATGCTACATTGGACTCTCTTGTGGTTCTATCATCTAACAGCTTATCATTAACCAATTCCTCCATGTAAGCTAGTTTATCCAAAGCGGCAGACACCCTTGTTTCGGATATATGTACCTGTTATTCTCCCGGATCAGAATCAAAATTGGTAGATACCAAAAATACGGACCTCTTTTGATTATTCCTTTGTCAATTAGTTCAAGTCTTACTCCGATTATTTTGTTGGAAAAAGATAAGGTACGCATAATCATTGGATCGATTTAAATATCTCCTAATTGAATCATACAAATCATAGTTTCATTATCTGCTGATATTATATACCTGTTTGTGAGCTTGCGCTAGTTCTCCTTGCAATTCCGCAAGCTCTTTTTTCATGGTGCCGATAGACTTGTATTCACGAGCTAGAGGATTCAACACTTCCACTACCTACAACCATAACAAAGCAACAAAAACATCTTAAACTGAAAAAAACAAAGAGAGAAAAGATTATGCAAGCATCAATCTGCAAGAATGTCTAATAAAAAACAACTAAAAACAAAAGCAAAAGTTCGAAAACACAGGTCAAGTAGTAAGCAATACAACTTGTATAAGCAATAGCACAAATTCTAAATTCCCACACAGAAGAATATCATATTGAGATTGAAGAAGACCTTTTCATGAAGAACCATGATTGTGAGTAGATCTTGCCGAGCCCGCCAATCGCAGTACTGAATATCGTATCTAGCCACTTCCAGCGCCTGATATACATCTAAGAACTTCCCTTTAAATTGTGGGACTTTAGACCTTGGATCCTCAACATCAAAGAGAGCTCCCCACTGGCTCTTCTTATCTCCCAAGCTACTTTCCTCACCAAACACAGCATACACCCTAAACCCCTTTTTAATGCCCTGAAACTGTATCGAACTCGAAATATAAGCCACGGATAAACCGAGTTGAAGACTTTCTGCTAACTAACAAAGAACAATGGTTTCAAAGGTTGAAACTTCAATTAAACCACCATGTAAACAAACTAAAAGACTTAACATATCAGTAAGCTCATTCGGGTTGTTAAACCGAGGGATTTACTGCATAAATTTAGTGGAAATCTTATACATTTACATATCCTAAGTTCATCGTCCACTAGTGCATAAAAGTTCCTAAATTAAACCATAAGGATCATACAACTTTAGTGAAATTTGAGATTAACCCAAATAAGTTTAGCTCAAAAACAGATTAAAAACCAAATCTTTAAGGCTTCCAAGGGGTAAAAAACCAAATATTTAAGGCTTTCAGCAACTACCCAGATAAACTAATCCCATAAAAAAGCAGAAAAAATGGTACCTTTTTAGAAGAAGTAATCTTGCAAGATCTTTGTAAAGAGATTGGCAAAGACAAAGCAGCAGCAGTAGCTATGGCGGTCATGGCGTTTCAAAGGCCGTTTGGTGGCAGAGGAAGAACGAAAGAGAGAGACAGTGAGGGAAGTCTCTAAGCCGAAAACAAAAATGGGATGGTGTTGGATAAGGGGTTGATGATGCGCGCGATCTTGGCAGGCCTTCCAAGGATGCCACGTGGACACGAGTGTCTTACACGTGGCATGTCGGGTTTCCACAAGCTTGGACGGCTAGTAGTATCTTCTGTTTTCGTTGATATCTCCGCTAATTGCCACCTCGGATTCTGGAGATATCTTTGTCTATCTCCCTATCTGTTTCTGCATTTGCTTGTCCTATTAAAAATGGTTTTTTTAATTGGATAAAAATCTGAATCACCCATTTCTTTTAGTATAAAAATATTTAGGGTAAAATTAACTAGGTTATTTAGTTAAAGATTTAGTAATAAATATGTTACTCTCTTTCTAAAAGTAATAATAAAGTAATAATAGAGTCATTTAATATGTTTATATAAATATGTCACTTATCTTCTAAAAATAATAATTTAGACACTTAATTATAAGTTTAGAAATAAATATGTCACTATCAATAAAATTAAAATAAAAGTTTGTTATAATCCTTTAAAAATTATATATTTAAACAAAAAATCAATTGGTTTAGTTGGATGAGACACTAAATTCCTTAAGCAAGGTCAGAAGTTTAAATACTAGTGTTGTGAATGGAGCAATTGGATTGAAAGAGTCGCTCCCTAATAGGAGATCGACCGATTTTAGTCGGGTTTTCACGTCGAGTTAGGTTTTTCCACTTTATATAGCATGTATACAATATATATGGCTTTGGATGAGTCTACCACGTGCGACGAACATTGATGAACACCGATGAACACCATTAATTTTTTTTAAAATTTTAAAAATCTAAAGGACTAAAATTATAATTAAAATTATCTCTTAAAAAATATAAATCAAAATTTATAGTTATTTTATAATATTTTTTAATAGGTTAGAATCAAATATAGCCAATTCTCCTAAGCCCTAACAAAATCAATCTCTTAAAAAAATAGAAACCAGTTCATAATTTTTTAATAGGTTAGAATTTGTTAGGGATTGGGTTTAGGAGAGTTGGGTATATTTGATTCTAATCTATTAAAAAATTATAAACTGATTTCTATTTTTTTAAGAGATTGATTTTGTTAGGGTTTAGGAGAATTGAGTATATTTGATTCTAACCTATTAAAAAAATATTATAAAGTATATCATCATCACTAATATAGCAAGCTCTCTCTCTCTCAAATTGCTCTCTCCTCTCGTGCTCTTCGTCTTCAGCTGTTTCTACACTGAAAACTTGACCGATAGGTATGGCAGCCTCTTGAGTTTGAATGGTTTAGAGCCCCTGCTTGTTTTTGTCTTTTTTGTTTTTTCTTTTCATTTGTGTTGAGCCATCGTTGTGGCCGTGGTTTTGTTGTACCCAGCTTCATCTTTTTCTGTTTTGAAACCTTTACTACATGCCCCTTTTTCTGCATCACCTTTCCCTTGGTTCCCTTCTGCAACTGTTTTTAAGACGCTCCTGTTGAAGATCTGTTTTTTTTACAGTTTCCTGTTTTCCTCACCAACCTGCAATGACTAGCCGCCAAGTCCTTAGTACATGGGTAGTAAATTCTTGCTTTCCTACCAACCAATCCACCCAAACGCCTTTAAACCCCGACTTCATTGATGAGCTAGAGCTGAATGAAGATAATGAGGTCAACTTCACTTTGAAGAACCTCTCCTTATTAGGTAAGTTGCTGTCACCTTCTCCCCTAAAGTCTTAACTGTCACGGCAATCCTCAAGAAAGCATGGAACTGTGATGGCCTTGAATGCCACGATCTAGGAAAAAAAATTTCCTCTTCATCTTTAAAACGATAGAAGAGAGACATCGGATTTTAGGGTGCAAGCCCTGGGCGATTCAAGATGCCTTAATGGTTCTCAAAGAGTGGCAACCGGATAAAGCTTTGGAGGAGATTGACTTCTCCCTGAAAGATTTTTTGGTGCAAATTCATAACCTTCCGATTGGGTTACAAACCAAAGATAATGTCAAACGTATCGGCAATCTTTTCCCGGTTTACTTTGGTTCTTCCCTGGATGAATTAGGTCCGACGACATGGAAAGAAGTTCTGAAAATCCGCGTGGCCATTTGAGTAGAGGATCCCCTCAAGACAGGTTTTGTTCTTAACCGAAAGAAAGACTCGCCGTTGGAGGTGGCTTTCAAATATGAGTGCCTGCCAAAATTTTGTTTTAAATGCGGGCGCCTAGGACATGTTGAACGGGAATGCAGACACGAATTGGTGATTGTTAAGCTTGTCGGGCGTTTTGGGCCGTGGCTTCGTGCAAATGCTGGAGGAAACTCGAGGACTTTCTCATCTCCGGTCGCCGGGAAAAAGGCAGGCATTAGCCCTGAGCAAAACGACAAAAAATCAGATGAAAAAAAAAACAAAAGTTGGGCGCGACATCCCAAGTAAATCGGGCAAATACCAATGTTAGCATGGGGTTGTGTTTAAGGAAACAGGAGTAGTCATTTCACCAGCTTCTAAAGTCAACAACCCTTTTCCAAGTATGGAAAATATTGAGCTGGATGACTATACGGGGCAGCCAGGTTTTAACATGGATACAGTACCGGCACATAGAGATCTCGTATCTCTTGGTACTAAATCAAATCCCATCGCCGATTCAGGATCAAAATCAAATCTCGCCCCAACCGTTGTTAACCAAAACAGCTCCTGGTACAACATCATCGCTGCTGGCATCGATAACATGGAGGTAACCAATCAAAGGAAACAGAAAAGACCCGAGGAAGATTTTGTTCTCTTTGGTCCAAACAAGAGACGGGAATTATGGAACCAGATTTCACAAGCAATTGTCCAAGTTGGTCCTTCAAACTGGTGCCTTTTCGATAGGAGTCCCGCTGCCAAAGAGGAAATGCTAACAACAGCCCTGTTTCCGGGATCCTTATTCAACTCGTCCACAATTATTCAAGACATTGAACGCAAGAAAAAAGGGAAAACATAGGGAGCAAAGAGGCTTACTTTGATTCGAAAGGCAGCAAGACGCAAGTATGCCATGGAATACACTCGAATGTTGGTTTATGAATCTGGCCTGGTGGAATTTGGTATTGATCCGTTCGGAAAAATCATCACTCGAGTCCCATCTTTGTGTATTGACAACAATTTCGTCCTGAATGAAGAGGTACAGGTTAGTGATGGTGAAGAGGTGATGGTTACCACAAAAACCAAGTCGACTTTTAATCCGTTTGAGGAGCAAGTTTTCGAATTGGATAACTCCAACGGGAGTTATCCGAAATCACCACGAGTCCTAACCTGATCGCAGCCTATGAAAGGAAGGCTCATAGGTGCCTTTTGCGGGTTCTGCCTTCCCTCGGGATCACAGGTTTTGCTTGGGCAAGTGATGATCCTGGGTACTGCTCTTGGTCTTTAGTTTTTGCTTTCAGATTTCGCAGCGGCTGGAATTGGTTTTGTGGTCAGGGAGGGTATGTCGAGATCCAAAATCTCTTTCAATGTGGGATTGCAGCTTTTGATGCCTTGATAAGGACCATCGTCTTGACGAAGGAAGCATGTCTCTGGATAGAGCTCTCAGGCGCGGAGCTGTTTAACATCCTGGAAAGATGGTTTCGCGGCTCTCATTTTCGTTTCCTCTGTAATCGACCTTTTGTTGTCTTCGTTAAAAACATGAACCTTGGGTCTATCAAGGATGATGTTGGTTCTGGTATTCTCTCCCATTTTTAGGGTTGTTGCCAGTGTTATTTTAGTTTTAGGATCGCCCTTTTTTCGTTTTTCTGGTCACCCTTAAGGTGGCTGGTCGGGTTGTCTGGTCGTGGTTTACGCTGCTGGTTGGCATGCAAGGGCTATGCATGGTTTGCATGGGTTTAGGCATGCCAGGCACGTGGTCTCTCCCTGTTGTCTTTTTAGGTGGCTTGTATGGTTTCCTTTTGTTTTAATGAAAGTTATGATTGAACAAAAAAAATATTATAAAGTAACTATTAAATTTGATTTTTATTTTTTAAGAGATAGTTTTAATTATAATTTTAGTCCTTTAGATTTTTAAAATTAAAAAAAATTAATGGTGTTCATCGTTAGTGGTGTTTATCAATGTTTGTCGCCCGTTGTAAAATTTTCTTATGGCTTTTTGGTGAGTTGTGATACAATTCACATCCCATATTTCTTTATTTATTTTAATACATAATCTTTATTTCGGGTTGTTTTCGGTTTGAGTAAAATTGACTCGGGCCTGTTTTCGGTTCAACTAAAATTCGTATCGATTTCGGTTTGATTTATTTTAAGTTTCGATCATATTTGAATAATCATGTTTGGTTCGATTTTGAGTATCGATTCAGTGGCTACATACCATTTATGACTGTTTGAATTTTAGGAGTCGTGCGAAAATTTCCATCCATCAAACAGTAAAAAATAAACATATTTGTCAAAGCCAAACTATCTCTATCTGATAATTCTACACTCCTACTCTTAATTTCTTCATAAAACCAAACATAATTTCTCTGTTTTTCAATGGTATCCCAAAACCATATTCATATCCTTCACTTAATTGCTGTTCCGAGTTTCCCACCATGTCCGAACGAGCCGCCATATCCATCTTCTTCTTCATGCTCGTCCTGGTCCTGTCCCGAGCCGCCATTCTGAACCCTGTCGTCGATGAGCAGAAACGCTGTGATTTCCCCGCTATCATTAACTTGGGTGACTCGAATTCCGACACCGGCGGATACGCCGCCGGGTTTTATCCACCCACTTCTCCTTACGGAGACACCTACTTCCACATGCCCGCCCGCCGTTTCTCCGATGGCCGGCTCGTCATCGATTTCATAGGTGTGTTATAACTTCACTCACATAGTCACATGAATCCATGTCAAAACAGAAAAAAAATAAACAAACTTTGCATGCACTTTCCCTTTCTTCACTCTACGTTACTGGTTATTTTTCTACGTAATATCTGTTGTATTTTCAGACACGAATATATACTCGTATCCGACACTTATTGATGGAGATAATTGATTTACTTGCAGCCGAGGCATTTGGTCTGCCACATATTAATGCATATCTTGATTCAGTGGGGACCAATTTCTCCCATGGCATAAACTTTGCCACCGCAGCATCTACAATCAGATTACCCAATAGGATTATCCCTGGAGGTGGATTTAGTCCATTCTATCTGGATCTACAGTTCTTACAGTTTCAGCAATTCAAATCCAGATCACAAATGATTAGGGAACGAGGTGAGTTTATATTTTAAGTGAAATTCATGTTATTGTTGTTAACAACGTTCTCGATTTATTATATTATGATCATTCAATAATTAACTATTATTAACGAAATGATGATGTGATAATTTAGGGGTGTAAATGAACCGAGCTTGAACAAACAAGTTCATTTGTTTAATTTTAAAGGTGTTCATGTTCAGTTCGTGTTCGTTTAAATTTTTAATATTGTGTCCGTGTTCGTTTATTTATTTTTGAAGGTGTTCGTGTTCGTTTGTTTAGTGTTCACGAACGTGTTCGTTTAAGTGTTCGCGAACTTGTTCGTTTAAGTGTTCACGAACGAGTTCATTTAAGTGTTCGCGAATGTGTTCGGTTAAGTGTTTACGAACGTGCTCATTTATTCGTTCGCGAACATGTTTGTTTATATTTTAAGAAATGTTAACTAAATTAACAATAAATAAATAAATAAAAAGCAACAAATTAAAACTTACATTTAAACATGAACTTAATATAATATCCTTAGCAACAACAAAAAGTAGTATTTAGATACATCCACAAACATTTTCATTCTATAAACGAGCTTATAAACAAGCACATAAACGAGCCTATAAACGAGCCGACCACACCTTTGTTCGTGTTCGTTCGTTTATTAAACGAACATAAAAATTTTGTTCATACTCGTTTATCTTAATAAACGAACGTTATACGAACGGTTCACGAACAGTTCGTCAAACGCTCAATTTCATTTACACCCCTATGTGACATGTTTTATTTAATATTTCATATAAATTTTAAGAATTGTACTTTTAAATTTTTTTCCAAATGTTATTTGGCTAGAAGAGATGATACTGGTGTTTGGTTGCTGCAAATTGCAATGGTGAAGATAGTCAATAGTTAAAAAATTGATTCTTAAAAGAATTTAAAATTTCATACAAATTTTTTAAGATTTTTTATTTTTTTAGAATTGAAGTTAATTTTTTAAATATTAAATTGATACTTTAGTTATAATTTAGGGACTAAAATAGAAATCAAACCTTTTTTTAATATAATAAATTGATAATGTTGGTGACTACAATGTAGCTTTTTAAAGCAAAAATACAAACTTTCTCAAACTCGACTGATCGTTTCTGTAGTCTACCAGTATTTAAAACACCATATCATTTTTCAAAAAGGCAACCCGAGATTGCAGACGTTAAGATATGAACCCTAACACATGTAAGATATCATATTTTACAGAAGGACGCATGCTCCAACTATGTTAAGTGTTTTTCATTGCTAAGATCAAGGATGGACCGAGGGGCTGGAGGGGTGCGGTCGTCCCCTGAAAATTTGAAATCTGTATTTGACTTAATTTTTTAAGAATTTTTCTATGTATTTTATATTGAAAATATAATTTTATAGGTTCGTCCCCTAACATAATGTCATGCGTTCGCCCCTGTCTAAGATTTTTAATCTTTTTGCATGTATAGGAGGGTTGTCTGCAAGTTCAATGCCCAAGGTAGAGCATTTTTCAAAGGCTTTATACACATTTGATATTGGCCAAAATGATCTTGGAGAAGGGTTCTTTGAAAACATGACAATACAGCAAGTCAATGCTTCTATTCCTGATATGATCAACAAATTCTCAGCGAATGTTAAGGTAAAAATCCTACTTAGAACCAACGAAATTTGTCTAAATGGTAAGTAGTTTGGTATCGCTTAAACAGGTCTTAAGTTCGAGGCCTTGTGTACGCAGAAAATCCCTGCTGGTAGACTCACCCACCAAATCTAGGTGTGCAACGAGAGTCGGTCCGGATTAGTCTAGGCAAAATCATGGGGAATAGGGAGGACAACAAAAAAAATCCTACTTAGAAATGTTTTGGACCTAATAATTCTGGGATTTTATGAAAATGGGTGTTTTGCAGAATGTATACAGTTCAGGAGCCAGATATTTCTGGGTTCACAACACTGGACCAATCGGTTGCTTGCCATATGTTTTGAGTGCATTTTCGTCAGCTGAAAAGGACCATGTTGGCTGCTCAAAGGCTCACAATGAAGTGGCTCAGTATTTCAATCTCAAACTCAAGGAAGCAATAGTTCAGCTCAGAAATGAATTGCCTTCTGCTGCATTTACATATGTAGACATCTATGCGGTGAAGTATTCCCTGTTTGCCGAGCCCCAAAAACACGGTATGCCCCTCCCGAACCGCATAATCGGGCACATATCCGTATCTGACACTAACAATATTGAATTGCTTTTTCAGGGTTTGAGCTTCCACTTGTAGCATGTTGTGGCTATGGAGGTCGGTATAACTACAGCGCCGAAGTTCTGTGCGGAGGAACGATTAGAGTGAATGGTACGGAGATATTTGTGGGTTCGTGTGATCGTCCATCGGTTCGTGTAGTTTGGGATGGGATTCATTATACCGAGGCCGCTAACAAGTTCATCTTCAATCGAATTTCGACCGGTTCATTCTCTGATCCACATGTTCCATTGAAACAGGCATGCCAGAGGACCTCAAATTGAACTGTTCTGCTGAAACATATAGACACATGAATAAACTAAATTCTAACTAGTTGCTGTTGTATGTAATAAGTGTGTACCTCATTGCTGGGGAATTTGTTGTTGTTATGGGCATGGTGTAATAAAATTTGCATTCACACA
Organism: Hibiscus trionum; assembly: GCA_030270665.1. NCBI lineage: Eukaryota > Viridiplantae > Streptophyta > Magnoliopsida > Malvales > Malvaceae > Hibiscus > Hibiscus trionum. Next base: position 951,645 of record BSYR01000016.1, read on the forward strand.
CTAATTTAGGTATAGATTTTAATTTTTAAAATAAAATTTCGGACTTGAAATTTGAAGATATTGAGAGAAGACGAACTGGTTTTTACATTTAAAGTTTTCCGTTCCCTCAGTTTTTCAACTCTTCCTTCCGGCATTCTAGGCCGATTGGAGTAAGCCAAAACTAGGGGAAAGTCAATATCAAAATCCATCTAAGTTTGTTCTAAATGAAACTAAACTTACTCATGGTTACAATAATGTATGGAACGCTTCCTAATTATTTATATAAAATTTTTTGGTATTTTTTGAACTCGCTGCCTATGTATAAAGTTATTGGACAAATTTAATAAACTTGATTTGTAATTTTTTTTTATCAGAACTTGATTTTTAACTTCATTAATCATTCTAAAATTCGTTTAAATGTTTATAAATATGTTCCATATGAATGACAACAAACATATTCATCCGCTATTACACCACCTAATATATATATGTATATATATATATATATATTTCATTTTCATCAAAATATTTTTATTCATATGATGAATAGTGGATAGATAGATGGGGCTGTTGGATGCGAGGTGGGCGGATGCAGACGGGTGTATAAAGGGCGGGTAAGGTCTTAAATCGTCACCTACCCACTACTCTAAGCGAGTATAACTTTTGACATCTACACCTGCCCACTACCCATTAAACTTATACCCATTCTTGCTCTAACTAAAGCGGATGCAGTGTAAAATTTGTAAAATTGTATTCGTTAGCTATCCTTATTCTTAACTTTTATCTGTTCTTGTTGGCATAATAACTCTAAACCCTAAAAAAGAGTGGAAGATGCTAGTTTATTTTAGCCAAAGGAAGATGCTAGTTTATTTTAGCCAAAGGAAGATGCTAGCTCAATAGTGATTGGAATGACTAAACAGGAAAATGCTGTTTAACATGCTACTTAGAACTTTAGCTACCATGTTTTCCCTCCACATAAACAAACTACTTTTTTAGGGGACATGTGGCAGAAAATTATTTGAACAATTGATTTTAGGGTTGGAAAATTATTGTTTTCCTTAATTCTGCTGTCAGCTAATGGAAACTCTACATCTTTGTGAACATGGCCATTGTGGTCCTCGTAGCTATTGTACCTCGATTGTTATTATATATAATTTAGATTGGATGAGTCTACCACACTCGATAAACACCGTTGAACACTACTAATGCTGAATATCGCTGAACACTATTAAATTGATTAATAAAGATTAAAAATTTTGATGACTCAACCTACAATTATAAATTATTTAAAATAAAAAGTAATTTAATTGAAATTTTATTTTAAATAATTTATAATTATATGTTGAGTCATTGAGATATTTAATCTTTATTAATCAATTTAATGGTGTTCATCGGTGTTCAACGTCAGTAATATTTAGCGGTGTTCGTCGAACATTGTAAATTTTCTATTTAGATTTGATATTCATATTCAATATACTTAAATTATGAAATATATCTTTAAATATATAAAAAAATCGTATTCATATCAAATAACGTACATATTTTATATTCATATTCACCTCCGACTTCTAACCTAACTTAGTAACACTATATTTACAAGCCAAGTAAAACGAAAATTCCAGTGACAAGTTTTTTTAAACTGTTCTATCATAGATAAATTGGCGACGAACGATAACGGTAAAACAAACAAGAATATGATTGCAAATAAAAAAATAAAATAAAAAACATCAAAATATACGTGAAAAATTCAAACGAAAAAACTACAGATAGAAGACGATAACTTTCACTAAGAGTCTAAGACAAAGTAGTAAAAATTACAAATAGTTTGTGTCTTAACTCTATGTAAAATTTTTTTTTATCTATTTATTGTTATGTTGTCTCTAAAACGTTAATCCCTAATATTTATTTATAAAAACTTATATAAAAAGTAATTTTATTCAGTGTATGTTTTCGACTTTTTAAATAATGTAAAGTAAATGAAATCTACTAAAATAAAATTCTCACTTTAAAGCAAATCTTACAAAAATTTGGATTACAATTGTAACATAAACAAATGTAGCCATGATTCCTTCATTTTTGTTCCTCTGATAATGCATAGGAGGTGGGTGAAGAATTATGTCTTGTCATTCATTGTCCACTCCATTTCTGGCTTTTGTCAACATCCATTGTGGTCCAAGTGCAATGGTCTCTTTGCTAAAGAGTCAGAACTTGGGGCCAATTGGGTCCTGCTGGGCACACTTAGCACCAGCTCAATAACAGGTTTATATTGTTATGACTTTTTTTTTCTTGAAATATTCGTGTTTGATACTTAAATACATTATTTTTGAAATGAATATAAGATTATAAAAGTCTAATTTTTCGAATATATACAAAAGTTGAAAATAATTAAACATTTACACTAGATACATAACATCATCATAGTTTTACATCCTAATAGTCACAAATGAGAGCCTATGGTGGAGGTTTTTACTTTTTAGTGTCCCTTTCTAATGCAAGAACACTCTTTATTCTTTGGTCCTCTTTGTCAGAGTCCTTATTCAGCCCTTCCCCATCAAGTTGATTCCATTTACCTTGCTTCCCAAGTGGCACACATTGACTTGTTGGACCTCTTCCCCTTGATGAGCTGGAACAAGTGACCAATCCGCTTTCGCCACCTAAGCGAGGCACGCGGTTGCACATGCTCTATCACAATCTTATTGGCCACCTTTGGTTCATTGGTGAGCTCCTTTGTCAAGGTGGGGTTCCATGGCTTGCTGCAATGCTCAATTGAGACCTTAGAATTAACTTCTCCATTTTCCCATGAAGCAACACCATTCTCTTCAAACTTGATTGAGATAAATGAATCTGCCAAAAAGTAAAAATGGTTAAGAGTTACGCGTTCGACACTCATGTTCGATGTATATCTGAAAAAAAAAAACATGGGTTATGACCTTTGAAAACATCCGAGTTGGACACATACTCGTATTCGACACACCAAAGTCCGAGTATCATGGTGGTAAAGTATATGTATTCTAGTACATACTAAACTCTAGTAAGCTACATCAGTGGTGAGTGCAAAGTACAAAAGCTAAAGCAATGTCCAACATATATCCTCAAAAATGAAAATTATTGACAGTAAAAATGGAATTGTTGTGGTTTATGGCTGTCCGCCCGAACCAGAAGGGTAGAATCTCATTTTTACCCTCAACAAAAATGTAACAGGGAAGCCATATTTACCAAAAGTTGATAAGCTGATGACATGATTAGCAAGAATTGACATGAAAGGGGTCCCTCAAAGGATTCAGATATAGATGAATTTGTATGATCTTTGATGTCTTTATTGTTTTTGTTATTACTAGGGAGTTGAATGATTAGCATAATTCCAAGAAATAAATGGTAAATACTGATTTGATTTGATTACATCTGGAATAATACAGGAAAGTTCTCAAAGGTTTCTGCTTGCAACATTACCTACCAAATTTTCTGTACAATTCTCAGATACAGGTCAGAAACAAAAGCCAATTCACATAAATCTGAAGAATTGAAATGCTCTAGCCTCTAGAAAATCATAGTAGTATTTTCCAAACACATTCTTGCCAAACAAACACATCTTTGAATCAATAATATATTGGAAAAGAATCTCACACATAGAGACATACATGCATGCAGGTGATGCACATCTTTTTCATGTTTGGAAATTAAAGTAATACAGCAAAGAGAGACAGAGAAAACACTGTTTTTGCATGAACAATCAAAGAAGAAAAAAAGAGGCAGAGAAGGGGAAGAAATCAAGAGGGAAAATAAATAATAAAAACACTACCTTCTTGACTGGTGCTGCTGGTTGAACTTGAAACACCAACATCATCAGAATTTTCGGATTTCGAATGCTTGAACTCGAGACGGTTGAGCAATGAGCCTAAAGCAAAGATCTTTGGTAGTTTCTTGAGTGGAAAAGCGTGAATGATTCCATGGCCGCCTCCGGTGGACGATTTGCCTTGGTTTGTAGCAAGAAGAAGAAGAAGCCTCTCATTTAAGCAGAAATGGCAAACGCCGATGAGTTGTTGTTGTTTAGGATGGAAATAGCAGGTGGAGTTGTGTTCCATGAAAATATGGCGTCGTCTGAACTCTGCAGTGAGTAACGTAAAGAAGAAAGAGAGGAAGGAGAGGAATCTTAACTGTCTTAAAAGACCAATCTGCTAGCTTATATTGCGGAGAATGCAAGATCGTTTCTACAGGTGTTGGATTAGTCGGGTCGGGTTAATTTTGTTTTTAATAATTGGGTATGCTATTTATTTATATTTCTGTTTTTTTCTGCCATATTTAATTTTTTTTAGTAGAGAGACTGAAATTAACTTTTAAGTGTAATAAATGAATTAAATTTAAACCCAACAAGCATCTTAGTGGAAAAATAGTGTTCAATCTTAAGAGATATCGGTTTAAAGCGTTCTATTTAATAAATTTTAATTAATTATTTTTAATTTAATTTAATTTATACAAAATATTAAATTATTCATTAATTTGTAAAGAGACTGCAGTTATGTCCACATTAAAGAAAATTTTCTTATTTTAAACCCCAAGATTAAAAAGAAAAAATGACGAGCGAGATTCGGAGTGCTTATTGAGCGAGTCGATCGCGAGTTGAGTAATGCTCAACTCGTGCTCGTTAAAAAGTTTTGTTGCTCGACTCAACTCGTTGCTCGTTAAGCTCGCTAAAATTTTGCTCGACTCGTGCTCGTTAAAAATCTTGTTGCTCGACTCGATCGTTGCTCGTTAAGCTCACCAAAATTTTTACCTTATTTTTTTAAATATAGGTAAAAATCTAGTGATGCTATTAGAGCTTAATATAAACACACAAATTCAAAAGAAAAAAAACTCGTGAGGACAGAGAAGACAAATAAAAAAACATGTTATGACTGAGTTAGAGATGAAGTCGATATTCAAGTGTGAAACTTTTTTTAGTTTCTCAACAATCTTCGATGTACTAAAAAGAAAATAATACCTTCTAATTTTTGATGTTTTGACTTTTCATTTTATTTTTTGTATGAGAATTAAAAATTTTCTTTTCAACTTTTATACACAAAATAATATCATAAAAATGCTTTAATAAAAAAAGAAAAAACTAATTAATATAATTTAATTTTTTATTAAAACTAATTAACTTTTGAAATTCTCAAATACAAAACGTTTTAAAAAATTGAAATTAATTAATTTATTGGTAAATTATCTATCAAGTCACTAATTTTTTTTTAAAATTTTCAGCTAGCATTTAAACTTTTTAGAACATAATTCTTTAAGGTAAAACAAAAAATCATTAAAAATTTATTAAAAAATATAACGAATTGCTCACGAACTTATCGAGTCGAGCCGGACCTTGCTCAACTCGACTTATTAAGATCTCGAGTTCGAATCGAGTCAACTCAAGTCAAATATTAATCAAGCTTTGACCGAGTCGATCTAGAATTGTTTGCGAGCTGCTCAACTCAATAAGCAACCAGACCCTAAGCGAGACCAGTTCTATATTAGACAACTATAGGAAATCTAGTCAACGTCAAAAAGCAAAGGAAAAGTATATTCATCGAATGGCTGCGATCATCCCATTTTCTAGGAACTTTCTCATTCCCACTTCAAAATCAGAAACAAAATTTCCATGGCAAAACAAGGAACCGTTTAAACTTCAATCCTTCCAAATTATAGTGAGAAAAAAAGAGAGGTGATCACATTTTCCTTAGGCTTCTCTTTTTAACTCTCTTTCTCTCTCTATTTATATTAACTTAGCTAGCTTATTCAATAATCTAAAAACAAAATTTTGAGTTGAGTTTTTTGTTCTTCTTTGGTTTTTGATTCTGGGTTTTGAATTTGGTGATCTGGGTTTTTGTTGTTGTGTGTATGGAAGAAGGGAGATTTATGCAGTGGGGTGTTTTTAGATCTCTGCTTGCAATCCTCCAATGGTGGGGTTTTAATGTTACTGTTATAATCATTAACAAATGGATCTTTCAGGTTTGTTTCTGATTTTGACACTCGGGTTCAGCTTAATTTTCATATATTTTGATCTGATTATTTGATTATTGCAGAATTATTGTTTAATATTTAGTTTTGATGCTTTCTGCTTTTATGCTTCCATTCAATATCAGTGAAAATTTTGCCAAGCTCAGTAATTTATTAAAATATTGCTTATTATGAAAGTTCTAAATCTAAATAGGCTGCCAGATTTAACTGGTATAATTTAAATAGTGAATATAAAATCAACAGTCCATTGTTATATATAAAAGATTATTTATGAACTTAAATGATGCATCTTAGTAGAAAGATACATGAGCCATGGCTAGTATACCATTTTGTTCATGTTAGAGGAATGCGGCTGCAGTTTTCGGTTTTGTGTAGGCACATAAGTAGAAGATATAGGAATATATGTATGTATGATTCCGAGTATATTGGTAGTATAATGTTTATTTTGTTTATGTGGTACATGTTGTTGATGAGATATGGGAAAAAGAGTAGGGATGGCTGCTTAGCGCGCCGTGGGATTAAACAATGTATCGGCATTATAATGTTTATTTTGTTTATGTGATTCATGTTCATGACATAGGGGGAAAAGGAACCTTGAATTTGTTGCTTGATATGTACATTTTGGTTCAATTGGTTGATTTTGACACTTTAATTGAAGATCTAAGGATTTATGTGACATTTTTTTCATCACAGAAGTTGGATTTCAAATTTCCTCTTTCCGTTTCATGCATTCACTTCATATGCTCGTCGATTGGAGCATATCTGGTAATCGAAGTGCTAAAGCTCAAACCTCTGATAGCAGTTGACCCCGAAGATCGATGGAAACGGATATTTCCCATGTCATTTGTGTTCTGTATTAACATAGTGTTGGGAAATGTCAGCTTACGCTACATCCCGGTTTCTTTCATGCAGACTATAAAATCATTCACTCCTGCAACCACCGGTGAGATATCGAACTTAAAAGATTAATCATCGCTTCTGTGCCCCTAATCTTGATATAACTCGTGACTGCATGTCAGCATCATATCTGATCTTTGTAGTTGTACATTTTAACAGTCTTTTTGCAGTGGCTTGTTTGGAGAAGGCACTTTGACAGGCGAATTTGGGCCTCTTTGGTTCCCATTGTCGGAGGAATTCTGCTCACATCTATTACGGAACTTAATTTTAATATGTTCTGGTTTTGTGCTGCCTTATTTGGATGTTTAGCTACTTCTACAAAGACTATCCTTGCAGAATCTCTACTGCATGGATACAAGTTTGACAGGTACTGATGCGATCCTTGTGATTGTTTTTTTCCCTTTGGATCATCTTTGATATTCTGGAAAAAGGCCGCGATATTAGAAAAGTAGGTCGAAGTCGAAGTTAAGCACAGATTCAATGTGTAGAGCCATGGAATATCTTACGTTTTTAACTAAAAATTTAGCTGATTCTGCAGTTTAATACAATGCTCTATTAAAATCCTGCAAACTGTTATTTGATCATATACTGCCGGAGAAGGTTTTGGTCGAACATAACTTATGCGTTTTCCGGTCATCTTTTTTGCCTTCTCTTGTAGCATAAACACTGTTTACTACATGGCACCTTTTGCAACCATGATCTTGGGATTACCGGCGCTGTTACTCGAAGGTAATGGAGTTGTGGATTGGTTTCATGCCCACCCTGCTCCGTGGGCAGCTCTTGTCATTATTTTCAGCTCGGGAGTGCTGGCTTTCTGTCTTAACTTCTCCATTTTTTATGTGATTCACTCAACAACCGCTGTCACGTTCAATGTTGCTGGAAATCTCAAGGTGAGATTTGCAGATTAGATAATGGATCCTTCTCGTGTTCTGATTCAGTTAAACTTTGCGAGATTCTTCAGTTGATTGTTGCATACATTGTTCGGTACCTGGAAAATCTTGTTATGTTCTGTATTATATAGTTTGCAGACTTCCGATGCATAAAATTCCTCAAAAGATTCCCGGTTTATTATTTTGAAAAAAAGCATTCACCGCTCTTATGTTTTTCATATTACAGGTAGCAGTTGCTGTGTTGATTTCATGGTTGATATTCCGAAACCCGATCTCGGGTCTAAATGCTGTTGGCTGTGGTATAACGCTTCTGGGATGTACGTTTTACGGATACGTCAGGCATATGATCTCTCAACAGCCTCCCGGAACTCCTCGAACTCCCCGGACGCCAAGGAACAAGATAGAACTACTTCCCCTTGTAAATAATGACAAGTTAGATGATAAGGTCTGAGTATGTCATGGCATGGGGTTCTTGCAGAGGATGGCCAGTCACCATATGCTAATTCACATTAGATTTTGATTACTCATTTAGTTGGAAATTTTTTTAACATAGTTTTCATCTCAAAGAAACTGGAAATTATTTATTCACATTGCTCCTATTTAAGGCAATTTTTCGAAACGGATCGATTCGAATTACAAAATATTTTTATTTAAACTCGGTCACAAGCCGGCCCAGGATGTATGTCATTGTCGGGAGTCATTGACAAAGTGGTAAAATAGTTGTTCATTGATATTATAGTGAGGTGGGGTAATGATAAATATAGGTTTACTGAAAAAATTGTTTGAATTATATTTTTCTAATTTAATTTTTTTTTATCAAAATAAGTATTTAATGTTTCATTTTTTGAGATTTGTTTGCTAATTATAGTTCAAAAATTTTGTCATCCAATTCAATAAATGCATGATAAGTGATTTATTTTTAATTTCATTTATTTTTTAAAAGTTATTTTTTTTTCAAAAATACCTCAAAATTCTTATTTTTACCATAAATCCTCAAATTTTTAAGTTCAATTTTTTATTATCAAAATAAGTATTTAATCTTTCAAATTTTTTCAAAAATACCTCAAAATTCTTATTTTTGAGATTTATTTGTTAATTATAGTTCTTGCTAGGAGAAAAAAGATTTCATTCCTGAAGTTACACCATAGTATTCAACATGGCAGATGATTTAAGGTTTAATGATTTAGAGTTATTTTTGATTGAAATAAGGTTTTTTGATTTTTTTTCAGAAATTACATTTTTAATTTTTTAAAAATAAAATAAAATAAAATCTCAACTACATGTCAAACAATAACTAGATAATAATTTTTTTAACAATGAGTAGAAATTAAAATGGATCGATTCAAATTACAAAATATATTTAATTAAACTGGTGGTAAAATTGTTGATTGACATTATAGTGAGTCCGGGTAATGGTAAAATAGAGTTAAGCCAAGAGCCAGAAGTTCTTGAGCCACCTAGTGCTAATAAGGTAGCCACCGACGCCATTGCTCTGCTTCCTAACCCCTATGGTTAAGCACTGTCCACCTATATTTTTTATACATTGCTCCACAAACTCTTCATTCTCGCTTCTCTTGCACACACTGCAAAATCAACCATTGAAAGTGAGTGAGTCCGAGGACGCAGAATCTTATATTAAGGGACGAACATATAAAATTCTAAAAAATAAATTTATAAATATTTCAAATTTCCGGGGTGATCGCCCCACTACGCCCACTCTTCGGTCCATCCCTAGAAATAAATGGAGGAATGTGTATTTGAAAAGAACACAAAGGGTTAGTTAAAGGACCCACCACCAGGTTAACAATGGAGATTGCCTTTTCTGACCAAGTACCAACACTGAAACCCCCAGCTTCTTCACCTGGCTCATCACTGTCGACAGCTTTGGCCCTTGGATTTCCACTGTTTCCACTTCCACCTGGTGAACCATCATATTGGTCAAATTACAAACAAGGCCCTTGTACTATGTAGTTTTGATATATATGTGACGCTCCAAAGAGACAGTGACATTAATTCCACGTAAAAGAAAAAGGATTATATAAGCAATAACGTTGCACATTTTATTAGACATATATTGTGAAGTTTTGAAAATATGGAAATGAGCTCATAATATATACACTCTAAACATAAAATGCACATTTTAAAAAGAACCTTGTATACTTATACAAGAGCATGGGAGGGTTTCAAAAGTAGATGAATTGAGTCTTGACCTCAAACTTTTTGAAATAAGTACCTTTTAGGTCCCTAGTAATTTAAAAAATAGACATATTACCTGAGGTTTAGAAGCTTTGCAAATTGATTCAAAAGAGCTAACAAGAAAAGAAGAAGACTGAGAAGACTTTGGATTTGGAGAGACAACATGGAGCAAAGTAAGCAAATCAGCCTTGTTGGCAACATGGGTGAGTGCCCACATCATTGCATGCTTGGAATGTGAGGTTTGGTCCACCACAACCATCACTCTCTTCCTTGAAACCAAACCATCAACATCATCAACAAGGACGCCATTGTTTCCGTACATGCTGAGGCCTTCCTCCATCAGATGAGATTTTAAGGTTGTTGTCTCAGACCCAACACATTGGTTCTTCTTCCCATCAACAACGTTGCTGTCCTTGTTGTTCATTCCCCACCTACAGGATTTGGATTTCCAACCTTGTTTTCCAATTAGCTGCCTTAGAAACGAAGCTGAACTTGGCATGTTTTTTGTTGGTCGGAACACCTAAAATTGGGTGGCGAAAACGGAGTAGAGTAACCGGAAACGAAGATAAAGACTGATGGCTACAAATAGCGGGTCGGTTACTAAGTTGGGGGATTCGTGGGGGAGTTGGGGGCTTTTAATATTGGGAGAAGACTTTTAAGGGTAGAAATAACTATAATTGATTGACCATTAGTAAAATATCATCCACGTGTATTTATGAAATATGAAAAAGAAAATAATGAAGAAATTGTTTTTTACCAAAAAAAATATATTATTTATTTTTTTCGATAAATAAAGAAGAGAGAAAGTATAATACGGACAAGTGCTTCGTTAAAAAAGTCTTCTAAGCCTAAGTGAGGGGAAAATAGTGCACTCGAACGTATACAAACAAATTACATCAGACATTAAACCAATATCACCCAATACCTAACCCAATCGACAAGTCCTCATGAACCAAGGATAACACCTCAGGCGGTGGTAACGGAAATAGGCGGGTGGTAAGATCCATCTCCCCAATAGGCGAAGGTACTTGCACCTGTGAAAACTTAGCTAGTCTATTGTCAACCCTGTTCGCCGATCTCTTAATATGCGCAAATCGAACCTCCCAACCTCTATCCAACAATTCATACACAACAAACAAAAACGATGACAAGACATTAGACAAGTCACGATTTTTAAGAATACGATAAACATCTAAACTATCAACCTCGAGCGAAACCCGTCGAAACCCTTCCAACCATGCCAATCTTAAACCTTCAACAACACCCCATAACCCCGCTTCAATGACAGAACAAATTCCAACATATTTACTAAAACCACCAAGCCAATTACCATCACCATCGCGCAAGACACCACCACAAGAGGCTTACGAGACTCACCCGTATTTAACTTGCACCAACCCATCGAAGGTTGCTGCCAACACGCATCCAATGACCCATTCCCGCGACTCTGCTGGCCATGTTGCGTAATAGAATCGACACTCAACAAACACAGATCATACATGCGCCAACACTCCCCCCAAACGTTGAATTCACCACGCTGATCAGGTGCAAAAATACACACATTTCGGTACTTCCATAACACCTATATAGCTGCCCCAAATAGAAGGTCCCAGTGACGTATCGGCGAAGCAAAAAATGATGGAGACACCAAATTACAGCGAAGCCAGCTTGTGAAGTCCATAGATAGGAACTCAGCAAGGCGCGATGCCGGTACCAAAGCTGACCACAGTGCAATCGCCGTTGGACACTCGTGGAGAAGGTCGATAGACTCGACCGGATTGTTACACACTCTACAAAACATGGAATCCGCCATATGTCGACGGACACTCTCCGCGTTTGTTAACACTCTACCTCGCATCACTAGCCAAAGAAACCACCAGATGTGCAGTAGCCCCTTAAAACCTGCTAGCACTTTCCAAAAATCAATACCCGGGGAATCGCTTAACATGGTGCACCGATCATAAGCCGAGCAGACATAAAATTTACGCATAGCCGTCCATTTCCATCCAATCCCATCAGCCAAGACACCCGACCGAGGAGGCATGGTGACAGCCAAACGATGTACAACCTCGACAGGGAGAAACGCGGCGCAATCTTGCCACCTCCACTGCCCCGTTGTATCAACCATATGTGCTACAGAAATTCGGGGGAGCATTGGAATACAATTTGGATCGAGAACGATATCAATTAGAGGTCCAACATCCCCTAACCATGCATCCCTTCAAAAATCAATGGTCCGACCATCTCCTAAAGACCAAACGAGGCTATCACGCACCTTGCACCAAAACAAACTAATCTCTCTCCAAAGATGTGAACAATTGGGTCGATGATTCTCCATCGGAATAGCCTCCACCCATTTATATTTCAATCGTAAGACCCGTGCCCAAAGTTGATATGGATAGGCCACAAGATTAAACGCCAGTTTCATGAGAAAGGCGGAATTCTGCTGCTTTAAGATCTTAAGCCCGAGACCACCCTTCAAAGTTGGCGAGCAGACCGTCTCCTAATTAACCAAATGAATGCCACATCGACCCTCCACATGACCCCAAACGAAGCCGCAAATTATTTTCTCAATTTCAAGACAAACACTTTTCGGCAAACGAGTAGATTGCATCGAGTAAAATGGAATAGACGATAGAACCGATTTAGCCAGCACCAATCGGCCTGCAAAGGATAAGCTATTGGTTGACCAGCCAGAAAGCTTGCCACAGACTCGCTAAATCACATATTGGTAAATTGCTTTCGATACCCTCGAATGTAGAAGCGGAACGCCCAGGTAACGCCCTAAACCATCAACCTCACAAAAACCAAATTGATTGCTAATGTTCAAACGCAAAGAAGCCACTATATTCTTAGAGAAGAAAATAGTGGTTTTCAAAACACTAACCTTTTGCCTAGAGACAGCACAAAAACCCTGCAAGATCTCCTCAATAACATTGACTTGCTCCATCGATGCTTCCACAAAAAGAAACATGTCATCCACAAAGAAAAGATGAGAAATCGCAGGTCCCCTACGAACTAGCCACACAAGTTTCCACACACCATTACTCATCGCCTGATGTACTGATTGTGCCAACCACTCCATACACAACACGAACAAATACGGAGACAAAGTGTCACCCTGACGAATTCCCCTAGAGGGAAAAATGTATCAGAGGCAGAGCCGTTCCAGAAAACTTGCATGGACACAGACGATACACAACGTATAATCAAACGGTGAAATTCATCAGGCAGACCAATATCTTATAGTTTGTCATCTATAAACGCCCATTCGAGTTTAGCATAGGCCTTTTTCATGTCAATTTTAAGCGCCATGAACCCTACCTTACCCTTTTTAACCTGCATGGAGTGGATAACCTCTTGGGAAATGATGATATTGTCCGTGATAGAATGCCCATGCACAAAACTCGCTTGGTTCATCGAAACCCACTCCGGTAAGTAAGCCTTCAGACGGTTCACTATTGTCTTAGTAATGATTTTGTACAGCACATAACACAAGCTTATCAGAAGGAATTGAGTAATATTCTCAAGCGATTGAAATTTAGGCAAAAGAACCAATAAGGTGCGGTTCAAAGCGAGAGAGAAAGATTTCCCCGCAAAAGTATCACGAACTAACCGACAAACCGATGGCCCCACTGTAGTACAATTCTTCTGATAAAACATTGCATGAAAGCCATCAGCTAGCTCCAGGAGCCTTTAGGGGCCCTATTTCAAACACAACCTTGCGCACTTCTTCATCGGTGACAGGAGCGAGAAACGCCCTGCTCATAGCCTCTGTGCATGGGCGAAACTAACCTCACGGTGCATCAATACCTCTATCTGAACCATCAATCAAGAATAGTTCCTTAAAGAAGCTTATGGCCATACCCTGTAAGCAAGTCTTGTAACCTCCTCGATCCGGCCTAGCCAGTAGACCGAACCGGACGGGTCACACGGGGAATATTAAAGTAAACCGAGAAAGTTTACCTTAATAAACAACCCTATATTGTTTTCTTTTTATCTTATCTAGATGCAAATTAAGTTCCTATGTGTTAAACATTGCAGCGGATCATTCGCAACTCAATCATACATTAATTTCATCCAATTACGGCTTTTAAGGACCATTTTGTAATTTTTCTGATTCGTAGGGACTTAAGCCATTTTTGTGTTATCGTCCTTTAATTAGTCTCATTACATGCATCTCAATCAAATCTCAGCTGAAAATATTTATTCATGCTCATTTAATTCCATCCACAACATTCAGGGACTAAAACACAAAGAATCAGAACTTCAGAATATTCCAACAACTAACATAACTGCCATCCGTTTTGATACAGGCTAGCCCTGTTTCAAAACACAGGCTCTTATCGAAACGCCCTTGAGGTGTTTCAAAACCGAAGTTTCCCGTAGCAAATCGTACCGGAACAGACCTCATCCGTTTTGAAACCCTAAGACCATTTCAGGCATACCGTTTCGATACAGGCTCGAGTGTTTCGAAACACCTGGGCTTGTAATGACATATTTTATTGGTTTTTCACCCTAAAATCCAACCTAAACCAATCCGACATGTTTCTAACATTCATACATAAACATTAATCTTCAAACATTTGTAACATATTTAGCATCAAAGCATCGCTAATTGCATCAATGGAAAACTAAAGGCATGCAACCTAACATACAAGCCACTCAAGAGTTAAAACTCACACCAATACTCCAAACTCCAAATATAGGCCTTTTACAAGTATAAAATCATAAAGAAAATATGCTCAAAGAGTGTTCATACACATCACCCAAACAAACCATGAAATTCCCCATTGCCCTTATTACTCTAGTCCATAACTGAAACATACTTTCAAAATAAATTCTCTTAGGATTCCCTTGCAAATTTCTGCCTCCAAATACTTAGTTATCTGCATTGATGGACAAAAGAGAGCGTAAGCATACAAGCTTAGTGAGGAGTGCTCAAAACCCAAAAAACACCATCAATGCTCAAAACCATTTTAAACTTTTTGAAAACCATCATGCTTTCTTGAAATCTATGCACTTCATTAACAAAAATCAACATGTTATAGCACATGCAACAAGTATCAATACTTCAACAGCAAAATCCATTTGCTAACACATAACTCAAGCCTTCCATGCATAGCTACCAATATGCAAAGCTTAAGAGTAAAACATGTATTTTTCATGTTATGCATCCATATACATTCCATAGCAATTAATCAATTATATTGGCTCACAAGTGATCAATAGCATTCTCATTTCTCAAAACATATCGGATACACGGATTCCCAAGTGTTGTCCCAACACTTCATACATTCTCACCGGCATCTCAAGGTTCACATACGGGAGCTACCCTTCACCGTTGTGAAACTCGTGGTAGAGTATTCGGTACCTTACAACCCCTCAACACCACTCATCGGTAAATGTATAACCCCACTAACGAGAGACGGAACACAACTCAATTTCCTCAATCGTTAGGGTACTTGAATGGAGTTTTCGGTACATTCACAACCCCTCAACACCCAAGGCGACTTGTTTATAGTGCACTCAATCCTATAGCCGGCTAACTATATCCGATTTCATTTGTAAACCACTTTACACAACATCACTTGCCAATATAATTCTCATTTAGCATAAACCTCATTGTTTTCAAAGCATTCATAATAAGCCATATTTCCAAGAATCAAACCATGCTTCATAAAACAAGTATAAACACATACTTACAAGGATCACTTACCTAGTGCATCCTTTAGCAATATGGCATCATAAATAGCAAATCACTTACTCAAAATTATGCTTTAAAATAGTAGGTAAACACATATAAAATCAAGTGCATCCACAAGCTTATAATAGCATAATCCGAGGGAGAAAATCACTTTACTTACTTCTGAACTTAGTAAAGCATTTCAAGCTTACACTAAGTCCCTAAAATCACTTTTAAGATGTTTCAAAGCTGGAAATCCCATTTCCACTCACCGACTGGCGAAACCTCAATCACCGACGCGAAAATCAAGCGTCTGAAGCCCCAGGATCTTTGTCGTTTGCTTCCAAAGTATTTTCCCCTATTTATACCACACAAGAACAGAGGATCAATGCATCAAAACCACCACCAACTTAAACCATCCCGTTGCTCTATCCTAAAGCACCTAAATACCCATCTGAAACAACCGAAAATCACCTTTGATTGATCACTAAACTCAGCCCAACCATCAACAAACACTTCCATCACATTTTAACCATAAATCAACATCCAAAAACATCCTAATATCATTTGTATACCTCCAGCAACTCAGATTCCCCATTTCCAAGCCAAAACCATAAGTAACAACCTAAATAATTAGAGATCTCAAAATTTTCGGGATTATTATGATCAAAACTCATTATCAACATCTATAATCTTCCAAAACGTGATGAGAAACCACCTTAATTGAACCAAAACAAAGCAAGTACGAAAATCACATTTTATTTCCTCTTTTAGCAAGATTTCTGTATTTTTACCAAATCAACATTAAAACCTTAATTAAAAACACAAATCAAGAGTCAAATACTTTAGAATATCATTAAAGAATCTTGATTAGAGGTGTAGCACAAAATTACCTCAAATCCTTACTTTTCTTCCAATTGGCAAGTTTTCAACTCATGAAGCTTTAAGGAATCTTGTAAATCTTTGAGAAGAATCTTTAGAAAAGAGTTGTAAATCAAAGGAGCAAAAGAATGAAAAGAAATTATGGAAATTGAAAGAAAAGAGGAAATGATTGGCTGAAGAGAAAATGAGAAATGGAAAAGTTACGTCAAAATGGCTTAACAAAATAACTACCTCTTTTTTAATAAAACTTCCCTCTTGAACTTGAATTAAAACATTATAATCACATGCCAATTAAAAGAAAATGATTAATTGCCAAAAAGCTCCATAAAGATTCTAAGAATTTGACTCTCTTTTGAAAATTACATTTTCCACAGTTTTAAATCTTTACATTTCGGTCACAGCCCAAAATGTACACGTCCCAAAATCTATTTTTGTAAAATTGATTTTACCAAGCCCATCTATATGATTTTAGATAATTTTAGAAATTTTTACCATATTTTTACCTTATCCCGAACCATGATTTCACTGAATCTTTTCTAAAGGCTTGAATCTTCAATTCTAGGTTCGACTAACCTAAACCGATGCCTAAAACATCTAGGCCCAAAACCGAGGCGTTACAAATTTCCCTCACTTAGGAAATTTCGTCCTCTAAATTTTGCCTGAAGGAAAAAGATGCAGGAACCGCTTCAACATGTTCGCCTTGCTCTTCCACGTGGCCTTCTCAACTCCTCGATGTCGCCACAACACCTTCACAAGTTCAATCGTCTTACCACGAAGAACTTTGTTACTGGAATAAAGGATCCCCACTGGTTCCTCATCATAAGATAAATCTGGATTCAATTCAATCTCCTCAACAGACATCACATGAGACGGATCCGATCTATACCTTCATAACAATGAAACATGAAACACATCATGAATTTTCTCCAACTCGGGAGGGAACCTCAACCAATATGCAACAGGACCAACACGATCCACAACCTCATAAGGTCCAATAAACCTTGGAATTAGCTTACCCTTACGTCCAAATCTCATCACCTTCTTCCATGTCGACACCTTTAAGAACATGCGATCTCCAACCGCAAACTCAATCTCCTTACGCTTTAAATATGCGTAAGACTTTTGACGATTCGAAGCAGCCTTCAACCGCTCACATATGAGCTTCACTTTCTCAGTTGTTCCCTTAATCAAATTCGGCAAGGAAACCAACTTTTACCTCGCCTCCACCCAACAAAGAGGCGTTCTACACTTTCTTCTATACAAAGCTTCATACGGAGCCATTTGTATACTTGCCTGGAAACTATTGTTATAAGCAAATTCCACCAAGGGCAACTGTTTTTCCCAAGAACCTTGGAAATCTATCACACAACATCTCAACATATCCTCCAGCACCTGGATAACTCGCTCCGACTGTCCATCCGACTGAGGATGATACGAAGTGCTGAAATTCAAGCGTGTGTCAAAGGCTTGGTCAAAACCTCGTTGTAAACCTCGAATCTCTATCTGACACTATAGACTTAGGCACACCATGCAAACTCACAATCTCAGCAATATACAATTCTGCTAGCTTATCCAACGTATACATAGTATGCACAGCCAAGAAATGCGCACACTTCGTAAGACGATCTACAACCACCCAAATGGAGTTCTTATTTGATGGTGTTAAAGGCAAACCAGACACAAATCCATCATAATCCTTTCCCACTTCCATTTCGGTATCCTCAAAGGCTGCAACAAACCGGAAGGAAACTGGTGCTCAACTTTCACACGTTGACAAACCATACACTTGCTCATAAAATCAACAACATCCTTTTTCAACCCAACCCAATAGTTATCAACCTTTAAACCATGATACATCTTTGTACTACCACGATGCATAGCAAAAGGACTGCTATGAGCTTTAGTCAAAATAGTGTGTCTCAACTCAACATCCTCCGGCACAACTATTCGACTTTTAAAGCATAAAACACCATCATCATTGAAACATAAATCCGTTACATTACCATCAACTATATCCTGAACATGAGGCACCAAAGAATCATCAAGCAACTGTTTATCCTTAATTAACTGAATTAAGGAAGGTTTCACTTGTAACTCGGCTATCAACCCACCATCACGCGATAAACTCAACCGAGAAAACATCACTCTCAACTCAACAACCACCTTCCTACTCAAGTCATCAGCCACAACATTGGCCCTTCCAGGATGGTACTCAATCGTCAAATCATAATCCTTAAGCAACTCCAACCATATTTTTTCCCTAAGATTAAACTCCCTCTGGGACATTAGATACTTCAAACTTTTATGATCGGTGTAAACCACACACTTTTTCACCGTAAAGGTAGTGCCTCCAAATCTTCAAGGCAAACACAACTGCAGCAAGCTCTAGATTATGAGTAGGATAGTTGCGCTCATGCACCTTCAATTGCCTAGATGCATATGCCACAACCTTCCCACCTTGCATCAACACACAACCTAGACCAACGTATGATGCATCACTGTAAAACACAAACTCCTTACTCGATTCTGGTTGAATCAAGACAGAAGCTTGCGTCAAAGTTTCCTTCAACCTCTCTAAAGCTTATTGTCTAACATCTGTCCATTCAAAGCGAACATTCTTTTTCAACAACTTAGTTAACGGAGTAGCAATCCTAGAAAAACCCTCAACAAACCTTCGATAATATCCAGCCAAACCAAGGAAACTACGCACTTCCGTCACCGATTTAGGCGATTTCCAATTCATCACCACCTCGATCTTGTGTGGATCAACCCGAATACCCTCGACTGGCACTACATGTCCCAAAAAGACAACTTCACTGAGCCAAAACTCGCACTTGCTCAGCTTAGCATAAAGCTGATTCTCCAAAAATACTTGCAACACAATCCTCAAATGCTTATCATGATCCTTCTCAGTACGCGAGTACACGAGAATATCATCGATAAACACTACCACAAACTGATCTAAAAACTCATGGAACACACGATTCATCAAGTTCATGAATGCAGTCGATTAATTTGTCAACCCAAACGACATCACTAAAAACTCATAATGGTCGTACCTTGTCCGAAAAGTTGTCTTAGTTACATCCACATCCTTAACTTTCAGTTGATAATATCCAGACCTCAAGTCAATCTTCGAGAACACTGAAGCACCTCGAAACTGGTCAAACAAATCATCAATCCTTGGCAAAGGGTACTTGTTCTTAATCGTCAACTTGTTCAGTTGCCGATAATATATACACATACGCATCGTGCCATCCTTCTTCTTTACAAACAAGACCGGTTCACCCTAAGGTGAAACACTTGGCCTTAGGAACCCTCGATCAAGCAACTCATGAAGTTGCGTTTTAACTCCTTCAACTCTTTATGTCATTCGATAAGGAGCAATAGACACTAGAGTCGTATTTTCATACAATTCAATGTCAAACTCAACTTCTCTGTTCGGTGTCAAACTAGAAAACTCTTCCGGAAAGATATCCGGAAACTCACATACTATTCGTATGTCTTGTACTCGCACCTCCTTTGTTCCAGGGTTCATCACATACGCTAGGAAAGCTTCACAACCCAACTCCATCATACGACTTGCTTCAAGAGCCGAGATTGCAATGGACAAGAACTTCACATTCTCGCCATTCAATAAGGAACAATAGACACTGGAGTCGTATTTTCATATAACTCAATACCAAACTCAACTTCTCTATTTAGTGGCAAACCAGGAAACTTTTTCGAAAAGACATTCGGGAACTCACATACTATTCGTATGTCTTGTACTCGCACCTCTTTTTTTCCAGGGTTCATCACATACGCTAGGAAAGCTTCACAACCCAACTCCATCATACGACTTGCTTCAAGAGCCGATATTGCATTGGACAAGAACTTCACGTTCTCGCCTACGATTATCACTTCATAATCATCAACAAGTTTCAAGGTAACTCACTCAAACAACCAATCCATTCCAAGGATCACATCAAAACCGTAAAAAGGAAGCTCTATCAAATCAACTGAAAACACATGGCCTTGAACAGATAAATGACATCTTCTATACAATTTTCTTGTAACAACATTTTCACCAAAAGAGCTTGTTACTTGCATTCCTTCATTTAGCATCTCAACAGGGATATCAAGCAAACGTGCATGCTCATCAAGATTTATGAATGTGTGGATCTATAATAAATTAAAGCTAAAAAAATACAAGGATTGCACGGTGAAGGTACATGCAATCATGTCGGTGTCGTTATGTCCCTCACGATGTGCATACACTCTCGCAGGACCACCACCCTTAGGTTGAACATCAACAACGTGAGCTACACATCTTTGTCCATCCTCTCTCCGTTGGAAATTACCATGATCGCGCCCATGGCCTCTCTATGATGCAACAATAGATGCTCGTCCTTGACCACCTCCAGCTAGCAAAGGACACTCGCGTCTCATATGATCAGCTAATCTACAGTTCCAACAAGAATTAGCTACCCCAGCCACAGAAGCTTGCGCCTCTCGAACCACACGAGGACAATCTCGCCTCAAATGCTCTTGTGATCCACATGTTTAGCAAGTATTCTGTTCCAATCTCACCATTTTACACTGAACTGGCGCACCTTGCCCAAAATTACCTCGCCTCGCCTCAGGCCGATATCTACAATCACGGTTTCTCTTATTCTGTCCACCATTAGGACCAAAATTCGCAGCTATTTTTCCCAAGCTAGAACCACCCACGCGAGAGGTCAAACCCAAACTTTGCTCTATATCCTTGGCTCGCGTCACCAGCACATCAAAATCAGTATAATCAAAAGCTAGCATGAAAGTCTTCACTTCCTACACCAAGCCATAATGGAAGCGATCACATTGATGCCAATCACTCGGCACCAATTTCGGAGCATACTAGCTCAGACGTACAAACTGGACCTCGTACTCAGCCACTGCCATGTTTCCATGTAGCAAGGACATGAACTCACGCTTCTTGTTGTCCAAGTATCTAACTCCTAGATACTTCTTTTTAAAGGCAGTCCGGAAGAACTCCTAATCCACCTCATTGGATTCTATGGACGTAGTCTCAGTCGTCCACTAACTGTATGCATCACCATGCAATAAAGAGACAACACATCCTAACTTCCATGCATCAGTGCACCCTAACTGATCCAAAATCTGGATTGTACTAGCCATTCAAGCCTCAGATGCTTCAGGAGACAATTTACGATACTCAACGCCTCCCAAACTTCGCAAGCGTTCCAACGGTAAACACAATTGCACCCTAACTTGCTTGCACTTGCGCTTGTACTCCAGCAACAACATCCTGGAATGCTCCGGTCATCACCTATACCAAAGGCGTCAAATCACCCAACACCAGGCCGGCCTGTCCATGTTGTACTTGCTTCTCACTCCCAGGTGGTAGCGGTGGATAAGGTAAATTCGCACCAGACAGAACCCCGTTCTCCTGATTCCTTTGCTCATTAGTCGGAGCAACTGATCCTGAATGTAGCTCTCTCCTCGGTCCCATTGTGCTATTATCATTGAGGCATGAATATAAAACAAAACAAGAAATCGGGCTAGCTTCTAGCAAGGATCCAATACTTCGAATTCAATTTAAAACACTTCACTACAATAATAAGGAAATGGGCATCCCAATTTCCCCCAAACATAGCATAAAGCATACAACGTACATGTCACAACCATTGTGCATCACAATCAATAAGATTAAGCCCACAATATCATCATATATAATAGCTCATACTTACATCACAATCATCATACATAGCATCACTATCGTTTATTCAACATTAACATGCTTATAGCATTCAACGTTGATAAGTGCCCAAAAGTCCTATATTTTGACCCCTTTTACATGGAAATTATCACTCAACATACACCCATTTGAGCTGCATTATGGCCTTTCATGCATATATTTCATCATTTATGCCTTTGAACCTTATATTTTTATCCTATGAAAAAGGTACTATTTAATTCATGTTTGACCCTTTTGCAGATTTAAACTGCTGAAGTAGGGAGATGCCGCCACAACACAGAAAGCATGAGGGAAGATGAGGTAGAATTTGCACAGAACAGAACCTGATCAAGTGGTAGCCACTCAAGAGTTAAAACTCACACCAATATCCAGTTGAACAAGAAAATCAGAGTGAGAAGCACGTAGAGCCCGATCAATACCTCTAAGGCGCGCCAACAATTCTTTATTCTTTTTACCAATGTGTCCAAAAACAGAATCTTTCCATTCCTGTAGTTTACCCGCAAAACGTGTACGTTAGTTTCCACATCTAGATTAACATCCCAAGTATTAAGAAGGAACTCCTCAAACCGAAGATGATCTTGCCAAGAGGCAATAAATCGGAAAGGCCGAGAAGCTCGACCACCCCCTGCCGCGAATAGTGAAAAAGTAATAGGTAATGATCCAAACCCACTCGATCCAGGTGAGTAAGTAGTGATGAGGGAAATAAGTTCGCCCAGCTCTTATTGTACACGCAACGGTCTAAGAGTTTACGGCCATGACCACGTTTCCAAGTGAACTTCTCACCTCTAAACTCTGCTTCCACAAGCCCATTGTCAAAAATAAAGTCCTGGAAGAGTTGACTCCTTCCATTGCCCCGAGGAGAACCACCATCTTGCTCGTTCACCCGTAAGATAGAGTTAAAATCAACCCCAGCAGCCAACGCATAGCATCCCCAAGATTTAAATTGGATAAACACTCACAAATCCTTCTTCTAATCACAGCATTCGGACTCGCATAAACGGCTTTAAAAAAGACCCAGTGGGGCGATCCAGAGAAACAAACCTGCTCATAAACAAACTAATTCGAAACTCTCAAAATCTCAACGTCAATCCCATCATTCCACAATACCCAAATACCACCACTCAGACCATTGGCTTCTACCTGGAATGAGTTAGAAAAACCAAACAGAGATGTCACTTTATCCGCACGAATGCCACTAATTTTGGGCTCCATAAGTACAACCAAATGTGGGTTATGTTGCCTGAGAAAATCCTTAAAATAGAGCCAAATCTCAGAGCTAGCCGCTCCTTGGAAGCTCCAAAAAAAGAAACTTGATATAATTATAAAAAAAGAAAATGTAGAACAAAAATACCTTACTGATCGCCAACACCTGACGAACCCGCAACATCCATGTCCTCTAAATTAACTACAAGCGCCACATGTCCACCATCTCAAGAGCCTGTACCAGGAAGTCTATCAACCCTAAAAATGTATGTCGAATCAACCTCGGGACGACCCAAACTCGCTGGGGGCCATGAAGCTTGTTCTCTTTGCCCTTACGAACTTTCAAAACATTTTGGGATCCCCCACTACCACTTTTTCTTGCTTTACCCGACTTAGCACTGCATATCGCCAATCTTTGCATGCGCTTCTCATTAGCGGCATCCAAAATTGAGAGTGATGTATGATTACCCTTAGTAGACTGCACAACATGCAGTAAGACTTGTGGAGATTGGCTCCCTCCTGACGAAACAATCTGAATAGAACCTGAAGCATTGCCATCAACCTCTCTCAAAGCTGTCATACTTGAGGACTGAAGCCCTTCATCCGTAACAACAAACGTCGAATGACGTTCGGAGCCGGTAGCAATAGTTTCCTTTGGTGTTGACTCCCTAATAGGCTTGGCCATTACAGTCGCACCAACCCCAACCGGGCCATTGCCAGAGTCGTCTGCCTGGTCGGCAATCTCCCCTAAAACATAAAACCGTGACATATCAGCATGCCCCCTTCTCAGCCAGACCCGGAATTACGAGAGGAGTCTTTGCGAGGTTGTCGACGTCTAGTGTTCGCAAGCATCCAAGGTCCATATACCTCATCCTCCTTGGGTGCACTACGAGTAGTATCCAAGCTGGAACTAGCAACCGAGCTCACATTAACATTCTCAGCATCAATCCCCTTCCCCTCTGGACACCCTTCCGAAGAGTGACCGTAGAAGCCACAGCTAAAACAAATACGTTGCAGACCTTCATTCTCCAGGTGATAGAGTTTACCATCAATCTTCACTCCGGAAACTAAAGGACTCTTAAGGGACACCATAATCACAAGCTTAGCAAATCAACGTCGATCGCCCGTATGCGTGCTATAGTTAATTTTCACCATTATACCTAAAGAACTAGCAATGTAGCAAAATAATGCTTTCAAATAATATCGGTGGGGAAGGCCCGAAATACGCACCCAAACCATAATCTGCGTCGGAAACGCCTCCGAGGTTGAAAACTCCCTCGACCACGGCTGAACCGTGAGATAGCTCCCAAAAACAGTCCATAAACCACCTGTTAACACATGCTCATAATCATATTCATTTTTAAACAGCACCAAATAATAATTGTTGGCGAGGTCAACAACTTGGAAAGTCCCATGTGGTTGCCAAAGAACCCTAATTCTGCCCATGAGAGTTTTATAACCAATGGAACGACCCAAGAGCCGAACAATAAGCGAACGTCGCATGCTATGATCAATGCGTTCGTGCACCTTTTCAGAAAAATTCACCGATAGAAACGGACTGCTTTTATCCACAGTCACATCATCGGCTTCCACGATCACATCATCTAAACTCGGAACTGAATCAACTACTGTCGTCGTACCTGCTCTGAAAACTACCCCCGCATACGACGGAACTTGCGAACCCAACCCCGTCTTTCCATCAGCAACACACCCCCACAGGACCAGGCTCACTAACCCTCTCAGTTGGTGGGTCGTCCACATCAATGCCCTTCGACTCACTCGTCACAGTAACAGTCTGGTCCGACTTACCTTTTTTTGCCACTTGGAGATCAGCATCTGACAATAGTGAACCAGGGCGTTCGAGTGGCAGAAACTGCACCACATCCACATCATGAACCCTCATGCCCCTAGTAACCCCTACAGATCCAAGATCCGACGAAATGAAGCTTGGATCAGCCGGCGGCGTAAGATTCTTAGGCAAAGTCTCATTGGTTGAATGAACGTAAAATTTCGAAGATTTAAGAGGAAACATGAACATTCTTAAGTTTTTTTCCATTTCTATTTATCACCTTTAGTCATAAAAATATTGTTTGTTTTAAATTATCTACATGACACTTAATCTCAATCGCGTTTTTATCCAATGTGACACCAAGTTAATAAGATTAAGGGAAAACTACTCCAGTGACCACCCAACTATGGGTTGTGACCTGTTTTGATCACACAACTAAAAAATTCAAAATTCGACCACCCAACTATTTAAATAGACCTAATCTGGCCGCCCGCCATTAAAATTTAACAAAAAGATGACATGGCTATTAAAGTAAAATTTGTATAATTACACATTTGGTCCTTATTAGTTACCTATTATACCAATTTAGTCCTGATTTTAATTTAAATAAATAAAATTAGTAAACCAACCAAGTGACAACACGTGTCATCACCCGATTGGATATTTTAATCTATTTTTTATTTTATTTAATATATTACATTTCCTCCAACCAGGTGATGACATGTGTCACCACCTGCTGAAAGAAAAATTAAAATTACAACCTTTACTTGGCGTGGGGTTTGATCCCATGACCTCATGGCCGAAAAATCATGCCTTTACCACCACACCAACTAACTCTTTGAGAAATAGATTGTACTATTTTTTATTTGTTTACTATCTTCTTATTGTTGTCACTCTTTGTGAAATGGATTGTACTATTCTGTATTCCAAGATCTTGGCTCTCAACAAAGATATAAGAAGATGCGAGAACTATCTGAAGTTACCGCGGTTGCTCGATCTACCCTTCACAAAAAGGTACAACAGCTTCGTACGTCTGCAATAAAACAATCTCAACTCAATAAAGCAAACAAGCGTACACTGGCAAATAAATACAAGTATGTTACGGTAGTTGAAAGTGAGCCGCAAACTACCAATATGAGTTCATCCTCTATTCAAGTTATTAAGCAACCACAATCAAGTATAATGGTTTATTGGAGTATGAAGAAGTCACGTCGTGTTGAAGAGTATAGTTTTACACCACTGTAAAATAATTAAAAGCTTAATATCCTTAGTATGGTTTTACACCACTGTAAAACAAGTAAAAGCTCAATATTCTTAGTATGGTTTTACACCACTGTAAAACAAGTAAAAGCTCAATATTCTTAGTATGGTTTTACACCACTATAAAACAAGTAAAAAAATCATTATTGGAGACACCTGAATGTAAGAACATAGCCTTTAGAAACGCAGTCTCTTTATAAAACAAATGCGGTGTTAAATATTAACCTAAATTTTAATTGGAAATTGATTTGAATTTTGGTATAATTCTATTTGTTGAAGATTACTTGGTGTGTCTGTGTGTGTTTTATGAAAAATTATCTCGTATACTGACAGTGAAAAAAAATTAATTATACAAGTGAGGTTCTATCACTACAAGAATTCGGATTGTAAGATTTATAATGTAAGATTTAAGGTTTAATCATTTAATAAAATTTAGAGTTAAAAATAGTACTAGTTGTGATTTTTTTTCAAATTATATTGTCTGAATGTGTTTAAACCTTTTTAAAGTATCATAATTTCATGATGGACCCCTGAAATTTTGCAGGAATAAGAAGGGGAATAACCATTTCACAAAGAGTGACAACAATAAGAAGAAGATAGTAGACAAATAAAAAAATAGTACAATCTATTTCACAAAGAGTGAGTTGGTGTGGTGGTAAAGGCATGGTTTTTCAACCATAAGGTTATGGGATTAAACCCCACGCCAAGTAAAGGTTGCAATTTTAATTTTTTATTAAATAAAATAAAAAATAGATTAAAATATCCAATCGGGTGATGACACGTGTTGTCACCTGGTTGGTTTACTAATTTTATTTATTTAAATTAAAATCATGACTAAATTGGTATAATAGGTAACTAATAAGGACTAAATGTGTAATTATACCAATTTTACTTTAACAACCACGTCATCTTTCTGTTAAATTTTAACGGCGGGTGGTCAGATTAGGTCTATTTAAATAATTGGGTGTTCAAATTTTAATTTTTTTAGTTGAGTGATCAAAATAGGTCGTGACCCATAGTTGGATGGTCACTTAAGTAGCTTTCCCTAAGATTAACTAAAGACCTGACTGATATAGTGTAGTTGACATAGCGTGTTTTCCTCTTTAGGATTGAAAAAAAAGGGCGAGAAAAGAACGACTGATGTAGCGCATTTTTCTTGGGGTACATGTCTTATCGTTTGAATTTTTTAGGGTTTAAATTAAAAAAAATAATCTTAATTGACATTATCCAAAAAGAAGTAATGCACGTTGCGTGTTGTAGCTACGTGTTAACAGGAACACGGTTAATATGGGATGCAACTTTTTAGTATCCTATATTAGTTGTATATTGATTTTTTTTCAAGTTTTTAAATATAATATTTTAACTTATTTTTATCGAGTGATTAGGGTTGATGTCCTTATATCTTGACTGACACTGTTTACGATTGTATTTGGCAACCCAAACGAGCTTTTTTTAAGTATTTTCACTTATTTTTTGATGTTTTTGTTTGCTTTTAAAACTAATTTTTCCACTTAAATCAAAAGGCTGTATTTTATAGTTTTTGAGTGAAAAAATTAATTTGAAAATAAAATTATTTTTTACCACTATTATTTAATTATATTTTATTGTACATTATATATGCATAATTGTAATATAATATATATTTTATAATAGTTATATTGAGAATAAAATTATTTTATTTGTAATTTATTATTAATTTGTAAGTGGTATGTCCGTATATAATTTAGAAGGTACTTTATATTTTCAAATTAAATTTTATAAAAAAATAAATTTTTTATTATAATTAAAATTGATTTATTTCATATATCATAACATTAACTAATTTGAACATCATTCAAGTTTACTTTTACTTTTCAATATCATGTCTAAAATAGACATTTTATCTCCTTAAAATTACTTTTTGACATTAATGACAAACACTAACCAGCTTTTCAAAATTAATTTTCAACATTTAGTTTAAAAATTATTTTTTTCACCGTACTTTTTAAAAGCAACCGCAAACTAAGTCTTAGTTCTTATTTATGTTAACATGTGTTTATAACATGTAAGGCAATATTTTTTTACATCGTTGATTAAGATTTTTAGGTTGAATTACAACTTTAATTCATATATATATATATATATATATATATATATCATTTTCAAAACTCAACAAAAGCACAAGTGGTAGGAATTGTCTTTCTTTTTCGGTTCAATTTAAGAGAAAGTATATTATATTAGTCGCGTTTTTTTAAAATTTTTGTTCACCGATCATGTCACGTACGACAAAGACATATTAGTCCATTCTAAATTTTTATATAAATAAATTAAGATGGAGATATCCGAAGAAATGCGTCTCATGCGTGGTGAGTGAAAAATGAGATACCATGAAGGTGTATTATGAATTATGAAAGAAAGGAAATAATGAAGAAATGTGTGTAATGCGTGGCGAGTGAAAAATGAATTATTCGTACATAATACGTAGAGATGCTCTCACAGCATAACAGAGCAAAGCATTTATCGATGTTTGTTATTCGTATTAATAAAAATTTTGATATTTAATTAATATATTTGAATTCAAATCTTATGAATGATAAAAATGTAATTTCAAAAAAGTTTTAAGTTTTGAAATTTTGATTAAAGGTTTACTTTTTTTCAGTTTGAGGCGGAGAATCGCGATTAAGGGTGGCCGGAGATAATAAAAAAGAAGAAAAAATATTTTTTTTGCTCGACCCTTGACCCGAAATTCAGCTTCAGGAAGTTGATGGCTCCTCTCATGGTTATATAATTAGGGTCTAATTTTTTAGTACGCGCTCATGTAAACACCGAACCTTTTTAAATGGTTGAACAATAACCTAACGTTTTTTAATCAACTTAAATAATATCCTAACATTTTTAAATATACTCAAATATCTGTTGCTAAAAATGTTAGTCTCTTGTTCTATCATATTGAAATGTTAAGCCTTTATTTGGGCCAATTTAAAAATGCTAACCATTTATTTGACTTTTTTTGTTTGTTGAAAGTTTAGGTCTTTATATGAGCAACTCCTAAAAGAGTAGACCCT
The DNA here is from genome assembly GCA_030270665.1 of Hibiscus trionum. NCBI lineage: Eukaryota > Viridiplantae > Streptophyta > Magnoliopsida > Malvales > Malvaceae > Hibiscus > Hibiscus trionum. The sequence continues at coordinate 981,196 of BSYR01000016.1, forward strand.
TATATAAGAATTTATCGAATTCAACTCATTATAAACTAAAATAGGAAAAGAAAAGTCAAAGCCAAGTGGCTCATAAAACAACATTAATTTAGTAATTTGATTTTTAGTACTATAAGTAGTTTAGTTAGGTTAATGATTGTCTGTAGATATTTATTAAACTCGATTTAATAATTATTTTTATTTTATAAATAATCCCATTAACTTTAATTATCATTAATGAGCATTAATGTTATATTAGATATTTGATTAAGTTAGAAGATATCGACAAACAATAATTAAAATTATTTAAGTATCCTTCTAAATACTATTTCATATTATACCCTTATCTAATTTTAATTGGTTAGAACAGTGTGAATATTTTTATATTCACTAATTTTAAATTTTATTTAAACAATTAAATTATGATTACATAATTTTTATTTATTCATTAATTTATAAGGAAAATGAAGTCTTATATAGAACTAGTATTTCTAAAAAGGTTTAAAAACTAAAAAAAATGTAAAACAAACGAAAATTCGATTAGTATTTTATGCCTTTATGTATTTTCGTACAAAATTTAGTTTCAAGGTTTAATTTGGTATTTAAGTTTTTTTTTTTCCAATTACATACTCAAACTTGGTTTCCAAGCTCAATTTAGTACCTAAACTTTTTAGGTGCAATCTAGGTATTTGTACTTGACTTTTGGTTCAAATCGATATCCAAACTTGACTTTTTTGTTCAAATAGGTACTTAAACTTGGCTTATAGGTTCAAAATAGTTAAAAAATATATAAGTAACTATTTGAACAAAGAAACCAAATTCATGTACCTAATTAAACCAAAAATTGTTCATACACCAAATTGAACCGTGAAGCTAAATTTAAATACCTAATTGAACCCAAAAAACTTAGATAACAAATGAAATTTTGAAACTAAATTTATATGCCAAAACATCGCTCTACGGGCTTATCAATAATTCATCAGCTCTAAGATCCACTAATTGGTCGAGTGGTCAAGAATGCTCATATTGCTCATCTTATATGAGTTCGAATCCCGACATTAGCCTTAAGAATGTAAATCTCTCTACTTAATCAAAAAAAAATTCTTCAGCTCTTTTAATTATTTAAAAATATTTACTAGTAGCAAGTAAAATAAAAATATTTACTTGATTACTATCTTTCGCCATGAGTACTTAAAAAGTTATTTTTAAGAAAAAGTTAATATATAAATATAAACTTTAACTCAATAATCTATTCATTATTGTTAGTATGAACCATGCTGGTTTTGATTTTATGGTATCTCTTCCATACAAATATAGGCTCTAAAAAATTAAAAGAGAAGGAATTATATACATTCAAACTTGCTAGACAAGAGTTCTCCTTTATTCAATGGAATATTAATGGCAAATATTGTTCAATCCCCCTTTTGAAAAATCATTAATTAGATTTTCTCACATTAAATGTTTATATCAAAATTCATGTTATTAATTTATTTAAAAAATAAGTTTAAATGATTTTATTTTTAAGTATATTTTTATATTCATTTTACAGTTTCAATTAACGATTGACTCTCTTAATAATATTTTCTTTAAAATTTAAAACTAAATTATCCTTACTATTACGTTCAACATTTATTAGTAAATATGTTCATATTTAATGATGTGTTGAGTCAAAAATAAAAAAAGCTCATTTTAATCTTTTCTTTGAAATCACACAAAAAGGACAAATGTTGAGAATACCTCTCATTTTATTTAAAAATGAACAGAATTGATAAAAAAAATAACTATTTTATTGAATAAGAAAAAATGTTAAAATAGTTAGTATAATGAGTAGGGGTCCTAGGGGAAGAAGAGATTCATAATTGTTATTAAAGGGGAGACCCTATTTTAAACCATACATATAATCAAATACCAACCTCACCTCATTAATATAAACAACCTATGCTTTCAACCATACATGGAAACATATTTAACATGGTTTACTTTTCATTTCATTTTATTTTTATTAAACAGAGAGATTTTACATTCAAAACGACAAATGTCAAGATTTAAACCCACATAACATGAAATAATATGAGCATCTTTGACCACTCGACTAATTAATAATTTTTTATTTTTATTTTTAATTTTATTAAGTATACAAGAAATAAAGGTCGAATGACAAAAGATTCATTATTAAACTTTTAATTGTCACCAACGTTAAATTTAAACTCGAAAAAATCTTACACCATCTATTTATTAAAAAACGTTCAAGAGTTACGATGTTAAACAAGTAAAAGTTTTAATTTATATTATTGAAGGGAAAACTATTTGATACACAAATCGTGTAAAATTTATTTTACACAATCTTTTCTTTTTGAATACCATCCGTCATATATATAGTGTAATATTTAGAGTTCAAAACTTTAAATAACATATTTACATTGTTTATGTATCGAATAATTATCTTATAATTATGACAATGGAGGTAAAATATTAGAGATAGAAGAAGCTAGCATAGGGCCACAACATTTATTGAGGAAAAATAAATACTTGCCTCATTTGGGTAGCTTGGGAAGAACAAACTATTAATTGGTTAATAATTTTTGTCCTTCCTTTATATTTGGGGTAATGAAAATGAAAGAAGGAACAAATAGGCAGAGGTCTATTTTATTATTTGTGCCCTTAAATTTGGCAGCACATCTTTATTAGTTTCTTGCCTTCTGACCTAACTTATCTCATTCCTGCTTGTAGTTGTAAGTCACTGTGGGTTTTGATGAGTGCACATAGGGTACAAGTACTTTGCAAGCATGATTGGTCAAGACTAAGATGGGAGATCTAAAGGACTAAATTAAGAAAAATTGGCAAGTTTAGATACTCATTGGGTTAAAAATGAAATTGTAAATGCTAATTAGGTATATATATGATCAAATTTAGGGATAAAAAACTACATTAATTTTTTTTTTTTAAAAATAGAAAACTTTTATATGTTTGATCACTCTTTGATAGTAAATTCCGATTTATTAAACCCATTCCAACCGGGGACCTATAAACATCTTTACTTGCAAACATTTTGTCCAACCGTCTAATGCTAATTCGTCCAAGAAAACTTTTGCAACAAATTTTATAATGTGACATGATGCAAATAATAAATGTAACAAATTTAGTGACGGGTCAAAATTTTCATATAGTATAAATTTTCGTATAGTAGGATCAGAGTAGAGTATATGATATAAATTTTTTTCATACTATTACAATAAGTATTGTAGGCTTCATACGCCAATAAATGAAGCGGGGTCAATTTTAATATTTTCTCTGAAAAATTATGTTGAAATTATAATATTTCAGATTTTTTTAGTGAGATTAGTTGTACCTCATACTTTGTTTATAGGTCCGCCATGAGCAAATTTATATAATGTCCAAAATGTATAATTATAATATTTTTAATATAATTTTAAAAACTATAAACACAATAAAAATATACGAAAAGTATACAAGTGAAAAATCCGTTGATGGGATCCTTTATGTGTGGTTTGAATCACAGATATATTGGGCCACAAATTAAATAAATGAGCGAATAAAAATTGTATATTCATTTATTAAACAGACAAATTTAAATAAAAGTGCATTTGACTTTTTATGTTCATGAACAGTTTTACTTTTTTAGACTTGATTTTAAGATTGTTTTTAGAGTCATTTATAAACTTATTTATTAGTTTATTTATTTAATTTTGATATTTTTTATAAAACTTTAAATAATCTTATATTCATTTATTTACTTTTTATAATATAATTTATAATATTTATGTTTCATTATTTTATTTCTAAAAATTATGAATCCACAACACAATAATTCTAACATCCTTTTTTTGAATAAAAAAATAATTCAAATCATATAGTATTTATAAAAATCTTACTAATTTGTAATCCAAATCACCATCCCTATTTATCAATAGAGTTTTAATCGTTGTATATGTATCAACGGTTTAAAAGAAATCCGACGACATTAGTTGCTAAGATTTTATTTTTGATGTTGAAAATTGATATACAAACAATCTGAGGGGGTCAAACACTCATTTATTCATCCCTTACCATTTAATAAAAATTTAATTATTATTTATCATCATTCGTAATTATATACATAGATACTAACAATCGGTTGATCTAGTGAGATGAGACACTATACATTTTAAGCAATGTTAGATGTTCGGATCTTAACATTGGGTCGCCCTAATAATAGGTCTTTATAGTACATGACTCGAATTAATCAACTAATAAATTAGATATTAGTTCCTTAAAAAAATAAGTTGGATATTAGTGTTTATACAAAAATATATACCTATTGATAAATCCTTCACATATATGATAACTATTTATGTATGAAAAAGAAACTCACCCACAACTAGTCTGTCTAGCGGGATGATGCGTTACGTCCTTTAATCAAGATTAGGGGTTCGAATTTTGATATTGTGTAGGGAGAAAATTGGGTCGGAAAGGTCGCCCTATATTAGATCTATGCAAAATTCGATCTGTATTAGTCAACCAATAAGTCAAATATAAGTGATTAAACAACAAAAACAAATAAACTAGTAATGGACATGATGACTCAACCCATGCATAAGTATATATTTGGATTCTTAACAATTATTATCTTTATCATTTGTCGATATCAGATATCGAACACAAAAGATTGCTTTGTTTATGAACACTATTCTTTCCATCTTTGTCACTCTTAGGCTGATCTTTAATTTGTTTCTTTTTTGATGTGTTCGTTAGTTAGTTTTTTTTTTGGGCTAGAGAGGTATTTTTGTTTCTGGGTTCGACTAAAAAAAATTCAGCCCCTCGCTGAAAAATGCACCCAGTTAGGCATTTTAATTCGCAAATTATATCAGATTGATTCTTTGATCGACGTCGATATTACAGTGGTGGCGTGACGGTCTACGATGTTAACGTGACAATATACATGAGATATTGACGAGACTGAATTTTTTTAAACCTAATATCTATGGTACTCAGCAGGGATGGACCGAGAGGCCTAAAATTTTGAAAACCATATGTGATTTAGAAAAATTTTAGAATTTTTCTATGTATTTTCTATTAAAAATCTATTTTCGCCCCCCTAATCTAAAGTCTTAGGTCCGTCCCTGATACTCAGGTATCCTGCTCTAGATAGGGGCAATCGTCGAGTTTAGTTGGCAATTAGCGGCGTGGCGATGCACACAAGGTCGCGAGGGACTTTCGATAACTTGGTGTCGAAATGGGGGGGGGGGGTTGATGATCGTTGTGATGACTCGACATCGGAACCAAATTCATTTGAACGGGGTCACATTTTAATTGAAACATCTCAAGTGGAACAAATCGATGAGGACTTAGAGGTTCAAGTGGCGGGTTTGTCGTTCCGAGTTCATGTGATGGAGTTTGAACCTTTGTTGGATCAACAACTTTGTTCTAACTGTGAGAGGATCTGCTCATCAGAAACATCTATTAAGGACATTGAGAGTTTAATTGTGAACTGGGATCGCGAAGAGTAGGAGTCTCGCTATGAAAGTGTTGTCATGGAATGTGCAGGGTTTGAATTCATTGGCCAAAAAAAAAAGGCTGTAGAACAATTGTTGCGACAACACCACTGTGAGATGACCCTTATACAAGAAACAAAATTAGAAGATATGTCTGAGGCCAAAATTATACGAGTAGATCTCGATGTACTTTTTTTTGTTGCATGTCTCGATATACTTTTAATATTAGTGTTAGATACGAGTACTTTAAAAGGATAAACTCAATCAAATATCTTTAAATTATTGACGTTGACTTGTTTTTATCATCAAACTTTTAATTGATTCAATTTTAACACTAATTTTTAATTTTTGACTCGTTTTTGCCACTTCATCGTTAAATTCTTAACTACTAGTGACGTGGCTAATGGTGGCTAACGTAGACGTCGAGCCAAAACGACGTCGTTTTGGTGAGGCTATTTTGATACTCATATCGCTCACACCGTTTTACAAGAGAAAAATATAAGAGTATTGCACTTAAGGGCATCAAAGTAACCTCACCAAAATGAGGTTGTTTTAGTTCGACGTCCACATTAGTCACCGTTAGTCACGTCACTGTGTAGTTAAAGATTTAACGGCGAAGTAGTATAAACGAGTCGAAATTTAAAATTTAGTATTAAAATTGGACCAATTAAAAATTCGGTGGTAAAAACGTGTTGTGTCGATATTTTGGTGGTATGCGTGGAGTAATTTACCATAAGAAAAAATAGCAGTCAGTTTTTTTTTAGCTTTTCATATTCTTCTCATCGCCAAGTTACATGAAGAATTTGATTCTTCCCCCAAGCCATTTTCAATCGAGGTATAGCTTATGTAGCTATCAAGATGTAAAATAAAGATATTCCGATGAATATGAAACAAATGATGATGAACCTGGAACAGTTTTAGCTGTTTGATTCCTATTCTGGGTATTTGAGTTTAAGCTTATGGAAATGAAATATTTGTATAAAGAACATAGGCAAACTGCTCATGGTACAATCAAATTATAATTAGCTATTACAAATTACTCTAAATTATTATGGTTACATAGTGATTTTTCTGGTTTGCGGGTAAGAACAACTCTGCTAGGAATTTAATCAAGCATTTGGTGGGAGGAAACGTGTTTTCGAGTTTGAAGCTGGAATCGTAACAATTTTGGCAATTCCATTGATTCCATCATCAACAGTGACTGATCTTGCATTGCCTGTGATCGGCAATTCCTGCAGGGCATTGGCTTTCTCATCTGTTTCTGAGTATTTCCCGTCTTTGCTTTTGCCCCACACCACTGTGTAAAGGCCTGTGACTATGATAATGGCTCCCAGAATGCTGGAATTATTACAAAAAAGAAAACAAATGAGAAAACCAATGGAGAATGCTTTAATTCTGCCTGTATCAGCAAAAGTTTATGTTATGTGGTTTGTACTTTGCAACCATACCTTCCAAGGTGTATTTTTTCTGCTAAAATGATGGCCCCTAATATAGCAGTGATGATCATACATAGAGGGCTGAAAGATGTTACGAAAACCGGTCCTCGTTTCCTGATCACGACTCCTTGCACGTAATACGCGATGCCGGAGCATATTATTCCCTAATCAATCTCAAAATTTCGATATTAGTAGTGTTGAAATACTTGTGTTTCATGTGCATGATCATAACTGCCTAGGAAAAAAATGTTGGGGCACTTACAGAGTACGTTGCAGCGAGAAGCCTCGAGTCCCAACCGAGTTTCCATGCACTTAGGTCTCGAACCATGATGAGCGACACGCCTGCACCTTCAACCATCCCCATGAAACATATCATTGCTGTGAGAGACAGCTCTGCAGGGTACTGCTTCAATGTGAAGGACTGCAGCAGAGAGACAGAGACCATAACCAAATGTTAGATCAAGCATAAGTAGTTTCGGTGGAATTTTGTTTTCTCATTCGGATTTTGGACTCACTTGCAAAATAAAGAAGCCTGCCCAGCTGCAGATACTTCCAAGGACAAATATTGTGCCAGTAACCCAGTGTTTATCCATGGATTCGGCAGCGGTGGTTCCGTGGTGGATGGCTCCCCCTGACTTGATGAAGTTGATAATGGGACCCTTGTATAAAGTCATCACCATTGCTCCCATGACTGTGATTGCTGTTCCAATGATCTTTGCTACACTTCTTATTTTCTTCACATTCACCTTCTCTAGCCTGAATTCGACATAGTTATCGTGCATTAAAGACGGATAAATTCCTTTGATCTTGGTAGGAAGTGGCATGTTTTCTTCTCACCTGAAGATCATTGCCAATATGAAGGTAACAGAAGGAAGCATGTTGACAAAAGCTGATGAATATGTTGCTGTTGTCATCTTCATTCCCAGATAATATAAGTTTTGGTCAAGCACTGGCCTGTAACATCCAATCAATTACATTTAACATCCAGAATATACACGTATCGAGTATGTGTGCATTTATGTGCAGATGGAAGTGCTTAGAACATTACTCAAGGAAACCAAGAGCTACAATCCTGAGAAAGATAGGGAGTGTCATCTTTGGCCTTATTTTCCTGCATCAAAGAATGCGAAATGCAGTTTAAATCGCAACCATTGTTGTGCAGTTTCGGTTCTATTGCCGCCAATGATTGGCGACAATAGATCGAGACTGCAATTTGAATCTATAAAGGAAAGAAAGGGAAGGAAGAAAGAGGAACCTTTCAAGAACAAAGGCGAAGGGAGCGATGACAATGGTGGCAACGACATGTCGGTACGTGGCGAGGATGAAGTTGCTCATGCCATGCTTCAGACAAACCATGGAGACTATGTACATCCCAGCATATCCAAACTGCAGGGAGACCATTGCAAGGTAGGGCTTGATTTTGTTCAACACATTACACAAAGACTCCATTGTTTCTCTCTATTATCTTTCTCTCCTCTACTTTGCTCTTAGGCTTGCCAACTTCAGGAATGGCAAATGACCCCTTTTATAGAAAAGAAAATACTGAGACAAGAGAAATAAAGTAAAATACGTAAACTAATTTAAAGTTCGAATCTTAATATCTATATTTTTTTTCTGGCTTTGGTTTCCACGACTATAAGAAATGTATTAGCAAAAATTATTTTAATAAAGATTCCCTTATCCATTAAGCAAAAACTCAGCACTATTGGCAGAATCCTTTTTAGTTTGATAATTGAATCATATATATATATATATTAAAAATAAAAGAAGGAAATATGTTTATGTGGATCTCTATGAATATGATGCTTTAGGTTAAGTGCGTGTGATGCATGCAAAAGTTATTTGGCTTTTTGTGTTTGATTGTTGGGTGCTATGGAAATTTGGTCACCATTTTTAAATCATTTATTTTCTTAAATGAAAACTTTTTTTCCTTAATTTATGCATGAAATTTGGAGAAAATATTTCATGCACTGGTAGTGAAATTTTTTAATTTTTATAAACGTATTATATTTATGTTTTAGAATTTAATTTAGGGTTTAGAGTTTATATGGTTAGGTTTATGGGTTTAGAATTTATGGTTGTGGTTAGAATTTAAGGTTTATGTTATAGGATAATATGTTCAGGATTTAAGTTTTAACATATAAACCCTAAATTCTAACCACAACCTTTAAATTTTAAAACACGTAAACCTAAATCCCTAAATCTTAAACCCTATATTAGTTCTATAAACACTAAATCTAAGTCACTTATAAAGTGTAAACGTTTCTACCGTAATAGCATGATATAATTACCCTGGAATTTATTACGAGATGTTTTTCATACATTATAGATCGGTGTTCGAGTCCTACGTTATTTATCTTGTTTACTTAACAAACTTAACTTGTTACAAACAATTTTTTCATAGGTTAAGTTAGATTTTATGACCAAAATTTCTTTTATTTTTTAGTTAATTTTAGCTCGAATTTTTTTTTGAATAGTTTAAAGATAATTATAAGATAATATTTTCAACTCGAATCTATTTAACAACTCGTTTTATTGTCAAAAAGTATTTTAGGTTAATATTTATATACTTTGTAATTGAATTAAAATGTTTTTAATTTGGACCGAAACCAACTAATAGGGGCAGACCCTCATTGGAGCTGGTGGGGGGTTGGCACCTAAAATATGACAATTTCACATTTAGTCCTTTAAAAATTTTAATTTGTCTCCTTCAAAAAATTTAAAATTTATTATTATTATTATTATTATTATTATTATTATTATTATTATTATTAGGGTAAACTACATAAATAGTCCCCCGACTATGCTCCAATTATCTTTTGCGTCCTCCGACTATCAGAAGTTACAAACTAGTCCCCCGACTAAAAAAATGTAACAAATTGGTCCAATGCCGTTAAAAATTTAACTGTTGATGACGTGGCAGTTAATTTAAATTGATATAATTACATACTTAGCCCTCAAGTTCTATACTTATTTTAATTTGACCTTAATTCTAAAAAATTAACCCACAAATTTTAATATTCTATCAATTTAGTCCATCTTCTTTTCTATTTTTTTTCTCCTTTAGTTCTTCAATTCATTTTCACCCAAAATCTATTTTATTCTACCAAACACATACATCCAATTCTCAAATATAACGAATTGAAATTTGAGGGAGAATGAGTAAATTTTTCTGGGGAAGTATTTACTTGGTTTTGTTTGCATTTATCTATTAATAATTTTTTTATGTTTTCTTGGGGTGAAAGAGAGCATGCCTATTTACTGTTTTCTAGGCTCCGAATATGGTTTGCGTGAAAATGTCATATTTTTATTACATAAAGATGCTTGAAAAATGAGAGCTAAAAGTAGGATGCATAATTACTGATGCTTGGTTCTAAACAATAATAAAGGGTTGTGTTATGTTGGTGGTGCTTGTTATTCAATATGGTAATGCAGAAGATTGTTGTTATCATTCCTGATGTTACATGCACTACTACTTATTTCATTTTATTACATCGTTTGGTATACGCATGAAAAGCTTGAATAAATTCATAATTGTATCTCATAGACCGAACTAGTACTTTTGTATTATAGCACTGTCAAAACAATATTTCTTTGATATTAGCTTGACATTCTTGAGTTCTGTTTATTTCACAGCACTTCTGGGTGCCAATTTGGTGAGAGTTGTCACTTCTTGCATTATGTTCCGGGTGGCATCAAAGCAGTGTCTCAGATGCTTGGTAACAACCCGGCTTTTCCTCCAGCTGCCAGAAATTCAGTAGCCCCGCCATCCTTCCCTGATGGCTCATCTCCTCCAGCTGTAAAGACCCGTTTGTGCAGCAAATTCAGCATGCCTGAAGGTTGCAAGTTTGGAGATAAATGCCATTTTGCCCATGATGAGTGGGAGCTTGGCAAGCGGACTGGTCCTGCTTACGAGGATCCTCGTTCCATGGGAGCCATGCCTGGAAGGATGGCTGGCAGGATGGAGCCTCCCTCACCATGTTTTGGTGTTGCAGCCAGCTTCGAAGCATCTGCCACAGCCAAGATCAGCATTGATGCGTCCCTTGCTGGAGCTATCATCGGGAAAAATGGTGTGAACTCAAAGCATATTTGTCGCGTCACAGGAGCCAAGCTTTCTATGAGGGAGAATGAGTCAGATCTTAGTTCAAAAAACATTAAAGGAGAAAAGAAATATAAAAGAAGATGGACTAAATTGATAGAATATTAAAATTTGTGGGTTAATTTTTTAGAATAAGGGTCAAATTAAAATAAGTATAGAACTTGAGGGCTAAGTATGTAATTATATCAATTTAAATTAACTGCCACGTCATCATCTGTTAAATTTTTAACGGTGTTGGACTAATTTGTTACTTTTTTTTTAGTTGAAGGACCAGTTTGTAACTTCTGATAGTCAGGGCACGCAAAAGATAATTGGAGTATAGTCGGGGGACCATTTATGTAGTTTACCCTTATTATTATTATTATTATTATTATTATTATTATTATTATTATTATTATTAATATTATTATTATTATTATTATTATTATATTTTAAAAAAATTAAATAATTTTAATTAAATCCACTCCTAAATTTTTTAAAAATTCTTGATAAGTCTCAAAATTTTGACAATTTTAGTTAAACCCTAAATTTTATGAAAATTTTAAACAAAAAATTAAACCCCACTCCCTAACTTTAATTTTTAAATTCTAAATTTTAGACTTCAAACCCTAAAAACTAAATTTTAAGCCATAATTTTTTGATCAATATGTCGGCTGAATTTTATTAAATATTAAAATAGAAAAACAATCCAAATAAAATTGTAGAAAAACAAAAACACAATAAATTTAAATTGAAAAAAAAAACTAGAAAACCAACATCATACTAGCAAAACACCTCCAGTGGGCCACAAATCCATATATTTTTTTAAAATATACTATATATTACAAAAAAAAAACACAATAAATCGTTATATTCTTTATTGATATTAGGCGGGTTCGATCCCATACAACTTCTCTCCCTTCCCTTATCATAAAAAAAACAATAAATAAATAATGATGCGTATAAAACCACATGGGGAGAAATGCAAAGTAGGGTGCTTTGGCGTTTGGATTCCAACATGAGAATCCGGTTGGGTTGGCCGAACCTACGTCGGTAAGGTTCCAAATTTATGTCAAGACACAGGTCTTCAAAGCCTGAGCTACAAGCTATAGATTCTAGTTTGGGTAGAGGGAAGAACCGGCGTCGTCTATTGTCATTGTCATGCAACAGCTTGCTCCTTAATATATATTATAGGCTATTTTTGGTAATATGCATGTTCGTCTTACAGTTTATATTCGGGTACGAGGATGCTCCTCCCAACAATATCGTCTCTAAGGTTTGAACTGGGGTTGTTTATCGTCATTGTCATGCAACAGCTTGGTCCTTAATATATTCTGATGCATCAAAAAACATTGTGAAAAATATGATTCGGATTCACCCAACCCTAAGTGCAATATGAGATTAGGATATCAAACGTCTGACTCTGCATGCACCAACATCATATCTCACCACACGTCAAACCCTTGTTCCAGAATCCAGATAATATATTATTCCCCCCAGCCTCAGCCATATATGATATATATACATATATTAGTGGAATCGAATTTCCTGCACTATTTTGCAGGAGAAGTTTTGGTGGAGATGCTGTTAATAAGATGCAAAACATGTGTAAGTTTGATTCGAGAGCTGTCGTCATAGGTGCTCTTTGGATTTTAATTTAGACAGTGATTTCGATTCCTGTTTTCATATACTGTACAACTGAGTAATCAATTCTCCATGTAGGAATAGAGTTCATATAATATATATATGTATGTATACACGTAAAAGAATGATTCTATTTCAGATCCACTAATTGGTCTAGTGGCTAAAAATGCTTATATTATTTCATCTTGTATGTGTTTAAATCCTAACTTGAGAATGTAATACCTTTCGATTTAATAAAAAAATGGTTCCATTTACATATAAAGTTAAAAGTATGGACCTCGATTGAGGTTTTATCAATGATAAAACTTCAATCGAAGCGTGTTTAAGTTATAGTAGATTGTCCGTTTGTATGGTACCTCGATTGGATAAAAATTCATCGTGTCTTTTCGGTGCTTCTACTTATGTCCCAATATTAAAAAACAATATAAATTTAAATTTTAAGCCATAACCTTAAATTCTAAATCCTAAACCCTACACTCTAAAAAATACACCCTATCTTAAATTTTCTAAACCCTAACCTAAAATCATAAACCCTAAATTTAATATTAGGCGTGAGACATAAATAAGGGCATCGAAAAGTGACAGAAGATTTTCATCCCCTCTATTGATGTTTTACCATTCATAAAAATCATTTGCTTTGCAAAACACTAAAGTTAAAAGTCAATGCGAATCAGGGGCGGAATGGAATAATTTGCGTCGCTAGATGAACAATAGTGCATGTAGGACTCTATACTATAATGCCAATTGCATTTTGGTTCTTATATTTTTAAAACGAGTAAAATAATCTTTGTACAGAAAAATATCATTTTTTACAACAAAAAACTATTAATTTTACGAGGAACACTGTGCAATTACGTGTCATTAGTTTAAATAGGGTAAACTACGCCCAGTGTCACTTAAGTATGAATTTGGTGATAAATATATTAATTTTAAAAAATTATAAACATATCATTCAATTAAAATATTAATATAAACAAGTTATTTCGTTGTTATAATTAAAAAACGTCTAATATAACATGATACATAAAATTTAATTACTTTTATCAAATTTCGCCGTAAAATCTATCCTTACAAAACAATAAAATACTTGTTAATTAATGGACAAAAATAATTTACCCCTTTTCGGTGCCCTTTTTATGCTGCAACACTAAAATATTAAATTCTAAGCCATAATCCTAAATTCTAAATCCTAAACTATAATCTCTAAACCTTAAAAATACATCATATCCCTAATTCTCTAATTCCCTTAACCTTAAATCCTAAACATAAACTTTAAACTTAATTTTTTAGTGTGGGGCATAAAAAACGGCACCCAAAAAGAAAAGATGATTTGTATTCGTTAACTAATGGTAGTATTGATATATTATAATAAAATATCCTAATTTTCCAATTATAAATTATTTATAATTAGGCTTCCATGGATCAAGTGACCCACCCTGCCTAACTTAAGTCAAATCTGGGCAATGATTTTCGACCCACGAGAAAGTTCGACATGGTCTAAATATAAATTAAATAATTTAAAATTTATTTTTATTTAAATTTAATTAACATATGTATATTACTATAAAAAATATTTTATCATTTTAACTAACAAGTGTTGGGTACAACAAAGAGAGGACACGAGTTTGTGTTGGAACACCTCTGGTGACGATGAGATGAAGTCGATGTACAACTACGGCGTATGATCTGAAATTGAATCAAAATGAATGAAGGCGATGTACCCTAGAACAAACTGGAGAAAATGGGCTACTTTTGTTATTGATTTAAAATTGGCAGCATATGAGTACAATTTTAGAGATATTAAGCCTATTGGGCCTTAGCCCAATACTATCTTATTTATACTAGAGACAGGCTAGCTCTAACAGACTGATGCCCAACTAACTAACTCAATGGCAGCTAATAATGAGCTGGAGTGCCAGCTAATAATGAGCTGGAGCTGACTAGATGCTGATTGTATCCGACGTGTATTGATGAGCTATGTATGACCTGTCAACGTGAGCTGTGTATGAGCTGTCTATGTGAGTTGTATTTGGAACCTCCTAGGCCGAGAGATGAAATATCTAGGCTTTATCATTCATCTATCTTCTTGTCTCTTTCAAACTTGAAAAAGAAACGATATTCAGTTGCTTTCGAAAATGCATAAACTGTTGCGATGACAACGGCTTAGTCAGCAGATTTGCTATCTGATTACTGGTTGTAACGTAGCTAACTTGCAAAGTGCAGCCCAACACCTTTTCGTGAACAAAATGCAAATTCAAGTCGACATGCTTTGTTTTGGCATGCATGACAGGGTTTGCAGCCTTGGCCACGATATTAGTATTATCAAACCATATTTTCGGAAGATCATTCAGCTAAACGTTCATGTCCCGGAGCACATTTCGAACCCACACAATCTCTGACGTAGCATCTGCTAAACTCCGATATTCAGCCTCGACAGTTGACCGCAAAACTGATCTTTGTTTCTTGGAGCTCCAAGACAACAAACGTTTACCATAATATACACAATGAGCGGATATCGAACGTCTATCATCTTTATCACTCCCCCAATTAACATCTAAAAAAAGCAACTAGAGTAGGGAGAGTAGTTTGTTGTGCTGGAAATCACAGACCAAAGTCAAGTGTACCCTTAAGATATCGCAAAATACGCTTGACGACACTCCAATGAAGAACAATAGGTTGTTGCATATATTGTGCAACCTTATTAACAGCAAAAGAGATGTTCAGATGTGTGTAACAAATGTAAATCAACACACTCACTATACTTCGGGATTTAGTTATGTCAGCGAATAACTCACCATCGTGTCTTTGCAGCTTTGGTGAGACAGCCGTTGGTGTATCAACAGGCTTGACTTTTTGCATTTGAACACTTTGAAGCAAGCATCATATGTACTTTTGTTGGCTAAGAAAGTGCCATCAACATTTATGGCAACTTTAATGCCCAGAAAATAATCAATAACACCAAAATCTTTCAATGAAAATTTATCTTGCAGTTGTTGCTTAACAAGAGTGATATGAGCCTCATAATTTCTGGCGAGTAAGGTGTCATCCACATAGACGACAATATAAGTAATCACATCATTATCTTTGTAGATGAACAATGACGAATCAGCAAGCGAACTCTAAAAATGTAGCGTGGGCAAAAAATTCTTGAGTTTAAGAAACCAACTCCGTGGTGCTTGTCACAGCCCATATAACGCCTTGACAAGCTTACAGACTAGTGGTCCCCCATTCGAGCTTTTTTGTTCAAATTTGGGAGGTTGATGCATATATACCTCCTCAATTAAATTGCCCTTTAGGAATACATTGTTAACATCGACTTGGTGTATTGTCCACTGATTAGAGACCGCTAAAGAAATCAAAACATTGATAGTGAAAAACTTTACCACTGGACCGAACGTGTATGTGAAATCATGACCAAGCACTTGAGCATACCCCTTCGCTACTAGTCGAGCTTTGTAGCGATTGATTGAGACATCTGAATTCCCTTTAATTCGAAACAACCATTTGTAAGAAATGGGTTTACGTTCTGATGGAATTTCAACAAGTTCACATGTACCATTTGCTAATAGTGCCGATTATTCTGCCATAACTGCATGTCTTCAATCAGAGTCTTCCATTGCTTCATGAATGGTGCGAGGTACATCATCATAGTTTGTCAGGTATGCTTTTGGCTTGAAGATCCCTCTTTTACTGCGAGTCAACATGGAATGCGTATTTCCCAGTGAACTTGCATGGGACACTAGATATCCTTGTGAATTATCATTGGACACTAGATCATCTTGTGTATTAGACGCTAGATTTCCTTGTGAACTAGCATTGGACACTAGTACTGCACTTCGTGACTCGAGTGGACTTGAAGGTTGAACTTCGTCAGATGAGATGGTATGATCTTACGAACCAAAAAGATGGCCAATACATTTAGAATATGTATCAGACTCCATTTCACGTTCAACCTGGAGTGCTTAATGTGCCACTGCTTCATTTGCACTAAGTGATTCATTCTCAGCAGGTTTCATCTTCAACATGTGTAACAACAAGAGTAGAATGTGACGCAACAAGACCAACCTAGGGAGTATCGGATACTGCTACAGAATCTGAATTTCCAGAATTTACAGGCTCATGCGTGTGACCCGCAAACTTATCCATATTTGAGACAATAGGCACTGGAGCAGACTCAAAATGAGTGGAGATCTTACCATCATTAGAAGAAAAAAAATAACTGGTCATGGAGAAGAAACTGCAAATGGATAAAGAGATTCATCAAATCGCACATGTCAAGTTACAAAAATTCGCCCTCGAGGGTCAAGGCACTAATATCGACGACGTTGAGTTTTTATATGCTCGATTTCCTTCAACCGTTCTAGCTAGCCAAGTGTGGAGAAGTTGGATTTTAGGGTGTTTAGAGGGAGGTGAAAAATAGGCAATTGACACAAGGATTTATAGTGGTTCAACCTTCTAACCAAGGTCTACATCCACTACCTTAGCTCCCCACTAAGGATTTCACCAAATTCACTCTTGAATTTCTTCCCCTTTTCTAGGCTAAGGAGACAACCTTTACACATTCAAAGCTTTCTAACCCAAAGCTTGAGTAAACCCTCTTTACAAGAGAAATTCTTAAGCAAACTTGAAATCCCTCTAATAGGTATTTGTTTGCACTATTTAGCTCTCACCCAAAACCTAAACACTTGAGCAAATTTGACAATGTTAAGCTCACTAGTGTTGTCTATACAAAGAATTTACAATTAAATCTATAAAGACATTTTGACATTATAATGTTGTAACAATTGAAGCATTAACCATCTCTTGATGCTTGGAGGTCCCTTTTATACTTCTAATTGAGTTTGTAGCCGTTGAGGACCGTTGGGGTTGTTTTGGAGCCGTTGGAGCCTTTATTTCCCACCAGAAATGCAGTTCTACAGCTTGGCGTATCGATACTCCTCAAATCGTATCGATACGGTCCCGATAAGGAAGTAGTCTTTGAGCACTTCAGCTAATGCGTATTGATACGCATAGTAAGTGAATCGGTACGGTCCTGCAATTTAAAAGACTGTTTGGAAATTGACCGTTGGGGGTAGTTGGGCGTATTGGTACGCGACACAACCGTATCGGTACGCGAACTAGCTGTTGGGAATTTTAAAGCATACCGTATCGATACAGCAAGGCGTATCGGTACATGTTTTGGCTACTGGAAAATGACTGTAGTTGAAACCCTAGGGCGTATTATAGAGTGTCCACGAGTTCTATATTTTGTACACATTCCTACCCTTATTATTGCTATTCTTAAGCTCATTTAGGCATATTTAGGTGCATTGCATGCAGAATAACAGTATTTTCTCTTTCACCATGCTTTTATTGAATATTTTATGATTGGTTAAGAAAAGATACTGTTTAGTTTAGTTTTTATTTTCAAGTGTTGTAGCTGTGTAGAGGAGGAGAGGACATGAGAGGATAGGAAAGCTGGAAAAATAGGAGCTGTACTGAAGCAGTTCCAGATGCCGCCAAGGACGCTGTCGAAACAGCATTGCCGCCGAGTGCCACCCAGGCAGGAGTTACACCGACTTAGCCAAGATGGGTCGCGATTGAAAGAGGGCAATTCCCTGAGCCTAGTCTTGTAATTTTCCGAAGCCTGTAGCGGCTGATAGAGTTGGTCTAAGATTGATAAGTAGGAGTACTTATCCTTACTTGCGAGAGAAGGCAACATCCAAAGAGTCCACATTTAAGTAAAAAAGGAGTCTGTATTTAATGTAAATTACTTTAAGAACTTCTACTTCAAGGAGGACTCAAACTTAGGCCATAAGCCCTATATATACCCAATGTATGTAAGGGTATATGGGCATATCATATATCGGGAGAGCATATCATACCAGATAGATGGATGGGTAGCTAGATAGATGGGAGTTGTTGGGGGCCGCGGCCCAACTCTCCTAGGGTTTAAGCGCTTGTATGTAAAGTAGTTGTGAGAAACGGTTGTAATAGCTTTGAGTTGTTTTCAATAAAATTCCAAGTTTGCTTAATCTATACACTTCATTGTTTCAATTAGTCCTAACCAGTCAGTTGAGAGAATCCATTTGTCGGACACGAAAGTGTAAGGCTCACGAAAGGGTTAAGCACGGTCACAACATGTTGGGGCGTGACTAACTTGGTTCCCAAAAGTTCACAAGTTTCAGCAGCTAAAAGGGATCACCAACCGAACTGACTAGCCTGTGTTAGGTTTACGCTGAGATTTCTCGGTATTGCCTACGTCACGCTAGCTTTCGCGCATCTTTGCCTAGAAATAGGGAGAATCACTGTCGACTATCTCGCCGAACTTGGAATGACTGCCAGACTTGCCGCCAGGACTTGTTCTCATTCCACTTCCCGAGACAGTGAAAGTTGCAGGGGCAATGACCCGTTGCGGCCGCGTGACAGGGTCGTAACTACCGTCCGCCATTACCCGCCGAGGTAGCAAATCATGGCAGCACAAAACACTCTTAGGCTTTACAATGCAGTCTACACACTACTGAGCTGCAATTGTCTTACCCAATCTATCGTCCAAAATTCTCCCTATCCTCCATCTCATCTCTATCTTTATTTTATTTGTGTTTTTATATTTCCACATTGTGAGACTTAATTATGCATTTACTAAATCTTTGTGCAGAAAACCATTCATAGAATCTGCTCCAATCCCCGTGAGAGATGATATCTTTTATACTATAACTTGACAAGAGTGTGCACTTATGCTCATAAATAGAGAACACTCAAACGCTCTACAAGTTTTTGGTGCCGTTGCCGAGGATTGGCAACATTAACCGTGTTTGAATTTCTGCACTTCTACTTTAGTTTTTGCACATTAAGTCTATGTTTATTTTATTGCTTTAATATATATATATATATATATATATATATATATATATATATATATATATATATTGCCTCTTTGTTCCTTTGGTGTATGTCCCGCCAGGGCGGCAAAGTTGGTAGCAAACACCCACCTTAGGAGGGGAGGGACATGCCCAGACGAAAAGCCAAATGCAAAGCCCTCAGGAAGTGGTTATGTTTGGGAAAAGCGCTACCCAACATAACCTAATTTTTATTTTTATTTTTTATTTGATTTTTATTGCATTAGGATTAGATTTAATTTTCAGTTATTTTTTTTTAATTTTTGTTTTTAATTTATTTCAGGTTAGGAATGAAGGCAAGACCAAGAAAGATGAAAGAATAAAGGAGAAGCCCAACCAGCGGCCAAGGCAGCCCAAGGCAGATGAGCATAACAACTAGTAGCTTCATAACGGCTAGCCGCAACGGCTACATTTGTAGCAGCATGCGGAAAGGCTATCTGCGTAATAGCTAGAATCTCGTTATTCGCGCCGCAATAATTGCCACTCATTAGCAGCGTGCCCGCCAAGGCAGTAGAGAGAAGCGGCTATATAAGGCCAACTATTCTCTCCCCATTCTTCACTTTGCTCTCTCTTACTCTCAATTCTTTCCGCCATCTTTGCTTTCAAGATTTCACTTGCTTTATTTTCTTTCAATTTCTTTTCGTTCTTTAGGAAAATACAATCGTCTCCACCCCAAGCCTCTTTTCCAAAGGTTCTTGAACCCAACTGTCGAGGCAACCTACAAGAAGTACTACGCGAAGAGGCAAATTTGGGAGGAAATAGGTTCCAATACACCAAGCCTGATGGGGATTTTGGTCTCGAACCCTCCCTATTCGAAAGGATTCACAACTTGGGCTGGGACCTATTCGCACAGTGGCCAGAAGGGATAAACAGCAAACATGTGCGAGAGTTTTGCGCCCACAAACCTACACAGGGAAATCCTTTCGTATATGTCCGTGGAGAAGGTGTTAAGTTCACGGCGGATACCATCAACAATTTCTATAGCATAGAAATTAGTGACAATCCGCATGAAGAATAGGAATCCTACCTCATGGTGGCTGACTATGACAAGATCAAGAAAAAAATCTGCAAGTCCAACACCAAGTGGCTAACAAGCAAGAACAATGGGTCAATCAACCACCACGATCTACTACTGGAGGCATTCCTTTGGAGCAACTTCGTCCAACGCCGCTTGAGGCCCACCACGCACGGATCAACAATTAACAAGCCGCGGCTGGCCCTTATCCATAGAATTATGAAGGGGCGGCCAATCAATGTTGGCGAAGTAATCCTATAGGAAATATATGCCCACTAAGACAAGCCAAACGCCAAGGGACCTCTCGTCTTCCCTGCACTCATCACGGGCCTATGCGCCAATTTCTGTGTGCCGCCACACCCCAAGGACTCAATACTTCCTGCCAAGGAAGGATGGACAACAAGAGCGCGCCAGCAGATGATGCAGGATCCAGAGCCAGAAACACCTTCAACTGCCCAGCCGCCATCCCAACCTGCCGCCACCCCAGCCGCAGCGGACAGTACTGAAGTTGCCCTCCACTCCGTCGTGATCACACTACTGCGCAGCCTCGTCGAAAGCTGCCAAAGGATCGAGCACAAACAGGTGATCTTCACCAAATATATCGCGGAGGTGCAAGAGGCCTTTGTGGCTTACTTGCTTGACAAGTACCATGACGGCGGCCCACAATTGCCTGCATTCCCATCGGAGTTAGCAATATCCAAGCCGATCTATATAACACCCAGACCAACTGCTACTCCAGCCGCCGTCGACAGCGAGGGGCCGCACATTTGCCCCAGGAGAAGGACCTCACCTACTCCCATCCAGCCGTACTACCTCACCT
Organism: Hibiscus trionum; assembly: GCA_030270665.1. NCBI lineage: Eukaryota > Viridiplantae > Streptophyta > Magnoliopsida > Malvales > Malvaceae > Hibiscus > Hibiscus trionum. Next base: position 1,002,538 of record BSYR01000016.1, read on the forward strand.
CCTCATTTGAGCCAGAAAAAGAAGTGGAGACCATCGTCACCTCCCTAGCAGCAAATGAGGCCGCTGCCAAAGATGCCGACGACTCAGACATGAAGATCTCAGACTCCTTCGATGACGAACCGGCAGAGGCAGTAAAGAAGAGAAAACGGCCAGCAACTGAGCCTCAGGGTGGAGGACCTGAAGGACAATCCAAGAAACCCACCCCTAGCCGCACCCAGCCGCCGCGTGGCAAGAAAAAGAGCCCAGCCGCTAGACCATCTGCCACCCGCCGCCTAGTCATGCCCGCCTCCTCCGAATCCTCCTCTGACGTAGCAGCAACAGAGGGGAAATCCCCTAGTCTATAGCACCCTTTTCTTTTTTTTTTCTTTTTCTTTTTTTCTTTTTCTTTTTTATGTTTTATTTTATTTTTCTATTTTTATTTCCTTTTTATATTTTATTTTATGTTTTCTTTTTAATTTTGTAAAGGCATTGAGGACAATGCCAACCTTGAGTTTGGGGGGAATAGTCCTCTTTATCTTTAGGTTCATTTAGCAGCATATAAGGTCTTATGTAAATTCTGCCCTCTACATTCAATGAAGTAGAAATTTTTAGCTTAAAACTTGTGCCTATGATAGTTAGCCGATTACTTATATTCGCACCATACTTAAAAATTGACCTAACTATGAGAAGAAGCATGAAAAGTACTTAGAAATTTTTTCTCTTTTCCAATTATTCTTACATTGTCTGTTAAATGCTGAATTTTTGCTTGGGTTCTAAGTTTAACACTGCCTTGCTTACTTAATAAAAAATTCTTAATTGGATACAGGTTTGCTGCCATGGCAGTAAAACAAAAGATGATGAAAACCCTAGAGGTGCCCGAAACAGGCTCTAGGCAGGATATTTAAATACCCTAGAAGTGCCCAAAACAGGCTCTAGGAAGGATCATGAGCAAGGACACTCCGCTGCTATCAAAGTCCACGTATCTAAACCGAGTGACGGACAAATTAGCAAGAGTGAATGAAAGCCTTCACGAGATGACTCTATTCAAAGGGTTCAGAGTTTTGTACAGTGCACCTATCTTAGCTTCAGACCCAGAGAATAGTTGTGATAAGCTGAAGCCCTTAAAGCCATGATCAGAAAAAGAAGATGGAAGTGCCTAACTGTGCTGCCAAGGCAGCAACTCGTATCATTTTTAGTAATTTAATTATTTTAGGCATTCCCTGTTAACTTAGTTATCTCAGCATATTTAGCATGAACACAGACCTGTACACACTGCACTAAGCATAAAGAAAAATTAAAATCTAAGTTATTTCATGTCATTCCCTATCACTAACATAAAATAGGTGTCACGACCTTGAGGTAAGAAATCAAGTTAAAGGCTAAAGTTTCTATTAATTTTGTACAATGGGCGGATTTACTATTTAGGTTGCATTGCTTGAGGACAAGTAATAGTTCGAGTTTAGGGTGTGTAGAGTGTCCACGAGTTCTATATTTTGTACACATTTTTGCCCTTATTATTGATATTCTTAAGCTCATTTAGGCATATTTAGGTGCATTACATGCATAATAACATTATTTTTTCTTTCACCATGCTTTTATTGAATATTTTATGATTGGTTAAGAAAAGATACTGTTTAGTTTAGTTTTTATTTTTAGGTGTTGTAGCTGTGTAGAGGAGGAGAGGACATGAGAGGATAGGAAAGCTGGAAACAATATGAGCTGTACTGAAGCAGTTCCAGATGCCGCTAAGGACGCTGCCGAAGCAGCATTGCCGCCTAGTGCCGTCCAGGCAGGAGTTACATCGACTTAGCCTAGATGGGTCGCGATTCTCTGAGCCAGTCTTACAATTTTCCGAAGCTTGTAGCGGTCGATAGAGCTGATCCAAGATTGATAAGTAGAAGTACTTATCCTTACTTGCGGGAGAAGGCAACGTCCAAAGAGTCCACATTTAAGTAAAAAAGGAGTCTGTATTTAATGTAAATTACTTTAAGAACTTCTACTTCAAGAAGGACTCAAACTTAGGCCATGAGCCCTATATATACCCAATGTATGTAAGGGTATATGGGTATCTCATATATCGGGAGAGCATATCTTACCGGATAGATGGATGGGTAGCTAGATAGATGGGAGTTGTTGGGGGTCGAGGCCCAACTCTCCTAGGGTTTAGGCGCTTGTATGTAAAGTAGTTGTGAGAAACGGTTGTAATAACTTTGAGTTGTTTTCAATAAAATTCCAAGTTTGCTTAATCTATGCACTTTATTGTTTCAATTAGTCCTAACCAGTCAGTTGAGAGAATCCATTTGTCGGGCACGAAAGTGTAAGGCTCACGAAAGGGTTAAGCACGGTCACAACATGTTGGGGCGTAACTAACTTGGTTCCCAAAAGTTCACAAGTTTTAGCGACTAAAAGGGATCACCAACCGAACAGACTATCCCGTGTTAGGTTTACGCTGAGATTGCTAGGCATTGCCTACTTCACGCTAGCTTTCGCGCATCTTTACCTAGAAATAAGGAGGATCATTGTCGACTATCTCGCCGAACTTGAAATGACTGCCAAACTTGCCGCCAGGACTTATTTTCATTCCACTTGCCGAGACAGCGAAAGTTGCAGGGGCAATGACCCGCTGCGGCCGCGTGACAGGTTCGTAGCTGCCGCCCGCCATTACCCGTCGAGGCAGCAAATCATGGCAGCGCAAAACACTCATAGGCTTTACAATGCAGTCTACACAATATTAAGCTACTATTGTCTTACCCAATCTATCGTCCAAAACTCTCCCTATCCTCCTTCTCATCTCTATCTTAATTATGCATTTACTAAATCTTTGTACAGAAAACCATTCATAGAAGCTGCTCTAATCCCTGTAGGAGACGATATCTTTTATACTATAACTTTACAAGAGTGTGCACTTGCGCTGATAAATAGAGAACACTCAAATGCTCCACGCGTATCGGTACAGTACCAGACCATATCGATACGGGTACTTGAAAAACACGATTTTGACTTCTTTAAATGAACTTTAAATCATTCTCAAGCCTTGTAAAACCCTTAAACATATTTTCAAGTTGTTTTTGACTAAAAACATATTTTAAATTCTTTTCAATTTAGTCCAAACTATTTTTCAAATATTATATCAAAATACTTAGTTCTACACATGATATTTCGGTGAATAGCCCAGAAATGTGCATCGCCGAGACCTATAATCCATCTTGTGCTAGTTGTATGGACATGGAAACGGATAACAAGCACATCCAAATATACAAAGAGAATCATAATCAGGTTTACTACTTGTTAACTTTTCCTATGGTGAAACATTACCCACAACTTTCGATGGAAGTTGATTGATGATGTACGTGGCACTCAAGACTGCAAAGGACCAATATTTGAGTGGGACTGATGCTTGAGCAAGTAAGTAGAGTGTTGTTTCAATGATCTTCCGATGTCGTCGCTCCACTATTCCGTTTTGTTGTGACGTATGTAGGCAAGTCAGACGATTCTGTATACCAAGTGAGCTTAGCTTGCCTCTAAGTGCCTAAAACCCACCTCTACCATCGGTTTGGACAACTCTAACCACTGCAGAAAATTGAGTTTTAACCAACGCAATAAATGCATAAAAAATAACTAAAACTTTACTTTTATATCAAAGTACGTCCAAAAGTTTCTACTACACAAATCCACAAACGATACATAGTAGTGAAAACCTGATGAAACAATTGGAGTTGGGCCCCATACATTCATCTCTACTAATTCGAATGGTTAAGTATATATTGTAGTGGAACTATGAAATGGTAGGGCATGAGCTTTCCTCGTCTGACAAGCTTCACAAATTGTCTTTTTATCTAGTCGAACGTGTTTATTTAAAGCTAAACATAGCACATCAGACGATGGATGGCCGATCCTTTTATGCCACAACTAATAGAGAAACATATCTTTATTCATTGTTGTGTGATAGACTGAGGGTTGTTGTCCTACGACTGGAATGGAAAAACAATATAGGCCCTCTTCTTGAACACCACACAGTACCACCTCACTTGTCTCCTCATCCTTTAGAAAATAATCAGAAGCATGAAACTCAAAATACACCTTATTATCATACGCAAATTTTGATACGGAGAGAAGACTTCGAGAAATATCAGGCACATGAAGTAACTTATCTACTAGTAAATTCTGATTACCACCCATTATAGTAGCTTGACCAATATGAGCAATATTAATTGTTGTGTCGTCAGCTAAATGAACCATACTCTGACTATTGTAACGTGTGGTCGAGCTCATAGTGGACTGGTTGTTGGTGACATGGTGCGTCGCACCTGAGTCAGGATACCACCACAGATCATTGCTTCCGGCACCTGAAGTTGTTAGGGAGTTAACACGAACAGTCTCCATTGTTGGAGATCCTTCTGCCATCTTTGTTGAACCTACAATGTTAGAATTAACAAATGGATCATAGAGATCCTCGTTTGCTTCAGATTGATAATTACAAGCATTGGCTTGTAGAGTTTCAGGTTGCCGAGATTGCATCAAAGTGACTGCTTTGAAGGTTTCATCAAACCGATACCAACAAGTGTCAACCATATGACTTATTTTACCACATAATTGGCATTGAGGTCAGTATCTTCAACGATAGCATCCACCACGACTGACTGCACCCCTGTAACCTCTACCTCGACCTTGACTAGAGGATGGACGAGTGTATTCTGCTCTAGTAGAGGAATCACCTTGTTTTTATTGTGACAGGTCGATTCCAATGGGGACCTCTATGGGATCCATAAGCCTTTACTCAGCATCACAAAGCACCGAGACCACTCCATCGAGGTTGTAGGGTGTTTGGCTTGTAGTGATGACGGCAACAAAAGGTGCATACTCCGTCGGGAGACCTCGGATACTTTATGTCCAGAAAGAGCAAGTAGGTCGCAAATCTCTTTTATTTTAACTGTGTATTCTTTCATACACATCACATCTTTCTTCATCGATCGAAGCTTGTAGTGCAAGTGCATCACTTTCGTTGTCGAGAGCTTGGAAAATAGTCTAGTATTCACACTCCAGATTTCGGCAGAAGTTTCAGCTCCAACTAATTGAGGAAGGACATCGAAGCTTACCGTGAACAAGAGCCAAGACGCCAGTGAGCTGTCTTGTTTCACGAACTGGACATACGCTGGATTCATAACCCGCTCATCGGTTGCTCGCACAACATATCTCATTGGCTTTGACGTCTTCGAGTCAATATACTCCTCTAAGCCGAGGCCACAGATGGTGAGAATCATATGTTGCTTCCAAAGGAGGAAGTTTAATTCATCCAAACAAAAATTGATTCATTTTTTAAGAAAATTTGTGTTGTTGAATCGTCGACACTGCGCACCATAGTTGAGTCATCACTGATCGTTTCATCAAGGTTCACCATGGCTGTTTTACAGGCTTTGCCAAGAGCAACAGTTCAGAGATCTTCCTCTACCACCAAGACTATCGGAAATGAGACAACTGAGATGATCGTCGTAGCTCTGATACCATGTTAGAACACCTCTGGTGACGATGAGATGAAGCCAATGTGCAATTACAACGTATGATCTGAGATTGAATCAAAAGGAATGAAGATGATGTGCAGTAGAACAAACTGGAGAAATGGGCTACTTTTTTTATTGATTTAAAATTGGCAACATATGGATACAATTTTAGAGAAATTAAGCCTATCGAGCCTTAGCCCAATACTGTCCTATCTATACTAGAAACGGGCTAGCTCTAACAGATTGAGGCCTAGCTAACTAACTCAATGGCAGCTAATAATGAGTTGGAGTGCCGGCTAATAATGAGCTGGAGCTGACTAGATGCTGGCTGTATCTGACGTGTACTGATGAGCTGTGTATGACCTGTTAACGTGAGTTGTGTATGAGATGTCTATGTGAGCTATATTTAGAACCTACTAGGCAGAGAGTTGAAATATTTAGGCCCAATTATATGCAGGCTCTATCAGTTTAAACATTGGAGACAATATTGTTGGGAGGGGCAGCCTCGTATCTCGAATATGGACCGTAAGACGAACATGTATATTATAAAACTTTTAAATTATGACACCTCAAACTAAAATTCCTGGCTTTGCCCCTGTATGTGTTCATATATATTCTTAACTATTTGACAATGCACACTAGGGATGACAATATAATCCGAATCTGATTTGAATCCTATCCAATCCGAATTTGATTGAAAAAAGTCTGAATCCGAATCTGATCTAAGTCCATATCCGATCTAAATCTGATCCGATTTCAATCCATATATGAATTCGAATAAAAACATTTCTGACTTTTAATTCTTTAAAACAAAATATCATTTATAATAGTACAAACAAAATTATCTTACATATATTTCCATATTAAAAGTGATAATAAAAATATAAATATTTAAAAATGCAAGTTAAATGATAATAATATTTACTATGATTTATATCTATTAACTAAACTTAATATAGTGTAATATATCTACGTATATCATATGCAATTATGCATTTATACATAAATATGAAAAAAGAAATAAATGTAAGATAAAATCGTAGACAAATAAACAAGAAAATAAATACAATAGAAAAATAAATAAATGTAAAATATCATTGAATTGCCGAAAATTAAGGAAATTAGTTAATAAAATAGTAAATGATGTGAAATTGTAAGATAAAGTTAAGATATATTAGGTTAAAATTATGAATTAAAATAGGAAGAAAATTAAAAACATAAATAATAAACAAAATTTTTTAAATGTAGTCAACAAACAAGGGATGAAAAATGAATAAATACATAATTAAATGAAATAAATTAAAAATGCAAGAAATTAAATACACAAAATTATGAACTAATTTACATTAAAATAAAAAATGAAAGTGTCGAAACACAATATATCCTAAAGATGCTAAAACTCGCGGATCTACCCCTTAGACTCGGTCAACACTAGGCATGGTAATTTAATCTGAATTCAATCTGAAAAAATATGATCCTAAAACAAATACGATTTAAAAAAATTTGAATACAAATCCGAAAAAATGCCCGAGTCCTATTGTAATTGAACTCGGACTTGGACTCTATACAGTCCGATCCAAGTTGGCCCACTGCCATCCTTAATGCACACAAATCGATTAAACCCGAATTTATAAGTTACTTTTTATTTGAAAGTATCATGATTTTATAAATAAAAAATAAAAATACTCAAACATAGTTAATTGTCTATATATATTTTGTTTATACCCAAAACCTCTCATAATAAAGGCCGCTTTGGATTTTTTTGATTAAGTAAATATAACTACATTCTTTAAATAAATGCTCAGATTCAAACATATACAAGATAAGATAACATAAATATCTTTGACCACTCGACTAGTTGTGGATCTCATGCCACTTGCGATATTAATTCCTCGTGTGAAACTACGTATAAACTAGTATTAATAAAATTTAGGGTAAACTACATACATGACCAATATATTATGGGTTTGGATTCGATTTGACTACTATACTTCTAATTGTAGCAATTAAACCACTGAGCTATTAAATTGGACTCAATGTGACCACTAACCGTTAAAACCCAACGGAGGGAGTGATGTGGCCGTTAGTCGAAATTGGTATAATTTCACATTTGGTCCCCGCTATTTACACATTTTATCAATTTGCTCCTAATTTTATTTAATAAAATAATTTGATTATTTAATTAAATCAAATATATATTTAATAAAATTTAACGGGGACCAATAAAATTATTTAATTAAATTATTTTATTAAATAAAATTAGGATCAAATTGATAAAATGTGTAAATATCATGGACCAAATGTGAAATTATACCAATTTTGAGTAACGGCCACGTCACTCCCTCAACTGGTTTTTAACTGTTGGTGGTCACGTTGAGTCCAATTTAATAGTTCAGTGGTTTAATTGCTTCAATTAGAAGTATAGTGGTCAAATCGAATCTAAACCCATAATATAGTAGTTATTGTTAGAAGCTAGGCGTTAATCCAAGAATAAATAATAAGATAAATAATATTATTTAACGAACAATATAAAAATAAGAACAATACAACAATATAAAAATAAAACCGATTTGGAACCAAAAGAAACGTGTTGAGGCCTGCACGAACGCAGTTTCCTTAAGACAGATTTTCGGCCACTCCTATGGTGCTCGAGTTCATTGGTCGTCTGTCTCCCAGGATACAACAACATAAGATCAACCACAGTTGCACTACTGTGGAGATCACGAACTGACCCTTGCCTTCGCCTATCACCGAAAACCACTTGTAAAATCCACAGAGTAAAACAATAACATTTTTTTCTGTGGTTTTGAGTTGTGTCAAACCTAGAAGGTTTACTCTCTATTTATAGGATTGTCATGAGGGTATAAGTGGAAATTTTGACCTAATGGAGCATTTAATATTGAGAATCAATTGATTCTCCTACAAAGCAATTTCCAAAATTATTATCTGAATTAAAGGTAATTTCTAATATTTACCCTTTTAATTCCAAGATAAAATTTGGCAAATTTATGCTTTTATTTGAGGAAAATTCATTTCAAATTTGGGTCAAAATATCTGCAAGCCCACGAAGGACCAGACCGGTTCAGACATTTGCGTTACCCACGTCGTGCACGTCTGCACATTTACGAACCAACAATTGGTTCCACATTTTCCTCAACAACATTTGAATCAATTTCTTATTCAAAGCTCCAAAATTATCAAATTTTTCCAACAATCCCCCACATGAATGAAATTGATTTAATCAAAAACATTTTGACTCGATGTGGTGATAGATTCTACGATCGATAGCTGCATAGGATAGGTAGGTGTCCACCCTTGAACCTTCCCTTGTGAAAGTATATTTACTTTACTAGCTGACCAGTAGACGTAATGTCCTTGAACTGTTCTGCCGTTTGTGTAAACGATGATATACTTCACACAACTACCTCTCTGACAAGAGTATTAGTTCTCATGGGTATGTCCATATGGCCGTGGACATCGCCTGGTTCTGCAAGAGTTTGAAAGAACTATGCCCAATAGTCTCATTGAAGCGGCCCCACTTCACTCTCACATAGGTGACTTATGTTGCTTGACTTCACAAAAGCATACAATGGTCATTAAAAGCATTGCTTAGCCTAAACCACTTTGATCACCGTTTACATCATAGGAATGGACTTGGGGATAAGAGCCCTTACAGTGACCGCACAGGTCTATGCAATTAGGTTGTCCCTTTGAACCTAGATCTTGGGATCTCCAGTCAACTAGGTAGGGTTTTCCTTCACATAGCACCTTAAATTTACATGGGCTTTAGTCTCATTCCTTTAGATGTTTTCTCAACTTGATCTCAATTTAACCCTTTGGTTAATGGATTCACAACGTTATTCTTTGATTTCAAAAAATCAATAGAGATAACTTCATTTGAGATCAGTTGTCTAACGGTATTATGTCGATAACGCACATGTCTCGACTTACCATTATACACAAAGCTCTATGTCCTACCTATTGTGGGCATTGGCTTTGGTCGTTCAGGAATATCCTCCAAGAAATTTCTAAAGCCATTCGACTTGTTTTCTAGACTTGTCTAGAACTTCAAAATCAGATTCTATTATGGATTTGATTTTAACCATTTTTCTTGAGGATTTCCATGACACGGTTCCTCCTCCCAAAGTGAAGACATATCCACTTATGCCTTTGATATCTTGAATATTAGATATCCAATCGCATCGGAGTATCCTTCTAAATAGAAGAATCTCTGGAATAATGCAATTCATAATCTCGAGTATATCTAAGATATCTCAATGCCCTCACAATTGCTTTCCAGTGATTTTCACTTGAATTGCTTGTGAATCTACTTGAACTGCTCATAGTAGAAACAATATCTGGTCTATTGAATCTACTTGGTCAACACTTTGGTTTTTGTTCTTGGAAAAAAGTTGGCATGTATTTATTGGAGTTCTGGCTATGCCGGAAACATCCTTGCCAAACTTCTCTTGCCCACGTAGTGTGACTACGTCAATATGAGACCTTTAAGTGATCGTTTGATTTGGATGCCCAAACTCAAATATGTTTATCTCATAATTTTCATGTCAATCTTGAATTTGACAAGTCTTTGGTACGTTTACCATTTTATTGTTGCTTCCAACAATGAATATGTTATTAACATACAAACAAAGAATAATATATCCAATGTTAGTAGTTTTGACATATACACATTTGTCACACTCATTTATCTTGAAGTTGTTTGTCATCATGACATTATCGGACTTATCATGTCTTTACTTTGGTGCTTGTTTAAGTCTATACAAGGACTTCACCAACCTACATACTTTTCTCTCTTGACTTGAAACTACATAACCCTCAGGTTGTTCCATGTACATTTCTTCATCAAGATCTTCATTTAGAAAAGCTCTTTTAACATCTATTCGATGTACGTCTAGATTTCGCAAAGCGACAATTGTAAGTATCATACTTATGGAGGTTATCCTTGATACATGAGATTATGTACCGAAATAGTCAAGACATTTGGTAACCTTTTATTACCAATCTGGCCTTATACTTATCAATTGTTCCATCTACTTTCATTTTCCGTTTGAAATTCATTCAAAACTTAGTGGTTTAATTCACGGAGAAAGATCCACTAATTCCCCACGTATAATTTTGCATGATGGAATCAATTTTACTATTAATGGCATCCTTCCATAAGGTGCCTTCAGATGAATGTATAACATCATTATACGTTTGAGATTCAACCTCTAGCATAAAGTTTAGAAAAATGATCCAAAGAATTTTTCTACCCTTGCTCGTTTACTTCTTTGTGGCTCTATTTCAAGCTCAAACCTTTGTTGATCATTTGAGTCATCTTTATCGATAATCTCCGAAGTTCGTTTCATTGAACTTTGACCAACTTCCCTAGCTTTACAAGGGAATACATCTTCCATTATCGTATGCTTGTGAATCTCAGGGTTCTTCGATTCATACACAAGAAATCGATATACATTGCTATGTTTAGCCAATAAAAATACAATCCACAATTTTTAGGGATCTATTCTCAGTTGCTTTAGTAATGGGTCATTACTTTTGCAAGACACCCCCACATTTTCAAGTAGTTGTAGGAAGGTTTAATTACCTTCCATAACTTATATGGTGTCTAGTCTCTTTAATTACGGGAAATCTTGTTTAAAAGGTAATTAGCTTATAGATCAGCTTCCCCCACATGCTAGGCACATTATAGTACCAACGTTACTCATATAGAGCTTCTCCTCATCTTAAACCTTTAATTAAGTTTGGGATTCAACATCATGCTCATAGAGAACAATTTTCACTATAGCTTCATCTTTACATTATTTTTGTGCTATCATCAATGAAGGTAATAAACATATTCCTTCAGCCAATATGTTGTCATATCAATTGTTATGGCAATAACATTGCCCTCGTTTGAAAGTCTATAGTCCAAAGACTTGTTCCTCATCTTATGGCAATTGAAGCATTTTTTTTTCATAAAATTTTGCTTCTTGAACACACCGTCCAATTTACGGTTTGAAGTCGTTTTTGACTTCTACTACGTTTGCCATGATAATATTTATCTTAGCAATATTTACCTTAGTAACATTTGAAGGTGGTAACAATATTTACCTTATCCTCTCTAATAATAGGAGGACCATCCTTCAGATATTTAACTAGGTTTATCATGGTCAATTATGCAACATCTTTTGTTGCCATGTATGAATTTTTTTTTCAATAAATTTCACTGATTTTTCCATTGTGTCACGTAGATACAATCCAGAACCAAAAGTTATGAATCTGTTGAACGTTAGGAATTTAGTCAAAGACTAAAATCAGAAACAGAAACATAATTTCTAACTTTTGTTAGACGACGGAGATTTAGTAAACTAAACCCCAAACAAAAGTTCACACGGTATTAATAGAAAGAACAATAATAAACAATGCACCAGGTAGGTAACTTATGAAAGAGAGGTGGTGCACTAGGCACGCTTAAATACCAAGTCTCTCAAAGAACCAATCCTAGACATGCATTTTTAAATTTTCTTTCAATCACCGTTTATGAATTTTATTCTTGAAATCATTCCAAGCATGGATGATCAATCGGAATCACTACCTTTGATTCACAACAATTTGGAATCTTCCATTTATGGTCCAACGACCCTCTCGATTCTTTAGCCATTTTTTAAACACTGTGCACTTCATAGCATGCATCAGAATAGGCTTTAAGAATTTAATTTTGACATAGAGAATCAAGTTCTTCTATGCTTTGATTCAAGACCTTAGTCAGAATCAGCGCTCTAAATTTGGTAACCAATGTTACTTTCCGAAATAAATTCACCAATTTATTTCTAAAATAAAATCATAGTTGATAATAAATTTGAGTTATTTTTTTTAAATAAATTCACCAATTTATGTGAATTTATTTCAAGGTTGAATCATTCTAGATTCTCACGAAATTAAATCCAACGATTTATTTCCCTTAACAAGTTAGAATCAACACATGATTCTAGTACAGAAAATAAATTTAATAATTTATTTCCTTTTACACAAATTTAATCATATTTGATTCTTACGGAAATAAATTACATGATTTATTTTTCTTAACAAGTTAGAATCAACGCATGATTCTAGCATAGAAATAAATTTAATGATTTATTTCCTTTTACAAAAATTGAATCATACTTGATTCTTACGGAAATAAATTCAATGATTTATTTTCCTTGCAACGTTAGAATCATACAAGATTCTCTTGAAAATAAATTCAATGATTTATTTCCTTTTCCAAAATTAGAATCAACACAAGATTCTAACGAAGAAATAAATTCAGTGATTTATTTCTCATATATCTTTTGTTAAATATTGGGATTAGTAGCACTAAAACCCAAACCAAAGATATCAAGGCAACAAAATCAAAGGAATTGATCCTTTAATTTTTTTTTTTATTCTTGTTTTGGAAAGATCACGTAAATCCGTTAAAACGGCAGAAATTAATTCCTGAAACAAATTATTTACGAGATCTTTGTTTCCACAACAATCATGATTTCGCTTGAATATTCTGTTCGTCTCTATAAAATTTCTCAAAAGAAATTGTTAGTACAAAATAAAATCCATATAATTTCCAAAAATACAAATAATCATAATTAAGACAAAAAATGTGACAAAGTATAATTTATATACATGCCATATTTAAAATGTCCGCGTTATAAGGTAACATTATCATAACAATATTACTAAAAATATTACCAAATTTTAAACTTTATCTTAACAATGTTATAAAAAAGTTTAATTATGGCATAAACCATACCATATTAGAAGTCAAAATTTAATATGGAAATTTAACTTATTAATACCATAATTTATGGTTTTAAAAATGTCATATAAACAAGAAAACTTATTAAGGAATATTTAAATTACCTTACTAATCGAATATCCAAATGTTCTATCTCAAAAAATACTGCTTGCATCGTGTTGAATCCGTGGTATTGGTGATCTCAACGTTTGTTGTCTTTGGGCATTCACTTTTTCTATGCGTGAAAATTTCCTCATCGTGTGAATCATTGCTTTAGATACAATAATCAGTTCGTCTTGGATTAAAACTGAGAATCTGTCTTAAGATTGTTAGAAGCTAGGCGTTAATCCAAGAATAAATAATAAGATAAATAATATTATTTAACGAACAATATAAAAATAAGAACAATACAACAATATAAAAATAAAACCGATTTGGAACCAAAAGAAACGTGTTGAGGCCTGCACGAACGCAGTTTCCTTAAGACAGATTTTCGGCCACTCCTATGGTGCTCGAGTTCATTGGTCGTCTGTCTCCCAGGATACAACAACATAAGATCAACCACAGTTGCACTACTGTGGAGATCACGAACTGACCCTTGCCTTCGCCTATCACCGAAAACCACTTGTAAAATCCACAGAGTAAAACAATAAAAATTTTTCTGTGGTTTTGAGTTGTGTCAAACCTAGAAGGTTTACTCTCTATTTATAGGATTGTCATGAGGGTATAAGTGGAAATTTTGACCTAATGGAGCATTTAATATTGAGAATCAATTGATTCTCCTACAAAGCAATTTCCAAAATTATTATCTGAATTAAAGGTAATTTCTAATATTTACCCTTTTAATTCCAAGATAAAATTTGGCAAATTTATGCTTTTATTTGAGGAAAATTCATTTCAAATTTGGGTCAAAATATCTGCAAGCCCACGAAGGACCAGACCGGTTCAGACATTTGCGTTACCCACGTCGTGCACGTCTGCACATTTACGAACCAACAATTGGTTCCACATTTTCCTCAACAACATTTGAATCAATTTCTTATTCAAAGCTCCAAAATTATCAAATTTTTCCAACAGTTATTTAAGTAGTTTACCCTCAAATTTAAGCCAATAAAAGAACATGAATGGTAAGGAAGCAGCTCTAAATCTTATACCCTTTTTCTTCTAGGATAAATCCCGATTTTAAAATGAAATTTTGTTTAGTGTGTGATGCGTTTGATTTAATATAATTATGTCTAAAATGTCGGTTTTAATTTAATTTTTAGCCTACAAAGACATAAAAATAATCGCACCAAATCAAAGACTATATATTACATATTAGATTATAATTAATTTTTAATTTCAATATTGTCTTTTTCTTCTTCTTTATTGCTGTGTTTGTTTGATGTTTTATCAAAAAGCTTAATAATGATTGTTTCTTCATAATTGATGAATTATTAATCACCTAATTTTCTTCTTTTAAGTAATGGATGATTTATGTATCAAATAGCTTTAATAATTGGGAATTAGGTAGGCTAATGGACCAGACTGTACCTCAATACACTTCAGTTTTGTTTCTTTTAGGTCCATTATATTTGATTTGCTTTTGAACGAGATATGGATACTAATGATTTTCAATTATTATCATTTTATTGACCACGATTGAAGACTAAAGATTTTTTAATAGTTATTGGATGATTACAAGTCATATTTTTTTAATAGTTATTGAACACCTTGTAAATAAAGTTGATTGAACCAAGTCTTCAAGGATGAACATCATTTTCTTTTTTTCTAGGACCACTTCAAGATTAAAGATTTTAACTTGATTTTCCCTATATTTAAACCTGATCCACCCCGCCCCGAATATAAATATTAATTTACCCGCCCTCCCCGCCATGATCTATCAACCTATAAACCCGACCAGAAAATTTAAAAAATATTAATTTTCGTCGGCGATAAATATTAGATCCGACCAAATCACTATCACAGTCACAAAATATAGGTTTCAAGGGACATTCAACCTATATAAAAATAAAATAAAATAAAATCAATTAAATTAAATTAAATTAAAGGGTTAACTACTGGAATAGTCACTTATGTTTCCCCACCAGTACAGCGTTGGTCACCGATTTTGAAAAACGACCAGTAAGGTCACTTACGTTTTCGGGGCGTAAACTTTTGGTCACTCAG
The DNA here is from genome assembly GCA_030270665.1 of Hibiscus trionum. Lineage (NCBI taxonomy): Eukaryota > Viridiplantae > Streptophyta > Magnoliopsida > Malvales > Malvaceae > Hibiscus > Hibiscus trionum. The sequence continues at coordinate 1,017,955 of BSYR01000016.1, forward strand.
TCGTTTGCTGCCGTTAAACATTGAAGGCTTGATGATCTGGCAGCGAAAAAATAAGGGTAAAATACTACAATGGCCACTAAAGTTTATCTAATGTATATTTCTGCTCCCCAATTTTAAAAAATAAACATTATGGTCACTACTGAAAATGTTTCTTTATAATTTCACCCTTGAATTTTCAAAAATACATTTTCAACCCTAAAACTTTACAATCAATGTAGGGAAACGCCGGTACACCCCTTGGCGTAGTGAAAAAATTATCCGGTGAATTCCGCCAGTGATCCATGTACAAGGGACAAATTCGGTGTGAGTAGGGATGAAATATTACCTTAATAAATCTGGTATCTTTATATCCTTATGGAGTTAGGATAAACCAAATCGAATCCAAGTCGTCACAATAGCGCTCCGACCTCTACGCAGTTCACCCGAACGAAACGAACAATATTTTCTCTTCTCTAACTGTTAGAGAGGTTTTTCGAAAAGCATACTTTGACTACTAGACCTTATGCCTTTAAATAGCATTCAAAAACCTAATTGTAATTAAATTTAGATTCATTAAATACACAATATATTTAATCGAATATAATTAAATATGTAGAATCTAATTCTACTTTAATTCGAATTCATTAAATATACAACATATTTAACCAAATACAATTAAATATGTAGAATCTGATTTTACTTTAATTAGGTTTCTTTAGGGATATATATTTTAATAGTGTTTTATAATTACAATAATTATCTAATTATTAAAAAATATATAAACGAGATTATCTATAATTACAATAATTATAATAATTTCATCTTTAATAATTATTACGTGTATAACAAGTTTTTACACATGCAATCTAGTCGATATTTGTTCATTTCAATCATAGGGTGTGACCCTTGTAGGTTCATGTAACGTTAGTAGTAATATCTAGAACAATTCTAATATTACAAACAATGAGTGACATCTAGCAATACATCATTGCTACCTAAGTTACATAAAGTCGTGGTTCGACTTTACCTTTTTCCGTGATGAACTTCTTTTATGTATTACATCCTTTTATCCTTATATCTAGATCGAACACAAATCATGGATTAGTCACATAAATTTAATCGAGCATGACCATGCATTTTCTAGTCTCACTCAATCAAGTGACCTACGATATTACTCCTATTATGTAGGAGGGACAAATCCTATCTTGATCAACCATATTTCGCTATATAGAGTGTGACATATCCAATATTAGTCTTTATAGTGTAGTTTGTTACAACTCACGTTTGACTGCATCAAAATATGTCACTCTCGATATTGAAATAATGATGATCTCAAGTCTGAGGATCATACACTTAGTTATCACCATGAGCAATGTTGTGACTGTCACATAATAATCCAAGAAACATGCTCATAGCGGGTCAGTCCAATATATCATTCTCTAACATATACTTATGTATTGATTTTGACATCTCTATGTCAATTACAACAATTTGTTATCAATCAAGTACATATTAGTCTTAATATATTATTGTTGTCCATGCCCACAATAATTCTCGAGTAAGGACATTCAAGTATAACTATATTATTCTAAGGGCTTTATTATAATTTAATTTATTTATAGATGCACATAATAAGACTGAAATAATAATAATGGCTTTATTAACAAACAAGATAAAATAAGTATGTCTTTTACAATCATTTCATGATTGGTCTTTGGGCATACTCCAACAATCTCCCACTAGCACTAAGACCAATCACTCATGTATCTAATACCAAGAGACTTAGTGTGACGTTCATGCTTCTGCTGTGTCAGAGGCTTTGTCAGTGGATCGGCGACATTGTCATCCGTTGGTACTCTGCATATTTCTACATCTCCTCGATCAATGATTTCACGAATAAGATGGTAACGCCTAAGTATGTGTTTGGATCGCTGGTGAGATCTGAGTTCTTTTGCTTGTGCGATGGCTCTGTTGTTGTCACAACGTAGATCTATAACATTTGATATGCTAGGCACGACCCCTAGTTCAGATATGAACTTTTTGATCCAAACAGCCTCTTTTGCAGCATCGCTTGCTGCAATATACTCGGCTTCTGTTGTAGAATCCGTTACTGTATCTTGCTTTGAACTTTTCCAACTTACAGCACCTCCATTAAGGCAAAACACAAAACCTGGTTGCGATCGAGAATCATCCTTATCAATTTGGAAGCTTGCGTCAGTATAACCTTTTATACTTAGTTCTTCCTCACCTTCATACATAAGGAATGTATCCTTAGTTCTTCTTAAGTACTTAAAAATGTTTTTTTTACTGCAACCCAATGACCTTCACCAGGATCTACTTGGTATCGACTTGTCATACTTAGTGCATATGATACATCCCGACGTGTACATAGCATGACATACATGATAGAACCAATGGCCGAAGCATATAGAATCTTACTCATGTGTTCTCTCTCTTGAGGCATTGAAGGACATATTTCCTTCGAGAGAGAAATACCATGTCACATAGGTAAGAATCCTCTTTTAGATTATTCCATACTGAATCTTTTCAATACTTTGTCTATGTATGTATTTTGACTTAGTCCTAGGAGTCGTCTTGATCTATCTCTATAAATCTTGACTCCTAATATGTAGGTTGCTTCACCCAAGTCTTTCATAGAAAAACATTTTCCTAACCAAGTCTTTACAGACTGTAAGGTATGTATGTCACTTCCTATTATTAGTATATCATCCACATACAATACCAAGAATGTAACAATGCTCCCACTAGTTTTCTTGAAAACACACGGTTCATCTTCATTTTTAATGAAACCAAACTCGTTGATTGCCTCATTAAAACGAAAAATCCAACTTCGAGAAGCTTGCTTCAACCCATAAATGGATCTTTGTAGTTTGCATACTTTTGGGGCATCTTTTGGATCGACAAAACCCTCAGGTTGTGTCATGTACACATCCTCATCTAATTTTCCATTAAGGAAAGAGGTTTTGACATCCATTTGCCAGATTTTATAATCGTAATATGCAGTTATTGCAAGCAATATCCGGATAGATTTAAACATAGCAACATGGGAAAAAGTTTTATCATATTCTAAACCATGAATTTGACGAAATCCTTTAGCGACCAATCACCCTTTGTATGTTTGTACATTGCCATCCATGTCGGTTTTCTTTTTGAAAACCCATTTGCACCCTATGGGCTTAACCCTTTCGGGTGGGTCGACCAAAGTCCATACTTGGTTTTCTAATATGGAATCTATCTCGGATTTCATGGCTTCTAGCTATTTCTCAGAGTCAGGCTCTCCACTGCTTCTTGATAAGTCTTAGGTTCATATTGGTCTATGAGAAGAACGTCTCCATGCAATGTGACAAGAAATCCATATCTCTCAGGCACATTGTGTTCTCTCATAGATCTCCGTAGTGGTTGTTTTTAAGAATGGTTGGATGTTCCTCAACTAATTGTGGAACTAGTGGTTGTTCAATCTCTGGTTCAGTGATCTGTGGTTGATCTTGAATTTCTTCAAGTTCAATATTTCTCCCACTTCCCTTTCTGAGAATAAATTCTCTTTTGAGGAAGACTCCTGTTCGAGCAACAAACACTTTGTTCTCAGATGGATTAAAGAAATAGTATCTTTTAGTTTCCTTAGGATACCCTACAAAATTACATTTATGAGATTTGGGTTCGAGTTTTGTAGACATCTAATGTTTAACATAAACTTCGCATCCCCAAATTTTCATAAAAGACATACTAGGACGCTTCCTAGTCCATATCTCATATGGTGTCTTCTAAACTGATTTAGACGGAATACGATTTAGTGTGAAATCAGTTATTTCTAGCGCATGTCCACAAAAAGATGTTGGAAGATCAGCATGACTCATCATTGACTGAACCATGTCTAACAATGTTCAATTTCTCCTTTCAGAGACTCCATTGTGTTGTAGAGTACCTGAAGGTGTAAGTTGTGAGACAATCCCAAATCCTTTAAGAAGTTCATCAAACTCTAGGCTTAAGTATTCTCCTCCTCAATTTGATCGAAGAGCTTTGATACTCTTTCCTAACTGGTTTTGTACTTCATTCTTAAATTCCTTGAAATTTTCAAGGGCTTCAGCTTTATGATGCATTAGATAAACATACGCATATCTACTGAAGTTGTCAGTGAAAGTAATAAAGTATTGAAACCCTTCTCTAGCTTGTGTATTCATCGGTCCACATATATCACTATGTATTAGACCTAATAAATCACTTGCTCGCTCATTTTTACCATCAAATGGTGATTTGGTCATCTTTCCCATTAAGCAAGGTTCACATATATCTAATTTTTCGAAATCAAAAGAATCTAAAAATCCATCTTTATGAAGTTTTGATATGTATTTCTCACTTATATGACCCAAGCGAAAATGCTAGAGATAAGTTTGATTAGAGTCATTTGTTTTTGATTTTTTCGTATTTATGTTATATATGGAGTTGTCTTGATCTAAGATATAGAGGCCATTGATTAATTGAGTTGTACCATAAAAAACATTATTGAAGGAAAAAGAACAACTATTATTCTTAATGATAATCTCAAAACCAATCTTGTCCAAACAAGAAATTGAAATAATGTTTTTAGTCAAACTAGGTACGAAATAACAACCCTCTAAATCTAAAACAAGTCCACTAGGTAATGACAAAGTATATGTTCCTATAGCTAATGCATCAACTCTTGCTCCATTTCCCACTCGTAGGTCCACATCTCATTTTGCCAATTTTCTACTCCTTTTTAGTCCCTATACAGAAGTACAAATGTGTGAACCACAACCGATATCTAATACCTAAGAAATAGATGTTGATATATTAATATCAATAACATAAATACTTGATCCGGGCTGTCCATTTTCTCTTGCCTTCTTGATCTCCTCAAGATAGATAGGGCAATTTCTCTTCCAATGTCCAGCATTATTGCAATGGAAACACTTTCCTTCTTTTCCAACTCCTTCTTTGGGTTTCAATGCAGCTTTTCCTTTTTTGGGCTTTGGCTTTGCCTTGGTGTTGGGCTTTCCTTTTCTATTATCCTTTCGGACCATCAGAATAGGTTTACAACTAACCTTTTTCATATTGTTTTCTATTGTTCTTAACAGACCAAGCAACTAGGGCAACGATTTGTTAATTTCATTCATATTGAAATTAAGAACAAACTAATTAAAACTATCCAGCAACGATTGTAGGATAACATCAGTAGCTTATTCAACACTTAGAGGGAAGCCTAATTTTTCAAGGGTCTGAATATACCCTATCATTTTGAGAACATGAGTTCCCATTGGAGTTCCATCCAACATTTTGCATCGAAACAAAACCTTAGAGGTCTCATACCTCTCTTGACGAGCTTGCCCCTAATATAATTCTTTATGATTTTTAACCATCTCATAGGGAACCATGTCCTCATGTTTTTTGTGAAGCTCAGGGGTCATGGTCGCAAGAATCAAGCATCCAACATCTACCATGTCATTTGAGTATTTCTCAAAGGCTTCCCTTTCATCTTTGGAGGCATAATCCGCTGGCTTTTTAGGGACATGTTCTTCGATGATTTGTAGTTTCTGTTCTTGCTTAAGGACAATCTTTAAGTTACAGAACCAATCAAGGAAGTTCAGGCTATTCAATTTGTTCTTCTCAAGGACAGATCGCAATGATAATGTGTTTGAGTTTTTCATAAAATCTACAATGATAAAATATGATTTATAAGTACCTTTTATCATGTTTATAAAGAAATTACATTCTCACTATTAAAAACCCTCAAAATTGAAAAAACTTACTAAAAGTATTTCTAGTGGGAAAGGATCCATATTTCATTTTATTCCAAGTCAGCTTTGGCTTTACTCTTAGAAATCAATTATTTAGGTAAGCACAATTCCTATATTTGATGAATAACTATTTGTCCAAAACAAAAGTTCATATGGTCTAATAGAAAGCACAATAATGAACAAGGCACCAGGTAGGTAACTTATGAGAAGAGAGGTGGTGTACTGGGCACGCTTAAATATCAAGTCTTTCAAAGAACCAATCCTAGACATGCACTTTCGTATTGTATTTCAATTACCAAAGTCCTTGAACAATCATTAGTCTTTAGGTTTCTAATCTTATTAGAACAACCTAGTTTAACCAATATTACTATCATTGAATGTCACTTTCTTATTCTTCGCATTTAACCAAGATAGATCTAAGTATTTTGCTTTGGAAAAACCTACATAGTACCGATCGAGGTTTTAACGAGGGTTAATATTGGATGACTAATTTTTAATTAAATATGGAGGGTTTTTGTTATATTAATCTCACCAATATATTATGATCTAATCAGTTACCATCATGCTAAAACATACATTGTATCACATATATGTAAAGTAGTAAATATAAATGCAATGGTTATAGCCCTTAAAACTAAGGTGGCCCATCACATGCCAATGGGAGAACCAAAATTACTAAAGATAGAACTTGCTTCTCAAGCACCTAATCCACCTTTGACCGGCCCATCATTATGCTCTTTTGGTCAATGCTTTCTTCACAAATATTACAATTTTTCATAAACTCGTTTTTCATACGAGGGAGTAAGATGAGAAGAGAATTACAATAGAAGAAAGAAAGACACAACACACATGCCGTATTTAGTTAAAACCAAAATAAAAGGGCTATTGGGCTATAACCATGCATTTCAAACATCGTGCATATCGAACATAACATCGAGTGGTTTATTTTTGAGGTCTTGACATTTCATCATCTTAATTGTTGTGTAAAAATCTCACGATTTGATAACTTTTATCAACATTATCGCTTTTTTCAGGATTTCAAAATACACGAGGTTTTTACTTGAACAACTCTTTGTTACTTTCACCGCACGTTATCTATAGACTAACCATTAGTCTGAATATAACTGTTACCCATATATGTTAACGCTTAACATCCAAAAACCCTAACATATATGTGACTAACACTTTAATCACTTGGAATAATCAATTTAATTTATTTAGATTAGGCGTAAAAAGATCTAATGTGTGAAAATATCATACATTTGTCAAAAAATTGAATAAACCCTAATATAATAACATGCATCTCATACAAAAGCATCATCCAAGTAATTAAGTCCGAATTCGTATCGTACAAGTGGCTCTAGTACCACTATTAGGAAATGCCGGTAAACCCCATGGCGTAGCGAAAAAATTATCCGGTGAATTACGCCAGTGATCCATGTACAAGGGACGAACTCGGGGTGAGTAGGGATGAAATATTACCTTAATAAATCCGGTATATTGATATCCTTAGGGAGTAAGGATAAACCAAATCGAATTCAAGTAGTCAAAATAGCGCTTCGGCCTCTACATAGTTCACCCAAACGAAACGAACAATATTTTCTCTTCTCTAACTGTTAGAGAGGTTTTCTGAAAAGCATACTTTTCCTGCTAGACCTTATGACTTTATATATCATTCAAAAACGTAATTCTAATTAAATTAGGATTCATTAAATATACAATACATTTAACCGAATATAATTAAATATGTAGAATCTAATTCTACTTTAATTCAAATTCTTTAAATATACAATATATTTAACCGAATACAATTAAATATGTAGAATCTGATTCTACTTTAATTAGGTTTCTTTAGGGATATATATATATATATATATATATATATATATATATATATATTAATGGTGTTTGATAATTACAATAATTATCTAATTATTAAAATATATATAAACGAGATTATCTATAATTACAATAATTATAATAATTTCATCTTTAATAATTATTACGTGTACAATAAGTTTGTACACATGCAATCTAGTCGATATTTGTTCGTTTCAATCATAGGGTGTGGCCCTTGTAGGTTCATGTAACGTTAGTAGTAATATCTAGAACAATTCTAATATTACAAACAATGAGTGGCATCTAGCAATATATCATTGCTACCTATGTTACATGAAGTCGTGGTTCGACTTTACCATTTTCCGTGATTAACTTCTTTTATGTATTACATCCTTTTGTCCTTATATCTAGATCGAACACAAGTCATGGATTAGTCACACTTGTATACTCCATCTAATATTTCTTGATGTCTTGAGTAGACTATGATAAACGAATAAATATGATATCTCATATCAATTTATTTGAGCATGGCCATGCATTTTTTAGTCTCACTCAATCAAGTGGCCTACGACATTACTCCTATTATGTAGGAGGGATAAATCCTATTTTGATCAACCATATTTCGCTATATTGAGTGTGACATATCCAATATTAGTCTTTATAGTGTGGTCTGTTACAACACACGTTTAACTGCATCAAAATATATCATTATCGATATTGAAATAATGATGATCATACACTTAGTTATCACCATGAGCAATGTTGTGACTGTCATATAATAATTCAAGAAACGTGCTCATAGCAGGTCAGTCCAGTATGTCGTTCTCTGACACATACTTATGTATGGATTTTGACATCTCTATGTCAATAACAACACTTTGTTATCAATCAACTACATATTAGTCTTAATATATTATTATTGTCCACGCCCACAATAATTATGGACTAAGGACATTCAAGAATAACTATATTATTCTAAGGACTTTATTATAATTAAGTTTTTTTTATATATGCACAGAATAAGACTGAAATAATAATAATGACTTTATTAAAAAAAGATAAAATAAGTATGTCTTTTACAATCATCTCATGATTGGTCTTTGGGCATACTCCAACAATCAATTAGTACAATAATATTATGCATGCTTAAATGAAAAATAGGTGCCAAAAGTATACCCTTTTTAAATTTTAGGTGCCCAAATTGCTCCTATTTAATAACTAAACTTTCAAATTGCTCCTATTTTCTCACTCTGGATTATTATTATTATTATTATTATTATTATTATTATTATTATTATTATTATTATTATTATTATTATTATTATTATTATTATTATTATTATTACATGACATATCATTTTTTATTATTGTTAAATTAAAAATAATTTAAAAATAAAATAAAATTATTATTATTATTATTATTATTAAATTTAAAATATTTTAAAAAAATATTACTTCTTAAAATAATTTAGGTGTCTAATATATTACTTCTTAAAATAAATTTAAAATTAGTGTTAAAAAAATTTTCAACCAATCGGTGCTTGACATGTGGTATTAATTTTATTGTTTTAATGGAAAATAATCAAAATTTTCAAATCTTTATAAAATCTCAAAATTTTACAAGCTTCATAAAATAGTCCCTATGTAACTCCCAAGTTTAGGGCCCGGGAGATATTCGGGTTTGGTTAAGCCGGTTCAGGTTAAGCTAATTTTGGGGAAACCAATTAAAATAAACAAATTTTAAAGCTTTTGAAAGAAGGAGAAATTTTAAAGGGGTTTTTGGTAAAATGGGTACAAATAGGTTTTGAAGATGGATTTTAAATTAAAATAAAATGCTATATTTCAAAATTCTTCCACCTCTTCTTCTTCCCCAAACTCATTTCACGTTATTTTGCTTCCTTCCACCAAACCTCCACCATTTTTGAGGTTTCATCAAGGTAAGTGCTTTATTCCTAATATTCTTTCACATTTTCCTATTTTCTATTAATTTCCTTCCAAAACTTCCAAAGGATTTCTCAAGTTCTTCCTTTTTGGGAAATAATGGGTTTTTGAAGGGTTTAAGCAAAGTGGGTCAAAACAGTGTTTTATGTGAGTTGTAAATCATATTTTGAGTGTAAAAGGATGTTAAGACAATGGGTTTATCAAGAAATCCCGGAATTTGAAAAATAGGTAATTTTTTGTTAGAGAGTATTTGGGTTTTTGGCTTGGAAATGGTGGAAAAGGACTTCTAATATTTTGATGGTGTTGGGTTGATGTTTTGGGGTATTTGAACATGGTTTGGATGATAAATTGATGAAGCTATGGCTGATTTAGGGTTAGAGTAGAAATGAAGATGGTTTTGGTTAGTTTCGGATAGGAATCAGAAACTTGTTGTTGTCGGATTTTGATAGGATTGATTTCATTGGGTTTGATTGTTGAAAAGTGTATTAATTCCTTGTTTTGATTGGGTAGAAGCAGCGGATAAAGATTCGGGTTCTTCGGACGCTACACCAGGAGTTCAGGAAGTTTGAAGGTGGACCGTTAGCTTGATTTGGTATTGGGCTGGTGAGTGGTAATGTTTTGAAGCTATAAAATGTTTCAAAGAGGTTTTTTTTTGGGTTTGGGTGGAGCCTTAGGGGCCAACCTAAACTCAAGTGTAAGTTTAACTAATTCTTGCCTTGTTTCGTTAAGTGTTAGTGTATGTGATTATACGTGTTGTTGGGTGAATTACGATTTACTTTTACCTTCTTTTAATGTTGTTATGGTGTTGTTGTTGTTGTTGTCAAAGCCTCACGTGATGGTTAATGGGAAGTGTGTTGTTGAATACGGTAATGTGTAGTCCCACCGGAAGTTGACTAGTAGATGAGTACGGTGATGTGTAGTCCCACCGGAAATATGCTAGTTGTTGTGAACGGTGATGTGTAGTCCAACCGGGAATGGTTGTGCATGTGCATACCATGACCTTGTTCTTATGCTTTTGGTTTAGTATATTAACTTTCCAAATGGTTTTTTCTTTAAGCTAAATACATGTTTTGAACTGCATTGTTGTTGTTGTTGTGATTTTGAGTTCCGCTCACTAAGCTTTTAAGCTGACGCTCTCTTTTTCCAACAATGCATATCGTTAGTGGCTTCGGGAGGCAAGTGAAGCAAAGGAGGAACCTTGGAGTTTATTTGCTAGCTCAAGTATGGTTTTCATGGTTGTAATAATACTTTGGCAATGGGAATGCTAGACTTTTGTGTAGGGGAGTTGGTGTCCAAACTCCTTTGTGGTCGTTATTGTTGTTAACATGTTTAAAATGTAGAAGCATGCCTTGGTTTGGCTTTTGACCTCTTTATGAATGCCAAGCATGAGTGTTTCTTTTAGCTTTTTGGCCATGTATCCATTTTGTGTATGTATGCATGTTTGATGCTGCTTTTAGGGTGTCTTGCTTCTAGTTTTCTTGTTTATCGTGTTACCAAGTTGTTTGACGCATGTTGGGATGAGTTTGGGAACGTTTAGGGATGCCAAAGCGACTTTTTGAAACCCATCTATGCCCAGGCATTTCGAAACATCTGGTATGGTTTCGGAACGGTCAGGCTTCTGGGGCACCAATATCGAAATGGGGTGGTGCCGTTTCGATAAGTTTTGCCACTGGAGGCTCCCGTTTCGGAACCAAGAGGGACATTCCGGAACAACCTAGTTTTGCTTTTTGTTGAGAGCCCGCGTTTCAGAATAGGCAACCCTGTTCCGAAACACAGGTAGTTAAAGTGGTTAAATGGCATCTTTGAAGGTATCCAAACATTACGTTTTAGTCCTTAATGCTTGTATATTTCTGAAATGAGTTTATATGTCTTGTTGGTGTTGGTTTTTGCCTTGTGTGCTTGAAACTTGACTATTTAACTGATTGGTAAGGTTAAATTACCTTTTTGCCTAGTTTAGCGTTACCTTTGTAAAATGGTCTTCCGTGACTGTTGTTCTTAATTGGATATTCGATTGATGTCCGATTGAGACGTTGTTCTTCCGTTGTGACCCCCCTTAACACAATAGGACCGTAAATTGCATTTAGAAAAGATAAATCTTAATCTAGGGTTGTTAATCGGAGGGAAATTCTCAGATTTTTCTTTGGTTATCCCCGTGTAACTCTCCCAATTCGGTCTTGCGTCTAGACCGGGTCGATAGGGTTACATTTGGTGGTATCAGAGCCTCGGTTTCGAGGTCTTCTGGGAAGGTAAGTCAGGTAAGTTGGTTTGTTTGGTTTGTTTGTCATTGCATGGTGTGTGAAAGCATGAATTCTCGTTCTTTTTGTTGGTTGAAGAGTAAACGAGCATCCCCATTGCTAAGTATTGTTATTGGAAAATGGTTTTGGTTAAAAGAGCTTGAGCACTTGGATCCTCGCCCTTGCTGACCCAATGTTTTCTTGTATGTTATGTTTGTTGTTTTAGATTTTATTTTCATTATAGTGAGACCGAGGGGAAGGCCTAGAGCGAGTGACCAGGCACCCAGGGTTGTACCTCCTCCTCCCCCTCCTGAACCCGATAGTAATAGGGAGAATGTAGGAGATAATGTACCTCAGGCTGGGGCGAATGTTGGAGGTAATGAAGCTCAGGCTGGCCAGGGTCAGGAAGGTGCAGACATGACTCATTTGATTCAGACCATAGTCGGGGCTTTTCAGACAGCTTTAGCCGACATACATGTTGCGGCACCACCTCAGGGTGCGGGGACTGGTTTACCCCTTGAGAGACTTCGTAGTTTGGGCGGGGTTGAGTTCCATGGTTTGACTCTCAAGGGTTCAAAGGCTTGGCTCGAGAGTACTACACGAATCTTAGGTCAGATGGAGTGCTCAGACACTCGCAAGTTGGGTTGTGTTGTCTCCTTACTTCAGGGAGATACGTATGCTTTATGAACTACAGTTATTTCGGGCGTGCCGGAGGCAGATGCCACTTGGGAATTTTTCAGAACAACCTTTAGAAAGAAGTACCCTGGAGCCCGATATCAGGATGAAAAGAAGAGGGAACTTATGGATTTGGTTCAGGGTGGTAAGACGGTGTCAGAGTATGAGGTACAGTTTGTGAGGTTGAGCCAATATGATCCCGAGTTGGTTCCCAATGAGAGAGAACGGTGTGAGTGCTTCCGTTACAGTTTGATTAGAGATGTGAAGACTTATATGCTTGCTTTTGATTACACTGAGTTTGATGTTTTGGTCTCTAGGGCCAAGGATATTGAGCAGAGTTTAGGCTCGAACGCTCGTGCTAGTGGGTCCGATTCAGGGAAACGACATGCATAATGGGACAGAGAGCATGCCAAGAGGCACAAGGATATGAGATATCAGCCCGACTTGAGGCATAAGGGCGGTAACCATGGACGTGGCCATCAGGGCCAAGAAGCTGTTGTTCACACTCCTAAGTGCACAAGATGTGAGAGACGCCATCCGGGCAAGTGTATGGGTACCTTTGGGGTATGTTGGAACTGTGGTTCCCAAGACCACTTGAGGCGTAACTGTTCTCACCCGGCTAGGGGCGGACAGGCCTCAGTTCGAGGTTTTGAGCACCATAGAGGTCGTGGGCGCGGTCGAGGTCGAGGTAATTTTCAGCCAAGGAATGATGGTCAAAGAAATGTAGCTCATGTGGTAGCAGTTCAACCCGAGGGTGGAGGACCGGCTAGGGTGTATGCACAGCGAGGGGCTAGGAATGACACGGATGTCATCGCATATAATTTCTTGTTACGGTCTTTATCCTTGCTTTCGTTGATAGATTCGGGTTCGACATATTCCTACATTTTGGGTGAGCAAGCAAGATCTTTAGGTTTATCGTATGAGTGGTTAGAGGTAGGTGTGAATGTTACTAGTTCTTTCGGTGAGACTGTGGTAGCTAGGAAAATGTATAGGATGTTTCTTTTGACGATTCAGGGTCATGTGTTTCCGGTCGATATGATGGAATTACCGTTCTATGGTTTTGATGTGATTTTGGGCATGGACTGGCTCGTAGAGCATAAAGCTAGGGTAGACTTTGAGACCAAGAGAGTTTCCTTGAGACTTGAGGATGATTATGAGGTTGTAGTAGTTGGCGAGAACATTAAGTTCTTGTCCAATGTTATTTCCGCTTTAGAAGCTCAGAGGTTGATGGATTTGGGTTGTCAAGCGTATTTGGCCTATGTGATGAATCCGAATATAAGTACAGCTAGACCGCAAGACATCATAATAGTTTGTGACTTTTCGAGTGTCTTTCCAGAAGAGTTGTCGGGTTTGCTTCCAGATAGGGAAGTTGAGTTTGCTATTGAGACGTATTCAGATTCTGCTCCCGTATCTATTGCTCCGTATAGAATGACACCTAAAGAGTTGAAAGAGTTGAAGACACAACTTCAGGAATTGTCAAATAGAGGTTTCATTAGGCCTAGTATTTCCCCGTGGGGTGCTCCGGTGTTGTTTGTGAAGAAAAATGACGACAATATGAGGATGTGTATAGATTATAGGCAATTGAACAAGGTAACAGTAAAGAACAAGTATCCTTTGCCGCGGATCAATGATTTGCTTGATCAGTTGAGAGGTGCTACAATATTTTCGAAGATTGATTTGAGATCCAGGTATTATCAGTTGAAGGTGAAGGATGTGGATATACCGAAGATAGCTTTATGTACACGTTATGGACACTACAAGTTCTTGGTAATGCCTTTCGGTTTGACTAATGCCCCAGCTGCATTTATGGACATGATGAACCGAGTGTTCCACGAGTTTTTGGATAGATTTTTAGTAGTGTTCATAGATGACATTTTAGTGTACTCCAGAACCGAGGAAGAACATGATGAGCATTTGCGATTAATGCTTCAGACTTTGCTTGAAATTAGTTGTATGCCAAGTTAAGTAAATGTGAGTTTTGGATTAGGGTAGTATTCTTCCTAGGTCATGTGATCTCAGTCGATGGGATTAGTGTGGATCCCAATAAGATATAAGCAATAGTGAATTAGAAACATCTGAAGTCAGTGACCGAAATCCTCAGTTTCCTAGGCTTGGCGGGGTATTAACGAAGATTTGTTGAGGGATTCTTGAAGATTGCGGCACCTTTGACTAAATTGCTTTAGAAAAATGTTACGTATGAGTGGATATATGCAAGGCAGCAAGCGTTTGTAAAGTTGAAGAAAGCATTGACAGAAGCTCCTATTTTGATTCAGCCTGAACCAGGGAAAGAGTTTGTAATATACAGTGACGCGTCGTATGTAGGTTTAGGTTGTGTGCTTATACAAGAATGAAGAATTGTAGCTTATGCTTCCAGACAGTTGAAGGTTCACGAGAAGAATTACCCCACTCATGACATAGAGTTAGCTGTTGTAGTCTTTGCTTTGAAGGTTTGGAGATACCACCTTTATGGTGAGAAATGCACAGTCTACACCGACCACAAGAGTTTGAAATATTTGATGACTCAGAGAGAGTTGAATCTTATACAATGTATGTGGTTAGAGCTTCTTAAAGACTATGACCTCACAATAGAGTACCATCTGGGTAAAGCGAATGTAGTGGCCGATGCTTTGAGTAGAAAAGTGGCAGTTGAGTTACGAGCTATGTTTGCTAGGTTGAGTGTATCTCAAGATGGTGGTTTGATAGTCGAGCTACAGGTTAAACCTTTGGTTGTTTAGTTGATTCGAGAGAAACAGTTGCAAGACGGATCATTGGCACCTCACGTGCAAGATATAGCCGAGGGTAGACCCATAGACTTCTGCTTTGATGAGAATGGGTTCTTGAATGAAGCTCATAACAGTCCTTTTCCTATGCATCCGGGAAGTAATAAGATGTATTGTGGGTTGAAGGAAGAGTACTTCTAGATTGGGTTAAAGAAAGATATGGCGGAGTATGTGAGTAGGTGTATGGTTTGCAAACGTGTTAAGGCCGAGCATCAGTTTCTTTCAGGTTTCTTACAGCCATTGAAGATTCCAGAATGGAAATGGGAACGGATTACTATGGATTTTGTGTCAGGATTACTATGGATTTTGTGTCAGGATTACCGTTGACTCCTTCGAAGAAGAATTTAGTATGGGTAATAGTTGACAGATTCACTACGTGCGCCCATTTCATACATGTTCACACTACTTACACTTTAGACAGGTTGGCCAAGTTGTATATTAGTGAGATCGTGAGACTGCATGGTTTACCGAATTCGATTGTGTCAGAACGAGATCCAAGGTTTACAGCTAGATTTTGGGAGTGTTTGCATCGAGCTTAGGGAACTTGGTTGAACTTCAGTACTTCGTATCACCCACAGTCAGATGGTCAGTCGGAGAGAGTTATTCAGGTGTTAGAGGACATGTTGAGGTGTTGTATCATCGACTTTTAGGGTTCATAGGAAAAACATCTACCGCTAGTAGAGTTTGCGTACAATAACAGTTACCAGGCTAGTATTCATATGGCACCGTATGAATCTCTTTATGGTAGGGGGTGTAGAACACCTGTTTTTTGGGTCGAGGCTGGACAAAAGCTTGTGCCTATGCCATACTTTCTTAAGGGCACTACCGAGAAGGTAAAACTTATTTGTGATCGCTTGAAGGCAGCTTCAGACAGATAGAAATCGTATGTCGATTTGAAAAGAAGAGAGATAGAGTATGCTGTGGGCGACAAAGTATTTTTGAAAGTCTCACATTAGAAGAAGGTGATGAGGTTTGGTAAGAAGGGTAAGTTAAGTTCGAGATTCAATGGTTTGTACGAGGTAGTTGAGAGGATTGGTCCCGTTGCTTATAGATTGAGATTGTCGGCCGAGTTAGAAAAGATTCATGATGTGTTCCATGTTTCAATGCTTCGGAAGTATAGATCAGATCCGTCTCATGTAATGCCAGTGGAAGAGATTGAGTTGAACCCATATTTTTCGTATGATGAAGAACCGGTTGAGATTCTTGCTATGGATAATAATTTTTTGCGTGGGAAGACCAATGAGTTAGTCAAGGTTTTGTGGAGACATCGGGGTGTGGAAGAGGCTACTTGGGAGAGAAGGGATGACATGGAGAAACAGTTTACGTATCTCTTCCCATCAGGTAAATTTCGGGGACGAAATTCTTTAAGTGGGGGAGAGTTGTAACGCCCAAGTTTAGGGCCCGGGAGGTATTCGGGTTTGGTTAAGACGGTTCGGGTTAAGCCAATTTTGGGGAAACCAATTAAAATAAACAAATTTTAAAGCTTTTGAAAGAAGGAGAAATTTTAAAGGGTTTTTTTGGTAAAATGAGTACAAATAGGTTTTGGAGATGGATTTTAAATTAAAATAAAATACTATATTTCAAAATTCTTCCACCTCTTCTTCTTCCCCAAACTCATTTCACGTTATTTTACTTCCTTCCACCAAACCTCCACCATTTTTGAGGTTTCATCAAGGTAAGTGCTTTATTCCTAATATCCCTTTACATTTTCCTATTTTCTATTAATTTCCTTCCAAAATTTTGAAATGATTTCTCAAGTTCTTCCTTTTGAGAAATAATGGGTTTTTGAAGGGTTTAAGAAAAGTGGGTCAAAACAGTGTTTTGTGTGAGTTGTAAATCATATTTTGAGTGTAAAAGGGTGTTAAGACAATGGGTTTATCAAGAAATCCCAGAATTTGGAAAATGGGTAATTTTTTGTTAAGGGATATTTGGGTTTTTGGCTTGGAAATGGTGGAAAAGGACTTCTAATGTTTTGATGGTGTTGGGTTGATGTTTTTGGGGTATTTGAACATGGTTTGGATGATAAATTGATGAAGTTGTGGCTGATTTATGGTTAGAGTAGAAATGAGGATGATTTTGGTTAGTTTCGGATAGGAATCAGAAACTTGTTGTTGTCGGGTTTTAATAGGATTGATTTCAGTGGGTTTGATTTTTGAAAATTGTATTAATTCCTTGTTTTGATTGGGTAGAAGCAGCGGATAAAGATTCGGGTTCTTCGGACGCTACACCGGGAGTTGAGGAAGCTTGAAGGTGGACCGTTAGCTTGATTTGGTATTGTGCTGGTGAGTGGTAATGTTTTGAAGCTTTAAAATGTTTCAAAGAGGTTTTCTTGGGGTTTGGGTGAAGCCTTAGGGGCGAACCTAAACCAAGTGTAAGTTTAACTAAATTTTGCCTTGTTTCGTTAAGTGTTTGTGTATGTGATTATGCGTGTTGTTGGGTGAATTACGATTTGCTTTTACCTCCTTTTAATGTTGTTTTGATGTTGTTGTTGTCAAAGCCTCATGTGATGGTTAATGGGAAGTGTGTTGTTGAATACGGTGATGTCTAGTCCCACCGAAAGTTGACTAGTAGATGAGTACGGTGATGTGTAGTCCCACCGGAAATATGCTAGTTGTTGTGAATGGTGATGTGTAGTCCCACCGGGAATGGTTGTGCATGTGCATACCATGACCTTGTTCTTATGCTTTCGGTTTAGTATATTACCTTTCCAAATGGTTTTGTCTTTAAGCTAAATACATGTTTTTAACTGCATTGTTGTTGTTGTTGTTGTGATTTTAAGCTCCGCTCACTAAGCTTTTAAGCTTATGCTCTCTTTTTCCAACAATTTAGATCGTTAGTGGCTTCGGGAGGCAAGTGGGGAAAAGGAGGAACCTTGGAGTTCATTTGCTAGCTCAAATATGGTTTTCATGGTTGTAATAATACTTAGGCAATGAGAATGCTAGACTTTTGTGTAGGGGAGTTGGTGTCCAAACTCCTTTGTGGTCGTTATTGTTGTTAACATGTTTAAAATGTAGAAGCATGCCTTGGTTTGGCTTTTGACCTCTTTATGAATGCCACGCATGAGTGTTTTCTTTAGCTTTTTGGCCATGTATCCATTTTGTGTATGTATGCATGTTTGATGCTGGTTTTAGGGTGCCTTGCCTCTAGTTTCCTTGTTTATCGTGTTGTCATGTTGTTGACGCATGTTGGGAGGAGTTTAGGAACGTTTTGGGATGCCAAAGCGACTTTTTGAAACCCATCTGCGCCCAGGAGTTTCAGAACATTTGGTATGGTTTCGGAACGGTCAGGCTTTTGGGGCACCCGTATCAGAACAGGGGTGGTGTCGTTTCGGTACGTTTTGCCACTAGAGGCTCCCGTTTCAGAACCAAGAGGGACGTTCCGGAATAGCCTAGTTTTGCTTTTTGCTGAGAGCCCGCGTTTCGGAACGGGCAGCCCTGTTCCGAAACACAGGTAGTTAAAGTGGTTAAATGACATCTTTGAAGGTTTCTAAACGTTACGTTTTAGTCCCTAATGCTTGTATATTTCTTAAATGAGTTTATATGTCTTGCTGGTGTTGGTTTTTGCCTCGTGTTCTTGAAACTTGACTAATTAACTAATTGGTAAGGTTAAATTACCTTTTTGCCCCTATTTAGTGTTACCTTTGTAAAATGGTCCTTCGTGACTGTTGTCCTTAATTGGACATCCGATTGATGTCCGATTGAGACGTTGTTCTTCCGTTGTGACCCCCCTTAACACCATAGGACCGTAAATTGCATTTAGACAAGATAAATCTTAATCTAGGGTTGTTAATCGGAGGGAAATTCTCATATTATGTACTAATTGTTGGTGTTAATCTAGGCTTAAATTCATTTTCAACCCTTTTTAAATTTTAGGTTTTGGTTTATATGTCTTGCTGGTGTTGGTTTTTGCCTCGTGTTCTTGAAACTTGACTAATTAACTAATGAGTACCTATTTTTCATTTAAGCCTTTATAATATTATGTACTAATTGTTGTAAATTTTTAGGGTTGAAAATGAATTTTTAAAAATTCAAGGGTGAAATTATAAAGAAACATTTTCAGTAGTGACCATAATGTTTATTTTTTAAAATTGGGGAGCAGAAATGTACATGGGATAAACTTTAGTGGCCATTGCAATAGGTTACCCTTATTTTTTCGCTGCCAGGTCAGCAAGTCGTCAATGTTTAACGGCAACAAACGACTGAGTGACCAAAAGTTTACGCCCCGAAAACGTAAGTGACCTTACTGGTCGTTTTTTAAAATCGGTGACCAACTCTGTACTGGGGGGAAACATAAGTGACTATTCCAGTAGTTAACCCTAAACTAAATTACCCGCATGAAAAAATACATATTTAAAACAACAAACTCGAACCATTGACCGTCAGAATCAAATACGTTAAAACTCGAACAACATCTAACAAAAATTTACGGTATGCACAAACTAAAAATAGCTTTAAACCACTAAAAATGTTTATATATGGCGGTATTTTCATTAATATGACAAAAATATAAATATATAATTAAAAATATACCGATGATGGGCGGGAAATTTCTCTCTTATACTTGAACTCGCCATGTTCCGACTCAATACTTTTCAAAACATGCCCCGCCCCGCCTCGATCCCAAAATTCAAAAAAAAATAATCGAGTTAGGTCGAAGTAGGGTGATTTTGTCATCCCTAAAAAAGATATCATTATTATTATAATAAATTATAGATTTAAGAAAGAGTCAAACAGATATATCGGATCACAATGTCTAATACGTCGCATTAGATCTATTAATTCTAACAAAAGCAACATATATAGGATAAATTACTCAATTATGAATTTGGTTGCAAACAAGTCACTGCTAAATTGTTATTATACCTAAAAATGAGAAGTAATATAATTTCTCTAGGAAAAGAACAAATAATTTAGGAGAACAAAGACTAAAATTATGAAATTTTCAAAATTTAGATGATTATATTTATTGAATTATTTCGAGTTATGATCAAATTAACGGATTATATAAGTTTTGAGGGTAAATCATGTAAATCGTCACCAAGCTTTACTCTCAAACATATTTTGGTCATTAATGTTTCAAAACGTTCAATTTACTCACTTAGCTTAGACATAGAACATTTTTTGTCACTTCTCCGTTAACTTTTTATCGTGTTATGACGTGGACATCGTCGAATGGAAATCTTCTACCCCTTGTCGGTTCCCCTATTTATGCCCACACTAAAAAATAGATTTAAGGTTTGGGGTTTTGGATTTTGGATTTAAGGTTAGGATTTAAGGAATTTGGGGTAGAGTGTAATTTTTAGGTGTAGGGTTTAGAATTTAGAATTTAGGGTTATAGCTTAGAATTTAATTTTTTAGTGTTTTTTATTGTTGGGGCATAGAAAGGGCACCAAAAAGAGGCAGGCAAAAAATGTCCAACATCATCCGCTGTCATCGGACGCCACCGTCGACAACTATAAACTATGGTTGTTCGGTCTCAAATTTCACCAGTCGTTTTTTCTCGTCCCTTGAGTCCGGATCCGACCTCTATTTCACCGAAAAGTACACCGAAGTCCATGAATCAAGCGAAAACTTTTCGATTTCTCTCTCGCCGATCTCCATCCTTTGCCTTTGGATGGAACCTATTTCTCAATTTATTGCTTCCCTCGTGTCGATGAAGCTTTCTACCATTCGGATCTTGAAGAAGTTCTTCCGTTCGCCGGTAAATGGACATCGTCAAAAAGTTAACGGAGGAGAGACAAAAAACATTCAATATCTAAAGTGAATAAATTAAACGTTTTGCAACTTTAGTGACCAAAATACGGTTAGAAATAAAATTCAGTGTTGATTTATGTAATTTACTTTAAGTTTTGATAACTAAAATTGTTATTATATTATACTACACTACGGTGTTCTTCTAATATTTAATTGTTAGTGACTTATTTGCAACAATATTTATTACTAAACATACAATTAAGTGACATGGAGTGTAATTTAGCCCACCTACATACCCAATATAGTGTGTTAGGCAAATAAAGATCACTCATTAGAAAAGCACTCAAAAAATAAAAAATAAAATAAGTTTTTTTTGTTTTCTTTTCGATAATGCTTTGTGCCATCATTTCTTTGAAACATTATCTCTTTTCTCTGTAATTCACGTTATGAATTTAGGGATGTGCATTTCATTCTATCCTCTACTCAATCGGGTCAGGATTTAAAAAAAAATTAAATTGGGGTTAAGTTGGGTTTTAATTAAAGGTGATGTCGGGTTTAGTTTTTATTAAGGGTAATGTCGGGTCAAATTCGATTTTAGGGTAAAAAATATTTGACTCAACTTGATCGAAGACTAATATTGTAATTCTCCCATATTTTTTAGAGATATTTGTAATAATGTTCTCTCTTTACATTCTTTTACAATTAGATCCTTAAAATTGATTTTTTTACAATTTAGTCGTTATAATTATTTTTTTACAATTAGGTCCCTAAAATTGAAACTTTCATAGATCGGTTTTGGTTCGGATTGAGGTATATAATTTTAAAATATTTTAATCTTTTGAAAAATTATTATTTATTATTTTTAAATAAATTTCGAAGTAAAAAATATTTTTATATTTTTAAAATAATTTTTAGATTTTTTCACATTTTAAAAAAAATTATAATTTTTCCTTATTTTTATATATTTTCTAAAAATTAAATTTAAAATTCTAGAAATGCCAAGTGGCATTATCCTATTGCAGCACGTGTCATTTTTTTCTAAAAAAACTTTTACAATTAACAGTCAACGTTGGTCAAAAGGCCAATTTAATTTTTTTTCTTGAATTTAAGGGCTTAATTGGATGTAAAATAAAAGTTCAAGGGCTGAATTAATTTTTTTTCCAAAAATTTAGGGGCATATTGAACCCTTAAGCTTAAATTAAATAAATCATTTAAAAATAAAATGAAAAAAAATCATAAATAAATAAAGGAAACAATTCGAGTTTCAAAGGAGTTTTTAACCATGTCCAATTTAGATTTAAAAAATAAGGGAACAACTATGATATCAATTATGATTACAATTTTCGTATTTAAAACATGTACATTAATTGGATACAAAATTGAAATATACCCATAATTTTATTAGTTAATCAAACACAATGGAGGAATGGGATGAAAGCAAGAAGGCAACTCAAAGTGCAAAAGCACTTCATTTTGTCAAGTTTGATGTCATATTGGTTCCTTTAGAATGAAAACCAAGAGACGGTGGGCATCCAAGAAAAGAGCTGCTTCCCCTTTGCAATGGGAGGGAAGGTAAAACACGTTATGGACACGACGCCGAACAATACATGTTTTGAATACGACACGTTATCTGAATCTGTAAAAATTAAATTCGTTCATTCAACTTTACAATAATAATCAAAACTTTTAATGTGGTGTCTAGTTTCGACAAATTTGAAAATTTACTTTTATAATATCCTTTCCAAGGATCCATTGATGCATGTAAAGGGTGCAAGTGGGGCAATGGAATTGGTCAAGTAAGCTTCTTAATCCAATCAATCGCAAGAAGTGTAACCTAGCTTAAAGTAAATTAATACTAATATCAATTCCTTTTAATCAACTTTCTTCTAAAAGGAAAATAAAGGCAAAAGAGAAGGAAAGCAAGGGAAATCAACCAATGGGTGCAACATAACTCTCATCATTTTGTATTAAAATTGTATACAATGAAAACAACAATCCTTAGATAACCAGTGACATTAAATTAAAGATGACCCCACTTATTTTTAAAAAAAGTAAAAATATCGTATCCAACACATAATCGAATATGCAGATATAGAGGTATATTTTTAGTACAAGTTTTTTCATATTATTTTTTCCATTTGAGGACAAATCAAATTATGTTTTGTGCCTTTGATACAGCCGGATCAATAAAAAGTTTGCAAAAATTGTATGAATATAACATTAAGGAAACCATAATTGATGGAATTCTTCATCTTTTTTTCATTAAAGTCACCTATTTTTGTTTGCATGCAATGGGTAAAGACTAGATTGTTGCTGGATTCTATTAAATTTCTTCTTTAATATACTGGTATGATTATATAATAGTATCTCTTCATATTGTTTTCTTAATCATTTGACAACGCAAACACACTTTATACACATATGAGCTCAAACTTAGATCTTTTAAGATAAAAATCATCATTGCTTTTACTGAAACCACTCCTTAAATTCGGATCTTATTAAACTTAGTAAAATAACAATGTAATATCTACATGGTAGTATTTTTTTAAATTCCAAGGTATATGTTTTTTTCATTTTTAGACATTTGTGTGTGACACATATTTCGAACATAAATTCAATTACAACTCTTAAAAAACTATAAAAGAAAAGAAAGTATACAAATTCATATAATTTGAAAGGGTTAACTACTGGAATGACCACTTATGTTTCCTCCCAGTACAGAGTTGGTCACCAATTTTCAAAAACGACCAGTAAGGTCACTTACGTTTTCGGGGTGTAAACTTTTGGTCACTCAACCATTTGTTTCCGTTAAACGTTAACGGAAGGCTGATCTGAAAGAATGATAAATTACCTAAATAGTCCCTAAACTATTACTTCAATCCTATTTTGACCACCAAAATAAAAATAATTTGTATAATTACACATTTTATCCTCCATGTTTACATTTTTTTATTTCTTCTCCCCTCCACCATCTTCCATATTTTTCTTCATCTAACGCAATCCCTAATTTTCTACTATATTAATCCTCAATTCACACATTAAAATTGAATTTACCTTTCTTTTCACCGTTTAACCAGATAAGAAAGTTTAATTTTCCATTTCTTTCTCTTTTAATCTCAATCGAAAGCGTACAAAATTTAATTTTCTACAAATGATGTGCCTAGAGATGAAGATAGACTTGAGTTATCACATAAGGCAGTTAAATAGCGTACAAAATCCTCTTTTAGTTCTACTTCACACCACCAAAGCAGGATTTCATATGCTTCCATTACGAAAAGAACCATATCTGAATCAAGAGATTGTGTGCCTTCCTCATCTTTAAAGGGATCTTTTGTGCAAAATACTTCAGTTACCTCGGTCACTGGTGCATCTGCTGGTTCACTGCAAAGTTAGTCTGCCACTTATATTCAACAAAATAAGACACCAGCTTCAAGTTTCCCACAAAAAGGTGAAACGTTCAGCCAGTCAAGTACCCAGATGGCATCTAAGGTTACTCATGCATTAGTACATCCTTTTGCAACGTCAAATTCTTCTACTCGGAGTGATGAAGAGGTAAATCCAACTTTGATGTGTGAATTGAAGATTAATATGGTAGAAAATTAGGAATTGAGTTAGATGAAGAAGAATATGGAAGATGATGGAGATGAGAAAAAATAAAAAATTGTAAATATGGAGGATTAAATGTGTAATTATACAAATTATTTTTATTTTGGTGGTCAAAATAGGATTGAAGTAATAGTTTAGAGACTATTTAGGTAATTTATCCTTCTTTCATGTCAGCCTCCCATTAACGTTTAACGACAACAAACATCTAAGTGGCCAAAAGTTTACACCTCGAAAACGTAAGCAACATTACTGGTCGTTTTTAAAAATCGGTGACTAATTCTGTACTGGTGAAAATAAGTGATCATTCCAGTAATTAATCCAATTTGAAATGTCTTGGCCCAATAGATTTTATTTACTAAACAAATACTTAGTAAAAATAATTTACCTTTGAAATGACTCGGCCGAGTCCAGCGAGGCTTTTACTAAAATCAAACACAAAGGCCCAAACACCAATATTCCAATAACTTTTCTTTTTTTTTTTGAAAGGAAAGGGGGACGCACCTACGACACGACTCGTTAAAAAACCTCCCTAAGCCTAACGGAGGAAAAAGAGTACGTGAAGTAGGGCGACATAGGAAACAAGACAACCATGTAACATAAACCGGAACAAACTTATCGATCTAACAATCACCTAACCATGCACCAAATCTGCACAAACCAATAGCAAACGACCCAATACACAAACGCAACATCCATCTATCGCAAAAACAAGCACCTAACCATGCACCAAAACGGCACAAACCAACAACAAACAACCACGTCCAATAACAGAACCCAGTAGCATCAACGATCACAGCAAAATTCAACCAAAATCTTCCAGTTCGCCATTAACTAGAGCCTCCTTGCGCAAGCTGTCACGGATAGCTAGAGGAGGGTCAAGGAATCTATAATAATCGAACGTGAGTTCCATCGCCATTTTCGCAAGTTTATCTGCAATCCCATTCGCCTCTCGTCTCACCCAAGAAAATTGAATGTCCTAAGTTCTCGACAACATTTCCGAAAGGTGCACTCGGAGGTTCGATGTAAATCGCCAAGGCTCCCGAGTCATCAAACCATTATATACCTCCCTATTATCCGTCTCGACTATAACTTTTGTGTAACCGAGCGTTCAAGTTGTCGAGAGACCCTCGTAAACTGCCCATAACTCGGCATCAAAAGCGGAGCAAACTCCAATTTTCTTTGAAAAGCCGAAGCACCATCTCCCACTAGTATCACGCCCCAAGCCACCACACGAAGCGAGACCAGAAGACGTATTTCTTGCCCCGTCAACGTTAAGTTTAATCCAGCCCATCGGGGGCTTCATCCATGGCACAACAGCTCGAGGAGTTATCGTGGAAGTCGCAACTTGTTCATGACGTGCGTTCGCCATCAGCAGGTCCCTGCAAAGACGTTGGGCTTGCTGCAGCAAAGTCTCCTGAGTGCTATATTCAGAACCGAAAGCAGCCGCATTACGACGATTCCATGCCAACCAAACCAATGATCCGAACAACAAATCCCAATCCCCCGGACATCGAGCATAACGTTGCGCATCAGCAAGATTGTCAAGGATCCATTGAGTAATGGTAGAGCCGAAGAAAGCCGGGACCATATCCGCTCTTATAAGTTGCAGCCAAGAATTCTTAATCGACATACACTTGCGTAGAATATGGGAGATATCTTCAACAGTAGCCCTGTACAATACGCAACTAGAATCATTCGCAAGATACCTTCGCACGCGTTCTGCATTCGTCATAATACGGCCATGACATACTTGCCAAAGGAACATCCTCACTCTAGGTAAACCACGGTACTTTACTAAAACCGACCAAACTGGATCCGCGATCACAACATCTGGATGAGCGCGCACCCCATACGCGGATTTAACCGTGAATCTCCTGGAACTCTCAAGCGCCCAGCCCGGGCAATCAGAAACGCCCATCGAAACTGGTGGCTTAACAGCCGCAATGCCTTGTACGACGTCCGGCGGGAGCAAATCTACAAACTCATCCCATTTCCATTGTCCATTACTAATCACCATCTCTCTAACAGTCATAGTACGGTTAATAGCATTGTCTCCAGCATTAATATAGCGGCAAAGGGGTCCGAAAGCGTCAACCCATGCATCTCTCAAAAAGGCAATTCGTTGGCCATCACCAATATTCCATACCAGATGCCGACAAAGGTCTGGCCATATAAGCCTAATGCTCATCCAAAGACGTGAGCCCCTCGTGTTCGGTAACGTATCTAGAACCATATCCTGAATACCATACTTGCATCGCATAACCTGTACCTAAAGACGATGTGGTTCCGATATCAAAAAAACCCTAACTTTAGAATAAACGCCTCATTTTGATACTCCAACCGTTTGAGACCCAACCCACCATTTGAAACTGAAGAGCAAACCACGCCCCAATTAACGGCATGAGCCCCTCTAGTATCCCTAGAATGTCCCCAAATGAAATTTCTGATCAGGCGTTCGATCTCATCACAAACATAATTGGGCAATCGGACCGACTGCATAGAATACATAGGGATAGCCGCAATAACAGATTTAGCCAAGATGATACGTCCAGCAAATGAAAGTAACCGAGCTTTCCAACCTGTCAATCTATCAGCCACCTTTTGAATCAAATAGCGATACGTGTCTTTGGTAATCCTACCATGGATAAGCAGGACTCCCAAATATCTACCAAGATCAGAAACACACCTAAAACCAAAAGCACCATCGATATCCTCCTGAAGTGCAGAATGAATATTAGGGGAGAAGAAAATGTTAGTTTTTGAAATACTAACTTTGTGCCCAGAACATTCGCAAAACTCCCTAAGAACCCGACTAACGACATCAAACTGCTCCAGAGAAGCTTCTGCAAATAAGACTAAATCATCTGCAAAAAAGAGATGAGAAATCGACGGGCTCATCCGTTTAAATTGGAACGCCTTCCAACTACCTTGATCCACCTCACGCTGAATAGAATGAGCTAACTGCTTCATACACAGGACAAACAGGTAAGGTGATAGCGGGTCACCCTGTCGGATTCCCCTAGAAGGCTGGAAACTCGCCGTCAGACTACCATTCCAAAGAATCTGAGTAGACACGGAGGAGACATAACTCATAATCAGGGACCTCAAGTGAATAGGGATACCAAGATCAGAGAGGGTATCATCAATAAACGACCACTCTAAACGGTCATAAGCCTTTTCAAGATCAACCTTAATCGCAACCACCCCTTTTTTTCCCTTTCTTACCTCGCATGGAGTGAATAATATCTTGAGCAATAACCACATTATCAGTGATTGAACGACCATGGACAAAAATAGTCTGGTTCTTCGATATCCAACCAGGAAGAAACGGCTTTAATCTGTTAACCACAATTTTGCTAAGAATCTTGTACACCACAGTACATAAGCCAATAGGTCTAAATTGAGCAATCAAGTCAGGATTCTCAACTTTAGGAATAAGCACAAGAAGAGTTTTATTTAGCTCCGGATCAACCACACCAGTAGAGAAAATACGCTGAATAGTACTGTAAATAACATCTCCCACTATATCCCAATGTCGTTGATAAAAGGATGCATGAAAACCATCCACCCCAGGTGCTTTGGACGGTTGCATCTGAAACAGAGCACTACGTATCTCCTCACGGGAAACATGCATCTCCAACGCCACCTTATCCCGCTGATCAAGGCCACAGAAATAACCACGACAATTAAACAAATAGCCATTAGAACCTTCAAAAGTGAAGAGTTTAGTAAAAAAGTCCACCGCTAAATGTTTCAAAGCCTCCGGATCAGAGACCCAATCACCACAATCATCTTTAAGGCACAAGATAGCATTACGCTTCCTCCTACCATTTGCAATCGCATGATAGTATTTAGTATTACGGTCGCCATCGCTAATCCAGTCACATCTCGCTTTCTGACGCCACATACTTTCTTCCGCGGCAAGAATATCATCTAACTCAAGCTTAAGGGACCTCTCAAGCTCACAAAGAGACGCTGAGTGCCTAAGCCCCAAAGCCCTGTCAATACCCCGCAATCGAGCAATAATGCGCTTTTTTTTCTTTCCCAATTCACCAAAACACTGAGTATGCCACTGAGATAAATTACCTTTTAGCTTCTCAATATTCTCATCATACGACAAATTATCTCCCCATGAGTCCTTAAGGAGAGTTACAAACCCAACCGACTCTTGCCAAGAGGACACGAAACGGAAAGGTTTCTCTACCAAATTCGGCACAAAGTGATTCGTACACAGAAGAAGAGGGCGATGATCTGAGCCAATTCTATCAAGGTGCCTAACCAACGTATTCGGAAAAGTATCAACCCATGCCAGATTAACCATACAGCGATCAAGGCGTTCATACAATTCCCCGCGAACCCAGGTAAAACGCGGACCTTTAAAATCAACCTCCTGTAGAGCATTAGCAAAGATAAAGTTTTGAAAATCCTTACTCACACAATGCCGGCGCGTCTGACCACCGCGACGATCATCTAAATGTAAAATGGCATTAAAGTCTCCCCCAAGAAGCCAAGGGTGATCAAGCCCGGGGTTCACAGATTCAAGTTGGTCCCACAGAAAACGCCTATACTGTACATGAGGACTAGCATACACAATTGTCAAAAACACAGGGCGCGAAAACATGGACCCCTGAAGATTAACGTGAACAAATTGATTGGAAATAGCGAGAATCTGAACTCTCACATCACCATTCCAAAGTAACCAGATACCACCATTAAAGCCCTGAGCCTCCACCCGAAAAGAAGACTGAAAACCCAAATGACTAACAATGTTATCAGCACGCTGCCCACTAATCCGAGTTTCCAATAAAGTAACAATCGACGGCTTAGACGATACCCGAATCCTACGAAGATGATCGCGAAAAGCGGAGCTTGCAGCTCCTTGGATATTCCATATCAAAATGTTAACATTAAAACCATACAAGAGATGAAAAGAAAGAACCTTAATCAACATAATGTTGGTGGAAACGGGTCTGACCTCTCCCCCATCGCCAACCTCAACCAACGAAATCACCTCACAATTGGCAGGAGCACCCTGCGAACCGTGAGATTCCTGCTGCCCGTCCACTGTCCCATCAACCGGCATAGAGGGAGTACGTTGTCTTGCCGACTGAAGTTCATCTAACCGTGAAGTTGCCGACTTAACCCAATCCGACAGCAAAGGCATAGTCGGCATCCTATCCACCTTTTTTTCCTCCGTGCCTGCGGTTTAACTAAGCCTTTGCTGCTCTTTTGGACACCCTGAACTCTCACTTTGGTACTTTTCTGCGATGCATGAACCTTACGGCCATCGTTAAAAATGGAGATCGCGCTATGACTAGAGCCCGCATTGCCATCCTTGAACTCGACCACTGTAGGAATCACCTCTGGTACCGTCAGAGATACACTCCATTCCAAAGCCTCACTTCCCGCCTTAACCGTTAACGCACCCTGCTCACCACCCAAACCCGTGACAAGCATATCCGTTTTATCACCACTGATCCCCTTATCCATGTCTAGATGCTGGGATGGAGAAATATCCCTAGTGCCCACTTCCACCATCACTTGTTTACCCTTGATCGATTCTAGGTTATTAGGAGAGACATGATAGATACTCTCAGCCTCATCGTGTTTGGTCTTAAGATTCTCAAGATTTCGGAGAATATGGAAACGTGATGGTACAATATTATTATCAACGCCCTTAGATGAATTTCCATTCTCTCCAGATTTCCGCAGACGTTGCTTTCTACTCTCCGCCACCATCCAAGGTCCGTATAAATCAGCATGTTCAACATCCTGATCAGACGCCTTTGATTTATCGGTTGGTTCCTTCGTTTCTTCCACAATTTTTAGCACAGAAATCCATCGTATGTCCATACACACCACAGTGATAGCAAATAAGTTGTAAACCTTCATACTCTATCTTTTGAAGGAAGTTATCAATACCAATACATGGAAGCAACGGCTTGGAGAGATCAACCATGACAGCAAGACGAGCAAACTTGCCCCGTTCCCCAGTAACAATATTATAGTCTATCTTGATAACCTTTCCAATAACCTCAGCGATACGACGAAACAGGCTCTTCGAATAATAACGAAAAGGCAGTCCCGGCAACCGAACCCAGACCACAACATGTGACGGGTAAGATTTAGCAGTAGAGAAATCCCTGCTCCACGGCTGCACCGTAAGATAACTCCAAAAAATAGTCCATGGCCCAGCAGTTAAGACTCGGATATAATCTTCTTCCTTTTCCAGCTTAACCAGAAAATATTCATTTTCCAGATCGATCAACTGAAAGCGACCAACTAACTACTATAACGACTGAATACGGTTCCAAAGAACGCGATAACTGATAGTTCGACCAAGAAGACGAACAATCAACGCCTTTTCCATGCTACGATCAACTAGTTCATGAACTCTTTCAGAGAACTTGATAGTTGGATAAGGACCACCATTATTAACCGTCACATCCTCATCGCGAACAATTATTTCTTCCTCAGGAACATTGGGAGAAGCCGATCCCTTACTCGCCTTCGAGCCCTTCAGGATGTTAGCATACGTGCGAGAATCTCCAGCAGTGTTGATCGACCCATCCTCAACTGCCATACTAACGTCCGCAGCCACAGTACCCTCGCCCCCGACTTCCTCGAACGTCAGATTACCCATCACACGCATACCCTTCTGCATAACATCAGTGTCACTCCGTTCTCCAACAGCCAGCCCCTGGACCATCGAGTTCCCGTTAAACCCCTCCGACCTACCTTCCTCCAGATGTGTTGATAACGCGGACGATAACCCAGAGACACCCGCCATGCCCGACGCAAGACCCAGAGGCGTCTGCAATCCTTTCGCCACTCCGTGCCCCATCCCGACCTGTGCAGTAAGAACGGACCGTCCTGCCCCAGGAGGACGTCCGCCAGAATCCGAGAACCCTATGGTGTTCGGCGAAACCCCACCGCCCACATTAGGGTTTAGGTTTTCAAAGTTTTCCTTAGTTTTCAGAGACATTCCAAATAACTTTTCTTTTATGTGGCGTTTGCAAATTTGATTTAAAGGTAGTGTAAATTGAGCAATAAAATATTAGGTCAACGGTATAAGAAGACTTTGAACATTTGAAAAAAAAATAAGTCATTAAATGTTTTTTTGCATTTAATTATATTCTTAAACATGTAATCAATTAAGCCCTTAAACCAGTAAATTGAATCAATTAAGTCATTTGGTCAATTTTGACCAAAATCTTGACATTTTTTTCTTCAGATATTACTGGTACACGACACACTACAGTTCTATCAGGTTACATTTAGATATTTTATTCAAAAAACATTTTTTATAAATTTTATATGTATTTTAGAATTTTTAGAACTTTTAAAGAAAGTTTTAAATAAAATAAAAAATTATGAAAATGTCATTGTGACATGATGCACTGCACCAACATATCTAAAAAAAATTTCAAGATTTAATGGTCAGAATTGGTCAAAGGGCATAATTGATTAAATTTCTTGGTTCAGGCTTAATTGATTAAATTTCTTGGTTCATGCTTAATTGAGTGAGAGAAAAAAAACGCCCATGTGCTTAATTAATTTTTTCTAAAAGTTTAAGGGCTTCTTACACCCTTAAAATATTTAAGAGTGCAATATTTATGATTATTTTTAAATTTGTAGATTTGATAGATGTTTATTTAGTAGTGATTTTTATTTTAATATGAGTGCGTTAATTTTATTAAAAGATGAAAAATTCAAGACTACAATGAGAATTTACAACTTAGATAAACAAACTTGATCCAGATACATTTTAAAAAACACGAAAGCTAACGACTCTAGATCATAAACAAGTCCATTGAAAAGAAAAGGTAAAGACCCTAACTCAAAGACCCAAAACAAAATAGATACAAACACCACCAAAGCTCGATTGAAAGGAAAAATCAACAGCAAACAACATTATGAAATGCATATTACAGTAATAAGGCATGTTGACAACACTGTTATTACCACGATTCAATCGCAAACAAAAAGGTGACTGAGCTCGTATCCAAATCTAGTTCGAGGGTCTAAAATAGGGAGATCAATAGGATAATCAAAAGAGCATCATCTTAATCAGTCGTGGCGACGTCAAATCCAACCCTAATAGAAAAACAAATGAAAAAAATGACCAATTGATTAAGAGAATAAAAGCATGCCAAAAGGCAGAAGATGTATACCAAAAGATAGAGGAAAGGATGCCACAAGGACAGAATTATTAAATTTAAAACGTATAAAATAAAAAACGAAACAAAAATAATATTATCGGCGGTCGACAATCAGCACTAAAACTGATGTCGCCGACGGCTATGTAAAAATAAAAAAGAAAGAAAGAAAGTTGCATGCTAAAGAGGAGAAGGAGACAGCCGACTAGGGTAAAATATTTAGGGTAAAAATCTCCTGCCCCCTAACCATGCCTCCTTTTACGCCCCTGCCTAAAAAATAGTCAAAAATTAAATTTTGCCTCATAACCCTAATTTTCATATCCTAAACCCTAAATCATAAACCCTAAAAATACATTTTACTCCTAATTCCCTACACCCTAAGCTTAAGCCCCAACCTTAAACCTCAAACCCTAAACTCTAAACCCATTATTTTAAAGTGGGGGCACAAATGGGGCAGATGATTTTCATCCAAATATTTAGTAGTGGTTTTAAATTTCTTTATATAAATTTAAATTTGATAAATCCATATTTTCATTTTTCAACTAGATTTTTTATTCAATCTTAACCATATACTCATAATGTGTATTTTTTTATTATCATAACTATTTTAGGAATTATATATATAGGTTAAGATTTATTTACATAAAATAATGTTTTTTTTAATATGCTAGTGTGATGCAAGGGTAGCATATGTTCAACTTTTTTAATCTTTTCAAAGACGGCACACACAACATGCATTACTGGTGCTCGAACTCGGGTCCTAAGGGATGATGAACATCTACCTTTACTACCATGACACAAAGGGACGAGCACACAAAATAAAGTTTAAAAGTTTTACATATATTCTTTTGAATAAAACAGACCAATGATTTCATTTTCCTTTAATCAGTGTGAATAAAACTAACACAATGAAGACCAAGTATATTTGACAGGTTAGTCAAGTTGTGCTCATCTTTGTTTCTCGCATTTCCTCAGGCCGTAAGTTTCAGAACCACTAGAAGCATCTTCTTTTTTTCTCTAGAATCTACACTTCCCCTCCCCTTTGAGTAGGATTACGATTAGCTCTCATTTGTTGATAAGAAGTTTACTAATTAAAACAAGGGTAAACTATTGCAAGGGTCACTTTCGTTTCCCGTTTGTACAGATTTAGTCACCACTTTTGAAAAGTGTCAATAAGTGGTCATCTACGTTTTCGATTTGTAAAGACTTGGTCACTCCGACGTTATAGTCCGTTAATCCCCTAATGGATTGCTGATGTGGCGGAATTAATTAAATGCCAATATTCATGTGTATTCCCACGTGGATAATAACGTTGGAAGGTTGCTGATGTGTCCGACCATTTCCAGTAGATTTTTGGCTCATCTCCTGTAGCAGAGGAGATGAAAAATCTTCATGAGCATTTGCATTTGCCAAAGTCAGAGCTCGATGTTACTAATACAGTAGATCAAAACTTTGATGAACAAAAGTTAGATACTTCTGCAGATTCCAAGCCTGAATCCGATGTGCTAACTGAACATTCTAAGCCCATCAGACCTCCGGCTTCCCTTGCATCTGAATCGAATAAGGAATATGTTGAAAAAGAAAATGAAGATAATGACTTCTCTGTTGTGGAAAAAGGGATGGAGTTATTTTCAGAAGAACGGGCTAGTTTGGAGGAAGTTACCATATTGGCTACTTTATCAACCATAGAAAGCCCTCAAGTTGTTGAAGCTAATCCTGGCGTGCGAGCAGATTCCGAGGAATATTTTCAGTTTCATCCCTCAAATGATGAGAGTGGTAGTAACCGAGGAGGTGAACTTGTGGTGCAAGATTGCGACCCCAAAGAAGATGAACAGTGCTCGAAAGAATCATTGATGAGAGAATTGGACAGTGTTACAAATTTGGAGGCAGCATTTGTTTCTTTTCATATCCCTAATGATCCCGAAGACTACATGGAGAATAAAGCTAATTATAAAACATTTAGGAAGGTGAAGTCACTTAGCTTGGATGAAGCTGCTGAATCTGTCGCAAGTGAGTTTTTGAATATGCTTGGTATTGATGATAGTCCACTCGGTTTGGGTTTCGAGAGTGAGCTTGAATCACCAAGAAAACGATTACTAAGGGAATTTGAGAAAGATACCCTAGCCAGTGGTTGCTCATTATTTGATTTTGACATGGTTGACGGGGAGGGACTAGAATATGGCTTCGACGCATCAACTCCATCCGGTTGGGGGAGCTTGAGTGAGGATTTTGATTTTTCATATGTTATCCAAGATGCTGAGCAAGGGCATCAGATGGAAGCTAATGGGAGGAATAAAACGAGGGCTAAAGTATTGGAAGACTTGGAGACCGAAGCATTAATGCGTGAGTGGGGTTTGAACGAAAAGGCTTTCCAGCATTCTCCATCAGGGTCTTACGGTGGGTTTGGGAGTCCGGTTAATTTGCCTCCTGAAGAACCACTTGAACTGCCTCCTCTTGGAGATGATATAGGTCCGTTTCTTCAGACAAAGGATGGAGGATTTTTGCGGTTGAGAGTCTACTGGAGATGATCGCCAATGGTCGGCCACATCAGCAACCTTCCAACGTTATTATCCACGTGGGAATACACGTGGATATTGTCATTTAATTAATTCCGCCACATCAACAATCCGTTAAGACAAAGTCTTTACACATCGAAAACGTAGATAACCAATTATTGGCACTTTTCAAAAGTGGTGACTAAATCTAAGATTCTAACCATTTCTAATCATTGTGTTCTCGTTTATCTGTCCATGATTTGTTGCCACTGATTGGGATTCTTTAATTCTTTGTATGCATAGAAAGGATAAAGTAGTATCATTTGGCCTAAATCATGTTATTAAATTGCGGTTGTGGTCGTATTTTCAGTTGTGATATTTTATAATAATGTCATTTTCGGACGGTGTCTCTGCTGCTATATATCTCTGCCCCAAATTAATTAGTATTTTGCTACAGCTTAGGAGAAAACAAACTATTTCTTCTATTCCGAACGAACCAGTACAAACGACAACAGGAAAATCAACCAAATACACCTAATGGATACTAGAAGCCTTAGACATCATGTTCCAGGCCACCGTTGAGGGAAATCAAAGTAATATTAGGAAGACAGCCATTACTACATATCGATTCGAAATCAAGCCACTCATCTTAACCATGACACACCACTGTTCAGGTTGATGCATTACGGCTCGTACACAAATTTTATGTTCCTCGAGTGGTGAAGGGGATCTTTGAAGCTGGAATGGTAACAAAATTGTCGGTTCCATTGATCCGATCATCGATGGTGATTGCTCTAGCATTGCTAGTGATAGGTAGTTCTTGCAGGGCATTGCTTTTCTCGGCCGTTTCCGAGTGTTTCCCGTCTTTGCTTTTGCCCCATATCACTGTGTAAAGGCCTGTGACTATGATAATGGCTCCAATAATGCTGAAATTATTTAAAAAAAAGATGATATGAGAACATAAGCAAAAATTTATAATGTTTTAATTAATAAACTTTGTTATTACCATCCCAGGATTAATGGAACATAAGCTTTCTGTGCCGATATTTATCAGAATATCAAATTATTTAGTTGTTTGCACTTTGCACCATACCTTCCAAGGTGGATTTTTTCTGCTAAAATAATGGCCCCAAGTATTGCAGTGATGATCATACATAGAGGACTGAAAGATGTTACGAAAACCGGCCCTCGTTTCCTAATCACGACTCCTTGCACATAATACGCAATCCCGGAGCAAAATATCCCCTAATCGATCACAAATTCGATATTAGAAGTGTTGGAATACTTGTGTTTCATGTGCATGATCATTGCTGCCAAGAAAACAGGGCTATGTTGGGAGACTTACAGAGTACGTTGCGGCCAGAAGCCTCGAGTCCCAACCGACTTTCCACGCACTTAGGTCGCGAACCATGATGAGCGACACACCTGCACCTTCAACCATCCCCATGAAACATATCATTGCTGTGAGAGACAGCTCTGCAGGGTACTGCTTCAATGTGAAGGACTGAAACAGAAACCACAACCAAATGTTAGATCAAACATAAGTAGTTTCGATTGAATTTTGTTTTTTCATTCGACGGTTCATCGGATTTGGACTCACTTGCAAAATAAAGAAGCCTGCCCAGCTGCAGATGCTTCCAAGGACAAATATTGTGCCAGTAACCCAGTGTTTATCCGTGGATTCAGCGGCGGGTCCATGGTGGATGGCTCCCCCTGACTTGATGAAGTCAATAATGGGACCTTTGTATAAAGTCATCACCATTGCTCCCATGACTGTGATTGCTGTTCCAATGATCTTTGCTACACTTCTTATCTTCTTCACATTCACCTTCTCTAACCTGAATTCGACATCATTATTGTATATTAAAGACGGGTAAATTCGATTGATCTTGGTGAGCAATGGCATGGTTTTTACTTTTTACTCACCTGAAAATCATTGCCAATATGAAGGTAACAGCAGGAAGCATGTTGACAAAAGCTGATGAATATGTTGCTGTTGTCATCTTCATTCCCAGATAATATAAGTTTTGATCAAGCACTGGCCTGTAACATCCAATCAATTACATTTAACACCCAGAAAATGTATACGTATCAAGTATCCACATGTGTGTGCATTTATGTGCAAATGGAAGTGCTTAGAGCATTACTCAAGGAAACCAAGAGCTACAATCCTGAGGAAGATTGGGAGGGTCATCTTTGGCCTTATTTTCCTGCATCAAAGAATGCAAAAGGCAGTTTAAATCGCAACCATTGTTGGCGGCAATAGATCGAGACTGCAATTTGAATCTATAAAGGAAAGAAAGGGAAGGAAGAAAG
Organism: Hibiscus trionum; assembly: GCA_030270665.1. Lineage (NCBI taxonomy): Eukaryota > Viridiplantae > Streptophyta > Magnoliopsida > Malvales > Malvaceae > Hibiscus > Hibiscus trionum. The sequence continues at coordinate 1,055,446 of BSYR01000016.1, forward strand.
AGGAACCTTTCGAGAACGAAGGCGAAGGGAGCGATGACAATGGTGGCGACGACATGTCGGTACGTGGCGAGGATGAAGTTGCTCATGCCATGCTTCAAACAAACCATGGAGACTATGTACATCCCAGCATATCCAAACTGCAGGGAGACCATTGCAAGGTAGGGTTTGATTTTGATCAACACATTACACAAAGCCTCCATTGTTTCTCTCTATTATCTTTCTCCCCTCTACTTTGCTCTTAGGCTTGCCAACTTCACGAATGAGAAATGGCCCTTTTTATAGGAAAGAAAATGCCGAGACAAGGGAAACAAGGTAAAACCCGAGATTCGAATTTCAACATCTGTAATTTTTTTCGACTTTTGATTTAAATAACTCTGAGTTAATAAAGATTCACTTATCCATTAAGCAAAAACTCAGCACTATTGCTAGAATCCTTTTTAATTTGACTATTGAATTATAGAAATAAACATATGTAATAAAAGAAGGAAATATGTTTCTTTGGATCTCTATGAATATGATGCTTTTGCCTTTATTATTATATTATTGAGAAAAAAATATTATTATTATTATTTTGGTGGGAAGTGGGGATTTGATTCATTGACCACCCAATCATGCTGTGCATGCATGCATGCAAAAGTTATTTGGATTTTTGTGTTTGATTGTTGGGTGCTATGGAAATTTGGTCACCATTTTTAAATCATTTATTTTCTAAAAAAGTATAAAAAAACTTTTTTCCTGATTTATTCATGGGCATGTTAAGTTAGATGTCGTGACCAAAATTTCTTTATATTTCTTAGTTGAATCTAACTCGGATCTAATCGATAAATTGTTTTATTGTTTAAAATATTTTTATATTGATATTATGCACTTTGTAATTAAATTTAAATTTAAATATTTTTAATCAATAATTAGAACTGAAATAAACCAATTTTTTTCTTAAAAAATAATTTATATCCAAGCTCGATTCAATGACTAATCTATCTGAATTTGTAAATAACTCAATCTTGAACTCGACCAATAGCTTTAGTGAAAAATAGGATGATATTCATTCTAGAAGAATTGAGTTCGAATATTTATATGTGTCAGATTAGATATAGGGCATCTCTGACTTTGAGTTTACATGTGTGAACGTATATTTCTTTAATTTGGTGAACTTTTGGTGAAGGCCTAATGCATGAATGTTGAAATTTGAAGCTGAAAATTGTTTCTAAACAATCGAATAATTACTATTTAATCACTTAGATTTAGGGCACCTCTGACTTTGAGTTTACATGTGTGAAAATGATTTTGACCCTTTTATTTTCTTCTGTCACACATTTCAAAAAAAAAAATTAATAAAATTTTTTATTCCCCTGGCTCTGTTGGCTGCTCTGCCTTTTATTTTGGCTCGATAATAAATCAGTTAATGAATTTGACAAGTTTTCTTAATTTTACACATGAAGTTAAAAAAATTAAATTAATGACAATTCAACATATCAAGTTACTGACACGTCATTGATCGTTAAAAATTTTAACATCATTAAATGTTATGGGGCATAATTTAATTGGTTGTTGAAATATTACGATAAAATACTAGTTTGAGAGTTATTTTTCAATTAAATTATCAAATTTAAAAAAAAATACCAAGTTTAGGGGCCAACCTATATACTAAACCTTTTATTTTCCCCTTTCTGTTAAATTAATTTGTTGAGTATTTGTTCATACATATTTTTTAACTCTTTGATAATGCACACACCTTACATACAAAGCGTTTTGAACTCAAATCTTTTAAGATGAATATCATATGTTTTTCTATCGAAGACATTTGTTGAGTTGAACAAACCATTCTTTGAATCTTCTTCACAAATTGACCAAAATTTGGTCATGTCTTATCTATCAATTCCAATGTTAAAAAAATGATATTCTCCTCTACTAAAGGAATTTGGAATATTAACTAGGTAGTATAAGTAAACAATATAAATGAATCAATTACTTAATTTAGTTTATTTATTGGATTGCTTTATGTACAACAATATACCGAAAAGGGCAATAAATAATTGATCTAATGACACTTTTGTTTCTCAAATATTTTTTTGTCAAAGTAAATAAACTGACAAAAATAATAATAAATTTAGTAAGTTAACCTCAATTATTTTGTTCTTTTATCAATGTTGATTGTAATTATTTTGTTATTTTACACAAAAATAAAAAATAATAATATTTAAAAAATTATACAAATGTATATTAAAATTATAAAAATAAAAAAATTAAGAAAATTTGTTGCGTTATTAAGGTTAGTAGAAAATTTCCAAAGAAAATAGTTAAATCATAACAATAATAACAGTAATAATAAATGGGAGTATAAGAACACATGGGGAGACAAATTCAAAGTAGTGTGCTTTGGCGTTTGGAAACTCAGGTTTGGTTGGCCGAATCCCACATCGGTAAGACTCCAAATATATGTAAAAAAAAAATAAAAAAAAACAAAAAAAAACAGGGTTAGGCGAGATATTTTTTCCTTTATACAAATAACATGTAAATTATCTACAATTTTCCGTAACTGAGTTTAAATACATTCAAATGTAATTATCTCCCTATTTAATCAAAAAATTAAATTAAAACAAATTCTTTTGTCCAACGCTAAAAAATTAAATTGTGAGTTAAAATAACAAGAAAGGTACAAAAGAAAACCCTAAGCATGTCCTTCACGTTTCCTCCGAAGATCTCGGAGCCGCATGAAATATCGGCGGCAGAGTTTAACAACTCTGGTGGGCAGCCGTCGGGAGGGGTAGAGATGGAAGTGCCGCCGGTGCTGGAGCGGCCTGGTTCCCCCACCGCGTTGGAGGAGCAGCCCGCGTCGAAAAGAACTCGCGCGACGGATGTGGTGATGGTTGATGGGACTGCGACAGAAACATTGGACAGTGCTGGTGCTGTGGAGATGGATGTCCAGTCGGCGAACGGCCTCCGGTGGCGGTGCAGGGGGAGGTTAGTGATCGAACGCCGCTATCCTATGCGGCTATGGTGTCGAGGGTGTCGGCCGGTGGTGGTCAGGCTAGGGCTGGGAATTCTGAAGATGGGATCGAGGTGCTGGAGGAGGATGTTTCGATTGATTGAAGTGGTGTTTTTCCCAAGATCACTTTCTCTGAAAGAATTCACGAACGTATTGATGAGAGCATGCAGCGTACTATCATAGTACGACCTTTAGGAAGGGCGATCGGATTCAAGACTTTGGTGAATCGTGTCCATAATTTATGGAAGACGGAGAGGAATTTCCAGGTGATCGATCTGGACAATAACTATTTCTTGGTGAAGTTCGAGTCTATCGATGATTATAAGAAGGTGCTCACTGGCGGACCTTGGACTTTGTTTGGCTGTTATCTAACAGTGCAACCGTGGTCGAGAAACTTTTCGACATCGGAAAAACATCCGTCACAAGTAGTGGTGTGGGTGAGATTGTCGGGGCTTCCATACCGGTATTACTCTAAGGCTTTGTTTCGACGGATAGCAGGTGTGATTGGCCGGGTGATTAAGATCGATTACAGTACATCATTGAGTGAGCGTGGTCGGTTTGCTCGCCTCGTTGTGGTGGTTGATCTGAACAAACCCCTTTTGTCGTGTATTGGTATCGATGGTTTTATTCAGAAGCTTGAATATGAGGGTCTCCATCAAATTTGTTACAAATGTGGGCGATATGGTCACTCGCAAAATTTGTGTGGGGTTAGTGACAGTGCTACGGGGATCAAAGAGGGGGAGAGAGTGGTTGCGAATAACTCTGTTGCAACGTCAGCTGAAGTGGTTTCTGAGGATAACTTGTTCAGACCGTGGATGGTCGTTGATCGGCAACGGCATCGTTCCGCAAGGGCGGTAGGTTCCAGGAGTAATGATGGCCAAGGTAACCGCAGTGGTTCGCGGTTTGATGTTTTGCGAGGGGATTGTGCAGAGGTTGAAGTTGGGAATGTTTCTAATGGTCATCCGTCGAAAGTGATAGGACAGGTGGACTCGCCGGCGCGGGAGATTTCCGCGGGGAAGGGTGCCCAGAAATCATCAACGAGTCGGAAAGCGATGGGTGCTTACTCGAGTGGTTATAAGGGCGTGGTATTAAAGGAGGGTAATCGGATTGTTAACGGTGCGGGTAGTTCGGGGGCGAAGGTGAACGGTGGACAGGATGGTATTAAGTCGATTGAGAAAGGCAAGGGAGTTTTGTCAGATGAGTGTTTGGATGAGACGACAGGACGTGTACCGCTTCGGGATGTGTCTAATGGTGATCGTGAGTTTGTTTTGAAGGGTAATGGGTATGGCGACATTACTGTTGTTTCGTCAGGAACGGGAGTGGATCCACATACTGTGGAACACACGCCGAAGATCGCATCCGGCTCTCACAGAGCGGTCCTAATAGTGGAAGGGAATCATGATACCAAATCGACGGCTAGGTTGAAACATGGTCTGAATTCAGTAAAAGGGGGAGCGGCGATACGGGCAGTGCAGAAGAAGAGCTTAAAAGTGTCCAGGAAACAAGAGCCACGTGTACCGCCACGCCCAGTTTTGACAGAATGGCTTCAGTCTCTTTCTTCGAAGCTGGATTCACTTCAAGCTACTGGAGTGGTTACAGCGGCGGGGGTGGACTCTGATACGGCCGCTAGTGCGTTGGACGTGGGAAAGGAAAACATTCCTTCCCTCCATTAAGTTTTACTCCTTTTTTTTCTTTTGGTTTTCATGAATACTATGATGTTTTGGAATACACAGGGGGCGGCTAGTGCTGAGTTTCGCCGTCACCTTAAAATTTTTGTTAGAGCTAATAATCCGCAGGTGGTGGCTTTGTTTGAACCACGTGTCAGCTTTGCTGAAGCTGATAGAGTTATTCGACGTTTTGGGTTTCCAAACTCTTTCCGTGTGGAGGCAAGAGGTTTTAGTGAAGGTATATGGATCTTGTGGCGTGATGGTTTGGAGGTTGAGTTCTTATCGATCTCTAATCAATTTGTACATGGTAAATTTCGGGAGGTAGCAGGGAATAAATGGATCTTCTTCATTGCTGTTTATGCGAGCCCGAATGCGAGTACCCGACGAAGTCTTTGGGGTCGTTTGTGTCAGTTAGATCCGGGGGATGCGACACCGTGGATTTTAGGGGGGACTTTAACGCCATTCTTCGCAAAAAGGAACGCTGTGGGGGCTCGAGTTCGGTTCTAGGGACTAGCTCTCTGTTCTGGGATTTTATTAATGATATGGAGTTGATTGAGATTGAATATAAGGGGGAGGATTTTACTTGGAGTAGGGGTGATTTGTATCAGAGGATTGATCGTTGTTTAGCAAACACCGCTTGGTTCATTGAGTTTCTGATGTCGTTGGTTGTGCATTTAGATCGGGTTGGTAGTGATCATTGTCCTCTTCTTGTCCAGGCAAGGGGTGTGAGGAGTAGTAGTGAGTCACGTCCTTTCCGTTTTCTAGCTGCTTGGCAGGATCATCCGGGGTTCAAAACGATGCTTGAATCGGTTTGGGATAGTTCGTACTCGGTGGTAAACAACATTCAGCATTTTCAGGAGAGTGTGAAGCACTGGAATGTTGTTGAGTTTGGACATATGGAGCGAAGGAAGAAGAGGGTGCTAGCACGGATCCGGGGTATTGATAGGGCCTTGCGGAGGAACCCGTCTGATTTTCTGATTGATTTATTACATAAATTGCGAGATGAGCTTGATATTATTCTCGAGGAAGAGGAGTCTATGTGGTTCCAAAAATCACGGAGTCATTGGATTTTGCTTGGTGACAGGAATACTCGTTATTTTCATACGTCGACAATGGCACGTCGGAGGGCGAACGCTATTGTTGCACTTAAGGCAAGTGATGGTACTTGGTGTACTGATCAGGATGCGTTACGTTGACAGGCTATCAATTTTTACCGAGTGTTATTTACGACTGATACTAATTGTTTAGGGGAGTATCAGGTTTGCGGTTTGTTCCCAGTCTGGAGTGAGCATATGTATCGTGTGATTGGTGGACCGGTTTCGGAGGAGGAGGTGAAAGCCACCGTGTTTGATATGGGTCCGTGGAAGGCTCCGGGTATTGATGGACTGCACGTCGGTTTCTATCAGAAAAATTGGGACATTGTGGGGGCAAATGTTTGTCAGTATATACGGAATATTTTTTATGGTGAGTCGTCCCCCTCGGCTATTAATAATACTCTTATGGTTCTTATTCCTAAAGTCACGTCGCCTGAAACGATGAGTCAATTTCGTCCTATCAGTTTGTGTACTGTGCTGTACAAAATAGTGACCAAAGTGGTAGTTAATCGCATTAAACCTTTTTTGACTGAGTGGGTCTCGGATAATCAGACTAGCTTCGTCCCTGGACGATCTATTTCAGAGAATATTATTATGGCGCAGGAAATAGTGCACTCTATGAAGAGGAAGTCTGGTAAAAAGGGTTGGATGGCGCTGAAGATTGATTTAGAGAAAGCTTATGATAGGCTGGAATGGGCTTTTATAGACGACACGTTGAAAGATATCGGTTTCCCCCTGAACATTCAGCGTCTTATTCTTGAGTGTGTTTCTAGTGTTTCTACTCGACTCATTTGGAATGGTGAGGTCACTGAACCTTTCACGCCTACCAGGGGTATCCGGCAAGGGGACCCCATATCACCTTACCTTTTTGTGCTATGTATGGAACGTCTGACGCATGCGATTAATAAGAAAGTGGCGTTGGGACAGTGGAAGGGTTTTTGTACATCTCGTCGGAGCCCTGTTATTTCACATTTGATGTTTGCGGATGATATGGTCCTTTTTGCGGAGGCATTGTCGGAACAATTGGATGTGATCCGGGAAGTTCTGATTGATTTCTGCAAGCATTCCGGGTTGAAGGTTAGTGTGTAGAAGTCAAATATTTATTTTTCAAAGAATGTGGATTCGGATATGAGACGGACTCTGAGTAATGTGGTGGGCTTTTCGGAAGTTACGGATTTGGGAAAGTACCTCAGTGTTCCTATGCTTCATAACCGGGTTACTAAATCGACTTATGCCTATTTAGTTCAGAAGGTTCGTGAGCGGTTATCAGGGTGGAAGGCTAAGTATCTCTCGTTTGCGGGGCGTATTACTCTTGTGAAGGCCGTGTTGTCGACATTGCCATACTACGCAATGCAAATAACAAAGCTTCCGTTAGGTGTGTGTGATGAAATTGAGCGTTTGATCAGGAATTTTGTTTGGGGGCATTGTGATGAGAAAAAAAGGGGTGCATTTGGTGAATTGGGAAGAGATGTGTAAACCTTCCTCGATGGGGGGGATGGGTTTTAAATGTTTACGTGATTAGAATGATGCGTTCCTCATGAAACTCGCGTTTTATTTGGTTGACAAACGTGAACATCTTTGGGTGAGGTTTATTCGCGCGAAGTATAAGTGTAGGGAGATTGTTCCGGATACACTTGCTAGGCAAAATTGCTCCCACTTATGGAGGGGATTATCATCGGTATGGATGGATGTTAAGGAAGGTTTGGTTTGGAGAGTGGGTAACGGAGAACGTATTGATTTTTGGCGTGATAACTGGATTCGAGGTGTTGGTCCGCTTGTGAATCTTGCTACTGTTCCGAATGGGGTTCAACAAGCCTTTGTCTCTCTTCAGGATATGCGCGATAGCGAGGGGAATTGGGACTTTGGCCGTTTTGCACATCTTTTGCCAAGTGAGGTTGTTGATCGAATTGCCGCCATACATTCCCCTATCGAGAATGGTGTGGTTGACGCGGTGGGATGGAGGTGGAATGCGAACATGAAATTTTCAGTTCAATCGGCTTATGCGGCGAAGCGGAATGAGGTGGAAGCAACGGAAGTTAATCTTTGGCGAGGTCTGAAGCGTTTCTCGGGACCACAGCGTATTCGGTTGTTCTTGTGGCTGCTGTGTAAGGGGCGTATTCTGACTAACAGTGAGCGGACACGGCGGCATCTTACGGATACAGCAGCTTGCGCGCTTTGCGGACACAGTGAGGAGACCATCGACCACGTCTTTCGCCAATGTTTAACGGCAAAGAGAACGTGGTTGCGGCTTGTTCCAGTTGCACGACGGAACTGGTTCTTCACGTCCCTCATCGTCGATTGGATTGCCGGCAATTTGCGGGACGCGGCTGGTAGTAGCGAGGAGCAGTGGGGGCTGCTGTTTGGGGCTGTTGTTTGGTTTTTGTGGCTGGCTCGTAACGGCTTTGTGTTTGGTAGTGTAGGCCCTAGTGCGGATGAGGTGTTGATGAAGGCCCGACGTTTGGTGCAGGAGACGGAGAGGGCATTGTTGGGCGGACGAGCAGTGTTGAATTCCAGCGCTAGGGGAGTGGCTTCGGCCGTCGCGAGGCAGCAGGTACAGTGGTTTCCACCACCGGAAAATGTATGGAAGTTAAATGTCGATGGGGCATGTGATCCAGCCGGGAGTCGTGCTTCTTGTGGGGGTGATTCGGGATTCCACGGGGACTTGGATTAGTGGATTCTCGAAGTTCATTGGTCGGTGTACTGCCCTTGAGGCGGAATTATGGGTGATTCATGCGAGTATACGTTGTGCGGTCGAATGCAATGTTGGGGATTTGATTGTGGAATCGGATTGTTTGGAAGCGGTTCGCTTGCTACAGGATGCGAAAGTTGATGTTGGTCCGTTGTTTCTGTTAGGCTCCGTTCGTCAATTACTTACTAAGGTAAGTGTGATTGAAATTCGCCATGTCTCTAGGAATGCTAATCGCATTGTCGATGCTCTTGCTAAGTTGGGTCCTTGGGATGGCTATGCGGCAAGTTATTTTTGTGCTTCGCCGGATTCGGTGATCGCGCTTTTACATGAGGAGTTACCTATTCATATAGGTTGATTTGTATTTCTTGCGGATGTATCCCGTGCGTATGTAATACTATGGTGGGTACTCTTTTCCTCCAATTTAGGTTAGGGAGGTTTTTAATGAAGCCTACCATAGTATCCCCTTTATTAATCAAAAAAAAATTAAAACTTAATCAAAAAGTCAGAGACGTGGCTCCCTTAAAGCCCAAACATCTGTTACAAATTTTAAATGTTTAATAATTTTTATTTAATAGTAATTTAGTACTTGTAACGTGGAATGTGTAAATTAAAAAGTATGAGTGTTTATTAAATATTTAATTAATTAGAGGCTGAAAAAAATGATAGGTTCATGTCTTCAATTTTTTTTGGTCTAACAATAATTTAGGTCTTATCCCTTGAGTTTTGTGCTTAAATACTTATTAAGCTCTTATATTTATTTTTAAAATTTTAATATTTTGACCTCTTTTAATGTTCAATTTAGCTCCGTCCTTGCAAAAAGTGATGGCAGTTTTGTAATCATCTCAATAAGTATGTTGTTATAGGTTAATTTAATTTGTCAATGCCTTCTCAACAATGAACTAATTAAAAAGATGATGATATTTATTAGGGTTGTAAAAACAAGTCAGGACCTGAAAACTTGCCTGAAACCTGCTCGAGTTAGAACCTGATTTGACCCGAGAATTCGATGATCCGAACCCGAACTGTAACTGACTGTTGCTGACCCGAACCCGAGTTGAACCTGTTACTGTAGCAACCGAACCTGATCTGTGTCCGACTGAAAATGACCCGAACCCGAATCTGACCTGGTAATTTTGACCTGAAACCCGACCTGCATCCGACTGAAACGAACCGGAACCCGAGACCGACCTGGCAAATTACCTGATATTATCCGACTGAAATGACCCGAGATCCGATTTTACCCGACCTGTTTTGAACCCGACCTGTTTTGGACCCGACCTGTTTTGAACCTGAACTGTTGTTGACCTGAACTAATGTAGACCTGGCTAAAAATGTTAAATAATTTAAAGTGTAATCTGTTCATTATAAACTTAATAATTTTTTAATAGATTATGTTAATTTCATTACTTAGAAAAAATTTATCTTCCATTATACTTAGAAAATTTTGTCTTAATTTGTAACTACATTATGTATAATAAAATTATATACTTAAAAATTTGTTTAAGTATAAAAATATATATTATGTATAATAAAATTATATACTTAAAAGATTTGTCTTAATTTTTACTAAATATATAATATATTAGTAATATATAGTTAATATAATATATTAAACTTATATACTTAAAAATTTGTTTAAGTATAAAAATATATATTATGTATAATAAAATTATACACTTATTATGCTTATTATGCTTTATTATATAAAATATATTATGTTAACTTTATTATGTTCATAAACTTATTATGCTTTAACAAGTATAAGAAAATTAACATAACTACAAAATATAAGTTAGTATTATATCAATTGTATTTCAAATAATTAATCTAGATATAGTTTGTTACTCAAACTGGTTAACTACTCTATTTTGTTAACTTAATCGGGTTAACTTCTTAAATTTGTTAACTTAAGCTAGATAATTATCATAATAATTAGTAATAGTTTGGGCCTTGGGCCTTTGGGCTCATATCCCACCACCCATTTATTTTAGATGGGCCCCTAAAACCTATAATGTATAAATATAAGATATATATATATATAAATTTATAACTTATAATTTATATAATAATTAATAATAAATAATAATTAGTACTCCCTCTGTCCCACTAAAACTGTCACATATTGACAATTTTTGAGTCAAACTTTTTCAACTTTGACCTCTTATAATTTAAAATTTATTATTGATAAAAATATTAAAAAATATATTTTAAAAACTTTGAATCAAGTAGTTTTTAAATATATTTTTTATAAATTTTAATTAATTAAAATTTTTAAATAAATTATAGTCAAAGTTGAAAAATTTTGACCAAAAAAAAGTCAACATGTGACAGTTTTAGTGGGACGGAGGGAGTAATAGTTTGTGCCTTTGGGCTCTTATCCCACCACCCATTTATTTTAGATGGGCCCCTAAAACCTATAATGTATAAATATAATATATATATATATAAACTTATAACTTATTATTTATTTAATGTAATTATAATATAATAAATAATAATTAGTAATAGTTTGGGCTTATAACTTATAAGTTATATAATGTATTTATAATATAATAATAAATAATAATTAGTAATAGTTTGGGCCTTGGGCCTTTGGGCTCTTATCCCGCCACCCATTTATTTTAGATGGGTCCCTAAAACCTATAATGTATAAATATAATATATATATATATATATATATATATATATATATATATATAAACATATAACTTATAATTTATATAATGTATTTATAATATAATAATTAATAATAAATAATAATTAGTAATAATTTGCGCCTTGGGCCTTTGGGCTCATATCCCACCACCCATTTATTTGAGATGGGCCCCTAAAACCTATAATGTGTATATATATATATATATAAACTTATAACTTATAAGTTATATAATGTATTTATAATATAATAATTAATAATAAATAATAATTAGTAATAGTTTGGGCCTTGGGCCTTTGGGCTCATATCCCACCACCCAATTATTTGAGATGGGCCCCTAAAACCTATAATGTATAAATATAATATATATATATATATATATATAAACTTATAACTTATAAGTTATATAATGTATTTATAATATAATAATTAATAATAAATAATAATTAGTAATAGTTTGGGCCTTGTGCCTTTGGGCTCTTATCCCACTACCCATTTATTTTAGATGGGCCCCTAAAACCTATAATGTATAAATATAATATATATATATATCTAACTTATAATTTATATAATGTATTTATAATCTAATAAATAATAATTAGTAATAGTTTGGACCTTGGGCCTTTGGGCTCATATCTCACCACCCATTTATTTGAGATGGGCACCTAAAACCTATAATGTATAAATATATATATAAACTTATAACTTATAAGTTATATAATGTATTTATAATATAATAATTAATAATAAATAATAATTAGTAATAGTTTGGGCCTTGGGTCTTTGGGCTCATATCCCACCACCCATTTGTTTGAGATGGGCCCCTAAAACCTATAATGTATAAATATATATATATAAACTTATAACTTATATGTTATATAATGTATTTATAATATAATAATTAACAATAAATAATATTTAGTAATAGTTTGGGCCTTGGGTCTTTGGGCTCATATCCCACCACCCATTTATAATAATTAATAATATCAATAATAAATAATAATTATTAATTGTTGGGCTTTGGACTAAAAATTTTAGATAGGCTAAATATAATAATTAATAATAATTATTAATTGTTGGGCTTTGGGCTAAAATTTTTAGATGGGCTAAATATTTTGTAGCGCTTTGAATTTTAGATGGGCTAAATATTTTGTGGCCCTTTAAATTTTAGATGTTTTTCATTTAAGTCCTTTAAGTTTTAGTTCAATTCAATTGAGTTCAATTCAATTTATGTATTTAAATACATATATAAATACATATATTTTATAATTTTATAAATACATATATTTATATATATACATATATTTTATATGTATATTTATGTATTTATATACATATATACACACATATATATATATGTACATTATATATTATATATTAACATACATATATTTGTATAATATGTATTAATTATTATGTATGATATGTTATATGTATAATGTATTAATATTTTAATATATACATATGTTTGTAATATATATATATATATATATATATATATATATATATATATATATATATATGTATGTTGTTAGTATCATAGTATGTATTATGTATATACATATACATGTATTTATGTATAATACATTATATATACATAAATACATACATGTTTGTATAATATATAATTATATATTGTAATTTATATACATGTGAATACATAAAAATACATATATATACACATAATCACATATATCTATACTTATAAAGTTATTATAATAATTAATAAGTTATATTATATTATAATAATTAATAAATAATATTAAATTATAATATATATGGGCGAGAAAATTTATTTTGAAACCGACCAATTCCCAAATTGAATTTCAATTTGGGGTAAATTATAAATAAAGTCCTTTATATTATATAAGTTTTTTATTCAAGTCCTTTAAGTTTTAATTCAATTCAATTGAGTTCTTAAAACTTTATTTTTACTTCAAATTAACTCTTATTTATTATTTTTTTCACTATAGTCCATAAAACTTTGTTTTTATTCAAAATTGAGTTTATTATAGTCCATAAAACTTTATTTTAGTCCAAATTAGCTCTTATTTATTATTATTTTTTTCACTATAGTCCATAAAACTTTGTTTTTATTCAAAATTGTTCATTTCTGGTGAACCTGAATTAACTCGAACTGATATGAACCCGACGACCTGAAATGAAACCGACCTGAAATGAACCCGAACTGAAATGAACCCGACCTGAAATTTACCCAACCTGCAATTTACCTGCCAATTAACTGATTTTACCCGACCTGTTTTTACCCGATCTGCAACGAGTTTGACCTGAAATGGACCCGACCTGAAAATTGACCCGACCTGAAATGGACCCGACCTGCAAATTACCCGACTGCAATGGACCCGCACTCGACCCGAGTCGAGTCAAAAAATTTTTTTTTACCTGAAATGACCTGTATCCGATTTTACCCGACCTGACAGAACCCGACCTGAAACCTGTCCGATTACCTGTTTTTACATCCCTAATATTTATCCTATTAGACTCGGGTTCAAACTGCTTTGTATGCAAGGTGTATACATCTGACCTCACTAAAAGATTAAAAAAATATAAATAAATACTATCTCATAATGACTTTAAGACTATTAAAAATTTAAACACGAAAAATAAGAAAGATTCCTATGTTAATATTCCTCGCATGTTATATAAACATTTATTTTAATTTACCTTTATACATCATAACGTCCGTGGTCCGTGGAGGTCCTAGTGGTGGAAGAACGGCCGACGATTATTGTCATTGTCATGCCAAAGCTTGCTCGTTAATATGTTTGGAAGCATAAAAAAAGCATTTAAAAATATGATTCGGATTCACCAACCCAACCCTACCGGCAGGGATGGATTGTGAGGATCGGAGAAACGGTCGTCCCTTGAAAATTTTAAACTCATATATCATTTAAAAAATTATATATATTTTTTATTAAATGTTTATTTTTATTCTTAAAATTTATAAAGTCATTAGATAATATAAAATTATGTGTTCGTACTTGTCCATCAATATGAAGAGAATATGTCTGCACCAACATCAAATCAAAGGTAGGCTGCACAACTAACAACTTCTAAAGATGGCAGAATCGAATTTTCTGCACTATTTCCGAGAAGCTGGTGGCGACGCAAATAATAAGATCCAACAAATCGTAAGTTTGATTCGAGAGCTATCGTCATAGGTGCTCTTTCGATTTCTCTTTTTCATACAACTGTACAGTTAAAGTCACGTTCTTAGATAATTAAAAATATTTATATTATTTTATTTTGTGTGAGTTTAAGTCACACTCGGTGGCGGACGCTCAGTGGAGTCAGTGGGGCCTAGGCCCTCCCAAAGTTTCTTAATTATGCATTTAGTCTTTTAAAAATTTTAAAAAATTTAATTTAGCCCCTTTAAAAATTGTAAAAATTAATATTACATTTTAAATTTTTTAATAGTTTTAATTAAATCCCCTCTTAAAAAAATTTAAAAGTATTGATAAACCTTAAATTTTTTAAAATTTAGGTAAACTCCTATATTTTATGAAAATTTCAAATTAAACCCTTCAAAATTGTTGAAAATTTTAATTTAAGCTTCTAAAATTAAAAAAATATTAAATAGGCCCTCTCAAACTTGGTTGTCAAGATCTGCCCTAATCACACTATTTATTTTTAGAATGTAATAAATTTTCATTTAATTAAATAAAGTTGTGTACTTAAATATTTTTTAAAAGTGCTTTTAGAGCAAAACACATTGAGAACATGAGGTTTTTCAGGCTAAAACTGGAGTACAATTTTTTTCATTTAGGCTTCATTCGACGTAAATTATAAAACGTATGTTTGTCTAAAAACGGGTGTTGCAGCTTTTGAGGTAAAATTTGAGTTTTAAATGGACGTTTTTTTTGTCTGGCGTGACTGTTCGACGTTGTTTTTGCGTTCAACAGTCCAACGGCCGTTTGAGAAGCATTCTTGAATGAAACTGTCCGTTTGGTTCTAAAAAATAAAGTGCGTTTTTATTTTCATTTTCTTAGAAAATAGAAAACGGTAAAAAACGTGTTTGGTTGTAAAATTAAAAAATAATATTTAAAAAATAAAAACAAAAATAAGTGAAAATTTCAAAACATAAAAAAGATATTTTCATTGAAAATATTTTAGTGAAATGGAAAATACGAAAATAAGGGTTTTTTAATTTTTTTAACTTCATTTTAATTTGGGTTCAAATCCTTCTAATGCCATCTTTTGAAATTTTGGTTTATTTACTCATTATTATTATTATTATTATTATTATTATTATTATTATTATTATTATTATTATTATTATTATTATTATTATTATTATTATTATTATTATTATTATTATTAATTGTTAAAACTTTGGTTTATTTACTCATATTTTTAATTATTATTATTATTTACTCATATATTTTTTCATTTCTATTTTAAAAATTAAGATACCAAACACATTTTCACTATTTTTTATTTTTGAAAACAAGTTTTCATCCTACTAACCAATCATGTTTTCTAACTTTTAGAAACTAAAAATAAAAATAGAAAATATTTTCTAAAACCAAACGGACCTTAGTTTTTCTAAAAGGACTTTTGAACAAATTTACGTATGTGTGTTCATATCACCAATTCTTTTATATTTTTTTAAAAAAATATTTAAATTAGACATTTTATTTACTTATAGGTACTTTTTGACAACAACCACTAAACTCAAATTTTAAACCAAACAATCCAAAAATATTTTTCAAAAACAATACCAAATTGACTTATTTGTGTTAATATCACCATTTACATAGATAAAGTTGCATGTCAATGGTTCCCATTTGTCTCTTTAGATGAGAAATGGTACACGAGGGATAGCGTTGATAATAGATTTAGGGTAAACAACACATCTGGTCATTAAACAATTCTAACTTTTGCATGTGGTCACCAAACTATTATTTTGTGTAAAATCGTCACTAACGTTTAGGGGTGAGCGTTCGATCGAGTCGAGTCAAAAAATTTTGAGTTATTCGAGTTGACGAGTCTAATTTTATCATTCAAACTTTCATTCGAAAATTTTTCGAGTTGAAGAAATTCGAGTCGAGTCGAGTTTTTAAGTTCCTATAAAAAATTAATTGTAATTATTTATCATGTTATACTATAGTTTGATTATAATTTAAACGACTTTCTCTAATCATATAAGATATGCACATATATTTATTCATATTCTTTCATATGTGGAAATATTTCTTCATGTTTTTATATATCGGTATGTATATATCAATAAAAAATTGAGGGACTCGTCTCGAACTTAAAAATAAATCCGCTAATTACTAGAAATTCCGAGTTATTCAAATTTCCATTTTACAACTCAAACTTTATTTGATTTTTTTTGAGTCGAGTCGAGCCTATTAAATTTTGAGTTGAGTCAAAACGAGTCGAGTATTTTCACTTCGAGTCGAGTTATTCAATTTTTTCGAGTCGAGTTTTGCTCACCCCTACTAACGTTACATTTTTCCTATTTTGATCACTAATGTTACTTTGTTTCCTGTTTTGCTCACCAAACTATTGTTTTTCCTATGAGTTTTTTTACAGCGAGTGATCAAAATAGAAAAAAATGTAATGTTAGTGACAATTTTGCTAAAAATAATAGTTTGATGACCAAAACAGGAAAGAAAAAATAGCTTAGTGACCAATGGTGTTGTTTACCCTTAGATTTATTAGAATTGGAATGTGAAAGGTGAAAATATTGTACATGCCCTTGTACTATAATGTAGATTGCATTTTGGTCTTTGTACTTTTAAAATGAGCAAAAAGGTCTCTGTGCCTTGGAAAAACGAGTAAAACGATCATTCTTGTAACAATTAGAAACTATTGATCCTAGAAAAAGAGAAAAATGATCAATTTTTATAACGAGTGAATAATATACGAAATCGAGACTGATCATATGTAATTGTTTGAGTTTATAAACATCAATGAACCGAATGAACATGACATGTCATTTATGTTGACATAGACACCAACTCATTGTTCTAAGTGAAATGTAAAACATCCCAAATTTCTCTTTGAAAATGTGATGTACATTATAAGGGCCGGAGTCAAAATTTTTAAAGAATAATGTCAGAATTTAAGAAAATATATAAAAGGAAAATATTTAAATAGGTGAGGGGCAATGGTGGGTGTCAATTTCTTTTTAAGGGGTATCAATCATTTTTTAAAATTGTGACAATATTTTTTTAAACCGACACCCCAACTATTAATGTGGCTCTGGTACTATATATTTGTATGTGTGAGCATTCAATAGAGTCGAGTAATTTTTTTTTTTAAATTAGTTAAGTTGATGAGTCCTATTTTGAATTTTTTTCGAGTCGATTTGTTCGAGCTTTTATTCAATTTTAATTGTGAATATTTATAATGCCATGGTACTAATTGGTTCCAATTTAAATAAATTTTTGTAACCATATAAGATATACATAAATATTTCTTTGTACTTTTTAACAAGTGAGAGTAAGATTAACACGTTTTCCTCTGCTCTCGTAGCACGTTTTCCTCTGCTCTCGTAGCACGTTTCTCTTGCATCTTTTCTCTAGTTTTTTCTACGACTTTTCTCGTGTTTCTTTTCTTTGATCTTGTTCTGGATTCATGGGTGATGTAGAGCATGGTTTGGCTACTTTGTCTATAGATGATGGGGAGGATGAGGGCCTTCAGATTAATCTGGGGGAGGTCGACGCCCATACATCTTTTGATTTCTGCTTCGTAGGCTCGTTTCTCACTTCCAGCATTATTAATTTTCCGTCAATGAAGTCTACGCTGGCCACAGTATGGCACCCTCCGGGCGGTATTTCTATCTCAGATCTAGGGGAAGGTAGATTTTTATTTCGTCTATACCATATACTTGATGTAGAACGGATTGAGAATGGAGGTCCATGGACTTTCAACAGCCATCTATTGGTGCTGCACCACTTACGTACGGGAGAGGATCCGTTACTGGTTCCGTTGCATTTTGTTGACTATTGGGTCCTGGTTCATGAGGTTCCTCTAGGTTTTCTGTCGGAGAAAGTCGCAAAGGTTCTGGGAAACTTTATTGGATCTTACTTACTGTATGATTCTAAAGCCACTGCATTGGGCTATAAGCGAATTATGAAGATTCGAGTACGGGTGGATATTAGAAAACCGTTGGAAAGGAAAAAGAAAATTCTCCTTGCGAATGGGCAATCTCATTACGTTAGTTTTGAGTATGAAAAATTAACATTTTTCTGTTTTCTATGTGGAATCTTGGGTCACGGTGAGAGTTTTTGCCCTCTCCGGTTTACAGAAAGAGGAAGGGATCTTACTCCGGGATGGGACATTTCTCTACGGGCACCGTCTAGACGGGCCGCTCCGGCGCCATGCCGCTGGCTAATTGAGGAAGGCGTGGATCGCGTTAATTTCCCGGGCGTGATCTCAGCTTCGATCAATCTAAGGGAGTTTATTCAGCATGATTCGCGTTTGCCAACTCAGGAGAATATGAGCAGATCCACTTTGGGAGAATTAAAGTCTGGGCTTGATTTGGGCAATCAGCCGACAACATCTCAAGGGATTGATTTGGGTATTCCCCGTTCAATTAATGACCCAAATAAGGAAAACATTCCCCCTTTGACTAATGCAGGGGATTCGATTGCGGGCTCTAGGGGTCTGAATCCCAATTCTGGGTTTGATACTGTTATGAACTCACTTGATGAAGATAGCCCAACTGAATTTGTTGAGTCTGCAAAAAGGGCAAGAGTACAACAGGCTAATCCTGAAGTTTCAGATAGAGTTGATTCCTCAGGTGTTCATTCTAATCTATCGGTAGGTCACACCTATGGGGCCAGCCGCTCACAATGAAAATCGTATGTTGGAACGTTCGGGGCCTAGGGATGACCCGAACTGTTCGTCGTTTTCGCGCTACATTGCGTGAATTTCGTCCCTCAGTGGTATTCTTGATTGAGACTAAGCTTCAGGCATATAAAATGGAGCGTATTCGTAAAATGTGTGGTTTTCCGAATGGAGTTGACATCAGTTCGAATGGTAGAAGTGGAGGGCTTTCAATCGGCTGGGTGGATGATGTTAGCATTTCTCTCCGGTCTTTTTCTACTCACCATGTAGATTTATTTATTCATGATACTTCCCCATCTTGTGTTTGGCGTTTGACGGGTTTCTACGGGGCCCCTGAGGTCGGTAACCGGGTCCATTCATGGCAGTTACTCAGACAGTTGGACGATTGTCCTTATATCTCTTGGTGCGTGATGAGAGATTTTAACGAAATTCTTAACTTAGACGAGAAACAAGGTGGTCTCTTGCGCAACGAGTGGCAGATGCGTAATTTCAGAGAGGCCCTTAGTGATTGCTCTTTTTCTGACTTGGGCTTCAATGGAAACTGGTATACTTGGGAATGGGGGAGGACTACTGAAAACAATATAAGGGCTAGACTGGATCGTGCGGTTGGTAACCAGGCCTGGGAGGACAGTTTCTCTAATTTCAGGGTTGATCATCTAGCCCACTCCTTTTCGGACCATTGCCCGATTCTGCTGGATACCCAATGTGTGTTGGGTAGGGACAAACCGATTTGGCACTTCCGTTTCGAGGCCTCATGGTTGCTGGAAGCTTCTTGTGAAGAGGAGGTTCGTCAGCTTTGGGTTTCATCGGTTGGTTCGGTCCCAGAGCGTTTGTTATATGTTAGTAATGGGCTTGACCGTTGGTTTCGGAAAATAAGAAAGGAAAAGAGGGTGAGTGTTGCTGAACTGAAAGAAAGAATTGCCTATCTGGGAAAACAACAAGTTTCCAATGATGTTCTTGGGGAGCTTGTTGAGTCTAAACTGGAGTTAAATCTTCAATTAGACAAAGAAGAAATATACTGGGAGCAACGAGCTCGTGCAAATTGGCTCTGGAACGGGGATCGCAATACGAGTTTTTTTCATCGTTATGCTAGTTAAAGAATAAGGCGGAATCGCATTGATGGTCTTGTCACAGATGACGGAAACTTTCATGATGACATGGATGAGGTTCGGCAAATTGCGATGGAGTATTTTCAATCTCTTTTTACATCTTCTAATACAGCTGACCCATCTGATATTTTAAATGGAATTGAGCGGTGCATTGACCCTTCGATGAATCAGATGTTAATGGCAGATTTTACAAGAGATGATGTTTTTGTTGCTTTGAATTCCATGGGTCCTCTAAAGGCCTCAGGAGCTGATGGGCTGGGTGCCATTTTTTATCAGAGATTTTGGGGGATTTTCGGGCCTGAAATAGCAGATTACTGCATCAATACTATACAAGGTAATCTCTCTGTGGCTGATATTAATATTACCCATATAGTGTTGATCCCAAAAATTACTGCAGCCCGCTCTATGTCTCAATTTCGGCCTATATCGTTATGCAACGTCTTATTCAAAATTATTTCTAAGATGGTTGCGAACAGATTTAAACTGGTTCTAGGCCTATGTATAGACGAAGCCCAAAGTGCCTTCATCCCAGGGCGGCTCATTACTGATAACATCTTAACTGCTTACGAGATTCTTCACTCTTATAAACGTCAAAGAACGGGTCGTAAGGGATCATTCGCACTGAAATTTGATATGAGCAAGGCCTACGACAGAGTTGAATGGAGCTTCATCCGATGTGTTCTCCACCAAATGGGCTTCTGTGCGGCCTGGATTGATTTGGTAATGGGGCTGGTTGAGACGGTTTCTTACTCAGTGGTGGTTAATGGGATGTCTAGTGATTATTTTGTACCGTCTAGAGGGTTAAGGCAAGGAGACCCCCTTAGCCCATATCTTTTCCTCATTTGTGCTGAAGGTTTTTCATCCCTTTTACGCTCAGCTTTAGCCTCCAATAGCTTTCAGAGTTCTCGTATTGTCCGTGGTGCTCCTTTGATTAATCATTTATTTTTCGCGGACGACTGCATGATATTTGGGGGAGCCTTTGCTACGAATGCTACTTATCTAAGACAACTTCTTTAACACTATGGTGAGTGCTCTGGTCAAACTATAAATTATGATAAGTCTAGTATTTACTTCAGCTCCAATGTATCTTTGGCCATTAGAGAGGATATTCAGCAAATCCTAGGGGTTCAAGAAGTTGACAACCCAGAAAAATATCTGGGCTTGCTAGCCATTGTGGGCCGCAATAAAGGACAGGCTTTCCGATATCTTAAGGACAGACTTAATTTTTAGGCTTTTAATTTGGGCTCAAAATGTTTGTCTAAAGGTGGGAAAGAGGTTTTCATTAAATCTATCTTACAGGCTATCCCTATCTTTGCTATGACCTGTTTTCTCTTGCCAAACTCTTTCTGCAAGGACATTCAGGCTATTGTTGCACGTTACTGGTGGCAAAACTCTAATTCTAAGAAAGGGATTCATTGGTGTACCTGGTCAGAATTAAGTAAAGCAAAGGAGGAAGGGGGACTGGGATTCAGAGACTTTGGTAAATTCAATATCGCCCTGCTTGCCAAACAAGGGTGGCGTCTTATTCAAAATCCTAGTTCTCTAATTGCCCGTCTCCTTAGGGCAAAGTATTATCCTTCTGGGACCTTCTTGCAAGCTACTCTTGGTTCGAACCCCTCTCTTACGTGGCGAAGTATTTGGAGCTCGCGGGGGCTTCTGGACCTTGGACTATGATGGCTAATAGGAGATGGGAACATTGTCTCCATCTGGAACGATTACTGGTTGCCTTCGTTACCCTCACGAAAGGTGTTATCTCCCCGAATTACAAGTATTGAAATGGTTTCTTCATTATTGGTTTTGGGTGAACAAAGATGGAACGAAGATCTCATCCAAGCGAGTTTCTTGAATGAAGAAGCGGAATTAATCCTTAAGATTCTGTTACCTACTTTCCAACAACAAGATGTCCTACGATGGAAAGGGGAAGGATCAGGCGTTTACTCCGTAAGGAGTGGGTATAGGTTGCTTCTTGGTGATCCTATTCCTGATAATCAATAGCCTAATGTCTATAGTTATATATGGAAAGCTCAATGTCGCTCTAAAACAAGAATTTCATGTTGGAGGATGGTTCGCAACTACGTCCCTACATTGCAAAATCTAACGCTCAGGAAAGTATTACACGACCCCAGATGCCCTCGTTGTCATCTGGTTGCGGAAACATCTATCCATGTCTCGAGGGACTGTTTTTTTGCTATAGCAGTATGGAATCAAATGGGTTTCCCTCTATCAGTTATACAATCACAAGCAAACATGGAAGAATGGCTATTACATCTATTTCGAGTAAATAATCAGAGCTACCATCGAAAGATTGTGTTAACCATGTGGGCTCTATGGAATTCCAGAAACAAGCTAATTTATGAGGGAATTGTGCAAACCTTTGAAGAGGTTACCACTTTCATCACTAGTTACTGCCAGGAACTTGATATGGTGGCCATCTCTCTCCACCATCCTTGCCGCCACGGTGGTGACCGATGGAGTGCTCCGGCTATTTCGACCTACAAAATTAACACAGACGCGAGTTATAATGGTTCGGAAAATTTATCTTGCTCGGGCTTGATTATCAGGAACTATCAAGGCCTAATAATGGGCTCGGCATATAGAACCAATTTTCACATCACCTCTGTGTTTCAAGCTGAGGCTATGGCGGTGTTACAAGGCCTCCAGTTCGCTCAGGACCTAGGGCTCCGCGACGTCGTTGCTGAGACGGATAACAAATCGGTAATAGCCAAGCTCAACTCGCATGCCCAAGATCTGTCTGAGGTTGGTGCGACCATCAGAGACACCAAAATTTTAGCTTTGAGCTTTGATAGGTGTCGTTTCTCCTTCGTTGGCCGGAGCGGTAACAAGCCGGCACATGCATTAGCTTCGGAAGGTCTGCGTCACCGGGATGAAC
This sequence comes from Hibiscus trionum, assembly GCA_030270665.1. Lineage (NCBI taxonomy): Eukaryota > Viridiplantae > Streptophyta > Magnoliopsida > Malvales > Malvaceae > Hibiscus > Hibiscus trionum. Next base: position 1,078,361 of record BSYR01000016.1, read on the forward strand.
GGTCGTGGGTGGAGGACGCGCCCGTAGCTGCCTTCTCTCTGGCCGATCAAGATCGTTGTTTACTGGATCCACCCTAATCGTTTGGGTTTTGTCTTCAGCCTTGGGGTTTCTTCTTCATTATACCTGGTTACCCCCAATTCTAGCGTCTTCCACACGAAGCTTTCAATTCCGACGGTTCATATTCTGTGGAGAGCAGCCGGTTGTTTTCGTCTTTTCTTTTGTTTTTTGACGCTTTTCGTTTATTTCCTGCCATTTCTTTATCTTTTAATGGGCTTTCCTTTGTATTTGGTTTTTTTGGGTTTAATAATATTCAACCGGCCTTATATCAAAAAAATAATAAGTGAGAGTAAGATTTGTAATGTCATTTAATAAATCAAATATCATCTAAAATTATATAATATGTTTATAATATTTAAAAAAAGATATTGATGGGGAAATACTAATTAAAGTATAAAAGAGTTAAAGAATTGATGGAATGAAAGAATTTGCATAAAATTGCAATTGGAGGGTTAAATTGAATAAAATATAAAGTTGAGACTAAATTGCAAAAAATGATGTTCATTCAAACATTCGAGTTATTCGAGTCCTAATTTATAACACAAATTTTATTTAAATTTTCTTTTTGAGTCGAGCAAAAAGTTTTAATTTCTTTAAGTTGAGTTTTACTCACTCCTATATATTACTACTAGACCCAACACTGGTTGATATTATCATTTTTATAAAATTAATTTTAAAAGCTAGATATACGACAAAAACTCCTAAAAATTTATAGTTTATTTAAAAGAAATAGCTTTAATGAGAAAACAATAATTGTCCGATGACTAAAACTTTTTCACCTACTTTTTCTTTTTTCTTAAATTATGAGTTCTAAACTTAGTAAGAACACTCTCCGCCTTCTTCTCCACTAAGTCCTGGGATTAGTTCCCAGGAGAAACACTCCCCCTCATTTGTTAAAAAAAAAGCTTTAATAATTGGGAATTAGGTAGTCTATTAGACTATGCTTTCCTTTGTGATAGACTTCATTTTGTTCTTTTAGTTTCATTATATTTGATTTGCTTTCGAATGAGATATGCCACTAATGATATTCCACTATAATTTTTTTGAATAAATGATATCCCATTATTTATCATTTTTATGTAGGATTTAATGAGGATTACAACCTAAAAGAGTCTATAATTATGTGGATCAAGTATAATTTGATTGATATTGTAATTGGTACACAATGGCAGATGCAAGTGTACTTTAGGTGGGTTTGGGCCCACCCCGAACTTTTTAAACTTTATATATTTAACTTCAACTTTCTTATTTTTATGAATTAGTCCTTAATTTTTTAATTGTTATGAGTTGTGTCCACCTTGAGATTTTGAGAATTGATGTGTGTCTACCCTCAAAAATATTTCTGGATCCGCCACTGTTTGTATAATATATAGGAAGATGTGAGATTGAGTATGTTTAAACGCTCAATATCTTTCAATTTGTCGTTGTGGAGTGGTTTAGATAGTATGAAGATTTACACTATATATATATATATATATATATATATATATATATATATATATATATATTGTTAAAATTATAACATGTTATTATGTTGGTTTAGTGGTTAAGTGTTTGGCTTTTTCACCCAAAGACAAAGATTCAAGTCCTTTGAAGATCATTTTGTTTTTTTTTTCTCAAGCTTTAAAAAACGACGTAGTTTTGACTTAGTGAAGTATATCTTGATCGCTAAGTGTGAATGATGTCAACGAAATTAAAAATTTAATATTTTAGTCGATACATGGGATTCGACTCTTTTTGAGAGGTTGAGTTTCAGATTTGACCAAAATGACAAAAGATGTAAATATTGAAACTAAATCTATTATTATACAAAAATAAAACGTAAGGAAAAGCAACAGTAAAAATACCAGCAAGATTTTTCGGGAATAGAATCAGTACGCTCGAACATGAAATTTTTCTTGTAGCCTTTTCACTAATGATTTGTCTCATCGTTTCTTGAAACATTGTCCACCTTTATCGGTAATTCACATTAAGACATCGAAAACCTGTAACCCTAGAGTCGGATTTTTTTCATATAACAAGTGGGAATTCCACAAAAAGAACACGTTGTTCGGCACACATACATATGCCGATAATTATTTGATACACTGTTACAAAAAATTATTTTCACAAACAGACTTTTAAAGTTGTCATGTATTTTTTTTAGGGTCCTAAACTTTAATCTTTAAATTTTAAATCTCAAATTCATAATATTTAAACCCTAAAAACTATGATCTTATGAAAAATAAGTTATATATATATATGGTGAATATTTGATACACTACCAGTGTAAATAAATTTACACAAACATGTCTATTTGCAAACTAAAATCTAAGTTTCTAACCCTAAATCTCTAAAACATTAACCCAAAACCTAAACCCTAAATTCTAATTATAAACCATAACTTCTGAACCCTACAACATAAACCCCTAACCTCTAAACTCTAAACCCCTAAATACCACCGCTTGTGAAAACTTTATTTTCCACCGCTAGTGTATACGATAATAAATGGCTAAGATTATTTTATATCTTTTTTTTTCTTGTGATAATCTTTGCATTTTTTACCGTTAATTTCAACCATTCATTTATCCAAAGAATGTGTAAAACTTTTAAGTTTTACATAGTGTAAGAGGATCTGTTTACACAGTATAAGAATTTTTAAGTTTTACACGTTTTTTGAATCGTCGAATGAGTGAAATATATGACTGAGATTAATAATAAGATATGTGAAGATTATCACTTGAAAAAAAGGTAAGGAGATAATCTTAGTCATCCATTTCACCCATCCAACGATCGAGAAAACATGTAAAACTATAAGTTTTACATTGTGTGTAAGCAGATCCTAACTATATATATCCAATAAAGCATGTTTGGCAAACAGTGATAACTCATAAGAAAAGAACTCTAAAAATGGAAAATAAAATGTCATTCAAGCTTGTTCCAATAAACTTTCCAGGCTCTCATCCATTAGAATTGCAAAACCAATCTAGTCTTTAACTTTCTCAGTGAAACATTACACGCATGAACCATAAATTTGCAGTCCGTGAATTCCTTTTACAATTGCACACAGATATTTACCGACATTAAAACATTGCAGAGTTCCAAAAAGATGAAACTTTGCTTCTTCCAGTATATTGGGATGAAAAGATGGCGATTCCCGTTTACCGGCCAACTGTTAGAATCGGGTAAAACCATACGTTGAATTACCCAAATTCATGAGACTTACTTTTATATATTAAAAAGTCACTTTGAAATTGACCACAAGGTTTGGACTGCCTGCATGATTCAAAGGGATATACTACCTAACAAGTTTAAAAACATATCTACATGATTAACTCAATTTTGGTTAATTTGATTTTTTCGGTTAAGTTGTATTTGTCCGGCACTTGAAAGATATTGAGCGTTTAAGTATGTTCTATCTCACATCTTCATATATATTGTACCAACAATAATGTTAATTGAACTATACTCAATCGGTATTTGACGACCAGTTATTAAGATTTATAATCAAACTAATTGACTTAACCAACTTAATATATATACTAGTTTCTTTGATATGTGTATTATACGTCTAGATGCGGGTTACGCAAAGATAATTTAAATATATAAATGTAAATATTCTAAACAATGAAAAATTACAAACCATAAATTGAGTTGTTGTTTAGTATTAAAATGGGATAAGTATGACACTTGCACACATGAAATTCTGATTTGGTTCAATTGTACACATAAACTTTAATTTGCAGTCAATTATAAACATTTAAAAAATATGAGTGTATTCGTTTATTTTCATATTGGATAGATATATTATTTATGTACATAATATTTAAAAGTACATTGATGCTATGTCGATAACATATTTAGTAATTTATAAAATTGAGTGAAATTAAAACTCCATGTATACAAATGCACAAAATCGAAATCCATACATCGCATTGCACATTTAACAAAAGTTCATGTATTGTTTTGATATTTATCCCTATTAAAACTTATAATTTAAAGAGTTGTATAACATTAATATTTATTGTCGATTAATATCAATAATTAATAATTGTTATTTAACTATTAATAAAGAATACGTATAAATGTAAAATATTCTAAGCATAAAAAATTCAAATCGTGATTTGAGTAATTTTAAAATATTAAAAAATATGTTTACAATGTTTAAAAGTTGGAGATGCCGTTAATAATATCTAGAGCGAGTGATTAAAAGTTCTCGTTTGATATTATCTTTATTTTCTTAAATTATGGGTTTAATACCCGTTAAGAGCAAAATTTTTGTCTTCTTCTAATCTCCTCTAAGTAAAAATTGTTCAAAAGAAGATGATCATGCCGTACATCCATACTTTCTTTTATATTCATAAGCTTTAAGATTAAAAAAATATTAAAAATAATATTACTTTTAATGATTTAAACAAGCATAATATTATAATGTTATTGTATTACCTCATTATCGATTATATTAATCTCACATATTGTTATGTCGTAATTGTAAGAACCATTATTTTTAGAAACGTTAAACTTATCAATACTAACAATCTCTATTTTGTACGGTGCTAATCTTAATTTGATTAAAAATAGTAAGCCGATTAATGCTATTTATAGTATCAGTACAAAAAAATAGGTTTTAGCGGCGTTTTTAAGCGCCACTAGAAATTTTCTCGGCGCTAGAAAAAATTTCGCAAGAAGTGCCGCTAGATCAAACGCCGCGGCAGTTAGTTGTGTTTGTGCACAAAAAATGCCGCAAAATGTCGAGATATATAGCGGCATTTATCCCTCCAAACGCCGCTATATACATTGTCTTTAGTGCGTTTGGAGGAACAAACGCCGCTATATACCTTGTTTTTAGTGGCATTAACTAAAAACACCACTAAAATACGTGTCTATTGCAGCATCTATTTAACAAACGACACTAAGTACGTGTCTATAGCGGCGTTTGCCCCAAAACGCTGCTATATATCAGTCTATCACGGCGCTTATTCAAAAAACGCCGTTAAATATACAAATTTATCGGCATTTACTCAAAAATCGCCGCTAAAAATCTATTTTATCGTAGTATTTATCTTCATTTTAATTAGTATATAACTATAACACTTATTTTGAATGGCAAAAATATTTTTAATAAGAGTTTTACTCATGAGAGTATAATAAGAATTTTATTCACTTGCATACACATATAATATTAATTTTTAAATCCTTGTTATATGATATCTTATAGTACTTAAAGCCAATGAATCATTCCAAAAATCAAAAGAAAAAAAGGAGAAGAAATTTTAAACAAATAAGGGTGCAAAAAGTAAATGATATATTACTTATAATCACAATCTTTTCTACTTAAAATATGTACTAATGATTAGATACAAATTGAAATCCACCCACAATAATTTAGTACACATAATGTAGGAAAGGGATTAGAATTGCTTATAAAACATTGAAGAGTTTTGTCCTTTTAGTTGAAAGCACAAAAGCAATTCAAAGCGCAAAAAAAAAAAAAAAAAAAAAAAAACACACTTTATCTGTGAACTATGATGTCATATTGGTTTCTTTAGAATGAAAAGTAAGAGATGGTGGGTATCCAAGAAAAGAACCTGTCTCCCATTGCAATGGGAGGAAGATATTAAGCAATACACGTTACGGACACGACGCCGAGCAATACATGTCGCGAACACGACACGTTATTTGAATTGATAAGTTCAGAAACGAAAGATATGCTAATTGTGAAGAAGCTCAAGTCCCGATCAAGTAAATCAACATGTATCTTGGTATAATAATAGAAAGATAACATACGATAAATCTTTATTCTTATCTCGAAATTTGTATACCAAAAAGGTCATATGATTAACTTTAGTAAAGTATTATAAAGGCAAGGCATTGGTATAATAATAGAAGCGTTCAACTACTTGGAGTGGATACATAGATGCATAGTGGGGCAATGGAATCATTCAAGTAGGCTTCTTAATCCAATCAATTGCAAGAATTGTAACCTAATTTGAAGTGATTAGTAATATTCATTTCCTTTTAATCAACTTTCTTATAAAAATAAATAAAAAGCAAAAGAACAATTAAACAAGACAAATCAACCTTCGATCACCAATAATGACTTTAAATAAAACATATATTTGATTCTTCAAATATTTAAAAAAAATCATGTTTTAATATACTGACATAATATAATTTTATGCATTGTCGATGAATAAAATAATGACACATCGATAAAAATGATATTAACCAACAACCAGGTGATTTAGTGGAATGAGACACTAGATTCCTTAAGCAAGGTTAGTGGTTTGAATCATGATATTGTGAATGGAGCAAATTAAGTTGGGAGAATTGCCCCATAACGAGTCTCGGCGATACTCGGTCTGAATTAGTTAACCAAAAATAAAATATAATATTATTTGAATTTAATTTTAAATTCTTTATTGATGTGTTATCGTATGATTAACTATCGATACACAGAATTATATGTTATTTATATGAATACAAGTTGTGTCATATTCATTTGCCCTTTTTAAGGACAAATCCAACCGTGCACCATTGAAAGGCAAGAGTTTAATATCAATATAAACAATCCAATTGCATGGGGACTTTGATACAATGGATCGGTCAAAAGTTTGTAAAGAAACGAAGTGAAGATAACATTGAAGAAAGCAAGATTGATGGAATTCTTCATCATTCATTCTTTCCCTTAAAGTGGCCTCTTTTTGTTTGCATGCAATTGATAATATAAAAGGAAATGAAAAGAAAAAAAAATAACTTTGTTTAATAAGAGCAAATCAAGTTTCGATTTATAAAGAGTAGATTTTGGTTGGAAGTGATAAAACTTGGTGAAATAACAATGTAAAATCCAAAGTTGTTTCATCTCCAAATCTACATGCCAATTTTTATTTGGGGGTGGGAGACAAAGGTTTACTAATAGTGTGAGATATATTCTTTAGTTTTTTTAATATAGGAGTTTAATTTATTAGTGGACTAATCTGGATCGGGTAATATAAATGCCTATTTATGTGGGTGAACCTCCCAACTCAATTTCTCTATTCACAACGTCAAAATTTGAATCTCTAACCTTGCTTAAGAGATTTAGTGACTCATCTCACTAGACCAACTGATTGTTGATATGTATTATTTAGCTTTCATCTGCTTAAATATTTACTCCCTTTGTATATTGACTTTTTTTTTCAAAAATTTTCAACTTTAATATTTTATTATTTAAAATGTATTATTAATAAAAATATGTTTTAAAATATTCAAATCAAATAGTTTTTAAATATATATTTTATAAACCTACCGATCAAATAGCTTTTAAATATATATTTTCTAAAATTTAATTAACTGAGATATTTATAAGTGTTAATTGCACCACATGACCTCCAAATTATGAATCTCATTCTAAATTAGTTCATAATCTTTTAAGTGTTCTAATTTCATCCCCAAACAATGGTTCTCATTCTAAATTGGTCCCCCAAAGTTTTTGAATATTCCAATTTCATCCTTAAATTATCGTTTATGACACATCATATTATTACATAATACACATTAGTGTTTACATGACAATTAACAATTTTTATAACGGTTTTATTAACATAGGATATATATATATATATATGTTGATAATTTGGGGATGAAATTAGAGGTTCAAAAAGGTTGAGGACCAATTTAGAATAAGAGTCATAGATTGGGGATAAAATTAGAATGTTTAAAAGTTTGGTGAACCAATTTAAAATGAGGGTCATAGTTTGGGGGTGTATGGTGCAATTAACTGTATAATAATTATGACCAAAGTTTAAAAAATGACTTTAAAAAGTCAATAAGTGACAAATTTAATAAAATTAAGGAGTAATTTTATTTGGTAAACAATTAATGTATTGTTGAGATATTAATTTTGATATAACTAAAATGAAAAATGTTTTTTGACTTAAACTAATTTGCAAAAATATTTCAAAAGTCAATTAACTTGAAAAATATGTTTGAAAGGTTTTCAAAGTGTATTTGACATGTTTAAATACTTTCAAAATAGCCCAAGTGTCAAAAACATGCTTTGAGTACCAGTACCTTTTTTCGGTACCGATACCCAAACAGTAGTACTAGTACCCTTTTGCTCCGTAACGATACGCAAGTACGTGTACCGATACCCTAGTATCGAGTACCGATAAGCTCTGCTTTTTGTATCTAACGAGTGTTTCTATTTAAAACATGTACCGATACTGAGACCTGAGTACTGATACCCACCGCGTCAGAAGAGCATTTAATGTTGAAAATTAATTTCCCAACGGCTCTTAACAACCCCTAAAGGCTAGAAACGGTCATGAAGCCATTATAAGATTTAAAAGGTCTCTTCAAGCAGTTATAGAAGTTAGAGAAACATATTACCAATATTTTTTGTACAGAGAACTCTATTTTTGAGTTAAATTGTCATATTCTTTGTAAAAAACACTTGTTGAGCCAAATTGTTAATATTGCTCAAGTGTTAGGATTTGGGTGATAACTTAAGTGTATAAACACAATCTTGTAAAGTTTTCTATAGTTTGCTTATTTGTATTTTCTTTTACAAAGAGAGTTGCTCAAAGTTTTGGATATAAGTTTTGAGCTTTATAAAGGTTACTCTTGATCATTGAAAAAGAAAGACAAATTAGTGAAATTGTGAAAAATATTTAGAGTGGACCTAAAAGTAGTGGAGGTAGACTTAGCTAAGAAGTCGAACTACACTGTAAATTCTCCAAAATTTATTTTCTTGTGGTTTCACTAAAATTTCTTTTAAACCAGTTTACTCTCTTTGACGATTCGCTTGAAGATATTTGAATCTAACATATATGTTCAAAGACCAATCATAAGATGATTGTAATTATATATATGTTTACCATGTTTATTAAAATAAGACATTATCATTATTATTATTTCAGTTTCTTTTTCCATGTTTATAAATAAATTGGATTATAATGAAGTCATATTCTCAAAGGGTCCTTAATAAAGTATTATTGTAGGCTTGAATAATAATATACATCAAAATTAATATATAGTTGATTGACGACAAAATGTTATTTGATATAGGAATATTGTTAAAATTAATACATGAGTATATGTTAGAGAACAACATATAAAATGACTTGTTATGAGTATGTTTCTTGAATTATTATGTAATAGTAACAACATTACTCTTAGTGATAATTATGTATACGATCTTCGGAAATGAAAACATCATTATCCTAATATCGTGAGTCGTATATTTTGATACAATAAACGTCAATCATAATTGAGTGTACTATAAACACTAATGTTGGATATACCACAAGTCATGTACTGGGACATGGTTGATGAATATAAAATTTGTCCCTTATATATAATGGGGCAATATTGATTGAATGAGACTAGAAATGTATAGTCATGCTTAAATAAATTGATATAAGATATTATATTTATTTATTTATTTATTTATCATAGTATACGTGAAATATCAAGTAACATGAGATGGACTATACAAGTGTAACTATTTCATGATTTGTGTCCAATCTAAATACAAGTGTAACTATTTCATGATTTGTGTCCAATCTAAATGTAAAGAACTAAAAAATATTATATATTAAAAGTTAATCACATAAAGATTATGTCGAATCAAGACTTGTAACTTAGATAACAATCGTTAGATGACTTGCTAAAAAAACAATTGTTAGATATCACTCGTTATTTGTAACATCATGTGTTCATAATTTCAGTTTGGAACTCACACTCTAAACATCTGTAAATTTGAGAGTACCTAATAAAATCATTTTATCGCAAGCACAACACATTCGAAAAGGAGAAATAGTCAACAATCATTAGAGCAGATGGTTAAAAGTTCTCAGTTGACATCTTCTCTTATGTTGTGGGTTTAATAACTATTATGAGTAAATTTCTCCTAGACTGTTAAAAACAAAATAGTTCGGAAATTTTTAATTGAATTACAGGCATAAACCTTACTATTTGGGGTGTGGTTCTAACCACTACTTTGGCAATTTTGATCCATATATTAATGTTTATACCTATATCATGAAAGGCCATGGTCTAATGCCAAAGTAGGCCCAAGAGTCTCAATGCTTAGAATCACCCGTTGTCCCGTTTCCACAAAAACGGCATAAGCATTGCTTTCTTCTTGAATTAATTAGTTAACCTAATCAGGGATTTACCGCATTTTCGGTTGCAATGTTTTGTTGTGGTTGCGGTCCTTACGTACATAACGGGTGTTATTGCGTTCATTACAGACCACTATTTTTCGCCATAGCAGTTTCAGACGTGTGTTACCGTTATATAGAGGCTACTATTGCAGTAGCGGACCACTATTTTAATCCAACCTAATTAGTAATTTTAGTTTCATTTTATTGCTGGTATACTTGACTGTGATCTATTGCGACTGATTGGGATTGTTTAATTTTAGTATGCCTAAGAAGGGATAAAGAAATAGCACCATTTGATCTTGAGATAAATCGTACTTCATGAAAGCATAGGAGAAAACAAGCCTTAGAAATTATGTTATATCCATGGCTGAGGGAATTCAGAGTAGTATTAGGAATCCTGCTATTACTGCAGATCAATTCGGAATTAAGATGATCATCCTAACTACCGGTATCCGACTCATTGGCCGACTACCCTACATGCGTATTTGTATGCGATGCCTTTATGTTCCTTTTGAAGCTGGAATAGCAACAGTTTTGGCAATTCCATTGATTCCATCATCAACAGTGGTTGGCCTAGCATTGCCTGTGATAGGCAACTCCTGCAGGGCGTTGCTTTTCTCTTCTGTTACCGAGTTTTCCTTGTCTTTACTTTTGCCCCACACCACAGTGTAAAGGCCTGTCACTATGATAATGGCTCCAAGAATGCTGTGATTATGAAAAATAAAAATAAAAGAAAAAAATGAGAAAACCGATGGAGAATCCTAGGATTAATCGAATATATGCTTTTGGTATTGAAATTTTTCAGAACATGAAAGAGCGAGTTGTTATAGCTTTGCACCATACCTTCCAAGGTGGATTTTTTCTGCTAAAATAATGGCTCCTAGTATAGCAGTGATGATCATACATAGAGGACTGAAGGATGTTACGAAAACTGGACCTCGTTGCCTGATCGCGACTCCTTGCACGTAATACGTGATCCCGGAGCAGAATGTCCCCTAATCAGTCATAAATTCGATATTGTAAGTGTTGGAATACTTGTGTTTCATGTGCATGATCATGGATGCCGAGGAAAAAAGGCTGTGTTTGGGACACTTACAGAGTACGTTGCAGCGAGCAGCCTCGAGTCCCAACCGACTTTCCACGCGCTTAGGTCGGGAACCATGATGAGTGACACACCTGCACCTTGAACCATCCCCATGAAACATATCATTGCTGTAAGAGACAGCTCTGCAGGGTACTGCTTCAATGTGAAGGACTGAACCATAAGCCATAACCAAATGTTAGATAAAAAATATTTAGTTTCCATCAACAGTTCATCGGATTCGGACTCACTTGCAAAATAAAGAAGCATGACCAGCAACAGGTGCTTCCAAGAAGCAGGATTGTGCCAATAACCCAGTGTTTATCCGCGGATTCGGCGGCGGTTCCGTGGTGGATGGCTCCCCCTGACTTGATGAAGTCAATAATGGGACCTTTGTATAAAGTCATCACCATTGCTCCCATGACTGTGATTGCTGTTCCAATGATCTTTGCTACACTTCTTATCTTCTTCACATTCACCTTCTCTAACCTGAATTCAACATCGTTATCGTATATTAAAGACCGGTAAATTCCGTTGATCTTGGTAAACAATGGCATGTCTTTAATTTTTTCCCACCTGAAAATCAATGCCAATACGAAGGTAACAGCAGGAACCATGTTGACAAAAGCTGATGCATATGTTGCTGTTGTCAACTTCATTCCCAGATAATATATGTTTTGGTCTAGCACTGGCCTGTAGCATCCAATCAATTATATGTATATAAATATGTGTATTGTGTATGCTATTATGAATTTATTTTCATAAAGATGCAAATGGAAGGGTGTTAGGAGCATTACTCCAGGAAACCAAGCACTACAATCCTGAGAAAGACGGGGAGTGTCATCTTTGGCCTTGTTTTCCTGCATAAACCAATGCAAAAGCTAGTTCAAATCGTGTCGACACGATGACATTACCGCCAATATTAGCGGGATCACGACTGCAATTTAAATCAGTAGGGAGAAGGAGAGGAGGAATACGAGAAACCTTTCGAGAACAAAGGCAAAGGGTGCGATGACAATGGTGGCGACGACATGTCGGTACGTCGCGAGGATGAAGTTGCTCATGCCATGCTTCAAACATAGCATGGAGATTATGTACATCCCTGCATATCCAAACTGCAGGGAAACCATTGCAAGGTATAGTTTCAGTTTGTGCAACACATTGCACAAAGCTGCATATAGAGATGGGTCTCCCATTGTTTCTCTATTTTACTCTCTTCTACTTCGTTCTTAGGCTGCCAACTTCACGAATGGGAGATGGCCCTTCTTATAGGAAAGAAAATGCTATGACATGAGAAACAAAGTGAAACCCGAAACAGTTTAAACTTCGAATTTCAATATCTGCAAATTCTTTTCAAAGTATATACAAAATAAAAGCAGAACAAGGAGAATATAGAGGTTGCCAAATTCGTGGTTGTACGTACACGATGACCAGTTGAGCTCATAATTGTTGGCATGCAGATAACGACATAGATACATATTATTATTGCTTCTGTGGTGGATAGGTAGGGTTGACAAAACTCGACTCGAAAAAAATTCAAATAAAATTTGAGTTTTAAAATGGAAATTCGAATAACTCGAAATTGTTAGTAATTAGTTGATAAATTTTTAAGTTGGAGTCGAGTCTGTCAATTCTGCCTGATATATTATGTATATCACATGTGAAAATATAAAGAAATATATATATATATATATGAATATAGAAAATCGTTTAAATTGAAATCAAAAAGTATTATAACATTATAAACAATTACAATTAAATTTGTACAGAAACTCGAAAACTTGACTCGATTCGACTCAACTCGAATTTCATAAACTCGACTCGATTCAAAAAATTTCAAATAATGTTTTAATAGTAAAATATGACTTGTAAACTCGAATAACTCAAAATTTTTTACTCGGCTCGATCGAACGCTCATCCCTAGTGGTGGGGACCTGGACGTGAAACACTTAAACCTGGGATAATTTACTTTTTATGGTCACTCAATTTTGCTTTTGTTTCTGTTTCGGCTACGCAACTTTAAAATATTTCAATTTTATCATTAAACTTTTGAATTTCGCTCATCTTAGTCACTTAGCCGTTAAGTCTTTAACATTGTTTAAGTTTTTGGTAAATTTATGCAAAACTCCCCCGAACTTTCCCTCTTAAACTTGAATCTTTCGGGCTCCATTTGATTGACGATAGAGTTTTTTTTCAAATTTAAACAGTGGGAAGGTCAAGAAGGAGGAGAAAAATAATATAACTCAATTCGGCAGTGGAGATTATAGATTTGACCAAGATAATGTTGAACCTTTGATTTAAATTTTATCGGTTTCGAAAAAAATCAAACTAAAAAGAAAAAGAAGAAGAAGAAGAAGAAGACGAAAGGGGGAGAAAAGGAAACGTTGGAATTGGTTACGTCACAAAAGATGATTGAAGGTGGTGGAATGATGATGGAGAAAGATTCTAGTTATGGGGGAGGAAGTTGAAATTTTAGGAAATTTTCAGAAATAAAAAGTTCCAAAACGCATCATATAACTCGCGTTGGACAGTTAACGAAATTCAAAAGTTTAGGGATGAAATTAAAAAAATTCAAAGTTAAAAGACCAAATCAGAAAGAAAGACAAAATTGAGTGATAAAAATAGTTTATCCCTTAAACAAGCTATTCACCACTATTTAAACACTATTTCACCAGTTCATTGTTATAATCAATATTCTTCCATCATTCCAACAATCATTACTACAACACAACTCTAAGATCATGCTGGATTAAAAGTCTGGTCGTTGGTAGTTCCAATGAAGGCGCGCAGATGTTGGAATGCGTTCGGTTTACGGATTGTAAGATTATATTTGAGAATAAAATTTTCGTAATATATCATTATTTGATTTAGTATTGTGAATGTTTCATTATTTTATTTGGTTTATTTGGTACATTATTTGATTGGGACAATAGAAAATTACGTAGAAACGATTTTTACAATGTTGTCCATGTGTTGTATTTCCTTTTAACAAGTTAAATTCAAAAATATTAAACTAAAATATTTAGTTGAAAATTCATAGAACAATTTTTGTTATACTATTTAAATTTTACAAAAAAAAATTATACTTAACATATTATTAATATAATTATTATAGTTTAATTTGGTAGCTAAGCATACGCAACTTTGGGTCCGGTTCCTCCGAGCGAAGTATAAGTGTTATAATCTTGTCCCGGATACATTGGCTAGGCGTGGCGCATTCCATTTATGGCGGGGTATGACAGTGATTTGGCCGAATGTTCGTGATGGTCTTATGTGGAAGGTTGGTAACGGTGAGTGTATTGATTTTTGGCGAGATCGATGGCTCAGGGATGCTGGTCCGTTGGCGGAGGTAGCTACTATTCCACCCGATCAGCAGCAATGCTTTGTGCCATTGGTGCACATGACCACGGCAGGGGAGCAGTGGGATCTTGAGCGACTTGCGTGCATGGTACCGGGGGATATCGTCGATGCCATTGCGGCTGTTAAACCTCCTTCTGCGGTGGACGTCGTCGATGAGGTTGGTTGGCGGTGGAGTACTTCGCAGAATTTTTCGGTTAAATCTTCTTATGATATGCTTTGTGTGGATAGTTTGGGTGATGAATGTAATATTTGGAAATATCTGAAATGCTTCATGGGGCCACAGAGGATTCGTTTGTTTTTATGGCTTGTGTGGAAAGGTCGGGTGCTAACCAATAGCGAACGGGTTAGGCGTCACCTTGCGGATACGGCGATTTTTTTGGCATGCGGACATGGACCGGAGAATCTTGATCACTTGTTTCGTAGCTGCCCTGTTGTGAAGGACCTTTGGTTGCGGTTGGTTCCTTCGGCTAACCGAGGGTGGTTCTTTTCTTCTTCGATTGAGCAATGGATTATTGGTAATTTGAAACCGGGCATGATTGTCGGCAGTGGCGTGGAGAACTGGGGGCTGCTGTTTGGTAGTCTGGTATGGCTTATTTGGTTGGCTCGTAACAAGCTGGTCTTTAACGGGATATGGCCAGATGTCGAGGAATTATTGGCAAAAGGGCGGCGCATGGTAAGTGAAGCGGAAAGAGCTTGGGCAAGGCAGCTCCCCGTGCAACGCGATAGCAGTAACACTGCTGTGCGGAGTGCCGCTGCGGCTCGTCAAAGGTGGCGCGCTCCACCCGATGGATGGTGCAAAATCAACACCGATGGTGCGTATAATCGGAACACTGGACGTGCGTCTTGTGGCGGGGTTTTGCGTGATAACTTAGGGCGATGGATTGGTGGTTTTACAAAGATGATAGGGCGATGTAACGCTCTTGAGGCGGAGCTTTGGGCGATACATGAAGGGTTGGTGTGTGCGCTCAAGTATAATGTGGGGAGAGTGATCGTAGAGTCGGATTGTGTTGAGGCGCTTAAGTTGATTCGGCGAGAAGAGATTCGTGTTGGCCCTCGTTCCTTGGTAGGTGCGATTCACCGCTTATTGGGAAGGGTGTCCGCGTATGAGTTACGGCATGTATCGCGGGATGCTAATTGTGTAGCCGATGCCCTCGCTAAGTTGGGTCCATGGGATGGGTATGGTGTGAATTTCTTTGATAGTCCACCGGATGCGGTGTTTGTTATGTTACATGAGGATCTAGCTTGTCCTACGATCTAGTTTGTTATGTTATGTGCCGGGGCGTTCCCGCTTTTCTGTAATGCTTTGGTTGGTACTCTTTTCCTCCATTTAGGTTAGGGAGGTTTTTAATGAGGCCAACCATGGCATCCCTTATTAATCAAAAAAAATATAATTATTATATTAAATATTATAAAATATATTTTTATTAATATTTAGATTTTTATAATTAAATTCAAATAAAAAATATTTCATGGACGTGACTTTTTCTTTCATTTAAATATTAAAGTATTATTTAAATGTGTGTAATGTCATTTAAATATTAAACTAGTATGAAACAAAAATATTTAATAAATTTATATAATTTAAATATGCTAAAAAATTAAATAAAAAACTTATTATTTTAAGGGTAATTTTGCTCAAGATGGCATGAATTGACAAATACCTAAGAGAATGGTGGAAATGACATTTCCGAAATGTTGTCAAAAAAGTGTTATTATTGTCAATATTCTTTTCCTGGTTGATGAGAATGATAGCAAACCAACATGTGAATATTATTTCAGAAAATATTATTACCCGTAGTAATAATCTTTTTCGCGAACCAAATGTTCTTTATGGATTCAAATAATTGTATGTTATAATAATAGCGGTCGTCAGGGTCGAAACTAGCACCTCTCAAAATATTTTGGTATAATAGCATTTGAGATCTTTTTAAGTTTAATTACTAGTCAAATAGAGATTTTGTCCCTCCCAATTTTTAAATTTAAAAGCTTAATAGTGTCTTGTCCCTCCCAATGTTTAATCCTAATTCCGTCTCTAGCGACCGTTATATAATGCTAACGACGCCGTCAAAAATTGTTATTAAGAAAATATAAGTTCATAATGGTTATTAAAAAAATATAAGTTCATAATGATTATAATAGTAGCCATTATATCTATAATCATAATAAAACACCGTGATTGAAATGCGACCGTACATATAATTTAAATCCATGGTTGCAATGTAAATTTTGTTTTTGCAGTTCCGGATAGCAAACGCAATTGATGTAGTAACTTAAGACCAGACTAATAGTAGAGGAGCACAAGAGTCAGGTCTAACAGAGTTAGGCACGGTTTAAGTATCAGATTATGCTTGTCCAACCTCCAAATATGTACTTTAAATTTTGTCAAAAGTCTGCCCACATTTTTAGATGATTAATCCAAATCTATTTTCAACCTGTTTTTTTTAAGTATTATAAATTTCTGTTTTTTTTTGTATTTAATGGTGAGATATTTATATTTTCAAAATAAATATCAAAATTAAAACTTATATAATATGAAATGACATGATCTTCTTTGGTCATTCGACCAATTCGTGAATCTCCTCATTCGAGGCTTTCAACGTGCATATTTCGATCCGTCAAGCAAACGGGGCGTACAGTCAAACTTCATTCTTTCATGGAATTTGTGGCTCTCAACCAAACACAAGATCACCTCTATATGAGGACACTAATATTCTTACTAATAATCCTTTTTAAAGTTGAAATATTATTGAACCTATTGACTAGTCTTAATGGTAAATAATGAAATGTTTTTCCTAGATGATTCGAGTTCGAGTAAAAAGTATATAGATATGCAAAATTTTATTTAAATTTAAAATCAGACTAACATACTATCTTTTAATTGAATTAGAATACTAAAGAAAACTTAAAAAAATTGGGATGCATTTCTTAAACATCAAACATAAACGTTGAAATTTGCATTGACCATGGTTTTACTCGTTATAATACCTCATTTCATTTTTTTTATTTCCGATCAGTGACGGAACTTGTGGTAAGGTTTGAGGGCAATTTATTTTTAAAAAATGGAAGTTTAAATGAAAATGTTCAAAATTTTAAGGATTTAACTAAAAGTTTTAATAATTTTAAGAGATTTAATAAGTGTTAGAGGTTATAGTCTGTTATGGTTGTTAGACTTTCTGTTATAAGCTGTGTAACTGCAATCTTGCTTATCAGATCAAGATTTGTCAATGAAACTTTACTAAGCTCAGTCTATATAAGTAGAAATGTAATCTCTGTAAAACTATCTTGAATTCACAATTGAATAATATTGTAACATCCGTGTTTTGGGGTTAGGAGTTAGTCGAGTTAATTGGTTCGAGTTGGTAAAATTTATTTTAATCAAATTGAGTTTAGAAAGCAAAGGAGGGATCATTTTGGTAATTAAACCAAAATAAAAATAAACACCACCTTATATCATCTTTTCTTCTTCATCTTTCTTCTTCACCGTTCATAAACACCCCAAATTCTCTCAAACCCTCATTACTATTTCCTTTGATTTCTTCCTCAATTCAAGGGCGTTTTTGAAGGTAATTACATATTCGAACTCTCCTCTTCATCCTCTACGTTTACATAGTTTTATATTTCGAAACTACCCACTTTTGTGATTTTCAAGTTTAATGAAAATCTGAGTTTTTATTGAGTTTTTCAATTGATTTTGAATTATTGAGATGGGTTTTGAGTTAGTCACCTTAAAATACACATAATATGTTAAAATGAGTAATTTTGGATGAAAATCCGAAATGGGTATTTATGGCCATTTTTGAATAGTCTAAAACTTGAATTTTGGTGAGTTTTAGAGTTAGGTTGAAAGGCTGATGATATATGTATGTGAGGAAAGTGTTTTGGGACCATTTAGATGTCATTTGGATGTTCGAAAATGGTATTTTCTGCTGGGTAAAATATGAGTACGAAAATGAGGAGTTTGAAAGGGTTCATGGCTTGAAATGTTGAGCTTAATGTTTGAATTATGTTCCGGGTTAGTTTCGATGACAAGTTATTGATTTTGGATATTTTGTTGGTGTTTGGGATTGATTAGAATCAAGTTTGGGCATTGGTGAAGCATCGGAAGTGAATCTGGAAAATTGAAGGTTGTTGCTTGCTTGGTCTTGAGCTTGGAAGCTTAGGTGAGTGGTTAAATGTTTTAAGTGGTTTTAAAATGGTTGGTTCGAGTATACGGACTAGGTCGGGCTTGGTAGACCCACCTAGAGTTGGGATTAGTGTGGTAGCCTAATCCTAAACTTGATCTAAAGCCTTTGGATGAACTTAAATGTATGAATGCTTATGTATATTGTATTATACATGTGTGTTGAGGCATGATTGGTATTGCATAAAGCATGCATGGAAATGTGGTTGGTGTATGACGGTGATGTCATGTTGAGTACATGCTATGCATGGAAATAGTGTATGACGGTGATGTCATGATGAGTACATGCTATGCATGGAAATGGTGTATGACGGTGATGTCATGTTGAGTACATGCTATGCATGGAAATGGTGTATGACGGTGATGTCATGTTGAGTACATGCTATGCATGGAAATGGTGTATGACGGTGATGTCATGATGAGTACATGCTATGCATGGAAATGGTGTATGACGGTGATGTCATGTTGAGTACATGTTAGGCATGGAAATTTGGGTTGTGGCTGTTTATATTGAGGAAGTTAGAGCTTGGAGAGCATGACATTTACAGTATAAATTGTTCATGCATCTTATATTGTGGCTCTTGTAAATTCTTGATATGTTTGTGTGATGCTTTGGTTAGACTGTGCTCGGACCCTGCAATGTTGAGGTTTGTTTTTAGAGCTTACCCTCACTAAGCATTATTGCTTACGCTCTCTTTGTTCAACATTGCAGATCCTTAGTTCGTGGGTTGCTTGTGCAAGTGGAAGGTTTCAAGTGTGGTTTTGGACTTGAGTTTATCAAGTATGGCTTTTAAATGTTAGACATGTAATAGTTTGAGCAATGAGACATGTATGGTTTTGATGAGTAGTTGTTGGTTGTTTGAGAGCATGTATGGACATCCTTTATATTTTTCCTTTGCATGGTTTGTGTTGCCATGATAAATTATAAGTCATGCATAAATTGCTCTTTGAATGTTAACATGTACTGTGGATGCTATTTTTATGGTTGTTTGATGTTTGAATATGTTGGAGTACGTTTAATCTAGGACGTATGCATCTAGGCTTGGGTGGCTGGTGTTGAGTGTCTTTGCCTCTTTTAAACTCATATGTATGAATATGTATGATTCTAATGTGTTTATATCATTGAAAGTCATTAGAATGAAGCAAAATATGCTCCCCTGCATCTAGGTTTCGAAACTAGGGGTAAAGTTTCGAAACCTTTGCAAATTTTTGGGTTCCAGGGGCTACTGGAGGCCAAAGTTTCGAAACCTTTGGACAAGGTTTCGAAACTTTGGTCAAAGGTTTCGATTGGGCATAAATTTTGAGGTTTACAAGCTTTACGTTTTAGTCCTGATTCTCGTATGTGCAATTGCTTGAGTTTGGGATGTCCGTTTGAGTTGAAATTTGGCAGAGAGGCATGAAACATGACTAATTTCATAATGGTAACTTAAAATTTGGTAAAGTCCTCTTAATTTCCAGAATTTACAAATTGGTCCCTAAATTCGTATTTTATTCAATTGAGTCCCTTATTGTTTTCCGATTGCTGTGATTTTTGAGTATGCTTATCTCAAGAGTATGCCTAGGTTTAATGTGCATCTAGACAAGTAAAAAAAATATAGGGTTGTTAACCGAGGGGGAATCCTTAGGGGTTTTCGCTCGGTTTTCCCCGTGTGACCCACTCGGATAGGTCATCCGACCAGACCGGGACGAGGGGGTTACAAATATCTTCTTTTACTTCTTTCTTCATTTCTTCCTATCTTCTTCTTCTTTAGTTCAACAGCATTTCTTTCTCATCTTCTTCCATCTTCATTCTATAATTCAACATGGTATCAGAGGTTGAAAGTTCTTCTTCTTCCTCCAAGCCTTTCACTAACAAGACTGTCTCTATACGGCTTGATGATTCAAACTATTTGCTTTGGAAGCAGCAAATTCTGTTTGCTGTAGAAAGCCTTGCCCTTATGGATTACATTGACGGTTCGTTGGTTGTTCCTCCGCAAACGGTTTCCGGCACCGGTGGTACGAGGGTTCCTAATCCAGAGTATGTTCGTTACCGACAAGAGGACAGTGCCCTCTGTTCTTGGCTTCTTTCTTCTATTGGGTCCTCCATTCTCCCTTCTCTGGTAAATTGCAGAACTGCTCTTGATATATGGAACAAGATAAAGCTTGATTTCTCTATTACTTCTACAACCCGAGTCATGCACCTTCACTGTTCTCTCAAGAATATTCGAAAGAGAGATCAGTCCATGCGGGAGTATCTTTCACAAATCCAATCCGTGTGTGATAGTCTTGCAGCCTGCGGAAATCCTCTTTCTGAAACCATGCATATTTCGACGATTCTTTCAGGATTACCGCCGGAGTATGAGTCCGTCGTGGTGGTCATCACTTCTAGTCAACAGCCGTATAAACTCGACGGCGTTGCTAGTGTGCTTCTCGACACGGAGGCCCGACAATTAGAATTTCTCAGTCATGGGTCAGTGAATCTGGCTTATGGCCCGAATGGGTCTGATGTGGCTTATACCCAACAAGGCCCATATTTTAATTCTAATATGGGTCCGAATAATGGAAGGGGTAATACCAATCAGAGAGGTGGTCTAGGGTTTCGGCCGTTCTTAGAGGCAGAGGCGGACGGTCTTTCCCTGGCCGTTCGCGGCCTCAGTGCCAGATCTGTGGCAAGATTGGGCATCTTGCCAATCGCTGTTATTATCGTTTTAATCAAGATTTCGATGGTGGTTCTTCCAATCAGTGCTCCTTCGAAGATTTTTCTGAAGATCAAGGGGGTTTCGTGCAAGGGTTTTCTGGGCAAGGAGCCTTTGCTGGTCAAGGAGTGTTTCACGGTTATCAATCCGGTGCTCAAGGTGGATTCAACTCTACTGGTTCTGGGGATGGCAATTCGGAGCTTCCTGTGGCCACTGTTGCAACCGTAACTGATGATTTCGGTGGTGGCTATGGCGACGCTGCGTGGTATCCCGATTCGGGTGCCACTTCACACTTGACTCCAGACGCATGTAATATTATTCATTCTCTTCCTTACTATGGCAATGGTAAAGTTTCTGTTGCAAATGGTTTCTCTGTTCCGATTGCTAATGTTGGTGTCTCTATGTTGCAGTCTAGGTCTAGATCTTTGTTGTTAAATGATTTATTGCATGTTCCTTCCATCAAGAAAAATTTGTTGTCTGTATCTCGGTTTACCAAAGATAATGAGGTTTCTGTTGAATTTTTCCCTGATTATTGTATTGTGAAGGACTTGATAACACAACAACCAATATTGCGAGGGCTTCAAACTGATGGTCTTTACAAGTTTTCTGATGCTTCTGCTGCTGTTTCTTTTCATAGTTCTAAGTCTAGTTCTGTTTGTAATAAATTTGAGAATGTTTCTAGTTCTGTTGAAAATGTCAGTACTTGTTTTCTTTCTAAAAATTCTTCTCAGCTATGGCATAGAAGGTTAGGTCATCCTTCTATTGACTCTCTTGTAAAGCTGGCTTCTGTTTGTAACATTTCAAGTATTAATAAAATGTTGTTTTGTGATGCTTGTAAGTTAGGCAAGAGTCACAAATTACCTTTTCAGAAGTCTGTTACTGTGTATTCTGAACCTCTGCAATTAATTCAAATGGATGTTTGGGGTCCTGCCCCTCTCATTTCCAATAACTGCTGTTATTATATTAGTTTTCTGGATGCTTGCACTAGGTTCACATGGATTTATTTTCTGTCTAAAAAGTCTGATGTTTACAAAGTAGCAGTTGAATTTCATAAAATGGTTGAGAGATAATTTGATAAAAAAATTAAAAACTGTTCAATCTGATTGTGGAACAGAGTTTAAAACTCTTGAGACCTATTTTTCTCAGTTAGGTGTTGTCTTTAGACATACATGCCCATATTCTTCTGAACAAAATGGAAAGGTTGAGAGAAAGCATAGGCATATAGTTGAACTAGGGCTTACTTTACTTGCTCAAAGTAATATGCCTTTAAAATTTTGGACTGATGCCTTCTTCACTGCTGTTTTCTTAATCAATAGATTGCCTTCCAAGGTTTTAGAAGGGATAAGCCCTTATGAAAAGTTGTTTAAGTCCAAACCTGACTATTCCTTTCTTAGAGTTTTTGGCTCTCTTTGTTTCCCTCTTACTAGGCCTTTTAACAAGCATAAGCTTGATTTTAGGTCTAAAGCCTGTACTTTCATTGGATATAGCTCTAATCAGCTTGGTTATAAGTGTTTAATGGATGATGGCAGAGTTGTTGTTTCTCGGCATGTTTTGTTCAATGAATCTGTTTTCTCTTTTCTGCCAAAACTAACTCCTCTTCTCAGAATAAAGATGCTGATTTTTTTAAAGTCAAGTATCATGGTCCTGTTACTTCTAATACAAGTCAGCAATCTCTTTCTTCAAATTCTCAGTCCAATTCTTCTTCTCTAAGGCAAAACTTCTCTTCCAATTCTAATTTTTCTAATTCTACTAGTTCTGACAATGCTTATTTGTTTCAACCTGTTGAACAATCCGTTTCTCTAAGTCCTGTACCTATAAGGTTGGATGCTGCTGGATCTATTGCTCGAACTGTTGCTGCTGTTCCTCCTGAGAATTCTCAGTCTGATCATAGTTCTGGTCATTCTTCAACCCCAGTTCCTGTTGTTTCTCCTAGTTCTCCTTCTTTAAGCTCAACTCCTGTTCCTCCTTTGACTTCTGGTCAAGAGGCTCATGTTGTGTCTCAAGCTGACCAATCTGTTGTACCCAAATCTACAATTCCTACTCACACTATGGTCACCAGGTCAAAAGCTGGGATTTTCAAGCCTAAGGCTTTCCATGTTCTTGAAGAAATTGATCCTCAGCTACCTAAGGATGTTTTTCAGGCTATGAATGTTAGTGAATGGAGAGAAGCTGTTCTAAAAGAGTTAGATGCTTTGATTCAAAAAGGGACTTGGGATTTAGTGTCTCTTTCTAAGGATAGGGTTCCCATAGGATGCAAATGGTTGTTCAAGATAAAGAAGAATTCAGATGGCTCCATTTCTAGGTACAAAGCAAGGCTTGTAGCCAAGGGTTACTCTCAACAAGCTGGCTTTGATTACAAGGAAACTTTTAGCCCTGTTGTCAAACCAGTAACTGTTAGGGTGCTTCTTAGTGTTGCCCTGAGTAATGGCTGGTCTTTAAGACAAATAGATGTGGACAATGCTTTTCTTAATGGAGATTTAGCAGAAGAGGTGTACATGATTCAACCACCTGGGTTTGAACAAGAGGATGGTTCAGGAAATCAGTTAGTTTGTCGGCTGAAGAAGTCTTTATATGGGCTTAAGCAAGCGCCTCGTGCTTGGTTTGACAAGTTTAAAGAACTTCTAGTTCAATCTCTTGGGTTTACTGCTTCTCTTGCGGATGTTTCATTATATTTCAGAGAACGAGAAGGAAGCAAAGTTTACATATTAGTCTATGTGGATGACATAGTTGTCACAGGAGACAATTCTGTTGAAATTGATAAAGTGATCAAGGATATTAACTGTGTTTTTTTAGTTAAAGACTTAGGTTCTTTGAATTTTTTTCTGGGCATGAGTATTACTCCTGTTCATAATGGTTTTGTTCTAAGTCAGAGGAAGCACATTATGGAATTGTTAGACAAGGTTCAAATGCTGGAAGCTTCTTCTACGCCTACTCCCATGGTTACTACTCCTAAGCTGTCTGCTGCTGATGGAATACCTTTTACTGATGCAACTCTTTACAGACAAGTAGTAGGGTCTCTTCAACATATCTGTTCTACTAGACCTGATATTCAGTTTTCTGTTAACAAAGTTAGTTAATTTATGCAAGCTCCTCTTGACACACATTGGAAGGCTGTTAAAAGAATTGTTAGATATCTTAAAGGCACGGCTGATCATGGCTTGTTTTTTAGTACCTCTGAGACCCCTACATCTCTTGTAGGGTATACTGATTCTGACTGGGGTGCTAGTACTGATGATAAGAGGTCTACAGGTGGTTATTGTATGTATCTTGGAGGGAATCTTGTAGCCTGGAGTTCAAAGAAACAAAGTGTGGTTTCTCGTTCTTCAACAGAGGCAGAGTTCAGAGGCATTGCCGATGCTATGTGTGAAGGCATTTGGATTAAGTCTCTTCTTCAAGAATTGCGAATTCCTCTAGCCTCTACTCCTGTTTTATGGTGTGATAACACCAGTGCAATTGCGCACTCTGCAAATTCTGTTCATCATGCCAAGCTCAAGCATGTTGAACTAGATCTTAGTTTTGTCAGAGAAAAAGTAACAGATGATTCTTTTCGTATTGATTATGTACCAGCTACAGAACAAATTGCTGATGTCTTAACTAAACCTTTATCTGCTTCATCTTTTATTGACCTCAGACATAAACTGAAAGTCTTCTCTGCTGAGGAAATAAGATTTGATGCAGCAAGCAAAGTTCACTGAGGCAAAGTTCTTTAAAGTTGCATGGTTGAAGAAAAAGGAAAACACATGAAGAATGTTCAAAGTATAAATGGTTACTAGTTCTCAGAGAAAAGAAGAGAGAAAATAGGAAGCATGTTAGAGGTTATAGTCTGTTATGGTTGTTAGACTTTCTGTTATAAGCTGTGTAACTGCAATCTTGCTTATCAGATCAAGATTTGTCAATGAAGCTTTACTAAGCTCAGTCTATATAAGTAGAAATGTAATCTCTGTAAAACTATCTTGAATTCACAATTGAATAATATCTTCTTTTACTTCTTTCTTCATTTCTTCCTATCTTCTTCTTCTTTAGTTCAACAGCATTTCTTTCTCATCTTCTTCCATCTTCATTCTATAATTCAACAATAAGAAATTAAAAAAAAATAACGAAAATTTAATAAAAAAATATTCAAAATTTTAAAACTTAATATGAATTTTTAAAAAAATCTTAAGAGGACAAATTAGAGTTTTTAAAATTGTAGAGATAAAATTTAAATTTATTTCGAGAGGGCATAGCCCCCTAATCCCTTAAAGTTCCAATATATTTGTTTTGCTTTTGAATTTGATGTAGAGACTAATGATTTTCCATTATTATCATTTTATTTAGGATTTTTTTCTAATATGGATTTTTTTAGATCTTAATTACGTGGACTCTTTAGAATCGAGATGGGCTGAACCTCTAAATAGAAGATAGATCTCCCTCATGACATCTTTCATCCATGGAAAAAAAACTAAAGTGTTATATTTTCATTTTAGTTTATAAAATAATATTTATTAATATAGGAAGCTCTAATCAATTTACGAAAGAATTAAGAAAAAAATATGTTATCATAATCTATAATATATTTTAGTATATTCAATAAATTTAGTTTTAACATACGTTATACATAAAGAAGGTAGTTAAAAAAAACAATTTATTTTTCGGAATGTTTTTCTAGTTCTACATTAAGTGTCACCACCAACGATAGTCATAATGTCGTGGTCTGACTTTTTTTTATTTTTTTTTTATTTTTAGTTTTAAATAAGAATTTTTTGTTTGTTTGTTTTAAATTGTTCTTTTTCGTATATCTTGTTTGTTTGCATCTGTAGCATGATTTTTGCCTATTTTCAACCCAGTAAAACTTTTGATCATGAAAGATCAACAGTGTAATGTGGTTAGATCTCCTTTTATGGTAGTTTATCGATGCAATCAGAACCGTTAGTGAAATACTTTGCATGATTGATTTTTTCGACATTCGTTATTCCATCTATATAGCATCTAGTTAGATAGAAATAAAAAGATGTTGATGACAATTGTTGGATTTTTATGTAAAATGAAAAAAGTATTCAAGATAATATTTTTTTTCCGTGTGTTTTGAGTTTAAATGTTTTAATTTTTTTTCTTCATGATTTACGTTTTCTTATTTTAATGAAACTCGGATATTTGGTTCTTGTTAAAAAAATAACATGCAAAAAAGTTAAACGTACAAACAACTTTGTAAGCTCTCATCCAATGGATTTCAATTGCCAACACAACCGTGAAACTCATGGATGGACCGAGGGATTGGCGGTAGCCGTCGCCCCCTTAAAAATTTGAAATTCTTATACAATTTAGAAAATTTTTAGAATTTTTTTATGTATTTTCTATTGAAAATTTATTTTCATCCCCCTAAAAATTTTATAAGTTCGCCCCTCTAAAAATTTATAAATTTCTTCTCTTAACTTAAAGTCTTGCGTCCGTCCCCGGTGAAACTTATAGAGTTTCATAGGTGGAGATTAGAGACATGAAATAACCTTGTTTTCTTTTCACTAATGCTTTGCCCCGACATTTTCTGAAACATCGTCCTCCTTTATCCGTAATCCACGTTATAAAATGTCATTTCAAGCTTGTTGTGTTGGAGTAATGGTTGAACAAAGTAAAAGCAATTATATTCCCATAAACTTTACAAGCTCTCATCCAATAGAACCCAACACCAACACCAATCCCATCTTAATTTAATTTCTTAGTGGAACACTTCATGCATGAACCACCAAATTATTGGGTTTTTTTTTACCAAAATATTCTATTTTTTTTAATGTTATTTACAAATCTAACACCCAAAAAAAATATTAATTCTTGATCTTCTCGATTTAGCACTCATTTTGTCATGTCATATAAACTCATTTGGCTAGGATGACGTGTTTCAAGTGTTTTCTATTTTTTTAGTATTTTTATAGATATTCGTTAACAGCTCTCATTAAAAAAAAAAACTCATGGAATTGGTCATATTAATATGACGAATTTCGTTAAATAAAAAAAATTTATAAAACTCGTCATATCAATCAAACAAGTTTCAATGACATATCGAAATGAGTGCAAGATCGAAAATTAATATTTTTAATTATTAATTCCGTAAGTAATATTAAAAATCGAATTATTTAGGCAGAGTAACCAAATTATTGAAGTCCGTGAATTCTTTTACAATTGTAGTAAGATATTTAACAAAATGAAAATATTGTTTTCCAAAAGATGACAAATTGCTTATTGCGGTATATTGGCATGAAAAGATTGATTGAATTACCTAAATCCACGAGGCTAACTTTTGAATCTTAAAAAAGCTGCTTTTGACTACGAGGTTTGGAGTGTATGATTCAAGAGATATGAACAAGCTAAGCAGCTTAGGTTAGGCATATACTGAAATTCACTAATTGACTGACTAGTTAAAGATGATTGTGTTATTTTTATCTTGTATGAATTCGAATTTCGATATTTTTCTTGAGAGTGTAATTAACTTTACTTACTTGGTTACTCAGTTAACCGATTTAATCGACCTATGTTCAATTGGTTGGATTAAGTTTGGTTAAGTCAGTTACTCAGTTATGGTCATGGAAGTAAGTTGGTTTAGTTATAATATGGGATGTTCAGTTAAATCAGTCAAGTTCAAAAAAAATGAACTGACTGACTTAACGAGTTGGTTTGAGTATTGGTTTTATTGTTCTCCATATGTTTCTGATTCGGGTTTTAATATAATACTTTGAATTTAATAATACAAGAGTTACTTTAAAAAAAAATGATACAAGAGTTTTATTCATTACACAATTAAGTCTTAAATAAATTTTTAATATACATATTAAAATTTTATTTTTTACATGAATTTCTGTCTAAAATAATGTGTGATTTATCTATTTAAAAAAATTAATGTCAAATTAGTAATATGTCAAAAACAAAGATATTTTAATCGATTCAAAATTTTCTTTAATAACGCATACCGTGCAGGCAAACTTATAAAACATTTTCGTTTTAGTTGAGGTTAAAGGCAACTGAAAGTGCAAAAAAAACATGTTTGAAGTTTGATGTCATGTTGGTGTTGTTTAGAATGAAAAGTAAGAGACGGTGGGTATGGAAGAAAGAGCTGCTTTGGCTTTGCAATGGGAAGGAAGATATGAAACCATACACGTTACGGGCACGACGCCCAGTAATACGCTCCAGGAACACAACATATTTTCTCAACTGATAAGACCCAAAACCAACTCTTTTTTTAACCACTGGTTTTCAATTTACTGGTCAATTAATTTAGATCGGATTTTACAGAGTTTCATTATAGGGGCAATCCTCTCAACTCAGTTTTCTTCATTCACAACATTAGAATTCAAACGCCTGACATTGCTTAAGGGATCTAGTGTCTCATCTCAGTAGGTCAACTAATTGTTGGTAGACCCAAAACAAACTTTTATGCCAATTGAAACAAAGTTTAAGCCCTCAATCAAATATGAGTTATATTTTTATACACAAATTATGTAAAAAAAAATATCACACAATTATTCCTTAAAATTTAAAATTTAAAATTTTAAACATAAAACCCTAAACTATAAATTTAATAAATTTGTGTAAATTTTGCATAACTTGTATATCAAATTTTTTCATCAAATATGTATATAGTCAGTTCCTTTAGTTACCTCCCAATATGGCCACTTTCGTAAATAATAATAGGAAAATAAACTCAACTTTCATAAAACCTTGTAAATGCAAGAAATTAGATAAAAGTATCAAAGTAAGTTCTGTATTATAGTTTGGATTGGATTTTGATCTTTCTATTAAAGAAGGATAAATTGGTCCTTATATATTTCGAAAAGAGTAAAATGGTTCCTCCGTTAAAAGTTCCGTCCATTTTTATGTTAATGATAATGTGACAATTATAAATGAAAAAATATTAAGGCAATAAAAAAAATTTATTTTATAAATGCCTTAGTTTTAAGATTTATGAATTTAATTTAGGGTTTATAGTTTATGGTTTTAAATTTAGGAGTTTAAAATTTAATAATTATTGTTAGAATTTAGGGTTTATAGGTTAGGGGTTAAGATAATATGTTAAGGATTTATGTTTTAACCTACAAACACTAAATTCTAACCCTAAACCATAAATTCTAACCACATTTCCTAAACTCTAAGCACATAAACATAAACTATAAACTAAATCCTTAAACCCTAAAACTAAGACACTTGTGAAAACAAAAAGTTTCCATTGCCGATGCGAGATTACCTATTATTAAAAAAAACTAACCTTTTTTCAATCCTTTGTGTTTAAGTTTTTTTTTATCAATTTAGCAGGTAATTATTAAAATTGCATTAAAATAAAATATATTAAAATTAAAAGTTAGAAAATCAATTTTCAATCATTTATGTACAGTTTTAATCAATTCAATCCCTAATGTTTTAAAATACAAAACAATAAAGTTTTTATTTAAAAAAATTAAGTTTAGGGTTTAAGGTTAATGTTTAGAGAGTTAGAGTAAGGTGTGTTTTTTACATTTATGTTTTATAGTTTAAGGTTAGATTTTAATAATTTAATGTTAAAGCTTAGATTTTAATTTTTTTAGTGTTAAGGTATAAAAAGAAAACACCGACAAAAAGGAGTATAAGATTTTCGTTCCGAGTCATGCTAATTCCTCCCAAATTTCATGCCCGATGGCATTCTAATTTTTCTTTTGTAATTTTGTTAATTTTGAATAATTTATATTCTGGTACATTTTATAATTCTTTTAATATTTTTACAAAATTATATGCCTTTATTTTTTATTATTTATAATTCTATTATTTTTATAATTCTTAATGATTTACAGTAGTTGATGACATGGCAACTCTAAAAAATTTGATGTGTCGCGCTGATATTAATTATTTAACAGTGTAGAAAGAGATGATATTAACATGATTGTAATTTTTTTGTTGCAATATTTATGGTTGAGAAAGATTCGACTCGTAAAAATTGAATTTTTTAATTTAATTTGAATTTTATAAACTCAATTCAAAAAAATTTGAATAAATTTAAATTATAAAATAAGACTCGTCAACACGACTAGCTCAATTTTTTTACTTGACTCAATCAATGCTCGCCTCTAATTATGTTGACACCGTTTAAATTGATGTTGTGTATACTAACTGTACTTATACTCAAGGGCAGAGCGAAAAAAAATATTTAAGGATATTATTTTTTTTTAAATTATATTTAATGGTATCAATTATTTATAAATTGTCATTTATTTTTTAATATTTTTATATATAAATTATATAGAAAATTTTTGTTTTCAAAAGATTTTAGGGTGTCTTTGAACCATCCATATAAACGTGTGGCTCCGCCTTGCTTGTATCATGAAAGGTCAAGGTTTAATGTCAAAGGAGACCCAAAAGTTTTAGATCATATTCTGTAATGTTTTTCAAAAATGTTTTTGGGTTCAAAAGTAATACACCCTTTGTCCTATTTAATATGTCTAATATTAATTATTTTATGGTCAATTTTTTTTAACTTTGACCACAATTATTTTAATTAATTAGTTTTTTATAAAATATATGTTTTTAAACTATTGATTGAAGGTTTCTAAAACATATTTTTTTACATTTTTATTAATAATAAATTTAAAGTAATAATAATCAAAGTTCAAAAAATTTGACAAAAAATATCAAGACTAGACATATTGAATGAGATAAAGGGAGTATATAAAACAAGTAAGACAAAAAGTGATTTTAACTGCTTTTTGAAAAGCGATTTTCAAATTTTTATAATTTCTAACTTTTAGTTTTTTAAAAAAAATATTTTTGATGAAAATTATTTATTTATCCTCATTTATATCGTAAAAATGGATATTTTATCTATTTAAAAACAATTTTTGACAATAATCTCCAACACTCAAATTTTAACCAAATAAAATGTTTTAAAATATTTTTCAAATGGATAATTATTTGATACACTGGTGGTGGAAGCTAACACAAATGTCTTAGTTTTAGGATTTATGAACTTAGTTTATGGTGTAGGGTTTAGGGGTTTATGTTTAGTACTTTATAATTTAGTGACTGTGGATATAATTTAGGGTCTATGGTTATAATTTAAGGTTTATAGGTTAAAACAAAAATCCTCATCATATTGTCCTAACTTCTAAACCCTAAATCATAACTTTGACCCCTAAATTCTAAACCCCTACACCTTAAACTAAGTCTATAAACATTAAAACTAATGCGCTTGTAGCAGTGGCAGATCCAGAATTTAAAAAATAAGGGTCTAAATTTTATGAATGAACAGTATTGCAGTAGTTAGTTCACGACTGAAGAAACTAACAACAACCTAAAATTAATTTTTTCTTAAATATAACCGTGTGAAGGAATGAGAGAGGAGAGGGTTAAAAGAGAGAAAAAAGCATCAGACTATTATTTAAGTCTAAAAAGCGCTCAATTGTTTTTTAAATTAAAAAATAAAATAAAATAAAAGTAAAAGACCCTATCAAATCAAATCACGTGATAATTAATAGAGTAATAAAATTAATAAAAACCCATATTTTTATCAAAATGCCAACCTTTTACGTTTTAATACTGTTTTTCTTTTTTAAAATGGATATGCAAAATCTTTTTAAAACAATTTTCTCCCTTGTACACTAAACCCTACATGGTAGCTTCCCCAAATAATGAGGGTGCAACTGCTACCTAAAGGGCTTAATAAATCTGCCCCTAGCTTATAGAAATTAAAAAATTTCATCTAGTGTATTGGATATAAATTATTTCTTTAAGTAATGTTTCCTTAATGCTTGGAATCATCAGCTGTTTTGTTTACAAAAAAAAAAAAACAATGCGGGATAACAACTGATTTGGTCCCTACATTAATTAATTTTTTTAAATGTCTATTTTATTTTGATATTTGAAATTTCATTCTATATACCAATACCGTACCTTATAATGTTAAGAAAATGACAAATGATATTACACAATGATGTTATATACCAATGAATATAATTATTTTTATTCTTAATTAAAAAAATAACCTATGGCAAAATTTTATGATGTCACATGTTAATTAAAAATAAATATTTTAATTTTAGTAACAAAATCGACCAAAAGCTAAATGCACTAACAAAAAGGTATGAGATTTTCTTTATACAAAAAGTGTGAGATTTTTGCATGGGTTTATGTTTTTTCACGTCGAACACATGCATCCAGTTTAGCATTGCTTTTTAAAAAATACAGTAGAAAAGTACTTTTGAAAAATGTTTTTTTATAAGTTTTTTGAATTTTTGAGTTTGAAATTTAAGTGTTTAGTATTGCTGTTAAAAAGTACTTTTAAGAAGATAAATGACTATTTTGAACATGATATTGTAAGTTATATATATATATATATTCAAATTCTTTAATGTTATAATATATGGAATATATCAGCTTAAATTATTATAAAAATATAAAAATATTTTTATTAATAAACATAATTTTTTAACAATTGTATGTGTTCCATGAAAATATAATAAATTTAAAATATTTCATTAAAAAAACTTGACATGAATATATATATATATATATATATATATATATATATATATCATTTTTAAACTAAAAATAGTTATTAATTATATAATTATAACTTCTTAAAAAAGTTATAAATTTATAAATTATAAATAAGCACAATAGCAAATGAAGGTTAAAATTGTAATTTAGCTCCTCAAAGCACTTTTACAACTGCAAAAGTTAAAAAATTTAACTTTTACGATTGGGTTAAAAAACACTTTTCAAAAGCAATTTTTTCTCCAAAAACAGCTAGCTGTTTAGCATTGCTTATGCCTCCAAAAATGCTTTTGACCCCAAAAGCTAGTTTAAAAAGCAATGTTAAACGAAGCCTTAGTGGGATAATTGTCTACCATTTACTTTGTTACCTTTTTTATTAATCGTGCAACATTAAAAAAAGTCCCTAATATTTGATTGGATAGTCATCTTGACTTCTATTTTTCAAAGCACTTTAACCCTCGATGTTTTATATTGAGTTAAAATGACTCATCCGCGGATGGAAATTGATCAGAAACGAACAATCAAATGCTTGAAATCATGTGACAAACTTATATGACATTGCACTCTGATATAGCTGTGTCATATAAATCAAGGTGTTGACTTGACAAAATGATAGGTCATTCAAAAAATAATTTTATAAAATGTAAAATTATTTTTTGTTGATGTGTCTTTGTCAAGTCATCTTAAGGCGTTTACCGTTAGTTGACTAACGATTTTTATTTACAGATGAGTTATTTTGGCCCAAAATGAAACGTCGAAAATTAAAATTCTTAAAAAATTGAACAAGGACCAAAGTAACTATCTAATAAACATTAATGCATTTTTTGACATTGTGCTTTACTTAATTACAACGTAAGTATCGATGGATTGAAGAATGTTGGAATTACGGTTGTATTTCTGAAAATTTCAAATTCTCATATAATTAACGAGTTTTCTTATATTTTATATTAATGGTCTAATTTTCTAATATAATCTTCAAAAAGTTCACACATCTAACGCAAAATATCTTAGTTGTTATATTGTGGTTTTGCATTTTAGGAGAGAGAATTGTTCTAGTTTGTGTTGTTGGATTTAATTTTGTTGTGCTTTTTGCAATTTAATCTCATGATTATTCATTTATATTTAATATTTTTTGAATCAAACACTAGATTTTATTAAAATAACAAGAAAAATACATAGATAAGTATACCCTAAAGTATAAAAAATAAACGTAGAAAAGTAAATAATATGTAAATATGGATAAAAAAATTTAATCTTCTCATAAAATCTTCATCAGTGTTCTTTAAATCTATCACCATAGCGAAATCTTAGGGTGATCACTGGAAGAGCACAAATCATGAATTACTACAAACAGCAAAAAGAGAGAAAAACGTCTTGGTTATCTCCACGAACAACCAACACACGCGATGTTGTGTGGTAAGATTCAACTGTAACATACACTAGGTTGTAGACCTCTTCAATATCAGCGTGCCATAGAGGCAGACAAAGAACGTGCCATAATGGAAGATGAAGAACAAGCCAAAACAACGACGAAAAACAAAAAATATACAAAAGTAAAAAAAAATAAAGAAATCACCGCCGGTAGACGGCCAATGCTGCCACCATTGACTTGAAAAACTTAAAAACTTCTAATGAAAAGATAACCACTGCAAAATAAATGTGAGAGTGAGAGAAAGTAGGGTAAGTAACTAGTTAACACAATTTTTTTATTTACATTTAATATTTGATTTAGTAATAATTTTTGGTGTCTAATTTATCCATCTGTATTATAGGAATATTATAACTCGGAGGTGAATTGTAGGGGTGGGAAAAAATATCCAACCCGACGACCCGAACCTAAAAAAGCTGGATAATTTTCGGGAAAAAAAATTACTCGATCGGGCTGGGTACCCGACCCGGTAAATTTCCCAAGACACGGGCCGAAAGTTTCCCCTTACCAGGTACCCGACCCGACCCAATAAAATTTAATATATATATTTTTTATAAGGAATTATGGAGAACTCAGCCGGCCTCTTACAAATATGCTGAAGAAAGATGGCTTTAAATGGACCTTGGAGTCTGTTGCGTGTAAAATAGTCTGTCGCAATAGAGTGCAAATGTACACGACGCAAGTAGTAAAGTGATACACGAAGTATCGGATGTCGAATCCACAGGGACTGTAAATAGCTTTATCCTTGGATTGTTGCACAAGAGAGAAAGAATAGAGTTTAATTGATTGTAGAGGAATAATGAAGAATACTGAAGATAAAAGATTAAAATATTCAGGGTAAAGAAATAGGCTGGTATTGATCTGCTTGGTAGTGCAGGTGTTGCATTGTATAAGAGTCTCTGTTCCGTTGTCGTCCCTGTCGCGGCAGCACCTGTCGCGGCAGCGGTCTGTTTTCGTCGCGGCAGCGATCACACAACTCTGTACTTCAAGCTTGGCAAGAATCCCTGCTGTGACTTGTCCTATCCCTAGGTCCAAGTACTGTCGATGAACACGTCTTGGATGATACCTCCCGACGTGAATCGAATGATGAACACCGATGTTGTTGAATTCTTCCTTAGCCAATTAACCTCGTCTTATCCCTAGGTCCGAGATAGTTCAACCATAAATTAGAGAACTCGCACTTATTCCTTTCGTATACTTAACTCTCCCGATATTAAGTAAATGAATAATCTCACAATGCTCTCTCGATACTCTTGTAAGATGTTGAAAACCAGAATAAGCAAACTTGAAGTTTATTTTATTGAACAGAAAATTCCTAAAAACAGTACAATCCTTGCAACTACTTTACAGAATCAACCCTTAGCCCTAGGGGAAGTTTAGAACATGATGAAAAGAGGAAAAATGACTAGAGTTTGGGGAAGACGGCTAGAGAATAAGATTGTAACACCCGAGTTTAGGGGTTAGGTGGAAATAATATTTTAATATTATTTTGGGCTCGGGTTCATAAATAAAATGATCCTTTAAAATTTCGGGTTTCAAAATAAACAATTTGAATGGGACCAAAATGAGTTAGACTCAAAACTGAAGAGCTATTTTAAAGACAAGGATAACCATTCATTAATGGCCTTTTGGGTAATTTACCCATCATCAAATTTAAACCCCATTTTACCTATCATCTTTCCACTATTCACTCTCTTCTTCATTTCCTCCCAACGTGAAAGAGCTTTTCTTCCCCCCATTACTATTCCATCCAAAAAGCTTCTCCATTTCAACTCCAATTTGAAAGGTAATAACGTTTTTGACCTCTCCTCAACTCCCTCTCTCTAAAAGTACCATTTATTTTCATTTTCATTGAAGTTTTGAAAATGAGGTTTTCAAAGGATTTGATTAAAAATGGTGCCTTTGTGTAGCTAAACTTAATATTCTGATTTATTATGCTTAGTTATGGTATATAGAAGTCAAATGCTATGATATATGTGAATTTCAAATGATTTTGGGGAATTTTCGGAGTTGGGTTTTAAGAGGGTTTTTGGAGGGTTTTAAAGTGTCTTTTGGGGCTGTTTTGGGTGGAATCTTGAGGGCTGATGTTTAAGTGATATTTGAAGGTTGTTTTGAGTGTATTAGATGGCTATTTGGATATTGGAATTGGGAGTTAATTGCTGGGTTTTGTGGCTGCACGAAAATGAGGAGTTTGAGAGGATTCTTGGCTTGAAATGTTGACCTTAATGTTTGAATTATGTTCCGGGTTAGTTTCGTTGACAAGATATTGATTGTGGATGTTTTGTTTGTGTTTGGGATTGATTAGAATCAAGTTTGGGCATCGGTGAAGCATCGGAAGTGAATCCGGGGAGTTGAAGGTTGTTGCTTGCTTGGTCTTGAGCTTGGAAGCTTAGGTGAGTGGTTAATTGTTTTACTTGGTTTTAAAATGGTTGGTTCGAGTATATGGACTAGGTTGGGCTTGATAGACCCACCTAGAGTTAGGATTGGGGTGGTAGCCTAATCCTAAACTTGATCTAGAGCCTTTGGATGAACTCTTTTATATGGTTGTGTATGTCTCGTGTGAAATATGATATGAATGGTTATGTATATTATGTTATACATGTGAGATGAGACATGAATATTGATGCTTGAGACATGCATGATGATGGTTGTTGGTGGGTACGTGCTAAGCACGGAATTGATTGAAATAAGTAATGTGAAGTGAGTAAATATTGGCACTAGTATACTTAAATACAAATGATCGATCATTAGGATGTTAGTGTGTACACATGAGTCAAAAGTCGCGCGTGGCCTTGGTGGCGTTGAGTCACCAAGGAGGAGTACGGGTACGCCCGGAAATTGTATTTAAAAATAGTCGGTGATGAGTGGAATCCCATCGACGGGGCGTGAGGATGAGTGGAATCCCCTCCGCGAGATCGGTGATGAGTGTAATCCCACCGTCAGGTAATGGTTGTGTTGTTGGATGTGAGTTCCAACGGTTATCCGCGTATTTGAGTCATAGCTAGGTGCCAATGTTGATTGATAATTGTATCAATGTGTTGTGATAAATGATCCTTAATTGGATGTTTGATGTGGCTACTTATGTTGAGGAATTTAGAGCCTGTTGATCATGGCATTTACTTGTATATATTGCTCATGCATCTCATCTTGTGGCTCTTGTGGATCCTTGGTATGTTTGTGTAATGCCTTGGCTAGATCGTGCTCGGACCCTGCAATGTTGAGGTTTGTTTTTAGAGCTTACCCTCACTAAGCATTATTGCTTACGCTCTCTTTGTTCAACATTGCAGATCCTTAGTTCGTGGGTTGCTTGCGCAAGTGGAAGGCTCCAAGTGTGGTTGTTAGCCTTGAGTGCTTCAAGTATGGATTTTTAATGTTTGGACATGTAATAGTTTGAGCAATGGGACATGTATGGTTTTGTTGGATAGTTGTAGGTTGTTAGGAGCATGTTTAGACTCCTTGATGCCTTGCTTTTGTATGGTTTGTATTGCCATGATGAATGTTAACTCATGCCTAATTGCTCTTGTTGAATGTTATCCATATGCCTAAGAGGTTACCTTTATGCTTGAATGATGTTGTGTGAATGCATGCCTATGATGTCTTGCCTTAGTGTTTAGACTTGTTTTAATCTTGTTGAAGCATGTTTTAAATAGCTGGATTGCCTTAAGTTTATATGTGATGGCGTTGTAGTGTGTTTTGGTGGTGTTTTGGGCACCCTAGTGCCTTAAAACAGCCAAAACGAGTCTGCAGACAGGGGGCGTTTCGGAACGGGCCATCCTGTTTCGGAATGGTCCCTTTGCATTTGGCCTGCCGTTTTGAAACGGATGAGGGTCGTTTCGGAACATTTTTGCTACTGGAATTTTGAGAAATTGGCGAGATGAAGGCGTTCCGAAACGGGCCTTTGAAGTTTCGAAACGGTCAAATCTCATTGACCACGAGATATTGACCGTCAAGGTCGTTTCGATACGGGTCTCCTCTGTTTCGGAACGGTCACCTTATGGTTGACCCTAGTCTGTTGACCGTCAAGGTCGTTCCGATACGGGTCACCCCTGTTTCGGAACGGTCACCCTAAGGTTGACCCTGGCCTGTTGACTAAGTCAAGGCGTTTCGGAACACCCTAAGGGCATTTCGAAACGGCCTGCTGTAAAGGTGTAAAATGAGCTGTTTAATGTTTTGGTTGGTCGGTGTATGTTTCAATGTTTGTTTTTTTCCCGCTGATGTGCTTCACATAGGTTTTAATTACGCCTATAGACAAGATAAAATAAAAAGAAATTTTTTTTGGGTCGTTAACCGAGGGGAAACCTTCACGGGTTTCGCTTCGGTTTTCCCCGTGTGGCCCACTTGGACCGGTCATCCGACCAGACCGGGACGAGGGGGTTACACTTGTTGGTATCAGAGCCTAAGGTTACCGAGACCTTGGGCAGGTAAGTGAGGTAAGTTCAAGTTTTTGATTAATATGCACGGTGTTTGCTTGCTTTGTAAGAATGGTTGCTTGTTTGACAAGTATGTTGCTTGTTTTATTCAAAAGTATGTGTGTGTGAGTCCCATTGCTACTATTACATTGAAAATGATTTTTAAGTGAGGGAACGTACTTGAACACTTGGAAGCCTTGCCTTGCTAACCCAACTTGTATGTTTTGTTGTTGTGGTTGTAGTTGATATCTGTGAGAGCGATGTCTAGACCGAGAGTGGTTCGTCAGGAACCACAGGTTGCGGCTCCTGTTGAGCCGGTTGTTGGTGTGGAGGCTCATCTAGAAGGGCCGGTGGCCGCGGGAGTTGGCGCTCCACCACCACCTCCACCACCACCACCTCCTCCACCTGGAGCTGGAGGTGAAGATGGAGCCGGAGGAGATGGACCTCAAGGTGGCCAAGGTCCAGCTGGAATTGATATGACTCCGCTAGTGCAAGCGATAGCGGGAGCTTTCCAGGCCGCAGTTGCGGGAGCTCAGGCTGCAGCTCAGCCTAGGTGTGATGATGCTAGTCTACCTTTGGAGAGGCTCCGTAGCTTGGGAGCCGAGGAGTTTAGAGGATCTACTCCAGAGAGATCGGAGTTGTGGTTGGAGAAGACGGTTCGTATCTTGGCTCAGATGGGTTGTGCGGGCGCATGTAGATTGGGTTGTGTGATATCGTTGCTCAAGGGTGATGCCTATACCTGGTGGGTCACCATCACTATCGGGGTTCCCGAGACTGAGATAGATTGGGATTTCTTTGAGTTTGCATTCAGGAAGAGGTATTTGGGACCAAGGTACCTAGATGAGAAGAAGAGAGAGTTCATGGCTCTTACTCAGGGAGATTCTTCTGTGACTGATTACGAGATCCGTTTTGTCCGCTTGAGTCAGTATGCTCCAGCGTTAGTTCCTACTGAAGTGGAACGTTGTAACCGATTCCGCTACAGGTTGAATGAAGAGGTTAAGAGGTACACGCTAGCTTCTGACTACTCATACTTTGACGTATTGGTCGCGAGGGCCAAAGATTTAGAGCATAGTTTGGGTTCGGCCAAACGAGCTGGTGGTTCTAGTTCTGGCAAGAGGCATAACCACTTTGATGGTAGAGATGCCAAGAGGCACAGAGGTGGCGGACATCAGTTTGATCAGAGACGTGGCGGTGGCCACCATGGTAGAGGCCATCAGGGCCATAGAGGAGGAGGGCGCTTGCCCGAGTGTACCAGTTGTGGGAGACAGCACACTGGTGAGTGTTGGGGTAACTTCCATGCTTGTTGGAACTGTGGTTCGAGGGACAACTTTAGGAGGGATTGTCCGCATCAGGCGGCTCAGGCACCGAACATTGCTCAGGCTCCTGCGAGAGCGAATGATTTTCAGAGAGGCCGTGGGGGCGGTCGAGGCTACTTCCAGCCTAGGGCTGATGCACCTAGGGGAAATGCTCAGAGGAACCTTGCTCATGTTGTGGCTGTGCAGCCAGAGGCGGGAGAACCAGCGAGAGTTTATGCTCAGAGAGAGGCCGGGAACGACACCGATGTGATAGCAGGTAATTTCGAGTTACAGTCTATGTCTTTGCTTTCTTTGGTTGATTCGGGTTCTACGCATTCCTACATTTTGAGTGAGCATGCACAGAAGTTAGATATCCCTGTTGAGATCTTAGATGTAGGTATGCATGTTACTAGTTCTTTTGGTGAGACAGTCGTGGTTAGACGTATGTATAGGAGGTGTCCACTGAAGATTCAGGGTCATGTGTTCTCAGTTGATATGATGGAACTTCCTTTCTATGGTTTTGATATTATTCTGGGTATGGACTGGTTGGTTGAGCATCGGGCTAGTGTGGACTTTGAAACAAAGAGAATTTCTTTGAAGCTTTCTGATGACTACGAGGTAGTAGTAGTAGGCGAGAACATTAAGTTCTTGTCTAATGTGGTGTCAACTTTAGAGGCTCATAGGTTGTTGGACTCAGGATGTGGGGCTTATTTAGCTTATGTTATGAATCCGGATATGAGTGAAGCTAGACCGAAAGATATCAGAACAGTGTGTGACTTCCCAGATGTGTTTCCTGAAGAGTTGCCTGGTTTGCCTCCTAACAGAGATGTTGAGTTTGTGATTGAGACAATTTCAGGGTCTAATCCAGTTTCGATAGCACCGTATCGTATGGCTCCGAAAGAGTTGAAAGAATTGAAGAGTCAGTTGCAAGAATTATTAGACCGTGGTTTCATTAGGCCTAGTAGTTCTCCGTGGGGTGCTTCCGTGTTGTTTGTGAAAAAGAAAGATGGTAGTATGCGTATGTGCATTGACTATAGGCAGTTGAATCAGTTGACTGTGAAGAACAAGTATCTGTTGCCTCGTATAGATGATTTGTTTGATCAGTTGAGAGGTGCTTCAGTATTCTCGAAGATAGATTTGAGATCCGGCTACTATCAGTTGAAGGTGAAAGAGTGTGATGTTCCAAAGACAGCTTTTAGGACTAGATATGGTCACTATGAGTTTCTTGTGATGCCATTTGGGCTCACGAATGCACCAGCAGCATTCATGGACATGATGAACAGAATTTTTAGGGACTATCTAGATCGTTTTGTAGTTGTCTTCATTGATGATATACTTGTGTACTCGAAGACGGAAGAAGAGCATGATGAGCACTTGAGATTTGTTTTACAGAGATTGTTGAGCAATCAGCTGTATGCGAAGCTTAGTAAGTGTGAGTTCTGGATTCGAGAGGTTGTGTTTCTTGGCCATGTTGTTTCGGCCGAAGGTATCCGTGTTGATCCATCGAAGATTGAGGCTATTGTTGAGTGGAAACAACCTAAGTCCGTGACCGAGATTAGGAGTTTCCTAGGATTAGCCGGTTACTATAGGAGGTTTGTTGATGGCTTCTCTAGAGTAGCTGCTCCTTTGACTAAATTGTTGCAAAAGGGAGTCAAGTTTGAATGGTCAGATGCAAGACAGAAGGCCTTTGAGAAATTGAAAGAAGCTTTGACGAATGCTCCAGTGTTAGTGCAACCTGTTTCAGGTAAGGAGTTTGTGATTTACAGTGATGCTTCCTACGTAGGTTTAGGATGTGTCTTGATGCAAGAGAGAAGAGTTGTTGCTTATGCTTCTAGACAGTTGAAGATCCATGAGAAGAACTATCCTACACATGATATAGAGCTAGCCGCAGTCGTGTTTGCATTGAAGATTTGGCGTCATTATTTGTATGGTGAGAAGTGTATTGTTTACACCGATCACAAGAGCTTGAAGTACTTGATGACACAGAAAGAGTTGAATTTGAGACAGAGAAGATAGCTAGAGTTGTTGAAAGATTATGATTTGACCATTGAGTACCATCCGGGTAAAGCAAATGTAGTAGCCGATGCTTTGAGTAGAAAAGTGGCCGTCGAGCTGAGAGCTATGTTTGCTAGATTGAGTGTGTCCGATGATGGTGGTTTAATCACCAAGTTGCAAGTGAAGCCTTCCTTGATTCAGTTGATTAGAGAGAAACAGTTGCAAGATGCGAGCCTAGTTCCCCATGTTCAAGACATAGCCGAAGGAAGACCGACTGAGTATAGTTTCAGTGGTGAGAGCTTGTTATGCTTTAGAGATAGAATTGTTGTACCGGAAGATGTTGAGTTGAGACGTCAGATTTTGAGTGAAGCACATTCGAGTCCCTTTTCTATGCATCCGGGTAGTACCAAAATGTACCGAGATTTGAAGAATGATTACTTCTGGGTTGGTTTAAAGAGAGATGTAGCCGAGTATGTGAGCCGTTGTATGGTTTGTCAGAGAGTGAAGGCAGAACATCAGGTTCCTTCAGGTTTGCTACAGCCTTTGAAGATTCCGGAATGGAAATGGGAGAGGGTCACTATGGACTTTGTATCGGGGTTGCCTTTGTCTCCTTCGAAGAAGAACTCAGTTTGGGTGATTGTTGATAGGTTCACTAAGTGTGCTCACTTCTTAGCAGTGAACACTACGGATTCTTTAGACAAGTTGGCAAACTTGTACATCCGTGAGATTGTGAGACTTCATGGAGTTCCGAAGTCTATTGTTTCAGATAGGGATCCTAGGTTTAGTTCGAGGTTCTGGGGTTGTTTGCATAGTGCTCTAGGTAGCCGTTTGCATTTCAGCACGTCTTATCATCCGCAGTCCGATGGACAGTCAGAGCGAGTGATACAAATTCTAGAGGATATGCTTCGTTGTTGTGTGATTGAATTCCAGGGTTCTTGGGAGAAGCACTTACCGTTGGTTGAGTTTGCTTACAACAACAGTTATCAGTCTAGCATTCAGATGGCACCTTATGAGGCTTTGTATTGTAGACGGTGTAGGACTCCGATTTGTTGGGCTGAGACAGGTCAGAGGGTGTTACCTATGCCAGACTTGCTTAAGGGAACCACAGAGAAAGTGAAGTTGATATGTGACCGCTTGAAAGCAGCTTCCGATCGTCAGAAGTCTTATGCAGATTTGAAGAGGAAAGAGGTTGAGTACTCAGTGGGTGAGAAAGTGTTTCTGAAAGTATCTCCGTGGAAGAAGGTAATGAGATTTGGCCGGAAGGGCAAGTTGAGTCCGAGGTTCATTGGTCCGTATGAGGTTGTTGAGCGGATTGGGCCTGTAGCTTATCGTTTGAGGTTACCTTCGGAGTTAGAAAAGATCCATGATGTCTTTCATGTGTCTATGCTTAGGAGATATAGATCGGATCCTTCTCATGTGATGCCCGTTGAGGAGATAGAGTTAAATCCAGATTTTTCCTATAATGAAGAGCCCGTTGAGATACTTGCTTCTGATAGCAAGGTGTTGCGTGGCAAGACCATAGAGTTGGTCAAGGTGTTGTGGAGGTATAGAGGTGTGGAAGAGGCCACGTGGGAGAGAAAGGCGGATATGGTTGAGCAGTTTCCGTATCTGTTTCCACCAGGTAATTTCGGGGACGAAATTCCTTAAGTGGGGGAGAGTTGTAACACCCGGGTTTAGGGGTTAGG
The DNA here is from genome assembly GCA_030270665.1 of Hibiscus trionum. Lineage (NCBI taxonomy): Eukaryota > Viridiplantae > Streptophyta > Magnoliopsida > Malvales > Malvaceae > Hibiscus > Hibiscus trionum. Next base: position 1,122,138 of record BSYR01000016.1, read on the forward strand.
TGGAAATAATATTTTAATATTATTTTGGGCTCGGGTTCATAAATAAAATGATCCTTTAAAATTTCGGGTTTCAAAATAAACAATTTGAATGGGACCAAAATGAGTTAGACTCAAAACTGAAGAGCTATTTTAAAGACAAGGATAACCATTCATTAATGGCCTTTTGGGTAATTTACCCATCAACAAATTTAAACCCCCTTTTTCCTATCATCTTTCCACTATTCACTCTCTTCTTCATTTCCTCCCAACGTGAAAGAGCTTTTCTTCCCCCCATTACTATTCCATCCAAAAAGCTTCTCCATTTCAACTCCAATTTGAAAGGTAATAACGTTTTTGACCTCTCCTCAACTCCCTCTCTCTAAAAGTACCATTTATTTTCATTTTCATTGAAGTTTTGAAAATGGGGTTTTCAAAGGATTTGATTAAAAATGGTGCCTTTGTGTAGCTAAACTTAATATTCTGATTTATTATGCTTAGTTATGGTATATAGAAGTCAAATGGTATGATATATGTGAATTTCAAATGATTTTGGGGAATTTTCGGAGTTGGGTTTTAAGAGGGTTTTTGGAGGGTTTTAAAGTGTCTTTTGGGGCTGTTTTGGGTGGAATCTTGAGGGCTGATGTTTAAGTGATGTTTGAAGGTTGTTTTGAGTGTATTAGATGGCTATTTGGATATTGGAATTGGGAGTTAATTGCTGGGTTTTGTGGCTGCACGAAAATGGGGAGTTTGAGAGGATTCTTGGCTTGAAATGTTGACCTTAATGTTTGAATTGTGTTCCGGGTTAGTTTCGTTGACAAGATATTGATTGTGGATGTTTTGTTTGTGTTTGGGATTGATTAGAATCAAGTTTGGGCATCAGTGAAGCATCAGAAGTGAATCCGGGGAGTTGAAGGTTGTTGCTTGCTTTGTCTTGAGCTTGGAAGCTTAGGTGAGTGGTTAATTGTTTTACTTGGTTTTAAAATGGTTGGTTCGAGTATATGGACTAGGTTGGGCTTGGTAGACCCACCTAGAGTTAGGATTGGGGTGGTAGCCTAATCCTAAACTTGATCTAGAGCCTTTGGATAAACTCTTTTATATGGTTGTGTATGTCTCGTGCGAAATATGATATGAATGCTTATGTATATTATGTTATACATATGAGATGAGACATGAATATTGATGCTTGAGACATGTATGATGATGGTTGTTGGTGGGTACGTGCTAAGCACGGAATTGATTGAAATAAGTAATGTGAAGTGAGTAAATATTGGCACTAGTATACTTAAATACAAATGATCGATCATTAGGATGTTAGTGTGTACACATGAGTCAAAAGTCGCGCGTGGCCTTGGTGGCGTTGAGTCACCAAGGAGAAGTACGGGTACGCCCGGAAATTGTATTTAAAAATAGTCGGTGATGAGTGGAATCCCATCGACGGGGCGTGAGGATGAGTGGAATCCCCTCCGCGAGACCGGTGATGAGTGTAATCCCACTGTCAGGTAATGGTTGTGTTGTTGGATGTGAGTTCCAACGGTTATCCGCGTATTTGAGTCATAGCTAGGTGCCAATGTTGATTGATAATTGTATCAATGTGTTGTGATAAATGATCCTTAATTGGATGTTTGATGTGGCTACTTATGTTGAGGAATTTAGAGCCTGTTGATCATGGAATTTACTTGTATATATTGCTCATGCATCTCATCTTGTGGCTCTTGTGGATCCTTGGTATGTTTGTGTAATGCCTTGGCTAGATCGTGCTCGGACCCTGCAATGTTGAGGTTTGTTTTTAGAGCTTACCCTCACTAAGCATTATTGCTTACGCTCTCTTTGTTCAACATTGCAGATCCTTAGTTCGTGGGTTGCTTGCGCAAGTGGAAGGCTCCAAGTGTGGTTGTTAGCCTTGAGTGCTTCAAGTATGGATTTTTAATGTTTGGACATGTAATAGTTTGAGCAATGGGACATGTATGGTTTTGTTGGATAGTTGTAGGTTGTTAGGAGCATGTTTAGACTCCTTGATGCCTTGCTTTTGTATGGTTTGTATTGCCATGATGAATGTTAACTCATGCCTAATTGCTCTTGTTGAATGTTATCCATATGCCTAAGAGGTTACCTTTATGCTTGAATGATGTTGTGCGAATGCATGCCTATGATGTCTTGCCTTAGTGTTTAGACTTGTTTTAATCTTGTTGAAGCATGTTTTAAATAGCTGGATTGCCTTAAGTTTATATGTGATGGCGTTGTAGTGTGTTTTGGGCACCCTAGTGCCTTAAAACAGCCAAAACGAGTCTGCAGACAGGGGGCGTTTCGTAACGGGCCATCATGTTTCGGAATGGTCCCTTTGCATTTGGCCTGCCGTTTTGAAACGGATGAGGGTCGTTTCGGAACATTTTTGCTACTGGAATTTTGAGAAATTGGCGAGATGAAGGCGTTCCGAAACGGGCCTTTGAAGTTTCGAAACGGTCAAATCTCATTGACCACGAGATATTGACCGTCAAGGTCGTTTCGATACGGGTCTCCCCTGTTTCGGAACGATCACCTTATGGTTGACCCTGGTCTGTTGACCGTCAAGGTCGTTCCGATACGGGTCACCCCTGTTTCGGAACGGTCACCCTAAGGTTGACCCTGGCCTGTTGACTAAGTCAAGGCGTTTCGGAACACCCTAAGGGCGTTTCGAAACGGCCTGCTGTAAAGGTGTAAAATGAGCTGTTTAATGTTTTGGTTGGTCGGTGTATGTTTCAATGTTTGTTTTTTTCCCGCTGCTGTGCTTCACATAGGTTTTAATTACGCCTATAGACAAGATAAAATAAAAAGAAATTTTTTTTGGGTCGTTAACCGAGGGGAAACCTTCACGAGTTTCGCTTCGGTTTTCCCCGTGTGGCCCACTTGGACCGGTCATCCGACCAGACCGGGACGAGGGGGTTACAAAGATATCCTTACCTAGGTCGAATTACATGCCTTTATATAGGCCTTGGGTTCAAGTTTTCTAATAAAGTAAGAATACAAGTTCAAACTAAAGTACAACTCTAATTAAGACTAAATCTCTAGAGTAGATGCCTTTAAGTCGTCCTCTTTTCTTGCTTTAGGTTTCTTCCTTGAACTTTGGGCTTGGCCTTCATTCTGATCTAGGGCTCAGAAAAATATAGGAGTGACCCACGACAGACCGGCTTAATTTTCTCTATCTGTCGAGCTCCACTTCACTTTTTCCCTTCACCATTGCTGTCGTCATTGGCTGCTGCGGCAGTGGCCACGACAGCGTCTTCCTTCTCGACTTCAGTCTTGTGTTCCAGCTTTGCTTCTTCACTGCCCTGAGTCTGCTACAGCAGCTACCTGCAAAAGTAACCAAAATCAGTAGCAACTGCGCCATTTTATCTAATTATGATGTATATGTGAAACTGTACCTAAATGCAATGAATTATGCTTGAATGCAGTAGAAATATGGGTTAAATAAGGGGTAAAATATAGAACTTTTACACACTTAACACACCCCCAAACTCAAGTTCTTGCTTGCCCTCAAGCAAATATTACCTAACTAAAATGAAATATTTTTTGTTTTGGCTTAAATCAGTGAACCCTACATTACCTACCAAATATATTCTATCAAGAGCAATACCTTGTCGGGTATTTCTGGATTTATTCGGAACCATGCCATAATTCTTGTGCAGTGTGTGTAGGTTTTGTGAACAACTATGTATCTAGACTGCCTTAGTATATTAGAATGTGCTTACAACTTGAGGTTATGCCAATTAAAATTTTTCTGGAGGCAATTCTTAGGCCCCTTTAGTTTTTTCTGACTCTTGAATTAACTGCATCTTTTCTGGAGGCAATTCTTAGGCTCCTTTAGTTTTTTCTAACTTAGCTCAAAAAGAAATCTCCTAAAATAAGTGTAAGGCAGTTTTGCATGCAAATGAGTCTGAATAATTTTCTTTCTTTTATTATTTTCCTAGAGCCAGTGATAGGCACCTCTTGGGGCAAGTTCAAGTGGGTAAACATTCCTATTCCAGTGTACTAAACTAATCTGGAAAGCATAAAAGTCACAAAGAGTGTTGTACAAATTAGAATCATAGCAAGGCTCTAAACATGTCCTAAAATTTCCTAAAGGCACTGTCACGACAGCATATGTCGCGGCAGGTAAGTTCAGTCCAAAGACTTAAGCCAAATGTTGTTTTTTTAAGCAAAAATAAACTAAACACATAGACACAATTTTTAAACATAAAAGACACTTCATTACTGGAGGGATGTCACCCCCAAACTCAAGGGTTGCATTGCCCTCAATGCATGATGACAGAGATGAAAAAGATAAAAACAAAATACATCGTAATAATAATAAAACGGCAAAACAACAAAAATAAGATAGGAACTTAATTTCAGGTGCTGACGTCACTGCTGCTTCTGTTAATCTGTAGCTGCCGGCGGGCAGTGACCTTCATTGTTGGTGCCGGCAGAGTGCTCGGAGAGGCGGAGGCAGTTTTCTTCTTGGCTTCCCTTGGGGGCTGGTACGAGTGGGTGAGATCTGGGGTGGCTTTTCCAGCACTTGTACCTCATCAAATGAGCTGCTACTGCTGCTGCTGCGGGCAGACTTTCCCTTGTCGGATGATCCTTCACCAGTGTTGGGCTTCTGCCTTTTCATCGGAGTGAACTCCTTTGAAAGGTTTCTTTTGACAGAGGGCTCCCCGTCTGATTCTTGCCAGATGGAGGATGAATAGAACTCGGCGAAGTAGTCATCAACAAGTTCAAGAAGCGGTTCCTTTCGTTTTTCTCCTTTGGCAGAGGCAGTGGCAGTGTGGCTGCCGCCTTCAACTATCGCGGCCGGGGTTGGAGTGGATGCAGCAGAGGGTGTTTTTGGTGTGGCAGCAGGAGTGGGAGTAAGGGCAGGTGTAGGGGCAGCGAAGTATTGTTCTGGGAAGGCAGGAAATTGTACATTTGCAAAATTTAAATTATTTTGAATAAAATGTACCGTGGCTGCCGTGTAGTCTCTGACGAAACTCATCAGACCAAGCCGTCGTTCCTCCATCTTTTTCAGTGTTGCCAGAATTTGAGTGGAGGAGTCTGCTGAAGGGGCTGCTGCTGTTGGCTGCTGCTGCTCTGCGGCCGCATGTTCTGGCTGAGTGGGCTCTGCTGGCTCTTCTGCTGCGGCAGACGGGTTGAAGAAGGAGAGGGTGTGGCAGCCTTCAGCTCCATTAAGCTGAAAATGTTGCGCTTTGTCCAACCCTTCCCTCGGACCTTAAAATCTTTGGGGATTTTTGGAACTTTTTGGCCTCGGTAGAGCTCGGTGATGAGGTAGGGGAAAACAAGGGGTCCCGGTGGTCGAAGGGCACACTCCAAAATTCCCTCTCGTATATACCGGCTGACATTTATGGGTCTCTCATTTAAAATTGAATGAACGAGAGCTAACCTGGGTTGGTCAACCGTGCTGTTGTGGGAAGAAGACATTATCCTCTTCTTTACGAAGTGGTTCTAAAGTTTGGCCTCGGGAGTGAGTTGAGTGCGCTTCACCGTCCACCGATGCTTGGGGTCAGTATTCCACTTTGTCCCTTCTTCAGTTATCTCATCCATGACAAAATCGTAGTCTGCCGGCGACAGACTTTCCACGAACCTCTTGTGTCCGTTCTCCCTTTTGCTGACATAGATGCCATAGAGGGTATTGATGTGGGCAGGCTCGAAAGTAACTTCTTTACCTCGCATTGTCACGGTCTTCGTATCCTTGCTGTCGACAGCAGCGTAAAATTCAAGGACTAACGTGACATTCATCTCTTCGGGCTAGGCAGCAAACATCTGCCATTTTAGGGCCCTAATCTTTCGGGCAATGAACGGTTCGAGCCCGAGGTCGTCTGTGCGTTTGGTGTAAAGGAATCCCCTTTCTTCCCACATCTCCCTCTTTTGGAAGGAGCAGTAATATCTGCTGGCGGAGTCGGTTGAGGCGAAGCGGTCTGGGATAGCACTGTGGCTGGGCGTGCTTATTGTTGCGGCAGAGCTTGAGGCAGCACTTCGTCGTGTTTGTCTGGTACTTATAGTTGCAAGGCTGTGGAAAATGAAAGAAATTTGAGATCTAGAGAGAAAGCAAGTTGAGAGAGTAAAAGTGAGGTGAAAAATGAATAGTAAAATGAGGTTTATATAGATGAATGGTTTGCTGCCCGTTGGAGCTGTAACGGCAGGCGCGAATAACGGGGCCAGCTGTTACGCGGTTTTTGACGTGCCTGTCACGCGTTTCCGTGTTTTTTGCGCGTCCGTTACGCGTTTGCGTGTCTGCCGCGGCAGCGTGGTGACAGGTTGTATTTTCCGCGTCTGTCGCGACAGCTTTTGACAGGCTGTGACAACAGACATCTCCGTTGGGCTTTTTGGGCTAATTTTAAGATGGTGGGCTGTTTCACTTCTTCTCCTCTCCTTGTTTCCCTTATTTCCTAAGAATAATTAAAATAAAAACTTAGTTCCTAAAAATAAAATAATTCTAATTCCTAATAAAATACATAAATAATAAAAGAAAAATAATAAGAAAAATAAAATTAAGTTAAATTAGGGATGTCTTGAGGGGCATCTCCTAAAGTAACCACTTCCTGCATCCTTGGGGCTTCAGTCCCCTGATAATGCTTTAGTCTCTGTCCGTTGACTTTAAATTGGTGCCCGTCTTTTAAGGATTTAATCGTGATGGCACCATGAGGAAAAACTTGCACAACTTGGAATGGGCCGGACCATCTAGATTTAAGCTTCCCTGGGACAAGTTCCAACCTAGAGTTAAATAACAACACAAGCTGCCCTGGGCAGAACTGTCGTGGCAGCAACTTTTTGTCATGCCATCTCTTGGTCTTGTCCTTGTAAATCCTTGCGTTGTCGTAGGCCATTGCTCGAATTTCTTCAATTTCATTCAAATCAAGTAACCTCTCCTTTCCTGCCTTATCTAAGTCCATGTTCACTGCCTTGATAGCCCAGTAAGCTCTGTGCTCTATCTCAACAGGTAAATTGCATGTTTTTCCATATATCAGCCTGTAGGGTGACATTCCCAATGGTGTCTTAAATGCTGTTCTGTAGGCCCAGAGTGCATCATTGAGGTGTAAAGACCAGTCCTTACGAGTGGGTTTAACCATCTTCTCAAGAATGTTCTTTACTTCCTTGTTGGATATTTCGGCTTGTCCATTGTTCTGAGGGTGATATGTTGTTGCGATCCGATGCTTTATGCCATATTTTCTTAAGGCAGCAGCAATTACCCTATTGTCGAAATGTCTCCCAACATCACTGATGATCGCCTTAGGTATGCCAAACCTGGAAAAAATGTTTCTGTACAGAAATCTCTGAACAGTCTTGGCATCGTTTTTCTGTGTGGCGATTGCTTCAACTCATTTAGACACATAGTCCACTACCAATAGGATATATAGATTCCCACATGATGTTGAGAATGATCCCATGAAATCAATCCCCCATACATCGAAGATCTCGACTTCTAAAATGTTTTGCAGTGGCATCTCATGTCTTCTTGAGATGTTTCCAGTCCGTTGGCACTTGTCGCAGCCTTTGTAGAATGCTTGGGCATCCTTGAACAGTGAGGGCCAATAAAAACCAGATTGCAAAACCTTGGCAGCGGTTTTGTTTCCACCTAAGTGTCCTCCATATGGGGAAGCATGGCAGTGGTGAAGCAAAGCTTCCTGCTCATCCTGTGGTACACACCTCCTGATGATTTGATCTGCACAATGTTTAAAAAGAAGAGGTTCATCCCAATAATAATGTTTTGCATCATTTTGGAACCTCTTCCTTGCTTGGTAATTAAGTTCAGGAGGTAATATTTCGTTAACTATGTAATTAACGAAATCAGCATACCAAGGAAGTTCAGAAAACTTACCTGCCGCCATGGCTGTCGCGGCAGTGTTTGTGGCAGCAAATAGCTGCTCGTCAGGGAAAGTCTCCAGTATGTGAGTTTTGTCTGTCGGTAGACTTTTTCCTATCTCCAATCTTGACAAGTGGTCTGCAACTTGGTTTTTTGTCCCCTTTTATCATTGATTTCAATGTCGAACTCTTGCAGCAGCAGAATCCAACGTATCAATCTAGGTTTTGCATCTTTTTTAGCGAACAGATACTTCAGTGCAGAGTGGTTAGTGTGGACTACCACCTTCGTTCCAAGTATGTATGAACGGAACTTGTCAATCAAAAGCACCACTGCTAACAGTTCCTTTTATGTTGTGGTGTAATTCACTTGGGCATCGTTTAGTGTTTTGCTGGCGTAATAAATTACGTGGAATAACTTGTCCTTCCTCTGCCCAAGTGCTGCCCCTACAGCGTAATCACTGGCATCACACATAATTTCAAATGGCAAACTCCAGTCTGGTGGCTGTACGATTGGGGCTGTTACCAGCTTCTCTTTTAGGATTCTGAATGCCTCAGTACATTCAGTATTGAAGTCAAAGGGACGATTCTGCTCTAGTAAGTGGCATAGAGGCTTGGTAATCTTCGAAAAATTTGCAATAAACCTTCGATAAAACCCAGCATGCCCTAAGAAACTCCTTATTCCCTTGACTGTGGTGGGTGGCGGCAGCTTTTCAATCACTTCTATCTTTGCTCTGTCGACTTCTATGTCACGGCAGCTTACCTTGTGGCCTAGGGCTATCCCCTCATCCACCATGAAGTGACATTTTTCCCAGTTTAATACCAAGTTCGCTTTCTCGCATCTTTCGAGCACCTTCTGTAGCTTGCTTAAACAACTTTCAAAACTGTCCCCAAATACGGAAAAGTCGTCCATGAATATTTCCAGGAAGTCCTCCACCATGTCAGAGAAGATTGCCATTATACACCGTTGGAAGGTTGATGGTGCATTGTAGAGTCCAAATGGCATTCTCTGGAAAGCATAAGTGTCGTATGGGCAAGTGAATGTCGTTTTCTCTTGATCTTCCGGTGCGATTGCTATCTGGTTATAACCTGAGTAACCATCAAGAAAACAATAGTAAGGTTTCCCCACTAATCTATCAAGCATTTGATCAATAAAAGGTAGGGGAAAATGGTCTTTCCGGGTAGCTTTGTTAAGCTTCCGGTAATCCATATGTAACCCCCTCATCCCGGTCCGAACGTTAGACCGGTCCGAGTGGGTCACACGGGGAAAACCGAAGCGAAACCCGTTAAGGTTTCCCCTCGGTTAGCAACCCTAAAAATTTTCTTTCATTTTAATCTTGTCTAAAGGCATGTTAAATCTTAAGTGATCACTACAGCGGAAAGCATCAATAAAAGAACGCATTCGAACCTCAAACCGTACATTAAACTGTCCATTTTTATCTTACAGGGTAGACCGTATCGATACTCCATTCAAGGGTATCGATGCGCCTTGACTCGGTCAACCCAAACAGTCAACCCAGGGAAGACCGTATCGATACAGCCCTTGAGCGTATCGATACGCCCTTCTCGGTCAACACCTCTTAGTCAACGTGGTAGGACCGTACCGATACGCCTCAACCCTGTACCGATACGCCCTACACCCACCAACTCCTCAGGATTCCAGTGAGTTAAGAGAGTATCGATACACCCCCGTGTATCGATACGCCCAGCCCACACTGAATTCCAGAGAGTTGGGACCGTATCGATACACCCCCGTGTATCGATACGCCCAGCCAAATATGTGTTCTTTAGGCAAGGCCGTATCGATACAGCCCTTAGGCGTACCGATACGCCCTGCACTGCAAGTCCACGATTTTCAGTAAAAACATACAAGACTCGAACCTAGATGCGATTTAAGACCTCCTTAGCCATATACGAACATACATACAACATTTACGAGGCAAGATCTAGCCATACAAGCACCCAACATGTACATACATCAAGGAAATCATGCATTTGATCAAAGATGACATATAAGCATTCAAGGTCTCATACTCCAACATTCAAACACAAAGGCAACCTCAAAAGGCACAAAGCCAACATACTTGATAAGCAAAATAGACATGGTTTGCAATTCAAACATGGCATCAACAAGCCATACAAAAGAAACATAACAAGGAGTCTAAACATGCTCCTATCCAACCAACAATATCCATCAAAATAACACAAATCCCATTGCTTAACTATTACATGTCCAAAACACTAAAAACTCATACTTGATAAACTCAAGGTCAACAACCACACTTGGAGGCCCTCCACTTGCGCTAGCAACCCACGAACTAAGGATCTGCAATGTCGAACAAAGAGAGCGTAAGCAATAAAGCTTAGTGAGGGTAAGCTCTTTAAAAAACAAACCTCGACATCGCAGGGTCCAAGCACGATCTCAACCAAGGCAAATGCATGATCTTACCTCTGGTTCTCAAGAGCCAAAATGTCAATGATGCATGAACAAATATCCAATAAAATGTCATGCTCAACAAGCTCGTTTCCATAACATATGTAAACACATATAATCATCCAAACACATTCCACATCACATTGGTCCACATATCAATTTCTATTGGCACCTAGCTATGACTCGAATACGCGGATAAACACGTTGGAACTCACATCCAACAACCACTTTACCTCACGGTGGGATTACACTCATCACCAGTCTCGCGGAGGGGATTCTACTCATCCTCACGCCCCGTCGATGGGATTCCACTCATCATCGACTAATATACATATATGAATTTTCGGGCGAACCCGTACTCCTCCTTGGTGACTCAACGTCACCAAGGCCACGCGCGAATTTGACTCATGTGTGCACACTAACATCCTAATGATCGATCATTTGTACTCAAGCATACTAGTGCCAACATTTAACTCATTCCACAATATCAATTACAACCAATTCCGTGCTTAGCACGTACTCACCATGATCACAATCATGAACATACCACATGCATATCACAATGCATTACAACCATGCCTCATCACACATGTATAACACATTATACACAAATCATCATATCATAAACATTACGAGGCATAAACATCAATCACAAGTACAACCAAAGTCTCTAGTTTAAGCTTAGGATTAGGCTACCACCCTAATCTTAACTCTAGGTGGGTCTACCAAGTCCGACCTAGTCCACATGCTCGAACCAAACATTTATAAAACACTTTGAAAACGTTAACCACTCACCTTTACTTCTAAGCTCAATTACCAAGCAAGCAACCAACTTCAAGCTTCCGAATTCGCTCCCGATGCTTCACCAACATAAGCCCTTGCCTCTAAACAACCTCAACACAATCCAAACAACTTCAAATCAGCCCAAGCATCAAAATAACTAACCCGGAACACAATTCAAACATCAAACTCAACATTTCAAGCCATGAACAAACCCCACATTTACCAAACTCGTGCAGCCCACAACCCTTGTTCAAAACTCATGTTTCCAACACATTTTACACTCACAAATGATCCCAAATCAACCCCAACCATAGTACTAACATTAGCCCACCAAATCAAGCCTAAAACAACCCCCAAAACTCACTTAAAACCCTTCAACCCCCCCCCCCCCCCCCTTTAAACCCAATTTCGGGAAAGTGCTCAAAACCAAGCAAAATTCATATATGTTGAACCATTTAGCTCCTAGATTTCATAACTAACAACATTAAATCGAAATATTAAGTTTAACAACATAAAGTTATCATTTTTAATCAAAGTCTCCAAAAACTCCATTTTCAAAACATTAAGGAAAATGAAAACCATTTGTACTTTTGAAGAGAGGATGATGAGGGCAAGTTGAAAATGTAGTTACCTTGCAAATCCGAGCTAAAATGGAGGGACAAGGTGATGGAATAGTGGAGAGGATGAGCTCTCTATCTTTTCACGTTGGTTTGATTTTGAAGAAGAGAATGAATAGTGAAGTTGGGTGTTTTTTTGATTGTTTTGTTTTATCATAAAAGCCAAAAGGCCATTTTGCCCTTAATGAAATGAAACATTTACAAAGATGGAAATCCATGGCTATTTGGGTTCAAATTAAAATATGTTCAACACAATTTATTTTGAAAATAAAACCCAAACATTATTTTAATTATGAAACCGAACCCGAAATAATATTAAAATATTATTTTCACCTGACCCCTAAACCCGGGTGTTACACCATACAAACCCTCCAACCGGTCACAGTCCTGGTTGGGATTAATTCGTTCTCTTCATTGGTCACCACAGTTATTCCTCCCTTCTTAGGAACACATTGCACCCGGCTCACCCACTTACTATCCGAGATGGCATAAATTATCCCAGCGTCAAGCCATTTGACAATTTCTTTTCGAACCACTTCTCGCATAGCGTCGTTCAAGCGTCTCTAGGCATCAATGGTCGGCTTATGATCATCCATTAGGAGAATTTTGTGCATACATAGTGCCGGACTGATGCCTTGGATATCAGCTATCGTCCATCCAATAGCCTTTTTATGCTGCTGCAGCATCCCTATCAGGTGTTGTTCCTGTTTCTGCATTAACTTGGAAGAGATGATTACGGGCAACGTATCATTTAATCCAAGGAAAACATATTTAAGCTGCACTGGCAGAGGCTTAAGATCTAAAACAGGTGGTTCCCCAGTTGAAGGCTTTTAGATTATGTGTTCATTCGAGGTATAGTTTAGGGGCTCGAATAACTTACCTGGACGATTTCCTATCCAGTTTACCTCCTCATGACCTTTAGTGTCAGATATGTCAGAATCTGAGAAGCTGCTGTCGTCGTTGCTGCCGTGATAGTCTTCTAGATGCCTGCTGTGGTAGTGACCAAATTTAATGTCATGGCAGCTCGACCTGATGCAGGGTTGGTCAAGGATTACTTCAGTGATAGCCTTGCACTCTTCTTCTGCATCAGCATGTTTAATTGCCTAGAGAACGTTGAGCTTGATCTCTTGATCATTTACTCTCATTGTAAGCTCTCCTTTCTCTACATCAATCAGTGATCTGCCTGTGGCTAGGAAGGGTCGCCTCAGGATGATTGGTGTGTTCTCATCTGCTTCACAGTCTAAAATAAGAAAGTCAGCAGGAAAAATGAACTTATCCACTCTTACCAGAATATCTTCGATCTTCCCTTCTGGTTGTACGTAAGAGCGGTCTGCCAGCTGCAGCATGACTGTCGTGGGCCGTGCTCGTCCAATACCTAATTTATGAAATACAGATTTGAGCATTAAATTAATATTAGCACCTAGATCATAAAGTGCCTTACCCACGAATTTATCACCGATTATGCACGGTATGATGAAGCTCCCATGATCCTTATTCTTCTGGGTGGATGCATGTGCAAGATAGTCATGCATCCCTCTGTCATTTTTACCGTTTCGAATTCCCCAAGTCTGGATTTTTTTGACATAGCATCCTTGAGAAATTTCGCATAACCGGGCATCTGCTTGATGGCATCTAACAACTGTATGTTAATGTGAACCTGCTTGAAAATATCATAGATCTTTTTAAGCTGGTACTAATGTTTCTGCTTCTGTAACCGCTGTGGAAAAGGAGGTGGATGATGGTAATCTTCAATTCGTCCCTCCAATGGTATTCGGATTTGAGGAGGCTTAGGTTCTTCAAAATCTTTGTCTTTCTCCTCTATCCCTTATGCCGCCATAACAAGTGTGGCGGCAGCAGGTTGTTTATCGACTATCGGGGCAGCGTTCGCGGTAGATTTTTCTAGGGCTGGCTCCTCAATTGGGAAAACTTTCATCTCCGGCCCTGGCAGTTGTTTCCTACTTCTAGTTGTAATGACTTTGCACTGCTCATGTGTGGGTTGTCTAGCGACCTTAGTATCGCTAGGGAATCCTCCGTTCTGCCTTGGCTTAATATGCTGGGAAACCTGACCCATCTGTGTCTCTAGTGATTTTAGTGTAGCTTCATGGTTAGTCATTCTCATCTCTGTTTTATCCATGAATGACTCAGTCTTTTTGACGAAGTGATCCATGTTTGCCATGTAAACTCTTGTCTGGGACATAAATGTGGCCAATGTCTGCTCCAGTATACTAGGTGCGGCTGCCGGCTGCTGTTGCGGTTGCTGCCGTGTCAGAACTCTGGGTGCTCCCTGGTTTTGAGTGTTCTGCACTTGAGGATTTAGTGCGTTGTTTGGATTACTCTAGGAGAACTTGGGGTCTTTCCTCCAGTTGGGAATGTAGTTGTTGGAATCATAATTTCTTTGCTTGTTATAGTTTCCAACATACATCCCTTCCTCTAGCTGTAACGGGCAGTCTTCCGAGCTGTGATTCCCACTGCAAGTTTCACATACCTCTTCTGCAGAGTAGATAGGTTTTGAATATTTTTTTAACAAATTTTCTACTGCCTTTGTGAGGTACGCAACATGTGTCTCTAGGGAATTGTTGGCCTCATAGTCTTTCACAGCTAGCACTCGTTTACCTCTCCTTACTGTGGGAAATTGCTCTTCGTTCTTCGCCAAATTTTTCAATACTACCATGGCTTCGTTGGGATCTTTGTCCAACAACAGTCCATTTGCTGCTGAATCTATTCTCATCCGGGTATGTGTGTTGGCAGCATTGTAAAATTTGATAACTTGATTCCAAACGGGGAATTCGTACATTGGGCAATTCCTCAGATGAGCTTTCGAACAAGCTTTTCTTCCGGGATGGCTTCTCCATAGTGTTGAGTTGTGTGGGGCTCGAATCAATCACCGAAACCGTCAAGGAGGGTTGTTTTTGTTTAGTGGTTGAATTGGCTAAAATCGAAATAAGGAAGACAAGTGACACAATGATTTTAGAGTGGTTCGGCCTTCTAACAAGCACCTACATCCACTACCTTAGCACACCACTATGGATTTCCCAATTCACTCAAGAATAAATTCGTCCCCTTTTCCCGGTTTAGGAGGAAACCGTTACAACCCTATCTTTTGGACTTGGCTAAGATAGAACCAACTCTAGTTTTTCTCTCAAGGCTAAACTAGAACCTCTCCTTTTACAAGGGATTTGTTTGGTAAACTAAATACCTCTCTAGGTGGGTGTTTACACAAATTTAAGCTCACAATAGTGTACAAAAAATTTACAATAAAGCACTCTCTAAAGACTATGTACAAGAGAATAGTAAAATAAAGATTTAGACTCTAATTCTCTTGACCATATTGCTTGGATGTTGTCTCTTTTTATCTTCAAGTGTTCCAGCCTTCAATTTATAGTCTCAATTGAGTTTGTGGTCGTTACTAGCCGTTATGGGTGTTTTGGAGCCGTTGAGGACTTTAATTCCCACCATAAATGCAGTTCTGCTGCTCTCCGTTTCGAAACGCTCGAACCCGTTTCGAAACACCCTTTAAGTAGAAAGAGCCGTTGCAGTCTGACGTGGACCCGTATCGAAACGCTATTGTCCGTTTCAAAACACCCGTTTTGAAACGCCTAGTCCCGTATCGAAACGACCTGCATTTGAAAGTTGGTTGGGAAATAGCCGTTGGGGTTTATGACCGTTGTGGTCAGTGCCACGTAGGCGTATCGAAATGGCAGAGCCCGTTTCGAAACGCTGGGCAAAATCCTCATCCAGGGTAAGCCCGTTTCGATACGAGTATCGAAACGTTTTTGCTACTGGAGACCCCTGTTTCGAAACACCTTAGGGCGTTTCGAAACGCCTGGATGGTTTTGTAAAGTTTGGCTTTGAAAAACATGTAAAACCCTTTTAAAAACTTCCCTAAACATAATTTCAAGTTGTTTGAACTTTGAAAATGTTTTAAATACTTTTTAAATCAGTCCAAAACATTTTTTCAATTATTATATCAAAACATTAGTTCTACAATCTCCCCCTTTTTGATATAATAAAACTCACTTGAAAAATTGTTTGGGATTCTCCCCCTTTAACTTTAAAAATGTGAATAAGAGAATTAAAGATATAAATCAAATAAAGCTCCCCCTTATTCGTTTGAAAATTCAATTTTTCAAACCATTTCTCCCCCTTTTTGTTATATCAAAAAGAATTTAAAACATTAAGTTCAAAAATAACAATAGAGGTAAAAAAATGACAAAGTAAGAATTTGGTTTTAAAATGGCTCTCCCTTACTCAAAGCATCATATTAGGCTTAACAAATAATCCAAGACTTTTAAACAAAAGTTTGATAACCATAATGTATAAAGTAAAATCATTAAGCTTAGAGGTTACCCAATCTTCTTCTCAAGTGTGATTTGAGCATTCTTTGATTTTGCTTTGCTTGCCATTGCTCCAACACACCTACAAAAGACATTCACTTGATTTTTGGTATCCAAATTGCTTTGGATCCATTTACGTTAGTCACAATGTCTTTAGTTCCCTTAGGAACCCATACTTGTCTAATCCTATAAGATTGTCTCTTCTTTATAGGACAAGTATGTATAGAATGACCATGATAATGGCAATGTGAGCATTTTGCCATTATGTGACAAGATGAATTATTAGAAATGATTTCTTTTTCTTTTGTTAAGCTTTCAAGCTTAACTTTCAAATCAAGATTTTCTTTTTCTAAAACATCTTTACTACTTTTTGAAAACTCTAAATCATTTTTCAAAATTTCATTTTGGTTTTCAAAATCCAATTTTGTTTTCAAAAGAAAATCATTTTCAAACTCAAGTTTTGAAATCATTTTCTTAAATTTGGAATTCATGGTCTCAAATTCCAAAAACAATTCATCGAAAACATCTTGCAACTCATCGAAAGAGTAAGAATTAAGCTCACTTGAGTTAGAAGATACCTTAGGCTCATTGAGAGCCAAAACACCATCCACCTTTGGATTGGAGAGAGGGTTTGCACATGATTGATCATCATCTTTCTTTTCTCCCTTCTTGTTTCCATAAAGCTTCTCAAGTTTCTCCCACAATTCTTTGGCACTTTTGCATGTGGAGATCTTCTTGGAAACTTCTTCGTTAAGGCCACAATAGAGAATGTGCATCGCCTTGGTGTTTAGCTTTGCCTTCGTGTCGTTTGCACTCCTTTGCTTTTTCTTCTTCTTTGGAGCTTCCAAATACCCTTCTTCAACGATGTCCCAAACCTCATAGTCTTGAGACTTGATGAAGAATTTCATGACATTTGCCCATTGGAAGTATGCTTCTCCTTCGAAGAGTGGAGGACACGAGATAGAGCTGCCTTCTTCAAATCTTGCCATTTTCTTGAACGGTTGGACTTCAAGCAATAGATCTTTACTCTCGGATGTTATTCCTTCGATGGAGACGAGGCTCTGATACCAATTGTTGAGTTGTGTGGGGCTCGAATCAATCACCGAAATCGTCAAGGAGGGTTGTTTTTGTTTAGTGGTTGAATTGGCTAAAATCAAAATAAGGTAGACAAGTGACACAATGATTTTAGAGTGGTTCGGCCTTCTAACAAGCACCTGCATCCACTACCTTAGCACACCACTAAGGATTTCCCAATTCACTCAAGAATGAATTCGTCCCCTTTTCCCGGTTTAGGAGGAAACCGTTACAACCCTATCTTTTGGACTTGGCTAAGATAGAACCAACTCTAGTTTTTCTCTCAAGGCTAAACTAGAACCTCTCCTTTTACAATGGATATGTTTGGTAAACTAAATACCTCTCTAGGTGGGTGTTTACACAAATTTAAGCTCACAAGAGTGTACAAAGAATTTACAATAAAGCACTCTCTAAAGACTATGTACAAGAGAATAGTAAAATAAAGATTTAGACTCTAATTCTCTTGACCATATTGCTTGGATGTTGTCTCCTTTTATCTTCAAGTGTTCCAGCCTTCAATTTATAGTCCCAATTGAGTTTCTGGCCGTTACTAGCCGTTAGGGTGTTTTGGAGCCGTTGAGGACTTTAATTCCCACCATAAATGCAGTTCTGTTGCTCTCCGTTTCGAAACGCTCGAATCCGTTTCGAAACACCCTTTAAGTAGAAAGAGCCGTTGCAGTCTAATGTGGACTCGTATCGAAACGCTATTGTCCGTTTCGAAACACCCGTTTCGAAACGCCTAGTCCCGTATCGAAACGACCTGCATTTGAAAGTTGGTTGGGAAATAGCCGTTAGGGTTTATAACCGTTGTGGTCAGTGCCACGTAGGCGTATCGAAACGGCAGAGCCCGTTTCGAAACGCTGGGCAAAATCCTCATCCAGGGTAAGCCTGTTTCGATACTCGTATCGAAACGTTCTTGCTACTAGAGACCCCTGTTTCAAAACACCTTAGGGCGTTTCGAAACGTCTGGATGGTTTTGTAAAGTTTGGCTTTGAAAAACATGTAAAACCCTTTTAAAAACTTCCCTAAACATAATTTCAAGTTGTTTGGACTTTGGAAATGTTTTAAGGGTAAACTACTGCAGGGGTCACTTACGTTTAGCGTATGTACAGAGTTAGTCACCACTTTTGAAAAGTGCCAATTAGTAGTCCTCTACGTTTTCGATGTGTAAATACTTGGTCACTCCGACGTTATACTCCGTTAGTCACCTAACAGATTGCTGATGTGGCGAAATTAAAATAAGGATAAATTACTGCAATAGCCATTAAAATTTATCTCATGTACATTTTTTCTCCTCAATTTAAAAAAGTAAACATTATAGTCACTAATAAAAATGTTTCTTTATAATTTCACCCTTAAATTTTTAAAAATTCATTTTTCAATCCTAAAACTTTACAATCAATTAGCACAATAATATTATAAATGCTTAGATGAAAAATAGGTGCCCAAAGTATACCCTTTGAAACTTAGGTGCCCAAATTGCTCCTATTTAATAACTCAAACTTAAAAATTTAGTCCACTAACTACTAAAAAATTCGAGTTATTGGAATTTCTATTTTATAATTCAAACTTTATTTTGAATTTTTGAGTCGAGTTTAGGAAATTATGAGTCGAGTATTTTCACATCAAACCAAAAAATTTAATTTTTTCGAGTCAAGTCGAGTTATTGGAATTTCTATTTTATAATTCAAACTTTATTTTGAATTTTTGAGTCGAGTTTATGAAATTATGAGTCGAGTATTTTCACATCAAACCTAAAAATTTAATTTTTTCGAATCAAGTCGAGTGTTGCACTTCCTTACATATAATTTTTAATTTTAATCCGTGTTTGTCCCAAGAAAAACTTCGAATCAAGTCAAGTCTATTGTTGCTTGTTCACCTTCCCGATCGGCCGTCGTCGATCTCCGTCACCGTCGGGCGGTGGTGGTCACCGCCTACATCGCTAGAGGCGCCACGTCGTCACGATCTCATCCATGGCCACCACGCGCGTCGCCGGGCCGCCTTCCGCCAGCAAATCTCGATTGAAGCTCTGGCAAGAAACCAATCAACGCCACTGTTTCTCACATTTTCCGGCATCGGTTGCCGTCCATTCGCGAGATGGACACCAGATCCGGGCTCCTGACGTGGCGGCGAGCAAAACCCCTAAGGTTCCGAGTCAAACCGACGTCGGCGGAGCCTCTATCGGAGCTACGTAAGTTCCGACGATGGCGACGACGGCCGAAGTTTTTCTTGGGACAAACACGAATTAAAATTAAAAATTATATGTAGGGAACTGCAACACTCGACTTGATTCGAAAAAATTAAATTTTTAGGTTTGATGTGAAAATACTCGACTCATAATTTCATAAACTCGACTCAAAAATTCAAAATAAAGTTTGAATTATAAAATAGAAATTCCAATAACTCGACTTGACTCGAAAAAATTAAATTTTTTGGTTTGATGTGAAAATATTCGACTCATAATTTCATAAACTCGACTCAAAAATTCAAAATAAAGTTTGAATTATAAAATAGAAATTCCAATAACTCGACTTGACTCGAAAAAATTAAATTTTTTGGTTTGATGTGAAAATACTCGACTCATAATTTCATAAACTCGACTCAAAAATTCAAAATAAAGTTTGAATTATAAAATAGAAATTCCAATAACTCGAACTTTTTAGTAGTTAGTGGACTAAATTTTTAAGTTTGAGTTATTAAATAGGAGCAATTTGGGCACTTAAGTTTCAAAGGGTATACTTTGGGCACCTATTTTTCATCTAAGCATTTATAATATTATTGTACTAATTGATTGTAAAGTTTTAGGATTGAAAAATGAATTTTTAAAAATTTAAGGGTGAAATTATAAAGAAACATTTTTATTAGTGACTATAATGTTTACTTTTTTAAATTGAGGAGAAAAAATGTACATGAGATAAATTTTAATGGCTATTGCAGTAATTTATCCTTATTTTAATTTCGCCACATCAGCAATCCGTTAGGGGACTAACGGAGTATAACGTCGGAGTGACCAAGTATTTACACATCGAAAACGTAGAGGTCTACTAATTGGCACTTTTCAAAAGTGGTGACTAACTCTGTACAGACGCTAAACGTAAGTGACCCCTGCAGTAGTTTACCCATGTTTTAAATACTTTTTAAATCAGTCCAAAACATTATTTCAATTATTATATCAAAACATTAGTTCTACACATAGCCTTTGATACCATTGGTGATAGTGGAGAACCTATCAAACATCTTCTCGATGTTCTCTTCCGGATCCATTTTGAAGTTCTCATACTCTAAGGTGAGGAGCCCAATCTTGGTCTCCTTAACTTCATCGGTTACCTCGTATGTGACTTCAAGCTTGTCCCATACCTCTTTGGCACCTTCACAAGAAGACATCTTCTCATAGATGGTTGGGCCAAATGCACAAAAGAGGATGTGCAAGGCTTTGCAATTTAGCTCAATCTTCTTGCAATCGTCGGCACTCCACTTCGCTTTGCTTCGTTGAGGCAAGAACGGACCATCTTCAACTATGTCCCATAGCTTGTAATTTCTAGACTTGATGAAGAACTTCATCTTTATCTTCCAATGGGCATAGTGAGTTCCGTCGAAGAAGGGCGGTTTGTCTATGGATTGCGTCATTGAGCCGGTTGTGTGCAATGATGATCGAGCTTGCCGGATCTTCAAAATAGGATGTTAATCCTCTTCGATTGAGCCAAGCTCTGATACAAATTGTTGAGTTGTAATGGGCTCGATTCCTTCAACCGTTCTTGCTCACCAAGTGGTGGAGAAGTGGAAATTGGGTGAATGTCGTGTGGAAGCTTAAAAGATAAGTGACACAATGAATTATAGTGGTTCAACCTTCTAACCAAGGTCTACATCCACTACCTTAGCTTCCCACTAAGGATTTCCAATCAATCCACTATTGATTCGTCCCCTTTTATAAGCTTAAGAGGAAACCCTTATACACCGATCAAGCTTTCTACCCAAAGCCTTGATCAAACCATCTTTAAAAGAAAAAAGATTAGCAAATACAAATCCCTCTAATAGGTGTTTGTTTGCACAATTTAGCTCTCACCCAAAACCTAAAACACTTGAGCAAATTTGACAATTTTGGCTCACTAGTGTTTGTCTATACAAAGAAATGACAATTTAAGTACAAAGACAATTCTTGATCATTTGTTGATTGACAATTGAAGCATTAACCATTACTTGATGCTTGGAGGTCCCTTTTATACTCCTTAATGAGTTTGTAGCCGTTACTAGACGTTGGGGTTGAATTGGAGCTGTTGGAGACTTAATTTCCCACCATAAATGCAGTTCTGCAGCTCTCCGTATCGAAACGCTCGAACCCATTTTGAAACTCCCTTGTTCAGAACTAGCCGTTGGAGGCTGAAAAAGTCAGGCTGGTTTCGATACCAGCAAGGTGGTTTCGATACCACTAGCCCTGCATCTGGGTTTTGCTTACTAGAAGACCCCGTATCGAAACACCTAAGGGTGTTTCGAAACGCCTGGAAGGTTTTCTTTAGTTTGGCTTTGAAAAACATGTAAAACCCTTTAAAAACATCCCCTAAACATAGTTTCAAGTTATTTGGACTTTGGAAATAGTTTTCAATTCTTTTTAACTTAGTCCAAAATATTTTTCAATTATTATATCAAAACATTAGTTCTACAGAAACACAATGAGCGTGAATTTCAAATTGGGGATGCGGTGTACCTGAAGCTTCAATCATATCGTCAAACTTCAGTGGCTCTTAGAAAGAATTTGAAGCTCTCCGCACGGTTCTTTGGCCCCTATGAAGTGCTGGAACGTATTGGTCCAGTGGCCTACAAATTAAAATTGCCCGTTAATTCCAAGATCCATCCTGTTTTCCATGTAAGCCTATTGAAGAGGAAAATTGGTGACAAGGCATTTACCTCTCGTGATCCTTCGGAGATGACAGATGATGGCCAACTCAAGGTTTATCCAGCTCTGGTTCTCGACAAACGAATGGTGTAATGCAACAACATTGCAGTCACTCAATTATTAGTTCAGTGGTCAAATTTGGCTCTAGAAGAGGCTACATATGAAGACTATCAGGTTCTAAAGTCGCAGTTCCCTGACTTCGATCCTTGGAGACAAGGATCGGCACGAGCGAGGGTATTGTCATGACCTTAATGGGGGAAAATCAAGAGATTCAAAGACTGTTAATCAGATTGGGGATTTTGTCGTGAAGAAGCAGACAAGGGGGATTACTGAAATGATCAAGACGGCACCGTTTGGAGAAATGGATTCTGGTGGGTTGGTGAAAATGCAGGCCCAAGAGTATATGCTGGGAGAACAAGCAGCCCAATTGATCTATTATTATATGTCCTTTTCTTATTGCACTATAGGTAACCGTTTTTTGTTTTTCTTGCTTGTGAGCTGGCGACACGCGTCCAAAAATAATCTTTGTCCTGTGTCATTGCCATATGAACCAAAAACCCTGGCTGTTATGGTTTTATGCGAATTAATAAGAAAAGTCTACCTCTTCTTTCTCTATCATTCTCTTCTTGATCTAACGTTCTATTCTTCTTATTAAATATCACACCGAGGTTGTAATACTATGGTGTTTTTCTCTGTGCTAAAATTATGAACTTCTATAAATATTTGCACTATCAATTATGAAATAGTTAGAAATATTGTGAATTGTTAACCCTTCTAGTTATATGGTTTTGGTTCAGCACTATTTCTCTGTTTGTATCTGGTTATGGTTGAATTTAATGAATAGAGTACACAATACTCTGGCTTTAGTTTATGGCCTGCCTTTTTCTTTGGTGACTGATATGTACATTGGGATTTCTTTTAGGAGCTCCAAATTGATTTTTCCCAGTATGAACATCCTGTTGTTTTGACCGCCGAAGCTCAGGTAAAAGAAGAGTGGTAAACTTGGCTCATGAATCCCTTTTGAACAGACACATAGATTCTAAAACCAAATATTTCTTCTCATCAAGCAAAATGTGTTGGTAATATGGGAGGTGCACTGAGCAAAAATCTGTTCTTGAAGGTATAATATAAGGTTTCGTACTGTACTCGAGTGTCAACACTGTTAGACAAAATGAGCTGGACATCCAGCTATCCCCTTCCCGCCTTCTTTCTGTTATGCACAGCTGCATTTGTAACAAACTCTCCTAAGGGTCATAACAAAAACCCTAATTTCTGTTATAACGAAGGCTTATATAAGCCATGCATTGCACACTGTAAAATGCATGAGAGTTTTGTTTAATGATGAATGAATTGAGTTTTTACTCTCATCTCCTTTCCATCTTCTTTTCATAGCATTTCTCACATGGTAGCTATCGCCAAATCGAACCTGGTTTTCTTTCTTCTTCCCTGCATCTTCCTCTGAGTGTTTCAGTTCAAATGGTAACCGGTGATATTCCGTCTGGGTCGTCGACCCCCACCACTGATGAGTCGTCTGGTGATCTTCCTGGTTTTTTCAACAAATAGATCAGTGTCCGTCTTGATGATACAAACTTCCTCCTCTGGCGACAAAAGGTTCTGTTGATGATCCGTGGCCAAGGACTTGAACACAACATTGACAATGAGTACACACCTCCGGCGAAGTTTCTCACTGCTTCTAATGGCACCAAATCACCTAATTCGGTGTATCAACGTTTTTACAAGCAGGATAGCTCCTTAGCTTCATGGCTCCTCTCCACTTTAAGTACTTCGATCTTACCTCATCTTGTTGGCTCTGAGACCTTTACATCGATCTGGAATACCCTAGTTCTCCGATACTCGAAGCTCTCAACCACACGTGTTATGCATCTCCACTGTCGATTACGAACCTTGAAGAAAGGCTCTCTTTCCATCAGTGAATTCTCTGCTCAGATCAAGGAGATCTGCGACCTTCTAGCCATATGTGGAAGCCCCATATCTGAAATCGAGCAAGTTGCAACCATTTTAAATGGTCTTCCCTCAGAATTTGAGTCCGTTGTGGCTGTTATTACTGCCAGTCGCGAACCTTATTCGTTTGATGGTGTTGTGTCCCTTCTTACTGATGCTGAAGCTCACCTCGTGGACCCTCTTCGATTGCCAATTGGCATTCATAACACCACATTTGACTCGTAAACATCTGATTCTGACTTTAAGCATGTAGTCTCTAACTCTCAATCTCGAGGTGGCCGAGCCCCATCCACTGCTTCTTCTGCTGATCGCTTCAAAGGTCGCCCACGATTTCAGTGCCAGATATGTGGCAAACTGGGTCATCTTGCAGATAGGTGTTGGCACAGGTTCAATCAGGGATTCAAAGCCCCTGATCATCCTCATGCTGAAGCACACACATGTGGTTGCTCACATGATGGTCCTGATGCGTGCTATACACCGTTTGTTCCCACTACCTCAGCTCATTCTTCAACTAGTGACTCTCCTCAGATCAATTCCCTTGTCAGCACTATTCCTCGTTGGTTCCCTGACTCTGGGGCCACCCATCACGTGACGAATGATCATTCCCAGTTTACCAATGTGCTTCCTTATTCAGGTCAGGGTGATGTCCACATTGGCGATGGTTCCTCTCTTTCCATTGCTCACACTGGTCAATCAGCTCTTCACACTTCTACACGATCTCTTCTTATAGATCAGTTGTTACATGTGCCTGTTATAACACGGAATTTACTATCTGTTTCATGCTTTACATCTGATAATAATGTCTACTTTGAATTTCATGCTTTCTATTGTGTTATTAAGGATGAGAACACAGGTTTGGAGTTGTTGCGTGGTACCCAGGCTAATGGCTTGTATGAGTTTCCTTCGACTTCAAGTCATCAGTCTTCCTCAGCGTGTGTTCTTACCTCCACTGCTTCAGACTTTTGGTTATGGCACAACAGATTGGGATATCCCTCTGCAGATGTTGTTAGCCTTGCCCTCAATAAAAAGATTGATCCCGATACTTCTCACATTTTCAATGCCAGTCAGCTAGGGAAGAATCACTCACTTCCTTACCCTGATTCTACATATGTCTACACTTGTCCGTTTGAGTTAGTTGAAATCGGCCTCTGGGTTCATGCACCTACAGCTTCTGATGGCTTCTTGTATTACATGTCCTGCGTAGATATGTACTCTAGGGTCACCTGGGTTTATTTGCTTAAGAAGAAATCAGATGCTTGTACTGTATTTCAGATGTTTTATACTTTAATAAAGAATCAATTCTCTACCAATTTGCTGGCTGTTCAGGTTGATGGTGGTGGGGAATTTAAATTTCTTGCTTCACAATTAGCTCAATTAGGTGTTCAACTTCGAATCACTTGCCCTCATTCTTCCTCTCAGAATGGTGTTGTCGAGAAGAAGCACAGGCACATCACTGAAACTGCCCTCACACTTCTTGCTCATGCTTCCCTTCCCCTACACTTCTGGTCCCATGCTGTGTTAAGTGCAACCTACCTTATCAATCGCATGCCTTCTAAAACACTAGGTAATATGTCCCCTTATCAACTCCTTTATCACACTTCACCAGATTACAAATTCCTCAAAACCTTTGGTTGTTTATGTTATCTCTGCCTTCGACCCTTTAACAAACACAAAATGGACTACCGTTCGAAACCATGCATCTTCCTTGGATATTCACCCTCTTATCGTGGTTACACTTTGTCTTGATCAATCCAATAATCGTATTTTTATTTCCAGGAATGTTGTGTTTCATGAAACAACATTCCCTTACCATGATTCGACTCCCACCACCACCTTTCCTCTACCTACACCTCTTTCTTCCCCTTTACATGTCATCCCTCCCCGTACAAATGAGCCTATATGTTGAGTGGATCGCAAGATCGAAATTGACCAAGAGGGGGGTGAATTGGAAAATTAAAGCTTTGTGGTGGAAATTGGCAAATTAAAAATGATGGACAAGAGATTTAGAGTGGTTCAAGTTCCAAATGAACTCTACATCCACTACCTTAGCTTCACTAAGGATTTGCAACAATTCAACTAAATTGCTCTTCCCCTTTTCTAGGACAATGAGGCAACCCTTTACAATTTCGGTTGATTTTTCTACCCAAAAATCAACCCAACCCTCACACAAGTGAACAAAGAAATTTGATGGCTAAAAGGTATCTCTCAATACAAAAATTAGCCCCAATACAAGCACTCAACCCAATTGAACAAAATATGAATGAAGATTACAATTGGGATTTTTACACAAAATGGGATTTTTGCACAATTGCTTGAATTTGATGTTTGGATGTTTGCTTTATGATCAATAGTAGTTGTTGATGCTTTTGGATGTCTCTTTTATACCTCCTTATTGATTTCTAACCGTTTGGGTGGTTGGGAACATAAATGGAGCCGTTGGAACCCTCTCTTACCACCATAAATGCAGTCTGCACCAACCCGTTTCGAAACGCGGGGTACCTGTTTCGGAACGGACTAAAATAGAAAGAGCATTTGGGGTGCATTTAAGAGCCCGTTTCGAAACGCCTTAGGGCTGTTTCGAAACACTTTTGCCACTGTCAAGGGTCGTTTCGAAACGCCTTAGGGCCGTTTCGAAACACCTTAACGATTTTCAGAAATTCAGTTAAAAACACTATAACGGTCATATTTTTAAATTAGACTTAAGAACTGTTTCGAAACGATTTGGATCCGTTTCGAAACGGATTTGCTACTGTCAAGGGTCGTTTCGGAACGGCCTCGACCCGTTTCGAAACACCCTTTTATCTTTAAAAAAATCAGCAAATATTTGAACCGTTGTACTCTTTTTAAATCAAATATGAAGAACAGTTTCGAAACGAATGATACCGTTTCGAAACGGGGTCAAGTGTTTCGATACACGTTTCGGAACGGTGGTCGACAGTGATGAAAACGTTTCAAAACGCCTTAGGGCCGTTTCGAAACAGGAGCTTGAAATTCACTATTTTGACTTGAAACACTTAGAAAAATATTTGAAAACGTTGTTTTTAACTTGGGCATAATCTGAAATTTATATGGGGATATTTTGAGGACTTTAAAATTCGTTTTGATTTTTTCAATTTAGTCCTTAGGTTTTTAGTTATATCAAAATTATAATATTTGTTTCACAATCTCCCCCTTTTTGATATAACAAAACCAAAGTTAGAATTTTTAAGAATTTTGAAGGTTTTGAAAATATTCTAACTCCCCCTTAATTTAAGATAGGTTTTTAAAGTTAAAAAAAATGTTTGACTTGAAATCCAAGTTGTAAAGCTTTAAAACACCTTTTAAAAATTTAAAACGAATTTTAGTTTGTGGCTCTTAAATTTCTTCTCCCCCTTTTTGTTAGATCAAAAAGAATAATAAAAGCTCATAGAGAAGACAAAGGATTAGTACCAATAAGCATTAATAAAAGCAACCATAATATTAATTCATAATCATCAAAATATCCAAAACATAAACCAAACATAAGTTCATAATAAAATCCCAAATAAAAAGCCAAAAGCATAGGTTCCTAAAACATAGTAAAACATAAAGATGCAATCTTAATCCTAAAATGCATAGATAATATGATATGATGTGATATGAAGATCCTAGGCCTCGTCATCATCATCCGAAGTATCATCATCGCTCTTGACTTGAGAACGGTGAAACTTCGTCCATTGCCCATAGAGCGTAGAGAAGGATAGGTCCAAGTTTGCATGGGAAGTCTCAAGAGTATGAAGACGATCCTCGACATTCTTCAAGCGATTGTCCATAGAAGTAAAACCCGAAGCAATGCTAGTATCCAAAGCATTGAACAGCTCGGTAATGAGAGCCGTGAGGGCTTCATTGTTTGCAACCGGAACTTGCGGTAGAGGAGCAACGGGAGGAGGAACCGCTTCTCTATCAACTCTTTCCCAAACATCATTCACATATGTGAACCCGGACTTGCGAAGAGATGACTCACCAATCTTGGTCTTGCGAGGTTCCGGAGAGTCGTAGGTACAATCAATACCAAGGTCATTAAAGATGTAGCTCAAGAGAGTACCATAGGTAAACGACTTCAACTCATTTGTGTCAATAAGCTTAATATTATTGACTATCTCGTCAAAAATTATTTTAGGCACATTAGGGCGCTCACCTCTACGGAAACACTCAAGCCAAAAATGATCAGTTTGACGGATATGAGAGTATTTACCTCTAGAAGGTCGAATGAACCAAGAAACCATCAAGTGAAGAACGCGATCATGCACATCCAAATTAAGTGCTTTACCGGTGAAATTGCCAAAGTGAAGTTCATCCTCAAGACCCTCATCCTTAAGTTTAAAAATAGACTCCAAAATAGCAACATTAACAACAAACTTTTTGCCCAATAAGGAAGATTCAATTCCTATAATCTCGGTTTTGGTCTCATCATAAAGAAAACGAGCATTAGAGTAAAAAAGGAGTACCATGTGTTTGTAGCGAATATCCGGAATGCTCAAGAACAAGATAAGATTCCACTCACTCAAACGGTCGAGATAACGAAATAGGAATCGCTCGGAATTGAGGAAGTCAAGATCAATGACACGTTCTTTGCGAACTGCGAAATCTTTGACAAAAGAGAAGCGAGCACGCGCCTCCGGAGTTTTAAGAGATTTCTGAAAAAGCATAGTGAGATTTGGACGAATGCCCGAATCACCGGATTGAACGGCCTTGCGCTTCTTGTTAGCTTGATCCGCCATCTAAAAACATTAAGCAAGTGTATTTTAAAATTAAGTGTATGCATGGATATTTAGAATCAATCCAATAATAAATCCCACTTAGGTTTTTGAAAACAAAATTAAAATAAATAAATAAATAAATAAAAACAGTAAAGAAAAAGACGACTGAAAAATTTTATATTCGAATCAAAAAATTTGGGATTTTGAAATTTTTTACAAGATATGGAAAACCCACAAAGGAAAAACTATAATTTATACAAAAACAAAATTTTCTAACCTAAGATTCGAACATAAATTGAAAGAAAAAGAAAAGAAAAAAAAATTACCTTAGTTTGGGATTTTGGATGATTTGATGAAAATCCTTGCACAATGTTGATGAAACTTGCTTAGACTTGAGTTTTAGAGTAAAACCCCTCACAATTTTGTGAAAATCAAAGAGTTTGAGAGGGTATTTATAGAGAGGGAGGCGGTTTAGGGTTTTAAGAGTTTGATAAAAAGTTAACTTTATCACTAAAAGCCCTAATTTAAAGCAGTCCGCGATGCCGTTTCGGAATGGTCAGGGCCGTTTCGAAACGGGGCGGCTAGGGTTTTGACCGTTTTGAGACCATAGACTGATCGTTTCGATACGGTGTTGACTGTATCGAAACCCTTTTGACCCGTATCGGAACACGTTGCGAAACACCCCTTGGCAGTAGCAAAAACGTTTCAGAACGCTTTTTAGGCGTTTCGAAACGCCCTTCTCTCAGAACAGGATTTAAGGTATCCGTATCCAAACAGGGTCACCCGTTTCGATACACCTGGGCCTGGAAGTGCAGAAAAGGCTCTAAAAGTGCAGAAAAAATGAAGTTTTAGGAGGCCTAACATGCATAAATGTTATGAATGAGCAGGCAAAACATATTTAAGCATAAACATACTCCCCCTAACTATAGGCATGGATGAAATTAGGAGTTTAAACACATAAACATGGCATTTCACAAGATCAAGCATATTTAAGCACAAAAGAGGTCCTAAAAGGTCAAGATAGGCTAGCTAGACCTAACTCTCTCCTAAGGGACCAAAAACGCTCTTTGTCTAAGGGTTTTGTAAATATGTCCGCTAATTGATTCAAGGTGTCTACATACTCTATAACCACATCTTCCTTAAGGACATGATCTCTAATGAAATGATGCCTTATTTCTATGTGTTTGGTTCTAGAGTGTTGGATGGGATTTTTTGTTAAACAAATAGCACTAGTGTTGTCACATTTTAGGGGTATAGTTTCAACTTTAATTCCATAATCTAAGAGTTGTTGCTTCATCCAAAGGACTTGAGCACAACAACTCCCTAAGGATATGTACTCGGCTTCGGTGGTAGATAAGGCTACACTATTTTGTTTCTTAGAGAACCAAGATATGAGCATACTACCTAAGAATTGACAAGTTCCCGAAGTACTTTTCCTATCGATTTTACAACCCCCATAATCCGCATCCGAGTAAGCATGAAGGTTGAAGGTAGAGTCTCTAGGATACCAAAGACCTAAACAAGGAGTGTCTCTAAGGTATCTAAAGATTCTCTTAACGGCTATAAGGTGAGACTCTCTAGGACTAGCTTGAAACCTAGCACACAAGCAAACACTAAACAAGATATCCGGTCTACTTGCGGTAAGGTAAAGCAAAGATCCAATCATGGAACGATAAAGCTTAGAGTCAACACACTTACCTCCTTCATCTTTGTCAAGTTTTGTAGATGAGCTCATAGGAGTGGCTTGAGGCTTTGCATTCTCCAAGCCAAACTTCTTGAGCATATCGTTTATGTATTTTGCTTGGTTGATGAAGGTGCCATCCTTCTTTTGCTTGATTTGGAGTCCCAAAAAGAATGAGAGCTCCTCCATCATGCTCATCTCAAATTCACCTTGCATTAACTTAGCAAACTCTTGACAATGACATTCATTAGTAGAACCAAAAATAATATCATCAACATAAATTTGAACTACTAAGATGTCATTTTTATACATTTTTATAAAGAGTGTAGTGTCCACCTTACCTTTTTCAAATCCTTTTTCAATCAAAAAATTTGAAAGCCTTTCATACCAAGCTCTAGGAGCTTGTTTTAAACCATAAAGTGCTTTGGTAAGTTTGAAAACATGATTTGGAAATTTTGAATCTTCAAAACCCGGTGGTTGTTCCACATACACTTCTTCATTTATAAAACCATTTAAAAATGCGCTTTTAACATCCATTTGAAAAAGCTTGAAATTATGATAACATGCATATGCAAGCAACATCCTAATGGCTTCCATTCTAGCTACGGGTGCATAGGTTTCATCAAAATCTATTCCCTCTTCTTGAGTGTAACCTTGTGCTACAAGTCTAGCTTTATTTCTCACAATGTTACCACTCTCATCTAGTTTGTTCCTAAAGACCCATTTAGTTCCTATTGTAGATTGATTACTGGGCCTATCAACTAATGTCCATACATTACTTCTCTCAAATTGATTTAACTCTTCTTGCATAGCCATAATCCAAAAGTCATCTTTCAATGCTTCTTTTATATTTTTAGGCTCTATGCATGAGATAAATGCAACATGGTTCATTAATCTAAGAGAAGAACGAGTGGTTACCCCCTTGGATGGATCACCCAAGATTTCACCATCTTTGACATAGTTCAACTCCCTTGGGTAGCTCACTTCCTTTTCCTCAATAGCCAAGTCCCTCAAGGCTTCAAGAGGTGGATCTTGTGAGTCCTCTTCCTTTGTTGGAATCTCATCCTCCTTTGAAGTTTGACCTCCATCAAAGGCATTTATGATTCCTACATCATCATCATCACAAGAATCCTTCCTAGGAAGGAGGTTATCATCGAATACAACATGAATAGATTCTTCTACTACTAAAGTTCTTTTGTTAAATACTCGATAGGCTTTAGAGGTTAAGGAGTAACCTATAAAAATGGCTTCATCACTTTTTGCATCAAATTTACCTAAGTTGTCTTTTCCATTATTTAAAACAAAACACTTGCACCCAAAGGGGTGAAAATAGCTAATGTTAGGCTTTTTGAATTTTAAAATCTCATAAGGTGTTTTCTTTAAAATTGGCCTAATCATTACTCGATTTACAATATAACAAGCGGTGTTTGTGGCTTCCGCCCAAAAATATTTAGGTAAATTGTTTTCACAAAGCATAGTTCTAGCCATTTCTTGTAAAGTTCTATTTTTCCTCTCAACTACCCCATTTTGTTGAGGAGTTCGAGGAGCCGAAAAATTATGGCTAATACCATTTTCATTTAAAAAATCTTCAAACCCTAAATTTTGAAACTCGGTTCCATGATCACTTCTAATATGTGAAATTCTAAGTTCAAGATCATTTTGGGTTAGTTTTGAAAATGTGATGAATTTTTCCAAAGCCTCATCTTTAGTACTTAAAAAGAGAACCCAAGTAAATCTAGAAAAATCATCAACTAGCACAAAAGCATAAGACTTACCACCCAAGCTCATAGTCCTAATTGGCCCAAATAAATCCATGTGAATTAATTGTAAGCATCTACTAGTAGAAACATCATTAATGGATTTAAAGGAAGACCTATGTTGTTTACCCTTTGAGCATGCATCACAAATTTTATCATTTGAGAACTTTATTTTGGGTAAACCTCTAACTAGATTTAGAGAGACTAGTTTTTCTAAAACACTTATGCTAGCATGTCCTAGCTTCCTATGCCACAACCATGCATCATTTTCATTTTGAGCAACTAAGCATGCATGAGATGTATGTATGTCATCTAAATGCACCATGTATATGTTTCCTATGCGATGACCTGTGAGCATAATATTATTAGATTTAATGTCTACAATTTTGCATCCATTTTTATCAAACAAAACATTAAATCCTTTATCACATAGTTGACTTATGCTCAATAAATTGTGTTTAAGACCATCGACATATAAAACATTTTCAATGAGAATGGTAGAGTAATTACCTATGGAGCCAATACCTTTAATGTGGCCTTTGGAGTTGTCACCAAATGTTACTACTCCTCCACTTTTTGGCTTTATATCCATAAATCGACTCTTGTCTCCGGTCATGTGTCTCGAGCATCCACTATCAAGGTACCATGAGTTTTGACTTTGTGCCTTGGCCTTGTAGCAATGCTCCCCCTACAAACAAAGATATTAAACTTTGGTTTTTGGTACCCAAATCATTTTGGGTCCATGAGTGTTAGCTCCCAAAACCTTGGTTCCCTTAGGAATCCAAGATGACATAGCAATAATATTATTAGATTTTACAAGTTCCTTAGGAACCCATACACTTCTAATTCTTTTAGTTCTACTATGTCTAGGGTAGCTACCTTGTTTGTAGTAGTTAGTCTTTTTCTTAAGTTGGTGTGTTCTAGAGGATTCTCCTACTTCATGCTTGACACTACCAACATTTTTTAAAGACTTTTTGAGCTCGTTTAGCTCACCCAACACCTTTTGGTGTTCACTATTATATTGAGATAAAAGATTATTAAGATCAACATTTTCATCTTGAAAGAATTTGAGTTCATCTTTTAATCCTATAATCTTTTTCTCAAATTTAGAATTAGCTTGAGTAAGTGAGCCATTTTTCTTATTTAGTTCTAGAATAATCTTTTTATTCCTAATGACCGACTCCTTATACTTCTCAACTAATTCATCATATACCTCTTGTAACTCATCATATGCATCATTTAATTCTTCATATGAAAAATCTAAGGTAGATGAGTTAGAGGTTACCATGGAGGAATCTTCCTCAAGTGCCATGAGGCAAAGGTTAGCCACTTATTGTTCGTCATCCTCCGATGACTCCTCATCACTCCAAGTAGCAAGCTTGGCTTTGAGCTTTTTCTTCTTCTCAAAGCCCTTCTTCTTGAGTTGAGGGCACTCCGAACGTATGTGGCCGGGTTTATTGCACTCAAAGCAAATGATTTGATCCTTTCCATCTTCCTTGTTCTTGCTTTTGAAGTCCATCTTCCTTTGGATTTTTCTTCCCCGGTTGGACCTCATAAAGCGGGAGAATCGTTTGACTATCATAGCCAATTCTTCAAGTTCATCCTCATCACTAGATGAGCTCTCATCTTGTTGTGAAGCTTTAGCCTTGAGAGCTATTCCCATCTTCTTCTTCTTCTCAACTTCAAGCTTCTTTACTCTTTTCTCTTCTTTCTTCTTCTCATCTTCCCTTACTTGCTTCATGATCTCATGAGTAAGGAGAGAACCCACAAGCTCATCAAGCTTCAATGTCTTCAAGTTCTTTGCTTCGATGATAGCGGTTCTCTTCCCATCCCAAGACTCGGGAAGTGAATAGAGTAGTTTCCGGACAAGCTTGTCTTCCGGTATGATCTCTCCAAATCCCTTTAGACCATTGACGATCGTGGAGAATCAATCGAACATCTTTGACACCGTCTCATCGGACTCCATCTTGAAATTTTCATAACTAAGATTGAGAATTCCAATCTTAGTTTCCTTGACATCATTGGTGCCTTCATAAGTGGTCTCAAGAGTGTCCCACACTTCCTTGGCACTTTCAATTGATGAGACATTTGAGTAGATGTCCGGACCGAAAGCACAAAATAGCATGTGAAGAGCTTTATCATTGACTTGAATCTTTTTCCTCTCCTCTTCACTCATTTCGGCTTTCTTCTTCAACACCATCTTGCCTTCACCATCTTGCTTCAATGGAATGTATGGCCCATCCTCAATGACATCCCACACAAGATAGTCATTTGACTTGATGAATAGACGCATTCTATTCTTCCAAAAAGAATAGTTATCACCGTTGAAGAAGGGAGGCTTTGTGGTCGATTGTGACTCGTACATGCCGGAACTGGAGGTAGAAGCCATCTCTTGATAATTTGATGATCACACTCTTCCAAGGATCTCCTCTTGTGGTTGTTAATCCTCAAAGAGTTAAGCTCTGATACCAATTGTTGAGTGGATCGCAAGATCGAAATTGACTAAGGGGGGTGAATTGGAAAATTAAAGCTTTGTGGTGGAAATTGGCAAATTAAAAATGATGGACAAGAGATTTAGAGTGGTTCAAGTTCCAAATGAACTCTACATCCACTACCTTAGCTTCACTAAGGATTTGCAACAATTCCACTAAATTGCTCTTCCCCTTTTCTAGGACAATGAGGCAACCCTTTATAATTTCGGTTGATTTTTCTACCCAAAAATCAACCCAACCCTCACACAAGTGAACAAATAAATTTGATGGCTAAAAGGTATCTCTCAATACAAAAATTAGCCCCAATACAAGCACTCAACCCAATTGAACAAAATATGAATGAAGATTACAATTGGGATTTTTACACAAAATGGGATTTTTGCACAATTGCTTGAATTTGATGTTTGGATGTTTGCTTTATGATCAATAGTAGTTGCTGATGCTTTTGGATGTCTCTTTTATACCTCATCATTGATTTCTAACCGTTTGGGTGGTTGGGAACATAAATGGAGCCGTTGGAACCCTCTCTTACCACCATAAATGCAGTCTGCACCAACCCATTTCGAAACGCGGGGTACCTGTTTCGGAACGGACTAAAATAGAAAGAGCCGTTGGGGTGCATTTAAGAGCCCGTTTCGAAACGCCTTAGGGCCGTTTCGAAACACTTTTGCCACTGTCAAGGGTCGTTTCGAAACGCCTTAGGGCCGTTTCGAAACACCTTAACGATTTTCAGAAATTCAGTTAAAAACACTATAACTGTCATATTTTTAAATTAGACTTAAGAACTGTTTCGAAACGATTTGGATCCGTTTCGAAACGGATTTGCTACTGTCAAGAGTTGTTTCGGAACGGCCTCGATCCGTTTCGAAACACCCTTTTATCTTTAAAAAAATCAGCAAATATTTGAACTGTTGTACTCTTTTTAAATCAAATATAAAGAACAGTTTCGAAACGAGTGATACCGTTTCGAAACGGGGTCAAGTGTTTCGATACACGTTTCAGAACGGTGGTCGACAGTGATAAAAACGTTTCGAAACGCCTTAGGGCCGTTTCGAAACAGGAGCTTGAAATTCACTATTTTGACTTGAAACACTTAGAAAAATATTTGAAAAACGTTGTTTTTAACTTGGGCATAATCTTAAATTTATATGGGGATATTTTGAGGACTTCAAAATTCGTTTTGAGTTTTTCAATTTAGTCCTTAGGTTTTTAGTTATATCAAAATTAAAATATTTGTTTCACACTATACCTGCTAATCCTCCAAACTCTACTCCTGTATCATATTTGTCACCTACTACATCTGAGCCCGATACTTTACCTACTACTGTTCCATTACATTCACCTCTTACTCCCTCAACACATAGTCCTATACAATCATGTCCACCTACTCTGGATCCTATTGTTCCTGCACCTGACTCTACTGATCCTGGTCAAAACTCCATTCCCTTATCCCCACCTACTTCTCCAATTACTACTTGTCCCATTCCAGCTGACTCTATCCCTTCCCCTTCATTACCTGACTCTACCAACCTCACTGGGCACTCAATGGTCACCAGAAGTAAGGCTGGTATTTTCAAGCCTAAGGTTTATCACCTGGAACTTCCCACAGTTCCCTCCTCCGTGCATGAGGCCCTTCAAGATCTTGCATGGTGTAGTGTTGTGCATGCTGAGTATCAAGCTTTGAATGATAATGAAACTTGGGATCTAGTTCCTCTACCTTCTGATAAGATTCCTATTGGCAGCAAGTGGTTATTTAAGGTTAAACACAAAGCTGATGGCACGATCGATCGTCTCAAAGCTCGTTTGGTGGCTAAGGGATACTCTCAATGTGCAGGCTCTGAATTTCGTGAAACATTCAGCCCAGTGGTGAAATCCTTCACGGTTAATCTTCTTCTTTCAATGGCAATTACAAACGGTTGGTTCATTCATCAGCTCGATGTGAACAACGCTTTCCTAAAGGGGGATCTAACTGAAAATGTTTATATGACTCAACCTGATGGCTTTGTTCAACCAGCATCTGATGGGAAGACTCTTGTATGTAAGCTCAAACGATCCTTGTATGGACTCAGGCAGGCCCCTCGCAATTGGTTCACAAAATTGCGAAATTCTCTTGAACAATTGCAGTTCAAACCATCCAATGCTGACGCCTCCCTTTTTGTCTATCATCAGGAGCATACAATCACCTATATTGTGGTTTATGTCGATGACATATTGATCACTGGTTCCTCAGCTCAGCATGTCTCCACTGTTATCAACCAGCTTCATACTCAGTTCTCCCTTAAAGATCTTGATCATTTGAATTTTTTCTGGGCATCGAAGTCAAGCGTTCCCGTGGTGGTCTTTTTCTTTCTCAAAAGAAATTCATCACTGAACTTCTTGTTAAGACTGACATGCGTGATGCCAGCACAGTATCTACTCCCATGGTTCCTAACTCTAAAATGTTTAAAGATGATGGTCTTCCTCTCACTGATGCTCATGAGTTTCGCAGCACAGTCGGCTCACTCCAATACATATGTCATACCCGCCCAGATATCTCCTTTTCTGTTAGCAAGGTTGCCCAATTCATGCATTCTCCGACTGACCAGCACTGGGTTGCTGTAAAGAGAATCCTTCGATACTTAAAAGGCACCATTGACTTTGGCCTCTGGTTCATTTCCAATCAGTCCATATACACTACTCTTCATTCCTTTGCTGACGCCGACTGGGGCAGTGACCCTGATGACCGCAGCTCCATTTCTGGCTACTGCACTTACCTTGGTGCTCATCTTCTTTCCTGGAGCTCACGTATACAACGGTCCGTCTCTCGCTCCACAGCTGAGGTCGAATTTCGCAGTCTAGCTGATGCTGCAGCTGACAATCTTTGGTTCTAAGAAATCCTACGTGATATGCATGTTGAACTTTCCGATACCCCTGTCATCTGGAATGATGATACCAACGCCGTTGCAATGGCAGCAAACCCTGTCATGCATGCCAAAACTAAACACGTTGAACTTGATCTCTTCTTTGTTCGAGAGAAAGTTCTTTCTCACCAACTGATTGTCAACTACGTCCCTGCTTCTGCCCAGGTTGCAGACGTCTTCACCAAACCCATTTCACTCCATACATTCGAAAGCTTCCGTCATCAACTTTGTGTTCGACACATCTCTTCTTTGGAGACCTGAGAAAGGAGGGGAAATGTTAGACAAAATGAGCTGGACGTCCAGTTGTCCCCTTCCCGCCTTCTTTCTGTTATGCACAGCTGCATTTGTAACAAACTCTCCCAAGGGTCATAACAAAAACCCTAATTTCTGTTATAACGAAGGCTTATATAAGCCATGCATTGCACACTGTAAAATGCACGAGAGTTTTGTTTAATGGTGAATGAATTGAGTTTTTACTCTCATCTCCTTTCCATCTTCTTTTCATAGCATTTCTCACAAACACGGAATGGATTTTGGCATTGTTTCTGATTACTTGGTTGCAACCTTTTAAGTGATTGGAAATGGCTATCCTTGCAGGACAAAAAACATAGGTACTATATTGTCTCTGCCCTTGCAGATACAAAAGTAGATCTGAAAGGTACATACTTTCTTCCCCGCTTGATTTTTATAGCTTATTAGTCTATCATGGCAGTCTCAATATGGAACATTTGAAGTAATTTTGAGATGTTAATGTGAGTTTTGTGTGGCTTTCAAAGCTGTGCAGTTTTATCTCAGAGGCTTGGTTTAGGGAAAGGTGGTCTAAGAATGGCTCTAGAAGAGGCATTGGGTGAGGTACTTCAGGTGGGTGTATATATATACACACACTTGTTTCTTGCTAAATTTTTGGCGGTCAACGGTCATATATTTACAAGTATATGGATTAGTTAAAGAAAAATATGACAAGCTACTTATCAAATGATATTGAAGTTTTTATTTTCTTAGAAGACAAATAAATGGAAACCAATGAGGAAACTTTGTCGATATCGCTTTATATACCTTGGTTTCTGAACTTGTCTTTCCGATACCTGTTTAGACTAACTCCTAATGTACTTATTTCCAGCTGTTCTTGACAAGTTTCTTAAATCAATTGGGAGAGACAATCTCCCTCGGACCGATTTTCTCACCGGAAAACAATCTCATCATGGCTTTCATTCTTTTAATGTACTTTTATCTGCATCGAGACAATTTAATCGAAACTACATATACCCTTTTTCTAGAATCTAAATTATAGTAATATGATTTTTGTAGTGTTAAATTTAAAAATATTTGTAAAAAAAAAGTCGGTGAAACGAAACAGTTACGAATATAATCAACATTCATGTAAATCACTGTATGTATAAATCTAATAAACACAATATATAATATAAATCAATTTGAATACATAAAATAAATAAATTTATTGACGGTAATGGCGTCGCTTTTCAACTCCAGAGCTGGAGGTATTTTGTACTATTTGATCAATCAACTCTGAGTTTTGGCCCGGAAAAGAAGTTTGTCTGACCAAGACTAGGGCGTCCAGGGTTTGCTTGTTGCAAACTTGGTTCAGCTCTGCCCGGACTCGTAAGTCTAACCATAATTCAAGTCCTAGGATGATGTAGAGCTTCAGTTCGTGTTTTCAGTTTTTATTTCCATCAAAACAGGGGTTGTTTACAGATTCAGTGTCCAGTAGATTGTAATGATGCCGGAGTTGAATATCCAGATAGGAGTATCCATTATAAGAGAGTAATTTGAACATAAGAGCTTCAGGGTAAGGATAGAAAGCAGTGAAATTGGCATTCATGCTGGTTTCCATCTCGGAATCGAACCATTAGGCTTTGCTTGGTACAAAGGATGGATGGAAAATTTGTTAATCAAATGGTAGAGATTGATTAACAAATTTCCCATCCATCCGACCCTTGCTCTATGTTGGTTTTGAGACATTCTCCGTCTGGTTTTTTAGATTTTCTTTTTGCAAATATTAAATTTGGTTAAGAAAATCATAACAGAACACAAGATAAAGGAATCTATAAACCAACACAATCTTGGGTTGAATGAAGCAATTCTCTTTTCTGGGTGCCCTTTGTTCTAATGGAAATTTTGTATTCACCAACATCAAATTTATTCATACTTTCTTAAGAAATGACATCATAAATATCCATATTCAAATCTCAACATTTGCAAACATCCACCAAGATATAACTGTTACAGAAGGTATTGCTCGAGTTTTGGCTCAGTGCAAGTAATTAAGCACAAACTACTGCATATTCATCCATGAATAGTCACTCAGTTAACGCCTACATTGATTTCTATTATTCAAATTAAAGTTATAGATTTGGTTTGAGTCATTACTCAACGTCTCAACCTAAATCCAGATTGATTTTTAAGTATAACAACTTATCTCGGTGTGAAGAACCGAAATCTAGTGACATACCTTAGCCAGAAACCTAGTTCCGCGCGTTTAAATCACTTTTTTCTTCAGCTTCTCCTTCATCCTCTCAACTGCAGACCTTAAAGTTTCTTCATCCTTGCAGAAGGTAAATCTCACCAAATTCTTTCCTTCTTCCGGGTTCAAGTAAAATACACTTGTAGGTATTGCCACAACTCCGACTTCCTTGATCAGATACTCGCAAAATGCAATATCATTCTCTAGACCGAAAGGGGTGTGATCTACAACAACAAAGTATGTTCCACTCGATGGGAACACCTTAAACCCAACATCTTTCAACCCCTGTACCAAAATTGCCTTCTTTGCCATATAATCTCTCTTTAGCTCCTCAAAGTAGGAATCCGGGGCACGGAGAGCGACTGTAGCTGCCCACTGCATTGGAGTGGAAGTAGCAAAAGTAAGGAACGAATGTGCTTGCCGCACTCCCCAAGTCAAGTGTGGGGGAGCTATTGCCCACCCGATTTTCCACCCTGTTAGGGAGAATGTCTTCCCCAAGGAGTTCATAGTCACTGTCCGCTCGTACATTCCAGGAAGTGATGCCATTGAAATGTGATCCATCTCGAAAGCCAATTTATCATAAACTTCATCCATAAAAACCAAAACGTCATTCTCAATGCACAACGATGCAATGGTATTAAGTTCCTCACGCGTAAACATCTTCCCAGTGGGATTATGTGGAGTGTTTATAAGAATGGCACGAGTGTTCTTCGAGATAGCGGACTTAAGCTCATCAATAGGAACAGCAAAATCCGGAGGGCGCAACGTGATGCATTTTATTTTGGCACCAGCCATAGATAATGTTGCTTCATAAGAATCATAAAACGGAGCAAAAAGGATCACCTCATCCCCCGGATTAATCAAGCCTAACATGGTTGCAGCAATAGCTTCGGTACACCCAGAGGTAACTGTAACTTCCTTCTCAGGGTCAATCACAAGACCGGTATCCTTCTTGAAGCGAGCAGCTAATGCGTTGTTGAAGTCTGGAACTCCATATCCTCGAGCATATTGGTTTTTCCCGTCTTTAATGGCTTGAATTGCCGCTTCTTTTACAAAATCTGGACCATCAAAGTTGGGGAACCCTTGGCCGAGGTTTATTGCTCCATGCTTGATAGCAAGCATACTCATCTGAGTAAAAATTGTAGTTTTGAACTTCTCCAGTCGCTTTGCAACCTGATAAAACATACAAGGTTACCAGACAGAACACATGCATATATATATAATCAGACGGCCAAACTTTTCTATCCCTTCAGTATCGCAGTCGCGGTGAAATGTAGCTTTTAACCTGAAAATTTGTGCTAACTGCAATGGTGAACGGGGCTTAAGTGTTGTGTGAATCAAATCAAAACTTCTATAGATACCCTGATGTTAAATCTAAAAAAGGCATGGCAACAACAATCTAATTTTCTACTAAATTCAGACATTGATCTTCAAACCGGTGTTCGGCTAGCATTCCGGAGTGAGATTGAAAGAACAACATGATACACTTCTTCAAAGCGTTATGCTACAAATCATTTCCATATGAATTTAATCAATTTACAAATTTTAGAAGATTCAAAGCAAGATATTAAGACACTCTCTACATGGACCTCATTATAAAAGTTTAACAAAAAAAAAACATGCCAAACCAGTAGGGAAAAACAAAATCAAAATACAAACTAGGGTCCAAATTAAGATCAGCTAAAACAAATCAAATCATTAAAAAAACCCCTTTTATAAACCAAACCCACCAGAAAACAAACAATAAATGGAAGAAAAAAAACCCATCAGATCACCAAAAATAAAATCAAGAAAAAAAGAAGAAATGGGAATCTAGTGGGTCACCTGAACTGGTTGCCGTATGATTTGGGGAGTCCCATCTTGAGTAGAAACTGTGCCGTTCTGGGTAGGAGCGGTGGACATGGCGGCCATGGACGATGGGTGATTGTTGATTCTCCTGCTCGACCTGAAGAAGAAGAAAGGAGAATCAAAAGAACCCTTTTGAAAATGCTTTGAGAAACTAAGAAAAGTTGGTGTTGATGAGGAGGATTTAAAGCAAAGTGGTCTAAGCATCTCGAATCAGAGGACTTTTTTATAAATATTGTGAATTTGACCCCTTTGTTTTATGAAAGTTTGGAGTCAGAGGAGAAAGCATGAATGACTAATTTGGAGAAATCAGAAAGACGTGAGAAGAAACATATTCGAATCAGTTTTTAGTCAATGTTTTTTTTCAAGTTTTCTCACTTAAAAAAAACTCTCTTCCTTCTCTTTAAAAAAGTTAACCTAATAAAAAACCCTTGGATGAGCTTTAGTTTTCCACCGGTTTCTTCGGAGTTTGATGGCGCCAAGTCGGCGGCGCTTTACAGCGATTCCAGTGGTCAGCCACCGGGAGGGGTGGTTGACGTCCCTATACCGGTGGCGTTAGAGAGGCAGGGTTCTCCTGTGGCTATGGAGGCCCAGCCGGCATTGAAGAAATCGCGGGACGACGACGGACTGCATGAGGTGCTTGACGTGGATATGGTGGCTGCTGGGGCTGAGCAGGCGGCGGTGGAAGGGCTCGGGGCTGAGCATGGCGGTGCTGGTAGTGAGAGGAAGACGTATGCGTCCATGGTGGCGGAATCATCGGCGAAAGGGGGCGGTGCGATCGTTGGTGATTCCGACGAGGGACTTGAAGTATTGGATACGGATTTTGTGGTTGATCGTAGTGGCCTTTTTCCCCGAATTTCTTTTTCGGAAAGAGTACATGCGCGAATTGATGATAGTATGCAAAAGACCATTATAGTTCGACCTCTTGGGAGAACGATAGGATTTAAGACATTGGTTAACAGGGTGCATGCGATATGGAAGACGGAGAAGAATTTTCAGGTTATTGACTTGGACAATAACTATTTCTTGGTGAAATTTGAATCGGTTGATGATTATACTAAAGTGCTTACGGGTGGTCCGTGGACTTTATTCGGATGTTACTTAACAGTGCAACCATGGTGTAGGAATTTTTCGACTGCGGAAAAACACCCGTCTCAGGTGGTTGTGTGGATCCGTCTGCCGAGTCTCCCTTACCGATATTATTCGAAGGCTTTATTCAGGCTGATTGCGGATGTTATTGGACGTGTTATCAAGATTAATTATAGCACGTCGCTGGGTGAGAGGGGCCGATTCGCGAGACTTGTTGTGGTTGTGGATCTTAACAAACCTTTGTTGTCGTGTATTGGGATTGACGGCTTTGTCCAAAAGCTTGAGTATGAGGGACTCCATTTGATTTGTTTTAAGTGTGGTAAGTATGGACATTCCGTAGAATTGTGTGCGAATGATAATAGTGGGTGTGAGAAGGATGGGGTGTCGCGATCGGATGTTAATAGTTCGGAAGTGACATCTAATGTTGAGATATCGAGGGAAGAGTTATTTGGTCCTTGGATGGTGGTTGAAAGGAATCGCCGTCGGCCTTCTCGGATGAATGGCAATAGAGAATATGACGGTCGTGTTGATCGAGGCGGGTCTCGGTTTGGTGTGTTGCAAGGCTTGCGTGAGGAGAAAGGTGTTGTGGCTGGGGATAATGCGAAGACGGATATGGGGGGAGTGTGCAACAAAGGGTGTTGGACGTGCATGGCAATGTGCGGTCAAGTGCTACGACTATGATTACACAATCTAAGCCGAGAAAAGATGATGGGGTTGTTTTGAAGGGTGCTGCTGGGGTCAAAGATAGTAGGAGTGTGGCGCGGAACATGGGGCTTAATGGTTCAGTCAATTCTGGTAGGTTGAATCTAGGTTTGGATGGTGCGAGTTATAATGTACGAAGTGTGGATAAAGGGAAAAATGTTGCTTTGGATGAGGCAGGTGCAGGGGTTTCAGATATTAGACAAGTGTAGGGGGAACATAGTGACGCTGGCCAGGTTTCGTCGGTTCGCATAAGGGATCAAACGGTGGTTGTCGTGTCGTCCGTGGTGGGTATTGATTCACAAGAGATTTCGTATACGCCTGGGATTGCGTCGGGTTATCACAGGGCTATATCCATTAAGGAGGGGAGGAATGATTTTAAAACAACCTAACGGTTACGTAACGGAGTAAGCTCGGGTAAAAATGGGAATACTCTAACAGCAGTTCAACGGAAGAGCTTAAAGGTATCAAAGAAATCAGAGTCACGAGTGCCACCACGTCCTGTGTTAACGGAATGGGTTTCAAATGAGTGTGCGCGTGATCAAGCGATGTGCCTTGATAAGGAGGAGAATGTTGGACATGGCATGGATGTAGGGAAGGAAAATCTTCTGCCCTCTCAGTAAAGTTTCTTTATTTGCGATTTCCATTGCTATTATGAATATTATGTTTTGGAATACACAGGGCGCGGGAAGTGCGGAATTCCGACGCCATTTTAGAAACTTTGTACGTTCTAATAATCCGCAGATGGTGGCGTTGTTTGAACCACGGGTGAGTTACGGTGAGGCTGATAGAGTAATTCAGAGATTTGGGTATCCGAATTCTTTCCGTGTTGAGGCGCGAGGGTTTAGTGGTGGTGTTTGGCTTTTGTGGCGAGATGGGTTGGATGTTACTGTTCTGTCCGTGTCTAATCAGTTTGTGCATGAAAAAGCTCGTGAGATTAGTTCTGAACATTGGATATATTTTACTGATGTTTATGCTAGTCCTAATGTTGGTGTTAGACGACATTTGTGGGATAAATTGAGTAGGCTTAGTCCTGGGGGTGAGGCTCCATGGGTGTTGGGTGGTGACTTTAATGCGATTCTTCGTAAGGAGGAGCGG
Organism: Hibiscus trionum; assembly: GCA_030270665.1. Classification (NCBI taxonomy): domain Eukaryota; kingdom Viridiplantae; phylum Streptophyta; class Magnoliopsida; order Malvales; family Malvaceae; genus Hibiscus; species Hibiscus trionum. The sequence goes on from BSYR01000016.1 coordinate 1,166,782, forward strand.
TGTTGTGGTTCGAGTGATGTTTTATAGACTAGTTCCCTCTTTCAGGATTTTATCGACAGTGCAGAGCTGACGGAAATTGATTATAAAGGAGATGACTTTACTTGGTGTCGAGGCAATTTGTATCAGTAGTTAGATCGATGCTTGGCTAATAGTGCTTGGCTTGTGGATTACCCGATGTCGATTGTTGTACATTTGGATCGTGTTGGTAGTGACCATTATCCACTTCTTCTTAAGCCGAAGGGTGTTCTGGTACCTAACATGGAGTGCCCGTTTCGGTTCTTGGCGGCTTGGCAGGATCATCCAGATTTTCATGCTCTTCTTGACTCTTCTTGGGATGATTCGTCTTTAGTGGTGGATAACGCTCAGAAATTTCAGGAAGTGGTTAAACAGTGGAATGTCGATGTGTTTGGCCATATAGGGAAAAAGAAAAAAAGGATTTTGGCGAGACTTCGGGGTATTGAGAAGTCGTTGCAACGATTGCAGTCGGATTTTTTGATTGATTTGAGGAGTAAATTGAGAACTGAGCTCGATATTATTCTTGAGCAGAAGGAGTCTATGTGGTTTCAGAAATCACGCAGTCAATGGATCTTGTTTGGTGATAAAAATACTCGGTATTTTCATGCATCGACGATGGCGCGTCGACGAGCTAATATGATCGTAGGTTTGAAGTCGAGCAATGGATATTGGAATACGGATCAGAGGACTCTGTGAGCTGAGGCAATTGACTTTTACAGGAAATTGTTTACATCTGATCCGAACTGTCATGGACAGTACCATATTCGCGGGTTGTTTCCCAGAATGAGAGATGATGTGTTACGGGCGTTAAGTGCGACAGTTACAAATGTTGAGATCAAGGCTGCTATTTTTGATATGGATCCATGGAAGGCTCCGGGTATTGATGGGTTGCATGCGGCCTTTTATCAGCGTAATTGGGATGTTGTGGGGGACAGTGTGTGCCGATGTCTAAGGAATATTTTTCCGGGGAGCCATTTCCGATAGAGATTAATAGAACTATTATGGTTCTAATTCCAAAGGTTGTATCTCCTAAGACGATGAGCCAGTTCAGGCCTATCAGCCTTTGCACGGTTCTTTATAAAGCCATTACTAAGGTGGTGGTTAATCGGATTAAGCCTTTCCTATCGGATTGGATTTCAGAAAGCCAAACTAGCTTTGTCCCCGGGCGTGCTATCTCTGATAATATCATAATTGCCCAAGAGATTGTTCACTCTATGAATCGGAAAACAGGGAAACGCGGGTGGATGGCGTTGAAAATTGATTTAGAGAAAGCCTATGATAGACTAGAGTGGGCTTTTATCGATGACACCTTGCGCGATGTTGGTTTTCCTGATGGTGTATGTGAGTTGATTTTAAAATGTGTCTCTAGTGTATCGACCCAGATTAGTTGGAATGGTTCTTTAACAGATTCCTTCACGCCTTCTCGTAGTATCCGACAAGGTGACCCCATTTCACCATATTTATTTGTGCTATGTATGGAAAGACTTAGTCAGGCGATAAACCAGAGAGTGGCATCGAGTTAGTGGAAAGGGTTTTGCACTTCTCAGCGCAACCCGGTTATCTCCCATTTGATGTTATCGGATGATATGGTGCTCTTTGCGGAGGCCTCTATGGAACAATTGGATGTGATTCGGGAGGTTTTGATTGATTTTTGCAAGTTTTCGGGTCTCAAAGTGAATGTGCAAAAGTCAAGCATTTTTTATTCCAAGAATGTATATAGTGAGGTTCGTAACTCTTTGAGCTCGGTGGTGGGTTTTTCTGAAGTTTCCGATCTTGGGCGTTACCTAGGCGTTCCGATGTTACACCGACGAGTCACTAGAGCAACTTATTCATATTTAATTCAGAAGGTGCGGGATCGGTTGTCAGGTTGGAAAGCTAAATATTTATCTTTTGCGGGTCGGATAACTCTTGCAAAGGCAATTTTGTCTGCTATTCCATATTATGCCATGCAATCAACCATGATACCTATAGGTGTATGCGAGGAAATTGAACGCTTGATTCGCAACTTTATTTGGGGAAGTTGTGCTGATAGGAAGGGTGTTCATTTGGTGAATTGGAATGAGCTATGTAAACCTGTTGAGTTAGGTGGTATGAGATTCAAAAATTTAAGAGAGCAAAATGATGCGTTTCTGATGAAAATTGGTTTTATTTTAATTGATAAACGGGGACAACTCTGGGTGCGCTTTTTACGTGCTAAATATAAGTGTTTTGAGATTGTGTCGGCATTTATTATTCGAAGTAATTGTTCTCATTTATGGCGCGGAGTGTGGGCGATTTGGCAAGATGTTCGGGCGGGTGTTATTTGGCGGGTTGGTAATGGGGATTATATTGATTTTTGGCATGATTATTGGGTTCGTGGTGTTGGTCCGCTTGGGCTGGTTGCTACGGATTCGGAACTGATTCCGGATGATTTTACTCCCCTAACGGAGATGAGCACGAGTGATGGGCAGTGGGATATAGGTCGATTTCAACAATGTTTTGACACGGACGTGATCGACCGAATTATAGCCGTTAGAGCTCCAGCCGGTGGTGATGTGGTTGACTCGCCGGGGTGGAGGTGGAATGATAATTTGACATTCACAATGAAGTCCGCATACGCCATAACCCAGCCACAAAGTGCTGCACACGAGAATGAAGTATGACGATTGTTGCAAAGGTTTCAAGGTCCGCAACGGATAAAACTTTTTCTATGGTTGGTGTGTAAGGGTAGGATATTGACAAATAGTGAGCGAGTTAGGAGGCATATGGCGGAGTCGGCCGCGTGTTTAGTGTGTGGGGCGAGTGAAGAAGACGTTGATCATCTTCTACGCCACTACTCGATAGCGAAACGGGTTTAGAGGCAATTGGTTCCGCCTGCGCACTGGGTGTGGTTCTATAGTGGATCGCTGGTGGAATGGATCACCTTGAATTTGCAGCACGCTGCTGCTGCATGGGGAGGTGAGGACCGCTGGGATTTATTGTTTGGTGCTGTGTTGTGGCATTTGTGGTTTGCGCGAAACAGTGTTACCTTCAGGGACGTGGCTAGGGGGAGATGATGTTATTGCACGGAGTAGGTAGCTGGTTCAGGAGGTTGCGCGCGCCTTATTGAATCGCCGGACGCTGCAGGCTAACGTGGAGAACAACCGACAACATCAGCTGCAATGGTTGCCACCGACGACTACATTTTGGAAGCTAAACGTTGATGGAGCTTGTGGCAGAGTTTTAGGTTTGGCGTCATGCGGAGGAGCTATCCGAGACGCTGCAGGTACATGGGGTGTAACACCCGAGTTTAGGGGTTAGGTGAAAATAATATTTTAATATTATTTGGGCTCAGTTTTATAATTTAAATAATCTTTTTAAGTTTCGGGTTTTAAAAATAAATATTTGAAATTGGACCAAATTGAAGGAATTGCAAAGTGGAGAGTTTTTAAAGAAAAAGAAGATAGCCATTCATTAATGGCCTTTTTGGTAATTCGCCCAACTTTTTATTCTAAATCCCCCTTTCTACCAAATAGTCACTATTCACTCTCTTCCTCACCCAACTTAACGTGAAAATAGAGCTCTCTCCTCTCCATCACTATTCCATCAAAAAGCTCCTCCATTTCAACTCATTTTTAAAAGGTAACATCGTTTTTGACTTCTCCTCAATTCCCTCTCTTTAAAAGTACCATTAGTTTTCATTTTCGTTAAAATTTTGGAAAATGGAGTTTTGAAGATTTTGATTAAAAATGGAAACTTTATGTTGTTAAGCTTAATGTTTTGATTTAATATGGTTAGTTATGAAGTCTAGGAACTAAATGGTACCACATATATGAATTTTGAATGGTTTTAAGCAAATTCCCGAATTTGGGTATAAATGGGGTTTTTGGAGGGTTTTGGGTGAGTTTTGGGGGTTGTTTTAGGTGGGAATTGATAGCCCAATGGTAGTACTATGGTTAGGGGTTGATTTGGGATCATTTGTGGGTGCAAAGGGTGTTGGAAACATGGATTTTGGATGTGGTTTTGGGGCTGCCCGAGTTTGCAAAATATGGGGTTTGTTTATGGCTTGAAATTGTGTGATTTATAATTGAATTGTGTTCCGGGTTGGTATTTTAATGATTGGCTGATTTGAGGTTATTTGAATTGTGATTGAGGTTGTTTTGAAGCGGAAACTTGTGTTGTAGAAGCTTCGGGAAGAAATCCGGAAACTTGAGGGTGGTTGTTTGCTCGGCTTGGAGCTTGGAAGCTTAGGTGAGTGGTTAAATGTTTAAAGTGGTTTTTAAATGGTTGGTTCGAGTATGTTGACTAGGTTGGGCTTGGTAGACCCACCTAGAGTTAGGATTAGGGTGGTAGCCTAATCCTAAACTTAATCTAGAGCCATTGGTTGAACTTGTATTCGATGAATATGCCTCGTAATATATGTGATATGATTTCTTGTGTATAATGTGTTATACATGTGAGATGAGGCATGATTTGTGATGCTTATGGCATGCATGGAAATGGTTCATGATTGAGATCATGGTGAGTACGTGCTAAGCACGGAATTGATTGAAATGAATAATGTAACACCCGTGTTTAGGGGCTAGAAGTTAGTCAGGTTAGTTGGTTCGAGTCGGTAAAATTTATCTTAATCAAATTGACCTTAGTGTGAGCAAATTGAGTTTAGAAAGAAAGGGAGGGATCATTTTGGTAATTAAACCAAAACAAAAATAAGGATAACCTTATCATTAGAAAGCTATCATCTTTCTCATTTCCTTTCTTCTTCACCGTGCAAACCATCCCAAATTCTCCCAAACTCTCTTTACTATTCCCTTTGATTTCTTCATCAATTCAAGGGGTTTTTGAAAGGTAATTATGTTTTCTTAATCTCCTCTTCATCCTCTATCTATCTATAGTCTTAGATTTCAAAGTTATGGAGTTTTGAAAATTAGGGTTCATATCAAAGTTTGGGTTTTTAAGGGGTTTTTCATCTTGTTTTGATAAATTGAGTTGGGGCTTTGTTTAATCATGTTAAAATACACATAATATGTTAAAATGAGTAATTTTGGATGAAAATCCGAAATGAGTATTTATGGCCATTTTTGAATAGTCTAAAACTTGAATTTTGGTGAGTTTTAGAGTTAGGTTGAAAGGCTGATGATATATGTATGTGTGGAAAGTGTTTTGGGACCATTTAGATGTCATTTGGATGTTCGAAAATGGTATTTTCTGCTGGGTAAAATATGAGTACGAAAATGAGGAGTTTGAAAGGGTTCTTGGCTTGAAATGTTGAGCTTAATGTTTGAATTATGTTCCGGGTTAGTTTCGATGACAAGTTATTGATTTTGGATATTTTGTTGGTGTTTGGGATTGATTAGAATCAAGTTTGGGCATTGGTGAAGCATCGGAAGTGAATCCGGAAAATTGAAGGTTGTTGCTTGCTTGGTCTTGAGCTTGGAAGTTTAGGTGAGTGGTTAAATGTTTTAAGTGGTTTTAAAATGGTTGGTTCGAGTATACGGACTAGGTCGGGCTTGGTAGACCTACCTAGAGTTGGGATTAGTGTGGTAGCCTAATCCTAAACTTGATCTAGAGCCTTTGGATGAACTTAAATGTATGAATGCTTATGTATATTGTATTATACATGTGAGTTGAGGCATGTTTTGTATTGCATAAAGCATGCATGGAAATGGTGTATGACGGTGATGTCATGTTGAGTACATGCTTTGCATGGAAATGGTGTATGACGGTGATGTCATGTTGAGTACATGCTATGCATGGAAATGGTGTATGACGGTGATGTCATGTTGAGTACATGCTATGCATGGAAATGGTGTATGACGGTGATGTCATGTTGAGTACATGCTATGCATGGAAATGGTGTATGACGGTGATGTCATGTTGAGTACATGCTATGCATGGAAATGGTGTATGACGGTGATGTCATGTTGAGTACATGCTATGCATGGAAATGGTGTATGACGGTGATGTCATGTTGAGTACATGCTATGCATGGAAATGGTGTATGACGGTGATGTCATGTTGAGTACATGCTATGCATGGAAATGGTGTATGACGGTGATGTCATGATGAGTACATGCTAGGCATGGAAATGTGGGTTGTGGCTGTTGATATTGAGGAAGTTGAAGCTTGGAGAGCATGACATTTACAGTATAAATTGTTCATGCATCTTATATTGTGGCTCTTGTAAATTCTTGATATGTTTGTGTGATGCTTTGGTTAGACTGTGCTCGGACCCTGCAATGTTGAGGTTTGTTTTTAGAGCTTACCCTCACTAAGCATTATTGCTTACGCTCTCTTTGTTCAATATTGCAGATCCTTAGTTCGTGGGTTGCTTGTGCAAGTGGAAGGTTCCAAGTGTGGTTTTGGACTTGAGTTTATCAAGTATGGTTTTTAAATGTTAGACATGTAATAGTTTGAGCAATGGGACATGTATGGCTTTGATGAGTAGTTGTTGGTTGTTAGGAGCATGTTTAGACTCCTTGATGCCTTGTTTGTGTGTGAATTGTGTTGCATTGATGAATGTTAACTCATGCCTAAATTGCTCATGTTGATTTGTGTCCTTTGGTCCTTGTGAAAGCATGATTTTATGTTTGATTTGCCTTAGGATTGATGTTAGTGTGCTGGTTGGGGTTTTTGAGGGATTTAGGGGCCTTCTTGTGCCTTAAATCAGCTCAAACTGAAGGTTCGTAGCAGGGGGTATCGATACCCAACAGTAGGGTATCGATACCTTTTTGGTGATTGAAGCTACTGCCAATTTCGGTATCGATACCCAACAGTAGGGTATCGATACCGCTGAGGAGGGGTATCAATACCCTCCTGACGGGTATCAATACCCCCTTACAGTTGAAGCTTAAAAAAATTGGGCTTGAGATGTCCGTTTGAGTTGAAATTTGGCAGAGAGGTATGAAACATGACTAATATCATAATGGTAACTTAAAATTTGGTAAAGTCCTCTTAGTTTCTAGAATTTACAAATTGGTCCCTAAATTCGTATTTTGTGAAATTGAGTCCCTTATTGTTTTCCGATTGCTGTGATTTTTGAGTATGGTTATCTCAAGAGTATGCCTAGGTTTAATGTGCATCTAGACAAGTTTAAAAAGAAAAAAAAAGGGTCGTTAATCAAGGTTGACTTTCGGGTTGACTTTGGTTTTCCCCGTGTAATCTTCGTAGTTCGCGTCAACCGTCTAGACCGGGCTACGGGGGTTACATTTGTTGGCATCAGAGCTTAAGGTTTTCGAGACCTTGGGCAGGTAAGTGAAGTAAGTTGTGTTTTATGATTGATATGCACGGTGTTTGCTTATCATGTAAGCATGTTGCTTGTTATTCGAGTATGCTGTAATGAATGATTGCTTGCTTTGTAAGTATGATTGCTTGTGTGACAAGTATGTTGATTGTTTGTTTAAAAGCATGTTGCTCATTACCCATATATGCGGTGATTTGTTATTGTTTGATGGAGAAGGTATGTTGTTTGATCGTACGCATATGTTTGCTTGTTTAGCAAGTTTGCCTTGTAATATGCATGATTGAGCATGTATGTGTGTTGAGTTGCTTGAAGCATGTTGAGTAGAGTCCCATTGCTTCTATTACATCGGAAAAAGAGATTTTTAGTGAGGAAATCATACTTGAGCCACTTGGACCTTTTCCTTTGCTAACCCAGTTTGTATGTTATTTTGTTGTTGTTGTTAGTTTACTGCTTTTTGGTAAGTTTGAGGCCAAGGCGTGGACTGTGAATCGGTAAGTGGAAAATGTGGGTTCTGAAAATGTGAATGATGTTGAGGGAGTCCATCATCTTGGTTAGGGAGGTATGGTTGTGCCGGAGTTGAGGTACAATTTGGTTGACTGAGTTAGTGTGTATGTGGGTTGGTTCCTGTTGATGAGGAACGATGTGATCGTTTCTGGTGTTAGTGGTGAAAGAGGTGACGACCTATGAGTGGGAGTCAGAGTGTTATCGATGATATAGTAGGTAAGCATTTGGTACAGTTTTGAGCTTGTTCCCTTCTGGTTGATTCTGAGTCTGCACTTCTGTATATTGTTAGCAAGCATACAAAGTTTGAATGTGCCCAGCGAAGTGTTAGAGGCAAGTATGAGTATCTTAGTTCTTTGAGGCGAAATCAGGGTAAGGGTCTCGTTTGTGTAATCTGAAAATTCGGAAGTGTTAGTTGGTGACCGTTGGGGTTCAACCTATGATTTTAATGCAAGACAGCCAGTTAGTGTTCGCGAGTGGGAGCTAGTTTGTGTGGTTGGGTCGGTGTACGTTGAGTTGTGTTTCAGCAAGCGAAAGAGATGAAGTCACTTCCGATATAGTTGAGTTGAGAATGGAGTCTTGAGTTTTGACTCTAGGTTGTTTGTTAGAGGTAGAGCAAGTCCAGCATGATTGTTTGTATGTGATCAGAATTGAATTTTGAAGTTTCGAGATGCTCTAAGAATATTCTAGAAGAGTCAGATTTTGTTGAAGAACCAGTCTGAAAACAAGAGGACCGAAGACTATCAGTTGTGCACAGGTGTAGTTACAATTTCTTCGGATTTGTCCTTTTCGTGTGAGCATGCGAAGAAAATTTGATGAACGTGTTGAGACCTTAGAAGTAGGGACACAGGTGACTAGACCTTGTGGTGAGATAGTGATGGCCAGGAAGATGTATGGAAGATGTTTGTTGATGGTTCAGGGTTACATGTATGCAGTAGATGTGAAGTGATCGTCTTCCTACAGTTTTGAGGTACGTTTTGACAAGGTTTGGCTTGAAGAGCACAGAGTTAGTGTATACGTTGAGAGAAAGATAGAGAGTTGCCTTGAAGTTGCAGGTTTCAGTGGGACTGTAGTAGTAGGCGAGGGTGTGAACTTCTTATTGAATGGTTGATCCAGCTGTGGAGGTCGAAGATTGATTGAGTTTAGTTGGCAGACTTGTTTGGCAATTGTGATGGATTTGATTTTTGAACGAAGATTAGACCGCGGAATGTTAGTATAATTTGTGTTTTACTAAAAGTACTTGGAAGAATTGCATGGTTTGTCTCTTGATAAAGAAGAAGAGTTCGTCATTGAGACCGTTTCCGAGGCTGCTTCTGTTTTGTTAGCTCTGTAACTTATGAATCCCGGAAGAATTGAGAATGTTGAAGAATCAACTACGAGAACTATTAGGCCTTAGACTCGTTAGGTCTAGTACGTCATCTTAGAGTATGACAGTACAATTTGTGAAGAAGAAAGAGTGACGGTACGAGAATGTGTTTAGATTTCAGACAGCTGAAACAAGTGACAGTGAATGAGTAGTATCCGCTTCCGAGTGTCAGTGATTTGTTGGTCAGTTAGTGTGTGCTTCAGTCTATTTGAAGATTAATTCGAGATTCGTTTACTACCAGTTGAAAGTGAGAAAAGTTGAAGTATCGAAGAAGGCCATGACGAGCTTTGAAGTTAGTGGGGTAGCACCTTTTAGAAAATCGGTTGTATGTCAAGTTACGCAACGTGAACTTCGAGTTAATGAAGATGTTCTCCTAGGACATGCAGATCAGCCGAGTGCATTAGAGTAAATCCTAACTATGCAGAAGAAGATGTGAGTTGGAAGAAACTGAAGACTGTGATAGATTGCTACATAAGAATGTCCAGTTGTGTGGCCAGATGCGAGACAACGAGCCCTTGAGGAACCGAAAGAAACTTTGAAGAGAGCTTCGACCTTGATCCGAAAAAAAAAAAAATAGAACCATAGTGATGCGTTGCATGTAGTGTTAGGTTGTATGCTTATGCAAGACAGAAGATTGTGGCTTGTTCATCGAGATAGTTGGAAGACCGTGAAAAGAGTTATCCGGTATGAGATGTAGAGTTAATTACAATTTTGTTTGCTTCGAGGACTTGAAGACTATGATCTCAAGATTGAGTACCATCCGAAGAGAGCCAACGTAGTAATCGATGATTCGAGTTGTGTCTGTTGGTAGATTAGTAGTTGAGTTGCGAGATGTAATTGTCGAATTCAGTTTACCAAATGATAGTGGTTTTGTGGCCAAGTTTCATGTGAAGCCTACCTTGAATCAGATATTTAAAGAGAAACAGTTGCAAGACAGGTTCTGGGCACCTCACGTGCAAGATATAGCGAAAAGAAGACCTTCAGAATACAGTTAAGAGATGATAGAGTTTGTATTGTTAGAGACAGAATAGTTGTGCCGATTGACATAATGTTTCGAGATGCATTGTTTTGGCCGAAGCACGCGGCAGTTCATTTGTATTGCATCAAAGTAGTATGAAGACATATTGTGGGTTGAAGATGAGTACTTTTGAATTGAGTTAATGAATGATGTGGTTCAGTATGAAAGTAAGTGTGTAAATTACCAGTGTGTCAAGATCGAACATCAATCTTCTTTTAGTTTATTACATCCGCGGGAGATTCGTATTGGAAGTGAGTAATAGAGATCCGGGGTTCCAACTAGATTACTTTTGAAGGTGTCTGCATAGTGTTTGGTTACCTATTAAAGTCAGATGGTCAGTTAGAGAAAGTTATGGGTCGAGTATTCAAGAAATGTGATATGAGATTGTTGAATCGGGCTAGTCCTGTTGTTTATCTGTTACGGTTACCACCAGAGTTAGAAAGAGGGTTGTGATGTGTCTGTGTATCTACAATTCGGAAGTGTGAGTCAGATCTGTTCCGTGCTATGTTTGTTGAAGAGATTGAGTTGAGTTTGAAATTGCGTGCAATGAAGAACCAGTGGAGATCTCAGTGTCGGATAGCAAATGTTGTGTGGCGAGTCTAACGAGTTGGTTAGTATGTTGTGGTGAGAGAGGAATGTGTGGAGGAGCATGTTTCATTGACTCTTCCTAGTCGATGAATTTCGAGGACGAAATTTCCTTAAGTGGGGGAGAGTTGTAACACCCGTGTTTAGGGGCTAGAAGTTAGTCAGGTTAGTTGGTTCGAGTCGGTAAAATTTATCTTAATCAAATTGACCTTAGTGTGAGCAAATTGAGTTTAGAAAGAAAGGGAGGGATCATTTTGGTAATTAAACCAAAACAAAAATAAGGATAACCTTATCATTAGAAAGCTATCATCTTTCTCATTTCCTTTCTTCTTCACCGTGCAAACCATCCCAAATTCTCCCAAACTCTCTTTACTATTCCCTTTGATTTCTTCATCAATTCAAGGGGTTTTTGAAAGGTAATTATGTTTTCTTAATCTCCTCTTCATCCTCTATCTATCTATAGTCTTAGATTTCAAAGTTATGGAGTTTTGAAAATTAGGGTTCATATCAAAGTTTGGGTTTTTAAGGGGTTTTTCATCTTGTTTTGATAAATTGAGTTGGGGCTTTGTTTAATCATGTTAAAATACACATAATATGTTAAAATGAGTAATTTTGGATGAAAATCCGAAATGAGTATTTATGGCCATTTTTGAATAGTCTAAAACTTGAATTTTGGTGAGTTTTAGAGTTAGGTTGAAAGGCTGATGATATATGTATGTGAGGAAAGTGTTTTGGGACCATTTAGATGTCATTTGGATGTTCGAAAATGGTATTTTCTGCTGGGTAAAATATGAGTACGAAAATGAGGAGTTTGAAAGGGTTCTTGGCTTGAAATGTTGAGCTTAATGTTTGAATTATGTTCCGGGTTAGTTTCGATGACAAGTTATTGATTTTGGATATTTTGTTGGTGTTTGGGATTGATTAGAATCAAGTTTGGGCATTGGTGAAGCATCGGAAGTGAATCCGGAAAATTGAAGGTTGTTGCTTGCTTGGTCTTGAGCTTGGAAGTTTAGGTGAGTGGTTAAATGTTTTAAGTGGTTTTAAAATGGTTGGTTCGAGTATACGGACTAGGTCGGGCTTGGTAGACCTACCTAGAGTTGGGATTAGTGTGGTAGCCTAATCCTAAACTTGATCTAGAGCCTTTGGATGAACTTAAATGTATGAATGCTTATGTATATTGTATTATACATGTGAGTTGAGGCATGTTTTGTATTGCATAAAGCATGCATGGAAATGGTGTATGACGGTGATGTCATGTTGAGTACATGCTTTGCATGGAAATGGTGTATGACGGTGATGTCATGTTGAGTACATGCTATGCATGGAAATGGTGTATGACGGTGATGTCATGTTGAGTACATGCTATGCATGGAAATGGTGTATGACGGTGATGTCATGTTGAGTACATGCTATGCATGGAAATGGTGTATGACGGTGATGTCATGTTGAGTACATGCTATGCATGGAAATGGTGTATGACGGTGATGTCATGTTGAGTACATGCTATGCATGGAAATGGTGTATGACGGTGATGTCATGTTGAGTACATGCTATGCATGGAAATGGTGTATGACGGTGATGTCATGTTGAGTACATGCTATGCATGGAAATGGTGTATGACGGTGATGTCATGATGAGTACATGCTAGGCATGGAAATGTGGGTTGTGGCTGTTGATATTGAGGAAGTTGAAGCTTGGAGAGCATGACATTTACAGTATAAATTGTTCATGCATCTTATATTGTGGCTCTTGTAAATTCTTGATATGTTTGTGTGATGCTTTGGTTAGACTGTGCTCGGACCCTGCAATGTTGAGGTTTGTTTTTAGAGCTTACCCTCACTAAGCATTATTGCTTACGCTCTCTTTGTTCAATATTGCAGATCCTTAGTTCGTGGGTTGCTTGTGCAAGTGGAAGGTTCCAAGTGTGGTTTTGGACTTGAGTTTATCAAGTATGGTTTTTAAATGTTAGACATGTAATAGTTTGAGCAATGGGACATGTATGGCTTTGATGAGTAGTTGTTGGTTGTTAGGAGCATGTTTAGACTCCTTGATGCCTTGTTTGTGTGTGAATTGTGTTGCATTGATGAATGTTAACTCATGCCTAAATTGCTCATGTTGATTTGTGTCCTTTGGTCCTTGTGAAAGCATGATTTTATGTTTGATTTGCCTTAGGATTGATGTTAGTGTGCTGGTTGGGGTTTTTGAGGGATTTAGGGGCCTTCTTGTGCCTTAAATCAGCTCAAACTGAAGGTTCGTAGCAGGGGGTATCGATACCCAACAGTAGGGTATCGATACCTTTTTGGTGATTGAAGCTACTGCCAATTTCGGTATCGATACCCAACAGTAGGGTATCGATACCGCTGAGGAGGGGTATCAATACCCTCCTGACGGGTATCAATACCCCCTTACAGTTGAAGCTTAAAAAAATTGGGCTTGAGATGTCCGTTTGAGTTGAAATTTGGCAGAGAGGTATGAAACATGACTAATATCATAATGGTAACTTAAAATTTGGTAAAGTCCTCTTAGTTTCTAGAATTTACAAATTGGTCCCTAAATTCGTATTTTGTGAAATTGAGTCCCTTATTGTTTTCCGATTGCTGTGATTTTTGAGTATGGTTATCTCAAGAGTATGCCTAGGTTTAATGTGCATCTAGACAAGTTTAAAAAGAAAAAAAAAGGGTCGTTAATCAAGGTTGACTTTCGGGTTGACTTTGGTTTTCCCCGTGTAATCTTCGTAGTTCGCGTCAACCGTCTAGACCGGGCTACGGGGGTTACAAATAATGTGGATTGAGTTGAATGTTGGCACTAGTATGCTTGAGTACAAATGATCGATCATTAGGATGTTAGTGTGCACACATGAGTCTAAATTCGCGCGTGGCCTTGGTGGCATTGAGTCACCAAGGAGGAGTACGGGTTCGCCCGAAAATTGTATTTATATATAGTCGGTGATGAGTGAAATCCCATCGACGGGGCGTGAGGATGAGTGGAATCCCCTCCGTGAGACCGGTGATGAGTGTAATCCCACCGTGAGGTAAAATGGTTGTTGGATGTGAGTTCCAACATGGTTATCCGCGTATTCGGGTCATAGCTAGGTGCCAATATTGATTGATATGTGTATCAATGTGTTGTGGAATGTGATCTCTATTTGGATGTTTATATGTGATTACATATGATGTGAATTAGAGCTTGTTGAGCATGGCATATAATTTGGATATTGTTCATGCACCTTTAACTTTTGGCTCTTGAGGATCCTTGGTAATTGTGCATTTACCTTGGTTAAGATCGTGCTTGGACCCTGCATTGTCGAGGTTTGTTTTTAAAGAGCTTACCCTCACTAAGCTTATTGCTTACGCTCTCTCTTTGTTCGACAATGCAGATCCTTAGTTCGTGGGTTGCTTGCGCAAGTGGGGGGCCTCCAAGTGTGGTTGTTGGCTTTGAGTACATCAAGTATGAGCTTTTAATGTTTGAACATGTAATAGCTAAGCAATGGGATTTGTGTTATTTTGATGGATATTGTTGGTTGTTTAGGAGCTTGTTTAGACTCCTTCTTATGTTGCTTTTGTATGGCTTGCTGATGCCATGTTTGAATTGCAAACCATGTCTAATTTCGCTTACCAAGTATGTTAGCATTGTGCCTTTTGAGGTTGCCTTTGTGTTTGAATGTTGAAGTATGAGACCTTGAATGCTTATATGTCATCTTTGATCAATTGCATGATTTCCTTGATGTATGTACATGTTGGGTGCTTGTATGGCTAAATATTGGTCTGTAAATGTTGTTTGTATGTTCGTATGTGGCTAAGTAAGTCTTAAATCGCATCTAGGTTCGAGTCTTGTGTGTTTTTGCTGAATTTTGGAGACTTGTAGTGCAGGGCGTATCGGTATGCCTAAGGGCTGTATCGATACGACCTTGCCTCCAGGACTCAAGTTTGGCTGGGCGTATCGATACACGAGGGTGTATCGATACGGTTTTTGCTCACTGGAATTCTGAGATTTTGGTGAGTTATTACCGTATCGGTACGGTGTGTTAGCGTATCGGTACGGGTTTATCTCGTTGACCACGAGATGTTGACTGGGAAGGGCGTATCGATACGCTCAAGGGCTGTATCGATACGGTCTTCCTGTGTTGACCCTTGAGTGTTGACTTTGGTCAAGGCGTATCGATACCCTCGACAAGTGTATCGATACGGCCTGCTTAATTACAGAGAATGGGCTGTTTTATGAACGTTGTCTTGAATGGTCGATCTTTGTATTGCTCTTGTTTCCGCTGACGTGTTTCACATAGGTAATGGTAATGCATTTAGATAAGATTAATAAAAGAAATTTTCTAGGTCGTTAACCGAGGAGGAACCTTAACGGGTTTCGCTTCGGTTTTCCCCGTGTGGCCCACTCGGACCGGTCAAGCGTCCGGACCGGGACGAGGGGGTTACACTTGTTGGTATCAGAGCCTAAGGTTACCGAGGCCTTGGGCAGGTAAGTGAGGTAAGTTTAAGTTTTTGAATTGATATGCACGGTGTTTGCTTGCCTTGAAAACATGATTGCTTGTGTGACAAGTATGCTAGTTGTTTTATTTAAAAGCATGTTGTGTAAGAGTCTCATTGCTACTATTACATTGTAAAAAGATTTTTTTTAAAGTGAGAGAAACGTACTTGAACACTTGGAAGCCTTGCCTTGCTAACCCGATTTTGTATGTTTTGTTGTTGTGGTTGTAGTTAATATCTGTGAGAGCGATGTCTAGGCCGAGAGGTAGGCCGAGAGTGGTTCGTCAGGAACCACGTGTTGCGGCTCCTGTTGAGCCGGTAGTTGGAGTGGAGGCTCATTTAGAGGGGTCTGCTGCTGCTGGAGTTGGAGCTCCTCCACCACCTCCTCCACCACCTCCTCCACTAAGAGCTGGAGGCGAGGATGGAGCTGAAGGAGAGGGACCTCAAGGTGGCCAAGGTGGCAAAGGTCCGATCGGAACCGATATGACTCCGCTAGTGCAAGTTATAGCGGGAGCATTTCAGGCCGCAGTTGCGGGAGATCAGGCTGCAGCTCAGCCTAGGTGTGACGATGCTAGTCTACCTTTGGAGAGGCTCCGTAGCTTGGGAGCCGAAGAGTTCAGAGGATCTACTCCGGAGAGGTCAGAGTTATGGTTGGAGAAGACAGTTTGCATCCTAGCTCAGATGGGTTGTGTGGGCGCACGTAGATTAGGTTGTGTGATCTCATTGCTTCAGTGTGATGCCTACACCTGTTGGGTCACCATTACTACTGGGGTTCCAGAGGCAGAGATTGGTTGGGATTTTTTTGAGTCCGCTTTCAGGAAGAGGTACTTGGGACCGAGGTAATTAGATGAGAAGAAGCGAGAGTTTATGGCCCTTACTCAGGGAGAGGCTTATGTGACTGACTACGAGATCCGTTTTGTTCGCTTGAGTCAGTACGCTCCAGAGTTGGTTCCTACTGAAGTGGAACGCTGTAACCGTTTCCGCTACGGGTTGAACGAAGAGGTCAAGATATACACGTTAGCTTCTGACTACTCAGACTTTGATGTATTGGTCGCGAGGGCCAAGGAATTAGAGCACAGTTTGGGGTCGTCCAAACGATCTGGTTGTTCTAGTTCTGGCAAGAGGCATAACCACTTTGATAGTAGAGATGCCAAGAGGCATAGAGGTGGCGGGCAGCAGTTTGACCATAGACGTGGCGGTGGCCATCATGGTAGGGGCCATCAGGGCCATAGAGGAGGAGGGCGTTTGCCCGAGTGCACACGTTGTGGGAGACAGCACGATGGTGAGTGTTGGGATAACTTCCATGCTTGTTGGAACTGTGGTTCGAGGGACCACTTTAGAAGAGATTGTTCGCATCAAGCGGCACAGGCACCGAACATTGCTCAGGCTCCTACGAGAGCGAATGATTTTCAGAGAGGCCATGGGCGCGGTCGTGGCTACTTCCAGCCTAGGTCTAATGCACCTAGGGTATATGTTCAGAGGAACCTTGCTCATGTTGTGGCAGTGCAGCCATAGGCAGGAGGACCAGCGAGAGTTTATGCTCAGAGAGAGGCCGGGAACGACACTGATGTGATAGCAGGTAATTTCGAGTTACAGTCTATGTCTTTGCTTTCTTTGGTTGATTCGGGTTCTACACATTCCTACGTTTTGAGTGAGCATGCACATAAGTTAGATATACCTGTTGAGATTTTAGATGTAGGTATGCATGTGACTAGTTCTTTTGGTGAGACAGTTGTGGTTAGACGTATGTATAGGAGATGTCCACTGAAGATTCAGGGTCATGTGTTCTCTGTTGATATGATGGAACTTCCTTTCTATGGTTTTGATATTATTTTGGGTATGGACTGGTTAGTTGAGTACCGAGCTAGTGTGGATTTTGAGACGAAGAGAATTTCCTTGAAACTTTCTGATGACTACGAGGTAGTAGTAGTAGGCGAGAACATTAAGTTCTTGTCTAATGTGGTGTCAGCTTTAGAGGCTTATAAGTTGATGGACTCCGGATGTGGGGCTTACTTAGCTTATGTTATGAATCCGAATATGAGTGAGGCTAGATCGAATGATATCAAAACAGTGTGTGACTTTCCGGATGTGTTTCATGAAGAGTTGCCGGGTTTACCTCCTGACAGAGATGTTGAGTTTGTGATTGAGACTGTTTTAGGGTCTAATCCAGTTTCGATAGCTCCGTATCGTATGGCTCCTAAAGAGTTGAAAGAATTGAAGAGTCAGTTGCAAGAATTATTAGACCGTGGTTTCATTAGGCCTAGTAGTTCGCCTTGGGGTGCTCATGTGTTGTTTGTGAAAAAGAAAGATGGTAGTATGCGCATGTGTATTGACTACAGGCAGTTGAATCAGTTGACTGTGAAGAACAAGTATCCGTTGCCTCGCATAGATGATTTGTTTGATCAGTTGAGAGGTGCTTCAGTGTTCTTGTTGCGTGTAAAAGAGTCTATCGCAATTGTAGTGCAAGTGTACACGACGCAAGTAGTAATGTGATACGAAGTATCGGATATCGTCTCCACAGGGATTGGGCTAATAGCTTCACCTAGTTTTACTGCACGAAAGTAAAGGAAATAATTGAGAGTTGTCACGAGAATAATAAAGGAAAACGTAAATAAAAGAATAGAGAAATCAAGATAGAGAGAATGGGCTGGTATTGAATTGCTCAGTAGTGCAGGTATTGTATTGCTTAGGAATTCTAGTTCTGTCGCCACGTCTGTCGCCGACAGCACCTGTCGCGGCAGCTGTCCGTTGGTCGTCGCGGCAGCAAACACACCAACTCAGTACGTTCAAGTTTGGCAAGAATCCCAGATCTGCCTTGGCCTATCCCTAGGTCCAAGTCTGTCGATGATCACGTCTTTGACGATACCTCCCGGCGTGAATCGAAGGATGAACACCGATGTGTATGAATTCTTCCTTAGCCACTTAACCTTGCCCTATCCCTAGGCACAAGATAGTTCAACTATAAACTAGAGAACTCGCTCTTATTTCTTTCGTATACTTAACTCTCCCGATGCTAAGTAAATAGATAACCTCACAATGCTCTCCCGATGCTCTTGCAAGATATTAAAACCAAAATAAGAGAACTTGAAGTTTATTTTATTGAACTTGGAAAATCCTAAAACAAAACAACCCTTGCAACTACTTTACAAAACAACCCGTGGCCCTAGGGGGAATTTAGAACATGTTGGTGACGGGTAAACGGCAGAGGGGTTTAGGTTATCGGTTATGGGGTATGATGCCTCCTAGGTTAAATCTATGCCCTTATATAAGCTTTGGGCTCAAGTATTCTAAGTTAACAAGGATTACAACTTTAATGAAAAGTAAGATTCTAATGAATGCTTAATCTCTAAGGATTCCTACTTTTCAGCCGTCCTCCTTGTTTCATGGGAATTCCTCTCCTTTTGGCTTGACATATCTTTTGATCCGGGGCTTGGAAAAATATTTGGCTTTCACACGACAGACGAGCAGATTTTTCTTTATCTATCGAGGTCCACTTTACTTTTCCTCTTCATAAGGCCACTGTCACCTTGCTGTCACGACAGCTCCATGGCAGCTTCATCCTCGTCGTCTGCTTGTCCAGTTCAGCTCTTCTGCTTCTCTGCCCAGCGCCTGCCTTCACCGTCTACGATGGCAGCAACCTGCAAAATAAGCCATCTTTTAGTAGAATCCGTGCCTTTAATCCATTTGTGATGTTTTACTGTAAACTAACCTAAACGTAATGCAATGATGCTTGAATGCAACAGAAATATGGGTTAAAAAGGGTGTAAATAATAGAACTTTTACACACTCAACACACCCCCAAACTCAAGTTTTTGCTTGCCCTCAAGCAATTAGACCTAAAAGAAAGATGAATAAAAGAAAAAAAATTTTGTGTTGGCCTTCAAACAGTGAACTGTCACTTACCCGTCGCTCATTTTCTATAGTGGCAGCAACCTGTCGGAAAGATTAGGATCTGTCCGAAATCTCCCTATAGTCCTCGTGCAGTGTGTGCATGCTTGTGAACAGTTATATGCTAAGACTCTCTTAGTTTCACTAGAATATTCAACCCTTAACTTGAATTTTTATGCCAAAGTTTATCTTTTTGAAGGCACATTTTCATGCTTCTTTTATTTTCTGTTTTGACTTGATTTTTCTATTTTTCTAGCTAAAGTTTCACTAGAGCCGGTTTCGGGCACCTCTAGCTAACTTCCTAGAGCCGGTTTCGGGCACCTCTAGTGCTATTGATTTTCTTTTGCTAAACTTCTTTCCTAGAGCCAGTGTTAGGCACCTCTAGGGGCTATTCAAGTGCTAAGTTTTCCTATTCTAGTTTGGCTAAAAGAAATCTAAGCAGTATAACAGTCACAATGGTGTTTAAGTTTTCAGAACTATAGAAAGGCTCTAAACTTCTCCTTAAACTGTCCTAAAGATGCTGCCACGACAGAGCTGTCATGACAGGTAAGTTAACTTCACAGTTTTAAGCCAACAGTTTAATCTTTTCTGATTTTTTTTATAAAATTAAATAAATAAAAGACACAACAAATTAATAAAAAGATGTACTAAGACTCCATTAATGATGGAGGGTTGCCACCCCCAAACTCGAGGGTTGCATTGCCCTCAATGCAAAATGACAGAAAAACAAAAACATGAAGGCAAGTACATCACAAAATATATAAGGCAGGCAGCAAGGAAATAAAAGACTTAAATTTTCAATCGCTGTCCTCGCTGCTGCTGCTGACACGGATCTGATGGCGGCGTCTGGGTTGTGGTGGAGGCTGGACAGTTTGCTCAACGAGCTGGACGTCTGAACTGCTGCCACTGTCCCACGTGCCGCTGGTGGAGGTGCTAGCCTTGGGCATCAGCTTCCTGTCTGCCACGTGCTTCTGTCACTTGACAGGCGTAAACTCCCTCTCTAAATTCCTTCAAATTAGAGGTTCTTCTTCGATGTCGGCTGTAGCTGGCCGCTTGGTTCCACGTGCAGGGCTGTCGACTGAAGGATTCGCAGCTGCCGTCCGGGCAGGTGAAGAGGTGGAGGCAGCAGAATATGCATGGGGGGAGACAGGTGGTGTGGGTGTAGGGGAGGGGATATGAAAATAATGGGCAGGGAAGGTGGGGAAGATGACATCCGTATAATGTAAAGTGTCAGTAATGAAATTTACCGTTGCGTTGGTGAAGTCCCGGATGAAGGTCATCATTCCCATTTGTCGTTCTTCTACCCGTTGGATTGCAGCAAGGATGGTGGCAGAATGGTCTGTCGGGGCGGTGGCGGCGGCAGGTTCTGTGGCAGGCTCCTCATCTGAGTCTGCAGGGGAGGCAGCTGGGTTGAAGGAGTGAATGGGTGTTGCAGCTATGACCTCCATGAGGCTTGAGATGTTGTTGTCAGTCCAGCCACGACCATTGACTAATTTGTCGGTGGATACCTCGGGGACAGCAACACAGCGGCAGAGAGAAGTTATCGTGAACGGCAGGCAGAGGCGAGAGTCTATTCGATGGGCACAATCCAAAATGCTTTCCCTCATATATCGGCCCACGTTGATAGGCCTGTCGTGCATAATGGAGTGGATGAGGGCGAGACGCTGCTGGTTCACCGTCGTGTGATGGGAGGACGGCATGATACGCTTTTTGATGAAAGCGTTCCAAAGTTTAGCTTCTGGGAGCAGCTGCCCCCTTTTGACGGAGTGGGGGTTCTTTTTGCTGGTTGTCCATGTTGTTCCTTCCTCTGTCACCTCCGCCATGACAGCATCATAGGCGGCAGCATCGAGGGTGTCGAGAAATTTCTGGTGGGCATCATCATATGGGCCAAAGAAGAGGCCAAACATGTGGTTGATGCTGTCAGCTGTGAATGGCACCTCCACTCCTCGGATGGTGACAGATGTTGCCGTTCTGCTGTCAATGGCAGCGTAGAACTCTCTAACCAGGGTGTCGTTTAGTTCTGCTAGCTGTTCTGCAAATTGCTCCCATAGTTGAGCTCGTATGGCCCTCGCAATGAATGGTCGGAGCCCCATGTTTGGTGCTTGGCGGATGTAGACGAAGCCCCTCTCTTCCCATAATTCCTTGTTAGCGAACGGCGTTGCTGCTGCTGAAGAAGAGGCTGAGGCAGCGCTGCGGCGGGTTTGTCTAGACGACATATTAGTTGCAAAGGTTGTGGAAATGAAGAAAGCAAATAAAAACTAGAGGAGAAAGCAAGGAAGAGTAAGCAGAAGTGAGAAAAATGAAAATGAAAACGGGGTTTTATAGCGGTCGAGGGGCTGCCCGTTTAATGCTGTAACGGCAGGCGTGGATAACGGAGCGACTGTTGGGATTTAGCGTGTCTGACGCGTCTGACACGTATTTATGCGTCTGTTACGCGTCTGCCACACGCTTCTACGTCTGCCGTGTCAGTCTGTTGACAGCCTGTCTTATCCGTCTACGGCGGCAGCCGAAATGACAGGCTTCAATAAATGGGCTCTGTTGGGCTGATGGATGGATGGTGGGCTTGGGTCACTTCTCCTTTTCTTCTTGACTCCTTTATTTCCTAAACACATAAAATAGAAAAAAAAATTATTCAAATAAAATAAACCTAATTACCTAATAAATAATAAAATAATAAAAATAAAATTTAGGTTAAATTAGGGATGCCTTGTGGGGCATCTCCCAAAGTAACCACTTCCTGTATTCTTGGGGCTTCAGTCCTTTGATAATGCTTGAGGCGCTGTCCATTAACTTTGAATTGGTGCCCGTCTTTTAATGATTGGATTGTGATGGCACCATGGGGAAAAACTTGCACCACTTGGAACGGGCCAGACCATCTAGACTTTAGCTTTCCTGGGAAGAGTTTCAGTCTAGAATTGAATAACAACACAAGCTGTCCTGGACAGAACTGTCGTGGCAGCAACTTCTTGTCATGCCACTTCTTTGTTTTCTCCTTGTAGATTCTTGCATTTTCATAGGCCATCGTCCGTATTTCTTCAAGCTCGTTCAGATCTAACAGCCTTTTCTGGCCTGCCTTGTCCAAGTCCATATTCACTGTCTTGATATCCCAATATGCTTTATGCTCTATCTCGACAGGCAAGTGGCAGGTTTTTCCATAAATCAGTCGGTATGGAGACATGCCCAACGGAGTCTTAAAAGCTGTCCTATATGCCCATAATGCATCATTCAGAAGTAAAGACCAATCTTTCCTAGTTGGTTTAACCATCTTCTCAAGAATGTTCTTCACTTCCCTATTGGATATCTCAGCCTGTCCATTGGTCTGTGGGTGGTATGCTGTCGCGATCCGGTGCTTGACACCGTATTTCTTCAAGGCGGCAGCAATAACCCTATTGTCAAAATGTCTCCCTTCATCACTGATAATCGCCTTGGGGATGCCAAACCTCGAAAAAATGTTTTTGAGTAAAAACTTTTGGACCGTCTTGGCATCATTCTTTTGTGTGGCGATAGCTTCAACCCACTTAGAGACATAATCTACTACTAGGAGGATGTATAAATTTCCACATGAAGATGGAAAAGGTCCCATAAAATCAATCCCCCAGACGTCGAAGATCTCGACCTCTAAGATGTTCTGCAGTGGCATCTCGTTTCTCCTCGAGATGTTACCTGTCCGCTGGCACCTATCACAGTTCTTGTAGAAGTTATGTGCATCTTTACATAGTGTCGGCCAGTAGAACCCTGATTGCAGCACCTTGGCAGCAGTTTTATTGCCTCCTAAGTGTCCTCCATATTGTGAAGCATGGCAGTGATGGAGAATGTCCTCTTGCTCTTCTTGTGGTACGCACCTCCTTATAACCTGATCTGCGCATAGTTTGAAAAGAAGAGGTTCGTCCCAATAATAATGCTTAACATCATTTTGGAACCTCTTCCTGGCTTGATAATTAAGATCGGAAGGAAGTATTCCGCTAACTATAAAATTAACGAAATCAGCATACCAGGGGAGTTCAGAAAACTTACCTGCCGCCATGGCTGTTGCGGCAGCGATTGCAGCAGCAAAGAGCTGCTCATCTGGGAAGGTCTCCAGTATGTTTGTTTCATCGATTGGTAGACTCTGTCCCTTCTCCAACCTTGACAAGTGGTCTGCCACCTGATTTTCTGTTCCTTTTTTGTCTTTGATCTCAAGGTCGAATTCTTGTAATAGCAAGATCCACCGTATCAATCTAGGCTTTGCGTCCTTTTTCGCGAACATATACTTAAGGACAGAATGGTCTGTGTGCACAATTACCTTCGTCCCAAGTATGTAAGAACGAAACTTGTCGATGGAGAACACCACAGCTAATAGCTCCTTTTTTGTGGTGGTGTAGTTCACTTGGGCGTCATTTAATGTCTTGCTGGCGTAGTATATGACATGGAACAGCTTATTTCTGCGCTGCCCAAGTGCTGCCCCGACAGCATAGTCACTAGCATCACACATAATCTCAAATGGCTGTGTCCAGTCTGGTGGCTGTACTATGGGGGCTGTCACCAGTTTTTCCTTCAGAACCTTGAATGCTTCAGTACATTCATCATTAAAGTCAAAGGGTCGGTTCTGCTCTAGGAGATGGCATAGGGGCTTGGTAATTTTTGAGAAATTTGCAATGAATCTCCGATAAAAACCAGCATGCCCTAAAAAACTCCTAATGCCCTTGACTGTGGTCGGTGGCGGCAGCTTTTCTATGACTTCTATTTTGGCCCTGTCGACTTCTATCCCACGGCAGCTAATCTTATGGCCGAGAACTATCCCTTCATCCACCATAAAGTGGCATTTTTCCCAATTCAAAACAAGATTAGCTTTTTCACATCTTTCAAGTACCTTTTGAAGATTGCTAAGGCAGCTTTCAAAATCGTCCCCAAAGACGGAAAAATCATCCATGAAAATTTCTAGGAATTCCTCTACCATGTCGGAGAATATGGCCATCATGCACCTTTGGAAGGTGGCAGGTGCATTACAGAGTCCAAATGGCATTCTCCTAAAAGCGTACGTTCCGTAGGGGCATGTAAAAGTCGTCTTTTCTTGATCCTCTGGTGCAATAGCAATTTGGTTGTAACCTGAGTAACCATCAAGAAAACAATAGTAAGATTTACCCGCTAATCTATCAAGCATTTGATCAATAAAGGGTAAAGGAAAGTGGTCCTTTCGGGTAGCTTTGTTAAGCTTCCGATAGTCCATACAAACCCTCCAACCGGTCACAGTCCTGGTTGGGATTAACTTATTGTTCTCATTGGTTATCACGGTCATTCCTCCTTTCTTTGGAACACATTGCACCGGGCTCACCCATTTGCTGTCGGAGATGGCGTAAATAATACCAGCATCTAACCACTTAATTATCTCTTTACGCACCACCTCTTTCATCGCATGGTTTAGCCGCCTTTGGGCATCAATAGTTGGCTTATGATCTTCCTCCAGGAGGATTTTATGCATGCATAACGCCGAACTAATGCCTTGAATGTCTGCTATCGTCCATCCAATCGCCTTTTTGTGCTGCCTTAGCATGTCGATTAGCTGTTGTTCCTGTTCCTGTGGCAGCTTAGAAGAGATGATTACGGGCAACGTATCATTTGAACCAAGAAAAGCATATTTAAGCTGCCCTGGCAGAGGCTTCAGTTCTAAGGCAGGTGGTTCAATAGTAGATGGCTTTTGGATTAAATTGTTATCCGAAGTGTAATTCAAAGGTTCGAATAACTTACCTGGACGATGGCTTAACCAGTTTACTTCTTCCTGATCTTCAGTATCAGATGTATTGGAGTCAGAGGAGTTGCTGTCGTCGGTGCTGTCTTCGTTGCTGTCGTGACAGGCCTGTAAGTGGTTGTCGCAGCAGTGGCCAAAGTTTATATCATGACAGCCCGACCTAATGTATGGATGATCAAGGGTTACTTCAATGATAGCCTTGCATTCCTCATCCACATCAGCATGTTTCATTGCTTGGAGAACATTTAATTTAATCTCTTGATCGTTCACGCGCATGGTGAGTTCTCCTTTCTCCACATCAATCAGTGATCTTCACGTGGCTAAGAAGGGTCGCCCAAGGATGACTGGTGCGTTTTCATCTGCCTCACAATATAAAACAAGAAAGTCAGCAGGAAAAATAAACTTATCCACTCTTACCAGAATATCTTCAATCTTTCCCTCTAGATGAACGTAAGAGCGGTCTACCAGCTGCAGAGTTACTGTCGTGGGCCGCGCCTTTCCAATACCTAATTTCTGAAAAACAGACTTTGGCATTAAATTAACACTAGCACCAAGATCACAAAGTGCCTTGCCCACAAATTTGTCTCCGATTACACAAGGTATGATGAAGCTCCCCGGATCCTTCTTTTTCTGGGGTGGCTGCCGATGAAGAATACTCATGCAACCATCTGCCATCCTTACCGTTTCAAACTCCCCAAATTTATATTTCTTTGACATGACATTCTTGAGAAATTTGGCGTAACCAGGCATCTCCCTAACGGCATCTAACAGCGGAATATTAATTTGAACCTGCTTAAAAATATCATAAATCTTTTTAAGTTGAGATTCCTGTTTAGTTTGCTGTATCCGTTGAGGAAAAGGTGGTGGGGGACGGTAATCGGCAATACGTCCTTCCCACAGCATACGAATCTGAGGACGATGTTCTTCATTTTTCTCCTCTGTCGCTTCTGCTGTCGTGACAGGCTCATCGGCAGCAGTCTGTTTATCACCTGTCGGGGCAGCTTCCTCGGCAGGTTTATCCACGGCTGGTTCCTTTTCTGTTTCAGCTTCTTTTTCCGGCCCTGGTAGTTTCTTCCCACTCCTGGTAGTAATTGCCTTACATTTCTTATGTGTGGGTGGTCTAGCATTTTCAGTATTGCTAGGGAATCCTCCATTTTGCCTCGGCTTAATATGTTGAGAAACTTGACCCATTTGTGTCTCCAGAGATTTCAAGGTAGCTTCATGATTTGTCATTCTCATCTCGGTTTTATCCATGAAGTTCTCTGTCTTCTTAACAAACTGATTCATATTCTCAATATAAGTACCGGTCTGAGACATAAAGGTGGCCAGAGTCTGTTCCAATATACTGCTCGTGGCAGGTGGTGGATGCTGTTGCTGCTGCGGCGGCAGGTTCTGCGGCAGCTGCTGTCGCGTCAGCAGTCTAGGACCTCCCTGATTCTGATTGTGTGCTTGAGGATTCAGGGCATTGTTAGGATTACTCCAGGAAAATTTGGGATCCTTCCTCCAATTGGGGTTATAATTGTTGGAATTGTAATTTGGCTTGTAATTTCCAACATATTTTCCTTCTTCTACTTGTATTGGGCACTCATCCCTACTATGATTTCCCTCACAGATATCACATACTTCCTCAACAGCAAATCCTTGTAATCCATCATCATTCAACAACCTTTTCATTGCTTTAGTAAGGAATGCTACCTGTGATTTCATAGTGTTGTCGGCTTCATAATCCTTGACAGCAAGTACCCGTTTACCCCCTCTTCTTGCAGTCGGAAACTGCTCCTCATTCTTAGCCAGATTTTTCAAAACTTGCAATGCCTCGTCTGGATCTTTATCCAATAATAGTCTATTTGCTGCAGAATCAATTCTAATGCGAGTTTGTAAGTTAGCAGCATTATAGAACTTAGTTACCTGATTCCAGACGGGGAATCCATGCATGGGGCAGTTTCGAAGAAGAGTAGTAAATCTGTCCCAGGCCTCGTGCATTGGCTCGTCATCTTCCTGCTGAAAAGTAGCAATTTCATTACGTAATCGCTCAGATAAATGCGAAGGATTAAAACGAGATAAGAATTCACGAGACAAATCTGCCCAAGTCACGATTGAACCCGGTGTAAGTTTATTCCACCAAGTTTTAGCTCTGTCTCTCAATGAGTGGGGGAATAACCGAAGCCTCAGTATCTCCGGATTAACTCCTGGCAGTCTAAATGAACCACAGATCTCCTGGAACGTTTTGAGATGCTCCCTAGCATCTTCTGTCACAGCACCACTAAACTGCCCGGTGTTGTTGATCATACTAAACATGACAGGCTTGAGTTCGAAGTTATCAACATCAATATCCGGCAGTGTGGTCTCTAGCTCTACATGATCGTTCAGCATGTAGTCACGACATGACCGTCGTCCAGCTGCTGCGAGCGGGTCACCGACATGCTGTATACCATCACCGGCGGGCGGATTACGGGCCATCTGCTCTAGCTGTTCTTCAAGGTATTCGTTCCTGTCTAAAAGGTGGCGAAGTTGTTTCTTGAGATTGAAGGAACGTTCGATTTCCGGATCTAATTTATACTCAGGATCTTCGCCTCTTTTAGATTTGTGCATAAACAAGATAGCCTTGTGAAAAGCAAGAGTTTAAAGTACTAACGAAAAATAGAAAAAGAAAAATTAAAAGAAAAAAAACAAAAACAAAAACGAAAAGTGCAATAAAAGAAAGGTGTAGTTATGTTGCCAATCCCCGGCAATGGCGCCAAAAACTTGTTGCGTGTAAAAGAGTCTATCGCAATTGTAGTGCAAGTGTACACGACGCAAGTAGTAATGTGATACGAAGTATCGGATATCGTCTCCACAGGGATTGGGCTAATAGCTTCACCTAGTTTTACTGCATGAAAGTAAAGGAAATAATTGAGAGTTGTCACGAGAATAATAAAGGAAAACGTAAATAAAAGAATAGAGAAATCAAGATAGAGAGAATGGGCTGGTATTGAATTGCTCAGTAGTGCAGGTATTGTATTGCTTAGGAATTCCAGTTCTGTCGTCACGTCTGTCGCCGACAGCACCTGTCGCGGCAGCTTTCTGTTGGTCGTCGCGGCAACAAACACACCAGCTCAGTACGTTCAAGTTTGGCAAGAATCCCAGATCTGCCTTGGCCTATCCCTAGGTCCAAGTCTGTCGATGATCACGTCTTTGACGATACCTCCCGGCGTGAATCGAAGGATGAACACCGATGTGTATGAATTCTTCCTTAGCCACTTAACCTTGCCCTATCCCTAGGCACAAGATAGTTCAACTATAAACTAGAGAACTCGCTCTTATTTCTTTCGTATACTTAACTCTCCCGATGCTAAGTAAATAGATAACCTCACAATACTCTCCCGATGCTCTTGCAAGATATTAAAACCAAAATAAGAGAACTTGAAGTTTATTTTATTGAACTTGGAAAATCCTAAAACAAAACAACCCTTGCAACTACTTTACAAAACAACCCGTGGCCCTAGGGGGAATTTAGAACATGTTGGTGACGGGTAAACGGCAGAGGGGTTTAGGTTATCGGTTATGGGGTATGATGCCTCCTAGGTTAAATCTATGCCCTTATATAAGCTTTGGGCTCAAGTATTCTAAGTTAACAAGGATTACAACTTTAATGAAAAGTAAGATTCTAATGAATGCTTAATCTCTAAGGATTCCTACTTTTCAGCCGTCCTCCTTGTTTCATGGGAATTCCTCTCCTTTTGGCTTGACATATCTTTTGATCCGGGGCTTGGAAAAATATTTGGCTTTCACACGACAGACGAGCAGATTTTTCTCTATCTATCGAGGTCCACTTTACTTTTCCTCTTCATAAGGCCGCTGTCACCTTGCTGTCACGACAGCTCCATGGCAGCTTCGTCCTCGTCGTCTGCTTGTCCAATTCAGCTCTTCTGCTTCTCTGCCCAGCGCCTGCCTTCACCGTCTACGATGGCAGCAACCTGCAAAATAAGCCATCTTTTAGTAGAATCCGTGCCTTTAATCCATTTGTGATGTTTTATTGTAAACTAACCTAAATGTAATGCAATGATGCTTGAATGCAGCAGAAATATGGGTTAAAAGGGTGTAAATAATAGAACTTTTACACACTCAACAATTGAGTGCAAGTGTACACGACGCAAGTAGTAAAGTGATACTGGAGTACCGGATATCGTCTCCACAGGGACTGGGCTAACCCTTTCCTTCGCTATTTGCACAAGGGGAAAAGAAGAGATTTAATAGTTTGTCACGAAAATAATAAAAAATACTTGAAAATAAGGTTAAAGAAATCAAGATAGAGAGAATGGGCTGGTATTGAATTGCTCAGTAGTGCAGGTATTGCATTGCTTAGGAACTTCAGTTCTGTCGTCGCGCCTGTCGCGGCAGCTGTCCGTTGGTCGTCGCGGCAGCAAACACACCAACTCAGTACTTTCAAGTTTGGCAAGAATCCCAGATCTGCCTTGGCCTATCCCTAGGTCCAAGTCTGTCGATGATCACGTCTTGATGATACCTTCCGGCGTGAATTGAAGGATGAACACCGATGTGTATGAATTCTTCCTTAGCCACTTAATCTTGCCCTATCCCTAGGCACAAGATAGTTCAACTATAAACTAGAGAACTCGCTCTTATTTCTTTCGTATACTTAACTCTCCCGATGCTAAGTAAATAGATAACCTCACAATGCTCTCCCGATGCTCTTGCAAGATATTAAAACCAAAATAAGAGAACTTGAAGTTTATTTTATTGAACTTGGAAAATCCTAAAACAAAACAACCCTTGCAACTACTTTACAAATCAACCCGTGGCCCTAGGGGGGTTTTAGAACATGTCGACGGCGGGTAGACGACGGGTAGACGATGGAGGGTTTTTGGTTGTCGGTTTAAAGGGAAATCGGCTATGGGTTATGGGATGTGGAGGTTGAGATCTGCCCTAGGTTAAAATACATGCCCTTATATAAGCTTTGGGCTCAAGTTATCTAATTTAACAAGGATTACAACTTTAATTAAAAGTATGATTCTAATAAAGACTAAATCTTCAAGGAATATACTTTCCAGCCGTCCTCATTGTTTCTTGGGATTTTCTCTCCTTGAACTTTAGGCTTGACATATCTTTTGATCTGGGGCTCGGAAAAATATGAGGTTTTCACACGACAGACGAGCAGAATTTTCTCTATCTATCGAGGTCCACTTTGCTTTTTCTCTCCACAAAACTGCTGTCACCATGCTGTCACGGCAGCACCATGGCAGCAACGTCCTCCTTGACTGCTCATTCCAGATTTTCTGCATTGCTGCCCAGCGCCTGCCACGATTGCTGCCCTGGGTGCTGTCACGACTGCTGCCACGACAGATACCTGCAAAAGTAACCAAATTTAGCAGTATCTACGCAATTTTATCTAAATGTGATGTTTATGCAAAACTTAACCTAAAATGCAGTTAAACATGCTTGAGTGCAGCAAAAATAAGGATAAATGATGGGTAAAATATAGAACTTTTAAGTACTGATCACAGTGCTTCAGTGTTCTCGAAGATAGATTTGAGATCAGGGTACTACCAGTTGAAAGTGAAGGAGTGTGATGTTCCGAAGACAGCTTTTAGGACTAGATATGGTCACTATGAGTTCCTTGTGATGCCGTTCGGGCTCACGAATGCACCTGCAGCATTCATGGATATGATGAACAGGATTTTTAGAGACTATCTAGACCGTTTTGTAGTTGTTTTCATTGATGACATACTTGTGTACTCGAAGACCGAAGAAGAGCATGATGAGCATTTGAGGTTTGTTTTACAGAGATTGTTGAGCAACCAGTTGTATACGAAGCTTAGTAAATGTGAGTTCTGGATTCGAGAGGTTGTATTTCTTGGCCATGTTGTTTTGGCCGAAGGTATCCGTGTCGATCCGTCGAAGATTGAGGCTATTGTTGAGTGGAAACAACCTAAGTCTATGACCGAGATTAGGAGTTTCCTAGGATTAGCCGGTTACTATAGGAGGTTTGTTGATGGTTTCTCTAGAGTAGCTGCTCCTTTGACTAAATTGTTGCAAAAAGGAGTTAAGTTTGAATGGTCAGATGCGAGACAGAAGGCCTTTGAGAAACTGAAAGAAGCTTTGACAAACGCTCCAGTGTTAGTGCAACCTGTTTCAGGTAAGGAGTTTGTGATCTACAGTGATGCTTCCTACGTAGGTTTAGGATGTGTTTTGATGAAAGAAAGAAGAGTTGTTGCTTATGCTTCTAGATAGTTGAAGATTCATGAGAAGAACTATCCTACTCATGATATAGAGTTAGCCGCGGTTGTCTTTGCATTGAAGATTTGGCGTCATTACTTGTATGGTGAGAAGTGTATAGTTTACACCGATCACAAGATCTTGAAGTACTTTATGACACAAAAAGAGTTGAACCTGAGACAAAGAAGATGGCTTGAATTGTTAAAAGATTATGATTTGACCATTGAGTACCATCCGGGTAAGGCAAATGTGGTAGCCGATGCTTTGAGTAGAAAGGTGGCCGTTGAGTTGAGAGCTATGTTTGCTAAATTGAGTGTGTCCGATGATGGTGGGTTGATCACCGAGTTGCAAGTGAAGCTTTCTTTGATTCAGTTGATTAGAGAGAAGCAGATGCAAGATATGACTTTAGTTCTTCATGTTCAGGACATAGCCGAAGGAAGACCGACCGAGTATAGTTTCAGTGGTGAGAGCTTGTTGTGCTTTAGAGATAGAATTGTTGTACCAGAAGATGTTGAGTTGAGGCGTCAGATATTGAGTGAAGCACATTTGAGTCCCTTTTCTATGCATCCGGGTAGTACCAAATGTACCGAGATTTGAAGAATGACTACTTCTGGGTTGGTTTGAAGAAAGATGTAGCCGAGTATGTGAGTTGTTGTATGGTTTGTCAGAGAGTGAAGGCAGAACATCAGGTTCCCTCAGGTTTGTTACAGCCTTTGAAGATTCCGGAATGGAAATGGGAGAGGATCACCATGGATTTTGTTTTGGGGTTGCCTTTGTCTCCTTCGAGGAAGAATTCTGTTTGGGTGATTGTTGATAGGTTCACTAAGTGTGCTCACTTCTTAGCAGTGAACACTACGGATTCCTTAGACAAGTTGGCAAACTTGTACATCCGTGAGATTGTGAGACTTCATGGAGTTCCGAAGTCTATTGTTTCAGATAGAGATCCTAGATTTACTTTGAGGTTCTGGGGTTGCTTGCATAGTGCTCTAGGTAGCCGTTTGCATTTCAGTACGTCTTATCATCCGCAGTCCGATGAGCAGTCAGAGCGAGTGATACAGATTCTAGAGGATATGCTTCGTTGTTGTGTGATTGACTTCCAGGGTTCTTGGGAGAAGCACTTACCGTTAGTTGAGTTTGCTTACAATAACAGTTATCAGTCTAGTATTCAGATGGCTCCCTATGAGGCTTTGTATGGTAGGCGATGTAGGACTCCGATTTGTTGGGCTGAAACAGGTCAAAGGTTGTTACCTATGCCGGATTTTCTTAAAGGGACTACCGACAAGGTGAAGTTGATTTGTGATCGTTTGAAAGCAGCTTCCGATCGTCAGAAGTCTTATGCGGATTCGAAGAGGAAAGAGATTGAGTACTCTGTGGGTGAGAAAGTGTTTCTGAAAGTATCTCCGTGGAAGAAGGTAATGAGATTTGGCCGGAAGGGCAAGTTGAGTCCGATGTTCATTGGTCCGTATGAGATAGTTGAGCGGATTGGGCCTGTAGCTTACCGTTTGAGGTTACCTTCTGAGTTAGAGAAGATCCATGATGTTTTTCATGTGTCTATGCTTAGGAGATATAGGTCAGACCCTTCTCATGTTATGCCCGTTGAGGAGATAGAGTTAAATCCGGATTTGTCTTATAATGAAGAGCCTGTTGAAATACTTGCTTCTGATAGCAAGGTGTTGCGTGGTAAGACCATAGTGTTGGTCAAGGTTTTGTGGAGACATAGAGGTGTGGAAGAGGCCACGTGGGAGAGGAAAGCTGATATGGTTGAACAGTTTCCGTATTTGTTTCCGTCATGTAAATTTCGGGGACGAAATTCCTTAAGTAGGGGAGAGTTGTAACAACCGGGTTCAGGGGTTAGGTGAAAATAATATTTTAATATTATTTGGGCTCGGTTTTATAATTTAAATAATCTTTTTAAGTTTCGGGTTTCAAAAATAAATATTTGAAATTAGACCAAATTGAAGGAATTGCAAAGTGGAGAGTTTTTAAAGAAGAAAGAAGATAGTCATTCATTAATGGCCTTTTTGGTAATTTACCCAACTTTTTATTCTAAATCCCCCTTTCTACCAAATAGTCACTATTCACTCTCTTTCCCACCCAACTTAACGTGAAAATAGAGCTCTCTCCTCTCCATCACTATTCCATCAAAAAGCTCCTCCATTTCAACTCATTTTTAAAAGGTAACATCGTTTTTGACTTCTCCTCAACTCCCTCTCTTTAAAAGTACCATTAGTTTTCATTTTCGTTAAAGTTTTGGAAAATGGAGTTTTGAAGATTTTGATTAAAAATGGAAACTTTATGTTGTTAAGTTTAATGTTTTGATTTAATATGGTTAGTTATGAAGTCTAGGAACTAAATGGTACCACATATATGAATTTTGAATGGTTTTAAGCAAATTCCCGAATTTGGGTATAAATGGGGTTTTTGGAGGGTTTTTGGTGAGTTTTGGGGGTTGTTTTAGGTGGGAATTGATAGCCCAATGGTAGTACTATGGTTAGGGGTTGATTTGGGATCATTTGTGGGTGCAAAGGATGTTAGAAACATGGATTTTGGATGTGGTTTTGGGGCTGCCCGAGTTTGCAAAATATGGGGTTTGTTTATGGCTTGAAATTGTGTGAATTGTAATTGAATTGTGTTCCGGGTTGGTATTTTGATGGTGGGCTGATTTGAGGTTATTTGAATTGTGATTGAGGTTATTTAGAAGCGGGAATTTGTGTTGGAGAAGCTTCGGGAAGAAATCCGGAAACTTGAGGGTGGTTGCTTGCTCGGCTTGGAGCTTGAAAGCTTAGGTGAGTGGTTAAATGTTTAAAGTGGTTTTTAAATGGTTGGTTCGACTATGTTGACTAGGTTGGGCTTGGTAGACCCACCTAGAGTTAGGATTAGGGTAGTAGCCTAATCCTAAACTTAATCTAGAGCCATTGGTTGAACTTGTATTCGATGAATATGCCTCGTAATATATGTGATATGATTTCTTGTGTATAATGTGTTATACATGTGAGATGAGGCATGATTTGTGATGCTTATGGCATGCATGGAAATAGTTCATGATTGAGATCATGGTGAGTACGTGTTAAGCACGGAATTGATTGAAATGAATAATGTAGATTGAGTTGAATGTTGGCACTAGTATGCTTGAGTACAAATGATCGATCATTAGGATGTTAGTGTGCACACATGAGTCTAAATTCGCGCGTGGCCTTGGTGGCGTTGAGTCACCAAGGAGGAGTACGGGTTCGCCCGGAAATTGTATTTATATATAGTCGGTGATGAGTGGAATCCCATCGACGGGGCGTGAGGATGAGTGGAATCCCCTCCGCGAGACCGGTGATGAGTGTAATCCCACCGTGAGGTAAAGTGGTTGTTGGATATGAGTTCCAACGTGGTTATCCGCGTATTCGGATCATAGCTAGGTGCCAATATTGATTGATATGTGTATCAATGTGTTGTGGAATGTGATCTCTATTTGGATGTTTATATGTGATTACATATGATGTGAATTAGAGCTTGTTGAGCATGGCATATAATTTGGATATTGTTCATGCACCTTTAACTTTTGGCTCTTGAGGATCCTTGGTAATTGTGCATTTACCTTGGTTAAGATCGTGCTTGGACCCTGTATTGTCGAGGTTTGTTTTTAAAGAGCTTACCCTCACTAAGCTTATTGCTTACGCTCTCTCTTTGTTCGACAATGCAGATCCTTAGTTCGTGGGTTGCTTGCGCAAGTGGAGGGCCTCCAAGTGTGGTTGTTGGCTTTGAGTACATCAAGTATGAGCTTTTAATGTTTGAACATGTAATAGCTAAGCAATGGGATTTGTGTTATTTTGATGGATATTGTTGGTTGTTTAGGAGCTTGTTTAGACTCCTTCTTATGTTGCTTTTGTATGGCTTGCTGATGCCATGTTTGAATTGCAAACCATGTCTAATTTCTCTTACCAAGTATGTTGGCATTGTGCCTTTTGAGGTTGCCTTTTTGTTTGAATGTTGAAGTATGAGACCTTGAATGCTTATATGTCATCTTTGATCAATTGCATGATTTCTTTGATGTATGTACATGTTGGGTGCTTGTGTGGCTAAATATTGGTCTGTAAATGTTGTTTGTATGTTCGTATGTGGCTAAGTAAGTCTTAAATCACATCTAGGTTCGAGTCTTGTGTGTTTTTGCTGAATTTTGGAGACTTGCAGTGCATGGCGTATCGGTACGCCTAAGGGCCGTATCGATACGGCCTTGCCTCCAGGACTCAAGTTTGGCTGGGCGTATCAATACGCGATGGTGTATCGATATGGTTTTTGCTCACTGGAATTCTGAGATTTTGGTGAGTTATTACCGTATCGGTATGGTGTGTTAGCGTATCGGCACGGGTTTATCTCGTTGACCACGAGATGTTGACTGGGAAGGGCGTATCGATACGCTTAAGGGCTGTATCGATACGGTCTTCCTGTGTTGACCCTTGAGTGTTGACTTTGGTCAAGGCGTATCGATACCCTTGACAAGTGTATCGATACGGCCTGCTTAATTACAGAAAATGAGTTGTTTTATGAACGATGTCTTGAATGGTCGATCTTTGTATTGCTCTTGTTTCCGCTGACGTGTTTCACATAGGTAATGGTAATGCGTTTAGATAAGATTAATAAAAGAAATTTTCTGGGTCGTTAACCGAGGAGGAACCTTAACGGGTTTCGCTTCGATTTTCCCCGTGTAGCCCACTCGGACCGGTCAAGCGTCCGGACCGGGACGAGGGGGTTACATGGGGTGGTGGCTTTTCGAAGTTTATAGGCCGGTGTAGTGCAGTTGAAGCGGAGCTTTGGGAGATTCATGAGGGTTTGGTTTATGCCTTGCATTGTAATATCGATTCTGTAACCGTAGAATCGGATTGTTCTGAGATAATCCGTATGTTGCGCAACGGTAATGATAGGATTGGTCAGTCTTCTTTGTTGTGCGCAATCCGTTCTTTGATTCGTAGATTCCGGGTTTGTGACTTTCATCATTTATGTCGAGATGCTAACCGGGTTGCGGATGTTCTTGCTAAGTTGGGGCCTTGGCAGGGTTATGAGGCGACATATTATTGTTATCCGCCTGATGCAGTGTTGGGTTTGTTGCATGATGAATTGCCCACTTCGGGTTAGGTTTATGTTTACGTGTTAATTTTTGGTATGATGTAATGCTATGGTGAGTACTCTTTTCTTCCATTTAGGTTAGGGAGGTTTTTAATGAGGCTCGCCATAGTATTTCCCCTTGATTAATCAAAAAAAAATTAACCTAATTTGTGTCACTCTCTGATCAGACTATCAATTGTCGGTGGTTCGAGTAATTTCTCCTTCAAAAAATAAATTATATTTTTTGTGTTAGGCTCACGTGTCCTTTCGGTGCTTGACGACATCGTCTTTGTGACTTTCTCTCTACTTCTTACCTCGAATTTTAAGGGGCACGATTCCTATGTGGAAGGTCGATCCGGTGCTCGCTTTGGTGGTATTATTCGCTGCAAGTTAGAAGGTTTAACGACGCCTCCCCTGCTAGCGTTTTGTCCCCAGTCCTTTGGTAGTTGGTTGTTCGGTTTTCTTTTTCAGAGTCTTTGGTTGAGCCCTTTGCGTCACTATAGAGGTGCGCTCGACGTAGTTATGTTTAGTCTGCGGTAGTCCGTTTAATGTCTCGACTCTCTGACTTCGCTTCTTCCCACCTTCAGCCTCCGCGATTCTGGATCTGACGTGTTGTTGTTGTTCGGCCACTTGCTCTGCATCACCATTATCGCCCTCATCCTCCAGTGACCCCCCAAAACGACATGCAGACTTGTTGTGATTGCTGGCATCGTCCTTTCCCGGCTCTGGTCGACGTTATGTCCTTGTGCTTTCTTCTTTTGTTGTCTCTGTCAATTGTGATTGTTTTTGTTTGCTTTTGTACTTTCATTTTGTTCTGGCTTTCTCGGTTGTGACATGTTTGTTGTGTTTTTTGTTTCTTCTTCAGTTGTGTTGTCGATCTTTTCCTTGACAGTATGTAGCCTTTGTGTTTTTTGCTCTATTTGTTTCCTGTATTTTTTTAATGCCAATTGCTTCACATTGTTAAAAAAAAGACATAAAAATTGTCTTTTTAGAGAGAAATAGTAGAAGGAAAGTATTATTGAACTATTGCAAATGGTCGTTGGATTTTGTCAAATAAAATTTATTAAATTTATTGAATTGTTAAATAATATCTTTAGTTTATCAATTTTTTCAAGGTGCAATGATAAAATATGAAAAATTGGGGTAAAATAGAATTAATATAAGAAGGACTAAAGTGAATAATCTTAAATTAGGAGAGCATATAGTCAATTTTTTATGAATACCATATTACGTGTATGAATAATAATATAATAACAATATTTTTATTAATATTATATTATTAATAGTAGAATTAATGTTTAGAAAGTTAATAATTAGAATATGTATAAACAGATACTATCTTGTAATCATCTTTAGACTATTAAAAAAATATTTAGAAAATCAAAATTTAAGATTTGTAATAATTAAAATATTGTATATTGTTTATAATAAAACATATTATTAGCGTTAGTATTATTTTATATTTTTAGCTTTATTATTATATTGTTGGGAGGGGAAAATGAGACTTTAGAAGAAGGAAAGAGGGTGCTTCTAATAAGTTTAGATCTCATGACTTAAAAGAATATGAGAAAATAAAGATGAACTGTTTGGTCAACCGGTCAAATGTGTTTGTTGATAACACATACAATTTTTATTATATTAGTGTTATGGTATATTTGAATAAATCTTGAGTGGAGTATTTTTAAGGTTAAATATGTTACAAGTCTATGTATTCTTCATACATTTGAAATTTAATTTTTCACTTTTATTTTTATTTCGGTAAATTAGTCTCTATACTTTTCAAATTTTAAAAATTAAGTTTAATTGTTAATACCATTAAGATTATTATGTTAAATTCAAGTATATTACAACATCATTTGTTTTTATTACATTATTGCCAAGTTACTTTTTTAATTTCACAATTATACATACGAGAATTCATGGACAGACGCAAAATGTTATGTTAATGGTGTGAACTTTTAAGAAGTTATATTAAGATATGTGAAATTAGATCATTAATAGAAAATACAAAGAAAATATATAATTCATATTAGAATTTAAAATTTTCAGAGAGTATGACAGTACTTCTAAGCTTCAGCAATCAACACCCCTTCATCCATCTTTGAGTGGATTTAACAGAAGAATTTTAACGATGAAAACCATTAAACTTGACTTTTTAAATCTAAAAAAAATGTCTACAAATAAAAGTAGAAGAGCTAAATTCCAAATGTACAAAGGGATAAGGATTTGGGACTTATTTTAACATGTTTTTAACATTATTATAATACTAAAATAATCAACTCTAGGTGGTAGAATTTTTTAGGGGTGGCTCATGCAACTTTGAACAAGAGTTGACCATGGAATTGAAATCAAAATTAGTT
This sequence comes from Hibiscus trionum, assembly GCA_030270665.1. Taxonomy (NCBI): domain Eukaryota; kingdom Viridiplantae; phylum Streptophyta; class Magnoliopsida; order Malvales; family Malvaceae; genus Hibiscus; species Hibiscus trionum. The sequence continues at coordinate 1,205,223 of BSYR01000016.1, forward strand.
ATTTTTTGGTTGCCATTGGTTCTTAGGATTTTGTTTTGATTAATCTAGAGTGATATGTGTTGCACACTCTTTTTTTTTTTACAATGACAACTGGATTTTATTAATAATCATGAAAAATATCTCAAATACAAAGCATCCAAAATGGAGAATAATGAGATCTAATACACTAAAATTTCAAACAACTCAAAGATGCAAAGAAAATAAATATTTTCATAGATATTAGCATACCGACAAAATCCAAAAGTCTTCCTGAATCTCCTTGTTTCTATCCAAACGAGACGCTTTACGATGTGAAAAAAGAGTGGTGAGCGAACCGAACTATCAGGCAAATTGCTCCGCTACCCAGGTCTGATTACATCGACAAACAACCATCAACCGAGAGGGGATCTATCTTTCTATGAACACCGACAAAATCAAAATAAAAAACTAGCGCCGCGAAGATCTCTGTAAGAGCACCGAACGAACGCTAATGTATGCTGAAATCATGCCAACAACGACAGATGAAACGAACCACAAAAATAACAAAAAAAACGTGCCACGAGGACAGAAAAACATGTGCCACAAAGACAGAGAATTTTATTAAGAATATAAAAAACAAGAAAATAAAAACATGAAAATAATGAATCCGGTGATCGACAACCGGTATAAAAACCAGTTGCCAATCAACTGCTAAGAAACAAGAGAGGAAGAGGCGGCTATCAAATTGAAGATGCTGCGCGGCGTTATTAGGGTTTCAAGAGACAGAGAAAACAGGCGGTTCATTAGTTACTTTGATTAGTTTAACTGCTATTTTTACATGCTTAATTGAAATTAAAATTAGTAATTGAGTCTCCTACAAAAATTTCTACATGTTTAATTGAAATCAAAATTAATTACTTTGATTAGTTTAACTGCTATTTTTTGCGTTAAATATCGTATTTAATTTATTGTAAAATAGATTTAAAATATTGTGAATTAAATTTAAAATTTATATGCACCTTCTATATAATTTAAATTTAATATGTTAATAATAATGTCATTAAAATTTAAGATAAATATTTTTAACATCTCAAATTTAAATCACATGTTTAAAATTTTATTCACATGTTTTAAAATATACTCGATTAAATTTGAGCTGCTTTTTTTTATGGTATTTGGGCTAATTTTTATCTTTCAAATTGATAGTTGAGTTGACCGAAGGCCGAAGATTCAATTATAATGTTTTGAAATATGAAAATCAATTTAAAGTTAGGATCACGATTTAGAGATATATAATCAGAGATGAAACAAAAGGAGTAGGAGGGGCTCGAGCCCCCTATTATTATTATTGTCTATGACAATATAGGTCTTTATATATTTACATACTAGACAAATTAGGTTGTCCTCATAAATTTTGAGTTTAAATATTTTATAAGCCCTTTCACTTTTGAAGTTTAGTAATTTGATCTCTCTCAATGTTTAATTTGGCTCTGACCTTATGTATGATACAATTAACCCAAAATTCTAATCTTGATATTGTGAATACTTAGAGCTAGATTGAAAGAAAAAAATCTCTTAATAAAACTTTGTTGTGTGTTTCATCCAAATTAACCAACCAATAAATCAAATACTAATAATTTTACAAAAAATCAAATTGAAAATAAAATATATTTAAACAACTCCGATTAATTTAATTTTACGTTATTTGATTCGATCTTTGACCGAATGACCATCCATTTATTCATATATAACTCGTTCTTGAATAAGGGCTCGTTTTTTGTTGCGTTTAGCCACCTAAAATCACTTTTATCCGTGATTTTCTTATCAAACAACCAATGGTTTAACCTGAACAAACATTTGCCCACCTAAATTTAACGTCTAAATAGACATTTGCCTACAATTAAATTTTGCCCAAACGGCCATTGCAGTTAACGAGCATTTGCCCACAACAATAATAAACAAAACCTAAGTATAGGGAAAAGCGGTTGAGCTCTTGAACAGGTGCACAGTGTAAAGTTTAACGGTTGAAACTTTGTAATGAAACATTAGACGACATAAAAAAATACATGGACATCAAGAGTTCTTTAAGAACTAACACAATTCTTTGTGTATACAAAAAATTTTCATGAACACAATACTAGTTATTTCAAGCCCATATTAAAACACCTTCACGAACGGAATTGGTCCAAGTGATAAGTTGTTTGATTCGCTTAAGTACGCTTCGAGTTCGAGGCCTTGTGTATACAAAATTTTTCCGCTGGGAGAGACTCACCCACCAAAATCAGGTGTGCAATACATATCAGTCTGAATTAATTAGGACAAAGTACTGGGGAACTAGGAGGGCAACGAAAAAAAACACCTTGCCTAAGAGTTTATCGGCAAAAGTCTTGGTTGAACCGGGTTCTACTCATCCACAAGTGCCGGTGGTGGTCCGATCACGGCCTCATGCGGCGGACACAGACCACCGCCTATGACATCCGAGTACTATCTTTTCTCTCCACACTCCGGTGAAGAACACTCTTATGTTTATCATTGCTCAAAACCTGGAAACACAGTGATCGCCGCAATGTAAGAACCTATAATTAACTTTGGCATCATTTTTTTCAATTTCAATGGAGTTTTATTAGTTTACCTCAATCTGGTCGCCTACATGGACGAAGAGAGAATCTGGCAACGGCAACCCAATGGCCATCTTTCGAGAGTTGAAGGTCTGGAACTTCATTGGGGACAAGCAATGTGAGTGCAGACATGTCTGTTGTGATTCAACTCCTAAAGCAGACTGAGGTTGTGGCCAAACTGAAGTGTCATGAAATTTCAGTGACTACAACTGTAATTTATCCAAAGAAAACTATCCATTAAGAACTCACCGGGTAAACCAGCTCTAAATCTATTTTTTTTTCCTTTAAAACACAATATAATTGTTTCTAGGCTTATTGATAAAATAATTTCTTAAACTTTTAAAAACTAATTAAAATCTTTTGTACCTAATTTAATTATGCAATCGTGAAATTAATCTAATAGCTCCAAACCCTGAAATAATATATGCAAAGTAATTAAAATTGTTTGAATTCGGGTCTTTTAATATGGACATTAACCTATTTTCTACTGGATTCAAAGGATTAATAAAAGTAGAAACTATTACTACTTTGTAATCATCTAAGACTATTAAAAAAATCTATGAAAGCCACATCAATGGAATTGTAACCCCCTAGACCCGCCTATGCGTTATGACAGATCCTAGGAAGCCACATCAGGGTCACAGGAGCGACCGACGGTAAAAATACACATAAAACATTTTTCTCAAAAAAAATACATATTAAATTATAACGGTAACTTTTGTTGAAAATACTCCTTCATGAAATCATTTAAACATATAACAGGATTTTAGAAAACGTTTTACAGACACTATCATGAAACAATAATAATATGCATGCCCACTAACTATGCCGGTACCGTACTCCAAGAGCAACGCCGAGAGAACTCCAAACACTGATGTCAAAAGTTATACCATGATATTTTCCTTTAACCTGCGATAGTAAAAAACAACGTGAGCTTGGAAAAGCTCAGTAATACAAAACTACCAAAAGATGCTATAAGCTCATGCAGATATATGGTAGGCATAACATTTTCATGATGCTTTACGCAGTAACGGTCTTCATTTCTTTTTTTATATTTTAGGTAACGTTTTACTTGAGGATAACGGTACTTGTTCTTTATTCAATCATCAAGAATTAGACGGTAATTATAGGCTATAATGTACGGAGGTGGAATTACAGAGTTCGGTTCCTAGTGTGTTCCAAACAGTGTAAGTAAAAATGTACAACAACAATATATTATACATTTTCAGTTCAAAACTTATAGTTCAGATAACAATACGGTATGATTTAATCTTTTATCAACCCTCCAACCACACTCCAAGAGGCAGTTTCCCCAAAAACTGCGTCAAAGGCGTTAACCAATGCTCATAGGGCATAGGTGCCATCCTAAGGAATTACCTTAGGAACTGTTCGGTACGGTATGGTAGGTATTACCCTGGCCGAAGCATAGGAACCTGTAACGGTAACGGTGAGGAATTACCCTGGCCGAAGCATAGGAACCTGTAACGGTAACGGTGAGGAATTACCCTGGCCGAAGCATAGGAACCTGTAACGGTAACGGTGAGGAATTACCCTGGCCGAAGCATAGGAACCTGTAACGGTAACGGTGAGGAATTACCCTGGCCGAAGCATAGGAACCTGTAACGGTAACGGTGAGGAATTACCCTGGCCGAAGCATAGGAACCTGTAACGGTAACGGTGAGGAATTACCCTGGCCGAAGCATAGGAACCTGTAACGGTAACGGTGAGGAATTACCCTGGCCGAAGCATAGGAACCTGTAACGGTAACGGTGAGGAATTACCCTGGCCGAAGCATAGGAACCTGTAACGGTAAAGGAATTACCAGCTGGATCAGAGCTGAACCTACGGTCACTTCATATTTTATCCCAATTACCCCGGTAACAATTTATGTAACGGTTCGGTCAATCAATAGCTGTATTTTTTTTTTTTTAATACATTATCCATATAGCATGTTGGTCATATCAGGTACATATGCATATATCAAAAATATAGTACGGTCATGTTTAATTATAAAACATGTCATGTTCATGTGAGTTCAAGTATTCTATCGTGTGCACATAATCAGTATTATAACATGTAAATCAGTATGCAAAAACAGTTGTGTAGAACACATGGAACACACTAGGTGGAACAATTTACTTCTTGGAGATACTTGACATTTTCGGAGAGAACACATTAACTTTTGACAATTGAACGGATCTTTGAAACAAGACCCCTATTAAAAGAGGGGTTTGTATTAACGGTTCAAACCAGATAGTCAGGAGATGATACATCAAGATCGCTGAGAGTTTAGGCATATCATATGAAATTTAGTCATTTAAGCTTACCAGGGGCATTATGATCATTTTATCATACACGGGCATTTTGGTAATGTATACCAACAAGACGCAAACGGTAGCTCAGAAATTCTATTTACTCATCGGGTATCCAACCTAGAGGTGACAAACGGGTCAATTGGTTCGGGTTCGGTTCAGGTCATTTCGGTTTCGGTTATTTCGGGTCTGATATTTTTGGTTCAGATTCAGTTTCGGTTTTGGTTCGGTTTCGGTTCGGTTTTTGTTCGGGTTTATTGTGTTTCAGGTCATTTCGGGTCGGTTGATTTCGGTTCGATTAATTTCGGTTCGGTTGATTTCGGTTCGGTTATTTTCGGTTAAATGAGAGATCAGTCGTTTTTAATCAAATTCTTAGGTTGGTCAAATTTTTACACCCTATATATGACTTTATAAAGTCAATATATTTGGCATTTTAGTGATTTGTGCGGCTGCTCATATTTTATCTTTCTTTATTTCTATTAATCGGGTCCATTCGGTTCGGGTCCATTCAGTTCAACTAAATTCGGTTCAGTTTCGGTTCGGTTTATTTCGGGTTTCAGATCAAATTTCGGATCAGATTTCGGGTCAATTTCGGGTTGATTTTCGGTGTCGGTTCAGGTCTGGGTTCAGGTAATTCGGTTCGGGTTTTGGTTCTCGGGTCAAGTTTGCCAGGTCTAATCCAACCAGGCATTCAGAGATTTCTACATTAAGATTTTTCACGATATCCGATACATTCGGGGCTATTTTGATTACTTTGGTCAACGAGGGCATTTTGGGTCTTTTAACAATTATGGGTGATTCGTAATTTCCTGTCTAGGTATCTTTCACATTTAAACATCTCACACTAATGCTCAGAATTGGAGATTAGCTGCCTCATTCGAGCATTTCGGTCTTATTTAATTTATCATACTCGTTTCTACATTCGATTTAACTTGAGCAGATTTAACAGTACTTATCATCATTTTTATGCATGCATTAACACATACCAACATGCTCATAAAGCATACAAGAGGTAGTAGTGTATTACCTTATCTCCGAGTTATACTAGTTGACTCATGATATTACATTCGATCGCATTCGAATCCAGACTGGATGTCCCATAACATTTCGAATACCAAGATACTTGCATACCTTCAAATACACAAATTAACATTTCAGTTCTTATCCATAGAGCTCTTAACAAAATTAAACACTTTCGGGGTTCAAGGTCAGATTCGGAGGTCTTCGGGTCAGAATTTTGCAAAACGGGCTTCAAAATCAGACTCAGGACGTCGAAAAACATAAAATAGGAGTTTTCGGAAAATTTGACTTTTTTGGTCAACGGTCAAAGTCAACGCTGACGTCAGCAAGTCAACGCTGACGTCAGCAGGTCAACGGTCAACGGGGTCAGGGTCAACTGGTCAAAGTCAATGCTGACGTCAGCATGACGTCAGCAGTCAACTGAGTTGACTCGGGCTGACTCGGACGAGTTGACTCGGTTGACGGGTCGAGTCGAACGGGTCGGGTCGGACGGGTCAGTAGGGTCGGGTCGGTCGGGTCAGTCGGGTCGGGTCGGTCGGGTTAACTGGTTAACGGGTCGAGTCGGACGGTTTGACCGAGCTGACCGGTTCAACCGGTTCAGCCGGTTCAGACCGGGTTAGACCGGTTTGGACCCGATTTAGACCGGTTCACTCACCTTAATATCCTGGTCACCGGACGGTCACCGGTGTGGTTGCCGAAGACACCAAATGACACCGATCTGCCGAAAAAAAAGCCAAGTGCTCAGATTACCCAAAACAATCACAACGAACACACAAAGAAATATAGCCGGAAAATGAACGGATTTTACCTCGAACGATTTGAAGTGATCGGAATCTACATAACTCCGATGAAGGCCTCGCCGGCGTTGGTTGAATCCGAGGTTATAGGGGTTTTGTAGATCGGGACGCGAGGAGCTCAACGGTGCCCACGGTGAGGCGAGCCGACGTCGGGAACGGCCGGAAATAAAGAAAACGGTGGCAGCCGAAACCTTCAACTTCCAGATTCGTTTTCTACTGCAAACGGCCGGCCAACGTCGCGCGTGGTTGAGGGAAAACGGCTCAGGGGCTGACGGGGCTCACACCGACAGCGGCGGTGGAGTGAACGGAGCGGCGGTGAGGCATATCGGAGTTAGAACGGTGAAGAGGGGTTTTGGGGAGAAAGATTCGAAATTTCTAGGTTCTTACATTCGAATAGCCAAAACCAAAAATAAGGGGGTAGCTGGAGAGTCTAATTAGTTTGGGTTTCTTATTGTTATGCAATTACCAACACATATAATTTAAAACTAACCAGAGGTAGACTTAATTCTAGGAATAGTCTTAGCCCTGATGGCTAAGACACTCCTCCACTTAACCAGAGGGCACAAGTTCAAAACCCCACAACTGCAATCCTCTCTTTTTTTTATACCAAATTTAGGGTGTTACAATTCTCTCCCCCTAAAAGAAATTTCGTCCTCGAAATTTATCAGAGTCAGAGAACTGCAAAACAAATCTTTCATCCGTTTTTGTACTGAAACTTATCTATCAGGGTATCCTTGTTTTTCATGACGCTTAGAAGGTCATGGATCAATTTGGTATCGATCCGGTCACTCGGGCTGACATTAGACCCAAAACATCTCATAATGCACGTCAATCCAATTGGTTAACTGCAGTACACAAATCGATACAAAGCTTCATACAGAGCCGCACGAACACTTGTCTCGTAGTTGCTATTATTATAGTATACTCAGTCAAGAATACAAAACATTCTCGCCACCACAGAAGTCGATCATACAGTCTGAAAGTACGTCTATCAGAATCTGAATTACTCTATAAGGTTGACAATCGATTTACGGATGTACTGTGCGTGAAGTTTATGCGAGTACTCAAAGCGTCAACCAGGGCCCTCCAGAATCAGGATGTAACACCAAGTTTCAATCAGGGATGATATTTATCGATATACCAAGCCACACCATGGAGGAGATGCCTTTCCTCATACTGATCGAACACAACTAAGGTCATTAGCGGATATCTCTTACCTTCAACGTATTATTCAGACAATTATTTCTTTCGTATAAAAGAGTAACCACGTTGTCCACACTTTCGCCACTTTCATAGATACATCTCTTTTAAATTTATATTACTTTTATCAAATTTTCATCAGAATGTTCTCAAACACAATCATTATCACCGAGATACCTTACCTATAATCTTATATCAGTTACCACATATGGCTCAAACATTTATTCTTTAAATGATTTAGATCTTCAATTCCACATGCATACACCATCTTAGGTTCTTTATCCATATTCAAATTCATCACGTTAATCCAATTCATAGACTAACATTACCAATATTCCTTTCCAGTACAGATCAAGCTATTATGGACAGAACGATTAATTGCACTTATCACAGGAAATGATTCGACATCGGAGTCTCGGCTTGATGGAGTACGGTTATGATATAGGGGCATGCACAAACCAAACAATCCTATGACAGACGATCGACCGATCTACCCAGAAAGACGCAACTCTAAGCTCTGATACCACTAAATGTAACCCCCTAGACCCGCCTATGCGTTATGACAGATCCTAGGAAGCCACATTAGGGTCACAGGAGCGACCGACGGTAAAAATACACATAAAACATTTTTCTCAAAAAAAATACATATTAAATTATAACGGTAACTTTTGTTGAAAATACTCCTTCATGAAATCATTTAAACATATAACAGGATTTTAGAAAACGTTTTACAGACACTATCATGAAACAATAATAATATGCATGCCCACTAACTATGCCGGTACCGTACTCCAAGAGCAACGCCGAGAGAACTCCAAACACTGATGTCAAAAGTTATACCATGATATTTTCCTTTAACCTGCGATAGTAAAAAACAACGTGAGCTTGGAAAAGCTCAGTAATACAAAACTACCAAAAGATGCTATAAGCTCATGCAGATATATGGTAGGCATAACATTTTCATGATGCTTTACGCAGTAACGGTCTTCATTTCTTTTTTTATATTTTAGGTAACGTTTTACTTGAGGATAACGGTACTTGTTCTTTATTCAATCATCAAGAATTAGACGGTAATTATAGGCTATAATGTACGGAGGTGGAATTACAGAGTTCGGTTCCTAGTGTGTTCCAAACAGTGTAAGTAAAAATGTACAACAACAATATATTATACATTTTCAGTTCAAAACTTATAGTTCAGATAACAATACGGTATGATTTAATCTTTTATCAACCCTCCAACCACACTCCAAGAGGCAGTTTCCCCAAAAACTGCGTCAAAGGCGTTAACCAATGCTCATAGGGCATAGGTGCCATCCTAAGGAATTACCTTAGGAACTGTTCGGTACGGTATGGTAGGTATTACCCTGGCCGAAGCATAGGAACCTGTAACGGTAACGGTGAGGAATTACCCTGGCCGAAGCATAGGAACCTGTAACGGTAACGGTGAGGAATTACCCTGGCCGAAGCATAGGAACCTGTAACGGTAACGGTGAGGAATTACCCTGGCCGAAGCATAGGAACCTGTAACGGTAACGGTGAGGAATTACCCTGGCCGAAGCATAGGAACCTGTAACGGTAACGGTGAGGAATTACCCTGGCCGAAGCATAGGAACCTGTAACGGTAACGGTGAGGAATTACCCTGGCCGAAGCATAGGAACCTGTAACGGTAACGGTGAGGAATTACCCTGGCCGAAGCATAGGAACCTGTAACGGTAACGGTGAGGAATTACCCTGGCCGAAGCATAGGAACCTGTAACGGTAAAGGAATTACCAGCTGGATCAGAGCTGAACCTACGGTCACTTCATATTTTATCCCAATTACCCCGGTAACAATTTATGTAACGGTTCGGTCAATCAATAGCTGTATTTTTTTTTTTAATACATTATCCATATAGCATGTTGGTCATATCAGGTACATATGCATATATCAAAAATATAGTACGGTCATGTTTAATTATAAAACATGTCATGTTCATGTGAGTTCAAGTATTCTATCGTGTGCACATAATCAGTATTATAACATGTAAATCAGTATGCAAAAACAGTTGTGTAGAACACATGGAACACACTAGGTGGAACAATTTACTTCTTGGAGATACTTGACATTTTCGGAGAGAACACATTAACTTTTGACAATTGAACGGATCTTTGAAACAAGACCCCTATTAAAAGAGGGGTTTGTATTAACGGTTCAAACCAGATAGTCAGGAGATGATACATCAAGATCGCTGAGAGTTTAGGCATATCATATGAAATTTAGTCATTTAAGCTTACCAGGGGCATTATGATCATTTTATCATACACGGGCATTTTGGTAATGTATACCAACAAGACGCAAACGGTAGCTCAGAAATTCTATTTACTCATCGGGTATCCAACCTAGAGGTGACAAACGGGTCAATTGGTTCGGGTTCGGTTCAGGTCATTTCGGTTTCGGTTATTTCGGGTCTGATATTTTTGGTTCAGATTCAGTTTCGGTTTTGGTTCGGTTTCGGTTCGGTTTTTGTTCGGGTTTATTGTGTTTCAGGTCATTTCGGGTCGGTTGATTTCGGTTCGATTAATTTCGGTTCGGTTGATTTCGGTTCGGTTATTTTCGGTTAAATGAGAGATCAGTCGTTTTTAATCAAATTCTTAGGTTGGTCAAATTTTTACACCCTATATATGACTTTATAAAGTCAATATATTTGGCATTTTAGTGATTTGTGCGGCTGCTCATATTTTATCTTTCTTTATTTCTATTAATCGGGTCCATTCGGTTCGGGTCCATTCAGTTCAACTAAATTCGGTTCAGTTTCGGTTCGGTTTATTTCGGGTTTCAGATCAAATTTCGGATCAGATTTCGGGTCAATTTCGGGTTGATTTTCGGTGTCGGTTCAGGTCTGGGTTCAGGTAATTCGGTTCGGGTTTTGGTTCTCGGGTCAAGTTTGCCAGGTCTAATCCAACCAGGCATTCAGAGATTTCTACATTAAGATTTTTCACGATATCCGATACATTCGGGGCTATTTTGATTACTTTGGTCAACGAGGGCATTTTGGGTCTTTTAACAATTATGGGTGATTCGTAATTTCCTGTCTAGGTATCTTTCACATTTAAACATCTCACACTAATGCTCAGAATTGGAGATTAGCTGCCTCATTCGAGCATTTCGGTCTTATTTAATTTATCATACTCGTTTCTACATTCGATTTAACTTGAGCAGATTTAACAGTACTTATCATCATTTTTATGCATGCATTAACACATACCAACATGCTCATAAAGCATACAAGAGGTAGTAGTGTATTACCTTATCTCCGAGTTATACTAGTTGACTCATGATATTACATTCGATCGCATTCGAATCCAGACTGGATGTCCCATAACATTTCGAATACCAAGATACTTGCATACCTTCAAATACACAAATTAACATTTCAGTTCTTATCCATAGAGCTCTTAACAAAATTAAACACTTTCGGGGTTCAAGGTCAGATTCGGAGGTCTTCGGGTCAGAATTTTGCAAAACGGGCTTCAAAATCAGACTCAGGACGTCGAAAAACATAAAATAGGAGTTTTCGGAAAATTTGACTTTTTTGGTCAACGGTCAAAGTCAACGCTGACGTCAGCAAGTCAACGCTGACGTCAGCAGGTCAACGGTCAACGGGGTCAGGGTCAACTGGTCAAAGTCAATGCTGACGTCAGCATGACGTCAGCAGTCAACTGAGTTGACTCGGGCTGACTCGGACGAGTTGACTCGGTTGACGGGTCGAGTCGAACGGGTCGGGTCGGACGGGTCAGTAGGGTCGGGTCGGTCGGGTCAGTCGGGTCGGGTCGGTCGGGTTAACTGGTTAACGGGTCGAGTCGGACGGTTTGACCGAGCTGACCGGTTCAACCGGTTCAGCCGGTTCAGACCGGGTTAGACCGGTTTGGACCCGATTTAGACCGGTTCACTCACCTTAATATCCTGGTCACCGGACGGTCACCGGTGTGGTTGCCGAAGACACCAAATGACACCGATCTGCCGAAAAAAAAGCCAAGTGCTCAGATTACCCAAAACAATCACAACGAACACACAAAGAAATATAGCCGGAAAATGAACGGATTTTACCTCGAACGATTTGAAGTGATCGGAATCTACATAACTCCGATGAAGGCCTCGCCGGCGTTGGTTGAATCCGAGGTTATAGGGGTTTTGTAGATCGGGACGCGAGGAGCTCAACGGTGCCCACGGTGAGGCGAGCCGACGTCGGGAACGGCCGGAAATAAAGAAAACGGTGGCAGCCGAAACCTTCAACTTCCAGATTCGTTTTCTACTGCAAACGGCCGGCCAACGTCGCGCGTGGTTGAGGGAAAACGGCTCAGGGGCTGACGGGGCTCACACCGACAGCGGCGGTGGAGTGAACGGAGCGGCGGTGAGGCATATCGGAGTTAGAACGGTGAAGAGGGGTTTTGGGGAGAAAGATTCGAAATTTCTAGGTTCTTACATTCGAATAGCCAAAACCAAAAATAAGGGGGTAGCTGGAGAGTCTAATTAGTTTGGGTTTCTTATTGTTATGCAATTACCAACACATATAATTTAAAACTAACCAGAGGTAGACTTAATTCTAGGAATAGTCTTAGCCCTGATGGCTAAGACACTCCTCCACTTAACCAGAGGGCACAAGTTCAAAACCCCACAACTGCAATCCTCTCTTTTTTTTATACCAAATTTAGGGTGTTACAATTCTCTCCCCCTAAAAGAAATTTCGTCCTCGAAATTTATCAGAGTCAGAGAACTGCAAAACAAATCTTTCATCCGTTTTTGTACTGAAACTTATCTATCAGGGTATCCTTGTTTTTCATGACGCTTAGAAGGTCATGGATCAATTTGGTATCGATCCGGTCACTCGGGCTGACATTAGACCCAAAACATCTCATAATGCACGTCAATCCAATTGGTTAACTGCAGTACACAAATCGATACAAAGCTTCATACAGAGCCGCACGAACACTTGTCTCGTAGTTGCTATTATTATAGTATACTCAGTCAAGAATACAAAACATTCTCGCCACCACAGAAGTCGATCATACAGTCTGAAAGTACGTCTATCAGAATCTGAATTACTCTATAAGGTTGACAATCGATTTACGGATGAACTGTGCGTGAAGTTTATGCGAGTACTCAAAGCGTCAACCAGGGCCCTCCAGAATCAGGATGTAACACCAAGTTTCAATCAGGGATGATATTTATCGATATACCAAGCCACACCATGGAGGAGATGCCTTTCCTCATACTGATCGAACACAACTAAGGTCATTAGCGGATATCTCTTACCTTCAACGTATTATTCAGACAATTATTTCTTTCGTATAAAAGAGTAACCACGTTGTCCACACTTTCGCCACTTTCATAGATACATCTCTTTTAAATTTATATTACTTTTATCAAATTTTCATCAGAATGTTCTCAAACACAATCATTATCACCGAGATACCTTACCTATAATCTTATATCAGTTACCACATATGGCTCAAACATTTATTCTTTAAATGATTTAGATCTTCAATTCCACATGCATACACCATCTTAGGTTCTTTATCCATATTCAAATTCATCACGTTAATCCAATTCATAGACTAACATTACCAATATTCCTTTCCAGTACAGATCAAGCTATTATGGACAGAACGATTAATTGCACTTATCACAGGAAATGATTCGACATCGGAGTCTCGGCTTGATGGAGTACGGTTATGATATAGGGGCATGCACAAACCAAACAATCCTATGACAGACGATCGACCGATCTACCCAGAAAGACGCAACTCTAAGCTCTGATACCACTAAATGTAACCCCCTAGACCCGCCTATGCGTTATGACAGATCCTAGGAAGCCACATTAGGGTCACAGGAGCGACCGACGGTAAAAATACACATAAAACATTTTTCTCAAAAAAAATACATATTAAATTATAACGGTAACTTTTGTTGAAAATACTCCTTCATGAAATCATTTAAACATATAACAGGATTTTAGAAAACGTTTTACAGACACTATCATGAAACAATAATAATATGCATGCCCACTAACTATGCCGGTACCGTACTCCAAGAGCAACGCCGAGAGAACTCCAAACACTGATGTCAAAAGTTATACCATGATATTTTCCTTTAACCTGCGATAGTAAAAAACAACGTGAGCTTGGAAAAGCTCAGTAATACAAAACTACCAAAAGATGCTATAAGCTCATGCAGATATATGGTAGGCATAACATTTTCATGATGCTTTACGCAGTAACGGTCTTCATTTCTTTTTTTATATTTTAGGTAACGTTTTACTTGAGGATAACGGTACTTGTTCTTTATTCAATCATCAAGAATTAGACGGTAATTATAGGCTATAATGTACGGAGGTGGAATTACAGAGTTCGGTTCCTAGTGTGTTCCAAACAGTGTAAGTAAAAATGTACAACAACAATATATTATACATTTTCAGTTCAAAACTTATAGTTCAGATAACAATACGGTATGATTTAATCTTTTATCAACCCTCCAACCACACTCCAAGAGGCAGTTTCCCCAAAAACTGCGTCAAAGGCGTTAACCAATGCTCATAGGGCATAGGTGCCATCCTAAGGAATTACCTTAGGAACTGTTCGGTACGGTATGGTAGGTATTACCCTGGCCGAAGCATAGGAACCTGTAACGGTAACGGTGAGGAATTACCCTGGCCGAAGCATAGGAACCTGTAACGGTAACGGTGAGGAATTACCCTGGCCGAAGCATAGGAACCTGTAACGGTAACGGTGAGGAATTACCCTGGCCGAAGCATAGGAACCTGTAACGGTAACGGTGAGGAATTACCCTGGCCGAAGCATAGGAACCTGTAACGGTAACGGTGAGGAATTACCCTGGCCGAAGCATAGGAACCTGTAACGGTAACGGTGAGGAATTACCCTGGCCGAAGCATAGGAACCTGTAACGGTAACGGTGAGGAATTACCCTGGCCGAAGCATAGGAACCTGTAACGGTAACGGTGAGGAATTACCCTGGCCGAAGCATAGGAACCTGTAACGGTAAAGGAATTACCAGCTGGATCAGAGCTGAACCTACGGTCACTTCATATTTTATCCCAATTACCCCGGTAACAATTTATGTAACGGTTCGGTCAATCAATAGCTGTATTTTTTTTTTTAATACATTATCCATATAGCATGTTGGTCATATCAGGTACATATGCATATATCAAAAATATAGTACGGTCATGTTTAATTATAAAACATGTCATGTTCATGTGAGTTCAAGTATTCTATCGTGTGCACATAATCAGTATTATAACATGTAAATCAGTATGCAAAAACAGTTGTGTAGAACACATGGAACACACTAGGTGGAACAATTTACTTCTTGGAGATACTTGACATTTTCGGAGAGAACACATTAACTTTTGACAATTGAACGGATCTTTGAAACAAGACCCCTATTAAAAGAGGGGTTTGTATTAACGGTTCAAACCAGATAGTCAGGAGATGATACATCAAGATCGCTGAGAGTTTAGGCATATCATATGAAATTTAGTCATTTAAGCTTACCAGGGGCATTATGATCATTTTATCATACACGGGCATTTTGGTAATGTATACCAACAAGACGCAAACGGTAGCTCAGAAATTCTATTTACTCATCGGGTATCCAACCTAGAGGTGACAAACGGGTCAATTGGTTCGGGTTCGGTTCAGGTCATTTCGGTTTCGGTTATTTCGGGTCTGATATTTTTGGTTCAGATTCAGTTTCGGTTTTGGTTCGGTTTCGGTTCGGTTTTTGTTCGGGTTTATTGTGTTTCAGGTCATTTCGGGTCGGTTGATTTCGGTTCGATTAATTTCGGTTCGGTTGATTTCGGTTCGGTTATTTTCGGTTAAATGAGAGATCAGTCGTTTTTAATCAAATTCTTAGGTTGGTCAAATTTTTACACCCTATATATGACTTTATAAAGTCAATATATTTGGCATTTTAGTGATTTGTGCGGCTGCTCATATTTTATCTTTCTTTATTTCTATTAATCGGGTCCATTCGGTTCGGGTCCATTCAGTTCAACTAAATTCGGTTCAGTTTCGGTTCGGTTTATTTCGGGTTTCAGATCAAATTTCGGATCAGATTTCGGGTCAATTTCGGGTTGATTTTCGGTGTCGGTTCAGGTCTGGGTTCAGGTAATTCGGTTCGGGTTTTGGTTCTCGGGTCAAGTTTGCCAGGTCTAATCCAACCAGGCATTCAGAGATTTCTACATTAAGATTTTTCACGATATCCGATACATTCGGGGCTATTTTGATTACTTTGGTCAACGAGGGCATTTTGGGTCTTTTAACAATTATGGGTGATTCGTAATTTCCTGTCTAGGTATCTTTCACATTTAAACATCTCACACTAATGCTCAGAATTGGAGATTAGCTGCCTCATTCGAGCATTTCGGTCTTATTTAATTTATCATACTCGTTTCTACATTCGATTTAACTTGAGCAGATTTAACAGTACTTATCATCATTTTTATGCATGCATTAACACATACCAACATGCTCATAAAGCATACAAGAGGTAGTAGTGTATTACCTTATCTCCGAGTTATACTAGTTGACTCATGATATTACATTCGATCGCATTCGAATCCAGACTGGATGTCCCATAACATTTCGAATACCAAGATACTTGCATACCTTCAAATACACAAATTAACATTTCAGTTCTTATCCATAGAGCTCTTAACAAAATTAAACACTTTCGGGGTTCAAGGTCAGATTCGGAGGTCTTCGGGTCAGAATTTTGCAAAACGGGCTTCAAAATCAGACTCAGGACGTCGAAAAACATAAAATAGGAGTTTTCGGAAAATTTGACTTTTTTGGTCAACGGTCAAAGTCAACGCTGACGTCAGCAAGTCAACGCTGACGTCAGCAGGTCAACGGTCAACGGGGTCAGGGTCAACTGGTCAAAGTCAATGCTGACGTCAGCATGACGTCAGCAGTCAACTGAGTTGACTCGGGCTGACTCGGACGAGTTGACTCGGTTGACGGGTCGAGTCGAACGGGTCGGGTCGGACGGGTCAGTAGGGTCGGGTCGGTCGGGTCAGTCGGGTCGGGTCGGTCGGGTTAACTGGTTAACGGGTCGAGTCGGACGGTTTGACCGAGCTGACCGGTTCAACCGGTTCAGCCGGTTCAGACCGGGTTAGACCGGTTTGGACCCGATTTAGACCGGTTCACTCACCTTAATATCCTGGTCACCGGACGGTCACCGGTGTGGTTGCCGAAGACACCAAATGACACCGATCTGCCGAAAAAAAAGCCAAGTGCTCAGATTACCCAAAACAATCACAACGAACACACAAAGAAATATAGCCGGAAAATGAACGGATTTTACCTCGAACGATTTGAAGTGATCGGAATCTACATAACTCCGATGAAGGCCTCGCCGGCGTTGGTTGAATCCGAGGTTATAGGGGTTTTGTAGATCGGGACGCGAGGAGCTCAACGGTGCCCACGGTGAGGCGAGCCGACGTCGGGAACGGCCGGAAATAAAGAAAACGGTGGCAGCCGAAACCTTCAACTTCCAGATTCGTTTTCTACTGCAAACGGCCGGCCAACGTCGCGCGTGGTTGAGGGAAAACGGCTCAGGGGCTGACGGGGCTCACACCGACAGCGGCGGTGGAGTGAACGGAGCGGCGGTGAGGCATATCGGAGTTAGAACGGTGAAGAGGGGTTTTGGGGAGAAAGATTCGAAATTTCTAGGTTCTTACATTCGAATAGCCAAAACCAAAAATAAGGGGGTAGCTGGAGAGTCTAATTAGTTTGGGTTTCTTATTGTTATGCAATTACCAACACATATAATTTAAAACTAACCAGAGGTAGACTTAATTCTAGGAATAGTCTTAGCCCTGATGGCTAAGACACTCCTCCACTTAACCAGAGGGCACAAGTTCAAAACCCCACAACTGCAATCCTCTCTTTTTTTTATACCAAATTTAGGGTGTTACAGGAATTACCCTGAAGATATGGCATAATCACATACGGACACAAGATTTTATATTAAAAGTGTAAACTTTTAAAAAATTATATTAGAAATGGAGGGGGTGAGATACTACAAAATTTGAGAGGAGTGAAATTAAATTATGGATAGAAAATATATAAAAATACTTAAATCATATGAGAATTTGAAATTTTCAGATAGTGCGATGACACTCCAACACCCTTCCTATTTTATCCCGCGATGTAATTATATTTATGAAAATTTATTTTTATGTAATTTCCAGTATCATTAATATCATAATGTAATTTTGAATTAAAATTAAATTTTTATATAAAACAAGAGAATATCAAAACTTTGCAGGCATGCTAAATGAGCAACAAGCCAACAACAACATGATGCAGATATTGTGGTTAAATGGTGGAATCAAAAAGTGAAAAAATAGACATTAAAAGGAGAGAATTTGGAATTTGGAATTTGGAACCTGACTAAACTTGTAGCAAAGGGTTTAGGAAAAGAATCAACGACGTCGCCATGTGTAGGAAAAGCCTCCCCCTGCACGTATTCTTCTCATCTTCTTTAAATCTCTGCAGTCTGCAATCACTTCCATTATAAGACAAAACAATAAACCAAAAAATACCAAACTATCAGACATGAATCATTTGCTTTCACCTATTCTCTTCCTACTGTTAATGCTTTCATCAGGTAAGAAAATCCGAGTTTAATCTCAATATCTGAAACTCTCTTTTTTTATACAGTAAGATTCATTCTTTTTCTTGGATTTGTTAGGTCCGAATATGTACGAATGTGCACGAGTTTTCACTATAGTAAACTACTGTAAAGAAACAATCTGGCCCGGAATCACCCCCGGCGACAACTTCAACGGCGGTGGCCTCGAATTAAAACCAGGCCAATCCATTGTTTTCCAAGCCCCGGTCGGGTGGAGCGGTCGGATATGGGGTCGAACCGGTTGCAAGTTCGACAAAAACGGAAGCGGTTCATGCCAAACGGCCGACTGCGGCAACACCCTCAAGTGCAAAGCCTCCGGCAAAACACCCGCGTCGCTCGCCGAATTCACGCTGTCCACCGTCGATTATTACGACGTGAGCCTCGTCGATGGGTTCAACCTTCCTATATCGATTAAACCGATCAACGGACAAGGGAACTGCAGCACGTGCGGCTGCGATTCGGACCTGCGGGAAAGTTGTCCCAATGAGCTGGCCGTGAAGGGCGGTAATGGGAAAGCCGTCGGTTGCCGGAGCGCCTGCGACGTGTTCAACACGGATCAATATTGCTGCCGAGGGACGTACGGGAACCCAGTGACATGTCAGCCAACGTTTTATTCGAAGAAGTTTAAAGAGGCTTGTCCTACGGCTTATAGTTATGCGTACGATGATCCCACCAGTATTTTCACTTGCTCCGGAACTGATTATGTTGTCTCCTTCTGCTCAGCAAGGTCGGTACTTTTTTTCCTTTAAGTTGGATTAGGTCGAGTTTTCTAATCGAATTTATGCATAGTTTTCATATATGTATTTTTTTTTTATTTAACTACATGTATTTAACTCATTGGTAGACTAATCTGGTCAGATATACTGTATAGACTTAGTGTGGAGGCGACCTTCCCAATCCAATTCTCTTCATTCACAATGTGAACCTCTGACATTACTTAAAGGATCCAGTACCGTACCCCACTAAATCAACTGGTTGTTAGGTCATACATGTACCTTTGTTTAGAGATGAAATCATTTAGTGATCCTTTCAAAAAAAATCGATATAATGATATTTTAGATTTTTTAGCTTAAATATGATTCGTATAAAGTTTTTGTTCATCTTACTTTTAGATTCGAAGGTTTAGTAAATTATTATCTTTTCTAGTGTTTGATCCTAATTCCATTTTTTAACTAACCATATTTATGAATTAAATCTCAATTTTGATGTTGATATTCAGGAATCAAACAGTATGTTCATACCATGACCGCAAGCTTATCTGCAGTAATAAAGGAAATGGCTTAAATCCATTTATGGGAAGTTGGTGGCCTGCACTGCTATTTATTGCTAATTTGTGGATCTTTTTCTAATAATAAAAAAAAGAAAAGTATTTGTTTTGGAATATTAATGATCTTTTGGCACTTTAATGTTTAAAAACTGACTGTAATTTGTAACTATTCATTCATTATTCTTTAGTTATCTTTTTTGAGTAACAGCAATGGTAATATATATATTATATATATATATATGTTAATCTTACGGTTCATGTTTAGTGTGTGAGCTCCCTCTGAACAATATTGTCTCTAAAGATTGAACTCACGTCCTTTAATTAAGAGACCTTACTAATGCACCCAACCCTTGTTAGTTTTGTGAATATTCTTTATACCATGCTAATTTATGAGAAATTGACTCTTAATCTATTTTGATGGAATCTTTAAATCTCAAGTAAAATACATCTAAGGCCATTTAATTATGTGTTTAGTTACAAATGGGTTATTTTTTATAAAGGTTATATTGTAGTCATTTAATTAAATTTTGTTACAAACATGTCACTCTTTCATTAAAATTAAAACATACGTTTAATGTAATTTAATATAATAACAATTTTAGTCCTCCAAAAATTTATACATTTTATTAATTTAGTTGTTGAGTGTGTAAAAGTTCTATTATTTACACCCTTTTTAACCCATATTTCTGCTGCATTCAAGCATAATTGCATTGCATTTAGGTTAGTTTTCAATAAAACATCACAATTATATAAAAGGCACGGATTCTACTAAAAGATGGCGTATTTTGCAGGTAGCTGCCATGGTTGACGATGAAGGCAGGCGCAGGGCAGATAAGCAGAAGAGCTGAACTGGACAAGCAGCCGAAGAAGACGAACCTGTCATGGACCTGTCGTGACAGCAAGGTGACAGCAGACTTATGAAGAGGAAAAGTAAAGTGGATCTCGATAGATAGAGAAAAATCTGCTCTTCTGTCGTGTGGAAGCCAAATATTTTTCCAAGCCCCGGATCAAAAGATATGTCAAGCCAAAGCTCAAGGAGAAGAAATTCCTAGAAACAAGGATGCGGCTGGAAAGTAGGAGACTTTAGAGATTTAGTCTTTATTAGAATCTTACTTTTAATTAAAGTTGTAATCCTTGTTACCTTAGATAACTTGAGCCCAAAGCTTATATAAGGGCATAGATTAAACCTAGGGCAGAACGGATTACCCCATAACCGAAACCAAACCCCTGCCGTCCACCCGTCACCGACATGTTCTAAATTCCCCCTAGGGCTACGGGTTGTTTTGTAAAGTAGTTGCAAGGATTGCTTTGTTTTAGGATTTTTCAAGTTCAATAAAATAAACTTCAAGTTCTTTTATCTTGGTTTTAATATCTTGCAAGAGCATCGGGAGAGCATTGTGAGGTTATCCATTTACTTAGCATTGGGAGAGTTAAGTATACGAAAGAGATAAGAGCGCGTTCTCTAGTTTATAGTTGAACCATCTCGTGCCTAGGGATAGGGCGAGGTTAAGTGGCTAAGGAAGAATTCATACACATCGGTGTTCATCCTTCGATTCACGCCGGGAGGTATCATCAAAGACGTGATCATCGACAGACTTGTGCCTAGGGATAGGGCAAGGCAGATCTGGGATTCTTGCCAAGCTTGAAGTACGGAGTTAGTGTTCGCTGCCGCGACAGCTAACGGACAACCGCCGCGACAGGTGCTGTCGGCGACGGGCGCGACGACAGAACTGGAGATCCTAAGCAGTTCAATACCTGCACTACTGAGCAACTCAATACCAGCCCATTCTCTCTATCTTGATTTCTCAATCCTTTATTTTACGTTTTTACCTTATTATTCTCGTGACAACTCTTAATTATTTCCTTTACTTTCGTGCAGTAAACAAGGTGAAGTCATTAGCCCAATCCCTGTGGAGACGATATCCGATACTTCGTATCACTTTACTACTTGCGTCGTGTACACTTGCACTACAATTGCGATAGACTGTTTTACACGCAACAAGTTTTTGGCGCCGTTGCCGGGGATTGGCAACATAACTACATCTTTCTTTTATTGCACTCTTCGCTTTTATTTTTATTTTTATTTTCGTTTTTATTTTTATTTTTCTTTAATCTTTCTTTTGTGCTTTCAACTCTCGCTTTTCACGAGGTTTTCTTGTTTATGCACAGATCTAAAAGAGGCGAAGATCCTGAATATAAATTAGATCCGGAAATCGAACGTTCCTTCAATCTCAAGAAACAACTTCGCCGACTTTTAGACAGAAACGAATATCTCGAGGAACAGCTAGAGAAAATGGGTCATAACCAACATGCTGGTGGTTTCATACCACCCCTTGGCAATAATAACCCACCTGTCGGCGATCCGCCCGCAGCAGGTGGACGACGGTCATGTCGTGACTACATGCTGAATGATCATGTAGAGCTGGAGACCACGCTGCCGGATATTGATGTTGATAACTTCGAGCTTAAACCTGTCATGTTTAGTATGATCAACAACGCCGGACAGTTTAGTGGTTCTGCGACAGAAGATGCTAGGGAGCATCTCAAAACGTTCCAGGAGATCTGTGGTTCGTTTAGACTGCCAGGAGTTAGTCCGGAGATACTGAGGCTTCGGTTATTTCCCCATTCCTTGAGGGACAGAGCTAAAACTTGGTGGAATAAACTAACACCGGGTTCCATTATGACTTGGGCAGATTTAACTCGTGAATTTTTATCTCGTTTTAATCCTTCGCATTTATCTGAGCGATTACGTAACGAAATTGCTACTTTTCAACAGGAAGATGACGAGCCAATGCACGAGGCCTGGGACAGGTTTACTACTCTTCTTCGGAACTGCCCAATGCATGGATTCCCCGTCTGGAATCAGGTAACTAAATTCTATAATGTTGCTACCTTACAAACTCGCATTAGAATTGATTCTGCAGCAAATGGACTATTATTGGATAAAGATCCAGACGAGGCGCTGCAAGTTTTGAAAAATCTGGCTAAGAATGAGGAGCAGTTTCCGACTGCAAGAAGAGGGGGTAAACGGGTACTTGCTGTCAAGGATTATGAGGCCGACAGCACTATGAAATCACAGGTAGCATTCCTTACTAAAGCAATGAAACGATTATTAAATGAAGATGAACTACAAGGATTTGCTGTCGAGGAAGTTTGTACTATCTGTGAGGGAAATCATAGTAGGGATGAGTGCCCTCTAAATGTAGAAGAGGGAAAATATGTTGGAAATTACAAGCCGAACTACAATTCCAACAACTACAACCCTAATTGGCGGAAGGATCCCAAATTTTCTTGGAGTAACCCCAACAATACTTTGAATCCACAAGCACATCATCAGAATCAGGGGGGTCCTAGATTGTTGACGCGTCAGCAACTGCCGCCGCAGAACCTGCCGCAGAACCTGCCGCCGCAACAGCAACAGCAGCCACCACCTGCCACGAGTAGTATATTGGAGCAGACTCTGGCCACTTTTATGTCTCAGACTGGTACGTATATGGAGAATATTAATCAGTTTGTCAAGAAGACGGAAAACTTTATGGATGAAACCAAGATGAGAATGACAAATCATGAGGCTACCTTGAAATCTCTAGAGACACAAATCGGTCAGGTGTCCCAGCATATTAAGCCAATGCAGAATGGAGGTTTTCCTAGCAATACTGAAAATGCTAGACCGCCCCCACATGAGCAATGTAAGGCGATTACTACTAGGAGTGGGAAAAAGTTACCAGAACCGGAAAAAGCTGAAACAGAAAAGGAACCTGCCTTGGATAAACCTGCCGAGGAAGCTGCCCCGACAGGTGATAAACAGACTGCTGCCGATGAGCCTGTCACGACAGCAGAAGCGACAGAGGAGAAGAAAGATGAATACCGTCCTCAGATTCGCATGCAGTGGGAAGGACGCATCGCTGATTATCGTCCTCCACCACCTTTTCCTCAACGGATACAGCAAGCTAAGCATGAATCTCAACTTAAAAAGATTTATGATATTTTTAAACAGGTTCATATTAATATTCCGTTGTTAGATGCTGTTAGGGAGATGCCCGGTTATGCTAAATTTCTCAAGGATGTTATGTCGAAAAAATCTAAACTTGGGGAATTTGAAACGGTAAGGATGCAAGAAGGTTGCATGAGTATTCTTCATCGGCAGCCGCCCCAGAAAAAGAAGGATCCGGGGAGCTTCATCATACCTTGTGTAATCGGCGACAAATTTGTGGGTAAGGCACTTTGTGATCTTGGAGCTAGTGTTAATCTAATGCCCAAATCTGTTTTTCAGAAATTAGGTATTGGGAAGGCGCGGCCCACGACAGTTACCCTGCAGCTAGCCGACCGCTCTTACGTTCACCCCGAGGGAAAAATTGAAGATATTTTGGTAAGAGTGGATAAGCTTATTTTTCCTGCTGACTTTCTTATTTTAGATTGTGAGGCAGATGAGAACGCACCAGTCATCCTTGGGCGACCCTTCTTAGCCACGGGAAGATCATTGATTGATGTGGAGAAAAGAGAACTCACCATGCGCGTAAACGATCAACAAATTAAGTTGAATGTTCTCCAAGCAATGAAACATGCTGATGTGGACGAGGAATGCAAGGCCGTCATTGAGGTGACCTTTGATTACCCCTGCATCAGGTCGGGCTGCCGTGATAAAAAATTTGGTCACTGCTGCGACAGCCACCTACAGGCCTGTCACGACAGCGATGACGACAGCAACGACGACAGCAACTCCTCTGAATCCGATACATCTGATACTGAAGGTCATGAGGAGGTAAACTGGTTAGACCATCGTCCAGGTAAGTTATTCGAACCCTTGAATTACACTTCGGATAACCATTTAATCCAAAAGCCCTCTACTGTTGAACCACCTGTCTTAGAACTTAAGCCCCTGCCAGGGCAGCTTAAATATGCTTATCTTGGTTGTGATGACACACTGCCCGTAATCATCTCTGCTAAGCTGTCGCAGGAACAGGAACAACAGCTGATCGACATGCTAAGGCAGCACAAAAAGGCAATTGGATGGACGATAGCAGACATTCAGGGCATTAGTCCGGCGATTTGCATGCACAAAATCCTACTAGAGGAAGATCATAAGCCGACTATTGATGCCCAAAGGCGGTTAAACCTTGCGATGAAGGAGGTAGTGCGTAAAGAGATAATTAAATGGTTAGACGCTGGTATTATTTACGCCATCTCCGACAGCAAATGGGTAAGCCCGGTGCAATGTGTTCCAAAGAAAGGAGGAATAACAGTGATAACCAACGAGAACAATGAGCTAATCCCAACCAGGACTGTGACTGGTTGGAGGGTTTGTATGGACTATCGGAAGCTTAACAAAGCTACCCGAAAGGACCACTTTCCTTTACCCTTTATTGATCAAATGCTTGATAGATTAGCGGGAAAATCTTATTATTGTTTTCTTGATGGTTATTCAGGTTATAACCAAATTGCTATTGCACCGGAGGATCAAGAGAAAACGACTTTCACATGCCCCTACGGAACATACGCATTTAGGAGGATGCCGTTCGGCCTCTGTAACGCACCTGCCACCTTTCAAAGGTGCATGATGGCTATATTCTCCGACATGGTAGAGGACTTCCTAGAAATTTTCATGGATGATTTTTCTGTCTTTGGAGACGATTTTGAGAGCTGCCTCGGCAACCTTAAAAAGGTACTTGAAAGATGTGAAAAAGCTAATCTTGTTTTAAATTGGGAAAAATGCCACTTTATGGTGGATGAGGGGATAGTCCTTGGCCATAAGATTAGCTGCCGTGGGATAGAAGTCGACAGGGCAAAAATTGAAGTCATAGAGAAGCTGCCGCCGCCAACGACAGTCAAGGGCATTAGGAGTTTTTTAGGGCATGCTGGTTTTTATAGAAGATTTATCGCAAATTTTTCAAAGATCACCAAGCCGCTATGCCATCTTCTAGAGCAGAACTGACCCTTTGACTTTAATGAGGAATGTACTGAAGCATTCAAGGTTCTGAAGGAAAAGTTAGTGACAGCCCCCATAGTACAGCCACCAGACTGGACACAGCCATTCGAGATCATGTGTGATGCTAGTGACTATGCTGTCGGGGCAGCACTTGGGCAGCGCAGAGACAGGCTGTTTCACGTCATATATTATGCTAGAAAAACATTAAATGATGCCCAAGTGAACTATACCACCACAGAAAAGGAGTTGTTAGCTGTGGTGTTCTCCATCGACAAGTTTCGTTCTTACATACTTGGAACGAAGGTAATAATACACACCGACCATTCTGCCCTCAAGTATTTGTTCGCAAAGAAAGATGCGAAGCCTAGGCTGATACGATGGATCTTGCTATTACAAGAGTTCGACCTTGAGATCAAAGACAAAAAGGGGACAGAAAATCAAGTGGCAGACCACTTGTCGAGGTTGGAGACGGGACAAAGTCAACCGTTAGATGAGACACACATACTGGAGACCTTCCCAGATGAGCAGCTCTTTGCTGCCGCAATCGCTGTCGCGACAGCCATGGCGGCAGGTAAGTCTTCTAACCTTCCCTGGTATGCTGACTTCGTTAATTTTATAGTTAGCGGAATATTACCTTCTGATCTTAATTATCAAGCAAGGAAGAGGTTCCAAAATGATGTTAAACATTATTATTGGGACGAACCTCTTCTTTTCAAAATGTGCGCAGATCAGGTTATAAGAAGGTGTGTACCACAAGAAGAACAAGAAGACATTCTCCATCACTGTCATGCTTCACAATATGGAGGTCACTTAGGAGGCAATAAAACTGCTGCCAAGGTGCTGCAGTCAGGGTTCTACTGGCCGACACTTTATAAAGATGCACAGGAATTTTACAAAAGCTGTGACAGGTGCCAGCAGACAGGTAACATCTCGAGGAGAAACGAGATGCCACTGCAGAATATTCTAGAAGTCGAGATCTTCGACGTTTGGGGGATTGATTTTATGGGACCATTCCCATCTTCATGTGGAAATTTGTACATCCTCCTAGCAGTGGATTATGTCTCCAAGTGGGTTGAAGCAATCGCAACTCAAAAGAATGATGCCAAAACAGTCCAAAAGTTTTTGCACAAAAACATTTTTTCTAGATTTGGCATTCCTAGGGCGATTATCAGTGATGAGGGGAGACATTTTGATAATAGGGTAATTGTTGTTGCCCTAAAGAAATATGGTGTCAAGCACAGGATCGCGACAGCATACCACCCACAGACCAATGGACGGGCTGAGATTTCCAATAGGGAAGTAAAGAACATTCTTGAGAAGATGGTTAAACCAACTAGGAAAGATTGGTCTTTACTTCTGAATGAGGCATTATGGGCATACAGTACAGCTTTCAAGACTCCATTGGGCATGTCTCCATTCCGACTGATTTATGGGAAAACCTGTCACTTGCCTGTCGAGATCGAGCACAAAGCATATTGGGCAATCAAGGCAGTGAATATGGACTTGGACAAGGCCGGCCAGAAAAGGTTATTAGATCTAAACGAGATTGAAGAATTACGGACAATGGCCTACGACAACGCAAGAATTTACAAGGAAAAGACTAAGAAGTGGCACGACAAGAAACTACTGCCACGACAATTCTGCCCAGGGCAGCTTGTGTTGTTATTCAATTCTAGACTTAAACTCTTCCCAGGAAAGCTAAAGTCTAGATGGTCTGGCCCGTTTCAAGTAGTTCAAGTTTTTCCCCATGGTGCCATCACAATTCAATCATTAAAAGACGGGCACCAATTCAAAGTCAATGGACAACGACTCAAGCATTATCAGGGGACTGAAGCCCCAGGAATTCAGGAAGTGGTTACTTTAGGAGATGCCCCACAAGGCACCCCTAATTTAACCTAAGTTTTATTTTTATTTTTATTATTATTATTTATTAGGAATTAGGTTTATTTTATTCGAATAATGTTTTGTTTTTCTAATTTCAGTTTTTAGGAAATAAAGGAGTCAAGAAGAAGAAAAAAAGAAGTGGCCCAAACCCACCGCCCATCCACCAGCCCAATAAAGCCCATTTATGATAACCTGTCGTTTCAGCTGCCGGCGCAGACGGACTTGACAGGCTGTCAACAGTTTGACACTGCAGACGCAGAAGCGTGCGGCAGACGCACAGCAGACGCATAAATGCGTGTCAGACGCGTCAGACACGCTACATCCAATCTGCCGCCCCGTTATTCCCGCCTGCCGTTGAGGCATTAAATGGGCAGCCCCTCGACCGCTATATAAACCCCTTCCCATTTTCATTTTTCATCACTTCTGATTTTTTTCTCTTGTTATTTTTCTCCTCTAGTTTTATTTGTTTTCTCTCTTTCACAGCCCTTGCAACCAATATGTCGTCGAGACAAACCCGCCATAACACTGCTGTCGCTTCTTCGTCAGCAGCAGCATCCCTCTTCGCCAACAAGGAACTATGGGAGGAGCGTGGCTTCATTTACAACAGAGATGCCCCCCATATGGGACTCAGGCCGTTCATTGTGAAGGCCATAACGGCACAGCTGTGGGAGGACTTTGCCGAGCAGCCGGCAGAGCTAAATGATACTTTGGTCCGGGAGTTCTACGAGGCTGTCGACAGCAAAACGGCGACGTCTGTCATCGTCCGAGGAGTGGAAGTACCCTTTACAGCAAACAACATCAACCATATGTTCGGCCTGTTCTTTGGCCCCGATGATGATGCTCATCAACAATTTCTGGACACTCTCGACGCTGCTGCCTATGATGCCATCATGGTGGAGCTAACAGAGGCTGGTACGACATGGACCACCAGCAAGAAGAACCCCCACTCCGTCAATAGGGGGCAGCTCCTCCCCGAAGCAAAACTGTGGAACGCTTTCATCAAAAAGCGTATCCTGCCCTCGTCCCACCATGAGCAACCTGCCCCTCAACCTGCCGATGAAACTGCCCCTCCACATGCCGATGATCTTGTCGCTCAACCTGCTATTGAACCTGCCCAGCCTCCCCCACAGCGCAGACGCCGCCATCAGATCCGAGTCAGCAGCAGCAGCGAGGACAGCGACTGAAAATTTAAGTTTTTATTTTCTTTTATTGCTGCCTGCTTTTATCTTTTGTGATGTACTTCTCTTTTCATGTTTTTGTTTCATGTCATTTTGCATTGAGGGCAATGCAACCCTTGAGTTTGGGGGTGGCAACCCTCCATCATTAATGGAGTCTTAAGTACATCTTTTTATTATTTGTTGTGTCTTTTATGTATTTAATTTCAAGTTCTTTTTAAAAAAAAATCAGAAAATATAAAACTGTTGGCTTAAAACTGTGAAGTAAACTTACCTGTCATGACAGCTCTGTCGTGGCAGCATCTTTAGGACAGGTTAAGGAAAAGTTTAGAGCCTTTCTATAGTTCTGAAAACTTAAACACTTTTGTGACTGTTATACTGCTTAGATTTCTTTTAGCCAAACTAGAATAGGAATGCTTAGCACTTAGAGTAGAAAAGAGACTAGAATCTCAGGAAACCTAGAGGTGCCTACCACCGGCTCTAGGCAGATAACCAGAGAAAAACTTCTAGAGGTGCCTATCACCGGCTCTAGACAGTTAACTAGAGGTGCCTGAAATACTGGCTCTAGTAAAAGAGAAGAAGTTTAAAAAAAGGAAATAACTAGAGGTGCCCAATTCTGGCTCTAGTAAGAAAAGGAAAGAAAACAGTCTCGTAGGAAAAACTCTAAACAAGCTAAAGTCAAATATTCTAGTGAAACTAAGAGAGTCTTGGCATATAACTGTTCACAAGCATGCACACACTACACGAGAGCTATAGGGAGATTCCGGACAGATCCTAATCTTTCCGACAGGTTGCTGCCGCCATAGAGAACGAGCGACGGGTAAGGGACAGTTCACTGTTTGAAAGCCAACACAAAAATTTTCATCTTTCTTTTAGGTTTAAATTGCTTGAGGACAAGCAAAAACTTGAGTTTGGGGGTGTGTTGAGTGTGTAAAAGTTCTATTATTTACACCCTTTTTAACCCATATTTCTGCTGCATTCAAGCATAATTGCATTGCATTTAGGTTAGTTTTCAATAAAACATCACAATTATATAAAAGGCACGGATTCTACTAAAAGATGGCGTATTTTGCAGGTAGCTGCCATGGTTGACGATGAAGGCAGGCGCAGGGCAGATAAGCAGAAGAGCTGAACTGGACAAGCAGCCGAAGAAGACGAACCTTTCATGGACCTGTCGTGACAGCAAGGTGACAGCAGACTTATGAATAGGAAAAGTAAAGTGGATCTCGATAGATAGAGAAAAATCTGCTCTTCTGTCGTGTGGAAGCCAAATATTTTTCCAAGCCCCGGATCAAAAGATATGTCAAGCCAAAGCTCAAGGAGAAGAAATTCCTAGAAACAAGGATGCGGCTGGAAAGTAGGAGACTTTAGAGATTTAGTCTTTATTAGAATCTTACTTTTAATTAAAGTTGTAATCCTTGTTACCTTAGATAACTTGAGCCCAAAGCTTATATAAGGGCATAGATTAAACCTATGGCAGAACGGATTACCCCATAACCGAAACCAAACCCCTGCCGTCCACCCGTCACCGACATGTTCTAAATTCCCCCTAGGGCTACGGGTTGTTTTGTAAAGTAGTTGCAAGGATTGCTTTGTTTTAGGATTTTTCAAGTTCAATAAAATAAACTTCAAGTTCTTTTATCTTGGTTTTAATATCTTGCAAGAGCATCGGGAGAGCATTGTGAGGTTATCCATTTACTTAGCATCGGGAGAGTTAAGTATACGAAAGAGATAAGAGCGCGTTCTCTAGTTTATAGTTGAACCATCTCGTGCCTAGGGATAGGGCGAGGTTAAGTGGCTAAGGAAGAATTCATACACATCGGTGTTCATCCTTCGATTCACGCCGGGAGGTATCATCAAAGACGTGATCATCGACAGACTTGTGCCTAGGGATAGGGCAAGGCAGATCTGGGATTCTTGCCAAGCTTGAAGTACGGAGTTAGTGTTCGCTGCCGCGACAGCTAACGGACAGCCGCCGCGACCGGTGCTGTCGGCGACGGGCGCGACGACAGAACTGAAGATCCTAAGCAGTTCAATACCTGCACTACTGAGCAACTCAATACCAGCCCATTCTCTCTATCTTGATTTCTCAATCCTTTATTTTACGTTTTTACCTTATTATTCTCGTGACAACTCTTAATTATTTCCTTTACTTTCGTGCAGTAAACAAGGTGAAGTCATTAGCCCAATCCCTGTGGAGACGATATCCGATACTTCGTATCACTTTACTACTTGCGTCGTGTACACTTGCACTACAATTGCGATAGACTGTTTTACACGCAACATTAGTCTTAATTCAAAATAATCTAATAGATTTAACACTTCATCAGTGACGGATCTATAAATATTTTTAAGGTGGGCACACATAAAATCTCAAATCTCGAGATGGGCACAATTCATAAAGATTAAAAAAATTAAAAACTAGTTCATAATTAAGAAAATTAAAGTCAAATGTGTGAAGTTTAGAAAGTTCAGGGTGGACACTTGTTTACCCTAATTTAAGGGTGGATCTGCCACTACCCTTCGTATTTAATCTTTTTAGTGAAGTTATTGTGTCTACTAATAGATGACGTTAATTGTCAAGTAATGAAGTGATTGTGTTTGTCGAGCTATCACATATGTTGGCTATCGAGCTGATGAATAGTGGCATGGAGTGCGACAAGTGGTTGAAATGTGTGTTAAGATGGTACAGATTCAAAGTTTTTATTAATATGCTGGTGTGATACAAGGGTAGCATATGTTCAACTTTCTTAGTCTTTTTTAATAAGACACACGCACCGTGGAGAACTGGTACTCGAACCCGGGTCACCTGGACGAATTACATCATCCTTTACTACTGGGACAACAAGGGGTGAGCCAGTTTCAAAGTTTTTAATTATGAAGGGTTATAATTATTGAATTCTTTTGAATTATGGCAAAATTAATATAATGCATAAGTTTTGAGAATTAAATTTAATATCATACCATGTTATATTTTAATTTTAACGGCAGAGTGACCAACATGCTTATAACAAAATTTTATTTGAGTCACTGAATTAACTTTTAGAAAGAAAAAAGTGACCCATTTATAACTAAATATATTATTAAGCGACTTAGAGTGTATTTTACCCTTTAATTTCAAATAACTTATCTTTTCAGAGTATTTTAGGGTATATCCAAAGAGTTCGTCAAAGATGTTTAACTACTTAATTTATAAACACTTGTCCGTACACGTTATAAAATTAAAAATGAATAGAATGATCTTGCGCGTCAATTGTTTTTTTTTTTTTAAGTTGGGCGTCAATTGTTAAATGTGTGGTTTTAATATTTTTTTGTCCTTCTAGTTTTTTTAATTAATTCGAACCAATCTGTATCGCATATTTAGTTTTGGTGGATGAGTTTTTCAACAAAAATTTTATATATATACAAAGATTCGAACTCAAAATCTACTTAAGCGATACCAAACTACTTACCACTTGAACCACCCCGTTAATAATATTTTTAATACCAACGCGAAAAATTAAAGACGAGGTTAATGTTAGAGGATGGTGTACATTGTAACATGGAATTATACTTCAAATAAGTACTAAATTACATATTTTAAGCATTGTAAACTAAATTACAAATTAATCCTTTAAAATTCCAACTCATCTTTAATTTTCCAACTCATTAAATCCACGTTAGTATTAAAAAATGCCAAATTATCAACTAGACACAAAATTATTAAATGGACCCGGGCGGCCCGGCTCACCACGTCCATAGGCGGATGTATATGCAAAATATAGGGTGCAATTGTCCCACTAAAAGGTATCCATTATATGAAAATTTTAGAATTTTTTCTAGGAAATATTAGAATTGACCCCTACTTGATTTGTTGGGATATGGGGTCAACAATACTTATTGTAGTGATATAAGAATTTCTTATACAACATATCCCACTCTAACCCCCACTGTATAGAAATCCCAACTCCGCCATTGACCACGTCATTCGGTCTCGACCAATAAAATTCATTTATCTCACTTTTTTAAAATTACTTTAAAAAATGAATTTTATTGATTGGGATCACGAATGACATTGTGAGCCAGATTCATCTAATAATTTATCTAATTTGACAGAAACAATTAGCAGCAAGAATCACCTAGCTCTTGTTTTCTAATTTAAGGGCCGAAATGCAATCTACGCAATAATGAAGGGGCCTGTGCAGCAGTTTTACCTAGAATAAGAACAACCTAAAATATCACAAATGAAATCCCAGTTGCCTTATATATCACGCGAGATATAAAAACAATATATATCGAATCGGATCTCTGTAATCTGTATCGTAGAAAAATAATTTCGGAAATTTGAAGAAAATGGCGAGCGGTGGGAAAGTGTCTTTCAAAGTCACTCTTACCTCCGATCCAAAGCTCCCTTTCAAAGTGTGAGTTTCTTTGTTGTTTTTTTCTTTTAAATTATTGATCTCGGTTTTATTTTCTAAAATAATTTGTGAAATTTCAGGTTTAGCGTTCCCGAAGCAGCCCCGTTCACGGCTGTTTTGAAATTCGCAGCCGAGGAATTCAAAGTCCCTCCCCAAACCAGCGCTATCATCACCAACGGTAATCAAATTCCTTCTTTTTTAATATATATATATATAGGTATTAATTTAATTGATCATTTTTATCGTTTTTCTTGTGATTTTTAGTGAATTAATTATATATGTGGTATTGAAATTAGAATTTGGGGATTTGGAGGTGGAAACTGTGATAGGTTAACAATTGTACCTTTTTTTAAAGGGGGAGAAAACCTAATTTGATAGATATGAAAATAAGGCGAATTAGGTCAGATTCATTGGAGTATAAGCTATTTTAAGGTCATCATATGATGAAAATTACGTGATCAAGATACTTGATTATCTAATTTGATAGATATGGATAAATAGAGCATGCTTTTTTCGTTTTACCGATGTTATGTATGAGTGTCGTATCCAGCATAGGCATGTTCAATTTTCTAAGTTTTTCAATCTATTTGAAGGGTATATCTCTATATTCATGTGTTGGTTATGGATACATAAAAAGAAGAAAAGAAAAGAAACAGAGTCAGAGCAACATAGCAATTTACAGGGCTCAAATAGTCGAATTCTTATTGACTTGTACAATGTGAGGGAGTTGTATAGAAACGTCCCCTTCCCATCTGCCCTTGAGACTTATTTCTAGATTGTGTTCATATGGTTTTTATTTCAGATTAGTAAAATATAATGCCGGTGAGGATAACAGAAAGGTACTGTATAGTCTGGAGGGAAACAGTAAAAATTTATTAATAAAGTTCTCCATGTTTGAAATGGAGCCTTCCCTTTTGGTTGAACTTTGCATCTGTCATCAGTACTCACAATGCTTTATGAGACCTGGTTCTGATATGGATTTAATGACTTCTGGAACTCATCATAATGGAACTGGAATCAATTTCATATTCTTAGTAATATGTAAAGAGAATCTGAGTTGGCCTTCACCAAGTTGGTATGGGACCAACTCAGTTCTGAATTTACAAGAAACCTAAACAAAGCAAATTTACATCATGTTTGGGCATTAGTTATTTTGTTCGTACATTTACTTTTTACTGTTATTTTCTTAAACTCTGTAACTGAGTTTCAAGGTGTGTGTTGATAATAATGAAAATAACATTAAAAAAATGAATTGAATAGCTGTAAAATTTGATCCATGCCATGGTCATACATTTATAAGCTGCTTCGATTCCCTCATTTATATCATTTGTTTTCTTAATAAGTTTAGTTCAATGTACATTGTTTTGAATATGAATTTCGTATATATTATGATGAAATAGAAATGTCAGATCTGTGATATTCGGTATCTAAATTCTATATCCTAAATTGCATAGTGTTTATTGAGTTATATCTTATATGTTCTTTCTGATTACAGATGGTGTGGGAATCAATCCTCAGCAAAGTGCAGGTATGCTGATTTGCTCTGTTTATAGAGTCTCATTCTATTTTCCTTTTTCTTTAAAATTCGCGCGTCAAATTAGAACCATCTTGCCTTTGACCCCAAGCATCTGCCTTTTTTTATTTTTGGACAACCCAGTGTATAATAGTAGTTTAGGATCTGGCTAAGAGAATTGGGAATGTTCTATATATCATTTAGGCAGATTGGCATTCCTCTGCAGTTGCAAGACTATAGTTGGTTGCTATTATTCCCGACTCTCACAAAAGCTCATTGTTTCATTCGTTTCCTTGCTTTTCATACATCTTTATCACGTCTTACCTTAACAATGGATGAAATAGCCCAAGGATAGTAAGTATGTCACTTCGCAATACTATATCTGATCCTCTGTTATTTCAGCGAGTCCTATATCATATTCTTTAACTGTATGCAGGCTGCATTCGTATTTCATAGAATAACTAGTTACTAGTCATTTCATAGTTAACCAGTAAACATGTTGAAAAAGGAAGGGAAAGGGTATCTGGTTTTAGTTCTGATCTAACCTTGTTCATGTAAACATTTTGCATTAAGTAAACTTTGATTTGGTTTTGGCAGGAAATGTCTTCCTCAAACACGGTTCCGAACTTCGGCTGATTCCCCGTGATAGGGTGGGAGCCTTTTGAGTGCTCATAAACATCGTTGTTATCGGGGTGAGAACATTAGTTTATCACCTCCTTTAATTATCTATCTATCTTCTCGGTATGAGTGAACTTTTACCGTATAAACCGTTAATGTTACGGCTGTACTAGTTAGTTTTTCCTTTTTTCTCTTTTCCTATTGTGCATCAACTAAATAGGAGTTTAGCGGAGAACAATCTGTTGGTTTGAATAAACGTTATTAAAAGTTGGCTTAATTGATTGTCCTTAAATTAAACCGATTAACTCTCGACTATGGTTGTAATCGATCCGATTGAACCAGCTTAAACTAGATCCAATTGGTTGGTTAATCCCAAAAGAATACCGGTTAAGTTGGTTTTGATGTAATGGGTATGAGATTTGGGCAAAGTATTTGTATGTTATAAGATAATTATCACGTACTTTGTCAACGGATATTTTATCCCTTCGGAATTAAAATTTGACAAGTGCTAAATGTTAAACATATTATAAAGAGATAAAATCTGATTTCTACGTGAAATTTAATTCAATTTGTAATGTAATGAAAGTTTTTGTTAATTATGCATATAAAACTTTTATTTTAATTTAATTATACAAATTTTTTATAAATAAATAAATAAATTCATTTATTTTTATTTTTATTTTTACGATGGCAATTGAATTTTCATTAATACTACAAATACAATCTATTCAGAATAGAGTGATGATAATTAGTTTATCAAAATCTCATAATAATAAAAACTTAAAGGATATTATCATAATCCGTTTATTTTTAAATTAGATTATCATTATTAATTGTATTTGTAATATGTAGCTGTAAAAACTAGTATATTACTATGACAACAATTACGATACATAACAATCAAAATTACAAAATCATAGGATTTGAATCTAGAATTTTAAGGATCAACTATCAAGAGCTTTAAATTTTGTCAATTCTACTGTATCGTTAGCAAAAAAAGAAAAAGAAACTTATTCAATATAAACAAATTGAATTGGTCAATTATTTTATAATCTATTATTATTAAGCTTTAAGTTGATTTACTATTTGAACAAATATATTTGGTTGGTTCGTCAAGCTGTTCATTTATGTTCTCACACATTTCATTAGGTCATGGGTTCTAAACCCAGTAGGAGCACTCCTTTCCTTCCCTTAGAGTCTCTCCTTCTCTTAGGATTAAAATTAAAATTTGTCAAAAAAGTTAATTTACTGTTTATAGCTAATCGGGATGTCAATTCAATTAAGTAAATTATTAAAATATTTTTCATTTAAATTACAAGGAAATTTCTAGAATAGGCGACGCACACTATTGAATATCACTAACACAATACATCGATGAACACCATTAATCTTTTAATAACTTTTAAATAATTATTAAAATTTTCAAAGGCTCAACATCATGCAATTAATTATATTTTAAAATAAAATTAAAAAAATTATCCCATGAACCTTTCTCACCACCTCATCCATGATCTACTCAATTGAACAAAATTACATCATCTTTATTTATTTATTTATTTATATTCCTTTTCCTCTTATAAAACAAAACAAATTCCCCTTTCTTTTTCTTCTAAAAATGATGTGATTTTTATATAATCGGGTAAGATTATGGATGAGATGATGAAAATAATTTATGAAATAATTTTTTTTAAGTCGAGCCTCTGAGATTTTTATTAATTATTTAAAAATTATTAAAAGTTAACAGCGTTTACTGATATATTGATTAATGATGTATAATGGTGCACGTCGCCCGTTCTAAGCTCATCCAAATTACAGTTAATATTATGTTTAATAAAACAATTATATATTTAATATAAATTATTTGTCATTCAACTTATGATAATTATTAGATAAGTTTTAAAACATATTTTTACATAAAGTATTTTTATTTTAATTTTTTGAATAGATATATAAAAAAATCCTAAAATATTTTTATTATAGAATGTATGAAACCAGGTTTTTATCTTGGTGGTTCTATAAAATGTACGATACCGATTAATTAGACCACTGGTCTAACCAGCCAGTCCAATCCAGTTTCAAGTTTCAACGACTGATCCTAATTGATCGCAGAGAATTCTCCGGCAAGCACAAGAGAAACTGAGCTCATGGCTTCCATTCCTCGGTGCAAGCTTGTAAGCTTCACATTGAACACAATGCCGATAACATTCACGAGTCCTCTCTCGATGAAAGCTTGAACGATGCTTCAGCACGAGCTTCCTCCAACTTCATCGAGAGTTCTTTCATAAATGGAGTATTTGTCCCATGTGTGATTCGCAGTATGTCGACCGCTTTGGTGAATGTTTTAATAGCCTCATCCGTCTCTCCGAGCAACCTGTCATGAATAAATATTGAAGGTTTTTACAATCCGATAAACAACTTTGCCATGTTCAAGAAAAGTTGATAAAAGATACCGAAGCTTTTAACAGATTCTACAAGTAATAATCCGATAAATCAGAGTGACGTGGAAACGATCATAAAATGCAGTGGATTTCACATTAATGTTAAGGGAGACAAAAGTCCCGCAAGATAACTTCGTAGAGTAAGTCATGGACCCTGTCTTATAAAACGGAAAAGGTGCCGAATTTAAATGAAGTTATCTAAAACGAACAAGAGAAAGGAGTATATAACAGGGACATGATATTTTTCTAACCACTCAAGCTTTCCGCAACTGTAATATTGTAATCCAAGCAAAGGATGATATCCTGGATAGACCCCTGCAATGAAACGGAAATGTAAATTCAGGATGCCGATTGCAACATATATATATATAGATTTAAGGGTAAAGTAAACTAAGACGCAACGAATTTTATAAAATCTCTCTTAGGACAACTTGAAAATGTCACAGGTGAAACTAAGGATTAGAAATGCACTTTCATGTCAACAATTCAGGTTGCTAAACTAGCACAATATAAAAAAACTAAAAAAAGAAAACAAGAAAAAAAACTTGATGAATATTGCTAAGTGACGGCTAAATAGATCTTTAATTTGTTTCTTGTCAACAATTCAAGTCGATAGATGACATACTTTCATACACCGGAATTGTTGATCTGCAAACTGCCAAAGCTTCTTTCCATTCTTCCAGCTGCATTAATACCTGCAGAATTAATTGATCCGATTTTATCAGAATCACAAGATGACTCAATTGTTATTCCCAAATGTCATTTCACCAAAGGATGTTTGATAGAAGAGGAAACAAGATGTGTTTGCATCATTCGGTTTAGCTTCAGAACTTATTTAGTGGTTCCTTGGATCGGTAAGTAACAAGAAATGAATATACATTGATATGAACATGAAATAGCAGTAAGAACCCTACTGCTACATCATACAAAATTGATCTTTAAATTAAGTTTCTCCAAGCAACATTCGGCTGAAAAATGTGAATACGATTCAAGTACCTCAAGAAGTTTTTCCCGAGTTCGCATCAAGCTGATTGAAAAAGGATGGCAGACTTCCTTCTGGAGATTTTCAATATTTTTATACAAAACAACAGCTTCCTGAAGATCTGAACTTTAGGTTAAGAATCAACTTTCATTCATTTCTTTCTACAAATGCAAATTAAATCATTACCAGATCACATTAATTCACTAAAGAGAATATTATATTCTCAAAACTGTGGCAGTGGAAATAAGATTAAAAATTAAAATATCATAACTAGTAAAACAACTGCAAAACCATATTTGACAGTATTTAATTGATTTCACTTGATTTAGAAAGTAGAGAAGGATACTGCCTGAGGAATTAGACTTAAAAGCCTTTTCCGACAATGCTTTGATATCAGTAACATTCTTTCTTATCTCTTCCTTGCTTCTAGTGAGGCCACATTTTTGGCAAACAAATCCTTTTTCATCTGCATATCCAAATAACAAAATGTGTAACAGTTTTGTTTAGGTCATTTAACATACTTAAATTAGATATAATCACGTACCTGATTCTCGAAGCAAGAAGCCACTGCATTCATTGTCCCTGCATCGATAGCCTTCGAGAATTGCACTTTCTTGGATATCATCGTACTGGCCCTTTTGCGAATACAAGAAGCGGTTAATTAGAGAACGAAAAAAGGTCATTCCAAAAACAAAAAGGTTACATACTGAAAGGACAAAAATTGGACAGAGCAAATACCACTTTGTTACAATGGGCACATGTACAAGTGAAAAGGTATTGTTCTTTGAGAGTCTTTTGGCGAGCAACTGTACTTGCAGCAGTCTCTACATAACTGATTGATAACTAAGAAAATGAATAGAAAATTCAGTTGCAAACACGAAAAGATTAAAGAATTACTCTAACAGCCTATACCAGTGAAGATGTCCTAATATAAGAGTTCCTAGCACCCAAAAAACAAAACCAAAAACTAAAAATTTCTCACCTCAGAATCTTTGGGTATATGTTGTACAGCGCGTACCACAGCCCGCCTTCCCTCAAATACCAAAACAGCATTCGGCAAGCAGCTACAACACAATAATTGTTTAGTAAGTCAAGCTCACAAGGATGGGTACCACTGCATGAATACGTAAGCATTGTTACCTGTGGTTGATAATTGAAACAACAGGGTACAGTCCTGTCCCCAGGGGTCTCAGTTCACTGTCACAAATGGTATGTGCATTACATGCAAACTGCCATTTTCATAATAGTAAATAAGGACATACGTTTATCCAGTTTAGACAGAACTTGTTAAGATTCCTAACATTGTTAGGATAAATAGAGATAAAATTACAATGTAATAAATTCCCGGACTGCTTCCATAGTACCTAGATATAACCTTCAATAATTTCTTTCTTGGAGTAAGGAAGCGAAACTATACCAAATTTAATATGTTTCAAGTACTTATAAATCAAACAAGAAATAAAGGAATTAGAAGCTAAAACCGCTCAAAACGGACCTTGGAAAAATTTTCAGCAATCTCTTTTATGTCGATGTCGGGGAACTGAAGAATCAAGTTAACAAGGTTAGCCATCTGTGCATATAACACTAGTTGTTTCTCATCAATATCCGACATGTCTTTCTCCAATTTAAGGCTTAACATAATATTCAAGCAGTATTATAACACCATAAAAGGAAATATAGAAAAATCAACTAAATCCAAAGGGAAAAAAAAGAAAGGATACGAGAAACCAAAGCCTCTACCAAACTGTAATTGTCCAAAGCAGTAACAGGGATGACCTGAAAATCATAAGCAAATTTTAATAATTCCTCATAAAAAAAGGCAGTGCAAATAATTCTAAATACGAAACAAATAACAAGAAACCCCCCTTACATTCTCATTTTGCAGTTTTCTCCTCAGGTAAAGTTTCACCATCATTCGGATCGTAGGCGTAACTGATTTTCTCCTCTCCTTGTCAAGCTTAGCAAGTGCCTGGCACTCGAGCCGGTGCAATTTCCATTCCAACTTCTGTAAATACATCATTCAACCAATCAATAAATTCTCAAATATATTTTCACAATAAATTTAATAAAATTGAGTTAAAACATAAACAAAACCTGACACGAGCTTCCACAATACCAAACAACATGACAAGCTGAACATTTCTTAAGATTGCTTTTGCTGAAACATCCATCGCACCTTGATTCGGTTAAGGAGTTATTTGGCACGCAGACGTATGGCTCCTGGCTTATAATTACTTCTCCTATAAATTAAACCTTCATTTATAATCTTATTGTGCATTTTTCATGAAAATGAGAAAGGAATTGTAATCTAATTTGAAGAAATCTATCACATTTCGCATGCTATGGATAGATTAATAGATCAAATTCAGTTGATTTTTGTAGAAAAAAATGGTGAAAAAGAAGGAAACCTGGATAGAAATCCTTGGCGGCGACGAGGGAACGGCCTTTATCGGGGAATCTTGAAAGGGATAAACCACGCGCTTGAAGAGCAGCCTGTAATTCCTCCATGAACTACTAGTAAGCTCCGGAAGGTTTTACTTTAGACTGATGAAGACTAGTCCTCAACGTTTGTTTTCGTAAAACAAGAGGAAAAATAAACGCGATGGAAAAGGAACAAATACGGCATCGTTTCAGCTATCCAAGTTTTTTTTTTTTTTTTTTTTGCAAGACAGCTATCCAAGTTTTTGAATATTAAAAGTAGGGTTGAGTGTATGGGCAAGTAGAATAGAAAAATGATTTGATGCACAGAAAATAAATTTTTTTATATTTAAAGTTTAAGGTTAGAGTTTTAAAGTTTAGGGTTAGTGTTCAAGGTTAGGTGTGTTCATGAGACTTAAAATTAGGTTTCTGATAATAAGTATTGAAAAATATGAACTCTAAGTAGATCTCTAATAATAAGTATTAAAAATAGCTCAAATAATAAGCATTGGAAAAATATTAAATTTTAATAGTATGTACCTAATATTAACAATTATTGTAAAAGATTGGATCCTAATAACAAGTATTTGGAGAGAAAAGGGTTAAATCCCTAATAACAAATATGAAAAAAAAATACATTTTAATAGTCTAAAGTTAATTACAAAATAATATATGTTCATACATATTCTTAACCCTATGAGAATGTGTTGAGTTTTAAGGTGCTCGATTCCTTCAATCGATGTTGCTCACCAAGTGGTGGAGAGGTGGAATTTTGGGTGGATGAGGTGTGGAAGCTAAAATAAAGATGACACAAAGATTTTAGAGTGGTTCAACCTTCTAACCAAGGTCTACATCCACTACCTTAGCTTTCCACTAAGGATTTCCAATCAATCCACTATTGATTCGTCCCCTTTTCTAGGCTTAGGAAGAAACCCTTATACACCGATCAAGCTTTCTACCCAAAGCCTTGATCAAACCCTCTTTACAAGAGAAAGGAAAGATGCAAACTTAAATCCCTCTAATAGGTATTTGTTTGCTCAATAATGCACTCACCCAAAACCTAAAACACTTGAGCAAATTGGACAATTTTGGCTCACTAGTGTTTATCTATACAAGAATTGACAATTTAAGTACAAAGACAGTTTTTGATCATTTGTTGATTGACAATTGAAGCATTAACCATATCTTGATGCTTGGAGGTCCCTTTTATACTCCTTGATGAGTTTGTAGCTGTTACTAGCCGTTGGGGATGAATTGGAGCCGTTGAGGACTTTATTTTCCTTCATTAATGCTGTTCTGCAGCCTTCCGTACCGATACGCTTGGACCCGTATCGGTACGGCCTTCATCAGAAACTAGCCGTTGGGCTCTTGCCAGCTTAGGCGTATCGACACGTTTGAGGGCGTATCGGTACGGTATGGCGTTTAAAAGACCGTTGGGAAATATAACCGTTGGGTTGTTAAATGGGGATCGGTACGCTTACCAGACGTATCGAAACGACCCCTCTCCGTATCGAAACGGCCAAGCCTGTTTCGATACGAGTTTTGGCAGTAACCAAACTGGGCAGAAAAGGTATCGATACGGGTTGGACCGTATCAGTACGGGCACTTTGAAATCACAAGTTTGGTTGTTTAAAATCATGAAAAATCTTGCCAAAACCTTTTAAAATACCTCAAACATAAATTCAAGTTGTTTGGACTTAAAACTAAGTTTTAAATTCTTTTCAAATTAGTCCAAAACATTTTTCAATTATTATATCAAAACATTAGTTCTACAATCTCCCCATTTTTGATATAATAAAACTAACTTGAAAAGTTGTTTGGGATTCTCCCCTTTAAGTTTAAAAATGTGAATAAGAGATTAAAGATATGAAATCAAATAAAGCCCCTCTTATTCATTTGAAAATTCAAATTTTCAAACCATTTCTCACCCTTTTTGTTATATCAAAAAGAATTTAAAACATTAAGTTCAAAATAACTATAGAGGAAAAATTTGATAAAAATAAGAGTTTGGTTTTAAAATGGCTCCCCCTTACTCAAAACATCAATAAAATGTTAGTTCAACATTTATGATCATCTAGTTGAAATAAAAAGAAATAAATCAAATAAAATAAAAAATAACTAGATTTTTACCAACACTTGAACCCAATGGAGGATGTGAAGCCTTTCTTCTTCAAGTGTTCTTCCTTTGTGTGCATGGAGCTCCCCCTCAAAGATTGGACTTGTTGATCCCTCTCCATCACACCTAGCAAAAGACAATCAAGTAATTTCTGGTATCCAAATTGCTTTGGATCCATAAATATTAGTAGCACAAATTTTAGTCCCCTTAGGAATCCATTTTTCAATGTCATCCTTTTTAATTGAAGTACTAAGTCCTTTTGGGACCCAAATACTTTTAAAACATTTTCCTTTTACAAATATAGGGGCACCA
Source organism: Hibiscus trionum (assembly GCA_030270665.1). Classification (NCBI taxonomy): domain Eukaryota; kingdom Viridiplantae; phylum Streptophyta; class Magnoliopsida; order Malvales; family Malvaceae; genus Hibiscus; species Hibiscus trionum. The sequence goes on from BSYR01000016.1 coordinate 1,248,871, forward strand.
GATTGTCTTACATAAAAATTTGATTTTCCAAAATTGTTTTTCTTTTCTAGCTCTTTGGAAATCAAATCTTTTTTTCTTGAACTTTATGAAGCAAATTTTGTAAATCAAAACATTTTTATTCAAACTCTTCGAGTTTTGCTTCAAGTTCAAGTTTGGTTTTAGAAATCAAATCATTTTGAATTTTTAACTTTGAAATCAATTTATTATTTTTCAAAATGTGATTTTTAAATTCTAAAACCAAATCATCGTAGGCATCTTGTAATTCATCAAAAGAATAAGAACATGAAAGAGATGAATTAGAAGTTACCCTTGAATCTTCTTCGATGGCCATAAGGCAAAGGTTGGCTTGTTCATCGTCGGTGGAGTCCTCATCACTCCAAATAGCCACATGTGTCTTCTTCTTATGGCTTGAAGTGCTTGCCCTCTCCTTTTTCATGGATTCTCGTTCAAGCTCTCTTAAGACTTTCTTCATGAATGGGGCACACTTCTTGAAGAGATGAACTATCTCTTCTTCTTCATCCTCCTCTTCACTTGAATCAACATGATGGCAAGTGGAGGATTTGAGAGCAATGGCATTGGTGTTGATGCCAAGCCCCATGAGCTTCTTCTCTCCTATAGCTCTAATTTCTTCCCTCTTCTTCTCATCTTTTTTGTTCTTCTTCATGATTTGATGAGTAAGGAGTGACCCCATGAGTTCATCAAGCTTCAAGGTCTTCAAATTTTTTGCTTCGATGATGGCGGTCCTCTTTGAGTCCCAAGACTTGGGAAGTGAGTAGATGAGCTTTCGGACAAGTTTCTCCTCCGGAATGGTTTCTCCATAGCCCTTGAGACCATTGGTGATTGTGTAGAACCTATCAAACATATTCTCAATGTTCTCTTCCGGACCCATCTTGAAGTTCTCATACTCTAAGGTGAGGAGCCCAATCTTGGTCTCCTTAACTTCATCGGTTCCCTCGTATATGACTTCAAGCTTGTCTCATACCTCCTTGGCACTCTCACAAGAAGTCATCTTCTCATAGATGGTTGGGCCAAATGCACAAAAGAGAATGTGCAAGGCTTTGCAATTTAGCTCCATCTTCTTGCGATCGTCGGCACTCTACTCCGCTTTGCTTCGTTGAGGCACGAACGTACCATCTTCAACTATATCTCATAGCTTGTAGTCTATTGATTTAATGAAAAACTTCATCTTTGTCTTCCAATGGGCATAGTAGGTTCCGTCGAAGAAAGACGGTTTGTCGATTGATTGCGCCATTTGAGCCGGTTGGTGAAATAATGATCGAGCTTGCCGGATCTTTTCAATAGGATGTTAATCCTCTTCGATTGAGTCAAGCTCTGATACCAATTGTTGAGTTTTAAGGTACTCGATTCCTTCAACCGATGTTGCTCACCAAGTGGTGGAGAGGTGGAATTTTGGGTGGATGAGGTGTGGAAGCTAAAATAAAGATGACACAAAGATTTTAGAGTGGTTCAACCTTCTAACCAAGGTCTACATCCACTACCTTAGATTCCCACAAAGGATTTCCAATCAATCCACTATTGATTCGTCCCCTTTTCTAGGCTTTAGGAGGAAACTCTTATACACCGATCAAGCTTTCTACCCAAAGCCTTGATCAAACCCTCTTTACAAGAGAAAGGAAAGATGCAAACTTAAATCCCTCTAATAGGTATTTGTTTGCTCAATAATGCACTCACCCAAAACCTAAAACACTTGAGCAAATTGGACAATTTTGGCTCATTAGTGTTTGTCTATACAAGAATTGACAATTTAAGTACAAAGACACTTTTTGATCATTTGTTGATTGACAATTGAAGCATTAACCATATCTTGATGCTTGGAGGTCCCTTTTATACTCATTGATGAGTTTGTAGCCGTTACTAGCCGTTGGGGATGAATTGGAGCCGTTGAGGACTTTATTTCCCTTCATTAATGCTGTTCTGTAGCCTTCCGTATCGATACGCTTGGACCCGTATCGGTACGGCCTTCATCAGAAACTAGCCGTTGGGCTCTTGCCAGCCTAGGCGTATCGATGCTTGAGGGCGTATCGGTACGGTATGACGTTTAAAAGACCGTTGGGAAATATGACCGTTGGGGTTGTTAAATGGGGATCGGTACGCTTACCAGGCGTATCGAAATGACCCCTCTCCGTATCGAAACGGCCAAGCCTGTTTCGATACGGGTTTTGGCAGTAACCAAATTGGGCAGAAAAGATATCGATACGGGTTGGACCGTATCGGTACGGGCACTTTGTAATCACAAGTTTGGTTGTTTAAAAGCATGAAAAATCTTGCCAAAACCTTTTAAAATACCTCAAACATAAATTCAAGTTGTTTGGACTTAAAACCAAGTTTTAAATTCTTTTCAAATTAGTCCAAAACATTTTTCAATTATCATATCAAAACATTAGTTCTACATAATGGGTATAAACCTTGTAGATAAAATGATTTGAATTCGTGTATTTTAGAATGAATATCATCCGTTTTTTCGGTGTGACATTTGTATACCATGCATAAAACGTGTTAAAAAATAATCAGCAGGCATTTTTTTAAAGGAAAATTACAGTTTTTATCCGTAAAAATCATCTAATTGTCAGTTTAATTATGCAACAATATTATGTTGAAAATTGTAAGAAAACTTGAAAGTTTTGTTTGGTTACTCCACCGAACATCTCGCTTGTTGCCGCTCATTTCCTCAATTGGTTTTTAACAATGTCCGCAAATTATTCTCTCAAAGAACAAAAACCATTTTCTCTCTTTCTCTCTTTTCTAAAACGCAAATCCAATAACATTAACCGCAACCGCCGTGCTCCGTCGCCGGGTCAGCTTTTCTCAACACCAGAATCTTCATTTTACAAGGACGGTTTCGGATCGGATCATTCCCCGCTCCTCCTTTAGCAACCACATTCTCTTCCGGTTTCATCTCTAGGTCCAACTCCGATCGATAGACGACTCAGATCTAGTGTTAGCGTGGATTAGGATCAGATGAGCGAGAGAACCGTGGAACCGGTCCCTCCGGTTCAAGTAGATGTGAAGATAAACGACATCGTAGGGAACAGGGTATCGGGAATGCTTCACAAATGGGTGAATGGTGGGAAAGGATGGAAGCCGAGATAGTTCGTTTTGCAAAACGGAGTTCTATCGTACTATAAAATCAACGGACCTGTGAAAATCGTTGTTACTGAAGAAACGGAGAAAGGATGCAAAGTCATCTGCCAAAAATCTCGCCGTTTTATCACCGGCCGCTGCGATTCCGTTCCTAATCATTCCGTAACCAGTCGCAAACCCCTCGGTGAAGTCCACTTAGAGGTCAAAAACAAGAAAACTACGTTTCTTCGATCAGGCAAAGTAGATCACACGACAAGTGGTTCTCGATCTTCACCGGAACGAAGATGCTTCATTTCCGAGCAGAAGATCGGGACGCTCGTGATGCGTGGGTGAAGGCGCTTCAGGCTGTTAAGGATTGTGAGAAAGAGGACATGGTCGACGGACGGTGGCCAGTGGTATACCCAGACCCGTTTCTGAGATTTTGCTGGCTAATGGGCGAACTTAAAAAAAAGGCTCCTAATTAAGGGTTAGCGTTCGATCGAGTTAAATTGAGTAAAAAAAATTCAAGTTATGCGAGTTTGCGAGTACTTACGACTCGAACTTAAAAGTTTATCTACTAAGTACTAAAATTTTGAGTTATTAGAATTTTTAATTTACAACTCAAACTTTATTTGAAATTTGTTTAGAGTCAAGTCGAAAAAATCAATGTTTTCGAGTCGAGTGGAGTTTTACTCACCCTTTCCCCTAATAACGAGTATTGGAAAAAAAATAAAATTTGAAATTAGACCCTTAGTAACAAGTGATATATAAAAAAATGGGTCCCTATTAACAAATTTTTTAAAAAATAAATTTTAAGAGTATTCTTGTAATAACAAATATAGGGAAAATGGAACTCTAATAACAAGTATTGAAAAGTTAAAATTTAAGAGTATGCATGTAGTAACAAATATTATGGAAAATAGACTATAAATAACAAGTATTGAAAAAAAATTGGACTCATAATAACAAGTATCGGAAAAAATAAAATTTAAGAGTAGGACCCTAATAACAAATATTAGAAAAGATAGGCTCCTAGTAACAAGTATTAAAAATTTGGCATCATAATAACAAGTATTGAAAAATTTGTACCCTAATAACAAATATGAAATAACAATGAATAATAAAAAATGGCCCCTAATTACAAGTATTCAAAAAAATGAGCCTATAATAACAAGTATTGAAAAAAAATTATAGCCCTAATAAAAAATATCGAAAAAAATAAATTTTAAGAATAAAACTCTAATAAGAATTATTAAAAAATTAAATTTTAAACAATAAATATTAAAAAAATATTAAACTTTAACTATAAATATTGAAAAAATGGGCCATGGGCGGGCGCGCCTATTAGGGGTGTTCAAAAAAATCCGATCCGATTGATCCGATCCGATTATCCATTGATCCGATCCGAAATTTCGGATATCCGATCCGTTTTTTATTTTTCGGATAATTCGGATCGGATATCCGAAAATTTCGGATCGGATACGGATAGTGGTTTTACATTCGGATCGGATATCCGATTATCCGGTATCCGAAAATTCAATTTTTTTTATAGGTATAAAACTTATTATATTCGATATTTTTACTTGTTATATATGAAAAATTGAAATTTTTATGGATACAATATTGTTATATTCAATAATTTATTAATTTTTATATTCGAAAACCTAAATTTTTCATGGATAAAACCATTAAATTAAAAAATAATCAAATAAATTCATAAATTTCGGATATTCGGATATCCGAGTATCCGATCCGAAAATTCGGATATCCGGTTTTTTCGGATCGGATACGGATCGCTATTTAGGTGATCCGAAATTTTCGGATATCCGAATTTTCGGATCCGATCGAATCGGGTATCCGAAATGAACACCCCTAGCGCCTATTGCCAATGTCCAAGGACGGCTCTGGGTATACCAGTGGAGAGATGAAATGGAGAAGAGAGACGCGGCACTTAAAAGATGAAATGGAGAAGAAATAAAGTGAATTGTATTTTTACTTAAAAATGGATTAATGATTGGTGCTTAATGTATTACAATTAGGGGTATTCATTTCGGATATCGGATCCGATCAGAAAATTCAGATATCCGAAAAATTTGGATCACTTAAATAGCGATCCGTATCCGATCCGTAAAAATCGAATATCTAAAAATTTTGATATTCGAATTTTCGGATGGATACTCGGATATTCGAATATCCGAAATTTATAAATTTATTCGATTATTTTTTTAATTTAATGGTTCTATCTATCTATGAAAAATTAAGGTTTTCGAATATAAAAATCAATAAATTATTGAATATAACAATATTTGTATCCATGGAAATTTCAATTTTTCATATATAACAAGTAAAAATATCGAATATAATAAGTTTTATACCTATAAAAAAATTTGAATTTTCGAATATCCGATCCCAATGTAAAACCACTATCCGTATCCAATCCGAAAATTTTGGATATCCGATTCGAATTATCCAAAAAATAAAAAACGAATCGAATATCCGAAATTTCGAATCGAACCGGATCTTTTTGAACACCCCTAATTACAACAACTAGGTTTATATAGCTCATTAACCTCAACAATATGCCTAACAAATAATTCAACAACCTAAACGACCTAATAACAACTGGCACAATTAACTAATTTCAACTAATTAACAAATAACTAATCTTAATTACTTATTATATTCTAACATTCACCCTATTTTTTCATCTTCTAAATTCCGTCTATCTTCTTCAATGAGCTAATTCTACAAGTCATTAGCAGTGAATTGTTCCAATGACAGTGAGCTGATTAGCTATGTGAATTTGAATTTTTTCAGTGTACTTGAAAGAAGTTTTGCTTTCTTAAGCTTTCTTCCCTCTTTTCTTCTTCAGTCTTGAATGTAATTTTTTTTTCATTTTCACTGCACTTCTTCTATATTTATTGGGACTTTCTTTTTGTTGGAAGCAAGACGGTTAAGCTACATGCTCTCAGGGTGCAATCTGAAGTCTCTCTTGGGCAAGAAAACACCCTCTTATGTCTGGTTAAGAAGGGCAAAATTGTTAAACACTTAACTCTCTCCAGATATTTTCTTCAACGAAAACTCAACCGTTAAGCAACAAGTTCTATGATCACTTTGAAAAAAAAATAACAGACAAGTAGAATTTCACAAGCAAACAACAATCGAAGCATCACAATCATTTAATAATTACAACCATCATCCAATAACCAGCTTAGAACCAAAACATCACCAACTTCCAGCAGTAATCACAAAGAACATTAAGTGCTAATAATATGCACACCGTCAATCAAATAATATGCACTTCACCAAGAAACTCAGAAGTTTCAAAACTCAATGTTCTCAATTGAAAACTTCCTTTACATCACTGAACAAGCAGAAGCAAATTACCAATTAAATTTCAGTCGAGAGAATAAAAACTCAAGTCAACTTTATTGTAATACTGCATCCGCACCTTTTTTGATATTAAAAATTCTCAGGATAACTATCTAACCTACTCTTCAAAGCATGAGTGCCAGCAACTCAGATTCCAAAAAAAATCAAAATATTCATAAAACTCTTGAATTCCCTATCAAGTAGTAGCAGTAGTGTTTCAAAGTAAGAAGGAGCAACTACGATATAAATAGTATAAGAGGACATCACCATTTCTTCAAATCATACAAAAACAGCATGTGCTCACATCTTATCAGTTTCAAAAGCTTGACATCAGACCAACAAATATCCCTATATCAGACCAAGAGAAACTAATTTCTACAATAATCTAACTCCCACATCAGCATCAGTAACAGAAGATAATAGCAATCCACAAATTTTAGAACATCGAGCGAATCAGAAAATATGACGAGAGAAACTCAGAAAATCAATTATAATCGCACAAAATCGAAGTATAGTAGAGATGAACCAAATCGAAGTAGGGGAACTCAAATTATGGCGGACTATATCGGAAGCGAACCAGAGATACAAGTAAAATTATTTAATGAATCAAAATTGCAGAGAACTCACCCGGTTGAAGAAAATTTACATATCGTACATGCAGCATCAACATGTGAAACAATTGACGGCGCAGATGAAACTCGCGACTGAGGAAACCGATTGTCGATTGAGGAAGCAGTGTCAAGATCACATGTAAGGAGTCGAAATGACTTTGAAACGAAACAAGAAAACAATTGCAACGAGAAGCAACAATATATTCGAAGAATCGAATCTGAAAACCGAACAAAGAAGAAAAAACAGAAACAGAGAAAGAAGAACGGCCGTAGGATCATCAACGATTTGAGTAACAAAAAAAATTTCAAGATTTGAAATCAGAGAACGGTTGAAGAACTTAGCAGAAAACGTGATGGAAGATTTCAAGATCTGAAATCAGAGAACTTGAAGAATGCAGAGGAAATGAACTCAGGTTTGAAAGGCAAAAACAAAGAAGAAAAGGCACCAGGATTGACAACGAATGATATCATGTGAGAAAATGGTCATGGTCGACGAACAATGGCCGGTGGTGTAACGGTAGAGAGAAGAATGGAGAAGAGAGACGCGATACTTAAAGATTGAGAAATAAAGTGAATTGTATTTTTACTAAAAATGGATTAATGATCGGTGCTTAATGTATTACAACAACTAGGCTTATATAGCCCTTTAACCTCAACAATACGCTAACAAACAATTCAACAACCTAAACAGCCTAATAACAGCTGACCCGATTAACTAATTTCAACTAGCTAACAAAGAACTAATCCTAATTACAAATTATATTCTAACAAGGATATGTTGCCTAGGGTTTCCAGGAGCACGGTAATGGCACCGCCAACGGTGGTGGACAGAGTGGCGGTTTTGACGAAAAAGTTGAGGCAACGGCTAATGCAGGAAGGGGTAGAGGCGTCAACAATCCGTGAGAGCGAAGAGATAAAGAGGAAGGAATTCGCTGCTTTTCAAAAGCAGCTGTTGTTGCTTGAACAGAAACAATGGCTTCTCATAGATGTCTTGCATCAGTTGTGAAAATTTTGTTTACACAAGCGCCTTAGTTTTAAGGTTTAGTGACTTTGTTTAAGGTTTAGGGGTTTAAGTGTAGTAGTTTTAGATTTAGGGGCCGTTGATAGAATTTTGGGTTTATGATTAAAATTTAGGGTTTGCATGTTAAAACCCAAATCCCTAATCATATTACCCTAAAACTTAGACCTAACCATAAACCCTAAATTTTAAACCTTTACACTCTAAACTCTAAATTAAAATCCATAAACTTTAAACTTGAGGCGCTAGTGAAAACAAAAAGTTTTCACCTCCTGTGTATGAGATAATAAATTATATATATATGCATATAAATATTATAAATAGTTGACTAACGTAATCTAAACAAAATAAATATTTTATCCCGATATATTAACTATGGAGTACTTATTACCAACAAGTGTTTGGTGTATTGGTAAGACACATTGCATTCTCAATAAGATGATCCGAGTTCAAACCTTAGAGACTACATTGTTGGGAGAGACTGCCTCGCACCTCGAACATAGCCTGTAAAACGGACATATATATTACTAAAAATAATTGTAGTGTACTTATTTGTGTTAAAATTATTTTATTCAAATTGTACTCTTAAAATATTCAACGGCTTTTAAATGTCATAACTATTTTACCAATGATGATAGTGACGAAGCTATTAAGGGGTGGGGGTCGGGGTTGTATTGTTCGATTTTAACCGAATTAATCGGCCAAACCGATTTTTTTGGTTAATCAATCGGTTAATTTTAGGTAAAATCGATTAACGGTTAAGAATTTTTTTAAATTTCGATTATCGGTTAATTTGGTTCGAAACTGGTTAATTCACCGAAATTATTATATATTAAATATTATATATATTACATTTATTTATTTTTGGTCATTAAACTTTTAAAAATTATAAAGTGATCATCAATTTTTTTGATATATTATAAAATGGTCATTAAACTTTTATCAAATTATCATAAAATGAAAGTTCAGTGACTAAAAAATCATTTTAACATAATTTACCCAAAATTTTATAATAAATTTCGGTTAATTCGAAAACCAACCGAATTAACCGAATTTTTTCGGTTCGGTTAAAAATTAAAAAAAAAATTGGTTCGGTTAACGGTTAAAAAAAAAATTTCATTAATAAAATTTGGGTAATTCAATTCAGTCGATTAGCCGAATTACCTGAAAGCACAACCCTAGTAGGGAGGGGCAATTGTCCCCCGCACACCTTTTTTTCACTATATAATTTTTTTTTAAAATGGTTCATAATTAGCCAGCGTATTACGATGGATAATTTGTAGTTTTTGATATTGGTATAATTGAATGATAATGTATTAATAGAATTATGAGCTGTTAGTAGGTTAGTTAGTTTGTTAATATGTTAGTTAGATGAGGTGGCAAGATTGTAAAGATTCAATCTTGAGTCTCCTTTGTAGTATATATTAAACCTTTAAGCTTACTTGTATAATTAACCAAAATATAATAAAAAGTCAGTTTTCTTTCTTCGATTAAGTCAAAACACGACTACTCTCTCTTCTTCAGATTTTCCCCAATTCTGTGAAACCACCACCACCACAAACCCTAAATTCAAAATGGTATCAGTAGATTCAACCGCGCCGCGCGCTTCCGATTCCGATCGAGTCTATAAACCTGAAGATCCTTCCGATGAGTTTTACATACATCCAAACGAAAATCCAGCGTTGGTCCTCACGTCTTCTCTTCTCACCGGTTCGAATTACCACGCGTGGTCTAGGTCAATGAGGATGGCCTTGATTTCGAAGAACAAGTATTCCTTCGTTGATGGATCAATTAAGGAAGTTTCAGAGGAAAACCCTAAATTTCAAGCGTGGGTCAAGTGCAACAATCTGGTTCTCTCTTGGCTTCAGAGGGCAATTCATCCAGATATTGTTCAGAGTGTTATCTGGATTGATACGGCGAGAGAGCTTTGGGTCGATCTTTTCGACCGATTCAATCAAGGCGATTTAGTTCGCTTGTCTGATCTTCTCCACGAGTTCTATAGTCTTCAGCAAGGTAACTTGTCTGTTACCAATTATCACACTCAATTAAAAACCCTTTGGGATGAGATATCGAATTTGCAACCTTTATCTTCTTGTGTTTGTGATGCTCAGAAATATAGAAATCAGGATTTTTCTTTAAGGTTTCTTAGGGGTTTAAATGAGAATTTCTCTGTTCCTAAGTCTCAGATTCTAATGTCTAAACCATTTCCCAAAATCAATCAAATCTTTGCTATGGTAGTTCAACATGAAAGAACTGTTGTGTCTGCTGCGTCTCATGAATCAAACATTTTTCTTGTAGATAAGGCCAATGGGAAATCTGGGGATTCGAATAGGTTTCAAAAGAAGTTTTATAATAATAGTATTAATAAAAAGCCTGTCTGCACCTTTTGTGGTCTTATGGGACATTCTATTGATAGGTGTTATAGGAAACATGGTTTCCCACCCGGTTATAAACATAAGAGTCAGATTAGTAGATCTAATCTTGTTGGTCAGTCTGGGTCTAATGTTGATGATGCAGTTTCTGCTCATTCTGATTCCCTATCCAAAGTTTCTGGTCAATCTGGTCAGACCTCTCAAACTGTCAATTTTTCTCAAGAACAATATAATGAAATATTGAGTATGATACAAGAAAGAAATGCAAATTCTGGGCAACCTGCTGCTAGTAGGATCAATATGCTCACTTCTGCTTTTGATGTTCCTTGTGCTGGAGGAACATGTATGGTTTCTTGCTTACATTCTTATGGTTCTTGTTTTGATTCTGGTATATCTGATAGTAGAATTAATGTGTTGAATTCTTGTTCTTGTCTTGTTTCTTGGATTATTGATTCTGGAGCTACAGACCATATAGTTAAGTCTTTAGATCTCTTTGATGAGTATAGAATTGTTAGTAATAAGTCTGTGAAGTTACCTAATGGACAAATAATTAAAGTTACTCATAAAGGTACTGTTAAAGTTAATTCTGATCTAGTTTTACTAGATGTTCTTTATATACCTTTATTTTACTTTAATTTAATTTCTGTTTCACAGTTAACATCTGATACTAACATTTCTGTTTATTTTTCTTCTGATTCTTGTTTTATTCAGAATACAAAGATGAACAAAACGATTGGTTTAGCTAAAGGAATCAGAGGATTGTATCAGCTTCAAGCTTATGGTTCATCTGCTAGTATGTGTAATTCAGTTGTTAGTGAGTATGATCTTACTCAAATCTGTAATCCTACTGTTTGTAATTCTACTTCTATAGATTCTTCTAGACTTAGTAATTTTCAGCTTTGGCATTTAAGGCTAGGGCACCCTTCTAAACAGAGAATGAAGGTCTTTAGCAATTTGTTTAGCAATATACCTGCTGGTTCTGTGAACTGTTTTGATTGTGCAACTTGTCATTTAGCTAAACAGAAAAGGTTATCCTTTCCCATTAGTGTTTCTAAAACTGAGTGTATTTTTGACTTGGTTCATATGGATGTTTGGGGTCCTTTCCCTATCAAGAGTGTTTATGGTCATTTGTACTTCTTGACTGTTGTAGATGATAGGAGCCGGTTTGTATGGATTTTTCCTATGCATACTAAGTCAGAAGTTAGGCAATTAATAATTGATTTTTGTCAATTTGTTCAGACTCAGTTTTCTAAAAATATTAAATGCATAAGGAGTGACAATGCAAGAGAATTTGACATGATTAGTTTTTATAATTCTAAAGGGATTGTTCATCAGAATTCATGTGTTTATACCCCTCAGCAGAATAGCTTAGTAGAACGGAAACATCAACATTTATTGTCTGTTGCTAGAGCCTTGAGAATTGATTCTAATTTGCCTTTACAATTTTGGGTGGATTGTGTTCTACATGCTGCTTTTTTGATCAACATTACACCAACACCTGTTTTAGGTAATAAAACTCCCCATGAGATTTTGTTTAAAAAGCCACCTAAAATTGAAATGTTAAAAGTTTTTGGTTGTTTAGCTTATGCATCCGTGTTGCCTAAGCCTCCTACTAAAATGGATCCTAGAGCTAAAAGATGTATTTTTTTAGGATTTCCTAAAAATATCAAAGGTTTTAGATTGTATGACCTAGAAACTAAATCCATTTTTGTTTCTAGGGATGTTGTTTTTTCAGAAACTGTTTATCCTTTTCAGAAAAATACTTCTTCTAAAACTGATTTTATCTTTCCTACTCACAATGGTTCTGTTTTTCTTGAAGAGTTTTCTGAAAAGCATCATAATGTTAATAATCAGAATTCTAATTCTCAAAGTGTTTCCAACAGTGTTGATAATGGTAATAATAATTCTGCTTGTAGTGGTGATCATTTTGATAATATTGATAATGGCAATTCTGGTAGTGCTAGTCATGATTCTGATTTTGATAATGTTGCTCATTCTCATTTGTCTCCTTCTATTAATGGTCAAAATGAGAATAATAAAACTGTTTTTATACAAACTGATATGAATTTACAGTCTGCTATGAATGATGCTTCTGTATTAGAAAATAAGATTTCTACAGATCATACTACCCAAGGTAGACCTTCCAGAGTTAAAAACTTGCCCCAGAAGTTTAAGGACTATCAGCTAGATCTTCCTGGATCGAGGAAAACTCCTCACACTATCTCTCAGGTGATGTCTTTCCATCATATATCTCCTGCTTATCAAAGTTTTATAAATTCTGTAGAAATTTTGTCTGAACCTAAGAACTATAAAGAAGCTGTTTTATATCCTTGTTGGCAAACTGCTATGAATGAAGAAATAGCTGCTTTGGAGAGAAATAATACATGAGAACTTGTTTCTTTGCCTAAAAATAAAACTACAATAGGTTGTAAATGGGTTTTTAAGACTAAACTCAAATCTGATAGGACTCTAGAACGATATAAAGCAAGATTAGTAGCTAAAGGGTACACTCAACAAGCTGGGATAGATTTTTTGCACACCTTTAGTCCAGTTACAAAAATTACAACTGTTAGAATGCTTATTGCAATTGCTGCTGCTAAAGGGTGGTTTTTACATCAACTAGATGTAAATAATGCCTTCCTTCATGGCAATTTAGATGAAGAGGTTTTTATGGAACCACCTCAAGGTTTTAACAGTCACGGTTTAGTGTGTAAGCTTAATAAGAGTCTCTATGGCTTAAAACAAGCTAGTAGGCAGTGGAATGAGCGGTTAACTTCTGATCTTTTGTTACAAGGTTTTAAAAGGGCTAATTCTGATTGTTCCTTGTTTGTTAAAGGCTGTGAAGAAAGTTTTATAGCACTAGTTGTATATGTTGATGATATAATAGTAGCTAGTCCTAGTTTAAAAGAAATTACATCTATAAAGACTTATCTTCATGACACTTTTAAAATAAAAGACCTTGGTAACCTAAAATATTTTTTAGGTTTTGAGATTGCTAGATCAGAAAAAGGAATTAATCTTAGCCAACGAAAATACACTCTTGATCTCTCTAAGAAAACTGAATTTTTAGGTTCTAAACCAGCTTCTACCCCAATTGCTACTACAACTAGATTGTCTAAGACTGAAGGAGAACCTTTATCTGATATTCTTTCTTTTAGAAGGCTAGTTGGTAAACTGCTTTATTTGACAAATACAAGGCCTGACATTTCTTTTGCTGTTCAACAGCTTTCTCAATTTATTTCAGCACCTACTTCTTTACATCTTGTAGCTGCACACAGAGTTTTAAGATATTTGAAAGGCTCTCCTGGGCAAGGGTTGTTCTACCCTGTTTCCACTGATTTCAAGCTTCATGCATTTTCAGATTCAGATTGGGCATCATGTCCAGATTCCAAGCGTTCAACAACTGGGTTTTGTGTTTTTCTTGGCCATTCCCTGATTTCCTGGAAATCTAAGAAACAGCAAATTGTTTCTAGATCATCCAGTGAAGCAGAGTATAGGGCAATTGCTTCTGTCACTTGTGAATTACAGTGGCTCACTTATCTTTTACAAGATTTGCATATTTCTTTTTCCACATCTAATCTGTATTGTGACAACCTTTCTGCCATTAAACTTGCAGAAAACCCTGTGCATCATGAACGTACAAAGCACGTGGAGATTGACTGTCACCTTATCCGGGAAAAGATTCACAGCAAGTTGATTAATCTTCTACCAGTCTCAAGTCCAAATCAGTTAGCAGATTGCTTCACCAAAGCTCTTCCTGCACATATTTTTCGACCTTCTATTTCCAAGCTGGGCATACAAGATTTGTATGCTCCACCTTGAGGGGGGGCTAATAGAATTATGAGCTGTTAGTAGGTTAGTTAGGTTGTTAATATGTTAGTTAGATGAGGTGGCAAGATTGTAAAGATTCAATCTTGAGTCTCCTTTGTAGTATATATTAAACCTTTAAGCTTACTTGTATAATTAACCAAAATATAATAAAAAGTCAGTTTTCTTTCTTCGATTAAGTCAAAACACGACTACTCTCTCTTCTTCAGATTTTCCCCAATTCTGTGAAACCACCACCACAACAAACCCTAAATTCAATATGTATTCATATTATTATATTCATCTCATTATAATTAAGTAAAATATTATAACAGTTAACCATAAACGCCCGCAATAATAATGCCTCCGCTAAAGAACATTAAACTTTAAAATTACAAAGAGTGCAAAGAAATGTACTTTATTATTATTTACTTGAGAAACATAGCACATAACGTCATCAAATACAACGATTGATTTTTTTTTTTTGCTTTAATCACTCGTTTTTAAAAAAAAATTAAGTTCGTATAATGGTAAAATTGTTATTTAATCCCTTAAAAATTTATAATTTATTGTTAGCCCTATAAATTTAAGTATTTTTTAATATCTCTTTATAAATCAAGTTGAGTTTCGCCACGGTTCGAAGTTGACATATAATGCTTTTATTTATTTTTCGTTCTCGTTTGCTACATAATAAGTTAGTAGCTTCTAAATTTATCATTAATTTAGTGATCCATGAATTTGTTCTTTTATGAAATTTCATCAGTGAAATCTCGTAATATTTATTAATTATAGAGAATAAATATGTTGTCCAGTATATTTTATTGGGTGGATTCTCTTCCATTATTTTTATAAAATTTTAATATAAAATAAAAAACTATACTTTTTCCTTAAAAAACCATCATTATGCTAATTATTGTACAAATCACATATGTATAGGTGGGTGGGTGTCTATTACATAATCAGAAACTAAAATCTTATGATTAATCAAATAATTTCATAACTTCTTTTTAGATTTTTTTAATCACCGGTATCCAACTTATTGGTCGACTAATTTGGATCCGGTATTACAGATACCTATTATGTGGTAACCCTCCCAACCTAATTTGCTTCATCCGCAATGTCACGATTCGAACTCATGACCTTACTTAAAGAATCTAGTGCATCATTCTATTAGACCAACCGGTTGTTGGTCCAGTTTAAATCCATTATTGTTTTTTAAGGTTAATAAAAAATAAATTTTAATCGCAAGATCATTGCAAATTATTTTTTCAATAATTTTACATATTGATGCATCAATCAAATAGACAATGTTGATGCAACGATTATTAGATTAGCGTTCAATCATGTTTAAGTATTAGAGTATGATAATCTTAATCATTAACGTTTATATTCTTTAATCTATTAAGTTCCGATAATAATAATAATAATAATAATAATAATAACTACTTAAAATTCAATCTAATTAATTATTAAATTATAGAAAAATAAATAGAGCCTAAATATATACTAATTTAACAAGAATAGTTGGGGTCATGAATTGCCATGGTTTTTGTGGGCGAAGTACTTTGAAGAAAATACGATCAACAAAGGCTCAAATCATGTTTCAAAGAATAGTTGGTTAGAGCTTTGTCACTCACTTATAAGTGGTTTTTATTATTTTCAATAAAATAAATACTTAGGGAAAAATGTTGGGGTCGGGATTTAGTTTCATTTATTAGAAAACTAATATGAACTTATAAAAGAATAACTAAACTGAAAAAAATGAAGGCAATACTTAATTTTATTGAGTTTCGAAACTCATAGGGGATTGAAGAATTATTGAACTAGGAGGATCGAAACTTAATTTTTTTGAATCCAACGTGTGGTTCCAGTGAAAAAGAGAATGATGTTTATTCTAGGAGACTCGAGTTCAATTTGATTTATCTGTAAGATGTGTGTGCACTGTCAAGTGGTTAAGAATTTCTATAAACATATTTTACCTTATAATCACCTTTAGACTATTAAAAAAACTTAATTTCATTAGTTTTAAACTGATATGAGCATAAAGAACAATTAAACCATGAAGGTTTTGCTTGGTACGAAGGATGAAAATATGGATGAAAAATTTGTTAATCAAATAGTTAAGATTCAAAGTAAAAAGACGGTTATAAATCTCCACCATTTAATTATCAAAATTTTCATCATTCTTCAATTTCATCCTTCATACCAAGCAAAGCCGAAACGCTTAGGAAACCATCAAATACACCAACTTAGACTAAAAACAAAGATGAAAGGTTTAGTTTAAAGAAAGATTTGAGAAAATATTTATTATTATAATAATTACAATTAGTCCTCAATTTCCTTTAACTTTTTTTGGTAATAGTCTTAAAGGTAATTTATAAGGTAGTATTTGATCATATTTTTTCTTAACTTTCTGATAAGGTACACATACCTTGCAGACAAACTGTTCGAACTCAGATCTCCTAGAATGAACATCATCCTCTTTTAGTACATGGTCATATTTTTTTAACCTTTTGATAAGGTATACACACCTTATAGACAAATTCTTTAAACTCGTATCTCTTACCATAAATATTATTCTCTTTTATACTGAAATCATTTGTCGGTTGGATAAATAAATTGATTTTAAATACAAAATGTATAAAAAAAATCAAAATCTTATCTCGTATTTTTTTATATTTGTGAAAATAATGGGTGCACGAGAAAGCTTCTAGAAATTGAAATGTTTCTTTCCTTAAAATTATGGACAATTCTAATGAAAGGCATACTAATATACGGCGTTACCGGAAACATTATAAGATAAATAACAAAATAGGTAAAGCGCTATCGGATATGTTGATATGAGCTAATGTATCCGGTAGAAAATATGAAAAAAAATAATAAAAAATTAGTAACCGGCAAATTTAAGTTATCGGTAGTTAAGATACAAATATAACAAAATCGGTAAAATTACTTATGTTGTTGATAAGAGTATAAACATATTCGGTAGCGCCTAAATTGTTGATAATTTTGGCTGATGGGGCCTTGGAAAATCCCACGATAACAAAGTCGGTAAAATTATCTATTTTGTTGATTTGAGTATCAACATATTCGGTAGCGCTTAATTTGTTGATAATTTTGGCTGATGAGACCTTGAAAATACCACGATAACAAAATCGGTAAAGTTACCTATTTTGTTGATTTGAGTATCAACAAATTCTTTGAACTCGTATCTCTTACAATAAATATTATTCTCTTTTATACTGAAATCATTTGTCAGTTGGATAAATAAATTGATTTTAAATACAAAATGTATAAAAAAATTAAAATCTTATCTCGTATTTTTTTTTTATATTTGTGAAAATAATGGGTGCACGAGAAAGCTTCTAGAAATTGAAATGTTTCTTTCCTTAAAATCATGGATAATTTTAATGAAAGGCAGACTAATATACGGCTAAAAAACGGCGTTACCGGAAATATTATAAGATAAATAAAAAAAATAGGTAAAGCGCTATCGGATATGTTGATATGAGATAATGTATCCGGTAGAAAATATGAAAAAAATAATAAAAATTGGTAACCGAAAAATTTAAGTTATTGGTAGTTAAGATACAAACATAACAAAATCGGTAAAATTACTTATGTTGTTGATAAGAGTATAAACATATTCGGTAGCGCCTAAATTGTTGATAATTTTGGCTGATGGGGCCTTGGAAAATCCCACGATAACAAAGTCGGTAAAATTACCTATTTTGTTGATTTGAGTATCAACATATTCGGTAGCGCTTAATTTGTTGATAATTTTGGCTGATGGGGCCTTGGAAATACCACGATAACAAAATCGGTAAAGTTACCTATTTTGTTGATTTGAGTATCAACATATTCGGTAGCGCCTAATTTGTTGATAATTTTGGCTGATAGGGCCTTAAAAAATCCCACGATAACAAAATCGGTAAAGTTACCTATTTTGTTGATTTAAGTATCAACATATTCGGTAGCGCCTAAATTGTTGATAATTTTGGCTGATGGGGCCTTAGAAAATCCTACGATAACAAAATCGGTAAAATTACCTATTTTGTTGATATGAGTATCAACATATTCGGTAGCGCCTAATTTGTTATTATTTTATCGTTTACATTAATATTATAACTTTAAACAAACCGGTTACTAGTGTAACGTAATAGGTAGCGAATAAGTATCGATACGCTATTACAAAAGTATCGATATTTTAATAAAAATATTGGAACTGGTTCAATTGTGGCTCGAAAGTATCCATATTTATATAAAACATACCGATACTTTCTAGCCATGTTTCAACCAGTTCCATAAAAAGTTTCGACACTTAAATTAAAAGTATGGATACTTATATTAAAAGTATCAGTAATTACTTTATTTGTATCGTTATTTTACTATAATTTATTGCACAACTAACTTTGTCCTAATAAGAAATAAATGTTGTAGCCAGACCGATTACATTGTTTGTATAAAAATATGGGTACTTCCATTTAATCGTTTGTATCAATTAAAAGTATGGGTTTAGGGTTTCGACACTTAAATTAAAAGTATGGATACTTAAATTAAAAGTATGGATACTTGTATTAAAAGTTTTGATACTTAAATTAAAAGTATGGGTACTTGCATAAAAAGTATGAATACTTATATTAAAAGTATCAGTACAATTCTATTTAATCGTTTGTATAAATTATATTTATGAAAATAAAAAGTTTCCATGAAAAGTTTCGATACTTAAGGATGAAGAATAATTATGACAAAAAAACTAAAGTCCCAGTGCTTTAATTACCAATTACAAATTGAAATAAAAAAATGAAAGTAAAAGAATGGAGCCTCCTCAAGTCCACAATCCTCATCCATGGCCAGGGAAATGACCTCCATGCCCTCTGCCACCCATGTCACTTGTTACAGCCTGCTGTCCAACCATCTCTGTGTATGGTCGCATCTCAAACTTGACCCTATAGTTGCCTAATGAACAAAACATGTTTGCATAAGTATGAGCAGAAGTGCATCTTGTATAATAGAAGAAAATGATAGAGAAAACCTTGAGTATGGAGGTTGAAGTTGTCTATGTCTTCTTTGGCAGCCATATAACCATAAAGTTGGCGATGGCTGGCTGGACCATACAAGAAACCCCGACAACGTTGACAAGCCTCTCTATCGAAACCTTGGGCAGTAAACTGAGTATGCAGACGCGGAGCATCGAAATAACATGTTGATGTGCTCTCAAAAATTAGAAGGCTCATCCCACGATGGCCTTGAGGACCGTATGAATAGCGAGCCTTAGCAACAGTAGGATAGGACCTGAAATAGTTAAGAAGCTCTTGGGTTCCCATACTAAGCCACTGAAGCAGAAAATTAAAGAAATAAGAAGTCAATGAATTGTAATATTCATGAAAACATAATTCAAAAGTTATATAACTACCTTCTTGTTTGCATCTTGATGAAACCTTGTGTTCATTATCATCACCATGGGTGACTAGAGTATTTGGTGATCCGCTTCCTCGTTGTTTGAAGACGGGAGGAGACAATAGCATCATCATCTCTCAAACCACTCCATTCCCCATAAGCTTGATCTTGCGGAACAGTCGAAGTACCCCTTCTACGCAATTCCTCGTCCAATAGCTGACCAAGTTGGCGATGAAGTTTGAGCTTTGGTCCGCCTTTGGTTTTGGCATGTGTCACTAGGGACTGAAGACCACGAAACCTGTGAGTGACACCAGGACCTCTTTGACATGCTGGACACTGCCATTGAGTAGAAGGGTCATTGATGGTGTTCATTCTATCGAAGGTCTCGAAGAACTTGTTGAACCATCTGCAGGTTTTCATTGACTCATGGCTTTGTTCTTCCTCTTCATCAGAATCGAAATAGAAATCATCATCGATGTTTGATGATGTCTCGAAATCAAGTTTCCTCTTTGCCAATGGCCGAGGATTGTTACCAGAACCTCTGCTCGAACTCATTCTATAATAGAAGATGGTGAAGGAGAGGTGAAGGAGAACTGATTATAGAAATAAACGAAGGGTTGAGTATATTAGTAACCGCTTGAGTTCTCTGAAAAAAGTATCGATATTCATTTTCTACCGACAATATCAATTTCTACCTATAAGTTCTCTAAACAAAGTACCGATACTTATTTTCTAACTATAATTACAATTGCGACCTATAATCGATCTGAAATCCTATTTTACTTCAAAATCCCTAAACCCAAAACCTTAACCCCAATTTTCGAATACTACATTACCAAAAAACTAGGGTTTCGACAACATACCTTTTACTTGAAAATCTTTAAACCCAAAACCTTTCCTTTCGATTCTGATACACCACGACTTCAAAAACGCCTCCCTTCTATTTCGCAGCAACCAAAATCGGTTCGATTTCAAATACTCTCTTAGATTTTTTGTAAATGCAAGCAATACAAGGATTGTATTAGAGTAGATACTTTTAACCGGTTATATCAATTATATTTAATCGATACAATTCCCCAAGTTTCGATACTTTTTTGAATTGTGTCGATTCTTTCGACCCCTTTTCTGATTCAAAATCATTTTAAATTACTAATGTATCGATTCTTTCGTACATGTTCTTACAAATGTATCGACACCAAACAAACAATACGGTAACGAGTTACCTGTAACATTATATGTATTAATAATGTAACCGGTTATGTCAAATTTGCTTCTATTTTACCGATTCTTTTGTACATGTTCTTAAAAAAGTATCGACACCAAACAAACAATCCTGTAATGATTTACCGGTTACATTATATGTATTAATAATGTAACCAGTTATGTCTAATTTTTTCTATTGTACCGATTCTTTTGCACATGTTCTTACAAAAGTATCGACACCAAACAAACAATATGGTAACAATTTACCTGTTACATTGTTTGTATTAATAATGTAACCGGTTTGGCCTTTTTTTTCCGTTAATGTCAAATTAGCTTCTAAAGGATAGATACTTTTTATTAGTACTGTGGAAACAGAATCGATACTTTCGAGCCCTTGGTATCGATAAAATTGTATAAAGAGTTACAAAAGTATCTGTTTTCGATACTTTTTTCAATTAATTACAAAATACTGTGCACAAAGTATCGATATTTTCGATACATTTTTCAACCGGTTACATTGCTTCTAAAAAAGTATCCATACTTTTCAAAAAGTATAGATACTTTCGAAATTATCAACAAAATAAGTAATTTAGTCAAAATTATCAACAAATTAGACGCTACCGAATATGTTGATACTCATATCAACAAAATAGGTAATTTTACCGATTTTGTTATCGTGAGATTTTCCAAAGCACCATCAGCTCAAAATTATCAACAAATTAGGCGCTACCGAATATGTTGATACTATGTTCAACAAAATAAATAATTTTACCGATTTTATTATCTTTAACCTGTCACGCCGTATATTAACCGTATATTAACAGTCTTACATCAAAAACTCCCCTGCTTTTAATGAATCAAAGGTCAATGTACCTCGAAAGTCTAACAATCATATCATTGCCTCTATGATTGTTAATTTGTTATGTTACCTATTGCACGATACTCTATTAAAAAAACCTATTGCACGATATTCAATGTTAAAATCTCATATAATTAATTTTTGGGTACATATCTTTCAATTAACATATTTGTTTTGCATGTTTGATTTTGCGTTCGGGTTTATCGTGCTAATATATTTGGATCTAAAAATTCAAACGTGGTTTTAGACTTTAAATGTGATTTTGAGAAAAACAAGGTAAAAGTAGCTTTTGCGTTTCGTCGTGATTTTTACATTATAATTTTACATAATCGTGATTTTTAAGGAAAAAAAGTCCCAAACATAATCACGTTATTTTAAATCAATTATACACAAAATCAATTCTATAAAATCACGATGATCCAAAATCAATTCTACCACCGCAAAACCAAACACACACTAGAAACATATCACTTTTTTTGGTATAATAACATTTTTATTCTCAAAACGTATACATTCTATTAATTATGTAATAATTTGAAAGAATTCAATAAATTCAATCCTTCGTATTTAAAAATTACACCATTTTAGTCTTTTTATGACACTGTTAAAGCAAGTGAGTCTATCATATCAAATCAATGGTTTGATAATTGCATTCTATCATAAAGTAGTAACAAGTTGATAGTTTGTATAAGTTCGATACCATGAAAGTAATATAACATTTTCGGGATAAGAACGAGTGATTTAGGAGAAGAATAAAGATTAAAATTTAAAATAATAAGAGTTAAATTTATTGATTTGTTTCGAACTATGATCAAACTAATAATTTGTATAAGTTTTGAAGACTTGAAATGTTATTATACCATGCCACATTAGAAGAAAAATGACTTATAACAATATTTTAAGGATTAATATCCTATACACAGGCGGTGGAAACTGAAAGTTTCCACAAGCGCCTTAGTTTTAGGGTATAGGGAGTTAGTTTAAGGTAGAGGGTTTAGGGGTTAGAATTTAGGGATAGTTGTTTCAATTTAAGGTTTACGGTTATAATTTAGGGTTTATAGGTTAGGGTTTAGTTTTTAGGGTAATATGGTGAGGATTTAGGTTTTAACCTATAAACCCTAAATTATAACATTAAACCTTAAATTAAAACAACTATCCCTAAATTCTAACCCCCTACACCTAAACCCATAAATTGTATACCCTAAACTAACTCCCTATACCTTAAAACTAAGGCGCTTGTGGAAACTTTCAGTTTCCACCGCGTGTGTATAGAATATTTATCCATATTTTAATTGACTGACATGTTTATAAGCAGACTGACATGTTTGTAATAATTTTTTAATTGAATGACTTGATTATAACTTTTTGAAAGAAAAATGATAGATTTGTCACTAAACTGTAATTAAGTGACCTTGAATGTAGTTTACCTTAATTTATTAAACATTCATGCATTGAATTATGGATGAACTAATTAACAAATGCCACAATTCTCGAAAAAGACATTTGAACGCGTTATCAAAGATCCTGTACTTCTAATTAATTTAGATTGTCCGTTTCAATAAAAAAGAGAAGGTTATTATTTTAAAGATATTTGAATTCAAATAATTTGTTCGTATGATGTGTGTTTAAAAGATTAAGAGTAAAAAATAGATATTATCATGTAATTACATTATAGTGTTAAAAAAATTGATTCTTAAATTTATAGACATGTTTTGAAAATTATAAATTTAAGAATATTTTTTAAAAAATAATTATTCAAAAGATTATAAATAATTTGAATATAAACTTAAAGGTTGGCCATCAAATAGTAAAAAAATATTATTGTTATATTTAAGTGTGTGTGTTTTTTACCAAAGTTATATTTAAGTATTTGATGTTAAAAATGTGTTTAGAATATAAATGATTATTTTAGATATGATGATGTCAATTTAAAATATATATTTAAATAGCACGAACTAATTTGTCTCAGTGGTTAAGGGAATGATTGTTGTTCCTAGAGGTCACGGGTTTGAGCATTAGCAGCTGCAGCATGATGAACATGCTTTGTCAAATGGTTGAGAGTATATTCAAAACAGATACTACTTGTAATCACCTTAGCTTTAAAAAAATACATATTCAAATAATGTTTAATTTTTTATATTATAATATATGAAATTTATCAACCTAAAATATGATAAAAATATAAAACTAACTAAAAATAAATATTTTTTGTAATTATTGTACGTATTTCATGGAAATATATAAAATTTAATTATTATATTTTTTATTTTAAAAAATAATATTAAATTAAAGTTAGAAAATGTAATTTTTGCTCCAAAATTAATTTTCAAACCCAAAAGCTTATATTTTAACTTTTACGTCCGAGCTCAAACACACTTTTTCTCTGTTATTTGTTTGACATTGTTTATGTTTCTAAAAAAAATACTTTTCAAAAGCAATGTAAAAACGTAGATTTAATAGTATTGACCTAGAATTTAAAATTGGTGGGTGAGTCTCCCAGCAGAAATTTTCTACATACATAAAGCATCGAATTCTAAATTTGTTTAAGCGATATCAAACTACTTGTCACTTGGACCAATCTCGTTGGTTCAATAAATATATTTTAACTATACAATTTTTTTAAATAGTCTAAAAGTAATTACAAAGTAGTATATGTTCATAAATATTTTTAACCTTTTAACAAGATGTAATTTAACAATACAAATTTAATTATCAATGATACTATTATTTTAATTTAACGGAATTATCTATCAGAAATAAATTTTACAAATAAATGATATCAATATGTCAGAATTATATGTTTGTAGAATCTGATAAATATGATGTTGTGATGTGGATATTGCCTTCAAATTATGTGTAGTTTTTGACTTTTCATTTTTAAAATGTTTTTTTGTAACATAAAATGTTTTTCTTTGAATAATGTCAGTAACTATTGTTCGAAGACTTGTCTGCCGATACATCCGCAAATGCATTTATCTCGAAGAAAATGAACGTCAAACCCAAGCTGTTCGATCAAGACTGGCCTTGGCCATTTCATCCGTAAATGTAGGGATAGCACGATGTTTGTTGGACGGTGCACCTTCAAAATTTTAAATTTTTGTATAGTTTTTCAGTTTAAATATTGATAATTAATAAGTAAATTTTGAATTCGAGATTTTATATATTCAAAAAATTCTCGTTGAGAGACCCACCCAACAAAACAAGATGTGCGATAAGAATCGATCCAGATTAGTTAAAGCAAAACCCTGAAAAATCGAAAGTGCAACAAAATAATATTTATTATTGATGATATAATTTCATATCTCATATATATTTTTTAAACAAACTTTCTAAAAATTCATATATCTAAGGAGGAACACAAAAAATTATATTAAGATTGCCAAAATTTATACTCAGCAAAATTATACTGAATTTTGAGAATTTTAAGTGTGTGAAATTTGACCATCAATATAAATTACAATATATTTTTTCAAATATATAAGAATTTAAAAGTTTTCAAAAATACAATGGTGTTTTTCCTGTTGCCTTTTTGGTTTATCAGGGTTTTATCCTCAGTAGTTAAACTCAACATTATTTATTGAGAGACTATTTAAAAATATTTAAATTAAGGAAGGTCAACAGTAAAATTTATATGTTTTTAGGAGGCTAAAATATAATTTTACCATTACACTATTTTTTTAATTTTAATCAATTTGGGTTGCACACTTAATTTTAATAGGTAAGCTTTCCAACAAAAAAATTCTGTATACACAGACCTCGAACTCAAAAGTTTAACACATTTCAGTTTATACCTTCGAACACCCAATATAAAATTTTACATACATTCCGTAAGAATGCATTATTTTGAAGCCATATGTTAAAAGAACACTCCCTCTTGATTTAAACTCCATGTGTTTGAACGTCATATGTTAACCATGCACGCATTAACCGCCTATTTATACCAGATTCAAAATGTCCTAATTAGCTAAAATATTGGCTAATTTAGGTGTTTGTTGCTTTTATTTTTGCCCCGATTATGGTTATAAAAACGTGGTCTAATTTCCGGTTTTTATTTAGCAAAACATTCCCGCGTTAATTTCTTACATCTTTTCCTTAAATGCGGCAATCGGGTTTAGTTTGAAAACGCCACGTGGCGATATAGTATTACGACATTTGTCGCATTTTCGTCGAGAGTCTATTAGATTGTATTATATTAGATGATATCCTTAAATTCTTTTTATTAAGGAAAGTTGAGGAACTGATTTATTTAATAACATCGTTTAAATCATTGATATAAAAGTCAACTGTTAAATAAATCAGATATATTTGACAATTTACATATAAAAATTTAATAAAAATCAAATTACGGTAAATTACACCCTATGGTCATTAATATTTGTGTAAGTTTAACTTTTAACAAATGAAGTTTTAAAACTTTTGTTATGGTCGTTAACGTAATTGATTTATAACGAAATGGTTATTAATATTATAGAACATTAGAACCAGTGGAGGTTTAGACATATGCGAGGTGAGCGACCGCAGAGGGCCTCTAAGAAAATAGGGCACCAAATGAGTTGAATTAAATGTTTATAGAAAAAAAATAAAAAAATGGTTTAATAAATTAAAAAAAGACTTTAAAGAGGACCTCGTAATATAATTTTTTTACTAAAATAAAATATCTTTTAAAAAACCTCATACTCCTATATTTATATTTTTGAGATTATAAATTAAAGAGCCTCGTTTTAATAAATTGTACATGGCCCCGTAAACTTTAAACCACTCCTGTCATAGATTTATCACCAGAATTATTAATATCTAACTTGATCTCTAAACTATAGGTAAACATCAATTATTTATTAATGGTACACACTTGTTCACTGCAATCAATCATATTGTATATAATTTTTAACGAAAAAGAGACGTTATTTAAAAAAATATTTAAAAAATTTATAGATATATTTTTTCAATTTTTATAATTGCCCTCTTTTCAAAGTGTATATACTTTTTTATCCATGAATACACATATATATTTTTGAAATTCTACACACATTTTTGAATTTGTTTGAAGTTACATTTTTTTTGTTAAAATGGACGTTTGCAGTAAATTTGCTCATGATGCTTCTAGCCTAAGTTCTAATTGGAATATGTTCTAGTTTACTGAATTTGTTGCTTAGGGGTAATTGGTTTTGTCGTTAACTTGGTAGTTGTTGTTTTTGATCTTGCTAGTTGTTTACTTGCATAGAGAAGTACTTTTGGATGAATAAATTAAACTATTTATCCAAAAAATATTTTAACATTTTTTTTATAAATCAAATTAGATATTACTTTTTAATGTATCACGTCATTAATTTAATGTAAGATATGGACGAAATAACTATTTCATCATAAA
Organism: Hibiscus trionum; assembly: GCA_030270665.1. Classification (NCBI taxonomy): domain Eukaryota; kingdom Viridiplantae; phylum Streptophyta; class Magnoliopsida; order Malvales; family Malvaceae; genus Hibiscus; species Hibiscus trionum. Next base: position 1,275,962 of record BSYR01000016.1, read on the forward strand.
TAGAAGCGGTTTAAAGATTTACGAGATCATGTGCAGTTTATTAATACAAGACACTTTAATTTATAACCCCAAAGATTTATAAGATTTTTTTAAAATATATTTTTATCTTAGTAAAAAAATATATTATGAAGTCCACTTTAAAGTATTTTTGTTGCAATTTATTAAACAATTCTTTGGAAAGGTCACATTCCCAATCAACAATTCTCATACGACCTATATGTTATATCTATTTTAGTAAAAAAAAATATTATGAAGTCATCTTTAATTTATAACCTCATAGGGCCTATACGTTATACCTATCTTTGGGGAGGTCACATTCCCTATCAACAATTCTCACAACATAAATATATAACATGAAAAGTATTCAAACAACATTCATCGATAAAGTTATAGTATCGAAAGTTTAATCTGAACTCATCATAATATTAGTATACAAAATAGGCGACATTGGCAAAAGTTAAGTTATATAATATCAAAATATAGGCTCATGTCACCCAAATAAAGTAAGTATGGTGGATAGAAACATTACAACAATATAAGTACGAATGTGTCGATCCTCCAAGCCGAGTCCTAGGGTAACCTATCAAAATGTATCTGAAAGGAGAAAGGATGAGGGCGTGAGCTAGGGAACTCAGTGTGTTTCAACAGTGCATAAAAACATATCAATAGTTCATATGTGCAAATCATTAAGTAGAACATGATCAAGAGCAACTATAGTCTATTTGTACTTAACTACCCTCAAATCATACACCGATATGCAGTTTTCCTAACTGCATCCATAAGGAATTACCCTAGGCCCGTTGGACGTAGGTGCCAACCTAAGGGGCTGCCTTAGGTCCATAAGAAATTATCCGTGCCGAAGCATCGGAACCTACCCAAGGGACGACCTTGGGTTCATAAGAAATTACCAGCATATCAGGGCTAAACCTGCAGACACTTCATATCATATCCCAAAAACATACCCCAAACATAAATCATAGTTGTTCAAAAGACAATAATATCAGAAGATCATATAGCAGACGTGCTTTATAACAGATATATACTAGTCTGAGTCTCATGCTTCCAGATCTGATACTTACTCATATTTTCAATACGACATAGCAAATCATGTATTTATTCAAGTAACAATATCATGTTTCAACAGATTAAGCATTCATATCTCATAAAATTGTTCATTTTATCAATTAGGAAAAATATTCCTGTGCACATGATAATTTCATAAAAATATTTTCAGACTGTTATCTAGCACACTAGGAACACACCTCAGAAGCTGGTCAGATAAATCTAAGGGGCACCTGCCTCGCTATGCTCCGCAACTGAATTGGACCCTAGATCAAAATGGAGAAATGTTACCACAATAGAAATAATTTAATTTGAGGATTTGACTGAGTTCTAAGATCATACGAGTAGCTATAGGTGCACGAGGATGAGCAAAATGGGAGGAGCTGGCCTGAGCAGACCGATGGTCGGAAGATACTCAAGTACCTTTAAACATGTAAAAGATTATATTAGTCATTTATTCGATTTACATTTATCTTAATGAAATACTTAAATACATATGCATGATTGGGTTTAAGGTCAGATTTGGAGGTTTTCGGGTTAAAATTTCATGAAACAAGCTTCAAAATCGGACTCAGGACGTCGAAAAACATAAAATAGGCTTTTCGGAAAATTTTGACTTTTTGATAAAAGTCAACACTGACGTCAGCAGTCAAAGTCAACACTGATGTCGTCGGTCAAAGTCAACATTGATGTCAGCAGTCAAGTTAATGCTGACATCATGCTGACATCACTACTTAACTGGGTTGACTCGATGAGTTGACTCGGGCGAGTTGACTCACAGAGTTAACTCGGTCAACGTGTCAAACTCGGGTCGGGTCTTGACTTAGTTGGGCGACCGGTCTAGCCAGTTCAGACCGGTTCACCTACCCTTCGAACAGGATATGTCGACCGGTCACCAGAATTGGTCTCTTGAGACGCCTTTGACCGTGATTCTTCCAGAAAACGATATATCATTAAACCAATGTTTCAACCCACACGTCGAAAACACAAAACAAACCGGAATCTTACAAGAAATAAGCCTGAAATATAAGTTTTGGTCGGAAAACCACGTAGGTCTGATGAGAACTTTACCTACGGCGAAACGTTGATTTTTCGACACGGTTTTGCTCGACCCGACGCAACGAGTTCAAAGGGAGCGGTAGCGCGGCTAACAGACGAAGAACAACGTTAGAAAACTCGAAAAACGAACCTGATAGTTTCGGCGATCTTTTCGCATAAGTTTACAAGACCACGACGGCTTGATTACGCACGTCACGGCCAGGGGAACGATTGGAACAGGTCGCTGGTCACTTCGATAGCGACGGTGATGGTTACCAGCTGACGATGGGGGAGATTCGAACGGTGGTCGTAGGTGAAGGCTCGAGAGGAGACAGGGAAAATGAAAAGTTGGTTGTTAGAGGGTTAGACCGAATGAACCATTAAGTGGGTAGGTAGGATATTTTGTTGTTATTATTATTATATTCTGGTACCCTTGATAACCATTGATTTATATTAAATTCAGTGTAGAAGATGATTAAGAGCTTCTATAGCTCAAGCGGTTGGGTGACTGGTTTAACAAGATTAGGTTGTGGGTTTGATTCCCACAACCTTCACTTTTCTTCATTTTCTTTATTTTCATAACAACCCTCCTTTTTTATACTTGGGGTGTTACAACTCTCCCCCTAAAAAGAAATTTCGGCCTCAAAATTTTACCTGGTTTAAACAGATGTTGGAACTGCTCTTCCATTAACTGGGCAGTCTCCCATGTGGCTTCTTCTGGACCACGATTACTCCACTTCGGTCCAATATCTGAACAAGCTCCTCCTCAAAGGAAAAGTATGGTCTCAACTCCACATCCTAAACATGAATAACATGGCTCGAATCCGGACGGTACTGTCTCAACATAGATACACGAAAGACATCATGAATACGACTAAGTTGAGGAGGCAACTTAAGTTGATAAGTAACTGGTCCAACTCTCTTCAGAATGCGGTATGGCCCAATGAATCTCTGACTAAGTTTGCCTTTGTGCCCAAATTTCATAACCTTCTTTCAAGGGGATACCTTCAGGAAGACCTGATCACTGACCTCAAACTCAATGTCTTTCCTCCTCCGGTTAGCATAGGACTTCTGTCTATCAAAAGCCTCTTTCAGACAATCACGGATCAATCTGACGGTCTCCTCGATCTCTCAAACTAACTTAGGGCCCAAAGTCTTCCCATCATACAACTCTGTTCAACAGATAGGAGTACGACATTTACGACCATACAGAGCCTCATATGGTGCCATACGAATGCTAGCCTAGTAACTGCTATTATACGCAAACTCGGCCAAGGGCAAGAAATCTTCCCAACTACCCCAGAAATCAATCACACATCCCCGCAACATGTCCTCAAGAATCTGAATCACCCACTCCGACTGTCCATCTGTCTGTGGATGAAAAGATGTACTAAAATTTAGTCGGGTACCCAAGGCCTATTGCAAGGCCAACCTAAATCGGGAAGTAAACCTCTGATCTCGATCAGAGATGATAGATAAAGGTACACCATGCAGTCTGACTATCTCAGAGATACAGTTTAGCCAGCTTCTCCAAAGAATAAGTAGCTCGAACAAGAATAAAATGAGCTGACTTAGTGAGTCGGTCAACAATCACCAAGATAGAATCTTTTTTAGAAAGAGTAAGAGGTAACCCTGTAACAAAATCCATCGTGATATGCTCCCATTTTCACTCAGGGATCTTAATGGGCTACAATAGACCAGAAGGATGCTGGTGCTCAGCCTTAACCTGCTGGCAAGTCAAACATCGTGATACATAATCAGAAATGTCCTTTTTCATACGAACCCATCGGTATCTCTGTCTCAAATTTTGGTACATCTTGTCCCCGCCGGGGTGCATGGCATAAGGGCTGCTATGAGCCTCGCTGAGGATAACCTGCTTCAACTCAGCATCATCTGGTACACAATATCGACCCTTAAAGCACATTACCCCATCTTGATAAAAAAAACATAAACATGTGTGGATCCTTACTCAACCTGCTGCATGACAGGAAGTAAAAAATTGTCTAGGAGATGTTTGGCCTTAATATCCTCAGCCAGAGTCGGTTTAACCTGTAACTCTGCTAATAAACTGCTATCATCAAAGATATTCATCATGGCAAACAGAGATCTCAAGTCTGAAATAGTCTTATGGCTCAAAGCATCAGCAGTAACATTGGCTTTTCCTGGTGATACTCAATCACACAATCATAATCTTTAAGAAGTTCAAGCCACCTACGCTGTCTCAGATTAAGCTCTCTCTGGATGAGAAAATACTTCAGGCTCTTATGATATATATATATAACACTTTTCTCCGTAGAGATATTGTCTCCAAATCTTCAAGTCAAAGACCACAGCAGCCAATTCCGGATCATGGGTAGGATAGTTACACCCGTGCGGTCTTAACTGACGAGACGCATAAGCGATCACCCTGCCATCATGCATTAGAACGTATCCAAGTCCAGAGCGCGATGCATCACTATAAACTGTAAAGTGTTTCCCAGACTCGAGCTGGGTCAAAACTGGAGCTTTCGTCAGAGCCGTCTTCAATTTCTCAAAACTATCTTGCTGAGCATCAGTCTAGATGAATGGCACATTCTTCCTCAACAGCTTCGTTAGAGGGGCAACAATGATGTAGAAGCCCCCTACGAAGCGTCTATAATAATCGGCTAAACCCAAGAAACTACGGATCTCAGAAACATTCCTGGGTTGCTTCCAACTCACAATATTCTCAATATTGCTCGGGTCAACCTGAATACCCCGACCCGATACCACATGCCCGAGAAATGTCACCTCGCTGAGCCAAAATTCACACTTGCTCAACTTAGCGTACAATCTGTGCTCTCTGAGGGTCTGCAAAACAATCCTCAAATGCTCTGCATGTCCTGCTTCAGACCAGGAATAGACCGGGATGTCATCAATGAACACCATCACAAACTGGTCCAAGTAGGGCTGGAATACACAATCCATCAGATCCATAAAGGCGGCAAGAGCATTAGTCAGACCAAATGACATTACTAGAAACTCGTAATGCCCATATCTAGTGCGAATGGCCGTCTTCGCAACATCAGACCCAATTATCTTCAACTAATAATACCCAGAACGAAGATCAATCTTTGAGAAAACTATGGCTCCTCAAAACTGATCGAAAAAGTCATCGATCCTAGGTAACGGATACTTATTTTTGATTGTCAGCTTGTTTAGCTTCCGATAGTCAATATATAACCTGAGAGAACCATATTTCTTCTTCACCAAAAGAATAGAGGCTCCCCAAGGCAAAGAGCTAGGTCGAATAAATCCTCGATCCAAGCGCTCTTGCAACTAAATCTTCAACTCCTTAAGTTTCTTTGGAGCCATACAGTAAGGGTTCATAGAGACTGACGCAGATCCTAAATAAGTCTCAATCTCAAACTCAACATCCTTATCCGGAGGTAACTAAGGTAGCTCATCAGGGAAAACATCAAGAAACTCGCTAACCGTGTGAATCTCCTCAATCTTAGACAAAGAACCTTTGATATTCAAGAAACATGCGATGAAGGTCTGATACCCCTTTCGAATCATTCTGTAAGCAGCCAAGGCAGATATAACATTAAACAGATACCCTCGATGTTCACCAACAAGAACCACTGTCCAATCATCAAAAGTCTTCAGAACTGCTCTCTTGGACTCACAGTTTAAGTTAACCCGGTGTCCAGTCAACCAATCCATGCCCATAGTTAGATCAAACTCTTCTAATGGCAGGTCCATAAGGTCGGCTAGAAAGATTTCCCCTTGAACCTCGAGTGGACATCGCCTAAACACCCTATCCACAACCACTAACTGACCCACTAGATTCATAATAGTAACTGCTCTCTTGATGGTCTCATCTGGAATCTGAAGGTCTCAGGACATAGATCTCGATACATAGAAACGGGTAGCAAAATTGTCAAGCAATGCAAAGTTTGGAACATAATATATAGTAAATGTACCTACAATGACATCTGGCTCATCTTTGTCATCTCGGCGTCTGGTGGCATAAACAAGCGCAGGCTGTCTGGCCTCAGATAAAACCGGTCCCCCATTCTGATATGGTTGGGCTCTAGAGTCGGTCCTAGTAGCAAATGCAGAAGGTCTACTTTGACTACGACCCCTAGCCGGAGTCTGTACAGAAGTCTGTGATCGAGTAGGGGTTTGGAAGGATATCCAAGATGCAGCAGGTGGAACATAACAACTCTTCCGGAAATGATCTCTAGATCCACAACGGAAACAAGTACCCATCATATTTCTACGCTCTCCCCCATGACGTTTGCCACAATGCACACAAGATGGTAGCGAAGAGAAACCATATGAATTACCTCGACTAACTGTAGTGGCTGAGGATGTTGCGGGCCTAGATCCGAAATTACCCTTCAGAAGAGCGGAGGTACGAGTCCTCTTATCAGGGCGTGAAGAAGACTCGGGAACATAAGGTCTCCTAGATCGGTCTCGATCCACTCTACCACCACTCGTGGCCAATAACTCAACCTCCTCATGATCTTTTTCCCTCTCAACAACTTTATCAAAGTCATCATCAAGGTGGCCAATAACATGCACAGACAACTCATATTGAAGACCAAATTTGAACTTACGACACTTCTCTTTCTCAGTAGACACCAAACTAGAGCCAAACTTCAATAAGTTCAAAAACTCAGTCTCATACTCGGATACAGTCATATCCCTCTATGTTAGAGTCCTGAACTACTCATACATCTGTCTAAAAAAACGCTCTCCAATAAACGACTCCTAAAGCGTTCCTTGAAGAAATCCTAGGTCAGACGAATGGCAGGGACAATACTCACAACAGACTCCCACCAGGTGCTGGCATTCCCATAAAGCAAGGAGACAACTCCCAAATATTTCTTGGGCGGCTCAAAACCCAAAGAATCAAGGCGTCACTCGAGATCTAAAAGCCACTCTTCTACCTCAATCGGGGGTCCACCGGTAGGGTCATTGTAAAACCAAAATTGATTTTGATATAACACATAAACTTAAGGACCGATTTGCAAAAACAATAAATTTTTAAGTACTCTTTCAAGTCTCACAATTGACAAGTATTTTAAAACAAAATAATATCTAAAGACCTGCTCTTAAACATATATAATTCCCTAAGTCTTTCCTATGTTTTTCAAGCCTAAGTATACAAAAACGCCCAAGCGTATCGATACCCTTATGCGTATCGATACCCTCTTTGGCTCCTGGAATTTTGTTTTTCAAACCAGTATCGATACCCTTATGCGTATCGATACCCTATTTTGCCACTGGAATTTTAATGGAGTTACCGTACCGATACGCCTTGCAACCGTATCGATACGATATTCATCTGGGCAACTGTTTTCATGAAACTGTACCGATACGCCTTGCAACCGTATCGATACGATAAACACATCTTTGAAAAATCCGAGCATTTAATTATTTGACTATTACTTGTCAATTGGTTGGTTTCCCAATTTTTAAAAGATCGTTATACCGTACCAATACGCTTTGTATGCGTATCGATACGCTTTTTATTCAAACTTAACTTGGGATTCCAGTGAGCAAAAACCGTATCGATACGGCCTTCCGTGCCGATACTCCCCTTAAAACCGTACCGGTACGCCTTCTATGCGTATCGATAAGCTCTATTTTCAGGCACAACGGCTCTTTCCTCTTTGATGCAGGTATCGATACGCCCTTCCCGAGTACCGATACGGTATACTGCAGAGCTGCATTTAATGCGGGAAAATTGCTCCCAACGGCTCTATTAATGATCCCAACTACCCAAACGGCTAGAAATCAATGCAAGGGTATAAAAACAAGCTTCAATTGACTAGGCAACAACTATTGAACCTACAAGAAACATCAAAACAAAAATCCAAACCCTAGTGCTCTTCAAAGTCAATTCTTTTACCCAACTCTAGTGTTTTTATTGTTATCTTGTATTGTGAGTTTGGGGTGATTGAAATTGTATTTGGGTAAACAATTTATCCTTTGTGAGGAATTATTTGAGTTTACCAAAACCTCTCTTTGTAAATTGAGTGGATTAAGCTTTGGGTAGAAAGCTTAATCAATTTGTAAGGTTACCTCCTCATCCAAGAAAAGGGGAAGTATTCAAGTAGTGAATTGGTTGAAAATCCTTAGTGGGAACTAAGGTAGTGGATGTAGAGTTCATTTGGAGAACTTGAACCACTCTAACTACTTGTGTCATCTTTTATTTTTCACTCATTCCTCCCACCAAATTTTTAATTGCCAATTCACCCCCTCTTGGCCATTTGCAATTGTGTGATCAACTCAACAATTGGTATTAGAGCTACACTCATTGGAAGGATTTCAACCCTCTTGAGTCGATTCTAGGAGAGTTTGATCAACAACTAGTCAAGCAATGGCATCCACCTCCAACTCCATCCTCTATGAGTCCCAATCTACCACCAAGCCACCATTCTTCAATGGGGATAACTACCCATATTGGAAGAATAGGATGAGGCTCTTTATCAAGCCCACCGACTACCTGGTGTGGGATGTGGTTGAAGAAGGTCCATACATTCCCATGAAGAGAGATAGTGAAGCAAGACTTGTCCCAAAGGTAAAAGCCGAAATGACGGAAGATGAAAGAAGAAGGATGCAAGTGAATGACAAAGCTCTCAATGTGATATTTTGTGCACTTGGTCCGGATATCTACTCCAAGGTGTCTTCAATCGAAAATGCCAAGGAGGTTTAGGATACCCTCGAGACAACATATGAGGGAACTAGTCATGTCAAGAAGACAAAGATCGGGCTACTCAATCTAAGCTATGAAAATTTCAAGATGGATCCCGATGAAAGTGTCTCCAAGATGTTTGATCGATTCTCGGTCATTGTCAACGGTTTGAAGGGGTTCTGCGAGATCATCCCCGAAGACAAACTAGTTAGGAAGTTGTTGTATTCTCTTCTGGAGTCATGGGATAGTAAGAGAACGACTATTATTGAAGCTCGAGATTTGAAGACTCTCAAGCTTGATGCCCTTGTTGGATCTCTACTCACCCATGAGATTATGAGAAAGGGAAGAGAAGAAGAAAAGAGAGTGGTTGAGAAGAAGGATGTTGAGAAGAAGAAGGTTGGAATCGCTCTTAAAGCTTCATGTCAAGAAAGCGATTCAAGTGAAGATGAAGATGATGAGATGGCCATGTTGGCCAAACGGTTCACTCGCTTCATGAAGTCCAATCGTGAGAGAAAGTTTATTAGAAAGAGAGACTTCAAGAACAAGAGTAAGGAAGATGAGAAGGACCAAATCACTTGCTATGAACGCAAAAAGCCCGGTCACATCCGTTCCAAATGTCCTCAATTGAAGAGGAAAAGCTTTGGGAAGAAGAACAAGCTCAAGGCTCAAATAGCAACTTGGAGTGATGGTGAGTCATCCGAGGAAGAGGAGGAAGTGGCCAATCTATGTCTCATGGCCATTGATGATGAACCAAAGGTAAATTCAAACTTATCTAATTTTGATTTTACTTTTGATGAGCTTCAAGATGCTTATGATGAATTGCGAGGGGTTTACGATGAGTTAGTAGGAAAATATAAAGAAACCATTTTGAAAAACAAGAAAATCAGTTCCGATTTGAAAAATCAAAATGAGACATTTTTAAAAACTAACTCCGAATTGGAAAAGAAAGTTTTGTTTTTAGTAAATCTTTCAAATGATCTTAAAACTAAAAATCTTGAACTTGAAAAACTTCTTTCCGATTTTCAAGATTATCACACAAAGGAAGTGGATAATCTTAAAACTTCAATTGCTATTGGGAAAAACAATTTTGAAAAAGGAAATCCTTTTAAATCCCAATATGTAAAAAGAAAACCCTTTATTCCTAAACAAAGAAATTTTAATAAGCAATCTAGAGGTCAAAGAGTTAGGAGTGTTTGGGTTCCTAAGGAACTCATTATTTCTAATAATATGAATGCTATTGCTTCTTGGATTCCTAAGGGAACCAAAATTTTGAAGGCTAACACTCATAGACCCAAAATGATTTGGGTACCAAAAATCAAGGCCTAATTTCTTTGTTTGTAGGGGGAGCATTGCTACAAGGCTAAAGTTTCAAGCCAAAATTCTTGGTACCTTGATAGTGGATGCTCAAGACATATGACCGGTGACAAGAGTAGATTCGTGGAACTAAAGCCAAAGAGTGGTGGAGTGGTGACTTTCGGTGACAACTCCAAAGGCCACATTGAAGGAATAGGCTCCATTGGTAATCACTCTTCTATTTTCATTGAAAATGTTTTGTATGTCAACGGTCTTAAACATAATTTGTTGAGCATTAGTCAATTATGTGATAAGGGTTTTAATGTTTTATTTGATAAAAGTGGTTGCAAAATTGTAAACATTAAAACAAATCAACTAATGCTCATAGGATATAGAATAGGCAATATTTACATGGTGCATTTAGATGACATCCATTCATCTCATACATGCTTAGTTGCACATGATGAACATGACTCATGGCTTTGGCATAGAAAATTAGGACATGCTAGCATGAGTGTCTTAGAGAAATTAATTTCCCTTAATCTAGTTAGAGGTTTACCCAAACTTAAATTTTCTAATGATAAAATTTGTGATGCATGTTCAAAGTGTAAACAACATAGAACTTCATTTAAATCCATTAATGATGTCTCCACTAGTAGATGTTTACAATTGATTCATATGGATCTTTTTGGGCCTATTAGAACAATGAGCTTGGGTGGTAAATCATATGCTTTTGTGCTTGTAGATGACTATTCTAGGTTTACTTGGGTTCTATTCTTAAGTACAAAAGATGAGGCTTTAGAAAAATTCATCACATTTTCTAAAATAACTCAAAATGATCTTGAACTTAAAATTTCTCACATTAGAAGTGATCATGGAACCGAATTTCAAAATCTAGGTTTCGATGAGTTTTTAAATGAAAATGGGATTAGCCACAATTTTTCCACACCTCGCACTCCTCAACAAAATGGGGTAGTTGAGAGGAAAAATCGAACTTTAGAAGAAATGGCTAGAACCATGCTTTGCAAAAATAATTTACCTAAATATTTTTGGGCGGAAGCCACAAATACCGCTTGCTATATTATAAATCGAGTAATGATTAGGCCAATTTTGAAGAAAACACCTTATGAGATTTTGAAATCTAAGAAGCCTAACATTAGCTATTTTCATCCTTTTAGTTGCAAGTGTTTTGTTTTGAATAATGGTAAAGAAAACTTAGGTAAATTTGATGCTAAAAGTGATGAAGCTATTTTCTTAGGGTACTCTTTAAACTCTAAAGCCTATCGTGTGTTTAATAAAAGAAATCTAGTAGTTGAAGAGTCAATACATGTTGTTTTCGATGATAACCTCCTTCCGAGGAAGGAATCTTGTGATGATGATGATGTAGGAATCCTTGATGCCATTGATGGAGGACAAATGTCAAAGGTGGATGAGGTTCCAACTAAAGATGAGGATACATAAGATCCACCTCTTGAAGCCTTGAAGGACTTGGCTCTTGAGGAAAAGGAGGTGTCTTACCCAAGGGAGTTCAACTATGTCAAAGGTGGTGAAATCTTGGGTGATCCATCCAAGGGGGTAACTACTAGATCCTCTCTCAAATTAATGAACCATGTTGCATTTCTTTCATGCATTGAGCCTAAAAATATTAAAGAAGCTTTAAAAGATGATTTTTGGATTTTGGCCATGCAAGAAGAATTAAATCAATTTGAGAGAAGTAAAGTTTGGACATTAGTTGAAAGGCCTAGTAATCAATCTACTATAGGAACTAAATGGGTATTTAGGAATAAATTAGATGAAAGTGGTAATATAGTGAGAAACAAGGCTAGGCTTGTTGCTCAAGGCTATACCCAAGAAGAGGGAATTGATTTTGATGAGACATATGCACCCGTAGATAGGATGGAAGCCATTATGATGCTCTTGGCATTTGCATGTTATAATAATTTCAAGCTTTTTCAAATGGATGTAAAAAGTGCATTTTTAAATGGTTTTATAAATGAAGAAGTGTATGTTGAACAACCACCGGGTTTTGAGGATTCAAAATTTCCAAACCATGTGTTTAAACTAACAAAAGCTCTCTATGGTTTAAAACAAGCTCCTAGAGCTTGGCATGAGAGACTCTCAAATTTCTTAATTGAAAAGGGTTTTGAAAAAGGAAAGGTGGATACTACACTCTTCATAAAAAGATATAACAATGACATCTTAGTAGTACAAATCTATGTTGATGATATCATATTTGGTTCTACTAATGAGTGTTATTGTAAAGAATTTTCTAAGCTAATGCAAGGTGAGTTCGAGATGAGCATGATGGGGGAGCTCTCATTCTTTTTGGGACTCCAAATCAAACAAAGGAAAGATGGCACCTTCATAAATCAAGCTAAGTACGTGAATGATATGCTCAAAAAGTTCGGCTTGGAGAATGCAAAACCTCAAGCCACACCTATGAGTTCTTCCATAAAGCTTGAAAAAGATGAAGGAGGTAAGTGTGTTGATTCTAAGCTTTATAGATCCATGATAGGTTCTTTGCTTTACCTTACCGCAAGTAGACCGGATATTATGTTTAGTGTTTGCTTGTGTGCTAGGTTTCAAGCTAGTCCTAGAGAATCACACTTAGTTTCCATTAAGAGAATCTTTAGATACCTTAGAGATACACCTACCTTAGGCCTTTGGTATCCTAAAGCTTCTTCATTTAGCTTTCATGCTTATTCGGATGCGGATTATGGGGGGTGTAAGATAGATAGGAAAAGTACCTCCGGGACATGCCAATTCTTAGGTAGTATGCTCGTATCTTGGTTCTCTAAGAAACAAAATAGTGTAGCCTTATCTACCACCGAAGCGGAGTACATATCCTTAGGGAGTTGTTGTGCTCAAGTCCTTTGGATGAAGCAACAACTCTTAGACTATGGTGTTAAAATAGAAACCATACCCCTTAGGTGTGACAACACTAGTGCCATTTGTCTCACTAAGAATCCCATCCAACACTCTAGAACTAAACACATAGAAATTAGACATCATTTCATTAGAGATCATGTTTTGAAAAATGATGTTGTTATAGAGTTTGTTGACACCTTGAACCAATTAGCGGATATATTTACAAAACCTTTAGATAAAGAACGCTTTTGGACCCTTAGGAGAGAGTTAGGTTTAACTAGCCTTTCTTGACCCCTTTTAGGTCCTAAAATGTCAAAAACTTGCTTGAAATTGTTTGTGATTCATACTTGTGTTAATTTTGTTCTTTTTGCTTCTATACATGTTGCTAGGGAGAGTATGCACTAAGTTTAGCCATAAAAACTTGTTCATAAGACATGTACATGCATTTAGGGACGTTTCAAATTGGATTTTTGCACTTAAATCTGTCAAAAATGCATAATCTGGTAAAGGTGTATCGATACGACTTCAAAGCGTATCGATACGGGTTGATAAATGTAATTTTTGAAGATGAACAAGTATCGATACGACCCCGCGTATCGATACGGTACAAGTCAAGGGAAATAGTCAAAGCCAAGCCTACCGATACGGTAGTATTTACGAATATAAAATTAGGGTTAAAGGGTATCGATACGCGTGTATAGCGTATCGATACGACCTCGACAGAGAGGCTATTTAGGGCTACAATTGTTAAAACGTTTTAAAAACTCAAAAACCTCTTTTCTCTCAAAAACCCTAGCCGCGAAACCCTATATAAACCCCATCAATCCTTCAAATTTTACCATCAATCTTTAAAATTTCTTGAGGGTTTTTACTCTACACATCAAGGCAAAGCTTTGGCATCAAATCTTGTGCATTCACATCCCCTCTTTCATCCAATCTAAGATTCAAGGTATAAAACTCTTCTTTTTTATTTTCTTTGATTTTCGTTTAAATTTGATTATGGTTTCAACTAAATTTTTGTACAAACCTTGTTTGACTGTTATGGGTTTCAACTTTTTCATAAAAAATTTTCAAAAAATCAAATTTTTTCATTCGAATATATTTTCTATTCGAATTTTTTTAACTGTTTATTTATTTATTTTGTTTTGGAATTGTAAATATCCTTTTAAATTTAAAATTCCTTTTACAATTACCTTGAATTATTCGAATTTATTGGATTGAATAGGATGTTAATTGCATATATATTCGAATCTTTTTTGATGTATTTTCAGGGTTATAGCACAGATAAAGGGAACTAAGCGTCATCGTTCTACTTTTAATCCTAGTGAGGATGTCGAGGGTAATCCTACACCTAACCTTCCTTATATTCTCCAATTAAGTTTTCCCGAAAATGGTGATATAGAACGATATAAACTTTTTCAAGGGATGAACCTTAGGGAAGAACGTGTTGTGTCAATCCCATTCTTAAATTCTGCCCGTTTTAAATTCCAATACCTATCTTTGATTAAGCAATGTAAGTTTTTACCTTTATTGAGCATTCCTCCTATCCTATATAGGAACCTAGTCATTGTCTTCTTTTCTAATGTCGTATGCATTCATGATGAACCTAGAGAGCGTGTCATTGCTATTGATTCTTCTATTATGGGCAAAACCTTTCAAATTGATCAAAAAATTTTATGTAATGTCTTTGGTTTTGAAGATGTTGGTATTGATGATGAACAATCCTTGGGTACGGGTCCTTTAGGCTCAGCAGAAGTTTTAAATGCTCATGACCGTATCCTTCATCTTCTTATCTCATGGTTTATCCGTCCATCGGGTGGGAAATATTCAACTATTCGTCAAACGGATGATTTTTGGCTTAGGTGTTTTAGAGAAGGTAAACGTCCAAATTTGTGTCAAATTATGTTTGCTGACCTTGTCTTTTTAGTTCAACACCGTCACACCAAACAAGTCTCATCCTTTTACTACTCAACGACTTTGAGTTTTCTATTTCATTCCCTTGGCATTGATTGTTCACATGATTTTCCCGAAACCCTTGGCCTACCCATCGATGAGCGTTCTCTAGCTCGTTCTGGTTTCACTTTTGTTGATAATGATTGGGTTCGCAATGCTCAAGATCCTCCGCAAGATGCTCCGGTCGATGCTTCTCGTGCTTCTTCGAGCTCTCACCGTGCTCCACTTGATTCCTCCTCCATGAATACTCTCATGACTTTCCTCAATGAGAAGTTCACCGCGATGGATAATCGTTTCACATCCTTAGAAGATCGCGTCCAAGGCATGGAAAAGAAGATAGGCACCATGGCTTCTCGCCAAAACTCCATGGGTATCTCTCTCACCGCCTTTCATGGTGCATGGATAAATCAAAACCGAAGGAATCAACCCTATCAAGAAGATGACGAAGACAATGATGACGAAGGGGACAAGTAGATCATGCATCTCATCTTAGGGCATTTAGTATTTTATATATATTATTGCACTTTTGTTTTTTAGGATTTGAAGTTTATGCCTATTATCTATGTTTTTAGGATTTTAAAGTTTGGATTATGATGATTGCTTTGAAATTTATGCATTTGAACTATTATGTTTATTTTGAAGTTTATGCATTTGAGCTCTTATGATTGCTTTAAGTTTAATGAATTATTGTTGCTATTATCATTGTATTATCCTTGTATTATTTTTGATCTAACAAAAAGGGGGAGAAGGATCTTAGAGTCAATGTTTTATTTTTGAAAATCTATCTTAAAGTAAGGGGGAGAAAGCTTTTCAAAGTTTCAAAAACTTAAAAATTTATTTATGGTTTTGTTATATCAAAAAGGGGGAGATTGTAAAACCGAAATTGATTTTGATATAACACATAAACTTAAGAACTAATTTGCAAAAACAATAAATTTTTAAGTACTCTTTAAAGTCTCACAATTGACAAGTATTTTAAAACAAAATAATATCTAAAGACCTGCTCTTAAACATATATAATTCCCTAAGTCTTTTCCTATGTTTTTCAAGCTAAGTATGAAAAACGCCCAGGCGTATCGATACCCTTATGCGTATCGATATCCTCTTTGGCTACTGGAATTTTTTTTCAAACCAGTATCGATACCCTTATGCGTATCGATACCCTATTTTGCCACTAGAATTTTAATGGAGTTACCGCACCGATACGCCTTGCAGCCGTATCGATACGATATTCATCTGGGCAACTGTTTTCATGAAACCGTACCGATACGCCTTGCAACCGTATCGATACGATAAGCACATCTTTGAAAAATCCGAGCATTTAATTATTTGACCGTTACTTGTCAGTTGGTTGGTTTCCCAATTTTTAAAAGATCGTTATACCGTACCGATACGCTTGGTATGCGTATCGATACGCTTTTTATGCAAACTTAACTTGGGATTCCAGTGAGCAAAAACCGTATCGGTACGACCTTCCGTACCGATACGCCCCTTAAAATCGTACCGGTACGCCTTCTATGCATATCAATACGCCATGTTTTCAGGCACAACGGCTCTTTCCTCTTTGATGCAGGTATCGATACGCCCTTTTCGAGTACCGATACGGTATGCTGCAGAGCTGCATTTAATGCGGGAAAATTGCTCCCAACGGCTCTATTGATGATCCCAACTACCCAAACGACTAGAAATCAATGCAAGAGTATAAAAACAAGCTTCAATTGACCAGGCAACAACTATTGAACCTACAAGCAACATCAAAGCAAAAATCTAAACCCTAGTGCTCTTCAAAGTCAAATTCTTGTACCCAACTCTAGTGTTTTTATTGTTATCTTGTATTGTGAGTTTGGGGTGATTGAAATTGTATTTGGGTAAACAATTTATCCTTTGTGAGGAATTATTTGAGTTTACCAAAACCTCTCTTTGTAAATTGAGTGGATTAAGCTTTGGGTAGAAAGCTTAATCAATTTGTAAGGTTACCTCCTCATCCAAGAAAAGGGGAAGAATTCAAGTAGTGAATTGGTTGAAAATCCTTAGTGGGAACTAAGGTAGTGGATGTAGAGTTCATTTGGAGAACTTGAACCACTCTAACTACTTGTGTCATCTTTTATTTTTCACTCATTCCTCCCACCAAATTTTTAATTGCCAATTCACCCCCTCTTGGCCATTTGCAATTGTGTGATCAACTCAACAGTCATCGAATGTCCTATCCCCACTAGCGACCAGTGTCTGAGAAATAGGGACCTCGGGCACAACTCTAACGGCTCTAACAACACCATGAATCAACTGTAAGAACTGTCTGCTGAGAGTCTCATCAGACACTATCGTGGGCGGCTCAACGCGAGGTGTAAGAGCTCATCTGACCGAAGTCGTCATATCAATACCAAAGGTAGGCGGTGGGTCTATCGGAGCTGTGGGACCTCTAGAGGCGGGAGGATCTTCAAGGGCCAGAGGATCGCTAGCCAAGTTGTTAAGCAAATAAAAAAATCTATCAGGTCGGCCTCGCCTCTGGGCAGGTCGAAGACCTCGTCTAATGCCCATCAGGTAATCCCAGCTCTACAAGAGAAAAAAACTTAAGGTTAGAACTGGCACCATGGTACTGAACACAGTTAAACATATGAAAATTTGGTGACATGACCCTCTTTTTTTAAATACGTTTCCAAAATATTTTATGAAAATATTTTATTTAAGACCCTTCCACAGTCTGAGGCTTATAAAACCAAAAGCTCTGATACCAACTAAATGTAACCCCCTCATACGACCTATACATTATACCTATCTTTGGGGAGGTCACATTCCCTATCAACAATTCTCACAACATAAATATATAACATGAAAAACATTCAAACAACATTCATCGATAAAGTTATAGTATCATAAGTTTAATTTGAACCCAACATAATATTAGTATACAAAATACGCCACATTGGCAAAAGTTAAGTTATATAGTATCAAAATATAGGCTCATGTTACCCAAATAAAGACAATATGATGGATAGAAATATTATAACAATATAAGTACAAATGTGTCGATCCTCCAAGTACTGAGTCCCTGGGTAGCCTATCAAAATGTATCTAAAAGGGGAAAGGATGAAGGCGTGAGCTAGGGAGCTGAATGTGTTCCAACAGTGCATAAAAGTATATCAATAGTTCATATGTTCAAATCATTAAGTAGAACATGATCAAGAGCAACCAGAGTCGTACAATTTGTGCTCTCTGAGAGTATACAAAACAATCCTCAAATGCCCTGCATCTTTTGCTTCAGACCAGGAATAGACCAGGATGTCAACAATGAACACCATCACAAACTAGTCCAAGTAGGGCCGAAATACACGGTTCATCAAATCCATAAAGGCGGCAGGAGCTTTAGTCAGACCAAATGACATTACTAGAAACTCGTATACCCATACATGGTGCGAATGGTCGTCTTCGCAACATCTGACCCATTTATCTTCAACTGATAATACCCGGAACAAAGATCAATATTCGAGAAAACTGTGGCTTCTCGAAACTGATCAAACAAGTCATCGATCCTGGGTAAAAAGTACTTAGTTTTTAATGTCAGATTGTTTAGCTTCTGATAGTCAATACATAACCTGAGAGAACCATCTTTCTTCTTCACAAAAAGAACAAGGGCTATCCAAGGCGAAGAGCTAGGTCGGATAAATCCTCAATCCAAGAGCTCTTGCAACTAAATCTTCAACTCTTTAAGCTCTTTTGGAGCCATACAGTAAGGGTTTATAGAGACTGACGCAGATCCCGAATAGGTCTCAATCTCAAACTCAACATCCATATCTAGAGGTAACCAAGGTAGCTCATCGGGGAAAACATCAGGAAACTCACTAACCGTACGAATCTTCTCAATCTTAGACAAAGAACCTTTGGTATTCAAGAAACATGTGATGAAGGTCTGATATCCCTTTCGGATCATCCTGTCAATAGCTAAGGCAGATATGACATTAGACAGATACCATCGATGTTCACCAACAAGAACCATTGCCCAATCATCAGAAGTCTTCAGAACTACTCTCTTGGACTCATAGTCTAAGTTAACCCGATGTTCAGTCAACCAATCCATACCCATAATTAGATCAAACTCTTCTAATGGTAGCTCCATAAGGCCGGCTGGAAAGATTTCCCCTTGAACCTTGAGGGGACATCGCATGAATACCCTATCCACAACCACTGACTGACCCACTAGACTTATAATAGTAACTGCTCTCTCGATGGTCTCATCTGGAATCTAAAGGTCTCAGGACATAGATCTTGATACATAGGAATGGGTAGAAACATTGTCAAGCAATGCAAAGTATGGAACATAATATATAGTAAATGTACATGCAATGACATCTAGCTCATCTTTGTCATCTCGACATCTGGTGGCATAAACAAGCACATGTTGTCTGGCCTCAGATAAAACCGGTCCCCCATTCTGATATGGTCAGGCTCTAGAGTTGGTCATGGTAGCAAATGCAGAAGGTCTACTCTGACTACGACCCCTAGCCGGAGTCTATACAGAAGTCTGTGATCGAGTAGGGGTCCAAAAGGATGTCCAAGATGTAGAAGGTGGAACATGACAACTCTTCCGGAAATGATTTCTAGATCCACAACGAAAACAAATACCAAAGGTAGGCGGTGGGTTTATCGAAGCTGTGGAACCTTTAGTTTAATCTGAACCCAACATAATATTAGTATACAAAATAGGCCACATTGGCAAAAGTTAAGTTATATAGTATTTAAATATAGGCTCATGTCACCCAAATAAAGATAGTATGGTGGATAGAAACATTACAACAATATAAGTATGAATGTGTCGATCCTCCAAGTGTCGAGTCCCTGGGTAGCCTATCAAAATGTATCCGAAAAGGGGAAAGGACGAGGGCGTGAGCTAGGGAGCTCCGTGTGTTCCAACAATGCATGCAAATATATCAATAGTTCATATGTACAAATCATTAAGTAGAACATGATCAAGAGCAACAAGAGTCTATTTGTACTTAACTACACTCAAACCATACATCGATATGTAGTTCCCCTAACTGCATCCATAAGGACTTACCCTAGGCCCGATGGACATAGGTGCCAACCTAAGGGGTGCCTTAGGTCCATAAAGAATTATCTGTGCCGAAGCATCGGAACCTACCCAAGGGGCGACCTTGGGTCTATAAAGAATTACCAGTTGGATCAGGGCTGAACCTGCAAACACTTCATATCATATCCCTATAGCATACCCAGATATAAATCATAGTTGTTCAACAGACAATAATATCAGAAGGTCATATGGTAGACGTGTTTTATAACAAAGATATACTAGTCTGAGTTTCATGCTTTTAGATATGATACATAGACATATTTTCAATACGGCATAGCAAATCATGTATTTATTCAAGTAACAATATCATCTTTCAACAGAAAAAGCATTCATATCTCATAAAATTGTTCATTCTATTAATCAGGAAAAATATTCATGTGCACATGATGATTTCATAAAAATATTTTCAGACTGTTATTTAGCACACTAAGAACACACCTCAGAAGCTGGTCAGATAGATATAAGGGGCACCTTCCTAGCTATGCTCCACAATTGAACTAGACCCTAGATCAAAATAGAGAAATGTTACCACAATAGAAATAATTTAATTTGGGGATTTGACTGAGTTCTAAGATCATACGAGTAGCTATAGGTGCATGAGGATAAGCGAAACGGGAGGAGATGAGCTGAGTAGACTGATGGTCGGGAGATACTCGAGTACCTTTAAACATGTAAAAGCTTATATTAGTCATTTATTTGATTTATATTTATCTTAATGAAATATTTAAATACATATACATGATTGGGTTTAAGGTCAGATTCAGAGGTCTTCAGGTTAGAATTTCGCGAAACGGGCTTCAAAATCGGGCTTAGGACTTTGAAAAACATAAAATATTGATTTTTTGAAAATTTTGACTTTTTGATCAAAGTCAACGCTAACGTCAACAGCCAGAGTCAACGTTGACATCATGTTGATATTATCAATCAAAGTCAACGTTGACGTCAACGGTCAAGTCAACGTTGTCATCATACTGACGTCACTACTTAATTGGGTTGGCTCGGTGAGTTAACTCGGTTAACGGGTCAAACTTGGGTCGGGTCTCGACTTAGTTGGGCCGACCAGTCCAATCGGTCTAGCCGGTTCAGATCGATTCACCTACCCTTCGAATAGGATTCGTCGACCGGTCACCAGAATT
Source organism: Hibiscus trionum (assembly GCA_030270665.1). Classification (NCBI taxonomy): domain Eukaryota; kingdom Viridiplantae; phylum Streptophyta; class Magnoliopsida; order Malvales; family Malvaceae; genus Hibiscus; species Hibiscus trionum. Next base: position 1,297,065 of record BSYR01000016.1, read on the forward strand.
AGTCATCGGAGATGCCTTTGGTCGTGATTCTGTAGAAAATTGATAGATCATTACTAGGAAAGAAAAGAGTGCATGATCCCGCAAATTACTTCTGAATAAATTTTTAAAATCATATTTAAGAACCGTAGTATTTCGTGATTCATTGGTACATCGACTTTGATTCTCTATTAACCAATAATCTGGGACCATTAACATGGTTAAGGCCAAACCGTTTGAAGTTAACCAATTTTTCAACCCACACGTCGAAAACACGAAACAAATCGGAATCTTACTGGAAATAAGCCCGAAATATAAGTTTTGGTCGGAAAACCACGTAAGTCTGATGAGACCTTTGCCGGTGACGAAACGTTAATTTTTTGACAGGGTTTTGCTCGGCCCAACGCAACGAGTTCAAAGGGAACAGTAGTGCAGCTAGGGGTGGGAATTGTCGGGTACCCGGGTTTCGGGTACCCGGTTTTTCGGGTACCCGGTTCATCCGGGTACCTCAAATGAAGGCCCGTGTCCCGGCCCGCCTTTTCCGGGTACCCGTCTAATCGGGTACCGGGTACCCGCCAGTTTCTTTTTTTTTTTAATTCGAATGATTTAAATATACCTAAAAAAAGAAAAATTCGAATTATATAATCCAACATAAAGTTTAATATTCGAAATATCAAACCCAAATAAGTACATTAGAGTCAATAATTCTAATAAAAAACACAAACAACATTAAAATCCATAATCTTAAACAAGTTTCAAACATGATGATAATGAGAGATGATCAATCATGATGTATGTTAATCTTACAAGCTTGAAAAGTAATACATTTAGATGATCAGAGCTTATATGAAACTGACAATTCTTTATTTTTTGGTGCACTTTACCAAATAGAAAATTATACCAAATCTTACCAACAAGAGTTTCCAAGTGCCTCATTTGCTTGATTAAAATAAGCATACAAACAAATTACAGTAACATACAAACAAGAGTTTCCAAGTGCCTCATTTGCATGATTAAAATAAGCATACAAACAAATTACAGTAACATACAAACAAGAGTTTCCAAGTGCCTCATTTGCTTGATTAAAATAAGCATACAAACAAATTACAGTAACATACAAAAAAGAGTTTCCAAGTGCCTCATTTGCTTGATTAAAATTATATGAAACTCGACTTGAAAACTCCTCCAAAGTAAAATAACAAAAAAAACCCTTCACTTGGAGACACCTTGAGTTACACCAAATTACAGTAACATACTAACAAACAAATAAGCATACAAACAAATTACAGTAATATACAAACAAATTACAGTAACATACAAACAAAACTGCCTCATTCAGTCATTTGCTTGATTAAAATAAGCATAACAACATGTAAAAATAATTACAGTAACATACTAAGTTACTAACATTGAACTCAGCAATCAGCATTCATTAAGCAACTCAGCATAAAACAAGACTGACCGGTGGCGGTGGGCGAACGACGGACCGGGCGGCGGCAGGCTTCTGCTCGACTGCAAACCAGTGGCGAACGATGGACCAGGGCGAACGAGGGTGGACTGCTGCAGTGCTGCTGACTTGCTGATGCTGACTGCTGAGTGCTGAAGCCGGCGGCGACGAGTCGACGACAAGGTGAAGCCGTGGTGGAGGACCGCCGGGGAGTGGGGGGATTTGGTCGGATTAGGGATTTGAGGAGATTTGGGGGAAAATTCAAAATGTGGGACTAACCGACTAAGGCAGACTCGTGATGTTTTTGTTTTTGGATAGTTTTAATTTTATTTTTTTAATTAAAAATAATAAAATAAAATATATATTATAATTATAATTAAAATAAATAAAATATATATATATATATATAATCGGGTCACCGGGTACCCGACTGGGACCATTTTTTCGGCCCAGTCCCGACCCGAGTACCCGGGATAAAAACCGGGCCGGGTACCCGACCCGAAAATTTTTTTTTAGGGTATTACCCGTCTAATTTAATTCGGGTCATCGGGTATTTGGGTCGGGTCAATCGGGTCGGGTAATTTCTCCCACCCCTAAGTGCAGCCAACGGACGAAGAACGACGTCAAAAAACTTGAAAAACAAACCTAGTAGTTTCGACGATCTTTCCGCGCGAGTTTACAAGACCAGGACGGCTCGGTTACACACGTCACGGCCAGGGGGAACGATCGGGACAAGTCGCTGGTCACTTCAATAGCGGCAGTGATGGTTACCGGCCGATGGTGGTCGTAGGTAAAGGTTCGAGAAGAGACGTGGAAAATGAAAAGTTGGTTGTTGGGGGGTTGGACCAAATTAAATGAACTATTAAGTGGGTAGGTAGAATATTTTGTTATTATTATTATTATTATTATATTATGGTACCCTTGATAACCATTAATTTATATTAAATTCGATGTAAAAGATGACAAAGGGCTTCTATAGCTCAAGCGTTGGGTGACTGGTTTAACAAGATTAGGTTGTGGGTTTGATTCCCATAATCTTCACTTTCTCTCACTTTCTTTATTTTCATAACATCCCTTTTTTTATACTTAGGGTGTTACAGACCTATTTCGTGCCCTTCGCGACAGTGTGGAAGCGTGGATGCAGGTGTTTTGGAAGTTTTGCCTTTTCCATTCTGTTATATTTTGACTTAAATTCAAATTTTTAATTAAGTTGAGTTTTATTGTAATTCTAGTACTTGAATATTACTTTGCAATTATGGTTTACTTTAATGAGTAAATATCTATATTATGTAAGAGATCTTATTGAATAATTTTTTCTGGTGGCCAAGTATTTGGCTCTACAGATATAGAGTTGGTCTTAACCTTTAGAATTATGAGAGAAGAATTAAGAGATAATTACTTAGGAGAGATGTAGTCACTTTTAAATCTCTGCAACTATAGTGGTTATGTTGTAGAAATGGATATTGTAGGGACGTTGGGAAGAATGTTTTGGATACACCAGGTTTTAGGATACATGGAATATCATGTATTTGTACTCTTCATGTTCTCTATGTTGATAGTAGATTGTTCGTTACTCTCATTTGTGGAGGTAGCCAAGGCTGAACCACGTTAATTTCGTCTCTTGTGCATGTCTTATTTTATGTTATTCTCACTTTAGTTATTTTCCGTGTACCAAATTTTTAACACCTTCTATTTTTCTTCTCCTCGTGTCTGGTTCTCCGATGATATTAGCTTCGTATTCTGATCTTACAAGCCTTTGTTTTTTCTTCTGCGATGGACGAGGTTTGTTGTTTCTACCGTTGGTAGACCGTTGGTTTAGATCTCTGACTCCTTCAAACCATCAAACATCGACGACTCTTTGATTCAGACGCGATAAATGAACAATAGTTTTCTTGTTGCATTCATCCACACGAATCCTCCTTGATGCCTCTGAATAGGCATGAAATTGAAGAAGATGATGTTGGCTCCATTTGTGCTTCGGTTTTTGTTTGGTTTGGAAGCTGTTTTTTTCTCCTGTTGTGTTTCTTGTCATATGTGTCTTGTTTTGTTCTCTTATTCTTGTTTGTTGTTTTAGTTGAAGCTATGTGACTGCACCATTTTGTTTATTTTTGTTCTAAAATTGGATTCATCCCCTCTTTCTTTCTCTGTATCTACTTTTAATAATAATAATAATAATAATAAGGGAAAACTACACCGGTGGTCCCCTAACTATTACCGTTTTCCTATTTTGGTCCCAAAACTATTTTTTTCGGCAAAAATGTCCCTTCTATTACATAGTTTTCCTGTTTTGGTCCTCCGACGTTAAATAGCTAACGATTTTGCTGACGTGACATTTTTTAAATATTTTTAATATTTTTTAATCATTTCTCTCTCTTCTTTCCCTTCTTCTTCATCTTCTTTAATCATTTCTCCCACCAATCTAATATTTCTGATATACAATCTCGTTTTAGATTATTTGGTCCCCAAGAAACTCAAATCCCTCATCTCTCGTTCTCGGATTAATAATCCTATCCCCCACACTTCCATTCTCGTTTCCGCTGGCGGTCAAATCGGGACACACGCATCTCCTGAAGATACTGGAGTCGCATCCCCTCACTGTTGTCGAAAAAGGATGAACGAGACGGAGTTGAAGAAGATTTTCCAGATGTTCGACAAGAACAGAGACGGAGCGATCACGAAAAAAGAGCTGAACGATTTGTTGGAGAATTTGGGCATCTTTATCTCCGACGGTGACTTGACCCAAATGATCGAACGGATCGACGTCAACGGAGATATGTGCATCGACATCGATGAGTTCAGCGAGTTGTATCAAACGATCATGGATAGTAAGGATGAAGAAGAAGATATGAAGGAAGCTTTCAACGTTTTCGACCGGAACGAAGACGGTTACATCTCGGTGGATAAACTAAGGTCGGTTTTGGAATCACTGGGACTGAAGCAGGGGAAAGCGATGGAAGATTGCAAGAGGATGATAACGAAAGTGGATTTGGATGGGGATGGTAGGGTTAATTTCATGGAGTTCAAGCAGATGATGAAATGAGGCGGCTTTAGTGCCATGGCTTAACTTTCAACTTAGGGGTTTGTTTCTTGTAGATAAATTTGTGAGATCTCCGGCGCCGCCACTTGAAGAAGGGAGAGGACGATGAAATGGAAGGAATATTTTTTTTTAAAATGGTGGGTAAAATGATTAAAGAAATGAAGAAGAAGGGAAAGAAGAGAGAAATAATTTTAAAAAATATTTAAAAATATGCCACGTCAGCAAAATCGTTAGCTATTTAACGTCGGGGACCAAAACAGGAAAACTATGTAACAGAAGGGACAATTTTACCGAAAAAAATAGTTTTGAGACCAAAATAGGAAAACAGTAATAGTTAAGGGACCACTGATGTAGTTTCCCCTAATAATAATAATGAAACCGGTTTCTTGTTAAAAAAAAAACCTACGCAAACATAATAAACCATTAGTGTAGTTCTCTTTAATTTTCATTAGGCAGCAGAAGGTTAAAATTCGTAACTACGCTGAAAAAAGAAGGGATTGGGAATCTCGATATTTTGGGAGAAAATAAAAGGGTATATTCGGTATTTAAAAACTGATTTTGTTACTGAAAATGAAACAGACATGAAACACTACAAAATTTACCTTAAAAACCTTACAATACAACTCAGCATTGAAGAGCATCGGTTTTCTTAAAAGCCCGACTCTTCTCTCTTCCCATTTTCCATTCATTTCGAATTTCGAATTTCGATTCCTTCATTTTTCATTTTTTTTTTCAAAGGCATTAGTTTTTTAAACTATTGAAGAAAGTGAAGAAATTTCTCGCCGGAAATGTTCATTTTCCCGGCGTCGTTTTGGGGTTTCTGTTTTCATTCACTTTAACAACTGCAATGCGTTGAAGAAGGAAGTAAGATATAAATAGAGAGATAAAAGAAGGCTTTAAAGGGATTACAGTACCCCAAAAAAATGCACGGAGCTTTGTTCAAACAAAGCGGCGTCGTTATGAACACCAAGAAGAAGAAATCCGACGACGAGAAGGATTACGTCGTTGTCGCTATTACTACTCCTCCGACGGGTCATCATCCCCGGAGCCGATCTCAGGCTACAAGCCGTCGCGTGACTCCTACGACTACTGCTACGGCGGGCACAGGTGGTGTCGTTGAGAGACTCCTCCCCAACGGTGATCTATACATTGGTAGCTTCTACAATAACGCGCCGCACGGATCCGGCAAGTATCTTTGGAAAGATGGGTGTATGTATGAAGGGGAGTGGCGTCGAGGGAAAGCTTCCGGGAAAGGGAAGTTCTCTTGGCCATCTGGAGCGACTTTCGAAGGGGATTTCAAGTCGGGTCGCATGGAAGGATGCGGGACATTCATCGGATCCGACGGCGAAACTTATCGCGGGTCGTGGATCGCCGATCGGAAACACGGATATGGCTACAAACGTTACGCCAATGGGGATTACTACGAAGGGTTGTGGAAGAAAAACCTGCAAGACGGGCACGGCCGTTACGTTTGGGGTAACGGGAACGAGTACATCGGGGAATGGAAAAACGGCGTCATCTCCGGCCGCGGAACCCTGATTTGGGAGAACGGGAACCGTTACGACGGGCAATGGGAAAACGGAGTTCCCAAGGGAAACGGGGTTTTCTCCTGGCCGGACGGAAGCTGTTATATCGGGCCGTGGAACGAAGACAATATGAAGAAAATTCAACAGTTAAACGACGGCAAAGAGCATTTCGTTAGAGGAGGGGAGAATTTGGTTGTTATGCCGAGGAAAAGACCGTCCATTGATGGAAGGGGAAGCTTAAGCTTAGGGGAAAAGAATATCTATTTCCCGAGGATTTGTATATGGGAAAGTGATGGTGAAGCAGGGGATATTACTTGCGATATACTCGATAAGGTCGAAGCTTCGATGATTTATAGCGATGGGTTTAAGCAATTTAGAAGAAATCCTTGTTGGTTTAGTAATGAAATCAAGAAGCCTGGAGAAACGATTTCAATAGGCCATAAGAACTATGAGTTAATGCTTAATTTGCAACTGGGAATCAGGTCAATATTGTTGGAATTTCATGTGATAAATTTGTTTTTGATATTTGTATTTGGGTGGTTTATTTGATTTTTGGTGTAGGTATTCTGTTGGGAAGCATGCTTCGGTTTTGCGAGAATTAAAGCCAAGTGATTTTGATCCCAAAGAGAAGTTTTGGACTAGGTTTCCGGCTGAAGGATCGAAGCTTACACCGCCTCATTCATCCATGGAGTTCCGGTGGAAGGATTATTGTCCGGTGGTGTTTAGGTATTTGCTTTCACCTTTTCAGTTGAATATGTGTGTTTTCGAGAACTATATGGTTTATCTTCAAATGAAGAGGATAGATATAATCTTATTAGTAATCAGCTTGCTTGGTTGCATACAAGTTTTCATTTGTTTTAAGTGTAGTTTTTAAGTTTTTTCAATTTCGTGTTTGTTTCAATTGCTTGCTATTTTGGTGACTGTATTCTGTTTGGCCTTTTAGACATTTGCGGGAACTATTCAAAGTCGATCCTGCTGATTACATGCTAGCTATTTGTGGCAACGATGCCCTTAGGGAGCTTTCTTCTCCTGGGAAGAGCGGGAGCTTCTTTTACCTTACTCAAGATGACAGATTTATGATAAAGACGGTAAAGAAAGCTGAAGTCAAGGTTAGTCGCGCCCATTTCACTTAATGTGATAGTTGTTGTGTGTGTCTATGCATTAATGTCTCGATTGGTGTTTATGTTTCTCGGTTACCACATTCCTTTCTTGGTTAAAGTAAACTTTTTTCTATAGGTCATCAGATGAATGAATATACTGAATCTAGTTTGATTAACTATGTCAGGTTCTTATAAGAATGCTTCCAAGTTATTATCAACACGTTTGTCGGTATGAAAATTCCCTTGTGACAAAATTTTATGGGGTGCATTGCGTCAAACCTATTGGTGGCCAGAAGGTATGCGTTTGAAATAAATATAAAATAAGCTTCTCGTGTTTGGGGCTTTGTTCAGTGATGAATTTATCTAACTTGTTCGATACGTGCGATTAAATACCAGACACGGTTCATTGTTATGGCCAATTTGTTCTGCTCTGAGTACCGAATCCATAGACGGTTTGATCTTAAAGGATCCTCCCATGGCCGATCAACTGATAAGCCAGAAGAGGAAATCGATGAAACAACTACACTAAAAGACCTTGATCTCAATTTTGTGTTTCGCCTAGAAGGAAATTGGTTCCAGGAGCTTATGAAGTGAGCTATTTTACTACTCCCCTTCCCGACCTACCTTCTGTTAATTACTTCATTCTTTTCGCATTGACCTTTCCTATAACTAAATGATGGCAGGCAAATTGATCGAGATTGTGAGTTCTTGGAGTCTGAGGGAATTATGGATTATAGTCTTTTGGTTGGTCTGCACTTTCACGATGATAATAGAGGGGCCAAAATGGGGTTATCGCCTATTGTCTTGCACAGTGGTAAGTTCATAGACAGTCCTGCTATCTCATACGAAACTTGAATGGTGAATGTCTGTTGTAATAAGAATATGGATTTTGATTATGTGGGCCCTGTGCAGGCAAAAAGGATTCGTATCAGAGTGAAACACTTATCCGTGGTTGTCGATTCCTTGAAGATGAGTTACAAGGCATGGATCAGATATTATCTGGCCGGTATGTTTCGCTGTCTCCTTTATTGATTTTTGTGGTGCGAGTTGTCTGTCACAGTGATGCTTATATTTTAAGTTTCTCGGGTAACTGTTGATTGTAATACGTGTAAATAAAGGGTGTAAAGTTATGTCGGGTTGCGTCTCTGTTATGGAAGTCGCCATCATTTGGTCTGAATTGTTCATATCCCATGGTATAATTGAGGGTTGATTGTGGCCTCTGAGTGATCATGTTTGGCCTGGAAAACAACAATCTTTTTGTGGGGGCATGTGTAAATTGTGGTCCTTTATGATCCCAAATAAGAACCAAATGGTTTGTGTTGATTATTGTTGCCCATTATCTAGTTTCTATGAAATGGTTCGTGAAATTGGTGGACACGGATGATTGAGAATGGAATCGAAGCTTCTAAACTTATCACTAGTTATGAAATGGTTTGTGTTGATTATTGTTTTGCATACTGGATATCTTGGGGAATCAAAGCTGAAACGAGCATCTTAGTTAAGAGTGCAAACTTTCCATGTTCTATTGATTCTAAGTTGTGATTCGGCATTGATAGAAAATTTTAAAGGTCCAGTTGGCGGATGTGCTTTCAAATTTTACATGTAATTTTGTTTTGTCAGGAAACCTTTGATTAAGCTAGGAGTAAACATGCCAGCAAGAGCAGAGCAAATTGCAGGAAGAAGCGACTTTGATCAGTACTCTCGTAGTGATGAAGTTCACGAAGTAGTCTTGTACTTCGGCATCATTGATATCTTACAAGATTACGACATCAGCAAGAAATTAGAGCATGCATACAAATCCCTACAAGCTGATCCTACTTCAATATCAGCTGTTGATCCAAAACTTTACTCCAAGAGGTTTCGGGATTTTATAGGAAGAGTTTTCATCGAAGACGGGTAAAACATGTTTTGGAAGGGCAAAACCAGAGCGAAATATACGGTTGGGAAGAACATGCCATGCCGGGAATTATGCAGCTCAGGACAACGTACCCGTTGACTGTAAATTTATTTTATGGGGTCTTTGAGGAAATGGTGAGGGCTGGGTTTTGAGGATCAGTCCATCATCATGACAATGAATGTGCAGTGCAAATTCAAAGGGGGAGGGTAATTTGGATCTGGTAAATATTTTTTTTATTATTGATTAATTTTAGTGGTAGTCAAAGGAATTGTGAATTTTGTGAAGATTTGGAAGATAGGTATAGGTATAAGAAAAAGTGTATTCTATACAGGTTATAATAGAAAAAAAATGTCAAATGTATTCGTGTTGGATATATATTCATATTCGATGTTTATTTATTTAGTCTGATTGATTCCTCTTCCTCCCCTTTATTATATAAAAGGTATGCATTGGTAGTATAAAGAAATGGTTTTGCAGTTAGCTTATGAAAAGGAGAGAAAGCCAATGCCTCTCCTTTTACATTTTGAAGATTCGAATTCATATAACAATGAGTAATATGAATATTTTGGACTATTCGATCAGTTATTATATTATAATTAAATCAAACTTTAAAGACATTATAATAATAGCACGAATTAACTTGATTCAGTGGTTAAAGGAATGATTGTTGTTCTTAGAGGTGACATGTTCGAGTTTTTTATATTCAAAACAAATATTACTTGTAATCACCTTAGTTTTCAAAAATAATAATAATAAATATGAATCGATTCAAGTAATTAAATATTTATTAGTGTTTATGACAAATATCAGGGTTTAAATGTTTTCATTCTCGTCCTTTTTTTTTCTTTCTTTCTAAACTTATCGTTTTCTTTCTAAAACTTTTTAATATCTTTCCATTTTCGTTATTTGCATTCTTTTTCAAAATCCTTTTATATTTTCATTTTTGCATGTTTTGAATCTGTTTTGTTTGAATACAATTCATTCTTTTTTTTTTCTACTTGACATTTATGCCAAGCTCCAAGTTGTCAATTTTGCAAATAGAAGCTGACTTTGGAGTTATTATGTTTGTCTGAAACCTCAAATCTAATACAAAGAGTGAGGATTTCGCTACCCAAAAGTACTTTTAATTATAAAAAATTAAAAAAAAAATTATTTGAATGTATAAACGTGAATGACTAAATGTGTTATCATACAAAATATTTTAACTATTGTTAACGTATGTTAACGGGTCAATAATAACATTAAAATAAAACTAAAAAATTAATGGTAAAAATGAAGCAATTAAAATTTTAATTACCAAATTAAATAATTTATCAAACTTCAGTTACCATTCGTGAACTTTACTCAAACAGTCATAGCTGCCGCTAACTTCGAGAAATAACTAAATTGAATGAAAAATGTAGGAATTTCTCGTAAAAATATATAGGATATTAAAAATTGGGTAAAATTTTAAAACACAAGTTGTGTAAAACTAATTTTACACAAGCCTACATATCTACAATATAACATTCATATCCTAAATTCCTAATTTTTATCCTAAAAACTAAACTCAAACCCTTAAATCATATACCCTAAATTCTAAACACTAACCTTAATTTTTAAACCTTAAAACTTAAAACCTTAAAGTTTAAACCATAATCACTAAAACTAAAAGGCACGTGTAAACTTATATCAAATTTTTTCCTTAAAAATTATAAAAAGAAAGAGAATTATATGTTATATAAATTTTAGGCTTAAATGAAAAATAGGTGCCGAAAGTATATATTTTCTAAACTTTAGGTGTATAAAGTATTTTTTTTTGTAAAAATAGGTGTCAAAATTTCAACAATTGCAATTTTAGGTGTCTGACAGTTAAAGAATGTTAATTTTTTTTAACCAATCAATGCTTGACACGTGACACTAATTTGATTTTTCAAATTTTTAAAGACAAACACTCAACAATTTCATTTTTCTCATAAAATCTCGAAATTTTGTAAGTTTTACAAAACAACCTCCAAATCCCTAAAATTTCTCAAACCCAAACCTTAAATCGACGCCACTTCCGCCGCCGATCACCGCCCTCTAAGCACACCCTTTTAGTCGTCGAATCAAGGCGGTCATTCCCCTAACACAGCGTCGTCGAAAACGCCGAACGACGTGCAACCGAACTTTGAACGTGAAATCGACGTTTAATTGACACGCCGTTCGAAGTTTTCGGCGATGTCGTGTTGGGAGAAATAACCACTTGGTCCGACAACCAAAGGGATGTGCTCAGAGTGGCGATTAGCGGCGGAAGCAGCGACGATTTGAGTTCGAGAAATTTTAGGGGTTTGGGGACTGTGTTTGTAAAATTTCAAAATTTTATGAAAAGTTGAAAGTTTTTATTAAAAAAATTGTATTACGTTTTTAATTTTGAAAAAAATATAAAATAAACATGACATGTGTCAATAATTGATTGGTTAATACTTTTTTTGACGGCTAGACACCTAAAATTTCAACAGTATAAGCTTTAAGCACCTAAAATTATAACAATTAAAAATTTAGACATATATTTAAAAAAATACTTTAAACACTTATATACTTTGATTACTTATTTTTTATTTAAGCCTAAATTTTAAACTAAAATATCCAACACATTCAAAGAACTATAATCGAACCCTGCATTGATTTTATTTAAAGTTATTAGTTGGTTTTCTGAAACGATTTTCTCGAGAACCAAACAGTGGTGATAAAACATAATCGTACATACAGAGTAGGCCTGCCTAAAAAAATTTAAGGGGATCTGTTTGCTATATTAGGCATAAGCCTACCATGTTAGAACCAAATCTTAACTAATTATAAAATTTAATAATCAAGATCTATCGTGTCAAACTATTAATAACATTAAATTGTATAAACTGAATGCGGAAGTTTATTTGAATTAATTGATAAATCAAAAATATTAAATCTTGATGTTGAAAGCCTGAAACTTTTGATATTGATCTTCCAATAAGATATGTTAAATTTTATGACGGGAAAGGAGAGAAAATCAAGTTAACCTATTTTTTGGGACCACTACCTCTTTATCTAAACTGAATTAAAAATACAGTTATTAATATTTACAACTCTGCCTTTCATTGAGTTATAAATATGACTTACGCTATCTACATTTTTGTTTTCATGACACTTTAATACCTATGACACACCTAACATAATTGGTCGCTTCGTTTTGTGTTATACTTTATAATAACATCATACATTTTACATATGTGCCCACAATTACAAATTTTAATCTAACATACTAAAGGTGGACATTGCAAATTGCATGCCTAAAAGGCACAAAAACAAAACATCTTAATTAGTAAGTTATCTTACGACTTCTATAAAATTTTTTTGTAAAATATCGTCTGTCAGATAATCAGTCAACATTTCCAACAATCAATTATCACACTCTTAAAATATTTATGTATAATTTTAATCTCAAAATTTTCTTTAGACCTTAGAAGGGTGTTAGGAGCACCTAGAAGGTTGCTCACATGTTTTATATACGATTTTACGGCCAATGAGTTTTAGTGTTATGTCTTTAAGCATAAATGACATTTATAATGGCAAGTCGTAGCTCTCAACACATTTTTTCCCCGTATGAATTATCTATGTGACCCTTGATACGGTCTCTTTTATTGTGTGAACCTTTTCCAATACATTCCCAACACTTTTTTTTATGATCGGAAGATAAAATTTTAAAAATAAAATTTTACATATTTACTTTGAGAATATAATATTTGATTGATGGCAATTTTAATAAATGATACTTCATAAACTTCTCTAGAAAAAAAAGTTGAGGAGTCCCTAACATAATGGATGTACATTGGGGGTGTTCAAAAATATCCGGCCCGAACTACCTGATCCGTCGACTTGTTTACCCGATTAAAATTTACCGGATATTTATTTTAAAATACTCGAATTTTTCGGGCCGGGTACCCGACCCGTTAATTTTAATATTTATATATTTTATATTTTAAATTCTATTTTCATTTTATGTTTCTTATTATTTTTCCCTAAAATTAATTTTAAATCCTCAACTTCTTTTTATACTTGTATTATATACTTTTAGGTTTAAAATTTTTCAAAAAAAATATTTATATTAATTTGTCAATATGAGAGTCGGAAAAAAAATCATGATCGAGATTAATATTTTTAATACATTCTTTTGTCGATAAACTTTAATATATATATATATATATATTCAACTATTTCTCTCTTAAAACTAACTTCAAATCAATAATTTTTTTGTTTGAAATATATATATATATATATATATATATATATATATATATATATATATATCCAACTATTTCTCTCTTAAAACTAACTTCAAATCAATAATTTTTTTGTTTGAAATATATATCATGAGATTTTATGTGTTTCCTATGTATTTAAAAAAAATAAATTTAATATATATATAAAATAAACTGGGTACCCGGTACCCGATTTTACGAGTACCCGAATTTTACGGGTACCTAATTTTTATGGACCAGATCACGGGCTGACTGTTCGGTACTCAAAAATTTCAAGTACCCGAATATGAACACCACTAATGTGCATGTCCCCAAACAAACAAATGCAACATGAATTAACACATTCACTCCCCCAATATTTTTGGATTTATAAATATGTGGTTCTCTCTTAATCATGCGTCTTTAAAATTAAAATTTATTCATTAAATATAATATTTCCTATCATTACACTCAGTTTGTTAGCGTTGTAGAGTAATATTTATGAAAAAATAATTGAAACGAAATTAAGGATGAACGATGTTCACATGCAAATAGTATGTATGTATTATCTTTATGTTTTTTATTATAAAATTTAATTTTTTTTATATGGTTCATATTTAAAGTTCGTGATTGTTTCATTCAATAATATCATTTTTATGTTTTTTATTATAAAATTTAATGTTTGTTTTTATATGGTTCATATTTAAAGTTCGTGATTGTTTCATTTAATAATATTATCTTTAATAATTAAATCTTCTTAAAAAATAATGTCTTGTTATCGTACCCAACAATTTTTAATATGTTTCATGTGTTCGTAATTATAAGATATAATGTCAAAATATACTCATACGTTTGACTGGATAGTCACTTTGGCACGTATTCTTTTTTAAAACATAACTCTATGTTTTATTTTGGTTTAAAACTGTCATTTTTGTGGACGAAAATCGTTAATCAACAAACGATAGATTAAAGTAATTTGACAGAATGACACGTCAAACAAAAAAATAATTTTATGTTTTATATATTTTTATAAAGTTATTTTTTGATTGATGCGTCATTCTGTCAAGTCAACACATTTTTATATAGCACTGGCATAGTCATCGTGCACTGATATAGTCATCGTGCACTGTCATATACGCCTGTCACATTATTTTAAGTTAATTTTCATCTATTGGAGGTTCATTTTAAACTAAAATAAAATGTTGATAATTAATATGTTTTAAAAAATAAATCAAATCCACTACATAATCGAATGTTAGAGACATTTTTTAGGGATTACTTTATTATTGTTGTGTTTAGGTTTGAGTTCATTCCTTACGTAAAGAAGCAAGGCAAGGTCCCACCGCCATAACCGCAAATATTGAAGCCTTTGTCTCCGTCCAGCTTCTTTAATGATGGAAATCTTATCTAAGATTGGTTGGATCTCCAACTACATTTGTTCATTATTTTGATGGATGCTACCCAATTTCTCAAAATTTTCTCTTAAAGTATATTAAAAAAACCGAAATTATTCTTTGGATGAGTCTACCACGTGCGACGAACACCACTAATGATGAACATCGATGAACACTATTAAATTAATTAATAAAGATTTAAAATTTTAAGGACCCATAATACAATTAAGAATTATTTTTAAAAATTCAATTAAATTATTTTTTATATATATTAAAAATTTATTTTTTAATAAGGGTAAACTATATATTTAGTACCTCACCTATTTTTATATTTCTATTGAACCTTCATTATTTAAATATTATTTTAATTTGACCTATTCTTTATAAAAAATAATTTAACCCTTAACCATCAATCTAAAACCCTAAATTATTAAACCTTAAACCCTTAAACCTATACCCTAAACCATATACCATTAAAAAAGGTACAACGATCGGGGAACTATAGCTTAGCCCAAGGAAAACAAGGTTCTGAGATATCGCAATCCTACAAATCAACACCAGCAAAAAAGGGTCAACTTTCACATTAAAGAAGATGAAGAAACTAGAGGTTAGGAAACTGCACAGGAAGTTCCGGATAAAGAGATTATTACCCCGTTAAACCCAGGAAAAATATACAGAGGAGGAGTGGGAAGGTGAAGAGCGAGTGTTGTGTACTGCAATGAGAAAGATAAACGGTGAAGAACCGAAATGGAAAACAAAGTTTTTACTTTTTACGTACGAACTGTAAATATAGAGACCTTTCCCTACGATAATAAAGGAAGGAAAAAAAGGGAGTAGCAGAGATGAGCCGATGGCATTTGTATAGACTGCAGTGTTTAAGCATGGTCTAGCATTGTTAAAAATAAAAATTTATTTGTAATGGTATATGGTTTAGGGTATATGTTCAAGAGTTTAAGGGTTTAATAGTTTAGGGTTTTAGGTTGATGGTTAAGGGTTAAATTATTTTTTTATAAAGAATAGGGTCAAATTAAAATAATATTTAAATAATGAGGGTTTAATAGAAATACGAAAATAAGTGAGGTACTAAATATATAGTTTACCCTTATTAAAAAATAAATTTTTAATATATATAAAAAATAATTTAATTGAATTTTTAAAAATAATTCTTAATTGTATTATGGGTCCTTAAAATTTTAAATTTTTATTAATTAATTTAATGGTGTTCATCGGTGTTCATCATTAGTGGTGTTCATCGGTGTTCGTCGCACGTTGTAGAATTTTCCTTATTCTTTTCACCAATTTATTATAGAATTTTTTTAATATATATACGGTGTAAATTTTAGTTTAGACAAGTCTTTTAATTTTAAAGTTTAAGAGTTTAGCTTAGGGATTTAAGTTTTAGGGTTTAGAATTTAAGGTATAGGGTTTAAAGTTTATTGTTTTTGTTTGTTAAAGTTTAGGGTTATAAATTTAAAATTTAGATCTTACAATGGAAATATGTAGGTTTGTGTAAAAATAATTTTTACACAGTCTGTGTATCAAATTTTTACCAATTTATTGTTACTAAAACTATAATATTATATTTATTTATTATAAATTACATAACTTATTGTATATTCGATTTCAAATGAATTGGATGGAACTGACGACAGAGACAATATTGTTGAGAAAGATAGTCATAAATTTCAACACAGGACGTAAAAAGGAAATAGAAAACATTAAAAAGGAGAAATTATATTATAGGCTCAGATCGCCACAACATTCATGGTTCAAACTAATAAAAATATCTATTTTTTTATTATTATTATTTTCATGTCATCTTTTGACCAAGTAAATATTCACTCGGTAAAAAATATTTTTTAAGTTGATTTACAGTAAATATGAATAAAAATTCACTTAGTAAAAAGATGACATAAAAATTAATAGAATAAATATTTTTTATTGATTGAGACCATAAATGACGTGACGAGCCAAACTTATAATATAATTAAGTTTATTATATTTATTTATTATAAGGTACTTATATATATATATTGTCATGTTAGTGTTATGAAAATTTTAATGATCTCGTAAGTACTTCCGTTAAAAACACACCAGTTCAACTAAAAACAAATGTTAAAGGTTGAATTTAGCTTAAAAAAGAATAAGGAAAATTCTAACACGTGCGACGAATATCGATGAACACCACTACTGATGAACACCGATGAATACCATTAAATTAGTTAATAAAGATTTAAAATTTCAAGGACTCATCATACAATTAATAACCATTTTAAAAAATTCAATTAAATTATTTTTTATATATATTAAAATTTTATTTTTTTAATAAGGGTAAACTATATATTAAGTACATCACCTATTTCCGTATTTCTATTGAACCCTCATTATTTAAATATTATTTCAATTTGACCTTATGTTTTATAAAAAAAATAATTTAACCCTTAACTCTCAACCTAAAACCCTAAATTATTAAACCTTAAACTCTTAAACCTATACCCTAAACCATATACCATTAAAAATAATTTCACCATCATCGATTCAATTCAATTCAATTATAAGTACACCACCATTGATCAACTTCTCGATATCTTTCTGGTCGGTCCACCGAAACCTGTGGTTGCTGCATTCTGAATTGGACTCGATGTTTATCGTTTCCGGCAGATCCCCGGTGCTGCGAACTACGCCTAGTATTTGTGTTAGTAGGATTTTGTTACGTATGAACTGATAATTTTTTGGCATTTGCCAATGTTGCTCTAATTATAAAATAAATTGTTTCTTTGCAAAAAAAAAAATATTTGAGAATTTAAAATTTCTACTCTCTCGATCCATTTGTTTGCAAAAGTGACTTAGATTGGGAGCATTCACAACGACAGCCGCTCTGCAAAATTGCGGATTGTACAAAGAGTTTGTGTTCATCTAAGATTTTGAATCTACGAGTTGTATCAAATCTTAAAAAATAAGTTGAGAAATTTATAAAACTGGAGTGTCTTGAATTTGCGATAAAGAAAATTGTGCGTACCTAATTGACTGTTTTTTCTTTGCAATTTTTTTGAGATATAATTAGTTAAGTAAACCGATATTTATATTTTTTTTTGATTAAATAAAGAGATGATTACGTTTACAATACAAACTGTCGGGATTAAAATCAAATAATACAACGTGAGCATTTTTGATTATTAGACCAATTAATAAATCTTGACTGCGTCTACAGTTTGAATAGAGGTGTATGACCCTCTTTTTTATTTTTTACTTTCCAACTTGGCAAAGATTAAGGATTGAAAGAATTAATCACCAGATTTCTGGTTTGAAATCAAATAGAAATAATAGGAATAGTTATTTACTGTCAAATTATTTCTGGAGAAATAGATGAAAATTAAATTATTTTTAATGGTATATGGTTTAGGGTATATGTTTAAGAGTTTAAGGTTTAATAATTTAGGGTTTTAGGTTGAGGGTTAAGGGTTAAATTATTTTTTTATATAAAGAATAGGGTCAAATTGAAATAATATTTAAATAATGAGGGTTCAATAGAAATACGGAAATAGGTGAGGTACTAAATATATAATTTACCCTTATTAAAAAAATAATTTTTTAATATATATAAAAATAATTTAATTGAATTTTTTTAAAATAATTATTAATTGTATGATGGGTCCTTGAAATTTTATATCTTTATTAATTAATTTAATGATGTTCATAGGTGTTCATCATTAGTGGTGTTCATCGGTGTTCGTCGTACGTGATAGACTCATCCAAAAGAATAATCACACGATGAACGTGAATAATTAAGTTTATTATTATAATTTTTTAAATGTCTAATATTTCTTGCCAAACATATGGACCAGATCTAATCCAAATAGCCTAATAATCTCTCCCAAATCTCAATTACTCTGAACATTAATTACTTTTACACTTAAGTAGGTATGGTCAAGAGTCGGGATTTTGGCCTACCCGCTTTTAACCCAAAAAATTTAACACTTCCATCTGAATTTAGTCTGACATTTTATGATGTTCAACCTGACCCAAAATTTAGAGTAAAAAATTAAACCTGGTCCGACTCGACAAAAATAAAAATATTTTTTTTCCACTTTTATTCAACAAAATAGGAAGTTAATTGAAAAGAATATATATATTAAGAGATGGGCATTATAACAATTGTACCTAAATATTTAGAATAAAATTAAACTATTATTTCGGGTCATGTATTTTTCACTCTAAAATTAAATTCAACCCAACATTATCCTAAAAAAACCTGACTCAAACTTAATATTTTTTAATAAAAAACTTAATCCTATAAAATTAGTTCGGATCAGAAACAGTTGGTATGAATGAAATGATCATCCTTACTTTTTAAGTGTTACATATAGTATTTATGGCCAGACAGTGGCTTGAGCTTTTAAGATTTGTGAGAGGTCATGTAGGATGTTTGTTCATATAGTACTATCCAGGGATGAATTGAGGGGGCTGGCGGGGGCGGTCGCCCTCCCTAAAAATTTGAAAATTTTATATAATTTAATTTTTTTAAAATTTTTCTATGTATTTTCTATTGAAAATCTATTTTCGTCCTCTAAATTTTTATAAGTTTGCACCTCTTAAAAATTTATAGTTTCACCTTTTAATCTAAAGTCTTGTGTCCGTTCTTGATACCTGTAACCCCCGTAGCCCGGCCTAGACGGCTGACCCGAACTACGAAGATTACACGGGGAAAACCAAAGTCAACCCGAAAGTCAACCTTGATTAACGACCCTTTTTTTTAAACTTGTCTAGATGCACATTAAACCTAGGCATACTCTTGAGATAAGCATACTCAAAAATCACAGCAATCGGAAAACAATAAGGGACTCAATTGAACAAAATACGAATTTAGGGACCAATTTGTAAATTCTGGAAATTAAGAGGACTTTACCAAATTTTAAGTTACCATTATGAAATTAGTCATGTTTCATGCCTCTCTGCCAAATTTCAACTCAAACGGACATCTCAAACTCAAGCAATTGCACATACGAGAATCAGGACTAAAACGTAAAGCTTGCAAACCTCAATTTTTAAAAATTTAGCATCTATATCACAAGGGATCGATCCCATAAACAAGGGGATCGATCCTTTTGCACTTGGAGGCTGGAAGCAAAAATTGGAAAGTTTCTGCCAACGAAGGGATCGATCCCTTTTTCCAGGGGATCGATCCTTTTTGCCTTGGAGACTGGAAAAACAGCTTTAGTGCAAAAACGGATCATAGATGTTTTGAAAAAGATCGGCTAAAGTTAGAATCATTTAAAACATATTTTAGGAAGCAATAAAGCATATACAAACATGCAAGAACACCTATTTAAGCCAAGGAAATCATTCAAACATGGACTAAAGCATTCATACATAGCATTCCAATTAAAGAGCAATTTATGCATATATGGACATACATAAAATCTCAACAATACCAAAGATACAAATTAACACATAGGAGACTTAGACATATCAACTAAGCAACCTAATCATCCAAAAAGGACATGCCATCACACACAAGCATTCATTAAGGTATGTATCATAAGTGATATTTACGAATCAAACAAGGCATCTAAGTGCCAAACCAAATCAACACACATCAAAGCATCAAAAACAACAACACCTATCCCATTGCTTTACTATTACAATCTTTCAATTTATAAATCATACATTGAGCTCACCAAAAGCAACACTTGGAGACCTTTCCTTTCCCTTGCCACCCACAAGCTATTTATCTGCATTGTCGAACAAAAGAGAGCGTAAGCATAAAAGCTTAGTGAGGGTAAGCTCATAAAACAAACCTTCGACAATACAGGGTCCAAGCTCGAGCAATTATCATGATGAAATACATGACTTTATCTTCGATCCACATGAACCAAAATGAACATGATGCATGAACATATAATCAACATTATGTCATGCTCAACATCTTATAAGCTCAACTTACAACGATATATATATACCTCAATGCATTAACCAAATCATATATCACTTCACATTTGAAATTCACATTTCATATCACATTGATACACATATCAATTCATATTAGCATGTATGCATAATCTCATATTGGCATAAACATACTTTCTCATATTGGCACCTAGCTATGACTCGAATACGCGGATAACATGTTGGAACGCATTTCCAACAACAACATTACCTCGGTGGGATTCCACTCATCACCGGTCTTGCATGGACGGGATTCCACTCATCGCCACATGCCCTACGGATGGGATTCCACTCATCATCACGTAGAATATATATAAATTTCCGGTGGAATATTACATCACCGTACTCCTCCTTGGTGCCTTAACGCCACCAAGGCCACGTACGTTTTGACTCAATTTGTGTGCACACTCATCCTAATGATCGATCATTGTACCCAAGCATACTAGTGCCAATATTAATCAAATTCCACAACCTTTGATATTCAGAGTCATAATATGGCATCTTACATCATATTAAGCTCAACATCAATTATCTCAACAACGTATTATCATAATGTCATGTTCAAGAGTAATAATATGGCATCTTACATCATATTAAACTCAACATCATCATACACAATTTACAATCCAAACCACATGCATAGCAATGCATCAAACCATGCCTCAACAACATGTATAACACATTATACATAATCATCTTAACACAATTCATCATGAGGCATAACATTAATTAAAGAGATCATCCAATGTCTCTAACTAAAGCTTAGGATTAGGCTACCACCCTAATCCTAACTCTAGGTGAGTCTACCAATCTCAACCTAGTCCACATGCTCGAACCAATTGCTCAAAACCATTTAAAATATTTTAACCACTCACCGACTACTTCATTAGCACAAGCCGACAAGCCTACCAAGCATCCAAGTTTCCGGATTCGAGCCCGAAGCTTCACCATTGATTTCTCTTGCTTCTAACCATTCAAAAACAATATATTAACCTCAAAATCAGTCACAAACCCAAAGTTTAACATCAACACACAAATCCACTTCAATTCTCACAATTCAAAGCCAAGTTCATTCTTCAATTTCTCATTTTCGTACTTCCACAAAAACCCATCAAAAATCAGAATTGTAGTCATCCAAAACACTCTTAAACATGTTCAAAACACTGCCCAACTATAGTATAACCATCAACCCCCAATTTCCAACATTAAACACACAATTTAAGCCATGAACAATCCCCAAAATCACCAAATCCGAGCAGCCATGAAAAACAGTCCAAAACTTGTGATTTCAACATTTTAACACATTCAAACACTTCCAAAACAACCCCCAACTATTACTCTAACATCAACCCTCAAATTCCAACATTAATCATACCCAAACTCATCTAAAAACCTTCCTAAAAATCCACCAAGACCCAATTTCGGATTTTTACCCAAAATTACTCATTTTAACATATTATGTGTATTTTAACATGATTAAACAAAGCCCCAACTCAATTTATCAAAACAAGATGAAAAACCCCTTAAAAATCCAACTTTGATATGAACCCTAATTTTCAAAACTCCATAACTTTGAAATCTAAGACTATAGATAGATAGAGGATAAAGAGGAGATTAAGAAAACATAATTACCTTTCAAAAACCCCTTGAATTGATGAAGAAATTTGATGAATTATCAAATTTGGGTTTGGGAGAGTTTGGGATGTTTTACACGGTGGGGAGGGGAGGAAATGAGAAAGATGATAGCTTTATCTTATGATAAGGTTGTCATTATTTTTATTTTGGTTAAATTACCAAAATGATCCCTCCCTTTCTTTCTAAACTCAATTTGCTCACACTAAGGTCAATTTGATTAAAATAAATTTTACCGACTCGAACCAACTAACCCGACTAACTTCTAGCCCCAAAACACGGGTGTTACAATACCATCTAATCTTAACATTATAAATACTCCTACAAAGATAACTAAAGAATTAATGAATAGTGTTCCATATTTAGAAGACAACTATTTTACCTGGGATTTATTGGGGGGGGGGGGGGGAACGCGCCCCACGCGCCCCCAATTTCTTCTTCGTCCAAAACCCTCGAGACCAAATCGTGGTTTTGATTCCCTGCCCCAGCAGTTGTGCAAGGTCGTGAGAGCGTGTGGCTTTGGTCCCCGCCGTTAGGCCGTCGGTTGCCGGAGAGTTTGCAGCGAACGACTACGGCTGGTGGTTGCTCCAAGGTGTTGCGGCTCTAGAGAACGCTTGGGTGGTCGTCGTGGTTTTTGTGACATAGGGTCTCGCCGGAACGACCTTAAGCTCTTTTCTTCGCTCTAGTCACCGGTTTTTTCCTGCGTTTTTACTTGCCCTGCCGACGGAAGCTTCAGCAGACGAGATAGGCCAGATTGAAAGATCTCGCGGGATGGTTTGGTGACATAGGGTCTCGCTAGAACGACCATAAACTCTTTTCATCGCCCTAGTCACCAGTTTTTTCCTGCGATTTTCCGCTCCCTACGTTTTTGGAGGTTTTGCTCTATTATTTGAAAACAGGGTGGGGTTGTTGCCGATTTTGTCAAAGCTTCTGCCGGTTTTTTTGTGGAAATAAGGAGGCTGGTCCTATTTCCCGGTCAGTTTCTTTTTACTTCTATTTGCTTTCCTCATTGCGGGCTAATCACTTCACGTCTCTCTTTGCATCTTTTCAACACCGGGAGGATTTTTCTCAAGCTCGCCGGTCGTCAGCGTCACGCCGGTGAGCAGCTGCCTCGCGGCACCTCGACTCCGCCAAACAGGCCCTCAGTTTTCGGTAGGGGTATTAGCTTGCTGGAGAAGCCATGGAAGCTGGTTTGCTCAAAGTGGAGCTTTGGGACGAGGGTATTTCCATCCTTTAAATGGTGTCTTACCAAAAACATCCCTATCCAGCTTTTTGCTCCAAAACTTTCCATATAAAGCCGAACACTCCCTTGTTTCATGGGATATTGAAATCTGTTGAGATTTGAAAATCTGATGGGATCTGAAAATCGAAGGTTATTAGATTTGGATTGGATTCGGGTGGTTTTACCCCTCCTTTTGAGATTCGGTTGATGTGGTTCCAGTATTCGGAAGATCATGGTTTCTGTTCAAGTTCGTTGGTTTTAAGTATGACAGTCACTTTAGTGAAGCTTGATCAATTAGGGGTTTGTTTTCCTGCGATTTTGGTGACAAGATCCAATCTAACTATGGGATTGGGAGCCTGCCTCCGGATAGAGCTCTCCCAGAAGAGCAGGAATTTCGTTTACGCCCTTTCTGATCTAAGGTCTTCTTGTGGCGGGTGCTTCGTTTGCCTTGATAGGCATTTACTTATCTTTGTGGGACTGGCTGTCCCGGTTATGGATAGGCTCCTAGCCTCTGTTGAATTGTACTCCCTCTGCACTGCTCGGCTTTGCAAGGATACCGTTTCCTTCCGCTTGTTTGCCATGCGATTTATGTTTATTGTTGTCTTTTTGTTTCCTGCACACCATGTGCATGGGGTCGAGCCCTTTTTATTTTAATTGAACTTCGCTTTTCCTTTTTGATAAAAAAAGACAACTATTTTACCTTTTAAAAGTAAAAGATATAATATTTTATATAATAATTATTTATTTTAATTAAAACTTTTAATCAAGATACAATTAAGATTAAGAGGCGGGAAGGCAAATTATAAATATTAAAAAGGGAGAGAGACAAGTTCAAAATATATACAAAATAAAGGTTGAGAAAAAAAAATTGTGCGTGAGAGCAGAGCCTCTCTTAAGACCCTTATGGGTCCGTCCCTATATTTAATATGAAAGATTAGAAAAATGAAATATAATTAATTTTTAATTAGTTTATAAATAAATAATTTAAGTGGTCAAGTTTTTTTTTTAATTTTGTGTATGATTAAATAAATAGAAAATTGTGTAAAATTATATTAAATTAAAGTTCCGTAACATATGCTTTCAAAAAAAAGTTCCGTAACATATTATTACACATATAATATTGAAGGAAAATTCTACAACGTGCGACGAACACCGATGAACATCACTAATGATGAACATCGATGAACACCATTAAATTAATTAATAAATGTTTAAAATTTCAAGGACCCATCATACAATTAATAATTATTTTAAAAAATTTAATTTAATTAAATTATTATATATATATATATATTAAAATTTTATTTTTTAATAAGGGTAAACTATATATTTAGTACCTCACCTATTTCCGTATTTCTATTGAACCCTCATTATTTAAATATTATTTCAATTTGACCCTATTCTTTATAAAAAAATAATTTAACCCTTAACCCTCAACCTAAAACCCTAAACTACTAAACCTTAAACCCTTAAACTCTTAAACATATACCCTAAACCATATACCAGTAAAAATAATTTCACCATCATCGATTCAATTCAATTCAATGAATTGTTGAATTCTCCTAAAAAATCAATAATCAACAATCTGAAGAAAAAAAAAAGTGATGATCAAAGTCGGTACAAGTTCTTCATTATGTGATATCACAAAGATTAAAAAAACATGGACTTGAGCTCTTTAAATATGACTCACCGTAAACGTCGGTGATACAGGTGGTTCAAAGGCTTTCAACTTCTCGAAAATTCGATAAACGAATGCAAAAGCCAAAAACTGCAATGGTTTATATTCGACATTGCGCTTGATTAAAATCTATGTTGTCTGCAAAGAAACAAGAAAAATACCAAGTTGATGCGCATATCTTGAACACTAGACTTTGAGGGCATGAAACACATCGGAATTCCACATCGGGAACATAGGCTTTAACTTCGTCCGTCGACATGTTTGAGTAGTAGCCGGCAGTGAAATCATTCTGGCCGATGTCAAAGGTGTACAAGGCACTAGAGAAGTGTTCTTCCTTTGGCATCAAGGTTTCAAAAACTCCACCTACATACATTGATATAATAATTAAAACAGTTCACATGTTTATCTGGTGAATGAAATTCATGTAATGAAATATTACCTCTTTTACGTACAACTTGTGACCTTTTATGAAAGTCATTGAACTCGTAAAATTGAACGTTTAGGGAGATGGGGCTGAATCCCCCTCGGTTCAAAGTTATGTTTTGAGGTCTAATGGTGGATGCTGCAGTGGCAAAGTTAGCCCCATGGCTGAAGTTGGTCCCCACGGAGTCAAGAAATGCACTTAGATAGGGTAACCCAAGGCTCTCGGCTGAAAATGTAAATTTAAATCCCCTTTATCGGTTATCGATCGTGATAAGAAAATGTAAATTTAAATCCCCACGAAGTTAAAGCCTATGTTATGATTCCTTTAATGGTATTTCATAGTCTGGTAATCATATATACACTTGTGTGGAATTCCGATGTGTTTCAGGCCCTCAAAGTCTAGTGTTCAAGATATGCGCATCAACTTGGTATTTTTTTTGTTTCTTTGTAGACAGCTTGGATTTTAATCAAGCGCAATGTCGAATATAAACTATTGCAATTTTTGGCTTTTACATTCGTTTACCGAATTTTCGAGAAGCTGAAAGCCTTTGAACCACCTGTATCACCGACGTTTACAGTGAGTCATATTTAAAGAGCTCAAGTCCATGTTTTTTTTAATCTTTGTGATATCACATAATGAAGATCTTGTACCGACTTTGATCATCACTTTTTTTCTTCAAATTGTTGATTATTGATTTTCTAGGAGAATTCAACAATTCATTGAATTGAATTGAATCGATAATGGTGAAATTATTTTTAATGGTATATGGTTTAGGGTATAAGTTTAAGAGTTTAAGGGTTTAAGGTTTAATAGTTTAGGGTTTTAGGTTGAGGGTTAAGGGTTAAATTATTTTTTATAAAGAATAGGGTCAAATTGAAATAACATTTAAATAATGAGAGTTCAATAGAAATACGGAAATAGGTGAGGTACTAAATATATAGTTTACCCTTATTAAAAAATAAAATTTTAATATATATATAATAATTTAATTAAATTTTTAAAGTAATTATTAATTATTTGATGGGTCCTTGAAATTTTAAATCTTCATTAATTAATTTAATGGTGTTCATGGTGTTCATCATTAATGGTGTTCATCGGTGTTCGCCGCACGTGGTAGACTCATCCAATATTGAATTGTTTAATTCTTATTTAAAAGAAGAAGAAGAATCTAGTAAGCTCATATGATAGGCATTGGGACAGGGCCAAATCAGATCTAGTAAGCTCATATCATAGGCTCTGGGTCTTATTATGGCCAAGTTTGGGGTCACATATATGATTCAAGTTTGACCGGTTGACCAAATTATTTATCTTTATTTTTTTATTTTTTTATTTTTTTTTATAAGTTCTAGACCCATTAAGAAACTTCTTCCTTCTCTTAGAGTCCCCCTTTCCCTCTACTTTAAGTAGGATTAGAATTATAATTTGTCAAAATAGGGTAAAACTTTGATACACAGGTTGTGTACAATTAATTTTATATAAATATGCATATTTACACTATAAAACCTAAATCCTAAATTTCTAACTCTGACCCTAAAAAACTTAACCCTACACCATATACCTTAAATCATAAACAATACAACCTAAATTTTAAACCCTAAACTAAAACCTAACCCTACAAAGTTTTTTTCCTTATAATATTCTATAAAATACATATGTATATAATGAAAAAAAAAACTCTATATCAAGTCAAACTATTCGAATTACCAAAATGCTTAATGCGCTTTTTGCCCCCTAACGTTTACCTGTTTCCCCAACTTGCCCCCTAACATATTGGGCTCTTTTGTCCCCCTAAAGTTTACGTTGTTACCTATATTGCCCCCAAAAAATAACATCGTTAAAAAATATGTCTTGACCAATCATAACATGCCACATCACCTAATTATTTTTTTTAATTTTTTTAATATATAAAAATATTCATTAAATTAATTTTATTTTACCAAAACTACACTCATCCTCTACCCAAACCCCATCCCCTCATCCTCTTCCCCCAATCTCCAAAATTAAATTTTTTTCATCATATTTGAATTTTTGCTGCTATACTTGAGTTGTCTGAATTCTTTGTTATTCTAACAGTTGCATTATGTTCTTCCTCATTATGAAATTGCTTCCGTAGGGGGACATTTCAAGGAGGATTTTGATCCAAACATGTCAACTCCGACAATGATTTCCTGCCAGAACTGTGTTATAGAGGCTAAATTTTGTTTTATAGCAGAATCAACAGATTGTTGGGAAGAACTTTTAATTGTTTGGCTAGCAGGCCCTGCAAATGATGAATGCTTTGCAAACTGCATTTGTCCCGCAGATCTACCTGTGTTTTGGATGAAAAATTCTAAATTTTGGAGATTGGGGGAAGAGGTTGAGGGGATGTGCCTTGGGGAAGAGGATGAGGGTAGTTTTGGTAAACTAAAATCAAATTAATAAATATTTTTATATATTAAACAGAAAAATAAGAAAAAAAATAATTAGGTGACATAATGCGTTCTGATTGGTCAAAACATATATATTTTTTAACGGTGTTAGTTTTTTAGGGCAATATGGTTAATAGTATAAACTTTAGGGGGCAAAAGAGCCAAAAAAAATACGCTAATGGGAAGTTTGGAAAACAGGTAAACATTAGGGGGGCAAAAAGTGCATTACGCCTTACCAAAAATATTATATAAAAAAAGTAAAAAACCTATCTCAAATTTGATCAAGTGAAAATCCAAGCAATGTTAGAGTGTGGGGGCATAAATCAATTTTTTGTCCATAATCGAATATAAATCTTCTGCTTTTTTCGGTGCCCCTCTCTATGCCCAACACTAAAAAAACAAATTCTAAATTCTAACCTTAAATTCTAAGTCCAAAACCCTAAAATACACTATACTAAATTCTCTAAACTCTAATACTAAACCATAACCTTAAACCTAAAATTTTAATGTGGGGCGTCCGAAAGGGGTAGAGGATTTCTATTCTTGGGATTGTGGCATTGTTCAGGAAAGAAAATGGAACCAACACTGTCCATTTGTTGTTCATGCTATCGTGTTGATTTCAACTGCCACTTATACCTACACGCTTTTACTGACAATTTTGATCCCAATTGTTTCAAGTACATGATTCCAAATGCATGCAACCAACACCGTTGGCAGTATTTACAGAACTTAAACATGGAAGAATGTCACAAAACACAAGCTTCGACTTCTCTTAATAATAGTAGTAGTAATATCACCTACATTGACACAAGTTTCTTCAACTCCAAGCATTCATTTCATGCATATGCTAACATAATATGATCAAGCTGTTTAATTCGGGTTTTAACACATTGCCTGGCATGAGTATACCATGTCTAAACATGTATCAACGCAAATTACTGAACATGCATATTAAACCATGTTTTTGGCAACGCATCGGGATGAATGAGGCACCCCATATGCGTCGTACTGCAGAAGCTCCATTCCCATGAAAGCAAGAACATAAAATTGAAAAATGCATGCAGTAATATAGATTATGCCTCGTGGAGATGCCAAATCCAATTTCGATTATCAAATCAAATCATATTGTACTACAAGTCTACAATGTATTCATTTCGAAACAAACTTAAAACTCAACATGGAATCACTTTATCGAAACAAAAGCAGTTACGATTAACGAGGAGCTTTCTTCTTACCAGCAATAGCAACCTTCTTACCCTTCAAAGTCCGACAATTGTTCTTCGTGTGCTGTCCTCTACAAGGCAATCCCTGAATATGGCGAATCCCTCGGTAGCATTGAATCTCTTTCAATCGCCTTATGTTAAGAGCATTGAACCGCCTCTGCAAAATCGAAATTGCTTAGCAATGGATGTTCATAGTTACAACTCTTTAAAAACAACACGGGGAAGAGAATGACAATGTACCAAGTCCCCTTCAATCATATACTTGGAGACCTCATCACGAAGTGTAATGAGTTCATCCTCGGACAAATCTTTGGTGATTTTGTTCTCCATTTCGAGATCACAGAGGATTTTACGAGCCCTTGTGCGACCGATTCCATGGATGTACTGCAGAGAGAATTCCACTCTCTTGTTGTTTGGAATTTCCACTCCCCCAACACGAACGCATACAATGCTTAGACTATGTTGCTATTTGATTCAAAACACAAAACATAACCGGAAACAAAAAGAAAGCAAAAAATACACCAAAAATTTAGCTTCCAAACTCATTAAATTTCAGGTGAACTATAGGAAAAGTACAAAGTTCTGAATTCTGTTCACTTTTCATCACCAAAACCCGTATATTTGCAGATATACAGAACCTTGCTTTTCACAAACCCTAAAACAAATTAAACCTAAAACAAAAATATAGAAAAAAACAAACTAATTCACATTTGTCATTATTGAAAATAAACGGCGACGATATGAGCAAAATTGCACGGCTAAAGAGATTCCAACTAACAATTGCTTCTTCTTTATGTAATTCTTTTTAATTCAAACCTAAACAGAAGGTCATGAGATTAATTAAAATAAAATTGAAAAAAGAAAACAGAAATGAGCGGAAAATACCTTCGGAGGGTTTGAAACAGGGAGGGAAGCAGTGTTGGAGAGAGATATAGAACTCATTTTGTTGCATATAAAGGAGAGAGAAGGTGCAACTGGCATCGCCAGGGTCTGCGCCATTTTCCCTTTTCAATTTTCCCGGTATCCAAACAGAGTGAAATGAAGAGGTTTAAGGCGTTGCTCATTATCCTCATCCCATTAAAGATACTCGCTCCAGTAAAAATAAAAGAGCTAACTATACCATTTACCACCAAACTAATTGGATATTTTTATTTTGACCACCGAACTAACAAACTTGTCAATTAGACCACCGAACTTATAAAATAACCTATTTTGACCACCGTCGTTAAAAACTTAACGGTAGAATGACAGAACTGCCACGTGGCAATTAACGGGAAAATTTTAAAATTACACATTTGGTCTGTGTTATTTACACATTCTTTCAATTTAGTCATAATTTTAAATTAATAAAACAATAAATTATTTAATTGGATGGTGACACGTGTCAACACCTTATTGGAGGACTTTAATTATTTTTATTTGATTTTATTAATTTATTTTCCTCCTCCAATCAGGTGGTGACACGTGTTACCACCTATTTAGAGGAGAAAAATAAAGGGTAAACTACATAAATGACCACCATACTATTAGAAAAGTCGTGATTTGACCACCTTACCTTTTTTTGAAGCAATTAAACCACCATATTATTAAATTGGATGCAATTTGACCACCAGCCGTTAGAGGTTAACGGAAGGGTGATGTGGCAGTTAAAAAAATAAAGGTATAATTACACAGTTGGTCCTCGTTACTTATACACTCTATTAATTTGATCCTAATTTTAATTTAATAAAATAAATTAATTATTTGATGACACGTGTCACCACCTTATTGGAGGACTTTAATTATTTTAATTTAATTAATTAATTAATTCTCCCTCCAATCAGGCTGTGACATGTGTCACAAGATTGGAGAAGGAAAATTAAAATCAAAGAGTTGGGTGGGGGATTCAAACTTGGGTTGGAATGGTGGGAGGACGCTAGGCTTGCCACTAAGCCAAACCTACTTTAGTGTTATGAAGTACCACATATATTATATGTTTAAATTGTTATTAATGTCTGGAAAAATTAAAAGTAACAAAATTGGGGCTGAGGAGATTTGAACCAAGGATCCCTTGGTGAAAAGAAGCATGTGCTTGCCACTAGGCCAAGGTTATTTTTGTGATATGAAGTACAACATATAATATATCTCTATATTACAGGAAAGAGTAATTCAGCGTGTAAGGCTAAAAAAAGATGGGAAAACACAACGCGCCCCACGCGCCTTCTTTTTTCTCCCCCACAGCTGATCGAGCCTCAGACGAGCGTTTCGATCCACCGAATCTTGCGTTTTGCTTGGCCTCTACACGATCGGGTTTATCGTCGTCAGCATGTCATCTGATCGCCGGCATCTCAAGGGACGGCGTCGACTGGTGGTTTGCACGGGAGAGCTTCGGCGGTGGAGAATCGAGGGTGGTTTGTGGGCAGGTTGCGAGTGACCTGGGTCACTGGCGCAGAACCCCATCGGAATTGTTTGCCGTGAAACTCGTGGATGGTCGCTCTTTAGCCGCTGGCGTTTTCGCTGAGTACGGGAGACTCTGGCCCCGTTTCTGGTACAGTACTTCCTGCTTCTTTGTTTCTACTCTTTGGTGTCGGAAGTCGAAGGCCGGTAAGCACGGAACTTGGCCGCCAGAGAATGCCCTAGTTTCATTGTGTTACCTGTGTGTTGAAGCTCTGGATTCTGATGGCCTTCATATGAGTTACTTTTGGTATGGACCAGGGCGAATTTATTCCCCGGCTGAAGAATGCTTCAACCCTGGCGGACTGAGGAATGGATGGCCGTGTGTGCTCGTGGTGGTGCTTGCCGGAAACAACTGTGGTTCTTTAGCTCTGGTGGTGCTGCACGTCGGGGGAAATCGCTGCAAAGAGAAACATGCGGTGCTGGAATCACAAAGACGAAGATTGGGTGAGGTTTCAGTTCAGGACGACTGTTTCTATGGTGGTTGCCGGAGTGCTGGAATCTGGCTCGGTCTTTCAACGACAAACCTGGGCGTTTTCATGCTGGAGAAGGAAACAAAGGCTTGGGCAAATTGGTCATTTTCCTTCCTGCACAGTTTTATCACACAAGGGACCCACCTTTCCTATTATAGAAATTTAACTTCTCACTTTCCCGACATTTGTGGATCTTGGAGCAGCCTTTCGTGTTTTAAGGCAAACAAATCCCTATTTTATGGGATTTAGAAGCTGGCTGATCTTTGGAGTTTTGGTGGTCCCACCCGACTTTTGATTTTGGCTCTTAATTGGCTTCCGTTTCTATTGGATTGTAGCTTTGGATGGGATCCGGGAGGATTTATCGATACAGTAAAGGCCCGATTGAAGTGGCATTTTTTTTCCGGTCGATCTTGCTTTTAGTCGTATCATGATTTGGTTTCAGGATGGTTTTATCACAGCTGATGCGTTCCAATCCAACGTGTCGTGGCCACAACGTAGGGGTTACATTCCGCTTGCCTTGATAAGGTCCATCTCTTGTAGAGTGGGAGCCTGCCTCCGGAGGGAG
Source organism: Hibiscus trionum (assembly GCA_030270665.1). Taxonomy (NCBI): domain Eukaryota; kingdom Viridiplantae; phylum Streptophyta; class Magnoliopsida; order Malvales; family Malvaceae; genus Hibiscus; species Hibiscus trionum. The sequence continues at coordinate 1,329,681 of BSYR01000016.1, forward strand.
CTCTCAGGCGAGTTTCGAGTGTATCCCTGTTGTCTCAAGCCCCGACTGATCGTGGATGGATCGTTGCTGTTTCTGCCGAGTTTCGGTTGCTGTTTGAAGTTATCCCTGGCTGTACCAGTGGACGCTACCTTCGTTTCAGCATCTCGTGTATGCTGGTTATCTTACGCTGTTTGTGGACCCCGCGAAAGCTTATGGCTCGTGGGTTTGTTTTTAGGCTTTTCTGGTCTTGCATGGCCATCTGTTTTAGTTTTTCTCGGATGTGTTGTTGATCCCGTACACGTACGAGATCTTTTTTTTCTTGTTCTGTTTTTCTCTATTGACGTTAATGGAAGTTATATTTTGAACAAAAAAATATCTCTATATTACTGTTAATGCATGGAAAATGGAAGAAATGCGGTTTTAGGGAACTCAAAAACAACATACTTATGATGCATAAAAATATCTAACTCAATTAAATAAATCTAATAATTAAATTAAAATTAACAATATTTTGTATATATTTTAAATTATGTTTAGTGCACAATTAAAATAAAAAAATTTAAAATTATATTAATTTTTTTATATAACGATTAAAATATATACAAATTTAAAATAACGAGAATCTTACACTAATTAAATTTGTAATAAAATTAAATTTGTATATATTTTAATATAAAAAATTTGTATATATTTTAATTGTTATATAAAAAATTTAATATAATTTTAAGTATTTTATTTTAATCGTACACTAAACATAATTTAAAATTTATACAAAATATTATTAATTTTAATTTGATTATTAGATTTATTTAATTGAGTTAGATTTATTAAAGTCCTCCAATAAGGTGGTGACACGTGTCACCAAATAATCAATTTATTTTATTAAATTAAAATTAGGATCAAATTAATAGAGTGTATAAGTAACGAGGACCAACTGTGTAATTATACCTTTATTTTTTAACTGCCATGTCACCCTTCCGTTAACCTCTAACGGCTGGTGGTCAAATTGCATCCAATTTAATAGTATGGTGGTTTAATTGCTTCGAAAAAAGTAAGGTGGTCAAATCGCGACTTTTCTAATAGTATGGTGGTCATTTATGTAGTTTACCCAAAAATAAAATCCCTCAACATGCGTTGGGGTGGATTAAACCTGGGTAATGCTTGGGTAAAGGTAGTGGCTTAGCCACTGCACCAAGCACAACTTTGTGCTTTAAATCACCAAATTTAGTATCTATATCTTATTGATTTTTACATTTATAAGCCAAAAGCTCAAACCCTAAACATTAATTTTACATATATACCCTAAAACATAAACCCTGAATATTTCAAATTAATTTTACACTAAACATTTCAAATTAATTTCACATATATAAACCCTAACCCTAAACAATAATTTCACATATATAACTCTAAACAATATTTTCACATATATAACTCTAAACACGAATTTCACATATGTACTATAAACCCTAAATGTTTCAAATTAATTTCACATATATAACCATAAACCTTAAACACTAAATTAGTGTTTAAGATTATATATGTGAAATTAATTTGAAATATTTAGTGTGAAATTAGTTTGAAATATTTAAGGTTTATATATGTGAAATTAATTTGAAATATTTAGCGTGAAATTATTTTGAAATATTTAGGGTTAGAGTTTAGAGTTTATATATGTGAAATTAATTTGAAATGTTTAGTGTAAAATTAATTTGAAATATTTAAGGTTTAGGTTGTAGGGTTATATATATAAAATTAGTTTTAGGGTTTGAGCTTTTGGCTTATAAAAGTAGAAACCAATAAGAGATATATACTAAATTTGGTGATTTAAAGCACAAAGTTGTGCTTGTTGTAGTGGCTAAGCCACTGTCTTTACCCAAGCATTGCCCAGGTTTGATCCACCCCAACGCATGTTGAGGGATTTTATTTTCCTCCTCTAAATAGGTGGTGACACGAGTCACCACCTGATTGGAGGAGGAAAATAAATTAATAAAATCAAATATAAATAATTAAAGCCTTCCAATAAGGTGTTTACACGTGTCACTACCTAATTAAATAATTTATTATTTTATTAATTTAAAATTAGAACTAAATTGAAAGAATGTGTAAATAATAGAGACCAAATGTGTAATTTTAAAATTTTTCCGTTAATTGCCACATGGCAGTTTCGTCACTCCACCGTTAGGTTTTTAATGGCAGTGGTCAAAATATGTTGATTTTATAAGTTCGGTGGTCTGATTGACGAGTTCGTTAGTTCGATGGTCAAAATAGGAATCCCCAATTAGTTCGATGGTCAATGGTATAGTTTACCCAAATGAAAATACACTCTTTAATTCTTCGGGTAAAGTACATAAATAGTCACTAAACTATCTCTAAAAGTACAAAATGGTCATCAGACTTTCAAATGTTATATAATGGGTTTTAAACTTTAGTTTTTGTTACAAAATGGCAATCGAGCCGTTAACTGTCGTTATTTGGATGATGTTACAGTTACATATATTCGAATAATGTAACATTTAATCCTCCATATTGACACATTTAATCAAGGGTAAAGTATACAGACGATCACTGAACTTTGATAAAAAAAATAAAATGGTAACCAAACTTTCAAAAATCATGAAGTAGCAATTAAACTTTAGATTTTGAAACAAAACGGTAACTGGGGCGTTAAACCCCGTTAACCCCTAACAAAAATCTGACTGGGTATGTCACATCCCACCCAGTTTTCCACCTCATATCTAAAAAATAATAAAACTATATTTCACATCATATTTAAAAATTAAAAATAAATAATTTTTAATCACGTTTAAAAAAAATAAAAAACCCCAAATAACTAGTGTTAGTGTTAATCCCGTTTTTTCAAAACTCAAAGCATCTAAAATTTTTTGAATTCTTCAACTGTTTTGAAGAAATCAAGCCTCTTCCCACAAATCAAATCTTTCATTTTTATTCCTTCTACAATTAAAATCAGTACTTTGTAAATGCAAAGGATTGTCAATAGTGAAACCTAATCATCAGAGTAAGCAAAAGGTTATGAATTACAGTAATGTTTTATAAAACCCTAATCTAAGTAATTTTTAGGGATTTAGTATTTTCTGAGTTTAGATCTTTTGTCCTATACATTTAGATTGTTATTATTCTAAGATTTTGTTGTTTTTCTTTTATTTCGTTATTTTCACTTTTATTCTTATTCTTCTTTTTTGTTTAGAAACTATCGATAAAATTCGTAGATTAACTCGGTAATGAAACTACCATTGTTAAGTGGTAGTGGTAGGTAGTTGTGGACCACTATTGTCGGAGTAATCAAAACTCTCTCTCATACGCCCTATGCTATACACATAGACTATTAGAATATTGCTTAGTTTTGAACATTATACTTGCATTTGTTGAAAAGGTCTGTGGAATAACTTAATTTTCTACCAATTTCAGTTCCCACGCTTTCATTTTTCTTTGCTGGAATGTGGTCTTCTATAAGCAAGAAATTAACAAAAATAAACTTGATAGGAATAAGAATATTTGGTTTGAATTATGGGATAAACAAGTTATATGATACTGCTATATAAAAATTGTTTGGAGATGAGCATGATTAATATATATACTTTGAAATAAATTTTGAATTTTGTTTGCCAAGTTTGATAATGAATTTTGAAGTATATTTTTAAGGTCTTAGTATAGAGATATAGTCCAAAATGTTAATTGATAACTAAATCTTAAATATCATATGTGTGAAATGCTTGTAGGATGATTCCAACAAAGAAACTTGTGTGAAATACTTTTTTTAATTTAATGTTGTATATTTTGCCTTATATACCATGTAATTTTTTAATGTTTAACAATTTTTAATGTTCAAGATGAGTTGCACACAATTTTTTAAGGTCTTAGTATAGAGAGATGTGGTCCATACGTTACTTTTAGACATAATTTTATCTCTAGTTATTTTTAGACATAAGTCAGCATTTTTTAATGTTCAAAATGAGCTGCATATGGTCTAAGTACTATTTTTCTAATATGAATGAGCATATAAGTTTTTAATTCTCATATAGTTTTATAGGTGCTTTGGACTGCTAAATGTTTGTCTACTTAGTTTAGGTACTACTTTTTCAATATAAATGAGTATATAATTTTTTGATTCCCATATAGCTTTATATGTATTTTGGTTTGGATTACTAATTGTTTTTTTTTGATATATTATGATTTTGGATATTGTTTTTTTAATATAAATGAGCATAAATATCTTGTTGATTCTTTACTTATTTTTGTAAGTCCTAATTCAGACTCATTTAGTGTTATAGTTCATTATGGTGGTAAGTTTGTCATGAATAAGTGTTTAAAGTTTACTGAGAAACAAAGCAAGCATTATGGTATGGTCAATAAAGATAAATGGTCAATGTTTGCCATATGTGCTGCCTATAGCTGATGACATTGGATTAAAATGTTATTTAGAAATTTACTAGAAATCTGAAGTTGGGGCATTGGCTGTGAATAATGTGCAGTTATTGAAGACTAATTCAGATGTAGTTGGCATGTTAGAGTTTATCTCAACTAATAATTTTGTACACATTTATCTAGCAGAAAAGGCTGATAAGAAAGTAGATGAAAGTGTTGGTGAAGGACTTTATGAAGCAGAAGACCCTACTGATGAAGAAGAGGTGGGAGAACCAAAAAATAATGCTACAGTAGAAACTGAGGCAAATAATGCAACAATGAAAAAAGAAACTGAGGCAAATGATGCAACAATGGAAAAAAAAATTGAGGTAAATGAGGCAACAACAACGAATGATGCAACAACAAATGTTGATGCAGTACTAAATGATGCTGAAAATGCAGTGGAAGAAGAAGTAGTGAAAGAAGATGTATTTTCTAAATCAAGATGTGAAAAAGATTCAGTTGAAGTTGAAGATGTAGTGGAAGAAGATGCAGAATTCAATGAAGCTGGAGGAAAAAATAAAATGAGTAAAGAGGAAGAAGATGTTGACTTAAGATTTTTTTGATAGTAAAGCTGATGTTGGTGAAGATGAAGTTGTTTAAGAGGATGTCTCCAACAGAGTGGTAAAGAACTTAGAGAGTTTGTATGGTGATTGGAGAACACATCTAAATGAAAATGAGAATGAGACTGATGGTGAGGGTTCAGACTCCTTTCATAGTGTACATGAGTCTGATAGTGATAGTCCCACATGGCCAGAGTTTAACACAGAATGTGATATGGAGAACCCTAAGTTTAAGGTGGGTTTACTGTTTCCTAACAAAGGCATATTGAAAGAGGTTGTGAAGCAATATGGGAGAAAAAATAGGTATTTTGTGATTTTTGACATAAATGACAAAAGAAGACTTCGAGCAATTTGTAAAGATGCTACATGTCCTTGGAGTATATGGGCTTCAAAAATAGATGCTAACTGTGATACCTTTCAGATTAATACATTCAATGATGTGCATACACGTGCCAAAGTGATGAAGAATCCAAATATCACTTCTAAGTTCATTACAAAGACTTACCTGCACAAATGGCAAGCTGATAGAAACTATGGTCCTAGTTCATTGAAAGTTGATGTTGAAAAAGATTATGTGGCCCTTTTGAATGGAACCAAATGTATCAGGGCTAGGAAACTTGCACTAGAAATGATAGATAAAAGTTACAATGACTAGTTTAAAAAGTTGTACGAGTACCTAAGAGAGCTTAGGGAGACTAATCCTGCACAACCACCATTTTTCAGTTAGATGATAGGTTATTTGAGAGGGCCTATATCTGTCCTGAAGCATGTAAAAATGGTTATAAGGCTGGATGCAGGCCTATGATCAGTGTTGATGGGTATTTTTAAAAAGGTTCTTATATTGGTTGGTTACTTGCTGCTGTTGGGATAAATGCTAATGATGATATTTATCCAATAGCATATGTTGTTGTAGAAAGTGAAAATTTTTCAGCATGATATTAGTTTCTTAGTTTGTTGAAAGATGACCTGGAGATTACAAATTCTAACCAAATCAGTTTTATGTCAGACAAACAAAATGTATATTCTCTTACTTCTTTTTATTGAATATTAATATACTAAAATTCATACTAAATCATTGTCAGTATTTGTCTTGTAGGACTCAAAGAAGCATTGGAAGAATTGTTTTCAGATTCTGAACAACGAAAATGTGTCAGACACATGTACAAAAACTTCAAAACAAAAGAAACCAATAGTGGAAAGGAATTGAAAGATGCATTTTGGAAAGCAGCAAGATCAACATGTGTCTCTCAATTCAATGCAGACATGAATGAAATGAAAGCAATATAAAAAAATACCCACGACTGGTTTGATGATAAATCCCCCTCTATGTGGTCCAAATCATACTTCTCCACAAGGAGTAAGTGTGACATGCTGCTAAACAACTTGTCAGAGTGTTTTAACATGGTAATTATTTTTTTATCTTGCATCATATTCTTCATAGCTGAAATGATCTTGCTGAAAGTTACATAATGGTAATTGAACTATCTGAAAGTTACAAAATGGTTATTGAACTATCTGAAAGTAACAAAATGGTTACTGAACTTTTTGTTTATTTTACAGATTATACTGGAGGCAAGAGACAAGCTAATACTTACAATGCTGAAAATTATTAGGACCAAGATGATGAGAAGAACAGTCCAAAGGAGACAAGAAGCTGAAAAATACAATAGAATTTTGTGTCCTAAGATTCAAAGGAAGCTTGATATTCAAATTCAAAACTCTGTTAGGTTAGCATTGATATAAGTTTAATATTTCAATTCTAACTTTTTTATTTATATTCATTAAGTTCAAAGCTACTAACACTAAAATTATTTGTTCATCGTGTTCATAGATGTCGGCCAATATATGCTGGTAACTTTCAATATCAAGTTGAATGTGGCCAAGGAGAACAACATGTGACGAACATCCAAAATCATACATGGACATGTAGAAGATGGGATCTCACCGGAATCCCCTGCAATCATGTTGCTTCAGTTATACACAACGACAATATGAATGTAATTTTATTTGTCGATCCGTGCTACAAGAAGGACACTCAACTCTCAATTTATGGGCACTACATTAACCCTATTAGAGGTGTTAATCAGTGGACCAAAGTGGAAGGCATGAAACCTATACTTCCACCAGTTTTAAGAAGACCAGCTGAAAGACCAAACAAAAAGAGAAAATTAGAAAGAGATGAAGTTCCTACTAATGAAAAAGTAAGTAAAAAAAAGTGTGCAAATGACTTGCTTCAAATGTAGTAAAACTGGCCACAATATAAGAACTTGCAAAGGAAAAATTAGAGGAAACAAACATCTCAAAAAATCTGTAAGATTTGTTACATTATATTTAAGTTTATACTTGTACTTGATGTTTAGTTCAAACTAATTATTTTGTTCTACTTCTGTCCACATAGGGTTCATCAAGGCAACATCAAGGTTCAAGGAAGCCTTCACGGCAACACCAAGGTCTAAGGCAACCTTCAAGACAGCACCAAGGTCCAGGGCAACACCACCAAGGTCCAAGACAACCTTCTAGGCAAAAGTTGCCAACAAGAAGAGCGCAAAACCAAACTCTTTCAGTTACCACAATAAGGTGGATGAAGTCTACACAAAAAAGTTCTATCTCCAACCCACCAACACAAGCCTCTAATGCACATGGTTGAAGGATTTGTTTGACTTATTTTGTCTACATTTTATGACTTATTTTGTGACATATTTTGTGACTTTGTGGTATACTGTCTTGCTCTTGTTCACGTGAATTGTGCTTGTTTTGTGACTTATCTTTTATGTACTGAAAGTAATCTACATTAGTATCTTATTTTCTGGTATATTTGTGCTTATTTTGTGCCTTGCTTTATATAACCACAAACAATATTTTATACAAATTTTAATCCAGAAAAATGAACGAGATAATGATATACTACGAGTAATCACTCGAGTAAATGAGACTTGAAATCAAAAGAAAACAAAGGAGACTATGACAAATCCAAATTCTCAACTTTTAATTACATAAATTACTTCTAAAATACACCACAATCAACAAAAACTCATAACTATGAAAGCATGTTCCTTAACACACTTAGAAAGCAGGATCTCAAATTCCCAACTTTTAAGTACATAAATTACACTACAATCAACAAAAACCCATAACGCTAAACAACACTTCTAAAATACCTCTAGTGACAAATCCAAAATAACACCATTAAACTGATGAAACAAACCCATATAATTCTTTTCTTATTTCTCCCCCTTTCCAAAGCATTCAATTTTTTCAGAAGCCTGTTGAGAATCACTGTTGCTCGAGGCGTCATGGGAGGATCGTACCACTACATAAATCGACACGATTTATGCCTACGTGAGCCATAATTTTTACAGCTGAAGAATCTTCTTCTAGGATTTCCAGATGTCTATGGTGTTTTCATCTCAGCTAGCAAGTCACAGTGACAATATGGTCTTCGAATAGGATCATCCATTGTTCTCTCTCCTTTGTTGTTTTCTTCTCCTACCTTACGTAGCTGCCCAAAAAAATGAAGAGAGTTTAGAATGAAATGTTGTCGATAGCTTAGGGTTTCATCCTTTAAAAAGGGGATTAAAAATAATTTATTTTTAATTTTTAAATATGACGTGGTATATGGTTTTATTATTTTTTAGATATGAGGTGGAAAACTGGGTGGGGATGTGGCATTCCCAGTCAGATTTTCGTTAGGGGTTAACATGGTTTAACGCCACAGTTACCGTTTTGTTTCAAAATCTAAAGTTTAATTGCTACTTCGTGATTTTTGAAAGTTTGGTTACCATTTTGTTTTTTTTATCAAAGTTCAGTGACCGTCTGTGTACTTTACCCTTTAATCAATTTATTTCTAACTTAACCCTCACTATTGATGCTTAAATTGATTGAATGTGTAAATATTGAGGATTAAATATATTACTATACAAATTTCTATAACTGATACGTCTCCCAGTTAACGACAATTAACGGCTTAGTGATCATTTTGTAATAAAAATTAAAGTAGAATAACCATTATGTAAATTTTGAAAATGTGGTGACCATTTTATATTTTTAGGGATAGTTTAGTAACTATTTGTGTAGTTTACCCTAATTCTTATGTCAAAAAAACTCGTTAATTTAGGATAGCCACGTTTTCGTAGGCCTAAAATCAGGTGTAGCCCGACTCAACTTGGTAAACACTACGCCCTCTATTAGCCCAAAATCATGTTCAAAACGGGCCTTTTACTTAAGAAGATTTTGTACGGTGTTAGGCCTACAGAACTCTTTTGTGCGCTCGACATATTGAATTTGAATAAAAATGGAGTCCAACATAACTCAAATCCATGAAATATATTATTATATAATTTTTATATTTTTCTTTGTAAGTATTTAACTTAATTTATTTTAGATTTTTTTTAAAATTTTACACGATTTCTCACATTACGTTTGTCGAAAACCATTTGGATGTGATTGAAAGAAATAAAGAAGGCAAATGATAATGAAGTAGTAACATGTAAGGTTTTACATCGAAAATCGATTTGAATTATAGTGTTTTATGGTTTATGATTTACCAGTTTAAAAATTGTTATTATTGGGTAGAACTAAATATGGCTTTTTTATTTAATTTATAACTAATTCTAAGTATTTATTATTTACTTGAAAAAATAATTTTTAAGGAAAATGTATGAAAAATAATTTAAAACTGCACTAAATATTGTTTAAAAGTCATAAAACATAGTTATTTTGTTAAACTAAAATGTAAAATCTCATAATCCAAAGTCAATAGAAAAATATTAAAAATTGGTATCAATCGAACCAAAAACTGATGAATTATTAAAAACATTAAACTAAACTAAAAATTGAGATTAACCAAATCAAAAGTTGAATTCAAACCGGACTGTACATACCCCTACTGACCGATCTACCTACTTGCTCCTCCGCACACACATATTATCATTTTGTTGTTCTTCGGTTTTCTATTCATCGAATATGAAGATATTGGGCATAAGGAAAGTCCTTACCAAAGGAAAAAAAAATAATTTGAAAGTCACTAACATTAGTTTATATTACATACTATAAATTTCTAGTGGTCAAGTTTGATGTTTTGGGAACACTAATTTCAATTGGTTAGGCCAGGCTTAATTATAGCACTACTTTATTTATTTTAATATAATACCTGGTAACTTTTATTATGTGGAAAGAGAGCTAAATAAATAAATTCAAATATGAAAATATTCGTAATAAACAATAAAAAAATTAAAAAAATTAAAAGAAAGAAAGATAAAAGAACTCTATTCCTTCTCAAAAGAGGAAAAATTCAGTCACGCCAATAAAAAATGTTCTCAATGTTGCTCAAATGGATAAGCATGGATTCCATTGAACGAAAAAATGCGAGGGGAATTGTCAACACACAAAAGATAAATGAATCCCAATAGACGCTTGATAAGTGACGAAGGAGTGACGAGCGAAACCAACAACCTTGCAAGTTACTTCGCCGAATAAATCTGAATGCATCGGCAAACAACCACAATAGGGGATCAAACTACTGCACAACCACTGACAATCGCACATCAAAATCGAGCGTCGTAAGAAAATTTACACAAACGCCAATCTACTAAAAAAGTAGGCGAATAGCGTGCCACAAAGGCAGATAAAAAACGTCTCACAAAAGCAGAGAAAACAAAGTGCAACAATATGTGCGAGAAGTAGGAATCTAAAATAACAAGATTCTAATATAAAACTCTAAAAAAAGTAATGAAAATATAAAAAACGAGATATAAAAAAACAAGAGAAATAAATACTAACAGTCAATACCAATATCAAGACTAATACCGCTGTGGACTACATAAAAATGAAAAAAATGAAAAAGACGAATGAGAGAAAAATCTTTAAGAAAATTAGGTTCACCAAACCTTATGGCCAACACTACTTTAGTTTCTGTCTAGAATATTTGACAAATTCATGTATTTCATTTACAACATATATAAACAAAACCTAATATGTTGTTCGAGTAGAAAAAAATAATATTTATCTTTAGAGAATTAAATTCAAGCAGTTTTATTTATAAATTGTGTGTCTTACTAACATGCCCGTCAATGAGGGTGGCAATAAAGGCGACCGCCTGCTCAGGGCCCACTGCCCATAATTAAAGGGTTTAATTTTAATGATAGATTAATTTTTAATGTATTTATTATTAGGGTTCTATTTTTTAACACGTGTTATTAGGGGTCTACTTTTAAGTTTTATTTTTTTTCTTTTAATACTTGTTATTAGATGCCCAATTTTTTAATGGCCATGTTTGCCAATTAGCAAATAGGTGATAGCGGATTACATTAGCTTATAGCGGATAGCTGAAAGTATTAGCTGATTTGACTAACATATTACATTAGTTGATCGTATAAAAGTATTTGGTAAAATTAACTAATAGATGTTTGATTATTTGAACAAGAAAAATGACATATAAGGACATGATTATATTTGATAATTGTTTGAATAGTGTAACACCCCCGGTCCGGAAGTCACAGTTGGGCCTCAAGCCCCAACCAAAATCGTAAAATTTGTCAAACTGGGTTTAGCCCAAACAAGTTATTTATCCAAAACCATTAGATTCAAAAGTTGATAACATAGATAAACAATTAAAATCGTTACAAAGGAGCTCTACTTTAATTTAAAACATTTAAATATTTGACTTAATTTATACAATTTCAAAAAAATAAGAAGTACAAACTCGAACACGTAAGGTTCTATGAATACATACAAAGCCTCCACATGCTGAAATTATGGACTGATAGTGCTCTACGAACCGACGAACAACCTATGCACAGAAACAACGATTCCGAGCGCTGAGCTTACAAAGCTTAGTGGTCCACATCTACTCCACCATACTTTATGCTAATCATAAACATAAGCATGCAAGCTAGTATGAGAAATAAGTGAAGATAAATAAGCATGTGGCGCTACCACTAGTCGCCTAAAGACATGCTCTCAACAAGGCAAAACATCATACATGGCCCACAAGGCCCAACCATACTCGGGATCTCACCAGATCATCCAAGCTAAAACACACAAAGCCACAACCACAAACCTAGAGTGAGACCTGGTGCCACACAACTTTGGAAACATACACTCTTTAGGTGAGACCCGGTGCCACACAGCTTCGAGAATGGACGCCAATGCTTGAAATCTCTCGTCGAGCATCTTCAAATGAGACCTGGTGCCCCACAACTTTAGGAACATACATTCGGTATCTAAGACTCTAACCATGGTGTTGCAACATTCTTTCTCTAGGTATCCGGATCCCATCAATCAAGAAAAATCAACCAATCAAATGCCTACCCGACATGCAAGCAACTCGATCCCAAGGATCCATATATTGTTGCTAATTATCATCACATCATTTATTTTACAGTACCAAATAGTTATTACATTATGGAGAAGTGATAAATGTCTAAAATTTCTATATTTTCACCTTTTTACATGGCAATAATTGCTCAAACTACACCCAGTTGAGCTGCATTATGGCCCTGTAACCCCCTTAGCCCGGCCTAGACGATTGACCCGAACTACGAAGATTACACGGGGAAAACCAAAGTCAATCCGAAAGTCAACCTTGATTCACAACCTTTTTTTTTCCTTTTTAGTCTTGTCTAGATGCTTGTTAACCCTAAGTGAGAACTCACGAAACACGATTGAGAAAGGTACATCGATCGAATAACATATAGGGACTTAATTGCACTACACACGAAATTAGGGACCAAATTGTAATTTTTGAAAATTAGAGGGACCTTACTGGTTTTAAGGTTACCATCATGTAATTAGTCATGTTACATGCTTCTCTTCAAAGTTTCAACTTAAAATGGCATCTCAAACTCAAGCAATTGCATTTACAACATTTGGGACTAAAATGTAAAGCTTGCAAATATCAGCACAATTCAAATCTTTGTCCAACGGTCACCCGTTTCAGAACACCCACCTGCTGTATCGAAACGCTGGATCGAAACGGCGTTGACCGTTTCGATACGCGGGTGTGTTCCGAGACCAGTTCCAAAACATAGCATTCTAGTAGCCAAATCGTTCCGAAACAGCCTCCACCGTTTCGAAACACGAAAGCCATTACAAGCCCCCGTTCCGAAACACTAGAGGGTGTTTCGATATGGTTTGCCCAGAAACTGCAGCAAATGCTGGTTTTTCACACAAAAATCTATTCAAACACATCACAAGGACTCTCTAATCATACCAACAAGTCAACATACATATAAGGTACATATTTGGAACACTCAAACACAATCATAGCTTCAAACATGAAATCCCATTAATCTAGAGGCATGCTCCCTAGTATCAAATCACAAATAGGCAAACCAACCTCAAACAAGCAATTAAGGCCATTTACAATCCAATCCAGCTAAATCAAACATGCCACAACCTTAGGGAGTTTAACACATCTCCCAAATACAAATCTTGGTTTCCCATTGCCAATCTATCAAAAGTAAAGTGTATGAAAACTTCACCATACATGAGCTTGGACTTTCTTGGATGAACTTAGCTTCCTTGATGCCCGAAAACACCTCAATTATCTGCATTATTGGTAAAAGAAAGCGTAAGCACAATCTCTTAGTGATGCATGCTCAAAAGTAAACCAACACAATAATGCTCGTTGGAAAAACAATTTTATCAAAAGCTTTTAAACCACATGCTCATTTCTATCTCATGCTTAGAAATCTTTCAAAGCAACTTCTCATTGAAACCACATGTACCTCATTTCTATCTCATGCATTGCCAATGTAAAACTCATGGCAAGGCCTCACACATGCTTGTATCATAAAAGCATTTCTAAAACCAATCCCATATGCATGTCTCATAGCATAAAACATTTCATCAAGGTACATGTGTAACAAAAACCATTTCATCATTTATATTGGCATTTAACATCTCATTAATACTCAGATATGCGGACACATTTCTACACTAGACTCTTCCGGTCGAATCTCGCATCACCGTACTCACTTGTCTAGCAACACGGCTTCTGGTTGAATCTCTCATCATCGTACTCACATGGCGGAATCTCTCATCGCCACAAAGCTTGGGTATTTCACCAAGTCCTACCCGATGGAATGCCCATCATCGGAATATCTCCCTTTGGCTTAACCAAAGAGCACGTACGAATTATTAGTTTATAGTGCACTCTCATCCTATTGATCGATCAATTATATCCGGTAAGTTTCTCAACATCAATGCCAATATAATGTGTTAAAACATCATCACACCTACTGTTTTTCATGCAATATTACTCAAAGGTTTCATCACCACATTTCAAAACATAAATCATACTTTGCTTCAAACCAAAAGCTCAAATCTATTCAATGCAACATGCCATCTCATGACACCTCTACAAGCATAATCTCATGCTATGAATCATGAATAAAAATAATAGGAATTTATCAATCTCAAACCACGAGCATGTAAAAGCATTTTTAGGGGCAAACACCACTTAAAAGAGAGCAATTCAAACCATACTTACTTTCGGATTTAGGAAGGTGTTTCAAACCTCTCCTAAATCCCCAAACCTTGTACTTTTGTCCTCATGGACTTCTAACCCAATCACACTCACCAAATTACGTTTCGCTTGCTTGCCGAAACGCCAATTAAGCTTCCGGATCAACTCCAAAGTGTTCGAAGACGTCTCCCCTGTTTTAGACACATAAAAGCAGAGGATTAATGCATCATCATGCATTGAAATCTTCAGCCAACACTCCAAAACTCGCTGCTCTACTTAAACCCAACATTTCGGCCACCAACACTACCTAAATCACCTCCAAACTCTTCGAAAACATAACCCAACCAAGATCCATCACTTCTAATCATTTCTAAACATCAATTAACATAAAAAACAACCCTAAACTCGTCCTTATACCTCCAACTATAACAGAACACCAAAATCACCCCAAAAACCACCATTTTCACAAGCAAAAACTTAGGAAAAACAACCTATTTGGGATTGGATTGATAAAACCTCATTTCTAACATCATTTAACATCCAAAATACATTAGGAAACCATCTCAAAACAGAGCACAATCAATTACCACGAAAATCTTCAAGATCTCTTACAAAATCTTGAGTTTTAAGCCAAATTCTTGTTTCTAACATTAAAACCATTCATAAATCTTTAATAAAGGATTGCCAACTTGGGAATTTCAGTAAAGAACTGGGTATTCAGAGGAGAAGAACAATCTTACCTCTAAAAGATGACTTCTCCTTGATTTGGGCAAGTTTCCATGGAAATACAATGTAGAAATCAAATCGATTTGTTGAAGGATTGATTAGGAATCAACGAGTGATGGAAATCTCATCAAATGAAGTGGAAATCAAGGTAAATTTTGCTGGAGAAAAAGTGTTTGGTTGATAGGATTTTGAGAGAAAATGAAATGAGAGAAAATTAGAGAAAAGTAGTTATGAAAGTCAAAGGTAGTTTATCACCTTTATTTTATTTAATTAAATCATTAATTAAATCACCCAAATTAAAGAAAAATATGATGAAAACATTTTTGGTAAATTAGCTCCTTAAAGATTCAAAGTTTCAATCCTTTACAAAACAATCACTACTAAACTTTGTAAAAACTGCAATTTGGCCACTACATCAAAATGCAATATTTCCAAACCTTATTTTGTAAAATGGATTTCACCATTCACTTATATATATTAAACGAGGATTTTTAGATATTTTCTATATTTTAAAGCATCCCGAACTAAGTGTTCCCTAAAACTCCCTTTTATATTCGAACCGTTACTCAGACCGGTCCGGTTCAGACCCTAAACTTCTAAGCCCAAAATTGGGGTGTTACAACTCTCCCCCTCTTAAGAAATTTCACCCTCGAAATTTACCTGGAGGAAAAAGGTAAGGAAACTGCTTCTTCATGTCATCTTTCCTCTCCCACGTGGCTTCCCCAACGCCACGATGCCTCCACAACACCTTAACCAACTCAATGGTCTTACCTCGAAAAACTTTACTGTCCGAATCTAGAATTTCAACCGGCTCCTCATCATAGGTCAAATCTGGATTCAACTCAACTTCCTCAGCAAGCATAACATGCGGAGGATCCGATCTATACCTCCGAAGCATGGATACATGAAACACATCATGTATCTTTTCCAACTCTTGTGGTAGCCTCAGCTTATAAGCAACATGACCCACACGTTCTATCACCTCGTATGGTCTAATATACCGAGGGCTCAACTTACCCTTCCGACCAAATCTCATCACCTTCTTCCAGGGTGAAACCTTCAAGAACACACGATCACCCACCGCAAACTCAATCTCCTTACGCTTCAAATCCGCGTAAGACTTCTGTCGTTCAGAAGCTGCCTTCAACCGTTCACAAATGAGCTTTACCTTATCAGTGATTCCTTTCAACAAAGCCGGAATCGAGACCAACTTCTGACCTGTTTCAGCCCAGCAAAGAGGAGTTCTGCACTTCCTCCCATACAAGGCTTCATAAGGTGCCATTTGAATACTTGTCTGGTAGCTATTATTATAAGCAAACTCCACCAAAGGCAAATGCTTCTCCCAAGAGCCTTGAAACTCAATCACGCAGCACCTCAACATATCCTCAAGCACTTGGATAACACACTCAGACTGTCCATCCGACTGTGGATGATAAGAAGTACTGAAATTCAGCCGCGTACCCAAAGCTTGATGCAAGCATTCCCAAAATCGCGATGTAAACCTCGGATCTCTATCCAACACTATAGATTTTGGTACACCATGCAAACGCACAATCTCAGCAATGTACAACTCTGCAAGCTTATCCAAGGTATACGTGGTATGCACAGGTAAGAAATGCGCACACTTCGTAAGACGATCCACAATCACCCACACCGAATTCTTCTTCGATGGCGACAAAGGCAAACCAGACACAAAGTCCATGGTGATTCTTTCCCATTTCCATTCAGGAATCCTCAACGGTTGCAACAACCCTGAAGGAAACTGATGCTCAGCTTTAACCCGCTGACAAACCATACACTTACCTACATATTCTGCAACATCTTTCTTCAAACCCACCCAATAGTACTCATCCTTTAAATCACGATACATCTTCATACTACCAGGGTGCATAGCAAAAGGACTACTATGAGCTTCGGTCAGAATAGTACGCCTCAACTCTACATCATGCGGCACAACTACCCGTCTTCCGAAACATAAAACTCCATCATCATTAAAGCAGAAATCTGATGGTATACCCTCAGCAATATCCTGAACATGTGGCACCAAAGAATCATCCATCAACTGAACCATGGATGGTTTCACTTGCAATTCAGCCACAAGACCTCCATATCGCGAAATGCTCAAGCTAGCAAACATAGCCCTTAACTCTACCGCCACTTTCCTGCTCAAGGCATCCGCCACAACATTAGCTTTTCCCGGATGGTACTCGATCGTTAGATCGTAATCCTTAAGTAACTCCACCCACCGTCATTGCCTAAGATTCAACTCCTTCTGAGACATCAAATACTTCAAACTCTTGTGATCCGTGTACACAGTACACTTCTCACCATAAATATAATGTCTTCAAATCTTCAAAGAAAAAACCACCACAGCTAACTCAATATCATGCGTAGGATAATTGCGCTCATGCACCTTCAACTGTTGCGATGCATAAGCCACCACCTTACCCTCTTGCATTAACACACACCCCAAACCAACGTAGGATGCGTCACTGTACACCACAAACTCTTTTCCTGATTCAGGTTGAACCAAGATAGGAGCTTGCATCAAAGCTGCCTTAAGCTTCTCAAAAGCTTGCTGTCTCGCTTCCGTTCACTCATGCTTAACATCTTTTTGCAACAACTTCGTCAAAGGGGCATCAATCTTTGAAAATCCATCCACAAACCTTCGGTAGTATCCTGTCAACCCAAGGAAACTACGGACTTCATGAACAGACTTAGGAGGCTTCCAATTCATCACCGCCTCAACCTTATGAGGATCAACACGAATCCCCTCAGCCGAAACCACATGACCAAGGAACACAACTTCCTTTAGCCAAAACTCACACTTGCTTAGCTTAGCATAAAGCTGATTTTCCAGAAGCGCTTGCAAGACAACCCTCAAATGACCTTCATGCTCCTCCTTAGTACGAGAGTACACAAGGATATCATCGATGAACACCACAACGAACTTGTCCAAGTATTCATGGAACACTCTATTCATCATGTCCATGAAAGCAGCAGGAGCATTCGTCAAGCCAAACGGCATCACAAGGAATTCATAATGCCCATACCTCGTTCTAAAGGCTGTTTTCGGCACATCGACATCTTTCACCTTAAGCTGATAATACCCTGACCTCAAGTCAATCTTTGAAAACACAGCCGCTCCCCGAAACTGATCAAAAAGATCGTCAATCCTCGGCAAATGATACCTATTCTTTACAGTCAACTTGTTCAGCTGACGATAATCGATGCACATTCTCATAGTGCCATCCTTCTTCTTCACAAATAAGACCGGTGCACCCCAAGGTGACACACTAGGCCGAATGAAACCACGGTCAAGCAACTCCTGAAGTTGCTTCTTCAACTCCTTCAGCCCCTTAGGTGCCATGCGATAAGGAGCAATGGACACCGGAGTTGTGTTTTCGTACAACTCAATTCCAAACTCCACCTCTCGACTAGGCGGCAATCCAGGTAACTCCTCCGGAAACACTCCAGGGAACTCACGTACAGTTCTTATATCCTGAACGCGCAACTCCTTGGAACTAGGATTCATCACAAAGGCTAGGTAAGCCTCGCAACCTTGCCTCAACATTCGACTCGCTTCTAATGTAGACACCACATTGGTAAGAAACTTCACATTCTCACCTACCACCACCACTTTATAATCATCCGCAAGTTTCAACGAAACCCTCTTGCTTTTGAAATCCACCATATCTCTATGCTCAACAAGCCAATCCACTCCAAGGATTACATCAAAGCTATAGAATGGCAATTCCATGAGATCAACAAGAAAAACATGATTTTGCACTATCAAGGGACATCTTCTATACAACTTCCGCGTTACAACCGTCTCACCAAAGGAACTAGTCACACACATACCAACATCCAAAGACTCAACAGGTAAACGAAGCATTTGAGCATGTTCACACAATATGTACGAGTGTGTAGATCCAGAATCAATCAAATAAAGTAATGATAAGGATTGCAAAGTGAATGTACCTGCGATCACATCCGTATCATTCCTTCCCTCACGATGGGCATACACTCGAGCCTGTCCGCCACCCTCAGGTTGAACGGCCATAACATGTGCTACATTCCTGCCACCATCATCTCTAGGCTGAAAATTACCACGGCCGCGCCCGCGACCTCTCTGTGGCTCAACTGCTCTCACCGGAGCCTGTCACTCTCTCAAAGGCTGAGGACAATATTTCTTCAAATGTCCACGGTTCCCACAATTCCAGCATGTCCTAAGGTTACCCCAACACTCGCCACCATGCCGTCTACCACAACGGTAACACTCAGGAGTCCTCTGAACAACATAAGGTCCTTGCTGACCTCTCCCAGGGTTACCACCCCCACGCCTAGCATCATAATGCGGCCTCCGATCCTTATGCCTCTTGTTGCGATCTCTCCCATAATCGCGTTCAGCCGCTCGCTTCCTGGAGCTAGATCCACCCGCTCGGCTAGCCAGACCAAGATTCGCCTCAATGTCCTTGGCTCTAGTGACCAAGACATCGAAATCTGTATAATCAGCCGCAAGCATAAAAGTCTTCACATCCGTTACCAACCCATAACAGAACCGTTCACACCTCTCCCGCTCATTAGGGATTAGCTCAGGTGCATACTGACTGAGGCGGACAAACTGAATTTCATACTCGGCTACTGTCGTGCTACCTTGTACAAGAGACATAAACTCTATTTTCTTCTCATCTAGGTAAAACACACCCAGATACTTCCGCTTGAACGCATTCATAAAGAACGTCCAAGTCACCTCGTCATCCTCCATCCCAGAAATAGTGGTCGTCCACCACGTATAAGCATCACCGTGCAGCAGTGATACAACACAACCCAGCTTCTGCATATTATTGCAGTTCATCTGTCCCAAAATCCGCTTGGTGCTCTCCAACCAAGACTCAGATCCTTCCGGAGATAAACCTCTGAACTCAGTCCCTCATAGACTGCGAAGTCGTTCCAAAGGCAACCTCGCATTGGCATCATCCTGATGCGCAGCTCCATGAGCTCCAGCTACTGCTGCCTGGAAAGCTCCAGCAATAGCCTGAATCAACATAGTCATGTCAGGAGCAGCTTGCCCCTGAGCACCCTCGTGTCCAGCAACCCCAGCACCAGCACCATCATTACCAGCTCCAGCACCACCTCCACCGGGTGGTCCACCACCAGGGGGAGGAGGTAAATATTCAAGATTCTCAGCATTCTCCTCATTCTCATTCTAAGCATAGCTCTTGTATTTATCCTCATCTCTCTACGTGGCCCCATTATATAGAAAACAATGCATTGACAAAAATGCAATAAACACAATTAGGCACAATAAGGTAAGTAATCCAAGAACTCAAGCTCATTTTCGAAAACAATTCCCCTCATTAGTTTTGATATGGCAATGGGATCCCCTATCACACACTGAACATGGCATATCATCACAAAAGCATCTCAATTGCATCATACATCACTATACACACAACATTCTTTCACCCAAAGGACATATCATGCAATTACACATACCTTATCCACATAAAAAACCCCAATTACACGAGAACAAAGCTCTGATACCACCAAATGTAACCCCCTTAGCCCGGCCTAGACGATTGACCCGAACTACGAAGATTACACGGGGAAAACCAAAGTCAACCCGAAAGTCAACCTAGATTCACAACCTTTTTTTCTTTTTAGTCTTTTCTAGATGCTTGTTAACCCTAAGTGAGAACTCACGAAACACGATTGAGAAAGGTACATCGATCGGATAACATATAGTGACTCAATTGCACTACACACGAAATTAGGGACCAAATTGTAATTTCTGAAAATTAGAGGAACCTTACTGGTTTTAAGGTTACCATCATGTAATTAGTCATGTTACATGCTTCTCTGCAAAGTTTCAACTTAAAATGGCATCTCAAACTCAAGCAATTGCATTTACAACATTTGGGACTAAAATGTAAAGCTTGCAAACATCAGCACAATTCAAATCTGTGTCCAACGGTCACCCATTTCGGATCGCCCACCTGCTATATCGAAATGCTGGATCGAAACGATGTTGACCGTTTCGATACGCGGGTGTGTTCCGAGACCAGTTCCGAAACATAACATTCCAGTAGCGAAATCGTTCCGAAACAACCTCCACCGTTTCGAAACACGAAGGCCATTACAGGCTCCCGTTCCGAAACACTAGAGGGTGTTTCGATACGGTTTGCCCAGAAACTGCAGCAAATGCTGTTTTTTCACACAAAAACTTATTTAAACACATCCCAAGGACTCTCTAATCATACCAACAAGTCAACATACATATAAGGTACATATTTGGAACACTCAAACACAATCATAGCTTCAAACATGAAATCCCATTAATCTAGAGGCATGCTCCCTAGTATCAAATCACAAATAGGCAAAACAACCTCAAACAAGCAATTAAGGCCATTTACAATTCAATCCAGCTAAAGCAAACATGCCACAACCTTAGGGAGTTTAACACATCTCCCAAATACAAATCTTGGTTTCCCATTACCAATCTATCAAAACTAAAGTGTATGAAAACTTCACCATACATGAGCTTGGACTTTCTTGGATGAACTTAGCTTCCTTGATGCCCGAAAAGACCTCAATTATCGGCATTATTGGTAAAAGAGAGCGTAAGCACAAATGCTTAGTGAGGCATGCTCAAAAGTAAACCAACACAATAATGCTCATTGGAAAAACACTTTCATCAAAAGCTTTTAAACCACATGCTCATTTCTATCTCATGCTTAGAAATCTTTCAAAGCAACTTCTCATTGAAACCACATGTACCTCATTTCTATCTCATGCGTTACCAATGTAAAACTCATGGCAAGGCCTCACACATGCTTGTATCATCAAAGCATTTCTAAAACCAATCTCATATGCATGTCTCATAGCATAAAACATTTCATCAAGGTACATGTGTAACAAAAACCATTTCATCATTTATATTGACATTTAACATCTCATTAATACTCGAATATATGGACACATTTCTACACTAGACTCTTCCGGTGGAATCTCGCATCACCGTACTCACTTGTCTAGCAACATGGCTTCCGGTGGAATCTCTCATCACCGTACTCACATGGCGGAATCCCTCATCGCCACAAAGCTTGGGTATTTCACCAAATCCTACCCGATGGAATGCCCATCATCGGAATATCTCCCTTTGGCTTAACCAAAGAGCACGTACGTATTTTTAGTTTATAGTGCACTCTCATCCTATTGATCGATTAATTATATCCGGTAAGTTTCTCAACATCTATGCCAATATAATGTGTTAAAACATCATCACACCTACTGTTTTTCATGCAATATTACTCAAAGGTTTCCTCACCACATTTCAAAACATAAATCATACTTTACTTCAAACCAAAAGCTCAAATCTATTCAATGCAACATGCCATCTCATGACACCTCTACAAGCATAATCTCATGCTATAAATCATGCATAAAAACAGTAGGAATTTATCAATCTCAAACCATGAGCATGCAAAAGCATTTTTAGGGGCAAACACCACTTAAAAGAGAGCAATTCAAACCATACTTACTTCAGAATTTAGGAAGGTGTTTCAAAACTCTCCTAAATCCCCAAACCTTGTACTTTTTTCCTCATGGACTTCTAACCCAATCACACTCACCAAATTACATTTCGCTTGCTTGCCGAAACGCCAATTAAGCTTCCGGATCAACTCCAAAAGTGTCCGAAGATGTCTCCCATGTTTTAGACACATAAAAGCAGAGGATTAATGCATCATCATGCATTGAAATCTTCAGCCAACACTTCAAAACTCGCTGCTCTACTTAAACCCAACATTTCGGCCACCAACACTACCGAAATCACCTCCAAACTCTTCCAAAACATAACCCAGCCAAGATCCATCACTTCTAATCATTTCTAAACATCAATTAACATAAAAAACAACCCTAAACTCGTCCTTATACCTCAAGCTATAACAGAACACCAAAATCACCCCAAAAACCACCATTTTCACAAGCAAAAACTTAGGAAAAACAACCTATTCGGGATTGGATTGATAAAACCTCATTTCTAACATCATTTAAAATCCAAAATACATTAGGAAACCATCTCAAAACAGAGCCCAATCAATTACCACGAAAATCTTCAAGATCTCTTCCAAAATCTTGAGTTTTAAGCCAAATTCTTGTTTCTAACATTAAAATCATTCATAAATCTTTAATAAAGGATTGACAACTTGGGAATTTCAGTAAAGAACTGATTATTTAGAGGAGAAGAACAATCTTACCTCTAAAAGATGATTTCTCCTTGATTTGGGTAAGTTTCCATGAAAATACAATGTAGAAATCAAATGGATTTGTTGAAGGATTGATTAGGAATCAATGAGTGATGGAAATCTCATCAAATGAAGTGGAAGTCAAGGTAAATTTTTCTGGAGAAAAAGTGTTTGGTTGATAGGATTTTGAGAGGAAATGAAATGAGAGAAAATTAGAGAAAAGTAGTTATGAAAGTCAAAGGTAGTTTATCACCTTTATTTTATTTAATTAAATCATTAATTAAATCACCCAAATTAAGGAAAAATCTGATGAAAACATTTTTGTTAAATTAGCTCCTTAAAGATTCAAAGTTTCAATCCTTTACAAAACAGTCATTACTAAACTTTGTAAAAACTGCAATTTGGTCATTACATCGAAATGTAATATTTCCAAACCTTATTTTGTAAAATTGATTTCACCATTCACTTATATATATTAAATGAGGATTTTTAGATATTTTTCTATATTTTTAAAGCATCTCGAACTAAGTGTTCCCTAAAACTCCCTTTTATATTCGAACTGTTACTCAGACCGGGCCGGTTCAGACCCTAAACTTCTAAGCCCAAAATTGGGGTGTTACAGGACCTATATGCATTAATCACATTGTTTCTATCCTTGATCCTTACATTTGATTTATTTAATGAAAAAGGTATTGTTTGATGCATTTTAGTGCTTGTGCAGATTTACTTACTGTCATGGCAGATGACGCCGTGCGGGCAAGTGATGACGCCATGCAGGCAAGTGATGACGCCAGGGCATGTGATGCCGCGTGAGCAATGAAAAAAAGTGAGGATGGTGCGGAACGAGCTCTCGACAGGTCCAGACCGAGCCAAACCAAAGATGACAGATTCTACTGAAGGAAGCTAATTTATGAAGATAAAGCCTTGCGGAGCAAATCCAGTTTCAGACCCATGCCAAGGCAGCAAAATTCTATGCCGCGACAGCTCATTGCCTCGGCGGCATCTAATGCCAAGGCATTGTACAACCAAACTTGCCGGCGGGCAAAATATGCAAAGTGGTAGTCGATTTGAAGAGCATAAAACGCTGAATTTTTTTTACATACTTTGCATGGAAATTAGAGTTCGGGAAGATGAAAAAAAACATGGAAGGAAGGTTAAAGATGGAATTCGGAAAAAGTGGATAAAATGCATTAAATTAAAGAGATTCACCTCTTTAAAGAAGACAAGTCCAACTTCAACTTAACTTCCTATCTAAGAAAGACTTTGCCCCAAGCCCCCTCTTATTTAAAGAAGGCCAAACCACCAAATTGAAGTTGTCGAGTATAGAGAGTTTGAGAGGTTTAGCATGTTCTAGTTCTTTTCTTAGGCTAGGGTTATTTTGTTTAGTAGTTGTGGGAAAACAATTGTATTTTGTTTAAGTTTCTAATGCAATAAAGTTAAGGTTTTCTTATTCTTGGCTTTAAACATTCTCACATACTTATTGAGAGAGAGTTTGTGAGATTATCCATTTGTTCAATATCGAGAGAGTTGAATTCACGAAATGAATAAGTACGGTTTTTATCCCACTTGGTGTTAACTAACTCGGTCTAGAGATAGATTAAGAGTTTAATCGGCTAAGAGAAGCGTGTGATTGGTTGGTGTTTATCTTTGGTTTACGCCGAGAGGTATGGTCAAAGTCCATTCATCAACAGTGTTCTGAGCTTAGAGATAAGGAGGAGCCGTCCAAGGACGCTTTGCGGAACCTTAACAACATCTGTCCAAGAGCAAGAGATTGCCACGACAGAGACTCAACCTTTGCGGCCGCGGCAGGGACTTCAGTTATTAGCACGACAATTTTGTGTTGCTGCATTCAAAGACGGAGACAAGTCAACTGGTTTTCACACTATGACACAACTTAACCTAGCCTACTCTTCTCTCTTATTCGACCTATCTATCTTTTTTTATTATTATTTAATTTATTAGTTAGATAAAACTCTTCCTATCACTTATTTGTGTTTTTATTTTCTACAATGCAGTAACTTAAGCAAGTGCTCCAAAGCCCAATCCCTATGGAGGCGATACTCGATACTCATATCACTTTATTACTTGTGACGTGTATACTTGCACAATTGCGTAGCACCTTTACACGCATCAAGTTTTTTGCGCCGTTGCCAGGGATTGACAATTGGTGTCAATTGTTTTTGTTATTGCATTTTTTATTAGTTTTACTAAATTTCTTTTTATTTGTTTTATTTAAAAAAATCAGGTATGCTACAAGTTAAGGGACATCAACATGAGGGGAAATAAAAGCAAAACTATTCGAGAGTTGATGTTGGAAGAGATGAATCAACCGAGAAAAGCATATATTGTTGTAAACTCTTGTGCTATGTGTGGAGAACATCATGTTTTGGAAGATTTCCCTTACCTTTCGGTACATATGACTACAAAGAGGACCATAGATGGAACCAGTAACAAAATCCTTCATGGTATGATCAAAAAGGTCAAATTTGTTTACCATAACAATTTTTCTGCAGCAACAGACGTACCTTGGCAATGTAGTGCCTCGACAAAAGATGTGCCTTGGCAACAGACATGCCTTGGCAATGTAGTCCTCGTCAAGAGCTATTAAATTCTATGGATGCGTGCATTGCCATGATGGCTGAACTCGTGGGAAAAGCGGAAGATCAATTGAAGAGATCCACATATGCCATGGATAACATGTACCAACAACCTATTCTGTAGAACTAATGTTTTGATATAATAATTGAAAAATGTTTTGGAATAAGTTAAAAAGAATTCAAAACTATTTCCAAAGTCCAAACAGCTCGAAACTATGTTTAGGGGATGTTTTCAAAGGTTTTTACATGTTTTCAAAGCCAAACTAAACAAAAGCTTCCAGGCGTTTCGAAACACCCCTAGGTGTTTCGATACGGGGTCTTCCAGTGTCAAAACGTTTCAATACGAGTTTCGAAACGGGTCTTTTCTGGTTGAGGATTTTGCCAAGCGTTTCGAGACGAGCTATGCCGTTTCGATATGCCTACGTGGCATCGACCACAACGGTCATAAACCCCCAACGACTATTTCCCAACTAACATTTAAATGCAGATCGTTTCGATACGGGGAAAGGTGTTTTGATACGAGTGTTTCGAAACGGCCAAGATCGTTTTGATAAGGGTGCTGCATCAGACTACAACGACTCTTTCTACTTGAAGAGCGTATCGAAACAGGTTTGAACGTTTCGATACGGTTAGCTGCAGAACTGCATTTATGGTGGGAAATCATGTCTCCAGCGGCTCCAATTCAACCCCAACGGCAAGTAACGGCTACAAACTCTTTAAGAAGTATAAAAGGGACCTCCAAGCATCAAGTAATGGTTAATGCTTCAATTGTCAATCAACAAATGATCAAGAATTGTCTTTGTACTTAAATTGTCATTTCTTTGTATAGACAAACACTAGTGAGCCAAAATTGTTAAATTTGCTCAAGTGTTTTAGGTTTTGGGTGAGAGTTAAATTGTGCAAACAAACACCTATTAGAGGGATTTGTGTTTGCTAATCTTTTCTCTTGTAAAGAGGGTTTGATCAAGGCTTTGGGTAGAAAGCTTGATCGGTGTATAAGGGTTTCCTCCTAAGCCTAGAAAAGGGGACGAATCAATAGTGGATTGATTGGAAATCCTTAGTGGGAAGCTAAGGTAGTGGATGTAGACCTTGGTTAGAAGGTTGAACCACTACAATTCATTGTGTCACTTATCTTTTAAGCTTCCTTACCACATTCACCCAATTTCCACTTCTCCACCACTTGGCGAGCAAGAACGGTTGAAGAAATCGAGCCCCTAAAAACTCAACAATTGGTATCAGAGCTTGACTCAATTGAAGAGGATTAACATCATTTTGAGAAGATCCAGCAAGCTCGATCAACATTTCAAACAATCGGCTCAATGGCGCAATCCATCGATAAACCCCCTTTTTCGACGGAACTCACTATGCCCATTGGAAGACAAAGATGAATTTCTTTATAAAGTTAGGGGGCTACAAACTATGGGACATAGTAGAAGATGGTCCATTCGTACCTCAATGAAGTAAAGCGGATTGGAGTGCCGAAGATCGCAAGAAGATAGAGCTTAATTGCAAAGCCTTGCACATCCTCTTTTGTGCTTTTGGCTCAACCATCTATGGGAAGATGTCTTCTTGTGAGAGTGACAAGGAGGTATGAGACAAGCTTGAAGTCACATACGAGGGGACGAATGAAGTAAAGGAAACCAAGATCGGGCTCCTCACCTTAGAGTATGAAAACTTCAAGATGGATCCGGAAGAGAACATCGAGAAGATGTTTGATAGGTTCTCCACTATCACCAATGGTCTCAAAGTCTATGGAGAAGCCATCCCGGAAGAGAAGCTTGTCCGAAAGCTCATCTACTCACTTCCCGAGTCATGGGACTCAAAGAGGACCGCCATCATCGAAGCTAAGAATTTGAAAACTTTGAAGCTTGATGAGCTCATGGGGTCTCTTCTCACTCACCAAATCATGAAGAAGAACAAAGAAGATGAGAAGAAAAGGGAAGGAATTAGAGCTATAGGAGAGAAGAAGCTCAAAGGGCTTGGCATCAACACTAATGCCATTGCTCTCAAATCCTCCACTTGCCACCATGTAGATTCTAGTGAAGAGGAGGATGAAGAAGAAGAGATAGTTTATCTCTTCAAAAAGTGTGCCCCGTTTATGAAGAAAGCCTTGAAAGAGCTTGAACGCGAATCCATGAAGAAGAATAGGGAAATCACTTCAAGCCATAAGAAGAAGACATATGTGGCTACTTGGAGTGATGAGGATTCCACCGACGATGAACAAGCCAACCTTTGCCTTATGGCCATCGAAGAAGATTCAAGGGTAACTTCTAATTCATCTACTTCATGTTCTTATTCTTTTGATGAATTACAAGATGCCTACGACGATTTGGTTTTAGAGTTTAAAAATCACGTTTTGAAAAACAATAAAATGATTTCCAAGTTGAAAATTCAAAATGATTTGATTTCTAAAACCAAACTTGAACTTGAAGCAAAACTCGAAGAGTTTGAACAAAAATGTTTTGATTTACAAAATTTTCTTCAAAAGGTTCAAGAAGAAAATGATTTGATTTCCAAAGAGCTTGAAAAGAAAAATAATTTTGGAAAATCAAACTTTTATGTAAGACAATCTAGTGCCCCTAGATTTGTAAAAGGAAAGTGTTTTAGAAGTGTTTGGGTCCCAAAAGGTCTAACCACTTCAACTAAAAAGGATGAAATTGAAAAATGGATTCCTAAGGGGACAAGATTTATTGCTACTAACTTTTATGGATCCAAAGCAATTTGGATACCAAAAATCACTTAATTGTCTTTTGCTAGGTGTGATGGAGAGTGATCAACAAGTCAAACTTTGAGGGGGTGCTCCATGCACACAAGGAAGAACACTTGAAGAAGGAAGGCTTCACATCCTCCTTTGGATTCAACTGTGGTAAAATGTAGTTGTTTTTGCTTTTATTTGTTTTATTTTTCATTTAATTCAACTAGATGATCATATATGTTGGACTAACATTCTTATGATGCTTTGAGTAAGGGGGGGGGCATTTTAAAACCAAATTCTTAATTTCGTCAATTTTCTTTTCCTCTATTGTTATTTTGAACTTAAAAGTATTTTGAATTCTTTTTGATATAAGAAAAAGAGGGAGAAATGGTTTGAAAAATTGAATTTTCAAATGAATAAGGGGAGCTCAAATTGATTTCAAACTTTACATCTTTTATTCATATTTTTAAACTTAAAGGGGGAGAATCCCAAACAAATTTTCAAGTTGGTTTTATTATATCAAAAAGGGGGAGATTGTAGAACTAATGTTTTGATATAATAATTGAAAAATGTTTTGGACTAAGTTAAAAAGAATTCAAAACTATTTCCAAAGTCCAAACAGCTCGAAATTATGTTTAGGGGATGTTTTCAAAGGTTTTTACATGTTTTCAAAGCCAAACTAAACAAAACCTTCCAAGCGTTTCGAAACACCCCCAGGTGTTTTGATACGGGGTCTTCCAGTGTCAAAACGTTTCGATACGGGTTTCGAAACGAGTCTTTTCTGGATGAGAATTTTGCCAAGCGTTTCGATACGGGCTATGCCATTTCGATACGCCTACGTGGCTGATAACTGCATAAATATCCTTGTTTTCATACCTTTTTGCTATATCATTTGCATGTTCTTGAGTTCATACCATAGCATTTAGACTGCATTTAGGTTGCATTTTCTTCTTCTGGGTGCATATTTATCTTTGCTGGTTATTGGTGCATATCGAGGGGTACTACTTGGAAGGTTGGTTTTTGGTTTTGCGGTGCGTAGGAAAGGAGTTAAGAGAAAGCCGGTGCTGGGAATTGCTATAGCATGATGGAAGCAGACATTGGCCAGCACGTGGGATACACATGAGCTGCAAAAACACGTGAACATGCAGAGAAGGACGATCTGACATGTGCAGTAGCCGGAGCCCGCCTGCAGACTGTCTCCCTTGTCCCCTCGAAGCAGACCTTGTCGGTGGATATTCCTTGGGAATATCAAGGCATCTTTAGGGCACCAAACCCTAGAAGCCTCCACTATATAAAGGAGAGAGAAGCTTGGAGCAAGTGTGGTATTTTGAGTATTGCAAAAAGAGAGGCGGAAGAGAAAGAAAAGGAGAGAGAAGCTTCCACCTTCATCTTCTCCAGCTTGGTGTCCTCCATCGTTGAAGCTCCAAGGAGTAGCCTCACCGGCCTCGAGAGAGGCGGTGGGCCTAAGACAGTCAGGCAGTCCATGGCGGAGAGGGAGTTCACCTTTCTTTCTGTCGCTATAGCAATTTCTTGTTATATCTTTATATTTGGTGATGTTATCGCAATGATACGTTGGATGATATTTCCCAGCGACGAACTATTTTAAGTGGCTTGGGTTTGATGGATGATGTTATTTTGAGTACTTTTTAATGCATGCTATAGCTTTTCAGTGTTTATCACGATTCTATTCTTTGCTTATGCTTTATCATTTCCTTAAAGTTGTAAGAGCTGAGGGTTGTAAGTGCCTCGAAATTTAGGCCCTACCTTAAGCGCCTCGAGAGTGGCCATTCTTTAGGTGTATGTTGGGGTTAGTTATCGAGAGAGCTAGCCCTAGAACCCTCATAAGCAATGGAGTGACTGTTGAGAGGCATACTCTAACCTACCTTACAGATTTCAAGGGCTAAAAAGGATAGTACGTGATGGGTAGGGGAGTGTTATGAGTTTACGCCGAGAGGTATGGCTGTAGCATTTCTGACTCCCAGTTTCCTGGCTAAAGATAGTGTAGGAGCATTCTTAGTAAATCCCGCCTAGCATAAAAGATAGCTGAAAAGCCTTAGCATTATTGAGGAGCTTAAGTTAGATTGTCCATCATTCCTAGCCAGTCATTCCGTAGTGAGTTTCGCATACGAAATGGGACCTGTCTATCATATTGTTATCTCATCTTTCTCTGCAATGTTTTGCTTCAGCATTATTATACACCATCTCTTTTACTATAGCATTGTCACCTGCAAAAAGTTCAAGCTTTATTGTTACAGTAACCGTGAATACCTCCAATCCCTATGGAGACGATACTCACTCATCACTTTATTACTCGTTCGACGTGTATACTTGCACAATTTGCGTACCATTTATAGTCACTGCACGAACGCAAACAGTTTTTGGCGCCGCTGCCGGGGATTGGCAATTGGTTGTTTACGGTTTTTGTTTTTATCGTTTGTCCTTTTTGTTTTCGTATAATCTTATTTTAGGTTTTTCATTTTTCTTTTTAGGAGTCTTGCTAGTGTATGACCAGAAGGCGACCTAGAAGACCCTTGTAATCACCTATTTATGAGATCGAGCATTTCTTGAGACTTAGAAGACATGTTTGACGAGAAGAGACTAGAAACATGGATGGAGAAATACCACCACCAACTCAACGTAACAGAGATGCTATGGCAAATGGCTGGGGAGCAGCAGCTCGACCACGAGCTATTAGGGATCATTTAGCTCCTATCTTGGACGATCTCTATCCCGAAATAGTAGCTCTAGAAATCCAGGCAGCCTAGTTCGAGCTTAAACCTGTTATGTTCAACATGTTGAACACTATTGGTCAGTTTGGAGGTATGCCTCACGAAGATGCAAGACAACATATCCGTGCTTTCTTGGAAGTTTGTGACTCTTTCAGACAGCAAGGAGTGCACGAGGATGTGCTAAAGCTTAAACTGTTTCCATATTCTTTACGTGATCGTGCTAGAGCATGGCTAAGTGGAGTGCCTGCTGGATCAATGGAGACTTGGACAGATCTATGCAAAAGTTTTCTGCTACGATATAATCCACCAAATAGAAACACTTAGTTGAGAAATGATATAGCTTCTTTTCATCAAGCTGATGACGAATCCATGTATGAGTGTTGGGATCGATTCAAGGGATTATTGAGGAAGTGCACAAATCATGGTTTTCATGACTGGACCCAAGTGGCAATGTTCTATAATGGAGTAAATGCTCCTACGAGGATGATGCTAGATGCTTCATCAAATGAGACCTTGTTAGACAAATCACCTGAGGAAGCATTTGACATTCTTGATAGGGTTGCCAACAATGATTACCAGTTTCCGACCAAAAGACTTGGAACGGGGAAAGAGAACCCAAGTAACTCGAGATAGTGAAGCTGATGACTTGGTAGCCACCCAATTAGCCGCTATCACAAATATGCTAAAGAACCTCCAACGTCCCAACGAAGTCAAGGAAGTGAAGTCCGCAACCTCATGTCTCAGATGCGATGGCAATCACCATCTGAGTGAATGCCCTGACAATCAAGAGTCAACCAACTATGTGGGGAATTATAACCGCAACAAAAATCCATAATCCTATACCTACAACCCATGATGGCGCCAGCATCCAAATTTCAGTTGGGGTAATCAAGGGCACAATAATTCTGCTCAGTCAGCGCCACAACAAAATCTGATCGAAGCACCATCTTCTAACCAGATGATGCCATGGCAAGGTCACAAGGGAGCATCATCTTCATCGAATAGTTCGTTGGAGACTACATTCAAAGAATTTATGGCTATGACAAAAGATTTTATGGGAACCACGAAAGTTTTGCTACAGGATCATGCAACAAACATAAAAAATCAAGGAGTTTTATTGCAAAGTCATAGTTAATCTCTCCGAGCTTTAGAAACACAAGTTGGTCAGATAGCTCAAACCTTGCATGCACGTCCACAAGGAAGTTTGCCTAGTGAAACTGAAGCCACTAAGCACCATAGCAAGGAACAATGCAACACACTCACATTAAGGAGTGGCAAGGAAATTAGCAAGGAAGACAAGTTTGGAGGAAACGAGAAGGAGGACTCTCAGCCCAACTTGCCTCAAGAAGAAGAAAATTTACAAGATCCTCCAGTTGAAGAGAAGGGTGAGGATGTCATAGAAAAAGAAACACCGGAGGAGGATCATGCTTTTGCTACAGCAAAAGATGCAACTCCACCAATTCAAACAAATGATGTTAGACCCCCACCTCCTTTTCCTCAACGATTCAAGAAGCAAAAAGAAGACCTTCAGTTCCAAAAATTTGTGGATATCCTGGACAAACTACATATCAATGTCCCATTTCTGGAGGCCATTGATCAGATGGCAACATATGCCAAGTTCCTCAAGGATATAGTCACGAAAAAGAGGAAGGTCGAGAAACATGAGACTGTCGCTATAGCAGAAGAATGTTATTCTATGTGGAGCAAGCTGCCACCTAAGAGGAAGGACCCAGATAGCTTTGCTATCCCATGTTCTATTGGCGACAAGTTTGTTGGAAGAGCACTTTGTGATATGAGATCAAGTGTCAACTTAATGCCCAAGTCGATTTTTCTGAAACTGGGAATTCGAGAGGCACAGCCCACCAAGGTTGTGCTACAGCTAGCCGATCATTCTCATGTTCGTCCAGAAGGGAGAGTTGAAGATGTTGTGGTAAAAGTGGACAGATTTATCTTTCCAGTCGACTTCTTAATTCTCGACTGTGAAGCTAACAGCAACACACCCATTATCTTGGGTAGGCCATTTTTAGCCACCGGGTGAGCTTTGATCAATTGTGAGAAGGGTGAATTCACGATGCGAGTGGCTGATCAGACGGTCACGATCAATATACATGACAACCTCAAGTATACAGACAACCCAGGAGTATGCCAATATGTAGATGCTACAACACAGAATATGATTGATGAGTTTTGCTGTAGCAATGAGATGCAAATGGAGAAGTTCGAAGCACTCTGCGAAGATGGTGATTTTGACCAAGAAGAGCTCTCAAGGGAACTGGAGCAGTCTAGTCAACTCGAGGCTAGACCAATTACGCACTTTGAACCTCTTGATTTTTCAGAATTTGTACCTCCTAAACCTTCCCTTGAGCATGCACCTTCTTTAGAACTGAAACCTTTGCCATCGCATCTTAAATATGTTTACTTAGGGAGCAATGAAACTTTGCCTGTGATAATTTCATCTAGTCTCACACCTAAGAAAGAAACTAATTTAGTAAATATGTTGATACAACATAAAAAGCAATAGGGTGGACTATGGCTGATTTGAAGGGTATAAGCCCTGCTATTTGTATGCACAAAATTTTGCTTGATGATTGTCACAGCAATTCAGTTGAGCCCCAGAGGAGACTAAACCCAATTATGAAGAAAGTAGTGATGAAAGAGATAATCAAGTGGCTGGATGCTGGAGTAATCTACCCGATATCCGATAGCTCATGGGTCAGCCCGGTGCAATGTGTACCGGAGAAGGGAGGCGTGACCGTGGTAAGCAACGAGAAGAATGAGCTATTGCCTACTAGAACCGTCACGGGGTGGAGAATTTGCATGGACTATAGGAAGCTCAACAAGGCGACCAAGGATGACCATTTTCCTCTCCCATTCATTGATCGAATGTTGGATCGACTAGCGGGCAAAACATTCTACTGCTTCCTCGATGGGTATTCTGGGTATAATCAGATTGCTATAGCACCCGAAGACCAAGAAAAGATGACTTTCACATGCCCTTATGGAACTTATGCTTTTCGGAGAATGCCCTTTGGTCTCTGCAATGCTCCAACAACATTTCAGAGATGTATGCTGGCTATCTTTTCAGACATGGTCGAGGATTTTTTAGAAATTTTCATGGATGACTTCTCGGTCTCCGGTGATAACTTCGACACATGCTTGGGCAATCTCGCCAAGGTCCTAAAGAGGTGTGAGGAAGCTGACTTGGTGTTCAATTGGGAAAACTGCCATTTCATGGTAACGAAAGGAACGATCTTAGGCCACAAGATCTCGAAGCAAGGGATAGAAGTGGACAAAGAAAAGGTCGAGGTCATTGAGAAATTACCTCCCCCCCACTACTGTCAAGGGAGTAAGAAGCTTCCTAGGGCATGCTGGCTTCTATCGGAGATTCATCAAAGATTTTTCAAAGATCTCAAAGCCGCTATGCAGTTTGCTACAGCAAAATCAACCATTTGTGTTTGACAAAGATTGCCACAGCGCGTTTCAAGAACTGAAAGAGAAGCTTACCTTAGCACCAGTTGTGATTCCACCTGATTGGAACGAGCCGTTTGAGCTGATGTGTGATGCAAGTGACTACGCCGTTGGTGCAGCACTTGGACAACGCCGAGGTAAACTCTTTCATGTTATTTATTATGCGGGTCGCGCTTTGAATGATGCACAAATCAATTCCACCACTACTGAAAAAGAATTGCTTGCTGTAGTATTTGCCTTTGATAAGTTTAGGTCATACTTGATAGGCACTAAGGTCATAGTTCATACCGATCACTCAGCCATTAAGTACTTATTGACTAAAAAGGATGCTAAACCTAGACTTATTAGGTGGATACTCTTGCTTCAGGAATTTGACTTCGAGGTTAGAGATAGGAAAGGATGTGAGAACTAGGTAGTTGACCATTTGTCTAGGCTAGAGAATGTTGTCACGCAAGGTAGTGAAACTGAAATTAAGGATGAATTCCCTGATGAGAAACTGTTACCTGCTACAGCAATTCCGTGGTATGCTGCTATTGTTAATTATCTTGTTAGTGGTATTTTGCCTCTTGATTTATCTAGCCAGGGACTCAAGAAATTCAGACATGATACAAGATTCTACTACTGGGATGAACCCTACTTGTTCAAGAAATGTCCTGATCAGATTATAAGGAGATGTGTTCCAGAAGAAGAATACCATATCATTTTGTACCACTGTCATTCATCATCATGTGGAGGGCACTTTGGCGGTGCGAGAACTGCTGCAAAAGTTCTTCATGCAGGCTTCTTTTGGCCTACACTTTTTAAGGATGCACACGAGTTCTACAAGACTTGTGACAAATGCCAAAGAACGGGGAACATCTCCATGCGGAATGAAATGCCGTTGCAAAATATTCTGGAACTTGAAATCTTTGACGTGTGGGGAATTGACTTCATGGGTCCGTTTCCTGCATCATATGGAGGTCTATATATTTTGCTAGCAGTCGACTACGTGTCAAAATGGGTGGAAGCTGTTGCCACCCCAAGGAACGACTCCAAGACAGTCATGAGGTTTCTTCACAAGAACATCTTCATTAGATTCAGAGCACCCCGAGCCATCATTAGTGATGAAGGAACTCACTTTGACAACAAGCTTATTGCTAAAGCATTACATCGATATGGATTCAAACACAAGATTGCTACTGCATATCATCCACAGAAAAATGGACAAGCTGAAGTTTCCAACCGAGAAATTAAGCAAATCTTTGAGAAGGTGGTGAATCCTAAGAGAAAAGATTGGTCCCCCAAGTTGGATGAAGCACTTTGGGCATATAGGACAACCTTCAAGACGCCTTTAGGCATGTCACCCTTCAAGCTTGTGTTTGGCAAGGAGTGCCACTTACCAGTGAAGCTTGAGCACAAGGCTTATTGGGCAATCAAGAAACTCAACATGGATGCCCAACTTGCTGGTGAGAGGAGATTGCTAGAGCTTAACGACTTGGAGGAATTTAGAGCCCAAGCATATGAGAATGCTCGCATTTACAAGGAAAAGACCAAGAGATGGCATGAAAAACACATTTTGCCAAGGCATTTCTCAGAAGGGCAACAAGTGCTTCTCTACAATTCCAGGTTAAAGCTTTTTCCTAGAAAGCTGAAATCAAGGTGGTCCGGGCCATTCATCATACACAAGGTGTACCCTCATGGCGCAGTGGATATCAAGAAGTTGGACGGCGATGAAGTTTTCAAAGTCAATGGCCAGCACCTGAAGGTGTACAGTGGAGCCCCTATCCTTAGAGACAAGTCATACCTGGATCTTCACGATCCTTGAAAGTTTGCATCTCCAACCATATCCTTTATGCTATAGCATGTCCATAAATAATGCTTTTCTTTTTAGTTTAGTTTTGTGTTATCTTTACTTTTAATTTTCATATCTTTTCACGTGACCATCGTACAAAGCTTTCTCTTTCCTAGTACAATGCCAGGTATAACGGCAGGGGAGCACGCCATATGCAGGGTTGGTAACAAAGGGAGAAGGACTTGGACTTTGTTTTTATCCAATTTTGGAGGGATGCAAGAAAAAGGGAAAGAGAAATATAAAGGTGGTTTTATCCGAAAAGTGGGGAGTTGAATTAAAAGAGAGAGAGAAAAATACAAAAAGCATGAGAGAGAATATTCATCTACTTAATGAGGAGAAACCCTAGCCACATAATCCCATATTCTCTCTCCAGTAGTTTGCCAATGCATTAACTCAAAATTTTTTCTCTCTCCCTTAAAGCCGACACACGTCCCCATCACCTCCCATCTCCCATTAACTCATCAGTTTTCCCCACCTTTTTCAACTCCCAACACTTTCTTCACCATTCTTCCCCTCACCTTCTTCATCTTCTTCAAACACTCAAACACCTTCCCTCCACCTTTTCGATTCTCTCCTCAAACACAGAAAACCCTCACCACTTTCTTTCCCACACACATTCACTCCTTCCAACTTCTCAGAAAAAACACCATGGCCCGTTGCAAAAATGCACCTGAGACTTCTGACCGCCCCACACAACGTCCAGTCCTGGAGATTCCCAAATTTTTTAACGAAGCAGCCAATGCGAGATGGGCAAAGCTTAAGGACAGAAACGTTCTTCTAGAAATAGGGTTCAAATACCCTCAAGAAGAAGAAGATCAGTTCGACCAGTCCATAATGGACGTCATCGACACCCATGGATGGAAAAACTTTGCTGCCCATCTTGAAGAAATTTGCTCATCACCGGTGAAGGAATTTTATGCCCACTTGACGAGTCCAACCCAGTCCACAGTTCACGTGCGCGGAAAGCAAATCAAATTTATTGCTGCATCAATCAACAAGTTCTATGGGCTGAAACATACTACGGACCGTCACACTTCTTTTGTGATGACAATGGACGTGTAGATGCAACGAGAGGTGCTGGAGGACATTTGCTTTCAAGGAACAGTGCTGGATAATAACAGGTCGGTTGAGAGAGGACGCCTACCAGAGGCTAAGGTATGGAATCACTTTGTGAGGTGTTGAGTGTATAAAAGTTCTATATTTTACCCCTCATTTACCCATATTTCCGCTGCATTCAAGCATAATTCATTGCATTTAGGATAGATTTCTACATATACATCACAATTAGATAAAATGGCATATTTGCTACTGATTTTGGTCACTTTTGCAGGTATCTGCTGTGGCAGACTTAGGGCAACAAAAGAGCAAAGCTGGATCACAGAACTGGAGTCGAGGAGCAAACGCTGCCGTGGCCACTGTCGTGGCAGCCATGATGACAAAAGGGTGAAGTGGAGAAATGAAGTTGAGCTCGACAGATAGAGGATTTCAAGCCGATCTGTCGTGGACCACTCCCATATTTTTCTGAGCCTTGAGGTAGAATGAAGGCCAAGCCCAAAGTCCAAGGAAGAAACTCAAGGCAAGAAAATAGGACGAATTAAATACATCTACTCAGAAGATTTAATCTTTAATAGAGTTGTACTTTAGTTTAAACTTGTATTCGTGCCATATTAGAAAACTGGGACCCAAGGCCTATATAAAGGCATGTAATTCGACCTAGGGAAGGATATCTCATTCCTAGCTGTTTTCCCCAAAAACCCTTGTCGTTTTCCCCCTTTTATCATGTTCTAAACTCCCCCTAGGGCTAAGGGTTGATTCTGTAAAGTAGTTGCAATGATTGTACTGTTTTCGGAATTTTCTGTTCAAGCAATAAAAACTTCAAGTTTATTTATTCTGGTTTTCATATCTCGCAAGAGTATCGGGAGAGCATTGTGGGGTTATCCTATTGTTTGATATCCGGAGAGTCAAGCATACGAACGGAATAAATACGCGTTTTCCAGTTTATGGTTAAACCATCTCGGCTTAGGGATAAATACGAGGTTAAGTGGCTAAGAAAGAACTCAACAACATTAGTGTTCACCCTTCGATTTACGCCGGGAGGTATCATCTAAGAAGTTTCCATCAACAGAACTTGGGCCTAGGGATAGGACAAGTCATAACAGGGATTCTTGCCAAACTTGAAGTGCAGAGTTGTGTGATCGCTGCTGCGACATCAACAGACGTCTGCCGCGACAGGTGCTGCCGCGACAGGGACGACGACATAACAGAAGTTTCTCTTACAGTGCAACACCTGCACTACTGAGCAAATCAATACCAGCCTATTTCTTAAACCTAATTCTTTACTCTCTTATTTTAAGTTGTTTATCAAGATTACTTTACAATCCAATTAGACTATCTCTCTCTCTCTCTCTTGTGCAATAATTCAAGGATAGAGTTATTTCCAGTCCCTGTGGAGACGATATCCGATACTCCAAGTATCACTTTACTACTTGTGTCGTGTACACTTGCACTTTTTGCGATAGGACTCTTTTACACGCAACAAGTTTTTGGCGCCGTTGCCGGGGACTGGCAACATATCTTTACCCTTACTATTACTGCACTTTTTTCTTTTTTTTTCTATTTTTAATGGTACTATTTACCATGTGTTTTTCACAAGGTTTTCTGTTTGCTTATGTGCAGATCTAGACAAGGCAAAGGACCTGAGTACGAACTAGACCCCGAAATCAAATGCACGTATCAACTCAGGAACCAAGCCTGACTCTTGATAGCAAGAAAATACTATCTTGAGGAACAACTAGAAGCAATGGTGAACGGAAGGCAGAATGATGGGGTAGATGACCCACAATACAATAACCAGAGGGTTATTGAAGATCCACCCCAAGATGTCCAGAATGAACGGCCTACTGCCGCACGGCAGTCCTGCCACGACTACATGGTCAATGACCATGTTGAACTAGAAACTACCTTGCCAGACGTGGAAGCTGAGAACTTCGAGCTGAAACCTGTCATGTTCAGCATGATAAATTCCGCTGGCCAGTTTAGTGGTTCTGCAACTGAGGATGCTAGGGAACATCTGAAAACGTTCCAAGAAATCTGTGGATCGTTCCAACTGCCAGGAATAAATCCGGAAGTACTGAGGCTCCGGTTATTTCCTCATTCATTGAGAGACAGAGCTAAAACTTGGTGGAATAAATTAACGCCGGGTTCAATATGAACTTGGGCAGATCTCTCTCGTGAATTTTTATCTTGTTTTAATCCTTCTCATTTATCTGAAAAGATTGCATAACGAGATTGCTACTTTTCAACAGAAAGATGACGAACCAATGCACGAGGCATGTGATAGATTTACAACTCTTCTTTGGAACTGCCCGATGCATGGATTCCCCATGTGGAATCAGGTCGTCAAATTCTACAATGCTGCCAATGCACACACTCGCCTGAGAATAGATTCAGTATCAAATGGGCTAATACTGGATAAGGAACCAGACGAGGCAATGATAGTGTTGAAAAATTTAGCAAAAAATGATGAGCAATTTCCTACAGCTAGGAGAGGAGGCAAACGAGGGATATCTGTAAAGGATTATGAAGCTGATAGTTCGATGAAATCACAGGTTTCATACCTCACGAAGATAGTGGAAAACCTGCAGCGGAAAGATTCCAAAGCCGTATATTCTACAGAAGAGGTATGTGAAACCTGTAGAGGGAATCACAGTTCAGAAGACTGTCCTTTACAGTTGGAAAAAGGGATGTATGTTGGAAATTATAACAAGCCAAGAAACTATGATTTCAACAATTACAATCCCAATTGGAGGAAAGATCCTAAGTTTTCCTAGAGCAATCCGAACAATGCACTAAATCCTCCAATGCAGAACAACCAAAACTGGGGGTACCCAGAATTCTGTCGCGACAGCAGCCACAACAGCAGCCGTCAGCCGCACCTAGTATACTGGAACAGACATTGGCAACATTTATGTCACAGACAGGAGCTTACATGGCGAACATGGATCACATTGTCAAGAAAACTGAATCATTCATGGACAAGACATAGATGAGGATGACAAACCATGAGGCTACCCTGAAATCTCTGGAGACACATATAGGCCAGGTTTTCCAGCATATCAAGCCAAGGCAAAACGGAGGATTCCATAGTGATACTGAGGTCACTAGAAAACCCACACATGAGCAGTGTAAAGCAATTACAACTAGGAGTGGGAAACAGTTACAAGGGCCGAAGATGAAGAACATACCAAGTGAGGAACCGACCCTAGATACACCTGCCGAGAACACTACCCTGGCAGAGGAAGAACAACCTATTTTCGACACTCCTACCATGACAGCAGAAGGGACAGAGGAGCAAGAAAAGGATGCTGAAGAACATAAACCTCCTCAGATCCGAATACCATGTGAAGGACGTCTTGAAGATTACCGTCCTCCACCTCCTTTTCCACATTGGTTACAAAAACAGAAATGGGAGTACCAGCTCAAGAAGATCTATGATATTTTTAAGCAGGTACACATTAACATACCGCTGTTAGAGGCCATCAAGAAGATGCCCGGTTATGCGAAATTTCTCAAGGACGCAATGTCAAAAAGGTCCAGACTTGAGGAATTCGAAACAATGAAGATGACTGAAGGATGCATGACTATCTTACACAGACATCCA
The DNA here is from genome assembly GCA_030270665.1 of Hibiscus trionum. Lineage (NCBI taxonomy): Eukaryota > Viridiplantae > Streptophyta > Magnoliopsida > Malvales > Malvaceae > Hibiscus > Hibiscus trionum. Next base: position 1,371,069 of record BSYR01000016.1, read on the forward strand.
CCCCAAAAGAAGAAGGATCCTGAGAGTTTCATCATACCGTGCATAATCGGCGATAAGTTCGTGGGTAAGGCACTTTGTGATCTTGGTGCTAGCATAAATCTAATGCCCAAATCTGTGTTTCAGAAATTAGGTATTGGATGAGCAAGGCCCACGACAGTCATGTTGCAGCTGGCAGACCGCTCTTACGTACAACCAGAAGGGAAGATCGAAGATATTCTGGTAAGTGTGGATAAATTTATTTTTCCTGCTGACTTTCTTGTTTTAGACTGTGAAGCAGATGAAAACGCACCGATCATCCTGGGGCGACCCTTCCTAGCCACATGCAGAACTGTGATCGATGTGGAGAAATGAGAACTGACCATGAGAGTGAATGATCAAGAAATCAAACTCAATGTTCTCCAAGAAATTAAACATGCTGATGAAGAAGAAGAGTGCAAGGAAATCTCTGAAGTAATCCTTGACCAACCCTGTATCAGGTCAAGCTGTCACGACAGAAAGATTGGTCACTGCCACAGTAGTCACTTGGAAGACTATCACGACAACAACGACGATAGTGACTCCTCCGACTCAGAAACATCCGACGCTGAAGGTCCTGAGGAGGTAAATTGGATAGGCACTTGTCCTGGTAAGTTCTCCGAGCCTCTTAATTATACCTCGAATGAACATATAATCCATAAACCTTCAATTGAAAAGCCACATGTTCTAGATCTTAAGCCCCTGCCAGGGCAGCTTAAATATGTCTTTCTTGGTTTAAATGATACGTTTCCCGTAATCATCTCTTCCAAGTTAATGCAGAAACAGGAACATCAGCTAATCAGAATGCTACAGCAGCATAAGAAGGCCATTGGATGGACTATAGATGATATCCAAGGCATCAGTCCGGCATTATGCATGCACAAGATTCTCTTGGAGGATGATCATAAGCCGACTATTGATGCCCAGAGACATTTGAAAGAGGCTATGTGAGAAGTGGTGAGGAAAGAGATTATCAAATGGCTTGACGTCGGAATCATATACGCCATCTCGGATAACAAGTGGGTGAGCCCGGTGCAGTGTGTGCCCAAAAAGGGAGGCATAACCGTGGTAACCAATGAAGAAAACGAACTAATCCCAACCAGGACTGTGACTGGTTGGAGGGTTTGTATGAATTACCGGAAGCTTAACAAAGCTACCCGGAAAGACCATTTCCCCTTACCTTTTATTGATCAAATGCTTGATAGATTAGCGGGGAAACCTTACTATTGTTTTCTTGATGGTTACTCATGCTATAATCAGATAGCAATTGCACCGGAGGACCAAGAGAAAACTACCTTCACATATCCAGACGACACCTACGCCTTTCGGAGAATGCCATTTCGGCTCTGCAATGCACCAACAACCTTTCAACAGTGCATGATGGCAATATTCTTCGACATAGTGGAGGATTTCCAAGAGATTTTCATGGAAGACTTTTCCGTCTTTGGAGAAAGTTTTGAAGGTTGTTTAGGAAACTAGCAGAAGGTTCTTGAAAGATGCGAAGAGGCGAACTTGGTTTTGAACTGGGAAAAGTGCCACTTCATGGTGGATGAAGGAATAGTACTGTAACACCCCAATTTTGGGCTTAGAAGTTTTGGGTTTGAACCGGACCGGTCGGATTTTTGGTTCGAATATAAAAGGTGGTTTTAGGGAAAGCCTAGTTTGGGATGCATTAAAAATATGGAAAAATATCTAAAAATCCTCTTTTAATATATATAAGAGGGTGGTGAAATAAATTTTACAAAATGAGGTTTGGAAATATGACATTTTGAGTTAGTGACTAAAATGTAATTTTTGAAAAGTTCGTGACTGTTTTAAAAGGATTGAAACTTTGAATCTTTAAGGAGCTAATTTACCCAAGGGAGGATTTCTCCAGATTTTTCTTGATTTTTAAGACTCATTTAATGTTTAATTAATAAAAAGAAAAGAGGGAAAAAGATATTTTTAGTTTCATAACTAACTTTTACCAAAATTTTCCCATTTCATTTTCTCTCAAAATTCCCTCAGCCAAACACATTTCCACAGCAACTTTTCCTTTGATTTTCACACCTAAAGTTGAGATTTCAATTCCTAAATGATTCCTAATCATTTCTACATCAAATCCTCACCATTTGCTTAATGAATTTTCAAGGATTTTGGCTCTAAACAAGGAGAAATCCATATTTAGAGGTATGAACGTCATTCTCCTCTAAATACTCAGTTCTTTACTGAAATTCTCAAGTTCTCAATCCTTAAATTGAGTTTTATTAAAGGTTTTAATGTTGTGATCTTGATTTTGGCTTAAAATGCAAGATTTGGATTTAATTTTGAAGAAATTCGTAATAGATGATTGGACTCTGTTTTGAGATGTCTTTTTGATGTATTTTGGATTTCTAAATGATGTGAAATGGAGGTTTAATCAATACAATCCCGAATAGGTTGATTTTCCTAAGTTTTTACTTGTGAAAATGGTAGTTTTTGGGGTGATCTTGGTGTTCTGTTAATGCTGGAGGTATAAGGACGAGTTTAGGTTCATTTTGGATGTTAATTGATGTTTAAAAATGGTTAGAAGTGATGGATCTTGGCTGGGTTAAGTTTTGGTAGAGTTTGGAGGTGTTTTCGGTTGTGTTTGGTAGCCGAAATGTTGGATTTATGTAGAGCAGCGAGTTGAGTTGTGTTGCTGGTGTTTTTAATGCATGATGATGCATTAATCCTCTGTTGTTATGTGTTTAAAACAGGGGAGAATGATCCGGAAGCAATAGAGGTAGCGTTGGAGGGTTTCGGATGCTTGGAAGGCTTAACGGCTAGCGTAGTTTTGTGTATCGGTGAGTGAAGTTGGGGTTTTCAGCTTTAAAACCAATGTTTGAAGGTTTTGGGAGCTTAGTTTAAGTCTAAGAAACTTAGCTAAGCTCAAGAGTAAGTAAATGGAATTTCTCTCTTGTTTTGTGTTATGAATTGGTTTTTAATGCACTTGAGATGGTTGGATGCAACGTATGTGATTTGCATGTTTAAATTCTGTTTTGAAAGCATGTTTTAGCATGGTTTAATGCTGGTTTTGAAAGTCATGTGTTGAAGGATGCTCAAGGTAAGAGATCCTTGGTTTTGTACATTGGAATTGTGGAATTGATGCATAGTGTTGCAAGTTGTTTAATGGCTTTGTTTAATGCTTTAAAACAGTGAATTGATGATGGTAATTGATGGTATTGGCAAGTGATGTAAGTGGTTGTTGGTTACTTTAATCGGATATAGTTAGCCGGCTATAGGATTGGGTGCACCGTGAATTGAGTCGCCTTGGATGTCGAGGGGTTGTAATGGTACCGTAAACTCCATCCAAGAATCCTAGCGATTGAGATAGATGGTGTCACCACGATGGAGGATGGCTCTCGTGGATGGGCTTGGTTAAGTGCCACCACGATGGAGGATGGCTCTCGTGGGTGGGCTTAGTTAAGTGCCACCACGATGGAGGATGACTCTCGTGGGTGAACCTTGTTAAACGTCACCACGATGGAGGATGGCTCTCGTGGGTGGACTTTGTTAAGTGTCACAACGGTGGAGGGTTGCTCCCGTGTGTGAGCTTGGTTAAGGTGATTACAATGGTTGTGGTAGCTTCCATGTGTAAGCCTTGTGATGTGTCCCGGCTCTCGCTAGTGTGTTATACAACTTCCGATGAGTGATGTTGAGGGGTTGTGATTGTACCGTTAAACTCCATCACGGGTGTTGAGGGGGTTGTGATTGTACCGGTAAACTCCACCTTGTGTTGTTTGGTTGTGTGTATGAAGCGTGTGGGACAACGCTTGTAATCCGCGTATTCGATTGTGTCTTGTGTTGTGATGGTTTGTGAATTATCACTTGGAAGCCAATATAATGTTCTTGGATGTAATGAAGCATGAGATGCTTGAAATGATGCAAGGTTGCATGGGAAGTGTGTGATGTTCTAAGAATGCATGTATTACTTGTTAAGCTTGAACAAGTGTTTATCTTCTTTTATGAATGATGTTTATGTGCAAGGAATCTCTTAAATGCATTGAAGTCTTGTGAAGACTTGTTTAGAAAGGCATGAAATGTAAATGTTGCTTTGGTAGATCATGTGTTGTGCATTTTTTGAATACATGAGATAGTTAGAGGGAACAAGTGGTTTTCCAAAGATTTTGCTTGAATGGATTATTAAGCATGAGAAAAGTATGTTATGAAGAGGAAATGTTTTTCAAGGTATTTGAATTTAACTTTGCATAAGGTGTTCATGCTTGGAAAGGTCTTAATTGATGGTTTTGCGAGAATGTGCTTTGAAGTGAGTTTTTAGCTTTTCTAAGCTAAGGGTTGGTTTTCATGATTGAGCAATGCATGATTTAAAGCATGTTGTTTAAAAAGGAGTTTTCAAACAATGCTTTGGTTTATCGAATTGTATTTACTTTTTAAGAAGGTTTTGTGATTCGCTGCATTGATGGTGTTTTGGTTTTGAGCATTCCTCACTAAGCATTATGTGCTTACGCTCCTTTTTGTCCATCAATGCATATAATTGAAGTTGGGACAGCAAGAAGCAAGAGATTCAAGGAGAGCTCTACTTGAGAAGTATGTCTCGGTTAATAGCTATAGATAATAAAGGCAATGGGGGGAGAGTCTTTTATATTGATGTGTAATGAGATTGTGTATGTTGGACAAGTTTGTTTTATGATTTGAACTATGTGGTTTAACGCTTGCAACGTTTGAATCTTCTTATTCATAAGTCGTTATGCTATGCTTCTTGTTTTAAAAAGCATGATTAAGTGTTGGATGTGTTGAAAGAGTTGGTGCACCTAGGGGTTGTTTTGTATCTAGATTTTAATGCAATTTGGTAGTTATGATGCTTGGAATGTTGTTGATTTGTTGAGGATTGATTTAGAGTATGTTCGATGGTGTTTAGACGAGTTAAAACAGGCTTTTCTGCTGTTTCTGGGCAGAGTGTTTCGAAACACCCTTGCCTGTTTCGAAACAGGTGCTGGATTTGGCCTGGGTGTTTCGAAACGGGTAGAGGTGTTTCGAAACACTTTGGCTACTGCCAAGCCCCGTTTCTGAACGGTCTATTCCCGTTTCGAAACACTTGATCGTTGGGCACTGATTTGAATGGTTTTGAAGTTTGCAAGCTTTACGTTTTAGTCCTGATTTTTGTATGTGCAATTGCTTGAGTTCGAGATGTCCGTTTAAGGTGAAATTTGGCAGAGAGGCATGAAACATGATTAATTTCATAATGGTAACTCAAAAATTGGTAAAGTTCTCTTAATTTCGAGAATTTACAAATTGGTCCCTAAATTCGTATGTTGTGCAATTGAATCCCTTATTGTTTTCCGATTGCTGTGATTTTTGAGTATGCTTACCTCAAGAGTACACCTAGGTTTAATGTGCATCTAGACAAGCTTAAAAAGAAAAAAGGGTCGTTAATCAAGGTTGACTTTCGGGTTGACTTTGGTTTTCCCTGTGTAATCTTCGTAGTTCGGGTCAACCGTCTAGGCCGGGCTAAGGGGGTTACAAGTACTGGGCCACAAGGTGAGCTGCCGCGGCATAGAGGTGGACAGAGCCAAAATAGAGGTCATCGAAAAGCTGCCGCCACCCACCACAGTCAAGGGGGTCCGAAGTTTCTTAGGGCATGCCGAGTTTTATCGACGATTTATAGCCAATTTTTCGAAGATTACCAAGCCCTTATGCCACCTATTGGAGCAGAATCATCCCTTTGATTTTAATGCTGAATGCACTGAGGCATTTAGAATACTGAAGGAGAAGCTGGTAACAGCCCCGATCGTACAGCCACCAGACTGGAGTTTGCCATTTGAAATAATGTGTGATGCCAGTGACTGCGCTGTCGGGGCAGCATTAGGGCAGAGGAAGGATAAGCTCTTCCATGTGATTTATTATGCCAGTAAAACACTAAATGATACCCAAGTCAACTACACTACGACAGAGAAGGAGCTATTAGCAGTGGTATTCTCAATCGACAAGTTCCGTCCGTACATACTTGGAACAAAGGTGGCGGTCCATACAGACCATTCCGCACTGAAGTATCTGTTCACGAAAAAGGATGCAAAACTGTTGAGTGTGCAAAAGTTCTATATTTTACCCCCTGTTTAACCCATATTTCTGCTGCATTCAAGCATAATTCATTGCATTTAGGTGCAATTTTACATATACATCACAATTATATAAAATGGCACAATTGCTACTAGTTTTGGTTACTTTTGCAGGTAGCTGTTGTAGCAGACGCAGGGCAGTGGATAGAAGAGCTGGAACACATGACTGTAGTCGAGAGGAATGACGCTGCCGTGGCAGCCAATGATGACATCTATGTTGAAGGGAAAAAGTGAAGTGGAGTTTGACAAAAAGAGGAAATTAAGCCAGTCTGTCGTGGCCCACTCCTATATTTTTCTGAGCCCTAGATCAGAATGAAGGTCAAGCCCAAAGTTCAAGGAAGAAACCCAAAGCAAGAAAAGAGGACAAGTTTAAAGGCATCTGCTCAAGAGATTTAGTCTTAGATTGAGTTGTACTTCAATTTAAACTTGCACTCTTACCTTATTAGAAAACTTGAACCCAAGGCCTATATAAAGGCATGTAATTCGACCTAGGGAAGTATATCTTATTCTCTAGCCGTCTTCCCCTAAACCCTAGTCGTTTTCCCCTTCTCATCATGTTCTAAACTTCCCCTAGGGCTAAGGGTTGATTCTGTAAAGTAGTTGCAAGGATTACATTGTTTTAGGATTTTTTCTATTTAATAAAATAGACTTCAAGTTTGCTTATTCTGGTTTTCAACATCTTGCAAGAGTATCGGGAGGGCATTGTGAGATTATTCATTTACTTAATATCGGGAGAGTTAAGTATACGAAAGGAATAAGTACGAGTTCTCCAGTTTATGGTTGAACTATCTCGGGCCTAGAGATAGGACGAGGTTAAGTGGCTAAGGAAGAATTCAACAACATCGATGTTCATCCTTCGATTCACGCCGGGAGGTATCATCAAAGACGTGTTCATCGACCGACTTGGACCTAGGAATAGGATGAGTCACAGCAGGGATTCTTCCAAGCTTGAAGTACAAAGTTGTGTGATTGTTGCCGCGACAGCAACAGACTGCTGCCGCCACAGGTGCTGCCGCGATAGGAGCGACGACAGAACATGAAGTCCTAGACAGTGCAACACCTGTACTACTGAGCAAATCAATAACGGCCTATTTATCTACCCTGAATCTCTTAATCTTTTATCTTCAGTATTCTTTACTATTCCTTTATAAACAATTAAAATTATCTTTTTTCTTGTGCAGCAATGCAAGGTTAAGGCTATTTCCAGTCCCTGTGGATTCGACATCCGATACTTCGTGTATCACTTTACTACTTGCGTCGTGTACACTTGCACTTTATTGCGATAGACTCTTTTACACGCAACAAGTTTTTTGGCGCCGTTGCCGGGGACTGGAAACATATCTTTACCCTTACTTTTACTGCACATTTTCATTTTAATTTTTCTGTTTTAATTTGGATTGTTCACCTTGTGCTTTTCACAAGGACTTTTGTTTGCTTATGCGCAGATCTCAACGGGGCAAAGAACCTGAGCACAAATTAGACCCTGAAATCGAACGAACGTACAACCTTAGGAACTGAGTCCGCCTCCTAGTAGTAAGAAACGAGTACCTGGAGGAACAGTTAGAAGCAATGGTGAACGGAAGGCAAGAAGATAGGAGGAACAACCAAAGGAATCCCGAAGATCCTATCAGTGATGGAGGAAACAGACAGCCTGTCGCTCCTCCTGCTGCTGGGGCCGCACGCCGTTCCTGCCGTGATTACATGATCAATGATCATGTTGAACTAGAGACCACCCTGCCAGACGTGGAAGCTGAAAACTTCAAGCTGAAACCTATGATGTTCAGCATGATTAATTCCGCTGGCCAATTTAGTGGTGCTGCTACAGAGGATGCTAGAGAACATCTGAAAACGTTCCAAGAAATATGTGGTTCGTTTAGACTACCAGGAGTAAATCCGGAGATACTGAGGCTTCGGTTATTTCCTCATGCATTGAGGGATAGAGCAAAAACTTGGTGGAACAAACTAACGCCGGGTTCAATACGAACTTGGGCAGATTTAACTCGTGATTTTTTATCTTGTTTTAATCCTTCCCATTTATCTGAGCGATTACGTAAAGAAATTGCTACTTTTCAGCAGGAGGATGACGAGCCAATGCACGAGGCATGGGACAGGTTTACTACTCTTCTAAGAAATTGCCCAATGCACGGATTCCCTGTTTGGAATCAAGTCATCAAATTCTACAATGCTGCCAACCTACAGACTCGCATGAGAATCGATTCAGCAGCCAATGGGTTGCTATTGGATAAAGATCCCGATGAAGCCATGGTAGTGTTAAAGAATTTGGCGAAGAATGAAGAGCAATTTCCCACATCGAGGAGAGGTAAACGAGTACTAGCTGTAAAGGATTACGAAGCCGATAATTCCCTAAAGACACAAGTTGCGTATCTCACAAAGGCATTAGAAAACTTGCTGAAGAAAGATTCACAACCGGTGTACGCTGCAGAAGAGGTATGTGGAACTTGCAGTGGGAATCATAGTTCGGAAGACTGCCCGTTATAGCTAGAGGAAGGGATGTATGTTGGAAACTATAACAAGCAAAACTACAATTCCAACAATTACAATCCCAACTGGAGGAAAGATCCCAAGTTCTCCTGAAGTAATCCCAAAAACGCCCTAAATCCTCAAGTACAGAACACTCAAAATCAGGGGGCACCTAGACTTATGACACGGCAGCAACCGCAACAGTAGCCACAACAGCCTCTGGCAGCCACACCTAGTATACTGGAGCAGACCTTGGCCACATTCATGTCATAGACAGGAACTTACATAGCAAACATGGATCACTTCGTCAAGAAGCGACTGAGTCGTTCATGGATAAAACAGAGATGCGGATGACTAATCATGAAGCTACTCTGAAATCACTAGAGACACACATGGGTCAGGTTTCTCAACATATTATGCCAAGGCAGAACGGAGGATTCCCTAGCGATACTGAAGTCGCTAGAAAACCCACACATGAGCAGTGCAAAGCTATCACAACTAGGAGTGGGAAGCAATTACCAGGGCCGGAAAAGAAAGCTGAACCAGTTAAGGAACCAGCCCTAGAATCGACTGCCGTGAATACTGCCCCGGCAGGCGATAAACAGCCTACTACCGCTACACCTGTCACGACAATAGAAGGGACAGAGGAGAAGGATGAAGAACCTAAGCCTCATCAGATCCGAATACCATGGGAAGGACGCGTTGAAGATAACCGTCCTCCACCTCCTTTTACACAGCGGTTACAGAAGCAGAAACAGGAGTACCAGCTTAAAAAGATCTATGATATTTTCAAGCAGGTTCACATTAACATACCGTTGTTAGATGCCGTCAAGCAGATGCCCGGTTATGCCAAATTTCTCAAGGATGCTATGTCGAAGAAATCCAGACTTGGGGAATTTGAGACAGTTAAGATGACAGAAGGATGCATGACTATTCTGCACAGGCATCCACCCCAGAAAAAGAAGGATCCTGGTAGCTTCGTCATACCTTGCATAATTGGTGATAAATTCGTGGGTAAGGCACTTTGTGATCTAGGTGCTAGTATTAATTTAATGCCAAAATCTGTATTTCAGAAATTAGGTATTGGACGAGCACGGCTCACGACAGTTATGCTGTAGTTGGCAGACCGCTCTTACGTGCAACCAGAAGGGAAGATTGAAGATATTCTGGTAAGAGTGGATAAGTTTATTTTTCCTGCTGACTTTCTTGTTTTAGACTGTGAAGCAGATGAGAATGCACCAATCATCCTGGGCGACCCTTCTTACCCACAGGCAGATCACTGATTGATGTAGAAAATGGAGAACTCACAATGAGAGTGAATGATCAAGAGATCAAGTTAAATGTTCTCCAAGCGATAAAACACGCTGATGCAGAAGAAGAATGTAAGGCTATAACTGAAGTAGTCCTTGATCAACCCTGCATCAGGTCGTGCTGCCATGACATCAAGTTTGGTCACTGCCACAGCAGCCATCTGGAAGACTGTCACAGCAACGATGACGATGACAGCAGCTTCTCAGATTCTGATATATCCGACACAGAAAGTCATGAGGAGGTAAACTGGATAGGCAATTGTCCAGGTAAGTTATTCGAGCCCTTAAACTATACCTCGAATGAACATATCATCCAAAAACCCTCAACTGTAGAACCACCTGTTCTAGACCTTAAGCCCCTGCTAGTGCAGCTCAAATATGTTTTTCTTGGATTAAATGATACGTTGCCCATAATCATCTCTTCCAAGTTGATGCAGGAACAGGAACAACAGTTGATAGGGATGCTACAGCAGCACAAAAAGGCTATTGGATGGGCGATAGATGATATCCAAGGCAGCAGTCCGGCACTATGCATGCATAAAATTCTCTTAGAGGATGATCATAAGCCAACCATTGATGCCCAGCGACGTTTGAATGACGCTATGCGAGAAATGGTTCGAAAAGATATTATCAAATGGCTAGACGCTGGGATAATATATGCCATCTCGGATAGTAAGTGGGTGAGCTCGGTGCAGTGCGTTCCTAAGAAAGGAGGAATAACCGTGGTGACTAATGAAGAAAACGAATTAATCCCAACCAGGACTGTGACCGGTTGGAGGGTTTGTATGGACTACCGGAAGCTTAACAAAGCTACCCGGAAGGACCATTTTCCCCTGCCTTTTATTGATCAAATGCTTGATAGATTAGCGAGAAAGCCTTGTTACTGTTTTCTTGATGGTTACTCAGGTTACAACCAAATAGCCATCGCACCGGAGGATCAAGAGAAAACGACTTTCACTTGCCCATACGGTACTTACGCTTTTCGGAGAATGCCATTTGGACTTTGCAATGCACCAACAACCTTCCAGAGGTGTATGATGGAGATATTCTCCGACATGGTGGAGGATTTCCTGGAGATATTTATGGACGATTTTTCTGTCATTGGAGACAATTTTGAAAGCTGCTTAGGCAACCTACAAAAAGTGCTCGAAAGATGCGAGGAAACGAAGTTAGTATTAAACTGGGAGAAGTGTCACTTCATGTTGGATGAAGGGATAGTCCTAGGCCACAAGGTAAGCTGTCGCGACATAGAAGTCGACAGAGAAAAAATTGAGGTAATTGAAAAGCTGCCGCCACCCACCACAGTCAAGAGAATTCAGAGTTTCCTAAGGTATGCTGGTTTTTATCGAAGGTTTATAGCAAAATTTTCAAAAATTACCAAGCCTTTATGTCACCTACTAGAGCAGAATCGTCCCTTTGACTTCAATACTGAATGCAATGAGGCATTCAGAGTTCTGAAAGAGAAACTAGTAACAGCCCCAATCGTACAGCCACCATACTGGAGTTTACCATTTGAGATTATGTGTGATGCCAGTGATTACGCGGTAGGGGCATCACTTGGGCAGAGGAAGGACAAGCTATTCCACGTAATTTACTACGATAGCAAAACACTCAATGATGCCCAAGTGAATTACACCACAACAGGAAGGAATTGTTAGCAGTGGTGTTTTCGATTGACAAGTTTCGTTTATACATACTTGGAACGAAGGTGGTGGTCCACACAGACCACTCTGTACTGAAGTATCTATTTGCTAAGAAAGACGCAAAGCCCTGACTGATACGTTGGATTCTGCTGCTGCAAGAATTCAACATTGAAATCAAGGATAAAAAGGGGACAGAAAACCAAGTTGCAGATCACTTGTCAAGATTAGAGAGGGGAAAGAATCTGCAAATAGACAAGACACACATACTGGAGACCTTCCCTGACGAGCAGTTGTTTTCTGCCACGAGCACTGCCGCGACAGCCATGGCGGCATGTAAGTTTTCTTAACTCCCCTGGTATGCCGATTTCGTTAATTATATAGTTAGCGGAATATTTCCTCCCGAACTTAATTATCAAGCCAGGAAGAGGTTCCAAAATGATGTTAAGCATTAATATTGGCACGAGCCTCTTCTTTTCAAACATTGTGCAAATCAGATCATCAGGAGATGTATACCACAGGATGAGCAGGAAGCGGTGCTCCATCACTGTCACGCTTCACCATATGGAGGACACTTAGGTGGTAACAAAACTGCTGCCAAGGTTTTGCAGTCTGGTTTTTATTGGCCCTCACTGTTCAAGGATGCCCAAGCATTCTACAAAGGCTGTGATAAGTGTCAATGGACTGGAAACATCTCAAGGAGACATGAGATGCCGCTGCAACACATCCTTGAAGTTGAGATCTTCGATGTTTGTGGGATTGATTTCATGGGACCTTTCCCAGCATCATGTGGAAATTTATATATCCTCCTGGCAGTGGACTATGTATCCAAATGGGTTGAAGCGATCGCCACACAGAAAAACGATGCCAAGATTGTACAAAGATTTCTGTATAAGAACATTTTTTCCAGATTTGGCATTCTTAAGGCGATAATCAGTGATGAAGGGAGACATTTCGACAATAGGGTAATAGCTGCTGCTTTAAGAAAATATGGCGTAAAGCATCGGATCGCAACAGCTTATCACCCCCAGACCAATGGACATGCTGAAATATCAAACAAGGAGGTAAAGAACATTCTTGAGAAGATGGTTAAACCAACTCGGAAGGACTGGTCCTTACACCTCAATGATGCACTCTGGGCCTACAGAACAACATTTAAAACTCCATTGGGAATGTCACCCTACCAGCTGATATATGGAAAAACATGCCATCTACCTGTTGAGATAGAGCACAGAGCTTACTGAGCCATCAAAGCGGTAAACATGGACTTAGGAAAGGCAGGACAAAAAGGTTACTTGACTTGAATGAGATTGAAGAAATTTGAGCAATGGCCTATGACAACGCAAGGATCTACAAGGACAAGACAAAGAGATGACACGACAAGAAGTTGCTGCCACGACAGTTCTGCCCAGGGCAGCTTGTGTTGTTATTCAACTCTAGGTTGAAACTCTTCCTAGGGAAGCTGAAATCTAGATGGTCCGGCCCATTCCAAGTTGTGCAAGTTTTTCCCCATGGTGCCATCACAATCAAATCCTTAAAAGACGGGCACCAATTTAAAGTCAATGGACAGAGACTGAAGCATTATCAGGGGACTGAAGCCCCAAGAATACAGGAAGTGGTTACTTTAGGAGATACCCCTCCTGGCATCCCTAATTTAACTTAATTTTATTTTTATTTTTATTATATTTATTTATTATGGAATTATAATTATTTTATTTTTTAGAACTAAGTTTTTATTTTAATTATTTTTAGGAAATAAAGGAGACAAGGAGAGGAGAAGAAGTGAATCAGCCCACCATCTCACCAGCAGCCCAAAAAGCCCAAAGGAGGAGTTTGTCGTCACAGCCTGTCAACAGCTGTCGCGACAGACGCGAAAAATACAGCATGTCAACACGCTGTCGCGGTAGACACGCAAACGCGCAGCAGACACTGAAACGCGTGACAGACGCGTCAGAAACCGCGTAACAGCTGGCCCCGTTATTTGCGCCTGCCGTTACAGCTCCAACGGGCATCAACCTCTTCATCTATATAAACCCCGTTTTACTCTCTCTACTTGTTTTCTCTCCAGATTTACATTTGCTTTCATTTTCTACAGTCTTGCAACTATGAGTACCATAAACACTAGACGAAGTGCTGCCTCCAGCTCTGCCCCAGCAGCAGGCACACCAAGCCACGACAGAATCCCAAACCGCTTTGCCACTTCCGACTCTAATGAACGTTACTACAGATCCTTCCAAAAAAGGGAGATGTGGGAAGAGAGAGGGTTCATCTACACCAAATGCACGGAGAACCTCATACTCGAACCATTCATCGCTCGCAAGATCAAAGCCCTTAAATGGAAGATGTTTGTTGCCCAACCAGTGGAGATGAATGTCACCTTGGTTAGAGAATTCTATGCTGCCACCGACAGCAAGGACATAACGACCGTGACAGTGCGTGGTAAGGAAGTCCCTTTTGAGCCGGAATACATCAACACCCTCTACGACATCTACGTCGGAGAGAAGGAAGACTAACACAAGAGGTTCTTGGAAAGCCTGTCGGCAGAGGACTATGATGTTGTCATGGCAGAGCTGACAGAAGAAGGGACCCAGTGGAATACAGACCCCAAACACCAACGAACGGTGAAACGAGCTCAACTCACCCCCAAGGCAAAACTGTGGAACGCCTTCGTGAAAAAGAGGATTATGCCTTCCTCATACAACAGCACAATGGATCAACCCAGGTTAGCTCTCGTCCATTCTATTTTAAATGAGAGACCCATTAATGTTGGCCGCTATATTCGGGAGAGGATTTTGGACTGTGCACTTCGGCCATCGGGACCCCTTGTCTTCCCCTACCTCATCACAGAAATCCGCCGTGGTCACAACGTCCCTGAAATTGCTGAAGATCTCAAGGTTCGAGGTAAAGGATAGACGGAGAGAAATATCTTCAGTTTGATGGAGCTGAAAGCTGCCACACCTATCTCCTTTTTCAACCCATCTACCGCGGCAGAGGAGCCAGTAGAGCCCACTCAGCAAAACCCTGCCGCCGCAGAGCAGCAGCAGCTCCTCCAGCAGACTACTCCACTCAAATCCTAGCCACCCTACAGAAGATGGAGGAACGGCAGTTGGGCCTGATGAGTTTTGTCCGAGACTTCACAACAGCAACGGTACATTTCATTCAAAGTAATTTAAATTTTGCAATTGTACAGTTTCCTGTCTTCCCCGATCACTATTTTGCTGCCCCTACACCTGCCCATACCCCTACCCCTGCTGCCACACCAAAAACACCCTCTGATGCGTCCACTCCAACCCCGGCCGCGACAGCTGAAGGCGACAGCCACATCACCCCTGTCTCTGCCAGAGGAGAGAAGAGAAAGGAGCCTCCGACCGACCTTGATGAGTTTATTGCTGGTTTCTCTTCCTCCTCAATCTGGGAGAAATCTGATGGCGAGCCCTTTGTCAAGAGGAACCTTTCAAAGGAGTTCACTCAGATGAAGCGGCAGAAACCGAACATCGGTGTAACACCCTAAAACCACCCTAGTAGAAAATCACGAATATTTAAAATGAAAGGTGTAAACATTTTGCTAAATCTAATGTGAATTACAAGATTAAAGTACTAAAATGTATAATTATAAGTATAAGTGATATGTAAATTAATATGGTAACCTAGATTATAAGTTAAAGGAAAATTTTAATGAATTAATGTATACATATGTGTATTAGGTGGGAATGTTAAATGTAATGAACATATGTATATATATATATATAATCCTAAGATAATGAGTAATTAACATTAATATAATTAATGGTATAAAATTTTATGTATGATTATAATGGAGAATTAGTGGCTGCCATCTTATAAACCAAATTAAAGAAATATTATAATTAAAATAGGTAGTGGAGATGCATGGTGATAAGTTAAACCATGTGTCCTTGTAATTAGGACAACCGGCAGCCTTGGATAACACATGTTATCCCATTGCTTCATCTTTCTCCTATCATCAAAACAACGAAAGGAAATCAAGAAGAAAGAGAGAGCTAAAAATTTTGGAAAATTTGAAGAACATACACACTTGATTGCTGGGAATTTAAGCTAGAGATCATATATGTTCATGCATGTAGGCAGATTGCATGTAAGAGTTCTTATGTTGTTCGATTGTTTCATTGTGTTTATACTTGTTTCTGATAAAATATGAGTTTGTTTAATTCTGGAAATTGATGTTTAAATGCTTGGTTATGTATAACCATTGTTGGGTTTGTGTTAGTATTGAATTTGAACTGAAAATACACAATAAAAACAAGTTAGAACACCTAATCTGTCCAGATTCGCGCCTATAGGATACCCTGCGGAAATCTAGAAAATTGAGCATGTTAGAGTTGTTTCTGGGAAAAATGTCCTTGTACAAAGTTGTAGAGGACAAAATTTTACATGAGATAGAGCTAATAATTGCACGAAAATGTTAATTATAGATCTCTGAATTGCTATTAGAAGTTACTGGACTGAAACTGAATGAATCTAGAATCTGCTGTACTAAATTGTAAAATTCGAAAAATATAGGGGTTTAAATAATGCCAATAAAATTCTGGAAATTTTTTCTTGAAACAGGGGAGTCATGAAATGAATGAAAATTAAATGGCCAAGCTTGAATTAAGTCTCAATTGGTAGGTTAAATGCATTTAGATCACATATAGGATTATTAAAGGATTAAAGGGGACTGTTTTGTGAAAATTGATAAATTGAGGACCTGAATGATTTGATTTTGAATATGTTAGAACTTCATTATTATTCTAATACATGTAAGTTAATATAGTTAAAATATCAGAACCAAATGAATTGTGAAACATATAATTTATATGCTTTAAATCCACTAAGTTTAGCTTGGAAAGATTCGATCCTGAAATTTACCTGTTTTCAAATGAAAAACTATACTGATTGGGAAATGCTAAAAATATGTTCCATACATGATTTTAATGGTGTATTTATAAGCTTTCCAGAATGGTATGATATGCTTTATTTGGATTTAGGAATAAAGAGTTATGAACAGATTAATGGACACTGCTCAAAACTGCCATGTTAGGGACAGCTTGTGTGTTTATTGTTGTTTGCTTGATTTGGTGGGATTTTTATGCTAAGGTTGATACTAATGGATGTTATATATGTTGTAATATGATTCAAGAGCCTATTGAGGAAGAGGCAATAGAGTATACAAGGAGTGAACAATCAAGAAGGAGAGACAAGGGCATTGTGATAAGGGACAACAAGTAGATTGGAGTATTGTGAGTGTAGTTTTGTTTAAAGTGTTAGGATTAGTGTACTAACCTTGTTATTTTTTATTATTAGATAACATGAAGGAATCATGAAATGAACCTAATAATGGTTGGTAAAAATTAAAATGCTAAGGAAGAAGGATTAAAGGAAAGACTTATGATATGTTGACTATGCTAGTTAGATAAGCTTACTTTGGCCTAGATATGTTACATTGGGTTGATGATTGAATAAACCATATGACATGAACTTATATGATGAGTTTAGCTACTTTATTTTGACGTTTACATGATGAAAATGATAATATGTGCTTGCTGATTTTTCATGTTATCATGAATTGAATGATTGCTCTGAAATAAAGATCGATATTGTTACATGTTTGGTGAATTGTTGAATAAGAAGCAATTGGTTTTGTTAAACATATAAGATAAGATAAGACCTTGGTTTGATTAGTGTCTATAGGTAGAAGGGCATGTCTTAGATTCATTGAGCTCCTCTGATTATTGTTAAAGGATGGTGGTTAGTCACCAATATACCTTAAGGTGGTAAGTCACCTTGATGCTATGGCATCCTCTGATTACATGTCACAACTCACAAGTTGGTTACAAAGCATTGATACCTTTGGGTATCCAAAGTCATATGTCACACGTAGACTCGATTACCTTGTTCATTAATCATTCAAGGCAACATATTTAAAAGTTACATGACTTGAAAGATAAGTACCTAAATAATAAGTACCAATGAAATGAAATGGATATGCCTACTTGCCTTGTATATGCTAATGCTTTTAAATGATGCTTGTTGTTGTATATGATAATGTTTTGATTGATACTTGCTGTATGAATGAACATAAAAGTATGTTGTTTATGTTGCATCAATATGGTTACTTGAAATGGTTACAAGATTAGCTAAGTCTACTAATGTATGATGGACTAGCTAGGTGAACTTTGATTAAAGCCTAGTTAGGTAACTTTAAAGATTGAATAATGCTCTAAAAGATAGAAATTTGTAAAGTTTAGGGCTGCCTCACTAAGTACATACCTTGTACTTATCACTCTTCTGTTCCCTTCTTCCAAAAATTTCAGGTACTAGTCCCGAAAGCTAGTCGATTGTCTTAGAGAGCTGACCTTGAAGTCCAAGCACAAGTATGACTCTTTTGGATATCTTAGTTGGTGGCATAGATGTATATAAGTGTCACATGCATATGATACATGTATTTTGGGTGCTTGACATGTAAATGTTATGTTTAAAAACTTGGTTATGTAATATGTATTTTAACATGCTTAATGTTTCGGTTGTGTAATTAAGTACTAAAGAACCATGGTATATATATATAGGAATGATGGTTGCTATGGAATTTAAAGTATGCACATAATAGGATTCGAATATGAGATTTCAATCATGTATAGTGTCAAATGAAATATATGTATGCTCTTGTATGAATCATTCTAATGGTTGCTTATGTTTAAGGTTAATATACATAATGAATTTAGGATTGCATCTAGTTAAGTTGTTAATTAAAAGTTTTTTTTAGCCCACCTATAAGCATGTTTGGTTGTATACTTTGATATGTATGATTGAATGTTGAATTAAGCTTCCGCATATATTTGTAATGTATGACCAATGTATGTTATGATAACAAGACTTGTAAGTATATGTTTAAATGAATCCGATTAAAACGACAACGAAATGTAACGTTTATCGCTCGTATCCCGGGTGAGGGGTGTTAAAATCGGTGACGGACCATCCGGCCAAGGGAAATCCATCAGCAGCAGCAGTGGCTGCAGCAGCAACAACTCTTCCGAAGAGGTACAAGTGCTGGCACGACCACCCCAGATCTCACCTACTCGAATCCAGCCACCGAGGGAAGCTAAGAAGAAGACTGCCTCCGCCTCTCTGAGCCATATACCGGCGCCGACAATGAAGGTTACTGCCCACCGGCAGGTACAGATCAGCAGTAGCAGCAACAGCAACGACGACATCATTTAAATTTAAGTTTCTATCTTATCTTATTTCTGCTGTTTTATTATAATTGTGATGTATTTTGTTCTTATTTTCTGTTTTTTTATTTACTTGTCATCATGCATTGAGGGCAATGCATCCCTTGAGTTTGGGGGTGGCATCCCTCCAGTAATGTAGTGTTTTAGGTTCAAAATTGTGTCTAAGTGTTCATTATTATTTAAGTTTATTTTTGATAAAAAAAAAATTTGGCTTAAGTCTTTGAACTGAACTTACCTGCCGTGACAGCCTCTGTCGTGGCAGTGTCGTTAGGATATTTTTAAGAGCAGCTTAGAGCCTTACTATAGTTCTGATCCTTAAACACCCTTTGTGACTCTTATACTGTCTAGAACTCTACTAGTAAACTAGAATAGGAAAAAGCTTAAACACTTGAGTTGCCCCTAGAGGTGCCTAACACTGGCTCTAGGAAAAGAAGTTAAGAAAAAATAGACTCAATACACCTAGAGGTGCCCGAAACCGGCTCTAGGAAGTTAGCTAGAGGTGCCCGAAACAGGCTATATTCAAACTTAAATTAAGAAAAGAAAAATCGATTCTAAGAAAAAACTAAAGGAGCCTAAGAATTGCCTCCAAAAAAATGAAAGTTGGCATAAAAATTCAAGTAAGAGGCTTAGCTATTCTAGTAAACTAAATGAGTCTAGGCATATAATTGTTCACAAAACATGCACACACTACACGAGAATTATAGCAAGGTTCCAAATGAATCCTGAATTATCCAACAGGGTGTTGTTCACAATAGGGCATTAATGGTACATAAGGAAAAGTTCAATGTTTTAAGCCAAACAAAAAAAATTAATTTTCTTTTTAGGTCTCAATTGCTTGAGGACAAGCAAGAACTTGAGTTTGGGGGTGTGTTGAGTGTGCAAAACTTCTATATTTTACCCCCTGTTTAACCCATATTTCTGCTGCATTCAAGCATAATTCATTGCATTTAGGTACAGTTTTACATATACATCACAATTATGTAAAATAGCACAGTTGCTACTGATTTTGGTTACTTTTGCAGGTAGCTGTTGTAGCAGACGCAGGGCAGTGGAGAGCAGAGCTGGAACACAGAACTGCAGTCGATAGGAATGACGTTGCCGTGGCAGCCAATGACGACAGCTATGTTGAAGGGAAAAAGTGAAGTGGAGTTTGACAGAAAGAGGAAATTAAGCCGGTCTGTCGTGGCCCACTCCTATATTTTTCTGAGCCCTAGATCAGAATGAAGGCCAAGCCCAAAGTTCAAGGAAGAAACCCAAAGCAAGAAAAGAGGACGAGTTTAAAGGCATCTGCTCAAGAGATTTAGTCTTAAATTGAGTTGTACTTTAATTTAAACTTGTACTCTTACCTTATTAGAAAACTTAAACCCAAGGCCTATATAAAGCCATGTAATTCGACCTAGGGAAGGATATCTTATTCTCTAGCCGTCTTCCCCTAAACCCTAGTCGTTTTCCCCCTTCTCATCATGTTCTAAATTTCCCCAGGGCTAAGGGTTGATTCTGTAAAGTAGTTGCAAGGATTACATTGTTTTAGGATTTTTTTGTTCAATAAAATAGACTTCAAGTTTGCTTATTATGGTTTTCAACATCTTGCAAGAGTATCGGGAGAGCATTGTGAGATTATTCATTTACTTAATATCGGGAGAGTTAAGTATACAAAAGGAATAAGTACATGTTCTCCAGTTTATGGTTGAACTATCTCGGACCTAGGGATAGGACGAGGTTAAGTGGCTAAGGAAGAATTCAACAACATCAGTGTTCATCCTTCGATTCACGCCGGGAGGTATCATCAAAGACGTGTTCATCGACAGACTTGGACCTAGGGATAGGACGAGTCACAGCAGGGATTCTGCCAAGCTTGAAGTACAGAGTTGTGTGATCGTTGCCGCGACAACAACAGACTGCTGTCGCCGTAGGTGCTGCTGCGACAGGAGCGACGACAGAACAGGAAGTCCTAGACAGTGCAACACCTGCACTACTGAGCAAATCAATACCGGCCTATTTCTCTACCCTGAATCTCTTAATCTTTTATCTTTAGTATTCTTTACTATTCCCTTATAAACAATTAAAATTATCTTCTT
The DNA here is from genome assembly GCA_030270665.1 of Hibiscus trionum. NCBI lineage: Eukaryota > Viridiplantae > Streptophyta > Magnoliopsida > Malvales > Malvaceae > Hibiscus > Hibiscus trionum. The sequence continues at coordinate 1,391,917 of BSYR01000016.1, forward strand.
TCTTGTGCAGCAATCCAAGGTTAAGGCTATTTCCAGTCCCTGTGGATTCGACATCCGATACTTCGTGTATCACTTTACTACTTGCGTCGTGTACACTTGCACTCTATTGCGATAGACTCTTTTACACACAACAAAAACCTAAATTGATACGTTGGATTCTGCTGCTGCAAGAATTCGACATTGACATCAAGGATAAAAAGGGAACATGGAATCAAGTAGCAGACCACTTGTCAAGGCTGGAGGCGGGAAGAAGTTAATCCACAGATAGGAACAACATATTGGAAACCTTCCCAGATGAGCAGTTGCTTGCTGCCACCAGCACTGCCGTGACAGCCATGGCGGCAGGTAAGCTTTCTGAAACCCCTTGGTACGCTGACATTGTTAATTACATTGTAAGTGGGGTATTACCTCCTGAGCTTAATTACCAAGCAAGGAAGAGGTTCCAAAATGATGCAAAACATTATTATTGGGACGAACCTCTTCTTTTCAAACATTGTGCAGATCAGATTATCAGGAGATGCGTACCACAGGACGAACGGGAAGATGTGCTTCACCACTGTCATGCTTCCTCTTATAGAGGACACCTAAGTGGAAACAAAACCGCTGCCAAGGTTCTGCAATCCGGTCTCTATTGGCCCACACTGTTCAAGGATGCACAAGCTTTTTACAAAGGCTGTGACAAGTGCCAAAGGACTGGGAACATATCAAGAAGGCATGAGATGCCACTGCAGAATATATTAGAGGTCGAAATCTTCGATGTAGGGGGAATCGACTTTATGGTACCATTCCCAGCATCTTGCGGGAATTTGTACATCCTACTGGTAGTGGATTATGTGTCAAAGTGGGTAGAAGCGATCGCCACTCAGAAGAACGACGCCAAAACTGTTCAAAAATTTCTTTACAAGAACATCTTCTCCAGATTTGGCATCCCAAGGGCGATAATTAGTGATGAGGGGAGACACTTCGATAACAGGGTAATTGTTGTTGCCTTAAGAAAATACGGAGTAAAGCACCGAATTGAAACAACATACCACCCTCAAACCAATGGGCAAGCCGAGATATCCAACAGAGAAGTAAAGAACATACTTGAAAAGATGGTTAAACCCACTCGAAAGGATTGGTCTCTACATCTCAATGATGCACTCTGGGCTTATAGAATAGCGTTCAAAACACCATTGGGAATGTCACCCTATAGACTCATCTATGAGAAAACCTGTCATTTACCTGTTGAGATAGAACACAGAGCTTATTGGGCTATCAAGGCAGTAAATATGGACTGGGATAAGGCAGGACAGAAAAGGCTACTAGATTTGAATGAGATTGAAGAAATTCGAGCAATGACCTAAGACAATGCCAAGATCTACAAGGACAAAACCAAGAAGTGGCACGACAGAAAGCTACTGCCACGACAGTTCTGCCCTGGGCAGCAGGTGTTGTTGTTCAACTCCAGGTTGAAGCTTTTTCCAGGAAAGCTTAAATCTAGGTGGTCCGGTTCTTTCCAGGTTGTCCAAGTTTTCCCCCATGGTGCCATTACAATCAAATCCCTAAAGGATGTGCACCAGTTCAAGGTCAATGGACAGAGACTCAAGCATTATTAGGGGACTAAAGCCCCAAGGATGCAGGAAGTAGTTACTTTAGGAGATGCCCCTCAAGGCATCCCCAATTTAACTTAGTTTTTATTTTATTTTATTTTATGGGTAATCTTCACTCGTGGTCACTTTTGTTTTGGGTTTGTTCTATTTTGGTCACTCGAATTCAAAAAAGACTATTCTGGTCACTTACGTTCAAAACCGTTTCTGTTTTGGTCACTGGACCGTTAACCTCCGTTAATTAAAAATAATAATTTCTAATTTGACCCTCAAACTTTCAAAACTTCATTTTCACCATTTCCCCCAATTATCGAGCTACATTCCCCCGGGTTTGTATCATCATCAAAAAACGCGTTTCCCCTATAAGCGGATTCTCTTTACTGTCTGATGGTTCTTCTTCGAGTTTGTCTAATGGATCACCACCACCTCCGCCGCCATTAGAGGGTTTTCCGCCACACTTGTCTAATGGACTGTTTATGGATTCAACTGTTAGACAAAAGGCCGGTAATGGATGTGTGTTTAGTGAAATGGATCTTTGTAGGAATCTTAATAAGATGTATATTAGCAATGATCAAGAGAATTTCGGTTCTAGTTTTAGAGATTTTTCACTCGAATCCGATGGGATTCGAAAACATGGGGCTTGTGATGAATTTAGGAAAGGGTTTTCTGATTTTGTGGGTATTCAGTCCTCTGTTTCGATGAGTGTTCCACCAAGTGTCAATGGTGGGAGGAATATGGCTTTCTCTGGATTTCCCCAGCAGGAATATCCCCATAGGTTGCCCGGATGCTTTGGTTTCGCCTCGGAGAATGAATAATGAAAATGTTGCAATGAGATCTCCATGGCAGAAAAAGGAGCTTGCTTGTAATTATCACCAGATAGGGAATTCTCTGAGTAATCTTTCGATGAACAATGGTTTAATCTATGAACAAAGAAACGATATGAATTGGAATGAAGGAAAAGGTGAGCTGAATTTTCATGGTTCTCCCCGCCTTGTTCAAGCAAACCGTAATGCAAGCGTTAGAAGCCTGTTAAATCGGTGGCTGCCATTATACAATGGTTTGTCTCGAGCTCATTCAAATATTGGAATCCCACACGAGGACAATTTCATTATTCAAGGAAATGGTTTAAATTTTGTAACCAACAAGGGGCTAAACAAGGGTTCATTACAGGAGATTGGTGCGAGTAAGCGTCGTGAAGGAAGGTTGAAACTTGATAACTAGTCTCACTTTTTGCAGCTTGGGGAAATGCTAAGAATGCTAAGTTATATAACTCATTCTCTTTGCTGGATAAGTGTAACTCTTTGGCCGAAGCTCGTGGATTTATATACTTGATAGCAAAAGATCAACATGGTTGTAGGTTCTTACAGCAGCTATTCGATGAGGGTACCCGAGAGGATGTCAAAATAATATTTAATGAGATCATTGATGAACCGTTTTGGAAATTATCTTATGTAGAAGTTATTGGATGTGTGTAATGAAAAACAGAGAATGTAGATTTTGTTAATGCCTACCGAGGAACCGGGGCGGCTAGTTAGGATATCTCTAAACACACATGGGTATGTCTGAAACATTGCAAATGAAGCTCGGGGGAATGTAGCTCGATAATTGGGGAAGATGGTGAAAAATGAAGTTTTGAAAGTTTGGGGGTCAAATTAAAAATTATTATTTTTAATTAATGGAGGATAACGGTCTAGTGACCAAAACAAAAACGGTTTCGAACGTAAGTGACCAGAATAGTCTTTTTTGAATTCGGATGACCAAAATAGAACAAACTCAAAACAAAAGTGACCACGAGTGAAGATTACCCTTATTTTATTTATTTATTTATTAGGAATTAAGATTTTTATTTATTTATTTTAGGAACTAAGATTTAATTTAGTTTATATATTTAATTATTTTTAGGAAATAAATGAAGCAAAGCAAAGAGGAGGAATGAACCAGCCCACCGCATTCACAACAGCCCAAAAAGCCCAACGGACGAGCCTGTCGTCACAGCCTATCACCAGCTGTCGCAACAAACGCGGAGAAGACAGCCTGTCACGGAGCTGTCGCAACAGACACACAAACGCGTAACAGACGCGCAATAGACACGGAAATGCGTGACAGACGCGTCAGAAATCACGTAACAGTTGGCCCCGTTATTCGTGCCTGTCGTTACAGACCCAACGGGCAGAAAATCCCCATTCTATATAAACCCCCACTCCCTATTCATTTTTCATCTCATTCTCATTCTCTCAACCTGCTTCCTCTATTTTAGATCTCAAAATTTTCTTTTTATTTTTGCTACAGTCCTTGCAATGGCCAGCAGACACACCCGCCGCAGCGCTGCCTCCACTTCTGCCACGGCAGTATCAACCCCAAGTCACAATGCCATTACCAACCGGTTCGCTTCCACAGAATCTGCCAAGAGGTACTACAATTCCTTCCGAAAGAGGGAAATGTGGGAGGAACGAGGGTTCATCTACACACAACAAACAGGAGATCTAGGGCTAGAAAGTTTCATAGCCAAGAAGATTCAAGCTCTCAAGTGGCAGAAATTCGCTGCTCAACCCGAGGAGAATATAACTCTCGTCCGAGAATTCTACGCTGCCGTCGACAGTAAGGATTCCACGAAAGTGACCGTTCGAGGCAAGTAAATCTCTCTCGAGCCTGCGTACATCAACACTTTATACGGGCTGTACGTGAGCAAGAAAGAGGACGCCCACATAAGGTTCGTGAATAGTCTGTTGCCAGCTGACTATGACGCTGTCATGGTAGAGGTTACAGAAGGAGGGACGGAGTGGAACGACGACCCTAAACACTGATGGACCGTGAGGAGGACCCAGCTAACCCCGCAAGCCAAGCTGTGGAACCACTTTGTCAAAAAGCGCATCATGACATCCTCTCACAACAGCACTGTCAGACCGAGGTTAGCCCTTGTCCATTCTATTTTAAACGAGAGGCAAATTAATGTCGGCCGCTACATCCGGGATGAAATCCTCGAGTGTGCTCGCCGACCGTCGGGCCCCCTCGTCTTCCCCTACCTCATCACCACCATCTGCCGGGGCAACAATGTACCAGAAATTGAGAAGGACGTCAAGGTCCAAGGAAAAGGGTGGACGCAGCGGAATATTTTCATTCTAATGGAGTTGAAAGCTGCCACCACTCTGTCGTACATCAACCCCTCTGCCGCGACAGAACCGACGGCAGACCCCAGCTCCACTGAACCTGTCGCCGCAGACCCAGAGCAAACGACAGTAGCCCCACCATCAGACACCTCTGGCCAGATTCTGACAATGCTGAAAAGAATGGAGGAACGACGGCTCGGCCTGATGGGCTTTATGAGGGACTTCACAGCCGTAACGATAAATTTCATTCAAAATGATTTACATTTTACCCATGTGCAATTCCCCTCCTTCCCAAAAAACTTCTTTGCTGCCCCCACTCCTGTTGCGAGCCCCAGAACTCCCTCTGCTGCCTCCACACCTACACCTGCCACGACAGGCGAAGGCGGAAGACAGTCTGCAACTGCCAGAGGCGAGAAGAGAAAGGACCCCCTACCGGAGATCGACCCCAAATACTTTGAAGGGTTCTCCTCCTCCTCCGTCTGGCAGGACTCAGACTCCGAGCCATCTATAGCCCGAGACATCTCAAAGGACTACCCTTCGATGAAAAGGAAGAAGCTCAATGAGACTGTCGAAGGACCCTCCTGCCAAGGCAGATCTGCCAGCAGCAGCAGAAGCAGCAGCTCCGATGATGACCTCAAGGTCCTAGACCAGCCCCCACACATCTCACCGACACGTTTCCAACCACCTCGAGAGGAAAAGAAGAAGATGGATTATACCTCCCCCAACAACCTGCCAGCCCCTACCATGAAAGTCACTTCCCGCCGGCAGCTCCAAGTCAGCATCATAAGCTCCGATGATGACCTCAAGATGTATCTACGAGATCGTCTAAGAAGATGTTTACCCACTTGAGTTGCCCCTAGAGGTGCCTATCACTGGCTCTAGGAAAGAAATAAAAGAAAGAAACAATTCAGACTCATTTTGCTTGCAAAATTGCCTTACACTGATTTTAAGGAGATTTCTCTTTGAGCTTAAGTTAGAAAAAACTAAAGGAGCCTAAGAATTTCCTTCATAAAAAGATGAAGTTCAAGGTCGGGAAAAACTAAAAGAGCCTAAGAATTGCCTCCAGAAAAAAAATAAATTGGCATAAAACTCAAGTTTGTGAGCATGACCATTCTGGTAAGCTAAAGGAGTCTAGGCACATATTTGTTCACAAAACCTGCACACACTGCACAAGAACTATAGCATTGTTCCAGATAAATCCAGAAACACCCGACAAGGCATTGCTCGTGATAGGTAATGTGTGGTAGGTAATGAAAAGTTCACTGAATTAAGCCAAACCAAAAAAATTTTATTTTTAGTTAGGTAGTATTTGCTTGAGGGCAAGCAAGAACTTGAGTTTGGGGGTGTGTTGAGTGTATAAAAGTTCTATATTTTACCCCCCATTTACCCATATTTCTGCTGCATTCAAGCATAATTCATTGAATTTAGGATAGATTTCTATATATACATCACAATTAGATAAAATGGCACAGTTTCTACTGATTTTGGTCACTTTTGCATGTATCTGCTGCGGCAGACTTAGGGCAGCAAAGGAGCAAAGATGGATCACAGAACTGGAGTCGAGGAGCAAACACTGTCGTGGCCACTGCCGTGGCAGCCATGACGACAGAAGGGTGAAGTGGAGAAGTGAAGTAGAGCTCGAAAAATAGAAGATTTCAAGCCGATCTTTCGTGGACCACTCCCATATTTTTCTGAGCCCTGAGGCAGAATGAAGGCCAAGCCTAAAGTCCAAGGAAGAAACTCAATGCAAGAAAAGAGGACGAATTAAGGGCATCTACTCAGAAGATTTAATCTTTAATAGAGTTGTACTTTAGTTTAAACTTGTATTCTTGCCATATTAGAAAACTTGGACCCAAAGCCTATATAAAGGCATGTAATTCGACCTAGGGAAGGATATCTCATTCCTAGCCATTTTCCCCAAAAACCCTTGTCGTTTTCCCCCTTTCATCATGTTTTAAACTCCCCCTAGGGGTAAGGGTTGATTCTGTAAAGTAGTTGCAAGGATTGTACTGTTCTAGGAATTTTCTGTTCAAGCAATAAAAACTTCAAGTTTATTTATTCTGGTTTTCATATCTCGCAAGAGTATCGGGAGATCATTGTGGGGTTATCCATTTTTTTGATATCGAGAGAGTCAAGCATACGAACAGAATAAATATGCGTTTTCCAGTTTATGGTTAAACCATCTCGGCTTAGGGATAAGTACGAGGTTAAGTGGCTAAGGAAGAATTCAACAACATTAGTGTTCACCCTTCGATTTACGCCAGGAGGTATCATCCAAGAAGTGTCCATCAACAGAACTTGGGCCTAGGGATAGGACAAGTCATAACAGGGATTCTTGCCAAACTTAAAGTGCAGAGTTGTGTGATCGATGCTGCGACATCAACAGACTTCTGCCGCGACAGGGACGACGACAGAACATAAGTTTCTCTTATAGTGCAACACCTGCACTACTGAGCAAATCAATATCGGCCTATTTCTTTAACCTGATTCTTTACTCTCTTATTTTAAGTTGTTTATCAAGATTACTTTACAATCCAATTAAACTATCTCTCTCTCTCTTGTGCAGCAATTCAAGGATAGAGTTATTTCCAGTCCCTGTGGAGACGATATCTGATATGTAACCCCCGTAGCCCAGCCTAGACGGTTGACCCGAACTACGAAGATTACACCGGGAAAACCAAAGTCAACCCGAAAGTCAACCTTGATTAACGACCCTTTTTTTTTTCTTTTTAATCTTGTCTAGATGCTCATTAACCCTAGATGTGATCACACAAACATCATACTCAAAGATCACAACCATCAGAGATCATTCAGGGACCCAATTGCACAAAACACAACTTTAGGGACCAAATTGTAAGTTCTGAAAACTTTGAGGCCTTAACCATATTTTAAGTTACCAACTTAAAATTAGTCATGTTTCATGCATCTCGGCCAAATTTCAGCTCAAACGGACATCTCAAACTCATACAATTGCACATACAAGATTCAGGACCAAAATGCAAACATTTTAAAACACATAACTGCCACTGTCAGCCCCCAACGGTCAACCGTTCCGAAACGGGAGACAGCCCGTTTCGAAACGCGGGGCCGTTCCGAAACGGGTACCGAAACGGGGGTCGGGCAGTAGCCTTTCCGTTTCGGAACGGTGTCACCCGTTTCGGACGCCTGGGCTGCTTCAAGGCACCCGTTCCGAAACGGTTCACCCTGTTCCGAAACACCCTGCACAAAATGCAGAAATTTGCCTACTTAAACATGCAATAGGCCAACCAAACATGCTCCAAACGCTACCAAACTTTACCAGCATGCAAATCAACATATAAGGGACATACTTGCATCAACAATTCAACAAAATCACAACATATATGAAAAGCCCCAATTTCAAGGCTAAGCTTCCAACACAAGCAACCATTTAAACAACATACATCCAATTCAAACTCATAAGCCAAACCATGTTCCAACAACATCAACAACACAAAACCATACTTGTCCGAACATAAACAAACGCATACATCAACCCAGGAGATTCTACCCCATTGCCTTTATTAACTATAGCTATTAACCGAGACATACATCTCAAGTGGAGTCCTTCTTGAATCCCTTGCTCCTCGTTGTCCAACTTCAAGAATCTGCATTGATGGACAAAAAGGAGCGTAAGCACATAATGCTTAGTGAGGAATGCTCAAAACCAAAACACCATCAATGCAGCGAGCCATAAATCACTTTTAAAACAAACTCGATTTGTTTACCAAAGCCATGTTTGAAAACTCCTTTTCAACAACAAGCTCAAAACCATGCATCGCACATACATGAAAACCAACCCTTAGCTTAGCATGCTAAGAAATCCTTTTCAAAGCACAACTTACAAAATCATCCATTTAGCCAAGCCATGCATAAACACCATATGCAAGCTAAAACAAAACCTTGGAAAACACTCCCATTTCACAACATACCTTTCTTAAACTTGAAAGCCAATTCAAGCAAGAATCTTTTAAAACCATTTCACAAACCAACCAACACATGCATTAAACCAAAGGCAACATATATGAACCACAACATCATCATCACATGCCTTTAAAAACAAGTCTTAACAAGACTCCAATGCACTAAAGATATTTCATGCTCACATGCATCATTTTCCAAATGATAATCAACACTTGTTCAACTTAACAAGTAAACATGCATTCACAAGCATTATACACTTTCCATGCAACCATGCATCTTTTCAAGCATCTCATGCTTCACATGCAATTATGCATCAATTCAAGCATTCCATGCTTCATCACAATCAAGAACATTATATTGGCCTTCAAGTGATCAACCACATTCACTTTTCAACTCAACACCCAATCGGATACGCGGATTCCGAGCGTTGTCCCTACGCTCCATACACCCTACCAATCCAAGGTCTCCCAAATGGACTTTTAAACACCATTTGACCTCAACATCCTAAGGTTCCCATGTATGGACTTTTAAACACCATACAACCTTAGCTTTCCCGAGGTTCCCATGTATGGACTTTCAAACACCATACAACCTCAACTTTTACCCAAGGTTCCCATGTATGGACTTTCAAACACCATACAACCTTGACATGCACAAGGTTCCCATGTATGGACTTTTAAACACCATACAACCCTTGCATTCACCGATTGGTAGTTGTATAACATCACTAACGAGATCCGGGACACCCTACACAAGATCTACACATGGACTTAACACCGCCATTGTGATCTCAACAAGCACAAGGTTCTCACATATGGACTTTTAAACACCATATAACCTTTGCTCAACCAAGGTCCTCGAATGGGCAACACCTCCATTATGACCTCAACCATCTCGTTAGGATACTTGAAGGGAGTTTACCGGTCCACTCTTGACCACTCCACCTCCAAGGCGACTTAATTCACGGTGCACCCAATCCTATAGCCGACTAACTATATCCGATCAAAGAACCAAGAACCACTTACATCACTTGCCAATATAACCACCTTACCGCATTAGTCCAATGTTTCACATGCATAACCAATATGCAAAACCATTACCACATTAATCAAATGATTTACATGCATAACCAATATGCAAAACCATCATTTACCAACATTAATCCACTGTTTTAAAGCATTAAACAAAGCCATTGAACAACATGCAACACCATGCATCAAATCCACATTTCCAATGTATAAAACCAAGGATCTCTTACCTGAGCATCCTTCACATATGGCTTTCAAAACCAGCATTAAACCATGCTAAAATATGCTTTCAAAACAGATTTAAACCATGCAAAACACATGCATTCCAATCATCAACCACAATTGCTTAAAAGCCAATTTCACAATCATAATTCAAGAGCGAAAAACCATTCACTTACTCTTGAGCTTAGCAAAGTTGTTTAGACTTACACTAAGCTCCCAAAAACCTTCAAACCTTGGTTTAAAAGCTGAAAACCCAACTTCACTCACCGATACACAAAACAAGGCTAGCCACCAAGCCTTCCAAGCATCCGAAACCTTCCGCAACACCTCAAAAGCTCACGGATCAAACTCCCCTATTTCAAGCACACAAAAACAGCACATTAATGCATCATTATGCATTAAGAACAGCAGCCACACAACCCAAACTCGCTGCTCATCACACAACCAACAATTCGGCTACCAAACACAACCGAAATCACCTCCAAACATTATCAAAACTTAACCCAGCCAAGATCCATCACTTCTAACCATTTTTAAACATCAATTAACATCCAAAATGATCACAAACACGTCCTTATACTTCCAGGTATAACAGATCACCAAAAACACTCCAAAAACAACCAAAAACTCAAGCAAAACTTAGGAAATTCAACCTATCCGGGATTGCATTAATTAAACCTCAACTTCTAATCAATTTAGCATTCATTTAACATCATTTTGACACTTCAAAACACTGCCCAAACAGATCACACGAAAATTTCACCAAAATCGCCAAATCTTGCATTTTAAGCCAAAATCAAGATTTCAATTGAAAAGCCTTTAACAAAACACAAATCAAGGATTGAGAACTTGGGAATTTCAGTAAAGAACTGATAGTTTAGAGGAGAGAGACGTTCTTACCTCCAAACTTGAGTTTCTCCTTTTTGGAGCCAAAAAGCTTGATGAAACAACTTGCAAATTGAGAGGTTTTGTTGATGAGATGATTAGGAATCAAATGAGAGTTGAAATGAGTGATTTGAGTGACAAAATCAGAGGAGGAAATCTGGAGAGAATGTGTTTGGTTTGAGAGAAAAGATGAGAGAAAATGGTTGAGAGAAAAGTTAGTTAGAATTAAGAAAATATCTTCCCTCCACTTTTCTTTAGTTTAAAAACATTTAATTAATCATTTAATATATTTAGAAAATCTGGAGAAACTCCCATTGGGTAAATAGCTCCTTAAAGATTCAAAGTTTCAATCCTTTTTAAAACAGTCACGCAGTTTTCAAAAATTACATTTTGGTCACTAACCCAAAATGTCACCCTTCCAAACCTCATTCTCCAAAATTGATTTCACAGTTCACTTTTATATATTAAAAGATGATTTTAGAATATTTTTCCATATTTTTAATGCAACCCGAACTAGGCTTTCCTAAATTCACTCTTATATATTCGATCAGCACTTTGACCGAACCGGTCAACTCCCAAAACTTCTGAGCCCAAAACCGGGGTGTTACATGATACTCCAAGTATCACTTTACTACTTGTGTCGTGTACACTTGCACTATTTGTGATAGGACTCTTTTACACGCAACATGAGGCATAAGCTCATGCCCACACTACACACTGCTACCGTCCATATTTCTCGACTGTTTCTCATTCATTCCATAATACATGGTAGACAAATTGATATAGGCAAGATAATAGTGGATGAGGTATATGCTTGTTTGAAACGGCCCCGTAGCCCCCTTGTTTTTCCTAATCTGATCAATGCCTTGTGCAAAAAGAAAGACGTCTTCATAGACGATCTCGTAGATACATCTGTTTCAGGAAAGACAGGTTCGACCCCAGCACTTGTGACGGAACTCCGGGGATTTAACGAAGATATGCCTCATCAAGCATTTGAGGGTGGAGCTCGAAGTTTTGCTGCAACAAGAGTGGCAGCACTTGTGGCAACTACAAAGGAACTGAGCTCTGAGCTCAACCTGATGAAGGCACATCAGAGGGTATACTTCAAATACGCCCAACACCATGACAGTGCCATAGCATCCTGCTTGAGCAAACTCCTGCCAGGTCAGAATGTCTCTTTTCCATTATTTCCAATGGAGTTACTGCAAGCCCCTGCCACTGCTACAGCACAAACAATGTCTCCCAGTCAACCCAGCTCCACCCCATCTGCTGTAAAGAGAAAGACCCCGCGAAAGGAAGCACCAGCAACTCCAACTGCCCAGTCAGATCAAGAAACTCCATCTGTCCAGCCTACTGTTAAAGAAACTGACCCAGCAACCTCTCCAGCCAAGAAGAGGAAACGCACCCGAAAGGCAACAAATCCTAACCCTTCAAGACCAGAAAACCCACTCCCAAAACCAGAGCACGCACCAAATGACCTTGAGGAAACCCCTCAGAAGGAAGCTGCTACAGCACACGCAACCGAGCCGACTCCAGCCCAATCTGAGGATGCTACAGCATCCAGACTGAAAACTCGCATCAAGCACACAGCTGGACGTGTCAGGCCCTTGTCTAGTACTCAATCAGTCTCATCCGAGAGCGTGGATGATGTGGCAGACCCACACCACTACTCCTCCGAGACGTCGATAGACCACACCAGCAGCACCAGTTAGCCTCTGCACCCAAGATGTACTAACATTTTTTTTTCAATTTTTCATTTTTCATGGCATATAGTATAGATTAGTTTATGCATTGCGGACACTGCATTTCTCAAGTTTGGGGGTGTTAGTGTTCATAGTTAATATTTTGCTTTAGCATATGCATTATAGAATAAAACAAAAAAAATTTACTATGGCATTCTGTTTAGTCTAGAGTCAGCCTATGAACATATTTATGATGTCTGACGACGAAATTGCTAAGGCCCGAATTAAAGTAAAAAAACAACTAGTTGAGATCTGTGGAACTGACTTTAGGATCTAGTTGTTAAAAAAAGTTTACACAGCTGCTCTCTTTCTATAATTAAGTTTGTTAGAAAAAAAAATTTCAGGAAGAACCCTAGTAAAACTCTGATATGTAGACTCTAGAGATCTTAAAAGAAAAGTTAGACGACCCTGTGCTAAAACAAACGAATAAATGTTATAGCATCTCTGTAGAAGGACACTCCGCTTTGCTATAGCTTGTTTTAAAAAATATATAATAAACAACAACAAGGAGAAAAATAAAGCCTCGCTATAGCATATGAGTGAATTGAAGTTGTCATGGGATGACTCTGCCTACTAGCTCGGGGTGAGAGGTATGCTCCCTGCACATCTAGAGTTAAGGACGACAGGTGTGATGAGCTGACACCCTTCGTAACAGAAAATTTATATCTTTGGGAGTCTAAAAATTGAAAAAGAACTAGAGAACATAGTTAGGGTATAACTAGGGAGCTTCCTTGAAAATTTGTCTCAGAAGCTTAAGTATAGGATGAAGGCAGCCACACACACACGCACACAGCTTAGTCCTAAGGGATGTTCTTAAGGATCTCATACATGGTTGTATATATATATTTATCTGCCTAATTTATTTCTGAGAACTGAAATATTACCATAGCAACCCTCTAGGTTAAATCTTTGGCATAGTAGCACTTTTTGTTCTGTTCTATTCATTGCTTGAGGACAAGCAATAGCTTAAGTTTGGGGGGTGTGATAACTGCATAAATATCATTGTTTTCATACCTTTTTGCTATAGCATTTGCCTGTTCTTGAGTTCATACCATAGCATTTAGACTGCATTTATGTTGCATTTTATTCTTCTGGGTGCATATTTATCTTTGCTGGTTATTAGTCCATATCTAGGGGTACTACTTGGAAGGTTGGTTTTTGGTTTTGCGGTGCGCAGGAAATGAGTTAAGAGAAAGCCGGTGCTGGGAATTGCTATAGCATGATGGAAGCGGACATTGGCCAGCACGTGAGATACACGTGAGCTGCAAAAACACGTGAACATGCAGAGAAGGACGATCTGACATGTGCAGCAGCCGGAGCCCGCCTGCAGACTATCTCCCTTGTCCCCTCGAAGTAGACCTTGTTGGTGGATATTCTTTGGGAATATCAAGGCATCTTTAAGGCACCAAACCCTAGAAGCCTCCACTATATAAAGGGGAGAGAAGCTTGGAGCAAGTGTGGTATTTTGAGCATTGCAAAAAGAGAGGCGGAAGAGAAAGAAAAGGAGAGAGAAGCTTCCACCTTCATCTTCTCCAGCTTGGTGTCCTCCATCGTTGAAGCTCTAAGGAGTGGCCTCACCGGCCTCGAGAGAGGCGGTGGGCCTAAGACAGTCGGGCAGTCCATGGCGGAGAGGAAGTTCACCTTTCTTTCTGTCGCTATAGCAATTTCTTGTTATATCTTTATATTTGGTGATGTTATCGCAATGATATGTTGGATGATATTGCCCAACCACGAATTGTTTTAGGTGGCTTGGGTTTGATGGATGATGTTATTTTGAGTAATTTTTAATGCATGCTATAGCTTTTCAGTGTTTATCATGATTCTATGCTTTTCTTATGCTTTATCATTTCCTTAAAGTTGTAAGAGCTGAGGGTTGTAAGTGCCTCAAAAGTTAGGCCCTACCTTAAGCGCCTCGAGAGTGGCCGTTCTTTAGGTGCATGTTGGGGTTAGTAATCGAGAGAGCTAGCCCTAGAACCCTCATAAGCAATTGAGTGATTGTTGAGAGGCAGACTCTAACCTACCTTAGAGATAAGTGATAGGTTTCAAGGGATAAAAGGATATTACGTGAAGGGTAGGGGAGTGTTATGAGTTTACGCCGAGAGGTATGGCTGTAGCATTTCTGACTCCTAGTTTCCTGGCTAGAGATAGTTTAAGAGCATTCTTAGTAAATCCCGCCTAGCATAGAAGATAGCTTAAAAGCCTTAGCATTATTGAGGAGCTTAAGTTAGATTGTCCATCATTCCCAGCCAGTCATTCCATAGTGAGTTTTGCATACGAAAGGGGACCTATCTATCATATTGTTATCTCATCTTTCTCTGCACTGTTTTGCTTCAGCATTATTATACACCATCTTTTTTACTATAGCATTGTCACCTGCAAAAAGTTCAAGCTTTATTGTTACAGTAACCGTGAATACCTCCAATCCCTGTGGAGATGATACTCACTCATCACTTTATTACTCGTTCGACGTGTATACTTGTACAATTTGTGTACCATTTATAGTCACTGCACGAACGCAACAGTGGCATCGACCACAACGGTCATAAACCCCCAACGGCTATTTCCCAACTAACATTTAAATGTAGATCATTTTGATTCGGGGAAAGGTGTTTCGATACGGGTGTTTCGAAACGGCCAAGAGCGTTTCGATAGGGTTAGCTGCAGAACTGCATTTATGGTGGGAAATTATGTCCCCAACGGCTCAAATTCAACCCCAAAGGCTAGTAACGGCTACAAACTCATTAAGGAGTATAAAAGGGACCTACAAGCATCAAGTAATGGTTAATTCTTCAATTTTCAATCAACAAATGATCAAGAATTGTCTTTGTACTTAAATTTTCATTTCTTTGTATAGACAAACACTAGTGAGCCCAAATTGTTAAATTTGCTCAAGTGTTTTAGGTTTTTGGTGAGAGTTAAATTGTGCAAACAAACACCTATTAGAGGGATTTGTGTTTGCTAATCTTTTCTCTTGTAAAGAGGGCTTGATCAAGGCTTTGGGTAGAAAGCTTGATCGGTGTATAAGGGTTTCCTCCTAAGCCTAGAAAAGGGGACGAATCAATAGTGGATTGATTGGAAATCCGTAGTGGGAAGCTAAGGTGGTGGATGTAGACCTTGGTTAGAAGGTTGAACCACTATAATTCATTGTGTCACTTATCTTTTAAGCTTCCTCACCACATTTACCCAATTTCCACTTCTCTACCATTTGGCGAGCAAGAACGGTTGAAGGAATCGAGCACCGTAAAACCCAACATATTCCTAGGGATACTGAAGTCCCAAGATAAGATGATGAGGAGCAATGCGAAGAGAGCTCCCCGATGTGTGGGGAACAACTAGAACCTCCATGTAGAGAGGATTCCAATGAGAGAGACTACCCAGCACATGATGAGCCTATGCAACGAATTGCCTAGGCAATGATTGAGGAGCATGAACAGAACAATGCCACAAAAAAACTTAGCCAGGTTGAGAAAAGTATGGTGAATGCCACGAAAGCACCACATGCCACGAGAGCAACACATACAATGGCAACACCACATGCCTTGGCAAGACCTGATGCCTCAGCAATTCCACCAATCAAGTTTCAAACATATGAAAAGATTGAGGATATTCGACCTCCACCACATCAACAAGATGACAATACTTTGCCAATGGAATATGAGCAGGTAATGGTTGAACCTTTTGAATTCTTTAAAAACTCACCTCTTCCATTGCAGGTATTTTTGAGGAAACAACGTTGGTAGAATTGAATCCATCAAAATCTCTACGGATGGAGATGTTTGAGGGGCCTAAAGAAAACGGGGTTTGAATCAACAAAGCTTTTCAGAAAATTGCATTTTCCCTTGACTTGCACCGAATTATGGCAGAAGATTTCCTCTAACCCCCTCGACCTGGCCTAGCCACCATACTGTATCGAGCGGATCACACGAGACTAATTGAAGAAAGGTCTGAAGATTTCCCTCCGTTTAGCAACCCTAAACACGTTAATTAATATCTTTTCTAGATGCTCGAATTAAACCCTATATTTGAGAACACACAGCGGAAAAAAACACGACAAGACGAGCACCGAATGATCAACCGAGCAACCAGGGACCAAAATGCAAAACTAGCATAAAATAGGGACCTGTGATGAAATTAAGGTGATCACTTTGAAATTAGTCTCATTTCATTCTTCCATGCTAAAATGCAACACAAAACAAGCCCACAATCAAACACAATTGATAACACATCAAGCTTGGACCAAAACGCAAGAAAAATAACTTCAAAGATGCTCTTAACTAACTTCCAACGACCCCTGTTTCGAAACACCCTCTCTGGTATCAATACGGGTCTGCCAAGAGAGCTTTCGTTCCGAAACGGTTTAGACCCGCTTTGGCCCTGCAAAGCCTGTTTCGGCACCTGTTCCGAAACGCAAATGCCAAAACAAGGGTCGTTCCGAAACCTTCAAGCCCATTTCAAAATGCCCTGTTGTAGTAACAGAAAATCTGTAGGCCAAGCATCTCCAAGGTTATTCCTCTTGGTTCCAATCAACACAAGCAACAACATACAGCAAGACAAGCATACAACGATAAGAGCAAACAACCAATCATACTTTTAAACAAGAGAACCAAACCATGATTATCAAATGAATTAAACAAGAAACACCAAGATCCATGTATTAAGCAAAACAAGCTAGAAAGCCAAAACCATAAGCTCAAGGTAAAAAGAAGCCAACCAAGGCATAACAAACATGCTCTCAACATAAGGAGTTTACAAAACACTCCCAAAACATAAACAAGGTTTAACCCCTTTTCCACACACACTATTATCTAAACGAAACCATACTTGAGCTTGAAGCGGACACTTGGATCACTTCCCTTGCACTGTTGCCTTCCAAGATAGCCTACGGATCTGCATTGTTAGAAAAGAGAGCGTAAGCTACGAAGCTTAGTGAGCGGGGCTCAAAACCAAGCTACAACAATGCAGTTTTGAAAACCATCTTCACTTTGGAAACCAAAACCATTTCTCAAAATCACTTTCACAAATCATTTCCTTTCAAACATACCATACTTAAATCAAGTATAAGCAATTACAACAACACATGCCATAGGCAAAAACCATGCATAAATCATATGTTAACCACATATGCAAACCAAGCCTATCGGCTCCATTTCAACTCACATGCTTCAAGCATATAAACATAACCATATGAGTTTACCAAGCTCATATTAAAACCATAAATGAATGAGTATACCGGCATCATTGACACGTTTCTCGGATAAGCAGACACCTTGATGGCACAACCCCCATCAAGCCACATACTGAAACAACCCTCACCACAATCTCACTTCGACCGGGATGCCACAACCCGCATTGCCCGTTGGTGATAGCACAACCCCTATCACTCGCACCACAATAGCACAACCCCTAATGTGAAACCGAAGAATTTATCTCATACACGATTTTTGTAATTATAGTGCACTTCACATCCTTTTGATCGATCAATCTATCCGATATAACTCATGTGTCAATATACTCATCGCAACATCACAATCCACTAATTTACACCGGGGATAAACACCTCCCCAAACACATCCCAATTACCATAACCACAAGCCCATGCATAGCATGAACTCAAGCAACTTTTTCAAAAATCACATGGTGTTCTCATGGGAAAAAATCAACATGCATTTAATGCACAACAACAGTGGAAAAACATCATTAAAATGATGTTCATGATCAAAACATGATCAACATGCAAAACGACGAAAAATACCAAAATAACTCAAAACTTACTCTTAAGCTTGGATTGGCCTAACGACACAACACAAACCCCCAAAATGCTTCTTTAACCTTGTTAAGGCATTAAAAATCATTTCCACTCACCAGCGATTACCAAAACCAAGCCGAAACACTTTTCTAGCTTCCCGGTTCGCCCACACAAGTATTCAACGATTCCATATCTTCAACCCCTGCTTCTAACCAACCCAAAATAGAGGATTAGAGATATTTTCAACACTCTAACTTGCTGGAAAACATGGATTCAACAACTCAATCAAATCGCCTATCGAAACATTACCGAACCAAACCGAAAACATCGGAAAACTCAATTCGGACAACCTCCAGCAAAAACCCAACATTATATACCATTATAACACATGATTAAACATCTAAAAACATCAACCCATCATCAGAATACCATCAGCTATTGATTTACCACAAAACTCACCCCAAAAACTCACTTTTTCATTCATCAAACTTCAACACAAAACCCAATTTCGGGATTTATATCATTTACCCATCATCTCAACATCATTCTACATCAAAAAGAAAGCCCAAAACAATATTAAACCCATCTTTAACAGATCTCAACGAAAATCAACCCAAAGAGCTCATTTTACCAAATTTTCATTAAGAATCTTTTAGAAAACCTTAACTTTAATTAATAAAAGAATAAAAAACATGGGAATGTCAATAAAGAACCTTACATCAGAGGAGAAATTTGTTGCTCACCTCCAATGATAGTATTTCCCCCTTGATTAGCAAAGAACACTTGAGAAAACTAGAAATAAAATATGGGTTTTAGAGATAGAAGATAGGAAAACCTTTTGAAAGCATTAAATCAATTAGAAACATCATTTACCTTTGAGAAATTAAGCCTAAATGGCTGTTTGGCTGAAGATAAAATGGAAAGAGCTTCAAAATATAGTTTTAACATGAAATGAGGAAATAAGAGAAAACCTTTTTAGTTTTAATTATAAAACCCTTTTTAAAATATTTGAATAGTCAAAAATAAAGGGGAAATAACTATATTGGCCCAAACAATTTAGCTCCTTAAAGTGTAACCCCCTCGTCCCGGTCTGGCCGGATGACCGGTCTGAGTAGGCCACACGGGGAAAATCGAAGCGAAACCCGTTAAGGTTCCCCCTCGGTTAACAACCCTAAAAATTTCTTTTAATTTAATCTTCTCTAATGGCATGTTTAAATCCTATGTGATCATAACAGGGGAATAAAATGAAGAAGACACGCAACTGAAAACAGAACGACAAATAAATAGCCCAATTTTAGTCCCTTAGGCTGGCCGTTTCGAAACACTATTGAGGCGTATCGAAACGCCTTGACCTGGTCATCTGCCCCAAGCCCATACGAGGAGGCCGTATCAGAACGGTGGTCAACCGTTCCGAAACACCCTCAACGGTCAACTTCTTGTGGTCAACGAGATATTGACCGTTTCGAAACCCTTAGACTCGTTTCGAAACATTTCATCTCGGCAATTTCTCAAATTTCCAGTAGCCAAATTGTTCCGATACTCGTTTCGGAACAGGGGTTCACAGTGGCCAAACTGTATCGAAAAGAGTTCCGATACGGGGTCCCTGAAGCCTTACCCGTTCCGAAATGGCTCAGCCTGTTTCGAAACACGGGCTGCCTGCAACCTTCGAAAACCAGATTTCAACATTTCTCAACAATTCTAAAGGCCCTAAACGACCCCAAGAAGCACTCAACACAACATACTTGAACTAGAGGCATGGTCCCTATATCAAAACATGCTCAAACACACAAGGCATAAGATGAAACATCCATTCATGGCATTTACTCAAAAGGCAACATTACATATAAGGGCATGCTTGAAGACTTAAAAGCCAAAAGGCGCGATTCATCACAATAAGGTTTACATGCCATCCAAAAGCAACTTAAACATTCATAAGGCATGCCATCACACAAGCATTTGACAAGACATAACATGTTTACAATCAAAGTCAATTCATAAACATCAAACACATATATGAGTCATACATCGCTCATACAAAATACACTCTTGGCACATTGCTAAACTACTACATAATTGCTAAACCGTACTTGAGCAACAAAAACTTGGAAAGCCCCTTTCGCCTTGCTCCGTGCTAACACCACGCTAATGATCTGCATTGTTGAAAATGAGAGCGTAAGCTAGAAGCTTAGTGAGGATGCTCTAAAATCGAAAACATCAACAATGCAGGGTTCAAGCATGCAATTCCTTAATCTCACAAACAACATACATAGGTATCAACAAGTCAACCTAGCTAGTCTTTCAAGAGTTATAATATGGCATCTCACATCATACTAAGCTCAACAACAAATATCTAAATTATCAAAACATCATAAACACAAGAGCAATATCATTGGCCACTATTAGTTTACCCGGATGTGCGGATTTAATCTCAACAACCACATTACCTCGGTGGGATTACACTCATCACCGGACCTTGCATGGGCGGGATTCCACTCATCACCACATGCCCTACGGATGGGATTCCACTCATCATCCCATAGAATATAAATAAATTTCCGGTGGAATGTTACATCACCGTACTCCTCCTTGATGACTCAACGCCATCAAGGCCACGTACGTTTTGACTCAATTTGTGTGCACACTAATCCTAATGATCGATCATTTACACCCGGTAAGTTAATTAGTGCCAATTTCGTTAACCACATCACATATCCACCATTTCTATCACATGCTCATCACATACATATATCAAGGTAAATATATATACCATTCAAACCACATTTCTCACAATCAAATAGGCAAGGCATAAATAGCATCAATAGAAAACTGGGAGTTGAATTGGTAACTTAAGTTACCAATTCAACTCCCACATAGGAAAGGCCTACCAAGCACATTCCAACATATACACTACACACACTTGAACCAACTTTAAAACATATTTAAAGTTACTCACCACCCTTCCTTAGCAACCAAAACAAGCAAGCAAGCCTCTTATATGCCCGGATTCGATCCCGATGCTTCTCCAAAGTCTCCTCTTGTTTCTAGCCAATCAAAACACATCCATTACTCACAAATCAATGCTAAATTTTAGTCACCAACTTCAATCCATAAATACAAGCCATACTTCAACAATTTCAAATCCAACAATCACCCAAAATTTCCATTTTCGAGCTCCCTTAAAACCTAGCTTAAAACCATGTTTTCAAACACCTAAATGACTTCTAAATGGTCCCAATACACTTCCCTAACATCCCTAAACCATCAGCCCTTGAACCCAAGCCTAAAACACTCCAAAAATCCCATTTTTGACACCTCAAAAATGGCCACAAGGACCCATTTCGGTTTTTCACCCAAATTCACTCATTTTAACATATTATGTGTATTTTAAGGAGACTAAACCAAAACCCAACTTAATAAATCAAAATCAATTGACAAGCCCCATAAAAACTCAAACTTTCATTAAACCCCAAATTCCAAAGAGATCATAGTTTTAAATTTTAAAACTAGGTAAATGTAGAGGATGAAGAGGAGAGTTCAAATATATAATTACCTTTAAAAATTCCCTTGAGATGAGGAAGAAATCAAATGGAATAGTAAATGGGGTTTGAGAGGGGTTTATGTTTGATTTTCACGTTGGGAGAAAATGGAGGAGAAGACCACTTTTTTTGTTCTTTTTAACTTTCAAAAAGGTTGTCTACTTTTTCAAATTATTTTGGCTAAATTACCAAATGGTCACTCCCTTTTATTTAAAAGCTCAATTAGGTCAAGCCTAGGTCAACTTGATTAAAATTAATTTTACCGACTCGGGCCAACTAATCCGACTAACTTCTAACCCCAAAACACGGGTGTTACAACTCTCACCCACTTAAGGAATTTCGTCCCCGAAATTACCTGACTGAAAGAGATACGGAAACTGCCTTTCCATATCCTCCTTTCTCTCCCAAGTGGCCTCGTCCACACCTCGACGTTGCCACCGCACTTTTACTAACTCAATCGATCTACCCCGCAACACCTTACTGTCGGAAGCTAGGATCTCAACTGGTTCTTCCTCATAAGTCAAATCCGGATTCAATTCAATCTCCTCTACATGCATAACATGTGATGGATCGGACCTATACTTACGGAGCATCGAAACATGAAATACATTGTGTATCTTCTCTAGCTCGGATGGCAAACGCAACTGATAAGCAACTGGACCAACCCTCTTCACAATCTCATACGGTCCTATGTACCTCGGACTCAACTTCCCTTTTCGGCCAAATCTCATCACTTTCTTCTACGGAGACACTTTCAAGAATACCTTCTCACCCACTGAGAACTCAACTTCCTTCCTCTTCAAGTCGGCATAGGACTTTTGCCTATCCGAAGCAGCCTTCAATCGATCGCAAATCAATTTTACCTTGTCAGTTGTCCCCTTGAGCAAATCCGGCATGGGTAACAACTTCTGTCCCACTTCGGCCCAACAAACTGGAGTCCTACACTTCCGGCCATACAAGGCCTCGTACGGAGCCATCTGAATACTCGACTGGAAGCTGTTATTGTAAGCAAAATCAACTAGAGGCAAATGCTTCTCCCAAGTACCCTGAAAATCGATGATGCAACAATGCAACGTATCTTCTAAGATCTTTATAACTCTCTCTGACTGACCATCTGACTGAGGATAATAAGACGTGCTGAAGTTCAAATGGGTACCCAAAGCTGTATGCAGACACTCCCAAAATCGAGATGTGACCCTCGGATCTCTATCGGACACAATAGACTTCGGCACACCATGCAGTCTAACAATCTCACCAATGTACAAGTCGGCCAATCTATCTAAAGTGTAAGTAGTATTGACTGCCAAGAAGTGAGCACACTTCGTGAAACGATCTACTATAACCCACACTGAGTTCTTCTTTGTAGGAGTCAAAGGCAAGCCCGAAACAAAATCCATGGTGATATTCTCCCATTTTCATTCCAGAATTCTCAACGGTTGCAACAAACCTGAGGGAACCTGATGTTCTTCCTTCACCCTCTAGCACACCAAACACTTACTCACGAATTCGGCCACATCTCTCTTCAAGCCAACCCAAAAGTACTCATTCTTCAAATCACGGTACATCTTCGTACTCCCCGGATGCATAGCAACCGGACTACTGTGTGCTTCATTCAAAATCGTACGTCTCAAGTCACTGTCCTTTGGCACAACTATCCTATTTTTGAAACACAAAACCCCATCGGTATTGAAACTGTAGTCTGAAGATCTACCTTCGGCTATATCTTGCACGTGAGGTTCCAAAGATCTATCTAAGATTTGTTTCTCTCTAATCAACTGACCTAGGGTAGGTCTAACCTGAAGCTCGGCTACCAAGCCACCATCTCCGGACAAGCTCAATCTAGCAAACATGGCTCTCAAGTCTACGGCTATCTTCCTACTCAATGCATCGGCCACTACATTGGCCTTACCCGGGTGGTACTCAATGATAAGATCATAGTATTTTAGCAACTCTAACCACCTACGCTGTCTGAGATTCAAATCTCGCTGAGTCATAATGTACTTCAAACTCTTGTGATCTGTGTACACTGTGCACTTCTCACCGTACAAGTAATGCCTCCAAATTTTCAGAGCAAACACAACTGTAGCTAACTCTATATCATGGGTCGGGTAGTTACGCTCGTGGGTCTTTAACTGTCTTGAAGCATAAGCCATCACTCTCTTGTCTTGCATGAGAACACAACCTAGGCCTACATAAGAAGCATCACTGTAAACTACATAGTCTTTCCCAGACTCC
This sequence comes from Hibiscus trionum, assembly GCA_030270665.1. Taxonomy (NCBI): domain Eukaryota; kingdom Viridiplantae; phylum Streptophyta; class Magnoliopsida; order Malvales; family Malvaceae; genus Hibiscus; species Hibiscus trionum. The sequence continues at coordinate 1,415,949 of BSYR01000016.1, forward strand.
GGCTGAATCAAAATCGGTGCTTGGGTCAAAGCTTCTTTCAATTTGTCAAAGGCTTTCTGTCTTGCATCTGTCCACTCAAACTGAACACTCTTCTGAAGTAACTGTGTCAAAAGAGCGGCTAACTTAGAGAAACCTTCTACGAATCTTCTATAGTATCCAGCTAAGCCTAGGAAGCTACGTACCTCTGTTACAGACTTCGGTTGCTTCCATTCAACAATGGCCTCAATCTTCTTTGAATCAACTCTAATCCCATCGGCTGACACTACATGTCCTAAAAAGACTACCTCTCGGATCCAGAATTCACACTTGCTCAACTTCGCATACAACCGATGATCTAGCAAAGTCTTCAAAACTAGTCTCAAGTGTCGGTCATGGTCTTCTTCAGTTCGAGAATACACCAAGATGTCATCTATAAAAACAACTACAAACTGATCTAGGTACTGATGAAAAATCCTATTCATCATATCCATGAAAGCAGTCGGTGCATTAGTCAACCCAAAAGGCATGACTAAAAACTCATAGTGACCATACCTAGTTCTAAAGGTCATCTTCGGTACATCAACCTCTCTTACCTTTAGCTGGTAGTAGACCGATCTCAAGTCAATCTTCGAAAAGACTGTTGCCCCTCTCAACTGGTCAAACAAATCATCGATTCTAGGAAAAGGATACTTATTCTTCACTGTCAGCTGATTTAACTGTCTGTAATCTATACACATTCTCATGCTTCCATCTTTCTTCTTTACAAACAAAACTGGTGCACCCCAAGGTGAAGAACTAGGTCGGATAAAGCCTCTATCTGTCAACTCTTGCAACTGAGTCTTCAACTCTTTCAGTTCTTTCGGTGCCATGCGATACGGTGCAATCGAAACATGAGCTGAATCAGAATAAGTCTCGATAGTGAACTCTATCTCTCTATCCGGTGGTAACCTTGGCAACTCTTCTGGAAACACACTAGGAAAGTCACACACTGTCCGGATGTCTTGAGGTCTAACCTCACTCATGTTAGGGTTCATCATATAAGCCAAATATGCTTCACATCCCAACTCAACTAACCACTTAGCTTCTAGAACTGAAACTACATTGGATAAGAACTTCACGTTCTCACCCACCACTACAATCTCATAATCATCTGTAAGTCTCAAGGAAATCCTCTTAGTTTCAAAGTCTATCCTAGCTCTATGCTCAGTGAGCCAATCCATACCTAGAATTACGTCAAAACCATAGAAAGGTAGCTCCATCATATCCACTGGAAACACATGTCCCTGAACCATCAACGGACACCTTCTGTACATTTTTCTAACTACTACCGTGTCCCCAAAGGAACTAGTAACACTAACTCCTACTTCTAACATTTCACAAGGACAATTCAACGACTGTGCATGCTCACTCAATATGTAGGAATGTGTAGACCCGGAGTCAATCAAAGAAAGCAAACCCAAAGATTGTATCAAGAAGTTACCTGCGATCATATCGGTGTCATGCTGATCCCCACACTGAGCGTAAACTCTGGCCTGACCTCCACCCTCCGGCTGGACTGCAACTACATGTGCTATGTTTCTCTGGCCATCATTCCTTGGCTGGAAGTTACCTCTACCGCGCCTGCAGCCTCTCTGAAAATCATTGGCCCTAGTAGGAGCCTGAGCTGGTGCCTGCCCCACCTGATGTGGACAGTCACGCCTAATATGATCCCTAGCTCCACAACTCCAAAACGAGTGGAAATTCCCCCAACACTCATCGGTGTGGTTCCTCCCGCAAGTAGCACATGTGGGCAACTTCCCACCAGTCCTCTGGACCTGTTGGCCCCTACCGTGGTTACCGCCACCACGTCTATGATCATAATGATGCCGGTTGTCTCGATGCCTCTTGGCATCACCTCTATCAAAGTCACTGGACCTCTTACCCGAACTAGAACCACCAGATCGTTTGGTCAAGCCCAAACTGTGCTCTAAGTCCTTGGCCCTCGCGACCAAGACATCAAAATCAGTGTATTCTGAAGGTAGAGTATACCTCTTGATTTCTTCATTCAGCCTATAATCGAATCAGTTACATCGTTCCACCTCAGTAGGAACAAGCTCAGATGCATACTGACTCAGTCTGAAAAATCGAATCTCATAGTCTGTCACAGTCATACTCCCCTGTAGCAAAGCCATAAACTCCCTCTTCCTCTCATCGAGATATCGCGGACCCAGATACTTATTACGGAATGCTGACTCAAAGAACTCCCAAGTAATCTCGGCCTCATCCATACCCATAGTGATGGTAACCCACCAAGTGTAGGCATCACCCTGAAGCAAAGACTCAACACACCCTAACTTGCGCTCTCCGGTACATCCCATTTGTGCGAGGATACGGATAGTCTTCTCAAACCACAACTCGGATCTCTCCGGAGTAGACCCTCTGAACTCTTCGACTCCTAGACCACGGAGTCTCTCTAATGGCAACCCAGTGCCCTCTCCCTGATGATGTGCTGATGCCTGACCCCCAGCCACTGCAGCCTAGAAAGCCCCGGCTATCGCCTGAACCAAAGGAGCTAAGTCTATTCCGGCCGGACCTTGGCCACCTTGGCCTCCCTGAGGTCCATCTCCTTCGGCCCCGGCCTCGCCTCCTGCTCCTGGTGGAGGAGGTGGTGGTGGTGGTGGTGGTGGTGGTAGAGGAGCTCCAACTCCAGCCACAGGCTCTCCCACTTGAGCCTCAACTCTAACTACTAGCTCAACTCCCAGAGCCGCTGCCCATGGTTCCGGTCGAACCATCCTAGGCCTCCCACGTGGTCTCATGGTACAGCTAGCAAGATTTTAACTATAAAAAACAACAACAACAGATAGGGATTACGTTAGCAAAAGCAAGGGTCCAACAGTGCTCAAGTACTTCCTTTACAAAAACCTTTTTAAAATAAGTAATAGTAGCAATGGGCACTCGACTCAACACCAAACGCAACAATTTATGCTCTAAATCATCATACGAATAATCAAACATCGAGGTTTCATGGCAAAGCATACACCAAGCAATACGATCACTTAACACATCAAGCTTACAATTCAGCCACATCCTTTTTCAAACCAACCCATAAATAATCATTTGTCTCGCTTCTGTCCACTCATATCTGATATCCTTTTGTAACAATTTCGTCAACGGAACAACTATCTTTGAAAATCCTTTTACAAAACGACGGTAGTAGCCCGCTAAGCCTAGGAAACTACGAATCTCGGTCACAGACTTCGGTTGCTTCCAATTCACAACAGCTTCCACTTTCTTAGGATCAACTCTAATGCCATCCGCTGAAACAACATGACCTAGAAAGACTACCTCTCTAATCCAAAACTTGCATTTGCTCAACTTCACGTACAATTGATTGTCTAGCAATGTCTTCAACACAAGTCGCAAATGTCTATCATGGTCTTCCTTAGTGCGCGAATAAATCAATATTCATCAATGAACACCACAACAAACTGATTAATATATTTTCTAGATGCTCGAATTAAACCATATATTTAAGAACACACAGCGGAAGAAATCACGACAAGACGAGCATCGAACGATCAACCGAGCAACCAGGGACCAAAATGCAAAACTAGCATAAAACATAGACCTATGATAAAATTAAGGTGATCACTTTGAAATTAGTCTCATTTCATGCTTCCATGCTGAAATGCAACACAAAACAAGCCCACAATCAAACACAATTGATAACACATCAAGCTTGGACCAAAACGTAAGAAAAATAACTTCAAAGATACTCTTAACTAACTTCCAACGACCCCTGTTTAGGAACACCCTCTCTAGTATCGATACGGGTTTGCCCATAGAGCTTTCATTCCGAAACGGCTTAGACCAATTCTAGCCCTGCAAAGCCCGTTTCGATACCCGTTTTGAAACGTAGAGGCCAAAACAAGGGTCATTTCGAAACCTTCGAGCCCGTTTCGAAACGCCCTGCTGCAGTAAAAGAAAATCTGTAGGCCAAACATCTCCAAGGTTATTCCCCTTGGTTCCAATCAATACAAGCAACAACATAACAGCAATACAAGCATACAACGATAATAGCAAACAACCAATCATACTTTTAAACAAGAACCAAACCATGATTATCAAACGAATTAAACAAGAAACACCAAGATCCATGTATTAAGAAAACAAGCTAGAAAGCCAAAACCATAAGCTCAAGGTAAAAAGAAGCCAACCAAGGCATAACAAACATGCTCTCAACACAAAGAGTTTACAAAACACTCCCAAAACATAAACAAGGTTTAACCCCTTTGCCACACACACTATTATCTAAATGAAACCATACTTGAGCTTGAAGCGGACACTTGGATCACTTCCCTTGCACTGTTGCCTTCCAAGATAGCCTACGGATCTGCATTGTTGGAAAAGAGAGCGTAAGCTACGAAGCTTAGTGAGCAGGGCTCAAAACCAAGCTACAACAATGCAGTTTTGAAAACCATCTTCACGTTGGAAACCAAAACCATTTCTTAAAATCACTTTCGCAAATCATTTCCTTTCAAACATACCATACTTAAATCAAGTATAAGCAACTACAACAACACATGCCATATGCATAAAACATGCATCAACCATGCATAAACCATATGTTAACCACATATGCAAACTAAGCCTATCGGCTCCATTTCAACTCACATGCTTCAAGCATATAAACATAACCATATGAGTTTACCAAGCTCATATTAAAACCATAAGTGAGTGAGTATACCAACATCATTGACACGTTTCTCGGATAAGCGGACACCTTGATGGTACAACCCGCATTTCCCGTTGGTGATAGCACAACCCCTATCACTCGCATCACAATAGCACAACCCCTAATGTGAAACCGAAGAATTTATCTCATGCGCGAATTTTGTAATTATAGTGCACTTCACATCCTTTTGATCGATCAATCTATCCGATATAACTCATGTGTCAATATACTCATCACAACATCATAATCCACTAATTTACATCGGGGATAAACACCTCCCCAAACACATCCCAATTACCATAACCACAAGCCCATGCGCAGCATGAACTCCGACAACTTTTTCACAAATCACATGGTGTTCTCATGGGACAAAATCAACATGCATTTAATGCACAACAACAGTGGAAAAACATCATTAAAATGGTGTTCATGATCAAAACATGATAAACATGCAAAACGGCAAAAAATACCAAAATAACTCAAAACTTACTCTTGAGCTTGGATTGGCCTAACGACACAACACAAACCCCCAAAATGCTTCTTTAACCTTGTTAAGGCATTAAAAAACATTTCCAATCACCAGCGATTACCAAAACCAAGCCGAAACACTTTTCTAGCTTCCCGGTTCGCCCACACAAGTATTCAACGATTCCAGATCTTCAACCCCTACTTCTAACCAACCCAAAATAGAGGATTAGAGATATTTTCAACACTCTAACTTGCTCGAAAACATGGATTCAACAACTCAATCAAATCGCCTATCGAAACATTACCGAAACAAACCGAAAACATCGGAAAACTCAATTCGGACAACCTCCAGCAAAAACCCAACATTATATACCATTATAACACATGATTAAACATCTAAAAACATCAACCCATCATCAGAATACCATCAGCTATTGATTTACCACAAAACTCACCCCCAAAAACTCACTTTTTCATTCATCAAACTTCAACACAAAACCAAATTTCTGGATTCATATCATTTACCCATCATCTCAACATCATTCCACATCAAAAACAAAGCCCAAAACAACATTAAACCCAGCTTTAACAGATCTCAGCGAAAATCAACCCAAAGAGCTCATTTTACCAAATTTTCATTAGGAATCTTTTATAAAACCTTAACCTTAATTAATAAAAGAATAAAAAACATGGGAATATCAATAAAGAACCTTACATCAGAGGAAAATTTCGTTGCTCACCTCCAACGAAATTTATTTCCCCTTGATTAGCAAAGAACACTTGAGAAAACTTGAAATAAAACATGGGTTTTAGAGATAGAAGATAGGAAAACCTTTTGAAAGCATTAAATCAATGAGAAACATCATTTACCTTTGAGAAATTAAGCCTAAATGGTTGTTTGGCTGAAGAGAAAATTGAAAGAGCTTCAAAATAGAGTTTTAACGTGAAATGAGGAAATAAGAGAAAACCTTTTTAGTTTTAATTATAAAACCCTTTTTAAAATATTTGAATAGTAAAAAATAAAGGGGAAATAACTATATTGGCCCAGGCAATTTAGCTCCTTAAAGATTCTATGTTTTGACTCTTTTACAAAATGGTCACTATAAAAACAGATTTTGCAAACTTTACGTTTTGGTCACTAAACCGAAATGTCATGGTTTGGAAAACATTTTTCCAAAATTGTTTTTACCAAAGCCTTATATATATTTATTAAAGATTTTAGAAATTTATTTCTTATTTTTCCGACCATCCGAAGACTACTTTCCCTGAACTCACCCACAACTCCCAACACCGGTCTTTCGGACATCGAAACCTTATCGAATCTTCTAGATCTAAAACCAGGGTGTTACATTGCCACGTCAATTGATTGTCAAAGCAATTGCCACGACAACAAAGGCTAAATCCAACCATAACGGATTTCGACGAAAATGAGGTAAGTAAATGGTTAAATATTGATATAAGTTTTTCTAATAATATATTCATGCCTTCAAAAAAAGTCGCAAGGTGGAGCGTATACATGGACTATAAGGGAACACGAAAGAAAAATGCATCCACCATGGTAACGCAAAATGGAGTAGCTGGGAGCACATTGGCCCAACTCTTTTTTGGCAATATTGTAACTCGATGGAGGGTGTGGATGGGCTACAAGAAGTATCGGAAATGACCCTCCTCAAGCTTCATCAAATATGCAGTAACCTTAGAAGATGCATGAAAATGCTCTTTCTAAGAATTTTTAATTTTTCATTTTTAATCTTTAAACCTTTATTTTATTTTCGGTTATTTTAGGAGATAATTTATTTGTCTTTAGTATAATTAGTTTTTAGGTTTTCTTTGTTTTCCACATCAAGAAACAAAACCACCATGACCAAGAACCTCAAAACCATGGCAAGCCCGAGCTCACTCAAAGGAGCAAACATCTGTCCCTAATTCGCTGCCAAAACAGACGAGATGGTGCATGCCTCGGCAATACTCGATGCCTCGGCAACCCATGAAGGGCATGCCTCGGCAACCCCTAAAGCTCATGCCTCAACAAGACCTACTGCCTCGGCAATGCCTATTGTTAATGCCCAGGCAACAATACACACCAGCATATAGGATGCTATGTTATATATTGTGATTAACGCATTGAGGGCAATGCTTATCTTGAGTTTGGAGGTGTAGGTTTCACTGCGAAGGCACAACCATGCCACGGCATTATAATATAAGAATGCAGTTTTGTTTAATAATTGTCAATTTTTACTACATACATTGCCTTAACCGAATGAAGCTTATGCCTCGGCAATACTCTTTATCAATTGCTTTAGTTTATTTTTAATGAAATATTCTTACTTGGCAATAGAACTCTCTCTTCTTACCATTGTTTAGAACTGTTTAAAGCCTTTAATTCTAGGATGCTTAAGGAATATAACTTAGGAAATTGCTATTAGAACTTTTGAGACTTTTTATGACTTCAATGATTTAAGGAGTTCTAGTACACTTAGGGCATAGACTTGCTTAGAAAGAAAATTTTGGGTAAAAAGTTAGAGGTGCCTAACACTGGCTCTTGCTTAAGGAAGCCCTAGAGGTGCCCGAAACTGGCTCTAGGCTAATCACTAGAGATGCCCGAAACTGGCTCTAGTAGGTTAGAATGCTTCTAAAAAAGAAGAAAAGAGAAAGAGAAAAGAGAAAAGAAAAGAAAATACCCAAGTTAAGTAGTTTAATGCTTAAGTGTTTACCTAGAACCCATATAATCATCTTGTCATAATTTGCTCAATATTTCTTATAGCTTGATCCTAGGGAATTCCTAAGGCATCCGACATATTAAGGACCAAGAATGGTCATAGCCATGGTTTGGAGAGAGAAGGAAAAGTAAGACCAAGGAGACGGTTTATAAAAGTTAAGGTTTGGCAATAGATGGTTTGCATTGCTTGAGGACAAGCAATAGTTCAAGTTTGGGGGTGTGATAAGTGTCTAAAAGTTCTACATTTTCACCCTTTTTACATGGCAACTATTCCTTAAACTACACTCAATTGAGCTGCATTATAGCCCTCTATGCATTAATCACAATTTTTCTATCCTTGATCCTTACATTTGATTTATTTAATGAAAAAGGTATTGTTTGATGCATTTTGGTGCTTGTGCAGATTTACTCACTACTAGGGCAGGTGATGTCGTGCGGGCAAGTGATGCCGCCAGGGCATGTGATGTCGCGTGGGCAATGAAGAAAAGGGAGGATGGTGTGGAACGAGCTCTCGATAGGTCCAGACCGAGTTGAGCCAAAGATGATAGCTTCTATTGAAGGAAGCTGATTTATGAAGATAAAGCCTTGCGGAGCAGATCCAGTTTCAGACCCATGCTAAGGTAGCAGAATTCTATGTCGCAGCAGGTCATTGCCTCGACGGCATCTAATGCCAAGGCATTGTACAACCAAACTTGCCGGCGGGCAAAATATGCAAAGCGGTAGTCAATTTGAAGATCATGAAACGCTGAATTTTTCTACATACTTTGCATGGCAATTGGAGTTCAGGAAGACGAAAAAAGTATGGAAGGAAGGTTAAAGATGGAAATCAGCAAAAGTGGATAAAATACATTAAATTAAAGAAATTCACCTCTTTAATGAAGACAAGTCCAACTCCAACTTAACTTCTATCTAAGAAAGACTTTGCCTCAAGCCTCCTCCTATTAAAAGAAGGTCAAACCACCAAATTGAAGTTTTCGAGTATAGAGAGTTTGAGAGGTTTAGCATGTTCTAGTTATTTTCTTAGGCTATGGTTATTTTGTTTAGTAGTTGTGGGAAAACAATTGTATTTTGTTTAAGTTTCTAATGCAATAAAGTTAAGGTTTGCTTATTCTTGGCTTTAATCATTCTCGCATACTTATTGAGAGAGAGTTTGTGAGATTATCCATTTGTTCAATATCGAGAGAGTTGAATTCACGAAACGAATAAGTACGGTTTTCATCCCACGTGGTGTTAACTAACTCGGCCTAGAGATAGGTTAAGAGTTTCAGCGGCTAAGAGAAGTGTGTGATTGGTTGGTGTTTATCTTTGGTTTACGTCGAGAGGTATGGTCAAAGTCCATTCATCAAAAGTGTTCCGAGCTTAGAGATAAGGGGGAGCAATCCAAGGATACTTTGCCGAACCTTAATAGTATCTGCCCAAGAGCAAGAGATTGTCGCGGAAAAGACTCAACCTTTGCGACCGCGACAAGGACTTCGGTTATTGCCACGGCAGTTTCATGTTGCTACATTCAAAGGCGGAGACAAGTCAACTAGTTTCCACACTACGACGTAACTTAACCTGACCTACTCTTCTCTCTTATTCAACCTATTTATCTTTTATTTTTATTGTTCTTTAGTTTATTAGTTAGATAATACTCTTCCTATCACTTATTTGTGTTTTTATTTTCTATAATGCAGTATCTTAAGCTAGTGGCTCGAAGCCCAATCCCTGTGGAGACGATACTTGATACTTATATCACTTTATTACTTGTGACGTGTATACTTGTACAATTGCGAAGCACCTTTTACAGGCATCAAGAAGCATAGAGTTAATCTCATTTGTTGTCTCTATTAATCCACGTTATCTCGTTTATCAAAGAATAATTCAAATATTAATATTCACATCAATTACCTTCCTTAATTCACATTTATAGATTATTTATCGTATCGGGTATCAGTACTCGTGCACGAGTATCTAAATGGTACCCTTGGGTAACGGTACTCACACGCGTACCGATACTAAAACTCTTTACCTAGAAACTTTAATTTCCACAAGTACCGGTACGGGTCAACCCGTACCAATACAGTACCCCAATCGCATACCGGTTTGACCCAAGCTCATATTGATACCCTATTCACGAGTTCATATCATTTTCTCAAATTATGATGTTATCATGCTTGTTCGATCCTTAAAGCTTATGAAAGTCATTAGAGTTGGGTTACTTACGCATTCACCCAATTAATATTAATTACCGACCTCATAGTCATTTATTCGAGCAATTATCGATATTATCCCATAAGCATGGTTTCTATCAAATTATGTCAATCCATTCGAACAAGCATCAAGCATCGCAATTATCAACCAAAACAATCAATCACCAATTAATTATACGAGTATCTCAAACGACCCTATACGGTCTCTAAATCCTCTACAAGACTCAACATATTCACATCATCATCATCATGCATCTCATAAATATACCAAGTCTCATGATACTAGACTTATAACATGTTTATTCATCGTCTACCCATTTTGTAGATACTAACATGCAGAACAATCAATCTCCAATCAATTATAGGAGTTTGAGGTGTACTAACCTTAAATTGATATCGCTAAAATCCTCATCTGAGCTTCTCGAATATTCCACTTGACCCGATATCTGATCCAGAATAATTATCGTATAATAATTAATACCATGAGCATCTCATAACCACATACTTCAATGAATTCGAAGGGTCAAAAGCATAAAAACAACATATCGGGTTCGAATTTAGCGAAACGGACTGCGCCATTGGATTTGGAACATCGAGAAATCCTTAAATAGGGTCCCTCCCCAAAAAAGTCAACATTCTGGTTAACTCTGATCAAGGTCCATTGATCCGGTGTGGGGCAGGTGCATGGGAAGAACGGTGCACCCTTGGTACACGATCCTGTGCGTGTAGGTGCATGGGAAAAACGATGCACTCGTAGGGCGCGCTCCTGTGCGGACGAGTGCGCGGGCACCCATGTGTGCATGTTCTAGTGCTGTAATCCCCTCGTCCTGGTCTGGACGACTGACCGATCCGAGTAGGCTACACAGGGGAAACCTAAGTGAAACCCGCTAAGGCTCCCCTTCGGTTAGCAAACCTAGAAGATTTTCTTTAATTATCTTGTCTAGATGGATCATTAAGTCCTATGCGTGGAACGACAGCGGTTAAGCAAGACAAGACTAAGCAAACGAGACGTGAGTTAACTTAGATTTACCATATATTCAAGTTAGTCCATTTTCTTACACGCGCGCCCAAAACAAACATACACGACTGCAAACAAGGCTCACAAGAGAGCATACAACAACCCGGGCCAAAGCCCAACACTTGAGGACCTCCAAAGATGCCAAAAGCCCAAAATACAGGTCTTTGTTTCGAAACAGGCTTGCCATTTTCGAAACACGGGCCCCAGTTTTAAAAGCCAGACTACCCGTACCGAAACACATCCACCCCCATTTCAGAACAGGGGTCCATTTCGTCTAGGCGTTCCGAAACACTTTTCGGAACAGGCTCTCACAGTAGCCAAAGCGTTTCGAGACTCGCATCGGAACAGGGGTTCACAGTAGCCAAACCGTACAGGAACGTGTTCTGATACAGGTGTCCCTAGAACCACACCCGTTCCGAAATAGCCTTACTCGTTCCAAAACGCCTACAATCTGTGAGTTTCCAAAATCAGTTTTAAGCATCTCTAAATGATCCCAAACGCCCCCAACGACTTCAAGAAACAAACACAACATACACACATAAACTCTAGCGGCATACACCCTAGTCCAAACACGACCAAAACACATGACATGTAAGATAAGGGCATACATTTAAAGGAAACAAGCATTCACCATGAAGTGACATACATGCATTTTAAGGTTTCTTGCCTTAGAACCAACATTCACATAAGCATTCAAGATACGCATTAAAGCAAGGTTTACAAACCAAAACAAGGCATTTAAGCAACGAAGTAAACATGGTTTACAAATCCATCAACATAAAGCATTAACAACATAAAGCCAACACAAAGGAGTCTAGATGCAAGCTCCTAAAACACGTAGCATTTCCCATTGCTAAACTACTACATTATTTACCAAACCATACTTGAGCAACTACCACACACTTGGACGCCCTTTCTTTGCTCCTTGCTAACTCCACGCTAATGATCTGCATTGCCAGAAAAAGGAGAGCGTAAGCATAAATCTTAGTGAGCGGAGCTCGAAAACATAAAAACGACAATGCGGGGTTCAAATCTCTCTTTAAAACAAAAGCCAACACATACAATTCATCTGACATAATCTTCTTACTAACACACAAGATCAACCATAAGTCAACAATATAGACATTTATCATGGCATCACACTTCATGGTATGCATAAAGGCATAATCTTAGATTTAAAGCAAAACCACTAAGAGGGAATGATATAGTGAGACACAAACATGAACAATACATGGTATGCACAAGCATAACCAAAACACACACGGTGGGACCACACATCACCGTTTGACTACTAGTTTTTCGATGGGACCACACATCACCGTATTCTTCTACTAGTCACTATCGGCGGGACCACACATCACCGGAGTCTTATACAAGTCACTACCGGCGGGACCACACATCACCGGAGCAACGACAACCATCACGTGAGGTTCGACACCAACCATGCAAGACGATATACAAATCACCCTCATGCAACATGGATACACCATATCACGCATGACCAAAACATCTTGTAACAAAAACCACAATTATGCACAATCTTACTTCTTACAGTCTTACCAACCGCATTTGGTCTTACTTACCATTTCCGTGCGCAACCTGCACCAACTTACATATATTTTACAAGGCATATCAACAACACCATTGATTTCATCACGCATGGTAAACAACATAATAACAACAACATGTTTCCTCCCATAGTATTGAAATTTTATGCATAACAAGTCATCACCACAAGTAATGAAAAACAAACGGTAAAAGGGGAATTTAAAGAGGCGATACACATCAACTTACTCTTGAGTTTAGATTGGCCTTTCAAGCTCAATCTAAACTCTATCAAAACCATCTTTGAACCAAAATGTTGCTTAAAAACATTTCCACTCACCATTCGCACACCAATGCAAACCACAAAGTCGTTTCAAGCTTCCGAACTTCCCGGGACCGCGTCCGAACCACCCAAGGCCAAATCCGCTATTTCTAACCAATCAAAAACAATGTATTACTCAACCAAATCATCACCAAACACAGCCACAATCCCAAACTATAACCACAAGCCAAATCCTTATAATTTCAAACCCAAGCTAACAACCAAAATCCCATTTTCGTACTCCCATCAAACCCAGCTGAAAACTACCAATTTAAACACTTAAAACACTCCAAAACATCACTCTAAGGCTGTACAACCATTAGCTCTTCATTTCCCTACATAAACATCTTAAAAACTCTCATTTTCCACTCCTAAAAATCACCTACAGCAGTAGCTTCGGGAATCCATTCAAACCAACACTATCACCACTTAAAAATCATCAAATAACATCTAAAAACACCTATCCAAAGTCACCACAACATCATTCCAACAATCCTTCACATAACCACTCCAAAAATACAAGTTTTGACACTTTTAAAACACCCCCAAAAACCCATTTCGGGATTCTTTATAAAAACCAACCAAATTGAGATATAATGTTCCTTAGGGCAAGGTTAATTCAAAACTCAACTCTATCAATCAAAAGCAACCCAAGAAGCCATTAAAGTTTCATACTTTCTTTAAAACTTTGAAATCATGAAAATCTCTATAATGGTGTTTTTGAAAATCTAAAACTATCAATGTGCTAGAAATTGAGAGGACAAGTTAAAAACGGTCTTACCTCGTTGAAATCACTTGAATTGATGGGGGAAATGAATGGAATAGCATTTAGGGGTTTAGAGAGTTTTTGACGTGAAAATCCAAAGGAGGAAGAAGATGAATAGTGAAAAACCCCTTTTCCAGTCATCTTAAATCCTTTACTTTAAAATTTACAAGTTTGCCATTAATGAATTTCAAATCCCTTTTTCTTTTTTTCTTTTTTTAACCAAAGTCTAATTTAATTAAACCGAGTCTAACGACTCGAACCCGACTCGCACGCTCAACTTCCAACCCCGAAACCCGGGTGTTACAAGTGCAGTGCAGTGGACGAGAGATCGGTGCACTCGGCTGCTGTTGCATACGCCCACCCTCAGCGGCGGCGCGTGAAGGCACGTGGGACGTCCTTTGGTGGGCGAAAGATGGCAACGATCTTCAGCCCCGCAGTTCTCCGATGGATGAGTCTAACGGTGGCGATAGTTTACGGCAGAGGACAGCGAATCTTCAAGTTTCAACTCCCCTGAACCTTCTCTCCACTCACCCCGATGACTAGCGACTCCGAAAGTGACGAGAAGACCACCAGCCGACTTGTCTCGTCGAGCTGAAGGCGATGGTGCCAACGGTGTCGTGCTTAACGATCTGGACGATGGTAGATCAATGTTCAAAACTCTCTCTATACTTTTCCTCTCTTTTCTTCTTTTTTTCTCTCTCCATCAAATCACTATCCAACATTATCATTTTCTCCCCTTTTCCAACATTCACCTTTATTTTCAAAAAAAAATCAAATAACACTCTCTTCCAAATCAATAGGCCCACACTTTAATACCCATGACTTGGGCTCTAAAAATAATGGCCTAAAATTCGGGTCCAAGACCCGTTTCACTAACTCGAAGCTCGGGTCATTACAAATAGTTTATTAGTTATTAACCTTTTGTAGATATTAATAATAATTAAATTATAAATATTAATTTTTAATATTATTACTGAGCATATGTGAGGATCAAGATATTAATTTTTTATTTGTGAAATTATATTTTATTAATTATTAAATTTATATTTATTTATTAATTTATATTTTAATTATTTATTTATGATTTTTTTAATTTTATTAGTTAAACAAATTTATGTTATTTAGAGAAATTTTTATAATTATCAAGGACAAAATAATCTTTCCAAGTCTTTTATCCAAACTTCTAACACAAAAACTCTTAATGGAGCTTTTTTTCAAAATGAGATGTTTCACTTCAATCCTTTATTTACCAAATATCCAAATTAGCGGATTTGCCTAGTCAAACATCTAAAAATGCTTCAACCTCTAATTTTAGCTCAAAAAGATATTACATGGTCAATATATTAGGGTCTAATTTATCAAAAAAATTAGTTGGGTTTTAAACCTTTTCTTTGTATGGTCTTTGTATGATATAAAGTGACTAGTTTCTTATTTTAATGGTTATAGGAAAAATGTCCAAATCATGTGTTTATGTTACGTTTATGATTGTAAACACTCAATGTGATTTGAATATGTCTCATTTTTAATAAACTAGCCGCTTTTATAAAAAAAAATCTTAGCAAGGTCAGCATATTTATGATTTTTTTTCTAAATAGTTTATTGTAATTACAAGGGTAGTATATATTTATGTTTTTTAACCTTTTGATAAGGCACACAGACATTGCAGACAAAGTTTCTCAAATTTAGATTTCTTAAAAGGCAAAATGACATAATATGCCCCTCAACGTTTGCATGTTTTGTCATTTGGCTCCTTATTCTTTTTTTGGTCCAAATATGCCCCCCAACGTTTGTTTGTTTTGTCATTTAGCCCCCTATTGTTTCTTTTGGTCCAAATATGCCCCCAACGTTTCATTCATAGTCCAAATATGCCCCTGTTGGATGTAAACTGTCAATCAACTGACGGTCAACGACTTATAAAAAAATTGACGTGGCATCAGCAGATCTTAATACGTGGGAATTCTAGTTAGCATCAGCTGTTAAACGTCAGTTGACTAACAGTTTCCATCTAACGGGGGCATATTTGGACCAAATTGAAACGTTGGGGGCATAGTTGGACTACGAATGAAACGTTGGGGGAGTATTTTGACCAAAAAAAGAATAGGGGGCCAAATGACAAAACATGCAAACGTTTGGGGCATCTTTTGTCATTTTGCCTAAAATTTAATATGTTTTCAATAATTGTTATTAGAGCCATTTTTTCTAATACTTGTTATTAAGGGCATACTCTTTAATTTTTTTTTCAGCACATGCTATTAGATGCCTAATTTTTAGGTTCACGCTTAGGCCATGACATCCAAGCTTAGCTCATAGTGATGGTTACAATTAGGGCCGTAAATGAGACGAGACATATCGCGAGTTACTCGAGTTTGATTCGGTCAACACTCGACTTGATTGGACTCGACTCAAGCTCGAACTCGTTTTGAGTTTTTAACAAGCCGAGTCGAGCTACTTGATACCCGGCTCGAAAATATAATATACTAGATTTTTTAATTTTTTTAATTTGAAATTTAAAATATAAATTCATAAACCTAAACCCCTAAACATAAGTCCTAAAGCCTAAAATCTAAATCCTAGATTCTAAACCCGACAACCTAAACTTTTAAACCTTGAACTAACACCCTAAACCCTAAAATTAACAAGCTTGTGTAAACTAAGTTTACACAACTTGTGTATTAAAGTTTTTTTTCTAATAGGGCTTTAAATGAGACGAGACAGATCGCGAGCGAGTCCAACTCAGTCAAAGCTCGGTCAACACTCGAGTCGAGCACTCGACTCGATTGAACTCGACTTGAGTTCTTAACGAGCCGAGTCGAGCTCAGATTATTTAAGCTCGTTAAAGCTACTCAAATTCGAACTCGACTCGAATTCTTAACGAGCTGAGTCGAGCTCAGCACTACTCGATCTCAACTCGGCTCGTTTACACCCCTAGTTACAATTGAAAATAATGCTCTTGTAGCTCTGATCATTTCAAATATAATAATGATATATTAAATTTGTATAAATGTTCTATAATTAAATAGTTATAGTTACAACACGTAAAAAATAAAAAATTACCAACGGGGTCGGGGTTGTTCCAAATTTTAAGTAGTTTGATATCGCTAAAGGAGGTCTTAAGTACGAGGCTTTGTGTACGTATGGAAGACTCACCCACCAAAATTGAATGTGTGACGTAAATAGATCCGAAATGTTTAAGACAAAACCCTAAAAACCACGGGAGAAACAAAAAAAAAGAATTCAATTTTCATTAAACCTATTAAATGCTCAAATAAAAGATGAAATTGGGTTGATGAAATTGGGTTGATCATAATGGTTTTCTACCTAGATAGTTCATTAAGATTTATTATTTTATAAGAGTTCAACTCACTTTTAAGATTTAATTTTATAAAAAGAGGTGGAAGTGTAGCAAATTTGGATGAATATTTTTTTTTGGGAAAAAATTTTAGAAAAATATTCCCTTCTAAAATCATTTAGAAAAATATCTCTCATTCGGTCCACGCAAGAACGACTCGCGCTCTACTAGGTGCGAATTTAGATCTCACATTTTAAAGGACACGACTTCCATCTGATGTAGTGTGTCTTATCCGCCGGCATATTTTAAACATTCGATTAAACGAACTTACGCTAATCAAGGCACGAGTTCAGTGAGATATTCAGACGAAACGACGCGAATTTATCGCAGTAAATATGAACTGTTGAAAAATAAATGATCACGTTGAATATACATAGAACTTGTGCTACACAAAACGCGAGTTCCTGGGTAATTAATAGAACCTGCATCCTACATGATGCGATTTTAATTGAATACACATTTGAACTGGTGCGAATTTTGCTATAAATTGACCCTTACGCCACCCCTTTATTCACACCAAAAAAATTCTCTCTAAATTCCCTCTCCATTAATTTTTTCGTGAAAATATCTCAATTAATATCTCGAGTTTGAAGTAATGGTAGGGTTGATAAGGTTGGATCAGAAACACGTTTTCGATTATTGGCGGAGAAATGTAAATTTTATTTATTTATTTATTTTGAATTTGTATTTTCAGTTTTTATTTTGTTATATTTTATAAAAACTAGTATGGTAGTTTGAAATTGAAATTAATTTACAGTTTAATTTTTTTTACGATGGGATGGAACGTCATCTGAAATTTTTATCAATCGGATGACGAATGGACTCGATCCGTGTCTATAAGATTATATCTCGAGGGCCAGATTTATGCACATATCCAAAATCATTGGAGGTGCAAAATTTGATGTTGCACTACAATAAAACAAGTCTTTAGCGGCATTTTTTAGTCCTATAGTGGCGTTTTTTAATGCCACTAAAAACTTTCTCGGCGCTTAAAAAAGTGCCGCAAGAAGTGCTGCTAAAACCAACGCTGCAAGAGTTCGCGGTATTTTTGGGTAAAAATGCCGCAAAGGTCAAAATCTATAATGGCGTTTGTTTTTACAACGCCGCGAAAAATTGTTCTATAGTGGTGTTTTTTTACAAATGCTACAAAAAAACTATTCTATAGTGGCATTTGATTTTACAAACGTCGCGAAAAACTGTTATGTAGTGGCGTTTGATTTTACGAACGCTGTGAATAACATCATGCTTCAAAAAAAGTCAAATAAAAATAATACTATTATTATATAATAATCTATCAGTGATGTTAAATTAACAAATGTTGTACCAAGTTATTTGAACATCCAAAGAAAAGAAATTGAAATGTGAAGGGAGTACAACATGATTCCTTACATACAAATACAAAGAAAATCAACAAAACTACATGCCATCGACTAGTGTAAATATATTGAGTTGTAAAATTCAAAGTGTGTACATATTTACCAGGTTTCTCAGATTTCTTTGCTGTTGGATCTGCACGAATTGCAGCATGAACCTTTTTGTACATTCCCTCCAAGTTGTCCGCCTTAATACCTCTTTGTACTATATTTGTACTTCTCTGGCTTATTCTCCATCAAAGTCTGTTAACTAGACAAAGTTAGAGACTTGCACACATATTAAATACGACAAAGTTGGAGACCTCTATCTTTCTAAACGATCAACCTCCATCGTGGAGAGAACTTCAACATCATTATTATTTTATTTTAACAACTTAAAACTCTTAAATCTTACCCTCATATATGAAGAAACATGGCCACCATAAATGTATTTGATTCTAGCTATGTTTAACTGAATTGAATTGGTACAACTTGGCAACAAGTTCCCTAATAGACTCCAGCAATATTTGTAAACCAAAAGTTGCCATAACTGAAGCAAAAACAATGATACCCTGAATTGTCGAGCTTTGTTAATACACAATGTCCATTTACCATGATGAAACATAAGTTTATATTGGAGCCAAGCTTAGTTTTAAAGGGCGCTAGGGGTCCTTAGAGCAGAAGCACTAGGCGCTAGGCGAAGGCGAGGCGCACTTTTTATGCTGAAAATTTATAAATTAATTCTTAAGTATGTACAACTCAAAACAACATGATAATCATATTATAGAAGTTTTAGGGTTAAAATATTGGTTGTCAAAATATTTAATATTATTTTATAATTAATTTTTGCACTTTGATGATCATCTTTATTTAATATATTAATAGAAAAATTACTTTTTTTATAATCATGTTAATTACCAGTTAAATGATTATAAAAAATTCACATTACAACAAATAATATTGTCTGATATCTTTCGAGTTTCAATTAAAATTGATGTAATTCAATAAAATGAAAACAATAAGATATATAATTTATAAATAGAATTACAATTGCAATACATCTATAAAAATTAATCATAATCAATTATTATAAAATATAAAAAAAATAATTAAAATATTCTTAATAATTCAATTCAAATATATATATACTTAATAATATACATAGAAAATACCAAGAAGAGGAAGAGGAAGAGGAAGGAGGAGGAGGAGGAAAGTTTAGAACTCATACTTCTAATTTCTAAAGTCCTTTTATTTTCTCCATTCAGCTTTCTCGGCAACCAAACAACTAATTTCTCAAACTGGGGATTTATCCGTTCTAACAACAAGAACCATATACAACCCAAAAATTTTATAAATTTATATGTTTCGCTCCCTTAACTTTCTCATCATAAAAACCCTCATAAAACTAAAACTCGAAATTAAGAGAAACAAAGCTAACCTTTAAAAGATACTGGAATATGATGACCTTCTATGATGGTTCTTGTTCTTGTAAACAATTCGAAAATGCCACTAAAGCAATTTCTATGCTATCATTCACAGTTTAAAATGGTATCTGAGTGAGGATTGAGAGGCGGGAACAAGGGTGGTCGGAGGAAGGAGCGTTGCTGGTGGGAGAAGGGAATAAGCTAGGGTTTGAAATTTTAATTTGAGAGAATGGAGAGGTGTGAGGCGGTTGAGGGATTGGGAAAAATAAATTATAAAACACGTGATTCAGACCTATTGTGGTGTTTGTTACCAAAAACGCCACTAAATATTATCTTTTGTGGCGTTCATGTGGCAAAACGCTATTAATGTGAATCCTATAACAGCGTTTGTTCATAAAAATGTCACTAACATATGAGTTTTAGTGGTATTTCTTTTTAAAATGTCAACTTATATAGTTTATTGCGGTGTTTTAGAAAAAATACACCACTAAAGATAAAAAAAATTAATGGCATTTGCTCTAAAAATACCGCTAAAAACTTATTTTGCTGTAGTGTTGATTTGATCAACGTGCTTGTAAAGAGGTGGAGGCCGGAGACACACACATTCCACCTTCCATGCAGTGAGGCGACTATAACATTGGAGGATGCGTCGCATATTACTGGTCTACCGGTCGACGTAGAGATTATTACCGGTCACAGCAGTGGTGACTGGCGTGGCTTGTGTTTTGAGTTGCTAGGGGTTGCGCCAGACAGGATGGATAGCAACTGTGCGGGAAAATTTTAGTCATTTACCAGATGACCCGAACGAAGAAGTGAAGATGGTAAAAAAATATTATTTTTGTGAATATTAATGCAATAATTAAATTTCCATGTGTTAATATATTTTTTTCGTATTGTAGGCATATGCTCGCGCTCATATTTTACAAATAATTGGCGGGATATTGGTTCCCGACAAATCTCATAATAAAGTTCACATGTTGTGGTTGCGGCATTTGCGAGATTTTGATGATGCTGGTAGATTGAGCTAGGGATCGACAATACTTACATTTCTCTTTAGGGAGAAGAGAAAAACCACCAATCTAGATAAGCATGACATTAGAGGTTGTCTATTGTTGCTTCAGTCTTGGACGTGGTTCAGAATGTCGTTTTTGCGCTCTGAACTGAGCGTGCCGAGTCCATATATTTTTCCACTATGTCAGAGGTAAGCAAAAAAGTAAATATTTTTTAAAAAAATTAAATAATTTTTTAATATATGTTTTCTAATATTAAAGTTATGTTTGTTGTTATGTAGGTGGAGCGGTAATTTAAGTCATGTTGGTCTGGCCAAAGGTCTGATGGCTATCAAACAAGATATTGAGAATGAATCCGGGAATCAAGTAAATATTTGGAGTTTGAATTCAATATTGAATTTCATGTATTTAGTTAAAATAAAGTTTATTAATTTTAGTTATAATTGAATATTGTACAATTTTTGTGGACAGCGTACTCGGATCTGAGTATCCACGAATGCCTGGCGAAATTTTCAGACGGGACAAAGATTGCTTGGACGACCATGGTACCACTCATCTGGTAAGTTACAGTTGAGTGGCATCCGAACGATCATGTCTTACGGCAGTTTGGTTTTGTCCAAAGAATCCTGGAGAACCCTTCAAATTTTGACGATTTACATAGGATCACTCGACAAGGGAAGCTCGTGGTAAAATAATATTAATTGGTTTAATGTTTTATCAATTTGAATGTAGTTTATATTTATTTATAAAGAAAATTTTAAAATAATTTTAATTGGTTTAATATTTTATCAATTTGAACGTAGTTTATATTTATAAAGAAAATTAAAAAATTTGATATTGTGTGGTAGGTTGATTGGTCGGCGAGGCACATAGAGTGGATTGCTCAGTAGAGGGTAAAGGATCATCCGCGACGGTTGCCCATTTGTGACTACGTATTGTTTGATACGATGGTCAACTACGATTATGTTGTGTGGTACTTGTTGAATGGGAAGCCAATTTTTTAATCTAGAGGAACGAGTGGTCGTCAATGAGCGTGTGCAATGCAACCGCCCACGGACTAAACGTTCGAGGGGAGCACATACTACTTCTGGCGTTGCTTCATCATCGAGGAGAAATGCTTCTGCCTCTTCAGCACCGGGACCATCTCAGGCCACCCAACCGATCCGACCACATCCTTTTCCCACTCGATGCACTCATCATTTCATCGGTCGCCGAGTTCGACGGAAGGTTTTTTCACGCCTGTTGTGGCCACCCCTACGGTTCATTTTCGGCCCTAATGAGTCGGATGTCGAGTGTTCCTACAGCATACATACCTTTGTATCCGTTTCAATCGCTGACAACTGATTTTGGGATTGTGTTTGTTTAGCAAGCACCGTCGCAGTCCCTGTTCTTCACATGTGGGCTAGTTGGAACAAATGGTATCGCTGGATATGGAACTGAGAATGAGAAGGATGATGAGCATCCAATTGAACCCTTTCTTCGTCGACGTAATCCCGATCGACCTCGGCGTCCATCGGGGTGTGGTACCGGTGGACATAGGCATCATTAGTTATATGTTTTCCTTTATTTAATAGTTTTAGTTGTACATTTTTATTTTTTGAAATGCAATATTTCTATTAGTTTATATTTTTTGAGTACTAAATATTTCACATTTATTTTTTCGAACGATTTTGACCAAATAGTTCTTAATTGCATCGATAAAAAGGTGAGCGGGTAACCTAATCATTTTTTTATATTAATATATAATTTTTATATTCTGACTAAACTCGCATCTTGCTAAATGTGAATTTGTATGCGCCTGACACGTCAAAGGAACTCGTGTCTAGATGAACACGAGTTCAACTGACACGTCAGGAATCCTGGGCCAAATTCTCTATTTCCCAAACGCAAGTTTTATGATATAAATAGCAATGAACCATACGCCGTGCAAATTCGAAGCGAAAAAATAAACTACGATGTAATGCATTAAGTTTTTTATTGTGGTTTGTCGGTATTTGTAGTTGCATTTATATGATGAGTAGATTTTGGTCGGTTACCATTTCTGGTCAGATGATTGTTCGGTGCTTTCACGAGGAACGACAACAACAAATCAAAATATATGGAAAATCGAGGTTTATATGAAGTGTATGCGGGGGTCTTAACCTTTTATTTTAGGCCGCGGGTTACTTATTTTTACGCCACAATATTGGAGGCTAGGTTAAGACTTCCGTATGTAACTGGAGTCAAAACCCCTACCACCGGTGCAGAACATGATCAGTGGGTAGAACTGGTCGTCTTTTGGGGCACACAAATCCATGAAGCTTGGTCATCTACCCACATCATGAAAGCATGTTTAGGGGTACAATACTTGGCTCTAATAGACCTTTGAGCTTGAAGACGAGGACCGGTTCTTTACTCAGCTTAGGAAGTAAACTTAGGGTATGTTAACACTTGACTTTGCAAAATACATACCCCGAGATTTTAAACTTACTAGACTACTCAGGCCTTCAGAAGAAGAGCACCAGTTCTCTACTGAGTTTTGGTTGATGAACTAGGGTATGTTAACAAGGAAGACTACGAGTAAAGCATACCCCCAAGGATTTAAACTTGTTGGACCATTCAGCTATGGAAGTAAGATGATATTAGCCTCAAATATTGGTTTAGGCATGAAGAAGAGAATCGAATGTTTAGGGGGTACAATACTTGGCTCAACTTTAATAAGGATGAGACCAAGAGACCAAAACAAGTTCAGGATCTTTAATGTATGTAGAATGTCTATTATAAATACTATAATAATCTACGCGTGTTTCTTTCTTTTATAAGCTTTTTTATTAGCATGTTTAGGGGTTTATTTTACGTGTTTAGAGCAAAACTGACACGAACACCTTCAAAAATAAACAAACCACGGATGATTTACACCCCTATAAATAGTTTCTAAAATAAATGAATGAACGAACATCGGTTCATTTATACCTCTATAAATACACCCCTCCGCATCCTCAAAAACTCACACCTTTCCTTTCATACTAATTCGCTCAATTTTTCTCTTAGTCCATTTCGTTCATTCGAGCTCTATAATGGCTACAAACATAGATGAGTTCACATCTATTGGGAGACAGTTGTGTGATGCTGGTGTCGATAGTGACGGTGAACTAGAAGTTGGATGATATTCACGACTAAGAAAATTGTGGAGGATGCAATTAAGAACTACAACATACGCTGATTAGTTGTTTAGTTAGTGAAGAAAACGAGTGCGGACAACTATGTTGCAGAATGTGTATAAAAGGACCACGGCTGTAACTAGAGGATACGTGTATCACGAAGGAAGAGGCTGAACAACGTGTGGCAGATAACAAGATACGACGGACCTCATACATGCTAGTTGTTCCAATGTACTTGGATCATTCATACATTTTCTTAATTACATATTTGTGATTGTTAACAGTTTGAAAGTGTAATTGGATGCTTCATATATTATTTATGATGTGATAAAAATTATGTAACGTAAGTACGCAATTTGGATCGGATATATGCCGAAAATTATATTAACGAAATGTACTACATGATAGTTAATTGAAATAAATACACCAATATTAAAGTACTAAGTCTAGTTAAAATGAATGGAAGAGGAATCTGATTCGATGTCGTCGTAGTCAGTACTTATGTTAGATGTTAAGTTTAGTTCCTCAATTATTTGTTCCTTCTCTTGTCGTCTCCTATAATTTCATGTAGAGACCGCGTCCTCGTATGGACAATGGGGGCCTGTTGATACAGTGGTTGATGAACTGAAGCCTTCATCCGCATATCTTTCTCATTAGATAGTGTTAGCATGTAGTGTTCTTCTAGGGTGGGCTCATTGACTGGTACTTTGACACGCAATGCAAAAAAAAATTGAGCTTGTACACTCCCTAACCCATTTTGAAATCAACTCAAACAAATCATCTTTTGTGATTTTGTCATTGAAAGAAGTGTAGAAGTAGGTTCCACAAAATAAAATAGTAGTAGAAAATTGCGCCATAATTTGTATTTGTGGGTTGGAAATATATGTAGGAACAAATTGTTTGAGTGGTGTAAATGTTACTCTAGTAGAATTTATATGTTAGATGTTGGGGTCTTAATGTTGGTTTTACACGTGTTTCCGATGCCTCTATTAAATTATTGGGATAGAAGGCCGAACTCCCGTTTAGATAAACGCGAGTTCCACTGACATGTCATTTTTCCTGTAGAAGATTAAAGAACTCATGTTTGGCAGGACGTGAGTTCGTCTGCCATGTCAGGAATCCTGCAAAAGGTGGCAAAACTCGTTGTTGGCCAAACGCGAGTACAACAAACGTGTCAAACACATCAACTCATATTTTAAGGGATTACTCGTCGAAATTATCAAACACGAGCAACATTTTATAACAAACCATAAACAAAAAACGTGTGAGAAAGACTGATTGCTCAACAATGGCAAGAAAAGTGACAGTTATGGTATACTACGATAGTCAGATGATCCTTGATCTCGATGTTTTATTTCAGTCCCCTAACAGTGTTACGATAAAGATTTTGAGGCGAGCCATGTATCAAACGTTGAAAGAAACAATATCAGGGAAGGTTCCAAATGCTTCTATGAGGGAATTGGAGTCATTGAAGTGTCGATTTCCTACGTCGTTAGAACCACATTGTATTTCACAATATTCGATGTTCAGGACACTCGTGCTATGGAATTGGTGATCGAGACCCATACTCAGTATTCAATAGGATGGCCCATAGAGCTCTTTGCAACATTTTCTAAAGGTCATGTCAGAGATCATAATGTGGTTCCAAATTGGCTACGAGCAAATCTTGACTTCGACCCAAATACCCATAGTCCAACATCAAGTTTGCGACATGGCTTCAACCTACTAAATAAATATGAGCAATGGTGAAGCTTCTTCGTCTTCTACTTCGAGGCTAAGGCATTCTCGCGTGGCTAGGTTCGACTTTGACCTGAACTTGCCACCAACCCAACACTCAACGTACAATCCATACGGTGCGAGTCTAGGGGGCGTCCTATGAGGTTGTCTTACCATGAAGAGTTTAATCCATTTGATGATTTCTCAACCGGACGACACTCAACTTATATCCCTAGTGAGCTGAGCGTAGATGATTTCTCATATATAGGGAAATTCAAGCGATGCTACTGTTGACCTAGATAGGCCTCGTCAGCGGTCTCGTGATCGGGTTAGGACTGCAGAACCTATTAATGTACATGTGATTGATGAAGTAGAACTTGATGTGCCCATCGAAGTAGAGGATGACGCAGACGATGCAGAGGAAGATGTTGCCCCACCTAACTTACTGGAGCAGCCGTGAGGAAAATTGAGGCGGACAAATATATTGCAGAATGTCCTCACAAGTACCAGGGATGTAAGTGGAGGGTCTGCATATCACAATTGAAGAGGCTGAATATACTATCAACTATCTGACAATGAACGCTCAATCACCCTGCTGCAACTGCTGGTGCTCGAACCCGTGACCTTTAGGAACAACAACCATTCCCTTAACCATTGAGTCAAGTTGGTTCGTGCTGTAGCAACCAATTAATAAATAAGAAACTAGGTTTTATGTACAATAAAATAATGTATTCAGGACACGTGTCAGTGATGGACGTTGATAATAATCGTGTAATTTGCTTGATAGAATATTTTTATTAATTTTTAAATACATTATCAAAATCTGCTTGGTTGATTTTAAAATTTGGTAAAATTATTTTTATATATTAATATAACAATCTTAGGTGTAAGTATAAATGATAGATACATGGCAACATATGTGACTGACTCCTCAATTTTTAATATATTATTTTATTTTAATTATTAAAATATAATAACAGTATTAGATTTAAAAATTTCATTGCACCCACATTAGATTTTTATAATTCCATACTGTGCATTAATATAAAAAATTATAAATTGCATTGCAAAGTGTACCCATTTTCCCTCTTTTGCAAAATTGTCTTTTAAGGACTCGTGTCTTTGACTTTTAACTTTTTAACCCCTATTTAGTTATTGCTAATCACTACATAATTTCTAGATTGAGGTTTTCATCGAGTTGTTTTGATATTGGGGTCTATCTAAATATTAAAAATAATATTTTCTGAAACTTGAAAAAATCAATTTTTGTTTCATTTTAGTGTTATTGTTAATCGAATCTCGACATTGAAAATTTAGAGATGTTACAAAAATAATAAGAATAAAATTCAGTTAAATTAAACCGCGATGAGCAGATCGAATGATCCCTCACAAAGTAACTAATGTAAAAATAAATTAAAATTGTCTATAATATAATATAATATAATATAATATAATATAATAGTGGGAGACTAGGAGGTGAGGAACAACATGGAAATGAAATGATTTGGTGCTTTGATTTGATTCCCACTTTGTTACTTGGAAAATAAATAAATGGGTAAAAAGACAAGAGAAATTAAAGCGAGGGACTAAACAAACAAAGGGTGACCCTTGGACGCTCCAAGAAACCAATAACGCATCCAATGCAATGCATTTAGCTAACCGATGGGCTGTGGACTGTGGTTGTCATTGTTTCTTTTTTTTCATTTTATAATCACCCATATTTGATATATTAAATAATTAATTCAAATTAAATTTTACAAAAAAAATTATTATAAGAGCGATCCTCTCGACTTAAATTTTTCATTTACAATAAACTAAATTTGAAATATATCAAAATTCTAAATTGTCCCAAAAAAAATAAATCTTAAATTGACTCAACTTAAAATTAAACCTAACTCGTCCAATTGATAGCTTTATATATATATATATATATATATATATATATATATATATGACAAATTTTTTTAAATATACTGGTGTGATTACAATGTAGTATATGTTCAATTTTCTTAGCCTTTTATAAAGCACACACACAGTGCATATATAGTGGTCGAACTCGGGTCATCTGGATGAAATACATCATCCTTTACCACTGGGACCACTCCACGAGTTCTTTAATTGGGTTTTAAACCTTTTCTTTGTATGGTCTTTATATGATATAAAGTGACTAGTTTCTTATTTTAATGGTTATAGGAAAAATGTCCAAATCATGTGTTTATGTTACGTTTATGATTGTAAACACTCATTGTGATTTGAATATGTCTCATTTTTAATAAAACTAGTTGCTTTTATATAATAAAAAAAATCTTAGCAAGATCAACATATTTATGATTTTTTTCTGAATAGTTTATTGTAATTACAAGGGTAGTATATATTTATATTTTTTTAACCTTTTGATAAGGCACACATACATTGCAGACAAAGTTTGCATGTTTTGTCATTTGGTCCCCTATTCTTTTTTTGGTCCAAATATGCCCCTAATGTTTGCTTGTTTTGTCATTTAGTCCCCTATTCTTTCTTTTGGTCCAAATATACCCTCAATGTTTCATTCTTAGTCCAAATATGCTCTTGTTGGATGTAAACTGTCAATCAACTAACGGTCAACGGCTTATAAAAAAATTTGACGTGGCATCAGCAGATCTTAATACGTGGCAAGTCCAGTCAGCATCAGCTGTTGAACGTCAGTTGACTGACAGTTTCCATCTAACGGGGGCATAATTGGACCAAATTGAAACATTGGGGGCATATTTGGACTACGAATGAAACGTTGGGGGCATATTTGGACCAAAAGAAAGAAAAGGGGGTCAAATGACAAAATAAGCAAACATTGGGAAAATATTTGGACCAAAAAAAAGAATATGAGGCCAAATGACAAAACATGCAAACGTTGGAAGCATCTTTTGTCATTTTGTCTTCTTAAAATGAACATCGTTATTTTCTTTTACGGAACTACTTGTTGAATTCATATATTTATAATTTTTGTTTTATGTTCATTAATATAAATTTATAATATGTCATGAGATAATTTTTTTGGGATAAATATGATATTTTATTATCCTTGTTCATAACCCATTTCAGATGAACTCTTTTAACAAAAAAAAGGTAAACTACACTGGCAGTCACCCAACTATCGTTTTATTCCTATTTTGATCACCGAACTATTTTTTTTGGCAAAAACGTCACTAACGTTTACTTTTGCTCCTAATTTGGTCACCCTCCGTTAAATAATTAACGGATATGCTGAGTTGGAATTAACGGCTATATTTTAAAAATTCCACGTTATTTTTTTTCCATGTCAGCACACACACGTGAATTCTCCTTCACGGTCGTCTCTCTCCATGCTTCCTCCAACACGGTCCCTGGTAAAACCAAAACCCCACCTTCATCGGCTATTGATAAATTGTTATTATCTTCTTCGTCCTCCTCCTCCTGGGCGTTGAAATACGCAAATCGAGAAGCATTTCGCCTAGCCGTATCTCGAAACCGCTCCATTCTCCCCCCATTAGTTCTCCCATTACTCCTTTTACTTGGCTGTTCATCTGGTGATTTCACTTCCTCCGCCGGAAGTTCAACGCCGGGAACTGAACCGCCGACTAAATTCTCATCTTTAGATTCCAAATCAGTTTTGACAACCAATTTCCCCTTTCCTTTTTTCTTCTCTACTAAATCTCCTTTTTCTGTCCACACTTTCTTTCTCATTGTTCCTTTCCGATTTTTCAATATACTCGCTCTCAACTACGCTTTTGCCTTTCTTGTTACTTTTAACCACTTCATCGCATCCGCCGCCGCCGTCGGCGTCGCCGTCACCCAATGGACTCCTCTTAATAACCTTTTCCCTCGACCGCAAACTCAATACTCTACTCCCGCCGCTCTCAAAATCACCACCAACATCCACACTCAACTTCCGCTTCTTCGAAACGTCCCCGTTTCGACTTTCGATGCATTTCTCCGCCTCGGGAAGACCAACCTGATCGACGGCATTTGAGGAACCTTTCGAAGAAAGACGAAGGCTCCACCGAAGTGAGGAGGGTGCAGAACCAGAGACTGAACCGGCGGTTTTAGGGGAGGGAGGGAGCGAATGCGGAGATGAAAGACGAGCGGCTGGCAGTGGCTGTTCGAGGGCTTGAGTGGGAGTGGCGGGTGGGTCAACGTTGGACCGGGCTTTTAGAGGCTTAGGCGGGGCCGGAGGGATGTCGCGGGATCTCAGAACCGGCATCGTCGCTGGTGAAGAAGAATGGCGGGAAGTGAAACTAACAGTAACGTTTTGACCACTCCAGTCACGTGTTGATAGCCGATGAAGGTGGGGTTTTGGTTTTACCAGGGACAGTGTTGGAGGAAGCATGGAGAGAGACGACCGTGAATGAGAATTCACGTGTGTGTGCTGACATGGAAAAAAAATAACGTGGATTTTTTAAAATATAGCCATTAATTCCAACTCAGCATATCCGTTAATTATTTAACGGAGGGTGACCAAATTAGGAGCAAAAGTAAACGTTAGTGACGTTTTTGCCAAAAAAAATAGTTCGGTGATCAAAATAGGAATAAAACGATAGTTGGGTGACTGCCAGTGTAGTTTACCCAAAAAAAAAACATATACGATTATCATTCCCCATGTCATCCCGCATCCACTCCATTAAGTACAGTTGGACCAATTGATCGCTCTCGCTTGACACCGCACTATCAAACTATTGTTACATGTTAGTAAGATTTGAAAAAAATTAAATTTTGAGTTATTAGATCCAAATAGAAAAAAATTTAGTTCGTGTTAAGTTAAAATTTTAGTTCGTGTCAAGTTAAAAAAATAATTTTTTTTACAGTTTTACGATTTAGTTTTTAGTTTCATTTTTTTATTTTAAGTTAATTTTTGACCAAATTTAAATTACAAGTTCCTAAACAATATAAAATAACTATTTAGATTAAATTCATATTTTTTAAAAATAAATTTAATCTTTTTTTGCAATTCATCCACTCAACTTTGTATGATGTCCTTATTTCTTTAATTTTTCTTCGTTTTAAGTTCATTTTTTATCAAATTTAAGCAACATGATCTTAAATTATTGTAGAATACCTATTTAGCTCCAATTCATATTTTAAAAATAAATTTTCTATGTTTGCAATTTAGCCCCCAACTTTATATGGTTTCTTATTTGTTCAATCCCTCTTTCATTTTAATTTATTTGTTCAATTCCTCTTTCATTAACACTATATAATAGTTATGACTATGTAACTTCAATTCATATTATTAAACAAAATATATTATTTTTGTAATTTAGTCTTTTAACTTTATATTTCTTAACATCAACTCATTGAATTCTTTATACTTCTATCAATATTTTATCTTCAAAAATTCTTATTTAAAAAGGCTTAATGCATAAATTGTTCCCTAACGTTAGCACATTTCTCAACTTAATTCCTAACGTATTTTTTGGGTTCTTGCGCCCCTAATGTTTGAGTTGTAACCTAAATTATCCTAAATTTTAACACCATTAAAATTTTTCCTTAACCAACTATATCGCACCACGTCACCTTCTTTATTTTTTTTTCTACTAACAATTTTTTAAGTTGGTTTTATTATATCAAAAAGGGGGAGATTGTAGAACTAAGTGTTTTGATATAATAATTGAAAAATGTTTTGGACAAATTTGAAAAGAATTTAAAACTTGTCTTTGAGTCCAAACAACTTGAAAATATGTCTGAGGTATTTAAAAAGGTTTTTGTCAAAGTTTTTAATGTTTTAAAGTAGTCAAACTTAACTTTTCAGTAAGCTCGTACCGATACGGTATACCCCGTATCAATACCCTTTTACCCAAGTTTTGAATCTGCCAAAACATGTACTGATACGGAGTATATCATATCGATACAGATAGGGGTTGTTTCGATACGCATATTAGGCGTACCGATCCCTGCTTTAACAACCCCAACGACTATTTCCCAATGGTCTTTTAAATTACAGACCGAACTGATACGCCTTCAAGCGTATCGATACGCATAGGCTGACAAAGAGCCCAACGGCTAGTTCTGAAGAAGGGCGTACCAATACATCTCCATGTGTACCGATACGGTAGGCTGCAGAACTGCATTTATGGTGGGAAATAAAGTCTCCAACGGCTCCAATTCAACCCTAACGGCTAGTAACGACTACAAACTCATTAAGGAGTATAAAAGGGACCTCCAAGCATCAAGAGAAGGCTAATGCTTCAATTGTCAAACACTATATGATCAAAGCTATGTCTTAGAACCTAATTGTCAATTTATTGTATAGACAAACACTAGTGAGCCAAAATTGTTATATTTGCTCAAGTGTTTTAGGATTGAGTGAGTGCTTTATTCTGCAAAAAAAAAATACCTATTAGAGGGATTTGAGTTTGCTTATTTTTCATCTCTTTGTAAAGAGGGTTTGATCAAGCTTTGGGTAGAAAGCTTGATCGGTTTTGTAAGGGTTTCCTCCTTAGTGGGGAGCTAAGGTAGTGGATGTAAACCTTGGCTAGAAGGTTGAACCACTATAAATCATCTTGTCATTATCATTTTAGCTTCCATACATCTATCACCCAAAAATCCAATCTTCTCCAAACTTGGAAAATCACATCGGTTGAAGGAAATCTAGCACCTTAAAACCCAACAGGGTTTTACAAGGCTTTGGAATGATTTAAAGTTCATTTAAAGTAGTCAAACCCGTGCTTTTCAAGTACTCGTACCGATACGCCCCAGAGTTTCAATACGGTGTGATTTAAAATAGCCCAACGGCTAGTCGCGTACCAATACGGTTGTATCGCGTACCAATACGCCTAACTACCCCCAACAGTCTTTTAAATTGCAGGACTGTACCGATACGCTTACTAGGTGTATCAATACGCACCAGCTTCCGAACGAATGCCTCAACCCTTGGAGAAGCCAAATTAGACCACACGAGCTTCCAAACCATTTCCATAGGCACGTCAATAGCAATATGCAACTTATAGAAACTAGATGGATTATATATTCCATTGGAATTTCCCACCCATCTAATTGAGTCCTCTTCAAACGATCCAGAAGTTCTCGAGCAAAGCGTTGAAAGCCCTCCACGCATCAAGTTCCCAATCGAACAAACGCCTCCTCAAAATGATCTACCATTTTCATGCCTCATTCTTCATATTACCGAATTCTAAAATACTTCCTTGCTTAAGGATTGCAAACGCATAAATCCGAGGGAAAGTCAATATCAGAGGCTGGGTAGAAGTCCATTCATCATTCCAAAAGTCGATCACTTTCCCATTCCCCACTACAAATCTGATATGGTGGGTGAACACATCTGACTGAGATGATAAAGGTTTGATTATATCCCGCCAAATCCAGGATTTGTTAGTCTGGTTGAAGTTGCTCGGCAGAATTCTTGACAAACTACTTTCATACTTAGCGTTGATCACCTTTCGCCAAAGCCTATTATACTCTGTGTCATATCTCCACAACCATTTGTTAAGAAGGGCTCTATTTTTTTATACCCATATCGCAAAGACATAATCCACCACTGTGTTTCAGTTTACAAAGAGTTTCCCAACTGAGCCAATGTATTGCTTTATGATCCAGAGTCCCCCATATAAACTTTGCAATTAACTTATTTAAATGAGAACTAACAGACACATGCATATGAAATAAAGACATAAAGAAAACTGGTACATTAGCCATGATTGATTTTATCAGTGTTATTCGTCCGTCAAAAGAAAGTAGTTTCGCCTTCCAACCCACGAATCTTTTCTCGAATTGCTCAATAACAGGTGCCCACAAAGATGCTGAGTTCTTAGAACTTCCTAGAGGTAATCCTAAGTGCTTACAGGAAAGATTTACTACGATACTGAATAGATTCTGCTCAATTCTCTATAGTCAATTGTTCCACATTGGCACCAAAGATTGTAGATTTCTTAAGGTTTAATTTGAGTCCGGAGGCAACCTCAAAACTGTGAAGGATACGAATGATGTTCTTAATTTCAGCCTCACTTGCACCACAAAAGATAATAAGGTCATCGTTAAACTGTAAGTGAGAAACAAATACTCCATGATTTTCGATAGACACTTCTCTCCAGAAACCCAATGTAACTGCCTTATTAAGAATAGAGCTAAAACCTCTACAACTATATTGAACAGAAGGGGTGATAGAGGGCATTCTTGAAAAATGATACCTTAAAAAGAGAAAAATAAGGAATATGTATAATCTTTAGGAATCTGAACCTAAATGCCATAAGTTTTTAGTGTATTTTTCTTTTAGCAATGACAACTGCATTTTATTGAAAAATAATACCTTAAAAAGAGATAATTGAGGAATATGTATAATCATTAAGAATTTGAAATGGGTCTACCAATCCACATATGTATAATTTATATCCCCTCTGAATTTTTTTAATTTTTTTAAATAGTTTAAAGGTGATTACAAGATAGTATTTGTTCATTGATATTTTTAACCCTTTGACAATGCACATACACCTTGTAGATGATGAGTGTTTAAAATTGGATATATTTTATTGATTATTATTCCTCGTTGTCGGTTTATTACTACTTATTTGGTTCTGATTTACTGACTTTTGATGCAGGAACCTATTTTCCAAAACCAGCAGTAAAAAGGGAGCATTTTGCATTTTTTTTTATTTTTGAATCGTGGCTGCAGCCGTGTGCACGACATGAGGCACGACGGTTTTTGACCTGGCAGATTTAGATTGTTCAGTCAGCAGTTTCTAGAAGGCAGATCAACATTATCTTGAAGACAGTTTCAGAATCATCCTGGAGATAAGGGCATGGGAGAAAAATACAAGGATATCCGAAAGATAAAGTAAAATTCAACCTGAGCCACATGATTCGAATTTATTATCTTTATCTTTTGTGATAAACCTTTGATTTTGATTTTAGATATTTAGTTTAAATATTTTAACTTTATCTTTTATCTTTATTAGGAATTTAGTTGTTTTATATTGTTAGGATTTTTGGGGTATAAATACCCCTTAGGTTTAACCTTTGAACTCATATTAGAGTTTGTATTTTCCCTTGGTAAATTCTATAGCAGCTATTTCTTTTTCATCCTTTGCATTATTTTCTTTTTTATTGTTTCATACCAAATGCTAAGCATTATCCAATCCATACTTAGCTAATTCTTCACTTAGCCTAAAACTTTGCAACGGCTCAATTCTAATCGTGAGAATTGAGTTGTACTTTATAACTTCGAAAAGTGTTCTTCGATTCTCTGTAAACATAAAAGTGGCAATCGGCCACTCCTTTAAAGTTTCTACACCTTTAACTCAAAAAGACGTTGTTTTGAAAAGTGTTTTGACTTACGGTTTGGAAGGCGGATCAGTTGGTCGTAATCCGACTTCCTACGAACAAACTTAGCAGCGGTCCGCTAAGGGAAATCAAGATCGAGTTCGATTCTTTGTGAGACACCATAACTCGAGTTGGGCTCTTCCAGTATTCAAAGAGGCTTGGAACTAACGACGATAGGCGTGGTTAGACCAAGAAAGATCAAATTTCGAAGATAAACTTAAAATTTTCGGTTAATAAGAGAGAAGAGTTAGTGACATGGGTTGGGCTCTGTTGACTGTAACCAACGCACTATCTAAAAAGAAAAAAAAACTATTTTAATGATTGGTCAAATTGAGGCTAGCAAAGTCTAAGGCTAAATCATCATTATTGATTTCTTTCTTTACAAATTGTTGTTTTCACTTATACTTTATTTTTACTTAGTTAATATCCTTACCCTCCTTTTTTATTTTTGCAGTTAAATCAAAGTTGAAACAAAAAAGTAAAGTTGTCAATTTTTCTAAGTCCATGCAGATTGACCCTATTTCTCTGTATTAATTTTATTATTCAATTCCTAAAGATTAGGATTGTTTTTATTGATATAAAAAGATCAAAACTCCAAAATAATTATTATTTAATATTATATATAAGGCAAGGTATTTTAGCCAAGATCCTGGAATTATTTGAGAAGGATTATTCATATAGAAATTTTATACATTAAGATAATACAACACCCTCTATTTCTTTATATACATCATTTTCCCAGCAATTTCGCTATCTGAAGGGAGATTTTAATAAGAAACAAGACAAAAAAAACAGTGTCTAAAAACATTAAACATTTCTCCTAAAAGATCAACAATGAATCCTTGACGTCATACTTCATCTTCTCCAAGTTAGGCTGCACTGCAAAATCAATCATCGGCGGCGGACCGCAAGCCAACGCAAGAGTATTGTCGGATCCCTCCGGGATGTGATCCCGTAGTATACTTTCTGTGATGGAACCTAAGCTATATTCCCATCCTTCCCGTATGGATTCCTGCACTACGTACCATACTTTCAACCGGTCATATTTCTTGGCCCAGCCATCGAGCTCGTCTCTCAGCAAAATATCGTCCTGGGTTCGGTTTGCGTACACGACGTACATCTCCGTCTCGTCCTTGGGGTCCTTTAAAATAGCTTGGATGACTTGATAGATCGGGGTGATCCCGGTTCCACCAGCTAACATTGCTAGTTTCTTGGCAAACTTGGGTTTTCCGTGAACCAAAAAGGTGCCTCGACCGGTGTATTCGATGTGACCTAAAGGACCCTTCACCTCTAGTGTTGAACCGAGTGGGAGAGAGTCCAAATATTGTGACATTAGCCCACCATTAGGGAATTTTGGGTGCACCCCTTTGAAATAAACCTTGACGACTAGATCAAAGTAGCCAACTTTATCAATTGGGCTACTTGGGGTATAGGCTCTCATGCAAAGCTTACCATCAATTGTGGCACATAAAAATATGTGCTTCCCCACGGGCAATCCGAGCACTTGATCTTCTGACGGCAATGCGAATCGAAACATACGAACATTGTGAGAGATCGATGTTTTTTCGACGAGTTTGCATGGGATTTTCTTCCGTGGAACCAAAGCTACCAGTCTTGTTGGCGCAACTTCTTTAATAGGAGCTAAAAGGGTCGAGTCTGATGCCCCATGCACGGAACCATTAGGTGAGGACGCCGCTGAATCGGAAGCATAATCCGACGTGGTCAACTCACCTATTCGATAACTTTCGAGCATGTTCTTAGCTTTGTCGGAGTGAATCGCATCAAACTCTTCGGTGCAATCGGTTCCGGCATTGATTATAATACTGTCCACCCCACCAGGGTGATCCTTGAGGAAACTAGTGCAATCATAGATATTACCACGGACGACGACCCAAGCCGAATCGACAGAGTTATGTTTCTTGACCTCGGACATTGAAAATGTTTTGGAGGCAGTATTCATGAAAGGAGACGATACACTCTTTTTTAAACTCGAATTCGCATCCGCTTTTTCAAGGTGTCGTTCCTTAGCCATCCATCCACCGGATTGGTTACCCGGCAAAGTTGGGTGCTCGAAAATGATCCCGATTTCGCCTTTGTGCGGCCTGCATACATTTGTTTTTACTCGGAACCAGCAGTTGTTCATCATCCCCTGTTACACACGAACAAACCATTCTCCGGTCAAAATTATAGTGGGGAGTGGGGACAGAACATGAATCTACTGCAAGTTTATTCTGGTCAAATTATAGTTTTGGTCCTTCAAGTACCGACTTACCATAAGATTCCAAATGAGCTTCTCGGGCTGGGTGTTGAGGGTCTCATCCCAAGCACGAACCGCCATCTCTTTGGCTCCCAAAAGGTCAAGCACTTCCACCTCCAGTGACCAAAAGCACCAGCACCAATATTTGCCGTATTTGTTTTCCCTTTCGGCTCGGTCCAACGAGCACACTTGCCACGTTTTACCGCCGTCCATTGTTACCTCCACACGTGTTACCTTCTTGCCACCGCCTGTTGTCGATTATTCAAACAAAATAAAACAATGTTTAATTATTGAATTCTCTCTCTCTCTTTTTATATAAAAATATAAAAACTCACCCGAATATGCATAGCCCCTCAAAGTGTACGGCCTCTGAGACGTCCACGAGTTGACGGGCAAGATCTCTTCATGGCACGGCGTCGTTATCACCGAGTTGACGTTGAACTCGTTGATTACGTATTCCGATTTGTACCACCAAGCTGCAAACATGCAAAATAACTTTTACTGCTCAGCTAAAAAAAGTTACTGCGAAATATTTTTTTACCTCCGGCGTTGGCTAGCTCTGAATCAACATGAGAAGGAAGGAACTTATTATCTCTGTGATGATAGTAATTTTCAGATTCTTTCGTCGTGACGATTATTTGTTTCAGCCATTTCACCATTCTTTCACCGATGAAACCCGGTATGATGACCCGAACCGGGAACCCTTGGTCCGGGGTTAACCGTTGGCCGTTCTGCATGTAAGCTAAGATAATATCACGAGATGGGTCCATGGCGAACTCCTTTTTAATGCTGGTTCCATACTTGGATCCGTCGCCGCCAGCGCTGGGGAAATGCTCGGCTCCTTCAAAACACACGTTGAGGGCACCGTGTTTCTTGCTGAAGATCCCACATCGTTTGAGCACGTCACACAACGGTACGCCTCTCCACACCGACGTGGAAACCGCCGAAGCTCCCCAGTTGAAGCCCATCGTTGGTTTTACCATGTTCTGTTCTTTTCCTCGGTTCCCGGCGCAAGCCAAAGTGACCGGGAATTCACGGGTTTGGAACTCGTTTACGAGCTGGTCCATGGTTAGCTTCATCGGGTGTTTAACTAGACCAGTTATTTCGACGGTCCAGTCATCCCACGAAGCTTTGGGGACGGCACCGTGGTTACGGACGTAGTGGAGGGGAACCG
The DNA here is from genome assembly GCA_030270665.1 of Hibiscus trionum. Classification (NCBI taxonomy): domain Eukaryota; kingdom Viridiplantae; phylum Streptophyta; class Magnoliopsida; order Malvales; family Malvaceae; genus Hibiscus; species Hibiscus trionum. Next base: position 1,454,376 of record BSYR01000016.1, read on the forward strand.
GGGTGATGAAACCGTGGTGCATGAGGCGGTTCAAGGGTGGTTCACTGTTGAAAGGGTGGTCGTTCCCTGTTAGACGGATCAAGGAAGGGTTCCGCTCGATCCAGTTATCGGCGGTGGCTTCGTCTCGAGCGTCCAAGATTGACGGTTCGACCTCGTTGCTGGATTTGACAATCATGGCTTTGTAAGAGTCGGTCTCGTTGTCTTCATCGTCGCTGGAGGAATCACAATTATCACGGTTGACGTAACTATGTTTGACATGGCGGTGGGTTGGCGTTGGACCGGGCTTCAAGGGGGTGAAAACGCCGCCCAAAGCCGGTTCAAGCCCCCTGAATTGTCTACTACCGACCGAAACCGCCATAACTATGAAGATTTTACTTCAAATGAAAGAAAGAAAGAAAAGTCTCTTTTCCCTCGATATCTTTTCCTTTTGTTTTCGAGTTCACTGAGAAAATGAAGAATCTGGGGGAGGGCGAAGGCATTTATAAAGGGCTCGTGGAGGCTGTAAATTTTCAAGGGAACAATGGGGCCCTTTCTAGGAAGCAGTAGCCAGCCACAAGATCTTATTGACCGTCAGACTAAAACAATGGGAGTATAATTTTTCATTATCTCTCCGTTTCCCGCTTTGAGAATAACGTCAAAATAAATACAGATTATCAACCTGTGAAAATTGACCACATGAAAATTTTCTTCATATTTGTTTACACTTCCGGTCTCTCCATTATCTATCACTTCAACCCATAGTAAAGAAATCACATCCAACACCCCCAAATAGTCGTAAATGAGAATAATAGCAAGCTATTCGAGTTCGATTCGATCAAAATTTAGTCAATATAAGTTCTTAATGAGCCGAACTACACGATATCTGATTCGAAAAGCTCGCAAGCTACTTAAAAATATAATATACAAGTTTTTTTAAAATTTAAAATCTAAAATTTTAAACCTAAAAACCCTAAAACATAAACCCTAAACATATGTCATAAACTCTAAATTCTAAATTTTAAACAAACAACTTAAATCTCTAAACCCTAAAATTAACAAGATTGGGTAAACTTTAGTTTAAACAACTTGTGTATCAAAGTTTTTCCTAATATGACTTTAAATGAGACGAGATAGATCGTGAGCTACTCGAGTCTGACTCGGTCAAAGCTAGGTCTACACTTGATTCAATTGAACTCGGCTCGAGTTCTTAACGAGCCAAGTCGAGCTCAGATTATTCGGGCTCGTTAAAAATTACTTAAACTTGAACTCGACTCAAATTCTTAACGAACTGAGTCGAGCTCGGCACTACTCAAGCTCAACTCGGCCCGTTTACACCCCTAGCCCCAATTATAAACAAATAAGTTAAATAGAAAAACAATTTGGGAAAATGTTTCCTTTTTATTTTATTTGTATTTTTCACATTATATTATAATACTACAATAAAAATGATATTTTAATAATATCAAAAGTGGTTATAAAATGTTGAATTGTTGTTGTGAAAACTCCATAAAAAATATTGTTAGGTTATAGCGTTAAAAATATACGTAACGACTTTTACTCATTATTAATCAAATTGTGGTCTTTTTATAACATTCTTTTTTATTGTTTTTAAATATTAGTTTGATTTTTTTGAAACGTTAACGGTTACATTTATATTTTTAATTTTTTTTTTAACTTTTACTTATTCTGATTTAAAATTTATTATTAATAAAAATATAAAAAATGTATTTTAAAATTTTCCAATCAAGCAATCTTTTAATTAATTAAAATATTTAAATAAATTATAGTCGAAGTTAAAAAACATCAACATGTGATAGTTTTAATGAGACAAATATATTTTAGTAACCACCTAATTGGTTACAACATACTCGGTAGCAAAACTATTTTTACTTTTTTATAATAATTAATTATCCATTTATTATAAAAAATAGTCATTTTCAATTTTTTTAGATATTTATTTTTTAATTTTTTCCAATAAATCTTATCTTTAAACTTGAATTTCAAAATAATTCCCAAGAAATAAACTTCTCTAGTAACATTTTTTTGTTTCTTAAGGTGTCACTAGAACAAACACAATAACTAATCATTTCACATTCTGTTGGCCCATGTGAAAGATAGATGTTGGCTATAAATTTTAAAGCTAATCCATACTTACAGTAAAGATAGAACTCTCCACTTGTATTTAAATATTATTGTAAATGTTTCAATCATAAACATCATGTCATGGTTAATCAAAATTTACGTAACAATATTTTGAAGTCATGGCTAATAGTACCACGTTAAATGATGATTTTTATTGTTACATAAAAATTGAAATTCAACGAAAATCTTGTCGTTGCAATTAGAACTTGAAAATTAAATTCATGGACGATATTTAAAAGTTGTTGAGGTTATTGTAATTTTACAACATTAAATGTCATTGCGAAATTTGGTTGCTAAAGTCGTTTTTCTTGAAGTGTAATATTCACATGGATTTATTGAATAAAAAATCTAACATGTTAAATTTTCATTGGCTGGTTTGATACTTTTTCATACATTGAATGATAGTTTAGATATCATTTTGAAGAATCCGTAGAGTGGTCTCAGTGGTAAAAGATGGTGTATTTCATTCAGATGACCCAGATTCGAGCACGGTGTGTGTGCGTTATTAAAGAGCTAGAAATTTGAACATATACTACCTTGTAATTATACCAACATATTTAAAAAAAACACCAAATTGAGCATTTAATCAAAATATTAGTACCACATTAAACATTCTAAAACTATAAACATTATATTAGATATTTTTCAAGATGACTAATATTTAATGCATTGTCAGTTATTTTTTTATACAAACATGTCTATCTAAACTCCACAATATAAAATCTAAACTACTAATAACAAATTTAAAATTTTAAAATCTAATCATTAAATCTTAAATTCTAACATTAAACATAAAACTAAACACTAAAACCTTCAGTCATATATTAATTCTCGATTAATCCGTGACAAGAATATTTATTCAAGGTATGAAAAAATGTAGGGGGAAATGGCGCATGGAGAGCCCAACAGCCAACAAAGGAAAAACAAAACTTGGTTGGGGCGAGTGAATTAGTGGGTTAAAAGGGAATAGGAAATCATATGTAACTTTTCCCTATTTATCTCTCTGACACTAAAAAAATAGGTGTAAAATTAAACTCAAGAGTGGTTCTAGTGATAAAAAATCATATATTTTATTCAAATGACTCGGATTCGAGCATTATGTGTGCACGGTGCGTGTGCGTTATTAAAAGGCTAAGAAAATTGAACAAATATTACATTATAATCACACCAACATATTAAAAAAAGTGTAAAGTTAGAATTTAGAATATTGAATATATGATGTATTTTTAGTGTATAATTTATGATTTAAAATTTAGAGTTGAAGCTTAAAAATTAATTTTTTTGTTAAAGACATAGAAAGAGACACTGGTAAAAGCAAAAACGAATAAAAATTCTATGTCCCTTCTCAATGTCCTTTTCTAACTAAATACTAAAAGTTTAGGGTTAGTTGTTTAAGGTTAGAGTTTAAAGAATTAGGGATATGGTGTATTTTTCAATGTTAAAAGTTTATGACTTAAAATTTAATTTTTTTAGTGTTGGAACGTTAAAAAAAAAAAAGAGCAGAAAAATAAAAGATGGTTTTTGTCCAGCCAAAACCATAATGAAAGATCAAGTGAAAAGAGATAACAACTGGGGGCGGGCTAATTGGGGGGGAGTAATAGGCAAAGGGGCAAGCAAAACTGCAAACGGGGACGTTGGCTCTTGGAGGAACCGATGCGCCACTCAACCCCTGCCTTGTTGCTGGCCCGTCTCACTCGGTTCCTTTTCTCTAGGCGGCTGTTGCTGCAACTGCCTGCCAAACCAGACAGAAACACCGTGTCCAAAACTACCACAGATTGAGAGGGCCAACTTTTCTTAACCCTTCTTTTTAATTGTCTTCTACTTTTGGTTTAACTATAAAGGATAATTGTGTTCAAATAAATGATATAATACATTTGGATTTTTTTAGAAGTTTGTTTTTGTTGAGGGATTTTTTAATTTTTAAGAAAAGTGTTTGAAGTATCTTTATCGAGTAGTATAATGGGCGATAAGAATCCTTAATTTATTTAGTATTGTATTTTAAGTGTGTATGTGTTCGATTTATACTAAAATTTTATTTCTCATACTTAATTAAAACGCGTTTGGTGGAACAAAAAAACACTAAAGTTTTCTATGTGGCCACAAAAATGTCTTATATACCTTAACACATGAGGTTGAATCCCACTAACAACGAAGAATTTAGTTTCCCTTTAGTGAGTCCTCCCAACACCTTTTAATGGAGTATTGGAGACATGGATGAAAGCTTAGGGGCAAGTATAAATGTTAATTAACTGGGTGTTATAGGGTCTCATTGTCAAGTCATTTACTTAAAATTTAAAAGTCAAGGGTATTGGTTTAATTTATCAACTTTTAAAATTGATAAGAAACTAAGATATATTTAAATAAAAAATGAAGAGCCAATGTTTAATTTGTTTAATTCTAAAATTGACATGTCGTATTAAATATTTAAACTAAAATCTATCAAGTTTCAAAACTACTAGGGACTTAAGAATAAATTAAACTCTAAAAATCTGAGAGAGATAAAGACCTAATTTATTTAGTTTCAAAACTACCAAAAATCTAAAAAGTAATCGAAAAATAAAAAAAAATTGGGGGCAAGACCCCTCTCACCCTCCAAATAGTTTCATCACTGATTGAAAACAAAATATTAGAACAAATCGAGCATAGACACTTCGAGAATATGATAATATATCTATGGAAGAGCATTTAAAAATGGATATAAGATTTTATGTTAGGAGTACAAACATTTAAAAAAATATATATTACAAATTTAGAAGGAGTAAAATTATAAAATTTAAAGGTAAAAAATTAATAATCAACCAAAATATATTAAATTATTAAATTATATAAAAATTTGTAAATAATTATGATGCAACCGCACTCACAAGTCACAACCCCCTCATTTTATCCCGAGCCTATCAACTATCCATTTAGATATTTTATTTATTTATTTCACTTTCATTTTTATTAAATATTTACGTTCGATATTTGTGTCTTTACTTAAATATGAAATACGATCTTCAATGATCCTCCGATATGAAAAACTTAGAAAAATTTAATCATAATTGTGTCCGAGTAACATAGCTTTGGATTAAAGGAGCACAGTCCAGTAGTTTCAACAAGAGATGCTGAGCCTGAGTGCGATGGAAGAGGCCTTTCCCCAAATGGATATGCTGCAACACCACTGCAGCGGTCGGCAGGGCATCGGGATCGGCTTCAGCTTGTACGCATTGCACGATAAAATCTCGTGCATCTTTCATCAAACAATTGGGACCCAGCGGTGGCTCGAATCTCCCGATTCTAAATAACAGTTGCATCTCGAACTACACAAAATGTGATTAGCAGCATAACGAGTACACCCAAAACCTATGTACTTGAAAATATCAGTATTATGTACATGAGATCTAAGCACGGAGTCAAAAAAAAAAAAAATTAAGTCGAATTTTAAAGAGAAAAAAGAATTTATATTACTTTAAGGGTAATTGTTCTATACACAAGCGCTTGTGGAAACTTTTTTACACAAGCGTCTTAGTTTTAGGGGTTAGAGACTCCGTTTAGGGTTTAAAATTTAGGGGTATAAGTGTAGTAGTTTTGAATTTAGGGATTGTTGATAGAATTTTGGATTTAGGGTTAAAATTTAGGGTTTATAGGTTAAAACCTAAATCCCTACCCATATTACCCTAAAACTAAACCCTAACCCTAAACCCTAAATTCTAACCCTAAACCCTAAATTCTAAACATGAACCCTAAATTCTAAACCTTTACACTAAAACCCCTAAACTTTAAACCCTAACCCCTAACCCTAAACCCTATAATTGAGGCGCTTGTGGAAATAAAAAAATTCCACCGCCAGTGTATAAGATATTAATCCTTACTTTAAATTATAACTATATATATTTTAGATGAATCAAATTAATTTTTGGGTAAAGTACACCAATAGTCATCAAACTTTTAGGGTGCTTTCATTTTGGTCACCAAACTTTTAAAATTTTCATTGAAGTCACTCAACTTTTATTTCGTTTTCATTATGGTCCCTCATGTTACCTTCTGTTAGAAAATATTTACGTGGCCAGTTAGTTTTCTTTTTCTTCAAGGGTAAACTATATGAATGGTCATCGAACTTTTAAAACACTTTCATTTTGGTCACCAAAATTTTAAAAATTTCATTGGAGTCACCCAACACAAAGGCATATATCAAAACAACACCGAACATGATGGCGAACAAGGACGAAAGGATGTATGGGTTGCCTCTCCCGATTTTAGGTATAATAGTATTTTAGGTCCTTATTAGTTTAAATACTAATCAAATAAGATTTGTCCCTCACGATTCTTATATTTAAAGGTTTAATACTCTTTCCCTTCCTAATGTTTGATCTTAACTTCGTCTCTAATGACAATAAATTAATGTTTGAACTTAAAGATGGGGTGCATCAATTCTGCTTGCATATTCTAAGAAATTTGTGGAACAACTTTTGGATACAACTTTCAAAAGTAACTAAAATGCTATACTCTTGGTCAATAATTAACCTCAATGTTTTTTTATCTCCCTTGTACTTATTAACCTTGAAGGAGCTTGAAGATGAGGTTGCATACAATGTGATCAATATATCAAAATAATGGGTTTACATTACAGACAATATTCAAGAACGTGATATATAAAAAATATTTTATGTTGGTAATTACAACAATAATTATAAGGTAAAATCTACTCCTTAATTTTGTTTTTTATATATTGAAAGAATTTTTTTAATCCAACGAGGTTTCTTTAAAGCAAGACAAAAGTTAGGTGACTCTAATGAAAGTTTTAAAATTCTGGTGATCAAAATAAAGTGTTATAAAAGTTCGATGACCATTTATATAGTTTACCCTTGAAGAAAAGGAAAACTAACTGACCACTTCAGCATTTTCTAACGGGAGAGACCAAAATAAAAGCAAAATAAAAGTTAGGTGATTTCAATGAAAATTTTAAAAGTTCAGTGGCCAAAATGATAGCATCCTAAAAGTTTAGTAACCATTGGTGTACTTTACTCTAATTTTTTATCATTTAGAGAAACAAAATGTAATTTTACGACTATCTAAATTCAAAACTTCAAACTTTAAAGGATTAAATTCAAATTTAACCATACTGGGGGGGGGGGGGGTGACCCTCTTTAACAATAACATTACGTGGAACAACATCCAAAGTTAATCGTGTTCTTATAATAAAATGTACCTTATTACATCATTTTGGAAAGATGTCTTTAATCTTGGATAATCTTGAATGATCAAACCAAACTGGAAAACATTATAAATATCATACAGAACAAATTTTATAATGCTTTTTATGCGATGCATATTATTACATAATACATAAACATAAAATACAATATATTAAAAACTAAAAAAAAAAAAAAACAAGTCGGATCAGATTAAATGTTAACCAATGTTACAAATGGGGCCAACAGTTTTGCCCGAGCCTTGAATAGGTACACTCGAATCTACATTCAATTTTGCAACACTACAGTACTTACAGTTACAATTACAATTACAATTACAGACAGCAAGAAAATAAACACACAGGATGAATGCGTACTTAAACTAACTACTACTCCCTTCCAAAAATACATTACCCACACACATATTTACAAACTAACGCTGTCTCCCTTTCTATTTCTTACAATAATTTCGCCTCAACAATAATAAATAACTTCAGACCAGTCCTTTTCTGTACATGGAAATTGCCATTAGGCCCCACAGCAATGCCCTCATAAAGGTTAAAAAAAGCATTAAAGCTCAAGGACCCAAAGTTGTCTTCGTCATCATGGACACACTGGTATCCAAAGAGAATAAAGATCTGCATGTAGGAATCAAAGCCGGATTACCGGGAAGCCTGCTTTTTCTACTTTCACAAACCAATAAGATATGGAAACACCAAAAAACCCTTCTAAACTTTTTCACAAACTCATGCTTCAGAACAATCAGTATGCCAATTTTTTTATAGATATTTTAGGCATCTTAGGATCTAAAGCCGAACATCTTGCTGACACTGGCAAATGATAAGAGAGTTCCGATTGCAGACATATAATAAGCAGAAAATGTTTACCTCGCTACTTGGTTGCAATTTAGTTACAAGGCTAAACAATCAAAACCGTCGGCCAAGATGAGGAGATGCTGAGCCTGAGTGCAACGGAAGAGGCCTTTTCACAAACGGGTGCTGCAAGAGCTTTGCAGCAGTTGGCCGAGCATCGGGGTCGGCTTGTATGCACTGCATGATAAAATCTCGCGCATCTTTTGACAAAGAATCAGGAACCGGTGGTGGCTCACCTCTCCCAATTCTAAACAATGCTTGCATCTGTTTCAAGTTACACAAAATGTCATTAACATAACAAACTTCATGCAATGTTTTAATTACATGAATGAAACAGAGAATACCAAAATTTTAACTCAACAACACTCGTTCATAGCTCTCTAGCATCAGTGCAAGATAGAATTCATCATGAACAATCAGCAATGAAACAAACTGGAACATGCAAATTTCCATATCATCTGTTCTTTTTACTTTTTTATTAGATCACTTAATAAATAACCCAGACAAGGCATGTATCCAGAAGAAAAGCTACGTACACATTCAAACTGATGGTATGGAATCTGACGGGTTAACATCTCCAACACAGTACAACCAAGGCTCCATATATCAGCAGGAATTCCATACCCTTGACCTCTCTGGTTGACAACCTGTAATTCAACAGCAGGTGATCAGAATTTACAGGAAGCCTAAAAATTATTGGTAGTCTGTGTCACAAAGTAAATTCCTGCAGCAAAGGCAACAAGGATAAAATTGTTTCTAGAGAAAAAGCACTGGACCTCAGAAGACATCATTTAGGCTGATCTAAAGAGGAGCCAATTGCTTTCAGAATGGGTGAAATGCTAGTGGCTATTTTTTGTACGAAAATTACTAGTGGCTATTTTTTTAGTGTTCATGGTAAGCTAAAATGCTAAGATTCAGGCTAGCATACGAAAACTAACTGCCTCATGAAACTCGTGTTCATATAAATGATGCCCCAGGAAATGGATGGTGGATCAGCAAGATGAATTTACACCTTTTTTCCTGTCTTTGTCACCATAGTCATGACTCATGATTGTGTATTCCTACAAGCTAAATACCTTCAGTATCTCTAATGTTGTAGAAAAATATTCACTAAAAATGCATCCTCATTTTTTTGTCACCATTGTCATTATTGAATATTCCAACAAGCTAGATATCTCAAGTAGTATCTCTAAAATATGAATGAAATGATGCTCTAAATACATCAAGCAACAACTATTACAGATTATCACTTCTGAAAGGAAAAAATAGAGGCAAACCTCAGGAGCCATCCAGAATGCCGTCCCTTTGCATGATTTAACATCATTCAACTTTGTTGCCTGAATACAGAAACCAGCACCAATATTACGATCATCTTAGAAGCTACTAATAAACAAGAAGGAAGTTTGAAGTCTTAGAGTTGAAAAACAAAAAACCTTTGCCAACCCAAAATCTGCAAGTTTAATCAATCCACTTGCATCGACCAATATGTTTGCACACTTAACATCCCTGTATCAACAATCAAAGAGATTCTTGAGAGATTAATTAAGGTTTGTAACAATTTAGGTATAACATAGAATAGACAATTTTATTCTCAATGTCAACTATAACAAACACCAGAATCCAAATCAGGGAAGACAGAAATCATTATCAACCAGGCATCCAAACTTAGGGGGGAAATAACTACAAAATATTAAGTAAAATGTTTACAAAAAACTTATATTATCGAAGTAACTCGTATTCTTGACTTTTAAACACTGTTCAAGAAGGAATGTCAATAGAGATAAAGAATCTAAACTTCCATCAGTTAGGTAGAACAATGTTTACATTAAAAGGGTATATTTTCCATATAAAGCAATTTCCCATTAGAAAATATATGTAAGAAGAACATAGAACTTATATTATCAAAGTAACTCGTATTCTTGACTTTTAAACACCCTTCAAGAAGGAATGTCAATAGAGATAAGGAATCAAAAGTCCCATCAGTTAGGTAGCGCAATGTTTACATTAAAAGGGTATACTTTCCATATAAAGTAATTTACATATGTAAGAAGAACATAGGACTAAAGTACAAGATAAAATTTCATGTTTAGCTAAATCAAACAAACAAGACTTTTACGTACTGTGAAAATAAATGAGAAGCAGCATGAAAGGTCTCTTGAATTACCTGTGAATCACATTTCGGTCATGAAGATACTTCAATCCATGCAGAATCTGTCTTGTATAAGCAGAGACTTGAGAATCTTTGAGATGGTAGCTCTGGTATAGATTTAAAAGGGAGCCTTTGGTTACAAGCTCAAGAAAGATGTATAAATTTGATTGATCCTGCAAAGAACATAAGATCAAAAGATAAAAATTAGACAATTAACGAAAGAGTTTAACTGTTTAAGTAAAAGGTATTCTACAACCCACTTAAGATCATTAACACGCTCCAAATTGCACATATAGGTAGTTACATGCATCAACATTCAATACTTGGCATTGAAATAGCATCCTTTTCATTTTTAACAAAGTAGGAGACAGGAGGCTAAAATGTTACAAGTGAAATTACAAAGTAGTTAGTGCATTAAGTAACCAAACAATAGGGTTTTTTGTTCTAAAACTTTAAAAGTTAATAAAACTTAAGTCAAATGAATGGAATTAAGAAAAAGGTTAGGTGGTTACCATGTTAAACATTTTCAAATATCAAAGACTAGCAGAAGTATTCAATTCCAGTGATTAAGGTAAATGTGACAAAATTATACCTTATCTGTGCCATAATACTGAACTATATTTTCATGTTCAAACTGGCTTAAAAGAGCAATCTCCTGAAAAACAAAGAAATTTAAATAGACAGAGACAAGCAGAAAGTGTATATTTCAAGAAAAATATTGATTTGCACAGAAGAAAATGAAATCTTAAAGACGTAAAAGCCAAAATCCGTCTCACTTGCTCAAGTTGGATAATACTTTGCTTTCCCTGACTTCCTTGATCAAGCAATGAAACTTCCTTCACGGCAAAAAAGAATCCATCGCTACAGGAAAATGAATGGATGAGTAATTAGCATGGAATGATAAAAAGAAAAACATCTCTTTCCTAAAGAAAAGCAATAAATAATATATAGTGTAAGTGAAAACCAACCATTTGTTAGTTAAGATGAAATGAGCTTCCCTACAGTATTCTGAAAATTTTATGATCAGTGATTTCTTTTATGACTCCAAGTAAATGGCATCAAATAACTTAGAGCTTATGATAATCCCAAATCTTTGTGATTAGCTCAATAACTTAAAGATCCTAGTTCACTGTTGCTTCCCTGAGTTTATATTTCTCAACTCTTAAAAAGAATCAACAACTAAATTCATCACCTTGAAAGCTATATATAGAACAAAATATCTCCAGTGAACCAGTTCCAAACCAAATAAGACCACAGAAAACCTATAGTCAAGTCTACAATCAAAATCTATTTTGAAACAATAGTAAATAATAGATTCCGGTATTTAGTTCTCTATGTCATTTCTCAGCATACAAATTGCCCATAAAAAATGCCTACATGGGTATATCAAATTATCAATTATGCAAAACTTCAAGCAGCAAACAAAGTAACACTTAAAGACAGATGGTCCAAAAGGCTAAAATTCATCATTGATCAACCCCTTCATGTTCTAGACAACAAAATCATGAGATGTCTGAAAAGTAGTAACCTTTGGCGTTCACTATATAAATTTTATCTAGCAATCCTAAGATGCAGCTATCCCACCAACCCAAACATGTATACCTGTGCTCTCTAAAGAAGCAAGGTGCCATATAAAGACGCTTTCTTAAATGCTTAACTAAGACCAACAACACTTCCTAACCCTAGATGCTTTCTAATCTCTAAATTCTCTAAAAAAAGGTGCCCCCCAAGTAACAAACTACGTGTAGAACTAAGGCGGTACCCAAAGATAAAATAACTTGAAATGAAAGCTACCTAAATGGAATCGGGACTTTATATTATATGCAGTATCAAATCACTTACTCGGAAATCCCTTCGTAAACTGATCCAAACGATCCACGCCCCAGAAGATCACCTTTCTGCCAAGAAGTAATTGTCCTTTTGAACCTACCGTTAGGGGAAATAGTTGACATAGGCTCTGTTGTGGTACTCGAAGAATCATCGTCATTCGAAGTTGTAAACGAACAAGACCCTGAAAGCATCGCAGTCTCTCCTATTCTCATTAAATTTTCCTCGTTAACCCCAGCCACCTCTCTTTTATATTCTTCGTTGTCGGAAGAATGAAAGTTATCCGGAGCTATACGCCCTCTATCGTCTTCAGGGCTGAAATCCCTAAACAGATCCCAAGTGGAGCGACCGTTATCGATCACTTGTAGCTTCACTCCAGGAGGTGGCTTTAAAAACGGTGGCCTAGCCCCTTTAATTCCACTATTCCCTCCTCCACCACCAACATACGAAACGCAAGACGCGTTTAACTTCAACTCGGTTTTAGTAGTATCATCCACCGCATTTTTATCGGAAAAGCAGCATTCCCTTAACTTTAACTCGGACGAGGCGTTCCCAGTCAACTCAGTAGCCGAAAACCTATCAGACAATTCAGCTACCGTTACTTCAGCGCCGTCTTTTACTTGAGCCGTCTCCTCTTTAGAACTATGCAACCGGTTCAATCTGGACCGCGGCAAAAGAACCGACGACGATCTGATTTTGTGAGCCTCCCAAGCGTCGGTCGGGATGCAAAAATCATCAGGACCATTAAGGCCCAAGCTCCGACAAATCAGATCGAACTCTCCGTCGGTTCCTTCGATACGGAAGCTGGTTTTATCGTATAAATCGAGCGATTGTGTGATTAGAGGAGAAGAAGGTGAAGAAGAAGAAGAAGAAGCATCGATGGACGAATAAAACGCTGACACATCGTAATCGACGTTCTTCAATGCATTGCAGCGTTCGAGCTTAGGTTTTCTCCTCCTACTCTTCTTCGAGTCCATGGCGACTCTATTGCTAAAGAACCGAGGTAGGTGATTCATATGGAGCAAAATCCATCCAAATTCAAAAGCACAATAGGGTTTCCGAAAATATCAATTAAGCATAAAATTAAGAACCAAAATTTTCTTCTCTTTTCTTTCGCCGAGAAAATTTGGGGAGCGAAAAGGAGCTGACCTGAAGAGAGAGAAAATGGTGGACAGAGTGGCTAGTAAACGCCGTCGTTAGAGACAGAAACGAATATTAAACGCGTTGCCACGTGGAGGATTAAGAAATGCTATATTTTTTTTTTTGGAAGGATTGCTTTTGTAATTGGTTTTAAGATGAGTATTCAATCGAATCGAGTCAAAAAAATTTAAATTAATTAAATTGGTGAGTCGTATTTTACATATTAAATTTTATTTAAAATTATTTTAAGTTGAGTTTAAAAGAATTCGAGTGGATTAGTCTATTGTTCCAACTGTTGAGGTTGTGGCCACGTAAACAAACGGCGTTTATTTGTCCACGGCGGCCTGCACCGTAAGTAGACCCACAAGGCAGCTGGCAAGATGGAACCCTTTCGTCTTTATCCTTGGGAATTTGTGGAAAATGTGTGTAACGTTAAAGGTATGGGTAATATGGCTATATAATTCAAAATAATTTATTTGTTGGAATTTCATTTCAAAATTTTGAATAACTCAAGATATTTAACTAGTAACTTAAAAATTTATATTAGTCAAATTTGAATTAAAATTATTTTTTCTCTCTCAATTGTCAAGACTTAGATTTGTGTTTAAAGAAATGTCAACAATTTTAAGTTTTATTCAGCAATGTTTCTTTGACCACCGCTGAAACGTTAAATGAAGAAACAATGTTGAAAGGTATCATGTGTGCGTTGAACAGTCGTTTTTCACTTGATTTAGTGTCCAGATAGGCGTTTCGCCATAGTTGGAAAATTCAGCTTCATTGCAATCGCAGATGTTTGCCCTCAACAAGCGTTCAAAAATTGTTGTTAAACGGGCCTAAGGCTGTGTTCAACAATGTTTTCCCAACAGGCATTGGAGTGTCAAACGGAGAAGCAGTGCCGAACAAGTATTCCGTGCGCGTTGAACTTGACTTTTTTACGTTTTTCCATCTAGTTTAGCGTCCAAACGAACGTTCCGCTACAATTAAAAATTTTAATTTTTTTAGAATTAGACGTCACCTTCAACAGACGTTCAAAAATTATTAATGAACGAGCCTTCAATCTCCGATCAATAAAACGACAATCGCTTTCACCACTTCTTTTCTTTTGTTATCTCTTTCTCCCTTCACATTTTCCCCTTTCATTTCTTTCATTACTCTTTCTTACCAACCAAATTTCCTCCGACATTCACCATTTGTCGAACGATAAATAAGAAGAATTGGATGAGATTTGAGTTATGATTCGCTTTTTTGAGGCTTTTAGTTTTGTCTCTAAGATGCAACAAGTTATAAATAGCTTATCAAGACTATTGAAAAGGGCAAAAATGAAATAATTTTCAGGGTAAACTATCGTGTGAGTCACTAAATTATTGGTATTATTTTATTTTGAACATTGAACTATGAATTTTATCAATTAGATCACTAAATTATTAAAATAAATTCAATCAACCCACTAACCATTAAATGTTAACATAATTGCTAATGTAACAGTTAAATAAATTTGTAAATTAAAACCAATTTGTTAAAATGTATAAGTAATGAGGACTAAATGTATAATTATATAAATTTTCTTTAACTATTATGTCAACAATTTCATTAACAATTAATAACCAATGATTTGATTGATTTTTTTTAATAATTTATTGGTCCAATAATTAAATTTATAATTTAGTGGTCAAAATAAAATTGTCCTGATAATTTAATGACCGACAAGATAGTTTACCCTAACTTTTATTCGAACAACAAATGATATATTTAAACTACCCCGTTGGTTATGAAATGCAACTAATTCCTATGGATAGAGATCGAAATCAGCATTGAATACGAATCATGCGGATACTTAAATTGGAAAAACATCTATAAATTTTATGAGTACATATAGGAATAAATAGGTTAAAATAAATTAGGATAAGCAAAGATCGAAATTGTGGTAATTTTACTCCCAAACCTAATTTTCAGTATTCGTTTTAGGACTGGTGATTTTAAAACGTGTTTTTGGATTGTTTAGTTTTGATATTGTTGTCACAAAAATATTTTTAAGTAGATAAAATATGTAACACCCGGGTTCGGGGTCGGGTGAAAATAATAATTTAATAATGGTTCGAGTTTCGGTTCCAAATTTTTAAATAATAAAAAATTGGTTTGGGCCTCGGGTTTTAAGACATCAAGATTTAGTTGGACCATTTTTAAAATAAACCCAAAAAGCCATGGGTGTCATCCTTTGTAGTTGTCTTATTTCACTAAGGGCATTTAGGTCTTTGGACCTTTAATTTCAAACAAACCTAAAATAATACTTTTTGAGTCATCTTCTTCCCCTCTCCACTATTCATCACTTCAACGTCAAAAGAAACTCTCTCCCCTTGTTACTATTCCATTCAATAGCTTGCTCATTTTTGAAGGTTTTGCAAAGGTAATTTCGTTTTTGACTTACCCTCGTCATTCTCTACAAGTTGACATCTTTTGCTTTCATTTTTATACATGTTTTTTAGATTTGAAAATCTAAGGATTTTAGGATAAAACTGTTGCCTTTATGGCCTTTGACTAAAGATTTTGGTTTATTGTTGGTGTGGGGGTTGTTTGTAGTCCATGGGAAACAATATATGTGATTTTTTAAAGAATTTTATGCTTATTCCCGGATTTGGGTTTTTGGGAGGTTTTGGGTTGAATTATGGGGGTGTTTTAGGTGGAAATGAGAGGGCCAATTGATAGGCTATATGTGAGGGCTGTTTTGGAGGCTTTAGGGAGTAATTTAAGGTTTGGAATCGATGGTTTTGAGGGGTGCTTAAGGGCTGCTCGGATTTTGGAATTTCGAGCTTGTTTTCAATGGAAAAATTGATGTCTTGTGCTTGGTATGTAATCCGGGTTGATTATTTTAGAACAAGGACTGATTTGGGATTGTTTGCTTGGTGTTGAAATGTTTAGAAACGAGAAATTCGGTTGGTGAAGCTTCGGGGACAAATCCGGGGATTTCGGAGTCTTGAGCTTGGTCTTCGATCTTCTCTTGGGTAGCAACGGTGAGTAGAATTATTGGTTTTTACATTGTGCTCGATATGGATTCCTTTGGGGTTTGGGTGGAACCTTGAGAGGTCACCTAAACCCGTGTGTAAGCTTCTCTACTCTCATGTTGTTGTGGTATGTTGATTGTGTATACGTTGTGATTATTGGATGCATTTTAAGTTGTTCATGTTGTAGTCGTGTTGAGTTCGTGCCACACGTGATGATAGTCTAACTACGGTGATGTGTAGTCCCACCGGTAGTGACTAGTAGGGTAGTACTTTGATGTGTAGTTCTATTGGAAATCCACTAGTCGAAACGGTGATGTGTAGTCCCACCGTACGTGTATGTTGGTTGTGCTTGTGCAAACCATGTGTTGATGTTGAGATTGACCCTTGTGCATCCATTGCTTTCTTGCATATAAACCTTGTTTTGGAAAACTGCATGTTGTGAATTATAGAGCCTCTCTCACTAAGCTAGTTGGCTTATGCTCTTATTGTTTCCAACGTGCAGATCGTTAGAGTTCGGAAGGCGAGCGGGCGAGGGAGGAGCTCTTGGAGTTCTCAAGCAAGTCTAAGTATGGTTTGCTTTTGTAATAATGCCTAGACAATGGGGTATAGAGTTTGGGAGTTGGGGTCAAACTCCTTAGGAATTTATGTTGAGCATGTTAAACTCAAAGTTGTGTTATGCTTTTGTTTCATGGTTTGTGATTTGTGCTTGATATGTTGCTTATGTGGACATGCCTTAAAATGTATGTTGTTGGCCTATGTATGCCTTACATTTGATTATCCTTTGTGAGGAGTTCTATGCTTGCTAAGTATGCACTTTTGGGTGAAATTGCATGAAGCTTTGATTGATATGAATTTCGTTAGATTAAATGCCTCACACGTTAAATTTTGATTGTGATTTGATGTATGTATACTGTATGTGCTTAGGGGAGTCCATAAATGCATCTAGTGTCGGGTTTGTGGTCATCAAGTTGGGAAAAGGCTGAGTTGCAGAGCAGGGCGTATCGGTACGCCTAAGGGCCGTATCGATACGGTCTTGCCTGCAGAGCTCAGTTTTGGTTGGGCGTATCGATACGCGGGGGCATATCGATACAGTTTTTAGTCACTGGAATTCAGTTTGTGTTGGGCGTATCGATACACTGGGGTGTATCGATACCCTCCAAAGTTACTGGAATTTGGAGAATTGGGTGATAGCAGGGCGTACCGATACGGTGTTCACGCGTACCGGTACGGGTCTACTCTGTTGACCAAGGAGGTTTGACCGAGAAGGGCGTATCGATACGCTCAAGGGCTGTATCGATACGGTCTTCCCGGAGTTGACTCCTTAGGTTGACCTGGTCAGGGCGTATCGATACCCCTAGTTAGGGTACCGATACGGTCTGCCCTGTAAGCTTAAAATGGTCTAAGGTTGCTTGGTCGGGGTTCGAATGTGATCTTTTTGGATGTCTTCCGCTGTTGCGAATCACTTAGGACTTAATATTCCTCTAGACAAGATTTAAAATAAAAGAAAAAAATTAGGGTTGCTAACCGAGGGGGAACCTTAACTGGTTTTCACTCGGTTTTCCCCGTGTGGCCCACTCGGACCGGTCATCCGGCCAGACCGGGACGAGGGGTTACAAAATATTTATTTTAGACATTCTTTTTGAAAATATAAAATGATAGTTGAAATAAATAAGGATATATAAGTAAAATTTTTAAAGTGCTTTTGAAAAAGTTAAAAAGCTAAAAAATTTAACTTTTGAAGAACACTTTTCAAATCAAGCTTAAAATTACTTTTTGGCCTGAAAAATTATATATTTTTCATTGCTTTTAGTCTCAAATAAGCTTTTGGCTTCAAAATTTAGTTTGAAAAGCAGTGCAAAATAAGACTTGACGATTCTAAACTCACATATATAGTTAATTACGAATATAATTATTATATCTTTTTAGTGTCTTTTTTTAATGTTTCAATATTAAAAAAATTAAGTTTATGATTGGAATTTAGGATGTAAGATTTAGTATATATGATTTAATTTTTAGGGTTTAAGGTTAAAGTGTATGATTTAGATTTTTAGTGTTGAACCAGGGACACAAAAAATATGCATATGATTTTTGTTCACTAAGTACTCCTAAAGAGAAGATTAGTGACAACTCTTTGATATAAGATTTCATGTCTAGCATGTCGGATTTTATATTTGGATGTTACGACAACATCGTCTACCTCTTTTCTCAATCGTCATTTGTTGAAGAATGTGCTCATTATCGCGAGCGAAATTTAACTTAACTCGATAAAAAATAATCAAATTTTTTGATTTGACACGAAAAAAAAATTGAATTGGCTTGAATCGCAGTTCCATAATTTTGATTTGACTCGAAAAAATTTCAAATAAAGTATAAGTTACAAAATAAAACTCTGAATAACTCGAATTTTTTTAGTAATTAGTGGATCTATTTTTAAGTTCGATTCGAATCTCTCAACTCTGTTTTACATATTTATATTGCATATTTGCATGTGAAGAAAAATATACACATATCATATATAAATATAGAAAGTCGTTTAAATTGAAACAAACTGGTGCAACTGCCATAACATTATAAATACTTATGGTTAAATTTGAAAGGAAACTCAAATAAATCGACTCAATTTTTAAAAAAAATAAAATTCGTTAACTCAAAAAACTTACTCGACTAGATTGAATGCTTATCCCGTTGAATAAGTGAATATCACATACTCGTGGATAGGGATGTAAAAACAAGTCAGAACCTGGAAACCCGACTGAAACCTGCTCGAGTCAGAACCTGATTTGACCCGAGGTTTTGATGACCCGAACCCGATCTGTAACCGACTGTTGTTGATCCGAACCCGAATTTAACATGTTACTGTAGTAACCGAACCTGATCTGCGTCTGACTAAAAACGACCCGAACCCGAATTAGACCTGTTAATGTGGACCTGAAACCTGACCTGCGTCCGACTGAAATGAACCCGAACCCGAAGCCGACCTGGCAAATAACCGAATTTACCCGACTGAATTGACCCGATATCCGATTTTACCCGACCTGAAATGAACTCGACCTGAAATGGACCCGACCTGAAAATGGACCCGACCTGAAATGGACCCGACCTGCTTTAAACTCGACATGTTAAGTGACCCGACTTGTTGTTGACCTGAACTGAAATTAACCCGAAATCTATGACATGATGAATTAAAAAAATTTAGAAGTTGATATACCATATACATATATAATGTATATACATATACACCTACATATATTGATGTACATGATGTATATATATATATATATATATTAAGTACTAAAGTTGAAAAAAAAATAAGTAATTGATAATTTATGAACTACAAAAATTAAATGAAGAGTTGTTTTTAATTTTTAAGTTTTCTCATTAACTTGAATAAAATTGTAGACTTACAAATTATAAAAAAAAAATAACAGTTGTATAAGTCTTTACCGTTAATTTATGAACTACAAAAATGTACTCAAGTTGTATATGCATTTGTAGTTCATAAAATTGACTAAAGTTATAAAAAAAAATTTGTAAGTCTACAATTTTATTTTTTATACTTAACAGATTCAAATTATAAAATTTACTAAAGTTATAAAAAAATTTGCAAGTCTACAAATTTTATAAACTACAAATGTTATACATAAGTTATAACAGATCCAAGTTCATAAAATTTACTAAAATTGTAGACTTAAGTAAATTAACGTTATAAAAAAGAGAGTAAATTTTTGTAGTTCATAAATTTTCGTACAAGTCTTATTACAATTTTTGTAGTTCAAAAATTTACTAAAGTTGTATAAGTCTTAATACTAGACAAATGTTATACTTAAGTAATAACAGATTTAAGAAGTAATGTCTTAAATATAAATTAAAATGATTAAGTTATAAAAGAATCAAGAACTGTTTTCTTTAAATAAGTTATAAACTAGATGATTTTAGGCAAAATGACAAAAGATGCCCCCAACGTTTGCATGTTTTGTCATTTGGCCCCCTATTCTTTTTTTTTGGTCCAAAGATGCCCCCAACGTTTGCTTATTTTGTCATTTGGCCCCCTATTCTTTCTTTGGGTCCAAATATGCCCCAACGTTTCATTCATAGTCCAAATATGCCCCTGCTGGATGTAAACTGTCAATCAACTGACGGTCAACAGCTTATAAAAAAATTTTGACGTGGCATCAGCAGATCTTAATACGCGGCAAGTCCAGTCAGCATCAGCTGTTGAACGTCAGTTGACTGACAGTTTCCATCTAATGGGGGCATATTTGGACCAAATTGAAACGTTGGGGGCATATTTGGACTACGAATGAAACGTTGGGGGTATATTTGGACCCAAAAAAAGAATAGGGGGCCAAATGACAAAACAAGCAAACGTTGGGGGCATCTTTTGACCAAAAAAAAGAATAGGGGGCCAAATGACAAAACATGCAAACGTTGGGGACATCTTTTGTCATTTTGCCTTTCTTACTTAAGTTAGAACAGATTAATTAATTGTTGTCTTAAGTTACAAATTAGAAAGAATAAACTAACGTTATAACAAATTTATTTGAAAACTTAAGTTAAGATATAAAATAGAATGATTACACTTAAGATAAAAAAAATTAACTGTTATAACATAAGAATAATTAGAATTCAAGAATATGAATACTTGATAACTTAAAAAAATGTCAATACAGAATGTAAAAAAAATACAAGTTAGAATAGTTTACACTTAAAATTTTACAAACTGAAACTTATAAAATACAAGAAGTTTGTTTGTAATAAAGTTAGCTCTCAGATCTTATAGCAAAGACAAAAGCTAAAAGCACTTTGCTACCAGATAATTCTTCATCGAGCTATCTCATCTAAATGCTACCAACAAAGTTAATTATGGGTAACTTATATTGGTAAGAAACCAACATAATTTAAACCAGGGCAACACTTAGATAAGAGAGAAACATCAAGCTACCAGTAACCAGCAGCAACACAAAGCCATTAACAGCAGCAGCATTCAGCATCACCAACTCACAAACAGCAGCAGCATTCAGCAAAATCAAGACAAACAACAGCAGCAGCAACACTAAATCATAAAGATAAGCAACAATAAGAAATAAGCAAAAGCAGCCACAATAAGTCATTAACTATGTCTTTACATAATAACAAACAGAAGCACTAGCATGATCTAAGTCATTAAAGAACATAAACACTAGCATGCTCTAAGTCATTAACTAATAATAAATAGAAGCAGCAACATAAAAAAATAAGAACCCTTAGGGAACACCTCACTTAAACAGAAGCAACATTCAGCAAAACCAAGTCAAATAACAACAACAGCATCACTGAATCAATTAAAAAAAACAGTAAAGGGAAATACCTCACTTAACATCAGAAATCACAACATAGTTGACCCCTAGAGCACTAAAGTGCTTTCTGCTTGCTGTGAAAGAACCCTACAAAAGAAAAGAAAGTCAGAAACTATATAGAAAAACAAAATAAGAATTAAAAAAACAGTAAAGGGATATACCTCACTTAACATCAGAATTCACAACATAGTTGACCCCTAGAGCACTAAAGTGCTTGCTGTGAAAGAATCCTACATAAAGAAAAGAAAGTCAGAAACTATATAGAAAAACAAAATAAGAATTAAAAAAAACAGTATAGGGGTATACCTTAATCAGGAAGTGGATCTTCAACAGACACATCAGAGATTGAGGCATCTTTCCCAACAGCAAGAAATTCTTCATCCCTTTCCTTAGGCTCAAAACCATACAACCAATTTCTGGTTGTTACAAATACCTCTACATTTAGGCAAAAGCCTAGCCCTCAACTTGTTCAAAATTCGACCCCCCATGCTAAATGAAGATTCAGAAGCAACTGAGGTGATTGGAATGGCTAACACATTTCTAGCCATGAGTGAAAGTATTGGAAAAGACACAGATTGTGTTTTCCAATACTCTAAGATATCGAACTCGGCATCTTCAGTGCGAGGGAGAAGGGGCAAAGAAATGTAGGAGTCAACATCGGACTTACCACTCCTAGAAGCTGCCAAATTGGCATCAAAGTTCTGACATTAAAATAGAAAAAGAGTTAGTAAACTGTAATTGAAAAAAAATTAAATATAAAAACAGAAGCAAAAAAAAGAACTGGCTTGAAAGAGATTTGATTTTTTGAAGGTCCTAGGGCGACCAGAACTTGATAGACTTGAACTTTGAGAAGAGTTACTTTGGACAGAAGAATTAGAAGAAGAAGAACATGCAGATCTTGAATAATAAATATACATACTTACAAACTCATTATAAACAACACTTACACTCCTTTCAACCTCATCCTCAACATAGAGGACACCATACAACACCTTCAGAAGTTGTAACTTATACCGAGGATCAAGTAAAACAGCAAAAGACAGAATAGTTGAATGATCAGACCAGTATTTCTCATACAATTCAAGCATAGGTCCTGCCATTGCAGAGATGCCTCACATGGATTATTGTGAGCATCACACTAAAGCTTCTCAATGGCAACAACATTAGCCAAGTATAAGTTAGCAGTAGGATACTTGGATCCTGAGAACATAGTAGAAATTTCAAAGAAGGGCTCAAGGAAATCACAGATTAATTGAGCAGTTTCCCACTCAACCTCAGAGATTATATGCAAACCATTTTTCCTATTAACAAACAAGTTAATAGCAAGTTTAGCTTCAAGTGCCCTACGAAGCATCAGGTAAGTAGAGTTCCATCGAGTAGGAACATTCAAGACCAACTTACCAGAAAAATCAGAACTACAATCATTAATAGCAGAATCAAAGAAACAAAGTCTAGCATCAGAAGAATCTATAAATTTAACAATCTCACGCAATTTAATAACAGAAGAGTCGATTACCTTCAAACCCTTTTGAACTATCAAGTTCAGGATATGGGCAGCACACCTTATATGAAAAAACTTACCATTGCATGGCAGGGGAGAAATTGCATGCAAATCATCTTTCAGACGCCTCACCATTCTTTCATTTGCAGAAGCATTATCAAGAGTAATTGTAAAAGCTCTCTTCTCAAGACCCCACTCAGTTAACATATTTTTAACAAACTTATAAATAGACTCACCATCACGGGGAGGGGGGAAACGACGAAAATTTAAAATCTTAGACTGAAGTTTTCAATTATTATCAACATAATGTGCAGTCAGAGCAAAATAAGAACGTGAAGTGCAAGCAGACCATCCATCACATGTAAAACAGATACGACTCACAACAGAATGCATTGAATCAAGAAGCAATTTTTTATGCATCTCATGCTTTAACATGCAAGCCTTAGTAATAGAATATCTTGAAATATCTTTCACATTAGGATTTAAATAATTATGTGAAACCCTAAGTTTATCATGCTCAACAACACTCAAAGCATAACCATGACACAGAATTGCTTCAACAAATAACTCACAATATCTTTTCTGATCAAAAGAAGTTTCTGAACTACTATTGGGATTAGTAGCAAGAAACTCTTTATAAGATTCACATTTTTCAGTATGCCTTTTAGGATTAGAAGTGCCAATATAAGAATCAGTTTTATACCTTTTTGTTTTGCAGTACTTACATTCAGCAAAAAGACCTTCTGGAAGCTTGATGAAGGTGTAATGATCCCAAACAGGAGATGTTCTTCTCCCAATGTCCCCTCCAGTTGAAGCTGTAGACTTCCTCTTGGAGGTACGAACTGTCCCAGACAGTTGATCATTTACATCCCCTTCAAGCATTCAAAAAAACATGAATAAGAAATAAACATAAGTTTAAAAAAATCATAATGAAAAAGGATTAATAAACCACCTTGAGACAATATAAGTTGGTCATTTTGACTTCTTTCACCAGGAAAGTCCAACTCATAAGAGAATTCCTCCATAGCTGTCAAAAAACTGAAAAAGTCCAAATCAGAGAACCAAACATACAAAATATACAAAATAATATAAACAGACTGACATAAACAAAATATACAAAATTATCTAATGGTTTCAGTTTAATCCTTGTACGTGGCGTTGTTACACCTGTCCACATGGACCTTTAAAATCCCCCTTTGGCACCAGTAGCCCCGCAGGACGGGTAGTCCAGCCTATATACTCGGATTAAACCAAGGAAACCCTAATGACTCGGACCATACATATACATACATGCATAAAAACAAAACCATAGAAACTAAAAGAAACAATAAAAACAAAACCATACATATACAAATACTGCAACATATATACAAACTGACAGAATCCATGAATACATACAGAAACCATACATATACATACATGCATAAATACAATCTTCCTGAGAATCAAAAGAAACATACATGCATAAATACAAACTGACATAAACCATGAATACATACAGAAATGTACAAAGGTAAATAGTTTTAAACATGCAAGAAGAAACATATAACCTTCCAGAATCGAACAGAAAGAAACATACAGAAACATGCATAAAGACAAACAGAAATGAAAGAACAGAAAGAAACATGCAAAAAGAAACATACAAACTTCCAGAATCGAACAGAAAGAAACATATAGAAACATGCATAAAAACAAACAGAAATGAAAGAACAGAAAGAAACATGCAAAAAGAAACATACAACCTTCCAAAGATACAAACTCACACGGAAGAGGAACAGACTGACAGAAGCCAGAAACGATCCTGAGATACAAAGGTAAATAGTTAGAAAAATAGTAATCGAACCAAAAAATTAAATAAAAAAGAGAAAATAGAAGATATAACTTACCGAAACTGGAAAGTGGAAAGGCTGAGAAGATCAGCTCTCGGAAAATGAAAAGGCAGAGAAGAACAGCTCTCAGAATCTGAAGAGGTAAGATGAGAATACGAAAGGATTTTGGGATTAGAGGTTAGGGTTTGGGGATTAAGGGTCAGGGTTTGAGGATTAAAGGTTAAGTGTTATGGTTTTGGGATTAAGGGTTTAGATGTTAGTGTTTTAGATTTAGGGTTAAGGTTAAGAATAAATTAGGGTTTAGGGTAAAACAGAACTGAGTTTGGATTTAGGGTTTTGAAGGATTGAAGATAGGAATTCTCAAGAACATGAGGCTATTCTTGAGAAAAGTTGGGGTTTTGATCGAAGAAAAACAGGTTTGAGGAGGGTAATTGTGTTTGTAGAGGATCTGGGAAGAAATTTTGGAAGAACATGGAAGAACTTGGTTGAAAATCAAGATTTTGATCGAAAGAAAGGAAGAAAATCTGGGAATTTAGTGTTTGTGGATGAGAGAGAAATTGAGAGGATATTTCAGCAGAGTAACAGTAGGGAGAAAATGAGCAATTTTGGCTGAGGGGTGAGGCTTTATTTATAGGCCTCGAGCCGGGTCAGAAGATCCGCGCTATTTGAAACGGGTAATTCGGGTTTTGCTCCGCAAGCACTCATACTTTGCTTTCTTTCAATTTCGTCCTTTTTTGTGAAATTGAGCTTAAAGCTTTGTTTTTTTTTTCAATTTCGTCCTTAATTCAGTTTTAATGTTTAGGGTTGTGGTTTTAATTTAGGGTTTGTGGTTTTAATTTAGGGTTTTGGTTTTTAATTGAGGGTATAAATTAAGGGTTTAGTGATTTGTTTATAGCTAATATATTTTATTTAGTTATTTGTTTAGGGTTAATATGTTTTAGGGTTTAGGGTTTTTCATTTAATGTTTAATGGGGTTTATGGTTTATGACTTTGAATTATGGTTTTAATTTAAAGGTTTAGGGTTAAAGGGTTTTATGGTTTAGTATCTAATTTTTAGGCTTAATAGTTTTAGGGTTTTGATTTAGGGTTTCATGAAGTAATGCAGTTTGAGTGTTTAGTTTGTAAGGTTTAAGGTTTAGTGTTAGGGTTTAGGGTATAATGCTTAGGGTTTAGGGCATAATGTTTAGGGTTTCGTGTTTTTTATTTTAGAGTTTATATTAGCATATATGTATATATAAAAGTGGATACCCTAAACCCTAAACTATAAACTCTAAAACCAACTACCCTAAACACTAAACACTAAACCCTAAATCATTAGATCCTAATCCTAAACCCTAAGTCCTAAAGTATGTAAGTATTTATGCATTTAGGGTTTAGGGTAGTATAATGAACTAAGGTTAGTTCGAGTGATTAGTTTGTAAGGTTTAGGGTTTATTGTTAGGGTCTAGGGTAGTGCTTAGGGTTTAATGTTACGATAACATGCGACTTATGGTTTGGATTTTATGGGTTTCAATTTAAGGTTTAAGTTTAGGGTATAGGGTTATCATTAGGGTTTCATGTTTTTTATTTTAAAATTTATATTAGCATATATGTATATATAAAAATGGATACCCTAAACCCTAAAACCAACTACATTAACACTAAATACTAAACCATAAATCCTTAGATCCTAATCCTAAACCCTAAGCCCTAAAGTATGTAAGTATTTATGCATTTAGGGTTTAGGGTAGTATAATGAACTAAGGTTAGTTCGAGTGATTAGTTTGTAAGGTTTAGGGTTTAGTGTTAGGGTCTAGGGTAGTGCTTAGGGTTTAATGTTACGATAACATGTGACTTAGGATTTTGATTTTATGGGTTTCAACTTAGGGTTTAAGTTTAGGGTATAGGGTTATCATTAGGGTTTCGTGTTTTTTATTTTAGAATTTATATTACCATATATGTATATATAAAAGTGGATACCCTAAACCCTAACCTCTAACCCCTAAACCATAAACCCTAATGTATGTAAGTATGTACGTGTATACATATTAATGCATGAACCCTAAACCCTAAACCCTAAACCCTAATATCTAAACCTTAAACCCTAATCCATAAGCCCTAATGTATGTAAGTATGTACGTGTATACATATTAATGCATGAACCCTCAACCCTAACCCTAACCCTAGCCATAAACCCTAAACCATACGCCTTAAACCCTAATGTATATAAGTATGTATGTATGTACATATTAATGCATGAACCCTAAACCCTTAACGAAGTTTTCCATGAACCTTAAACCCTAAACCCTAACCCCCAAACCATAAACACTGAAACCTAACCCCTAATTTATGTAAGTATATACGTGTGTACATATTAATGCATGAACCATAAACCATACCTTAAACCCTAAACCCTAATGTATATAAGTATATACATGTGTACATATTAATGCATGAACCCTCAACCCTAACCCTTAACCCTAAACCCTAACCCTAAACCCTAAACCACAAACCCTAAACCTTAAACACTAAAACCTAACCCATAATGTATGTAAGTATGTACGTGTGTACATATTAATATATGAACCCTCAACCCTAACCCTAACCATAAACCCTAACACTAAACCCTAACCACAAACCCTAAACCACAAACCCTAAACCTTAAGCACTAAAATCTAACCCCTAATGTATGTAAGTATGTACATGTGTACATATTAATGTAGGAACCCTCAACCCTAACCCTAACCCTAAACCTTAAACCCTAAACCCTAAACCATAAATCCTAAACCTTAAACACTAAAACCTAACCCCTAATGTATGTAAGTATATGCGTGTGTACATATTAATGCATGAACCTTAAACCCTAAACCCTAATCCTAAACCCTAAACCCTAAACCCAAAGTCCTAATGTATGTAAGTATGTATGTGTGTACATATTAATGCATGAACCCTAAACCTTTAACGGAGTTTTCAATAATCCTAAACCCTAAACCCTAATCACTAAACCCTAAAGTACATACGGATGTATGTATGCATATAGACTGTAGCTATCAATGTATGAGCCATAAACCGTTAATAAAATATATAACATAAACCATAAACCATAAACGCTAAACAATAAACCCTAAACCCTAAACTATAAACCCTACACCCTACACCCTAAAGTATGTAAATATGTATGCATGTAGCTATCAATGTATAAACCGTAAACTCTTAATGAATTTCTCCCTAAACACAAAACCCTAAACCCACATTTATTTTTTTAATTTGTCCAATGTTTTTATTATTTTAATTTAATATTTTCTTCATTCTAGTCTTTTAACTTTATTTTAATTCCATATTGACCCTTATATATATTTTAATTCATCATGTTTTATAGTTTTAATTTTAAATTTTGTTCATTCTAGACACTAAAACTTTATTTTTATTCTAAATTGACCTATACTTATTGTTTTTTTAATTACTCTAATTTTTATACTTTTAATTTGATATTTTTGTTCATTATAGTCCCCAAAACTTTATTTTTATTCCAAAATGACCCATTTTCCTTGTTTTCTTTTAAATTTGTCTAATGTTTTATAATTTTAATTTGATATTTATGTTCATTATAATCCCTGAAATTTTATTTGTAATCCAAATTGACCCCTTTTCAGTCCAAATCGACCCATTTTCATTATTTTTTTAATTACTCTAATGTTTTATAATTTTAATTTGATGACTTTAAATAATTAACTCAAAATTAATGACGATTGACGAAGGTCAACCTAAAGTCTAACAACTACTTATACGGTTGTACGGCCGAACTCAAACTGAATACGAATTCCAATCCTGAAAATACCCCGACCTGAAATTACCCGACCTGAAATTACCCGACCTGAAATGCACCCGACCTGAAATGCAACCGACCTGAAATGAACCCGACCTGAAATAGACCCGACCTGAAACGGACCCGACCTGAAATAGACCCGACCTGAAACGAACCCGACCTGAAATGGACCCGAACTGAAATGGACTCGACCTGAAGTGTATCCGAACCCGAATTAACCTGCCAATTATCTGCTTTGGACCCGACCCGTTTTAACCCGACCTGAAATGGACCTGACTTGAAATGGACCAACCTGAAATGGACCCGTACTGGACTCGAGTCGAGCCAAAACAAAAAAATGACCTGTATCCGATAGTACCCGACCTGAAACTCGTCCGATTACCTGTTTTTACATCTCTAGTCGTGGATCCGGTGGCATTTTCGTTGTTGCGTTCTTTGGATCCTATGGAAGCACATTCTGTACTTGGCGAAATTTACAAAGGATTCTAGGGCAATCATATAAGTGGACTGAACAGGCCATTGGCCCAAAATGCAATTAGAAAAAGGTGCTTTTTTTGGAACAGAAATCTTTCGGTTTTTTTTTAATCTATATATACCTCAACATTAAAAATATATATTTAAAATTTAGAGTTAGAGTTTAAAATGTAAAGTGTAATATTTAAACTTTAAAGTTTACGATTTAATTTTAGTGTTGAGGGCATACATGAAAACACGAAAAAGAGATGGATAATTTTTATTCGCCTATAAGCATCCATACGTGTAGAATCTAAAGATTTGGTAAGGAAGTATGATCAATGTAAAAGATTCATAAAGATACCTTGGCAGCATTAGCCAGCCTATAATGGGTGGTAGAATTTGGAAGTTCAATCTAAGATCTAAAAATAAATACTAAAACTTACAAAAAAAATTGAAGGCTTAACTTGTTTTTGTTTTCAAAAATAAAATTAAGGTCTATGAAAACTTTTAAAAATTATGGAGGAGAGCTAATTATAAATATTTAAAAATTTTAACGTTTAATATAAATATTTAAAAAAATTTAGAAAATCAAATTAAATCAATTAAATTCTAATTTTCTAAAAAAAAAAAATTTGTAGGGTAACCCCGCTAGTCCTTTTAGTCTTGTACCATTACCTATAACCGATAACTATTCATATGTGGCTTCGTTCTACTTATCCTGTTTGGTGACAAGACACATTGCTCTCTTAAAAAGAGATATTGAGTTTAAACTTTAAAGATGATAATGTATGAAGAAAGGGCTATAAATTTAGAACATAAACCATAAAATAAGACATTACAATAAAAAAAATAGCAACAAATAATAGAACACATATCTTTCAACACTCCAAACCATCCTAGACCTGCGTAATAAGATCACATTTATTTATGTAATCGAATTAAAATAATTTTTTTAAATCTGGTATTAATATTATATTTGTTGATTTGATTAATTGAGTTTTCAGATAAATTTTTAAGATTTAAATTTATCGATTTTTTTAGGAACACCGATCAACCTTAAATGGATAGCTTAGGCCTTGGCTCTACCTAGAAAGGACAAAAGGTAAAATTGATTGATTTAATTAATAAGAAAAATATCAAGATAAATACTATCTAGAAACGTAAATAAGCTTCCAATGTCTACATTTCTTTTGAAATATATTTATTTTTAATTTAATTAGAGATTATATTGTGTATTTTAAGCATGTTTTAATTATCTTATCGGTGCTACTTTTCAAATAATAATGATAATATTAATAACTTTTCATAAAATCTATCCCCCAAAGTTTGATAATTTAAATAAAAATAATATTTAAAAAATGATACACTTATTAAAAAAATATAGAATTTTTAATATATATTTAATTTAATTATTATTGAAAGAAGTTGTTGTTCTTCATATGTTTCATTCCAGTATCTAAAAAATATAGTAAAAAGAACAAATTACGCCTCCTTCTTTGCCCTCAAAGAAACTAAAAACAAAACCCTAATTGCAGGAATTGCGGCATTTTCTTCTTTGTTTTCCCAATCACTATTCTTGTTCCAGTTTTCGTTTCACTGAAAATTTCGGTCGCTGTTCATCGTATTAATATTTTTTTTTTGTAATTATTCCGCTTTATTTTCTGAGAAAAATAGACGCTGGATTTTAGGGGACGCTGAACGGTGCAATAGCCTGGGATTGAAGCGGTGATTAGGGTTAGTTCTCTCCGTTTTGTTTCATCTCCTTAGAGGAATGTTTCCCCAGATTTTATTGTTGTCATTTGGGTTCAAACTCTAGCTGTTGGGAACTTATCATCGGAATTAAATCTAGGGTTTTTAGTTTCACTCCAGATAGATTGTTATTTAGGGTTAATTTTTCTAATTCAACTGGTGGATGGGCTGTTAGCATTGTTTTGAAATAGTCCTTTATTCCTTCCTTTTGTTGGCCTAAGTTGTTGATTTGAAAAGAGGGTTGGATCTTTTATTATGGCAGACATGAGGTTGATTTGAGACTGGAAAAATCAGCAATCTGCAATTCCATCTTTTAATCAAAGATGGAGGAGTAGGGAGTGAGTTCATTAAAATATAATCTCCTTATTGCCATTGTCTTTGTATTGGTTGCCATGGCCTTATGTTCTTGTTAATCAAATTGTCCTTTTTGACCAAACAATTCCTTTGCCATTTGTTGAATGACACTTTAAATCCATAGAACTTTTGGCAACCTTGGTTATGGTGGTTTGAATGACAAGGGGTAGGGTAACAATTTGAGTTTGTGTAGGAAGAAAATTAATTTGGTGGGTTAGGATTTGAAGAAGGTTGCAAAAGTTTTCCTTTGCATAGAAAGGAAATGGAAAGAGAATTGTTTTCTGATGATCATGTTTGATATCCCTTATGGAAAGAAGTGAACCAACATTTGTTCCAGAATGGTTGAAAAGTACAGGCAATGTTGCTGGGGGCGGTGGCAATTCAGCCCACCACTTAGCCTCAGGTATCCTTTAACATTTCTCATTCCAGTTATACTTCATTGCAGTGTTACTGTTCCACATGTATCTATCTGTTAGATATGTCTCTGGTATGCCTTTTTGTTTCCTAACAATTGTGTTTCTCATTGCACTTCCACTACTGTTTTTTATGGTTGTTATTGTTTGAATGTTTGTATTAATTTTCGGAACATATGATGACTGTATTCTTGTTATTTAGATGTTTCTTCAGTGGTGAATCATGGAAGGCAGAGAAACTATAGGAATAAAAGTGATTTTGATTCCCCTCGTCATGCGTTTTTGGATCGGTCATCTTCGTTGGATTCACGGAGGGGTTCTAGTAATGGTTCTGCAAAGCATGCTTACAGTAGCTTTAGTAGGAGTCACCGTGATAAGGACCGAGAAAGGGATAAAGAGAGGTCAAGTTTTGTGGACCATTGGGAGCGCGATTCTTCTGATCCTTTAGACAGTATCTTAACCAGTCGGGTTGAGAAATTAGGTATCTCTACAAGTAGGGTTGAGATGGATGCATTGCGGCGTTCTCATTCTATGGTCTCTAGGAAACAGGGTGAGGCTTTTCCTCGAAGGGTTGCAGTGGGCTCAGGAGATAGTGGTAATAGTAAACATAACAATGGCACTGATCTGCTTTCTGGGGGTGCTATTGGAAATAGCATCCACAAGGCTGTGTTTGAGAAAGATTTTCCCTCACTTGGAACTGAAGATAGGCAAACAGTGCCTCAGATAACTAGAGTTTCTTCTCCTGGTTTAAGTTCACCTGTTGGGAATTCAGCTTTGATTGGTGGGGAAGGATGGACCTCAGCTTTGGCAGAAATGCCCGCTGCGGTTGGAAGTAGTAGCACAGGTTCTATGCCTGCACCCCTAACTGCTTCTGCCTCTGGTTCTGGTGGACCAAGTGTTTCAGTTGGTCTTAATATGGCTGAAGCACTAGCACAAGCTCCTTCACGAACCCGTACTGCTCCCGAGGTAAGTGTCTCAGTCAATGGTTTCTCATTACATGTATAATTTATATTTATGATTTAACTAGACATTCCAATCTGATGCAGTTATCTGTCAAGACTCAAAGACGTGAAGAACTGGCCATTAAGCAATCAAAGCAACTGATACCAGTGACACCTGCGATGCCTAAGGGTTCGGTAAGCCAATCAACTTAGGTTTCAAAAGTATTTTCTATTAGCTGTATTAAGTCCATAGTTTTAGTCCTAAACTAGTTTGGTCCCCCTCCCTCTTCCTCCCGCCTTCCTGTACATCATCTATATTCATTTGAGATCGTATGCTGGATATTTGTTTAGAAGCTTCGCAACTATCTTGGAAACTTTTTCAATTTTTTTTACTCTTATGTAAGGAGCTTGACGTTGATATATGCTTTTCCATGCCTGATTATTTTTGGCCGTTCTACTAAGGTACAAAACTTTGTACGTGGGTTCAGCTAAATGCTGTGTTACCTGTCTACTTCATGTATTAACGAACCAGGTAATAGTTACATGATTTTTTTGTCCCAGGTTCTCAATTCAGTGGATAAATCAAAAGCCAAACCATCAGTCAGAGCAAGTGAGATGAATATAGCTGTCAAGGGTGGGCAGCAGCAACCTTCTTCGATTCATCATGGTAATCAATCTACACATGGTGGACATGTGAAGTCCGATATGCCAAAGACATCTGGGAAGCTTTTGGTTCTCAAACCAGGATGGGAGAATGGGGTCTCATCCCCTACTCAAAAAGATGTAGCTACCCCAACAACAAATGTCAACAGCAAAGTTACGTCTAGCCAAAATGCTGTTGCTGCTGTTACATCTGCTCCTGCAAGAAACTCAAACAACCCAAAGCATTCTGCAGGGGAACGTAAAGCAGCTGCCTTGAATCCAATAGCTGGGTTCACTGTCGAAAAGAGACCCTCTTTGGCCCAAACCCAGAGTCGAAATGATTTTTTTAATCTCCTGAAGAAGAAGACTTCTACAAACACTTCTGCTGGTCTCTTAGATTCAAACCCTCATATTTCCTCATCCACCACAGAGAAACCTGAAGTTGCAAAGGAAGTAGGGTGCCCTTCCATCACTGCTCATGCTAATGAGAATGGTTCTGCAGCAACTAGCAATGGCGTCACCTGTCAAGAGGCTCAAAGCTTTTCTAATGGTGGTGAAAAGAATACGAACTCCTTTCCTGTGTTTTATCCAGATGAGGAAGAGGCTGCGTTCCTTCGTTCTCTTGGCTGGGAAGAAAACTCCGGTGATGATGAAGGTCTTACAGAAGAGGAAATCAATGCATTTTATCAGCAGGTAAGTTATACCTTTTTTTTTTATTTTTGTGGTTTTACTTTCCCTTTCACTTATAACAGGTTCATTTAATACTGGAAGTCATTCTATGACCTGATTCCTAGTATTAGTGTTTCTAATTAACTATTTTCTATACTTGAAATTGCGCTGAGTTGTTCCTGCTCTATGCTTTCATCTGTAATATGATGCATGGCTACTTTCTGTTGTTTAAAAGTGGTGCGTTTTCAGAAGTGATGTAATGTAAGAACTCTTATCAGATAATTTCTAGATGTTCGTTGCTTATTTGTTTATTGATTTGCTTTGCAGTACATGAAACGGATACCGTCTCTGAAATTGCAACCAAAGCTGGCTCAATCTATTGCAACTAATTTAGATGGAGCTTCTTCGGGATTGAGCTCATCTGACTCCGGATCTGAAGCTTGACTCTTCTATGCCCTTTTTTTCAGTAAAATCGAAACAAGTTCCAATTTTTGATGGCAGATGATTAGGTTTTTCTTTTGCCCACCTTTTTCTTATTTTGATGCCCTTCTGTTTGCAAGGGAAGCTGGTGAGTAGAGGTGGGAATGGAAAAGGTGGTGGGTTTAGGGTTTTGAGAGAGGGGTGCATTTTGCAAATAGTACAATAAGTCCTGCTCACTTATAACAAGAGATTTCTTTAGGGTTTTTCAAAGGTTGTTGGATTAGGGGAAAAAGTTTGATATTTTGTCTGTGCAGTGGGAAGATGATGATGCTGGAAAGAAAGTCGCATCTTTTAGGGATAT
This sequence comes from Hibiscus trionum, assembly GCA_030270665.1. Classification (NCBI taxonomy): domain Eukaryota; kingdom Viridiplantae; phylum Streptophyta; class Magnoliopsida; order Malvales; family Malvaceae; genus Hibiscus; species Hibiscus trionum. Next base: position 1,489,134 of record BSYR01000016.1, read on the forward strand.
TTTTCCTTTCACTTTCAAGAGGGTTCAATTTTACAAGAAAATAGCTTATTGTTGGGGAAAAAAAGAAATCAAAAGGTTCCAATTTTTAGTTTCTTGGACAAAACGAGTAGGTTGCAATTTGCACATCTTTACTAACCTCGCTTTGGTAAACTTGATTGCTCTCTACAAAAACTTTTTTTGGTTGAATTGGTGAACTTGATAAGTTGGTTGAACTTTATTTTTGAGCCAAACTGACACTTTTTCAACAAAAAAATTAAACTCAAGGGCATTTGACTTGTTAAGTAGGGGTAAGCAAACCGTGATTTAACTCAGAAAATTTGTGATTACAACATAGTACATGTTTTTATATATTCTTAACTTTTTGACAAAACGATTAAATGTGAACATCATCTGATTTTTTATTGGGACTCTTGTTGATTTCAACTTTGAGATATTCTAGTTAACGAGTTCAAATTCTAAAGTTTGAAAAATCAAAATGATGTTTTAGATTTCTTTTTTTTTTAATTTCTTTTTTTATGTCCATCTTTTTTACTAAATTTGAAACACATACTTCACATTCACTATAGAATATTTATGTAATTTTAATTTTTCTATAATTTTTCTTTCATTCATTTTATTTACATGATTTTAATATTTTTCTTTTTTTATGTCCATCTTTTAAATAAAATTAATATCTTTATTTTGACAGTAATTTAATCTCAAACATTTAATTTTTTTTACAGTCATTTAGATGTCTTTGGCACGCCTTTGTGTTTCCTAGCAATTGTGTTTCTCATTGCACTTACACTACTGTTTTTTTTAATAATATCACAATATTATAAATAATAACTGTATTTTTGTTATTTAGATGTTTCTTCAGTGGTGAATCATGGAAGGCAGATAAACTATAGGAATAAAAGTGATTTTGATCCCCCTCGTTATGCGTTTGAAAAATAAAAAAAATGTTTTCGTAATTCACCGTAAAATATTTATGTAATTTCAACTTTTCTACAATCGCTTCTTTCATTTTAAGTTCATTTTCAATTGAATTTAAAATATATCTTCCTCAAACAATATATAATACTTAACTTTATTTTTTGACAATAATTTAATTTTAAACACCATAAAATCGTTTAAATTGAAATCGATTAGTATCATATATATATATAAATAATTAGATTTAGATTAGAATAGATACTCAAACAAATATATTTGATTCAATTTAACTTAAATTTCATAAATACAACTTGTAAAAAATAAATAAAATTTTATTGATAAAATGATATTCACAAACTCGACTTGCATTGATTTTTTCACTCGAATGTTAAAAAAAGTTTTAAAGACTAATTTAACCAAACTCGTGAAGTAATCAGTTTAAAAGGACCAAATTAAGGAAAAAATATATTATGAGTGATTCCTACCACGTTATTTATAGGACCAACCAATGAAAATCACCCACTTCATCATGATTTTTCCATGTTATTTTTTTCAACCAATGAATCTTTACTAAAAAAATTTCATATCATTTTAAAAACTGTTTTTTTAGTTATTCTATTATTATTTTTTTGATAAGAATTGGTGGTCTCATTAAAAAAACCTTTCATAACGATCCAAGATACTCAAGGAATCGAGGATCGAAAGCGGAAAGAAAAAAAGAGTACTAAAAATATTATTGCATCAAATAAAAGTCCCATGAAGGTCATATTACAACTCATACAATTAACCGATACCTTCCTTGGCTAATCGGTCAGCCTCAATATTTAGAACTCTTGGGATAACCCTGTACTTGCAGACGCCTATTCTACCAAGATTAATAATGTCTGAAACAATTTCTTTGAAGATCGGGGAGCATCCTGCTGGGTTAATAATCCAATTGATCGCGACTTGGCAGTCACATTCAATTATCAATCTTTAATTCTTACCAGAATATAGCGAGCTAAATAAAGATAATCCAAATCTAATCGCTAGTAATTCCACAAGGATTGGGGGGCCAGAGCCAATCGGTTCCGAGAAAGACATGATCGTCCTCCCCTCCGAGTTGCGAAGAATTCCACCAATGCCACCTTCACGTCCATTTCGTAGCATAGCTCCGTCCACATTCATCTTCAAGAAACCGATTGGAGGCGTGGTGAGAATATAATGATGAAGTGAGTTGTTTCTATTAGTTGGTCCATGGATGACGTGATGAAGTGAGTGGTTTCTATTAGTTGGTCCATAGATGACATGGTGAGAATCAACCATGATATAATTTCTCCAAATCAAGAGAATATTTTGTGCAGACAAGCTACTCGAACCCAAATTTTACCTGTTTAAAATTTTAAAATCATTGTTTACATCGGTTCGAATAGAACCGTAACTTGATTCTTGGCCCCATTCAACCGGAAGACGATCTTAAGACACAATTTTTAACATTGGCCATTTGGTATTGTGCATTCAAGATTGTACTGTCGGAAGTTTCTTTGAAACAACAAAATAGAATAGCAGATTTGATTGAAACTGAACCGAGTTTATTGACAAAGCACGGTTGGTTGATATTAGACTTAAAAGCACAATCACACAAAGATTCGAATGAGCAGACCATGAACCGCAGTTTCATACTCAGCTCAAGACAACAGTACAATACAAGATTTATGGAAAGTCAAACAATTTTCTACCCATCTGATTAATTGCAGGCAACACGTTCGTATACCATTGCCTCACTTCTGAGTTCCGGTCTCATATTAGATCGGAGCTATCTGCTATTCTGAGGGCGAAGTCCAATATATCAGCCCACTGCAATCAAGATTCAAATTAATGAACTTAACGGATGATAACGGAGGACTTGTTTGGAATGACAAAGGCAGCATATCTATGCATTGACTACTGTGACTTGGGAGCCTCACTCATACAGCCTAATATGATATGGATGATTGCGGGAAATTCTAAACCCGGAAAAACATGTACCTGATTAAGACGAACACGCACTGTAAGACACCTGCGGTACCAGTCCACACTGAAGGACCGGATTTCACTATCGAGTCTTGTATCAAGAGGCCCACTGAAGCAGCCAGTGAGACGAAGGATACAACATAAGCAAAGAAAAGCCAGAGCTTCAACCTGTTGCAATGAAGGTTTAGTATCCATAAGCCAAAGCAAGCAAAGGACTACCGGGATTCTCCAAAAAAACAATCTAGAGTTAAAGTACAAAACCGAATTTATACAGGAATGGTTGGTGGATTCCATTCGGAACAACTAGAAATATGCCACATAAACAATCTTCCAATGGAGAGAATTATATGAAAACCAGGCATATAGAGAATAGAAGATGCATAGCAAGAAAACAAGAGTAGAAAAAATGGATATCAAAAGCATAAACACCATTAGTATTTTCCAGTTCCTTTAATCCACATTAAGGCAAAACCTAAACCCTAAATCTCAAATTCTAATCACTAGCTACGAGGTTAACTGGACAAACCATACTTATTGCATATTGTTAGCCCATATAACATCTCACCCTAACATTATGACATCAATACACGGTGCAAATTTCTTTACATTTACAAATAAAATTTTGAAGTGATTGAGCAAAGATTCGTTAGACTTGCATTGAATCCGAAGACCTGACGCTTATTGAATTCGGAGTTCAAAGTAATCATTACATCAATAAACATCGTTTCAATTAGCACTAACACTACGGGACAATAAAACCCTAGGCAATTAGAAAAATTACTTAACTCTCGAATCAAGGGGAAAATTATTAGAATTTTAGCAAATTTCAGTAACATCAGTGCAATCGAGCTCCAAAGAGTAGATCAAAAGCAAATTCTCAGGAAAAAGGAAAGAAAAAAAAAACTGCAATTGAAATAGGTAAGAAAAGAATCAGCTAACCTCCACTCGCCGTCATCGTAAGGAGAGTAATCGATATCCTCTCTTCTAACACAATTGAACATCAAAGCCGCAATAGATGCAAATATTCCTTAAAAAAAGAAGTAAAATTAAAAAGGAGTTGATAAATTTATGGGAAAAGAGAGAGGAGGGATTCCGATGTACCAGGTAAATAGTGGAGGAAAGGGACATTGACGGAGCTACATACGACAGCGTCGACCCAAAACCACCACCCGGCACCGAAAACGGCGCCCGCGACTCCGGGACCGAAGATCGCCCACAGCTCACTTAATTCCATTCCCTGGTTTCCCGATCTGATTAATTAACTAATTATCGAACTGTTATTTTTCGCTCCCTTATACCTTCCTCTCGAAGGCATGGATTTATAACAAGCTTAAATATATATTTTTGTACTTGAACTAGACAATATCTCTTAAATTGATACATAAAAAATAGGGTAAACTACTGTAGGGGTCACTTTCGTTTCCCGTTTGTACAAATTTAGTTACCACTTTTGAAAAGTGCCAATAAGTGGTCATCTACGTTTTCGATGTGTAAAGACTTGGTCACTCCAACGTTATAGTCCTTTAGTCCCCTAAAGGATTGCTGATGTCGCGGAACTAATTAACGAAAAAATAAGGATAAATTACTGCAATAGCCATTAAAATTTATCTCATGTACATTTTTTCTCCTCAATTTAAAAAAGTAAACATTATAGTCACTAATAAAAACGTTTCTTTATAATTTCACCCTTAAATTTTTAAAAATTCATTTTTCAATCCTAAAACTTTACAATCAATTAGTACAATAATATTATAAATGCTTAGATGAAAAATAGGTGCCCAAAGTATACCCTTTGAAATTTAGGTGCCCAAATTGCTCCTATTTAATAACTCAAACTTAAAAATTTAGTCCCCTAACTACTAAAAAATTTGAGTTATTGGAATTTCTATTTTATAATTCAAACTTTATTTTGAAATTTTGAGTCGAGTTTATGAAATTATGAGTCGAGTATTTTCACATCAAACCAAAAAATTTAATTTTTTCGAGTCAAGTCGAGTTATTGGAATTTCTATTTTATAATTCAAACTTTATTTTGAATTTTTGAGTCGAGTTTATGAAATTATGAGTCGAGTATTTTCACATCAAACCTAAAATTTTAATTTTTTTGAATCAAGTCGAGTGTTGCACTTCCCTACATATAATTTTTAATTTTAATCCGTGTTTGTCCCAAGCATGAAATGCTACAGTAAATATCACCCATAAAACCACATCCAATTTCCATCTCGAATACTGCCATATTATATGTATATAATTTATATATATAAAAAATGTGCTCTTCACTAACCATTTAATCACAAAAAATATACCTTGCTTGTGCATCGCTGTAAACTGGTTCGTTCATATGGCAGAGATGTTTTATCCTGTGCAAAGCAAAATATACTAACCCATAAGCTAGGCGTGAAATGAAATCAACATTGTTCAAAAGTTGATATCGATCCAGGCGCTGAGTTGGGACAAACACGGATTAAAATTAAAAATTATATGTAGGGAAGTGCAACACTCGACTTGATTCGAAAAAATTAAATTTTTAGGTTTGATGTGAAAATACTCGACTCATAATTTCATAAACTCGACTCAAAAACTCAAAATAAAGTTTGAATTATAAAATAGAAATTCCAATAACTCGACTTGACTCGAAAAAATTAAATTTTTAGGTTTGATGTGAAAATACTCGACTCATAATTTCATAAACTCGACTCAAAAATTCAAAATAAAGTTTGAATTATAAAATAGAAATTCCAATAACTCGAATTTTTTAGTAGTTAGTGGACTAAATTTTTAAGTTTGAGTTATTAAATAGGAGCAATTTGGGCACCTAAGTTTCAAAGGGTATACTTTGGGCACCTATTTTTCATCTAAGCATTTATAATATTATTGTACTAATTGATTGTAAAGTTTTAGGATTGAAAAATGAATTTTTAAAAATTTAAGGGTGAAATTATAAAGAAACATTTTTATTAGTGACTATAATGTTTACTTTTTTAAATTGAGGAGAAAAAATGTACATGAGATAAATTTTAATGGCTATTGCAGTAATTTATCCTTATTTTTTCGTTAATTACTTCCGCCACATCAGCAATCCGTTAGGGGACTAACGGACTATAACGTCGGAGTGACCAAGTCTTTACACATCGAAAACGTAGATGACCACTTATTGGCACTTTTCAAAAGTAGTGACTAAATCTGTACAAACGGGGAACGAAAGTGACCCCTGCAGTAGTTTACCCTAAAAAATATTACTTTTAGATTAATACCTAAACGAAGTATCTTCTCCTAAATTAGTACTTAAAAATCTATGAATTTACTATTTGTTCTTTTTTTTTAATTTTTTGTTTTTCTCTTTTAAATGTTATATCACTTTTTCGGTATAAAAAAATTTAACAGTAGTTTGTTATTATTTTATGGTGGCTTAAGTGACAAATAAGTTTCTAAACTATATATCTTTTTTCAGATAGGTGCCTAAAGTATTTTTCGGCCGAAATAGGTGCCTAACGTTTTCAACATTACTCAAATAGGTGTCTGCCGCCAACGTCCTTAATTTTAACCGTTAATTGAAACGTGTCAGCTTCTTAAATTTTCGAAATTATATTTAAAAATAAATAATAAATAATAAGACAAAATATTTTCTTTATTTCACAAAATAGCCCAAAATTTGAAATTCCTAACACCCCAAAACCCAAATCCTGATTTGACCTAATTTCGCCGCCGCCCACCACATCCATCGTTGGACCATCACGACCATTTACCCCACTACCTCATCGTCGGAAATCGACTGACGCCGTGCGAAATGTCAAAATCGTCAAATGGTTCATTCGAATAATTCGCGACGAAAGGTGGCATAACGGGCGATGAATGGTGTATGGGTCATTCGGAGAGGGAAGGGCGCTTCAGTCCATCATCAGAAACGCGACCAACGATGGTGGTAGTGGTCGGATTTGGGGGGTTTAGGGATTTGGGGACTGTTTTGGGATTATTTGAAAATTTCAGGATATTTTAAAAATTCTGATTTATTTTTTAAAAAAAATAATGTTTAATATTGCCACATGTCATGTTTTTATTGGCTAGCGGTATCTTTTTTAACAAACAATTACGGTGGGCACCTATTTGAGTAACGTTAAAAACGTTAGGCACTTGTTTGGCCCAAAAATTACTTTAGGCACCTATTTAAAAAATGTATAGTTTGGGCACTTATTTGCCACTTAAGCCTTTTATGGTAGAATGTAGTTATTCTATTTTCTGTTTTTATATGTCAGGCTTCTTTGATTTGGAAGCATCGCAAAAGTGACTAAATTGATGATTTTTTAAATATAAAAGATTAAATTATTGAATTGTTCAAATTAAGATCAAATTGATAAAAATATATAAGTTTTGAGGACTAAATAGGTTAATAAAAGTATCAAAAGAGTTGATAGAATTAAATTTTGAGTATCAAAATAGGAGCAAATTTTTTTAGGTGTCAACTTGAGAGAAAGCGCCTAGTTCAGATAACAACTTGAGAACAAAAATTCTTCAGGTACTAATTTGAGAGAAGATGTATAGTTCAGGGGCGAAATGTATATTTTATAATATACACATCATATAAAACATAAAATAAGGGTAAACCACATTAATAGTCACTGGGGTTTTAGGAAGCTTTTACTTTAGTAACTAAAATCGAAAAATTTTCATTACTGTCACTAAAGTTTTAATTCACTTTCGTTATTATCATTGTTTATCAAAAAGATTGGCACGACACATTAAAATTTTCTTAAAAAAACACAAAAATTCAAATTTGCAATCGTTGTTGAGGCCAAACTTATGATAAAAAAGCGGTAGTCGGTTAATTTCAACGATGAAAAAAATCTATTTTTTAAAGATTAACATAGTTTAGTTTTAATTTGATCCAACAGTTAATCGTCAGATCAACTTGAAATAAAATTTTATTAATCTTTTGGTTAAACCGGTCCTTTCCACCATTAGGATTTACCAATGACGACTTCATTCAACGAAATTTTAACCTTAATGACAGTTGTAAATTTAATAAAAAATATAACTCTTTTCAGAGAAGAACACTTTAACATGTCATGCTAATATTTTTTAACGTAGATGAGCATACTAAAAGCAAATTAAAAGTTTAATATATGAAAAAAGAAGAAGCAAATCGACAATTAAATGACGGTAAAAAAATATTAATTCCAGTGACTAAAGTTAAAACGTCCTAAAAATTTAGTGACTACTAGTATGGTTTGTCTTAAAATTAATTTTATAAAAAAAATCGGCATCCATGATAATTAATTTTAATTGTTTTTATTTTAAGGGTAAACTGTATAAATGGTCACTGAACTTTTAGTTCGCTTTAAATATGGTTCCTTCCGTTAGAAGAGATGATGTTATCCTTGATAAAAGAAAATGGGTAAACTACACTAATCATCACTCAACTTTCTTCTCACTCCTATTTTTGTTATTAGAGTTTAAATTTTTTTAATTTAATAACTTAACTTTCGAATTGTTCATATTTTGACCACTCTCAAATGACATGTTTATACAAATAAAAAATTTGATTAATACTTAAAAAATATTTTGGCTAATTGGTAAATTCAGATTATTCAATTATCGATCTTCTAATGTACCGATTAAATCAGATAATTTTTGATTCTGGAAATATTTTTTACTTTGTTTATTAAAATATCAAATATGATAATATGGTAAATTTAATAATTGTTCGGTTGTGATAAAAGTGTAAAAACAACTAGAAAGTCAAAAAATGAAAGTTCACACCTATTAATCTTACCCAGAGCCAAAACTTTAAAAAAATCATAAGGGTATCAAAATCAACAGACTATAAGATATTGTAATGCATAAAATTTAGAAATATTGTATATAATAGATCAGATCGGTTAAAAAATATTTTAGTTAATTTTTAAATTCAAATTATTCAATTATCGATCTTATTTTGTACCAATTAAATTAGATAATTGATTGACCGGTTAATCAAAATATTTGATTCGAGTAATATTTTTTACTTTGCTTATTAAAATATCTAATATCATAAATTTAATAAGCAAAGTAAAAAAAAATCATTACCCGAATTCTTTAAGGATTAATCGAATTTTTCTATTTGTATAATCATATCATTTGAGAGTGGCGAAAATATGAATATTTCGAAAGTTAAGTTATTAAATTGAAAATTGTTAAACTCTAGTGACCAAGATAGGTGCGAGAAGAAAGTTGAGTGATAATTGGTGTTGTTTACCGTTTTTATTAAGGAAAAACGAAAACTAACGTCAACTTCTAATGGAAGGTAACAAGAGGGGCCGTATTGAAATCGAACTAAAAGTTAGGGTGACCATATCGAATATTTTAAAAATACAATGACCAAAATAAATCCGCCCTAAAAGTTGGATGAACATTTATATAGTTTACCCTTATTTTAAAGTTATATAAAAACAAAGAAAAAGACACAAACGAATATAATAATTGCATAATGCCAAAAAATGTCCATAACATTTCATTGAATAATCATTTTAGCCCCTATTTTTCTTTCTTTTTCACCCCTAGCGTTTTATTTTGGGTCTAAATAGACCTCATATGGATGGAAATCGTTAATTGACTAACGGTTAACATGAAATGCTGATGTGGCATGTTGACTTAGCTTGGGAACGCTGACGTGGCAATTAAAATATTTTTTAATTTTTCTAAAAGTAATTCATTATTATTATTAATTTAATTAATTTAATATTTTTAATTTTAAAATTAATAATATACAATGATATACTTGATTTATTATTTTTAAAATAATTAATAATTAATAATATTTAATACTTAATTTAATTTAATATTTTTAATATTTTTTAAATTAATAAATTATTTATTATTATTTTTAAAATGATATTTAAAAAATAATAAATCAAATAAATCATTATTTATTATTTGTAAAAAATTAAATAATAAAATTAAATAATTAATATTAATTATTTTTTAAAAAAAATTAAAAAAATTGCTAACGTGTTAAAGTGCTATGTCAGCATCCCAACTTAAGTAATCATGCCACATCAGCATCCCGCATTAACCGTTAATCAATTAACGATTTTCATCTACGAAGGGTCATTTTGACCCAAAATAAAATATCAAGAGTAAAAATAGACTTAAAAAATAGAGACTAAAATGATTATTCAGTGAATTGTTAGAAGATTTTTTTTAGCATTATACCTATAATATTTATATTTTCACATACTCGCCGATGTAAGTAAATGATGATAGAAAGTATATACACAAATTTAGGTTTTGTATTTGATTCTCAAGTAGTGACTTTTAATTATTTTATTTGAATATTAAATAAAAGTATAGAAAATATTATTCTAGTACTATTAATTACACTTTAAATAAAGATTTCTTTTAACAATTTTTAATTAAATGATGTAGAATTAATTTGTAGTATCAACTCAATTAGAAATTTAATATACACTATGTATTATTAACCAAGTTCTTTTTTTTTTTATCATTTTTCAATTGAATTGGTACTTAAGTAAACACCAACTCAATCAAGTTGTACATAATATAAAATAATAAATATTACAAAATAACAATAATTTGTGTTAAAAATTTTGAGTCTTTCATTTGTTTTTCATAGATTCAAATTTCCAATGTGTTGTAATAGTATAAAATGGAGGTTAAATATAAATCCATTAATGTTGTATTCTACCCTTAAATAATATATTTTAATTGTTCTAATTAAAAATATATATAAAAAATGAAAAAGATAAAAACAACTTTATAATACTATAAAGAATAATCATTTCCAACTAAATTGATATAAGATTAAACTGTGACATCAATTTAATCAGAGTTTTAAGTAATAGGAGTTAAAATAAGATATTAATATAATGATGGTTTGCGTTAAATAATTGTAAATTTCAATTAATTCTTTGATAGAATTAAATTTTCAATTTGGTATTGCACCTCAAACGTACAACAGACAAAATTAGGGGTGTTTAAACTTCATTTTTAACCGAATTAACTGTCTGAGTAAAAAAAATTATTTTAATCAGTAAGTTAACGATTAATGATATTTTTAAACTTCAATTATCGGTTAATTAAGTTTAAAATTGAATAATTAACCAAAATTTTTATAAATTATATATCACATATATTTATTTTTGGTCATTGAACTTTTAAAAATTATAAAATGATCATTAATTTATTGTATTAATAAAAATGATCATTAAACTTTTCAATATTTATAAAAGAATTTATAACCTGCAATGAATCAATGATCATTTGTAATAGTTCGATAAATTTAATGGTTGTTTTATAACCTCTGAAAGTTTACTGACTAAAAAGATTACTTTAACCTAGTTCATTGATCATTTGTGTAATTACCCCAAAATTTATATCGATTAATTCGAACACCGACCGAATTAACTGAACTTATTTCGGTTCAGTTATTTTTTTCAGAAAAATTCAGTTTGATTAACAGTTATCATTAGGAATATTATCTCATTTAATTAGAGTTCAATGTAATATGTACTTCTTATGCCTATAAATAGATGATTTGATGAAGACATTGTATACAAGTGTATATTCGATAATAATACAAATCTCCCTATTTCTCTCATCTCTTTGTTCTTCCATTCTTGTTCTTTGTTCTTATTATTGTTCTTTGTTATTTTATTCACAACACGTTATCAGTACGAGTTTGCTCGAAAGATTCTGGTGCTACTCGTTCGAATCCCGAAGAAGTTACTGAAAAAGTCTAATCCTACTTTTAACTGAAGATCGTTTTTTTTTTCTCTTTATTTTTTTAATTACTAACTTCCAGCATCTTATATTTTAATTTGGTCTTTAATTTTTGGTGATATATTTTGAAGGTTTAAGCGAGCTATGAATTTTGAAGCCGCTCGTAAACACCAATTGAGATGTCAGGCTACACAAAATCTGATGCTCGTGGTTCAAGCTAATGAACGACTTACCATTAGTTTGCTTTCTTTGACCTGCTTTTATTTTTCTAACTTAAAAAAAGAAAAAAAGTCAGTTTTAGACAAAAAATAATAATTAAAGTTATGGTGCGATTAGTTAAAATAAACATATATATTATTTATGAAGAAAAATTGTTTTCTGTCAATAAGTCGTGAAACCTAGATTTAAAAAAAAAACATCTATCTTAAAGGTAAATTGTGGCCTTAGTTCTTCATAGTTTAGATCATTTTAATTTGATTCTGATTGTTTTCTTTTCTACACCCTTAGGCATTATGCTAACTTATGATAAACAAAAGAAATATATAAACGCATCATTGTTATGCCTAGTAACTGTCTATACAACTATGTTTAAAAAACAAAAACAAAAAGAGAGTATTATGCCACAATTTCTCTAGTTTCTAATATATTCAGTTCAGTCCATATATATATATATATATCTAATTATTATGGTTTCATATATGTTTAAGTTTGACACAATTGTTAAACTTTGAATTAAATATCAATATTTGTTTATCTTATTTTATTGATAAGAGTTTATATGTTTTGAGTTTTACATGATATGTTTAAATGGGTTGGAAAAAGTCATGGCTTCTCCGAAGATAAAATCTAAAGAGGTAAAGTTGCTAGATTTTAGGGAAAATTAACAGTTTGACAATCTACATCGTAACTTCCTTCTCAATCTGTTAAGGTATTAATCTTTTCTTTTTAAATTATTAATAAATGTTTTTCTTATAATATGTTTGTTTGATTAGATTTGTTTCGTTCCCTAAAGTGAATGAAAGAGTTGTTATAAAATCTATATTTGCTTGAAATCAATATTTCTTCTATGTCGAAAAACTCGACTATAGACTTCTCCCAAGTTCACGAAAATTCGTCTTGATCCAAAAGGTTTTATGGGAGGCATTCCCTGAAGTGAATGCAAGCATGATGTTTATTACATGCAATTATTGGATATGTTTCATTCTCTAAAGTGAATGCAAATATGGTAAATCACTATTCAATTGGGAACATAACTTCGATATAATCTAATTATATTGGCTGGACACCCCGTTCTGCGAGGCTATTAGTCTCAAAGGAGGTTTTTAAAAGACCTTGTGGACTGGTTTAACAACGCCGCGTACAAGGATTAAATCTTTGTTATCTGTGATAAGGATATGTTAATAAAAAAATATACTCCACTTTTCACGACAATAATGTTGTCCTCAGACACAATATCGTGAAAAAGGTTTTAAAGGCTCACTGGCTCTACTCCATTTCCTGAAGTGAATGTGAGATTATATTATGGAAAGAATAAAAGCCACATTAGAGGTTGTGGTCGTGATTGAAACCATGAATATAGACATGAGAAACATAGCATTTTAAGGATACTTCTACCCACTGGTGGTGAGGTTATAAGAATGATAAGAGTGATAAAGATCATTCTAATGAAGTAAAATTATTTTTATTACCAATGTGAAGTTATAAATCATTGGTCTCGTACTTGTCGTACGTTGAAAAATCAACAATCTATGGTTACGATTTATGCTCAACATAAGCATAAGATATATTTTCTTATTTAAATGCAAGGAAATAATGTGAGTACTGTAACACCCGGGTTTAGGGGTTAGGTGGAAATAATATTTTAATATTGTTTGGGGCTCGGTTTTATAATTAAAATGATCCTTTAAAATTTCGGATTTCAAAATAAATGTTTTGAATGGGACCAAAATGATTTAGACTCAAAATTGAAGAGCTACTTTAAAAACAAGGATAACTATTCATTAATGGCCTTTTGTGTAACACCCGGATTTTGGGGTCGGGAGAAATAAATAAATAAAATAATATCTCGGTTTTGTTTTGCAAAATAAAATTTAAAAGTGTTGGACCAAAATTTTGATGTTAAGCCCAATAGCCATTTTAATGGCATTTTTGTAAATAGTTGGACTTCCAAATTTAAAACCCCTTTTTAAATTAAAACAAAAAGCTTGTCATCTTCATCTCTCCTCAACTCCCCATTTCCACGACAATGGAGGACTCTTTTTCCATCTCCTCATTTCATCTCATTTCTCCTTCAATCTTGGAGCTTTTTGAAAGGTAAATATATTTTTGACTTGGTCTTGTCTTTCTCTTCATGTTGGTACCAATATTTCTCATTATTATTCATGATTTTTGAATTTGAAAGTTTTAGGGTTTTGTTTAAAAATGAGAGCTTTATGGTCTTTAACTTAAGCTATCGATTTATTATGGTTAGATAAGTTGTTTGCAACTCTTAAGGTCCAACATATGTGAATTTTAAAGTGTTTTAACATGATTCCCGAATTTGGGTTTTGGTGGGTTTTTAGGAGGGTTTTTAGTTGAGTTTTGGGTGTGGTTTGTGTTGGAAATTGAGGTTTGATGTTAGGGTAATAGTTGGGGGCTGTTTTGGAAGCATTTGAGGGTGCTAAAGAGGTTGAAAACATGGATTTTGGAAAGGGTATGTGGGCTGTCCGAAATTGCAAAGTATGGGGTTTGGTCATGGCTTGCAACGTTGTAAATTGAATTTGAATTGTGTTCCGGGTTGGTCATTTGATGTTGGGCTGATTTGGAATTGTTTGAAATGTGTTTGAGGTTGTTTAGAAGCAGGAATTTGTGTTGGAAAAGCTTCGGGAAGAAATCCGGAAATTTTGAGGGAGGTTGCTTGCTTGGCTTGGAGCTTGGAAGCTTAGGTGAGTGGTTAAATATTTTAAATAGTTTTCAAGTGTTGGTTCAAGCATGTGAACTAGGTTGGGATTGGTAGACCCACCTAGAGTTGGGATTAGGGTGGTAGCCTAATCCCAAACTTTAGTTAGAGACCTTGGTTGATCTTTAAAGTGTTGAATTATGCCTCATGTTTAATCATGCTTATGGTGGTTATGCTTATGTTGTTATACATGTATGTGGAGGCATGGCTTAATGCATGGTTACATGCATGTTGATGATAAATGTGATAGAGATATACATATGTATGAAATATGATGTGATGTTTGTGTTAATGAGATGCATGTAGTGTTGACATGTGTAATGATGTTATGAGGTGAATGTATGATTCGAGGATCATGGTGAGTACATGTTAGGCATGTAAATGTGGTTTGTGCATGATAGTAAGTCATGGTGAGTACGTGCTAAGCACGGAAGTTGTTAATAAATGGTATGTGGAATGTATTAGTATTGGCACTAGTATGCTTGGGTACAAATGATCGATCATTAGGATGTTAGTGTGTACACATGAGTCAAAAGTCGCGCGTGGCCTTGGTGGCGTTGAGTCACCAAGGAGGAGTACGGGTACGCCCGGAAATTGTATTTATATTAGTCGATGATGAGTGGAATCCCATCGACGGGGCGTGAGGATGAGTGGAATCCCCTCCGCATGAAATGAGGCGTGAGGATGAGTGGAATCCCCTCCGCGTGAACGGTGATGAGTGGAATCCCACCGTCAGGTAATGGTTGTGTTGTTGGATGTGAGTTCCAACGGTTATCCGTGTATTCGAGTCATAGCTAGGTGCCAATACGGATTGTAGTCTATGTTGCCAATATGTGATTACTTGTGAGCCAATGTGATTTGGGATGTGTTGCTAACATGGTTTAATATATGTGATTTCATGTGTTGTGGATTTAAACATGATGAGCATGACATGATATTGATTATGTGATCATGCATCATTTAGAATTATGGCTCGTGTGGACCGGAGGTAAGAACATGCATTTCATCTCGGTTGTAGCTCGTGCTTGGACCCTGCATTGTCGAGGTTTGTTTTTAAAGAGCTTACCCTCACTAAGCTTTTATGCTTACGCTCTCTTTTGTTCGACAATGCAGATAAATAACTTGTGGGTGGCAAAGGCAAGGGAAAGTCTCCAAGTGTTGCTTTTGGTGAGCTCAACGTATGAATTTTAAGAAATAGAATGTAATAGTTAAGCAATGGGATAGGAATTGTTGATTCGAGTCTTGATGTATGTCTATGGTTGACTTGATTTGTAAGCATGATATATCTTGCCAAATGCTTGAGTGATTGTCTAAATCCATGCCTCGTATGTGTTTGTTATTAGGCTTGAGATGTATGCCCTTCTTGAACCTTGTTAGTTTTGCTATCTTGAATTTGTCTAAGTGTGGGCTATGTGAATGCTTGCTCCTTTTATGATATGTATGAATGCATGGTTTGTGGTGTTAAACCTTGGAGTTTAGTCTCGTTTAGGTGGTGATAAAGCATGCTTGTAAGATGGTTTGCCATAGGATTAATTGCTAGTATGTTGTTGGAGAGTTGTTGAGTGTTTTGTCGGTATTTTGGGGCATCCTTGTGTCTTAAAACAGTCAAATGGAGTCTGCAGGCAGGGGGCGTTTCGAAACGGGCCACCCTGTTTCGATACGGTCCCTTTGCTTTTGGCCAGCCGTTTCGGAACGGATAGGGGCTGTTTCGGTACGTTTTTGCTACTGGAATTTTGAGAAATTGACGAGATATAGGCGTACCGAAACGGGTCCTTGGTGTTCCGAAACGGTCAAATCTCGTTGACCACGAGAAGTTGACCAGGGAGGGTGTTTCGGAACGGTTGACCCCCGTTCCGAAACGGCTTCCTTGTGAAGGTTTAGTTAGGTTGACCAGGTCAAGGCGTTTCGATACACCTTGAGGGTGTTTCGAAACGGCCTGTTAAATTACACAAAAATGAGCTATTTTTCGTAGGTTGTTCGAGTTGCTATTTTGCGAATGTTCGTCTTCCGTTGCCGTGATCACATAGGAATTAAGTGTGCATTTAGAGAAGAGTAAATTAAAAAGAAAAAAATAGGGTTGCTAACCGAGGGGGAACCTTAACGGGTTTCGCTTCGGTTTTCCCCGTGTGGCCCATTCGGACCGGTCATCTGACCAGACCGGGACGAGGGGGTTACATTTTGGGTAATTTACCCATCATCAAATTTAAACCCCCTTTTCCTAACATCTTTCCACTATTCATCCTCTTCTTCATTCCCCCCCCCCCCAACGTAAAAGAGAGCTCTTCTCCCCTTGTTACTATTTCATTCAAAAAGCTTCCCCATTTCAACTCCAAATCGAAAGGTAATGGTATTTTTGACTTCCCCTCATCTTCCTCTCCATAAAAGTACTATTTATTTTCATTTCCATGAAAGTTTTAGAAAATGTCATTTTGGAAAGTTTGGATTAAAGATGAAAGCTTTATGTTGTAAAACCAAATGTTTTGATTTAATATGTTTAGTTATGATGTATAGAGGTCAAATGGTATGTCATATGTGAATTTCAAATGATTTTAAGCAATTTTCGGATTTGGGTTTCTATGGGGTTTTTGGAGGGTTTTAAAGTGGTTTTTGGGGTGATTTAATGTGGGTTTTCGAGGGCTGGTGCTAGTATGCTATATGGGGGTTGCTTTAGGTGTGTTTGGTGGTTGTTTGGATGCTTGAAATTGAAGATTTCAGTGGGTTTTAGGGGCTGCTCGGAAATTCTGTTTTGGGGTTGATCTTGAGTGTTGAATGCTTGCTAATGTTAATCCGGGTTGGTTCCGATGATGAGTTATTGATTTCAAATGTTTTGTTTGTGTTTGAGATTGATTAGAATCGAGTTTGGGCATCGGTGAAGCATCGGAAGTGAATCCGGGGAATTGAAGGTGGTTGCTTGCTTGGTCTTTGAGCTTGGGAGCTTAGGTGAGTGGTTAAATGTTTTAAATGGATTTAAAATGGTTGGTTCGAGTATATGGACTAGGTTGGGCTTGGTAGACCCACCTAGAGTTAGGATTGGGGTGGTAGCCTAATCCTAAACTTGATCTAGAGCCTTTGGATGAACTCATTTATATGGTTGTGTATGTCTCGTATGAAATGTGATATGAATGCTTATGTATATTGTGTTATACATGTGAGTTGAGACATGAATTGTGATGCTTGAGACATGCATGATGATGGTTATTGGTGAGTATGTGCTAGGCACGAAATTGATTGAAATGAGTAAATGTTGGCACTAGTATACTTGAATACAAATGATCGATCATTAGGATGTTAGTGTGTACACATGAGTCAAAAGTCGCGCGTGGCCTTGGTGGCGTTGAGTCACCAAGGAGGAGTACGGGTTCGCCCGGAAATTATGTTTAAATATAGTCGGTGATGAGTGGAATCCCATCGACGGGGCGTGAGGATGAGTGGAATCCCCTCCGCGAGACCGGTGATGAGTGTAATCCCACCGTGAGGTAATGTGGTTGTTGGATGTGAGTTTCCAACATGTTTATCTGCGTATTTGAGTCATAGCTAGGTGCCAATGTTGTTTGATATGTGTATCAATGTGTTGGGATAAATGAGCTTTAATTGGATGCTTAAATGTGATTACTTGTATTGTGGAATTGAGCTTATGATCATGGCATGTTATAATGATTAATGCTCATGCATCTCCATCTTATGGTTTGTGGATACTTGGTAAATATGTGTTTTGCCTTGGCTAGATCGTGCTCGGACCCTGCAATGTTGAGGTTTGTTTTAAGAGCATACCCTCACTAAGCATCATTGCTTACGCTCTCTTTGTTCAACATTGCAGATCCTTAGTTCGTGGGTTGCTTGCGCAAGTGGAAGGCTCCAAG
Organism: Hibiscus trionum; assembly: GCA_030270665.1. Lineage (NCBI taxonomy): Eukaryota > Viridiplantae > Streptophyta > Magnoliopsida > Malvales > Malvaceae > Hibiscus > Hibiscus trionum. The sequence goes on from BSYR01000016.1 coordinate 1,507,554, forward strand.
TGTGGTTGTTGGCTTGAGTATATCAAGTATGACTTTTAAATGTTGAACATGTAATAGTTTAAGCAATGGGACATGTGTCTTTTGATGGATGATTGTTGGTTGTTTAGGAGCTTGTTTAGACTCCATGTTATCATGCTTTTGTATGGCTTGTGATGCCATGCTTGAATTGTATCCATGTCTAAATTGCTCATTCTGAATGTTAGCCATGCGTCTCTTGAGGTTGCCTTCATGTTTGAATGTTGATGTATGAACTTGAATGCTTGAATGCCATCTTGGGCCTATTGCATGATTTCCTTGATGTTTATACTTGTTGAGTGTTTGTATGGCTATTTGGTGGTATGTGAATGTTGTATGTATGTTTGGTTGGGGTTAGGGAAGTCATAAATTGCATTTAGATTCGAGTCTTGATCGTTTTTGCTAAGTTTGGGAGGCCTTGCTGTGTAGGGGTATCGATACGGTTGGTACGGTATCGATACCACCTTCTTGTTCAGGCCTCGTGTATCGATACACTTGAGAGGTGTATCGATACTATTTTGGTCACTGGAGCTACTGTCCATTTTGGTATCGATACGGGCCTCTGGTGTACCGATACCTTTTTGGTCACTGGAGCTACTGTCCAGTTCGGTATCGATACCATCCCCAGGTGTATCGATACCGTGTCTTAGCTTTGACCGTGGGAAGTCAACCGTTGGGGAGGGTATCGATACACCCCTTGGGTGTATCGATACGGCCTCTACGGGTTGACTTAGACCAGTTGACCTAGTCAAGGGGTATCGATACACCCCTTAGGTGTATCGATACCACCTGCAGTATAAGCTTAAAATTTGGGTTGTAACATGTTTGTTTGAGTTCGTTTGTTTGATTTGTGAATGTTGTTCCGCTGAATGACCACTTAGGATCTAATACTCATCTAGATAAGATTTAAAGAGGAAAAAAAATATTGGGTTGTTAACCGAGGGGGAACCTTAACGAGTTTCGCTTCGGTTTTCCCCGTGTGGCCCACTCGGACCGGTCATCCGGCCAGACCGGGACGAGGGGGTTACACTTGTTGGTATCAGAGCCTAAGGTTACCGAGACCTTGGGCAGGTAAGTGAGGTAAGTTCAAGTTTTTGATTAATATGCACGGTGTTTGCTTGCTTTATAAGAATGGTTGCTTGTTTGACAAGTATGTTGCTTGTTTTATTCAAAAGTATGTGTGTGTGAGTCCCATTGCTACTATTACATTGGAAAAATGATTTTTAAGTGAGGGAACATACTTGAACACTTGGAAGCCTTGCCTTGCTAACCCAGCTTGCATGTTTTATTGTTGTGGTTGTAGTTGATATCTGTGAGAGCAATGTCTAGACCGAGGGGTAGACCGAGAGTGGTTCGTCAGGAACCACGGGTTGCGGCTCCTTTTGAGCCGGCTGTTGGTGTGGAGGCTCATCTAGAAGGGCCGGTGGCCGCGGGAGTTGGCGCTCCACCACCACCTCCACCACCACCACCTCCTCCACCTGGAGCTGGAGGTGAAGATGGAGCCGGAGGAGATGGACCTCAAGGTGGCCAAGGTCCAGCTGGAATTGACATGACTCCGCTAGTGCAAGCGATAGCGGGAGTGTTCCAGGCCGCAGTTGCGGGAGCTCAGGCTGCAGCTCAGCCTAGGTGTGACGATGCTAGTCTACCTTTGGAGAGGCTCCGTAGCTTGGGGGCCGAGGAGTTTAGAGGATCTACTCCGGAGAGGTCGGAGTTATGGTTGGAGAAGACAATCCGAATCTTGGCTCAGATGGGTTGTGCGGGCGCACGTAGACTGGGTTGTGTGATATCGTTGCTTCAGGGTGATGCCTACACCTGGTGGGTCACCATTACTACCGGGGTTCCAGAGGCTGAGATAGATTGGGATTTCTTTGGGTTTGCTTTCAGGAAGAGGTACTTGGGACCGAGGTACCTAGATGAGAAGAAGAGAGAGTTCATGGCTCTTACTCAGGGAGATGCTTCTGTGACTGACTATGAGATTCGCTTTGTTCGCTTGAGTCAGTATGCACCAGAGTTGGTTCCTACGGAAGTGGAACGCTGTAACCGATTCCGTTACGGATTGAATGAAGAGGTCAAGAGGTACACGTTGGCTTCTGACTACTCAGACTTTGATGTGTTGGTCGCGAGGGCCAAGGATTTGGAGCATAGTTTGGGTTCGGCCAAACGATCTGGTGGTTCCAGTTCTGGTAAGAGGCAGAACCACTTTGATGGTAGAGACGCCAAGAGGCACAGAGGTGGCGGACATCAGTTTGATCAGAGATGTGGCGGTGGCCACCATGGTAGGGGCCATCAGGGCCATAGAGGAGGAGGGCGTTTGCCCGAGTGTACCCGTTGTGGAAGACAGCACACTGGTGAGTGTTGGGGTAACTTCCATGCTTGTTGGAACTGTGGTTCGAGGGACCACTTTAGGAGGGATTGTCCGCATCAGGCGGCTCAGGCACCGAACATTGCTCAGGCTCCTGCGAGAGCGAATGATTTTCAGAGAGGCCGTGGGCGCGGTCGTGGCTACTTCCAGCCTAGGGCTGATGCACCTAGGGTAGATGCTCAGAGGAACCTTGCTCATGTTGTGGCAGTGCAACCAGAGGCGGGAGGACCAGCGAGAGTTTATGCTCAGAGAGAGGCCGGGAATGACACCGATGTGATAGCAGGTAATTTCGAGTTACGGTCTATGTCTTTGCTTTCTTTGGTTGATTCGGGTTCTACGCATTCCTACATTTTGAGTGAGCATGCACAGAAGTTAGATATCCCTGTTGAGATCTTAGATGTAGGTATGCATGTTACTAGTTCTTTTGGTGAGACAATTGTGGTTAGACGTATGTATAGGAGATGTCCACTGAAGATTCAGGGTCATGTGTTCTCAGTTGATATGATGGAACTTCCTTTCTATGGTTTTAATAATATTCTGGGTATGGACTGGTTGGTTGAGCATCGGGCTAGTGTGGATTTTGAAACAAAGAGAATTTCTTTGAAGCTTTCTGATGACTACGAGGTAGTAGTAGTAGGCGAGAACATTAAGTTCTTGTCTAATGTGGTGTCAGCTTTAGAGGCTCATAGGTTGATGGAATCAGGATGTAGGGCTTATTTAGCTTATGTTATGAATCCGGATATGAGTGAAGCTAGACCGAAAGATATCAGAACAGTGTGTGACTTTCCGGATGTGTTTCCTGAAGAGTTGTCGGGTTTGCCTCCTGACAGAGATGTTGAGTTTGTGATTGAGACAGTTTCAGGGTCTAATCCAGTTTCGATAGCTCCGTATCGCATGGCTCCGAAAGAGTTGAAAGAATTGACGAGTCAGTTGCAAGAGTTATTAGACCGTGGTTTCATTAGGCCTAGTAGTTCTCCGTGGGGTGCTCCCGTGTTTTTTGTGAAAAAGAAAGATGGTAGCATGCGCATGTGTATTGACTATAGACAGTTGAATCAGTTGACTGTGAAGAACAAGTACCCGTTACCTCGTATAGATGATTTGTTTGATCAGTTGAGAGGTGCTTCAGTGTTCTCGAAGATAGATTTGAGATCCGGGTACTATCAGTTGAAGGTGAAAGAGTGTGATGTTCCGAAGACAGCTTTTAGGACTAGATATGGTCACTATGAGTTTCTTGTGATGCCATTTGGGCTCACGAATGCACCAGCAGCATTCATGGACATGATGAACAGAATTTTTAGAGACTATCTAGACCGGTTTGTAGTTGTTTTCATTGATGATATACTTGTGTACTCGAAGACAGAAGAAGAGCATGATGAGCACTTGAGACTTATTTTACAGAGATTGTTGAGCAATCAGTTGTATGCGAAGCTTAGTAAATGTGAGTTCTGGATTCGAGAGGTTGTATTTCTTGGCCATGTTATTTCGGCCGAAGGTATCCGAGTTGATCCATCGAAGATTGAGGCTATCGTCGAGTGGAAACAGCCTAAGTCCGTGACCGAGATTAAGAGTTTCCTAGGTTTAGCCGGTTACTATAGGAGATTTGTTGACGGTTTCTCTAGGGTAGCTGTTCCTTTGACTAAACTGTTGCAAAAGGGAGTCAAGTTTGAATGGTCAGATGCAAGACAGAAGGCCTTTGAGAAATTGAAAGAAGCTTTGACGAATGCTCCAGTGTTAGTGCAACCTGTTTCCGGTAAGGAGTTTGTGATATACAATGATGCTTCCTACGTAGGTTTAGGATGTGTCTTGATGCAAGAGAGAAGAGTTGTTGCTTATGCTTCTAGACAGTTGAAGATCCATGAGAAGAACTATCCTACTCATGATATAGAGCTAGCCGCAGTTGTGTTTGCATTGAAGATTTGGCGTCATTACTTGTATGGTGAGAAGTGTATTGTTTACACCGATCACAAGAGCTTAAAATATTTGATGACACAAAAAGAGTTGAATTTGAGACAGAGAAGATGGCTAGAGTTGCTAAAAGATTATGATTTGACCATTGAGTACCATCCGGGTAAAGCGAATGTAGTAGCCGATGCTTTGAGTAGAAAAGTGGCTGTTGAGTTGAGAGCTATGTTTGCTAGATTGAGTGTGTCCGATGATGGTGGTTTGATCACCGAGTTACAAGTGAAGCCTTCTTTGATTCAGTTGATTAGAGAGAAGCAGTTGCAAGATGCGAGTTTAGTTCCTGATGTTCAGGACATAGCCGAAGGAAGACCGACCGATTACAGTTTCAGTGGTGAGAGCTTGTTGTGCTTTAGAAATAGAATTGTTGTACCAGAAGATGTTGAGTTGAGACGTCAGATTCTGAGCGAAGCACATTCGAGTCCCTTTTCTATGCATCCGGGTAGTACCAAAATGTACCGAGATTTGAAGAATGACTACTTCTGGGTTGGTTTGAAGAGAGATGTAGCCGAGTATGTGAGCCGTTGTATGGTTTGTCAGAGAGTGAAGGCAGAACATCAGGTTCCTTCAGGTTTGCTACAGCCTTTGAAGATTACGGAATGGAAATGGGAGAGGATCACCATGGATTTTGTATCGGGGTTGCCTTTGTCTCCTTCGAAGAAGAATTCAGTTTGGGTGATTGTCGATAGGTTCACTAAGTGTGCTCACTTCTTAGCAGTGAACACTACGGATTCCTTAGACAAGTTGGCAAACTTGTATATCCGTGAGATTGTGAGACTTCATGGGGTTCCAAAGTCCGTTGTTTCAGATAGGGATCCTAGGTTTACTTCGAGGTTCTGGGGTTGCATGCATAGTGCTCTAGGTAGCCGTTTGCATTTCAGCACGTCTTATCATCCGCAGTCCGATGGGCAGTCAGAGCGAGTGATACAGATTCTAGAGGATATGCTTCGTTGTTGTGTGATTGACTTCCAGGGCTCTTGGGAGAAGCACTTACCGTTGGTTGAGTTTGCTTACAACAACAGTTATCAGTCTAGTATTCAGATGGCACCTTATGAGGCTTTGTATGGTAGACGGTGTAGGACTCCGATTTGTTGGGCTGAAACAGGTCAGAGATTGTTACCTATGCCAGACTTGCTTAAGGGGACCACCGAAAAAGTAAAGTTGATTTGTGACCGCTTGAAAGCAGCTTCCGATCGTCAGAAATCCTATGCAGATTTGAAGAGGAAAGAGGTTGAGTACTCAGTGGGTGAGAAAGTGTTTCTGAAAGTATCTCCGTGGAAGAAGGTAATGAGATTTGGCCGTAAGGGCAAGTTGAGTCCGAGGTTCATTGGTCCGTATGAGATAGTTGAGCGGATTGGGCCTGTAGCTTATCGTTTGAGGTTACCTTCTGAGTTAGAGAAGATCCATCATGTCTTTCATGTGTCTATGCTTAGGAGATATAGATCGGATCCTTCGCATGTGATGCCCGTTGAGGAGATAGAGTTAAATCCGGATTTGTCATATAATGAAGAGCCCGTCGAGATACTTGCTTCTGATAGCAAGGTGTTGCGTGGCAAGGCCATAGAGTTGGTCAAGGTGTTGTGGAGACATAGAGGTGTGGAAGAGGCCACGTGGGAGAGAAAGGCGGATATAGTTGAGCAGTTTCCGTATCTGTTTCCACCAGGTAATTTCAGGGACGAAATTCCTTAAGTGGGGGAGAGTTGTAACACCCGGGTTTAGGGGTTAGGTGGAAATAATATTTTAATATTGTTTGGGGCTCGGTTTTATAATTAAAATGATCCTTTAAAATTTCGGATTTCAAAATAAACGTTTTGAATGGGACCAAAATGATTTAGACTCAAAATTGAAGAGCTACTTTAAAAACAAGGATAACCATTCATTAATGGCCTTTTGGGTAATTTACCCATCATCAAATTTAAACCCCCCTTTCCTAACATCTTTCCACTATTCATCCTCTTCTTCATTTCCCCCCCCCCAACGTAAAAGAGAGCTCTTCTCCCCTTGTTACTATTTCATTCAAAAAGCTTCCCCATTTCAACTCCAAATCGAAAGGTAATGGTATTTTTGACTTCCCCTCATCTTCCTCTCCATAAAAGTACTATTTATTTTCATTTCCATGAAAGTTTTAGAAAATGTCATTTTGGAAAGTTTGGATTAAAGATGAAAGCTTTATGTTGTAAAACCAAATGTTTTAATTTAATATGTTTAGTTATGATGTATAGAGGTCAAATGGTATGTCATATGTGAACTTCAAATGATTTTAAGCAATTTTCGGATTTGGGTTTCTATGGGGTTTTTGGAGGGTTTTAAAGTGGTTTTTGGGGTGATTTAATGTGGGTTTTCGAGGGCTGGTGCTAGTATGGTATATGGGGGTTGCTTTGGGTGTGTTTGGTGGTTGTTTGGATGCTTGAAATGGAAGATTTCAGTGGGTTTTAGGGGCTGCTCGGAAATTCTGTTTTGGGGTTGATCTTGAGTGTTGAATGCTTGCTAATGTTAATCCGGGTTGGTTCCGATGATGATTTATTGATTTCGAATGTTTTGTTTGTGTTTGAGATTGATTAGAATCGAGTTTGGGCATCGGTGAAGCATCGGAAGTGAATCCGGGGAATTGAAGGTGGTTGCTTGCTTGGTCTTTGAGCTTGGGAGCTTAGGTGAGTGGTTAAATGTTTTAAATGGATTTAAAATGGTTGGTTCGAGTATATGGACTAGGTTGGGCTTGGTAGACCCACCTAGAGTTAGGATTGAGGTGGTAGCCTAATCCTAAACTTGATCTAGAGCCTTTGGATGAACTCATTTATATGGTTGTGTATGTCTCGTATGAAATGTGATATGAATGCTTATGTATATTGTGTTATACATGTGAGTTGAGACATGAATTGTGATGCTTGAGACATGCATGATGATGGTTATTGGTGAGTACGTGCTAGGCACGGAATTGATTGAAATGAGTAATGTGAAATGAGTAAATGTTGGCACTAGTATACTTGAATACAAATGATCGATCATTAGGATGTTAGTGTGTACACATGAGTCAAAAGTCGCGCGTGGCCTTGGTGGCGTTGAGTCACCAAGGAGGAGTACGGGTTCGCCCGGAAATTGTGTTTAAATATAGTCGGTGATGAGTGGAATCCCATCGACGGGGCGTGAGGATGAGTGGAATCCCCTCCGCGAGACCGGTGATGAGTGTAATCCCACCGTGAGGTAATGTGGTTGTTGGATGTGAGTTTCCAACAGGTTTATCCGCGTATTTGAGTCATAGCTAGGTGCCAATGTTGTTTGATATGTGTATCAATGTGTTGGGATAAATGAGCTTTAATTGGATGCTTAAATGTGATTACCTGTATTGTGGAATTAAGCTTATGATCATGGCATGTTATAATGATTAATGCTCATGCATCTCCATCTTATGGTTTGTGGATACTTGGTAAATATGTGTTTTGCCTTGGCTAGATCGTGCTTGGACCCTGCAATGTTGAGGTTTGTTTTAAGAGCATACCCTCACTAAGCATCATTGCTTACGCTCTCTTTGTTCAACATTGCAGATCCTTAGTTCGTGGGTTGCTTGCGCAAGTGGAAGGCTCCAAGTGTGGTTGTTGGCTTGAGTATATCAAGTATGACTTTTAAATGTTGAACATGTAATAGTTTAAGCAATGGGACATGTGTCTTTTGATGGATGATTGTTGGTTGTTTAGGAGCTTGTTTAGACTCCATGTTATCATGCTTTTGTATGGCTTGTGATGCCATGCTTGAATTGTATCCATGCCTAAATTGCTCATTCTGAATGTTAGCCATGCGTCTCTTGAGGTTGCCTTCATGTTTGAATGTTGATGTATGAACTTGAATGCTTGAATGCCATCTTGGGCCTATTGCATGATTTCCTTGATGTTTATACTTGTTGAGTGTTTGTATGGCTATTTGGTGGTATGTGAATGTTGTATGTATGTTTGGTTGGGGTTAGGGAAGTCATAAATTGCATTTAGATTCGAGTCTGGATCGTTTTTGCTAAGTTTGGGAGGCCTTGCTGTGCAGGGGTATCGATACGGTTGGTACGGTATCGATACCACCTTCTTGTTCAGGCCTCGTGTACCGATACACTTGAGAGGTGTATCGATACCATTTTGGTCACTGGAGCTACTGTCCATTTTGGTATCGATACGGGCCTCTGGTGTACCGATACCTTTTTGGTCACTGGAGCTACTGTCCAGTTCGGTATCGATACCATCCCCAGGTGTATCGATACCGTGTCTTAGCTTTGACCGTGGGAAGTCAACCGTTGGGGAGGGTATCGATACACCCCTTGGGTGTATCGATACGGCCTCTACGGGTTGACTTAGACCAGTTGACCTAGTCAAGGGGTATCAATACACCCTTTAGGTGTATCGATACCACCTGCAGTATAAGCTTAAAATTTGGGCTGTAACATGTTTGTCTGAGTTCGTTTGTTTGATTTGTGAATGTTGTTCCGCTGAATGACCACTTAGGATCTAATACTCATCTAGATAAGATTTAAAAAGGAAAAAAAATATAGGGTTGTTAACCGAGGGGGAACCTTAACGGGTTTCGCTTCAATTTTCCCCGTGTGGCCCACTCGGACCGGTCATCCGGCCAGACCGGGACGAGGGGGTTACAAGTACTATATCTCAAAGTATTGAAAATATTGATGCTTTAGAAGAGCAATAAATTCTTGAGAGAAAGCACACTATGAAAAGTGCATAATTACGAATATTGCAATAATTATCACTAATGGTAATAATATCGTCACCACTAGAATTGGAAATTTTAAGAGAGAAAATATGAGTTCGTAAAATATCCCTTTGGGAATTATAGATAATATATGTTATCAATTAGCATTTGAAATAAGCCATTGTGGATATAAGTTTTGGTAGTCAAAAAGTCAATTGAAAGTTCTAGAAAAGCTATATATATTGCTACCAAAAGATAATTTCCATTGAAAGCTCCGAATGAGCTAAATATATTTCTATTCAAAGGAACAATTTTAATGATCGTATTAAATATGTACGAGTGAGATTGAATCACATGTTATGATAAACCAGAAATTTACGAAATTCAAAAATGTATATACACACTTGTATGTAGTTGGTATGATCGGTTAGACCATCCTGATTGTAAAACCTATGTTTGATTTTGATATAATTAGATCTTTAAGGATCATTTTGTAAAACTTAAAATTGTTTTTATAAGTCCCTAAATAAGTTTCAAAACACCAACACTTTAAAACTGATTTATAAAACTCAAACTCAAAATATTTTCTAAGTGTTCCAAGGCAAAACCATTGAAAATCGTTCAGGAGTATCGATACACTACCAAGCGTATCGATACCATTTTGACAAACTTGGTTACTGTCGGAACACGTATCGATACGGCAAACCCTCGTATCGATACGCCCCTGTGTTAAAAATCAAAGAGTTTGAATAGCGTACCGATACGGCAAACCCTCGTATCGATACGGTCTTTATAATATCTGAATATTAAGTCGGTTTAAAAATATGACCGTTGAAGTCAGTTGGTTGGTAACCAAACTTTAAAAAGTCGTTGACCCGTATCGATACACATAACCACCGTATACGGATATCGACAGTGAGCTAAGTTGAGAAAATAGTATCGATACGGCCTTTACCGTTTCGATACCCCGTACCGATACACTTACGCGTGTATCGATGCGCCCTATTTATTGCACACAACGGCTCTTTCTTTTCTGAGACAGGTACCGATACACCTTTCCGCGTACCGATACTGGTAGCTGCAGAAGTGCATTTATGGTGGTAAGAGAGGGTTCCAACGGCTCCATTTATGTTCCCAACCACCCAAACGGCTAGAAATCAATGATGAGGTATAAAAGACACATCTAAAAGCATCAGCAACAACTATTGATCTTCAAGAAAACATCTATTCATCAAATCCAAGCAATTGTGCCAAAATTCCTATTTGTCTAGAAACCCCAATTGTAATTTTCATTCACATCTTGTTCAATTGGGTTGAGTGCTTGTAATTGGGCTATCATTTGTATTGAGAGATACCTTATTAGCCAACAAATTTCTTTGTTCACTTGTGTGAGGATTGGGTTGATTTTTGGGTAGAAAAATCAACCGAAATTGTAAGGGTTGCCTCCTTAGCCTAGAAAAGGGGAAGAGCAATTAGTGGAATTGTTGCAAATCCTTAGTGAAGCTAAGGTAGTGGATGTAGATTTCATTTGGAACTTGAACCACTCTAAATCCCTTTCTATTATTTTTAATTTGCAATTTCCACCACAAGATCTTTAAAAATCCAATTCACCCCCCTCTTGGTTTATATCGATCTTTCGATCCACTCAACAATTGGTATCAGAGCCCACCTCTTTGAGGATTAACAACCACAAGAGGAGTTCCTTGGAAGAGTGTGATCATCAAAATATCAAGAGATGGCTTTAACCTCCGGTTCGGGCATGTACGAGTCACAATCCACTACAAAGCCTCATTTCTTCAACGGTGATAACTATTCTTTTTGGAAGAATAGAATGCGCCTATTCATCAAGTCAAATGACTATCTTGTGTGGGATGTCATTGAAGATGGGCCATACATTCCATTGAAGCAAGATGGTGAAGGCAAGATGGTTTTGAAGAAGAAAGTGGAGATGAGTGAAGAGGAGAGGAAAAAGATTCAAGTCAATGATAAAGCTCTCCACATGCTATTTTGTTCTTTCGGTCCGGACATCTATTCAAAGGTCTCATCAATTGAAAGTGCCAAAGAAGTATGGGACACTCTAGAGACTACATATGAAGGCACCAACGATGTTAAAGAAACTAAGATTGGAATTCTCAATCTTAGTTATGAAAACTTCAAGATGGAGCCCGATGAGTCGGTGTCAAAGATGTTCGATCGTTTCTCCACGATTGTCAATGGGCTAAAGGGCTTTAGAGAGATCATACCGGAAGACAAGCTTGTCCGGAAGCTACTCTATTCACTTCCCGAGTCTTGGGATGGGAAGAGAACCGCTATCATCGAAGCAAAGAATTTGAAAACTTTGAAGCTTGATGAGCTTGTAGGTTCTCTCCTTACTCATGAGATCATGAAGCAAGGAAGGGAAGATGAGAAGAAGAAAGAAGAGAAAAGGATAGAGAAGCTTGAGGTTGAGAAGAAGAAGAAGATGGGAATAGCTCTCAAGGCTAAAGCTTCACAACATAATGAGAGCTCATCTAGTGAGGAGGATGAACTTGAGGAATTGGCTATGATAGCCAAACGATTCTCACGTTTCATGAGGTCCAACCGGGGAAGAAAAATCCAAAGGAAGATGGACTTAAAAAGCAAGAACAAAGAAGAAGGAAAGGATACAATCATTTGCTTTGAGTGCAAACAACCCGGCCACATACGTCCGGAGTGCCTTCAACTCAAAAAGAAGGGCTTTGAGAAGAGGAAAAAGCTCAAAGCTAAGCTTGCTACTTGGAGTGATGAGGAGTCATCGGAGGATGACGAACAAGAAGTGGCTAATCTTTGCCTCATGGCACTTGAGGAAGATTCCTCCATGGTAACCTCTAACTCATCTACTTTAGATTTTTCATATGAAGAATTAAATGATGCATATGATGAGTTACAAGAGGTCTATGATGAATTAGTTGAGAAGTTTAAAGAGTCGGTCATTAAAAACAAGAAAATTATCTTAGAACTAAATGAGAAAAATGACTCACTCACTCAAGCTAATTCAAAATTTGAGAAAAAGATATTAGGATTAAAAGATGAACTAAAATTCTTTCAAGATGAAAATGTTGATCTTAATAATCTTTTATCTCAATGAAATAGTGAACACCAAAAGGTGTTGGGTGAGCTAAATGAGCTCAAAAAGTCTTTAAAAAATGTTGGTAGTGTCAAGCATGAAGTAGGTGAATCCTCTAGAACACACCAACCTAAGAAAAAGACTAACTACTACAAACAAGGTAGCTACCCTAGACATAGTAGAGCTAAAAGAATTAAAAGTGTATGGGTTCCTAAGGAACTTGTGAAATCTAATGATATTATTGTTATGTCATCTTGGATTCCTAAGGGAACCAAGGTTTTGGGAGTTAACACTCATGGACCCAAAATGGTTTGGGTACAAAAAACCAAAGGTTAATATCTTTGTTTGTAGGGGGATCATTGCTACAAGGCCAAAGCACAAATTCAAAACTCATGGTACCTTGATAGTGGATGCTCGAGGCACATGACTGGAGACAAGAGTCGATTCATGGATCTAAAGCCAAAAAGTGGAGGAGTAGTAACATTTGGTGACAACTCCAAAGGCCACATTAAAGGTATTGGCTCCATAGGTAATCACTCTACTATTCTCATTGAAAATGTATTATATGTCGATGGTCTTAATCACAATTTATTGAGCATAAGTCAATTGTGTGATAAAGGATTTAATGTTTTATTTGATAAAAATGGATGCAAAATTGTAGACATTAAATCTAATAATATTATGCTCATAGGTCATCGCATAGGAAACATATATATGGTGCATCTAGATGACATACATACATCTCATGCATGCTTAGTTGCACAAAATGAAAATGATGCATGGTTGTGGCATAGGAAACTAGGACATGCTAGCATAAGTGTTTTGGAAAAACTAGTCTCTCTTAACCTAGTTAGAGGTTTACCCAAGATAAAATTCTCAAATGATAAAATTTGTGATGCATGCTCTAAGGGTAAACAACATAGGTCTTCCTTTAAATCCATTAATGACGTTTCTACTAGTAGATGCTTACAACTTATCCATATGGATTTATTTGGGCCAATTAGGACTATGAGCTTGGGTGGTAAGTCTTATGCTTTTGTACTTGTTGATGATTTTTCTAGATTTACTTGGGTTCTCTTTTTAAGTACTAAAGATGAGGCTTTGGAAAAATTCATCACATTTTCAAAACTAACCCAAAATGATCTTGAACTTAGAATTTCACATATTAGAAGTGATCATGGAACCAAGTTTCAAAATTTAGGGTTTGAAGATTTTTAAATGAAAATGGTATTAGCCATAATTTTTCGGCTCCTCGAACTCCTCAACAAAATGGGGTAGTTGAGAGGAAAAATAGAACTTTGCAAGAAATGGCTAGAACTATGCTTTGTGAAAACAATTTACCTAAATATTTTTGGGCGGAAGCCACAAACACCGCTTGCTACATTGTAAATCGAGTAATGATTAGGCCAATTTTAAAGAAAACACCTTATGAGATTTTAAAATCTAAAAAGCCTAACATTAGCTATTTTCACCCTTTTGGTTGCAAGTGTTTTGTTTTAAATAATGGAAAAGACAACTTAGGTAAATTTGATGCAAAAAGTGATGAAGCCATTTTTATAGGTTACTCTTTAACCTCTAAAGCCTATCGAGTATTTAACAAAAGAACTTTAGTAGTAGAAGAATCTATTCATGTTGTATTCGATGATAACCTCATTCCTAGGAAGGATTCTTGTGATGATGATGATGTAGGAATCATAAATGCCTTTGATGGAGGTCAAACTTCAAAGGAGGATGAGATTCCAACAAAAGAAGAGGACACACAAGATCCACCTCTTGAAGGACTTGGCTATTGAGGAAAAGGAAGTGAGCTACCCAAGGGAGTTGAACTATGTCAAAGATGGTGAAATCTTGGGTGATCCATCCAAGGGGGTAACCACTCGTTCTTCTCTTAGATTAATGAACCATGTTGCATTTATCTCATGCATAGAGCCTAAAAATATAAAAGAAGCATTGAAAGATGATTTTTGGATTATGGCTATGCAAGAAGAGTTAAATCAATTTGAGAGAAGTAATGTTTGGACATTAGTTGATAGGCCTAGTAATCAATCTACAATAGGAACTAAATGGGTCTTTAGGAACAAGCTAGATGAGAGTGGTAACATTGTAAGAAATAAAGCTAGACTAGTAGCTCAAGGTTACACTCAAGAAGAGGGAATCGATTTGATGAAACCTATGCACCCGTAGCTAGAATGGAAGCCATTAGGATGTTGCTTGCATATGCATGTTATCATAATTTCAAACTTTTTCAAATGGATGTTAAAAGCGCATTTTTAAATGGTTTTATAAATGAAGAAGTGTATGTGGAACAACCACCGGGTTTTGAAGATTCAAAATTTCCAAATCATGTCTTTAAACTTACCAAAGCCCTTTATGGTTTAAAAAAAGCTCCTAGAGCTTGGTATGAAAGACTTTCAAAATTTTTGATTGAAAAAGGATTTGAAAAAGGAAAGGTGGACACTACACTTTTTATAAAAATGTATAAAAATGACATCTTAGTAGTTCAAATTTATGTTGATGATATTATTTTTGGTTATACTAATGAATGTCATTGTCAAGAGTTTGCTAAGTTAATGCAAGGTGAATTTGAGATGAGCATGATGGGGGAGCTCTCATTCTTTTTGGGACTCCAAATCAAGCAAAAGAATGATGGCACCTTCATCAACCAAGCAAAATACATAAAGGATATGCTCAAGAAGTTTGACTTGGAGAATGCAAAGCCTCAAGCCACTCCTATGAGCTCATCTACAAAGCTTAACAAAGATGAAGGAGGTAAGTGTGTTGACTCTAAGCTTTATCGCTCTATGATTGGATCTTTGCTTTACCTTACCGCAAGTAGACCGGATATCTTGTTTAGTGTTTGCTTGTGTGCTATGTTTCAAGCTAGTCCTAGAGAGTCTCACCTTATAGCCGTTAAGAGGATCTTTAGGTATCTTAGAGACACTCCTTGTTTAGGTCTTTGGTACCCTAGAGACTCTACCTTCAACCTTCATGCTTACTCGGATGCGGATTATGGGGGTTGCAAAATCGATAGGAAAAGTACTTCGGGAACTTGTCAATTTTTAGGTAGTATGCTCATATCTTGGTTCTCTAAGAAACAAAATAGTGTAGCCTTATCTACCACCGAAGCCGAGTACATATCCTTAGGGAGTTGTTGTGCTCAAGTTCTTTGGATGAAGCAACAACTCTTAGATTATGGAATTAAAGTTGAAACCATACCCCTAAAATGTGACAACACTAGTGCAATATGTTTAACAAAAAATCCCATCCAACACTCTAGAACCAAACACATAGAAATAAGGCATCATTTCATTAGAGATCATGTCCTTAAGGAAGATGTGGTTATATAGTATGTAGACACCTTGAATCAATTAGCGGACATATTTACAAAACCCTTAGACAAATAGCGTTTTTGGTCCCTTAGGAGAGAGTTAGGTCTAGCTAGCCTATCTTAACCTTCTAGGACCTATTTTGTGCTTAAATATGCTTGATCTTGTGAAATGCCATGTTTGTATGCTTAGACTTCTAATTTCATCCATGCCTATAGTTAGGGGGAGTATGCTTCTGTTTAAATATGCTTAGA
This sequence comes from Hibiscus trionum, assembly GCA_030270665.1. NCBI lineage: Eukaryota > Viridiplantae > Streptophyta > Magnoliopsida > Malvales > Malvaceae > Hibiscus > Hibiscus trionum. The sequence continues at coordinate 1,523,238 of BSYR01000016.1, forward strand.
ACTGCTCATTCATCATTTGCATAACTTTAGGAGATGTTAAGTTCGAGCCTTTGGTTGTTCTTTGAACCAAATATGCATTTCTGGGCATACAGTATCGATACGGCCTTACGCGTATCGATACATGTTCTTCATTTAGTTTCCCAGAATTCTCTTCGCTTCACGGGTATCGATACGATTAAACTCGTATCGATACGGGTCGCTTCGATACGGACCCCTCCGTTTCGATACGACTTTCCAACAGGCATTTTTACGGAAAAGACAATTCTATCCCCGTATCGATACACCTTTAGGCGTATCGATACTCGACTGCGCTGATGGCATTAAATTAACTTTTAATGAGTTCAACTTTTACCTAAATTCAAACTTTTCAAAACTTAATTAACCCTAGCCGTTTTTGCCTATAAAAAGGCCATTCCTCCTTCATATTTTTCACACCTCAACTCTATTCTAAAAGAGTTTTTGAATCAAGCAAGGATTTGTGCTCTCTCTCTCTCATCTTTTGTGATAGTCTTTCTTCAATCTTCCAAGTTTCTATCAAGGTAATCTTTCTTTTTCTTTTTTAATTTTTTAATTTTGTTTTATCTTTTACCAAAACCTTTGTTTTTCTTCAAATTTTTTTTAATTTTTTTACCTTGATTTTTACTCAAATTGAAGAAATCCTTTTTGCTTAATTCTCTTTTAGATCATGGCACCAAAAGAACCTTCGAGGAAGCGTACAAGGGTTAATCAAGCCGGTGAATCCTCCACCCTTGGAGCTATTGCTCGTCCAAACTACTCAATCATCTATGAGCAATGCTTTGAAGGCAATTCGGGTCTAACTCACTTTCGTCAATACGAGAACTATGCATCTACATTGTTTTATCAACTTACAACCAGAAGTTTGTGAGATTGATTCTAAAAGGATTCAGATTATGCAATTAGACTATTCGTTTTCCAAAAGCTTACGGGTTTATATTTTACGCTATATTGATTATGAAAAATACGATTTAGCAAATTTTTAATTGGATGCCTCCTATTTAATAGCTAAACTGTGAGAACAAAACATTTATTATTTATATGGTATTTCCATATAGCAACACTTATACGCATCAAGCCAACGAGTTATAATAAACTCCCCATTATGATTTGACTTTTGGTCAGAAGTCATATTTTCCATTTTTGAATTTTTGATATATAGTTGAATTGCTCCACCATAACGCACAAAATGGGCAAGTGAAAAGGGTTGAGAATATATATTGAGTACGAGTCTCCTTTTATGTTTAAATTCTAAACATTAATTAGAGAATCATTTATTAGATGATTTTTCTCAACATCAGGGGAAGAGAATAATGGGCTGGATAAAGAAGGAAATGAATTATCATTATCTAGATTCTCGAATATGAACTAAAAGTTCATAAGATAATTCATGTTATTTCATGTCAACTGCCAGACATATTTACTGACCCAATGAGAGTAATTAAGTCTCGTATACCAGCTGAAATGCTCCAAGTTTAAATTACATGTTAGAGCAAGTGGATGTAAATCATGCTTGAAGCATGATAGTTGAAATGGTTCCAATGATCAAAATTCTCGTAAATGAAAAGTATTATGAGATGATCATATATTGGAGGCTGGTGCTCCTAAAGAGACCCAAGACATAACTAATAATAAAACTCTTGAAGAGTTTCAGGTACCTAAAATAAAGATTGAAATCTTAAAGAGATCTCGATAAGTTATGTTATTACTAGAATGGAACCAGAAAATTAGAAAGTTGTCTACAACGATTTTACAAACAATTTTACATAAAACACTTCTATAGAAGTAAAAAAAGAAATCAAGGATCTTGTATAAAATCTATCCAGAAGTATAGATATTAAATTGGCCGATGTTGAAAGACGCTTTGAACTTCTAAAATAGAAGTATTTGGACCAGCAGTCCAAACACCTAAAGGTGTAATGCAAGTGAGGCACAAATAAGTGGTCGTAAATACGACTTGAACTATGATTTATGAAAAGTTTTAATTACTTCATGGTGGATGCAATTACTTTGACATTTATGAAAAAAAATTACATGCGTCTAATTATTTGTGGATCCATATTTATCCTTGAAGGATTTAAAATGTTAGAAGCATTTGAAAATTTCTGAAGAAATTTATCTAGACATGTCTCATGAATATTTTGGCGCATTTGGTATAATCGCCTTAGTGAATACTAATTGAGAAAATACTATAAGAATGATCAGATTTTCTTATGTATTTTATAAATGAGTTTGCATCAAGATCCATTATGATAATTTTAGAACTCCTAAAGAGCTTCAAATTGGAAACTCATGAAGTACTTTCAATACAAGTACTTAAATCTTTACATCAAGTTTATATCTCGACCTGAAGATCAAGCATTTTTATATATTTCTTTTTGTCTATGAATAGACATAAGCTGAAAGAATCTTAAAGAAGATTCAATATGAATAGAGCATATCTATTGAATATCCTAATAGTGGTAAGATTGTTGGATGTGAATAAAGATAATTATATCTTTTCTTGGTCTTGAAGCACTATATATTAGTTGGTCAAGAAATATCTATGAATATACAAAGATCATTACATTTAGATCTTCAAACATTCGTCGATGCCTCCTCAAATCTTGTAGAAATAATTGTTATGCACAAGGCAAGCCAAAAATGTATTTGGCTAAGACGATTGACCCAATATATCTAGAAGATATGTGATTTACTTTCACAAGATATGATACAAATGCTATCTTGTGTAGAGATAATGGAAGGTGGATACATCATAGAAAATATTACTCCAAAGTTTCATCCCCCGCTATCTTTAGAAAAATAATATTCAAGTTTGAATTATGAAGATTCAAAGATCTTCTGAGATGTTTTCATGAGGGGGAGTAAATATGCGTTGCACTCTTTTTCCCTTAACCGAGGTTTTGTCCCAATGAGTTTTCCTAGTAAGGTTTTTAATAAGGCAACATGTTATGCGTATCAAAGATGTGTGTACTCTTTTTCCTTCACTAAAGATTTTTTTCCCACTGGATTTTTATCTTAGTAAGGTTTTAACGAGGCACATTATCTACATAGACATCCAAGGGGGAGTGTTATGAATATTTATCTATGTGGATGTCTATCATGATTAGAATTTTATCTAAGGAGTTTGATTTACTTTATCATTAGGAATATTATCTCATTTAATTAGAGTTCAATGTAATATGTACTTCTTATGCCTATAAATAGATGATTTGATGAAGATATTCTATACAAGTCTGTATTCGAGAATAATACAAATCTCCCTCTTTCTCTCATCTCTTTGTTCTTCCATTCTTGTTCTTTGTTCTTATTATTGTTCTTTTTATTTTATTCACAACAATATATATATATATATATATATATATAAAACAATATCAAGTGATTTTTAATATATTTTTATTAAATAGAGTTGTATTATATTCTCAAGGGAAATGTCATTTCGAAATCATACAAGATTATGCAACATGAACATCCTTAACTATCCGATCAATTAATGGATGTCTTTAATATACAATTTAATAAAATGCTCATACTACTCATAATTTGAAAAAATGCATAAAGCCAAAAAAAATGCCCCCAAACGTTTGATTAAATAGTCATTTTGGCCCATATTCTCTTTTTTGGGAGCAATTCAACCATCAACGTTTCATTATGGGTCAAAATGGCCCATCCGCGGATAAAAGCTGTCAGTCAACTGACGGTAAATGGCTTGAAAGGACGAGACAAACCTATATGGCAGTGCACGCTGACATGACAATATCACATATACAAATGTGTGACTTGAAAAAACGTTACACCAGTTAAAAAATAATTCTATAAAATTCTACAAAATATAAAATTATTTTTTTCTGCTAACTTATCATTCTACCAAGTCATTTAAAAATGTTTATCGCCAGTTTTTTTTAACAATTTTTATTCGTAAAGGGGTTATTTTGATCCAAAATAAAACGTTGAGGGCTGAATTGCTCCAAAAAAATAGAGGCCAAAGTGATTATAACACCCCCGATAAATATGGTGTTTAATTATAAAAAAATTGGCATTTGAGGATTAAAGTGTGTGATTTAAAATTTTAAAAGTTGGATTTGTAGTATTTCAACAGTTTAGGGCCTTAGGCCTAATTTTTCCCTTAGACTTTTAAAAGTGGAGAAAAGAAGGGGAAAGGGGGGAAATATACCGAGGGGACTCAAACACATGTCTTTAGGAATGGCTTGTAAGTGCTTAACCATTTACGCTATGTCTCTCTGGGCTAGTTTAGTATTGTTTTTGAAAAATGATTTTTAAAAGTGTTGTTAGAAAGAGATTTTTGAAAAAGAGATTTTAAAAAGTTAGATGTAAGATTTTAGTGTTCAACATTGCTATCAAAAAGTCCATTTTAGACATGATATTGTAAGTTATATATATGTGTATATATATATATGATATTTAAATTCTTTAATGTTATAATATATGAAATATATCAGCTTAAATTATTATAGAAATATAAAAATATTTTTATTAATAAATATATTTTTTAACAATTATACATGTTCCATGAAAATATAACAAATTTAAAATACTTATTTAAAAATTTTGACATGAATAAATATATATCATTTTAAAATTAAAAAATAATTATTAATTATATGATTATATCTTCGTAGAGAATTATAAATTTATAAATTATAAATAAACACAATAGCAAATGAAAGTTAAAATTGTAATTCAGCTCTCAAAATCACTTTTACAACTGTAAAAGCTAAAAATTTTAACTTTTGCGTTTGTGTTGAAAATCACATTTTAAAAGCAATTTTTTTTTATGAGCTGACTGTTTAGCACAAAAGCTGGTTTGAAAAGCAATGCTAACCTCAGCTTATTTCTAAACAGTATGTAAGCATCTGAACTAAAAATTAAAATAGCCAACTCCCGCATATACCCCCCACCCATAATATCATCTGCTTCGAGAGAAAGAAATCAAAGAGTTTTCAGTGTTCTTCTTCTCCCCAACCACCACTCTTCGCCACCACTGATTTAGGCCACTGTTCGTCTGTGGTCGACACCGCCATTACTCCCGTGTTCCTCGTCGCATCTCGACCACACCGCCATAAGCCACTCGCGCAGTCACACCGTTGTCCATCCTGGAGAACTGCTTGAAAGTTTGTCAAAAAGTCAAGCTCTCCTTTGTTTTCAATTGTTTTCTCTATTGTGGGCCGTCAGTAAGCAGTATCGACACCACCGTTGTGACCACTTAATTTTCTCGTGCAAGCCTTCACCATCATCGGTCACCGTTTGCCCAAAAAGGACCTAAAATCTTTGGTTTTGTCCATCAGTAAACTTAAATTTTGGTAAGCGTGGGTTCTTTTTATTTATTATTATTATTATTTTATTTTATTATTGTCACTATTTATATTATATTATTTTAATATCATATGTATTTATACTAAAACCACCGATCACAAAGAATATATATATATATATTACCAATGGTATAGGGATGTTACTGCCACTTGAATTATTGGTATATCTATATATTATCAACATTATGTTGTATACATACATGTGATATATAACCATTGTTAATAGTTTTGTTATCATACTTTTTGTTATTATTACAAGAATACTACCACTATTTTCATCGTATTAATCAGTGCGTAAAACGTAAATATCTTATCCTTATATATATATTGTATATAAACCTTTGTGGATAGCTGTAGCAACTATAATCATATTTTAATACAACATATGTATATACACGTTATGTTTAATTATTACTTTCAAAGTAATTAGTTATGAAATGTGTTTGGATTTGAATCCATCCGTTAACCTGAAATCGACTTCAGTTCATTTAATTCATATACAAGAACGCCAACTCTTGACCTAAACCTTGACTTGTGTCTAGTAGTCCTAAGTTCGATTGTGAAGTTCGTTTCGCGAAATTCTAACTTGAAAGCCTCTGAATCTGGCCTTGAACTCAAGAATACATGTGTTAGTTTTTCAGTTTAAGAGTTATGTGATCAAGCTAAGGATTAATTATGAATTATGTTTAATTGAAGGTATTCACATATCTTCGTTTTTGAGATGTTAAGGACGTCGAATTCTGGTTCAAGAGTGATTGAATGTATTTTCAAGGGTCGACCGATATAGTAAGGATTCAAGGTAATACATTACTACCTCTTGTATGCTTTATGAACATATTGGTAATCAGTTAATACATGCACACTAGGTGAAGTGTACTGTTAACTTTGCTTAAGTCAAATTAGATACGAAATATAGTATGATAATTCATATAAGATTGGAGTACTCAAATCAGATGGCTAATAAATCGAAAGGATATGAAATCCGATAAATAATTAATAAGACAATTAATCTCCAAACCCGATTGATAGTGTTTAAGGACCCAACTTCTGAAATATTTGGTTATGGAATTACGAAAATACCTTTAAAGTGTTCGGATTTTAAAGTTACTCCTGACAAAGAAAGTGATCTAGAAATCTACACTAGATTTTGTAAAACAATCGATTTATCTAAAAACCTCGAATTACTTGGAATGTTATGGTAGCAAGACTTAAACCTTCATGATAGTAAAGTACTTGAATTTGCTTGAACTCTGAATAAATCTTCGAAGTTAAATTTACGGAAAGATATTTGTACTTTTGAATTAATAAAAGTGACATAAAATACTGATAAAACTAAATTGATTGGAATGATCGTAATGATCAAAGATTGAAGTACCCTCGAGCATTGAAATTTTTCCAATTAACTAAAATGATAGTTATTCCCTCAAGTTCTAAAATGAATGAATTGTCTGGAGGGGCCAAAAGGATCAAAACGGCTTAATCTCTATCGAATACATAAATGATTGAAATATTATAAATGGTACAATTGACAAAAATAATGGATTTATCCCGGGCTCCAAAATGACTGAAATACCCACTTGACTGGAATAGGCAAATTTGCCTTTGATGAAATTATGGAAATTCCAATAAATCTTAAATGACTGAAATACCCCTAAGTGTTATAAAGCATAACTCATGTACGTCCATCAGTCATGATATTAATATAAGGTTGGAAGATTCGCATGGAATATAAGTTTGACTACTCAGTGGTAAGCTCTATGGTGAAATAGGAAATCGATCGTTCAGATATACGACATAGTCTGTATTTGAAAATGATACACGTGAAATACATACATCTGAATGTTTGGTAAGTACTACAAGGTTGGGATATGTTAGTTTGAATGAATTTTGGAGGCTTGATAAACCGTTGAAGATCATAAATATTGCAAATAATTGTTTTGTCATTATTGGGCTAAATTAAAAATTTGCCCATGACAGTAAAATGACCAAATGCCCTCGTTGGCCAGAATGATCGAAACATCCTTAATATATCTAATATTCTAAATGATCTCAATATAGCATTTCCCGAATGCCTGGTTGGTGATGTCGGCTACTAAATTCCCTTTAATCGGGACCTTGTTACCGAAATCAGTTCAAAACTGTTAGAAGCTTATTGATTTTCTTTTTCTTGTAATATCAAGTATATCATAGATATAGATTGTTTCATTTAGTGTGTTTCAAGTACACATGAATATTCTACAGTTCTGAACCCAAGACTATCTCTTGATCTGAAATATGACTTTTATCTGATCGAAATACACCTCTGTATCTAAACCAAAAATCATGCTCTCTGATTAACTGTTTCACTAAAAATTAAAGTTTACTTTGTATCTACTGATTATTATCGATTAATATTATTACCGTTATTACTATTACTACAATGATCATTGTTATTACTGTTACTGGGGTACTTAGGATAGTGTATGAAGTTATCGCAGGTTCAGCTCTGATCCGACTGGTAATTCCTTAATGTTCAGGTTCCTATGCTTCGGCTAAGGTGATTCTTACCGTACCTAAGATATTCCCTTAGGCTGGCACCTACGCTCATTGGGCTTAGATTAACCCCCCTTATAGATGCAGTTCTGAGGGATTGCATACTGGAGTTTAGTTGGAGGGTAGATAAGAAATTTAAAAGAAAAATAACTTTACCGCTACTACTATATGACTGTGAAATAAAATGTCCATTGCACTGTTACATTGTATGTGTTAATTTTGCACTGTTGAAACACACACTAAACTCTCTGGTTCAACTTTCGTAATCTATCTCTCTTCAGATTTCCCGGTATATGTGTTTCTCGTCTTATACTCAATGACTGGTAAAGAACAATTATATTATCTTCAAGTATATTGCTTCATTGAAATATCGAATCATAATTTGAGTATGTTGTTACCTGGAATGTCATGATAGTATTATGTCTACCATATACCTGCATGTGCTTATAGCATCATTTGGTAGTTCTGTATTATTGAGCTTTTCCAAGCTCATGTTGTTTTCACCATCGCAAGTTAAAAGAAAATTCATCATGGTATAATGACCGACATCAGTGTTCAGAGTTCTCCCGATGTCGCTTTTGGAGTACGGTACTAGTACAGTTAGTGGGCATGTATGTCATGTCTTATTTTATGTCAGAATCTGTAATATACTTATTGAATTTCTGTAATGATGCCCTGAAAAATATTTTTATTTTACAATTTTAAATGTATTAGAAAGAAAATAATTTTATTCGGATTTTACTGTGGGTCGCTCATATGACCCTAATGTGACCTCCTAGAATCCGTTGTTACGCATAAACGAGTTTAGGGGTTATATTGATTATTCAGTCAAACTTTGATGATATTTTTTGATTTTATGCCTTTGAAAAATATTAAACGTTTAAATTTGTTTAATTTCACGTATTCTTATATATTATACTGACAATAACATTAACCGAACTAAACCTAGTTGGTATATATTTGAATGATTTTTTTTAATTTTTTTATTATCATATAAATTATGATTTTATAAGACCTATTTGATGGATGACAACCATATAAGCTTAACTTTCCTCGATTAGAACCCAATAAGTGTCCTAGTAGAAAAGTGGATGATGTTCATCCTAGGAGACACATGTTCAAATCTCTTTGTCTACAAGGTGTATGCCCTTGCAAAGGATTAAAATATGTATGAACAGATACTACCTTTTAATCACCTTTAGACTATTAAAAAAAACTTTCCTCGATCAAAACAAAGATAACGAACCTAGTTGTCATTCATTTCACAATAATTACGAAACTAATGTAACCACTCTTCGTAGGCCACCTGTCAATCTATCATCCTATTTTGTCCACGTACACTGTACACCCCCGTTGGTCATACCTGCTATTCCCGGTCATCAATTCATTCCTCTCCTACAATCTCATCTACCTTCATCCACCACGTCTTCCACAACTACTTCCGCTACCGGCAAACTTCCCCTTTTAAAATTTTAAGGGATAAAATAAGTTTTGATCACTAAACTTGGAGATATTTCTTAAATTAATCCCTAAACATTTTTGCTTACATTAATAATCAATTTGATAATTTATCCATTTTTAGTTTTTTATATGATATGATACTTTGACATTGCGAGATGTGGCACATGTCAAATTTTCACATCACTAAAACGACCAAAAATCCAAGATGAATGCGAATGTGGATTAAAAAGAGTTTAAAACCAAGTTGAGAAAATTTATTAAGTTCAGGGGCTAAAACATATTTTATCCCTTCAAATCTAAACTATCTTCTTCCATAACTTTCCACGACACGTTTTCAAATCTAAACATATTCTATGGAAGTTCTGTTAATGCTTCCAAATCGAATCGGCCAAAGCTTCTTTATTTCCATTTTGATTGCTTTTGCATATAGTTATTAGGGCTTTAAGCTTTCCGAGAAAAAGTTCCCCCAAACACTTCAAAAATTTTCCCCCTTTTTAGGGTTCTCAATGGATTTATTTCATACTAAATCGGGTCTGTCTTTGGATTTTACTAAACCCTCCGTTACGGACGATTTGATTTCGCTTCAAATGGACACCGGCTTCCGCTACTCCGTCTCCCCCGTTCCGTTACAGTTGTTCAAGGAAAACAATGACGGCGACCGGAAAATTCGGATCGAAGACGATGAAGAAATCAGGATTTGGGGGCCGTCTATGTGTGCGAAAAGACAAAGGGATCCTACACCTGGTCTAAGTCTTTGTAAACGGTTTGCTCCCGATCCCGGTCTGGACCAAAGACGAGCCGCGGTCAGGACATGGGGAAATCAACGGTTACAGGAGGCAGATCCTGAATTGAGTGAAATCATGAATAAGGAGAAGCAAAGGCAATACTTAGGAATTGAGCTTATCGCTTCAGAAAACTTTGTGTGCCGAGCTGTGATGGAAGCTTTGGGAAGCCATTTAACAAACAAGTACTCCGAAGGAATGCCTGGAGCGAGGTACTATACGGGGAATCATTATATTGATCAAATAGAAACCCTATGTCAAGAACGTGCATTGGCAGCTTTCAATCTTGATTCCGAGAAATGGGGAGTCAATGTGCAGCCTTATTCATGCACTTCGGCGAATTTTGCTGTTTATACTGGACTTTTGTTGCCTGGTGATCGGATCATGGGATTGGATTCGCCATCCGGAGGGCATATGAGCCATGGATGGTCTATGCCGGGCGGGAAGAAAGTATCTGCTGCTTCAATATTTTTTGAGAGTTTTCCTTACAAGGTGAATCCTCAAACAGGGTTCATTGATTATAATAAGCTTGAAGAAAAGGCACTCGACTATCGGCCCAAGATTCTTATTTGTGGTGGGAGTTCGTATCCTAGGGAGTGGGATTATGCAAGGTTCAGGCAAATTGCTGATAGATGTGGAGCTGTGTTGATGTGTGATATGGCTCAAATTAGTGGTCTTGTGGCAGCTAAGGTTTGAACATTCCCTTATTTAAATTAATTATTGTTTTGATTCTAACATTAAGGTTTTGCCCTGAGTTGAGGTTTCTTGTTCATATGGATACTGGATGGTAATAGGCTAAGCTTGAGCAAGAAATAGTCCTGTAAGCCTTTTTTTTAACTTGTATGCCCAAACAACACTTGTTACTTATTGAAGTTGAGCCCAGATTAAACCTATCTGATAAGTTGTGTGAGATAAGACTGAATTATCATATATTGTCAATAACTGGATTGCTTTATAAGTCATAATGGGTCTTCTAAAATTTTCATATTTTGCATATAGATCTCATCCATCGTTCTTGTTAGTCATGGCAATGGATGTTTCCTTCCTTTTGTGCATTTCTTGTTTTGGTCGGATGAACCTAGTTATTTCTGGAAAATAAAAATTGGGATCCTGCTAATGATAGGATTAGTATTTTGACTGTTATTGCGATAGCAAAGTGTATGAATTTGATACTAGTGTCAAGGTGCCCTGCCTTACCCTGAATACATCCAGGGGAGCTCTTCTCGTTTGAATACTTAGCTGTTGCTAGCCGATCCCTGGTACCTTTGAAGTTCAAAGTAATAGATTATTGTTTTTCTACAAGGTGTATTTCCTTTTCAAAGTTCTTAAATCTAGTTTGTCAGGGTTATTTGTGTACAAAATAACAGGAACAATTGTGTGAGTTTCAAGCTTTAACTGATAAAAATGTGTGCCGGGGTATAGGTTGAACTGTTCCCCCATACCCCAAAACGAAAATCAGATATATTCTATATGCCTCAACCCTTGAAATAATATAATAGCTTTGACATATAATGGTTCTTCATGTTGATGAATCTTTCAGTATTTGCTTTTTCATGCAAGACAATTTTGTGTTTTGCTCTCCCCTTACCAGCATGTTCACCCTGACCATTACAGGAATGCACCAGTCCATTTGACTTCTGTGATATTGTTACTTCAACAACTCACAAAAGTCTACGGGGCCCAAGGGGAGGTATAATCTTTTATAGGAAGGGTTCAAAATCAAGAAAACAAGGCATGTGTCTCAGTAATGGTGATTGTACTGGCCAGCTTGATTTTGAGGAAAAGATAAATTTTGCCGTATATGCATCATTACAAGGGGGGCCTCATAATAATCACATTGCTGCTCTTGCCATAGCATTGAAACAAGTGGCCACACCAGAGTACAAAGCGTATATGCAACAGGTGAAGAAAAATGCTCAGGCTTTGGCATCTGCTCTGCTGAGAAAAAAATGCAAGTTGGTTACTGGGGGCACTGACAACCATTTGTTGCTGTGGGATCTCACTACACTAGGCTTAACAGGTTCTCTAATGTTGCCTGCTCTATATCACAAACATGCCGAGCAAATATATGCTAACATCTTAAATTTTGTTTTTGCTGGAATTAAGTTATTCCTTCGTGTAATTTCATTTGATTATATTAAAATTGCATACTTTCTCTTTGTGACTAATTTTCTTAATGGCTTTCTTAACCTTATTTTCCCCTTTGCACTGGGTTGGCTCCTTCCCTTGATGCAAAATGTGACATTGATTCTGAAATTTATTGACAAACCCCTTGTAAAGACCAAACTTTAGTTTATTACCTGTCTTATTCTAGGCTCCTTTTTCCCAGTATTCATGGCTATAAATTAGATGGGAAAAGCATATAACAAAATGTGTGCATGTTTGTTTTCCGTTTAAAGAGTATGAATAAGTTTATTCTTGTGAATAAAATCTAGGAAGCCAGAATTTAAATGTAACGAAAGAATCTTACTGGTGAAAATAGAAGGTGATTCTTCAGTTTATAGGTTGTCAGTTCCTGAGAATCATAAGAGAAGTAGAGAAATGAGCCAATTGTTTGTTGACCATATTTGCTAGAAGTTCTTCTGTCTACATCTCACCGTCCCATCTATTTTACTAGCTAAAATGATTGTTTCATATTTGTTCTATATATTTCAATATTTATGTAATTTAGTACTTTAAATAATAAACCTATATGTTCAATTGTAAATAGGCATAGTGCATTTCCTGCACATTTCTCATGGAGAAACTTTGACCATATTTATTACTATTAGTATAAATAACAACTTCCGTATCATGTTTCCCAGGCAAATGCTATGAGAAAGTATGTGAGATGTGCCACATCACTCTGAATAAAACTGCTATATTTGGTGACAATGGTGCTATTTCTCCTGGAGGAGTGAGAATTGGTAAGCAGTATTCTTGTATTTTATGTTGAAATTTGTTTTTCTTTTTCATAGCTTCATATTTCTCAATACACTCTGTCCGATTTCCTTTTAGGCAAAGCACGTTTTTGTGGTCTGTTTGCATTTTTTTTATGATATCAAATGCACTAACATGTTCTTCATACCCTAATAACATAATTAGAATTGACGAATTCATGGAGTTAAGAGTGTTATCGGCTTATCACAACTTCTCAGGTGGTTTATGGCTTGTGCTTCTTGTCAGCTAACTAGAATGGTTTTATTAGGGACTGACATTTTTAGAATCATATGATCATGACTTCGAGTTGATGATGTCTACTTATTAAAATATCAAAAATAGCACAAGAAAATTCACAAGAGGTTCCTATTGTATATTTGTATTAAATATATATATTTTATACTTTTATTTAACTCACAGTATCTTGAACTTAGTCCACTTATGGTGGTCCACTGACCAAATTCTTTTATTTTATTGTCACCAAAATGCTGGTTTACAGTCTGTCTTGTTCCATTAACGTCTTAATTTCCTCACTTTCCCTCAGGTACACCTGCAATGACATCAAGAGGTTGTTTAGAGTCTGATTTTGAGACAATCGCCGACTTTCTCTACACAGCAGCTGAGATCACGAGTTCTGTGCAGAGGGATCATGGAAAATTGCGGAAAGAGTTTGTCAAGGGTCTTCATGATAATAAAGATGTTATCGATCTCCGGATTCGCGTCGAGGTATTCGCCACCCAGTTTGCAATGCCCGGATTTGATTCTTGAAGATTCATTTGATTCTGCATGCAGCAATTGGTAATCAAATTTATTTTTGCACATTCATCATGTGTTTTCCCATTGAACCTGTGTGTAAAATACAGAAAATAGGAGAGACTAGTTCTGCATGTTGTTGTTGTTTTAAAAATTATCTTGTAAAAAGTTATAAAAGAGTCATCTCTTTTAAAATACTGTAATAATATTCATAATGCAACATGAACTTCAGTCAGGCTAGTTTCCATATTTGGTATTGTAGGTGTTCAGTGACAAATGTATTATTGAAAATAATAATCATAAAATAGTTGCTGCTGTTGCAAGAAATTTCATAAGTTTTTGTTTTTAATTATTGTTGTTAATGTCTAATTATAGTGAAGAGGAAACAAAAGCTGAAAAGCTTTAGTTATAAAGGAAAGTAAAAGTAAAGTAAATGAAGAGAACATGATTTGGCGTGGTGTTGAACTCAGTTCACAGCCCCCCCATTGCAGAGTTTAACCCAAAAAGAGAATGATATTGTTTTGGCTGTTACTGCCTCCTGCTGTCTTGGTTGTATTTAATCACTGCTGCCATGTAATAATTCCTGGGTTCCGCCAACCATGATTATTTTATGTATGCTTCAATATGTGTTGGGAAGTTTTTATTCAGGAAAAGACCCTTGGAAGGAGGCAAGGCCCAAGGGCATGGAATTCCGGCAGGGGACAGAAAGCATGAGCTACAGTTGAGAAAGTGACCCATATTTTAGTTAAAAGAATCCCCAGAAACAAACAAACAAAGTGGGAAGAAGGGAATATCTAAAACAAAAAAGAAGAGAAAGCAAGCAGGAAGGAAGGGGACAGGGGTGTCAGGAGAAGAAGGGATGTGGGCATTAGTTTTGGTTTTGGAATCAGAATTCAGAATTCAGAAGCTTTTTCATGATTACAGGAACTGGAATTGGGTATTGCTTTCAAGTGTTCATTTGAAACCCCCGAATCAGACATCATCAAGCTTTCTAAAGTTCAAACCAGCAGGCAGCAGCTACCCCAACTGTCATTTTTACCCTATCTCATTTTGTCATTTACTACACTTGCAATTCCTTTATACTCCATTTCCCTTGTATCTATATAATGGGGGTCTAAGGCGCAGTAGGTTTCGGATGCAATTAAAAAATAATAAATTTTAAAATTTGTGAAATACCTGTCTTTTTTTTTTTTTTTTTTGTAATTTGGAAAAACAACTTTCGAAATTATTCTTAAATAAAATTTCAAAACTTGTTTTTTTAAGGTTTGGAATTTGTAAAAATCAAGTGTAATATTTTATGTTTTGGATGAGTTTTTTACAAGTTCAAAATTTTGTTATTTTTAACCACATGATAGACTTGTTATACATTATACTCTCCCATTGATCTATTAAAATTGTCCTTTTTAACTTTCAAATTTTTAAACTTACATTTCTACGACTAAAACATTATTTGAATTATTTACATCACATTTTTTTAAAAATTTATTCATAAAACAATGTGAAAAATCAAAGGACAATTATTAGGGACGAAGGAAGTATGAGATTGAGATCAACTCTGTTTAATATTTAATTATTTTTATATTTTTTGAACTATTGAATAAAGATAAATAATTAGTTAAGATTATTATTTTCTTTTGCGTGATAATATAAAATTTTTAAGCTTTTATGTTACAATTCATAATTAAATTTCCAAATACCTCTTATTCCACATTGAATCAGTCCCTATTCCCTACTAGGCTGGATAATAAGGAATTAAATATCGTTTTAAAGACCTCAGCCAAAAAAACAGGAAAACCCTAACATTTTTTTCCCTCTTGTAGAATGTATGGTAAAAAAATAAAAAGCCTTGCATGAAAATTACTCCAATTAGTTCATTTTGGTCTTAAAGTGTTCATATTTTCAAGATTTCTGAACCCCAAACCACTCTGTTTTGGTCCCCTGCATATACTATATATGGTATATGCATGAAGAGAAAAAATAAACTACTATCTCCATGGTAGAAACAATAAATGCATGAAAAAGAGGAAGGGTTAAAAGATACAACCACCCACCACCCCGGCCCCAACAACAACTGATTCCCTCTGCATACTATTTTCAATTCTAATTTTCTTTTCTTTTCCCCCAAACATCCCAATCTTTCTCTCTACCTGCGACTGCAAAAGTCCAAAAGCTTCTTCCTCCCTTCAACAATCTCATCAAAGAAATCATCAAGTTGGGCAACAATGTTGTCAACCCCAGATCTCAATACCCCAAAACACCCTTTCAAGTTCTCAACTTTCTCCCTCAACCCCACCTCTGTTTCCCACTCCACCACTACCCCTCCTTGTCCATTCATTCTCCTCTCCAGCTCTTCCATCGCCATCTTCGATCTCCTAAACTCATACATCAATATCCCACCACCTTTCCCATTCATCTGGTTTATCTCCTCCGCCACTCTCCGCTGCAACCTCGCCGTCGAAATCATGAAACTCGACCCGAAAAACAAACACCCTTCGTTCCCCCCTCTTGAAAAGCTCGGTTCTTGCCAACAATGGACCACCCCGTAGATCAATATCATCAGAAGCAATGAGCTTACGTTCCTCATCGCGTATAGAACTCCCCTGAAACCATTGAACCCGTTCAGCTTCGACTCCATCGAAACTTTCTCGTCTAACTTCAACGAAAGTGGTTGGATTCTCGTTTCCATGAACGCCCTGTTCTCTTCCTCCAATCCCATGGCTTCTCTCCTGCATCTCGAAATTGCCCTCACCACCTGTTTTCCACACCATTAATGAAACTATAAACAAAAAGGCAGAAGTATAAATTTTGATGGGAATCTAGTTTTTTTAGTTTACCTGTCTGGAAATCTGGGGATTAAGATGTGTATGATTATCGAGAGAAGAAACGACGTTGAACCCAGAATTGTAAAAACTTTCCATTCCGGAAATCCCAGATTTAAGAACATGACAAGCTTCCCAAAGCTTGGAACTTTCATCCATGTATTCATCAAGCCATTTACCACCGACGGGGAGATGAAGTTTCTGAACAAGTAGAAGTAGGTGGGAATGGAAAGATCTGAGAAGGGAAAGAACCCTTTGAAGGAAATGGACTGACATGAAGTTATTAGAGAGATAGACTCGTTCAAGATCATCTAAGCCACGGGTTAAGAAAGTGTAGAATCCATTGACGGAGCTTGTTGAAGATGGATCCATTGGGTTTGTGGAGAAGAGAAAAGGGTATTCGTATTATATAACTGGAGATGATGAATTCATGGACGGAATATCTTAGAAGCTCAGATTTCTAAGGTTGAAAAGGATTGTTGGGAGCAATGATGGTGTTTCCTACACAGGGGAAAGGATGATTGGTAATGTGCCATTTTCATTGTTTAATGAAATATAAATTATTCAAAATCGAGATATCTAAATTACCAAAAATGAAATATGTAAAAGACTCTTCTTTATTCTTTTCTTTTTCCAGTTTGGGGTTTTCCCCAGAATCTCCCATCGCTGTAAAGTTCATATTTTATATGATTTTTTTCTAACACTTGAATTATTACATTTAATTACCTTCTAAATATATTTTGGAATGAGTGAAGTTTCCTCGTTTTTGAGATTTAAGGCCCCTTCATTAATGTTTTATCAATTATCAACGAACATTTAATTGTCGAACAAAAATATAATATGGTTATTAAAAGTACTTTGAATGAATGTTTTTACGTCTAATTTGTACTCAAATGAGCATTTTAGAAAAGTTAAAATTTCTGGGAGGTTCTGCGGTACGGCGCCTAATATGCGGCTAATATACGGCGTAACCGGCTAGGGAGGTGACTGGTTAAAGATCATGTTTTCGGTAAAAGTTACCGATTATGTTGATCTGAATATCAATATAGTCGGTAGCGTCGAATTTGTTGTTAAGTTAGAGCTGATGGGGACTCGGACATTTGGACTATAACAAAACCGGTAGCGCCTAATTTGTTGTTAAGTTAGAGCCGATTGGTAATGTGCCATTTTCATTGTTTAATGAAATATAAATTATTCAAAATCGAGATATCTAAATTACCGGTTATGTTGATCCGAATTTCAATATATTCGGTAGCGCCTAATTTGTTGTTTATTTCGAAATTATCCATACTTTATAAATCATTATCGAAACTTTTTGAACAACAATGTAACCGCGGTTGGAAAAAAATATCGAAAATATCGATATTTTTTTAAGAGCGTGCGCAAAAGAATTGGTACAATTAAAGATCATGTTTCCGGTAAAAGTTACCGATTATGTTGATCCGAATATCAATATATTCGGTAGCGCCGAATTTGTTGTTAAGTTGGAGCTGATGGGGACTCGGACATTTGGACTATAACAAAACCGGTAAAATTACCGGTTATGTTGATCCGAATTTCAATATATTCGGTAGCGCCTAATTTGTTGTTTATTTCGAAACTATCCATACTTTATAAATCATTATCGAAACTTTTTGAACACCAATGTAACCGCGGTTGGAAAAAAATATCGAAAAGATCAATATTTTTTTAAGAGCGTGCGCAAAAGAATCGGTACAATTAAAAAAATTCTACATAACCGGTTACATTATTAATTCATATAATGTAACCGGTAAATCTTTACCGGATTTATTGTTTGGTGTCGAAAGAATCGACACAATTCATATTAATTCATAATGATATAACCGGTTAAAAGTATCTACTCTCTCACTCGCCTTTGTATTGCTTGCATTTACAGAAAACCTAAGAGAGGAGAGTATTTGAAATCGAGCCGAGTTAGGTTGCATTTACAGAAAGCCTAATTTGTTGTATTAGAATCGAAATGTTTTGGGTTTGGGGACTTTGAAGTAAAAGGTATGTTGTCGAAACCCTAGTTTTTTGGTAATGTAGTATTGGGTAGTTGGGGATAATGTTTTGGGTTTAGTGATGTTGAAGTAAAATCGGAATTCGGATCGACTCCTCGATATAGGTCGAAATTGTGTAATTATATTTAGGAAAAAAATATCGGAACTTTGTTCTGAGAACTTATCGGTAGAAATTAATAATGTCGGTAGAAATTATATATCGAAACTTTTGTCAGAAAACTGAAGCGAGCGAGATGGGTTCTAAGGATCATGAAGATGTTGTTCAAGATGAGACTGAAATGATTCAAATGGAGGCGGAGAGAGTAGATAGGGAGGAAAATCTGAAGAAACCAAAGGGTGGATTTCTGTACTTCTAGTAAGTAGAAATTGTGAAATGATTAATCTGTAAATTGTAATTGGATGAAAGTATTTAAGAACATTTAAACTTTCCTATCATGACAGTATTGAAGAATGTCAGAGGATGAGGGATTGTGGGACTTACACTGTCGGTTCGGTATGTAAATTGAAATTATAGTGAATATATTGGAGGTTGAATATTTTGATTGTTTATGGTTTATGCATAATTTGCAGGTGAGAGACGTGGTGGTGAAAAAATGGTACACGATGAGTGAAACTGAGAAGCAACCATTCAACATGTTGTCCATAAATGCTAGAGAAAACTATGAGGCGAAGAAGAAGAAGAAGAAGGTATTCATTATAGTTGTAAATATTTTGATAAATGATATATAAAAACTCTGACATTATATGAATATTATTTACATAGGAAGTGTCGACTAGGTGTAGCATAAAACGAGTGCACCACATAGTAGAGGAGTTGAAAGCGAAGGATAAATCAAATCTGTTGGAAGAAATGGGGTTTGGATCTCTTATTGGGATTCAGGACCGACCAATTCGGAGGGAATTGTGTCGGTTGTTGATGGGAGATTTTGATTTGCAGAAGTGTGATGTGCGATACGGAGAATATTCATTTCATTTTAGTGTCCGAATTGTTGAAGCCGTATTGGGGCTACAAAATAAAGGCCAGAGTGTGGATGAAGTTATAAAGAGGGAGGATTGGAAATTACTTGTGCAGAAGTATGGCCTAACGTCTAATGTGTCATTTGCTACACTTGAGGACGAAATAAAAAGCGGCAAGTATGAAGGGGATGATCTGAAGGCCCGGGTACTATTGTACATTGTCGGAGTATTCCTTTGTCCAACGGGTGATTCATCCCCGAGCAAGGATAGTATGAAGTTATTGTGCGACTCTGGGTTTAGAGGTGAATTAAATTGGGCTTCATATGTGTATGACAAATTAATTGATGCAATCAAGACTTTTCAAAAGTCCAAAAACCCCTCATACCTCAAAGGATGCATTGTTGTCTTAGAGGTAAACGAGTTGAATATTGGTATTGGTTTAGAAAACTTTGTAAGTAGTTATTATAGAAAATGATAAAGTTTATAGAAAATGCAGGTTGCATTGTATGATTTTTGGTCAGATTCTTCTTGTGTGCCGACATTCCGAAAAACCGGAGTGGCACACATCACTGCCTGGGGCAAGGAAGAAGTTGTTCGAGTTATGACAAAGTTAAAGTTGGAATTACCGAAAAAGAAGGTAAGGGTAATGCTCATATTGTTAGATTACTAAGGACTTAAAAAAGAAAGATGCTCTAATAATGTAGTTTATTTGTGAAGGTTGGCGAGGAGGAAGAGGATGAAGAGGAGGAAGAGGAGAAGGTAGAATATAAGGTGAAAGTGAATGAAGGGGGAAGTAAAATTGACATATTGATTGCTGAGTTGGCGGAGGTTAAAAAACTCATTTCTGATTGTTTGCAAAGACAATCCAGAATCGAACATGCTATTGAGAGCTTAAAGGGGGAAGTAGGGGAAAAGTTTAATGGTGTTGTTAAAGAAGTGGTGGAATTGAGGGGTGAGTTAAAGGGGGTGATTGAAACGGTGGAAAAAAAATTGGATGAGGGGATACATTTAAGTCCTGAAATAAACAAAAAGAGGAGTTATGTTGAGGTAAAATATGATGAACTTATAAAAATGATGAAGAAAATGTAGAAGAATTGAGTAAGAGGGTGGAGGAAAATATAAGAGAGGTCCACCATGAAGATACGAGGACACCGGATCATGCAATACATGTAGAGCTCGATTCAGGGTGTCCTGCACCAAAGAAGCAGAAGACTAAAAAGGTAAAATGAAGAATACAAATGACATCCGTTTTGATTATTGTGTTGTGGCTAATATCTATTGATATATCGTAGGTTACAAAGGTGAAAATACCAAGTGGAATTGATGCCGTGGAGGCTGCGATGTGTGATTATGTATGGAATAGTGGATTGTTAGAACCATCGTAAGTTATATATATTGCTTTGCGAGTGATATTTAAATAAATGTGGGAAAAAATTAATACAAAAAATTGCTTCTATAGAGATGTTATCCTAGATTACGGGCTCGAACACGGCACAGTAGGCGACCTTGGCTGCTTAAAACCCGGGGAATGGCTAATAAGTCCGATTATTAATTTGAAAGGCTGGTTGTTGGGTTACGATTCGATGAGGAAAAGTTCAGCGAAGCGGAAGATTTGCTATCTACCATCCGAATTTGTGGTAAGTTACAGTTTTACACATTTCCGTGTCCAATTTGTTCATGGCTGATCAATTAATAGAGATTGTTTTTTAAAATGCAGACCGGGTTGATAATGGACGGTCAAAATGCGCTGAATCTTATAAGCTTCTTTTCTAGAACATTGATGGACCATAATAATTTCACCGATTGTGACATGGTAAGATATTTTTGCGTACATGTTGTTAAGTATGTAAATAATAACAATAAATGTTCTAATATCTTGTGTGACAATTGTTGTAGATCTTCATGCCAATAAACGATTCGAATAATCATTGGTGTCTCTTGGTGTTGGATATGGTTGATCGTGTAGCATCGTTTCTTGATAGTCTACATAGATCTCCCCGGCACAAGACTAGAGTGGAAGAAACCAAGAAAATAGTATGTGTCGATACATTTTGTAATTTATAATGCATAAATTCTTCGTAATCTAATTTTAATTTTTTTTGACGCAGTTGGAATGTTTACATAAATTTAGTGAGGACGAGACGTTTTGTGCCCAATTTGGGAAGATTAAGGTACCATAGAGGGATTTAAAATTCGTGGTCCGTAAGACGAAGGTGCAAACGAACGGGTATGAAATTTGAGTATTTAATAAGTCCAAAAATTCATTGTGCTTATCTACTATTTGACATTTTGCGTCATTATAACAGACATGATTGCGGAATGTATGTGGTCATGTGGATGGAAGCTATTTCTGAAGGGAGGTCACCGGATGATTTGGTAAGTGGTCCGAAAAGGACTTTATTTTTAATAAATTTTGGCACTGACATTGACTCCTAATTTGAATGTAGGTTGTTGGGGATTTTGATCGTCCGAGAGTTTTAAACGATCTCGTAAATCACGATTGTAATAGAAGGAGAGCGAAGTTCACAACTGCTTGCCTGGAACGTATGAAAACATAATTATGTTACCATAATTTTTCCCACTATGTAAATGATGATATCATAGTTAGTTTGTTGTAAATTATGTTAACATATTAGCTTCTTGAAAAAGTGTTGAGACATTCCGTATAAAAAATCCAGAAGAAATCAATACTTATTTTCCTTTATGATGCAATTGTCGATACTCTTGTAAAAATATCGAAACTTTTATACGAAATATATGTATCCTTAGAGTAACAATCCCCGAAAAAATCGGAACTCTTTTTTCCTTCATTATTAAATTATCGATAACTTTTGACACAGACGGACTGCCATAGCTTAATGGAATTAAAGTTTCGATACCTTTTCTGCCGCTATGAGTAAAAATATCGAAACTTTTATACGAAATATATGTATCCTTAGAGTAACAATCCCCGACAAAATCGAAACTTTTTTTCCTTCATTATCAAATTATCGAAACATTTTGACACAGACGGACTGCCGTAGCTTACTGGAATTAAAGTTTCGATACCTTTTCTGCCGCTATGAGTAAAAATATCGAAACTTTTATACGAAATATATGTATCCTTAGAGTAACAATCCACGACAAAATCGAAACTTTTTTTCCTTCATTATCAAATTATCGAAACATTTTGACACATACGGACTGCCGTAGCTTACTGGAATTAAAGTTTCGATACCTTTTCTGCCGCTATGAGTAAAAATATCGAAACTTTTATACGAAATATATGTATCCTTAGAGTAACAATCCACGACAAAATCGAAACTTTTTTTCCTTCATTATCAAATTATCGAAACATTTTGACACATACGGACTGCCGTAGCTTACTGGAATTAAAGTTTCGATACCTTTTCTGCCGCTATGAGTAAAAATATCGAAACTTTTATACGAAATATATGTATCCTTAGAGTAACAATCCACGACAAAATCGAAACTTTTTTTCCTTCAAATATCAAATTATCGAAACTTTACCGTTTTCATTACTGAGAAAATCAATGTACCCGGAGACATGTCAATGTTTCCGGTAACGATTAAATCGGAAATATAGGCGGGATTTCTATTTAAACCAGCACTAAACTTAAAGGATTTTATCGAAACTATTGTAGAGAACTCTTCAACTCCAACGACGATTACCACCGTTCAGAGAAATTGCACCGTTCAACCTGGGTAAACTCAACACCGAAGAGGACGATTTGTACGATCATATTTACAGGTTAGTAAAAGTGACTGATTTTGCGTACTTTAGGGTTAGGGTTTTGCACGATTTTAGAGTAACCGTTCCTCTTCTGCATATAACAGTTGTAATGGCACCCAAAAAAGGGGTACCCATAAAAGGGGCACTCAAACGGAAGAGAGTTTCTGCTGCCAAGATAAAGTCATCTTCGAAATCAAGGTCTGCTGGTCAAGTAAGTTCAAGTTCTTCTGAAGAAAATATGTCTTTTGAATCGCAAAACTTTAGAAGCACCGATGAGAAACTTACATATGATAGCAATTTCAAAACGAGGAAGATTCGTCCAGAACGTGTTATTGACTTGGCCTTCTTCTTCGATGAGAAAAACAAATTTGGGTTTAAAGATACATTTACAGATTGGGGCTGGCTTGAACTGCTTGGTGTAGAACCAAAATATTACCCCAATCTTGTTAGAGTTTTCTACAGTAATGTAAAATTAGACCGGCAGCCTAGTACGGGAAAAATATTAGGATTTACGACTCATGTCATGGGTAAGGACATATATATAGATGCGTCATCTATTGCTGCTGGTATATGAGTGAAGAATGTAGGAGATTCCGATGAACATGTTTTAGATCCTACCATGAAACGTGTGGATCGGAATAGTCCCATTAACCTTGGTGCGGAGGGCAGATTGTTCCACTTTCTTGTCAGTTGGTTTCTTCGGCCGTCTGGTGGGAAATTTTCACAAATTCGAGGTACTGATTACTGGTGGTTGTCTAAATATGAATCAAGAACCGCTCCAAACATAGCAAAACTGATATACGAGACAATGCTACATATAGTGAAGAAGGGTGCTTCCATTACAACCTCACTACCATATGGATGCATAATTTGCCATATATTGAGGAAGGAAGGAGTGCAATTCAATCTTGACTACCCTCTTCGACTATCCCGGAAGATCGACATGATTACCTTGACAAAAGCGGGATACGAGTTTATTGAAAACGTCGGTTGGATAAACAAATGTGTAATTGGAGCGGAACAAGGCAACGACCAAGTGGAGAACGTTGAAGCAGAACACCACGAGCGGATGCAAGAAGATGAGATCGAAGGGGTGATTACCATGAAGTCAGTGATGGATTACATGGTTCATTTCCGCGAGCATATGGATGCTCGTTTTGGCGAGATTAATGACCAAATCGGCCAAATGCGAGCATATATTTCCTCACTTTGTGCTGACTTCTCCAACTTCCGTAATCAATGGCTTCAAAGCAAATACAAACCCATAGGTAAAATAACCCTTTCAATTTACAATTGACATTCGGTTATTTGACTATTGACATGCTTATAACAGAAGTGGACAATCCAGTGGTGCGTGAAGAGGATAATACGGTGCTTGAAGAGGAGAATGATGAAGAGGTAGGCAGTTCAGATGAGGATGACAGTGAAGACCCCAACAGATATATTATTTCTGCAACACAGAACAAAAAACTTGTCATTTTTGATGTCAACGGAGTCCTTGCATATTATACAAAACAAACTCCCAGAGGTAATTAAATGTCTGCCAATTTGTTTACGGCTATAAAGAAAACAATTATGTTTAATTTCTTTTCATGTTGTAGATGTTATACTGAGGCCAGGTGTAGAAGAATTTATGCAATTTTGTTTAGAGAATTTTGTTGTTGGAATATGGTCATCGAAGTTGAGGTAAGCACCGTTATGAATAAAATTGTTAACATTTTACGTTGACCTCTTAAATAATTTGAAGTTTATCGTGGTAATTGTTCACGATTGCAGGCATAACATTGACCTTGCTCTTAACAAACTACCCGTACAATTTGAACGATATTTTTTCATCTGGGTAAGATGCTTCTTATTTGCCTTCGGTAATTGAATTTGTTATGATTCTTACATATTGGTGCTTTACAAGTTAATATTAACAGGATCAATCAAAGTGCAAAGAGGAAGAGGAATACACCTTCTGCAAAGACTTGCATCAAGTTTGGAATGAGTATCCTCAATTCAAAGAGGAGAATACACTGTTGGTGGATGATTCTAACGAGAAAATGAGGCATAATCCAGTGAGTAATATTTTTTACATTCAATTTATTAATAACGTAATATGCTATTATTTTGTTAATTTATCTTTTCTTTATAGGAATACAGCTACATATGTCCGCCTCCCTATAACCATTCATCTTCCAACGATAATGCGTTAGGTATGACAGTTACATATGTGACAGTTACATATGTGACTTATTCCATTGGTTTATTTATATATTGAAGATGTTGACAGGAGAGTCTGCTAATTTGGGTTATTTTTATATATCCATAGAAAAGGGTGGAAGCATCCGAAATTTTTTCGAAAAGTTGGCGAATGACCAGAGTATTGTACCCGAATTTGTCAAAAATAACCCTTTAGACATTTGAATGTTATATCATAATGTTGTATGTAGTCACAATGTCTGTTGATCGGTACTTGCTGTATTCCAAATGTCGTCGTTGCCCTGAGACATAAAGAAGTGATTAACCATAAACAAACAATTGAAGACAATATGTTGTAGAAGAATAGATATAGTAACTTACATTATAATCCTCATCTGCGGGGCCGTAGGACCATTCCGCATCGTTAGCAAAAAAGTCAGTCGAGGTAGGTTGTGTAAAAGAATCCAGACCCAGCTTTAATTTAGGACACGTTACTCTGTTATGTCCCTCATTACTGCAGAAAGAGCAATGCCTACTTTTCTTCTGGACCATCTTCTTTTCGACTAGTTTTCTCTTTCCTTGTCTTCGTTTAGGGTCGCCAACGCGAACTCCATTATCAACATTTCTTCGTTTACTTGAATCTTTCAAACCGAACGAGTGTTCAAATTCGGCAGTTAGTCTTTTCATCTCATCTCTTGCGGTTATGAAAGATGCATCCGTCTTTGATGCAATGTAGCACAAACGACTTGACGTTACACGTAGGGCCGCGAACCGTGCCATTTGCATAACTTCAGGTGCTACATTGAAGTCAAGGAAACTTGGTGCAGCAGCCTTCGCCTCTTTGGTCCATCGAGTTAGGATCAACGACTTTGGAATATATGTGTAATCCAAGTGCTTCAGAACATGCAGTTGATGGCAACATGGAATTCCTACAGTCTCAAATTTCCTACACGAGCATGTGATAGTTTCCGAGACAACATCAAAAGATACGTCAAATCTAACGTTCTTTTCCTTGTACTTTGACAGAAAAAAATGTAGACAGTCATCTGATAAGGACTGAATTTTTTCGTCAATCCGGTACAAAGTCTCCTCTTGAAGTTCGTCTTGGAAGAAACCAAATGATGCTCGCGTATAAATTTGACCAGCATGGCTTTCTAGGTCTGTGAGTTTAGTGATCTGGTAGGGCGTTGTCTGCGAACTTAAGCAATCTGCTTGCAACTCGTTGATACGAATTTTACCAATAGTTTGTTCAATTGTACGAACAACGTCTACATATGTCTTCTTCTTTATCAGGGCACGTCCGAGTGCAGCATTCAAGGACTCGCTTCTTTGTGTGGATCGCAAATTGGCAAAGAAATGACCCGTTTGATATGCTTGAGCCCATAAGTTCCGAGTATTTCCCTTCTCTATCACCCATGGATGGTTTTCGACGTTGAATTCGAAAATCACCCTAGACCATTCACTATCAAATTCGCTGGTTGTCCACCACGAACTCATACATCTATTAAATGATGTGCTAAATTTGCTGTCACCAATGTTAGCTTGTACATTGCGAGATAGATGCCAGGAACATAATCTGTGCTTAGCATAAGGGAAAACACATTTGATAGCCCTCTGCATTGCCCTATCCCCATCTGTCACAACTGAAAGAGGCGCTTTATTCAGCATGGCTTGTAGAAAATTTCGCAGCACCCACTCGAACGATTGAGTCGTTTCGTCAGCTATGATCGCAGTAGCAAAAACTATTGTGCTATGGTGATGATTGACACCGACAATAGGCAAAATTGGTCGTGCATAGTAATTACCTTTGTAAGTTGTGTCGAACGCAATAACATCACCGAAGCAAGTGTAATCTGATCTCGATGTTGAATCAGACCAAATAAGATGCTGCAATGCCCCTGATTCATCTGTGGAGTATGTCATAAAAAACCCTGGATCATCATCTTTCTTGTAATCAAAGTAAGCAATGAGTGCATTCACATCCCCATTGACAAGCTCCTTTGCTTTACCTCTATCAAGTGCATTGTACAGGTCTTTACTAGTAAATCCAACATTACGAAATCCCCCTGCCTGATTCATGAAATATTTCATTACCTTTGATGTCCCAACACCAACATCTTTCAACGTTGTTGCCTCAGCCACATCAGCCTCAGTCACACCTCTATTTGAACGCATAAATGGTGTCATAAGAGGTGTGCACAATG
This sequence comes from Hibiscus trionum, assembly GCA_030270665.1. Classification (NCBI taxonomy): domain Eukaryota; kingdom Viridiplantae; phylum Streptophyta; class Magnoliopsida; order Malvales; family Malvaceae; genus Hibiscus; species Hibiscus trionum. Next base: position 1,550,954 of record BSYR01000016.1, read on the forward strand.
CATGATTATGTTCGTGGAAAGACTTACTTAGAACCCACTGATATTTTGTTTTTGTTGTTGTGACAACGATTTTGGCCTTGCATCCTGTTCGTGTGACTGGCGTATGACCACGTTGACGATTAACAGTTTCGACTTTCGAACACCTAAACCATTCTTTTGAACAACAAAATTCTTATGTCTTCACATTCCCTTCGCCATCCAGCCGTGTTGTTCCTCGACGTGCACTAAAACCTTGTTTCATTGCGTATTCCTTGTAAAAATTCCAAGCTTCCTCACGTGAAGAAAAGAGCTGACCTACCAACCGTTCCGAATCATCAACGGTCAACTTTTCTTCTTGCAAATTCCTGCTACCATTAACATCGTTGGATGGAATATCTTTCATTTTCTTATACACGATCGGTTGAAGTGGTCCAAACTTTTCCTGCACAAGACTTCTGTTGTGTTGCTTTCATTTTCAGGTACTAAATTCGGTAGGTGGTGGTGGTTGATGGTGGTTGATGGTGGTTGAAAGCATTTAGAGCATTTATTTCTTCCTTCCTACCAAGTTAACGTGCAATAAATTGTATTCTATTATCGATACATTTGTCCCCTCTACTGAAAAAGTTTCGATCCTGTTGTACAATTCCATGATATGTTACCAAATCTGCGCGAAAGTATCGAATCTTTCTTTCCTTCACGATAAAATTTATCGATACTTTCAAAATCAATGAATTCTCATAGGTTACTGTAAATAAAGTTTCGATAAAATTTTCCCCTTTCTGAAAATTTTTCGATACTGTTGTTAAATTCCCTGATACGTTACCGAATCTGCTCGAAAATATCGATTCTGTCTGTACAGGACGATAAGAATTATCGATACTTTCTGGCAACATTATTTCAACTTACTAAATATGTTTCTATACTATTGTAAAATGAAAGTATTGTTAAATGAAATGCGAATTAAAGTTTCCATTCCAGTTAAATTTACTTATGTGGTGTTTTGCTTTCCTATAAATACCCACGAATTCCACCATCACTTACTCATTCCAAATTCTCTCTAAACACCGAGCCGAATATTTGCTCACCTTATGGAAAAATTTCAGGCAACTTTTTATTTTCTCGATTCTTATTTTCAATCAACAATCACCACCAAAATGTCACTGAAAGATTTAATACAGTTGACAACAATCGAGGTTAGTAAACACGGCCACAAACAAATTTCTTCCATGGAATGTCGAATCCCAACACCGTCAGCAAACAAAACACACTACGTTATAAAGCTTACGAACGAAACAGACGTTCGTAACATGTATGACCGCCTCAATTCCGTCGGAGCTACAGACGTCGATTTACATGTTAAGTTTGACGACGTCAACGCCGGCGAAGGTAGTTCGTCTGCACCCGTACAACCTGATCCAAACACTGAACACGCACCGTCTTCACCGGATGTTGATGCGGCTGCGGATAAGCTGCAACTTTTTATGTACAGGCGTAGACAAAGAAAACAACAGCTGATCGAAGAACTAAACCTAAGTTCAGACGTGTCCACTGACTACGATGATTCAGATTAATAATAAACTTCTGAAATTATCTTCCAATTAATGTTATTGACGTCTTATTTCATCCTTTATCCCTTACTTGTCCACTGCCTCCAAATAAAATTTCGATACATTATTACCCCTTTCTGAAAATGTTTCCATACTGTTGTTAAATTTCATCATACATTAGCGAATCTGCTCGAAACTATCGATAGTTTCTTAACGTTACGATCCTGTTCTAAAATTACATTCTACGTTAGCAAATAGGGTCGAAAATATCGATACTTTACTCCTATTTGCAAACAATTATCGAAACTTGTAATTCACATATGGATCCCCATTGCATACTGGAACCAAAGTTTCGATACGATTTACACACTATTAATAAAAAACCCGATACTTTTGAAAGAAAATCAATGTTTCCGGTACGAATATCGTTCGAAAATATCGATGCTTTTACAAAAATATCGATAACTAACAAAAACTAAAGGCTTCCCATAGCTTAATGGGAACAAGATTTTCGAAACTTTTTTCCATGTTTTAATGAAATTATCGATACGTTTGCAAAAACATTCATGTTCCCGGTATATTTTTACTGTATTCTTTATTCATTACATCAATGTATCCGGTTTATTATTACCGTTTTCATTATACACTTCTACAACTTTGCATTCTAGTGTTATGTCATTTCATTTCACTTGTATCACATGCACCGTTTACTGCTCATTCTGTATAAAGCTGAAACCCTTAATCCCCAGAACGAATCTGATTCTTCCTTTTCAGTATCGTGTCTTTTCACTTCTACCTCCCTGTATCACGCATGCACCGTTCATGACCTTCATTTATTGGGTAGTTCCTCCTACTTCTCCACATTTATTTCTATAACCCCGGAAACGAGGAGAAGAACGAATCTGATTCTACCTTTTCAGTTTCGCGTCTTTCCAATGTATCACATGCACCGTTCTGTTTATGTACCTTTTCCTCATTTATTTCTATAACCTGGGAAACTAGGAGAACGAACGAATCTCTGCCTTTTCAGTCTCATGCATTATCACTTTCCCTCCCAAACGGAAATTGCCTATAAATTAACAACTCCTCTATTTGCTCTTCACAACATCTTCAAATTATCACTCAACCTTTTCCTTTGCTTTTATAATCAGTTCTCTTTCACAATCTTCTATTATAGAATGAGTTCAAGCAGAAGTTCGGGTAAAAATCCTCAGTCTTTCGCAAAGAGGAAGATTGAATTCGAGACATCATCAAACAGTGATGATGATTTCTATATTGATTCTGATTCTGACAATGACGAACAACTAAGCCACGAGGCATTGAAATCCAGCAAATGCTTCAGGAGTTTCTTCGAGGCCTTCGATCGAATGAACTCTATCAACGACCCTACTACTCCATGGCTGTGTCCAGCATGCCACGGAGGTCCTGGTGCCTTTAAGTCGTTTCGTGGCCTTCAGTCCCTACTCACCCATGCAAAAACCAAAGGAGGAGAAAAGCTGAAAATTCATCGCCTCCTTGGTCAGATGTTGGAGGAGGAATTACGAAGAAGGGGTACTTCGGCCACTCCTCAACCTCAACGTCAAGCTTCAGGCCGATGGAGTGGTCTGAGTAATGATGCTGCTATTGTCTCCCCCCCCCCCCCGCCTTCAAGCAACCAGGAAGCTCATCACCAAATACTCTGGCCACCCATGGTGATGATTAGGAACACACAGCATCATAGAGATGGAGATGAGAAGGTAGTTATATAACTTCTGAATTATGTTTTCATTAATATTATAATACTTAACTTCTTATTTCTTTAATTTTTTGCTTCAGTGGATTGGCATGGGAAACCAAGACCTTCTCGACTATTTCAGTTCCTATGGTGCTGTTGCCAAGGCTCGCCATTCATACGGTCCAGAAGGTCATCGTGGGATGAGCCTTCTAATTTTTGAGAGCACGGTAAGAGGTTATCTAGATGCTCAGCGTCTGCATAACCAGTTTGCTGCCCAAGGTTTCGGGTTAGATGTTTGGCAACGTCATGCTCCATCCAGCCAGCGCCAACTATATGGTTACATGGCTGAAAAAGAAGACATACACATTTTCAACCGCCATCTCCAAGGTTTTCTCTATCATTTTCTTCTATTATTAATAACAAGATACACTTCTGCTCATACTTATGCAAAAAAATTTTGTTCATTAGGCAACCAAAAGGTCAAGTTTGAGTTGCGACCATATGCAGAGATGGTTGGACAGCAGGCTGGTGCTGGAACAAGTTCCATGGGTGGCAGGGGGACTTCAAGGGAGGAGGCTTGAAGGGACAATGAATTCAGAATAAATATTAGAAGATCAATCTTTTGTTTCTTCTCAATTTCTTTTTATTTCCGTTGCCATCTCGTTTTGTAATCTTTTCCTTTTGTAATTTTTTCCTTACTATCTGATGCACTAGTATTTTCTTGATTCAAATTCATATAAACGATTTAATAGAAGTATCCATAATTTTTATAAAGTATCCCTACCTCTCATAGAAGTATCCAAACATTTAATATAAGTATCCATATGTTTCATCCGAATATCCATACTATCGACCCACAATTGAACCAGTTCCAATGTTTTTATTAATATATCGATAATATTGTATAAGGTATTTTATCATTAAAAAGTATCGTTAAACTTTTCAAAAGTATGGAAACTTTCGAAATCAACATATCCGGTACCGCTGCGCCGAATACATTATATACCTTATAACAAATTAGACGCTACCGGTTTTGTTATGTCTGACCTTTTACTTAAATTTGCCGGTTACCATTATTTTATCATTTTTTTAATAGTTTTTACCGGATACATCATTTCATATCAACATATCCGGTACCACTTTACCGGTTACATTATATACCTAACCATGTTTCCGGTAACGCCGTATATTAGCCGCATATTAGGCGGCCGCATGGTAGAAAACTCCAAAATTTCTAACTTATTTTTAAACAAATGTTCTCAACCAATCGGGCGTTAAAAGATTCACGCCGAACGATGTCTTAATTTTTTTATTATTATCTTAAAAATTTAGTAATTTTTTAGTTTGATTCGATAATTGAAGAATTAACGTGCATTTAAATTTAATAGAAGTAAATTAACAGTATTATCGATTAGACTTTGATTTAAAAATAAATAAATTCTTAAAACTAAAAGTTGAATGATTTAATTTTGAAGTCAAATGAGTACAAGTACTAAGGGTAAAATTATACCATAGATATGATAGAATTCAAAGATTTCTCAACAATTACCGATACAATTTTTTTCTGACAAGATTAAAACGTAAGTTTTCATTAAAAAATTACAAAAAATAACATTTTTCCAAACAAGAAAACTAAGGAAACAAAATAAATAATTTTTTTCTTAAATCAATCTTCACTTCCATATAAAAAACCCAACAATTATTAAGTCTTTTTGTCTTTATTTAAATTAGACCTTGTATTGATGTAAGAGTAAAAATTGAGTAAATCAATTTAACAGGTTGCTCTACGAACGATTTTGAATGTATCAATATACTGTTAAAAAAGAGGTTCTAATAATGGGAGATTATCGATTTTCTTTGATTAAGGGATGTGTCATGATGAATGCAACACGAAACGATAAACTATCATCATAATAGATAAATTTTATATGAGAAAACATATGAAAAACATATAAAAGATGTACCACAAAAACAATCGAAAATAAAACATTTTAATGCATGTGAAAAGAAAAGAAATTAGAAAAGAGAAGTATTGATTTAAAATTAAATAAAAAAGTAAAAAGTTGAAAATAAGAAAGACGACGACATTAAATTGATGTATAAGATGATTATCCATTTAAAACTTAAATACAATTTTTTTATCATCACATCCGATCATTGGAGAGAGCTTATTCTTTAAGCTTCTAATTAGGGACTGACTAAAATTTGAGGTTGGAATAAAATATAAATATTTAAAAGTGAGAGAATAAATTTAAAAGTAAACTATTTTTAAAAAAAAATTATATAAAGAGACAAAGGTAAAAAAAAATTCTAGAGAGTGAAAGGCAATTGCCGCTCCCCAACCCTACTTAGCTCCGCCCATGTTTCTAATATGTGAAATTCAGTCTTCTTAAACCAGTATTGTTGTTTTTAAATTTGATAATTTCATATACAATAAAATACAGTATATTTAATATTTGTCATATTCCTATTCAAAATTAAAACATAGTTAATATTATTAGAATATCTTAAAAATATTATTAGAATTAACAGAAAATAAATTTGTGAGGTATGATTATATGAATATCCGTATACAAGTTGTCAGATATAATTATTTTTATTCTGATTACCTTTTTCTTTTTTGGACAAAATGGATGATGTTTTCTTTTGTTTATATTTCTTTATATTTTCAATTCATGACCTAATCAACACCGTTACTTTCACTAGCTTTAGGACCCATCAAACGGCGGATCTTAAATAATTTTTTTATTGATTTATTTTACCTTGACGATCGTTTATTATATTATATATAACACATTACTTCTGGGACACAAATTTTGTTACATTTGACCAAACATATTGCTAAAGATTTGCTTAAAGATTGAGTTATTAATTTTATACAATTTATTGATCACTTAATTCGAATCAAGTACTACAAAAATATATTATAAGAATAATTCTTTTAATTCAATTTAATTTATTTGTGACGTTAAAATTTAAATTTTTAATTTTATTTAAAAGATTTAATATCTATTTGAATAGGTCAGATTTTCGATGTAAGAGATAATTTCATTTTTTTTCATTTACTACAAGAATAAAATATTTTAAATATATAAAACCATGGGAAATAGCAACCAATTGTATATTCAAAAAATGGTGTGGGTGCTCGTGGGATTTTGAAGAACGGTCCATATAAAGAGGATGTTGGTCTTTTGAGATTTTCTTTTAAAATAAATTTATTGGAAAGTGATGAAGATGCCCTTTGTTTGAGGGCATTGAACCAACCGCCCTCCCCTTTCATTTGTCTTCAATTTAAGGACCAATATGATACTACAATTAGGGACTAAATCAGAAAAATAGAGAAGGGTCGAAGTTGAATGTAATTTTTTATTACGAGTTATTATTTCATTCACGGGCAATAAAAAAATATAAGCATATTTAATTTAACTTTAAAAATTAAAATTTTAAATCTCTAATCCCAAAATTTTAATTTCTCATATATAGAAAATGTTTAGAAGAAATATTATAATTTTCTAAAGAGATTAAATAAAAACAGGTTAAAGGGTCACTTTTGTCTCTGTAGTAGTTCTAATTTATCGATTTCGCTCTTATGGTATTTTCGCATCAATTTAGCCCTTGAAGTAGTTCAATTGCATCATCGTTTGCCCATTGACTGATGAAAGCCAACGTTGACCGTTACAGTGGTGATGTGGCAGTTTACGATGACATGACAGAGGTTAAAATTAATTTTTCAAGCGAGTTTGAGGGACAAATTGATTTTTGGTTGAGTACGAGGGTAAAACTGATTTTTAGACAAAAAAATATGAATAAAATACAAAATTATAATAACATTAAAAATAATAAAAGATACTTTTTATTAATATATGACTAAAAATAAAATAAAATAAAATAAAATATCTAAAATATCTAAAAATAAGTAAAAATTATAAAATTAAAATATCGCAAGCTAATAAATTATAAATTATTCAATAATTAAAATTTGAAATATTTATAAAGTATTAAAAAATATAAAAACCTTCATATTTTACCTAAAAAATCAATTTTACCCTCTTACTCAGCTAAAAATTAATTTTGCTCTCGAACTCGCTTGAAAAATCAATTTTGTCCTCTGTCACATCATCCTAAACTGTCACGTCACCACCACAACGGTCAACGTTGGCTTCCGTCAGTCAAGGGGCAAACGGTAATGCAATTGGACTACTTCAGAGGCTAAATTAATATTAAAATATTATAAGGACAAAATCGATAAATTAAATCTACTACATAAATAAAAGTGAGACTTTAGCCAATACAAAATTCATTTGAAAGTATCAGAATATAATTTTATTATTATATTAATTTAAAATTTTATAGAATTTTAAAAACCTAGCTAAAACACAAATTTACTACAGAGCGGAAGAATTTAATAAAAACACACGATATAATATAATACGAATATAGAAAATATAAAAAAATAATAACAAAGATTATAATAATATATCAAATTTATATATTTTATACGATATTGGATTTTATTATACTCATCATGTGAGTGAAAAATATTTTATGTATATATTTTTAAAAATTTACTGAATAACGAATACATGTAGAGGTAGAGATGGACCCATAAGGGGCTGGAAGAGACAATCATCCCCTAAAAATTTGAAATTCATATATGATTTAGAAATTTTTTATACACTTTTTATTAAAAATATATTTTCGCCCCTCTTAAAATTTTATAAGTTTATCTTCTCTAATATAAAATTATGGTCCATCCCTAATTAAAGGTTGAGTGTTACAAGAATTATATATGAGGGTTAATCTTTAGTATTGGTTTAAAGTTTTTTATTTAAAGATTATTATTTTTGAATAGTTATTTAAAGATTATTTTAAATATAAAAAAGAAAAAATATTCTAATAATTTTAGGGTAAAATTTTGATACACGGATTGTGTAGTTTTACACATGCATTCATATTTACACTATAAAAATTTAAATCTTAAATTTCTAACATCAACCCAAAAAATAAACCATAAACTTTAAATGCTATACCCTAAATTTTAAGCAATAACCTTAAATTTAAACCCTATAACCTAAACCCTAAACTAAAATCATAATAGCTAAAACTAAAAATGTATGTGAAAACTAAAGCCTATATCAAAAATTTTCCATAATATTATTAATTATCATTTAATTTTTTTATATTTTTCTAACTGAATTAAAATCTAAATCAATGACGTCCTCAGTCATGAGTTTAAATACGATATACATATATCTCTAAAAACGTCATTTTTTAAAAAATTTTATGATGAAAAATGTTGATTGCATATTTAAAATTTGAAATAACATTAATCCAACGAGTGTTTTAGTGAAAAATAGATAATATCATTTTAAGAGATATAAGTTAAATCGTTTTGTATACAACGTGATCATTTTTAGACTATTCATTTTTTTTTTTTGGAAATAACATTAGTTTTGAAGTTTTTATTTTATCTATTTAACTTTTTTAAAGCAATTTGAATTATAATAGAAGTTTCACCCTTTTTTTTAGAACTTAAATTTTAAGCTATTCATTTGGTACAAACAAAGGCTCAATTATTGTTATACAAAACCTCCTTTCTTTTCTTAACCTAATTTTTCTTCAAATCCATCTTTGTTTTTAAGGAAAATTTCATTAGTTATTAGTTTTTTATATATTATTTTTTAATTCAATTATAATAATGAATCATGCCAATAAAATTGATCAAATAAAACAACTTATATTAATATATATATATATATATATTCTATGGTTAAATTCAAAAAAGAAATATTTATTATTAAATATTAATTAAAACCGATCAAATCAGTTCAAATTCATAAAATATATGTACAAAACTCGAGTCATACTCGACTTCCGAACAGATTTAGTTGAAATGTTAACACATGTAATTGTATACCAAAATGGATAAGCATTGCATGAATACAATAAATGAAATTGTGCTTTATAAATAGAAGCCTTTTCTTCACATGTGAATGCTAACAAACTCTAATGGGGATGCCAGCTAAAAATCATGATCAAACTTCCCTAATTTTGCCAACAAAACTTAAGCATACCTTATGGCAATCCAAAACTTGCTTAGTAATTTAGGGCACTTCTGGATTGACCCATATGAAAACTTGCTTGCTCTTCTTTTAGTAAGACAAGGACTTACTCTTGAATTAATCAGATCCGAATCGAGTTCTTTAAGTTCTATAATCAAATTCATACAAATATTTTTTAAATTATTTAAAATTTATCATTTTGTATATATAATAATCATTCAAACACACACATATTCGGATCTACTTATATTGTGTAAAACTCACAAAGTTTTACACTAAATTAGGATTATTGGATGAGTGTAAATTAATTAATGGGACTAAATACTTCTATTTTCCTTAAAAATCTCCACATTTCCAACATTTAATTTCAACCGCTAATTTGCACTCGTACAATGATCATAAATTAGTGTAAAGCTAAACAAGTTTTACATGGTGTAAGAGGTTCATATATCTATCTCTATATATGAGGTAATATCTTCCTACACCATGTAGAACTTTTAAGTTTTATACATTTTTTAATCTCAGTCATCTATTTATCATCATCCAACGATTCAGAAAAGAGTATAAGTGGATTCTAATCCTATGTATAAATAAATAATAAAAAATGTAAATGCAATGCAAAGTTGGATTAGTCAAAGCACATCCCTATCATGAAATCAACGAAACTACCCTAGAAATCCTACATAGAGGGGAATGTTTCATTTTCTTCATAATGATCTTGAATGGATACAACTGGATGGACCAAAGGCTTCTAACAAAAATTAAAATGATACAAGCAATAATTGTTCATTAAATATTTTTCGCATTCTTGTACAATTAAATTATTTAAATTTAAGATTAGGTTTCGAGAAATGATAAATATATTTCAAATTATTTTATTTTAATTAAATTAAAATAACTTAAGTATGAGTATAGGAAAGAAATGAACAAACATATCAAATCAGATGTGGAACTGAAGCAAAGATATGGCTAGTACGTATTGGCAAGTTGCTTGCATGGTTAGCTCAACTCATTTAAATTTGATTTTTTTCAGGGACCACTTAACATTTCATTTCAATATTTTAATATTATATATTAAATAAAAATATTTTTTTTCTCTCTAAACAAAAAATAAGACCTTGTTTTTCTTTTAACTATTGATGTATGATTTATTATTCAATTAATTTGGATTATATAATTGTCGTGTCTGAGAAGAAGTGTGGTCATTAACTTTATATCGAAAAAGAAAAGAGAAGTTTTGGATATATAAACGGCGATTCTGCACATCATATAAGACATGTTTTTTTTGAAAGAGGGTAATGGTCTCGTGACATAATGTAGAGGTCTATTATAGGAACGATGCTAAGATTCAAGCTCGTGGTCTTGCTTAAGGCACACAATGTCTCGTCCCTCTAGATCAACATGTAGTTGGTATTAAGATCTTCCTTTTTATGTTTAATTTTTGAGTTAATTGGTCTCAAACTATAACTCTTATTTTAAATTGGTCCCCAAACTTTTAAGCAATTTCAATTTCATCATTATACTATGACTCTCATTCTAAACTGGTCCTAAAAATTTTGAACGTTTAAAATTTCATCTCCAAAATATCAATACATAGGGGTGAGAAAAACTCGACTCGACTCGAAAAAATCGAATAACTCGACTCGAGGCAAAAATACTCGACTCGTCTTGACTCGACTCGAAATTTCATAAACTCGAATAACTCAAAATTTTTTTTAAATAAAGTTTGAGTTGTAAAATGGAAATTCGAATAACTCGAAATTTTTAGTAATTAGTGGATTTATTTTTAAGTTCGAGACGAGTCCCTCTATTTTTTATGATATATACATATTGATATATAAAAATATGAAGAAATATTGTCACATGTGAAAAAATATATATGTGCATATCTTATATGATTAGATAAAAGAGTTTAAATTGGAATCAAACCCTACTATAACATGATAAATAATTACAGTTAAATTTTTATAGAAACTTGAAAACTCGACTCGACTCGACTCGAATTTCTTAAACTCGACTCGAATCAAAAAAAATTCAAATAAAGTTTGAGTTGTAAAATATGACTCGTCAACTCGAATAACTCGAAATTTTTTGATTCGACTCGACTCGATCGAACGCTCACCCCTATCAATACATGCTAATCATATATTAATAAAATCGTTATAAAAGTCTGGGACCAATTAGAATAAAGATGATAGTATGAGGACGAAACTGAAACATTCGAAAGTTTAGAACCAATTTAGAATGAAGACCATAGTATGAGATGAAACTGAAATATCTAAAAGTTTGGGAGTAATTTAAAATGAAAGTCACAGTTTGAGGATGAATTTGAAACATTGGATAAGTTAAGGACCAATTTTAAATGAAGATATAGTTTAGGAACGTATGATTTAATTAACTCTTATTTTTTTTAAATCGAAATGGAACCCACAAACCTGCGTTTGAAGACAAAGTGATTAATTTTCTCCAAAAAAAACTTTGTGAAAGATGGTACATTACATATATGGGGAACCCACCCTACTTTAAGTGTGATATACTATATGCTTTTAGGGTTTGATTTGAAATCAAATGTGATTAGTGCCAAAGCTAAAAAGTTAATACTATGTAACATAAAAAAATATATAAGAATTTAGATAAAAATATCAAATTATAAACTTAAAAATACTTTGGTACATAAATTTGTTTTAAAATTAATGTTTATATGAGTCTTTTAATTTTAGGGTCCAGGAGTTTAAGCTGAGGTTTAGGATTTAAGGGTTTATGTTATAGGGTTTATAATTTAGAATTTAGGGTTTAGATTTTATAGTTTAAATGTGAAGGGTTGTGTAAAATATTTTTACACAACTTATATATCGAAATATAACCCTTATGAATTTAATAAAGGAATAAAGCTAAAAAATGCCCCTAACGTTTGACTGATTAGTCAATTTTGGCACATTTCTTTTTTTTGAACCGTTTTAAACCCAAAGTTTCATTATGGGTCAAAATGACCCCTCCGCGGATGAAAAATTGTTAGTAAACTGACAATAAACAACTTGAAAAGACTTGACATAATGACGCGTCGGAAGAAAAAATATTTTATATTTTATTCAATTTTATAAAAATATTTTTTGACCGATGTGTCATTATGTAAAGTCAGTGTATTTGTCTATATGATACTGCTATCGCGACGTGCATTGTCATGTAGGTTTGTCACGTCATTTCAAGATGTTTATCGGCAATTGACTAACAATTTTCATCTACAGAGGGGCCATTTTAACCCAAAATAAAATATCGGGGGTTAAATTAATTAAAAAAATATGGGCCAAAATGACTATTCAGTCAAACCTTAGAGACATTTTTTTGATACTGTGCCTTTAATAAAATAAATTAGTGTTTTTGTAAAACTAGTATTTGATTTTGATATAACAAGTAATTCAAGGACAAAATTACAAAGTAAATAAATTTTTAAGTAATCAAAATACTTGATTTTGACAAGTACAATTTATACTTAAAATGGTTTGAAGTCAAAACTTATCCCCATAAATTTCTCTAAGTGTTTCAAGGCCAAAATATACAAAATCGTCCAGGCATTTCGAAACACCCTCAATGTGTTTTGATTAGTTTTGCCACTAGAGACATCTGTTTCGAAATGGTCCACACCCGTTTCGATACGGCCTTCATCTGAGCTTTTGGTTTTTGAGTATCATTTCGAAATAGCTAACACCTGTTTCGATACATGGGTTAAGTAATTTTAAAATTGGGCATTAAATGAACTAGCAGTTACTTGTCAGAAATTGATTTTTGAGGATTTGGTTAAGCGTTTCGATACACCCCTAAGTTGTTTCGAAACACCAATTGACGGTTTCAAAACGTTTCAATACATCCCTAATCCGTTTCGATGCGACATTCTTTTTGCCCTCACTGTTTTGATACGGCCTATAACCGTTTCGATACAGTCCCATTTTACACATAACGACTCTTTCTTTTTTGAGTGTCCGTTTCGATACAGAGGTCCCGTGTTCCGATACGAGTAGTTGCAGAGCTACATTTATGAAGGGAAGAAAGAGCCCCAACGGCTCTATGGATGATCTCAACCACCCAAACGACTAGAAATCAATGAGAAAGTATAAAAAAGTCTCTAAAGCTACAACAACAACTATTGAGCCTTCAAGCAACATCAAAGCATTCAAATCCAAACCTTGATCATTTAGAGTCAAATCTTTGTACCCAACTCAATTGAGTTTTTCATTGTAACTTTTATTGAGAGTTTGGGGGTGTGGTTGATTGTATTTGGGTAAACATCAACCTTTGAGAGGTAATTGTAAGGTTTACCAAATTCCTTCTTTGTAAAGAGTGCGTTGGATTAAGCTTTGGGTAGAAAGCTTAATCGATCTTGTAAGGTTTCATCCTCATCCAAGAAAAGAGGAAGAATCAATTAGTGGATTGGTTGAAAATACTTAGTGGGAGCTAAGGTAGTGCAGGTGAAGTTCATTTAGGAACTTGAACCACTATAAATTGCCTTGTGTCAAATTTTCCATTCATCCAGTTTCTCCCTTCAAATTTTAATCGCCAATTCACCCCCTCTTGACCTTTTGCAATCGTTTGATCAACTCAACAATTGGTATCAGAGATACACTCATTGGAAGGATTACAACCCTCTTGAGTCGATTCTAGGAGAGTTTGATCAACAACAAATTGAAGTAATGACATCCACCTCCGGCCTCAACCTCTATGAGTCTCAATCCACCACCAAACCACCATTTTTCAATGGGGATAACTACCCATATTGGAAGAATCGGCTGCGACTCTTCATCAAATCTAACGACTACATGGTATGAGACGTTGTAGAAGACGAACCAAGCATTCCTATGAGGAGAGATGGCGAAGGAAGATTAGTCCCGAAGATCAAAGCCGAGATGACCGACGAAGATAGAAGACAATTGCAAGTCAATGATAAAGCCTTGCATATGATCTTTTGTGCTCTCAGTCTCGATATCTATTCAAAGGTGACTTCCATCGAAAGTGCCAAGGAAGCTTGGGATACCCTCGAGACAGCATATGAGGGAACTAGCGATGTTAAAGAGATGAAGATCGGGCTACTCAATTTAAGCTATAAAAATTTCAAGATGGAACCCGATGAAAGCGTCTCCAAGATGTTTGATCAGTTCTCGGCCATTGTCAACGGATTAAAGGGCTTTAGTGAAGTCATTCATGAAGACAAGCTAGTTCCAAAACTCCTATATTCTCTTCTAGAATCTTGGGATGAAAAAAGAATGACCATCATCGAAGCTAGAGATTTGAAGACTCTCAAGCTTGATGTCTTTATTGGATCTCTACTCACTCATGAGATCATGAAACAAGGGAGGGAAAAGAGAAAAAGAAAGAAGAGAAGAAGGTTGAGAAGAAGGAGGTTAAAAAGAAGAATATTGGAATCACACTTAAAGCTTCATACAACAATAGTGATTCTAGTGATGAGGAGATGGCCATGTTGGCCAAAAGATTCACACGATTCATGAAGTCCAATAGAGGAAGAAAAATTAATATAAAAGGAGACTTTAAGAATAAGAGTAAAGAAGAAGAGAATGACCAAATCATTTGTTATGAGTGCAAGAAGAGAAAGAAAAGCTTTGGGAAGAAGAACAAGCTCAAGTAGCAACTTGGAGTGACGAGAAGTCATCCGAAGAGAATGAGGAAGTGGCCAACCTTTGTCTCATGGCATTTGAGGAGGAACCAATGGTAAACCCTAACTCATCATCTCTTGCTTACAATGAATTATATGATGCATATGATAAGTTACAAGATGTTTATGACGAGTTGGTTGAAAAATACAAGTAGTCTATTTTGAAAAATAAGAAAAATATTTTCGATTTGAAAAATCAAAATGAGTCTCTTTCAAAAATCAATTCCGAATTTGAAAAGAAGGTTTTGTATTTGATTAATCTTTCAAATGATCTCAAAAAATCTTGATTTAGAAAAACTTCTTTCCGATTTTTAAGATTATCACACCAAGGAGGTAGATAATCTTAAAATTTCTCTTACTATTAGGATCATTTTAATTTTGAAAAAGAAGGTTCTTCAAAAACCCAATTTGTTAAGAGAAAACATTTTTACCCCAAACAAAGAAACTTTCAAAAGCAATCTAAAGTAAAAAGAATTAGGAGTGTATGAGTTCCTAAGTAACTCATTGTTTCTAATAATGTAAATGATATTGCTTCTTGAATTCTTAAGGGAACCAAGCTTTTGGGAGCTAACACTCATGGACCCAAAATGATTTGGGTACCAAAATCAAGAAACTAACTTTTGTTTGTAGGGGGAACATTGCTACAAGGCCAAAGCTTCATGTTAAAACACATGATACCTTGATAGTGGATGCTGAAGACACATGACCAGAGACAAGAGTAGATTCTTGGAGCTTAAACCAAAAAGTGGAGGATGTGTGACATTTGGTGACAACTCCAAAGGGCACATTGAAGGCATAGGCTCCATTGGTAATCTCTCATCTACATTCATTGATAATATGTTATATGTCAATGGTCTAAAACATAATCTTTTGAGCATTAGTTAACTTTGTGATAAAGACTTTAATGTTCATTTTGATAAAAATGTGTGTAAAGTTGTGAATATTAAAAGAAATAAAATAATGCCCATTGGGCATCACATAGGAAATATTTATATGGTGCATTTAGATGACATACATTCATCCCATGCATGTTTAGTTGCACATGATGAGAATGATGAATGGTTGTGGCATAGGAAACTTGGGCATGCTAGCATAAGTGTTTTAGAAAAATTAGCTTCCCAAAATCTAGTTAGAGGTTTACCCAAACTAAAATTCTCATTAGATAAAATATGTGATGCTTGTGCTAAGGGTAAACAAAAGAGAACTTCATTTAAACCCATTAATGATGTTTCGACTAGTAGGGTATTACAACTAATCCACATGAATTTATTTGGGTCTATTAGAACTATGAGCTTGGGTGGTAAGTCATATGCATTTGTATTGGTAGATGACTTTTCTAGATACACTTGGGTTCTATTCTTAAGTACTAAGGATGAGGCTT
The DNA here is from genome assembly GCA_030270665.1 of Hibiscus trionum. Taxonomy (NCBI): domain Eukaryota; kingdom Viridiplantae; phylum Streptophyta; class Magnoliopsida; order Malvales; family Malvaceae; genus Hibiscus; species Hibiscus trionum. Next base: position 1,567,299 of record BSYR01000016.1, read on the forward strand.
TAGAAAATTTTATTAAATTTACAAAAACTACCCAAAATGATATTGATCATAAAATTTTACACATTAGAAGTGATCATAGAATCGAATTTCAAAATATGGGTTTTGAAGATTTTTGTAATGAAAATGATATTAGCCATAATTTTTCGGCTCTGCGCACTCCTCAACAAAATGGGGTAGTTGAGAGAAAAAATAGAACTTTAGAAGAAATGGCTAGGACTATGCTTTGTGAAAACAACTTACCTAAGTATTTTTGGGCGGAAGCCACTAATACGACTTGTTATATTATTAATAGAATAATGATTAAGCCTATTTTAAAGAAAACACCTTATGAGATTTTAAAATTCAAAAAACCTAACATTAGTTGTTTCCACCCTTTCGGTTGTAAATGTTTTGTTTTAAACAATGGAAAAAACAACTTAGGTAAATTTGATGTTAAAAGCGATGAAACAATATTTTTGGGTTATTCACTAAACTCTAAAGCCTATCGTGTATTTAATAAAAGAACTTTGGTTGTTGAAGAGTCTATACATGTTGTTTTCGATGATAATCTCTTTCTGAGGAAGGAATCTTGTGATGATGATGATGTAGGGATTATTGAAGCCATTGATGGAGGACAAACATCAAAGGTGGATGAGATTCCAACCAAAGAAGAAGATGCACAAGATCCACCTCTCAAAGCCTTGAATGACTTGGCTCTTGAGGAAAATGAGGTAACATACCCAAGGGAGTTCAATTATGTCAAAGGTGGTGAAATCTTGGGTGATTCATCCAAGGGGGTAACTACTAGATCCTCTCTCAAACTAATGAACCATGTTGCATTTATTTCATGCATTGAGCCTAAAAATATCAAAAAAGCATTAAAAGATGATTTTTTGATTTTGGTCATGCAAGAAGAACTTAATCAATTTGAGAGAAGTAAAATATGTACATTAGTTGAAAGGCCTAGTAATCAATCTACTACAGGAACTAAATGGGTCTTTAGGAATAAACTAGATGAGAGTGGTAACATAGTGAGAAACAAGGCTAGGCTTGTTGCTCAAGGTTACACTCAAGAAGAGGGAATTGATTTTGATGAAACATATGCACTCGTAGCTAGAATTGATTTACATGTTACCATGATTTCAAGCATTTTCAAATGGATGTAAAAAGTATTTTTCTAAATGGTTTTATAAATGAAGAAGTGTATGTTGAACAACCACCGGGTTTTGAGGATCTAAATTTCCAAATCATGTTTTTAAATTAACCAATGCTCTTTATGGTTTAAAACAAGCTCCTAGAGCTTGGTAAGAAAGACTTTCAAACTTTTTGATTGAAAAATGTTTTGAAAAAGGCAAGGTGGACACTACACTTTTCATAAAAAGATATTGTAATTAAGGATGTTCAAAAATACCCGACCCGCCGACCCGACCATAAAAATTCGGGTAATTTTTCAAAAAAAAAATTATGTCCCGGTCGGGTACCCGACCCGTCATTTTTTGGGTCGGGCCCGGGTCACTAAATAAAAAAAACCCGGGTACCCGGATACCCGACTACTCGCATAGTTTATTTATTTTTAATTATTTATATGTTAAAATAAAATAAAGTAATTAAATTTAATCCCCATCAAACTTTAAGTCTTCAAGTCGCGTTCCCATCTTAATTTTCCCCCAAATCTAAAAGCCCTAAAAGCTAAAATTAGAGAATTACCTTTATTTGCGCTCGTCGACGCCCATCTTTTCCGGTCGCTATCGACTCTAAACCTTCGACAGTAGGAGTCACGACAAACTCCCACGGTCCCACACATAGACGCGACATCTTTTCCGGTAAGGAGCTCTAAACCTTAGCACGAACAATTGCAATTCCACCTCTTTTATTCATTCATTCTTTCTTACCCAACACTGTAAATGCCATTTAGACCACATCAGAACCACCGTCCACCATTAACACTCTTAATGTTTATTTTTATGAAATGGAAACCAATATCCGGCTCGTGCGCTAATAAGAAAGCCTACAAAACATTATCTGAAAAGCACACCATTCTTAATTGTAATGCCAATGTTGTGTTATTTGAAAATAACAAAGTTTTGAAAAAAACATACTGTAAATATCCATGTTTGTGTTTAAACTTGTAGTGAAATTTGTTTACAGTTGTTTAGTGTTTAAACTTTAAATATTCAACTTGTGTGAAATTTTTGTTTGTGCAATGAATTTGTGTTTGTGGCTTTGTGCAGTGAATGAATCGTAGTTTTGATTATACAATAGTTGCAAAAATAAAGTAATTATGGTTTAGTGTTTAAACTTTAAATATTTAGCTTGATATAGAGAGAAATTTAAAGAAGTTGAGAAATACCAATACAATTTGATACTTCTTTCTAAATGCATTCTCTTTATATTTGCATATTTAAATTTCACCCTCCTAGTTTTAATTATATAATAAATGTAGAACAACAACAACTAAAAGTATGAAATATTTCCATTAGGCATTAACTAATTAGTTTTTATTAGGAAAAATCATATTCAATTTAAGAGATATATTAGGCTATTATATTTGAACAAAGCTCTTAGAGCTATAAATATAATTGGTTTTAACCGATTTCTTTTTTGTGGTTCTTTTTTTTGGAAGTTGTTCACTAGCACTACGGTTTACTTGTTTGACAAAAATGTTATCTTTTAGTTTAATGAACTATTGAATTTTTTTCTTCAGATTATGTCAATGATAGGGGAAAATATTGATGATATAGAGATGGTATCTTCTTCAGCTGAGTCATCTAAGAAACCCGGAAAGACTAAAGTGGTTGAGACAGAGGCTCCAATTAATACGAAAAGCAAAAGGAAGGGGAAAAATTTGTTGAAGCTTCAACAACTAAAGGAGGCAAAAAGAAAAAAGTTTCTTCTGCTTGGATCATTTTAAAGCAATCGAGGGTGATAAAGAACATGTCGAATGCATTTATTGTGCTCGAAAAATAACTTGTGCATCTGCCAATGGAACTAATGCAATGAAGCGTCATACTAACTGGTGCAAGAAAGCCCCCTTTAACTTGGAAAAATCACAAATAGTCTTAGATTTCGAGTCCAAGACGAAGTGCAATGCTGATGGGACCATAGAAACTGTTAGTGTTCCTAAACTGTGGCGTTTTAATCAAGAGAAGATTAGAGAAGCATTCGCTAAAATGGTGATTGTTGATGAGTTACCATTTATCTTTGTTGAACGTGAAGGATTCCGTACGTTCTGCAAGATCGCTATTCCTGATTTTATTCCTCCTTCACGTGCTACTATTATAAGAGATTACTATGCTTTGTTTATCGAAAAGAGGAAGATGTTGAAGGACTTTTTCAAGAATTTGTCCTCTAGGGTATGTCTTACCACAGATATATGGACATCTGCTCAGAATCTGTCGTATATGTGTCTTACTGCTCATTTCATAGATGATACTTGGAAATTGCACAAGATGATCATCAACTTTTGCCCAACTGCCGGTCATTCTAGGGAACTTATTGGTAGAGCCGTTGAAAAGTGTCTACTAGAATGGGGACTTAAGAGAATCTTGACTGTAACAGTTGATAATGCTAGTTCGAATGATCTAGCGATTAAGTATTTGAAACAAATTGTCAACTTATGGGATGAGAGTGTGTTGGAGGCTCAATTTTTGCATATGAGATGTGCTGCACATATTCTGAATTTGATTATTAAAGATGGGCTGAAAGATGTTGATGATTCTGTTATGAAAGTCCGTGCCGTTGTGAAATATGTGAGGTCTTCCCCTGCAAGGCTACAAAAATTTCGATCTTGTGTTGAAGAAGAAAATATAAATAGTAAATCTCTTTTTTGTTTGGACATTGAAACAAGGTGGAATTTCACATATTCCATGCTCAAAAGTGCTTTGGTGTTTAGGAAGGCATTAAAAAATATGAAAACGAAGCACATTCCTTATACAAAAGAGCTTAGGAAGGTTGGTGGTCCCCCTGATGATGAAAATTGGGACAGAGTCACAGCTTTCTTGCCTTTTCTTGAGATCTTTTATGAGGCTACATTGAGTTTCTCTATATTAAGGTATGTGACTGGTAATAATTTTGTGGAAGAAATATATGATATTAGGTATACAATAAACCGCTATCTTGATGACTCGAATGTTGGGCTTAAGAGCATGGCAAGCCAAATGAAGGTGAAATTTGATAAGTATTGGGCGAATGTTAACAATATGAATGTATTGGTGTTCATTGCTTTAGTTCTTGATCCTAGGCATAAGTTAAGATATGTTGAGTGGATCATTCGTCGTTCTTATGATCCCAACAACTCTTTTGTCTTGTGTCAACGAATTAAAGACACTTTGACATCGTTGTTTAATTTTTATGCTTCTTTGCAACCTTTAGCACCATAAATGAAATCTCGCTCTATAGATGTTGTTGGTCATAGTGATGAAAGGAGAATAAGGAAGTTGAAAGGAACAAACTTGAGAAAGGATTTTGTGACTGAGATAGAATTATTTGATACTTCCGAATCAACTAATGTAACCCCCGTAGCCCGGTCTAGACGGCTGACGCGAACTACGAAGATTACACGGGGAAAACCAAAGTCAACCCGAAAGTCAACCTTGATTAACGACCCTTTTTTTTTTCTTTTTAAACTTGTCTAGATGCACATTAAACCTAGGCATACTCTTGAGATAACCATACTCAAAAATCACAGCAATCGGAAAACAATAAGGGACTCAATTGCACAAAATACGAATTTAGGGACCAATTTGTAAATTCTAGAAACTAAGAGGACTTTACCAAATTTTAAGTTACCATTATGATATTAGTCATGTTTCATACCTCTCTGCCAAATTTCAACTCAAACGGACATCTCAAGCCCAATTTTTTAAGCTTTAATTGAAAGGGGGTATTGATACCCGTCAGGGGGGTATTGATACCCGTCCCTAGCGGTATCGATACCCTTAAAGGGGTATCGATACCCTCCCCCAACGGTATCGATACCCTTAAGGTGGGTATCGATACCTAATTTGGCAGTAGCTTCATTCACCAAAAAGGTATCGATACCCTCCCGTTGGGTATCGATACCCGGTATCGATACCGTACCAAGGGTATCGATACCCCCTGCTACGAACCTGCAGTTTGAGCTGATTTAAGGCACAAGGAGGCCCCTAAATCCCTCAAAAACCCCAACCAGCACACTAACATCAATCCTAAGGCAAATCAAACATAAAATCATGCTTTCACAAGGACCAAAGGCACTAATCAACTCAAGGTGGTGCACAAATCGTACAAGCAACTTAAGCATCCAAACATGAAACAAGGCATATGACCAACACACATGATAAGCAATTTAAACATCTACAGACATACATCACTCAAGCATTCATCAAGGCATGCATCTTAAGTGATATTTACAAGTCGAACAAGGCATCCAAAACAACCACACCTATCCCATTGCTTTACTATTACAATCTTTTAATTTATAAATCATACATTGAGCTCACCCAAAAGCAACACTTGGAGACCTTTCCTTGCCCTTTCCACCCACAAGCTATTTATCTGCATTGTCGAACAAAAGAGAGCGTAAGCATAAAAGCTTAGTGAGGGTAAGCTCATTAAACAAACCTTCGACAATGCAGGGTCCAAGCTCGAGCAACTATCATGATGTTATACATGATTTTACCTTCGATCCACATGAGCCATAAACATAGATGATGCATGCACAATTATTCATTAATATGTCATGCTCAACAGGCTCAATACATAACATATGTAAATACATTCCATATCGCATTGATACACATATCAATTCATATAAGCATGTATGCATAATCTCATATTGGCATAAACATGCTTTCTCATATTGGCATCTAGCTATGACTCGAATACGCGGATAACATGTTGGAACGCATTTTCCAACATCAACCTTACCTCGGTGGGATTACACTCATCACCGGCCTTGCATGGACGGGATTCCACTCATCGCCACATGCCCTACGGACGGGATTCCACTCATCGCCACGTAGAATATATATAAATTTCCGGTGGAATATTACATCACCGTACTCCTCCTTGGTGCCTTAACGCCACCAAGGCCACGTACGTTTTGACTCAATTAGTGTGCACACTCATCCTGATGATCGATCATTGTACCCAAGCATACTAGTGCCAATATTAATCAAATTCCACAACCTTTGATATTCAGAGTCATAATATGGCATCTTACATCATATTAAGCTCAATATCAAATATCTCAACAACATGCATAATGTCATGTTCAAGAGTAATAATATGGCATCTTACATCATATTAAACTCAACATCATCATGCACAATTTACAATCCAAACCACATGCATAGCAGTGCATCAAACCATGCCTCAACAACATGTATAACACATTATACATAATCATCATAACACAAATCATCATGAGGCATAACATCAATTAAAGAGATCATCCAATGTCTCTAACTAAAGCTTAGGATTAGGCTACCACCCCTAATCCTAACTCTAGGTGAGTCTACCAATCTCAACCTAGTCCACATGCTCGAACCAATTGCTCAAAACCATTTAAAATATTTTAACCACTCACCTCCACATCCAAGCTTAAACACCAAGCAACAATGGCCTTCAATTTCCAGATTTGTTCCCAAGGCTTCACCATCTCAAAACCTCGCTTCTAAACATCTCAACACAAGTAAAACAACCTCGAATCAACTCAACATCAAAGTAGCTAACCCGGAATACAAATTCAAATATCAAACTCAACATATTAAGTCATGACCAAACCCCAACTTTATCTAATTCAAGCAGCTCATAACCTTGATGAAAACTCAAGTTTCCAACACATCTCATACTCACAAATAATTGCTAAATTCAGCCACAACATCAACTCATAAGTGCAAGCCAAGCTCCAACAATTTCCAACTCAAACAATCACCAAATTTCTCATTTTCGTGCTCCTTTATTACCCAGCAGAAAACTATATTTTCAATCACCCAAATGACATCTAAATGGTTCCAAAACACTTTCCTAATATACATATACCATCAGCCCTTCAATTGAACTCTAAAACTCATCAAAATTCAAGTTTTAAACACTTCAAAAATGGCCATAAATACCCATTTCGGATTTTCACCCAAAATTACTCATTTTAACATATTATGTGTATTTTAACAAGACTAACTCAAAACCCAACTCAATAAATCAAAATCAATTGAAAAACTCACTAAAAACTCAAATTTTTATTAAACTTGAAAATCACAAAAGTGGGTAGTTTCGAGATATAAAGCTATGTAAACGTAGAGGATGAAGAGGAGAATTCAAATATGTGATTACCTTCAAAAACGCCCTTGATTTGATGAAGTAATTTGATGAATTAAGATTTTGGGGTTTGAGAAAGTTTGGGAATGGTTTTCAACGGTGGGGGGAGGAAGAAAGAAGATAAGGGAAAATGATTAGGTGATATAATTTTTTTTAAGATATAAAGTTTTTTTTTTATTAAAATTACCAAAATACCCCTCCCTTTTTATTTAAAACCCAATTTGCTCAACTAAGATCAATTTGATTAAAATTAGTTCTACCGACTCAGACCAATTAACCTGACTAACTCCTAACCCCAAAACACGGGTGTTACAACTAAGCTAGACAAGTATTTGGGGGATAAATGTGTTCGTGAGACTGATGATTTTGACATCTTGTCTTGGTGGTCTATGCAAACAATGAACTATCCTATTCTTATGAGAATGGCACGTGATGTACTTGCAATTCCGGATTCTACCGTTGCTTTGGAGTCCGCTTTTAGTACGAGAGGGCGTGTGCTTGATTCTTTCAGCACCTCTTTGACTCCTATGTTTGGAGCTCTTATTTGTACTCAAGATTAGATTCGTGCTTCTCATAATACTATTATGTTAGAGGAGAGCTTGCTAGCATTGGAGAATATGGAAGAAAGTTAGTTTTCAATTTTACGTTTATATATTTAATTGTTTATATTTTAAAACATATGTAATACATTGTAATGATTTTTTTACTTGAAATACTTAATGTGGAAATGCAAGATTTAACTTCGGAACAACCAACGATTGTCATTGATGAGACAAATGAAGTTCCGGGCGCCACATATGAAGAGCCATGCCCATAGAGCACAAGTCTTAAACATTGGTAAGCTAATAAATTTTAGTTATGTTTTCGTTGATGAAAGTTCTACTTGATATTTCTTTTGATAAAAGTTTAGTTATATTATTCCTTTTGCATCTTGGTAAGCAATTGGTTGTTGTAAACTTGTGGTTTACTTATATCTAAAAAAATAATTGTTTGTAGGAAATGAGAATGACAAATGAAGAAAAGTGGCATGATCATGATTCATGAGTGAAAGTGATTTGAGGTAGTTTTTGTTGGTAGAAAATAGTCTATCAAGTTGATTATATCCAATTTGTTATGAACTTATTTATGCTATGGATTTTATATTTCTAAACTTATGTTGTTTGGATTTGGATTCTGTAATTTGAACCTTAAACTTTATGTTTAGATTATGTAACAAGGATTTTGAAATTTTATGTTTGGACGTTAAATTATATTTAGATTATATAATTTGAATTATGTAGGCAATGTTGATTGTTGATATGATAAACGGGAAAGAGACCACCTCATTTCATGCATTCCGACAATAAATATCAAATATACAACAAATGTAGCATAATTAATAACACGTTAAAGAGAGCATGCGGAACTTCTGCATAGAAATTGGAACCATGGAAATTGGAAAGCAAAAGTGAGGTGCAATTAAACTCCTTTTCATGCTTATGCCTAAGCCAAAAGGCTCTTCCCGAATATGCTTTAGAATTTCATACTGCTCTATTTTAAAGATTTTATTTTATTTTTTCAACTGTTACGTGAACAAGTAAATTTATTAGATAATAATTAGTTCTAATTTAATTGCAAACAAGAGAAAATAAAGATTTCACAATGATATGGTAAAAATTATATATAACTAGGATTTTAAAATTCTATGTTTAGACGTTAGATTATGTAATTTGAACTTTTAAATTTGTGTATGTTTTTTTAATTTAATAATTTGAAAATAGTAAAAATCTGGGTACCCAATACCCGATTTTTCAGGTACCCGCAACTTCCGGGTACTCGACTAACGGGTACCCGCAACTTCCAGGTCGGGACACGGGCCGAATATATATATACCCGACGATCCGGGTACCTGACTACCCGGGTACCCGAATTTGAACACCCCTAATTGTAATGGCATCTTAGTGGTACAAATTTATGTTGATGATATCGTTTTTGGTTCTACTAATGAATGTTATTGCAAAGAATTTTGTAAGCTAATGCAATGTGAGTTCGAGATGAGCATGATGGAGGAGCTCTCATTCTTTTTAGGGCTCCAAAAACAAAGAAAGAATGACACCTTCATCAATCAAGCAAAGTACGTGAATGATATGCTCAAGAAGTTCGGCTTGGAGAATGTGAAGCCTCAAGCCACTCCCATGAACTCTTCTATAAAACTTGACAAAGATGAAGGAGGTAAGTGTATCGATTCTAAGCTTCATAGATCTATGATAGGTTCTTTGCTTTACCTTACCACAAGTAGACTGTATATTATGTTTAGTGTTTGCTTGTGTGCTAGGTTCCAAGCTAGTCCTAGAGAATCACACTTAGTAGCCATTATGAGAATTTTTAGATACTTTAGAGACACACCTAACTTAGGTCTTTGGTATCCTAAGGATTCTTCTTTTATCCTTCATGCTTATTCGGATGCGGATTATGGGGGATGCAAGATAGATAGGAAAAGTAACTCTGAACATGTCAATTCTCAGGTAATATGCTCGTATCTTGGTTCTCTAAGAAACAAAATAACGTAGCCCTATCTACCACTGAAGCGAAGTACATATCCTTAGGGAGTTGTTATGTTCAAGTCCTTTGGATGAAGCAACAACTCTTAGATTATGGTGTTCAAGTAGATGCAATACCCCTTAGGTGTGACAACACTAGTACCATTTGTCTCACTAAGAATCTCATCTAACACTCTAGAACTAAACATATAAAAATTAGACATCATTTCATTAGAGACCGTGTTTTGAAAAATGATGTTGTTCTAGAATATGTTGATACCTTGAACCAATTAACGAATATATTTACTAAACCTTTGGATAAAGAGTGTTTTTGGACCCTTAGGAGAGAGTTAGGTTTAGCTAGCCTTTTTTGACCATTTTAGGTCTCAAATGGTTAAAATTTTGCTTGAAATTGGTTGATATTTATGCTTATGTTAATTTGCTTCTATGCATGTTGCTAGGGGGAGTATGCATTAATTTTAGCCATTAAATATTGCAAATATATCATTCACATGCATTTAGGCTCGATCTAAGTTGGCTCTTTGGATATAAAACTGCCCAAACTGCAGTTTCTGGTAAGGGTGTATCGAAACAGCTAAATCTGTTTCGATATAGGCTTAATTTAGGGTGATTCCAGTAGTGAATCGTATCGAAACGAGCTCTTCATGTTTCGATACGAGTTCATAGTGTCGTTCCGAAACAGGGTCAAATTGTATCGAAACGAGTCTGGTACTGAAACGGCTCGATCGCGCAGACTGCTTTAAATATGCTTTAAAGGTATCAAACTTTAATTAAAACACCAACTCCTTTTCCTATCAAACCCTAACTGTAAAACCCTTATAAAAACCATTCAAATCACTTAATTTTTCACATCAAAACCTATTTTTTTAGGGTTTTCAATCTAAATATCAAGGCTAGAGCTTTGCAAGCAATTTGGTGCATCAATCATCCTTCATTCATCATTATCCCATATCAAGGTATAAAACCTTTTCCTTTTTATTTTCAATTTTCGTTTAAATTTATAGGTTGTTTTTAATTCCTTTTTGTATAAAACACACACACACACACACACACACACACACACACACACACACACACACACACACACACACACACACACACACACACACACACACATATATATATAGTTTTTCAAGTTTTTGCAAAAAATTTCAAAATCTGATTTTTTTATTCCAATATATATTTATACTATATAATTTTTCAATATCTTTTTTTAAAAAATTCTTTTCACCAAAAATTCCTTTCATGTTTATATATACTTTTAAAACTATATTGTATAGTTTTTATTAATACTTTGATTATAGGATTGTATATTGAATTGAATTTGGTTGATTTACGCATACATATGTTTTTGGGTAATCTTCACTGATGGTCACTTTTGTTTTGGGTTTGTTTTATTATGGTCACTCGAATTCAAAAAAGATTATTTTGGCCACTTACGTTCGAAACCGTTTCTGTTTTGGTCACTGGACCGTTAACCCTCCGTTAATTAAAAATAAAAATTTCTAATTTGACCCCCAAACTTTCAAAACTTCATTTTTTACCATCTTCCCCAATCTGCTTGAAAGAACATACTAACGTATATGCTTAAACCAAAGAGATAGAGATTAAAGAAAATGAAAAGCCATAGTATAAACAAGAATTGAACTTCCTTTTATTTTATTTTTTGCAGTAAGAAATGGTTAATTTCCCGGTTCCACTATAGCTTCATCCTTGAATGCACATGATTTTTATGTCACGGATAGTTAATATCAAAAGGCCTTTTATTTTGGGCAGAACTTCTGTTTACAAAACATGAGTTAGTGGTAATTGAATGTTGACCAAGTTGTTAACTTCTTCTCATTACCAGGTCTGCCTTGTAAGGTAATGTTATATAGGCTTTCAGTATAGACATTCAGAATGAAGAATACCAACGCAACAACCCTCGCCAAACCCCTAACCAAAAAAGTAGATTTCAGTGATTATTTGTCATCATTTATGAAAAGCTATGGAACATCTAGGATTGTTGGTGCTGTTGTTGCCGCTGTGGTTGTACCTGTATTGTTTTCTTCCATTCTCATGGGAAAGAAAAATGGGAAGAAAAGAGGAGTTCCAATTGAAGTGGGTGGCGAAGCAGGTTACGCTGTGCGCAACGCTCGAATGCATGAGTTGGCTCAGTTTCCTTGGGAAGGGGCCACTACAATAGCTGCACTTTTCGAGCAATGTTGTGAAAAGTACTCGCGGAATCCGTGTTTGGGAACAAGAAAAGTAATTAAGAAGGATGTTGTTACTGCTAGTGATGGAAGGAGATTTGAGAAGCTACACCTAGGGGATTATGAATGGCAAACTTATGGACAGGTTTATCAACGTGCTTGCCATTTTGCATCCGGGCTTGTTAATTTTGGTCATAATGTCGTTACTCGTGTCGTAATTTTTTCTGAAACTCAAGCCGAGTGGCAAATTACCTTCCAGATTTTCCAAATAATTGTGGCTGCAATAAATAAAAGAAAGATGGAACTCCCTGCAGTGGGAAGTTCATTGAGTTTTGGGGAAGATGGTAAAAAAATGAAGTTTTGAAAGTTTGGGGGTCAAATTAGAAATTTTTATTTTTAATTAACGGAGGGTTAACGGTCCAGTGACCAAAACAGAAACGGTTTCGAACGTAAGTGGCCAAAATAATCTTTTTTGAATTCGGGTGACCATAATAAAACAAACTCAAAACAAAAGTGACCATCAGTGAAGATTACCCTATGTTTTTTGTCTTGATTTCATTCCAGATTTCAAATATGAGTTCTAGGAAGAGAGTTAGAACCAATGAGGCTGGTGAAAGCTCCAACGTTGATGACGATTCTACTCGTCCAAATCTTAATTTGCTCTACCAAAAGTCTATTTGCAACAAAGATGCCTACACCAATTTTAAGCTATTTCAAGATCATGCTATCCGACGTGAGCGTATCGTTTCTCTTCCCTTTTTGGATTCTGAGCGTTTTCAATTCCGCTATCTTGATCTATTGAGGCATTCGAATTTTTTAGCTCTTTTGGGCTTACCCAGTACCTTGTACCATAACATGGTGCTTTTATTTTATGCTAATGCTTTTTGCATCTTTAATGTCAGTCAAGTGGTTGCTATTGAGTCTTATCTCATGAGAAAGAAGTTTAGTGTTGATTCGGAAGTTTTGGTCAATGTGTTCGGGTTTGAAGATGAGGGAATATCGGATGAGAACTTATTGGGTCATACCCTTGGTGGCTCTGTCACGGTTCTTGATGCTCATGATCGCATCCTACATCTCATGATCTCGTGGTGGTTTCGCCCTTCCAGAGGCAAGTTCTCCCATATTAGATAAGTGGATGATTTTTGGATTCGATGTTTTCGTGAGGGGCATCGACCGAATCTATGTCAAATCATGTTTTCTAAGATGGTGTACCTTGTCCAAAATCCCAACTCCAATCTTGTAACCTCATTCACCTATGGCACGACTTTGAGCTACTTGTTTTCTAAGTTGGAGATTGATTGCTCGCTTGACTATCTAGAACCTCTCAAAGATTCCATCGATGAACCCTCACTTCTCCAGAGCAAATTTCATTATATTGATGGAGAGTGGACTCATGTGGAGAATCATCCACCCATTGCTGCCCCCGAACCTCAACCTCAAGTTTCACTGCAAAACAACGAAGCCCTCATGACCTTTCTTACTGAGCAATTTAACGTCTTGCACACTTACATGGACTCCAATTTTGCTACTATTAATACTCGCCTCACTACCGTGGAAGGACGTATCCAAAATGTTGAGAATCGCCTCACCTCGGTTGAAACTCAACAAACTTCTATGAACATGTCCTTTACCGATTTTATGGCAAATTGAGACAATTCCGAAGGAGCAATGCCAATGATAAAGATGACGAAGATGATGGGCCTTAGATCATTGCATTCCATTACATCTCATCTAGTTTAGGATTTCCCTATTTTTATGCACCTATTTATGTTTTTATTTTAAGACATATGCTTTGATTTATGTTTGGATGTTATGGTTTGGATATTATGTTTTCGAATTTATGAACTTAATTTGCTTTGGTTTTTAATGCTTAATGAAATTATGTTGCTCTAATTGTGGTTTGACTTGTGCTATATTGTTATATTCCTTCATTGATTTTGATCTAACAAAAGGGGGTGAAGGGTTAAGCTAAATTTTTAAAATCTTTTTTTAAACCTAGCTTAAATTTAGGGGGAGTTTACTTAAAAATTTACTTTGATTTTGTTATATTAAAAATTGGGAGATTGTAAAACTAGTATTTGATTTTGATATAACAAGTAATTCAAGGACAAAATTACAAAGTAAATAAATTTTTAAGTAATCAAAATACTTGATTTTGACAAGTACAATTTATACTTAAAATGGTTTGAAGTTAAAACTTATCCCCGTAAAATTTTCTAAGTGTTTCAAGGCCAAATTATACAAAATCTCTCAGGCGTTTCGAAACACCCTCAAAGTGTTCCGATACGTTTGCCACTGGAGACATCTGTTTCGAAACGATTCACACCTGTTTCGATACGACCTTCATCTGAACTTTTGATTTTTGAGTATCGTTTCGAAACGGCTAACACCCATTTCAATACAGGGGTTAAGTAATTTTTAAATTGGGCATTAAATGAAATAGCCGTTACATGTCAGAAACTGATTTTTGAAGATTTGGTTAAGCGTTTCGATACACCAATAGACATTTTCAAAACGTTTCGATACAACCTTAATATGTTTCGATACGACATTCTTTTTGCCCTTACTGTTTCGATACGGCCTATAACCGTTTCGATACGGGCCTATTTTACACATAACGGCTATTTTTTTTTAGTGTCCGTTTCGATACAGGGGTTCCGTGTTTCGATATGGGTAGTTGCAGAACTACATTTATGGAGAGAAGAGAGAGCCCAAACGGCTCTATTGATGATCTCAACCACCCAAACGTCTAGAAATCAATGAGAAAGTATAAAAACAAGTCTATAAAGCTACAACAACAACTATTGAGCCTTCAAGCAACATCAAAGCATTCAAATCCAATCCTTGATCATTTAGAGTCAAATCTTTGCACCCAACTCAATTGAGTTTTTCATTGTAATTTTTATTGAGAGTTTGGGGTGTGATTGATTGTATTTGGGTAAACATCAACCTTTGAGAGGTAATTGTAAAGTTTACCAAATTCTTTCTTTGTAAAGAGTGAGTTGGATTAAGCTTTGGGTAGAAAGTTTAATCGATCTTGAAAGGTTTCCTTCTCATCCAAGAAAAGGGGAAGAATCAATTAGTGGATTGGTTGAAAATCCTTAGTGGGAGCTAAGGTAGTGGAGGTAGAGTTAATTTAGAAACTTGAACCATTATAAATTACCCTGTGTCAAATTTTTCATTCATCCAATTTCTCTCTTCAAATTTTAATCGCCAATTCACCCCCTCTTCGCCATTTGCAATCGTTAGATCAACTCAACAGTTTTGCTTGCAGCTTTTTCTGAGTTTAATTACAACTTTAATATGTTCGGTATTAAAAAGGATTTGAGAGTTTGGATGAACATAAATGAGAATTATTAATTAGGTGTTTTGAAAGATTAAAAATAATCGATAAGTGTCGGGTGCATTGGTAAGGCACATTGCACTCCTAAGAAGAGGACACGAGTTTAAACCTTTGAGATTACATTGTTAGGAGGTGCATCCTTGCACCCCGAACATGGACTATAAGACGAACATGCATATTATTAAAAAAGAAAACTTAAAAATATATTTTAAATATTAGATAAAAGAGTAAAATCATGAGATTTAGGTGCGATAGTAAATGTTTACTCTGCCTTAATCAATAAAAAATTATATTATGGGTGAATCTCACCACGTCATCCATGAGACCAACTAATGGAAACTACCCACTTCACTATAATTTTTCCATGTCACTTTTTCCAACCAATGGATCTTTACTAAAATTTTTCCATGTCATTTTAAAAACTGTTTTTTAAAAAGTTATTCTATTATTAGATTAATGACATGAAAAATAATGATGAAGTGGTTGGTTTATAGTGGTTAGTCCCATGGATGACGTGGTAGGAATCACCCATGATATAATTTCTCCTTAATCAATAGTTGAGAATTTAATATTCATCTTAATCATAAAGTAATTTTGAAATTTGTAGTCACCGTCTAATTTTTATATCAACCTTCAAAACGTAAATTATTTTTTTAATAATTCTATTCGCTTTAGTAGATACACTCTGGAAAAAATGTAAGTAAAATTAGTTAAAATATTTTACAGGACAAATGTCAACCAAGAAGAGTGGGAGTTTTCCACTTCTCATTTCCTTTGCACCACTGTGTAATGATGAATATTCTATCTAGTCAAGTTAATTTTTTTTAAAATTTGTTTAGTGGTTAAAAATATTTATATATTTTTTCGTTTTATATAAATTCGAATCTCAATATTTACCTTGAATATTTAAATATTACTCTATCATATAAAAAGTATTCCTTTCTCGTAAAACAGGGAGAACCCACTTAAGGATTCCTTCCACTATTCTTTGAGCCCCATTTCCATCCCATAAAACAGGGAGAACCCTAAAGTTACATAAACATGGTTTTCATTAATTGTGTAGTCAAATTCTAAAAAATAAATTATTTAGTACTAATTTATTGATATTTTGCATACGAAATATTTACTTTTTTCTCTCTAAAATTTTAATTATATAATGTAACTTAAATTAAAAAATATATAGTTTTTCCATGATACTATAAGTTTGTACAACCCTTTCTTTAATTCACTATCAATCTCAAATCATCAACTAAACAATTATGTTATATTTTGTTGAAGTGTTGATTTTTTCTGAACATTTACGTGCTAATTTTTAGCCACCCATGATTTAATCTGAATAACGATATAGAATGATATTTTTTTTACATTTTGAATAGGGAGTTTTTACTATCTTTTAAATTTTAAGTTTTGATTTATATTAATTCTTCAACATTTGACAATTTATTTTCAATAATTGAATTTTTTATGTATGTTGTTACTTATATACCAAACATGACATTGTAGATAGTATTTTTGGTTTGAGTCAAGGTATTCACCGCCTATAACAGTGACTAATTCTCTTACTGTGGGTGCTCTCACTAAAAGGTAAACGGCTGGTTATGAAGTGTACTCCATTCTCATTGGTAGGAATTAAGGGTGTTTAAATTCGGGTACTCGAAGTACCGAGGTCCCGAATCATCGGGTAGTCATATAGTCGGCTCGTGTCCCAGCCTGGATGTTGCGGGTACCCGGATATTGCGGGTACTTGAGTACCTAAATATAAAAAAAATATTTTATTAGTTTAATATAAAAATATTAATTTATTAAATATAAAATATAAAAAAATTAAGATTTTTTATTAGTTTAATATAAAAGTATATATTTAATATGAAAAAAATATTAATTTCAAATATATTCGGGTACCCACTGAGTAACCGGGTTCCCAAAATTTTGGAATATTGTGACCCGGGCCTGACCCGGGTATAAAAAGTTTCGGGTATTTACTTAGTTATTTATGTTCGGGTAGTCGGGCCGAGTCGTGTGTTTTTGAACACCCCTAATAGAAATTGAACTCCTGACCTCATGGTTAAGGGATGAGGTGAGGAATCACCACACCACATCCCAAAATTAGAATGATTGACTTTTTCATTGAGTTTTCTTTACGCGTGCGTACAATAGTAAAAATAATTTTTATTGTGTTAGCATTTTTTTTTAAAGTTTGAGCCCTTAAAATTTGGGCCTCTATGATGTGTCACTAGCCACATGTTACACTTGTACTTGAACGAGCTTGAAAATATGTTACGAGATCTTTTAACATTTTTTTGAGAAGTTTGTAAAATACCATTTATTTAACAATTGATCTAACCTTCAACAACCGGTATAATATTTCTGAAATTTCTGCATTCGATTTTAGTCATAAGATTTTATCTTTCTTATTCCTAAAGAGAGTGTTGGAACACCTCCTCCTAAGTCCTAACACTCTCTTAAATGTTAAGAGGGCCACTAAGAAAAATTAAATTGTTTGTTGGTCGTAGGGTCATGGGTTCAAGTTCGACCAAGTACAATTTTTTTTGATTTTTTTGTGAGTTTAAAATATGTGATTCTCTGCATGCCTATATGAGCTCTTCACATCTTTCGACATAATTATATAAACATTTATTAGCACTTTCAAAAATTCTTTAAAAAAAAAAACAAAATCTCAATACAAAAAATTGAACCCAACATACAAAATATACAATACAAAATAATCGTCAAAATTTATTACAGTTGAACCGATAATAATTCACAAACATCTCTTAAAAAAATCAAAAGATGTTTCAATAAAAATCTATTTGGTCATAAAGTGGTAGAGTAGGTAGAATTAGGGGTGTGAAAAACTGACCCGACCTGGTAACCTGCCTGAAACCCGATCGAGTCAGAACCTGGTTTAACCCGAGAATTCAAAGACCGAACCCGACCTGCACCCGACCGAAACGAACCCGAACCCGAATTTGAACTGTAACTGTAGAAACCGAACCCGAACTGCACCCGACCGAAGTGAACCCGAACCCGAAATTGACCTGTTACTGTAGTAACCGAACCCGACCTGCACCCGACCGAAACGAACCCGAACCCGAGACTAACCTGCCAGATAACCGATTTAACCCGACCTGTTTGGACCCGACCTGAAATGAACCCGACCTGTTTTGAACCCGGCCTGTTTTGAACCCGGCCTGTTTTGAACCCGACCTGTTTTGAACCCGACCTGTTTTGAACCCGACCTGTTTTGAACCTGAACTGTTATTGACCTGAACTGTTCTTGACCTGAACTGTTCTTGACCTGAACTGATATTGACCTGAACTGTTATTGACCTGAACTGATATTGACCTGAACTGATATTAACCTGAACTAATACTATTATTTGATTTGCTAATAATGATAATTATCTGACATTTAAAGAAGTTATATTTAATGAATATAAAATAATGTCAAGTATTGAAAAATTTGAAAATTAATAATAATTTCAAGTATTAATAAATTAATTAACTTAACTTCAATTAAAAGATAAATTGAATTAATAATAATTTTAAGTATTAATAAATTGTATTTCTAATTAACTTGTCTATTATTTTAAAATAACTTCAAAGATAAACTATTATACTTAATTAACTTAAGTGGAATGAATAACCATTATTAATTTAAGATTTCATACTTAATAAAATTAAGTTAAATGAGTAAAAATTATTAAATTAAATATATATTCTTAATTAAAATAAGATGACTTAAATTTTTTATTATAGGAATAAATTAATGCTAAATAATTAACTTGCATTCATTTTAATTGAAGTTAAGTTAGCTATTAAATTAACTTAACTTAAAATTAAAAATGAATTTAATTAACTTAAAGTTATTTTAAGTTAAGTTAGTTATTAAATTAACTTAACTTGCATTATGATAAACTACGTAATCTATTTAAGTTGAATGAATAAGCATTCTAAAATTATTTTTTTATACTTAACTAATATTAGTTTAAAGTTATTAAACTAAATCTGTATACTAAATTAATAAAAGCTAACGAAATTTTTTAATTAACATTACATACTTTACTAACTTTGTAAAAAACTGATTAACTTAAATGACTTAATTAAGTTAACATGTTTAAATATATTAAAACGTTCACATTGGATGGAATAGGGGACACTTCCAACTTTTTTTATAAGTAAAAAAAAGAATAAGGTAAAACTTAAGAAGATTAAAACATTAAATGACTTGTATTCAATAATTTAAGTTGTTAAACTTACAAACGTTACTGAATATTACAAAAAGTTTAAACTTACAAACTGAAACTTACAACAAACTGAAACTTACAAACTAAATAATCTTTACAAACTGAAACTTTAACTTTCACAGTACAAAATTTACATACAAAAGTTTAAACTTAAAGCTCTCAGATCTTATAACAAAGTTTTACAAACTTTGCTACCAGAATTATCATCATCGAGCTTTGAAGGGCAACCAAGTTTAAATTATGGGCAACTTAACTTTAAAAGCTAAGTCACCAACATAATTAAAACAAGGAAAACCAGCTACCACCAACAAACTGCAACAAGCAATTAAAATCATTAGTAACATTAACAGACTGAAATAATGCAAACCAAGCATATATAACTAAACAGAAACATACATACATACATTCATATATAACCCAACATAAAACAGAAGCATACATAGACATTACATAGTTAACAACTAAACAGAAACATACATACATTCATATATAACCAAACATAAAACAGAAGCATACATACACAATACAGAGTGAACAACTAAACATAAACATACATTCATACATACATATATAACCAAACATAAAACAGAAGCAGACATACAGATTACATAGTGAACAACTAAACAGAAACATACATGCATATATAACCAAACATAAAACAGAAGCATACATACACATTACATACTGAGCAACTAAACAGAAACAAACATTCATGCATATATAACCAAACATAAAATAGAAGCAGACATACACATTACATAGTGAACAACTAAACAGAAACATACAAACATACATGCATATAGAACCAAACATAAAACAGAAGCATACATACACATTACATAGTGAGCAACTAAACAGAAACATACATACATGCATATATAAGCAAACATAAAACAGAATCAATGAGAAATATAAAACTAAAAAAAGACAGTGAATAAAAACAACTTACCAAACGTCTCCAGCTTTCAACAAATCAGAAACATACGTACCAGACCTTATGCTTCCTTGTTCTCAGAGGTCCCTACAAAAAAAAAGAACAAATCAGTCCAGAATTCAAAACAAATAAAAAAAATACAAGTTAAACAAATCAGAAACTTACTCTGCACTAGGATCTTCATCCACTGCACAATCTTTCATAACAGAAAGATATTCCTCATCCTCTTCCTCAGGCTCAAACCCATACAACCAATTACGGGTTGTCACAAATATCTCAACATTTTTAGGAAGGAGTTTAGCCCTCAACTTATTTAAAATCCGACCACCAGTGCTAAAAGATGATTCAGAAGCAACTGAAGTGATGGGAATGGCTAAGATATCTCTAGCCATGAGAGAAAGAACAGGGAAAGACACAGATTGGGCTTTCCAGTAATCCAAAATATCAAAGTCTGAATCATCAGCATGAGGGAGAAGGGGCAAACTAATAAAAGAGTCAACATCTGACTTCCCACTCCTTGAAGCAGCTAGATTAGCATCAAAGTTCTAGAAAAAAAAACAAGTCAGTAATTGAAACTGAAATAATAAAATAAAGGAAACTGAAATAACAAAAATAAAAACTAACCTGAAAAAGGTTAGACTTCTTAAATGTTCGAGGCCGACCAGTGGAGGACTCGGTTGTACTTTGAGAGGAGTTACTTCGAACAGAAGATCCAGAATTGCAAAGGACAAATTTTGAATAATAAACATACATGTTTACAAATTCATTGTAAACAATACTTACCCTTCTCTCAACCTCATCCTCAACATATAGGACAGAATACAACTCTTTCAGGAGTTGTAATTTATACCTTGGATCAAGCAAAACAGCAAAGGACAAAATGGTCGAGTGCTCAGACCAATACTTCTCATACAATTCAAGCATAGGTCCAGCCATTGCAGAGATGGCCTCGCAAGGATCATTGTGAGCATCATACAACAGCTTCTCAATGGCAACCACATTAGCCAAATAAAGATTAGAAGTAGGATACTTAGAACCAGAAAACAGTGTAGTAATTTCAAAAAAAGGCTCCAGAAAATCACAGATTAATTGGGAAGTTTCCCACTCAGAATCAGCAATTAAATCTAAATCATTTTCTCTATTAACAAACAAGTTTATGGCTAATTTAGCATCAATGGTCCTACGAAGCATTAGATAAGTAGAATTCCATCTAGTAGGGACATCTAGGACTAATTTACCAGAAAAAGAAGAACCACAGTCTTTAACAGCAGAGTCAAAGTTACAAAGTCTAGCATCAGAAGAATCAATGAACTTAACAATTTCACGCAACTTAAGAACATAAGAGTCAATTACCTTCAAACCTCTTTGAACAATTAAGTTCAAAATATGAGCAGCACACCTTACATGAAAGAACTTACCACTGCATGGTAGGGGAGAAATAGCATGCAAGTCATCCTTAAGCCTCTTCACCATTCGATCATTGGCAGAAGCATTATCAACAGTCATGGTAAAGGCTTTTTTCTCAAGGCCCCATTCACATAACATTTTTTTCACAAACTTATATATAGACTCACCATCATGTGGAGGGGGGAAACGCCTAAAATTCAGTATTTTAGACTGAAGTTTCCAGTTATTATCAACATAATTAGCAGTCAAAGCAAAATAAGAACGTGAGGTGCAAGCAGACCATCCATCACATGTAAAGCAGATACGACTAGGAATAGAACTCATAGAATCAATGAGCAATTTTTTATGTTTTTCATGCTTTAACATGCAATGTTTAGTAATGGTATACCTAGAAATATGCTTAACATTAGGATTCAAATACTGATGCAGAACCCTAAGTTTATCATGCTCAACAATACTTAAAGCATAACCATGACAGAGAACAGCTTCAGCAAACAGTTCACAATATTTTTTTTGATCAAAAACAGATGCAGAACTACTACTAACAGTTTTAGCAAGAAAATCTTTATAGGCTTGGCATTTATCAGTATGTCTTTTAGGTGTAGAAGTACCAACATATGAATCAGCTTTATAGCTAGCAGTTTTACAATACTTACATTGAGCAATGACACCATCAGCACTCTTAATAAATGTATAGTGATCCCACACAGGAGAAGTTCTTCTCCCAATGTCAGTTGAAGCCCTCTTCCTAGAGGAATGAGCAACTATTGACAGTTGATCATTAGCTTCCCCTTCAAAAAAACAATTACAGAGTTAGTAACTTTAACACTGAAAACAAGTAAAGAACAAAGAAAATAAAAAGAAAGAAAGAACCTTACCAGTTTCACCAGGATAGTTCATCTCAAAAGAATCAGAATCCATTGCAGAACCAAGAAACGTACCTGAGATCAAGAGGAACCACAGTTAGTAAAAAATTAAAACAACCATTAAAAAGAAAATAAAACAACAGGTGGTTTCAGTTTAATCCTTGTACGTGGCGTTGTTTACACCGAACCCCAGGGTCCTTTAAAAACCCCCTTTGGCACCAGTAGCCCCGCAGGTCTGGTATTCCAGCCTATATACTCGGATTAAACCAAGGAAACCCTAGCATGCATACTAAATCAACAACACAGAAACAGAAACCCAAGAAAAACCAAACAAAGTAAACATGCAACCAAACAAAGTAGACATGCAACCAAACAAAGTAGACATGCAACCAAACCAAGATCCAGAACCATAAACAGAAACTTTAAAACATTTAATAAACAGAAACCCTAGCATGCATACTAAACAAACAATATAGAAACAGAGGGTGGTTTCAGTTTAATCCTTGTACGTGGCGTTGTTTACACCGAACCCCAGGGTCCTTTAAAAACCCCCTTTGGCACCAGTAGCCCCGCAGGTCTGGTATTCCAGCCTATATACTCGGATTAAACCAAGGAAACCCTAGCATGCATACTAAACAAACAAAACAGAAACAGAAACTAAATGAAAAAGCATGCATATCAAACATAAATATATACCAGAACCACATAAACAGAAATATACCAACTAGAAGTTAGGGATTTTGGAAATATACCAACAACTGAAAATGCCAGAAGATCCGCTCCCAGAAAATAAACATGCAAACCAAACAGAAACAAAGTTAGGATAAATCAGAGTATAAAAAATTAAAAAAATTAAAAATAAAATAAAAATAAAAATAACATATGAGAAAAAACTTACCAAATCCCAGAAGATTAGGGCTTCCAGGGATATCAGAAGTCAGAAGAAGGAGAAGGGCTTCCAGGGAACTCAGAAGTCAGGAGAAGAAGAAGGGCTTTCAGGGATCTCAGAAGTCAGAAGAAGGAGAAGGGCTTTCAGGGATCTCAGAAGTCAGAAGAAGAAGGGATATTAGGGTTTTCTGAAGAAGATGAAAAGATTTTTGAATACGAATCGATTATTGGGATAAGGGTTTAGGGTTGATGGATTAGGGTTTGGGGATTAGGGATTGTGGTTTAGGGTATATGGGTTAGGGTATCGAGTAATTTAGGGTTTAGGGTAAAACACTTTTGATTTGGGGATTAGGGTTTTGAAGGATTGAAAAGGAGAAAGTGGAAGAACAGGATGATGTTCTTGAGAAAAAGTTTGGGTTTGATCGAGATGAAACAGGTTTAGATTGAAGTAGGATGTTTGTATAGGATCTAGAATGGGTTTGGGAAAGAACAGTGAAGAACTTGGTGAAAAAGTTTGGGTTTGATCGAGAGGAAACAGGTTTAGATTGAAGTAGGATGTTTGTATAGGATCTAGAATGGGTTTGGGAAAGAACAGTGAAGAACTTGGTGAAAAAGTTTGGTTTTGATCGAGAGGAAACAGGTTTAGACTGAAGTAGGAAGTTAGAATAAGATCTGGAAGGATTTTGGGGAAGAACAATGAAGAACTTTGGGGAAAAAGTGAGGTTTTGATCGATAATAGAAAGGAAATCTGGGAAAATTTGTGTTTTTCAGAGAGAGAGAACACGAGGAGAAATTTCGGCAGAGTAACAGTAGGGTAAAATGGTGTAAAATGGCTGGGGGTGAGGGTTTATTTATAGGGGTGAGCCGGGTCAAAAAGATCCGCGCGCGGTTTAACGGGTTAAACGGGTCTTGCTCCGCAAGCACTCTGACTTTCAATTGTTTCAATTTGATCCTTTTTTATTTGAAATTGAGCTAATAATTTTATTTTCATTTCAATTTCGTCATTAATGCAGTTTTAAGCTTTAATGTATGGATTTAATTTAGGGTTTGGGGTTATAGTTTAGGGTTTTTCTTTATATATTATTAAATTTTATATTTTAGTTTTAGGGTTTAGATTTGTGTAATTATTTTTAGGTTTATGGTATTAAGATTTGGGGTTTATGTTTAAGGTTTTAGGTTAATTTTATTTAATTTTTTAGGTTTAATATTTCATTTAATTAATTTAGGGTTTTTTGTTTATTTTAATTAATTTAGGGTTTTAGGATTATTTTAATTAATTTAGGGTTTTATGATTATTTTAATTAATTTTATATAATGCATGTAAGTTGTGGTTTAGGGTTTTAGGATTATTTTAATTAATTTAGGGTTTTATGATTATTTTAATTAATTTAGGGTTTAGAATATTACTTATGCTTTAGGGTTTAATGTTTAGGGTTTAGAATAAGACATTATGGGTTTAAACCCTAAACCCTAAACCCTAATATTTAATCAATGAACCATAGTCCATAATCCTAAACCCTAAACAATAACCACTACCCTCTAAACCATAAAACCCTAATACTATAGCTAATAGCTCATAGTCCGTAATCCTAGATCGAGGGTTTAGTGGTTAGGGTTAATTACTCATGCTTTAGGGTTTAATGCTTAGGGTTTAGAATTAGACATTAGAGGTTTAAACCTTAAACCCTAATATTTAATCAATGAACCATAGTCCCTTATGATAAACCCTAAACAATAACCACTACCCTCTAAACCATAAAACCCTAATATTTAATCTATAGCTCATAGTCCGTAATCCTAGATCGAGGGTTTAGTGGTTAGGGTTAATTACTCATGCATTAGGGTTTAATGCTTACGGTTTAGAATTAGACATTAGGGGTTTAAACCTTAAACCCTAATATTTAATCAATGAACCACAGTCTATAATCCTAAACCCTAAACAATAACCACTACCCTCTAAACCATAAAACCCTAATACTATAGCTAATAGCTCATAGTCTGTAATCCTAGATCGAGGGTTTAGTGGTTAGGGTTAATTACTCATGCTTTAGGATTTAATGCTTAGGGTTTAGAATTAGACATTAGGGGTTTAAACCTTAAACCCTAATATTTAATCAATGAACCATAGTCCCTTATGATAAACCCTAAACAATAACCACTACCCTCTAAACCATAAAACCCTAATACTATAGCTAATAGCTCATAGTCTGTAATCCTAGATCGAGGGTTTAGTGGTTAGGGTTAATTACTCATGCTTTAGGATTTAATGCTTATGGTTTAGAATTAGACATTAGGGGTTTAAACCTTAAACCCTAATATTTAATCAATGAACCATAGTCCCTGATCCTAAACACTAAACAATAACCACTACCCTCTAAACCATAAAACCCTAATATTTAATCTATAGCTCATAGTCTGTAATCCTAGATCGAGTGTTTAGTGGTTAGGGTTAATTACTCATGCATTAGGGTTTAATGCTTACGGTTTAGAATTAGACATTAGGGGTTTAAACCTTAAACCCTAATATTTAAACCCTAAACCACAGTCCCTAATCCTAAACCCTAAACAATAACCACTACCATCTAAACCATAAAACCGTAATATTTAATCTATACCTCATAGTCCGTAATCCTATATCGAGGGTTTAGTGGTTAGGGTTAATTACTCATGCTTTAGGGTTTAATGCTTAGGGTTTAGAATTAGACATTAGGGGTTTAAACCCTAAACCCTAATATTTAATCAATGAACCATAGTCCCTAATCTTAAACCCTAAGCAATAACCACTCCCCTCTAAACCATAAAACCCTAATATTTAATCTATAGCTCATAGTCCGTAATCCTAGATCGAGGGTTTAGTGGTTAGGGTTAATTACTTATGCTTTAGGGTTTAATGCTTTAGAATTAGACATTAGGGGTTTAAACCATAAACCCTAATATTTAATAAATGAATCATAGTCCCTAATCCTAAACCCTAAACCCTATACATTTAATTACAAATAATAATAATAGTAATAATAATAATAATAATAATAATAATAATAATAATAATCATAAAACTAATAATAATAATAAGCATAGTAAATATATAATAATAATAATAATAATTGTATTTAAGTATATAATAATAATAATAGTAATAATAATAATAATATTACTAATCATAGTAATAATAATAATAATAATAATAATAATAATAATAATAATAATAAAAATAAAAACTAATAATAATAATAATAAAAACTAATAATAATAATAAGCATAGTAAATATATAATAATAATAATTGTATTTAAGTATATAATAATAATAATAATAATAATAATAATAATAATAATAATAATAATCCCTAAACCACTAACCACTAACCACTAAACCCTAAACCCTAAACCCTAAACCATAATCCATCAATATATATAATTAATGTAGGTATGTTTGTATTAATTTAAGATCAGTAAACCCTAAACCCTAACACCTAAACCCTAAAAACCATAATCCATCAATATATATATAATTAATGTAGGCATGTTTGTATTAATTTAAGATCAGTAAACCTTAAACCCTAAAAACCATAATCCATTAATATATATATAATACATGTAGGTATGTTTGTATTAATTTAAGATCAGTAAACCCTAAACCCTAAACCCCAAACCATAAATCATAAACCCTAAAAACCATAATCCATCAATATATATAATTAATGTAGGTATGTTTGTATTAATTTAAGATCAGTAAACCCTAAATCATAAACCCTAAACCCTAAACCCTAAAAACCATAATCCATCAATATATATATAATTAATGTAGGCATGTTTGTATTAATTTAAGATGAGTAAACCCTAAACCCTAAACCCTAAAAACCATAATCCATTAATATATATATATATAATACATGTAGGTATGTTTATATTAATTTAAGATCAGTAAACCCTATACCTTAAACCATAAACCATAAACCCTAAACCTTAAACCCTAAACCCTAAAAACCATAATACATCAATATATATATATAATTAATGTAGGCACGTTTGTATTAATTTAAGATCAGTAAACCCTAAACCCTAAACCGTAAACCCTAAACCGTAAACCCTAAACCATAAAAATCATAATCCATCATTATATATATAATAAATGTAGGCATGTTTGTATTAATTTAAGATCAGTAAACCCTAAACCCCAAACCCTAAACCCCAAACCCTAAACAACAAACCCTAAAAATAAATCCAATAGTCCTAAATATATATATATATATATATATATATATATATATATCACATATATGTAATCCCCTAAACCTAAACCATAAACCCTAAACCTTAAACTGTAAAAATAAAGATCATAATCCGTCAATATATATAATACACATAACACAATAAACCATAAACCCGAAGGAACCCGACCTGAAATGAACCCGACCTGAAACAAAACCGACCTGAAAAGAACCCGACCTGAAACGAAACCGACCTGAAATGAACCCGACCTGAAACGAAACCGACCTGAAATGAACCCGACCTGAAACGAAACCGACCTGAAATGAACCCGACCTGAAACGAAACCGACCTGAAATGAACCCGACCTGAAACGAAACCGACCTGAAATGAACCCGACCTGAAACGAAACCGACCTGAAATGAACCCGACCTGAAACGAAACCGACCTGAAATGAACCCGACCTGAAACGAAACCGACCTGAAATCAGCCTGTCAATTAACCGTTTTGACCCGACCTGAAATGAACCGACCTGAAATGAACCCGACCTGAAATGAACCCGACCCGAAATGAACCCGACCTGAATTGAACCCGACCTGAAATGAACCCGACCCGAAATGAACCCGAACCCGAACCGAATCGAGTCAAAACAAAAAATGACCCGAAATGACCTGTAACCGATTTGACCCGACCTGACAGAGCCCGACCTGAAACCCAACTGTTGACCTGTTTTTACATCCCTAGGTAGAATGAAGATGTTGTGAAATTAATGGTGGGGAACAAATTAAAATCTTTGAAAGATGACATGTTTTATGAAAGAAGCCTGCAATAATTCACCAACTCAATCTCAATTCTCAACTTCCATGAATATCAAATGTCACTTCTTTCTGCAGTTCACCATATACTGTAGGCAATCAAAACATTCCACTATTTTATACATAAATTATATATATATATAAAAGGGATGGACCGAGTGGGACGGGAAGAGAGGATGGCCCTCTGAAATTTTAAATTTTGTATATAATTAGAATTTTTTAATGTATTTTTTTTATTGAAAATCTATTTTTCGCTCCCTCTAAATTTTATAAGTTTGCCATCGTTAAAATTTTATAAAATTTTCACTATAACATAAAATTTTACGTTCATCCCTGATTAATATGTGCGCGTGCGCGTGTCCTAGATTTAGACAACCAGCAGGTGAAGTTCTTGAATCTTGAGACTTGTTGGTGGACCAAAATCATCAATCAGCATGCTACAAGCTGTTCCACACCATGCGATTTATTTGTTTAAGAAGGTTTAATTATTGTCATTTTAGAAGGTTTAAATTATATTCATTATTTTTTGAACTCCTCAAATTTATCATTATGGGAAAAAGTAAATTTTTATACTTATATATATATATATATATTTGATTTTGCTAAGATTTATTGTTTATAGTGATCTAGTTGAATATTTTTAAAATTGACAAGGACTCAAAGAGTATTTACACCAATAGGTGGTCGAGTGGAATTGATCCCACCACAGCCTAGTCTAGTCACTCTAGATACTGGTCCTTTTGATAATTTAATCATTTACTTATAAATTAGAATTATTTTTAATAAAAAAATCATTTTAATTGGAATATTTTAACTATTTGGATAACTATAAGAATTTAAAGTACATGGATCAAAATAGGGACCGACTCTCAAATTTAATCATAGTAGAGGGATTAAAACAAGAATTTAACAAAAAATTATAAGTAAATGATTTTGCTAAGATTTATTGTTTATAGTGATCTAGTTGAATATTTTTAAAATTGACAAGGACTCAAAGAGTATTTACACCAATAGGTGGTCGAGTGGAATTGATCCCACCACAGCCTAGTCTAGTCACTCTAGATATTGGTCCTTTTGATAATTTAATCATTTACTTATAAATTAGAATTATTTTTTAATAAAAAATCATTTTAATTGGAATATTTTAACTATTTGGATAACTATAAGAATTTAAAGTACATGGATCAAAATAGGGACCGACTCTCAAATTTAATCATAGTAGAGGGATTAAAACAAGAATTTAACAAAAATTTTACACACCTGGTGGGACTCGAACCCACAATCGTCTGATTAGAAGTCAGACGCCTTATCCATTAGGCCACAGATGCTCTTGAGATAATAACCACAATTATATAATTTAATTTTTAACTAAATCATTCGTTTAACAATAAATAAAATAAAACTTCTAAGCTTAATTGTCTCATTTTACAAATTAAAATCTGTATACGGTCATTAATTATTAGTTGATTTAAATAATAATTATTTACAGCTTCAGTCTGAATTAATTAACTACTAAATAAATAGCACTAATGATTATGTATAACTATCTCAAAGTTATATGTGAGCAAAACTCAACTCAGAAAAATCAAAAATTTTGACTCGACTCGAGTCAGAAAATCTCAATTCGTTCCAACTCAATTTCAAATTATATAAACTCGACTCGAAAATATTTCAAATAAAGTTTGAGTTGTAAAGTAAAAATTCGAATAATTCAAAATTTTTAGTAATTAGTGGGTTGATTTTTAAGTTTGAGTGGAATCCTTCAATTTTTCATGATATATATAATACCTATATAAAAAAATGAAGAAATATATGACACATAAAAAAAATGAATAAATAAATATGTATATCTTATATGATTATAGAAAGTCGTTTAAATTGGAATCAAACTATACTATAACATGATAAATAATTACAATTAAATTTGTATAGGAACTCGAAAACTCGGCTCGACTCGAATTGAAAAAATTAAAAAAAAATTGAGTTGTAAAATATGACGCGTCAACTCGAATAATTCAAAAAAATTTAACTGAATTCGATCGAATGCTCACCCCTACTCAGAGCATGTTTTTACTTTTTATCCACTTAGTCTTTTCCTCACTTTCTTCGGTTCTTGTTGCTGTCACCTTTGAAAACTACATTATGGTTACTTATATTTCTAAGTACAATGTTTCATCGTTGGATCCGTGGCGCAATGGTAGCGCGTCTGACTCCAGATCAGAAGGTTGCGTGTTCGATTCACGTCGGGTTCAAATTCTCGCTTTT
Source organism: Hibiscus trionum (assembly GCA_030270665.1). Taxonomy (NCBI): domain Eukaryota; kingdom Viridiplantae; phylum Streptophyta; class Magnoliopsida; order Malvales; family Malvaceae; genus Hibiscus; species Hibiscus trionum. Next base: position 1,598,281 of record BSYR01000016.1, read on the forward strand.
TTTCATTTTGTGCGTTTAAATATTTTTATTTATTTTTCTTCATGTGTCGGAGGGATTAATTGGGCTGCACAAACATGTTTCACTTTTGGGCCTTTCAACACATGAACCTGTATTTAATAAGTTAAACGAAAAAGTATCAGTATATATTAACATTAATTATTAAAATAAAAACATTGTGTAATATTCCACATAAAAAGAATAATGTATTATATAATTATTCAATTAAAAATATTCATGTTTTACAATATTAAAAATACAATATATTATATCAAATTTTAAATATTAAAAGTACAATATGTACTTGATTTAAATTAATTTTTTTTATCGAAAAATCATATTACATTAGTTAATAGCGGTTACATTAGTTGATAATAGATAGTACATTGTATTAGTTTTTTTGACCAACTTATTACATTAACTGATTATATAAAAAATGTTTCATAAAATTAAGTGATAGTTGTTTACTTAAATTTTCAACATATAATTTTGTTACAAAGCCTATACTACCAAAATCTCTCCCCAACTATAAATCAAAGTATATTGAGCGCTCGATCTCATGTCCTCATGTGTGGTGTACCGGTAACAAACTAACAATGTCGATTGAGCTAAACTTAATCGACAATTATTTACTTAATTGTACAAATAAAATGACATATAAAGACATGGTTATATTTAATACTCGTTTGAATAATTTATTTGATTATCAATATTTAGTATATTAGAATATAAAAATAATTATTTTTTAATATAACATTACTAAAAATGTTTGAAGAATATATATATTAATTTCTTGTTTGTGAAATTATATTTTTAATATAATTTTATAATCATTAAACTTAATTGGTATTTGAAGCAATATATTAATCTCATGTATAGAGAAAAACAATTAGCTAAATTATATATGAAAATATGTTTTGTTGTGGCTTATTTAAATTTAAATTATTTTAAAAATTCTCTTTCTAATTAAGGATAAAAGAGTTTTTATAACTCTTATTTTTAATTTTGAGAACCCAAAACTTTTGTTTTAACAACTTTTTTAGTTGCAAGGATTCACCCAAATCTGATATTACAATCATCTATCTACTATACAATCAAATTAGTATATTTAATTGATCAATCATTTAAAATGGTTCAATTATCTACTTTTGTACGAAATAAACACATACGAATAAAAATTATATTTTTCAAAAATTATTTTTAACGAAACGAACACACCCTTCATGGCATTGTTATTGTTCATAATCAGTCCCAACAATGAAGGCCTAAAACATATCATTATTTCTAATTTTCTGACTAATGTTTGATTTTTAGGAGGCATTTGGATCATGAATGTAAAATTACCTGGTAAAAATTTTTAAGGGAAGTTAACGGGAGGGATCAAAATAAAAACGGAGTAAAAGTTAAGTGACCCTAGTAAAAAATTTAAAAATGCGGTGACTAAAATGAACAAACTCTAAAAGTTCGGTGACTATTGGTGTACTTTACCCTTGTTTTTTTTTTTACCAAAGTTACAACTCTTCCAATATATGTTGATGAAAGCGCCAAAAACCCTAAATCGTTGTCTTCTGAAAGTCTTTTGAAAGCGAAATTTGGTAACAAAGAGAACGGTTTAAAGGGTTTTTGAAATTTGATCTCTCGTGATTAACCAGAGAGATTGTGCTCAAGTTTGGAACTTTAGAATGGAAAGATTTGAACCACAAGTTAATCGGGAAAAAGAGAAGGTATTGTTCTAATCACCGAGATATATGCTTGTTTAGAGAAATAACATAATTTTCTAATTGTACTAACATCTAATGTTTTCTCTGGTGTAATCTCATTGAAGAGAGAATTTGATTCTGAATGTTTACGTGATGAAGTTATTGACAACTTTGTATCCAATAGCCCTTTTCTTGAATGTTTACGTGTGCAACATTCATGTGAGAGTTGCTGCTCCATCACTTCACTTGAGAAGCTTGGAGATATCATGCTGTTCAAGTGTTAAGAGTCTAGAACTTGATGCCATCAACCTTGTAAGCTTCAAATATACTGGACGACAAATAGAGATTCCCTTTGAGAATGTTCCAAACCTCACAGCATTACTCATCGGGATGAGTGGTTTTGCCCATTTTATTGGAAGTTTCCGAAGATCTTAACACTTTTCCCTCGGCTTCAGAAGCTTGGACTCCGCGTATCTGTGGAGGTGAGTTGGAAGAATAGAGATCCATTGTAGTTTCTTGTGTTTGTGGTTAATTTACAAATTCTAACTCATGGTTTGAGAATCCAGGTAGAGGTGAAAAGGCCGCATAATGAATTCCCTGGAATGAGATGGAATTGTGTATTTATAGGACTGATGATCTGGATAGCCTTCTTTTCTTGTCTTGGTGGGTGGATGCCTGCATCGGTTGGCTTTGGATGTAAGCATTCTTGCTTTTTGGTGAATCAATGGATTTGCATACTAATAATTTCATATTTTTCTCATTCCTCTACCTGATGATTGTAGCAAGAAGTTGAATTGAGACAATGTATAGATTCTGATTTGGTCAATTAATTGATGTGCTTTTGGGTGTTGCAGTTGGAGTGGAGAAATCATTATAGAAGCAGAACTAAGAAAAGAAAGGTAGAACAAGTGTTCATCATAGCCTGAAGGAGGTGGAAATTACTGGCTCACATTTTATATAGATTATATGTATATGTACATTGTTTTTCAGATTTTATTTCAGTTTAAATGTTATCGTATCATCTTTTTTAGATGGGTAAATTACACATTTACTACCTAAACTATTAGTTTTGGTCTGTTTTAGTACCTAAACTTTCATTTTTTTCAAAACCATACCTAAAGTTTGGTTTTTGTTCCATTTTAGTACCCATGTTCAAAATTTAACGTTAAGTTTTGAAAAAAATAGAAAGTTTAGGTACTAAAACAGACCAAAACTAATAGTTTAGGTACTAAACGTGTTAAGTTTTTAACGGCGGGTACCAAAATGAAACAAAAACTAAACGTTATGCATGATTTTGAAAAAATTAAAAGTTTTGGTACTAAAACAGACCAAAACTGATAGTTTAGGTACCAAATCCATAGCTTACCCTTTTTAGACATGTTTTGATTGTAAAATTCAATTGTATTTTGTAATTATTAGTTTTAATTTTAATGTGTTCAGATATACATTACTTGTGATTGCATTTGTACCTTCTACATATTATATAGTAAGAATTTAGTTGAGTTGATATCAGTTTCAATTCAGATAGAAAATTACAAAAATACTCTTAGTTTAAATGATAATCGATATAATCATAACTACATCTTCTTTTTAAAATATTTTTAAATAATAATTAAAATAATAAACAATTTTTACCTTCCGCTCATCTCTTATTATAAACCCAATAATAAATAATAGATATGTATCAATAGGGTAATTAACCCAATAAGAAACCTCAGCGTTTAAGCGGGAAAAGCAGCGTCATTTCGATATAAATAACTGTCACCTTCCGCTATCTCTTACTATAAACCGATGCCTCTTACTTCCCTCTCTGCTCACCATTTCTGATTCCCCAACTCGCTCTATTCCCGCGCGGCTCGCGACTGGTCCAATGCAATACTAGTTCTGGACTCTGAGTCTCACGTCCCCCAAGACATGTGGTACTTTATTTCCCCATTTTTTGGCCGCCGGTGTTCGAATTTTCCCCCTTCTTTACGTTCTTTATTTCGCTGATCGATTCTTTTTATCACAGCAATAGAGCCTTCTGCCATAGTCAATTGCAGCATCACGAGAACGTGGTTAAAGACTGTGATGAGGCTCTTGAGCTTGACGATATGCATCTTCTAGCTTATGTTCTTAAAGGCATCTTTTTATTTTCTTCCATCCTCCTATATCTTAGTGTTCTGTTTTTATTAACGTCATCATTGAATCTTTATGTTTTCCTGATTCTTGCATACCTTTTCGGTCAGCGATTCAAGTTTTAGGGCTGTGATTTCATGATCTTCCTTCCGAACTGTTGATTTAGGGTTAAGATTCAGAGAAATTCGCTTCTATTCATTTAGGGTTAAGATTTTCTTGTGATTGATGAACATCATAGCAAATTGGTTCGTTTGACTTCTTGAAATTAAGTCTGCTATTGGAGTCATAGAGCAGAACATGCATGGTAATATATCCTCTCTGCCAGCAGTTGAATATCTGTAGAGTCTTTTATCCTGATGCATTTTGAATCAATTAGTTTGTTCATTGAATCTTAGATTAATCTTTCTTTCCGAACCATCACTGTTTAATTGACTGTAGACAGCAAGTTGTACTGTCCTGTATTTTGGGCAGGCTGCTCAAACTCAATGTTTTTGTTTTCCTCATATAGGCTGTGCATTTTCTGCATTGGGAAAAAAAGATGATGCTATTGCAGTTTGGGAGCAAGGGAAAGGACGCGCTTTACGGCAGCCTTCTGATCTGAAGCAATTGCTGGAACTGGAAGAGCTTTTGAGAGACAGTGACAACCCTGTGGCTGACTCGATGTTATCTACCCCTGTATCCTTATCTAGACCTCATGTTGACGGGAAGTTAAATGAAATTCTCAAGTACCAAAATGAATGCAATATCTCTAGAGAGCATAGGGATGAAGAGAGGAGTAAGTCATCATCGTCTTTATCTGAGTTACTACCTGACACCAATGGCAAAACATTTGAAACTTTCAAAAATCGCAGTCACTGTTGAGGCTTGGAGGAGGAGAGGACGGGGAAAATATAGTGAGGTGAGGGTCTTTTAGATTATAAGCTCGTAGATAAAAGAGCTTGGTGCTTGTCATAACTGAAGTTGACATCTTTCATTGCATCTTTATGCCAGGGGATTGAAGACCTGACCGCAGCATTGGAGCTTAATCCGGATGCAGCTGATATATTGCGTGAAAGAGGTAGCTTCTTTAATCCATCTCTTTGACACTTCAATTTCCTTGCATTTGTGTTTGCAATCGACTTGCTTAAACATTATCTTTCTGATGTCCTTTCTTTTTCTGCTCCATATAAATGTCAAAAGTAATATTTTTGGGCTTTTGTCTCAATAGCTGATTTTGTCTGGTAGGGGAAGGCATTATCTTCAATCGGTGAATATGATAGGGCTGAGAAGGCACTTTTGAAGTCAATCAAAGTTGTATTCATACTAGGACGCTTCTTGCCCGGGTAACTATATTTGATTATTGTGCTTTATCGAAAGAATTTCTTAGATTTGCATTTGCTAGAAACTATTATTTTGTCCGGTAAAACTAATTTTCTCCACCAATCTACTTAAATGCATTGCTATATGATTAAGTGGTATCCTTGGCAGTTTTTAAGCAGATGACAGAGTATGATACTGAATGATAATTTCGTGTGCATCTTGAGAAAACTATTACATCAAGATAGAACTAGTTTTTTCTTTTAATGTCTAGCGGCATGACTTGTGTGATTTCCTGGCAGCTCTATCGAGTTATAGCAAACTCTGAAAAGGCTTTTGATTGTCTTCAACAAGTTCTACAAATTGATAAAATGTAAATTTGTCTTTTCCTTTTTATCTATTGTACCCCTCCTAGAATAGTGTGATCAGTTTTCAGATTTGATTTACCTTTTCTTTTTCTAAACTTGATGTCGTTATTGTTCTTTGTAATAGGTTTGATGAAGCAAATCATATCCGTGGGTGTTTACTTCTTGAGACGGGAGAGCACAGGTGTGTTCAATCAATTTTGTTTTTCTGAATGTTTTAATTTTTCTCTGCTTTGGTATCATGTACTTATCTTTTTAGTGGTGATATAAGCCATCTATTAATTTTCAATTAGATACATTGGCATTTGAGTAGAAAACTCAAACCAAAGTGGGATAGATGAAACCTTTAAAATTGAGAAAATACATTAGTTAAAATGGCTTCTCCCTTTTCTTATGCCGTTTTGGCTTCTCTCTTCTATTTTATGTCGCCGTTCCGTTCTCAGGTGGATGTGGTAGAGGCAGAGGCGGTGTGATGGCCTATTGGCGCGTTCCACGCCGTTTCGTTTTCTGTTTGGGGTCAAAGTTCCGGGAACGCAGTCCGGGGGACATTCCACGTTCCTGGTAACTATGATCCGGATATAATATGTATTTTGTTTTGTATTAAATTTGTATTTTATGATTAGGTTTTTCTAAGTTGGGAGAGTAGATTGTTAATCTAAATAAGACTATATTGTTGGTATACACAGCCTATATTAATCTGTCTGTTTTCTCACCTCTCTATTTCACAAATACTTACAGTTTTATTACTAGCATTATAATTTTTCTTATCCGTGCTTTAAGTTAACCAATTTGGCTGTTACAGGGAGGCTATTAAGGATTTTTCAAATGGATTGAGCATTAAAAACTCCAATATTGAATACTTGTTTTTTCGAGCTTCATGCTATCATGCTATTGGAGAATATGCTGCTGCGGTAATTAATAAGTTTGAATTAAGATACTTTGTTTGGGTAATTTATGACACTGCACACTTTGGCGTCACTTTATAATGCTAAAATTAAACATTCACAGGTCAAGGATTATGATGCTGCCCGTCATATTGAAACTGACTCGATGGAAAAGTTTAAGTATCAATGGTTGGCCTACTATCAGGTTTGTGTTGATGCAGAATAATGATTTTTGCATGAAAGTCGCTTCATTTCCCTTTCTTTCATATACTTGTTTTCGGTGATGGAATTGTTAGCATGTTAGTCTCGTGCTTGTTTCTTTCATGTATTCACTTGTCATTAGAGTACCATCTTTCAACTAATGGTTTCAAATCAAACTTGATCCTACGTATCTGTTGAATCTGCAAGTTGTTCTTGTTACTCGAAGACTAACAAAATGTGGTATTTTGATAGATTTTTGGGGTTTCCCTTGCTTTTCGTTTTGTATATTTTTTGGATGGATTTTATTGTCCCAAATTCATTTCCTCTCTAAACTTTTCGGATGTTTTAGTTTTTACACCTGTGGTGTGTCTATGACCAAAGATTTTGGTGTAATGCAGCAAGAGATCCAATCTGCCTCCCAATTTGAGGTGGTTTCATTAGGGTGTACACCTTTTGCCCCCAAGTGCATTCCTCAGTTGTATGCCATTAAATTTAAGGCATAAAACTCATGTTTTCATTGTGTTTTATGAACTGTCATTCCATATACATGCCACTTTCCCCGTTTGTTTTGTGTTAAATTATTTTTTTATATTACATTCAAAAATGGACTTATTCCTCTCATAAAGCATAGTTATATTTTCTTTGGCAGTCCTATTGATCATGTTGTTTGATAATATTTTGTTATCTATTAGGGTCTCTGAATTTGAAATTCTTTATTTGCAGAAAGAGATTGCTTTATACACCGCTTCCAAATTCAACACTGAGTTTTCTCAATTTAATATTGATGGAGATTTCGATACACTATTCAAGGTTTGTTTTTTGTGTTTTCTTTTGCACTAAGATCTTTCTTGTCTTTTGGTCTTCTTGTTTCTTACATTCATTCTTATGTAGGAGAACTGGTGCATAGTTATTCCCACGGACACCGAGAGTGAACGTTTAATGGTTTTCAGACAGCCTCCATTGTCTTTGAAGGGGGGAAAGCTTAAAGAGAAAGATATGAGTAATAAAAAGAACAAGGCTGCTCTTCTATTAGCTGCTGATTCAATTGGCAAGAAAATCCAATATGACTGTCCTGGTTTCTTATCCAATAGGCGCAAGGTGATTAGTTTTGAGAAATAATTAAAACTATTTTTGGGTTCTCTTTTCTTTATTTATCATCTCCCTCATTTTTCCTCTGTGTTCCATTGGATACCTTCAAAGTCAGTAAACCAAATCCGATTCAGACTTTCTAAAGATTTTCCCTCTTTCTTGAATTTAACTGGCTTGATAAAAACTCTTACGAAAAAGAACAAGATGAATTCCTATTTGTTCATCTGCCCTTTCAGTTATTCTCTGCCTTGATTCTAAATTGAAAAACCTTATAAACATATTTTCATTAAACAACAATGTGGTTCATCTAATATCTTAAATGAAAGTAATATGTTAATTCCATTGAGATCCTGAACAAGCTGTGTAGCCTTTGTGGTGTTCATGATTTCTTCTTCCCTTTATCACCTTTTTCTCCCTTGCAACTAAAGAGCTTGCCATTGTGTTTTGTGTTAATCTTCACTTTTTTTTTCCTGAATCTTGGTTTATTAATTTTTTTTAAATCATGTGTTATGCTCCAGTACCGAATGGCAGGATTAGCGGCCATTGAAATTGCACAGAAGGTGTCAAAAACATGGTCTTCTTTGCATGGAAGAAAGAAAAGAATCAGTTTAGTTACCCGGAACAGAGGTGGTGCTGGTACAAGCAGTTCTTCACAGACATCTATGATGTCATGGCAAGAACTTTATTCATTGGCTGTCAGATGGAGACAAATTTCTGAGCCTTCTGTTCAAGTTGTGTGGCTGAGCAAATTGAGGTCTGCTATATTTTAATCTTATAATCTACAATAATAGTGTCTAGGATGGGTCATCTTGAAGCGTATCAATTTTTCCTGAGGACTTGATAATAATATATGATTGTTTTCTGTACTTAAGCTCCTTTGTTTTGTCGAGCAGGGAAGAGTTCAATTCTGGATTTAGTTGTCTTATGCCATTGGTCTTCGAACAAAATAAATCTGTCTGTTATTTCCCAAATTATGAAATGTAAATATTTGTTTTGCTTCGTTAACAACAATATTTGTACAAATTCTCATGATTTGGTAATGATATTGCATAACATTAAATGTAGCAAAGATTATCATGAGGGATAAGCTTTCTGTGCACAAGTCTTATGAAGCTATTGATCTATCCAAAGAGGGGAAGTAAAAAAAAATGTAATTTCTTCGAGTGGCCTAGTCCTGCTATATTATTTTGCCTTTGACTTTTGTGGTACAATATTAACATGTCATTTTCAGATTGAACATACCAAAACTTTCGATGAACCCTATGAACTTGTGGGTGAGGATTTCTTCGTGACTACTTGGTGCAACAGTACATCGGTTGAGGGGTAAACCTTCTAAGTTCTAAGAAGGATGATCTCTTTGAATCTAATGTTTCTTTTCATGACATAATGTCTGGTTTATCCTTTGTTTTAGGAGGTAGTTTCAAGGGAGTAGAATCAACATTTTGAAATCGTTAGTTTGTGTCAAATTCTTTATTTATTTATTTTGTAAAAAGATGATTTATTATAACTTCTTTTCAAATTTAGTAGTTGAAAAGTATTTGATAATTCTGACAGGAGACAACAGCTTGGATACGATGTTTCTATCGGAACATCTTGCCCACCTTCCAGGAATTTGATGATGAAATGAACATGGCATGGGCGGTAAGTTGGACATCTTTTTTATCAACAGCCCTTGCCTGTCTTAATATAATATAGACTTCTGTGACATTTGAATTTTTTTACGGATTTGCAGGCCATTTGCGGTGCTTATTGTGAAGATACTTCTAGGTCCACTGATTTCAATGCCCTCTAAAGTGTGACAGAAGCTATTTTGAGAATGACATATTACTGGTATGACATGGTATCGGACTACAAATGATTGGTGTATTTTGGGAGGAAAATAACCAGTTGATTGTTTTTCAGGTACAATTACAGGCCACTCTCATGCTGCGCCGATGAGGTTGGGTTTGTTGTTTTGCTGGGATTGCTAATATGGACTTTGCAGGCAACATTCCAAAAGGCGTGCAGGTTGATTGGGAAGCCATTCTCAACTTTGACCCCAACTCCTTTGTGGATTCTGTTAAGAGTTGGCTGTATCCATCCATCAATCAATATTAGCGGGTCGTGGAAAAAGCTAACCTCCACTTTTGCAACAACGGGATCAGTTGTTGCGGCTCTCAGCTCATATGATGATTAAACTCTTTGTTTCTACACTTTCTTCAGCTGTTGTAAACACAAAAATTACGAGTTGTACAGCCTTATATGATGATGCAATTACTATTAGGCAGTTAGTTAGATGATATAGATTTGTTGAGGTATATTATATGTACAATGTGAATACTAAAATTTTGTTGTCTTTTACATGATATTTGTTATTCAAGGCTATTTTAGAACTATGAAACCAAACGAATTCGTATATAAACGTGTATTGATTTGTTTCGCTATCAAATTGCGTGTCAGGTTACTTGAGAAGGATTAGTCGAATTCTAACTAGAAAAATACAAATTAAGCTATTGACCTAGTAGTATTTTAATAAAAACTGCTACTAGTTTCTAATTTTTTAGCCTCAACTTTGTGGGCAGATTCCAGTTGTCAAACTTCAGACGTTGTACTTCTTCACTATTGAAAATTGTAACAACCCGAGATTGTGATTTAGAAGATAAGAAAATAGATTAAGAAGAGAATGAAGTAGGAGACTCAAGAAGAAGATAAAATTTAGAAAAAGGATAAGAATTCACCGATTTCATTCACAAGATAAGGTTTTTGTCAATACACCCAACATATATATATTAAGTAATTACACGGTACTAACAAAATATTCTTTCGCAGCTCAACAAGAATATAACGGTTGATGCACCGGAATGATCCTTTGCTTCATTCTTCAGCTTGAATTAGTGAACCTGCCTCACGTGAGCCTTGTAATATGTCATGAGTTTCCAACTTTCCTGAACTTCAGTACCAAGGGTCATGACAATTTCCCCTCCTTCACTCGATTCTTGTCCCCAAAGATCGAAATTTAGAAATTGAGCCTTCAACGCACTGTAATTTTCCCAAGTAGCATTTTTCATTCCCAGCTTTGACCATTGCACAAGCAATTGAGTTACAGCCTTGTTAGGCCTCTTTACCATGGGTTTATCCAGCACTATCACAAAGTACACCTTCAGCTGTCCATCTCCACTTAAATTTATGTATTTCTCCATTCTTTGTTGGATTTGCAAAAAAAAATTCCCGTAACACTTTGTATATTTTTTGCCTCGGCTGCATCATTGTTTGTATTTTCATAATGTATGTGCACCCTGCTTCATTCACTTTGTTACTAGTGATAAAAGAAGTTAATTGTTGATTGAAGTCGTCAGACACGTAATTGTGGTCCTCAATTTGCAACCCTTTGAGAATAAGCAACCATGTAGCTATAGCAAGAAATTCATATTCAACTTCATAACCACATAAAGGAGCATTAGCTTTGACATTAGGCTCATCTGGTATGTGTTTACTGACATAATCTCCTTCTAAAAATTGATTGGACCTTCTAAATAAATAAGAAGCCCTTGCTAATTCATCAAGTAGAGTGGTCACCACTGTAGCAGGAGATTTGTTATTCACTGAAGTTTTGGCTTCTATGGATTCTGCATTTAGAAAATACAACCCCTTAACATTTCTGTATCCATGTTGGCTAATATTTGTATCTTGTCTTTTAAATGTAACCTTAAACAATGATTCCCTTGTCCTCCATGCAAAATTATCTCATGGTCTCCATGCTCTTTCACTCGTGCCCCATCTCTATTGTCTCCATCGTTGGCTTCCATCCATGCTGTGACATTCCTCCCTCCTTCAAACGATCCTTGTCCCCAAGGATCAAAAAATGAAGACAATAATAGAAGTGTATTCAAGGAGTATGTGCTGCTCATTATCTTGTAAGATATCTCATACCAACATAAAGCAAGTAATATATCAACTAACAGCTCATTTTGAAATTTATCCACCTTAGTGAGGTTGGGTGCTTTTGTCGGTTTCACTCCTTGCTCCATTGTTGTTACCTTCTCACGTACGTCATTGCTCATGACAATAGCAATACCTTCAAAACTAAGTTTATCTACTGCTTGCATTGCTATGACAAACATAGATGGATAAGCAAACTCTTGCTCAAGAGTAAATGACTCTAACCATGCATTCTTAACCTTCGGTGGTTTTCCATCACCCTTGAAAAACAAACATTTTCTAGAGAAAGTCCATAGCTCCATTACTCTCTCAACATGCAAGGTCACAAGCATCACACACACAAGCTTGAGAATTTTTGCAATATCAATTTCAAGTCGATGTATAAGACCATTGAATGTCAAAAGTTGCATCATGTTCTCATAATAAAAATGACTATCTTTTGACTAAGGAGGCTCTCATCAATTCCAGCATAATTCACAATTAAGATTACAAACGTCAGCTCAATCGCATGTTGTAAAATCAAACGAAAAACTTCAGTAAGATCCCCAATCTTAATTAAAAGCAATTGAGCAAAATGACCATATAAATAATTAGAAGGTTTTAACTCTCGGCCATTGATGCTATCATCAAAATTGCAAGCGTTGTTGTGAGTATTTTCAAGTTGTATTCGCAGAAGTGAATTCAATCCAATACTTGCATTTCTCAATTCATAGTTATCCATCTTCCATCCTGTGTCGTGATAAATGGGATGTTCTTTTTCAAAACCTCAAAACATCGTAAATGTATTTTTGATAACTTGACTTGGAGTAATTGTAGGCATTCCACATGTATTCCCAGGTCCGTGAAATCATAATCTTCTGTTGACTGAACCTTGAAAATTCTATCAGTTTCAGGTGGGCTTACAAGAGGGATTTTAGTATAATTTACTAAGGCTTGAGTAAGAGCTGAGTATGAATCTGAAGAATAAGATTTAGCAATTAATAGAGAGTTTTCCATATCATAGCGTCCCTCACTCGTTTCTGCAATTTCTACATCAATGTTATCATTCTTCTTGGAATGAAAATTGGAAGCAAGAAGAACAGTACCAGAAAAATGGGGGGCATATGTTGTTCGTGATGTAGGGAAACCCATCGCTTCCTATTTTTTAAGCAACTTTTTGTCAACCTCTTGCACAACCATCTCTTTCGACTTGCTTTTGCTGCCTAAATCGACAGCCTTCTCTGAAACAAGGATCATAGGACGTACAAACTCACTGTCTGTCTTCAGAGACGATTCATCGAACACCTTGGTTGCACCAGAACCCACCTCCTTAGCTTCATCATTTGGCGCAAGCATTTCATCGAACACATGGACAATAGACTTCGATTGTTCCTTCGTGACAACCTCCCATGCTACCCTTAATGATTCTAGCTCACACTCCTTGGACATCCTCTTCAAAAGCCTTTTTCATGTAGCTTGGATCTTGACTACACCTAATTTTCAGACGATCTAACATCTCCTCCATAGTAGGTAAACCAACCTTTTCAACCTTTTTTCTGAACTCACGATGGATCTAAAAAACCGAGCTCTAGATACCAATTGTAACAACCCGATATTGTGATTTAGAAGATAAGAAAATAGATTAAGAAGAGAATGAAGAACGAGACTCAAGAAAAAGAAAGAATCTAGAAAAATGATAAGAATTCACTGATTTCATTCACAAGATAAGGTTTTTGGCAATACACCAATAAATATATATATATATATATATATATATATATATATATAAAGTAATTACACAGTACTAACAAAATATTCTTTCACAGCTCAGCAATAATATAACGGTTGCTGCACCGAAATGATCTCCTGCTTCATTCTTTAGCTTGACTTGGTGAACCTGTCTCCCGTGAGCCTTGTAATATGTTACGAGTTTTTAACTTTTCTGAACTTCAATACCAAGGGTCATGACAAAACCTGTTGGAAATGAAAAATAATTGGTGGTTATCGAAATGGTTATTAGTAAGTATTTTTTTTAATAATTGATATTTTGTTTATTTATTATGATTATTAATCTTGGAAATAATTGTCTCTAATTTTTTTAGGCAGAGGCCTGTTTTGTTTGGCAGTATAATATCTTTTAAACATGAAGTCCTAGAAGCTAGTATCAGTTTAAGGTTCAGAGTTTATGAATTAGGGATCAAGGTTCATGGTTTAGGGTCCAAATATTAGGGTTTTAAGCTTCAAGTCCATAGTTCAAGGTTTAGGGCTCATGATTTAGGGATTAGCGTTTGAGTTTTAGTATCCATGGTTTAGGATTTAGGGTTTAGGGTTTTAGGTTTATGGTTCAATGTTTAGGATTTAGAGTTTAGGGTTCAAGGTGTATAGTTTATGGTTTTAGGTTTAATGTTTAGTGTTTAGGATTTAAGGTTCAAGGTTCAAGGTTCAAGGTGTATGGTTTATGGTTCAAGGTTTAGGGTGTAGAGTAAAAGGTGTAGGGTCAAAGGTTTAGGGTTTAAGGTCTTAAGGTTTATGTTATGTGTTTTAGGGTTTATGGTGTAGGATTTAAGTTTTAGAGTTTAAGGTGTAGAGTTTAGGGTGTAGGGTCAAACCATTGACCTCATGGTTAATGGATGAGGTGAGCAAACAATACACATCTCATGGTTAAATAATTCAAACTAAAAGAACAAATTTTATTATTAGTTAGTGTATTATGTGCAAGTTGTAGAATTAATTATTATATTTTAAGGGTAAACTATACGAAATACCACTCAACTTTACTTTAGTTTTTGGCTTCAATGTAAGCACTCGACCGTTAACTTATAACGGGCCGTTAAATTCAAAACGGCGTCGTTTTAGTTTCGTTGTTTTGAAGCTTAAGATATGCCAAAACGACGTCGTTTTGTTAGTAAAGAAAATAAGAAAACATTGCATTTTGGGAAGCTTAAACTCAAGATCTTTAAGATGAATGGTTTATACCAAACCACCAAGCCAACTTAAATACTAATAATCATTCTAATGAAAATAATATATAAATAATACCACAATTGAACTTAATTTCATTTATCTCATGATATAATTTTATAATATTTATAATATAATTTTATAAATATATTTACTTTATAAATAAATATTATTTATAATATATATTTTAATAGATATAATATATATAATTAAACCCCAAAACCCTAAACCATATATTAACTAAAACCCCAAACCCTAAATCATGTATATAAATAAATTATAAACCCTAAACTATATATATAAATAAATTCTAAACCCTAAACTATATATATAAATATTAAATTTATAAATAAATATTATTTATAATATATATATATATATATATATATATTTGAATAGATATAATATATATAATTAAACCCAAAACCCAAAACCCATACCTTAAATCAAATACATAAATAAATCCTAAACCATAACCCCTAAACAATATATGTAACTAAACCCTAAACATTAACCCTATATTACAAAACCTAATACATATTATAAATAATATTTTAATTTTAGAATTTTGGGTTTGGGATTTATGATTTAATTATGTTTAGGGTTTATGTTTTATTGTTTAGGGTTTGAGATTTATTTATATATGGTTTAGGGTTTTAGTTAATATATGGTTTAGGGTTTGTGGTTTTATTTAATATATGGTTTATAGTTTGTAGTTTTCAGTGTTTAAGGTTTGGTGTTTTAATTAATACTTGATTTAGGGTTTTAGGTTTTAGGTTTAGGATTTAAGTTTAATTATATATATTATATCTATTAATATATATATATAAATTATAAATAACATTTATTTATAAAGTTAATATATTTATAAAATTATATTATAAATATTATAAAATTATATTATGAGATAAATGAAATTAAGTTTAACCGCATTATTATTTATATATTATTTTTGTTAGAATGATATCAAATATTTAAGTTGGTTTGGTGGTTTGGTATAAGCCTTTCATCTTAAAGGTATTTGGTTCAAGCTTCTTAGAATGTAATATTTTCTTATTTTCTTTACTAACAAAACGGCGTCGTTTTGGCCTATCTTAGGCTTCAAAACAACAAAACCAAAACGACGCCATTTTAAATTTAACGGCCCGTTATAAGTTAACGGTCGAGTGCTTACATTGAAGCCAAAAGCTAAGTTTAGTGGTATAATAATATCAAATTATAGTTCAGTGGTATGTTCGAGTCAAAAGGTAAAATTAAGTGGTATTTTGTATAGTTTACCCATATTTTAATTTTATCATTTTTAATCAATACGCATTTCAAAATTTGAAAATTCAAACCATAATTCTTAAACATATTAAGTTTATTTTTGTTATTAGTCGATGTATCATGCATAACTTGTAGATTTGATTTATATTCTTCAATTTGATCAATTTTAATCTCTATAATGCACTAATATGGGTCAAGATTCATATTTCAAAATTAAAAATAATACATTAACTACACTTGACTGGATTAATGTAGTGAAATTAAACATGACGCATAATATAAGGACTAATAACCAATGCCAAAATTATATGGGGTGGGGACTGGGGAGTAGCAACCTAATTTTTTTACACCTTTGTCTCTCTCTAATTTTTTAATTATTTGTGAATTTGTCACATACTTTCAAACATTTATGTCTTGCACCCATCAATTCTAAAGCCTAGCTCCATCACTGCTAATAATAGAAATTGATCTAAACAAATGATAAAATGTTAATATATGTTTTTTTGTGTATCTCGATTCAACGTGTAAATCGAAAGGATGAATTATAAAAAAGAAATATGTTTTCAAACAAGATAATAAATTTATTCGTTGTCAATAAATAATTGGTTTAGTGAGATAAAGTACTAGATCTCTGAAGTAAAAAAAATGTAAAATGGAGCCAAATTAAGTTGAAAACGTGTCGCCATAATGATGTTTTACATTAGTCAATTCAAATAAATAAAATTAGGATTAATATCCTATACACAGGCGGTGGAAACTAAAAGTTTCCACAAGCGCCTTAGTTTTAGGGTATAGGGGGTTAGTTTAGGGTATAGGGTTTAGGGGTTTAGGTGTAGGGGTTTAGAATTTAGAGATAGTTGTTTCAATTTAAGGTTTAGGGTTATAATTTAGGGTTTATAGGTTAGGGTTGAGTTTTTATGGTACTATGGTGAGGATTTAGGTTTTAACCTATAAACCCTAAATTATAACTCTAAACCTTAAATTGAAACAACTATCCCTAAATTCTAACCCCCTACACCTAAACCCCTAAATCATATACCCTAAAATAACCACCTATACCCTAAAACTAAGGCGCTTGTGGAAACTTTTAGTTTCCACCGCCTGTGTATAAGATATTTATCCATAAAATTATGGGTTAGATACTGATAGTTACAAAAAAAAATATTTAATATTCTCATAAAAGAAAATATAAAAACGATCCCACAAATATAGAAGTAAACAAAAGAAGAATCCGTTAAACCCAAAACTTAAATTTCAATTTTCCATATCATAATATTAAATTTCCGAATTATGAAAAATATAATTGCCATAATCGATCGCTTTGAGTATCCAAAATTATAAATTAATAACATTTATTTCCTTTCTTGTATTTACCAATTTTTGTGTGTTTGGATAAAGTTTACGCATGCCCTCTCCCTTGGGCTAGCCCACGAGCTCCCGGTCTGGAACCCAGACCGTCAATGACTCCCACCGGTTCACAATCAAGGGCTATTCCTTGGCCAAAGGCATGGGCGTAGGCAAACACATAGCCAGCGAGAGCTTCACCGTGGGAGGTTATCAATGGGCAGTTTACTTTTATCCCGATGGTAAAAACCCGGAGGATCATTCAACGTATGTCTCAGTTTTCGTGGCTTTAGCTATCGGTGTAAACGAGCCGAGTTGAGCTCGAGTAGTGCTAAGCTCGGCTCGGCTCGTTAAGATTTCGAGTCGAGTTCGAGCTTGAGTAATTTCTAACGAGCTTGAGAAATCTGAGCTCGACTCGGCTCGTTTAGAATTCGAGTCGAGTTCGAGCTTGATTCAAGCCCAATCGAGTCAAGTGTTGACCGATCTTTGATCGTATTGGACTCGAGTAACTCTTCATCTATCACGTCTCATTTAAAGTCCTATGAAGAAAAAACTTTAATACACAAGTTTTGTAAACTCAAACTTGTTAATTTTAGAGTTTATAGTGTTAGTTTAGGGTTAGAGGTTTAGGTTGTTATGTTTAGAATTTATGATTTAGATTTTAGGGTTTAATACTTATGTTTAGTGTTTTAAGTTTAAGAATTAAGATTTTAATTATAAAAAAATTAGTATATTATATTTTCGAGTAGCTCGTGAGCTTTTCAACCAATAGCTCGACTCGGCTCGTCAAGAAATCGAGCCGAGTCCAATCGAGTCAAGCTTTGACCGAATCGAGTTCGAGTAGCTCGCGATCTGGCTCGTCTCATTTACAGCATTAGCTTTAGCTAGAGAAGGCACAGATGTTAGAGCCCTTTTCGAGTTAACTCTTTTGGACCAGAGTGGGAAGGGGAAACATAAAGTTCATAGCCATTTCGATCGAGCTCTTGAGAGTGGCCCTTATACGCTCAAGTATAGGGGAAGTATGTGGTACGGAAATTGTTTCTTCGTTTTTAAATTTCTTTTATCTTCTGGGTGTTCTTTAATCTTCATGACCTTTGTTTCTTTTAGTAGAATTTTTTCATATGTTAGGGAAATCAATGAAGAGAATAAAGAAACGATTGATTTCTTGTTGAACTTTAGGGTTTAGGGGGGATTATTCTGGATGTTGGGTTTGAAAAATGTTCGAAGTGGGTTAACGAAACAAGTGTTGGGGAAAATGAGAAATATTGATGCTTTTGAAGAATAAGAGGCGGATGGGAAATCATGATTTCAGGGATGGACCGAGGGGTGCTGGTGGGGCAACCGCCCCCCTAAAATTTTGAAAATCATATATGATTTAGAAAAAATTTAAAATTTTTCTATGTATTTTCTATTAAAAATTTATTTTCGCCCCCTAAATTTTTATAAGTTCGCCCCCTAACCTAAAGTCTTAGGTCCGTCCCGGGATAATTTACGGAGAATGCACTAGAAATTGATTATCATTTTTCTGCTTGGATAGATGGATGGATGGCATGAGTTCAAGAATGCACAGATAATTTTGAGCTTTGGGATGAATATTGCACAGATTTTTTAAATGACAAATAAATATGAAAAAAAATGATCATTAATGAATTGAAAATTGGGATTGTTAGATGAGGAATGATTAATTAGAATTGCACATATTTGGGATGAATATTGCACAGATTTGTTAGATTGGTAAAATAAAATATTAATTTTGAACTACCGATAAAGTACATGAGAAATCAAAATGATATTGTATCTCATGAATTTTGAGTTTTATTAAACTCATTTTTTTAATCTTAATTCTATCCACGAGTAATGGACTCTAGGGGAAAGTAAAGGGTGCTCTAATAGGTCTATAACATATGTTCTAAGGGAATATGAGGAAATAAATATGAACAACTTAACCAACCGGCTAAATGTGCTTGCTCAAATGTTAATAAGTTCTTATATTAGTAATATCGTTAATTTTTCATTTAGATCTTATTTGGTGACATGTGTTATTATTTGAATGTAGTAAAGGATGAGTCTGGCTCGCTCGTCGAGCACTGATGAGCACCACTAACAACGAGCATCGATGAGCACCGATAATTTAATTTATAAAGATTTAAAATCTAAAATACTCACCGCATAATTATAATTTTTTAAAAAAATTAAAATCGTAATTTAATTAAAATACATTTTGTTATTTTTAATTTTATATTAAACATTCTTTAATCAAAAAATCTATCCCCAAATCAAAGAACCATAAGTACTTTTCTTTGAAATTAACCCCTTTGTCGTTGTCGCCGCCGCCATTAGCCACCATCGCCGGCCATATTCGTCATGCCCCGTCGTCGGCCGGCCAGCGCCGTCGTTGATATCTCCCCTTTTGCAAGTAGGTAATGTATCCCCAATTACCCATTTGAAACTTAATTTAAACTTGATTCGATTTTGGTGTTTTTCCTTCAATTGTCGTCGTCACCGACACTCCCCCGTACCCCCTTTCTATTCGGCCACCCAATTCCAGGATCCCCTAAACCTATATCCCCAAAATTTTCATCCTATAATCCCCTAATTTTCAAACCCTAACCATAATCCAAACCCTAATTTTGAAAAATTGAGTACCTAATTCAAAAATTGAGTATCCTAACACCCATATTATGACCCCAATTACATTTTCAAAATCCCAATTTGTCTGTTAGAACTCTAAATCCCATTGTCGTTTCAAAATCCCCCAACCGCAGCCCGTCGCGCGTACCGGTACTGTGGTTTTAGCGTACCGATACGGTGGTTTTAGCGTACCGGTACGCGGGTTTAACCGTACCGGTACCGTATGCGTACCAATACATATTTAACTCACTGGATTTTTTTAGAAGCACATGTACCGGTACGGTAGTGCAAGCGTACCGGTACGGTTGCTCTTTTTCTGCACTTTGTTGCTTTAGGTGCGATCTGATTGCTTAAGTTGTTATTTAGAAATTTTGTGTTTAGTTCTTTTATAATTTTTGTTATTTCATTAAATTAAAGATATCTTCGAAATGGTTGATAACGAAGATACCAAAATTCAAGCTATAGAGTTGGAGCATTGTAACGAGGATAAAGATTATGAAATTAATTCTGAAGAAGAACAAACTGATCATCCTGTTGACGATGTCAAACTAATATATGATGAGAAGACCCTTGACTACTTCATTGATGAAAGCATATGGGACAAGATTGGGAAAGAATTAAAAGATTACGATGAGAATGATATGAGTATGCTAAAGTGGAAGACTTCATTTATGAAAGCATATTGAAAATTAGTGAGTTAGACGAACTTAAGATTAAGAGCATGCACCACTCTGGAATTACTCCAAGTGAGATAATGAGAAATCTCGTGAACGAAGCTGGTTCAATTCAAAATGTTGGTTTTCTACCAAAGGATTTGTACAATTATCTATATAGAATTAAAAGAGGAGAAGTACAAGCTGGTGATGTTGAAACGGTGATGGCGTATTTATATGGAAAGCAAGAATCCGATCCTTTCTTCTTTGTTAGGCACATGAGGGATGAATTCGGACACTTGGAGAAGTTGTTCTGGTGCGATAGTGTACCGCGCGCCGACTACAAAGAATTCAGTCATATACTCGCATTTGATACGACTTACAAGTGCAACGCATACAACAAGTCGTTCGTTGTTTTTGTTGGTGTAAATCATCATCGAAACACAATGCCATTTGGATGTGCATTGGTTGTGAACGAGAAAGAGGATACTTATGTGTGAGTATTACAACAATTGATTGAAGCGGGGGATGGGTGCAAACCACTTACTGTTATTATTGACAGAGATAAGGCAATGACAAATGCCATTTCTCAAGTTCTACCCAGGGCAAAAGATAGATTGTGTTTGTGGCATATCATGAGGAATGTGAATTCTCATACAGAACAAAATTTTCTTGATGGGTTTTTGAGATGCGCTGACAAGTGTAAAACGCCATCTGATTTTGAAAGGGCCT
This sequence comes from Hibiscus trionum, assembly GCA_030270665.1. Taxonomy (NCBI): domain Eukaryota; kingdom Viridiplantae; phylum Streptophyta; class Magnoliopsida; order Malvales; family Malvaceae; genus Hibiscus; species Hibiscus trionum. Next base: position 1,619,415 of record BSYR01000016.1, read on the forward strand.
GGAAATAATTAGTGGACAAGCACAAAGTTCAAAGAAGAAAATGGGTAGAAGAATTGTATGAAGATAAAGAAAAATGGGCAGAAGCATATTTGCAAGAATTTTTTTTGTAGGTAACATTATGTACACTTAAATTGTATATGATATATTATTTAATGTATATAACCTAAATAATAAATATTTTTGGTGTACAGCAATGATGACTACTCAATGGTGTGAATCAATGAATAGAACGCTGAAAATTTGGTTGGACAAAAAGGTGATGTTGTACCGATTTGTTGAGAACTACCATAGACAGATGCAATCTCTAAGATGGGAGGAATCTCATCAAGATTACAAAACATTTGATGAAGAACCGTGTATCACAAACAGATGTTCAAGACAGATGTTCCACTCTAGCCTCTTATTGTATGACTATATGTCACCGTGCATCATAGACATTTAAGACTTTCAATGAAGTTAAAGAACAATTTGCAAAAATGAGTCTGAAATTGCAAACGGTGAAAGTGGGATGTAAAAAAAGTATCACCAAAGGTAAAGAGACTCTTGAAATTGGCGACCATATAGTTCTTCAAACAGGAAGAGAAAAATCCAAGAGAACGAAGCACTAAGATTCATTGTCCAACCCAAAATATGTTTCATATGATGAAGATGTCACCTTACACTCATATAAAACATCTGAACCTTATTCGAACAAGCCTTTTGATGAGGATACGAGTCATACTGATACACGTCAGAAATTAAAATTAGCTGCATATATACCCAATATATACAAAGAAAACGACATCTCAAAGGTAATTAAATATGAATTGTTCAAATAATTATGTTTTGTTGTTATGTATATTGATAATATTTTTTTGCAGCCTACATATACTTATGAATTGAAAAATATGGAAAAGGATCCAACTATTTTGGATTGGCAACAAAAGAATGATTGGTAGTATAAGGTCTCGTCAAAAAGATTGTGGTCTTTGTTCTTGTAAGTCAAGCATTCATTGACTTAAAAAACATGTTTTAGTTTATTTATTAGTGCGATTGCTAATATTAATTTTTACGATTTTCCTCTATCATGATAAACAGGCCTATGTCTGAGCGTGCCTCGATAACATATCAAAATTCGAAGCAACTACAACATGAATCAAAAGAGGGTTGTAGTTATTATTTTTTTCTCTATCCATTGGGAGATTTAGTTTGGTTATGTTATTTCTAGTTATACATGCAAGAATTACTAGTTATATTTAGGATTGTTAAGTTTTAATCTTTCAGATTTTATGAAGTTGGCTTATGTATCAGTTTTATCCGGTTAATTCATATTTTATTTTATTTTGCATATATGAGATAAAATTTGAATCGAAAAAGTGTTGTAATTTTTTAGTTTATTTTTAATTATCGGTGCGATTGCGGGAATCAAAAGAGATTTGCAGGTTTTGTAACCCCCTCGCCCCGGTCTGGTCGGCTGACCGGTTCGAGTAGGCTACACGGGGAAAACCGACATGAAACCCGTGAAGGTCCCACCTCGGTTAGCGACCCTAATTTTTTTTTCATTTATTTTACATCTTGTCTAGAGGCATTTAATTACCTAAGTGATCACGATAGCGGAAAACGAGGCCCACAAAAAGCCCTACAACAAACCGAGCCTAAGCCCAACCCTTGAGGCCCATTAGAGATGTCCAAAGACCCATTTCCAGCCACCCGTTTCGGAACAGACGTCACCCGTTTCGAAACGCAGGCTCTAGTTTAAAAAGCCAGGTACCCGTACCGAAACGCATCCACCCCGTTTCGGAACAGGGCCCTAATTTGCCTAGGCGTTTCGATACCTGTTTCGAAACAAGCACTTCCAGTAGCCAAAGTGTTTCGAAACAGGGGTTCACAGTGGCCAAACCGTATCGGAACGAGTTCCGATACGGGGTCCTTGGAGCCATACCCGTTCCGAAACAACTCAGCCCGTTTCGAAACATTGGTTGTCTGCAATTTCCCAAAACCAACTTTAAACATCTCCAATCAACCCCAAAAGCCCTAAACAACTCCAAGAAACATACATCACTTACAAGCATATTCTAAAGGCATACACCCTATAGCAACCATGCTCAAGATACACAAGATATAAGATAGGCATCCAAACACAAGATCATACATTCACAACAAGGAAGCATACATAGCTTTTAAGGTTACATGCCTTAGCCAACAAAACATATAAGCATTCAAGACATGCAACATAAACAAGGTTTACAATTAGACATTTAAGATAGGTAATTTAAACATGGTTTACAAGCAAACCAAGGCAACCAAAGCCAACCAACACCAGCATGCAACAAGGCATTCACATCAACGACACCTATCACATTGCTTGACTATTACAATCTACAACTTAAAGATCATACTTGGGCTAACCAAAAGCAACCCTTGGAGACCTTTCCTTGCCTTTGCCACCCACAAGCTACTGATCTGCATTGTCGAACAAAAAGAAGTGTAGGCATAAAAGCTTAGTGAGGGCATGCTCATAAAACAAACCTTCGACAATGTAGGGTCCAAGCACGAGCAAGAATCAAAATAGAATGCATGGTCTTACCTCCAATCCTCAAGAGCCAAAATAAAAGATGATGCATGAGCATATTATCAAAGTCAAGTCATGCTCAACAAGTCCATAACCACAACATATAGAAACACATATAACCAACATATGAGCATCATAATCCAAAATCTGTATTGGCACCTAGCTATGACTCGAATACGCGGATAACCGTTGGAACTCACATCCAACAACACAACCATTACCTGACGGTGGGATTACACTCATCACCGTTCACGCGGAGGGGATTCCACTCATCCTCACGCCTCATTTCACGCGGAGGGGATTCCACTCATCCTCACGTCCGTCGATGGGATTCCACTCATCACCGACTAATATATATAAGAAGATTTACGGGCGAACCCGTACTCCATCTTGATGACTACCATCATCAAGACCACGCGCGTATTTTGACTCACGTGTGCACACTAAACATCCTAATGATCGATCATTTGTACCCAAGCATACTAGTGCCAATACTACACATTTCATTAATCTTTCACAATATCATTTCATAACAACTTCCGTACTTAGCACGTACTCACCATGACTTACCGTCATGCACAAACCACATTTCCATGCCTAGCATGTACTCACCATGATCCTCGGATCATGCAACCACCTCATAATATCATTTCACATGTCAACACTACATGTATATCATTAATACAAATATCACATCATATTTCATTCATATGTATATCCACATCATACCTATCATCAACATGCATATGACAATGCATCAATCCAAGCTTTAATATACATGTATATCACATTATACATAACACCACAATCACAATTAATCAAGAGGCATAATCAACCATTAAAGAGTGCAACCAAAGTCTCTAATCAAAGCTTGGGATTAGGCTACCACTCTAATCCCAACTCTAGGTGGGTCTACCAATCCCAACCTAGTCCACATGCTTGAACCAATTGCTCAAAACCATTTAAAACATTTTAACCACTCACCTTCATTTCCAAGCTCAACACCAAGCAACCAACACCTTCAAATTTCCGGATTTGTTCCCGAGACTTCACCAACACAAAATCTCGCTTCTAATCACCTCAACACAAGCAAAACAACTTCAAATCAACTCAAACATCAAAGTAGCTAACCCGAAATACTAATCAAACACCAAACACAACAATTCAAGCCATTAACAATCCCCAAAATCACCAAACCCGAGCAGCCCTTATACCGAGCCCAAAACTCATGATTTCAACACATTTAACATCCCCAAATGCTTCCAAAACAACCCCCAACTATTACCCTAAATCAACCCTCAAATTCCAACATAGAACACACCCAAAACTCAACTAAAAACCCTCCTAAAACCCCACCAAAACCCAATTTCGGGAATTCTTATAAAACACCTCAAAAATTATATATGTTGGTCCATTTGGTTCATAAGCACCATATCTAACAATATTAAATCAAAATCTTAAGTTAAAAACAATAAAGATATCATTTTTTTATTCAAATCTTCCAAAAACCCAAATTCTAAAACTTGAACCAAAATGAAATTTAGGTGTACTTCTAAAGAGAGGAAGTTGAGGACAAGTTGAAAATGTGTTTACCTTTCAAAAACGAGCTAAAATGGAGGAGCTAGGTGATGGAATAGTGAAAGGAAGATGAGAGCTCTCTTTGTCGTTGGTTGAAGAAGATGAATAGTGAAAGATGATGAAAAGGGGTGTTTTAAATTAAAAAGGGGCTTCAAAATTGGAAGTGGGGTTATTTACAAGATTGCCATTAATGAATGGCTATTTCCCATTTTCTTTAAAAACCATCCAAATTGAATTTCATTTCAATTTAGTCCAACACAAAATGTTTGTTTTTGAAACCCGAGGCCCAAAAGATTATTTTAATTATAAAATCGAACCCGAAATAATATTAAAATATTATTTTCACCCGACCCCTAAACCCGGGTGTTACAGTTTTTTTACCTTATAAAACGTAAATCCTAATTTCCTAACTCCTAACACTAGCACCCTAACACATACACACTAAACCCTAAACCAAAATCATTAAATTATAAATACCAACTTAAATTTTAAACCCTAATACCTAAACCCCTAAATTCTAAACCCTTAAAAAATTGTAACCCTTAAGATTAAAAGGCAGTTTTTTTACCGGTATAAGAATGGGTCAATAGAATTTTTTAAATGAAATAATTGTATCGATACGGTAGATGTACCTGTACGTTTTGAGCTCATTGGAATTTTTTAAATGAAAAAACCGTATCGATATGGTAGGTGTACCGGTACGTATTGAGATCACTTGAATTTTTTAAATGAAATAACTGTATCGATACAGTAGGTGTAATGGTATGTGTTGAGATCACTGGAATTTTTTAAATGAAATAACCGTATCTATACGGTGGGTGTACCAGTACGTTATGAGATCACTGAAATTTGAAAAATGACCTTACCATATCGATACAGTATGTGTACCGGTACGCTTTGAGGACACTGGATTGTTATATTAAAATAACTGTACCGGTACGCCCTTAATAGGCGTACCGGTACGCATGGGCCTGGTACTATAAATGCCCTTTAATCAGATTTTCCCCAAATCAAACCTAAAAACCGATTTTCCTCTCCAAAGTTCTCACATTCTCATCCAATCTTCACGAAATTCAAAAGGATTGCATTTCCAATCTACGATTGTGCATACCCATCACTTATTTCACCTATTTTACGAGTTTTTTTTTTGAGGTATTTCAAAATTCTACCCTTTAAATTTTATAAATTCGAATGTTAGGATTTGTTAGGGTTTTAGTTTATTTTATAGTTTGCACATATAAACTTGTGACAAAACGTCGTCGTACGAGTGAAGCTTCTGCGAGTCAGCTCGTAGTAGATCCTAAACCTCAACATATTTTACCTTCCTCATTTGATAGATGTTTTGATGAACCATGAGTACAAAATCAAAGGCAAAATTTTGAAATGTTCAAAAATTTCATTATTTGGGATGAGCGTGTTGTAGATTTTGGATTTATGTCTGATCCTGCTTTTAGGTTTCCTTACCTAAGGTATATGAGGCAATGGAAATTTTGTGCCATGCTTCAGCTTAATCCCCAATATTATCATACTTTAACCCGATTTTTTTCCAACACTCGTTGTATTATTGACGAAACCACTAACACTGTTATTGTCATAGAGTTTTACCTTATGGGAAAGACCTTTTTGCTAGACTCCCAAATAATTGTCAATCATCTCTTTCTAAAAAACATCGGTCTTGATAATGAGGATCAACATATTGTTGATTCTCCAGCCCCGACTATGTTACTTTTCTAGATGCCCATGACCGTTTTCTTCATTTGATTATCACTTGATAGTTTCGGCCATCTGGAGGTAAGTATTCTACCATTAGGATTGTCGATGCTTGGTGGATTCAGTGCTTCCTCACTGACCGACGCATCAATCTTGCTTAGATAATTTTTGCTGACCTAGTTTACATCATCAACAACTGTCACACTGATCGTGTGAACTCTTTTTATTATAGTTGTGTTTTCAGCCATATCTTTCAGAAGGAGAGAATAGATTGTTCCATAGATATTTCCTTCCTTCTAAAACATAAAATTGATGCTTCATCACTTCGAAGGGCTCATTTTGAACTCGTCAACGGCGAGTGGATTCCTTGCGGTCTACGAACTGTTCGAGCATCTCGACCGACTCGTTAGGCAGTTGCTCCAGCACCCGAAGGAGATGTTTCTTTGGCATCACTTTCGTAGTTGATCACTCAGATAGAGGATCACATTATGCGTCATTTTGATGCAGTTGATGAGTGTCTTGAGACATTGGAGTATTCAGTTTAGCTTCTTCAGGATGATGACAAGGATGATGTTGATGGTGACGACGATGCACCGAAGGCTTAGCTTGATGCTTTTGGATTAGTGGGATTTAGGCTTATTTTGTTGTGGATAATTATTGATTATGGATTATAGATTATGGTATATGTTGATTATTATGGATTTTAGATTACGCGGATTATGTATTACTTTTGCTTCTATATTATCTTGGCTATTCTATTACTATGGATTGTTTCTCATTGTCTATATCTTGTTATGTATAACGGTAAAAAGAGGTAAGTGTTTAAGTGAGAATTTTAAAGTACTGACATGATTCAGAAACGCAAAGTTTGACAAAGCGCTAAGTGTTAAAATATTTTTTAAATTATTAAAGTATTGACATGTAACAAAAAAAACAAAATCAAACTACTCAAAGATTATTAGTGTGTGAGGAAAGGGAAAAAAATTTTGTGTTTAGCTAAACAAAATTTGTTTAGTCATATTACTTGCTTCGATTCAACGTTGAACAAGTTTAGTTAGTGAAGCTTAGTTTTTGCATGGGTAAAGTTTAATTTTCTTTGTAAAAAAAGATAATCAAAGTTTTAAAATTTCTAATTTTATTGGTTTTTATTGTATTTTTTTGTAGTTAATCCTTGGAACCAACTAGTATTTACCTTTTTAAAATAAAAAATATATATAAATTACTCACATATATGCCAACCTCTGAAAATGTCAAGTCATCACAAAAATAAATGAAAAGTAAAAATAAAAAGAAGGTTGAGAACAACCAAAAAATATTTAAATAATAGCATTTAAAATTTCTTAACCCCCAACTACTAGGTATTCTGTGGGCAGTTTACGAAAATTGAAAAGATGAACTTCATTGTGGTTGTTGGAAACAAGTTTTGCCAATGTTCTCAATCATTCAACTCTCATTTCTTGCGTCTGCACAATAGATATATCACGTTATTCAATATCACACAATGGCTAAACGAAACTACACGGTATACTTTACTGTGAAAGAAATCTTCGACCAATCATTTTTGTTATCGACTTCAATATACTTCAAAGTGTACATGCCGCAATCACCTATGAATCAAATATGAAATGAATTAATCTATTAAGAAGAAATTCATAGAGATATCTTCAAAATAACTTTTATTTTAAATTTCAAATATATGTACAAATTTCGTTGCTTCGGTAATTCTAGAAAATGGAGTGGAAATTTTACAACATCTTCAAACAATCTACCCAAATGAGCATGACCCTCAAACCAAAGTAGAGCTTTATTCAACTGTTATAATAAGTCAAAACAAAATTAAGAAATTAATAGTTAAAAACTATATGAATTCTATTAGTTCTCATAAATGAGTAATGAACTTACTATATTTTGTGCAATCTTTTTACGCAATCTATTAGTGCTAAGAGAGTCCAAAATGTAATTATGTCTCTCAGCAGCATCAACAACTAATAGAAACAAATGTTTGCCTCTTGCATCATGTAAAGGCACATATACCTGTTAAATCATGTGAGTTCAAAATCACTGGTAACTACATACAAGCAAACAAAAAAGTATAAATATACCTGTTTAACATTACTACTATCAATAGGCATAAAGTTCTCTATCCATCGGTTATGAAAGTTGAAAAGGCTTAGCTGCATTCCCGACTGAAAATGTCATGAAATCATCAACTGAAAATAATGTGATCTCTACCCCATAAATTATTTTTTACTTGAAAGGGTAGAGGTAGATATAACTTCTTTGGCATAGGCTCTTGTCTCAAATGCAAATCGTACACATAGATATCGATAAACTAAATATTAAAAAACACTAATATTAATAACAAACAAAATAAATATTTATTATAACATGTTAGATATCTATAATACCCAACCAGATAACCACTTTTCTGAAAAAACAGTGCAAGCATTGCCAACGTCCATATGATTATTATTTTCCATGTAAAGAGTGTTGTATCTATCATTCCAAGTAGCAACATTCGTGCAAACTCTACTTTCTTTAGGTGTTAAGAACTTGAAATATTGCTTGTACACATCACTTATCGTATCAGTTTCCTTACATTTTTCTGATAAGAGATCACTTGTCTCATATTTATACTGCATGAAATACATTTAACTCTTACAAATGATAATAACTTGAAAACCAAATGTCAATGTTTAAAAAAAATGTGTGTATAATTTACATCTTTCTTGTTTTAAATTTGATTTGAGCTTCTACGAACAAATCTTTCTATCCTTGTTCAATCTCAAGATTACAAACCTTGTTCTTGTTCCCAACCTGCACAATCGAATAGTAATTGATCATATATTTAATTCAAATGAAATAGTTGTACATAATTTCTTTCAAATTTTCACCGCACAAAAGAAATTATATTTTTGATCACGTTACTACCTCATTTTTCCCCAGAACTATCAACCTTGGATGTTTTTCCAGTATCATTGCAAGTAGTGTTGTTTTTCTGTATCTAGATATCATACGAAAAATATTATTTTTAAGCAAAATATGAAAGATAGCCAATAAAGAATGATTTATGCATACCTTTGTATTCACTTTAGAAGTTAGAGCTCTTTTTTTATGTCATATCTTTCGACTTCAGATCATCCGTCAAATCAGAACGTGCAGTCGAACATCTCACACTCTTTTTCTGTTGGAGAGTCTGTACTGTAACCCCCTAGACCCGCCTATGCGTTATGACGGATCCTAGGAAGTCACATTAGGGTCACAAGAGCGACCCACAGTAAAAATACTCATAAAAACATTTTTAAAACATACTTATTAAATTGTAAAACCAACTTCTGTTTAAAATATCATTTCTGAATGTCATTTAAACGTATAACAAAATTTCAGAAAACATTTTACAGACACTGCTGTAAAACAATACATGACTTAAATGCCCACTAACTATACAGTACCGTACTCCAAAAGTAACGCCGAGAGACTCCGAACACTGCTGTCAACCATTATCTCATGATATATTCTTTTAACCTGCGATGGTAAAAACAACGTGAGCTTGGAAAAGCTCAGTAATACAAAACTACCAGAAGATGCTATAAGCTCATGCAGATAAATGGTAGGCATAACATTTTCATGATGTTCCGTGCAGTAACGACCTCCATTTATGTTCTACTATTTCGAGGTTGCATCATACTCGAGAATAACGATACTTGTTCTTTATTCAGACCTTGAGAATTAGATGAGAATTATATAGGCTGGTAGCATACGAGAGAGGAATCAGAGAGTTTGGGGTCTAGTGTGTTCCAACAGTGCAACATTAATGCATGAAATGTAACAATGCAGTAAACCTTTTTTTTATCATATACATATGTTTCAAGTAGCAGTAGAATATATTTTCAATTCTTTATTTACCCTCCAACCATACTCCAGTATTTAGTTTCCCCAGTGCGGTATCATGTACAGGCATTAACCCGAGCCCATTGGGCATGGGTACCATCCTAAGGAAATACCTTAGAATACGGGCGGCCCTTGCCGAAGCATAGGAACCGAAAACGGGCGGACCTGGCCGAAGCCTAGAATCCGTAAACGGGCGGACCTGGCCGAAGCCTAGGATCCGTAAACGGGACGGTCTTACCAGCTGGATCAGGGCTGAGCCGTAGGTAACTCCATATCATGTCCCAATTACCCCAGTGAATCAGATCATCATTAATTCATTAGTCAATAACTGTATTTTTAATAACACATTATCCATGTAGCATGTTTTCCATATCGGGTGCATATGCATATATCATAAATACAGTACAGTCATGCTTATTTATAAAACATGTCATGTGAGTTCACATATGTCAAACAAGTGCACGTGATCGGTATCATAACATGTAAAACAGTATGCAAAACAGGCGCGTGACACACATGGAACACGCCAGGTGGAACAATTTACTCCTTGGGGATACTTGACATTTACGGAAGAGAACACATTAACTTTTGACAATTGAACGGATCTTTGAAACGGGACCTCTATTAAAAGAGGGGTTTGTACTAACGGTTCAAACCAGATATTCAGGGGATGATACATCAAGACCTTGAGAGTTTAGACATATCATGAGTGATTTAGCCATTTCAGCCTACCAGAGGCATTTTAGTCATTTTATCATACACGTGCATTTTTGGTAATTCATACCAACAAGGCGTAAACGATAGCTCAAAAATTATATTTGCTCATCAGGTACCCAACCAGGCATTTAGAGATTTCTACGTCAAGACCTTTCACTATATCAGATACGTTCGGGGCTATTTTGATTACTTTGGCCAGCAAGGGCATTTTGGTCTTTTATATAAGAGGGGTGATTTTGTAACTTAGCTCGATCATGAGGAATTTATGATTTATAGAAATTAGGATTTCCAGAGGTTTATTGAGCCTCCATAACCATTCGAACTAACATATTCCAACCTTGCAGTACTATCCAACCCTTCTAACTGTATCGTATATTTGAACGGTTGCTTCCATATTTCACCACAAGATTTGCCTCGGAGTAGTCAACTTGTATTTTGTGCGGAGAAACTTCCATCCTTACATTAATATTAGGAGTGATTGTCGTACATGGGTTATACTTCAACCCATAAGGGCATTTTAGTCATTTTTAGCTTTATTGGCAAATTTCTAGAATTTCATCAACGGCAATTTATTTATTCAGTCAACGAGGTATTTCAATCATTCTGAAGCTCGAGTTAGCCATCATTCCTATCAAATGAACCATTTATAGTATTTTCAATCATTTAAGTTCTCGTGGGTGTTTCAGCCATTCAAGAAATTTTGGTACCTCCAACCACTTTATTTATTTCAAAACTCAAGGCTTATCCATCCTTCCAATTAATTGTGAACCTCGTTATCCGAGGATACTTCAGCATTTTTTTATCAACATGACCCTTCCAATTGATTTAACCATATCCACTGTAGATTTCCAGGTCTCTTCCAATTCCAAGGGTATTTTAGTCATTCTCATACCTCAAGGGCATTTTCGTAATTTCATAACTAAATTTCTAGCATTTACTCATTTGACTTCAATAATTGAGTTTGGAGATTAGCTGCCTTATTACTAAATTTATTTGAACTCCAGATCCTTACATTTGTTAACTTTCTTGTTCGAGCATTTCGATCTTATGTAGGTTATCATTCTCAATTTCATATCTAAATTGACTTAAGCAGAATTAACTACACTCTTCATCATATTCATGCATGTATTAACCGAATACCAACATGTTCATAAAGCATACTAGAGGTAGTATTGTATTACCTTGAATCCTTGCTATATCGGTCAACCCTTATACTCCGTTCGATCACTCTCAAACCCGAATGCGACGTCCTCAACATCCCGAATACAAGGTACTTTAAATACCTTCATCAAAAATATTCCACTTTCAGTCTTTAAACACCTTACTCATAATTGATTATTAAAATACATAAGTGGAGTCGAGTTCAAAGTCCAATTCGGAGGCTTTCGGGTTAGAATTTCACAAAACGGGCTTTAAAATCGGACTCAGGACGTCGAAAAACATAAAATATGAGTTTTCGGAAAATTTGACTTTTTGGTCAAAGTCAACGGTCAACGGTCAACGCTGACGTCATGCTGACGTCACTGTTGACTGGGTCGGGTCAACGGGTCGGGTCGGGTCGGTTAACGGGTCGAGTCGGGTCGAGTCGGGTCGGGTCGGTCAATGGGTAGGATCGGGTTTGACCGAGCTGACCGGTTCAACCGGTCCAGCCAGTTCAGACCGGTTCGGTCTACTCGGACCGGTTCTCACCTTAAGGTCGTCGGACGGTGACCGGACGGTCGCCGGAATTTCGCCGGAAAACTCTGTTCACGTTGATTATGCCGGTAAAAACGAAGATTACGAGTTTATAAACTCATACAAACCGATAATTTAACGATTTAACTTAAAAATATATTCGAAACTTACCCCGAGATTATAAATCTCGCCGGAAAATGGTTTAACTCCGACGAGGGTCTTCCCGACGTCGGTTAAGCTCGAAACATTAGGGGTTTTGCTCCCCACCGCTTCGGGATTCCGGATCTGGTGTCCGATTCCCAAACGGCCGGCAGCCGCGGCCGGAAATCGAGATGATCGATGGCGGCTAGGGTTTCGGGCAGCAGTTTCGAACGTCGATTGCCGACGATGGACGGCTTGTCGGCGCGCGTGGAAGGCTGGGATGAGGTCGGGTCGGTGCGGCGCTTCCGTTGGTGCCGGCGGTGGTGACGATGAACGACACAGCACAACGATGGACGTTTGTGAGTGAAGATTTGTTTTGTTGGTGTTTGAGAGAGTTTTGAGTGAAAGAAAGAAAATAAAACTCAATCATTTAGGGGGGAAGGGCTCTGCCGAATATGGGAAATGGTTGGGAGACAATGAAGGCATATAATTGAGGGGGATAAAGTATGAGTGGGAGTGGGTGAGATATTATATTATTATATTATTATATTTTTTTTGTTTTTTTTTGTGTTACATGTACTCTTTGACAATGCCTTCGAACTGTTTGACATTTTAGGCCACATTTTTTTACTTATTGGAGTTTCCTTCAACCTAACTAGTTGACTAGGAAATCGATGGGGAGTAAATTCAAAGTTAAAAAACTCGCTAGTAATTTTTGGAAAACCATCTCTATTAGTCTTGATTTTTTCTTCTGAAATAACTTCAAGTTTCCTTTTACCAATAGGTTCTAATGAGGGATGGACCGAGTGAGACGGGAAGACACGGTGGCCCTCTGAAATTTTAAATTTTGTATATAATTTAGAAGTTTTTAATGTATTTTTCTATTTAAAATCTATTTTTTGCCCATCTAAACTTTATAACTTCACCATCGTTAAAATTTTATAGACTTGTCACTATAACATAAAATTTTACACTCGTCCCTAACTAATATGTGTGCACGGCTGCACGCGCATGCGTGTGTACTAGATTTAGACAACCAGCAGGTGAAGTTCTTGAATCTTGAGACTTGGTGGTGGATCAAAATCATCAATCAGCATGCTACAAGCTGTTGTACGCCATGCAATTTATTTGTTTAAGAAGGTTTAATTATTGTCATTTTAGAAGGTTTAATTATATTCATTATTTTTTTGAACTCCTCAAATTTATCATTATGGGGAAAAGTAAATTTTTATACTTATATATATATATATATATATTGATTTTGTTAAGATTTATTGTTTATAGTGATTTAGTTGAATATTTTTAAAATTGACAAGGACTTAAAAGAGTATTTACACTAATATGTTATTCGATTTATCCAGTTGTAAATTTTAACTCTACTTGAATTCGAAAGAATCGAATAACTAGAGTAATTCGAGCTAATTATTTGAATTGAATTTTGTTAAATTTAAGATTTTTTTTTAATTTTAATTCGGATCAAAACCTGAGGTGGTCGAGTGGAATTGATCCCACCACAGCCTAGTCTAGTCACTCTAGATATTGGTCCTTTTGATAATTTAATTATTTACTTATAAATTAGAATTATTTTTTAATAAAAAATCATTTTAATTGGAATATTTTAACTATTTGGATAACTATAAGAATTTAAAGTACATGGATCAAAATAGGGACTGGCTCTCAAATTTAATCATAGTAGAGGGATTAAAACAAGAATTTAACAAAACTTGATATTGGTCCTTTTGATAATTTAATTATTTACTTATAAGTTAGAATTAATTTTTAATAAAAAATCATTTTAATTGGAATATTTTAACTATTTGGATAACTATAAGAATTTAAAGTACATGGATCAAAATAGGGACTGGCTCTCAAATTTAATCATAGTAGAGGGATTAAAACAAGAATTTAATAAAACTTTTACACATCTGGTGGGACTCGAACCCACAATCGTCTGATTAGAAGTCAGACGCCTTATCCATTAGGCCACAGGTGCTCTTGAAATAATGACCACAATAAGGGGCGGAGCCAGAAATTTATTTAAGGGGTGTCATTTTTTCGAACAGTATTTAAGAGGAACTAATTATTTATAAAGGGGTATCATTTTATTTGTAATAGGGGTGTCATTTTATTTGTAATGGGGTGTCAATTACATATATTTTTTGTTTTTTATATACAAATTATATAGAAAAATACAATTTCTAAAAAAATTTGGGGTGTCAACCGACACCCCAATGATCAAGGTAGCTCCGCCCATGACCACAATTACATAATTTATTTTTTAACTAAATCATTCGTTTAACAATAAATAAAATAAAAATTTTAAGCTTAATTGTCTCATTTTACAAATTAAAATCTGTATACTGTCATTAATTATTAGTTGATTTAAATAATAAATATTTACAGCTTCAGTCTGAATTAATTAACTACTAAATAAATAGTACTAATGATTATGTATAACTATCTCAGAGCTAGAGGTGAGCAAAACTCGACTCGAAAAAATCGAAAATTTTGACTCGACTCGTTCTAACTCGATTCCAAATTATATAAACTCGACTCGAAAATATTTCAAATAAAGTTTGAGTTGTAAAGTAAAAATTCGAATAACTCGAATTTTTTAATAATTAGTGGGTTGATTTCTAAGTTTGAATCGAATCCTTCAAATTTTCATGATATATATAATTACCTATATAAAAAATATGAAGAAATATATACCACATGGAAAAAAATAAAGAAATATACATGTATATCTTATATAATTATAGAAAGTCGTTTAAATTGAAAACTATACTATAACATGATAAATAATTACAATTAAATTTGTATAGGAACTCGAAAACTTGACTCGACTCGAATCGAAAAATATTTCAAATAAAAATTTAAATTATAAAATATGACGTGTCAACTCGAATAATTCAAAAAAAAATTTGACTCAATTCGATGGAATGCTCACTCCTACTCAGCATGTTTTAATTTTTTATCCAGTATCCACTTAGTCTTTTCCTCACTTTCTTCAGTTCTTGTTGCTGTCACCTTTGAAAACTACATTATGGTTTAGATATATTTATAAGTACAATCTTTCATTGGCGGATCCGTGGCGCAATGGTAGCGCGTCTGACTCCAGATCAGAAGGTTGCGTGTTCGATTCACGTCGGGTTCAAATCCCGCTTTTTTCATTGTGTGCGTTTAAATATTTATATTTATTCACTTTTGGGCCTTTCAAGACATGAACCTGTATTTAATAAGTTAAACGAAAAAGTATCAGTATATATTAACATTAATTATTAAAATAAAAAACATTGTGTAATATTCCACATAAAAAGAATAATGTATTATATATAATTATTCAATTAAAAATATTCATGTTTTATAATATTAAAAATACATTATATTATATCAGATTTTAAATATTAAAAGTACAATATGGACTTGATTTAAATTAATCTTTTATCAAAAAATCATATTACATTAGTTAATAACGGTTACATTAGTTGATAGCAGATAGTACATTGTATTAATTTTTTTGACCAGCTTATTACATTAACTGATTGTATAAAAAATGTTTGATAAAATTAAGTGATAGTTGATAGTTGTTTGCTTAAATTTTTAACATATAATTTTGTTACAAAGCCTATACTACCCAAATCTCTCCCCAGCTATAATCAAAGAATATTGAGCGCATGCTCGATCTCATGTCCTCTTGTGTTGTGTATCGGTAACAAAATAACAATGTCGATTGAGCTAAACTCAATCGACAATTGTTTGCTTATTTGTACAAATAAAAGACATATAAAGACATGATTATATTTAATACTTGTTTGAATAATTTATTTGATTATCAATATTTAGTATATTAGAATATAAAAATAATTATTTTTTAATATAACATTACTAAGAATATTTAAAGAATGTATATATTAATTTCTTGTTTGTAAAATTATATTTTTAATATAATTTTATAATCATTAAACTTAATTGGTATTTGAAGCAATATATTAATCTCATGTATAGAGAAAAACAATTACCTAAATTATATATGAGAATATGTTTTGTTGTGGCTTATTTAAATTTAAATTATTTTAAAAAATTTCTTTATAATTAAGGATAAAAGAGTTTTTATAACTCTTATTTCCAATCTTTAGAACCCAAAACTTTGATTTTAACAACTTTTTTAGTTGCAAAGATTCACCCAAATATGATATTACAATTCTCAAACTATTACACAATCAAATTAGCATATTTAATTAATTGTATCACACATTGTGGCACGTTCTCTCTATGCTCTTGTGGCACGTCTGGTTCTTCTTCCTTTTGTTTCTCTGGTTTCCTTTTTGTCTTGTTTAATGGCTGGTGTTGAGCATGATCTGGCAAATCTTTCAATCACTTGTGGTGAAGATGGTGGTCTGCAGATTGATTTAGATCCGATTGACTCTCCTTTGCCTTTTGAGTTCTGTTTTGTGGGATTGTTTCTGACTTCCAGCGTAGTCAATTTCCAGTCCATGCGATCTATGATGGCGTCGGTCTGGCATCCCCCCGGGGGGATCTCGATTTCAGATTTGGGTGAGGAGCGGTTTCTTTTACGGCTGTATCACATATTGGATGAGGATCGGATTGCGAGTGGAGGGCCTTGGTTTTTTAATAGTCATCTCCTTATTCTCCACCGCTTGCAGGCTGGGGAGGATCCATTTTCAGTTCCCTTTCACTTTGTGGATTTCTGGATTCTTGTGCACGATGTGCCTTTGGGATTTATGTCTGTCACATCCCAAAAACCGGTCTAGTCGGAATTAAATTCTGGTGACCGAGTATTTTTATTGAATAATTTATTCAATCTTATCTGAACCAATAAATAAAATTCGGGGTAATTTATAATAGTTTATTATTATTATTAAAAAAAAAAGACAAAGAGAAGTGGACGGCTAACCACTCCTCCACTTGAAATTGGAAAGCAATTGAATTATGGGGAAACAAACAAAAGGTGGCAATTGCCACATATTTCCACTATATGTGGTAGGAAATTAAAGGGTGAATTAGAAATGGAATGGTGACAATGGACGGCAGATTGATAAGGTAGTTATAGGACAAAGTTTCGAATTTTCTATTAATAAGTGAATTCCTAACTTTTGTTTTCAATTATTATTATAAAAAAAAAGAAAAAAAAAGAAAAAGAAAAAGGAAGTGGCGCACTGATGACAAACAAAGTGAAGTGGCCTTAGGTAAGTGGACATGCCACTATGATGAATGGAAATGAATTGAAAGGGATTAGGGGGACCACAAATCAAGTATAAAAGGGGGGCAAGGGGCATTAGAACTCACGGCAAAGTGAGAAAGAATTCAAAGGATAGGCCGAGTGAGAAGAGAAATAAACATACGATCCAGTGTTTGATTGGTAGTCCGATATTTTTGATATAGTAATATCGAATCTCTACCGACGTCGGGGTAAGCTCAAATCTCTAGTAAGTTTAAGTTTCGGTATCGAGTTTGATGAATATTTTTATATATATTCGATACTGTTTTATTGATTAGTTTTTATTAATTATCATGGTATACAAGGTAGATTCGGAACAACCATCAAGCCCAAGAAATAAAAATAAAGTACCGATCTGTCAAGGTGAGTGAAACAAATTAGAGTTGAGATTAGAGTCTCAACTATCTTTAATTTGATGTTAGTATATATATTAAGCATGAAATTGGATTAATTAAAAGTTGGTAAATGATAAGGGTAGAAAGAATAAAGAAATTCGGATTTATAAACTGTCCTGTAGAAAACTGCATTTTTGAGCATGTTAGAGTCATTTCTGGAAAACGTGTTCTTCTACAAAGTTGTAGAGGAAATTTTTTTACATGAAATAGAGGTATAATTTGCTCAAAAATGTTAATTATAAGTCTCTGAATTGTTGTTAGAAGTTGACGGGACTGAAACTGAATGAATCTGGAAACTGCTTAGGTTAAATTGTAATTTTGAAAATGTTTAGGGTTTAATTGATGCCAATAAATTCTGGAAAATTTATTGGAAACAGGGGAGGTATTGTAGGAATGAAAAATAAATAATTTAGTTTGAATTATATATCAATTGATAGTTTAAATATCATTAGAACACATAGAAGATCAAAATGGACTAGTTTGTAAGAATTGATAATTTGAGGACTTATATGCCCTGTTTTCATGGTTTCTGGAGCATAATTATTATGTTAATATGTGAAGGTAAATTTGGTTAAAATCTCAAGATTAATGGTGTAGTGAAACATAGGTTATAAATACACTAAAGTCATAAATTTAGAATAGGCAGATTAGGTTTCTAAAAATTCCCTATGATCAAGTAATAAACTGTATTGATAGAGAAATGATAAAATTATGTGCCATACATGGTTGTAAAGGTGTGTTTATAAGCTTTCTAGAATGGTAAAGAACTCCTTATTTGGAGTTGTGAGTAAAAAGATATGAATTTTTGAGCAAGTAAAGGTCATAAAAACAGGGTAACAGTTTGCCCCTAAATCTGCATCAACATTGACTTTAAAAATTCATTATAAATTGTATAAGATGAATTAAAAGCTATAATTTATATGGTTTAAAAGGTTATTCAGTCTAGTTTCGTTTAAAACAAACGAAATCAGATTTTGAGTTATAGAACATTTTATATAAATATTTCTTTGAGGACAATGCAAGCTGCCTAATGTACTAAATGATATATTTCTTTAATGTCTGGTTAGAAAAGAGTAGAAATGAAGGAAACCACAAAGTTGGAGAATAAGGAAAATGTCTCTAAGCTTGGATTGAGGTGAGTGTGGATGCATTTGTCTCGGGTGACGCGGTGTCATTCCGATCATTGTTTTTATGTTCTGATATGTGAGTGTAGATGCATTTGTCTCGGGTGACGCGGTGTCATTCCGATCATTGTTTTTATATGTGAGTGTAATTGTCTCGGGTGACGCGGTGTCATTCCGATCATTGTTGTTATGTTCTGATATGTGAGTGTGGATGCATTTCTCTCGGGTGACGCGGTGTCATTCCGATCATTGTTTTTATGTTCTGATATGTGAGTGTGGATGCATTTGTCTCGGGTGACGCGGTGTCATTCCGATCATTGTTTTTATATTCTGATATGTGAGTGTGGATGCATTTGTCTCGAGTGACGCGATGTCATTCCGATCATTGTTTTTATATGTGAGTATGGATGCATTTGTCTCGGGTGACGCGGTGTCATTCTGATCATTGTTTTTATGTTCTGATATGTGAGTGTAGTTTTGTTTGAAGTGTTGGGATTAGTATCCTAACCTTGTTATTTTTTTATATTAGATAACATGAAGAAAGCATGAAATGAATTTAATAATGATTGGTAAAATTTAAAATGATAAGGAAGAAGGATTAAAGACAAGAATATTGATCTGTATATTGCTTGTTAGATAAGCATGCTTAGCATAAATATGATTAGTTGCTATGATGTGTTGATTGCTTGAGCTATGTGATATGTGACTAAATGATAAGCTTTGCTACTGATTTTTTGATGATCATAAAATGAAAATGATCTCATGTGCTTGCTGGAATTTTATGTTACCATGATGCTTGATTGATTATATGTATATGCCTATTGAAATGGCTAAATGCCTTTGAAATTATGAATGATTGGCAAGTGAATGATCTTGTTAATAAAGAAAGATAGTAAAGTCCTTGGTATGATTAGTGTCTATAGGTAGAAGGGCATGCCTTAGAGTCGTTGAGCTCCTCTGATCTTTGTTACAGGATGGTGGTTAGTCACCTATAAACCTGATAAGGTGGTTAGTCACCTTGATAATTGAATGGTGGTAAGTCACCATTGATGCCTATGCATCCTCTGTTATAAGTTGAAATGAGAAATGGATACTTTGAGTATCTAATGTTACATGAAGACTCGATTACCTTGTTCATTAATCATCCAAGGCAAAATATTTAAAAGTTACATGACTTGAAAGATAAGTACTTAAATGATAAGTACCAATGAAATGAAATTGATATGCCTAATTGCTTTGTATATGCTAATGTTTTTAAATGATGCTTGTCGTTGTATCTGATAATGTTTTGAATGATACATGATGTATGAACATAAAAGTTTGTTGTTTATGTTGCATCAATTGTTACTTGAAATGGTTACAAGATTAGCATGGCCCCTGCGCAAGGATGACACGCACAAATCAAGAAATGGTACCAATATATTATGTGTTTTATACGCTATGCTATGTTATGATCATGATATGATATTATGCTTTGTTATGAATATGAAGTATGCCATGTTTTTGCATAATTAGCATGATGTTCATTTTGGAAGCATGCTACATGACATAATATGTTCATTCATTGTCATTGGCTACCTCACTTAGACTATGTAAGTCTAATGCATTCATTGCATAACATTTCAGGTTAAGGAAAGTAACAGATCGAGATCGAGATTAGTTGGAAGGTTGACAAGTCACTACAATTAAAGAGTAATGTGTTTTGTCCTTATGAACTCCTAGTATGGTGGCAAAGTGGTTAAAGTAATTAAAGTAGTTATACTAATCTTGTGGGCCTACTATTGTGAAATTTTACCTATGTTTTGTATAAGATTTTAAAGCTATATAGACTATTAAGTTAGTAATAAAATTGACATAATTGGTAGTAAAACATTGATTAAAGGACTCTATGATTTTTGTGAGTTGTTAGGCTCATTGAAATATGTAAAGAATTTTAGTAAGATAATTCAAAAAGAAATAGATTTGAATACTTTACAAAATAGTCACTGAACATTACCTAGTCTAATCAGATAGGTAAATGACCTCCGTTAGTAATGAGATTTTACAGGCTAATAACTAGTAAGTTTAATTTCAGTATAATATCACGAATTTCAGATAAGGACCCCCAATTTGTAAAAATTACAAATTAGTCTCTGAGTTTGAAAAAGTTTAAAATTGACCCCAATTCAAATAAGTTGTTAATAAGTTAAGTGTTAAGTCTTAAAAGAGATTAATAAAATATGCTGAAATGATTTTTTTGAACTTTGGAATAAGTTGTAATCTCTAATATGTTATGTCACTAAAAGATTTATGTCTCCGATCTCCGTTATGTTTTCCGGTAGCGCTCTCCGACCCGGTTCTCTACCAGGCCGGGAAGGGGGTGTTACAGTAGTGGTATCAGAGCTAGAGTTTAGTCGGTTCTGGACTAAACTTAAGTATGTTTGTATTGTGTGTTAAGTTACTTTGCCACCTAGGAGTTAATTTGTTAAGTATGTGACTTGTCAACTTATCCGATCTCTTTTATAATATAGATATATCTCGAAATAACGAAACTTGAAATAATGAGTCTGTTGCTATCTCCTCGACTTATGGCGAGTAGGTGCAAGGAGGAAATCCTCCGAATTCTCAGAACCCTCCTGTTCGAGGTGTAGAGCCTGAAGCTCCTACAGCTCAGGCATGATGTTATTAGAATATAGCTGATATGTTTCAGCAATTTATGAATGTGTTAAAGGCTAGTCAAGTCATGCAACCTACGCCACCTGTTGCGCAACCTCTTCGAGCCCCAATTGATAAGTTATCGTAATACCAAGTTTACACCTTTACTGGTCGGGACATAGATGATCCCGAAATAGTCGAGTGTTGGTTAGACAATACTTTAAGGATTTTTGATAAGCAATTAAGATGTTCGGATGAACATAAGCTTGAATACGCTCTTGCGTTGAAGCCTTACAGTGATGGGAGACTACTGTCCTTACCGTCTCTGAGGAAACCGTGAGTTGGAAATTCTTCTTTAAAGAGTTCCATAATAAGTACATAAGTGTCAGATGTTTATCGTAGGGCTCAACGATGAGTTACGACTCATGTTTACAATGTTATACATTAAAAATTTCCAAGATCTCGTAAATAGAGTCAAAGCTACGGAAGTAGCGAAGAGAGCTTAGAAAGTTAGTAAATTTAATAAGTCTGAAAAGAAATAAAGACATGAGAATTTTTAAGTGCAATTTTTGTCAACGACGACATGAAGGACAATGTCGCAAAAAAAAAATTGGAAAGGTGAATTCTTCATCTCCAGAAGATTCTGATCCCGAAGAGTGCTCGGATGAACAATCCAAAGCTACAGGTAAGAATTCGAGGACGAATTCTTTTCTAAGGGGGGGAGAGTTGTCACATCCCAAAAACCGGTCTAGTCGGAATTAAATTCTGGTGACCGAGTATTTTTATTGAATAATTTATTCAATCTTATCTGAACCAATAAATAAAATTCGGGGTAATTTATAATAGTTTATTATTATTATTAAAAAAAAAAGACAAAGAGAAGTGGACGGCTAACCACTCCTCCACTTGAAATTGGAAAGCAATTGAATTATGGGGAAACAAACAAAAGGTGGCAATTGCCACATATTTCCACTATATGTGGTAGGAAATTAAAGGGTGAATTAGAAATGGAATGGTGACAATGGACGGCAGATTGATAAGGTAGCTATAGGACAAAGTTTCGAATTTTCTATTAATAAGTGAATTCCTAACTTTTGTTTTCAATTATTATTATAAAAAAAAAAGAAAAAAAAAAGAAAAAGAAAGAGGAAGTGGCGCACTGATGACAAACAAAGTGAAGTGGCCTTAGGTAAGTGGACATGCCACTATGATGAATGGAAATGAATTGAAAGGGATTAGGGGGACCACAAATCAAGTATAAAAGGGGGGCAAGGGGCATTAGAACTCACGGCAAAGTGAGAAAGAATTCAAAGGATAGGCCGAGTGAGAAGAGAAATAAACATACGATCCAGTGTTTGATTGGTAGTCCGATATTTTTGATATAGTAATATCGAATCTCTACCGACGTCGGGGTAAGCTCAAATCTCTAGTAAGTTTAAGTTTCGGTATCGAGTTTGATGAATATTTTTATATATATTCGATACTGTTTTATTGATTAGTTTTTATTAATTATCATGGTATACAAGGTAGATTCGGAACAACCATCAAGCCCAAGAAATAAAAATAAAGTACCGATCTGTCAAGGTGAGTGAAACAAATTAGAGTTGAGATTAGAGTCTCAACTATCTTTAATTTGATGTTAGTATATATATTAAGCATGAAATTGGATTAATTAAAAGTTGGTAAATGATAAGGGTAGAAAGAATAAAGAAATTCGGATTTATAAACTGTCCTGTAGAAAACTGCATTTTTGAGCATGTTAGAGTCATTTCTGGAAAACGTGTTCTTCTACAAAGTTGTAGAGGAAATTTTTTTACATGAAATAGAGGTATAATTTGCTCAAAAATGTTAATTATAAGTCTCTGAATTGTTGTTAGAAGTTGACGGGACTGAAACTGAATGAATCTGGAAACTGCTTAGGTTAAATTGTAATTTTGAAAATGTTTAGGGTTTAATTGATGCCAATAAATTCTGGAAAATTTATTGGAAACAGGGGAGGTATTGTAGGAATGAAAAATAAATAATTTAGTTTGAATTATATATCAATTGATAGTTTAAATATCATTAGAACACATAGAAGATCAAAATGGACTAGTTTGTAAGAATTGATAATTTGAGGACTTATATGCCCTGTTTTCATGGTTTCTGGAGCATAATTATTATGTTAATATGTGAAGGTAAATTTGGTTAAAATCTCAAGATTAATGGTGTAGTGAAACATAGGTTATAAATACACTAAAGTCATAAATTTAGAATAGGCAGATTAGGTTTCTAAAAATGCCCTATGATCAAGTAATAAACTGTATTGATAGAGAAATGATAAAATTATGTGCCATACATGGTTGTAAAGGTGTGTTTATAAGCTTTCTAGAATGGTAAAGAACTCCTTATTTGGAGTTGTGAGTAAAAAGATATGAATTTTTGAGCAAGTAAAGGTCATAAAAACAGGGTAACAGTTTGCCCCTAAATCTGCATCAACATTGACTTTAAAAATTCATTATAAATTGTATAAGAGGAATTAAAAGCTATAATTTATATGGTTTAAAAGGTTATTCAGTCTAGTTTCGTTTAAAACAAACGAAATCAGATTTTGAGTTATAGAACATTTTATATAAATATTTCTTTGAGGACAATGCAAGCTGCCTAATGTACTAAATGATATATTTCTTTAATGTCTGGTTAGAAAAGAGTAGAAATGAAGGAAACCACAAAGTTGGAGAATAAGGAAAATGTCTCTAAGCTTGGATTGAGGTGAGTGTGGATGCATTTGTCTCGGGTGACGCGGTGTCATTCCGATCATTGTTTTTATGTTCTGATATGTGAGTGTAGATGCATTTGTCTCGGGTGACGCGGTGTCATTCCGATCATTGTTTTTATATGTGAGTGTAATTGTCTCGGGTGACGCGGTGTCATTCCGATCATTGTTGTTATGTTCTGATATGTGAGTGTGGATGCATTTCTCTCGGGTGACGCGGTGTCATTCCGATCATTGTTTTTATGTTCTGATATGTGAGTGTGGATGCATTTGTCTCGGGTGACGCGGTGTCATTCCGATCATTGTTTTTATATTCTGATATGTGAGTGTGGATGCATTTGTCTCGAGTGACGCGATGTCATTCCGATCATTGTTTTTATATGTGAGTATGGATGCATTTGTCTCGGGTGACGTGGTGTCATTCTGATCATTGTTTTTATGTTCTGATATGTGAGTGTAGTTTTGTTTGAAGTGTTGGGATTAGTATCCTAACCTTGTTATTTTTTTTTATTAGATAACATGAAGAAAGCATGAAATGAATTTAATAATGATTGGTAAAATTTAAAATGATAAGGAAGAAGGATTAAAGACAAGAATATTGATCTGTATATTGCTTGTTAGATAAGCATGCTTAGCATAAATATGATTAGTTGCTATGATGTGTTGATTGCTTGAGCTATGTGATATGTGACTAAATGATAAGCTTTGCTACTGATTTTTTGATGATCATAAAATGAAAATGATCTCATGTGCTTGCTGGAATTTTATGTTACCATGATGCTTGATTGATTATATGTATATGCCTATTGAAATGGCTAAATGCCTTTGAAATTATGAATGATTGGCAAGTGAATGATCTTGTTAATAAAGAAAGATAAGTAAAGTCCTTGGTATGATTAGTGTCTATAGGTAGAAGGGCATGCCTTAGAGTCGTTGAGCTCCTCTGATCTTTGTTACAGGATGGTGGTTAGTCACCTATAAACCTAATAAGGTGGTTAGTCACCTTGATAATTGAATGGTGGTAAGTCACCATTGATGCCTATGGATCCTCTGTTATAAGTTGAAATGAGAAATGGATACTTTGAGTATCTAATGTTACATGAAGACTCGATTACCTTGTTCATTAATCATCCAAGGCAAAATATTTAAAAGTTACATGACTTGAAAGATAAGTACTTAAATGATAAGTACCAATGAAATGAAATTGATATGCCTAATTGCTTTGTATATGCTAATGTTTTTAAATGATGCTTGTCATTGTATCTGATAATGTTTTGAATGATACATGCTGTATGAACATAAAAGTTTGTTGTTTATGTTGCATCAATTGTTACTTGAAATGGTTACAAGATTAGCATGGCCCCTGCGCAAGGATGACACGCACAAATCAAGAAATGGTACCAATATATTATGTGTTTTATACGCTATGCTATGTTATGATCATGATATGATATTATGCTTTGTTATGAATATGAAGTATGCCATGTTTTTGCATAATTAGCATGATGTTCATTTTGGAAGCATGCTACATGACATAATATGTTCATTCATTGTCATTGGCTACCTCACTTAGACTATGTAAGTCTAATGCATTCATTGCATAACATTTCAGGTTAAGGAAAGTAACAGATCGAGATCGGGATTAGTTGGAAGGTTGGCAAGTCACTACAATTAAAGAGTAATGTGTTTTGTCCTTATGAACTCCTAGTATGGTGGCAAAGTGGTTAAAGTAATTAAAGTAGTTATACTAATCTTGTGGGCCTACTATTGTGAAATTTTACCTATGTTTTGTATAAGATTTTAAAGCTATATAGACTATTAAGTTAGTAATAAAATTGACATAATTGGTAGTAAAACATTGATTAAAGGACTCTATGATTTTTGTGAGTTGTTAGGCTCATTGAAATATGTAAAGAATTTTAGTAAGATAATTCAAAAAGAAATAGATTTGAATACTTTACAAAATAGTCACTGAACATTACCTAGTCTAATCAGATAGGTAAATGACCTCCGTTAGTAATGAGATTTTACAGGCTAATAACTAGTAAGTTTAATTTCAGTATAATATCACGAATTTCAGATAAGGACCCCCAATTTGTAAAAATTACAAATTAGTCTCTGAGTTTGAAAAAGTTTAAAATTGACCCCAATTCAAATAAGTTGTTAATAAGTTAAGTGTTAAGTCTTAAAAGAGATTAATAAAATATGCTGAAATGATTTTTTTTGAACTTTGGAATAAGTTGTAATCTCTAATATGTTATGTCACTAAAAGATTTATGTCTCCGATCTCCGTTATGTTTTCCGGTAGCGCTCTCCGACCCGGTTCTCTACCAGGCCGGGAAGGGGGTGTTACAATGTCTGAGAAAGTTGCATGAGTGATTGGTAATTTTATTGGCATGTTTTTAGATTACGATTCAAAAGCGATTGCTTTGGGGTATAAGCGAAGTATGAAGATTTGTGCTCGTGTGGATGTGAGGGAACCGCTTAAAAGACGAAAGAAGTTAATTTTGTCGAATGGTGAGCACTATTATGTCCGGTTTCAATATGAGAAGTTGACTCTCTTTTGCTTCCTTTGTGGTATTTTAGGGCATGGGGAGAATTTTTGCCCGTTAAGATTTGCTGACGGTGGAATGGATTTGCTTCCGGGCTGGGACGTGTCTCTTCGGGCACCTTCCCGGCGAGCGGCTCCGACGCTGAGTAGATGGCTGGTTGAGGATGGTATGGAACGGTCACAGTTTATGCGCATGATTCCTGCAAAATCACAATCAAAGGAGAATCTTCAGCTGATTCCCATGCCTAAAGTTCCTGGTCAATCGAATAAATTGGATGTTTTTAGGGTGCCATTAGGGGAATTAAATTTGAATGTTGGTCAAAACTCAAATGAGGGTTTGCATAATTTGAATGATGGGCTTAAGACTCATTCGGGAGTTGCTTTAGACTTGTCAAAACCGGCATCCCTAAGTACTGGCCAGTTGGTGGGCTCTTACGCAAATGACGGGTTCGATGTTGAGATGGGCCACTCAGAGGAAGATGTTCCTCTCAATAGTTGTGATAGCTCAAAGAGGCCACGTGTTCAGTCTTCTTCTCCTATTGTTGCTACACTACAAGCCTCACATGGAGACCACTCCTCAATTTTGGCAGGTCCCTCGTCCGGGGCCAGCCATTCCCAATGAAAATCTTAAGTTGAAACGTTCGACGCTTTGGCGATGTTTTGCGTGATTTATCCCCGTCTGTCATTTTTCTTATGGAAACAAAGTTGCCGACATCTAAAATGGAGCGTGTCAGAAAGTTATGTGGCTACGTTAATGGAGTGGATATTAGTTCGGATGGTAGAAGTGGTGGTCTTTGTATTGGGTGGAAGGATGATCTTAGTGTTACGTTGCGTTCTTTCTCTGTACATCACATTGATGTTGTTATTTCGGAAGGTAATGGAGCGTGTTGTTAGAGATTGACTGGCTTTTATGGTGCACCAGAGGTTGGTAATAGGGTTCATTCGTGGAATCTTCTCCGTCAGTTGAACGATTGTCCGTCTTTACCATGGTGTGTTATTGGAGATTTTAACGAAATTTTATTCCAGTATGAGAAGTCGGGTGGAATTTTACGCCATGACTGGCAGATGCGTAATTTTCAGGAAGCTTTGGAAGATTGTGGTTTATCGGACATGGGTTATAGGGGGAGCTGGTTCACTTGGGAATGGTGGCGTACAGTAGCGAATAACATTCGAGAACGATTGGATCGTTGGGTGATGTCCTCTGGTTGGGAAGAATTGTTTCCTAACTATCAGCTCGATCATCTCCCGCATTCGTTTTCGGATCATTGCCCATTGCTCCTTAATACTGCCCCTAATTTGTATCATGCTTACCAGATTTGGCATTTTAAATTTGAAGCGGCTTGGCTTCTTGAGGACTCGTGTGAGGATGAGGTTCACCAGCTTTGGGGTAATTTTGTGGGTTGTGTCTCTAAGCGACTGCTAGCTGTAAGTTCTGGGTTGAATCGGTGGTTTCGGACGCTGCGCAAAGAAAAGAAACTCACTGTTCGAGATCTCTTCTGAGTTCGTTTACTAAGGATGAATCGATCTCTTCTGAGCTCGTTTACTAAGGATGATGTTTTTGCTGCGCTTAATTCTATGAGCCCGCTCAAAGCTTCGGGGGCAGATGGGTTGGGTGCGGTGTTCTATCAAAGGTTCAGGGGTATTATTGGGGATGATATAGCTTCGTTTTGTATTGGTGTTCTCCGTGGTGAATTCCCAATTAATGAAATTAACAAGACCCATATTGTCCTCATCCCGAAAGTGAATGATGCTCGTTCGATGAAGCAATTTATACCAATTTCACTTTGTAACGTTCTGTTTAAGATCTTCTATAAGATGTTGGCTAATAGGTTGAAATTGGTCCTTGAAGGTTGTATAGATGACGCTCAGAGCGCGTTTGTTCCGGGAAGACTGATCACTGATAATGTCATTGCGGCTTATGAGATTCTAGACTCCTTTAAGAAAAAGATAATCGGAAAACGTGGGTCGTTTACTTTAAAGCTGAACATGAGTAAGGCGTACGATCGAGTTGAGTTGGCCTTTGTTGAGCGTGTTATGCTTAAGATGGGCTTTGACCCTGCTTTTGTTGCTTTGATCATGAGATGTATCACGTCTGTCTCTTATTCTGTAGTTGTGAATGGTAGTACGAGTGCATACTTTTATCCGACTAAGGGCTTGCGTCAAGGGGACCCTATTAGCCCCTATTTGTTTCTTCTATGTGGTGAGGGGTTATCGTCGTTACTTCAGACCGTTGTTACATCTGGTGGCCTCCGTGGTACCCGTATTACTCGTAGTGCTCCGTTGGTGAGCCATCTACTCTTTGCAGATGACCGCGTTATCTTTGGTGAGGCTTTGGCAGGAAGTGCAAGTAACCTAAAAGCCCTTCTCAATGAATATGGTGAGTGCTCATGACAATTGGTAAATTACAACAAGTCGAGTGTCTTTTCTAGTTCTAATGTTATTGCGAAGAACCGAGCGGATGTTTGCCGTATTTTAAACGTCCCGGAAGTTAATTGTCCTGAGAGGTATTTGGGCCTCCCGGCTATTGTTGGGCGAGACAAGAAAAGGGCCTTTTGCTATTTGAAAGATAGGCTCGGGTGCAAAGCTGTTTCATTAAGTGCTAAAACGCTATCTCAAGGGGGGGCAAGGAGGTATTTATTAAATCTATTCTTCAGGCCATGCCTTTATTTGCAATGTCATGTTTTTTTGTTACCAAGCACTTTCTGTAGAGACCTTGAAGCTATTTTAGCGAGATATTGGTGGCAAAAATCCTCGGTCCGGAAGGGTATACACTGGTGTACGTGGAAGGAATTAAGCAGGCCCAAAGAGGATGGCGGGATGGACTTTCGTGATTTAGGAAAATTCAATATTGCATTGTTGGCCAAGCAGGGTTGGCGTTTGATCTCTAAGCCCAACTCTCTTGTGACCCGTTTATTAAAGGCTAAGTATTTTCCGCGCTCCTCTTTTCTTGATTCACGATTGGGCTCTTCTCCTTCGATGGTTTGGCGGAGCATTTGGAGCTCGAGAGGGCTTTTAGAGATGGGGCTTGGTTGGACAATCAGGTATGGGTCCAATGTGTCCATCTGAAATGATTACTGGCTCCATGGGCTGCCATCGTGCTGGGTTCAGTCTCCTCGAGTGGTTGGTGTCAATTTGGTCTCAGACTTAATTTTGCAGGACACGAACAGGTGGGATCAGCACCTGGTTCGTACCATATTTATCAACTCAGAGGCTGACATTATTCTGAATATCAAGCTCCATGTTTTTCATCAAGATGATTTTATGTCATGGAAGGGAGATGGTTCAGGAATTTATTCGGTTCGAAGTGGGTACAAGCTTCTTATGGGCTACTTTACTTCGACTGACTCTCCGCTATCATGCTTCGATTATATTTGGAGGGTAACTTGTCCATCGAAGATAAAGATCTTAAACTGGAGGATGGTTAGAGACTTTGTGCCTACTATGCAAAATCTAGTTTTTAAAAAAGTTACCACTAGCCCAGTGTGCCCTCGATGCAATACCTATATCGAGAGCTCTCTACATGTAATCAGAGATTGTTTCTTTGCATCAGAAGTTTGGCATTTACTTGGTGTCTCTGCTAGCAATTGGAGTCAATATTCATCCGTTCAATCATGGTTACTCTATGTATTTGACACTACATCACAGACGAATCATGCTATGATACTTATTGCAATTTGGGCGTTGTGGCATTCAAGAAATGTTCTAATTTAGGAAAGGGTGATTCAACGTACATATGAGGTTTTTACCTTTATCAAAGGCTATTGTCAGGGGCTCACCGTTGTCTCTTCGCTGTACATACATCAACCCCGTCATGCTAATGACCAGTGGATTCCACCTCCGTTGGGCACCTACAAAGTGAATGTTGATGCAAGTTACAGAGGATCAGATAGTAAATCAAGTTCCGGTTTTATTATACGTGATAGCTCTAGTTTTCTGATTGGAGCAGGACATCGAAGTAATTTGGGGATTACCTCAGTTTTTGAGGTGGAGGTTTTGTCTGTGCTCCATGGTCTTCTTTTTGCTCGTGATTTGGGCCTCCGTGATATTGTGGTTGAAGGCGATAACAAGTCGATATCTCTTAAGCTCAATTCATCGGAACCGAATTTGTCAAAAATTGGGATTTTGATTTGCGATTCAAAGTTGCTGGGTAGAGAGTTTACTTCGTGTCGTTTTGTCTTCACGGGGCGTGCTGGTTACCGGCCGGCGCATGCGTTGGCTGCGGAGAGTTTGAAACATGCAGAGGACCGCTACTAGGTTGAAGATGCTCTGACCCATGTTCGGCATCTTATAGACTGTGACCGGCGTTTTGTCGATCCACCGTAGTTTTCTCCCTGACTGCTGGTTGATCGGAGGGGAAATCATTTTTTCATCTCTTCGGAGTCTCCCCCTTTTTCAGATCTTCTACCGCTTTCTTTCTTGTCTTATCTCATCAGGTAGAGAAAAACCATCGGTCGTGCTGTTTTTGTTTTTTCAGACTGTTTCAGTGTGGTTTTATTGTCTTTTTAGTTTGCTTTTATTATAATAAATAAAATGACTGGTTGTTATGTTTCAAAAAAAAATTAATTAACATATTTAATTGATCAATCATTTAAAAATGGTTCAATTATCTACTTTTGTACGAAATAAACACATACAAATAAAATTATATTTTTCAAAAATTATTTTTAACGAAACGAACACACCCTTCATGGCATTGTTATTGTTCATGATCAGTCCCAACAATGAAGGCCTAAAACATATCATTATTTCTAATTTTCTGACTAATGTTTGATTTTTAGGAGGCATTTGGATCATGAATGTAAAATTACCTTAGTAATAATGTAAGATTATTAACACATTATATAGTGTGTTATATTATCTTGTTTTTAATCATTCGGTTGGAACATAATTTTTTACGGACATAAAATAATATTATCTAAGAACATATTTTACTAAATTATTTTTGATACCCCATATAAATATTCATATTTACAGGTTTTACGCTCAAGAATCAAACATTATTTACACATATATATATATATATATATATATATATATATATATATATATATATATTATACAACATATTGAAGTCATAGGATAATGTCTATGGTTGAGGAACAGATTAGTGGAGATCCTACTGCCTATATATATAGAAAAATATTTCATGCACCCGCGGTTAACGTGGATGGGAAGCCCAGAGTGAACTGAGGGCACGTAGCCGATGAAGGTATTCCCCTAAGGCAAGTAACGCTCGAGCTGCTTGATGGGTCGTCAGCACTCGAACCATCTGTAGCAACGTCTGTTCCCGAAGGTGATCGGCCTGTTTTCGGTGGAAGAACACAATCAGAAGTAAGCAACCAATAGACATTACAGGGTTTAAGATGCTTCGGTACTCTATTTTTCTTCAAGTATCTATGTCGGACCGTGTCAACGAAGAAACATAGTTGTATCCGACGTTCAAACCTGAGTCCGAGTAACATAGCTTTGGAATGAATAGATTAATCGAGTAACATACCTGGTTTACAAAGCCCTCAAAGGCTTCTAATACATCTGTTGCAACAGCCATCTGAGCTCCGTAGTTTCCCCAGCTGAAATCAGATGCTACATTTTGGGCCAAATTGTGCTGGAGTTTCTCTATTCCTTGGGAAAGAGCATCTTCTGCTTGCTGAGAAGATTGTCTAAGGTGACAAACCTCCAATTGTTGTTGATCGGTCAAGGGCTCGATGTGCGAAATCACAACCTATACAAAACAGAAATTTATAAAAATTCGACCAATATTCCTGTGCTAGGCGCATACCGATATCCAACACTAACACTTGAATGAATAAAGGGGAAAAAAGGTTATATGGGACTGCATTGCATTACATGTAAAAGCTCTGATGGCCGGAATCCTCCGATCCAATGGAAAAACCGCTCGGCCGATGTTCTCCAAAGGCCTGAGCTCAAATAAAAGACATCTACCTTTGCGGCATCGGCTTTCATTCGGAACAGATTGCAGTAGTGATTCAAGCCAGTTTCCACTAGTATCTGTAGCTCTATATCAGTAATATGTGCCTGGAGTGCATTTCTAAGTTCACAAACCTGTTTATCTTGGACTTCAACCCAGTGTCCATATTCCATTTCAAATGCACTAATCCCTGCAACATTCACATGAAGCTATATAGGTAATTTATATTTGCATGAGAAAAATATTATATGGATAGATTGATGGACCGACCTGGGTTTACGGCTCCAGATAATCCGAAATAACCGGAATCCGATGCACTGCTTATGTATATACCCTGCATCAAGGCATTGCCTAACTGGTTCATATACGCCATATTTAGAAATATGATGAACAAGGATATGAGTTTTCACTTCACCTGCTGCCTAGCTCTTTCGAGCTCTTGCTCCAATTGAGCTAGTTTCAGACGACTTGATTCTAATTCTTGAACATAGGCCTATAAGATAAAATAAAATCATATTCCACAAGCAAATTCTTTTATATGGAATGTATTTTTTGTCTACCTTTTTCCGGATACGACATTTACGAGCAGCTTCTCGATTTTGCGCCAGACGTCTCTGTATCTGTACATATCATGTGTTAAATGAAGGGTGTTGGGGAGAAAGATTTAGAGCAGATGGCTACAGAATCTTCACCTTATCAGTAGGCTTGTTTGTTTCTTGATCACTTCTTGAATGTTCAACTTGATCACAAGATATATATCCAGCCTATGTTTTAAATCAGAACAATATAGTTATATAGCTATCCCTGCAGCCGGAGGAAAAAGAAAAGAAAAGCTTAATTAACCATGATAGGAACAAACCGAATGCGACTTCACCTTGTTCCCAACATCCACCTGCACGATTGCGGATGAACCTGTATTCGGACTATCGTCGCGATCAAAAGCGTCTCCCCACCGGCTT
The DNA here is from genome assembly GCA_030270665.1 of Hibiscus trionum. Taxonomy (NCBI): domain Eukaryota; kingdom Viridiplantae; phylum Streptophyta; class Magnoliopsida; order Malvales; family Malvaceae; genus Hibiscus; species Hibiscus trionum. The sequence continues at coordinate 1,653,266 of BSYR01000016.1, forward strand.
ATCTGGTGGAATTGCTCGTATATTGCCATCCTTCTGGTGAGCACTGCTGATGGTGAGTTCATACTCTAACAAGCAACTGGAATATTGAACAAAAACAGACAAAACAGCTGTTTGATTGATTGTATTTAGCACCAGAAGAATGTTTACAACAGAACTTAGATGTGATACAATGGCTGAAAAAGAATATGCAACAAAAATCAACTAAAACTCAGAATCATGAACTAAAAATCTAGAAAACAAGGATAACACTTTTTATGCTCAAAATCTAAAACCAAGCTACCATGGTCAAGCTCAAGCTCAAGCTCTTAATTGACCCCAAAATTACATGTTACAATCATCATATAGTAAACCAAGAGTAGACAAAAAGACAAGCACATGGTAAGCAGAAACTCAAACCCCAATTCGGTAAACCGTGAACTTACTCAAGTGGTGTGATCAAACAGGGAAAAAGAAAAAGGGAAATATTGAATCTTTCAAAACTTTCAACTTTCTAAGGGAAATAAAAGAAAAGATTGAAATTTGAGAATTTTTAGAAGCTAACCTTATGGATCAACTGAACTTCCAAAACCCCAAAGTTCTTCAGTGTATATATATATATATAAGGGTTCAAATGAACACTCAAAGTTGCTCCTGTTTTTGTAAAAACATCTCTTTTTCAGGTTATGGTCTTCCACCACTCCTTGAAAGCAAACAAAAGAATCCAAAACAGCACCTTTAACGTCCATAGCCGACGTCATTTTCCGGGAAAAAAAAAGAAGAACCTTTGGGGTCCCACGTGGTAGAAAATGATTGGACGGTGAGTTCCTTGGGATTGTGGCTGGTCAAGATGGTCAGACCCCTTGCATGCATGTTTCCATTAACACAAAACCCACTAATAAAAGGTCACCATGCATGCATGCATACATACATGCATGCATATATATTATATTGAACATTAACAAAACCTACAAATGAAAGGTCAATATTTGCAGAAAATTTTACCTTAGGGTTTAGTAGACTTCTTTTCTTATTAGGGTTTAGCCATGTATTACTTCTAAAGGTGACATTTAATCGAATTTAGTGTTCGATCTATATATATATATATATATATCCTCATCTATTTTATAATTTGAGAATAATATTATTCGGACATCGTAATATTCAAATGAAATCATTTCAACAAATGATAATTTTAAAAATTCGAACTTAATTATATGATATATCTTTATACCAAACATAACATAATAAATTAATGAGGTCTGAGTTTGCACGAGGCGGCCCTAATAAACAAAGAAAAAGGTAAAACTCAGAAGAAAACAAAGGAAAATTTACATTAACATTGCCAAGATGTCATGTATGACACTAGATATTTGTTAACCAGGATAGTTCTGAACATATGCAATAAAAACGATTAAAAAAGAATCCAAAACGAGTTGAGTTATATATTTGCAAAAGATTAATTTTGAACTAGTGATAAAGCACATGAAAAATTAAAATGATATTGTACCTCACGGATCTCGAGTCTTATTAGACTCATTTTTATTTAAAAATCAGTCTCACACGTATACAACAAATTAATAAATATTTTATTTTTTTAATTAAAGGCTTCATTTTAATAAATCGTACAAGACCCTTAAATCTTTAAGCTTTCTCTATCATTAATGCATGATTTTCGTTACATTATTGCATGCCAATGAGCAAATGAGCACCGAATTTTCTCACTTGATGCAAATAAATTTATGCTAATCAATGTTAATTATTATTTATTTTTTATATTTACTTATAGACGGATAAAACGAAAAAGATAAGAAATATAATAAGAATATATATATATATATATATATTGTAAGTATTTTTATGAGCATGGTTTAGGTCTGGTGCAGGGTGATCAGACTTGTGTAACCTCCGGATGTCGCCTTAGCTGCAGTTTATAAGGATCTTAATGGTACTGTATGATTGTTGTTTTAGCTTAGTTGTTTGAGCATATCCTGTTTTTGTAAGTTACCGGTGTATTTTTTTCTCCATTTAAAATTAAATTTTTTTAATAAGGCACCTGATTAATTTTTTTTATAAAAAAATATATTTCTTTTGTAGTTTAAAGAAGAAGATGATCAAGTTTTTTTTAAAGGATAGAAGAAAGAGATAATCATTGTTAAAATATAAATTATAATTTTGTTCAATACTGTTGCGGAATACAATCGTCGGATAGAGCAAAAACGCAACTGATAATTTGAGAAAATAATAATGAAGATAAAAGAGACACAGATTTTACGTGGAAAACCCCTAAATAATATAGGGTAAAAACCACGGACAAAGGTAGAAGAATTTCACTATGAGAAAATAGGAATTACAACTTCTCTCAATCTGACAAGGAGAAAACAATGACAATTCTCTCTTGATAAGAAAGGAGAAAACAACTCTATGAAAACTCTCTAATTTCTCTAGTATTGGGAGGATGTTAGAATGATTTGGGATGTGTAAGAATGGCAAATGGCTAGGCTATTTATAGTTGAGCTTTAGGGACTAACTTATAATTAACCTAAAGTTTAGGGACCAAAAATCAATTTCCCCATTCCATATTTTCAACCTTTACTGCTGGAATTTTTCTCCATTTGATGCACCTACCAAAATTGAAATTTTCCATTTTCAATTTTGGCTGCTCTTGATTTTCAACAATCTCCCACTTGAAGATTTGATTGGAACAATCATATCTTCACACCATTCTTTCTACCTCGTACTTTCCATGTTGCTTACGTCTCTAACAAGCCACAAGAGGATCGACACCAAGTAAACTTATCAGTGTTGATTGCTTTTGTCATGAAATCTGCTATGTTGTCATCGGTATGGATCTTCTGCATATCTATCGTCCCTTCTTCCACTTTCTCACGAATGAAGTGGTATTGGACCCGAATGTGTTTTGTTCTTGAGTGAAAAGCAGGATTCCTTGCAAGATGCAAGGCGCTCTGACTGTCACAAAATAAAGAGACATTCTCTTGTTTGTGCCCGAGCTCCTCCAATAGCATTTTCAACCATATTGCTTCTTTACTGGCTTGTGTAGCTGCTACATATTCTGCCTATGTTGTTGACGTAGCCACAACCGATTGCAGTTTTGAAACCCAGCTTACAGCTCCACCAGCAACTGTAAACACATACCCTGTTGTAGATTTGCTTTTATCCAAATCTCATGCATAGTCAGAATCGACATACCCGCTGATAAGAAAGTCTGATCCCCCGTAACATAATGCAACATTTAAGGTCTCTTTGATGTATCTCAGGATCCTTTTCACAGCATTCCAATGCTCTCTGCCTGGATTCACCATGTACCGACTAACCACTCCCACTGCTTGTGCAATGTCTGGTCTTGTACAAATCATAGCGAACATTAAACTTCCCACTGCTGATGCATACGGTACTCGAGACATCTCCATCCTCTCTTCTTCACTGCTAGGACTCATACTGGAGGATAATTTAAAGTTAATAGGAAGAGGGGTAAAAATTGGCTTACAATCTTGCATGCTGAATCGTGACAAGATCTTTTTCAAGTAATTCTTTTGTGAAAGCCAAATCTTCCTATTACTTCTGTCTCGGTGAATTTGCATCCCTAGAATCTTGTTTGCTGGTCCCAAGTCCTTCATTTCAAATTCCCTAGCCAGTCGTGCCTTTAATTCTTCAATATGATCTTTGTTGGGGCCTGCAACCAACATGTCATCTACATACAACAGCAATATAACAAATTCGTTTTCACCAAACCTCTTGAAGTAAGCACAAGGGTCTGCATTAAGTCTGTTGTATCCAAGGCTCATGATGAAGGAGTCAAATCTCTTGTACCAACACCTCGGCGCCTGCTTTAAACCGTACAGAGATTTGTTCAACCTACAAACCAAGTTCTTCTTTTCTTTTTCTTCAAAACCTTCAGGCTGGAGCATGTAAATCTCTTCTTCAAGATCTCCATGAAGAAAAGCTGTTTTAACATCTAGCTGCTCTAGATGTAAATTCAATGTAGCACACATTGCCAGGACAACTCGAACCGTTGTTAGTCGAACCACAGGAGAAAAGATTTCATTGAAATCAATACCTTCTTTCTGAGCATATCCTTTGACCACCAGTCTTGCCCGATACCTCTCCACTTGATCGTCACCATTTCTCTTGATTTTGAAGACCCATTTGTTACCAATTGGCTTCCTTCCTTGTGGTAGTGGCACAAGTTCCCATGTATTATTTTTATGAAGGGCTTCGATTTCTTCTTGCATTGCCGCCATCCACTGCGAAGCATCTGAGTTGTTCATTGCCTCCTCGAATGTTGATGGCTCACCGTCCTCCGTTAAAAGGCAGTATGCAACATTACCTTCTATAACATAATCTGAGTGCCAATTGGGGCGTCTTCTCACACGATCTGATTGACGAGTTGTTGGAGCTTCAGAATTCTCTGGTTCTGATTCCTCGAGCTCTGGTTCTGCTTCAGAACAATCTCTCTGCTCAAACTCATTTTCAACATGTATCTGTGTAGTCTCTGGCTTTTCTTTATCATTGCTATCATCTTTTTCTTTTCTTTGTAGCTTATCTTCTACAAAGATAACATCCCTGCTGATAATCACTTTGCGGGCAGTGGGATCCCACAAGCGATACCCCTTTACTCCATCAGCATACCCCAAGAATTTACATTTTCTGGATTTTGGATCCAACTTTGAAATTTCTTGGGCATTGTACATCACGTACACAATACTTCCAAATATATGGAGGTTTGAATAATCAACTGGTTTACCAGTCCACATTTCCATCGGTGTCTTCAACTCAATTGCAGTTGATGGAGCCCGATTCACCAAATAACAGGCGGTATTGACTGCTTCTGCCCAGAAAGCTTTTTCTAGCCCTGCAGCTCTCAACATTGCTCGTGTTCTTTCTAACAGAGTTCTGTTCATCCGCTCTGCCACTCCATTTTGTTGAGGAGTGTATACTGTTGTGAACTGTCTTTTGATGCCTTCTTTTCTGCAAAAGTCATCAAATTCATCACTTGTATATTCACCTCCATTATCTGATCTGAAACACTTGATCTTATTTCCAGAATCAAGTTCCACCCGCGCTTTGAAAACTTTGAAGGTTGAAAACACTGCCTTCCTCTTGATAGGATACACCCAACATCTCCTAGAGTAGTCATCAATGAAGGAGACAAAATACTTTGCTCCGCCTAGGGATGTAACCGGTGCTTGCCATACATCAGAGTGAACCAATTCTAGAACAGCCTTGCCTCTAGAATTTGATGTGTTGAATTTTAATCGATGCTGCTTACTTGTAATACAATGTTCACACAAAGGAAGTGATACCTTTGTTAAACCCGGAAGTAGCTTTTGCTCCACAGGGACTTTCATTCCCTGTTCTGACATGTGTCCAAGTTTCCGATGCCATAACATGGTAGAATCTGAACTACATGAGGCAACAGAGGCTTCAGCTTCTAGCAAAGTCTCTCCCTTCAGCATGTACAAATTTGCCGCTATCTTTTCACCTTTCATCACCACAAGCGCTCCATGGAACACCTTCATGATTCCTTTCTGTGTTTCAATCTTGCTTGCATTATTATCCAACAATCCGTAGGATAATAAGTTTTTCTTCAAGTCTTTCACGTGTCGCACATCTCGAACAACTTTGGTTGTCCCGTCATACATCTTCAATTTGATGGTTCCAACGCCAACAATTTCCAAGGCATGATTATTGCAGCTGTACACAGATCCTCCTGAGATAGGTTCATAATTATAGAACCATTCTCTTCTTGAGGTCATGTGATATGTGGCTCCCGAGTCAATAAGCCATATGTCTGCAAATCTTTTTCTGCCTTCCATGGCTGTTGCTGCTTCACAACAGAGAGCATCTCCATCATCTGAAGTGTTTGCCATATTTCCTTGAGGATTGGAGTTTTTAGGTGAACTCCAACAATCCTTCTTCAAGTGACCCTTCTTTCCACAGTTGTAGCACTTTAAATTCTTCTTACTCCTTAACTTTGATCTACCATGATTGTGACTGCTACTTTGGCCACGTTCTGTTGATCTTCCTCTCATCACCATTAAGGCCTCTGCTTGTTGCAGATTTCCTTGTCTGTCTTCCTTGTTCTTGCGCCGATTTTCTTCTTCCAGAACAGCAGCTACAACGTCATCGAAGACTAGATCACTTGTAAGGTTGTTGTTTGTCAAGTTGATGATGAGTTGATCATACGAATCAGGTAGACTTTGAAGCAGAAGTTCAGCACGTTCTTGTGACTCTATTTTATAGCTTAGGGATGTAAGCTGAGAAAATAGAGTATTCAACGTGTTTAAGTGCTCTGTCACTGAAGTAGATTCTGACATCCGAAGAGTGTATAATTTCCTCTTAAGGAAAATTTTATTGTGCAACGATTTGACCTCGTATAATTTTACGAGGTGATCCCAAATCTCCTTGGCTGTCTTCTTCTCCTCGATGCTTGATAGTACTTCATCTGCTAATGCTAAATGAAGGTCTGCAATAGCATTCTCGTCCATCTCATTCCATTTCTTGTTATCCGTAAAATCTGCCGGCCTTTCGCTGATAGCCGCTAGACATCCGTTTTTTCTTAGGATGGCCTTTATCTTCAATTTCCACAGTGAGAAATTTCTCCCATTGAACTTTTCAATATCAAATTTCGTTGCCATAGCTTCTATTTCAGATAGCTCCCACTATTTCACCTTTTTGACGTGAATAGTGCCCACCACCTTCAATGAATGAGTAATATCTAACTTACTTTCTTATGATGGAGGATCCACTTTTCAGTGGCAACCAACAGAGAATACGGTAAGTAGATATACGCACCCAAATCTGGCTCTGATGCCAATTGTTGCGGAATACAATCGTCGGATAGAGCAAAAACGCAACTGATAATTTGAGGAAATAATAATGAAGATAAAAGAGACACAGATTTTACGTGGAAAACCCCTAAATAATATAGGGTAAAAACCACGGACAAAGGTAGAAGAATTTCACTATGAGAAAATAGGAATTACAACTTCTCTCAATCTAACAAGGAGAAAACAATGACAATTCTCTCTTGATAAGAAAGGAGAAAACAACTCTATGAAAACTCTCTAATTTCTCTAGTATTGGGAGGATGTTAGAATGATTTGGGATGTGTAAGAATGGCAAATGGCTAGGCTATTTATAGTTGAGCTTTAGGGACTAACTTATAAATAACCTAAAGTTTAGGGACCAAAAATCAATTTCCCCATTCCATATTTTCAACCTTTACTGCTGGAATTTTTCTCCATTTGCTGCACCTACCAAAATTGAAATTTTCCATTTTCAATTTTGGCTGCTCTTGATTTTCAACAAATACTTCTATGAATTCGTTTTAATAGAATATTAAATATAATATAATATGATATAATTTATTTATTTATTTAAAATTATATAAGTTAATAAGATTAGAATTCATTGTAAATATAAAAATCTTTAATAATAATATAAATTATTATTTATTTTATTTGTATTTACTTATGAAAAAGAAAAAGAAGAAAGGAATATTGAGAAAGAAAAAAGGAAAAAGAAAAGTGAGAAAAATGAAGAAAAGAAGAAGAAGAAGACATTTACTACATTCAAATAATAACACATGTCACCAAATAAGATCTAATGAAAAATTAACGATATTACTAGTATAAGAAGATTAACTATTAAGCAATTAAATTTGGTCAGTTGGTCTAATTGTTTATTTTTATTTCCTTATATTTTTTTAGGTTATGAGTTCTAGACTTAGCAGAGCACCCTTACCTTCCCCTAATCTCCTTTCCCTCTAGATTGAATTAAAATTAGAATCATGATTTGTCAAAAAATAAAAACCTTATTAACATTTGAGGGATCTATTAAAACACTTCCAAATTTAAAGATTAATTTAAAATTTACTCTACGATTAGAACCGATTTATTTTTAGGATAATTATTTGATGCACTGACAATGGAACCTTTTAATTTTCACAAGCGTCTTAGTTTGAGAGTTTAAAGACTTAGTTTAGGGTGTAAGATTTAGGGGTTTAGATTTAGTAGTTTAGAATTTAGTGGCTTTGAATAGAATTTAGTGCTTTATAGGTTAAAACCTAAATTCTAACATGTTACCCTAAACCCTAACCATAAATTCTTACTATTACCTCAAAAATATAAACCCCTAATCCTTAAACCCTAAAACGAATACGTTTATCGAAACTAAATTTTTTTACCACCACTGTATTAGATATAAATCCTTATTTTTAAACAGAAGAGACTTTAATATAGGATCAGAAATGAGTTGCAAATGTTTGAATTTTAACTTGAGATTGATTGAATATTTTTTAAGATTGACTTGACGGATCAAAACAACATTACTTTTTTTTTAAATCTTTTGGATGTGAACTGCGGGTGCCTCTATCTATCTATTTAATAATCTAAATAAAGATTAAATTTATCAAATCAGATAAGATAAGATCATAAAAATAATAATTTTTTACATTAAATATTTAATATTGTTATATTCCCATCGTCTAACGACATCAAATATAAGTGGTCTCTTTTTTATATATTAATAATCAGTAACCAAACATAACTTTAAAAAAGTTGAAATAAATATGCTTTTTTGGGGGGGGGGGGGGGGAGATAAATAAAAGCAATTGAATTTTCAATTTGTTAATATAAATGAGGGAAACCAAAATCAAGTACACCCCAAATGTACCAAATACGTGGGCATGCTTAGCAACAAGATTCTTTGAATCTATGACACATGTCTCTAAATATTGGCATGATTTGTAAATATAATATTTAGGTGTTCATATAATTTAAAAATATTTATTTACAAAAATTTATTAATTGATTGAGTAGTCAAAGATGTTCATATTATACTATTTTTGAATCTTGACATTTACATTTACCTTTGAAAAGTAAAAAATTCTATTTAATCAAAAATATTTTCAACGTGAAATTGTGTACAACGTTTTCTCCATACTCTATATTTATAAGCATAAGAGAAAAATTATAATTCCAATTGGCATTAAAAACGCGTACATTGGCTCATTAAAAATCTAATCATAAAAATTTATTGAGACGATTAATGGAAAAATAATACGTGTATTGACTCTCCTCATAAAAATATCACATAAGATCTTCGAATCTTCATAATTCAATCTTGAATGCAATTTTCAGATGTTGAAGTAGACAATGCACTGGTGAATAGATCTTTCAAATCACTGCTTGAAAGGATTCGTCGAATGCTATTTTTTTAAAGATCATGAGGGATAGAACTTTGGATAAAAAATATTTCATTTTGTCACTTTTGGTGTATCTACCTTTCAATTGAGCTGGGCATTCTACATTATTCTCGTACAAGATAGCTTGCATCTTATCTTGTGAATGCAAATAACATATCTTCTAGATATGTTGAGTCAATAATCTTAACTAAACACATTTTTAATTTGTGCGTGCATATAAATTATTTCTACATGATTTGAAGAGGCATCGAGTTTGAAGAACTAAAGGTAATAATCTTGTAGCACTTAGATAGTACTTTTGGACCAACTAAGATCTGATGCTTCTGGACCAATTAAGATACGATGCTTCTTGACCAACTAAGATACAATGCTTCTGGACCAATTAAGATATGATGTTTCCATACCAAAGATTTCTTTATATTTTTTCGAAGACAAAATGTATCAATTCATATTTAACAATCTTACAATTATCGAGGCACTCAATAATTTATTCATATTAAATCTTTTTAAGATTATTTAAATATATGTCTATTCATAAACAAAATTCATATTTAAGTGTTTGATCTACAGGTCGAGACAATATTTAATTTTAAGATTTTCTATCCCAAATACTTTCTTTATTTAATAATATACTTTTAAATTTTTTTGGGAGTTTCCAATTTGAAAATCTTCAAGAATTTTAATAATATTCAAATTATCAATATATCATAACAAATTTTGATCCAAAGTCTAAACCTCTTTATAAAATGCACATGAAAATAAGATCATTCTTATAATATTTTTTCAATAAGTACTCACTAAGATGATTATAAAAGTACAAAAAATATTTTGATATAAATATTCAAGCAGACATGGTAAATTTTTCGAAAATTTCAATATGCTTCTAGCATTTTAAATCCTTTAAGAATAACTTACTATACATGGATTCACAAAATAACTAGACGTACACAGAGTTTTTCATAACTGCCATAGTAAGTTATATATCATGACTATTCATTTATATCTCACTTGCATTATACCTGTAGATGTTTGGACTACTGGTCCAAAAATTTTACAGTACAAAGCGTCTTTCTACATTGACCAATCATTTTTATACTTTCGGATATATTTATATACAAAATTCTCATTTTCTTTCTTTACTTATATAAAAATATTATATATAAAATTGTTGTCGACATTTTTTCGGTTCTATTATTTTCTCATAGTGGCCTAACTTATTGAGATTTATTCATTAATTCCATTTTTATTTTTCAGGTTCCTGGAATAGAGTTATTTTATTAGTTATGTCTTGAGCCTCTTTAGGAGCACCCGCCTTCATTATATGACAATTTTAACTATTTTTCTTTTACGTGAATTTCAATCTTCGGAACTAATTCAACTATCATGCTTCAGGTATAATTTACAAAAATATTATTCATTTGAGACTTCACTTTTAATTTTCAGATGGTGCATGAGACATTAGTTACTCTCATTAGTTTAGTAAATAGGTATGAAAATTGCATGTAGTAATATGAATTATCTTATGAACTTCAGGTTGACTTTACTATAGGGATCTATATAATGATAATTCATTTGTCTTTATCCATCTTATTATTCTCTCCCCTAATGTTAAAAAATTATTTAATCAAAACAAATCATGTTGTAAATGATTTCTTAATTAAGGTTTAAGATATTTAAACATAATATAGGACTCATACTCAATATATATTATCAACTTTTTCATATACCCATTTTACGCGTTGTGGTGAGCATTTCAAACATATATCATATATTTAAAAATGGGAAATATATAAATTCTGACAAAAAAAAAACAATCACAATAGAGACTATTTATAATTTATTGGTTTGATGCATATAAGTGTAACTATATTTAAAATATCATATAAGTATTAGATGTTTTGTTCTTATGGTTTAACTATTAACGAGAGTCAATCAATAATTTTGTTAATCATTTGTTCATGAACACACTAATTTTAACAAGACGAATAGTTTTAATTGTATAATCTAAAATTTCTCATTTTCCATTTATTCAAGTAAATAATTTCACAAACTATAAGTTGTGAGTAGATGTATCTACTGAACTTATATCAAAGCTTCCCGTATTGTTTATAAACCGTCTCATATTTCATTCAATTGTGCAAGACATTAGTCTCAAATTCAACTAGTGAGGTTTTAATAATTATTTCTTTGAGAACAAGTAACACAGTAACTTCATGTTCTTTTAATAAATATTCATGTGAATCTCAATAAACCTTTCGTATCATTATTGATCGAGATGGTCTAATCGATTATGTCAACTAATAAAAATCTTGAACGTATAAAACTTCTGGTTTATCATACCATGTGATTCAAAGAAAATAAATGTCACAAAATTATTCAAAATATATAAATAAGCAATACATATAAATATTCATATATTCAAAATATATAAATATTCAAGAAAAATATAAGACATAACATAAATTGTGTAAAGTGAATGTACATAAAAAAAACAATAAAATTAATTCAAAAAAAACAAGAAATTAAAAGATTAATTATTCCCTTAAAGAGTTATGAGAAAATAAATCTTAATATGATCTTTATCACTTTTTTCATTCTTATAATTCAACTTCTGATGGGTATAAACATTCTTAAAATGATCGTATTGTTCATTTTATGTTCATGACCTCAATCACGACCACAACTACTATTGTGATTTTTATTCTTTTCGCTATATAATGTTACATTCATTTTAGAGAATGGAGGTAAATTTAATATTAAATGGTTATTTTGAAACACAAATAAACTCATGGAATAAACATAATAAAATATTATGCTTGCATTCACTTTAGATTCTGAAAGAAATTCAATAGAACGATTATGTTTTAAATTTAATATGTTTGTATTTTCTTCAAGGAATAAAACAGATCTAATCAGAGAATTATGTCTTAGATTTTTCATGCTTCCATTCATTTTAAGGAACGAAACACATCTAATCGAATAAATATAAATTGAAGAAACATACCTCTTTATGTCGTGTTTTTTTTTAATATTTAAAAATATCATGTAAAACTCAAAACATGATTAAAGATACTAACTCTCAACATTAGAATAATCGTAAATAAATATTGATCTTTAAATATAAACAATGACCTTTGATTGAATGAAAAACGAATCAAGATTTAAGGGGTGCATGTATAATTTAGCAATCTCATAATAACATCTCGAACTCCAAAAACATCACGTGATAGATATTGGTGATGTGCATATAAATATCTCACATCTTCTTTATTGCATTCTCTCCGTTGTAGATCACAAATTGTATTTACTAATATTAAATTTCGAGAATCACAATAATTTAACGAGATCGTCGATGACATATTATAAACAAAGTAAAAAGAATAACAAAAACGAGAGGAATGCAAGATAAAGAGAGAAACTTGTATTGTATTCTCAATGTGGAGTTGTGTACAATACCTTCTCCAAGCTCTATATTTATATGCATAAAAGAAAATTCTTAATTTCAATTGACATTAAACCCTAATAATAGAGTACATTAAACTCTCATTTAATATACAAATATTCATCATAAATAAATATTCATAACACTACGTACATTAAGAAAAATTATTTTTAGATTAGATAGTGAGATATTACATTCCCAAGGCAAATACTGAAATTCGAACTCATACAAAATGAGACAACATGAGCATCCTTTGCCACTCAGCCAATTAGTGGATCTCACATTAAGAAAAATTATTTAATACCAAAGGTGGGCCCTCATTAGGTTCGGTGATAGCCTTGGCCCCCTTTAAATTTTGAAAAATTAACTTTGAGTCCTTTAAAAATTTTAAAATTTTAAATTTGGCCCTTTTAAAAATTTTAAAAATCTTATTATATTTTACAAATTTTGAATATTTTAATTAAGTCCCCTCCTGATGTTTTTTAAATTTCTTATTAAGTCTCAAAATTTTAAAAAATTAAACATTTAAAATTTTTGAAAATTTTAAATAGGCCCCTCAACTTGAGTTATCAAGATATGTCCCATTTCAATATACATATTGTGGTCTTTAGATTATAAAACACTTTATATTTTAGGGTTTAGAAATGTAGTTTAAGGATTTATTGTTTTAGTTTATAAGATTTAGGGCTTATGGTTAAAATTTAAGGTTTAAAAAGTTAAGTTTTAGATTAAAGATTTAGATGCTAATTTTTAAAGAGTAAATAGACATACTTATATATATTTTTTTTATAAACATATATATATAAGTATTCCTGGATTAATCAAAACTGGAGTAGTTTAATATATTTTTATCTTTTGTTAATTACTATTTTTAATAACCTGATTATCATATTTTTTTAATTCATTTAAATTATAAATACTAAACTTTATTAAATTTAAAATATCTAACTATTTAACATCTTTCCCAAAAGGTAAAAAGGAAAGTTGTGTACCAATTTGCTACGATAACCAAGTAATCATTTAGTGCATGCATTGCACGGCAAAATATTGATGTATATATATTGGTGATTAGACCACTAGCTACACACCTCTTTATTTTGCCTTTTTCCTTTTTAATAATTGTAAAACCTTTTTCTAAAGCTCATTTCACACAAACATGGGATGGAACCACATAAATGACGTCAAATTAATTCTTTTAGTTATTCGAATTATAATATTGTGAATAAAGTAAATTAAATAAAAAATTGTTCTCATAATAAATATTTACAGTACTCAATTCAGATTAATAAATTAATAAGTTAGATATAAGTTGTTATATAAAAAAGCTTAAAGAGTAACATTTTAATATACATGCGTAACAAAATTATACAAGTTTACATATTTATGTTTTAAGAAAACTAAAATTTAATTTTTTTAACTCTATACCCTAAATTCTATCTATAACCTTTAAATAAGCCCTACGAACTAAACACATAAACCTTAAACTAAATTCTAATCCCTAAAACAAAAAAATGTGTAGTCGAAAATTGAAATTTTTTTCTTGATTTAAAATTTCATAAGAAAATCAAATCACAAATTTATCATTTTTAAAAAGTTAAAATATAATTTCATGTATTAATTTAAATTTTTATAAAATTTAATAGAAAAACAAAACACAAATTTATCATTTATGGGGATAAAACCTCTATCTATCCCTCATGCGTAACCTCTGTGTATAAATATTTAGAAGCGTAATTATTTCATACAGAAGCGTTTGAGTTTATACAAGCGTCTTAGTTTTAAGGATTATAGATTTCATTTATGATTTAGGGTTTAGGAGTTTAAGGGTAGTATTTGTAAATTTAGGCTATTGATAGAGTTTTGAGTTTAGGGTTAAAATTTAGGGTTTAGAGGTTAAAACCTAAATTTCTAATCATATTACCATAAACCCTAAATTCTAGACTTTAAATTCTAACCCTAAACCCTAAATTCTAACAATGAACCCTAAATTCTAAACATCTACGATAAAACTCTTAAATTCTAAATCTTAAACTCAAACCTTAAACCCTGAAATTATTTTATGACAAATTTTGTTTTCGAAAGTGGTCCTAAATAACTCCTTTTTCTTTATAAGAATTAATACGGTACGGATAAAATTTCTTTTCAGAATTCTTTTGTATTTTAAAAAACAAAAACAAAAAAGAAGTACAAGTGTCAAACACAAAAAAAAGAAATAAAAAAATAAAATCACAAAATAGAAGTGGGTGTACAAATATTTCTACAAGGTCTCAAGCATGAAGAAAAAGCAATACAAGCTGCAATGTAAGACATTCAGAGTCATGGAGAAAGATACCAATAATTATATGTGCTCTGCTTTCATATTCTTTCCTTTATTCTTGTTTTTATGTCTTTAATGGGTACAATTCTATGCCAAATTTGGTGGCTATAAAACAAAAACAATACCAAAGATTTTGAAGCCATTGGAATTGCCTTTTCAATTCTTTTCAAATATCATACCAACAACCAGTTGGTCTAGTAGGATGAAAAAATACTCTTAAAATAATTTCAGATTTTTGAATCTTTAGCACTATAAATAAAAAAATTGAATTGGAAGATCGCTCTCATAAAATAGGCTATTACAATATTTAATCTGAATTAGTCAACCAATTATTATACCAAAAAAATCTTTTTCAAATATCATGTGGTTTGGTCTCAAAGTCTTGAAAAAGAAAGTGCAAATGCAAATTGTAAAGTGACAAAAGAACAGTTAAGATTCCCAAAATTGGGAAGAAGATGATTCTTCGGTCTGATGTAACCATTATTAACCCCCAGAAAAAACATTCGGAATTTTGTCACATGCAATCTAGGAAAATGGAGGTTTTGCTGTTTATAGGACAATGTTAACGACCAGGCTTTAAAACATCAACATTCATTAGAATAGAGGAAGTAATCTCATTTAAATATAAGACCAATAATCTGAGATTTATTCAGTATGGAATAATATCGCTCTAATAAATTCACGTGAAGTGTAAGTAGAAATAGGAGAGTTTGTTTGAAGAGAAAAACGGTATATTAGCCTCTCTAAACTAAAGATTAGATATACTTATCGAATTTAAAGTTTAAAGAATTATATTGTGGGATTTAAAATTTAAAATTTAAAATTTAAAATTTAAGATTAAGTGTATGGTTTAGATTTTATGGTTAAGATTTAAGGTGTTAGAATTAGGGATTTAGATTATTGTATAAATTTTTTTTACACGGCCATTTACAATTTAATCAAGGCATAATGCCAAAAAATACTCATAACATTTGATTGAATAGTCACTTTGGCTTATGTTCTTTTTTTGAAGCAATTTAGCCCTCAACATTTCATTTTAGGTCAAAATGACACATTTTCGGATAAAAATTGTTAGTCAACGAATTGTAAATGCCTTGAAATGACATGACAAACCTACATAGCAGTACAGGCTGACATGTCAGTGTCATATAGACAAAGGTGTTAACATGAAAGAATGTCAAATCAGTCAAAAAAAATAATTTTATACAATTATATAAAATATAAAAAAAATATTTTTCTACCGATGTGTCATTTTGCCAAGTCATTTCAAGTTGTTTACCGTTAGTTGACTAACAGTTTTCATCCACAAAGAAGTCATTTAAACCCCAGATAATTTATATTGACTTATCTTAGAATATTTATGAATATATATATAGGGTTAGGATCAACTATCACTGTGTAAAATTCTTTAAGTTTTACACGTTTTTTGGATCGTTGGATGGGGAAAATGGATGGTTGAGATTAACTCTGTGTTTTTAATTCCCAAGTGATAATCTTCACATATTTTACTGTTAATCTCATACATCTGTTTCACTCATCCAACTATCCAAAAAACGTGTAAAACTTAGAGAGTTTTACACAATGTAAGTTGATCATAACCCTATATATATTGTAAGTTTATTGATTTTTTTTACTATTGTTAGAGGTTAAGCCTTCTTTTATGTTAATTTTCTACTTATTTTGATTTTATTTTCCTCTTTTATGTTATTCTTTTACTTCTTTTAATTTTGTTTTTCTTATATTGTATGTTACTTGAATTTTATTGGTATTTTGTCTTATTTTTAAAGCTTGTTTTTCTATTGTTATTTTCTTTTTAGTTCTTTATGTATTGTTTATTTGTTATGATAATTGAAATATTATTTTACATGTTATTGTATTATTTTTTGGTTTTTACAATATGCTTTAGTATTTTTTTAGTCTAAACTTTTTGTGTTGTGCAAAATCTAATTTCGTATATTTTTTTTCAAATGGTAACAGTTGGAATAATGCCTCATATGTGATGAGGTCCGAATGACATGTATTTCATATATTTTTTTATAAAAAATTAATTTATATTTATTTAATTAATATTTATAAATATATTATATGAATGAGTGATGGAGCAGGTAAAAAGGGGATTAGGTGAGTCTCAAGACCCACGTGCGTAATGAGACATGGACGGTTTTAGTCTTGCAGGTTGTGAAACAGCGATGATTTTAAATTTTATTTTCGCAATAGATCGTAAAATAAGAATGGATATTAAAATTCTTAATGGGCATGAGTGCGAAAAAAATATCCTTCACACTCATCCCGCTCAATTGACATCTCTAATCAAATATTGGAGATATTTTTTACTTTATGCCTTTAACCAATGTTTGGAACCTTTTTAACTATGGTAGTAAAAGTTGAACAAAACAAAATTGATGAGATTCTTTGAAATTGACCAAATGTCACTTTCGAATGGTAATGTTGAGGCAAATTTGAAGGAGGTCATTCGATTTCAAATGTCACCTTTCACTTGGGTGTCAATCTATGGTTAGATTTCCCCCACAAATACAATCCAGAAAACGCACCTTCACCACTACATGTTCAATGGGTTCTTTCAAGTGTCAAAATCCCTGTCGTATGCTTTGTTTGTACGAACGCATCGTGCCTCAAACTTTTGTTCCAAATTTTGGGGGGACCTTGTTAGCTTTTAACAAGATCTATGAATTTCACTCTTTGCATTTGCAGTGCTTAAAAGGATTCAAAATCATATTTCAGTTTTAATATTTTAAAACTCGAGACTTACTTCAAATGATTCATGGTTTTTCTTCTCTATTTTATGCATTTCTTTTGCTGAATTCCATAAAAAACGATAAATAATTCATTGACTGCATTTTCCCTTAAATATCCCCTTAAAAAGAAACTGATTAACATTTTTCATAATAAATATAATTATATAAACACATCACCGATCGCTATAACTAAGAGGGGAATAAGCATTGTCACTTACAAGCAATCGGTCATCTCCTTGTCCTTGTGGCATCGACAAACATGGCTCGAGTCCAATGCTCAACATCCTCTGTTTCTGATGGTGGAGGGGGGAATTTCGGATGCTCCACTATATCCCATTCATCGATAAGGCTTTCGTTCCTCCCGTTATCAGAAATCTCATTGGCAAAAAGAAAACTGGCAGCTGAACTCGGAAGGTTGTGGTCAGAGAAGTTTTTCTGCACCGCCAATGCAAAACAATATCACAACGGTTTATTCAAATTGTCAAGCTTCCAAGTTACAGTCTAAAGTCGGTTGCACCATCACGCTAGTTACAATTTACCTAGTAGTAGAGAGATAAGTGGAAAAAGTGTATAAATTCACTGATCAAAGCCAGAAAAAATATCACCGAGTACTAGAATATATATAATTTAGTCGTATTTTTCCCAAGAAATTATACCCTCCCAACTATTAATTAACAGCAACGTGAGATAGAAAAGTCGATAGAATAGAAAGTATACTGGATCATGTTGGTCAAAATACCAGACAAAGGGTTTCAAATATTAGTCATGTGAATCAGAGAGGTCAACAAGCAAAAATCTCAGAACTTCCAATAAACAAAGTCAAGGCAATTTCTGTACCGTAAAAGGCAGCATGTGTGCACTCTCCAATAACGTGCTTGATGACGTAGGAGAATTCACATTCCATACAGATTTGTTAAGTTGTTGGGCTTGTTTACCCGACCTGAAAATAAAAAGATAAGAACAACAAACAACTCCATAATACAACTACTTCCCCTTAAGTCTATTTAAATAACAACTAAACAGTTGTTCCATACTCGAAAAACTTTCTAAACTGTACCTTGAACAAGCCATTTTCAAGGAAAAAACAGATCGAACTTCCTTAGTTGAAGATAGTGTGGCCAACAATTTAGAAAATGCTTCGAAGGTAGATGCCTCAGTAGGAACATCTAAACAGAGTGAGTTATAGCAGTAACTTGTTATGCATGCCACACTTTTCTTCAGAAGAGAGATCCCTTTCTGCAAATCCTTGTGTGTTTCAACAGTGTGTGGAGAGGCAGAAGAATAATTGAAGCTACTTCTTGAATCCAGCTGTGGCCTTCTCTCGGATTCCATTGAAGCAACACCAAAATTACTAGAGCTTTTATCTGTCCATGAATTGTCGCCAGTAGCAGAGCAATAATTTTGGCGTGGTATAAAAAGTGGGTACTCATTGCTGCAAAACACAAACAATATTCAGTCTCACAGCAGAAAACCTCGGTAAGCCATGTAAAATAACATTTCCAGTGCAATATACCTTCGAGAAGAAGGGCGTGCATCCCAATAAGAATCCCGCTGCCATATCCGGGAGCAAGATCCCTGAGGTGAAACTATTTTACGATGAGTATAACAATAATGGAGGTAAATGGTGATCTCACATATGGTCAATTTGTTTGTTTATCATTATAGAAACCACTATCCTTCAATGTGAAATAGTAGAATTTCACAAGGGGAAATATCTCCAAGAGATTGCTGCTAGAAGATCTTTCTCAACACCATAAGTAAACAATAGAAAACAACAAATTATATATAAAAATCACCAGACAAAAACATGAAGAAGCTAAAAAATTGGGGGGGAGGGGGGATATAACAAATGCATAAGAAAATACACATGGTTTAGCTATTATTTTAACAATGTTGTCTAAAAGAATATTTTTTCTTAAGTAATAATTCATAACGATTTGAACTTTTAGACCTCTTGAAAATTATCACAGGAAATCTGCACGACTCAAAACTAAAAAAACTGAAGTCACTCAACCAGATATTTCAAGAAATTTTTTGCACAGCATGCAGGTACAATCAGTTATTAGTTCTTACCGCAAAACCTGAGTTATGAAGAGCAGGAGCAGCCAAATTATGAACAACAAGATTTAGAAGTTGCACCATGTATCTGATTTAAAGTCATGGATTACCAAAGAGTCAGAAACTAGAAAATTCATACTAATAAAAGACTTACATCATGAAGGACATTTAAATCTAAGGGAAGGGATACCCCAAGGTAAATATTACACAATGAGAGAAAATAATTGCAGCAGGATAGAGTTGTTGTATAGCCTTATAAAAATAAGAAAACAATACCCTAACGAGGCAGCAAGCTCCTCTGATGGAACAGAGTGTGGATCAAGCCCCCTTGGTAAGCGTACATTACAAATCTGGTCATACTGACCACTAGATCCATCTCCTCCCTCCTCGTCTATATGTACCTGCGAAAATAGAACCAATCTAACTTAATTAAAAGCAACACGACTTAACCTAGGAGACTTGGTCCTAAAATAGAAAAGAGGGAGGCTAGGGGGGACGAGGAATATAAGTTTTCAGCTGAATATCCTAATTCTAACCAGTTAATCAGGTCATTAAGTCTTGTAAAAGCAAAATATAACCTAGATTTTTGGTCAAATCTCGATAACTTTCATATCATCAAGATAAAGTTAATAGCTAAAAGAAGCAATCAATTAGAAGTTTAGCACAGAAGTACTCACACGACGCTGGGGAAACAATTTGCATATCTGTTTTATGACAACAGATTGCTTATGAAGACGTTCTGAAGTAATTGCCATCTGCAACTCAGAAACTGACATAAGTCACAACTTTTGGATAAAATATAACTATTCCAGGCATTTAATAAATTAGAAAAACCAAAAAACCTACGGCAAACATAAATCTAAAAATCCATAAGAAACACAAATATAAAACAGGTAGTCCTCACATGCCCCAAGCTTTGTGTGCAAATAAGGTTGGGATAGAACTTTTCGAGCTTTTCCACACGATTCTTTTCCAACTGCAAAGAGAAATGATAAAAAAACTTACAGTTATCATTAAAAAAGCTTTCTCGTGAAGAAACCGAAAAGGAACAAACAAAGTTAGTACCATTCCACGAGCTGATTTAAGCACTCCATACTTGACCTTTAAGTCATTAGACACTCTCTCAATCTTAACCTTCCCTGTATGTAAAACGTCGTTTATCAGATGCCTAACAAATGTAAACACGAAATTGTTAAAATATAGTAATAGTAACTAAGGAGCAAACATCAAACAAAACCTTGAGCTAATTGCTCTTTGCTTCGACGAAGCTTCTCCTTCAAGTTAGTTAGCTTCTCGCTTTGACTAACTTTCCAGTTCAGTTGTTCATCAGCTTTCCCCTATAATAACACAAATCAAACCTAAACAAAACTCGAAAAGGCAATAACAAACAAATAAAATTTCCTACTAAATGAAAGAAATCAGACCTTCGCGGCAATCAGTTCGTTTAATTTTGAATGTAAAGATTCACGATGGCTTTTCAATGATTTTAACAAAGAATTATACTCGTTTAGCCTGCAAAGCACAGTTCACCAAAGCAACAAACAACAATCAACAGCTTAAATTTTTTTATTCTACAAAAGATTTTATTTTTCTAGCGATGCTTCTTTTGAATGGACCTGTAATTGACGCAAACGGCGCAAATAGAAGCGCGATTTGAATTGTCGCAAATACCGCAGTTACTAGCTTTCTTTGACATCATCTGATTACAAAATCTTCGTCTTCTTCGTCAGAAGAATAGAGAATCAAAATCCATAAAAAATATATTACCGTGGACTAAAAAGGAAGGATTCCCCCTCACCGCCGCCCACTTTTCGTTGTTTTGAAGGGAAAAGCATAGCAGAGGTTGAGCTGAGGTGGAATCGACGGTGTATGATGAATCGGTGACCACCGGAGATGGATCACGGTGGAGATGAGTGCAACTGAAGACGACGCCGTTTGACCTTCCCTTATATGTGGCTACGTTATCCCGACTCCGAGTTCCAAGTAGTAAGATATTACTTCCAAAGTAATCATAAACTCTCTCGGGTCTAATTAGTAATTACATAATTTTTAAAATGAAATTATTCAAATATTTTAAGGAATATTTTAATACATAAATTGTGTAAAAAAAATTATATAATTATTAATATTTAAGCTATAAAATTTAAATTTTAAATCTTAAACCTTAAGAATCTAAACTTAAACCTTAACCCTTAAATCATAATCTCTAAATATCTAAACCCTAAAATTAAAAGTGTAAACTAAAGTTTACATAAACTTTTGTATCAGAGTATTTTTCATGTCTTAATTATTTTAAAGCTTAATACCAAAATAAGTGCCCAAACTATCCAAAATTTTCATTTTAGGTGCTTAAACTGTTTATTGTTCCTTTTAGGTGCCCAAATCATCATTTTTGGTTAAAATAGGTGCTCATACTATCATTTTTGGTCAAAATAGGTGTCTCAATTTGACTTTAAACATGGGCAAAAAATGATGATAGTTTGGGCACCTAAAATGGATAAAAAAATTAGACATCTAAAAGTGAAAAACATGATAGCTTGAACACTTATTTTGACATTAAGCATTGTTTTAAATAAGAATTATATTTTTGATATGCAAAGTGAGTAAAAATTTCGCACAACCCTTCATGTTTAACTATAAAATATAAAACTTAAATTAGTAACCCTAACACCTTGTAACCTAAACATTAAACCATGAACTCTAAGTTTTAACCATAAATTTTAAATTCTACCCTCTACAAAGTAAACCCCTAAACCACAACTTAAATCTCTAAACCCTAAAATTAAAAGACTTATATAAACTAAAATTTACATAAACTTATGTATCAAAGCATTTTTTTTTTAAATAATCACTTACTCCAAAAAAATAGTATTTTACTTTAATTTTATAATAATGTAAAAAAGTAATATTTATATTTCAATTCACATTACATTAATATATGAAGGAACAATGTTATAACAATTAGACTGGTAATTAAATTAATCAAATTATTGCACAAACCAACTTGTCTCAGTGGTTAAGGGAACGGTTGTTGTTCCTAGAGGTCACGGGTTAGAGCACCAGCAGCTGCAGCAGGGTGATTAAGCGTTCATTGTCAAATGGTTGAGAGTATATATAGAACAGATACTACTTGTAATCACTCTAGCTTTCATAAAAAAAATCAAAAAAATCAAAAAAAAAATTAATCAAATTATTGAGGGGGTTGGATGCCCCTTGGTGCTTGGTTTTCTTCTCTCTCACTTGCAGATATGGAAGCAGCATAATGATTGGGTTTTTATAATGCCTCTTTCCGTCTTTATCAATCGACCCTTACACATAGCATTGCGTGTCTTCACTGTTTGGAACTATAGGAGGTGTCGTTCGAGATCATGAAGGTAATTGGGTGGTTGGCTTCCACAGGGTAGTTGGCATCACAACGCCACTACAGGTTGAGCTTTGGGCTCTGTTCACCGGTTTGGAGGTTGCCAGAGCGCATGGTTTTGAGTCACTCTCACTCATGATCCAATCCGACAATGCCGAAGTTGTTTGCCTTGTTTTTGATCTTGATTGCTCGGTGCGTTCCATCCATCAGTTACACCAGTATAATTGGGTATTGTTTGGGTTCCAAGTTAACATACTTGCTGATGGTGTTGTTCGGCGCCGCTTTTCTTAACTTTTTCACCTAACTTTTAAAGAAGCGTCGTCGAACACTAAACTTTTATCATCCGTGGCCCAATTTTTTTACTATTTTTGCCCTTAAACGTAGTTGTTAAAGAAGCTGAATTTTTCATCTTCTCGTCACTCTGCTTTTCAACCCATCTTTGTGGTTTGGCAGCCGCGTCGAAAGGGCTCTTAAGACTTTGTTTAGAATTACTTTTCAAATCAACTTTTAGAATTAAAAGTTGGTTTGAGGCCAAAAATTGTGCTAAACAACTAATTTTTGGAGAAAAAACTGCTTTTGAAAAGTGATTTTTTTAAGGCTTAAACGTCATATAGGTGTTCAAACTATACCATTTTTTCCAGTTAGGTGCCTAACGTTTGTTTCGGGCCACTTAGGTGCCTAACGTTTCATTCCGTAACCCATTTTAGGTTTTAGCCGTGACGGACGTTAAAATTTTCCGTTAAAGGACACGTGGCATGTTTTTAGATTTTCTGATATTAAAAATAATAAAAAAATAAATTAAATTAATTAAATCCCTTAAACTCATCTTCTTCCCCCATCAAACCATCCCTCCTCTTCCCCTGTTCTTCTTCCCTTAAACGTCGGGAAAAAAATGGGTAATAGCTGGTATTGCTATCAGGACGTCATTGAAGCTAATAAACACAAAACCAAGACCAAAACAAAGTGAAGAAGATGAGGAAGAAGACGAAGCTTGTTCGATGACTCGAACTTCAAGAGAAGCAAGAATACCGAACAAATTACCTTGCCCTCCACGGCCAAGGAAACGCCGCCCTCCTCTAAGACACCATTATAATGGAGTTAGAGAGTTCTTTACGCCTCCTGATTTGAAAACAGTTTTCAAGCTCTGCCATGTTGAGAAAGCAATTTGAGTTTAGCATTGCTACTTATTTTAGAGTTGAAGTATGTGTTTTTAGCTTTGTAGGTTTATGTTTTCTCTTCCCCTCCCCTTTTTGGTCTTTTGGCATTAGCAACTCGTATAGTGGAGAGGATTTAAAAGTTGTACAAAGATAACATTTTTATGAAATAACTAGTGTTGTTTAGGTTTCTGAGTTTGAAGTTTTTTTAGTGTGTATTTATTTCTTGTCTGGTGCTTGTGAATCAGAATGATTTGGATTATGATGATTGTGGAATTGAAGGTTAAGAATGGGGATGGTATTCAAATGAAAAGATTAGGGTTTTTTTGGTTTGAATGTCAGCCAAATTTAGGTATAGAATATTGAAGTTGTAAGGAAAAATAAAAACAGGATTTTGTTGCAGGCTGCAGGCATGGTGAGTGATGAATAGCAAAGTTTGCGATTTTTTTAAAGAGGATTTCTTTTAAATATTTCTTTCAAGAATTCAGATTTTATTTGAGATTTTTTACTATCAAAATACCTCTATCTGACGTTTAAGGGAAGAAGAACAGGGGAAGGGGGAGGGATGATTTGATGGGGAAGAAGATGGGTTTAAAGGATCTAATTAGGGATGGGCACGGGTCGGGTCGGGTCTTTGGCCCACCCGAACCCGACCCGAAACTAATTATCCTAAAACCGACCCCGACCCGATCTAATTTTTTAAAAAACCTGACCCGACCCGACCCGAAAATAAATATTCTAAACCCGACCCCGACCCGACCCGACCTATAGAAAAAAATTAATTTAGGGACCTAATTGTAAAAAAATAATTTTAAGAGGCATAATTATAAAAAATAATAATTTTAAGGACTAAAATGTAAATAAAAAAAAATTAATTTTAAGGACTAAAATGTAAATAAAAAATTAATTTTAAGGACCTAATTATAAAAAAATATAAAGAGGGGGTATTATTACAAATATCCTTAAAAAATTTAGGGGAAAATTACACTATTAGTCCCGGGTCGGGTCGGGTCGAATTTTTTCACCCTAAAACCCGAACCCGACCCGACCTCACCCTACACAAAAACCCGACCCGAATCCGATTTTTTCATAAAAATACCCGACCCGATCGGGCCGGGTCGGGTCGGAACCCGTCGGGTCCGGGTACCGTGCCCATCCCTAGATTTAATTAATTTAATTTAATTTTTTATTATTTTTAATATCAGAAAATCTAAAAACATGTTATGTGTCCTTTAACGAAAAATTTTAACGTTCGTCACGGCTAAAACCTAAAATGGGTTATGGAATGAAACGTTAGGCACCTAAGTGGCCCGAAACAAACGTTATGCACCTAACTGGAAAAAAAGGTATAGTTTGGGCACCTATTTGACGTTTAAGCCTTTTTTTAACTCAAACATAAAAGTTAAAATTTTTAGCTTTTGCGGTTGTAAAAGTGATTTTGAGGGTTAAATTATAATTTTAACCTTCATTTATTATTGTGTTTATTTATTATTTATAAATTTATAATTCTTTACGAAGATATAATTATATAATTAATAATTATTTTTTAATTTTAAAATGATATATATTTATTCATGTCAAGTTTTTTAAATAAAATATTTTAAAAAATATATATTTTCATGGAACACGTATAATTGTTAAAAAATATATTTATTAATGATTTTTTTTATATTTTTATAATAATTTAAGCTGATATATTTCATATATTATAGCATTAGAGAATTTGAATATCATTTATATATATATATACATATATATAACTTACAATATCTTGTTCAAAATAATCATTTATCTTCTTAAAAGTACTTTTTGATAGCAATGTTGAACACTAAAATCTTACAACTAATGTTTTAAAATCTCTTTTCAAAATCCCCTTCTAACAACACTTTTAAAATTCACTTTTCAAAAACAATGCTAAATTATAGATCGTGAATATTTTAGATCGTGATGTGAGGAGTCATCTCTATTGTAAAATGCTTTCTAGTTAGCTTCATGGCTTAGGCCTTATATTCGAGAAAAAAATTAATCAAATTATTTTTTATTCAACCAATTAAACTATAGATCTATAAATAATTATATAAAAGGTATAAGAAAACGCAAAATCCAATTTAATCAGTCACGGTCTAAAAATAATTAAATAAAAAATTCAAAATCCAAGTGGATTTTAATTTGTTAAAGAGTGTGCGAGAGAAAATATGACGAAAATTCTGAAATGGATTAGAAATATAAAATTTGAGGCCCATAGCAAGGAGTGGACAAAAGGCATGTGTACAAGGTCCATTAAGGCGTTTGAAATTGGGGCGAGATTACTTCAATTCGGTAAAATTTAAGGAAAATACACAAGTACAATCCTTTTAATTTTAGGGCTTAGGGTTTTAAGTTAGTGTGTAGATTTTAGGAGTTTAGTGTGTATGGTGTAGAATTTAAGGTTTATAGTTAGAATTTAGAGTTTAAGGTTTAAAGTTTAGGTTTTAGGGTGCTAGGATTTGAGATTTAGATTTTAAATTTTATAGAAGGGTTGTGTAATTTTTTTTACACAGCTTGTGTATCAAAATATAACCCAAAATTTAATAGTTTTTTAAGAGATATATTATGATACGCAAGATATAGAAAAAAAAATTACACTATCATTCATATTTAAATTATAAAATTTAAAACTTAAATTCCTAATCTTAAATTCCTAAACCTTAAACTTTAAATTCTAATCATAAATCTTAAATTCTAAATCCTATAACCTAAACCCCTAAACCTAAAATTTAAAAGCATGTGTAAACTTGTTTATAAAAGCTTGAGTATCAAAGTATTTTCCTTTTTTTTAAATCATTTGTTTTTATGAATTTTTATTTGGTTCGAATTAATTTGATTTTTAAGTTTTTATATTAGTGTTTTGTTTCAGTAATTTTTTAAAAAATAAATTTGTTTATTTTTTTTACATTTACTTGATAAGTTTTAAAGCCCTTTACGTTAATATTTATAGAAAAATTAATTTTTCAAATAAATAAAAACAACTAAATAATTCTTATATAATATTTATATTTTTTTGAAATATATATCACTTACTTGTTGTCCATTATAAAATTGTCGGCAGGGGCGGAACATCACGGGGTCCACGGGGATGTGGCCCCCGCCAACATTTTAATTTCTTTAGGGGAAAAAGGTAAAATTAGTGTTGTAATCCTTTAATTTTTATAAAATTTTATTTTAGCCCTTTCAAAACTTTTAGTCTCATATTGGTCCCCTCCTTTATAAATTTCTAGTTCCGCCCCTGATTGTCGGATAACCATATTTTTAAAATTTCTATTCTATAAATAATCTAAACACTTTAATATGGTTTGAATTTTGGTTCGATCGGAGTTTAGCCTCATTATGGACGTGGAGGACTTATGTTATGGACTCTTTTCACCACATAATTCATTGTATCTATCTGTTAAAAGAAGACATAAAAATAATTTTAGCTTTTAACGTTTAATTTTTTTTTTTTGTAATTTTAGTCCTTGTCTTTTTTAGAATAAATTTAACCTATATTTTTATGTTAAATTACATAATTTTTAACTAGCATTATGATTAGACTGTTAAATTTTTAATAGCGATCACATGCTAAATACATGTTCAATACATTTTATATAACATGACATCTAACCTATTACATGTGTAATACAATTTTATTTTAATATGCTCATCCCTTGTTGTCTTAGTTGTAAAGGATGACCTAATTTATTTAGGTGACCCGGGTTCGAGCACCAATTTTGCACGGTGTGTGTGCCTTATTAAAAAAGACTAAAAAAGTTGAACAAATGCTATTCTTGTATCACACCAACATATTCAAAATAAAAAATAATAATTTTATTTTAATATAAAATATAAAAAACAATTAAACTTTAAATAAAATATTTAAGACAAATACAATTAAAAAAAACAAACGTGGAAAGAAATCTCTTAATCTTAAATGGTGGTAGAATCTAAAACCCTAACTAACCCTTGAAATTAGCCTTAAAATTTCAAAGTAAAATTCATTCTAAAACCATAACTAAGGCCTTGACAATTAGCGGATAGCTGATAGCAGATTGTATTAGCTGATAGCGGATTGCATTAGCTGATTTGACTAGCTGATTGTATAAAAGTGTTTGGTAACATTAACTGATAGCTGCAGATTATTTAAACAAGTAAAATGACATATAATGACGTGTTTATATTCAATACTTGTTTGAATAGTTTATTAGTTATCAATATTTTGTATCTAATTATTATTAATTAGATCTATAAAATTATTTTTAATATAATTTTTCTAGACATATTCAAATGATTTATATATTAATTTATTATTTATATAATTATTTTAATATAATTTAATTAATTAATAAATTTAAATAAACATATAAATATGTGATAATAAAAAGGAAAAAAAAGTAAATAGGATTAGCTTATAAATAGGGTGAGAAAATATTTAATTTAGGTTATTTTGAGATTTTTGGTTACCGGTAAGGGTAAAAGAATCTTTGCAACTCTAATATCAAACCTCTAATCTCAAAAAGCTCCTATAAAACTTCTAAGTATGCCTCAAACCTTTAATTTTTGTCCAAACCTCTCTTTACCAAATAACGTCTAACACTTGCAAGCTATTTTGTTGCAGGATAAAATATCGATTATCATTTTTTTTAGTATTTTGGGCCTTTTTACATTTCTATAAAAAATCATCTGATGTTATTTTTTACATTTATGTTCAAGTCCTAAATGTTAAAATAAAACTCCAAACCTTCTAAATTAGATTGAATCCAATACTATAAACCCTAAATTAAAATAATGAACATTCAAATGATTAGTAACAAAAACTTGCACCTTTGATTATTAATAAATGATCTCTAAAAAGTTCATAATCACATTAAATTTTCACTGCAATCATTATTTTGTAAGTTGATTCAAAGTGATTTACGTTTTAAAAAGATTATTTGATTCGAAAGGAAAATTCTTTCCCCGTTTGATTTTTAATTTTAACTTTCTTAAATATTTTATTTAAAGTTTAATTATTTTTTGTATTCTATATTAAATTCAGTTATATTTCGTGTGAACATGTAATATGTTACATGTCACATCACTTAAAATGTATTGACATATGTATGTGTCATGTCACCACTGTTAAAATTTTAATATTCAAATCAACATGTTAGTTAAAAATGTATAACTTGACAAAAAGATATAGGTTGATGGTTAAGTTTATTCTAAAAAACGATGAGGGTCAAAATAACAGAAATAAGGGTGTTAATTGAGCTGAGCAGCTTAAGCTCGACTCAGTTAATACTCAACTCGAACTGATCCAACTTAAACTCGAGCTCGACTTGTAACCCCCTCGTCCCGGTCTGGCCGGATGACCGGTCCGAGTGAGCCACACGGGGAAAACCGAGTGAAAACTCCCAAAGGAATTCCCCCTCGGTTAGCAACCCTATATTTTTTTTTCATTTTAAATCTTGTCTAGATGACTTTTAGATCCTAAGTGATCATACAGCGGAACAACACTCACGAGACACACAAACGAACTCATTTAAGACTTATACTGCAGGCGGTATCGATACACCTAAGGGGTGTATCGATACCCCCTTGACTTGGTCAACTGATCTAAGTCAACCCTTAGAGGCCGTATCGATACACCCAAGGGGTGTATCGATACCCTCCCCAACAGTTGACTTCCCATGGTCAAAGCTAAGATGACGGTATCGATACCCCAGAGGCTAGTATCGATACTGAACTGGACAGTAGCTCCAGTGACTAAAATGGTATCGATACACTAGAGGCCCGTATCGATACCGAACTGGACAGTAGCTCCAGTGACCAAAATGGTATCGGTACGCCCCCTCGTGTATCGATACACGATGCCTGAAACAAGAAGGCGGTATCGATACCAGACCTACCATATCGATACCCCTGCACAGCAAAAACCTCCAAACTTAACTAAAACGAACAAGACTTGAACCTAGATGCAATTTAGGACTTCCCTAGACCCAAACAAGTACTCATACAACATTTACATACCAATATATAGCCATACAAGCACCCAACATGTATAAACAACAAGGAATTCATGCAAAGGACTCAAGATGGCATTCAAACATTCAAAGATCATACTTCAACATCCAAACATACAGGTCACTTCTAAGGCACTTGGCCAACATTCAAGATAAGCATTTAGGCATGAATTACAATTTAGACATGACAACACAAGCCACACAAAAGCAGGTTAACAAGGAGTCTAAGCTAGCTCCTAAGCAACTAACATTCATCCAACAAAACATCTCATATGAAAGAGTCATACAAGCTCATACACAACCCATGCCACATTGCTAACTAGTACAAAATCACCATCGTACTTGAGTCACAAACTTGGAAGCCCTTCTTGCCTTGCCTCGAGCTAACGCCAAGCTAACGATCTGCATTGTTGAACATGGAGAGCGTAAGCTATAAGCTTAGTGAGGGTGCTCTAAAACGAAAAACATCAACAATGCAGGGTTCAAGCATGTTAATCCTAATCTTACATACATCAAGCATAGGCATAGAATCAAGTAGACCTAGCTAGTCTTTCAAGTGGCATATATGGTCTCTCAATCCTACCAAGATCAATTATCAACATCAACATCATATAGCAACACCATATATCACCAACATATATCATCATCACATATCACAATGTATGAACAAGTTAATTGGCCACTTTAATTACCCCGATTGTGCGGATTTATAACTCAACAACACTTTACCTCGGTGGGATTACACTCATCACCGGACCTTGCGTGTGCAGGATTCCACTCATCGCCACACGCCCTACGGATGGGATTCCACTCATCATCCCGTAGAAATATATAAAAAGCTTCTGGTGGAATGTTACATCACCGTACTCCTCCTTGATGACTTAACGCCATCAAGGCCACGTACGTTTTGACTCAATTTGTGTGCACACTATCCTAATGATCGATCATTTACAACCGGTAATTAATTAGTGCCAATTATCAACATCAATCACATGTCATTTACCACACTCATGCTCATCACATATATCCACAACATGATATATATATATACATGCATCATATAGTCACAAGTACAAGGGCATAGCCATTAAGCACATTGTTGGGTTTTTTAGGCACGCTCGAATCGATCACCTAAACCGTCAAGGAGGGTTGTAAATGCTTGGTGGTTGAATTGGCTAAAACCGAAAATAGTAGACAATTTTTGCACGATGATTTTAGAGTGGTTCGACTACTCAACCGAGTCTACATCCACTACCTTAGCACACCACTAAGGATTTCCCAATTCACTCAACAATGAATTCTTCCTTTTGAGGACAAAGGGTAACCTTACAACCCTATCTTTTCAATGGCTAAGATAGAACCACTCTAGTTTTTCTCTCAAGGCTAAACTAGAACCTCTCCTTATACAAGGGTAGAAAGTTGTAAACAAATAAACCTCACAAGGTGGGTGTTTACGAGATTGAGCTCACAAGAGTGTAAAGAATAAAAACAATGAAAAACACTCTCTATACAATATTTACAAGAGAAATGAAGGAAATGAAGACTTAAACGCTATTTCTCTTGATCATGAAGCTTGGATATTGTTTCTTTCTTTCTTCAAGTGTCCCAAGGGTGTATTTATAGTGTGGAATGAGTATATAGCCGTTTATGGCCGTTGGGGATGATTCGGAGCCGTTGGAAGCCATTTAAGTTGAGCATTAAATGCTCTCCTGCACAATAGTTTCGAAACCTTTGAGAGGTTTCGAAACCTTAAGAGGGGTTTCAAAAAACTAGCCGTTTTATAGCCGTTTGTAGCCGTTACAGGGCCAAAGTTTCGAAACCTTTACAAGGTTTCGAAACCTTTGCTTAGGTTTCCAAAACAGAGTGCTACTGCCCTGATAAGTTTCGAAACTTTAGTATAGTTTCGAAACTTTCCTTTGAAAATGAACATTTTGGGCATTTGTCGACTTTTAAAAGTGTAATTTGATATAGGTACTAAGTCGAACTCTTTCAAAACATTTTGTCACGTTTTAAGGGCTTTTGAATTATTTTTGAAATCTTTAAACAAGTCCCTAAAACATTTTTCACATATTTGTTATATCAAAATATTTCTCAACACACATAGCATTTAAGGATATCAAAAGCTAAGCTATCAACTTGAATTAAATGAAAGTGGTCTACCAAACACACTTTACACACATACACTACACATACTCGAACCAACTTAAAAACAAGTTGAAACCACTCACCGCCCTTCCTTAGCTAAACGATACAATCCTCCTACGAACTCGGATCCGGTCCCAAAGCCTCTTCAACGCTTCCTCTTGTTTCTAGCCAAACAAAACATACACATTACTTCTCAAATCAATGTTAAACTCAACCATTCACTTACTTCACAAACACAAACCAAATTCTACAAATTCCCAACCACATAATCTCCCAAAATCCCAATTTTCGTGCTCCCCCAAAGCCTTACTGAAAACTCAATTTCCAAACACCCAAATGACTTCCAAAACATCCCAAAACACCCTCATATCATAGGTAGACCAACAGCCCTTCAAATCCAACATTAAACCTCCCAAAAACTCAAGTTTTCATACTCTAAAATTTGCCTTAAGGACCCATTACGAAAATTTATCCAAAATCAACCAAATTAATATATGTTGCACCTTTTAACAAGAGTAACTAAAACCCCAACTCAATTTATCAAAACCAAATGGAAAACCCCTTTAAAAACCCAAATTTTAACATAAACTCTAATTTCCAAAACTCCATATTTTTGAAATCTAAGACAATGGTTGGATAGGGGATAAAGAGGAGAGTTGGAAGACATATTTACCTTTCAAAAACGCCTTGAATTGAAGAAGAGGATGAATGGAATAGTAACTTGATGTTTTGAGAGGGTTTGGGGGAAAGAGATGGCTTCCAACGTGAAAAGAGATGGGGAAAATGGAGGAAGACAACTTTTTATTAAAGTGATCTAGCTTTTTAAAAGTTTTTGGTAAAATTGCAACTTAGGTCCCTCCCTTCTCATTAAAGCTCAAATTGGTCATTATATGAAGTTGGATTATTTTAATTAAGTTTCATTCGACTCGAACTATGACCCGGCTAACTCCTAGGCCCAGAAAACGGGTGTTACACGACTCGAGACCTTAATGAGTAGAGTCAAATCGAGCAAGGCGCAACTCAACTTAATAAGTTCTCGAGCAGTTCGTTAATTTTTTTAATAATATATTAGTTTGTGTATTTGTGGATTGTTATTTTAGAGTTTAGATTTTGGAATTGCTTCGCACAATATTTTGATATTTTTAATAAATTTTGTTATTTATGTTTATATTAGCTCAATATATTTTACTAGATTTTACATATATTTAGAAAATAAGGTAAAAATTTTGGTGAGCTTAACGAGCAACGAGTCGAATTGAACAACGGCTTTTTTAATAAGTATGAGTTGAGTAAAATTTTATCGAACTTATTGAGTCGAGTCAAACACGAGTCAAAGAGTTTTCAAATTGAGTCGAGCAATCCTCAGCTTGTGATCGACTAGCTCAATAAACATCACCCATAAATTATAAACTTAAGGAGCTAAAGTTAACTTTATGCCTCTTTTCGGTGCCCTTATTTATGTCATTACGCTCAAAATTAAGTTTAGGGTTTAAAGTTAGAGTTTAGGGTTTAAAAATTTAGGGTAGGGTGTATTTTTAGAGTATAAGGTGTAGGGTTTATGATTTAAAATTTAGAGTTAAGGCTTAAAATTTAATTTTGTAGTAGGGTATGAAAATGAAAAGGTCATAAATTAATTGCTTTCTAAATCTATCTATAATTCATATTTAATTAGCTTTGGCGGGATGTCTCTTTTGAAAATCTATCTATAATTCATAAATCTTATCCTTTTGAAAATCTGAAAGCTGATATTTCACCTTCAAACCAACCTCCATTGCACCTTACTTAATTATCTTCTTAATCCTATTCTTCTTTATTCCCACTCTGTTTTGTTTTTTAGTTAAATCAAAGCAAAATGTCGATACTTTCTTCTTCACTCCCCCCAAAATCTCACCCAAATGTAAATACAAAAGACAGAACCTTCTATGTTCTTTCTTCCAGCTCAAGCACCTGCAGATCCGCTATTGGGTACCCACCACCATTTCTCCTTATCATTTTCAATGTGCATTTGATTTTCCTTTTCTTGGGGTGGTTACATGTGCTAAAAATTCAACTCTTTTTACATGGATTATTGTTTTTATTGATGTTTCTTCTATTGGGTTAGTTTTGTTTTTTCCCGGTGAACAATCTGGGTATTTTAGGAAAAGAAGAGAGCTTGTGTTTTTGAAGCTTTGTTTATTGGGGCCTTATTCCTTTTTTTTTTTTCTACATTTACCCGAGTTATCTTATTTGGTTTTGGTTTCACCGTCCTCTTATTTTTTTTTAACATTAGAAAAAAAGGTTTGGATCCGAGAATTATCAATTCAGCATTTTGAAGTTTATTTCCGGGGTTTGGCATTTTTACCTTTTTTAACAAAGTATTCTGAAACGGTTTCTTTGTCTCAAATTTGGCGTTTTAGTTCAAAATATTCTCTTCACACTATCTTCGTTTTTGATGTTGTGTTGGTTTCTGAAGTGATGTTGAAGCCAAACTCACTAGACCAGATCATTGAAAATGGCAGAGTTTAAGGTTGTTTAGTTGTTTACATGGGATTGCGTTTAATATGGATTCCTGGTTAACTGAACATAAACCTTGATCTGTACGTACTGATCTTGTGTGCATGTGGGGGTTTGGAAAAAAAATTATTGTCTTGGCGAAGTACACTTACTCGTGGGATCTGAATACTTGCAGGAGGGTTTGGATTTCAGGCATGTCTTATCCTTGCACTAGAACTTGTTTCATCTATGAGGAAATGATGTTGTCCTTGTTAGATTGTTTGTTGTAAGCAGAGGAAGTTTATAGAGGGGGACTGTTATGTCATACAATTGATGATTATGTAATTTGCTCGTAATGTCGAGGATCACTAAGTGGAAGATTGAGAAGACGAAAATAAAACTTGTATTCCGGTTACAATTCCAGGCCACACATGTAAGTCAAAATTTGTATTTTGTGAACTTTTTTAGCACATGCTTTTTTGAAGCTAATCACTCATCGATTCACTTAGATGTAAGATCATATTAAAGCCGAAGAAACGGTGTATTTGAATTCATCTAGCAACAGATGTGTACCAAATTGAACAAATATAGCTTGTTAAGGTGAATCAAGAAACCTAGTCTTTTCCAGAACCTGTTCCTCGACTGAAGATTGCATATGTTTACTGTGATGAAAGTTATTGTAATATCCATCCATATGATGAAAATTAGAATTTAATGATTTAATCGGAAATTACGTCAATGCTTTAAGTTAATGCCGTTTTTTAACTTTGATGATTCATATTAACCATCTATTCTATTAGGAAAAGAATCATAAGGTTTTACATTAGTCCACTAGACTTCAAATAAACTACTTAAATGATTTGAGTAAATCCTTTTCATACATTTATCTGATCTGTGCTTAAATCTTATATATCTTGATAAGTTGTAACTTTATAAGCTTTGTGTTGCATGCCATTTTTCAGTGCTTAATTATTTGTATCAACCATAGTGTTGGGAGAAGAATCTGATGGTTTAACTCTAGTCAACTAGACTGCAGTTCATTCAAATGAATATTTTCCACCTTTTCCTCTGAACTGTGCTAAAAGCACTCTTAAGTTTCCTACCATATACATTGCTAGTGTAATATGTGATTGCTTGTCCTTCATCACTGGAAAAATATTCTGCTGCATCGTTCACCTTGATTGCTGCTATTACTGCATGCTGCGGATGATATTTTCGAACAATTCAGATTCCACAAAGTGGATGGGATAAACTGTATATATCCTTCATTCCTGCTGATTCTGGAAAAACAACTGCAAAGACAACCAAAGCAAATGTGAGAAATGGAGCTTGCAAATGGGCTGATCCAATTTATGAGACTACGAGGCTTCTCCAAGACATCAAAACTAAACAATTCGACGAAAAACTCTATAAGCTTGTTGTGGCAATGGTTAGAATTAGATCCTAGTCCTTACAATCTAGTTGCAAAACTTTGACCATGCACAGAGTCTTAGTACGACCTTAACTATTTTTTACCTGGTCTATTCGGCAGGGTTCCTCAAGATCCAGCCTTCTTGGTGAGGCTACCATCAATCTTGCTGATTATGCTGATGCATCAAAGCCATCTGTTGTTCCATTGCCTCTTCTTGGCTGTGATTCTGGAGCTATATTACATGTGAGGGCTTTTGAATTTCTCGAAACATTCTTTGGGGATCATGTATCTTCCTCTAGAAAGTCTTTGGAACTCTTTCCTACTATTGATTTGCATTGTTTAACACCTAAATAATGTTTAATTTCAATGATAGGTCACAGTACAACTGTTATCCTCTAAAACTGGTTTCAGGTATTTATTGAAAACATGTAAACTTTTTGCTTGCTTCTAATTTCAAACTGCTTATTAGTAGTTATGCTTGGTCTCAGGGAGTTTGAACAGCAACGAGAACTTAGAGAAAGCGGATTGCAGGCGGGGCCAGACGAAAACAGTCCTGATCGGTCTTATTCTGGAAAAGCACCAGTTTCTGAGGAGATCATCAACAATAATTATATGGATAAGGTACAGTTTGTTTATTTTAGATTCTGTCATATTACTACATGTGTTGTATAGTAGTTAAATATTCTTAGCTTTTATTTCTGTACTTTTACATTGAGCTCTATACACATTTATTAGCAAATACAAATTCTTTGCTGAAGAAGATTTTAAGGTCTATGATTATCACTCATTGAAGAGAACAATACCAATATCCAACAAGTACTTTTAATGTATCTTTAAATAAATTTTCATACACGTTCAGTTTTTTTATTTGAGTGAAAATTTTGTTTTTTTGCATTATGTGAAAGTCTACATTGTAGGCTCTTTAGCTGTTCCAAGCTTTTTTATGATTACTTTTCTGAATAATCTAATCTTTACTCACTTTATTTTGTACATAGGTCAATGCCAGAGTTAGATTTAAAGAAAAATCTAAAGAAGCACCTTTGCTTGAAGACGATGTTGGCTTGAATGAAGACTATGGAGACTCAGCTGTTGGGTTTGATGGCTCTTCAAATACTTCAGATAGTTTATATGCAGAAAAGCATGGTATGTCCAGTATTCATGAAATTGACAGCCTGAAGAGCACAGTCTCTGGTGACTTGGCAGGACTTGGTCACAGCCCTCAGCAAGAGAAAGGGGATTCCTCGGTTCATCGAGTATTGGTATCGGGAACTAGCGGGTTGGTTCATGGCTGGAGTTCAGACCATTCTGCAGATAATGACTTAGCTGTTGCTTATGAAGAGAACAGCAGACTCAGAGGATGCTTGGAAGCGGCAGAGTCATCTATTCAGGAACTTAACACAGAACTAAGCTTGTTACAGAATCATGCCAGTCAAATCGGTGATGAAGCGGAGAAGTTTGCTGAGCAACTTGTCGCAGAGATTTCTTCTGGAGAAAAGTTGGCGAAGGAGGTTTCTGCTTTAAAATCGGAATGTTCGAAGTTGAAAGATGATCTTGAGCTGACGAAAAGATCTAAAATATGCCATCCATTGACAGGCGAAGAACTTATTAAAAATGACCAGAGTCTCTTATTCCAAGACTTAGAGGTCATCTGGTCAAAGGGGATTTTAGTTATGGAGGCTAAGATACGGGAACTTCAAAACAAGACAAGTTTGAATTGCCATGAAAGAGACCATAGGTTCCTTGATGAAGACTTGGAGGCATTGCTCGGCAGTCTGCAAGATTTCAAACGAAGAACTCAAAAAGAAATATCTAGTCTTAGATCGGTACCATCTGACCGAAGCAATATGAAGGGTCCCAGAGCAACGAGTTCAACAAATGGTGATCTTTTTGTGCCTGAAACTAGTTTTGATGTAGATTTTTATCAACCAGAGTTAGGCATAGTTCCACATGGTAGTGAGCCTGGCCATATGTTACATGAACCTGATTCTGTGGGTGCTGCTAATGCTATGAAAGGAAAAATCTTTGAACTTCTGAGAGAGTTGGATGAATCAAAAGCTGAGCGGGTAAGCCTTGTAAAAAAAATGGAGCAGATGGAGTGCTACTATGAAGCTCTTGTTCAGGAGCTCGAGGAAAACCAAGGACAGATGCTGAGAGAATTGCAAAGTCTCAGAAATGAACATTCTACTTGTTTGTATAAGGTGCAGTCCACTAAGTCTGAGATGGAGAGTATGCGCCAATATATGAATAAGGAGATGTTGAGATTTTCAGAAGAAAAACAAGATCTGGAATCTCTAACTAAGGAACTGGAAAGAAGGGCTATTATTGCAGAAGCAGCACTCAAAAGGGCACGCCTTAATTATTCAGTTGCAGTGGGCCAGTTGCAAAAGGATCTTGAGCTGCTTTCTTCCCAGGTTATGTCTGTGTTTGAGACAAATGAGAATCTCATCAGGGAAGCTTTTGTAGATTCTTCACGACCTAACTCCCTAGAAAGCTTGGAGATGGTGCAGAGTCATGGATTGGATTCAGAAGAATTTCAACCCGTCAAGCCCTTGCATTGTCAAAATCAGCATGTAGGGGTGAAGAAACAACCGTTGGGTGGAGATATTCTTTTAGAGGACTTGAAAAGATCCCTCCTTTTACAGGAAAGCCTTTACCAGAAGTTTGAAGAAGAAGTCTGTGAAATGCATTACCAAAATGTCTACTTGGATCTGTTTTCAAAAACTCTACAAGAAACTTTGCTTGAAGTGCTTGAAGCAACTGCTGATATTGAACCTATGAAAGAGAGAGCAGATGAGCTTACACGGCAGTTGGAACTTTCAGCTGAGTACAAGGAGTTATTAGTGCAAAGGCTTGAAACAGCTATGAATGATGTCCATTCCCTTAATGAGTACAAGGCTACTTGCATTGCCAAATATAATGACATGGTTCTGCAAAAACAAACTCTGGAAGCAAATGTAGAAAATGTGACCCGTGAAAACCATCTTCTTTCTGACAAGATAACCGACTTGGAGTGCCTCTTGATGGAATACAAAAGTTACAAAACCAAATATGATGCCTGTGTCTCGGAGAAAACAAAGTTGGCTAATTTATTGAAGGAGCAAACCTGGGAAAATGGTAATCTTCGAAATAATAACTCTTCTTTGCAGGAGGACTTGAGAATGATCAAAACTGAGTTTGATGACTTGGTTATTATGAAGAAAAATTTGCAGAATACTGTTGACTTTCTGCAAAACAGGGTACTGAACTTATTGTTATCCTATGGCAATTTTTTTGATGAACTGTCCCTCTCAAGTGACTTGGTTGGTCGGGATATTGAGTCCAAGGACTTGGCATTTGTCATGGTGCAGTTAGAAGAGGTCCAGAGTATTGCACATGAAAAAATTCTTCATCTCTTAGAGGAAAAGAAAAACCTGAAGGACGAACGGGATAAGGTTCAGATGTCTTTAAGTGCGGTAGAGTCAGACGCGGTGCTAATGAAGCAGAAGTTCGATTGTGATATACGATCCATGGTTGAGAAAATAGATTTATCTAATATAGTGGCACAAAAGCTTCAGTTACAAATTGAAGTTGTTGCTGAAAAGCTCAAGGTTAGCTCTGAAGTTGAAGAAACATATGCACAACAGCAGAGAGATCTTTTATCTGATCTTGACCATTTTGAAGCTGAGCTGCAACAGCTTACTTTTAAGAACAAGGAGATTGCTGAAGAAATCTTGGTGTTAGAGTCTGTAAATGAAGAACTTGGAAGTAGTAAGTTGACTGTGGCTGAACTTATGGAAGAAAACAAAGTGTTGGTGCAATGCTTACAGGATAAATCTGAGGAGTCATCGAAGCTTGCTTTAGAGATTAATGGTTTGAAAGAAAGCTTGCATTCTTTGCATGATGAGCTGCAAGCTGAAAGAAGCTCCAAAGAAAAATTAGAGAGTATGGTTACAGATCTTTCTTCCCAAATGAATGAGAAGTACCATCAGTTGTTGCACTTCCATCACCAGAAATCTGAACTGGTCAATCTTAAGCAAATGTTATCAGATCTAGAATCTGAGAAATCTAGAGTTTGCAGTCTTTTGCAGCAATGTGAGGAGTGCCTCTACAATGCTTGCGAAGAATCTTCAACAATTACTTTTCTAGAATCTCAGCTGTCTGAAATGCATGAACTTTCTGTTGCTGCTGATGTTATCCTCATTTTCTTAAGAACTCAGTATGAATCCTGGACCACTGGCCTTGTTTGTCGACTTTCCATTTACAAAAAGCTTCTTGTAGATCTTCGAGAAAAGCACCATGATGTTGAGGACACTCTCAATGGTTGTCTTGCTCGTGAAGCACATCACATTGAAGACAATGGAAGATTATCAGCAAGTCTTGACTCCCTAAAATCTGAGTTAGAAGCTGCAATGGTTGAAAACAGGATACTTCTTGCTAAAAATAGCTCGGTATTGGCTGAACTTGAGGACTACAAAAGTAAGCTTGAAAAAACTGTGTTTGATTATTGTGAGGATAAAAATCAGCTTGCTCTTGAAGTCAAAAGGCTGAAGCACATACTAGTCGGTTCCCAAGAAGAGATTGATACTCTGACGGTATCTAAAGAAGAACTGGAACTTAATGTCTTAGTACTCAATGCTAAATTAGATGAACAGGGCACTCAGATAAGCTTACTTGAAGGGCGTAACAGTGAAGTGCTGCTACTGCAGAAACAGTGTAATGAGCTTTCTCAAAGGCTTTCTGAACAGATTTTGAAGACTGAAGAGTTCAAAAACTTGTCCATTCATTTGAAGGATCAAAAGGATAAGGCTGATGCAGAGTCCATCCAGGTTCGGGAGAAGAGGGAATTGGAAGTGCCATCAACTGCTAAGCAAGAGTCCTTAAGAATTGCATTTATCAAAGAACAGTATGAAACACGGTTACAAGAACTAAAGCACCAGTTGGCCATCTCCAAAAAGCATAGTGAGGAAATGCTTTGGAAATTACAAGGTGCCCTTGATGAAATTGACAGTAGAAAGAAAGCTGAATCTTCTTATTTAAAGAGAAATGAAGAGCTGGGAGCGAAGATCTTGGAATTGGAGACCGAGTTACAATCGTTGATCTCAGACAAGCGTGAAAAAATGAGTGCTTATGACCTAATGAAGGCTGAATTAGATTGCTCAATGATAAGCCACGAATGCTGCAAGGAAGAAAAACAGAAGCTTGAAGCTTCTTTGCAAGAATGCAATGAAGAAAAATCTAAAATCTCAATCGAACTTAACATTGTCAAAGAATTGCTTGAGACCTCCACATCAACTACGAACATTCAGATGAAAAGAAATGACAAACTGAAAGACGGCGGTGCCTCTGATGACCTGATTGTCAATAATGTTCCAACTAGGGACGTGGATCATACATATCTGGACCGAGATACCTCAGCAAACTCCTCCAACGAAGGGCATCCATGTTTACTTCCCATTAACAAAGGTGATTGTGAAAGTGCACTCACCAATTTGCAACTTGAGCAGGTAACTTTTAACATTTTGCTTGGACATAACTGTTTTTGAATGAAATATAATACATAGATTTTATGTTGTATATGAAATCTCAACTTATTGAAGATTTATCCTGCTCCTTTAGCAAGAATCTTGGTTGAAGATTTATCCTGCTCCTTTAGCAAGAATCTTGGTTGAAGATTTCTTAAGGAAATGCTAATCTACTTTGTTTTATCCTTCCTCTGCTTAATTGTAATGATGATTTGCTTAATTGTTTGTCAGGATCTTGTTGTCTCTAATGGCGTAAATGGAGTTCTAGGCGTTGCACTTGTCAACCAGAATAGTGATGCAAAGCATCTAGCTTTAATCAATGATCGATTTAAAGCTCAAAGTTTAAGATCTAGCGTGGACCACCTAAACAGTGAGGTATGTGTATTTGTAGGCTTGCAAGGCGCTCATCAGTGAGAATCTGACCCTAAGTTGATTGCAGTTTCTTCTTATATTGTTGAGCATGAGGGAATACTGTGTCATTTTCTTTCGTCGGTTAACTTTATACTGTTGTGGCATGAAATTTCTTTAGGATAATACCCAATAATGGTTATCAATATACTTACCTTTTTCCTACTTGTAGCTGGAAAGGATGAAAAATGAGAATATGGCTCTTTCAAAAGATGCTCATCATTTCAGCCCCAAGTTTCCAGGTTTAGAGCGAGAACTAGTGCAATTACGGAAGGTGAACCGATATGGACCTCTAACTTCCATAAAGTTTTGATAAAAGTTCTTCACCAGGCTCTCAATATTTTGCCTTCACACAGGTGAATGAAGAACTGGGAAACATATTCCCTTTCTTCAATGAATATTCAGAAAGTGGAAATGCATTAGAAAGGGTACTTGCATTGGAACTTGAGCTTGCTGAGGCATTGCAAACTAAGAAGAAATCAAGCATCCTTTTTCAGAGGTATGCTAAGTTCTAGAAAACAACACTAGTCTGCTTTTCTGATTCCTTTCCAGAGCTTAAGTGAAAATCTATCGATTAAGTCTCTTCTGAGAATCTTGTGCTCAAGGGAGACAATGCTTTGGCCCAAAGGCTTGTGTAGATTAAGCCAAGGGGCTTTGGCCAAGTTTTATTTGGTCCCAAAGATGACCAAAGCAACCTAATGGTGACCCTGTGCAACAATCAAACCAATAACTGATTCCCCGTTATTGCTCGACTATTATGAGGTTGCATCTCATACACATTTAATTTGCTTGTTCTTTTCCGCTTTAAAAAAACTGAAAACCATTTGCAGTCATGTATAAGTCATCCAGTAAACTAACAGAAAACATTGACCGGGAAAGATCTCATAGGCATTTGCTCGGTAGATCTTCTCATAGATTGAATTCCCACAAAAAAATATTAGCCCTCTTTGGCTACTGTTCATATCTATTGGTTGTGCTTTCCTCTAGGCTCTCTCTTTACTGCTCTGATATCTCACTTTTGAGCCTTAATTGAGTCATATATGTCCAACAAGTTATTGCTGAAAACACAAATTTTATTAGGCGTTGCGGTCCAGGGATAGGAACATTGGGCAAGTGTAGTGTAAATTCTGGCTTAGTGAAAAAAATATCAAAGAATTTTGACACGATATTCTTTTGCTGTCCAGCTCCTTCTTGAAACAGCACAGTGATGAGGAAGCAGTGTTCAAATGTTTCAGAGACATCAATGAGCTAATCAAAGATATGTTGGAGATAAAAGGAAGATATGGAACTGTAGAGACTGAACTAAAAGAGATGCACGAGCGGTACTCTCAACTAACCCTTCGATTTGCAGAGATTGAAGGAGAGAGACAAAAACTCATGATGACTCTCAAGAATGTTCGAGCATCCAGGAAACCAAGAAACTCGAATGGTGCCCCGTTAGCCTCAGTTGCGGGCACCATTCCTGAGCCACGAGAACAAACTTGGCAGTAGTGATGTCCCAGTAAGGACCACTTCACAGGCTTAAGTTAATTCCTGCTGCTTCTCTGTTACTAAATCATCACATTCCTTGTGAAAATTCACAGGCTATTGAGCTATTGCAGGCTTCATATTTTCCAAGGTTGGTGCACTAAAAAAATGGAAGCAGCTGCGTTATATGTAAATATATATAGATGATGTATATTTGTATGTATAATACTTGGACCTTATTCCCTGGGTCCTACTGATGTAATTCTTATATTGAATACTGAAACAAATTCTTTGATTTACAGTCAATTTGATTTCATTACCATAAGCAAAATTCAAGCCTTGTGTCCCCTCCCACACCTTTGTCTTGCATTTCCTTTTCTTCAACCCACTCATGGATGAAAATATTGCATCAGATAAGTTAGACTGGTTCAACTGAGAACCGTTGGTTTGATGGTTTAGTATGATCTTCCTATTGAAAGATTATAAATGAAACCTCTTGTAATTTCCAATGTAATTATTTTGATAGATAGTAAGACTTTATTTGGTTGGGTGGAAAAGTGGGAGGAAGAATGAAAAATAAAATTGGAAATAAAATGAATTTTATGGTTGCTTAGTAGAGTGGAAAATTAGAAAGAAAGAAAATAGGAGGAAATATAGCTCCTGTTTGAAAATTAGCGGATAACTGATAGCGGATAGCTGATGTTTTGACTAGTGGATTACATTAGTTGATTGTACAGAAGTGTTTGATAAAA
Organism: Hibiscus trionum; assembly: GCA_030270665.1. Taxonomy (NCBI): domain Eukaryota; kingdom Viridiplantae; phylum Streptophyta; class Magnoliopsida; order Malvales; family Malvaceae; genus Hibiscus; species Hibiscus trionum. The sequence continues at coordinate 1,697,732 of BSYR01000016.1, forward strand.
TTAACTGATAGCTATTTGATTATTTGAACAAACAAAATGACATATAAGGACATGATTATATTCAATACTTGTTTAAATAATTTATTAGTTTTTAATATTTTGTATACATTAATATTAATTAGATTATAAAAATTAATTTTTTAATATCATTACTAAGAATATATAAAGGATGTATATATTAGTTTATTATTTGTGAAATTATCTTTTTAATATAATTTTAATAATTATTAAATTTAGATGTATATATTAATTTCTTATTTATGAAATTATATTTTGAATATAATTTTATTAATTATTAAATTTATATGTATATATTAATTTTTATTTATGATTTTTTAATTTTATTAGTTATTTAAATTTATGTTATTTAGAAAGAAATTATAATTGTCAATGACAAAAGAGTCTTTTATTCAAACTTCTAATTCAAAAAGCTCCTAAAAGGAGCTTTTTCAAAATGAGAGGTTTGACTCTAATCCGCTATTATAATCTTCTATATATCAAACATCTAAATTAGTGGATTTGACTGGTCAAACTTCTAAAAATACTTCAAACCTCTAATTTTGGCTAAAAAGACTGTTTACCAAACATAACATTTTCTTGCTCTTAAACAAATAATTTTCTCTCCAAAATTGAGTAGAAAATAAGAAAAAAGTGAAAGCATTTATACTTTAATAATAAAATTGAATTATATTTAAAAACTATATTTTATTTTCACCATATTTGTAATTATTTTTTTTAATTTCATAAAATATTTTTATTATAAATTTATTTTTGTTCACTTTAGTCCCTAAAAAAATTATTTAACCTAAAATATTTATTTTATAATTTAGTACAATATCTTATAATTGTAAACTTTGTGTTCTAGTCACTAATTTTATAATTGCAATTAAGAATTTGTTTTAGCTCGGATTAACCTGAAACTTGGTATATATGTCGATGATGATATTGATTTCATAAAGGAAGATTTAATTTCACTTTTTGAAAAACGGGTCCCTGTATTTTATGAATGTTTTTAAAATAGCCCATAAACTACTTATTTTTCATTTAACACTCTATTTGAAATCCGATTTCAACATGAATTTATCATTAAGTACAATTTGAATTAATGAGTCTAAAACAGGCCTGAAACTGAGTTTTTAACTTAAATTCAACTTCTGGATTATTTACATTTTATTCCTTAAACCTCGATTCAGTTAAGTTTACTTCGATTTGAACATTTTGTTTTTGCAAAACAAAGGTATAAGATCATTCTACTTATATTAAACTTGTATTTAATTTTTGAATGTTTTTTTGGGTTTCAATTTTGTAAAATTACCAAAATGTATTTTTGTTAAATAGTTTATTTTTTCTAAAGTTGTTGGAGGTTTATTTTCTTAGGCGACTTTAGTTAATTGTTTCAACTTTATTTTCATGTTGGTTGTTTAATTTCATGTGATCGAATATGCTTGTTTTTTAAAATTTGTTTTAGGCCACAAATGGGTCATTTGTAGCATTTGATATTCAAGCTAGATTCGCCTGGACCGAGTATTATGTGTTACATTGACAGTCAAACTCTCGGGATTAAATTATACAAATAGTAGACTAAATTATAAAATTATAAATAAATAGAGGTCAATTTCAGATTAAATAAAAATTTATAGACTAAACTGGACAAAAATAAAAACATATGGGTAAATTTTGAATTAAAGAAAAATTTTAAGGATGAAATTGAACAATAATAAAACTATATTAAAAATATTAAATTAAATTATAAAAATTAGAAACAAATAAGGTGCAATTGCTGATTAAATAAAAAATTTAGAGACTAAATTGAATAAAAATAATTATAATAAAAATATTGGACTAAACAATAAAAATTAAAAAAAATTATAGTTTTCAAAGCTTAACTTTCTTCTTCTCACTTTTCCATTGTACCAAACAATAAAGAGGAAAGAAACTTATTTTCCTTCTAGTTTTTCATCCTCTCAATTAAGCACATTAATATAAAAAAATAATACATTTTCCGTCTTTTTATTTTTCTATCACTTCAATTTCCCATCATTCTCATTTTTCTTTCTCTTTACCAAGCAAAGCCTAAGAGTTTGGGCGAAAATTATTTAGAAGAAAGTCGAAAAAAGTTATGGATTCTTAATCCAAATAAAAAGGAAAAAAAACAAAAAAAAATTCTATGCATTGGCAGCGGAAAATTTATTTTCACAAGCGTGTTTACTTTAGGGTATAGATTTTATAAGTTTAGGTTGTAAACCTTAGAATTTATGGTTTTAATTTAGGTTTTAGGGGTTAGAGATTAAGGTTTAGTTTAAGGTTTTAGGACTAGGTTTATAATTTTAATTTTTATAGTAAAATTAGCCATGCTTCTAAAAAAAAGATTTCACCAGTAGTACATGATATAATTACTCAAATACTGAAATTAGTGTATAATATTATACAAGCAATCCCAATTCTTAATCAAACTTATAAATTCAAACTTTATTTTAAGTTTTTCAAATTTGATTCAAACTAAAAATTTAAATCTGACATTTGAAACTTAAAATTCAAATTCAAGTTCGACAACACTAAGAGAAGGAGGAGAAGTAGATCAATAGAAACAACCTCGTATACTACATTATTAAGATTGTGGCTAAATCTTCAATCTAAGTTGAGGTGTGAATTAATGTTCGCCACTAGGCCAAACAACAAGTTTTATACATGTAATTTCATTTAATTCAATTTATTATATTAAATTACACAAATTATGCAATGGATTATAATACAACTCTAACATATAATTTTATTTTGATCCTTATTTTAAAAAAATTGATACTCTTTATTTACACATCACATCATTTTTTAGGCTAAAAGGTCAATATTACCCCTGTAGTAATCCCAAATCAGCAATGTTGCCCCTACTTTTTTCCGTAATTTTTTTCCTTAAACATAAGAAACGTTAGCAATGTCCCCCTTTGACCGTCATCGACTAACGGTGCCGTTAATTTCTATGAAGTTGGACGCCAGCGCACACGTTAGTCTCATGTGGCATCCACGTGGCTGTTGACATGTATTAAAAAAATTAAAAATAAAACACGTGATACAAAATTAAAAATAATTAGGGCTGAAAAGGGCTTTACCTATTCATTCTTTGACACGCTCCTTCAAAAAATTAGGGTTAATATTCTGAAAAAATTAAAATTGAGGGATAGTTTAGAAGGCGGTGAAGATTGTTCTGAAGTGGTGAGGATTAACAAAAATCGATAAGTCTTCTTAAACGTTAACGATGGTTTCGGGTTGAAAACCCCAAAAAAATTTTGTTTCGCAAAAAGTTAGAAGGGATTCTTGTTTTGAGGCTGAAATTAGGGTTAATTTTGTTTGCTGCAATTTTGGGGATTTTGCTCCGGAAAGAGAAAAGTGAAAGGTATACTGAACCAAAATTTTGTCTTTTTCTGTTAATTTTTAATACTCGAGAATCTACTTTGGTCCCCTTTTCAGTGAACATGACCCCATCATGTCTTGGGTGTTTACTTTTTGACTGAAACATGTTGAATACTGTGTTTTATATAGAATATGCCTTTGAATAGTGGCTTTGATTTGTTTTTATTTACTTTTGTACTAAAATATTCTGTTTTATATAAAAATCTGCGAACAAACAAATTTTATGTAATGTATAAATTGAGTCAGAAGCAATTTACATATATACAAACACATATAATATCTGTCAAATTGATTTGTTTTTGTTACTTTTGCACTAAAATATTACTTAATTATCTGTCAAAAATTTTACTGTTGATATATGCTATGTTATTGATGCAGGATGGCCAAAACATCTAATGTCTTTGTGTTACAATATTACCATGGTGGTAAATTTGTAATATCACCTAAGTTTGCATATATTGGTGGGAGTTGTGAGAAATTACAGATTGATCCAGATACGTTGTGTTACTGGGACATAATTCGTAATGCAAAAGATTCTGGGTATGAGGATGATCCATGGGTTTATTATAGGGTGCCAAGGGTGGAATTCAATAGTGATGCATTAGTGCTGGTACACGATGACAACACTGTTAGATAATGTTTATGGTATTTAAATATCATGGGCATTAATTGTCGACCTTTATGTAGACCAAAAAACAATTATGAGGCATCAGAAAAAAGTACTGAAGTAGGTGAAGACATTGAAAATATTAATGAGTTGGTTGTGGATGACTTAGGAGCTGAAGATATTGGAGGAGCTGAAGTTGCTAGAGATGCCGAAGATACTGGAGGAGGAGCTTCTACAAATCTTGGGTTTGAAATTGAAGACTTAGAACATGATGCAAACCTTAATGATGTTGTTGTTGATGATGAAGAACAACTTCAAAAATTTGAGGATGATTTCATAGGTAATGTTGAGGTGCATTCTGACTTGGATGATGAAGTTGAAAAATTAGAGATGAATTAAGAAAAATTGGAGAGAAATTAATCTCAGATGGCAGGTGTAACCCCCTCGTCCTGATCCGGACGCTTGACCGATTCAAGTGGGCTACACGGGGATAACCGAGGCGAAGCCCGTTAAGGCTCCACTTCGGTTACCGACCCAAGAAAACTTTTCATTTTATTATCTTATCTAGATGTAATATTAAACCTTATATGAGAAAGGCAACAATGGAAGAAGACAAATGAGGTAAACAATCAACACGTAAACAAAACAGTCCATTTTTATCTTTTACACAACAGGCCGTATCGGAACGCCCATAGGGTGTTTTGATACGCCTTGACTAGGTCAACAGGTCAAAGTCAACCTGAAGAGACCGTTTCGAAACAGGGGTTGCCCATATCGAAACGACCTCAACGGTCAACTTCTCGTGGTCAACGAGATGAATACCGTTCTAAAACACTAAAGCCCGTTTCAATACTTCAATTTATCGTCAAATTCTCAGATTTCCAGTAGCAAAATCATATCGAAACGACTCTATAGCGTACCGAAACGCCTGGCCCGAAACAAAGGGACCGTACCGAAACGGGACCAACCGTTTCGAAACGCCCTCTGTCTGCAGATTGGTTTTAGCTGGTTTTTGGTACAAGGCTGTCTCAAAAACACCACTAAGACCCCACACAACACACTAACAACAACACTAGGCAAACCAAACATCACAAGCATGCTTAACACACTTCAAACACAACAAGACCATACATATAAGGAATCATCAACATATGAATCATACATGGCATTAAAGATTCATGCTTCACATGGAATACACTTAAGCATTCAAGATAGGCAATTTAACATGGTTTACAAACCAAACATGGCATCCAAAAGCCAAACCATCATAACACATAAAAGGAGTCTAGCATGCTCCTAAACAACCAACACCAACATACTTCAAAAGCATCAAAGCAACAAATACATATCCCATTGCTTGACTATTACATCCTTTAACTAAAATATCCATACTTGATAGCTAAGATAGCACCACAAAGCACACTTGGAGGCCCTTTCTTGCAATAGCAACCCACGAACTACGGATCCGCATTGTCGAACAAAAGAGAACGTAAGCATAAAGCTTAGTGAGGGTAAGCTCATTTAAAACAAACCTTGACAATGCAGGGTCCAAGCACGAGCGCAATCAAGGTAGAATACATGATCTTACCTTCGATCTACATGAGCCAAAATACACATGATGCATGAACATATAATCAATATTATGCCATGCTCATCAAGTTCAAATCCACAACATATGTAAACACATATAATAGTCCATATTGGAAACACATAACACCACATAATGGTATACATCTCATCTCATATTGGCACATAGCTATGACTCGAATACACGGATAACACGTTGGAACTCACATCCAACAACAACCATTACCTTACGGTGGGATTACACTCATCACCGTTCACGCGGAGGGGATTCCACTCATCCTCACGCCCCGTCGATGGGATTACACTCATCACCGACTATCATAAATATAAAAAGGTTTTCCGGGCGAACCCGTACTCCATCTTGATGACTACCATCACCAAGACCACGCGCGCATTTGACTCACGTGTGCACACTACATCCTAATGATCGATCATTTGTACCCAAGCATACTAGTGCCAATATTAAACACAATCCACAACCTTTCACAACATCATTTCATATCCAATTCCGTGCTTAGCACGTACTCACCATGATTAACATCATGCACATTCCACATGCATATAACAATACATCAATCCATGCCTCAACATACATGTATAACACTATATACATAGCCAACATAATCACAATTAAACATGAGGCATAAACACATTCAAAGATCAACCATAGTCTCTAACTATAGCTTGGGATTAGGCTACCACTCTAATCCCAACTCTAGGTGGGTCTACCAATCCCAACCTAGTCCACATGCTTGAACCAAATACTCGAAGACCATTTAAAAACATTTAACCACCCACCTTCACTTCCAAGCTCAACAACCAAGCAACCAAGGCCTTCAAGCTTCCGGATTCACTCCCGATGCTTCACCAACACAAACCCTTGCTTCTAAACAACTCAACATAATCAAAACAACCTCAAATCAATCCATACATCAATGCAGCAAACCCAGAACACTACTCAAGCATAAAACACATGACTCTCAAGCCAAGAACAACCCCAAAAACTCCAGACCCGAGCAGCCCTCAAACTCAACCCAAAACTCTTGTTTCAAACACTTTTAACACCTCTAAAAGCTTCTAAAACAATCATCAACCAACATACAACCAATAGTTCTCAATTTCCAACATTAAACACACCCAAAACTCACCTTAAAACCCTTCAAAAACCCCATTAAAACCCAAATCCGAAAATCTTTATAAAACACTTCAAAATTCACATGTGTTAGACCTTATGGTTCATAAACAACGTATATAACCATAATAAATCAAAAGCTTTGATAAAGAATCATAAAGCTTCAACCTTTGACCTAAAACTTTGAAAAACCCAAATGCAAAAATACATAGTTTTAATGAAATCTAAAGATACCAAAAATGTAGAGGATGGAAGGCCAAGTCAAAAATATATTTACCTTTCAAAAAGCTCCAAAGATGAAGTTGTAGGTGAATGGAATAGTAACTAGGTGAAATGAGAGCTCTCTTGTCGTGTAAAAATGAAAAGGGGGAAATAAGGAAGAAGATGACAAGGCTCATTTTAGTGAAAAAGGGGCTTTAAGTTTGAAAGTTCATTTATTTACAGATTTGCCATTAATGAAATGACAAATTCCATAGAAAATGGGTTTCAATTTAATTTGGTCCAACATAAATGGTTTGCTTTGAATATGTGAAGCCCAAAATAATATTTTATTATTTTAATTATAAAACCGAAATCCGAAACATTATTTTAATATTATTTTCACCCGACCCCCAAACCCGGGTGTTACAGCAGTGAAGATGAAAAGCATAATAATGTTGAAAGTCAAGGGTATGCATTTGTGGGAAATGATACAGTAGTGGAAGAAGGATTACATGAGGGTAATGATAAGTTATAAGGTAATGAAAGTGATTATCTATGCTCTGATGATCCGGGAGAATATGGGGATAGTGATGGAGATATTGATGAGGATAAAGAGTATAAAATATGTGGTGCTTACAAAGGTAACAAAAAATATGGGCATGTATATGATCCAAACTGCAAATTTTCTTTGTGGGAATTAGGACTTCAATTTGTAGATTATATTCACTTTAAAGAGGCAGTAAGAAGATATACAATTGCTAAAGGTGTAGCTTTGATATACTTGAAGAGTGAACCCAAGAGATTAAGAGTTCGTTGCAGGGAAAATTGTCCTTGGTTACTGTTTGCAAGCTTTGATAGACAAGTTGAATGTCTTGTAGTGAAAACATATAATCCTGTCCACACTTGTTTTAGGATTAATAAGAACAAGATACTGACTTGCAAGCATATTCATAAGGTCTTTAAGGACATAATTCTTGTTGATCTGAAAATGAAAACTGATGCCTTGGTGACCATGGTAAGGCAGGAATTAGGGGCAAATGCTTCATATGATATGTGTCAAAGAGTTAAGAAAGTTTTTCTTAGAGACAGTAGAGGTGGCTATGTTGAGGAGTATGCCAATTTGCGGGGGTATGCTGCAGAGTTGATGCATAGAAATCCTGGAAGTACAATTTCGATTCAAGTGCATAGAGATATTGATAACAATGCAGTTTTTTATAGGATGTATGTATGTTTTGCTGCTCTGAAAAAAAGGTATGTTCAAACTGCCTAAAATTTCATATTTCATTCAATTTTATGATGTATATAACTAACACTAAAATTTCATAATTACCTGTAGGTTGGAGAGAAGGGTGCAAACCCTTTATAGGGGTGAATGGTTGCTTCTTAAAGACTGTTACACAAGGTGAGTTGTTGAAAGGGATGGAAACAATCAAATGTTTCTCGTAGCTTGGGCAGTGGTTGAAGGAGAACTCAAAGAATCATGGAAGTGGTTCTTGACCAAGCTAATGGAAGATTTAAATCATCCACCGGGACAAGGTCTGACCAACATAAGGTATTAAAAAACTGAAATTTATTATGTAGTAATTGTATTGTACAATGACTTTAAAATTAATGTAATCATTTTGTTTATATTGTAGGGGCTGGTTCCAATCTTAAATGATTTTTTTTGCTAAAGTTGAGCATAGGATGTGTGCAAGACACATATATGCAAACTGGCACAAAAAATGGAAAGGAGCCAATAGAAAAATTCAGTTTTGAAATTGTGTAAGGGCAACTTATGTTGAAGATTTTGATGATCAATTGAAGAAACTTGAAGAAATGAGAGAAAGGCCCACTATTGAGTTGTTAGGAATTCCTATAAAACATTAGACTCGTGCATATTTTAGTGGCACATCCAAATGTGATGTTCTCGATAATAACTTGGCAGAAGCTTTCAATGGCTGGATTTTGGATGCAAGGTGCTATCCAATCATCAGTATGCTGGAAGAAATTAGGAAAAATGTTATGCAAAGAATGCATGCGAAGAAAACTTGGGCAGCTAAGTGGCCAACTGAAATTTCACCAGTGGCTAAGAAAAATTAGAGAAGAATATTGTAGGAATATACTTGCTGATTAGGACTCTAATATTTAATCTTTCTTCCTACAGATTTGTATGTACATAGTTTACTTGTATTAGGAATTTAACTCTATCTCTACTCTTGTATAGATTAACTAGGAGTCCTAGAGTCCTACTTTAAGTTAGCCTTGTCTTGGTAAGAGTTTTACCTAACATAGGAGTTTTATTATTAGTCTAATTTCAACTCTTGTAGCCTATATAAAGGCCTCTATTCGACAGAATTAAATCAAGGAAAACTTTTCTTCTGTCCATCTCAATAACTTACATGGTATCAGCCTAAATTACATTCCTGGCAATTTTTTTTCTGTCCTTGTTTTTCGACATAATTTTCTTTTTATTCTTCTTCTCTGAGATTTTTTTCCCTCACCACCCGATAATTTTTTCCTTCTCCTCTAGCCTCGTTTATTTTTGTCCTACCTTTCCCACATGACGAACTCAAATTCCTCTTCCGTCACTTTAGCCCTTGAAATTTCATCCTCCATTGATGATTCTGCCAACCTTACTATTACTCACCATCGGTTACATGGCCACAATTACCTCGAATGGTCGCAATCTATGACGATTTTTCTCTCTGGGTGTGAGAAAGTTGGGTATGTTATAGGGGATATAAAGCAACCAGCTGCTTCCTCGGCCGCTGAGTTCTTCAAATGGCAAAAAGAGGATAATACCGTCAAGACGTGGCTCTTAAATTCCATGGCACCAGACATCAGTAAGAATTTTCTTCTTTATTGGACATCCGAGGCGATCTGGAATGCTGTCAAGGACACCTATTCCAACACAAATAATAACTCCGAGTTATTTCGGTTAGAGAGTCAAGCATTCTCCCTGAAACAAGAAGATATGTCTGTCACTCTATACTATCATACCCTAAATTATATCTGGCAACAACTTGATCTCTACGAAGAGATTCGATGGGTAGATCCAGAAGATGTTGTTCTGTATCAGCAAGCCATCTCCAAGAAACGAATCTTTCAGTTTCTTTATAGGCTTAATTCATCCTTTGACGAGGTACGAGGTAGGATGATTGGGACATCTCCACTTCCATCTATTCAAGAAGTGTTCTCTAATGTCCGACAAGAAGAGAGTCGACGCCTTCTTATACCTACTGCATCTTCTTATCCGGAGTCTGCCCTTGTCACACAAAAATCGTCCTCTTCCAAGACAGGGAGGCCATGGTGCAACCATTGTAACAAACATGGCCATCACTGTTGAGTGTGTAAAAGTTCTATATTTTACCCCTTCTTAACCCATATTTCTGCTGCATTCAAGCATAATTCATTGCATTTAGGTTAGATTTCAGTTTTACATCACAAATATATTAAATGGCACAATTTCTATTGAAATTGGTTGCTTTTGCAGGTAGCTGCTGTAGCAGATGAAGGGCAGTAGAGAAGCAGACGCTGGGCAGTGAAGAAGCAGAGCTAGAACTGGATGTGTAGACGTGAAGGATTATGCTGCCATGTCCGCTGCCGTGGCAGCCAAGGACGACAGCGATAGTGAAGGGAAGAAAGTGAAGTGGACCTCGACAGAAAGAGAAAATTAAGCCCATCTGTTGTGGAGTACCCTTATATTTTTCCGAGCCTTAGATCAGAATGAAGGCCAAGCCCAAGGTTCAAGGAAGAAATCCCAAGCAAGAAGGAAGGACGAATTAAAGACTGATGCTATGAAGATTTAGTCTTTATTAAAGTTGTACTTTAATTTAAAGTTGTATTCTTGCCATATTAGAAAACTTGAACCCAAGACCTATATAAAGGCATGTAATTCGACCTAGGAGAGGACATCACCATTCTCTAGCCTTCTTCCCAAAACCCAAGCCGTTTTACCTTCCTCACCATGTTCTAAACTTCCCCTAGGGCTAAGGGTTGCTTTGTAAAGTAGTTGCAAGGATTGCATTGTTTTAGGATTTTCTTTGTTCAATAAAATTACTTCAAGTTCGCTTATTCTGGTTTTCAACATCTTGCAAGAGTATCGGGAGATCATTGTGAGATTACTCATTTACTTAATATCGGGAGAGTTACGTATACGAAAGGAATAAGTGCAGGTTCTCTAGTTTATAGTTGAACTATCTCGGACCTAGGGATAGGACGAGGTTAAGTGGCTAAGGAAGAATTCAACAACGTCGGTGTTCATCCTTCGATTCACGCCGGGAGGTATCATCAAAGACGTGTTCATCGACAGACTTGGACCTAGGGATAGGCCAAGGCACAGCAGGGATTCTTGCCAAGCTTGAAGTACTGAGTTGAGTAATCGTTGCTGCAATAACCAACAGACCGCTGCCGCGACAGGTGCTACCGCAGCAGGCACGACGACAGAACATAGTTTCCTAGACTTTGCAACACCTACACTACTATGCAATTCAATACCAGCCCATTCTCTCTATCTTGATTTCATTACTCTTTATTTTCAGTATTCTTTATATTCTCGTGACAAACATTTAAACTCTTTATTTTCCTCTCTCATGCAGTAATCCAAGGTGAAGCTATTAGCCCAGTCCCTGTGGAGAAGATATCCGATACTTGTGTATCACTTTACTACTTGCGTCGTGTACACTTGCACTACATTGTGATAGACACTTTTACACACAACAAGTTTTTGGCGCCGTTGCCGGGGACTGGAAACATATCTTTACCCTATCTTTTACTGCACTTCCTTTACTTTTCTGTTTTTACTTGGATCGTTCAACCTATACATTTCACAAGGTCTTTTGTTTGCTTATGCGCAGATCTCAACGAGGAAAAGAACCCGAGCACCAGTTAGATCCTGAAATTGAACGTACGTACAATCTCAGAAAAAAGTTCGATACCTTGTAGAGAGAAACGAATACTTAGAAGGACAGTTAGACGCAATGGTAAACGGAAGGCACGAAGAAAGAAGGGACGACCAAAACAATCCCTAGGATAATAACAATCCTGTCGGGAATGGAGTGAACGGCCAACCTGCTGATCCTCCTGTCGCTGCCGCACGCCGGTCATGCCGAGACTACATGCTCAATGATCATGTAGAACTGGAAACAACCCTGCCAGACGTAGATGTTGACAACTTTGAGCTGAAACCTGTTATGTTCAGTATGATCAACAACGCTGGCCAATTTAGTGGTGCTGCTACAGAGGATGCTAGGGAGCATCTGAAAATGTTCCAGGAAATCTGTGGTTCGTTTAGACTACCAAGAGTTAATCCGGAGATACTGAGGCTTCGGTTATTTCATCATTCATTGAGGGACAGAGCAAAGACTTGGTGGAATAAACTAACGTCGGGTTCAATACGAACTTGGGCAGATTTAACTCGTGAATTTTTGTCTCATTTTAATCCTTCACACTTATCTGAGCGATTACGTAACGAAATTGCTACTTTTCAACAGGAAGAAGATGAGCCGATGCACGAGGCCTGGGACAAATTTACCATTCTCTTGAGGAACTGCCCGATGCATGGATTCCCCGTTTGGAACCAGGTAACTAAATTCTATAATGCTGCCAATTTACAAACTCGTATCAGAATTGATTCAGCAGCAAATGGATTATTGCTGGACAAAGATCCGGATGAGGCAATGGCAGTATTGAAAAATCTGGCGAAGAATGAGGAACAGTTTCCTACGGCAAGAAGAGGGGGTAAACGAGTTCTAGCTGTGAAGGATTATGAGGCCGACAGTTCATTAAAATCACAGGTGGCATACCTCACTAAGGCGATGAAAAAGCTCTTAAAAGAAGATTCACAGCCTATCTATTCTGCTGAAGAGGTATGCGAAACTTGCGATGGAAATCACAGTTCGGAGGAGTGCCCGTTACAGTTAGAAGAAGGGATGTATGTTGGGAACTACAATAAGCAGAATTATAACTCCAACAACTACAATCCCAATTGGAGAAAGGATCCCAAGTTCTTTTGGAGCAATCCTAATACTGCCCTGAATCCTCAAGCACAGAATACTCAGGAAGGACTGATAAGTATTTATTTGGGTTATGTTTTTAGTCCTTATTTTGATCGAATATATGTTTGAAGGACTTAATTGGGCTGTTTTTATGTTGTTCTCGTGCAGGTTACGTAATGCTGGAAATAAGTTGGAATGCTGCATAAAATACTGGAGTCGTGGGCAGATTCATGGGCATGAACCAGGGCATGAATGCTGACTGGGCGCCACGTCAGCATCTTCTAGAAGATGACGTCAGCAACTCAGATAACTTATCAGTCCACTTATCAAGATAGCTTATCATTCGTTTTTTATTTTAAATTTCAAAACTTGGATATTTATCTTATGTAATTTTATTTAAATTTAGGATTTATCATCTTAGGTTTTTAGGGTTTTCAACTACTATAAATACCCCACTTTGGGGGTGAATTAAATCATCAATCAATTAGTAATTGAACATCATTTCTTCTTCTCTTGGGAAATTCTTCTTAGTTTTATTTTAAGTTCTTTTCTTCTATTTCTTCTTTTAATTATTTCTTAAATGTCGAGCATGATTAATTTAATAACCATGCTCGGCTAGATCTTTTTAAGCAGAAGGCTTTCGCAATGACGCGTTCTCAAGGCGAGGTTTGAAACTATGCTTCAAACGTTTTCGAAAATCTTTTTCTCAATTTCTTCAAATTCGTTCTTAAAAATCAAAATGATTTTCAACCCAAAGATTGACCTTGGTCAAAAAAATTGTTTTGATCTATCTAGTGGGAGAAAGGATCGGTTATGGAAACAAATCCGTCTTCCAGGGATCACACTTAGTAAATTGATTACTAAGGGAAATTGAGATCGAACTGTTTTTATAGAAATAACATTTCGAGTCGATTAAAGAGCTTTAAAACATTTTGTTTTCTCATTGAGTTGGTTTAAACAAATACTTAAAACTGAAACTAAATATTGAGTTTGGAAATTCAGTTTACAAAAACTCAAGGATAGACCCTTGTAGAAATTTTACCTACATGATTTTCGAAGTTAAAATCTTTACTAAGGAACCGAGTAGAACGAGTCAACGCAAAAGCCCGAGGCTGAATATCTCTATATTACTTTCAAATATTTTAAACCTTTCTTTTACTCTCATAAATTACATTTCATTGCAAACAAACCCCCCTAAATCACATTATCATAGCTCCAACAACAACTCTTGGTTCAGAAACTACAAAAGCGCGACAAAGAAAGTTCTAAGTCCCTGTGGGTTCGACTCCTACTTCCCTATCTATATTTAGTTTAATTTCTTTATTTATTGGAAGAAGGAAATTATTCTTGACACGTTACGACGCGTGTCAAAATTGGCGCCGTTGCCGGGGACTTCGGCAACTTTTACTGTTTGTTTTTGATTGTTTATGACCAGGAGAAATCCAGAAGAACAGGTTAAATACATCCCAAAAATCAACGCCAAATGGGAAACAACGAACAGACGATCCATCAGCTGATCAAGGCAACAGAGGACAATCAGCCCTTGTGCATAACCTTTCCGAATGGTGAAACGCCGTTCCAACTAAAAACGGGCTTGATTCATCTACTACCAACCTTCCACGGTTCGCCTAACGAAAACCCACACAAACATTTGAAGGAATTTCACATGGTTTGTCTAAGCACAAAGCCATAGGGAGTATCCGATGACCAAATCAAACTTAGAGCTTTTCCATTTTCTTTAGCAGATATAGCAAAAGATTGGTTATTTGATTTACCCCCTAATTCTGTTACAACTTGGACTGACATGGCTAAACTTTTTCTTGATAGGTTCTTCCCTGCAGCTAAAGCAAGCGAGATTAGGCGCAACATCCTGAGCATTCAACAAAAAGAAGCTGAATCTTTATATGAATACTGGGAGAGGTTTAAAAAGTTGTGTGCAAATTGTCCACAACATGGATTGTCGGAAAAAACCCTCCTTCAGTATTTTTATGAAGGATTGAAGCCTATGGATATGAAAGTAGTGGATGCGGCAAGTGGCGGAGCTCTAGTCAATATGACCCCAACATCGGCTAAAACACTGATATCAACCATGGCTGCCAACTCACAAAGGTTTAATCAATCTAGCGAACCATCTCGAAGTGTTCGCGAGGTAAGCACAATTTCTTTAGAAAATAAGGTTGATAAATTAGCTGAAATAGTGCAAACTCTTCTTGCAGGAAAAAAAAGGAACGACTAGACTTTGTGGGATCTATACTAGCCCAGAACATCCGACAGACTGTTGTCCGATGATTCAGGAAGATGATGTTGCCCAAGCCAATGCCATGGGAAATGCATACAATCCAAGGTGGAGAAACCAATCAAACTTTGGATACACAAACAACCAAAGACAAAATCAACCCTACCCACAACAAAAGACATCTCTAGAAACCTTAGTTGAGCGTTTAGCGATGTCCCAAGAGAAATTCCAAATTCGTACCTAGGCCCACTTACAAGAGATAGACAAACAAATAAGTCAGCTAGCAAGCCGTCTTGATTCCAAAGGTAAACAACCCGAGACAAACCCTAGGGAAAATATAAGCGCCATCACACTCCGTAGTGGGACAGTTATAGCTCCAAAAGAACCATCAAAAAACAACAATCCTATTCCTGCCATGGAAGAAGGTACTGAAAAACAAAATAACCCTATACCATCATCTCCTCCTTCTTCTCCACCTCTTGAAGTCGCACCTCCTTTCCCATCACGATTAGTAAAACGTGACAAAAAGGCTGAAGAGAGAGAAATTATTGAAGTATTTAAAAAGGTCCAACTGAACATTCCCCTCTTGGAAGTCATTCGCCAAGTGCCAAGGTACGCTCGTTTCCTTAAAGAGCTTTGTACAACCAAGCGAAAACTCACCGGGCACGAAAAGGTAAATTTGGGAGAGCACGTTTCTACAGTTTTTCAACGTAAGTTACCACCCAAAATGAAAGACCAAGGTATGTTTGCTATACCCTGTCAAATTGGTAACGTATCTATTAAACGTGCTATGTGCGATCTTGGGGCTTCAATAAATGTAATGATGCTTTCTGTTTATAAAATGATAACTAATGATCCTTTGAAGGAAACCAGGATTACGATACAGTTGGCGGATCGATCAGTCATCTATCCAGAAGGAGTGTTGGAAAATGTTTTGGTAAAGGTAGATGTCTTATTTTTCCCTGCGAACTTCTACGTGATAGATATGGCTCACGATAGAACAAACACTTGCTCCGAAGTGTTGTTGGGACGTCCATTCCTTAGCACATCAAACACGAAAATAGAAGTAAGGAGCAGCCTTTTGTCCA
This sequence comes from Hibiscus trionum, assembly GCA_030270665.1. Lineage (NCBI taxonomy): Eukaryota > Viridiplantae > Streptophyta > Magnoliopsida > Malvales > Malvaceae > Hibiscus > Hibiscus trionum. The sequence continues at coordinate 1,713,969 of BSYR01000016.1, forward strand.
TGGAATTCGACGGTGAGGTAGTAGAATTCGATGTTTATAAGGCAATGAGGTATCCTGATCAGGTTGAATCTGTTAACTCAATTGATATTGTTGATCCATATATAGAAGAGTATGCAGATACTAATGTTTTTAATAACTTTGATATGAACTATGAGCTTTGCGACGATGAAGCAGAAAATGAGGACGAATCTGTTTCCTTTATTAATTCTGATTTATCTTTAACTCCATCAAAGACTAAACCTTTGCCATCTATTTTGCAGGCTCCAAAGTTGGAATTAAAAGAACTCCCATCCCACCTTAAGTACGCCTTCCTGGGAGATAATGATACCTTACCAGTTATCATTTCGAACAAATTAACCGGAGAGGAAGAAGTCGATCTTGTCACAATCCTGCGAAAGTATAAGGAAGCAATCGGGTGGACGATAGCAGACATCAAAGGACTTAGCCCCTCAACTTGTATGCACAAAATCAAAGTTGAGGAAGGGGCAAAGCCATCACGACAAGGTCAGCGACGCTTGAATGATCCCATGATGAAGGTAGTACAAGACGAAATTCAAAAACTCTTAGACGCTGATATCATATATCCGATCTCGGATAGCGAATGGGTAAGTCCTATTCATGTTGTTCCTAAAAAGACCGGCGTCACGGTAATTAGAAATGACAAAGGTGAGTTAGTTCCAACTCGAGTTCAGAATGGATGGCGAGTTTGCATAGATTACAGGAAGTTGAATTCTCTAACCCGAAAAGATCACTTTCCCTTACCATATATTGATCAAATGATTGAAAGATTAACTGGTAAATCTCACTATTGTTGTCTCGATGGTTTTTCAGGTTTCGTTCAAATTCCTGTAGCCCCTGAAGAGCAAGAGAAGACCACGTTTACGTGCCCATTTGGGACCTTCGCCTATCGACAAATGCCGTTTGGACTATGTAACGCTCCAGCTACGTTCCAGCGATGTATGGTAAGTATATTTTCGGATTATGTTGAGAAAGGGATCGAGGTATTTATGGACGACTTCACTGTATATGGTAATTCGTTTGGTGAGTGTTTATTGAATTTAACTAATGTCTTAAAACGATGCATTGAATTTAACCTTGTGCTTAATTATGAGAAATGTCACTTTATGGTTAATAAAGGCTTAGTATTAGGACATATAATTTCTTCAAAAGGGATTTCTGTTGATAAAGCTAAAACGGATATTATACGCTCACTCCCATACCCCACTACTATGAGGGATATTCGCTCTTTTCTTGGACATGCAGGTTTCTACAGGCGATTTATAAAAGACTTCTCAAAGTTAGCACAACCACTATGTCGGTTACTGCAGAAAGATGTAGAGTTCGACTTTACATCCGAATGTAGGAAATCGTTTGATACAATTAAGGAGAAACTTGTATCTGCGCCAATAGTGCAACCGCCCGATTGGAACTTGCCGTTCGAAATTATGTGCGACGCCTCGGATTTTAGTGTTGGAGCGGTACTCGGACAAAGGAAAGGACGAGAGCCTCATGTCATCGCCTATGCATCGAGAACGCTCGATCCAGCACAACGAAATTATTCAACTACAGAAAAAGAACTGTTTGCTGTTGTGTTTGCTTTAGATAAATTCCGCTCTTATTTACTTGGAACTAAAATTATTGTTTTTTCTGACCATGCAGCCTTGCGATATTTGATGAGCAAGAAGGAAGCAAAACCAAGGTTGATCCGATGGATTTTACTCCTCCAGGAGTTTGATCTCGAGATAAAGGACAAGAAGGGGAGTGAAAATCTTGTGGCCGATCACCTCAGCCGAATCCCACTAACCAATTCGGATTCGCCTGTCAATGACGAATTCCCTGAAGAAAATTTGATGATGGCCCAAGCTTCAACACCTTGGTTTGCGGACATCGTGAACTATTTGGCTATAAGTGAATTACCCCATGACTTGCCACGGTCAGAAATTACCCGAATCAAGAGGGAATCCAGGTTTTATATTTGGGATGATCCTTACCTTTGGAGACATTGTTCCGATCAGGTAATACGACGATGTGTAACCGAAGACGAGGTAAAATCTATCCTTAATTTCTGTCATTCATATGCATGTGGTGGACATTATGGACCTAAAAGGACAGCTCATAAAATTCTTGAATGCGGATTCTATTGGCCTAATATTTTTCGAGACACATATTTATTTTGCAAATCATGTGATAAATGTCAAAGAGTTGGTAACTTAAGCCGACGTAATGAAATGCCTCTAAATCCTATTCATGTTTGCGAAATATTTGATGTGTGGGGGATAGATTATATGGGGCCATTTGTATAATCATTCGGTAATTTTTATATTATTTTAGCTGTTGATTATGTTTCGCGATGGGTTGAGGCGAAAGCCACAAAAAATAATGATGCTAAAACCACTGTCAAATTTCTGAAAGATTGTATTTTTTCCAGGTTTGACACACCAAGAGCGTTGATATGCGACAGAGGGAAACATTTTATCAATCGAGTCATCGACGCGCTAATGAAAAAATTTGGCGTCACCCAACGCATCGCGACGTCGTACCATCCGCAAACAAATGGTCAGACGGAGGTGTCAAATCGTGAAATCAAGACCATTCTTGAAAAGATCGTGAAACCCGATCGGAAGGATTGGAGCGTTAAGCTGAATGACGCATTATGGGCATATCGGACAGCGTATAAGGGTCCTATCGAGATATCTCCTTATCGCCTTGTTTTTGGTAAGCCGTGCTATTTACCGGTCGAATTGGAGCACCGCGCGCTTTGGGCAGTCCAAAAATGCAACATGGAAATGGATCTAATTGGCGAAACGCGTAAACTCGATATCCAGGAGTTGGAAGAAATTCGGAAAAATGCCTACGACATTTCGAAAATTTTTAAGGAAAAAAATAAAGATTTTCATGATCGTAATATTGCATTTAAATCATTTTATATTGTTCAAAAGGTTTTATTATTTAATTCTAAATTAAAACTTTTTGCAGGAAAATTACGATCAAAGTGGCTTGGACCATACACAGTGACTAATATTTTTCCACATGGTGCAGTGGAAATTAAAAGTAATTCCGGAGAGCCATTTAAAGTTAACGGTCAACGGCTTAAACTGTACTATGACAATGCTCCGGTTGGTCTAGTCGAGGAAATTCGTTTAATCGAACCTGTTACTTGAATAAGGTCGTCAAGCTAGCGACGATAAACAAGCGCTGAATGGGAGGCAACCCATTTCTTTTCTTCTTTTTATTATTATTATTATTATTATTATTATTATTATTATTATTATTATTATTTCTCTTTATTTATTTTATTCCATTTTAAACTGCCATAATTTATTGTCATTTGAATTTTCTTTTTAGTTAAAAAAAGAGAACAAAAAAGAGATAAAATAAATAATCGAAATTATCTCTCATTTTAGATTTTTAATTTTGATTTTATCTTTTTTTCAAATTTATTTTTCATATTTATTTTGAATTTATTTTCTTATCTACTTTTGAATTTATTTTTATCTCATTTTAATTATCTTTTTGAATCTATTTTTTTTAATTTTATTTTTATCTGATCTTTTATTATTTTATTTGCAGGTAATTTAGATCGAATAAAAGGATGAGAAGCTATATTTTTCAACAAGATTTGGTGGGCCCAATTTTTAAAATTTAAATAAAAATTCGGATTTTCCCTTTATCCCTTTCCCCCCCCACCCAATCACTTCACCCATATTTTAAACTAAATAAAAAATTAAACCCATATTTTATCTTCCCGTGGACCCCACTTGCTTTTAAACCCACGTCCAACTCTTCAACAATCACTTTCCAATAAACTATTTTTTTTCTCTTATTTTATTCTTTTTCAATATCACCAGCCGTCCCTTTCCAACAAACCATTCTTCTTTATTTTTTTAACTACACAAATATCACCAGCCACCATTCTCACTTCATCTTCAACCTTCATCACTCGATCATCCACCGTTACCACCACCATGGTCCGAACTCGGGAGCAAGCTCGCCTCCGTCCCTACATCAGACTCGGAGCCCATTACCGAAACATGCTCTTCTGCGATCGGGGAGTATTTTCACTATCTCTCTTTTATTTTATTTTTTTTCATTTTGGGACAAAATGCATCTAAGTGAGGGGGAGGGAGATATGCTTATCAATTTTTACCTTGCTTATCCGTTTGATTGTTCGCTTGAAATCTTGACTTTATTAATTTAATTTCTTCGTTTAATCCTTAGTTTTGCCTTGTCTCACTGTTTTCATATGGCTTTGTATCTATCTTGTTGGAAAATTTTAGGTTGCATGGTAGATTTTTGGCATGATTAATTTTTGATTAAAATATTTTATATGACATTTTCTTTCTCTATTAATTCACATGATGCTTACCTAAGTACACAAGACATATTTGTGAGTTTTTGAGCCTAATGAGCATGCATTATATTTGCTCTTTGTTTCTTTGAGTGTACCTAGCTAAATTAGTTGCATTCTAGAACTTGTTTTTAAATTCTTTTTGAGATTACGTTGATTGATTATGATGCTTAAATATGATAGAGGCACTAGGTTTTAACCATTTATCTTCCCAAATAAATTGCCTACCCTTTAATTAATTTCCCCTAGTGAACCAATTTTTGAGCCTTAGCCTTTTTTCTTGATCACCACATTTTTAAGCCTAATCCGTTTTTTTTCTAAATTCCATTACTTTTGTCCCTTTTTTTTTAAGACAAAAAATCGTCTTCCAAAAAAAAAACAGATTCGAGTAAGTGCAGTGAAGCAGCAGGAAATATACTGTGCAGGAAAAAAAACTGTGCAGAATTGTTCGAATATACTGTGCAGAACTGTTCGAATATGCAGTGTAGAAAAAAAAGAAGTGCAGGAAATTGTTCGAATCTGCAGAAAAAAACACAGAAAAAAAAACAGTGCAGTTCGAAAAAAATATACACTGCAAAACAGTTTCAGTTCGAATGAAAAAAAAAACAGTTTCGAATATAATTTTTTGGGATGAATTTTTTGTCTTGAATTTTAACCCTTATTTTCAGCCTTTATCCTACCCTTACCTTAGCCACATTACAACCCTTCTTTAAGACCTCTTGATTTTTGCATCATATTCATGTTAGTAGTGGAGATTAGGTTTAAACACAAGCTTAAGGTTATGCTCTAATTAGCTTTTGGCTCGAGTGATTTTTTTTCTCTACCCTTAAACACTTTGAGTGACATGAGCGATTCCTTGTGAGGGTACTTGGTTTGCATCATTGATGTTAGTAGAGTCTTAGAATGTCGTTTTTGCTTTAAATTATTAATCTTGCCATTTATCTATTTTTGCTCCTTAGTTTTCTTTCATATTTAGATGCTTAATCATATTGAAACCTTTTGAGACTTCGTGAAATTAAGGATGAAAACTTGAACTTAAGTTTATTTAATTTTGAGATACTTGAGGACAAGCATCGGATAAGTGAGGGGGAATTTGATAAGTATTTATTTTGGTTATGTTTTTAGTCCTTATTTTGATCGAATATATGTTTGAAGGACTTCATTGGGCTGTTTTTATGTTGTTCTCGTGCAGGTTACGTAATGCTGGAAATAAGTTGGAATGCTGCAGAAAATACTGGAGTCGTGGGCAGATTCATGGGCATGAACCAGGGCATGAATGCTGATTGGGCGCCACGTCAGCATCTTCTAGAAGATGATGTCAGCAACTCAGATAACTTATCAGTCCACTTATCAAGATAGCTTATCATCCGTTTTTTATTTTAAATTTCAAAACTTGGATATTTATCTTATGTAATTTTATTTAAATTTAGGATTTATCATCTTAAGTTTTTAGGGTTTTCAACTACTATAAATACCCCACTTTGGGGGTGAATTAAATCATCAATCAATTAGCAGTTGAACATCATTTCTTCTTATCTTGGGAAATTCTTCTTAGTTTTATTTTAAGTTCTTTTCTTCTATTTCTTCTTTTAATTATTTCTTAAATGTCGAGCATGATTAATTTAATAACCATGCTCGGCTAGATCTTTTTAAGCCGAAGGCTTTCGCAATGACGCGTTCTCAAGGCGAGGTTTAAAACTATGCTTCAAACGTTTTCGAAAATCTTTTTCTCAATTTCTTCAAATTCGTTCTTAAAAATCAAAATGATTTTCAACCCAAAGATTGACCTTGGTCAAAAAAATTATTTTGATCTATCTAGTGGGAGGAAGGATCGGTTATGGAAACAAATCCGTCTTCCAGGGATCACACTTAGTAAATTGATTACTAAGGGAAATTGAGATCGAACTGTTTTTATAGAAATAACATTTCGAGTCGATTAAAGAGCTTTAAAACATTTTGTTTTCTCATTGAGTTGGTTTTCTCATTAGAAATTTTACCGACATGATTTTCGAAGTTAAAATCTTTACCAAGGAACCGAGTAGAACGAGTCAACGCAAAAGCCCGAGGCTGAATATCTCTATATTACTTCCAAATATTTTAAACCTTTTTTTACTCTCATAAATTAAATTTCATTGCAAACAAACCCCCCTAAATCACATTATCATAGCTCCAACAACAACTCTTGGTTCAGAAACTACAAAAGCGCGACAAAGAAAGTTCTAAGTCCCTGTGGGTTCGACTCCTACTTCCCTATCTATATTTAGTTTAATTTCTTTATTTATTTATTTATTGGAAGAAGGAAATTATTCTTGACACGTTACGACGCGTGTCAAAATTGAGGGTAGACCTAGATTACTGACTCGGCAGCAACCGCAGCAGCAGCAACAACAGCCACCACCTGCCACGACTAGTATACTGGAGCAAACCCTGGCTAAGTTTATGTCTCAAATAGGAACCTACATTGAGAACATGAATCACTTCGTCAAAAAGACTGAGACATTCATGGATACAACAGAGATGCGGATGACTAACCATGAAGCTACTCTGAAATCACTAGAGACACAGATGGGTCAGATTTCCCAGCATGTTAAACCAAGGTAGAATGTCGAATTTCCTAGCAATACTGAAAATGCTAGACAGCCCACACATGAGCAGTGTAAAGCCATCACTACTAGGAGTGGGAAGAAATTACCAGGGCCAGAGAAGGAAGCTGAAACAGTTAAGAAACCAGCCTTGGAGTCACCTGCCGAGGAAGCTGCCCCGGCAGACGAAATGCAGCCTGCTGCCGATGAACTTGTCACGACAGTAGAAAGGGACAGAGGAGAAAGATGATGAACCTAAACCTCCTCAGATCCGTATGCAGTGGGAAGGACGCATTGCTGATTATCTTCCCCTACCTCCTTTTCCTCAACGGTTACAGAAATTGAAACAAGAATCACACCTTAAGAAGATTTATGATATTTTTAAGCAGGTTCATATCAACATTCCATTGTTAGATGCCGTTAGGGAAATACCTGGTTATGCCAAATTTCTCAAGGATGCCATGTCGAAGAAATATAGACTTGTAGAATTTGAAACGGTTAAAATGACACGTGGATGCATGAGTATTCTGCACAAGTATCCACCTCAGAAGAAGAAGGATCATGGGAGCTTCATTATACCATGCATAATCGGAGACAAATTTGTGGGTAAGGCACTTTGTGATCTTGGTGCTAGCATAAATTTAATGCCCAAATCTGTTTTTCAGAAATTAGGTATTGGAAAAGCTCGACCCACAACAGTAGTACTGCAGCTGGCAGACCGCTCTTACGTTCATCCAGAAGGAAAAATTGAAGATATTCTGGTAAGAGTGGATAAGTTTATTTTTCCTGCTGACTTTCTTGTCTTAGATTGTGAAGCAAATGAGAATGCACCAATCATCTTGGGGCGACCCTTCTTAGCCACAGGAAGATCACTGATTGATGTGGAAAAAGGAGAACTCACTATGAGAGTGAACGATCAAGAGATCAAGCTGAACGTTCTCCAAGCAATGAAACATGCTGATGCAGAAGAAGAGTGCAAGGCCATCACTGCAATTACCTTTGACCAACCCTGCATCAGGTCGGGCTGCCACGACATCAAAATTGGCCACTGCCTCAGCAACCATTTAGAAGACTGTCACGACAGCAGCTCCTCAGAATCTGATACATCTGATACTGAAGATCAAGAGGAGGTAAAGTGGATAGGCAATCGTCCAGGTAAGTTGTTCGAGCCCTTAAATTATACCTCAGATAACCATATAATTCAAAAGCCATCAACTGTTGAGCCCCCTGTTTTAGATCTAAAGCCCTTCCAGGGCAGCTAAAATATGTTTTCCTTTGTTTAAATGATACGTTGCCCGTAATCATCTCTTCCAAGTTGATGTAGGAACATGAACAACATCTGATAGTGATGCTGCAACAGCACAAAAAGGCTATTGGATGGACGATAGCTGATATCCAAGGCATCAGTCCGGCATTATGCATGCATAAAATCCTCCTAGAGGATGATCATAAGTCGACCATTGATGCACAGAGACGACTGAATGATGCTATGCGAGAGGTGGTGCGTAAGGAGATCATAAAATGGCTAGATGCTGGAATAATCTATGCCATCTCGGATAGCAAGTGGCTGAGCCCGGTGCAGTGCGTTCCCAAGAAAGGAGGAATAACTGTGGTAACCAACGAAGACAACGAGCTAATCCCAACCAGGACTGTGACCGGTTGGGGGGTTTGTATGGACTACCGGAAGCTTAACAAAGCTACCCGGAAGGACCACTTCCCCTTACCCTTTATTGATCAAATGCTTGATAAATTAGCGGGTAAGCCTTATTATTGTTTTCTTGATGGTTACTCAGGTTATAATCAAATAGCCATCGCACCGGAAGATCAAGAAAAGACGACGCTCACATGCCCATACAGTACTTATGCTTTTCGGAGGATGCCATTTGGACTTTGTAATGCACCAGCCACCTTTCAAAGGTGCATGATGGCAATATTCTCCGATATGGTGGAGGATTTCCTAGAAATATTTATGGATGGTTTTTCAGTCTTTGGAGACAACTTTGAAAGCTGCCTAGGCAACCTACAGAAATTGCTCGAGAGATGTGAAAAGGCAAACTTGGTATTAAACTGGGAAAAGTGTCACTTCATGGTGGATGAAGGGATAATCCTCGGTCATAAAATTAGCTGCCGCGTTATAGAAGTCGACAGAGCTAAGATAGAAGTAATCGAAAAGCTGCCGCCACCTACTACAGTCAAGGGAATCAGAAGTTTCTTAGGGCATGCTGGTTTTTATCGGAGGTTTATCGCGAACTTTTCGAAGATCACGAAGCCCTTATGCCATCTTCTGGAGCAGAACCGCCCCTTTGACTTCAACTCTGAATGTACTGAAGCATTAAAGGTTCTGAAAGAAAAGCTGGTAACAGCCCCAATAGTACAGCCACCAGACTGGAAACTGCCGTTTGAGATCATGTGTGATGCTAGTGACTATGCTGTCGGGCAGCACTTGGGCAGCGGAAAGACAAGCTCTTTCATGTCATATACTATGCCAGCAAAACACTGAATGACGCCCAAGTGAACTACACCACCACAGAGAATGAGCTATTAGTTGTGGTATTCTCTATTGACAAGTTCCGTTCTTATATACTTGGAACGAAGGTCATAGTCCACACAGACCACTCTGCATTGAAGTATCTGTTCACAAAAAAGGATGCAAAACCTAGACTGATACGTTGGATTCTGCTACTGCAAGAGTTCGACCTGGAAATCAAGGACAAAAAGGGGCCAGAGAATCAAGTGGCAGATCACTTGTATAGATTAGAGAAGGGAAAGAGTCTCCCAGCAGATGAGACACACATACTGGAGACCTTCCCTGATGAGCAACTGTTTGCTGCCACAATCACTACCGCGACAGCCATGGCGGCAGGTAAGTTTTCTGAACTCCTCTGGTATGTTGATTTCGTTAATTTTTTAGTTAGCGGAATAACTCCTCCTGACCTTAATTACCAAGCTAGGAAGAGGTTCGAAAATGATGTTAATCATTATTATTGGGACGAACCTCTTCTTTTCAAATATTGTGCAGATCAGGTTATTAGGAGGTCTGTACCACAGGATGAACATGAAGCTATACTACATCACTGTCATGCTTCACAGTATGGAGGACATTTATGAGGCAACAAAACTGCTGCCAAGGTTTTGCAGTCAGGATTTTACTGGCCGTCACTATTTAAGGATACCCAAACATTCTACAAAAACTGTGACAAGTGTCAAAGGACTGGAAACATCTCAAGGAGACACGAGATGCCGCTGCAAAATATTCTTGAAGTCGAGATCTTCGACGTTTGGGGGATAGATTTTATGGGACCATTCCCAACTTCATGTGGGAACTTATATATCCTCCTGGCAGTGGATTATGTGTCCAAATGGGTTGAAGCAGTCGCCACTCAGAAAAACGATGCCAAGACGGTTCAAAGGTTTTTGCATAAAAACATTTTTTCCAGATTCGGCATCCCTAAGGCGATCATCAGTGATGAAGGGAGACATTTCGACAATAGGGTTATAGCTGCTGCCTTGAAAAAGTATGGTGTCAAACATCGGATCGCAACAGCATACCACCCTCAGACCAATAGACAGGCTGAAATATCCAACAGAGAGGTTAAGAACATTCTGGAAAAGATGGTTAAGCCAACTAGGAAGGACTGGTCTCTACACCTCAATGATGCATTATGGGCCTACAGGACATTGTTCAAAACTCCATTGGGAATGTCTCCCTATCGGCTGATTTATGGGAAAACATGCCATTTACCTGTCGAGATTGAGCACATAGCATACTGGGCCATTAAGGAAGTTAATTTGGACTAGGAAAAAGCAGGGTAGAAAAGGCTACTTGACTTGAACAAAATTGAAGAAATTCGAGCAATGGCCTATGACAACGCAAGAATCTACAAGGATAAGACAAAGAAGTGGCATGATAAGAAGTTGCTGCCACGACAGTTCTGCCCAGGGCAGCTTGTGTTGTTGTTTAACTCTAGGTTGAAACTCTTCCCCGAAAAGCTAAAATCTAGATGGTCTCGCCCTTTCCAAGTTGTACAGGTTTTCCCCATGGTGCCATCACGATCAGATCTTTAAATGACGGGCACCAATTCAAAGTCAATGGACAACGACTGAAGCATTACCAGGGGACTGAAGCCCCAAAAATACAGGAAGTGGTTACCTTAGGAGATGCCCCTCCCGACATCCCTAATTTAACCTAAGTTTTATTTTTATTTATTTTTATTATATATTAGGTAATTATAATTATTTTAAATTTTAGGAACTAAAGTTTTTATTTTTATTATCTTATTTTAGGAAATAAAAGAGACAAGGAGAAGAGGAGAAGTGAATCCAGCCCACCATTTTCCATCAGCCCAAAAAGCCCAACTTTTGGACGTTGCCGTTACAGTTACCGCGACAGACGCGGAAAATCCAGCCTGTCGACACGCTGTTACGACAGACATGCAAACGCATAACAGACGCTCAGCAGACACGGAAACGCGTGACAGATGCGTCAGAAACTGCGTAACAGCTGGCCCCATTATTCGCGCCTGCCGTTATAGCTCCAACGGCCAGCAAACTCTTCCCTATATAAACCCCGTTTTACTTTTCATTTTTCACTCACTTCTACTCCTTCTACTTGCTTTCTCTAGAGTTTTTACTTGCTTTCATTTTCATTTTCTTACACAATCCTTGCAACCATGTCTTCTAGAAACACCCGCAGAAGTGCTGTTTCAGGCTCTGCCCCAGCAGCATCCACCCCACGATCCTTCCAGATTCGTGACATGTGGGAGGAAAAGGGCTTTATTTACACTTCCAAGGAGGGGAACCTGGGATTGCAACCATTCATAGCTAAGAAAATCAGAGCCCTGCAGTGGCAGCTATCGCAGAACAACTGGAGGAAATGAATGTCTCTCTGGTCCGAGATTTTTATGTTGCCATCGGCAGCAAAAACACGAAAGCAGTCACGGTGAGAGGAAGAGAGGTGCCCTTCGAGCCAGAATATATCAACACCCTCTATGGCTTCTATGTGGGCATAAATGAAGATGGCCACCAGCAATTTCTCGAGAGCCTAGACCCTGCTGCCTACGACGTTGTCATGGCAGAACTCACGGAAGAAGGAACACAGTGGAACATGGATCCGAAAAACCCAAGGACGGTGAAAAGAGTCCAACTCACCTCGGAGGCCAAACTGTGGAACGCCTTCATCAAAAAGCGCATTATGCCCTCCTCGCACAGCACAACCGTAGACCAACCCAGGTTAGCCCTCATTCATTCTATACTACATGAGAGGCCGATTAACATGGGTAGATATATCCGGGAGAGTATATTGGAATACGCACACCGGCCGACATGACCACTTTTCTTCCCCTATCTCATCACCGCCCTCTGCCGCGGCCATCATGTACCAGAAGCTGCCATAGATCTAAGAGTCCAAGGGAAGGGCTGGACAGAAAGAAATCTACTCGGCCTGATGGAACTCACTGCTGCCACCCCGCTGTCATCCTTCGATCCTACTGCCACAGCAGTAGAGACGACAACACCCAGCGACACTGACCCTGCTGCCACAGAACCCAGGCAGCAAACATCAGCAGCCCCTGCAGCCGACATCTCCTCCCAAATCCTTGATGCCCTACAAAAGATGGAGGAACGACAACTCGGCCTCATGAGCTTCATCAAGGATTTCACCACAACCACGGTACAATTTATTCAAACCTCTCTTAACTTTCCTGATGCTGTATTTCCTGCCTTCCCAAACCAGTATTTTGCATCCCCCACCCCTGCCCATACCCCTACACCTGCTGCCACGCCCCAAATGCCAACTGCTACGTCCACGCCAACCCCTGCCCCAACAGCTGCAGGCAGCAGCCGCACAACCGACAATTCTGCCAAGGGAACCAAGAGAAGGATGCCGTCTGATGAACTCGACGCATACATAGCAGGTTTCTCCTCATCTTCAATCTGGGCGGAATCCGATGGCGAACCCTCCGTAAAGAGGAATTTGTCCAAAGAGTTCACACTAGTAAAGCGGCAGAAAACAGTGGCAGACAAGAACAAGGTAGATAGCGGCAGTGGCAGTGATAGCGGCAGTAGCAACGACAGCGGCAATGAGAGCAGCAGCAGCTCCGAGGTTCAGGTAGTGGAGAAACCTCCCCATATCTCCCCTACCCGCATTCAACCGCCAAGGGAGGCCAAAACGAAGAATACCTCTGCCTCCCCCATCTGCCAGCTAGCACCAGTCAAGAAGGCCCCTGCCCGCCGACAGATCCGACTGAGCAGCAGCAATGACAACAGCGCCTAAAAATTTTAAGTTTCTTATCTTTTATTGTTGTCTGCCCTTTTTATATATTTTGTGATGTACTTTTCATTTGCTTTTAACTGTCATTTTCATTGAGGGCAATGCAACCCTCGAGTTTGGGGGTGGCATCCCTCCATTAATAGAGTCTTGTTTAGTTTAAAATTCGTGTCTTTTATTTAGTTTATTTTTGCTTTAAAAATGATGAAAATTTTGGCTTAAGTCTTTTGAACTGAACTTACCTGCCGTGACGGCCTCTGTCGTGGCAGTGCCTTTAGGATAGTTTTAGGAACAGTTTAGAGCCTTGCTATAGTTTTGAAACTTAAACACCATTTGTGACTCTTATACTGTCTAGATTTTTACTGGTAAACTAGAATAGGGAAAAGCTTAGTACTTGAATAGCCCCTAGAGGTGCCTAACACTGGCTCTAGGAAAAGCAGTTAAGAAAAATAGACTCTTACACCTAGAGGTGCCCGAAACCGGCTCTAAGAAGTTAGCTAGAGGTGCCCGAAACCGGCTCTAGTCAAACTTAAGCTTGAAAAATTGAATCGAGTCTGCATAAAAACTAAAGGAGCCTAAGAATTGCCTCCAAAAAGATGAAAATTGGCATACAAATTCAAGTTAGAAGTTTCAGCTATTCTAGTAAGCTAAGTGAGTCTAGGCATATAATTGTTTACAAAGCATGCACACACTACACGAGAATTATAGCATGGTTCCGATTAAATCCTGAATTATCCAACAAGGTGTTGCTTGCAATAGGGAATGAAATGGTAGGTAAGGGAAAGTTCATTGTTTTAAGCCAAACAAAAAATTTTGTTTTTCGTTGTTAGGTCTGAATTGCTTGAGGGCAAGCAAAAACTTGAGTTTGGGGGTGTGTTGAGTGTGTAAAAGTTCTATATTTTACCCCCTACTTAACCCATATTTCTACTGCATTCAAGCATAATTCATTGCATTTAGGTTAGATTTCAGTTTTACATCAAAAATATATTAAATGGCACAATTTCTACTGAAATTGGTTGCTTTTGCAGGTAGCTGCTGTAGCAGATGGAGGGCAGTAGAGAAGCAGACGCTGGGCAGTGAAGAAGCAGAGCTGGAACTGGATGTGCAGACGTGAAGGACGATGATGCCATGGCCGCTGCCGTGGCAGCCAAGGACGGCAACGATAGTGAAGGGAAGAAAGTGAAGTGGACCTCGACGGAAAGAGAAAATTAAGCCCATCTGTCGTGGAGTACCCTTATATTTTTCCGAGCCCTAGATCAGAATGAAGGCCAAGCCCAAGGTTCAAGGAAGAAATCCCAAGCAAGAAGGAAGGACGAATTAAAGACTGCTGCTCTGAAGATTTAGTCTTTATTAGAGTTGTACTTTAATTTAAAGTTGTATTCTTGCCATATTAGAAAACTTGAACCCAAGACCTATATAAAGGCATGCAATTCGACCTAGGAGAGGACATCACCATTCTCTAGCCTTCTTCCCAAAACCCTAGCCGTTTTACCTTCCTCGCCATGTTCTAAACTTCCCCTAGAGCTAAGGGTTGCTTTGTAAAGTAGTTGCAAGGATTGCATTGTTTTAGGATTTTCTTTGTTCAATAAAATTACTTCAAGTTCGCTTATTCTGGTTTTCAACATCTTGCAAGAGTATCGGGAGAGCATTGTGAGATTACTCATTTACTTAATATCGGGAGAGTTAAGTATACAGAAAGAATAAGTGTGGGTTCTCTAGTTTATAGTTGAACTATCTCGGACCTAGGGATAGGACTAGGTTAAGTGGCTAAGGAAGAATTCAACAACATCGGTGTTCATCCTTCGATTCACGCCGGGAGGTATCATCAAAAACGTGTTCATCGACATACTTGGACCTAGGGATAGGCCAAGGCATATGAGGGATTCTTGCCAAGCTTGAAGTACTGAGTTGAGTAATCGCTGCCGCGATAACCAACAGACCGCTGCCGCGACAGGTGCTACCGCAGCAGGCACGACGACATAACAGAGTTTCCTAGACTTTGCAACACCTACACTACTGAGCAATTCAATACCGAGCCATTCTCTCTATCTTGATTTCATTACTCTTTAATTTCAGTATTCTTTATATTCTCGTGACAAACATTTAAACTCTTTATTTTCCTCTCTCTTGTAGTAATCCAAGGTGAAGCTATTAGCCTAGTCCCTGTGGAGACGATAACTGATACTTGCGTATCACTTTACTACTTGCGTCGTGTACACTTGCACTACATTGCGATAGACACTTTTACACGCAACAATCACATTGATAAATGTTGGAAGATTCACGACAAGCCAAGTGATTGGAAATCCAAGCATGAAAAAGAGACCTCTCATTCTGGTCGAGCTCCCTCCAAATCTTCATCTCATGGTATCCGATTCACTAAAGACCAGATGATGGAGATCCAGAAATTGTTTGAGAAATTTCAAGGAACTCGTGAGGCTCATTTAACTATTGCAGAACAAGAATGTAATCCTCTCTCCTCTGCTCTTACTACTTCCAAAATCACTCCAATTTGGATTTTGGATTCTGGTGCCTCCAATCATATGACTGGGGATCGAAGTCTCTTTTCTACCTTTCAACCGACAACTGGTACGAGTATTCGAACTACTGATGGGACTATTTCTCAGATCACAGGCCGTGGATCTATTCAAGTGGATAACTTAATCCTTGAGGATACTCTCTTTATTCCTAATCTCACATTTAATCTCATTTCTGTGAGCAAATTATCCAAGAATTTCAATTGCTATTTTAATGCTTCTGGTTGTACTTTGCAGGCACTGAATTCACAGAAGAGGATTGGTGCAGCTAGGTTGCAAAATGGGCTCTACGTTCTCTCTCAAAGTTCTCCCACATTAGTTACTGTTTCACATTTAAATTCTGTTATGTTATGGCACAATCGTTTAGGTCATCCCAGTTTTCATTATCTTGCTAAACTTCATTCTTCATTGTTTATTAATACAAAACCAAGTTTATTTCATTGTGATGTATGCTCTATTGCGAAACACACTAAGAAACCTTATCCTCCGTCTAAATACAAACCCTCACATCCCTTCTCTTTGATTCATAGTGATATTTGGGGACCTTCTCGGATACAAAATGCGAACCAGTGTAAGTGCCATAACATAACAGAATTTAAATGTGCCAAAACTTGGACCTTTCTTATGCGAGAAAAATTTGATACTCCCGTCATCTTTGAACAATTCTATAATATGGTTCTAACCCAATTTCATACCCGAATACAACAGTTTCATTCTGACAATGGTAGGGAATATTTTGCTCACGCTTTGGGATCATTCTTTCACAAACATGGGATTTTTCAGCTTAGTTCATGTGTTGACACCCCTCAACAAAATGGTATTGCCGAGAGAAAAAACGTCATCTTCTTGAGGTAACCCGAACCCTTCTTTTTACTACTCATGTTCCTCATTATCTTTGGGGTGAAGCTTTATTGACTGTGACTTATCTTATCAACCGAATACCCAGTAAGGTTCTTGCCTTTAAATCACCTCAATCTTTGTTCTTGAAGTATTACCCTAGTTTCAAACCTATTTCTTCTATTCTTCCTCTAAAAATGTTTGGTTGTACTACTTTCATTCACAACCACAAACCAAACAAATCCAAACTTGAACCCCGAGCTATTAAATGTGTGTTTGTTGGGTATTCCTCCAGGAAAAAAAGGTATAAAGTTTTTCACCCTCCTCCAAGAAATATTTTGTCACTATGGACCTGACTTTTCTTGAACAAGAGCCTTACTTCCAACCTACTAGAGCTCAGGGGGAGTCTTCTCAACCTCTCTCGCCACTTTCCGAGGTAATAACACCTTCATTGTCCTTCCCACAATCAAATTTGTCGCCTTCTTTACAACAGCCAGAACAACCCACTCCTTCTTCCGAGCATGATCTATCACCCAAAACTTCTGTCCCACCTATTGTTCATGTTTATAACCGACGAAAACGTATCCCTGAGTCCATCTTGCAATCTACTACGTGCCAAGAATTGGATATGAATTCAACATCCCATATTAATGAGACAAGTAAGCATTCTTCACAAAATTTAGATGATTTTCCTATTGCCCTTCGTAAAGGAGTTCGAACATGTACTAAGCATCCTATACAAAAGTTTGATGGTTACTCTTCTCTCATGCCCTCTTTTCAAGCATTTACAGCTAGCCTTGATGCCCACAAAATTCCTAAAGATATTGATGAAGCTCTTAGTGATCCACGGTGGAAGAGAGTTGTCCAAGAAGAACTCTCGGCACTTGAAAAAACTGCTACTTGGACGATTACTGATTTACCTTCCGGGAAGAAAGCTGTCAGATGCAAATGGATATTTGTGATCAAATATAATTCAAATGGGAGTATTCAGCGATATAAGGCACGATTAGTGGCTAAAGGTTTCACACAGACCCATGGTATTGATTTTACCGAGACTTTTGCACCGGTAGCCAAACTTAATACTATCAGAGTTCTTCTTAGCATTGCTGTCAATCTTGATTGGAACCTACATCAACTTGATGTCAAAAATGCCTTTCTCAATGGGCATCTTGCTGAAGAAGTTTATATGAAGATTCCTCCCGGACTTCAAGCTTTTGGAGGAGCAAAGAAAGTTTGTAAATTGAATCGGTCTTTATATGGCCTTAAACAATCTCTGCGGGCCTGGTTTGAAAGATTTACTATGGTTATCCTCAAAAGTGGATACAATCAATCCATTGCCGATCACACACTCTTCTTTAAAGCATGCTCGAACGGGAAGAAGGTCCTTCTACTTGTCTATGTCGATGACATTATCATCACCGAAGATGATGAAGCAGAAATTTCTAAACTCAAACAAACACTTCAGAGGGAGTTTGAGACTAAGGACATGAGCAAACTTCGGTACTTCTCGGGAATGGAAGTAGCTCGATCTCAGCAAGGATTAGTCATTAATCAACGGAAATATGTACTTGATCTTCTCCAAGAAGCTGGTTTACTTGGATGCAAACCAGTCGATACTCCTATGGATGCTAATCTTTCATTCAACTCGGCAGCTCCTCCTCTTCGAGATAAAGAAAGATTTCAGAGGCTTGTTGGGAAACTCATTTATTTATCCCTTACTCGGCCTAATATAACATTCTCTGTTAATGTTTTAAGTCAACATATGAGTAGCCCCACTGAAGAGCATATGGCAGTAGCTTATCGAGTCCTCAAATATCTCAAAAAGACGCCCGGACATGGCTTAATTTTTCGGAAAGGTACTGATAGATCTGTTAAGATATATACAGACTCGAGTTGGGCTGGAAATTTGACAGATCGAAGATCCACAATTGGGTATTGTTCCTTTGTTTGGGGTAATCTTGTGACATGGAAGAGTAAGAAACAACATGTCATTTCTCGAAGTAGTGCAGAAGCTGAATTTCGAGCACTAGCCAAAGGCATGTGTGAAGGCCTTTGGCTTCTTAAACTTCTCAATGAAGTGGACCCTCGAAATGCTAGCAATTTTGAGATTCTTAGTGATAACCAATCTGCTATAAAAATTGCTAAGAACCCAGTTCAACATGATCGTACCAAACATGTTGAAGTTGATCAGCACTTTATTGTCGAAAAAGTCAAGAATGGGATTGCTCGACTATCATACGTACCATCCGCTAGCCAACTCACTGATCTACTCACAAAAGCTTTGCCTCCAGTAACATTTACTGCGTTTGTTTCCAAGCTGGGCATATACAATGTATATACGCCAGCTTCAGGGGGAGTGTAGGAATATACTTGCCGATTAGGACTCTAATATTTAATCTTTCTTCCTGCAGATTTGTATGTACATAGTTTACTTGTATTAGGAATTTAACTCTATCTCTACTCTTGTATAGATTAACTAGGAGTCCTAGAGTCCTACTTTAAGTTAGCCTTATCTTGGTAAGAGTTTTACCTAACATATGAGTTTTATTATTAGTCTAATTCCAACTCTTGTAGCCTATATAAAGGCCTCTATTCGACAGAATTAAATCAAGAAAAACTTTTCTTCTGTCCATCTCAATAACTTACAAATATAAATCATTCATCTCAATGTAGGCTAGTTTAGAATGGCCATGGAGGGTTCGAGGTGACTCAGGGTGAAGACCAACACACAGTTGGTTTGGAAAGGCTAACTTGTACTTGCAGGAAATGAGAACTCACTAGAATACCATGTTGCAATTCTATTTATGCTATGTATCATGATTCGAAAGATCCTTAGAACTACATTGCAGAGTGGTACTCCAAGAAAACATACTTAGCAAATTACAGTAATATCCTATATCCATTTAGAGGAAAGGAATTTTGGCCCAAGTCAAACGATCCAATTCGACCTCTTAAGTTAAAGCCCATGCCTGGAAGACCTAAGAAGAAGAGAAGAAAAGATAAAGACGAGCCTGTCAAGAGCAATTATAGAAAAATCAGTAGAGTATGAGTGGAGATGGCTTGCAGTGTTTGTAAGGGATTCGACCACAGAAAAATTAATTGTCCCAACAAAGTTTTTAAATCAACTTCTGCTCAAACATCTCAACCTGATGCAACTCCTGCTCAAACATCTCAAGTCTCAGCCTGTTGCAACTCCTGCTCAAACATCTCAACCTGTTGCAACAAACACTAAGGTCGTTTTTGTTGTTGTCATACTAGTAAACTAATAATATCTAAATTTGTCTTAGGATTCTTCTCTGCCAGACAATAATGGCCCAATTACTAGAAGCAGAAAAAGAACATTAGAAGTGAATTCAAGTCAATATGTTACATTTTCTACATCCAGCAAAAAGAGAAAGCAAGTTGGTATTGAAATTTATACAGACCTCAAATCTGGAAAGCAGATTTATAATGTAAGTTTAAATTTCACTTTAAATTTTTCTTAAAACATGAAGTTGGTGTTGAAATTGAAATTCATCTTAGCTTTGAATTTTTTGTTTACAATCTAGTTTACCTAGTGAAAGAGTTGTTACAACAACTACAAGAAAAATTGTAGCTGATACTTCTAAATATCACCATCAATCTAAAGGTTCTGGATTAAAATAGAAAAGAAAGCAAGCAGTTACCACAAGGCAACTTCAGCAACAACAGTCTGATGACCGCATGAAGAAGAAGAAAATGGATGTGAAGAAGAATTAAAAAATATGTAATGCTTTTGATGTAATGCTTTTGTTATTGGATGAATGTTCAAATGTGTTTGGGATTAAACCTTATTTTGTTTATATCAACTTAAGTAACAAACTATGTTGAATATTGTCCACAACAATGCATCTGTTAATGCTTTTGTTAATGCCAAGCTATTTTTGACAATTCATGTATTTGGTAATTCTTTTGATGCTATCCAAGTTTCTTGTGACAATCCATGAGTGTTTGGTAATGCATCTGTTAATACCAAGTTTTTTGTGGTAATTCATGTGTGTTTTTAACAATATTGTTAACATAAATTAACTTTAAGTGATTATAAATCATAACATATATTTCATTAACATAAACCCCCGCACAATACACATTTCATCCACCAAACAACAATACAACTAGCATCCAAGATACTACCAACCCTTTAAACATTTGATCCAACTAACACCAATACAAGTATCATCCAAGATACTATTAACCCTTTCAATATCATGTTTTTTCCTCTTAAAGGAATCAACTTTCTCTATTGCAATTGTCATTTGCTTCTGCAATTTCTTTATCTCAAGTACATATTCTTCTCTTGAATAATCTTCACCCAATTTTTGCAGTGCATCATTTTCCTTCTTCAACTCGTAAATGAGGAACCTAGCTCTTTCTGAGAGTGGTTCATCAACCCACCTAAGAAATTCACAATTTCTTATCTTGTAATTTGGGCAACTAAAGAATCTTCTCCCTAAATTTGGGGAGTTCTTCTAGACAGTCCACATAGGACATTTGTCACCACAGTCACAAAATAATTTTTCACCCTTATAACCCCAATTAGGTCTTGACTGAATCTTACTTTTGTTACGTGCAGATGATGTGCAAGAAGATGTTACCATCTTTAAATTAACTACAAATTAACAAAACGACAAAAATGAACGAGGGAGAAATAGATTCCAATTCAAAAACATCACCAAGCTCGAAACTAAAGTTTTTCAACCAAAACCTAAAATCAAACCAAATATTTTGGTGGAGAGAAATTTATTATCAAATTAGAGGAGAAATCAACAATACCTGGTGATTAGGGAGTGCTCCTTCAAACTCTGTCGCAAATTAGAGGAAAGTGGGATAAAATGGTTTTCATTCTGCTACAACGCATTCCATAAAAAGGGGAAAATCCCTATTTTTTATTTTTAATTTTTTTAATACATGTAAGCAGCCACGTGGATGCAACATGGGACTAACGTGTGCGATGGTGTCCAACTTCACAGAAATTAACGACACCGTTAGTCAATGACGGTCAAAGGGGGGACATTGCTAACGTTTCTTATGTTCAAAGGCAAAATTACGAAAAATAAGTAGGGGGCATTACTAAACTTTTTATACAACCTCACACAATACCTTGCTAACATTATGGCTCAAACCCTCAACCTAAATTGAAAAGTGAACCCCTCACCACTATACCAAACAATAAATTCCATATATGTAATCTTATTTAAAAGGGAATGATTTTACAATGTTGGCTAAGGCTTCCCTCATCTTTTATTTTGCACATTCTATACAAACATGTTTGTAGTTGAATATTATGCTAAAAAATGTTTGTACTTGAATACAAATTGATTTTTTAGCAAAAGAAAAGTGGGATAATCTTTAAAGACTTAAAAACTCCAATAACGGTGTTGGTCCAAGCGGGAAGCAACTGAGTATCGCTTAAGCAAGTATTGAGTTCGAGGTATTGTGTATGCAGAAAATTTTTGTTGAGAGACTCACCCACCAAAGCTAGGTGTGCGACGTGGGTCGGTTCGAATTAGTCAGGACAAAACCCTGGTAAATCGAAAGGTCAAAACAAAAAACTTAAAACCTTCGAAAATATCTTAGACTTGTAAAATGATCAAACTTATTCGATTCAACAAGCTTGGTCCATTTAAATTAGATTTTGAATATGATAATATATTGTTCGTACACATTTATCTTAAATCATAATCTAAATATCAGAAAGAATTTTATATAAATTAAATGATAAAATATATAAAGAAATTGGACCAACCATTGGATAAGTCTCCCTTGACTTTCAATATCTATGATCCTTCAAAATCTCACACCCAAATCTCTCCTCTCCCACCCATTTTTAACCATTCCCCCCTCCCTCTCTCTTTCTCTCACACATCTAACCACACCCCATTTTTTAGGACCATTCTTCTCTATCCCCCCTTCACAATATATATACCCAAATAGCAATCCATCATCCCTTAGATTTTCCTTCTTCCAAAAACAAGACCGGATTAGGGTTTTCAAAAAAATTCAAACAAACCCCAAAAAATCTTCCCAATTTGGTGTATAGAGAACATTTAGGGTTTATACAAAGACAAGACCAAGGGAGAGGTATGGGACGTGTTAAGCTGGAGATTAAGAGAATAGAAAACAATACCAATCGGCAGGTCACCTTTTCCAAACGTAGGAATGGGTTGATTAAAAAGGCTTATGAACTTTCCATCCTCTGTGACATTGATATTGCTCTCATCATGTTCTCTCCGTCCGGTCGGATTAGCCATTTCTCTGGCAGGAGAAGGTGCAACAATCTCATTCATTCTCCTACATTACCACTATTGGATTAACTATTTTCTCGTTCCAGATATGATTATCGAATACATATATGTGTATATAAGAGTTTTTAATATATATTTGAAAAATTATATTATCGTATTCATATTCAAATATGAATACTTGGGACAAGGTAACCTGAATAGGTGGTACTACTACGTGCTTTTTAATTTCATTTGCTTGAACTTTCAATTGTTTCAAAAAAGAAGTAGTAACATAATTATGTGTAGGAAACAATCCAAGTCTTCGTAAGGGTACGTGCATGCAAAAAAGAATTCATGCATGCAGATGCTCCAATTAAATAAATTAAATTTTCTTTTCAGAAACTTTAAAATGTTAAAAAAAACTTCTATCATTTGAGTTCGATGATGTAGTTGGGATTTAAATATATATTTGATACGAATATATATAAATAGATTTACGAATTTTCAGTGATTTAGGTTAGACTTACATATTTCTTTCATTTCCATTTCTCTTGAACTACAAGCATGTATTTAACCATTTCATTGGGAAAAAAAACCAGGATCGAGGATGTCTTTATGCGTTACATTAATCTCCCCGATCGAGAAAGAGAACAGTAATGCTCTTAACCATTTTATAGTGTTAATATTATATTTTTTAGCTTATATATATATATATAGTGTTAATATCATTTGACATGTTGATTTGGTGACATGTCCATTAATTTATTGTTGCAGTGCTCTAATTTTCCCTGAACAAATCAGACATCCGTACGTCCTTAAACCCTTTTTCTTAATTTCGTTTAATTTCTCCTTAAAATAATTGAAACTTATATCTTAAAGCTAATGTTCTTTTGTTCATGTTGTTTCTCTCTCGTTGCAGTGATATCCAAAACAAAGAGGTAAGGAAAATTGCTCGCTTAGGGGTGTAAATGAACAGAGCGTTCGACAAAACTATTTATGAATTGTTTGTTTATTAAGCTAAATGAATATGTATGAATAAAATTTTTATGTTCGTTTAATAAACGAACGAACACGAACAGAGGTGTGTTCAGTTCGTTTATGATCACGAACAAACTCATTCATTGGCTCATTTACTCGGTTCCCCTTTCCCTTTTTTTTACATTTTAAATATCGGTGAAGGTAGGGACTAAATTGAACACATGGTGAAGTTTGAAGTTTAAACTGTGAAGCTTAAGGAGCTTAAGGACTAGTGAAGTAATTTCACCATTTTGGCGAACATATAAACGAACATGTTCCCGAATATATAAACAAACATGTTCACGAACGCTAAAAAACGAACACGAATACTTTCAAAAATAAATAAACGAACACGAACATGATATTAAAAATTTAAACGAACACGAACCGAACATGAACATCTTAAAAAAATAAACGAACACGAACAAAGCCTTGTTCGTTCGAGCTCGATTCATTTACACCCTACGATCATTGTTAGCGTATATTTTCCATGAAAAATATAAAATTATGAAATCTAAGTTCATGGAATTCTGTGTTTGTGCAGTATTTGATTAGGATTCTCCAGCAGCTAAGAAGTGAAAATGATATTGCTCTTCAACTTGCCAAGTTTGTCTACTTCTCTCTCTCTATATATTGATATAATTTCATTTTTTCATTTTCAAAATAATTTAAATGCATTAGCTAATGGGGAATTGTTTTTTTTTTTGTTCTCTTTTCTTTTCATGGATTTTTGCCCAAAACAGTCCAACATCTTTTAACTCTGATTTTAAGGTATCATAAACATTCTGTGTTTTCTTCTATATTGTTCTCATTATTTTATTTGTTTGTGATTGTTAATTAATGTTTTTATTACAGGAAATCCAGCAAGAAATTGTAAGGTTGCAACAACAACTTCAGATGGCAGAGGAACAGCTAAGGTATATAAATTTAGATATTCGAATAAAATTAGTAACATTTTTTTTTTCAAGTTTGGGCTAATTAATTTATGGATTCTTCAAATACAGGGGGTATGAACCTGATCCTTTCAGGTTCACATCCATGGCTGAGCTCGAATCCTGCGAGAAACATCTTGTCGAGACATTAGGAAATGTTGTCCAAAGAAAGGTCAAATTATTGTTCTCGTCTCTGTTATTATTATTACTACATAATTTTCTATCTTTTTTTTCTCCATATTTTTACATGAAGTTTCCATACCTTTGGTTAACAGGAATACATATTGAGCAACCATTTATCTTCTTATGATCCATCTCCTATACAGGTATACTTTTCTTCTTAATGTAATCTTTAGTAACTTAAAATCAACATGGTGAAAGCTATGATTTATATTTCATGTTCGTTTTACGATTTTCTTTTACAGCAAGGATTGCCTCCGTCTTTCGAGAACGAGGTTGTCAACTGGCATATCCCTGATAATGGCCAAAACCAATCCCAAATCTTTGATGCTTCAGCCTCTCTAAATTCTCTCAGGTACAAATACGAAAAAAACTCGAACTCTTAAGAATGATTGCAGGACGAACAGACTAAGCTTAAATGCTATAATACATTTTAGGGATCTTTCGTCGACGGTGTACGATCCGTTGTTGCAAGGAAACATGTCGAATGTGGATCCTCACAACATGGGAAGAGATCAATGCCATGTCTCGAACCCGAATGCCGAAAACTTCTCACCATGGCATCAGTCTTTTGCTTCTACAGGGCTTCAGTCCAACTCTATGCCACCAAATCTATATTCCCATGTACAGGTACATTGTTTTACATATTCGATCGTTTGCAACAATCGAAAAACGTCAGTGCCCGTAATTCAAATTACCTTTTAGCAGCATGGGATGGTGGGTCATCAAGAAATGGTAGCAAATGATCAGCAAATGGAAATTCCAGGGAACTATAATTCACATGGTCAGATGGCAGATAATGAAGGTTCAAACTATGAGAACAGAATTCAAGAACAACACAATGGGCAATGACCAACCATGCACTTTGGACATTGATATATAACAACATCAACTTTTTCACCTTGGATTTCCTGTTGTAATATTCCAAAACCCTAGGCCATGCTTCCTTGGGATAGAAGGAAGCATATCCTAGTAAATGTACCATGGCAAAACACCATTTTTTTCATTTATTTTGCATATTACACTTTTCTAGATATATATGTAATTGGGGGAAAAATTCACTCATTAATGATTTGATCACTATTTAAATATATAATTAGATATGCTTACTTTGAATATGTGCATTATTTCTTTCAAATTCAAGAGGAGTGAGGTAAGGGAATCCACTTTTTCCTCGTCTCTTTGTACTTCAAGAGTTTTATGGGATATTTTCGAAAGGAAGTGTTGGTTATATATTTGAGGATAATGTGTGTATTTCAAGAGTTTTATGGGATATTTACTATAATCTCTCAAATTTAACTCGGCGCCGAATCATCTGATAATTTAAAAATCAATATTATGTTTCGTTTTTAACTAAAGAATGTTTCATACCTAGCTCAAATAGAAAATACGAAACTATGATGATAAATCAAATGTTAAAGGAGATTATTATAAAACAGAAGCTCAAATAGCTCAAATGTTTGACATAGTTGTTAAAAATTGTTTTTAAAATAGATAATAGGAAAATGAATTGATACATTAACGGTGAAAAACGAAGTTTTTCACATGCGATGCTTTTTTAGAGTTTAGGGTTATGAGTTTTAAGGTTCATAGTTATGATTTTAGAGTTTATAGTTAGCTTTTAAAGTTTAGAGTTAGGGTATGCTTTTTACTGTGTAAGATCTAGTACCCCTAAATAACATATGACATCATTTGAAGCTCTCTTGTGAAAAGAAAAAACTCCACTTGTACATCAAATATTAACCTAAATAAAATATATTATACATTATTTTGTAAATATAAACAAATATTGGTTATATAAATGAAAATAAAGGAGAAATTTTGTTTAAAAGTACACTTGGCACAAAAAAACCCAAAAAGTTCGAAACTTAACTTTAAAAAACATCTATTAAAAAAACATTATTCGACTTAAATTGAAAAACATTTTTGATCTAAAAAGTTATATGTTTTACATTAGGGTAAACTACTGAAATGATCATTTATTTGTAGGGTTTGTATATTTTTAATCATCGATTTTTAAATTTGACCGTTATGGTCACTTACGTTTTCGATCTGTAAATTTATAGTTATTATGACGTTTGTTGCTAGGGATGGGCACGAGGCGGGGTGGGCCAGTTTTTTGGCCGCCCAACCCCACCCCTATCTATAAGCCTCTAAACCCCGCCCCGCCCGGATTAAAATATTAGTTTACCCGCCCCGTCCCGATATACCAACTCTTAAACTCGACCCCAATCTGTCCCTACCCGAAAAATTGAAAAAAAATTAATTTCCGACGACGATAAAAGTTAGATCCGATCAATCCACCATTACGACCACAAAATTTAGTTTCAAAAGACTTTAAACCTATATAAAACTAAAATAAAAATCAATTTTAAATTATCCACATGAAAAATTACATATTTAAAAAATAAACTTGAACCATTGACCATCAGAATCAGATATGTTAAAACTTGAACAACATCTAATTTTTTTTTACGATAAGCACAAACAAAAAAATTAGCTTAACAACCATAAAAGTGTTTATATATAGTGGTATTTATATATATATATATATATATATATATATATATATATATATATATATATATATATATATATATTTAAATATATACCAAGGCGGGGCGGGGAGGGTGGGGAATTTCTAGCATATACCCGCCCCGCCTCGATCCTCGAAATTCAAGACTAAAAACTCGATTAGGTCGGATCTGGGAACACCGGGTCGGTTCGGGTTCGAGTTATTTGGCCATCCCTATTTGTTGCCGTTAAACGTTAACGGGAGATTGATATGACACAATAAAAAGAAAGAAATTACCTATATAGTCCCTAAACTATTACTTCACTCATATTTTGACCACCAAAATAAAAAAAATTGTATAATTACACATTTAATCTTTCATATTTACAATTTTTTTTATTTCTTCTCCTCTCCACCATCTTCCCCTTCATCTAATCAAATCCCCAATTTTCTACTATATTAATTCCCAATTAACACCGTATATTTTTTCTACTACTCCCTCCGTCTCATTCAATATGTTCAGTATTGACTTTTTTGTCATTTTTTTTAACTTTGGCTCATTATTATTTTAAATTTATTATTGATAAAAATGTAAAAAATATTTTTTAGAAACGTTCAATCAAGTAGTTTAAAAATTATTTTATAAAATTAAATTAATTAAAATATTTAAAATAATTATGGTTTAAATCTGAAAAAAAAATTGACTTTTAAAAAGTTAATACTTGACATATTGAGTGTGACAGAGGGAGTATATTTCATCAGCACTTTCTTCTTCTGATTTCTCTCAATTTACTTTTCGTCTCCATACAAAGTTGAGGAACCCCTGATTGACGTTAGCTTTCTAAGATAACTATTTCAATCTATTTTTGATTCTGCAATTTGTCTTTGATTTCACACTTCCTTGTTTTAATCCCCATTTTTATGTATTTGGTAAACTATTTTGCTTTTCTTTTTACAATGTTTCAGATTTTGTTTTGCTTTTTTTCTTCTTCTTACTTTTATAGGTACTAATTTTTATGCATTTGATGTAAATTTATTAAACATAATTCGATAATATTTTTTAGTTTGGTTTCCTATTAATGAGGGTTAAATATCTATAGTGATCTCAACTGATATTTAGTTTTAAAATTTTATAAATAAGATTAGTGATTACCGGATTTAGTTTTCATCTGAGTTGATTTTAAATTGTGTTTTTTATTGTGCTTTTGATTGCAGGGTTTGGTGGAAGCTGCTGAAGGCTTTTTATTCTGATGAGGAAATGGTCAAAAAACAACTGCAAGTCAGCATCTCACAAACTCTTCAAGGACAAGGCAAAGAACGAGTGGATGGTCTACAGGGAATGTTCTTGGATCTGCAGTTTGCAATGAAGGAAAGTCGCAACATTGATGTTGCAGTTCTAGAGGAGCAAGTCCATCATATGCTCCGTGAATGGAAAGCCGAGCTCAATGAACCTTCTCTAGCTTCTTCATTGCAACAAGTTAGGACTCCCACAAATTCTCATTTCATATTAATTTCATTTATATGCTCCGTCAATTAATTTTGTTTAGTAGAAAAAATATACGGTGTAAATTGGGGATTAATATAGTAGAAAATTAGGATTGAGTTAGATGAAGAAGAACATGAAAGATGGTGGATGAGAGAAAAAATAAAAGAAATTGTAAACATAGAGGATTAAATGTGTAATTATAAAAATTGTTTTTATTTTAGTGGTGAAAATAGGAGTGAAGTAATAATTTAGGGACTATTTAGGTAATTTATCATTCTTTTTATTGTGTCATATCAACCTCCCATTAACGTTTAACGGCAACACACGTCCCAGTGATCATAAGTTTACAGATCGAAAACGTAAGTGACCGTAACAATCGAATTTAAAAATCAGTGACCAAAATATACAAACCCTAAACATAAGTCACCTTTCCAATAGTTTATCCTTTACATTACAATTGACAAATTATTTTTGAAAAGTAGTAAAAAAAAAACTTAAATCCACAACTTATTATAATTTAAGAACTAATAAAAGATTTTGATTGTTATTGAAGAATCAATGTGTTGTGGTTAAAAGTGAGCATTCAATCAAGTCGAGTTGAGTTAAATTTTTTTAAATTTTTTTAGATAAGTTGTGGTGTGCTATTTATCCAAGAAAGCAACAAAAACTGCAGCAAACTTACATTAGAGATTCACAGAGAGAATTTCCATTCGAAAATTCCCCAAACAGACTATAACTGTCTATTTACATCAGTAAAGTGTGTGTGCTTGTTTTGAATTCCAAGTTTTATTTTTCTTTAAAATTTTCAAGTTATTCAAGTTAACGAGTCATACTTTATTATTCAAACTTAATTTAAAATTTCTTTATGTCGGGTTGTTCGAGTTTCTGTTCAAATTTAATTGTAAACATTCATATTGTTATAGTATTATGATTCCAATTTAAACGACTTTCTATAACTATATACAATATATATATATATATATATATATATATATATATATATATATATATATATAATTCTTCAGTTTTTTTTCATATATGATATACATATATCGAACATAGTTGAGGAATTCGTTTTGAATTTGAAAATCATCCACTAATTATTAAAAATTTTGATTTATTTGAAATTTTATTTTCTAACTTATTTTATTTAAATTTTTTAATAGAATCTAATTTATAAAATTACAGTTCAAATAAATTTAAATCAAAAATTTTCCCATCAAGTCAAATCAAATTTTACACACCTTTAATTAGGGCATGTCTAAATTCACAATTTATATATATAGTTTAGAGACTAACAGAAGAAGTCCACTATTACCCCTTCTGTCCTATTAATCTTGTCTCGCATTACTTTTAAAATTCTTCCACGTAAACTATTTCTTTAAAAAATTCAACAACTTGAGAAATTTAGATTTCTTTTACTACCTCTTTTTAGTTTCAAACTAATTTCTTCTTAACTACGTGAAAAGTCAATAATAAATAACTTATTTGGCTCACCTGCACCCGACCCGAAAATAAATATCTTAAACCCGCATCCGATCTGAACATATTCTTTAAAAAACTCGATCTGACGCGAAAATAAATATACTAAACCCGACCTATAGAAAATAAATTAATTTTAGGGACTTAATTGTAAAAAATAATTTTAGGGGACTTAATTGCAAAAAATTATAATTTGAAGGACTAAATTATAAATAAAATTCAATTTAAGGACCTAATTATAGAAAATGTATAAAGAGAAGATATTATTATAAATACTACTAAAAATTAGAGGAAAATTACACAATTAGTCTTGGGTCGAATATTTTCTACCCTAAATTCGACCCCGATCCGAGTTTACCCTTAATAAAATCTCAACCCAAATCTATTTTTTATTAAAAAATCTGACCCGATCAGGTCGGGTTCCGACCTGACCCGGTCAGATTAGGTAAAATGCCCATCCCTAACTAAGTATTAAAGAATCTATGTGTTGTGGCATCTTACGGTGTTTAAATTTACAGCTTGTATATAATTTAGGGACTAATAGGAGGATTTGACCGTAATTGGATAACCCATGTGATGCGGCACCGTACCCAAATTGCTTCCTCTGGCATCCATCTCAAAGTGCCCCATGTGAGCACCGACGACAGCCAGCTGCATTCAATCAGGACCCGTGTTTTATCCTCTACTTCCTCCATCTCTCCGTTCCCCTCCACTCTACCAATAATACGTTTCCACGTCATCAACCAAACCTCATACTTTCTCCAAAACACCCCTCACTGGCCATCAAAATTACAAAATCACCACCACCGTTTAGACGTGGCATCCAAATCCATCTTATGAAGCCACACACGAAAATACTCCCTCGACGCGGCATGGCCAGTTATCATTTTTCTGTTTTTCACTTTTCACACTTTTATTTAATTTCCTTCATATACACACTCCACTTTATCACCATTATCACCGCCTCCAAAGTCTGTACCTTTTTCTCTTTATTTGTTTCTAAGCATTTTTCATTACATTTCTCAACAAAAACCCAGAAAAGAAGCAAAAAAACATGGCCAAAGTGTTGTTGTTCGTAGCACTATGTGTGCTTCCAGCTTTGGTCAGTGCTACACGCATGGTGAAGAACCCATTGATGGTCCAAGGGCATGTGTACTGTGACCCTTGTCGTGCTGGTTTTGAAACCCCCAAGAGTCGATGCGTATCTGGTACTTTTTTTTTTCTTCATTTCTGTTCTACTCTGTGTGTGTTTATGCTTGTGACATGTTGGATCTGGTGTCTTAGCTTCTGAACTGGTAGATCTGTGAAGTAGTTTTCAGGTTTTGATGTTACTTTGAGTTGAACATGACATTGATCTTTACTTATTCAAAGGTGTAAATTTTTAACGAAAAGGTGAAAACTTTATGGTTTTAAGATGATGGGTTTGCTCATGGTTTTATCAAGTAGCCGTTGGTGTTGTTGAGAACTAAAGTTTCCACATGATTTTGTTGTAAAAATGTTGTCTTTTGATGTTTTGGTTCTGATTTCTGAATTTGTTGGTTTGCTGGTCTCGTTTGCTTTGCAGATGCCAAGGTTAAGGTTGTGTGCTCCGACAGGAAGACAGGCGAAGTTATCTACGAGAGGGAGGGCAGAACTGACAAAGCCGGGAATTACCAGATTCCGGTGGCCGAGGATCACTTGGATCAGATCTGTGATGCAGTTCTTGTGAAGAACTACCAGCCTGAATGTGCCACAATGACCCCTGGTCGTGAGCGCGCCCGCGTTATCTTGACCAACTACAACGGCATCGCATCCACCACCCGATATGCCAATGCGATGGGATTCATGACCGAGGAGCCCGAAGCTGGCTGTACTGAGATGATGAAGATGTACCAGACAGATGAGGAAGATGTTTAGAGTGTGGGTTGGAGTTTTAAGCAAATGAAATTATGTTGTCTGCTATTTGTTATGTGAATTTCTTCGTTTATTTCCACATTTAGAGGACTTAAAATGACTCATTTTCTTTGAATTCTATTACAATTATATTTATATATGCTATTGCTTCTCTCGGAAGTTTTTTTTTGGGTATATGTTGTTCTTTTCATCTGACTGATCTGCCATTACATTACAAAAAAACAAAATTTATACTCATAATTTGCCAGTTAAGATGAATTTATAATTGATCTTGAGGACGATTTTTTGGTTATATTGTGTTTATCATAGTTAAGTGGTAAATAACTTGATATTTTCTCAACATTGCTAAGAGACTTATCCACTAAACTTATGTAAAGTGCAGGTCAGTTTGGATTGATTTTTATTGAGGAATCAGTTCGGATTGACCTTTATCCTTGATTCTTCAGAGGACAACCAAATTTTTTTTCTTGATATCAAGTTACATTAGTTATAAAGTTGGCATTATATAACAACCTGAATCTCTAATTCTTTGTCTCCAATACTTAAGAAATAAGATCCTTCTTCTATCACCATCAAACCATCTTCATTGGCTGAGCTAAGATGCTCACATGGCCTCAACTCAAGTTCAATATTGCCTCTTTCCCCTGCATTCAAATTAACACTCTGGAATGCAACCAATTGTTTCACCGGCCTCCCGTCACTCGCCTTTGCCGGCCTTGCAAATAGCAATAGGGGATGCTTACCAGCCAACTCGCCGTTGTTTTGAACTCTAACCGTGACTGGGTACTTTAACTTATCACAAACTTCGGTTCCTATCTTTGAAACCGGTATGTTTCCGGGAGGATTCGAGTTCTCAACCGTTTGAGAGCTTATCTGTTTGTTTAAATAGACCTTGTTTTGTTCTACAGGGAGAATTTCATATGTATAATTTGAGTAGCTAAGGCCATAACCAAATTCAAACACCTTCGGTCCTTGGTAGAATCGGTACGTGCGTCCGGGATAGCCGGAAGACAGTTCAGGACGCATTCTCATGTCTGTCATTGGTACATTGACATAACTTTGCGGATACCAAGTAACTGGTAACCTCCCTCCTGTGTATAAACATGAAGCTTAAAATTTTGCACACGACTTTTGTTTAAACTATAGGCAAGATGTATGAATGAGAACTCACCAGGGTTGTGATCACCAAATATAATTTCGGCTAATGCACGGCCTCCAGCTTCACCTGGATAACCCGCCCATAGAATGCTTCCGATGCGTTGATCGTTTTTGGCGAACGATATGTCGACTGGACCTCCGGAAAGAAGCACCAAAATGACTGGATTCTTAGCAGCACTTGCAATGGTGGAAATCAGGTCCTGTTGCTTTGGTGGAAGAATCAAGTCAACTCGATCGAATTTCTCTCTCTCTTGGGTTTGATCCAATCCCATTACTAACACCACACGGTCCGCTCCGGACGCTACATTCATGGCTTGAGCAGTGAAGGCAGTAGAACAATTAACTGCAGTACAACCTTGGTGAAACCTAGTGTCTTTAACATAACCTTGGAACCCTTGCAATGGTGTAACAGATTTACAAGGAGGGCCTGCATAGTTTCCGAGTAGCGTTTGCACGGAATCGGCATTGGGGCCTATTACCGCAAGAGAAGTTGTCCCGGTTTTCGAAAGAGGAAGGAGTTTATCGGTGTTTTTCAGAAGGACAATGCCGTTACGAGCAGCCTCAAGGGCAAGATTCTGATGCTCTTGAGAACAAATTTGATCTGAACCAATGTCACCAAAAGGCAGTTTAACCGGATCACCATTGAAAAGCCCCAGTCTCATCCTGATAGAGAAAAGGTTGTAGAGGGCTCTATCTATTTCAGACACAAGCAATTTTCGGTTTTCAACTGCTTTTTTCGTGTTTTTCAACAAAAACGAACCACAATCGACATCCATTCCTGCAAAATTCATTGATCAAATATTCAGATGATACTATTAACATCCATCCAGGCATCACTATAACCATTTCTACAACTTTTAACCCATATCGCTCCGACCCTTCAAGTACCCTAATATAGACACATTCGGCACTCCCACGAATCCATAGCATTCGATAACCAAAAACCAACATATCATACATATATAAAAATGATGAAAATGTAGAATTCATTTGGCAAAAGAAGAGAATTAATCAACCATACCAGCATTAAGAACATCAGCAGCAGCATCTTCTGGTACTTTAACATATCCTTGTTGTTCATAAATAGTGGCGACGGCATCACAGTCTGCAGTGATATACCCTTCGAAACCCCACCGTCCTCGAGCTGTTCCAGTCAAGAGATCGTAATCTGCACAATTGGGGACTCCATTAACACGATTGTAAGCACACATTATCCCACTAGCTCTCCCTTGTTGTATGCAACTCTGGAATGGTGGCTGATATGTATCTGCTAAATCCTGTGAACTCACCTGAAATCCAAAGAAATAACCAAATGGGGTCTTCCAATCAATCAAATAAATAAACAAACAAAGTTCGATTTTTTTTTCTCGAAAATTGGACATACATTTGCATTGAAGATGTATCTTGTCATTCCATTCCAATTATCCAAATCATAAGCTGTAAAATGCTTACAACAAGCAGAAGCTTGAAGTTTTTCACCAAGTTTCCCACCTTCAAAAGAGTCTCCTTGTAAACCTCTCACATATGAAACTGCATATTTCCCAGCAACCAAAGGATCCTCACCAGGCGTTTCTTGCCCTCTACCCCACCTCGGATCCCTAAATATATTAATGTTTGGTGCCCAAAATGTTAACCCCATTGCTTGTCCAACGTTGTAAACTGCTCTGCCTTCGATTCCAACTGCCTGAAAAAAGGGGTTTTGTTTTGCTTGTCGTTTAAGGTATATGCTCTTAGTTTAAATGTAGAACAGAACAGTGGTTTAAAAATGGCTTGCCTGGGCAATACGGTACCAGAGATGAACATCAAAGGAGGCGGCCGTGAGAATAATTTGAGGGAAACTGGTGGCCGTTTGAATTGTTCCGTTGAAACGAATGCCTCTGCTGACGGCTAAACCGTGTAAGGCTTCGGACCACCATTGGTATTCCGGGATGCCGAGTCTTGGAATGGCGGGAGCTGAGTTGATGAGTTGGGATATCTTTTCGTCTAATGTGAGTCGAGACACCAAGTCTCGAACTCGTTGGGTGATAGGGAGCGTGGGTTGGCAGAAAGGGTAGGATTTGGTTGTTGGGTCGGATGAGTCGCAGGCGAATGGGGGCTGAGTCGACTCGGATAAGATGAAGAACAATGAACTGGTGTGGATGAGATAAAGGAGAAATGGAGTTTGGAGCTTCAGCATGTTGGTGAGTTACTGAGTTTGGTGATTGAGTTGTTTGATCATTAACCGAAACGCGTTGAGAGAGAACGTAAGTGCTGCCTGTGTTGGATTATTGGCGTATGTCTTTGCTTAAAAGGAGCACCGCTACCGTCATATACATAACAAATGACCTTGCCTTTTGCTAATAATTACAACTAAACCACTTGAGTGCAATGACAAAGCACACTAATAGGGGTGTTTAAAAATAGGGTAAACTACTGCAGGGGTCACTTACGTTTAGCGTCTCTACAGAGTTAGTCACCACTTTTGAAAAGTGCCTATTAGTAGTCCTCTACGTTTTCGATGTGTAAATATTTGGTCACTCCGACGTTAACTCCGTTAGTCCCCTAACAGATTGCTGATGTGGCGAAATTAAAATAAAGATAAATTACTGCAATAGCCATTAAAATTTATCTCATGTACATTTTTCTCCTCAATTTAAAAAAGTAAACATTATAGTCACTAATAAAAATTTTCTTTATAATTTCACCCTTAAATTTTTAAAAATTCATTTTTCAATCCTAAAACTTTACAATCAATTAACACAATAATATTATAAATGCTTAGATGAAAAATAGGTGCCCAAAGTATACCCTTTGAAACTTAGGTGCCCAAATTGCTCCTATTTAATAACTCAAACTTAAAAATTTAGTCCACTAACTACTAAAAAATTCGAGTTATTGTAATTTCTATTTTATAATTCAAACTTTATTTTGAATTTTTGAGTCGAGTTTATGAAATTATGAGTCGAGTATTTTCACATCAAACCAAAAAATTTAATTTTTTCGAGTCAAGTCGAGTTATTGGAATTTCTATTTTATAATTCAAACTTTATTTTGAATTTTTGAGTCGAGTTTATGAAATTATGAGTCGAGTATTTTCACATCAAACCTAAAAATTTAATTTTTTCGAGTCAAGTCGAGTTATTGGAATTTCTATTTTATAATTCAAACTTTATTTTGAATTTTTGAGTCGAGTTTATGAAATTATGAGTCGAGTATTTTCACATCAAACCTAAAAATTTAATTTTTTCGAATCAAGTCGAGTGTTGCACTTCCCTACATATAATTTTTAATTTTAATCCGTGTTTTTCCCAAGATGAACAAGCAACAGTAGACTTGACTTGATTCAAAGTTTTTCTTGGGACAAACACAGATTAAAATTAAAAATTATATGTAGGGAAGTGCAACACTCGACTTGATTCGAAAAAAATTAAATTTTTAGGTTTGATGTGAAAATACTCGACTCATAATTTCATAAACTCGACTAAAAAATTCAAAATAAAGTTTGAATTATAAAATAGAAATTCCAATAACTCGACTTAACTCGAAAAAATTAAATTTTTAGGTTTGATGTAAAAATACTCGACTCATAATTTCATAAACTCGACTAAAAAATTCAAAATAAAGTTTGAATTATAAAATAGAAATTCCAATAACTCGACTTGACTCGAAAAAATTAAATTTTTTGGTTTGATGTGAAAATACTCGACTCATAATTTCATAAACTCGACTCAAAAATTTAAAATAAAGTTTGAATTATAAAATAGAAATTCCAATAACTCGAATTTTTTAGTAGTTAGTGGACTAAATTTTTAAGTTTGAGTTATTAAATAGGAGCAATTTGGGCACCTAAGTTTCAAAGGGTATACTTTGGGCACCTATTTTTCATCTAAGCATTTATAATATTATTGTGTTAATTGATTGTAAAGTTTTAGGATTGAAAAATGAATTTTTAAAAATTTAAGGGTGAAATTATAAAGAAACATTTTTATTAGTGACTATAATGTTTACTTTTATAAATTGAGGAGAAAAAATGTACATGAGATAAATTTTAATGGCTATTGCAGTAATTTATCCTTATTTTAATTTCGCCACGTCAGCAATCCGTTAGGGGACTAACGGAGTTAACGTCGGAGTGACCAAGTATTTACACATCGAAAACGTAGATGACTACTAATAGGCACTTTTCAAAAGTGGTGACTAACTCTGTACAGACGCTAAACGTAAGTGACCCCTGCAGTAGTTTACCCTTAAAAATATTCGATTTGACTGATTCGATCTGATTATTTGTTGATTCGATCCGAAAATTCGGATATTTGATTTGATTTTTATTTTCGGTTCGATATAGATCGCAATATTTCAAGTTTTGTATTATTCGAAAATCTAAAATTCAGAAAATTAAATTTTTTATGAATATTAATTTTTATTTTTAACCATTTGATGTTTGTTATATCCAAAAATTAAAAAATCGAAATTTTCATAGATGCGAATCTTGTTATATTTAGCAATTTGTTTTTTGTTATATTCGAAATTTTCATAAATACAACCTTCAAATTTGAAAAAATAATTAAATTAAAATATATTTTCTGATATTCGAATATCAGATCCGATTATTCGATATCTCAATTTTTTTGAATTGAATACGGATCACTATATTGTCGATCCGAAAAACCAAATATCCAAAAAAACCGGATCGAATCCGATCCGATATCCGACAATGAACACCCATACTCTCCGAGAATCAAAGTTCGAATCTTGAAAACCATATTGTTGAGAGAAAAAAACAAAAATCTCAAAGGTAGATCATAAAATAAACATGTATTTTACGGGGCAAAATTACAACTAAATCGACTTAGATTTATAACTTTTTATGAAATTAAATACCGATTATCGTCTGGTTTGTTGATGAGATATTTGAGCTGAAATTAAAAATTTGAATCATTTTTAGAGGTTTGGCTAGTCAAAATTGTTAATTTGGAGGTTTGATAAACATATGATTGTAATAATAAAATTGTGATAAAACCTCTAAATTAAAAAATCTCCTTTTAATAATTCAAAAAGTAACAAAATGGTCACTAAACTTTATTAAAAAAATAAAATGATAACAAAACTTTCAAATGTTACAAAATGACAATTAAACTTTATGTTTTGTAATAAAATGACAACTCGCCCGTTAAATACTTGACATGACTGTTATAAAATTTTGTATAATAGCGCATTTAGTCCTATATATTTACACATTCAATTAATTTAGTCCTAATTTTAAAAAAACACTAAATTTAGCCCTTATTATTTTAATTTGATCATATTTATAATTAAAAATAATATTAAATATTCAAATTTGACAGAGTAACAGAGGTAAATATCTATCCATTAAATCTTTATTTTTCTTTGCTACTATTTTCATACATAATCAGATATGAATTGAACCAGCTTGATCAATTTGTAACCTTTTTCATGTTGTGGTTTTTACAGTGGTCCAATGGAAAGCATGGATTTTTAACAAGAAAGGCAAATGCTTCATGGGTGATGGGACCAAAGCAATTGGGGTGCCTCTTTCTAAACGGCATCGATTAAATGTTTATGTAATTGATTGAATGTGATTGATCTTTTATAGTACAATCATCCGAATTTGTCAGAAATTTTATAATTTCAATCTGATAATTTAGGGCAATATTTAAATATTTAATATTATTTTTAATTATAAATAGGATTAAATTAAAATTATGTGTAAATAATGAGGGCTAAAT
This sequence comes from Hibiscus trionum, assembly GCA_030270665.1. Taxonomy (NCBI): domain Eukaryota; kingdom Viridiplantae; phylum Streptophyta; class Magnoliopsida; order Malvales; family Malvaceae; genus Hibiscus; species Hibiscus trionum. The sequence goes on from BSYR01000016.1 coordinate 1,753,169, forward strand.
TTATTAATTTTTTTGAATTAAGACTACATTGATTGAATGTTTAAATATGAATGACTAAATGTGCTATTATACAAAAGTTTATAACAGTCACAGTAAGTATTTAACGGCCGAGTTATTATTTTATTATAAAACATAAAGTGTAATTGTCATTTTGTAATATTTGAAAGTTTGGTTACAATTTTTAACAAAATTTAGCGATCATTTTGGTACTTTACCCTTTAATAATTTTTTAGATTAGAGGATTGAATATAAGAGTTGTAAAAACTCTTTTGTCCCTGACAATTACAAAAATTTCTCTAAATAACCTAAATTTGAATAACTAGTAAAATTAAAAAATCTCATAAATAAAAAATTAATATGTACATCTAAATTTAATAATTAATGAAATTTTATTAAAAGTAAAATTTTATAAATAAAAGATTAATATATATATATTTAAATTTAATAACTTATAACATTATATTAAAATATAATTTTATAAATAAAAAATTAATAAAATTAATATATACATCATTAAATATGCTTAGTAAAGTTTAATATAATATAATTAATATTAATAGATACAAAATATTTATAATTAATTATATAGTCTCAAGTATTGAATATAATCATATGTTATTTAATCTTTTCAAATATTTTAATTGTAAGGCTCAAAACAAACAAACTAAATTTCGAACTGTTTTTAGTTTTCTGTTCAATCAAGTAACAATGTATTATGTATATATAATAGGATGGTCTCTATTCAAAGACGGATTAGGATCGAATATCAAGAAGAATCAAGTCATTAAACTTTAAAATATAAAGATTTATGAGTATTTAAACTCAAAATTGAGTGGCAAGACATAATTTATTTAATATTATTTTTTTAACAAAATGTAAGTCGAGTAACATGTGTTATATAGTTTAAAAGTCTTAAGGAATAAATTGATTCAAGAAATTGTTCAAATACAAAAGTGATAATGAAGTATAATTTCAGCTGTCAAAATATCATTTAACTATTTTATTTAATATTTTTTAACTAATCATATTAAAAATTCTAAATTCGTGGTTATTAAGCAGGGAGTGGGGAGTTCGGCGGGGAAATTGAAGTTAAAACCGATAGTGTTGAGGTTAGAAGAAAGGCATAAATATGATTTTTTTGCTCGGCAAAGTATGATTTTATTAAGCAGGAATCATACAAGCCATCAATTCCGGGCCTCATTAAAAACCTCCCTAAACATAAATAGAAGAAAAAAGTACTCGAGAAGAACAAACAACACAGGCCACAAAAGAGTACAAAACGCACACGTCACACAACCTCGAGACCACACGACCAACACCTAACATAGAATTGCCACCCCGACCTGCACACTTCAACGTCACACGACACCACGCCCACATACAACCTCAAACCCGTAAAGACCCACATATACAACACCCAAGCCATCTAAAAACCCAATCTCAACCAAGCGCGACGGTCTACACCTCCCATAGCCAATGTATCGGCTAATCCATTCGCCTCACGGCAAACATGATGAAACACACATTTCACCTCCAAACATGTTGCATCAGTACTCTGAAATAAAGAAAATACCTCCAAGGCCGACCTTCTACATTGATAATCCATGAGATAGCAACCAAAGAGTCTGATTCAATGATTCAAGGCAAAGCACACCATTGAGATATACAGAACGAATCGACCACATAGCAAATCGCATGTAACTCAGCCTCGTTCGAATCTAACACCCCCAAAGGACCCGAGAATAATGCCAACACCTGGCCTCTATCATTCCGTAACACTCCTCCACACCCCGCAGAACCAGGTTTCCCACGCGCCGATCCATCAACATTAAATTTCAAAACATCCTTTAACGGTGGACACCATGTAATACGGGCACTAGGCACACTCGGCCTTACATCCCCCGCACACCACCAGGGACAATCCCACTAAACAGATTCAACTAAATTCAATTGCGGATCCAAAGCCCGCACCCAATATAAAGCACGCAATTTAATCAAGGAAAACAATTCAGAGACTGACAATCGTTTACCATTGAAAAGAAGGTCATTACGAGCCAACCTGTAACACCCATAAAGTGGCAAAAAAAAAAGAAGAATGAAGGAAAGAATGATGAATGCAAAAAAAATATAGGAAGAGAGGTGAAGGTTGTGGGAATCAAACCCACAACCTTTGCTTCTTTAGCCGGGTGCCCAGCCACTGAGCTAAGAGAGTTCTTGGCTCTAAATTTTCCCATGGTTCATTTAAACCTACATGTCAATTTGAAATAAAATAATATTAAACTTAAAATATCCTACCTACCATTTCAAATGTGAATTAATTAGGCATGCTTACCAAGAAAAAAAAGTTTCCAGAACGCCCTCTTTACCGTCGTTCTTATTGTTATTTCCTTAAACGAACTGTCGCCGTCCGTTCACCACCACCGCCACGCCGTGCCTCACACCGCCACTGCCGAACGAACCGCCTCGACGTCCCGATCAAAATCCCTAAGGACACTCGCATAACCGTAGCCGCAATCGCCGACAATCGCGCGTTGAACATTCGACGAACCGAGGGTTTGAGGCCGATCAGTTTTCCGTCGATTACAACCGTTGTTGACGTCTATTCGCCACGCGAGCAAAACCCAAGTTCCCATTCACCGAACCGACATCGTTTCCCACCACGCCGGAGTTACGCCGAAACTGGTCCTCCTCCTCTCCGTTTGGTAAGTTTGGTAAGCTTTCTGGCTAAAAACTTGAATTAATCGAGCTATAGTTGAGAAAATAATGGTAATGGTGTGATCGGGGTGTTTTCCGGCCCATTTCCAACCGTCTAGGGCCACGCGTAGGCCCCACGCGCCGTCTAAGGCGATTTCCGGCCGCCCTAGATGGTGGCTGTGGAATTAGCCGACTCAGACCCGGTCTGGCCTTGAACCGAGCTGCCCGAACCGGTCTAAACAAACCGGCCCAAGCCCAGTGGTAACCCAATCCGTTGACCGATCCGACCCGTTGACTCAGTTAGTCAACTCGACGTGTCAGCCTTGGACCAATGATGTCAGCATGACGTTAGCGTTGACTTTGACCATTGACGTCAGCGTTGACTTTGACCAAAAAGTCAACTTTTCTCGAAAAGCCCTATTTTATTTTTTTTCAACGTCCCGAGTCCGATTTTTAAGTTCGTTTCACGAAATTCTAACCCGAAAGCCTCCGAATTGGACGTTGAACCCGAACATGCATATGTATAAGTTATGTCATTTAAGAGAAATTGATGATTAAGGACTAATATTGATCTTATGATTTAATAGGTACTCGTGGATCTTCTGATCGTGCCTACGCCCAGCCCAACTCGTCCCGATCTGTATCGCCTCGTGATCCTATCGTCACTCGTATGACCCTAAAAACTTAGTATTTTGTTTCGATCAATGTGTAAATCTGATAGTAACCATAATCCTTGTCTATCTAGGTTCCAGTATCGTAGCGGAGCGTGATCCCGGTGCTCAGTAGATTTTCTAACCGACTGATCTGATCTTTTGAGGTGTGTTCCTTGTGTGCTATATAACCGTTTAAATATTGTTTTACATGACGAATATATGTTATTAAATTGAACATATGCTCATGATTGATAAGGTGTTTTCGCATGATTATGATATGATTTCTAAAGTAAGCATGATTATATTGTATGTATGATACGTCTTAGTTTTGATTGAACAGTATGCTCTCTGGTTACCATTTTATTGAAAATACATGCCTATTTTATATTTACCTGAAATTACAGTTGCTATTAATTATTGAGCTACTACATAGGTTGTTACTGGGGGTACTTGGGATAAAATATGAAGTGACCGCAGGTTCAGCTCTGATCCAGCTGGTAATTCCTTACCGTTACAGGTTCCTATGCTTTGGCTAGGGTAATTCCTATCGTACCATTCCTAAGGTATTCCCTTAGGTTGGCACCTATTCCCAACGGACACATGTTAATGCCTTCGACGCAGTTTTGGGGAAAGTGCCTCTTGGAGTATGGTTGGAGGGTAGATAGAAGATTAAACCGAACCGTATTGTTACTTGAATTTTATGCTTTTGAACTAGAAATGTTTATTATGTTGTTGTTGTACATGTTTTTGCTTGCACTTTTGGAACACACTGAGCTTCCTAGCTCACACCCCCAAACTTTTCCCCTTTCAGATATTTTGGATAGGCCACCCCGTAGCTGACACTTGGAGGATCGACACATTTGGTATTCTATTTGGATGTAATGCTTCTATCCACCGTTTGTACTTTCACGGTGACATGTGCCTATATTTTGATATGTATGGTATTAAACTAAAAATATTTGGTTACGCTAATTGATACTTATTTTGTAACCATCCTATGATGGGTTTACTTATGTGGTCATGGCTGCCTACATTATTTTATGAGTCTATGTTATGAATGAATTTGGAAATGGTATTTGATGTACTAAACAAGTTTATCTAACTTGATGGTTTTCACTGAGTCCTGCTGTTATGCTGTCGAAATAATTACTTAATTTGCCAACAGGTTTTCCTCTTGAGATTTAATTGTGATGTGCCTTACTAGACATGGTCATTTCGCATAGGCCGGTCCAGGGGTTACATTTAGTTGGTATCAGAGCTTTTGGTTTTAAAACCTCGGACTGTGGATAAGTCCTTTTAGAGTACCGTTTTAGAACGTTTTTCAAAGTCTTGTGAAAAGAGGCCATGTCACCAAACTTTACTTGTTTAATTGTGTTTGATTCTCCAGTGTCATAAACTGATCCTAAGTTTTATCTTTGTAGAGATTCTTCGAGATGAGCACCAGTAGGGGACGTCGACCCGCCCGTAGGCAAGGTCAACCTGTTAGATTTGTAGACTTGATGGACAATCCGGTGGTTGCTCCATCTACTCATGTTGATGCTCATGTCCCCGTAGATCCTCCAGTCTCTACCGAGCCTTCTGCCCCTCGTGGTCCTTCAGTTTCGACCACCCCGACTGCTCCGTCAGCTACTTCTGATGTTGATTTGACTACTCCGATTAGAGGAGCGACGGTTTTTGGGTCTGAACCTACGACTGGAGTTACTGATGAGGGTTTGAGTAGACAGTTTCTTCAGTTGATTTAGGGTGTAGTTAGAGCATTGGGTGTCGCTCCATAAGTCCCTATCTCCCAGACTTTGTTTGTTAACGGGATCACGACCTTTTCAGGATCTCTTAGTGGAGCACCGACCGAGGTTGAGGAATGGTTGTATGACATCGAGCGACGTATGACAGAGATGGGTTTTGATCCATCCAAGAAATACTTGGGTACTGTATCTATATTGAATGGGAATGCCCGCACCTGGTGGGAGTCTATTCTGAGTAGCGTTCCCTCTGATCGGTTGACATGAGATTTCTTTAAGAAGCATTTTAGGAACCGTTATCTGGGCGAGCGATTCTTGAGGGAGAGACGCCAGACATTCAAGGACTTGGTGCAGGGTTCTATGATAGTGGCCGAGTATGAGATACAGTTTCTAGAGTTACAAAAGTATGGTCCTGGTTTGGTTTCTACCGAGAAGGACATATATGAAAAGTTCTAAGAGGGCCTCCATATTGGGATACGTGACAGAGTGGCTACACATCACGATGAGGTATTTGAGAATTTAGTAGATCAGGCTAAGACTGCAAAACAGATGGAGATTTTGGCAGCTAGTCAGAGCGGCAGGGATAGAGATCGAGGTCGAGATCGAGGCCGAGATTGGGATTGATCTAGGAGACCTAGTCAGGGTGAGTCCTACGGACGTCCAGATAAGAGAACCCGCATCACTGACTCTCAGAAAAGTAATACGAGTTCTAGGCCTTTAGCACCTTCTGTCCCAGCTGCCAGTCGAGGTGATTCTTTGGGATTTTCATCTATGCCTGCATGTGAGCACTGCGGTAGGAAGCATAGAGGAGAGTGTTGGAAGATGATTGGTGCTTGCTTCTGGTGTGGGTCTATGAATCATTTCTTCAAGGAATGCCCACGTTCACCTCCCACGGGAGTATCCACTCAGACTCCTGCCCGTACTCAGACACATGCTCGTTCACAGACATCCGTTCAGACTCTGGCTAGAGACCGTAATCAGGGCAGAGCTTCTGGGTCTGCTGTTAGATTTGAGAGTAGAGGCCGATCCTATTAGAGTGGGGGACCAGTTATGACCGAGGCTAGGCAGCCTGGACTTGTTTATGCCACCAGACGTCGAGATGACAGAGATGAGCCAGACGTCATTGCATGTACATTTACTATGTTTTCTGTTCCATACTTTGCATTGCTCGACAATGGTTCTACCTATTCCTATGTATCGAGATCCTTGTCCCGAGACCTCCAGATTCCTGATGAGACCACCGAGAATGCAGTTACTGTTATGAGTCCGGTGGGCCAGTCTGTGGTTGTAAATAAGGTTTTCAGGCGATGTCCCCTCGAGGTTCAAGGGGAAATCTTCCCAGCTAACCTTATAGAACTACCATTAGAAGAGTTTGATTTGATGCTTGGCATGGATTGGTTGACTGAACACCGGGTTAACCTGGATTGTGAGTCCAAGAGAGCAACCCTGAAAACCTCTGATGATCGCACAGTGGTTCTTGTTGGTGAGCGCCGAGGGTATTTGTCTAATGTGATATCTGCTTTGGAAGCCGACAGGATGATCCGGAAGGGCTATCCGACTTTCATCGCCTGTCTCTTGAATACCAAGGGTTCTTTGTCAAAGATTGAGAAGATTCACACTGTTAGCGAGTTCCCTGATGTTTTTCCCGAGGAGTTACCTAGGTTGCCACCAGATAGAGATGTTGAGTTCGAGATTGAGACCTATCCTGGATCTGCACCAGTCTCTATGAACCCTTACTGTATGGCTCCAAAGGAACTTAAAGAGCTGAAGATTCAGTTGCAAGAGCTCCTTGACCGAGGTTTTATTTGACCTAGCTCTTCATCTTGGGGAGCTCCGATCTTGTTTGTGAAAAAGAAGGATGGCTCCCTTCGGTTGTGTATCGATTACCGTAAGCTGAACAAGCTGACAGTCAAGAACAAGTATCCTCTACCCAGGATCGATGACTTGTTTGATCAGTTTCGAGGAGCCACAGTTTTCTCGAAGATTGATCTTCGTTCCGGGTACTATCAGCTAAAGATAAAGGGGTCTGATGTAGCAAAGACGACCATTCGCACCAGATATGGGCATTACGAGTTTTTAGTGATGCCGTTTGGTCTAACTAATGCTCCCACCGCTTTTATGGATCTGATGAACTGTGTGTTTCAGCCCTATTTGGATCAGTTTGTGGTGGTGTTCATTGATGACATCCTAGTCTACTCCCGGACTGAAGTAGAACATGTTGAGCATTTAAGGATTGTTCTGTAGACTCTTAGAGAACACAAATTGTATGCCAAATTGAGAAAGTGTGAATTTTGGCTCAGTGAGGTGACATTTCTGGGGCATGTGGTATCGACTCGGGGTATTCAGGTTGATCCGAGCAAGATAGAGGACATTGTAAGTTGGAAGCAACCCAAGAATGTTTCCGAGATCCGTAGTTTCTTGGGTTTAGCTGGGTATTACAGGCGTTTCATCGAGGGCTTTTCCATCATTACCGCTCCCTTGACGAAGCTATTGAGGAAGGATGTTCCATTCATCTGGACATATGTTCAGCAGGATAGTTTCGAGAGGTTGAAGACAGCTCTAACGCAAGATCCAGTTTTGACGCAACTTGAGTCTGGGAAGGACTTTGCAGTTTATAGTGATGCATCACGCTCAGGGCTTGGACATGTTTTGATGCAGGATGGCAGAGTAATAGCTCATGCGTCTCGTCAGTTGAGACCACATGAGTGTAATTATCCTACCCATGATCTAGAGCTGCCCGCTGTGGTCTTTGCCCTGAAGATTTGGAGACAGTATCTCTACGGAGAGAAGTGTTATATCTACACAGATCACAAGAGCCTGAAGTACATTCTTACACAGAGAGAGATTAATCTTAGACAACGCCGTTGAATTTAGCTTCTTAAGAACTATGATTGTGTGATTGAGTACCACCCGGGGAAGGCTAATGTTGTTGCTGTTGCTTTGAGTCGTAAGGCCATATTAGAATTGAGATCCTTATTTTCCAGGATGAATATATATATTGATGGCAGTTTACTAGCCGAGATACATGTTAAACTGACTTTGGCCGAGGAAATTAGGGCCAAACAGCTTCTAGACAGTTCCTTACTCCCTGTCATACAACAAGTTGAGCAGGGATCCACTTCTACCTATGACTTTGATCAGGATGGAGTCCTGTGCTTCAAGGGCCGTTATTGTGTACCAGATGATGCCGAGTTGAAGCGGGCCATTCTTAGTGAGGCTCAAAACAACCCTTATGCTATGCATCCCTGTGGGGACAAGATGTACCAAAATCTGAGGCAAAGGTATCAGTGGGAAGGTATGAAGAAGGACATTTCAGATTGTGTATCTCGGTGTTTGACTTGCCAGCAGGTTAAGGCAGAACACCAGCATACTTCTGGTTTATTGCAGCCCATTAAGATCCCCGAGTGAAAATGAGAACGTGTCACGATGGATTTCGTTACAGGGCTTCCTCTAACACATTCTAAAAAGGATTCTATTTGGGTGATTGTTGATAGACCCACTAAGTCATGTCATTTTATTCATGTCCGAGTTACTTATCCCCTGAAGAAGCTGGTTAAATTGTATATTTATGAGATTGTCAGACTTCAAGGTGTACCCTTGTCTATCATTTCAGATCGAGATCCAAGGTTTACCTCTTGGTTCTGGAAGGCCTTACAAGAGGCCTTGAGCACACGTCTGAATTTCAGTACATCCTATCATCCGCAGACCGATGGACAGTCAGAGAGGGTGATACAGATTCTTGAGGACATGTTACGGGGATGTGTGATTGATTTCCGTGGTAGTTGGGATGATTTCTTTCCCTTGGCTGAGTTTGCATACAATAACAGCTATTAGGCTAGTATCCACATGGCACCGTATGAGGCTCTGTATGGTCGTAAGTGTCGTACTCACATATGTTGGACATAGTTGTATGATAAAAAGACCTTAGGCCCAGAGTTGGTTCGAGAGACCGAGTAGATCGTTAGGTTGATCCGTAACCGTTTGAAAGAGGCTTTTGACAAACAGAAGTCCTATGCTGACCGGAGGAGGAAAAACATTGAGTTTGAGGTTGGTAATCAGGTTTTTCTGAAGGCGTCTCTATGGAAGAAAGTTCTAAGATTTGGGTGCAAAGGCAAATTGAGTCCAAGATTTATTGGGCCATACCATATTTAGAAGAGAGTTGGGAATGTTGCTTATCAGCTTGATTTACCTCCTCAGCTTAGCCGCATTCATGATGTGTTCCATGTATCTATGTTGAGGCAGTACCACCCGGATCCGAGTCATATTATTCAGGTACAAGATGTGGAGTTGAGGCCAGATTTGTCTTATGAGGAGAAACCAGTTCGGATCTTGGATCTAGACGAGAGAATTCTGAGGAACCGATGTATTACAATGGTCAAAGTATAATGGAGTAATCGAGGTCCTGAAGAAGCTACCTAGGAGACTCTTGAGTCAATGGAAGAGCAGTTCCCTCATCTGTTCAATTTAGGTAAATTTCAAGGACGAAATTTTTTAGGGGGAGAGTTGTAACACCCATAAAGTGGCAAAAAAAAGAAAGAAGGAAATAACGATGAATGAAAAAAATAAATATAGGAAGGGAGGTGAAGGTTGTGGGAATCGAACCCACAACCTTTGCTTCTTTAGCCGGGTGCCCAGCCACTGAGCTAAGAGAGCTCTTGGCTCTAGTTTCCCCCATGGTTCATTTAAACCAACATGCCATTTTGAAATAAAATAATATTAAACTTAAAATATCCTACCTACCATTTCAAATGTGAATTAATTAGGCATGCTTCCCAAGAAAAAAAAGTTTCCAGAACGCCCCCTTTACCGTCGTTCTTATTGTTATTTCCTTAAACGAACTGCCGCCGTCTGTTCACCACCACCGCCGCGCAGTGCCTCACATCGCCACCACCGGACGAACCGTCTCGACGTCCCGATCAAAACCCCCAAGGTCACTCGTGTAACCGTAGCCGCAATCGCCGACAATCACGCGTTGAACATTCGACGAACCGAGGGTTTAAGGCTAATCGGTTTTCCGTTGATTACTGCCGTTGTTGACGTCTATTCGCCGCGCCACCACCGTCGATGGGTTCCCCGTCGTAAGGCGAGCAAATCCCAAGTCCCCTTTACCGAACCAACATCATTTCCCACCTCATCGGAGTTACGCCAAAACCGGTCCTCCTTCTCTCCGTTTGGTAAGTTTGGTAAGCTTTCTGGCTAAAAAACTTGAATTAATCGAGCTATAGTTGAGAAAATAATGGTAATGGTGTGATCAGGGTGTTTTCCGGCTCATTTCCGACCGTCTAGGGCTGCGCGTGGGCCCCACGCACCGTCCAAGGCAATTTCTGGCCGCCTTGGACGGTGGCTGTGGAACCGGCCAGCTCAGACCCAGTCTGGCCTTGAACCGAGCCGCCCGAAACGGTCCAAACAAACCAGCCCAAGCCCAGTGGTAACCCGACTGTTGACCGACCCGACTTATTGACCGAGTCATCTTAGTGAGTCAACTCATCCAAGTCGACTTAGTGAGTCAACTCGTCCGAGTCAACTCGACGTGTCAGCCTTGGACTAGTGACGTCAGCGTTGACTTTGACCGTTGACGTCAACGTTGACTTTGACCAAAAAGACAAGTTTTCTCGGAAAGCCCTATTTTATGTTTTTCAACGTCCTTAGTCCGATTTTGAAGCTAGTTTCGTGAAATTCTAACTCGAAAGCCTCCGAATTGGACGTTGAACCCGAACATGCATATGTATAAGTTATGTCATTTAAGAGAAATTGATGATTAAGTACTAATATTGATCTTTTGATTTAATAGGTACTCGTGGCTCTCTCGATCGTGCCTACGCCCAGCCTAGCTCGTCCCGATCTGTACCACCTCGTGATCCTATCGTCACTCGTACGGCCCTAAAAACTTAGTATTTTGTTTCGATCATGGTGTAAATCTGATAGTAACCATAATCCTTGTCTATCTAGGTTCCAGTATCGTAGCGGAGTGTGATCCCGGTGCTCGGTAGATCTTCTGACCGACCGATCTGATCTTTTGAGGTGTGTTCCTTGTGTGCTATATAACCGTTTAAGTATTGTTTTACATGACGAATATATGTTATTAAATTGAACATATGCTCATGTTGATAAGTTTTTTTCGCATGATTATGATATGATTTCTAAAGTAAGCATGATTATATTGTATGTATGATACGTCTTAGTTTTGATTGAACAATATGCTCTCTGGTTATCGTTTTATTGAAAATACATGCCTATTTTATATTTACCGAAATTACAGTTGCTATTAATTATCGAACTACTACATAGGTTGTTACTGGGGGTACTTGGGATAGAATATGAAGTGACCGCAGGTTCAGCTCTGATCCAGCTGGTAATTCCTTACCGTTACAGGTTCCTATGCTTCGGCTAGGGTAATTCCTATCGTACCGTTCCTAAGGTATTCCCTTAGGTTGGCACCTATGCCCAATGGACACGGGTTAATGCCTTTGACTCAGTTTTGGGGAAACTGCCTCTTTGAGTATGGTTGGAGGGTAGATAAAAGATTAAACCGAATTGTATTGTTACTTGAATTTTATGCTTTTGAACTAGAAATGTATATTATGCTGTTGTTGTACATGTTTTTGCTTGCACTTCTGGAACACACTGAGCTTCCTAGCTCACAGTCTCACACCCCAAACTTTTCCCCTTTCAGATATTTTGGATAGGCCACCCCGTAGCTGACACTTGGAGGATCGACACATTTGGTATTCTATTTGGATGTGATGTTTCTATCCACCGTTTGTACTTTCAGGGTGACATGTGCCTATATTTTGATATGTATGGTATTAAAGTAGAAATATTTGGTTACGCTAATTGATACTTATTTTGTAATCATCCTATGATGGGTTTACTTATGTGGTCATGGCTGCTTATATTATTTTATGAGTCTATGTTATGAATGACTTTGGAAATGCTATTTGATGTACTAAACATGTTTATCTAACTTGATGGTTTTCATTGAGTCCTGTTGTTATGCTGTCGAAATAAATACTTAATTTGCCAACAGGTTTTCCTCTTGAGATTTAATTGTGATGTGCCTTACTAGACATGGTCATTTCGCATAGGCCGGTCTAGGGAGTTACACAACCACATAGACCACAGCACCGTAGCACAACCCGCCAGCCACCACTACCGAAGCGATCCTCGAAAGATACTATCCAAAGCCATGTTCACAAATTCAACTACCAATTAGATGTATTTATTGTTCTGTCAAAATCGAATTAATCGAGTGAATTGAAATTTATTTCGGTTAATTAAGTGTTCGGTCGGTTAATTGTTAAATTTTTTAAAGTTTGATTATCATTTAATTCAGTTTAAAACTTATTAATTAACAAAATTACCAAAGTAATTGAAACTTTTTTTGTTCAAAATTTAATCGAAACATTAATATACAATTAACATGTTTTTAATTTTAAGCTTAAATTCTAACAATTGGACATAATATTTAAAGGGTTATATTTTGGTATACAAGTTGTGTAAATAAAATTTACACAACCCTTCTATGAAACCTAAAACCTAAATCCCTAGCCCTAACAGCCTAAAACCTAAACTCTAAATTCTAACCATAAAGCTTAAATTCTATACCCTACAACCTAAACCACAACATAAATCTCTAAACCCTAAAATTAAAATGCTTGTTTTACACAAGCTTGTGTATCAACGTATTTTTCATATTTAAAATCATATATTTATATTTTAATCTCAATTTTAAGTTCAACACAAAAGGAAAAATAGAACAAAAATCTCCTGCCCTTTTTGGTGACTACGCCCAACAATAAAAAAATGAATTCTAAACTCTAACCCTAAATTCTAAATCATAAACTCTAAACCTTAAAAACTTATCTCTAATTACCTAAACCTTAATCTTAAACCCTAACCATAAATTATAACCCTAAACCGTAAATCTAGTTTTTTTTTTAAGAGTGAGGCATACGATTTCCATTAAAAAAAGTCAAAATAAAAAATATCTAACAAAAACATGTTTTCAATTTATAACAGCTACTTATTAAAAAATTTCGATTAGTTCAAAAACCGACTGTTCGGTTAATTATTTTTTGTTGTTGCCAAATCTAGGTTTAGTGATGAGGTTGGATCTTAACAATCTTATTAAATAGCTCGAAACCAAGTGTATACAATACATTTGTTTTCCTTTTGCTCCAAGATTTGGAGTCTTTGAATCTAAAGTCGGTATAACTCTTTTGCCTGTTAAATATTTTTCTACTACTTTGTGTCCTATATTGGTTATCGGCAATGAAACACAGATCTTTATGGTACATCAACTTCGCATGTCTCGCCATTTGAGGGGGTCGATAAAGCTTTCTTTTCACGAGCTAATATTGGAAGTTTTTCGATGGCTGCCCACTTCATCTTGAAGAACAGTTTGTTCGAAAGACTTTCAAGATTTGTTTGCGTAGGAAAAGCTTTATCAACCGCCTCAAATGGTGCGTCATGCAAAGTTGATGTGCCTAAACTTGGGCACGAAGAAAGGAAGAATTTAATGGATAGATTGATCAAACACACAGAAAACGACGATGAAGGTTTCTTGTTAAAGGTCAGAGTTGACAGGCCAGAAACTGTTTATTTTGCTGTTCCATTGCCAGATTGTTTTTACAAGTTTCCTTTCTTTTTTTTAGGTCAATCTCACAGTTTCTTGATATTTAAATTCCCAAAGTTGAAGGTAGATACCAGAATCTAAGAGTTGGGGTAGAGGCATATGTTGGAACCAAGGTATTACCTTCATTTTTCAATTTCTTCATCAATAACCTAGAGGTAGTTATGGATTTTTTTCTCTTTTAAATTTATGTTAAAAAAGGGTTTGTTCTAATTAGTTTAAGGGTTTTTATGAGTTTTTTTAATTTTAAGGTTTAGGGATTTGGGTTAAGGTTTAGGGGTTTAGTGTGTAAGTTGTAGAATTTAAGTTTTATGGTTAGAATTTAGAATTTAGGGTTCAAGGTTTAGGTTTTAAGCTACTAGAGTTAAGGATTTAGGTTTAAAATTTTATAGATTAAATATGAAGAGTTTTGTAAATTTTTCTTACGCAGCTTGTAATTTTTCTTAACCCTAAAATCATTGTAATCAAGTCCTTGTCATTCCTAAGATTTTTTTTTGTAATTTTTAAGACCTTTTAAGTAGGGGTGGCAATGGGGCAGATCAGAGACGTTTTTGCATTCCCCACTCCGTCCCCAACGCACGCGGGTACGATTTCGGGAAATCCCATTAAACTTTTCGGAGATTTTTTAGTCCCCATACCCATCCCTTACTGATCCTTGCGGTTTTTGGTTAATCCACATACCCAACAAAAATAAACATAACTTAGTGCATTAGAACAAATATTCAACATTAAATCTCCAAAATTACAAACATAAAAGACAAATTTAATTATACCAAACAACAAACAATTTCAGAACTATAAAACATGACTTAAATATTAACTGTTGAAACATGACAGTCTGCACAACTTTTAAAAGAAAATATGTAACTAATAATCTATAGTTCCAAATCATGATCCTTATTTTTCTAAAAGGAAGTAGATTTGATAAACTTTCCAATCATATAAAATATTTTTTTCTTCTAATTTTACTCGTACGATTTATGGTGAATTTATGAAGTCAATGTCATTGTTGTTTTTAGAAACAGTGCGATGTATTTTCTTCTGACCTTTGCTCACTCAAAAATTAATAATTCCTAATATATAACTCGAAATAAAAAACCGTTTGCTTTAAACGGATCTAGACTTTCATATGATTATAGAAACATAAGACTCAATTCCTAATTTATCTTGTAGATTTTTTGGTGATTTTTTGAAGTCATTGTTAATTTTTTTAAGAAATATGTTGTTAAATTTTATGACCTTTCAACATTCGAATATTCATATATTTTAGAATACATATAGAAATCGATCACCATGTATTTGAACAAAATTAGACCAAATCACGTTTACAACAATGTATAGACCACTTTATAATTATTATTTTTATAGAATTGACAAAGAATTTATAAACTTACTCCAACCGACCATACTCAGGTGAGATTAGTTTTTTTATGAAAATAGGTAAATTACCCTTAAGGCCACCAAACTTTGTAAAATACCGAGATCCTTGCGGATATTTTTCGGGGATCCTCATGGTGATTTATACGGGTACGGTTCGGTTATCCCCCAGTTCGGATGTAGCAATCTCCGTCTTCATCCTCATTTGAGCTTCGGTGATAAAACTTCTTCCATCTCCATCCCCGTGGGTGAAGATTTCGGCTATTCTCCATATCTACCGGTTCGGATCCCCACGGTTTTCGGTTATTTTCTACCCGATTGCTTCCATACTTTTAAGATAAAATTAATGAAATTAAACTTTGATCCCTTATTTTTAATAAAAATAATATAATTATTGTAACATTTTACTATCGGAATTGACCAAAGTGAGCATAGTCAATGACAAAATGTGGGAGAGATTAACTGAGCCGAGCGCCCCTCTCAAAATAAATTACAAGTTGATATAATAGTAAAATTATTATTTAGTTTATCATCGGGGACCATGTCCCAAGCAGCAGGCGGAGGGAATGGTGGAACTCCGGTCGACAAGGGACAAAGGTGGTGACGTTGTATGTGGAGAATCTAGGGCAAGCTCTTCATTGGAAAGGTCTTTGACATGCACTTGTGAGGCATGGTGATGTTGTGGACACGTTTATTGCGAGAAAACATAATAGTAGAGGGAAAAGGTTTGGCTTCGTCAGATTCGCCAGGCGTATTGATACAGACAGGGCAACAAAAAGGTTAAACGGTTTTCACTGTATAGAAGCAGACTTTCTGTTTCAAGAGAAAAGTTTAATACTCGTCATTCTTTTTAGAGGAAGGTTAGACCTTCAACTAATCATTTTCCTAATAACAAAAATGTGGATGTCGGTGATAAATCAAGCTCAAGAAAAGAGGCGGAGAAAGTGGAACCAGTCTTAATGAAGACCAAAAACAGGAAGAGTTCAACTATTCTTAAAAGAGTTTTAACGCCCCGGTTTAGGGCCCGAGAGTTATCGGTTTTGATCTAGAATTAATTTCGGGTTAAATTTAGATTAAAATGATGATTTTATAGAAATTGTCATTATTTACAATAATGCCATTAATGAAAATTGAAAAGGGTTTTTTTATCTTATTTCTTTTCAAAAGAAAAAAGAAAAGCTATCATCTTCTTCAAAAAGCAAAAAGCTCAAAATCTTTCAAGAGCAAGCTTTCTTCATCAAATCTTCATTTGTGATGATTTCTTCAAGGTAAAAGTCTTAAACTTTTGACTCTTATTAGATTAAGAGAGATTTTGACTTAGTTTTCCCTTTACCCGATGATTTCTAAGTTTACCTTAAAACCCATTATTTCGAAAATGGTGATTTCTTGATGATTTTCGAGTGGACTTTAATACCTATGTTTTGAGTGGTTAAAAATCACATTTTGGTGTTAATAAAGTGTTGAAATGAAGCCTTAAATCAATAAACTCGAAACTAGGGCAATGGGCAATTTTTGGAGGTGAAAAAGTGGTGTTTTTGGCTTAGTTTTGGGGTAAAACGAGGGTTGGAGGTATATGGACCTAGGATGGGTGTTTTTAGATGATTTTGGTGTGTT
The DNA here is from genome assembly GCA_030270665.1 of Hibiscus trionum. Taxonomy (NCBI): domain Eukaryota; kingdom Viridiplantae; phylum Streptophyta; class Magnoliopsida; order Malvales; family Malvaceae; genus Hibiscus; species Hibiscus trionum. The sequence goes on from BSYR01000016.1 coordinate 1,769,878, forward strand.
TTGGATGTCTGATTTGATGAGTTATTGTTGGGCTTTACTCAAGAACGGATATGATGATATTTTGATGGATTTCGGCTCCGAATCGTTGAGGGAATGTTATGGAATTGTGAATTGATGTTTGACAGTGAATTTATGGAAGAGTAGAGGAGTAATTCTTTGTTTTTGGTTGGTTAGAAATAGGGGAAACAAGCTCGGGTACTTTGGGCGTGATATCGGGTACTACAGAGTCTTGAGATCGGCATTTCGGCTTTCATTTGGGCTCAATCGGTGAGTGGAAACTGTTTTGAGACTTTAAATACGTTCAATAAAGGTTTTTGGGGTTTGGGTGGAGTCCTAGAGACTAACCTAGACCTAAGTGTAAGTTTATCTATTCTCGCTTTGTTTGGTTGGTTATGGGCATTTGCGATTATGTGTGTTGTGGTGTGTTGGTGAATTGTTTTTATCCCGATTTAATGTTGTTGTGTTGTCATAGTTGATGTCAAGCCTCACGTGATGGTTAGTCGTTGTATACGGTGATGTGTAGTCCCACCGGTAGAGACTAGTTCTTAAGTATGGTGATGTGTAGTCCCATCGAAAAATTCTAGTTGTCGTGTACGGTGATGTGTAATCCCACCGGGTATTGGTTATGCATGTGCATACCATGTATTGTTTATGTTTGTGTTTCATTACATCTCTTCCTTAAATGGTTGCTTTAAATCTAAGAATATGGTTTAAAACTGCGTTGTTTTTCTGTTTTAGAGCTTCGCTCACTAAGCTTTTAAGCTTACGCTCTCTTTTTCCAACAATGCAGATCGTTAGAAGCTTCATGAGGCAAGTGGGTAAGGGAGGAGTTCTCAGAGTTCTTGGGTGGCTCAAAGTATGGTTTTATTAGTTGTAATAACACTTAGACAATGGGATTGCTAGGCTTGTTGTTAGGGAGTTGGTGTTCAAACTCCTATACTTTGGCTTTGTTTATGTTGCTAGCATGTTTTAAATGTCGATTCTATGTTATGCTGAGGTTTGATGTGGAATTGTAGGAATTGCCTTGCGTTTTGCCTTATTAATGTTTTGTAAGCTGAGTGTTCTTGTGAGCTTTGGACTTGAAATCCATTTTGTTACTTGGATGCAAGTATGATGATGTGATTAGGATGTTTTGCCTTTAGATTGTATGTATGATATGTTTCTATGTGGGTTGCGAAACATGTTTTCGGGCCAAACTTTGTGCATGCGTTTCGAAACACCTGATATGGTTTCGGAACGGTCGAGCTCCAGGGGTACCCGTATCGGAACGGGGTTGGTGCCGTTTCGGTACAATTTGCCACTAGAGGCTCCTGTTTCGAAACCATATAGGGCCATTTCGGTATGATTTTCCACTGGAGGCTCTCGTTCCGGAACAAGGTGGGATCGTTTCAGAACGGCTTGGTTTTACCTTTTTGAATGGATCCCGCGTTTCGGAACGGGCAAGCTTGTTTCAAAACGCATGCATCTAAAATGGATAAACGACATCTTCGAGGGTCTTCAAATGTTGCACCTTAGTCCCTATGGCTTGTATACTTCCTAATTGAGTTGTATGTGCCCCTTTGTAAATGTTTTGCCCCGTGAGCATGAAAATTGACAAATGAGCTATTGGTAAGTTTAAGATATCATATGCCCTGCTCGGTCTGTGTCTGTGTCTGCTTCTCCGCTGTTGTCTTCACACATAGGGTTAAGAGTGACATTTAGACAAGATAAATAAATGAAAAATAGGGTTTCTAATCGGAGTGAGGCCTTAGCGGATTTCGCTTCAGTTTTCCCCGTGTAACCCGTTCGGTTCGGTCTGTTGGCTAGACCAGATCGAGGGGGTTACATTTGGTGGTATCAAAGCCTCGGTTACGAGGTCTTTTGGGAAGGTAAGTCAGGTAAGATGGTTTACTTGGTTTGGTTGCTATTGCACGGTGTATGGAAGCATGCTTTAATGTTCTTGTTGTTGGTTGAAGTTTAGTCGAGTGTTCCCATTGCTAGGTGTTGTTATTGGAAAATGGTTTTGGTTTAAAGAGCTTGAGAACTTGGATCATTGCCCTTGCTAACCTCATGTTTTCTTGTGTATGATGTGTTTGTTGTTTTATTTTTTATCTTCGTTATGGTAAGACCGAGAGGACGACCTAGAGCAGGTGACCAGGCACCCGGGGATGTGCCTCATGTTCCTCCTGCCCCCGATGGTAATGGGGTGGGTGGCGAAGGTAATGTGCCTCAGGCCGGTGCGAATGCTGGAGGTGATGGTAATGAACCTCAGGCCGATGCAAATGTTGGGGGTAATGGAGCTCAGGCGGGTCAGGGTCCGGCAGGTGCGGACATGACCCATTTGATTCAGACTATAGCCGGAGCATTTCAGACAGCTTTGGCCGGTATGCATGCTGCAGCACCACCTCAGGGTGCGGGAACTGGTTTACCCCTTGAGAGGCTCCGTAGCTTGAGTGGAGTCAAGTTCCGTGGTTTGACTCCCGAGGGTTCAGAAGCTTGGCTCGAGAGTACTACACGCATCTTGGGTCAGATAGAGTGCTCAAACACTCGTAAGTTGGGTTGTGGTGTCTCCTTGCTTCAGGGAGATGCGTATGCTTGGTGGTCCACCGTTACTTCGGGTATGGCAGAAGCGGACGCCACTTGGGAATTCTTTAGAACAACTTTTAAAAAGAAGTATCTCAGAGTCCGATATCAAGATGAGAAGAAGAAAGAGTTTATGGTCTTGGTTCAAGGTGGTAAGACGGTGTCCGAGTATGAGGTTCAGTTTGTGAGGTTGAGCCAGTATGCTCCCGAGCTGGTTCCTAGTGAGAGGGAACAGTGTGAGCGTTTCCGTTATAGTTTGACTAGGGATGTGAAATACTTATATGCTTGCCTCTAACTACACCGAGTTTGATGTTTTGGTCTCTAGGGCCAAGGATATTAAGCAGAACTTGGGCTCGAGTACCCGTGCTAGTGGGTTTGATTTCGGCAAGAGACATGCGGATTGGGATAGATATCATGCCAAGAGGCATAGAGATAGAAGGTATCAGCCCGATTCGAAGCACAGGGGCGGTAACCATGGACGGGGCTATCAGGGCAAAGAAGCTGTTGTTCACACTCCTGAGTGCACTAGATGCGGGATACGCCATCCGGGCTAGTGTATGGGTACCTTTAGGGTATGTTGGAACTGTGGTTCTCGAGATCATTTGAGGCGTAACTGTCCACACCCAGCTAGGGGCGGACCGACTCCAGCTAGGGGGTTTGAGCATCAGAGAGGCCGTGGGCGCGGTCGAGGTAATTTTCAGCCGAGGAACGATGGTTAGAGGAACTTAGCTCATGTGGTGGCAGTTCAGCCCGAGGGTAGAGGACCGGCCAGGGTGTATGCATAGCGAGAGGCTAGGAATGACACGGATGTCATCGTAGGTAATTTCTCGTTATAGTCATTGACTTTGCTTTCTTTGATAGATTCGGGTTTGACACATTCATATATTTTGGATGAGCATGCAAGGTCCCTAGGTCTACCGTATGAGTGGTTAGAGGTAGGTGTAAATGTTACTAGTTCTTTTGGTGAGACCGTGGTAGTTAGGAAGATGTATAAGAGGTGTCCCTTGATGATTCAGGACTATGTGTTTCCGGTTGACATGATGGAGTTACCGTTCTATGGTTTTGATGTGATCTTGGGCATGGATTGGCTCGTAGAACATAGGGCTAGGGTAGACTTTGAGACCAAGAGAATCTCTTTAAGGCTTACGGATGATTACGAAGTTGTAGTGGTTGGCGAGAACATTAAGTTCTTGTACAATGTTGTTTCTGTCCTGGAAGCTCAGAGGTTGATGGATTCGGGTTGTCAGGCTTACTTGGCTTATGTGATGAATCCGAATATGAGTGAGGTTAGACCGCAAGACATCAGAACGGTTTGTGATTTTTCGAGTGTTTTTTCCGGAAGAGTTGACGGGTTTGCCTCCAGATAGGGAAGTTGAGTTTGTTATTGAGACGTATTCAGATTCTGCACCCGTGTCTATTGCTCCGTATAGAATGGCACCGAAAGAGTTGAAAGAGTTGAAGACACAGCTTCATGAGTTGTCAGATAGAGGTTTCATTAGGCCTAGTATTTCTCCGTGGGGTGCTCCGGTCTTGTTTGTGAAGAGAAAAAAACGGTAGTACGAGGATGTGTATAGACTATAGATAGTTGAACAAGGTAACAGTGAAGAACAAGTACCCTTTGCCTCGGATAGATGACTTGCTTGATCAGTTGAGAGGTGTTTCAGTGTTTTCGAAGATTGATTTGAGATCCGGTTACTATCAGTTGAAGGTAAAGGATGTGGACATACCGAAGACCGCTTTCCGTACACGTTATGGGCACTATAAGTTCTTGGTAATGCCTTTCGGTTTGACTAATGCTCCAGCTACATTTATAGATATGATGAACCGAGTTGTAGAACTAAGTGTTTTGATATAACATTTGAAAAATGTTTTGGACTAAATTGAAAAGAATTTAAAATATGTTTTTAGTAAAAAACAACTTGAAAATATGTTTAAGGGTTTTACAAGGCTTTGGAATGATTTAAAGTATATTTAAAGTAGTCAAAACCAAGCTTTTCAAGTGCCCGTACCGATACGGTCTCGGACCGTACCGATACATCTTAGGGTTTCAACTACATGATTTTTCCAGTAGCCAAAACCCGTACCGATACGCTTAGCCGTATCGATACGGCGTGTTTTGAAATAGCCCAACGGCTAGTCGCATACCGATACGGGTGTATCGTGTACCGATACGCCTAACTACCCCAACGGTCTTTTAATTTGCAGGACCGTACCGATATGCTAGTTAAGCGTATCGATACGCATCAGCTGAAGAAGCTCAACGACTAATTCCTTATCGGGACTGTATCGATACGGTTTGAAGAGTATCGATACGCCAAGTTGCAGAACTGCATTTATGGTGGGAAATAAAGGCTCCAACGGCTCCAATTCAATCCCAACGGCTAGTAACGGCTACAAACTCATCAGGGAGTATAAAAGGGACCTCCGAGAATCTTGTAATGGTTAATGCTTCAATTGTTACAACATTATGATGTCAAAATTTGTCTAGAGCTTAAATTGTATATTTCTTGCTTAGACAACGCTTGTGAGCTTAACATTGTTAAATTTGCTCAAGTGTTTAGGTTTTGGGTGAGTGCTTAGTATTTCAAACACATACCTGTTAGAGGGATTTCTAGTTTTCTAAGTCTTTCTCTTGTAAGAGAGTGTTTGATCAAGCTTTGGGTAGAAAGCTTGATCGTTGTAACGGTTTCCTCCTAATCCGAGAAAAGGGGACGAAATTCTTAGTGAATTTGTTTGGAAATCCTTAGTGGGAAGCTAAGGTAGTGGATGTAGACCTTGGTTAGAAGGTTGAACCACTATAAATCCTTGTGTAAATTGTCTATCTTTTTCTTCCCACAATTACACCCAAATTATCCAACTTCTCCACACTTGGCGAGCAAGAACGGTTGAAGGAATCGAGCCCCCTAAATCTCAACACGAGTGTTCCACGAGTTTTTGGATATGTTTGTGGTAGTGTTCATAGATGATATCTTAGTGTACTCTAGGACAGAGGAAAAGCATGATGAGCATTTGCAGCTAGTGCTTCAGACTTTGCTTGAAAATCAGTTGTATGCCAAGTTGAGTAAGTGCGAGTTTTGGATTAGGGAGGTAGTCTTCCTAGGTCACGTGATCTCGGCCAATATGATTAGTGTGGACCCCAAGAAGATAGAAGCCATAGTGAATTGGAAGCAACCAAAGTCGGTGAACGAAATCCGTAGTTTCCTAGGTTTGGCGGGATACTACCGAAGGTTTGTCGAGGGATTTTCAAAGATTGCGGCACCTTTAACTAAATTGCTTCAGAAGATTTTTCTGTATGAGTGGTCAGATGCAAGACAACAAGCGTTTGAGAAGTTGAAGAAAGCTTTGACCGAAGCTCCTATTTTGGTTCAGCCTGAACCGAGAAAAGAGTTTGTGATTTTCAGTGATGCATCGTATGTAGGTTTAGGTTGTGTGCTTATGCAAGAAGGTAAGGTTGTAGCTTATGCTTCGAGACAGTTGAAGGTTCACGAGAAGAACTACCTCACCCACGATATTGAGTTAGCTGCAATAGTGTTTGCTTTGAAGATTTGGAGACACCATCTTTATGGTGAGAAGTGCACAGTTTATACCGACCTCAAGAGTTTGAAGTACTTGATGACTCAGAAGGAACTGAACCTTAGATAACGTAGGTGGATAGAGCTCCTTAAGGACTATGACCTTACGATAGAGTACCATCCGGGTAAGGTAAATGTAGTGGCCGATGCTTTGAGTAGAAAAGTGGCAGTTGAGTTGCGAGCTATGTTTGCGAGTTTGAGTGTGTCATGGGATGGTGGTTTGATAGTCGAGTTAAAGGTTAAACCCTCATTGGTCCAGTTGATTCAAGAGAAATAGTTACAAGATGAGTCTTTGGCACCTCACGTGCAAGATATAGCCGAGGATAGAACTACATATTTCTGCTTCGGTGAGAATGGGATCCTATGTTTCAAGGATAGGATAGTAGTTCCAGAAGATGCCGAGTTAAGGTGCACCATCTTGAATGAAGCCCATAATAGTCCCTTTACTATGCATCTAAGTAGTACGAAGATGTACCGTGGGTTAAAAGAAGAGTACTACTGGATTGGGTTGAAGAGAGATGTGGCCGAGTTTGTGAGTAAGTGTATGATTTGTCAGCGAGTCAAGGTCGAGCATCAGTTTCCTTCAAGTTTGCTACAACCGTTGAAGATTCCAGAATGGAAGTGGGAACGTATTACCATGGATTTTGTGTCGGGTTTACCGTTGACTCCTTCGAAGAAGAATTTAGTGTGGGTGATAGTCGATATATTCACTAAGTGTGCTCATTTCATACCTGTTCATACTACCTACACCTTAGATAAGTTGGTCAATCTGTACATTAGTGAGATAGTGAGATTGCATGGGGTACCAAAATCGTTTGTATCAGACCGAGTTCTGAGGTTTTCTGCTAAATTTTGGGAGTGTTTGCATCGTGCCTTGGGTACTTGGTTGAACATCAGTACTTCGTATCACCCGCAATTATATGGCCAGTCGGAGAGGGTTATTCAGGTGTTGGAGGACATGTTGAGGTGTTGTATCATCGACTTTCATGGTTTTTGGGAGAAACACCTACCGTTAGTAGAGTTCGCGTACAACAACAGTTATCAGGCTAGTATCTAGATGGCACCGTATGAGGCTCTGTATGGTAGGAGGTGTAGAACACCTATTTGTTGGGCCGAGGCCGGGCAGAAGCTTGTACCAATGCCAATTTTGCTTAAGGGCACTACCGAGAAGGTAAAACTGATATGTGATCGCTTGAAGGTAGCTTTAGACCGACAGAAGTCGTATGCCAATTTAAAGAGAAAAGAGATAGAGTATGTTGTGGGCGAAAAAGTGTTTTTGAAAGTATCACCTTGGAAGAAGGTGATGATGAGCTTTGGTAGGAAAGGTAATTTGAGTCCGAGATTCATTGGTCCTTACGAGGTGGTTGAGAGGGTTGGTCCTGTTACTTATAGATTGAGACTACCGACAAAGTTAGAGAAGATTCACAATGTGTTCCACGTTTCGATGCTTCAGAAGTACAGATAGGATTCGTCTCATGTTATGCCAGTGGAAGAGATTGAGTTGAATCACGACCTGTCGTATGATGAGGAGCCGGTTGAGATTCTTGCTACGGACAAGAAAGTGTTGCGTGGGAGATCTATCGAGTTAGTCAAAGTTTTATGGAGACACCGAGGTGTGGAAGAGGCTACTTGGGAAGGGAAGGAAGACATGGAGAAATCGTTTCCGTATCTTTTTCCGTCAGGTAATTTCGAGGACGAAATTCATTAAGTGGGGGAGAGTTGTAACGCCCCAGTTTAGGGCCCGAGAGTTATCAGTTTTGATCTAGGATTAGTTTCGGGTTAAATTTAGATTAGAATGATGATTTTATAAAAATTGCCATTATTTACAATAATGCCATTAATGAAAATTGAAAAGGGGTTTTTATCTTATTTCTTTTCAAAATAAAAAAGAAAAGCTATCATCTTGTTCAAAAAGCAAAAAGCTCAAAATCTTTCAAGAGCAAACTTTCTTTATCAAATCTTCATTTGTGGTGATTTCTTCAAGGTAAATGTCTTAAAATTTTGACCTTTACTAGATTAAGAGAAATTTCGACTTAGTTTTTCCTTTACCCGATGATTTCTAAGTTTACCCTAAAACCCATTATTTCGAAAATGGTGATTTCTTGATCATTTTCGAGTGGACTTTAATACCTGTGTTTTTGAGTGGTTAAAAATCACATTTTGGTGTTAATAAAGTGTTGAAATGAAGCCTTATAAACCCGAAACTAGGGCAATGGGCAATTTTTAGAGGTGAAAAAGTGGTGTTTTTTGCTTAGTTTTGGGATAAAACGAGAGCTGGACGTATATGGACCTAGGATGGGTGTTTTTAGATGATTTTAGTGTGTTTTGGATGTCTAATTTGATGGGTTATTGCTGGGCTTTACTCAAGAACGGATATGATGATATTTTGATGGATTTCGGCTCTGAATCATTAAGGGAATGTTATAGAATTGTGAATTGATGTTTGACATTGAATTTATGGAAGATTAGGGGAGTAATACTTTATTTTTGGTTGGTTAGAAATAGGGGAAACGATCTCAGGTACTTTGGGCGCGATACCGGGTACTACGGAGGTTTGAGATTGGCGTTTCGGCTTTCGTTTGGGCTCAACCGGTGAGTGGTGTAACCCCCTCGTCCCGGTCTGGTCGGATGACCGGTCCAAGTGGGCCACACGGGGAAAACCGAAGCGAAACCCGTGAAGGTTTCCCCTCGGTTAACGACCCTAAAATTTTCTTTTTATTTTATCTTGTCTATAGGCATAATTAAAACCTATGTGAAGCACAGCAGCGGGAAATACAAACATTGAAACATACACCGACCAACCAAAACATTAAACAGCTCATTTTACACCTTTACAGCAGGCCGTTTCGAAACGCCCTTAGGGTGTTCCGAAACGCCTTGACTTAGTCAACAGGCCAGGGTTAACCTTAGGGTGACCGTTCCGAAACAGGGGTGACCCGTATCGGAACGACCTTGACGGTCAACAGACCAGGGTCAACCATAAGGTGACCATTCCGAAACAGGGGAGACCCGTATCGAAACGACCTTGACGGTCAATATCTCGTGGTCAACGAGATTTGACCGTTTCGAAACTTCAAAGGCCCGTTTCGGAACGCCTTCATCTCGCCAATTTCTCAGAATTCCAGTAGCAAAAATGTTTCGAAATGACCCCCATCCGTTTCGAAACGGAAGGCCAAATGCAAAGGGACCGTTCCGAAACAGGATGGCCCGTTCCGAAACGCCCCCTGTCTGCAGACTCGTTTTGGCTGTTTTAAGGCACTAGGGTGCCCAAAACACCACCAAAACACACTACAACACCATCACATATAAACATAAGGCAATCCAGCTATTTAAACATGCTTTAACAAGATTAAAACAAGTCTAAACACTAAGGCAAGACGTCATAGGCATGCATTCACACAACATCATTCAAGCACAAAGGTAACCTCTTAGGCATGAGGCTAACATTCAACAAGAGCAATTTAGGCTTGAGTTAACATTCATCATGGCAATACAAACCATACAAAAGCAAGGCATCAAGGAGTCTAAACATGCTCCTAACAACCTAAAACTACCCAACAAAACCATACATGTCCCATTGCTCAAACTATTACATGTCTAACATTTAAAAATCCATACTTGATGAACTCAATCCAAAAACCACACTTGGAGCCTTCCACTTGCGCAAGCAACCCACGAACTAAGGATCTGCAATGTTGAACAAAGAGAGCGTAAGCAATGATGCTTAGTGAGGGTAAGCTCTAAAAACAAACCTCAACATTGCAGGGTCCGAGCACGATCTAGCCAAGGCATTACACAAACATACCAAGGATCCACAAGAGCCATAAGATAAGATGCATGAGCAATATATACAAGTAAATGTCATGATCAACAAGCTCTAACTTCCTCAACATAAGTAGCCACATCAAACATCCGCATAAGGATCATTAAGCTCAATACATTGATACACATATCAATCAACATTGGCACCTAGTTATGACTCAAATACGCGGATAACCGTTGGAACTCACATCCAACAACACAATCATTACCTGACGGTGGGATTACACTTATCACCGGTCTCGCGGAGGGGATTCCACTCATCCTCACGCCCCGTCGATGGGATTCCACTCATCACCGACTATATTTAAATACAATTTCCGGGCGTACCCGTACTCCTCCTTGGTGACTCAACGCCACCAAGGCCACGCGCGACTTTTGACTCATGTGTACACACTAACATCCTAATGATCGATCATTTGTATTTAAGTATACTAGTGCCAATATTTTACTCATTCCACATTACTCATTTCAATCATTTCCGTGCTTAGCACGTACTCACCATGAACACAATCATGAACCATCACCATGCATGCTTTAAGCAATACAAATCATGCCTCAACTCACATATATAATACAATATACATAAGCATTCAAATCACAAGACATACGAGGCATATACATTCATACATTTAAGTTCATCCAAAGGCTCTAGATCAAGTTTAGGATTAGGCTACCACCCTAATCCTAACTCTAGGTGGGTCTACCAAGCCCAACCTAGTCCATATACTCGAACCAACCATTTTAAATCCATTTAAAACATTTAACCACTCACCTAAGCTTCCAAGCCCAAGGACCAAGCAAACAACAACCTTCAACTTCCCGGATTCACTTCCGATGCTTCACCGATGCCCAAACTTGACTCTAATCAATCCCAAACACAAACAAAACATCCACAATCAATATCTTGTCATTGAAACCAACCCGGATTAACATTACCAAGCATCCAACACTCAAAACAAGTCCAAAAACAGGATTTTCGGGCAGCCCTTAACACCCACTGAATTCTCCCATTTCAAACACCCAAACAAGCATCAATTACACCCAAAATGATCCTCATATATCATACCACCTACAGCCCCCAAAATCCAACATTAAACAGCCCCAAATCCCACTTTAAAACCCTCTCAAAGCCCAATTCCGAAAATTCCCAAAATCACTTGAAATTCATATATGATATACCATTTGACTTCCTTATACCATAACTAAGCATATTAAATCAAGATACTTTACTTAACAACTTAAAAATCTCATTTTTAATCAAAATATTCAAAAATGACATTTTCTAAAACTTCCATGGAAACTAAAATGAAAGGTACTTTTATGAAGGGGAGGATGAGGGGAAGTCAAAAGTACCATTACCTTTCAGTTCGGAGTGGAAATGGAGAAACTTTTGGATGAAATAGTAGATTGAAGAGGGGGAACTTCTTTCACGTTAGAGAAGAAGATGAATAGTGGGAAAATAGGAAGAAATGGGTGTTTTAATTGTTTCTTTAAATTCAAAGGCTAAAAGACCACATTGCCCTTAATGAAATGGGACATTCACAAGGGCACACCATTAATAGCTATTTGGGATTAAATTTCAAAACTTGGTCCACATTAAATTAACTAATTTGAAAACGAAACCCGAAATTTTAAAGAACCCTTTTAATTATGAAAACCGAGCCCAAATAATATTAAAATATTATTTTCACCTAACCCCTAAACCCGGGTGTTACAACTCTCCCCCACTTAAGGAATTTCGTCCCCGAAATTACCTGGTGGAAACAAATACGGAAACTGCTCAACCATATCTGCTTTCCTCTCCCACGTGGCCTCTTCCACACCTCTATGCCTCCACAACACCTTGACCAACTCTATGGTCTTGCCACGCAACACCTTGCTATCTGAAGCAAGTATCTCAACGGGCTCTTCATTATAGGACAAATCTGGATTTAACTCTATCTCCTCAACGGGCATCACATGAGAAGGATCTGATCTATATCTCCTAAGCATAGACACATGAAAGACATCATGGATCTTTTGTAACTCAGAAGGTAACCTCAAACGATAAGCTACAGGCCCAATCCGCTCAACAATCTCATACGGACCAATGAACCTCGGACTCAACTTGCCCTTACGGCCAAATCTCATTACCTTCTTCCACGGAGATACTTTCAGAAATACTTTCTCACCCACTGAGTACTCAACCTCTTTCCTCTTCAAGTCTGCATAAGACTTCTGACGATCGGAAGCTGCTTTCAAGCGGTCACATATCATCTTTACTTTGTCGGTAGTTCCCTTAAGCAAGTCTGGCATAGGTAACAATCTCTGACCTGTCTCAGCCCAACAAATCGGAGTCCTACATCGTCTACCATACAGAGCCTCATACGGTGCCATCTGAATGCTAGACTGATAACTGTTGTTGTAAGCAAACTCAACCAACGGTAAGTGCTTCTCCCAAGAACCCTGGAAGTCAATCACACAACAACGAAGCATATCTTCTAGAATCTGTATCACTCGCTCTGACTGCCCATCGGACTGCGGATGATAAGACGTGCTGAAATGCAAACGGCTACCTAGAGCACTATGCAAACAACCCCAGAACCTCGAAGTAAACCTAGGATCCCTATCTGAAACAATGGACTTCGGAACTCCATGAAGTCTCACAATCTCACGGATGTACAAGTTTGCCAACTTGTCTAAGGAATCCGTAGTGTTCACTGCTAAGAAGTGAGCACACTTAGTGAACCTATCAACAATCACCCAAACTGAGTTCTTCTTCGAAGGAGACAAAGGCAACCCCGATACAAAGTCCATGGTGATCCTCTCCCATTTCCATTCCGGAATCTTCAAAGGCTGTAGCAAACCTGAAGGAACCTGATGTTCTGCCTTCACTCTCTGACAAACCATACAACGGCTCACATACTCGGCTACATCTCTTTTCAAACCAACCCAGAAGTAATCATTCTTCAAATCTCTGTACATTTTGGTACTACCCGGATGCATAGAAAAGGGACTCGAATGTGCTTCACTCAAAATCTGACGTCTCAACTCGACATCTTCCGGTACAACAATTCTATCTCTAAAGCACAACAAACTCTCACCACTGAAACTATACTCAGTCGGTCTTCCTTCGGCTATGTCTTGAACATGAGGAACTAGGCTCGCATCTTGCAACTGTTTCTCCCTAATCAACTGAATCAAAGAAGGCTTCACTTGCAACTCGGTGATCAAACCACCATCATCGGACACACTCAATCTAGCAAACATAGCTCTCAACTCAACGGCCACTTTTCTACTCAAAGCATCGGCTACTACATTTGCTTTACCCGGATGGTACTCAATGGTCAAATCATAATCCTTTAGCAACTCTAACCACCTTCTCTGTCTCAAGTTCAACTCTTTCTGTGTCATCAGATACTTCAAGCTCTTGTGATCGGTGTAAACAATACACTTCTCACCATACAAATAATGACGCCAAATCTTCAATGCAAACACGACTGCGGCTAGCTCTATATCATGAGTAGGATAGTTCTTCTCATGAATCTTGAACTGTCTAGAAGCATAAGCAACAACCCTCCTATCTTGCATCAGAACACATCCTAAACCTACGTAGGAAGCATCACTGTAAATCACAAACTCCTTACCTGAAACAGGTTGCACTAACACTGGAGCATTCGTCAAAGCTTCTTTCAATTTCTCAAAAGCCTTCTGTCTTGCATCTGACCATTCAAACTTAACTCCCTTTTGCAACAATTTAGTCAAAGGAGCAGCTACTCTAGAGAAGCCATCAACAAACCTCCTATAGTAACCGGCTAATCCTAGGAAACTCCTAATCTCGGTCACGGACTTAGGTTGCTTCCACTCAACAATAGCCTCAATTTTCGATGGATCAACACGGATACCTTCAGCCGAAACAACATGGCCAAGAAATACAACCTCTCGAATCCAGAACTCACACTTACTAAGCTTCGCATACAACTGATTGCTCAACAATCTCTGTAAAACAAATCTCAAGTGCTCATCATGCTCTTCTTCTGTCTTCGAGTACACAAGTATATCATCAATGAAGACAACCACAAAACGATATAGATAGTCCCTAAAAATTCTGTTTATCATGTCCATGAATGCTGCTGGTGCATTCGTGAGCCCAAATGGCATCACAAGAAACTCATAGTGACCATATCTAGTCCTAAAAGCTGTCTTCGGGACATCACACTCTTTCACCTTCAACTGATAGTACCCGGATCTCAAATCTATCTTCGAGAATACTGAAGCACCTCTCAACTGATCAAACAAATCATCTATACGAGGCAACAGATACTTGTTCTTCACAGTCATTTGATTCAACTGTCTATAGTCAATGCACATGCGCATACTACCATCTTTCTTTTTCACAAACAACACGGGAGCACCCCACGGAGAACTACTAGGCCTAATGAAACCACGGTCTAATAATTCTTGCAACTGACTCTTCAATTCTTTCAACTCTTTCAGAGCCATGCGGTACGAAGCTATCGAAACTGGATTAGACCCTGAAACTGTCTCAATCACAAACTCAACATCTCTGTCAGGAGGCAAACCCGACAACTCTTCAGGAAACACATCTGGAAAGTCACACACTGTTCTGATATCCTTCGGTCTAGCTTCACTCATATCCGGATTCATAACATAAGCTAAATAGGCCCCACATCCTGAGTCCATCAACCTATGAGCCTCTAAAGCTGACACCACATTAGACAAGAACTTAATGTTCTCGCCTACTACTACTACCTCGTAGTCATCAGAAAGCTTCAAAGAGATCCTCTTCGTCTCAAAATCCACACTAGCCCGATGCTCAACCAACCAGTCCATACCCAGTATAATATCAAAACCATAAAAAGGAAGTTCCATCATATCAACTGAGAACACATGACCCTGAATCTTCAGTGGACACCTCCTATACATACGTCTAACCACGACTGTCTCACCAAAAGAACTAGTAACATGCATACCTACATCTAAGATCTCAACAGGGATATCTAACTTCTGTGCATGCTCACTCAAAATGTAGGAATGCGTAGAACCCGAATCAACCAAAGAAAGTAAAGACATAGACTGTAACTCGAAATTACCTGCTATCACATCGGTGTCATTCCCGGCCTCTCTCTGAGCATAAACTCTCACTGGTCCTCCCGCCTCTGGCTCCACAGCCACAACATGAGCAAGGTTCCTCTGAGCATTTCCCCTAGGTGCATCAGCCCTAGGCTGGAAGTAGCCACGACCGCGCCCACGGCCTCTCTGAAAATCATTCGCTCTCGCAGGAGCCTGAGCAACGTTCGGTACCTGAGCCGCCTGATGCGGACACTCCCTCCTAAAGTGGTCCCTCGAACCACAATTCCAACAAGCATGGAAGTTACCCCAACACTCACCAGTGTGCTGTCTCCCACAATGGGTACACTCGGGCAAGCGCCCTCCTCCTCTATGACCCTGATGGCCTCTACCATGGTGGCCACCGCCACGTCTCTGATCAAACTGATGCCCGCCACCTCTGTGCCTCTTGGCATCTCTACCATCAAAGTGGTTATGCCTCTTGCCAAAACTAGAACCACCAGCTCGTTTGGCCGAACCCAAACTATGCTCTAAATCTTTGGCCCTCGCGACCAATACATCAAAGCCTGAGTAGTCAGAAGCTAGCGTGTACCTCTTAACCTCTTCATTCAATCCATAGCGGAATCGGTTACAGCGTTCCACTTCAGTAGGAACTAACTCTGGAGCATACTGACTCAAGCGAACAAAACGAATCTCATAATCAGTCACAGAAGCATCTCCCTGAGTAAGAGCCATGAACTCTCGCTTCTTCTCATCTAGGTACCTCGGTCCCAAGTACCTCTTCCTGAAAGCAAACTCAAAGAAATCCCAATCTATCTCAGTCTCGGGAACCCCGGTAGTGATGGTGACCCACCAGGTGTAGGCATCACCCTGAAGCAACGATATCACACAGCCCAATCTACGTGCGCCCGCACAACCCATCTGAGCCAAGATACGAACCGTCTTCTCCAACCACAACTCTGATCTCTCCGGAGTGGATCCTCTAAACTCCTCGGCCCCCAAACTACGGAGCCTCTCCAAAGGTAAACTAGCATCATCACACCTAGGCTGAGCTGCAGCCTGAGCTCCCGCAACTGCGGCCTGGAAAGCTCCCGCTATCGCTTGCACTAGCGGAGTCATATCAATTCCAGCTAGACCTTGGCCACCTTGAGGTCCATCTCCTCCGGCTCCATCTTCACCCCCAGCTCCAGGTGGTGGAGGTGGTGGTGGTGGAGGTGGTGGTGGAGCGCCAACTCCCGCGGCCACCGGCCCTTCCAGATGAGCCTCCACACCAACAGCCGGCTCAACAGGAGCCGCTACCCATGGTTCCTGACGAACCACTCTCGGTCTACCTCTCGGTCTAGACATCGCTCTCACAAATATCAACTACAACCACAACAACAAAACATACAAGTTGGGTTAGCAAGGCAAGGCTTCCAAGTGATCAAGTACGTTCCCTCACTTAAAAATCATTTTCCAATGTAATAGTAGCAATGGGACTCACACACACATACTTTTGAAATAAAACAACCAACATACTTGCCAAAGAAGCAACCATTCTTACAAAGCAAGCAAACACCGTGCATATCAAGCAAAACTTAAACTTACCTCACTTACCTGCCCAAGGTCTCGGTAACCTTAGGCTCTGATATCAACAAGTGTAACCCCCTCGTCCCGGTCTGGTCGGATGACCGGTCCAAGTGGGCCACACGGGGAAAACCGAAGCGAAACCCGTGAAGGTTTCCCCTCGGTTAACGACCCTAAAATTTTCATTTTATTTTATCTTGTCTATAGGCATAATTAAAACCTATGTGAAGCACAGCAGCGGGAAATACAAACATTGAAACATACACCGACCAACCAAAACATTAAACAGCTCATTTTACACCTTTACAGCAGGCCGTTTCGAAACGCCCTTAGGGTGTTCCGAAACGCCTTGACTTAGTCAACAGGCCAGGGTCAACCTTAGGGTGACCGTTCCGAAACAGGGGTGACCCGTATCGGAACGACCTTGACGGTCAACAGACCAGGGTCAACCATAAGGTGACCGTTCCGAAACAGGGGAGACCCGTATCGAAACGACCTTGACGGTCAATATCTCGTGGTCAACGGGATTTGACCGTTTCGAAACTTCAAAGGCCCGTTTCGGAACGCCTTCATCTCGCCAATTTCTCAGAATTCCAGTAGCAAAAATGTTCCGAAACGACCCCCATCCGTTTCGAAACGGAAGGCCAAATGCAAAGGGACCGTTCCGAAACAGGATGGCCCGTTCCGAAACGCCCCCTGTCTGCAGACTCGTTTTGGCTGTTTTAAGGCACTAGGGTGCCCAAAACACCACCAAAACACACTACAACACCATCACATATAAACATAAGGCAATCCAGCTATTTAAACATGCTTTAACAAGATTAAAACAAGTCTAAACACTAAGGCAAGACGTCATAGGCATGCATTCACACAACATCATTCAAGCACAAAGGTAACCTCTTAGGCATGAGGCTAACATTCAACAAGAGCAATTTAGGCATGAGTTAACATTCATCATGGCAATACAAACCATACAAAAGCAAGGCATCAAGGAGTCTAAACATGCTCCTAACAACCTACAACTACCCAACAAAACCATACATGTCCCATTGCTCAAACTATTACATGTCTAACATTTAAAAATCCATACTTGATGAACTCAAGCCAAAAACCACACTTGGAGACTTCCACTTGCGCAAGCAACCCACGAACTAAGGATCTGCAATGTTGAACAAAGAGAGCGTAAGCAATGATGCTTAGTGAGGGTAAGCTCTAAAAACAAACCTCAACATTGCAGGGTCCGAGCACGATCTAGCCAAGGCATTACACAAACATACCAAGGATCCACAAGAGCCATAAGATAAGATGCATGAGCAATATATACAAGTAAATGTCATGATCAACAAGCTCTAACTTCCTCAACATAAGTAGCCACATCAAACATCCACATAAGGATCATTAAGCTCAATACATTGATACACATATCAATCAACATTGGCACCTAGTTATGACTCAAATACGCGGATAACCGTTGGAACTCACATCCAACAACACAACCATTACCTGACGGTGGGATTACACTCATCACCGGTCTCGCGGAGGGGATTCCACTCATCCTCACGCCCCGTCGATGGGATTCCACTCATCACCGACTATATTTAAATACAATTTCCGGGCGTACCCGTACTCCTCCTTGGTGACTCAACGCCACCAAGGCCACGCGCGACTTTTGACTCATGTGTACACACTAACATCCTAATGATCGATCATTTGTATTTAAGTATACTAGTGCCAATATTTTACTCATTCCACATTACTCATTTCAATCATTTTCGTGCTTAGCACGTACTCACCATGAACACAATCATGAACCATCACCATGCATGCTTTAAGCAATACAAATCATGCCTCAACTCACATGTATAATACAATATACATAAGCATTCAAATCACAAGACATACGAGGCATATACATTCATACATTTAAGTTCATCCAAAGGCTCTAGATCAAGTTTAGGATTAGGCTACCACCCTAATCCTAACTCTAGGTGGGTCTACCAAGCCCAACCTAGTCCATATACTCGAACCAACCATTTTAAATCCATTTAAAACATTTAACCACTAACCTAAGCTTCCAAGCCCAAGGACCAAACAAGCAACAACCTTCAACTTCCCGGATTCACTTCCGAAGCTTCACCGATGCCCAAACTTGACTCTATTCAATCCCAAACACAAACAAAACATCCACAATCAATATCTTGTCATTGAAACCAACCCGGATTAACATTACCAAGCATCCAACACTCAAAACAAGTCCAAAAACAGGATTTTCGGGCAGCCCTTAACACCCACTGAATTCTCCCATTTCAAACACCCAAACAAGCATAAATTACACCCAAAATGATCCTCATATATCATACCACCTACAGCCCCCAAAATCCAACATTAAACAGCCCCAAATCCCACTTTAAAACCCTCCAAAAACCGTCTCAAAGCCCAATTCCGAAAATTCCCAAAATCACTTGAAATTCATATATGATATACCATTTGACTTCCTTATACCATAACTAAGCATATTAAATCAAGATACTTTACTTAAAAACTTAAAAATCTCATTTTTAATCAAAATATTCAAAAATGACATTTTCTAAAACTTCCATGGAAACTAAAATGAAAGGTACTTTTATGAAGGGAAGGATGAGGGGAAGTCAAAAGTACCATTACCTTTCAATTCAGAGTTGAAATGGAGAAACTTTTGGATGAAATAGTAGATTGAAGAGGGGGGGCTTCTTTCACGTTAGAGAAGAAGATGAATAGTGGGAAAATAGGAAGAAATGGGTGTTTTAATTGTTTCTTTAAATTCAAAGGCTAAAAGACCACATTGCCCTTAATGAAATGAGACATTCACAAGGGCACACCATTAATGGCTATTTGGGATTAAATTTCAAAACTTGGTCCACATTAAATTAACTAATTTGAAAACGAAACCCGAAATTTTAAAGAACCCTTTTAATTATGAAAACCGAGCCCAAATAATATTAAAATATTATTTTCACCTAACCCCTAAACCCAGGTGTTACAAGTGGAAACTGTTTGGAGACTTTAAATACGTTCAATGAAGGTTTTTGGGGGTTTGGGTGGAGTTCTAGAGACTAACCTAGACCCAAGTGTACGTTTATCTATTCTCGCTTTGTTTGGTCGGTTATGGGCGTTTGCGATTATGTGTGTTTTGGTGTATTGGTGGATTGTTTTTATCATGATTTAATGTTGTTGTGTTGTCGTAGTTGATGTCGAGCCTCACGTGATGGTTAGTCATTGTATACAGTGATGTGTAGTCCCACCGGTAGTGACTAGTTGTTGAGTACGGTGATGTGTAGTCCCATCGAAAAATGCTAGTTGTCGTGTACGGTGATGTGTAGTCCCACCGGGTATTGGTTATGCATGTGCATACCATGTATTGTTTATGTTTGTGTTTCATTACATCTCTTCTTTAAATGGTTGCTTTAAATCTAAGAATATGGTTTAAAGCTACATTGTTGTTGTGTTTTAGAGCTCCGCTCACTAAGCTTTTAAGCTTACGCTCTCTTTTTCCAACAATGCAGATCGTTACAGGCTTCGGGAGGCAAGTGGGCAAGGGAGGAGTTCTCGGAGTTCTTGGGTGGCTCAAAGTATGGTTTTATTAGTTGTAATAACACTTAGACAATGAGATTGCTAGGCTTGTTGTTAGGGAGTTGGTGTTCAAACTCATATACTTTGGCTTTGTTTATGTTGCTAACATGTTTTAAATGTCGATTCTATGTTATGCTGAGGTTTGATGTGGACTTTTAGGAATTACCTTGCGTTTTGCCTTATTAGTGTTTTGTAAGCTAAGTGTTCTTTTGAGCTTTGGACTTGAAATCCATTTTGTTGCTTGGATGCATGTATGATGATGTGATTAGGATTTTTTTGCCTCTATATTGTATGTATGATATGTTTCTATGTGGGTTGCGATGTTTTGAAGCGAGTTTGGGGACGCTTGGAGGTGCCAAAACATGTTTTCGGGCCAAACTGTGTGTAGACGTTTCGAAACGTCTGATATGGTTTCAGAACGGTCGAGCTCCAGGGTACCCGTATCGGAACGGGGGTGATGCCATTTCGGTACGATTTGCCACTGGAGGCTCCTGTTTTGGAACCATGTAGGGCTGTTTCGGTACGATTTGCCACTGGAGGCTCCCGTTCCAGAACAAGGTGGAACCATTTCAGAACGGCTTGGTTTTACCTTTTTTTATGGAGCCTGCGTTTCGGAACGGGCAAGCCTGTTTCGAAACGCAGGCCGCTAAAATGGATAAATGGCATCTTCGAGGATCTTCAAATGTTACACCTTAGTCCCTATTGCTTGTATACTTCCTAATTGAGTTGTATGTGCCCCTTTGCAAATGTTTTGCTTCGTGATCATGAAAATTGACAAATTAGCTATTGGTAAGTTTAAGATATCGTATGCCCTGCTCGGTCCGTGTCTGTGTCCGCTTCTCTGTTGTTGTCTTCACACATAGGGTTAAGAGTGACATTTAGCCAAGATAAATAAATGAAAAAAATTAAGGTTGCTAATCGGAGTGAGGCCTTAGCGGGTTTCACTTCGGTTTTCCCCGTGTAACCCATTCGATTCGGTCTGTTGGCTAGACCGGGACGAGAGGGTTACAAGAGTTAACAGTCACGTTAAAACAGAAGAACTATGGAATCACAAAATGTGTCGTGTTTGAAGGATGGCCTCAGTGTGTAGCACGACGAGTATCCAAATGAGGCTTTATGAATAGGGTTTTGGAGAAATAACAGTGAGAAGGTTGAGTGGAAAATTATTTTTATTAACCATTGGAAACAAAAAGCTTTTCACGATGTTAGAGGATTTAGATTGGTCCTACCTCAAGGAGGTCTTTGTGGAGATATCATTTTGGTCTGAGTCAATAGCTCGATATGAAAGAGCAACGTGGATAGAAGTGGCAGGGTTACCTTTACACTGTTGAAACCTTGCAACACTAAAAAGAGTTACAGAGTTTTGGGGTTCGTTTGAAGCATTGGGGGAGAATGCAAATCGGTGCAAGGATTGCGAGAAGGTGACAATCCTAATAACAAAAGAGCATCTTGAGAAGATCTTGGAGGTTATAAAAATCGAAGTAAATTCAACCGCATACAAGGAAAGAGTTATGGAAATTGGATTTTCAGACACCCCAAAGTATGTGGTGCCATCAAGGAAAGAAGGTAAAATGCCTCGACGAAGCAGTTTCAGTCTTGAAGAATCCTCATCGGATTCCAGTCGGAGTCAGTCGCCATAAAAGATGTATACATGTATATCTACCTCGTTGGCCGATGAAGTTAATGCCATGTTCATTGGGAAAGATTACAATAAAGTTAGTTGTTCTGATGGAGGGAATTCTAACAGGCCCTTAGGGGAGTGTGATATTAATGGAAGAACTAAAAAAGAAGGTTTATATATCTTAATAGAAGAGAGATATATGGTGGGAGTTAATGTTATAATTCAAAAGTAGAAGATTATAGAAGGTTAGTATGGTATTAGTGGTTTGCCTGAAGAAATTGATTGTAGGCTAGGATTGAAGACCGCTATTGAGGATGTGGAAAAGGACTGTGATCCATTAATTAGAGAGTCCTTATCAAAGCAGGCTTTGAAGGATATTTGGGCGATGGGTTTCCAAAATAAGGACAAGTTAAATCTTGTTTGTAATTCAGATAAATGCTCAAAAAAATATGCGTGGAGGCTGTTGTTGACGAGAAAAACAAAGGTGGGGCTGGTTCTAAAAAATTGGTCAAGAGAAACGTGTTTATCTCTCTGGAAGTAGGTGAGGAACCAAGTGCTTTCTTCCTTGAATTATCGAAGAAGAAATTAAAGGGGAAGAGGTATTGTTCTCTAACAGATTTTCAAGATAAGGCCTTGACGTATGTGGAGAAGAAGAAGAAGAGGGACAAAGCAATCGTAAGAGGTATGAAGGGAATAACATTTCAAGAGGAATCATAACTTTTAGGTAGATCACTATCTGATTCAGATTTAGTGTCGAGAAGGGATTTTTAGACCAGAGAGGCTAGAAAAGTTTTAGAGATTGAGAAAAGATTAGGGGCATAAATTGTGGGAGATGAAGAAGCGACAGTCATGGATATGGCCCGATTGATAGAAAGGTAACCATCAATTTTAATATAATTATTGTGATAGCTATAGGTGTTTTGAGGTTAAATCACGACGAATGGTAGGGGGAGTATTTTTTAGAAGGGAATTTCTCTGCAGTAAGAATGCTGGAGAAGTTAAATGTGTTCAATGTAGTTCCTGAGAGGGTGGTATTGAATAGTGGATGTTAATCTCCTTCTTGAGGTTTAGTAAACTTTTTATGTTCTTATTTTATCCAATCATTTTCGGGTGGTAGCAGATCCTCATTATTTAATTCGTTTGGGGTTGCTCTTTGGAGCCTTCAGATGACACTCTATAGTTGGCTCGCTCAGTAGTAGGAGCCTTACTAAGTAATGTGACTTTGTAGGGTGATTGGGGTTGTTTCATTGGTTGTGTGAAGCTTGAGTGTGTGCTGTTAGTTTAGTTGATTGTAATGATTTTGCAGGTTTGGTGTTGTTGTCAGGGAAATGGTTGTAGGGTTAGACTGATGCTATAAAAGCTTTGGCTAACTTATGCGGTAATGATGAAGAGCATTTCGTTTGAAGTTCATGAAAAAGAAGTTTTCGAGTTTGCTTTTGGCTTCTTTCCATTGCTATTTTTAAAGGTTCTGATGCCGGGTAGTGGTGGTCCTTTCTTTGTAGTCTTTGAGCGCCTTGCTCGTTGTGTTTGGAGACGTACAATTTTCTCGTTTGCTCCGAGCGAGTGGCATAGTTTTAGCGGACATTCTTTCTTAGAGCGAATTGAGCATCCCTATTTTGTTTTAAGCTTAATTGCTGTCAAATTCGAGGTGTTGATTTAGGAAGAGAATTGGAGGGATAATCCTATTTCATGTCTATCTTCTAATGAAGGGAAATGCTCTTGCTTAAGTTGACTGACACTATTGGAGGAAAAATTAAATTCATTGTTAACGGAGCTACCAAAGGTGATGTCGTAGGGTGTGGGAGGGTGTTAAGGTCGAAAAAGGGTGAAGTAAGAGTCATATTTTCCGATTTGATTCTTATGTTGAGAGTAGAATTTTGCAAACTCATGGTTTCATGGAAGTAAACTCGGTAAGCAAAGCAAGTCTTGTGGTCAGGTCAGACTCCGAGGAAATCCTAACTGGATTAAAATCTTTTTATTGCTAACTGGGCAGGTGGAAATTGTTGAAGTATATGTATGTTTTATTCGAATATTAGCCTCAATACGGCGCGTGTATGTTTCAAAGAGAAAGGAAACTTTTGCGAACTAGTTTGCGAAAGCATGGATGAAATGGGCAGATACATTTTGAGTTTCATGGAGATCTTGTTTTGATGTGTTGTGAGTTGTGTGGACTATAATTTTCTAGTTTGCTAGTGAGTGGAGGGAAGTTAAATTGTATGGTTGATGGTGAGTTTCGAGGTGCTTTCTTGTAGGGATGTAAAAACAGGTCAACAGTTGGGTTTCAGGTCGGGCTCTGTCAGGTCGGGTCAAATCCGTTACAGGTCATTTCGGGTCATTTTTTGTTTTGACTCGATTCGGTTCGGGTTCGGGTTCATTTCGGGTCGGATTCATTTCAGGTCGGGTTCAATTCAGGTCGGGTTCATTTCAGGTCGGTTCATTTCAGGTCGGGCCAAAACGGTTAATTGACAGGTTGATTTCAGGTCGGTTTCGTTTCAGGTCGGTTTCGTTTCAGGTCGGGTTCATTTCAGGTCGGGTTTATTTCAGGTCGGGTTCATTTCAGGTCGGGTTCGTTTCAGGTCGGGTTCGTTTCAGGTCGGTTTCGTTTCAGGTCGGGTTCTTTTCAGGTCGATTTTGTTTCAGGTCGGGTTCATTTCAGGTCGGTTTCGTTTCAGGTCGGGTTCATTTCAGGTCGGGTTCCTTCGGGTTTATGGTTTATTGTGTTATGTGTATTATATATTGACGGATTATGATTTTTATTTTTATGGTTTAAGGTTTATGGATTAGGGTTTTGGGTTTAAGGTTTAGGGTTTAGGGTTAGGGGATTACGTATATGTGATATATATATATAAGTAGTTGGGACTATTGGATTTATTTTTAGGGTTTAGGGTTTACTGATCTTAAATTAATACAAACATGCCTACATTAATTATATATATATTGATGGATTATGATTTTTAGGGTTTAGGGTTTAATGATCTTAAATTAATACAAACATGCCTACATTAATTATATATATATTGATGGATTATGATTTTTAGGGTTTAGGGTTTAGGGTTTATTAATCTTAAAGTAATACAAACATGCCTACATTAATTATATATATATTGATGGATTATGATTTTTAAGGTTTAGGGTTTATGGTTTAGGGTTTAGGGTTTACTGATCTTAAATTAATACAAACATGCCTACATTAATTATATATATATTGATGGATTATAGTTTTTAGGGTTTAGGGTTTAGGGTTTAGTGATCTTAAATTAATACAAACATACCTACATGTATTATATATATATATATATATATATATATATATATATTGATGGATTATGGTTTTTAGGGTTTAGGGTTTACTTTTCATAAAATGATACGTACATACGTACATGTAATATATATATATTGATGGATTATTATTTTTATTTTAGTGTTTAGTGTTTAGGATTTATGGTCTAGGGTTTAGGGTTTAGGGTTTAGTGGTTAGTGCTTTAGGGATTATTATTATTATTATTATTATTATTATTATTATTATTATTATTATTATTATTATATACTTAAATACAATTATTATTATTATTATATATTTACTATGCTTATTATTATTATTAGTTATTATTATTATTATTATTATTATTATTATTATTATTATTATTATTATTATTACTATGATTATTAATATTATTATTATTATTACTACTATTATTATTATTATTATTATTATTATTATTATATACTTAAATACAATTATTATTATTATTATTATATATTTACTGTGCTTATTATTATTATTAGTTTTATGATTATTATTATTATTATTTGTAATTAAATGTATAGAGTTTAGGGTTTAGGATTATGGACTATGGTTCATTGATTAAAGATTATGGTTTAAACACCTAATGTCTAATTATCGAACCTAAGCATTAAACCCTGAAGCATAAGTAATTAACCCTAACCAGTAAACCCTCGATCTAGGATTACAGATTATGAGCTATAGATTAAATATTAGGGTTTTATGGTTTAGAGGGTAGTGGTTATTGTTTAGGGTTTAGGATTATGGACTATGATTCATTGATTAAAGATTAGGGTTTGGTGTTTAAACCCCTAATGTCTAATTATCGACCCTAGGCATTAAACCTTAAAGCATAAGTAATTAACCCTAACCACTAAACCCTCGATCTAGGATTACTGACTATGAGCTATAGATTAAATATTAGGGTTTTATGGTTTAGAGGGTAGTGGTTATTGTTTAGGGTTTAGGATTAGGGACTATGGTTCATTGATTAAATATTAGGGTTTAGGGTTTAAACCCCTATTGTGTAATTATCGACCCTAAGCATTAAACCCTAAAGCATAAGTAATTAACCCTAACCACTAAACCCTCGATCTAGGATTACGGACTATGAGCTATAGATTAAATATTAGGGTTTTATGGTTCAGAGGGTAGTGGTTATTGTTTAGGGTTTAGGATTAGGGACTATGATTCATTGATTAAAGATTAGGGACTATGGTTCATTGATTAAATATTAGGGTTTAGGATTAGGGACTATGTCTAGGGCTTAGGGTTTTTAATATTCTAGGGTTTAAGATTTATGGTTTAGGATATAAGGTTTATTAAATCATAAACCCTAAATTAATTAAAATAATCCTAAAACCCTAAACCACAACTTACATGCATTATATTTTTATATATATAAATATTGGTGGAATAAGGTTTTTATTTTAGGGATTCATGTTTAGGGCTTAGGGTTTAGGGTTTTTAGGATTTTAGAGTTTAAGATTTAGGGTTTAAGATACAGGGTTCATTGATTATCAGCCAGGATATGCCAAGCGTTCCTTGGAAGCAATTATTTTCCTCCATTAGATTCGATCTTCAATAGACGATTCAGAATGATTAGGGATTTGAGAGGTCAATCCATGTGAACCATCAATTAACCAATCACTATTTACCAGGTGGCGAAATAGAAGAGCCTAGAATCTTAGAATTTTGAAAGGTCACGGGTCCTTTGGGTTTAAATCTGATGGACTTTACATTTATTTCAAACATTGGGCTTTAAGTATTGTAATAGACATTGATTTATTTGGATGGACTGGTTTTATTTTTAAAAATAAAAAGTGGGCAAAATGAAGTTTAGGGGGCAAGTTGGGAAATCGGGTATAGTTTAGGGGGAAAAGTTGTATTAAGGCTATTTGTAAAGTTTGTAGTATGAAAGTTAAAGTTTGTAAGTTTGTAAAGATTATTTAGTTTGTTATAAGTTTCAGATTGTAACTTTAAACTTTTGTATTATTCAATAAAGTTTTGTAAGTTTAACCACTTAAATTATTGAATATAAGTTTTAATTATTCCGTTCAAAGTTATTCTTCTTAAGTTTTACCTTATTCTGTTTTTTACTTATAAAAAAATTGGAAGTATCCCTGATTCCATCCAAAGTTAATGTTTTAATATATTCCATCCAAAGTCGTTTAAGTATGTAATGTTAATTAAAAAATTTCGTTATCTTATATTAATTTAGTATACAGATTTAGTTTAATAACTTTTAACTAAATTTAGTTAAGTATAAAAAATTAATTTTATATTGGTTATTCATTCAACTTAAGTAGATTAAGTAGTTTATCAGAATTTAGAAAGACAATTTGATTTAATAATGTTTAATTATTTAACTTAAAATGAATGCAAGTTAATTAAATTTATTTTTAATCTTAAGTTAAGTTAATTTAATAACTAACTTAACTTCAATTAAAATGAATGCAAGTTAATTATTTAGCATTAATTTATTCCTATAATAAAAAATTTAAGTCATCTTATTTTAATTAAGAATATAGATTTAATTTAATAATTTTTATTCATTTAACTTAATTTTATTAAGTATAAAATTTTAATTTAATAACGGTTATTCATTCCACTTAAGTTAATTAAGTATAATAGTTTATCTTTGAAGTTATTTTAAAATAATAGTCAAGTTAATTAGAAATACAATTTATTAATACTTAGAATTATTATTAATTCAATTTATCTTTTAATTGAAGTTAAGTTAGTTAATTTATTAATACTTGAAATTATTATTAATTTTAAAATTTTTCAATACTTGACATTATTTTATATTCATTAAATATAACTTCTTTAAATGTCAGATAATTATCATTATTAGCAAATCAAATAATAGTATTAGTTCAGGTCAATATCAGTTCAGGTCAATATCAGTTCAGGTCAATAACAGTTCAGGTCAATATCAGTTCAGGTCAAGAACAGTTCAGGTCAAGAACAGTTCAGGTCAATAACAGTTCAGGTTCAAAACAGGTCGGGTTCAAAACAGGTCGGGTTCAAAACAGGTCGGGTTCATTTCAGGTCGGGTCCAAAACAGGTCGAGTTCATTTCAGGTCGGGTCCAAACAGGTCGGGTTAAATCGGTTATCTGGCAGGTTAGTCTCGGGTTCGGGTTCGTTTCGGTCAGGTGCAGGTCGGGTTCGGTTACTACAGTAACAGGTAAATTTCGGGTTCGGGTTCACTTCGGTCGGGTGCAGTTAGGGTTCGGTTTATACAGTTACAGGTCAAATTCGGGTTCGAGTTCGTTTCGATCGGGTGCAGGTCGGGTTCGGTCTTTGAATTCTCGGGTTAAACCAGGTTCTGACTCGATCGGGTTTTAGGCAGGTTACCAGGTCGGGTCAGTTTTTCACACCCCTACTTTCTTGTGTTTTTGTCTAGTGTTTCAAGGTTTTTCGACAGTCCAATTTGCATGCATGTTGTCTTGCAAAGGATGGCGGGCATCGATTTTCTTTGTTCATTGCATGGTGGTGATTTGTAAGGTAGAGGCAGAGTGGGTGTCTAAGTCTGTTGAGTAGAGGTGGTTTGTTAATTCTTGATAATTGGTTGAGAAGTGCAACATATTATTATGTGTGTTGTTTTTGTTGTTAGTGTTGTATATGGGTGATCTTTTGTTCCCCGATTGTCTCATACTCTTTTCCTTCAATAGGGTTAGGAAGGTTTTTAATGAGGCGCACAATCGGTTTAAACTCATATAAACTCAATAATATAATTATATTGCTGGCAAAAGAATAGTAAAATTATTATTTAGTTCCTTAAAAATATATAATTTATTTTGACTCCCATAATTTAGACATTCTTAAATGGCTCTCTCTATTGATAACGTTGAGTTCCACTACCACAGTATAGTCCCTCCTATGAACGTGGGACTACTTTCAAATGGTGTTAATACCGCAGGATGTGAACGTAGTGACGGAGTCACATCTAAATTAGAGGGGTCAATTAATCCCATTTGTTGTAGTATGAGATTTTTAAAGTATTAAATGGGGTTTTTAAGGAGTTAGTATAAATTTTTTCATAAAAATATTAGAATTGACCCCACGATTTGATTCAGTATTGGGTCAACAATATTTATATTGTAGTAGTATGTGAATCCTTATACCTCAAACTTTACTTTAACCCCACTGTATGACAATCCTAACTCTGCCATGGTGCGAACGTAGGGGTTTTATCAACAGAAATGGCGTTTTTCTCTCTCCCTATATTAGTTGGTATTACAAAGCCTAAGACAATGGGTAAGTGGACGAGAAATTGGGGAAGAAAGGGAATAAGAAGAAATTGCCTAGATGTATATAAGGTTCAATTTGGTTTGGTAAAAAATTTAATAATCTATTGATTTTTTTCTCAACCTTAGATTTTGAGATTTTGTATTTTATTTTAGGCAAAATGAAAAAAATGCCCCAACGTTTGCATGTTTTGTCATTTGGCCCCCTATTCTTTTTTTTGGGTCCAAATATGCCCCCAACGTTTGCTTGTTTTGTCATTTGCCCCCTATTCTTTCTTTTGGTCCAAATATGCCCCCAATGTTTCA
The DNA here is from genome assembly GCA_030270665.1 of Hibiscus trionum. Classification (NCBI taxonomy): domain Eukaryota; kingdom Viridiplantae; phylum Streptophyta; class Magnoliopsida; order Malvales; family Malvaceae; genus Hibiscus; species Hibiscus trionum. Next base: position 1,799,543 of record BSYR01000016.1, read on the forward strand.
TTCGTAAACCAAATATGCCCCCAACGTTTCAATTTGGTTCAAATATGCCCCCGTTAGATGGAAACTGTCAGTCAACTGACGTCCAACAACTGATGCTGACTGGACTTGCCACGTATTAAGATCTGCTGAGGCCACGTCAAAATTTTTTTATAAGCTGTTGACCGTCAGTTGATTGACAGTTTACATCCAACAGTGGCATATTTGGACTATGTATGAAACGTTGGGGGCATATTTGGACCAAAAGAAAGAATAGGGGGCCAAATGACAAAACAAGCAAACGGTGGGGGCATATTTGGACCAAAAAAAGGATAGGGGGCCAAATGACAAAACATGCAAACATTGGGGTTATCTTTTGTCATTTTGCCTTTATTTTATGCCTTTTAAATATTGTTTGGTAAAATTTTAAAGTATCTTTTATAAATATTTTTAAAAGAATTAATTTTTCAAGTAAATAAAAATTAATTAATATATAATATTTTATGTACAAAATACATATTTTTATATTACAAAAAAATTATAATTAATTATAATTAAATAAAAATTTAAATTTGGTTCAATTCTGTTAAGCATAATTTTTAAACTTGTGAACCATCAATCGTCTAAACATTTCAGTTCGGTTCGGTTCTTTTTTCAATTTGACATACTCAACCAGGGGCGGAACTAGAATTTTTTAAAGGGGGGGACCAAAATGAAATTTAAAAATACTAAAAATTTATGAAGGGGACCAAAATGAATTTAAAATTTTTGACGGGAGCCAAACTAAAAATTTGCAAATTTTAAAGGGATTATAGAGGTAATTTTACCTTTTTTCTAAAAAAAAATTCTATCTTATTCTTAATGAAAAAAAATTTGGTTGATTATAAGGAGGAAGGCTAAGGCAAGTAGTGGTACGATTAGATCAAAATCTGTTTGTTAAACCCTACACTCTAAACTTTAAACCCTAACTTTAACCTTAAATCTTATTTAGTAATGATGGAGAATACATAGGGCACCAAAAAATAGTTGAAGATTTCTATTCCTCCTTAAGATGCTAAATTACATTGTAATGCTTTTCTGGTGCATGACATAATAATATTTCTGGTGTATCAAAGTATTTTTCATATTTAAAATCACATATTTATATTTTAATCCTAATTTTAAGTACAACACAAAAAGGAAAAAAAACAAAAAATTGTCTGCCCTTTTTGTGACTATGCCCCAACAATAAAAAAATTAAATTCTAAACTCTAATCTTAAATTCTAAATCATAAACTATAAATCCTAAAAACCCTATCTCTAATCACCTAAACTTTAATATTAAACTCTAACCATAAACTATTACCCTAAATCATAAACCCAATTTTTTTAGGGTGGGACATACGATTTTCATCTAAAAAAATAAAGTCAAAATAAAAAATATCTAACAAAAACATATTTTTAATTTATAGCTACTTATTAAAAAATTTCAATTAGTTCAAAACCCGACCGAACTTATTTCGGTTCGGTTAATGATTTTTTGTTGGTGCCAAATCTAGGTTTAGCGATGAGGTTGGATCTTGACAGTCTTATAAAATAGCTCGTAACCAAGTGTATACAGTGCACTTTTTTTCCTTTTTTCTCCAAGATTTGGACTCTTTGAATCGGTATAATTCTTTTGCCTGTTAAATATTTTTCTACTACTTTGTGTTCTATATCGGTTATTGGCAATGGAACACAAATCTTTATGGTACATCAACTTCGCATGTCTCGCCATCTGAGGGGGTTGATAAAGCTTTCTTTGCACGAGCTAATATTGGAAGTTTTTCGATGGCTGCCCACTTCATCTTGAACAACAGTTTGTTCAAAAGACTTCCAAGATTTGCTTTATGGACCACCTCAGGTGGTGCGTCATGCAAAGTTGATGTGCCTAAACTTGGGCACGAAGAAAGGAAGAATTTAATGGATAGGTTGATCAAACACACAGAAAACGACGATGAAGGTTTCTTGTTAAAGGTCAGAGTTGACAGGCCAGAAACTGTTTATTTCGCTGTTCCATTGCCAGATTGTTTTTACAAGTTTCCTTTCTTTTTTTTAGGTCAATCTCACGGTTTCTTGATATTAAAATTCCCAAAGTTGAAGGTAGATACCAGAATCTAAGAGTTGGGGAAGAGGCATGTGTTGGAAGCAGGGCATTACCTTCATTTTTCAATTTCTTCATCAATAACCTAGAGGTAGTTATGGATTTTTTCTCTTTTAAATTTATGTTAAAAAAGGGTTTGTTCTAATTAGTTTTAGGGTTTTATGAGATTTTTTTTTAATTTTAAGGTTTAGGGGGTTTTGTGGGTAAGTTGTAGAATTTAAGGTTTATGGTTAGAATTTAGAATTTAGGGTTTAAGGTTTTGGTTTTAAGCTACTAGAGTTAGGGATTTAGGTTTAAAATTTTATAGATTATATGTGAAGGGTTATGTAAATTTGTGTTACACAGTTTGTAATTTTTCTTAACCCTAAAATCATTGTAATTAAGTCCTTGTTATTCCTAAGATTTTTTTTTTGTAATTTTTAAGACCTTTTAAGCCTCCAAGATAAATTTGAGGAAAATTTGAGGAACTCGACTCAAACTTAAAAATAAATTCACTAGTTATTAATTTTTTTTTAAGTTATTTGAGTTATTCGAATTTCCATTTTACAACTCAATCTTTATTTGTAATTTTTTCGAATCGAGTCGAGTTTATTAAATTTCGAGTCAAGTCAAGTTTTTTGCCTCGAGTCGAGTCGAAAATTTTAATTTTTCGAGCCGAGTCGAGTTTTGCTCACCCCTACTAGTAATGAATGTTAATATCACTTTAATTCGAAGATAAAGTAAGGAACAAAAATCCTCTGCCCCTAATTATGCCCCTTTCTATGCCCTACACTAACAACACAAAAAAATTAAATTCTAAACCCTAACCCTAAATTCCACATCCTAAACCCTTAACCCAAAAATACACACTATCACTAATTTTCTAAACTCTAACCTTAAACCCTAAATCTTAAACTATAAACCTATTTTTTTTAAAGTGAAGCACCAAAAAAAATATAATTTAGGGGCATACGATTTCCATCCTAAAGTAAGTAGCAGAGCGACCTAGCAAATAAAACAGTAACTTATTATGTTTATTTCATTAAACTTTGTAAGTGATCCAAAATCAAATGAAAGCAGAAACATTACAAAAGAAAAAGTTAAAATATTTTTTTCTTCAAAAGTTATATAAAGCATTGATTCCTTGAATATCATCCCCATGCAAACCCTTGCTTTCTCCGGGCATTATACTTGGGTACATGACGGCCCCTTCAATGGAACTGTGCCCTAAACCAAGAAGGTGTCCAATTTCATGCAATGCCACGGTCTCCAAATGATATGAACCAGGGTTCGCAGCCAAGGACCATGGTTCATCCGCATCGTAGTGGAACCTACCATTGGTTAGTGGAAAAGCATGAGCCAAGGCCCCATTAGGTCCATCGAAAGGGGATCCGTCTCCATGATCACCACGTTCGAAACTAATATTGTTATATCCGCAATTGCATAGTCCTCGGTCCTCGAAAACCTGAATTGTGTATTTTCAGCCCATGTTTGAAAAGCTCATGAAACCGGGTTAAGGGCATAAGCTCTAAGGGAATACCTTAGAATACAGACGGCCCTAGCCGAAGAATAGGAACCGAATACGGGCGGACCTAGTCGAAACATAGGAATCGAAACGGGCAGACCTAGTCGAAGCATAGGAACCGAAAACGGGCGGACTTACCAGCTGGATCAGTGTTGAGCCGTTAGTAACTTCATATCATATCCCAAGTACCCTAGTGAATCAGATCATCAGTAGTTCATTAATCATTAGTAGTATTTTTAGTAATACATTATCCACATAGCATGTTTGTCATATCAGGTACTAAGGTCTATATCAAACTTACAATACAGTCATGCTTAAATTCCAAAACATGTCATGTTCATGCGAAAACTGTATATCAGTCATGTGCACATGATCGGTATGATAAAACATGTAAAACAATATGCAAAAACAATCGTGTAGCACACATGGAACACACTAGATGGAACAATTTATTTCTTAAAGATACTCGAACTCAAACCATAGTATCGAACGTACCCTTAAACAGACTACTCTTACCGTTAACTATGTATTTCCTCCAAATATATCGAATATGCCTTCATATGATACTCATTCAAATTCACACACACACACACACACACACACACACACACACACACACACACACACACATATCAAACGGCCAACAAACACGAGTCTTAGAGGTATTTTCAATCATTTCAGTGTTCAAAGGTTTTTCAATTATCCTGAGCCTTTCGAATCCTTCTAAATATTCATTCGATTCGATTCTCGAGGGTACATCCATCATTATGGTTAATTCGGTATCTAGTGCACGAGGGTATTTCCGTTGTTTTGGTCACTATACATATTCCGACTAGTTTAGCCTTATCAATATTTTCAATCCTTTTAGTCATTTCATATCAATTCAACTTTTACGCTACTTAGATTAATCTAGACATGCGAATAATTTTCCGTAGTCTTATCTTCGGAGATTTATTCAGAACTCGGGAAGATCTTAGCACTTTGCAATTTTGAAGGTTTAGGCTTCGTTAACATAACGACCGAAGCAAAATCGAGGTTTTTCAGATGAATCGATTGTGTTACAAGATCTAGTGAAGATTTCTAGATCGCTTCCATTAACAGAGGTAATTTTTAGTCTTTCTTATACATTAAGGCGTCTTTGTCACTTCACAACCAAACATTCTCAGCATTATACCTTTAATCAAGAAATAGTCTGAATTGGATGTTTAGAAGTGCACTATTTTACCGATTAACCATTGAACTTGGATAACTCATCGATCATCAATTCCTTTTTCGAATCAATCAAATCTTATTTAAAATAATTATAGAACTCCAGATCTTTTCGATTTATTCATTTTTTAATCGAATATGTCATACTTATCTGAATTTTCATACTTATTTTTCGAATTTGATTTTACTTAGGTAGATTAACAATATACTTCATCATAAGCATGCATGCTACAACCGAATGCCAACATGTTCATAAAGCATACAAGTGGTAGAAAAGTATTACCTTAACTCCAAGCTACATCGATCGATTCATGATACCCCATTCGATTGCACTCGAACCCGAATTCGATGTCACATAACATCTCGGATACGGAGATACATGGATACATTCAATAACACAATACCTTTAATCACTCATCATTTACATTGCTCTTATATTGAATAATTAACTCATGCACTATCGTGTTCAAAGTAAGATTCGGAGGCTTTCGGGTTAGAATTTTGCAAAAGGGGCTTCAAAACGGACTCATGACGTCAAAAAACATAAAATATGACTTTTCAAAAAAATTAACTTTTCGGGTCAAAGTCAATGTTGACATCATACTGACGTCAGCGGTCAAAGTCAACGCTGATGTCAGGGTCAGATCAACACTAACGTCACGCCGACATCACTGGTCAATTGGGTTGACTCGACTGAGTTGACTAGGGCAGGTTGACTCACTAAGTTGACTCTAGCGAGTTAACTCGACTGACGTGACTCGGTCAATGGGTTAACGGGTCGAATTCGGGCTGGATGCGGGTCGAGACGGTTACGGGTCGGGTCTAAGCTATGGCCCGACTGGTCCAGCCGGTTCGGTCCACATGGACCGATCTTCTTACCTTTAAAAGAACGGACGTTGGACGTTCACCGGAATGTCACCGAAAATGTGTCGAAAGCGCTGATTCTGCTGGGAAAAATACACTCATCAATCGAGCATTCAAAACCAACCAATACCAACCCAAAAATCGATCGAAAACTCACCGGATCTAACCTTAAAGTCTCGAAATTGCCAGAAAGTGACGAACCACCGATGAAGCCTTCCTGGTGCCAATAAGATGATGTGTTAAGGGGGTTTTACGCGCCTCCCCTTGACGGACACAGCTGAGCCGACGACACTCCTAACCGACGACGTACGTGGTCGGAATCGAAGGGAAAATAGATGTGGGCTTTCGGCGGGGCTTATACCGTGATTTCAATGGCGACGGCACGTTGAAACAGCGCGTGGCTGCTACAGGTGAGGTCAGACGAAGGCGGCGCTCCGATTGGTGGTGGAGGTGTACTCCACGGACGATCGGTGAAGGAGATCAGGGGGCGACCGACGTAGGGAGATGAAGAGTCTGGGAGAGAATAAAACCCAAATCTGATTTCTTCAAGATTCGAATGATGCATTTAATTTCGGTAGGTGAGGAGTCAGATACGGTATTAAATTTGATTTAATGTCCTTTTAACTTAACTTTGTTAGTGGTTCGTGCAAAATATGACAGAAAGGAACATTTAGCTTAACGGTTTGGTACCCAAGGGGGAAGGGATTGGTGAGGTCGTGGGTTCAAATTCCCACCAGCCCCAACTTCATTTTTTTCATATTTTTTACCCATAAAAATCAGTGTTGCAGAAAATATCAGAATTAACCTCATTTGATTTGTTGGGGGTATGGGGCCAACAATAATTATTATAGTGGCATGAAAATCCCTCTATCTCATACTTCTCTCTGACCCTCTATCTCATACTTCTCTTTGACCCTGTTATATAAAATCCCTCTATATGTTTGTTTAAGTTCCAATATTAGCCTCAATATAGTGCATGTATGTTTCAAAGAGATAGGAAACTTTTGCGAACTAGTTTGAGAAAGCAGGGATGAAATGGGCAGATACGTTTTGAGTTTCATGGAGATCTTGTTTTGATGTGTTATGAGTTGTGTAGACTATAATTTTCTAGTTTTCTGGTGAGTAGAGGGAAGTTAAATTGTATGGTTGATGGTGAGTTTCGAGGTGCTTTCTTGTGTTTTTGTCTAGTGTTGCCATGTTTCTCGACAATCCAATTTGCATGAGTGTTGTCTTGCAAAGGATGGCGGGCATCGATTTTCTTTGTTCATTGCATGGTGGTGATTTGTAAGGTAGAGGCAGAGTGGGTGTCTAAGTCTGTTGAGTAGGGGTGGTTTGTTAATTCTTGATAATTGGTTGAGTAGTGCAACATATTGCTAAGCGTGTTGTTTTTGTTGTTAGTGTTGTATCTGGTGATCTTTTGTTCCCCAATTGTCTCGTACTCTTTTCCTTCAATAGGTTTAGGAAGGTTTTTAATGAGGCGCACAATCAGTTTAAACTCGTATAAACTCAATAATATAATTATATTGCCGAGCAAAAAAAATAGTAAAATTATTATTTAGTTCCTTAAAAATATATAATTTATTTTGAATCCCATAATTTCAACATTCTTAAATGGCTCTCTCTATTAATAACATTGAGTTCCACCACCACAGTATAGTCCCTCCCATAATCGTGGGACTACTTTCAAATGGTGTTAATACCGCATAATGTGAACGTAGTGGCGGAGTCACATCTAAATTAGAGGGGTCAATTAATCCCATTTGATTTGTTGTAGTATGAGATTTTTAAAGTATTAAATGGGGTTTTCAAGGAGTTAGTATGAATTTTTTTCATAAAAATATTAGAATTGACCCCACTTAATTTGATTCAGTATTGGGTCAACAATATTTATATTGTAGTAGTATGTGAATCCTTGTACCTCAAACTTTACTTTAACCCCACTGTATGAAAATCTTAACTCTGCCATGGTGCGAACGTAGGGGTTTTATCAACAGAAATGGTGTTTTTCTTTCTCCCTATATTAGTTGGTATTACAAAGCCTAAGACAATGGGTAAGTGGACGAGAAATTGAGGAAGAAAGGGAATAAGAAGAAACTGCCTAGAGGTATACAGGGTTCGATTTGGTTTGGTAAAAAAATTTAATAATCGATTGATTTTTTTCTCAACCTTAGATTTTGAGATTTTGTATTTTATTTTATGCCTTTTAAATATTGTTTAGGAAAATTTTAAAGTATCTTTTATAAATATTTTTAAAAGAATTAATTTTTCAAGTATGTGGTGCCATCAAGGAAAGAAGGTAAAACGCCTCGATAAAGCAGTTTCAGTCTTGAAGAATCCTCATCGGATTCCAGTCGGAGTCAGTCACCAAAAAAGATGTATACATGTATATCTACCTCGTTGGCCGATGAAGTTAATGCCATGTTCATTGGGAAAGATTACAATAAAGTTAGTTGTTCTGATGGAGGGAATTCTAACAAGCCCTTAGGAAAGTGTGATATTAATGGCAGAACTAAAAAAGAAGGTCTATATATCTTAATGGAAGAGAGAGATATGGTGGGAGTTAACGTTATAATTCAAAAGGAGAAGATTATAGAAGGTTAGTATGATATTAGTGGTTTGCCTGAAGAAATTGATTGTAGGCCAGGATTGAAGATCACTATTGAGGATGTAGAAATGGACTGTGATCCATTAATTAGAGAGTCCTTATCAAAGCAGGCTTTGAAGGATATTTGGGCGATGAGTTTCCAAAATAAGGACAAGTTAAATCCTTTTTGTAATTCAGATAAATGCTCAAAAAAAATCTGCGTGGAGGCTGCTGTTGACGAGAAAAACAATGGTGGGGTTGGTTCTAAAAAATTGGTCAAGAGAAACGTGTTTATCTCTCTGGAAGTAGGTGAGCAACCAAGTGCTTTCTTCCTTGAATTATCGAAGAAGAAATTAAATGGGAAGAGGTATTGTTCTCTAACAGATTTTCAAGATAAGGCCTTGACGCATGTGGAGAAGAAGAAGAGGGACAGGGCAATCATAAGAGGTATGAAGGGAGTAGAATTTCAAGAGGAATCATAACTTTTATGTAGATCACTATTTGATTTAGATTTAGTGTCGAGAAGGGATTTTCAGACCAGAGAGGCTAGAAAAGTTTTAAAGATTGGGAAAAGCTTAGGGGTATAGATTGTGAGAGATGAAGAAGCGGCAGTCATGGATATCGCCTGATTGATAAAAAGGTAACCATCAATTTTATTATAATTATTGTGATAACTATAGGTGTTTTGAGGTTAAATCACGATGAATGGTAGGGGGAGTATTTTTTTAGAAGGGAATTTCTGTACAGTAAGAATGCTGGAGAAGTTAAATGTGTTCAATGTAGTTGCTGAGAGGGTGGTATTGAATAGTGGATGTTGATTTCCTTCTTGAGGTTTAGTAAACCTTTTATGTTCTTATTTTATCCAATCATTTTCGGGTGGTAGCAGATCCTCATGGTTTAATTTGTTTGGGGTTGCTCTTTGGAGCCTTCAGATGACGCTCTACAATTGGCTCGCTCAGTAGTAGGAGCCTTACTAAGTAATGTGACTTTGTAGGGTGATTGGAGTTGTTTCATTGGTTGTGTGAAGCTTGAGTGTGTGTTGTTAGTTTAGTTGATTGTAATGATTTTGCAGGTTTGGTGTTGTTGTCAGGGAAATGGTTGTAGGGTTAGACTGATGCTATAAAAGCTTTGGCTAACTTATGCGGTAATGATGAAAAGCATTTCGTTTGAAGTTCATGAAAAAAAGTTTTAGATTTTGCTTTTGGCTTCTTTCCATTGCTATTTTTTTGAAGGTTCTGATGCCAGGTGGTGGTGGTTCTTTCTTTGTAGTCTTTGAGCGCTTTGCTCGTTGTGTTTGGAGACGTGCAATTTTCTCGGTTGCTCCGAGCGAGTGGTATAGTTTTAGCGGGCATTCTTTCTTAGAACGAATTGAGCATCCCTATTTTGTTTTAAGCTTAATTGCTGTCAAATTCGAGGTGTTGATTTAGGAAGAGAATTGGAGGGATAATCCAATTTCATGTCTATCTTCTAATGAAGGGAAATGCTCTTGCTTAAGTTGACTGACACTATTGGAGGAAAAATTAAATTCAATGTTAACGGAGCTACCAAAGGTGATGTCGTAGGGTGTGGGAGGGTGTTAAGGTCGAAAAAGGGTGAAGTAAGAGTCATATTTTCCGCTTTGATTCTTATGTTGAGAGTAGACTTTTGCAAAGTCATGGTTTCATGGAAGCAAACTGGGTAAGCAAAGCAAGTCTTGTGGTCAGGTCAGACTCCAAGGAAATCCAAACTGGATTAAAATCTTTTTATTGCTAACTGGGCAGGTGGGAATTGTTGAAGTATATGTATGTTTTATTCGAATATTAGCCTCAATACGGCGCGTGTATGTTTCAAAGAGAAAGGAAACTTTTGCGAACTAGTTTGCGAAAGCATGGATGAAATGGGCAGATACATTTTGAGTTTCATGGAGATCTTGTTTTGATGTGTTGTGAGTTGTGTGGACTATAATTTTCTAGTTTGCTAGTGAGTGGAGGGAAGTTAAATTGTATGGTTGATGGTGAGTTTCGAGGTGCTTTCTTGTAGGGATGTAAAAACAGGTCAACAGTTGGGTTTCAGGTCGGGCTCTGTCAGGTCGGGTCAAATCCGTTACAGGTCATTTCGGGTCATTTTTTGTTTTGACTCGATTCGGTTCGGGTTCGGGTTCATTTCGGGTCGGATTCATTTCAGGTCGGGTTCAATTCAGGTCGGGTTCATTTCAGGTCGGTTCATTTCAGGTCGGGCCAAAACGGTTAATTGACAGGTTGATTTCAGGTCGGTTTCGTTTCAGGTCGGTTTCGTTTCAGGTCGGGTTCATTTCAGGTCGGGTTTATTTCAGGTCGGGTTCATTTCAGGTCGGGTTCGTTTCAGGTCGGGTTCGTTTCAGGTCGGTTTCGTTTCAGGTCGGGTTCTTTTCAGGTCGATTTTGTTTCAGGTCGGGTTCATTTCAGGTCGGTTTCGTTTCAGGTCGGGTTCATTTCAGGTCGGGTTCCTTCGGGTTTATGGTTTATTGTGTTATGTGTATTATATATTGACGGATTATGATTTTTATTTTTATGGTTTAAGGTTTATGGATTAGGGTTTTGGGTTTAAGGTTTAGGGTTTAGGGTTAGGGGATTACGTATATGTGATATATATATATAAGTAGTTGGGACTATTGGATTTATTTTTAGGGTTTAGGGTTTACTGATCTTAAATTAATACAAACATGCCTACATTAATTATATATATATTGATGGATTATGATTTTTAGGGTTTAGGGTTTAATGATCTTAAATTAATACAAACATGCCTACATTAATTATATATATATTGATGGATTATGATTTTTAGGGTTTAGGGTTTAGGGTTTATTAATCTTAAAGTAATACAAACATGCCTACATTAATTATATATATATTGATGGATTATGATTTTTAAGGTTTAGGGTTTATGGTTTAGGGTTTAGGGTTTACTGATCTTAAATTAATACAAACATGCCTACATTAATTATATATATATTGATGGATTATAGTTTTTAGGGTTTAGGGTTTAGGGTTTAGTGATCTTAAATTAATACAAACATACCTACATGTATTATATATATATATATATATTGATGGATTATGGTTTTTAGGGTTTAGGGTTTACTTTTCATAAAATGATACGTACATACGTACATGTAATATATATATATTGATGGATTTTTATTTTTATTTTAGTGTTTAGCGTTTAGGATTTATGGTCTAGGGTTTAGGGTTTAGGGTTTAGTGGTTAGTGCTTTAGGGATTATTATTATTATTATTATTATTATTATTATTATTATTATTATTATTATTATATACTTAAATACAATTATTATTATTATTATATATTTACTATGCTTATTATTATTATTAGTTATTATTATTATTATTATTATTATTATTATTATTATTACTATGATTATTAATATTATTATTATTATTACTATTATTATTATTATTATTATTATTATTATTATATACTTAAATACAATTATTATTATTATTATATATTTACTGTGCTTATTATTATTATTAGTTTTATGATTATTATTATTATTATTTGTAATTAAATGTATAGAGTTTAGGGTTTAGGATTATGGACTATGGTTCATTGATTAAAGATTATGGTTTAAACACCTAATGTCTAATTATCGAACCTAAGCATTAAACCCTGAAGCATAAGTAATTAACCCTAACCAGTAAACCCTCGATCTAGGATTACAGATTATGAGCTATAGATTAAATATTAGGGTTTTATGGTTTAGAGGGTAGTGGTTATTGTTTAGGGTTTAGGATTATGGACTATGATTCATTGATTAAAGATTAGGGTTTGGTGTTTAAACCCCTAATGTCTAATTATCGACCCTAGGCATTAAACCTTAAAGCATAAGTAATTAACCCTAACCACTAAACCCTCGATCTAGGATTACTGACTATGAGCTATAGATTAAATATTAGGGTTTTATGGTTTAGAGGGTAGTGGTTATTGTTTAGGGTTTAGGATTAGGGACTATGGTTCATTGATTAAATATTAGGGTTTAGGGTTTAAACCCCTATTGTGTAATTATCGACCCTAAGCATTAAACCCTAAAGCATAAGTAATTAACCCTAACCACTAAACCCTCGATCTAGGATTACGGACTATGAGCTATAGATTAAATATTAGGGTTTTATGGTTTAGAGGGTAGTGGTTATTGTTTAGGGTTTAGGATTAGGGACTATGATTCATTGATTAAAGATTAGGGACTATGGTTCATTGATTAAATATTAGGGTTTAGGATTAGGGACTATGTCTAGGGCTTAGGGTTTTTAATATTCTAGGGTTTAAGATTTATGGTTTAGGATATAAGGTTTATTAAATCATAAACCCTAAATTAATTAAAATAATCCTAAAACCCTAAACCACAACTTACATGCATTATATTTTTATATATATAAATATTGGTGGAATAAGGTTTTTATTTTAGGGATTCATGTTTAGGGCTTAGGGTTTAGGGTTTTTAGGATTTTAGAGTTTAAGATTTAGGGTTTAAGATACAGGGTTCATTGATTATCAGCCAGGATATGCCAAGCGTTCCTTGGAAGCAATTATTTTCCTCCATTAGATTCGATCTTCAATAGACGATTCAGAATGATTAGGGATTTGAGAGGTCAATCCATGTGAACCATCAATTAACCAATCACTATTTACCAGGTGGCGAAATAGAAGAGCCTAGAATCTTAGAATTTTGAAAGGTCACGGGTCCTTTGGGTTTAAATCTGATGGACTTTACATTTATTTCAAACATTGGGCTTTAAGTATTGTAATAGACATTGATTTATTTGGATGGACTGGTTTTATTTTTAAAAATAAAAAGTGGGCAAAATGAAGTTTAGGGGGCAAGTTGGGAAATCGGGTATAGTTTAGGGGGAAAAGTTGTATTAAGGCTATTTGTAAAGTTTGTAGTATGAAAGTTAAAGTTTGTAAGTTTGTAAAGATTATTTAGTTTGTTATAAGTTTCAGATTGTAACTTTAAACTTTTGTATTATTCAATAAAGTTTTGTAAGTTTAACCACTTAAATTATTGAATATAAGTTTTAATTATTCCGTTCAAAGTTATTCTTCTTAAGTTTTACCTTATTCTGTTTTTTACTTATAAAAAAATTGGAAGTATCCCTGATTCCATCCAAAGTTAATGTTTTAATATATTCCATCCAAAGTCGTTTAAGTATGTAATGTTAATTAAAAAATTTCGTTATCTTATATTAATTTAGTATACAGATTTAGTTTAATAACTTTTAACTAAATTTAGTTAAGTATAAAAAATTAATTTTATATTGGTTATTCATTCAACTTAAGTAGATTAAGTAGTTTATCAGAATTTAGAAAGACAATTTGATTTAATAATGTTTAATTATTTAACTTAAAATGAATGCAAGTTAATTAAATTTATTTTTAATCTTAAGTTAAGTTAATTTAATAACTAACTTAACTTCAATTAAAATGAATGCAAGTTAATTATTTAGCATTAATTTATTCCTATAATAAAAAATTTAAGTCATCTTATTTTAATTAAGAATATAGATTTAATTTAATAATTTTTATTCATTTAACTTAATTTTATTAAGTATAAAATTTTAATTTAATAACGGTTATTCATTCCACTTAAGTTAATTAAGTATAATAGTTTATCTTTGAAGTTATTTTAAAATAATAGTCAAGTTAATTAGAAATACAATTTATTAATACTTAGAATTATTATTAATTCAATTTATCTTTTAATTGAAGTTAAGTTAGTTAATTTATTAATACTTGAAATTATTATTAATTTTAAAATTTTTCAATACTTGACATTATTTTATATTCATTAAATATAACTTCTTTAAATGTCAGATAATTATCATTATTAGCAAATCAAATAATAGTATTAGTTCAGGTCAATATCAGTTCAGGTCAATATCAGTTCAGGTCAATAACAGTTCAGGTCAATATCAGTTCAGGTCAAGAACAGTTCAGGTCAAGAACAGTTCAGGTCAATAACAGTTCAGGTTCAAAACAGGTCGGGTTCAAAACAGGTCGGGTTCAAAACAGGTCGGGTTCATTTCAGGTCGGGTCCAAAACAGGTCGAGTTCATTTCAGGTCGGGTCCAAACAGGTCGGGTTAAATCGGTTATCTGGCAGGTTAGTCTCGGGTTCGGGTTCGTTTCGGTCAGGTGCAGGTCGGGTTCGGTTACTACAGTAACAGGTAAATTTCGGGTTCGGGTTCACTTCGGTCGGGTGCAGTTAGGGTTCGGTTTATACAGTTACAGGTCAAATTCGGGTTCGAGTTCGTTTCGATCGGGTGTAGGTCGGGTTCGGTCTTTGAATTCTCGGGTTAAACCAGGTTCTGACTCGATCGGGTTTTAGGCAGGTTACCAGGTCGGGTCAGTTTTTCACACCCCTACTTTCTTGTGTTTTTGTCTAGTGTTTCAAGGTTTTTCGACAGTCCAATTTGCATGCATGTTGTCTTGCAAAGGATGGCGGGCATCGATTTTCTTTGTTCATTGCATGGTGGTGATTTGTAAGGTAGAGGCAGAGTGGGTGTCTAAGTCTGTTGAGTAGAGGTGGTTTGTTAATTCTTGATAATTGGTTGAGAAGTGCAACATATTATTATGTGTGTTGTTTTTGTTGTTAGTGTTGTATATGGGTGATCTTTTGTTCCCCGATTGTCTCATACTCTTTTCCTTCAATAGGGTTAGGAAGGTTTTTAATGAGGCGCACAATCGGTTTAAACTCATATAAACTCAATAATATAATTATATTGCTGGCAAAAGAATAGTAAAATTATTATTTAGTTCCTTAAAAATATATAATTTATTTTGACTCCCATAATTTAGACATTTTTAAATGGCTCTCTCTATTGATAACGTTGAGTTCCACTACCACAGTATAGTCCCTCCCATGAACGTGGGACTACTTTCAAATGGTGTTAATACCGCAGGATGTGAACGTAGTGACGGAGTCACATCTAAATTAGAGGGGTCAATTAATCCCATTTGTTGTAGTATGAGATTTTTAAAGTATTAAATGGGGTTTTTAAGGAGTTAGTATAAATTTTTTCATAAAAATATTAGAATTGACCCCACGATTTGATTCAGTATTGGGTCAACAATATTTATATTGTAGTAGTATGTGAATCCTTATACCTCAAACTTTACTTTAACCCCACTGTATGACAATCCTAACTCTGCCATGGTGCGAACGTAGGGGTTTTATCAACAGAAATGGCGTTTTTCTCTCTCCCTATATTAGTTGGTATTACAAAGCCTAAGACAATGGGTAAGTGGACGAGAAATTGGGGAAGAAAGGGAATAAGAAGAAATTGCCTAGATGTATATAAGGTTCAATTTGGTTTGGTAAAAAATTTAATAATCTATTGATTTTTTTCTCAACCTTAGATTTTGAGATTTTGTATTTTATTTTAGGCAAAATGAAAAAAATGCCCCAACGTTTGCATGTTTTGTCATTTGGCCCCCTATTCTTTTTTTTGGGTCCAAATATGCCCCCAACGTTTGCTTGTTTTGTCATTTGCCCCCTATTCTTTCTTTTGGTCCAAATATGCCCCCAATGTTTCATTCGTAAACCAAATATGCCCCCAACGTTTCAATTTGGTTCAAATATGCCCCCGTTAGATGGAAACTGTCAGTCAACTGACGTCCAACAACTGATGCTGACTGGACTTGCCACGTATTAAGATCTGCTGAGGCCACGTCAAAATTTTTTTATAAGCTGTTGACCGTCAGTTGATTGACAGTTTACATCCAACAGTGGCATATTTGGACTATGTATGAAACGTTGGGGGCATATTTGGACCAAAAGAAAGAATAGGGGGCCAAATGACAAAACAAGCAAACGGTGGGGGCATATTTGGACCAAAAAAAGGATAGGGGGCCAAATGACAAAACATGCAAACATTGGGGTTATCTTTTGTCATTTTGCCTTTATTTTATGCCTTTTAAATATTGTTTGGTAAAATTTTAAAGTATCTTTTATAAATATTTTTAAAAGAATTAATTTTTCAAGTAAATAAAAATTAATTAATATATAATATTTTATGTACAAAATACATATTTTTATATTACAAAAAAATTATAATTAATTATAATTAAATAAAAATTTAAATTTGGTTCAATTCTGTTAAGCATAATTTTTAAACTTGTGAACCATCAATCGTCTAAACATTTCAGTTCGGTTCGGTTCTTTTTTCAATTTGACATACTCAACCAGGGGCGGAACTAGAATTTTTTAAAGGGGGGGACCAAAATGAAATTTAAAAATACTAAAAATTTATGAAGGGGACCAAAATGAATTTAAAATTTTTGACGGGAGCCAAACTAAAAATTTGCAAATTTTAAAGGGATTATAGAGGTAATTTTACCTTTTTTCTAAAAAAAAATTCTATCTTATTCTTAATGAAAAAAAAATTTGGTTGATTATAAGGAGGAAGGCTAAGGCAAGTAGTGGTACGATTAGATCAAAATCTGTTTGTTAAACCCTACACTCTAAACTTTAAACCCTAACTTTAACCTTAAATCTTATTTAGTAATGATGGAGAATACATAGGGCACCAAAAAATAGTTGAAGATTTCTATTCCTCCTTAAGATGCTAAATTACATTGTAATGCTTTTCTGGTGCATGACATAATAATATTTCTGGTGTATCAAAGTATTTTTCATATTTAAAATCACATATTTATATTTTAATCCTAATTTTAAGTACAACACAAAAAGGAAAAAAAACAAAAAATTGTCTGCCCTTTTTGTGACTATGCCCCAACAATAAAAAAATTAAATTCTAAACTCTAATCTTAAATTCTAAATCATAAACTATAAATCCTAAAAACCCTATCTCTAATCACCTAAACTTTAATATTAAACTCTAACCATAAACTATTACCCTAAATCATAAACCCAATTTTTTTAGGGTGGGACATACGATTTTCATCTAAAAAAATAAAGTCAAAATAAAAAATATCTAACAAAAACATATTTTTAATTTATAGCTACTTATTAAAAAATTTCAATTAGTTCAAAACCCGACCGAACTTATTTCGGTTCGGTTAATGATTTTTTGTTGGTGCCAAATCTAGGTTTAGCGATGAGGTTGGATCTTGACAGTCTTATAAAATAGCTCGTAACCAAGTGTATACAGTGCACTTTTTTTCCTTTTTTCTCCAAGATTTGGACTCTTTGAATCGGTATAATTCTTTTGCCTGTTAAATATTTTTCTACTACTTTGTGTTCTATATCGGTTATTGGCAATGGAACACAAATCTTTATGGTACATCAACTTCGCATGTCTCGCCATCTGAGGGGGTTGATAAAGCTTTCTTTGCACGAGCTAATATTGGAAGTTTTTCGATGGCTGCCCACTTCATCTTGAACAACAGTTTGTTCAAAAGACTTCCAAGATTTGCTTTATGGACCACCTCAGGTGGTGCGTCATGCAAAGTTGATGTGCCTAAACTTGGGCACGAAGAAAGGAAGAATTTAATGGATAGGTTGATCAAACACACAGAAAACGACGATGAAGGTTTCTTGTTAAAGGTCAGAGTTGACAGGCCAGAAACTGTTTATTTCGCTGTTCCATTGCCAGATTGTTTTTACAAGTTTCCTTTCTTTTTTTTAGGTCAATCTCACGGTTTCTTGATATTAAAATTCCCAAAGTTGAAGGTAGATACCAGAATCTAAGAGTTGGGGAAGAGGCATGTGTTGGAAGCAGGGCATTACCTTCATTTTTCAATTTCTTCATCAATAACCTAGAGGTAGTTATGGATTTTTTCTCTTTTAAATTTATGTTAAAAAAGGGTTTGTTCTAATTAGTTTTAGGGTTTTATGAGATTTTTTTTTAATTTTAAGGTTTAGGGGGTTTTGTGGGTAAGTTGTAGAATTTAAGGTTTATGGTTAGAATTTAGAATTTAGGGTTTAAGGTTTTGGTTTTAAGCTACTAGAGTTAGGGATTTAGGTTTAAAATTTTATAGATTATATGTGAAGGGTTATGTAAATTTGTGTTACACAGTTTGTAATTTTTCTTAACCCTAAAATCATTGTAATTAAGTCCTTGTTATTCCTAAGATTTTTTTTTTGTAATTTTTAAGACCTTTTAAGCCTCCAAGATAAATTTGAGGAAAATTTGAGGAACTCGACTCAAACTTAAAAATAAATTCACTAGTTATTAATTTTTTTTTAAGTTATTTGAGTTATTCGAATTTCCATTTTACAACTCAATCTTTATTTGTAATTTTTTCGAATCGAGTCGAGTTTATTAAATTTCGAGTCAAGTCAAGTTTTTTGCCTCGAGTCGAGTCGAAAATTTTAATTTTTCGAGCCGAGTCGAGTTTTGCTCACCCCTACTAGTAATGAATGTTAATATCACTTTAATTCGAAGATAAAGTAAGGAACAAAAATCCTCTGCCCCTAATTATGCCCCTTTCTATGCCCCACACTAACAACACAAAAAAATTAAATTCTAAACCCTAACCCTAAATTCCACATCCTAAACCCTTAACCCAAAAATACACACTATCACTAATTTTCTAAACTCTAACCTTAAACCCTAAATCTTAAACTATAAACCTATTTTTTTTAAAGTGAAGCACCAAAAAAAATATAATTTAGGGGCATACGATTTCCATCCTAAAGTAAGTAGCAGAGCGACCTAGCAAATAAAACAGTAACTTATTATGTTTATTTCATTAAACTTTGTAAGTGATCCAAAATCAAATGAAAGCAGAAACATTACAAAAGAAAAAGTTAAAATATTTTTTTCTTCAAAAGTTATATAAAGCATTGATTCCTTGAATATCATCCCCATGCAAACCCTTGCTTTCTCCGGGCATTATACTTGGGTACATGACGGCCCCTTCAATGGAACTGTGCCCTAAACCAAGAAGGTGTCCAATTTCATGCAATGCCACGGTCTCCAAATGATATGAACCAGGGTTCGCAGCCAAGGACCATGGTTCATCCGCATCGTAGTGGAACCTACCATTGGTTAGTGGAAAAGCATGAGCCAAGGCCCCATTAGGTCCATCGAAAGGGGATCCGTCTCCATGATCACCACGTTCGAAACTAATATTGTTATATCCGCAATTGCATAGTCCTCGGTCCTCGAAAACCTGAATTGTGTATTTTCAGCCCATGTTTGAAAAGCTCTTGAAACCGGGTTAAGGGCATAAGCTCTAAGGGAATACCTTAGAATACAGACGGCCCTAGCCGAAGAATAGGAACCGAATACGGGCGGACCTAGTCGAAACATAAGAATCGAAACGGGCAGACCTAGTCGAAGCATAGGAACCGAAAACGGGCGGACTTACCAGCTGGATCAGTGTTGAGCCGTTAGTAACTTCATATCATATCCCAAGTACCCTAGTGAATCAGATCATCAGTAGTTCATTAATCATTAGTAGTATTTTTAGTAATACATTATCCACATAGCATGTTTGTCATATCAGGTACTAAGGTCTATATCAAACTTACAATACAGTCATGCTTAAATTCCAAAACATGTCATGTTCATGCGAAAACTGTATATCAGTCATGTGCACATGATCGGTATGATAAAACATGTAAAACAATATGCAAAAACAATCGTGTAGCACACATGGAACACACTAGATGGAACAATTTATTTCTTAAAGATACTCGATATTTACGGAAGGGGACATATTGAACTTTTGACAATTTGGACAAATTTCAAAAGCGATATCCCTATTAAAAGGGGTTCGTACTAACGGTTCAAACCGAATATTCAGGAGTCAAATGACAAAACAAGCAAACGGTGGGGGCATATTTGGACCAAAAAAAGGATAGGGGGCCAAATGACAAAACATGCAAACATTGGGGTTATCTTTTGTCATTTTGCCTTTATTTTATGCCTTTTAAATATTGTTTGGTAAAATTTTAAAGTATCTTTTATAAATATTTTTAAAAGAATTAATTTTTCAAGTAAATAAAAATTAATTAATATATAATATTTTATGTACAAAATACATATTTTTATATTACAAAAAAATTAAAATTAATTATAATTAAATAAAAATTTAAATTTGGTTCAATTCTGTTAAGCATAATTTTTAAACTTGTGAACCATCAATCGTCTAAACATTTCAGTTCGGTTCGGTTCTTTTTTTCAATTTGACATACTCAACCAGGGGCGGAACTAGAAATTTTTAAAGGGGGGACCAAAATGAAATTTAAAAATACTAAAAATTTATGAAGGGGACCAAAATGAATTTAAATTTTTTGACGGGGGCCAAACTAAAAATTTGCAAATTTTAAAGGGATTATAGAGGTAATTTTACCTTTTTTCTAAAAAAAATTCTATCTTATTCTTAATGAAAAAAAAATTGGGGGGACTAACTCAACCCTAAAACTGATTATAAGGAGGAAGGCTAAGGCAAGTAGTGGTACGATTAGATCAAAATCTGTTTGTTAAACCCTACACTCTAAACTTTAAACCCTAACTTTAACCTTAAATCTTATTTAGTAATGATGGAGAATACATAGGGCACCAAAAAATGGTTGAAGATTTCTATTCCTCCTTAAGATGCTAAATTACATTGTAATGCTTTTCTGGTGCATGACATAATAATATTTCTGGTGTATCAAAGTATTTTTCATATTTAAAATCACATATTTATATTTTAATCTTAATTTTAAGTTCAACACAAAAAGGAAAAAAAAACAAAAAATTGTCTGCCCTTTTTGTGACTATGCCCCAACAATAAAAAAATTAAATTCTAAATTCTAATCTTAAATTCTAAATCATAAACTATAAATCCTAAAAACCCTATCTCTAATCACCTAAACTTTAATATTAAACCCTAACCATAAATTATTACCCTAAATCATAAACTCAATTTTTTTAGGGTGGGACATACGATTTTCATCTAAAAAAATAAAGTCAAAATAAAAAATATCTAACAAAAACATATTTTTAATTTATAGCTACTTATTAAAAAATTTCAATTAGTTCAAAACCCGACCGAACTTATTTCGGTTCGGTTAATGATTTTTTGTTGGTGCCAAATCTAGGTTTAGCGATGAGGTTGAATCTTGACAGTCTTATTAAATAGCTCGTAACCAAGTGTATACAATACATTTATTTTCCTTTTGCTCCAAGATTTGGACTCTTTGAATTTAAAGTCGGTATTATTCTTTTACCTGTTAAATATTTTTCTACTACTTTGTGTTCTATATCGGTTATTGGCAATGGAACACAAATCTTTATGGTACATCAACTTCGCATGTCTCGCCATTTGAGGGGGTCGATAAAGCTTTCTTTTCACGAGCTAATATTGGAAGTTTTTCGATGG
Organism: Hibiscus trionum; assembly: GCA_030270665.1. Taxonomy (NCBI): domain Eukaryota; kingdom Viridiplantae; phylum Streptophyta; class Magnoliopsida; order Malvales; family Malvaceae; genus Hibiscus; species Hibiscus trionum. The sequence goes on from BSYR01000016.1 coordinate 1,821,114, forward strand.
CTGCCCACTTCATCTTGAAGAACAGTTTGTTCAAAAGACTTCCAAGATTTGCTTTATGGACCACCTCAAGTGGTGCGTCATGCAAAGTTGATGTGCCTAAACTTGGGCACGAAGAAAGGAAGAATTTAATGGATAGGTTGATCAAACACACAGAAAACGACGATGAAGGTTTCTTGTTAAAGGTCAGAGTTGATAGGCCAGAAACTGTTTATTTCGCTGTTCCATTGCCAGATTGTTTTTACAAGTTTCCTTTTTTTTTAGGTCAATCTCACGGTTTCTTGATATTAAAATTCCCAAAGTTGAAGGTAGATACCAGAATCTAAGAGTTGGGGCAGAGGCATGTGTTGGAAGCAGGGCATTACCTTCATTTTTCAATTTCTTCATCAATAACCTAGAGGTAGTTATGGATTTTTTTTCTTTTAAATTTATGTTAAAAAAGGGTTTGTTCTAATTAGTTTTAGGGTTTTATGAGATTTTTTTAATTTTAAGGTTTAGGGGTTTTGTGTGTAAGTTGTAGAATTTAAGGTTTATGGTTAGAATTTAGAATTTAAGGTTTAAGGTTTAGGTTTTAAGCTACTAGAGTTAGGAATTTAGGTTTAAAATTTTATAGATTAAATTTGAAGGGTTATGTAAATTTGTGTTACACAACTTGTAATTTTTCTTAACCCTAAAATCATTATAATTAAGTCCTTGTCATTCTTAAGTTTTTTTTTGTTGTAATTTTTAAGACCTTTTAAGTAGAGGTGGCAACGGGGCGGATCGGGGACAGTTTTGCATTTCCTACTCCGTCCCCAACACACGCAGGTACGGTTTTGGGAAAACCCATTAAAATTTTCGGGGATTTTTTCGTCTCCATACCTATCCCTTACGAATCCTTGCGATTTTCGGTTAATCCACATACCCAAAAAAATAAACATAACTTAATACATTAGAACAAATATTGAACATTAAATCTCCAAGATTACAAACATAAAAGATAAATCTAATTATACCAAACAACAAACAATTTCAAAACTATAAAACATGACTTAAATATTAACTGTTGAAACATGACAGTCTGCATTATCTTTAAAAGAAAATATGTAACTAATAATTTATAGTTCCAAATCATAATCCGTATTTTTAATAAGGAGCTAGATTTGATAATCTTTCCAACCATATAAATTATTTCTTCTAATTTTACTCGTACGAATTATGGTGAATTTCTGAGGTCAATGTCATTGTTGTTTTTAAAAACAGTCTGATGTATTTTCTTCTAACCTTTGCTCACTCAAAAATTAATAATTCCTAATATATAACTCGAAATCAAAAACGTTTGTTTCAAACGAATCTAGACTTTCATATGATTATAGAAACATAAGGCTCAATTCCTAATTTATCTTGTAGATTTTTTGGTGGTTTTTCAAATTCATTGCTATTTTTCTAAGAATTATGATGTTAAAATTTTATGATCTTTCAACATTCAAATATTCATATATTTTAGAATACATATCGAAATCGATCATCATGTATTTTAAACAAAACTGGACTGAATCACGTTTACAGCAATATATAGAATACTTTCTAATTATTTTTATAGAATTTACGAAGAATTTATAAACTTACTATAACCGACCATACTTAAGTGAGATTAGTTTTTTTTTATGAAAAATAGGAAAATTAACCTTATGGCCATCAAATTTTGTAAAATACCGAGATCCTTGCGGATATATTTTTGCATGTTATATATTTTTCTACAACACCACACCGGACTTGGTCTATAGCGGCATTTTTCGTGGCGTTTTTAGAGAAAAAAACGCTGCTAATATTGTACTTATCATGTCGTTTGCAGCATAATCACCACAAAATGGCAAACTTTGCGGCATTTTTAGCATAAACGTCGCTAAAGCATAATAGATAGTGGCGTTTATTTGAAAAACGCCACAATAAGTTTAATTTTAGCGACGTTTGTAAAACCAAATGCCACAACAGGTCTACTTTTATCAGCGTTTATTACAAAGCGCTGTAATATATCTAATTTTAGTGGCGTTTGATTGTACAAACGCCACTATAGCTAAAACACACCATAAAGTAGTAAAAGGAAAAATCACGGGATTTCAAAACCCATTCAAATGCCAAGCCCCTATTTTCTCCCAAACCATAGTGTCGTCGTCATTCTCCACGTTGTCACCGTCTCTCTGGTGATCACTCCGGCAAGCCAAAGCCACCAAGATGAAGCCCTCGTCACCTTCTTCGTTTCTAACGATTTGGTTTGCAAAGAAGGGTGTTGGGCTTGTAGCACACTCGAATCGATCACCAAAACCGTCAAGAAGGGTTGTAAATGTTTGGTGGTTGAATTGGCTAAAACCGAAATAAAGGTAGACAAGTGACACAATGATTTTAGAGTGGTTCGGGCTATTAACTAAGCACCTACATCCACTACCTTAGCACACCACTAAGGATTTCCCAATTCACTCAACAATGAATTCGCCCCCTTTTCCTGGATTAGGAGGAAACCGTTACAACCCTATCTTTTGGACTTGGCTAAGATAGAACCAACTCTAGTTTTTCTCTCAAGGCTAAACTAGAACCTCTCTTTTTTCAAGGGATTTGTTTGGTAAACTTAATACCTCACAAGGTGGATGTTTACACAAATTCAAGCTCACAAGAGTACAAGGATTTACAATAAATTTCACTCTCTAAAGACTATGTACAAGAGAATAGTGTAACCCCCTTAGTCCGGCCTAGACGCGCGGCCCGAACTACGAAGATTACACGGGGAAAACCAAAGTCAACCTGGAAGTCAACCTTGATTAACGGCCTTTTTTTTCTTTTTATCTTTTCTAGATGCTCATTATTAGCCTATATGATTAGCAAATCATTTCAGCGGAAGCGACACAGCGAACGGAACTCAAACAGAGATTCAATTACACAGAAACGTGTTTTAGGGACTAAAACGTAAAATTCTAGAATTATAAGGACTAAACAAGTTTTAATGTTACCAATCCATAATTAATCATATAACATGCCATCATGTCAAATTTCATCTCAAACAGATCATTCAAACTCATTAAATTAAGCAACAAAATCTCAGGGACCAAAATGTAAAAAACAGAAACTTAAAACAGTTCAAATTCAAACTCATCGGTCAAACGTTTTGAGACGGATGGCCCTATACCGAAACGTTCATTTCGAAACTTGGTTGACCGTTTCGATACTCAGGTGCGTTCCGAGACCCATATCGAAACACCCATTTCCAGTAGCAAAATCGTTTCGGTACGTCCCTACCCGTTCCGAAACCTCATGGCTATTTCAGGCCTCTGTTCCGAAACAGACAAGGGCGTTCTGATACGCCTTGCCCTGCAATAACAGATTTTTCTGGTTTTTCACATCTTTTTATATTCGAAACATTCCCAAAACATACCATAACATGCATACAACATAGATACACACCAACGATCATCATTTTGAGGCAATAACTACAACATGGCATCCAACATGCAAACATAGATACTAAAGGCATGCTCCCTAGTCCACCAAAGCCATAACAAGCTAAAACCAACATTCACATCCAAAATCAAACCATAATGGCCAATTACAACTCAAGGATATACCACCAAACATGCTCAAAGTAAAGGGAAACATCCTCAACCATTCAAAAGTATAAATCCCACCCATTGCCTCTTATTACACCGAAGTAAAGCCACATACTTTGCAAGGTTAAAAGCTTGGATTCCCCTTGCTTACTTGTTGCCTCGAATGCCTAGTTTTCTCAATTGATGAAACAAAAGAGCGTAAGCACAAAGCTTAATGAGGGCTGCTATGCAACATTCATCAATGCATTTCACACCATAGGCAAAACCACCATTTCATATCTCATGCCTTTACATAAAACATGTCCATTCAAGAACGTCAATGCACTTTCTAAAACATGCTGTAACACCCGTGTTTTGGGGTTAGGAGTTAGTCGGGTTAGTGGTCCGAGTCGGTAAAATTAAATTAAATATTTTTGGCCATGACATGAGTTAATTGAAATTTAAAATAAAGGGGAGGGACCACTTTGGTGATTTGACCCAAAAGAATTTAAAAAGGAAGACAACTTAAAAAAAAGCTATCATCTTCTCTACCCTCTCCCCTTTCCAACGTGGGAAACCCCTAAACCCCTTTTCAAACTCTCCCAAAAACAAGAGTTACCATTCCATTGATTTCTACATCAACCCAAGGTCATTTTTCAAAGGTAATAACATTTTCCCACTCTCCTCTTCATCCTCTATCTATTCATGGTTATAGATTTTAAAACTACCCACTTTTGAAAATTAGGGCTTGATGAAAGTTTGAGTTTTTATGGAGATTTTCAATTTGTTTTGAAATATAAAGTTGGGTTTTAGTTTATTTACTTTAAAATGAACATAATGTGTTAAAATGGTTAGGTTTGGGTGAAAACCCGAAATGGGTTCTTGAGGCAATTTTTAAGGTGTCTAAAACTTGGTTTTTTGTGGGTTTTAGGTTGAAATTGGAGGGCTGGTGATTTATGTATGTTAGGAGGATGTTTTGGGACCATTTGGGGGTCATTTGGATGATTGAAAATGGAATTTTCAGCTAGGGTTTGAGGGAGCACGAAAATGGGCATTTTTGGGGGATTAATTTGATTGGGAAATTTGTTGAAGTTGGTTTGAGCTCAATGGTTGAGTGTTGACTGAATTTTAGCATTGATTGGGAATAATGGATGTGTTTTTGATTGGCTAGAAGCAAGATGAGACGTTGAAGAGGCATTGGGATCGAATCCGGGCTTGTAGGAGGCTTGCTTTGGTTGCTAAGGAAGGGTGGTGAGTGACTTTAAATGTGTTTTAAAGTTTGGTTCGAGTGTGTGTAGTGTATGAGTTGAAATGTGCTTGGTAGGCCATTTCTATGTAGAATTAAATTGGTAACTTAGCTCTTGATTTTCCATTAAATGCTATTTGTGGTTGCCTATTTATGCTCTCGTGAAATGTGGGTTGATTTGCACTTGTGTGCCATGATATCTGTATGTGATGAGCATGAGATATGACTGATGGATATGTGATGTGGTAAATGAAAATTGGCACTAATTAACTTACCGGGTGTAAATGATCAATCATTAGGATTAGTGTGCACACAAATTGAGTCAAAACGTACGTGGCCTTGATGGCGTTGAGTCATCAAGGAGGAGTACGGTGATGTAATATTCCACCGGAAGCTTATATATATTCTACGGGATGATGAGTGGAATCCTATCCGTAGGGCATGTGGTGATGAGTGGAATCCCGCCCATGCAAGGTCCGGTGATGAGTGTAATCCCACCGAGGTAATGTGAATGTTGAGATTAAATCCGCACATCCGGGTAAACTAATAGTGGCCAATTGAACTTGTCCTTATATTTGCGATGCATGATGTCGATAAGTGATGTTTGAGCTTAGTATGATGTAAGATGTCATATTATGTCTCTTGAAAGACTAGCTAAGTCTACTCGTCTTTTTACCTATGCATGATAGAAATGAGAATTAGGGAATACATGCTTGAACCCTGCATTGTTGATGTTTTCAGTTTTAGAGCATCCTCACTAAGCTTATAGCTTACGCTCTCATTTTCAATAATGCAAATCATTAGCGTGGTGTTAGCTCGTAGCAAGGCAAGAAGGGTTTTCCAAGTTTTTTTTGCTCAAGTACGGTTATTAATTATGTAGTAGCTTAGCAATGTGGCAAGGGTGTGTTTGAATGAGCTTTGTATGACTCATGTATGTGGTTGATGCTTATATTTAGACTTGGTTTGTAAGCATGATATATCTTGCCAAATGCTTGAGTGATGTATGCCTTATGGATGTTTAAGATTGCTTGATGGCATGTAAACCTATATGAGTTGAATGGTAACTTTTGACTATTAATGTTTTCAAGCATGCCTTCTATAATATGTTATTAATGTGTAATTGCCATGTATGAAAGATTGTTTAAATCTATGCCTTGTGGGTGTTTGAGCATGCTAGACCTAGGATGTATGCCTCTAGACTTTGTTTGTTGGTGTTGTGTGCCTTTAGGGGTCCTATGGGACCTTTAGACTTGTTAAAATTCACCTAAGTCTGATTTTCAAAGGTTGCATGCAGCCCGCGTTTCGAAACGGGTTGGGTCGTTTCGGAACGGGTAGGCTTCAGGGACCCTGTATCGGAACGCGTTTCGATACGGTTTGGCCTCTGAGAGCCCCTATTCCGATACGGGTTTCGGAACGTTTTGGCTACTGGAGTTTTGAGAAAAAGACGAGATGAAGGCGTTTCGAAACGGGTCTAAGGGGTTTCAAAACGGTCAAATTCTCGTTGACCACGAGAAGTTGACCGTTGAGGGCGTTTCAGAACGGTTAACCTCCGTTTCGATACGGCCCCTTATATGGGCTTTAGGGCAGTTGACCTGGTCAAGGCGTTTCGATACGCCTCAAGGGTGTTTCGAAACGGCTTGTTTAAAGGTTTAAAATTGGGCTGTTTAAATGTTGTTTTGGGTTCGAATGATTATCTCATGTATTTTATTTCCGTTGTTTGATCATATAGGATTCGAATGAGCCTTTAGAAAAGATTAAGTTAAAGAAAAAAATAATAGGGTTGCTAACCGAGGGGGAACCTTAACGGGTTTCACTTCGGTTTTCCCCGTGTAGCCTACTCGGACCGGTCATCCGGCCAGACCGGGACGAGGGGGTTACATTTGTTGGTATCAGAGCCTGAGGTTACCGAGACCTCGGGCAGGTAAGTGAGGTAAGCTTGACGTGCTAAGAAATTGTATTGCTCGATGTATGCTTGCCATGGAATCTTGATGTTTGACTGTTCGTATGATGTTTTGAAGCATGAGTTGTTGCGTCTGGTGTAAAGTGTGTGCCCATTGCTACTATTACTTAATTTAAAAAGATTTTTATTTAAAAGGGAGTACTTGAGCACTGTTGGACCCTTGCTTTGGCTAACGTAATCCCTATTTGTTTGTTTGTTGTAGTTATTACCTTGCTAGCTGTACCATAAGACCACGTGGGAGGCCTAGGATGGTTCGACCGGAACCACGGGCAGCGGCTCCAGGAGTTGAGCCGGTAGTTAGAGTTGAGGCTCAAGTGGGAGAGCCTGTGGTTGGATTTGGAGCTCCTCCACCACCTCCACCACCACCACCTCCTCCACTTGGAGTAGGAGGCGAGGTCGGGGCCGAAGGAGAGGGACCTCAGGGAGGCCAAGGACCAGCCGAAATAGACTTAGCTCCCTTGGTTCAGGCGATAGCTGGGGCATTTCAGGCTGCAGTAGCTGGGCGTCAGGTTGCAGCACATCATTAGGGAGAGGGCACTGGTTTGCCTTTAGAGAGACTCTGTGGTTTAGGGGCCGAAGAGTTCAGAGGGTCTACTCCAGATAGATCCGAGTTATGGTTTGAGAAGACTGTCTGTATCCTCGCACAGATGGGATGTACTGGTGAGCGCAAGTTAGGGTGTGTTGAGTCCTTGCTTCAGGGTGATGCCTACACTTGGTGGGTCACCATCACTACGGGTATGGATGAGGCCGAGATTACTTGGGAGTTCTTCGAGTTAGCATTCCGTAAGAAGTATCTGGGTCCACGATACCTCGATGAGAGGAAGATAGAGTTTATGGCTTTGCTTCAGGGGAGTATGACTGTGATAGACTATGAGATTCGATTTGTCAGACTGAGTCAGTATGCACCTGAGCTTGTTCCTACTGAGGTGGAGCGTTGTAACCGGTTTTGTTATGGGCTGAGTGAAGAAATCAAGACGTACACTCTAGCTTCAGACTATAATGATTTTGATGTCTTGGTCGCGAGGGCCAAGGACTTAGAGCACAGTTTGAGCTTGACCAAGCGGTCTGGTGGTTCTAGTTTGAGTAAGAGGTCCAGTAACTTTGATATAGGTGATGCCAATAGGCATCAAGACAACAGGCATCATTATGATCATAGACGTGGTGGCGGTAACCACGGTAGGGGCCAACAGGGCCAGAGAGTTGGTGGGAAGTTGCCCACATGTGCTACTTGCGGTAGAGGTAACTTTCAGCAGAGGAATGATGGCCAGAGGAACATAGCACATGTAGTTGCAGTTCAGCCGGAGGGCGGAGGTCAGGCCAGAGTTTACGCTCAGCGTGGGGATCAGCATGACACCAATGTGATCGCAGGTAACTTCTCGATACAGTCTTTGGGTTTGCTTTCTTTGATTGACTCTGGGTCTACACATTCCTACATATTGAGTGAGCATGCACAGTCTTTGAATTTGCCTTGTGAAATGTTAGAGGTAGGAGTTAGTGTTACTAGTTCCTTTGGGGACACGGTAGTAGTTAGAAAGATGTACCGAAGGTGTCCGTTGATGGTTCAGGGACATGTGTTTCCAGTGGATATGATGAAGCTACCTTTCTATGGTTTTGATGTAATTCTGGGTATGGACTGGCTCACGGAGCATAGAGCTAGGATAGATTTTGAAACTAAGAGGATTTCTTTGAGGCTCACATATGACTATGAGATTATAGTGGTGGGAGAGAACGTGAAGTTCTTGTCCAATGTAGTTTCGGCTCTAGAGGCTAAGAGGTTAGTTGAGTTGGGGTGTGAAGCATACTTGGCGTATATGATGAACCCTAACATGAGTGAGGTTAGACCTCAAGACATCCGGACAGTATGTGACTTTCCTAGTGTGTTTCCGGAAGAGTTGCCAGGGTTACCACCGGACAGAGAGGTAGAGTTCACCATTGAGACTTATTCTGATTCGGCTCCTATTTCGATTGCTCCGTATCGCATGGCACCGAAATAATTGAAAGAGTTGAAGACTCAGTTGCAAGAGTTGACAGATAGAGGTTTCATTCGACCTAGTTCTTCACCTTGGGGTGCACCAGTTTTGTTTGTAAAGAAGAAAGATGGAAGTATGAGAATGTGTATAGATTACAAACAGTTGAATCAGTTGACAGTGAAGAATAAATATCCGTTGCCTAGAATTGATGACTTGTTTGATCAGTTGAGAGGAGCATCGGTCTTTTCGAAGATTGACTTGAGATCGGGTTACTACCAGCTAAAGGTAAGAGAGGTTGATGTACTGAAGACGGCCTTTAGGACTAGGTATGGTCACTATGAGTTTTAGTCATGCCTTTTGGGTTGACTAATGCACCTGCTGCTTTTATGGATATGATGAATAGGATTTTTCATCGGTACCTAGATCAGTTTGTGGTTGTGTTTATAGATGACATCTTGGTGTATTCACGAACTGAAGAAGACCATGACCGACACTTGAGACTGGTTTTGAAGACTTTGCTAGATCATCAGTTGTATGCGAAGTTGAGAAAGTGTGAATTCTGGATCCGAGAGGTAGTCTTCTTAGGACATGTAGTGTCAGCCGATGGGATTAGAGTTGATCCGAAGAAGATTGAGGCCATTGTTGAATGGAAGCAACCGAAGTCTGTAACAGAGGTACGTAGCTTCCTAGGCTTAGCTGGATACTATAGAAGATTCGTAGAGGGTTTCTCTAAGTTAGCCGCTCCTTTGACACAATTGCTTCAGAAGAGTGTTCAATTTGAGTGGACAGATGCAAGACAGAGAGCCTTTGAGAAATTGAAAGAAGCTTTGACCCAAGCACCGATCTTGATTCAGCCTGAGTCCGGGAAGGACTATGTAGTTTACAGTGATGCTTCTTATGTAGGGCTAGGGTGTGTTCTTATGCAAGACAAGAGAGTAGTGGCTTATGCCTCAAGACAGTTGAAGACTCATGAGCGCAACTATCCGACCCATGACATAGAGTTAGCTGCAGTTGTGTTTGCTCTGAAGATTTGGAGGCACTATTTGTACGGTGAGAAATGCGCAGTGTACACTGATCACAAGAGTTTGAAGTACATTATGACTCAACGAGATTTGAATCTCAGACAGCGTAGGTAGTTAGAGTTGCTAAAAGACTATGATCTTACCATTGAGTATCATCCGGGTAAGGCCAATGTAGTGGCCGATGCATTGAGTAGAAAGATAGCCGTGGATTTGAGAGCCATGTTTGCTAGATTGAGCTTGTCCGGAGATGGTGGCTTGGTAGCCGAGCTTCAGGTTAGACCTACTCTAGGTCAGTTGATTAGAGAGAAGCAGCTCTTAGACAGATCTTTGGCACCTCACGTGCAAGATATAGCCGAAGGTAGATCTTTAGACTACAGTTTCAGTGCCGATGGGGTTTTGTGTTTCAAAGATAGGATAGTAGTGTCAGAGGACAATGACTTGAGACGTACGATCTTGACTGAAGCCCACAGTAGTCCGTTTGTTATGCATCCTGGAAGTACGAAGATGTACCGTGATTTGAAGAATGAGTGCTTTTGGGTTGGCTTGAAGAGAGATGTAGCCGACTTTGTGAGTAAGTGTTTAGTATGTCAGAGGGTGAAGGCGGAACATCAGGTTCCCTCAGGTTTGTTGCAACCGTTGAGAATTCCGGAATGGAAATGGGAGAATATCACCATGGATTTTGTTTCGGGTTTGCCTTTGACTCCTACGAAGAAGAACTCAGTTTGGGTGATAGTAGATCGTTTTACGAAGTGTGCTCACTTCTTGGCAGTCAATATTACTTACACTTTAGATAGATTGGCCGATTTGTACATTGGTAAGATTGTTAGACTGCATGGTGTGCCGAAGTCTATTGTGTCAGATAGAGATCCGCGATTTACTTCTCGATTTTGGAAGTGTCTGCATACATCTCTGGGTACCCGTTTGAACTTCAGCACGTCTTATCATCCTCAATCAGATGGTCAGTCAGAGAGAGTTATTTAGATCTTAGAGGATATGTTGCGTTGTTGCATCATAGATTTTCAGGGTACGTGGGAGAAGCAATTGCCTCTAGTTGAGTTTGCTTATAATAATAGCTTCCAGTCGAGCATTCAAATGGCTCTGTATGAGGCCTTGTATGGCCGAAAGTGTAGAACTCCAGTTTGTTGGGCCGAAGTGGGACAGAAGCTGTTTCCTATGCCGGATTTGCTCAAGGGGACAACTGACAAAGTAAAATTGATTTGTGATCGTTTGAAGGCTGCTTCGGATAGGCAGAAGTCCTATGCCGACTTGAAGAGGAAGGAAGTTGAGTTCTCAGTGGGTGAGAAGGTGTTCTTGAAAGTGTCTCCGTGGAAGAAAGTAATGAGATTTGGCCGAAAAGGGAAGTTGAGTCCGAGGTACATAGTACCGTATGAGATTGTGAAGAGGGTTGGTCCGGTTGCTTATCAGTTGCGTTTGCCATCCGAGATAGAGAAGATACACGATGTATTCCATGTTTCGATGCTCCGTAAGTATAGGTCCGATCCATCACACGTTATGCCCGTAGAGGAGATTGAATTGAATCCGGATTTGACTTATGAGGAAGAGCCAGTTGAGATTTTAGCTTCTGACAGTAAGGTGTTGCGGGGTAGATTGATTGAGTTAGTAAAGGTGCGGTGGCAACGTCGAGGTGTGGACGAGGCCACTTGGGAGAGGAAGGAGGATATGAAAAGGCAGTTTCCGTATCTCTTTCAGTCAGGTAATTTCGGGGACGAAATTCCTTAAGTGGGAGAGAGTTGTAACACCCGTGTTTTGGGGTTAGAAGTTAGTCGGGTTAGTGGTCCGAGTCGGTAAAATTAAATTAAATCTTTTTGGCCATGACATGAGTTAATTGAAATTTAAAATAAAGGGGAGGGACCACTTTGGTGATTTGACCCAAAAGAATTTAAAAAGGAAGACAACTTTTAAAAAAAAGCTATCATCTTCTCTACCCTCTCCCCTTTCCAACGTGGGAAACCCCTAAACCCCTTTTCAAACTCTCCCAAAAACAAGAGTTACTATTCCATTGATTTCTACATCAACCCAAGGTCATTTTTCAAAGGTAATAACATTTTCTCACTCTCCTCTTCATCCTCTATCTATTCATGGTTATAGATTTTAAAACTACCCACTTTTGAAAATTAGGGCTTGATGAAAGTTTGAGTTTTTATGGAGAATTTCAATTTGTTTTGAAATATAAAGTTGAGTTTTAGTTTATTTACCTTAAAATGAACATAATGTGTTAAAATGGTTAGGTTTGGGTGAAAACCCGAAATGGGTTCTTGATGCAATTTTTAAGGTGTCTAAAACTTGGTTTTTGGTGGGTTTTAGGTTGAAATTGGAGGGCTGATGGTTTATGTATGTTAGGAGGATGTTTTGAGACCATTTGGGGGTCATTTGGATGATTGAAAATGGAATTTTCAGCTAGGGTTTGAGGGAGCACGAAAATGGGCATTTTTGGGGATTAATTTGATTGGGAAATTTGTTGAAGTTGGTTTGAGCTCAAGGGTTGAGTGTTGACTGAATTTTAGCATTGATTGGGAATAATGGATGTGTTTTTGATTGGCTAGAAGCAAGAGGAGACGTTGAAGAGGCATTGGGATCGAATCCGGGCTTGTAGGAGGCTTGCTTTGGTTGCTAAGGAAGGGTGGTGAGTGACTTTAAATGTGTTTTAAAGTTTGGTTCGAGTGTGTGAAGTGTATGGGTTGAAATGTGCTTGGTAGGCCATTTCTATGTAGAATTAAATTGGTAACTTAGCTCTTGATTTTCCATTAAATGCTATTTGTGATTGTCTATTTATGCTCTCGTGAAATGTGGGTTGATTTGCACTTGTGTGCCATGATATGTGTATGTGATGAGCATGAGATATGACTGATGGATATGTGATGTGGTAATGAAAATTGGCACTAATTAACTTACCGGGTGTAAATGATCGATCATTAGGATTAGTGTGCACACAAATTGAGTCAAAACGTACGTGGCCTTGATGGCGTTGAGTCATCAAGGAGGAGTACGGTGATGTAATAATTCACCGGAAGCTTATATATATTCTACGGGATGATGAGTGGAATCCCATCCGTAGGGCATGTGGTGATGAGTGGAATCCCGCCCATGCAAGGTCCGGTGATGAGTGTAATCCCACCGAGGTAATGTGAATGTTGAGATTAAATCCGCACATCCGGGTAAACTAATAGTGGCAAATTGAACTTGTCCTTATATTTGCGATGCATGATGTCGATAAGTGATGTTTGAGCTCAGTATGATGTAAGATGTCATATTATGCCTCTTGAAAGACTAGCTAAGTCTACTCGTCTTTTTACCTATGCATGATAGAAATGAGAATTAGGGAATACATGCTTGAACCCTGCATTGTTGATGTTTTCGGTTTTAGAGCATCCTCACTAAGCTTATAGCTTACGCTCTCATTTTCAACAATGCAGATCATTAGCGTGGTGTTAGATCGGAGCAAGGCAAGAAGAGCTTTCCAAGTTTTTGTTGCTCAAGTACGGTTATTAATTATGTAGTAGCTTAGTAATGTGGCAAGGGTGTGTTTGAATGAGCTTTGTATGACTCATGTATGTGGTTGATGCTTATATTTAGACTTGGTTTGTAAGCATGATATATCTTGCCAAATGCTTGAGTGATGTATGCCTTATGGATGTTTAAGATTGCTTGATGGCATGTAAACCTATATGAGTTGAATGGTAACTTTTGACTATTAATGTTTTCAAGCATGCCTTCTATAATATGTTATTAATGTGTAATTGCCATGTATGAAAGATTGTTTAAATCTATGCCTTGTGGGTGTTTGAGCATGCTAGACCTAGGATGTATGCCTCTAGACTTTGTTTGTTGGTGTTGTGTGCCTTTAGGGGTCCTATGGGACCTTTAGACTTGTTAAAATTCACCTAAGTCTGATTTTCAAAGGTTGCAGGCAGCCCGCGTTTCGAAACGGGTTGGGTCGTTTCGGAACGGGTAGGCTTCAGGGACCCCGTATCGGAACGCGTTTCGATACGGTTTGGCCTCTGAGAGCCCCTGTTCTCATACGGGTTTCGGAACGTTTTGGCTACTGGAATTCTGAGAAAAAGACGAGATGAAGGCGTTTCGAAACGGGTCTAAGGGGTTTCGAAACGGTCAAATTCTCGTTGACCACGAGAAGTTGACCGTTGAGGGCGTTTCGGAACGGTTGACCTCCGTTTCGATACGGCCCCTTATATGGGCTTTGGGGCAGTTGACCTGGTTAAGGCGTTTCGATACGCCTCAAGGGTGTTTCGAAACGGCCTATTTAAAGGTTTAAAATTGGGTTGTTTAAATGCCGTTTTGGGTTCGAATGATTATCTCATGTATTTTATTTCCGTTGTTTGATCATATAGGATTCGAATGAGCCTTTAGAAAAGATTAAGTTAAAGAAAAAAAATAGGGTTGCTAACCGAGGGGGAACCTTAACGGGTTTCACTTCGGTTTTCCCCGTGTGGCCTACTCGGACCGGTCATCCGGCCAGACCGGGACGAGGGGGTTACACATGCTCAAATGCAACATTTAAATTAGCAAATAAACCTTTGATCATGCTTCACCAAGCATCTCATGCATCCTTGCATCATTTTACAAGCATCTCATGCTTAATATTAATCATTTACATTATATTGGCTCACAAGTGATCATCCATAAACCATATCAACACAAGACACAATCGGATACGCAGATTACAAGCGTTGTCCACCACGCTTCATACATACTACCGGACTACACAAGGTGGAGATTAATGGTACAATCACAACCCCTCAACACCCGTGATGGAGATTAATGGCACAATCACAACCCCTCAACATCACTCATCGGTAGTTGTATAATTCCACTAACGAGAGTACGGGACACATACACAAGACTCACACACGGGACTAAACCATCTACCGTTGTGGTCTTAACCTCAATCGTTAGGGTACTTGGATGGAGATTACGGCACAATCACAACCCCTCGACATCCAAGGCGACTTTATTCACGGTGCACCCAATCCTATAGCCGGCTAACTATATCCGATTAAAGTAACCAAAAAACATTTTCATCACTCGCCAATATAATCATTTAACCTTATTAATCCAATGTTTTACAAGCATAAACACAATGTCATTTCCACAAGCATAACATGCTTAACATCATATGCATTCAACACATGAAAACCAAGGATCACTTACCTAGTGCATCCTTAACATAATGGCATTAAAAACCAGCAACATTCATGCTTAAAACATGCTTTAAAACAGTAAACAAATCCACACTTAACCCAAGTGCATTTTCATCAAACATAGCACATTTCCAAGAGAGGGATTTCCGAATCACTTACTCTTGAGCTTAGCTAAGTGTATCAAACTTACACTAAGCTCCCAAGACCACGCTCAAAGCGTTACAAAGCAGGAAATTGCATTTCCACTCACCGATACGCGAAGCCTTGCTCGTCGACACGGAAATTACTCTTCTTACAAAGCCTCCAACAACACCTCATTTGCTTCCAGATCAAGATCCCATGTTTTCACATCATCAAAACAAAGATCTAAATGCATTAAAATGCATTCCAACACTAGCAACAATTCACAAACTCGTTGCTCACCCAAACTACACCAAATTACCCATCCAAAACAACAAAAAACTCAATCGATTGCTTCCTAAACCAAGCCCAGCCAACCTAAATCACTTCCAACCCGTTACAAACACCAAAACACATTTAACAAACAACCTAACCCAACCTTATACCTCCAGCAATCAAGATTCCACCATTTCACCTTAAAAACTCACTTAAATCAACCAAGAAACTCAAGGATCTCAAGGATTTCAAGATCTATGTTATCAACACTTCATTTTAACATATAAATCAACTTCGAACTCAATTAAAATCAACACAAAATAGAGCTTAACTCAACAAGTCCGAAAATTAAGATTTCAACCACAATTTCATAAGATTTTGATCTTCAATCAACACTATAATGAAAAATCAACCAAAAATAGTATTTAGAATCCAAATATCTTGGGAATTTCAATAAAGAACTTTGATTAGAGGTTGAGAATGGGATTTACCTCCAATTCTTGCTTCCCTCAATGAATGACAAGTTTTTCTTAGAAAAATCTTAAAGAACTAGGAAAGATTTCTTGAAAATGGTTTAGGAAATATTGAGAGAGTTTGTAGGAGAAAGAATTCTGGAGAAAGATGAGTGAAATAGTGTTTGGCTGAAAATGAGAAAGAGTTGGTAGTTACGTAATCGAAAATCTCACATTAACTACCTATTTTAATTAATTAATATAAATCCAATTAAAGCCATTTAATTAAAAGCCTTTTAAAACACATGTCATATTGAGGAAATGTCAAATTGACTTAAAGCCCCCTAAAGATTCTAAGATTTTGGTCTCTACATTAAAAATCACATTTTTCCCAATTTTGAAACTTTACAATTTGATCACTAATCAAAATGTCCCATTTCCAAAATCTGTTTTTGTAAAATTGACTTGACCAACCTATTAAACATATTTTTATAGGATTTTATCAATTTTTACCACATTTTTATCCTATCCTGATCCTTGATTTCCTTAAATCACCTTACGCGATTTGAACCGTTCTCGACCGGTTCGATCCGATGTCTAAAACATCTAGGCCCAAAACCAGGGCGTTACAAATAGTAAAATAAAGATTTAGACTCTAATTCTCTTGACCATATTGCTTAGATGTTGTCTCTAACATTCTTCAAGTGTTCCAGCCTTCAATTTATAGTCCCAATTGAGTTTGTAGTTGTTACTAGCCGTTAGGGATGTTTTAGAGCCGTTGAAGACTTTATTTCCCTCATTAAATGCAGTTCTGGTGTTGTCCGTTTCAGAACATTCGAGACCATTTTAGAACGGTCTTTTTCAGAACTAGCCGTTGAAGTCTGATGCAGCAGGCCGTATCGAAACGCCTATGGTCGTTTCGAAACCCTTCTAGTTGTATCGAAACGGTTACAACCCGTTTTGGTACGATTGACAGTTAGGCTGCAAATTAAATTACTGTTGGGAAAGAGCCGTTGGGATTTGACCGTTGGGGAAATAGTCGTATCGAAACGGTGAAGTCCGTATCGAAACGCTGTGTAAAACCCTCACCCAAATTAAAGCTCGTTTCAAAACAGACAAGGCTATATCGAAACGTTTTGTCTTTATGAATGGTCATTTCGAAACGCCTAGGGGTGTTTCTAAACACCTTGGTGGTTTTGTAAAGTTTGACTTTAGAAAGTGCATTAAAACCTCTTTAAAACTTCTTCAAAGATATTTTCAAGTTGGTTTAACTTAAAAGAATTTTGAAATCTTT
The DNA here is from genome assembly GCA_030270665.1 of Hibiscus trionum. Taxonomy (NCBI): domain Eukaryota; kingdom Viridiplantae; phylum Streptophyta; class Magnoliopsida; order Malvales; family Malvaceae; genus Hibiscus; species Hibiscus trionum. Next base: position 1,838,185 of record BSYR01000016.1, read on the forward strand.
TCAATTTAATCCAAAACTATTTTTAAATTATTATATCAAAACATTAGTTCTTCAATAACAATTGGTATCAGAGCTTGGCTCAATTGAAGAGGATTAACACCCTATTGAGGCGATTCGGCAAGCTCGGCCAACATTTCAAACAACCGGCTCAATGGCGTAATCCATCGACAAGCCACCTTTCTTCGATGGGACCAATTATGATTATTGGAAGACGAGGATGATGTTCTTTTTCAAATCCAAAGACTACAAGCTTTGAGATATCATTGAAGATGGCTCATTTGTGCCAAAATGAAGCAAGGCGGAGTGGAGTGTCGACGATCGTAAGAAGATGGAGCTAAATTTCAAGGCTTTGCACTTCATCTTTTGTGCACTTAGCCTCAACATATTCGAGAAGATGTCTTCTTGCGAGAGTGCCAAGGAAGTTTGGGACAAGCTAAAAGTTACATACGAGGGGACAAACGAAGTAAAGGAGACCAAGATCGGCCTTCTCAACCTAGAGTATGAAAACTTCAAAATCAATCCGGAAGAGGACATTGAGAAGATGTTCCATCGATTCTCCACCATAAAAAATGGAATCAAGGGTTATGGAGAAGTCATCCCGGAAGAAAAACTTGTCTGAAAGCTTATCTATTCTTTTCCCGAGTCATGGGACTCAAAGAGGACTGCCATCATCGGAGCTAAGAATTGAAGAACTAATGTTTTGATATAATAATTGAAAAATAGTTTTGGATTAAATTGAAAATATTTCAAAATGCTTTTAAGTCCAAACAACTTAAAAATATGTTTGAAGAAGTTTTAAAGGGGTTTTAATGCACTTTCTAAAGTCAAACTTTGTATAATAAAACTAAATTGTTTGGGATTTCCCCCTTCAAGTTAAAAAATTTAAAAATTTGAATAAGAGATTTCAAAATTGACAAGTAATTAAAGCCCCCTTATTTATTTGAAAAATCAATTTTCAAACCATTTCTCCCCCTTTTGTTATATAAAAAAGAATTTAAATAACTTAGGAGGTTAAAAAATGGACTTCCAAGCATCAAGAGAAGACTAATGCTTCAATTGTCAACAACTATATGATTTCAAAATTGTCTTAGAGCTTATTTGTACATTTTCTTGTATAGACAACACTTGTGAGCTTAATTGTCAAATTTGCTCAAGTGTATAGGTTTTGGGTGAGAGCTTAATATTGCAAACAAATACCTATTAGAGGGATTTCAAGTTTTCTTAGAATTTCTCTTGTAAGAGAGTGTTTGATTAAGCTAAGGGTAGTTAGCTTAATCGTTGTAACGGTTTCCTCCTAAGCCGGAAAAAGGGACAAAATTCAAGAGTGAATTTGTTGAAATCCTTAGTGGGGAGCTAAGGTAGTGGATGTAGACCTTGGTTAGAAGGTTGAACCAATATAATTCCTTGTGTCATTTGCCTATTTTTCACCTCTCACTAAAACACCCAAAATTCTTACTTCTCCGCACTTGGCGAGCAAGAACGGTTGAAGTAAATCGAGCACTTAAAAACCCAACAAAGAGGATCAAAATGACGCGCAAAAGATCCCAATGGCTCAGACGTTGCTGGGGCCGGATCTGCGTTGTCCACCGTTGGATGGTCTTAGTGCCGAGGTATGTCACTCTCCGATGCACGAACCACGTTTTGACCGTTCATATCACCGGTCAGAGATTCCGGCCACCAAGAGCATCCATGTTCGAATGGATAAGTACTCTTCTATTTTCCTTTCTTTTCTCCTTTCGATGTTTGCTGTTGAATGTAGGTTGATGACGGTTTGTCCATTTTGGTCAGTGGTGAAGATTGAGAACGGTGGAGACGGGTTGAAGCCTAGAGGTTTTATAAGGTTCTTCTTAAGAACCCTAGAGGTTTTTCTCACAAAGGTGAGATTTCACATTTTTTTTTCATTTTCAATTGTTTTTTTATTGAAATCAATGTCTATTACATCAATTAAAGTTTTCATATGTGTTGGTAAAAATTGCAGAACAATTTCGTTTGTTAATAGGTTTGCTTACATGGAGGATATGCCACTTCTTGGAAAAATGAGCAAGGGGAAGAACTTTTGTTTACCAGTAGTAAAGTAAGCAATTCTAGTTCATCGGGTAGTCTGTTTTTTCTCCCTGACATTTGTGAATGTAATTATATGGAATATTATTGATGGTTGCATGTGAAATTAATAATTCTTCGCTTTATAAAGTAGTATTATCTATTAAATTTAGCAAGATGTTTATAATCCCTATTTTTTATATTGATTATGTGTTGTATTTCAGTGGTTCTATTTGGTTTTTGAAGCTCAAGTCTTGAGTTATTTGTGGGATTTCTGGTTTTAGATCCCCTGTTTAATATTAAAGTTTTTGTTTTTATTGCATTTTGTTCTATATTTTTCTTTGTATATGAACATATCTTATGTCTAAATCCATGTGCTTAGAAGAGATTTGGGTTTTAAATTAACTGTCAGATTCTAAGAGATGATGTTGGCTTAATATATGTTTATAAACATGTTACTGGCCATCAAATTTTAAATATCTAATGAAAAATCCAACATTTATTGGAATCTCAAGGCTCAATCAATATTGTTGTAAGGATACTATTAGAAGTTTTTCTGTTCATAATAATTATGATCTTTCCATGTAAGATTGATGAGAATAAAAAATTGTGCTACTTTAGCTTTTACCAAATAGTTAATCCTAGACCTTTTATTATTTTAGTTAAAGTTTTGAATTTTAAGTTTGGAGGAAATTTTAATTTTTAAACAACTTTGAAGAAATTTTTTACTTCTCTCAAGTCATCTTATTGACAGTTCTTTAGCTTTTCATTATTTGTTCTATTTAAGGGGACACCAAATTTTTAGGTTTAAATTTATTCATAAGATTTTGTTTTCTATTATATTTTGCTTTTGTAGTATGCTAGTGATAATTACAACTGATATAAAAGAATTTTGAAACAAATTTTTATGGTATTTCTTATAACACCAGTTCATAGCTCAAATGGGGAATTACTTGTGCTTGTGTGTTAATACCTTTTCGAAACTTTGCAATCTTATATTTATGTTTAATGTAACTCTATTAATCTCCGTATGGATGGTGATGCCTGTCCCGAATGTGTTGTTGGTGCATCTTAGAACAGGGTGGTTATAAGTATATTTCAGCTGGTGCGAGTAGTGACTGAACGACTACTCCAAGAGGTTTTTGCTAGTGTTGGCCATGTTAAAGGTTGCAAGCTTATTAGAAAGGAAAAGGTATTATCCGTGCAACAGTTATATAGGAATTTAAAATTTTCATGAGTGCATAATTAAATATCAATATAAAATACGATTTTTTTTTTAAATATATAAAAATTTGAAATTTTCATGTGTGTGACTACCCCTAACACTCTTTGATCCATCCCTGCAACTAGCCATGAAAGAATTAAAAATGTAAGAACATATTCATCTCCATCATATGATATGTAATGAATAGGGGTGATAACGAGCCGAGCTTGAAGCTCGCCGAGCTCGAAATTTTAGGCTCGAGCTCGGCTCGAAAACAATACTATTGGGCTCGGCTCGGGCTTGAAGCTCGTAGGGCTCGGCTCGAAATTGAAATTTTTTCTATAATTTGTTTTATACAAGATGGGGCCTCGTTAAAAGCTCATTCCATAACCAACACTGAAACGAAATTCAATGTTGGGAAAGGGGAAAAGAGTGGCAAAAAATTAGATTAATCAAAATAACCAAGAAATATTCTTACAATACAAACACATAATCAAAGAAAATACAAAATCAAACAACAACCAACTAAGAAAAATGCCCAATTTATTTTAGTTAATTTGCTTTTAGTGGATTTTCCCTAATTTATTTTGGGTAAACTACAACATAGGTCATTTAGTTATGGGTAAAGTTACATTTGGGTCATTCAATTATTAAAAGTTACATTTGGGTCACTTAATTATGGGTAAGGTTACATTTGGGTCACTCAATTATGAATAAAGTTACGTTTGGGTCACCATTCATATTTTAAAAAGTACATCAATTTAGTCATTTTTCTCTCAAATTACTTGTATACCCTCGTTAACATTAGAGTACTTCATTTGAAATTATTAATTAATCTAATACAGAAATTGATATACTTTTTTTTAAATAAGAAGGGTGACCCAAATGTAACATTATCTATAATTGAGTGATCCAAATGTAACATTTTAATAATTAGGTTACCCAAATGTAACCTTACCCATAATTGAATGACCCAAATGTAACTTTTAATAATTGAGTGACCCAAAAGTAACCTTACACATAATTGAGTGACCTCTGTTGTAGTTTACCCATTTATTTTATTGATTTTCTTTTTGCTAAACAGAATACTTTTAGTGCATATGTAGCATATATATATTATATATAATTATTCTGAGCCTATTCATAAGCTTTTCGAGCCGAGCTTGTGTCGGCTCCGCTCAGCTTGTTAAGGTCTCGAGCCGAACCCGAGTCGAGCTGAGCTTTGATCGAGCCCGACTAGCTCGCGAGCCGGTCAGGCTCATTATCACCCCTAGTAATTAGGGGTGAGCGTTCGATCAAATCGAGTAAAAAATTTTCAAGTTATTTGAGTTAACGCGTCATATTTTACAACTCAAACTTTATTTGAAATTTTTTCGATTCGAGTCGAGTTTTCGAGTTCCTATATAAATTTAATTGTAATTATTTATCATGTTATAGTACGGTTTGATCCATTTTAAACAAATTTCTTTAATCATATAAGATATGCATACATATTTCTTTATATATATTTTTTCATATGTGACATATCTCATATATTTCTTCACATATATATATATATATATATATATATATATATATATATATATAAGGAAAATTTGATGTACTCGAATCAAACTTAAAAATAAAACCACTAGTTATTAAAAAATTTTAAGTTATTCGAGTTATTCGAATTTCCATTTTACAACTCAATCTTTATTTGTATTTTTTTTCGAATCGAATCGAGTTTATTAAATTTCGAGTCGATTCAAAATGAGTCGAGTTTTTTTGCCTCGAGTCGAGTCGAAAAATTCAACTTTTTCGAGTCGAGTTTTGCTCACCCCTACTAGTAATGAATGTTAATATCACTTCAATTCGAAAATAAAGTAAGGAACAAAAATCATTTGCCCCTTTCTATGCCCCACACTAAAAACACTAAAAAATTAAATTCTAACCCCTAACCCTAAATTCCACATCCTAAACCCTAAAAATACACCCTATCACTAATTCTCTAAACCTTAACCTTAAACCTTAAATCTTAAACTATAAACATACTTTTTTTTAAGTAAGGCACCAAAAAGACATAATTTTGAGCATACGATTTCCATCCTTAAAGCAAATAGTAGAGAGACCTAGCAAATAAAAGAGTAACTTATTATGTTTATTTCATTAAACTTTTAAGTGATCCAAAATCAAATGAAAGCAGAAACATTACAAAAGAGAAAGTTAAAAAAAAATCTTCAAAAGTTATATAAAGCATTGATTCCTTGAATATCATCCCCATGCAAACCCTTGCTTTCTCCGGGCATTATACTTGGGTACATGACGGCCCCTTCAATGGAACTGTGCCCTAAACCAAGAAGGTGTCCAATTTCATGCAATGCCACGGTCTCCAAATGATATGAACCAGGGTTCGCAGCAACGGACCATGGTTCATCCGCATCGTAATGGAACCTACCATTGGTTGGTGGAAAAGCATGAGCCAAGGCCCCATTAGGTCCATCGAAAGGGGATCCATCTCCATGATCACCACTTTCGAAACTAATCGTTATATCGGCATTTGCATAGTCCTCAGTCCTCGAAAACCTGAATTGTGTATTTTCAGCCCATGTTTGAAAAGCTCTTGAAACCGGGTTAACGGCATCAACTCGAATCCCTGGAGGAAATGCATATGTTAGATTGTACTTCGAGGCTGGCCATTTCGGTTCTCCCGAGAGAAAAGTATAATGCGACACTGTATGAACCGATTTCGACCCTCGTTTTCGGCCGGAGCGCATCCTCGAAGTTCCATTGACGACATCTGCTACCGCGCGCATCGCGGCCTTATCATCTTGGATACAGTATCGGCATCCAGCCTCCCGGTTGCTTTCAAATTATAATTCAGCTGGTAAGTTCTAACCGCGGACTCCAGCAACTCATCAAATCATTGTCATCAGCATGACTATGATTCTTATAACTCAAATACCCGAATTTTTCGAGGTATTTTTTGAGTTTATTTACGTCTCTAAGGTTGTCTCCCTTATGACATCCTTGAAGATGCCGAAGAAAATCAAACGGCGACGAGTTTCCGTGTTTCGAATCTGCAAAAACAACCTGAAACATCAAGAAAATGAGAAGGGTAAATGAGAAGAACAGAAGAGATTTGGTTCCCATGATTATATTATATAATCAATAGTTAAAAAAGAAATTATCTTTAATGGTTGATGAAATTAGTTCATGTTGCTTGCATATTTATACACATATGATCTTTGAATTTGAGAGTGATTTAGGGTTTTACGAGGACTTGCAAATGAGACCGCTCTTTAACGTGGGAAGAACAAATCTCAGTTAGGATTTTACGAGGTATTGCATTTGCACATGATGTGACATGGTTGACGTGGAATTGTCTTAACGACTTGTTTGAAGTAAACAAGTCACGTCAATGTTTTTAACTTATGTAATGACATTTCAAAGGAAGAAATTATGCATGCATGAAAATCAGACCGCCATTCGTTTAAGAAGCTTCGGTCCTTTTTTCCCCGGAAGGAACATGTTTTCTTCTCCATGAGCATAGGCTAATTTACATTGACAAAAAATTCTCTATCTTTTTTCGGTGTCTTTTTTATATCTAACACTAAAAATTATTAAAAAATATTAAAATTTAATTATAAATTTTAAATTTTAAATTTACACCTTATCCCAAATTCCATGAAAGCCCTAATCTTAAACCTTAAACCCAAAACCTAATTTTTAATGTGGAGGCATAAATAGGAACACCAAAAAGGGATAGATGATTTCTATTCCATTTACATCGGGTAGGTTCGGTTTTATGTATAGAATTAATCAGTGATTGAGTTCCATTCAAAGTTTGTGGTCAATCGATCCCACTTAATTTGTTGAGTGTGAGACTTTTAATGAATTAAATAGGGTTTTCAAAGCACTAATATAAATTTTTTCGTAGAAAATGTAACCCCCTAGACCCGCCTATGCGTTACCACGGATCTTAGGGAGTCACATTAGGGTCAAAAGAGCGACCCACAATAAAAATCTACAAAAAAAATATTTTTTTCCTTTAAACATTTAATTGAACCACAACATTTACTATTGTTTTAAAATATATTTCCAGAAAATCATTTAAACATATAATAATAATTTTAGAAAATATTTTACAGACACTGTCATAAAATAGTACATGACATGCATACCCAGTAACTATACAATACCGTACTCCAAAGCGACGCCGAGAGAACTCCGAACACTGATGTCAGACATTATACCATGATATATTCTTTTAATCTGCGATGGTAAAAACAACGTGAGCTTGGAAAACCTCAGTAATACAGAACTACCAAAAGATGTTATAAGCCCATGCAAATATATGGCAGGAATAACATTTTCATGATGATCCATGAAGTATGTAACCCCCTCGTCCCAGTCTAGCCAACAGACCGATCCGAACGGGTTACACTGGGATAATCGAAGCGAAACCCGTTAAGATCTCACCCCGATTAGCAACCCTATTTTTTTCTTTAATTTATCTTATCCAAATGCTTTATATGACCCTACATGATATAAGCAAAAAGCGGAAAGGCAACCACTAATTCGATCCAAGCAAAACTGACATTTTAAGACAAATTTTTATTCATTTAGATCAGGGCATATCGATACTCCAGAGGACCGTATTGATACGCCTTCAACGTTCAACCTTCCCCAGAGTCAACTCTAAGAGTCAGTATCGATACCCTCCAAGGCTGGTATCGATACGCTCTCAACGATCAAAATCTCAAAGTCAACCCTAAGACCGTATCGGTACGCCTAAGGCCTGTACCGATACCCCAATTTCTCGTCAATTTCTCAGATTTCCAGAGAGCAAATGGGGTATCGATACGCCCCAGAGTATCGGTACGCTAGGCTTAAAACAAGGGACCGTATCGATACGCCCTGCACGGAAAATCTGCAAATTCTAATTTTAAACACAAAATGACCATCCTAAACAACTTAAGCAGGCATTAGAACATCATATAAACATGCATACGACTTTAGGCAAGCAAGAAACATTCATTTAAGGCATTCAAGCACAAAACAAAGCTCAATTCATCGAACATGATATAAAAAGCAATAAAACATGTTTAAACCCCACCAAAGGAGTCAAAGGCCAAAATAGAACATGCTTCAACATTTAAACAAGTTAACAACATCAACCATAACAAGACTTAGGAGTTTGATCACCAACTCCATAACAAAAGCCTAGTATTCCCATTGTCTAAGCATTATTACAAAACATAAATCATACTTTGAGCTTAGCAAGAACTCCAAGAAACTCCTCCCTTGCCCACTTGCCTCTCAAAGCCTATAACGATCTGCATTGTTGGAAAAGGAGAGAGTGTAAGCTTAAAGCTTAGTGAGCGGAGCTCTAAATACAACAACAATGCAGTTTAAAGCAAACTTTAGTTTTGAAAATCAAAATCATATAAGTAAGAGATGAACTAAACACAAGCATTGACCAAACATGGTTTTCACATGCACAACCATTCCCGGTGGGACTATACATCACCGTTCACAACAACTAGTAGTTTTCCGATAGGACTAGACATCACCGTACTCTTCTACTAGTCACAACCGGTGGGACTACACATCACCATAAGCAACGACAACCATCACGTGAGGCTTGACATCAACGACTACACGACAACATTAGAACGGAAATAAAAGCATTCTAAAATCAACATCACAACACGCATGAACACGTACATCAACAAGCAACCAAGCAAGGCAAGTATAGGCAACTTACACTTGGGTTTAGGTTAGCCCTTAAGGCTCAACCCAAACCCCCAAGAATCCACTTTGAAATCATTTAAAACTTCAAACATTTTCACTCACCGATAGGGCTCAAACGAAAGTCGAAACACCGTTCTCAAGCCCCCGTATCACCCGGTATCGCGTCCAAAGTACCCAAACTCGTTTCCCATGTTTCTAATCAACCAAAAACAAAGTATTACTCTCACACTCTTCCATAAATTCACTGTCAAACATCACTTCACAATTCTATAACATTCTCTCAACGATCCAAAACTGAAACCCATCAAAATATCATCAAATTCGTTCTTAAGCAAAGCCCAACAATAACTCATCGATTTAAACATCCAAAACACTCCTAAATATACCTAAAAGCATCAATTAAAGGCTGGTAACCCATCAGGTCTCATTTCCCCACATATTCAAACCGAAAACTTAAGAAATTTCACTTCAAACACCACTCCTAAGCATAGTTTCGGGTTTGATTAATTAGAACTTCTTTTCAACACTTTATCAACACCAAAATATGATTTACTACTAATCTAAAACATTGTTTTTACCAAAAAGCTTAAACCCTTCAAAAACCCCCTTTTTACCCAAATGGTAAAACTTGAGAAAATCTCCAAAACTTGAAAGAATAGTGTTAGAAACGAGATTAGAATGAAGAGGGTAATAAAACCAAGTGCTTACCTCTTTGAAATCTTCAAAAATGATGAAGCTTGGTGGAAAAGTGAGTTTGGCTATGGTGGAGGAAAGCTTAACGTGAAAAGAGGGGTTTTGGGGATGAAGAATAGATAAAGACCCTTTTGAAATATCTTATTTTATTAAATTCAAAAAAACAATCTTACAACTCACCTTTTTCTCATTTACCAAAAGACCCCTTTTTAAATTCCCCTTTTTCCTTAAAGTCTTTTAAAATAGGTAATTTAAATCGATCCCCCGAATTTGCTTACCCCGAACCGGCCTCCCTAACCCAGATATCTCCCAAGCCCCAAACTCGAGCGTTACAACTCTCCCCACTTAAGGAATTTCATCCTCGAAATTACTTGACAGAAAGAGATACGGAAATTGTCTCTCCATGTCTTTCTTCATATCCCAAGTAGCCTCTTCAACACCTCGGTGTCTCCATAAGACCTTGACTAACTCGATAGACCTCCCACGCAACACTTTCCTGTCCGTAGCAAGAATCTCAACTGGCTTTTCGTCATATGACAGGTCGGGGTTCAACTCAATCTCTTCCACTAGAATTACATGAGACAGATCCGATCTATACTTTTGGAGCATCGAAACATGGAACACATCATGAATCTTCTCTAACTCTGTCGGCAGCCTCAATCTATACGCAACAGGACCGATCCTCTCAACTACCTCGTAAGGTCCAATGAATTGCAGACTGAACTTACCTTTCCTACCAAACCTCATCACCTTCTTCCAAGGTGAGACTTTCAAAAACACTTTTTCGCCCACAGCATACTCTATCTCATTTCTCTTCAAATCGGCATACGACTTCTGTCGGTCTAAAGTTGCCTTCAAGCGATCACAGATCAACTTTACCTTCTTGGTAGTGCCCTTAAGCAAGTCGGGCATCGGTACAAGCTTTTGTCCGGCCTCAGCCCAACAGATAGGTGTTCTACACTTCCTACCATACAGAGCCTCATACAATGCCATCCGAATACTAGCATGATAACTGTTATTGTATGCAAACTCTACTAACGGTAGGTGTTTCTCCCAAGAACCCTGAAAGTTGATGATGCAACATCTCAACATGTCCTCCAACACCTGAATGACTCTCTCCGACTGACCATCTGACTGCAGGTGAAACGAAGTACTGAAGTTCAACCAAGTACCCAAGGCACAATGCAAAAACTCCCAAAATCTAGCTGTAAACCTCGGATCTTGGTATGATACAATCGATTTTGGTACCTCATGCAACCTCACTATCTCACTGATGTACAAATCGGCCAACTTATCTAAGGTGTAGGTAGTATGAACAGGTATAAAATGGGCACACTTAGTGAATTCGTCGACTATCACCCACACTGAATTCTTCTTCGAAAGATTCAATGGTAAACCCGACAAAAAATCCATGGTGATACGTTCCCACTTCCATTCTGGAATCTTCAACGGCTGTAATAAACATGAAGGAAACTAGTGCTCGGCTTTAACTCGCTGATATACCATACATTTACTCACAAACTCAGCCACATCTTTCTTCAACCTAATCCAGTAGTACTCTTCTTTTAACCCACGTACATCTTCGTACTACCCTGATGCATAGCAAAAGGACTGTTATGAGCTTCATTCAAGATAGTACGCCTTAACTCGGCATCTTCTGGGACTATTATCCTATCCTTGAAACATAAGATCTCGTTCTCACCAAAACAGAAATCTGTAGGCCTACCCTCGATTATATCTTGCACGTGAGGTGCCAAAGACTAATCTTGCAACTGTTTCTCTCAAATCAACTGATCCAACAAAGGTTTAACCTGTAACTCGGCTATCAAACCACCATCATTTGACACACTCAATCTCGCAAACATAGCTCGTAACTCAACTGCCACTTTTCTACTCAAAGCATCAGCCACTACGTTTACTTTACCCAGATGGTACTCTATCGTAAGGTCATAGTCCTTAAGAAGTTCTATCCACCTACGCTATCTAAGATTCAACTCTCTCTGAGTCATCAAGTATTTCAAACTCTTGTGGTCGGTATAAACTGTGCACTTCTCACCATAGAGGTGATGTCTCCAAATCTTCAAAGCAAACACTACTACGGCTAGCACAATATCATGAGTGGGGTAGTTCTTCTCGTGGACCTTCAATTGTCTACAAGCATAAGCTACAACCTTACCCTCTTGCATAAGCACACAACCTAAACCTACATACGAGGCATCATTGTAAATCACAAACTCTTTTACCGTTCAGGCTGAATCAAAATAGGAGCTTCGGTCAAAGCTTTCTTCAACTTCTCAAACGCTTATTGTCTTGCATCCGACCACTCTTACGGAACATTCTTCTGAAGCAATTTAGTCAAAGGTGTCACAATCTTCGAAAACCCCTCGACAAATCTTCGATAATACCCCGTCAAGCCTAGGAAACAATTGATTTCTGTCACTGACTTCGGTTGCTTCCAACTCACTATGGCTTCTATCTTCTTGGGATCCACACTAATTCCATGGGCCGAGATCATGTAACCTAAGAAGACTACCTCCTTAATCCAAAACTCGCATTTACTCAACTTGGCATACAACTGATTCTCAAGCAAAGTCTGAAGCACTAGCCGCAAATGCTCATCATGCTCCTCCTCGGTCCTAGAGTACACTAAGATATCATCTATGAACACTACCACAAATATATCCAAAAACTCGTGAAACACTTGGTTCATCATATCCATAAATGTAGCTGGAGCATTAGTCAAACCAAAAGGCATTACCAAGAACTTATAGTGCCCATAACGTGTACGGAAAGCGGTCTTCGGTATGTCCACGTCTTTCACCTTCAACTGATAGTATCCGGATCTCAAATCAATCTTCAAAAACACTGAAGCACCTCTCAACTGATCAAGCAAATCATCTATCCGAGGCAAAAGGTTCTTGTTCTTCACTGTTACCTTGTTCAACTGCCTATAGTCTATACACATCCTCATATTGTCGTCATTTTTCTTCACAAACAAGACCGGAGCACCCCACGGAGAAATACTAGGCCTAATGAAACCTCTATCTGACAATTCCTGAAGTTGTGTCTTCAACTCTTTCAACTCTTTCGGTGCCATTCTATACGGAGCAATAGACACGGGTGCAGAATCGGAATATGTCTCAATAGCAAACTCAACTTCCTTAATTGGAGGCAAACCCGGCAACTCTTCCGGAAAAACACTCGGAAAATCACAAACTGTTCTGATGTCTTGCGGTCTAACCTCACTCATGTTCAGATTCATCACATAAGCCAAATACGCCTGACAACCCGAATCCATCAATCTCTGAGCTTCTAAGGCATAAACAACATTGGACAAGAACTTAATGTTCTCGCCCACCACTACAACTTTAAAATCATCCGTAAGCCTCAAGGAGACTCTCTTGGTCTCAAAGTCTACCCTAGCTCTATGCTCTACGAGCCAATCCATGCCCAAAATCACATTAAAACCATAGAACGACAATTCCATCATGTCAACCGAAAACACATGGCCCTGAACCATCAAGGGACACCTCCTATACATCTTCCTAACTACCACAGTGTCACCGAAAGAACTAGTAACATTCACACCTACTTCTAACCACTGATATGGTAAACCTAGAGACCTTGCATGTTTACCCAAAATATACGAATGCGTCGAACCCGAATCTATCAAAGAAAGCAAAGTCAATGACTGTAACGAGAAATTACCTGCGATGACATCTGTGTCATTCCCAGCCTCTCGTTGTGCATACACCCTAGCCGGTTCTTCACCCTCGGGCTAAACTGCCACCACATGAGCTAAGTTCCTCTGACCATCGTTCATCGGCTGAAAGTTACCACGACCGCGCCCACTGCCTCTCTGATGCTCAAAACCCCTAGCTGGAGTTGGTCCGCCACTAGCCGGGTATGGACAGTTACGCCTCAAATGATCTCAAGAACCACAGTTCCAACATACCCCAAAGGTACCCATACACTCGCCCTGATGGCGTCTCCCGCATCTAGTGCACTCGGGAGTGTGAACAATAGCTCCTTGGTCCCGTCCATGGTTACCGCCCCTATGCCTCGAATCGGGCTGATACCTCCTATCTCTATGCCTCTTGGCATGATCTCTGTCCCAATCTGCATGTCTCTTCCCAGAATCAGACCCACTAGTACAAGTACTCGAGCCCAAGTTATGCTCAATATCCTTGGCCCTAGAGACCAAAACATCAAACTCGGTGTAGTCAGAGGCAAGCATATAAGTCTTCACATCTCTAATCAACCCATAACAGAAGCACTCACACTGTTCCCTCTCACTGGGAACCAACTCGGGAGCATATTGGCTCAACCTCACAAACTAAACATCATACTCGGACACTGTCTTACTACCCTGAACCAAGGCCATAAATTCTCTCTTCTTTTCATCCTGATATCGGACTCCGAGATACTTCTTCTTAAAAGCTATTCTGAAGAATTCCCAAGTGACATACGCTTCTTTCATACCCGAAGTAACGGTGGTCCACCAAGCATACGTATCTCCTTGAAGCAAGGAAACAACACAACCCAACTTACGTGTGTCTGAGCACTCCATTTGACCCAAGATGCGTGTAGTATTCTCGAGCCAAGCCTCTGAACCTTCAAGAGTCAAACCACGGAACTCGAATCCACCCAAGCTACAGAGTCTCTCATGGGGTAAACCAGTCCCCGCACCCTGAGGTGGTGCTGCAGCATGCATACCGACTAAAGCTGTCTGAAAAGCCCCGGCTATAGTCTGAATCAAGTGAGTCATGTCTGTACCTGCCTGACCCGCCTAGGCTCCATTACCCCCAACATTTACACTGGCCTGAGGTCCATTACCATCACCTTCGACATTTGCACCGGCCTGAGTCACATTACCTTAACCACCCACTACATTACCATCGGGAGCAAGAGGAACATGAGGCATATCCCCGGGTGCCTGGTCACCCGCTCTAGGCCGTCCTCTCAGTCTTACCATAATGAAGATAAAATCTAAAACATCAAACACATCACACACAAGAAAACATGAGGTTAGTAAGGGCAAGGATCCAACTTCTCAAGCTCTTTAAACAAAAACCATTTTCTAATGACAACACCTAACAATGGGAACAATCGACTAAACTCTAACCAACAGCAAGAACAATTAAAACATGCTTTCAAACACCGTGCAATAGCAACCAATCCAAACAAGCCAACTTACCTGACTTGCCTTCCCGAGAGACCTCGTAACCGAGGTTCTGATACCACCAAATGTAACCCCCTGGTCCCGGTCTAGCTAACAGACCGATCCGAACGGGTTACACGGGGAAAACCGAAGCAAAACCCGTTAAGATCTCACCCCGATTAGCAACCCTATTTTTTTTCTTTAATTTATCTTATCCAAATGCTTTATATGACCCTACATAAGATAAGAAAACAGCGCAAAGACAACCAGTAATTCGATCCAAGCAAAACTGACATTTTAAGACAAATTTTTATTCATTTAGATCAGGGCGTATCGATACTCCAGAGGACCGTATGGATACGCCTTCAACGGTCAACCTTCCCTAGAGTCAACCTTGAGAGTCTGTATCGATACCCTCTAAGGCTGGTATCGATACGCTCTCAACGGTCAAAATCATAAAGTCAACCCTAAGACCGTATCGGTACGCCTAAGGCCCGTACCGAAACCCCAATTTCTCGTCAATTTCTCAGATTTCCAGAGAGCAAATGGGGTATCAATACGCTCTCGCGTATCCGTACGCTAGGCTAAAAACAAGGGACCGTATCGATACCGCCCTTGGGCGTATCGATACGCCCTGCACAGAAAGTCTGCAAATTCTAATTTTAAACACAAAAGGACCATCCTAAACAACTTAAGCAGGCATTAGAACATCATATAAACATGCATAGGACTTTAGGCAAGCAAGAAACATTCATTTAAGGCATTCAAGCACAAAACAAAGCCCAATTCATCGAACATGATATAAAAAGCAATAAAATATGCTTAACATCCACCAAAGGAGTCAAAGGCCAAAATAGAACATGCTTCAACATTTAAACAAGTTAACAGCATCAACCATAACAAGACTTAGGAGTTTGAACACCAACTCCATAACAAAAGCCTAGTATTCCCATTGTCTAAGCATTATTACAAAACATAAATCATACTTTGAGCTTAGCAAGAACTCCAAGAAACTCCTCCCTTGCCCACTTGCCTCCCAAAGCCTCTAACGATCTACATTGTTGGAAAAGGAGAGAGCGTAAGCTTAAAGCTTAGTGAGTGGAGCTCTAAATACAACAACAATGCAGTTTAAAGCAAACTTTAGTTTTGAAAATCAAAATCATATAAGTAAGAGATGAACTAAACACAAGCATTGACCAAACATGGTTTGCACATGCACAAGCATTCCTAGTGGGACTATACATCACTGTTCACAACAACTAGTAGTTTTCCGATGGGACTACACATCACTGTACTCTTCTACTAGTCATAACCGGTGGGACTACACATCACCGTAAGCAATGACAACCATCACGTGAGGCATGACATCAACAATGACTACACGACAACATTAGAACGGAAATAAAAGCATTCCAAAATCAACATCACAACACGCATAAACACGTACATCAACAAGCAACCTAGCAAGGCAAGTATAGGCAACTTACACTTAGGTTTAGGGTAGCCCTTAGGGCTCCACCCAAACCCCCAAGAATCCACTTTGAAATCATTTAAAACTTCAAACATTTTCACTCACCGATAGAGCCCAAAGGAAAGCCGAAACACCGTTATCAAGCCCCCGTATCACCCGGTATCGCGTCCAAAGTACCCGAACTCGTTTCCCCTATTTCTAATCAACCAAAAACAAAGTATTACTCTCATACTCTTCCCTAAATTCACTTTCAAACATCAGTTCACAATTCTATAACATTCTCTCAATGATCCAAAGCTGAAACTCATCAAAATATCATCAAATTTGTTCTTAAGCAAAGCCCAGCAATAACCCATCGATTTAAACATCCAAAACACTCCTAAATATACCTAAAAGCATCAATTCAAGGCTGGTAACCCATCATTTCTCATTTCCCCACATATTCAAACCGAAAACTTAAGAAATTTCACTCCAAACACCACTTCTAAGCATAGTTTCGGGTTTGATTAATTAGAACCTCTTCTCAACACTTTATCAACACCAAAATATGATTTACTACTAACCCAAAACATTGTTTTTACAAAAAAGCTTAAACCCTTCAAAAACTCCATTTTTACCCAAATGGTAAAACTTGAGAAAATCTCCAAAACTTGAAAGAATGGTGTTAGAAACGAGATTAGAATGAAGAGAGGAAAAAATCAAGTGCTTACCTCTTTGAAATCTTCAAAAATGATGAAGCTTGGTGGAAAAGTGAGTTTGGCTATGGTGGAGGAAAGCTTAACGTGAAAACAGGGGTTTGGGGGATGAAGAAGAGATAAAGACCCTTTTTGAAATATCTTATTTTATAAAATTAAAAAAAACATCTTAAAACTCGCCTTTTTCCCATTTACCAAAAGACCCCTTTTTAAATTCCCTTTTTTCTTAAAGTCTTTTAAAATAGGTAATTTAAATCGTTCCCCCGAATTTGCTTACCCCGAACCAGCCTCCTTAACCTAGATATCTCTCGGGCGTTACAAAGTAACAGTCTCTATTTTTTTCGTTCCGCTATTTCCGGGTAGCGTTATACTTGAGAGTAACGGTGTTTGTTCTTTATTCAATCATCGAGTATGAAAAGGGAATTATATAAGCTGATAGATTATGGAGGTGGAGTCAAAGAGTTTAGTGTCTAGTGTGTTCCAACAGTGCAACGCTAATGCATGAATTGTAACAATGCATTAAACCTTTTTATTTCAAATACATTTGCTTCAAGTAGCAGTAAAGTTCATTTTAATTCTTTATTTACCCTCCAACCATACTCCAGTATATAGTTTTACCCAGTGCAGTATCATGTACAAGCATTAACCCGAGCCCATTGGGCGTGGGTACCATTCTAAGGGAATACCTTAGAATACGGCGGCCCTAGCCGAAGCATAGGAACCGAAAACGGGCGAACTTACCAGCTGGATCAAGGGTGAGCCGTTAGTAACTTCATATCATATCCCAATTACCCCAGTGAATCAGATCATCAGTAGTTCATTAATCATTAGTAGTATTTCAGTAATAAATTATCCACATAGCATGTTTGTCATATCGGGTACTAAGGCCTATATCAAACTTACAATACAGTCATGCTTAAATTCCAAAACATGTCATGTTCATGCGAAAACTGCATATCAGTCATGTGCACATGATCAGTATGATAAAACATGTAAAACAATATGCAAAAACAGTCGTGTAACACACATGGAACACACTAGATGGAACAATTTATTTCTTAAAGATACTCGGTATTTACGGAAGGGGACACATTGAACTTTTGACAAATTGGACAAATTTGAAAAGCGAGATCCCTATTAAAAGGGGTTCGTACAAACGGTTCAAACCGAATATTCGGGAGTTGATACATCAAGATCTTTGAGAGTTCAGATATATCATGAGTGATTCAGTCATTTAAGCCTACAAAGGCATTATGGTCATTTTGTCATACATGGGCATTTTGGTAATTTATACCAACAAGACATAAACGAAGACTCGAGATTTCCATGTGCTCATCAGGTTTCCAACCAAGCATTCAGAAATTTCTAAATCAAGATCTTTCACGATATCAGATACATTTATGGCTATTCCGGTCATTTTGGCCAACGAGGGCATTTTGGTCATTTGATTGTCAGGGGTGATTCTGTAATTCCACAAACTAGGGACAAATTGGTAATCCTCATACATAAAGATATCCACGGTTTACCGGGTTTCCAAATTTAGTCGAACTTATAGATCCCAATATTGCGATATTTACCAAGTATTCAAACATGGGCAGTACACCCAAACTCAAACCATAGTATCGAACGTACCCTTAAACAGACTACTCTTATCGTTAACTATGTATTTCCTCCAAACATATTGAATATGCCTTCATATGATATTCATTCAAGTTCACACACACACACGCACACACACATATATATATATATATATCAAACGGCCAGCAAACACAAGTCTTAGAGGTATTTTCAGTCATTTCAGTGTTCAAAGGCTTTTCAATTATCCTAAGCCTTTCGAATCCTTCTAAATATTCATTCGATTCGAGTCTCTACATCCATCATTATGGTTATTTCGATATTTAGTGCCCGAGGGTATTTCCGTCCTTCTGGTCATTATACACATTCCGAATAGTTCAGCCTTATCAACATTTTCAATCCTTTGAGTCATTTCAGATCAATTCAACTTTTACGCTACTTAGATTAATCTAGACATGTGAATAATTTTCTGTAGTCTTATCTTCGGAGATTTATTCAGAACTCGGGAAGATCTTAGCACTTTGCAATTTTGAAGGTTTAGACTTCGTTAACATAACGGGCGGAGCAAAACTGAGGTTTTTTCAGATGAATCGATTGTGTTACCAGATCTAGTGAAGATTTCTAGATCGCTTCCATTAACATAGGTAATTTTTAGTCTTTCTTATACATCAAGGCGTCTTTGTCAATTCACAACCAAACATTTTGAGCATTATACCTTCAATCAAAAGGGAAAAAGGGTATCATCTCCCTCTTTTGCTTTTCACGATGAAATAGACCCAAACCCTCTCTAAACCCCTAAAACACTATTCCATTCAATCTCTCCACCAAATCAAGAGCTTTTTCGAAGGTAACTTCATATTTGAGTTCTCCTCATCATCCTCTTCATTTTCATGGTCTTAGATTTGAAAACTATCATCTTTTTAGAATTTCAAGTTTAAAGAAAGTTTGGATCTTTAATGGGTTTTTCATTTGTTTTTGATTTCTAGAGTTGGGTTTTGAATTAGTCTCACCTAAAGACACTTAATATCTTAAAATGGATGGATTTGAGAAAAATCTCGAAGTGGGTCTTTGGGGTAATTTTCAAAGTGTCTAAACTTGAGTTTTTGATGTGTTTTTGTGTTGGGTTGAAGGGCTGATGGTATAGGGTTATTAGGGAAGTGTTTTGGAAGCATTTAGATGTCATTTGGGTGTTGGAAATGGTGGTTTTCATCTGGGTATTTGGGGAGCACGAAAATGGAAGTTTTGGTGGTTAGTTTGGGTTTGAATTTGTGAAGCTTTGACATGTGTTTGTGAGTTGGGTTTGTGGCTGAGTTTAGCTTTGATTGGTGAGTAATATTTGTGTTTTGATTGGTTAGAAGCAAGAGGAAACATCGGGGAAGGATCGGGATCGAATCTGGGAATTTAGGAGGCTTGACTTGCTTGCTTGGTTTGCTAAGGAAGGGTGGTGAGTAAAACTTTAAATTTGTTTTAAAGTTGGTTCAAGTGTGTGTAGTGGAAGTGTTGGAATGAGCTTGGTAGGCCATTCCGAGGTAGAAGTTAAATTGGTAGTTTAACTTCTTGATTGTTAATGATGCTTTAGATGCTATTGCCTATATTGGTCTTGTGAGATATGAATTGATTTGTATGTGTATACATTGATATGTGTGATGATGAATATGTGCTATAATTGATGGATGTGTGAAGTGGTTTAAAGGTAATTGCCACTAATTAACTTACCGGATGTAAATTATCGATCATTAGGATTAGTGTGCACACATTTGAGTCAAATTCACGTGTGGCCTTGATGGCATTGAGTCATCAAGGAGGAGTATGGTGATGTAATATTCCACCGGAAATTATTTATATATATATGTGATGATGAGTGGAATCCCATCCGTAGGGCATGTGGTGATGAGTGGAATCCCACCCATGCAAGGTCCGGTGATGAGTGTAATCCCACCGAGGTAATGTTGTTGTTGAGAGTAAATTCGCACATCCGAGTAAACTAATAGTGGCCAATGTACTTGCTCTTATGATTATGATGTCGAGATAATTGATTTATATTGTTGAGCTTAATATGATGTAAGATGTCATATCTATGACTCTTGGAATACTAGCTAGGTTGTTATGATGATGCCTATGTATGTTGTGTGTGATGTTAAAGATTGCATGCTTGAACCTTGCATTGTTGTTGTCTTTGATTTTAGAGCATCCTCACTAAGCTTCTAGCTTACGCTCTCATTTTCAACAATGCAGATCATTAGCGTGGTGTTAGCAAGGAGCAAGGCGAAGGGGCATTCCAAGCTTGTAGTTGCTCAAGTATGACTTAGTAAATAAATTAGTAGTTTAGCAATGGGGCTACTATGTGTTTTGTATGAGCGTTGTATGACTCATAGATGTTGATGATGTTTATGTTTTGCTTGGATTTGTAAACCTTGTTAAGCCTTGTTGAATGCTTGTGTGGGGTGATTATGCCTTTGGATGATTTAAGATGCTTTTGGTTGGCATGTAAACCTTGTATGTGATGACTTGTGCCTTATGGCTTTTTTGAGCTCTTAAGCATGCCCATTTATGCAATATTTACCCTTTTGTGAGAATGCCATGTATGGATGCCTTGTTAATCATCTAAATTTCTCTTTATGCTAATTCTTGGTTGTAGTTTGTTGCATGAATGTTGTATGTGGCTAGAGAAGTTCTAAAATGCATTTAGAGTTGGGTCTTATGTTGTTTTTGCTGATTTTGGAGACTTGCAGTGCAAGGCGTATCGATACGCCTAAGGGCCGTATCGATACGCTCTTTGCTCAATGGAATTCTGAGAATTTGGTGAGTTTTTGGCGTATCGGTACGCTGTTGAGGCGTATCGGTACGGGTTTATCTCTTTGACCACGAGATGTTGACCGAGAAGGGCGTATCGATACACTCAAGGGCTGTATAGATACGGTCTTCTTGTGTTGACTGAAAGGGTTGACTTGGTCAAGGCGTATCGATACCCTTGACTGGTGTATCGATTCGGCCTGCTTTGTGACTTTAAAATGGACTGTTTAATGTGTGGTTTGATGTTCGAATGTGTTTCTTTCTCGATGTTTTCCGCTGACGTGATCACTTAGGAATCAATATGCCTATAGACAAGAGTAAATTAAAAGAAATTTTCTAGGGTTGCTAACCGAGGGGGAACCTTAACGGGTTTCGCTTCGGTTTTCCCCGTGTAGCCTACTCGGACCGGTCATCCGGCTAGACCGGGACGAGGGGGTTACATTTTTTGGCATCAGAGCTTGAGGTTACCGAGACCTCGGGCAGGTAAGTGAGGTAAGCTTGATGTGTTAAGCAGTTGATATGTTTCGGTGTATGCTTGGCTATGTATTCTTGTTGTTTGATCGTTCATATGGTGTTTGGAAGCATGATTGTTGCGTTTGGTGTAATGTCTAGTACCCATTGCTACTATTACTTAATTTAAAAAGGTTTTGTAAAGGAAAGTACTTGAGCACAGTTGGACCCTTGCCTTTGTTAAATTAATCCTTATCTATTTGTTGTTGTAGTTACTATCTCGCTAGCAGTATCATGAGACCACGAGGGAGGCCTAGGATGGTTCAGCCGGAACCACGGGCACAAGCTCCAGGGATTGAGCAGATTGGTGGGGTGCAGGCTCCTCAACCTCCTCCTTCTCCTCCTCGCCAAGCGGGAGGTGAGGCGGGAGCCGAGGGTGTAGGACCTCAAGTGGGCCAAGGACCGGCCGGAATTGATTTAGCTCCCTTAGTTCAAGCGATAGCCGGGGCTTTCCAGGCTGCAGTGGCTGGGGGTCAGGCAGCGGCACAACCCCAGGGAGAGGGTACTGGTTTGCCATTAGAGAGACTCCGCAGTTTGGGAGGTGAAGAGTTTAGAGGGTCGACACCCGAGAGGTCTGAGATGTGGCTTGAGAAGACCGTCCGCATTTTGGCGCAGATGGGATGTACCGGGGAACGTAAGTTGGGGTGTGTTATATCTCTGCTTCAGGGTGATGCCTACACTTGGTGGGTCACCATCACTACGGGTATTGAAGAGGTTGAGATCACTTGGGAGTTTTTCGAGTCAGCTTTCCGTAAGAGATATTTGGGTCCTCGATATCTCGATGAGAAGAAGGGGGAATTTATGGCTTTGCTTCAGGGGAGTATGACTGTGACAGACTATGAGATCAGATTTGTCAGGCTGAGTCAGTACGCGTCTGAGCTTGTTCCTACTGAAGTGGAACGTTGTAACCGTTTCCACTATGGCTTGAATGAAGAGATCAAGAGGTATACTCTAGCTTCTGACTACTCAGATTTTGATGTCTTGGTCGCCAGGGCCAAGGACTTGGAGCACAGTTTGGGCTTGATCAAACAATCTGGTGGTTCTAGTTCTGGTAAGAGATCTAGTGACTTTGATAGAGGTGATGCCAAGAGGCATCGTGAAAACCGGCATCACTATGACCATAGACGTGGTGGAGGTAACCACGGTAGGGACCAACAGGGCCAGATGGCTGGTGGGAAGTTGCCCACGTGTGCTACTTGCGGGAGGAACCACACCGGTGAGTGTTGGGGGAATTTCCACTCGTGTTGGAGTTGTGGAGCTAGGGATCATATTAGGCGTGACTGTCCACATCAGGTGGGACAGGCACCAGCTCAGGCTCCTGCTAGAGCCAACGACTTTCAGAGAGGCCGCGGGCGCGGTAGAGGTAACTTCCAGCCGAGGAATGATGGCCAGAGGAACTTAGTGCATGTAGTTGCAGTCCAGCTAGAGGGCGGAGGTCAGGCCAGAGTTTACGCTCAGCGTGGGGATCAGCATGACACAGATGTGATCGCAGGTAACTTCTCGATATAGTCTTTGGGTTTGCTTTCTTTGATTGACTCTGGGTCTACACATTCTTATATATTGAGTGAGCATGCACAGTTGTTGAAATTGCCTTGTGAAATATTAGTGGTAGGAGTTAGTGTTACTAGTTCCTTTGGGGACACGGTAGTAGTAAGAAAAATGTATAGAAGGTGTTTGTTGATGGTTCAGGGACATGTGTTTCCAGTAGATATGATGGAGCTACCCTTTTATGGCTTTGATGTGATTCTGGGTATTGACTGGCTCACTGAGCATAGAGCTAGGATAGACTTCGAGACTAAGAGGATTTCTTTGAGACTCACATATGATTATGAGATAGTGGTGGTGGGTGAGAACGTGAAGTTCTTATCCAATGTAGTTTTAGTTCTAGAGGCTAAGAGGTTAGTTGAGATGGGTTGTGAAGCATATTTGGCCTATGTGATAAATCCAAACATGAGTGAGGTCAGACCTCAAGACATCCGGATAGTGCGTGACTTTCCTAGTGTGTTTCTGGAAGAGTTGTCGGGTTTACCACCTGATAGAGAGGTAGAGTTTGCTATAGAGACTTATTCAGATTCGGCTCCTATTTCGACTGCTCCGTATCGTATGGCACCAAAAGAACTGAAAGAGTTGAAGACTCAGTTGCAAGAATTGACAGATAGAGGCTTCATTCGACCTAGTTCTTCGCCTTGGGGCGCTCCAGTTTTGTTTGTAAAGAAGAAAGATGGAAGCATGAGAATGTGTATAGATTACAGACAGTTGAATCAGTTAACAGTGAAGGATAAGTATCCATTGCCGAGAATTGATGATTTGTTTGACCAGTTGAGAGGGGCATCAGTCTTTTCAAAGATTTACTTGAGATCAGGTTACTACCAGCTAAAGGTAAGAGAGGTTGATGTACCGAAGACGGCCTTTAGGACTAGATATGGTCACTATGAGTTTTTAGTCATGCCTTTTGGGTTGACTAACGCATCGGCTGCTTTCATGGATATGATGAATAGGATCTTCCATCAGTAACTAGATCAGTTTGTAGTTGTCTTTATAGATGACATCTTGGTGTACTCACGTACCGAGGAAGACCACGACCGACACTTGAGGCTAGTTTTGAAGACTTTGTTAGATAATCAGTTGTATGCGAAGTTGAGCAAGTGTCAGTTCTGGATCTGAGAGGTAGTCTTCCTAGGGCATGTAGTGTCAGCCGATGGGATTAGAGTTTATCCTAAGAAGATAGAGGTCATTGTTGAGTGGAAGCAACCGAAGTCAGTAACAGAGGTCCGTAGCTTCCTAGGCTTAGCTGGATATTATAGAAGATTTGTAGAGGGTTTCTCGAAGTTAGTCGCCCCTTTAACACAGTTACTTCAGAAGAGTGTTCAGTTTGAGTGGTCAGATGCAAGACAGAGAGCCTTTGAGAAGTTGAAAGAAGCTTTGACCCAAGCACCAATCTTGATTCAGCCAGAGTCTGGGAAAGACTCTGTAGTTTACAGTGATGCTTCCTATGTAGGCCTAGGTTGTGTCCTCGTGCAAGACAAGAGAGTAGTGGCTTATGCCTCGAGATAGTTGAAGACTCACGAGCTTAACTATCCGACCCATGACATAGAGTTAGCTGCAGTTGTGTTTGCTCTGAAGATTTGGAGACATTATTTGTACTGTGAGAAATGCACAGTGTACACGGATCACAAGAGTTTGAAGTACATCATGACTCAGCGAGATTTGAACCTCAGACAACGTAGGTGGTTAGACTTGCTAAAGGACTATGATCTTACGATTGAGTACCATCCGGGTAAGGCCAATGTAGTGGCCGATACTTTGAGTAGAAAGGTAGCTGTAGATTTGAGAGCCATGTTTGCTAGATTGAGCTTGTCCGGAGAGGGTGGCTTGGTAGCCGAGCTTCAGGTTAGACCTACTCTAGGTCAGTCAATTAGGGAGAAGCAGCTCTTAGATAGATCTTTGGCACCTCACGTGCAAGATGTAGCCGAGGGTAGACCTTCAGACTACAGTTTCAGTACCGATGGGGTCTTGTGTTTCAAGAATAGGATAGTTGTACCAGAAGACAGTGACTTGAGACGTATGATCTTGACTGAAGCACACAGTAGTCCGTTTGCTATGCATCCTAGAAGTACGAAGATGTACTGCGATTTGAAGAATGAGTACTTTTGGGTTGGTTTGAAGAGAGATGTAGCCGAATTCGTGAGCAAGTGTATAGTGTGTCAGAGAGTGAAGGCGGAACATCAAGTTCCCTCAGGTTTGTTGCAACCGTTGAGGATTTCGGAATGGAAATGGGAGAATATCATCATGGATTTTGTTTCGGGTTTGCCTTTGACTCCTACAAAGAAGAACTCCGTTTGGGTTATAGTAGACCGTTTCACGAAGTGTGCTCACTTCTTGGCAGTCAATACGACCTATACTTTAGATAGATTGGCCGATCTGTACATTGGTGAGATTGTTAGACTGCATGGTGTGCCGAAGTCTATTGTATCCGATAGAGATCAAAGGTTTACAGCTCGATTTTGGGAGTGTCTACATACAGCTTTGGGTACCCGTTTGAATTTCAGCACGTCTTATCATCCTCAGCCCGATGGTCAGTCAGAGAGAGTTATACAGATTTTAGAGGACATGTTGCGTTGTTGCACCATTGATTTTCAGGGTACATGGGAGAAGCACTTGCCTCTAGTAGAGTTTGCTTACAATAATAGTTTTCAGTCGAGCATTCAGATGGCTCCGTACGAGGCCTTGTATGGTAGAAAGTGTAGAACTCCAGTTTGTTGGGCCGAAGTGGGACAGAAGTTGTTACCTATGCCGGATTTGCTTAAGGGGACAACCGATAAAGTAAAATTGATTTGCGATCGCCTAAAGGAAGCTTCGGATAGGCAGAAGTCCTATGCCGACTTGAAGAGGAAGGAAGTTGAATTCTCAGTGGGTAAGAAGGTGTTCTTGAAAGTGTCTCCGTGGAAGAAGGTGATGAGATTTGGCCGAAAAGGGAAGTTGAGTCCTAGGTACATAGGACCGTATGAGATTGTGAAGAGAGTTGGCCCAGTTGCTTATCAGTTGCGTTTGCCATCTGAGCTAGAGAAGATACACGATGTATTTCATGTTTTGATGCTCCGTAAGTATAGGTCAGATCCATCACATGTTATGCATGTAGAAGAGATTGAATTGAATCCGGATTTGACTTATGAGGAAGAACCAGTTGAGATCCTAGCTTCTGACAGTAAGGTGTTGCGGGGTAGATCGATTGAGTTAGTGAAAGTGCGATGGAAACGTCGAGGGGTGGACGAGGCCACTTGGGAGAGGAAGGAGGATATGGAAAGGCAGTTTCCTTATCTCTTTCAGTCAGGTAATTTCGGGGAAGAAATTCCTTAAGTGTGAGAGAGTTGTAACACCTGTGTTTTGGGGTTAGGAGTTAGGCGTGTGTGTTGGTTCGAGTCATAAAAATCGATTTTATTTAACTTGGCCTTGGTTTTAATTTAAAAGAGATTAAAAATTGAAAGATTGGCATTTTTGTAATTAAAGTGAAATGTGGAAGACAACCTTTTTTAATCAAAAGGAAAAAAAGTTATCATCTCCCTCTTTTGCTTTTCACGTTGAAATAGACTCAAACCTTCTCTAAACCCCTAAAACACTATTCCATTCAATCTCTCCACCAAATCAAGAGCTTTTTCGAAGGTAACTTCATATTTGAGTTCTCCTCATCATCCTCTTCATTTTCATGGTCTTAGATTTGAAAACTATCATCTTTTTAGAATTTCAAGTTTAAGGAAAGTTTGGATTTTTAATGGGTTTTTCAAAAAAAAAATTTGATTTGTAGAGTTGGGTTTTGAATTAGTCTCACCTAAAGACACTTAATATCTTAAAATGGATGGATTTGAGAAAAATCCCGAAGTGGGTCTTTGGGGCAATTTTCTAAGTGTCTAAACTTGAGTTTTTGATGTGTTTTTGTGTTGGGTTGAAGGGCTGATGGTATAGGGTTATTAGGGAAGTGTTTTGGAAGCATTTAGATGTCATTCGGGTGTTGGAAATGGTGGTTTTCAGCTGGGTATTTGGGGAGCACGAAAATGGAAGTTATGGTGGTTAGTTTGAGTTTGAATTTCTGAAGCCTATACATGTGTTTGTGAGTTGGGTTTGTGGCTGAGTTTAGCTTTGATTGGTGAGTAATATTTGTGTTTTGATTGGTTAGAAGCAAGAGGAAACATCGGGGAAGGATCGGGATCGAATCCGGGAATTGAGGAGGCTTGACTTGCTTGCTTGGTTTGCTAAGGAAGGGTGGTGAGTAAAACTTTAAATTTGTTTTAAAGTTGGTTTAAGTGTGTGTAGTGGAAGTGTTGGAATGAGCTTGGTAGGCCATTCCGAGGTAGAAGTTAAATTGGTAGTTTAACTTCTTGATTGTTAATGATGCTTTAGATGCCATTGCCTATATTGATCTTGTGAGATATAAATTGATTTGTATGTGTATACATTGATATGTGTGATGATGAATATGTGCTATAATTGATGGATGTGTGAAGTGGTTTAAAGGTAATTGGCACTAATTAACTTACCGGATGTAAATGATCGATCATTAGGATTAGTGTGCACACATTTGAATCAAATTCGCGCGTGGCCTTGATGGCGTTAAGTCATCAAGGAGGATTACGGTGATGTAATATTCCACCGGAAATTATTTATATATATACATGATGATGAGTGGAATCCCATCCGTAAGGCATGTGGTGATGAGTGGAATCCCACCCATGCAAGGTCCGGTGATGAGTGTAATCCCACCGAGGTAATGTTGTTGTTGAGAGTAAATCCGCACATCCAAGTAAACTAATAGTGGCCAATGTACTTGCTCTTATGATTATGATGTCGAGATAATTGATTTATATTGTTGAGCTTAATATGATGTAAGATCCCATATCTATGACTCTTGGAATACTAGTTAGGTTGTTATGATGATGCCTATGTATGTTGTGTGTGATGTTAAGGATTGCATGCTTGAACCCTGCATTGTTGTTGTCTTTGATTTTAGAGCATCCTCACTAAGCTTCTAGCTTACGCTCTCATTTTCAACAATGCAGGTCATTAGCGTGGTGTTAGCAAGGAGCAAGGCGAAGGGGCATTCCAAGCTTGTAGTTGCTCAAGTATGACTTAGTAAATAAAGTAGTAGTTTAGCAATGGGGCTACTATGTGTTTTGTATGAGTGTTGTATGACTCATAGATGTTGATGATGTTTATGTTTTGCTTGGATTTGTAAACCTTGTTAAGCCTTGTTGAATGCTTGTGTGGGATGATTATGCCTTTGGATGATTTAAGTTGCTTTTGGTTGGCATGTAAACCTTGTATGTGATGACTTGTGCCTTATGGCTTTTTTGAGCTCTTAAGCATGCCCATTTATGCAATATTTACCCTTTTGTGAGAATGTCATGTATGGATGCCTTGTTAATCATTTAAATTGCTCTTTATGCTAATTCTTGGTTGTAGTTTGTTGCATGAATGTTGTATGTGGCTAGGGAAGTTCTAAAATGCATTTAGAGTTGGGTGTTATGTTGTTTTTGCTGATTTTGGAGACTTACAGTGCAGGGCGTATCGATATACCTAAGGGCCGTATCGATACGGTCTAACCTGCAGGACTCAGTGTTGGCTTGGCATACCGATACATGGGGGTGTATCGATACGCTCTTTGCTCACTGGAATTCTGAGAATTTGGTGAGTTTTTGGCTTATCGGTACGGTGTTGAGGCGTATCGGTACGGGTTTATCTCGTTGACCACGAGATGTTGACCGAGAAGGGCGTATCGATACTCTCAAGGGTTGTATCGATGCGGTCTTCTTGTGTTGACTGAAAGGGTTGACTTGGTCAAGGCGTATCGATACCCTTGACTGGTGTATCGATACGGCCTGCTTTGTGACTTTAAAATGGCAACTTAGGAATCAATATGCCTATAGACAAGAGTAAATTAAAAGTAATTTTCTATGGTTGCTAACCGAGGGGGAACCTTAACGGGTTTCGCTTTAGTTTTCCCCGTGTAGCCTACTTGGACCGGTCATCCGGCCAGACCGGGACGAGGGGGTTACAGTTAAAATTGGGCCTCGTAGTGGTTTTGATGTAGGTATCCTTAATATGGGCCTTTTGGGCCCTAGGATAGATAGGTTGGTTGAGTGTCTTATGGGCTTCACCCTTTCTTAAAATGGGCTTGGGTTAGTTAGCTTCGATAAGTTATCTCGATCGGTTTAATTACTTCGGTTTGTGCGCCCGCCTTATAGGGGCATGATTCGAGTAATTAGGTCGGTTCGGTTTTAAGGCTTTATTAGGTTTAATCGCACCCGCTTCTAAAAACCAGAATTAATGTGACACCTAGACAAAAATAATACAATGTAATCCATAATTGATTCGAACCTTTTAATTAGGATATAAACGATTTAGGGTCTAACATTAGAATTATGTGATAAAAGATTAAATCACTAATTAATATTCAATAACTTGGACCTTTAAGTTAGTGTCTTGGGTGGGCTTTTTATGTGTTTATTTTGAGTACTTTTATGACATGCATATTTATATTTGTCATTCATGAGGCCCAATTGTCAAGCATGATAATCGGACTTATAAATATACCCCAAGAGAGGTATTAATTAACCCCGGTATCTGAAAAATGACAGTCCTAGCTTAATGGATGTCGATCGAATATTTGGGTTAATTTTCATTGTCTCTAGGTAAGCGAAAGCATAAAAAAGTAAAATAACACGCATCATCCTTTATTTGTTTGCATCATGCATAAAGGTGATGTACGGGATCTGAACCCTAAACTAACACGGCAGTCAGTCTTATATGATGTTGGTTTAGTCTATGGTCCGGTGTACTGTCATCCTTTCTAATTAAATGTTTAATTAATTCTAAAATCACAAATTCGATAAAGCCTGTGCAAATTAAGCCACATTTTCATTTAAGAACATTTTTATTAAATTCACTTTGGATCTTAAATAATTTCTATCGATTAAAGGCAACAAGTAATTTGGTACCGATTCCCGGGCGTGATGGGGGTGCTAATCCTTCCCCACGCGTAACCAACTCCCGAACCCGTTTTAAAACGAATCTCCGGTTTTGTGGTGTCCAGTCTACCTAGTGGCCGGTGGCGACTCCAAAATTTTCACCATTTTCCAAAACACGAATTTCCCCCCGTTTTAATAAAACCAATTTCAAAAAGAAAGTGATAAGGCCTTAGTTGGTTCATTTTTCAAAAAAACCTTATCACAGTTTGGCGACTCCGCTGGGGACAAAATTTTTGTTTCTACAAAACGAAAAAGAGAGTTAAGCCAAAAAAAAACACTTGTTGCCTTTTAATCGATAGAAAATATTTAAAGTTCAAATTGAAGTTAATAAGTTTTTTCTTCCTTGAAAATATGACTTAAATTAAACGGGCTTTTAAAATTTGTGACATTCGAATTAATTTTCCATTTAATTATTAAGGAAGCCACCGACATGTGTTGCACCATGTTTATTAAGCTCTATACCCGAGCTACCCTTCTTAAGTGAGAGTGAAACGCCCATACCCACGTGAGTATCCCTCCACGGGTCGGTAATTCACTTTTGGAATCCATGCCTTTTGACACGTGATCCCACGTCATTAGGTCGTGCTTTCTCTCGAGCCGAAACCAATTCGCAAGCCTGTAATGGGCCAGAATTGGGGTTCTTATTGCCTTAGTAGGTGATAAGATAGGTTTGGGTACCCTTTATTAGAACCGAACTTATGCGTGAGAATTTGATAAACCTACCCCATTAGAGCCATGCGGATAACCCTAGAGTTTAGAGTGTCTAGGTTTTTCTTGCTAATTGCTTGTTTCTACGTTTTTCAATGCTTGAATTTCATTGCTTGCCTTATAATTTATATTTATCATGTGACTAACCCCTTTGCTTTCCTTCCCCTTTTCTCTTATTTTGCATATATCATCATTGCATAAAGAGCACATTGGTTTGGGAATAGTCTAAATTAAAGGCGAGAGTTATGGGGGAAATAGTGATGAGCATGGATGAAAAGAATTCAGAGGTACAAGTGTGGTCAGAAGGAGAGCAGCAACACGAAGGGGATAGCATTACCGTTGGGTTCAGATCGGTGATGGCGAATAAGACTTTCATGAACACAGAAATCAATGATGTGTCGAGGTTGAAGCAAGTAAGGAACAGTTGGGATTCTGAAGCAAGGGCCGCCTTCAAATGTGAGTTTGGTGACATAGCGTATCTGTTATACGTCCCGGTTGATCAAGCGTTACTTCGAGCCTTAGCCGGGTTTTGGAACCATGCCTATGGTTGCTTTACGATTGGGGATTTAGACCTCACACCGACTATCAAAGAATACCAAGATCTTGTGAATTGTAAGAAAATACAGGAGGATCGTGTCTTTTCGAAGACAAACAAGTACAAGCCTTTTCGGGCAAAACTTCTGAAGCTTTCAGATACTTTAGCATCGTGGGTAGACCAACAAGTTGGGACGTGGAACAACAAGGAGTACCTAAAGGTTGACGGGATTTTGGCCCTAGCTTCGGTACTTTCGGCAGGTAGGGTTCAGCAGAATTTATTCGCACTGTTGATTTATGGGTTGGTCCTCTTTCCCAAAGCCTTAGGCTTCATACATCCGGCAGTGTTAGACTTGTTTGATAAATTGGCCGAGGGAGGAAATCCAGATCCAGTCATTCTATCAAAAACCTTCCAGTCTCTAAGATTTTGTAGAAAGCACGGAGGTGGTCATTTCTTGGGATGTCCTCAACTCTTAACGGTGTGGTTCTATAGCCACTTTTGGACAGACGTCGGTTTTTCAAGGCCGGTTTATGATAGTAAGTTTTCAGCTTTAGAAGAATTTTTTAACAAATGGAATTGGCCTACAAAGCGAACCGAGGAGGTTTGGCTTGATGTGCTTCAGAATTTGAATGCCGATGACGTAGTTTGGAGAGTCCCTTGGTTATCAACAAGAAGTATTCGCTACATGTGTGGAATGTACTCGTGGGTACCTTTGTTGGGACTTTGGGGACACACGGCCTACGCACCTTTGTTAGTTTTAAGACAGTATGGGTCAAAGCAGTTTGTGCCAGCTACGAAGGGTTTGAATGATTTCGACGTCGACTACCAAAAAGAAAAAGGCTACAAAGGAAAGGTGTTTATCGCTTCTTCAACATGGAATAATGCATGGCGGGTAAGGATCCTGAATGCTCCTTACATGGTCACCCCAGAATTTGAAGTGTGGAGGTTTAACCGCATCGATGATAACGTCCCCCAGTTGAACCCGGACAAGAGGAGGACCATGAGGGAAAGGTTGGCTTCACTTCCTACCGAAGCGGACCTAATGAGGGAACAACTAGAGAAGGAACAAAAGAAGTATGCACAGCTTGAAGAGAAGGCAAATAAAGAGAAGTTTGATTTCGAACTAGAAAAAGTGCGATATGAAGGGAACATTAGTGGATTACAAAAGAAGAATGACGAGTTACAGCTTGAGCTAAGGATGGAAAATGAGGAAATACAAAAGTTGCAAAGGATGAACAAGGGTAAGAGAGCTAGCGAAGGTGGGGCGAGTCAGGGGGCTGAACTCCGTCTCAAGGAACAAAGGGCAAGGGTTGAAAACTATAAGAGAGGGTACCATGAATTCAAAGACCTGGTACTTACTTTGACTCAAGAAATGAAGAGCCTACGCACCGAGTATTCAGGGCAGCTCGAGAGAGAGGTGAATCAGAATGGGACCTTAAAAGACCAAGTGAAGAATCTGGAAAAGTCTCTTTTTAGGCACAAGGGGTCAAATAGCAAACTCAAAACGAGTGAGTCAAAAAACCAAGTCTTGAGGGATTGCATCGACGAGCTAGAAACTAAGGTACAAGAGCTTAAGGATCGCATTGAGAGCAACAGGGGGCAATCCAAGTACGCCCTATGCCCACTTTGGAGCAATTACACTTTGCCGCCTTTACTATTTGGAGGCAAGAACAGGAACTGGCACAGTGGGACGCCCGTGTGCGCTATGTTGCCGCGAAGTTGCAGTTTTTAGCCGAAGACGCCGTCGAGCTTCATGATTAGGTGGAAGACTCGAACAAGGCAGGAGAGACGGCCGTATGGATTCTCATGAAGGTTATGGATTTGAGTGCCAGGCTAGCCCAATATGTATGAGGAAGGAGGGTTGGAAGAAAGAAGAAGCAGCGTTAGGATGACTAGGTTTTTAGTGGTTGATGTAGGACTTTTGATGTAATCAGCTTCCCCAAAATTTGTAATCAAACATATTCCACTTAATATGAGCTATTTGTGGATGATATTTGCCAAACCTAGTGTTGCTCTTTGTATTCATACATTATACATTTATTTGAATATTCATACAATATACATTTATTCATACATTATACATTATATTTGAATATTCATACAATATACATACGTTATACATTTATTTGAACATTCATACATTATACATTTATTTGAATATTCATACAATATATATTTATTCATACATCATACATTTATTTGAACATTTATTTGCACATATTTGGAACTTAACTAAAAGACTTTGCATTTCAGATAACAATTGCATTTTTTGGTTCATTAAAACTATCAACCATTCCACATTCGTAGGGTACACGATCTCAGTATCGGGTCATGGAGGAAAGGTTGGCTAAAGTGGAACATGGCTAGAAGGATTTGGAGAACCGTTTAGATGGGGTTAACAGGAATATCAGCGACCAGATAGCACAGTCGTAGGTTTCCATCATTTCTCAGATGATTAGTTTGTTAGCCAAGATGAAGGGAAAGGAAGGAGTTTCTATTGACAGCTCACATGTGGAAGAACACGAAGGTACTACGTCTCACACGAGGGTTAACCAGGAAGTGCCAGAGTCAGGAAAGAAGGTCTTCATTAACCTCACGGGGGCATCTGGTAGTCGCCCCGGAGGAGTGGCAGCAAGTCAGCTTGTTGATATAGAAGGCGACCATGAGACTGAGGTGCCAGATTTGAGCATGTTAGAAGAGGTAGAAAGGGTCAGAGCCGAGATATAGAAGAAATACGAGGAGAAATTTCGGGCATTCGAGGAGAAGCTCAGAAATATCCAAGAGGTGGATGAACAAGGAAACTGTGCCAGTGATTTGAGTCTGGTGGAAGATTTAGTACTTCCGCCCACGTTCAAGGTCCTTGACATTGATAAATATGATGGCACCACCCGCCCATCAGCACACATCACTATGTACTGTCGGAAGCTGCTTATCCACTATTTCCAGGATAGTTTGACCGGCTCCGCTATCAGGTGGTATACTACGCTCAGCCGAATGAATGTCAAGACTTGGAAGGACCTCTCAAGAGCCTTCATAGATCATTATAAACATGTGACAGATATGACCCCGAAGCGGATTATGTTGGAGGGAATGGAGCAAAGAGTAAATGAGAGTTTGCGCCAATACGCCCAGAGGTGGCGGGATTTGGCTGCTCAGATCAAACCCTCGATTCCAGAACACGAGATCACCCCAATGTTCATCAACACATTGAAGGGGACATTATTTGACCGGTTGATAAATAATACTACTCAAAACTTTGCAGACATGGTAAAGACAGGGGAGTCCATTGAAGAGGCCATCAAAAGTGGGAGGATCGACAGTGGAGAAAGTCATCGCAAGAGCTATAAGAAGAAAGAAAACGAGGTGAATATTGTGAACACCTATACGGCCCCGAAAAGTTTTACCCTTTTGGCACCGCAGGCTACATCAGGCGGGGGACAGAGCTCGAATAAGAAGGAGACTAGGGCTCCTAAGAAAGAGGATGAAAAGATGCATTTCACCCTGATCCCAATATCCTACGCTGACTTGTACACTCACTTGTACGAGGCAGAATTGGTTCGGACCTACCATGTCACCCCATTCAAGCCGCCATTCCCGGCTTGGTATGATGAGAAAGCTAACTGCGAGTATCATGGAGGTGTTCCGGGGCACACAATCGAGAATAGCATAGCTTTTAAGAAGTTGGTGCAGCATTTGATTAAAATCGGGGTGTTACAGCTAGATGAGCCAAATACCACCACTAACCCGTTGCCGAATCATGCAGGCCGGGGAGTGAATGCGATCGAGGAAGGGAACACCAGAAGGGCTAAAGCCAGTGTGTCTGAGGTCAGGTCTCCATTACGATGGGTGTTTCAGTAGCTTTGCATGGCCCGCCTAATTGACCGAGGGATGGAGGTCGTGTTGAAGGGGAGTGGAC
Source organism: Hibiscus trionum (assembly GCA_030270665.1). Lineage (NCBI taxonomy): Eukaryota > Viridiplantae > Streptophyta > Magnoliopsida > Malvales > Malvaceae > Hibiscus > Hibiscus trionum. Next base: position 1,873,741 of record BSYR01000016.1, read on the forward strand.
CCTACTGCGAATACCACCAGCACGAGGGGCATGGCATTTAGTATTGTGGGGAGTTCAAGCAAGTGGTCCAAGGAATGATGGACAATAAAGAAATTGAGTTTTTTGAGAGGAATGAGGAAAGTGGGGACCTAGAGGTGTGCGCGTCTGATGACGCTAAAGTCAAGTTTAGCTTAGACTGACCCTTTGTTATACCTCACAAGGCGAATGAGGGAAGCATATCCGAGGGAGAAAGCCCTAAACTGGCCCCAAAATTGAGAATATCTCGCCCGACGCCCTTCCCTTTTAAGGACGAAAGGAAGGTTCCATGGAACTATGCTGCCCATGTCTCGGTGCCAAAGAATGTGAATCCGATGAAAGAAAGCAGGTTGCCTAGTGAGAAAGAGCCCAAGAAATAGAGTGGTCCGAAGGAGTCGGAAATTGAAGTAGTAAACGAGGTGGGGAATCTCACAAGAATTGGGAGGTGTTACTCACCAGACACTACCAAAGAAGTAGATCCGAAGGGAAAAGAGAAGTCGATCGAGCCGGAGACTGAAAAGTTGTTTGGAGAGGACCCTCCTCCCAAAATTAATGAACTAGTGATAAAAGCACGGGCTCAAGAGTTTTTGATATTTTTGAATCACAACGAGTATAGCATTGTCGATCAGCTCCGGAAGCAGCAGGCCCGAATTTTAGTGTTAGAACTGTTGTTGAATTCTGAGAAACACCGTGATGCACTCCTAAAGGTACTAAACCGGACGTTCGTCCCGGACGACATTTCAGTCAACAAGCTAGACCGGATTGTAGGTCACATCACTGCGGATAATTTCATATCCTTCAGTGATGACGAGATCCTAGACGGAGGAGTGGGGTCAACAAAGGCTTTGAATATAACTACACATTGCAAAAGGTATGTCCTACCGGGGGTGCTTGTTGATAATGGTTCAGCTTTGAATGTGATGTCCATGGCAACTTTGCAAAGGTTACCTATAGACAGTTCACATATGAAGCCTTGTCGGAATTCAGTTAGAGCTTTTGATGGGACCCAAAGGGAAGTTGTGGGGAAGATCGAGGTACCGTTGCTAATCGGACCTACCGAGTATCTGGTCAACTTTATGGTGATAGATATCAAGCCAACCTATAACTGCTTATTAGGGAGGCCCTGGATCCATTCAGCGGGAGCTGTGCCCTCGTCATTGCACCAGAAGCTGAAGTTCGTCATTGAGGGGAAGTTAGTGAGTGTGTCCGCCGAACATGACAATATAGCATTTGTGGCTACCGACGCTTCATATGTCCAAACTAACGAGGAAGCGGTCAATGTACCTTTAGGGCCCTTGAATTCGTCAATGCAACATTTGTGACAGAGGGAAGCAAGATCTCGTGCCTGAAATTATCTAAATGCGCCATGATGCAAGTATGGCAGACTTTGGGATGGGGAGCAAAGAAAGGAAGAGGACTCGGTAGAAACTTGCAAGGATGCTTGCATGTCAGAGGTGTTATCAACAAACAAGACAGATTTGGGCTTGGTCATAAGCCCACATTTCATCAAAGAAAATTGGAATGGAAGTGGAGAGCCGAGCGGAGAATGACTAGACTCCGAGGAGAAGACATGTTATGGGAGCCAATTGTCTATATTGATATGAGAAACGTCTTTGTGTTAGGTGGAGTCATCAACCCCGAACAGATGGTACACGAGGCCAATATGGAGAATGCCAAACTTTGTGAGGAAGAGAAGATCAGCGAGGCGTTAGGAGAGTTGGATGTTAGTGTGATATCCAAAGATGAGGAGAGCTCGACCTTCTTGGCAGGAATCCGCCCTTGTCTGCCTGGAGAGGCTCTTAACAACTGGATTGTTCAGGATGTGCCTGTATTCTTTAGGTCTAAGCCAGAGTAATACTCAGAACTCACCCTATTTGTTTGTGCTCGCGAGCAATAGGGATCTTTTGTAAAGGGCACCTATGTTAATCTGCTCGTTTTAAATTCAATAAAAAGACGCTTTTCCAAAATTCCAAGCATCCCATTCATTTCATTCATTATTCGTTTATTATTTATTATTCCACTTAATCTGTAAATAATATACATTCATTTTCCCAATAACCATTCTTTTCATAAATGTTGCAGGACCCCTATTATTAACTTTGTGAATGATGTTGAATTTAATCCCGAGGTGGATTTTGAGCAACCATTGTATCTGGCCGAAGTTGGCAAAGAAGAGGGTAATGAGGAGGAATATGAAATTCCGGAAGAATTTCTCAAACTAATGGAGAGTGAAGATAGACAGATAGTCCCTCACCAAGAGGAGATAGAGATCCTAAATTTGGGGAATGATGATGAAGACCGAAAGGAGGTCAAGATTGGCACAACACTTTCGTCCGAAACCAGGGTCGAGCTAATGAACCTGTTGTTAGAATTCAAGGACATTTTTGCATGGACCTACCAAGACATGTCAGTCTAGACACGAGTATTGTGGTGCACAAACTACCGATCAGGCCAGAATGCAAGTCGGTCCAACAGAAATTGAGAAGGATGAGAACAAACACCTTGCTGAAAGTCCGGGATGAAGTAAGAAAGCAGTATCAGTCCGGGTTCCTAAAGGTGGTCGAATATTCAGAATGGGTGGCCAACATAGTTCATGTACCCAAGAAGGATGGAAAGTTTCACATGTGTGTGGACTATAGAGATCTCAACAAGGCAAGCCCAAAGGATAACTTCCCACTGCCTCATATCGATGCCCTAGTAGACAACACAGCAGGTCATTCGTGGTTCTCCTTCATGGACGGTTTTTCAGGATACAACCAAATAAAAATGGATCCTGATGATATGACCAAGACGACATTTGTGACAATGTGGGGGACATTTTGTTATGAGGTAATGCCCTATGGTTTGAAAAATGTTGGGGCAAGGTATCAAAGGGCCATGGTGTCGCTCTTCAATGACATGATGCACAAAGAAATTGAGGTCTATGTGGACGACATGATAGCAAAGTCCCAGACTGAAGGAGGGCATACCCAGAACTTGAGGAAATTATTACAGAGGTTGAGGAAGTATCAGTTGAAGCTCAACCCAGCAAAGTGCACTTTTGCCGTCACATTCGGTAAGCTTCTAGGCTTCGTGGTTAGCAAGAGGGGGATTGAGATTGATCCTGACAAAGTAAAAGCTACCCAGAATCTCCTGCCACCACAGACCCAAAAGGAAGTCCGGGGGTTCCTAGGGAGGTTGAATCACATATCCCGGTTCATCTCCCAGTTAACCGACAAATGCGACCCTGCCTTCAAACTACTTCGTAAGAATAACCCCGGGGTTTGGGATGAAGAGTGTCAAGAGGCTCTAGATAAGATCAAGAGGTATTTGACCAATGCTCCAGTCTTAGTACCCCCAGTACCAGATAGGCCGCTGATCATATACTTGACAGTTTTTGAGAATTCGATGGGATGTGTCCTAAGGCATCATGATGAGACCGGCAAGAAAGAAAAGGTAGTCTACTACTTGATTAAGAAGTTTACCGAGTGTGAGACTCGATACCTGCAAATCCAGAAGTTATGTTGTGCCCTAGTATGGGCAACCAAGAGGCTCAAACAATACATGTTGTACCACACCACGTGGCTGATCTCCAAATCGGACCCTCTAAAATTTTTGATGGAAATGCCAGCGCTCACATGAAAGTTAGCCCGTTGGCAAATGTTGTTATCTGAATTTGATATCATGTATGAGTCAGAAGGCAGTAAAGGGGAGCGCTATAGCAGACTTTCTGGCAAGCCGGGCCTCAGATGATTATGAACCATTAGACTTCAGCTTCCCGGACGAAGATCTAATGTGTATAACTAAGGGGGAGAATGACATCGTTGAAGGAGAGTCATGGAGGCTATACTTTGATGGGGCATCCAACACTCTAGGCCACGGAGTCGGGGCAGTGCTAGTTTCTCTGGAGGAGATACATTACCCTTTCACCAGTAGACTGGACTTTTTCTGTACCAACAACATGGCTGAATATGAGGCGTGCATCATGGGGTTGCGTGCAGCCATTGAAAGAAGGATAAAGAAACTCCAGGTATTTGGGGATTCTTCTTTGGTAATATATCAGCTCAGGGATGAATGGGAGACCAGGGATCCAAAGTTGGTCAAGTATTACAACTTGGTCCAGGGACTGATCAAGAATTTTGAGAAGATCAGTTTTACTCACCACCCCAGGGAGGATAATCAGATGGAAGACGCCCTAGCAACCTTAGCTGCCACATTCAAGGCAGGCTCAGGTGCAGAGATGAGACCGATTAAGATGCGAATGTTGGAAGTACCAACTCACTGTTACAACATAGAAGAAGAGGTGGATGGTAATACGTGGTATCATGACATCTTGCAGTACATTAGATACAAGACATACCCCGTAGAAGCTAATGAGAGTGACAAAAGGACCATTAGGAGAATGGCAACCGGATATGTCCTAGACGGGGAAATCTTGTACAAAAAGGGAAAGGACCAAGTACTGCTAAGGTGCATTAACGCTCGGGAGGCCAAAAGCATTCTGGTAGAAGTTCACGATGGGTTGTGTGGGACTCATGCCAACGGCTTCTCAATGGTCCGAAAGATCATGAGGTATGGCTACTTTTGGTCAACCATGGAAGGGGACTGTATTGACTACGCTAAGCAGTGTCATAAATGTCAGATATATGCTGATAAAATACACTCACCGTCGATGCCATTGCACACCATGAATTCCCCTTGGCCTTTCACCATGTAGGGAATGGAAGTGATTGGCCAGATCCACCCCAAGGCTTCCAATGGACACCACTTCATCCTTGTTTCCATTGACTACTTCACTAAGTGGGTAGAAGCTGCTTCCTATGCCAATGTTACTAGGGCAACAGTGTGCAAATTCCTGAAAAAGGAGATTATTTGTCGATACGGGATGACAAAAAGGATCATTACTGATAATGGTTCCAATCTGAATAATAAGATGATGGATGAAGTATGCAAGCAGTTCAAAATAAAACACCACAACTCCACGGCGTATCGCCCAAAAATGAATGGGGCAGTAGAGGCCGCAAATAAGAACATCAAGAAGATTATAGCCAAGACCACGGACACATTCAAGGATTGGCATGAGAAGTTGTCATTTGCCCTCTTCGCATACTGGACATCCATACATACTTCGACTGGGGAAACACCGTACTCTATGGTTTATGGTACAGAAGAAGTATTGCCTATAGAGGTAGAAATCCCATCTCTCAGGATACTGAATGAGGTAAAACTGGAGGAAGCTGAATGGATACATGCTCGGTTTGATCAGTTGAATCTCGTTGAAGAGAAGCGACTGAGGACCATTTGCCATGGTCAAATGTACCAGAAAAGAATGATGCGAGCCTATAACAAGAAGGTTTGTAACCCCCTCGTCCCGGTCTGGCCGGTTGACCGGTCCGAGTGGGCCACACGGGGAAAACCGAAGCGAAACCCGTTAAAGTTCCCCCTCGGTTAGCAACCCTATTTTTTTTATTTTAAAATCTTGTCTAAAAGGATATTAAACCCTATGTGGTCAAACAGCGGAACAAGAATACAAGAGACAAACATTCGAACCCAAAACAGCAATTAAACAGCCCACTTTTAATCTTTTAAACAGGCCGTTTCAAAACGCCCTTGAGGCGTATCGAAACGCCTTGACCAGGTCAACTGACCCAGAGCCTTTACAAGGGGCCGTATCGAAACGGGGGTCAACCGTTTCGAAACGCCCACGACGGTCAATATCTCGTGGTCAACGAGATTTTGACCGTTTCGAAACCTTCACACCCGTTTCGAAACACCTTCATCTCGTGAATTTCTCAGAATTCCAGTAGCCAAAACGTTCCGATACGCGTTTCGGAACAGGGGTTCCAAAGGCCATACCATATCGAAACGCGTTCCGGTACGGGGTCCCTGAAGCCTACCCATTCCAAAATGATCCCTCCCGTTTCGAAACGCCGGCAGTCTGTAACCTTTGAAATACAGATTTAGGGGTGTTTTGACAAGTCTAAAGGTCCCATAGGACCCCCTAAAGGCACACAAAACCATCAAACAAGGTCTAGAGGCATACATCCTAGATTTAACATACTCAAACACATACAAGCATGGATTTGGACAATCTTTCTAACATGGCAAATTACACATTAAGAGCCTTTCATACAAGCATGCTTGAAGACATTTAAAAAGAACCAATAAGCATCACACATATTAAGTGAGTCCACATGCCATTCAAGCAACCTAAGCGCTCATAAGACATCCATCGTACTAACATTTGGCAAGATATAACATGCTTACAAATCAAGTCAACCATAGACATACATCAAGACTCGAATCAACAATTCATATCCCATTGCTTAACTATTACATTCTATTACTTGAAATCCATACATTGAGCTCACCAAAAGCGACACTTGGAGACCTTCCCTTGCCTCTGCCACCCACAAGCTATTTATCTGCATTGTCGAACAAAAGAGAGCGTAAGCATAAAAGCTTAGTGAGGGTAAGCTCTTCAAAAACAAACCTCGACAATGCAGGGTCCAAGCACGAGCTACGACCAAGATAAAATGCATGTTCTTACCTCCGGTCCACACGAGCCATGATTCTAAATGATGCATAAACATATAATCAATATCATGTCATGCTCAACATGTTCAAAACCACAATACATGAAATCACATATATTAAACCATGTTAGCAACACATCCCAAATCACATTGGCTCACAATTAACCACATAATGGCAACATAAACTACAATCCTTATTGGCACCTAGCTATGACTCGAATACGCGGATAATCGTTGGAACTCACATCCAACAACACAACCATTACCTGACAGTGGGATTCCACTCATCACCGTTCACGCGGAGGGGATTCCACTCATCCTCACGCCTCATCTCATGCGGAGGGGATTCCACTCATCCTCACGCCCGTCGATGGGATTCAACTCATCACTGACTAATGTAAATACAATTTTCGGGCGTACCCGTACTCCTCCTTGGTGACTCAACGCCACCAAGGCCACGCGCGACTTTTGACTCATGTGTACACACTAACATCCTAATGATCGATCATTTGTACCCAAGCATACTAGTGCCAATACTAATACATTCCACAATACCATTTATTAACAACTTCCGTGCTTAGCACGTACTCACCATGACTTACTATCATGCACAAACCACATTTCCATGCCTAGCATGTACTCACCATGATCCTCGGATCAAGCAATCACCTCATAATCTCATTTCACATGACAACACACATGTACATCATTAACAACCATATCACATCATATTTTGCACACGTGAATAACCATATCATACCTATCATCAACATACATACAACAATGCATCCAACATGCCTCAACATACATGTATACAACATATATATAACCAACACCATCACGATTTAACACGAGGCATATACAACCATTAAAGAGTGCAACCAAAGTCTCTAATCAAAGCTTGGGATTAGGCTACCACTCTAATCCCAACTCTAGGTGGGTTTACCAAGCCCATCCTAGGTTCACATGCTTGAACCAAATACTCAAAACCAATTCAAAAACGTTTAACCACTCACCTAAGCTTCCAAGCTCCAAGCCAAGCAAGCAACCTCCCTCAAATTTTCGGATTTCTTCCCGAAGCTTCCCCAACACAAATTCCCGCTTCTAAACAACCTCGAACACATTTCAAACAATTCCAAATCAGCCCAACATCAAAATACCAACCCGGAAAACAATTCAAATCAAATTTACAACGTTGCAAGCCATGACCAAACCCCACACTTTGCAATTTCGGGCAGCCCCTAAACCATGTCCAAAAACCATGTTTCCATCATCCATAGCACCCACAAACAATCCCAAATCAACCCCTAACCATTACCCTAACATCAAACCTCAATTTCCAACACAAACCACACCCAAAACTCAACTAAAAACCCTCCTAAAAACCCATTTTTATCCAATTTCGGGAATCATGATAAAACACTTTAAAATTCACTTATGTTGGACCTTAGGAGTTGCAAACAACTTAGCTAACAATAATAAATCAATGGCTTAAGTTAAAGACCATAAAGCTCTCATTTTTAAACAAAACCCTAAAACTTCACATTTCAAAAAATCATGTAAGAATATGAGAAATATTGGTACCAACACGAAGAGGAAGACAAGACCAAGTCAAAAACACAATTACCTTTTAAAAAGCTCCAAATATGAAGTTGAAAGAGATGAAATGATGAAAGGGGGAGGGAGAGAGCTTCCATGTCGTTGAAATGGTGAAAATGGGGTGAAGAAGATGAGCACATGTTTTAATTCAACAAAAAGGGGTTTTAATTTTAAAAGTTCATCTTATTTACCATTTTGCCATTAATGAGATGGCAAATCCTCCTTTATCATAAAATCCATGGGATTTAATTCCCAAAACAATTTTGATCCAACATAGAATCTTTTTTATTCGAATATCTAAAACCCGAAACAATATTTTAATATTATTTCCATCCGACCCCTAAACCCGGGTGTTACAAGGTTCGTCTGAGAGAGTTTCAGGAAGGAGACTTGGTACTGCGAAAGGTATTATCCACCCAAAGAGATTCTCGAGGGAAATGGATGCCTAATTGGGAAGGGCCCTACGTGGTTAAAAAGGCCTATTCTGGAGGGGCACTGATCCTGAAGGAAATGGATGGGAAAGAGTTGGGCAATTCAGTGAATTCAGATTTGGTCAAGAAGTACTATGCGTGAAAGACGAAGTAGGGTGAAAACCCGAAAGGGCGCCTCACGGGAAATAAATACTTAAAGCGAAAACCCGAAAAGGGCGCTTCAAGTATTAAAAAAATGGTGGAGTGAAAACCCGAAAGGGCGCTTCACAAAACAAAAAAAAAACAAAAAAAGGAGGAAAACGGAGAAAAAGGGGGAATCGTAGGACGAAAACCCGAAAAGGGCATCTTGAGATTAAGGGGGAGTTGAGAATTGAAGAGGGGTATCCGCAAGGAAGTACCAATAAGTACACGATCAGCGGGTATGATCTTTCAGAACTCAGAAACATGCAGGATAATGCTAGCAAAGGGTCTGCTTAGGTCGATGGACTCCCACATCATTCACGAGGAAAATGCTTAGGCTATTGCATCATTTGTTCCTTCCATGCATGATATTTTCATGAACTTCAAAATATATTAATAAATATTATCTGGCGTCTTCATTCATCTCTTTTCAAAGAATTACTCAAGCAGTTTGAAATAGACTTACAAAGCAAAAGATTTCTTGGTATTTCTCTGGTTTGATCTCTTGAATGTAGGTGAATAAAAGAAGCTAAATCGGCCCGATGTCGGGATAAGTGACGAGGACCCTGAAGGAAAATTTCAAGCAGCTGGCCACAACCAGGCTTTGATGAGATAATTGTCGCACAGACCAAAGGAAAAGAAAAAGAAAAAAAAGAAAAAAAAGAGAGAAATAAAAAAGAAAAAAGAAAAGAAAGAAAAGAAAAAGAACGAAAGAAAAAAGAAATGGAGTGAAAACCCAGAACGATGCTTCATAAAAAGATAAATACCAAAGTGAAAACCTAAAAAAGCGCTTTGGGAGGGAAAAACCGAGCATGGAATCCGCAAAAAGGGCTTCCCAAAAGATCTAGAGGCTAAACCCGAGTGTGAGACAAACATCGGCATCAAAGAGAAAGTAAAAGATCAAGAGAGATCGACAGAAGAAGTTGGACAAAATTAGTGCTTATGGTCTTTGCTTTATTCTTGTTGCACAAGTACAAGCAAAGAGGGGCAACTGTAATCACTAATTTTGTCTAGGTTAGCATCCTTTTATTTCGTTTCATAATAATGGGCTTTATTACTTTCTCATATGTATATATATCGAATAATTGATAATAAAAACAAAAAAACAGCATATATGTCTTGATGTTGTTATGAAAATATCACTTATATCATATTATTAGCCATTATCTACTATCCCCATCGTCTTCACTATTACCATTATAAAGTACCATATGTTATCAATATTATTCTTATCATTATTACTATGTTACCATACTATTTACTACTATCCACTATATTATTTACCTATCTACATTTATTATCCCATATATTATTATTACCTATTATCATTATATCTATTAGTGTTATGTTATATTATTAATACTATTTTAATAATGTCATGTGTTGTTATTATTATTGTTATTATCCTATTATTATTATTATTACCATTATTATTAATGATTCTAAAAATAAATAAAAAAAACCGATATATATAAGCAAGCCCAAATTAAATAAAGAAAAAGTCCAATTAAAATAATAAGCCCAATAGTTTATTAAAGTCCATTTACAATTAAGAAAAAATCTAAAAGGTTTACATGGTCGGTTGGCCCAATTCCGATTACAAACCCTAACCCAATGATGTCTACGCAGGCAATTACCAGTCGTCAGATCTGGATCAGATCTGACGGCCCAGACAAAAGATGACAGAAACCCTAGGAAAGGGTCCGCCCAGGTTCGCGCCGCACGATCAGAGCCTTTGGAGCAGATGGAGATCCAACGCTTCAGAATTCCCCTTCACAGAAACCCTAGCATCCATCAGATGATGCTGCGCCACCCGGATCTGAACCGTTGGATCAAACACGATCTAACGGCTCGAATGCAAAGAGAATTCACACGCGCGACTTCCCCAAATCTCAGCACGTCCACGCGCGGCGTTTGAGGTCACCACGCGCACGCGTGTAGCACACGCCCGACGTTTCGGTGCACTTGAGAGCTCGCCACGTCGTCCCCGTCCGATCCAACGGACGATCCAGTGGCCACGACAGTCTGCCGTACGAACCATGCACGAAAAGAAAGAGATATCAGCAAATATCAAAATGCAGCAAATCAAAAGGGGAAAAAGAAAAGGAAAACGAACAAAGGCAACAGAATGGCAGGGGAATGACAGAATCACACATGAATCCGGCCAAATGAAATATACGAGCCAATAGAAATTTTCCATCCAATAAAAAAAATGTAAAAACAATCGAAAATCCGGCTATAAAGTCGAATCGATATTCATTGTAATGGGATTCGTGATCTCCCGCAAAAAAGCACGAAGAGCAATACTAATTCCAGACATCATTTTCAGGTATATCGATTTCCATTGTTGCATGTAAAGATAGAAAAATAAAAAGAAAAGTTTTTTTTTTTGTTTTTTTACCTTTCGACTTCTCACTTCTCTGCCGAGAATAAGCCTAGCCATCCGGTGGCTCTAAACGGTGACTCGGTTAGGGGAAACGAGAAGGGCCTCCCTTCGTCTCTGTGTCGTTCCGTCTCTCGGGTGTCTGATAGGTTCTTTAGGGGCTTAGGTTTTCTGGGTTTTGTTTCGAAAGGAATAGGAGGGTGTCGGGGTTTGGTTTTGAGGAGAGTTAGAGGTGAAGGGTTTTTCTTTAGGTTGTTTCTGGGTTCTTTAGGTTTAGCTTTTCTTTTCTGGTTTTGGGGGAGCGTTTTTAGAGTAAGGGTTGTGAGAAAGTGGGTGTTTTTAGGGCTTTAGGGTTTTGTCTTATTGCCGGTGTGATTTTGAGGTCGCCGAACGGTGAGTATCATTGGCCGACGTTTAGAGAGTCGAGAGAGAGAAAGAATGTAAGGTGACGGCTAGGGTTTTGTTTCTCGGGCGAAAGGGGTAATCGGGGTGTTTAAGGTGGTATTTATAGTGTCGCGTCGTTTTGTTTTTGGCTTATTAGCGTGTTAGGTCCCTCTACGTCGGGCTATTAGCGTCTTAGGGGTTTCTGCATGGGAAAATTACACCCTAGGTCCTTAGGGTTTTGGGTCCGTGTCCCGTTTCGTCCCAAATCGAGTCTATTTTTGGTCTTATTGTTCGTCCAGTCCCCCTTCCTTCGTCCCGTGTTCATTTTGGTCCCCGTGCCCAGTTTTAAAACCTTTTCTTTCCTTTTTTTCATTTTTGCCACTGTTTTTGCATATATGTCAATTTGGTACGTTTTTTGTCTAATTGCTTTTAGTATGTTGTTAATGCATGTTTTTAATGCCATGTGTTATTCTTTTAATCGAATATATATGTTGGTACGATATGTTTATTGTAGTCTTGTGGTTCCCGCATGGTTCATTTTATTGCTTGATTACCGTTTTATCGAATATATGTTTTTGGTTTGTTTCTATGGTCTACAATGTTTAGTGTTCTTTAGGTTTTCGTGCTTGGTTCGAGTAGCTACATGTGTCGAATATATATGTGTTTCCATGACTTGTCCTCCCATTCATGAGTTTTATATATTAATTAAACCAATATAAGATGTCATTTCGATTTAATTAATTAATATATGGTTAGGGTGTTAAAATTGGGCCTCGTAGTGGTTTTGATGTAGGTATCCTTAATATGGGCCTTTTGAGCCCTAGGATAGATAGGTTGGTTGAGTGTCTTATGGGCTTCACCCTTTCTTAAAATGGGCTTGGGTTAGTTAGCTTAGATAAGTTATCTCGATCGGTTTAATTACTTCGGTTTGTGCGCCCGCCTTATAGGGGCATGATTCGAGTAATTAGGTCGGTTCGGGTTTAAGGCTTTTATTAGGTTTAATCGCACTCGCTTCTAAAAACCAGAATTAATGTGACACCTAGACAAAAATAATACAATATAATCCATAATTGATTCGAACCTTTTAATTAGGATATAAACGATGTAGGGTCTAACATTAGAATTATGTGATAAATGATTAAACCAGTAATTAATATTCAATAACTTGGACCCTTAAGTTAGGGTCTTGGGTGGGCTTTTTATGTTTTTATTTTGAGTACTTTTATGACATGCATATTTATATTTGTCATTCATGAGGCCCAATTGTCAAGCATGATAACCGGACTTATAAATATACCCCAAGAGAGGTATTAATTAACCCCGGTATCTAAAAAATGACAGTCCTAGCTTAATGGATGTCGATCGAATATTTGGGTTAATTTTCACCGTCTCTAGGTAAGCGAAAGCATAAAAAAGGAAAATAACATGCATCATCCTTTATTTGTTTGCATCATGCATAAAGGTGACGTACGGGATCCGAACCCTAAACTAACACGGCAGACAGTCTTATATGATGTCGGTTTAGTCTATGGTCCGGTGTACCGTCATCCTTTTTAATTAAATGTTTAATTAATTCTAAAATCAAAAATTCGATAAAGCCCGTGCAAATTAAGCCACATTTTCATTTAAGAACATTTTTATTAAATTCACTTTGGATCTTAAATAATTTCTATCGATTAAAGGTAACAAGTAATTTGGTACCGATTTTCGGGCGTGATGGGGGTGTTAATCCTTCCCCACACGTAACCAACGCCCGAACGCGTTTTAAAACGAATCTCTGGTTTTGTGGTGTCCGGTCTATCTAGTGGCCGGTAGTGACTCCAAAATTTTTACCATTTCTCAAAACACGAATTTTTCCCCTTTTTAGTAAACCAATTTCAAAAAGAAAGTGATAAGGCCTTAGTTAATTCGTTTTTCAAAAAAAAAACCTTATCACACAATGAATTTGTAACTCTTGCTATGCATGGATCAAAACTATTCGTTTAATATTATGTGATATGAGTATTTTAATATAGATTTACACATGACTAGGGGCGGACAAAATTTGGCTCGACTCGGAAAAATTAAGTTATTCGATTCAAAGCGAAAATATTTTATTCGTAATTTTATAAACTTGACTAAAAAAATTCAAATAAAGTTTGAGTTATAAAATGGAAATTTGAATAACTTGAATTTTTTAGTAATTAGTGGATTCGTTTTCATGTTTGAGTGGAGTCTCTCAATTCTGTCTGATATATATATATATATATATATATATATTGTATATGGTTATAGAAAATTATTTAAATTAATTAAAAACTAATTAGTGCCCTAACATTATAAATGTTTACAATTAAATTTGAACAAAAACTCGAACAACTCGACTTGACTCGAAAATAATAAAACAAAGTTTGAGTTATAAAATATGACTCTTTAACTCGACTAATTCAAATTTTTTGATTCGACTCGATCCAATGTCCACCTCTACACATGAGTGATTTTAGTATACACAAAAATTATTTATATTTTATTATTCCAACCATGGATGGACTGAGAAGGTATTGGGGTGAAGTCGCACCCGTTAGAAATTTTAAATTCTCATCCAATTTAAGTATTTTCTTTATATTTTCTATTTATAATTTAATTTCACGCACTTAAATTTATAATATAACTCTCTCAATTCACTAATTAATTCACTTTGAACATATTCGATCCTTCTAATTGAATTTGATTGACCTGATTCGACTTATGGGTTAACCTGATTTGACTTTTTAGGTTGACCAAATTTGAATGGGTATTGGGCTCATGCATTTGGACTTTATCAATGGGCATTGCTAAATTATTGGGTATTTCAATGGTTATTTACATTACCCGAAAATAAGAGAAAAAGTTGGAATAATTTATCTTTTGATCAAAAAAAAAGTTGGAATAATTTATCTGTGTTCTCATAACACGTTTCTAGAAAATCCAAGGGTGTTTACAGACGATTTTTCGCAATTAGTTTGGATATCCAATGCTGGGAAATACTTTTAAATTCTTAATGATTTTTTAATTTTTTAATTTTATTTTTTTATGATTTTTATATTTTTAATAAGTTCTTAAATTTTTAAAAATCAAACATTGTCCGGGTGATGTCAGCACATTAACGGCCGAAGATGAATTTCGTTAATCAAGTTACTTAATCGATGTAATTTTTAATTATGAGAGCTTCAATTAATGGTTTTCTCGAGAAAAATTTTGATTGGATTTTTAAAGAAAAAATCGTAATTTTTTTACCTTTTAACTCAAATTTTTCATTATGATTAACTGTTTAGAGTAAGATTTTAAATAATCACTTTTGGGCTATTAAAAAAGATTGTAGGTTTAAGGTATAAGATTTATGGTTTATTTTTATAAAAAAAAACAGAAAATTATATTAATAATTGATGGTGTGAATTAAAAATGAAAATAATAAAATTATTATAACATTTTACTATCAGAATTGACCAAAGTGAACGTAGTCAGTGACAGAATGTGGGAAAGATTAACTGAGCCGGGCATCCCTCTCAAAATAAATTACAAGATGATATAATAGTAAAATTATTATTTAGTTTCTTAAAAATATAATTTATTTTGACTCTTATAATTTAAACATTCTTTAAATAGTTTTCTCTATTAATAACGTTGAGTTCCACCACCGCAGTATAGTCCCTCCCCCATGAACGTGAGACTACTTTCAAACGGTGTTATGAACATAGTGGCGGAGCCACATCTAGATTAGAGGGATCAATTAACCCAACTTGATTTGTTGTGGTATGAGCTTTTTAAAGAATTAAATGAGATTTTTAAGGAGTTAGTATTTTTTTCATAAAAGTATTAAAATTGGCCCACTTGATTTGATTCGATATTGATTCTACAATAAATATTGTAGTAATATGTAAAACATTGTACCTCAAACTTTACTTTAACCCTATTGTACGAAAATCCTAACTCTGCTATTGTGTGAACGTGAGGGTTTTATCAACAGAAATTGCGTTTTTTCTCTCCCTATATTAGTTGGTATTACAAAGCCTAAGACAGTGGGTAAGTGGATGAGAAATTGGGGAAGAAAGGGAATAAGAAAAACTGCCTAGAGGTATATAGGGTTCGATTTGGTTTGGTAAAAGAATTTAATAATCTATTGATTTTTTTTCTCAAATTTTGAGATTTTGTATTTTATTTTGACTAAAATAATTTTATTTTATGACTTTTAAACATTATTTGGTAAAATTTTAAAGTATTTTTTATAAATATTTTAAAAGAATTAATTTTTCAAGTAAATAAAAATTAATTAATATATGTTATGAATATTTATTTATGTGGATGTCTATCATGATAAGAACTTTATCAAGAAGATTTGACTTACTTTATCATTAGGAATATTATCTACATTAATTAGAGTTTAATGTATTATGTACTTCTTATTCCTATTAATATATAATTTACTGAATGCATTGTACACAAGTCTATATTTGAGAATAATACAAATCTCCCTCTTTCTCTCATCTCTTTGTTCTTCTTGTTCTTCTTTATTTTATCCACAACACGTTATCAACACGAAACTTTAACCAATTGCCTTAGTTCTAGTTGGTGATTCATAATACAAGATTTATTTATCGTAGCTCATACCACACACCCAAGTCGATAGTCCATGCATAATTATTTGGTATGTATCTACGGTATGTTCATCCTTATCATAAATCATTTTTGGTTGGTTTTTATTGGCGCCATTGATGTTAACTAAATAATGAAACTATGAAAGTCAATGCATTAGAAGTTAATATTAGAGGTATTTACGGTCTTGAATTTTTTTTGAAAATAATTAAAAGGAAATTAAATAAACAAAAATGTGATGTTCGCACAAAAGGTGATATGCCATTGTGGTATGTTTATTAATTAGTTTATAAATTGGTTAATGCATTATGATATATTTTAATTATTATTGAAGCCGTATTTTAAAAAAAATGTGACATGGCATGTTAGGTCATCATCTGTTTCAATGTTTTAGTCCATAATTAAAGATTAATATTTGTTTATGCTATTCTATTTTTGATAGTTGATGCTTTTAACATTGCTTTTGAATTTTACATGGTATCTTTGAATGGCTTGGAAAGAGACGATACATAAAGGGATTATGAAAAGCTATCTCGGTCATTTGCTATGTCTCCATTGTTCTCGAGAGAAAAATCAATATCGGTAAATTTTGGTTTTATTTTTATTCTTTATATTATTGTATTAAAGTGCGATAAATCATGGTGATTTTGCTCAAAATCAATAATTTTCATGTGTCGAAAAACTTACTATAGACTTCTCTCAAGATCAAGTGTTGAAAATTTTTCTTTATCCAAAATGTTTTATGGGAGGCATTCCCTGCAGTGAATGCAAGCATAATGTTTATTCCATGCGATTATTGGATCTGTTTCATTCCCTAAAGAGAATGCAAACATGGTAAATCATTATTCAATTAGAGACATAACTTCGATATAATCCAAGTATATTAGCCGGACATCCCGTTTTGCGAGGCTACTAGTCTCAAAGGAGCTTTTTAAATGACCTTGTGAAGTGATTTAACAATGCCGCGTATGAGGATTAAATCTTTGTTCTCCGTGATGAGGATATGTTAATAAAAACATACTTCACTTTTCACGAAAAATAATGTTATCCTCAAACACAATATCGTGAAAAGGTTTCAAAGACTCATTGGCTCTACTCCATTCCCTGAAGTGAATGTGAGATTATATTATGAAAAGAATAAAAGCCACATTAGAAGTTGTGGTCGTGGTCGAGGCTATGAATATAGACATAGAAAACATGGTCATTTAAGAATGCTTCTACCCACCAGTAGTGAAGTTATGAGGATGACAAGAGTGATAAAGATCATTCTAAGGAATTGAAATCATTTTACCAATGTGATGTTATAAATCATTAGTCTCGTACTTATCGTACGCTGAAAAAAAAATCAACAATCATTGAATGATAAAGGAAAGAAAATAAAAACAAATTTTGTTTGTGAAAATGACGAAGATGATATTGCTCCAACTCATTTAGACGTTGTTGGACCAACTTATTTGGACATTGTTGATTTCCTTATAACCCTCGAAGGAAAAAACCATCTTCTAATTATTCTCATAACTTTGAAAAGAATTATTTATCTTTTTATTTATTTTGCTTTAAGTTTATTTACTTTACACATTAATTATTTATGTTTTATATTTATATTTATATATTATGATATTTATTTATTTTGTTTCACATAATTACTATTAAATACAATCTATGGTGATGATTTATGCTTAGCAGAAGCATACGATATATTTTTTCACTTAAATGCAAGGAAAAAATGTGAGTACTATATCTCAAAGTACTGAAAATATTGATGCTCTAGAAGAGCAGTGAATTCTTGTGAGAAAGCACATTATGAAAAGTGCAAAATTGTAAATATTACAATAATTATCGCTAGATAATAATATCGTCATCACTAGAAGTAGAAATTTTAAGAGAGCAATATGAGTTTGCAAAATATCCCTTTGAGAATTATAGTTAACATATGTTATCAATTGGCATGTGAAATAAGCCAATGTAGATGTAACAACGGGGAGTTGCCACCAATCCTTTGTTTTACTTTAGGTGCGATTGGAACACCTAAAAACCCGGTTATTTTAATAAAACTTGTTTTTTATCGTTTTTATTAAAACAACGAGTTTTGGTCTGCGAAAACCAAAAAAATAGGTTCGGGAGTCGATTACGTGTGGGGATGGGTGAGCACCCTCACAACGCCCAAAATTGGTACTTGTCGATTACGTAATATCTTAATGGTGGAATTATGAATTCGAATATAATTTATCAATGTGATCCCTTAAAATATTTAAACGAATGTTTGTTTGTAG
Organism: Hibiscus trionum; assembly: GCA_030270665.1. Classification (NCBI taxonomy): domain Eukaryota; kingdom Viridiplantae; phylum Streptophyta; class Magnoliopsida; order Malvales; family Malvaceae; genus Hibiscus; species Hibiscus trionum. The sequence continues at coordinate 1,892,132 of BSYR01000016.1, forward strand.
AAAAGAAAATTTACACCCCAACAACCGGGGCATAATTTTCGTATATAAAAGGAATTTACACCCCTACGTTCGGGGCATAATTTTTGTTAGATTCCCGACTGAAGGGAATTTATTTTAAAAATTATAATTTAGAATTAAAAATGATATTTTGTAATAGGGACTAAAGGAAAGTGGCATCCTTACGCTCGGGGTACGTTTTTCATGATAATCCCTAATAAAAAAGGTTTTAATTTAAAATTTAATTAAATAATATATACGAATATATAAATAATTCATACAAGCATAACATACATAATAAAATTAAAATATAAGAACTTTTTATATTGCATACAAAGATATTTATTACAAAAAGCCGACATTAAAATAAATAAAAAGATGAGGATCAAAATTTACCCTACAAGAAGCTCGAAATAATAATTCCGCCCGACCCCTAGCAAGTTCTCCGCATCATCTCGCCATAACTCAAAAATTAATTCGAACAAACCTCAACAGGACCTCTGATCGAACAGTGCTGCCCCTAAGGTTCGAAAGGGGCACTGCCTCTTAATTTTGCGCCATTTCCATGGCATTTGTTAGCCATTTCTGTGGCTTTTCCCCTCTGTGTGTCTCTATGAGTAGCAACCATCCTCCCCTTTTATAGTGCTTTGGGGAGGGATGAATCACCTAAGGTAAGGACGTGGGGCCTTGCATGGCACCCACGTATTTTGTTTTTTTGTTTTTATTTTGTTTTTACTTTTTTTGTTTTTTAATAATATAAAATAATACATTCAAGTGGAAAATAAATAGTTATGACCCGGACATAAAATGGGTATTACAGCTGCCCCTTTTGCTCATTGTTGTGTAACAGGAATAGAGCAAAAATAAAAGGATAACCATTTTATGTCCGTTCGGATCTGGATTCCTTCTTTTGGCCACCACTTCTTCTAAGCTTCAGTTGATCTGCTCGACCGCTCTTTGTAGGCAAAATTTTCAAAATGGAACGATCCGCTGGGGAGATAATCTTTAAACTACGGAGACCCGTGGAAGAAGCAAAATAAGTTTGACTTGCTATGACTCTGACATTGACGAATACCTGGAGAAAACTTGACCTAACTGCGATACTGATGAAGAAGCAAGGTCTGCAAAACTTGATCCGGCTGCAACACTAACGAAGAAACAGGATCGGAGGATGATGGTCTTGACAGTTGGTCTGAGGATACATGATCGGATGATGAAGGCTCTGATCTTGGATTCAAAAAATACCTCCAGCTCGACACCTAGATTTCTTTTGCATTTTTCTCAAATGCACAGGGATCAACGAATTTGACTTGCCTTTACCGGTAGTCGTTTGCTCCGGGCTAGTTGTACCATTCCCCTGGGTACAATCAGTTTGGACCAATCATGATATTGGATTTTTCCTAAGGATTTATTTTCCTTGGACCATTCGTTAAAATGGATTTTCGATGGACATCTGAATTGTCCATTGTCTTAAACTTAACCGTGTTTAAGCACGTTATGCCGACATTTCTGTCGACTTTCGGATTTGCATTTTTCCCAAATGCACAGGGATACGGTTTTGACTTGCCTTTACCGGTAGCCGTTTGCTCCGGGCTAGTTGTACCATTCCCCTGGGTACAATCAGTTTCTACCAATCATGAGATTGTATTTTTCCAAAGGATTTATTTTCCTTTGACCATTTGTGACAATGGATTTTCGATGGACATTTGAATTATTCATTGTCTTAAACTTAACTGTGTTTAAGCACGTTGTTCCGACATTTCTGTCGGACTTGTCAAAAATAGCTTCGATCTAGTAGCAACTCTGCAGAAGGAACAAAATATTCCAAACACGTTTATTTTTCCGTTTTTTGGTTTATTTATTTTTTACATATACAACATGGGTGAAGAAAATCAATAATTTTTGTTGACCAAGCTACAACACTGACGAGGAGGCATGGTCTAAAGTAAGTTTTGATCTAGCTACAACACTAACGATGAGGCAGGATCAAGAGTTCAAGTTTGGTCAAGCTACATCCTTGACGAAGAGGCATGACCAGGAGTTGACCGAGCTACGACACCTGACGAAGAGGCACGGTTTGAAGTTGTTTCGATCCAGCTACAACACCGACGAGGAGGCATGATCGAGGGTTCAAGTTTGGTCCAGCTACAGCACCGACAAAGAGGCAAGACCAGGAGTTGACCGAGCTACGACACCTGAAGAAGAGGCACAGTCTGAAGTTGTTTTGGTCCAGCTATAACACCGACGAGGAGGCAGGATCGAGAGTTCAAATTTGGTCTAGCTACATCCCTGATGAAGAGGCAAGACCAGAAATTGACCGAGCTACAACACCTGACGAAGAGGCACGGTCTGAAGTTGTTTTGATTCAGCTACAACACCGACGAGAAGGTAGGATCGAGAGTTCAAGTTTGGTCTAGCTGCATCCCTGACGAAGAGGTAAGACCAGAAGTTGACTGAGCTACAACACCTGAAGAAGAGGCACGGTCTGAAGTTGTTTTAATCCAGCTACAACACCGACGAGGAGGCAGGATCGAGAGTTCAAGTTTAGTCTAGCTGCATCCTTGACGAAGAGGCAAGACCAGAAGTTGACCGAGCTATGACAACTGACGAAGAGGCACAGTCTGAAGTTGTTTTGATCCAACTACAACACCGACGAGGAGGCAGGATCGAGAGTTCAAGTTTGGTCTAGCTACATCCCTGGCGAAGAGACAAGACCAGAAGTTGACCGAGCTACGACACCTAACGAAGAGGCACGGTCTGAAGTTGTTTCGATCCAGCTACAACACCGACGAGGAGGCAGGATCGAGAGTTCAAGTTTGGTCTAGCTACATCCCTGACAAAAAGGCAAGACCAGAAGTTGACTGAGCTACGACACCTGACGAAGAGGCGCGGTCTGAAGTTGTTTTGATCCAGCTACAACACCGACGAGGAGGCAGGATCGAGAGTTCAAGTTTGGTCTAGCTACATCCCTGACGAAGAGGCAAAACCAAAAGTTGACCGAGCTACGACACCTGACGAAGAGGCACGGTCTGAAGTTGTTTCGATCCAGCTACAACACCGACGAGGAGGCAGGATCGAGGGTTCAATTTTGATCAAGCTATAACCTTGACGAAGAGGCATGATCTGAGGTTCGATCTGTTATAGCTCTGGCGACGTAGCATGATATGGATTTCGATCTATTCGCACCTACTACGGCGAAAATAGACCTAAAAAATGATCGACCTGCTACAACTCTAACGAAGCGGCATGATCTGAGGTTTGATCTGCTATGGCTCTGTTGTCGTAGCATGATTTGGGCTTTGATCTAGTCTCACCTATTGCGGCGAAACTAGATCTGGGAAATATGATCTGCTACAACTCTAACGAAGCGACATGATCTGAGCTTTGATCTGCTACGGCTCTGTCTTCGTAGCATGATCTGGGCTTTGATCTAGTCGCACCTATTGTGGAGAAACTAGACCTGGGAAATATGATCTGCAGCATCTCTGACGATGCGGCATGATCTGAGGTTTGATCTGTTATGGCTCTGTCGTCGTAGCATAATCTGGGCTTTGATCTAGTCGCACCTATTGTGGCGAAACTAGACCTGGGAAATATGATCTGCTGCAACTCTGACGAAGCGGCATGATCTGAGGTTTGATCTGCTATGGCTTTTTCGTCGTAGCATGATCTGGGCTTTGATCTATTCGCATCTACTACGGCGAAAATAGACCTAAAAAATGATCGACATGCTGCAACTCTGACGAAGCAGCATGATCTAAGGTTTGATCTTCTACGACACTGACGAAAAAGTAGGATCTCGGATTCAATTTGTTCAAAATTTGAGTCGCCCTTTTCGAGTTTTCAACTCAAAATCTTTTTTGGTCTCAAGACGCACTTTGCGGGTTTTGAACCTTTCTTTTCTTAATTTTGTCAAAGCGTTTTTTCAGGTTTTCACTTTGTTGTGTTTTTTCTTTTTTGGATTTTTCATTTTCTTGAAATCTAAAGATGAGCTCAGAAGAAAATGTTTGGTCTAGTCGCACCATCAATGGCGAAAGTAGACCTGGAACAACAATTGGCGTGTTGCATTATCAACATCAAAACGAACTCTAGAGGATGTAGAATATGGTTACATTGTGGTGGGGGTGACAACCCTCTTGGGCTTTGATCGTCTTGTCTGTTCTTGGAAAAGTAATAAGTAAGAATTAGGTGACCTGTTTCTTTGCATCTTCAAGAAGACATGATATGTTGGTATGTTTATCACGCTACAACCTCAGGGAGATTATCTGTTCCACTGCGAATTCAAGGTAACAGATTTGTTATTGCGTTCATTCCGTTGTACCCTCATGGAGATGAACTTATGTTCGTGCTTATTTTGTTGTATGTTCAAGGAGACAAATTTGTCATAGTTTTGTTCTGCTACCAATTCGAGGAGACAAGGTTTTTGTTTGGTGTTCTCATTCCGCTGCAAATTTAGGGAGATGAAATTTTTATCGTGCTTATTCTGCCGCAAATTCAAGTAGATGAAATTATTGAAGCTTGTTCTGCTGCAAATTTAGGGAGACGAATTCGTTGTTGTGTTCATTCCATCGTAATTCTAAGGAGCTAAACTTGTTTGTCTGTGCTCATTCCGCTACAAACTTAGGGAGATGAAAATGTTGTTGTGCTCATTCCACTGCATATTTAGGGAGATGAAGTTGTTGTTGTGCTTATTCCGCTGCAAATTCAGGGAGATAAACTTGTTGTTGAGTTGATATGTTCCACCATTTGTTGGAGAAACATGATTTCTCCAATCTTGAAGAAGTAGAATCTGTAACTTCATAGGTGATCTACTGCACCTCTGATAGGGAGGCAGAATTTGAAAAAGTTGATCCGCTACACCATGTTACGGGTGAGATAAGACCTGCAAAAGTTAAAAGAGTGACTGGTCAAAATGAGTCATGAACTAACTCTTCGTGAGCTATAAGGTTTGAATTGAATGTTTGATTTGGTTGATCCACTCTTTCGTGTTAAGGATGTTGGTTCTTGTTAACGATTGTCTGTGTTTTCTTTAGTTGAAGGCGTCATACAACATTTTCATATTTGCTTCAGTCCTTCATGTCAAGGATGTTGGAATTTATTGATAACAATCTGCTCCTTTCTGTTTGAGGATATTAGACTTGCAAATTTTCATTCTTTAAGAAATGGTCAAATATTTGTAAGAAGAGGTAGAGTTGATTTAAGAAAAGATCTTTGAGGAAATATCCCAAAAAAAAACTAGAAAAATATCCTTGTGGAAGGATTGAACTAAGGAATTCATGCTTTCAGAAAAAGTCCTTGTGAAAGGACGGGATTAAGAAATTCTGGTTTTGAGAAGGAGTATCCTTATGAAAGGATGAAATTAATAAATTCTGTGTTTGAGAAAAATTTCCTTATGAAAGGATGGTTAAGAAATTCCGAGTTTGAGAAAATGTCCTTAAGGAATGATAGAGTTAAGAAACTTATGTTTTTGAAGAAAATGTCCTTAAGAAAGGACAGAGTTAAGAAACTCATGTTTTGAAGGAAATGTCCTTAAGAATGGACAGAGTTAAGAAACTCATGTTTTGAGAAAATGTTCTTAAGAAAGGACAGAGTTAAGAAACTCATGTTTTTTAGGAAATGTCCTTAAGAAAGGACGGAGTTAAGAAACACATGTTTTTGAGGAAAATGGGTCCTTATGAAAAGATTGGTTTCAAAAAAAAATCTTTGAGTAACCAGTGCAAGGTTAGTTTTCGGGAATGTATTTATGCAAATGACATGTATGTGCATGCATTAGTGATGATGTAGAGATGCATGAAATCCTTGTAGAAGTCCATTTCTTCTGACTTAGTTTGATCTTCTGATCTTTGTTTAAAATTTGTCTCAACAGAAGTTTGTCCCCCAAGCTTCATTGTCATCATTCTTTTCTGAATTTGAACTTCTGAGCTGAATGATCCCGATGTCATCTTGTTTTTTTTTCAGGGAAATTTACTTGGCTCACCACCACTGACGAAGGTGAGATCAGAAAAAGGTTGATTCCAAAACTTCATGGACTTATGACCTGAAAATGGAACATTAGTTAGTAATATGTTCAAAAAATTTACCATTTTTACTTGGATGTTCGAGCCTTTTCGCGTATTTGGCCTCCTTCATAGCTAAAGACCTGTCATCATGTTGTTGCCTCCACAGTTGGGGTCTTCAGTCTCTTTCCTGGACCTGTTTATACGTTCAAGACATAAATGTGCTATGGATGCACCTAGCTTTGTGCTTAATGCATGTGTCTAGCCTAAATGCATGATGACTTGAATGCATGTACAATGCATGTAGATGATGCATGATGATGGATATGTGAATGAGATTCTATTTTCCCCTTAAACGGATACCCCTGGTTCTATGCTAGTTAGATATTTTCTTCTGATTAAACAGTGCTCAATGCCTTGTCTGTAAGGATGGCCCAACTTTCCTTGGGTTTGATCATTTTTTGAATTACTTCCTCAGGTGAATGCCTCAACATTTTTGTCTAAGACTGCTCTTGAAGCGAACTCGAAGCTTGAAGTATGTTTTCATCTCTTCTTGAAGAGTTGTCATTGTTGTTGTGAACACATTAGGTTGCCCCCCGGTCGGGTCTATAAATTTATTGTTGGTTCATGGCAGCTCATTACTTTTGGCTCTAGCGAAGTGCTATAAGCGATAATTGATGTAGTCATCTAGGGTGCAGAAGTCTGACTTGGCATCAGAGGCTCACTTCCTGAACTCGTTGAGGAGAGCTCTCAGCTTGGGGCCTTGAAGAGGTATGATGTCTGTATGAGTGCAAAGGTTATTTGAAAATGCCCCTAGACCGGGCTCTTGCATGATGTTAGATTGGTCAACTTTGCTTTATCCGGTATTTGCTAACATGGGGCATCCCGAGATCGGTTTCAAAGTTCCAAAATGAATGCATGTAAATGCAAGGTACATGTTCTAGATGTGAAGGTACTGATTCAAAATAGAATGTATGCATGTAAATGGAAAATGCATGTCCTAGATGAGAAAGCACTAATTCAAAAATGATTCCCGTGGTTCAACTTCTGAATTTACGGTATTTATTCGCAACTTTTAAATGTTGCATCGATATCTAGGGAACTAGATTTTCTCCCGGTGATAAATTTTCAAATATAGAACCATACATGAATCAGTACTTCATGCTAATGAAATGCAAAATTTAAAATATTATAGTGGTGTCATGTAATTAGTGTGAAATGAATGACTTAATGCAACGTGATCACTAAAGAGAAGAAACAGGTTAGTTCGTAATAAAAGAGTCAAATGGATAAATTGAATAATGAATAAGACAAAAATTAGAAGCAAAGAAAATTGAACATATATAGCAAATAAAGGCATCAAAACCTAAACAGGGTAACTGCTAACGGACAGAGTTTTGGTTTGACTTTAAGGGGTAAGCTCTTAGGGTTTACTATATGTGTTTTGGTTCTAAAGTAACGGTACCTGAACTGTGGCTAGGACATCGATTCGGGAGGATACATTTCCCTAGGTCTGCACGGAGACAGAGGTCTCACGAAGACAAAGGGACCTATATCCCGGAAGCATTTCACCATCCTACACGGAGGGAGTACCTCACGAAGGCGTGGTTTTTCGCTCCCACTTAAGGGACAGAGCTCGGGTATAGAGCTCATGATATGATAACTCAAAAAAAAATTTATAAAAAAAATTGTAAAAAAATTAGAAAAAAAATCACAAATCAATTAAATCGAAGTCATAATTTCCACCTATAGACAAAAATTAATCGACTTATGGCTTGACTCTCTAAAAAAAAGGTCCGCAGCGGAGTCGCCAAGCTGTAACAACGGGGAGTCGCCACCAATCCTTTGTTTTACTTTAGGTGCGATTGGAACACCTGAAAACCCGGTTATTTTAATAAAACTTATTTTTATCGTTTTTATTCAAAACAACGAGTTTTGGTCTGCGAAAACCAGAAAAATAGGTTCGGGAGCCGATTACGTGTGTGGAAGGGTGAGCACCCCCACAACGCCCAAAATTGGTACCTGTCGATTACGTAATATCTTAATGGTGGAATTATGAATTCGAATATAATTTATCAATGTGATCCCTTAAAATATTTAAACGAATGTTTGTTTGTAGAAAAGAAAATTTACACCCCAACAACCGGGGCATAATTTTCGTATATAAAAAGAATTTACACCCCTACGTTCGGGGTATAATTTTTGTTAGATTCCCGACTGAAGGGAATTTATTTTAAAAATTATAATTTAAAATTAAAAATGATATTTTGTAATAGGGACTAAAGGAAAGTGGCACCCTTACGCTCGGGGTACGTTTTTCATATAATCCCTAATAAAAAAGTTTTAATTTAAAATTTAATTAAACAATATATACTAATATATAAATAATTCATACAAGCATAACATACATAATAAAATTAAAATATAAATACTTTTTATATTGCATACAAAGATATTTATTACAAAAAGCCGACATTAAAATAAATACAAAGATGAAGATCAAAATTTACCCTACTAGAAGCTCGAAATAAGAATTTCGCCCGACCCCTAGCAAGTTCTCCGCATCATCTCGTCATAACTCAAAAATTGATTCAAACAAACCTCAACAAGACCTCCGATCGAACCAACTGTTCGAACCATTAAAAGGGCACTGCCCCTAAGGTTCGAAAGGGGCACTGCCCCTTAATTTTGCGCCATTTCCATGGCATTTGTTAGCCATTTCTGTGTCTTTTCCCCTCTGTGTGTCTCTATGAGTAGCAACCCTCCTCCCCTTTTATAGTGCTTTGGGGGAGGGATGAATCACCTAAGGTAAAGACGTGGGGCCTTGCATGGCACCCACGTATTTTGTTTTTTTTTTTACTTTGTTTTGTTTTTTAATAATATAAAATAATACATTCGAGTGGAAAATAAATAGTTATGACACGAACATAAAATGAGTATTACAGTAGATATAAGCTCTGGTAGCCAAAAGTCAGCTAAAAGCTCTAGAAGAATTATACATTGTTACCAAAAGAATAATTTTCAAAGAGCTAAATATATTCCTATTCAAAGGAACAATTTTTTCTGGATATTGTATTATCAAGTTTTAAAGATACTTGTATTTTAAAATTTGTACCACACATGTACAAGTGAGATTGAATCACATGCTATGGTAAATCAGAAGTTTACAAATTCAGAAATATATATATATATATATATATAGTTGGCATGATTGGTTAGACTATCCTGATCAATAATGATGCGAAAGCTATTGAGATTTATATATACATTTATTAAAAGAACCTACAGTTCTTGTGGTGTTTGTTCTTAAAGGAATTGATTAAATTCCATTTACTAAAAGAACACGAAGTTCTTGTGTTACTTGTTCTCAAAGAAAATGATTAAGATCTCACTTTTCAAAAGAACTTGAAGTTCTTGTACTAAAGTTGAGACTGCATGTCTTGCATATCTGAATAAAATATGGGCCTATTTATCTACAAATATTGAAAGTTTTATATGATTTTAGTAGATGCATCTACTTTGTTTTATCAACTTACAACTAGAAGTTTGTAAGATTAATTATAAAAGGATTCAGATTATGCAGTTAGACTATTCGTCTTGAAAAAGTTAGTGACTTTATATTTTAGGCTATATCAATTGTTACAAAGCCTATTGATTATAAAAATAAGGTTTAACAGAATTTTAATTGGATGTCTCCTCTTTGATAAGCTAAACTATGAGAACAAGACAATTATTATTTATATGATATTTTCATATAGCAACACTTATATGCATCAAGCCAACGAGTTATAATAACTCCCCATTATGATTTGACTTTTGGTCAGAAGTCATATTTCTCATTTTATAATTTTGAGTGTGCGATATATTGTTGAATTACTCCACCACAATGCACAAATGGGTAAATAAAAAGGGTTGAAAATATATATTGAGTATGAGTCTCCTTTTATGTTTAAATTCTTAAACATTAATTGGAGAAACCTTTATGACATGATATTTTCTCAACATCAGGGGAGATAATAATCAGTTGGGTAAAAAAATGAATTATCAGTATCTAAATCCTCATATATGAACTAGAAGTTTATAAGATAATTCATGTTATTACATGTCAACTGTCAGACATATTTACTGACCCAATGAGAGTAACTAAGTCTCATATACCAGCTGAAATGCTCTAAATTTGAATTGCATGTTAGAGCGAATGGATATGAATCATGCATGAAGCATGAAAATTGGTTCCAATTATCAAAATTCTCGTAAATGAAAAATAATATGAGATGGTCATAAATTGGAGGCGGGTGCTCCTGAAGAGACCCAAGACATAACTAATAATAAAACTCTAGAATAGTTTCAGGTATCTGAAATAAAGATTGAAATCTTGAAGAGATCTCGATGAGTTATGTCTAGTGATGGGCACGGGTCGGGTCGGGTCGGGTTTTTGGCCCACCTGAACCCGACCCGAAACTAATTATCCTAAAACCGACCCGACCCGATCCAATTCTTTAAAAAACTCGACCCGACCCGACCCAAAAATAAATATTCTAAACCCGACCCCGACCCCGACCCCGACCCAACCTATAGAAAAAATTAATTTTAGGGACCTAATTGTAAAAAAATAATTTTAAGAGGCATAATTATAAAAAATAATAATTTTAAGGACTAAAATGTAAATAAAAAATTAATTTTAAGGACCTAATTATAAAAAATATATAAAGAGGGGGTATTATTACAAATATCCCTAAAAAATTTAGGGGGAAATTACACTATTAGTCCCAGGTCGGGTCAGATTTTTTCACCCTAAAACTCGAACCCGACCCGACCTCACCATACACAAAAATTTGACTCGACCCGACCCGAACCTGATCTTTTCATAAAAATACCCGACCCGATTGGGCTGGGTCGGGTCGGAACCCGTCGGGTCCGGGTTTCGTGCCCATCCCTAGTTATATCACTACGAGAATGGAACCAAAATAGAAAAGTTGTCGACAAAGAAAGACGCTATGAACTTCTAAAAGAGAAGTATTTGGACCAGCCGTCCAAACACCTAAAAGTGTAATACAAGTGGGGCATAAATAAGTAATCGTAAATTCGACTTGAATTATAATTTATGAAGAGTTTTAATTACTTCATGGTGGATGCAATTACTTTGGCAGTTATAAAATATTTTATATGCGTCTAATTATTTTGTTGATCCATATTTATCCTTGAAGGATTTAAAATGCTAGAAGCATTTGGAAATATCTAAGGAAATTTATTTAGACACGACTCATTGAATATTTATATTTTGGCGCATTTGGTATAATCGTCTTAGTGAGTACTTATTGAGGAAATACTATAAGAATGATCGCATTTCCTTATGCATTTTATAAAGGAGTTTGGATCAAGATTCATGATATTATTAGAACTCCTGAAGAGCTTCAAATTAGAAACTCGTGAAGAGCTTTCAAAGTATTTAATGAAAGTATTTGAGAAAAATAATCTTGAGATGTGGTTTTATCTCGACCTAAAGATCAGGCACTTAAATATGTGTTTTTATCTATGAATGGACATAAGTTGAAAGAATCTTAAAGAAGATTCAATATGGATAAAGCATATCTATTGTAAGATTGTTGGATGTGAATAAAGATAATTATATCTTTTCTTGGTCTTGAAGCACCATATATTAGTTGGTCAAGAAATATCTATGGATATACAAAGATCTTTACCTTTAGATCTTTAAGCATTCGTCGATGACTCCTCAAATCTTGTAGAAATAATTATTATGCACGAGGCAAGCCAAAAATGTTTTTGGCTAAAACCATTGACCCAACATATCCAAAAGATATGTGGATCTACTTTCACAAGATATGATACAAAGCTATCTTTTGTAGACACAATGCAAGATGTATATCTCAATCGAAAGGTGGATACATCATGGAACATATTACTCTAAAGTTTCACCCCTCACGATCTTTAGAAAAATAGTATTTAACATTCAAAGATCTTATGTGATATTTTCATAAGGGGGAGTAAATACGCGTTGCTCTCTTTTTTCCTTAACTGAGATTTTGTCCCAATGGGTTTTCCTTGTAAGGTTTTTAATGAGACAACATGTTATGTGTATCAAAGATGTGTGTACTCTTTTTCCTTCACTAAAGAATTTTTTCCCACTAGATTTTTATCTTAGTAAGGTTTTAACGAGGCACATTATATTCATAGACATCCAAGGAGGAGTGTTATGAATATTTATCTATGTGGATGTCTATCATGATAAGAACTTTATCAAGGAGATTTAACTTACTTTATCATTAGGAATATTATCTACATTAATTATAGTTTAATGTATTATGTACTTCTTATGCCTATAAATAGATGATTTACTGAAGACATTGAACACAAGTCTATATTTGAGAATAATATGAATCTCCCTCTTTCTCTCATCTCTTTGTTCTTCTTGTTCTTCTTTATTTTATTCACAACAATATATGATATATAATATTTTATGTATAAAATGCATATTTTATATTACAAAAAAATTAAAAATAATTATAATTAAATAAAATTTTAAATTTGGTTCAATTCTTTAAGCATAATTTTTAAACTTGTGAACCATTAACCGTCTAAATATTATGGTTCGGTTCTTCTTTCAATTTGACATACTCAACCCTAAAACTGACTAAAGTGAGGAAGGCTAAGGCAAGTAGAGGTATGATTAGATCGAAATCTGTGGGTTATAGGGTAGCAAATGAATCTTGTGCGAATTTTTTGGGTGTTTATGTATGTTCCAATATTAAAAAAGTTAAACTCTGCACTATAACCTTAAATTATAAATTATTAACTCTAAATTCAAAAAATTAATCGTAAACTCTAAACTTAATTTTTATAATGGAGTATATATAAAGACACTGAAAAAAAATAATAAAAAAATCTATTCATAATTTGGAGGGTGATTTGGAGCTTTGTATTAGCTTATTTGGTCTTTTTGTGAAGGTGGGTTTCACAAGTTGATGAGTACGGTTTTTAGCTACTTGGGACCCGAGGAAATATGAAACACCGGCCATGATTAATGACTTGCTTTGACCAACTTGTTCTTCCGTTTTTCTTTTTCACATGCATCAATCCTCTTAATATAATTATTTCAAGCATGTTCACGAGCTTTTTGAGCCGAGCTGACTTATTAAAGTCTCAAGTCGAGCTTATTCAAGCCGAACTCAGATAGTTTGTGAGCCGGTCAGACTTATTATCACCCCTAGTAAGACATGTTAATCATTCCTCTTAACACTTTAGTTTATAATTTTTTTTGTCTACATTAATTCCTGAATTTGTTTCTTGTCAAATTAATCCCTTGATTTTTTATAGCTTTTCACGGGATAATAGTAATAAAATTAAAATAAATTTAGAAGATCAAAATGAATTATTACTCAGAGATTCGAATATTGATATTGTAAAAAATAAATTAAGTTGAAAATGTTGTTTTATACTAAGTTATTGTAGTGTCTGATCCGAATTAAATCAATTAATAAATTAGATATTGATAATTATAGAAAATGTTTACTCGGGTAAGCAAAAGAAAATATCTTTAAATCATAAAATTGACTTTTTGGTATTTTCAAAAGGCCACTTTTTAGCTTGGCAATGGATTTAATCACACATTTCTTTTGTTCTGGATGAAGAGATATGGCTATCCACAGTTCATGATTTGGACATATTTGAGTTTCCTATGAATTTGGCAATGAACATTGAACAATGTAGCTTTGACTTAGCCTTTCCTTTCCTTTTCTAAATAATTAGAGGTTGAAATTGTGTTTTGGGTTGCAATCAATCATGTTAATGGGTTGTTAAAGTACTACCACCGGCTATATTACACAACTGGTATAACCTAGGCTGTAAATAAACCAAATGTTCAGCGAATCGTTCGTGAACCGTTTGGGGAAGTTCGGTTATTTATTAAACGAATGAACATGAACAAGATTTTTTGTTCGTTTAATTAAATGAACGAACACAAATAAAGAGCTCGTTCGTTCATTTACGTTCGTGAACGTTCGGTAATTCGTGCATTTACGTTCGTGAACGTTTGGTAATTCGTTCATTTATGTTCGCTGAAATTTATTCACATATATCCATTTATATTTATTAATTTTCATAACAAAGGTATTATAAAAAAATTAAAAAATAAATTTATTCATTTGTGTTCGTTCGTTTGTGTTCGTTTATGTTCGTTTATTATTTAAATGAACGAACATAAACGAACACGAACAAGCTACATTCCTTAACAAACGGACACGAACAATAAATTATATATGTTCGCTTAGTTGTTCGTATTCGTTCATTTGTTCGGTTAAAATTAAATGAATGAACATAAATATATCATCATTCGTGTTCGTTCGGTTCGTTTACAGGCCTAATATAACTAATATTGTCTATAAATAATATAATTTCTTTTATTTAATTCGTAGGGTTAAGTGCAATATCTCGTGTTTATATATAATTCGCTCTAAACTCTACAAAAATAGAAAGAGATATAATGAATAAAGAGAAATATAAATTAACTATGCATTGTTCTAATAAGATGAGACATTTAGTTCTTTAAATAACGTTTAGAGTTCGAATTCTAACGTTGTGGATGATACAAATTGAATTGAGAGTATCGTCCAAAATAAACTTTTACGTTATCACATTAGGATCAATCAACCTATAGATCGCATATAAGGGATTAGGAAAAAAAATATAAATAATATTGTCATGTATTTTTCGGGGGGGGGGGGGGGGGGGAGGTACTCAATAGAGATTGGTGAGGTCACGGTTAGGAATGTAAACGAGCCGAGTCGAGCTCGAGTTGTACTAAGTTCGACTCAGCTCGTTAAGATTTCGAGTCAAGTTCGAGCTTGAATATTTTTTAATCTAACCTCCACTCGGCTCGTTAAGAATTCGAGTCGAGTTTAGGCTTGAGTCAAGTTCAATCGAGTCGAGTGTTGACCGAGATTTGACCGAGTCGGACTCGAGTAGCTCACGATCTGTCTCGTCCATTTAAAGCCATATTAGAGAAAAAACTTTGATACACAAGTTGTGTAAACTAGCTTGTTAATTTTAGGGTTTATGATGTTAGTTTAGGGTTTAGAGGTTTAGGTTGTTGGGTTCAGAATTTAAGATTTAGGTTTTAGGGTTTAGGACTTATGTTTAGGGTTTATGTTTTAGGATTTTAGGTTTAGGAATTTAGATTTTAAATTTAAAAAATTAAAAATTTAGTATATTATATTTTCGAGTAGCTCACGAGCTTTTCGAGTCGGGTATCAAGCAACTCGACTCGTTAAGAGCTCGAGCCGAGCTCGAGTCCAATCGAATCGAGTGTTGACCGAGCTTTGATTGAGTCAAGCTCGAGTAGCTCGCGACCTGTCTCGTCTCATTTACAGCTCTAGTCACGGCCCCACTAAAAAAATTAAATTAAGATAATGATAAAATTATGTTTTAATCCTCTAAATAAATATACTTTATATTGGTCCCCTCTAAATTTAAACGTTTTTAAATAGCCCCTCAATATATAACGTTAAGTGTATTTCCATTCAATCATTAATTTATAATACTAACGTTAGAGGTAAAAGATATTAGGCAAAATGACAAAAGATGCCCCCAACGTTTGCATGTTTTGTCATTTGGCCCCCTATTCTTTTTTTTTTGGTCCAAATATGCCCTCAACGTTTACTTTTTTTGTCATTTAACCCCCTATTCTTTCTTTTGGTCCAAATATGCCCCCAACGTTTCATTTGTAGTCCAAATATGCCCCCAATGTTTCAATTTGGTCCAAATATGCCCCTGTTAGATGGAAACTGTCAGTCAACTAACGTTCAACAACTGATGCTGACTGGACTTGCCACGTATTAAGATCTGCTGATGTCACGTCAAAATTTTTTTATAAGCCGTTGACCGTCAGTTGATTGACAGTTTACATCCAACATGGGCATATTTGGACTATGAATGAAACGTTGGGGGCATACTTGGACCAAAAGAAAGAATAGGGGGTCAAATAACAAAACAAGCAAACGTTGGGGGCACATTTGGACCAGAAAAAAGAATAGGGGGCCAAATGACAAAACATGCAAATGTTGGGGGCATCTTTTGTCATTTTGCCAAGATATTAATAAAGCTTATAAAATCAAAGATGATAAGATAGATAAATAAAACATATAACGATAAAAATACAGTTTATTTTACAAAATAAGAAATAAAGGAAAGGTAACAACCTTTATTAAAATACTTCTTCTTTTTATTTTCCAAACTCTGATCCTATATTACAATGAGTATTTATAGGATGAAATACATTCGTAACTTCGTAACATTTATTCTAAGTAATTAATTTCTCTAATTAAGACTTCAAATGCAAACTTAAGATTATTAATAAACTATTATGCATTAATTACTTATTAAAATCAAGTTTAATTTCTAACATCCCCTTAAACTTGATTTTTACTTACTCCCAACAAACTTTGAAACTTACAAAATATGTCATACTTAGGGGTTTAGTGAAAATATCTACAATCTGATCAAGCAAACTTATGTAATCTAATTACACTTCTTTCTTTTCAATACATTCAAGGAAGCCATTGAGAAAAGTTAACTTCACATCAAGCTGGTGAATGTTCCACTTGTTCTAAGCAGCAATGGAAATTAGTAGTTTAATTGTTTCCATACGAGCAACAAGAACAAATATCTCATCATAACCTACTCCTTGTATATGCGTGTAACTTTTTGCAACAAGCCTTGCCTTATACCTCTTCACTTCTCCAGTAGTAGATTTTTTTATTTTAAAGATCCACTTTACACTGATAGGTTTGTGACCTTCAGGTAAGGTAGATGATTGCCAAGTTTCATTCTTTTCGGTAGCATTGGTTTCTTCCTTCATAGCTCTTTTTCATTTCTCCTCTTTTACAGTTTTTTTAAAATCGAACGGTTCATTGTCTACAAATAAACAGAAAAGTGAAGAATTATCATTATTTTTAAATAATAATCCTTGTACCTTTCTGGCAATCTCGTTTCTTTTGTCGATCTTCGAACCACTAGAACAACTTCTCCTGCATTTGGATCTACTTTAATATTCTCTGTTAAATCTTGTGTTGGTGGTGGTGGTGGTGGATGACTTTCCATCTCATCATCTCCAGTGTCAAAGTATAGAAAGAAGTGATACAAGTCTTTTTTGAGGTGTTTCCATCCCAAGTATTTTGTTCATCAAACTCTACATCTCTATTAATGACCACATTCCTTGTATCTAGCTGGAACAACTTATATCCTTTCGAGTTTGAGCCATAGCCAATAAAAACATATCTTCTGCTTCTATCATCAAGCTTGGTTCTTTCTAGTTCAAGAATCTGAGCGTAGGCAAGACTCTCGAAGACTCGCAAATGAGAGACACTAGGCTTCCTTCCACTGCACGCTTCTTGAGGCGTTTTATTCATCAAGCTCTTGGTGAAACACCTGTTGACAAGATAAACTGCACAAGAAATAGCTTTCCAAAACTCATTAGGCATTTGTTTGCTTTTTAGCATACTTCTAGTCATATTGAGAATTGATCTATTCTCCCTCTTTACCACACTATTTTGTTGTGTTGTTCTAGAAACTGTTAAAGGACGATGAAATTTATGATTCTAACAAAAGACGTTAAATTCTTTTGAAGTGAATTCACTTCATTGATCAATTCTCAAAGATTTAATCGTATAACCACTTTAATTTTTCACCATTATTTTGAAGCTTTCAAATTTTTCAAAAGCTTCAGATTTTTTTTAAGAAAATAGACCCACCACTTTATGCTAAAATCATCAGTAAAAAGTAAAGAATAATTATTTTTACTAAAAATGATGGCTTGATAGGTCCACATAGATCTGCATGTACAAGTTGAAGTGGCATCGTTGTTCTAGAAGATGGTTGCTTTAAAAAAGTTCTTCCTTGCATGCTTGCCAAGGAAACAAGCTTCACATAGTTACTCTAAATGTTTGATGGGGGGAACCATTCATCAGCTTCTTTTCTCCTAAATTTTTAAGACCAACAAAATTTAAATGCTCGTATCATATATGCCAGATCCAAGATGAATCTTTTATACATGCCTTCAAACACATGGTTGCGTTTACTTTAATATTTAACAAGAAAATTTAAATTTTTTTCATAGAAACTCTTGTGATAGGTCTGGTATTTTCGTCACTTAGAGTAAGACTATTATTTTTTATTTGAATTTCATAGCCTATTCCTAATAGTTGTCCCAGACTCAAAATGTTGCATTTTAATTTTGGAACATAGTATATGTTAGTGATAAGCTTTTGGTCACCATTTTTTAGAGAAATTAAGACAATACTTTTACCTTTAATTTCAATCTTGGAAGAATTTTTAACTGTGATTTCACCATAATACTCTTTCAATGTAATATTTTTTTTCCTTATCGCCACACATATGATTACTAGCACTAATATCAAGGTACCAATAGTCATCATCTTGATTCTTATTCTTTATAGCTAAAAATTGCATAGCCTCAACAGTGTCTTCATTAGTCTCCACCAAGTTTACCTTTTCACCGGTTTCTTTATTCTTTTCCCAACACTCTGAAGCGTAATGGCCAAATTTTTGACAATTTTAACATTGAATATGGGATGTGTCATATCTTTTGTTCTCATTATTGTCTCCTTCATGTCCACGACCTCTTGATGAATTTTGGCCTTTTTCATTACTCTGAAATGAATTTCGACCACCTCTCGTTCGTTGTCTGCATCCTCTGCTTCGTCCATGTCCTCTTTTAGGGCTTTTTGGACCAATTACACCTTGTTCACTTACTTTTTCCTTGGATCGAAGGGAAAACCTTGCTTACTACACATGCTCTATAGAGTCGATTTTGCTTCTATTTAACATGCTCTATAGAGTCGATTTTGCTCTATAATTTTTAAGTCCTTGGATTCTTCAATAGCAACAACAATGTGCTCAAATTTTAGATTTAAAGAGCGGAGAATCTTTTCAATTAATCGGACCTCGAGTATCTCTTCGTCATTCTTTTTCAACTAGTTAACAACTTGCACTCTAGAAAAGTAATCAAATATGGTCTTCGTTTCTTTCATTTGAAGTGCTTCAAATTCCCTGCTTAATGTTTAGAGACAGATCTTCTTCGCTTTCTCTACTCCTTTAAAGGACTTCCCAAGAACATCTCATGCTTCACTTGACGTTGTTGCATCGGCTATCTTTTCAAAGCTTGAGTCATCCAAACATTAATGGATTATCGAAAGAGTGTGTTAGTCCTTCTTTCTATTCTTTTTTAGAGCATCTTTTTTACCTTGATTCAAGGCTGTTTCATCTTCAGGCATTTCGTACCCGCTAGAAACAATTTCCCAAGCACCTTGTGATCCAAGAATTACTTTTATACGAATAAATTAACTATCATAGTTGTCTTTTGTAAGAATAAAATAATAGAATAGAAAATAACGTTTCTCCAATACTAACTCTGATGCCACTTTATTAAAAAATAAATTTGTGAGCTCACACAAAATAAGAAATAAAGGAAAGGTAACAACCTTTAATAAAAACACTTCTTTTTTTTCCCACTCTCATTATATTACAATGAGTATTTATTGGATGAAGTACATTCGTTCTTCATAACATTTATTATAAATAATTAACTTCTCTAATTAAGAATTCAAATGCGAACTTAAGATTATTAAATAAACTATTTTGCGTTAATTACTTATTAAAATTAAAGTTTAATTTCTAAAAGATTGTCTTCTTTTTCATTAAAATCACTCATTGAGTTTTTCAAATAAATTAATTTAATCAATTCAACTCAATCAATAACCAATAAAAAATTTGTATCTTCCATCAAACTCAATTCTCATATCATATCCTTCATTATGCAGCAATCGTGCTTGTTAAAATAATGCATTCATGCTCCCTGGTCTCCTCTCCATTTCAATGGCTGCCGCCGCAAAATAGTTCAGCTGTAAACTCAACCATGGTTAATGCATATTAACCTGGGTCAAGTTACGGTATAAGAAAATGTTCTGTCCCCGCTGGTTTTTTCGTTTTTTACAATTAATGAGATCTGATTTATTTATCGTTTAATCTAGATTAAATATTTATAAATTTGAATTTATATTTTTTTAAACACTGATTTTCAACTCAATTGTCAACTAATTCAGATCGTATTTTGTAGAAGTCATTTATAGAGGTGATTAGGGGCAGAGCCAGAAAATTTTATTTGCAGTGTCAAAATTTTTAATAGGTTGAAACAAAAAATAAATGTCATTTTTTTGGAGTGTCGATTTCCTGTTAAAGGGGTGTCAATATACATTTAAAATTATAATAATTTTATTTTTATATATAATTTTTTCTCAAAATATTTTGGGTGTCATTTGACACCCATACTTTACAAAAATATCCAATCCGACTTATATGATCTAACTATCCGTTGATCTGATTCGAAAATTCAGATATTCGATCTAATTTTTAGTTACAGATCAGATATCTGATCCGATTTTAAATTTTCTGGATCGGATAGGTATCGCAATATTTCAAGTTTGTGATTATCCGAAAATCTGAAAATTCAAAATTTCATGAATATTGATCTTGTTATATTTAAAATTTTGATGCTTGCTATATCCAAAAATTAAAAAAATATATATAAATTTTTATAGATGTGAATCTTGTTATATTTAGCAATTTATTGTTTGTTATATTCGAAATTCCGAAATTTTCATAAATACAACCTTCAAATTCAAAAAAAAATTAAATCAAATTATATTTTTGGATAATCGGATATCTGAATATTTGACTATCCAATTTTTCTATATTGGATACGGATCACTGTATCGCCGATCCGAAAAAATCGAATATCTGAAAATACCGAATCGAGTCCGATCCATTATCCGACAATAAACACTCGTAACTCAAAGGGTGGCTCCACCCTTAAAAGGCAACCCTTTTAGCCCAGTAAAAGTAAAGATGGTCTACAAGTTATATCTCAGTGGGTGGTGTTCGATCTAAAAGATTCGTAAGACACCTAAATCATTGGCTTCAGATTACTCATATGTTCTTCTAATTAAACTTTGAGGAGTTTTTATTAGACTCCAACTTGTATGGCCCCTGTGCTATAAATTTATAATGTGGATGTTTTTTTAATAGTTTTAAGTTACTTATAATGTTGTATATGTTTATATTTTTTAAATTCTTTGATAAAGTACACAAATTTTGTAAACAAATACATAATGTGGATGTTGCATAGCTAACCCTTCAGCTTGCTCAAGTCTCATCTTTGTAGTTAGCATTGTTGACTTTTCTATAAGGGAAAAAAGTATGTTAACTTAAAGCTCGTTAAATGAGAAACAAATATGATAATACATAATTTGTAAATGGCTTTTTTTAACCTATGCATACATGCATAGGTTAAGCGTCATTTAATAACTTGCATTAAATGCAAAATTTTATTTGAAAAAAATATAATCATTTAATGTATTATAAAACTTTAAAGATTCTATTGAAAAAAATCTCTTTTAATGTATTAGGGTTTAAGATTTATGTTTTAGGGTTATTACTTTAGGGTTATTACTTGGGGTTTTTTAGGGTTTGAGGTTTAGGGTTTATGGTTATGGTTTAGGGTTTATATTTATGGTTATGGTTTAGGGTTTAGGGTTTTATGGGTTATGGTTTATAGATAGAGTTTAAGGTTTATTGTTATGTTTTAGGGTTTAAAGGTTAAAATTTTTAGAGTTTTGTAATACAATAAGTGTTTGTAGTTTTTTCAAATAAAATATTACATTTAATACAAGTTATTAAATAACTCTTAACCTATGCATGTATACATAGGTTAGACAAGCTCTTTGTAAATTACACAACTCAATTAACACTTATGTAATAATTCACGAAACATTACTTAAAATCATTCAAAATATTTTCGAGATATATTTAGCTGGTACTCTTACACTCGTAAAGAGTTATGATTTTGTATTGAGCCTTTTAAGGCTCATTTTCCATTTTAAAAATGAGATGGTGGAAACGAGTTTGGCGTTGAATTTAGAATTTTTATATTATTGATAAATAATGATGAAGTGTCCACGACTCCATCATCATCTCTCAAATTGCTTAGTTTTCTTTTTATTAAATAGTTTAAAGATTTTTACAAAATAATAGTTGTTTGTAGATATTTTTAATACATTTTTACAATACACACTTTACAGATATTGTGATTGAATTCAGGTCTTTTGAAATAAACATCATCCGTTTTTCTACTGAGATCACTTGTTGAGTTCAGATTACTTTGTTTTCTATATCTTCTCGTCCATATCCAAATAAATAAATGAGTTTGTGGATTAATTAACGATTATTTAATTATTGGTTTGAAAACAATTTTGCATCTAATTGCATTTTTTAAATAAATGTGATCTCAACTAATGTGCATTAGACATTTATTAATATTTCCAAAAAAAAACTGTGACTTTCTAGTTCCACATGCTTTCCAATTATTTTAATTTCATTCAATAACATATAATTGTCATTTATTAAAACAAATTGACTATTCCAACAATAATTGATTACAAATATCATATCTTATTAAAGAAATTTGGACTTTAATTCAATTGCTTCACGCATAAAGATTTTAATTGTGATATTCTATTGATTTAAATTTAGGATCCTAATATGCATGATTAGAATTGTTTAAGATTCGAGTTATTCGCTCAAATTCGAAGCCTACCTTAATATTTGAAAGGGTTTGCACAACAACAATGGGTCTGGACAACGGAATTAAGAATATTTGAAATATATGTTGAGTTTGGACTTCAACATTCAAGGCTCGAGAATGACTCAATTTTTTAAGTATTTTAATATATTAAATTATATATTTAAATAATTTAAACAAAAGGTTAAATATGAATTATTTTAAAAATAATAATATGGCAGAGATTGAAATTAATATCAATTTAACATTAAAAAGTGTAAAATTTAGTATAAATGTTCTCACAGAGAAAATAGTAACATCAGAAATTTTCTTTGGAGCAAAATTAAATCATTATTTTTTAATACATCACTAAAACTTTTGTAATTTAATACTTTTATGTTTATTACTTTAATTCAGACTATTTAATTATGCAAAAAAAATAGTTTATAAAATGCATAAAGTCAAAAAAATACCTTAAACGTTTTAACCCTCAACGTTTTATTTTGGGTTAAAATAGTCACTCTGCGGATAAAAATTATTAAAAAAACTGACGGTAAACAGTTTGAAAATGACTTGACAGAATGATAAGTCAACATAAAAAAATTATTTTATATTTTATATAATTTTATAAAATTAAGTTTTAACTAATGTAACGTTTTTCAAGTCAACACATTTGTCTATATAATATTGTCATGTCAGCGTGCACTGCTATATATGTTTGTCACGTTATTTCAAGTCGTTTACTAACAGCTAATTGATAGTTTTTATCCGCAGAGAGGTCATTTTGATACAAAATAAAACGTTAAGAGTTGAATTATTCTAAAAAAGAGAATAAAGGTCAAAGTAACTATTCAGTCAAACATTAATTTTTTTGGGGTGCTTTTATGTCTCTATAAAAAAACAAAAACTGATGCAAGTTGAAGATGCATTAATTAATAAGATCACAACCAGTTATCAACTTCCCTTCCTTCAACCGCAAATGTTGTCTCATTAATTAAATTATGTCCAACTTGATATTGATTAATATATTTGGATGAAAATCTTCTGTCCCTTTTCGGTGCTTATATTTATGTTTCCACGCTCAAAATCATATTTAGGGTTTTAGGTTAAGGTTTATAATAAGAGTTTGGTGTGTTTTTAGGGTATATGGTGTAAGGTTTAGGATTTAAAATTTAAAATTAGGGTTTGAAATTTAATTTTGTACTATTTTTTAATGTTAAGGCATAAATAGGGCACCGAAAAGGGGAGAGAATTTTTTCATTATATTTTATCTTTTATTTTTAATATTATAATTAAGTTCTTCAATTGGCGTTTACTATAATTAATAACTAAAAATTAATTTATAATCATGGAGTTAGATGAGACGGTAACAGTATTTTTCTATCTTAATCAATGGTTTTATCTTGGGCATGTAGCAACATTAAAATTTGTGGTAAGTATTTATCCTTATACATACTAAAAAATATATATGAATTAGTTATTAGGCTCGCTCTAATAGATATGTAGGGAAAATAATATTTTTTTTATTTTTTTGTTAATTAATTACATAAAATAATAAGTTTGTGCTACAAGTTAACTTTCATCAATTCAATTGGAAAATAACTATAATATCATTATTTTAAATGATAATTAATATATTATTGTGATGATACTTTTTGTTTTTGTGTTTTTATTATTTTTTCAAACATCATTATTTAAAATTCAAACACAAAACTAATAATTCATATACAAATATTTTAACACTCCACATGAAATAATTTATTAAATATATTGCTACAAATAAAGTATTAAATATTTTTTAAAATAAATACTTTTATTAAAAGTATGAAAAAAGCTAGTTTAATTGATATCATTAAGTAGAATTAAAATTTTATATATTATTATACAATTATTTTTGAGAAAATTATATAATTAATTATTATATACCCTAACTATGAAAAAAAAAATTGTAGAAGTAAAATTGACTGGTTGTCATATACCTTATATGATACAAGTACAACTTTTAAATGTGAATTTCTTTTCAGCGTCATAACACGAAATAATAACAATTAAGTTTGCATCACAAATAAGTACTCGAAGTGTATTATATTTTTTTATCTCCTAAGTAAAAAAATCCAACCGAGACCACTACACCAAATTATTTATATTGATACATATATAAAAAGGGCACTCCTCTTTCTAGCACCAAATTACCATCCATATTCTCTTGAGTTTTTTCCATTCCACTCACGAACTCTTAGATTAACATTCTCTCTTCCCTTTCAATGCAACAACCTGGTAGCTTTAGAAATCTGTTGAAGTTTGGAGATTAAAAAGACTTATTTTTGAGCTCATGAAGGCCTTATCTAGAATTCTCTGCAAATCTTTTCCTCCAAAAGAACAGGGATGGTGATTTTTGCGAGGAAGAGGAGCATATATATATATATAAAGGTGTAATTTATATCAATATAAATAGGTTGGTGAAGTGGTAATAGCTTAGGTTTTTTTACCGAAGAGATCCTATGTTCAACTCACACTAAAACACAATTCTATCTCTTTAATTTTCCTTTAACCAGTTGGTGACACGTGTCACCACATGATTGGAAGAAAATAAATATATTAAATATTAAATAAATTAAATTAAAAATAAGAATAAATTCATCCAATCTAGTGATGATACGTGTCGTTGTCTAATTGGTTGATTTATTTTATTTAATTAAATTAAAATTATGACTAAATTAATATAATATGTAACTAACATGAATTAAATGTGTAAATAAGAATATATACATTTTCTTTAACTCTCCATCAAATTTTGATAGTTATAGTTAAAATAGGTTTAATTAAATAATTAAATAATTAAATAGTCAAATTTTAAATATTTTATAATTCGATAATTAAAATAGGTTAGAACATTAATTATCACCCAGATAGTTTAGCCTAGCTTTTATTAAAAAAGAAAAAGGACAAGTTAAAGTGTGAACACAAGGTTAAATGGTGAACACAGTGGCATTAAACCCGTGACCATCACCAGTGTCCACCAACACCTGGCTGTAAAAAAAACAGAGGAAAACGCGTCGCAAGAAGAGTATCAATACACGTGTCAAGACTGTATGGTATCGAAACAACCAAAGCTGAGCACAGTCAGTCAAAAGTCAAAACAAATGGTTAATCATAATCAATACCCGCGGTTAAGAGAAGTTAATCGAAGCAGCTGAACTCCTATATAAGCTGAAGGCAGCCTCTGAAGATAACCCAAGTGAGGCCGAGAGTTCATTCACACCAAAAAATTGAGTGAAAAAAATCTTTAAAACATTCGTTTGATTTTGGGTTTTTTTTTTGTTAAATTTCTTCCCCCTTCCCGTTCTGCAACTCCCCGTTTCTCTGAATCCCTTTCTGTTAATCATCTGTCTTTGAAAACAAAAGAAAAATCTGTTTTTTTGGTTTGTTTTCCAGGTGTTTTCAGAATCGAGGTCCAGTTTTTTTCTTTTTTATTTGGTTCTGTAGTTAAAATCAACTTAGAGGGTGATTTTTGGTCCCTTAAAGTTTGCTTTTTTTCTTTATAGATTTGGATTGAAGGGGTTTTGTATTTTTGAAAAGCCTCCTTAATTAATCCATTTTCTGGGTTTTGAAACCTGTTCTTAAGTATTATCAAGAAACAGGTTGCTTTTATTTTCATTTAATCTTTTCTTTGCTTTGGTTTTAATTTTAATAGATGACAGCTACAATGGATTTCTATAATTGTAGCAGAGCATTTCAACCAGATTTCTATGGCGGAGAATTGATGGAAGCAGTTGAACCTTTTATCAAAACTGCTTCTTCTTCTTCTTCCCCCTCTTCTTCTTCTTCTTCTTCGTTTTACCCACCATTTTCCGTTCTTGAAGCTCAACCCGCTTCAACAATTTATCAGATCCAGCCTCAGTTCAATTTCCAAAACAGTCAACCCACCGTGAACCATAACCATACGGTCAGGTTTCTTAGCCCCAAACCGATCCCGATGAAACAGACGATTCCGCTGCCGAAACCCACCAAGCTTTATCGGGGTGTTCGGCAACGCCACTGGGGGAAATGGGTCGCGGAGATCCGGCTACCTAAGAACCGGACACGTCTCTGGTTAGGCACTTTCGAAACCGCCGAGGAAGCAGCCTTGGCTTATGACAAAGCGGCCTATAAACTAAGAGGTGACTCGGCGAGACTCAACTTCCCTAACCTTCGCCACCACGGCTCCCACATCGGCGGCGAGTTTGGTGATTACAAGCCCTTGCAGTCCTCTGTCGATGCTAAGCTTGAAGCCATTTGTGAAAGCTTGGAACAAGACAGAAAGCAGGGGAAGAACAAAAACAAAAGCAAGAACAACAAGGTTGAAGAAAAGACGGTGAAGTTGGAGAACTCAGCTTCATCTTTGTCTCCTGTTCCGTCGGAGAATGAGGTGTCGGCAGTAGAATCTTCACCTTTATCGGATCTTACATTCTCGGACTTCAACGAACCGTTGTGGCCTGAAATTGCTTCTCCTTCGGAAACTTTTATGTTGTCGAAATTCCCTTCGTATGAGATTGATTGGGATTCTATTTCCTAAAAAGTTCAATTTTTTTTTCCTTTTGTATTTGTATTTGTGTAAGCCCACTGCAATGGAGTTTTTGGCAGTTGCAGTGGCGGGTTATGGTTAGGGTTCTTAGTTTTAATTTGTAAAAAATCTCCATGGTTGTCTGCTCGTTTTTTTAGTGCTGACCCAAGGGAGAGATTTGTTAGAGTTAATGTTCATAGCTCTTGTAATTGAATCTATTAATGTTATTTTTCATCCTTTTATTTTCTAATATCAGAATTGAATGATGCTTATTTCTGAGCAGTATGAGCGACTTAACAGTGTTACAAGGTAAGAAAACTTGTACATTTCTTTCTTAAAAACTCAAATCTCCTCTTGTTGGGTGTGGGGCTGTGTTTCTTCTTGTGTTTTTGTTTGCATGTTGGTTCTCCCTTTGTGTTGTTTCATGTTTGCAATTGTTCATGGTTGTGTTGTTTGTTTTTCCTTTCCCTGTATTTTTCTTCTGTATTTCCTTATGTTTTAATGGATGTTAAATTCGCTTGTTCAAAAAATTAACATACTATTTTAGTGTATTTAAATGATGATGTTTAAAAAAATATATTTCTATTATATTCATTAAATTATTGTTTATTAAAATATTACAATAGTAAACCATGAACCCTGTATATAGCACGGTGTTAAATTACGATTGTGGATGTGGTTGTAACGTCGATTGATTTTTTAAAAAATAATTATAATTTTAAATGTGGTTGCAGTGTCTCAGTAATTTCTAAAACTGTTACGATGCAGTCGTTACATTACTATCGACTGCATTTTAATACTATAGTCTATAGTTCTATTTTTATATATGTAAGATTGAAAATTGACGTTACAACCACCACATGGTCTATCTATGTCACCCCTTCAATGGAACGTTTCGCTTTATGGATTCAAACATTTGATCACTACCTTCTTCTTTCAGGCTCATTCGGTGGAAAAAGGTTACTATAAAAATAGTGCATATAGAAAATTACTTAAAGGAAATTATAATTTTGACGGCATCAAAATGGAGTCGTCTACAATTGGTGATGGATTTTATGAGTTGGTGAGTCGTCGATCGTTGTTGATGACTTCCGGTAAATTATATATAAAAAATAAAAATTTATTTATATGGTGTAAAATTTAATAAATTTTATATTTTTTAAACCGTTGAATGATGGTAATAAATGGTTAAGATTATTTTTTTATTTTTTTAAGTGATAATTTTAATATTTTTTAAAGTTAATCTCAATCATCCGTTCCACCCATCCAAGATCCAAAAAACGTGTAAAATTTAGAGAGTTTTATATTGTGTAATTGGATCCTATCGCTATATATATACATATATTCTAGAGTAAAATGAAAAGATTTAAAATAGAGATTAAAATAAAAAAATTAAAATTGATACAAATCTATTATAATTGTGTAATTATATTTTATTCCGAAACCGTGTAATCTTACTATATTATGAAATATTTCATTTTGGTCATGTGATGAAATTACAGGGACTCAAATGAATGGAAATTTGAACTACAAGGAACAAAATGAAATATTTTCGTAAATAGAAATTTATATAGAAAACTTGAACTTTTAAGTCCGACAAGTTAGAAAAGATCAGAGTTAAAGAGTTAATTTTTTTTATATAAAAACTGAAAAATCCAAAATTGCAAGCCAAAATAATATTTTTTGAGATGAAAACAACGACAAAACAACTACATTCTTTATCAGCGTGTATATATCAAAAAATTATGTAAATTAAAAAATCGTCTTAATCAAAATTTAAACACAAAGTTATGATATTTCAAAGTTTTGCATTATACTCATGGTTCAAACATCAATATACTTTAAAATAATTTTTAAAATGCTTTGTTTGAGTCCTTTCATTTCATTTTCTTTAGTCCCTAGAATGCAAAAAAAAAAAAAATGTTTCAGTATTATGGGGAACACATTGTTTAAAATAAAAAGGGAAAAAAACATGCTTTAGTTAAAAGATTTCTATTAATTTTATTTTTAATCCCTCTAACTTTTATTCTTTTCATTTTATTTCAAAAATTTCAAACAAATAATTGAGCCAAAGTAGTTGGTCCACCGCATGAAAGTCACCGTCAATTGAAGACGACTCATTTGCTACATTAGAGAATGATCATTGCGCTGAATAATTTTTCGTATATATTATTTTTTGACTTTTTTAAATAATGGAACCTGTGGAGCGGTCTTAGTGATAAAGAATGATATATTTCATTCAGGTGATCCGAGTTCGAGTACCATGTATACACAGTGTGCATGCCTTATTAAAGGGCTAAAAAATTGAACAGATACTATCATGTAATCACACCAACATATTAAAAAAACTTTTTAAAATAACGACATTTTCCCTAAATAAGCTTCTTCCACGGTGAAAATATTTTTCAAATATTTTTTCACTTGAAAAAGCTATCAAAACCAAATTAAAACTATCTAAAATATTTTAATAATAATAATAATTTATTGCTTTTTAATTTTTTTCTAATAATACTTTTAAAGAAAAAATACTAATTTATCCTTATTTATATCACCAATTCTTTTATATTTTAAAAAATATCTAAAAAACAATAATATTGTAGTGAAAAATAGAATACGAACCTCGAAGTCTAATTGAAGAATTTGATGAACATTCATATCAATATATTAACATTATTATCGAATGATAATAACTTATTAAAAAAGAACAAATTCTATAGCAAAAACCATTTATAAAAAAATGCATGTTTAGATGATTTGACATTCCGTTAATCAAATACTAAAATCTTATATTTCTGTGAAATTAATTAAACATAATAGTATAATATAACTAAAAATATGTTAAATAATCTTACATTCTAGTCGTATTTAACATTGAGCTGAATTCATTCTATTTTATTATTGTAATCCATTAAGTTTCCATTAAAACTTCTTCACAATGACAATTGATTGCAAATAAAAATATTTTAATATATATATATAATGGAATCAAATATATTTTTTTTAATTTTTTTACTTGAAGTCAATTTAATTCAATTAAAGGGCATTTGGTAGTTTGTGGTATCTAAGGTTATAATTGGAATAAAATTATGAAATGTGAGATTACAAAATAAAATTATGAACAATATTACATTATCTAATTTGATTAATTTAATCAAAGTATGAGATTGTAATGGTTGGTTGTAGGACTTACCTAAGAGTTTATTTTACTAAATTGTCCTTGTTATTATTAAATAAAATCTGTTATTTTAAAATTTTCACATATCTAAATTTATTTACACCAAGAATTATTATAAAAATAGGATTATGAATAATATATACTTATCCAGACACAAGGAGCCACCCCATAGGTGGGGGGCAATTACCCTTCAAATTTAATAGGTTAACTACATTTTAGGTCTTAAGAATTTTAAAACCATTGCAATTAAACTCTTGTTCTTTCCAGAATTTTATGGTGAATATTGCATGGCTAAAACTTGTGTTTTCTCTTACTTTGTTCAATGAATCTGCCTTTGATAAGGGTTGGCTCACATATTCCCAAGTCTTTGTCTAAGCCTTTACTTCTCTCTTCTCATCACATTCTGTTGTAACTTGTAAGTTATATTGCATAGTTTTGAGTATGATATCATGTGTGTTTTTTTACCATATTTTAAGCAAATAATGGTGAATCTTGCAGGGGAACTTATTCCTTGGACTTGGAGTAAAGCTAAATTTAATATTATTTTTTTTCTCTAAAATTTTGTTCAATGAATCTGCCTGCATGAGGGCTGGGGGTCACATATTTTAAAGATTTTTGTCTCACCAGGCTATACTTTCGATGGCATTATATGCCATTTGATATTTTCCCACATAATTAGGGATGTAAAAACAGGTAATCGGACGGGTTTCAGGTCGGGTACTGTCAGGTCGGGTAAAATCGGATACATGTCATTTCAGGTCATTTTTCTGTTTTGACTCGACTCGGGTCGGGTGCGGGTCCATTTCAGGTCGGGTCTATTTCAGGTCGGGTCCATTTCAGGTCGGGTCTATTTCAGGTCGGGTCCGTTTCAGGTCGGGTCAAAACAGGTCGGGTCCGAAGCAGATAATTGACAGGTTAATTCGGGTTCGGATACACTTCAGGTCGGGTCCATTTCAGGTCGGGTCCGTTTCAGGTCGGGTCCGTTTCAGGCCGGGTCCATTTCAGGTCGGGTCCATTTCAGGTCGGGTTCATTTCAGGTCGGTTGCATTTCAGGTCGGGTGCATTTCAGGTCAAGTAATTTCAGGTCGGGTAGTTTCAGGTCGGGTAATCCAGGTCAGGGTATTTTCGGATTTGGAATTCGTATTGAGTTTGAGTTCGGTACAACCGTATAAGTAGTTGATAGACTTTAGGTTGGCCTCCATCAATCGTCATTGATTTTGAGTTAATTATTTAAAGTCATATCAAATTAAAATTATAAAACATTGTAGTAATTAAAAAAATAATGAAAAGTGTCAATTTGGACTGAAAAAGGGGTCAATTTGGATTAAAAATAAACTTTCACAGATTATAATGAACAAAAATATCAAATTAAAATTATAAAACATTAGATAGATTTAAAGAAAACAAGGAAAATGGGTCAATTTGGAATAAAAATAAAGTTTTGGGACTATAATGAACACAAATATCAAATTAAAAGTATAAAATTAGAGTAATTAAAAAAACAATAAGTAGAGGTCAATTTAGAATAAAATTAAAGTTTTAGGGTCTAGAATGAACAAAATTTCAAATTAAAATTATAAAATATGATGAATTAAAATATATACAAGGGTCAATACAAAATTAAAATAAAGTTAAGGGACTAGAATAAAGAAAATATTAAATTAAAATAATTAAACATTGGACAAATTAAAAAAATAAACGTGGGTCAATTTTGAATAAAAATAAAGTTTTAGGGTATAGAATGATGAAAATATCAAATTAAAATTATAAAATATTGGACGGATTAAAAAAATAATGAATATGAGTTTAGGGTTCATACATTTATAGGTATATTTACATACATATTTTAGGGTTTAGGGTTTAGTGAAAACTTATTAATGGTTTAGGGTTCATACATTGATAAATACAAACATACTTACATACATTAGGGTTTAAGGTTTAGAGTTTATGTTTTAAGTGTTTAGGTTGTAGATTTAAGGGTTTAGGGTTTAAGGTTTAGAGTTTTATGAAAACTTCATTAAGTGTTTATGGTTTAAGGTTTAGGTTTAGTGTTTATGGTCTAGGGAGAAATTCATTATGGGTTTAGGGCTCATACATTGATAGCTACATATATACATACTTTTATATATATATATATATTAGGGTTTAGGGTTTATGGTTTATGGTTACTTGTTTAGAGTTTAGGGTGTAGCGAAAACTCATTAAGAGTTTAGGGTTCATATATTGATAGATACAAACATACTTACATACATAAAGGGTTTAGGGGTTAGAGTTCATGGTTTATGGGTTTATGTTGTGGATTTAAGGGTTTAGGGTTTATGGAAAACTACATTAAGGGTTTAGGCTTTAGACATTGATAGATATATACATACATACTTACATATATTAGGGTTTAGGATTTAGGGTTTAGTGTTTAGAGTTTAAGGTAAAACTCATCAAGGGTTTAGAATTCAATAGATATATACATACTTATATACATTATAGTTTAGAGTTTAGGGTTAGGATTTAGGGTCTATGATTTGATGAATTTAAAGTGTTGATAAATGTAAAATATTAACTATTAACTTTTTAAATCAATTTAAAGTTAAATAATATTTCTGTTAAATATACATGTATAATCAATTTAATATATATGTATAAAAAATTGTATTTAAATATTCATTTCACGCTTCTAAGTTTTAAATTTTATTAAATAATTCAATATGCTTAGTATTAACTCATTTAATATAAATTATTTGTGGCATTAATAACTTAAAAATTTTATTAAATTAATAACTTGTGATGGATGAATTAAAAATAAATTATTTAAAATTTAAATTATTTTATTAATTATGATCATTAAATTAAAATTTTATTTTATTAAAGATTTTAATTAGAGGGAAAGTTAAAAGTTAAAAATACTTTAGTTTTTAATTTAGGGGGAAGTTTGTGCAACCAAATTTGGGGGGGGGGGGATTTTAGATTAAAAAGTTGGGGGGAAACAAATTGGGGGGCGGGATTTTAGATTAAAAAGTTGGGGGGAAAATTGATGGGGGAGGCGGCAAATTGAGTGAAAATGGATGGGGAGGTTTTTTTTTTGAATTTGTTATTTAAGGGTTAATTACCTTTTAGGCCCTTCCTTAATTAGATGCTTAGGGTTTAGATTATTTAAGTTTTAGTTTGTTTTTTTTAGTGCTAACTTTTGGTATAGTCTCTTTAGATTTAATTAAACATGGTTGAACTAAAAGAAGGATGAGCATGTCACAACTTACATGTGTCCTCAATTTTCTGGTCTAATAACAATTTAGGTCTATATAGGTATAATTATTAGATAAACTATGTATTGTCTCTAAATTTTGAGTTTGAATACTTATTAAGTCCTTGTAATTTTGAAATTCAATATTTTAATTCCACCAAATGTTTAATCTTGATTTCTCCTTTGTATTGAAATAAAGTATTTTATGTGAGATAAATTATGTCTTTGCTATAAGATCTGAGAGCTAATATTATTACAAACAAATTTCTTGTATTTTATCAGTTCAGGTCAAGAACAAGTCGGGTCACTTAACAGGTCGGGTTTAAAAGCATGTCGGGTCCATTTCAGTCGGGTTCAAAACAGGTCGGGTCCATTTCAGGTCGGGTCCATTTTCAGGTCGGGTCCATTTCAGGTCGGGTAAAATCGGATATCGGGTCAATTCAGTCGGGTAATTTCGGTTATTTGCCAGGTCGGCTTCGGGTTCGGGTTCTTTTCAGTCGGACGCAGGTCGGGTTTCAGGTCCAAATTAACAGGTCCAATTCGGGTTCGGGTCGTTTTCAGTCGGACGCAGATCGGGTTCGGTTGCTACAGTAACAGGTCAAATTCGGGTTCAGATCAACAACAGTCGGTTGCAGATCGGGTTCGAGTCAACAAAAACTCGGGTTAAATCAGGTTCTGACTCGGGCAGGTTTCAGTCAGGTTACCAGGTTCTGACTTGTTTTTACATCCCTACACATAATCATGCTTTCAAATGCTTCAACTTGGATCGAATGTTGTCATGTTTCTTTAGATTTTCTTTTTTTTCCCCACCATTTTTTATTCCTTTTTTATAGTGGGAAAAGCACGAAGAATACAACTTGTAACGAGCGACTACTCGTTGGTATAACATGATGATACATTAAACCCTTTAAATAAGTTAATAGTTTGAATCAAACTATACAAATAAGATGGATCAAACTTAAGACCCTTACAAGGGTCTAGTGTTAAACGAACACGACCATCTTCAAAAATAAATAAACGAACACGAACATAATATTAAAATTTTATACGGACACGAATCGAACATGAACATCTTTAAAAATAAACAAACGAACACAAACATAATTTTGTTCGTTCAAGCTCGATTTATTTATACTCCTAGATAGAATAAAAGGCATGTTGCTATATTGAGGGCATTTTTACTCAAATATTTCAAAATAAAAAATTATTATAAAATTAACACCCTCTAAAAATTAATTCTTAAACTAACACTCTTCATGTTTGGTGAAAAACACATCAAGTGAAAAGCGCTTTTTCGTGAGCATGTTTATACAAAAGACGTGTTTTAAACAAATAATTATCAATGCTAATAAGACAACCACTTTTGAAAAGAAAAAAAACGTTTTTCACCGAGTGTATTTTTCACAAAAAAAAAAAAAAAACTTTTGACTAACCTGACAATAAAAGATACTATATCTAATATTAATTTTCAGTGGGTGTTAATTTCGTGGGCTAATGTTAAATCAAGTGTTTAAACCATTTCATTTCACTTGTTAAGTGTATAATTTTTTGTACTCTTTTTAAGTGACCAAATATTATCTTTGTCTATTTTAAGGTTAACTAAAATACCTACTTTAGTGGGAAAAATAATAATTTGTGCATTTAAAATGAAAAAAAAATTGACACTTAAAAGAAAAAAACATGATAGTTTGAACACATTTTGTTATTAAACCTAATTCCATAAATAATATTTTGTTTTGGAAAATTTGGGTGAGTTTGCCATTGAGATTAATAAAGACAAACATAAAAGATTGAGTCTGCAAATTAAGGATGGCAAAAATACTCGGTTCCGACCCGACCTGACCTAATATATTTTTTAAAATTTCAGAGATTAAGGAAGGACGGGGCGTGAAAAGTATGAAGTCGGGACGAGTTCGGGTATTTACTAGAAATTCTCCGTCCCGTCCCGGTTCATATATATATATATTATTTATAAAAAATATCACTATATATAAACACTTTTATGATTTTTAGTTATTTTTTGTTCGTGTTTATCGTAAAATTTTGTTAGATGTTGTTCAAGTTTTAATATATTCGATTCTAACGGTCAATAATTCAAGTTTATCCTTTTAAATATGTAATTTAACATGTGGGTAATTTAAATTTTGTTTTATTTTATTTTTTATATAAGTTTGAAGTTCCTTGAAACCATAATTTGTCACTATGGTGGAAGATTGTTCGAATCTAACATTTATTGTTGACGGAGATTAAAATTTTTAAAATTTTTCAGGGCGGGGCGGGGTGGAGCAGGTAAATTAATATTTAATTCAAGACGGGGCAGGGTCGAATTTAATACTTTATAGATCAGGGCGGGTTTGGGGCTGCCAAAAACCCGCCCTTCTCCGTTGCCATCCCTACTGTAAATGATAGTCTTTTTTTTTAATATACTGATGTGATTGCAAGATAATATATGTTAAATTTCTTTAGCCCTTTAATAACGCACACACCGTGCATACATGATACTCGAACCCGAGTCATCTGGATGAAATATATCATCCTTTACCTCGAGGAATAAAGGAATTTGTTAGTATGTACATATGATTAGTTTGTTCTAGCCAACTGTACAGATGTAGGATCTTTAATGAAATGCATGTCCAAAAAAACAAATGACGAAAAACTAATCCTGTTTTGGTCGTAGAAAATAGTGTCTTTGAAAAGAAAGAGGACAAATACTGAAGATATAAAAAGAAAGTAAATTACAATTACTTGAAAACATTGGTTTATTATGATAAAAAAACATAAACCTCCTTAACCAACAAGTTTATTTCCCAACATTTTTTTCATTATAAAACAGTGACTAAACAGAGCAAGATAGAACAACCCATGGAGATTTAATTACATCTTGGAAGATGGTTTCTTCCGCCCAGCTATGAATTCTTGCATCTTCTTAAACTGCTCCGGTGTCATTCCGTCGTAGTATTTATGACCCCTCTCCTGCAAAAAAGAAAACCAAGATTAGCTCCATCTGTTCCACAACAACACAGAAACCAATCAAACCATGGTAGGACATGGATTCTTAGAGGAATCATGGGTAGGCCATTGATGTGGGTTTGGTGATTTCTACATAACTTCCTCATCCATTTTAAGTTCAATTTACCGGTTCTTACACCGGTTCCTCAGATACCAATGAGTTAGCCATTATGCGCATGCAGCAAATCTAATATTTGCAAGCAATCTATCCCTATAAATAGATACTAGCAAGGATTAAGGTTGAAATCGTCGGTTGTATTCTCTCTTTTCATTATGTGAAAATCCTGCCTCCTCTGCCCGTGTTTTTTTTACCTTTTGGTTTTTCATGTAAATCCTTGTGTCATCGTCTCGATAATTATAACAAGGTTTGATTGGACCATGCACAGCTTAAATAAGCCAAAAGAGCAAGACTAGGATGCAATTCAAATTGCATAACTAAATCCTAAGTACTACTTGAGTTATCGAACTTATGTTCACGGAATAAGAGTTGCATAATTCAGCTCGGTTGGCCCTTACTGCCCCAAGTTGGCACTATTAGGGAAAGCTCTTCAGTTCACTAGGCAACAAGGAGATTGGAAATTCCCTGATCTCAAGTAATCTGGCAAAAGTGTCCTATGCAACCCAGGGCCAAACCCTGCAAGGAAAATTCCCTGATCTCAAGTAATCTGGCAAAAGTGTCCTATGCAACCTAGGGCCAAACCCTGCAACGAAGGATCGTTTACGATCTGCAAGTGTGTTCTCTGTCAGTTGGAACACGAATCTAGACACCACCAGCCCTTCGAATTGTGCTCAAAGTGTATTCTAATCTTTGCTAACTCAAAAAAGCTATACTAGGCTGGGAGAAAGAACTAAGATACTTAAGCAGTAAATCCTAGCTCTGCATTACCAAGTTTTAAGGTACACAAACCACAGATTATGTGGAATTTTGCAGCAGATAAACACATATCACTAATAATGCGAAGACTATATTCGAATTTTCCGCATTCTTTCTTTCTAATATAAACAAAAGCAAAGCTTATCCAAAGAAAAGATAAAGATAACTGAAAGGAATACCTTCTCCATGGCCAGACCTTGACGAAGATCCAATTTGTACCCATCATTGATCACAGACTTGTACCTGAGAACCATGTCTGGACTGTTCTTCATTATTGCTCCCGCAAGTTGTCGAGCTTTCTTCAACACTTCATTCGGCTCAACAACATAATTGACGAACCCCAATTTCTCCGCCTCCTCCGCCGACAGAGGCGTGGCCGTCAACGACACTTCCCGTGCCTTGTTCGGCCCTATAAACCGTGCGAGCTTCTGGGATAAACCCCATGAAGGAAATATCCCAAATCTACAAACAATTTTTCAAACACAATGAAAGCTTCGATTGTTTATTTGTATTCGAAATTTGACCATAAGTAGAAAACGAACCTGGCGTGGGTGTCGATAAAAGCGGCTCCTTTAGCAGCGACGAGCATATCACAAGCGAGGGCGATCTCGAACCCGGCGGTAATGGCAAACCCGTTGATAGCTCCGATGATGGGTTTTGGGCATTGCTCCATTTGGATAACCGGATCCACCTCCGGGTCCTTCACGTCACCCTTGAAAACTTGCTGCGCAGCCGTCAAATCCACTCCCGAACAGAAAGCCCGTCCTGCTCCGGTCAGGATGATGACCCGCACCGATTTGTCCTTCCCGAGTTCCTTGAAAGCCTTGGCTAGGTCCACCATCATGGGTCGGGTCAACGAGTTGAGAGATTTGGGTCGATTGATGGTAACGGTACCTACCCCATCAGGCTCACGCGTCACAACGATCAGTTTGTCCGACGAGGAATCACCCATTTTTTTCCCGGAAAAGAAAGAAGAAGAAAATCTGAAAAAGAAGATGAATTGATCTTCTTACAGATTCAGAAACAATTTATATAATTGTCAGTTTCGTGTTCGTCTTGGATTGCGTGTCGATAAATGCATTGAAGTCCGTGCATGATTATTACATCAGCGTGGACATGGACATGGACACGCAAACAAGATAAGAACATAAGAAAACAAAATTATCCCACTACTTTTTTTTAATACAATATTTATATCCCATCACTGTTTGGTTTCTGGTATATTCGAAATTGGACCAAATCATATTACTTGATTTTTTTATTTATTGAGGTAACTGATTTGTATTTCGTAAAGGAATGAGAACCAACATACAATCACATAGTTTGAGTGATAAAACACTAAATGACTCGTTCTTAAAGGGTCTAA
The DNA here is from genome assembly GCA_030270665.1 of Hibiscus trionum. Classification (NCBI taxonomy): domain Eukaryota; kingdom Viridiplantae; phylum Streptophyta; class Magnoliopsida; order Malvales; family Malvaceae; genus Hibiscus; species Hibiscus trionum. Next base: position 1,930,975 of record BSYR01000016.1, read on the forward strand.
CACAGCTCTATATTAACAAAACTAACTATATCAAAAATTAAAAAGGGTAAACTAGTGCAGAAGTCACTTATATTTATACTAAGTACAGAGTTAGTCCCAAAATTTGAAAAATGACCAGTAAGGTCCCAAACGTTTTCGGGACGTAAATTTCTAGTCACTCAGCTGTTAAATCTAAACGGAATGTTGATCTGGCACAATAAAAAAATAATAAATTACTTAAATAGTCCCTAAACCATTACTTAACTTGTATTTTAACCACTGAAAAAAAATTATATAATTTCACATTTAATCCTCTATATTTACATTTTTTATTTCTTTTCCCTCCACTACTCCCTACCGCTATGAGGCCTTCGATCTTTTCACTAACGGGTTCTGCAAATTACAGCGGGGAGATAAAAGCACATGTAGCAGCAGCATCTATTTCAAGTTCTGCAAATGCTCAAGCGGTTGAAAAAGAAGAAGGTGAATGGTCCGATGCTGAGGGTTCTGCTGATGTATGTGGAAATTGTAATATGAATGAAGAGGTTAAAGCTTCACAAGAGCAAGGTATACATAAAGTGATGGAGTCTAATGCTTTAGGTGCGGCTGTTTAAAGTGTTCGAGCCGCCGAAAACAGCCATTCTCCTTTAAGATTGGACCAAAATCTGAATGAGCAAAGGGAAAACAGTGTCCAAGTTTCAGAAGGTAATGTTAAAGGTGATATATCCATTGATGGTCAGGAAGAACCTGGGTTGGTGCCCAAACAAAGAAAATGTAGAACTAATGTTTTGATATAATAATTGAAAAATGTTTTGGACTGATTTAAAAGTATTTAAAACAAACTTCCAAAGTCCAAATATCTTGAAACAATTTGTAGGGATTTTTTAAAAAGGGTTTTTCATGTTTTCAAAGCCAATTTTCACAAAACTGTCCAGGTGTTTCGAAACACCTTAGGGCGTTTCGAAACAGGGGATTCCAGTAGCAAAATCGTTTTGAAACTTGTTTCGAAACGAGATTACCCTGGACTGATTTTTTGCCCAGCGTTTCGAAACGGGCTAGGCCGTTTCGATACACCCACGTGGCAATGACCACAACGGTCATAAACCCCAACGGCTATCTTCCCAACTAACTTTTAAATGCAGGCGTTTCGATACGAGCTTATAGCGTTTCGATACGCGTTTCGAAACGGCAAGGGGGTGTTCCGAAACGGGTACCCTGACAGACTGCAACGGCTCTTTCTACATTGAGAGTGTTTCGAAACGGCTTCGAGCGTTTCGAAACGGGGAGCTGCAGAACTGCATTTATGATGGGAATTAAAGTCCTCAACGGCTCCAATTTGATCCCAACGGCTAGTAACGGCTACAAACTCATTTGGGAGTATAAAAGGGACCTCCAAGCATCAAGAGAAGGCTAATGCTTCAATTGTCAATCAACAAATGATCAAATATTGTCTTAGTACCTAAATTGTCAATTCTTGTATAGACAAACACTAGTGAGCCAAAATTGTCAAATTTACTCAAGTGTTTTAGGTTTTGGGTGAGTGCTTCATTGTGCAAACAAACACCTATTAGAGGGTTTAAGTTTGCTTTGTTTATCTCTTTGTAAAAGAGGGTTTTGATCAAGGCTTTGGGTAGAAGCTTGATCGTTTGTAAGGGTTACCTCCTAATCCTAGAAAAGGGGACGAATCAATAGTGGATTGATTGTGAAATCCTTTGTGGGGAGCTAAGGTAGTGGATGTAGACCTTGGTTAGAAGGTTGAACCACTATAAATCATTGTGTTTTTATTCTTTCTAGCTTCCTAAACCCTTCCACCCAAAAATCCACCTCTCCACCACTTGGTGAGCAACTTTGGTTGATCGAATCGAGCCCCACACAACTCAACAATTGGTATCAGAGCTTGGCTCAATCGAAGAGGATTAACATCCTATTGAGAAAATCCGGCAAGCTCGGTCACTAGTTCATCAACCGGCTCAAAATGGCGCAATCCATAGACAAACCGCCTTTCTTCGACGGAACATTCTATGCCTATTGGAAGATAAAGATGAAGTTCTTCATCAAGTCTAGAGATTACAAGCTATGAGACATAGTTGAAGATGGTCCGTTCGTGCCTCAACGAAGCAAAGCGGAGTGGAGTGCCGACGATCGCAAGAAGATGGAGCTAAATTGCAAGGCCTTGCACATTTTGTTTTGTGCTTTTGGCCCATCCATCTATGAGAAGATGTCTTCTTGTGAGAGTGCCAAGGAGGTATGGGACAAGCTCGAAGTCACATATGAGGGAACCAATGAAGTCAAGGAGACCAAGATTGGGCTCCTAACCTTAGAGTATGAGAACTTCAAAATGGACCCGGAAGAGAACATCGAGAAGATGTCTGATAGATTCTCCACCATCACCAATGGTCTTAAAGGTTATGGAGAAGCCATCCCGGAAGAAAAGCTTGTCCGAAAGCTCATCTACTCACTTCCCGAGTCATGGGACTCAAAGAGAACCGTCATCATCGAAGCCAAAAATTTGAAGACTTTGAAGCTTGATGAACTCATGGGGTCACTCCTTACTCATCAAATCATGAAGAAGAACAAAGAGGATGAGAAGAAGAGGGAAGAAATTAGAGCTATGGGAGAGAAGAAAATCAAAGGGCTTGGCATCAATGCTAGTGCCATGGCTCTCAAATCCTCCATTTGCCATCATGTCTACACAAGTGAAGAGGAGGATGAAGATGAAGAGATAGTTCATCTCTTCAAGAAGTGTGCCCCGTTCATGAAGAAAGCTTTGAGAGAGCTTGAACGAGATTCCAAGAAAAAGGAGAGGGCAAACATTTCAAGCCATAAGAAGAAGGCACATGTGGCTACTTGGAGTGATGAGGACTCCACCGACGATGAACAAGCCAACCTTTGCCTTATGGCCATCGAAGAAGATTCAAGGGTAACTTATAATTCATCTACTTCATGTTCTTACTCTTTTGATGAATTACAAGATGCCTATGACGATTTGGTTTTAGATTTTAAAAGCCACATTTTGAAAAACAATAAATTGATTTCAAAGTTAAAAATTCAAAATGATTTGCTTTCTAAAACCAAACTTGAACTTGAAGCAAAACTTGAAGAGTTTGAATTAAAATGTTTTGATTTACAAAAATTGCTTCAAAAAGTTCAAGAAGAAAAAGATTTGATTTCCAAAGAGCTTGAAAAGAAAAACAATTTTAGAAAATCAAATTTTTATGTTAGACAATCTAGTGCCCCTAGATTTATAAAAGGTAAATGTTTTAGAAGTGTTTGGGTCCCAAAAGGACTAACCATTTCAATTAAAAATGATGACATTGAAAAATGGATTCCTAAGGGGACTAAAATTTGTGCTACTAACGTTTATGGATCCAAAGCAATTTGGATACCAAAAGTCACTTGATTGTCTTTTGCTAGGTGTGATGGAGATGTTCAACAAGTCAAACATTGAGGGGGAGCTCCATGCACACAAGGAAGAACACTTGAAGAAGGAAGGCTTCACATCCTACCTTGAGTTCAAGTGTTGGTAAAAATCTAGTTGTTTTTTGCATTTATTTGTTTTATTTTATTCAACTAGATGATCATAAATGTTGGACTAACATTTTAATGATGCTTTGAGTAAGGGGGAGCCATTTTAAAACCAAATTCTTGTTTTTGTCAAAATTTTACCTCTATTGTTATTTTGAACTTAATGTTTTAAATTCTTTTTGATATAACAAAAAGGGGGAGAAATGGTTTGAAAAATTGATTTTTCAAATGAATAAGGGGGAGCTTTATTTGAATTAAAATTTTTAAACTCTTATTCACATTTTTAAAGTTAAAGGGGGAGAATCCCAAACAATTTTTCAAGTGAGTTTTATTATATCAAAAAAGGGGAGATTGTAGAACTAATGTTTTGATATAATAATTGAAAAATGTTTTGGACTGATTTAAAAGTATTTAAAACAAACTTCCAAAGTCCAAATATCTTGAAACAATTTGTAGGGATTTTTTAAAAAGGGTTTTTCATGTTTTCAAAGCCAATTTTCACAAAACTGTCCAGGTGTTTCTAAACACCTTAGGGCGTTTCGAAACAGGGGATTCCAGTAGCAAAATCGTTTCGAAACTTGTTTCGAAACGGGATTACCCTAGACTGATTTTTTGCACAGCGTTTCGAAACGGGCTAGGCCGTTTCGATACGCCCACGTGACAATGACCACAACGGTCATAAACCCCAACGGCTATCTTCCCAACTAACTTTTAAATGCATGCGTTTCGATACGGGCTTATAGCGTTTCGATACACGTTTCGAAACGGCAAGGGGGTGTTCCGAAACGGGTACCCTGACAGACTGCAACGGCTCTTTCTACATTGAGAGTGTTTCGAAATGGCTTCGAGCGTTTCGAAACGGGGAGCTACAGAACTGCATTTATGGTGGGAATTAAAGTCCTCAACGGCTCCAATTTGATCCCCAACGGCTAGTAACGGCTACAAACTCATTTGGGAGTATAAAAGGGACCTCTAAGCATCAAGAGAAGGCTAATGCTTCAATTGTCAATCAACAAATGATCAAATATTGTCTTAGTACCTAAATTGTCAATTCTTGTATAGACAAACACTAGTGAGCCAAAATTGTCAAATTTGCTCAAGTGTTTTAGGTTTTGGGTGAGTGCTTCATTGTGCAAACAAACACCTATTAGAGGGTTTAAGTTTGCTTTGTTTATCTCTTTGTAAAAGAGGGTTTTGATCAAGGCTTTGGGTAGAAGCTTGATCGTTTGTAAGGGTTACCTCCTAATCCTAGAAAAGGGGACGAATCAATAGTGGATTGATTGTGAAATCCTTAGTGGGGAGCTAAGGTAGTGGATGTAGACCTTGGTTAGAAGGTTGAACCACTATAAATCATTGTGTCTTTATTCTTTCTAGCTTCCTAAACCCTTCCACCCAAAAATCCACCTCTCCACCACTTGGTGAGCAACTTTGGTTGATCGAATCGAGCCCCACACAACTCAACAGAAAAGTTAAAGGAATTGAAGCAAGTTATGCTCTGAAGTGTGCGAACAATCCTGTAAAGAGGAAGATAGACCAACAGAAAGAAGCAATGCTGGGAAAGAAACGGAATAGGAAGACCATGTTTCTTAATTTGGAAGATGTCAAACAAGCTGGACCTATTAAAACTTCTACTCCAAGAAGGCAGAACTTTCCTACACTAGTTATTACTCGTACTGTGAAAGAAGTTCGTACCAATGCTCAATCTGGTGAACGCGCTGGAGAAAAGCAAGGTCAGCCAATAAATGAGGATTAAATGTGAAATTATATAAATTATTTTTATTTCAGTGGTTAAAATACAAGTTAAGTAATGGTTTAGAGACTATTTAAGTAATTTATCATTTTTTTATTGTGTCAGATTACCCTTCCGTTTAGATTTAACGGCTGAGTGACTAGAAGTTTATGTCCTGAAAACGTTTGGGACCTTACTGGTCATTTTTTAAATTTGGGGACTAACTCTGTACTTAATATAAACATAAGTGACTTCTGCAGTAGTTTACCCAAATTAAAAAGATTCGGAGTGCATCTACTAATGCATATAAGATTATGTATGAAAAAACTAGCAAAGGAAAGCTACAAACATTCTTGTCTCGAGGCTTTATCCAGAGGTGATATTTTGCCTTTCCTTTTCAACAACTAGCAACACTTTTGATGGAGTTTCTTCAATCCAGTATCTTGGGCAATGCAAAAAACGGCCTTCACGAGCCAAAATATAGGCCACATTGTTTGCTTCACGTTTGACAAAGCCAAATGAAATACTAACAAAATCTTTTGAAGCTTCTTTAATGTCACAGATAATTAGACTGATTATAGATGTATTACGCATCGTAGAGCTCAATTTCTTTATCACCACAAGAGAATCACATTTCACCACCACTCTAAAAAAATTAAGGTCTCTAGTAAAATTCACAACTTCTAAGCAAGCTAAAGCTTCAGCAACAAAAGCGTCTGCTACATGGCAATGGAGTGTTACAAAAATTGTCATAACCAGTCCATTACTATCTCTACAGATAATTTCAGAATGTGATTCTTTAGAGGCACCTTGATAAGCTGCATCAAAGTTAAGCTTAGCCATATTGAGTCTAGGTGGTTACCATTTAACCTATGGTAACACATGCCTTGACTTTAAGGTAGAGTGTCAATTTCTCTTAATGTAGCCACAACAAAAGAGAGAATATTATATACAGAAGGCACCTAATTATCATGCACCAATTTTTATGTACGTACCATACTACCCAATAGGAGACCATTAACACAACTCTCCGTGTATCACTAAGATTGCAAAAGAATTGAGCTAGCCATTCAATCCATGGAGTATTTGAAGAGTCAACAAGGATGTGTAGTCCTTGAGCATTTAGTATTTGAGTGACAAACCAACAATCTCTCATGATATGCTCTATAGTTTCAGATGAATCATTGCAAAAAAGGCATGTGTTAACCACATTAAGCCTTCTAACTGTAGATTTGCAAAGTAGAAAGTTGTTTGCTACCCTCCACATGGTGATTTTAATTTTATCAGCTAAGTGGATACCTCACATCTCATTATATAATTTAGATAAAAAAACTGTATTAGATGTAGGATAAGTATCATTGCACATGGTAGGATCCTCGTGCAACAGCTTGTAGCCACTTTTTACAGTGTATACTCTCGAATTATTCGGACGTCACACTATCGTATCAACTAGTCTAGAATTGGATAAATGAATTGTAGCTATTATTTGAGCCTGGTTGACATCAAACATGTCCTCTAAAATTTCATTTTTTTAAGAAGTAGTGGGTGCTTGGATAAGATCAGACACCATTGTATAATTCACATTAATTTGCTAGTATGTTATGTGACCATCACTTGGACCAAGAAGCCATGAATCATTCCAGATATTTACTTTCTGGCCCAAGCTAATGTGCTAACCAAGACCTTTCTCAATCAGTCCATGTACACTCCAGATGCTTCTCCAAATATAAAAAGGACACGAACTTAGGTTGGCATTGAGAAAAATATCATGAGGGTAATATCTAGCCTTGAGCACCCTCGAAACAAAATTTTGGGGTTGTGTAATAAGCCTCCAACATTGCTTTGCCAGTAGTGCTGTATTAAAATGGGAATAATGATGATAGGGCATGACTCTATGGATATTCAAAATGTGAAGTTGTTTGATGAGGTGGGTGATATTTTCGGCCCATCTAGAAACGTTATTGGGAAATCTAGTCAAATGAATTTCGGTAACGAGTTTGATATGTGCGGGGGCAGTTTTGTCTCAATGTTGACAAGTGGGACATATAGTGGATTCCATCAAGGTGGGTTGTCGACATATGCAACATCACATGAGCCGACTTTTGATCTGACTATTGATGTCGATGTTGAGAATCTACGAGGTCGATGGGGAGAATCACTTGAAGATTCTAGCGAAGATGAGGATATTGGGATCCTGATTTGTTCCTCGATGACGTTGGAGAAGCCCCTAATTTCGGTGTTGGGGAATTTGTTCCGACCAAGGGCGACATTACATTCTATGAACCTCATGCTCACATGAACTCGGCGAATTTCGATGCGATGAGGGAACAACAATTTCCAGATATACCCCAATTAACTTCAAGTCAACATGGTGAATTATTTGTTGGGCTTAGATATTATAAAAATTATGAAGCTATATTAGAAATTAAAGAGTATAACATCATATGATATGTGGACTATGTAGTTGCGGAATCGACTTCGAGGACTTTCTTTGCGAAGTGCGTGAATTATGGACAAGTGTGCAATTGGAATATTCACTGATAGGTTTCAAATTAAAAAAATTGAAAAAAAACTCTTATATAATTTAAAACTAATATTTATCTTACCACCCTACACCTGCACCTACACCACTATTTCATTATATCACTACAACCCTATATCAATTAAAAAAATATTTTTTCCCACCCATCCGATCAGATAATAATTAAAAAACCTAACCTATTTAACACCAACTAATACTAATCTCAACCATTAACTCTACCTACTACCTATCTAATTAGATAAAAAAAATAAACCATATACTCAATCCAGAGGCTTACCAATCATATAACAAAAAAAATGCCCTTACATACCCTTACACGAAATTTAATATTTACTAATACGTTTCAAATCAGAAAAATCACGACAAAACTCCTATATAATTTAAAACTAATATAACAATTAAAAAAATATCTTACCACCCTACATCTTCACCTACACAACTACTTCATCACATCACTACAACCCTATATCAATTAAAAAAAAATTATTCTCATCCATCCAATCAGATAATAATTAAAAAAAACCTAACCTATTTAACACCAACTAGTACTAATCTCAACCATTAAATCTACCTACTATCTATCTAATCAGATAAAAAAAACTATACTCAATCTAGAGGCTTACCAATCAGATAACAAAAAAAAACCCTTACATACCCCTACACGAAATTTAATATTTACTAATACGTTTCAAATCAGAAAAATTACGACAAAACTCCTATATAACTTAAAACTAATATAACAATTAAAAATATTATCTTACCACCCTACATCTACACATACACAACTACTTCATCACTTCACTTCAACTCTATATCAATTAAAAAAATTGTTCTCACCCATCTAATAAAATAATAATTAAAAAAACATAACCTATTTAACACTAACTAGTACTAATCTCAACCATTAAATCTGCCTACTATCTATCAAATCCGATAAAAAAATTTAACTCAATACTTCTTCCCGAGGCTTACTAATCATATACAATTTAAAATATTTTTTTTTATCTTTTCACTACATCAATGGTGGGATAGACTATTATAATTATTAAGAAAACGAGTGCATTTTAGTTTCAGAAAATATTTTCTACTTCTTTTCAATTTCAATTTTATTTTTTTAATTTTTGTTTTTTAATTATTAAATATGTTTGGTTGATATATAGCTTTTCATGGACCCAACCTACCTTCCTATTAATATTTCAATATATTTTTGACAATTAGTGTTTGCATTTGTATTTTAATATTTTTTATATTTGTCCAATATTTTAAATATGGTGATATTTCGTTCAATTTAGTCATAAAATTTTTATTTAACCCGAAATTGATCAATAGTTTTTTAAATTTAGTCATATATTTTTAATATGATGGTATTTTTCTTATATTTAGTCTTGAAAAACCTATAATTAACTCGAATTTGACCCCTATTTCTTTATAATTAATTTTAATATTTACAAAATATCATATTATTTTTAATTTAGTACTAAAAATACTTATTTAACCTGAAATTAAGCCCAATTTTTTTTTCTTTTTTATAATTTAGTTAAATATTTTAAATATAATTATATTTTTTATTCAATGTAGTCCTAAAATATTTATTTAACATGACATTAACTCAAATATTTTATTATATTAATTTTATATAATTGTATTATTGTTAGCTTTTCAAAACAAAAATGAATAAAATTATTAAAGAATTGAAATAAAATATCTGTAGAAAATATTACTAAATAATAAAAAAACAAAAACCCAAAAATAGAAAGTTAAAAAAATACCTGTACAGGAGGGCAGTCCGGCTTTCTTCAGAGCGCGGCTGCCCTCCAATTGTCACGCGACAGATTTGAAAATATTTTTTTTCACTATTCAAAGCTGGATGGTTTTCCCCTTTAATTTTTTTTACTGTTCAAAAATAGGGTGCTTTCTCTCTTTTTATTTTTATTTTTTATTTTTTTTGTAAATAACTGTTCAAAGACGGGATGCTCTCCCCTTGTTTACTAATTCGAACGGTAAAATGTTATATTATGAGAAATATTTTAGTTGGAGCTATATTTTTAGATTTAAAAAATGAACACAATATTTTTAAAATTTTCGCGTTAAAAGGACCGTCTCGTTGTCCCGTTACCATCCATTTATAAGATTACAAAAAAATATTTAAGAGCAATTAAACAAAAAAAATATCAACGGTAATCCATGAATTTAAGATAGGGAGTTATAATGATGGAAGGTCGATTTTACTTTAAAGAAAAAACCTTCTCTCTCTTCTATATAATGTGTGGCTATGGAGAGATTATATCATAGACTCGGCTCGCCACGTCATTCATGATACCAACTAATAAAAAATATTTATTTTATTAATTTTTCTATGTCATTTTTTTACCGAGTGAATCTTCATTCAGATTTACTGTAAATTAAATTAAAAAACACTTTTTACCAATTTTAGATTCACTCGGTAAAAAAATGACATAGAAAAATTAATGAAATAAATATTTTTTATTGGTTGGGATCATAAATGACGTGGCGAGCCGGATTTATAATATAATTTCTCGTGGCGAAAGATTATATCATAGACTCGGCTCGCCACGTCATTCATGATACCAACTAATAAAAAATATTTATTTCATTAAATTTTCTATGTTATTTTTTACCGAGGGAATCTTCATTCAGATTTACTGTAAATTAAATTAAAAAACACTTTTTACCAATTTTAGATTCACTCGGTAAAAAAATAACATAGAAAATTAATGAAATAAATATTTTTTATTGGTTGAGATCATAAATGACGTGGCGAGCCGGACCTATAATATAATTTCTCGTGGCTATGGCTTCTTTATTTGTTTCCCCCTAATTATTACTTCAATTCCAATAGGCCAATATTGGAGAGAAGGGAGGGTTAATTCCTCCGGGACCCTTAATTTGGAAAATAATGACCTTAAATGTTACCTAATGTTTTTTAAATATTAGCCAATTAATTTTATTGATAAATAAAATAATATCAAAACATAAATAAAATAGAGATTTAGAACATTCAGAAAACAATAAAAAATTTATAAATTTATAAAGAAAAAATAATCTCTGCACCAGTCAGATTAGACATTTTTTCTTTACAACAAAATTTTTTACGGTCCATTGTAGAAAGGGTCAATGAGGAGCTGTCAAACCACGAACTAAAATAAATTTCAAAATCGACAACAACTTTTCACGCCTATTTTTAAAACGACGGTTCGCTACATATTATATCGACAAACAATCTAAAAGGGATCAAACTCTACGTGACCACCGAAAAACACGAATTAGAGACAAACGATGCGATAGTCATTGTACAAGCACCAAAAATATGTAGAAGTAAACATAGAAGCGTGACATAAGACAAAGACGTGTCATAATGACAGAAAAACGTGGCACAAAAGCAGAGAAAATCACAATAAAATATACAGAGAAAAAACAAGACAAATAAACGAAAACAAATAAAATATAAATCACCAAGAGTCGACAACCAATATAAAGATTAGTACAACCGCTGATTAAAAAAAGAGAAAAGCAAGGAGGTATGGTTGAGAAAAAAACTGAAAAGGCGATTACCTAATGTTTTGAAGGCTAGTAATTGAATAGGTTGGTATTAATGTCTAGTTTCTGTTTAGGTCCCTCCTCAATTCATATTTGTTTGGTGAAATCCGGTTTAAAACATTAGTTTATGTAACTTGATGATATAACCAACGAGATTGGTCTAAGTGATAAGTAATTTAATATCGTTTAAGTAGATTTGGAGTTTGATGTCTTGTATATGTAAGAAATTTTATTAGGTGATTCACCCACCAAAACTATATATGTAACACGAGTCGGTACGAATTAATCAGAGCAAAGCCCAGTAAAATTAAAGGGCAACAAAAGAATATAACTCGATGATATATACTACTTAATTAAGATGATTTTATAATGAATGTCATATTCATATATATATATATATTATTAAAATTACACATTAATATACAACATTAATATCAAATATAGACCATTAATTATTAAGTGATTATACGATTGTAATCGTTAACTCAAATTTTAAAAATAATAATAAGCTTCACTGAAAGAAAGAAAACAAATTACAACAGAAGCTGCAAGCCATGTGGGATTTGATCCTATGCATGGACGGAGGGATTAAGGTCACGAGAGGGGTTTATGCCCCAATTTTTTTTATTACTTTTTTAATATATATTTGTTTAAAAATAAATTAATTATACATTTGTTCTCTATTTTTTTAATATTTATATTTATCTTTCAACTTTCAATCTTAATTGTTTCTGATCTTATGAACTTCATGAGAAAGCTGAGTGTCTCTGCCAAATGTCACACTTCGTTAGAGTTGAGAATGTATAAACTTTGGACTAAAATTATTAATAAGATTACCAAAACAATGAATGAAGAGAAAAAATTTTTAGGTACCAATTTTGCAGAAAATGTTTAATTTAAGTATCAAATGTTTTTTTAAGTTTTTTTTTTAATTGTATCAACTTAGTTATTGTAGTCTTTCAACGTCAATAATGTTATCACTCCTTTTCAATTTCAACAATCTAGTCTTCAAACTCCTGAATTGTTTTAATTTCAACAATTTAGTCCTCAAGCTCTATCATTAAATAATTAACATTTAAGTTAGCATGTCCATATGTTATGTTTTAAATAAATTAATATTCTCCAATAAGATAATAACATGTCAATTTTAATGACATGACAATACGTATAACTTAGATTTTTTTTTTTAAAATGTAATTTTAAAGTAATTGTTTTTTTAAAAAAATTTCATTCGCACTATTACGTATCAAAATTAACTCGTCATCATTGCAAAACAAGACAATTGGTGATAATAACTTATGTAGAAACAAATAGTAGTCACATGTACATAATTTAATTGTTTTATCGGTCAACGAGAGACAAGACAATTTAACAATACACAAATTAAATTGGTAAGATTAAAAATGACAATATTGTTGATTTTGAAAGATCACGAGGCCTAAATTCTGGATGGTTAAGAAAAAATTAGGAAATGAAAATGGTGGGCCGAGACAGGCCCGAGCATGAAGCCGAAAGCAGACAAACAGGCTGTTGGGCTGAGGGATAAGAAGATCAGCAATTAGGGTTTAGAATCGCTATAAATACATCTCATTCCTCTTTCGTATTCTCGTCCTTCTCTGTTTCTTCTCTTTGCTTTAAAAATATTAATGGAAGATTTGTGGTTTGGGAATTTGCCTCTTCTTTCGGCTGCAAGAATTAGAGATCTGGTATCGATTTCTTGATGGCTTTGTTCTGGAGGCATACACTAATTTCCATCCAAAGATTGGGTTTTTTTTCTCCATATTATTTGCAGTTTCCTTGCTTCTATGGCTCCCTTTCTTTGGCACATCTCTGTTTATTTATGCATTTATTTCTTCAGTTTTTGTCATTATTTAAGCCTTTTTTAAAATGGTTTTTTTTTGGGATAATGGAATCCCTGAGTCCTTAATCTTAAAATTATCGATTTGAATTGAAAACCCTTAAAGAATAACAAAATGTCATAAATTAAAGATTAGAGGTTTAAATTTAAACAATGTAAAGTTGCTAGTAAAATTTGATTTGTATATATGAGTCAGATATTAATGGTTAAATCAATAAATAATATTGATGATGGTTAAATCAATAAATAATGACATAATTTTAAAATTTTTAATGAAATATGGTGCGTTTTTATGTAAATATTTTATTTTAAATATTATTTATGGATTAGATGCAAAAAGTTACATTAATTTTTGATTTATCAGCTATTTTTGGAACTCGTTTGTATGGTGATTATGAGTTTTTTTATTTTTTTGTGAGTTTTATGTAATGGGCTTTTCTAAAAACAGTCGCCTTAAAAATAGGCTAAATACAAACCAAGAAAAAAAGATGAAGCTGGTTTAATATAGGCCGTTGGATTGAAAAAAAAAAGGACATAAGGTTACCCGGTGAACCGGTAACCCTTTTAATGATGGTATAAGTTGAGTAAAAAACGACGAGCGGGAAAAGAAAAACAAAATTTTAGGGCATCGAACCAAGAGGACGAAGCTGGTTTTTGCATTAACCAAAGAAGAAAATCTGAAGGAGCACGGTTTGTAGGTAAGTTCTTGCTTCTTGCTTCCTTTTTTTCGGTTTTTTTTTTCTATTTCAGCGAAACCACATTGCAAATGTTGAAGGTTTTTGTATAAATCGTTCGAATGTGGATTTCTTTGTACTTTATAATCAATATTGTAGAGGAGATTGGATTGGAAGGAATTTTGGGTGTTTTTAGTTAGTGTTCTGTTTAGGGTTTTTGAAAAAAAAAAGATAACAGTAGTTAGAAGAAGTGTTTAACAGTAGTTAAAAAAGATAACCACCAAAGAAGAAGTGTTGAATTCTTTCATTGTGTTCTTGAATAACAAAATAAATAAGGTTAAATAATTAAGTGATGGTTCAGTTAGGTTAGTTAGTGATAAATGTTAGAAATTGTAGTAAAAGGAGAAAGAAATATTGTCGAGGAGATTGGATTTGTAAGAATCATTTAGTTGAAATGCATGTATTGATTATGAATGTTGGCTGAGATGGTTCTTGTATTTGGTTTAAAAACTGGTTTGCATATTCTCTACAGCTATAGTATTGAATGTGTTGGAAGGTATGATTGTTTCTTAAGATCAAATAGTTGATTTGAAGTAGTATGTCAAGTTCGGAAAGTAGTATGTAAAAAACTGGTTTCAATCTTTGATTATTTTAGGTACACGTTGTAGACAATGAAACATAAGAAGAAGTCTCATAAAGGGGATGCAAAGACACCTAAGATATGTACAACATATTTCCAATTCTAGTAAATTGAAGTTGAATGTATATAGAACTGTTAAATTTATTAAATATGAGTTGCATAAGCTAACAGAGAAATTATGTTTTACAGTAAAGCAGAATGTAAACGTTTGGAGGGGGAGAAGATAATGAACAACAATGTAAGTGTGTTGTGTAATGGTTTGTTAAGTGTACATGATATTTGTATTGGACTAATTGTGAGAGTGATACAGGAAAGAAAAGCATTGAGTTTGAGGTGGAGACAGATGAGTGAAGATGAAAAGGAGCCTTATCAAAAAATGTTCGAGGAGCAGAAACAGGCTCTAGCTGAATGGAAAGCCTCTAATGTGAAGGATATTGTAGTACTTGAGGAAGAGAAAGAGAAAAAGGTAAGTGAATTTTTGAAATTATTTATGGAGAAAGAGATGAAATTGTTCTAACATTAGGTATATTTGTGTAAGAGTGAAGTAAATAATGTATTTATGAAACGTTGTAGGAGAAGTCTTCAAGATGTAGCCTCATCAAGCTGTCAGAGGTGTTTGAAGAGATGAGGAAGATGAATATTGAGGGTGTGGTACATGAGTTAGGGTTTGGTCCTTTACTGGAAATAAAACCGAGAGCAATTCATAGCGACCTATGTCGCACTTTAGTAGAGAATTTTGATGTCCAGAGGTCGATCATGGAATTTGATGGACATAAAATTCCAGTGTTGGTGGAAGATGTGGAGGCTGTTTTGGGTTTGAAGAATGAAGGAGTCGAAGTTGAAATTGGAACGAGAAATGTTAATGCAAAAGAAATGGCATCGAAGTACGGAATAAAGAGGGATGCCAAGGTGAATGAACTTGAGGAGGACATACTTAGCGGTAAATTTGAGGGAGACGAGTTGAAAGCTCGCGTTCTTCTTTTCATTGTTGGTGTTTTTATAAGTCCAAATGCGAACAATATGCCTTCCTCGGAACATTTACGGTTGTTGTGCCCAGAGGGGTTGAAGGGAAATCTTAATTGGTGCAAATATGCATACAACAAGTTACTTGATGGAGTAGAGAACTGGAAAGTTCGTGGTGGTTTGGCATACATGATCGGATGCATCGCGATATTAGAGGTAATATATGTTTAAAAGTATGTTTTGTTCGAACGTAGCATTTGTTTCATGGGATTGAGTTTATTGAGGTAGATTATAATGTTTTGATGAATAATAAATGTATGTGAGATTATTTGATTTTTGGAGTGGAGTCGCGAGCAGAATAGTTGCTGCCTCTGAAGGTCGCGGTCGCATACATGCATGGGGCAACAAGAAGGAAGTAAGGAAGATTGTAAATAACCTGAAGGAAGAAAGCCATCCAAAAAAACCCAAGGTAAGTGGGTTAAACCAACCTGGTATTAAATAGGATGTTGTGGTTATATGAAATGATTTACTGATTATGTTTGCAGGTACTTGGGTATGATGATGAGAAAGTGGAAGGGGAAGAAGGGGATCGAAAGAATGGAACAAATGATGTTGTTATGGATATGCTGCAGACTGTACTGTTAGAGTTGAGTGGAATAAAAGATAGTCTGCATGCCCGTGTGGAGAAGGAAAAAGAAATCGAAGAGAGTATAAGGGAATTGAAGGAGGAATGCAAGAGTTTAAATGCGAACATGATAGAATTGCAGAAGTCGTTGAGGAAATCTGATGGAGAAATTGTTGTTCATGTTAAAGAAGGAGAAGAAGTGGTTGACAAAGGGCAAGTCAAAGTTTCTGATCCGAACAAAGGAGTTCATATTGAGGAGGACCCAATGATGGAGGCCGATGTCGAGTGGTTGAATGAAGAATCCGTTGCTGTACCGAAAACAATGAAAAAGGTATAATAAGTTCATTTGATCAATCTTTCATGAAGTTAAGGATTGAGATTATTGTTGTTGATATTGTTTGTGTTAACTTGTAGGGCAAGACAACAGCAATAGCTACTGCAAAGGTTAGTGGCAAAGGAATAAGAGTAGGAATTCGAACTCGGAACATGAATAAAGTCAGCCATTGAATGAAGAATGCTGTGTGACAATGTTTGGTTTAAGTAGGATTTGTGTCCACAATAAATGATGTGTGTGTATGATTACATTTATTATAGACAAATATGGATGAAATTCTAATGTTATTCAAACTAATTGTTTAGTGGTTGAATAACTAATGAGGTTTTCTAATAAAACTTATATATTTGAACGTGAAGTACTTATTTGTCTTATTAAGTAGATTAAGTATTGAACAACAAATGTGTAAGCATTGCAGATACTGACATACGTCCAAGTACCGAAAGGAGTAGGCAAGTCAGCAAAAAACATTTGTGACTATATATGGAATACGCCATTGCCTGAATCGTAAGCAATCTGAATCTGAAAGTAATCCTCAATGATGTTGTTCTGTTCAATATAATATGTAAGTGTTTTTGTATGGGTGCAGTAAATCAATTGCAGATTTTGGGCACTCATATTTGTCTGTAAGCGATGCAGATACGATACGACCTGGATGGTGGGTGAATTCAATGGTTAGTAGGTTTCACAATTCCTTGTAAGCATTTTGTATATATTTGAAGAAATTTAGTATGAAAGTTGCTATATGTTTGTGGTTTAGGTTATAGATGCTGTTGGTTTTACCATTGTTGATGAAGATATAAGGAAGAAATCTAAAAGAAGGAGAGGGTACATCCCGTGTACATTGGGTGTAAGTTAAATATTAAAGAATCTTATGTCTATTATGAACAAGTGGATATGGTTTTGTAAGGATACATGATTAATAATAAATGATCTATTGTAGTCTCAGCTTCTGTAAGGAGTAAATGTTGGTACAATCGCTGAGTATTGGCGTAAGGTTGGCAATCTGTATGGCTTGTTGACGGACTGTAAAGTGGTACGAAGAAGCATTAATAAATTAAACATCTCATGCACTTTCATGTCATCTGTATATTACAATGGAAATCGTTGCTTGTTTCAGCTCTTTATCCCCGTGAATGAGAACAACACTCATTGGTTTATGTGTGTCGTCGATATTGATGCTGGTGTAGTGAAGCTACTGGACAGCTTGCCAAATACCCGAGCCAATGGTGCAAGAGCGTGTATGGCCGAGAACCTGGTAATAATCGAGAACTACGAACTTTTATTCTTCCATTGTTTAAGATGTTACAGAGTATGTAAAAACAGAAAAAATGTTTCTGCATGTAGACCAATAGTCTAAAAGAATGTTTAAAAGATAAGAAGTTTGTCCAAGTGTTTGGCTCACCATCAAGGCCGTTGACCGATCTGCGCGTGATGGTGGAAAAAGTCAAACATCAGGATAATGGGTACAGAGTTGTTACATTCTAGTACTTTGTGTTAATTTTGTTTAACAAATTGGGAAGGATTACTCGTGGTATTATGTTAACATGGATTTGTTTTCTAACAGAGATGATTGTGGTATGTTTTGCATCAGATGGATGCAGCTTTGGAATGAGAAGCATATAGGGGAAGTGGTAAGGGTTTAGGTTAATCTTCATTCAACTTTCCTTACTTTGGTCATGTATACTATAATGCTCTTTAATAAAAGCTTAATTTGTTTGTACTTGTCTTAATAGAGCGTTGGAAAATGGGATCGGATGATTCTTTTGTACGAACTTATCAGTCATGATAAGAATAATTTGTGGAGGACTATCAATGTTGCTGTAGGTCAATGGTACATGAAGGCAAACGAACCAAAGGTTCCAAAACATGGCACTTTTAAGCGTCCGAAATGGTAAGGCTTTAGGACTGAATGTTTTGTTTATTATGTATTTGAATGCATTAGGACGTGTTGTTCATTATTGTAATCTAATGCAATTTTGTTTGGTGAAGAACATGTTAGGGGATGAGGCAGTGGTGAGTGGATGCCAATGGATTTTGACTTTTTGTTTGTGGCGTGGCATTGCGTAAAGGAACCCATTTTTTTATGGGTCGCAACCATGTTTGGATGTATATGAACTAAAAACATTTTGTATATGACATGTGCTACAAGCATAAATAGGTTAGGTAAGAGTGAAATTTACACATTTTGAATTTATATTATGCAATTTCAGGGACATATGCCACCACCCTAAATCAATTCAATTACCCAATCCTTTAAGATAATTTGTGGATTTACTTTATTTGTGCCTGAACTGTTCATCAATGCAGAGAAAACCTACACTGGGCACTTTGGAGAATTAGTGATCTTAAACCAAGACTTGCCTTCATTTGGGTAACTTCAAAGTTTATCTTCGTTAAAGCATCTAAATAGAATTTGACAAATCTGATGGACTTCATTTGAATATTGCAGGATCAAAGTCACTGCGAAAAACATCCATCATATCCAAATATATATACAAAAAATCTGAGGCGCGTCTGGGATAATATGCCTCAGTATAACGAAGGAAACACGCTGTTGGTTGACAACTCCGAAGCTAAAATGATTAATAATCCGGTCAGTGAAGAACGCAACTATTTTGCTCTTACTTTCTGCAATATAGTCAATGAATCTGTAGAAAATAATTATGTTTTCGATTATATTCATTTTTCAGGAGAACACCTACATTTGTCCTAAATCCTACAAGGTAGAAGATGAGACAACTCATAACGCATTAGGTACAACACCCTAAAATAACACATATTCATTATAAAAATGAAGCAATGTCTTCAATGGCAACCTAATTATGTACTTGCACTTGATCATAGAAATAGGTGGTTCCATTCGGGTATATTTACAAAACTTGGCCGCAGCAGACAATGTACAAGAGTACGTGAAGCATCATCCGTATTTGGATTAAATGCAGCTGAAAGCGTGGATGGCAATTAACCAATTTTTCTCTTATAATCTCCTCTGTATTATATGTGTGATCGTCTTTTGTATCTCTGTAAATACAACATACAATGTTATATATTCAGAAATCTTATTGGCAAAATTTTTGTACTTATTACATGATACATTTACAGTTTTGTACAAAAAACAACATCATGTACAAAGACTACGCATTTATGTACAACTCTCATTGTAAAAAAGGTCTACACTGCGTATGTCAAGATATGTGTATAGAGTACCGAAACCCCATAAGGAGGTTTCGAAACCAAAAGGCACCGAAACCCCTTAAGGAGGTTTCGAAACCAAAAGGCACCGAAACCCCATACGTCTGGGTTCGATGCCCCCTACGAAAACATAGCACCAGAACCCCTTATTTGTAGATTCGATACCCCCTACACATCATGTACAACGAATACGCATTTCTGTACAATTCTTACTAGTACTATGTGTATACAGTACCGAAACCCCTTAATAGGGTTTCGAAACCAGTAAAAGGAATCTGCCTTTTCAGTGTTCTGTCTTTTCACTGTCATCACCTGTACCGTTGCGTGTTACCCAAAAATAATGCTGGTTTCGATACCCCCAGAACGAGTCAGCCTTTTTTAGTTGCTGTCATCACCTGCTTCAATGAACAGACATCTCATGAGGCATTTTAAACCCTAAACAATTACATGAAAGGGCTAATATTTTATGTATAATCGCATAACCTTATAGATGGCTTGTACGAACAAGGTAGTAACTTTTTCTGCACTTCAAACAGGCACCGAAACCCCTTTGAGGTGGTTTCGATGCCCCTCAAAATGATGTACTTTGCATTTGGTTAACAATTTATGTATGTACACATTTCCTAACAATTAAATGACCCAACTTGAACCTTCGTGAAACTGTGTAATAAAGTCATGTATATACCGATTTCTTTTGGAAACTTGTACCAATATGTGTACATTATGCTACTAATAACTGTATATAGTTCCGAAACCCCTTCAGATGGTATCGAACCTAATAAAAGGAATCTTGCTTTTTCAGTGTTCTGTCTTTTCACTATAATCACATGAACCGTTTCATCTTCCTCATCGTGTTTACAGCTAGTTTCGAAACCAAGCAAAACGATTCAGCCTTTTCAGTTTTCTGTCTTCTCATTAATGAAGGGGTTCATATTCATGTACCTCGTTCAATGAACAGACACACAGCGTGCCTTCTCAAGAAGTAGGTACCCCTCCATAGAACCAAATACTTTTTCGAAACCAAGCAAAACGATCCATCCTTTTCACTTTTTCACTTTCCCTCCCAACTAAATTTCCCTATAAATTTACAACTCTTCTCTATACTCTTTACAACATCAAAAATTCGCTATACTCATCTCAACCCTTCTTTCTTTATATTCTCTTCAGAACCAAATACTTTAAACTTCCTTCCTTTAAAATGAGTTCAAGCAGATCTTCCAAAAACAATCCTCACCAATTCTCCAAGAGGAAACTAGAATTTGAGTCTGACTCAAATTCTGAGGATGATTTATATTTCGATTTTGATGACGAGGATCAACCGAGCCATGACACTCTCAGACGAAGCAAATGGTTCAGCAACTTTTTCCAGGCCATCGCTACAATGCTGAGCATCACTGACCCTTCTACAAAATGGGTTTGTCCAGCCTGCCAAGAAGGTCCTGGTGCCTCTCACAAGTTTATTGGCATTCACTCCCTACTGACACATGCCAGAACGAAAGGTGGAGCAAAGCTCAGGCTCCATCGCCAATTTGCTAAGCTCTTGAATGAGGAATTGCTTACAAGGGGCACTTCTTCTATTCCTCAGGGTCAAGCTTTTGGCCAATGGACTGCTTTGAGAGATGATCCGACTGCTGCTAATACTGCCTGCCCCCTGCCTGCAAACAATGAGGTTCATGATCACCAAATACTCTGGCCGCCCATGGTCATGATAATGAACACAAGGCTGGAAAAGAATGATGTTGGGAAGGTAGTTATTTAAAAAATTTGAATTATGTTTTCAATATTATTACAATTGTTTCACTTCTAATCTCTTGCATTTTATGCTTCAGTGGACTGGTATGGGAAACCAAGAGCTTCGGAACTATTTCAGTTCCTATGATACTATTGCCAAGCCTCGCCATTCATACGAACCCGACGGCCATCGTAGGATGAGCCTTTTGATTTTTCAGAGCACGACAAGAGGTTATCTCGACGCTCAGCATCTGCATAACCAGTTTGCTGCCCAAGGTTTCGATAGAAAAGCTTGGGAACAATGTCAAGGCATCTTCTATGGTCCAGGCACAGCGCGCCAACTTTATGGTTACATGCCTACCAAATAGGACATAGACTACTTCAACCGCCACCACTCTCAAGGTTGTCTCTATCATCAGTTTCTTCTTTTCTACAAGATGCATTTCTTCTCATACTAATGCATACATGTTTTGTTCATTAGGCAACAATAGGGTCAGATATGAGATCCGATCTTATGCAGAGATGGTTGGTCAGCACCAACCAGAGGCTGGTTCCAGTGCCATGGGTGGCAGCGGGTATGCAGGTCGTTTCCCGGGGCATGAATGAGGACTGAGGAGGATTTATTATGTTTCTTTTTTTTAATGTCTAATGTATTTGAAAAACGTTGTTTGGAATGCATTTTATTTCTTTCATAAATTTCTTCATCTTTAGTTTTCATATGATCGTCCTCTGCTAAACCAAACCAAGTGTTAATTTTCAACTCATAAGGTTAAAGACCTTCAAATATTTTCGCGCTCAACCAGCACCGAAACCCTATATACGAGGTTTCGATGCTACACAAAAGACTAACTTTTGACCATTCTGCAAAACCAGAACCGAACCCACCTTTACCTGGTTTCGATGCCATTATCATACATTCTACAAAAGTATGTTTTTGGGTATGAATATATGTATGTACTCATTTCCTTACAAACAAATTGGACATTTCGACGACCCAGGGAAATTTTGTGTAATAAAAAAAGTATACGTACAGAGTTCTACCCACCATTTTGTAATAAATAAGGTATATACCATTTCCTCAAACCAATTTGTACTATTTTGTGTACATTGGGTACTATTACGTGTATATTCACAACTCCTTACATAACTTTTACGAAAATATGCTTTACGGGTAAGAAATTGTGTATGTACACATTTCCTACAAGTAATGACCCATTTTCAACCTTCGTAACAATATAATATATAAGGTATATACCGTTTCATCTTACACATTTGTTCCAATTCCTGTACAATTCGTCCTATTAAGAATATATACACAAATCTTAACAAAACTTGTAAAATATTATGCTTTTCGGGTAAGAATTTCTGTATGTACACATTTCCCTACAAGTAAAAGTCCATTTTCAACCTTCGTGAAACCGTGTACAAGAAAATGTATATACCTTTTCCTCTTACAAATTTGTACCAATTTCTGTATATTTGCTAGTAATATATGTATATACACAGTTCCATACCACTATTGTACCAAAATATACTTTTCGGGTAAGAAATTCTGTATGTACACATTTCCTTACAAGTAAAAGTCATTTTCCAACCTTCGTGAAACCGTGTAAAAGAAAAGGTATATACCTTTTCCTCTTACAAATTTGTAACAATTTTTGTATATTTGCTAGTAATATATGTATATACACAGTTCCATACAAATATTGTACCAAAGTATGCTTTTAGGTCAAAATTTGTGTATGTACACATTTCCTTACACGTACATAATCCATTCTAAAAATTCGTGCATGTGTTATAAAAGGGTATATACATTCTTCTATTACAAAAGTGTATTAATTTGTGTACCGCATCATGTAACAATTTGTGTACCGCTTTTTAGAAGGTAAACAGTGCATCTTTTTAATAAAACTGTATATACATTCTTCTATTACAATATTGTACCAATTTGTGTACCGCTTCATGTAACAATTTGTGTACCGCTTTTTACCCGGTAAACAGGTCAGCCGTTCTTTAGCCTGTATTTAAAGGTTGTTCCCTAGAATCCCCCTTATGTAATTTGTTATAGATATGATGAGTTTTCTAAATTTTTTTGATATAATGAGTTCTATAAAAACTTATTAAAAATAAAAAGTTTTAGGAACTCCTCATATTACTCAAATTAATGAGTGACATGAAATTTGTGAGTTTTAGGAACACCTCATATTAGTCAAATGAATTTTCAAATAAATTTTAGTGGATGAGTTTTGAATTTTAAGTTGTGGTTAGAATTTGGTGTTTATGTTAAAATTTGGTGTTTTATAAGTTAAAATTTATGTCCTTAATTATATTACACTAAATCTTAAATTTTAACTCTAAATTTTTATTATAAATCTTAAATTTTATACTTAAATTTCAAGTCTTAAAATTAAGATTTTTTTGGAAATTTTTCTGGTGAAATGTTTTCTACTAGTTAAAAAAAATAAAACACAAGAAAGAGTTGTCTAACTATAACAACAATGCAATTCCAGCTACTCGCAAAGGCACACAAAGAAAACAGGAATAGTAACATAAGACATTGAAGTTAGGAGACAAAAACAGCCAATGTTATTATACGCACATTCACAATTATTAGCAATGATCTACACAAGAAGATAACATAGAGTACTAATATATATATATATAAAATAATCTTCACATGTGGTTTTTTTGTTTAATTTTTTTTTATTTTAGTCACCTAAATTAAAAAAAAAACTAATTTTGTCATTTACATTTAAAATGTTTTTGTTTTCGTCACTGAATTGTTAGTCTTTGTTACTTTTGTTTTCGATTTATTTTTGTTTTGTTCACCAATTTTATTTTTTCTTTAAGTCACTTACGTTATCATTTTGTTCTATTTTAGTCAATCCCCATTAATTTAATGATATGTCACGTTAATAAAAATGAGTAATTTTTAATTTATAACTTTTATTTTTTTCACAATCTTCAAACAATAAACCCTAAAAAATTTCTCTTCTCCAACCTTAACCTTCATTTTTATTGATGTCACTGTCGTTAATCGTTGTGATGTTAACTCTGATACAGAACTATTGAACTAACCAAAGAAGACAGTTAGAATAATTTTGTTATTGTCGTTCGTTTATGCGATGACTCCTTTCTAGGGCTGTGCATTATTCGGTTTTAACTGAATTAACCGACTGAACCAATTTTTTTTTTTGATTAATCAGTCAATTTTTTTTCAAAATTCAGTTATTGGTTAATTTAGTTTGAAATTGGTTAAATAATCGAAATTATTATATATTAAATATTATATATATATTATATATATTTATTTTGGTTATTAAACTTTTAAAAATTATAAAATGATCATTAAACTTTTATCAAATTAGCATAAAATGAAAGTTTAGTGACTAAAAAGATTATTTTAGCATAATTTAGTGACCAATTGTGTAATTTACCCAAAATTTTATAACAAATTTCGGTTAATTTGAAAACTGACAGAATTAATTGAATTTTTTTCGGTTTGGTTAAAAATTCACGAAGAAAAAAATTCGGTTCGATTAACAATTAAAAAGAAAATTTTCGGTTAATGAATTTTGGTAATTTGGTTCGGTCGGCTAACCAAATTAATGCACCCCTACTCCTTTTCAAGAAATCGAAGAAAACGGAAAAAAAATTATTCAAAAATTTGAAGACAAACAAAGGGATTGTGTGGTTCTAGTGGAACACAAAGTTAACAAGCCGGTCGGTTGAGGGGATAAATTTTGAGAGACAAAAAGATTATAGAATTTTTTTTGTTTAAAGATGGTCAAAAAATGAAATTTGAAAAGTGTAGGGATTAAATTAGAAACTATCCATTTTATTAATGTGACACATCATCAGATTAACGGAGATTAATGGCCGAGTGACCAAAATAGAACGAAATGATAACGTAAGTGACCTAAACAAAAAATAAATAAAATCGGTGACCAAAATGAAGCAAACTAAAAAAAAAGTAAGGGAGACTAACGCTCCAGTGACCAAAACAAAAAACCTTTGCAAACATAAGTGACAAGAATAGTCTTTTTCAAATTTGGGTGACCAAAATAAAACAAAATTAAAAAAAAAAAAAACTACGGTTCAAGATTACCCATAAAAAATCTCTTCATCCACCTGAAGAAAGATATTAACCATACCGGATAGAGTTTTGAATCAATAGGCATTTCTACCCATACCATGAGAAAAAACTGAACTTAAAACTAACTCCAGTTTTTTTTAACAAAGAAGAGATACTTCATTAAACCAGACAAAAAAGAGGCCTCATACAAACTATGCACCACCCCATGCAAAAACCCACGAAGGGCAAACAAAACCAACCAAAGGCATGGGGGAAAGTCGAAAGTCAAGAAAAACAAGACATAAAGACAACAACCAAAACTCGAAGGAAAAATCAAACTTAAACCAACACAAGAATCTTGAATAAAAACTTAAATTACGTCTATGCGAGAGCCCCATCCGGAGGCAGGCTCTTTCTTCCTTCGAGGAAGCGGATCTTGTCATCATAAATGATGTAGGAGACACATCAGACTTGAGAAGGTACCAGGCCACCACAAAAGCAACCAAACTCGAATTCTTAAGTGGATAAACGCTCAAAACATAGCCAGAACAATTCCCCTGAAAACGAATCCAAGACCTAAGATCACACTTGATCGGAGTATAATGAATGATCCTTGAAGAAAGTAAGGGTCCCATAGCCGTCATTCGAACCTTCCATACCTCGAAGATGGCTGGGAAAAGAGTGATCATTCTTGTTGCGTATGCCCCAGCAAGGTGACATCCGCGTATGAGCATTGGCCATCATCCAAACTTTCCATAGAAAGCCGGCTCGTAACTGCATCGACAGTTGTACCCTTCTTCTCACGCTTCGACTTATACAAGAAAGAATGACCAAAATCACATACTTTATCTTGTTTGTTAATAGCCAATACAGAAATATATACCAAGATTTGTGTCTAAGTGTGAAAAAACTATAGGAAAAAATGAACATACTTGACGATGGCTACACCAAGATTTGTATCACCTTAGGCATCTAACATGCCAGAGAAGAGTCAGCAGTTGAGTCAATGATCAATAGTCAGTCATACTAATTGTTGAAAACGGGAATTGCAATGTTGACAAACACATTCATATCGATCGCGCACACCGTATAAACAAATAGCATTTGCAGTGCCAAATGGTTTATGCTTGATGACTGCAACATCAATAGTCATACATTGCTCTAGTCAAATAAGTCATAACCTATCCACAAATTGCAGTGCCCGCTTATGGGGGAACATATGTATTCTAAAATCATATCAACAAATGAAATTTCACTACTACAGGTTCAAAATATTCAATAACCAAACCAGCTGTGCAGGAAAACCTGACAAAAAGGGTCAGATTGATC
The DNA here is from genome assembly GCA_030270665.1 of Hibiscus trionum. Lineage (NCBI taxonomy): Eukaryota > Viridiplantae > Streptophyta > Magnoliopsida > Malvales > Malvaceae > Hibiscus > Hibiscus trionum. The sequence continues at coordinate 1,957,732 of BSYR01000016.1, forward strand.
CATTCATCGGCAAAGACCGGCTACTATTAGCATCGCCGATTGCAACAGTCGTAGCAAGGGATTTAGTAGCCCATGCCCTAGCATTCATTGCACCTTGCAAGTTGTTTCTCTTGCGGGGCTCTTTCAGGGAAATAAACTGAAATTTTCTTTTCAGATAAGCCACGGGACGTTCCAACATGGGTCCCAACTTCACCTTTCGATTGAGCCGTCTCCAAGTGAAGTGAGCGAGAACTAATAAAGTTGGATACAACAGGTAAAGCAACCTTAAAAGCACGAAAGCAGTCGCTAAGGCCAAGTAGGTCTCTTGTTGAAGCATATTCTGTGGAGATCTTGCCCAAGAGAATGAGCAGCTTTCCTGCTCACTGATATTATGCTTCTCGTGTTTCAATACATGTCGGATTGTGTCCAGCGGCATTTTATCCAGAGCTTTATTCTTAAAGCCTAGAACAATGTAACATCTTCATGAGAAAACTAAACAAGATTGATAAGTTAATTGTCATCATTTAACTCATTTCCATTTTGCATCATTCTCTAGGATTATACAATCTTATGAAGAGAAGTAGGACGGCAATAATCGCACATGGATAAGATTAAGTAGGATGAGATACACCAAAAAAGCAAGTTATCACTCGTATCGTATCGAATCCATAATCTTGTGCACTAACACAACCAAAATGCATGATGATAAATGGAGCACCAGACAGGCAATCACAGTTCACCGGCTAAGACCAGAGAATTATGAACAAAAATAACACAACAAAGCATAGAATGGAGAATGAAAATTTTCGTATAAAATTATGCCATTAGTCAACAACTCAACATAATATAGATCTTCATAGTCAGAGAAACTCAAATGTTGAAGAAACAAAGGCCTTACCAGTAACATCGTTATAGAATGCACCGACAGATTCAACAGACCGGTTTCCATGATAACGTACGCGCATTCTAGAATTTAAAAGGAAAAGAGTAGGAAACCCATGGACTCCATACTTCGAGAGTATGCTGAAGAAATGAAACACCACCATTAATTAGTTTAATGAGATATAGCACTGCAAATACCAAACTGAAAAATATTCAACATCAAACCTTGGCCTGACAGCCGATTCTTTTATAGCAAAATGAGGAATGGAAGGATAGGAAGATGAAAGGGTCGTGAAGCTAGGTCTAAAAGACCTTGAAAAAGGGCACCAAGATGCATAGAAAAGCACTGCTACAAACTCATGGCTGTTCCTCTGAACCATGTCAAGCGCCTTTTGCAATGAAATCTCATCTCCCTACAAAGAGAGAAAATAATTGAAATTTGAACCCAAAAAGGAGTATAATCAGAATTCAATGCAGTTCTAATAAGGACTTAGGCTAAGTTCAGCAATGCTTCTCCAACGGGCGTTGGAGCCCCAAACAGAGAAGCAATGCCAAACAGGTATCATGTGCGCGCTGAACGGGCAACGCCCACGTTTTCCCACCGGATTTAGTGCCCAAACGGGTGTTCCGGCACAGCTGGAAAATCCATCGGACGTTTGCCCTCAGCGGGCCTTCAAGAATCCTTGCTGAACCGGCCCTTAATCTCAGAAATGTTAATTCCTTTAGTCTTTGAACCCAGACCAATGGATTCATAGAAAGATTAATTACCTTTAATGAAATTTAATGGTGGCTGTATCATAATTTTCATGTGGATAAAAGATTCTTCAGGCCTTTTACCTTTCTAAAGCAAAGTTCACTCTAGCAAAACAGCCAAATTTAAAAACCCTAAATGCATTCCCAATTTCTTGGTCGCATATCTATCAGCTCACAACTTAAAAAAAAGCACAAACTTTAATAATAAAAAAAATCTCTAAACTTAGTTAAAAACATACACAATTATAGGATCAAATCAGAAAATGCATAAAATTGAAAGGGTAAATTAACCAGACTAAAAGATAATTAAAGAAAATTAAAAATTATCAAGGTACCTCGGTAACTCCAACGAAATCAACAGATTCATCAAAATCAGAGTTAATGGAGCAAAACGGGTCACCAAAGTCAAAGACCGATTCAAGAACGGAATTCTTGGGACACATCGGAGCCCTAACGGGAACGGAGGCGGCGGACGTTAGCCTCCACCACAAAAACAATGTTAGGATCTTCATTTCCCATGCCTTCGTACCCATCAAAGATCGACAACGGATCGCCGATTCTGGGAAATTACCAAAATAAAAAAAAAAGACTGGATTTTTTCTTCTTTTGGTTTTAAAAAACCCTAAAAATGAAATTTGAGATATTTATAATTTTAGCGGATAAGATAAGCAATCTGCAATCATGGGTGGGTGGGTTTTCTCTCCCTATGGACAGATCAAAGTGTCAGACACTGAGAGAGTTGAAACAAAAGCAGATTTTCTGGGCAAAGACTGTGCTTTTATATGGTAAAAATGGAGGAAAATTTTATGGATTCTGTGCAAATGGTTAGTTGTTTAATTATAAAAAGTGCATATTAGTCAACTGAACTAAACTGATTAAATGACAAAAAAAAATATCTTTGGTTTTTTACATGAATAATAAGTTAATGGTAAAGTTCACAAGTAGTTACTAAATTATAGTAAAATATTCATTTTGGTCACTCTATTTTTAAATGTTATAAATTGGTTATTAAATTTTAATTTTTGTTATAAAATGATCATTGAGCCCTTAACTGTCGTTAAGGTCACGTGACAATCAAGAAAATTTAGATAATAATACATCTTGTTCTTCTTATTTGCACATTCAATTAAGTTAGTCCTAATTTAAAAAAATGAACTCTTTACATAGTGGGGGTTTTGGACATGTGCAGGTGGAGCGACCGCACAGGGCCCTGAAAAGGAGGGGCCCCGAAAATAAGGACCAGATATAAATTAGATAGCTATAAATTTGTATATTTGATAATTAACAACTTACGAAAAACTTACATCGTTGTTGAGTGTGTAAAAGTTCTATATTTTACCCCCTATTTAACCCATATTTCTGCTGCATTCAAGCATAATTCATTGCATTTAGGTTAGATTTCAGTTTTACATCAAATATATCAAATGGCACAGTTTCTGCTGAAATTGGTTACTTTTGCAGGTAGCTGCTGTAGCAGATGGAGGGCAGTAGAGAAGCAGACGCTGGGCAGTGAAGAAGCAGAGCTGGAACTGGATGTGCAGACGTGAAGGACGATGCTGCCATGGCCGCTGCCGTGGCAGCCAAGGACGACAGCGATAGTGATGGGAAGAAGTGAAGTGGGCCTCGACAGAAAGAGAAAATTAAGCACATCTGTCGTGGAGCACCCTTATATTTTTTCAAGCCCTAGATCAGAATGAATGGCAAGCCCAAAGTTCAAGGAAGAAACTCCAAGCAAGAAGGAATGACGAATTAAAGACTTATGCTCTGAAGATTTAGTCTTTAATAGAGTTGTACTTTAATTTAAACTTGTATTCTTGCCATATTAGAAAACTTGAACCCAAGGCCTATATAAAGGCATGTAATTCGACCTAGGAGAGGACATCACCATATTCTCTAGCCTTCTTCCCAAAACCCTAGTCGTTTTCCCTTCCTCAACATGTTCTAAACTTCCCCTAGGGCTAAGGGTTGATTTGTAAAGTAGTTGCAAGGATTGCATTTGTTTTAGGAATTTTTCTGTTCAATAAAATTACTTCAAGTTTGCTTATTCTGGTTTTCAACATCTTGTAAGAGTATCGAGAGAGCATTGTGAGATTACTCATTTACTTAATATAAGGAGAGTTAAGTATACGAAAGAAATAAGTACGGGTTCTCCAGTTTATGGTTGAACTATCTCGGACCTAGGGATAGGACGAGGTTAAGTGGCTAAAGAAGAATTCAACAACATCGGTGTTCATCCTTTGATTCACGCCGGGAGGTATCATCAAAGACGTGTTCATCGACAGACTTGGACCTAGGGATAGGCCAAGTCACAGCAGGGATTCTTATCAAGCTTGAAGAACAGAGTTGTGTGATCGCTGCCGCGACTAACAACAGACCGCTGCCGCGACAGGTGCTGCCGCAGCAGGCGCGACGACAGAACAGAGTTTCCTAGACTTTGCAACACCTACACTACTGAGCAATTCAATACCGGCCCATTCTCTCTATCTTGATTTATTTATTCTTAATTTCCAGCACTCTTTATTATTTCGTGACAAACATATTAAACTATTCTTTTTCCTCTCGTGCAGTAATTCAATGTGAAGCTATTAGCCCAGTCCCTGTGGAGACGATATCCGATACTTCCGTATCACTTTACTACTTGCGTCGTGTACACTTGCACTACATTGCGATAGACACTTTTACACGCAACAAGTTTTTGGCGCCGTTTTCAGGGACTGGCAACATATCTTTACCCTACCCTTTTACTGCATATTCTTTTTATTTTTCTGTTTTTACTTGGATTGTTCAACCTATACCTTTCACAAGGTCTTTTGTTTTCTTATGCGCAGATCTCAACGAGGAAAAGAACCTGAGCACCAGTTAGATCCTGAAATCGAACGTACGTGCAATCTCAGAAAAAGAGTTCGGTTCCTTGTAGAGAGAAACGAATACCTAGAAGGACAGTTAGAAGCAATGGTGAACGGAAGGCACGAAGAAAGAAGGAACGACCAAGACAATCCCCAGGATAATAACAATCCTGCCGGGAATGGAGGGAATGACCAATCTGCCGATCCTCCTATCGCTACCGCACGCCGGTCATGCCGAGACTACATGCTCAATGATCATGTAGGACTAGAAACAACCCTGCCAGATGTAGACGTTGCCAACTTTGAGCTGAGACCTGTTATGTTCAGCATGATCAACAGCGTTGTCCAATTTAGTGGTGCTGCTACAGAGGATGCTAGGGAGCATCTGAAAACATTCCAGGAAATCTGTGGTTCGTTTAGACTACCAAGAGTTAATCCGGAGATACTGAGGCTTCGGTTATTTCCTCATTCATTAAGGGACAGGGCGAAAACTTGGTGGAATAAACTAACGCCGGGTTCAATACGAACTTGGGCAGATTTAACTCGTGAATTTTTATCTCGTTTCAATCCTTCACACTTATATGAGCGATTACGTAATGAAATTGCTACTTTTCAACAGGAAGATGACGAGCCAATGCATGAGGCCTGGGACAGATTTACCACTTTTCTGAGGAACTGCCCAATGCATGGATTTCCCGTTTGGAACCAGGTAACCAAGTTTTATAATGCTGCCAATTTACAGACTCGTATGAGAATTGATTCAACAGCAAGTGGACTGCTGTTGGACAAAGTTCCTGAAGATGCAATGGCAGTTTTGAAAAATCTGGCGAAGAATGAGGAACAGTTTCCTACGGCAAGAAGAGGGGGTAAACGAGTTCTAGCTGTAAAAGATTATGAGGCCGATAGTTCTTTAAAATCACAGGTGGCATATCTCACTAAGGCAATGAAAAAACTCTTGAAAGAATATTCACAGCCTGTCTACTCTACTGAAGAGGTATGTGAAACTTGCGATGGAAATCACAGTTCGGAGGAGTGTCCGTTACAGTTAGAAGAAGGGATGTATGTTGAGAACTACAATAAACATAACTATAATTCCAACAACTACAATCCCAACTGGAGAAAGGACCCCAAGTTCTCTTGGAGCAACCCTAATAATGCTCTGAATCCTCAAGCACAGAACACACAGAATCAGGGGGACCTAGATTAATGACTCGGCAGCAACAACCACCACCTGCCACGACTAGTATACTGGAGCAAACCTTGGCTACGTTTATGTCTCAAACAGGAACTTACATTGAGAACATGAATCACTTCGTCAAGAAGACTAAGACATTCATGGATAAAACAGAGATGCGGATGACCAACCATGAAGCTACTCTGAAATCATTGGAGACACAGATGGGTTAGGTTTCCCAGCATATTAAACCGAGGCAGAATGGAGGATTTTCTAGCGATACTGAAAACGCTAGACAACCTACACATGAGCAGTGTAAAGCCATCACTACTAGGAGTGGGAAGAAATTACCAAGGCCAGAGAAGGAAGCTGAAACAGTTAAGAAACCAACCTTGGAGTCAACTGCCGAGAACGCTGCCCCGGCAGATGGCAAGCAGCCTGCTGCCGATGAACCTGTCACGATAGTAGAAGGGACAGAAGAGAAAAACAAAGAATCTACGCCTCCTCAAATCCGAATGCAGTGGGAAGGACGCATTGCTGATTATCGTCCCCCACCTCATTTTCCTCAGCGGTTACATAAATTGAAGCAGGAATCCCAGCTAAAGAAGATCTACGATATTTTTAAGCAGGTCCATATCAATATTCCACTGTTAGACGCCGTTAGGGAAATACCTGGTTATGCCAAATTTCTCAAGGATGCCATGTCGAAAAAACCCAGACTTGGGGAATTTGAAACGGTTAAAATGACAGAAGGATGCATGAGTATTCTGCACAAGCATCCACCTCAGAAGCAGAAAGATCCTGGAAGCTTCATCATACCATGCATAATCGGCGACAAATTTGTGGGTAAGGCTCTTTGTGATCTTGGTGCTAGTATAAATTTAATGCCCAAATTTGTTTTTCAGAAATTAGGTATTGGAAAAGCTCGGCCCACAACAGTAGTACTGCAGCTGGCAGACCGCTCTTACGTTCACCCAGAAGGAAAAATTGAAGATATTCTGGTAAGAGTGGATAAGTTTATTTTTCCTGCTGACTTTCTTGTCTTAGATTGTGAAGCAGATGAAAACGCACCAATCATCCTAGGGCGACCCTTCTTAGCCACAGGAAGATCACTGATTGATGTGGAAAAAGGAGAACTCACTATGAGAGTGAACGATCAAGAGATCAAGCTGAATGTTCTCCAAGCAATGAAACATGCTGATGCAGAAGAAGAATGCAAGGCTATCACTGAAGTTAACCTTGATCAACTCTGCATCAGGTCGGACTGCCATGACATCAAATTTGGCCACTGCCCTAGCATCCATTTAGATACCTGTCACGGCAGCGACGACGACAGCGACTCCTCAGAATCTGATATATCTGATACTGAAGATCAAGAGGAGGTAAACTGGATAGGCAATCATCCAGGTATGTTATTCGAGCCCTTAAACGACACCTCGAATGAACATATAGTCCAAAAGCCATCAACTGTAGAACCATATGTTCTAGATCTCAAGCCGCTGCCAGGGCAGCTAAAATATGTTTTCCTTGGTTTAAATGATACGTTGCCCGTAATCATATCTTCCATGTTGATGCAGGAACAGGAACAACAGCTGATAGGGATGCTGCAGCAGCACAAAAGGGCTATTGGATGGACGATAGCTGATATCCAAGGCATCAGTCCGACATTATACATGCATAAAATCCTTCTTGAGGATGATCATAAGCCGACCATTGATTCACAGAGATGTCTGAACGATGCTATGCGAGAGGTGGTTCGTAAAGAGATCATAAAATAGCTAGATGCTAGAATAATTTATGCCATCTCGGATAGCAAGTGGGTGAGCCCGGTGCAATGCGTTCCTAAGAAAGGAGGAATAACCGTGGTAACCAACGAACAAAACAAGCTAATCCCAACCAGGACTGTGACCGGTTGGAGGGTTTGTATGGACTATCGGAAGCTTAACAAAGCTACCTGGAAGGACCACTTTCCCCTGCCTTTTATTGATCAAATGCTTGATAGATTAGCGGGAAAGCCTTACTATTGTTTTCTTGATGGTTACTCAGGTTATAATCAAATAGCCATCACACCGGAAGATCAAGAGAAAACGACGTTCACATGCCCATACGGTACATATGCTTTTCGGAGGATGCCATTTAGACTTTGTAATGCACCAGCAAGTTTCCAAAGGTGCATGATGCAATATTCTCCGATATGGTGGAGGATTTCCTAGAGATATTCATGGATGATTTCTCGGTCTTTGGAGACAATTTCGAAAGCTGCCTTGGCAACCTACAGAAAGTGCTTGAAAGATGTGAGAAAGCAAACCTGGTATTAAACGGGGAAAAATGTCACTTTATGGTAGATGAAGGGATAGTCCTAGGCCATAAAGTGAGCTGTCGCGGCATAGAAGTCGACAGAGCCAAGATCGAGGTAATCGAAAAGCTGCCGCCACCCACCACAGTAAAGGGAATCAGAAGTTTCTTAGGGCATGCTGGTTTTTATCAGAGATTCATCGCGAACTTTTCGAAGATCACCAAACCCTTATGCCATCTTCTGGAGCAAAACCGTCCCTTCGACTTCAACACTGAATGTACTGAGGCATTCAAGGTTCTGAAAGAAAAGCTGGTAACAGCCCCAATAGTACAGCCGCCAGATTGGAAACTGCCATTCGAGATTATGTGTGATGCTAGTGACTATGCTGTCGGGGCAGCACTTGGGCAGAGGAAAGACAAGCTCTTTCATGTCATATATTATGCCAGCAAAACACTGAACGACGCCCAAGTAAACTACACCACAACAGAGAAGGAACTGTTAGCTGTGGTGTTCTCTATTGACAAGTTCCATTCTTATATACTTGGAACGAAGGTCATAGTCCACACAGACCACTCTGCAATGAAGTATTTGTTCGCTAAAAAGGATGCAAAGCCTAGACTGATACGTTGGATTCTACTACTGCAAGAGTTCAACCTTGAGATTAAGGACAAAAAGGGGACAGAGAATCAAGTTGCAGATCACTTGTCAAGATTAGAGAAGGGAAAAAGTCTCCCAGCAGACGAGACACTCATACGGGAGACTTTCCCTGATGAGCAGTTGTTCGCTGCCACAATCATTGCCGCGACAGCCATGGCGGCAGGTAAGTTTTCTGAACTCCCCTGGTATGCTAATTTCATTAATTATTTAGTTAGCGGAATAACTCCTCCTGACCTTAACTATCAAGCTAGGAAGAGGTTCCAAAATGATGTTAAGCATTATTATTGGGACGAACCTCTTCTTTTCAAATATTGTGCAGATCAGGTTATTAGATGATGCATACCACAAGATGAACAGAAAGCTATACTACATCACTGCCATGCTTCACAATATGGAGGCCACTTAGGTGGTAACAAAACTGCTGCCAAAGTTTTGCAGTCTGGATTTTACTGGCCGTCACTGTTTAAGGATGCCCAAACATTCTACAAAAATTGTGACAAGTGTCAACGGACTTGAAACATCTCGAGAAGACGCGAGATGCCACTGCAAAACATTCTTGAAGTCGAGATCTTCGACGTTTGGGGATAGATTTTGTGGGACCCTTCCCAACTTCATGTGGAAACTTATACATCCTCCTAGCAGTAGATTATGTGTCCAAATGGGTTGAAGCGATCGCTACTCAGAAGAACGATGCCAAGACAGTTCAAAGGTTTTTACATAAAAACATTTTTTTCCAGATTTGGCATCCCTAAGGCGATCATCAGTGATGAAGGGAGGCACTTCAACAATAGGGTTATAGTTGCTGCCTTGAAAAAGTATGGTGTCAAACATCATATTGCAACAACATACCACCCTCAAACCAATGGACAGGCTGAAATATCAAACAGAGAGGTTAAGAACATCTTTGAAAAGATGGTTAAGCCAACTCAGAAGGACTGGTCTCCACACCTCAACGATGCATTATGGGCCTACAGAACATCGTTCAAAACTCCATTGGGAATGTCACCTTATCGTCTGATCTATGGGAAAACCTGCCATCTACTTGTTGAGATTGAGCACAGAGCATACTAGGCCATCAAGGCAGTAAATATGGACTTGGAAAAAGCATGACAGAAAAGGCTGCTTGACTTGAACGAGATAGAAGAAATTTGAGCAATGGCCTATGACAACGCAAGGATTTACAAAGACAAGACAAAGAAGTGGCATGATAAGAAGTTGTTGCCACGACAGTTCTGCCCAGGGCAGCGTGTGTTGTTGTTCAACTCTAGGTTGAAGCTCTTCCCAGGAAAGCTAAAGTCTAGGTGGTCCGGCCCATTCCAAGTGGTGCAAGTTTTTCCCCATGGTGCCATTACAATCAGATCTTTACAAGACGGGCACCAATTTAAAGTCAATAGAACAAGACTGAAGCACTATCAGGGGACTGAAGCCCCAAGAATGCAGGAAGTGGTTACTTTAGGATATGCTCCTCCTAGCATCCCTAATTTAACCTAATTTTATTTTTATTTTTATTATTATTATTTATATATATATTAGGTAATTAGAGTTATTTTTTTAGGAATTAAAGTTTTTATTTTTATTATTTTCAGGAAATAAAGGAGACAAGGAGAAGAGGAGAAGCGAATCCAACCCACCATTTTTTTCCATCAGCCCAAAAAGCCCAACCTTGGAGCCTACCGTTACAGCTGCCGCGACAAACGCGGAAAATCTAGCCTGTCAACACGCTGTCGCGATAGACACGCAAACGCGTAACAGACGCGTAGCAGACACGAAAACGTGTGACAAATGCGTCAGAAACCGCGTAACAGCTGACCCCGTTATTCGCGCCTGCCGTTACAGCTCCAACGGGCAGCAAACCCCTTTTCTATATAAACCTTATTTTACTATTCATTTTTCACTCACTTCTACTCTTTCTACTTGTTTCCTCTAGAATTTTTACTTGCTTTCATTTTCTTTCCATAGCCTTGCAACATGACTTCTAGAAACACCCGCCGAAGCTCTGCCCCAGGATCTGCCCTGGCAGCATCCACTCCAAGCTCTTTCCAGATTCGTGATATGTGGGAGGAGAGAGGATTCATTTACACCTCCAAAACGGGGAACCTGGGGCTACAGCCGTTCATTGCTAAAAAAATCAGAGCCCTAAGGTGGCAGATATTCGCGGAGCAGCCATAAGAGATGAACTTGACTCTTGTCCGGGAATTTTATGCTGCCATCGGCAGCAGGAACGCGACAGCAATCGCAATCCGAGGGAAAGAGGTACCTTTCGAGCCCGAGTACATCAACACACTCTACGGGTTCTATGTGGGCAGAAACGAAGATGGCCACCAATAATTTCTCGACAGTCTAGAACCTGCCGACTATGATGCTGTCATGGCAGAACTCACGGATGAAGGTACTGAGTGGAACACTGATCCGAAGCATCTGAGAACGGTAAAGAGAGTCCAACTCACCCCGGAGGCGAAGCTTTGGAATGCTTTTATCAAGAAAAGAATCATGCCCTCATCGCACAACACAACAGTCGACCAACCAAGGTTAGCCCTCATCCATTCCATTTTAAATGAGAGGCCGATTAACGTTGGCAGATACGTCCGGGAGGATATACTTGACTGTGCTCACCGGTCGTCCGGACCACTCTTCTACCCCTACCTCATCACTGCCCTCTGCCGCGGCCACAATGTACCGGAGGCAGTCGGAGATTTACGAGTTCAAGGGAAAGGATGGACCGACCGTAACATACTCAGCCTGATGGAACTAAAAGCTGCAACGCCCCTATCGTCTTTTGACCCTACTGCCACAGCAGCTGAGCCAACAAAGCCCACCGACACCGAGCCTGCTGCCACAGAACCCTGGTAGCCTACTGCAGCAGCTCCTCCAGCTGACACCTCCTCCCAGATCCTTGCTGCCATACAAAAAATGGAGGAACGACAACTCGGCCTCATGAGTTTCATCCGAGACTTCACCACCGCTACGGTACATTTCATCCACACCTCTCTTAATTTCCCTGATGCACTGTTCCATGTATTCCCCAACCATTATTTTACTGCACCCACCCCTGCCCATACCCCTACACCTGATGCCACGCCCAAAACGCCATCTGCTACATCCAAACTGACCCCTGCCACAACAGCTGCAGGCGCCAGCCACACAGCCGACACTTCTGCTAGGGGAACCAAGAGAAAGATGCCTTCAGCTGAACTCGACGCCTATATAGCAGGTTTCTCCTCTTCCTCCATCTGGGCGGCATCCGACAACAAGCCCTCTGTCAAGAGGAACTTGTCCAAGGAGTTCACACCAGAGAAGCGGCAGAAAACAGTCGCAGACAAAGAAAAATCTGACAGCGGCAGTAGCAGCAGCAGTAGTGGCAACAACAGCGAGAGTAGCAGCAACTCTGAGGTCCAGGTAGTGGAGAAACCACCTCATATCTCTCCTACCCGTATCCAACCACCAAGGGAGGCTAAAACAAAGAATACATCTGCCTCTCCCATCCGTCTGCCAGCACCAGCAAAGAAAGTCACTACCCGTCGGCAGATCCAGCTCAGCAGCAGTAGCAGCGGCGACGACAGCGCCTAAATTTTAAGTTCCTTATCTTATATTGATGTCTACCTTTTTATATTTTGTGATGTACTTTTTATTTTCTTTTAACTGTCATTTGCATTGAGGGCAATGCAACCCTCGAGTTTGGGGGTGGCATCCCTCCATTAATGGAGTCTTTTAAGTTTAAAATTTGTGTCTTTTACTTAGTTTATTTTTGCTTAAAAAAATGAATGAAAATTTGGCTTAAGTCTTTGAACTGAACTTACCTGCCGTGACAGCCTCTGTCGTGGCAGTGCCTTTAGGATAGTTTTAGGAGCAGTTTAGAGCCTTACTATATTTTTGAAACTTAAACACCATTTGTGACTTTTATACTGTCTAGAACTTTACTGGTAAACTAGAATAGGGAAAAGCTTAATACTTGAATAGCCCCTAAATGTGCCTAACACTGGCTCTAGGAAAAGAAGTTAAGAAAAATAGACTCTTACACCTAGAGGTGCCCGAAACCGGCTCTAGGAAGTTAGCTAGAGGTGCCCGAAATCGGCTCTAGTCAAACATAAGCTTGAGAAATAGAATTGAGTCTGCATAAAAACTAAAGGAGCCTAAAAATTGCCTCCAAAAAGATGAAAATTGGCATAAAAATTCAAGTTAGAAGTTTCAGCTATTCTAGTAAGCTAAGTAAGTCTAGGCATATAATTGTTCACAAAGCATGCACACACTACACAAGAATTATAGCATGGTTCCGAATGAATCTTGAATTATCCGACAAGGTGTTGCTTACAATAGGGAATGAAATAGAAGGAAAGAGAAGGTTCACTGTTTTAAGCCAAACAAATTTTTTTTTATTTTTCTTTGTTAGGTCTGAATTACTTGAGGGCAAGCAAAAACTTGAGTTTTGGGGTGTGTTGAGTGTGTAAAAGTTCTATATTTTACCCCTATTTAACCCATATTTCTGCTGCATTCAAGCATAATTCATTGCATTTAGGTTAGATTTCAGTTTTACATCACAAATATATCAAATGGCACAGTTTCTGCTGAAATTGGTTACTTTTGCAGGTAGCTGCTGTAGCAGATGGAGGGCAGTAGAGAAGCAGACGCTGGGTAGTGAAGAAGCAGAGCTGGAACTGGATGTGCAGACGTGAAGGACGATGCTGCCATGGCCGCTGTCGTGGCAGCCAAGGACGACAGCGATAGTGATGGGAAGAAGTGAAGTGGGCCTCGACAGAAAGAGAAAATTAAGCCCATCTGTCGTGGAGCACCCTTATATTTTTCCAAGCCCTAGATCAGAATGAATGTCAAGCCCAAAGTTCAAGGAAGAAATTCCAAGCAAGAAGGAAGGGCGAATTAAAGACTTATGCTATGAAAATTTAGTCTTTAATAGAGTTGTACTTTAATTTAAACTTGTATTCTTTCCATATTAGAAAACTTGAACCCAAGGCCTATATAAAGGCATGTAATTCGACCTAGGAGAGGACATCACCATATTCTCTAGCCTTCTTCCCAAAACCCTAGCCGTTTTCCCTTCCTCAACATGTTCTAAACTTCTCCTAGGGCTAAGGGTTGATTTGTAAAGTAGTTGCAAGGATTGCATTTGTTTTAGGAATTTTTATGTTCAATAAAATTACTTCAAGTTTGTTTATTCTGGTTTTCAACATCTTGCAAGAGTATCGGGAGAGCATTGTGAGATTACTCATTTACTTAATATCGGGAGAGTTAAGTATACGAAAGGAATAAGTACGAGATCTCCAGTTTATGGTTGAACTATCTCGGACCTAGGGATAGGACGAGGTTAAGTGGCTAAAGAAGAATTCAACAACATCGGTGTTCATCCTTCGATTCACGCCGGGAGGTATCATCAAAGACGTGTTCATCAACAGACTTGGACCTAGGGATAGGCCAAGGCACAGCAGGGATTCTTGCCAAGCTTGAAGAACAGAGTTGTGTGATCGCTGCCGCGACTAACAACAGACCGCTGCCGCGACAGGTGCTGTCGCAGCAGGCGCGACGACAGAACAGAGTTTCCTAGACTTTGCAACACCTACACTACTGAGCAATTCAATACCGGCCCATTCTCTCTATCTTGATTTCTTCATTCTTAATTTCCTGCACTCTTTATTATTTCGTGACAAACATATTAAACTATTCTTTTTCCTCTCGTGCAGTAATTCAAGGTGAAGCTATTAGCCCAGTCCCTGTGGAGACGATATCCGATACTTCCGTATCACTTTACTACTTGCGTCGTGTACACTTGCACTACATTGTGATAGACACTTTTACACGCAACAATCGTCCTTCAAATTAATTACAAAATACGAACATAAATATCTCTTAAATTTAGAATTGAATATTTCTTGTATATTGTCGATCAAGCTATTATTTCTTTGGATAAGAGATTTGAACATCAATTATATGAGAATGTTTTTGGCTTCTTGTTTCATTATGATAAATCACTTTCATTAATAATTTTGAAAATGCTCTTAAGAAGGGCGAATTATCTGATGTTGATGGAAGTACATCATTTACTGAGCTGAAAATTATTTAGAGAACTTTTACCTAAGGAAAAAATGAGAGCAGTGGATTTATTAAGTTTTTTAAAACGTTTTAATTGTTTTCCAAATACAACAATTTCTTATAGAACCCTGTTGACTATTCTTATTATTATTGCTTCTACATAACGAACTTTTTCAAAATTGAAGTTGTTGAAGTCATACCTACAGACAACTATGTCGCAAGAAATGTCAAATAAACTTCCTTTGATGGCAATTGAGAGTAGTCTTTAGGAAGAAGTTGATATTGAAAATGTTGTAAATGATTTTGCTCAAAACATGCAAGACAACACTTTTTAAGTGAAAATATTAAATTTTTAGTTGTTTATAAGTGAATTTTTGGTGTCCAAGAGAATAATTAAACAAATTTGTTGTATTAAGATAATTTTTTTTTAAAAAAAAATATATGGACTATAGATTAAAGGCCACGTTTTAATAAATTACACAGGGCCCTATAAATTTTTAAACCGCCCGGCCTTTACTCATCTCATTAATTTGGTCTATTTTATTTAGAAATAACAAACAAAACCTTAAAATTAGTACATTTTAGTTTAGAATTGTTTCATAATAATTTTTCATGTAAATATTCTAATAGAGTATTGTGAAAAGTATAAACTAGAGTAAATTTCGTTAGGTTATTTAACATGACTCATTTTTACTTTACGTGGCACACATACTCAATATCTAAAAATGATTTATTGGTGGAAATAAAAGGTGTGGTTGACGCAACATGCTTTTTATGGTTTCATAAAAATATAAAGTGCGTTTTGAAACTCGTGTCTCACTTTTGTTCTTTCAATAATAAACGCACAAAAAAAAATCTCTGAAAAATAAAATGTATGTTTCAATTTTGTCTAGTCTTTTTTGATAATCGATTAAGCATTTAGTTATATTTTGATAAGAGGAAGATTGGAATAACAAAGTACCTTTTATTATTATCTAATAATTTGATTAAACCATGACACCAAATTAAATTAAAAACTTAACTAGTGATATATAATATATATATATATATATATTGGAAATTTGATTTTATTTGAGTTCGGTAATATTACACGCCTCGTTAAAAAACCTCCCTAAATCTAGGTGGAGGAAAAAGAGTGCGACGTAATATCACATGATAACAATACATATTCCTTCACCGTTTTAACAATACAATAATCAGCCAAGGCACGGGGAACCCTGCACACCCGAGCATCAACGTCTACCTCAAGTTGAGTTCGTAAGCTAATGTCCCCTACATCACCCATTCTCACCGCTGTAACATTTCACTCCATACCCTCGGAAACCACCAGCAAATCAGATTTACGGTTGATCCCACTTTTAGCGAGCTTGTCGGCAGTCGTATTACCCTCTCTCGAAATAACGATAAACTTGCATGAAATGTCCTCCAGGTTGGTAAGGCACAGCTGAACCAAAGGCCTGAATACCGACAGTGAGATGTTAGGAGAGCGCAACCACTCGATAACCGAAGCACAATCACTCTCGACGATTAGCTTACTAAGTTTATACCATCTTGACTGTCTGAACTGCTTCAGGGCTTCCAGCACAGCCTTTAGTTCCGCAGTTACAACGTTCGCACAGCCTATAGACATGGAGAAGATTATCAGGGACTTCGATTGATTGTCGGACAAGATGCCCCTTATGCCCGCTGGTCCAAAACCCCCTTTCGCAGCACCATCGGTATTGAATTTGACGGAACCCAGATCCGGAGGCCTCCAGCCATCGAAATCTCGAACTACCTTCCCTGAAATACAGCAATTCAAATACTTGGGTCAGGATAGGACATTCGATATTGACCAACAATAATCCGTCCATTTGCTTTTAACCCACCAACAAAGCCGAATCAGCATCGAGTCGTAAACCACATTCTCATCGAACTTCGCCTTCTTAACCACAATATCATTTCTATGCCTCCAAATCGACCACACCATGCTAAAAAAACTCATGGACCAGATTTGATTATTAACCAATCCCCCTGACATAAATTACCACTGCATTAACATCTCCTTTATGTTTGCTGGCATTGTCGTACTAATCTCCCAAAACTTTCCACCATCAACACCATATAAGCCAAATGGCCTTGCAGTGGCAGAACAAATGTGCCGCCGTTTCCTCCTCCACACCACAGACGGGGCAATATTCTCCCCCAACCGCTATACATTTCCTCTTAACCAATTCATGTTTTACGGGAATTCTTTCGAGAACAAGCTTCCAAGTAAACAATTCAATACTAGGAGGAGCTAAATTACACCACAACACTTTCCACCATGGTTGAATAACTTCCTTTTTCCTAGGGTACGCTGCCCGGAACGATTTGGAAGAAAACATTCCGTCCAATGAAGCAACCCATCTTACACTGTCTTTAACTCCCGATATCGGCTTACAACCTGATAACGTGTCCATGAACTCTCTCCATTGTTCAACTTCCCAATCAAACAACCTCCTTCGGAGTTCAAAGTTCCACTTCCACATGCCATTAACCACAACACCAAAATCCGCGATTGATCCTTCTTTCTTCATTGCTAGCGCAAACATCCTAGGGAAGCGGTTTTTGAGGGCACCTACTCCTAACCAATCGACGGACCAGAACTGAATGGAGCCGTCGTCCCCCAAGCAGAATCTGATGTTATTCTGGAAGGTAGAATTGCTACCTAAGCTGAATTTAATGACATTTTTTCAGACCCAAGACATTCTGTGCGTAGGGGAATTGCTTGGCAGCAGTACATTTTTGTCGGGACCATAGAGTTCAGCCACGATTCTCCTCTATAAGCTTCCACATTCTGTCCCAAAACGCCACAACCATTTGCATCTCAGTGCTTCGCTTCTAGTTTTAAAGTCCATAATTCCAATTCCACCCTCCTCCTTCGGCAAACAAAGGCTATTCCAACTAACCCAATAGAGAGAGTTGTGATCCATCGAGCCCCATAAAAATTTTATAATAATCGTTGTCAATTTCTTGCTAACCGAAGCTGGAAATGGAAATATGGACATGTAGTACACAAGGATATTGGACAATACAGACTTTATTACCGTTACTCGGCCTCCGAAAGACAAGAGCTTTGACTTCCATCCCGACAGCTTAGAATTCACTACCTTCACGATCGGATTCCAAATTTCAGCCAAGTTTCTATGTTGTCCAAGTGGAAGTCCCAAATACATAGTGGGGAATTTATCACTTTTACAGTGAAGCCAACTTGCCCATTTGTTGACGACATCCTCACCAAGATTGATGCCCAGTAGCTTTGATTTACTTAAATTCAGCTTGAGACCGGACACTAGCTCAAATCCTCTCAAAAGCCAAACCATATTTCTTACCGAAAATTCACTCGCTTCACAAAATAGGATCAGATCGTCAGCGTACTGCATATGAGAAATCTCCAACTCGGAAGCCCCGACTTTTAGACCACTAACGAATCCTTTTGCCGAAGCGTTTCTGAGAAGCGCGCTTAGTCCTTCTGCAACAATATTAAAGAGAAGAGGTGACATGGGGCAACCCTGTCTAAGGTCTCGGGAGATAGCGAAGTACCTGGATGGCGAACCATTTACCAAAATAGAAATCCTCGCAGAGCTCACACACCACCTGATCCATCGGCACCACTGCTCTCCAAATCCCATCTTATTCATTAGATATAGCAGAAAATCCCAGCTTACCAAATCGTAAGCTTTCTCAAAATCAGCCTTAAATACTACACCTTTTAACCCCGGCTTCTAACATTCTCGATGACCTCGTTAGAAATCAGAAAGCAGTCTAATATTTGTTTGCCAGCGCAGAAAGCGAACTGCGACTCCCCTATAATCTCGTTGATTACTGATTTCAACCTGCGCGAGAGAACCTTTGCAAAAAGCTTGTAAATGCATCCGACAAAGCTGATTGGCCGATAATCAAATATATGGGTTGGTTCTTGCACTTTCGAAATTAAAACAATGAACGATTGATTCAACTCAGGATTCACCTCTTTGTTTTCAGTCATATCTTGAAAAAATTCCCATACTTTGACATGTAACTCTGGCCAGAATTTCTTCATATATATATATATGAAATAATTAAAATTCACCCTTTAACGTTTGACTGAATGATCGTTTTAATCTATATTTTTTATTTTTAAGTACTTTAATCTTCAACCTTTTAATTTAGGTCAGATTGACCCTTATTCAGGTAAAACTATTACTTGATTAACGGTCGATAATTATTATTGACATGACACATTCATATGTACTTAATTGATTGTGTGACACAATGTACATCAACAATTATTTTTTTAAAATAATTAAAGAGGGCTGCTCATCCCCTTGTGTCCTGGTGGCAAAGGTAGATGTTCATCATCCCTTGAGACTCGGGTTTGAGCACTAGTAATACATGCTGTGTGTGCCGTTTTTGAAAAGAGTAAAAAAGTTGAACATATGCTACCCTTGCATCACACCAGCATCTAAAAAAAATTAGAGAGGGTTGTTTAGAAATGTCCAATGCCCGTGCTTTTTAATTTGCTCTGTGATTTTGGAAACATGGAGCAATCTTGCTTCAAATTATTCTTTGGTAATTGGTTTAATTAAGAAATTGGAGCATAAAGCAAACGGGCCGGTTTGAATCCAAGTGGGTTCATACCGGAAAATACTAGAGCCCAATTATGATCCATGGGTCGGGTCACTTCTTTTCCCAAATATGTTAGTTAGGGCTCATTGACGGCCTTGAGGCTGCAAAAATGTAGAATAAGAAATCCGGTTTAATTTGGCTTAGTTAGGGATATATTCTCAATTTAATCATTTAACTTTCGAATTACTTCTATTTTGATCACTTCAAAATGATATGATTTATATTATTAACATTTTTCTATGATATGATATATTTTATTGATATTTTAGTATCATGTCAGATTTAAAATAAAAAATAAAATCTTGAAATTCGAGTCCCAATATCTAATCTATAAATCTCAATCTACAAACCCCCAAACCCCTATTTTCACCCTCACTAGCCGTGTTTGCTTTATGTGTCTCTTTTTCCTCTCCAAACTTCAGATTGTTTTAAAACAATCTAGCTACCATCTACCTAGATTGAGATTGAAAGATTTTATTTTTTTTTATTTTACATTTGACATGACATTAAAATATTAATAAAATTTGCCATATCATAGATCTTAGAGGGATTAAAATACGAACAATTCGAAAGTTGAGTGATTAAATTGAAATTTTTTAAACTTTAGTCATCAAACTATGAGTGAGAATAAAGTTAAGTGATGAACGGTGTAATTTACCTTTTAAACAATTATGTAAAGGTTTAATTACTTGTTTAGTACATGTACTATATCGAATTTCTCAATGTCATACAAATCATTTTATTTCTCCCAGTTTCATATATGAGTTGTTCCGTCATCTTATACTTTGGTCACTTTCGTCGTGAAATTTGACGTGAAAACCGTGGGCCACTCAAAAAATGACATGTGACATTTTAAAAAAGTTTATTTACTCAAAATATAATAACAAGATTAGTAGTCAACATTTCACTAATTTTTAAAAAATATATATAAAAAAACTTTCAGTCCAATCAATGATTAGCATATGATATGGAAAAATTAACTTTTTCTTTTAAAGTATCTTCTCAATTTGCTTCATTTGTCGTCGATCATCCATCTCGTTCACTAATCATCACATATGACTATCATCGACAACCCCATAATTTTGCCATCACCCCTTTTTTATACTGAACTTCAATACCGTTTTTCGTTCTACGTCATATAACAACTTTTAAAATGTTACGTGTCATTTCCTGAGTAACCCATTATTATTACGTCAGATCTTATTGTAACCCCCGTAGCCCGGCCTAGACGGCTGACCCGAACTACGAAGATTACACGGGGAAAACCAAAGTCAACCCGAAAGTCAACCTTGATTAACGACCCTTTTTTTCTCTTTTTAAACTTGTCTAGATGCACATTAAACCTAAGCATACTCTTGAGATAAGCATACTCAAAAATCACAGCAATCGGAAAACAATAAGGGACTCAATTGCACAAAATACGAATTTAGGGACCAATTTGTAAATTCTGGAAATTAAGAGGACTTTACCAAATTTTAAGTTACCATTATGAAATTAATCATGTTTCATGCCTCTCTGCCAAATTTCAACTCAAACGGACATCTCAAACTCAAGCAATTGCACATACGAGAATCAGGACTAAAACGTAAAGCTTGCAAACCTCAATTGACCATAGTTTCGAAACTTTGCCCAAAAGTTTCGAAACTTTGGCTGGCAGTGGCCTCTGGAATCCAAAAATTTGCAAAGGTTTCGAAACTTTAACCCTAGTTTCGAAACCTAGGTGCAGGGGAGCATATTTTGCTTATCTCTAATGACTTCCTATGGTAAAAACACCTCAAGATCATATATAATCATACACTGAGCTTAAAAAGAACTAAAGGCACACATCACCAACAACCCAAGCCTAGAGGCATACATCCTAGATCAAACATACTCCAACATACTCAAACATACTCGAGGCATACATTCATGACATCCTCACATAGAATTTAATTTAGCATATATGGGCATACATATGAGCTCAACATTGCTAAAGGCACAAATTAACACTTATGAGGTTTGCACATATCAGTAAAGCAACCTAATCATCCAAAAATGGCATGACATCTCACGCAAGCATTCATCAAGGCATGCATCACTCAAGCATTCATCAAGGCATGCATCACTCAAGCATTCATCAAGGCATGCATCATAAGTGATATTTACAAATCGAACAAGGCATCCAAGTGCCAAACCAAATAAACATACATCAAGGCATCCAAAACAACAACACCTATCCCATTGCTTTACTATTACAATCTTTCAATTTATAAATCATACATTGAGCTCACCTAAAGCAACACTTGAAGACCTTTCCTTTCCCTTGCCACCCACAAGCTATTTATCTGCATTGTCGAACAAAAGAGAGCGTAAGCATAAAAGCTTAGTGAGGGTAAGCTCATAAAACAAACCTTCGACAATACAGGGTCCAAGCTCGAGCAATTATCATGATGAAATACATGACTTTATCTTCGATCCACATGAACCAAAATGAACATGATGCATGAACATATAATCAACATTATGTCATGCTCAACATCTCATAAGCTCAACTTACAACGATATATATATACCTCAATGCATTAACCAAATCATATATCACTTCACATTTGAAATTCACATTTCATATCACATTGATACACATATCAATTCATATTAGCATGTATGCATAATCTCATATTGGCATAAACATACTTTCTCATATTGGCACCTAGCTATGACTCGAATACGCGGATAACATGTTGGAACGCATTTTCCAACATCAACCTTACCTCGGTGGGATTACACTCATCACCGGCCTTGCATGTGGAACGCATTTCCACATGCCCTACGGATGGGATTCCACTCATCATCACGTAGAATATATATAAATTTCCGGTGGAATATTACATCACCGTACTCCTCCTTGGTGCCTTAACGCCACCAAGGCCACGTACGTTTTGACTCAATTAGTGTGCACACTCATCCTGATGATCGATCATTGTACCCAAGCATACTAGTGCCAATAATAATCAAATTTCACAACCTTTGATGTTCAAGAGTCATAATATGGCATCTTACATCATATTAAACTCAACATCAAATATCTCAACAACATAATATCATAATGTTATTTTCAAGAGTCATAATATGGCATCTTACATCATATTAAGCTCAACATCATCATGCACAATTTACAATCCAACCCACATGCATAGCAATGCATCAAACCATGCCTCAACAACATGTATAACACATTATACATAATCATCATAACACAAATCATCATGAGGCATAACATCAATTAAAGAGATCATCCAATATCTCTAACTAAAGCTTAGGATTAGGCTACCACCCTAATCCTAACTCTAGGTGAGTCTACCAATCTCAACCTAGTCCACATGCTCGAACCAATTGCTCAAAACCATTTAAAATATTTTAACCACTCACCGACTACTCCATTAGCACAAGCCGACAAGCCTACCAAGCATCCAAGTTTCCGGATTCGAGCCCGAAGCTTCACCATTGATTTCTCTTGCTTCTTTCAAAAACCCCTTGAATTGATGAAGAAATTTGATGAATTAAAAGTTTGGGGTTTGGGAGAGCTTTGGGTAAGGTTTCCACGGTGAAGAAGAGAAATGAAGAAGAAAAGATGATATAAGGTGGTGTTTATTTTTTTATTTTTGTTTAATTACCAAAATGATCCCTCCCTTTCTTTCTAAACTCAATTTGCTCACCCTAAGGTCAATTTGATTAAAAATTAATTTTACCGACTCAGACCAACTAACCCGACTAACTCCTAACCCCAAAACACGGGTGTTACAACTCTCCCCCACTTAAGAAATTTCGTCCCCGAAATTCATCGAACATGAAGAGTCACGGGAGTATGCTACTCCACACTTACCTTCTTACCACAACATACTCACCAACTTGGTATACTTACCACACGTCTATAGATATCTGATGCTAAGATCTCAACTGATTTTTTTTTTCACGCAATTTCAAACTCATCCCAATCTCTTCAACAAACATAGCACAGAACAGATCTGACTCACACTCCCGAATCATAGATATACAAGTCACATCACAAACCCCTTTCTAACTCTGGTGGTAACCACAACAGATAAACAACAGAACTAGCCCAATTCATAATCTCATACAACACTGTTTGAATACTCGACCCATAACTTTCTCTGACTGATCATCTGACTTCGACAGGTAACCAAACACTATGCAGACTTCTTCATAAACAATCTAATTGAAATCTCGAATCCCTATTACCCACTTTCATTTCGAATCTTCCACGGATGTAACAAACTAGAAGAGAACTGATGCTCAGTCTCGACATGATGGCAAATTATACATTTACCCTCATGCTGAACAATATCACGCGTCATCTCAATCCGGAAGTACTCATCTTCAACCCACAATACGTCTTCATACTACTCTTATACAACGCAAATGAACTGTCGTGTGTTTCGGCCAAAACAATACATCTTCAAACACTATGTCAATCGGCACAACTATTCTGTCTCTAAAAAGCAAAACTTTATCATCTCTGAAGCTGTATTCTGAAGGTCTTTCCTCTGTTATGTCTTGCACGTGAGGTGCCAAGAACCTGTCTTGCAACTGTTTCTCTTCAAGTATCTGACTCAAAGTAGGTTTAACATGAAACTCAGCCACAAAACTACTATCATTTGATATACAGAATTCGGCAATTGCAACTCGTAACTCAACCACAAATCTGACAACAAAATAACTCGGAACATCGGTTACCACGTAGACTCTCTTCAGATAGTACCCAATTTCAATATTGCAGTTTTCAAGCAATTCTAACAACTCATGTTGTTCAAGTTTCTACCATTCCTAAGTCTTCAAATATTTCAGGTTCTGATGATATGTACATACACACTGTGCATTTCTTACCACACAAGCTTGTCTCCAAATCTTCGAGGCAATTACAACTGTAGTTAACTCTATGTCTCATATCAAATAACTCTTCTCACGGTCTTCCAACTATCTTAATGAACAAACCACCACTTCTGTCTTGCATAAGTACACGACCTAACTCTACATGTAACACATCACTATGGTTTTTTTTTATCAAGGTCGAAGCTTCCATTAAAGTTTCTTTCAACTCACATCTTCTTCTGCATAGTTAGGATTTACTCTAATGTACTCGGCTGATCTGCATGTCCTAGGAGAACATCTTCATTAACTCGAAGTTCACGTTGCGTAACTTGACATACAGCTGATTTTCTAAAAGGTGCTACCCCACTAACTTCAAAGCTCGTCATGGCCTTCTTCGATACTTCAACTTTTCTCACTTTCAACTGGTAGTAAACGGATCTCGAATTAATCTTCGGAAAGACTGAAGCACCCACTAACTGATCAACAAATCGCTGACACTCGGAAGCGGATACTAATCATTCACTGCCACTGGTTTCAACTGTCTGAAATCTCAACACATTCTCGTACTGCCGCTCTTTCTTCTTCACAAACTGTACTATCATACTCTAAGATGATGCACTAAGCCTAATGAATCTAAGGCCTAACAGTTCTCGTAGTTGATTCTTCAACATTCTCAATTCTTCCGGGATTCATAAGTTACAGAGCTAACAAAACAGAAGCAACCTCGGAAACGGTCTCAATGACGAACTCTTCTTCTTTATCAAGAGACAAACCAGGCAATTCTTCCAAGTACTTTTAGGAAAACACAAATTATACTAACATTCCGCGGTCTAATCTTCGTTCAAAAATCAAATCCATCACAATTGCCAAACAAGTCTGCCAACTAAACTCAATCAATCTTCGACCTCCACAGCTGGATCAACCATTCAATAAGAAGTTCACACCCTCGCCTACTACTACAGTCCCACTGAGACCTGCAACTTCAAGGCAACTCTCTCTCTTTGTCTCAACGTATACACTAACTCTGTGCTCTTCAAGCCAAACCTTGTCAAAACGTACCTCAAAACTGTAGGAAGGCGATCACTTCACATTTACTGCATACACATAACCCTGAACCATCAACAAACATCTTCTGTATTTTTTTTTTTTGACCACCACTATCTCACCACAAGGTCTAGTCACATGTGTCCCTACTTCCAAGGTCTCAACACGTACATCAAATTTTCTTACATGCTCACACAAAAGGAAGTATCCGTGGAAATTGCAAATACACCTGTGCACAGCTGATAGTCTTCAACCCTATTGTTTTCAGACTAGTTCTTCAACAAAATCTGATTCTTCTAGAATGTTCTTAGAGCATCTCGAAACTTCAAAAGGCAGTCCTAATCGCACACAAACAATCATGCTTGAACTTGTTCTGTAACATCGGTCCTGATGACTCATAACATCCCACTACCAAACAATCTGAATTTTAAGCTCAAGACTTCCTTCTCGGCTCAACTATATCGGAAGTAACTTCATCTCTCCTTCTCGCTGGAAGACAACTCAGACGCACACTGGCCCAATCACACATATTGATTTCCACTCACGGACATTGAACGACTGTCTTGTATGAAAACCATAGGCTGAATCCCAACGATCACCAACTAGCATTTCTGAATTTCAGATTACACAAACGAGACCCTTACCCTGATCTCGCCCCAAAAGAACTATGGTACGCATACCTACCTCTGACACCTCATCGGTACAGTCAAACTTGCATGCTTGCTAACAATATACAGAAGTGCAGACTCAAAATCAATCAGAAGGGAACAAGCTCAAAACTGTACCAAGGGCTTACCTACTATATCATCGATAACACTCTGACTCCCACTCATAAGTCGTCACCTCTTTCACTACTAACACCAGAACCGATTACATCGTTCCTCATCAACAGGAACCAACCCACATACACACTAACTCAGTCAAACAAATTGTACCTCAAGTCTGGTACAACCACACCTCCCTAACCAAGATGATGGACTCCCTCAACATCATTCACATTTTCAGAACCCACAGTTTCCACTTACCGATTCACAGTCCACGCCTTGGCCTCAAACTTACCAAAAAGTAATAAACTAACAACAACACATTAACATACAAACTGGGTTAGCAAAGGAAAAGGTCCAAGTGGCTCAAGTATGATTTCCTCACTTAAAATCTCTTTTTCCGATGTAATAGAAGCAATGGGACTCTACTCAACATGCTTCAAGCAACTCAACACACATACATGCTCAATCATGCATATTACAAGGCATACTTGCTAAACAAGCAAACATATGCGTACGATCGAACAACATACCTTCTCCATCAAACAATCACACATCACCGCATACACGGGTAACGAGCAACATGCTTTTAAACAAACAATCAACATACTTGTCACACAAGCAATCATACTTACAAAGCAAGCAATCATTCATTACAGCATACTCGAATAACAAGCAACATGCTTACATGACAAGCAAACACCGTGCATCTCAATCATAAAACACAACTTACCTCACTTACCTGCCCAAGGTTTCGGAAACCTTAAGCTCTGATACCAACAAATGTAACCCCCGTAGCCCGGCCTAGACGGCTGACCCGAACTACGAAGATTACACGGGGAAAACCAAAGTCAACCCGAAAGTCAACCTTGATTAACGACACTTTTTTTCTCTTTTTAAACTTGTCTAGATGCACATTAAACCTAAGCATACTCTTGAGATAAGCATACTCAAAAATCACAGCAATCGGAAAACAATAAGGGACTCAATTGCACAAAATACGAATTTAGGGACCAATTTGTAAATTCTGGAAATTAAGAGGACTTTACCAAATTTTAAGTTACCATTATGAAATTAATCATGTTTCATGCCTCTCTGCCAAATTTCAACTCAAACGGACATCTCAAACTCAAGCAATTGCACATACGAGAATCAGGACTAAAACGTAAAGCTTGCAAACCTCAATTGACCATAGTTTCGAAACTTTGCCCAAAAGTTTCGAAACTTTGGCTGGCAGTGGCCTCTGGAATCCAAAAATTTGCAAAGGTTTCGAAACTTTAACCCTAGTTTCGAAACCTAGGTGCAGGGGAGCATATTTTGCTTATCTCTAATGACTTCCTATGGTAAAAACACCTCAAGATCATATATAATCATACACTGAGCTTAAAAAGAACTAAAGGCACACATCACCAACAACCCAAGCCTAGAGGCATACATCCTAGATCAAACATACTCCAACATACTCAAACATACTCGAGGCATACATTCATGACATCCTCACATAGAATTTAATTTAGCATATATGGGCATACATATGAGCTCAACATTGCTAAAGGCACAAATTAACACTTATGAGGTTTGCACATATCAGTAAAGCAACCTAATCATCCAAAAATGGCATGACATCTCACGCAAGCATTCATCAAGGCATGCATCACTCAAGCATTCATCAAGGCATGCATCACTCAAGCATTCATCAAGGCATGCATCATAAGTGATATTTACAAATCGAACAAGGCATCCAAGTGCCAAACCAAATAAACATACATCAAGGCATCCAAAACAACAACACCTATCCCATTGCTTTACTATTACAATCTTTCAATTTATAAATCATACATTGAGCTCACCTAAAGCAACACTTGAAGACCTTTCCTTTCCCTTGCCACCCACAAGCTATTTATCTGCATTGTCGAACAAAAGAGAGCGTAAGCATAAAAGCTTAGTGAGGGTAAGCTCATAAAACAAACCTTCGACAATACAGGGTCCAAGCTCGAGCAATTATCATGATGAAATACATGACTTTATCTTCGATCCACATGAACCAAAATGAACATGATGCATGAACATATAATCAACATTATGTCATGCTCAACATCTCATAAGCTCAACTTACAACGATATATATATACCTCAATGCATTAACCAAATCATATATCACTTCACATTTGAAATTCACATTTCATATCACATTGATACACATATCAATTCATATTAGCATGTATGCATAATCTCATATTGGCATAAACATACTTTCTCATATTGGCACCTAGCTATGACTCGAATACGCGGATAACATGTTGGAACGCATTTTCCAACATCAACCTTACCTCGGTGGGATTACACTCATCACCGGCCTTGCATGTGGAACGCATTTCCACATGCCCTACGGATGGGATTCCACTCATCATCACGTAGAATATATATAAATTTCCGGTGGAATATTACATCACCGTACTCCTCCTTGGTGCCTTAACGCCACCAAGGCCACGTACGTTTTGACTCAATTAGTGTGCACACTCATCCTGATGATCGATCATTGTACCCAAGCATACTAGTGCCAATAATAATCAAATTTCACAACCTTTGATGTTCAAGAGTCATAATATGGCATCTTACATCATATTAAACTCAACATCAAATATCTCAACAACATAATATCATAATGTTATTTTCAAGAGTCATAATATGGCATCTTACATCATATTAAGCTCAACATCATCATGCACAATTTACAATCCAACCCACATGCATAGCAATGCATCAAACCATGCCTCAACAACATGTATAACACATTATACATAATCATCATAACACAAATCATCATGAGGCATAACATCAATTAAAGAGATCATCCAATATCTCTAACTAAAGCTTAGGATTAGGCTACCACCCTAATCCTAACTCTAGGTGAGTCTACCAATCTCAACCTAGTCCACATGCTCGAACCAATTGCTCAAAACCATTTAAAATATTTTAACCACTCACCGACTACTCCATTAGCACAAGCCGACAAGCCTACCAAGCATCCAAGTTTCCGGATTCGAGCCCGAAGCTTCACCATTGATTT
Source organism: Hibiscus trionum (assembly GCA_030270665.1). Classification (NCBI taxonomy): domain Eukaryota; kingdom Viridiplantae; phylum Streptophyta; class Magnoliopsida; order Malvales; family Malvaceae; genus Hibiscus; species Hibiscus trionum. Next base: position 1,986,734 of record BSYR01000016.1, read on the forward strand.
CTCTTGCTTCTTTCAAAAACCCCTTGAATTGATGAAGAAATTTGATGAATTAAAAGTTTGGGGTTTGGGAGAGCTTTGGGTAAGGTTTCCACGGTGAAGAAGAGAAATGAAGAAGAAAAGATGATATAAGGTGGTGTTTATTTTTTTATTTTTGTTTAATTACCAAAATGATCCCTCCCTTTCTTTCTAAACTCAATTTGCTCACCCTAAGGTCAATTTGATTAAAAATTAATTTTACCGACTCAGACCAACTAACCCGACTAACTCCTAACCCCAAAACACGGGTGTTACACTTATGACTAAAGTAGCCAAAGTGTATAATGATGAAGTATCTCATGTATGTATTTGAGGGGAAAATAATTTGTATGACATCGAAGAATTGAGTATAAAAACAAACGATTAATCCTTATATAAATAAATCAACATGAGTAATATTTTAAGGCCCTTTTGTTAAAAACAAGAAACATTAGTAAAATGTGTTTGATCCATTTATATTCATAAACAAACTTTATTATGTTTGTTTAATAAATCATTAAAAAAAACTCTTTTATTGTTTGATTATTGTATAATTAATATTACCATCGTTAATGTGTGTATTTTATTTATAATATAATTATTAATATTTATGTTTGGTTATTTTATATCTCAAAAATAAAAAAATATTTATTTATAATTTGTTTATTTTATTATTCATGGAATATTTTTAATTGTTTGTGAACGTATTTAATTATATATTCATTAAGGTAGTTCAGGGACCCACAATGAGTAAAATTCCTTTCAAGTCCTTTAAAATTTTGAAGAAGTTTACGTTAATACAATGGTAAATTTGTGCTTTACCCCCAAAATAATGATAAATGCCTTTAAGACCTTTAAATTTTTTTGGAACATTTAAATTAATAAAATAAAATTTTTCTACTTTAGCCACCCAAAATTCATTTTGCTGGCTTGGCCCTAATAAATTGAACTAAAATATGAATTCGCATTTGGTAAATATTAATATTTGGAAAGCCGATAATATTATCACAATTCAATTTCCTTGTTTTTTGTTATTTATTTGCCCCTTTTGGCATATTAATCACGGCTCTTCATGTCCCAGAGAGCCACTATTTGTGACTATGTACTTGTTACTTTTGTTAGGAATTTCTTTTAATATATAAATCTCTAAATTATTTTTAATACTCTAAATTTTATATTAATGATGAGTGTATTTAATTGTATTCGAATTCACATTAAAAAAAAACACTAATTGATCGTTAGGCCGAGTTCTTCTCGTTTGTTTTGTAAAGTATTATTCAGGGTACTATTTTTCTCTATTTAAGTTTAGGGTTTTTTTTATTAATAAGGGAATACTACCAAGAGCCTCATTAAAAAATTTCACTAACCTTAAATGGGAAATAAAGAATGCCCTTGATAGTATTTATATAAACAAACGAAGAAAAAAATCGACGAAAATACAAGCCAAATTAAACAAGAGCCTAAGTGGCTAAGCCCGCACATCATGTTGGACCAAGGAAAGAATTTCACTCGGAGGCGATACAAAGCGATGACTAGGGGTGTGAAAAACTGACCCGACCTGGTAACCTGCCTGAAACCCGATCGAGCCAGAACCTGGTTTGACCCGAGAATTCAATGACCGAACCCGACCTGCACCCGACCGAAACGAACCCGAACTCGAATTTGACCTGTTACTGTAGAAACCGAACCCGAACTGCACCCGACCGAAGTGAACCCGAACCCGAATTTGACCTGTTACTGTAAAAACCGAACCCGAACTGCACCCGACCGAAACGAACCCGAACCCGAGACTGACCTGCCAGATAACCGATTTAACCCGACCTGTTTGGACCCGACCTGTTTTGAAACCGACCTGTTTTGAACCCGACCTGTTTTGAGCCCGACCTGATTTGAACCCGACCTGTTATTGACCTGAACTGTTATTGACCTGAACTGTTATTGACCTGAACTGATATTGACCTGAACTGATATTATTATTTGATTTTCTAATAATAATAATTATCTGACATTTGAAGAAGTTATATTTAATTAATTTAAAATTTTAAAATTAATTAAAAATAATAAGTAATTTTTTATATTTAGTAATAATGTCAAGTATTAATAAATTAACTAATTTAACTTTAATTAACTTGTATTCATTTTAAGTTGAATGAATAAATATTATTAAATCAAATTGTCTTTCTAATTAACTTTTATTTTAAAATAACTTGAAAGATAAATTTTTATACTTAATTAACTTAAGTTGAATGAATAAACATTATTAAATTAAATCTTTATACTTAATTAACTTAACTTTAATTTTAAAATAATTTGAAAGATAAATTTTTATACTTAATTAACTTAAGTTAAATGAATAAACATTATTAAATTAAATCTTTATACTTAATTAACATAAGTTAATTAATTTTTTTATTAACTTAACATACTTAATTAACTTAAATTAAATAACTTTATAAAAACCTGAATAACTTTGGATAGAATAATTAATTAACACAGTGAATATATAAAAACTTAAATAACTTTAACAATAACTTAAATGACTTAATTATGTTATGTTGTTTAAATCTTTATAATTAACTTAGCAATAATATTTATGTTTAACTTTGGATAGAATAAGGCATAGAAGTTTAAAATTACAAACATACAAACTTAATAATCTAAAATTTTCAATCTTTACAAACTGAAAGCTTGCAAAACCCTAAACCACAATCAACGTTATTTCCATCATTAATTGCCTTTCATTTCACTCCCCACCCTAAACCCTAAAATAAAAATATTTTATATTCTTTGATTTGTATTGAATAATTTTCATAGATTGTGACTTAATTTAAACAATTAAGTCGATCAATTGTGAAGATATCAACTACTATACAACGAATCTCACCAACTTTTAAAGCAACCAAGACTTTTAAAGTAACCAAGTGGAGAAAGAACAAATATTTATACGAGGACATATTTCATGGTAGAGTAAGCAACCATTTGTTTTTTAGACCTAAAAAGAAATTGAAAGCTTTACAAAGAAACGTAAACAAGCAAAGCAAGCTGCTAAACCATCATTGCATTAGTCATTCAGTGTAACCCACACAAGCACTCCATTAAGGCAAGCAAAATACTTACATCTAATATACGAATGATATACACTTGATCCTTAAGCATTTATGCTCCATCTTTTGTTCGATTCGTAAGAAATGATAACTCGATTTACAAGAGAAGAACAAACATAGACAAAGATGTATTCTGTGATGAAATCTTTTGAAGTACTTGGCAGCAAGCATGAGATTCTTGCAATTGCTACCTGACCGACGACTCTAACTCGATAGACCACACTTAGATATGCCCATATTCTACTTCTCGCGACACTTGGTTCAAAACTTTGGCCATATCCATCAAGATCAGCTTCTGTCACCACCACTACCGAACCATCATCATAGATAAGTATATAAAAGAATGTATCGACCAGCCAAGGATGTGACATAAAAAACTGAAAATCTGGTGTACGTTGCAATTTTATAAACCTTAATATAACAAGACCGAGTGATCGTAAGTGGTGCATGCAGAACTAGAGCTCCAAAGATATAAAAAAATGCAATACAGTAACATAGGAAACTCTCAGACATTAGCCAGACAAAAAATCCAGGCCAGCTCCTCATCCATCATTAAATTAATCTAAGAATCATGTTTCACTTAAACTAAGCACCAAATTATAGATGTACAATCTCGTATTTAGCATTAAACAGTATGATAGAAAAGATATATAGTAATTGAAATATATGTTCCCCACCCAAAACAGAAGAAAAGGGAAAAGGCAATAATAAAGAAGTAAAAAACCTGAAGTCTAAAAGGCAAACCTGAATCATGTACCATACACAATGCCAGGCAGCTCTCAAAATATGCATTTTATAGAGAAGACAGAGATAACAAGAAACTGAAATCATGCACTCAAAATTTTCTCACATAAATTGAAATGAGTATGTGCAGTTCATAATATTGGCATGCTTACATTAGAAACCCATTTGCAAATTCCAGATAACTGATCAAAAAGTCTAAGCATGCATATTTCTTCCTTATGATAAAAAGGCAGATGAATGATGTTGTTATACTAAAAAACTACAGCCTAGAAAGAGCAGATCACCAACAAGACTCACAGAGTTTGCATCAGGAGTTTGTGATGTGAAGCTCTTTAATCCTCCGTCTTCTGAATTTGCTTGATCTGAAGGAGATTCATACAAAGATTAGATACATGTACTGCAGCGCATAGTCAAAGAGATTAAAGATTCAATATCCTTTTACCTACGAGACAGGTCAGAGCAGATCACCAACAAGACTCACAGAGTTTGCATCAGGAGTTTAACAGTAACTTTCTCATCTTGTTACACAAATTCAGCAGCCCTCTTCTCACGTCTATCATTCCTAAGTTGCTGCAAGGTAAGTAAAAAACACATTTATCATGAAATTCTTTATAATATTAAAGCACACAATGCATCAAAGATGGAATTACCCTTCGAAGTATTTTAGCAGGTGTATCGTGTGTATGATTATCTGTATGGAACAGGCATATCAGCATGAACAAATTATCTGGCCCTATAAGTTTGAGGATACGAGTCAAAATTCTACCCTAATTTGCAATCAAGAAAAAAACAACAAAAATGACAACAAAGCCAAGAGTACAATACCTAATTGGTTGATGATTCTAGGGAGAATATCCTGCAATTCCAAAATAAGGGAAAAAGCACATGTCAAGATAACAAAGCAAATGGAGAGGGTTTCGGCCAGAATGAAACGACGCAAATGGGGGCTAGGGTTTCGGCCAGAATGAAACGACGCAAATGGGGGCTAGGACACTCACGTCTTTGGTCTTGAACAGTGGAGGGGTCTTGTCCATCAAGGTAGAGAAAAAGGGCTTGATCCAGTTCACCCAAATCGTAAGCTCCCGTGTCTTTGCTTCTGCTTGTTTCAGATAAAGCGTATGAATTCTGAGTTTTTTGCTTTCTATAGTTGAATTGATCATACTGTAAAAAAAAAGAAAAGAAGAGAAATTTACATGAAGTTTCCAGGGATGGAAGATGAAGAGGATGATTGCATCAGTGCATAAGGAATCTGATGTTGATTGTGGTCTTGTATTTGCTGTGGTGGCTGACGGTTGTGTAGTTGGATGTAGTTGGATGGAAGATGAAAGAAAGAAAGCGTTAATAAAATATTTTAATTATTTTAATTTTAATTTTAATTTTTTTAAAGCTCCCGCTTGATTGAAAGCGTGGAGGGAAATTGCCCGCCCTTTTAGGTGTAAGGGTTATTCACCCTTTAGGTCCTCCTTTGTTTAGGTTCTTTCATTTTTTATCCTTTTTTCTGTGAAATTGAGCTGACAATTTTATTTTATTTTCAATTTAGTCATTATTCTAGTTTTAAGGTTTAGGGTTTATGGTTTAATTTAAGGTTTGAGTTATAATTTAAGGTTTTCCTTTTCAATTTTTAAATTTAAATATTTCATTTTTAGGGTTTAGGGTTATGTTCAAGTATTCTTGTTTTGATTTTAGGGTTTAGGGTTTAATTTAGTGATTTATTTTTTAGATTTAAAGTTTGAGGTTTTGATTTAGGGTTTCATTTTTAGGGTTTTAAGGTTTTAATCTAAGGTTTAGGATTTATAATTTATAGTTAATATGAATAGGGGTGTGAAAAACTGACCCGACCTGGTAACCTGCCTGAAACCCAATCGAGTCAGAACCTGGTAATTCTAGATCGATGGTTTAGTGGTTAGGGTTAATTACTTATGCTTTAGGGTTTAATGCTTAGGGTTTAGAATTAGACATTAGGGGTTTAAACCATGAAACCCTAATATTTAATCTATATCTCATAGTCCGTAATCCTAGATCGAGGGTTTAGTGGTTAGGGTTAATTACTTATGCTTTAGGGTTTAATGCTTAGGGTTTAGAATTAGACATTAGGGGTTTAAACCATGAAACCCTAATATTTAATCTATATCTCATAGTCCGTAATCCTAGATCGAGGGTTTAGTGGTTAGGGTTAATTACTTATGCTTTAGGGTTTAATGCTTAGGGTTTAGAATTAGACATTAGGGGGTTAAACCTTAAACCATAATATTTAATCAATGAACCATAGTCCCTAACCCTAAACCCTAAACAATAATCACTACCCTCTAAACCATAAAACCCTAATATTTAATCTATAGCTCATAGTCCGTAATCCTAGATCGAGTGTTTAGTGGTTAGGGTTAATTACTCATGCTTTAGGGTTTAATGCTTAGGGTTTAAAATTAGACATTAGGGGTTTAAACCTTAAACCCTAATATTTAATCAATGAACCATAGTCCCTAACCCTAAACCCTAAACAATAACCACTACCCTCTAAACCATAAAACCCTAATATTTAATCTATAGCTCATAGCCCGTAATCCTAGATCGAGGGTTTAGTGGTTAGGGTTAATTACTTATGCTTTAGGGTTTAATGCTTAGGGTTTAGAATTATACATTAGGGGTTTAAACCCTAAACCCTAATATTTAATCAATGAACCATAGTCTCTAATCTTAAACCCTATACATTTAATTACAAATAATAATAATAATAATAATAATAATAATAATAATAATAATAATAATAATAATAAAACTAATAATAATAATAAGCATAGTAAATATATAATAATAATAATTGTATTTAAGTATATAATAATAATAATAATAATAATAATAATAATAGTAATAATAATAATAATATTATTACTAATCATAGTAATAATAATAATAATAATAAAAACTAATAATAATAAAAAAAACTAATAATAATAATAAGCATAGTAAATATATAATAATAATAATAATAATAATAATAATAATAATAATAATAATAATAATAATAATAATAATAATTGTATTTAAGTATATAATAATAATAATAAACCCTAAACCCTAACCACTAAACCCTAAACCCTAAACGCTAAACACTAAACACTAAACACTAAACACTAAAAACAAAAACCCATAATCCATCAATATATATATATATTACATGTACGTATGTACGTATCATTTTATGAACAGTAAACCCTAAACCCTAATATTTAATCAATGAACCATAGTCCGTAATCCTAAACCCTAAACCCTATACATTTAATTACAAATAATAATAATAGTAATAATAATAATAATAATAATAATTGTATTTAAGTATATAATAATAATAATAATAATAATAATAATAATAATAATAATAATAATAATAATAATAATAATAATAATAATAATAATAATAATATTACTAATCATAATAATAATAATAATAATAATAATAATAATAATAATAATAATAATAATAACTAATAATAATAAGCATAGTAAATATATAATAATAATAATTGTATTTAAGTATATAATAATAATAATAATAATAATAATAATAATAATAATAATAATAATAATAATAATAAACCCTAAACCCTAAACCCTAACCACTAAACCCTAAAACCTAAACGCTAAACACTAAACACTAAAAACAAAAACCATAATCCATCAATATATATATATTACATGTACGTATGTACGTATCATTTTATGAACAGTAAACCCTAAACCCTAAACCCTAAACCATAAACTCTAAACTCTAAAACCTAAAAACTATAATCCATCAATATATATACATATAATACATGTAGGTATGTTTGTATTAATTTAAGATCAATAAACCCTAAACCCTAAACCCTAAAAACCATAATCCATCAATATATATATAATTAATGTAGGCATGTTTGTATTAATTTAAGATCATTAAACCCTAAACCCTAAACCCTAAAAACCATAATCCATCAATATATATATAATACATATATGTATGTTTGTATTAATTTAAGATCAGTAAACCCTAAACCCTAAACCATAAAAACCATAATCCATCAATATATATATAATTAATGTAGGCATGTTTGTATTAATTTAAGATCATTAAACCCTAAACCCTAAACCCTAAAAACCATAATCCATCAATATATATATATAATACATGTATGCATGTTTGTATTAATTTAAGATCAGTAACCCATAAACCCTAAACCCTAAACCTTAAACCCTAAACCCTAAAAACCATAATCCATCAATATATATATAATTAATGTAGGCATGTTTGTATTAATTTAAGATCAGTAAACCCTTAACCCTTAACCCTAAACCCTAAACCATAAACCCTAAACCCTAAACCTTAAAAACCATAATCCATCAATATATATATATAATTAATGTAGGTATGTTTGTATTAATTTAAGATCAGTAAACCCTAAACCCTAAACCCCAAACCCCAAAACACCAAACCCCAAAACCCTAGAACATAAACCCTAAAAATAAATCCAATAGTACCAACTATATATATATATATCACTATACGTAATCCCCTAACCCTAAACCCTAAACTCTAAACCCTAAAAAATAAAAATCATAATCTGTCAATATATATAATACACATAACACAATAAACCATAAACCCGAAGGAACCCGACCTGAAATGAACCCGACCTGAAACGAAACCGACCTGAAATGAACCCGACCTGAAACAAAACCGACCTGAAAAGAACCCGACCTGAAACGAAACCGACCTGAAACGAACCCGACCTGAAACGAAACCGACCTGAAATGAACCCGACCTGAAACGAAACCGACCTGAAATGAACCCGACCTGAAACGAAACCGACCTGAAATCAGCCTGTCAATTAACCGTTTTGACCCGACCTGAAATGAACCGACCTGAAATGAACCCGACCTGAAATGAACTCGACCCGAAATGAACCCGACCTGAATTGAACCCGACCTGAAATGAACCCGGCCCGAAATGAACCCGAACCCGAACCGAATCGAGTCAAAACAAAAAATGACCCGAAATGACCTGTAACCGATTTGACCCGACCTGACAGAGCCCGACCTGAAACCCAACTGTTGACCTGTTTTTACATCCCTAGCGATGACACAATAAGTCTTTGGTCCGAGCTATCTTCGCCAAACTACCAGCAACTTTATTACATGCGCAGTAAACTCAAAATATGTGCCACATGCGATGACACCATACAATCGCCCTTATCAATAATATATATATATATATATATATATATATTATACTAATCGAACCAAGATCTTTAATTATGGGTTTCAATATTGAGTAGACATTTTATTTTACACCTACTAATACAATATAGAATATAATATAAGGTATAAAATACACATATATAACAAATATATATATGAGTGCATCAAAATCATATAATATACATTATTAGTAATATACTAATAATTTATATAGATATGTCATATGTGATTCAAATATGTAATGTCATGGTTATCGATAAAAGGTACGTGAGTAGTAGCTCAAAATATGTATGGATATATACTCAGATATATATATATATATATATATATATATATATATATATATATATATATATATATTTGAATATTCTGGTGTGATCCAAGGGTAGCATCTGTTTAATTTTTTTAGTCTTTTCAAAGACGGCACACATATCATGGTATTACTGGTGCTCAAACCAGGGATGAACCGAGGGGTGCTGGTGGGGGCAACCGCCCCCCTAAAATTTTGAAAACTATACATGATTTAAAAAAATAGAATTTTTCTATGTATTTTTCTATCAAAAATCTATTTTCGCCCCCCTAAACTTCTATAAGTTCGCCCCCCTAAAAATTTATAGGTTCGCCCCCCTAACCTAAAGTTCTGGGTCCGTCCCTGGCTCGAACCCAAGTCCCAAAAGATAATAAACATCTACCTTTGCCACCAAAATACAAGGGGATGAGCCAATCATTATTAGTTTTATAGAATAAAGAAGAAACCCAATGAAAGTTAGAGTCAACAAAATTAGAGTAAACTAGTCAAAGTAACCAATAATTTTTCAATAAACTATTAAAGTGCACAAATTAGTCACTAAAAAATAAAATTAGAGTCTATAATTAGTTGATCTATTGAGACGTGACACTAAATTTCTTAAGCAAAGTCAGAGGTTTAAATTCTGACGTTGTGAATGTAGCAATTGAATTGGGTGGGTCGTCCCCATAATGCGCCTCTGTAGTACCCGATCCGAATTAATCAGCCAATTAGTTAGATATCTATGGTTGAACAAAAATAGAATAAAATAAGATCATACCCATAAATAGATAAAAAAAACTCAATCAAACAACTCGGAAACTAATAGATACAAACATATACAACTATCAACGATGAATGATAAAAGCCATTAATATTAACATAAAAATACATATAACAATGATGTATGTTGACACACAAATTTTATCACAACTCATTCGCGACCTATCTTTGATGATTGTGAGCGTCTATCAATATAAAACAATTAACCAAATGATCCAGAACTGAAGAGACAATGTTAAATCTAACATTGAAGAAAAAAACCCATTAAAAAACAAACAAAATTATCAACCGTTTTCATACGAAAAAATAGTAAGACTAATAAAACAAAATAATATAATTCATATATGTAAAACAAAAATACAACAAAAATTATGTCAAAATCTAAAAAATGAATGACGCAAAAATATATTTAATATATTTGAACAAAATAATTAGGATTTTGTGACTCTTGCTTCATACGACAAAGTACAACGTACCGAACATATAATATATAAATGCATCAAAACAAATTATCAACCGATTTATGATAAAAAAACATATTTTAATCAAACATTTTTGTAACCAAACAAATAGTAAGTAATCAAACATCACTCCTTAAAATTAATCACACGAAATATGAATCATTGTGATGTTTTAAAATGTATATTTTTAAACAATTGACATTTAATTTATTAGTTGAATAATTTAAATTAATTTTAAAATTTTTTATGAGAAATATTATTCAAAATTTAATTTGTTCTATTCAACATAAGAGTTCGAATATTAAGGCTTTATTATGAAAATATTTTCAAGCAAAAGACGTTGAAACCCTGAAAGTTGCAGGAAGTTTCGCCTTCTTCTGAATTTATATTAAGATATTTTTTAGACGTATTTTCGAATTTTAAGATTTCGTCCTGACTAATCTAAACTGATCCGTGTCGCACACATTGTTTTGGTGTATGATTCTCCGAACACAAGGACGAAACCATGTAGGGTGTGAGAGGGGCTGTTGCCCCTCCTAGATTTTTTAGTATAATTGCATTTTTGGTCCATTTTAATTTAAATATTAATCAAATAATAAGACTCTTGTCCCTCCTAATTTTTAGATTTAAAAGCTTAATAGATTCTTGCCCCTCCCAACATTAAATCCTGGCTTCTTCTCTGTCCGAACATAAATTTTTTGTCTACACAATATCACGAACTCGAGACTTACTTAAACAATCAAGCTGTTTACCACTTTGATTAACCTCATTATTAATTTATATTAAGATATTGTCATTATAAGAGAGACAAATAAATGGTCACAAGTTTAGTTATAAAAAATTGATTTATTCAGAATAATTGTAGTTTGATTACGTGACTGAGCAATGAGCATGCCGATGGCCATCACAATCCAATTATTGTTCCTTTATTATACTGATTTCGTGGTTCATAAAATTTGTTTAATTTTGGAGATCGAAAATATATGTTAAATTAATAAATAAAAGATAAAAAAAGGAGAGCTTCAGTTTATTTTATTTTAAAGTAGAATAAGATACGATGAAACTTGAATCTAAAATTTTAGATTTTGTCTACAAGTTGTATATTGTTAAAATGTTAAAATATTATATGAACAAATATTACCTTGTAATCACCTTTATACTATTAAAAAAATTCACAAAATCTCAAATTTATCTTTATACGCATAATACTTTTAAGATGGCGTGGTTATTCAATAAAAAAGTTTAAAATAAAAATGATATTAACTCAAGTTTTTATATAAAAATGATTTTTTAGAAATAGTGGGTTACACGATATTAAATTCAAGATCTAATTTTAATTAGGATTTAAGTGATGTATTTTGTTATTACACCACAAGTTTAGTTGACATATAAAATGAACTATTGCTATAAAAAATTATATAAAAATATGTATAAAAGTTACTTTTAAATTGTATATGTATAATAGTTATTATTTGATACATTACCCTAAATAATAATTCTACAAACAATGTTCAGATGATGTCAAGTGTCATTTTAAGTAAAAAATAAAATAAAATTTTGATTGCTAAAACGGTAGATTCTAAAAGTTACTTTACCGTATTTATAAACCAATCTATTTTTAGATTTTGTGGATGATTGATAAAAAATTTGTATATTTAAATTCATTATTTCATTTACAAAATTTTTTATAATTTGTATGTTTTAAAAGTTGGTATAGTGCATTGTGTTGTTACACATTTTCAGAATTTTTTATTTTATTTATAAAATTCTTTAATATTATAAAAAATATAAAAAATATTTTATCTGTAAATACCACGTGATAAAACTGTAGTGTGTCATGCATCAGTAATATCTAAAGAAAAAATGTCGAAATTTAATGGTAAAATTTAATTTATTAATTCAAGTGCTTTATTGAGTGTAAAAAGTTTAGGGACTTAATTAATTTTTTTTTTCTAAAAGTTCAAGGACTTGTTATACCCTTAAGGCCTTTTTATATAATTATAAATATCTAGTTTCTCATCTCACTAGACCAACCAGTTCTTAGTATTTAAATTCATTATTAGTTTATTTTTTAATTTTTTATTTAAACAAACTGGAGTTACTAATTGAATTTTTTTACAAATTTAGATCTTTAATAATAATTTTATTAATTCAAATTCAAGTAGTAATTTGTAACCCCTAGACCAAACTATGCGGAAGGACAATGTTTAACAGTGCACAACACAACTTTAAAACCCAAGTAGATAACATGCTGAAAGAATTCAAGCATCTAGTTTGAAAGTATAATAGCGTAACTCGCTGTAAAGCAATCAAACTAAATATACATATAATAAAATATCATATAGTAGTTACAACCTAAGCTATATCGAATATAGCAACAAAATACTCGTAACATAAAACTTCATACATCACAAAATATAGGCACATGTCATCTGAAGAACAAAATCGTGGATAGAAACATTACAAGCTAGATGGAGTACTGAATGTGTCGATTCTCCAATGTCAGGAACATGGTAACCTATCCAAAATATCTAAAAGAGAAAAAATTAGGGAGTGAGCTAAGGAGCTTAGTGTGTTTCAACAGTGCAAAATTCAAATATATGATGACAGTACAATAAGCATATAATTCAAGCAACAATAAAGTTCATTTAAATTCATATCTACCCTCCAATCGTACTCTTTTATGTAGCTCCCCAGAAATGCATCTGTAAGGGGCGTTAACCCTGGCCCATTGGGCGTAGGTACCATCTTAAGTACCTAGCTGAAGCATAAGAACTTGATACAGTAAGAATCACCCTAGTCGAAGCGTAAGTACCTAATATAGTAGAATTATTAGCCAGATCAGGGTGAACTTGCAGTAACTTCATATCTTATCCCAAGTACTCCGGTAAAGCAGTCTAAATAGTATCTGTAGTAATCAGTAGTAAGCAGTAGTGATCAATAACAACGGTATATATAAAGTGAACAATTATTTTTAGTAAAACAGTAACCAGAGAACATGCTATTCAATCAGGTACTTAGGCATAAATTAGACAGATGGAACGACCATGCTTAAAATCAGAAAACAAGTTATGTTTTCACAAAATCAGAGAATATCAGTCATGTACACATGATCAGTTCAAATAAAACATTTAAAACATGTATATAGCACACAAAGAACACACCTCAAAATATCAGGTTGGTCGGTCAGATGGTCTACTGCGCACTAGTATGACGCTCCGATGCAGTGCTAGAACCAAAGGGACAACGGATCTTAAATTAATACGAGAGAAATTCTTTACTATGATAATTCACAATGTACTGATACATACGAGTCACCACAGGATCACGCGATCGCACGTAACGAGAAGAACTAGGCTGAGCAGATGCACGATCGAGAAAGTCTCTAGTACCTTTAAACAAATAATATCAAGCGCTAGTCTTTTATTCAATAACTTCTCTCAAGTAAATTGACTTAATACATATGCATGTTTGGATCAATGTCAGATTCAGAGGCTTTAAGATTTGAATTTCGCAAAACAAACTCAAGACGTCGAAAAACATAGAATATGGGTTTTCAAAAAAAGTTAAACTTTTTGGTCAAAGTCAACGAGGTCAATTGAGTTGACTCAGTTAGGGTCGGGTACGAGTCGAGGTCGGGTCAGTTCAGATATGAGTTTGGGTCAGATCAGTCGGACACGGGCCAGGCTTTGGGTTTGGACCAGGCAGGCTTGAGTCTAAAGTTATTGGGCCTGAAAAGGCCAGCCCACAAGCAATAACCGGTCTGATAGGTTATCAAACCGGGCTGGTCAGACCAACCCAGCCCAGGTTCAAACTGGTCAGGTCGGTTCGATTCGAGGGCCACCGTCCCAGGCGGCCGAGAATCACCTTGGGATGACGCGTGACGTCCACGCGCGGCCTAATTTGGCCGAATTACCACCGATAAAGCCCAAAAAGCTAAATATCACAACCATCATCTCAAAAACCAGAATCAGGTCGAAAATTTACCGATATTACAAAACGGAGAGGGGAAAACGATTGAAATATTGTAACTCCGATGATGCTCCTAACGGCGACGGATGCTCAATGGTCGGGGTTTTGCTCGGCTCGACACCACGACCATGATGGTGAGGGCAGTGACTCACACCGACAACGAGAATGGCCGAAAAATGTCAAAAATAGAAGGTATTGAGGGGGTTGTATCCGTCGGGCTATTAACTGCGATTTTCACGACAAACGTCGTGGCTTTGTCGTGAGTTGAGGTTAGGGGCACGACTGAAAAAAGGCGACAGTTGCATTGATAGTGGCGGTGCACGACACCGAGCGGTGGATAAGTTCAGAGAAGGGTGGTCGATTTTTGAGTTTGAGGAGATGAAGGGTCAAAAATTCCAGATCCAAATATTATCAAGTGGAGCATTTAATTTGGTATGGGGGTGGTAGGTTATATCAGATTTTGTTTTTTGTTATTTAATTTTATATTACCCGAAGCATAAAGAATAAAACAAAGCTGGGAAGCTTAACACCAAGAACTTCTATAGCTCAAATGATTGGGTACTCAGTTCAAACTCACAACCTGCAGTTCACCCCTTTTTCTCTTTTCTCTCTCTCCCTTTGTATATAGGTGTTACATAATAGTTCGATTTTACTTGAAGAATAATAAATGACTTTTTAAAGGATACACGTACAATTATAATCAACAAATACAAAATTTTTTCATCCAAATCATAAGAGGAAATAATTAGTAATATTTACAAATAACAATCAAATGTAACCTAAATTAAAAGAACTCAAGACAAAACCATGTTCATATCAGATTTAAACTATTTCTAAATGGATTTTGATGTACAAACAAATTCATGGATTCAACTTAAAAAAAATAGAGATATTTTCTATGTTGATTTTAAAACATAAGTTTAAGGTGCATAGCTTTTCTCCTATAGAGTTTGAATTCAAGTTTTGTTCTTAAGGAACCATTAAGTGTTCTGGTTGTAATGGGTGTGATGTTTTTCTTAGATAATTTGAATTCGATCAACATAATCTATAAGTGTATTTGAGTTCATCCAAATATAAAATCGGACTAAGATAATATGATTAGAATATTAAAAAGAAGTTTTGTTCTTAAGAGGACAGTGTGACTTGTTACCGCACCCATAGTCCTATCCGAAGCTCCATCGTCCATACGTTGAAACATCGCATTTTGTACCTTAAAATTTGATTTTAAACGGGGAAATGAGATTTGAGAACTCAGACAGAAAGCATCTGGCAATGGCATGTAAGATATGTACCGTATACCCCACACCCGCATTAAAAATTCTCTTGAAAATGGCTTAAATCTCAAGTTTAGAGAATCAGAAACCAATGGCTAAACATATTTTATATTATATTCTTACTATAAAAAAGGGGGTCCGTTAAGTTTCCATTTCATTACATGCTCTCCGTGTTTCAAGCGTGTATGTACAGTTCTACTCCTTTGCTCTCCCTCTGTTGTTCCTTTACAAAAATCTATATTAACTCTTTTGTTGCTCAACAATCAAGTGTTACAAAGTAGTGGCTCAGTTCAGCTTCAAGAGGTTAGTTTCCATGGGCAGACAAGTTTTGTTCTTATGTTCCTGCTGTGTTTTTTGTTTTGTTTTTGTCAAGAATCTGAGTTCTGAAAGAAGTTGCCTTCTTTTGCAATGGGGTTCATTTGATTTCACTTGTTTATCATGAAACAGAGAATAAAAACAATACAGATTCTTGCTTTTTTGTTTTTGGGATTATCCAACACTATGAGCAGACATGTTTGTGAATGGAGTTTAACTGGTTTGCTCTGTTTTTTGCAATAAAACTGAGGTTTTAAAGCAGTCAAGCTGGACAAGGTATTGGCTCTTTCATTTCCAAGCCTTTTCCTCAAATGACAAGATTCAATTGTTTCTCCTTATTAACCTGGAACAAAAAGAAAGCTACGGTAAGAATGGTTTCAAGTATTACTTCAATTTCATGCATTTATCTTAATATCAAGAGACCGACATGAAATTTTATGAAAAAAATGTGAACTTTTAGTAAGTTATATTAGAAATTTAGGAATGCAAAATTATAAAATTGTACGTGTGTTGCATGTTACCTATATGTGCATCTTCTATATTATGAATCAAGGCACATCTAGTGATTTTCGGATTCATCTTCTTTAATCTGTTTACTTACAGGGAGATGATGGATCTTCAAATGCTGGTAAACACAAGGAAGGAACTAAGATCCTCCAAATCAAGCTCGAACACCTGTTGCGGCCTTTTGACAGCGATGAATCGAGATCGACGACTTTTACGATCCCTATACCGGATGGTTTCCAGGAGGATTCCATTTGCAATGTCAAGGTAATCCCCCTGGAGAGCCCTATTAGAAGTGAAGCAGCAGAGGTAACATATGAAGCCGAAGATGAACATGAAGAACATGCATCGATCAAGAAAGAATTCTCAGCCATTGATCTCCGATACCATGTGACCAATGATGAAGAATTCGAGTTCAAAACCAGAATACCGGCTTCCCCGGATTCATTTCAAGCTGAGAAGGATGTTGAAATGATCCAAAGTGGACATATTAGTGATCCGGGGATCAGCAGGGTTGAGTTCCGGGCTACACCGAAGCTTAAACGATCATGCTCGAATATAGAGGCTCGGGACGTTCAAAGAAAGGTGGATAAGTCCATGGAAGAATCGCAGAGGTTGTGTTTGAGTCCGGCTTCTGTAATGACTCATTGCAGTGCTGATAGAGTGATGTTGAAAAGACATTCTTCTAGTCAAGTTCTGCCATCAAGAAGCAAAAGGTTATGGTGGAAATTGTTCCTATGGAGTCACCGGAATGTACACAAGCATCGAACAAAGAAACCGGCACCACATCTTCCAATTGCCGCTACTTCGAACCAGCATGGCGGG
The DNA here is from genome assembly GCA_030270665.1 of Hibiscus trionum. Classification (NCBI taxonomy): domain Eukaryota; kingdom Viridiplantae; phylum Streptophyta; class Magnoliopsida; order Malvales; family Malvaceae; genus Hibiscus; species Hibiscus trionum. The sequence continues at coordinate 2,004,249 of BSYR01000016.1, forward strand.
TACTCTTCGGATACAGTCGAGCTACATCGAGCAATGAAAATAAGCAAGATGGAATCACCTGGATCATTTACTGGAGAGTCATTGCATAATGGATTGGTTTCTGGTTTATGGCCCCAGAAGCAATGGGTTGCATTCCCTGCTATGCCATCTTCGTTGTCCAGAGTCGACGAGTGGGTGAGAGATCTCGAAATCGGAATTGCTCAGCCTGCTGCTGATGTGAATGGTGAAGAGGGCATAACTTTTCCACCACCTCCCCAAACTGGTAAATCACCAGCAAGAGATACAACCCACTCGCCTCACCATTCGGATATCGATCTCTCCGAGGCGGTTTTACATGCCAATAATGTCATTCAGACCCTCAATTCTTCCTCAACCGCTGCTCACATTTCAGGAATATGTTTGAAAGCCATTCCGATCATCGCGGGCTTCACCGGCCTTCGAACTGTCAATTTGTCAAACAACTTCATAGGCAAATTTTTAAAAAAATACATGATCCATTAAGATGCTAACTTGTTTAGACTCGGATATGACCTTGCTTCTTTCTATCTGGACAGGCCATATCACGCCAGGATCACTGCCAAAGCGCCTTCACACACTCAACTTGTCAAGAAACAAGATCAACAGCATCGAAGGACTCCGAGAACTAACACGGTTACGAGTCGTGGACCTCAGTTATAACCGCATTGCTCGAATCGGACATGGTAAATCAACTCGTGAACACAACATTTTTCCTGCATGAAATGCTTATAATTCCAAAACTGCATTACATGTTCTTTAATTTCAAACACAGGGCTATCAAACTGCACCTTGATCAAAGAACTATACCTTACCGGGAACAAGATCGGCGACGTCCAAGGCCTACATAGGCTATTAAAGTTAACAGTCTTAGACCTGAGCTTCAACAAGATAACAACAACGAAAGAACTGGGCCAGCTGGCCGCGAACTACAACTCATTGCAAGCATTGAATCTGTTGGGGAATCCGATTCAAAGCAACGTTAGCGACGATCAGCTGCACAAGGCGGTTAGTACTTTACTCCCTAAGCTCACGTACCTGAACAAGCAACCGATTAAACCGCCGAGGGGAAGGGAAGCGGTCGCCGATAGCGTCGCCAAAGCTGCTTTAGGTAGTGGCAGTTGGAGCTCTAGGAGGAAAACAACAACAAAGAGAGGCAGCCATGGTGGATCAAGGTCTACTTCCACTGTGCATAAAAGCAGTAACAAGAATAAATCGAAATCTCATTGAAGTATATGTAATCTGTATTCTAAAGCTTCATCAGATTTAAACCTTTAAAATTTGATAGTCAGCGTACTTGTTACATCCCATGCACGTTGCACTAACAATAATTGTACTAAACTCAATCGACTATTTATATAAGATTCTAAATTGAAATACGAGTGATAAATCAAATTAATTCAAAATATTCAAACAAGCATGGCAGTAACAACTTCCTTCCATTGACACCTTGCTCATTGTAGCTCACACTACTGGATCGATCCACTATGTTATTTTTACCACTACTTTATTTTTGTGAACCCTAAAAGCTACAAATTAGACAATATATTTTCTAATCCTATGTTTACAATTTTTATCAAAATTTGACTTTTAATCTTTAAAATAAAAAATTATTAATTTAACAATATAATTTTCAATCATTTACAATTATAATTTTATGAGAGTCAAATTGATAAAAATACAAACATAGATTACTAAAGTAATTATTTTCTTTTTTTAGTCACCAGATAAATAATTAATGGTAAAGCTAAACAAAAAATTAATGGAAAGACCAATTTTTTTTAGAAAAATACTTTGATGCACAAGCTTGTGTAAACTTTAGTTTACACAAGCCCTTTAATTTTAGGGTTTAGGGTTTAGGGTTTTATGTTAGGGTTTAGGGGTTTAGTATGTAGGGTATACAATTTAAGGTTTATGGTTAGAATTTAGAGTTTAGGGTTTATGGCTTAGGGTTTAGGGTTTAGGTTGCTAGGGTTTGTGATTTAGATTTTAAATTTTATAAAAGGATTGTGTAAAAAAAATTTACACAGCTTGTGCATCAAAATAAAACCTTTTTTTTAATAATAATACAGTTGCGTTGTGAGTCATTGTTTTAGTAAAATATAAAATAAGAATATTTTGAAAATAATGGGATTTTGGAAATCTTTAACTAAAATGATAACTAAAATATTTTTATTTTAACTAAAATAACGGGACCCCATTTTGTCTTTTAACGGGATAGTGATCATCCTATCAAAAGAATTTTATATGCAATTTGCAATGCCAGTTTACTTACATCTGTATTTTGTTGACAACCTCTGTTAATTAAAATATTAAAAATGCAATGATTAAAATATGTAGATGATATAATGTTGATAATAAAATATACAGAAAATTAGAAAAATATAAAAAATTTAGGTATTATTTGACAAATTAAGGATAAATTATGGTAGTGTAACACCCGGGTTTAAGGGTTAGGTGAAAATAATATTTTAATATTATTTGGGCTCGGTTTTATAATTTAAATAGTGACTCGGGTTTTGTTTTCAAATTAATTAATTTAATGATTGACTATGTTTTGAAATTTAATCCCAAATAGCCATGGATTGTGTGCCCTTGTGAATATCCAATTTCATTAAGGGCAAAAGGGTCCTTGTGCCTTTAAATTAAAACAAAACAAAAACACCCAAACTTCTACTATTCATTCTCTTCTTCACCAACGGGAAAACAAGAGCTCTCTACCCAATCTACTATTTCATTCAAAAGCTCCCTCATTTCAACTCCGTTTTGAAAGGTAATGGTATTTTTGATTTCCCCTTACCTCCCTCTTCATGAAAGTACCTTTCATTTTCATTTTCATGAAGGTTTTGAAAAATGGAAGTTTTGAATATTTTGATTAAAAATGAGATCTTTATGTTGTTAAGTGAAGTGTTTTGATTTAATATGTTTAGTTATGTTGTATAGAGGTCAAATGGTATAACATATGTGAATTTCAAATGATTTTGAGCAATTTTCGGATTTGGGTAAACATGGGGTTTTTGGAGGGTTTTAAAGTGGTTTTTGGGGTTGTTTAATGTGGGTTTTTGAGGGCTGGTGTTAGTATGGTATGTGGGGGTCACTTTGGGTGTATTTGATGGTTGTTTGGATGCTTGAAATTGAAGATTTCAGTGGGTTTTAGGGGCTGCTCGGGAATTCTGTTTTGGGCTTGTTTTTGAGTGTTGGATGCTTGAAAATGTTGATCCGGGTTAGTTTCGATGATGAGATATTGATTGTGGATGTTTTGTTTGTGTTTGGGATTGGTTAGAATCGAGTTTGGGCATCGGTGAAGCATCGGAAGTGAATCCGGGAAATTGAAGGCGGTCGCTTGCTTGGTCTTTGAGCTTGGAAGCTTAGGTGAGTGGTTAATCGTTTTAAAGGGTTTTAAAATAGTTGGTTCGAGTATATGGACTAGGTCGGGCTTGGTAGACCCACCTAGAGTTAGGGTTAGGGTGGTAGCCTAATCCTAAACTTGATCTAGAGCCTTTGGATGAACTCATGTATATGGTTGTGTATGTCTCGTATGAAATGTGATATGAATGATTGTGTATATTGTATTATACATGTGAGGTGAGATATGACTTGTGATGCTTGAGACATGCATGATGATGGTTGTTGGTGAGTACGTGCTAAGCACGGAAATGATTGGAATGAGTAATGTGAAATGAGTAAATGTTGGCACTAGTATACTTGAATACAAATGATCGATCATTAGGATGTTAGTGTGTACTCATGAGTCAAAAGTCGCGCGTGGCCTTGGTGGCGTTGAGTCACCAAGGAGGAGTATGAGTTCGCCCGGAATTTGTATTTAAATATAGTCGGTGATGAGTGGAATCCCATCGACGGGGCGTGAGGATGAGTGGAATCCCCTCCGCGAGACCGGTGATGAGTGTAATCCCACCGTGAGGTAATGTGGTTGTTGGATGTGAGTTCCAACATGTCTATCCGCGTATTCGGGTCATAGCTAGGTGCCAATGTTGTTTGATACGTGTATCAATGTGTTGAGGTTTATGATCTTTGATGGGATGCTTGAATGTAATTACACGTATTGTGGAGTTGAGCTTATGATCATGGCATTTATATTGTATATTGCTCATGCATCTTTATCTTGTGGCTCTTGTGGATCCTTGGTATATTTGTGTAATGCCTTGGCTAGATCGTGCTCGGACCTTGCAATGTTGAGGTTTGTTCTTAGAGCTTATCCTCCCTAAGCATCGTTGCTTACTGTCACGCCCCGCCTGGTCGCGACCGAGCCAACCGAGGGGCACACCCGCCAGGGTGCACTGAGCAGCACCGAGCTGTGCCACCCAGGTGCGCAGTACGCGCCCGATCTGCCCCACCTAGGTGCGCTGCGCGCGCCCAAGGTGCACCACCTAGGTGCTCACAGGCTAACTTGAAGGAAATGAGATGTTATGAGCCTTTTAAGGCCAAGGAAGACTCTAGAACGGCCTAGAGGGCCCCAAACGTCTCCACACATCTCCAAGGGGTTCCAGAAGGCTCCACATCAATCTAGGCTCACCCGGAGGAACCTAGAAGACCCGAGAAAGATCAAGAGGGCTCGGGACAAGTCTGGAAGGCTCGGGACAACTCCAGACGACTCCAGAATATTCTAGAATATCTTAGAATATAGTAGAGCTTTTAGACCATTTAGGATATATGTAGATAAGTGTGAAATTATCTAGATATGTCTAGGCCCCTTAGATATTTTTGGAGGCAAAATGTGAGCCGTCCGATCAAATAAATCTCCACCGTCCATTAGGGAGGATGGAGGCTATAAATAGGCTTGCCTAGTTCATTTGTAATCCATCCAAGAAGTGTGTACTTAAACACTTGTAAAGCTCTCTCTTGTAAGCTTCCGTTGTGCAATACAAGGTCATTTCCTTGTAAATCCGTCTTGCTCCTTCGATTTGCCATAGCGTTGCGACATTAAGGCTTACTAGCATCGTGCCGAGAGTGCTAGTGCCGCACGGATTTGAGCCGAAGAAATAAGTCCGTGACAGTTGGTATCAGAGCAAGTTCCGATCGCTCGGGAGCATGGCCAAGACCAGCAAAACTCAAGCCGCTAGCCCGTCCGAGACCGAGGTCACGCACGACCAAGGTGGGCAAGAAGTTAAGGCCGACCTTGCCGAGGGAAGGCCCCGTGCCAAGTCCAAAGACCTACTCTCTAGCTTGGAGTCCCGCTTGACTCGCGTGGAGGAAGGCGTATCGAGCATGGGTGCCCAAGTGGACGACCTTCATGAGCGGATTGAAGGCCTTGAGGTGGAGGATGCCGAGATCCACACAGCCGTGAGGGCAATGAAGATCAAGCTAGAAGAGTCCATGCGCGCGGAAATGGGTGAAGTACGCGACGCACTCTTGGGAGAGCTCACCAAGGTACGTGAGTCTTTCCAACGTGAAGTTACCAACATGTATGATCAACTTGAAGCATTGCAAGGCGACCTAGCCTTGTGCAAACGTGCTATGGCAGCCGGGCCAAGCACCACCGTGGAGGCTAGAAGGGTCGAGGTACCCAAGCCTCAAACTTTCTCAGGGACACGCAACGCCAAAGAAGTCGACAACTTCTTGTATGGCTTGGAGCAATATTTAGAAGCCGTTGGCATCAAGGACGATGCCTCCAAGATCCAAACCGCAACCTTATACCTCACCGACACCGCCATGCTTTGGTGGAGGAGAAGGCGTCTCGATGTCGAGCGAGGTACGTGCACCATCTCTACCTTCAATGATTTTAAGAAAGAACTTAAGAAGCAATTCTATCCCGAGAATGTCGAGGATGAAGCAAGGGCACGATTACGAAGGATCAAGCAAATGGGGAGCATCCAAGACTATGTCAAGGAGTTCACTAGCTTGGTGCTCGAGATCCCCGATCTCTCAGAAAAGGACTCCCTCTTCAACTTCACCGATGGCCTCCAAAGTTGGGCCAAAGCCGAGCTAAGGCGAAGAGGAGTACAAACCCTTGCCGATGCCATTGCCGTGGCCGAGAGCCTCATTGACTATCCCATCCCCAAGGAGTCCAACAACGAGCCGAGGGACAAGAAGAGTGGCCACTTCAATGGTGGAAGAGATAGGAGCCCACGTAAAGAGAGTCACAAGGACGAGGACACACCGAAGCACAAAGGCTCGTCCTCATGGAGGGACAAGGATCGAGGCAGGTCTAGAGACTCTCAAGGTGCCAAGAGATCACCGCCTAGTAGTTGCTACATCTGCGATGGCGACCATTGGGTTCGGGAGTGCCCACAACGCCGAGCCCTTAGTGCAATCCTAGCCAAGCATCAAGAGGAAAGTGATGCCGACGAAGGTAGTGATGCCGAAGGGGGCCAAGGTGCACAAATGGGATCGCTACAACTCTTGAATGGAATCCAGTCCGCCCCAAAGACCCAAGCCAAGGGGTTGCTATTCGTGGACGTCACCATTAATGGAAAGGCCTCACGAGCCATGCGCGACACAGGTGCGTCCCATAACTTTGTCTCCTTAAAAGAAGCAAAGAGGCTTGGTCTTAGCATTGTGAAAGGGGGAGGATCCGTCAAGGCCGTAAACTCTGCCGCTCAACCCATCCATGGGTTTGTTCGAGGAGTCAAGACCGTCATTGGGACATGGTCAGGCCGTATGGACTTCTCGATTGTGCCGCTAGATGACTACCCGATCATTCTAGGGCTCGAGTTCTTCGAGCAAGCCAAGGCAATTCCGATGCCGTTTGCCAACAGTTTATGCATCACCGAGGGTGCACCATCATGTGTGGTACCAACCATAAGGGCCACCAAGCCAGGGACAAAAGTGGTCTCAGCACTTCAACTCAACAAGGCCGTCCGAAGGGCCAAGCCGTCCAAGGGACTAAATGAAGACAAAGGGGTGTCCGTGTCAGGGAAGGCCACCAAGCATGCTCAATGGGAGAACGATGCTTCCAAGACCACCAAGGGTCAAGGTTCGAAGGGAAGGCCTTCCAACAATGCCGACAAGCCGAGGGAAAAGGCAAGGCGAGCTAGGAGACGAGGGAGGCACTCCAACAACACCCCTGTTCCACGAAGACGCGACGAGGGCGTCGCGAGATCGGGTGGGGGAGGATGTCACGCCCCGCCTGGTCGCGACCGAGCCAACCGAGGGGCACACCCGCCAGGGTGCACTGAGCAGCACCGAGCTGTGCCACCCAGGTGCGCAGTACGCGCCCGATCTGCCCCACCTAGGTGCGCTGCGCGCGCCCAAGGTGCACCACCTAGGTGCTCACAGGCTAACTTGAAGGAAATGAGATGTTATGAGCCTTTTAAGGCCAAGGAAGACCCAAGGAAGACTCTAGAACGGCCTAGAGGGCCCCAAACGTCTCCACACATCTCCAAGGGGTTCCAGAAGGCTCCACATCAATCTAGGCTCACCCGGAGGAACCTAGAAGACCCGAGAAAGATCAAGAGGGCTCGGGACAAGTCTGGAAGGCTCGGGACAACTCCAGACGACTCCGGAATATTCTAGAATATCTTAGAATATAGTAGAGCTTTTAGACCATTTAGGATATATGTAGATAAGTGTGGAATTATCTAGATATGTCTAGGTCCCTTAGATATTTTTGGAGGCAAAATGTGAGCCGTCCGATCAAATAAATCTCCATCGTCCATTAGGGAGGATGGAGGCTATAAATAGGCTTGCCTAGTTCATTTGTAATCCATCCAAGAAGTGTGTACTTAAACACTTGTAAAGCTCTCTCTTGTAAGCTTCCGTTGTGCAATACAAGGTCATTTCCTTGTAAATCCGTCTTGCTCCTTCGATTTGCCATAGCGTTGCGACATTAAGGCTTACTAGCATCGTGCCGAGAGTGCTAGTGCCGCACGGATTTGAGCCGAAGAAATAAGTCCGTGACATTACGCTCTCTTTGTTCAACATTGCAGATCCTTAGTTCGCGGGTTGCTCGAGCAAGTGGAGGGCCTCCAAGTGTGGTTGTTGATTTGAGTACATCAAGTATGACTTTTAAATGTTGAACATGTAATAGTTTGAGCAATGGGACATGCGTTATTTTGATGGATAGTTGTTAGTCGTTTAGGAGCTTGCTTAGACTCCTTGATATCTTACTTTTGTATGGTTTGTATTGCCATGTTGAATTGTAACTCATGCCTAAATTGCTTATTTTTGAATGTTAGCCATGTGCCTTGAGGTTGCCTTTATGGTTGAATGATGTTGTATGAATGCATGATTTGTGATGTCTTGCCTTAGTGTTAGATTCGCCCTAATCTTGTTAAAGCATGCTTTTATAGTTGGGTTGCCTTAGGTTTATGTGTTTTATTGTTGAAGTGTGTTTAGGTAGTGTTTTGGGGCACCCTAGTGCCTTAAAACAGCCAAAACGAGTCTGCAGACAGGGGGCGTTTCGGAACGGGCCACCCTGTTTCGGAACGGTCCCTTTGCATTTGGCCTGCCGTTTCGAAACGAATGGGGGTCGTTTCGGAACATTTTTACTACTGGAATTTTGAGAAATTGGCGAGATAAAGGCGTTCCGAAACGGGCCTTTGATGTTTCGAAATGGTCAAATATCGTTGACCACGAGAAGTTGACCGTTAGGGTCGTTTCGATACGGGTCACCCCTGTTTCGAAACGGTCACCCTATGGTTGACCCTGGCCTGTTGACTAAGTCAAGGCGTTTCGGAACACCCCAAGGGCTTTTCGAAACGACATGCTGTAAAGGATTAAAATGAGTTGTTTAATGTTTTGGTTGGTCAGAGTATGTTACATTGTTTGTATTTTCCGCTGCTGTGCTTTACATAGGACTTAATTATGCCTATAGACAAGATAAAACAAAAAGGAAATTTTATGGGTCGTTAACCGAGGTGAAGCCTTAACGGGTTTCGCTTCGGTTTTCCCCGTGTGGCCCACTCGGATCGGTCATCCGACCAGACCGGGATGAGGGGGTTACACTTGTTGGTATCAGAGCCTAAGGTTACCGAGACCTTGGGCAGGTAAGTGAGGTAAGTTCAAGTCTTTGGTTGATTTGCACGGTGTTTGCTTGCTTTGCAAGAATGATTGCTTGTGTGACAAGTATGTTGAATTGTTTTATTTCGAGTATGTGTGTGTGAGTCTCATTGCTACTATTACATTGGAAAAATGATTTTTAAGTGAGGGAACGTACTTGAACACTTGGAAGCCTTGCCTTGCTAACCCAGTTTGTATGTTTTGTTGTTGTGGTTGTAGTTGTTATCTGTGAGGGCGATGTCTAGACCAAGGGGTAGGCCGAGGGTGGTTCGTCAGGAACTACGAGTTGCGGCTCCTGTTGAGCCGGCTGTTGGTGTGGAGGCTCACATAGAAGGGCCGGTGGCCGCGGGAGTTGGCGCTCCACCACCACCTCCACCACCACCACCTCCTCCGCCTGGAGCTGGAGGCGAGGATGGAGCTGAAGGAGATGGACCTCAAGGTGGCCAAGGTCCAGCTGGAATTGATATGACTCCGCTAGTGCAAGCGATAACGGGAGCATTTCAGGCCGCAGTTGCGGGAGCTCAGGCTGCAGCTCAGCCTAGGTGTGACGATGCCAGTTTACCTTTGGAGAGGCTCCGTAGCTTGGGGGCCGACGAGTTTAGAGGATCTACTCCGGAGAGGTCGGAGTTATGGTTGGAGAAGACAGTCCGTATCTTGGCTCAGATGGGATGTGCGGGCGCACATAGGTTGGGTTGTGTGATCTCGTTGCTTCAGGGTGATGCCTACACCTGGTGGGTCACCATCACTACCGGGGTTCCAGAGGCAGAGATTGACTGGGATTTCTTTGAGTTTGCGTTCCGAAAGAGGTACTTGGGACCGAGGTACTTGGATGAGAAGAAGCGAGAGTTTATGGCTCTTACTCAGGGAGATGCTTCTGTGACTGATTATGAGATCCGCTTTGTTCGCTTGAGTCAGTATGCTCCAAAGTTGGTTCCTACAGAGGTGGAACGTTGTAACCGATTCCGCTACGGATTGAATGAAGAGGTCAAGAGGTACACGTTAGCTTCTGACTACTCAGACCTTGATGTGTTGGTCGCGAGGGCCAAGGACTTAGAGCATAGTTTGGGTTCGGCCAAACGATCTGGTGGTTCTAGTTCTGGCAAGAGGCATAACCACTTTGATGGTAGAGATGCCAAGAGGCATAGAGGTGGCGGACATCAGTTCGATCAGAGACGTGGCGGTGGCCACCAAGGTAGGGGCCATTAGGGCCATAGAGGAGGAGGGCGTTTGCCCGAGTGTACCAGATGTGGGAGACAGCACACTGGTGAGTGTTGGGGTAATTTCCATGCTTGTTGGAACTGTGGTTCGAGGGACCACTTTAGGAGGGATTGTCCGCATCAGGCGGCTCAGGCACCGAACATTGCTCAGGCTCCTGCGAGAGCGAATGATTTTCAGAGAGGCCGTGGGCGCGGTCGTGGCTACTTCCAGCCTAGGGCTGATGCACCTAGGGTAGATGCTCAGAGGAACCTTACTCATGTTGTGGCAGTGCAGCCAGAGGCGGGAGGACCAGCGAGGGTTTATGTTCAGAGAGAGGCCGGGAACGACACTGATGTGATAGCAGTTAATTTCGAGTTACAGTCTATGTCTTTGCTTTCTTTGGTTGATTCGGGTTCTACGCATTCCTACATTTTGAGTGAGCATGCACAGAAGTTAGATATCCCTGTTGAGATCTTAGATGTAGGTATGCATGTTACTAGTTCTTTTGGTGAGACAGTCGTGGTTAGACGTATGTATAGGAGATGTCCACTGAAGATTCAGGGTCATGTGTTCTCAGTTGATATGATGGAACTACCTTTCTATGGTTTTGATATTATTCTGGGTATGGACTGGTTGGTTGAGCATCGGGCTAGTGTGGATTTTGAAACAAAGAGAATTTCTTTGAAGCTTTCTGATGACTACGAGGTAGTAGTAGTAGGCGAGAACATTAAGTTCTTGTCTAATGTGGTGTCAGCTTTAGAGGCTCATAGGTTGATGGACTCTGGATGTGGGGCTTATTTAGCTTATGTTATGAATCCGGATATGAGTGAAGCTAGACCGAAAGATATCAGAACAGTGTGTGACTTTCCATATGTGTTTCCTGAAGAGTTGCCGGGTTTGCCTCCTGACAGAGATGTTGAGTTTGTGATTGAGACAGTTTCAGGGTCTAATCCAGTTTCGATAGCTCCGTATCGCATGGCTCCGAAAGAGTTGAAAGAGTTGAAGAGTCAGTTGCAAGAATTATTAGACCGTGGTTTCATTAGGCCTAGTAGTTCTCCGTGGGGTGCTCCCGTGTTGTTTGTGAAAAAGAAAGATGGTAGCATGCGCATGTGTATTGACTATAGACAGTTGAATCAGTTGACTGTGAAGAACAAGTATCCGTTGCCTCGTATAGATGATTTGTTTGATCAGTTTAGAGGTGCTTCAGTATTCTCGAAGATAGATTTGAGATCCGGGTACTATCAGTTGAAGGTGAAAGAGTGTGATGTTCCGAAGACAGCTTTTAGGACTAGATATGGTCACTATGAGTTTCTTGTGATGCCGTTTGGGCTCACGAATGCACCTGCAGCATTCATGGACATGATGAACAGAATTTTTAGAGACTATCTAGACCGTTTTGTAGTTGTTTTCATTGATGATATACTTGTGTACTCGAAGACAGAGGAAGAGCATGATGAGCACTTGAGATTTGTTTTACAGAGATTGTTGAGCAATCAGTTGTATGCGAAGCTTAGTAAAAGTGAGTTCTGGATTCGGGAGGTCGTATTACTTGGCCACGTTGTTTCGGCCGAAGGCATCCGAGTTGACCCATCGAAGATTGAGGCTATTGTCGAGTGGAAACAACCTAAGTTCGTGACCGAGATTAGGAGTTTCCTAGGACTAGCCGGTTACTATAGGAGATTTGTTGATGGTTTCTCTAGAGTAGCTGCTCATTTGACTAAATTGTTGCAAAAAGGAGTCAAATTTGAATGGTCATATGCAAGACAGAAGGCCTTTGAGAAATTGAAAGAAGCTTTGACGAATGCTCCAGTGTTAGTACAACCTGTTTCAGGTAAGGAGTTTGTGATTTACAGTGATGCTTCCTACGTAGGCTTAGGAAGTGTTTTGATGCAAGAAAGGAGAGTTGTTGCTTATGCTTCTAGACAGTTGAAGATTCATGAGAAGAACTATCCTACTCATGACATAGAGCTAGCCGCAGTTGTGTTTGCATTGAAGATTTGACGTCATTATTTGTATGGTGAGAAGTGTATAGTTTACACCGACCACAAGAGCTTGAAGTACTTGATGACACAGAAAGAGTTGAACTTGAGACAGAGAAGATGGCTAGAGTTGTTGAAAGATTATGATTTGACCATTGAGTACCATCCGAGTAAAGCAAATGTAGTAGCCGATGCTTTGAGTAGAAAAGTGGCCGTTGAGTTGAGAGCTATGTTTGCTAGATTGAGTGTGTCCGATGATGGTGGTTTGATCACCGAGTTGCAAGTGAAGCCTTCTTTGATTCAGTTGATTAGAGAGAAGCAGTTGCAAGATGTGAGTTTAGTTCCGCATGTTCAGGATATAGCCGAAGGAAGACCAACCAAGTATAGTTTCAGTGGTGAGAACCTGTTGTGCTTTAGAGATAGAATTGTTGTACCAGAAGATGTTGAGCTGAGACGTTAGATTCTAAGTGAAGCACATTCGAGTCCCTTTTCTATGCATCCGGGTAGTACCAAAATGTACCGAGATTTGAAGAATGATTACTTTTGGGTTGGTTTGAAGCGAGATGTAGTCGAGTATGTGAGCCGTTGTATGGTTTGTCAGAGAGTGAAGACAGAACATCAGGTTCCTTCAGGTTTGCTACAGCCTTTGAAGATTCCGGAATGGAAATGGGAGAGGATCACCATGGATTTTGTGTCGGGGTTGCCCTTGTCTCCCTCGAAGAAGAACTCTGTTTGGGTGATTGTTGATAGGTTCACTAAGTGTGCTCACTTCTTAGCAGTGAACACTACGGATTCCTTAGACAAGTTGGCAAACTTGTACATCCGTGAGATTGTGAGACTTCATGGGGTTCCGAGGTCTATTGTTTCAGATAGGGATCCTAGATTTACTTCGAGATTCTGGGGTTGCTTGCATAATGCTTTAGGTAGCCGTTTGCATTTCAGCACATCTTATCATCCTCAGTCCGATGGGCAGTCAGAACGAGTGATACAGATTCTAGAGGATATGCTTCGTTGTTGTGTGATTGACTTCCAGGGTTCTTGGGAGAAGCACCTACCGTTGGTTGAGTTTGCTTACAACAACAGTTATCAGTCTAGTATTCAGATGGCACCTTATGAGGCTTTGTATGGTAGACGATGTAGGACTCCGATTTGTTGGGCCGAGACAGGTCAGAGATTGTTACCTATGCCAGACTTGCTTAAAGGGACTACCGAAAAAGTGAAGTTGATTTGTGACCGTTTGAAAGCAGCTTCCGATCGTCAGAAGTCTTATGCAGATTTGAGAAGGAAAGAGATTGAGTACTCAGTGGGTGAGAAGGTGTTTCTGAAAGTGTCTCCGTGGAAGAAGGTAATGAGATTTGGCCGAAAGGGCAAGTTGAGTCCGAGGTTCATTGGTCCGTATGAGATAGTTGAGCGGATTGGGCCTCTAGCTTATCGTTTGAGGTTACCTTCTGAGTTAGAGAAGATCCATGATGTCTTTCATGTGTCTATGCTTAGGAGATATAGATCGGATCCTTCTCATGTGATGCCCGTTGAGGAGATAGAGTTAAATCCGGATTTGTCCTATAATGAAGAGCCCGTTGAGATACTTGCTTATGATAGCAAGGTGTTGCGTGACAAGACCATAGAGTTGGTCAAAGTGTTGTGGAGACATAGAGGTGTGGAAGAGGCCACGTGGGAGAGGAAAGCAGATATGGTTGATCAGTTTCCGTATTTGTTTCCACCAGGTAATTTCGGGGACGAAATTCCTTAAGTGGGGGAGAGTTGTAACACCCGGGTTTAGGGTTTAGGTGAAAATAATATTTTAATATTATTTGGGCTCGGTTTTATAATTTAAATAGTGGCTCGGGTTTTGTTTTCAAATTAATTAATTTAATGATTGACTATGTTTTGAAATTTAATCCCAAATAGCCATGGATTGTGTGCCCTTGTGAATATCCAATTTCATTAATGGCAAAAGGGTCCTTGTGCCTTTAAATTAAAACAAAACAAAAACACCCAAACTTCTACTATTCATTCTCTTCTTCACCAACGGGAAAACAAGAGCTCTCTACCCAATCTACTATTTCATTCAAAAGCTCCCTCATTTCAACTCCGTTTTGAAAGGTAATGGTATTTTTGATTTCCCCTTACCTCCCTCTCCATGAAAGTACCTTTCATTTTCATTTTCATGAAGGTTTTGGAAAATGGAAGTTTTGAATATTTTGATTAAAAATGAGATCTTTATGTTGTTAAGTGAAGTGTTTTGATTTAATATGTTTAGTTATGTTGTATAGAGGTCAAATGGTATAACATATGTGAATTTCAAATGATTTTGAGCAATTTTCGGATTTGGGTAAACATGGGGTTTTTGGAGGGTTTTAAAGTGGTTTTTGGGGTTGTTTAATGTGGGTTTTTGAGGGCTGGTGTTAGTATGGTATGTGAGGGTCACTTTGGGTGTATTTGATGGTTGTTTGGATGCTTGAAATGGAAGATTTCAGTGGGTTTTAGGGGCTGCTCGGGAATTCTATTTTGGGCTTGTTTTTGAGTGTTGGATGCTTGAAAATGTTGATCCGGGTTAGTTTCGATGATGAGATATTGATTGTGGATGTTTTGTTTGTGTTTGGGATTGGTTAGAATCGAGTTTGGGCATCGGTGAAGCATCGGAAGTGAATCCGGGAAATTGAAGGCGGTCGCTTGCTTGGTCTTTGAGCTTGGAAGCTTAGGTGAGTGGTTAATCGTTTTAAAGGGTTTTAAAATAGTTGGTTCGAGTATATGGACTAGGTCGGGCTTGGTAGACCTACCTAGAGTTAGGGTTAGGGTGGTAGCCTAATCCTAAACTTGATCTAGAGCCTTTGGATGAACTCATGTATATGGTTGTGTATGTCTCGTATGAAATGTGATATGAATGATTGTGTATATTGTATTATACATGTGAGGTGAGATATGACTTGTGATGCTTGAGACATGCATGATGATGGTTGTTGGTGAGTACGTGCTAAGCACGGAAATGATTGGAATGAGTAATGTGAAATGAGTAAATGTTGGCACTAGTATACTTGAATACAAATGATCGATCATTAGGATGTTAGTGTGTACACATGAGTCAAAAGTCGCGCGTGGCCTTGGTGGCGTTGAGTCACCAAGGAGGAGTACGGGTTTGCCCGAAATTTGTATTTAAATATAGTCGGTGATGAGTGGAATCCCATCGACGGGGCGTGAGGATGAGTGGAATCCCCTCCGCGAGACCGGTGATGAGTGTAATCCCACCGTGAGGTAATGTGGTTGTTGGATGTGAGTTCCAACATGTCTATCCGCGTATTTGGGTCATAGCTAGGTGCCAATGTTGTTTGATACGTGTATCAATGTGTTGAGGTTTATGATCTTTGATGGGATGCTTGAATGTAATTACACGTATTGTGGAGTTGAGCTTATGATCATGGCATTTATATTGTATATTGCTCATGCATCTTTATCTTGTGGCTCTTGTGGATCCTTGGTATATTTGTGTAATGCCTTGGCTAGATCGTGCTCGGACCCTGCAATGTTGAGGTTTGTTCTTAGAGCTTACCCTCACTAAGCATCGTTGCTTACGCTCTCTTTGTTCAACATTGCAGATCCTTAGTTCGCGGGTTGCTCGAGCAAGTGGAGGGCCTCCAAGTGTGGTTGTTGATTTGAGTACATCGAGTATGACTTTTAAATGTTGAACATGTAATAGTTTGAGCAATGGGACATGTGTTATTTTGATGGATAGTTGTTAGTCGTTTAGGAGCTTGCTTAGACTCCTTGATATCTTGCTTTTGTATGGTTTGTATTGCCATGTTGAATTGTAACTCATGCCTAAATTGCTTATTTTTGAATGTTAGCCATGTGCCTTGAGGTTGCCTTTATGGTTGAATGATGTTGTATGAATGCATGATTTGTGATGTCTTGCCTTAGTGTTAGACTCGTCCTAATCTTGTTAAAGCATGCTTTTATAGTTGGGTTGCCTTAGGTTTATGTGTTTTATTGTTGAAGTGTGTTTTGGTAGTGTTTTGGGGCACCCTAGTGCCTTAAAACAGCCAAAACGAGTCTGCAGACAGGGGGCGTTTCGGAACGGGCCACCTTGTTTCGGAACGGTCCCTTTGCATTTGGCCTGCCGTTTCGAAACGGACGGGGGTCATTTCGGAACATTTTTGCTACTGAAATTTTGAGAAATTGGCGAGATAAAGACGTTCCGAAACGAGCCTTTGATGTTTCGAAACGGTCAAATATCGTTGACCACGAGAAGTTAACCGTTAGGGTCGTTTCGATACGGGTCACCCCTGTTTCGAAACGGTCACCCTATGGTTGACCCTGGCCTGTTGACTAAGTCAAGGCGTTTCGGAACACCCCAAGGGCGTTTCGAAACGACCTGCTGTAAAGGATTAAAATGAGTTGTTTAATGTTTTGGTTGGTCGGAGTATGTTACATTGTTTGTATTTTCCGCTGCTGTGCTTTACATAGGACTTAATTATGCCTATAGACAAGATAAAACAAAAAGGAAATTTTCTGAGTCGTTAACCGAGGTGAAGCCTTAACGGGTTTCGCTTCGGTTTTCCCCGTGTGGCCCACTCGGATCGGTCATCCGACCAGACCAGGACGAGGGGGTTACAGGTAGTTCTTAAACTTTTAGGTATTATTTTTTAAAATTTATATTATCAAATAATTTAGTTATATCTTCCTTTTCTTTTTTCCCCTCTCCTTGTTTTTTTCCTCCATAATTGGTCATTTCTCATCAAACTTTTGATTTCTTCCCCTTCAAACATCGATTTTTTCTTTTTTCTTTATTTTTTCTCCTCATACGGGATGTTTTGAAGAAACATATGAATTTCAATTTTGATGGAGAATAAATATATAGTGGAGGAAAATAAATGTTTTTTTCATCATGTTTGAAGAGGAAGAAATAAAAAGTGAATGACAAAGTCATGGGGGAAAAAGATAAAAAAGGAAGAAAAAAAAAAGATAAAGTGACATGTCAGTATTTTCAACAGCAAGTGACGGTAGTGGCCGGCCGCAATAAAAGTGAATTAAAAGTTGAATGATTGTAATGAAAGCTTTAAAAATTTGGTGACCATATTAAAAGTTTTTTAAAAGTTCAGAGACTACCAATGTAATTTACTCATAAATTAAAATTTTAAATGTTGAAAAATTAATTGCTAAATTTAAATTGTATATATATTTGGTAAAACTTAGATATAATTAAATTGTTTGATAATGTAAATTTTAAAAGATAATATGACTAAAAATAAAAGGTGTTGGGAATATTTTTCATTAAGTGATAAATACTTCATTATCTACTAAACGTTTTCCACATTTATTCATTGAAAATGTCATTTTTACCATCGAACTTTTCTAAGAAGAGTCATTTTCATTAATTTTTTTTTGTCTCTTTTAACTCTTTAAACTTGTTTCAGTGGTTGAGGGAACGATTGTTGTTCTTAGAGATTACGGGCTCGAGCACCAGCAGCTGCAGCAAGGTGATTGAGCATGCATTGTCAAATAGTTGAGAGTATATATAGAACAGATACTACTTATAATCATCTTAGCTTTCAAAAAAAAACTTTGATTTTTGTCAAATTAAGTTATCAGGCGAAAAGAAAATAATAGAGTTATTAAGTTAACGTCAACTATTTATTTTTTTTCCATTTATTTTATTTTTTACGATCTCTTATAAAATTTACATTTCCCACAACTTAAACATATTTATTTACATTTTAAATGTTTTATTGGTTTTTTGAATTTTTAGGTAAAGTGACAAAATAAATGGTTTAACATTGACAAAAAAAAACAAACAAACGTTAACTGAGTGTTGAAATCTAACATTTTTTTAGTGTTGTGGTATAAGTAGGGTACCGAAAAGGAGCAGTGAATTTTTAAGATTTAGAATTTAAGGTTAAAATCCTGGTAAGCCGATCTTGAAATTTAACTATACCTTTAATTTTGGTAACCCTACATTTTAAATGTTTCAAATCTTATCGGGAACTATACTTTTAATTTCAAACCCGACCTGACCTAATCTCATACTTATAAAATTAGACCCGGACTCAGAACTTTTTTATAAAAAAACTTACACTATGAGATCGGGTCGAATCGAAACCCGCCAGGTCTGGGTCAAATGGTCATCCCTACTTATGTTATTCCATTTTATATGAGTTCAAATTTTGATATTTACAAATTGCTCTCTTATTAAAAACCATCATCAAAGATTTTATGGGTTAGATTGAGCTTTGGACCACTAAACTCATTATCTATCCAATTTTTTTTGAACGTGAGTACACTAGTTTTATTAAAAGAGGAAAAAATCAAAACATAATGAGAGTTTTTAACTCAGTTAAACAAATTTGATCCGGACATATTCCTAAAAGCATGATAACTAGCGTCTCTAGATCATAAACAAAATCATACAAAGAAAGGGTAAAACCCTAACTCAAAGATTCGAAACAAAATAGATAAAACATCACCAACACTCGACGTTGAAAAGTAAAAAAACCAACAACAAACAACATTAAAAATGCATATAACAATAATAAGGCACGTAGACAACACGATCATTACCACAACTCAATCGTGAACAAGAACGGTGATTGTGAGCTCGTATCCGAATCCAGTTCGAGGGTCCAAAACTAGGAGATCAACATGAAAATTAAAGATTGTCATCTTGATCAGTCGTGGTGACGTCAAATACAACCCTGATAAGAAATCAAAGGGAAAAAACGACCAAACGAACGAATAAAAAATAAAAGCGTGCAAAAAAGCAGATAATACGTACCAAAAGATAGAGAGAAGGTGTAACACCCGGGTTCGGGGGTCGGGTGAAAATAGTAATTTATTAATGGTTCGGGTTTCAGTTCCTAATTTTTAAATAATAAAATAATGGTTTGGGCCTCGGGTTTTAAGACAAATAAAATTTAGTTGGACCATATTTTAAACAAGCCCACAAGGCCATGAGTGGCACCTATTGTGGTTTTCCTTATTCATTAAGGGCATTTAAGTCTTTAGCCTTATAATTTCAAACAAACCTAAATAATGTATTTTGAGTCATCTTCTTCCCCTCCCCACTATTCACTTCAACGTCCAAAAAGAAACCCTTTCCCCTTGTTACTATTCCATTCAATAGCTTGCTCATTTCTGAAGATTTTGCAAAGGTAATTTCGTTTTTGACTTACCCTCGTTAATCTCTACAAGTTGATACCTTTTATTTTCATTTTTACACATGTTTTGAGATTGGGGGATTGGAGGATTTTGGATTAAAAATGTTGTCTTTGAAGTCTTTAACTTAAGATTTTGATTTGATGAAGTTCTATGAGTAGTCTACAACCTAAAAGGTCCAATAAAATTGATTTTTACAAGGTTTTGGGTGTTTTCCCAAAATGGGGTTTTTGGGAGGTTTTGGGTTGAGATATGGGGGTGTTTTATGTGAATATGAGAGGGCTGATGGATAGGCTTCATGTAAGGGAAGTTTTGGAGACTTTAGGGAGTAATTTGAGGGTTGAAATAAATTGATTTAAGGGGTGCTTAAGGGCTGCTCGGATTTTGGAATTTTGAGCTTGTTTTCAATGGAAAAATGGATGTCTTGTGCTTGGTATGTAGTCCGGGTTGATTATTTTAGATCATGGACTGATTTGGAATTGTTTAAATTGTGTTGGAATGTTTAGAAACGAGAAATTTGGTTGGTGGAGCTTCGGGAACAAATCCGGGGACTTCGGAGTCTTGAGCTTGGTCTTCGAGCTTCTCTTGGGTGGCAACGGTGAGTAGAGTTATCGGTTTTTACATTGTGCTCGATATGGATTCCTTTGGGGTTTGGGTGGAACCTTGAGAGGTCACCTAAACCCGTGTGTAAGCTTCTCTACTCTCATGTTATTGTGGTATGTTGATTGTGTATACGTTGTGATTATTGAATGCATTTTAAGTTGTTAATGTTGTAGTCGTGTTGAGTTTGTGCCTCACATGATGGTAGTTTAAACTACGGTGATGTGTAGTCCCACCGGTAGTGACTAGTAGGGTAGTACTTTGATGTGTAGTCCCATTGGAAATCCACTAGTCGAAACGGTGATGTGTAGTCCCACCGTACGTGTATGTTGGTTGTGCTTGTGCAAACCATGCGTTGATGTTGAGATAGACCCTTGTTTTGGAAAACTGCATGTTGTGAATTATAGAGCCTCTCTCACTAAGCTAGTTGGCTTATGCTCTTATTGTTTCCAACGTGCAGATCGTTAGAGTTCGGGAGGCGAGCGGGCGAAGGAGGAGCTTTTGGAGTTCTCAAGCGAGTCTAAGTATGGTTTGCTTTTGTAATAATGCCTAGACAATGGGGTATAGAGTTTAGGAGTTGGGGTCAAACTCCTTAGGAACTTATGTTGAGCATGCTAAACTCATGGTTGTGTTATGCCTTTGTTTCATGGTTTGTGGTTTATGCTTGATGTGTTGCTTAGGTGAACATGCCTTAATATGTATGTTGTTGGCCTATGCATGCCTTACATTTGACTATCCTTAGTGAGGAGTTCTATGCTTGCTAAGTATGCACTTTTGGGTGAAATTGCATGAAGCTTTGATTGGTATGAATTTCGTTAGATTAAATGTCTCACATGTTAAATTTTGATTGTGATTTGATGTATGTATATTGTATGTGCTTAGGGGAGTCCATAAATGCATCTAGTGTCGGGTTCGTGGTCACCAAGTTGGGAAAAGGCTGAGTTGCAGAGCAGGGCGTATCGGTACGCCTAAGGGCCGTATCGATACGGTCTTGCCTGGAGAGCTCAGTTTTGGCTGGGCGTATCGATACGCGGGGGCGTATCGATACGGTTTTTGGTCACTGGAATTCAGTTTGTGTTGGGCGTATCAATACACTGGGGTGTATCGATACCCTCCAAAGTTACTGGAATTTGGAGAATTGGGTGAGAGTAGGGCGTACCGATACGGGGTTCACGCGTATCGGTACGGGTCTACTCTGTTGACCAAGGAGGATTGACCGAGAAGGGTGTATCGATACGCTCAAGGGCTGTATCGATACGGTCTTCCCGGAGTTGACTCCTTGGGTTGACCTGGTTAGGGCGTATCGATACCCCTAGTTAGGGTACCGATACGGTCTGCCCTGTAAGCTTAAAAATGGTCTAAGGTTGTATGGTCGGGGTTCGAATGTGATCTTTTGGGATGTCTTCCGCTGTTGTGAATCACTTAGGACTAAATATTCCTCTAGACAAGTTTTGAAATAAAAGACAAAATTAGGGTTGCTAACCGAGGGGGAACCTTAACTGGTTTTCACTCGGTTTTCCCCGTGTGGCCCACTCAGACCGGTCGTCCGGCTAGACCGGGACGAGGGGGTTACATTTATTGGTATCAGAGCCAGAGGTTTCCGAGACCTCGGGCAGGTAAGTGAGGTAAGTTAAGGTATTATGAGTGTTTTGCCATGCATGTCTAAATTTTGTTTTTAGCACGGTGTATGAATGCATGCTATAATGGCCTTGTTGTTGCTTGAGTGTTGGTTCGAGTCCCCATTGTTAGGCGTTGTTGTAAAAATAAAAAGGAAAAATTTGTTTTGGTTTAAAGAGCTTGAGAACCGGAGTCCTTTGCCCCTTTGCTAACCTAACGTTTCCTTGTTGTTGTGTGTTTGTTGTTTTAGATTACTTTAATTGCTATGGTGAGACCGAGGGGACGGCCTAGGGCGGGTGACCAGGCACCCGAGAATGTGCCTCCTGCTCTTAATGCTCCCGATGGTAATGGAGGGAACGTCGGAGGTGATGGTAATGGGCCTCAGGCTGAGGGTAATGTGAGAGGTAATGGGGCTCAAGCGGGCCAAGGTCAGGCAGGTCCAGATGTGGCTCATTTGATTCAGACCATAGCCGGAGCTTTTCAGACAACTTTGGCCGGTATGCAAGCTGCAGCACCACCTCAGGGTGCAGGGACAAGATTACCCCTAGAGAGACTTCGTAATTTGGGGGCAGTTGAGTTTCGTGGGTTGTCTCCGGAGGGTTCGGAAGGGTGGCTTGAGAGCACTACTCGCATCTTGGGCCAGATGGAGTGTTCGGATGTCCGCAAGTTGGGATGCATCGTCTCATTGCTTCAGGGAGACACTTATACATGGTGAACCACTATTATTTCCGATATGGCCGAGGCGGATATCACATGGGAGTTTTTCAGGAATGCCTTCAAGAGGAAGTACCTCGGGGTTCGGTACTTAGATGAAAAGAAAAGGGAGTTCATGGCTTTGGTTCAAGGCAATAGGACCGTGTCCGAGTATGAGATCCAATTTGTGAGGTTGAGCCAGTACGCGCCAGAGTTGATTCCGGATGAGAAGGAGCGATGTGAGTGTTTCAGATATGGGTTGACTACTGATGTGAATACCTACATGTTGGCCTCCGACTACTCTGAGTTCGATGTCTTGGTTTCTAGGGCCAAGGATATAGAGCAGAACCTGAACTCTAGAGCACGTGCTGGTGGGTTTGACTTCGGGAAGAGACATGCGAACTGGGATAGAGACCATGCCAAGAGGCATAGAGATAGGAGGTACCAGCCGGATACGAGGCCTAGGGGTGGTAACCATGGTCAGGGCCGTAAGGGCCAAGGGGCCGTTGGGCACATTCCAGAGTGCACTAGGTGCGGGAGACGCCACCCAGGTGAGTGTATGGGTATGTTTGGGGCGTGTTGGAACTGTAGCTCTCGAGACCATTTGAGGCGTGATTGTCCACACCTAGTTAGGGGAGGACCGGCTCCAGCGAGGGGTTTTGAGCATCAGAGAGGTCGTGGGCGCGGCCGTAGGAACTTCCAGCCGAGGAATGAGGGTCAGAGGAACTTGGCTCATGTGGTAGCAGTCCAGCCCGAGGGAGGAGGACCGGCTAGGGTGTACGCTCAGCGAAAGGCTGGGAATGACACTTATGTCATTGTAGGTAATTTCACATTACAGTCTTTGAGTTTGCTTTCTCTAATAGATTCGGGGTCAACACATTCGTATATTTTGGGTGAGCACGCAAAGTCATTAGGACTACCTTGTGATTGGCTAGAGGTAGGCGTAAATGTCACTAGCTTTTTTGGTGATACGGTGGTAGTTAGGAAAGTGTATAGGAGGTGTCCTTTGATGGTTCAAGGCCACGTGTTTCCGGTCGATATGATGGAGCTACCCTTTTATGGCTTTGATGTGATTTTGGGCATGGATTGGCTTGTAGAGCATAGAGCTAGGGTTGACTTCGAGACTAAGAGAATCTCTTTGAGGCTTACCGATGACTTTGAGGTTGTGGTAGTTGGGGAGAATGTCAAGTTTTTGTCCAATGTGGTTTCAGCTTTGGAAGCTCAGAGGTTGTTGGGTTCGGGGTGTCAGGCTTACTTAGCTTACGTAATGAACCCGGTTATGAGTGAGGTGAGACCTTAGGACATCAGGACTGTATGTGACTTTCCGAGTGTTTTTCCGGAAGAGCTACCAGGCTTGCCTCCAGATAGAGCTGTTGAGTTTGCTATTGAGACATATTCCGATTCCGCACCGGTGTCGAATACTCCGTATAGAATGGCACCGAAAGAGTTGAAAGAATTGAAGACACAGCTTCAGGAGTTGACTGGCAGAGATTTCATTAGGCCTAGTATTTCCCCGTGGGGTGCTCCGGTTTTGTTTGTGAAAAAGAAGGATGGTAGCATGAGGATGTGTATAGATTATAGGCAGTTGAATAGGGTAACGGTGAAAAACAAATATCCCTTGCCTAGGATCGATGATTTTCTAGACCAGTTGAGGGGTGCTTCCGTGTTTTCAAAGATTGACTTGAGGTCTGGATATTATCAGTTAAAGGTAAAGGATGTGGACATACCGAAGACAGCCTTTCGTACACGTTATGGGCATTATGAGTTTTTGGTGATGCCTTTTGGGTTGACCAATGCTCCAGCAGCCTTCATGGATATGATGAACCGAGTGTTTCATAAGTTCTTGGACAAGTTTGTGGTAGTGTTTATTGATGACATCCTAGTGTACTCTAGGACCGAAGAGGAGCACGATGAACACTTAAGATTAGTGCTTCAGACCCTACTTGAGAATCAGTTGTATGCCAAGCTAAGTAAGTGCGAGTTTTGGATTAGGGAGGTGGTCTTCCTAGGTCACGTGATCTCAGCTAGTGGGATTAGTGTAGATCCCAAGAAGATTGAAGCCATTGTGAGTTGGAAGCAACCGAAATCAGTGACAGAAATTCGCAGTTTCCTAGGTTTGGCGGGGTACTATAAAAGGTTTGTTGAGGGGTTCTCGAGAATAACGGCTCCGTTGACCAAGTTGCTACAGAAGAATGTTCCGTATGAATGGTCTGATGCGAGACAAGAAGTGTTTGAGAAATTGAAGAAAGCTTTGACCGAAGCTCCCATTTTGATTCAGCCTGAGCCGGGGAGAGAGTTCGTGATTTACAGTGATGCGTCTTATATGGGGCTAGGTTGTGTACTCATGCAAGAGGGTAAGGTAGTGGCACATGCTTCGCGACAATTGAAGGTCCACGAGAAGAATTACCCCACACATGACATAGAGTTGGCTGCAGTAGTGTTCGCGTTGAAAATTTGGAGACACCATCTTTATGGTGAGAAGTGCACCATGTACACCGACCACAAGAGTTTGAAATACTTGATGTCCCAGAAGGAGTTGAATCTTAGGCAACGAAGGTGGTTAGAGCTCCTTAAAGATTATGACCTTACCATAGAGTATCACCCGGGCAAGGCAAATGTGGTGGCCGATGCCTTGAGTAGGAAGATGGCCGTTGAGTTGCGAGCGATGTTTGCAAGGTTGAGTGTGTCTACGGATGGTGGGTTGGTAGCCGAGCTTCAGGTTAAGCCATCATTGGTTCAGTTGATCCGTGAGAAGCAGTTGCGAGATGAGTCTTTGGCACCTCACGTGCAAGACATAGCCGAAGATAGGCCTACCGAGTATTGTTTTGGAGAGAATGGGATCCTATGTTTCAAGGATAGGATAGTGGTTCCGGAGGATGCCGAGTTGAGGCGTACGATCTTGAGTGAGGCTCACAATAGTCCTTTTGCTATGCATCCGGGTAGCACGAAGATGTATCGAGGATTGAAGGAAGAGTATTATTGGATTGGTTTGAAAAAGGATGTAGCCGAGTTTGTAAGTAGATGTATGGTTTGTCAGAGAGTCAAGGCGGAACATCAGTTTCCCTCAGGGTTGTTGCAACCGTTGAAAATTCCAGAGTGGAAGTGGGAGCGTATCACTATGGACTTTGTGTCTGGACTTCCGTTGACTCATTCGAAGAAAAATTCAGTGTGGGTGATTGTAGAGAGATTCACCAAATGTGCTCACTTCATACCGGTTCATACTACCTACACCTTAGACAAGTTGGCTGAATTGTATATTCGTGAGATTGTGAGACTATATGGGGTACCGAAGTCGATTGTGTCGGATAGAGATCCGAGATTTACCTCTAGATTCTGGGAGTGTTTGCATCGAGCCTTGGGCACTTGGTTGAACTTCAGCACTTCGTATCATCCGCAGTCAGATGGGCAGTCAGAGAGGGTAATTCAGATATTGGAGGATATGTTGAGGTGTTGTATCATTGACTTCCAGGGGTCATGAGAGAAACACCTACCATTAGTGGAGTTCGCGTATAACAACAGCTTTCAGTCGAGCATTCAGATGGCTCCTTATGAGGCCTTGTATGGTAGGAAGTGTAGGACCCCGATATGTTGGGCCGAGGCCGGGCAGAAACTTGTATCGATGCCCGAGTTGCTTAAGGGAACCACCGATAAGGTAAAGTTGATATGTGATCGCTTGAAAGCGGCTTTAGATCGGCAAAATTCATATGCCGACTTAAAAAGGAAGGAGGTAGAATACTCCGTGGGGGATAAAGTGTTTTTGAAAGTCTCACCTTGGAAGAAGGTGATGAGGTTTGGGAGGAAGGGCAAGTTGAGCCCAAGGTACATAGGGCCTTACGAGATAGTTGAGAGAATTGGTTCGGTTGCATATAGATTGAGACTCCCAGTTGAGCTAGAGAAGATTCATGATGTATTTCATGTGTCGATGCTTAGGAGGTATAGATCGGATCCGTCCCATGTTATGCCAGTGGAAGAAATAGAATTAAATCTGGACTTATCTTACAACGAGGAACCAGTTGAGATACTTGCTTCTGATAGCAAGGTATTGCGTGGCAAGACTATAGAGTTGGTCAAAGTCTTATGGAGACATAGAGGCGTGGAGGAAGCCACGTGGGAGAGGAAAGCAGACATGCTTGAGCAGTTTCCGTATTTGTTTCTGCCAGGTAATTTCGGGGACGAAATTCCTTAAGTGGGGGAGAGTTGTAACACCCGGGTTCGGGGGTCGGGTGAAAATAGTAATTTATTAATGGTTCGGGTTTCAGTTCCTAATTTTTAAATAATAAAATAATGGTTTGGACCTCGGGTTTTAAGACAAATAAAATTTAGTTGGACCATATTTTAAACAAGCCCACATGGCCATGGGTGGCACCTATTGTGGTTTTCCTTATTCATTAAGGGCATTTAAGTCTTTAGCCTTATAATTTCAAACAAACCTAAATAATGTATTTTGAGTCATCTTCTTCCCCTCCCCACTATTCACTTCAACGTCCAAAAAGAAACCCTCTCCCCTTGTTACTATTCCATTCAATAGCTTGCTCATTTCTGAAGATTTTGCAAAGGTAATTTCGTTTTTGACTTACCCTCGTTAATCTCTACAAGTTGATACCTTTTGTTTTCATTTTTACACATGTTTTGAGATTGGGGGATTGGGGGATTTTGGATTAAAAATGTTGTCTTTGAAGTCTTTAACTTAAGATTTTGATTTGATGAAGTTCTATGAGTAGTCTACAACCTAAAAGGTCCAATAAAACTGATTTTTACAAGGTTTTAGGTGTTTTCCCGAAATGGGGTTTTTGAGAGGTTTTGGGTTGAGATATGGGGGTGTTTTATGTGAATATGAGAGGGCTGATGGATAGGCTTCATGTAAGGGAAGTTTTGGAGACTTTAGGGAGTAATTTGAGGGTTGAAATAAATTGATTTAAGGGGTGCTTAAGGGCTGCTCGGATTTTGGAATTTTGAGCTTGTTTTCAATGGAAAAATGGATGTCTTGTGCTTGGTATGTAGTCCGGGTTGATTATTTTAGATCATGGACTGATTTGGAATTGTTTAAATTGTGTTGGAATGTTTAGAAACGAGAAATTTGGTTGGTGGAGCTTCGGGAACAAATCCAGAGACTTCGGAGTCTTGAGCTTGGTCTTCGAGCTTCTCTTGGGTGGCAACGGTGAGTAGAGTTATCGGTTTTTACATTGTGCTCGATATGGATTCCTTTGGGGTTTGGGTGGAACCTTGAGAGGTCACCTAAACCCGTGTGTAAGCTTCTCTACTCTCATGTTATTGTGGTATGTTGATTGTGTATACGTTGTGATTATTGAATGCATTTTAAGTTGTTAATGTTGTAGTCGTGTTGAGTTCGTGCCTCACATGATGGTAGTTTAAACTACGGTGATGTGTAGTCCCACCGGTAGTGACTAGTAGGGTAGTACTTTGATGTGTAGTCCCATTGGAAATCCACTAGTCGAAACGGTGATGTGTAGTCCCACCGTACGTGTATGTTGGTTGTGCTTGTGCAAACCATGCGTTGATGTTGAGATAGACCCTTGTTTTGGAAAACTGCATGTTGTGAATTATAGAGCCTCTCTCACTAAGCTAGTTGGCTTATGCTCTTATTGTTTCCAACGTGCAGATCGTTAGAGTTCGGGAGGCGAGCGGGCGAAGGAGGAGCTTTTGGAGTTCTCAAGCGAGTCTAAGTATGGTTTGCTTTTGTAATAATGCCTAGACAATGGGGTATAGAGTTTAGGAGTTGGGGTCAAACTCCTTAGGAACTTATGTTGAGCATGCTAAACTCATGGTTGTGTTATGCCTTTGTTTCATGGTTTGTGGTTTATGCTTGATGTGTTGCTTAGGTGAACATGCCTTAATATGTATGTTGTTGGCCTATGCATGCCTTACATTTGACTATCCTTAGTGAGGAGTTCTATGCTTGCTAAGTATGCACTTTTGGGTGAAATTGCATGAAGCTTTGATTGGTATGAATTTCGTTAGATTAAATGTCTCACATGTTAAATTTTGATTGTGATTTGATGTATGTATACTGTATGTTCTTAGGGGAGTCCATAAATGCATCTAGTGTCGGGTTCGTGGTCACCAAGTTGGGAAAAGGCTGAGTTGCAGAGCAGGGCGTATCGGTACGCCTAAGGGCCGTATCGATACGGTCTTGCCTGGAGAGCTCAGTTTTGGCTGGGCGTATCGATACGCGGGGGCGTATCGATACGGTTTTTGGTCACTGGAATTCAGTTTGTGTTGGGCGTATCGATACACTGGGGTGTATCGATACCCTCCAAAGTTACTGGAATTTGGAGAATTGGGTGAGAGCAGGGCGTACCGATACGGGGTTCACGCGTATCGGTACGGGTTTACTCTGTTGACCAAGGAGGATTGACCGAGAAGGGCGTATCGATACGCTCAAGGGCTGTATCGATACGGTCTTCCCGGAGTTGACTCCTTGGGTTGACCTGGTCAGGGCTTATCGATACCCCTAGTTAGGGTACCGATACGGTCTGCCCTGTAAGCTTAAAAATGGTCTAAGGTTGTATGGTCGGGGTTCGAATGTGATCTTTTGGGATGTCTTCCGCTGTTGTGAATCACTTAGGACTAAATATTCCTCTAGACAAGTTTTGAAATAAAAGAAAAAAATTAGGGTTGCTAACCGAGGGGAACCTTAACTGGTTTTCACTCGGTATTCCCCGTGTGGCCCACTCGGACCGGTCGTCCGGCCAGACCGGGACGAGGGGGTTACAAAAGGCACGTCATAAGAAAAGAATTATTAAAATTAAAAATGAAAACATAAAAAATAAAACAATTATTGACGATCAACAACCAGTATTAAAGCTAATGATACCGCGATCACTTGAAAAAAAAAATTACAGAAACGGCTAGAAAAGAAAAATATGCTTAAAACAGTTTTGAAAAGTGTAAAATATAAATAGTTAATTATCTATCCAAATTTAATTTGAGTGTAAAATTTTAAATTTAAATATTGTATTCGTTCTTAATACCGCAACCATTATATAAATTTCTTATAATAAACAAATGATTTTTTAAACATTCGATTATATAAATTTAATACCGGAACTATTATATAAATTTCTTTAATAAGACGCACACAACATACAGACAAGCTACTCAAACATTGGAGAGAATCTAAGTTCGAATCTTGGAAATGACATTATTAAAAGGGAGAGTCACGAATCCTGAACATAAACAATAAATATTAAACCCAAAAAAAAAACTGAATAAACTACGAATTCAACATTATAAATTTCTCATAATAAACAAATTATTCTTAAATATCATAAGTGAAGTTACATATATCATTTTTTGTGCAAATTAAATTTTTTATTGTCATAAGGCTGATCTTGGAGCATCTATATTCGAGTTGTATAATGTATAAATTATGTGTGGATTATCTTCAAATTTTATTTTTTTATAAAATCCTACAAACATTTGAGTATTTTTAAAATTTATTTTTGTTTAACTCCAGTTATATTTCAGTTATTAGTCTATTGTACTTTGTAACGATGAGCTTTAAATTTATTTTATTCGGATATATAATAATTTAATTTATTTTTTAACTGAATTATATTTCATAGTGAAAGGATTACAAAGGAATCACACCTCAAACATTGAAAGTTCAGTGCAAAACAAAAAATGCAGTAAAATCTAAGGGCGTGAAAGACGTTAAAATACCAAATCTAACACCTTAGAAGAACTTAAAAAAGCTCCTGAAATTAAATCCAGAAAACTATTACTTTGCCTTGAGTGCTCTTTGAAAAAAGTGAAATTTTTTCGCTACTTGTTCTTGGCGTATCGGCACAGCCACAAAAAGGGGAATCATAACATTTACAGCTCAGCCTCCTTCGTTGACAAAGAAGTTCGATGATACTTGTCACCCGAACTCTAAACTATCGAAAGATAGAAAGAAACTGCCATAAAAGCATACAAAGAAACTTTCATACAAGCATACGAAAGAACTGCCATAGAAGCAGATGTGGTATAAACCTGACAAAGTAAAATAAAAAAAGAAACAAGAAAACATGAAACTAAAATTCATCAGTGAGATGAATCTTATTTATGTACATAACCAGGAAAGCGGTCAACGACCGCCGCTGACGAAGAAAAAATAGTACAAAGAAGAAGAACTTTAAAACTTAAAATTTTCTTGTAACCGCCTAAGAGCAAATGGAAATGTTGAAAGTCCAATGCACATTCGGTGCATTAATGCACCGCTTGATGCAGTTGAAACAATTTCAACGAGCTACAGAGAACAACCAATTTTGGTTGAAAATTTGGCATGGTATAATCATTCATTTGATCCTTAATTTTTAAGTTATTTACAAGTTAGTCCTTGGAGCTCAATTATAAATAGCTTAGTCATTTGCCATTTCTTAACATCCCAAAAATCATCCTACAACTAGAGAAAGTAGAGAGTTTTCATATAGAGTTATTTTCTCCTTTTCATCAAGAGAGAATTGTCATTGGTTTCTCCTTGTTAAATTAAGAGAAGTTGTAATTCTTATTTTCTTATAATAAAATTCTTCTACCTTGCCTGTGCTTTTTACCCTATATTATTTAGGGGGTTTCCACGTAAAATATGTGTCTCCTTTATCTTCATTATTATTTTCTCAAATTGTCAGTTGCGTTTTTGCTTTATTAGACGATCGTATTACGCAACAATTGGTATCATAGCTTAATTTGAGTGTAAATATCTACTTACCGTATTCTCTGTTGGTTGCCACTGAAAAGTGGATCCTCCATCATAAGAAAGTAAGTTAGATATTACTTATTCATTGAAGATGGCGGGCACTATTCACGTCAAATAGTAAAATAGTGGGAGCTATCTGAAATAGAAGTTATGGCAACGAAATTTAATGTTGAAAAGTTCAACGAGAGAAATTTATCACAGTAGAAATTGAAGATAAAGGTTATCCTAAGAAAAAATAGATGTCTAGCGGCTATTAGCGAAATACCAACAGATTTTACAGATAACAAGAAATGGAACGAGATGGACGAGAATGCTATTGCAGACCTTCATTTAACATTAGCAGATGAAGTACCGTCGAGCATTGAGGAGAAGAAAACAACCAAGGAGATTTGGGATCACCTCACAAAATTGTATGAGGCCAAATCGTTGCACAATAAAATTTTCCTTAAAAGGAAATTGTACACTCTTCGGATGTCAGAATCTACTTCAATGACAGAGCACTTCAACACGTTAAATACTCTATTTTCTCAGCTTACGTCTCTAAGCTATAAAATAGAGTCAAAAGAACGTGCTGAACTTCTGCTTCAAAGTCTACATGATTCCTATGAACAACTCATCATCAACTTGACAAACAACAACCTTACTAGTGATCTAGTCTTCGATGATGTTGCAGCTGCGGTTCTAGAAGAAAAAATCGGCGCAAGAACAAGGAAGACAAACAAGAAAATCTGCAACAAGCAGAGGTATTAACGGTGATGAGAGGAAGATCAACAGAACGTGACCAAGTTAGCAGTCACAATCATGGTAGATCAAAGTCAAGAAGTAAGAAGAATTTAAAGTGCTACAACTGTGAAAAGAAGGGTTACTTGAATAAGAATTGTTGGAGTTTACCTAAAAACTCCAATCCTCAAGGAAATATGGAGAACACTTCAGATGATGGAGATGCTCTATGTTATTAAGCATCAACAACCATGTAGATGCTCTATGTTATTAAGCATCAAGAAGAGAATGGTTTCATAATTATGAACTTATCTCAGGAGGATCCATGTACAACTACAATGATCATGCCTTGGAGATTGTTGGCGTTGGAACCATCAAATTGAGGATGTATAACGGAACAATCAAAGTTGTTCGAGATGTGCGGCACGTGAAAGGCTTGAAAAAAACTTATTATCATACGTATTGTTGGATAATAATGCAAGAAAGATTCAAACACAGAAAGGAATCATGAAGGTGTTCCGTAGAGCGCTTGTGGCGATGAAAGGTGAAAAAATAGCGACAAATTTGTACATGATGAAGGGGGAGACTTTGCTAGAAGCAGAAGCTTCTGTTGCATCATGTAGTTCAGATTATACTATGTCATTGCATCAGAAACTTGGACACATGTCAGAACAAGGAATGAAAGTCCTTGTGGAGCAAAAGCTACTTCCGGGTTGAGTAAAGGTATCACTTTCTTTGTGTGAACGTTGTATTAAAAGTAAGCATCATCGATTAAAATTTAACACACCAAATTCTAGAGGCAAGACTGTTCTAGAATTGGTTCATTCTGATGTATGGCAAACACCGATTACATCCCTAGGCAAAGCAAAGTATTTTGTCTCATTAATTGATGACTACTCTAGGAGATGTTGGGTGTATCCTATCAAGAGGAAGGCTGATGTGTTTTCAACCTTCAAAGTTTTCAAAGTGCGGGTAGAACTTGATTCTGGAAATAAGATCAAGTGTTTCAGATTGGATAATGGAGGTGAATATGCAAGTGATGAATTTGATGACTTTTGCAGAAAATAAGGCATCAAAAGACAGTTCACAACCGTATACACTCCTCAACAAAATGAAGTGGCAAAGCGGATGAACAGAACTCTGTTAGAAAGAACAAGAGCAATGTTGAAGGCTGCGGTACTAGAGAAAGCTTTTTGGGCAGAAGCAGTCAACACCGTCTGTTATTTGGTGAATCGAGCTCCACCAACTGTAATTAAGTTGAAGACACCGATGGAGATGTGAACTGGTAAACCAGTTGATTATTCAAACCTCTATGTTTTTGGAAGTATTATGTACGGGATGTACAATGGCCATGAAATTTCAAAATTGGATCCAAAATCCAGAAAATGTAAATTCTTAGGCTATACTGATAGAGTAAAGGGGTATCGCTTGTGGGATCCCACAACCCACAATGTGATTATCAGCAGGGATATTATCTTTGTAGAAGATAAGCTACAAAGAAAAGAAGAAGAAGAAGATAGCATTAAAAAAGAAAAGCCAGAGTCTACACAGATACATGTTGAAAATGAGTTTGAACAGAGAGATTGTTATGAAGCAGAACCAGAGCACGAGGAATCAGAACTAGAGAACTCTGAAGCTCCAACAACTCGTCAATCAGATCGTGTGAAAAGACGTCCCGATTGGCACTCAGATTATGTTATAGAAGGTAATATTGCATAATGCCTTTTAACGGAGGACGGTGAGCCATCAACATTCTAAGAGGCAATGAACCGCACAAATGCTTCACAATGGATGGCGACAAAGCAAGAAGAAATCGAAGCCCATCATAAAAATAATACGTGGGAACTTGTGACACTACCACAAGGAAGGAAGCAAATTGGTAACAAAGGCGTCTTCAAAATCAAGAGAAATGGTGATGATCAAGTGGAAAGGTATCGTGCAAGACTGGTGATCAAAGGATATGCTCAGAAAGAATGTGTTGATTTCAATGAAATCTTTTCTCCTGTGGTACGACTAACAACGATTCGAGTTGTCCTGACAATGTGTGCTACACTGAATTTATATCTAGAGCAGCTAGTTGTTAAAACAACTTTTCTTCATAGAGATCTTGCAGAAGAAATTTACATGCTCCAGCCTAAAGGATTTGAAGATAAAGAAAACAAGAACTTGGTTTGCAGGTTGAACAAATCTCTGTACGGTATAAAGCAAGCGTCGAGGTGTTGGTGCAAGAGATTTGACTCCTTCATCATGAGCCTTGGATACAACAGACTTAATGCAGACCCTTGTGCTTACTTCAAGAGGTTTGGTGAGAACGATTTTGTTATATTGTTGTTGTATGTAGATGACATGTTGGTAGCAGGCCCCAACAAAGATCATATTGAAGAATTAAAGGCACAATTGGCTAGGGAATTTTAAATGAAGGACTTAGGACCAAAAAACAAGATTCTAGGGATGCAAATTCATCGAGATAGAAGTAATAGGAAGATTTGGCTTCCACAAAAGAATTACTTGAAGAAGATCTTGTCACGTTTCAACATGCAAGATTGTAATCCAATTTCTACCCCTATTCCTATTAACTACAAATTATCCTCCAGTATGAGTCTTAGTAGTGAAGAAGAGAGGATGGAGACGTCTCGAGTACCGTATGCATTAGCGGTGGGAAGCTTAATGTTCGCTATGATTTGTACAAGATCAGTCATTGCACAAGCAGTGGGAGTGGTTAGTTGATAAATGGCGAATCCAGGCAAAGAGCATTAGAATGTTGTGAAAAGAATCTTGAGATACATCAAAGGGGCCTTAAATGTTGCATTATGTTACGGAGATCAGACTTTCTTATCAGCGGGTATGTCGATTATGAATATGCAGGAGATTTGAAGAAAAGCAATTCTACAACAGGGTATGTGTTTACAGTTGTTGGTGGAGTTATAAGCTGGGTTTCAAAACTGCAGCCGGTTGAGGCTATGTCAACAACATAGGCAGAATATGTAGCAGCTATACAAGTCAATAAAGAAGCAATATGGTTGAAAATACTATTGGAGGAGCTCGGGCACAAACAAGAGAATGTCTCTTTGTTTTGTGAAGTCATAGCGCCTTGCATCTTGCAAGGAATCTTATTTTTCACTCAAGAACAAAACACATATGGGTCCAACACCACTTCATTCGTGAGAAAGTGAAAGAAGGGACGATAGATATGTAGAAAATTCATACCAACGACAACATAGCAGATTTCATGACAAAGGCAATCAATACTGATAAGTTTGCTTGGTGTCGATCCTCTTGTGGTCTGTTAGAGACGTAAGCAACATAGACGATACAAGGTAGAAAGAATTGTGTGAAGATATGATTGTTCCAATCAAATCTTCAAGTGGGAGATTATTAAAAGTCCGATGCACTTTTCTGTGCGTTAATGCACCGCTTGATGCAGTTGAAACAATTTTAACGAGCTATAGAGAACAACCAATTTTGGTTGAAAATTTGGCATTGTATAATCATTCATTTGGTCCTTAATTTTTAGGTTATTTACAAGTTGGTATTTGGAGCTCAACTATAAATAGCCTAGTCATTTGCCATTTTTTAACATCCCTAAAATCATCCTACAACTAGAGAAAGTAGAGAGTTTTCATATAATCATTTTCTCCTTTTTATCAAGAGAGAATTGTCATTCTTTTTTCATTGTTAAATTGAGAGAAGTTGTAATTCTTATTTTCTTATAGTGAAATTTTTCTACTTTGTCCGTAATTTTTACCCTATATTATTTAGGGATTTTATACGTAAAATTTGTGTCTCCTTTATCTTCATTATTATTTTTTCAAATTATCAGTTGTGTTTTTGCTCTATTAGACGACCGTATTCCGCAATAGGAAGAAGTGGAGAAGTTAATTTAATTCATTTAATTGATTAAAATGTAATAGAGAGATTAAAAAGTAAAAAAAAACTAATGGAAATTTAAAGTTGCAACGTTATCAAAGTCATCGTATAAAATTATAATATATTATAAAAGGAAGTGAACTAAAAATATATTAAGGTGTATGTGCATTGTCAAAGGGTTAATAATATGTATAAACAGATATTACCTTGTAATTATCTTTAGACTATTAAAAAAATATATTAAGGCTTAAATGAAAATTTTCATATTTTTACATACTTAACACGAGGGCTGAAATGAAATTTCAGAAACTTCACGGTACATTCGGAAGCAAGGCGTTGCTGTCTGGATCTGAATCCAAGAAACATCCATTTTCGTATTGGCATGGGCATCGAGTCACCCAGTTTCCAAGCCAAGTGAATACCCCACCAGCTTTCGCTCGGTCTCATTTAACCAGACCGGACATCTGGTACTTTTTAAGAATTTTGCGAAGGTAGAGTAGTCATGGCTAATTCGGACTGACCTATGTTGGACACAAGAGCAAAACGTAGTAGAGTCCTATGGGGCCACGTTTTCTCTCAAATTTTAAAATTTTAGAATTTAGCCTCTTAAATTTTCAAAAATTTTAATTTAGCTCCTACAAAAAATTTTAAAAATTCATATTGAAGTTCAAAATTTTTAAATATTTTTAATTAAATCATTTCCATAATTTTAAAGTTTCTTATTAAGCCTCTCAAAATTTTAGAAATTCTAGTTAGACCTCAAATTTTAAAAAAAATGCTAATTAAATCATTTAATGTTTTTGAAAAAATTAGTTTAAACTTTTAATCTTTAAAAAAGTTAATTCTGCCCTCAAATTCTATTACCAAGTTCCGCCACTGGTCGCACGCCTAGCTTTGGTGGGTGAGTCTACTAGCAGAGATTTTCTGCATATACAAAACCTCGAACTCGAGACCTGCTTAAGCGATAGCAAGCTGTTTACCACTTTGACCAACTTTGTTGGTGTTTCGACCAACTTTTTTTTCTTGTAAGTTCGGATAGTGTTGTTCGACCCATGAGAGTGGCTAAAGATTTTGCAGGAAAGGGCCGAATTGCTGTACAATTTGTGTATATTGAAACATTGTAGGAGGAAAAACAACAACGATGCACAAACAATAGACATTGTTCCCATTAGACAAAATTAAAAGCAAAAGAGGTACCCAATGTAATGGAAGATTCTGCAAATTGTAATGCATAAATAAAGGGATGGAGCTTGATGTTGCATGTAAAATAGTCTATCGCAATTGAGTGCAAGTGTACACGTCGCAAGTAATAAAGTGATACTAGAGTATCGGATATCATCTCCACAGGGACTGGGCTAACCCTTTCCTTCGCTATCTGCACAAGGGGAAAAGAAAATATTTGAGATGTTTATCACGAAAATAAATAAGAATACTGGAAAAATAAAAGTAGAGAAATCAAGATAGAGAGAATGGACTGGTATTGATTATCTCCGTAGTGTAGGTATTACTAAGTCTAGGAAAATCAGTTCTGTCGTCGTCCCCGTCGCGGCAGCACTTATCGCGGCGACAGTCTGTTGCTTGTCGCGGCATCGAACACTCAACTCTGTACTTCAAGTTTGGCAAGAATCCCTGCTGTGCCCTGGCCTATCCCTAGGTCCAAGTCTGTCGATGATCACGTCTTTGATGATACCTCCCGGCGTGAATCAAAGGACGAACACTGATGTTGTTGAATTCTTCTTTAGCCACTTAACCTCGTCCTATCCCTAAGTCCGAGATAGTTCAACTATAAACTAGAGAACTCGCACTTATTCCTTTCGTATACTTAACTCTCCCGATATTAAGTAAATAGATAACCTCGCAATTCTCTCCCGATACTCTTGCAAGATGTTAATAACCAGAATAAGAGAACTTGAAGTTTATTTTATTGAA
Organism: Hibiscus trionum; assembly: GCA_030270665.1. Lineage (NCBI taxonomy): Eukaryota > Viridiplantae > Streptophyta > Magnoliopsida > Malvales > Malvaceae > Hibiscus > Hibiscus trionum. The sequence continues at coordinate 2,041,668 of BSYR01000016.1, forward strand.
CTGAAAATTCCTAAAACAAAAGCAACCCTTGCAACTACTTTACAAAACAACTCGTGGCCCTAGGGGGAATTTAGAACATGATGGGGGAAGGAAAACGGCTAGGGTTTTGGAAGAAGACTAGAGAATGGTTAATATCCCTCCTAGGTCGAAATACATGCTCTTTTATAGGCTTTGGGTCCAAGTTTTCTAAAATAGCAAGAATACAACTTTAAATTAAAGTACAATTCTAATAAAGACTAAATCTTTAGAGAATCTATCTTTAAGTCGTCCTCCTTCTTGCTTGGGATTTTCTTTCCTTGAACTTTGGGCTTGGTATTTCTTCTGATCTAGGGCTTGGAAAAATATAGTGGTTTTACACAACAGACGGGCTGAATTTTCTCTATCTGTCGAGGTCCACTTTGCTTCTTCTCCTCAAAACTGCTGTCGTCCTTTGCTGTCACGGCGGCAACCATGGCAGCATCGTCCTCCTTGACTGCTTGTCCAGTTCCAGCTCTTCTGCTTTACTGCCCAGCGCCTGCCTCTCCTTCTGCTACATCAGCAACCTGCAAAAGCAACCAATTTCAGTAGAAATTGTGTCTTTTAATATATTTGTGATGTTTAACTGTAAACTGACCTAAATGCAATAAATAATGCTTGAATGCAGCAAAAATATGGGTTAAATAGGGGGTAAATAATAGAACTTTTACACAGTCAACACACCCCCAAACTCAAGTTTTTGCTTGCCCTCAAGCAACTAAGACCTAAAAAGAAAAATGAAATATTTTTTTTGGCTTAAAACAGTGAACTTTCCCTTACCCTCCATTCCTTCTCTGTGACGGCAGCACCCTGTCGGATAATCTAGGATCTGTCCAGAGTCTCACTATAGTCCTCGTGCAGTGTGTGCATGCTTGTGAACAGTTATATGCCAAGACTCCCTTAGTTTCACTAGAATATTTCAGCCTCTAACTCAAATTTTTATGCCAAGTTTATCTTTTTGAAGGCACTTCTTATGCTCCTTTGATTTTCTGTTTTGACTCGATTTCATTGATTTTTTAAGCTAAAGTTTCACTAGAGCCGGTTTCGGGCACCTCTAGCTAACTTCCTAGAGCCGGTTTCGGGCACCTCTAGGGTTGTTGAGTCTATTTTGCTAAACTTCTTTCCTAGAGCTAGTGTTAGGCACCTCTAGGGGCTATTCAAGTGCTAAGCTTCCTATTCTAGTTGACTAAAAGAGTTCTAAGCAGTATAACAGTCACAATGATGTTTAAGTTTTCAGAACTATAGAAAGGCTCTAGACTTCTCCTAAAACTATCCTAAAGGCACTGCCACGACAGAGCTGTCACGGAAGGTAAGTTCAGTTCACAGACTTAAGCCAAAATTTTCATTTTTTCATTTTTTTTTCAAAAATAAACTAAGTAAAAGACATAATTTTAAAACTTAATTAGACTCCATTAATGGAGGGATGCCACCCCCAAACTCGAGGGTTGCATTGCCCTCAATGCAAATGACAAGTAAAAATAAAGATAAAAGCAGTACATCACAAAATATAGAAGCAGGCAGCAAAATAGGATAAGAAACTTAAAATTTTAATCGCTATCTTCGCTGCTGCTGCTGACTCTGATCTGGCGGCGGGCACGAGCTTTCGGAGCTGGCTGGCAGACGGGGGAGGCAGATGTGGTCTTTGTTTTGGCCTCCCGTGGTGGTTGAATCCTGGTTGGGGAGATATGAGGGGGTTTCTCCACAACCTGGACGTCAGAGCTGCTGCTGCTGTCCTCACCGCTGCTGCTGTCACTGCTGTTGTTGCTGGCTTTTGGCATATTGTTTTTGTCCGCCATTCGCTTCTGCCTTTTCACCGGTGAAAACTCCTTCGATAGATTCCTCTTAATAGAGGGTTCATTGTCGCTGGCGGCCCAAACGGAGGAGGATGAGAATCCGGCAATGAAGACGTCAAGTTCTTCCGACGTCATTTTTCTCTTTGTCCCACGGGCAGAAGTCTCTATTGCAGGGTTGCTGCCAGCGGCTGTCGTGGCAGGTGTTGGTGTAGATGCTGCAGGAGGTGTTTGTGGTGTGGCAGCAGGTGTTGGAGTGTGGGCAGGTGTAGTGACAGTAAAATAATGTGCAGGGAAGGTGGGGAAGACAGCATCAGGGAAATTTAAAGAATTATGGATAAAATTTACCGTAGAAGCAGTAAAATCCCTGATGAAGGTCATCAGACCGAGCTGCCGTTCCTCCATCTTCTGAATGGCAGCTAAGATCTGGGAGGAGGAGTCTGTCGGGGCGGCTGCTGCGGCAGCTGGTTCAGTCTCTGGCTGCTCTGTCGTGTCTGCTGTTGTGGCAGCTGGATCAAATGACGACAGAGGGGTGGCAGCGGTCAGTTCCATGAGGCTTAGTATTTTCTTTTCTGTCCAACCTTTCCCTTGGACTCGATGGTCAGTGGTCACCTCTGGTACGCCATGGCCACAACAGAGGGATGTGATGAGGTATGGCAAGTAAAGCGGACCCGTCGGTCTGTGTGCGCACTCCAAGATGCTTTCACGAATATAGCTGCCCACGTTAATGGGCCTCTCATGTAGTATGGAGTGAATTAAGGCTAACCTGGGCTGGTCGACCGTTGTATTGTGCGACGTCGGCATGATACGCTTTTTGATAAAAGCATTCCATAATTTAGCCTCCGGTAGTAGTTGAGTCCTCTTTACTGTCCGTGGATTCTTGCGGCTGGTGTTCCATTGAGTTCCCTCATCTGTCAGCTCTGCCATGACAACATCATAGGCAACAGGGTCTAATGTGTTGAGGAACTGTTGGTGAGCGTCGTCATTGCTGCCAACGTAGAATCCATACAGTGTGTTAATGTACTCAGCTTCGAACGGCACTTCCTTTCCTCGTACGATCACTGTTGTCGCCGTCCTGCTGTTAATGGCAGCATAGAATTCTCGCACCAATGAGACGTTCATCTCCTCAGGCTGTTCGGCAAAGAGCTGCCAATGTAGAGCTCGAATTTTTCGGGCTATGAACGGCTTTAGACCCAGATTTTCCTCTTCTGTCGTGTAAATGAATCCCCTTTCTTCCCACATGTCTCTGATCTGAAATGAGCGTGGGATGGTTGCTGTCGGTGTGGAGCTGGAAGCGGCATTCCTACGGGTATTCCTGGAAGACATTGTTGCAAGGGTTGTGAAAATGAAAATGAAAGCAAGAAAATTCTAGAGGAGCAAGTAAGAAGAGTAGAAGTGAGTGAAAAGGACAAAATGAAACGGGGTTTATATTGAAAAGAATTTGCTGCCTGTTGGAGCTGTAACGACAGGCGCGTATAACGAGGCCAGCTGTTACGCGGTAGCGTGTCTGACGCGTCTGTCATGCGTTTTCGTGTCTGTTGCGCGTCTGTGACGTGTTTCTGCGTCTGTCGTGATAGCGTGTTGACAGCCTGTATTTTCCGCGTCTGTCGCGACAGCTCTAATGACAGGCTCCAAAGTTTGGGCTTTGTTGGCCTGGTGGATGAATGGTGGGCTGAGTTCACTTCTCCTGTTCTTCTTGACTCCTTTATTTCCTAAAAACAGAAAAATAAAAACATTATTCAAATAAAATAAATCTTATTTCCTAATAAATAATAAGTAATAATAAAACTAAAAATAAAAATAATAATTAGGTTAAATTAGGAATGCCAGGTGGGGCATCTCCTAAGGTAACCACTTCCTGCATTCGTGGGGCTTCAGTCCCCTGATAATGCTTCAAGCGCTGTCCGTTGACTTTGAATTGGTGCCCGTCTTTTAATGATCGGATTGTGATGGCACCATGGGGAAAAACCTGTACGACTTGGAACGGGCCAGACCATCTAGATTTTAGCTTCCCTGGGAAGAGTTTCAGTCTAGAATTGAATAGCAATACAAGCTGCCCTGGGCAGAACTGTCGTGGCAGCAACTTCTTGTCATGCCAATTCTTAGTCTTATCCTTATAGATTCTTGCATTGTCATAGGCCATTGTCCGGATTTCTTCAAATTCGTTCAGATCCAATAGCCTTTTCTGCCCTGCCTTGTCCAAGTCCATATTCACTGCCTTGATTGCCCAGTATGCTCTGTGCTCGATCTCGACAGGTATATGATATGTTTTCCCATAAATCAATCGGTATGGAGACATTTCCAATGGAGTTTTAAAAGCTGTCCTATAAGCCCATAATGCATCGTTAAGGAGTAAATACCAATCTTTCCTAATTGGCTTGACCATCTTCTCAAGAATGTTCTTAACTTTCCTGTTGGATATTTCAGCTTTTCCATTGGTCTGTGGGTGATATGTTGTCGCTATCCGATGCTTAACACCATACTTTTTCAAGGTGGCAGCAATAACCCTGTTGTCGAAATGTCTCCCTTCATCACTGATGATCGCCTTAGGGATGCCAAACCTAGAAAAGATGTTTTTGTGTAAAAACCTTTGGACTGTCTTGGCATCATTCTTTTGAGTTGCGATAGCTTTAACCCACTTAGAGACATAATCTACTACCAGGAGGATGTATAGATTCCCACATGAAGATGGGAATGGTCCTATAAAATCAATCCCCAAACGTCGAAGATCCCGACTTCTAGAATGTTCTGCAGCGGCATCTCGTGTCTCCTTGAGATGTTTCCCGTTCGTTGGCACTTGTCATAACTCTTGTAGAAAATTTGAGCATTTTTATACAGTGACGGCCAATAAAACCCTGACTGCAGCACCTTGGCAGCAGTTTTGTTCCCTCCTAAGTGTCCTCCATACTGTGAAGCATTGGCAGTGATGAAGTATGTCTTCTTGCTCCTTCTGTGGTATGCATCTCCTTATAACCTGATATGCACAGATTTTGAAAAGAAGAGGTTCGTCCCAATAATAATGCTTAACATCATTTTGGAACCTCTTCCTGGCTTGATAAATTAGGTCAGAAGGAAATATTCCGCTAACTAAGAAATTAATGAAATTAGCATACCAGGGAAGATCAGAAGGCTTACCTGCCGCCATGGCTGTCGTGGCAGTGACTGCGGCAGCAAAGAGCTGCTCATCTGGGAAGGTCTCCAATATATTTGTCTCGTCTGTCGGTGGACTCTGTCCCTTCTCCAACCTTGACAAGTGATCTGCTACTTGATTTTCTGTCCCTTTTTTGTCCTTGATTTCAAGGTCAAATTCTTGCAATAGCAGGATCCAACGTATCAATCGAGGCTTTGCATCCTTTTTCGCGAACAGATACTTTAAAGCAGAGTGGTCTGTGTGCACTATGACCTTCGTTCCAAGTATATAAGAATGGAACTTGTCAATGGAGAAAACCACAGCTAATAACTCCTTCTTTGTGGTGGTGTAGTTCACTTGGGCGTCATTCAGTGTCTTGCTGGCATAGTATATGACATGAAAAATTTTGTCTCTTCGCTGCCCAAGTGCTGCCCCGACAGCATAGTCACTAGCATCACACATGATCTCAAATGGCTGTGTCCAGTCTGGTGGCTGTACTATTGGGGCTGTTACCAGCTTTTCCTTCAGAACCTTGAATGCTTCAGTACATTCTTCGTTAAAGTCAAAGGGTCGGTTCTGCTCTAGAAGATGGCATAGGGGCTTGGTGATTTTTGAAAAATTCGCAATGAACCTTCGATAAAAACCAGCATGTCCTAAGAAACTTCTGATTCCCTTGACTGTGGTGGGCGGCGGCAGCTTTTCGATCACTTCTATCTTAGCCCTGTCGACTTCTATGCCACGGCAGCTAATCTTATGACCAAGGACTATCCCTTCATCCACCATGAATTGGCATTTTTCCCAATTCAAAACTAGGTTTGCTTTTTCACATCTTTCGAGTACCTTTTGTAGGTTGCCTAGGCAGCTGTCAAAATCGTCTTCAAAGACTGAAAAGTCATCCATAAAAATCTCTAGGAAGTCCTCCACCATATCGGAGAATATGGCCATCATGCACCTTTGGAAGGTGGCTGGTGCATTGCATAGTCCAAAAGGCATTCTCCTAAAAGCATATATTCCGTACGGGCATGTGAATGTCGTCTTTTCTTGATCTTCCAGTGCGATAGCTATTTGATTGTAACCTGAATAACCATCAAGAAAATAATAGTAAGGTTTACCCGCTAGTCTATCGAGCATTTGATCAATAAAGGGTAAAGGAAAGTGGTTCTTTCGGGTAGCTTTGTTAAGCTTCCGATAGTCCATACAAACCCTCCAACCGGTCACAGTCCGGGTTGGGATTAACTCATTGTTTTCGTTGGTCACCACGGTCATTCCTCCTTTCTTGGGGACACATTGCACCGGGCTCACCCATTTGCTGTCCGAGATGGCGTAGATTATTCCAGCATCTAGCCATTTGATTATTTCCTTTCGCACCACCTCTTTCATCGCATGGTTCAGCCGCCTTTGAGCATCTATAGTCGGCTTATGATCATCCTCAAGAAGGATTTTATGCATACATAAGGCCGGACTAATGCCTTGAATATCGGCTATCGTTCATCCAATTGCATTTTTGTGCTGCTGCAACATCCCTATTAACTGCTGTTCATGTTCCTGCATAACCTTAGAAGAGATGATTACGGGTAACATATCATTTAAACCAAGAAAATCATATTTTAGCTGCCCTGGCAGAGGCTTAAGTTCTAAAACAAGGGGCTCAATAGTTGATGGCTTTTGGATTGCATGGTTAGGCGAAGTATAATTTAAAGGTTCGAATAACTTACTTGGATGATCGCCTATCCAGTTTACCTCCTCCTGATCTTCAGTATCAGATGTATCAGATTCTGAGGAGTTGCTGTCGTCGGTGCTGTCGTGACAGTCTTGTAAGTGGCTGCCGAGGCAGTGACCAATTTTTATGTCGTGACAGCCTGACCTGATGCAGGGTTGGTCAAGGGTAACTTCAGTGATAACCTTACATTCTTCTTCTGCATCAGCGTGCTTCATAGCTTGGAGAACATTCAACTTTATCTCTTGATCATTCACTCTCATGGTGAGTTCTCCTTTTTCCACATCAATCAGTGATCTTCCCGTGGCTAAGAAGGGTCGCCCCATGATGATTGGTGCGTTTTCATCTGCTTCACAATCTAAAACAAGAAAGTCAGCAGGAAATATAAATTTATCCACTCTTACCAGAATATCTTCGATTTTTCCTTCCGGATGAACGTAAGAGCGGTCTGTCAGCTGCAGAATTACTGTTATGGGCCGAGCTTTTCCAATACCTAATTTTTGAAAAACAGATTTTGGCATTAAATTTATACTAGCACCAAGATCACAAAGTGCCTTACCCACATATTTATCTCCGATTACACAAGGTATGATGAAGCTCCCCAGATCTTTCTTTTTCTGGGGTGGTTGCTTGTGAAGAATACTCATGCATCCTTCTGTCATCTTAATCGTTTCAAATTCCCCAAGTCGAGATTTCTTTGACATGGCATCCTTGGGAAATTTGGCGTAGCCGGGCATCTCCCTAACGGCATCTAACAGTGGGATATTGATATGAACCTGCTTAAAAATATCATAAATCTTTTTAAGATGTGATTATTGCTTCAATTGCTGTAACCGTTGAGGAAAAGGAGGTGGGGGACGATAATCAGCAATACGTCCTTCCCACTGCATACGAATTTGAGGAGGTTTGGGTTCACCATCTTTCTCCTCTGTCGCTTCTGCTGTCGTGACAGGCTCATCGGCAGCAGGCTGTTTGTTACCTGTTGAGGCAGCTTCCTCGGCAGGTCTGTCCAAGGCTGGTTTTTTCACTGTTTCAGCTTCTTTCTCTGGCCCTGGTAGTTTCTTCCCACTCCTAGTAGTGATGGCTTTACACTGCTCATGTGTGGGCTACCTAGCATTTTCAGTATTGCTAGGAAATCCGCCAGTCTGCCTTGGGTTGATATGTTGGGAAACCTGACCCATCTGTGTCTCCAACGATTTCAGAGTAGCTTCATGATTTGTCATCCGCATCTCTGTTTTATCCATGAATGTCTCTGTCTTCTTGACAAATTGATTCATGTTCTCAATATAAGTTCCTGTCTGAGACATGAACATAGCCAGAGTCTGTTCCAGTATACTATTTGTGGCAGCTGGTGGCTGTTGCGGCTGCAATTGCTGTCGAGTCAGCAATCTAGGTCCTCCTTGATTCTGATTATTGTGTGCTTGAGGATTCAGGGCATTATTGGGATTACTCCAAGAAAACTTGGGATCCTTTCTCCAGCTGGGATTGTAGTTGTTAGAGTTGTAATTCTGCTTGTAGTTTTCAACATACTTTCCCTCTTCTAACTGTATAGGACATTCATCCGAACTATGATTTCCCTCACAAATTTCACATACCTCTTCGACAGCAAATACCGGCTGTGAATCATCGTTCAAAAGCTTCTTCATTGCCTTAGTAAGGTATGCCACCTGTGATTTCATCGTGCTGTCGGCCTCATAATCCTTAACAGCTAGGACCCGTTTACCCCCACTTCTTGCTGTCGGAAACTGCTCCTCATTCTTAGCCGGATTTTTCAATACTTGCATTGCCTCATCCGGGTCTTTGTCCAATAGTAATCCGTTTGCTGCTGAATCAATTCGAATACGAGTTTGTAAGTTGGCAGCATTATAAAACTTAGTTACCTGGTTCCAGACGGGGAATCCATGCATTGGGCAGTTCCGTAGAAGAGTGGTAAATCTGTCACAGGCCTCGTGCATCGGCTCGTCATCTTCCTGTTGAAAAGTAGCAATTTCATTACGTAATCGCTCAGATAAATGTGAAGGATTAAAACGAGATAAAAATTCACGAGACAAATCTGCCCAAGTTCTGATTGAACCCGGCGTAAGTTTATTCCACCAAGTCTTTGCCCTGTCCCTCAATGAATGGGGAAATAACCGAAGCCTCAGTATCTCCGGATTAACTCCTGGTAGTCTAAACGAACCACAGGTTTCCTGGAACGTTTTGAGATGCTCCCTAGCATCCTCTGTAGCAGCACCACTAAATTGGCCGGCGTTGTTGATCATGCTAAACATAACAGGTTTCAGCTTGAAATTATCAACATCTATATCCGGATGCGTGGTTTCCAGTTCTACATGATCATTCAACATGTAGTCACAACAGGACCGTCGTCCGGCAGCGGCAGGCGGGTCGCCGACAGGAGGGATAATCTCTCCATCTCTGGAAGGATTATCAACCTGGGGGTTCCCTTGGTTTTGCATCGCCTCTGACTGTTCCTCAAGATACTCGTTCCTGGCTAGTACGTGACAAAGTCAGTTCCTAAGATTGAACGAACGTTCTATTTCAGGATCTAATGGATACTCAGGTTCTTCTCCTCGTCTCGATCTGCGCATAAACAAGAAACCTTGTGAAAAGCAAAGATTGAACAAACCAAATTAAAAGAGAAAAATAAAAAAAATAAAAATGAAAAGTGCAGTAAAAGAAAAGGTAGAGTTATGTTGCCAGTCCCCGGCAACGGCGCCAAAAACTTGTTGCGTGTAAAATAGTCTATCACAATTGAGTGCAAGTGTACACGTCGCAAGTAATAAAGTGATACTAGAGTATCGGATATCATCTCCACAGGGACTGGGCTAACCCTTTCCTTCGCTATCTGCACAAGGGGAAAAGAAAATATTTGAGATGTTTGTCACGAAAATAAATAAGAATACTGGAAAAATAAAAGTAGAGAAATCAAGATAGAGAGAATGGGTTGGTATTGATTATCTCCGTAGTGTAGGTATTGCTAAGTCTAGGAAAATCAGTTCTGTCGTCGTCCCCGTCACGGCAGCACCTGTCGCGGCGGCAGTCTGTTGCTTGTCGCGGCAGCGAACACTCAACTCTGTACTTCAAGTTTGGCAAGAATCTCTGTTGTGCCTTGGCCTATCCCTAGGTCCAAGTCTGTCGATGATCACGTCTTTGATGATACCTCCCGGCGTGAATCGAAGGATGAACACCGATGTTGTTGAATTCTTCTTTAGCCACTTAACCTCGTCCTATCCCTAGGTCCGAGATAGTTCAACTATAAACTAGAGAACTCGCACTTATTCCTTTCGTATACTTAACTCTCCCGATATTAAGTAAATAGATAACCTCGCAATGCTCTCCCGATACTCTTGCAAGATGTTAATAACCATAATAAGAGAACTTGAAGTTTATTTTATTGAACTGAAAATTCCTAAAACAAAAGCAACCCTTGCAACTACTTTACAAAACAACTCGTGGCCCTAGGGGGAATTTAGAACATGATGAGGGAAGGAAAACGGCTAGGGTTTTGGAAGAAGACTAGAGAATGGTTAATATCCCTCCTAGGTCGAAATACATGCCCTTTTATAGGCTTTGGGTCCAAGTTTTTTTAAAATAGCAAGAATACAACTTTAAATTAAAGTACAATTCTAATAAAGACTAAATCTTTAGAGAATCTATCTTTAAGTCGTCCTTCTTCTTGCTTGGGATTTTTTTTCCTTGAACTTTGGGCTTGGTATTTCTTCTGATCTAGGGCTTGAAAAAATATAGTGGTTTTACACGACAGACGGGCTGAATTTTCTCTATCTGTCGAGGTCCACTTTGCTTCTTCTCCTCAAAACTACTGTCGTCCTTTGCTGTCACGGCGGCAACCGTGGCAGCATCGTCCTCCTTGACTGCTTGTCCAGTTCCAGCTCTTCTGCTTTACTGCCCAGCGCCTGCCTCTCCTTCTGCTACAGCAGCAACCTGCAAAAGCAACCAATTTCAGTAGAAACTGTGTCTTTTAATATATTTGTGATGTTTAACTGTAAACTGACCTAAATGCAATAAATAATGCTTGAATGCAGCAGAAATATGGGTTAAATAGAGGGTAAATAATAGAACTTTTACACACTCAACACTTGAATTTGACAGTGACTTGGTGCATGCATTGAGAACGTTGCAGGGGTCGCCTAGTAGCTTTCATTGGCAGCTAAGCAAACACATAACTAATCTAAGTATATCTATCACAAAATCTTACGTTACTTGTAGGATTAAAAGAAAGATATTTCTTAATTATATTATTATGACATGACATAACTAATCTAATTATAGATGTAAATTAACTGTGCTTAAACGAACAAGGTTTTGTTCGTGTTCGTTTATTTATTTTGAATGTGTTGATGTTCGGTTCATGTTCGTTTGTTTATTTTTCAAGGCGTTTGTGTTCGTTCGTCTAACGTTCACAAACATGTTCATTTATATGTTTACCAAAATAGTGAAATTACACAACTAGTCCTTAAGCTCCTTAGGCTTCACTGTTTGAACTCCAAAGTTCGTCATATGTTCAATTTGGTCTCTAGCTTCACCAACATTTAAAATGTAACAAAATAAAAGGAAAAATGAGAATTGGGTAAACGAGCTTGTTTGTAAACATAAATGAACCGAACACACCTCTGTCTGTGCTCGTTCGTTTACTAAACGAACATAAAAAAATTGTTCATACTCATTTATTTAGCTTAATAAACAAACATAAACGAACGCTTCACAACCAGTTCTTCGAATGATCTGTTTATTTACACTCTTACAACTAATCACCTGCTGACAGCTAAAAGTGTAATGTATTGTCACGTCATGGAATATCGATAAGACGATAACTAACATTCGGTTATTAATTAATCCCATGCATTGTTGGGTGGGAAGCCATGCCTGATGATAATGATATTGCGAGTGCTTCACCAGACAATATTAATCGGATTTAAGACACAGCAATGTCTTAAAATTGTCACTAGTTTGTTTTCTAAACTTAATAAGTTTTTATTCATTGAAAATTTCAAAATTATGTTTCTATTCCCGCATAAAGCAACAATCTTGGCTTAAGTTTTATCATATCTTTAATACTATTCTTTTTAGGTAAAATACACTACATATCACTTGATTATAGATTTAATAATAAATATGTTATTTTTCTTTTAAAAATAACAATTTAGTCACTTATTTAAATTTTTGTGACAAACATGTCACTTTTCTTTTAAAAGTAATAGTGACGGTCACTCAATTAAAATTTTATAATAAACAAATCATTATGTCGTTAAAATTTAAACAGATGACTTGGTAGATTAACAATTCTAGTCCCTAATAATTATGCATTCTGTTAATTTAGTCATAACTCAAAATAATTCAATAAATGTAATTATATATTTAAAATTTTCATTAATAGAGTGGTTGGGGGTGCTAGCAAACGTCGCTATGGTCATAATATGTCTGTTCCATTAGTCTGCCAGCTGTCTAGTAGTGAAATGTCTGTCGAGCTATCACACATGTCAGTTATCGAGCTGATGGAAAGTATTACAAAGTGCAAAAAATTATCGAACGGTGTGTCGAGAGTGTGCAATGTTTAGTTTTTAAATATGAATGCTTTAATTTATTGAAATATTTTTGAATTAGGACCAAATCAATAAGTTTTGGGGACTAAAATTATTATTATATCAAATCATTTTTCAATATTAATAAAAGAGTAACATATTTGTCGCAAATTTTTAATTGAAAGATTAAATTGTTACTTTCATGGAGAAGTAACCTATAATTACCCTTAAAGGGAAAATATCTCATGCAGTGACGATGAAAATGAAAAGTTTTCACACACGACTTAGTTTTAGGGTTTAAAGGTTAGAGATTTAGGTTTTAACCAATAAACCCTAAAATTTAACCCTAAACCTAAATTCTAACCACGCCCCTAAATTCAAAACTCGTCCACTAAAACCCCTAAACATTTGACTAAAAACGAAATCTTTGTATCCTAAAACTTAAGTGTTTATGGAAAAAAGTTTCTACAAACGCTTGTGTATAGAATAATTACCCATAATTAAATGATATCTAATAAATTTTATTTTATTTTATTGAATAACTTGCATGTGTGCTTAATGAAGTGAGAATGGGAACATAGCAACTTCATCATCCGTCAGACATTTCTCGACCTCATCGGATGCTGCCGCTCGGAGGCAGGTGACTTAAATGAGCTACCAACCCAACCACTCTTTTAAAAACTTGTCCACCGGAGAAACCACAGGCTGCGAAAAATTGAATATGAAACGCTATGGATAATATTAATTAACCTTAAAATATACAAATGTTTAGATTCACAAGTACTTATATACAAATGTTTTTTAAATAAGATTGGAAGTTTAGAATTTTGTGGACGGAAAAATAACATTAAAAAAAATTGTTCTTGATAATTTAACTCGAAAATTATATGACTATTGAATATTGAAGATCTTATACACATATAATATAAAAAGTGAAAACCGGACTAAATAATATCTAAAATTTTGAAAATCAATTTGAATCTATTTAATTTTGATTTCACTGAATTTAATCTAATTAGTATTTAATTTAAAAATCAAAATATTACATTCTAATTATACTTGTATTCCACTCCCAGAATTCCAGCTGGATCACTTCTCCCTTCCAGCCTGTCTTTTGTAGTAACCTTTACTTCATTTTTTTGTTATTTTATGTATAAATTTTTTACCTAGACTCGATGGGTTCCGATATAAAAGATCATGTTTTTAAAGAAAATTTTGGGCAGGTTGAAATTTTTTTAACCTAACCCAAAATAATAGTTTAATTTTATTCTAAATATTTAGGTATAATTGATGTAATATCCATCTCTTTATATATATTTTTCGATTAAAAATAAAATAAGTATTATAATACTCTTTTTTATTTATATTTTTTCAATTACTCTTATTTTATTGAATAAAAAAATTATTTATGTAGGAGCAAGTTTAGATTTTTACCCTAAAATTCAAGTCGAATTTGATGATAGAGCATTATAAAATGTCGAATTATATGGATGTGTTAAAATTTCAAGTCAAGTGCAAGTCAACAAAAAAAAAGTCCGAATCATGATCATTCCTAAAAACAAGTGAGGAAAACATTGAGTTGGCCTCGAAAGGTGACCATAAGGATGCTATCAATGTCGTTCTGACAGCATCCGATGTTGTCGTGGAAGGGTTTTGTGTGAACCGGTGTGGGACTCATGGTCACGTGAAGGGTAAAATGTTCTCCAAATTCGCTTACATTTTGGTCTGGAATTGCCGGACACAGTGTCCCGGTCGATGCGCTTGGCCATTTTACCAACCAATTTACGGACCGCTGTCCCCACCTTTGGTTGCACCGAACAACAATGTTGGTCTTGATGGTATGGTCATCAACTTGGCTAGTCTCGTCGCCTGGACCGTAACCAACCCGTTCGGAAATGGTTACTTCCAGGGCCAAGCCGAGTCACCGTTGGAAGCTTCGTCGGAAATGTTCTCGACGTGCAGTCAAACACGAAATAGATGTTCGTGTTTGACGTTCGGCTGCACACCGTTGGGCGTTTCCGGCGACGCCATGTTAGGAAAAATTATTGCCTTGGCCCGGCGACCAAGTGGGTGCGGTCAGCGACGACAACCGGCGGCAGAAGTGGCGATAGTCGACGACGAAAATTTAGGAATTTTTTGAGATTTAAGGATTGTTTTGTGAAGCTTGTAAAATTTTGAGATTTTATAATAATTTGAAAATTCTTAGTATTTTCCATTAAAAATTTTAAAAATGAAATTAATGCAATGTGTCAAGCACCGATTGGTTGACAATTTTTTAACACTCATTTAACAACCGGGCACTTAAAATTGTACCTATAGAAACTTTGGGCACCAATTTTTACAAAAAAAATACTTTGGACACCTAAATTATTTTAAAAACTAATATTTTAAAATATTTTAAATTTAATAATAATAAAATTAATTTTATTTTAAATTTATTTTTAATTTAACAATAATAAAAAATGACATGTCATGTTACAATAATATTAAAAACAATCCAGACTGAAAAAATAGAAGCAATTTGAAAGTTTAGTTATTAAATATGAGCAATTTGAGCACCTAAATTTAAAAAGGTTATACTTTGGGCACCTATTTTTCATTTAAGCCTTTATAATATTATTATACTAATTGATTGTAAAGTTTTAGGGTTGAAAAATTAATTTTTAAAAATTATAAAGAAATATTTTCATTAGTGACTATAATGTTTATTTTTTAAATTAAAGAGAAAAATGTACATGAAATAAATTTTAATGGTCATTGCAGTAATTTACCTATATTTTTTCATTGACAGGTCAACAATCCGTCGGTGTTTAACGGCAACAAACGGCTGAGTGATCAAAAGTTTACGCCCCGAAAATGTAAGTGACCTTACTGGTCGTTTTTCAAAATCGGTGACCAACTCTATACTGAGGGAAAATATAAGTGACTATTCCGGTAGTTAACTTTTTTTTTTTTCTTCAAAGTGTTTCCACTGCAAATCTTTGTTCTCTGTATAACGTAAGAAGAGCTCCTTGGTCTAGGGTGGTTTTATTTCAAAGTTAGTTGCGGCTGACAAGTGACAACCCCCAATCAAACCGTCACTATTACCAGACAAAACAAAAGTCATACATAGAAGGTTAAAGCCTGGAAGCCTCGTTTCTTTTACTGCAGAGGCGACACCTGTATCGAATGATGGAGATTCTCTTTTATTAATGGAACATAAACAAATCATTAAGAGAAATAGCCATGGATATATAAATATAGAATCCGTATCTAAAACCAAAATGAGGTCTGGGTTTTACATTTCTGATAAGATCAGGGCAATGAACATGGAAAACCATGGAAGTTGGTTTGGATGTGGAAAGAAATTTGATTATTTGGTGGTCTTCTGCACAGAGTTTGGGAACATATTCAATCACCCTGCTACAAGGGTTGGTGTTCGAACCCGTGACCTCTAAGAACAACAATCGTTCTCTTAACCACTGAAGCAAGTTAGTTCGTACAAAAATTATTGAGTTCTTTAATGAAACAATTTAAATAAAATAATGTTAAAATATAAAAAAGACAAGTTTTATAAGACATAGAAAATAACACATTTTTAATTAGATAATTTGAGGTTAAATTTATTCTAAATGATACTGTTGATAAAGATTATTGCAAATTGTGAAACCAAACCTTTTTAATATGACATCTCATCAATTTGAAAGTTTAACAGATCAATAATATGACTAGCCAGCTATTGTTTATTACTCTTTCCGTCGTATAAAATATGTTTTTTTGTTGATTTTTTTATGTAGCTTTAAAAAGATAAAGTCTGAGTAAAAGATGTAATATAAAATAATTAAAATGACAATATTATTTTTGAAAAGTTAAATTAAATTTTGTTTTATTAAAAAATTAAAGAAATGGTAGAAAGTGAAATGCACTTTGTAAAATTTGTTGATTATTTTTCAATTGAACAATTTTAAAACACAAAAGAATAAATTTAGTGAAATAGAGAGAGTATCATTGAGGTTAATGTTGCAAATATTTTGAAAAAAATAAGTGCTATTATTTTATTTGAAATAATTGAAAGAGAATCCAATTTGAAATATATAGGCTCAAAATATCACGAACATGTTTATTTCCTTTTTAAATTAAACGTTTTCCATTCAAAAAAGTTTTATTATAAAATATGGGCTTGTGTTATGAATATTTATCTATGTGATGTCTATTATGATTAGAACTTTACCTAAGGAGTTTGATTTATTTATTATTAGGAACATTATCTCTATTAATTAAAGTTTAATGTATTATGTACTTCTTATGCCTATAAATAGATGAAGGCATTGTACACAATTTTAGTTTTTAATAATAATATGAATCTCCCTCTTTCTCTCATCTCTTTATTCTTTTATACTTGTTCATTGTTCTTCATTATTTTATTCACAACATGTTATCAGCACGAGATCTAATTAACTGAGATCTTCATCGTTCGAATCCAAAAGAAATTACCGAAAAGAATGAATTCGATTACAAAATGAAACTAAAGATAAGTTTTTTTTCTCTCGTTTTTTAGCTATTGATTGTCTTTCTCTTTATATTTTTTTGAAAAGAATGGAAGCATGCTTAATCGCATCGAATCCAATCTCGCTCAAAGAATTGATCTCTCAAGCGACCCAAATCCATATCAAGGGGATCGTGGGGGAGAAGATGATTATCTTGAGTATATTTACAGATAATTATATTTTTTATGGATTCATGATATATAATATGGTGAATATTTTTTTATTTTATTTAACCATATTTTAAGTTTTACATGATATGCTTAAATGGCTTGGAAAGAGACGTGACGTAAAGAAATTATGAGAAGTTTTGGTCATTTGCTATGTCTCCATTGTCCTCGAGAGAAAAATTATTATCGGTAAACTTTATTTTTTTCTGTTTCAATTTTGATTTTAATGTGCGATAAATCATGGTGAATTTCAATCTATAAAAAGATTGCTATAAAGTTTATATTTACTCGAAAGCAATATTTCTTCTTTGTCAAAAAACTCGACCATAGACTTCTCCCAATTTCAAGTTACAAAAATTCATCTTGATCCAAGAAGTTTTATGGGAGGCATTCCTTGAAGTGAATGCAAAGCATGATGTTTATTCCATGCGATTATCAATGATTGGGCATTCCCTGAAGTGAATGCAAGCATGATGTTTATTCCATGCGATTATTGGAACTATTTCATTCCCTGAAGTGAATGCAAACATGGTAAATCATTATTCAATTAGAGACATAATTTCGATATAATCCAAGTATATTAGCTGGACATCTTGTTCTGTGAGGCTACTAGTCTCAAATGAGGTTTTTAAAGGACTTTGTGGACTGGTTTAACAATGTTGCGTACGAGGATTAAATCTTTGTTCTCTGTGATAAGGATATGTGAAAAGGTTTCAAAGGCCCACTAGCTCTACTCCATTCCCTTAAGTGAATGTAACCCCCTTAGCCCGGCCTAGACGGTTGACCCAAACTACGAAGATTTCACGGGGAAAACCAAAGTCAACCTTGATTAACGACCCTTTTTTTTCTTTTAAACCTTGTCTAGATGCATATTAACCTTAGGTGTACTCTTGAGATAAGAATACTCAAAAATCACAGCAATCGGAAAACGATAAGGGACTCAATTGCACAACATACGAATTTAGGGACCAAAATGTAAAATCTGGAAATTAAGAGGAATTTACCAATTTTTAAGTTACCATTATGAAATTAGTCATGTTTCATACCTCTCTGCCAAATTTCACCTCAAACGGACATCTCAAACTCAACCAATTGCACATACAAAAATCAGGACTAAAACGTAAAGCTTGCAAACCTCAAAACCATTCAAATCAGTGCCCAACGGTCAAGTGTTCCGAAACGGGTCTAGGCCGTTCAGAAACACCCCTTGGCAGTAGCCAAAGTGTTTTGAAACACCTCAGCCCGTTTCGAGACACCCAGGCCAAAATATGCACCTGTTTCGAAACAGGCAAGGGTGTTTCGAAACACCCTGCCCAGAAACAGCAGAAAAGTCTGTTTTACACTCTTTCGACCCACCAAACATGCTCATAAGACCTCCATGTCATGCCAACAAGTCATCAAACATTAAAGGAACATATTTGCATCATCAAAGCTCAATCATAACATCATTTAGGAAAAACCACAAGTCTATAGGCATGCATCCTAAAATGAAAAGCAAGCAATCATCAAATCTCCAAAACAAATACCAAATGGCCATTTACATGTTCCAACATCATCATAGGCATTAAACCAACTTAGGGAGTCCAAAACATCTCCCAAAAACACAACCTAGGTTCCCATTGCCAAATACCAAAAGCTAATAGTGTTGTGAAAATAGTCACCATACATGAGCTTAGACTTTCACTTGGATCCTTGACCTCCTTGCTGCCCTTAAAGCACTTCAATGCTCTGCATTATTGGTTCAAGAAAGAGAGAGCGTAAGCACATATGCTTAGTGAGAAATGCTCTAATGAAACAACACAATAATGCAATTTGTAAAAACACCTTTTCAAGGCCTTTAGTTTCAAAACATCATTTATCATGCATCTATGCATACAAACCAAGCATCTCATGCTTCAATACATCAACATGTCATATTGGCTTTCAAGTGATAATCCATAACCATTTTCAACTCAAAACACAATCGGATACGCGGATTACAAGCGTTGTCCCATACGCTCCATACACACTACCAACACACAAGGTGGAGTTTACCGGTACAATCACAACCCCTCAACACCCGTGATGGAGTTTAACGGTACAATCACAACCCCCTCCACATCACTCATTGGTAGTTGTATAACATCACTAACGAGAACACGAGACACAACACAAGATCCTCACATGGCATTTTAACCACCATTATGATCTTAGACATCTCGTTAGTGTTCTTGGATAGAGTTTACGGTACAATCACAACCCCCTCAACATCCAAGGCGACTTTATTCACGGTGCACCCAATCCTATAGCCAGCTAACTATATCCGATTCAAGTACTTTTAAACCAACACATCACTTGCCAATATACATCATTTACCATCATAAATCCACTGTTTTTAAGCATTAAACAAAGCCATTACATAATCATGCATTACTATGCATCAAACCACATTTATCAATGTCCAAAACAAGGATCTCTTACCTTGAGCATCTCTCAACACATGGCTTACAAAACCAGCATTAAACATGCTAAAATATGCTTTCAAAACAGAATTTAAACATGCAAAATAAACACATTGCATTCAACCATCTCATGGTTCATCAAAAAGAGAGTTTCTCCGAAAAACTTACTCTTGAGCTTAGCTAAGTTGTTTAGACTTATACTAAGCTCCCACAACCTTCAAAGATTGGTTTCAAAGCTGAAAACCAAACTTCACTACCGATTCCATTTCGCAAGCTTTCCGAAACGCCGATCAAGCCTCCGGATCAACACCACAAGGATCCGATGATGTCTCCCTTGTTTTAAACACATCAAAGCAGTGGATTAATGCATCATCATGCATTAAAATCTTCAATCACAACACCTAAACTCGCTGCTCTCATCAAAACTCACATTTCGGCTACCAAACACAACCGAAAACACATCCAAACACCGCTACAACATTACCCAGCCAAGATCCATCAAATCCAATCATTCTTAAACATCAATTAACATCCAAAAAGGACCTAATCACGTCCTTATACCTCCAGCTATAGCAGAACATCAAAATCACCCCAAAAACCACCATTTTCTCAAGTCAAAACTTAGGAAAATCAACCTATTCGGGATTGCATTGATTAAACCTCAATTACACATTATTTAGACATCCAAAAGACATCTCAAAATAGAGCCCAATCATCTATTACGAATTTCTTCAAAATTAAATCCAAATCTTGCATTTTAAGCCAAATTCAAGAACACAACATTAAAACCTTTAATAAAACTCAATTTAAGGATTGAGAACT
This sequence comes from Hibiscus trionum, assembly GCA_030270665.1. Classification (NCBI taxonomy): domain Eukaryota; kingdom Viridiplantae; phylum Streptophyta; class Magnoliopsida; order Malvales; family Malvaceae; genus Hibiscus; species Hibiscus trionum. Next base: position 2,061,816 of record BSYR01000016.1, read on the forward strand.
TGGTAATTTCAGTAAAGAACTGAGTATTTAGAGGAGAAGGACGTTCATACCTCTAAATGTGAGTTTCTCCTTGTTTAGAGCCAAAATCCTTGAAACTTCAATAAGCAAATGATGAGGTTTTGGTGTAGAAATGATTAGAAATCATTTAGAGATTGAAATCTCAACTTTAGGTGTGAAAATCAAAGGAAAAGTGGCTGTGGAAATGTGTTTGGCTGAGGGAAAATTGAGAGAAAATGAAATGGGAAAATTTTGACAAAAGTTAGTTATGAAACTAAAATATCTCTTTTCCCTCTTTTCTTTTTTATTAAATCACATTAAATGAGTCTTTAAAATTTAAGAAAAATCTGGAGAAACCCTCCCTTGGGTAAATTAGCTCCTTAAAGATTCAAAGTTTCAATCCTTTTAAAACAATCACAAACTTTTCAAAAATTACATTTTAGTCACTAACTTGAAATGTCATATTTCCAAACCCCATTTTATAAAATTGATTTCACCACTCTCTTATATATAATAAAAGAGGATTTTTAGATATTTTTCCATATTTTTAATGCATCCCGAACTAGGCTTTTCCTAAAAACCACCTTTTATATTCGAACCGTAATTTAAACCGGTCCGGTTCAGACCCTAAACTTCCAAGCCCAAAATTGGGGTGTTACAACTCTCCCCCCCTTAAGAAATTTCGTCCTCGAAATTTACCTGGAGGAAAAAGGTACGGAAACTGCTTCAACATGTCATCATTCCGTTCCCACGTGGCTTCCTCAGCACCACGATGCTTCCACAACACCTTTACCAACTCAATGGTCTTGCCTCGAAGAACTTTACTATCCGAATCCAGAATCTCCATCGGTTCCTCATCATAGGTCAAATCCGGATTCAACTCCACTTCCTCCACATGCATCACATGAGAAGGATCCGATCTATACTTCCGAAGCATAGAAACATGAAACACATCATGAATCTTTTCTAACTCTTGCGGTAACCTCAACTTGTACGCAACAGGACCCACACGCTAAATCACCTCGTATGGTCCAATGTACCTAGGGCTCAACTTACCCTTTCGGCCAAATCTCATCACCTTTTTCCAAGGCGAAACTTTCAAAAACACACGGTCACCCACCGCATACTCAATCTCCTTACGCTTCAAATCCGCGTAAGACTTTTGCCGATCAGAAGCTGCCTTCAATCGCTCACAAATGAGCTTCACCTTCTCGGTGGTTCCTTTCAACAAAGCGGGCATCGAAACCAACTTCTGACCTGTTTCAGCCCAACAAAGAGGAGTCCTACACTTCCTCCCGTACAAAGCTTCATAAGGTGCCATTTGAATACTTGCCTGATAACTATTATTATAGGCAAACTCCACCAAAGGCAAATGTTTCTCCCAAGAACCCTGAAACTCAATCACGCAGCACCTCAACATATCCTCCAACACCTGGATAACACGCTCAGACTGCCCATCCGACTGCGGATGATAAGATGTACTGAAATTCAACCGTGTACCCAAAGCCTGATGCAAACACTGCCAGAAACGTGATGTAAACCTCGGATCTCTATCCGACACAATCGACTTTGGCACACCATGCAGCCGCACAATCTCAGCAATGTACAGCTCTGCAAGCTTATCCAAAGTGTACGTAGTATGCACAGGCAAGAAATGCGCGCACTTCGTCAGGCGATCCACAATCACCCACACCGAATTCTTCTTCGACGGCGACAAAGGCAAACCAGACACGAAGTCCATGGTAATCCTCTCCCATTTCCACTCAGGAATCCTCAACGGTTGCAACAACCCTGAAGGAAACTGATGCTCAGCTTTAACTCGCTGACAAACCATGCACTTGCTTATAAACTCAGCAACATCCTTCTTTAAACCCACCCAATAGTACTCATCACGAAGATCACGGTACATCTTAGTACTACCAGGGTGCATAGCAAAAGGACTACTATGAGCTTCAGTCAGAATAGCACGCCTCAACTCAGCATCACTGGGCACTACTATCCGACTTCCAAAGCATAAAACTCCATCATCATTAAAGCAGAAATTCGATGGCCTATCCTCTGCAATATCCTGAACATGTGGCACCAAGGAATCATCCAACAACTGCTTTTCCTTAATCAACTGAATCAAGGATGGTTTCACTTGCAACTCAGCCACAAGACCACCATCACGCAAAATGCTCAAACTGGCAAACATAGCCCTCAACTCCACAGCTACCTTCCTACTCAAGGCATCCGCTACAACATTAGCTTTACCCGGATGGTACTCGATCGTCAAATCGTAATCCTTAAGCAGCTCCACCCAACGTCGCTGCCTAAGATTCAACTCTTTCTGAGACATCAGATACTTCAAACTCTTGTGGTCCGTGTACACAGTACACTTCTCACCATACAGGTAATGTCTCCAAATTTTCAAAGCGAAAACCACCGCAGCTAACTCAATGTCATGCGTAGGATAATTGCGCTCATGCACCTTCAACTGACGCGATGCATAAGCCACCACCTTACCCTCTTGCATCAACACACATCCCAAACCAACGTAGGACGCGTCACTATACACCACAAACTCTTTCCCTGATTCAGGTTGAACCAAGATAGGAGCTTGCGTCAAAGCTGCCTTAAGCTTCTCAAAAGCATGTTGTCTCGCTTCCGTCCACTCATACTTAACATCCTTCTGCAACAACTTTGTCAAAGGTGCAGCAATCTTTGAAAACCCATCCACGAACCTCCGATAGTACCCCGCCAAACCAAGGAAACTACGGACTTCATGAACAGACTTAGGAGGCTTCCAATTCATCACTGCTTCAATCTTCTGAGGATCAACACGAATTCCTTCAGCAGAGACCACATGACCAAGAAACACAACTTCTCTAAGCCAGAACTCACACTTGCTCAGCTTGGCATAAAGCTGATTCTCCAACAAAGCCTGCAACACAATTCTCAAATGCCCCTCATGCTCCTCCTCAGTACGAGAGTACACGAGAATATCATCAATGAACACCACAACAAATTTATCCAAGTATTCATGGAACACTCTATTCATCATGTCCATGAAAGCTGCAGGAGCATTCGTCAACCCAAACGACATCACAAGGAACTCATAATGCCCATACCTCGTCCTGAAGGCTGTCTTTGGCACATCCACATCCTTCACCTTCAGCTAATAATACCCTGACCTTAAGTCAATTTTTAAGAACACCGCTGCTCCCCGAAATTGATCAAAAAGATCATCAATTCTCGGCAAAGGATACCGATTCTTGACAGTCAACTTGTTAAGCTGACGGTAATCGATGCACATTCTCATAGTGCCATCCTTTTTCTTCACAAACAACACCGGTGCACCCCAAGGTGACACACTCGGCCGAATGAAACCACGATCAAGCAACTCCTGAAGTTGCGTCTTCAGCTCTTTCAACTCTTTAGGTGTCATTCGATAAGGAGTAATGGACACTGGAGTTGTGTTTTCATACAGCTCAATCCCAAACTCCACTTTACGATTAGGAGGCAATCCAGGCAACTCCTCCGGAAACACACCAGGAAACTCTCGCACAGTCCTGATATCTTGCACACGCAACTCTTTAGAGCTAGGATTCATCACAAAGGCTAGGTAGGATTCACAACCTTGCCTCAGCATCCGGCTCGCTTCCAAAGTGGACACCACATTGGCAAGAAACTTCATATTCTCACCAACCACCACTACCTCATAATCATCCGCAAGCTTCAACGAAACTCGCTTATTCTCAAAATCCACAACAGCTCGATGCTCAACAAGCCAATCCATACCAAGGATTACATCAAAACCATAGAAAGGCAATTCCATAAGATCAACATAAAAAACATGGTCTTGCACAACCAATGGACATCTTCTATAAAGCTTTCGAGTCACAACAGTCTCACCAAAAGAACTAGTTACACGCATACCAACATCCAAAGACTCAACAGGCAAACCAAGCAATTGAGCATGCTCACGCAATATGTATGAGTGTGTAGATCCAGAATCAATCAAGGAAAGTAATGAAAAGGATTGCAAAGTGAAAGTACCTACGATCACATCCGTGTCATTCCTCCCCTCCCTCTGAGCATACACTCTGGCCTGGCCACCACCCTCAGGCTGAACAGCTACCACATGAGCCACATTCCTTCCACCATCCTCTCTACGCTGGAAATTACCACGGTCGCGCCCACGACCTCTCTGTGGTGCAACAACTCCAGGAGCACGTCCCTGACCACCACCGGCCAACAGAGGACACTCTCTCTTCATGTGATCCGCCGAACCACAGTTCCAGCACGAATTACCGGTCACCACAACAGGAGCCTGTACCTCCCTCGCTGCTCGAGGACAATCACGCCTCAGATGACCACGCGATCCACATGTCCAACATGTGTTCTGATCAGCTCTCGCCCTGTCTCCCTGAACAGGCGCACCATGCCCTCCACCACCACGCCTAGCTGAAGACTGATACTTCCGATCACGTTCTCTCTTGTTCCGTCCGCCACCGGAACTAAACTCAGCAACTCGCTTGCCCGCACTAGGACCAGCTCCTCTAGAAGATAAACTCAAATTCAACTCAATGTCTTTTGCTCTTCCAACCATCACATCAAAGTCAGTGTACTCAGCAGCCAGCATATAGGTCTTTACATCCGTCACCAAACCGTAACGGAAACGTTCACACCTCTCCCGCTCATCAGGGATAAGCTCAGGTGCGTACTGACTGAGTCGGACAAACTGAACCTCGTACTCAGCCACTGACATACTCCCTTGAGTAAGAGACATGAATTCCCTTTTCTTTTCATCCAGATACCGCACACCCAGATACCTCCTCTTGAACGCGTTCAGAAAGAACGTCCAAGTCACATCAGCATCCTCCATTCCGGAGATAGCGGTTGTCCACCAGGTATACACATCGTCATGCAACAATGATATTACACAGCCCAACTTCTGCACTTCATTGCAGTTCATTTGTCCCAAAATTCTCTTGGTACTTTCCAACCAAGACTCGGAACCCTCAGCAGACAAACCCCTGAACTCAGTCCCTCCCAGACTGCGCAAACGTTCCAGAGGTAGTCTAACATTAGCATCTCCCTGATGCCCAGCTCCATGAGCTCTAGCTACCGCCGCCTGAAAGGCTCCAGCAATAGCCTGAATCAGCATTGTCATGTCAGGAGCAGCTTGCCCCTGCCCAGCTTCAGGTCCAGCGACCCCAGCACCAGCACCAGCACCAGCTCCCTCACCCCCAGAACCACCACCACCGGGTGGAGGAGGTAAATCCACTACATTTTCAGCATTCTCTTCGTTCTCATTTTGAGCCATAGCTCGCGTATTAATCCTCGTCTCTCTACGAGGTCCCATTCACTATACTATGCAATCACAAATGCAATAAACAAAGTCAGGCTCAGCAAGGTAAGCAATCCAAGTACTCAAGCTCATTTCCAATTTAAAACAAATCATTTCATTAGCTTTGATATGGCAATGGGTCCCTCTAACATGCTTCACCACAGCATACACCACAATTGCAACATTTTTACAATTCATACATCATACTTTCACTCAAAAAATATACAAGCAATTATACACATATCACCCACATAACCATTCCCAAATACTCGAGAACTCAGCTCTGATACCACCAAATGTAACCCCCTTAGCCCGGCCTAGACGGTTGACCCGAACTACGAAGATTACACGGGGAAAACCAAAGTCAACCCGAAAGCCAACCTTGATTAACGACCCTTTTTTTTCTTTTAAACCTTGTCTAGATGCATATTAACCGTAGGTATACTCTTGAGATAAGCATACTCAAAAATCACAGCAATCGGAAAACGATAAGGGACTCAATTGCACAACATACGAATTTAGGGACCAAAATGTAAAATCTAGAAATTAAGAGGACTTTACCAATTTTTAAGTTACCATTATGAAATTAGTCATGTTTCATACCTCTCTACCAAATTTCACCTCAAACGGACATCTCAAACTCAACCAATTGCACATACAAAAATCAGGACTAAAACGTAAAGCTTGCAAACCTCAAAACCATTCAAATCAGTGCCCAACGGTCAAGTGTTCCGAAACAGGTCTAGGCCGTTCAGAAACACCCCTTGGCAGTAGCCAAAGTGTTTTGAAACACCTCAGCCCGTTTCGACACACCCAGGCCAAAATATGCACCTGTTTCGAAACAGGCAAGGGTGTTTCGAAACACCCTGCCCAGAAACAGCAGAAAAGTCTGTTTTACACTCTTTCGACCCACCAAACATGCTCATAAGACCTCCATGTCATGCCAACAAGTCATCAAACATTAAAGGAACATATTTGCATCATCAAAGCTCAATCATAACATCATTTAGGAAAAACCACAAGTCTATAGGCATGCATCCTAAAATGAAAAGCAAGCAATCATCAAATCTCCAAAACAAATACCAAATGGCCATTTACATGTTCCAACATCATCATAGGCATTAAACCAACTTAGGGAGTCCAAAACATCTCCCAAAAACACAACCTAGGTTCCCATTGCCAAATACCAAAAGCTAATAGTGTTGTGAAAATAGTCACCATACATGAGCTTAGACTTTCACTTGGATCCTTGACCTCCTTGCTGCCCTTAAAGCACTTCAATGCTCTGCATTATTGGTTCAAGAAAGAGAGAGCGTAAGCACATATGCTTAGTGAGAAATGCTCTAATGAAACAACACAATAATGCAATTTGTAAAAACACCTTTTCAAGGCCTTTAGTTTCAAAACATCATTTATCATGCATCTATGCATACAAACCAAGCATCTCATGCTTCAATACATCAACATGTCATATTGGCTTTCAAGTGATAATCCATAACCATTTTCAACTCAAAACACAATCAGATACGCGGATTACAAGCGTTGTCCCATACGCTCCATACACACTACCAACACACAAGGTGGAGTTTACCGGTACAATCACAACCCCTCAACACCCGTGATGGAGTTTAACGGTACAATCACAACCCCCTCAACATCACTCATTGGTAGTTGTATAACATCACTAACGAGAACACGGGACACAACACAAGATCCTCACATGGCATTTTAACCACCATTATGATCTTAGACATCTCGTTAGTGTTCTTGGATAGAGTTTACGGTACAATCACAACCCCCTCAACATCCAAGGCGACTTTATTCACAGTGCACCCAATCCTATAGCCGGCTAACTATATCCGATTCAAGTACTTTTAAACCAACACATCACTTGCCAATATACATCATTTACCATCATCAATCCACTGTTTTTAAGCATTAAACAAAGTCATTACATAATCATGCATTACTATGCATCAAACCACATTTATCAATGTCCAAAACAAGGATCTCTTACCTTGAGCATCCCTCAACATATGGCTTACAAAACCAGCATTAAACATGCTAAAATATGCTTTCAAAACAGAATTTAAACATGCAAAATAAACACATTGCATTCAACCATCTCATGGTTCATCAAAAAGAGAGTTTCTCCGAAAAACTTACTCTTGAGCTTAGCTAAGTTGTTTAGACTTATACTAAGCTCCCACAACCTTCAAAGATTGGTTTCAAAGCTGAAAACCAAACTTCACTCACCGATTCCGTTTCGCAAGCTTGCCGAAACGCCGATCAAGCCTCCGGATCAACACCACAAGGATCCGATGATGTCTCCCATGTTTTAAACACATCAAAGCAGTGGATTAATGCATCATCATGCATTAAAATCTTCAACAACAACACCTAAACTCGCTGCTCTCATCAAAACTCACATTTCGGCTACCAAACACAACCGAAAACACATCCAAACACCTCTACAACATTACCCAGCCAAGATCCATCAAATCCAATCATTCTTAAACATCACTTAACATCCAAAAAGGACCTAATCACGTCCTTATACCTCCAGCTATAGCAGAACATCAAAATCACCCCAAAAACCACCATTTTCTCAAGTCAAAACTTAGGAAAATCAACCTATTCGGGATTGCATTGATTAAACCTCAATTACACATTATTTAGACATCCAAAATACATCAAAAAGACATCTCAAAACAGAGTCCAATCATCTATTACGAATTTCTTCAAAATTAAATCCAAATCTTGCATTTTAAGCCAAATTCAAGAACACAACATTAAAACCTTTAATAAAACTCAATTTAAGGATTGAGAACTTGGGAATTTCAGTAAAGAACTGAGTATTTAGAGGAGAAGGACGTTCATACCTCTAAATGTGAGTTTCTCCTTGTTTAGAGCCAAAATCCTTGAAAATTCAATAAGCAAATGATGAGGTTTTGGTGTAGAAATGATTAGAAATCATTTAGAGATTGAAATCTCAACTTTAGGTGTGAAAATCAAAGGAAAAGTGACTGTGGAAATGTGTTTGGCTGAGGGAAAATTGAGAGAAAATGAAATGGGAAAATTTTGACAAAAGTTAGTTATGAAACTAAAATATCTCTTTTCCCTCTTTTCTTTTTATTAAATCACATTAAATGAGTCTTTAAAATTTAAGAAAAATCTGGAGAAACCCTCCCTTGGGTAAATTAGCTCCTTAAAGATTCAAAGTTTCAATCCTTTTAAAACAGTCACCAACTTTTCAGAAATTACATTTTAGTCACTAACTTGAAATGTCATATTTCCAAACCCCATTTTGTAAAATTGATTTCACCACTCTCTTATATATAATAAAAGAGGATTTTTAGATATTTTTCCATATTTTTAATGCATCCGAACTAGGCTTTCCCTAAAAACCACCTTTTATATTCGAACCGTAATTTAAATCGGCCCGGTTCAGACCCTAAACTTCCAAGCCCAAAATTGGGGTGTTACAGTGAATATGAGATTATATTATGGAAGGAATAAAAACCACATTAGAAGTTATGGTTGTGGTCGAGGCTATGAATATAGACATAAAAAATATGGTCATTTTAAGAATACTTCTACCCACCGGTAGTGAGGTTATAAGAATGACAAGAGTGATAAAGATCATTCTAATGAAGTAAAACTCTTCTTATTACCAATGTGATGTTATAAATCATTGGTCTCGTACGTGTTGTACGTTGAAAAATCAAAAATCATTGAATGATGAAGGAAAGAAAATAGAAGCAAATTTTGTTTGCGAAACATGATGAAGATGATACTGGTCCAACTTTATTTGGACATTATTGGTCCAACTCATTTGGACATTGTTGATTTTCTTATAACCCTCGAAGGGAATAAATCATCTTCTAATTATTCTTATAAATTTGAAGAGAATTATTTATCTTTTTATTTATGTTTATTTACTTTACACACATTAATTATTGACGTTTTATACTTATATTTATATATTATAATATTTATTTATTTTATTTAACATGATTACATGTCAAATACAATTTATGGTGACGATTTATGCTCACTATAAGCATAAAATATATTTCCCCATTTAAATACAAGAGAATAATGTGAGTATTATATCTCAAAGTACTGAAAATATTGATGCTCTAGAAAAGTAATAAATTCTTGAGAGAAAGCACATTATGAAAAGTGCAGAATTGCGAATATTGCAATGATTACCACTAATTGTAATAATATCGTCAGTGAAAATTTTAAGAGAGTAATATGAGTTCGCAAAATATCCCTTTGGGAATTATAGATAACATATGTTATCAATTGTCATTTGAAATAAGCCAATATGGATATAAGTTCTGGTAGCTAAAAAGTCAGTTGAAAGCTCTAGAAGAACTATATATTGCTACCAAAAGATAATTTCAATTGAAAGCTCTGAAAGAGCTAAATATATTCCTATTTAAAGGAACAATTTTGATGGTCGTACTAGACATGTACGAGTGAGATTGAATTGCATGTTATGGTAAACAAGAAATTTACAAATTTAGAGATATATACACACACACACATATATATATATATATATAGTTGACATGATCGGTTAGACCATCCTGATCAATAATGGTGCAGAAATTATTGAGATTTACATGCACATGTATTAAAAGGACCTAGAGTTCTTGTGGTGCCTATTCTCAAAAGGAATTGATTAAATTCCACTTATTAAAGAACATGAAGTTCTTGTGTTGCTTAAAGGAATTGATTAAATTCCACTTACTAAAAGAACTTGAAGTTCTTGTGTTGTTTGTTCTCAAAGGATATAGTTGATCCCACTTACCAAAAGAATTAGAACTTGAAGTTCTTGTGCTGAAGTTAAGACTGTATGTCTTGTATATCTGAACGAAATATGGGCCCATATATCCGCAAATGTGGAAAGTTTTATATGATTTTAGTAGATGGATCTACATTATTTTATCAACTTACAACCAGAAGTTTGTGAGATTGATTATAAAAGAATTCAGATTATGTAGTTAGATTATTCGTCTTGCAAAAGCTAGTGGGTTTATATTTTAGGCTATATCAGTTGTTACAAAGCCTATTGATTATGAAAAATATAGTTTAGCAAAATTTCAATTGGATGCCTCATATTTAGTAGCTAAACTATGAGAACAAAAGAGTTATTATTTATATGGTTTTTTTATATAGCAACACTTATACGCATCAAGCCAACGAGTTATAATAAACTCTTCGTTATGATTGGTTTTTGGTCAGAAACCATACATTTCTTATTTTATAATTTTTGAATGTGCGATATGAATTACTCCACCACAACGCACAAAATGAGTAAATAAAAAGGGTTGAGAATATATATTGAGTACGAGTCTTCTTTTATGTTTAAACTCTTACACATTAATTGGAGAATCATTTATGGCATGATTTTTCTCAACATCAGGGGAGATAATAATCAGCTGGATAAAGGAAAATGAATTATCGTTATCTAGATCCTCGTATATGAACCAGAAGTTCATAAGATAATTCATGTTATTACATGTCAACTGTCAAACATATTTACTGACCCAATGAGAGTAACTAAGTCTCATGTAACAGCTGAAATGCTCTAAGTTTAAATTACATATTAGAGCGAGGGGATGTAAATCATACCTGAATCATGATAGTTGAAATGGTTCCAATGATCAAAATTTTCGTAAATGGAAAGTAATATGAGATAATCATATATTGGAGGCGGGTGCTCCTGAAGAGACCCAAGACATAACTAATAATAAAACTCTTGAAGAGTTTCATGTACCTGAAATAAAGATTGAAATTTTGAAGAGATCTCGATGAGTTATGTCACTACGAGAATGAAACCAGAAAATTAAAAAGTTGTCGACAACGATTTTACAAATAGTTTTAAATAGAATACTTCTATAGAAGTAAAGAAAGAAAACGAGTATCTTGTATAGAAATCTATCAAGAAGTATAGATATTGAATTGGCCAATATAGAAAGACGCTTTGAACTTCTAAAAGAGAAGTACTTGGACCAACAATCCAAACACCTAAAGGTGTAATGCAAGTGAGGCACAAATAAGTAGTCGTAAATACGACAGATTATAACTTATGAAAAATTCTAAGTACTTCATGGTGGATGCAATTAATTTGGCAGTTATGAAATATATTACATGCGTCTAATTATTTATGGATCTCTATTTATCCTTAAATGATTTAAAATATTAGAAGCATTTAGAAATTACTGAGGAAATTTATTTAGACATGTCTCATTGAATATTTTGGCGCATTTGGTATAATCGTCTTAGTGAGTACTAATTGAGGAAATAATATAAGAATGATCATATTTCCTTATGCTTTTGTAAAAGGTGTTTGGATCAAGATTCATTATGATAATTTAAATATTATTAGAATTCATGAAGAGCTTTCAAAGCATTTGGTTATTTAAGGAAAGGATTTGAGAAAGGAATCTTGAGATGTGGTTTTATCTCGACCTAAAGATCGAGCACTTAAATATGCGTTTTTGTCTATGAATGGACATAAGTTGAAAGAATCTTAAAGAAAATTAAATATGGATAAAGCATATCTATTGTAAGATCGTTGGATGTGAATAAAGATAATTATATCTTTTCTTGGCCTTGAAGCACCATATATTAGTTGGTCAAGAAATATATATGGGTATACAAAGATCATTACTTTTAGATCTTCAAATATTCGTCGATGCCTCCTCAAATCTTGAAGAAATAATTATTATGCACGAGGCAAACTAAAAATGTGTTTGGCTAAGACCATTGACCCAACATATCTAGAAGATATGTGATTTACTTTCACAAGATATGATACAAATGCTATCTTGTGTATAGATAATGAAAGGTGGATACATCATGAAACATATTACTCTAAAGTTTCATCTCTCGCGATCTTTAGAAAAAGTATTCAAGATTGAATTATGAAGATTCAAAGATCTTCTGTGGTGTTTTCACGAGGGAGAGTAAATACGCATTGCATTCTTTTTCTCTTAACCGAGGTTTTGTCCCAATGAGTTTTCCTGGTAAGGTTTTTAATGAGGCATCATGTTATGCGTATCAAAGATGTGTGTACTCTTTTTCCTTCACTAAATTTTTTTTCCCACTGGGTTTTTATCTTAGTAAGGTTTTAACGAGGCACATTATCTTCATAGACATTCAAGGGGAAGTGTTACAAATATTTATCTATGTGGATGTCTATCATGATTAGAATTTTATCTAAGGAGTTTGATTTATTTACTATTAGGAATATTATCTCTATTAATTAGAGTTTAATGTATTATGTACTTCTTATGCCTATAAATAGATGAAAGCATTGTACACAATTCTAGTTTTTGATAATAATATGAATCTTCATCTTTCTCTCATCTCTTTATTCTTTTATACTTGTTCGTTGTTCTTTATTATTTTATTCACAACAATTTAGATTATATTTTTTAAGTTTTAATTTTTTAATAAAAGTTTTTTTAATATTTCATTCTATTTATATTTTAATATTGATTCGTTAACAAAATTTCGTATACAATCAATGTTTGACACTTGACCTGATTTTTTTATTTTTTATTTTTATTTTAAAAAAATCTAAAAAATCCTAACTTTTTATTTTCCAAAAATACCTCTGATCTCTAAATTCTCTGCCACCATCAAGCACTATATAGTCACTGCTTCAACAATTAACTCTCTTCCTCTTGTCGCAAGGCCTATTTCATTAATCTGTTGCGTTTGTTGTTTGTGACATCTATTTCACGTCCAGTATTCGACGTTTAATTGACATTTTGTTCATAAATTTGAGACGACAAAAAGAAAGAAAATTGTAGTTAAGGTTTGATGACGAAAGATGTGGTCACTGGTTGTTGGTTTCGCGGTGGTAAAGGAAGGATTTAAATATTTAGGAATTTTGAGTTTCATGAAAAACGGGACGTTTGGAGTATTTTTGAAAAATTAAAGGTTTTATGATTTTTTAAATAAATGAGATTAATAAATATATTATATGTCATGTATTTATTGGATGGCAATTTTTATGGCAGTTAACGAAGTAGATACTTAAATGTAATGAAATGAAACATTAAATAATTACTTTGACCAAAAAAAATTAGATACCTTAAAGAAAAAGGTATAATTTGGACACTTATTTTATAATAAAGCTTAAATTAAATTATTATAACAATCAACTATTGATTGATCTAACCAGTTCATTTACCAGTTGGTCTAGATCTCTTGAATAATTAGAAATATGAATCTTGACATATGAATAAGAAAAACTAAGTTAAAAAGATCGTCACTATAATAATACATGTAGTATTCGATCAAGATTAAACACCTATTGATATGGATACCCATAGTTATATAAAATTTGAATTTATAACAAATAATAAAGTAAAATACAATACTATGAAGTATAATATAAAACAACATATTTTAATATTTTAAAATTTTATGATATTGAACCCATCAGGTGGTCCTAGTAGAAAAGAGAATGTTGTTATTCATAGGAGGTTTGAGTTTAAACAGTTTGTCTGTACGGTATGTGTTGTCAAATCACTAAAATTAATTTAACAAATACTACATGTAACCACATCAAAATATTAAAAAAAACATATATGATATTTTCATTAAAAATGAATATTATAAGAACAAAAGTCATGAAAGCTTAATTATTTTAGACAGACATGCATGTTTAAACTTCACAATATAAAATTTAAATATGTATCTCAAACCCCAAAATCTTAAATTATGCCCTCAAACTTTAAACTAAATTTTAACTTTAAACTATATATTTAAAATCTTAAATCATAAACCCTAAATTTATCTAAGCATAAACTCTAAACTAAATCTTTAAAACCTAAATTAGATCGACTTATAAAAAATTTCCATTGACCATATATAAATATTTTCTTTAATATTAAACAATAAATTATTACGTGACATGTAAAGTTAGATAAGGAAAAGAAAAATTATATTATGGGCTTGATTTACCACATAAGTTATGGTCTCAATCAATAAAAACCATCCACAATGTTATTTTTATGTCATTTTTTTATTATATAATAATTTCTAAAAAATATTTTTTAAATGACATGTAAAAAATATGAGTGAAGACTAGGGGTGGCAATGGGTCGGGTCGGGACCGGTTTTGTATTCCTCATTCCGTCCCCAACACTTGCGGTTACAGTTTCGGGGAATCCCCATTAAACGTTTCGGCTATTTTTTCGTCTTCATACTCATCCCTTACGGATGGATCCCCACGGTTTTCTGTTAATACTCGTGCCCAAAAAAATAAACAAAACTTAATACATTAAAACTAATAATCAACATTAAATCTCTAAAATTACAAACATAAATGATAATTTTAATTTTACCAATAACAAACAAACCATTTCAAAATTATAAAATATGACTAAAATATTAACTATTGAAGCATGACACCCTGCACTACATTTAAAAGAAATATGTAACTAATAATATACAATTCCAAATCATGATCTGTTTGTTCTAAAAAGAACTAGATTCGATAATCTTTCCAACCATATAAATTACCTATGCAAATTTTACTTGTACAATTTTTATGGTGAATCTCTGAAGTCACCGTCATTTTGTTTTTTTAAAACAATCTGCAACATTTTCTTCTGATCTTTGCTCACTCAAAAATTAATAACTCCTAATATATAACTCGAAATCAAAAATTGTTTGTTTTAAAGGAATCTAGACTTCCGCATGGTTATAGAAATATAAGGTTTGCTTCCTAATTTATCTTGTAAAAGTTTTGGTGATTTTTCAAAGTTACTGATAAAATTATTTTTTAAGAAATGTGCTGTCAAATTTTTATGACCTTTCAACATTCAAATATTTATTTTTTAAAAATACATATCGAAATCGATCACCTTGTATTTTAAATAAAATTAAACTGAATCATGTTTACAATGATGTATAGACAATTTTCTAATCATTTTTATAAAATTTATTTCTAAACTTACTCCAGTTGTCCATACTAAGGTTATGGGATGTTAGATTTTTGTTGAAAAATGGGCAAATTACTCTTATAGCCATCTAAATTTGTAAATATATTGGGATTCGTGCGAATATTTTTCGGGGATCCCTACGGTGATTTATACGGGTACAGTTCGATTATCCCCACGGTTCGGATATAGCAATTCTCGTCCTCATCCCCATTTGAGCTTCAGTGATAAAATTTCCCTCGTCCCCGTCCCGGTGGGTGAAAATTTTGATTATTCCCCACAGTTTTCGGTTATTCCCCACCTAATTGCCACCCCTAGTGAAGATTCACTAATTGAAAAAAATGACAAAAAAAAATAATGTACTGTTTGTGTGACGTGGCTTGTAATAGAAAGCATAAAGGAAGGCATCCATTCTTTTGATATTCCTTTCAAAAATTTGGCCAAGATCTTGCAACCATCAAGTGGAAGTGGAAAACCAAGGTTAGACTCCCACTAAACGTTGTTCCTCGTAGTCTGTTTTAAATCGATATCAAATAGTTTAAGTTTTATATCAATTAAAATTTGAGTAAACTACATAGATGACCGCTGAACTATAGGTTTGGTGTCAAAATGACCATTATATTATTTTTTGCTGCAAATGCACCACACAACTATTTAAATGGTTCCATTTTAGCCACACGCCGTTAAAAAAAACGAAAAAGTTGACAGAACTGTTAAAAAAATTGGTATAATTACACATTTGGTCCTCTATATTTATACAATATATCAATTTAGTCCTAATTTTAATCTAATAAAATAAATTAATTATTCAATAAGATGGTGACACGTGTCACCACCTTATTGGAGTAGGAAAATGAAAATCAAGGAACTGCTCTTAGTAGGAATCAAACCTGGGACCTTGGGGGTGTAGCACGCGCGAGTTTGCCATTGAACCAAGCATATACTTGTGACATGCAATACTAATAATAATATGTGTTATACATATGGAGAGAAAAAAAACAAACAATATACTCGCCCTTAGAAGGATTTCTTGCCGGAGTTGTCAACTTCCTCTGGCAAAGTGGGAAATCTGGCTATGAACCTGTCTGGCCTGTAAGTTAGATTATCTATGCAACATCTGGTTAATGCTTTTCAGGATTGTTAACTTTGATACATGTGAATTGAATCATTGTTTGAGCAGGAGATGGAGTTTGGTTGGAAAGTAGTCGTGGGGACGATTGTCGGGTTCCTTGGTGCAGCGTTGGGTAGCGTTGGAGGCGTCGGAGGTGGTGGAATTTTCGTGCCAATGCTGTCTCTCATTATAGGTTTCGACCCAAAGTCGTCCACCGCAATTTCCAAGTGTGAGTTTCAGCTTTTATTCATATAATATGCTTATGTTCATCCATTGTTAGTCTGCAGCAAGCGTGATCACAATATGGTTAACATTGTAAAACTCGAGCTTTTACGCTGATTGTTTAGTCTTTACTCTTTAGCACTAATCATATGTTTATAACAAGGATTTTTATGATTGCAGGTATGATCATGGGTGCAGCTGGTTCAACAGTATATTATAACCTGAAACTTAGACACCCAACCCTGGAGATGCCACTCATAGATTATGATTTGGCATTGCACTTTCAGCCCATGCTTATGCTTGGAATCAGCATTGGAGTTGCCTTCAATGTCATGTTTGCTGATTGGATGGTCACGGTTCTGCTCATCATCCTTTTCATCGGTAATAAGAATTAACATCGTTTTCCGAGTTCTAATTCATCTGTTCCATCGCCGGTCTCCGCTATTCATACTTATTCGATATTATCTTAGTTAATAATCAATAGTGGTAATCGGATGATATGGAAAGAACACGCTTTCGGTTATTCAAATCAGAAAAAGGTGGTTATTGAGCAGGGCTAAACAGTTCATGCAATAGGAAGATAGTTTAGGCATGATTTATGATCTATGTAACATGATGTTCTCTGATTTAGAAGCATAAATTTGTCAATGCTAGGTACATCAACGAAAGCCTTATTCAAAGGTGTAGATACATGGAAGAAAGAGACAGCGATTAAAAAGGTATAATTTTCCATTTCTCCAAGTTTTGCAAAGGCTACTTCCCTTTTGTATAAGATTGTTAATGAGAATGTTGAGATTCTATTTTCAGGAGGCGGCTAAGTCCGAATCAGAGGAGTCCAAATCGGCCGGTGAGTACCTAGTGATTCTCATCCAATTAGTAAACGTTAACTATAGAAATAAGCTTTACAGTACATAGAGGTCTACTGATAAAAAAAGCTTCATTATGTCAATTGAAATCATAGCAAATGGATTATGCTAAACTTGAAATTGCAGATGGAAGTGCACGAGACTATAAACCGCTACCGAGTGACCCCGGAAACCAGCCATATGAAGAAGTAAGTTAAAGAACATTTTGGTTTTCGTATAGTCTTTGTAATAATTTCCTATTGTTGTTATATTCAATCCAGGTACCTCTACTGCAAAACATATACTGGAAAGAGGTATGCCTGCTCGTCTACGTGTGGATCGGTTTTCTTATCGTGCAAATTATTAAGGTATACTATATCGTCCAATAACATAGCAAGCACGACGCGTATTAGATCAGTTATCTTTCCTAAATGACATCTACATGTTTGTTTCTGCAGGAATATATTCCAACCTGCTCAGTCATGTATTGGATTGTGAACTCCTTGCAGGTAAAAACTGGAAATACTTTCCAGAATCTAGACAGATACATGGGAATTGATTCTTAAGGCTATTTTACAATATTATAACCTGAAACTTAAGACACCCAACCCTGGAGATGTCACTCATTGATTATGATTTGGCATTGCTCTTTCAGCCCATGCTTATGCTTGGAATCATCATATTGTTTGTTTTTTTCTTTCTCCATATGTATAACACATATATTATTATTAGTATTGCATGTCACAAGTATATGCTTGGCTCAGTGGCAAACTCGCGCGCTACACCTATCACCATCTTATTGAATAATTAATTTATTTTATTAGATTAAAATTAGGACTAAATTGATATATTGTATAATTATAGAGGACCAAATATGTAATTATACCATTTTTTTAACAGTTTCGTCAACTTTTTCATTTTTTAACGGCGTGTGGCTAAAATAGAACCATTTAAACAGATGTGTGATGCATTTGCGGCAAAAAATAATATAGTGGTCATTTTAACACCAAACACATAGTTCAGTGGTCATCTGTGTAGTTTACCCTTAAAATTTTAGTGTGCTTTGATTGGTATCAGGTCGTTCTCATGGATATCAATTAATATTGGTCGGTACAAAATTTTAATATTTTGGTTTTTTTTTAAAGGCAAAAATTGATTGGGTATTGTCGTGGGAAAAAAGATTTGATAATTTGGGGAGGGTAATAGTTTATTTCGCGAAATATGGATGAATCTACTTTAATTAGGGAAAGTCTGTAGAAAGATTAGACGAGTTTTAGATGTTGTTAAGAAGGGAAGACGAGTTTTCATTTAACATGCATGGTGTAGGTGTTCCTTGAATTTTTTTAGATGTAAAAAACTTTTTATTAATGTAGTCCTGCTTTCTGAATCAGGACGAGTTCTCAATGTTATTTAAACGAGACGGATATTTTATCAATCTACTTTAACAAGCGTTATAGAATTTTTCTAATAGGATAGTTTTTTTACGTTTGACGAGCTAACACTATTGACGAACACCGATAAGCACTGATAGATTATTTTATAAAATTTTTAAATTTAAGGTACTTTATGCGTAATTATAATTTTTTAAAAAAATTAAAAGTGTAATTTAATTAAATTACTTTTTTAATTTTAAATTTATTTTAAATATTATTAATCAAAATAAACTATCAGTAAATCAAAAAAATTCTAGGTTTTTTTTTTGCTTTGAAATTAACCCAATAGTCGCCGCACCCACCGCCAACCGCTGTCGTCACCGACAACCTTTGTCGCCGCCAGTCCTAATCCTTCGTTGTAATTAGGTAATTTATCCCCAATTTTTGAAACCCTAATTATCTTAAATTTGATTCGATTTAAGTATTTTTCACTTAATTTTCATTCAATTTATCCCCAAATCCCAAAATCAGTTGCCGCAATCCAATTTTGTTGATTGATTCGCAAAAATAATGGCTGATTTGAACCCCCAAAAATTGCAGTTCGTCACGCGTACCGGTATGGTAAGACCGTACCGGTACGCCTGGAATTTTTGGTCATTAAAATTTTTGGGCTTTTTCATGTTTTAAGTATGGTGCATGCTTCATGAGTTTTTATTTTACCTTTTTATTAAGTTTCATTATATTAAATTTTGCTTTCATTTACTTGTATTAAATTGCAAGTTTTTTTCGAGATGGTTGATATCGAAGACATTGAAGATCTAGAAAAAATTGAAGCTACGGAGTCCGAGCCCTATATCGAGGACAGAGAACGCGGACTTAATTCTGAAGAAGAAGAAGAACCTGGTTATGATGTTGACGATGCAAAACAAAATGATGATAAGAAGACCCTTGACTATTTCATCGACGAAAGAATATGTGATAAGATTGGAAAAGAATTAAAGGATTATGATGAGAATGATATGAGTATGCTAAAGTTGAAAACTTTAGACGATTGCGTTGAATTTTACCATACCTATGCTAAAGTGAAAGGGTTCGAAGTTCGAGTCGACCAGACAGTGAAAAGTAGAGCTACAAATAAAATAATTGCAAAAAAAATAGTGTGCCGTAAGAAGGGACATAGAGACGAAAAATAGTATAACTTGCCAAACAGAAAACGTCTACAAAGACCGGACATCAGAGTTGATTGTGGAGCATTTATTATATTTAAATTAGACAAACACCATCATTATTGAAAAGTTGTGAAATTTCAAGAAGAACATAATCATGATATGGTTCACGCAACACATGTTGCATATATCAGGTATGTAATTTTTTTTAATAATTAAATTGATAGGTACTAAATTCTAGCTGATTATATATATTTAATGTTTTTTTTTATTTTAGGTCATTCCGAAAAATTAGTCAGTTAGATAAGCTGAAGATAAAGAGCATGCACCACACTGGAATTACTCCAAGTAGGATAATGTGAAATTTCGTGAATGAAGCTGGTTCAATTCAGAATGTTGATTTTCTACTCAAGGACTTGTACAACTATCTGGATAGAATTAGACGAGAAGAAGTCCAAGATGGTGATGGTGAAACAGTGATGGCATATTTATATGGGAAGCGAGAATTTGATCCTTTCTTTTTTGTTAGGCACACGAGGGATGAATCCGGACACTTAGAGAAGTTATTCTGGTCCGATGGTGTATCACGCGCCGACTATAAACAATTTGGTCATGTACTTGCATTTGATACAACTTACAAGTGTAACGCATACAACAAGCCGTTTGTTGTTTTGGTTGGTGTCAATCATCATCGAAACACAGTGCCATTTGGATGTGCATTGATTGTGAAAGAGAAATATGATACATATGTGTGGGTATTAGAACAATTGATCGAAGCGGGAGATGGGTACAAATCCCTTACTGTTATTACTGATATAGATAAGGCTATGGCAAATGCCATTTCTCGAGTACTACCCGGAGAAAAAACATAGATTGTGTTTGTGACATATCATGAGGAACGTGCTTTTTCATATGGAACAAGATTTTTTTTATGGCTTTATGAGATGCGGTGACATGTGTAGGACGTCATCTAATTTTGAAAGTGTCTGGAAAGAACTAGTGAAAAAGCACAACTTTCAAGGAAAAAATAGGTAGAGAAATTATATGAAGATAAAGAGAAATGACTAAGGAAATTTTTTTGCTACATTGTGCAAAGAAATGTCGTATGAGAGTTATTATTTGGTTAAAAAACGAATTTCGAGATGAGTGCATGTGTTATTGGCTAGAGCATGTTGAAAAGGAGAAGTGGTATCTTGTACTTAAAAATATGACACATGATACCATGTATTGTTGCTGTATGAAGTTAGAGTCTGTTAGATTTTCATGCCGTCATATGTTTGTCGTGTTGAAATATAAAAAGGCTAAAGAAATACCACAAGGGTGCATGATGAAACGATGGACTATTTATGCGAAGAAAGATGTTGGACTTAAAAATAAGAATGCAGATTTCGAAGATAATAATCCAACAATAATTCAAGCTAGATATTCCACTCTAGCCTCTTATTGTATGACCACATGTCACCGTGCATCATAGACATTGAAGACTTTCAACGAAGTTAAAGATCAATTTGCAAAAATAAGTCTGAAATTACAAACGGTTAAAGTGTGATCTAATAAGAGAAGCAGTAAAGATAAAGAGACTCTTGAAATTGGCGATCATATAGTTCTTGAAACTGGAAGAGGAAAACCCAAGAGAACGAAGCGCCAAGATTCATCGTCCAGATGGAGGATCGCATTATGAGTCGTTTTGATGCAGTTGAGGAACGTATAGAGTGGTTGGAGTATTCAGTTGACCTCCTTCATGATGATGGCTATGGCGACGATGGCAATGACGATGGCGATGATGATGGCAGCGACGATGCACCCGAAGCTTATATTTTTGTTACTTGGATTATATTTTTTATAAATTATGATGGAACTTTTTATGAATTATGATAGAACTTTTTTATGGATTATGATTGTTATTCTTTTATGATGAAACTTTTTTATGGATTATGTTGGAACTATTAGAACTTTTTAAGTTGGAGTATTCACTTGTTATTATTTTACTGTATGAATTATGGATTATGCTAGAACTTATGTTGGAGTATTCACATGTTATTCTTTTATGAATTATGTTGTAGTATTTTTTTTGTTATTATTTTTTCGTAGTTGCTCAACAAGCGCTATAGAATTTTCCTAATATTTAACGCACTCATGTATGCTATTTTTTCCTCAACAACATTCTCCTATAAAATTTTGTTTTTAAAGTTTTAACTATTTTTTATAATTATATTTTAAAAATAAAATATAATAATTTAATTAAGTTATATAACCATTATTGATTTTAAAATTAATATTTTTATATAAATATATTTATATGTATGTAAATGAAATATATTTTTAATACATAAAATTGACTTTATGGTTCAAATTAATTAGTTCAACGTGATATTTATAATAAGTATAACTTACTTGAACCATAAAACTAAATTTAGATATCAATTTAAATACGAAAACAAATTTCAAGTGCTTTATTAGACCCAAATATGAAGTGTTGTTGCTAGGGTTGGCAACGGGTAGGATTTGGGTAGGTTGGAGTTTCACCCACCCCATCATTCATATCCTAAATCATCACCTAACGCATCCACTACCTGTTTGATCATTGACTCAAATTCGCTCCACCTATCAACTGCGGATGAGGCGGGTGGATCGGATCATAAATGATTTCTATTATTAGAAAATTATAGTTAAAAATTAGACCTGGCAAACTTGACCCGAGAACCGAAACCCGAACCGAATTACCCGAATCCAGACCCGAACCGAAACCGAAAATCAACCCGAAATTGACCCGAAATCTGATCCGAAATTTGATCCGAAACCCGATATAAACCGAACCGAAACTGAACCGAATTTAGTTGAACTGAATAGACCCGAACCGAATGGACCCGAACCGAATAGACACGAACTGAATGGACCCGAACCGAATAGACCCGAACCGAATGGACCCGATTAATAGAAATAAAGAAAGATAAAATATGAACAGCCGCACAAATCACTAAAATGTCAAATATATTGACTTTATAAAGTCATATATATGGTGTAAAAATCTGACCAACCTAAAAATTTGATTAAAAACGACTGATCTCCCATTGAACCGAAAATAACCGAACCGAAATCAACCGAACCGAAAATAACCGAACCGAAATCAACCGACCCGAAACACAATAGACCCGAACTAAAACCGAACCGAAACCGAAACCGAATCTGAACCGAAAATATCATACCCGAAATAACCGAAACCGAAATGACACGAACCGAACCCGAACCGATTGACCCGTTTGCCACCTCTATTAAAAATACATGTAAAATCTTACTAAAAAATTAATATTTAATACATTAAAGTCAACTATTATTAAAATTCTAAATTTCCAAATAATCTTACATACAACAGAACCTACATAAACAAAATTCATTTTTCAATAATAAACAAAAGCTTAAAAAAATCTAAGGTTCAAAATATTTTTTAAAATTAATATTATACCGATGGATGGGGCGGGTGACGAATCGGATGGTGGGTTAAAAAAATTTCACCTGAATCCATCACCTGCTCCATCCACCATCCACTTCAAATAGATCAAACCTACATTTTATCGAATTTTCGTCTATTTAGTTGGATTGGGTGGGTCGGGTGGGCAACCATCCATGGATAATTGTCGGCTCTGGTTGTCGCCTTTATGATCAGGGATGGACCCAGAGGGGGCTGAAGGGGGCAGTCATCCCCCTAAAATTTTGAAATTCATATATGACTTAGAAAATTTTTAGAAATTTTCTATATATTTTTTATTAAAATCTATATTCGCCCCCTTTAAAATATTATAAGTTTGTCCCGCTTAAAATATTATAGATTCGTCCCTCCTAACATAAAATTCGGTGCCGATCCTTGTTTAGGATTACATGAAATTATGAATAGTATCTTTGCAGCATATCTTAGTTGACATTCTGAAACTTGTTGTAATTTTCCATATTTTAAAAAAAAATAGATGTCGTATATAGACTTGGATTTTGTCCTAAAGCCTAGATATCCTTAAAGTCAAAGTCAAAGTCAAACATGTTTTAAGCTTAACCGGTCCACTAATCAAAATTGTCAACTTAATTCTCATCATCAACGACTTCCAACTTTCAAGTTATGGAAATTACCCAGAATTTCATATGGGTTTTTCTTGCCACCTGTCAAATATTTAATCCATAAATAAATCATGCCAGCTTAAAGCCTTCAAAAGGTTGGAACTAGCAACCAACCTATATGAAGGAAGTTGCTAAGAAGTTGAGAATTCAACGTGTCGTGTTTTACTAGCTGTCAAATCAGCCTCTCTCTTTTTTTTTCCTTCTTTCCATTCTCAAAAAAATAATGGTTCCTTGTACATATATGTATTAACATGAAATTTTGCATTTATGGGTTATGAATCAAAGTACAACTATGAATATACATACAATAAGGCAGCTTGAATCATTTGAATTTTTCCATGAAACTTCCTGATCATAGCATCACCCACTGATTCATCGGATTAAAGTTCTCTTTGCAAATTGCAACTGTTGTTCTTTTATTACAACACCAAAACTAATGTTTTTCCTTCACCTCCAGCACACGACATGCATGCCAACGAAAGAATACAGTAATTTTCGTACAAATCAAAGCTTCTGCAAGTATAAATACATGTATTATTATTATTCTACATGCAACTTACGGGTATAAACATGAAACAGATCTGTTTTTTTTTATCTAAATTCTACAAACTGATGAATACAAAAGAATGAAAAAATTTGAATCACCGGAACAAAACACCGCCATTAACGAACCCTTCTTGGATGCAGAAACTTAGACAAGAACCCAGTTTTGTTCATCCCTTGTTTGCTTCTCAATCTGGAAGCAAAAGCCACCGATTTGCTCTTCGTCAACATGTTTTTCCCACTAATAAATAACAAAGAAAACCCATCCTTTCCTTCCTTAGGAAAACTATAACGATGCATGGGAGAAGAGGCGTAGGAAGAAGAAGCTGAAGACGAAGAACAATACGACGACAGAGAAGAAGAACAAGAGGAGCCGATCGTAGTAGTACAACGTGAGCTCGAATTGGCCGGTAACCGCGAAAGTTTGTCTCGCAAACAAAGCGAACAGACGCCCGGGGATTGCTTGTGCTTGGGGTGTTTTCTGCAGCAGGCCGCTTGATCATTAGGCTTGGATCTTCGTCTTCCACCTCCGGCAACATCTTTCTTTGAATTTGATGATCCTATTCTGAAGTTCTCCATTAGAGTTTTGTTTCGTATCGTATTTGGGATTCTTTGTTCTTTGTTGCTATCGCCATTGCAAGGGATCTTCAAGCTGTATATAAAGGCTCTTTTGTGGGGGTACGTTTCCAAGAGACTTCGTCTTCATGGGAGGAGGTTTCGTTTTTTTTTCTTTTCAATTTCTCGCTTTTTGACTGTTTTAATTCAATTTGGTTTTGTGTGTTAAAAAGCAAAAATTATTGCATGGTCCCGGACCACCACGTCATCCATGGTCCCCATCCACTAAAAATCAGCCATGTAATTTTCATGTCATTTTTTTAAAGATGAATCTTCATCTTTTTAAGCCATATAAATAGGGAGTGGGTGGTTACACAGTGACATGAAAAAAAAGAAATTACATGGCTGATTTTTAGTGGATGGGACCATGGATGACGTGGTGGTCCGGGACCATGAAATAATTTCTCGTTAAAAAGGTGTTGGAAAAGGAAATAAAAAATGAACGGCTCTGATTGAGTGCCCACTTGATTGTAGGATGGATGTTTTCTTTAAAAAAAAACAATAGTAATAATTTTGTTTCTAGTCCTTGTATTCTTTGCACATTTAAAATTAGTCTTTGTTCTCTTATAATTTAATAATTGAAGTCCAATTAATAATACCGTCAGAATACTTCCATTATAAACGTAACAGAACTTTTATTAGATAGGATGGTGTGGCATTTTAAAAAAAAATTGTTTATGTTAAAAGACAACGACAAATATATGAGCATACTATAAAAGAAAAATACATTAATATTTATATGAAAAAAAAATTCGGGAAAAACCCATGTAGAGAGAAAGAGAGATTTCACTAATGTTGAAAAATAACAAGGATACAAGAGGTATGTAGAAGGCTCGATAAGTAAATAAAACATTACATTTGTAAAAAAATTCAGCACTAACAAGCATAATAAAAGTCTATGCTTTTTTCAGTTTGTTACTTACATAATTTTCACATGACTTGAATTCATTAAGTTGTCCCAGCAATAAAGGGTGTCGTTGTTTTTTTAAGATGATCTAGGTTCGAGCAACATAGTATGTATAATATATGTGCGTTTTCAAAACACTAAGAATAAAGAACTTGTACTATCATGTAACCACACCAAAGTATAAAAAACACGACTTTGAGTTGAGCATTCGATATTTTTTTGAAAAAAAGAAATATTACGTAATTCAGTCTAATGGAGATTTTTTTACAACGTTATCAATTGGATTTTAATTATCAAATCAAAAGAGCTGAGAGAGACTAAATCCTTGGAATTATAAAAAATAAAGGGATTAGATTTAAAATATATGACGAGTACAGGTACTAGGAGTAACATTAGACCTTTATGTGATGGCGGGCGTAGAAAATGAAGATAGTCATGGCCTCATGGGAGGAAAGGAGGTGGACGTGCTCAAAACGGTGGAAAATTTGCGCCGTATTGGGGTGGAAAATGTGTTAAAAATTGTAGCAAAAGAAAATCTTAAGTAGGCACCAATAGACTTTGGCCACGTGTTATTCCAAGATAATTGTTTTTAATGACTTGGAGCTATTTTATTTACATTTGACAATTGCACCGCCACACACGGTCAAAAGTTGGGTTAGTCCAAATTGCGTTCGTAATTCCAAATTTGATTTGATTTGAATTATTATTTTATTTAATATTTAATTTAATACAAATATAAACTTTTAAGATAAATAAACTACTTAAATAATAACTCAACTTTTAAGCCATTATCTTTTTCGTTATTTAAAATAAAATCGCTTTAATTTGATCGTTGTTGTTAAAGAAATTTACCATTATAGTCACTCAAATGTTAAGTCTCTAACAACGGTTAAATTTTGCTTACTTAAATTTATACAAACGATTTATTTGTTATTTTAACTCTTAAATCATTAAATTTATTATTAAAATGTGAATAGTTTATGAAATTTTTTTTGATACACTAGTTATATAAACTTTGTTTCATATAACTCTTTTATCTTTAGAGTTCGAGATTTAGTGTATGTTTTAAAGTTTAGAGATTTAAGTTTTATGGTTTAAAATTTAAGATTAGTGTTAGAATTTAGGGTATATGGCAATTTAGCGTCGTCGTCTGTTTTTTATATTTCCAAATAAGAATCTATTCAATTTTGGATTACTCCTTTTCACACATTTCATTGTGTTTGTTCATATGTTTTTGTTATACGATTTTCGTCTGTCTTGTGGCACAATTTTATTTTATTTTATGATAATTTGATGTTCGTGTGGCGATCAATATGTCACATCTTCTATTTAAGGAAGATCAACAATCTAATATGATTAGATTTTCTTTAGTTATTGCTTGTCGATGCAATTAGAAGTTGAGCAATCTATAAGTTTAATTTTCTTTATCTATATTCTTACATCTATATAGCGTCTAATTGAATAAAATTAAAACAATAATTGTTGGATTTAAAGGGATGTTTTATTCTTTTATACATTCACGGCCTTTGAATTTACATGTTTTAGTATTCTTTCATCATGAGTTCGTTTGATGGACTTGGTCCCCAAGACTCTTTGTCTTATTAAAATACATATATATAATTCATTAACAGATTAGCAATTGAATTTGCAAAAATAAATGAATTAATATCTAACATATCTGAATATTGAACTCATTTTAATCCTAATAATAATATTGCAAATGAAAACGTATATGCATTTTAGCCCAAGCTATACCTAAAGCTGACCCTTGGCTTCTGCTGCTGCTTCTTCTTCTTCTTCTTCTTCCTTTGTCTTCTTGGTTTCTTCGTCAGTATTGCTTTGTTCCATACAAGATTCCATCATTTCTTCCACTTCCTCTACCTGTACATTTTTTAAGTTTTAAAACATTACATTACAGTCAAAGAACGGATGTAGGATTTTATGTTAGAAGAACAAATCTATAAAAATTTAAGACGGCAAATTTATAAAATTTTAGGAGACGCGAAAATAAATTTTCGATAAAAATTTTTTAAAAATGTTCTAAATCATATATGAATTTCAAATTTTAGGGGGGCGACTGCCTCTCTAACCTCCCTGGGTCCATCCTTGATTACACGTGTAGTTGAATTGCTACCCTACAAATAATACATATTGCCAACGAAAAAAATCCCACCAACACTGCTTAGATGTTGCGAAGTCAAAATATATATGCCAAACTTTGAACACATTAAAATATACACGCACGTAACATGAATTTATTAAAATTTGGATAAATTACGTACATCATCATTGAATTAAACTCTTAAATTTATTTTCGTTACTGAAGTTTCAAAACATTCAATTTATTCATTAAAGTCTAGACATGAAACGTTTTTGGTCACTAACATTTAGACATTGAACGTTTTTTGTCACTTTTAAACCTCAAGCGGTCGTAGATGGTGGTCGTTCGATCCCAAATGTCACCAGTCACTTTTTCTCGGCTCTCTAAGTTTGAATTCGACCTCAATTTTGTCGAAAATTGCTCAAAAGTTCATGAATCGGCCAAAACCCTTCTAGTTTCTCTCCCGTGATGATGAAGTTTTTCACCATTCGAATTTTGGAGAAATTCCTTTGTTTGCCGGTATATGAACGTCGTCAAAAAATTAACGGATGAGTGACCAAAAACGTTCGATATCTAAACTTCAATAAGTAAATTGAATGTTTTAAAACTTCAGTGACCAAAATAAGTTTAAGAGTAAAATTTAGTGACGATTTGCGTAATTTACCCTAAAAATTTACCACGCCTTACCGAGGCTAAGATTTTTTTATCCTAACTTGTATCGACGGATAGTAACTTTTGTCGATGTAGAATCTAGCTACTGACGAAAATTTGTATTCCGTAAGAAATATACACTTGACGGAATATTCACCGTTAATAGAGGCTTATTTCGACGGATCTAAAGTCAGTCAGCATAAATATTTATACAACATATTTTTTATATTTGAGCCAAGGTATATCGATAAATTTTAATCGTCAATATAGTCCTCTATCAATCAACATAAATGTAATTATCCACGTATTTAGACCAATTCTCGCTTATCCCTAAGAATTAAAAAGTGTAATTGTGAGTCTCCAATTACACTCAATTCAACTAGATTCATAAATTACAATAGTTTATCAAATACTATATATATATATATATATATATTATAATTACCCTCAAATTCCAAATATCAGACGACTTTTCAAATCTGTCTAACATGCAAAACTAGATAACAAACACGGGGTTGAGTATTTCACCTACATGTATTATTTTCAAACAAATTGATAGAAAATTATCATTTTAGACTATTAATTGAAGACCAAGTCCGTTACTAGGAGCAAGGTATCTAAATTATAAATCATTTTAGACTATTAAATGAAGACCAAATCCGTTTCTAGTAGTTTGTCCTTTTCGATGTCTCACACTAGAAATTTTAATTTTAATTTTAATTTGTAACTTTAAATTTTAAATCATAAACCTTAAACTTTAAAAATACACTCAACTTATAATTCCATAAACTCTAATCTTAATCCTAAACCATAAACTTAATTTTTTTTAGTACGAAACATAAAAAATACCGGAAAAGAGCATAGAATTTCTATTCATATTCTATATAACCTAAAAATTATCATTTTGTCAATATTCACATTGTTAATAATTAATAAAATATGCTTTAGAAGGCGAGGGATTAGGCATATAGCAATGAGAAAAAAGAAACCTTGTCAATGAATTCCCCAGCTAAGTGTGCACCATCAGCTGTATTTTGAGCCATATCTTCAACCATTTCAAAGGCATCTTTAAGTCTGCCTTCCGGCAGATGATTTCCGATATCATCCGCCACCTCCTCCACACCCTCCGCCACTTTTTCGACAATGTCCGCCACCGCTTCTACTTCATCTATTACAGTTTCAACTTCATCTGTACACATATATAAAAAACAATATAACACTAACATTAACATATATATATATATACATGTATATATATATAGAGGAGAACTTATTATATATCCAAACCTTTCAGTTTCAACAATGGCCCCCATTTGCTCCTCCAGAAGGGTAGGACCACACTCACCAGAATTCCCAGAACCCAAAGTTGCCTGCTGGGAAAAAAATGACTGTGAAATACAAGATTTCTTTCGTTTTTTTTAATTGAAAAATAAATAAAAGAAGCGAAAAATAATGTTAGACAAGACTAACCAGGAACCAGGATCAGGATTAGAAGGAAATGAAGGTCCTGGTCCAACACTGCAACAAACGACCTTGTTCTTGTCTCTGTCTGCATTTTGCAACCTAAGACCACTGCCCAGCGATTGCAGATTCTGATTCCTTGGAATCTGATATATTTCCTTGTGTTTTGATATCACCAAGACATGACTACAACGTGTAAGTGCAGGCTGAAATTTGCAGAACGACTCCATTTGAACTCTGCATTGACAGATCGACGCTGGAATACTCAACATAACTCCTATTATTACAGCTTTTCTTAATGTCTAATGAACTTAACGTTTATGTAAGAACAGGAAAAAAATGAGAAATAATCACAGTTGATGGAAAATGCAGGCTTTTCTTGAAAAGATTATAGCGTGCTTTTATAGAGATATAGTTGTTTTAGGTGGAATAGGTAGGGCAAATATTATGAATTTTCTTGGAAGTCAATGAACCCTAATCCTTGTTTACATGTTGGATTTTTTTATTATATATTTTCAAATTTCTTAGAAGTTTCTTCCTATTTGAATTGAGCTGTCTACATGTTGTAGCACGTTTCTTTTGATTGTCCAATGGAACAATGTATTGTCTTGGAAACCCTTAAATTATTTGAAAATTGCCAAATATGATATCCAAGTTGTAAAAATGTTGCCTAATTAAGTACTAAGGTTTATTACCAATCTACTAGGTTTCATTGATTGCAAATAATATCTTTCAAAAAGGGTAAACTACGCTTTTCATCACTCAACTTTGACCGTCTTCCTGTTTTGATCACTAAACTTTTAAAATATACAATTTGATTATGAACTTTCTAATTGCTATTTTTTTGTCACTCGAACATTAAATAAAAAATAACAAGGGTGACATGGATAGTTTTATGATGGTGTGGACTACTTTCTATATACTGACGTGAAAGTCATGTGTCGTCCACCTCATTTTTTTTCTTTTTATTTCATCTTCTTCCATCACAAAGATAAAACTTTAATAGTTTTATCCATATGTCACGTCGAGATCAGAACCTCTGTTCTTTGACGCTTTCTCCAACCACTTTAAACAATGGCGAACTCGTCTCATACCACTATCAATTTAGATATTTTTAAAGTCTCTTTAAAACTTACAAAACTCAACCTAAAATCCAAATGTAAACATCTATGATCTACAATCTCTGTCATCCGTTCTATGTTTAATCAGGATATATAGTTTGTCATCTCTTTCACTACTTTCTCACTGTCAAGATTTTTTCCACGTGTAACGGCCTTAGCCTTTAGTCACTCTGTTACTAAGTCGTGCGACACTTGAACAAGACTCTTCTCGATCAAGTCAACCATTTTTCCTCGATGGAACTGCTCAAAGATGAGCAAGCAGCACTTTAGTCTCACGCCACAACACGATTTTTCAGGCAAGGGGTCGAGACCGTGGGGCATAGCGGATGCACACGGTCGACCCCCTACTTCTCCGTACAAAACGAAAATCATTTATTTTATTAAGACGGAAAAAAAGAGTAACATGTTACAAAAAAGAGAAGACTCACGCACACCATCGACTCGGGCGGTAGGGGCCGCCTCGATGGAGTGTAGGACAACTCGTGGCTAGTCCAACTGCTGACTGTCCACCCCCTACATATATGCGAAATAAACATAATGGAAACACCCCGAGTAAACATTACTTTGCTTGAAAAAATGACACTCTTTTCGTAACCAAAGAAACACTTATTTAGCCCACACCCAGGGTTGATCCCGACGCAACTACTTGGTTGTGGCCGAAGAAAGGGGATGACCACAACATCCTCCCCCACCCAATTTGTCAATGCCCTCGTCGACTGTGTAAACTTGAACTCCTTGTTCAACTTGGATTGCTGCTAAAGTCCTTCCTTTAGCCCTAAGAATGATAGTAGCTGCAACCAACCCGAGATGATCTCCTTGAAACAGCAAACAACCAAGTGAAGAAGCTAGAACAACCTGAGACGATACCATGAAGTCCAAACCTAAGACAACATCATAGTCATCCGTACTGGCCATCGTGTTGTTGATGTTTCCCTCCCACGGTCCGACCTTTGTCATCACATTCTTAGCACTTCCACATGTCACCAAGGCTGCCGAATTCACTGTCTTCATCAACTTTCCATCCTTGGTCACTTTCAGGTTGCATTTGTTTGTGTCCTCGGGAGAAATGAAGGTATCTGTTGCACATGTATCCACTAAAGCCTTTGTGGGTCTGCCATTTAGGACAATGTCTACGTACATCAAGCCCCTCTCGGATTTTGTCTTTTTCCTTTCCACTTGTGATGTCAATGCATATAGGAAACGGATAGAGCCCATTATATCTCGTTCACCCTCTTGATTCTCAGTTTGGTGGTCTGACTCATCCCCATCTTGTGTAATGGTCTTCAAAACATTAAGTGTGCCTTTGTGTGGGCAAGATGCCACGCGGTGAGGCCCCTTACAAAGGAAGCTACGTAAGGTTTGCCTGAATGCATCATTGTCTAGCCCCGTCTTGAGATTTGCTCCCTCATGTGAGATGTCGCCATCATGTCGCCTTCCACTGTTTCCCAAAAATGAAGATTTGTCCAACCTTTCAACTCTCTTGTGAGTACCCTTACCATTTCCTGTATCTTTTCCATTTCAATACCCATTACCAGTGCCGCGGCCATTCCCATGGCTCCCATTGCTGCCATTCCCATTACCTTGGTAGGCACCACTATAATTTCCAATTGGGGCCTTACGCTTCAGAGAATTATCGGTGTAATCGCTAAGACGTTCAGCTACAACCATTGCCGCAGCCACCGTAACTGGCCTTTCTCTTTGAATCTCAATTCTCGCCCACTACTGGAGCCCCTCAAGAAAGTAGAATATCTTGTCGTTCTCAGACATATCCTTGATGTCCAACATCAAAACAGCAAAATCTCTTACATAGTCACGCACAGGTGTTGAGTGACGTAGTTCTCTCAATTTCTTCTGTGCAACATAATCCACATTCTCAGGGGAAAAACGAATCCATCAATTCCTTCTTCAGCTCGCCCCAAGTCTTTATGAAGCACACCCCACCATTAAACTTGGAGCCCCACCATAACTTTGCATCGCCATCCAAATACATTAAAGTCGTGGAGACTTTGTCATCTTCAGATGAGGTACCCATTGCTCGGAAGTAATGTTCCATATCAAACAATAAATTTTCAAGTTCTTTGGAATCTCTATTCCCTTCAAACCGTTGAGGCTCTGGGACTTTAGCTCTTTGGCTCCTGCCACTTGCAAAATGAATTTCCCATATCTACTTTGACCAGATTCACAACACACCTCAGCTCTTCCAACTCGTCCTTTAGTTCATCAATGGCTTTCTTGGCATTATTTTTGAGTTCCTTTAAACAATCCCCCAGTTCTCATTGAGCTTCCTCAATTGCTCGAATACGGTCGTTCGATATCATATGAGCCCTCATGGCAGCAACGACAGCTTCAAACTCCTCAAATTTCACAGGATCTACCGACTCACGGTGACTGCGATCTACCGACTCACAATGATGATGTTTAGCCATTCCGAAAATTATTCAAGCAACGTTGTATCCTGAGAATACAAACAAGCACCAACGTCAAGATATGATTTAAATAGCATCGTTCTTAACAAGGAACAAGACACCAATATGTCTCAATCAACAAACAATCATGCACTTCAAGAAGGCAACAAACTTAAATTTCACACATCACATGCGCCATTGCGCTAAAGAAACAAGTAATCATTGCTAAACACAAATAAGTCATAAGCACTATTGTACAACACATCACAAGCGCCACTGCACAAAGTAGCAAGCAAGCACTAATATGCCACAAACAACCAATGAGCACCACTGTGCTTTAAATCACAAACGCCACTGCGATAAATCGCAAAAGAGCAACACTATGCTCTAAATTGTAATTTGGACACCTTTAAGCCAATTACAAATGGGGAACCGTTGTGCCTTAAATCGCAAACGTCACTACGTTAAGAGAGCAACACTATGCTCTGAATTGTAATTTGGGCGCCTTTAAGCCAATTACAAATGGAGGGTACCGCTGTGCTTTAAATCCCGAACGTCACTGCGTTACATCACAAATAAGCACCTATGTGCTTTTTGAGAGAATTGGGCACCTCTGTGCATTGATTATCAAGGGAGCACCACTGTGATGTATTCAAAGGGCACCTCTGTGCCAAAAATAATGATTGAGCACCATTGTGCTATCTCCAATGGGCACCTCTGTGCCAAAATAATAATTGAGCACCGATGTGCTAAGATTAATACGCGCCACTGCGCTGAGGTAACAAATCGGCACCCCTTGCCAACACTCACCATTGAGCACACATGTGCTCTACTAAGTCTCGACCCAGCATCATCATATTGAGTCACGCTGCCTACTCCACACACGGAAGCGCTTGGCGTAGATTCTAGCCACCCTGCCTACCCTCACACGGGCGCTCGGCGTGAAACTAGTCCACCCTGCCTACTCTGCTTGTGGAAGAGCTTGGTGTAACATTACACTAACCTGCCTACTCTATGAACGGAAGCGCTTGACGTGACATGACACCATCTTGCCTACTCCTTGACTGGAAGCGCTTGGCGTAGGACTCGGCCACCTTTCCAACTCCCCACATGGGAGCGCTCGACATGAAGCCCACCCGACCCTAACTACTTCAGAAAGGAGTGCTTGGTTTGCTGTCATTCGACCCTGCCTACTCCATGCATAGTAGCACTTGGTCTAACGTCACATGATGCACAGGGTTCAAATCAAAGTCTACAACCAGGCTTACTAGCCTTTGTAACATTGTTTATTTTTAATAGCAAAATGACCAAAATGAGAACAATTCGAAAATTTAATGATTAAAATTATTATTTTTTAAATTAAGCGGCCAAAACATGAATACTTACGTTCAAAGTTGATTGATGAAATTTATACTTTATGCTTAAAAAATGGTGATATCCATTTATAACTAATTTTAAATAGGAATATTACCCAATTACGTTAGCATCTATTTTTCATTCACCCGTTCAAAATGATTTCTGATTTCTTCTACCTTAATTATCATTTAAACTTTAGTTAAAATTAGGGCTGTAAATGAGACGAGACAGATCGTATACTACTCGAGCTCGACTCGATTCTAAATCCTAAACATAAGTATTAAACCCTAAAATATAAACCCTAAACATAAGTATTAAACCCTAAAATATAAATCCTAAATTCTAAACCCAACAACCTAAACCTTTAAACCCTAAACTAACACCATAAACCCTAAATTTAACAAGCTTGAGTTTACACAACTTGTGTATCAAAGTTTTTTTCTTCATAAGACTTTAAATGAGACGTGAAAGATGAAGAGTTACTCGAGTCCAATGCGGTCAAAGATCGATCAACACTTGACTTGATTGGGCTCGAATCAAGCTCGAACTCGACTCGAGTTCTAAACGAGCCAAGTCGAGCTCAGATTTTCCAGGCTCGTTAGAAATTACTCAAACTCGAACTTGACTCGAATTCTTAACGAGTCGAGCTGAGCGTAGCACTACTCGAGCTCGACTCGGCTTGTTTACACCCATAGTTAAAACCTAGAAGTTTGATTTATAACCAAACAAGTGGTATAAGTGAAAAAAGTGAATGATATTCATTTTAGGATACCCAAGTTCAATCGGTTTGTCTGCAAAGTGTGTGTGCCTTGTCAAAAAATTAAGAATATGTATGAACAGATGTTACTTTCTAACCACCTTTAGACTATTAAGAAAATATAGAAGTTTTCTTTAATATCTAAGTATTAACTCGGTGTGAAAAATCTTGGAGGTTCAAGATAAAGTTAGCAAAATAGGTTCGAGTAGGGGTAGAAATCGGGCGGTGTGGGGACGGTTTTGCATTCCCCACTTCGTCTTCAACACTTGCGGGGATAGTTTTGAGGAATTCTCATTACATGCTTCGTAGATTTTTTTCGTTGTCATCTTCATACCCATCGAATCCCCACGAGTTTCGGGTAATCCCCATCCCAAAAAAATAAACAATATTTTCTATTTTACTAACCAAAATATATAGCCAATTTCAATTTACAAGTCATATATTCAATACACTTAAAAAATATGGTTGAAAGTGAATAAGGTTGTTGGGTAACATGAACGGCATAAATTAAGAGATAAATATATTATATACTCTTAATTAACAGAACAAGGTAAATTATTAGAGAAGCCACCAAAATGTAATAAGGTTTAAACAAAAGACACAAATATCTTGATGGATTAAAATATTGATAATAAGATAGGTGGATATACATGTAAATGAAAGTTAATTATATATTTTTAAAATTTTTTGTAAAATATCGGGGATCCTTGCGGATATTTTTCGGGGATCCCTACAATTATTTATATGGTTACAATTCGGTTATCCTAGTGACAAATCCAGAATGGTTTATGAGGGTGGGCACAAGTTAAAATTTTTTTGAGGGTGGACACAAGTCATAAAAAATCACAAAATTTCAGGGTGGGCACAAGTTATAAAATTTAAGGACTAATTTATAGAAATACGAAAAATTGAGCCAAATGTATGAACTTTAAAAAGTTCAGGGTGGGCACATGCCCACTCAAGCATATATGTGGCTCCGCCACTGGGTTATCTCACAGTTCGGATATAGCAATCCTTGTCCTCATCCCCACTTGAGCTTTAGTGATAAAGCTTTCCCCGTCTCCGTTCTCGTGAATGAAAATTTTGGTTAGAAATTACTCAAACTCGAACTTGACTCGAAAAAATCTTGACAAATCTTAATTGATTTTTTCACTCAAAAGTTTAAGGGCGTTTTACCGCCATAAGCATGTGTTTCTTTTAGTTAGATACCTAATTTTTTTGGTTGATCTATAAACTAAACTTTAATTCGTAGTTATTATGGTCCTAACCATTATAGCTATTAAAAACCCCTTCGATCAAATAAGGACAATTACACGAATGACCCCTACACCTTTCCAACTCTCTCAACTCTCCACTCTCGGCACTGAAATAAAACTCTCATTCTCTGTTGAGTTTCTAAAAAAAACCAACTGATCTCCAATATTCTCAAGATCTTCTTTAACCACTTGATTTCCCATGCTCCAATTTGCAATCGAACCGCCTGATGATCGTAAAATTAGATTATGTTTGTTCTCCGTAATATTTCGTGTTCGTTGATCATTTGAATTGTCTAACGAAACTCCTCCATCCAAATATCAAAAATTTGGTGATGTGATGAATTTTTTTAATAGTATATTATGTGTCAACGTGTGATTGGTTGAAGGTGTTTTTTTTTTACGGAGATAATTGTTGGGCCCAAAATGGCTAAAAATTATAATTTAGATATGTGTTCAACACAAAAAATACTTTTTTAAGTATCTAACTCAAAATTAGTATAACTTAGGGCCAGGGACGGACCCATGACTTTAAATTAGGGAGGGCGGACCTATAAATTTCTAGGGGGGCGAAAATAGATTTTTAATAGAAAATACATAGAAAAATTTTAATTTTTTTCTAAATCATATATAATTTTCAAAATTTTAGGGGGGCGGTTGCCCCCAGCACCCCCTCGGTCCATCCCTGCTTAGGGCTTATTATTGAGTTAAACCTAAAAAGAACATCTATATAAATTTATGGTTTTATTAGACGAATTTAAATTGTATTATCACTATATAAAAGTAAGGTTAAATTATTATATTTGAAATAAAAATATTTATAATTTATAAAACTTCAAAAAGAAAATCTGTCTAAGTCGGTCCAATTCTTTCCTATCCAAATCTAAAATAATCTGAACTCAAAAAATTTGAATCCAAAAAAGTTCAACCCAAGAGACCCCGCATTAAAAACAACCCAATTTAAACTTTCCCAAACCTGCCCAATTTCTAAGCCCAAGAGTTTCAACAGATCTGTTTTTCGTTTTTGGGCCTACTTAAATTGATCAAAAACACAGAAAAATTACTTTGCATTTTTTTTAATAATTTAGAGGTGATTACAAGTAGGGATGGCAGACGGGTACAGTTTCGCGGATTTCGCACCGCACCCGCCCCAGTTGGGGTGCGGATGGGTATGAGTTTGGTGGGTAGTGGGCGGGTGTGGATGTAAAAAGTCATACCCGCCGCGGGTAGTGGGTAGGTGGTGGATTTAAGACCTTACCCGCCCCGCACCCGCCCGCCTCGCACCCGCCCGCCCCGCATCCGTCTTCCCCGTATGTGGTTTTAAAGATATCTGATTCAGTATAAAATTTGTTTTCTTTATTCAAATTTCAAGTTCATTGCTTTAGTTTTTTGTACTGTCTTACCCTCAGATTTCTCACATAATAACTAACTTACACCGGTGTAAATTAGTCATAGTTAGTTAGCTATGGTTCAGTAGAACTTACACCGGTGTAAGTTAGTTATACCACATCACAAGTTAACAGTGTCAGGGTCGGGGGCGTTTTAAATGATAAAAGAAAACTTCAGGGGCACATTAAACGCATCCAAAGTTCAGGCACCACATTGAACTTTCCGTCAAAGTACAGGGGGCATTGGTGCCATTATCCCTTCATATTTTATGTGATATGGTTGCTACCAGGCGGGCGGGTAGGCGGGTACG
Organism: Hibiscus trionum; assembly: GCA_030270665.1. Taxonomy (NCBI): domain Eukaryota; kingdom Viridiplantae; phylum Streptophyta; class Magnoliopsida; order Malvales; family Malvaceae; genus Hibiscus; species Hibiscus trionum. The sequence continues at coordinate 2,100,812 of BSYR01000016.1, forward strand.
AGATGGGTAATGGGTATCCAATTGGGTGGTGGGTGTGGGGATGGATTTAAGAATATACCCACGTGGGCGGGTGTGGATTTGAAAATTATACCCGCCGTGGGTGGTGGGTAGGTGGTGGATATGAAAATTTTAGGTGGGTATAGGGATGGGGGAGGGGGTATCCGCACCCGCCCCGCCCCGCCCATTTGCCATCCGTAATTACAAGATAATATATGTTTATTTATATTTTTTGACCTTTCGATAATACATATTTTCGAGACAGAGCGATTAAATTCGGGTCTCCTAAGATGAACATCATTTGCTTTTTTACTAAGATCACTCGTTGGGTTCATTAGTTTTGCATTTCTTTACAATCTGGATGAAACTTAAATAAAATGAAACGAAATTTTGTATATGATTTATACATGATAAAACTCGAATATAAAATCTCAAAATTATGTACAAATCCTCTCTCCCATTTAGTAGAAATTTGGATAGCTTATTAGACTCCAAATTTTGGAACCTTTCATCTTCACATGATTTCTCTTCGGATTCACGGATTTAGCAGATGGGAACATCATTCTGTCAACTGCAAACTCATCTTGTGCATAACAAATCTGTGTAAATCATAAAAAATAGCCCAAACATGCACATCCATTTCCTCAGAAAACCAATGCAAAAGGGAGACAGAAAACCCTGGTCAAACTTACAACACAAACGACAACACTTGTGTCTTGTTAGCCCACCAAATCCGAATCGATTCATGGTTTGGTCATTGACTTTTGACTTCCAGCTTATATATATATGCATAGCAACAACCGTGCATGAGTTAGATTGTTTTGGTTTTTGAGCTATTTTAAAACACAAAAATGGCTTCCAATGACTGGAATATCTTCCTAACATCTTTTCAACTAACCTAATATACAGAGACGAATGCAGAACTTTATGTTAGGGTTGTGAACCTATAAAATTCTAGGAGGTAAACATATGAAATTCTAAGGGTAAAAATATATTTTCAATAGAAAATACATATATAGAAACTTTTTAAATCATATACGAATTTTAAATTTTTAGAGGAGGTGACCGCCCCCTCCGGCCCCTCGGTCCATCCCTGTTAATGTGCTCCAATAATAAGGAGATTATTGATGGTTTGATGTTTTCAATGGCGCTAGGGTGTTCGGATGTTCACGATAATTGTTCAAGCCACTGATTAAGGTGCTGCCTTTTGCTTTATATTAGACAATGACAAATAATTAAGGGGTGCCTTGCGGTGGTGGCCGGTGAAGACCGAAAAAGGGGTGATTACAAGTAGTATCTGTTCTAAATATACTCTCAACCATTTGACAATGAACGCTCAATCACCCTGCTGCAGCTGCTGGTGCTCGAACCTGTGACCTCTAGGAACAACAACCGTTCCCTTAACCACTGAGACAAGTTAGTTCGTGCTGAGATGAACTTATTGAGTAGTCTCAATAATAATCGATAATATTAAAAATTTTAAACTATTATTAAAATCTTAATTATAAACCCAAGACTCTCTAATGCCTGGACTAAAATAATTTTAACTGTTTTTTATATTTAACTAGGGAAGATAAGTCCCACTGCCACTAATACATAATTAAATTTCAAAATAGTAGTTCTTTATTTATTTCTAATTATGGGAGGGGATCTTAAACCTACGATAGGCACTGGACTGACGGCGTGTCCTAGACAGGTGTTCTTATTGCCCTGGTTCAAGATTTGCTCTAATTTGAATAAAGGGAAAAATAAAACAAAAACTGAATAAAAAGAAATAAATGATAGGTAAAGATCAAATCTGAAAATGTAAATTTGTTTATTGTGGTAGCGTCAATGGAGGAAGCTTGAAGATGTAGAGATGGTGTGATAAATTGATAGTTATCCTCGGACACTGATAAATTATAATTAATCAAGTAAACAAGCGGTTCTAACTCACCCTCCCAAACGCAATTGTATGGGCAAGAAGGAGTGTGACCAACATGTGGGTCAAAATACTTATTAGATCCTTTTAATCTTGAAATTAAATTAAATAATTCTTGACCTTTTATTTTTAATTTTAAATGGATGGTTTAACAATTAAACTCAATTTATTTTTACTTATATTTACTCTTGAAGTTTCATCGTGTTTGTTCCAAAAACGTAGTTATCATGTCAAAAGAAAAGCAAGCGGGAGATCTGGGAATATCCCTGTTTTCAAGTGTCTTATTTGATGACGAACTTTTTAACCCAAAACGCCACCGTAACGGTGTATTTCTATGCCTCCAACAATCGATGGCAAAGAAAGCATCTTTGGAGCCAGAAAATTAATCCCCGATTTAGCTAAAAAGCAGCTTCTTCTTGGATTCTTCCCAGTATTTGATTAACAGCGCCGGCAATTTCGTCCACCGTGTTCATACGGCAACCTTCCTCCACCTTCACACTAATCGAATACAAAGCCATTTCGCTCACCGTCGTCACGTTGAGGTGGAGAACGGCCAGCCGTAGGCCTTGTAATCCGGCAACCACCTTCAGGAGCTGCCTGGGTCGTTTCTTCGAGAGTATCTTCACATTTGCATGTGTCTCAACCATAGTCACTTCTATATCCGCCGCGCTTTCCGCCGCGGTGGACTGCGGCCGATCGTTGCTGGACTGAGTTGTACGAGTCGAGAATTGTGGAAAGGTGAAAAACTCGGCAAACGGCGAAACATAACAACCGTCGTGTACCGGTTGTTTGTGAGCTTTCATTGACTGCAACTGCTGCTCTAATTCCTTAACGAAATCGATGGCACCGCCGATTATCGACGCTTGATCGCCCTGGAAAAATTAGTTTCTTCATTAAGGCTTACTTAATTCATCTCTAAACATGATTAAGTGTTGTAAAGAGAGATTTGAATAAATAAACTAACCCTTTGAACGTAAGAAGATGGCATCAATGATTTGAGCACGGCAAGATACTCGTTCATTTGTTTCCGGCGATTACGTTCAACAGTAATATGTGTCATTCTCTGATTCTCTAGCTCTTCTTTGTTCTTGCTGCTCCTCGTTCGCCGACGTTTCCGTCGGTTATTTGTCGCCGATGCTGGAGGTTCCGGTATTACTCTAGCTGCCGGGAGAGACCGATCAACGGTGCAAGTTTCGGGGGAAGAATAAGAATGTTGCATGATTGAATTAGTAGAGGAAGAGTCCCAGTTTGTACTGTTGTCAAAAATTCCCAGAAAAGCTTTGTCTTCATTCTGGAGACAGAAGCCATAGCTCCCGCCGCCGCCCACGGTGGGGAAATCGTCGAAAACGTAACTAGATAATGGGTCTTGGGGGTAAACAACAGCCTCCAACGCCATTCCTGAAACCAAACAGAGCGAAAAGGAGAAGACAAAGTAAAAACGGATGTGTTTGAAAAGGCTGAATCATATGTTCTATTCCGCCATGAAAGAAAGGGAGAAAGGTGTTGGAGTTTTAAAGAGGTGTAATCCTGCTAAGGAAAACAAAACAAAAAACACAACAGCAAACTGCACGTGAGATTACATTGAAGACCAGTCGCTGGACCAGAGAAAGATTCTCTTATGGCACTTCGAGAAAGAGAGAGACAATACACCAATGCTTTTCAGGACTGTCCTCAAAAACCCAAACAATAATATACATATATTGTTTAACATGTACTTGATTCATTCTAATTAATGTAGATTTAGTTTTGTAAAGTTCTAACATACGACGATACTTTTAGTTTAATATTTTTCATTTACAATATGAAGCTTTAGGAATCTAGCACTTATCACACTACATCAATTGATTGTTGGTAAATAGTAATTTTTTTTTTACTTTTCCAGTTTCCCAAGACCAGGGATGGGCACGGGTCTGATAAGGTCGGGTTTTTGGCCCACCCGCACTCGACCCAAAAATAAATAGCCTAAACCTGCATCTGACCCGAACATATTATTTGGAAAACTCGAATTGACCCAAAAATAAATATACTAAAACCGACCCGACCTATAAAAATAAATTAATTTTAGGGACCTAAAATGTAAATAAAAATTCAATTTTAAAGACTTAATTATAAAAATATATATAAAGAGGGGTATTATTATAAATATACCTAAAAATTTAAGAGAAAATTACATAATTAGTCTCGAGTCAAGTCGAATCAAATATTTTTTACCAAATTTTTTTATTAAAAATTTTGACCCGGTCGAGCCAGGTCGGGTCAAAACCCGACCAAATCGGGTAAAATGCTCATCCCTACCCAAGACTCTACATACACAAAATCTCAAACCTAAAATATATTTCTATAATATCAAGCTGCTTACTAGTATGTAATAATCTCCTTGTAACAATAATTTTATATTAATTACTAAAATTTTCATTATTTTGGTTCCGATACTATTAGCATACATAAAAAGCTGGCTTAAGTTTGATTTCATAACTCGATTCCGACACTAATTCAATTAAAAAATAATTAAATACTAAAATTTATTTTAATAATAATAATAATAATAATAATAATAATAATTTTGAGAGTATTGTTGTGGTCTCATGCTTTTATACAATAATCTTTAAATTAAACAACTTCAAAAATTAAACAAGTTCAAAAATTAAACAATAGTTTTGTATAGAGTTATATTTTAATATACAAGCTGTATAAAAAAATTACACAATCATTCATAAGCTATAAAATCTATAACCTGAGTCTCTAATCTTGACACCCTAAATCTTAAACCCTAAATTTTAAATTTTAACCATAAATCTTAAATTATATACCCTATCACTTAACCTCTAAACTTTAAACCACAACCTAAATCTCTAAACCATAAAATTAAAAGACTTGTATAAACTTTAGTTTACACACGTTTATGTATCAAAATATTTTCCTTTTATATATAAACTTTTTATCATTCTACTTATTATCATTTGTATATTTAATGTTTCTAATCATACATTTTTAATGTAAAATCTCTTCGTTCACTCACATTATGGGTGTCAAAATCCAGCATGTATTATATTAGTAAAAGTATTTCAAAGGTTATATTACAAAACAAGCAAAACGATTCTCTTTTTAATAGTTGAAAATAATTATTTTTTACAGAATTTTCTTAAAGTAAATAATGTGACTTTAATTGCAAATATGACATGATATATTTTTTTGAATACTATGACATGATATTTTTAAACAAACGTGATATTTTATAGAATATATTGCAATTTAATCTGAAACATTGTATTTAACCAATGGATACGTCATGAAATTCGATCAAATTAAATGCAACAGTTCAAACTAAATTGTAATCTATTGACTGAATATCAAGTTACTTTAACAATATCACATCATATTATTTAATTAAATCCATATCATAAATTAATTATTTTTTGTCTGCTACAAAATTGACCTTTTGCTTGCTTTTTAACGTAACTTAATTCTGTACATTTTATAATATAGAGAATAAAACAAGGGTAATTATTTAGAAATAAAAGGTTTCTATAAGGGTTTTAGTTTTAGGGATTATGTATAGAGTTTAAAGTTTAGAAGTTTAAGTGTAGGAGTTTTAAATTTAGATTGTGTGATTTGAATTTAGGGTTTACAATTTTTATGTTACAACCTAAATCTCTACCATATTAGGATAAACCTTGAATTATAGCCATAAATCATAAATTGTAACTATTAACCTAAATTATAAATACCTACACTTAAACACATAAACCTTAAACCCTAAACTAGGTCCCTATACCTAAAATTAAAAGCGATTGTGGAAATTTTTCGTTTACAGTACATGAGATATTTTCCCATAAAACATATTATACATACTATATCATAGAACCTATATTTTCCCATGCATATCAAAATATATAATTATATCGATTTTTAATATATTAATAAGTATATTAAAAGCATATATAGTAACAATTTATTTTATAGTATTAAATAATTGGGTAAATTATGTAAATCATTATTGGACTTTACTCTCAAATCTATTTTAGTCACTGAGATTTGAAAATGTTCAATTTACTCACTGAAGTTTAGACATTAAACGTTTTTGTCACTCCTCTGCGAACTTTTTGACAGAGTTATGACGTGGAAACCTTCCACCGTTCACCTTCGACGAACGTCAACATCGACAGCCGTAAACGGTGATCGTTCGGTCCTAAATTTCACCAGTCAATTTGTCTTGCCCCCTAAATCCGAATTCAACCTCCATTTCGCCAGAAAGTGCCTTGAAGTCCGCAAATCATGCAAAAATCCCTCGGGGGTTTTTTCGCCGAACCCCTCCTCCACTCAGTATATCGTTTCTCCCGTGCCGATGAAGCTTTCCACCATTCAGATTTTGGAGAAATTCTTCCGTTCATCTGTAAATAGACGTCGTCCAAAAGTTAACTAATAAATAGCAAAAAAAGTTTAATGTCCAAACTTCAGTAAGTAAAATGAACATTTTGATACTTCAATGACTAAAATAACTTTGAGAGAAAAATTTAACTATGATTTACGTAATTTATCTTAAATAATTTATGATACGGATGTCGAGCGAATAACTTTTCCTATAAACCAAACAAACGATTACGAGAGGCCTCAAATTAGATGTGACTGAGTTTCATTAGCTAATAATGCGGACGTTAAATTTGAGAAAGATTTACAGAAGAAAAAAAAAAAGAGAGAGAGAGGGAAAGCTGATGAGAACCCAGAGGAGATTCTGATGATGAAACTCAAAAGAAAAAGTAACATGAAAAATAGCTTAGATTTTCTCAGGTGTCTGCAAAACATGCCACTCCATGTGACCATTCATGGATGCATATAAATAATTCAAAAAATCATGTATTTTTACACCTTTTATATGAAGTTATTTTTTATATTGGAAAACTAAAAATGACTAAAAAAGGATATACGATTTTTAAAAGTTGTTAATTTTTGGGTAAACTACAATGAAGGTCACTCAATTATAGGTAAAGTTACACTTAAGTCACCTAATTATTAAAAGTTACATTTAGGTCACTTAATTATGGGTAAGGTTACATTCAGGTCACCCAATTATTAAAAGTTACACTTGGGTCACTCAATTATGGGTAATGTTACATTTGGGTCACCCTTCATATTTCGAAAATATATATCAGTTTGTGTATTAGATTAATTAATGATTTCAAATGAAATACAATCGTGTTAACAAGGGTATACAAGTGATTTGGAAGAAAAAAATTATGAAATTGATGTATTTTTTAAATATGAAGGGTAACCCAAATGTAACCTTACCCATAATTGAGTGATTCAAATGTAACTTTTAATAATTAGGTGACCCAAATGTAACATTACGCATAATTGAGTGACCAAAGTGTAACTTTTAATAATTGAGTGACCCAAATGTAACCTTACCTATAATTGAATGACCTCCGTTATAGTTTACCCTTAATTTTTTCATAGAAATAATTTTAATGAGACAAGTTTAAAATATATAATTGACAAATTTAGTGCAACAAAATAAATATATAATTATAATTAAACACATTTTAACTTACAACTTCAATAAAATGTCTCTTATAAGGTAGTTAGTGCAACTCCTAATCTATACAAAGTCTCCTATCCACTGTGTCTCCCCTATCTATACAAAACATTTTGTATTTTATTTTATTTTTATTATATCTTATTTATTTAAAGGATTAAACAAAGAATAATACCGCCAAGTAAAATAAAATTATAAGAATACTAAAACTCTTATATCAAATATTTAATGATATTGCATTCTCAAACTATCCTACAAATTGTGGGAAATGAGAATGGGATATAATATTTTTAATCTGTGACTTTAAAAATTACATGTGAATCCTCAAAAAAAAACATGTGAACGGAATAAGATGCCTAAAAATTTGCTGTTAAACAATTAATTTAAAAAAATTTAAGTATTTCAAGAAGACATTAATTCCCTAGGGTTTCCTTGTTTCTCTCCTTTCGTTGGATTCTCCTTCCATGGAATAGTGTTAACACCAAAAGCAATATTATATTGTTTTAATGTCAGAATTTTTATTTTATTTTTTACTTATTTCAAGTATTCCAATAAAAATATCTTGTTTTTTTGTCGTATAGAGCTTTTAGAGTTTGGGAAATGTTTACCATGACTGACATTTCTATCTCTATTACTATAAAACTTTGAATCAAGTAAAATATTTGATAAAAAAAAAATTAAGTGAGATAGACCGAGTATTATTCAGTTGAAAAATAAACTGTTATTTTGAATGATGAATAATGTTATCATAAGATTTCTTTTACAATTTTATACTTTTTATTAGAGGTTGTGACCTGAATTTTGCATTATTTGGATCCGAAAAGTTTACCTAATGACTCACTTAATAAATAAGTAAAATTGAGAGTAAAAATGTGGGTCTGTGGTGGATGCAAGGGAGAAACCCCCACAGTACGATACAAGTTACTTGATTAAATAAACATTAAAGTAAAGTAAAAAAAATCTAGTTTGGGTAGAATTTTTACTATACAATTTTTTTTGTAATAAAGTAATTAACTCAATGAATAGATATTACGATTTAGAGATTTATGTGTGACATTCAGAGTGTGACAAAATAATTAAGGGGTTTTCACGTTAAGATTGCCGTTATTGTTTTATTGTACGATCGCCATACTTTTTATTATCATATAACACTTTTAAAATAATTGTAAATAACGAAATAACTAAAAAACACTGAGTGTGACAAAATAATTTCTACATAAAATATACCTTTTACCTACATCGTAAAAGTGGTAAAATGTGTTAAAATATGTGATGCTATTTTAACTCATTTGTAAAAAAAAAAGAAGCATAGTCATCGGGTAAAAACAAGTTCTTAAAAATATTATATAGGCAAACCCAACTGGCATTGTTTTCAAATTTTATGTTATTTATAAGATCCCTTAAAAATAATGTCCTCAAAATACAATTTGACAAATTGTTATATCCTTCTTATCCAACGGTTTTCTATCTTCCAATCTTTCATTGAAAATAATAAATTAAATTAACGAATCTTAATAATTTAATTGCAATTTTATTTTTAAAAAACAACAACAAAAGTTTTCTGTAATTTAACTATTTAATTGTTTTTTTATACGTATCCATAATTAATTTGAGGAAATCATGGTTTAATAATTCGTTACCAACAACCGTTTGGTGTATTGGTAAAGCACATTGCACTCTCAAAAGAAGGACATGGGTTTAAACCTTAGAGACGACATTGTTGAAAAGGGCAGCTTCACTCCCCGAACATAAACCGTAAAACGAAAATAAATATTATCTAAAAAATAATTCGTTCAAAATAAATAATTTGACAAAAATGTTATGATTTCACTGTACAATAAAGTTTTTTTTTTGAATAGACAATAAACTTATTTTTTAAGTGCATTATCTCATTTTTTTAGTGTATATCAGATTTTGTTGTTATGCGTTGAAAAAAAGTATGATTAAAATCAATAGATAGGAAAAACGCGTTTATGAAAAAAATGGTACCCAAATATACGGTAATAGATATTAACAGAGTCGTCTCGAATATTTTTGAACTCTTAAAGGAAAATTAAAAAATAAGTTTCGCATTCTATTAGTTTCACAATCAATTTAGTATTTCATTAATTAACAAATTATTATTTTTATTATTTTGTTTAGAAAATACTTTAAATACAACTAAAATAATAAGAAGTAATCAATTACTTACAAAATTATTGCTTGAAAACTTATTGAAAATGTTAAAGTAGGTTTTGACCGGACGTACATGTTGCTTTTCATCCAAAACTGTCTTGAATATTATTTTTTTGGATAAGTTGTGAAATATTATTATCCAAGACAACATCAAAACTGTATCATCATTTACAAGTGAGTCACATGGAGATGTAGCATCTAGGATAATCCCCAAGCTATGTATAATTGTCTATTTACATTTGTAAAATGAGCATTCTTGTTAGCTACTCTAATTTGTATCACTTCCCTAACACAATTGAGCAAACAATGAGATTCACGAGCACATCTTCGAAACTTCTTCCAGTTCCTCTCTTCCCAGATAAAGTAAACAAAGGCACTCCAAGCAAGCTTAAGGATAAAAACCAGCATGAATTTACCTTTTAGCTGAACACAGAGCCACTGCAATTTCACATCCCATGTACAAACAGGTCTCCCAATGTTGCAGAATAGAACTCCAAATCTACCTTGCAAAGACACGGGCGCAGAAGATATGATCCCTTGATTCTTGTTCATTTTCACATAAGAAACAGACCTGAGTCCCAATCAATCCCATACGCTGCAAACGATCCTGAGTAGGTAATCGATATAGAATTGCCATCCATGTAATTAAAGCATGTTTAGGGAAATGCAGCCCAAACTAAACAATCTTGTGCCACAAAACCTTTGGATCTTCTCCCCTCATGCTTTTTCAAATCACACTCTTATCAATAGGGCCAACAGAGAGTAGGTCATGCACCTCACCCCTCAACTTCTACATTTTCTTAATACTCCAATTGAACCACGGTTTAGTTTCCACAGTCCAATAAGTCTTGTCTTTGAACATATAGGTTTGAACCTAGGCGACCCACAAAGAGCCTTCCATAGACAACAGATTCTTAATGAGCATAACAATGCAGGCCTTGTTCCATATCCCCAAATTCTTCACCCCTAAGCAACCTTCAGTTCTGACTTTGCAAATAGTCAACCAGCTCACACGAGCACCCTTTGCTGGCTCATCCTTGCCTTTTCAAAAAAAATTCATACACAACTGCTCCAATTGTTGCACAACGCCTCTACGAAGCATGACCTACCTGCAACAATAATTTGCAATTCCAAAAAGGACAGTATTTATAAGTTGCAAACGTTCAGCATAACTAAGATACATGTGGCTCCAGTGCTCCAGCTGGTGTTTAACTTTCAGAATCAAACACTCATAATCCTTAGCAGTAAGCTTTCTAGTGACAAGAGAAATTCTTAGGTACCTCACAGGCAAGCTGCAATAGCAAATCTAGTGTCCAAACTTCATGATTGCTTATATGCATGAGTAATACCAACTAGGAACATTTCTAACTTTACAGTATTTAGCTTTAGACCAGACATCTCATAGAATACTTCTAGGACACTTTGTATTCCAGAAACTGAGTTTAAATTTCTCTTACAGAATATCAACAAATCATCAGCGAAACACAAATGTGTAACATTTACTCTCTTACATTTTAGATGATATTGGAAAATTTCATTTGCAGCTGATAAGTCAAGAAGATGAGAAAGCACATTCATGGCCAATACAAACAGGTAAGGGGAGAGAGGGTCCCCTTGCCTTAATCTTTTTCTTCCCTTGAAAAAACCTACTGCAGTAACGCAAGCAACAATCTAATTTCTAAATGCAACATGCAAATTAATGGCTTCCAGTAGAGAGATCAGAAAATCCCAATTCAAAGAATCAAAGGCTTTTTGCAGATCTATTTTCAGAGCACACCTAGGGAAAATACTAGTTCTTCCATAACTCTTAACTAATTCTTGTGCAAGAAGGGTGTTATCAGCAATATTTCTACCTTTTATAAAAGCATATTGATTAGGTAGAACAAGAGAAGGCATCAAACATGTAAGCCTATCAACTAGAATCTTTGTAATAGCTTTATAAACCACAGAGCAACATGCAATAGGCCTAAATTCCCTAGGGTGGCAAACATTGGAAACTTTAGGTACTAAGGTAATGGCAGTGGCATTAAAAGTATGGAGCAAGGTAGAAATTGCAAAAAAAGAACCTGATAGCAAGAACAAAACATGCACCCACAATGTCTCATGCTTTCTTGAAAAACCAGAAAGTGTACCCATCAAGGTCAAGGGCTTTGTCCTTACCCTGACCAAAAATAGCAGCTTTTATTTCCTCTGTAGATACCTCATTAACCAAAGCTGACTTAGTATCTTCAGGAAGAACAGAATGAAGCAAGTCCTTCAATTGATCAACCCTGCAACCCTTTACTCCCTCATCAACAGAGCCAATTTGCATAGAAAAGAAGCTAATAAACTCCTCAGCAATCCCCTCAAATGAAGAGACTCTATTCCCCATGCTATCAACTAAAGAAGAAATGGTCTTCTTCTTTTTCTTCATGGCAACAGTGGCATGAAAGAATCCGGTCCCTTGATCACCTTTCTGCAGCTAGTCCACCTTTGCTTTCTGCTGAAAGAATTGAATCTCAGCTTTTTCCAGATCAAGCAATTCAATCTGCAATTGTTTTTCCCTCTCAATGGCCTGACTTGTAGAAAGTCCTGACAGGTTCATCAGTTGCTGGTGTTCCAATTCTCTCCTCTTCAATTCGACTCTCCGAGAAATATTGGCATAATAATCAACATTGCGAGCCTTCAACTTAGCCTTGAGATGCTTGAGCTTAAGGAATAGCCGTTGGAGAGGATTTCCTTCAGCAGGCTCACTTCAAGAATCAAAAACAGTTTTCCTAAAATCTGGGTGAAGAGTCCGAAAATTAAAAAACTTAAATGGCTTAGGCTTGTTGACAGGGACATTCTCAAGAAGTTTAACAATCTCGGGGCTATGATCCGAGACACCAGGGGCAAGAAAATCCACTAGAGAATCAGGGAATTCAATAAACCAATTCACATTCACCAGAACACGATCCAATTTCCTTGCAAGGAAAGTCTCACTTTGCTTATTAGACCAAGTGAAGATGAGTCCTAAGTAGGGATGATCACTCAGGCCAGTATCACTAAGACAAAGCCTAAAAGCCTTCATGTCTGATGTATTATGATCTCCCAGAACATAGTCAGAGCTTTCAGAGGGGTCGAGAGTGACATTAAAATCCCCTCCCATAATCTAGGGAAGAGATCCAACAAGGCCTTCCACATGCCTAAGCTGTTGCCATAGATCCCCTCTCAAACCACTATCATTACTTCCATAGACCACAGAAAGCATTGCAAGCTTTCCATTAAACTCTCTTTTGATAGTGAGCACTTGGGAAGCAGAATGAACAAGAGAAAAATTCAAGTCTTTTCTGCAGAGAATCCAAAATTTCCCCAACTCAATTGCATCATAGTTGGTAAAACAGGTCCAATCCTTAGAGAAGGATCTGTAATTCACCTCAAAATTACGTTATCTAATTCTAGTTTCAGTTAAACAAAGAACCTTGATCTGCAAGCTATCCATTCTAGCAAAAATCTTCCTTTGCTTGCTAGGGTTGTTAAACCCTCTAGCATTCTAAAAAACAATGGTCACTGAGAAGAGATACCCTTGGAACCCCCAGCCTTAGGCACTTTAACTTTCAACTTCTCTACCTTTTTGGTTCGCATTTCTTGCAATAATGCAGCCACACCCAAAGAAGCAACTCTAGGCTTCTTAGTTTCAACAATAATATCAGAGCTAATACTCTGCAATACATCAAATCTATTATGTGAAGTACCAGAACCACGACCCCTACCTTTCCCCTTTCCCATGCTTTTCTCAGGGCTTTTCAAAGGGGGAAAATCCTCCTCAGCAACTAAATTCTCAACAGGGGATGGACTATCATTTAACTTTCATCCAGTAACATTCCCACTCCCCCGATCCCCATCTACATTGACGATATGCTCAACATTAGTAGGTGCAGAGCCTACTTCCCTAGTATTACAAGGAGGAGTCACAGGGGCAGCATTTGCTTCAATAGTATCCACTGGCTTAGTGGAAGCATCAACAGTAACCTCAACGTTCTTAGGCCTCCATTCAGCCTTAGAAGCATTATTTACAAAATGCACTTCTGCACATTGCTTACCAGAATGCCCAAAAACTTTACAGGCAGCACAACTAGCAGGCATCCATGGCAATTTCACTTTCACCATCACAGTAGAGTTATCTTTCATCTTCACAGGGATAACACGAGGTAACGTTGAACCTGCAACAACCTCAACACAAACCTTGGCAAATTCAAGGCGCTCACGCGAAGCAGTGATCGAGTCCATGTATAAAGGAACACCTAACCCACTAGCAATATAGCTCAATCCTAATCTGGATTAAAGTTCAAGAGGGACGTTGTAGAGTTGAACCCAGACAGGCATCCGGGAGAGATCGAAATCTAACCTTGGCAGATTTGGCTCCCACTTGCGAAGGATCAAAGGCTTGTGTTGAATGTGCCATGTGCCGTTTTCCAATACCCAGTCGCGAGCAGTGGCGTTAACAAAGGAAAACATATAAAGATTGTTACCCGCAAGGCTTACTCGAGTTAGGGCATCCTTCCCCCAAAGAGCCGTCACGATTTTCTTCAGGGCAAGGAAGTTAAGAGCCGCCCCAATAAATTGTCCAAAGAGGGAGCATCTCCAATCAGCGAAGCCCTCATTGAAGATCTCAGAAGGTGGAGCAACTTCAAAAGAGTCAGCACTGGTCCGGAGGGAAGAAATCGAGAGATTGAGCGTCACCGCCCCCAAACAGAAGCTTCTTCCAATCAACCGTTTCCATACGAATCACAAGAGCAAACCCAGAAATCAGGGCTAGAAACACAAGAAGAACGAAGCGGAATCAAAAATCAGAAGAGAATGAGTGGAAAATCGGAAAGAAAATGGAAGAATCTCCAAGGCCGTTAGGCCAGCTAACGTGCGCCTGTAGAGAAAACATCTTCCATCATTGATTTTAACTGTCTTGAATACTAGTATATATAAAAAGGTTTACTTTGGAACCTTCGGGTTATTTGACAAAAAAAAACTTTATTTGGATTATTTATAACCATAAAAGGTGTGTATATCCATTTATTCTTTACAATTTACAACGATTGATTCTAATTATAATTATATAAACATATTGATAATATTGTATTTATAATTTTATATGTTTTCTAATGAATTATTCTAATTCTAATTATACAAACATATTAATAATATTGTATTTATAAATCTGTATGTTGAAATGTACATGATGACTATGCACGTATTACTAATAAAAATTCAAAAAAGTAAAAGATGTCGACGAGAATCATTTTCTCGGGAATTAGAAATTGAATAAAAAACAAATTAGAATAAAAAATAAACACAGAACTTAATTTTTATTTGATAAACTAAAAAATTAAAGAATAATTATTTGATACACTGGCAGTGAAAACTTTTAGTTTTCACAAGCGCCCTAGTTTTAGGGTTTAAGGACTTATTTTAGGGTGTAGTGTTTAGGGGTATAGGTTTAGTAGTTTAGAATTTAGTGATTGTGAAAATAATTTAGGGTTTAGGGTTATAATTTAAGGTTTATAAGTTAAAACCTAAATTCTCAACATATTATCCTAAAACCTAAACTTTAACCACTAAACTCTAAATCTTAACCCTAACCCCTAAATTCTAAACTCGTACACTTAAACCTCTAAATCCTACACCCTAAATTGAGTCACAAACCCTACAACTAAAGCGCTTGTAGTTTCTACCGTCAATGTATTGGATATAAATTCAAAATTAAATACTAATAATTTTTTTTGATAAATCCAAATTCTAATTATAATCCTACATAGAGGGAAGGGGAATGAGAGACTCTAGGAGAGGGAAGGAGATGCTCCTATTGGGTCTAAAACCCATGACCTAAGGGAATATGTAACAATCGTAAATGGGGTTAGTAAAGTTTTAATAATTTTTGGGAGATTTAATCTTTTTTTTTCTAAAATAATAAGTTTTGGGACTTAATTGAATGAATTCAGATTTGGGAAGCTATATTTATAAGAAATTGATGACCAATATGAAAACGAAATAAAGTTTGGAGATAAAATTGAGAACTCCCAAAAGTTAAATGGTTAAGAGTGTGGTTTGACCATTTTCTTTTGAAGGACAATAAATCTGCCCAGATTTAACGTGTTCGAAGAAAGGGGGGGTTTAATTATTGAGGAAAGGAAAAGGAAAGTGAGAAAAAAAGAAATAGGGGAGATTCAATCTTCAATATACAGAGATTTAATCGTCCGTTATCGACTCTTCTACTACCATTGCGTTCATTTTGCCGGGACGAGTTCACCGATACCAATAGCATCATCATCGGAGTCACAGTTTGAGGTAATTACACTTAATGGTATTAGATTTTAGAGTTGCGTCATCATGTGTAGATCGATCGATCGTCAGTCATAGGGTCTATGATTTGAGCATGCCCCTAGATCTTAACCATACTCTTCTGAGCCGGAACTCTGATCTTGAATTTTTTTCTCTGAAACAAGTGAATCTAAGTATTATGTCCGATATAGCCCGATCTGAACTGGCAAAGAATATCTGCAACGATCTTCTGTGTTTTGAATTAAGTTGATGAATGTGAATGTGAATCTGAATAAAGAACCTGAGATAGGTAATGCTTTTGAAATTGAAGATATGATTCATATTGAGAATACATTTCTGATTATGTGAGATGACTGATATAAGATTGTATTTAAGATTATTCGATGATAATGATTATGTTTGAGAATGTCCTGATAAAAATTTGATAAAAGTAATATGAATTTAAAAGAAAGGTGTTTGTGAATGTAGCGGAAGTGTAAATTCTGTGATGACTGTTATACACGAAAGAAGTAATTTTCTCAAAATTTTGCAGAAGGTAAATGATATCTGTTTAAAACCTTGTTTTGGTTCAATCAACTTAAAGAAAGAATTTGTCTCTGAAAATGTTACACCATGACTTTAGGAGGTTCTGTTGAAGGCCTTGAGTACTCGTTGGATTTCAAGTATAGTTTGTCATCCGTAAATTGATGGTTAATTGTTAGGCTTGATAGGCTCGATTTTCTTCAACCGATTTAGCTAACCAAGTGGTGGAGAAGTTGGATTTTTGCGTGATTGATTTGTGGAAGCCAAAAATAAATGACACGCTGAATTTATAGTGGTTCGGCCTTCGAACAAGCACCTACATCCACTACCTTAGCTCCCACTAAAGATTTTCCAACCAATTCACTAATTGATTCGTCCTCTTTTTTAGGCTTAGCAAGCAATTTTTACGTATTTTTATCTTGTTTTTTATTATACATGTTCATTTCGAAATATAAAAAAAGGAAAAGAGATAGTTTTTACCTTGCGCTGCTGCTGTCGCCGCCGCCGTGTATAAGGTCCAAGGTCGCATCCCCGTTGATGAATGCATGCTTACCATAAGTCGAAATGTTTTTTTAAGAAACGAAGTAGATTTCGAAAGGTTTTCTACGATTTCGACTATTTTAAAAGCGAATTGGGTGATTTCGAAAGAAAATTTGAGTTCAAAAATTTAAAAAAAAAACCGAAAAGAGCTTTCTTATAAAAAATCTTTGTCGTCAGCAGACGACGGCTGACACAGCGGGTCTCGACTGTGTTCTTCATCAAATAAAGAACACTTTGAACATTTTCAAAGGAAAAAACAAATGAGGTTTGATTTTTTTTGAAGTAAAGAAGAATAAAAAGTGTTACTTCTTCTATCTCATTCAATAGGTTCAGTATTGATTTTTTTTTGTTAATTTTTTTTTTAATTTTAACTCATTATTACTTTAAATTTATTTGTTTATAAAAATATGAAAAAATATATTTTAGAAACCTTCAATTAAGTAGTTTAAAAATATATTTTTTAATAAAATTTAATTAAAATATTTAAAATAATTATGGTCAAAGTTCAAAAAAAGTGACCATAAAAAGTTAATAGTGGACATAGTGAATGGGATAGAGAGTATTAAAATTGAGTTTTATACCCCAAGTGTTTTAAAACAAAGTGGGTTAATTATACTCATTAAATCCCTCCGCCCTACTTTTTCTCTCTCTGTTGGCCTCTTAGTTTTCAAACTATTCAATTTGATCATTTTCTCATTTTAATTTAGCCTATAATTTTATTTCTTTTCGATTCAACCACTATTTCAGAACCAATTTAACGTCTTTTTGGTTTTATTACTAATTTAATCCCTTTATTTATTATTCTAACCAATAGCCCCACCTTTTTAATTATTATATCTTTTATTAGTTTTACTTATTATTATTATTTATATTTTCTTTTAAAACCGGTTCGTACATTGCGTGTTGAGACTATTTAGGGAAGGAGGCACAATGTAAATACTAAATATCACATGTTTATCCCTTCTCTTTAACGTTTGTTTAATCCTATGTACACATTTAATCATGCAATTTAATTTTATGTTTTTTTTTTCATTTTCATTACCCGTTAATTTAATTTAATTTCATTAAAAACTTTAAAATGATAGTATCTTTTAGTTAGGTTTTTAGATTAGTTTTAAAACTTTAGGACCGAGTTCTTTTATAGTTTGGGCCTTAATTTAATTTAGAACCCCTAGATTAATTCTCTTTAGTGTAGTCTAATTGTCCTTTTACCGTAGGCTTAGTTTCCTCTAATAAATTGAGACTTAATAAAACTTGAACCATTCTAGTAAAATTAGTTCAAACTACTTAATCTATTTAGTTAGGTTAATAATAATTACGTTATGGTAGTAAAAAAACGTTAATTGCTAATAAATCGGTTCTTTGATGCTTTTTTGTGCCATGTTTAATTTATAATCGCCGGATATATAATTTATAATGCGGTGTCCCATTAAACGGGATAAACTGGGTTAGCGCTAGAAGTGTTGTCACTGATTATTTGTTTACTTCTAAATGGTGACCGTTAAAATGAGCTCACATTCACAAATGGATAATAATTTAAATTTCATATGAACTTGCAAATTTCGACATTAAGACAACTTGTAATCGGCTAAGTACTAATTTTTTGGTGTTGTGGGGATGCTCACCATTCTCCACATGTAACCGACTCCCGAACCCGTTTTTTGTGTTTTCGCAGACCAAAATTGTTGTTTTAAAAAATATTTTTTTAATTAAAACAACTCGTTTTTAGGTGATCCAGTCACACATCGAAAAAAATTGTGGCGACTCCGTTATTTTTTTAAAAATCGTGTCGAGTCCTTGCTGCGACAACAACATTTTAATCGGGGGGTTAATTTATTATATAAACTTTAGAATTTTTACATTGAGTTATCATATAAGGGAAAATATGATTATTTTTTTAATATGACCACTGAATTTTTATTATAACCATATAAGATATCACAATTACAACGCACCCAATAAGGAAAATAATGAGACTAATCTACCCAATTTCTTACAACCCATAAACAAAGAAAAGTGAAAAACATCTATGGAGATAAGCATACAGTCAAAATTCAAAAGCTTCCTGAATCTCCTTGTCTCTATCCAATCGAGACTCATAACTAATGAAAAAGAAGTGGCGAGCGATCCAAACTATCAGACAGAATGTTCCACTACCCAGGACTGATTACATCGGCAAACAACCATCAACTGAGTGGGTATCTACCTTTGCGTGGCCACTGACAAAATCATAATTAGAAATTAGCGCCGATTAAAAACTCTATGCGAGTAACGATCGACCGTAAGGGTATGTTAAATCATAATCAGGGAAAATATGAATTTTTAATGTTATGATACCATCGTAAAGAATGAAACAAAATTTTTACAAGGTTCACTGAATCGATTTCAAAAACATATAATTAATAATTAATAATTTTTTTAAATTTGAAAATTTTGGAAATTTTATATATCTTTTATATTTTAAAATTTTAAAATCTTCAATTAGCCACATTATAAGTGATGATCATTAGTCAATAAACTACATCCAAAAAACAATCATTTTGACTAAAATTAAAAAAATAGGATTAAAATATTTCAGAAAAAAAATATTAAAATAATTATTCAATTAAATGTTTAGGTGAATTTTAGTTTTATACCAATTAAAACGTGTTAATTATTTTAGCTTTTTTTAACTAGTGTTAGAAAAACGTTAATCCGATAAACAATAAAACAAACAATAAACATAAAAATATTGTATCGAAGAAGACGATCAAAAACTGAACAATAAAGAAATACGAATGAAACTAGAAAACAAAAAACCAAAAATAGATTCGAAAACAGTACTTGAAAGCATTTTGGAATTCGACCGGGAAAAAACGTTGAGACGTGTTTTCATAATTTACTTGAGACATATTTCGTTGGTCCTCTCGTGCTTGAGAACGTTTGGTCAACTATTTTTTACAGACGTGTTTATTGTTGGGTACCTACTTATTCTGGGTATTATATATGTCGGTCCGTGTCTCGGCCTGCTTTAATTGAGTACCCGAAAAATTGGGTAACTAGTACTCGATAGGGGTGTTCATTGTCGGATATCGAATCGGATCGGCAATATAGTCATTCATACCTAATCTGGAAAAAAATCGGATATCCGGATATGGGATAATCGGATTGGATATTCGAATATCTGATTATTCGGAAATAAAATTTATTTAACTATTTTTTTTCAAATTTGAAGGTCGTATATATGAAAATTTCGGAATTTCGAATATAACAAACAACAAATTACTAAATATAACAAGATTCACATCTATGAAAATTTTAATTTTTAAAATTTTCGGATATAACAAGCACCAATTGTTAAATATAACAAGATTAATATTCACGAAATTTTGAATTTCCAGATTTTCGAATAGAAAACTGAAATATTGTGATCCGTATCCGATAAAGAAAATTTAAAATCGGATCGGATACTCAATCCGAAAATAAAAGTCGGATGGGATATCCGAATTTCTGGATCGAATCAAAAGATAATTGGATCGATCGAATCAGATCGGTCGGATCAGATATTTTTAAACACCCATGTACTCGGTTCACTTTTTTTGTTTATTTATTTTTAAATTTAAAAGTTTTAAAAAATCACATAATAAATGCATAAAATTTAAAAGTTCATAATATATAGGGTAAACTATACTAATGACCACCGAACTATGGGGTTGGTGTCGATTTGACCACTATATTTTCAATTGTGTTAAATATATCACATAACTATTTAATTGGTTTCAATGTAGCCACCTGCCGTTAAATCCTAACGGGAAGATGATGTGTAACCCCCTCGTCCCGGTTTGGCCGAATGACCGGTCCAAGTGGGCCACACGGGGAAAACCGAGCGAAAACCAATTAAGGTTCCCCTCGGTTAGCAACCCTAAATTTTCTTTTCTTTTCTTTTCTAAATGCTTGTATTAAATCCTATGTGAGGGGACACGCAGCGAACAAACACTGACACAAAACTCACAAGCCTGCAATTAAACAACCAAATTTTCCATTTTAAGTAGGACGTATCGATACACCTACATGGGGTATCGATACGTTTTGACCAAAGTCAACCCTCTCCGTCGACTCAGGGAAGGCCGTATCGATACACCAATTAGCGTATCGATACGCACCTCTCGGTCAACATCACTTAGTCAACTAGGTTGAACCGTATCGATACACTTGACCCCGTATCGATACGCTTTGCACTCCACAACTCCCTCAGGATTCCAGAGAGTTGGGACCGCATCGATACACTCCGTGTATCGATACGCTCAGCTTAATATGGATCTCAGACAGTTGAGACCGTATCGATACACTCCTGTGTATCGATACGCTCAGCCTGATTTGGATCTCAGAGAGTTGAGGGTGTATCGATACACAGGGGTGTATCGATACGCCCTGCTTTACAATGCTCTGTTTTCAGCAAAAACATATAAGGCACACACACTCAAGGCATAACTAAACCTCCCAAGACCCAACAACACACAAACAACCTTTAACAACCAAGATTATCAACACACATGGCATTCAAACACACAAGGATCATGCATCTCAAGAATTCATACAACAAGGCAACCTAAGCATCTACAACATACCATCCCCTTAACATTCAACAAAGCAATTCATGCTTTACAACCCAAAACATCATATATAACAAAGAGTTATAAAAAGCTTATACAACAACACTTTTGCCACATTGCTAACTAGTACAAAATTACCACCGTACTTGAGTTACAAAACTTGGAAGCCCTTCTAGCCTTGCTCCGAGCTAACGCCACACTAATGATCTGCATTGTTGAACATTGAGAGCGTAAGCGATAAGCTTAGTGAGGGTGCTCTAAAACGAAAGCAACAACAATGCAGGGTTCAAGCATGAAATCCCTAAACCTCATATCTAACATGCATAGGCAACATCACAAGTAGTCCTAGCTAGTCCATCAAGTGGCATAATATGGCATATTACCTCATACTAAGCACCAAGCATCAATAACAATAATCATGTTTCAACACCATATATCACCATATATGAATAAGTTAATTGGCCACTTTAAATTACCCCGATTGTGCGGATTTGAAACTCAACAACACTTTACCTCGGTGGGATTTCACTCATCACCGGCCTTGCATGGACGGGATTCCACTCATCGCCACATGCCCTACGGATGGGATTCCACTCATCATCACGTAGAAATGAATAAAAGCTTCCGGTAGAATATTACATTACCGTACTCCTCCTTGGTGCCTCAACGCCACCAAGGCCACGTACGTTTTGACTCAATTTGTGTGCACACTAATCCTAATGATCGATCATTTACAACCGTTAATTATTTAGTGCCAATTATCATTTACCACATCACATTTTCCATCAATCATAACTCATGCTCATCACATATATATACACCTCATGAATATACATGTACAAAACCACTAAGATCACAAAAGCATAGTTAAGTAAGCACAATAGCATATATGGATATCAACGGATAACTAACAACTCGAATTAACTATAAGTGGCCTACCAAGCACACTTTACACAAGCACACTACACATACTCGAACCAACTTTAGAATAAGTTTAAAACCACTCACCGCCCTTCCTTTGTCAATCGAAATAATCCTCCTACGATCTCGTATTCGGCTCCAAAGCTCCTTCAACGTTTCTTCTTGCTTCTAACCAAACAAAACACACTTATTACACCACAATTCAATGCTAAAACTCAACTAACAACTCACTTCACAAACATAAGCCATATTCTTCAATTTCTCAATCCACAATCATCCAAAAACTCAATTTTCGTACTCCCCAAACACCTTGCTGAAAACTCCACTTCCAAACACCAAAATGACCTCTAACACATCCCAAATCACTCTCATATCATACCCTAACCATCAGCCCTTAGTTTTCAACATAAACTTCACCAAAAACCAAGTTTTAACACCTTAAAATTTACCCTATGAGTTTAATACGAATTTTCATCCAAATTTAACCAAATCGACATATAATGTGTATTTCATCATGATTAAGCTAAATCCCAACTCAAAACATTAAAACAATTTGGAAAACCACCTAAAATCCAAACTTTAACATAAAACCATAATTTTTCAAAGTCTCATGTTTTTAAATTTTAAGACCAAATATAGATAGAGAATAAGGAGGAGAGTCGGAAAACATAATTTACCTTTCAAAACGACGTTGAAATCAAGTAATATGATCAATCAAATAGTGAAAAGCTTGAGAGAGTATAGAGATGGTGGTTCACGTTTAGAAGAGAAAGAATAGAAGAGAAGATGAAGATGATGTCTTATATTTTAAGAGTTATCTTACTTTAATTAAAAGTTTTGGGTAAAATCGCAACATAGGTCCCTCCTCTTTTATTAAAGCTCAATTACACCACAACTTAAGTTGAGTTAATTCTAATTAAATTTTATTAACTCGACTATAAACTTGGTTTACTCCTAGGCCCAAAACACGGGTGTTACATGATGTGGCAGTTAAAAATAAATTGGTATAATTACACATTTAATCCCTATTATTTACGCATTCTTTCAATATAATTCTAATTTTTATTTAATAAAACAATTAATTATTTATTTAAGTGATGCCACGTGTCATTGCCTCATTGGATGACTTTAACTATTTATATTTGAGTTAAATAATTTTATTTTACCACTCCAATGGGGTGGTGACACATGTCACCACCCATTAAAGGAAGAAAATAAATTTCTCTATAATGAGAGTGGTAGGGTTCGAACTCGGATCCTCTTGGAAAGAGGTGTGCCTATTTACCATCAAGCCAAACACACATTTGTAATTTGTTATACAACATTTATTATCTATGTCGAAGTCAGACTATGTGTGTTTGGCTCACTCATGTACCGAATAGTGAACCTTTCCACGGACTATCGGGAAATTCACAAGATTTGGCCTTCACAGACACAATCCGACCATCCCACCAGCTTCCATTATCTCCATTCTCATCTTTATTTGCATATGAGTAAGGGTTTCCAGATGAGTTGTAATTGTAACAAGTAAGCCCGAGATTGCAAACTGTTGATGTTATGGATTCAAACTTTTCATCCATTTACTTAAACTCTGAGCATACTATATATTCTACATAACTTGAAAGATTTTGTATGGTTTTCAAACAGCGAATCAGGTGCTAGAGTTTTAAGATTGTGGTTCATGAATTCTGCATTTGTATCAATAGAATATTTCATGGTGTGTGTGGAAATATTTTTGAAATCGAAATGGAGGAAGCATGCAGGGTCCATAGAAACAGCAGCAGCCAAATTGCAATAAAACTTCCATGGGAATATATGCACATATAAATTAAGCCACGCCATTTTCGCAAGGGAATATATGCACATATAAATTGCAGAACCTTTGCAATAAAACTTCCACGGGAATATATGCACATAAAAGCAGAAACCAGATCATTCTTCTTCTATTGTTGCGATACGCAATCTTTGGCTTTCTGCTCTGTATAAATTTTTTATTCTTCACCGAACAGTGCAAAGTCTGGTGGAAAGATGAGAGTGGAGATAATGGAAGCTGGTGGGATGGCCGGATTGTGTCTGTGAAGGCCAAATCTTGTGAATTTCCCGATAGTCCGTGGGAAAGGTTCACTGTTCGGTACAGGAGTGAGCCAAACACACATAGTCTGACTTCGACATAGATAATAAATGTTGTATAACAACTCACAAATGTGTGTTTGGCTTGATGGTAAACAAGCACACCTCTTTCCAATAGGACCCGAGTTTGAACCCTACCACTCTCATTGTAGAGAAATTTATTTTCTTCCTTTAATGGGTGGTGACACGTGTCACCACCTCATTGGAGGGGTAAAATAAAATTATTTAACTCAAATATAAATAGTTAAAGTCATCCAATGAGGTGGTGACACGTGGCATCACTTAAATAAATAATTAATTGTTTTATTAAATAAAAATTAGGACTAAATTAATAGAATGCCTAAGTAATAGGGATTAAATGTGTAATTATACCAATTTGTTTTTAACTGCCACATCATCTTCCCATTAGGATTTAACGGCAGGTGGCTACATTGAAACCAATTAAATAGTTATGTGGTATATTTAACACAATTGAAAATATAGTGGTCAAATCGACACCAACCCTATAGTTCGGTGGTCATTAGTATAGTTTACCCTAATATATAATCTAAATACGAAAATTAGTGGTTTGAAGTTAGTTTTAAAATATAAATATTTGGATATATATATATATATATATATATATATATATATATATATATATCTAAGTTTATCACAAAAAAAATAAAAATATTAATCTCATTTTTTTCAAATATTGTAATAACAAATTAATACAAATATTTTTAAAAAAATTTAAAACATAAAAAGTACATAATACAAACGTAGAAAGAAATTAAGGAACATACAATAAAAATATAATTTAAAACTAAAAAACTAAATATATTAAAAGTAATCAGGTTGAGTACTCAGTGACCAAAAAATTCACCCTAGACCCGGCCCAATTACCCGAAAAAATTTTGAGACGGTTACCCGTCCAGTCAAGTAAATTTTTTTTAAAGAGTTACTCAGATTTTTTTAAGGTTCGAGTTGGCGGAATTAATCAACCGCGTCGAGTATTTTTGAACATCTATAAATATTAGATTCTCAAAAAAAATACCATAATTTGCTGTTATAAGATGAGATGAGATGTACATTCTTATTTAATAATCTTATATTCTATAATATTATCCACATTCATTATCTTACCTTCCTTGAAGTAGATATGGTTTGAATTAATCGAGAGCCACGCACCTTGTTCAAAAAGTCTACCGACATGATTCTTTGTTATCAGGACCGTCGCAGTGCGGCGAAAACCGCGGCCCTCCGACAATATAAAACCAGGGGCTTCAGCCTAATGCCCATTACCTTCTTACATACTCCATACACGCTGCCCTACTAATAATTTTTTGTTGTTTTTAATGTTGTCAATATTTGAACCAAAGCATCACGTGCAAATGTAATGTTACGTACTCATAAAATTGTTCGAGAGTTAGATATTTAGTTTATACGTGTTGTTCAGTAAAAAAAATATCGATGTTTATTTTAAGATATTTAGTTTTGAGTAATTTTATCTGTAAGATATGTGTGTCTTATTAAAAGGTTAAGAAAAAGTTTAAACAAATTAAAGACGAAACCATAAATTAAAAGTTAACAGGGTCGAAAATAAAAAATAAAAAATAAAAGACTAAAAAATATCACCAATAGAATTCAATCTATTGTCTTCAAATAAAATAAACTAACTTTTATTTACACATTTTCCCGCTAAAACAAGGATTATTTTATGATACAAGAACAAGTAAAATTATATCTTAAAATTCTGTATGGGACAAATTAAAAAAAAGCATGGACCGTAGGGTGGGCCGCAAGGGTCTCGTAGCTTCACGTCTTCATCCATATAGAATAAATAATATCTTGTAATCATTTTAAGATTATTTAAAAAATTATTAATATAAAATTCATTAATTAAATTTAAAAAATATTTATATTGTTTTATTTTGTATGAGTTCAAATTTTAACATTTTCTCGTGGAATGCAATTATTAATCTATTTAATAAAAAGTATTTATATATATTAATATTAATTTAAATATTAAAAGAATCTCTACTAGACTACTAGGACTAGATTACTTCTCTAGACAAATTTATATTATCCTCATATTTAAAGTTTTGTTATTTACTTAAAAATTATTATTTATTCATTTATTCATTTTTATTTTTTAATAATACTTTTAATAGCAATACAAATTTTAAGTGTGCTTCATGTCTAATATTAAGATCAAACTGTTGACTATACGAGAGACTCTTACTATTTCACATAAGCCTCGTGATTACAAATTATATTCATTAAACCATATATATACATAATATTATCATTTTATACACTAACAATGTTTTTTCTAAAAAAAAAAATCTAATAAATGTTTAGAAACTGATGGTCAAACAAAGCCATATATATCATTTAATTATTTTAATACCAATAAAAAACCCATGAATTATTAACCCTACTTTTTATAAGAAAAGCTCAATGAAGTAATGCTCAATTGCTCATAAGTCAATTATTGATGCTTCTTGTACATTTTCCGTCTGCTGGTACAATCCTGTGTTTTTTTGTAATCCTTATTGTCTTTTCTCTTTGTTTTTAGTATCCCTCGCTTATTCCCCAGCAGTTCATCTATATCAGAGAATCAACTTCAACAAAAATAAATAAATAAATGTAATAGTTTTGAATGTTGCATGAAATATATATACAATTAATATAACACATTATTTAAATTTCTTTTGATTAATCAATAATCTCTGGAGCAAATTCTCCTTTCTCCATCCTCTAAGGGAAATTATTCAAAAATAATCTTTTGGTTAAACAAGATTTTATCATAAATATATTTATCTTTAAAATTTAATATTTATATGAGCACAAATTATAAAATCGTAACCAAAGCTATTATAACTTCTTTTCAGTTTCCACACTTGGTGTTAAAAAGGACAAATATTTGTATTTACCGACACACAACATGACAAGGAGAAAAGACCACACAGGCAAATCATAATTGGAGGAGACAACACTGACATCAATAATCACTTTGAAGATCATTTTTTCTAAGCAATTTAAATATCATAATGTCTCATAATTAATGAAAACATTAATAATTGGATTTTATAAAAAGGTTCTGAACACTGAACTAATTGAGGATTTCTATTTTGACCACTGAACTAACGAACTCGTCAATCAGACCACCGAATTTATAAAACCAACCTATTTTGACCACCGCCGTTAAAAACCTAACGGTGGGGTGACGGAACTGCCACGTGGCAGCTTATCGAAATTTTTTAAAATTACACATTTGGTCCCTATTATTTACCTATTAAATCAATTTGGTCCTAATTTTAATTTAGTTAAATAAAACTAACCAACCAACCAATTGACGACACGTGTCACCACCTGATTGGATGAATTTACTCTATTTTTTATTTAATTTATTTAATAATTTCCACCCAATCATGTGGTGACACATGTCACCTAATTGGGTGAAAATTTAAAGAATAGAGATGGCTGGGAATCGAACCCACAACTAGGGATGTAAAAACAGGTAATCGGATGGGTTTCAGGTCGGGTACATTCAGGTCGGGTAAAATCGGGTACAGGTCATTTCAGGTCATTTTTCTATTTTGACTCGACTCGGGTCGGGTGCGGGTCCATTTCAGGTCGGGTCTATTTCAGGTCGGGTCCATTTCAGATCGGGTCTGTTTCAGGTCGGGTCCATTTCAGGTCGGGTTCATTTCAGGTCGAGTCAAAACGGGTCGGGTCTGAAGCAGATAATTGACAGGTTAATTCGGGTTCGGATACACTTAAGGTCGGGTCCATTTCAGGTCGGGTCTATTTCAGGTCGGGTTCGTTTCAGGTCGGGTCCGTTTCAGGTCGGGTCCATTTCAGGTCGGGTTCATTTCAGGTCGGTTGCATTTCAGGTCGGGTGCATTTCAGGTCGGGTAATTTTAGGTCGGGTAGTTTCAGGTCGGGTAATTCAGGTCGGGGTATTTTTAGGATTGAAATTCGTATTGAGTTTGAGTTCGGTACAACCGTATAAGTAGTCGGTAGACTTTAGGTTGGCCTTCGTCAATCGTCATTGATTTGGAGTTAATTATTTAAAGTCATATCAAATTAAAATTATAAAACATTGGAGTAATTAAAAAATACTGAAAAGGGGTCAATTTGGATTAAAAATAAAGTTTCACGGATTATAATGAACAAAAATATCAAACTAAAATTATAAAACATTAGACAAATTTAAAATAAAACAATGAAAATGGGTCAATTTGGAATAAAAATAAAATTTTGGGGACTATAATGAACAAAAATATCAAATTAATTGTATAAAAATTAGAGTAATTAAAATAACAATAAGTAGATGTCAATTTAGAATAAAAATAAAGTTTTAGGGTCTAGAATGAACAAAATTTCAAATTAAAATTATAAAACATGATGAATTAAAATATATATAGGGGCCAATATGGAATTAAACTAAAGTTAAGGGACTAGAATGAAGAAAATATCAAATTAAAATAATAAAACATTTGACAAATAAAAAAATAAATGTGGGTCAATTTGGAATAAAAATAAAGTTTTAGGGTCTAGAAGATGAAAATATCAAATTAAAATTATAAAACATTGGACGAATTAAAAAAACAATGAATAGGGGTCAATTTGGAATTGAAATAAAGTTAAAGGGATTAGAATGAACAAAGTACAAATTAAAATTATAAAACATCAGACGAAATAAAAAACAATAAATAAGGGTCAATTTGGAATTAAACTAAAGTTTAGGGGACTAGAATGAACAAAATATCAAATTAAAATTATAAAACATCGGACTAAATAAAATAAAGTTAAGAGACTAGAATGAACAAAATATCAAATTAAAATTATAAAACATCGGACTAATTAAAAAAAATAAAAAATGGTCAATTTGGAATACAAATACAGTTTAAGGACTAAAATGAACAAAATGTCAAAGTAAAATTATATATTATTGGACTAATTAAAAAAAAACAATTAGTAGGGGTCAATTTGGAATAGAAATGAAGTTGTAAGGGCTATAATGAAAAGAAATATCAAATTAAAATTATAAAATATTGGATGATTCAGGGTTTAGGGTTTAAAGGGTTTAGGTTTTAGGGAAATTTTATTAATGGTTTAGGGTTCATGCATTGATAGATACATACATACTTGCATACATTAGGGTTTAGGGTTTATGGGGTAGGGTTTAGGGAAATTCATCAAGGGTTCATGGTTCATACTGTAACCCCCTCGTCCCGGTCTGGTCGGATGACCGGTCCAAGTGGGCCACACGGGGAAAACCGAGTGAAAACCCCTAAGGATTCCCCCTCGGTTAACGACCCTAAAAATTTCTTTTAACTTTATTCTTGTCTAGATGCACCTTTAATCCCTAAGTGGAGCATAACAGCGGAAGATACAAACAACGAAACATTTACCGACCAAACAAAGCATAAACAGTCCATTTTTCTTCATTACAGCAGGCCGTTTCGAAACGCCTCTAGGGTGTTCCGAAACGCCTTGACTTGGTCAACGGCCCTGGGTCAACCATAAGGTGACCGTTCCGAAACAGGGGTGACCCGTATCGGAACGACCTTGACGGTCAATATCTCGTGGTCAACGAGATTTGACCGTTTCGAAACACCAAAGGCCCGTTTCGGAACGGCTACATCTCGCCAATATCTCAAAATTCCAGTAGCAAAAACGTTCCGAAACGCCCTCATCCGTTTCGAAACGACAGGCCATTTACAAAGGGACCGTTCCGGAACAGGGGGACCCGTTCCGAAACGCCCCCTGTCTGCAGACTCGTCTGGGCTGTTTTGAGGCACAAGGGTGCCCCAAAACACCACCAAAACACCATACAACAGCAAAACAACATACATAGGGGATAACAACAATACTAGCATGCTTCAACATGATTTAGACATGTCCAACACCAAGGCAACAATCCACAACATGCATTCATTCAAACAACATTCAAACATATGTAAAAACTCTTAAGGCATAGGCTAATATCCAAAGTAAGCAATTAGGCATGACTTACAATTCATCATGGCAACACAACCATGCAAAAAGAAAGATATAAGGGAGTCCATACATGCTCTCAAACAACCAACTACTACTCATCAAAGCCATACATGTCCCATTGCTCAAACTATTACATGTCTAACATTTAAAAACCATACTTGATGAACTCAAGCCAAAAACCACACTTGGAGCCTTCCACTTGCGCGAGCAACCCACGAGCTAAGGATCTGCAATGTTGAACAAAGAGAGCGTAAGCAATGATGCTTAGTGAGGGTAAGCTCTAAAAACAAACCTCAACATTGCAGGGTCCGAGCACGATCTAACCAAGGCCATTTACACAAACCATGAGTCCACAAGGCATAGATGCATGAGCAATATATCACATGTATGCCATAATTATGAGCTCAATACCACCATACAAGTAATCACATATAAACATCCGAACAGTTCATATATTTCAACACATTGATACACATATCAACAACATTGGCACCTAGTTAAGACTCAAATACGCGGATAACCGTTGGAACTCACATCCAACAACACAACCATTACCTGACGGTGGGATTACACTCATCACCGGTCTCGCGGAGGGGATTCCACTCATCCTCACGCCCCGTCGATGGGATTCCACTCATCACCGACTATATTTAAATACCATTTCCGGGCGTACCCGTACTCCTCCTTGGTGACTCAACGCCACCAAGGCCACGCGCGACTTTTGACTCATGTGTACACACTAACATCCTAATGATCGATCATTTGTATTTAAGTATACTAGTGCCAATATTTTACTCGTTCCACATTACTCATTTCGATCATTTTCGTGCTTAGCACGTACTCACCATGAACACAATCATGAACCAACATCATGCATGCTTTAAGCAATACAAATCATGCCTCATCTCACATGTACAATACAATATACATAAGCATTCATATCACAACACATACGAGGCATATACATTCATACATTCAAGTTCATCCAAGGGCTCTAGATCAAGCTTAGGATTAGGCTACCACCCTAATCCTAACTCTAGGTGGGTCTACCAAGCCCAACCTAGTCCACATACTCGAACCAACCAATTTTAAACCGTTTAAAACAATTAACCACTCACCTAAACTCCCGAGCTCAAGACCAAGCAAGCAATTGTCTTCAATTCCCCGGATTCACTTCCGATGCTTCACCGATGCCCAAACTTGATTCTAATCAATCCCAAACACAAACAAAACATCCACGATCAATATCTTGTCATCGAAACTAACCCGGATTACATTACCAAGCAACCAACACTCAAAACAAGACCAAAAACAGGATTTTCGAGCAGCCCACTAGACCCACTGAAAACTCTCATTTCAAGCACCCAAACAAGCATCAATTGCACCCAAAATGATCCTCATACATCATACTACCTACAGCCCCCAAATTCCAACCCTTAACAGCCCCCATACCCACATTAAAACCCTCCAAAAACCCTCTCAAAGCCAAATTCCGAAAATTCCCAAAATCACTTGAAATTCATATATGATATACCATTTGACTTCCTTATACCACAACTAAGTATAGTAAATCAAAATACTTCACTTAACAACTTAAAAATCACATTTTTAATCAAAATATTCAAAAATGACATTTTCTAAAACTTCCATGGAAATGAAAAAGAAGGGTACTTTTATGAAGGGGAGGATGAGGGGAAGTCAAAAATACTCTTACCTTTTAAAACGGAGTTGAAACGATGAAGGGAGGTGATGGAACAGTGAATCTCCAAGGAGAGAAGAAGGTAACGGTGGTTTTCTTGAAAGAGTGAAGAGAAGAAGATGAGGAGGGTGGGTGTTTTATTTGACATGTGATAATTTTAAAGCTCAAAAGACTTGTTTGCCCTTAATGAAATGGGGCATTTACAAGGGAGGTAAATTCATGGTTGAATGTGGTTTAATCTTAAAACGTGTTTAACCCAAATTGATTAATTTTGAAAACAACTCGAAATATTATTTAGAGTATAAAACCGAGCCCAAAATAACATTATAATATTATTTTCACCTAACCCCTAAACCCGGGTGTTACAACTCTCCCCCACTTAAGGAAATTTCGTCCTCGAAATTACCTGGTGGAAACAAATACGGAAACTGCTCAACCATATCTGCTTTTCTCTCCCACGTGGCCTCTTCCACACCTCTATGTCTCCACAACACCTTGACCAACTCTATGGTCTTGCCATGCAACACCTTGCTATCAGAAGCAAGTATCTCAAAGGGCTCTTCGTTATAGGACAAGTCTGGATTTAACTCTATCTCCTCAACGAGCATCACATGCGAAGGATCCGATCTATATCTCCTAAGCATAGACACATGAAAGACATCATGGATCTTTTCTAACTCAGAAGGTAACCTCAAGCGATAAGCTACTGGCCCAATCCGCTCAACTATCTCATACGGACCAATGAACCTCGGACTCAACTTGCCCTTTCGGCCAAATCTCATTACCTTCTTCCACGGAGACACCTTCAGGAACACTTTCTCACCCACTGAATACTCAACCTCTTTCCTCTTCAAATCTGCATATGACTTCTGACGATCGGAAGCTGTCTTCAAGCGGTCACATATCAACTTCACTTTTTCTGTGGTTCCCTTAAGCAAGTCTGGCATAGGTAACAATCTCTGACCTGTCTCAGCCCAACAAATCGGAGTCCTACACCGTCTACCATACAAAGCTTCATAAGGTGCCATCTGAATACTAGACTGATAACTGTTGTTGTAGGCAAACTCAACCAACGGTAAGTGTTTCTCCCAAGAACCCTGAAAATCAATCACACAACAACGAAGCATATCCTCAAGAATCTGTATCTCGCTCTGACTGCCCATCGGACTGAGGATGATACGACGTGCTCAAATGCAACCGGCTACCTAAAGCACTATGCAAGCAACTCCAAAACCTCAAAGTAAACCTAGGATCCCTATCTGAAACAATATACTTCGGAACTCCATGAAGTCTCACAATCTCGCGGATATACAAGTTTGCCAACTTGTCTAAGGAATCCGTAGTGTTCACTGCTAAGAAGTGAGCACACTTAGTGAACCTATCAACAATCACCCAAACTGAGTTCTTCCTCGAAGGAGACAAAGGCAACCCCGATACAAAGTCCATGGTGATCCTCTCCCATTTCCATTCTGGAATCTTCAAAGGCTGTAGCAAACCTGAAGGAACCTGATGTTCCGCCTTCACTCTCTGACAGACCATGCAACGACTCACATACTCGGCTACATCTCTCTTCAAACCAACCCAGAAGTAATCACTCTTCAAATCTCGGTACATCTTGGTACTACCCGGATGCATAGAAAAGGGACTCGAATGTGCTTCGCTCAAAATCTGACGTCTCAACTCAACGTCTTCAGGTACAACAATTCTATCTCTGAAGCACAACAAACTCTCACCACTGAAACTATACTCAGTCGGTCTTCCTTCGGCTATGTCCTGAACATGAGGAACTAAGCTCGCATCTTGCAACTGTTTCTCTCTAATTAACTGAATCAAGGAAGGCTTCACTTGCAACTCGGTGATCAAACCACCATCATCGGACACACTCAATCTAGCAAACATAGCTCTCAACTCAACGGCCACTTTTCTACTCAAAGCATCGGCTACTACATTTGCTTTACCCGGATGGTACTCAATGGTCGAATCATAGTCTTTTAACAACTCTAGCCATCTTCTCTGTCTCAAATTCAACTCTTTCTGTGACATCAAGTATTTCAAGCTCTTTTGATCGGTGTAAACTATACACTTCTCACCATACAAATAGTGTCGCCAAATCTTCAATGCAAAAACAACTGCGGCTAGTTCTATATCATGAGTAGGATAGTTCTTCTCATGAATCTTCAACTGTCTAGAAGCATAAGCAACAACTCTCCTATCTTGCATCAGAACACATCCTAAGCCTACGTAGGAAGCATCACTGTAGATCACAAACTCCTTACCTGAAACAGGTTGCACTAATACTGGAGCATTCGTCAAAGCTTCTTTCAATTTCTCAAAGGCCTTCTGTCTTGCATCTGACCATTCAAATTTGACTCCCTTTTGCAACAACTTAGTCAAGGGAGCAACTACTCTAGAGAATCCATCAACAAACCTCCTATAGTAACCGGCTAATCCTAGGAAACTCCTAATCTCGGTCACGGACTTAGGTTGTTTCCACTCAACAATAGCCTCAATCTTCGATGGATCAACACGGATACCTTCGGCCGAAACAACATGGCCAAGAAACACAACCTCTCGAATCCAGAACTCACACTTACTAAGCTTCGTATACAACTGATTGCTTAATAATCTCTGTAAAACAAATCTCAAGTGCTCATCATGCTCTTCTTCTGTCTTCGAGTACACAAGTATATCGTCAATGAAGACAACCACAAAACGATCTAGGTAGTCTCTGAAAATTCTGTTCATCATGTCCATGAATGCTGCCGGTGCATTCGTGAGCCCAAATGGCATCACAAGAAACTCATAGTGACCATATCTAGTCCTAAAAGCTGTCTTTGGAACATCACACTCTTTCACTTTCAACTGGTAGTACCCGGATCTCAAATCTATCTTCGAGAATAATGAAGCACCTCTCAACTGATCAAACAAATCATCTATACGAGGCAACGGATACTTGTTCTTCACAGTCATCTGATTCAACTGTCTATAGTCAATGCACATGCGCATGCTACCATCTTTCTTTTTCGCAAACAACACTGGAGCACCCCACGGAGAACTACTAGGCCTAATGAAACCACGGTCTAATAATTCTTGCAACTGACTCTTCAATTCTTTCAACTCTTTCAGAGCCATGCGATACGGAGCTATCGAAACTGGGTTAGATCCTGAAACTGTCTAAATCACAAACTCAACATCTCTGTCAGGAGGCAAACCCGGCAACTCTTCAGGAAACACATCTGGAAAGTCACACACTGTCCTGATATCTTTCGGTCTAGCTTCACTCATATCCGGATTCATAACATAAGCTAAATAGGCCCCACATCCAGAGTCCATCAACCTATGAGCCTCTAAAGCTGACACCACATTAGACAAGAACTTAATGTTCTCGCCTACTACCACTACCTCGTAGTCATCAGAAAGCTTCAAAGAAATCCTCTTTGTCTCAAAATCCACACTAGCCCGATGCTCAACCAACCAATTCATACCCAATATAATATCAAAACCGTAGAAAGGAAGTTCCATCATATCAACTGAAAACACATGACCCTGAATCTTCAGTGGACACCTCCTATACATACGTCTAACCACAACTGTCTCACCAAAAGAGCTAGTAACATGCATACCTACATCTAAGATCTCTACAGGAATATCTAACTTCTGTGCATGCTCACTCAGAATGTAGGAATGCGTAGAACCCGAATCAACCAAAGAAAGCAAAGACATAGACTGTAACTCGAAATTACCTGCTATCACATCGGTGTCGTTCCCGGCCTCTCTCTGAGCATAAACTCTCGCTGGTCCTCCCGCCTCTGGCTGCACAGCCACAACATGTGCAAGGTTCCTCGGAGCATCTCCCCTAGGTGCATCCGCCCTAGGCTGGAAGTAGCCACGACCACGCCCACAGCCTCTCTGAAAATCGTTACCTCTCGCAGGAGCCTGAGCAATGTTCGGTGCCTGAGCTGCCTGACGTGGACAGTCCCTCCTAAAGTGGTCCCTCGAACCACAGTTCCAACAAGCATGGAAGTTACCCCAACACTCACCAGTGTGCTGCCTCCCACACTGTGCACACTCGGGCAAACGCCCTCCTCCTCTATGGCCCTGATGGCCTCTACCTTGGTGGCCACCGCCACGTCTCTGATCAAACTGATGTCCGCCACCTTTGTGCCTCTTAGCATCTCTACCATCAAAGTTGTTGTGCCTCTTACCAGAACTAGATCCCCCAGAACGCTTGGTCAGCCCCAAGCTATGCTCAATGTCCTTGGCTCTAGCAACCAAGACATCGAAGTCAGAATAATCTGAAGCTAAGGTATACCTCTTAACTTCCTCATGAAGCCCGTATCTGAAACGATCACATCGAGCCCTCTCAGTAGGCACTAACTCTGGAGCATACTGACTCAGACGGACGAAACGAATCTCATAATCAGTCACAGATGCATCCCCCTGAGTGAGAGCCATGAACTCTCTCTTTTTCTCATCTAGGTACCTCGGTCCCAAGTACCTCTTCCGGAAAGCAAACTCAAAGAATTCCCAATCTATCTCGGCCTCTGGAACCCCGGCAGTAATGGTGACCCACCAGGTGTAGGCATCACCCTGAAGCAATGAGATCACACAACCCAATCTACGTGCGCCCGCACAACCCATCTGAGCTAAGATACGAACCGTCTTCTCCAACCACAACTCCGACCTCTCCGGAGTAGATCCTCTGAACTCCTCGGCTCCCAAGCTACGGAGCCTCTCCAACGGTAGACTAACATCATCACACCTAGGCTGAGCTGCAGCCTGAGCTCCCGCAACTGCGGCCTGGAAAGCTCCCGCTATCGCTTGCACTAGCGGAGTCATATCAATCCCAGCTGGACCTTGGCCACCTTGAGGTCCATCTCCTCCGACTCCATCCTCACCTCCCGCTCCTGGTGGAGGAGGTGGTGGTGGTGGAGGTGGTGGTGGAGCGCCAACTCCCGCAGCCACCAGCCCTTCCAGATGAGCCTCCACACCAACAGCCGGCTCAACAGGAGCCGCAACCCGTGGTTCCTGACGAACCACTCTCGGTCTACCTCTCGGTCTAGACATTGCTCTCACCAAAATTAACTACAACCACAACAACAAAACATACAAGTTGGGTTAGCAAGGCAAGGCTTCCAAGTGTTCAAGTACGTTCCCTCACTAAAACAAAACCATTTTACAATGTAATAGTAGCAATGGGACTCACACACACATGCTTTGAATAAAACAAGCAACATACTCGTCAAACAGGCAACCATTCTTACAAACAAGCAAACACCGTGCATATCAAGCAAAAACTTGAACTTACCTCACTTACCTGCCCAAGGTCTCCGTAACCTTAGGCTCTGATACCAACAAGTGTAACCCCCTCGTCCCGGTCTGGTCGGATGACCGGTCCAAGTGGGCCACACGGGGAAAACCGAGTGAAAACCCCTAAGGATTCCCCCTCGGTTAACGACCCTAAAAATTTCTTTTAACTTTAATCTTGTCTAGATGCACCTTTAATCCCTAAGTGGAGCATAACAGCGGAAGATACAAACAACGAAACATTTACCGACCAAACAAAGCATAAACAGTCCATTTTTCTTCATTACAGCAGGCCGTTTCGGAACGCCCCTAGGGTGTTCCGAAACGCCTTGACTTGGTCAACGGCCCTGGGTCAACCATAAGGTGACCGTTCCGAAACAGGGGTGACCCGTATCGGAACGACCTTGACGGTCAATATCTCGTGGTCAACGAGATTTGACCGTTTCGAAACACCAAAGGCCCGTTTCGGAACGGCTACATCTCGCCAATATCTCAAAATTCCAGTAGCAAAAACGTTCCGAAACGCCCTCATCCGTTTCGAAACGACAGGCCATTTACAAAGGGACCGTTCCGGAACAGGGGGACCCGTTCCGAAACGCCCCCTGTCTGCAGACTCGTCTGGGCTGTTTTGTGGCACAAGGGTGCCCCAAAACACCACCAAAACACCATACAACAGCAAAACAACATACATAGGGGATAACAACAATACTAGCATGCTTCAACATGATTTAGACATGTCCAACACCAAGGCAACAATCCACAACATGCATTCATTCAAACAACATTCAAACATATGTAAAAACTCTTAAGGCATAGGCTAATATCCAAAGTAAGCAATTAGGCATGACTAACAATTCATCATGGCAACACAACCATGCAAAAAGAAAGATATAAGGGAGTCCATACATGCTCTCAAACAACCAACAACTACTCATCAAAGCCATACATGTCCCATTACTCAAACTATTACATGTCTAACATTTAAAAACCATACTTGATGAACTCAAGCCAAAAACCACACTTGGAGCCTTCCACTTGCGCGAGCAACCCACGAGCTAAGGATCTGCAATGTTGAACAAAGAGAGCGTAAGCAATGATGCTTAGTGAGGGTAAGCTCTAAAAACAAACCTCAACATTGCAGGGTCCGAGCACGATCTAACCAAGGCCATTTACACAAACTATGAGTCCACAAGGCATAGATGCATGAGCAATATATCACATGTATGCCATAATTATGAGCTCAATACCACCATACAAGTAATCACATATAAACATCCGAACAGTTCATATATCTCAACACATTGATACACATATCAACAATATTGGCACCTAGTTAAGACTCAAATACGCGGATAACCGTTGGAACTCACATCCAACAACACAACCATTACCTGACGGTGGGATTACACTCATCATCGGTCTCGCGGAGGGGATTCCACTCATCCTCACGCCCCGTCGATGGGATTCCACTCATCACCAACTATATTTAAATACCATTTCCGGGCGTACCCGTACTCCTCCTTGGTGACTCAACGCCACCAAGGCCACGCGCGACTTTTGACTCATGTGTACACACTAACATCCTAATGATCGATCATTTGTATTTAAGTATACTAGTGCTAATATTTTATTCGTTCCACATTACTCATTTCGATCATTTCCGTGCTTAGCACGTACTCACCATGAACACAATCATGAACCAACATCATGCATGCTTTAAGCAATACAAATCATGCCTCATCTCACATGTACAATACAATATACATAAGCATTCATATCACAACACATACGAGGCATATACATTCATACATTCAAGTTCATCCAAGGGCTCTAGATCAAGCTTAGGATTAGGCTACCACCCTAATCCTAACTCTAGGTGGGTCTACCAAGCCCAACCTAGTCCACATACTCGAACCAACCAATTTTAAACCGTTTAAAACAATTAACCACTCACCTAAACTCCTGAGCTCAAGACCAAGCAAGCAATTGTCTTCAATTCCCCGGATTCACTTCTGATGCCTCACCGATGCCCAAACTTGATTCTAATCAATCCCAAACACAAACAAAACATCCACGATCAATATCTTGTCATCGAAACTAACCCGGATTACATTACCAAGCAA
Organism: Hibiscus trionum; assembly: GCA_030270665.1. Taxonomy (NCBI): domain Eukaryota; kingdom Viridiplantae; phylum Streptophyta; class Magnoliopsida; order Malvales; family Malvaceae; genus Hibiscus; species Hibiscus trionum. The sequence continues at coordinate 2,140,560 of BSYR01000016.1, forward strand.
CCAACACTCAAAACAAGACCAAAAACAGGATTTTCGAGCAGCCCACTAGACCCACTGAAAACTCTCATTTCAAGCACCCAAACAAGCATCAATTGCACCCAAAATGATCCTCATACATCATACTACCTACAGCCCCCAAATTCCAACCCTTAACAGCCCCCATACCCACATTAAAACCCTCCAAAAACCCTCTCAAAGCCAAATTCCGAAAATTCCCAAAATCACTTGAAATTCATATATGATATACCATTTGACTTCCTTATACCACAACTAAGTATAGTAAATCAAAATACTTCACTTAACAACTTAAAAATCACATTTTTAATCAAAATATTCAAAAATGACATTTTCTAAAACTTCCATGGAAATGAAAAAGAAGGGTACTTTTATGAAGGGGAGGATGAGGGGAAGTAAAAAATACTCTTACCTTTCAAAACGGAGTTGAAACGATGAAGGGAGGTGATGGAACAGTGAATCTCCAAGGAGAGAAGAAGGTAACGGTGGTTTTCTTGAAAGAGTGAAGGGAAGAAGATGAGGAGGGTGGGTGTTTTATTTGACATGTGATAATTTTAAAGCTCAAAAGACTTGTTTGCCCTTAATGAAATGGGGCATTTACAAGGGATGTAAATTCATGGTTGAATGTGGTTTAATCTTAAAACGTGTTTAACCCAAATTGATTAATTTTGAAAACAACTCGAAATATTATTTAGAGTATAAAACCGAGCCCAAAATAACATTATAATATTATTTTCACCTAACCCCTAAACCCGGGTGTTACACATACATAGATAAGTACATATATACATACTTACACACACTAGGGTTTAATGTTTAGGGTTTATGATTTTAGGGTTTATGATTCCATGTTAAGAGAAAATTCATTAAGGATTTAGGGTTCATACATTGATAGGTACATACATACATACTTACATACATTTTAGTCTCAATATTAGGCACTAGAATGAACAAAAATATCATCAAATGATTTATATCTGAAATATTAGAGTAAATTACAAAAATAAAAAAATAATAAGGGTAACTTTCTGTGGAAAATAAAATTTTAGGGAATAAAATTAATAAAAATATCACCATATTAAAAATGAATAAAATTTATATCTACATATATATACACATATACGTATAAATATACATATATTATGATATACACATATACATGTATTGTTATAATTAATTAAACATATGCATATATATATACTAAAACACACATGTATACATACATACTAAAATACATATATATGCATGTATTTAAGTTTTAGTATATATATACATGTATGTATGTAAGTTTTAGTATATATATATATATATTGTTATAATTATATATATACATATATATGTATGTATGTAAGTTTTAGTATGCATATATTGTTATATATATATATACTAGAACATACATATTTGTATGTATATATGTATACCCCTAAACAATACCCATAAAACTCAACCCTTGAATCTTATAATCACTAATAATTAGAGTACATGCCTAATCCCCTAATCCTTAAACTAATATATTAACCTCAAATAATTAAGTTGACACATTTACCCCTAAACCCCAAACATGAATATCTAAATCTTACAAATACTATTCACTAATAATTAGAGTGCAAGCCTAATCACATAATCCCTAAACTAATCTCATAGCCCCAAACAATCAACTTGACACACTTACCCTTAAACCCTAAACATAAACACATAAATCTAACAAACAAAATAAATTGAAACGTAAAAGGACAAATCTAAAAATAAATTAAAACTAAATTATTAATTAGAGCCCAAATCACAAATGAATAAAATTATTAAACCTAATTACTTACTAAATCTTTATACGAGGACCAAATCAAATTTAAAGCAAACCAAAAAGCTTAATAATTAATTAATTTATGAAGCATGGCCTAATCAAATAAAATTTAAAGAAACTAAACCAAAAGTTAAGACTAAAAAAATAAACTAAAACCTAAAAAACCTAAACTCTAACCATCTAATTAAGGAAGGACCTAAAGGATAATTAACCCCTAAATAAAAAAATCTCACTTCCCCACTCAATTTTGTTTCATATTGGCGGCAAATCCTCCCTCCACTTTGATCTGGCGGCAAAATTCCCCCCCCCCCAATTTATTTTTGTTTTATATGGTGCCAAAACCCCCATAATTTCTTATCAATCAAAAAAACTTTCCCCCCATTAATTCAAAAAAAAACTTCCCCTAAACTAAAACATATTTTGTTATTATTTTAATAGTTATAATTAAATTTTTTAATATTTTTTTAATTTAATAATCAAAATTAATAAATTGATTTAAATTTTAAATAATTTGTTTTAAATTCATCCATCACAACTTATTAATTTAATAAAACTTTTAAATTTTGAATATTTTTAATAATTTAAATTTAAGTATGTTAATTTTTATTAAACTTCACAAATAATTTATATTAAACGAGTTAGTATTAAATTAATTTAATAAATTAATACTTTACATTTATCAACACTTTAAATTTATTAAATCGTAGACTTCTTCAACTATAGATCAGGTAAATATCAAGTCAGATCAATATCAGTTCAGGTTAAAAATAGGTCGGGTTCAAAGCAGGTCGGGTCAATTAACAGGTCGGGTTCAAAACAGGTCGGGTCCAAAACAGGTCGGGTCTAAAACAGGTCGGGTTCAAAACAGGTCGGGTCTAAAACAGGTCGGGTTCAAAACAGGTCGGGTAATATCGGATCTCGGGTCAATTCAGTCGGGTAAAATCGGTTATCTGCCAGGTCAGCTTCGGGTTCGGGTTCGTTTCAGTCGGGCGCAGGTCGGGTTTCAGGTCCACAGTAACAGTTCCAATTCGGGTTCGGGTCGTTTTCAGTCGGACGCAGGTCGGGTTCGGTCACTACAGTAATAGGTCAAATTCAGGTTCGGGTCAACAACAGTCGGTTACAGATCGGGTTCGGGTCATTAAATTTTCAGGTCAAATCAGGTTCTGACTCGAGCAGGTTTCAGTCGGGTTTTCAGGTCGGGTCAGCTTTTTACATCCCTACCCACAACCATCAACAAAATCCACCATCACTCACTCAACCACTGGGCTAAGCCTTTCTATTGTTTCAAATATGCTAACTTATTTATTTAGTGGCATATTGGGTTTCCCTATTCTTCTTCCTTGTTAGCAGAAAGAATTTACGGTGTAGGTATACTGAGTTTGGAGGGGTAGTTCCTTACCGACCTGCTGAAGACATGGCATTTGCAGTTGCAAGGTTTATACATAAAGAATTTACGGTGTAGGTATACGGATGGGGCTGTTATTGGGTGTTTTGGTGCGGCTGGCATTGGGGGTTGTCTCTGCAACGATAATGAAAAAATATTAATTTCTTTTTCCAAATCTGTTGGTGTTACAGATCCGACATCCGCAGAATTATTGCCAATCCTTGAAGCTTGTCGTTTGTTCAAGAATTCTTGTTAGAGTCAGTCTAAGTCTCAAATTGTTGAATGTGACTTGAACCTTGATGTTAATTGGTTGACGCATCCTCATATCTCTCCTACAATTTTCAAACCTCTGCGTTGTCTTGCCTAAAGCTTTGTGAAAGTTTGAATTGGTGTATCCAACTCGTTCCTAGAGATCTAAGCTCTTCAGCAGACTGGTTGGCCAAATGAGGAATCTTTAGAGAAGCTAATTTTGTTTGTATTGAGCCAAATTGATCATGCCAGCTCTGTTTCGTCTTCAGCAGGTCGGTAAGGAACTGCCCCTCCAAACTCAATAGACCTAGATCGTAAATTCTTTCTAGTAATAAGGAAGAAAACCCAATATGCCACTAAATAAATAAGTTGGTATATTTGAAACAATAGAATGGTTTAGCCTAGTGGTAGAGTGAGTGAAGGTGGATTTTGTTGATGGTTGTCGGTTCAATTCCCAGCCATCTCATTTCTTTAAATTTTCATCCAATTAGGTGACACGTGTCACCACATGATTGGGTGGAAATTATTAAATAAATTAGGACCAAATTGATTTAATAGGTAAATAATAGGGACCAAATGTGTAATTTTAAAAATTTTCGATAAGCTGCCACGTGGCAGTTCCGTCACCCACCGTTAGGTTTTTAACGGCGGTGGTCAAAATAGGTTGGTTTTATAAGTTCGGTGGTCTGATTGACGAGTTCGTTAGTTCGGTGGTCAAAATAGGAATCCCCAATTAGTTCGGTGGTCAGTGGTGTAGTTAACCCTTATAAAAATTAGGAAATTGCAGGGGTTCGACGAAAATAATCTTTTGGTTAAACAAGATTTTATCATAAATATATTCATCTTTAAAATTTAAATTAAATCTATATTATATTTATATAAACACACATAATTTACCAGGTTCGACGAAATGTCGTCCACTTTTCAGGTACCACTATCGGATGATAACTTCACTATCATCAAATAGTACAAACAAATAACTTTTTTTCCAAAATTCAAAAATACAACAAAAAGGAGAAGAGAGAACCAAATGAAAGAGATAAAATGTTGGGATTTTGGGATGATATGAAATGAAAATAATTAGACCTATTTATAGTTGAGCTTCAAGGACTAAACATATAAATAACCTGAAAGTTTAGGAACTAAACAACAATTATCTCATGCTCCATTTAATATCAAACTTATGGTTTTATTTAATTTCAAATTAAATGACTATGGAACATCTATGTTTTAAGTCACTTTAACAAATCTTCGTCTTGGCTTGAAATTCAACAAACTTCTTAAAATTTCTTTCAACTTCTCAAACAAAGTTACCTTCTGCAGTGCCTCCAAATACACTCATGAGCGACATACACCTGAAGGTGACAAATTCTTAGGATGTTAATCAAGTTCAAACAATGATTGAAATTGATTTATGTTACCACCTTGGTCAACATATCTGTAGGATTTTTTACCTTTACAATCTTTTGAAGTAGAATTTTTTCTTCTTTAAAGAACTCCCGCACAAAGTGATACCTCATATCGATGTGCTTGGTTCCTGAATGATAGCCTTATTTTTTTGTTAAGTGAATAGTGCGCTATGGCTATCGCTATAGAAACTAATGTAACTTTGAACAACTCTCAAGTCTTCCAACAGTTCGTTAAGCTGAATAACCTCTTTAACAGCTTCTGAAATACAATATATTTTCTCTGTAGTTGACAAAGTCACCGTAGACTGTAAAGTAGACTTCTAACTTAGTTGGACTTTTGTTAGAATAAACATATACTCAATAGTTGATCGACGCTTATCCAAATTACCAGCATAGTCGTAATCAACATATCCAACTAAAAATTGACCAAGTTTTTCATCATGCTCAAAAATTAAACTAACATCTACAGTTTGTTAAAGATACCGTAAAATCTATTTCACAGCTTGTCAATATCATTTTTTAGGATCATGCATGTACCTGCTCACAACTCCAATTGCTTGTGAAATGTAAAGCCGCGTAGACACCATCACATACATCATGCTTTCTACTACATTAGCATATTAAACATTTACCATATATCCCCCTCTTTATCAACTGTAAGAGATAATTGAGAGCTGAGTTTCAAATGAGAAGCAAGTGGGGTACTTACATGTTTTGTGTTTTTATTCATATCCAAACATTGTAGTCATGGTTTCAAATAGTGGGTCGTAATCGCTATAGAGGTCGTTATTTCGCGATAACGCCGCCAGCCGATACCGCTATAGTTGGAAATAACGGTGATAATTGAATTTACATCGATAATGGCGAATCGAGGTCGTAATTAAATGGGTAATGGTGGATTGCGGCAATAAAGGGCCGCTAATATCGTTATTGTCTCGTTACTGTAAAATAAACAGAAAAAAGATAAAAGTAAAAAAAAAGAAAAAAATAGTGAAAATTTATGACGCCTTAGGTAGGTCATCGCCGTTAAAGACCACCGAAACACCATACCTTTCTTCCTTTGATGAAAAAGAATACTGGAGACTAAAGAGAGAAAGATTTGTAACAATTAACAAGGCTAAAAATAAAAAATATAATATATATGTATTTTTAATAAAAAAAAGAAAATAAATGAATTTCATTCTGGTAACGAGGGAAAATGAAAAAGGAAATGAATGGTTTGATTTTGGTGAAGAGGGGAGATGAACCGGTTTTGAACTTTTTATTTATTTTATTTTTATTGCACATTTTTACTGCACAAAGGTCATTTTTCTGTGGTTGGTTTGGACGGTGCACTTTCTTTTATAACTTCGTTTATTATCTCTATATTTTTTAATAAAACCAGCTGGTTAACGTTAAAAAATAATAAAATATGTTAGTGAAATTGGGGCCTAGCCTAAAATCTTTTATGATTTCTAATTTGATCCAAAATTATAAGAGATCATAAAAAGATCTTAAACTTTTCATAAATCACAATAAAAAAACCCTAAAATATATTATATTTTTCTAAGCTTTCAAATAATAATTTATATTATAATTAAATTGTTTTAACTTAATAAAAAAACACATTTTTTATTTTCATTTTAGTTGTTTGTTTGTTTACACTTAATTGGGGCGAATAATATTTATTCTACTTAATATTAAGAACATATGTTTTTTTCATTTTCAGTTTACTTGTTTATTTATATTATAATTAGTGTTAGGTTTATAAAATTGGATTTATACGTTGTGAAAAGGGAAATTTGCACATTGAATCCCCAAACATTCTACTACATTCAACTAAATCCTAACGTCCAAATTACGCTATAAATCCATCAATTTTTTAGCTTTTCTTAATTAAGTCTTTAAATCATTTCGGAAAAATTCAACCCTCAATTTAGGGATGGGTAAATTTTCATTTCAATCATGACAAATTTTAGTTTTATTATTTTAGTCCTTCACTTTCTCTTAATTTAGAGTGTAAAATTTACTTTTCAATTAATTTAATCCTTTAATTTCAATAATCTACAAATCTAAGTGTTAGAAAACACTCTAAAATCATTACACTCTAAAATTATTATTATTATTATTATTGTTGTTGTTGTTGTTGTTGTTGTTGTTGTTGTTGTTGTTGTTGTTGTTGTTGTTGATGTATACAATATGTTGTGCAAATTTTAGAAAAATTCACGACTGTAACAACTGCAATAACCGTAATAGTATTTGTTATGTCTACAACCACAATAAATGTGACGCGACCGAAAACGCGACCGTGAACGCTATTTAAATCCATAATTATAATACCTTTCTCAGATATTGCTTTTGAGTCAAACAAAGCTTGCCCCTTCGTCTACCTCTATTTATCTTCATACCGAGAATCTTCATGGACTCACCTAGATCCTTCATCTTGAACTCTTGATTCAGCTGATCTTTCAATTTGTCTATCTCTTGTTGACTCTTTGAAGCGATCAACATATCATCAACATACAAGAGGAGATAAATGAATGACCTATCTTGTAGCTTTCGCAAATACACGCAACGATCGTATTTGCTTCTTGTGTACCTCTACCTCCTCATAAAGCTATCAAATCTCTTATACCTCTGCCCCAAAGATCACTTCAATACATAAAGCGACTTGTTCAGCTTAAATACATATTTCTCACCACCAGCATTCTTGTATCCTTCTAGTTGAGTCATATAGATCTCTTCTTTCAAATCACCGTGCAAGAAAGTCATCATTACATTGAGTTGAGCTAGCCTCAAATTCAATTGTGCTACCAAGACCAACAATATTCTAATGGAGAATTGCTTCACAATAGGGGAAAATATTTCACTGTAATTGATTCCTTACTTCTGAACGTAGCTTTTAGCTATCAATCGTGTCTTTAGTGAACATCTTTCTTGCTAGGAGATCTGTCTTTCTTTGTAAATACCCACTTGCATCTAATTGCCCTTTTACCTTTCGGTAAATGCACCAAATCACATGTGTTGTTCTTCTGGTTATATTGCATTTCTTCATCTATGGTGCTTTTCCACTTGTCACTTTCTAAGCTTTGCATTGCTTCTTGATAAGTGACAAGAATACTATCATCAACAACTGGAAGGGCATAGGCCACAATATCTGTAAATCGAGCAGTTCTATGAATTTCTCTCACTACAAGTCGTTCTAATGTCTCCAATGGTTCTTGGGTTTGAAACTCTTCATCTTCTGATTCCTCCATTGGAGTTGAAGAATCAGTAACATCAAATACTAGGCTGCTCATACTCCATTGAAGCTCCACCTATTTTGGAGTACACTCTACCTACTGTGGAGTACTACTCGTTTGAATATCTCCATTTGTTCCCTTCTTCAACATGATAGATTCATCAAAGGTAACATCTCTACTACAAATTATCTTCTTTATGTCTAAGCATCAAAGAGGAAATCCCTTCACTCCATGATTGATCCCCATAAAGAGAGCATTTTTTGCTCTAGGATCAAGCTTTGACTCCTTCACATGATAGTACGCAGTGGATCCAAATACATGTAAGGAATCATAATCTATAGCGGGTTTTCCAAACCATACCTTAAACGATGTTTTTCCTCCAATCGCCAATGACGGTAGACGATTAATGAGATGGCCAGCATATGGCACAACCTCAGCCCAAAATGGTTTGCCCAACCTAGCATTGGACAACATACATCAAAATTTCTCAAGTAGTGTTTGATCCATAGGCTTTGCGACCCATTTATGTTGTGGTGTATGTCTAACAGTAGAGTGTCGAACAATACCATTCTCCTAGAAGACGTCAAAGAGTGGATCACTTATATAGTACCCTCAATTATCTGTCCTAAGCCGTTTGATCTTCTTATCACTCTGGTTCTCGATCATATTTTTCCACTTAAGGAAAATTTTGAGCACTTCATCTTTAGACTTCATTGTATACACCCAAACTCGTCTGGAAAAGTCATCAATAAAAGTTACAAAAAATTGAGACATAAATTTATCAATGGCGAGAGGATCGACGAATCTAAGTTCGGTGCATCAATGATCGAAGAAATTCAGATTGGAGAATCAAAATGCAACGAATAAAGGATCGGAGAATACAAGATCGGAGAAGAGTAAGACGGGTCGAGGATCGAATGATAGCCGTCGGGTTTGGACTCTGTTTCTTGGGAACATTTCAGCCAGATTACATTGGCAGGGGTTGTGGCAGGTCGTTGATCGGCATGGTGTAGTTCTCGATGTGTTCATTCCATTCAAAAGGGCAAAGGATGACACGTGCTTCAGTTTTGTTCAAATGGGGTCGCGAAGCGATATTGATCGGGTGATTGAAAGGTTGAATGGAGCTTGGATATATGGGTCTTGTATTAAGGTGTCAATGGCACAACGAAGAGATAAGGATTCATTTTGGAGGTGGAATCAACCTCAATTAAAGCCCTGGGTAGTGAAGAACCCCTATGTAGTCTTAGATCAAACGCCACTTATGTATTTAGCACAAAAGCCACATAGCACAAAACCTGGCCGTGTAGCACAATGAGTAATTGATGAGGTGAAACTGACATTTTTGAGTCACTGTGCGGTGGGGTGGTGCGTTCGGCCGGTGAGCATTAGGGAGCTTGTAGTGAGTTTGAATGTGGCGCAGTTACAAGGTTTTTTCTTACTACGAATTGCAAGCACGATGGTCCTATTGATTTTCACAGACGAACTGGTAAAAGAGAAGGTGTTGAAGTCGGCGGATATACGAAAATGGTTTACACGGGTTGTGGATTTGTTGTCCGATTTACAAATTGATTCGCGAAGAGTTTGGATTTTAATAGGAGGCTTGCCAATTCATTTGTGGTCAAAAGAAACATTCGTTAATATTGCAGGGTTATGAGGGAATTATATCAGAGTAGATGAGGATACCCAATCGCCCTCCTCTTTTGAGTGCAGTCGGGTGTTAATTGAATTGAGTTTTTTGTCGCGTATTGATAAATGGATTATAGTCCAAGAAGGGGGAAATTCGTACATGGTTCACATTATAGAGTTGGATATGTGTGGACCGATGCTAGAATATGAGTGTGTGGTATCAACGGATTCAGATGGATCGTCATCAGATGGTTCAGATGTTCGAAGTTATGATTCACATGTATCGAATTCTATAGAGGAATAATTGTTGGTATGTCACTCATCGCAGTTGGGTGCTAGGGATATTGAGAGAGACGAGGTTGGGGATGGGGAAGAACTTGGTGTTTCGGCTAACCAGAATTTAGGTAGAGAATTTGGTCTAGAGGATTGGCGGTCAAATGAATTATGAGAGGAGGATCGCCAAGTTGATTTAAGGATTCTCAGGGATAGTTCATGTTAGGTGGGGATGGAAGTGGAAAGCGAAAGCAAGCACTGTGATCAGCTAGTCCAGGTCATTCGAGAAGGCGAGGGGTGGAGGCGAGGTTCCTAAAAGGGGTATTGAGGTAATTTCAGGGGCAAATTTTATAAAAAAATTTAAACAAGAATAATTCCTTAGCATTTGCTAGTGGGCCCTTGAAAGAGGTAGTTGTTGAAAAAATGATAATTTTTCACATATAGTGTTGGACAAAGACTCTACAATTGGTGGTACTTGTGAGGTAGTTGAATCTGTCTAGGTTAATGGGATCATTAGGAAAGTGAAATTGATTGGCTCGGTGTCGTGTGTTACCTCAGTGGGTAAGTCATGTCGTGGTCATCCTCGAAAGGGGGTCAGGAGATTGGGCACGTATTTTGCTGATAGATCAATCACGGATGCAGATGTCCAGCACAAACAAGTGGTACTTCGATGGGAGATCGAGGCGACTTTAGCTTTGGGAAGCATTGTAGGGGTTAAGTCCATTGGTCAGGAAGAGGATATCATCAAGGAAATCTCTCGGGTGATTTCCGGGGGGTTCGAGGATTGTGAAACATGCGACTTATTTCTTGGAACGTCCGGGGGTTGGGTATAATGCCTTTAAAAGGCGAGGTGTACGAGATGTTCTCAAGAAACAACGGGTTGACATGGTGATGTTACAAGAGACTAAGCTTGAGGAGTTTACTTCGTTGGTGATTGCTAACTTATGGCATTTTGATGGGTTTAAATTTGCGTTTTTGCCTTCCGTAGGGGCATCGGAAGGTATTGTAATTATTTGGGAGGGCTCAAGATTTCTCTTGGAATTCGTTGAGGCTGATAGACACTTCGTCTTGGTCCAGGGCCGATGGTTGCAGGAAGATATTCGTTGTTGAATGATGTCGGTTTATGCTACATGTGCGAGCACGAATCAATTTTTTTTTATGGAAGCGTATAGTAGCTCATTTGGATAGCTTCAATGCCCCGTTGTGTGTGGTGGGTGGCTTTAATAAGGTACGTTGGTCTTCGGAGCGAATGGGTTGCAATATAGTGTCGTAAGGTATGTATTTGTTTACCTCTTTTATTAATGATGCTAGTCTTGTGGATTTACCTTTGATTGGAAAACAATTTACCTGGTACGGGTTTGGTTCTCGTCGGAGTCATCTAGACTGTTTTCTAGTATCGGCAACATGGATAGACTGTTTTACTTGTATACAATAATTGTCTTTACCAAGGGGGTGTCCGACCATGCTCCGTTGACTCTGTTATGTGGCGATCGCGATTGGGGACAACGTTCTTTAAAATTAATTGATTGTTGGATGGATTGTAAGCGAAATATTATTCAGATAAGAGATGAGTGGTGTAGGCTATCGGAAGTGAGGATTGGAAATGATAACATCATGGTGAAACTTTGGCAATTGAAGCAATTTCTTCGACGCTGGAATAAAACAAGTTTTGGGGATATCAAAAAGGCAATTTCGGCGCTTACTAAGAAAATGGATGTTGTTGATGGTAATTTGGGGACATGGGGGTCTATAGAAGCCTTGGAAGAGAATAGGCGGATGTGGTCGTAGGAACTTTGGCGTGCTTTGAAACTGAAGAAGGCGTTGTGGCTACATAAATCTCGGGCAACATGGTTACGTTTAGGAGATAGGAATACAACCTACTTCAACAGTGCGACCAAGTTGCAAGCTGTCTGAAACTCAATTTCGAGTTTATCCGTGTCTGGTAGGTGGGAGACGGACTCGGACATGTTACAAAAATATGTGGTTACTAATTTCTCAAAACATTTTGCCAAGGATATTCGACAATGTGTATGGATGGTTGAGGGAGATTTTAATATCATTTTCGAGGAGAATCAGCAATTGGTATCCCCTTTATATAAATGAAATGGGGGGTTTTTTGACATTGTGAAGGCTCGAAATCACCCGGTCAGGATGGGTTTAGTATGACCTTCTTTAAGAAAAGCTGGGAGGTGGTGTAGGGCGATGTGTTGCGCTTTGTCGACACATTTTATTCTACGAGTAAGTTGGCCAAGGGTGCCGAATATACTTTCTTGTTTCTGTTGCCGAAGGTTAATGAACCGAAAATGTTGAGTGATTATAGGCCGATCAACTTGGTAAATTCAATTTATAAGATCATGGCAAAGTTGTTGGTGAATCATTTGCAATCAGTTCTAGGTGTTTTAATCAGTGACCATCAGCCTGCTTTCGTGAAAGGGCGGCAAATAGTGAACGACATTCTTTTAGCTAATGAGGCGATATATTCCTTATGATACAGTGATGTGGAGGGCTTCGTGCTTAAGCTTGATTTCGCAAAAGCATATGACTACGTCAATTGGGAGTTTTTAGATAGTGTTCTGAAGAGAATGGAATTTTGTTCGACTTGGAGAGGTTGGATTTGGGAATGCATCAGTACAACTCGCATATCGATATTGTTGAATTATTGTGCGACTAAAGAATTTGTGATGGGTCAGGGTCTCCGACAGGGCTGCTTGTTGTCGCCTATGCTGTTTGTTATTGTCGGGGAGGTATCGCATCAAATGTTGGCTAGGGTGGAAGATGCTGGTGCGATCTGAGGGGTTCAAGTGGTTGTGAGAGTGTCGCTCACGCACTTGCAATTCACCGATGATACAATGCTCTTCTTCGAAGCGTCGTTTGATTGTGCACAAAATATTCACAAGTTGTTGCGATGTTTTTAAGTTTTCTCTGGCTTGAGAATTAATTTCAACAAGTCCTCCTTGTTTGCCTTCAGTGTTGAGCCTGAGCTTTTTGACTCGGTTGCCTTGTTGTTGGAGTGTCATAAGGGAGAATTATTGTTCATTTATTTAGGTATGTCGTTGGGTGTTAATCTGAGAAATTTATCAGTATGGGAACCAATTATTTCTAATTTTCAAAGGAAGTTGGTGGGGTGGAAAAAATCTTCTCTATCGTTTACAGCTTGCGTAACTCTAGTGAATTTGGTTCTTTCGTCATTGCTGCTATATTACATGGGTCTTTTCGTCATTCCTAAAGGGGTTATTGTTGCAATAGATAAGATACGTCGTGTTTTCTTGTGGGGGCGTTGGTTTGCAACGTAAGATGAGACGCGTTAGTTGGGACTTGGTGTGTCGTTCACGCCATCTAGGGGGTTTGGAGTGGCAGATTTACGAGTTCGAAACATGGCCATGCTTTCAAAATGGTCGTGGTGTTATGCTACAGACACAACGTCATTGTGGCGAGCAATTATAGTAGCTAAGTATGGTGAAAATGCACAATGGTGGCATTTTAACACGTCTTATCGTGGATTCATGTCAATTATATGGAAGCATATGGTTGTCACAGTATCTTCGGTTAAGGTGGTTGCCCATCAGGATGTTTTTAATTTTATTTGGAAGATTGGCGGGGGAGATAGTGTATTATTTTGGTTCGACCTTTGGTGCGTGGAACAAGCTTTAAAGGATATATATTCGAGATTGTTCTCTGTTGTGACTAATAAGTTGGCGATGGTGAAAGATTACACGGTCGATAGTGTGTTTTCACACTCTCAATGGGCTGTGTTTTTTCATAGTGACTTGAGAACTTTTGAATGGAGGCAGGTCAGAGAATTGCGCTTATTGTTGGTTACTTCACAAGTTCATGAAGGTTGTCGCGATATTACTGGTTTGGAAGTCAGGCCATCATGGTCGCTTTTCGACCAAAGCTATGTCACGCTTGTTGATGCTGGACAAGGTAAGGGACACTAATTTTGGTGAGTGCTTTGCTTGGAGGGTGCTTGTTCCTCCGAAGGTTCAAGCGTTCTTGTGGTTCGCTTGGCTTAGGAGGTTGCCGATTTTTGAATTTTTAAAGACTTGCGGTATTTCTTTAGGTGATAATCAAGGAAATCGTGTGTGGTGTGAAGGGACAGAGGAAGCGGTTGACCATTTATTTTACTCGTGTGAGTTCATTTAGCGTCTTTGGAATTGGTTGAAGCTTTGGTGGGGCGTTTGTATGTCGGTGCAGAGGTCATTCTTAGATTTTTTTTGCCAGGATTCCACTGCTCGTTTTCGGGTGATATGAGACAATGGTGGGTGTCATGTGTGGTTGCCCTGCTTTGGTCTATTTGGCTAGCCCGAAATGAGACTGTGTTTAATAACAAGAGGCTGCCGTTTTCTGAAATTTGTTTCTTGGTAAAGTTACGCTCATATTATTGGGTGAATACATTAAGAGTGAGGGTGAATCTTGGTGAGGCTGTGTGGTGGAGTTGTCCTAGTTCGTGTGATATGTGTGCTTCAGTGACCTTAGTTCGTGTGGGGGTGCGTTGGGAACCTTTGTCTTGTGGTGTGTTTAAAATTAACGTTGACGGATCTGTTAGGGGTAAACCGAGGCCAGCTAGGTTTGGTGGGGCTTTACGCAACGAGGATGAGAGGATCTTAGCGATATTTTCTGATCCCTTTGGCTGTCTTGAATCGAACAAGGCAGAATTCCGAGCAATCGAGATTGCATTGTTCTTTTTTTGCCGGCTCAAGTTGGTCAAATAGGAATCTTATTGTGGAGTCGGACTCTCAAATAGCGATATGATGGGTTTTTCATGTGCGCAAACAACCTTGGCGATTGTGGGAGATTTTTGGCTGCATCGACCGGGCTTGCCTTGGTATAGGCAGCATCAGTTTTCATCATATTTATCGGAAAGCGAATGGCTTGGCCGATGCTTTGGCGAAAGAGGGGGTCGATCGTGGGACATTGTTTCAAGCATGCATATAGAATTTGGGGTTGTTGTTTGCGGAAGGATTTTGAGCTGGTTCCTGATTTCGTTATATACAAGGTTGGTTGCGTTGAGTTGTTTCGAGATGGATGGTAGTACGTGCGTGCTGGTTTTATCTTGCGCTGGGGCTTGTTTGGTGCGATAGGAGTGCAGTTTGCATGGCTTTGCTGGTGTTGCCGGAGCTGACTATTTCGAGCAAAAAGGTATTAGTGCTATTTTTATTCTGTTGATGGAGTGTCCTATGGATGGGGCGTTGGTCTTTGTTTGGGTGGTGTCTTATGATACCTTGGGAGTTGTTTCCTGGCTTGTTGCTTTCATATTCGTATATGTACTCTTTTCCTCCATTAAATTTTAGGGAGGTTTTTAACGAGGCCTATGTGGATATTTATTTTTGTATGATCTCGTTTAATAAAATCATACAAAGTTGCTGATCAAAAAAAATAAAAGTTACAAAATAGTGTTTTCCTTCCAACGACGTTACTTGGAAGAACCCCACACATATGAGTGAACATAATGCAAAATACCTTTTGTAATACCTTTTGTATTACTAGTATACAAAGCTCACAAAACTTTAACTTGTAAGACTTTTCACCTTTCAATAATCCCTGCTTTTCCAAAATTTGCAAGAATTTCTCACCAGCATGCCCCAGCCGCATATGTC
The DNA here is from genome assembly GCA_030270665.1 of Hibiscus trionum. NCBI lineage: Eukaryota > Viridiplantae > Streptophyta > Magnoliopsida > Malvales > Malvaceae > Hibiscus > Hibiscus trionum. Next base: position 2,156,135 of record BSYR01000016.1, read on the forward strand.
ATAACAAGGTTGAATCCAATCTATCTCTCTCAGAAGCTGCTGCTACTGCTCCAATAATTGTACTACCTTGGTAGTAATACAAGTTATTTTTCATGAAGCCCTTCATTATCACCAATGCAACATATGTGACTTTTAAAACTTCATCTCTCATAGTAACGACTAAGCCTTTAGATTGCAAGGCTCCCAACGAGATGAGATTCTTCTTCAAACTGGGCACATATCGAAAATCAATCAAAACAACTTGAAAATATGTTTAAGGGTTTTACATGGCTTTGGAATGATTTAAAGTAGTCAAAACCGTTCAAGTACCCGTACCGATATGGTCTGGTACCGTACCGATACGCCCTTGGGTTTCAACTATAGTGATTTTCCAGTAGCCAAAACTCGTACTGATACGCCTTGCCGTATCGATACGGTATGCTTTGAAATACCCAACGGCTAGTTGCGTACCGATACGTCCAACTACCCCTAACGGTCGGTTTCCCAACGGTCTTTTAAATTGCATGACCATACCGATACGCACCAGCTGCAGGCGCTCAACGGCTATTTCCTGATCGAGACCGTATCGATACTATTTGAAGGGTATCGATACGCCAAGCTGCAGAACTACGTTTATGGTGGAAAATAAAAGCTCCAACGGCTCTAATTCAACCTCAACGGTCCTCAACGACTACAAACTCAATTAGGAGTACAAAAAGGACCTCCAAGCACCAAGAGATGGTTAATGCTTCAATTGTCAACAACATTATGATAAAAGATTGTCTTTAGAGCTTTATTGTATATTTCTTGTATAGACAACATTTGTGAGATTAATTGTCAAATTTGCTCAAGTGTTTAATTTTTGGGTGAGTGCTTAATAGTGCAAACAAATAACTATTATTGGGATTTCAAGTTTGCTTAGAATTTCTCTTGTAAGAAAGTTCTTGATCAAGCTTTGAGTAGAAAGTTTGATCGTTGTAACGGTTTCCTCCTAATCCGAGAAAAGGGGACGAAATTCTTAGTGAATTTGGTTGAAATCCTTAGTAGGAAGCTAAGGTAGTGGATGTAGGTTTTGGGTTAGAAAGCGGAACCACTCTAAATCTCTTGTCAATTTTTTTTATCTTTTAGCTTCCACAAAAACACCCAAAATTCAATCTTCTCCACACTTGGCAAGCATTTAGGTTGTGACCATCGAGCTCAATAATTTTTATGTTAGTGTTGATGATATTTATCCTTCAACATTGACAATGATATTTATTTGTATCTATCATTTTTTTCGAGTTGGTTGTTGAATTTAAAATAAAATCGTATATGATGTTGTTTTATTATTTATGGGCTAGTTTTTACATTTTGATTGTTTTGGAGGGAAAAAACTCGGATAATATGTCTAATCTATTTTAATTTTTGTAAACTCTTTTTTGCAACTTTGTTGTATTTTTTCTTTATTCAATATAACTAGAGATTGTTATGGATTAAAAAAGACAATCTTTTTAAAAGTTGTTTTTAATGTAAAAGCAAATAGTTAATTTTTATTACTCTCCGTCCCACTAAAATTGTCACATATTGATTTTTTTCTGGTCAAATTTTTTTAAAGTTTGACTATAATTTATTTAAAAATTTTAATTAATTAAAATTTATAAAAAATATATTTAAAAACTACTTGATTCAAAGTTTTTAAAATATATTTTTCAATATTTTTATCAATAATAAATTTTAAATTATAAGAGGTCAAAGTTGAAAAAGTTTGACCCAAAAATTGTCAATATGTGACAGTTTTAGTGGGACAGAGGGAGTATGTGTTAAAGTAAATTCCTTAATTAAATTGATATCTTGTTTATTTGGATACCAATTCAACAAAAGTTTTATTATTAGTATATATATGAAAAATACTTTGATACACAAGTATGTAAAATTTATATAAGTCTTTCAATTTTAGGTTTAGAGATTTATGTTAGGGTTTTAGGGTTTAGTGTGTCCCTGTAGAATTTAAGGTTTATGGTTAGAATTTAGAGTTTAGGATTTAGGGTTGAAGGTTGATGTTGTTAGGGCTAAGGATTTAGGTTTTAAATTTTATAGCTTAAATATGAAGGGTTATATAAATTTTTTTACACAATTTGTATATCAAAATATAACCTTATATACATAATGTCGAAATTTGAACATAACGCAAGGTTGACATTTTCTTTTTATTCATTACTCGATAAAATTAAAAAAAAAATTGAAAGAGAAAGTTAAACTTTTAAGATATATGTCTTGAACTAATATTTTCTCTCATTATTTTCCTTTCGAATCAAAATGATTTGTTTTTATACATGAATATGAACAAAAATAATCTCTCATTCTCTTCCCTAATAAATACACTCAAATTTTATTTTACGTTTTTCTAACTTTTCCTTCGCTCCTTCCATTTTTTACCCAAATCAAACAGAACAAAGTAAAGAGAGGCTATTTCAATCTAAGATCAAAGCATGTCAATATGTCACAGATTTTACAGAATACTAGAAATAATGTTTTCTGAGTATTGGCTGAATATAATTTTATTAAAGATTAATAAATATTCACGCAATTGAACTAATCAGTTAAGTTTTTTAAATATTGTTGTTGAAATAATATTTTTGGATCTATTGCACATTTGCACTCCCTTTTTATTTTAGGATCTATTGAACTTTTTACAGTAAAAAGTGAAGTCGGCCAAACTACATACCAACTTCAGGTAAATAAAGAGAAAGTCGATCAGATTACATACCGACTTCTGACGTCACTCCAGCAGAAACCATTAATTGTCTCATTAATGTGATGGAGTTCACTATAGATCGTAAAATAAAAATAAAACTACACCAAATAGAACTATAGAATAAAAAACTCAACAACAATATGCTAGTAATTATCCCGAACTAATCCGCATATATTATTATACATGTTTGTTCCAAGAAAAGCTTTATCTAATTTTGAAGCCTAGCCCAGATTAGAAAACGAGCAAAGAGCCGATGACCCCAAATATATCAATGAAGTTTAAATAAAGATAGATGGACCCAATTGCTTGATGCATAGGAGTTGAGCAGTCATAAGGGCTAACATGGTTAAGCCTTTAGCTTTGGGCTGCAAACTGGGTTTAATTGTTCAACAATTTCAGATGCAATTAAACTGAGATTTAATTATTTATAAAATTATTCGTTATAAAAACCCCTTTTATTTTAGATTGAATGATCTTTTTATCTCTCAACTTTATCAGTTTAATATTTCTCGTTTTAAAATTTTTTGTTATAACTGTTCAGAATTACAAATTTAATCCAAATGTGACAATACAAAGTAACGGATTGTTAAAGTTGACATGCATTATTTCGTCCATTTTATTACATCGTCAAAAAAAATATTAAAAACTGTGAAAAATAGATGATGTCAATATTTCAATTGGAGACATAGTTTTTTTTTAATTTCTGATGGCGTGGCTGAAAGAAGATAAAATAATTATCGTTAGTTTAATGGTATCGTTGCTATTGCATCACATTTGAGTCGATGCATTAGGAAATAAAAGATTGAGATACGAAAGAGACACAATAAAATTTTAAAAACTAAAATATGAAGAAAAAAGTAAAATAAAAAGTGTTGTCAACTACCCAAACAATAATTGACGACTTAGTAAATCAAATAGAGGATATGAAGTGTTGATTTACCAATCCATTTTATGATGAAAGAGAATTTTTTATAGCCTTCAAAAAAAGAATTTTTTATATCAATAAATGATTGTAAGTAAACACCTGAGAACATATATTAAATTTCAAGAAAATTGATAAATAAATATAGTTGTAAGTAAACACCCTAGGGAGTATAAAATCTCAAGCTAATATGCAATTTGCATCATAAAGAGTATCATTTTTCTTGTTTAATTTTATTTTTAAAATTAAAATTTGAAATAAATATGTTTCATTAAATTAAACCATTGAGAAATATTAAATTTATTTAAAAAATATTTTTAAACATATTAATGTATAAAATTAAACAATAACTATATATATGGATATTCAAAATCGTTCTTTGTACATAAAACTTGAATGTCAATAACGGATAAAACATATGAAAGATTTGAACTAATCTAAACAAATTCCAATAACAGATATCCAAACTCATATTCGAATATACTATAAATATACATTAGAAAATATGTAATATTTTGTAGTTCTGTTTGAATAGTTTTAAGGTGATTATAAGGTATCATTTGTTCATAGTTTTTCCTTAAGCCTTTAATAAGACACATACCTTATAGACAAAATTATTTGAACCAAAGTCTTCTATAATAAATGTCATCATATTTTCTACTAAAATTACTTGTTAAGCTCAAAATATTTAATATTTGAATATGGAAAAGCACTAATAAGATAATATTTGATATTTAAACACTATTTTTTATTGAATTTCATAGAGACAATTTCTTTGCATTCAAAGTGATGCTTATCCAAAACCGAATTCATAATTTATGAAACTTTTTGTTGGAGTTGAAGAGGTAACTTGCAACTCACGTTAACTCTCTTGCATTATAATATTGTATATATCTTTCATATATGAATTCCTATTAAAGTGATGATATGAAAATAACCTGCAAATGAATCATCAATCTCTATCAACAGTCAAACATATAACTAATTAAAGTATTAAATATAGAATATATAATTAATACATTCTTTTTCATTATAATTAATACATATTACATGTTTTTATATTGTTTATTGTTAGCATCATTAGACTCATAAAATTATAGTAACCTTTTTTTTTCCAAAACAATGATTTATACAAACAAATTAATCAAAAATTTTAAATTCTTCATCCAACACAATCTTAATTAGAGTATTACATTATTAGGGTAATGTAATGTTTCCCAATTACATTATCATGTTTTGTTTCTTCACATTCTTAAAAGACGGTTATATAATAATATTGACAATGACTATTATTTAGAAATATTGGCAGAGATGTCATTACCGTCTATTTCTTAAATTATGTAAGATTATCGATGGTAAATATTATTTTAGACAATTTTACTATTAAAATTTACTTATTTTATTTACTTAATTATGTCAAATAAAATATAAAATAAAAATAAAATCTCTTCAAAATTACTCGATATACAAAGTTTCTACAAGGGATTGCAAAATTTTGGATAATACCAAAATTTTCTATCACTCTTCCATCCATTGATTGTTTTTAATTAACATCTATTATCTGTTTCTAATTAATTTATTGGCTCAAAATATAAGTGAAAATTGATGAAAAATAATCAAACCAACTCATGATATCCTAATAAAAATATTAACTCAAAATATTATGCTTGTAAAGAATTATATTAAATAGTTTGTAAATTATTAAAAATATTATATGATAAGTTCCATCCATTGATTGTTTTTAATTAACATCTATTATCTGTTTCTAATTAATTTATTGGCTCAAAATATAAGTGAAAATTGATGAAAAATAATCAAACCAACTCATGATATCCTAATAAAAATATTAACTCAAAATATTATGCTTGTAAAGAATTATATTAAATAGTTTGTAAATTATTAAAAATATTATATGATAAGTTAATTAAATAAAAAACTTAAGTAGAGTTTAATGGAAAAAATCTCTATAAACTTTTATATCAATATTTTTTAATTTAACATTGAATGTTAACCTTACTAAAAAAAACTTATTACATGGATAATATAGTAAAAACTATTTTATAATTCATCAACTAAATACAGCGAACTTACATTCCAATCATGTGTACCAAACAATGTAATATAACATTTTCAATAATGTCTCGAATAAAATTACATTCCGATAATGTCATTTCTAAAGTTAATGTTACATTATGTGAACTAAACAATGTTCAATATCACAAGAGTGGAAACCATTTCAAATCTTTATCTTTATTTTTTCTTATTATTTTATTATTACTTAAACTAATGGAAATAAATATACTTTGACCCCTAATTATGATAAAAATGTGTGCTTTGAATATATTTTTATTTTATTTTGTGATAAATTCAGTAGCACTTTTAATTTAAATTTCATTAATGTTGTTAGCTTAATTATCTTTATCTTCTTTTTATTAATTATTCCTAAAAGGAAATTAAATAAAATATATATCTGGGCTCAAAGCACACTTTTTATCATAATTAGTGGTCAAAGCATATTTCTTTCCTTTAGTTTAAGTTAATACTTAATAAAATAAAAACTAAAGCTAAAAGTTTGAAATGGTTATTTAAACATTAAAAATTAATTAATATTATAATTTTAAAATAAAACATTAATAATGATATCTAAATGTATAAATTTATATTATTTGCAATATTAGTCAAAATATTATTTAAATTTAAAATGTTTTTAAATTAATTTATTTGTTGTTGGATAAGTCAAACTTGAATGGTACAAATCTTGATGTAGACACCAACCCACAACTCACAAAGGCCTTCGCAATTTTTTTAAAATATTAATAAATTATTTTATATTTTAAATTTATTATTATTATTATTGGTTGCCCTCCCGGTTTTTCAGAGCATTGTCCTGACTAATTCGGACTGACTCGCATAGCACACGTGGTTTTGATGGGTGAGTCTCTGTAACCCCCTCAACCCGGTCTAGCCGAATGACCGGTCCGAGTGGGTCACACGGGGAAAACCGAAGCGAAACCCATTAAGGATCCCCCCTCGGTTAGCAACCCTATTTTTTTTTTCATTTTAATCTTGTCATAATCAAGCAATAAATTCTAAGTGAGTTCCTATACTTTTACGGTTCGATTAGACTAATTTCCATTTTCCTAATTTCTTTAATTAATCACTTAAACTTTCAAATTGATCATTAAAATTGGTGGATTTCACATCCTACAGATTGTAAATCAATTTATTAACACTCCATTTAATCCAATTTTATATCTTTAATAATTCACAAATTCTTAATTTTTCTTCTTTTCATTTATACACAATTCTGACCACCTAATTTAATTCGTTTCTTATTTCCTGTACATAACTCCAAATCGAACACTGTTTGTTCCTAAATTCAACTAACATACCCAATTTTAACATATCAAAAATTCAGGTCGAAACTCCTAGTAGATTATTTTCTACAATTTTACAAAGTTCACTGTCCAGCTAGGAGCATTACTGGACAGTTTTGCATGCTGTTCGAAATGTGTTTCCAGATTTCACTACAATGATCAAAACTCATATTTATAATTTTTCTACAACTTTAGACATGTTAAAGTAGAATATATCAAAAATTCAGCACGAAATTCCCACTAATTAATTTTCTATAATTTTCTAAAGTTGCATGTTCTTATAACTACTAAATCTGTCCATATTTTCTCTGGAACCTAATTTTCACCAAAAGTTTCGAAACCTTGGGAAGGTTTCGAAACCTTTGACCATAGTTTCTAGCCAATCAAAACACAACCATTACTCATAATTCAATGCTAAATTTCAGTCACCACTCCAATCCATAAACACAATATGAATATATATAGGAAGTCTATGAACATAATTTAGGAAGCAATAAAGCATATACACACATGCAAGAGCACCTGTTTAAGCCAAGGGAGTCATTCAAACATGATATAATGCATTCATACATAGCATTCCAATTAAAGAGCAATTTATGCATATATGGACATACATAAAATCTCAACAATACCAAAGATACAAATTAACACATAGAAGACTTAGACATATCAACTAAGCAACCTAATCATCCAAAAAGGACATGCCATCACACACAAGCATTCATCAAGGCATGCATCATTCAAGCATTCATCAAGGCATGCATCATAAGTGATATTTACAATTCAAACAAGGCATCTAATTGCCAAACTAAAACAACACACCTCAAAGCATCAAAAACAACAACACCTATCACATTGCTTTTCTATTACAAATCTTTAATTTATAAATCATACATTGAGCTCACCAAAGCAACACTTGAAGACCTTTCCTTTCCCATGCCACCCATAAGCTATTTATCTGCATTGTCGAACAAAAGAGAGCGTAAGCATAAAAGCTTAGTGAGGGTAAGCTCATAAAACAAACCTTCGACAATACAGGGTCCAAGCTCGAGCAATTATCATGATGAAATACATGACTTTATCTTCGATCCACATGAACCAAAATGAACATGATGCATGAACATATAATCAACATTATGTCATGCTCAACATCTCATAAGCTCAACTTACAATGATACATATATATCTCAATGCATTAACCAAAACATATATAGCTTCGCATTTGAAATTCACCTTTCATATCACATTGATACACATATCAATTCATTTTAACATGTATGCATAATCTCATATTGGCATATACATACTTTCTCATATTGGCACCTAGTTATGACTCGAATACGCGGATAACATGTTGGAACGCATTTTCCAACATCAACCTTACCTCGGTGGGATTACACTCATCACCGGCCTTGCATGTGGAACGCATTTCCACATGCCCTACGGATGGGATTCCACTCATCATCACGTAGAATATATAAAAATTTCCGGTGGAATATTACATCACCGTACTCCTCCTTGGTGCCTTAACGCCACCAAGGCCACGTACGTTTTGACTCAATTAGTGTGCACACTCATCCTGATGATCGATCATTGTACCCAAGCATACTAGTGCCAATAATAATCAAATTTCACAACCTTTGATATTCAGAGTCATAATATGGCATCTTACATCATATTAAGCTCAATATCAAATATCTCAACAACATAATATCATAATGTCATTTTCAAGAGTCATAATATGGCATCTTACATCATATTAAGCTCAACATCATCATGCACAATTTACAATCCAAACCACATGCATAGCAATGCATCAAACCATGCCTCAACAACATGTATAACACATTATACATAATCATCGTAACACAATTCATCATGAGGTATAACATCAATTAAAGAGATCATCCAATGTCTCTAACTAAAGCTTAGGATTAGGCTACCACCCTAATCCTAACTCTAGGTGAGTCTACCAATCTCAACCTAGTCCACATGCTCGAACCAATTGCTCAAAACCATTTAAAATATTTTAACCACTCACCGACTACTCCATTAGCACAAGCCGACAAGCCTACCAAGCATCCAAGTTTCCGGATTCGAGCCCGAAGCTTCACCATAGATTTCCCTTGCTTCTAACCATTCAAAAACAATATATTAACCTCAAAATCAGCCACAATCCCAAAGTTTAACATCAACACACTAATCCATTACAATTCTCACAATTCAAAGCCAAGTTCATTCTTCAATTTCTCATTTTCGTACTTCCACAATAACCCGTCAAAAATCAGAATTGTAGTCATCCAAAACACTCTTAAACATGTTCAAAACACTGCCCAACTATAGTATAACCATCAACCCCCAATTTCAAACATTAAACACACAATTTAAGCCATAAACAATCCCCAAAATCATCAAATCCGAGCAGCCATGAAAAACAGTCCAAAACTTGTGATTTCAACATATTTAGCACATTCAAACGCTTCCAAAACAACCCCCAACTATTACTCTAACATCAACCATCAAAATACCAACCCGGAATACAATTCAAATGCAATTTACCATGTTGCAAACCATGAACAAATCCCATTTTTATCAAATTCGGGCAGCCCCTAAACCATGTCCAAAAACCATGTTTCCAACATCCATAGCACCCACAAATAATCCCAAATCAACCCCTAACCATAGTACTACCATTGGCTATCAATTTCCCACCTAAAACAACCCCTAAAACTCACTCAAAACCCTCAAAAACCCCATTTTCGTACTCCTATTTTACTTAGCAGAAAATTATGTTTTTAAACACCCAAATGATATCTAAATGATTCCAAAACATCATCCTAACATATATAAACCATCAACCCTTTAATTACAATCTAAAACTCACCAAAAATTAAGTTTTTGACACTTTAAAAATGGGTCTAAGAATCCACTTCGAATTTTTACCAAAATTCAACCAAATTGATATATGTTACACCTTTTAACATGATTAACTAAAACCCCAACTCAATTTATCAAAACCAATTGGAAAACCCTATTAAAAACCCAAATTTTAATATGAACCCTAATTTTCAAAACTCCATAACTTTGAAATCTAAGAATATAGATAGCTAGAGGATGAAGAGGAGATTAAGAAAACATAATTACCTTCAAAAACGCCCTTAATTTGATGAAGGAATTTGATGAATTATAAATTTTGGGATTTGGGAGAGTTTGGTGTTCTTCACGGTGGGGGAAAGGGGAAATGGGAAAGATTATAACATTTTCCTTGCTTTTAATTGATAAGGTTGTCTATTTATTTTTGTTTTGGTTAAATTACCAAAATGATCCCTCCCTTTCTTTCTAAACTCAATTTGCTCACGCTAAGGTCAATTTGATCACATTTCAAATATTTATTTTTGAAACCTGAACCGTAAAGGATTATTTTAATTATAAACTCGAGCCCAAATAATATTAAAATATTATTTTCACCCGACCCCTAAACCCGGGTGTTACAACTCTCCCCCACTTAAGGAATTTCGTCCCTGAAATTTATTTAGACAGGAAGAGTCACTAACACATGCTCCTCCTCACTTTCTCTCTTACTACAACATACTCTCCAACTCGAAAGACTTACCACACAACACTTGCTATCTTATACATAGATCCCAACTGATTCTTCAAGGCAGGCCAATTTCAACTCAACTCAATCTCTTCTACAACATAGCACGGAACAGATCTGACTCGCACTTCCGAATCACAGATACACAGGGCACATCACAACTTCTTCTAACTCTGGTGGTAACCGCAACAAATAAACAACAGAACTAGCCCGATTCACAATCTCATACAACACTATTTTGAACACCTGACCCATAACTTTCTCTGACAGATCATCTGACTTCAACAAGTAACCAAACACTATGCAGACGCCTTCAAAAATCTAGTTGAAATTTCGAATCTCTATCACCCACTTTCACTAAGAATCTTCCACAATTGTACAGACTAGAAGAAAAATGACATTCTGTCTTGTCATGCTGGCAAATTATACACTTACCCTCATGCTGTACCACATCACCCATCATCTCAATCCCGAAGTATTCATCTTCAACCCACAATACGTATTCTGAAGGTCTTCCTTCTGCTATGTCTTGCACGCGAGGTGCCAAGAACCTGGCTTGCAATTGTTTCTCTTCAAGTATCTGACTCAAAGTAGGTTTAACATGAAACTCGGCCACAAAACACTATCGTTTGATGAACTGAATCCAGCAACATAGCTCGCAACTCAACCACTAATCTGACAACAAAATAATTCGGAACATCGGTTACCACGTAGACTCTCTTTAGATAGTACTCAATCTTGGGACCACAGTCTTCAAGCAATTCTAACAACTCATGCTGTTCAAGTTCCAACCCTTCCTAAGTTGTCTAACAATTCAAGTTCTGATGATATGTACATACTTACTGTGCATTTCTTGCTATACAAGCTTGTCTCTAAGTCTTCGAAGCAAACAATACTGTAATTAACTCTTCTCTCGGTCTCTCAACTATCTCGATGAATAAGCCACAATCTTCCATCTTGCATAAGCATACCACCTAACACTACCTGCAACGCATCACTATGGTTTAATTTTTTTTTTTCGGATCAAGGTCGAAGCTTCCATTAAAGTTTCTTTCAACTCACATCTTCTTCTGCCTACTTAGGATTTACTCTAATGTACTCGGCTGATCTACATTTCGTAGGAGAACATCTTCATTAACTCGGAGTCCACGTTTGCTGGCCCACCACTGATTCTCTAATAGGATCTACAACACTAACTTCAAAGCTTGTCATGGCCTTCTTCGGTACATGAATATACTCATGTGTCATCTATGAGAACTACTACCACCGATCAAGGAACTCGGGAATTATCCTTTTCAACATCTCTATGAAGGTAACTAATACACTAGTCAAACAAAACGACATAACTCAGAACTCAAGGTGATCACATCTCGCCCCTAAAGCTGTCTTCGGTACTTCAATTTTTTTTCCCACTTTCAACTGGTAGTAAACGGATCTCAATGACGAACTCTTCTTCTCTATCAAGAGACAAACTGGGTAATTCTTGTAAACACTTGTAGGAAAACACAAACTATTCTAGCATTCGGTGGTCTAATCTTCATTCAAAAATCAAATCCATCACAATTGCCAAACAAGTCTGCCAACTAAACTCCATCAATCTTCGACCTCCACAGTTGGATCAACCATTCAATAAGAAGTTTACACTCTCGCCTACTACTACAGTCCCACTGAGACCTGCAACTTCAAGGCAACTCTCTCTCTTTGTCTCAACGTATACACTAATTCTGTGCTCTTCAAGCCAAACCTTATCAGAAGGTACATCAAAACCGTAAGAAGACAATTACTTCACACCTACTAGAAACTAGTAACTCTGAACTACCAACTAACACTTTCTGTACATCTTTCTGATCACTACCATCTCCCAAAGGCTAGTCACATGTGTCCCTACATCTAAGGTCTCAACAAAGATATCTAACTCTTTGCATGCTCCCGCAAAAGGAGGTATCCGCAGAAATCGCAATTTCACATGTACACAACTGATAGTCTTCGGTCCTCTTGTTTTCAGACTGGTTATTCAACAAAATCTAACTCCTCTAAACTGTTCCTTGAGCTTCTCGTAACCTCAAGATTCAATTTTGAACACACACAAACAATCATGCTGGACTTGCTCTACCTCTAACAAACAACCTAGAGTCAAAACTCAAGACTCCTTTCTCAACTCAACTATATCGGTAGTGACTTCATCTCTTCCGCTTGCTGAAATACAACTCAACGTACACCGACCCAACCACACAAACTAACTCCCACTTGTGAACACTAACTGGCTGTCTTGCATTAAAATCATAGATCGAACCCCAACGGTCACCAACTAACATTTCTAAATTTTCAGATTACTCACACGAAACCATTACCCTGATCTCACCAAAAAAACTAAAGTGCTCATACCTACCTCTAACACTTCACCGGGCACATTCAAACTTTGCATGCTTGCTAACAACGTACAGAAATACAGATTCAGAATCAACCGGAGGGAACAAACTCAAAACTACACCAAGGCTTATCTACTATATCATCGATAACACTCTGACTCCCACTCATAGGTCGTCACCTCTTTCACCACTAACACCAGAAACGATCACATCGTTCCTCATCAACAGGAACCAACCCACATACACACTAACTCAGTCAACCAAATTGTACCTCAACCCCGGCACAACTATACCTCCCTAACCAAGATGATGGACTCCCTCAACATCATTTACATTTTCAGAACCCACAGTTTCCACTTACCGATTCACAGTCCACGCATTGGCCTCAAACTTACCAAAAAGTAATAAACTAACAACAACACATTAACATACAAACTGGGTTAGCAAAGGAAAAGGTCCAAGTGGCTCAAGTATAATTTCCTCACTTAAAATCTCTTTTTCCGATGTAATAGAAGCAATGAGACCCTACTCAACATGCTTCAAGCAACTCAACACACATACATGCTCAATCATGCATATTACAAGGCATACTTGCTAAACAAGCAAACATATGCGTACGATCAAACAACATACCTTCTCCATCAAACAATCACACATCACCGCATACACGGGTAACGAGCAACATGCTTTTAAACAAACAATCAACATACTTGTCACACAAGCAATCATACTTACAAAGCAAGCAATCATTCATTACAGCATACTCGAATAACAAGCAACATACTTACATGATAAGCAAACACCGTGCATCTTAATCATAGAACACAACTTACTCACTTACCTGCCCAAGGTCTCGGAAACCTTAAGCTCTGATGCCAACAAATGTAACCCCCTCAACCCGGTCTAGCCGAATGACCGGTCCGAGTGGGTCACACGGGGAAAACCGAAGCGAAACCCATTAAGGATCCCCCCTCGGTTAGCAACCCTATTTTTTTTTTCATTTTAATCTTGTCATAATCAAGCAATAAATTCTAAGTGAGTTCCTATACTTTTACGGTTCGATTAGACTAATTTCCATTTTCCTAATTTCTTTAATTAATCACTTAAACTTTCAAATTGATCATTAAAATTGGTGGATTTCACATCCTACAGATTGTAAATCAATTTATTAACACTCCATTTAATCCAATTTTACATCTTTAATAATTCACAAATTCTTAATTTTTCTTCTTTTCATTTATACACAATTCTGACCACCTAATTTAATTCGTTTCTTATTTCCTGTACATAACTCCAAATCGAACACTGTTTGTTCCTAAATTCAACTAACATACCCAATTTTAACATATCAAAAATTCAGGTCGAAACTCCTAGTAGATTATTTTCTACAATTTTACAAAGTTCACTGTCCAGCTAGGAGCATTACTGGACAGTTTTGCATGCTGTTCGAAATGTGTTTCCAGATTTCACTACAATGATCAAAACTCATATTTATAATTTTTCTACAACTTTAGACATGTTAAAGTAGAATATATCAAAAATTCAGCACGAAATTCCCACTAATTAATTTTCTATAATTTTATAAAGTTGCATGTTCTTATAACTACTAAATCTGTCCATATTTTCTCTGGAACCTAATTTTCACCAAAAGTTTCGAAACCTTGGGAAGGTTTCGAAACCTTTGACCATAGTTTCTAGCCAATCAAAACACAACCATTACTCATAATTCAATGCTAAATTTCAGTCACCACTCCAATCCATAAACACAATATGAATATATATAGGAAGTCTATGAACATAATTTAGGAAGCAATAAAGCATATACACACATGCAAGAGCACCTGTTTAAGCCAAGGGAGTCATTCAAACATGATATAATGCATTCATACATAGCATTCCAATTAAAGAGCAATTTATGCATATATGGACATACATAAAATCTCAACAATACCAAAGATACAAATTAACACATAGAAGACTTAGACATATCAACTAAGCAACCTAATCATCCAAAAAGGACATGCCATCACACACAAGCATTCATCAAGGCATGCATCACTCAAGCATTCATCAAGGCATGCATCATAAGTGATATTTACAATTCAAACAAGGCATCTAATTGCCAAACTAAAACAACACACCTCAAAGCATCAAAAACAACAACACCTATCCCATTGCTTTTCTATTACAAATCTTTAATTTATAAATCATACATTGAGCTCACCAAAGCAACACTTGAAGACCTTTCCTTTCCCATGCCACCCATAAGCTATTTATCTGCATTGTCGAACAAAAGAGAGCGTAAGCATAAAAGCTTAGTGAGGGTAAGCTCATAAAACAAACCTTCGACAATACAGGGTCCAAGCTCGAGCAATTATCATGATGAAATACATGACTTTATCTTCGATCCACATGAACCAAAATGAACATGATGCATGAACATATAATCAACATTATGTCATGCTCAACATCTCATAAGCTCAACTTACAATGATACATATATATCTCAATGCATTAACCAAAACATATATAGCTTCGCATTTGAAATTCACCTTTCATATCACATTGATACACATACCAATTCATTTTAACATGTATGCATAATCTCATATTGGCATATACATACTTTCTCATATTGGCACCTAGTTATGACTCGAATACGCGGATAACATGTTGGAACGCATTTTCCAACATCAACCTTACCTCGGTGGGATTACACTCATCACCGGCCTTGCATGTGGAACGCATTTCCACATGCCCTACGGATGGGATTCCACTCATCATCACGTAGAATATATAAAAATTTCCGGTGGAATATTACATCACCGTACTCCTCCTTGGTGCCTTAACGCCACCAAGGCCACGTACGTTTTGACTCAATTAGTGTGCACACTCATCCTGATGATCGATCATTGTACCCAAGCATACTAGTGCCAATAATAATCAAATTTCACAACCTTTGATATTCAGAGTCATAATATGGCATCTTACATCATATTAAGCTCAATATCAAATATCTCAACAACATAATATCATAATGTCATTTTCAAGAGTCATAATATGGCATCTTACATCATATTAAGCTCAACATCATCATGCACAATTTACAATCCAAACCACATGCATAGCAATGCATCAAACCATGCATCAACAACATGTATAACACATTATACATAATCATCGTAACACAATTCATCATGAGGTATAACATCAATTAAAGAGATCATCCAATGTCTCTAACTAAAGCTTAGGATTAGGCTACCACCCTAATCCTAACTCTAGGTGAGTCTACCAATCTCAACCTAGTCCACATGCTCGAACCAATTGCTCAAAACCATTTAAAATATTTTAACCACTCACCGACTACTCCATTAGCACAAGCCGACAAGCCTACCAAGCATCCAAGTTTCCGGATTCGAGCCCGAAGCTTCACCATAGATTTCCCTTGCTTCTAACCATTCAAAAACAATATATTAACCTCAAAATCAGCCACAATCCCAAAGTTTAACATCAACACACTAATCCATTACAATTCTCACAATTCAAAGCCAAGTTCATTCTTCAATTTCTCATTTTCGTACTTCCACAATAACCCGTCAAAAATCAGAATTGTAGTCATCCAAAACACTCTTAAACATGTTCAAAACACTGCCCAACTATAGTATAACCATCAACCCCCAATTTCAAACATTAAACACACAATTTAAGCCATAAACAATCCCCAAAA
The DNA here is from genome assembly GCA_030270665.1 of Hibiscus trionum. Taxonomy (NCBI): domain Eukaryota; kingdom Viridiplantae; phylum Streptophyta; class Magnoliopsida; order Malvales; family Malvaceae; genus Hibiscus; species Hibiscus trionum. The sequence goes on from BSYR01000016.1 coordinate 2,172,841, forward strand.
TCATCAAATCCGAGCAGCCATGAAAAACAGTCCAAAACTTGTGATTTCAACATATTTAGCACATTCAAACGCTTCCAAAACAACCCCCAACTATTACTCTAACATCAATCATCAAAATACCAACCCGGAATACAATTCAAATGCAATTTACCATGTTGCAAACCATGAACAAATCCCATTTTTATCAAATTCGGGCAGCCCCTAAACCATGTCCAAAAACCATGTTTCCAACATCCATAGCACCCACAAATAATCCCAAATCAACCCCTAACCATAGTACTACCATTGGCTATCAATTTCCCACCTAAAACAACCCCTAAAACTCACTCAAAACCCTCAAAAACCCCATTTTCGTACTCCTATTTTACTTAGCAGAAAATTATGTTTTTAAACACCCAAATGATATCTAAATGATTCCAAAACATCATCCTAACATATATAAACCATCAACCCTTTAATTACAATCTAAAACTCACCAAAAATTAAGTTTTTGACACTTTAAAAATGGGTCTAAGAATCCACTTCGAATTTTTACCAAAATTCAACCAAATTGATATATGTTACACCTTTTAACATGATTAACTAAAACCCCAACTCAATTTATCAAAATCAATTGGAAAACCCTATTAAAAACCCAAATTTTAATATGAACCCTAATTTTCAAAACTCCATAACTTTGAAATCTAAGAATATAGATAGCTAGAGGATGAAGAGGAGATTAAGAAAACATAATTACCTTCAAAAACGCCCTTAATTTGATGAAGGAATTTGATGAATTATAAATTTTGGGATTTGGGAGAGTTTGGTGTTCTTCACGGTGGGGGAAAGGGGAAATGGGAAAGATGATAACATTTTCCTTGCTTTTAATTGATAAGGTTGTCTATTTATTTTTGTTTTGGTTAAATTACCAAAATGATCCCTCCCTTTCTTTCTAAACTCAATTTGCTCACGCTAAGGTCAATTTGATCACATTTCAAATATTTATTTTTGAAACCTGAACCGTAAAGGATTATTTTAATTATAAACTCGAGCCCAAATAATATTAAAATATTATTTTCACCCGACCCCTAAACCCGGGTGTTACAGTCTCCCAACAAAAATTTTCTGTCTGCACAAGGCTTCGAACTCAAGATATACTTAAGCAATAGCAATATATTTACCCATTGGACCAACCCTTTGTTTATATTTATTATTATTAAAACTAAATAAAATATACTATAAAAGTTTTATTTTAGGAAAAATATTTTATGCACAGATGGTAAAAATTTTGTTTTCTACAAATTGATCTAATTTAAAGTTTTGGGGTTAAATATTAGAGCTTAATATTTAAAGTTTAAGGTTAAAAATTAAGATTAATTTTTAGAGTGAATTCAACCATGATGGTGAAAAACAAAATTTTCACTATCCACAATGTATAAAATAATTACCCATAATTTTATACTTTATAATTATATATGTATACCCTTCCGTCCTCTTAATCATACTTCTTCCTTCTACTCTGCTATTTGAATTATCAAAATAGATTTGTGAATATTTAAGTTTTGAATTTGTTTAGGTGAAATCTTACAATTAGACAAGGATAAAATATAAATTTTATTATTCAACTTTCATTTCATTTTTATTTTGGTCATTAAAATTTTAAAAAAATAAACAAACTAATAACTAAACTTTTGATTTAATCCTATTTTGGCCACTTAATTGTTAAATACTTAATGACATTATGATTGGACCCTTATCTTTTAAAAAAAATATGAAATGACCCCAAAATCTTTCTTCATTTTGTGAAAAAAATTCATGGTATTGAATTACATTTGATTTCTCAACGGTAAAAAATCTTCTTTTAAAACCCAACGGTGGGGAGGTGGAGAGGAAGGAAGCGAGGTGTATATATTGATTTTACGCTGATTGGACAATATATATTATATATTAGAGTGATTTGAGTTTTTGTGAGTTTTAGATTTGTGGTTAAGTTTTAAACTGATTTTGAGAAAATCTAAACTAATAGAGGGTAGAAGATAATGAGATGGGTTCGTCGGTGTCTCAAACAGTTAAAGAAGACGTTGGAGAATGGCGATTCTAATGTTAACGTGAAATAGGAATAAAAGTATAAAATTCTCATCTTTAAGGGGGAAGAAAATAAAATATAAAAATGGCGTGAGTGACATGTGACTGTTATGTTAAAAAAAAGCTCATATCAACAAATGTGGCTGCTATGTAATCATTTCATTTTTAATTTAATGTCTAAGTGATTAAATAGGAACAAATCGAAAATTTAATGATTAAATTTAAAAAATTAAGCTTCAATAGCCAAAATAGAAGTGAAAAAAAATTACCGATAAAATTTGTAATTTAACCTTAGGCAAATTTAGAAAAATCTCAAGTTTTGACCAACACGTCCACCCAGTTTCCTTCTGCTTACGTGTCAGTTGTCTATTAGCTTACATCTTCACCGGCCCTCTCCTTCTCCGCACAAATTTTGTTCCTTTCTTGGAATAATAATATAATATTAGACGGACTTACATTCATTAATTTTTTTTGTTTTTTTTTGTTTTTAGTTTAATTGAAAATAGTCAGATTATATTTTTTTATTTAGCTATTTAATTCTTTTGTCAGTGTCTAATATTTAATTATGTTATTATTTTAAAATTGAACCATTAATGTCTATTAAAAAATTACCACCCAATAAAATGCATGCCACATAACACGATTTTTATCAACCTTTTTAAAATATATAAAATATTTAATTTATAAAAAAAACAGTAAAATCTCTATGTTCCCAAAAACTCTAAACTCATTCTCACACCACCTCGTATCAACCATCAATATTCTATCTTTATTTCCCTGTTAAATCTCTATTATGAATTATCCTACATTTTCGTCACAACAAATCAACGAACAGGACACCGTAAACTGACGACGAACCACTTGCGACGGGGAGAGAAGAAACACATGGTTGCTCATTGCTATAGTTTTGGGGGTGGTGTTCGGCGACGAAATGTAGTAAAAAGAGGAAAATATTTTAGAGAATGACATAAATCATTAAAATAATAACGAAATAAAATATTAAACACATATTTTGATAAAAAAATAATTTAAACATTATTTCAAATTAAGTTTTTTAAGTTTTTTATATAATTAGGGAAGGACAAAAATCAAACCCTGAACAAGATATATTAATTTTTTAATCACTTAGACAAATTGAACTATGGATTATTATTGTATTTTTTTATATTCAACTTTTATTTATTTAAAATTCGAAGGTTAAATTTTATTATTCATCTTTATATTATGCATACGATACATAATTATACCTTATGCTCTAATTTAGTTATATTTAGTCTTTTATTTTTTGAATTTTAAAATTTTCATCTTAAATTAAACAATACAAAAATTAATATGACTAAATTATATAATTAAAAATGATAAAATTTTAAAACATGAACTAAATCTTACACAAATTACAATAATCAACTATCACTGTTTGATTTAGAATTAGAATCTTAAAAAATATTAAATTAAGACTTTCACTTGATTGAGAGATGAGTTTTTAGAGTATCGAGGTTGAGACGAATAATATTCAAGTTGTCAAGCTTATTTTTCAAGTTGATCGAGATAAATTATCTCTTGTTCTCACACGTTGTATTCATGCTTTGTTTTGGAAGGATTGATAGATCTCTATTCGTTCTATCTCTAAGAAGTGTAACCGAGTTGCAGATACTTTGACGAAACATACAAATTTTTCGGACCTTAATCTAGTTTCTTTGGTTTTTTTTCCATCTTATATTTTTGATTTGTTACAGGAGGATTTATTACTTTTAATGTCATGCTGATATATTATCGTTATCGTATGTACTTTTTTTTTCTTCATTAAATCTAAAATAAAATTAATGAGTCACATATAATAATATCCTTTTCTTATAAAAAAAATTAGAATTTGAAAGAACAAATATTTTGAACAACTTTTAGAACTTAATTAAAATGAAAAGTCAATCCAGCATTAAACAACATGGAATAGGTAACCTTTAGTTTAAATAAGACGCGCAGTCCATCGCGCGTGGATTAATAAGTCTATTCTCCCTTTAATATCCTAAACCGCCTGCTACATACTGTACTTCTTCTTCTTCTTCTTCTTCATCATGTATTAGCGCAAAGCTTCTTTTTTTGTGGCTTTAAACTTTGCTTTTGGGCAACAAGAAAATCATTAAAATCACAGCTAAAATACCACAACTGTTTCATACAACTCATGAGCAGCAAAATCAACGCTCCACCTGCTCCAGATGAATAGAAAAGATCGTACTGTTTCATTAAATTCATTTCTTTTCTTCCTCTGTTTCGTCGTCTCTATGTCCACGGCGCAAAGCCAAACGCCGCCAGCTTCGCCGCCACCCACGACCAATCCCTTTGGGACGGCTGGACACAATTTCAACCCATCGATGGCGATCGTCATGGTGGTTTTGGTGACGACGTTTTTCTTCATGGGATTCTTTTCCGTTTACATTAGGCAGTGCGTCGAGAGGAGAACTCGTGGCGGGAACAGGGACGTGGACGGCGCCGTGAATTTCGGGCAACGGTCGAGAAGGTTGATACGTGGACTCGACCCGTTGGTGATCGAGTCTTTCCCGACGTTCGTTTACTCGACGGTCAAAGGATTCAAGATCGGGAAAGGCACGCTTGAGTGCGCCGTTTGCTTAAACGAGTTCGAGGACGACGAAACGCTGCGTATGATTCCGACGTGTAGCCACGTGTTCCATCGTGATTGCATCGACGCTTGGCTCTCTTCTCACTCCACGTGCCCCGTTTGCCGCGCAAATTTAGTTCCAAACCCCGTTGAGACCACCACCTGCGCCGCCACGGTCCAAGTAAACGACTCGGACTCCGAACACGAAATCCGACCCGAAAACAATAACCCAATCGAACAACCCTGTCATATCGATGTTGTTAATCAGACAAGGGACATAGAGTCGCCGGATGTTAATTTGGTAAATTCAAACAACAAGGCAAATAATCAGAACAGACAGCAAAGGTCACGGTCGACGGGGTGGAGGTTAACCCGGTTCTTTCCTCGATCTCACTCGACGGGTCATTCGTTGGTTCAACCGGGCGAGAATTGCGAGCGGTTTACGCTACGGTTGCCGGAGGATGTACGGAGCCAGCTGATGAACTCGAGTTTGAGCCGTACTAAAAGTTGGGCGTCACTCCCCCGGGCGAGGAGTTCGAAGAGGGGATATAGGAGCAGGAGTTTAGGGAGTAATTACTATAATTACGAGAGGTTCGATCGGCCGGACCGGTGGGGGTTCACTATGACTCCTCCGTTTTTTTCAAGGACCGGATCGAGCCAATCACCAAAACCCGTGGTTGGTGGCGGCGATGAGGGGTTGGCTTCTCCGTCCAAGGGTTTACCTAAATCAATTAAATCTCCGTTTAATTGTTTGTTGAAGGGAGGGTCAGGGGAGGAGAACGTAGGTGAACGATCGTCGGACCGGCTACGGTCTGAAAGTCAGGTTTAGAAGTGGGTGGTTCACCGGATTTTTGTTCATTTGGATTTGGGGTTTGACCCACTGAATTTATGTGTACACTGGGTTTTACTCTCTCTTTTTTTTGTCATTTTTACAGATGACAAAAAGAAAAAAACAAAGGAATTATATTTGATGGATTTATACATACACAAGTGATGAGATTATATCATTTTAATATTTTATTATAAAATCATGATTTTAGAATTTTAATTGAGATCACTTTACCATGTATTTTTTTCTTAAGACATGTAAATAAATAAACATATAAAAATATTTTTAACTAGTCTTTTCATAAGTTTATTGATTGAATTTTTTTAGATAAATATTAGATTTTATTTATCTAAAAAAGTAAGAAGCTGCTACAAAACAAACATACACTTGCCAAGTTAACTCTTAATCCATACAAAGCTGAGAATTAAAAGAATCAACTTTACGAATACATTTTTTATACAATTGACGATATTCTCAGGACTCCTGCTGAACAGTCGTATTCAATTCATCCAACTAACCATACAATGATGGAGTGTTTTAAAATGTGAAGAGGAAACCAAACAGCATGGTGGAGATTTGATTTTATCAGAGATTGTATTAGAGAAAAAAGATGAATAATTTTAAGGGTTAGATTGAACAAATATAGAACTTGAGAGACTCAACATGTCATTTACCCATTTTTATTAAACTCATTCAATTTTTTAGTCAAAGAGCCACATGGTGCGATCTAATCGGACCTTTTTTTTTAACGGAAATTAGATAAGATGGGCCAACGGAGGTAACAATTTTTAGTTCATGAGACAAAACGTCCCAAAAAATATTTTAAGGGACAATTTGATATTTTGTGTATATTTCAGAGGACAAATTGGCCTCTAAACCAAATAATTATAGTTAAAATTAGAAAAATATATACAGAAATCAATAATAACATTTTTAAAAGAAACAAAACGAATATAAAATAAGTTTAGAATTCAAGCATTATAAAATTTATTGATACTTTTTATTAAAATGTTGCATCATGCGGAAATATATAATTTTAATAAATTCGTGGGTAATAACTTATTTTTTCATGGAATGCTTATCTGAAAAGTCAAAAAAATTATATTATGAGTATGACTTATTATATACAATGCCGTTTATAAGGGGAGAATTCTGAGCGACCGCTCAGGGCTTTTAATCAATTTAGGACTCATAAAATTTAATTATTTATATTATTTATTTTTTTATTTTTTAGTTTATCAAATAAATAAATTAATTTAATGATAAAAATAATTTTCTTTCTTAAATAAATAAATTAATGTAACAATAAAAATAATGTGTTTGAATATTAAATTAATTGTTTAAAGTAATAAAATGAATAAAAATTAAGTCACAACCTTAAACCATAACCCTAAATTTTAAACCTAACTTTTGTTGTTGGGGTGTAAATAGCGACAGAAGATTTCTATTCGAATGAGATATGATTTTGTTATATAAGGGTCCATTTTTAATATTCTCTCAAGGCTCCAAAAATTTTCAAGATGACCCATATCACATCAGTCATGGTCTTAATAAATGAAAATTGTCTAAGTTATCATTTTTTCGCATGTCATCAACTTACTTATATAATAATTTAAAAGAACTATTTTTTAAATGACATGTAAAAAATAGTGAAGATTCATTAGTTGAAAAAATGAAGGAAGAAAAAAATTGTGAAATTGATATTTGTATTGGTTAAAACTGTAGCTGATGTGGTGAACTAGACCTATAATATACTTTTTTTGAAAAGTCATGTGTTTTGTGTCGACTTGTTCATCGGTTGCGCACTTGGGCGTTGTTTGGTCGCCTCTTCCTGGGACAATATTGAAATTTAATGTTAACGGGGTTGCGCGAGGGAAGCCGAGACCAGCTGGGATAGGGGGTGTTGCGGGATGCTCAAGCGACTGCTTTGGGTGTTTTCTTCGATCCGATCGGTGTTGTCGATTCAAATGAGGCCGAGCTTCGTGCTTTGGCATGTGCGTTGAAGTTAATTTTGTGTTCTCAATGGTGTAGTGTGGGGAGTTTGATTTTCGAATCAGACTCGAGTATAGCGATTGGTTGGGTGTTAAACAATGATCGTTGTCCATGGCATTTGTGAAAATATTTTGTGGCGATTAATGCCACGTGTGTTGAATTGTGTTGTGTTTGTTTCTCACACGTTTATAGAGAGGCGAAAGGTCTTGCGGATGTGTTGGCAAAGGATGAGATTGATCATTTAAATTTGTTTGTTGCTTGTTTGTGAGTGTTAGGGCGTGTTATGTGTCGATGTTGGATGCTGGGGGAGTTGAGATTTTGGTTGCTTGATTCGGTCATGTTGCTATCGATGGTAGAGTGAGTTTGCTCAGTTGTGCACTGGTTTATGAGTGTTTGGGTCTGCGTTGTGTCGTTGTTGGTTGTTGGTAGGTGCTGAGTTTCTTGTTGCTTGCGTCGGTCAAGTTGATGTAGATATTAGATAGTTGGGGTGTGTCTGTATGTATGTTCAGTTGTACGCTGATGTGGGTGAGTTTTGTTTGGCTAGTGCGGGTGTTGGGTTTTGCATGGTTGATTAAGCAGCTGGTTGCTTTGAGTTTTTTGGGTGTTACTTTTGGCTTGGGGTGTTATGTGATTTTTAGTTACTTTTGTTGTTTCTTGTTGCGGTGTTTGTGTGCCTTCTGCCATGAAAAATCACAACAACTGAGTTATTATTTAAAAATTATAGTTTAAATGTGTCTTAATTATAAAAATTGTGAAAGGCGATTTAAATGTTCAAGGCTATTTCTGTTAGAAATAATTAGTTGATAAAGTTGTTACAAATTAGTTAGATAGTTACTAAGCTGGTTAGCTTTGGTTATAAATATATTTTAGTATACTTGGTTTAGAATGTAATTGAGTTCCATCAAATAAAATTAGAGAAATTATTTATTTTTTTGTTATCCCTAACCACCGACTCTATTCATCTAATCTCATCCATCTCCGGCCACCATGGCCCCCTTCTCACATAGTATCAGAGTCAACAATGGTCCTGATACCGTTTTACTTCCGCCACTTCATTTTCGTTCATCATAGTTCTGTTCCTCAATAGCCTTCTCCGTTATTTCTTTCCTTTGTTGCAATTTCACTTCTCACATCATTGTCATTGATTGCTGATTTCAAATCTCTGAATGTTGTTCGCTGTTGTCGCCTGGTTTTCATCGATTTCCAAATCTATAAATCTCTTAAAGCAGTGTCTTTTGATTTCCTCGTCGGCGATCCTGATGATTCTTCACAGTCGTCTCATTCATCTATTTCAACCTTTATTTTCGGGTTACAATTTTATTGTTCGGGAGGCAGATTTACTCAGCAGACTGGTTCATCATTGTTTTCTATGAGATCTCCTTTTTCTGGTGAGATCTGAACTTTGTAAGCGTGGTTATATTGCCGAGGAAATATGGACAAGTTTTGGTCTGATTACTTGATTTTTCGAACGGATCTGGTGATGTCTTCTTATGCTAGTTATAGTGTAGTTACTGTTGATATTAATGTTTTTTTCAATAAGAATAAATTGTCTACTGGTCTTGTGTTCATGGATTAGTTGCTCTCCAACGTCTTCTTAATATGAAGCATTTACTACTGCTGCTTGATTGGATATTCAAAAGTTCTGTGAATATTGAGTTTTGAATGGAGAACTTCGATATATCAGTCGTTTTGTTGTTTTACTATTTGGCATTCAGTGAGAGTTTCGACAGCTATTGGTACTTATTTGGTTAGTTGATTAGCATGCTTTGATGTTGAAGCTTGCATATGGTGTTTTTGTTTGCTTCAATTCATGCCTTGTGGTACTTCCCTTTGTTGTATCTATATTGGTTGCTGCTGGCAGATTGTTTACATGTTACTTCACAACTATTTTAAAGTTGATGCTTATGCATGCTGATTATTATTGAACTCATTGTGTATTGAATGGCTGAGACATAGAGGCGATATCAGTTTTGGTGATTTGCTTTGGTTGATTTCACAATTTCTTGATCGTGCGTTCTATATTTGTTAGTTTGTTTCACTGGAAATGGTGTTGGTTTGGTGATTTGTCTATTAATAGTCAAGTAAGGTGTTAGATTCAATACAGACTATTAGTTTAGTTTATTGCCAGTGTGATTCTGAGTTAGTTGTTAGACAATGGTCTCCAATTTCAACTTCAAATTTTGGGATGTTTAGATGCTGATTTCTCCGACTCTACTTACAACTTACTGCTCGGTGAAGTATGGTTTCGACTGGTTATTTTACATCTCTTGTTACTGTTGTTCTCTTTCATTCAGATTTGGTTGGTTCATTCATGCAAATTGTTTGGTTCACCTTGCTATAACTAAATCGATTGCTGATGTAAGATGACTTATTGTTGTTAAGATTTATATACATGGTGATCAGATGTGCAAGGAAAGAAAAATGAAGAGTCACTGGTCAAGAAGTAAAAGAAATAAAATGAAGATGAAGATAAAATTTCTTTCGAGTACACTATTAAAACAACAGTTGTAAATGAGTTAGTAAGAACGTTGTTAGAAAAGATGAAAAGAAAGAGAGTTGAAGAAAACTTCTTTTGTTTACACTGCGAAAATAGCAGATGTACATAACAAATCAGATGTACAAGGAAAAGAATATGCATAAATTCTAATCAAGTAATATGAAAGAAAGAAAGCTCAAGAAAGCCTCTTTATAGTACACTGTCATACGACTGATGTACATAAAAATATTAGGTGATCAAACGTTTAAAGAAAAGAAGAAACATAAATACTGATCCAATCATTATCAGCTTTCAAAAGCTAAAGATATTCAATTTAATGATAAGAAGAATGAGAAAGAAGAGCAAGGAAAAATAAATGGTTGAATGAATGGATGAAGATGACGTTGAAGAAAAAATGGTGGATGAAGAATGGAACAAAATGTTTTCATTTTATTTGGGATACCAACACATTGAATCAGCTCACTATGTTTGCACTTTTCTAAACCGATTCATTGTGTTTGAATTCTTATTCAACCAGCTCGTTGGTCATAATTAGTTGATAAAGTTGTTAAGAATTAGTTAAATAGTTACTAAGCCGGTTAGCTTTGGTTATAAATATATATTAGTATACCGAGTTTAGAATGTAATTGAGTTCCATCAAATAAAATCAGAAAAATTATTTATTTTTTTGTTATCTTTAACCACCGACTCTCTTCATCTAATCTCCTCCATCTCCGGCCATCATAGACCCTTTCTCACAATTTCAAAGACCTACTTGATCACAATTTTTTGATATATACTCATTTGATTTATTATTCAAATTAGAATTTTATTCGATCATATTTTTTATAAATAAAGATTCATTTAATCTATAAATACAAAATCTAACCTTATCTGCTTGAATTTAAAGAAGTATAAAATGATTTTCTTTAGAGAAGGAACACATAAAATAATAATTACATCTAGGGGTGCTTAACGATTTGAGCAGCTCGTGAGCTGCTCGAACTCGACTCGGTTAAAATTCAGTAAACGCTCGACTTGAGACCTTAACGAGTTGAGTTGAACAAAGTCTAACTCGACTCGATAAGTTTGCGAGCAGCTCGTTAATTTTTTAAAATATTTATGGATTGTTACTTTAGTTTTAATATGTTAGTTTGATGAATTTGTGGAATGATACTTTAGTTTTAATATGTTAGTTTGGTGTATTTGTGGATTGTTAGTTTGAAATTTAGACTTTGAAAATGCTTTATACACACTTTTGATATTTTTTGGTTAAATTTGTTAATATATGTTAATATTAAGCCCCATATAGTATTGTTAAATTTTACTTTTAGTTAAAAATAAGGTAAAATTTTTAGTGAGTTTAATGAGCAACGAGTCGAGCTTAACGAGCAGCGAGTCAAGTTGAGCAACAAATTTTTTTAACGAGAACGAGTCGAGCACAATTTAACGAGCTCAACGAGTCGAGCAACAAAATTTTTTAACGAGCACGAGTCGAGCACTGCCTAACTCGCGATCGACTCGCTCGATAAGCACCCTAATTACATCTTAACTAGTATCTAGATTACTATTCCTAAAAAAATGTCTAGTTTATTATTCTTCTATCCCATCAAATTTGTCTTTTTGTGTTTTAAAATTGTCTCATTTAAAATATTTTATTAAAAAATTAACAATTTTTTCAAGACACATTTTCTTTTATATTTTTTCTTTAATTTTCCATCAAAATCAAATTTAATTTTTAAGGATTAAATTGTTATTTTAATTATTTTATATCATATCACTTATACAAATTTGTTATTCTTAAAATTATGTGAAAAATCAACAAAAAGGAAAACAAAAATTATAATGCGAAAGGAGTATCAAAACACAAAGTGCTCACATATTTTGCAAGCTCACTCCCATGTAGACTTGGCAATGTCTATATTCATGTGGTACTTAGTCTATTTTATTGTATCATTATTACTTTTAAAGCCTTAGCCTTAGCCTTAGCCGCCATCTATTTTTCTTTCTAGCGCTTGCAACTTCTTTTTTCTTCTTTTTCATCTTTATATAATTAGTAAGGTATTAATTATAGTGTTGGTTATCAATCGATGATAATATTTTTTTTCCTTTCTTTTGTTTTTTTATGTTTTTTAGTTTTTAAATTTAATAACGATGTCATTGAGACACAATTTTCTCTATTTTTTAGTATGTATTTTTTGTCTTTTAGCACGTTTTTCTTTTCCTAACCAGTAGCTTATTCGCTTCTTTTTTTCACTTAATTCTCTTCTCTTAATCAATATCTTTTGTCCTTGTGACACGTCGGTGGTTCACCGTTCACCACCCCAAGCTTCGTGTACCTCATCGTTCAGCATCTCCCATCCTTTAACTGTCGGGCAGAAGCCTAAATCAGTCTCTTTTCCTTCATTATTGAATGTTCGTCAATGATTCATTCGCCAGTTTTCGATGAGGAGATGATGGTATTTTCAGTCGTGGGGCCCGACGAAGACAAGAATGTCTGGTGGTGGTTTGAATCAGTGATAGATGAGAAATTAAAAATTTAGGATTTGAGTTTAATGTTTTTGAAGAAATTAAAGATTTTGAATTTTATTTTATAGAATTAAAAATTTTCTAATTTTTAAAAAATAAAAATTAAAGAAAATATTAAAAATATGTCACAGGTCATATTTTTATTTAGATAACGGAATTTTTTAATATACATCAAAAAAATGATTTATGTTATAAAATAAAACATTAAATACCAAAATAATCCAAAATAAACTTAGATATCAAACTGAAAAAATGCACGTTGTATCTTTATGACGGTTAAACCTTTTTATTACGATCATCTTAATGTTTCATTAACAGAATCCCTAACAGACCATGAAAATGGATTAGATTCCATACAACTTTTTCCGACAAAGCCCAAAGACAGCAGAATCTTGGTTAGGGCTAATTCTATTTTTTTTTTTTTGTTCAAATAGATAGCATTTCATTATAAATTAACGATTAAGGTACATTAAAAGGCCCGTTGGGGGGAGAGACTCCCAAATAGTTTGGCCGGCGAGGTTCTGGACAGGCGCGATAGGAGCGTCCGCACAGGGCCCCCAATTAGGGGTGAACAAAACTCGACTCGACTCGAAAAAACCGAATAACTCGACTTGACTCGAGGCAAAAATATTCGACTCGTCTTGACTCGACTCGAAATTTCATAAACTCGAATAACTCGAAAAAATTTCAAATAAAGTTTGAGTTGTAAAATGGAAATTCGAATAACTCGAATAACTCGAAATTTTTAATATTTAGTTGATTTATTTTTAAGTTCGAGACGAGTCCCTCTATTTTTTATGATATATACATACTGATATATAAAAATATGAAGAAATATTGTCACATGTGAAAAAATATATATGTGCATATCTTATATGATTAGAGAAATGAGTTTAAATTGGAATCAAACCCTACTATAACATGATAAATAATTACATTTAAATTTTTATAGGAACTCGAAAACTCGACTTGACTCGAATTTCTTAAACTCGACTCGAATCGAAAAAAATTCATATAAAGTTTGAGTTGTAAAATATGACTCGTCAACTCGAATAACTCAAAATTTTTTGACTCGACTCGACTCGATCGAACGCTCACCCCTACCCCAATAGAGAGGGACTCCAAAATAAAAAACTTAAATTAAATTAAATATTTGTAAAAAAATTATAGATTTATATATATATATATATATTTATTTATGTGTGTATATAAGTTAATTTTTTGTATTAAGATTTTTTTTTTGAAAAAAATAACTTATATCTCTTATTGATTATAAATTAAAGACCCTATTTTAATATATTCTACAGGGTCCCTAAAATCTTTGAATCCTCCCTGAGTTTGGCCTTGTATATTCTTAACAAATTTAGCAAGCCAGTGAATAGCCTGATTACAGGATCGGGGTGCAAAAAAAAGACGCACACAACCAAAACCCCAGTCCTATGGCTATGTCTAATGTCCTCTTCAATAGCTGAAGAGGCCCATTCGAGCGTCGTAGGGCTAATTCTAATCTTTTAGTTATAGTTATAGTTTTAGTTTAATGTTTGGGCTAAGTTATAAACTGAAAGGCGATGCGAGAATCTAGATCGTATCGGAGGATATTATTATGTTGTGGTCGTGTCGTGTGGCCAACTGCCAATTGCCGGCGCTGGTCGTTTTAGTTTCAAATAAGTTCAAACGCAACCAAATTCAAACCCCAAATAGAAAATTCCTTAACGATTTGACAACTTTAAAAACTATTTTCCATTTCGTTTTCTTCCCATCCAAACACATTTAAACCATGAGCCAATTGCCGTCCGACCCTAACAAAATCACCGAAACCAACCAGTCTACAACATTCTCCAAGTCAACCCAAGTGCCGGCCCGACCTTCTATTCGGATCACGTTACGTACCCGGAATTAGACCCGAAGGACGTCGCTCCTCCACCGGAGAATTTTACCAACGTTTCCATGGGTTCCCAGTCGCAGACTAATCAAGGCACGGCGCCGATCTCCGGCAGTGCTGCTACTACTACCATGCCGACTGAGTCGAATCCTTACGTTTCTCCTGCTCCGGTTCAATCATCTTCCTCCAAGAGTAACCCACTTCCAATAACTCCACTTGTTTCAGCTTATACTAAATTGATTTTTTTTCTTCTTTTTAATCATTTGAATTCGATTCGAATTTTTAAGCCCTTTTGTTTAGCAGGCAAGATGGAATCAGTGAAAGGTGTGCTGGGGAAATGGGGAAAGAAAGCGGCGGAGGACACTAAAAAAGCAAAAGAGATAGCCGGCAACATGTGGCAACACTGTAATTATTTTTCTTCACTATGTATCATTGTTTCCGGCATGATATATACTTTTTTTCATTGAGATATGGATTTGGATTTCAAAAATAGTGTAATTCTTGTAGTAATATGTATTATAATGGATATCTGTGTAATAGAAACTTGAAATTCGTATACATACTAGTATATGCATGTGTTATCTCAGTGTACTTAGAAAATACAGAAAATGAAATCCAAACCCGAAACATCGTGTTGGTGTATTCTGAATACACAATATCAATTGTTGGGATTACATTATTTGAAGAATGCATGATAAGTTTGTACTACTTCTTTTGTTGCAACAGTGAAAACAGGGCCGAGTTTTGCCGATGCTGCCGTAGGAAGAATCGCTCAGGGCACCAAAGTTCTGGCAGAAGGCGGTTACGAGAAGATCTTTCGGACAACATTTGAGACAGTTCCTGATGAACAGCTTCTGAAGACTTATGCATGTTACTTGTCCACCTCGGCCGGTCCTGTTTTGGGAGTATTGTATTTGTCGACTCAAAAGGTTGCTTTCTGTAGCGACAGTCCTCTGTCTTACCAAGCTGGTGCTCAGACACAATGGAGCTACTATAAGGTATACACCGCCTTATACTATGCGTCGCGAATCGCAATAGTTTGAATCGTTGTTTTTGTGGCTAATGGTTTGGGTTGAGCGTAGACATAGATCGATGTCGGTATGCTGAATTCTCTTTGGATTTTACATTCTTTGGCAGTTTCATATATCATTAAAGGACTATCCGAAAACATGAAATTTTTGGCGAAAAATCGATCCTACCCGTGCTCAACTCCGAGTAACAGGGACATATGTGTTTATAACTATACATATATGCTCATCCTTGTTATCTAAACATGTTGTAATGGTTTTTGTTAATGTGATTTTTAGGTGGTTATTCCATTACATCAGCTGAGGGCAGTGAATCCATCAACAAGCAAAGCCAACACAGCTGAGAAATACATTCAGATTATATCGGTTGACAGCCACGAATTCTGGTTCATGGGGTTTGTACACTACGACGGCGCTCTTAAAAATCTTCAACGAGCATTGCAGCCTCGTAGCTCATAACGTTCATCGTATCGAACCTTGTACCGTGTCCGGGAAAGGTTACTTGGATGTAGATAAAGTAGATGTTGAGCCAGATTTGCCATTGTTGAAATATCCTGGACATGTTTTATATTGCTTTTGGCTTGAGACACTTCGATATTCCATTGTTTCTTAAACTCATCAATTGTTGGTGGATATGTTTTACGGCTGTAGCCTGTAAGGTATCATTTTGTTACATGGTTTTACTCTCAACGTCTGCTCAATCTCATTTATAGTATTTTCTTCTTTTTGAAATTTCACGGAATAAATTTTTTTTTTTTTTTGAAGAATCAAAATGCGATTTTTATTATATTTTAATTATAAAAATATTATTTTAAAAAATTGATGTCAAATTCGTCATTAATAAAATTCAATCTTAACCATGAGGCTTATGTGAGATGTTAAGAGTCTTCCGTACCTTAATCAATGGTGGAAAGATTTATTTTATTATTTGGTTTCTCAAGGTATCAATTGAAAGCTAGTTTAATGACTAATCAACTAGGTTTTATTGGTCTATATATGGGTAAACACTAGGGGTGTTCAAAAATACCTGACTATCCGAACATAAATAATCAAGTAATTACACGATTTTTTTTTGCCCAGGACAAATTCATTATTTCGATTTCTTGCTTGTTTTGTTATCGAATTAAATTGAGTGATTACGCATAAAAAACAAATTTTGTAGTAAGAAAAGAATAGATACCTCGGAGATAAGTAGGTTCATCAACGGATTCTCTATCGTATCTTTTGCGATCTAATTAATTTATGTTCGTTATAGGATAAGAAGCCGATTAAAAATCCTTTATTTTTTCAACTAATCGCTCTTTTGATTTTGGAAAAAAAATATTTTCTTTATCAATATATACTACTTCTACACATTCATGTCTAACCCATAAAATGGAATAACTAATAATTAGAACTTATAAAATAAAAAATTGGTAATTTACTCCTGAGAAAACCCTTTACCAAATTAAACACTAATTTATTTTTAACGTTTAATTAGATTGGGTAATCATTCAAATTGAGAATAGAAGCTCGTTCCTTTTTATTTCCCTATAATTGGGGCTGCGGAGCTCTATTTATTTATTCACTCGACCCAACTTTGAATTCAATTCATTTTTTTGTTCAACACCAAAAATTTAAAGACGATTTTTTTAAACTGGTCTAAAAAATGAATTCTTAAAATTCTCCATTGATACGACATGTTCTTTTATAAGAAATAATTTTTTAATAAGTTTGATTTCGTTTTATTAGATTTGACTTAGTATTATATGTTCCTTATATACTAATATAATATATAATATAATAACAAATTTCTATAAATATAGAAAAAATATAAAAAATTCAATCTTTTGTAAAGTTTTAATTTTAGAGTAAAAATAAAAGACAGAGATTGGAATTTTTTATATATTGTATCTCAGAAATAAGATTAAAAAAGAAT
The DNA here is from genome assembly GCA_030270665.1 of Hibiscus trionum. Classification (NCBI taxonomy): domain Eukaryota; kingdom Viridiplantae; phylum Streptophyta; class Magnoliopsida; order Malvales; family Malvaceae; genus Hibiscus; species Hibiscus trionum. The sequence goes on from BSYR01000016.1 coordinate 2,190,173, forward strand.
GATGAATGAGAGAAATTCAAATCTTTAAAATACAAATTTCAAAGATTTAAATAAATAAAAATAAAATAGTATAGTGAAAATAGTATACTGAAAATATTATAGTAATAGTAGTGGGGCGGATGTAGCCAAGTGGATCAAGGCAATGGATTGTGAATCCACCATGCGCGGGTTCAATTTTGACTCGTTGATCCTTTAACTTTTCTGGTAATCCGAACGCATTTAAGTAATTGCCGTTCTGTAAGGCCATAATGAAAACGTAATTTTTGTTTTTCTTCTAAACGAATACGGTATTGAAATTTTCTACCGGGGCGCGTTTGATTTCTAAGATCACTTCTGGCTCTAGGCCTTTTACTAGTTAGTCCCGGTAAAGCCCCCAGACGACGTGTTTTTTTGAAACGAGGACCTCAGTAACGTGCCGGGTACTCGGCCCGCTAAAATATACATTTTTCCGGGTCGGGCTCGGGCCCCAAGAATACATATTATCGAGTACCCGATGACCCGGTTCCTTAATTTTTTTTTATATTTTAGATATAATTATTATTTAAACAAAATACCCTAATATTCACTATATTTTCAAATCAAACAACCTAATTATGCAGGTAATTTTTAAGAATTACAAAATTTATATCCTAAACTTGTTTGGGTTTAAAACTTTGGATCTTAAACTTTATGACGAGATTATATGATGCGAACATTTATTAATTATGAGTTTTTTTAATAAAATTAAATGATTTTTTTTAAAAAAGAGTAAAAATACAGGTACCTGATTTCGCGAGTACCTGGTTAAAGTGGGCCGAAATACAGATCGAAGAATCTAGTAACCGGAATTTTGGATACTCGAAAGTGAACACCCTTAATAAATAGTGACCACAAATTTTAAAATTGTTCTGTATCTAGCAAAAGCCTACGATAAAAATCCAAGTCAAGTCAACAACTGATTGTAAACGCCATGAGGGAAGGAAAAAGACGAAAGAAACAAGACTTAGTATTATTGTTCAGAAGAAACAACAAAATGGCGTGAACAATGGTTTCTTCTTTGCCCAATTACTGAAATGTCCACGCAATTGAGTTTACCCAAGTCAACCAATTCTTTCATTTCCCCACTCTTGACAAAATGTTCTTTTATAATTTCCAATATTCAATATAAATTACATTTATTCTTAATATTGTATTAATACATGATTAGTAAAATTGATCATTTGATTGAATTGAGTGTTTAATTACTACAGATGAATTATCAAAAAAACCAAAACGTAAATAAGAACACAAGAGAATTTATTTATGCAGTTTAGATCGATCAACGGTTCTGCTCCTACGAAATCTTGTTCAAAGAGAAGTCTAATATAATATTCTCGGTACAATGTGAGTCCTCAACCTAACTCCACATGTTAGTTGTAAGCATCTTGCATGTAATATTTTTCTAATTGTTCTTTCCTTGAAGCAATATTACTTAACATTTGTTGTAAACACAACCTTCAAAATTCTTAATGAAACATTTACAATGTTTATCAAATAAACTGATTTGTATGATACAATAAACCCCCTCATACAACTAAAACTCCCAAGTTTGCTATATGTAGATATGTGTCGACATGAGTAACAAGCTTCCTTTTTCAATTTTAAATGTTGTGAATTTTGTCTCGTAAAGTAGCTAGTCAAATACTCATTTTCAAACAAGAAAATGTCTTTATTTGCTGAACAAGTAAACTTCACAAGACAATTTTAATTTTGTCGAACAAGGTTTTTTTGGAAAATAAGAATTTTCATCATCAATGACTATCTTCCAAAAGAATCACATTAAAGTGTATTGAATCTATTCTTGTTGAACAAGAAATCTACTCAAATAAGAAAACTATGTGGTAGATGAGCCCTAACCATTAGTGAAAAAAAACATGTCAACAAAATAATTTTAAACGATGTGATTAAAATTGCTCAAACTAGTGCTTGATCCAATAAAATCTACCATACTTTTCGATTCGAGCCACGATCCGGTTTATAGTCATATCTAAAATGATTGATTACTTAGCAAATTTAGTTACTACAGAGATAGCTGGCTTGTGGCAGCTAAAGATTAAAACGATATCAAATATTGAAAATGGGATCCATGGTCACCATCATTCCAGGACATTTTCTTTCTCAAATACACTGAGATTTTATCCTATTTTTTGGTAAACACTGAGATTTCATCTGTTTGGAAGAAAAGAAAGCAATATATCTAAGTTGAAACCTCTTCCAAAAGCTTGTATCTTCTTACCTTTTTTCTCGGCGATAATTTCTCTTGTAAATCTGGTTTGTTGATGGGGTTTTTCATCAGTTTCCGCTGCTTTAAATCGTTGCTATTTCTTTGGTTATTATCATCCTTTTTCTGGCTCTTATAACCATCATCTTCGGTTTTGGACTTAAACGAAGCTGAAGAATTCAATGAATTCTGAGACTTTTCCTTTGAGTCCTCCTTTTGATTCAAACACCAATTACAGACTTTATAAGACACTGATTTCGGATACAGATTGCTACAATATCTGCAATAAAAAAACCCCATGAATTATGTTGATCTTCATCATCTTTCCCAGAAAATGAAAACCCAGAAAGAAAGAAAGAAAGAGAAAAAAGCATAGAACAAGTACCTGTGTTGAGATCTGAAATGACAAATTTTGCATCGGAAAAGCTCTCGAGTAATACCAGAATCTCCGCACATACAACACTGGACGAGGCTTGACGATATTTTCATGTTTTTGTGCTTCATTTCATTACAATGATTCGCGGAAGAAAGTTGGATTTTCATATGGACTTCCCGGGTGTACAAAGTAATATTTATAATTCCACTTTCAAGTATATACGGTGTGAATAATGAATATATAAAGGTAAAGGATCCTATAATCTAGTGTATATTACGACTAAAATAATGTTCTCTATCAACATTCTATTAAAGAGGTGTTTATTTTAAAAAAATATTTTATATTAAATTTTACAGAATATTTTTTAAAAATAAAAAAAAAATTGAAGTGCAGCTGACAACAAAAAAACCTAGCTGCCTTCACCAATGTATGGGCGTGTCTAACATATGGCATGTTACAGTACGACACTAACTGAAAATATTATAAGATTTGAAACATGGAACTAAAAATGTTACATTGTTTGATAATATTTTTAGTTGGTGGTAAGTATCAAAACTTTAACTTCGAGTATCGAAACTTTTATCGCTTCTGATAATATTTTAAGTTTTTGTAAGTACAAAAAATGTTATCAAACAATGTAATATTTTCAGTTTTATGTTTCAAATCTTACAACATTTTCGGTTGATGCCGCGTCGTACCATGTCATACCTCAGAACTACCCAATGTATACATGCGGGGCAGCGGGGGCAGATCTTGACATCAAAATTTGAGAGAGTATTTAAACTTTTATAATATTTTGGAGGTTTAAATTAAAATTTTAATTTTTTTGAAGAGTTCAATTTAAAATTTTTGAAAAAAAATTGAGATCTAATTAAAATTTTTATAATTAAGAATTATTGAGACTTTTAATTTTTTTAAGGAGATTCAACTAAATATATTTTAAATTTTAAAATATAATAAAAGATTAAAATTTTTGGAAGGGGCAAATTAAGTTTCTTTAAAAATTAAAAGTTAAATCTAAAAATTTAAAAATTTTGCGGGGCCAGGGCACTCACATGCCCTGGTTACGATCTACCATTGTATATATACTAATTTTGAACTATTGGGTAGATATACTTACCTAGTGCAAAAATTTTAAAAATATATATACTAATTTTGAACTATTGGGTAACTGTAAATTTTAAGGGTGAAATTTTGCACTTTATTTCTTTTAAAATTCTTGTCATTTTTTAAATTTTAATCTCAATTATTAGTTTATATTTGTCTAATAATTTAAAATTACAAAACTATACATCAGCTACTCTATCTCCTATGTATCTGTATGATAAAAAAGTGTTTGATGGCAACATTGTCTTCTTTCAAGTGATTTAGAAAATTTGGTTTGGCCCAAAAATTAATGCCAACAAAGTCATAATCAAAGAAAGAAGTTTGGTTAGGGGAAACTTTTTTATCTATGTATTGTAGATTCCACTAAGGCAGCCTAACTTTCTAACAAATTAGCTGATGCTTAAATTTCTGCCAAATCACCAAAATAATCTAATTAAAAATAATTATCATCGGTTTAACCAAATGTAAAAGAATAACTATTTGACTCGGTTTAATAAATATTTTTTTAAAAAATATATCACGAAACTATTTTAAGATGTGCATCTGATCATTTAGCTTCCAATACAAAATGGATGTTAAATTTTGAATTTTATTATAAAATAAACATGTGCTATTGACTATCGTTAAAAAGGTAATATGTCATGCTAAAATTAATAAAAAAACATCTCATCTAACATTTCTGCTTTAGATAAAATTTTATTTTGATATTCTTTTAATATTTTAAGTAATAATTCTAAAAAATAAGAAACATATATATAGTTTAGACATTTTTTCGATTAAACCTTTTTATTTTAAGGTTTATAGTTTTAATGTTCATGGATGAAACTTGAAAGTTGAGCCTCTATTGTTTTTAAGGTTTATAGCCATTATTAGGGTTTGGTGGGCATTGATGAAACCTGAAAGTTGAGCCTCTCTTGTTTTTAAGGTTTTCAGCCATTATTAAGGTTCGATGGACATTGATGAAAATTGAAAGCCTAGAAAATTATTACATTAAATTGCAACTTGGGGAGGCTGAGATTGATTAATTCCTTTATGAAGAATTATCTAATGTGACACAAATTATATCCAAATCCGGATATAAAATAAGAGATTTTTTAGGTTGAATAATGATATTAAAAAAAAGCGGTAAAATGAGTGCGTCAAAAACTATATATTGAATTAGGAACATTGCTACAATACTAAAAGAAGTCATCGATACTGTACGGTGACTATAGTATAAAACTCGTACTTGGTTGAATGCATAAGTAGAACACTATTAGTTATTCCATTGGTTATTGTAGCTTTTTTCACTAGATGAGCAAATAATATATGGAACACCACTTCAGCAAATATCATTTCTCAACAACATTATTTGAGCAATTATCCCAAAATCAGTGGTATATTATTTAATTTTAAAATTGAAAAAAAAATTATCGATTGAATATAGTTTAATTAATATGTCGCTATATAATCTACATGAGTACGTGATATTAAGTATGCTTAAACATTTAATATCTTCGATTTTTGAGTGGAGAGAGATCTATAAAGTATAAGATTTTTACACTGATTGTTCAAAAAATTATAAAAAAGTTAAAACTATCTAAACCAAATAACTAGGGTTAGAGATTGATTTGTGCACTTTTTAAAGTTTACAGGGACAAATAAATATTTAAATGAAAAATGTATTTAGACCCCCAAATTAAAAAAGTTAATATTTAAATGATTAGTTCCGAGATTTATAGAAACTTGAAATGTAATTAAACTTAAAAATTAAAAAAAAGTTAATGATTAGTTTCAAAACTCATAAAAAATTTAAAGGATGATATGTGACACGGAATAAGGATTTAAGTGATGGTTTTTTAATTATAATGATGAGACGTGAAATTATGTCACGTCATCATTTGATCATATTTGAATATGTTATATTAACAATGGACGAAATTAGTTAACAAAAATTATTTGACCCATTATTTTACTAACAGTTTTCATTCAGAAAGGGCCGCATTAATAAAAGGGCTAAAACATTATGATTAAAATAAGAGTCAAAATAACCACTGATCACAAAAAAATCAATGAAAATGTGTTTTAAGAGACAAAAGCATAACATTATTATCCAAAGTAATGCTAAAAACCACTGTCTATTTTAACACAATATTATTATAACCTGTTTATGGACTGATTGTATGCAAATATGATATTGTCCCTGAACTATTCTAACCTCATATCTTCCATAAGATATCATAGCACTTGAGCCATTTCAGGCTTCTGCAGACTTTCTAAAACCTGCTAGCACTTGACCAATTAAGAGTCTTCCATGGACTATCCATCAGAATGATCTAATTAACTCAATTAACTCGTTCAAGTAACCGCCTCGGACGCTGAGTTCAACTCTTTCCTTCAAATACTTAGCTCTCTGCCTCATTTCTTTCCCTTCTTCATCCACCATTAACCTCTTGATAGTTTTCTCTATATCTCCTCTGTCACAGATGTTCTCCAAATGTAATCCGATTTTCCATACTTGACTAACATACCTTGCATTCACCCTTTGATCACCGAAACACGGTTTGCAAATCATTGGAACCCCTTCTGATATGCTTTCGAGTGTCGAATTCCAACCGCAGTGTGTCCAAAACCCTCCCACGGCGCCGTGTGCTAATACCTCCTTTTGCGGTGTCCATTCAACAATGCAGCCGTTTTCGCCAACAGCTTCTGTAAAACCCTGGGCCAACAACTTGTTCCATTCAAGATCATCCACTGACCCTGGCCTAATAACCCACAAGAACGGCTGGTTGCTATTGGCCAAACCCCATGCCATTTCAACCAGCTCCTCCTTGTCTATAGATGCTAAACTCCCCAAGCTTACATATACAACTGAGTTCTCAACTTGCTTGTTTAGCCATGTAATGCAGCTCTTGTCCTCTTTTATTAAGCTGCTTGAGGAAGCCGGAGCGACCCCGTGCAAGGGACCGATAGGGAATATTCCAACATGACATTGCTTTTGAATCTCTTGCAATGTTGGTAGTTCAAGGACATCATTAGTATTCCAGATGACAGCTGAAGATGATGTTCTTGTCTTGTTTATATCAGTTATAAACCGCAAGAAAATTTCGGGTATTCCGATCTTGGAAACAGGTAGATCCTTGAATCTGAGGGGATGAAGCCCGGGCACCAGCTCTTGTGATGTTGAACCTGCATAGCTTACTGGTATCAAATTGCCAATGATTCAAAAGGCCATGATCAAATGTCCTAAATGTTGAGATTCGAATCTCGAACTTCTTAGATGCTATTTACTAAGAGTGAATGCATTAATTCAGCAGGCTAAACTCTAAAGTCTAAACTTCGGATTCAATGACACTTGATTTGCTAAAACCGAAAATGCTATGAAGCATTTCTAGGTGCTGTAAAACTTGAGACATTATACATTATACATACCTTGTGAAGTAAGGAAACCTTCTGCTTCGAGTCGAACAATCGCATTACGAGAAATATATGTCGAAGCACTGGTGGTCCGCAAAACAATACTTGGCAGCTTCACATGCTCTGCCACTGCTTCAGAGAAATGCATGCATTCATCATAGATAACGCAGGCAATCTCTTCTTTTTCTTCCCGGCCTTGCTCGACCATCCTCGCCAAGCATTCCTGGAAGGGCACTCGACATTTCACGTTAATAAGTGATATAAAGTATAGTAAACTGTCAGTAGAGATAACTTGATTGGATAAGTTATCGGGCGTCGATACGAAACGAAATTCGGGATAGTCTGAAGAGATGGGGGGATTGAATGCGGTGTGAAGAACGGTGATGGCGAACCCTTTAGAGTGAAGAATGGAGCCAAGCTGAAGCATTGGATTGATGTGGCCTTGGAATGGCAATGGAATTAGTACAAGCCGGCCATGGCTCCTCCATTGTTCTTCCTTTCCGGCATCCATGTATGTAAGTTGTTCTTCTGTCTCCGGCAACCTGGAAACACTTGTAATTGTGCCATAAGCTGTCAAATCTTCATCTGTCTATCTTTTTTTTTTAAATAAGTAAATAGTTTTTCTTATCAAATGCAGATCTAGATCACATTGGTTTTTCCGAACGTTTAATCTTATCTATCCATTTCACTCGTTCAATAATTGTAATTTATCGTAAAAACTAATTGTGTTTTACCAGAACTTGCAAATTATCTGATGATGGTTGTAGTGTTTCATACTTCCAAATGCTATCCACTATAAACACTCTTATGTAGGGACCAAATTGAATTCAAATCTCAACACATAGCATTATTCGGAGTTCAATTAGCATGCACACATCAATTAAGCATTTGGAGATTAATTCGCAAATAATTCAATAAACATCAAAGGCATTCACATAATTTACCAAAACTATATATTCAATTATGTATGAAGTAAAATTAATTTCATTATTTAATAAGGTCTAATCTAAGTACTCCATTTCGATGCTTGCTAAAACTAGTTAGCAATCAAAATCCACAATTCTAACCAACGAGGTTGGTCCAAGTGTTAAGCAAATTGATATCACTTAAACAGGCCTCGAACTCGAGCTCGAGACCTTGTGTAAGCAGAAAATTTTAGCATCTTAAATGGAAATTGGAATGGGTTCCCAATCACTTTACCTTGGTAGCATCTTTTAGGCCAAGCCATGGGTGTTGGAATCTATGCTGAACTTGAATTTTTGTCCTTTCATTTCTAACTCTGTTATGGTTTTTCCTCACCTCCTTAAGCTTTGCAGGTTGGGTAATGGTGAGAACTAAACGAGGAGGATGACAACCCCATGCTCCTAAACCCCTGATGGTCTTTGTGATAAAGAATAAGGAAATTGTTATTTTTCTTTCTTTTTCATGGGGCCAAGTTGCTTTGCCGAATGTAATGTAGTGGAAGCTTATGGTGGATATTTTAGTAGAATAATACAAAATGATATGTTTATGAAATAATATATTTACAATAGTATATATTTTTACAATAATGGTGGTTAATATATTATTTTACAAGTATATTACTATAAATTATTTTATAATATAATGTTTTAAGATAATATATTTGTAAAATTATATCAGGAAATATTAGAATTAATTTTAAGTGCAGTTTAATTTATAATTTTTTATTAGAATTAATTTTTTAATTTATAATTTTTTATTAACTTAAGCTTCATTCTACAATGTTCTTAAATGCAGAATATATAATTTTTCAGGCCAAAAATATTTTTTAATTTAATTTAAAAATTGTTTTTTAAAAATTGAAATTTATAATTTTCAACTTTTTCAAAAATATCTATAAAAAATATTATTCATTTATTCTCATTTATATTATCAATTTTTTTATATATTTTTAAAAACATCATCTAAAATAAACATTCTATACCAAACATTTTTACTTTTAACCAAATATAATAAAAGAAATAATGTCAAATTCACCTAAACTTTTGTTTCTCAATGTCCTAAATCTATGGGTAGGTCTGAGGTGCGGCATGTCTAAGGTGCAGTTAAAAAGTACAAGTTTCAAAACTTGTTCAAGAATTTAAAATGTTTGATTTTTTAATAACATTTTAAGTTGACTGGACATCTCGTTTTGCGAGGCTATTGGTCTCAAAGGAGGTTTTTAAAGGACCTTGTGGACTGGTTTAACAACATTGCGTACGAGGATTAAATCTTTGTTCTCTGTGATGAGGACATGTTAATAAAAACATACTCCACTTTTCACGACAAATAATGTTGTCCTCAGACACAATATCGTGAAAAAAGTTTCAAAGGCCCACTAGCTCTACTCCATTCCATGAAGTGAATGTGAGATTATATTATGAAAACAATAAAAGCCACATTAGAAATTGTGATCATGGTCGAGGTCATGAACATAGACATTATGGTCATTTTAAGAATACTTCTACCCACTAGTAGTGAGGTTATAAGGATGACAAGAGCGATAAAGATCATTCTAAGAAAGTGAAATCTTTTTTTTATTACCAATGTGATGTTAAAAATCATTGGTCTCGTATTTATCGTACGCTGAAAAAAATCAAAAATCATTGAATGATAAAAGAAAAAAAAAAGTAAATTTTGTTTGCAAAAAATAACAAAGATGATATTAGTCCAACTTATTTGGACATTGTTGGTCCAACTCATTTGCACGTTGTTAATTTTCTTATAACCTTCGAATGGAATAAATCATCTTCTAATTATTCTCATAACTTTGAAGAGAATTAATTATCTTTTTATTTATTTTACTTTATGTTTATTTACTTTACACATTAATTATTTACGTTTTATATTTATATTCATGTCAATATTTATATTTATATATTATGATATTTATTAATTTTGTTTAACATGATTACTTATAAATATAATTTATTGTGACGATTTATGCTTAACAGATGCATAAGATATATTTTCTCATTTAAATGCAAGGGGAAAATGTGAGTACTATATTTCAAAGTACTGAAAAATATTGATGCTCTAGAAGAGCAATAAGCTCTTGAGAGAAAGCACATTATGAAAAATGTAGAATTGCGAATATTGCAATAATTACCACTAATGGTCATAATATCGTCACCACTAGAAGTGAAAATTTTGAGAGAGCAATATGAGCTCGCAAAATATTTTTTTTTAGAATTATAGATAACATATGTTATTAATTGGTATTTGAAATAAGCTAATGTGGATATAAGTTTTGGTAGCCAAAAAGTCTGTTGAAAGCTCTAAAAGAGTTATATATTGTTACAAAAAAAGAATAATTTTCATTGAAAGTTCCGGAAGAGCTAAATATATTCCTATTCAAAGGAACAATTTTAATGGTTGTACTAGACATGTACGAGTGAGATTGACTCACATGTCATGGTAAACTAGAAGTTTACCAAATTCAAAATTGTATATACACACTTGTATATAGTTAGCATGATCGGTTAGACCAACCTGATCAATAATGATGCGAAAGCTATTAAGATTTATATCCACATTTACTAAAAGAACCTAAAGTTCTTGTGGTGCTTGTTCTCAAAGAAATTGATTAAATTTCACTTATTGAAAGAATATGAAGTTATTGTGTTGCTTGTTCTCAAAGGAAATGATTAAGATCTCACTTACCAAAAAAACTTTAAGTTCTTGTACTAAAGTTGAGACTACATGTTTTGCATATCTGAATGAAATATGGGCACATATATCCACAAATGTGGAAAATTTTATATAATTTTAGTAGATGCATCTACTTTGTTTTATCAACTTACAACTAGAAGTTGGTGAGATTGATTATAAAAAGATTCAGATTATGCAGTTAGACTATTCGTCTTGCAGAAGCTAGTGAGTTTATATTTTAGGCTATATCAGTAGTTACAAAGTCTATCGGTTATGAAAAATACAGTTTAACAAACTTTTAATTGAATGTTTCGTCTTTAATAGCTAAACTATGAGAACAAAACATTTATTATTCATATGGTATTTCACATATTGCAACACTTATACGCATCAAGCCAACGAGTTTTAATAAACACCTCATTATGATTTGACTTTTGGTCAGAAGTCATATTTCTCATTTTAGAATTTTGAATGTGCGATATATTGTTGAATTGTTCCACCACAACGCACAAAATGGGTAAATAAAAAGGGTTGAGAATATATATTGAGTACGAGTCTCCTTTTATGTTTAAATTCTTAAACATTAATTGGAGAATCATTTATGAAATGATTTTTCTCAACATCAGGGAGAGAGAATAATCAGTTGGATAAAGAAGAAAATGAATTATCATTATCTAGATCCTTGAATATAAACTAAAAATTCATAAGATAATTTATGTTATTACATGTCAACTGTCAAACATATTTACTGACCCAATGAGAGTAACTAAGTCTAATATATCAGCTAAAATACTCTAAATTTGAATTACATGTTAGAGCGAATGGATGTAAATCATGCATGAAGCGTGATAATTTGTCACATCCCAAAAACCGGTCTAGTCGGAATTAAATTCCGGTGACCGAATATTTTTATCGATTAATTTATTTGATCTTATCTGAACCAATAAATATTATTTGGGGTAATTTATGATAGTTTATTATTATTATTATAAAAAAAACAAAGAAAAGTGGACGGCAAGTGCAACCACTCCAATTGAATGAAGATAGGATTGAATTAGAGATAATAAAACAAATGCCACTATATGTGGCAAGGATTTAAAGAAAAAAATTAGAATTGTAAAAGTATGGCCGGCTACTTCATTATAAATAGGGAGTAGGTGAAGTGGTCCATATGTGGACAGAGTTTCAATTATTATTATTATTTGGTTTATTATTATTATTATTATTATTATTATATTTATATATTAAAAAGAAAGAAAGAAATGGAATACACGGCTATTCCACCTAAATATGTTAGGTTAAGCTTTTGAAATGGTGGAGTTTTATATTTATGCTTTCATCCGTTCATAAAAAAAAAGAAATGGAGTGACCTAATTTAATTAGGTAAAGGATTTGAAATGGTAGCAACACCATTAGTATTAGTTAATGATTAATAAAGGGGTGGGGGAATGAAGTTGAAAGCTTGTAAAATTGTATAAATAGGGGGCAAGGGATTGGGATATTCACGGCAGAAAGCAAGAAGGAAAGAAAGAAAGAAAAAAAGAAAAAAATAGTAGCATACGATCCAATGTTCGATTGGTAGTCCGATATTTTCGATATAGTAATATCGAATTTCTGTCGACGTTGGGGTAAACTCAAATCCTTTATTGGTCTAAGTTTCGGTAACGAATCTTCGTAATATTTTTATATTTATTCGATACTGTCTTGTCGATTTTAATTGATTTTTATTATCATAGTACACGAGGTCGATTCGGAACAACCGTCAAGCCCAAGAAATAAAAATAAAGTACCGGTCTATCAAGGTGAGTGAAATAAATTAGAGTTGAGATTAGAGTCTCAACTATCTTTAATTTGATGTTAGTATATATATTAAGCATGAAATTAGATTAATTAAAGGTTGGTAAAAGATAAGGGTAGAAAGAATAAAGAAATTCGGATTTGTAAACTGTCCTGTAGAAAACTGCATTTTTGAGCATGTTAGAGTCATTTCTGGAAAACGGGTTCTTCTACAAAGTTGTAGAGGACAAAATTTTACATGAAATAGAGTTATGATTTGCTCAAAAATGTTAAGTATAGGTCTCGGAATTGTTGTTAGAAGTTACTGGACTAAAACTGAATAAATCTAGAATCTGCTATACTAAATTGTAAAATTCGAAAATTATAGGGGCTTAAATAATGCCAATAAAATTCTGGAAATTTATACTTGAAACAGGGGAGTCATGAAATGAATGAAATTAAATGGCCAAGCTTGAATTAAGTTTCAATTGGTAGGTTAAAACCATTTAGATCACATACATGATTATTAAAGAATAAAAGGGGACTGTTTTGTGGAAATTAATAAATTGAGGACTTACATGTCCTATTTTTGAGGTTACTGTATTATAAAAATAATGTTATAAGATTAATTTAAATGTGGTTAAAAGCTCAAGATTAATAGTGTAGTGAAACATAGATTATAAATACACTAAAGTCACAAATTAAGCATAGACAGATTAAGTTTCTGAAAATGCCTTATGTTCAAGTAATAAACTGTATTAATAGGGAAATGATAAAATTATATGCCATACATAGTTATAAAGGTGTGTTTATAAGATTTCCAGAATGGTAAAGAATTCCTTATTTGGAGTTGTGAGTAAAAAGATATGAATTTTTGAGTAAGTAAAGGTCATGAAAACAGGGTAACAGTTTGCCCCTAAATCTGCATCAACAGAGACTTTAAAAATTCATTATAAATTGTATAAGAGGAATTAAAAGCTATAATTTATATGGTTTAAAAGGTTATTCAGTCTAGTTTCGTTTGAAGCAAACGAAATCAGATTTTGAGTTATAGAACATTTTATATAAATATTTCTTTAAGGACAATGCAAACTGTCTAATATACTAAATGATATGTTTCTTTAATGTTTGGTTAGAAAAGAGTAGAAATGAAGGAAACCACAAAGTTGGAGAATAAGGAAAATGTCTCTAAGCTTGGATTGAGGTGAGTGTGGATGCATTTGTCTCGGGTGACGCGGTGTCATTCCGATCATTGTTTTTATGTTCTAATATGTGAGTGTGGATGCATTTGTCTCGGGTGACGCGGTGTCATTCCGATCATTGTTTTTATGTTCTAATATGTGAGTGTAGATGCATTTGTCTCGGGTGACACGGTGTCATTCCGATATTTTTTTATGTTCTGATATGTGAGTATAGTCGTGTCAGGGGTAGGCTCGGTGCCTTCCCGTTGCATTAATTATGAATTTATCCGTATCTGGTAGGTACCCTGCATTTTTTGGATATGCTCAAAAATGATTATAATATGCTACATGTATATGAAAATAATATGAAATACTATCTGATATGGAGCTACGGCTCATCTTGCTATTTGATATGATATGATCTGAAAATCATGGACTATGTGAAATTATGTGTATTTATGGACGTTGGATACAATTGGCATGCCATAGGGTTATTCGAGCTCAACATGTAAGGGAGGACTACGGTCCAGGGCTACGGCCTATATGTGGGAGGTAAAAGGATGGAAGTGTAAGGGATACATGGAGCTACGGCTCAGGGCTACGGCTCAATTATGATACACGATATGGTGTACAGGGAATCCGCGTATCCAATGGTACCAATATATTATGTGTTTGATACGTATGCTATGTTATGCTCATGATATGATATTATGTTTTGTTATGAATATGAAGTATGCCATGTTATTGCATAATTAGCATGACATTCATTTTTGGAAGCATGTTACATGACATAACATGTTCATTCATTGTCATTGGCTACCTCACTTAGACTATGTAAGTCTAATGCATTCATTGCATAACATTTCAGGTTAAGGAAAGTAACAGATCGAGATCGAGATTAGTTGGAAGGTTGGCAAGTCACTACAATTAAAGAGTAATGTGTTTTGTCCTTATGAACTCCTAGTATGGTGGCAAAGTAGTTAAAGTAATTAAAGTAGTTATACTAATCTTGTGGGCCTACTATTGTGAAATTTTACCTATGTTTTGTATAAGGTTTAAAAGCTATATTGACTATTGAGTTAGTAATAAAATTGACATAATTGGTACTAAAATATTGATTAAAGGACTCTAAAATTTTTGTGAGTTGTTAGGCTCATTTAAATATGTAAAGAATTTTAGTAAGATAATTCAAAAAGAAATAGATTTGAATACTTTACAAAATAGTCACTAAACATTACATCGTCTAATCAGATAGGTAAATGACATCCGTTAGTAATGAGATATTACAGACTAATAACTAGTAAGTTTAATTTCAGTATAATATCACGAATTTCAGATAAGGACCCCTAATTTGTAAAAATTACAATTTAGACCCTAAGTTTGAAAAAGTTTAAAATTGACCCCAATTTGAGTAAGTTGTTAATAAGTTAAGTGTTAAGTCTTAAAAGAGATTAAAGAAATAATCCGAAATGATTTTTTTTTTTTGAACTTTGGATTTATGTCTCCGATCTCCGCATCGTTTTTCGGTAGCGCTCTCCGACCCGGTTCTCTACCAGGCCGGGAAGGGGGTGTTACATTAGTGGTATCAGAGCTAGAGTTTAGTCGGTTCTGGACTAAACTTAAGTATGTTTGTATTGTGTGTTAAGTTACTTTGCCACCTAGGAGTTATTTATTGAGTATTGTGACTTGCCGATTAATCCGATCTCTTTATGTTTAGATGTCTAAGTTCAGTCAAGCTCGTATAGATGATCCCGAAATAGCCGAGTATTGGTTAGACAATACTTTAAGGATTTTTGATAAGCAATTAAGATGATCGGATGAACATAAGCTTGAATGTGCTCTTGCGTTGAAGCCTTACAGTGATGGGAGACTATCATCCTTACCGTCTCCGAGGAAACCGTGAGTTGAGAATTTTTCTTGAAAGAGTTCCATAATGAGTACATAAGTATCAGATGTTTA
Organism: Hibiscus trionum; assembly: GCA_030270665.1. Taxonomy (NCBI): domain Eukaryota; kingdom Viridiplantae; phylum Streptophyta; class Magnoliopsida; order Malvales; family Malvaceae; genus Hibiscus; species Hibiscus trionum. The sequence continues at coordinate 2,205,858 of BSYR01000016.1, forward strand.
TCGTAGGGCTCAACGATGAGTTACGACCCATGTTTACAGCGTTAATACATTAAAAATTTCTAAGATCTCGTAAATAGAGTCAAAGCTATGGAAGTAGCGAAGAGAGCTTAGAAAGTTAGTAAATTTAATAAGTCTGAAAAGAAATCAAGACATGAGAATTACTAAGTGCAATTTTTGTCAACGACGACATGAAGGACAATGTCGTAAAAAAAAATTAGGAAAGGAGAATTCCTCATCTCTAGAAGATTCTAATTCCGAAGAGTGCTCGGATGAACAATCCGAAGCTACAAGTAAAAATTCGAGGACGAATTCTTTTCTAAGGGGGGGGGGGGGAGAGTTGTCACATCCCAAAAACCGGTCTAGTCGGAATTAAATTCCGGTGACCGAATATTTTTATCGATTAATTTATTTGATCTTATCTGAACCAATAAATATTATTTGGGGTAATTTATGATAGTTTATTATTATTATTATAAAAAAAACAAAGAAAAGTGGACGGCAAGTGCAACCACTCCAATTGAATGAAGATAGGATTGAATTAGAGATAATAAAACAAATGCCACTATAAGTGGCAAGGATTTAAAGAAAAAAATTAGAATTGTAAAAGTATGGCCGGCTACTTCATTATAAATAGGGAGTAGGTGAAGTGGTCCATATGTGGACAAAGTTTCAATTATTATTATTATTTGGTTTATTATTATTATTATTATTATTATTATTATTATTATATTTATATATTAAAAAGAAAGAAAGAAATGGAATACACGGCTATTCCACCTAAATATGTTAGGTTAAGCTTTTGAAATGGTGGAGTTTTATATTTATGCTTTCATCCGTTCATAAAAAAAAAAGAAATGGAGTGACCTAATTTAATTAGGTAAAGGATTTGAAATGGTGGCAACACCATTAGTATTAGTTAATGATTAATAAAGGGGTGGGGGAATGAAGTTGAAAGCTTGTAAAATTGTATAAATAGGGGGCAAGGGATTGGGATATTCACGGCAGAAAGATAATTCAAAAAGAAATAGATTTGAATACTTTACAAAATAGTCACTAAACATTACATCGTCTAATCAGATAGGTAAATGACCTCCGTTAGTAATGAGATATTACAGACTAATAACTAGTAAGTTTAATTTCAGTATAATATCACGAATTTCAGATAAGGACCCCTAATTTGTAAAAATTACAATTTAGACCCTAAGTTTGAAAAAGTTTAAAATTGACCCCAATTTGAGTAAGTTGTTAATAAGTTAAGTGTTAAGTCTTAAAAGAGATTAAAGAAATAATCCGAAATGATTTTTTTTTTTTGAACTTTGGATTTATGTCTCCGATCTCCGCATCGTTTTTCGGTAGCGCTCTCCGACCCGGTTCTCTACCAGGCCGGGAAGAGGGTGTTACATAATTGGTTCCAATGATCAAAATTCTCGTAAATGAAAAATAATATGAGATGGTCATATATTGGAGGTGGGTGCTCCTGAAAAGACCCAAGACATAACTAATATAAAAGTCTAGAAAATTTTTAGGTACCTGAAATAAAGATTGAAATCTTGACGAGATCTCGATGAGTTATGTCACTATGAGAATGAAACCAAAATAAATAAAAAATTGTCGACAACGATTTTGCAAACAATATATAAAACTTTTATAGAAGTAAAGAAAGAAAATGAGGATCTTGTATAAAATTTTATCCAGAAGTATAGATATTGAATTGGCTAATGTAGAAAGACGCTTTGAACTTCTAAAAGAGAAGTATTTAGAACAATAGTCCAACACATAAAGGTGTAATGCAAGTGAGGCACAAATAAGTAGTCATAAATACGACTTGAATTTTGATTTATGAAGAGTTTTAATTACTTCATGGTGGATGCAATTACTTTGGCAGTTATGAAATATTTTATATGCGTCTAATTATTTTGTAGATCCTTATTTATCCTTGAAAGATTTAAAATGCTAGAAGAATTTAAAAATTTCTGAAAAAAATTTATTTAGACATATCTCATTGAATATTTATATTTTGGCGCATTTGGTATAATCGCCTTAATGAGTACTTATTGAGGAAATAATATAAGAATGGTCATATTTCTTTATGCATTTTATAAAGGAGTTTGGATCAAGATTCATGATATTATTAGAACTCCTAAAGAGCTTCAAAAATAGAAACGCGTGAAGAATTTTTAAAGTATTTAATGAAACTATTTGAGAAAAAGAATCTTAAAATGTGGTTTTGTCTCGACCTAACAATCAAGTACTTAAATATGCGTTTTTGTCTATGAATGGACATAAGTCGAAAGAATCTTAAAGAAGGTTTAATATGTATAAAGCATATCTATTTGAGTATCTCAATAATTATAAGATTGTTGGGTGTGAATAAATTTATCTTCGGAAGAAAGATAAATAAATAATTCTTCTAATATCCATAGATATACAAAGATCATTACCTTTAGATCTTCGAACATTCGCCGATGCCTCTTCAAATCTTGTAGAAATAATTGTTATGCACGAGGCACGTAAAAAATGTGACTATTGACCCGGCATATCCAGAAGATATGTGATTTACTTTCACAAGATATGATACAAAGCTATCTTGTGTAGAGATAATGCAAGATGTATATCTCAATTGAATGGTGGATACATCATGAAACATATTACATCAAAGTTTCATCCCTCGTGATCTTTAGAAAATAATATTCAAGATTAAATTATGAAGATTCAAAGATCTTCTGTGGTGTTTTCATGAGGGGTGTAAATATGCGTTGCATTCTTTTTCTCTTAACTGAGATTTTGTCCCAATAAGTTTTCTTAGTAAGATTTTTAATAAGACAACATGTTATGCGTATTAAAGATGTGTGTACTATTTTTCCTTCACTAATGAATTTTTTTTTTCATTGAGTTTTTATCTTAGTAAGGTTTTAACGAGGCACATTATCTTCATAGACATCCAAGGGGAGTGTTATGAATATTTATCTATGTGGATGGATGTCTATCATGATAAGAACTTTATCAAGGAGATTTGACTTACTTTATCATTAGAAATATTATCTACATTAATTAGAGTTTAATGTACTATATACTTCTTATGCCTATAAATTGGATTTATTAAAAACATTGTATACAAGTCTATATTTGATAATAATACAAATCTCCTCCTTACTGTTTCTCTTTCTCTTTCTCTTGTTCATTGTTCTTATTCTTTGTTATTTTATTCACAACATATAAATAATATTATTCATTTATTCTCGTTTATATTATCATTTTTTTATATTTTTAAAAACATCATCTAAAATAAACAATCTATACCAAACATTTTTATTTTTAACCAAATATTATAAAAGAAATAATGTCAAATTCACCTAAACCTTTGTTTCCCAATCCTAAATTTATGGATAAGTCTGAGGTGCGGCATGTCTAAGGTACAGCTAAAAAGTGTAAATTTTAAAATTTGTTCAAAGAATTTAAAATGTTAAATTTTTTAAGTTAGTTTTTTCGTGTTTTTTTGAAAAGTACTGATATTTAGTTTGTGAATATCGATATTTAGTTTTTTTTATAACATTTTAAGTTTTTAGACAAATATCAATACTTACAAAATAAGTATCGATACTTGTAAAAAAACACAAAAAATCATATTAAAATATTATCAAAAGATCTAACATTTCAATTTTTTTTGACAAATATCAAAACTTATTGTCTTTTAACAACACTCTAAAACTAGACTCGCCCTAACTACACTCTAAAACTAGACTCGCCCTAAATCTATCCCTTTACGTGCATTTGTTTTTATTTTCTGAGATGAGACGGGGGACTTATCATGGTTTGACGTGGCAATTGGAAGTATTGTCCATACGACGACAAAACAATGACGTTTCATCTCCATGTTGCTATCCGCTGTTTTGTAGATGCAAATTGTAAACGCCATGACAAATTTGCATCAATTTTACCTCTTGCTTTCCTTTTCAATGAGATTCCACAATCTTTGTGGTACAACACAACACCAAACCCACCGTCGAACCAACTTTATCATCCGCCACGGAGGGCGGCGGAATTGATCGAAAGAAGATACATCTGCCAGGAGTGAGATCAATTCACCCAAGTAATTATATCCATTTTGCTTTACCAAGTTGAAAAAACAAGTGATGCAGTAAACCACGAACTGTGAAATGAAGGGGGGGGGGGGAGGACAAAATGCTACCCTATTAAAAAATCACTTCCAAATTCCAAAAACAAGTTCGGTAAGGAGTATAGCAACACCATTGCCATGGGTCTTACTTCCCATTTTTTTAAATTACACACTTTAATCAGAGTAAACAAATGACATTCAAAGCCCACCTCCTTCAGATGAAGAATAGGACCGCCTCCGGTTTAACACGCCTTCTACGGCTCATCCAACTGGTCCTGCATGACAACAAACATCGCACCGAGTTAGGCATGGGCCAATGCATGTGTCATAATCCCTTTTAACATGGAGTTTGGGTGTGCAAGTGAAAGGGGTTGACACGGGTTCATGTATGCACATCCGAAAACAAGAATAGAATAACCTAATACTATTCGAAATGCAAGAAAACAAGACATGTCGTGCATCAGAGGGGAAGGGGGGCAGAGGGCAATGACCTGCACATCCGAAGTCCAGAGAGTAAGATTATCCCTCAGCAGTTGCATAATGAGAGTGCTGTCCTTGTATGACTCTTCTCCCAGCGTGTCAAGCTCAGCAATGGCTTCCTCGAATGCCTTTTAAAGAAAAAGGAGCAATATTTAATGAATATCCGACATTAATTTATGGTTTATTCTTACTATAACCAGCAACTATGCATCAACATCAAACAAGATTCGCAAAGAAAAAAGAAACAAATTAAGAACCTTACACAATGATTTCAGAGGTTGGCCTCATTCCATTTATTTTCTCCGCAGAAAAAAAGAAGAAGCAAGATGATAGTGGGGGGAAAATGCAAACAATTTTTCATCTCCTAACATAAATCTACTGAAAATTTTGTGCTAATTTGTTCCCAACCTAGATACAACCTCTTAAGTTTTTCAAGTTTGTTCACTGACCTACCATCGAAAGAAACAATATGGGTAAACTACAACGGAAGTCACTCAATTATGGGTTAAGGATTCGTTTTAGCAGATTTTCATAAAAAAACATCTTGAGTGACTCTAATCAATACCTAATACCCTTATTAACACTTGAATGAATGAATGATTAGTATCAAACACATGCAAAAATGGAGCTACATTCACAATCAACTGAACACAAAATTACTTATCACTTGAATTTAACTAATGCTGTTTCAAATTTTCTTGCATTAGGCTCCAGATTAAACTAAACAGTGGGTTTATTGTATAATCCATGATAATATGGTAGAAAATGAGGAAAACGCACCTGTTTAGCCATGCTACATGCCTTATCAGACTGATTGAGAATCTCATAGTAGAACACCGAGAAATTCAGAGCTAGCCCCAATCTTATCGGATGCGTTGGTGCTAGATCCGCCAGTGCAATATCCTTCATTCAATTCAACAACAAATCTAAAGATTCAACTTGAAAATAGATACAAAAATATTAAAAACGGAAGCCCTGACAGTAAAATCATAATCCCCGGAGTCAACATCCAAAATTGAACTCTAAAAATTCAATTCAACTATTTAGTCAAAGCTTGACCTGAAGTTCAAAAAGTTACCTGAGCAGCCTTGTAAGACAACATAGTATCCTCAGCAGCAGCTTTCCTCTCATCACCAGCCTTAAACTCCGCCAAATAGCGATGATAATCTCCTTTCATCTTCAAATAGAAAACCTTCGACTCACAGGCAGTAGCAGAAGGGATCAGATTCGATTCCAGTACATTCAAGATACTAGCGCAAACATCCGACAACTCAGATTCAATCTTCGATCTATACTCCTTGACGAGCACAACATGTTCCTCGTTCTTTCGACCTTCTTCTTTCTGCTCGATTGAAGAAACGATTCTCCACGCGGCACGTAGAGATCCGATCACGTTTTTGTAAGCGACGGAGAGAAGGTTCCTTTCCTCCACGGTAAGTTCGCCGGCTGGAGTTGAGCCGAGGACCAGCTTTTGCATGAACTGAACCATCTCCTCGTAGCGCTCGGCCTGCTCGGATAGCTTGGCTAAGTAAACATATTGATCGCGGCTCAGGTTATCGGGGATCGTCGTCGCCATTTTCCGAAATCGGTGAGCTTCCGAGGGAAAGAATAATTTTCTCTTTTTTTTTTCTTTTTTTGGAGCTTGGTTTTTTTAGGGGCGCACAAGGCCTGAACTTTTAAAGAGTTTATATGTGGTTCAAATATACAAAAGTCCACATACTAAATGCTTTTATGCATTTAGTCCTTTTACTATAGTTTTGATCATTATAGTCCTCTATTTTTTCAAATGTAAATGTGTACTTTCATTCTTGATGTAATTTTTTTTCTTTTATCTCGTTAAAAATAATTTAGCATTACTAATTGTTTTTAAACATAACGACGACATGAATAGTTCCATACCTTTTTGCATAATTTGATAATTTTTTGCTTATTTAAAAAATGAAAAAAGCGCAATATTTATTCCAAATGTGCAAAGTAATCTAAAATACGAAAAATTATTGCATGGTCCCGGACTACCACGTCATCCATGGTCCCTTCTACTAAAAATCAGCCATGTAATTTCCATGTCATTTTTTCAAAGATGAATCTTTATCTTTTTAAGCTATATAAATAGGGAGTGGGTGGTTACATAGTGACATGGAAAAAAAAGAAATTACATGACTGATTTTTAGTGGATCGAGATCATGGATGACGTGGTGGTCCGGGACCATGTAATAATTTCTCTTAAAATACATATGCTAATTCACCACGTGTTTTTTAAATATAAACCATATCAAATTATTTTCATAATTATTGATCTCAAAATTAAAATACATAATTTGAGAAGTATCAAATTACAATAGATGAACTAAATCAATCTAAATACCATTGTATAGGGACCTTTTCTAAATTTAACCTTTCTACGCATGGTTTAGAATTAGAATTTAGAACAATAATGAGAAATTGAAAATGGAATCGGGCGGTTTCGGAGATAAGATTAACATAGTTGGAGTGGGACCCAAGCCAGCTCGAAACGGTGCGTTTTAAACGTGACAACGCCTCTGCTTAGCGTTTTCAAATCAAAACTATCAATAGGCATCGTTCTCTCCAGCTGGCCATTGGGTTTTTAAATTATATTTCTTTTGGCGGCTTTCTCTCAGATCCAGCAGGCCAGCAAATCAAAATTAAACTCCAACTTTTCGACTTATTACTAATTCGACCCTAAAACTATATTTTAACATTTAGATTGGCCCTTAAAAGTTTTTTTTAATCAATAATGATATCTAAATTATCAATTTTTTCTCATTTTTCTCCAAAAGTGTATAGCATCCGATAAAAATCTATTTTTGTACCACGTGTTAAATTTTTATTGGCTGATACTATTTTAAGGTAAAGTGAGAAGAAATTTATAGTTACTACTTCCAATAAAAAATCTTCAAGAATTAATATGGAAATTAAGGTACAATTTAAAGACATTTACGAATGAAATCAATTATTGTATTATTTTTTTGAAATTGCGATATTTTTAGAGGAATTTGATGCCACTTTACTTAATAACATCGTCTCGCTAATAAAAATTTCGAGTTAGTCGAGTGGAATTCTTATATTTCATAACGTAAATTTTATTTTAAAAAAATTTCGAGTCGAGTTTATGAAATTCGAGTCGAACCCAATCGAGTCGAGTTGTTCGAATTTCTGTTCAAATTAAATTATAAAAAATTTATAATGTTATGGTACTAATTAGTTCCAATTTAAATAGTTTTCTATAACCATATACACTACACATATATATTTCTTCATATTTTTCCTATGTTATGGTACAAATTTCAAACATATGTGTGTTAGGGATGGCAATGGATCGGGTTTGGATCGGATTGTATAGAATCCAAGTCCGAATCCGTTACAATCGGACTCGGATATTTTTTCGGATTTGGATTCGGATTTTTTTCAAATGGATTTGGATCGGATTGTTTTTGGATTGGATTTTTTCGGATCGGATTCGGATTTCTTTCAACCGCATTTAGATCGGAGTTTTTGAATTCGGATTAAATTGTCATCCCTGGTCTTGACCCAAGTCTGAGGGGTAGATTCGCGAATTTTATTGTATTTAGGGTATATTGTTTTTTGGCCCTTTAATAATTTTTTTAGTGCAAACCAGTCCATAATTTTGTATAATTAATTTCTTACGCATTTAATTTATGCTATTTAATTCTACACTTGTTATTTTTATCCCTTATTTTTGACTACATTTAATTTTTTGTGTTTATTGTTTATGCTTTTAATTTACTTTCTATTTTAATTCACAATTTTTGCATAATATATCATAACTTTATATATCGATTGCACATTACTTACTTCCTTAATTTTTAGTAATTCATTGATATTTACATTTTTTTGTTTCTCCATTGTATTTATTTTATTGTTTGTTTATCTATGACTTGATCTTGCATTTATCTTTTTCATATTTATTTATATATGCATATGATATAAATAGATATATTACACTATATTAAGGTTAATTAATATATATAAATATTATTATTATTTAACTTACATTCTTAACACATTTATATTTTTATTATCAATTTTAATATATATATATATATATATATAAAAGTTAATTTTGTTTTTACCATTATTCCAAATTACCTAATATATACATTTATGTTCTCGTTTAAAAAATATATGTAGTTATGTTTCTTTTAATGTATTTAGTTTAACTTTTTACTTTATTTATGTTGTCTTCTTGTTTTATTGTAAATATTATACATGATATTTTGTTTTAAGGAATTAAAAGTCCTAAATGTTTTGATTCGGGCTCGGATATGGATCGGATGCGTCGGATTCGGATCGGACATGGATTTGGATCGGATTCGGATTCGGATCGGATCGGATCTTGGCATGATCCATATCCAACCCATCTCCTATTAGGACTCGGACATTTTCCTCGGATTCGGATTTTTTTTAATCGAATATGGATCGAATAAATTCCTTCGGATCGGATTCGGATTAAATTGCCATCCCTAATGTGTGTATTTGCTAAAATGAAAACTCGAATAACTTGAAATTTTTAGTAATTAGAGACTCAACCCGAACTTGAAAATTGATCCACTAAATACTAAAAATTTCAAGTTATTCAAGTTTTCATTTTACAATTCGAACTTTATTAGAAATTTTTTCGAGTCAATTTTATAAAATTACGAACTCAGTCAAGACAAATCGAGTATTTTTATATTGAGTCGAATTCTATTTTGCACACCTCTAACTGGTATAGTTAGAATTGTAAAATTTAAGAGGGCATAGACTAAAGTGTGCTTAAATGTATATTATCTCTTCTATGTATTTATTATTTTAAAGAATTTTTTATTATATTTGAAAAATCACCCAGGGATGTAAAATACATCTTTTTCACTATTTACTAATGTACATCAAGACAAATGTATGTATTTTGATTAGATTCGTATTCTATGATTACCATTATACTATGTATGTCTACACATCAGCTCTCACTAAAATGGAGTCACCCACTAGACTAATAGTATATTGGTAATGGGGTTTGAGGGACCTATTTATTTAAAAAAAAAATTGGATTATATAAATTAAAATTTTAAAAATTTTAATTTAATTTTTTTAAATGGGGTCTAACTAAATTTTCAAAAAAAAAAATACTTAATGAGAATTTTTAAAAATTGTAAGAGTGTATTTAATTAAAAATATTCAAAAAAATTAAAACATAATAAAATATTTTAAACTTTTGAAGAAGCAAATTAAAACTTTTAAAAGTTTAAAGAACTATATAAACTTTTTAGTTTTTTTAGGGACCACGACATCCTATATTATTTCTAACTTTGTCTCTGTTTTACAATCCTATGTAACAAGTAAACATCGAGTACATATGAAAAGATTGATGTCAAGATTCTATTGGGAAACTTCAACTTTTAAGTATTTTAAACATCAAATTTATGAGATTTGAAATCTTTTAACTTGTTTTTTAATTAAAAACTATATTTATTAATTTTTCTATTTTTTAATTTCTATTTTTTTTACAAATTTTATTTTTAAATAAAAACACACACATAACAACATCATCATTAAAACATGATACAGTTTTTTTGAATAGTCTAAAGGTAATTATAATGTAGTATCTGTTCATACATATTCTTAATATCCTTTGACAAAGCACACACCTTACAGACAAAGTGATTGAACTCGAGTCTCTTAGGATGAATATCACCCGCTTTTCTACTGAGACCACTTATTGAGTACAAAACATGATACATTCTTATGTTGTATGTCACCAAAAGTTAACATCGTTAATAAAAATACTAAAACAATGGAAGAAATTACAATTCAAGTACCAAGTAAAAAACATTTTTTAAAATACCAATTTTTTTAAAAAAAACTTACAATTCATGTATCACATTTATATATAAATTTAAATCGTCTCTATTTTTACCATATCCTTGAATTTCTTTTTTGGTTTATAGTTTAAATTTTATTTCTTGTGTACAAATATGATTTTGATTGTATTATTTTGTTTTTGAATATAATTTATAATTGGGATAACTGCATATTTAGTACCCCACCTATTAATGTATTTCTATTTTAGTATCCTACCTTTTTTTTGATAAAATGGTACCTAACGTTACGTTTTTCTTTTGTTTTGGTACTTTGGCCGTTAAAAACAAACGGAGACAATGACGTGGCTTGGTATAATCATATTTTTAGTCCAAAACACTTATATATTTTATCAATTCAGCCTAAAATTTATAGTTTGTCATCTCCTTCCCCTCAATGCCCAGTACCCAACCATCATCTACTCTTACCTCAAAGCCATTGTCACCGCTAGAATCACCATAGCTGCCACTGCAAATCTTCTTCCCACACTCTTCCTCCATTCAATGCAAATAAATTTTTCACTGGATTTGTACTAATTTTCCAATAATCAAACACTCCACATAAAAATTGAATTTCGTGGGCAATGACCCATTTTTTTTGTTGATTCCCCAAAACAAATTCAACCGTATGCAAGCAAGAACTTCATAGTTTTATAAGTAACTCGTTGCAATGGATTGAAAAGAACCCAAAAAAGAATGAAAGAAAAACAACAAAGAAATAAAAACATTATATCAATCAAACCAGCATTCAACCAACAATTACAAATATAATTTCTTCAAAAAATAGCAAAGTTTGATAAATGCAAAGGAAAAACTACCGTGATTTGGCTCAACTATAGGCAAAATAGAGCAAGGGAACAAAAACAATAGGAGGCGGTGTTCACATTTGCCTCGAGTTGTTGACTTATCGGTTGTGGAGCAAGCAAGCCAAAAATTTAAGAAAGTCATGGTTATCGATGCAGGCGTGGTCGTCGATTGAACTTTAGAATTGTCGAGGAAGAAGAACGAGTTATCACCCACAAAACCAAAATTTTAGGGGTGTTTGTTTTCTGGAAAATCAGTAAAACTCAGTGAAGAACTGACTCATGTGAAGTGGATGAAGATTGTGAGATAGGCAGTTGGGGAAAGATCTTGGACGACGGCTGTGGTGCTCCTGAGTCCTGACAGTGACGATAACGAATGGGAGTTATCCCATTTTATAATTTTTGCTCTAATGCGAAAGCCATGGAATCCCGATAATTTGTAGGCCGGAGAACTCAATGCTGGTAAATTCATTTGACCATTTGTGCTAGTAGAGCTTCTATCTTTGGCAATTCGATTGAGATATGATTTAATCTTATATCCATGCACTGTAAATGGTGACGATTGTATTGAGAATAAGAAATGAAATGGAGTTAGGGTTTCGGGGAAGAAGATATAAAATGGAAGATTTATAAGTTAAACCTAAATATTTAAGGTTATTATTAAATTGATAGAGTTTGGACCACATTGATAGAAATGTATAAGTTTTGGGGATTAAAACTATGATTATCCCAATTAAAAACAAGCCACGTCATTGTCTCCGTTTGTTTTTAACGGCCGGGTATTAAAACAAAATAAAAACGTAACGTTAGGTACAATTTTGTCAAAAAAATAGGTAAGGTACTAAAATAGAAACGCAAAAATAGGTGGGGTACTAAATATGTAGTTATCCCTTTATAATTAGGGGTGAAACTGAAGGGACTGACGGGTATGGCCCTTCAAATGGTAAAATTACTAGTTTAGCCCTTTTTGAATTTTAAAATTCAAATCTATAATTTGTAATAGTTTTTTCTTATAATTTTATAAATTTTAAAAGATATTTTTTCCGGACCCCTCAATTTGTTTACTTTGACCCTGTTTATAACATACTTAGTTTTATGAAGAATATATAATAATTAAAATTAGTTATTTCATAAAAAGTGTAATCAAGCCTGTAAGTTCCTTTGTTTTGACGACATAATACTTTTTATTTTTGTTTGTATATTACTATGCACTTATGACGAATTCATTATTAATGTTATTTTCGAATTATTTTATATTTTAGTTTTTAGATTATTATGCATGCACTTTGGATTTATAATTAATACTATTTGTGTTGTAAATAAAACAAAGAAGAACAAGAATAAGAACAAGAAGAACAAAGAGATGAGAGAAAGAGGGAGATTTGTATTATTCTCAAAATATAGAATTGTATACAATGCCTTCAATGAATCATCTATTTATAGGCATAAGAAGTACATAATACATTAAACTCTAATTCATAGAGATAATATTCCTAATAATAAATAAATCAAACTCCTTTGATAAAGTTCTAATCATGATAGACATCCACATAGATAAATATTCATAACACTCCCCCTTGGATGTCTATGAAGATAATGTGCCTCGTTAAAACCTTACTAAGATAAAAACCCAGTGGGAAAAAAAATTCTTTAGTGAAGGAAAAAGAGTACACACATCTTTGATACGCATAACATGTTGCCTCATTAAAAACCTTACCAGGAAAACCCATTGGGACAAAACCTTGGTTAAGGGAAAAAGAGTGCAACGCGTACTTACTCCCCTCATGAAAACATCACAGAAGATCTTTGAATCTTCATAATTCAATCTTGAATATTATTTTTCTAAAGATCGTGGGGATGAAACTTTGGAGTAATATGTTCCATGATGTATCCACTTTTAAACTGAGATATGCATCTTGCATTATCTTCACACAAGGTAGCTTTTATCATATCTTGTAAAAGTAAATCCACATATCTTTTGGATATGTTGGGTCAATGATTTTAGCCAAACACATTTTTGGCTTGCCTCGTGCATAACAATTATTTCTACGACATTTGAGGAGGCATCAACGAATGTTTGGAGATCTAAATGTAATGATCTTTGTATAATCCATGGATATTGCTTGACCAACTAATATATGGTGCTTCAAAACCAAGAAAAGATATAATTATCTTTATTCACATCCAACAATCTTACAATTATTGGGATACTCAATAGATATGCTCTATTCATATTGAATCTTCTTTAAGATTCTTTCAGCTTATGTCTATTCATAGACAAAAAGAAATATATAAAAATGCTCGATCTTCAAGTCGAGATAAACTTGATGTCAAGATTCAAGTACTTGTATTGAAAGTACTTCACGAGTTTCCAATTTGAAGCTCTTTAGGAGTTCTAAAATTATCAAAATGGATCTTTATCCAAACTCCTTTATAAAATACATAAGGAAATCTGATCATTATTATAGTATTTTCTCAATTAGTATTCACTAAGGCGATTATACCAAATGCGCCAAAATATTCATGAGACATGTCTAAATAAATTTCTTCAGAAATTTCCAAATGCTTATAGCATTTTAGATCCTTCAAGGATAAATATGGATCCACAAATAATTAGACGCATGTAAAATTTTCATAACTGCCAAAGTAATTGCATCCACCATGAAGTAATTAAAACTTTTCATAAATCATAGTTCAAGTCGTATTTACGACTACTTATTTGTGCCTCACTTGCATTACACCTTTAGGTGTTTGGACTGTTGGTCCAAATGCTTCTATTTTAGAAGTTCAAAGCGTCTTTCAACATCGGCCAATTCAATATCCATACTTCTGGATAGATTTTATACAAGATCATCGATTTCTTTCTTTACTTCTATAGAAGTATTTTATGTAAAATTATTTGTAAAATCGTTGTCGACAACTTTCCAATTTTCTGGTTCCATTCTCGTAATGACATAACTCATCGAGATCTCTTCAAGATTTCAATCTTTATTTTAGGTACCTGAAACTCTTATAGAGTTTTATTATTTGTTATGTCTTGGGTCTCTTCAGGAGCACCCGCCTCCAATATATGACCATCTCATATTACTTTCTATTTACGAGAATTTTGATCAGTGGAACCATTTCAACTATCATGCTTCAGGCATGATTTACATTCTCTTGCTCTAACATGTAATTTAAACTTAGAGCATTTCAGCTGGTATATGAGACTTAATTACTCTCATTGGGTCAGTAAATATGTCTGGCAGTTGACATGTAATAACATGAATTATCTTATGAACTTCTAGTTCATATACGAGGATCTAGATAATGATAATTCATTTTTCTCTATCCAGCTGATTATTATCTCCCCCTGATGTTGAGAAAAATCACGTCATAAATGATTCTCCAATTAATGTTTAAGAATTTAAACATAAAAGAAGACTCGTACTCAATATATATTCTCAACCCTTTTTATTTACCCATTTTGTGCGTTGTAGTGGAGCAATTCATATCGCACATTCAAAAATCATAAAATGGGAAATGTATGGTTTCTGACCAAAAACCAATCATAACGGGGAGTTTATTATAACTCGTTGGCTTGATGCGTATAAGTGTTGCTATATGGAAACACCATATAAATAATAACTCTTTTGTTCTCATAGTTTAGCTATTAAATAGGAGGCATCCAATTGAAATTTTGCTAAACTATATTTTTCATAATCAATAGGCTTTGTAACAACTGATATAGCCTAAAACATAAATCCACTAGCTTTTCAAGACGAATAGTCTAACTGCATAATCTGAATCTTTTTAAAATCAATCTCACAAACTTCTGGTTGTAAGTCGATAAAACAATGTAGATGCATCTACTAAAATCATATAAAACTTTCCACATTTGTGGATATATGGGCCCATATTTCGTTCAGATATGCAAGACATACAGTCTTAACTTCAGTACAAAAACTTTAAGTTCTAATTCTTTTGGTAAGTGGGATCATCTATATCCTTTGAGAACAAACAACACAAGAACTTCATGTTCTTTTAGTAAGTGGAATTTAATCAATTCCTTTAAGCAACACAAGAACTTCACGTTCTTTAATAAGTGGAATTTAATCCATTCCTTTGAGAATAAGCACCACAAGAACTACAGGTTCTTTTAATACATGTGCATGTAAATCTCAATAATTTCTGCACCATTATTGATCAGGATGGTCTAACCGATCATGCCAACTATATATATATATGTGTATATATCTCTGAATTTGTAAACTTATTGTTTACCATAACATGTAATTCAATCTTACTCGTACATGTCTAGTACGGCCATCAAAATTGTTCCTTTAAATAGGAATATATTTAGCTCTTTCGGAGCTTTCAATTGAAAATATCTTTTGGTAGCAATATATAGCTCTTCTAGAGCTTTCAACTGACTTTTTGGCTACCAAAACTTATATCCATATTGGCTTATTTCAAATGCCAATTGATAACATATGTTATCTATAATTCCCAAAGGGATAGTTTGCGAAATCATATTGCTCTCTTTATGACTTTGACGAGTATAACGCACTGTGAATATGGAATAAAGTTCCATTTGACAATAACATATTTGCTCAACCAGAGCCTTTTGTGATATTAGTACTTCCGGATATAGTACTCACATTATTCCCTTGCATTTTAATCGAGAAATGCATAATTGTGCACCTTTCAAAATGTGCTTTGTTTCATTTACTTCAGGTAATGAAAACATGTACTTTGTATCATTCCCTTCGAGGAATGAAAAATATAAAATATAGCACATCATCTCAATTCGATTATCTATCAGAGATAAACTTTCAAGTGCTCTTCCGAAGTATTGATATTTTAGTACTTTGAGAAATACTACTCATATTTTCCCTTGCATTTAAATGGGAAAAATATTTCTTATGCTTAAGTACAATATGAGTACTTGCATTATCTGCTAGGCATAAATAGCCACAATTCTAGGCATAAATAGCCACAATTCATTGTATATTTTATTCCGGAAGTAATCATATTCTTCAAATAATAAATTAACATAAAACGTAAATAAATAATATGTGAAATAAATAAACATAAAGCAAACTAACATAAATAAATAATAAATAAAACGAATTAACATAAAAAAATAAAAAAATAAAAAAAACTAATTATTCCTGTTAGAGGTTATAAGGGTTATGAGAAAATTAACAATATCCAATTGAGTTGGACCAATAACGCCATAATTATTTTCGCCATAAACAAATTTTGTTTATATTTTATTTCATTTATCATTCATGATTATGGATAAAGTCCATAATACTTTGGCGTTTGACAAGTACAAAACCAATGGTTTATAACATCACATTGGTAAAATGATTTCACTTCCTTAGAATGATCTTTATCACTCTTGTCATCCTTATAACTTCGCTACCAGCGGGTAGAAGTATTCTTAAAACGACTATATTTTTCATGTGTATATTCATAGCCTCGACCACGACCACAACTTTTAATGTGATCTTTTTTATTCATTCCATAATATAATCTCACATTCACTTCAGGGAATGGAGTAGAGCCAGTGGGCCTTTAAAACCTTTTTCACATATCCTTATCACAGAGAACAAAGATTTAATCCTCGTACGCGGCATTGTTAAACCTGTCCACAAGGTCCTTTAAAAACCTCCTTTGAGACCAGTAGCCTCGCAGAACGGGATGTCCAACCAATTATACTTGGATTATATCGAAATTATGTCTCTAATTGAATAATGATTTACCATGTTTGCATTCACTTCAGGGAATGAAACAGATCCAATAATCACATGGAATAAACATCATACTTGCATTCACTTCAGGGAATGCCACATCATTGATAATTGCATGGAATAAACATCATGCTTGCATTTACTTCAGGGAATGCCCCATCATTGATAATCGCATAGAATAAACATCATGCTTTGCATTCACTTCAAGGAATGCCCCATCATTAATAATCGCATGTAATAAACATCATGCTTTGCCACTTCAGGGAATGCCTCCCATAAAACTTTTTGAATCAAGACGAATTTTCGTAACTTGAAATTGGGAGAAGTCTATGGTCGAGTTTTTCGACGAAGAAGAAATATTGCTTTCGAGCAAATATAGGCTTTATAACAGTCTCTTGCATATTCAAAATCATCATAATATATCGCACTTTAAAATTATAGTTTAAAGGAAAATAAAATAAAATAAAATAGAGTTTACCGATAATATTTTTCCTCTCGATGACGATGGAGACACAGTGAATGACCGAGACAGCTTCTCATAATCCTTTTATATCACGTCTCTTTCCAAGCCATTTAAATAATATAAAACTTAAAACACGAAAAATATCAATTCTCATCAATGAAATAACATAAAATAACGACTATTTAAAGTCAGAATTAAATGTATAAAATAAGTCATGAGCTAAATTGAACTAAACATAAGCATGAATGATATGATTGAATTATAAATAAAAAAACGCTATTTAGAACCAAACTACTTGCCAAACGCCATTTGATTATGCGTAGACTGAGGGTGGGAAAAGAATTTCAATTTTAATGTTAGCGCACAAATATAGATTATGGGTTTTTCTTCCATATTTTAATGTTAGCGCATATAAACATGGTAAATATAGATTTAATAACATAAATTCTTATGGAGAAAACATAC
The DNA here is from genome assembly GCA_030270665.1 of Hibiscus trionum. Lineage (NCBI taxonomy): Eukaryota > Viridiplantae > Streptophyta > Magnoliopsida > Malvales > Malvaceae > Hibiscus > Hibiscus trionum. Next base: position 2,223,800 of record BSYR01000016.1, read on the forward strand.
CTTCAAAATTACTTTCCCATGATTACCAATTTCAACACTTCTGCTTAAAAATATATTTTTCGAAGATATGTTTTTTTTTAATCTTGAAAGCTCAATGTAAACGCGAAAGGCGTCTATAAATTAGTATGCTATAAAAATAAAATAATTAATTAAGAGGAAATATGTTTCAAGAGGAAGTACGAATATTAGAATAAAATAATAACCAAATAATGAATCGAAATATACTAACCTTAATTTTAGAATAATTAACTAATCAATATAACAATATATAAATAAGCAAAACATACCGTTTTTTTTTAAACTAACTTGAATAAATAGTAGATGCAGTCACCAATACCAAGTTGAAATCTTTTTAGAGAATCACCAACAAGAACCATGATAGTTGAGCAAAATCGTGTTGATAACGTGTTGTGAATAAAATAAAGAAGAACAAGAATAAGAACAAGAAGAACAAAGAGATGAGAGAAAGAGGGAGATTTGTATTATTCTCAAAATATAGAATTGTATACAATGCCTTCAATGAATGATCTATTTATAGGCATAAGAAGTACATAATACATTAAACTCTAATTCATAGAGATAATATTCCTAATAATAAATAAATCAAACTCCTTTGATAAAGTTCTAATCATGATAGACATCCACATAGATAAATATTCATAACAATTTGTGAATTGTAAGATTTTTTTTTAGTTTTATAGATTAATATGTACGTTGGCTTTGCCACAAGTTCTAATTTAGTATGATTTATAATATTATAATGTTTTTAGGATGTTTTAGTTTTTCATGTTCTAATTTTGTAATTTTTAATGTTTTACTATTTGTTTTCAAATATTGTATTAATTTTGTGGGTTAAATTTGATGAATGTTGTAGATGTAGGAGAATGGAATCATCAATCATTCTCATTTCTAAGGTTAGATACAGAGGACATTTCATCGCATTATTTAATTAACCCACAAAATTGAAGATATTAAGAGTTTTTATAATTTTACGAATTTTTATAAAAGTCAATTAACTTAAAATTATAAATTAAAAAGTTCTCACTTTTTAGATTTTTATATATTTTTAAATTTTCTGTTTTTTTCAAAAGAAATTAATGTCCATCGATCATGACAACATGTCATTGCGCCATGTAACATTAAAAAAAACAAGAGGCTAATGTAGCAGTGTAACGGAAGTATACGGGGCAAACTGACCAGAAAAATTCGAAGGACCACACTGAATATCTTCACTATAGTACAAGGGAAAGTATTAAGCCTTATTTCTTTTGGACAAAGTCAAAAAATACTCTTAATGTTTTGTTGAATAGTCATTTTAGTTCATTTTTAAATATTTTAGGTCAAAATAATATATTTGTAGATAAAAATTGTTAGTTAACTAACTTTAAATGAGAGTATTTGGTAATCAAACTTCATCTTCATATTCGATTGAGCAAGCTTTCTCTCTCTGCTCATACATCCACTCTCACGCCTTTAGCCCAGCTTTCTCCTTGTAGGAGAAGTGAGGTTTGGCCTGCGAGGTGTGTTCCCTCGTGACCTGGAGCTGGTTTAAGCCCCTGCTCCTCTCTTGGACCCCTTAAATCCTGCAGTCATTCTCTTTGTCCCTTTCCTTTGTTCCTCTAAGCCTTTTCCTTTGTTTTCTTGTCTCTTGCACCCTCTACTCCTCGTGCATTTACTACCCTCTTAGTCATGGAGCCTTTGCCATTTTCGTCCTCATTAAGTGTGTGAGTTGTTGATAACGGTTATCACACCCACCCCGCTGACCAAAGCCTCCTCAGCCAAGACTTCCTCGATGAACTCGAACTGAACGAGGATAACGAGGTTAATTTCACTTTAAAAAAATCATTCTCTCGTGGGAAAGCTACTCTCAGCAAATCCCCTCAAGACATTAGCGTTAACAACCATTCTACGTAAAGCCTGGAAGATAGACACCCTGGAATGTCATGACCTTGGTCGTAACTTCTTCCTCTTCTTGTTCAAGTCGGTTGAAGAACGTCACCGTATCCTTGGTGCCAAGCTGTGGGCGGTGCAAGATGCTATCCTTGTTCTCAAAGAATGGCAGCCGGATAAAGCACTTGAAGAACTGGACTTCTCGCTTGAGGAGTTTTGGGTTCAGGTTCATAACCTGCCTATTGGACTGATCACTGCAGAGAATGTTAAGAGGATTGGTAAACTTTTTCTAGTGTTTTATGGTTCTTCCTTGAACGACGACATCAAGACTCATTGGCAAGGGTCTGTTAGCCTAAGGGTAGCCATTAGGGTTGAAGACCCTCTAAAAACTGGCTTCATTTTGAATCGCAAGAGGGATAAGCCACTTGAAGTTGCTTTCAAATATGAAGGTCTCCCAAAGTTCTGTTTCTGGTGTGGGAGAATTGGATACGTCGAAAGGGAATGTAGGCACGACATTTCAGTTTTCAAACTAGCCGAAAAGTTTGGACCTTGGCTTCGTGCTTCTCACGATGGAAAACCACGAACAAACCAACACCTAGTGGCGACAATGGAACGGGGCAAAACCCTACAACTCACGAGCAATGAGGGTCCAATCTCAGACACAAAAGACAAAGAAATGAAGGTCCCTATGAGTACACAATCCAAGGCAAATCCCGAGTTTAAGGTTGCCTCGTTTAAGGAAGCTTCTGTTGTCACTTCCAACCTCTGCGAAGTCAACCAATCTTTTCCCTTTTTGACACCTGTGGAGCAGAATGGCCATAGTGGAATGATGGCTTCTAGTACCCAAAACAAGAATACGTTCGATAGCCTTCCTGGCAAAGATCTTGCAAACGAGTTGGGCTCCTCTAGCACTCTCACTCCAAATCTATCTACAGCAGCTGCTAACCAGAGCTCTACCTGGGGAAACTTACTCGCAGATGGCTTCGACAGAATGGAGGTGTCAAGTTGCAGGAAAAGGAAACGTACAGAGGAGAAAGAGGAACCATTCAGTCAGGCTAAACGAAGAGAAATTTGAGAGCAAATCTCCAGTACTATCGTCCAAGTAGCACCAAGGAATTGGTGCATCTCAGAAACAGGTTGGGCGGCAAAAGATGACATCCTTAAGGCTGCTATGTTTCCATCTTCGTTCATCAACTCCTCTACTATCATTAAGGATATTGAAGGTAAGAAAAGAGGGAAAACGTTTGGTTCCAAGAGGCTCACGCTCATTAGGAAAGTTGCTCGTCGTAAGTACATGACGAAATGCTCTCACGTTATGGTCGATGAAGTTGGTTTGATCGAATTAGGGATTGATCCCTACGGCAAAAAGATAACTAAAGTGTCGTCCATGCGCATTGACGACAATTTCTCCCTTAACGAGGAAATTCAAATTAGCGACGGGGAAGATACGTCTCCACAGTTGAACCCTAGCTCCTCCACTCCCCTTTTGGTCGATCTGATTTAGGTTCCGGATAACTCGAATGAGAGTTATTTATCCGGGAAATCCATGAGTTTCTTTCCCAATCTCGCCTTTGATAGGAAGGGTCTCAGGCAAGTTTTTCTTTATAATCCTTCCCCTCGGATCAATCGGACTATATGGATGACCGATGATCCAAGGTCTCAAGTGCCTCTGTCATTGTCATTGTTGGTTCAACGCCTTTCTCTTGCTCAGGTTCTGGAAGGGCGAGGATCCTCGTGTCTACCTTTTCTCATGTTCAAGTTTTTCATGGGTTCATGCCTTGACAAGGACCAACCTCTTAAGGGTGGAAGCCTGCCTCTGGATAGAGCTCTCAGGCGTAATCAATGGAGTCTCAACCGGATCAGGAAGAGGTGGATACATTTTGTCCCTTGCCTTACGTTTCTAGAATTGTTTGAGATGCCAATGCTACCCACGGTTACACCGATGGACGCGTCCCTTCCCTGCTTCCTCAGGATCGTTTTGCAGTCTTGTCTCCTTTCATTGCTAGATCGTTGTGTCCTGGTGTTTAGGCTTTTCTTGCTGTTGCTCGTTGTCTGTTATGTTGCCTGTTTTGTTGTTTTCGCTTTATCGCGGGACCTTGTTGGAAAGCTTAGGCTTTCCTTTTTTTGGGTGTAAGTTAAGGGCGTTGACCTTGTGTTTTTAATGAACTTTTTCTTATTTGATAAAAAAACTGTAAATGACTTGAAATGACGTGATAAACCTATATGACAGTGCACGCTGACATGATATTGTTATATAGACAAATGTGTTGACTTAAAAGAATGTCACGTCAGTCAAAAATAATTTTATAAGATTATATAAAATATAAAATTATTTCTCTGCTGACGTATCATTCTGTCAAGTTGTTTATCGTTAGTTATCTAACGGCTTTCAGCTACATTGAACATCTTTGACTCAAAATGAAACGTTTGATTATTTAAGAACTAAGAATATGAAAATAACTTTAATATATTTTAAAGTAAGCACATTTGGTTAGTTAGCCAAGTTTCTCATCTTTGTTCCTCATATACCCTTAGGTAATGTGTTTTAGACCCACTAGGAGCACCCCTCTTCCTTCCTTTAAAGTCTTCCATTCTCTCTAGGCAAGATTAGGATTAAAATTAAAATTTGTCAAAAAACTTTAATATACTTTTAATCTATTTATATGAAAAAAGTAGAAAATGTCCAATTCTATTTATAACCATTACTTTTGTATAGATTTGTATTAGGAAAAATACAAGTATTGAAAAAGCATAGCAAGAATATAACAAGAAGCTGTTTTTTTTATAGCAAGAAACAAACAAAATATGAACCTGTTTTTCTATAGCAAGAAACAAACAAAATATGAACCTGTTTTTTTATAGCAAGAAACAAAATAAGAAGCTGTTAACTAAGGCATAATGTTAAAAATACTCATAATCTTTGAATAATTATTTTGATCTATATATTTTACTTATAAATTAAACCTTCAATATTTTGAGATATGACTTTAACTCGTCCGTAAATAAAAATTGTTAATCAACGACAATAAATAACTTGAATATTTAAAACATTTGATATGGACATTTAGAAAATTTGTGACATTCATTTATACATTTCATTGTGAATCTAAGATGATCTTGAATGACCTTATTGTCGTTAGCGGTTATAACTAGGGGTGTTTATGGACAGTTAACCGTACCGATAAAGTTTATCGGTACATTTACTAAAAGTTTCGGTACGACATTTTAATAAATCGCTCACGTCTCGTTTAAACTGGTTACCGCCTAAACAGTTAGCCAGTTTATTCGGTACGGTTACTCAATTAACCATGAAGCGTTTTATATATTTATTACTACTAAATTTAATAATTTTAAGAAAAATCAACCAAATAAAATCTTCAAAGTTTAAAACAATTAAAAATTAAAAAAATCATATTAATTACACAAATATTAATAATAATCAATAATTTATATTAATTACACAATTATTTGTATAATCAATAATATGATATTATTATAATTTAATATTATTATATTTTTCTAAAGGAAAAGAATTTTGTTAAAATTTCATCCGTCGTTTGAGTCAACCGAAATCGACACAAAAACACCGAAAGAGGAAAAAATACTCCAAATTTATTTTATTTCACGATCACAATAACATGAACACGAGCTCAACAAAATTATTCAAAAACAAATATAAATAAAACAAAGACACAACAACATGAACCGTAAAAAGAGTAGCAATATCAGTCAGTGCTCCAAGACACAAACTGCTTGCAATCACACTGAAAAACTCAACAAAAATAAAAAGATCAACACATATCCCATTATATCTCAATACTAAAATAGATGCACGTTCGAGTACAATACACGTTTGATTATTACTAATAATATTTATATAGTTTAAGTATGATAATTATGCATGTATTAGTAATAATCAACAATTTAATATTAATATAAAAATAATTTTAAAATTTCTTATCAATTTTTTCGGTTAACCGTTTATCGAAAAATCGTAGCCGTTATCGTCCCGTTTAACCGCTAATTTTATCGGTACAATTACCGTACCGTTTCGACTAATTTTTACCGATACGGTACCTACCATTTAGTCCGATTTTTCAGTTCTTCGGTACGGTACATCGGTTTGATTTTTTATGAACACTCCTAGTTATAACAGCTCGAAATCAGTTCTACATCACTTGCACGGATTTCTCAATACATGTTGCTAGAGACCTATTCGAATTCATGTCAATAAACATTGAATATGCCAGAAAGTATGTAAATCCTAAATATCATCAACATCATTTCTATATTGGGTTAGTTTAAGCTAACAAGTTACTTCTCACTTGAATTAGGTAAAACTTAAGCCAGTCATTAGGCTAATGTTAGCGCTTGAGCCAACAAGTTGCCAAGCAAAATAGAAAAAGCCCTGGCCATCGCATTAACTAGCTACTAATAAATTGGTTCCATAAATATTTGCTCCAACGGTCCTACCTAAACAGTGACTACAACCCTACTAAATTAACAAGCTGCAAGCATGCATTGAACGATCAGCCATACGTCCCTCACAAGGCGGACAAGCCATAGGATGTTACAGATTACGTGAATATCTCTACTTCATATTCACAACCGCTATATAACATAACCTTGTAATACATCGAAGCTTGTTCTCATCCTCAACTGCACCGTTTGTTGTATCAACAAATCTGGTTTTCTACAAGTTTGAGCATTGTGACAATAAACAGAAGGGACCTCAACTCCTCCTGTCAGGACCTACCAAATCGATTGCCTAACCCAAGACCGTTACATGTTAATATAAGGCCTTTGTAACGGTTAAGGTACTCCTGCAGCCAGTGAATTAAAACTTAAAATATAATCCATCCAGACGTATAAAAGTAGATATATATACTTCGAAGTATGATGGAAGAAATTCTTACAATTATGTCATAGTCATACACGTACAACATCCCTGTCTTGTCATATTCACTCCTTTTGACTGGATCAATGAGAACTGTTAAATGAAGCCAAAACAGCTCATGGTTAATTTCAAATTCATTTTCACATGCATATCAATATACTTGCTACTCTTTTTCTTTTGCCAAAATGCTAGCAGTTCAACTATATCTTCAAGTCTTCAACTATCATTGAGCATATAAACTCGATTCACCAATTCATGCCAGTAGACAGAATATGATCATAGATTTGCTAGCTATTACCTCAACCATGCACAATTTTAACTCCTCCCTTTAGTATCACATGACTACCAAGTCATTAAGAAATAGCAATGCATAGCATTAACAATGTGGCAATTTTAAACGCAACATATTTTCATAAATAATGTTATAAATGCCACTTTATACCCTTACGGTTCACATTTAGTACGATAGTTTTCAAAAGAGTAAGTTGTGCATCCTTTCGAACAAAAGAAGAAGAAGTTGCGCATCCTTGTTGAAATGCTCGGAAATAAAGAAAGAGGGTTACCCGATACTAAAGTGGAATCATGAAGATATTTGCAAATTGCAACGGAGTCCAATAACAACAGCCTAATTTAAAATCCTTGCTCATGGATATGCAAGATGCATGCTAGACATATGAGCAAACACCATAATTATCTTTCAAATAAACCCATATGAAGGGTAGGCCATGAAATCATAAACTGAAAAGCGAAGAACAGTCGAGAACATATAAAATTAACTTGCAATTATCTTATAGCAGCCAAAGTCATTTTCTATGATGCTAAAGTTGCTTATCATCCTCATCTGTTTCTCATTTGGGATGATTATTTTTCCCAATTTACTTGAGCTAAACTAAATGATGAACATACCAACGAAACTGCGAAAGATAGGCAATATATATAGCATAAATGAAACGGTTCCCTTACAAAAAAGATTCAACAAAAAAAAATGCAACATCCACAATATAAACCGATACAGAAAACCTATGTATACAGAAAAAAAAAACAAAGGAAGCATAAATTTACTCAGAAAGCAAGCGAACACATAAACAGAAAAGAAATAATTGCGAAAGTAAGGTATTTACCCTGGTAAGCCTCATTTATCTCTTGAAATCTTGAAGTGGCGCTATTCTCATCGTCCTTTTTCTTATCCGGATGCCATTTCTGCAGAAACAGCCTCATACAATTCAATAAAAAAATAACGAATATATATAAAGAAATCAATTTAGCTTTGGAGAAAAGAAAAAATCGAACCAGTGCAAGACGGATGAAATTGGAGCGAATAGCATCCTCCGTAGCATCATAATCAACTTCCAATATCTTATAATAATCCTGCATTTAAACAACCAGTTTAGAACCCATGCGGATTTCTAAAATTGCTCTTCTTTTTTAAATTTTAAGCGCACATTAGAATTGAGTTTACCTTGGGCTTGGAAACAAGAGAAAGAAAGTCGAAATTGAGGTTAGAATCTTGCTCCGGCTGTTGTGGTTCTTCAGGAGAATCGTCCCAGTCGACTATCATCGTCGACTTAAGGCCACCGTATGTAAAAATAAAGTGCGGTTGCCGGAAGCGGTGGTAGATTGAGATACTTCTGTAATTTGTCTACGGTATGTAAAAATAACTTTATCCTTTTTTTTCACGGTTTTTTTTTTGAACAACGCGAAAACAAGAAGTTTCTGGATATTAATAAGAGGCTTAATAGACGATTTAACCCCTGAACTGTGACTCGACTCTCATTTTGGCCCTTTAATTTTTTTATTTAAATGTGGCCTTTGAAGTCCGTTATGCCAAAAAGTTTTGGCTCTTTCATATTACGCCATTAAAGAAATTGCGTTCATTCCAATTAATTAACGAGTGACACGTGGAAAATTAAATTGAGAATGAATTATAGTTTAAGGCAAGGGCGGAACTAGAAATTTATAAAGGGGATCAAAATGAAATTAAAAAATTAGAAATTTATAAAGAGGGCTAAAATGAAATTAAAATTTTTAGGAGGTTATACTAAGATTTTACAAACTTTAAAGGGATTATAGAGATAATTTTACATTTTTTCTAAAAAATTGACGGGAACCAAACCCCCTATGTTCTCTGGTTTAAGGGTTAAATTACATTATTTTTCCTTTTTTCTAGTGAGTTTTTTCTCCCTATCGTTTTTTCTTCTTCATATTTCAACTTATTTAAAGGATTAAATTGCATTTAAGGGAATGAGTTTTTATGCATATATTTTTGTGTTTTTCTTAGATTGACCCTTAAATTATAGTTTATTCACAATTCGATTCTTCATGTGTTATTTATTAATTGACTTTTAATGGCGTCAATGAACGGGCCTAAATTGTTAACAAAATAAAACTTTAATGACCGCATTTAACCAAAAAGAAAAACTTTAATAGCCGATATGAAAATCAAGTCATATTATAGGAGTCAAATTGTCTATTAAGCTATAGTGAAAATGGCATATAATTTTGTTAAATAATAAAATAAAATTTTAATTTTTTAAAAGAATTAAAAAAATAAACATATAGGTATGTACTATTTTAAAATTTAAAATTTAGTTCATATATGTTAATTTTGCAATTCTTATTTGAAAATATTAATCTTCGGACTTTTATTCAATTTTACTTTAATTGTTAACTTGATGACTATAAAAAAGGCAATATAACTCATATATTGATTTGGTATAATTTTTAGTATCTAATATATTGGTTGATCAATCTGGATCGAGTATTAGAGATGGCGGGGAGATTCTCCCAACTCAATTTACTCTCTTCATTAGGCTAGAATTCATACCCCTAACATTATTTGAGAGATCTAGTGCATCATCCTACTAGACCATATGTTTGTTGAATTTTTTAATGTTAAACTTATGAGTATCATTTGAATAAAATATTAAACCATATCATTACATTGTCCAATATGAAATATTTACTTGAGAATGTTATGTTATTATTAATTTTTTATGTTATTTTGAGCTATTACAACTCATTAAGGCCTGAATTTTGGTGCCGACAACTCATTCTTCCTAAAGCTGTTATCAAGAGAATTAAACAACTTTGCTCTCATTTATTCTGCAAGGGATCTGACAATCCATGGTTGCGTGCATAACTCAAGAGAATCTATCATTTTTTCGATGCACTTTAGATTCTGAGTTGGGAGCTTGAGCTTGCATGGGCTACCTCTCGCCTCAAGGGTTGCGTGCATTCTGAAAATTGCTTGGACTGCCCTTATATATCTTGTACGGAAGGAAAGGAACTATAGGATGTAGAGGTGATTTTGGAATTTGGACTGCCCTTAAATGCTTCTCTTTCTATAGATTGAGCTATACTTAAATAGGTTTGGTTGTATAGGAGGGTTTTTATTCTCATAAGTCATACCCGCGGCTTCAGCTTTGTATTACAACTTTAAAATTATAAAACTATATTAAATTTATTTAGTGAATATAAATTTACGAACATAATTGAAATGAATTGATATAATTTTAAATTATAATTTAATTATTAGATTTATTTCATTAGATTAGATGTTTTTATGCATTATAAGCGTGTCATGTTCGAATCTCATTAATCCATATTTATTTACTTTTCCTTGGCATAAAGAACCAAGTATGACTTATATTAATTATTTGCATTTTGTATCACAAAAATGGCTTTGGCCAGTGGCTTTACCATGCGGTTTCTTCGCTAGGTTACTCAGATTCGATTCACGCTGGGAGCATATACCCAGTTTTGTTCCATTTATTTTCATCCTTCAATCAGGTGACACATGTCACCACCTGATTGGGGGATGAAAATAAATTTATTAAATTAAAAAAGTCTTCTAAATAAGTTATTTATTTTATTAAATTAAAATAAGGACTAAATTGATAGAATGTAAAAGTAATGAGGACTAAATGTGTAATTATACAAATTTTTACTAACTGCCACGTCACTCCCTCCGTTAGATTTTAACGGCTGGTGGTCACATTGATACCATTTAAATAGTTTGGTGGTTTAATTGCTTCGAAAAAAGTAATGTGGTCAAATCACAACTTTATTAAAAATATGATGGTCAGTTTACCATTAACTAAAAGAATCATCAGAAAAGTTTTATCCTTTCCCAAATGCAATTTCCGTGCTTTCACGTAATTCTCTCATCAATTTCGAAAGAAAAAAAAAACGACACAAGACACGACAAATTGACATCATTTTTCCATGCTTGAAAATCTGAGTTCGTTCACGTGTATATATATATATATATACATGTTTATTTTACCTTTGTATTTAAGACAGCTGGTAGGTGAGTACCTTAAGGTTAGGTAGCGGGACAATCTTCAATTTGATTCTAATCCTCACATAAAAATATAAAACTTCTCTATTTAATGAAAAAATTGGTCGAAATTCCTAAGCACCAATCCCCTCTTACATTTCATCTTTCCATTTATAACGTAATCAAATCCTATTCTCTACTCCTTTTATAATCCAATTAAAAGGATTGAAGTTGGTTTGAATTTTGGTTCTAATCCCGACACAAAGTTTTAAACAAGTTAGGCAAAGTGCATGCATAGATCCTTCAAGTACCGATTCGCTTATGGTCTGAATATCTAAAAAAAATAAAGAAGAATAAGCTAAAAAGCTTAGCGTATCTCTAAAGTACAAGAAAATTATAGTCATAAAACATAGTATTATTTTTTTAAAATCCTTTAAACCATAACACATAAATCACAAGCACAATGCAATGCCAAATAAGAGTAAGGTTACCTAGAAGCCCTCACTACAACGTCATCAATCGATGTGTGGTAAAAACCACTACTTCCTCCGTACAAATCTCAACCCATGCTTATACATACATGATGATTAAAAATCAAATTTCATAAACCAAGCTCCATAAATCCGATATTCTATAAACATATTTCATAAGTCATAATCCATAAATCATGGTTCCATAAATCTGATATTTCACAAAACAAATATTTCATAAGTCATAATTAAAACACGTTTTGAAAATCGTATGCACATGATGTCAATCATACAAGTCATAATACATAATACATATAAATAATCACATAAGGGGTAAAACACCAACACATAGAAAAATAACATATAATTTGTATATAACACAGAAAAAAATACGCCTTAAGCAACAATAGCTCTAACGTCGGGAAGAACGCCTCTCACGTTTGGGTCTAGCACTGGGCCTAGCTGAATCAGAACCTATGATATCAAACTCTACATCAAAATTCTATCACTATGCCACCAAACTAAACACTAATACTAATCTAAAAGAATACTCACGTGTAGTCTTTGTGGTACGTGTACGGTCAGATCAAACATGCGAAGGAAGTGGTAACTCGTCTTCTTCAAAATCGATGTCGTCTAAAACTGATATATAAACTACATCACATCTCATATCCAAATCCCTCAAAAATTACTAGGTATAAAATAATGATATTAATTATGAAAGAACAATAAAATAAACTAGATGGCCAAAAATAAAATTTGAACTCATGAGTGGCTCACCTTATTTACGTTTACTTGATGGAGCAATTGGTTTTGTAAAGCAATGGTTTGTGACCGGCAAACGTGCAAAAAGGGGATTTGAGTTTTTCGTTTACTTTGAATAGAGGAGTGCATGAATTTTATAAAACAAGATTAGAGATGGAGAATTAAGAGGGTGAGGTAGCGACAGAAGGTGAAATTAGGGAAAAGGTAAGGGTTTAATGGGTTTAAATACCCAAATCTTTTGCATAAATTAGAGGGTAAGACATTGACTTTCTAGGGTTCACAAAGTAGGCACCTAATATCAATTTTGTATAAAAAGGTCACTAAATTTGTTTAAGTTCCAATTAATTCCCAAATTTCTCAGTTAGGATTTCATATTTAAATTCCTAATTTTTAAGGTTTTGAATTTGAGGATTTCAAAATTAAGGATATTTTGAATCTAGAATTTACAAATTGGGCTAAAATTTTGGGGTGTTACAACTCTCCCACCCTTAAAAAATTTTGTCCTCGAAATTTCAGACTTAGCGATAGACCCCAAAATTTAACTGACACAACTTAAAATTCTTCCTTATGAATTTTTCATCATTCAATATAAAGGTAAAAACTAAAAACATCAGAAATGTATCTGCTATGTCCTCTGGCTCATCATCATACCCTCGTGAGCTTTAGTTGTATAAGCTAACTATGGTCGTCTAGCATCTGATCTATTATTTTGTATAGGTTTAGCTCTACTAGCATTACCTAAAGCAACATGCCTATTTTGGCCACTACCTCTAGGTGGTGCTTGTACTGACCTTTGAGACTATGTCGGAGTCTGGTTAGCACTATGGGCGAGGGGACAATCACTCCGAAAATGCTATAAAGAACCACATAAGAAACATGCTCCTAACTTCTTTCAACACTCACCATTATGTCGTTTTTTTACAGTAGGAACATATTGGAAAAGAGTGAGAACCTGTCGAACCACCTACACTAGCGATCGGAACTATAGAAATCACCGGTCTAGCTCTAGAATAACCCTGATGATCAAACTCCTCTGAAGCCCTCTTCCTAGACTGATTTCCCTGACTGTGCTGAACAGATGCAGTTGATTGCTTACTAGCTTGATTAGTACCCTGAGAATCAAGTTGCTTCATCTCTGCTTCATTCCGCTCAACAGTCCTAGCTCGTTGAGTAATCTTCTTATACTCTTTATCCATATGCAAAGCGACACCCATATCAATAGTTGGACGCAACCCTATCAAAAACTAGTCACATTTTTCTTTCTCTGTGGTCACTAAACTCGGGACATACTGAATCAACCTTATGCACTATGTCTTATAATCATTCACGGACATGTCATTCTGCTTCAAATTCATGAAATCATCCAGCACTTTGTCAAATTCTCTGCCCCAACATAACGGTCACGAAATGCTTGTCGAAAATGGTCCCAAGAGATCTGACTGGTTGGAATAACATGTTCCTCAGCCTCCCACCAATTCTGGGCTTCACCCTGTAACAATGATATCGCAGCCCTAAGCTTCCGATCAGCAGGATAATCCATCTCAACAAACAATCGATGAAGCTTCTTCAACTAGTGCTCTACATCAGCCGAATTCGTACCAGTCTTCCCATTAAACAATCCCTCAGACTGGCGAAGGTAACGAAGCAACTCCCTATGCACTGTAGAAGTATCCAAGACAACAGTCTCACTATCCCCTAAAATCACGTGGACCATCATTCTGAGTCTGCTGAACAAGTGGATCCCTACCACCAGTCTGATTCACAAGCTGCTCCTCTACATCATCCACATCATGAATATCATATTGATTCTGTGGCGGATCCACATGGGGCATAACGTCACTCTCTACAGTAGTTGTATGACCACGACAATAGATAAAAGGGGAGATGAGGACCTTAAAAAGAAGGAGATAAATTTTCCTTCCCCACATTAGTAACCATCTCGGGAGTACTTAGCTCCCCATCGAGCATATGCTGATCGTGCACACTTGAAGCACCGTCTTCTCTCTACCCAGTATCTTCAATCACTATTGACGATACATGTGGCGGGGAGTCAGCTTATTCAGCTGGTCTGAAAAGGTTTAGACCGATTCAAATAAAATTGGACGAGGAGGCACACGTGAATAAGATTTTTTAGTTACTTTCAAAGTCTTTTTATTATGCACCTTCATCGCATTAGCCCGTTTCCCTTGACTCAGCGGATTCCTCAGCCTTGTCATAGACCTATTGTCATTCTTCCCCTCAATAACAGAGAAAACCTTATGAGATCCTTGAGCAGTGATTGGTCTATGTGAGCACACTTGGGCATCGGTGCCTGCTACTGTAGGGATAACACAAAACTCTCCACTAATAGAACCAACCCCATTTGACTGCGGAGAAGCATTTGTGATGTTAACCAAAGGCGGACGTGATGTCCCAGCTTCTGACTGTTGACTCGGACCATTTTTCCTCGGGCGCGCAGCAATATCTGACTGTACACTCTTCCCCTTATCAACACTCTTTCGCGGCTGCTCTTGGACAAGATCTCTATCGGGCACACCTCCTTCCTCAACAACGTCATGAAGTATATTAAAACGAGAACCTCCCTTCCCATTTTGAGAACCATTCTCTTTAGGAGCAGACACCCTTGTCGTTCGATGCCTCCTTCTATCAAGGACCATCCAAGGTCTATACAAATTCTCCTCAATGACATCCGGATCAACAATGGCATCATTTCTTGCAGGTATCGAATGTTGTCCCTCGGCACTAGGAGGTGAAGATGTCGACGAACCACATAAATCCTGAGAATGGCCGTACTTTCCACACTTAAAGCAGATTTGTTGTAACCCTTCATACTTTAATTTATGTATAAAACCATCAATGCCGATACTTGATAGTAAGGGTCGATTGAGGTTAACAGCCACGACAAGACGAGCAAAGCGACCCCGCTCACCCATGTTAGTATTATAATCGATCTAGACGACACGCCCAACCACATTAGTAATTATCCGAAATAATGCCTTAGTGTAGTAGCAAAACGGGAGACTCGGGAGGCGAATCCATACCAGTACTTGAGACAGATGCTTCTCATGTGTCGAAAAAGTTCTAGACTGGGGCTGAACCGTAAGATAACTGCCAAAATTTGTCCACAACCCTCCTATAAGCACCTTTGTATAAATCATATGCAGATTCAAACTTAACCAAAAAGTAGTTGTTATCTAAATCCACAATCTGAAACTTACCTTTCCGTTGTCACAACATTGGAACTCTAGAAACCAGAGTCTTATAGCCAATCGAATGACCAAGAAGCCGAACAATAATTGCTTGTTGCATGTTACTATCAATCAAGTCATGAACTTTCTCAAAAAACTTAATCTTTAGGAATGCACCACTACGATCCACTGAAAAATCAAAATCATGTATATCAATATGATCATCCGAAAAAGACAAGTTCTCATATCCTTCTCTAGTTTGAGTAGCACTGACCATCGCGGTATAAGATTTTCGAGCAGCAACAGTCTCTTCCTTTTCGGGGAGGCTCTGCCTGTCACTAACATCCATTACACCTGGCACCCTATGTGGTGCACTACTAGGCGCGTCAACCCCATCCATTGTCGTAACCCTAGAACCATCATCGACGATGTCATCACCAATACTAATGCAAGTATTGGGAACGTTATCTCTTACTTTTTCGCATCTGGTTGAACCCCCCACAGGCACATCCAGGGCGTTCCAAAGGTTGTGGAACAAAAACGATCAGGGTAACCCCTTCCGACGGCTTCCCATTGGAGTTGTTAAAAAGAGTCGTCCTAGGGTTTTTCCATGATCAACGTGAGATTGCGTGGAATCCATCTTTTCTTGAGGAAACGTGAAAATCATACTTAAATATAATTGGTTTGTTAGTACAACTTATTTATAATAAATAAATAAATAAATAACAACTAAGTTAAGATAACATTTCGCTCAGAAACTTGGTTATCATCTAATTTGAAAAGTACCAATTTATTATATGAACCAAATATAAATTCTAAATATGTTGTGAAACCGATATTTTAATTTTGATATAACTAAAGAACCTAAGGACTAAATTGAAATTGTGAAAACGAATTTTTAAGTCCTCAAACATCCCTATATGATTTTAATAATATGCCTAAGTTAAAAACTATGTTTTCCAAATATTTTCTAAGTGTTCTTAAAGCCAAAACAGTGATTTTCGAGTCCCTGTTTCGAAACGGCCTAAGGCGTTTCGAAACAGTTTTGAAACTGTCAACCCATATTTCGAAACGGGTATCGAAACATTTTCAACACTGCCAACCTATGTTTCGAAACAGGTTTCGAAACAGCTTAAGAACATAGAGACACCGTATCGAAACGACACTCAGTGTTTCGAAACGGTTCTTCATTTGATTTGAAAAATATGACCGTTGCAAGTTTTTAACTGATTTTTAAGAAACCGTTAAGGCGTTTCGAAACGAGTTCAATCCGTTTTGATACGACCCTTGACAGTGGCAAAAGTGTTTCGAAACGGGTCAGACCGTTTCGATACGGGCTCTTTAATGCATCCCAACGGCTCTTTCTATTTTGGTCTGTTTCGAAATAGGGTCGGGCGTTTCAAAACGGTTGGTTGCAGACTGCATTTATGGAGGTGAGATAACATCCCTAACGGCTCTTTTGATGAATGCAACAACCACAACGGCTAGAAATCAATGAGAAGGTATAAAAGGGACCTCAAAAAGCTCCATCAACAACTATTGATCCAAAAGCAAACATCCAAACATCAAATCCAAGCATTTGTGCCTAAATCCCAATATTGTCTAGAAATCCCAATTGTAATTTTCATTCTTATCATTTCAATTGGGTTGAGTGCTTGTAATTGGGCTACAATTTGTATTGAGAGATACTTTCTTAGCCAACAAAATCTTTGTTTTTATTTGTGTGAGGATTGGGTTAAATTTTGGGTAGAAAATTTAACCGAAAATTATAAGGGTTACCTCCTTAGCCTAGAAAAGGGGAAGAGCAATTAGTGGAATTGTTGCAAATTCTTAGTGAAGCTAAGGTAGTGGATGTAGAGTTCATTTGGAACTTGAACCACTCTAAAATTCCTTGTCTATCTTTTTAATTTGTAATTTCCAGTTTTCCACCACCTAAACCTTTAAAAATCCAATTCACCCCCTCTTGGTTCATTTCGATCATTCGATCCACTCAACAATTGGCATCAGAGCCTACCTCTTTGAGGATTAACAACCACAAGAAGAGTTCCTAGGAAGAGTGTGATCATCAAAAAATCAAGAGATGGCTTCTACCCCCGGTTCGGGCATGTATGAGTCTCAATCCACTACAAAACCTCCCTTCTTCAATGGTGACAACTATCCATTTTGGAAGAATAGAATGCGTCTCTTCATCAAGTCCAATGACTACTTGGTTTGGGATGTAATTGAAGATGACCCCTACATTCCATTGAAGCAAGATAGTGAAGGGAATATGGTTTTGAAGAAAAAAAGGTGGAGATGACTGAAGAAGAAAGGAGAAAGATCCAAATAAATGACAAAGCTCTCCACATACTCTTTTGTTCATTCGGTCCGGACATTTATTCTAAAGTGTCATCCATTGAGAGTGCCAAAGAAGTGTGGGACACTCTTGAGACTACCTATGAGGGAACCAATGATGTCAATGAAACTAAGATTGGAATTCTCAATCTTAGTTATGAAAATTTCAAGATGGAGCCCGATAAGATGGTGTCCAAGATGTTTGATCGTTTCTCCACCATAGTCAATGGGCTCAAAGGATTTGGAGAGACAATTCCGGAAGACAAGCTTGTCCGGAAGCTACTCTATTCACTTCCCGAATCTTGGGATGGGAAGAGAACCGCCATCATAGAAGCTAAAAATTTGAAGACTTTAAAGCTTGATGAGCTAGTGGGTTCTCTCCTTACTCATGAGATTATGAAGCAAGGAAGGGAAGAAGAGAAGAAGAAAGAAGAGAAGAGAGTAGAAAATCTAGAGGTAGAAAAGAAGAAGAAGATGAGAATAGCTCTCAAAGCTTCATTACTTGAGAAGAGCTCTTCTAGTGAGGAGGATGAGCTAGAAGAATTGGCTATGATAGCCAAACGATTCTCACGCTTTATGAGGTCCAACCGGGGAAGAAAAATTCAAAGGAAGATGGACTTCAAAGGTAAAAACAAAGAAGAAGCAAGGGATCAAATCATTTGCTTCGAGTGCAATAAACTCGGCCACAAACGTTTGGAGTGCCCTCAACTCAAGAAGAAGGGCTTTGAGAAGAAGAAGAAGCTCAAAGTCAAGCTTGCTACTTGGAGTGATGAGGAGTCATCGGAGGATGACGAACAAGAAGTGGCCAACCTTTGCCTCATGGCACTTGAGGAAGATTCCTCTATGGTAACCTCTAACTCATCATCTTTTGATTTTACATATGATGAATTAAATGATGCATATGATGAGTTGCAAGAGGTCTATGATGAATTAGTTGAGAAATATAAGGAGTCGGTTATTAGGAATAAGAAAATCATTTTGGAACTAAATGATAAAAATGACTTACTCTCTCAAGCTAATTTAAAATTTAAGAAAAAGATATTAGGGTTGAAAAATGAACTAAAATTTTTTCAAGATGAAAATGTTGACCTTAATAATCTTTTATGTCAATGTAATGTGAACACCAAAATGTGTTAGATGAGCTAAATAAGCTCAAAGAGTCTTTTAAAAATGTTGGTAGTGTCAAGCATGAAATAGGTGAATCTTCAAAATCAAACCAACCTAAGAAAAAGACTAACTACTACAAACAAAGTAGCTTTCCTAGACATAGTAGAACTAAAAGAATTAGAAGTGTATGGGTTCCTAAGGAACTTTTAAAATCTAATAACATTATTGCTATGTCATCTTGGATTCCTAAGGGAACCAAGGTTTTGGGAGCTAACACTTATGGACCCAAAATGATTTGGGTACCAAAAACAAAAGCTTAATATCTTTGTTTGTAGGGGGAGCATTGCTACAAGGTCAAAGCACAAAGTCAAAACTCATGGTACCTTGATAGTGGATGCTCAAGGCATATGACCGGATACAAGAGTAGATTCATGGATCTAAAGCCAAAAAGTGGAGGAGTGGTGACATTTGGTGACAACTCCAAAGGCCACATTAAAGGTATTGGCTCCATAGGTAATCACTCTACTATTCTCATTGAAAATGTCTTGTATGTCGATGGTTTTAAACATAACTTATTGAGCATAAGTCAATTATGTGATAAAGGATTTAATGTTCTATTTGATAAAAATAGATGCAAAATTGTTGACATTAAATCTAATAATATTATGCTCATAGGTCATCGCATAGGGAACATATACATGGTGCATCTAGATGACATACATACATCCCATGCATGCTTAGTAGCACAAAATGAAAATGATGCATGGTTGTGGCATAAGAAACTAGGACATGCTAGCATTAGTGTTTTAGAAAAACTAGTTTCCCTTGATCTAGTTAGAGGTTTACCCAAGATTAAATTCTCAAACGATAAAATTTGTGATGCATGCTCTAAGGGTAAACAACATAAGTTTTCCTTTAAATCCATTAATGATGTTTCTACAAGTAGATGTTTACAACTTATCCATATGGATTTATTTGGGCCAATTAGGACTATGAGCTTGGGTGGTAAATCTTATGCATTTGTACTTGTTGATGATTTCTCTAGATTTACTTGGGTTTTATTTTTAAGTACTAAAGACGAGGCTTTAGAAAAATTCATCACATTTTCAAAACTAACCCAAAATGATCTTGAACTTAGAATTTCACATATTAGAAGTGATATGGAATCGAGTTTTAAAATTTAGGGTTTGAAGATTTTTTAAATGAAAATGGTATTAGCCATAATTTTTCGGCTCCTCGAACTCCTCAACAAAATGGGGTAGTTGAGAGGAAAAATAGAACTTTACAAGAAATGGCTAGAATCATGCTTTGTGAAAATAATTTACCTAAATATTTTTGGGCGGAAGCCACAAACACCGCTTGCTATATTGTTAACCGAGTAATGATTAGTCCAATTTTAAAGAAAACACCTTATGAGATTTTAAAATCTAAAAAGCCTAACATTAGCTACTTTCACCCTTTTGGTTGCAAGTGTTTTGTTTTAAATAATGGAAAAGACAACTTAGGTAAATTTGATGCAAAAAGTGATGAAGCTATTTTCATAGGATACTCTTTAACCTCTAAAGTCTATCGAGTATTTAACAAAAGAAATTTAGTAGTAGAAGAATCTATACATGTTGTATACGATGATAACCTCCTTCCAAGGAAGGATTCTTGTGATGATGATGATGTAGGAATCATAAACGCCTTTGATGGAGGGCAAACTTCAAAGGAGGATGAGATTCCAACAAAAGAAGAGGACACACAAGATCCACCTCTTGAAGCCTTGAAGGACTTGGCTCTTGAGGAAAAAGAAGTGAGCTACCCAAGGGAGTTCAACTATGTCAAAGATGGTGAAATCTTGGGTGATTCATCCAAGGGGGTAACCACTCGATCTTCTCTTAGATTAATGAATCATGTTGCATTTATCTCATGTATAGAGCCTAAGAATATAAAAGAAGCATTGAAAGATGATTTTTGGATTATGGCTATGCAAGAAGAGTTAAATCAATTTGAGAGAAGTAACGTTTGTACATTAGTTGATAGGCCTAGTAATCAATCTACCATAGGAACTAAATGAGTCTTTAGGAACAAGCTAGATGAGAGTGGTAACATTGTGAGAAATAAAGCTAGACTAGTAGCATAAGGTTACACTCAAGAAGAGGGAATAGATTTTGATGAAACCTATGCACCCGTAGCTAGAATGGAAGCCATTAGGATGTTGCTTGCATATGCATGTTATCATGATTTCAAGCTTTTTCAAATGGATGTTAAAAGCGCATTTTTAAATGGTTTTATAAATGAAGAAGTGTATGTGGAACAACCACCGAGTTTTGAAGACTCAAAATTTTCAAATCATGTTTTCAAACTCACTAAAGCTCTTTATGGTTTAAAACAAGCTCCTAGAGCTTGGTATGAAAGACTTTCAAACTTTTTAATTGAAAAGGGTTTTGAAAAAGGCAAGGTGGACACTACACTTTTTATAAAAATGTATAAAAATGACATCTTAGTAGTACAAATTTATGTTGATGATATTATTTTTGGTTCTACTAACGAATGTCATTGCAAAGAGTTTGCTAAGCTAATGCAAGGTGAATTTGAGATGAGCATGATGAGGGAGCTCTCATTCTTTTTGGGACTCCAAATCAAGCAAAGAAGGATGACACATTCATCAATCAAGCAAAGTACATAAAGGATATGCTCAAGAAGTTTGGCTTGGAGAATGCAAAGCCTCAAGCCACACCTATGAGCTCGTCTACAAAGCTTGACAAAGATGAATGAGGTAAGTGTGTTGACTCTAAGCTTTACCGTTCTATGATTGGATCATTGCTTTACCTTACCGCAAGTAGACATGATATCTTGTTTAGTGTTTGCTTGTGTGCTAGGTTTCAAGCTAGTCCTAGAGAGTCTCACCTTATAGCCGTTAAGAGAATCTTTAGGTACCTTAGAGATACTCATTGTTTAGGTCTTTGGTACCCTAGAGACTCCACCTTCAACCTTCATGCTTATTCGGATGCGGATTATGGGGGATGCAAAATCGATAGGAAGAGTACTTCGGGAACTTGTCAATTCCTAGGTAGTATGCTCATATCTTGGTTCTCTAAGAAACAAAATAGTGTAGCCTTATCTACCACCGAAGCCGAGTACATATCCTTAGAGAGTTGTTGTGCTTAAGTCCTTTGGATGAAGCAACAACTCTTAGATTATGGTATTAAAGTTGAAACCATACCCCTAAAATGTGATAACACTAGTGCTATATGTTTGACAAAAAATCCCATCCAACACTCTAGAACCAAACACATAAAAATAAGGCATCATTTCATTAGAGATCATGTTCTTAAAGAAGATGTGGTTATAGAGTATGTTGACACCTTAAATCAATTAGCGGACATATTTACAAAACCTTTAGACAAAGAGTGTTTTTGGTCCCTTAGGAGAGAGTTAGGTCTAGCTAGCCTATCTTGACCTTTTAGGACCTCTTTTGTGCTTAAATTTGCTTGATCTTGTGAAATGCCATGTTTATGTGTTTCTACTCCTAATTTCATCCATGCCTATAGCTAGGGGGAGTATGTTTATGTTTGCATATGTTTTTCCTGCTCATTCATGTCATTCATGCAAGTTAGGCCCTAGAAAAACTCATTTTTCTGCACTTTTATAGCCTCATCTGCACTTCCAGGCCCAGGTGTATCAAAACGGGTGAGCCTGTTTCGATACGGTTGCTTTAAATTTCTATATGAGAGAAGGACGTTTCGAAACGCCTTCCAAGGGTTTCGAAATGTTTTGGCTACTGCCAAGGGGTGTATCGAAACAAGTTTCGATACGAGTCAACGGGGCTTCGATACGGTCAAACCCGTATCGAAACGGTCAGCCAAAGTTGAAAAGTCGGTTAATCTTTCATGCTCGCGTTACGAAACGGTCAAGACCGTTCCGAAACGTATTCGCGGACTGCTTTAAAGAGGCCTTTAATGATAAAGTTTAACACAAACTAAAACTCTCCCAAACCCTAAAAACCATAGACTCGAATTTTTCCTATAAAAACCCTCTAAACCTCTTTGTTTTTCACCAAATCTTGAGGGGTTTTTCTCTTAAACACAAATCTAAGCAAGCTTCAACAATATTGTGCAAGGATTTTCATCCATTCATCCAAAATCCCAATTTAAGGTATTTTCATCTTTTTCTTTTTCCTTCAATTTATATTCGAATCTTAGGTTAGAAAATTTTATTTTTGTATAGTTTATATGTTTTGATGCTTGGGTTTTTCAAATCTTGTAAATTTTTTTCAAAATCTTCAATTTTTTGATTCGAATATAAAATTTTTCTCTCGTATTTTTATTCACTGTTTTTCTCTTGAATTTTTTTTATTTTGTTTTGCTTTGTTTATTTGATTTTAAAAACTTGTTTTTAAACTTAAGTGAGATTTATCATTGGATTGAATTATAAAATCTCATGCATACACTTAAAATTTTTTCTTGCTTGCTTAATGTTTTTAGGATGGCTACGGAAAATATTCACAAAAAGCGTAAGACCATTCAAGTTAGTGACTCGAGTATTCGCCCAAATCTCACCCTGCTCTTTCAAAAATCTCTTCGTACTCAAGAGATGAGGGATCGCTTCAAGTACGTCAAAGAGTATGAAGTTCGTCGTGAGCGGGTTATTGATCTCAACTTCCTTGACTCCGAGCGCTTTCTTTTTCGTTACCTCGAGCGTTTGAGAGAATGGAGTTTCCTTGGTCTTTTGAGCATCCCGGACATTTGCTACAAACACATGTTACTTCTCTTTTACTCCAATGCTCAATTTATCAATGATGAAGAAAACTCTGAAATTGTTGGGATTGAGTCTTTTATTTTGGGAAAAATGATTGTTGTTAATGTCCCTCTCTTGGAGTCTACGTTTTGTCTTAAGGATGAAGGAATTGAGAATGAGAGTCACTTTGGTTCTCACACCAGTCAGGTGCTTACTTTGGATGCGCACGATCGTTTCCTCCATTTGATGGTCTCATGGTTCCTTCGCCCCTCTGGAGGTAAATATTCTCACATCCGTCAAGTAGACTATTTTTGGCTTGAGTGTTTCCGTCGTGGTGAGCGCCCTAATCTAGTTAAGATCATGTTTACCGAAATGGTTAACTTGTGTTATCACAAGTGTTATCACATTTTAGGCAAAGATTTTTCATGTTTTTAATAGCCAAACTTGTGTTTTTAACGTACTCGTATCGATACTGTTGTACCCGTACCGATACCTTTTTGCCCCAGTTTGGCCACTGTCAAAACCTGTATCGATACAGGCCTTTGCCGTTTCGATACGGATCGGGGTCGTTTCGATACGCCATGTAAGCGTACCGATCCCTTTTCAACCAACCCCAATGGCTATTTCCCAACGGCCATTTAAATGTGAACCCGTACCGATACGCCCACAAGCGTATCGATACGCCTAGGCTGGCAAGAGCTCAACGGCTAGTTCCTATGAAGGCCGTACCGATACGGTTCCATGCGTATCGATACGAATAGCTGCAGAACAACATTTATGAAGGGAAATAAAGTCCTCAACGGCTCCAAATCATCCTCAATGGCTAGTAACGGCCATAAACTCAATTGGGACTATAAGTTGAAGGCTGGAACACTTGAAGAAGGTGAGAGACAACATCCAAGCAACATGATCAAGAGAATTTAGAGTCTAAGTCTTATTTTTACTATTCTCTTGTACATAGTCTTTAGAGAGAGTGCTTAATTGTAAATCCTTGTACTCTTGTGAGCTCAAATTGTGTAAACACCAACCTTGTGAGGTATTTAGTTTACCCAAACAAATCCCTTGTAAAAGGAGAGGTTCTAGTTTAGCCTTGAGAGAAAAACTAGAGTTGGTTCTATCTTAGCCAAGTCCAAAAGATAGGGTTGTAACGGTTTCCTCCTAAACCGGGAAAAGGGGACGAATTCATTGTTGAGTGAATTGGGAAATCCTTAGTGGTGTGCTAAGGTAGTGGATGTAGGTGCTTGTTAGAAGGTCGAACCACTCTAAAATCATTGTGTCACTTGTCTATCATTTTTTAGATTTTAGCTAATTCAACCACCAAACAAAAACAACCCTCCTTGACGGTTTCGGTGATCGATTCGAGCGTGCTAACATCTCAACAATATGCCTAAGTTAAAAACTATGTTTTCCAAATATTTTCTAAGTGTTCTTAAAGCCAAAACAGTGATTTTCGAGTCCCTGTTTCGAAACGGCCTAAGGCGTTTCGAAACAATTTTGAAACTGTCAACCCATGTTTCGAAACGGGTATCGAAATGTTTTCAACACTGCCAACCTGTGTTTCGAAACAAATTTCGAAATGGCTTAAGAACATAGAGACACCGTATCGAAACGACACTCAGTGTTTCGAAACGGTTCTTCATTTGATTTGAAAAATATGACAGTTGCAAGTTTTAACTGATTTTTAAGAAACTGTTAAGGCGTTTCGAAACGAGTTCAAGCTGTTTCGATACGACCCTTGACAGTGGCAAAAGTATTTCAAAACGGGTCAGACCGTTTCGATACGAGCTCTTTAATGCACCCCAACGGCTCTTTCTATTTTGGTCTATTTCGAAACAGGGTCGGGCGTTTCGAAACGGTTGGTTGCAGACTGCATTTATGGAGGTGAGATAACATCCCCAACGGCTCTATTGATGAATG
The DNA here is from genome assembly GCA_030270665.1 of Hibiscus trionum. Classification (NCBI taxonomy): domain Eukaryota; kingdom Viridiplantae; phylum Streptophyta; class Magnoliopsida; order Malvales; family Malvaceae; genus Hibiscus; species Hibiscus trionum. The sequence continues at coordinate 2,249,369 of BSYR01000016.1, forward strand.
CAACAACCACAACGGCTAGAAATCAATGAGAAGGTATAAAAGGGACCTCAAAAAGCTCCATCAACAACTATTGATCCAAAAGCAAACATCCAAACATCAAATCCAAGCATTTGTGCCTAAATCCCAATATTGTCTAGAAACCCCAATTGTAATTTTCATTCTTATCATTTCAATTGGGTTGAGTGCTTGTAATTGGGCTACAATTTGTATTGAGAGATACTTTCTTATCCAACAAAATCTTTGTTTTTATTTGTGTGAGGATTGGGTTAAATTTTGGGTAGAAAATTTAACCGAAAATTGTAAGGGTTACCTCCTTAGCCTAGAAAAGGGGAAGAGCAATTAGTGGAATTGTTGCAAATCCTTAGTGAAGCTAAGGTAGTGGATGTAGAGTTCATTTGAAACTTGAACCACTCTAAAATTCCTTGTCTATCTTTTTAATTTGCAATTTCCACCACCTAAACCTTTAAAAATCCAATTCACCCCCCTCTTGGTTCATTTCGATCATTCGATCCACTCAACATATGTGAAAATACTCAATGATCTGGCAGTGGAAACAAAGTTTTCACAAACGCTTTTAGGGTTTAAGAATTCAGTCACATGTTTAAAATTTAGGGATCTTGGTTAGAATTTAGGGTTTATGGTTAAGGTTTATGGTTTTGATTTTAGGGTAATACGCTAGGGATTTAATTTTTAACTTATAAATACCAAATTCTAACATTAAACCCTAAATTCTAACCATAATCTCTAATTTCTAAACACATAAACATAAACCCTTAAACTATAGATCATAAACTAAAACTCTAAATCTTAAAACTAGGCTACTTATGAAATTATTTCTTTCCACCGTTAATGTAGGGTATAATTACTCTTCTAAATATACAAAGATTTCATGGACTTATAAGTATACCCTATTTTTAATCCTTTGTTTTACTTTTTGTTTTGGTAATGATCTTTTTGTTTAAGCTGGACTTTAGACACACAACTATATATAGATTGGTAGAGTATGTAGCCCAATTGACCCCACAGCAGATCAGAGCAACCGTGATCTTTGGCGCGGATTATCTGAGCCGGTGGGCTCAGCTGTTGAATTCACGTGGTATAAAAAACAACAGTGAAAAATAAATAAAGGAAAAGAAAATTTACCATCCCCATTTCCATTGAATATAAATCTTTTTCCTTTTTTTATTTCTCCGTTTATATTCTTACTAAAAATTAAGTTTAAAGTTTAAAGTTAAAAATTATAATTAAAGTTAAAAAAATTTAGAATAAGATTTATTTTTTAGAGTATATAGTTTAGGGTTTAAATTTTAAATTTTAAAATTAAAACTTAAATTAAATTTTTTTAGTGTTCGAAATATAAAAAAACATCGAAAAAGAAAGAAATTTTTTATCCATTTCCATTTCCCTCGTAAACACACAATAATTTGTCGGCTGACGTGTACAACTGCCGTATCAATTATCATTGCCCCGTTCTCTTTGGGAGGGAGCGCTTTTTAGGCTTCTCCTTTGCTTTGACCAAACGGTGTTCCCGTGGAGCTAAGAATTCAGAGCCAAATCACTTTCACACAAACAAACAAACAAAAAGGAAAACCAAAGAAAAAGGAAAAGGAAAAGGAAAAATTCTCTCTGTTTCCTTCCTCTTGTTCTTCTTCTTATTTTTTAAAATTTCCGTCTTCCCTCAAAGTACGTTTCAAATTCACGTAAAAGTTCTTTTTGAATTTTTGGTTGTTATTTTGGTTTGTGTTTGAGTTTTCAAATTATTTTCGTGTTTAAATGTTGCGAATGAGCGGCATTGTTGAAAAAATGAAGATAGCAAGGGCTGGTGCAGAGGTTGTTAATCCTTTGACTTTGTGAACCGATTTCGAGTGATCTGAGGATTATGGCTACCAAAAAGAATGAAGAATCCCAGCAACCGCAGGTTTTACATCTCGATTCTGTTTTTATTTTATATTGTGACATAAAATTCCTAGCAAAAAGGAAGATCCGTTTCAAGCGGAACAGGTTGATCAATCTTTTGTGTGTGTTGACAGTTGATTTTATACTGTTTTTACATGAGTTTGTGTTAAGAAACAGAAAAAAAAAAACGAACTAAGTTTTGATTCAATAGTTGGAGTATTGCATTATTGGCATTGTTTTTCAAAAAATATGCTTAACAAAAAGGATGAATTTATTATTGTTGTTAATTATTTTGTCTACATAATAGTTTTATGGAAAGTTTGCACTGATATTGTGTTTTATTTCTCATTGTTTGCAGAGGATTGATTCCAAAAACAAAGAGTCCTCTAAAGGAAATCAGGTATAAACCAGTCTTGCTTTCTTTTCTGATTTTTTTTTTTTATTGAAAGGAGATTTTATGCTGAATATCATTTTATTTTCTCTTAAGGGAGATGCTGCAGTCGATGCTGATCCAGGTCCCCCTCCACCCACTCCATCAGGCCTGCCGGACCGCAAGACTCCAAGTTTTCGTGCAAAAAACTTGGTAAACTACTCTCTCTTTTCATTTACTTGGAAATTCATATATCCGTACCTTATCCATATCTGCATATGCGATGGACTCAAGTGTTGGACATGGTTACTTCAAAAAAGAATGAAGTCATAGTAACGTGTCTATATACATCTTTATCATCATCGAATCGTGTTTACAATCATTTTGGTCTACCATTGCTCTACGTCTTATGTGCTTGAGATTTTAACTAAACTTTTTGTCGAAACGGTTAACTATATTTTAATTATTCTCTTTGGATATCATAGCTGTTACTTACCACATTAAGCTTGATGTAGACTCTTAAGTGGTCACAAGGAATTTAGATGCAAAAGAATGAACTGTTCTGTATTTTAAGTCCATTGTTAGATTCTACCTTTCCTGAGATCATTGCTTACATTGTTCTGATTTCCCCATTTCTTTTAAGCGTGCAATTTGTGAAGTTTCTTGCAGGTTTTAAAGAGCGGGCCACTTTTTTTATCAACCAAAGGTTTGTTCAGCTTGGCTTGATCACTTAGCTATTTAATTCAATTACTCATTTGCCTTCCATTTTGTGAATTACAATCTCTACTTGCATTGTACTAGAAACGTATTCATGATGAGGTTTATGTTGAAAATCATAGTCCCAGTGTAATGAGCTTGGATTTCTCTGGGTTATTTATATTCATTGCCTTTCCCCCCATGTTTTTCTTCGACTTCAGGAATTGGATGGACATCATGGAAGAAAAGATGGTTTATTTTGACACGAACTTCGCTAGTTTTCTTCAGAAGTGATCCAGTAAGTACTTGGAATCTGGAAGAATTTCGGTTTAAACATGATGCATGTGCTTGTTTGCGCGTTTTTCTATTGTTTTCTTGGCACAACAAGTGAATGATCCTAAAGAAACAATAAAGTGACTTTAAAAAGAAAACAGTGAAATGATATGAGGCAAACGATGTGATGTTGTTTTCCTGACTGCAAAATTTTAAGATTCCAGGTTAGGGATGATGCTGATTTGTTATAATTACTTTTTATGTTTACTATTTCTCTCAATAAAAAAGATGAATGAAAATGAAAATTGGGTCTGATCCAACCAGTGTTGTTACTGGTTTTATGGGTTTGAGGTTGGGAAAAGCAAGAAATTGTCATGCTCCATTAAGCCTAAGGAAACTGGGAAACAGGATCTACAAATTAAGTCATTAGTGCGGTTTTAAAATCAAGGAGAAAAAGAAAGCTTTAGACTGATCCATTAGCAATTTGTACATATTTACATTTTTATTGTAGTAGAAATGGTTGTTATTTGTTAATAAACACTGCTTAATTTGACAATTATCATACTATAGTTTGATATCAATTCATCCTCCAGTTCTTTGGTTCTCCAGCAGAGTGACTCTAAAAATGAGAGATGGGAGTCATTAAAAAGGCCCTCCCGATTTATAATTGGGTTAAACTTTATTTAGATGCACACATATGGGATTTCTTCTACAGGGTGTGATATTTGGGAGCTTCAGCTTGAAGAATAACAAAGAAAATGATCTGTTGCTTTTGTTGAGGAAAAGACTTGGGTTTGGATATTGGAGAAGAACTCCACTGCGCAGTCCCTTAGGCAAAAGCAAAATTCTAGATGGGTTGATATTTATTGTTTAGATATTATTATGTCTTGTTCTCTTTTCTCCACATACCATGCACTAATCTGTTTCCCTTTCTCTGGTCGCTTTTTGTGTACTTTAAGATTTTAAAAGAGCAATGTACTGTTGTTTTGCTTCTCAGACTGCCATTCCTCCAAAAGGGAATGCTGCGAATTTAACTCTTGGCGGTATTGATCTCAGCAATTCAGGCAGGTGGGCTTAGATAATCAATTCTTAATCTTTTCATCAAGTGGCGAATGTCATGAAAGTTAAAAGAGTTACTAACTTGTGGTACCTTTAAAAAATTTCTAGTGTGGTTGTCAAAGCTGATAAAAAACTCATAACTGTACTATTTCAAGATGGCCAAGATGGAAGAAACTTCACACTAAAGGTGCTTCCTCCCATTATCTATCTATGGTTCTTTCCACTAAACTATTCAGTTGAAATGGGTTTCCTGATTTATGGTTCTTCAGTTCTGTTTATATGTTCCTAAGCTTGATAAATAGTTGTTCACTTTCTGTTTGAACGGTATTAAACATCAAAATTCTGCCGAAACAGTAAATTATCTTGCATCCGAAGATCACCAAATGAATCTAACAGCACCGAGTTTTATTGAAAAGCGGAAAACTTTGTTACTGAGCAACTGATACCTGGGTGTTACAGAGTGCACTGAACATGAAAACTTTATCCTTGGTATCTAAATTGTATTCAAGTCAGTCTTTTCCCTGTTGATCAGTGATAGCATTCTTTTATCATGAGAAACCTCTTATTGAGAATTGTTTTAGCCACATCACTGGTTTTGAAGGCAGGGGTGAGCAAAAAGCATTGATTATGATTTATGTGTCTATCTGAAACTGTGGGTGAACTCAATGCTTAATCAAACGGAAAACCAGATGACATTACGATTCCTTTTGTTGGTGTTGCAGGCTGAAACTTCAGAGGATTTGTATGAGTGGAAGGATGCATTTGAGACTGCTTTGTCACAAGCACCAAGTTCTGCTCATGTGATGGAGGAAAATGGCATCTTAAGAAATGATAAAGCAGATGCAGTTGATGGTTCTAAGGAACCAGGTAAGGTCTCGCAGCTGTTTTTTTTTAGTGTGATGAAGCTTTTCTTTAATATGTTTACTGGGGTTTCATTCGTACTCCTAATTAGAATACTAGAAATAGTACATAATCTGTTACTTCATTTGTATGACGCAATATAATCAGGACAATTTAACAACGTTACAAATCGGCAGCCTAGTTGTCAGTTCCTCATATTCTTGCTTCAGTTTGCCCTCCCTTCTAGTTTTCATTTTTATCTGTTTGCTCTCTTATGTTCTTCTACAAGCCTGTTAAGTTGGCAAATCTCTATGGTGGGCTGTTTTGATTTATTTTTCCTCTTATTTGAGGTATTGCTGCTCCTGTTTCTCTTTGTTAGTGAACTATAAACAGCCTGTGAGATCTACGGTCATAGGCAATCCAATTTTATTTGCACTAGAAGATGCTGAAGGAGCTCCAACATTTTTGGAGAAGGCCCTAAGATATGTAGAAGAGCACGGTAAGTTATTCTTCTGTATTAATTGTTGCAATCACATTTAAGTAGTATGCTAAAGTTCCAATATCATTATAATGGCTAACTCACTAATCCCTGTGTAATCTAGTGAAAGTTTGGGGTCGTGGGAGATGAACTTGCTATAAAACATCAGCTGTTCATGCTATTGACAATCCCACACAAAGAAAACTGACAAAGTCACTTAATTCAAACCCTAGGAGCTTCACAAACTTTGATACTTTGGGATGATGACTAATTGACGAGAATTTCTAATCCTAAGTTGAATAGACTCTAATTAAAGTAACTATAAAATCAGGGTTTTTAGAGGGTTTACAACTCTGCGCTAGTTCATTTCTTTCCAAATAAAGCATGTATTAACTATCCACGCAAGTCTAGGAGTAACGGTAGCTAGGGACTTGCGATTAAGATTATTGATGGCCCATTGCAATTCAAAGGACCTGTCTCCAATTCGTCTATGAATATCGGCTTTTGGAGGATGGAATCCAAACTTGCTGTGAAAAAGAACAGAAGAAGAAAAGATGGTCATGATCTTACTTTGAAAGGCCATGGAACAAACAGTTAGCGGCAGCGACAAAAGAATTTCTCAAAGAATATTCTAGGATCTAAACTCCCTTTTATCTTTTTTTTTTCAAGAGTTTTCTAAATTGTTCAGTGAATTAAGTGATTTGGTAAAGCACTCTGTAATTCATTTTTGTAGAAAGGTACTGAAAAGAGTCTCAGTTTGAGTACTCTAATTTCTGTTATTTATTTGATAAAGAAAGACCATATTTATAGATTACAAGAGAGAGCCTAAACTAGGAAAAAGGAATTACAAATAAATTACAAGAATCTAATTCCTTATTTACAGCTATTAACAAGATATTAGGAAGATAATTGCTAACTAATAGCAACTTGATATTAGGGAATTTACATCCCTAATTTTCTGCAATCACACAATCCACACTCCCCCTCAAGCTGGAGAGTATATATTATATAATCCCAGCTTGCATGTAAACTCATCAAAGGTTACTCTAGGAAGTGCCTTGGTGAGAATGTCTGCAAGTTGATCTTTAGAAGAAACAAAGTTCAGTTTTACCAGACCACTGTTGACTTTCTCTGAAATGAACTGTCTATCAATTTCCACATGTTTAGTCCTATCATGATGGACTGAATTTCTCACTATACTGATGGCAGATTGACTATCACTGTATAGTTCAAACTCTTTAGAGTCACTGAAGCCCAATTCAACAAGTAACCTTTGTAACCATATTCCCTCACACATTCTAAGTGCAATAGCTCTATACTCAGCTTCAGCACTGCTCCGAGACACAACAGACTGCTTTTTGCTCCTCCAAGTTACCAAATTGCCCCAAACAAAAGTGCAGTACCCACTAGTGGATCTTCTATCTGTCAGTTCTCCAGCCCAGCTAGCATCAGTGAAGACTTTTACTGATCTGTCATTGGTTTTCTTGAAAATTAGCTCATGGCCAAGTGTCATCTTTAGGTATTTTAGTATTCTGTTGACAACTTCAAGATGCTCCTCTCGAGGGTCACTCAAATATTAACTAACAATGCTCACAGGAAAAGATATATCAGGTCTAATAAGAGAAAGATAAATTAATTTCCCAACTAACCTTTGATACAATCCCTTATTAATTGGACTTTCAAGAACATCCTTCTTCAGTTTGAGATTGAACTCCATAGGAGTCTCAGCTGGTTTGCAGCCTTTCATCCCAGATTCAGATAACAAGTCTAGGATATATTTTCTCTGGTTAATTACTAGACCAGCTTCTGATCTTGCAACCTCCATGCCAAGGAAGTATCTTAAAGTACCAAGATCCTTGGTTTCAAATTCACTTGCAAGCAATTTCTTTAAATTTCCAATTTCTTCATTGTCATCACCAGTGAGGATGATATCATCAACATACACAATGAGGATTGCTTTCTTCTTTTTTGATCCCTCTTTGATGAACAAGGTGTGGTCTGTTTGGCCTTGCTTGTACCCATTCTTCACAATAGCCTTTGCAAATCGATCAAACCAAGCCCTAGGAGACTGTTTCAATCCATACAATGACTTCTCAAGTTTACAAATTTTCTGTTTGTCAGAATAATATCCCAACCCCTGTGGAATTTCCATATATACATCTTCTTCAAGATTGCCATTCAAGAAGGCATTCTTGATGTCAAGTTGATGTAATTTCCAGTCCTTGTTAACTGCCAATGACAAAAGAACTCTCACTGTATTCAGCTTTGCTACTAGAGCAAATGTCTCCTGGTAGTCTATCCCATAGGACTGAGTAAATCCCTTGGCCACCAATCTTGCCTTATAACGTTCAATGCTCCCATCAGATCTATACTTGACAGTAAAAATCCACTTGCAACCCACTGGCCTTTTTCCTGGTGGAAGATCAGTGATTTTCCAGGTTTTATTGTCTTCTAGTGCCCTTATCTCTTCTTCAACAGCCTTCTTCCATCTTATGTCTTTCATTGCTTCCTCTATTGTTTTTGGAATGAAAGTGTTATCAACACTAGAAGTGAAGGCTTTAAAGGCAGGCTTTAAGTTTCCATATGCCACAAACTTCTGAATAGGATGCGTTGTACACTTCCTTACACCTTTTCTCTGTGCAATAGGCAAATCATCAGTATCCACATTCGGAGCAATACTTTGAGAATTTTTCATACCTTGTGGATTCTCTGAGGCTGTAGGAGTAGGTTCCAGCTCTTGGAAGCTACCAGGTTGTATGTCGGTCTCTTTATTGGGCTTTGTTCTCCTTTTATAGACACTGAGCTCTTTGGCCTCAAGTTGCTCTGGTTGGGTTCTTTGTGGTGTGCGAGGTGTACTTGGAGGCTCCAAGACAATAGTTTCAATGGAGTTAAGAATGATGGAAGGTTCATTGGTTTTAGTAATAACAATGGGTTCATGTTCAGAAGAAATAATAGTGGGAATTTTAGTGATAAGAAAAATGTCAAAAGCTTGGAATTCACTTAAGCGCTCCCCCTGAATTTCATGCTTGGTATAATATGGCTTTTGTTTAATGAAGGTGACATCCATTGAGGTATAGGTTCTTTTAGTTATGGGAGAGTAACATTTGTAGCCCTTCTTAGTAGAAGAATAACCTAAGAAGATGCATTTTAAGGCTCTAGGATCTAACTTAGATCGAGAATGAGGATAAATGTGAACAAAGACAGTGCATCCAAAAACTTTTACTGGGATAGAGGAAGAGAGGGGCTGAAAATGAGGAAAGGATTGAAGAAAAAGATTTCTAGGTGTTTTAAAATTAAGAGGTTTACTAGGCATCCTATTGATGAGGAAGGTTGCTGTAAGGATGGCTTCCCCCCAATAAAATTTAGGCACATTAGTAGAGAACATAAGAGACCTAGCAACTTCTAACAGATGTCTATTTTTCCTCTCGGCAATGCCATTTTGTTGAGGAGAATCTACACAAGAAGTTATATGAACAATCCCCTTTTCTTGAAGAAAATCCCCCAAAGCTCTAGAAAAATATTCACTACCATTATCAGTATGAAGGATCTGAATTTTGCTTTGAAATTGAGTTTCTATTAGACTATGAAATCTCTTAAACACTTTTTTAGTTTCTGACTTTTCTCTCATAAGAAATGTCCAAGTGAGCCTAGTGTGATCATCGACAAAAATGATGAACCATCTAGAACCATCAATATTCTTAACTTGGGAAGGGCCCAAATGTCACTATGTATGGTGGAAAAAGGTTTAGAGGTTTTATATTTAGAGGGAGGATAAGTGTTTTTTGTATGCTTAGCAAGAGGACAAATTTCACAAGAAAAAGATTGAGGATTTTTACCGATAAACAATTGTGGTAGCAATTTGGCAAGATATTGAAAACTAGGATGCCCTAATCTGTAATGCCATAAAAGAACATTTTTTGAGGATTCTGATATATTGGAAAAACAAGGAAAAGGATAAATAGAGCTTGAGTGTGCTTGTCCACTTTGAGAAGGCTGCCCTTGAAGAATGTAGAGGCCACCACACAACCTAGCACTGCCAATCACTTTCCCCGAGTCCAAAGCCTGTAATTTACAACCAAGAGGTGAAAAATTAGCTGTGCATTTTAGGTCAGCAGAAATTTTACTGACTGAGTTGAGATTACAAGCTAATTTAGGAACATATAACACATGTTGCAGTATTAAATTCGGAGATATTTTAACAGAGCCACTTCCTGATATGGAGGAGAAAGAGCCATCAACAATCTTTATTTGAGAGGAGATTGATGAAGGCTGAAATGTATGGAAAAGGGAGGCATTGCCAGTCATATGATCTGAGGCCCCTGAATCCACAATCCATTCGAAACAGTCAGTAGTACCAGCCATGGACGCAAAAAATGGACTACCTTCTGGGATTATAGCAGCACTGGTCAATGCAGATTTTTCTGGAATTTTTATGGAAGTAATTTGGGTGGTGGGGATATTTGATGTGTCATCAAGAATAGGATTTTGTTCTGTTTCAGAACTGATTTTAGCGGAAGTAGAAATATCAACCATGATGAAAGTTGATAGGATCGAGAAATTAGACTGATACCATGTAGAAAGGTACTGAAAAGAGTCTCAGTTTGAGTACTCTAATTTCTGTTATTTATTTGATAAAGAAAGACCATATTTATAGATTACAAGAGACAGCCTAAACTAGGAAAAAGGAATTACAAATAAATTACAAGAATCTAATTCCTTATTTACAGCTATTAACAAGATATTAGGAAGATAATTGCTAACTAATAGCAACTTGATATTAGGGAATTTACATCCCTAATTTTCTGCAATCACACAATCCACAATTTTATTTTCACCTATTATTGATGATGGTAAAATTATTTAACAGGAACAAAAGCGGAAGGGGTCTTACGACTAGCTGCTGATGTTGAAGATGTTAAGTGCCGAATTGAGGAATATGAACAGGGTTTGTTTAGACACACTCTGTCCTAGACTATCTTCTGTATTTTGCTTTTCTTTTCTGATATTGGCATCAACTCCCATAGCCTTTTTTCTTTTCTTACAATTTCTCTGGAACTTCATATTTGATACTTGTTCTAAGGTGAACAATTCTGTCAATTAGCTCTGTAAAAACTTAAATTTGAATTGATATTCATGCAAGGAAGATTCTTTACTTATTGAATAGAGAAAACAGGAGGCAAACGCTACTTTATATTCTATATCACAATACTTGTTCAGTCTTCTTCTGAACTCTTTAGGGTCATAAACTTTTATGCAGGAAAAACTGAGCTTACTTCTGAGGAGGATCCACATGTCATTGCTGATTGTGTCAAGGTATGCCTTATTAGTTTTCTTAGATTCTTTCATTAAGTTATAGCACGTACTGGTCCTGATATTGTGTTTAATTTTCTTCATGCCATTTCCCAGTATGTCATTCGAGAGTTGCCATCATCTCCTGTCCCTGTGTCATGCTGCAATGCGCTACTAGAAGCATGCCGTAAGTTTCCATCGGATTGTCTTCGTTTTCTCTATCTTACCCTGTAGAAATTGAATTCATGACAAGCTTCACCAGATCTGGATTCTTGATGTCTCTAAAGGGAAATGTACTGGGTCATCACTATTTGAATTAAATATGCCGTGCTTTATTATTCATTAATCTAACTGTAGGAATTTCATGTGCTGGATTCCTGTTTTGTGCATCCATTGGCGAAGTTTTTGTATTCGCAATTCTGTATTGGTTGGCTCCCTAAAGGATGCAGTGGAATTGCCCAATATCATAAATTCTATGACATTGTGTTGTATGATTTACTTATCTGTATAATTTTTGAAGATTTGATTTTGTTTTTATTGAATACCATAAAATAATTAGGATCTCCGAGTGGTGGTAGAGTCAATGCTATGCGTGTGGCAGTATTGGACACGTTTCCTGAGCCAAACCGTCGCTTACTACAAAGGTAGTTGATCTAGGCAATATGCATTTCTTAGTACAAGTTATATTTGAGATGCAGTTTGCATATTTCCTTCCTGAGCATCATGGATTCAATAAAAGAAAGCTTTGATTCCATTTGGTGGTTAATTAAGAATACTTTTATATTATCTAAATGATACGCTAAAAATGTAGAATACATATCTTAACTTTCTATTAGTTTTCTGCACTAAGTTGATTATTGTTGGAAATTATGGATGAAATGCCTTTAGAATCCTTTTCTTCTTTTAGCTATATAGGCATTTTGGGGAAAGAAAACTTGGGTTCGATCTTACTTTGACAATTAAAAAATCAGCCTCATTCTTTGCCATCTTGGTTTTTACTTGCCTTTATCCGTATTCATCTTTTTTTGTTCCTTCTCTTCAGAATTCTGAAGATGATGCAAGCTGTGGCTTCTAATATAACTGTAAATCGGATGAGCTCTTCAGCCGTGGCGGCATGCATGGCACCCTTGCTTCTTCGCCCCCTTCTATCTGGTGACTGTGAAATTGAAATTGGTTTTGATACGGATGATGATAGTTCACTTCAACTGCTGCAAGCAGCTGCTGCAGCCAATCATGCTCAAGCGATTGTGACAACATTATTGGAAGAGTATGATATAATATTTGGGGTAAGCTGTAATTATTTTCTTTTTCGCAAATACTTCTGATATGGCGTTATTTTGTCACTGTACAAACAAGTTTGTACCCCTTAAATTTATGAACTGTAAGGCTTTCTCTTTAGCTCACAGTTGACATGTTTTATTTTCTGTTTGTTCTTTTCGAGCAAACATGATCATTTAGTCAAAATTTGTTTTGTGTTGTCCTAGTGTGTATGTGCCATCAATGGTACAGAATCTAAACAACTATCTAATAGTGGACTTCGAATACAGTTGAGTCATTATATCCTATTATATTTGTCTATACTACAGAAATTAGTCTACATTTCTTTCCTTAGGATGCGAGAAATTACAACTCATCATCTTCTTGGCAGGAAGGTAATTATGTTTCCCCTCATTTATACTCTGAAACAGAAGAGAGTGGAAGTGAAAGTGAGGCAACAGATGATGACTGCGATGAGGCAACACATGGGTTTGATGTGCACAGTGATAATGACCATGTAGCAAGTGGAACAGGCAGGAAGAGTGGTCACCCTGTTAACAATAATCTAGATGTAGTAAGGCTTGTTCCTCTACTTTCATACAATGGCATTTACATCATATTTTGTTCCATAATCTTTAAAAATGGCGGCAGTAACAAACTTACATTTACCAGATTTATTTTCTCGTTCCAGAATTTCATGTTTTGTTAGTTTGTTATGCTCCCTTAGGTTTCTATTGTCTCCATGTCTCTGTTTGTTTTAGCCTTAGCATGCACATTCATAATATAAACTTGGTTTACTGCTAAGAAAAATTGCATTCTAATAAACTTTGCAGCATCATATTCGGAATCGGTATTAAAAAAAGATGTACTATACTTACATCATAAAAATAAAATTGCAGGATTCTGATTATTCAAGCTCAAGTTCTGAATCCTCTATAGCTGGTGACGGTTTAAAAGCCACCAAGAAGCTTTCAAGTTCACTGCACTCTTCACTGTCTAAAAATGATTTACAAAGGAATAAGGATAACCAGAGTAGCAATAGTTCAGCAATAGAGACAAATAAGTTTGAGAAGCTGCCCAAAGGTGTTCAAGGAGTAACCAAGTTGGAGGATAAGTTAACTCATCACAATAAAAAATCATGCATCCCAAAATCCGCATCTATTGGAAATGAACATGGCCACAATGTTAAGCGTCGCGCTGTTTGGGGATGGGCTGCTGTAAGTATTTCCAAACATTCATTCTAGTTCTTGCTAGTTACCTTAGATTATTAACTTACGAAGTTACGATTGCTCAAGTTGGTCTATGTTTATAATCCTGTAGCAACTAATTGTTTAATCTATCTGGTTTGCTTGTGCAGGCAAAGAAGAAGCTTTCTATGGAACGCATTGATTCTCCACGTAAAGAAGAGTGAGTGATGTTCCCATTATCTGTATAAAAAATTCTGTATACATTTTCCTGCAAATACATGTTTCCCCGGTTATTCTTACATATAGCATAGAGGACCAGTACCCACTAAAAGTTCCAAGCACCTTTAGAAGTCGTCTTCCATGCTTAAGATGAAGCAATTCATGCTTTGCGTAACATAATTTTTTAGGCCAAAAAGGAAAAGGCAAAAACCAAATAGATTCACACCTGTGTTTTATAGATGATAATTATATTTTATTGTACTTAATTTTGATCCCAATTTAGGGCTAAAAGAGAGAATCTCGAGGCTGAAAAATCCGACTTGCAAAAGAGACTCACAGAAGAGGTTCTGCTAAACCCACTGCTTTCTGATTATTGTTATCTCACCTTGTTCGGACATTTTAAATAACAAGTCATCTTTCTAGTACAGATTGACGATAAAACGATTCACGATGCTAGCTTGGAAAAACAGAAGAAGACATTGCACGAGCGTCGCCTAGCTCTTCAAATAGATGTATGTTTGTCAAGACTTTTTTTTTTCATTTCTTTTTCATGTGTTATGTTAGGCTATGTATCTCTAGCAAGAGAGATGCTCATACTCCCTTATGCATCTCTTTCTTCCCTCTTTAATATCAATTCCTTTGCAAACGGCATAGCTCAAACAAGTCCAAATTTAGGTGCATGCGAAGTATAGGTCATCGTTGCTTATTTTTATCCTTATCTTGCTTGTTTGTTGCACAAAGTTAATGGTTTTTATCGAGAATACTGCATTTAACCTTATGGCAATGGCATGGTTTTGATTTCCTCTGGATTGTACTTAAGGTGTCAAGATTAGAGGAAGAGTTGCAAAGGGAAAGAGATAAGAGAACATCTCTGGAAGCTGGACTTGTCCCATCTCAAGGACCCGTGTTTCTCCCGGATACACTTGACGAGAAGGTAGCCAATGCATTACCTTATATTTAAGTAGCCTATCAAAATTTTTATTTTGCATCAAATTTTAACTTTTGATGATGATAAAGACGAAGACAGATCTCAAGGACATAGCTCAAGCAGAGGCAGACGTAAACAATTTGAACAAAAAGGTTGATGATCTCCAGATGCAGCTAAATCAACTGGTTGAGCAAAATTATGTTTCTGTGAGTGATATGTCCAATCGACATCGACCGAATCGTCAAGCAAAAATGTAAGCTTTCAGTTGGAATATCATCATTGTTGGTATAAAACATTTCCTTACTGTCTTTTTGTGAGAGTTGAATACATGTCATCCTTCTGGTGGTTCAAATTGTTTAGGGTAAAATACATCCGGAGATTTTGGCAACTGTTAACTCACAAGCAATTCATGCTTCAAAAAAAAATCACCCTCTTTGGATTTATATTTATATTTATATTTTCAATTTTCATCTCTTTTATGAATAACATGTTTGTTTTACTCCTAATACAGGAAGGATAAGCCAAAGGATACTGAAGTTGCTTTAAAGCAGTCGGGAAGCAAGGTAAACTCACGTTCTTTTAAGGCACCATGAGGTTCTCTAGTTTTCCTAGAATGTGATTTGTTTTAATGGAATTAACTGAACCGAGACCCTGATTTAACAGTATAAATATGTGGACAAAGTTGAGTGCGAGAGCGAGAACGAGAATGAGAAGAAGCAAGAACCATCTTCGGCAAATAAACAGAACACCAACCGTACGTGTGCAGCAGAGACAGTTGCGAGGAATCCCCCTGCTTTAAGTAATGCAAAGAAGTGTGCTCTGAAGGCTGAGGTATGTTCTATTCTGTTTAAACGCCGACACCGACACACCGTTGTATCGAACAATAACGAAGTCCTCTAGAATTTGAATCCATCACCAACCAAAGTTTATTTGATGCTAGATTAATTTACTCTTTTTCCTTGTAACACCATCATATTTTTCAGTGCACATTTGGTAATAAATACGAGTGGTTTCAAAAAAAGCTAATATTGTTGTTCAGGGAGCCAATTCCCCAACTTCAGCACTAGCGAAGCTGACAACACGGCTCAAATTTCTGAAAGAGCGACGATGCCAGATTCCAAAAGAAGTAGAGAAAGGCGAACGTTCAAGCCCAGATAATAATACCAAAGAAACACAACCTGTTCAAGTTGGTCAAAATGAAGAGAAAACTAGAGGACCAGACATTAGCCAATAACACTACAGTCCAAACAAAGGGGTTGTGTAAGAAAATACCAAACAGTTCCACGCTCACAAAACAAGAATCTGGAAATCAGAAAATCGGTCTCGGACCGGAGATTGAAAAAAAACTGGAAGGGCCATGGTGTTGTACCGTGCAGATAAAGCTCAAGTCGCAAGGTTAGTTGCCTCTGTTGATACTATGTTGTACATTTATATCATTGCAATTCAGCTTAGGATTGATGGTTGCTTTAGAAATGGAGGAAGTTTAATCTTGTTGCGTATGTTAAGAGTGGCTGATATCCTTAATCTTAGATGTATATATAAAATTTTTTGTTTTGTCGTCGTGTTGGACTGTAATTAATTAATTATGCATAGCTTCATATTTTTTTTGATATAATATTTTAACTATTTATAGCATTTTAAAAATTTAAAATTAAAGATAATTGTACTTAAACCCATTACAATATCCGTACTAATTGAATTGTAAATGGACTTTAATTTTTTTTTCATGCTTTTTAGTAAGGGGAAAGTGCAAATATAAGATCTAATTTAAGATTTTCTTTAAGTTATAAAATTATCTTATTAAACTTGAAGTTTGAATTTGAAAGGATTTGAAAAATATGTTAGGCTTGACAAATCTTTTAGAAAAAAATATATAATACTGTTGAACATTTTATCAAATTGAGTTAAAAACATTTGAGTTAACAAGTTATATTTTAATGAGTTTCTATTAAAATTTGATTATAAACATTTATCATGCTATGGTACTAACTAGTTCTACTTTAAATTTTTTTTATAACCATATATATATATATATATATATATATATATATATATATATATATATATATATATATATATATATATATATATATATATATATATATAGTGTAACTTGATCCCATCCCTCTCTCTCTCTCTCTCTCTCTATATATATATATATATATATATATATATATATATATATATATATATCGTATGTATTATACATATATCAGACAGAGTTGAGGGATTAGACTTGAATTTGACAATTGATCATTATTTATTAAAACTTTTGAGTTGTTTAAGTTATTAGAAGTTTTATTTTATAACTTAAAGTCTTAAACTTTATTTATAAATTGTTCGAGTCAAATTTATAAAATTACAATTCAAGTTAAGTAAACTTGAGTCGATATATATATATATATATATATATTAGAGGTTAAATTAAAAAATGAAAAGTTATGTCAATTTTATATTTATCTAAAAAAGGTAAAATTTAAGGGTAAACTACATAAATGGTTACAAAATTTTTAGGGTGGATTCATTTTAATCACCATATTTTTAAAATATTCAATAAGATCACTCAACTTTTAGTTCGATTTCTATACGGTTCCTCCCGTTAGTTTTTGTTTTTTCTTAATAAAAATGAGTAAACTACATCAATCATCACTCAACTTTCTTCTCACTCCTATTTTGGTCACTAAAGTTTAACAATTTTTAATTTAATAACTTAACTTGCCAATTGTTCATATTTTAGCCATTCTCAAATGACATGGTTATACAAATAGAAAAATTTGATTAATCCTTAAAAAAATTCGGGTAATAATTTTTTTTTTTACTTTGCTTATTAAATTTACCATATTAATAAGCAAAGTAAAAAAAATTATTACACAAATTAAATATTTCAATTAACCGATCAATTGATTATTCGATTTAATTGGTACAATATAAGGTCGAGAATTGAATAATCTGAATTTAGCAATTAACCAAAATAATTTTTAAGGATTAATCGAACCTGATTTCGGTACAAAATTTTTAAATAAATTATTTCGATTCGATTACGGTTCATAATTTCAAGCAAAATTGATTAACCAATGTGATCTATTATATAAAATATTTTTAAAATTTATGCATTACAACATGGGAAAACTACACCAGTGACCACCGAAGATATTGGGGATACCTATTTGAACCACCGAACTAAAAAAAACGTCAATCACACCACCAAACTTATTAAATCAACCTATTTTGACCACCGCCGTTAAAAAATTAACGGTGGGGTGACGGAACTGCCACGTGGCAGTTGATGGATATATTTAAAAATTACACATTTGGTCCCTGTTATTTACACATTTTTTCAATTTAGTCCTAATTTTCAATTAATAAAATAATAAATTATTTAATTAGATAGTGACACGTGTCAACACCTTATTGGAGGACTTTTAATTATTTAGATTTAATTTTATTAATTTATTTTCCTCCTCCAATCAGGTGGTGACACGTGTCACCACCTATTTAGAGGAGGAAAACGAAATTGAGCATAATTGCCACCCAGGGGATTCGAACCTGGGTGATGTAGGTGGAAATGCAATGGTTAAACCACTGCACCAAGCCCAACATTATACTTTAAAACACCCAACTTAATATTTAACTCTTATTGGTTTCTACATTTATAACCCAAAAGCTAAAACCCTAAACATTAATTTCACATATATAAATCCTAAACCCTAACCCTAAATATTTCAAATTAAACCTCAAACCTTAAAATTTTAAATTAATTTCACAATAAATATTTTAAATTAAACCCTAAACTTAAACCCTAAAAATTTCAAATTAATTCCATGTTAAATATTTCAAATTAAGCCTTAAACCCTAAACCCTAAATATTTAGGGTTTAATTTGAAATATTTAGGGTTTAGGGTTTAAGGCTTAATTTGAAATATTTAGGGTTTAGGGTTTAAGGCTTAATTTGAAATATTTAGGGTTTAAGGCTTAATTTGAAATATTTAACATGGAATTAATTTGAATTTTTTAGGGTTTGAGTTTAGGGTTTAATTTAAAATATTTATTGTGAAATTAATTTAAAATTTTAGGGTTTGAGGTTTAATTTAAAATATTTAGGGTTAGGGTTTAGGATTTATATATGTGAAATTAATGTTTAGGGTTTTAGCTTTTGGGTTTTAAATGTAGAAACCAATAAGAGTTAAATATTAAGTTGGGTGTTTTGAAGTATAATGTTGGGCTTGGTGCAGTGGTTTAACCATTGCATTTCCACCTACACCACCCAGGTTCGAATCCCCTGGGTGGCAATTATGCTCAATTTCGCTTTCCTCCTCTAAATAGGTGGTGATACATGTCACCACCTGATTGGAGGATGAAAATAAATTAATAAAATTAAATCTAAATAATTAAAAGTCCTCCAATAAGGTGTTGACACGTGTCACTATCTAATTAAATAATTTATTATTTTATTAATTGAAAATTAGGACTAAATTGAAAAAATGTGTAAATAACAGGGACCAAATGTGTAATTTTTAAATATATCCATCAACTGCCACGTGGCAGTTCCGTCACCCCACCGTTAATTTTTTAACGGCGGTGGTCAAAATAGGTTGATTTAATAAGTTTGGTGGTGTGATTGACGTTTTTTTTAGTTCGGTGGTTCAAATAGGTATCCCCAATATCTTCGGTGGTCACTGGTGTAGTTTTCCCTTACAACATCTTATACTCTAGTGATTTTGATACCCTTCTAATTTCTTTTAAGGGTAAACTACACAGATGACCACTTAACTATGTGTTTGGTGTCAAAATGACCACTATATTATTTTTGCCGCAAATGCACCACACAACTATTTAAACGGTTCCATTTTAGCCACACGCCGTTAAAAAAACGAAAAAGTTGACGGAACTGTTAAAAATTGGTATAATTACACATTTGATCCTCTATATTTATACAATATATCAATTTAGTCTTAATTTTAATCTAATAAAATAAATTAATTATTCAATAAGATGGTGACACGTGTCACCACCTTATTGGGGGATTTTATTATTTTTATTTAACTAAATTGATTAATTTCCCCCTCCAATCAGGTGGTGACACGTATCACCCTGATTGGAGTAGGAAAAATGAAAACCAAGAAACTGCCCTTGGTAGGAATCAAACCTAAGACCTTGAGGGTGTAGTTAGCACAAGTTTACAACTGAGCCAAGCATATAATTGTAATATGCAATACTAATAATAATATATGTGTTATACACATTAAGAAAAAAAAAACAATATACTCGCCTTTATTCTCCTCGGGGGTGTAGCACGCACAAGCTTGATCTTGTCTAAATTTTAATGGGTTTTGTTTCTTTTTTTCCTTATTCTCCTCCTGATCTGCCTGTTTCATCTTGTTCTCTGTTTTTTTCTCTCGTTTTTTTGTCCTGCTTGATCAGAATGGTTTTTGTTTGTTTGCTGCTTGTGAATCTGCTTTTCAACTATCTATTGCAAATTTGAAAGTGTACTGAAATTTGGAGGATTCAGTTTAACATGAAATGAGTTTATTTCTTATTGTAATTGTGGATTAGAGATTCAATGATCTTAGTTCTGAGCCAAAGTTTTGAATGGTTGTTGACTTGGTCCAGTTCTGCTTTCTCTTGCCTTTTGATCCCTTAATTGATTGAGTTAAGTGCTGCTTGGATTTCTTATTAATGGCTCTAATGCTAATATATATCTTATTCGATTGTAATTTAGTTTAGAATATTATATATATATAATAGTATTAAAATAATCAAAATTAAAAAAATAAATATAAAATATTAAAAAATAATTTTTAAATTTTAATTATTTTAACATAATTATATATTTAATATTTCAAATTAAATTTTCCTTGAATTATTTTAACATAATTATATATTATTTTAATATTATTATATATATATAATATTCCAAACTAAATTACAATCAAATAAGATATATATTATAATTAGTATTGCATATCAAAAATATTTATTTGGCCTAGGGGCAAACCCATGCCACAACCCTTAAGAATTCTCAGGATCAAATTTTGCTAAGGGCGATTATATTGTTTGTTTTTTCTTTCTACATATGTATAACACATATATTATTATTAGTATTGCATATCACAAGTATATGCTTGACTTAGTGGTAAACTGTGCTACACCCCCAAGGTCTCAGGTTTGATTCCTACTACGTGTCACCCTGATTGGAGGGGGAAATTAATTAATTAATTTTATTAGATTAAAATTATGACTAAATTGATATATTGTATAAATATAGATGACCAAATGTGTAATTATACCAATTTTTTAACAGTTCCGTCAACTTTTTCATTTTTTTAACGGCGTGTGGAAAAAATGGAACCATTTAAATAGTTGTGTGGTGCATTTGCGGCAAAAAATAATATAGTGGTCATTTTGACACCAAACCCATAGTTCAGTGGTCATCTGTGTAGTTTACCCTTCTTTTAAAAAGAGTTTTGGCTCTAGGTAGAATTAATAGGTGTGAACTTTCAATTTTTGACTTTCTAATTGTTTTTACAATTTTATCACAACCGAACAATTATTAAATTTATCATATTTGATATTTTAATAAACAAAGTAAAAAAATCATTTCCAAAATCAAATATTTCGGTTAACTGGTTAATCGATTATCTGATTTAATTAGTACAATATAAGATCGAAAATTGAATAATTTGAATTTATCAATTAACCAAAATATTTTTTAAAGGATTAATTAAATTTTTCTATTTGTATAAACATGACATTTGAGAGTTGCCAAAAGATGAACAATTCGAAAATTAAGTTATTAAATTGAAAAAAATTTAAACCCTAATGACCAAAATATAAGTAAGAATAAAGTGGAGTAATGATTAGTGTAGTTTACCCATTTTTTTATTAAGGAAAAAACGAAAACTAACGTGACCTTCTAACGGAAGGTAAAAAGCGAACTAAAAGTTTGGTGACTATATTGAAATCAAACTAAAAGTTGGGTGACTTTATCGAACATTTTAAAAGTACAGTGACCAAAATAAATTTGTCTTAAAAGTTTGGTTACTATTTATATAATTTACCCAAACTTTAATTAATTTTTTAATGTATCATATCATCAAATGAATTGAAATTAACAATATAAAGATAAAAATATAATAAATCAATAACCTACGTAAAATTTCATTTTTTTTTTCAAAATCGATAATCAAAACAAAAACATTTTAAAACCAAAATTTAAAAAATACCTCGCCATGATAAATTTCAATGTCATTATCGGGACTTTCAATTTCATTGCTTGCTAACCACATTGTGAAGGGAGAACATGAATTGGCCGCACAACCTCAAAACGCTCAAACATTCGATTTCTCCAAAATTTGAGCCTCATACTTTACCCATAAAAATTTCCATGGATATAAAATTAGGCTAAGGGGCCACCACATCTTTAACTCTATTTTCCCACGAACTTGGGAGCTTCCTCACCACCATTATATCAATATAAAAGTACAATTGATACAACATAAAATAATACAAAAACGATAGATATATGAAATATTTAAAAACAATTAAGAATAATAGTAAAGAACAATCAGTGTCTATTTGTCTATGCCATTTTAATTTTGTCAAACAATTCTTATTTAGATGGTAAACTAACAATAAATATTTTTGATGATATGGTTGAGAATGATAAGGACACAACTGAAAAACGAACCAACATTGAGGGGTTTTTTACTATTATTTTTTAATTTTTTATATGTAATTTTGTTTCATCTTTAAAAAAAATTAAAAATTAATTTTTTAAATATTGGATTATATTTAAAGCGAAAGGATTACAAAGAAATTACACCTCAAAACATTGAAAAAATAAATGTGTAAAAATAAAACAATAAAATTTTAAGAGGCGTGAAAGACATTAAAATACAAAATCTATCACGTTTAGAAGAACTTGAACAATCTTCTGAAAGAAATTCAGTGAACAAACTACTTTGACCAGAAGTGTTCTATGAAAAAAGCAAATCTTTGCGCTACTTATTTTTGGCATAACGACACAACTACAAAAGGGAATAATAATCATATACATAACAGCCTCATTCGCTAGCAATGGCTCGTTGATACTCGTCATCCGAACGTAAAACTATCAAAAGATAGACAACTATTATAAAGACAGACTATAACTGCTATAAAAGTAGACGAAAGAACTACCATAAAAGCAAATAAAAGAACTGCCATAAAGATGTGATATGAATTTGGCAAAACAAGAAAAAAAATTTGAAAAGTAAAATATTCATCAACATAAGATGAATTTTATTTATCTACAAAATTAACAAAAAGATTAAAGATCACTATCGATGAAGAAAAAAATAACAAAAAAATTTAAATTTTTTCAATCGCCTCAAAGCAAATAAGAAGAGTGAAAAGTTTAAAAACCAAATTAACACGATATTAATAGATATATACACAAATGTTATCACTCTACTTGTGATCGTTCGTTCATAGTGGAGCGATAGTAAGTTTACAAATATACTAGTAAAATTTAAAAATTAAAGCACATGTTAATATGTTATCAACATAAATAAAATTGAAAAAAAATATTAGAATATAATTCATAATTTTTTTATTTATAATCTCACACTTATTTCAGTTTAATTTTTATTTTAGTTACATTTTAATATTAATAAGCAAATGACATTGTTTTTATATAAACAAATACCACTATACAATTGAGTACCAAAAAAATCATCAATATTGTTTTTTATTAAATAGATAGTTTTTAATATTAATATTAAATTTCGAACGAGACAATATGAATATTCTCAACCACTCGATTAATTATTAATATTATTATTTTTATTGTGCTTTCATGTTATCATACCACATCAATAAAAATGTTGACCTTAATTGACCATAGTTGACCCATCACAAAGAATTTAGGGTAAACTATACTAATGACCACCGAACTATGGGATTGGTGTCGATTTGACCATTATATTTTCAATTGTGTTAAATATACCACATAACTATTTAATTGGTTCCAATGTAGCCACCTGCCGTTAAAAAAACGAAAAAGTTAACGGAACTGTTAAAATAATTGGTATAATTACACATTTAGTCCCATTTATTTATACAATCATTCAATTTAGTCCTAATTTTAATCTAATAAAATAAATTAATTATTCAATTAGGTGGTGATACGTGTCACCACCTTATTTGAGAGATTTATCTATTTTTATTATATTTATTAAATTTATTTTCCTTCTCCAATGAGCTAAGCGTTTTTCTGGTACATAGAATACCTAATATATTATATATCGTATATAGGTGACATGATTCTTGGTGCTTATTTGATTGGTAACATGACAGCATTAATTGTAAAAGGATCCAAGACGGAGAAGTTCAGGGATAAAATGGCAGATGTTATTAAGTATATGAACAGAAATAGACTTGATAGGGAACTCCGTAATCAGATCAAAGGCCACTTGCGCTTACAGTACGAAAGTAGATACACTGAGGCTTCGGTTCTTCAGGATATTCCCATCTCTATCCGAGCTAAGGTAACATATAAATTGTAACAAACCAAAATTGCTTGTTTATTGAGAGAAAATCAATGAATGTACAAAGAACTACTGGATAATTATATATACAGGAAGAAAGAAGAAGCTGTAATATCCAGCTGTCATAACTAACTATAACTAACCCTAACGATATAATACTAACCAACTAAACTTAACAAATTAATATACTTAATATCCCCCCCTCAAGATGGAGGTTGATAAAGATCAACTAATCCCATCTTGCTGATAAATCCATGGAAAGCTGGGCTATGAAGAGCTTTGGTGAAGATGTCGGCAAGCTGATTGGCAGAGCTCACATGAAAGAGCTTGAGAAAGCCATCACGAACCTTGTCTCGAATGAAGTGGCAGTCGACTTCGATATGTTTGGTTCGCTCGTGGAAGACTTGATTCGAGGCCAAATGCACAGCAGACTGGTTATCACAATACAATGAAGCATGAGGAATAGAAATGTGAAAGGATGATAACAAGGATGTAAGCCACACTAGTTCACATGTAGCAGCTGCCATAGCACGATATTCTGCCTCGCAGGAGGATCTGCTAACTGTGGTCTGCTTTTTGGACTTCCACGAGATAATGCTGTTACCCAAATACATGCAATAACCAGAGATTGACCGTCTTGTATCAGGGCAAGACCCATAATCCGAGTCAACAAAACCATGCAGCTGAAGAGTAGAATTAGCAGGAAAAAATAGACCTAAAGCTGGTGTTTTCTTGATATAGGCAAGAAGATGATATGCTGCGAGGAGGTGAGGGTGTCGTGGAGATGATACAAATTGACTAAGAAGATGTACAGCATATGTTATATCAGGGCGAGTGTGTGTTAGGTAAAGAAGACGTCCTATCAGCCTCCTGTATTGCTGAGGATCTTGTAACAGCTCACCATCATGAAGACTCAACTTGGTGGAAACTGCAATTGGTGTATCAGCAGGCTTGGAAGCAAGAGTACCAGTATCTTCAAGAAGGTTCAAGGCATACTTGCGTTGGGAAAGAGAAATTCCTGAAGAGTTTCGAGCAATTTCGAACCCCAGAAAGTATTTCAAATTCCCTAGGTCCTTAAGCTTGAAGTGTTTATGAAGGAAAGCTTGTACATCTTGTAATTGCTCAACATTTCTCCCTGCTAAGATTATGTCATCAACATATACTAGTAGCACAATCATGTTGTCATCAGAACCATGAACAAAGAGGGAATGATCAGAAGGGGATTGTTGAAAACCATAAAGAAGGACAACCTTAGAAAAGGCATTAAACCATTGCCTCGATGCTTGCTTGAGGCCATATATGGACTTTTGAAGCTTGCAAACCAAGTTAGAACCAGAAGTGTTAGGGAAATAACCTTGAGGTAACTTCATGTAAACCTCTTCATCAAGGTATCCGTTTAGAAATGCGTTGTTAACATCCAATTGTAACAATTGCCAATCCTTGGAAGCAGCAATGGCAAGTAAAACTTTGAAAGAAGTCATTTTGGCCACTGGAGAAAAAGTGTCAGTGTAGTCAATGCCTTCAACTTGAGTGTAGCCTTTAGCAACTAGGCGAGCTTTGTAACGATCAAGTGAGCCATCAGCTTTGTATTTCACACGATAGACCCACTTTGAATCAATGGCCCTTTTTCCTTCAGGGAGGGAAACAACAGTCCAGGTTTGCAAGTCTTCCATTGCCTTCAATTCTTCATTCATGGCAGCTTGCCAAGCTGGAAATTTCACTGCTTGGTGATAGAAAGTTGGCTCATAAATGGTAGAAATATTAGCTATAAAATGAGTATAGGATGAAGAAAGCTTCGAGGTTGACATGAACTCTTCAATAGGATAACGAACAGAAGAATCACCATTAGAACCAACCAAAACATTGTTGCAATGATATTTCTGTAGGTATGAAGGTTTGTGAACATTTCTGGTCGAACGTCGAACAGGTTGAACATGTTGAACATGTTGAACAGGTTGATCATGTTGAATAGGTGGAACAGGTTGAACATGTTGAATAGGTTGAACCTGTAAATCTAATTGGCTAGATGAATCTGTAGAAGGTTGGCGAACTTGCTGTATTTGTGACATTGGTTGAATAGGTGCAACCTCAATGGATGTGGATCTTGTTACACTTCTAATAGGAACATCAGTAGGAATTTCAGCTACAGGATGAACTACATGTATATGTTCAGTAGGAGCATGAATAATAGGAACTTCATTTGTTGAAGCTTCAGGGGTTATATCTGTATGCTCAACAAGATCAGTAGGTGCAGAATTATCAGAAACCGCTTCAGTTGCATGCTCAGATGTTACATCTGCATATGAGACACTTGTATGTGGTAAAGATATGCTGGGAAAAAGATCAACATCACCACTAGCATCAGGAATATTATGAAATGGGAAAATATTTTCATGAAAATGGACATCTCGAGACATGACAATGGTTTTAGTTTTTAAAACATAGACTTTATAACCTTTAATACCTGGGGAATAACCAAGAAAAATGCCAGGCAATGCTCTTTCAGTAAACTTGTCTCTATGATTCTTAAGGGTGGACACAAAAACTAAACAACCAAAGGTTTTGAGAACAGAATAATCAGGTTGTTTGTTATGAAGCAATTCAAAAGGTGACAAGTTATTTAGTAAATGAGAAGGTAGCCTGTTGATAATATAAGTGGCTGTCAGTAAGCAATCTCCCCAAAATCGAATTGGGACCTTTGACTGGAAGTATAAAGCACGAGCAATAGCTAGAAGGTGTTGGTGCTTGCGTTCTACAACTGCATTCTGCTGGGGAGTCTCAACACAGGAATATTGATGAACAATACCCAGCTTAGAGAACAAATCTGTAAACTTGAGCTCAGGAGCATTATCAGATCGAAAGGTTTTTAAAACATAACCAAATTGCCTTTGCACCATTGCAATAAAAGATGGAATAATCTGAGAAACATCAGATTTATGTTGTAGCAAAAAGGTCCATGTTAATCTTGTAAAGTCATCAACTAAGGTCAAAAAGAAACGCTGAGAGTTATAAGTAGCAACTTTAAATGGTCCCCATATATCACAATGAATGAGTTCAAAGGGAACAGAAGAACGAGAAGAAGAAATAGGAAAAGGAACACGTTTCTGTTTAGCAGCAGGACATATGGTACAACATGAATCATCTTTAACAAAATTAGGCAAAGAACTCCTCAAACTATCTAAAACATTAGAGCTTGGATGACCCAATCGATTATGCCAAGAAAAAGAAATTTTATTTATAGAACAGGAATCATTAACATGTACATTTGTATGTTCATATCCAACAGGTCTGGAAAAGACAATATCAGAAGTATTATCATCAAAAGAAAACAAATACAATCCATGATGTAACTTAGCCTTCCCAATCAGCTGGCAACGATCCTGTATGAGACAATTGTTGCAATTAAAAGTAAGCAACAAATCAGGATTATGCTTAAGTAAACTACTAACAGATAAAAGATTAAAATTAAAACCAGGTACATACAAAACCTCATGCAAAACAATCTTGGAGGAAATGCGAACAGTACCAGCAAAACCAACAGAAACAACAGACTTGTTAGGCAATATAATAGTCCCATTTTCAATAGGATTCAAGGTTTGAAAAAGATTTTTGGAAAAACAGACATGCTTAGAAGCACCTGAATCCAAAATCCATGAATCTTGAGAATTAAGGGAACTAAAAGAATTAATAAAAGAAACATTCTTGCCTTGCATAACCATGTTTACAGAATTAGGAATATGAAGATCTGAAGCTGCTTGAAGCTGATTGGTGAGCATGGCAATCAGCTGCTTACACTGTTGAGAAGACAAAGAATCTGCTGTAGACTGTTCTTGCTGTTCAAGAGATGAACTAACAGTGTGGGGCACAGCATTTACATGAGAAACATGAGACTGTTTTCCTTTCGAATGGTAACCAGGAGGAAAACCATGGAGCTTATAGCATTTATCCTTTATGTGACCCATTAAACCACAATGGCTGCATTGAGGCCTCGCCTTCTTATGAACAACATTAGACTTGATGGCAAAAGAAGCATCAGTAATAGGATTGTCAAGCTTTATAAAGCGTTGACTTTCTTCTTGTGACACCAAAGAAAAAACTCTGGTAATGTCTGGTAAGGGATCCATTAACAGGATTTGACCACGAACATGAGAATATGAATCATTAAGTCCCATTAAGAACTGCATAGTCTGTTCTTTCTTCTGTTCTTCAAACATCTTGCGAACACCTTCACAAGTACACTTAGAACAAGAACAAAAAGATTTAAGAGACATCAACTCGTCCCATATGATTTTTAGATTGGTATAGTAAGTAGAAATTGAGTTTGTTCCTTGAACAAGATCAAGCAATTTCTTGCGCAAAGAGAAGATACGAGGACCGTTGTTTTGCTGAAAACGATCCTCCAAATCCTTCCAAACTGCAGCTGCAGTAGAGTGATACAACAAACTGACAGCAATCTCTTTGGAAACAGAGTTCAGCAACCAGGAATTAACCAGATCATTTGCTCGAGTCCAGGCATTGAAGCGATCAGCAGGTTCACGAGCTGGTGCAGAGATGGAACCATCTACAAAACCAAGTTTGTTCTTGGCTGATAAAGCCATCATCATAGCACGACGCCAACTGTGATAATTGTCATTGCTGAGGAGCTGAGTAACAAGAATCATGCCTGGGTTATCAGATTGGTGAAGGTAATATGGATTCTGACCATTGTTGAAGGAATCACTAAGATTGACTTCTCCCATGATCAAAAGAAACAAGAAGAGAAAAGAAAAGAGAGGATGCGGAAGCTTGTTTAGAAATCTTTTCAACTGATACCATGTAACAAACCAAAACTGCTTGTTTATTGAGAGAAAATCAATGAATGTACAAAGAACTACTGGATAATTATATATACAGGAAGAAAGAAGAAGCTGTAATATCCAGCTGTCATAACTAACTATAACTAACCCTAACGATATAATACTAACCAACTAAACTTAACAGATTAATATACTTAATATAAATAGTACGCAGTCTGCTGTTCCTTTTATATTTCTGTTAGCACATAAACTATTTTTACTGAAAGAAGGGAAAAATATCAATGTAAATGAAGAAAATTCCAAAGTTCCAATCTTGGATAACCAGATACTAAGATGCAGTATTTATCATATATCAGATCCCAGTGGAAGCTACGCGAATAGGTTATAAATTATAATGATATGGACAATATCTATTCTAGTTAAGAAAGATAATAATCATATCTATTTTTGTAGATGTTCTCTTTATTGGTATTTTCCCTAATGCTCAATACATTTATTTTTATGCTTTTCCTTCAATGGTTTCTATTTTGTTTGTGGTTTTGCAGATTTCCCAATCTCTTTATATGCGATATATTGAGAATGTTCCTCTTTTCAAGGAATGCTCTTCAGAGTTTATTAATCAGATTGTAAGGTTTCTGTTCTCAAATAAATGCAAGTTGCTTAAAGATACAGATTTCTTTTATTGTTTCTAATTTGGTAATAAATGGTTCATATGCTCATTTGTGCTTTGTTGTATTGAACTTACTCTGCATCATGTTTTATAAAAGAGAGTTGACATGATATAGCAAGCCAGGAGTGCTGTTCCAAATGCTTATTTGAAGCAGCATGATTTCATTTTTTCCCCCAAAGTAAATCGGTCTCTTGGACTCGATAATCGTTTTATATAACCAAAAAAAATCTTCAAATGTTTGGCCTGTCTATTGCTGCATCCAGATTCCACCTTCACAATAACATAGAAGAGGAGAAAAAGAAAGAAAGAACTTTTAAATATGAAGTTAACGCTTGATTCTTTTGATCTTGCAGGTTATTAGACTCCATGAAGAATTTTTTCTCCCAGGAGAAGTAATAATGGAACATGGAAATGTTGTAGATCAACTTTATTTTGTCTGTCATGGTGTGCTGGTATGATTCGTTATGTTTTTATTGTGCGGTCAATAAAATACATTTATATCTTATTTCCCTACTTCTGCCTATCCCCAGATGTCTCCTAAGCCTTATATACGATATATAATATATTTGGTATTCCATGTACTAGAAAATTTCTTGAATAATTAATTTATTTTATTAGATTAAAATCAGGACTAAATTGAATGATTGTATAAATAAATAGGACTAAATGTGTAATTATACCAATTATTTTAACAGTTCGGGTAGGTGGCTACATTGGAACCAATTAAATAGTTATGTGGTATATTTAACACAATTGAAAATATAATGGTCAAATCGACAACAAACCCATAATTCGGTGGTCATTAGTATAGTTTACCCAAGAATTTATTTGAAAGAATTGAAATATTACCAAAAAAAAAACTTTAAATATGCAAGTTAAAAACTAACAAATGTTGAGGGTTTAAATCGCCGAATATAATATTTGTAAATTATAGTCTAAACCTCTTAAATTACCCGTATAATTTATCGTCGTCATCATCAAATCTTTAATCAAAATTCCTTAAGCAGCTTCCTTACTTGCTCCAATGTCACGAACAGAACCACCGTGAACGGCCCTTGCCTTGACACCGTCGGCAAAAACCCTTTATAAAGCGCCTTAAACCCTTCCCCTTTCACCGTCTTCATTAAGCAATCGACCGCCCCGTTATAAGGTGGGCGGCTACCAGCTTCCACCTTCATGCTCATCACCCTCGTCTTAATAACATCCACCGGGTTCGACGCCACCGCCGCTACCAACCCCGCCGCGAAGCTCGCCGTCACGTGCGTCCCCAACCCATCTTCCATGATTGCGTTCTCCAACACAGCTTCCTTTATCTGATCGTAAGTCGCCAGCTGCGACGCCGTGACGATCATCGCTCGGTTCACGGTGAGGGACGAGCCCCGCCACAGGCTACCCACGCCTTCCTGCTTCGAAATCCGAGCGATGGCGTCGAAAACGCCCTTGTAATCACGGCGTTGCGCCCGCGGGAGTCTACCGTCGGCCTGCATGCGTACCATCGCCATATCAGCCGGGTTCCCCACAGCCGCTCCGATTCCTCCTGCAATAAGTCCGGCGGCGATCTTCTTTGACAAGTGCATGGTCTTCGTCTCCGGATCGGTCCACCGCTGCTTGAAGATATCGTAAAGGCCCATTCGGGTGGTCGAGTAGAGGGACTGGCGGAGAACGGTAGCCGAAACGCCGGAGAAGAGAGCGCCGAGGCCTTCAGAGTGAACAATACGGAGGCCGAGAGAGATTGGACCCAGGCGCTGAGGAGGAGGAGATAGATGAATGGAAGCGGTGGCGGAAGAACCGGAAGAGAAAGCGAGAGCCGGGCGGAGGTGGTGGGAGGTGGCGGCCATTGTTTCGCCTTGAAGTTGCAAGCGGACTTTGATGAGATCGAGAGGGTGAGTTGAACAGCCGGCAACAATGGAGGCAACGCCGCCTTCTACAAAGCCTTTAACACCCATCTATTGTCCGATTTCAACTTCAAAGGAACCTGCCGGCTGCCTGAATGAGAGGTAGGGTTTCGTAGGACTAATATTTATGCTTACATATAATAAAGGCCAATTCTTCTATTAGTCCCTTTACTATTTAAAATTTATGAATTTATTCTCTATACTCTATTTTGATTATTTTTAGTCCTTATTCTTTTCCAATATCAAAATTCCAGTCCCGAACAAAACAATTACCGTAAAATTTGTTAGATCAAATTATGCTCTTGATTTCTTGTATTACACATAAAGTGTCAATTTAATTATTCTTTAATACGATCATTTTAAGTTCTTATAATTTACTTGTATTGTCATGTATTTTCTGAACCAAAGCTGAAATTTTAAAATTAAAATATATAATTATTAAAACGGACCAAATTTATGCGTGGTAAAAAACAGACAAAATTTGACGTGTAATATATAATAGGGAAGAAATATAGATTAATTTCTAATAGAAATATAAATATATGTATTGGGCCTGGTAGTGAAGAACTGTAGCTTGAATTGGGCTGCTGAACCGAATTAAAGAATCAAATTCAAGAAGCTAGTTTTAGCCTTTACAGAGTTCGGGCCATTATTTAGACTTGAAAAAGGGTTTTATGTTAGGCTTGAACCGGGTTCACATGTTTGTCTCGCTTTTATATTAGGGTAAACTACAACGAAGGTCACTCAATTATGGGTAAGGTTACATTTGGGTCACTCAATTATTAAAAGTTACGTTTGGGTCACTCAATTATGGGTAAGGTTACATTTGGGTCACCCAATTATTAAAGGTTACATTTAGATCACTCAATTATGGGTAATGTTACATTTGAGTCACCCTTCATATTTAAAAAAAGTATATTAATTTGTGTATTAGATTAATTAATGATTTCAAATGAAGTATTCTAATGTTAACAAGGGTATACAAGTGTTTTGGAAGAAAAAATGACTAAATTAATGTACTTTTTTAAATATGAAGGGTGACCCAAACGTAACCTTACCCATAATTGAGTGACCCAAATGTAACCTTTAATAATTGGGTGACCTAAATGTAACCTTACCCATAATTGAGTGACTCAAATGTAACTTTTAATAATTAAGTGACCCAAATGTAACTGTACCCATAACTGAGTGACCACCGTTGTAGTTTACCCTTTATATTACTAGTTCGTATGTTTTTTTTTGAAAGGATATATTTTTTTTTTTGAAAGGAACTAGTTCGTATGTTGATTTAAGGTTTAAGATCCATTTGCTCGTAAATTCCTTTTTTTCCTCCTATTTTTGTTTGGTTATTAAAATTTTAAATAAATTACAATTTAACAAATTTTAATTTAATTCATCTGTTTATCTTCTAGTGTTATTCTTTTTCATGTTTTGGTCGGAAGGTTTAAAACCCTGGTTGTTCTTTTTTCGTATTTCTCTTTTTTTATAGTTTTTTTAGGGTGGACATTCGATCGAATCGAGTTGAGTCAAAAAAATTTGAGTTTGTCAAGTTGAATAATTCTATTTTATAACTTAAACTTTATTTGAAATATTTTTGAATCGAGTCAAATTATTCGATTTTTCGTTCAAATTTAATTGTAAACATTTATAATTTTATGATACTAATCAATTTAAGTATATACAACATGCATATATACTTCTTCACATTTTTTCATATGTGAGGGGGACAAATTATTCGAACCCGGCAAGTATCGATCCATTCTGATAAGATTTGAGTTTTTAAAATTTGGGTCAATTATAATGCCCATCTTTTTATATTTTTCAATTATCTCCTTATTTTATGGAATAAAAATGATTTTTGTTTGTGTTGGGTTATATGGATGTAAAAAGTTGACTCGACCTGAAAATCTACCTGAAACCTGCTCGAGTCAGAACCTGATTTGACCCGAGAATTTGATGACCCGAACCCGAACTGTAACTGACTGTTGCTGACCCGAACTCGATCTGTGTCCGACTGAAACGAACCCGAACCCGAGACCGACCTGGCAAATTACCTGATATTACCTGACTAAATCGACCCGAGATTCGATTTTACCCGACATGTTTTTTACCCGACATTTTTTGAAACCGACCTGTTTTGAACTCGACCTGTTTTGAACCCGACATGTTATTAGACCCGACCTGTTTTGAACCCGACCTGTTTTGAACCCGACCTGTTTTAAACCCGACTTGTTTTGGACCCGACCTGTTTTTAACCCGACCTGTTTTATACCTGAACTGATATTGACTTGGTTTTATAATTGATACTTAATAAGTAATAATGATATTTTTAATATACGATATGAAGTAATATTATGAACTATTATGAAAAAGTATATATCTATAATTTGAATAGTTTAAAATGTTAAATTTCTAACAATATGTATTATATATATAATTAAAAGATTTATTTTTAATAAATAAAAGATTTGTTTAATAAGTAATTAGTAAAAATAAATATAAACTTGATAAATAAAAATATTTATTTTTAATAAATAAAAATCTAATATATACTAAAATACATAGTACATATAGAATTTTTACTAAGGCATATATAGATAAATTTAATAATAAGGCATACTAAAATATATAGTATATATTTTTTAATTCATACTAATTTGATTTGATATTGTTTATTTTAACTTCTTTCTTAATATATAGACTAATGCATATTAAAATACATACATAGTATATATTTTTACAATTAATAATTTAAATCTTTCTCAATTAATTTATTAATTAATATTGTTTATTTTAAGTCTGAAATTTTTTATAAAAATTTACAAAGGTACATTACACCAAAATATTTTAAGCTTGTAAAATATTTAAGTTTAAATTTTTTTTTAATTGGTATTGTTTATTAAAAGGCATTCCTTGTTAGTTTTCTACAATTAGTAATTGGTGTTTGTTTCTTATAAAACAAGTAAAAATGAAATGTAAAGTAAAATGTACAACTTTTTTAAGAAAATGACCTCATTAAAAACCCCTCTAAACATAGGTAGGGGAAAAGAGTGCCCATAATATTATTAATGAAAGCAAAAAAGTGTATAAGTTTACAAACATTGGAATCCAACATCAGACTTACAAATCCATCAGACTTACAAATCCAGCAACAGACTTAAAAATTACAATCCAACAACAAACAAAATTACAATCCAGCAACAACCACATTTTGCATCCAGCAACAAAAAAAACTAAGTATACCAGCAACATCAAAATAATAGCAGCAATAACAGGTAAATTAGAATCCTACAAAATGAAAATAAAGACTTACAACAAAAAAAAAACACAAACAGAATCAAAAACAAAAACAACTATCAAAGTCCATATACCTTAACCAGGAGGATCACAATCCTACAAAAGTTTACACCCCATTTCACTAAGTATTAGTGTGCTTGCTTTGTTTAAGGGGGGTCTGCACAAGGAATAAGAATCAGAAACAATAGATCACAAACAAAATCAGAAAACAATAAACATAAGTATAGAATAATAAGATATACCTTCCTTAACCAATAATTGGATCTGCACCAGAAGCATCAGAGATTGGAGAATCATTCACAACACTAAGATATTCTTCATCTCTTTCCTCTGGTTCAAAGCCATACAACCAATTGCGTGTGGTCGCAAACATCTCAACATTCTTAAGCAACATCCTAGACCTCAATTTGGTCAAAATCCTACCCCCCATACTAAAGGAAGATTCTGAAGCAACTGAAGTAATCAGAATGGCTAAAATATCTCTAGCCATCTATGATAGTACTGAAAAAGAAAGAGATTGAGCTTTCAAGTACTGTAAAATATCAAATTTAGCATCTTTAGTGCGAGAGAGAAGGGGCAAGGAAATGTAAGAGTCAACATCGGATTTTCCACTCCTAGAAGCAGCTAAATTGGCATCGAAATTCTAAAATAAAATAGATAAAAACCTTATAAATAAATTGCAATTGAATCTCAAGCATCAAATAAATTTAAAAACAGAAGCCTAAGTGAACTTAATCAAAATGAAGAATTACCTGAAACAGATTGGATTTTTTGAATGTTCGAGGTCGACCGGAACTCGACACAATTGAACCTTGAGAGGATGAGTTACTTTGGACAGAAGAATTTGATGAAGAACAAAGTACAGTCTTTGAATAATATATATACATATTAATGAACTCATTATAAATTGTGCTTACCCTCCTTTCAACCTCATCCTCAACATAGAGGACACCATACAACTCTTTCAAAAGTTGTAATTTATATCTAGGGTCAAGCAAAACAGCAAATGAGAGAATAGTTGAGTGATCAGACTAATATTTCTCATACAACTAAAGCACTGGTCCTGCCATTGCAAAAATACCTTGACAATGATCACTATGAGCATCACATAACAGTTTCTCAATGGCTGCAACATTTTCTAAGTACAAATTAGAAGTGAGATAGTTGGATCCAAAGAACAAAGTAGTAATCTCATAAAAGGGCTCAAAGAAATCACAAATTAACGTACAATATTCTACTCAACATCAGTAATTAAGTTCAAGTCATTCTCCCTATTGACTAACAAATTGATAGCTGATTTAGCATCAAGTGTCCTACGAAGCATCAAGTAAGTAGAGTTCCATCGAGTAGGAACATCTAATATCAACTTTCCAAAAAAATCAGAACCACAATCTTTAACAGCCAAATCAAAGTTACAAAGTCTAGAGTCAGAAGAATCTATAAACTTAACTACTTCACGTAATTTAACAACATAACAATCTATTACCTTCAAGTCTTTTTGAACTATCAAGTTCAAAATATAGGCTGCACACCTTACATGAAAATATTTACCATTGCAAGGAAGGGAAAAAATCGCATGCATATCATCTTTTAGTCGCTTAACCATTTTCTCATTAGAATAAGCATTTTCAAGAGTAATTGTAAAACCCTTTTTTTCAAGACCCCACTCATCATGAGGTGGGGGGAAACGACGGAAGTTAAGTATTTTAGATTGAAGTTTCTAATTATTGTCCAAAAATGAGCAGTTAAAGCAAAATAAGAACGAGAAGTACAAGCAGACCATCCATCACAAATAAAACAGATTCGACTTGGAATAGCATGCATAGACTCAAGTACCAATTTCTTATGCTTCTCATGCTTTGACAAGCAATATTTAGTAACAATATACCTTGAAATATCCTTCACATTAGAATTCAAATATTGATGCAAAGCCCTAAGTTCTTCATTCTCAACCACACTTAATGCATAACCATGACAAAGTATAACCTCAGCAAATAAATCACAGTAAATTTTCTGATCAAATGAACTCTCTAAACTAGTATTGGGAGTAGTAGCAAGAAAGTCTTTGTAAGCAGGACATTTTTCAGTATGCCTTTTAGGGTTAGAAGTCCCAATATAAGAATCAGC
Organism: Hibiscus trionum; assembly: GCA_030270665.1. Lineage (NCBI taxonomy): Eukaryota > Viridiplantae > Streptophyta > Magnoliopsida > Malvales > Malvaceae > Hibiscus > Hibiscus trionum. Next base: position 2,286,173 of record BSYR01000016.1, read on the forward strand.
TTTATAAATTTTGGTTTTGCAGTACTTACATTGAGTAAACATACCTTCTGGAAGCTTAACAAATGTATAATGACTCCAAACATGAGAAGTTTTTCTTCCAAAGTCTCTTAAATTTGCAGATGTAGCCCTCTGCTTTGAGGTATGAACAGCTTCAGACAGTTAATCATTGGCATTTTCATTTTCTGGTAGGTCTGGACGTCTGGTACATAACAAAGACAATAAAATGCAATTGTAGTTAGAAAATATATAACAAGTTAAGAGAAAAGAGAAATTAAGAAGCAAAATTATTACTTACTTCTTTCAATAGGGTAGTCCAACTCATATGAAAAAGAATTCATGTCTGTGTTAAAAACTGAATTTGCAAAACTGTTAAATGTTGTTAGACTAAGAAGAACCATAAACCATAAATCATGCATGCACAAACTAAAACAAAATTAAACAAGGTAAAAATACAGTAAACAAGGCAACAAAATAAAAAGATAAAAAAAAAACAACATATACAAAAACATGCTTAGCAAGAAAGAACAAATACACCATAAAGAAACCTATAAACATATTTTTCTAAAGGCATAGACAAAGTAAAACTGAATAGAAACCCTAAACATGCTTTCTAAAGGCAGAAAACAAACAGATAAATGGTTTCAGTTTAATCCTTGTACATGACGTTGTTACACCAGTCCATGAGGTCCTTTAAAAACTCTCTTTGGCACTAATAGCCCCGTAAGTATGGTATTCCAGCCTAAACACTCGGATTAACCCAAAGAAACCCTAGTCCTAAAAACATACTTTTCTAAAGGCATAAATAGGGTTGTAAAACTGCACAGAGACCATAAACAAGGCATAAACAATTAAACATGCTTCTTTATAGAAAAAAATACAGTAAACAAGGTATAAACACAATAAACAAATATACACAAAGTAAACAAGGCGTAAACATAGTGAACAAGGCATAAACACAGTGAACAAGGCTGTAACCCCCTCATCCCGATCTAGCTGGATGACCGGTCCGAGTGAGTCACACGGGGAAAACCGAAGCGAAACCTGTTAAGGTTTCCCCTCGGTTAGCAACCCTATTTTAATTTTCATTTTAAATCTTGTCACATTCGAGTATTAAATTCTAAGTGATCAAGCAGCGGAAAATAACACACGAGACAACATTCAAACCTCCAAATCGCATTCAAACATCCCAATTTTAATCTTGACTAAAGGCATATTAATGCCTATGTATTTCACTCTTCAAAAAGGCCTACAAGGGTCAAACAGGGCATATAAGTCCAGCATATTCCAAATTCATTCAGTTTCAGTCCCGTCAACTTCTAAAAACAATTCAGAGACCTATACTTAACATTTTTGAGCAAATCATACCTTTATTTCATGTAAAATTTTGTCCTCTACAACTTTGTAGAAGAACACTTTTTCCAGAAAATGACTCTAACATGCTCAAAACTGCAGTTTTCACCAAAAGTTTCGAAACCTTGGGAAGGTTTCGAAACCTTTGACCATAGTTTCGAAACCTTGCCCAAAGGTTTCGAAACTTTGGCTGGCAGTGGCCTCTGGAATCCGAAAATTTGCAAAGGTTTCGAAACTTTACCCCTAGTTTCGAAACCTAGATACAGGGGAGCATATTTAGCTTCATTCTAATGACTTTCTATGATAAAAATACATCATGCTCATATACAACCATACATAAGAGCTTAAAAACGTTAAAAGCACACAACATCAACCACCCAAGTCTAGAGGCATACGTCCTAGATTAAACGTATTCCAACATACTCGAAGCATGAATATAAACCATCATACATACATGGTAAATTATACATTAAAAACCTTTCATACATGATACTCAACATGAGCATACCTTAATCCACCAATGAAAATCATGCATTCGATCAAAAGAAGGCAAACAAGCACATAAGGTCTCATGCTTCAACATCCGTACACTTAGGCATCCTCACAAGGCATATGATCAACACACATGATAAGCAATTTAAACATCTACCAGACATACATCACTCAAGAATTCATCAAGGCATGCATCTTAAGTGATATTTACAATTCAAACAAGGCATCTAAGTGCCAAACCAAAACAACAAACATCAAAGCTTCAAAAACAACAACACCTATCCCATTGCTTTACTATTACAATCTTTCAATTTATAAATCATACATTGAGCTAACCAAAGCAACACTTGAAGACCTTTCCTTTCCCTTGCCACCCACAAGCTATTTATCTGCATTGTCGAACAAAAGAGAGCGTAAGCATAAAAGCTTAGCGAGGGTAAGCTCATAAAACAAACCTTCGACAATACAGGGTCCAAGCTCGAGCAACTATCATGATGTAATACATGATTTTACTTTTGATCCACATGAGCCATAAATATAAATGATGCATGAACATATTACCAAATTCATGTCATGCTCAACAACTTATAATTTCATCATACAATGATACCTAACTCAATGTATTAACCACATCATATATCGCTTCACATTTGAAATCACATTTCATATCACATTGATACACATATCAATTCATATTAGCATGTATGCATAATCTCATATTGGCATAAACATACTTTCTCATATTGGCACCTAGCTATGACTCGAATACGCGGATAACATGTTGGAACACATTTTCCAACATCAACCTTACCTCGGTGGGATTACACTCATCACCGGCCTTGCATGTGGAACGCATTTCCACATGCCCTACGGATGGGATTCCACTCATCATCACGTAGAATATATATAAATTTCCGGTGGAATATTACATCACCGTACTCCTCCTTGGTGCCTTAACGCCACCAAGGCCACGTACGTTTTGACTCAATTAGTGTGCACACTCATCCTGATGATCGATCATTGTACCCAAGCATACTAGTGCCAATAATAATCAAATTTCACAACCTTTGATGTTCAAGAGTCATAATATGGCATCTTACATCATATTAAGCTCAACATCAAATATCTCAACAACATAATATCATAATATTATTTTCAAGAGTCATAATATGGCATCTTACATCATATTAAGCTCAACATCATCATGCACAATTTACAATCCAACCCATATGCATAGCAATGCATCAAACCATGCCTCAACAACATGTATAACACATTATACATAATCATCATAACACAAATCATCATGAGGCATAACATCAATTAAAGAGATCATCCAATGTCTCTAACTAAAGCTTAGGATTAGGCTACCACCCTAATCCTAACTCTAGGTGAGTCTACCAATCTCAACCTAGTCCACATGCTCGAACCAATTACTCAAAACCATTTAAAATATTTTAACCACTCACCTCTACCTCCAAGCTCAACTACCAAGCAACCATCACCTCCAAGTTTCCGGATTTCTTCTCGATGCTTTGCCGACCCAAATTCTTGCTTCTAAACAACCTCAATACAATTCAAACAACCTCAAATCAGCCCAACATCAAATTATCAACCCGGAATACAATTCAAGTACAATTTACCATTTTGCAAACCATGACCAAACCTCATACTTAGCAATTTCGGACAGCTCCAATACCTCTTCCAAAAGCTATGTTTCCAACATCCATTGCACCCACAAATAATCCCAAATCAATCCCTAACCATAGTACTACCATTAGACTATCAATTCTCACCTAAAACAACCCCTAAAACTCACTCAAAACCCTTCAAAACTCCATTTTCGTACTCCTATTTTACTTAACAGAAAATCATGTTTTTAAACACCCAAATGATATCTAAATGATTCCAAAACATCCTCCTAGCATACATAAACCATCAATCCTCTAATTACAATCTAAAACTCACCAAAAATTAAGTTTTTGACACCTTAAAAATGGGTCTAAGAATCCACTTCGGATTTTTACCAAAATTCAACCAAATTGATATATGTTACACCTTTTAACATGATTAACTAAAGCCCCAACTCAATTTATCAAAACCAATTGGAAAACCCTCTTAAAAATCTAAATTTTGATATGAACCCTAATTTTCAAAACTCCATAATTTTGAAATCTAAGACTATGGATAGATAGAGGATGAAGAGGAGATTAAGAAAACATAATTACCTTAAAAAACGCCCTTGATTTGATGAAGGAATTTGATGAATCAATGTTTTGGGGGTTTGGGGGATTTTGGGGATGAGTTCACGGGGAGGGGAAGAAAAGAAAGAAGATGGGGAAAAATGATTAGGTGATATAATTTTTTTAAGATATAAAGTTTTTTTTTATTTACCAAAATATCCCTCCTTTTTATTTAAAACTCAATTTGCTCAAACTAAGATCAATTTGATTAAAATTAGTTCTACCGACTCAGACCAATTAACCCGACTAACTCCTAACCCCAAAACACGGGTGTTACAACTCTCCCCCACTTAAGAAATTTCGTCCCCGAAATTCCTCGAACATGAAGAGTCACTGAAACATACTCCTCAGCACTCTCCTTCTCACCACAACATACTCACCAACTCGGTAGACTTACCACCTGTCTATCGATATCTGATGCTAAGATCTCAACGGTTCTTTCAAGGCATGTCGGCTTTAAACTCAACTCGATCTCTTCTACTAACATTGCACAGAACATGTCTGACTCACACTCCCGAATCATAGATACACAAATCACATCACAAACCCCTTTCTAATTCTGGTGGTAACCGCAACAGATAAACAACAGAATTAGCCCAATTCATAATCTCATACAACACTGTTTGAATACTCGACCCATAACTTTCTCTAACTGACCATCTGACTTCAACCGATAACCAAACACTATACAGACGACTTCAAAAATCTAGTCGAAAACTCGAATCTCTATCGGTCACTATCGATCTCAAAACTCTGTACAACTTACACTCTTGCCAAGGCACAACTCTGCTATTTTATCCACGGTAGAAGTAACGTGAACGTGTATAAAGGATCACATACAGTGCAGCTAACATTGATTACTCAACTAAGTTTTCACTGAGGAAATCGGAGGCGAATCAGACACAAGATCTCCTGAATCTATTACTCACTTCCAATACGAATCTCCCGCGGATGTAATAAACTAAAAGAAGATTGATGTTCGATCTTGACACACTGACAATTTACACACTTACTTTCATACTGAACCACATCATCCATCAACTCAATTCAAAAGTACTCATCTTCAACCCACAATATGTCTTCATACTACTTTGATGCAATACAAATGAACTGCCGCGTGCTTCGGCCCACACAATACGTCTCAAAACACTATGTCTTGCACGCGAGGTGCCAAGAACCTGTCTTGCAACTGTTTCTTTTTAATTATTCTAACTCAAAGTAGGCTCAACCCGAAACTCGGTCACAGAAGCACTATCACTTAACAAATTGAATCCGACAATTATAGCTCACAACTCAACTACTATTCTAACAACAATTACAACTTGGAACATCGGTTACTACGTTGACTCTCTTCGGATGGTACTCAATCTCAATATTGCAGTTTTCAAGCAATTCTAACAACTCATGTTGTTCAAGTTTCAACCTTCCTACGTCTTCAAATATTTCTGGTTCCGATGATATGTACATACACACTGTGCATTTCTTACCACACAAGCTTGTCTCCAAATCTTCGAGGCAATTACAACTGTAGTTAACTCTATGTCTCATATCAAATAATCCTTCTCACAGTCTTCCAACTATCTTAATGAACAAGCCACAACTTCTGTCTTGCATAAGTCTACAACCTACCACTACATGCAACGCATCACTATGGTTTTTTTTTAACTCATGTTTTCTTTTGCCTACTTGGGATTTATTCTAACACACTCGGCTGAACTATATGTCATAGGAGAACATCTTTCTTAACTCGGAGTTCACGTTTGCTCATCTTGGCATACCACTGATTCTCTAATAGGATCTACAATACTAACTACATAGCTTGTCATGGTTTTCTTCGGTACATGAATATACTCATGTGTCTTCTATAAGAACTAGTACAACTGATCAAGAAAATCGAGAAAATATTCTGCTCAATATCTCTATAAGGTAACTAACGCACTAGTCAAGCGAGGCGGCATAACTCGGAACTCAAAGTGATCATATATTGCCCCAAAAGCTGTCTTCATTACTTCAATTTCTCTCACTTCCAACTGGTAATAATTGGATCTCAAATTAATCTTCGGAAAGACTGAAACACCCACTAACTGATCAACAAATCGTTGACACTTGGAAGCGGATACTAATCATTCACTGCCACTGGTTTCAACTGTCTGAATCTAAACACATCCTCGTACTGCCACTCTCACTTCTTCACAAATTGTGCTGTCATACTCTAATATGACGTACTAGGCCTAATGAACCTACGGTCTAACAAACTCATAGTTGATTCTTCAACACTCTCAATTCTTTCGGGAACTATAAGACACAGAAAAATCAAAGCAGAAGCAAACTCGGAGACGGTATCAATAATAAGCTCTTCTTCTCTGTCAGGAGACAAACCAGGCAATTCTTCCAAACACTTCTAGGAAAAGAAAACACAAACTATCCGGGCATTCAGTGGTCTGATATTCCTTCAAAAAATCAAATCTTTCATTTTTGCTAGGCAAGCATGTCAACTAAAGTCAATCAATCTTTGACCCCTAAAGCTTGATCAACCTTCGACAATAAGTTCACCTCCTCACCAACTACTACAGTCACACAGAAATCTGCAACTTCAAGGCAACTCTCTCTTTGTCTCAACGTATACACTAACTCTGTGCTCTTCAAGCCAAACCTTGTCAAAACGTACCTCAAAACTGTAGGAAGACGATCACTTCACATCTACTAGAAACTAGTAACTCCGAACCACCAACAAACACTTCTGTACATCTTCATGGACATCACTATTTCACCACAAGGTCTAGTCATATGTGTCCCTACTTCCAAGGTCTCAACACGTACCTCAAATTTTCTTCGCATGCTCACACGAAAAAAAAGACAAATCCGAAGAAATTGTAACTACACCTGTGCACAGCTGATAATCTTCGACCCTCTTGTTTTCAAACTGGTTCTTCAACAACATCTGATTCTTCTAGACTGTTCTTAGAGCATCTTGAAACTTCAAAAGGCAGTTCTAATCACACACAAACAATCATGCTTGAATTTGTTCTGTAACATCGGTCTTGACGACTCATAACATCCCACTACCAAACAATCTGAATTTAAAACTCAAGACTTCCTTCTCGGCTCAACTATATCAGAAGTATCTTCATCCTTCCTTCTAACTGAAAAACAACTCAGACGTACACTGGCCCAATCATACAATTTGATTTCCACTCACGGACACTGACCGGCTGTCTTGCATTAAAACCATAGGCTAAATCCCAACGATCACCAACTAACATTTCTGAAATTCATATCACTCACACGAGACCCCTACCTAGATCTCGCCAAAAGAACTAAGGTACTCATACCTACCTCTGACACCTCATCGGCTCATTCATACTTGCATGCTTGCTAACAATGTACAGATTTAGAATCAACCAGAAGGGAACAAGCTCAAAACTGTACCAAGGCTTATCTACTATGACATCGATACCACTCTGACTCCCACTCATAGGTCGTCACCTCTTTCACCACTAACACCAGAAACGATCACATCGTTCTTCATCAACCGGAACCAACCCACATACACACTGACTCAGACAAACAAATTGTACCTCAACTCCGGTACAACCATACCTTCCTAACCAAGATGATGGACTCCCTCAACATCAGTCACATTTTCAGAACCCACAGTTTCCACTTACCGATTCACAGTCCACGCCTTGGCCTCAAACTTACCAAAAGCAATAAACTAACAACAACAACAACACATTAACATACAAACTGGGTTAGCAACGGAAAAGGTCCAAGTGGCTCAAGTATGATTTCCTCACTTAAAATCTTTTTTTTTTCCGATGTAATAGAAGCAATGAGACTCTACTCAACATGCTTCAAGCAACTCAACACACATACATGCTCAATCATGCATATTACAAGGCATACTTGCTAAACAAGCAAACATATGCGTACTATCAAACAACATATCTTCTCCATCAAACAATCACACATCACCGCATACACGGGTAACGAGCAACATGCTTTTAAACAAACAATCAACATACTTGTCACACAAGCAATCATACTTACAAAGCAAGCAATCATTCATTTCAGCATACTCGAATAACAAGCAACATGCTTACATGATAAGCAAACACCGTGCATATCAATCATAAAACATAACTTACTTCACTTACCTGCCCAAGGTCTCGGAAACCTTAAGCTCTGATGCCAACAAATGTAACCCCCTCATCCCGATCTAGCTGGATGACCGGTCCGAGTGAGTCACACGGGGAAAACCGAAGCGAAACCTGTTAAGGTTTCCCCTCGGTTAGCAACCCTATTTTAATTTTCATTTTAAATCTTGTCACATTCGAGTATTAAATTCTAAGTGATCAAGCAGCGGAAAATAACACACGAGACAACATTCAAACCTCCAAATCGCATTCAAACATCCCAATTTTAATCTTGACTAAAGGCATATTAATACCTATGTATTTCACTCTTCAAAAAGGCCTACAAGGGTCAAACAGGGCATATAAGTCCAGCATATTCCAAATTCATTCAGTTTCAGTCCCGTCAACTTCTAACAACAATTCAGAGACCTATACTTAACATTTTTGAGCAAATCATACCTTTATTTCATGTAAATTTTTGTCCTCTACAACTTTGTAGAAGAACACTTTTTCCAGAAATGACTCTAACATGCTCAAAACTGCAGTTTTCACCAAAAGTTTCGAAACCTTGGGAAGGTTTCGAAACCTTTGACCATAGTTTCGAAACCTTGCCCAAAGGTTTCGAAACTTTGGCTGGCAGTGGCCTCTGGAATCCAAAAATTTGCAAAGGTTTCGAAACTTTACCCCTAGTTTCGAAACCTAGATGCAGGGGAGCATATTTAGCTTCATTCTAATGACTTTCTATGATAAAAATACATCATGCTCATATACAACCATACATAAGAGCTTAAAAACGTTAAAAGCACACAACATCAACCACCCAAGTCTAGAGGCATACGTCCTAGATTAAACGTATTCCAACATACTCGAAGCATGAATATAAACCATCATACATACATGGTAAATTATACATTAAAAACCTTTCATACATGATACTCAACATGAGCATACCTTAATCCACCAATGAAAATCATGCATTCGATCAAAAGAAGGCAAACAAGCACATAAGGTCTCATGCTTCAACATCCGTACACTTAGGCATCCTCACAAGGCATATGATCAACACACATGATAAGCAATTTAAACATCTACCAGACATACATCACTCAAGCATTCATCAAGGCATGCATCTTAAGTGATATTTACAATTCAAACAAGGCATCTAAGTGCCAAACCAAAACAACAAACATCAAAGCTTCAAAAACAACAACACCTATCCCATTGCTTTACTATTACAATCTTTCAATTTATAAATCATACATTGAGCTCACCAAAGCAACACTTGAAGACCTTTCCTTTCCCTTGCCACTCACAAGCTATTTATCTGCATTGTCGAACAAAAGAGAGCGTAAGCATAAAAGCTTAGCGAGGGTAAGCTCATAAAACAAACCTTCGACAATACAGGGTCCAAGCTCGAGCAACTATCATGATGTAATACATGATTTTACTTTTGATCCACATGAGCCATAAATATAAATGATGCATGAACATATTACCAAATTCATGTCATGCTCAACAACTTATAATTTCATCATACAATGATACCTAACTCAATGTATTAACCACATCATATATCGCTTCACATTTGAAATCACATTTCATATCACATTGATACACATATCAATTCATATTAGCATGTATGCATAATCTCATATTGGCATAAACATACTTTCTCATATTGGCACCTAGCTATGACTCGAATACGCGGATAACATGTTGGAACACATTTTCCAACATCAACCTTACCTCGGTGGGATTACACTCATCACCGGCCTTGGATGTGGAACGCATTTCCACATGCCCTACGGATGGGATTCCACTCATCATCACGTAGAATATATATAAATTTCCGGTGGAATATTACATCACCGTACTCCTCCTTGGTGCCTTAACGCCACCAAGGCCACGTACGTTTTGACTCAATTAGTGTGCACACTCATCCTGATGATCGATCATTGTACCTAAGCATACTAGTGCCAATAATAATCAAATTTCACAACCTTTGATGTTCAAGAGTCATAATATGGCATCTTACATCATATTAAGCTCAACATCAAATATCTCAACAACATAATATCATAATATTATTTTCAAGAGTCATAATATGGCATCTTACATCATATTAAGCTCAACATCATCATGCACAATTTACAATCCAACCCACATGCATAGCAATGCATCAAACCATGCCTCAACAACATGTATAACACATTATACATAATCATCATAACACAAATCATCATGAGGCATAACATCAATTAAAGAGATCATCCAATGTCTCTAACTAAAGCTTAGGATTAGGCTACCACCCTAATCCTAACTCTAGGTGAGTCTACCAATCTCAACCTAGTCCACATGCTCGAACCAATTACTCAAAACCATTTAAAATATTTTAACCACTCACCTCTACCTCCAAGCTCAACTACCAAGCAACCATCACCTCCAAGTTTCCGGATTTCTTCTCGATGCTTTGCCGACCCAAATTCTTGCTTCTAAACAACCTCAATACAATTCAAACAACCTCAAATCAGCCCAACATCAAATTATCAACCCGGAATACAATTCAAGTACAATTTACCATTTTGCAAACCATGACCAAACCCCATACTTAGCAATTTCGGACAGCTCCAATACCTCTTCCAAAAGCTATGTTTCCAACATCCATTGCACCCACAAATAATCCCAAATCAATCCCTAACCATAGTACTACCATTAGACTATCAATTCTCACCTAAAACAACCCCTAAAACTCACTCAAAACCCTTCAAAACTCCATTTTCGTACTCCTATTTTACTTAACAGAAAATCATGTTTTTAAACACCCAAATGATATCTAAATGATTCCAAAACATCCTCCTAGCATACATAAACCATCAATCCTCTAATTACAATCTAAAACTCACCAAAAATTAAGTTTTTGACACCTTAAAAATGGGTCTAAGAATCCACTTCGGATTTTTACCAAAATTCAACCAAATTGATATATGTTACACCTTTTAACATGATTAACTAAAGCCCCAACTCAATTTATCAAAACCAATTGGAAAACCCTCTTAAAAATCTAAATTTTGATATGAACCCTAATTTTCAAAACTCCATAATTTTGAAATCTAAGACTATGGATAGATAGAGGATGAAGAGGAGATTAAGAAAACATAATTACCTTAAAAAACGCCCTTGATTTGATGAAGGAATTTGATGAATCAATGTTTTGGGGGTTTGGGGAATTTTGGGGGTTTGGGGGATTTTGGGGATGAGTTCACGGGGAGGGGAAGAAAAGAAAGAAGATGGGGAAAAATGATTAGGTGATATAATTTTTTTAAGATATAAAGTTTTTTTTATTTACCAAAATATCCCTCCTTTTTATTTAAAACTCAATTTGCTCAAACTAAGATCAATTTGATTAAAATTAGTTCTACCGACTCAGACCAATTAACCCGACTAACTCCTAACCCCAAAACACGGGTGTTACAAAGGCAAAGGTAATCGAATCGAATTGAATCTAATTTACTATATACTTTTGTTTTCATTTGCTCAAATTCCCCAATGCTTTTACTTTGCAGGTGGTGGTAAATAAGCAAGCTTAGCAAACAAACACTTTTCATGCACATCATCAAAACCTTTGCAAGTGGGTAAATTACTATGTTTATAGGAAACAAATGTACAGAAAATAAACATTAAAGCCCTCAAACTTTAGTTTCCAGCTTGTTTGTAAGTATGATTAGTCAACACTTGTGAAAACTGCTCCTTGTTGATGATGTAATTCATGCATTTTGTCAGCAAAAGTTTACATGGACAGGGTTGTTTAACTTTAGTTCGATTAAAATGATTATATTTATAATATTTAATCTAAATTAATCGATTAATAAATTAAATATTAATATTGATATAAAAATTATTTTGATAGATCAAATATTTTTGCATTAAATTTAAACTTAACATGTATTATATTGCATTTAACTTATGGCTTAATCATTAATCTCTCGCACCATAAAAGAAAAGGAAAGTGACTTGAGATCAGGCCAAAAACTAAATTCAGAGATAACATGTTTTCATTTCAATCATCACATAAGACCAATGTACAAATATCCTGCTTGTTACACTCACAACTAGAAGTGACCTTACAATGACTTCTCAGCATGTTTTCATGTGCAGCAAAGTGTATAACATTAATCATTGAAATAACATCAACCATAAGTGAAGTACATGACGTATGTTGATTTTTACCACGCATTAGAAGAAATTTTTTAAATGCAGCATACTATATAATACTAATCATTGAATTAACTTCAACCATAGGTGAGAAACTATTGAGCAGAACATTCCTTGTTGACAAATAAAAAGAATTTGTGTAGTTATGTAAACTGAAAGGTAAAAGAAGCAACAATAGGAGCAAGTTATTTACAATCTCAAATGTTTCTATATTGAAGGTTTTGAACACACTATCACAAGTACCATCTTTAAGCTCCTCGGAAATTTTATACCTAAGTGAGAAAAGAGAAAGTATATAAATCGGCATCAGATCTTCCTATAATTTGAAGTAACAAAGGAATTGTAGAAAGAATCGGGCGCTACCTTCAATGTTATCAGCGGATTGATTCGAGACGCCAAAGTAACCACAACCCACAACCCATGAACCAAATTTTCAGAAGAGAAGAGGAAGAGAGGCTGGGTGGAAAAATATTAGGGTTAGGGATAAACGGCGGATCGCAAAGAAGAGGAAGAGAGTCTGAGATTGAGAGGCTTGAGAGAATATTAGGGTTAAATTAAAACCTAAACGACGCAAAACAAAATATTTGTTTTTAAGTAGTATATATATACCTAAGGGTAGGGTAGGGTTAATTTATTAATTAATTAATTATTTACGAATTATTATTATAATTCAAAACTCAAATTTCAAATAAAATTTATTTATAATATGTAATTTATTTTTAATTTAATTTATGTTTAATAGTATTTATTTTAATTATTTTAATTAAAACGGTAATTTAAATAAATATTTAATAAAAAAATAAAAAATTTATATTTACAAATAAATAAAAAAATAATTTAAATAAAGATAAAATTTATAACTAAATATAAATAAAAAATTTAAATAAATAAAAAATTTATTATTAAAAATAAATAAAAAATAATTTAAATAAAGATAAAATTTATAACTAAATATAAATAAATAAATAAATAATTTATTATTAGGGCTTAGGCTTATTGTTAGGGCTTATGGTGTTAGGGTCTAGTGTTAGGGTTTCATGGTTTAGTTATAAAGGTTTAGGGTTTTATAGTTTTGTTTTAAGGTTAGTGATTCAATTTTAGGGTTTTAGGGTATGTGTTTTAATTTTAAAGGTTTAATTTTTAGGTTTTATTTACCTTACGTTTAGGGTTTAGGGCTTATTGTTAGGGCTTATAGTGTTAGGGTTTCATGGTTTAGTTTTAAAGGTTTAGGGTTTTATAGTTTTGTTTTATGGTTAGTGATTCAATTTTAGGGTTTTAGGGTATGTGTTTTAGTTTTCAAGGTTTAATTTTTAGGTTTTATTTATCTTACGTTTAGGGTTTAAGGCTTATGCTGTTAGGGTTTCATGGTTTAGTTTTAAAGGTTTAGGGTTTTATAGTTTTGTTATATGGTTAGTGATCCAAATTTAGGGTTTTAGAGTATGGGTTTTAGTTTTAAAAGTTTAATTTTTAGGTTTCAGTTATCTTACGTTTAGGGTCTAGGGTTTATTGTTAGGGCTTACGGTGTTAGGGTTTAGTGTTAGGGTTTCATGGTTTAGTTTTAAAGGTTTAGGGTTTTATAGTTTTATTTTATGGTTAGTGATTCAATTTTAGGGGTTTAAGGTATGTGTTTTAGTTTTAAAGGTTTAGGGTTTTATAATGTTAATATACGTATCATGTATGCATGAAACCCTAAACCCTAATCATAATGTATGTATGTAAGTTATGTATGTATCATGTATGTATGTATTTATTATTTAATGTATGTAGGAACTTAAAAGTCTAAAACACTAAACCCTATAATATATATATATGGAAAATACTTTGATGCACAAGCTGTGTAAACTTTAGTTTACACAAGCCCTTTAATTTTAGGGTTTAGGGTTTAGGGTTTTATGTTAGGGTTTAGGGGTTTAGTATGTAGGGTATATAATTTAAGGTTTATGGTTAGAATTTAGAGTTTAGGGTTTAGGGCTTAGGGTTTAGGTTTTAGGTTGCTAGGGTTTGTGATTTAAATTTTAAATTTTATAAAAGGGTTGTGTAAAAAAAATTTACACAGCTTGTGCATCAAAATAAAACTCATATATGAGTTTTATTTTGATGCACAAGCTGTGTAAATTTTTTTTACACAACCCTTTTATAAAATTTAAAATCACAAACCCTAGCAACCTAAAACCTAAACCCTAAGCCCTAAACCCTAAACTCTAAATTCTAACCATAAACCTTAAATTATATACCCTACATACTAAACCCCTAAACCCTAAACCCTAAAATTAAAGGGCTTGTGTAAACTTTAGTTTACACAAGCTTGTGCATCAAAGTATTTTCCTTATAATATATATATATATATATTTAATTTTAATTTTAATTTATTTTTTATAATTTATAGTACTTAACATCTAATTAACTAATTTTATTTCAAGTTGAGCCCTTTTTATTTTTATTTTTTTAATTTAGACTATTATTTTTAACTTTTTAATATCATAATATTTTTTTATGTTAGTCTCTAAAACTTTTATTTAATTTCAAATTGATCCCTATTTATTATTTTTTTATATTCACCCAATGTTTTTTATTTATAATTTGGTACATTTCTTCATTAGTTTTTTAACTTGATGTTTTTCCATTATAGTCCCCAAAGCATTATTTGTATTCTAAATTGACCTCTATTCATTTTTTTAAAAATTAGCCCGATATTTTCTAATTTTAATATGATATTTTTATTCCAAATTGACCACAATTCATTGTTTTTAAAATGTTTCATTGTTTTAATTTGATATTTTTGTTCATTATAGTCCTTAATACTTTATTTTTATTCCAAATTGACCCTAATTCCTTTTTTAGTATTTTATAATTTTTTTATATATTTGTTCATTATAATCACTAAAATTTTATTTTCATTTCAAATTGAAACATATTCATTATTTTTCATTATAGTCCCCACAAGTTTATTTGTATTCCAAATTGACCCATATTCATTTGTTTTTCAAATGAATGCCCAGTGTTTTATAATTTTAATATGATATTTCTATTCATTCTAGTCCCCAAAACTTTATTTTTATTCCAATTTGACCCATATTCATTGTATTTTTATGTTTTCTAAATTTATTTTGATATTTTTGTTCATTATACTTCACATAACTTTATTTTTATTCCAAATTGATCCATTTTCATTATTTTTCTTTTCATTATTTTTTTAAATTACTTCAACCTGAAATGAACCCGACCTGAAGTCCACCCGAACCCGAAATGAACCCGACCTGAAATGAACCCGACCTGAAGTCTACTCGAACCTGAAATGAACCCGACCTAAAGTCTACCCGAACCCGAAATGAACCCGACCTGAAATGAACCCGACCTGAAGTCTACTCGAACCCGAAATGAACCCGACCTAAAGTGTATCCGAACCCGAATTAACCTGTCAATTATCTGCTTCGGACCCGACCCGTTTTGACCCGACCTGGAATGGACCCGCACCCGACTCGAGTCAAGACAGAAAAATGACCTGAAATGACATGTATCCGATTTTACCCGACCTGACAGTACCCGACCTGAAACCCATCTGATTACCTGTTTTTACAACCCTACTAGGTTAGATGAAGTCAGAGGCCGGTTTACGTAATGAAATCTGGTTGGGTCGAGTTGGCCAAAAATTCAGCATTGCTTATCCTAGGACGAACTTATTATTTCTTTTTATGGTGTTTCTTCAATAGAAAAAATTCTTAAGAGTTTGAACAAACCAATATAAATTTGTCTCCATTTATAGTAGATAGTGGAGTTTCTGGGCATGTGCAAATAGAGCGACCGTACAAGGCCTCAAAAAGAGAGGCCCCAAAAATAAGGACCAAACATAAATTAAATATTTATAAATTTTTATATTCGACAATTAACAACTTACACCATCTTTCAAATTAATTGCAAAATACAAACATTAAATCTCCCGATGAGTCATTTCGAATTGAATACTTCTTGTATATTGTCGATCAAGCCATTATTTCTTTAGATAAGAGATTTGAACAATATCAATTGTATGAGAATATTTTTGACTTCTTGTTTCATTCTGATAAATCTGTAACACCCGGGTTTAGGGGTTAGGTGAAAATAATATTTTACTATTATTTGGGCTCGGTTTTATAATCTAAATAATGTTCCGAGTATTGGTTTCAAATTAATTAACTATGTTGACCATGTTTTGAAATTTAATCCCAAATGGCCATGGATTATATGCTCTTGTGAATACCCCATTTCATTAAGGGCAAAATGGTCTTTGGGCCTTTAATTTAAAACAAAACAAAAACACCCACTTTCTACTATTCACTTCCTTCTTCAAAACATATCAACGGGAAAACAAGGAGCTCTCTACCCAAACACTATTCCATTCAAAAGCTCCTCCATTTCGACTCCATTTTCGAAAGGTAATAACGTTTTTGACTTCCCCTCAACTCCCTCTCTCTGAAAGTACCTTTTATTCTCATTTTCGTTGAAGTTTTGGAAATTGAGTTTTTAAAGGATTTGGTTAAAAATGGTGTCTTTATGTTGCTAAGTTAAATGTTTTGATTTAATGTGTTTAGTAATGATGTATAGAGGCCAAATGATACTACATATGTGAATTTCAAATGATTTAGAACAATTTTCGGATTTGGGTTTCCAAGGGGTTTTTGGAGGGTTTTAATGTGGGTTTGGGGGCTGTTAAAGGTTGGAATTTGGGGGCTGTGGGTAGTATGATATATGAGGATCATTTTGGGGGCAATTGATGCTTGTTTGGGTGCTTGAAATGAGAGTTTTCAGTGGGTCAAGTGGGCTGCTCGAAAATCCTGTTTTTGGTCTTGTTTTGAGTGTTGAATGCTTGGTAATGATAATCCGGGTTAGTTTCGATGACAAGATATTGATTGTGGATGTTTTGTTTGTGTTTGGGATTGATTAGAGTCAAGTTTGGGCATCGGTGAAGCATCGGAAGCGAATTCGGGAAGTTGAAGGTTGTTGCTTGCTTGGTCTTGAGCTTGGAAGCTTAGGTGAGTGGTTAATTGTTTTAAATGGTTTTAAGTTGGTTGGTTTGAGTATATGGACTAGGTTGGGCTTGGTAGACCCACCTAGAGTTAGGATTAGGGTGGTAGCCTAATCCTAAACTTGATCTAGAGCCATTGGATGAACTTGAATGTATGAATGTATATGCCTCGTATGTGTTGTGATATGAATGCTTATGTATATTGTATTATACATGTGAGATGAGGCATGATTTGTATTGCTTAAAGCATGCATGGTGTTGGTTCATGATTGTGTTCATGGTGAGTACGTGCTAAGCACAGAAATGATTGAAATGAGTAATATGGAACGAGTAAATTATTGGCACTAGTATACTTAAATACAAATGATCGATCATTAGGATGTTAGTGTGTACACATGAGTCAAAAGTCGCGCGTGGCCTTGGTGGCGTTGAGTCACCAATGAGGAGTACGGGTACGCCCGGAAATGGTATTTAAATATAGTCGGTGATGAGTGGAATCCCATCGACGGGGCGTGAGGATGAGTGGAATCCCCTCCGCGAGACCGGTGATGAGTGTAATCCCACCGCCAGGTAAAGGTTGTGTTGTCGGACGTGAGTTCCAACGGTTATCCGCGTATTTGAGTCATATCTAGATGCCAATGTTGTTTGATATATGTATCAATATGTTGAGACTAATGATCCTTGTGAGGATGTTTGATGTGGCTATTTATGTTGAGGAAGTTAGAGCTTGATGATCATGACATTTACTTGTATATATTGTTCATGCATCTTATATTGTGGCTCTTGTGGATTCTTGGTATGTTGTAAATGCTTTGGCTAGATCGTGCTCGGACCCTGCAATGTTGAGGTTTGTTTTTAGAGCTTACCCTCACTAAGCATCATTGCTTACGCTCTCCTCGTTCAACATTGCAGATCCTTAGTTCGTGGGTTGCTCGGGCAAGCGGAGGGCCTCCAAGTGTGGTTTTTGGACTTGAGTTCATCAAGTATGGATTTTTAATGCTAAGACATGTAATAGTTTAAGCAATGGGATGTGTAATGTGTTGTTGGTTGTTGTTGGTTGCTAGGAGCATGTTTAGACTCCCTTATATCTTTCTTTTACATGGTTGGTGTTGCTTTAATGAATGTCTTGATGTTTGATGGTATGCTTTAGAATGTTTAGGTTGCCTTGTGTATGAGTGCAAACCTTTCAAGATGTCTTGTTCCTTTTAAGGTCTTTTGTGTTCTTGTGTATGCCAATATTGCATAAATTGCTCTTTAACTAGAATGCTATGTATGAATGCTTTAGTCCATGTTTGTATGACCCCCTTGGCTTAATTACGCGTGCTTACATGTTTGTATATGCTTAGGTGAGTCGAGAATTGCATCTAGAGTCGTGTTTGGGGTCGTTTAGCTAAAAATTGTGGACTTACAGTGCAGGGCGTATCGATACGCCTAAGGGCTGTATCGTTACGGCCTTGCTCAGAGAACACAAATTTGGTTGGGCGTATCGATACGTGGGGTGTATCGATACGGTCCCAACTCTCTGGAATCTTGGGGAGTCGTGGAGTGTATGGCGTATCGATACGGTGTCCAAGCGTCTCGATACGGTCCAACCTAGTTGACCAAGTGGTGTTGACCGAGAAGTGCGTATCGATACGCCCAAGGGCTGTATCGATACGGTCCTCTTATGTTGACCAGAGGGCCTTGACCTTGGTCAAGGCGTATCGATACCCTCTTAAGGCGTATCGATACGACCTGTTTAAAAAGGTTAAATGGGTCGTTTTAAGGTGCTGTTTTGGTTGGTCGTTGCTACGGTGTTTGTGTTTCCGCTGACGTGTTTCACATAGGACTTAATAAGGCATTTAGACAAGATTAATTAATAATAAAAAAATAGGGTTGCTAACCGAGGGAGAGTTCCTTAGGGAGTTTTCACTCGGTTTTCCCCGTGTGACCCACTCGGACCGGTCATTCGTCCAGACCGGGATGAGGGGGTTACACTTGTTGGTATCAGAGCCTAAGGTTACCGAGAACTTGGGCAGGTAAGTGAGGTAAGTTTAAGTTTTTGCTTGATATGCACGGTGTTTGCTTGCTTGTAAGAATGGTTGCTTGTTTGACGCGTATGTTGCTTGTTTTATTCAAAGCATGTGTGTGTGAGTCCCATTGCTACTATTACATTGGAAAATGGTTTTGTTTTAGTGAGGGAACGTACTTGAACACTTGGAAGCCTTGCCTTGCTAACCCAACTTGTATGTTTTGTTGTTGTGGTTGTAGTTAATATTTGTGAGAGCAATGTCTAGACCGAGAGGTAGACCGAGAGTGGTTCGTCAGGAACCACGGGTTGCGGCTCCTGTTGAGCCGGCTGTTGGAGTGGAGGCTCATCTAGAAGGGCCGGTGGCTGCGGGAGTTGGCGCTCCACCACCACCTCCACCACCACCACCTCCTCCACCTGGAGCTGGAGGCGAGGATGGAGCCGGAGGAGATGGACCTCAAGGTGGCCAAGGTGGCCAAGGTCCAGCTGGAATTGATATGACTCCGCTAGTGCAAGCGATAGCGGGAGCTTTCCAGGCCGCAGTTGAGGGAGCTCAGGTTGCAGCTCAGCCTAGGTGTGATGATGCTAGTCTACCGTTGGAGAGGCTCCGTAGTTTGGGAGCCGAGGAGTTTAGAGGATCTACACCGGAGAGATCGGAGTTGTGGTTGGAGAAGACGGTTCGTATCTTAGCTCAGATGGGTTGTGCGGGCGCACGTAGATTGGGTTGTGTGATCTCATTACTTCAGGGTGATGCCTACACCTGGTGGGTCACCATTACTGCCGGGGTTCCAGAGGCCGAGATAGATTGGGAATTCTTTGAGTTTGCTTTCCGGAAGAGGTACTTAGGACCGAGGTACCTAGATGAGAAAAAGAGAGAGTTCATGGCTCTCACTCAGGGGGATGCATCTGTGACTGATTATGAGATTCGTTTCGTCCGTCTGAGTCAGTATGCTCCAGAGTTAGTGCCTACTGAGAGGGCTCGATGTGATCGTTTCAGATACGGGCTTCATGAGGAAGTTAAGAGGTATACCTTAGCTTCAGATTATTCTGACTTTGATGTCTTGGTTGCTAGAGCCAAGGACATTGAGCATAGCTTGGGGCTGACCAAGCGTTCTGGGGGATCTAGTTCTGGTAAGAGGCACAACAACTTTGATGGTAGAGATGCTAAGAGGCACAGAGGTGGCGGACATCAGTTTGATCAGAGACGTGGCAGTGGCCACCATGGTAGAGGCCATCAGGGCCATAGAGGAGGAGGGCGTTTGCCCGAGTGTGCACAGTGTGGGACGCAGCACACTGGTAAGTGTTGGGGTAACTTCCATGCTTGTTGGAACTGTGGTTCGAGGGACCACTTTAGGAGGGACTGTCCACGTCAGGTAGCTCAGGCACCGAACATTGCTCAGGCTCCTGCGAGAGGTAACGATTTTCAGAGAGGCCGTGGGCGCGGTCGTGGCTACTTCCAGCCTAGGGCTGATGCACCTAGGGGAGATGCTCAGAGGAACCTTGCTCATGTTGTGGCTGTGCAGCCAGAGGCGGGAGGACCAGCGAGAGTTTATGCTCAGAGAGAGGCCGGGAATGACACCGATGTGATAGCAGGTAATTTTGAGTTACAGTCTATGTCTTTGCTTTCTTTGGTTGATTCGGGTTCTACGCATTCCTACATTCTGAGTGAGCATGCACAGAAGTTAGATATTCCTGTTGAGATCTTAGATGTAGGTATGCATGTTACTAGTTCCTTTGGTGAGACAGTTGTGGTTAGACGTATGTATAGGAGGTGTCCACTGAAGATTCAGGGTCATATGTTCTCAGTTGATATGATGGAACTTCCCTTCTATGGTTTTGACATTATTCTGGGTATGGACTGGTTGGTTGAGCATCGGGCTAGTGTGGACTTTGAGACAAAGAGAATTTCTTTGAAGCTTTCTGACGACTACGAGGTAGTAGTAGTAGGCGAGAACATTAAGTTCTTGTCTAATGTGGTGTCAGCTTTAGAGGCTCATAGGTTAATGGACTCGGGATGTGGGGCTTATTTAGCTTATGTTATGAATCCGGATATGAGTGAAGCTAGACCAAAAGATATCAGGACAGTGTGTGATTTTCCAGATGTGTTTTTTGAAGAGTTGCCGGGTTTGCCTCCTGACAGAGATGTTGAGTTTGTGATTGAGACAGTTTCAGGGTCTAACCCAGTTTCGATAGCTCCGTATCGTATGGCTCCGAAAGAGTTGAAAGAATTGAAGAGTCAGTTGCAAGAATTATTAGACCGTGGTTTCATTAGGCCTAGTAGTTCTCCGTGGGGTGCTCCAGTGTTGTTTGTGAAAAAGAAAGATGGTAGTATGCGCATGTGCATTGACTATAGACAGTTGAATCAGATGACTGTGAAGAACAAGTATCCGTTGCCTCGTATAGATGATTTGTTTGATCAGTTGAGAGGTGCTTCAGTGTTCTCGAAGATAGATCTGAGATCCGGGTACTATCAGTTGAAGGTGAAGGAGTGTGATGTTCCGAAGACAGCTTTTAGGACTAGGTATGGTCACTATGAGTTTCTTGTGATGCCGTTTGGGCTCACGAATGCACCGGCAGCATTCATGGACATGATGAACAGAATTTTCAGAGACTATCTAGACCGGTTTGTGGTTGTCTTCATTGATGATATACTTGTGTACTCGAAGACAGAAGAAGAGCATGATGAGCACTTGAGGTTTGTTTTACAGAGATTGTTGAGCAATCAGTTGTATGCGAAGCTTAGTAAATGTGAGTTCTGGATTCGGGAGGTTGTATTTCTTGGCCATGTTGTTTCGGCCGAAGGTATCCGTGTTGATCTATCAAAGATTGAGGCTATTGTTGAGTGGAAACAACCTAAGTCCGTGACCGAGATTAGGAGTTTCCTAGGATTAGCCGGTTACTATAGGAGGTTTGTTGATGGATTCTCTAGAGTAGCTGCTCCCTTGACTAAGTTGTTGCAAAAGGGAGTCAAATTTGAATGGTCAGATGCAAGACAGAAGGCCTTTGAGAAATTGAAAGAAGCTTTGACGAATGCTCCAGTGTTAGTACAACCTGTTTCAGGTAAGGAGTTTGTGATCTACAGTGATGCTTCCTACATAGGCTTAGGATGTGTTTTGATGCAAGATAGAAGAGTTGTTGCTTATGCTTCTAGACAGTTGAAGATTCATGAGAAGAACTATCCTACTCATGATATAGAACTAGCCGCAGTTGTGTTTGCATTGAAGATTTGGCGTCACTATTTGTATGGTGAGAAGTGTATTGTTTACACTGATCACAAGAGCTTGAAATACCTGATGACACAGAAAGAGTTGAACTTGAGACAGAGAAGGTGGTTAGAGTTGCTAAAGGACTATGATTTGACCATTGAGTACCATCCGGGTAAAGCAAATGTCGTGGCTGACGCTTTGAGTAGAAAAGTGGACGTTGAGTTGAGAGCTATGTTTGCTAGGTTGAGTGTGTCCGATGATGGTGGTCTGATCACCGAGTTGCAAGTGAAGCCTTCCTTGATTCAGTTGATTAGAGAGAAACAGTTGCAAGATGCGAGCCTAGTTCCTCATGTTCAAGACATAGCCGAAGGAAGACCGACCGAGTACAGTTTCAGTGGTGAGAGTCTGTTGTGCTTCAGAGATAGAATTGTTGTACCGGAAGATGTTGAGTTGAGACGACAGATTTTGAGTGAAGCACATTCGAGTCCCTTTTCTATGCATCCGGGTAGTACCAAGATGTACTGAGATTTGAAGACTGATTACTTTTGGGTTGGTTTGAAGAGAGATGTAGCCGAGTATGTGAGTCGTTGTATGGTTTGTCAGAGAGTGAAGGCAGAACATCAGGTTCCTTCAGGTTTTCTACAGCCTTTGAAGATTCCGGAATGGAAATGGGAGAGAATTACCATGGATTTTGTATCGGGGTTGCCTTTGTCTCCTTCGAAGAAGAATTCAGTTTGGGTGATTGTTGATAGGTTCACTAAGTGTGCTCACTTCTTAGCAGTGAACACTACGGATTCCTTAGACAAGTTGGCGAACTTGTACATCCGCGAGATTGTGAGACTTCATGGAGTTCCGAAGTCTATTGTTTCGGATAGGGATCCTAGATTTACTTCGAGGTTCTGGAATTGCTTGCATAGTGCTTTAGGTAGTCGTCTGCATTTCAGCACGTCTTATCATCCGCAGTCCAATGGGCAGTCAGAGCGAGTGATACAGATTCTAGAGGATATGCTTCGTTGTTGTGTGATTGATTTTCAGGGTTCTTGGGAGAAACACTTACCGTTGGTTGAGTTTGCTTACAACAATAGTTATCAGTATAGTATTCAGATGGCACCTTATGAGGCTTTGTATGGTAGACGGTGTAGGACTCCGATTTGTTGGGCTGAGACAGGTCAGAGGTTGTTACCTATGCCAGACTTGCTTAAGGGAACCACAGAAAAGGTGAAGTTGATATGTGACCGCTTGAAAGCAGCTTCCGACCGTCAGAAGTCTTATGCAGATTCGAAGAGGAAAGAGGTTGAGTACTCAGTGGGTGAGAAAGTATTCCTGAAGGTATCTCCGTGGAAAAAGGTAATGAGGTTTGGCCGGAAGGGCAAGTTGAGTCCGAGGTTCATTGGTCCGTATGAGATAGTTGAGCGGATTGGGCCTGTAGCTTATCGCTTGAGGTTACCTTCGGAGTTAGAAAAGATCCATGATGTCTTTCATGTGTCTATGCTTAGGAGATATAGATCCGATCCTACACATGTGATGCCCGTTGAGGAGATAGAGTTAAATCCAGATTTGTCTTATAATGAAGAGCCCGTTGAGATACTTGCTTCTGATAGCAAGGTGTTGCGTGGCAAGACCATAGAGTTGGTCAAGGTGTTGTGGAGACATAGAGGTGTGGAAGAGGCCACGTGGGAGAGAAAAGCTGATATGGTTGAGCAGTTTCCGTATCTGTTTCCACTAGGTAATTTCGGGGACGAAATTTCCTTAAGTGGGGGAGAGTTGTAACACTCGGGTTTAGGGGTTAGGTGAAAATAATATTTTAATATTATTTGGGCTCGGTTTTATAATCTAAATAATGTTCCGAGTATTGGTTTCAAATTAATTAACTATGTTGACCATGTTTTGAAATTTAATCCCAAATGGCCATGGATTATATGCTCTTGTGAATACCCCATTTCATTAAGGGCAAAATGGTCTTTGGGCCTTTAATTTAAAACAAAACAAAAACACCCACTTTCTACTATTCACTTCCTTCTTCAAAACATATCAACGGGAAAACAAGGAGCTCTCTACCCAAACACTATTCCATTCAAAAGCTCCTCCATTTCGACTCCATTTTCGAAAGGTAATAACGTTTTTGACTTCCCCTCAACTCCCTCTCTCTGAAAGTACCTTTTATTCTCATTTTCGTTGAAGTTTTGGAAATTGAGTTTTTAAAGGATTTGGTTAAAAATGGTGTCTTTATGTTGCTAAGTTAAATGTTTTGATTTAATGTGTTTAGTAATGATGTATAGAGGCCAAATGATACTATATATGTGAATTTCAAATGATTTAGAACAATTTTCGGATTTGGGTTTCCAAGGGGTTTTTGGAGGGTTTTAATGTGGGTTTGGGGGCTGTTAAAGGTTGGAATTTGGGGGCTGTGGGTAGTATGATATATGAGGATCATTTTGGGGGCAATTGATGCTTGTTTGGGTGCTTGAAATGAGAGTTTTCAGTGGGTCAAGTGGGCTGCTCGAAAATCCTGTTTTTGGTCTTGTTTTGAGTGTTGAATGCTTGGTAATGATAATCCGGGTTAGTTTCGATGACAAGATATTGATTGTGGATGTTTTGTTTGTGTTTGGGATTGATTAGAGTCAAGTTTGGGCATCGGTGAAGCATCGGAAGTGAATTCGGGAAGTTGAAGGTTGTTGCTTGCTTGGTCTTGAGCTTGGAAGCTTAGGTGAGTGGTTAATTGTTTTAAATGGTTTTAAGTTGGTTGGTTTGAGTATATGGACTAGGTTGGGCTTGGTAGACCCACCTAGAGTTAAGATTAGGGTGGTAGCCTAATCCTAAGCTTGATCTAGAGCCCTTGGATGAACTTGAATGTATGAATGTATATGCCTCGTATGTGTTGTGATATGAATGCTTATGTATATTGTATTATACATGTGAGATGAGGCATGATTTGTATTGCTTAAAGCATGCATGGTGTTGGTTCATGATTGTGTTCATGGTGAGTACGTGCTAAGCACGGAAATGATTGAAATGAGTAATGTGGAACGAGTAAATTATTGGCACTAGTATACTTAAATACAAATGATCGATCATTAGGATGTTAGTGTGTACACATGAGTCAAAAGTCGCGCGTGGCCTTGGTGGCGTTGAGTCACCAAGGAGGAGTACGGGTACGCCCGGAAATGGTATTTAAATATAGTCGGTGATGAGTGGAATCCCATCGACGGGGCGTGAGGATGAGTGGAATCCCCTCCGCGAGACCGGTGATGAGTGTAATCCCACCGCCAGGTAAAGGTTGTGTTGTCGGACGTGAGTTCCAACGGTTATCCGCATATTTGAGTCATATCTAGATGCCAATGTTGTTTGATATATGTATCAATGTGTTGAGACTAATGATCCTTGTGAGGATGTTTGATGTGGTTTTTGGACTTGAGTTCATCAAGTATGGATTTTTAATGCTAAGACATGTAATAGTTTAAGCAATGGGATGTGTAATGTGTTGTTGGTTGTTGTTGGTTGCTAGGAGCATGTTTAGACTCCCTTATATCTTTCTTTTACATGGTTGGTGTTGCTTTGATGAATGTCTTGATGTTTGATGGTATGCTTTAGAATGTTTAGGTTGCCTTGTGTATGAGTGCAAACCTTTCAAGATGTCTTGTTCCTTTTAAGGTCTTTTGTGTTCTTGTGTATGCCAATATTGCATAAATTGCTCTTTAACTAGAATGCTATGTATGAATGCTTTAGTCCATGTTTGTATGACCCCCTTGGCTTAATTACGCGTGCTTACATGTTTGTATATGCTTAGGTGAGTCGAGAATTGCATCTAGAATCGTGTTTGGGTCGTTTAGCTAAAAATTGTGGACTTACAGTGCAGGGCGTATCAATACGCCTAATGGTTGTATCGATACGGCCTTGCTCAGAGAACACAAATTTGGCTGGGCGTATCGATACGTGGGGTGTATCGATACGGTCCCAACTCTCTGGAATCTTGGGGAGTCGTGGAGTGTATGGCGTATCGATACGGTGTCCAAGCGTATCGATACGGTCCAACCTAGTTGACCAAGTG
Source organism: Hibiscus trionum (assembly GCA_030270665.1). Lineage (NCBI taxonomy): Eukaryota > Viridiplantae > Streptophyta > Magnoliopsida > Malvales > Malvaceae > Hibiscus > Hibiscus trionum. The sequence goes on from BSYR01000016.1 coordinate 2,312,870, forward strand.
GTGTTGACCGAGAAGTGCGTATCGATACGCCCAAGGGCTGTATCGATACGGTCCTCTTATGTTGACCAGAGGGCCTTGACCTTGGTCAAGGCGTATCGATACCCTCTTAAGGCGTATCGATACGACCTGTTTAAAAAGGTTAAATGAGTCGTTTTAAGGTGCTGTTTTGGTTGGTCGTTGCTACGGTGTTTGTGTTTCCGCTGATGTGTTTCACATAGGACTTAATAAGGCATTTAGACAAGATTAATTAATAAAAAAAATAGGGTTGCTAACCGAGGGAGAGTTCCTTAGGGAGTTTTCACTCGGTTTTCCCCGTGTGACCCACTCGGACCGGTCATTCGTCCAGACCGGGATGAGGGGGTTACAAAATCACTTTCATTGGACGGTGTTAATCTCAAAACTTATTGTAAAAATTTTAAAAATGCTCTTAATAAAGGTGAGCTGTCTGATGTTGATGGAAATACATTATATATTAAGCTGAAATTACTTAGAGAACTTTTAACTAAGAAATGTTAAATAAACTTACTTTGATGGCAGTCGAGAGTAGTATTTTGGAAAAAGTTTATATTAAAAATGTTGTAAATGGTTTTGCTTCTAAACATGCAAAAAAGAGCGACACTTTATAAGTAAAAATGTTAAATTTTTATATGTTTATAAGTGATTTTTTGTTGTTCAAGGGAGTAATTAAGTAGATTGTTTTGTAATAAGGTAAATTTTTTATAGAAAAAGTTATTTCTGATTGGCTATAAATTAAGGGTCTCATTTTATTCAATTACACAAGATCTCTTAAATCTTAAATCTTTAAACCTCCACTGATAGTAAAAATGAATCTAAACTTGTTAAATACTATGTGATATTGTTGAAGATTTTTAATTTTTCGTCAATTTAAAAATTCTAAATACATAAAAATTTGATTTTCCTTCAATGAATTATGTATACTTTTATTTGAAAATAACATTGTCCCAGAAATAATTAAAAACAGTATTGAAATAAATAAATAAATCTCTTAAAAAATTAACTTACGTGGTAAGTTAACATTTTAAAAAATAAGTTTAATTAAATTCATATATATATATATATGAAGTGAAATATATAAAATTTATACTTTGAGGGTACTAGTTTATTTAATATAAATATGTATTAATGAGATTTTAAGAAGATAAAGGAAAGAAAAAAACTTTTTAAACATTTTGAAGGAGCCAAATAAAAAACCTTTCAAGGTTGGGCTTTGTTTAAAAAAAATTTAAGGGCCTTTTATTTTTTTTTAAAAAAAATTAGGGGGCATGCTCATAGGTCTTGTTTACCATTCGCCTATGTATATGATAGAATTGAAAGACTCGACTAAAAATTTTGAGTCGTTCGAGTGATTCGTATTTTCATTTTATAAATCAAATTTTATTTAATTTTAGGGTAAATTACAAGAGTGGTCGCTCAATTATTGGGTCTGACCTATTTTGATCATCAAACTATAATAATTCAAAATTCGACCACTCAACTATTTAAAAGGGCCTATTTTGACCACCGACCGTTAAAATCTAACAGTGAGATAACATGGCAGTTAAAGTAAAATTTGTATAATTAAATATTTGGTCCATGTTAATTACCTATTATATCAATTTGGCTCTAATTTTAATTAAATTAAATTAAATTAATCAACCAATCAAACAACAACACGTGTTGTCACCCAATTGGATGAATTTACTCTAATTTTTAATTTAATTTATTTAATATTAAATATATCTATTTTTCTTCAATCAGACGATGTGTCACCACCTGGTTCAAAGAAAATTAAAAAATATATATAACTTTGGTAGGATTTGAACTTATGACCTATAAAGAGAAAAGTCAAGCTTTAACCACTACACAAATTACTTTTTAGTGATATAAATTACACCATTATCTCTCTCTCCCTCCCTCCCTCCCCCCTCTCTCTCCCTCTCCCTCCCTCTTTCCTTCCCTCCCTCTCTCTCCCCCTCTCTCCCTCCCTCCCTCCCTCCCTCCCTCTCCCTCTCTCTCTACACACATATATAAATATATAAAGAACTAAAAATATTTTAGAGGGGACTCGAACATGGGTCATATGAGATATATAAAAACACACATATCACTAAATCATTTGGTGACACGTGTCACGTAGATGTCGGAGTGTTACCGTTGCGGCTTAGGAATGAACATAGTAGAATCGTGATTGAATATCTATCTCCTCCAAATTTAGAATTTTATATTTTAAACAGTTAATTCTGCACCCTTATTCACCTCAATTCGTTCCTCATACATGGATCTCTTGTGGTAATTGCCGGATAATTTTTCCGCTGCGCCATTGGGTGTACCAGCGTGACCCTGCACGAACAACACCAAAAATGGACAATTGAAGAATAAAATCATCAACAATAGCATTAAAAATGCATAAAATCCTTATAAGACCTTGACAAAACGGTCATTATCACCACTCAATCGCAAATAAGAAATAGTGATTGTGAATGCGTATCCAAATCCAACACAAGGGTCCAGGATAACACATAGGCACAATCTTCACTACAAAAAAATAGGTCTTTAGCGGCGTTTTTAGCCCTATACTTGCGTTTTTTAGTGTCGTTAAAAATTCTTTCAGCGTTAAAGAAAACGCCGCAAGAAGTGTCGCTGAAACAAGTGCTGCAACAGTTCGCGGCATTTGTGTGCAGAAAATGCCACAATATGTCAAGATATATAGCGATGTTTGATTATACAAGTATAAAAAATATTTTTAAAAAATATAAAACAATAAAAGTTATTTTGATTTTTAAAATATATTTAAAACTATATTTTAAAAATATTTTTTTCAAAATATTTTTTTATAATTGTATAATAATAATTTTTAATATTTTTAATTTTGTAATTTTTTAAAATATTTTAAGCTTTTGAAAAATTATTATTTATTATTTTTAAATAAATTTCGAAATTAAAATATTTTTTAAAATTTTCTAGATTTTTTTTTATTTTCTATTTTTTCTATACGTTTTAAAAATTAAAAAATTAAAATTCCTAGAAACGACAAGTGGATTATCATGTTGCAACATGTTTTAAAAAAATCTAAAAAAAACCGTTAAAGTTAACGGTCAACGTTAGTCAATGGGCCAAATTGAATTATTTTCTTGAGTTTGAGGGGTTAATTGAGTGTGAAAAAGGTTTAGGGGCTTAATTGATTTTTTTTACAAAAATTTAGAGGATTATTGAACCCTTAAGCAATAGAAGAAAAAGTGAGATGCCTTAATTAGTTGAGTGAAAAAGATGTTTATATTGCTTCATCTTATTTGAGTTTGAATTTCAACATTTATCTTAAGAATGTAAATATTTATGTACTTTCTATAATCAAATAGATTAAAAAATATTATTAAAATAAATATGTTTCACAGACGAGCATGTAAAGAAGAAAATGCATGAAATCCAATTGTATTTCCAAAGTGGGTTAAAATCACCCTGTACCGGTGAATGACGGTCCATTAATCTATGCAAACTGCATGCTTAATTAAATTAAATTAGAATGGTGAAGGAGGCCATAATTAATTAATTAATTATAAACTAAATTCATTAATCAAGTCTGATAAGTTTTGACTGTTCCACTAACCACTATATTACAAGTATAAATATTGAAACTTCCACCACTTTAGTGACTCACATCGCAGTCTTGAATTCTCAGTTTGGTAGCCGAGACGTCTAAGCAAGCTATTTCTTCTCCAAAATGGGTGGCAAAGGTGGAGGTGGTGGAGGTGGCGGAGGCAGCGGTGGTAAAGGTGGGGGCAACAGTGGTGGCTCTGGTTAAGTTGGAGGAGGAGGAGGCTCATCCAAAGGAGGCGGTGGTGGTTCGGGAATGATGGTGGCACCAGGGAGTAGAGGTGCAAGTAATATACCGAGGGGAGCTTTTGAGAGCAACCCACAGGCTTACTTCGCCGGCCTCCATTCAAGCGAGAAGGCGAATAAATAAGTGGTGTAATGTTGCTGGAAAACATGCTTATGGAACTTATTTCATGTGTTATTTATAGTAAAGTAATGCATGCATGATTAATTAAATAAGATTTATCTTTGAATAAATGCCAATCTCCCTCCATATCTTGACTGTTTTTGTTAGGTTTTTTTATTATATTTCTAATGGGAAATTTTGCAATGTTGTCATAAATAAATAAGAAAGAGTTCTAATCATTTAAGTTAATGAATAGATAAATAAATGTATGATTAAAAAAAATCAAAAGTCAAATTCATTAATTCATCGATTGATAAATTACATGCATAGAGGTGAATGGGGGTACTGGTGGAAATTTGCACCATCAGTTTAGTGTCAATCATGAAATTATATATTTTTATAAGATTTTAATAAAGAAATTATATATTTTTATAAAATATATCAAAACTGAAAAAAAAAATAGAGAATTTTATAAAATAGTTTTTTAAAAAGAAATTATATATTTTTATAAGTTTTTTTTGTTATGAATATTTATCTATGTGAATGTCTATCATGATTAGAACTTTATCAAAGGAGTTTGATTTATTTATTATTAGGAATATTATCTCTATGAATTAGAGTTTAATGTATTATGTACTTCTTATGCCTATAAATAGATGATTCATTGAAGGCATTGTATACTAGTCTATATTTGAGAATAATACAAATCTCCCTCTTTCTCTCATCTCTTTGTTCTTCTTGTTCTTATTCTTGTTCTTCTTTATTTTATTCACAACACGTTATCAGCACGAGACTCTAATCAACTGATGTCTTCATCGTTATAATTCAAAAGAAGTTACCGGAAAGAATTCGATTATAGAATAAACCAAAGATAAGTTTTTTTTTTCTCCTTATTTTTTTTAGTTACCGATTGTCTTTCTCTTTATATTTTAACTTTGTTTTAATTTTTGAAAATTTTGGAAATATGTTTGATTTTATTCGAACATTGGAAAGAGATAAATTTGTGGCTTCTCACAAACCAAAAGACGAATCGACAGAGACGAAGAGGTTGCGTTTGGTGTAAATTACGTGTGTTTTCTCTTGTTCCTAAAAGGGTTAATTAGCGGTATGCTTATTCATACTTTTACTTATATGATTATATTTGATATTTTTCATATTATTATTTATGTCATTTTATTTGGTAAAAGTTAATATTTTTAACCGTGTTTTGAGTTTTACAAGATATGCTTAAATGGCTTGGAAAGAGATGTGATATAAAGGGACTATGAGAAGCTATCTCGATCATATGCTATGTCTCCATTGTCCACGAGAGAAAAATCAATATCGGTAAATTTTGGTTTTATTTTTTTCTTTATATTATTATTTTAAAGTGCGATAAATCATGATGATTTTGAATTTACAAGAAGATTATTATAAAGTCTATATTTGCTCAAAAGCAATATTTCTTCTTCGTTGAAAAACTTGACCATAGACTTCTCCCAATTTCAAGTTACGAAAATTCTTCTTGATCCAAAAAGTTTTATGGGAGGCATTCCTTGAAGTGAATGCAAAGCATGATGTTTATTCCATGCGATTATCAATGATGGGGCATTCCCTGAAGTAAATGCAAGCATGATGTTTATTCCATGCAATTATCAGTGATGGGGCATTCCCTGAAGTGAATGCAAGCATGATGTTTATTCCATGCGATTATTGGATCTGTTTCATTCCCTGAAGTGAATGCAAACATGGTAAATCATTATTCAATAGAGACATAATTTCGATATAATCCAAGTATAATTGGCTGGACATCCCGTTCTGCGAGGCTACTGGTCTCAAAGGAGGTTTTTAAAGGACCTTGTAGACAGGTTTAACAATGCCGCGTACGAGGATTAAATCTTTGTTCTCTGTGATAAGGATATGTGAAAAAGGTTTTGAAGGCCCACTGGCTCTACTCCATTCCCTGAAGTGAATGTGAGATTATATTATGGAAGGAATAAAAAATCACATTAAAAGTTGTGGTTGTGGTCGAGGCTATGAATATACACATGAAAAATATAGTCGTTTTAAGAATACTTCTACCCGCTGGTAGCAAAGTTATAAGGATGACAAGAGTGATAAAGATCATTCTAAGGAAGTGAAATCCTTTTACCAATGTGATGTTATAAACCATTGGTTTCGTACTTGTCAAACGCCAAAGTATTATGGACTTTATCCATAATCATGAATGATAAATGAAATAAAATATAAACAAAATTTATTTATGGCGTTATTGGTCCAACTCAATTGGATATTGTTAATTTTCTCATAATCTTTGAAGGGAATAATTTACCATTTATTTTATTTCCCTTATAACCTCTAATAGGAATAATTGGTTTATTTTATTTTATTTTTATGTTAATTCTTTTTATTTATTATTTATTTATGTTAGTTTGCTTTATGTTTATTTATTTCATATATTATTTATTTACGCTTTATGTTTATTTATTATTTGAAGAATATGATTACTTCCGGAATAAAATATACAATGAATTGTGGCTATTTATGCCTAGAATTGTGGCTATTTATGCCTAGCAGATAATGCAAGTACTCATATTGTACTTAAGCATAAGAAATATTTTTCCCATTTAAATGCAAGGGGAAAATATGAGTAGTATTTCTCAAAGTACTAAAATATCAATACTTCGGAAGAGCACTTAAATGTTTATCTCTGATAGATAATCGACTTGATATGATGTGCTATATTTTATATTTTTCATTCCTCGAAGTGAATGATACAAAGTACACATTTTCATTACCTAAAGTAAATGAAACAAAGCACATTTTAAAAGGTGCAGAATTATGCATTTCTCGATTAAAATGCAAGATAATAATGTGAGTACTATATCCGGAAGTACTAATATCACAAAAGGCTCTGGTTGAGCAAATATGTTATTGTCAAATGGAACTTTATTCCATATTCACATTGCGTTATACTCGTCAAAGTCATAAAGAGAGCAATATGAGTTCGCAAAATATCCCCTTAGAAATTATAGATAACATATGTTATCAATTGACATTTGAAATAAGCCAATATGGATATAAGTTCTGGTAGCCAAAAAGTCAGTTGAAAGCTCTAGGAGAGCTATATATTGCTACCAAAAGATAATTTCAATTGAAAGCTCTGAAAGAGCTAAATATATTCCTATTTAAAGGAACAATTTTGATGGTCGTACTAGACATGTACGAGTAGGATTGAATTACATGTTATGGTAAACAAGAAGTTTACAAATTCAGAGATATATACACACATATATATAGTTGGCATGATCGGTTAGACCATCTTGATCAATAATGGTGCAGAAATTATTGAGATTTACGTGCACATGTATTAAAAGAACCTGTAGTTCTTGTGGTGCTTATTCTCAAAGGAATGGATTAAATTTCACTTATTAAAGAACGTGAAGTTCTTGTGTTGCTTAAAGGAATTGATTAAATTCCACTTACTAAAAGAACGTGAAGTTCTTGTGTTGTTTGTTCTCAAAGGATATAGATGATCCCACTTACCAAAAGAATTAGAACTTAAAGTTCTTGTACTGAAGTTAAGACTGTATGTCTTGCATATCTGAACGAAATATGGGCCCATATATCCACAAATGTGGAAAGTTTTATATGATTTTAGTAGATGCATTTACATTGTTTTATCGACTTACAACCAGAAGTTTGTGAGATTGATTCTAAAAAGATTCAGATTATGCAGTTAGATTATTCGTCTTGAAAAGCTAGTGGGTTTATATTTTAGGCTATATCAGTTGTTACAAAGCCTATTGATTATAAAAATATAGTTTAGCAAAATTTCAATTGGATGTCTCCTATTTAATAGCTAAACTATGAGAACAAAAGAGTTATTATTTATATGGTGTTTCCATATAGCAACACTTATACGCATCAAGCCAACGAGTTATAATAAACTCTCCGTTATGATTGGTTTTTGGTCAGAAACCATACATTTCCCATTTTATGATTTTTGAATGTGCGATATGAATTGCTCCACCACAACGCACAAAATGGGTAAATAAAAAGGGTTGAGAATATATATTGAGTACGAGTCTCCTTTTATGTTTAAATTCTTAAACATTAATTGGAGAATCATTTATGACATGATTTTTCTCAACATCAGGGGGAGATAATAATCAGCTGGATAGAGGAAAATGAATTATCATTATCTAGATCCTCGTATATGAACTAGAAGTTCATAAGATAATTCATGTTATTACATGTCAACTGCCAGACATATTTACTGACCCAATGAGAGTAATTAAGTCTCATATACTAGCTGAAATGCTCTAAGTTTAAATTACATATTAGAGCGAGAGAATGTAAATCATGCCTGAAGCATGATAGTTGAAATGGTTCCAATGATCAAAATTCTCGTAAATAGAAAGTAATATGAGATGATCATATATTGGAGGCGGGTGCTCCTGAAGAGACCCAAGACATAACAAATAATAAAACTCTATAAGAGATTCAGGTACCTGAAATAAAGATTGAAATCTTGAAGAGATCTCGATGAGTTATGTCATTACGAGAATGGAACCAGAAAATTGGAAAGTTGTCGGCAACGATTTTACAAACAATTTTACATAAAATACTTCTATAGAAGTAAAGAAAGAAATCGAGGATCTTGTATAAAATCTATCAGAAAGTATAGATATTGAATTGACCAATGTTGAAAGACGCTTTGAACTTCTAAAATAGAAGTATTTGGACCAGCAGTCCAAACACCTAAAGGTGTAATGCAAGTGAGACACAAATAAGTAGTCGTAAATACGACTTGAACTATGATTTATGAAAAGTTTTAATTACTTTGGCAGTTTTGAAAATTTTACATGCGTCTAATTATTTGTGGATCCATATTTATCCTTGAAGGATCTAAAATGCTATAAGCATTTGAAAATTTCTGAGGAAATTTATTTAGACATGTCTCATGAATATTTTGGCGCATTTGGTATAATCGCCTTAGTGAATACTAATTGAGAAAATACTATAAGAATGATCAGATTTTCTTATGTATTTTATAAAGGAGTTTGGATCAAGATCCATTATGATAATTTTAGAACTCCTAAAGAGCTTCAAATTGGAAACTCGTGAAGTACTTTCAATACAAGTACTTGAATCTTGACATCAAGTTTATCTCGACCTGAAGATCGAGCATTTTTATATATTTCTTTTGTCTAGCTGAAAGAATCTTAAAGAAGATTCAATATGAATAGAGCATATCTATTGAGTATCCCAATAGTTGTAAGATTGTTGAATGTGAATAAAGATAATTATATCTTTTCTTGGTCTTGAAGCACTATATATTAGTTGGTCAAGAAATATCTATGAATATACAAAGATCATTACATTTAGATCTTCAAACATTCGTTGATGCCTCCTCAAATGTCGTAGAAATAATTGTTATGCATGAGGCAAGCCAAAAAATGTGTTTGGCTAAGACTATTGACCCAACATATCCAAAAGATATGTGGATTTACTTTTACAAGATATGATAAAAGTTATCTTGTGTGAAGATAACGCAAGATGTATATCTCAGTTTGAAAGTGGATACATCATGAAACATATTACTCCAAAGTTTCATCCCTCACGATCTTTAGAAAAATGATATTCAAGATTAAATTATGAAGATTCAAAGATCTTCTGTGATGTTTGCATGAGGGGGAGTAAATACGCGTTGCACTCTTTTTCCCTTAACCGAGGTTTTGTCCCAATGGGTTTTCCTGGTAAGGTTTTTAATGAGGCAACATGTTATGCGTATCAAAGATGTGTGTACTCTTTTTCCTTCACTAAAGAATTTTTTTTTCCCACTGGGTTTTTATCTTAGTAAGGTTTTAACGAGGCACATTATCTTCATAGACATCCAAGGGGGAGTGTTATGAATATTTATCTATGTGGATGTCTATCATGATTAGAACTTTATCAAAGGAGTTTGATTTATTTATTATTAGGAATATTATCTCTATGAATTAGAGTTTAATGTATTATGTACTTCTTATGCCTATAAATAGATGATTCATTGAAGGCATTGTATACTAGTCTATATTTGAGAATAATACAAATCTCCCTCTTTCTCTCATCTCTTTGTTCTTCTTGTTCTTATTCTTGTTCTTCTTTATTTTATTCACAACATTTTTTAAATTATGACCATATTTGTTTTTTAATTTTTAATTTTTATTACACGCGGCCATTTCTAGTTGGGTCATGTCATTTTTTTTAAAAAAAATATTAACAGCGACGAACAGCAACAGATTCAGAAAATTTATATTATATTGTCAAAATTTAAGAAGATATTGTTAAATTTAAATTATAATGTCATTTTTAAAAAATAATGTAGTACTATTTTAAAATTATATTAGATTTATTTTTTAAAATAGTTTTATTTAAAATTTTCAAAAAAAAATTGGGGTTGTCGATTAAAACCCAATCATTTACTTAGTTTTGCCTGTGGTGACGAGATAAACTGATAAACTATTTTTTTTATATTTAACGTAGTATAATACTGTGTTTTATAAATTATGTAAACTTTTTATACACTACTATTTGTTTCATGCGTTATGATATATTTATGTATTTGTGTTTACTAGAGATGTCAAAAGCTGACTGGATTCGAAAATATGACTGAAACCTGCTTGAGTAAGAACTTGTTTTAACCTGATGAAGTGATGACCGAAACCGATCTATAACTAATTCTTGTTGATTCGAACCGGAATTAGACCTGATACTGTATTAACCAAACACGACATGCATCCGACCGGGAACGACCTGAACACGAATTGAACATGTACATGTTACTGTGGTAACGGAACTCAACCTGCACCCGACTGGAAAGAACCCGAACCCAAGACTAACCTGGCAAATAACCGATATAACCCGACTAAAATGATCCAAGATCTAATTTTACTCTACTTGTTTTGAACCCGACATGTTAATTGACCCGACTTATTTTGAACCCGAACTATTATTGATCTGAACTGATATTGACATGGCTTGATATTTACTTGACCTGTAATTGAGGAAGGCTTAATAAACATACTAATAGTTGGATGATTAATACTCTAGTTTACCCTTAAAAAGGCCTACTATCATTTTCCACCATACATAAACTTTATTCTTAATAAATATCAAAATTTATGTTTAAATTTTTTCAAAGTTGTAACTATTTTTAATTAACTAATTAAATTAAAAAATCATTAGAAAATAAAATATATATAAAAACTGAAGAAAAAAAATCAGAAAATTCTATAAAAAATAGTTTTTTTTAAAAAAAATTATATATTTTTATAAGATTTTTTTTAAAATTTTTATGACTATATTTGTTTTTTATTTTTAGTTTTTATTACACACGGCCATTTCTAATTGGGTCATGTCATTTTTTTAGAAAAATATTAAGACTCAGAAAATTTATATTATATTGTCAAATTTTAAAAAGATAGTGTTAAATTTAAGTTATGATGCCAATTTTTTCTTTAAAAAATAGTGTAGTACTATTTTAAAATTATATTAGATTTATTTTTTAAAATATTTTTATTTAAATTTTTCAAAAAACTTTGGGGTTGTCAATTAAAACTCAATCATTTACCTAGCTTTGCTCGTGGTGACGAGATAAACTGAATAGAAATTATTTGTCCATTTTCGATACTTCTATTTATGCCCTATACTAAAAATTAGGTTTAAGGTTAGAGTTTAGGGAATTTGGGGTAGGTTTATTATTTAGGGTATAGGGTGTAAGGTTTAGGATTTAGAATTTAGGGTTATAGGTTAGAATTTATTTATTTTTTTAGTGTTGGGACATAAAAATGAACACCGAAAAGGGCAAATGATTTTTATCCAGATAAACTGATTTTGATTGTGAGTTTTTTGGGGTTAATTTGTTAGAAGTTGATGATGGATTTGATGAAGTGCTTGTTGATGAAATTTTAGTAGTAGGATTTGTTTTTATTTAGGGTGAGATAGGCCTTGTTTGATTTGGTTTTTTATTTTTTGGTTCTTATTTTGATAAAATTGTGTTGTTTTATTCCGATAGTAATTTTTAAAAAATATTTGAAGTTATTTAACTGTTGTATAAAATTTTTATTCTAATTATAAAATAAATAAATGACAATATTAAATTCTATTGGAATAATGAATGTTTTAAACTTATGAACCTTAAATTGTCCATACATTACCTGTAAGTTCAGATTTTGATTTTTTTTTTAGTTTCTTTGCTATAATGGTGGCACCGGGGAGTGGAGGTGCAAGTAATATATCGAGGGGAGCTTTTGAGAGCAACCCACAGGCTTACTTCGCCGGCCAGCATTCAAGCGAAAAAGCCAATAAATAAGTGATGTAATGTTGCTGAAAGCATGCTTATGCAGTATGGACTGATTTCATGTGTTATTTGTAGTAAAGTAATGCATGACAAATTAAAATGCCTTTATCTCTCCATGATATCTTCTTTTATAGAAATTTTCAGCCTTTTTTATTCTTGTTAGTGTATTATTTTGCTACTTTGAAATGAATAGCTATAATTATAATGATGATGCAAGAGTATTGTATTGGTTGATGAACTGTTCTTGGCTTTGTATGGGAAGTTAAGGGATGGTGTTGCAGTGCATCAATGGTGGGGTTGATTTGAGCTTGATATATAATTAATAATCACCTAGGGCAATATGGTTAAAGGTTAGAGAGAGAGATTTATATACATATAGTATATAAGTTATGGAAACAAAAAAAAGTATTTGCTTTATTCTTTGAAATCTAAGTTTGTTACTTTAATGCGATAGTCCAAGTCTTTGCTTGGATTTGAAATTTAATAATTATTGTGTATTATAACTCGGATAGTATTATTGTTGTTGTAGTTGTGAATTTAAGTGTATTTATTTGTATTTTTTAATTTTAGAATCGGAGATTATGAATTATTTGGGCATTGTAATTTGCACTTTAAAAAGTTGTATATGATTGTCTTTTTATTTCTTTTTCTAAATAATTTTTCACACACGAGTTTAAGATATTAAGAGGGTAATCCTCTAACTGTAGAACCTCGATAAATTAATTTCTCTAAAATAATATTTTTTTTCGGTTTCTTACTTGGGCCCAAGCTTTAAATTAATAAAATAATAATTTTTCAAAAGAGCCTTATATAAATTTTTAATCCCTTCAATATTATAAATTAATAATTCTATAAAATTACGAATATAACTGGGACAACTTAGTAAAATACTATTCTATTGTTGTTTGTTTCTTAAAATTTAAATTTAGTTGTATTTAATCTCTAACTTTCCTTATTACATCCAAAAGTTTCGGTGTTGCGTTCTTATACTGCAACAAAAAATTGTGAAGAGTTGTTGCCACTATGAGTGCTTCCTTTCGCGTAATTGGTTACAAATGCATTGTATCATCTTCAGTTTCATCCTCAATAGGATTTTCAATAACACTAGCTACAATTTCTTCTAAATTTTAGATCTCTGAACATGTATCATTTTCACCCGAGTAATCCAATATGTGATTGACATCCATTTTGTTGCGGTACCCAAGGCCATCAATCATCGTATCAAGTTCATGAATGATGTTCTTGTATTATATTCATGAAGAATAATGTAGGTTCGTCAAATCGGGAAAAAAATCTCTTTAAGTTAATAAATTATTAATTTATCGATTAATAAATACCTCTTTAAATTAATAAAATTACGTGGTCCCTACATTATTAATTTATAGAGGTTTTATCGTATATGAAAAAAATTAGAGAACATTTTATTGGTTGCTTACTGTAACCCCCTCGTCCCGGTCTGGTCGGATGACCGATCCGAGTGGGCCACACGGGGAAAATCGAAGCGAAACCCGTTAAGGCTTCCCCTCGGTTAACGACCCAGAAAATTCCTTTTCATTTTATCTTGTCTATAGGCATAATTAAACCCTATGTGAAGCACAGCAGCGGAAGATACAAACAATGTAACATACTCCGACCAACCATAACATTAAACAGCTCATTTTAATCCTTTACAGCAGGCCGTTTTGAAACGCCCTTAGGGTGTTCCGAAACGCCTTGACTTAGTCAACAGGCCAGGGTCAACCATAGGGTGACCGTTTCGAAACAGGGGTGACCCGTATCGAAACGACCCTAACGGTCAACTTCTCGTGGTCAACGATATTTGACCGTTTCGAAACATCAAAGGCCCGTTTCGGAACGCCTTTATCTCGTCAATTTCTCAAAATTCCAGTAGCAAAAATGTACCGAAACGACCCCCATCCGTTTCGAAACGGCATGCCAAATGCAAAGGGACCGTTCCGAAACAGGGTGGCCCGTTCCGAAACGCCCCCTGTCTGCAGACTCGTTTTGGCTGTTTTAAGGCACTAGGGTGCCCCAAAACACCACCAAAACACACTTCAACAACAAAACACTTAAACCTAAGGCAACCCAACTATAATAGCATGCTTCAACAAGATTAAAACAAGTCTAAACACTAAGGCAAGACATCATAAGGCATGCATTCACACAACATCATTCAAGCATAAAGGTAACCTCTTAGGCATATGGCTAACATTCAGATAAGCAATTTGGGCATGAGTTACAAACCAACATGGCCACACAAACAATACAAAAACAAGATATCATGGAGTCCAATCAAGCTCCCAAACAACTAGCAACAATCCATTAAGACAACACATGTCCCATTGCTCAAGCTATTACATGTTCAACATTAAAAACTCATACTTGAAGTACTCAAGGATAACAACCACACTTGGAGGCCCTCCACTTGCTCGAGCAACCCGCGAACTAAGGATCTGCAATGTTGAACAAAGAGAGCGTAAGCAATGATGCTTAGTGAGGGTAAGGTCTAAAAACAAACCTCAACATTGCAGGGTCCGAGCACGATCTAGCCAAGGTAAAACACAAATTTACCGAAGATCCATAAAAGCCACAAGGTAAAGATGCATGAGCATTCGACAATATAGATGCCATGATCATAAGCTCAAATCCACAATACATGTATTCACAATCAAGTATCCCACTATAAATCATAAACCTCATCACAATGATACACATATCACACAACATTGGCACCTAGCTATGACCCGAATACGCGGATAGACATGTTGGAACTCACATCCAACAACCACATTACCTCACGGTGGGATTTCACTCATCACCGGTCTCGCGGAGGGGATTCCACTCATCCTCACGCCCCGTCGATGGGATTCCACTCATCACCGACTATATTTAAATACAATTTCCGGGCGAACCCGTACTCCTCCTTGGTGACTCAACGCCACCAAGGCCACGCGCGACTTTTGACTCATGTGTACACACTAACATCCTAATGATCTATCATTTGTACTCAAGCATACTAGTGCCAACATTTTACTCATTCCACATTACTCATTTCAATCAATTCCGTGCTTAGCACGTACTCATCAACAACCATCATCATGCATGTCTCAAGCATCACAAGTCATATCTCATCTCACATGTATAATACAATATACATAAGCATTCATATCACATTTCATACGAGACATACACAACCATATAAATGAGTTCATCCAAAGGCTCTAGATCAAGTTTAGGATTAGGCTACCACCCTAATCCTAACTCTAGGTCGGTCTACCAAGCCCAACCTAGTCCATATACTCGAACCAACCATTTTAAATCCATTTAAAACATTTAACCACTCACCTAAGCTTCCAAGCTCTAAGACCAAGCAAGCAATCGTCTTCAAATTCCCGGATTCACTTCCGATGCTTCACCGATGCTCAAACTCGATTCTAATCAATCCCAAACACAAACAAAACATCCACAATCAAAAGCTCATCATCGGAACTAACCCGGAATAACATTTTCAAGCATTCAACATCCAAAACAAGTCCAAAAACAGAATTTTCGAGCAGCCCACACAACCCACTGAAATCTTCCATTTCAAGCACCCAAACAACCATCAAACACACCCAAAGCAACCCTCAAATATCATACTACCAGCAGCCCCCAAAATCCAACATTAAACAACCCCAAAAACCACTTTAAAACCCTCCAAAAACCCCTTTGAAACCCAATTCCGAAAATTCCCCAAAATCATTTGAAATTCACATATATCATACCATTTGACCTCTATACCTCATGGCTAAACATATTAAATCAAAACATTTTGTTTTACAACATAAAGCTTTCATCTTTAATCCAAACTTTCCAAAATGACATTTTCTAAAACTTTCATAGAAATGAAAATAAAAAGTACTTTTATGGAAAGGAAGATGAGGGGAAATCAAAAATACCCTTACCTTTTAAAACGGAGTTGAAATGAAGGAGCTTTTGAATGGAATAGTAGATTAGGGAGGGAGAGCTCTTCCAACGTTGGAGAAGAAGACAATGAATAGTGAATGGGTGTTTTATTTGAAATAAGGGGATTTAATTTGGAAAGATGGGTAAATTACAATAAGGCCATTAATGAATGGCTATTCCCTTGTTTTTAAAATAGCTCTTCCATTTTGAAACTAAATCAATTTGGTCCCATTTTAAAATGTTTATTTTGAAACCCGAAATTCTAAAGAGGATCATTTCAATTTCAAACCCGAGCCCAAATAATATTAAAATATTATTTTCACCTAACCCCTAAACCCGGGTGTTACAACTCTCCCCCACTTAAGGAATTTCGTCCCCGAAATTACCTGGTGGAAACAGATACGAAAACTGCTCAACCATATCCGCTTTCCTCTCCCACGTGGCCTCTTCCACACCTCTATGTCTCCACAACACCTTGACCAACTCTATGGTCTTGCCACGCAACACCTTGCTATCAGAAGCAAGTATCTCAACGGGTTCTTCATTATAGGACAAATCCGGATTTAACTCTATCTCCTCAACGGGCATCACATGCGAAGGATCCGATCTATATCTCCTAAGCATAGACACATGAAAGACATCATGGATCTTCTCTAACTCAGAAGGTAACCTCAAACGATAAGCTACAGGCCCAATCCGCTCAACTATCTCATACGGACCAATGAACCTCGGACTCAACTTGCCCTTTCGGCCAAATCTCATTACCTTCTTCCACGGTGATACTTTCAGAAACACTTTCTCACCCACTGAGTACTCAATCTCTTTCCTCTTCAAATCTGCGTAAGACTTCTGACGATCAAAAGCTGCCTTCAAACGGTCACAAATCAACTTTACTTTGTCGGTAGTTCCCTTAAGCAAGTCTGGCATAGGTAACAATCTCTGACATGTCTCAGCCCAACAAATCGGAGTCCTACACCGTCTACCATACAAAGCCTCATAAGGTGCCATCTGAATACTAGACTGATAGATGTTGTTGTAAGCAAACTCAACCAATGGTAAGTGCTTCTCCCAAGAACCCTGAAAATCAATCACACAACAACGAAGCATATCCTCAAGAATCTGTATCACTCGCTCTGACTGCCCGTCGGACTGAGGATGATAAGACGTGCTGAAATGCAAACGGCTACCTAGAGCACTATGCAAGCAACCCCAGAATCTCGAAGTAAATCTAGGATCCCTATCTGAAACAATAGACTTCGGAACTCCATGAAGTCTCACAATCTCACGGATGTACAAGTTTGCCAACTTGTCTAAGGAATCCGTAGTGTTCACTGCTAAGAAGTGAGCACACTTAGTGAACCTATCAACAATCACCCAAACAGAGTTCTTCTTCGAAGGAGACAAAGGCAACCCCGACACAAAATCCATGGTGATCCTCTCCCATTTCCATTCCGGAATCTTCAAAGGCTGTAGCAAACCTGAAGGAACCTGATGTTCTGCCTTCACTCTCTGACAAACCATACAACGGCTCACATACTCGGCTACATCTCTCTTCAAACCAACCCAGAAGTAATCATTCTTCAAATCTCGGTACATTTTGGTACTACCCGGATGCATAGAAAAGGGACTCGAATGTGCTTCACTCAGAATCTGACGTCTCAACTCAACATCTTCTGGAACGACAATTCTATCTCTAAAGCACAACAAGTTCTCACCACTGAAATTGTACTCGGTCGGTCTTCCCTCGGCTATGTCCTGAACACGAGGAACTAAACTCACATCTTGCAACTGCTTCTCTCTAATCAACTGAATCAAAGAAGGCTTCACTTGCAACTCGGTGATCAAACCACCATCATCGGACACACTCAATCTAGCAAACATAGCTCTCAACTCAACGGCCACTTTTCTACTCAAAGCATCGGCTACTACATTTGCTTTACCCGGATGGTACTCAATGGTCAAATCATAATCTTTCAACAACTCTAGCCATCTTCTCTGTCTCAAATTCAACTCTTTCTGTGTCATCAAGTACTTCAAGCTCTTGTGATCGGTGTAAACAATACACTTCTCACCATACAAATAATGACGCCAAATCTTCAATGCAAACACGACTGCGGCTAGCTCTATATCATGAGTAGGATAGTTCTTCTCATGAATCTTCAACTGTCTAGAAGCATAAGCAACAACTCTCCTCTCTTGCATCAAGACACATCCTAAGCCTACGTAGGAAGCATCACTGTAAATCACAAACTCCTTACCTGAAACAGGTTGCACTAACACTGGAGCATTCGTCAAAGCTTCTTTCAATTTCTCAAAGGCCTTCTGCCTTGCATCTGACCATTCAAATTTGACTCCTTTTTGCAACAATTTAGTCAAAGGAGCAGCTACCCTAGAGAAACCATCAACAAATCTCCTATAGTAACCGGCTAATCCTAGGAAACTCCTAATCTCGGTCACGGACTTAGGTTGTTTCCACTCAACAATAGCCTCAATCTTTGATGGATCAACACGGATACCTTCGGCCGAAACAACATGGCCAAGAAACACAACCTCTCGAATCCAGAACTCACATTTACTAAGCTTCGCATACAACTGATTGCTCAACAATCTCTGTAAAACAAATCGCAAGTGCTCATCATGCTCTTCTTCTGTCTTCGAGTACACAAGTATATCATCAATGAAGACAACTACGAAACGGTCTAGATAGTCTCTAAAAATTCTGTTCATCATGTCCATGAATGCTGCTGGTGCATTCGTGAGCCCAAATGGCATCACAAGAAACTCATAGTGACCATATCTAGTCCTAAAAGCTGTCTTCGGAACATCACACTCCTTTACCTTCAACTGGTAGTACCCGGATCTCAAATCTATCTTCGAGAACACTGAAGCACCTCTCAACTGATCAAACAAATCATCTATACGAGACAACGGATACTTGTTCTTCACAGTCAACTGATTCAACTGTCTATAGTCAATGCACATACGCATGCTACCATCCTTCTTTTTCACAAATAACACTGGTGCACCCCACGGTGAACTACTAGGCCTAATGAAACCACGGTCTAATAATTCTTGCAACTGACTCTTCAATTCTTTCAACTCTTTCGGAGCCATGCGATACGAAGCTATCGAAACTGGATTAGACCCTAAAATTGTCTCAATCACAAACTCAACATCTCTGTCAGGAGGCAAACCCGGCAACTCCTCAGGAAACACATCTGGAAAGTCACACACTGTTCTGATATCTTTCGGTCTAGCTTCACTCATATCCGGATTCATAACATAAGCTAAATAAGCCCCACATCCAGAGTCCATCAACCTATGAGCCTCTAAAGCTGACACCACATTAGACAAGAACTTAATGTTCTCGCCTACTACTACTACCTCGTAGTCATCAGAAAGCTTCAAAGAAATTCTCTTTGTCTCAAAATCCACACTAGCCCGATGCTCAACCAACCAGTCCATACCCAGAATAATATCAAAACCATAGAAAGGAAGTTCCATCATATCAACGGGGAATACATGACCCTGAATCTTCAGCGGACACCTCCTATACATACGTCTAACCACAACTGTCTCACCAAAAGAACTAGTAACATGCATACCTACATCTAAGATCTCAACAGGGATATCTAACTTCTGTGCATGCTCACCCAAAATGTAGGAATGCGTAGAACCCGAATCAACCAAAGAAAGCAAAGACATAGATTGTAACTCGAAATTACCTGCTATCACATCGGTGTCGTTCCCGGCCTCTCTCTGAGCATAAACTCTCGCTGGTCCTCCCGCCTCTGGCTGCACAGCCACAACATGAGCAAGGTTCCTCTGAGCATCTACCCTAGGTGCATCAGCCCTAGGCTGGAAGTAGCCACGACCGCGCCCACGGCCTCTCTGAAAATCATTCGCTCTCGCAGGAGCCTGAGCAATGTTCGGTGCCTGAGCCGCCTGATGCGGACAATCCCTCCTAAAGTTGTCCCTCGAACCACAGTTCCAACAAGCATGGAAGTTACCCCAACACTCACCAGTGTGCTGTCTCCCACATCGTGTACACTCGAGCAAGCGCCCTCCTCCTCTATGGCCCTGATGGCCTCTGCCATGGTGGCCACCGCCACGTCTCTGATCAAACTGATGTCCGCCACCCCTATGCCTCTTGGCATCTCTACCATCAAAGTGGTTATGCCTCTTGCCAGAACTAGAACCACCAGATCGTTTGGCCGAACCCAAACTATGCTCTAAATCTTTGGCCCTCGCGACCAACACATCAAAGTCCGAGTAGTCAGAAGCTAGCGTGTACCTCTTAACCTCTTCATTCAATCCGTAGCGGAATCGGTTACAACATTCCACTTCAGTAGGAACTAACTCTGGAGCATACTGACTCAAGCGAACAAAACAGATCTCATAATCAGTCACAGAAGTATCTCCCTGAGTAAGAGCCATAAACTCTCGCTTCTTCTCATCCAAGTACCTCGGTCCCAAATACCTCTTCCTGAAAGCAAACTCAAAGAAATCCCAATCTATCTCGGCCTCTAGAACCCCGATAGTAGTGGTGACCCACCAGGTGTAGGCATCACCCTGAAGCAACGAGATCACACAACCCAACCTACGTGCGCCCGTACAACCCATCTGAGCCAAGATTCGGACTGTCTTCTCCAACCATAACTCCGATCTCTCTGGAGTAGATCCTCTAAACTCCTCGGCCCCCAAGCTACGGAGCCTCTCCAAAGGTAGACTAGCATCGTCACACCTAGGCTGAGCTGCAGCCTGAGCTCCCGCAACTGCGGCCTGGAATGCTCCCGCTATCGCTTGCACTAGCGGAGTCATATCAATTCCAGCTGGACCTTGGCCACCTTGAGGTCCATCTCCTCCGGCTCCATCTTCACCTCCAGCTCCAGGTGGAGGAGGTGGTGGTGGTGGAGCGCTAACTCCCGCGGCCACCGGCCCTTCTAGATGAGCCTCCATACTAACAGCCGGCTCAACAGGAGCCGCAACCCGTGGTTCCTGACGAACCACTCTCGGTCTACCTCTCAGTCTAGACATCGCTCTCACAGATATCAACTACAACCACAACAACAAAACATACAAAGCTGGCTTAGCAAGGCAAGGCTTCCAAGTGTTCAAGTACGTTCCCTCACTTAAAAATCATTTTTCCAATGTAATAGTAGCAATGGGACTCACACACATATACTTTTGAATAAACAGTCAATCATACTTGTCAAACAAGCAACCATTCTTACAAGACAAGCAAACACCGTGCATATAAATCAAAAACTTGAACTTACCTCACTTACCTGCCTAAGGTCTCGGTAACCTTAGGCTCTGATACCAACAAGTGTAACCCCCTCGTCCCGGTCTGGTCGAATGACCGATCCGAGTGGGCCACACGGGGAAAACCGAAGCGAAACCCGTTAAGGCTTCCCCTCGGTTAACGACCCAGCAAATTCATTTTCATTTTATCTTGTCTATAGGCATAATTAAACCCTATGTGAAGCACAGCAGCGGAAGATACAAACAATGTAACATACTCCGACCAACCATAACATTAAACAGCTCATTTTAATCCTTTACAGCAGGCCGTTTCGAAACGCCCTTAGGATGTTCCGAAACGCCTTGACTTAGTCAACAAGCCAGGGTCAACCATAGGGTGACCGTTTCGAAACAGGGGTGACTCGTATCGAAACGACCCTAACGGTCAACTTCTCGTGGTCAACGATATTTGACCGTTTTGAAACATCAAAGGCCCGTTTCGGAACGCCTTTATCTCGTCAATTTCTCAAAATTCCAGTAGCAAAAATGTACCGAAACGACCCCCATCCGTTTCGAAACGGCATGCCAAATGCAAAGGGACTGTTCCGAAACAGGGTGGCCCATTCCGAAACGCCCCCTGTCTGCAGACTCGTTTTGGCTGTTTTAAGGCACTAGGGTGCCCCAAAACACCACCAAAACACACTTCAACAACAAAACACTTAAACCTAAGGCAACCCAACTATAATAGCATGCTTCAACAAGATTAAAACAAGTCTAAACACTAAGGCAAGACATCATAAGGCATGCATTCACACAACATCATTCAAGCATAAAGGTAACCTCTTAGGCATATGGCTAACATTCAGATAAGCAATTTGGGCATGAGTTACAAACCAACATGGCCACACAAACCATACAAAAACAAGATATCATGGAGTCCAATCAAGCTCCCAAACAACTAGCAACAATCCATTAAGACAACACATGTCCCATTGCTCAAGCTATTACATGTTCAACATTAAAAACTTATACTTGAAGTACTCAAGGATAACAACCACACTTGGAGGCCCTCCACTTGCTCGAGCAACCCGCGAACTAAGGATCTACAATGTTGAACAAAGAGAGCGTAAGCAATGATGCTTAGTGAGGGTAAGGTCTAAAAACAAACCTCAACATTGCAGGGTTCGAGCACGATCTAGCCAAGGTAAAACACAAATTTACCGAAGATCCATAAAAGCCACAAGGTAAAGATGCATGAGCATTCGACAATATAGATGCCATGATCATAAGCTCAAATCCACAATACATGTATTCACAATCAAGTATCCCACTATGAATCATAAACCTCATCACAATGATACACATATCAAACAACATTGGCACCTAGCTATGACCCGAATACGCGGATAGACATGTTGGAACTCACATCCAACAACCACATTACCTCACGGTGGGATTTCACTCATCACCGGTCTCGCGGAGGGGATTCCACTCATCCTCACGCCCCGTCGATGGGATTCCACTCATCACCGACTATATTTAAATACAATTTCCGGGCGAACCCGTACTCCTCCTTGGTGACTCAACGCCACCAAGGCCACGCGCGACTTTTGACTCATGTGTACACACTAACATCCTAATGATCGATCATTTGTACTCAAGCATACTAGTGCCAACATTTTACTCATTCCACATTACTCATTTCAATCAATTCCGTGCTTAGCACGTACTCATCAACAACCATCATCATGCATGTCTCAAGCATCACAAGTCATATCTCATCTCACATGTATAATACAATATACATAAGCATTCATATCACATTTCATACGAGACATACACAACCATATAAATGAGTTCATCCAAAGGCTCTAGATCAAGTTTAGGATTAGGCTACCACCCTAATCCTAACTCTAGGTCGGTCTACCAAGCCCAACCTAGTCCATATACTCGAACCAACCATTTTAAATCCATTTAAAACATTTAACCACTCACCTAAGCTTCCAAGCTCCAAGACCAAGCAAGCAACCGTCTTCAAATTCCCGGATTCACTTCCGATGCTTCACCGATGCCCAAACTCGATTCTAATCAATCCCAAACACAAACAAAACATCCACAATCAAAAGCTCATCATCGGAACTAACCCGAAATAACATTTTCAAGCATTCAACATCCAAAACAAGTCCAAAAACAGAATTTTCGAGCAGCCCACACAACCCACTGAAATCTTCCATTTCAAGCACCCAAACAACCATCAAACACACCCAAAGCAACCCTCAAATATCATACTACCAGCAGCCCCCAAAATCCAACATTAAACAACCCCAAAAACCACTTTAAAACCCTCCAAAAAACCCTTTGAAACCCAATTCCGAAAATTCCCCAAAATCATTTGAAATTCACATATATCATACCATTTGACCTCTATACCTCATGGCTAAACATATTAAATCAAAACATTTGGTTTTACAACATAAAGCTTTCATCTTTAATCCAAACTTTCCAAAATGACATTTTCTAAAAATTTCATGGAAATGAAAATAAAGAGTACTTTTATGGAAAGGAAGATGAGGGGAAATCAAAAATACCCTTACCTTTTAAAACGGAGCTGAAATGAAGGAGCTTTTGAATGGAATAGGAGATTAGGGAGGGAGAGCTCTTCCAACGTTGGAGAAGAAGACAATGAATAGTGAATGGGTGTTTTATTTGAAATAAGGGGATTTAATTTGGAAAGATGGGTAAATTACAATAAGGCCATTAATGAATGGCTATTCCCTTGTTTTTAAAATAGCTCTTCCATTTTGAAACTAAATCAATTTGGTCTCATTTTAAAATGTTTATTTTGAAACTCGAAATTCTAAAGAGGATCATTTCAATTTCAAACCCGAGCCCAAATAATATTAAAATATTATTTTCACCTAACCCCTAAACTCGGGTGTTACACTTACTTGATTCAAAAAAAATTCGACCAAGTTTTAGTTTAATTGACATGATTAAGGGTGAGTAAAATTCGATTCAACTTGAAAAAAACTGATTTTTCTTATCTTCGAAATATTTAAGTCAACTTGTATTTTTAATTTGGATTTAGAGTTTGAAATTGAAAAGTTTGAATAATTGAAAAATCAAAATTAAAACAATGTCGTTTTGGTCTTTAGCTAAGTAATTTGATTGTTTTGTGATTTGGTCCCTAATTTCTTCAATTCTTCAATTCCTCATTCGTTTTAAATTCATTTTTTACTAGATTTGAACACATGCTACCGAACCGCTTTAAAATACTTATGAAACTTCAATTTATCATTTTGACAATAAATTCTTTAATTTTTTAAAATTTTATCCCTTAATATTACATGATTTTTTCGTTTCTTCAATTTCTCCATTAATTTAAGTTCATTTTTGACCAAATTTAAACCACATGATCCTCAACCACCGTAGAATACATATGAAACTTTGATTCTTCTTTTTACAACAAGTTTATTATTTTTTCAATTTAATTCCTCAACTTTAAATTTTATTCAATTTAGACTTTGTAACTCTTTGCAAATTCTTTCTTCTCATCAATTCAGTAACTCCTTTTCACTCTCATATATTAATACTTTGTTCTCCAAGTCCACTTTTTTTTAAAATAACAATATAAATATATAATATAATTTTATATGATAAAATTAATTAATAATTCTTGTATAGTGTTATTAAATTATTTTCACTATTTAAAATGTAAAATACTTATTGTTACAATTAAAATACACACAAAAAAACCCGGAATGATTCAACTTGAATAACCAAAAGATTTAAATTTGTGATCCTGAAGTCATCCGAACACTATAATTTATAATAATTTTCTCAATATCTTTGTTTAACCGTAGTTTGAACAGTCAAAGGATTATTAGTATATTCATTTGGATGTATAAAGCATTTAAAAGAAGATGGAAAAAACTTATATATTTTATATGTATATCCAAATCAAACATTTATTCATATTTGATACTCGATCTTTATGACTTGTATGCTAAAAACATAGCCGAAGCCACTTCCATTCCTTTTCACATTTAAAGATATTACATATATAATCACCAAAAGAGCATTATTATTGTCATGTTCATTAACTAAACCTACTTTTCATCCAATAAAAAAAGTAGCCATAACCACAAAGAAGGCAATAAAATAAAGCTAATTAAGAGACTTAGTTGCAAGCTTCACGAGCAATTCCCAAGCGAGAATTGATCACATCGAACAATATCCTATGGTTCTGCTGCTGCAAATTGGCTATCACATTCATGCCGGCGTTCACGTTGTCCGGAACCGGCGCCATTGCCAAGCAAGCCCGATTTCCGGCACTTGTGTGCAAGAAGCTGTTCTCCATTGGCAATTTCATCGACAAGCCTTCGAAATGTAATGTTATTAAAGGTGCCTCTGCTTCGGCTGTGGCATCAAAGCATGTGTCAAACACTCCTATTGTCGTAAATGGGCCTTTCACATGCTTCACAAACTCGTCTCGGATTGCCGTGTAAATGGGTTGGACGAATCGGGTGACAACAGTACCCGAATCGATAATGGTCCCCGCCCCAGTGGTCGGGTTAAATGCTAGGTATTCCGGGGCAATGGGGACTTGAACTCGACCGACACTAACTCCGGTTAGGTTAACGTAGTAAAGCGAGGGTCGATGTGGGCTTTTCAAGAGCGGAGTGGTTCGAATATTCTTGGGTTGACCCACTGGCCCGAGTTTGAGAGAACCCGAAAAGTAGTAGGACTTGAAACTGGGTAAACAATATGAAAAAACACCGGAATATAGTGCCCCGGATTGCGATATCAGTGACATGGGCCCCCGACCCAAACCCAATAGGCCTTGGGGCGGGATTGACCCACCAGAGATGCTGTTTATACACCCAAAAGCAAAATCTGGGACAATGTCATTAGCTAAGATTAAGGAATCTTGAACCAATTGGGCCGAAATGGATGAATCTCCACCGTAAGATTGGTTAAAAGAGCAAGTGGCAGTTCCGGTAGCCGGGCACAAGAGGCCACGGACATGGGTGCATTGTGGCAATGAGCAATCCAACAAACCGTAGCTCGTCGAGGTGTTGGGCGAGAAAGTGGTGGCCGAGCACCCGGTGCAGCCGGAGCATGGGACCCAAGCCACATCATTGCTAGTGTCCAACACCATGAACATGAGCTGCCCGGGAGTGCCGATCTTAACCCGGACAACATAGTTGCCAATGTTCAGAACTTGTTGGCCCGAAGCAATTGGAACAGATGTGGTCTTTTGTGCCACAAGGGTCGACAAGTACTTGACCCTAGCCGGGTCTTTGGAGGCCATGTCTATGACCGTGTTGAGCCATGAGTCCGGTTTGGGCGGGTTGAACGGCGAACATTTACCGTATATCGGGATGACTGAGAGGTCTGAGCCATCTGGCTGAGAGCCGCAAGGGTATAAAGCCTCGGTGGAGGAGATAAGAAGAGCTAGAAACAGGATAGCGGCAGTGAAGTCCATGGTTTCAGAGGTAGGACTTCAATAATTTAGCGAGTTGTTGCATTAGATACGAGAAGGGAGTAAGATATTTTATACATGCAAATAGTGTGCTTTGAATTACGGAAATAGCCTTGTAATTATGAATCATGCCATTGGGTAATGTTAATTGTGCTATGGATATAAATAAAAATATGTATCGAAAATAAGGTGGTGGGTCCAAAGTGTACCCATCATATAATGCAGAGAATAGGCCGCAAAAATTATGTCTCTATGTGCAATGATGTATGATAATTGCTTAGAAAGGACCCCCCTAGTTGAATGGAAAACCGAGGCAAAACATCAAAGCTTTGAATGCTATGCAGAAAAATACAAAGCGAGCAACAAGCCTAGAGTTTCGGACAGCGAAGAAGAAGACGCAGTGTGCTTTTAATTTCACACATTGCCCCTTCTTTTCCACCAAAATCTCAATCCTACCTTAATTAAGTTTATGCTGTAACGATAAAAATACTTAAGTTTAAACATTATTATGCTGTACATTGTTGGTGAAAAAATTCTACAAATTAAATTATTTAGGGGGTTTAAAGTTTTAGTATAGAATTGATGTCGTAATATTTAGATCTGAGGGTCTAAAATTAAAATTTTAGGATTCTAAAATTAAGAATTTGATTTTAGCATGCTTGTGTATTTTTTATACAATATTAAATATTCACCATAAGTTTAAATAGAATTTTGATTAACATTAAATCTCGGGTTCCATACTAACAAACCTTTCCCCTTCTCTATTTTTTTCATATATACAAAGTTATTGTTTATCCTTGATGTGTCGATCTACTATATAATAGATTAATGTTTGAGTTCGATTCTTTTTGTACAACTTATAGCCTTATAACGAGTGATGTCAATTAGGGGTGGGTACAAAGGGTGATCTCGTCGCATCCATCATCGTCAAGAATTTTTATTCTCATTTTCACACTACGATTCGTTACGAATATAAAATCTAAATTCATTTTTGTTCGTGATTCGCAAAACTAAAATCATCCATATCTTACCAGTTACCACCCACGTGGGTCTTAAGACACGCCTAATCCTCTATTTAACCGCCCCATGACTCACTTCATATAATATATTTAGGGATGAGCATGCGATGATGGCCTGGTGGTCAGAGCACGCTCACCTGCTCCACTCCCTTCCCCTTAGGTCCCGGGTTCAAGACCCCTCAAGAGCATTGTCTTCACCTAGATTTCCCCCTCCCCCTCTAGGTAGAAGTAGAATAGGATTTTCAAAAAATATATATATATATATATTTAGGGACGGTGGAAACGAAAAAAATTTCACAAGTATCTTAGTTTTAGGTTTTAGGGACTTAATTTAGGGTCTAATGTTTAAGGGTTTAAGTGTATGAGTTTAGGATTTAGGGTTTAGTGTACCCTTAAATTCAAAACTCATACGCTTGAACCCGTTATGAAATAGTATGAAATATTTGTCTTTTGGACTCCCATCACGTATATGACATTATTTTAGTTGTCATTATTTTTAAAAATAATAATAATAAGTCACCGTGACCCTTTAATTAATAAATTAAAATATAATTTCAACCCGAGTTTAAAAAATTAGGAAAACAAAGTTTTTACATAAATATTATATATATATATATTAAACTTATTAAACTTTTCATAAATATTTTAAAACAAGTCAATATAAATTACCTTAAATTTGACTCTGATCCAAACTGATATTTTTAAAAATATTCATATATTTGATCGGATTAATCTCAAACTCAATTATATTTTTAATAATATTTATAATAACATATTATAAAATTTGTTGGGGGCGGGTGAGAATGATATAAGATGGATGGAGATGAGGCTGGTACAAAGTGATATTCACGCCTACTCTATCACCTAAGAAGAATCTAATTTTTATCTTCATCCTCCTCCCATAACCTATGAAATCTGTAACGTCTCTTCCCAATTGGGTGCAAAGTGGGATTAATTCCTGAAAAAACTCGCACCCACCGACATCCTTACTTATAACTCTATCCGAAAATTAGTTACCGTTAACCCATTTCATTCCCTCAGAAATAAAATGCCAACTTGAAACAATATTGAATATTAGTACATGTTCGACATGAATATAATTAATTTAACATGACTTGAACCTAGAAACTTTTTTGAAGTTGGACTGGGTGTTTATAAATGGGTCAGTGGTAGGAAAGAAAATTAGGGGAAGAATGGAGGGTATAATCAGAACAAAGAAATGTGGATGAATTGTTAAGCTCGTGAATCCTTTTGTCCCTACCAAATTTAGGAGTATAAATTTTTGATGAGGATAGAGAGATGCGGTCGGTCACGGGCTCGCATTGCTCCTTAGCATTTTCCTTTTTATCGACCGAGCCGGTGGCCCACCATCACCATCAATAAGATTGAGCTAAGATATTAAAAAGGCCTATCTCGATCTTAAAACATGTCTTGGCTCTTATAAATTATAATTAGAAGGTTAATATCTCGTATGTTTTTCGAGAAGGTAACCGGTTACCGGTTGACGTATGATATAACTAAGTTAGCGTGGAAGATACTTTGTGAATATCATATTTTTTACAACCTACATGATATAGTTTTGAATATCTTACATGAGAAGTTACTGCTTAATTTTATTAATATTTAAGTTTGCAAGAATTTTAATTGTCATAAAAAAAAATGGAGGTCTAAGACCCTCCTCAAGCTCCATGTGTCCTTGTAACTT
Organism: Hibiscus trionum; assembly: GCA_030270665.1. Lineage (NCBI taxonomy): Eukaryota > Viridiplantae > Streptophyta > Magnoliopsida > Malvales > Malvaceae > Hibiscus > Hibiscus trionum. The sequence continues at coordinate 2,342,531 of BSYR01000016.1, forward strand.
GTAAGTACCCTTCTCATTTTGTTTCCAGTGTTTATTTCTTAATGTTTGAAATACCAATTTTAACTCAGAGGAGATGAAGCATTTTTTTAGATTTATTATATTTAACGTCCTTAAATTATAGTTTAGATTTTAAATTATTCTTTTAAATTTTATAATGTTCCAATTGAATTTTCAAAGTATCAATATCAGATTTTTTTAATTAGCCTAATAATTAGTTTAAATGTTAAATGTCATATCAAATCTGATGAAAAATATATTTAAAACATATGTGTCAAATTGTAAACACATATATATTTATTGCAAATACAACTTGTATTTAACGTGTTAAACAAAGAATAACATTTCAAAATGTTTATGACCGTCTTTTTTACGTGTCAAAACCAAAATTGTCCATATGATAGACATACGCATATTTAAAATTTGACTCGTTTCTTTTAAATACAATCTGTGTCATATTCCAAGTTATATATAACACTTAAATTAACAGCTAAAGTGGCGGAATAATCAATTAATACACAACAAAATTACGATAACTCAATTAGAATGTTTTGAAGTTTAGAGTTAAATTTAAATTATTAGTGACAATTTTAGGATGTTAAGCAAATTGACATTTTCTTTTTAATTTTTAAGGTTTATAATCTTCTTTCGAATTTGAGTACGAGAAAATTTTTAACGACCCTCAAGTTTTTCTTTTATAAAAAAATGTCACATAAATCGTCCATTGTTTGGAAGGGGGGCTCAGTCCCCACCAGCAAGGTCACGAGGTTGTCCTATTCAGTATTCAGAACATCACGACTTGTTTTCTTTAATTATTGGCCGCAAAATACAACAAAGAATGGGAAACTTTCCAACATATCCTTACAAAATAATTTCACGTCTTTCACTTTAACCCTTTGTCCTATTTATCTTTTTCTTTCATATTCGATCTTTTGAAAAGCAGTAATATAGGCATTTATTCAATCATAGTATTAAATAAAAGTAAATAAATCCACGTCGAACAGTCTGATCTTTTGGTAAGATATTTTTAGACAATTGGAATTCTTTTATTGAATAATTTTTTTTGAACAATTTTTACTAAGGATAAGGGGATGGAGAATTTTTCTCCAACTAGGTCTTGAACTCACAACTTAGGAGAAGGGAAAGATGTCAACTAAAAACTTTATTCACCTGCTCTAGAGATTTAAATAATGCAAATAATAAATTTGAAGTCGATAATAATTTAAGTAAAGCAAATAATAAATCATACATCAACCATAGTAAGGCGAAAACAATTCAATATAAATATAAAATAGAAAGAAAATCAATATATAACCCTGAAATTTTGAATAAAAATGAAGAGACTTCAATTTGAAAATTAATTTTCACGATCAATAAAAATCAGTCGAAGAGTTTCTGGATCTCTACGTGTATTCGATGAGCCGCGTCCTGGTCTTACTGATCAATTAATCAGGGACATTTTTTGTCCATCATTCTCGTGTGAGAATTTCATAATGCAATGACTTTGGCCTCATTCCCAATTCAAAAAAAAAAAATACCGGTCCAGAGTATTGGAAATAGTGGGTTAATTGATGATTTCTTGAGAATTGAAAGAGACGATACAAAAGAGGGAAACAATTTAGAGAATCAGAAGATGGATATTTTATTGATTTTGTATTATCGAAAATGTAGGAAACCAACTGAGTTGTTCCAGTACCCAAAACGGGTTATTATAGCCCAAGGAGTGACTAAACCGAAGAGCCATTGATGGGCTCAATCAGTTTGCACAGGCAGGCTGGTTTGTTACAACTAGGGGTGAGCAAAACTCGACTCGACTCGAAAAAACCGAATAACTCGACTCGACTCGAGGCAAAAATACTCGACTCGAAATTTCATAAACTCGAATAACTCGAAAAAATTTCAAATAAAGTTTGAGTTGTGAAATGGAAATTCGAATAACTCGAAATTTTTAGTAATTAGAGGATTTATTTTTAAGTTCGAGACGAGTACCTCTATTTTTTATGATATATACATATTGATATATAAAAATATGAAGAAATATTGTCACATGTGAAAATATATATATGTGCACATCTTATATGATTAGAGAAAGGAGTTTAAATTGGAATCAAACCCTACTATAACATGATAAATAATTACAATTAAATTTTTATAGAAACTCGAAAACTCGACTCGAATTTCTTAAACTCGACTCAAATCGAAAAAATTTCAAATAAAGTTTGAGTGGTAAAATATGACTCGTCAACTCGAATAACTCGAAATTTTTTGACTCGACTCGACTCGATCGAACGCTCACCCCTAGTTACAACAGCCTAACAACATTTAACAACAGCCTAACAACATTCAACAACTCTAACTGACTCAGCACAGTCAGCAATACATTCATTAACATTCACCCGTGTTTCTAAACTTGTTGCAAGTCAGATTTTGAAACTAAGCCCAGGCGAGTACGAAACAGGCAGAACTTCTCAGTGGAGAGAGGCTTGGTGAGAACATCTGCTACTTGATGCTCAGCAGGGATATAGTTGACTTCAACTTTGTGCTCCATGACTTTCTCACGCACAAAATGAAGGTCCAAGTCCACATGCTTCGTCTTGGAATGTAGCACAGGATTTGCAGCCATGGATACTGCACTGGTGTTATCACACCAGATCTGAGGGGTAGTAGCAACAGAGACCTTCATGTCACGCAAAACAGCAGACACCCACATGAGTTCAACTGCAGAGTCAGCCAAGTTGCGGTACTCAGCTTCAGCAGTGGATCAGGAAACAACTCTCTGCTTCTTTGAGCTCCAAGAAACCAGATGAGCACCATGAAAGACACAATATCCAGAAACTGAACGCCGATCATCAACATCGCAGCCCCAATCAGCATCAACAAAGGAGACAAGGGAACAAGGCTGACTCGATGTGGCAGAGAAAAATAAGCCATAGTCTAGTGTCCCACGTAGATAACGCAAGATTCTTTTGACTGCAGTCCAATGCAACTCAGAAAGAGACTGCATATACTGAGCAACCTTGCTGACATCAAAGGCAATATCGGGCCTGGTGTGACATACATATTGCAAGCCTCCTACTATGCTTCTATATAAAGCTGTGTTGCGAAATGGATCACCACCAATCTTACTGAGTTTAGAACTACTGACCATAGGAGTATCAACTGGTTTCGAAGTGCTCAGGTGTACCTTATCAAGTAATTCAGAAACATATTTTTGTTGTCCAAGGAACAAACCAGCAGAGGATCGACTAGCCTCAAGACCAAGGAAAAATTCAACTTGACCTAGATCCTTAATGGAGAAGGAAGTATCTAGACTATGGATGAACCTGGCAATATGGGATTCTGAATTGCCAGTCATCAGTATATCATCTACATATACAGCAGCATATACAATAGTAGACTCAGAGTGGAAAACAAAAAGGGAGGTATCAGCTGAAGAGTTGATGAAACCCAAGTCACCAAGAAGTTCTTTGAGCTTCAAGAACCAGTTGCAAGGGGCCTGACGAAGACCATATAAAGCCTTGGTGAGCTTGCAAACAAGGGCTCCACCTTCAAGAGTGGTACATACAAAGCCAGGGGGCTGGTCCATATAGACATCTTCTTGAAGGTCACCCTTCAAGAAAGCATTGTTCACATCCAATTGATGGACCTGCCACTTGTTATGAACAGCCAGAGATAGCAAAATATTTACAGTAAAAAAACGTATAACAGGGCTATAGGTATCAGTGAAATCACAACCAGGAGTTTGAGAAAAACCCTTAGCAACTAAACGAGCTTTATACTTATTAACAGATCCATCAACATTTCTTTTAATTCTAAATAACCACTTACAACCTATAGTTTTCCTATCAGAGGGAGGAGATACAAGTTCCCAAGTAGAATTAGCAATCAAGGCATCATACTCAGTATGCACAGCATCAAACCATTTAGAATGTAATAAAGCCTCATGAATAGAGCCAGGGATATGATCATCAGTAGAAGTAAGAGCAGAATGAAAGAGTTTGGGTTTGAATATACCTGACTTACTTCGAGTGCGCATATGATGTTGATTACCTGAAGTGGCACTGGTGGAAGAGATAGGGATATGACTAGATTCAGAAGCTGTGGCCTCAGCAGGAGGCTCAATGGAACAGGATACAACTGGAGCATCAGAAAGATGAGGAGGAACCAAGGCCTATGGCAGAACCTCCTGAGAAGGAGGAACCTCTGTAGCAGTAATGGACGAAGATGGCACATCATAACTTACAAAAGGAGCAACCAAGTGCTCAGGTGAAGAAGGAATGGAGTGCTCAGGCGAAGGGCCACTGATGGGAGTCTCTGGGGAGGGGGCAATAGGAGTCTCAGGTGAAGGAGGAGCAGGACTTGTAGGAGAGGAGGGAGATGAACCCTCCGGAGAAGGAACCAAAATAACTGGTGCTGGACGAAAAGGAGCAGTAAAGGCAGATCTGCAAGACATGGGAAAAGATGTAACTGTATGAGGTGTTTCCTGCACAGAAGAAGAATTGGTAAAGTCAGCAAAAGGGAACACAGTTTCATTAAAACGAACATGGCGTGAGACAAAAATCTTCCATGTTTTAACATCAAGACATTGATAGCTATGATGCTTAGGAGAATAACCAACAAACACAGCAGCACAGGAACGAAACTCTAGCTTATGGTTATTGTAAGGATGGATACAAGGAAAACATTAACACCCAAAAACACGAAGAAAGTCATAATTAGGAGTTTTAGCATATAAGAGCTAAAAGGGAGAAAGACCATTCAAATTAACAGAAGGAAGACGATTAATTAAATAAGCAGCACTTAAAACCGCAAAAGACCAATAGTGCATAGGTATAGAAGCCTGAGCCAACAGAGTAAGGGCAGTATCAGTGATATGACGATGACGCCTCTCGACAACACCATTTTGCTGGGAAGTGTAAGGGCAGGTGACCCTGTGTTGAACTCCCATTTGAGCAAGAGTAGCCTCCAGAAAGTGGAACTCCCCGCCCCCCATCGGTCTGCACAGCTAAAATCTTAGAAGAAAACTGATTATGAACTAAAGTAGTAAACAAACGAAAGGCTTGCAGAACCTTAGATTTATTATGTAAAAGATAAACCCAGCAGTTTCTGCTGTACATATCAACAAAGGAAACATAAAATCAAAAACCAGAAGACATAACATGAGCAGGGCCCCAAACATCAATCTCTATAAGCTCAAAAGGATGCTTGTAAACAGTAGGAGAATGGGGAAAAGGGAGACGGTGACTCTTGCCTAATTGGCAGGCTACACAAAGACTAGATGCAACAGGGGATACATGCTTATTAATAGCTAAACGAACAACATTAGGAGCTGGGTGACCCAGACGTCTATGCCACAGAGAATAAGAGTCATCATCAGAAGAGACAGATGTATGCAGAATAGAAGGTGCATGAGAGGGGGATGCAGTATTAAAACAATAAAGACCATCATGTTGAACACCCTCAAGCAACACCAATCCAGTTTGCTCATCCTTCACAAAACAAGTATTAGAATGAAATTCAAAATACACCAAATTATCTCGAGCAAATTTAGAAACAGAAATCAGATTTTTGGTCAGTTCAGGAACACAAAGAATATTTTGAAGCAATAGAGACCTATCAGAGGAAGAGAAACGCATATGACCAATGTGAGAGATACTAAGTTGTGCCCCGTTACCAAGGGAAACACGATCCTTACCATCAAACTGACGAGCACCTTGCACTTGTTGTTGCGCATGAGTAACGTGGTGTGTGGCACCAGAGTCAACATACCACTTCGAATCAGGCCCCGAACTAGGACCAACAAGAGTGTTAATCTGAATCGAAGAGGAGTTACTGGAAATCAAAGTATCATCAGAGGAACTTGTAGACTTAGGAACAAATGGATTGTAACATGTTTCAGAAGTAATGGAATCAGCAGAACCAGAAATAGGCAGTTGGGAAAAATGAACTTGAGAGGGAGGAGATGAGCGATAGCCGGCCCCCTTAAACCCTTGATCAAACCTGTGCCAACATCTGTCTGCCAGGTGCCCTAGCTTGCTGCAGATCTGGCACTGAAACCGTGGCCGCCCACGTCCTCTGAACTGAGACGACGAAGGGGGAGGAGCAGCAGATTGTGACATCGAAGATGGAGAATTAGCAGAGGAATCAGAATCAGCACGTGGAGACGAGTTACGATGATGGACATAGTTAATCCCAATCGGAAGACGATGAGTGTTAGTGACACGCATCTCAGCATCGATTAGAAACGAAACAGCCGCCTCCAGGGTAAATGGATCTATGCTCCCAGTAATGACGGCAACGAACGGCTCATATTCAACAGAGAGCCCATTGAGAATGGTAGCTACTTGTTCAATATCGGAGATTTTGCTGCCACTAACCGCCAAGAGATCACAGATCTCTTTGATCTGAGTGACATACGCACGCATTGAAAGGGAACCCTTCTTGATCGACCGCAACCGACAGTGTAGATGCATCACCTTGGTGGTAGATTTCTGGGCATACCACTGAAGAACAGAATTCCAAATGGCAGCGGTGGTCTCAGCACCAACCAATTGTGGTAAGACACTGGGGCTCATGGTGGACAAAAGCCACGAAGCAAGCGAGCTATCTTGCTTTCAAAACGCAAGATACTGTGGATTTGGAACCGATTCACCCGTAGACGATGTAGTAAGTTTGGCCGGAATGGGAGTGACCTCGTCGAGAAAGTGCTCGAGGCCATGACCACAGATCAGAAGAAGCACTTGCTGCTTCCAGAGAAGAAGATTTTCATCATCAAGGCGAACAGAGATGTTTTTGTTGGCTAAGAACAGAGAGGAAGAGTCGGACTCGTGGGAAGGAGAAACGACAGAGGTGATCGGAACCTGACCCTCTGATACCATATTGGAAATAATGGGTTAATTGATGATTTCTTGAGAATTGGAAGAGACGATACAAAAGAGGGAAACAATTCAGAGAATCAGAAGATGGATATTTTATTAATTTTGTATTATCGAAAATGTAGGAAACCAACTAAGTTGTTCCAGTACCCAAAACGGGTTATTATAGCCCAAGGAATGACTAAACCGAAGGGCCACTGATGGGCTCAATCAGTTTGCACAGGCGGGCTGGTTTGTTACAACAGCCTAACAACATTTAACAACAGACTAACAATATTCAACAACTCTAACTGACTCAGCACAGTCAGCAATACATTCATTAACACAGAGTTTCCCTTCACATGATTGAAGAGATTTATTTGCACTGTGAACTTTCAGTAATTCATACTAATTTGGAGTCGTAGAATCTGTTGTTATTGTCGATCATTTATCGAAGACTTTTTTGATCAAGAAATGAAACAATGATGAGAGCAAGAAATTCTTCGGATGGATTGTATGCATGCGAGTAAAGCAGGGAGAGGCAATGTTTTAAAAATTAAATTGGATCTAATTGAAAAAAAATTGAACTTGATTGAATATTTTAGTGAAATAAATGATAATATTAAGAATAAAATTGAAAAATCAATGAAATGTTAAGAACAACCTTACAATTATGTCTTAAAAATTACTTTTTTAAAGAAAAATCATCATATATACTTATTTTAGTGGCTCGCTCTTGTGACGCCATATTTCATCATGAAAATAAATAAATATTTTAACGGCAAAAAATCTAATGTAAAAAATTGAGATAAAAAGTATAATATATACTCACTTCGTCCCACTATTTGTTTCATATTTGTGTTTTAAAATTGTCTCAGTAAAAATGTCACCTTAAAAAATTCAACAACTTTTATACGACACAATTCCTTTTTTAATTTCCCAACAAAAATAAAAGTTGATTTTTTAAGGGCAAACTTGCCATTCAAATTATTTTACACCACACATCTCATATAAATTTTTTCTTCCTAAAATTTTGTGAAAAGTCAACATGTGACACAAATAGTGGGACGGATGGAGTATATAATTTTAAAGAATCGAATATACTTCATGTACCGACCATATATTTAAGGGTAAAGTACATAATAGTCATCAAACTTTAAGGGGGTTATATTTTGATCACTAAACTTTTAAAACTTATGATATAGTCACTTAATTTTTAAATCGCTATTATTACAATATCGTAAAGAAAAGTTGACGTTGTATTTTAAAATTTATTTCAACACTATTCATCTTCTTTATCAGGTTACCCTCATTCATTTCGTCATTTTTCCCTTCAGTATTATTTATCTTCTTCATCATTGAATAATGCTCAGATCACTGGTGTTATTATCGCCAGACGTTCTTCCGATCGATGTTGCCACTAAATAGTACGGTTGTATTTGTGAAAATGTTTTTTTTTTCTTTGACTCTACATGTTTACCGCTTTAGTGTAACACGACTGTGATGATTTCTTTGCACTAACATGCGAGCTATATAAGGGTGTTGATGAGACCCGAAGAAATGGATGTTGATGGTTATGGTGGAGGTAAAAACATAATAAGCAAGTAGATGTTACCAAGCAAAGAAAAATGGTATAACTCCCTATCTTGTTCATTAAAGATAAATGGCACAACTGCCTATCAAATTCATTTGACATGGCTCGTTGCTTAAGATGCCTTGTCTTATGTTGGAACGGTTCAAAGGTTTATGGTGTCTTGTATAATTTATTACAATGTTGAAGTTTAAAATTTAGCCCACACGACTGAAGTTTCAAGAATTTCGCTTATTTTACACTGAAAAGTTTATGGTCCTCCAAACTGTGTAGAGATTAATGTGTTGGTGAATTTGAAGATGGCATGGACCTATCCCATATGTGAACAAGATTGCCATTGCCTCCACTGGCTAGTTGTTGTCTTGAAGCCGACCATTTCAGCCCGCAAACCTCTTGCTGGTGTCCTCTGTAGGTTCCAACAACATAGGATCTGATTCTCACATCATTTGTAAACAATCCAACCATCCATTCCTCCCGTTGTGAGAATGTGATTGTTCCATGTCATCGAACCAACTCTTGATCTGTGACAGCTTCTCAGAGTACGAAGCTACAGCAACAAACTTAAAATTCTTGTCGGATTAAGCCATGGAAGAATGAAAACATGAAGCTGCAAATATTTCAGCAATGTCTATAACATCGAAACCTGTCAGTTAGAAGTTGAATCCTACAGTTGTACTACGGAATTGTTCAAGCCGATGGCAATATGCCGACCATCAGGAGCCCAACTCACACTTGTTACTGGACCATTTTCATCATCAACAGTGACAAGTTCTGAGGTATAACCATCTGAAGCATCCCACAAATACACAGTGTTACTGAGTGCTATTGCAAGAACACTGCCGCTGCCCCAATCCAATAAGTTAAGGTAAAAATCGTCGACAAGATCAGGAGCATCCAATGTTCTTCGGAGCTCTGAAGAATCAAAATGGCAATCAAATCAATCATATTAGTGTCTGTTGAACCGAAATTTCCTGAGCTAGTCAGATTATGCATATCATGATCTAGTTACCTGGGGAATGTGTCTTCTAGGCTTTGCGGAATCGGTCGGACGAATCGAAAGTGTTCAACCGGTGTTAGTGGCTTGTTCTTGAAAGCCAGAATTCGAGTCCAGTTCGTGTTCAAGGTCTCAGCCAGCAATTTACTGTAGGCATCCTTGGCAGGTGAGCAAAATGTTTGATCCAATTTGGTCTCCCTCCCTTCGGTCAGCATATAATGAGAATAATCAAAGTCCATTGCTGAACGATTTGGTGCGAACCTAGGGATGGACCGAGAGGGGCCGAAGGGACTGTCTTTCCCATAAAAATTTCTTAAAAAATTTTATGTATTTTCTATTGAAAATTTATTTCCGCCCCCTAAATTTTTATAAATTTGCCCCTCCTATAATTTTATAGATTTGCCCCTAACATAACATCTTGCATCCGTCCTTGAACATATCCAGCTGATAATACCAAGAAAAGCATAATTACTTCGAAAATCACTATAAAATTGAAAATCAAGAACAAGAAAACCCAGATTTTCAAACACTAAAATCAAATAAAACACTGTATAATAAGTTCAAATATTCTACATTTTCTTTAGAACTATTCCTTCTCAGGAGAAGCTGTTCTTGAATTGGCCATTTAGATTGACCGTTCAAGTTTGAAAAAGAATTCGAAGATCCTGCATCCATAATATCAAGTATGCAAAAAAAAAAACAGATATATATATATATATATATATATATATATATAATAATAATAATAATAAAAGAAAAACAATAAACAATAAACTACTTAAGATCCTGCAAGAAATAGTTAAGTAAAATCTAATATGGAAAATAATTTGATACACAAGTTTTAAGGCATAGACTTTTAAGTTAGGGTTTAGGGGTTTAGTGTGTAGGGTGTAGAATTTAAGGTTTATAGTTATACTTTAGAGTTTAGGGTTTAAAGTTTAGGTGTTAGGGCTAGGGGTTTTTAAGTTTTAGATTTTATACTTTAAATATGAAAGGTTGTGTAATTTTTTTACACAATTTGTGTATCCACAAGCACCTTAGTTTTAGGGTTTATGGTCTTAGTTTAGGGAGTAGATTTTAGGGGTGTAGAATTTAGAGTTTAGGGTTTTAGGTGGTTAGTATGTAGAGCGTAAAACTTAAAGTTTATGGTTAGAGTTTAAAGTTTAGGGTTTAGTGTTTAAGGTTTAGGTTTTAGGGTGCCAGGGTTTGGGATTGTTATCTTCCCTTCATAAATGCAGTCTGCAACCACTCGTTTCGAAACGCCCGATCCTGTTTCGAAACAGACCAAAATAGAAAGAGCCATTGGGGTGCATTAAAGAGCCTGTACCGAAACGGTTAAGATCATTTCGATACGCTAAGAGCCGTTTCGATACACGTTTTGAAACATTTTAGCTACTGTCAAAGCTCGTATCGAAACGCACTAGAGGTGTTTCGATACGCCTTAACGATCATTATAAAATCAGTTAAAAACTTCAACGGTCATATTTTTTTAAATCTGACTTGAATACCATTTCGAAACGATTGAGGTCGTTTCGATACGGTGTCTCGATGTTCTTAAGCCGTTTCGAAACAAGGGTTCACAGTTTCAAAACCGTTTCGATACACGTTTCGAAACACAGTTTCACAGTTTCAAAAGTGTTCCGGAACGCCTAAGGCCGTTCCGAAACGGTGACTCGAAAATCACTGTTTTGGCTTCAAGAACACTTAGAAAAGTTTTGATAAAATAAGTTTTTAACTTAGGCATTTTCCTTTAAACATATAGAGAGGTTTGAGGACTTAAAAATTCGTTTTCTCATTTTCAATTTAGTCCTTAAATTCTTTAGTTATATCAAAATCAATTTATCGGTTTCACAATCTCCCCCTTTTTGATATAACAAAACCAAAGTTAGAATTTTTAAGAGTTTTGAAAATTTTGAATATATTCTAACTCCCCCTCAATTTAAGATGAGTTTTAAAGTTTTAAAAAGATTTAAATCCAAGTTTTAAAACTTAAAAACACTTAAAATGAATTTTGGCTCTTAGATACTTCTCCCCCTTTTTGTTAGATTAAAAATAATAAATAAGGCTCAAAGAGAAGAAACAAGGTTAAAAGCAATAAGTAATAACCAATAAGCAACATAATATAAATTCATAGAATTCAAATATCCAAAACATAAATCTTAAACAATAAAGTTCAAAGCTTAATCCCAACAAGGTAAACAAAGCATAGGTTCATAAAACATAAAGGAAATAAAGATGCAAACTTAATCCTAATATGATAAGCTAATATGATATGACATGAGAATCCTAAGCCTCGTCGTCGTCGCCATCACCATCCAAGGAATCATCATCGTTCCTAGCTTGAGAGCGACGAAAATCCATCCATTGACCATAAAAAGTGGAGAATGACATGTCCATAGATTGATGTTGATTCTCAAGGGATGTGAGTCGATTCTCCATAGATTGCAAGCGAGTATTTATAGTACCAAGACCCGCCTCCATTGTGTTGAACCGCTCGGTGAGAAAAGTCATGAGAGCTTCATTATTGGCAACCGGAGCTTGTGGTTGAGGTTCAACTTGAGGTGGAGGTGCTTCCCTATCAACTCGTTCCCATTGGCCATTGTGGATGTAATGAAATCCGGACTTGCAGAGAGAAGATTCACCAAGTTTTTGCTTGCGGGGTTCCGGAGAGTCATAAGTGCAATCAAGGTTAAGCACGCCAAAGATATGACTTAAAACAGTCCCATAAGTGAAGGACTTGAGCGCATCGGTTTCACGGAGCTTGACATTATTCACCATCTCGGCAAACATAATCTTAACGAGATTTGGGCGCTCCCCACGACGAAAACATTCAAGCCAAAAATAATCTACTTGACGAACGTGAGAGAAATTACCTCCGGATGGGCGAATAAACCACGAGATCATCAAGTGGAGGAACCTATCATGAGCATCCAAGGCAAGCACTGAACCGGTGTGAGAACCAAAATGAGTCTCATTCTCGATGCCTTCGTTCTTAAGACCAAAATTAGTCTCTAAATAAGGGATGTCGATGACAATCTTCTTCCCCAAGATAAGAGACTCAATGCCAACAACTTCGGAGTTGTCTTCACTATTAATAGTTGGGCATTCGAGTAGAAGATAAGAACCATGTGCTTATAGAAAATATCCGGGATACTCAAGAAACTAAGGAAGCCCCATTCTTGTAAACGGTGGAGGTAACGAAAGAGAAAGCGCTCAGAGTCAAGGAACGAGATGTCAACAACACGCTCACGAAGAACAGCAAGCTCTTTGACATAAGTGAAATGATCCCTCATCTCTTGAGTCCGAAGACTTTTGAGAAACAGCTGGGTGAGATTAGGAAGGATACCGGAATCACTTGCTTGACCCGTCATACGCTTTTTGTTAACGGTCTCCATTGAAAAATCCTAAAAACATAAAGCAAGCAATTTAAAACAAAATTGAAGTGTATGCATGAAATTCCTTAATTCAATCCAATGGCAAATCCCACTTAGGTTTAAAAACAAAGTTTAGGAACAAAGATACAACAAAAAAAAAATTAAGAGAAAACAATTTAAGAGAAACAGTAAAAAAAATACGAATGAAAAATAATATATTCGAATCAAAAAAAATTAAGATTTTGAATTTTTTTTACAAGATTTGAAAAACCCAAGTATCAAAACACATAATCTATACAAAATTAAAATTTTCTAACCTATGATTCGAATACAAATTTAAGGGAAAAAAGAAAAAGATGAAAATATACCTTAGATTGAGATTTTGGATGAATAGATGGAAAAACTTGCACAAAATTGTTGATGCTTGCTTACACTTGTGTTTGAGTGTAAAAGCCCTCAAGATTTGGTGAAAAACAATGAGGTTTAGAGGGTTTTTATAGGAAAAATTAATTTAGGGTTTTTAGGGTTTGAAAGAGTTTTAATTAAAGTGAAAGTTTAACTTTAAAAACCCCTTTAAAACTGTCTGCAAACCCGTTTCGGAACATGTTTCGACCGTTCCGAAATGCGGGCACCGAACGTTGACTGACGTTTCAAGTCTAGCTGACCGTTTCGATACGGCTTTGACCGTATCAAATCCCATGTTGACTCGTATCGAAACACGTTTCGATACACCCCTTAGCAGTAGCAAAAACGTTTCGAAACCCTTGGAAGGCGTTTCGAAACACCCTTCTCTCATATGGATTTTTAAGGCACCCGTATCGAAACAGTTGGACCCGTTTCGATACACCTGGGCCTGGAAGTGCAGATAAGGCTTTAAAAGTGCAGAAAAATGGATTTTATGAAGTCCTAATTTGCTTGAATGACATGAATGAGCAGGAATAACATGAGCAAACATAAACATACCCCCTAACTATAAGCATGGATGAAATTAGGAGTAAAAACACATAAACATGACATTTTCAAGAGATCAAGCAATTTAAGTACAAAAAGGGTCCTAAAAGGTCAAGATAGGCTAGTTAGACCTAACTCTCTCCTAAGGGACCAAAAATGCTATTTATCTAAAGGCTTTGTAAAGATGTCTGGTAGTTGGTTTAAGGTGTCAACATACTCTATAACAACATCTTCCTTAAGGACATGATCTCTAATGAAATGATGTCTTATTTCTATATGTTTGGTTCTAGAGTGTTGGATGGGATTTTTTGTCAAACATATGGCACTAGTGTTATCACACTTAAGGGGTATGGTTTCAACTTTAATACCATAATCTAAGAGTTGTTGCTTCATCCAAAGGACTTGAGCACAACAAATCCCTAAGGATATGTACTCGGCTTCGGTGGTAGATAAGACTACATTATTTTGTTTCTTAGAGAACCAAGATATGAGCATACTACCTAAGAATTGACATGTTCCCGAAGTACTTTTCCTATCGATTTTACACCCCCCATAATCCGCATCCAAATAAGCATAAAGGTTGAAGGTGGAGTCTCTAGGGTACCAAAGACCTAAATAAGGGGTATCTCTAAGGTACCTAAAGATTCTTTTAACGGCTATAAGGCGAGACTCTCTAAGACTAGCTTGAAACCTAGCACACAAGCAAACACTAAACAAAATATCTGGTCTACTTGCGTTGAGGTAAAGTAATGATCCAATCATAGAACGGTAAAGCTTAGAGTCAACACACTTACCTCCTTCATCTTTGTCAAGCTTTGTAGATGAGCTCATAGGTGTGGCTTGAGGCTTTGCATTCTCCAAGCCAAACTTCTTAAGCATATCCTTGATGTACTTTGCTTGATTGATGAAGGTGTCATCCTTCCTTTGCTTGATTTAGAGTCCCAAAAAGAATGAGAGCTCCCCCATCATGCTCATCTCGAATTCACCTTGCATTAACTTAGCAAACTCTTTGCAATGACATTCATTAGTAGATCCAAAAATAATATCATCAACATAAATTGTACTACTAAGATGTCATTTTTATACCTTTTTATGAAAAGTGTAGTGTCCACCTTACCTTTTTCAAAACCTTTTTCAATTAAAAAATTTGAAAGTCTTCCATACCAAGCTCTAGGAGCTTGTTTTAAACCAAAAAGAGCTTTAGTGAGTTTGAAAACATGATTTGGAAATTTTGAGTCTTCAAAACCCGGTGATTGTTCCATATACACTTCCTCATTTATAAAACCATTTAAAAATGCGTTTTTAACATCCATTTGAAAAAGCTTGAAATCATGATAACATGCATATGCAAGCAACATCCTAATGGCTTCCATTCTAGCTACGGGAGCATAGGTTTCATCAAAATCAATTCTCTCTTCTTGAGTGTAACCTTGTGCTACTAATCTAGCTTTATTTCTCACAATGTTACCACTCTCATCTAGTTTGTTCCTAAAGACCCATTTAGTTCCTATAGTAGATTGATTACTAGGCCTATCAACTAATGTCCAAACATTACTTCTCTCAAATTGATTTAACTCTTCTTGCATAGCCATAATCCAAAAATCATCTTTTAATGCTTCTTTTATATTCTTAGGCTCTATGCATGAGATAAATGCAACATGGTTCATAAGTTTAAGAGAAGATCTAGTGGTTACCCCCTTGGATGGATCACCCAAGATTTCACCACCTTTGACATAGTTGAACTCCCTTGGGTAGCTCAATTCCTTTTCCTCAAGAGCCAAGTCCTTCAAGGCTTCAAGAGGTGGATCTTCTATGTCCTCTTATTTGTTGGAATCTCATCCTCCTTTGAAGGTTGTCCTCCATCAAAGGCATTAATGATTCCTACATCATCATCATCACAAGAATCCTTCCTTGGAAGGAGGTTATCATCGAATACAACATGTATAGATTCCTCTACTACTAAAGTTCTCTTGTTAAATACACGATAGGCTTTAGAGGTTAAAGAATATCCTATGAAAATAGCTTCATCACTTTTTGCATCAAATTTACCTAAGTTATATTTTCTATTATTTAAAACAAAACACTTGCAACCAAATGGATGAAAATAGCTAATGTTAGGCTTTTTAGATTTTAAAATCGCATATGGTGTTTTCTTTAAAATTGGCCTAATCATTACTCGGTTTACAATGTAGCAAGCGGTGTATGTGGCTTCCGCCCAAAAATATTTAGGTAAATTATTTTCACAAAGCATGGTTCTAGCCATTTCTTGTAAAGTTCTATTTTTCCTCTCAACTACCCCATTTTGTTGAGGAGTTCGAGGGGCCAAAAAATTGTGGCTAATACCATTTTCATTTAAAAACTCTTCAAACCCTAGATTTTTAAATTCAGTTCCATGATCACTTCTAATATGAGAAATTCTAAGTTCAAGATCATTTTGGGTTAGTTTTGAAAATGTGATGAATTTTTCTAAAGCCTCATCTTTAGTACTTAAAAATAGAACCCAAGTAAATATAGAAAAATCATCAACAAGCACAAAAGCATAAGATTTACCACCCAAGCTCATAGTCCTAATAGGCCCAAATAAATCCATATGAATAAGTTGTAAACACCTACTTGTAGAAACATCATTAATGGATTTAAAGGATGACTTATGTTGTTTACCCTTAGAGCATGCATCACAAATTTTATCATTTGAGAACTTAATTTTGGGTAAACCTCTAACTAGATCTAGGGAAACTAATTTTTCTAAAACACTAATGCTAGCATGTCCTAGTTTCCTATGCCATAGACATGCATCATTTTCATTTTGAGCTACTAAACATGCATGTGATGTATGTATGTCATCTAAATGAACCATGTAAATGTTACCTATGCGATGACCTATGAGCATAATATTATTTGATTTAATGTCAACAATTTTGCACCTATTTTTATCAAATAAGACATTAAACCCTTTATCACATAATTGGCTTATGCTCAACAAATTATGTTTAAGACCATCGACATACAAGACATTTTCAATAAGAATAGTAGAGTGATTACCTATGGAGCCAATACCTTTAATGTGGCCTTTGGAGTTGTCACCAAATGTCACCACTCCTCCACTTTTTGGCTTTAAGTCCATGAATCTACTCTTGTCTCCGGTCATATGCCTCGAGCATCCACTACCAAGGTACCACGAATTTTGACTTTGTGCTTTGGACTTGTAGCAATGCTCCTCCTACAAACAAAGATATTAAACTTTTGTTTTTGGTACCCAAATCATTTTGGGTCCACGAGTGTTAGCTCCCAATAGCTTGGTTCCCTTATGAATCCAAGGTGACATAACAACAATATTATTAGATTTGACGAGTTCCTTAGGAACCCATACACTTCTAATCTTCTTAGTTCTATTATGTCTAGGAAAGCTACTTTGTTTGTAGTTATTAGTCTTTTTCCTAGGTTGGTTTGTTTTAGATGATTCACATTTTTTTATGATTCACATTACCAACATTTTTAAAAGACTCTTTGAGCTTGTTAAGCTCATCTAACACCTTTTGGTGTTCACTATTGCATTGAGAAAGAAGATTATTTAGGTCAACATTTTCATCTTGGAAGAATTTAAGTTCATCTTTCAAACCTAAAATCTTTTTTCTCAAATTTTAAGTTAGCTTGAGAGAGTGAGTCATTTTTATCATTTAATTCCGAAATAATTTTCTTATTCCTAATGACCGACTCTTTGTATTTCTCAACTAACTCATCATAAACCTCTTGCAACTCATCATATGCATCATTTAATTCATCAAATGTAAAGTCAAAAGATGATGAGTTAGAGGTTACCATGGAGGAATCCTCCTCAAGTGCCATGAGGCAAAGGTTGGCCACTTCTTGTTTGTCATCCTCGGATGACTCCTCATCACTCTAAGTAGCAAGCTTGGCTTTGAGCTTCTTCTTCTTCTCAAAGCCCTTCTTCTTGAGTTGAGGGCACTCTGAACGAATGTGACCGGGCTTTTTGCACTCGAAGCAAATTATTTGATCTCTCTCTTCTTCTTTGTTTTTACCCTTGAAGTCCATCTTTCTTTGAATCTTCCTTCCTCGATTGGACCTCATGAAACGTGAGAATCTTTTTGCTATCATAGCCAATTCTTCTAAATCATCCTCCTCACTAGAAGTGCTCTCCTCAAGTAATGAAGCTTTGAGAGCCACTCCCATTTTCTTCTTCTTTTTCACCTCTAGCTTCTCCACTCTTTTCTTTTCCTTCTTCTTTTCTTCTTCCCTTCCTTGCTTCATAATTTCATGAGTAAGGAGAGAACCCACTAGCTCATCAAGTTTTAGAGTCTTCAAGTTTTTGGCCTCGATGATGGCGGTTCTCTTTCTATCCAAAGATTCGGAAAGTGAGTAGAGTAGCTTCCGGACAAGTTTGTCTTCTGGGATAGTCTCTCCAAAGCCCTTAAGCCCGTTGACGATGGTTGAGAAGCGATCAAACATCTTTGACACCGTTTCGTCGGGCTCCATCTTGAAATTCTCATAACTAAGATTGAGAATTCCAATCTTGGTCTCCTTCACATCATTGGTTCCTTCATAGGTGGTCTCTAGAGTATCCCACACTTCTTTGGCACTTTCAATGGAGGATACTTTGGAGTAGAGATCGAGACCGAAAGAAAAAAAGAGCATGTGTAGAGCTTTGTCATTTATTTGGATCTTCTTCCTCTCATCTTCACTCATCTCCATCTTCTTCTTCAGAACAATCTTTCCATCATCATCTCTCTTCAATGGAATGTAGGGACCATCTTCAATGACATCCCAAACCAAGTAATCGTTGGACTTGATGAAGAGGCGCATCCGGTTCTTTCAAAATGGATAGTTGTCACCATTGAAGAATGACAGTTTTGTAGTGGATTGAGACTCGTACATGCTAGATCCAGAGGTAGATGCCATATCTTGATTTTTGGATGATCACACTCTTCCTAGGAACTCCTCTTGTGGTTGTTAATCCTTCAAAGAGGTAGGCTCTGATACCAATTGTTGAGTGAATCGAATGATCAAAATAAACCAAGAGGGGGGTGAATTGGGTTTTTAAACTTTTTGGTGTGGAATTGACAAATAAAATTGGTAGACAAGGGAATTTAGAGTGGTTCAAGTTCCAATCAAACTCTACATCCACTACCTTAGCTTCACTAAGGATTTTCAACAATTCCACTAATTGCTCTTCCCCTTTTCTAGGCTAAGGAGGTAACCGTTACAATTTCGGTCAAATTTTCTACCCAAAATTTGACCCAATCCTCACACGAGAATAACAAAGAAGTTGTTGGCTAAAACAAGTATCTCTCAATACACAAAGTAGCCCAATTACAAGCACTCAACCCAATTGAAAGGATAAGAATGAAAATTACAATTGGGGTTACAAGACAATAATGGGATTTAGGCACAAATGCTTGGATTTGATGTTTGGATGTTTGCTTTTGGATCAATAGTTGTTGCTGAAGCTTTTAAAGGTCCCTTTTATACCTTCTCATTGAATTCTAGCCGTTGTGGTTGTTGCATTCATCAATAGAGTCGTTGGAGATGTTATCTTCCCTCCATAAATGCAGTTTGCAACCACTCGTTTTGAAACGCCCGATCATGTTTCGAAACAGACCAAAATAGAAAGAGTCGTTGGGGTGCATTAAAGAGCCCGTACCGAAACGGTTAAGATCGTTTCGATACGCTAAGAGCCGTTTCGATACACGTTTTGAAACATTTTAGCTACTGTCAAAGCTCGTATCGAAACACACTAGAGGTGTTTCGATACGCCTTAACGATCAGTATAAAATCAGTTAAAAACTTCAACGGTCATATTTTTTTAAATCTGACTTGAATACCGTTTCGAAACGATTGAGGTCGTTTCGATACGGTGTCTCGATGTTCTTAAGCCGTTTCGAAACTTGTTTCAAAAAAAGGGTTCACAGTTTCAAAACCGTTTCGATACACGTTTCGAAACACAGGTTCACAGTTTCAAAAGTGTTCCGGAACGCCTAAGGCCGTTCCGAAACGGTGACTCGAAAATTACTGTTTTGGCTTCAAGAACACTTAGAAAAGTTTTGATAAAATAAGTTTTTAACTTAGGCATTTTCCTTTAAACATATAGAGAGGTTTGAGGACTTAAAAATTCGTTTTCTCATTTTCAATTTAGTCCTTAAATTCTTTAGTTATATCAAAATCAATTTATCGGTTTCACAAAAATATTTAAAAAAATAATGAAGATCAACATCTTACAGTCTAACTTCATTATAATATATTTAAAAAATGATGAAAATCATTTGCTTGCAGTCTGCCTTCATAAGCTTGTAAACTACATGTCTTCATGATTTTTTTTAAATATTTTTTACTATGAAGTCAGAATGAAAGCAAGCTGCTTTTATAATTTTTTATTTTTTATTGAAGTCAAACTGAAAGCAACCAGTCTTCAAAATAATTTCGAGGATGCTATAAAGTTAGGAAAAAATCGATAAACAAAAAAGAAAAAGGCATAAAGCCAAAAAGTACCCCCAATGTTTGATTAAATAGTCATTTTAGCCTCTATTCTATTTTGTGGAGCAATTCTACCCTAAATGTTTTATTGGGGTCAAAATGGCCCCTCTACTGATGAAAACTGACGGTAAATGGCTAGAAATGACGTGACAAACCTATATGACAGTGTACGCTGACATGGCAACATCATATAAACAAATATGTTGACTTGAAAAAAAATATTACATCAGTCAAAAAGTAATTTTATAAAATTATATAAAATATAAAATATTTTTTCCACTTATCACTATGTCAAGTCATTTCAAATTGTTTACCGTCAGTTTCTTAACAACTTTCCTCCGCAGATGGGCCACTTTGACCCAAAATAAATCGTTAAGGGTTGAATTGCTCAAAAAAACATTTGGTCGCCGAATTTTTAGGGCGGATTCATTTTGGTCACCTTACTTTTAAAATATTTGATAAGGTCACCAAACTTTTAGTTCGATTTCAATATAGTCGCCGAACTATTTGTTCGCTTTCAATATGGTCCCTCATGTTACCTTTCGTTACAAAAGTTGACATTATCCTTAATAAAAAAATGGGTAAACTACACTAATCATCACTCAACTTTCTTCTCACTCCTATTTTGGTCAATATAGTTTGAAATTTTTCAATTTAATAACTTAAAATTCGAATTGTTCATATTTTGGTCACTCTCGAATGACATGTTTATACTGTAACACCCGTGTTTTGGGGTCAGGAGTTCGGTGTGTGTGTTGGGTTCGTGTCGTCAAAATCGGTTTAACTTAATTAGGCCTTAGTTTTAATTTAAATGAGATTAAAATTAAAGTAATGGCAATTTTGTAAATAAGTGAAAATAAGGAAGACAAGCTTTTTGAAACTAAAAGGAAAAAAAGGGGGTCTGCATCTTCATTCTCCATTTCACGTGGAAAAACCCCAAACTCCTCCCAAAGCCCTAAATTACTATTCCATCCATTTTTTCCATGAATTCAATAGCTTCTTTGAAGGTAATTTCATTTTTGAACTCTCCTGTTCATCCCAATCATTTCCATGGTCTTAGATTTCAAAACCATCATCATTTTAGTTTTTCCAAGTTTTCAAAGTTTGAGGAAAGCTTGAAACTTTAATGGGTTTTCAACTTGTTTTTGGTTGGCTTAGTTAAGTTTTGAGTTAATCTCACCTTAATACACCTCATATCTTAAAATGGAAGGATTTTGACAAAAATCCCGAAATGGGTCTTGGGGGCATTTTTTAAAGTGTCAAAACTTGAATTTTTGATGTGTTTTTGTGTTGGGTTGAAGGGCTGATGGTATAGGCTTGTTAGGGAAGTGTTTTGAAAGTCTTTAGAGGTCATTTGGGTGTTGGAAAAGGTAGATTTCAGCTGGGTATTATGGGTGTACGAAAATGTGATTTTTGGTGGTTGGCATGTGTTGAAATTATGAGGTTTTGGCTTGTGATTGTGGGTTGAGTTTGTGGCTGGGTTTAACAGTGATTTGGTTGAGTAAAACTTGTCTTTTTATTGGTTAGAAGCAAGAGGAAACATCGGAGAAGGTTCAGGATTGATTCCGGAATTTGTGGAGGCTTGAGTAGCTTTGCTTGGTTTGCAAAGGAAGGGTGGTGAGTGAAACTTTCAACTTGTTTTTAAATCAGTTCAAGTGTGTGTAGTTGAGGTTTGGAATGAGCTTGGTAGGCCATTCCAAGGTAGAAGTTAAGTTGGTAGCTTAACTTCTTGTGTGCTTATGAGCTTTCAATGTTTATGCCTATTATAGACTTGTGAAGCATGATTTGGTTATGTATGAATATGTATTGATGTGTGTGATGATGGATGTGTGCTATAAATGGTGAACGTTATGATGTGGTTTAAAAGTATAATTGGCACTAGTTAACTTACCGGGTATAAATGATCGATCATTAGGATTAGTGTACACACAGTTGAGTCAAATTCGTGCGTGGCCTTGGTGGCGTTAAGTCACTAAGGAGGAGTACAGTGATATAATATTCCACCGGAAATGTTTATATTTATACGTGATGATGAGTGGAATCTCATCCGTAGGGCATGTGATGATGAGTGGAATCCCATCCATGCGAGATCCGGTGATAAGTGTAATCCCACCGAGGTAATGTTGTTGTTGAGAGTAAATCAACATTTCTGAGTAAACTAATAGTGGCCAATATACTTGTTCATGTGGTTATGTTGTTGAGATAAGTGATTTATCTTGTTGAGCTTAATATGAAGTAAGATGACATATTATTGTCTCTTGTGTTGCTAGCTAAATTGCTATATTGATGCTTATGTATGTTTGTGTGCGATGTAAGGATGATATGCTTGAACCCTGCATTGTCGTTGTTTTTGGTTTTAGAGCATCCTCACTAAGCTTCTAGCTTACGCTCTCGTTTTTCGACAATGCAGATCATTAGCGTGGAGTTAGCAAGGTGCAAGGAAAGGGGCTTTCCAAGCTTTTGTGACTGCTCAAGTATGGTTTAGTAAATAAAGTAGTAGTTTAGCAATGGGGCTACTATGTGTTTGTATGAGCGTTGTATGACTCATAGATGTTAAATGTTGTTTATGCTTTGCTTGGATTTGTAAACCATGTTATGTGTTGGATGAATGTTTGGGTTGTGAGGCAATGCTTTTGGATGATTATATGTGTTTGTGAGCATGTAAAACTTTATGTGGCATCATGTGCCTTTTGGCTTTTAAGTTTTTAAGCATGCCTTGAATGGTCTTTGGAATGGATGTCTTAACTTATGTCTTATGTTTTTTGAGTGCGTTGTGCAATAGAATGCATGCCTCTAGAGTGTGTTGTATGTTAAGTATGTTTCTTGGGGTCGTTAAGGGCGTTTGAGATTGTTTGGAGATGTTTAAAATGGTTTTGGGAAATTGCAGACAGCAGGTGTTTCGAAACGGGATGAGTCGTTTCGAAACGGGTGTGGCTCCAGGGTCCCCGTATCGGAACGCGTTTCGATACGGTTTAGCTACTATGAGCCCCTGTTTCGAAACAAGTTTCGAAACACTTTGGCTACTGGAATTGCCTGTTTCGAAACAGGTATCGAAACGCTTAGGCAAATTGGGGCCCTGTTCCGAAACGGGGTGGATGCGTTTCGGTACGGGTGTCTTGCTTTTTTAACTGGAGCCCGTGTTTCGAAACGGGTGACGTCTGTTTCGAAACGTAGGCCTGAAAATGGGCTTTTTGACATCTTTAAAGGGTCTCAAGGTTTGGGCATAGGCCCGGTTTGTTGTAGGGCTTCTCGGGAGCTTTGTTTTCCGCTGTCATGATCACTTAGGAGATAATTATGCCTTTAGACAAGATGTAATATAAACAAAAAAATTAGGGCCGCTAACCGAGGTGGGACCTTAACGGGTTTCACATCGGTTTTCCCCGTGTAGCCTACTCGGACCGGTCAATCGACCAGATCGGGGCGAGGGGGTTACATTTGTTGGTATCATAGCCTGAGGTTACCGAGACCTCGGGCAGGTAAGTGAGGTAAGTTTGAAGTGGTAAGTAATTTTATTGTTTCGGTGTATGCTTTACCATGTATGCTTGTTGTTTGTTCATTCGTATGGTGTTTGCAAGCATGATTGTTGTGTTTGAAGTAGTGTCGAGTTCCCATTGCTACTATTACTTAATTTGAAAAGGTTTTGTAAAGGAAGATACTTGAGCACGATTGGACCCTTGCCTTTTCTAACTAAATCCTTATATGTTTGTTTGTTGTAGTTGTTATCTTGCTTGCTGTAATATGAGACCGAGAGGGAGGCCTAGGATTGTTCAACCGGAACCATGGGCACAAGCTCCGGAGTTGAGCAAATTGGTGGGGCGCAGGCTCCTCAACCTCCTCCTTCTCCTCCTCACTAAGAGGGAGGTGAGGCGGGAGCCGAAGGCGTAGAACCTCAAGTTGGCCAAGGACCGGCCGGAATAGATTTAACTCCCTTAGTTCAGGCGATAGCCGGGGCTTTTCAGGCTGTAGTGTCTGGGGGTCAGGCAGAGGCACATCCCCAGGGAGAGGGTACTGGTTTACCATTAGAGAGACTTCGTAGTTTAGGAGGCGAAGAGTTCAGAGGGTCGACACCCGAGAGGTCCGAGACTTGGTTTGAGAAGACCGTCCGTATTCTGGCACAGATGGGGTGTACCGGGGAACACAAGCTAGGGTGTGTTGTATCTCTACTTCAGGGTGATGCCTACACTTGGTGGGTCACCATCACTACAAGTATGGCAGAGGCTGAGATCACTTGGGAGTTCTTCGAGTCAACTTTCCGTAAGAAATATTTGGGTCCTCGTTACCTCGATGAGAAAAATAGGGAATTTATGGCTTTGCTTCAGGGGAGTATGACTGTGACAGACTATGAGATCAGATTTTTCAGGCTGAGTCAGTATGCATCTAAGCTTGTTCCTACTGAAGAGGAATGTTGTAATCGTTTCTGTTATGGGTTGAACGAAGAGATCAAGAGGTACACTTTAGCTGCTGACTACACAGATTTCGATGTCTTGGTCGCTAGGGCCAAGGACTTAGAGCACAGTTTGGCCTTGACCAAACGATCTGGTGGTTCTAGTTCTGGGAAGAGATCTAGTGACTTTGATAGAGGTGATGCCAAGGGCATCAGGACAACAGGCATCACTATGACCATAGACGTGGTGGAGGTAACCACGATAGGAGCCATCAGGGCCAGAGGGCTGGTGGACGGTTGCCAGCGTGTGCTAGTTGCGGGAGGAATCACACCGGTGAGTGTTAGGGGAATTTCCACTCATGTTGGAGCTGTGGAGCTAGGGATCATATTAGGCGTGACTGTTCACATCAGGTGGGGCAGGCACCAGTTCAGGCTCCTGCTAGAGCCAATGACTTTCAGAGAGGCCGCGTGCGCGGTAGAGGTAACTTCCAGCCGAGGAATGATGGCCAGAGGAACATAGCGCATGTAGTTGCAGTTCAGCCGGAGGGCGGAGGCTAGGCCAGAGTTTACGCTCAGCGTGAGGGTCAGCACGACACAGATGTGATTGCAGGTAACTTCTCGATACAGTCTTTGGGTTTTCTTTCTTTGATTGACTCCGGGTCTACACATTCTTATATTCTGAGTGAGCATGCAAAGTTGTTGAGATTGCCTTGTGAAATATTAGAGGTAGAAGTTAGTGTTACTAGTTCCTTCGGGGATACGGTAGTAGTTAAAAAGATGTACAGAAGATGTTCGTTAATGGTTCAGGGGCATGTGTTTCCAGTGGATATGATAGAGCTACCATTTTATGGCTTTGATGTGATTTTGGGTATGGATTGGCTCACTGAGCATAAAGCTAGGATAGATTTTGAGACTAAGAGGATTTCCTTGAAACTTGCGGGTGATTATGAGATAGTGGTGGTAGGTGAGAATGTGAAGTTCTTATCAAATGTAGTTTCAGTTTTAGAGGCTAAGAGGCTAGTCGAGATGGGTTGTGAAGCGTATTTGGCCTATGTGATGAATCCAAACATGATTGAGGTTAGACCTCAAGACATCCGGAAAGTGTGTGACTTTCCGAGTGTGTTTCCGGAAGAATTGTCGGGTTTACCACCTGATAGAGAGGTAGAGTTTGCTATAGAGACTTATTCAGATTCAGCTCATGTTTCGATTGCTCCGTATCGTATGGCACCGAAAGAATTGAAAGAGTTGAAGACTCAGTTGCAAAAGTTGACAAATAGAGGCTTCATCCGACCTAGTTCTTCGTCTTGGGGCGCTCCAGTCTTGTTTGTAAAGAAGAAAGACGGAAGCATGAGAATGTGTATAGATTACAGACAATTGAATCAGTTAACAGTGAAGAACAAGTATCTGTTGCCGAGAATTGATGATTTGTTTGACCAGTTGAGAGGGGCATCAGTCTTTTCGAAGATCGACTTGAGATCCGGTTACTACCAGCTAAAGGTAAGAGAGGTTGATGTACCGAAGACGGACTTTAGGACTAGATATGGTCACTATGAGTTTTTAGCCATGCCTTTTGGATTGACTAACGCACCGGCTGCTTTCATGGATATGATGAATAGGATCTTCCATCAGTACCTAGATCAGTTTGTAGTTGTATTCATAGATGACATTTTGGTGTATTCGCGTACCGAGGAAGACCACGACCGACACTTGAGGCTAGTTTTGAAGACTTTGTTAGAAAATCAGTTGTATGCGAAGTTGAGTAAGTGTGAGTTCTGGATCCGAGAGATAGTCTTCTTAGGGCACGTAGTGTCAGCCGATGGGATTAGAGTTGATCCGAAGAAAATAGAGGTCGTTGTTGAGTGGAAGCAACCGAAGTCAGTAATAGAGGTTCGTAGCTTTCTAGGCTTAGCTGGATACTATAGAAGGTTCGTAGAAGGTTTCTCGAAGTTAGCCGCTCCATTGACACAGTTACTTCAGAAGAGTATTCAGTTTGAGTGGTCAGATGCAAGACAGCGAGCCTTTGAGAAATTGAAAGAAGCTTTGACCCAAGCACCGATCTTGATTCAGCCAGAGTCGGGGAAGGATTATGTAGTTTACAGTGATGCTTCCTATGTAGGCCTAGGTTGTGTTCTCATGCAAGACAAGAGAGTGGTGGCTTATGCCTCAAGACAATTGAAGAATCACGAGCGTAACTATCCGACCCACGACATAGAATTAGATGCAGTTGTGTTTGCTCTGAAGAATTGGAGGCATTATTTGTACGGTGAGAAGTGCACAGTGTATACAGATCACAAGAGTTTGAAGTATATCATGACTCAGCGAGATTTGAATCTCAGACAGCGTAGGTGGTTAGAGTTGCTAAAAGACTATGATCTTACGATTGAGTACCATCCGGGTAAGGCCAATGTAGTGGTCGATGCTCTGAGTAGAAAGGTAGCTGTAGATTTGAGAGCCATGTTTGCTAGATTGAGCTTGTCAGAAGATGGTGGCTTAGTGGCCGAGCTTCAGGTTAGGCCTACTCTAGGTCAGTTGATTAGGGAGAAACAGCTCTTAGACAGATCTTTGGCACCTCACGTGCAAGACATAGCCGAGGGTAGACCTTCGGACTACAGTTTCAGTACCGATGGGGTCTTGTGTTTCAGAGATAGGATAGTTGTGCCAGAAGACAGTGACTTGAGACATACGATCTTGATTGAAGCGCACAATAGTCTGTTTGCTATGCATCCTGGAAGTACGAAAATGTACCGAGATTTGAAGAATGTGTACTTTTGGGTTGGTTTGAAGAGAGATGTAGCCGACTTCATGAGTAAGTGTATGGTGTGTCAGAGAGTGAAGGCGGAACATCAGGTTCCCTCAAGTTTGTTGCAACCGTTGAGAATTCTGGAATGGAAATGGGAGAATATCACCATGGATTTTGTTTCGGGCTTGCCTTTGACTCCTACAAAGAAGAACTCAGTTTGGGTTATAGTAGACCGTTTCATGAAGTGTGCTTACTTCTTAGCAGTCAATACGACTTATACCTTAGATAGAATGGCCGATTTTTACATTGGTGAGATTGTTAGACTGTATGGTGTGCCGAAGTCTATTGTGTCCGATAGAGATCCGAGGTTTACAGCTCAATTTTGGGAGTGTCTGCATACAGCTTTGGGTACCCGTTTGAATTTCAGCACGTCATATCATCCTCAGACAGATGGTCAGTCAGAGAAGGTTATACAGATTCTAGAGGATATGTTGCGTTGTTGCATCATTGATTTTCAGGGTACATAGGAGAAACATTTGCCTCTAGTTGAGTTTGCTTACAATAACAGTTTTCAGTCGAGCATTCAGATGGCTCCGTATGAGGCCTTGTATGGCAGAAAGTGTAGAACTCCAGTTTGTTGGGCTAAAGTGGGACAGAAATTGTTGCCTATGCCGGATTTGCTTAAGGGGACAACCGATAAAGTGAAATTGATTTTCAATCGCTTGAAGGCAGCTTCGGATAGACAGAAGTCTTATGCCGACTTGAAGAGGAAGGAAGTTGAGTTTTCAGTTGGTGAGAAGGCATTCCTAAAAGTGTCTCCGTGGAAAAAAGTGATGAGATTTGGCAGAAAGGGGAAGTTGAGTCCGAGGTACATAGGACCGTATGAGATTGTGAAAAGGGTTGGCCCAGTTGCTTATCAGTTGTGTTTGCCATCCGAGCTAGAGAAGATACACGGTGTGTTTCATGTTTCGATGCTCCGTAAGTATAGGTCAGATCCATCACATTTCATGCCTGTAGAAGAAATTGAATTGAATCCAGATTTGACTTATGACGAAGAACCAGTTGAGATCTTAGCTTCTGACAGCAAGGTGTTACGGGGTAGATCGATTGAATTAGTAAAAGTGTGGTGGCAACGTCGAGGGGTGGACGAGGCCACTTGGGAGAGGAAGGAGGATATGGAAAGGCAGTTTCCTTATCTCTTTCAGTCAGGTAATTTCGAGGACGAAATTCCTTAAGTGGGGGAGAGTTGTAACACCCGTATTTTGGGGTCAGGAGTTCGGTGTGTGTGTTGGGTTCGTGTCGTCAAAATCGGTTTAATTTAATTAGGCATTGGTTTTAATTTAAATGAGATTAAAATTAAAGTAATGGCAATTTTTTAAATAAGCGAAAATAAGGAAGACAAGCTTTTTGAGACTAAAAGGAAAAAAATGGGTATTCATCTTCATTCTCCATTTCACGTGGAAAAACCCCAAAGCCCTAAATTACTATTCCATCCATTTTTTCCATCAATTCAAGAGCTCCTTTGAAGGTAATTTTGTTTTTGAACTCTCATATTCATCCCAATCATTTCCAAGGTCTTAGATTTCAAAACCATCACCATTTTAGTTTTTCCAAGTTTTCAAAGTTTGAGGAAAGCTTGAGACTTTAATGGGTGTTCAACTTGTTTTTTGTTGGCTTAGTTAAGTTTTGAGTTAATCTCACCTTAATACACCTCATATCTTAAAATGGAAGGATTTTGACAAAAATCCCGAAATGGGTCTTGGGGGCATTTTTGAAAGTGTCAAAACTTGAATTTTGATGTGTTTTTGTGTTGGGTTGAAGGGCTGATGGTATAGGGTTGTTAGGGAAGTGTTTTGGAAGTCTTTAGAGGTCATTTGGGTGTTAGAAAAGGTAAATTTCAGCTGGGTATTATGGGTGTACGAAAATGTGATTTTTGGTGGTTGGCATATGTTGAAATTATGAGGTTTTGGCTTGTGATTGTGGGTTGAGTTTGTGGCTGGGTTTGACAGTGATTTGGTTGAGTAATACTTGTCTTTTGATTGGTTAGAAGCAAGAGGAAACATCGGAGAAGGTTCGGGATCGATTCTGAAATTTGTGGAGGCTTGAGTAGCTTTGCTTGGTTTGCTAAGGAAGGGTGGTGAGTGAAACTTTCAACTTATTTTTAAATCGGTTCAAGTGTGTGTAGTTGAGGTTTGGAATGAGCTTGGTAGGCCATTCCAAGGTAGAAGTTAAGTTGGTAGCTTAAGTTCTTGTGTGCTTATGAGCTTTCAATGTTTATGCCTATTATAGACTTGTGAAGCATGATTTGGTTATGTATGAATATGCATTGATGTGTGTGATGATGGATGTGTGCTATAAATGGTGAACGTTATGATGTGGTTTAAAAGTATAATTGGCACTAGTTAACTTACCGGGTATAAATGATCGATCATTAGGATTAGTGTGCACACGGTTGAGTCAAATTCGTGCGTGGCCTTGGTGGCGTTAAGTCATCAAGAAGGAGTACGGTGATGTAATATTCCACCGGAAATGTTTATATTTATACGTGATGATGAGTGGAATCTCATCCGTAGGGCATGTGATGATGAGTGGAATCTCATCCATGCGAGATCCGGTGATGAGTGTAATCTCACCGAGGTAATGTTGTTGTTGAGAGTAAATCCGCATATCCGAGTAAACTAATAGTGGCCAATATACTTGTTCATGTGGTTATGTTGTTGAGATAAGTGCTTTATCTTTTTGAGCTTAATATGAAGTAAGATGTCATATTATTGTCTCTTGTGTTGCTAGCTAAATTGCTATATTGATGCTTATGTATGTTTGTGTGCGATGTAAGGATGATATGCTTGAACCCTGCATTGTCGTTGTTTTTGGTTTTAGAGCATCCTCACTAAGCTTCTAGCTTACGCTCTCGTTTTTCGACAATGCAGATCATTAGCGTGGAGTTAGCAAGGTGCAAGGAAAGGAGCTTTCCAAGCTTTTGTGACTGCTCAAGTATGGTTTAGTAAATAAAGTAGTAGTTTAGCAATGGGGCTACTATGTGTTTGTATGAGCGTTGTATGACTCATAGATGTTAAATGATGTTTATGCTTTGCTTGGATTTGTAAACCATGTTATGTGTTGGATGAATGCTTGGGTTGCGAGGCAATGCTTTTGGATGATTATATGTGTTTGTGAGCATATAAACCTTTATGTGGCATCATGTGCCTTTTGGCTTTTAAGTTTTTAAGCATGTCTTGAATGATCTTTGGAATGGATGTCTTAACTTATATCTTATGTTTTTTGAGTGCGTTGTGCAATAGGATGCATGCCTCTAGAGTGTGTTGTATGTTAAGTATGTTTCTTGGGTCATTAAGGGCGTTTGAGATTGTTTGGAGATGTTTAAAAATGGTTTTGGGAAATTGCAGACAGCAGGTGTTTCGAAACGGGATGAGTCGTTTCGGAACGGGTGTGGCTCTAGGGTCCCCGTATCGGAACGCGTTCCGATACGGTTTGGCTACTGTGAGCCCCTGTTTCGAAACAAGTTTCGAAACACTTTGGCTACTGGAATTGCCTGTTTCGAAACGGGTATCGGAACGCTTAGGAAAATTGGGGCCCTATTCTGAAACGGGGTGGATGTGTTTCGGTACGGTTGTCTTGCTTTTTTTAACTGGAGCCCGTGTTTCGAAACGGGTGACGTCTGTTTCGAAACGCAGGCCTGAAAATGGGCTTTTTGACATCTCTAAAGGGTCTCAATGTTTGGGCTTAGGCCCGGTTGGTTGTAGGGCTTCTCGGGAGCTTTGTTTTCCGCTGTCGTGATCACTTAGGAGATAATTATGCCTTTAGACAAGATGTAATATAAACAAAAAAAAAAATTAGGGTCGCTAACCGAGGTTGGACCTTAACGGGTTTCACATCGGTTTTCCCCGTGTAGCCTACTCGGACCGATCAGTCGACCAGACCGGGGCGAGGGGTTACATATACAAATAGAAAATTTCAATTAATACTTAAAAATTATTTTGGTAAATTCAGATTAATCAATTATCGATCTTATATTGTATCAATTAAGTCAGATAATCGATTAACCAATTAACTGAAATATTTGATTCTAGAAATGATTTTTTTACTTTGTTTATTAAAATATCAAATATGATAAATTTAATAATTGTTCGGTTGTGATAAAAGTGTAAAACCACTAGAAAGTCAAAAATTGAAAGTTCACACCTATTAATCCTACGAGCAAAAATCCTCTGCTCCCTAACCATGCCTCCTTCTATGCCCCACACTAAAAATCACTTAAATTTTAAATTTTAAACCCTAACCCTAATTTCTACATCCTAAACCTTAAACCCTAAACTCTAAAAAATACATCATACCCTTAATTCCTTAAACCCTAACCACACCCCCTAACTTTAAACCCTAAACCCACTTTTTAAAAGTGTGAGCACCAAAGGAGGCATAGTTTGGGGCAGACGATTTCCATCATTAATCCTACTCATAGCCAAAACTTTTTAAAAAAAAATCATAAGAGTATTAAAATCACTAGACTATAAGATATTGTAATGCATAAATTTTAGAAATATTGTATATAATAGATCAGATCGGTTAAACAATTTTGCTTAAAACTGTGAACCGTAACCGAATAAAAATAATTTATTTTAAAATTTTGTACCGAAATCGGGTTCGATTAATCTATAAAAAAGTTATTTTGGTTAATTTCTAAATTCAGATTATTCAATTCTTGATCTTATATTGTACTAATTAAATCGAATAATCAATTGACCGGTTAATTGGAATATTTGATTCGAGTAACAATTTTTAATTGGAATAATCGATTAATCTATAAAAAATTATTTTTGTTAATTGCTAAATTTAGATTATTCAATTCTAAATCTTATATTGTACTAATTAAATCGTATAATCGATTGACTAGTTAATTGGAATATTTGATTCGAGTAACAATTTTTTTACTTTGCTTATTAAAATATCAAATATGGTAAATTTAGTAGGCAAAGTAAAAAAAAATCATTACCCGAATTTTTTTTAAGAATTAATCGAATTTTTCTATTTGTATAACCATGTCATTTGAGAGCGGCCAAAATATGAACAATTTGAAAGTTAAGTTATTAAATTGAAAATTGTTAAACTCTAGTAACCAAAATAGGTGTCAGAAGAAAGTTGAATGATGATTGATGTAGTTTACCCATTTTTTATTAAGGGAAAACGAAAACTAACGTCAACTTCTAACGGAAGGTAACAGAGGGACCGTATCGAAATCAAACTAAAAGTTGGATGACCTTATCGAATATTTTAAAAGTACGATGACCAAAATAAATCTGCCCTAAAAATTTGGTGACCATTTATGTAGTTTACCCTTTAAATTTTTGTGTTTATTATTTATGCTTTTAATTTGCTTCCTATTTTAATTCATAATTTTAGACTAATATATCTTAACTTTATATTGCAATTTCACTATTTTATTCACTAATTTCCTTAGTTTTTCAATAATTTGTTGATGTTTACATTTATTTATTTATTTCATTTTTATTTTTTTCTTGTTTGTTTGTCTATGGTTTTATCTTACATTAATTTCTTTTTTCATATATATATATATATATATATATATATTTGCATATGATATACGTAGATATATCACACTATGTTAAGTTTAGTTCATAGATATAAATCATAGTAAATATTATTATTATTATTTAACTTGCATTTTAATACATTTATATTTTTATTATCACTTTTAGTATGGAGTATATATGTAAGTCAATTTTGTTTTTACTATTATTCATTTTAAGTTGTCTAATATATATTTATGTTTCTTTTAATGTATTTAGGTTAACTTTTTTACTTTATATATGTTGTCATATTATTTTAAGGTAAATATTATAAATGATATTTTGTTTTAAGGAATTAAAAGTCACAAATGTTTTTATTCGAACTCGGATCAGATTCAGATCAGACGACTTGGACTTGGATCAGATTCGGATCGGATCATGACAATATCCATATCCGATCCGCCTCCTATTAGGACTCAAACCCTTTTTTAAATTCGGATTCGAACTTTTTCTAATCTAATTTTTTTCTTCAAATCATACTCGGATTAAATTGTCATCCCTAAAGTTGTCACGTATAATAAAAAACTTTGAATTTCTTTTAAAATGAAAAATCATAATATACTTTTCAACGAATTTTCTAGTTCTTTTTATTTTTATGATTTTTTACATTTTAAATAATTCTATGGATTTTAATATATTTTTTAAAACAAATTAAGAATAATTAAAATTTTGAGAAAAATATAAATTCAAAACATAGTTTTTGAAAATTATAGACTTTTCATATTTTTTAATATTTTTAGGGGGTTGCATTTTAAGAGTTTTTAAAAAAAATCTTCAAAAGCAAAAAATGGTTTGAAAATTCTGAAAAAAATATGTTTTTTAAAATGTATAATTTTATTGGTTTCTCAATTTTAATATATTTAAAAAATTAAAAATTATGGATTTTTAATAATAAATTAAGTATAAATATATTTTTAGAAATATAACTTTAAAAAATACATTCCGAAAATTAGAGATTTTTTAGAATATTTTAATATTTTAGAAATTTAAATCTTTTTAAAATTTCTACATTTTTGAGATTTTTTTATTTTTGACACGCATAACATTTTGTGGATCCAACGGTAAACTATGCAAATTTTGGTAAATTAATTCATCCCATCAAAAAGGGGTCAAGTTTGTTTAACGTTATATGTGATTATATGGTAGGATGTGTTCTTTGTTTTTAGTCTTTTAAACGGGCACATATATCATGCAGATAAATTGTGTTAATCTGAGTCTTGTAAAGAGAATAGCGCTCTTTTTTCCACTGGGACTACTTAACGAGTTTACAAAATTGTCAAGGGTTCTTCTTTTACAAATCTTAATTCTAATCTTAATCTTAGCTAGAGGATAGGAAAAATGAAGACTTTAAAAGAAGAAAATGGGTGCTCCTAATGAGTCTAGAATTCTTGACCTAAGAAAATATGATGGAATAAAAATAAGCAGCTTGGTCAACCGGCTAGATATACTTACTCTACAAAACTGTCAAGTTAAAAGTCAATATTATTGTAAATTTATATTTTGAACCCATAAAATTTATAATTCAAGTTCGACTCTTCCAGAAAAGAGTTCTGGCTTCACCTCTAGTGTAACACATTTATACAAATAATGACTTACTATTAGGACAAACTATGCAAAATCTGGTATATTTATTGATATTTGGCTTATTGATCAATTAATCGAAATTAAGTATTGTTGAACCCTGTTATAGTACTATGAGAGTAATTCCTTCCTATTTAAATTGTTTCATTCACAACATCAAAATTTAAATACTTAACCTTGCTTAAGAAATTTAGTATCTTACAACTATAACAATTTTTACGACACTAATATATCAAAATCTATTAATAGCGAAATCAACAAATGTTTCAGTGAAAAAGCAGATGATGTTCATCCTAAAAGACATGGGTTCAAATCACCTTGTCTACAAAGTGTTTGTTCATTCAAGAAAACAAAATCTATTAATAACAAATTAGTAACACAAAATATATATCTAAATGTATAACACTCTAAAGATAAAAAAGAGAGTGAATATGGATATAATAAAAATCTTAGCTTATATTTCATTACTATTGGTTTAAGGTGTTGTAACCTCTTGAACTTTTGAAAAAAAAATAAGTTTCTAAATATTTGTTACCATCCAATTAAGCTCATGTATTCAAGAAATTAATCAATTAAAATTTTAAACTAATAAATTAAATCAATTAAGTCATTGATTAATTTTGACCATTAAATTTTAACAATTTTTTCATCAATTATTATTGTCACGTGAAACACTGCAGTTTTGTCACGTGACATTTACGATTTTTTTAAAATAAATTAAACTTTCTATTAAGAAATTTAAATAAAAAATATGAAAATGTCAAGCGATAACATTGTGACGTGACACATGACACAAATTGATTTCAAAAACTAGTAGATTTAACAATTAATGTTAGTCAAAGAAAAGTTTGATAGAATTTCATAATACAAATACTTAATTAAGTGCAAAAAAAATGTTTCAAGAGTTTATAAACGCACCATTAAGCCTTCATTTTAATATAAATTACCAAAAAAATCACTCTAAATATAACAATGTCGCTGTTGACTAATGAGAATGAATTCGTTTTCTTTAATTCTAGCTTTAGGATCAATAGGGGGTAATTTTAAAGGAAGTATAGATTTAGTATAAAGATATAAATATATATAAATTATGATACTGACTGGCGTTGTGAATAGAATAAATTGAATTAGAGGATCGTCCTCATAATGAAAATTCTGCATTGCTCGATCCGGATATTAGTCAACTATTAAATTAGATTCCGGTGGTTATATAAAAAATATATAGTTAAATTTAATGTCGCAAGTTACATAAACTCCCTATGCAACAAGACATCAATACCATTCACACATTGTAAACCCACTCCATAAGAACAAAGTTTAGATTCCGATAGTCCATATTTGGATAATGAATAAGAGGATTTGATGTGCATGAGGATGGGGCGGAATACAGATAAAGCATGTAGAAAAGGAAAGGGATATTATAAATGTTTATATTTTAGGTTTTTGTTTGGTTAAGAGGAAATAAAATTAGTAGGATAGAAGATTAAAGACTAGTAAGATGAGAGGTTAAGTTCTTTTAAGTAAGATCAGAGGTTCAAATCCTGACATTGTAAATAGAGAA
The DNA here is from genome assembly GCA_030270665.1 of Hibiscus trionum. Classification (NCBI taxonomy): domain Eukaryota; kingdom Viridiplantae; phylum Streptophyta; class Magnoliopsida; order Malvales; family Malvaceae; genus Hibiscus; species Hibiscus trionum. Next base: position 2,378,653 of record BSYR01000016.1, read on the forward strand.
AATTAGTTTAGAATGGTCGTCTTCATAATTAGGGGCGAAGCCAATAATTTATTTAAGGGGTATCATTTTCTTGAATGATATTTAAGAGGTGTCAATTTATTTATAAAAGGGTGTCAATTTATATATTTTAAATTTTTTATATACACATTATATAAAAAATACAATTTTCAAAATTTTTAGGTGTTAACAGATACCCTAATCATGAGTGTGGCTCCGCCCATACCCATAATAAACTTCTGTAAAACTTAAATTCATCAGCTGATAGGTCAATAATAGTGGTTAAAAAGAATGAGTGGGGAAATAAAAAGAATATATATAGTGTATTTGATAGGAAGGTAGAAAAAATGAGAAGAAGTGGTAATTCATTTATATTCATTGCATGGTAACATTTGTATTTACTAATATCTGCCCGATATGTGTACGTTATTAAAAAAATTAAAATTAATGAATAAATAGTATATTGTAACAAGATCATTCAGTTAAAATACTACGAAAGTACTTTTAATTAAAAAAAATTGATAAAATGAACAACTAATTAGTCTAGTAGGATGGGTGACTAAATCCTTTTAAAAAGTCAAGAATTCTAATTCTAACGTTGTGAATGGGACATAATTCAAATCACTTCATAACGCCCTTCGATGGTTGCCCAAATACAGGAACCTCAAGATCCCCTAAAATTAAATTTTAAAAGGCTTAAGGGGTAAAAAGCCCTGAATTTTTTTGTACTCAATTAAGCTCTTGAACCAATAAATTTAATCACTTAAGTCATTTGAGCAATTTTGACCTTTAATTTTGATAGTATTTTTTGATTTGTTGATGCAGTGTGTCCTATCATAGTGTTTCCACTTGACATTTTCAGATTTTGTATTTAAAAAAATCTCTAAAAGTTCTAAAAATTCTAAAATACTTATAAAATTTATAAAAAAATATTTTTTTTTAAATAGGTAAATACAACAGGATAGAATTGTAGGAAATTCTCAATATATATATATATATATATATTTAAAAATTTATAAATTACTTAAGGGCGTAAAAAACTCTTAAACTTCTAAAAGGAAAAAAATCAATTAAGCTCGTTCACTTTTGTGTACTCAATTAAGCGTTGTATGGAGATGATCCGAGTCACTATTGAATCATTGGTGGTCTGTTTCTCTGTGTTGTCCAGCGGGACTGACTCGTTTCGCTAATGACTCTGAGTCAGCATGCAGAGTGACGACTGACGAGTCGTCTGACTCTTCAAGCGCGCCAATTGGCAAATAAGAGGAAAAAAAGAGGGGGTATGCAGTTGAAGCGCGCCAATGGCCAAAATGAATTTAACCAATAATGAATAAATTTTCCACCGCCAACTTTTCTTCTTTTCTTATTATGACCAAACGCTAACAGCGAATTTAATATTAAATCCATTGGAGTTTGAATTTGAGATCTATTTATATGTTGTTATACTTAAATTTATCGTTTTTGTACAATTTTAAAAATATTTTTCAAAATCTCTATATTTGACGAGCACCGAAGATGATTCACGATGGTTATTTTTATTAAAAAAGTCCTTCTGAAGACTAATGATTTCGGAAACCTCAAATTAGTTACTCTATACAGTGTCCACGTGCCCAATATGCAATGTCTAAGTGCTCGAGAGTTGGATCTATCTTTGTCAATCCATCTATAAACTATCACCAGGTCTGACACTATCTAATCACCAACAGTCTCATAACTATAAGTATTCGAACTAACAAATAGAGAATGCAGGTCGAATCATAAAGGTTGTACCCCTTTCTTCTTCCGTGCCTATCTTTTTTTACTTCATAGCTCAGATTATCATGCTAATTGTGGCTTTCTGCTTAATTTTACGAAATATGAACCGTCTGAATTCGTCATAATTATCTTGGTCTGTCATCTCCACATTTCTCCCTTGTTCAATGCCTCCTCAGGCATCAACATACTTATAAGTATATTTTGATTATTAATTTAATTGTATGTGGTAATATTTTTTTTTAATTTTTTATCAACAATTTCTAGGGTAAGTAGTAAAAAAATTTAGTGTGTCTACTCTCTCCTTTTAAATTGTACGTTCAAAATTCTTTTAGAAACAAATTTTTTCTCCTTACTTCAGTGAAAATTGTTAAAAAGTAATACACTAATAAAAAGAAATGTAACTATTTTTCTTTTTGTTCTTTCGTGGGACTAAAATCCACTATAGTTCGGTGTGAATTAAATAATTTTAAACATTTGGAATACAAATCTCAAGTAATTTTTAAAATCGATAATAAATTAAGATTTATTTTTAATTACAATTCTAAACTCTAAAATTCTAAACTTTAAAATTAATAGATTTGTGTAAATACAACATATATATTAAAATGTTTTTTTCTAAATTAATGATAATATCACATTTTCTTAGTATTCTGGTGTAATTATATGGTTGTATATGTTCTTTATTCTTAGCCATTTGAAAATATACATACACAATGCAGGCAAACTGTTCGAACTCAAATCTCTTATAAGGAACAACACTCATTTTTTATTGGGATCACTCAATGAGTTAAATGATAATATCATGTTAAATGTACTAGTTTTGAAATGCATTTGATTATATTACCATTTAGTAAATTTTAATAGTGCTTTTAGAATATTGTTAACATTTTTAAATAAATCATGTTTTTATAAATGTAAGATGATCATATTATAAATTGGATTTAATTACATATTTGAGATTTAATATTTATATTATTTAGGTATTGGCGATTGGGTAAAGGTTAAGGACTCAAATCTTTATAATTGAAGTATTTTTTTCTCCAACTATGACCTATTTTAAATTAAAACATTTTAAAAATATGATGTAATCACATGCAAATATACACCTCGCTACATAAAATTTCTTAAATTTAATGACACTAGTTATTATGAAACTAACCCTTGTATAAAAAAATAAAGAAGTACCAAAGGGACTGAGACCACATTTATATTGTATGTTGAACTATGAGTTATTTATGATGAGTTGTATTTTATATAGACATATAAATGTCTCTAAATTTTTATTGATTGTGCACAAATTACTACATTGGTTTTCAATCTAAATATTATTCATATATCGTTGGCATTGGTTCGTGTAATTTTCAAATTTTGTGCGAAATGTTGGATAACATTGGTTAAATGGATTCTTCGTAAAACTAATATGATGACCTCTTCAAAATTTTCAGTTGATTTCCGACGATCATGTTCATGTAATAGTTATTTTATTTTTTTAGAAAATTCATGTAATAGTTATTGGTCTTATTACTAGGGATGAAATTGGTCTTTCGCAACAAAGTGATTGTTGCCTCTTACGTTGACAAAACTCAATATTATTTATTGAGGGGACATTTTTTATGAATCTTGAAACAATATTAATTTTTTATTGAAACAAAAGAAGGTACAATTGTGACAATGCAACTATTTAAATGGACGATTTTGGGACTATGTCCACCAAAAATTCAAACAAAAAAATAAAATAAAAAGAAACTTAATGTCGCAACGACAGTCGAAGCTTTCTTTTGAATCTGAAGTCCATATCTATAGTAATCCAGTAACCGCCAATAGAACTCATTTGTCTCTATCTAACAAGACGCTTTTGAGATGGTGAAGGAGTGGCGAGCGAACCAAACCAAACTTACAGGTTGCTTTGCAAAAACAAGTCTGAATACATCGACAAACAACCACGAAAAAAGGATCTAACCTTGAAAGAACATTGATAATCGCAAATCAGATACGAGCGACGTGAGAACCTCCACACAATCGAAGAACTACTGCAGAGGTAAGTGAACAATGTGCCATAAGGCAGAGGAATCGTGCCACAAGAGTAGAGTGAAAGTGTGTCAAAAAGGCATACAAACTTGCATAAATATGCTAAAATAAGAAACCAAATAAAAGAGATTTTTATTAAAAATATAAGATAAAACCGAAAGAAAACAATAAATTAAAAAATATAAAAAAGTATGAATGATACATAACGTCAGTGATCGACAACCAACACCAAAATTAGTGTTGTCACCGACTAAGACAAAACTAAAAAAAGGAAGAAGATGAGACCACTAGAGTTTTTTCTTCTTATTGAGGGGACATTTTTAAAAATATAATTAAGAGGACAACATTGAATTATATATTTTTAGGGGCCAAAGAACAATCTTACAATATAAGTTTTTTTACTTTTTAATATTTTGTGGGGTCATGTCCCCATTAATCCTCTGTTGTTCCGCCAATGGAATTCGTGATTTTAAGCCTCTTTTAAATAAGTACCATCTTGAAAAATAGACTATTCTAATATATTTTAAGATCCTCCATATAGAATACCAATATTAAAATAATGTCACTGTCAGATCTTGACACTCGGATCTGGGACTAACATTTTAAAAGGAAATGGTATCATATAGCATGTGTGTATATGTAATGTAAAACTTCAAATATTCTTCCATGGTGTTACTTTAATAGAATAAATTCTTATGAGTTTAAACAAAACAACATAAATCTACCTCTATTGATAGAAGAAATCGTCTAAATATAACGTGAAATTGTATCAAAAATCATTTTTTTCATCAATTAAAATTTTAGAATAAATGCAAATTCGGGTTGTCTCCAATTGATTTTTTTTTTTGAAAATACTATGGAAGTAGAGGGAAATGAAGAAAAAAATGTCATTGTTTTAGAGATCATGGTTTATTATGCAAAAAAATAAAAATAAAAAATACGGTATTGAGATAAAAAAATTAACATGTAGAATAAACTAACATTTTGAAAATAAATTTAATTTTAAAAATAAATTATTTTGAAGGTACCAATTTAGTTTAACACAAATATATATTAACGATATTTAGAAAAAGCAAACATTTCTAGTGACAAATAAAAAAATTTAAAACTTACAATGACCCGATAATAATTTTTGAAATCTTCATACGTTTGGCAATGGGCCGGGTTCGGTTTTTGGCCACCCTGAATGCGACCCGAGGTCAATATATTTTTATCCCGACTCGATATAATAAAATTATAATATAGCTGTAAAATTTTAATAAAAATCCGATTAAACTCAACCCGCCTAGGAGAAAATTAATAAAAATATAAAATTTAGTATATAAAATATAATAAATATAAATATATATTTATAAATCAACCGTGCCAGAACGGGGCGGGAAATTGCCACCCTAAAATAGACATGGCCCGGCTCAAACTTCTTAAGAACTTGACTCGGCCCGACCCGAAAATTGAAAATTCAAAAATAAAATCAAACCTTACCAAATTAGATCGAGACAGAACTAGGGGTGAGCGTTCGATCGAGTCGAGTCGAGTCAAAAAATTTCGAGTTATTCGAGTTGACGAGTCATATTTTACAGCTCAAACTTTATTTGAAATTTTTTCGAGTCGAGTCGAGTCGAGTTTTCGAGTTCCTATAAAAATTTAATTGTAATTATTTATCATGTTATAGTAGGGTTTGATTCTAATTTAAACTCCTTTCTCTAATCATATAAGATATGCACATATATATTTGTTCACATGTGACAATATTTCTTCATATTTTTATATATCAGTATGTATATATCATAAAAAAATAGAGGGAATCGTCTCGAACTTAAAAATAAATCCACTAATTACTAAGAATTTCGAGTTATTCGAGTTATTTGAATTTCTATTTTACAACTCAAACTTTATTTGAAATTTTTTGGAGTTATTCGAGTTTATGAAATTTCGAGTCGAGTCAAGACGAGTCGAGTATTTTTGCCTCGAGTCGAGTCGAGTCAAGACAAATCGAGTATTTTTGCCTCGAGTCGAGTCGAATTATTCGATTTTTTCGAGTCGAGTCGAATTTTATTCACCCCTAACCAAATTCGAGTTTTATTCATCCCTACGTTTCCCCACCTAATAGAGTCAACAATTGATTAGAAAACAAAATCGGTGCGAAACAACCCTGAATTTGACTAATATGCCCACCGACAGTCTTTAATTAAGTAATAAATTTGATTTCCAGTTCTGACCATTTCACAGAAATGTCATTTTCCAACAACCAAAACAAACCACCAAATTTGCGTATGCGTTGGAGGCTTAATTGAACAATAAAATACGGCAAATTCCAGTGTTTTAACATAAATCATAATTATGGATATAATGATTTTTCATAATATTTAACTCATTAATATAAATCAAATATTATAAAAATTTAATTCAATAATAACCCTTTAAATCTAATTTAAATACAAATATAAAAATATTAAATCAAAACAAATATAAAAATATTAAATTCATGAGAAAGCAATTACTTGTAGAATGGTTTATTTCCACCGTGGAAAACTCATAGACTCGACGAAAGGAAAAGGAATAAATTAATTTGGAAAATGGGTGAGTGAACCATCGTCATCAGCTTCCGGTTTTCCACCAATCCGAAAAACAAATCTCTACCGTCCGATTCCACTAAAAAAGTAAGAATAACAGTAATATATAAAAAACCGGAAGTTAATCCGGTTCGACACGTGTCCCCACCCTTGTCCGAATATATGATGGCGAAAGAATTCACGCTTCTCGATGCCTGAAGACAAAATTCCTTTCCCATCGAACGTCAGTTGTCCCCTTTTAATAACAAATAGAAAAAACATGGGTAAACTACAATAGAGGTTACTCAATTATAATTGAGGTTATATTTAGTTCATTCAATTATTAAAAGTTATATTTAGGTCACTCAATTTTTGATAAGGTTACATTTACATTTTGGTCACCTTCATATTTTAAAAAATATAATAATTTAGTCATTTTTCTTTCAAATCACTTGCATACCCTCCTTAATACTAGAGTACTTCATTTAAAATCATTAATTAATCTAATATACAAATTGATATATACATATATATTTGTTGGAATAATGAAGAGTTACAAGCCTACATCGAGTGGGAAAATACCAAGTCAATGGTATTTATAGTGACCATTCTCCCCTCCTTTGTTGAGTGATAGAGAACAAGGGGCAATCTCGCGTGTCGCCGTTGTCCGTCTGGCACGACGTGGTCGTGGTAACACGTCTGTGCGCGTAGTATCTTTTTAGAGAAAATCTTCTAATGAATCTGGACGTGTTGAGAGCCAGGTTCATTTGTTGAATCAGCTATTAAAGTAGAATTAATTCAGCAGTTGAGGAGACTTAAACTCGGAGTTAAGGCAAAGTTTAATTCAAGAATTAAATCAGATTTTAATCGAATTCTTTTTGGACAATTTTACCCATGTATGAAGCTTATAAATAGAGAAGTATTGTTTGGTTCTTAACTCACTATTTCACTCATCATTCCTCAAATCCTCTCAAAGCTTTCCAAGCTCTCTAAAAGATTCTGCAACGTTCAAAGGAGAAATACCACTACAGTTCACTCTGATTTTGGGTGTACGATTCTCGGAGCGACTGTGTTAACTTCGGGGGACAGTTCGTCTAATGCAGCGATTATACACATCGAGGCAATTTTTTAAGGTAGTGATTTTAACCACGACACGGTTTCGTTGCTTTATTCCGTTGAATTTACTTTTATATTTTTCAATCAGTGCTAACGGTGTAATTTTGTAGTATACTTTCCAACAATTTAGAAAAAATTCGGCTTCCTTTTACTGCAAAATATCGACACCCCTTAGCAAATTGATTCCAGATTTATCGAAGCTTGATGCTCTCGACGGGTCCAACTACCGGAGGTGGTCCCAACGGATCTTGATTTTCTTCGAACAACTCGACCTTGACTACGTGCTACTTCAGCCACCACCTTCCAATCCTTCATCCTTCACTCCCGCCAATGCCGCTACTATCGGTGGTGAACCGGTTGCCGATGCTGCTTCTATTGCAGCCTTTTCAAAAATACGAGAAAGACAACAAGACGATGCGAGGCCATCTTCTAAGTCACATGTCTAATAAACTCTTCGACATGTTTCTTAAGGAGCGAATCGTAAAATTTATTTGGGACATACTGGAGAAGAAGTACGGTACGGATGAGGCAGGCATCAAGAAGTATGTCATCAGCGAATGGTTGAAATTCTAGATGACCGATAACAAACCAATCATGGATCAGGTCCATGATTATGAAAACCTTGTCTCTGAAATACTAGCAGAAGGGATGCAAATGTGCGAGGTTCTCCAAGCCAACGTCCTGATCGAGAAGCTGTCCAAATCCTAGTCCGACTACTGCAATTCTCTCAAACACAAAAGGAGAGATATTCCACTTCAGGAGCTAGTAGGCCACATGAAAATAGAGGAGGCCAACCGTTTAAAAGATAAGGTTACGAACAACTTTGGTCAATTATCTTTTAAGACTAACCTGGTTGAATCTGGTGGTGCCTCAAGGTCTAAATTTAAAAGGACCAGAAAAAGGGGTTTTCAGAACCAAAAGACGAAACCACAGAAGAGTACCAACTTCAAAAAGCCAGCAAAGATCAAGCCTGATGAAAGGTCCCTGAAGTTCTATGTTTGCAGACAAGTTGGTCACAAGGCGTACCAGTGTCAACACTGTTCAGACCGCCAGAATGAGAACGGGACACATCTGAACATGGTGGAGGACAATGCTGGAGATATCATTATCGCGGTGATATCTGAGATTGTAACACCCGTGTTTTAGGGTTAGGAGTTAGCCGAGTTAGTGGTCCGAGTCAATAAAATTAATTTCAATCTATTCAACCGTAATTAGGATCTAATTGGGTTTTAAATAATAAATGAGGGACCTTGTTGGTGATTTAGCCAATTAAAAAGAAAGACAACTTTTTCAAAATCAAAAAGCAATGAAAAAGCTCTCATATTTTCCCCACTCCCCTCTTCCAACGTGGGAAACCCTAAGCCCCTTTCAAACTCTCTCAAAAACAAAACTTACTATTCTATTAAATCCCTTCTTCATTCCAAGGCCATTTTGAGAGGTAATAACATTTTCTAACTCTCCTCTTCATTTTCTATCTATTCATGGTTATAGATTTTAAAACTACTCACTTTTAAAAAAGTTAGGGTTTAATGAAAGTTAAGGTTTTATGGAGTTTTTCATCTTGTCTTGAAAGGTTAGGTTGGGTTTTGATTTAACCACCTTAAAATGCTTAACATATGTTAAAATGGTTGGGTTTGGGTGAAAACCCGAAATGGGTTCTTGAGGCAAATTTCAAAGTGTCAAAAACTTGATTTTTGGTGGGTTTTAGGTTTAAATTGAAGGGCTGATGGTTTAGGTATGTTAGGAGGGTGTTTTGGGACCATTTGGGTGTCCTTTGGATGTTTGAAAATGGAATTTTCAGCTAGGTTTTGAAGGAGCACGAAAATGGATATTTTGGGTATGGTTTGTGTTGAAATTTGAGGGTTGATGTTAGGGTAATAGTTGGGGGTTGTTTTGGAAGCATTTGGAGATGTTAAATGTGTTGAAATCACAAGTTTTGGGCTGGGTACAAGGGCTGCTCGGGTTTGGTGATTTTGGGGTTGTTCATGGCTTGAATTGTTGTGTTTGTTGCTTGAATGGTGTTCTGGGCTTGCTACATTAATTGGTGAATTGATTTGAGGTTGTTTTGATTGTGTTGAGGTGATTAGAAGCGAGATTTTGTGTTGATGAAGCCTTAGGAACGAATCTGAAAACTTGAAGACTTTGGTTGCTTGGTAATTGAGCTTGGAGGTGGAGGTGAGTGGTTACTATTTTTTTTTAAATAGCTTTCAAATATCGGTTCAAGCATGTGAACCTAGGATGGGCTTGGTAAACCTACCTAGAGTTGAGGTTAGAGTGGTAGTCTAATCTCAAGCTTAGCTTAGGAGACCTTTGGTTGAACTCCTAATTTCTTATTATGCCCCATGTCTATTTGTGGTTGTGTTGGCTATGTATAATGTGTTATGCATGTTGGTGACAAATATAAGGTGGATATATGTATGTGTGAAATACGATTGGATAATTGTTTGGATGATATACATGTAGTGTTGGGTTGTGAAATGAGGTTATGAGGTGGTTGCATGATGATGATCATGGTGAGTACATGCTAGGCATAGAAATGGGTTGTGAAATACATGTATGTGAGGCATGATATTTGATGCATTGTTATATGCATGTGGCTATGTAAAATGGATTGCGTTTAATATTGGCACTAGTATGCTTGGGTACAATGATCGATCATTAGGATGAGTGTGCACACGAGAGTCAAAATGCGCGTGGCCTTGGTGGCGTTAAGGCACCAATGAGGAGTACGGGTACGCCCAGAAATAATTATATTAGTCGATGATGAGTGGAATCCCATCGACGGGGCGTGAGGATGAGTGGAATCCCCTCCGCGAGAACCGGTGATGAGTGTAATCCCACCAAAGGTAATGGTTATGTTGGAAATGCGTTCCAACATGTTATCTGCGTATTCGAGTCATAGCTAGGTGCCAATATGAGATTGTGTGTACATGCCAATATGATATGAATTGTCATCTTACCAATATAAATTGATATGTGTATCAATGTGATGTGGAAATATGATTCCTTTTTGGATGATTATATGTGTTTACATATGTTGTGGAAATGAGCTTATTGAGCATGACATACTATTGAATAATTGTTCATGCATCATTGACATTTGGCTCTTGAGGATTGAAGGTATGACCATGCATTTTACCTTAGTTGAGATCGTGCTTGGACCCTGCATTGTCGAGGTTTGTTTTTAAAGAGCTTACCCTCACTAAGCTTTATTGCTTACGCTCTCTCTTTGTTCGACAATGCAGATCCTTAGTTCGTGGGTTGCTAAGTGCAAGAAGGGGCCTCCAAGTGTGCTTCGTGGTGCTTGATTAGCTATCAAGTATGAACATTTTTAGTTATGGTGTAATGGTCTAGCAATGGGACATGTATTCGTGCTATAATGCTTTTGAAGTATGATGTTGATGTTTAGGAGCATGTTAGACTCCTATATGTGTTTCATGTCTATGATTTGACTTGGATTGTAAACATTATATGTCTTTCCAAATGCTCGTGTGATGTATGCCTATGGAGGTTTAAGATTGCTTGTTGGCATGTAAACTTATTTGAGATGTATGATGCCTATTGGTTCTTTTAATGTCTTCAAGCATGACTTGTATGAAAGGCTACTAATGTGTAATTGCCATGTATGAATGGTTTACCATATGCCTTGTGTGATTTGAGTATGCTTGATATAGGATATATGCCTCCAGACTTTGTTTGCTTGAGTTGTGTGCCCTAGAGGTTGTTTGGGACCTTTAGACTTGTTAAAATCCGCCTAAGTCTGATTTTCAAAGGTTGCAGACAGCCTGCGTTCCGAAACGAGATGGGTCGTTTCGGAACGGGTAAGGCTTTAGGGACCCCGTATCGGAACGCGTTTCGATACGGTTTGGCCTTTGAAACCCCTGTTCCGAAACGCGTATTGGAACGTTTTGGCTACTGGAATTCTGAGAAATTGACGAGATGAAGGCGTATCGAAACGGGTCTAAGGGTTTCAAAACGGTCAAAATCTCGTTGACCACGAGAAGTTGACCGTTGAGGGCGTTTTGGAACGGTTGACCTCCGTTTTGATACGACCCCTTGTATGGGCTTTGGAGAAGTTGACCTGGTCAAGGCGTTTCGATACGCCTCAAGGGTGTTTCGAAACGTCCTGTTTAAAGGATTAAAATTGGGCTGTTTAAATGTTGTTTTGGGTTCGAATGTTTATCTTCTGTGTTTTATTTCCGCTGCTTTATCACATAGGATTCGAATGAGCCTTTAGAAAAGATCGAATTAAAAGAAAAAAAATAGGGTCGTTAACCGAGGGGGAACCTTTACGGGTTTCGCTTCGGTTTTCCCAGTGTGGCCCACTCGGACCGGTCATCCGGCCAGACCGGGACGAGGAGGTTACATTTGTTGGTATCAGAGCCTAAGGTTTCCGAGACCTTGGGCAGGTAAGTGAGGTAAGCTAAGTTTTATGATTGATATGCACGGTGTTTGCTTGCCTTGTAAGCATGATTGCTTGTGTATCAAGTTATGCTCGTTGTTTTATTTAAATCATGTTGTATGGAGTCTCATTGCTACTATTACATCGAAAAAGAATTTTAAGTGAGGGAACATACTTGAGCACTTGGAAGCCTTGCCTTGCTAACCCAATCTTGTGTGTTTTGTCATTGTTGTTGTTGATTTAATGCTTTTAGTAAGTTTGAGGCCAAAGAGTGGGTCGTGAGTTGGTGAGTGGGAGTTGTGGTATCTGAAATGTGGATGATGTTGAGGGAGTTCATCGCTTCGGTTGGTGAAGTATGGTCGTACCGAAGTTGAGGTACAATTGGTTTGTTTGAGTCAGTGTGTATGTGGGCTGATTCTTGTTGGTGAGGGACGATGCGATCGACTCTGGTATTAGTTGATGGAAAGAAGTGAAGATCCAGGAGTGGGAGTCAGAGTGATATCGATGTTGTAGCAGATAAGCTCTTGGTACAATTTTGGGTTTGTTTCCTCTGGTTGATTCTGAGTCTGTACTTCTGTATATTGTTAGCAAGCATGCAAAGTTTGGTTGTGTCCGGTGAAGTGTTAAAGGTAGATATGAGTACCTTAGTTCTTTTGGCGAGATCTAGGTAGGGGTCTCGTGTGAGTAATCCGAAAATCAGAAATGCTAGTATGTAATTGTTGGGATTCCGCCTATGGTTTTCATACAAGACAGCCGATCGGTATTCGTGAGTGGGAATCGATTTGTGTGATTTGGCCAGTGTGCGTCTGAGTTGTTTTCCAGCATGGTTGTCAGTGTGTGATTAGAACTGCGTTTTTGAAGTTTCGAAATGTTCTAAGAACAGTCTAGAAGAGTCAGATTTTGTTGAAGAACCAGTTTGAAGACAAGAGAACCGAAGACTATCAAATGTGTACATGTGAAGTTGCAATTTCTGCGGATTCGTCCTTTGTGTGAGCATGTAAAGAAGCTAGATATCTCTGTTGAGATTTTTGACTTAGGGACACATGTGACTAGACCTTTTGGGTAAGATAGTGGTGGTCAGAAAGATGTATGGAAGATGTTTGTTGATGGTTCAGAGTTACGTGTTTTTAGTAAATGTAAAGTGCTTGTCTGTTATTACGGTGTCGATGTACCTTTTTGAGATGGTTTGGCTTGTAGAACATCGAGTTAGGGTGTACGTTGAGACGAAGAGGGAGTTGCCTTGAAGTTGCAGATTTCTGTGGGACTGTAGTGGTAGGTGAGGATGTGAACTTCTTATTGAATGTTGATCCAGCTTTAGAGGTCAAAGATTGATTGAGTTTAGTTGACAGGCTTGCTTAGCAATTGTGATGGATTTGACTTTGAATGAATATTAAACCACATAATGTTAGAATAGTTTGTGTTTTCCTAGAAGTGTTTGGAAGATTTGCCCGGATTGTCTCTTGTTAGAGAAGAAGAGCTTATTATTGATACCGTCTCCGAGTTTGCTTCTGTTTTGTTTGCTCTGTATCTTATGGTTTTCGAAAGAGTTGAGAGTGTTGAAGAACCAACTATGAGTTTGTTAGACCTTAGATTCAGTAGGCCTAGTACATCATCTTAGAGTATGACAATGTAATTTGTGAAGAAGAGAGAAGACAATACAAGAATGTGATTAGATTACGGACAGTTGAAACAGTTGACAGTGAATAATTAGCATCCGTTTCCAAGCATCAGTGATTTGTTGATCTGTTAGGGTGTGCTCCAGTCCTTTCGAAGATTAATTTGAGGTCCGAATTACTACCAGTTGAAAGTGAGAGAAGTTGAAGTACCGAAGACAGCTTTCGGGGGCAAGATGTAATCGCTTTGAGTCCCGAGTTATGTCATTTAGTTTGATTAGAGTGTTAGTTACTTTTATAGAGATGTTGATCAGAATATTTCCTGAACTCTTTGATCAGTTTGTAGTAGTCCCTATAGATGATATTTAGGTATATGCAAGTACCGAATAAGACCATGACAAGCTTTGAAGTTAGTGTTGTAGATCCTATTAGAAAATCATTTGTATGCCAAGATGAGCAAACGTGAACTCCGAGTCAAGGAAGATGTCATCCTAAGACATGTAGATTAGCCGAGTGCATTAGGGCAAATCCCAAGTAGACAGAAGAAGATGTGAGTTGGAAGAAATCGAAGACTGTGACGGGTATCTATAGTTCACAGGTCTAGCATTGTTACTCTCAGAGAATTGTAAATAGTCTTTTGAAGTTAGCTGCTCCTTTGACAAGTTGCTACAGAAGAATGTTCAGTCTGTGTGGTTAGATACGAGACAATGAGCCCTTGAGAAACCGAAAGAAACTTTCAAGAGAACTTCGGCCTTGAGCCAGCCAATGTCAGAGAAAGAATTTGTGAACCATAGTGATGCGTTACACGTAGAGTTAGGTTGTGTGCTTATGCAAGACAGAAGATTGTAGCTTATTCATCGAGATAGTTGATAGATCGAGAGAAGAGTTATCCGACACTAGACTTAGAGTTAATTACAGTTGTATTTGCTTCGAAGACTTAGAGACAAAGCCGTATAGTAAGAAATGCACAGTGTATATGTACATATCATCAGAACTTGAAATATCTAAAGACTTAGGAAGGGTTGAAACTTGGACATCATGAGTTGTAAGAATTGTTTGAAGACTGTGATCTCAAGATTGAGTACCATCCGAAGAGAGTTGACGTAGTAACCGATGTTTCGAGCTATGTTGTTGATAGATTAGTAGTAGAGTTGCGAGATGTAATTGCCGAATTCAGTTTACCGAATGATAGTAGTTTTGTGGCCGAGTTTTGTGTTAAACCTACATTGAGTCAAAATCCTCGAAGAGAAACAGTTGCAAGACAGGTTCTTGGCACCTCACGTGCAAAACATAGCGGAAGGAAGACCTTCAGAATACAGTTTCAGAGATGATGGAGTTTGTATTTCAGAGACAGAATAGTTGTGCTGAGTGACATAGTGTTTTGAGACGTATTGTTTTGGCCGAAGCACACGATAGTTCGTTTGTATTGCATCTGAGTAGTATGAAGACGTATTGTGGGTTGAAGATGAGTACTTCTGGATTGAGTTGATGGATGATGTGGTTCAGTAGGAGAGTAAGTGTGCAATTCGCTAGCGTGTCAAGACCGAGCATCAATTTTCTTCTAGTTTGTTACATCCGTGGAAGGTTCTTAATGAAAGTGGGTAATAGAGATTCGAGATCCCAACTAAACTTTTGAAGACGTCTGCATAGTGTTTGGTTACCTGTTGAAGTCAGATGATCAGTCAAAGAAGGTTATGGGTCAAGTGTTCAAACAGTGCTGTATGAGATTGTGAATCGGGCTAGTTCTATTGTTTATTTGTTGCAGTTACCATCAGAGTTAAAAACGAGTTTGTGATGTGTTCTGTGTATCTATGATTCGGAGGTGTGAGTCAGATTTGTCCCGTGCTATGTTTGCAAAGAGATTGAGTTGAGTTTAAAAATTGACATGCCTTGAAGGAATCGTTGAGATCTTAGCATTAGATAGCTAATGTTGTGTGGTAAGTCTACTGAGTTGGTGAGTATGTTGTGGAGAGAAGGAAAGGGAAGTGTGTAAGAGCAGATTTCGTGGTAATTCATGTCTGATAAATTTCGGGGACAAAATTTCCTTAAGTGGGGGAGAGTTGTAACATCCGTGTTTTGGGGTTAGTAGTTAGCTGGGTTAGTGGTCCGAGTCAGTAAAATTAATTTCAATCTATTCAACCTTAATTAGGATCTAATTGGGTTTTAAATAATAAAGGAGGGACCTTGTTGGTGATTTAGCCAATTAAAAAGAAAGACAACTTTTTCAAAATCAAAAAGCAATGAAAAAGCTCTCATCTTTTCCCCACTCCCCTCTTCCAACGTGGGAAACCCCAAACCCCTTTCAAACTCTCTCAAAAAAAAGTTACTATTCCATTAAATCCCTTCTTCATTCCAAGGCCATTTAGAGAGGTAATAACATTTTCTAACTCTCCTCTTCATTTCCTATCTATTCATGGTTATAGATTTTAAAACTACCCACTTTTAAAAAAGTTAGGGTTTAATGAAAGTTAAGGTTTTATGGAGTTTTTCATCTTGTCTTGAAAGGTTAAGTTGGGTTTTGATTTAACCACCTAAAAATGCTTAACATATGTTAAAATGGTTGGGTTTGGGTGAAAAACCGAAATGGGTTCTTGAGGCAAATTTCAAAGTGTCAAAAACTTGATTTTTGGTGGGTTTTAGGTTTAAATTGAAGGATTGATGGTTTAGGTATGTTAGGAGGGTGTTTTGGGACTATTTGGGTGTCGTTTGGATGTTTGAAAATGGAATTTTCAGCTAGGTTTTGAAGGAGCACGAAAATGGGTATTTTGGGTATGGTTTGTGTTGAAATTTGAGGGTTGATGTTAGGGTTATAGTTGGGGGTTGTTTTGGAAGCATTTGGAGATGTTAAATGTGTTGAAATCACAAGTTTTGGGCTGGGTACAAGGGCTGCTCGGGTTTGGTGATTTTGGGGTTGTTCATGGCTTGAATTGTTGTGTTTGTTGCTTGAATGGTGTTCCGGGTTTGCTACATTAATTGGTGAATTGATTTGAGGTTGTTTTGATTGTGTTGAGGTGATTAGAAGCGAGATTTTGTGTTGATGAAGCCTTGGGAATGAATCCGTAAACTTGAAGACTTTGGTTGCTTGGTAATTGAGCTTGGAGGTGGAGGTGAGTGGTTACTATTTTTTTAAATAGCTTTCAAATATCGGTTCAAGCATTTGAACCTAGGATGGGCTTGGTAAACCCACCTAGAGTTGAGGTTAGAGTGGTAGTCTAATCTCAAGCTTAGCTTAGGAGACCTTTGGTTGAACTCCTAATTTCTTATTATGCCTCATGTCTATTTGTGGTTGTGTTGGCTATGTATAATGTGTTATGCATGTTGGTGACAAATATAAGGTGGATATATGTATGTGTGAAATACGATTGGATAATTGTTTGGATGATATACATGTAGTGTTGGGTTGTGAAATGAGGTTATGAGGTGGTTGCATGATGATGATCATGGTGAGTACATGCTAGGCATGGAAATGGGTTGTGAAATACATGTATGTGAGGCATTGTTATATGCATGTAGCTATGTAAAATGGATTGCGTTTAATATTGGCACTAGTATGCTTGGGTACAATGATCGATCATTAGGATGAGTGTGCACACGAGAGTCAAAATGCGTGTGGCCTTGGTGGCGTTAAGGCACCAAGGAGGAGTACGGATACGCCCGGAAATAATTATATTAGTCGATGATGAGTGGAATCTCATCAACGGGGCGTGAGGATGAGTGGAATCCCCTCCGCGAGAACCGGTGATGAGTGTAATCCCACCGAAGGTAATGGTTATGTTGGAAATGCGTTCCAACATGTTATCCGCGTATTCGAGTCATAGCTAGGTGCCAATATGAGATTGTGTGTATATGCCAATATGATATGAATTGTCATCTTACCAATATAAATTGATATGTGTATCAATGTGATGTGGAAATGTGATTCCTTTTTGGATGATTATAGGTGTTTACATATGTTGTAGAAATGAGCTTATTGAGCATGACATACTATTGAATAATTGTTCATGCATCATTGACATTTGGCTCTTGAGGATTGAAGGTATGACCATGCATTTTACCTTAGTTGAGATCGTGCTTGGACCCTGCATTGTCGAGGTTTGTTTTTAAAGAGCTTACCCTCACTAAGCTTTATTGCTTACGCTCTCTCTTTGTTCGACAATGCAGATCCTTAGTTCGTGGGTTGCTAAGTGCAAGAAGGGGCCTTCAAGTGTGCTTCGTGGTGCTTGATTAGCTATCAAGTATGAACATTTTTAGTTATGGTGTAATGGTCTAGCAATGGGACATGTATTCGTGCTATAATGCTTTTGAAGTATGATGTTGATGTTTAAGAGCATGTTAGACTCCTATATGTGTTTCATGTCTATGATTTGACTTGGATTGTAAACATGATATGTCTTGCCAAATGCTCGTGTGATGTATGCCTATGGAGGCATGTAAACTTATTTGAGATGTATGATGCCTATTGGTTCTTTTAATGTCTTCAAGCATGACTTGTATGAAAGGCTACTAATGTGTAATTGCCATGTATGAATGGTTTACCATATGCCTTGTGTGTGTTGAGTATGCTTGATATAGGATATATGCCTCCATACTTTGTTTGCTTGAGTTGTGTGCCCTAGAGGTTGTTTGGGACCTTTAGACTTGTTAAAATCCGCCTAAGTCTGATTTTCAAAGGTTGCAGACAGCCCGCGTTCCGAAACGGGATGGGTCGTTTCGGAACGGGTAAGGCTTCAGGGACCCCATATCGGAACGCGTTACGATACGATTTGGCCTTTGAAACCCCTGTTCTGAAACGCATATCGGAACGTTTTGGCTACTGGAATTCTGAGAAATTGACGAGATGAAGGCGTATCGAAACGGGTCTAAGGGTTTTGAAACGGTCAAAATCTCGTTGACCACGAGAAGTTGACCATTGAGGGCGTTTCGAAACGGTTGACCTCCGTTTCGATACGGCCCATTGTAT
Source organism: Hibiscus trionum (assembly GCA_030270665.1). Lineage (NCBI taxonomy): Eukaryota > Viridiplantae > Streptophyta > Magnoliopsida > Malvales > Malvaceae > Hibiscus > Hibiscus trionum. Next base: position 2,397,076 of record BSYR01000016.1, read on the forward strand.
GGGCTTTGGAGCAGTTGACCTGGTCAAGGCGTTTCGATACGCCTCAAGGGTGTTTCGAAACGGCCTATTTAAAGGATTAAAATTGGGCTGTTTAAATGTTTTTTTGGGTTCGAATGTTTATCTCCTGTGTTTTATTTTCGCTGCTTTATCACATAGGATTCGAATGAGCCTTTAGAAAAGATCGAATTAAAAGAAAAAATAGGGTCGTTAACCGAGGGGGAACCTTTACGGGTTTCGCTTCGGTTTTCCCCGTGTGGCCCACTCGGACCGGTCATTCGGCCTGACCGGGACGAGGGGGTTACAGAGATCAACTTGGTGGATAACAAAACTGAGTGGGTCGTTGATACTGGCACTTCTCATCATTTTTGTGCTAGGAAAGAGATGTTCACCAAGTTCAAGGATGGGAACTATGGTGAACGAGTGTACATGGGGAACTTTAGCAGCTCTGAATTGCTAGGCAAAGGCAAAATTTTACTCAAGTTGACCTCCTGTAAAACTTTAGCGTTTTCTAATATTCTGTATGTATCTGCCCTGTGTAGAAATTTGATAAGTGGTGGGCTTCTTAATAAGGCAGACATTAAGTTAGTTTTTAAGGCAAATAAACTTGTACTCTCTCGAATTGGTGATTATGCCAGGAAATGTTTTTTAAACGAAGGTTTATTTGTCATAGAAACTCAACTTAATAAGAATAAAGCTACCACTTCTGCTTACATTATTGAATCTTTAAATATGTGACATGCTAGATTAGGTCATGTGAATATTCAATCCTTAAAGAAACTGCTTAAAATGAATATTCTGCCTAAACTAGACATAAACAGCTTTGATAAATGTGAAATTTGTGTAGAAGCTAAGCATGCTAAACCTACCTTTAAGATAGTTTCTAAAAGCAAAACTGAACTGCTAGAGCTCATACATACTGATCTAGCCGATTTTAGAAACTTTGAAAGTAAAGGAGAAAAATACTATTACATCACTTTTGTAGATGATTACTCTAGATATACAAAAGTTTATCCCCTAAGAACCAAAGATGAGACTGAATACTTCTTTCTTATTTATAAGGCTGAAGTTGAGAATCAGTTAAATATGAGAATTAAACGGGTTAGATCCGATAAAGGTGGTGAATATGGATATAATTTCGTATAAGAAGAATACGAGACAAATGGCATCATTCATGAAACCTCAGCTCCCTACTTTCTTCAACAGAACAGTATAGCCAAGAGGAAAAACGGAACTTTAAAAGAGATGATGAATTCATTGTTGATAAGTTTTGGATTGTCCGACAACATGTAAGGGAAGCCATTCTATCGGCAAGTCACATTTTGAACCGTGTACCTCACAAGAAAATAGATTCTACCCTATATGAACTGTGGAAAGGTTATGCACCAAATCTGCAATACTTTAAAGTGTGGGGGTGTCTGGATAAAGTGGGATTGCCAGACTTTAAGAGATCTAATATTGGACCAAAAACCATTGATGCACTGTTTATCGGGTATGCAACAAATAGTGTCGCATATAGATTCATGTTACTACATGATTCTTCTATTTGTGAGTCTAAATATGTTGTTTTCTTTGAGGATATTTTTCCCTTAAAGAGGCCTAGACTGAATGGAGAAACACGAATAGAAATTGTTCCATCATCTTCTTCTAGTGTGCATGGTAGGAGTTCTCAAGAGATTGAATTTGAACCTAGAAGAAGCAAGAGACAAAGAGTAGAAACCTCTTTTGGACCAGATTTGATCACTTTACTTCATTTCTGAGATGAATGATTTAGACTTTATTTCTGATTTGATAGCTCAAGTCTTTCTTTTAGATGAGGATCTGAAGACTTATGAGGACGCTATGAGATCAATTGATGCTAGTTTCTAGAAAGATACGATAAAAGATGAACTATAATCAATAATGTCTAATCATACTTGGGAGTTAGTGGACTTACCAAGAGGATTTAAACTTATTAGTAACAAATGGGTATTCCGGAAGAAACTTAGACCTGATGGTTCAATCCAAAGATACAAGGCAAGGCTAGTTGTCAAAGGATTCACTCAAAAGTTCGGTTTAGACTTTTTCGACACTTACTCTCCTATTACAAAATCTCAAACGATTCGTGCATTATTTGCACTAGCCTTCATTCATAAAAAGAAAGTACATCAAATGGATGTAAAAACTGTTTTCTTGAATGGAGATCTAGATGAGGAGATCTATATAGAACAATCGCCAGGTTTTGAAACACCTGGCATGGAAGGAAAAGTTTGTAGGCTTAAAAAGTCTCTATATGGCTTTAAGCAAGCCCCTAAACAATGGTATGAAAAATTTCACAAAACTATTCTTAGTTTTGGTTTTGTTGCGAATGGTTCAGATGTATGTGTGTATTCGAAGATGTTCGGTACTGGTTGTGCCATCATAAGTTTATACGTTGATGATATGTTGATTTTCAATACTAACATTGAGTCCATTAACAAAACAAGAATTTTCTTATCCACAAAATTTGAGATGACTGATCTGGGAGAAGTTGATGTAATATTAGGTGTCAAAGTCACCAAAAATGAAAAGAAATTTTCCTTAAACCAAACACACTATATTGAGAAAGTGTTAAAGAAATTTGACAGTTTTGATGTAATCCTTGTTCGAACACCTTATGGCTCTAGCAAGCATCTCTTCAAGAATAAAGGACGTAGTGTTTCCCAAATCGAGTACGCTAAAATAATTGGGAGTTTAATATTCTTAATGAACTATACTTGACCTGATATTGCCTACGATGTGAGTAGACTAAGTAGATATATTCATAACCCTAGTAATGATCATTGGGTTGCTCTTAAACGTTTACTTAAGTATCTCAAAGGTACTATGGACTGGAAACTTGAGTTTGTTGGCTATTCTGCTATTCTAGAATGATACTGTGACGCCAACTGGGTTTCTGATAATGATGAAGTAAGCTCTATGAGCTGGTATATTTTTACTTTAGGTGGAGCAACAATTTCATAGAAATTCGCAAAACAAACATGTATTGCTCGCTCTACTATGGAGTCAGAGTTTATAGCTCTTGACCTAGCTGGTCAAGAAACCAAATGGCTCAAAAATTTGTTAGCAGAAATTCTATTGTGGAGAAGACCGACTCCTCCAGTGTCCTTACTGTGTGATTCACAGGCTGCGATAAGTGTGGCTAAAAACCAAGCTTACAATGGTAAAAAAAAGACACATTCGCATAAGACATGAATCAGTTAGACACTTAATAAGGAATGGAGTACTCTCATTAGAGTATGTGAAATCAGAAAGAAACCTAGCAAATCCTCTAACCAAAGGGTTAAGTAGGAAATTGGTCCTAGATTCGTCGAGGGGATGAGTTTAAAGCCCATTGGTTGAGGAATTCATGGTGGATACCCAACTTAGTTATCTAAGTTCAATGTGGTCAAATAAAACCATGGAAAGACTCATAGTGTATGTTTCTACCTTTCTATCCCTATGATGAATAATGTACATGCTAGGATGAGCTTAATTGCTCTTAATAAATTCATAGCCTAATCTTTGGGTAGTCTTAGTGAGAAAGACTTGATGAATTTACCGACTTTTGGCTGAATATCTATTCTTAATAAGTTCATAACCCAGAGTTAAGTGTGTAGTATTTATTGTGAAAGACTAAATGAACTTACCGCCAGAAAAGGTTGAGTTTTACTCAAACTCTTAATGAATTCAAACCCAAGAATTTAGGAGTTCCTATTGAGAAGGACATGTTGAGTTCACCGATTAATGAGGTTGAATATTTATTCTTAATGATTTCTTATCCCAAAGTTGGGTTGTTTCATTTATTATGAACTTGAAGAAAATCACCTAACACCTTGTGAGGTTGAGCTTATACGAAGAGCTCTTAATTATTTCATAGTCCTATAAGGATGGTTTTATTGAGACAAACCTGATGAAATGACCTATGTAAGTGAGAAGGGTTAGCCACCTTCTTTGAAAAAAATGTTTGGCTGTTTTTCTAGTATACTTACTATAATCCTGAGGTAAGATGGCCAAATATATACTTTCGTGTGTGTATATATATATATTTTACGCATCGAGAACTTCGGTGGATGAATGAGTTAGTTGTGTGTTATGAGTTTACCCTAATCTTAGAAAGTTCAAGACTAGTTTCACTTGTCTAAGAGAATAATTACTCATCATCACTATGTACTAGTTCAAGACACGTTCACTAGTACTTAAGCAACTAATCTAGCTATTGCTCTTCTAATAAGGATATTTTTGAGTTACGGGAAAATTCTTTCATATTTGTGAGGGAATGTTGGAATAATGAAGAGTCACAATCCCACATTGAGTGGGAAAAATACCATGTCAAGGGTATTTATAGTGACCATTCTCCCATCTTTTGTTGAGTGATAGAGAACAAGGGGCAATCCCGCACGCCGCCGCCGTCGCCGCCACCGTTTGTCCGGCTCAGCACGACGTGTCATGGTCGTGGTAACACGTGTCTTCGACACGTCCACGAGCGTAGTATCTTTTCATAGGATGACAACTAATCATTGTCTTTGATTTCTGAAATTTAAACAGTCTGTAAAATCTTCCAACGAATTGATATATAATAATTTAGTCATTTTTCTTCCAAATCACTTGCATGCACTCCTTAATACTAGAGTACTTCATTTAAAATCGTTAATTAATCTAATATACAAATTGATATATATATATTAAATATGAAGGGTGACTCATATGTAACCTTACCTATAATTGAGTGACCTAAGTGTAATTTTTAATAGTTGGGTGACCCAAATGTAACCTTAGTACATTACCACAATTGAGTGACCTAAGTATAACTTTTAATAATTGTATGAGCCAAATATAACCTTAACTATATTTTAGTGACATCCGTTGTAGTTTAACCAAAACACACACATATATATATATATATATATATTTTAATTAAGAATATAAGTATTTAATTACTATTTTAAATGTAATTTTATTATTATTGTTTTTCCTCTTATTGTTCGTTCACTTATTCGCTAACTCAAGCAATATCAACATTCTTCTCTCGCTGCCCGTCCCTTTTAGATTTGTTTATTTTCTAATTGTTTTTTATATATACTTCTCGAATTATTTAATTTTTCGAGATCACGGTTGCGGTTCAACAATCTTTGTTTCAGTCCAAAATCAACGGCTGCGGTTTCATGTCCGACTGCCGGAGTTTGTTCCACCGCGAGCGCGATCGAGACGGCGACGTCGTTTGAATCTATGTGTATCGGTGAGGTAAGGAAGCTAGGATTTGCCGAATCCGTTGGAGGCCTATTGGTATTGGGTGCGGGATAAATGCTTCTTGTTGGGGATCTAGGGTTTTCGAGCCTGGTCCTTGTCGTCTCCCTCGTTCTTCCTTTGATCGGCTTTTTCGTTAGGCGGAAATGGCGGCTGTCTGTAGCCAGGCAAGCGGAGATCCAGAGGCTTTTGATTTTGGCCTCGGAGGAGACCGCTAGGGCCGAACTTGAAGCTACTGTCGGATACGGGGCGGTTTCCATTTCGCGGAACTATCACCAATGCGCCGTTTGCTATTGTCCTACTACTACTCGGTGCGCCCGCTGTAAAACCGTTCGATACTGGTACGTTAGCTTGTTGATTTCGGGTTATTTTTATCTCTTATTTAGAATTGTTGATATTTCTTTCTTCATTTAGGCCATTAGTGTGATCAGTATTTGAGATTAATCTGATTCTTTAAACGATATGCAATTGAAAGAATATTTGATTAGATAAGTGCTTAAATTACCGCTGTGCGAGTGCTGGTTTAATTTTAATACGCTGTAACATGGATACATGTACAGTAGGCATATAATTGGAGTAAAAGTTGTCTTTGTGCAGTGAGAAACAAAGCAATTTAGAAGACTTGGTGAAAATTAATTATAAACTCAACATCCACAATCTGTCATTGACAGGAAGTTTGGTGTTGGTCTTAAATGCTGTCATATTTTGATGTATGGTTATTCTGATTTTGAGCAAATGTTTTAGTTTGTAAATTCCATGTCTGAGTCTCCTACCTCTATGTTACAACGACTGGATATTAGAAAACAATTCTTCTTCAACATGACATTTCTTTGTGTCCTTCGTCTGCAGTTTAAGAGTTCTTTCTTCCTTTTTTTGGGTCATGACTCATGCATTTTAGGGGTTTATGTTGTGTGCACTAAGTACATAAACATTTGTGATTTGTTTAAATGTTTTTTTATGTAAAAGGAAAAAAAATCTAACTTGGAGAATAATTTAGCCTTTTCCTGTCACTTTGTGGTAATGTTAAGGATGTGTTTTACTGATTTGATGGGACAAAAATAGTAAATTATGGCTGTATTTAGCATTAATTTTCTGATGATACCATTGATTATATATAGTCTTTCAACAATATTTTTTTCACATCAAAATTTGGATGTTTCAGTTCTCCTAAGTGTCAAGTTATTCACTGGCGCCAAGGTCACAAGGAAGAATGTCATCCACCTCCGATTGTTGGACACCAAAATCATGATGAGGGAGGTGATTATGGTCAGAAGGCATTAGCGCAAGACCAATATGGAGATGGGTATGAAACCAAAGAAAAGTTGGATGTGAAGTTAACTGGAACATCCTCCGCAGAATCTGCATTGTTTAACTCCACAACAGAACTTGCATTGTTGAGTTCCTCTAGCTCTTCTGCGGTTTTACACGGGAAGGATGATGATGCAAAGGTTGAGTTTCATGCTGATGGGGAAGGGCTGGACTCTGCTTCTGAATCTTCCAGTACTTCATTTTCTGGATTCTCTTCTTCTGCTGCTGGTAGTGACTCATCTGGTGATTCTGTATGTGAGAGCATAAGTTCAAATGAGCCTGATAAATTAGATAGTTCTTTTTCTGCTGATGCTAATCTTGACACATTTTGGACTTCATCTGTTGTCAACAATTTGGATCAAACCAATCCATCATCTCCAAAATTTGTTAGGCTGGTTGATTCTGTAGATAAAATTTCTAAAATAAATAAATTAAATCAGACTAAACCTGATCAAAGTGGAGAGAGCCAGTGCAGAGCAACTAGTTCTTCAGGATCAAGTGGCAGTGATATGTGTGAGGGCTCAATTGATGAGGGTTCTAGATTGTCTTCTGGTTCCTGTGTCAGAACTCTGGAATCAGTTCCATTTACAAATGTTGCTAACAATGAGTCTTTTAACTCTTATCTTAAAGACGGTAAAGAGGCCTCACTTGATTCTGGATCATCCTTACTTATTTCTTTTACTTTGCCTGGAAATACTTCTTCCTCTCACCTTCGCAGCTCCAAGGTGAAAGATACCAAATTGGATGCTCCTCCTCAGGGTGCTACTACGTTGGGTCAAGCCAAGCTTTGTGATGGAGTAACTTTGTCAGAAAATATTGGTTTAGGTTCTTCGAATGTTATAAGATCCAATTCTTCAAATTCTGAATGGGCTAACCTGGTGGAGTGTGGGTCTAACAATATTCCGCATGCCGCAAAACCCAAAGAAGCTACCCGTACAGATGTTCCACTAGTCAGTGGCTTGCCTTCCTCGTGTTTTGAAAAACCAGGCTCTACTGCTGTCATTAATGGACCTAGCAATGCTTCTCATACATTAAGGTCATCTGATGCTTATTCATCCAATGCCAGAGTGCATGTTGTGCCCAGTGTGAAATCTGGGAAAATTGATAATGTTCATGCAAATGTTGCTAAATTATCTCAGGTTTCAAGTTATTCTTCTAATTGTAAGAATGGATTGAAAACCTCTATGTTTAAAGTTGTTGATCAATTAAGAGGATCTAAATTGCCGAAACACCATCAACTTGGAGCTAGTAATGAGGTTGGTGGAAAATATAGTGACAAACTTAAAGTTGTTATTTTAACCCTAATGAGCCTTTGAAGTATTAGCTTTTATTTTGGCCTTTGCAGGAAATTTTTTCTTATGAATCATTTGTCAAACTTTATAGTTGGAATAAGGTGGAACTGCAACCGCATGGCCTTTTAAACTGTGGAAACAGGTAATATCAGATTTTTTTTCCTATGATGAATGCTTATGGGAAAAATATAATGTGCTTAATTTGGCTTTATATTATTGGCTAAATCCATACTATTGCACATTTAGTGTTTCCGTCAGAAATGACCCTCATAACAGCCCTATCGTAAAATAACTATTCTGCAAGGTTATAAATCCTAACTGTGAGAAATATTTTTAGTTACGGTATGAAAACCAAGAAAAATAAATGAAAACTAAAATGCAAGCAATATTAAATGCAACCAAGAAAATCATGTATACTTTAGATTAGACAGTCCATTGTTGTCTATTTTCTGCATCAGGGAACAATATTTCTTGATCGCATTCCTGCCTCATGCTTCTTCTATTGGACATTCCTAACATGCATATTTTTAAATTTTTGAGTTTTCATCATTTAAGTTGTGTTGGACCTCGGCTGTGTTTATATTTTACTATTTAATTCTCATTCTGTTGTTAATGTGCTATACTGCTATTACTTTGCACAGTTGTTATGCCAATGCTGTCCTCCAATGCTTGACTTTCACTCCTCCTCTCACTGCTTACTTTCTTCATGGACTCCATTCCAAAGCATGTATGTCCCTCTATTGTTTCCAAGTTGGAATCATTATATTTTTGTGTTTTAATGTAAGATGTTGGATGACTCTTGGTATAATTTCTTAGGTGCAAAGAAAGAATGGTGTTTCATGTGTGAAATCGAAAATCTAGTTTTGAAGGCTAAAGATGGGAGAACTCCACTGTCCCCCATAGGAATACTTTCCCAACTACAAAACATGGGTAGTCAACTTTCTAATGGGAAAGAAGAAGATGCACATGAATTTTTAAGGTATATATTTAGCAATGTTTAAATCTTTACCATTTTAATTTTGTTTAATTCATGATAAATCCTTTCCATAATGTTGAACTACTTGATTGCTGAATTTACATTTGGTAGGTATGCTGTTGATGCTATGCAATCTGTTTGTCTTAAAGAAGCCGGGGTGGTTTCATCAAGTTATTTAGAAGAAGAATCGACTTTAATAGGTCTAACATTTGGAGGCTACCTTCGGTCAAAGGTAATATCTAAGAGCGTTCTATGTTTTGGCTGCACTTCTCTTCTTTCTCTCATGCACTAGAGGCCGTATCTGGGTAAGAGCTTTGTTTTGAAATGCAAATGATGCATGTAAACTTGTTCCTATTCTCTACAGATAAAGTGCATGAAGTGCCAAGGCAAGTCTGAACGTCATGAAAGAATGATGGACCTTACAGTTGAAATCGATGGGGACATAGGAACCTTGGAAGAGGCACTTCGGCGGTTTACCAGGACAGAGATTCTGGATGGAGAAAATAAGTACCAATGTAGCAGGTTGGTTTGCTTTCATTTTTTCCTAAAAGTTTAGACTATCAATATGGAAACAGTCCTTTGGTCAAAATTTTGTTTGATTAAAATTTGGCAATTAACTGGAGAAATAAGGTGGGAGGATAGCCTAAAAAACATAACCATTTTTTTGTTTCAATTTTTAACTTGATGGAAATATGGTCTTTGTTTGTATAAATAGTACTCCAAAGAAGCTATTGGTTGTATTTTGATGCTTCTTGAGAACAAAATTTCCTTAACATTTAGAAGCTACACTAAGTGTTTACGTACATATTAGATTAGTTTTTCTCTGCTGTGTGATGTGATCATGCAAAGATAGCTCCTTGATAGCTGTCCTCATCGTTTTGGCCAAAATTTAATTGATAGTTGAAATGTGAATTCTATATTTTATGCTTTTTTAGATCTATATGCTGAAAATTAACAGAACTATGAAATTATAATTGTTTGTGAAAAATAGTGTTTCATCAAAGATTGATAAGTGGCATAGAATTACAATGATGATCAATTTTATTTAACATTTCCTTTTTGTTGTGTTTTTGCGTTAGTTGACATTGGTTGCAGTATTATGCAACTACATACATCTGCATGGTTGCAGGTCCTCATCAAAAATCTCTACTAGTAGAAGTCATCGATTTTATAATTTTGCTGACATTTATGTCTTTTTTTCCCAGATGCAAATCTTACGAAAAGGCCAAAAAGAAGTTGACAATATTAGAGGCTCCAAATGTTCTTACAATTGCTTTGAAGAGATTTCAGGTACACCTTTCAAATAAAGCATGTTGTTTTGCTCTTTGTTTTTTTTTTTTTTTTTTTGCAGATTCTTACAGTTTAAGTGTGTATTATGTTGCAGTTCGGTAAATTCGGAAAGCTTAACAAAGCGATTCGATTCCCTGAGATCCTGAACTTGGCACCATATATGAGTAGGACAAGTGATAATTCACCCATATACAAGCTCTATGGTGTTGTGGTCCATTTGGATATTATGAATGCAGCATTTTCGGGTCACTACTTGTGCTATGTTAAAAATGCACAAAACAAGTGGTTTAAGATTGATGACAACACTGTATGTTCTCTACGACTCTCATCTGCATACCTTAAGCCATTTCATTTGTTTATTGCATGCAACTTTCCTCGATCTGTGTTTTCATCTACATTATATTTTGGTTTCCTATACTTTTTTTGGTGTAGAATCATGTTTCCTTTGTGCTTCCTAACTTAATTTAAAGGGTTTTTTTTCCATATGTAATGGTTTAGCTGTTGTTGCCATGCTTGTAATACTCGTTGATTCTTTTAAACGCTACACTTTAGTTTACAATCACTTAACTTTCCTGTATGAAAGGATTTATATGAAAATTCTCCCTATTTACTGGAAAGTAAGCCAAGGGTGACTTTGTTTTCTAACTTTTGATTCTGAACTGAATTAAACTTTTAATTAATTTTTCCTATGATTTTCCCCCATTTGTCTGATGCACCAATCCTTCCCCCCTCATGTTCTGTTTCATGTTGCACATTACTGTTATATTCTAATTATTTTAAATCATTCCTCAAGTTTTTTTGGGTTGGTAATAATTTGGCAGGTAACTTCTACAGAACTCGAAAGAGTTCTAACAAAAGGAGCATATATGCTTCTTTATGCAAGGTAAAGAATCTCAGTTCGTCAGTTTGGTTTTTTAATTTATAAGTTGTTATTGCATGGTGGTTTAAGAAATTATCTTGCAGGTGCTCACCCAGGGCCCCAAGATTGATGAGGAACAGAAACAAGGTTGTTCCACCGAGGGTTAATTCGAAGAATCCGCTGAAGTCAAGTTCTTTGGCACATTATAGTCTTGATGAATTCTACCCCAGCTCAATTCATCGAGATACTAATGGGAGCATTGGATCTTTTTATTCAAAATTCAATCATCTACAAAGGATTTTAGAGGATTCATCATCAAGTGACAGCTCTTCTCTTTTTAGCAGCAACTCCGATGAAGGTTCCTGCTGTACTGACAGCACACGCGATTCTACCAGCGCGGATGACTTATTAGATTCTATATTCGGTGATTCAATACACGGGTGTAACTTCCCGTGGAGGGGTTCTGATTCTGATGCTTCTTCTTCTTCTTCCTCCTCGTCTTCCCCCCTCTACTCGAGTCATTCACCCCTTGCCTGATTAGACCAATATGCGTTCAGGTTCACCCGAAACTCACAGCTCTAGAATGAATGGTGAAGGTTAGGGAGATGATCCTTTTTCCCACTTGGGCATGAGTAAACAATGTAGAAAGGTAGCAGTAGGTCTAGGGAAACTGACTCAGAAAGATTAGTAGGGTTTAACCCTTTAAATGATGCATCTTTTAGAGAAAATCAACGAGGAAAAGGAACAGATTAAAAATCTTGTTATGAGATATCGAATTAAAAAGAGAGGTAAATAAGATATTTTTTAGGGGGTGGGGGAAAGGTTGTATATGTAATGTACTTACTCTCGTAGTTAGCTTAGCTTTGTCCATCCCCTGCTTGGTCATAGCTTCACATTCTCTTGGTAATAAATAATACACAGGGCATTGGCTCTAGTTTCGGTTTAGCATTATTGTCCGCATAATTTATCTTAGTTTTATAATTCGGTTTTAGATTTTTTTTGGTCAGTTTCAAATGCTACCATCCTCTGAGGCATGACAAAAATAAAACTTACAGAAATGAATAAATAAAGTTAAAAGTGAGTCAGAATTGTAAATTAAGTTTTACTTTTTAGCTTATACTATTGTTATAATATTTTGGGTAATGTGAATTTGAGTATGTCATAATCTTAAAGTGGAGCCATAAAGTTCACATCGATGGTATACAGTTAGAGTTGGCATATATGTTCACACTATCTTCAATTCTAGTGTCGTGAATAAACCGTCATATGCAATGAATAAAAAATAATTAATCACGAATTTAAGTGAGATAATAAAGGGGCAATAGCTCTTTCAGTCATTATTTTATCTTTTATTTATATAAAAATTAAATTAATTATGAATTTGTTCTATTATTTTATTTTTTATTTATAGTTTTGTTCTTTCGATCTTAACTTTGATTCTTAAGTTGTTGAAAGCAAAAGCTGACATATCTAAACATAGACGAATTTAGGAGGTGAAAATAGTTTTGTATTTCTTATCCCGTCCCCTATATTTGCGGGAACAATTTCAGAAAATTCCCACCGAATGTTTCAGATTTTTTTTTTCATACGCTCTCCCGGTGGAACCATGCAGATTTCGAGAAATCTCAATCCAAACAAAAATTTACTTTACTAGCCAAAATATATGTACAATTTCAATTTACAAGTCATATATTCATTACACTTAAAAGTATCTAAAACTTAATATATTTATATATTAAAATAAATATTTAACGTTAAACCTCTAAAATGACAAATTCTGTAAATGGGTATATAGGTAAATGGGATGTGAATATTTTTTTTCGAAAATTTTTGTAAATATTGGATCTGTACGGATATTTTTTGAGGATTCTTACGAAAATTTATATGAGTATAGTTCGGGATCGACATTGTGTGGATATAAAAATATCGTCCCGCCCTCATTTAAGCTTTAAAGATAAAATTTCTTTTATTTCCGTCACTGTGAGTAAAAGTTTCGATTATATCTTATTATGTCGGTTTAAATCCTTACAATTTTTATTACTTCCCATCCAATTGTCACCTCAAACAAATTGCATAACCTTCTTCATTTGCCGTGCCCTTCGTTTTTTGGAAATGGGATGGAATGGAATATTTCATATCAACTTTAGCTTTTTTACTACTAGCCCGAGCCATCATCTCCGCCTCGTCTTCTTTGAATATGTCGGGGCAAAGTAAACAGAGACAATCAGACAACAAATCATAATGGATGGTTGTCTTAAACATTTTTGTCTAGTAAAGACTGGCAGTTCAAACAAACTTTCAATGTCTTACCAAAGTTGATTTGTGCCTCTTTTGATACATTGCGTATATATATAATTTAATTTTTAAAATAAAATTAGATGTCGTGTCACGGACATGCCCCTTATGGCTCGGTTGGTAAGCCGTGCGGCACTTAAAAAGGGTGTAACTCTAACAAGTCACCCTTTCTCATGGCCATTATCTAAATACTTATCTCGATAAAACCTTCTCGAATTCGAGCCCAATATAGGGTCCCATGGCCCCAAACCGTTCCAGAATGACAATGTACCAACCAAGAAAACTTGGTTGCTAGCCCAGGCGAGGGGATGTAAAGTAGTTTTTTCTATTACAGTACATGAAATAGTAAACCCATGTAAATATATATTTCTTTGTTTCTAGATTAAAATTGACGTAGCCATATATAAAGTTATGGACGGTGTGGGTTGAGAGCAAGTAGATAGAAAACAGGTGGATGTGTCGGGGTTTTTACTGCTAAATGACAATGCAGCAATCAGACACGTCATGTTGTTAGATATCCCCTTTAAGTAGTGGAATTTGTTCTCAACTTGAAAACCTACCCTTATATGATGGGCAATGGATATAGTCAAAGTAAGGATTAATAATGAATGATTTAAAGATTATTATAAGGATAAATATTCTATACACAGACGGTGGAAACTGAAAGTTTCCACAAGCGTCTTAGTTTTAGGGTATATGAAATTAGTTTAGGGTATATAGTTTAGGGGTTTAGATGTAGTGGGTTAGAATTTAAGGATAGTTGTTTCAATTTAAGGTTTAGGGTTATAATTTAGTGTTTATAGGTTAAAACCTAAATCCTCACCATATTACCCTAAAAACTAAACCCTAAATTATAATCATAAACCCTAAATTAAAACAACTATCCCTAAATTCTAAACTCCTACACCTAAACCTATAAACCATGTACCCTAAACTAACTCTCTATACCCTAAAATTAAGGCGCTTGTGGAAACTTTCAGTTTCCACCGCCTGTGTATATGATATTAATCCTTATTGGATTATAAACCCTTTAACTTTAAATGACTTAAAAATATTATAAACCTTTTGAACTTTAAAAAGAAAATATATCTCTATTTTTTTCACTTAATTAAGTTTTTATAATTCAAAAATTCATCAAATTCACCCCTTTGATAGTAAAATTTAACAATTATTTTTGAATCGGTTCATGTTATAATGTTGCCACTTGATATTTTTAGAATTTTATTTATTTCTTTTAAAAGTTTTAAATTTTCTAAAAGCTTGTAAAAATTAGTTTAAAAAATTTGTACGTGATTGTAATATCTCAAAAAATTATTATAAATTAATGGTCATAATTTATCAAAAGTCTTAATTAATCTAATTTATTAGTTCAGGAATTAAAAGAATATGGACTTAATTAATTTTTTTTTCTTTGAATTTTTAAGCACCTTTAAGCCATAATTAATTTATGAAAATAATACTTTAGCAAGGGCAGAACCCTTTTTCTGCCCGCCTAAAAGGGTAATGCTAGCGCTAGCCTTGTCAATCCGGGCTTATAGATTAAGGGTCTATTTTTAGTTGTATTTAGCAACTTAAAAGTATTTAAAAAAGTGCTTTTAGTTAAAATAGATTGTTTTTGATTGTTTTTAAAACTAAATTTTCCACCCAAACCAAAAAACTAGATTTTATAACTTCTTGAGTGAAAAAGCTAGTTTGAAAATAAAATTATTTTTTTACCCTTATTATTTTATTATAATTTATTGTTAAAATAATGTTTATGCATACATAATTGTAAAATAATATATATTTTATAATATTGATATTGATAATAAAATTGTTTTACTTGTAATTTATTTTATATTTATTATTAATTTATAAGTGGTATGTCCGTATATAATCTACAATTTACTTTATATTTTTAAATTTTATATTTTTAAATTAAAATTTTCAAAAAATAAATTTTTTATTATAATTGAAATTGATTTATTTCATATATCATAACATTAACTAATTTGAACATCACCCAAGTTTATTTTCACTTTTCAATATCATGTCTAAAATAGACATTTTATCTCCTCAAAATCACTTTTTGACATCAATGACAAACACTAACTAACGTTTCAAAACTACTTTTCAACGGTTAGTTTAAAAATCACTTTTTTCACCACACTTTTTAAAAACAACCACAAACTAAGCCTAAGAAATCATATTTAGTTTTGGTTTTAATATGTTATGGGTCCAATGTTATTTTTATTTAAAAAAGTTTAATTTTTTAGTTTCTATTTAATTTACCTGACAATTATAGAAAAATCTTTTTAGACCTTTACCTATGCATTTTATTAAATTTATTTTGAAAGTATATAAATACATCAGTAAAAAAATTATTGTTCAATTAATAGTAATATTTATGTATATTTTTTTTTGAAAGCTAAGGCAATTACAAGTAGTATCTGTTCTGAATATACTCTTAACCATTTGACAATATATGCTCAATCACCCTGCTGCACCTGCTGGTGCTCGAACTCGTGACTTCTAGGAACAACAATCGTTCTTTTAACAACTGAGGCAAGTTGGTTCGTGCTATTTATGTATTTTTTTTATCGATGGTTAGATTGATAAAAAAAATTATAAACGTAAAATACAAAAAAGATTAGTTTTCCTTTTTACAGTTTTTAGGTCAACGGTTAATAATGGTAAAATTAAATAAAAACTAAATGAATGATCAAAATTTTCAAATAAAAATGGTACAAGCACTCAAATTTCATAAAAATAACTAATTTGCCTAATGACTAAGAATGTTCATATTGCTCTATTTTGTATGGGTTCGAATCTTGATTTGAGAATGTAACATCTTCATTTAATCAATGAAAATGTTACAAGCACTCAAATTTCATAAAAGTGAAGTATAAAGATTAAATTTTAAATTTTAAAAAAAAACATGCGGGAGTTTGGCATATTAAAACCATATTTTTTATATCATTTTTATCTATTTTTCTGTTTATATTTAAGATTTGTAGTTTCACTCCCAACAATATTATCCGTAAAATTTAACTTTAATTTCTTTAATTGAAAGTGAGATGAAATTTACTACTATCTTTATAAATATAATATTTATTATTTTTAATTTCTACACAAAGACAAATTTTGGGGTCGGAGTTTGAGGGATCTACTTAAAAATTTTAAAATATTTAAATTAAAATTTTCAAATATTTTGATGGGCTTAATTTAACTTTTTTAAAAAAAAATTGGGGTCGAACTATTTTTAAAAAGACAATACTATAGTAGAATTATTTTAGAATTTTAAAGAGGATACTTAATTAAAAATATTCAAAAAAATAAAACATAATAAGAACATTTTAATTTTTTGAAGGAGTCAAATTAAAAAATTTAAAATATTAAAGACAAAATAATACAATTTTAAAAGCTCTGTGCAGAGCTCCAGCTGGCCCATTATCATCCGAGAAATGTCAATTTTTTTTTTTAAAACTTGTTATTAGGAGAAATGTCCCTGAAATTCAAAGAAGTACTCTCACCACCACCAATCACCAAGAAACTTCCATTTCGTTTATTAGAAGACAATTCATTTATATTGATGCATTAGTAACATTAGTAATACATAATTTCATACATAATAAATAAAATGACAAAGTATAATAAATAAAATAAAAACTATTTAATATGTATTTTTATTATAAAATGTGAATTCAAACAATTTTATTTGTATAATGTACAAATTCCAATACATATTACATCAAAATTTCAATTCATATACTGATATTCAATTAACATATTTTTTTGGGTGCCTTTCTAGTTTTTCAGGCTTTGTATTTCTAGTTTTTCAGGCTTTATCCAGATAAATTTAAACCGAACCAACTAGAGTTAGATGAGTCTCCTAACAAGAAGTTTCTGCATATACAAAATTTCGAACTCGAGACCTGCTTAAACCATACCAAACTACTTACTACTAGTCAACTCCGTTAATTATATATGCAGTATATTAAATTTAATATTATCGGGTTCGAAAATTTTGAATAGTTATTTTACATAACAAGGTAACTAATGATAATATTTATGGTAATTAGAAAACTAAAACTCCATTAATTCACAATGATCCCCAAAGATGAATATTCTTTCTTTTTTTCCCGAAAAGGAAAGCTAAAGCTTCGAAACTTATTAGTAAGGAGGCGGCGGCGGTCTAGCGGTCGGAGCCCAAATAACATCTGATCCACCGCCATAATGACAATTATACATCGAAACCCCACAGGATTCTGAACCACCACTACCGTGACTGGTACTATCTCCACCGCCACCAGAAAACGGCGGCGACTGTCCTTTGCCTCCACCGTCTCCGCCAGACGACATCGTATTCATCGTTTCTTCTAACCCTCCTCCTCCTGCTGCTGCTGCTAACTGATGATACGAAGGATTGTTGAACGTAGCGGCAACTATAAACACGGTGTCAGCCGCCACCAACGAGCCAGCGACGAACCCTCCGACGACCTGCCCTTGAGGACCCGCTAAAGAGATAGAGAACGTGTTGGGGACGTTATACGACGTTGTTGGAGGTAGGACCGTGGCCGAGAGGGATAAGATGTCGAATCTGCCATGGAAAGTAATGATAGCTCCCGGAGCCGACGAAAGTTGACGGAGAGTTACATTGGAAACGGCCCCAGACGCATTAAGCACGCAGATTCCGATGTTTTTCCGATGAGAGAAGCCGGAGATAGCTTCGACGAGGTCGTTCCCGCCAGGGACTTGGAGAACGTAAGGATTCATAGCGGGGTTGGGTTCCCGAGACACAAGGACAGATTGCTTGGACTTGTTTTTGGAACCCGGAGGACGACCCCTGGGTCTACGAACCACTTCAATGGAAGCTCCATCGGCAGCGCCTCCGCCGCCGTTGTGAGCACCAGTGAGAAGTGCGGGAGGGTCTTTGGAGTCGTGGTGAGAGAGGTGGAAGGGATGTGGGTAAGGGTGGTGAAGCTTAGAAAACATGGGGTTGGGGTTACCATTTTGGGAATCGACGTAATCAGGTTTCATGGTGTGCGGATGAGATTTCTCTGCTTTTGGGGTTCCAAATTCCAATATATGATTGATGAGATTTGGAACGTGGGATTGTGGAATAAATAAAGAGAGATAATCGAAAAGGGAGGGAGAGGACAAGGTGGAATGGGAATGGAGAAAGTGGAGAAAGAGGTGTGTAAGTATAAATGGGGTTCGAGAGAGGAATGGCAGCCGCAGCTTTTATTCAAAGTAAAGAACTACAGGCGGACCAACGTAGCTACTACTATTTTACTACTCCACCGATCGTTTTGAATCACGTCGGTATTCATTATGCGATTGAATAGTGATAGGTATTGGTCTGATCGAGTTTTGGTCGAAAATATTTGTTTTAAATTTAAATTTAAATTCGACCTGATTTTGATTATGTTTGGTATTTGTAAAAAATATAAATTTTAAGTGAAAATATTTGATTTTTAGATGTTTATAACTTAACTTTTTGTTTGTTGTTTAAGAGGATAATTTAATAATATTTTTTGTATTAAGGTAATTTTTTTGAAGAAAAAACTTACATCTCTTACTAATTATAAATTAAGGGCCCCATTTTAATAAATTGTACAGGGCCCCCAAATTTTTTGAACCGCCCCTGTTTGGCAATTAGCGGATAGTTGATAGCGGATTGCATTAGCTGATAGCTGATTACATTAGCTGATTTGACTAGCGAATTGTATTAGCTGATTGTATAAAAGTGTTTGGTAAAATTAACTGATAGCTGCTAGATTATTTAAACAAATAAAATGACATATAAGGACATGTTTATATTCAATACTTGTTTGAATAGTTTATTAGTTATCAATATTTTGTATCTAATTATTATTAATTAAATCTATAAAATTATTTTTAATATAACTTTTCTAAACATATTTAAATGATTTATATATTAATTTATTATTTATATAATTTAATTAATTAATAAATTTAAATACATATAAATATGTGATAATAAAAAGAAAAAAGTAAATAAGATTAGCTTATAAATAGGGTGAGAAAATATTTAATTTAGATTATTTTGAGATTTTTGGTAACTGGTAAGGGTAAAAGAGTCTTTACAACTCTAATATCAAACCTCTAATCTCAAAAAGCTTGTATTATGAGCTTTTTCAAAATTAGCGGTTTCACCCCAATCCGCTCTTTCAATCTGCTATTTACCAAACAACAATATTAGCGGATTTGACTGGTCAAACCTCTAATTATGCCTCAAACCTCTAATTTTTGCCCAAACCTCTCTTTACCAAATAAGGCCTTTATCTTTTAAAAATACGACTTAACCTAAAAACTATATATTTCAATCCGAACTTAACCTAATTTATAAAAATAATTTTAATTTTAAGACTTAACTATAAAAAAAATTTAGGGACCTGATTGTTAAAAAATAATTCTAGGAACCAAATTGTAAATGAAAATTTTAATTTTAAGTACCTAATTGAAAAAAATTATATAAAGATAGGTCATTATTACAAGTATTCCTAAAAATATAGGAAAAATTACATTGTTAGTTATGAGTCAGGTCGAATTTGTTTCACTCTAAACTCAAACTCAAACTAAACCTGATATTTTTACAAAAAGATCTAACTCGATCAAGTCGAGTTGGGTCAGAATCCAAGTGCGTCGGGTAAAATAGTCATCCTTAATTTTGATTTTGAAATTATTATATCCTTTAAGCTTAATTGTCAAATAAGTGCTTAAACTATACATTTTATTTTATAGATGTGTCTAAATTATTTTTCGGGCTAAGTAGGTGTCTAATATTTTTACCGTTACTATTTTAAGTTCCCGCCGTTAATGTTCGTTATTTTTTTCGTTATCTATTAAAAAACTAACACGCGTCATATTTTTCTTTGGCAAAATCAACCTTCCGCTACCGATGATAATGGCCACAAAACCATCTAGACGACGAAAAAACAACCCACGGCGGCCGCATTAAAACCTGAAGATACATATAGAAGAAAGAAAGTAAATTAATTAAAGAGATTCAATTCCAAAAATATTACCGTTTAAAATTCGAAAACGAACCAGATGAGATTCCAGGGCAATACTCCATTACCATGCAAGAGTAATGAGATGCCTCGAAGTTATGGGCGGATGTAGAATAAAAATTAGGGGTGCAATTGACTCCACTTGATTTGTTGGGTATGCGTTTTTAAAAGAGTAATATAAATTTTTTTTATAAAAAATATTATATTTAACGTCACTTAATTTATTGGCGTATAAGGTCAATAATACTCATTATAATAATATGAATATTCTAGCCACACTACACGAAAATTTTGGCTCCGGCAGTCTAACTCTGCATACAAAGTGGGCACAATGGCTGATCGAGCATACCCAAAATCAAATCTCTTTCTTCATGTTAGCCCTCTGCAGCTTCTTCCTAATAGGAAGAGCTTCTCTATCCTCCACTTTCATGGCGTAAAAACACTGAGGCAACCCAACCATAGGGTTCCTTATATGGCAAAGATAAACAATCCCTATGTCGCCGCTTCCTAGTCTACACAGGAGGCCGTCATCGCCGGCGGCAAAGGGTTGATTTTGCCGATGGGAAATTAGGGGTTAATTAATTTTGTTTTGTTTTTATTTTTAAATTTTATTTATTTTTGAAATATAACATCAGAAATTATAAATAAAAAAAAAACATGACCCGTGTCAATTTTTCAATGGATAACAGAATAAAATTAGCGGACATTAACGGCAAAACACCTAAAATGATGATGATAAAAACGTTAGACACTTATTTAACCCGAAAAATACTTTAAGTACTTATTTAAAACAAAAAAAATATAATTTGAGCTTTTATTTGACACTTAAGCCTCCTTTATCATCATTCTATTTGTACTATAAAAGAAAAGTTGTTAGATTCAATCGCATAATGAATACCGGCGTGGTCTTAAACCGTTAAATCCGCAAATCTTCAGCCGCTGCATTGTCTTTCTTTCTTCCAGTTTGAAAGGAAAGAAGTAGGAATTGAGAGACACAAGTAGCAGCCTAGTAGGCAGGATACGTCTTGTTCGGTGTGGCCCTTTGGGTCCTCCCCAGTCCCCATCCCAGACATTGACAGTTGACACCAACTACTGTCTACTTGATGTTCTTCTTTTGGGTCATGACCGATGTTCCAAAACTTTAGATTTTTTCACCTTAATACATTTAAATTAAAAAATAAACATTCGATGTACCGACTGTTCATTTTTCGCAAGCACTGCTTTTTTAGAGTGGATTATATATTATACCCACAATTTAATTGGTCATCTTAAAAGAATGAAAAATTTATTTTTATATAATAATTTAAAGACCAGTTAACATCGAATCCATCATATCTAATTATCATATTTGATTCAATTAATTGTCTGATCAATTCTTTATCGATTTGATGCATGAACAAAACATTATTATACTACAATTTTTTAAAAATCTATTATTATTCTAAAGATCTTATCATTTGAGTTGAAAATACCTTAGTATCTTTAAATAAAATTTTATTTAAATTTTGTAGATAAAAAATAATAAGTAACTTATTTTATTTACGAGATTAATCTATTTTTATTGATTAAGTAGAAATAATTATATTTTCAGGATGATGGCCTTGTTTGGTAAATAGTAGTTTGAGCTAAAATCAGAGGTTTGAGCTAGTATTATAAGTTTGACCGGTCAAATCCGCTAATTTGAATGTTTGTTGAATAGTGGATTGAAGTGAAACTTCTAATTTTAAAAAATCTGCTAATAGGAGCTTTTGAAATTAGCAGTTTGGCATAATAGTTATAAAGACCATTTTATTCTTAACAATTATTAAATATCTCCAAATAACCTAAATTTAATCTTTTCTATTTTAATTTTTCACCTTCACATGTTTATATTTTGACATTTGTAAATAATACATTTTTTTGTTTTTTCTTTTGGTAAATTGCACAGATCATCACTCAACAATCTTCTACTCTTATTTTGGTCACTCAACTTTCAATTTTGAATTTTTAATAACTGAACTTTAACATTCAACGTTTTTGGTCACTCACGAATATTTTATTATTATTTTCGAATGATATGGCATTTTTTATTATTATTTAATATAAAATAATTTAAAATAAAAAAGAGAAAGAAAAATTAAATTATCTGTTGGCCGCCATTCGCCGCCACCGTCGACCGCCGTAGATGGTGGCCTTTCGGTCTCATATTTCACCAGTCAATTTGTCTCACTCCCCTGAGTCCGAATTCAACCTCCATTTTGTCGGAAAGTGCTCTAAAAATCACGAAAATGAGATCGAAAATGAGGAAACCAAAACGTTTATATCGAAATTTGCGAGTTTCATAGTGTTTTCCGGTGAAACAACTACCGAATTCGGACTCAGCGTGTCAAAACAAGTCGTTCGGTGCAATTTAGGGTCAAATGGCCACCGGTTTTGAAGGCAGTCGGTGGTCGCTGGTGATGACAACCAAACACATTTATATTTAATAACATTAATGTTGAGTTGTGAGGTGCTCGATTCGATCAACCAATTTAGCTCACCAAGTGGTGGAGAGGTGGATTTTTGGGTGGAAGGGTTGTGGAAGCTAGAATGTAAATAGACACAATGATTTATAGTGGTTCAACCTTCTAACCAAGGTCTACATCTACTACCTTAGCTCCTCACTAAGGATTTCTCAATCAATCCACTATTGATTCGTCCCCTTTTCTAGGCTTAGGAGGTAACCCTTACACACAATCAAGCTTTCTACCCAAAGCGTTGATTGAAACCCTCTCTTACAAAGAGATAAACAAAGCAAACTTAAAACCCTTTAATAGGTGTTTGTTTGCACAATTAAGCACTCACCCAAAACCTAAAACACTTGAGCAAATTTGACAATTTTGGCTCACTAGTGTTTGTCTATACAAGAATTGACA
This sequence comes from Hibiscus trionum, assembly GCA_030270665.1. NCBI lineage: Eukaryota > Viridiplantae > Streptophyta > Magnoliopsida > Malvales > Malvaceae > Hibiscus > Hibiscus trionum. The sequence goes on from BSYR01000016.1 coordinate 2,420,247, forward strand.
ATTTAAACACTAAGACAATATTTGATCATTTGATGTTTGACAATATGAGCATTGGCCTTCTCTTGATGCTTGGAGGTCCCTTTTATACTCCCAAATGAGTTTGTAGCCGTTACTAGCCGTTGGGATCAAATTGGAGCCGTTGAGGACTTTAATTCCCACCATAAATGCAGTTCTGCAACTTCCTGTTTTGAAACGCTCGAAGCCGTTTTGAAACACCCTTTAAGTAGAAAGAGCCGTTGCAGTCTGACGTGGACCCGTATCGAAACACTTTTGTCCGTTTCGAAACACCCGTTTCGAAACGCCTAGTCCCGTATCGAAACGACCTGCATTTGAAAGTTAGTTGGGAAAATAGCCGTTGGGGTTTATAGCCGTTGTGGTCAATGCCACGTAGGCGTATCGAAACGGCATAGCCCGTTTCGAAACGCTGGGCAAAAATCATATCCAGGGAGTGCCCGTTTCGAAACAAGTTTCGAAACGATTTTGCTACTGGAATCCCCTGTTTCGAAACGCCCTAAGGTGTTTCAAAACACCTGGACATTTTTGTGAAGTTTGGCTTTGAAAAACATGTAAAACCTTTTAAAAACATCCCTAAAAATTGTTTCAAGATATTTGGACTTTGGAAGTTTGTTTTAAATACTTTTTAAATCAGTCCAAAACATTTTTCAATTATTATATCAAAACATTAGTTCTACAATCTCCCCCTTTTTGATATAATAAAACTATCTTGAAAAATTGTTTGGGATTCTCCCCCTTTAACTTTAAAAATGTGAATAAGAGAATTAAAGATATAAATCAAATAAAGCTCCCCCTTATTCATTTGAAAATTCAATTTTTCAAACCATTTCTCCCTCTTTTTGTTATATCAAAAAGAATTTAAAACATTAAGTTCAAAATAACAATAGAGGTAAAAACTTTGACAAAAAATAAGAATTTAGTTTTAAAATGGCTCCCCCTTACTCAAAGCATCATTAAGAATGTTAGTCCAACATTTATGATCATCTAGTTGAATAAACTAAAAATAAAACAAATAAATGCTAAAACAACTAGATTTTTACCAACACTTGAACTCAAGGTAGGATGTGAAGCCTTCCTTCTTCAAGTGTTCTTCCTTGTGTGCATGGAGCTCCCCCTCAATGTTTGACTTGTTGAACATCTCCATTACAGCTAGCAAAAGACAATCAAGTAATTTTTGGTATCCAAATTGCTTTGGATCTATGAACATTAGTAGCACAAATTTTTGACCCCTTAGGAATCCATTTTTCAATGTCATCCTTTTTAATTGAAGTGGTTAGTCCTTTTGGGACCCAAACACTTCTAAATCATTTTCCTTTAATAAATCTTGGGGCACTAGATTGTGTAACATAAAAATTTGATTTTCCAACATTATTTTTCTTTTCAAGTTTTTTGGAAATCAAATCTTTTTCTTCTTGAACTTTTTGAAGCAATTTTTGTAAATCAAAACATTTTAATTCAAACTCTTCAAGTTTTGCTTCAAGTTCAAGTTTGGTTTTAGAAAGCAAATCATTTTGAATTTTTAACTTTGAAATCAATTTATTGTTTTTCAAAATATGGCTTTTAAAATCTAAAACCAAATCGTCATAGGCATCTTGTAATTCATCAAAAGAGTAAGAACATGAAGTAGATGAATTAGAAGTTACCCTTGAATCTTCTTCGATGGCCATAAGGCAAAGGTTGGCTTGTTCATCGTCGGTGGAATCCTCATCACTCCAAGTAGCCACATGTGCCTTCTTCTTATGGCTTGAAGTGCTTGCCCTCTCCTTTCTCTTAGGTTCTCGTTCAAGCTCTCTCAAGGCTTTCTTCATGAACGGGGCACACTTCTTGAAGAGATGAACTATCTCTTCATCCTCCTCTTCACTTAAGTAGACATGATGACAAGTGGAGGATTTGAGAGCCATGTCACTTGCATTTATGCCAAGCCCTTTGATTTTCTTCTCTCACATAGCTCTAATTTCTTCCCTATTCTTCTCATCTTCTTTATTCTTCTTCATGATTTGATGAGTAAGGAGTGACCCCATGAGTTCATCAAGCTTCAAGGTCTTCAAATTCTTGGCTTCGATGATGGCGGTCCTCTTTGAGTCCCATGACTCGGGAAGTGAGTAGATGAGCTTTCGGACAAGCTTTTCTTCCAGGATGGCTTCTCTATAACCTTTAAGACCATTGGTGATGGTGGAGAATCTATCAAACATCTTCTCGATGTTCTCTTCCGGATCCATCTTGAAGTTCTCATACTCTAAGGTTAGGAGCCCAATTTTGGTCTCTTGACTTCATCGATTCCCTCGTATGTGACTTCAAGCTTGTCTCATACCTCCTTGGCACTCTCACAAGAAGACATCTTCTCATAGATGGTTGAGCCAAAAGCACAAAACAAGATGTGCAAGGCTTTGCAATTAAGCTCCATCTTCTTGCGATCGTCGGCACTCCACTCCGCTTTGCTTCTTTGAGGCACGAATGGACCATCTTCAACTATATCCCATAGCTTGTAGTCTCTTGATTTGATGAAGAACTTCATCTTTGTCTTCCAATGGGCATAGTGGGTTCCGTCAAAGAAAGGCGGTTTGTCGATTGATTGTGCCATTTGAGCCGGTTGATGAAATAGTGATCGAGCTTGCCGGATCTTCTCAATAGAATGTGAATCCTTCTCAATTGAGCCAAGCTCTGATACCAATTGTTAAGTTGTGAGGTGCTCGATTCGATCAACCAATTTAGCTCACCAAGTGGTGGAGAGGTGGAATTTTGGGTGGAAGGGTTGTGGAAGCTAGAATGTAAATAGACACAATGGTTTATAGTGGTTCGACCTTCTAACCAAGGTCTACATCCACTACCTTAGCTCCCCACTAAGGATTTCTCAATCAATCCACTATTGATTCGTCCCATTTTTTAGGCTTAGGAGGTAACCCTTACACACAATCAAGCTTTCTACCCAAAGCGTTGATTGAAACCCTCTCTTACAAAGAGATAAACAAAGCAAACTTAAAACCCTCTAATAGGTGTTTGTTTGCACAATTAAGCACTCACCCAAAACCTAAAACACTTGAGCAAATTTAACAATTTTGGCTCACTAGTGTTTGTCTATACAAGAATTGACAATTTAGGCACTAAGACAATATTTGATCATTTGATGTTTGACAATATGAGCATTGGCCTTCTCTTGATGCTTGGAGGTCCCTTTTATACTCCCAAATGAGTTTGTAGCCGTTGGGATCAAATTGGAGCCGTTGAGGACTTTAATTCCCACCATAAATGCAGTTCTGCAGCTTCCCGTTTCGAAACGCTCGAAGCCGTTTCGAAACACCCTTTAAGTAGAAAGAGCCGTTGCAGTCTGACGTGGACCCGTATCGAAATGCTTTTGTCCGTTTCGAAACACCCATTTCGAAACGCCTAGTCCCGTATCGAAACGACCTGCATTTGAAAGTTAGTTGGGAAAATAGCCGTTAGGGTTTATAGCCATTGTGGTCAATGCCACGTAGGCGTATCGAAACGGCATAGCCCGTTTCGAAACGCTGGGCAAAAATCTTATCCAGGGAGTGCCCGTTTCGAAACGGTTTTGCTACTGGAATCCCCTGTTTCGAAACGCCCTAAGGTGTTTCGAAACACCTGGACAGTTTTGTGAAGTTTGGCTTTGAAAAACATGTAAAACCTTTTAAAAACATCCCTAAAAATTGTTTCAAGATATTTGGACTTTGGAAGTTTGTTTTAAATACTTTTTAAATCAGTCCAAAATATTTTTCAATTATTATATCAAAACATTAGTTCTACAATTAACAAATTTGAAAATAATAATAAAATTGAAAATAATATTAAAAAATTGAAAATAATAATAAAATATTCATGAGTGACCAAACACGTCGAATGTTAAAGTGTTCAATTATTAAAATTTCAAAATTGAAAGTTGAGTGACCAAAATAGGAGTGAGAAGATTGTTAAGTGATGATCTGTGCAATTTACCCTTTTTCTTTTAATTATCACACATTTATATTTTTATTTAAATTAAATAATTAATTAAATTGTATTAAAAACAAGGGTAAAGTACACAAACGGTCACTAAACTTTGGTAAAAAACAAAATGATAACCAAACTTTAAAAAATCACAAAATGGCAATTAAACTTTATGTTTTATAACAAAATGATAACTAGACGTTAAATCTCGTTAAGTGTCTGTTATAAAATTTGGTATAATAACACATTTAGTCCTTCATATTTATACGTTCAATCAATTTCGTCATAATTTGAAACAATTCACTAAATTTAGCCATTGTTATTTACACATTCTTTCAATTTGGTCCTTAAAGCAAAATTCCAAAGTATGGTAACATAATAAATAATTACAATTAATTTTTTATAGGAACTCGAAGACTCGACTCGAATCGAAAAAATTTCAAATAATGTTTGAGTTGTAAAATATGACGTGTCAACTCGAATAACTCAAAAAAATTTTACTCGACTCGATCGAACGCTCACCTCTATCTTAAGATATGACGCGTCAACTCGAATAACTCGAAATATTTGAATATTTTAAATAATTTTTTTCTTTTAAGTTGAGTATTTTTTAAAATAAAATATTTAATATTTTCATATTTAAATCACATCGAATATTTAATAACTAATTTAAATATTTGATTTAATTTAAAAATATTTGATTTAAAAGAAAAATATTTGATTTAAAATATTCAAATATTTAATTAAATTTTTATAGGAACTCGAAAACTTGACTCGAAAAAATTTCAAATAAAGTTTGAGTTGTGAAATATGACGCACCAACTCGAATAACTCGAATTTTTTTGACTCGACTTGATCGAATGCTCACCTCTTTCTTAAGATATGACGCGTCAACTCGAATAACTTGAAATATTCGTATATTTTAAATCATTTTTTCTTTTGAATCACATTGAATATTTGATAACTACTTTAAATATTCGATTTAATCTAAAAATATTCGATTTACAAGAAAAATGATTTAAGATATTCGAATATTTAAAGTAGTTATTAAATATTCGAATATTTAAAAGAAAAATATTTAAAACAGTTATTAAATATTCGAATTTTTTAAATCAATTTTCTTGTAAATCGAATATTTTTAAACTAAATCGAATATTTAAAGTAGTTATTAAATATTCAATGTGATTTAAAAGAAAAAATGATTTAAAATATTTGAATATTTCGAGTTATTCGAGTTGACGCGTCATATCTTAAGATAGAGGTGAACATTCGATCGAGTCGAGTCAAAAAATTTCGAGTTATTTGAGTTGACGCGTCATATTTTACAACTCAAACTTTATTTGAAATTTTTTCGATTCGAGTCGAGTTTTCGAGTTCCTATAAAAATTTAATTGTAATTATTTATCATGTTATCATACTTTGGAATTTTGCTTTAAAGACCAAATTGAAAGAATTCGTAAATAACGAGGGCTAAATTTAGTAATTGTTTCGAATTAGGACTAAATTGATTGAATGTACAAATATGAAGGACTAAATGCGTTATTATACCAAATTTTATAACAGGCACTTACCAAGATTTAACGTTAAGTTACCATTTTGTTATAAAATATAAAGTTTAATCGCCATTTTGTGATTTTTGAAAGTTTGGTTACCATTTTGTTTTTTTTACTAAAGTTCGGTGACCGCCTGTGTACTTTACCCTAAAAATAATTATATAAATAATAAATTAATATATAGATATTCAAATATGCTTAGTATTGTTATATTAAAAAATATTTTCATAATCTAATTAATATTAATAGATACAAAATATAGTTTTTGAACGGTAATAGATACAAAATATTGATAACTAATAAACTATTTAAAAAAGCATCGATTATAATGATGTCCTTATATGTCATTTTGTTTGTTTAAATAATCAAACAAATATCACCTATCAATTAATTTTACCAAACAATTTTATACAATCAGCTAATACAATCTGCTAGTCAAATCAGCTAATGTTATCAACCAATGTAATCCGCTATCAGTTAATTTTATTAAACAATTTTATACAATCAACTAATACAATCCGCTAGTCAAATTAGCTAATGCAATCAACTATTAGCTCATGTAATCTACTATCAGCTATCCGCTAATTGCCAAACATGGTCAATATCAATTTTTTTTTTAGGATTTGAAATTTAAACCCATTTGAGAGGGATAATATAAAGTTCTTTAATCACTTAACCAATTAATAAAGTTCAAGAGTAACTAATTTGATTTAAAATAAATTTAAGAAATATGGTGATTATTGAATAACGCGAATTTCTCCCCATTGCATATAATATCTGAATTTGTAAGTATTTTAAAAAAAACTCAACTTATAATATGAGGCGAATCTCTCAACAAGAGCATGGGATTGTAACTTCATCTTATGATTAGGGAGTAAAAATATGATAAAAAATCTGACAAAAAATAATCAGAATATGAATTGTTTGTGTACTTAAATGAAAAATAAGTGTTTAAAGTATTTTTTTTGAATTTTAGGTGCTTAAAATATTTTTATTAAAAATAAGTGCCTAAAGTTTATACCGTTACAATTTTAGGTGCCTAATAGTTAACTACCGTTAAAAAATCTATTAACCAATCAAAACATGACATGTGACATGTTTATTTTATTTTTTTCAACATAAAAAATTAAAAAAATTACACAAAAATACTTTTTCCGGGAAATTCCGAAAATTTTCAATCTTTAGAAATATTCCCCAAATCCCTAAAAATTTTCAAACCCAAACCCTCAAATTGGCGGCGAAAGAATTTTTATTTAAGCATTCAAATTATTGCCACGTGCCAAACATTGATTTGTTAAAGAATTTTTTTAACGGTAGTTAACTATTAAACACCTAAAATTGTAACGGTGTAAACTTCTAGCACCTATTTTTAGCAAAAAATACTTTAAGCACCTAAAGTTTAAAATATGTATAATTTAGGCACTAATTTTTTATTTAATCCCACAAACAATTCATATTTCGATTATTTTTTGTCAAATTTTCAGATCATATTTTTACACCCCTAATTTTTTTTATATTTTTCAAAAAAAGGTTTAAAATAAATATTTTATCTACTTAAAAGCACTTTTGACAGCAATACCAAACAATCATTATTTCCTTATTTCCCCCAAGTGATAATCTTCACACCTTCTACTGTTAATCTCATCTATCCATTTACTTTCATCCAACGATTCAGATAATATGTAAAACTTTCTAATTTTATATAGTATAAGAGGATCCTCTCTCTATATATATACACATGCTTTACATAGTTTCCTATATGTCAACCATGAAAAATATACAAACAAAACAGTTAGCAACAACTACAACAATACCTAAACATTCTCCCCTATTCTTCGTATAGTCGAGTTTCTAACCTTATCCTTCGTTCTCTAATCATTAAAATAAGTCATATCTACTAACAACCAGTTGACCCGGTGAGATAAAATATTAGATTCTTTAAATAAGGTTAAATATTTCAGTATTGACGTTGTGAATATAACAATTGGATTGAGAGAATTGCCTCAATAATAAACCTATGGAGTACATAATTCGAATTAATTATCCCAATAATAAACCAACGCCAAAAAAAAACCCTATCGTAGCTTTTATAATTTCTCAATTAAGTTGATATCTGATTAATATGTATCTCAATCATGTCGTAGCTTTTAAATTTTGGTCCTCCAAATCCCATGTTTAATGGATTTACAGTATCAGAATAGGTCCATTTCTTTGCGCAATTAGGGCCCAGGTAATTTGCCGAATGCATAAGCATACACCAAACCGACACACGATATCGTATTTAAAACGGCGCCGTTGTAGATTAGGAGAATGTTAGGTTTAGTTGGTCAAGTCATTTTTATACTTTTTATTTTCATGTTATCATTTGATACGGTGAATCGAAAGCTTCATTAATTAATTATAATCCGTATGCTATAAGCTAAAGGAGCAAATCTGGAATTAAACTATCCAAATACCATTCTCCTTCCTTTCGCCTTCTTTTTTGTTCCTTTCACTATTTCTTTTTTTTTATTCGCTAATCCTTTGTTTCTCTCTCTTTTAATTTCTCACTGAACTCCATCGAAGCAAGCTCAAGCTCAACATCAGAACTCAGATCTTGAATCATAAACCCTAGAATTCATGACACAATTCTAGCTGTTTGATCCGATCAGGTATTTTTTCTTCTTTTAAATTATGCAACTAACTCACGCTTTATCTCTATCGTCTTTGATTTCATTTTGCTTCAATGATCGGCAAACATCGATGAGATTTCTCTTCAATTTTCTTTACCTTTTTGAAGATTCTTAATATTCGATAGCGTGTTATTGAATGTTTGTCATTTTAAAGGATATTCGTAAATTCGTAATGGCTTCATTTGATTATTTTCGGCGTAGAGTTTTTTTTTTCTGTAAAAGAAGAGGAAAGTAGATTTAGAACTGAGGGGATAGTAAGTATTTAAAAAGAGTGAATCAAAAAATTATCTGTTGCGAATTATGTTTGATAAACTGAATTAATAACTGCCTAGGTTACTATATTGAAGGATTTGAATGTGGTTTGATCTGTACAGCTGGATTGATCTTTGGCTGAAAGTGATGGTCTGGAATGGCCGTCTATTTTATTGATTGTTGGATTGTGAAGCTGTAGTTACTGCAAATCTTTGCGGACAGCATGAATATTGTGAAAGGTGTGGCCGACCTTATTCGTCGGACATCTAGTGGCCAAACTGGAGATTCACCAGGGGCACAAGGGGAGAGGTTGTCTCTTCCTACTCCGAGGATTCGCTTCAGGTACTGATGCTTGATAATTGTTTTCCTTTTTAAATTTACAAATTCTCATTTTATGTGGCGATACAATGGAGTTTTCGAGTGAGTAAAATTTGGACATGCTTTGATTTAGACTTACTGTTGAACAAGTTTGATTAGTTCCTTATTTGGCAAGATTCTAGCTGTACTATTTGTAAGTTATCCGAGAAGTGTTAGAGCTTGAGGGGGAGTGTAAGTTGACGAGGAGTGTTAGAGTTTTTATTTAATGTGTAATTAGAGTTTATTCCTAATCAGTAGTTTAGATTTAATAGAAGTCTTATTTAAATTAGGAATAAGTACTATTTAAATTAAAGATAAAAGTATAATTTTAGTTATATTAGAACTCTATATCAGCCTATTTAAAGGCTTACTCTGTATCTATTTGATAGTTAAGAATAATAAGAAAATACAGAGAAACATATTGTTCTCTCTGAAAATATCATGTTCATCTTTTTCAAACAAACAAATCTCTAACCTCCGATCACACACAAACCACCATCATTAACTGCATCTCCGGCCACCATGACCCCTTTCTCACATGGTATCAGAGCCAACAACGGTCTTGATGTCGTCAGTCACCACCGCTGCCATCTCTGATCTGATTTTTTTTTCATATGCACACTTTTTTTTTCTGCTGCTATCATTAGGCCACGCTCGTTCCTTCGCTTCTCCTTCGTTGGAATCTTACATCTCTGGTGAAATTTCTGCTCGTTTATTTTTGTTGTTTTGTCAAAAAGGTTATAGTTTAGCCTTAAAAAACTATTTGGTTCTATCTTAGCCATCCGTTTTAAAAAAGATAGGAGAAAAGGTTTTAGTTCAGCCTTAAAGAAAAACTATATTATTTTTCAAGGGATTCTACATCAAAAATCCAAGCTGGGACTCAAGTTGGGACTCTAGTACGTGTAACTACCAGCTTGAGGGGGAGTGTAGATTCATGTGATCACTTTTTACATCGTTAGCATCAGACCTTTCAGTTGGGAACTGCATGCCATCAACAATTGTTGCGCAAGAACATCATGGTTCTGTCCTCACTCTTCAAATCAAAGACTCCCGAGAATAGGGAGCATTTTTTTTTTTCAGCAGAAGAAATATGAGTAAAGCATCACATCCAAGATCCAAGCTGGTGCTCTATTACGTTTGCTCACCAGCTTGAGGGGGAGTGTAAGTTATCCGAGAAGTGTTAGAGCTTGAGGGGGAGTGTAAGTTGACGAGGAGTGTTAGAGTTTTTATTTAATGTGTAATTAGAGTTTTTTCCTAATTAGTAGTTTAGATTTAATAGAAGTCTTATTTAAATTAGGAATAAGTACTATTTAAATTAAAGATAAAAGTATAATTTTAGTTATATTAGAACTCTATATCAGCCTATTTAAAGGCTTACTCTGTATCTATTTGATAGTTAAGAATAATAAGAAAATACAGAGAAACATATTGTTCTCTCTGAAAATATCATGTTCATCTTCTTCAAACAAACAAATCTCTAACCTCCGATCACACACAAACCACCATCATTAACTGCATCTCCGGCCACCATGGCCCCTTTCTCACACTATTGGTGGTTTGGAGGTTTGGATTAATCCATTGGGTGTTGCTGGATGGACTTGACTTACCTTATGTTGTTGCTCCTTAACCACCATTTTATTCAAGCTGAGCTTTATTGGTTTTTGTTGTTGTTGTTTATTTTAATTTTTTTCTTACTCCTTTTGGTATTAACTTCCAGTGAAGTTGATGATGAGGCAGTTTTGAGTTCATTGTGGGAGAGATATGAAAACACTGTTGATAAGGTATGCTCCCATGCCTGAAAGTTTTCAAACTTCTATTTATTTATTCATTCTAGTTTCGGTAAATCTTTATAGAATTTATTTACCCATTTGTATCAGGTCAGATGTGTCATGCATTTTCTTTTCTAGATTTAATCCAAGAGAAAAAAATGTTATGGTAACAACCTAAAAGGATGTGATTATAATCTAGACTCAATTTCTGCCACCTTTAAAGGAAGTGTATTCATCCTGCTAAGTAAGTTAAAAGATTTAGAGAAGAAACTTGTCTTGACAATGACATATAATCTAGACTACGACTACGAGTTGGCTAACTTTAAAGGAAGTGTTTTCATTCTGCTTAGTAAGTTAGAGAAGAAACCTGTCTTGAATCATTTTGCATTGTAAGTTCGTTTGCAACCATGTAGTATGCTTATAGGATGCTTAACTACTCTCAAGGTGTTCAGTTAAAAATTTTAGGGGATTTTCAGTGTCACTGATCAAGAAAACTTTACTATGTTGTTTTACATGTTTTCTCACTTTAGGCTATGAAAATTGTTTTATCAATTCATTCTTTTGCCCATCTTAAATTCAGATCTTTCTAAGTAAGCTTTGTTTATCCAAATATTTTCCTTCTGTTAAAAATTTAATGTCAAAGGATTAATGTTCACCTTTGAGGTTCTTTTTTGTTGATGTGTATAACTTTTCTGTTGCTAATGGATTTTGTCCCTCATTTGCTTGATTTTAGGTGGAAAAGAAAAGGTTGTTTCATGTTTTCCTCAAGCAGTTTCTGACAGTATTCAAGAACTGGAAGCCTGTTAATGGGGGCCAGCTGCCAGAAGCTGCTTCAACAACTGTTTCACTTGCAGAGTATTCCACAGAAGTTAATGATATTGTTGTAGGCTGCTCTGCTGGGCATCCTGCTGAAATCATTTTGACTTTGATTGAAGAGATCGGGCAATTAACCAATGTGGTCTCTGGGTGTAAGTTGATTTATATCTTCTGTTGGATTGCTTTTATTTGGGCAAAACAGTTTGTTGGTAGGCAGAACTTTTAACTTTTAAGAAGATATTAGGAAATGGCACAGAAATTGGAAAATCCATAAATAAATCGAAAAAAGTGAACTCTCCTGATTCTCAAATATTTGTCCTTTGTGCAAAATGATAAAAAAGTAATTAATTAATTAATTACATTTTAAAAATTAAAAGTTCCATATGCAACTTAAATTTGCTATGTACTAGTTCAATTTGAAATCTTTCTTAGTGGGTACTTTTATTGGATGGATCTCTTGTAATTGATAAAACTCTTCTCTATTGTACGCCGAGTTACTGTCATGTCCTTTATTGGATTCTGAAAAGAATTTAGTAAATTGTTTGTAAAGTTAAATCAATCAGGGAGTATTATATTTTGAAGATCATTATAAGTAGAGATTGGTTATATGGTGTCACTTAAAATCTTCCTATTTTTTACGAGTCTCTCTTCATATGTATACATTGATTGAAAAATCAATATAAATTCTCTAATGTGCATTTTTATGTGCTTTGTTTCGTTTATTGTGAATCCAGTAAATACTGGTGTGGGACGCACAGGAACCGATTTTCCAGCAGTTTCCATAAGCTTCACTTCTGAAGGGTTTCCTGTTTTGGATGCTTTAAAAATCATTATTCGTTCGTTGCATAATTGCAGAGTTTTTGGTTACTATGGTGGAATTCAGAAAATTACGGCATTAATGAAAGGTATGATCAATATCATTGATTCCTCTATATTGTTATTTGAGGAGCTGGGACTTTTGTTCTGGTTTATAGATACTGAAATTCGCTTGTACATGATTGAAGGTGGGATGCTTTTTGTAGTATCTAAGTTTCTGGTTATGTACCTAAGTTTATAGAACATTGTTCATAAGGTCTTGGATTGTTTTGAAGCTTAAATGCAATTAGTTGAAGACTTCTTTTTTTCAATTAGATAACTACAAAATCACTGATTCTTTAATTTGATTCTACTTGTATGTTGGTTTCCCCATTAATTGTGATATGAACTTGTCATTAATTCTTTTTTTTCTCAGGGGCGGTTATCCAACTGAAAACAGTGGTTGGTGCACTTTCAGCTGATGAAAGTTTTTCTAATTTAATAGAACAGAAAATGGGGTTCTTACAGCGAGTACTTGTATATGTGGTGTCAATCATATGTTGCTTTATTGATTTGAATTCAAATGTATATGAGAAAGCGCAGATGTATAGTATTACCGAAGATTTTTCTGTAATTGGTGCTTCATCTTCAAGTGACCCCTCTAATAGTTTAAAAGGTTCTCTTTCCGAAAGAAGGTTACATTGGCATCGGAAGGCCATTGTCTCAGTGATGGAAGCTGGTGGCCTTAATTGGTTAGTAGGTAAGGTAGGCATTTTTGTTTATCATCATACACAAGTTGCTAATATGCGAACCATTTGCTATGGCCACAATATGCTTTTTCTTTTGTTTGATAAGTGAAAAGCATCTGAAAGCAAAGATAACCTTATAATTGTTGGTTAATGAATTCGATCAATTAGTGCACTTCTTTATTATTCCTTATTGTCATTGGATTTTTCCTGCTTAATGCTTATGTGTTTAATATTTATTTCTTTTGGGGTGCTTTTTGATTTGATATGTCTCCCCCCTCCCTTTCTCTTATTAGCTGTTATGCGTTTGCATTTGATTTTTTGTTCATGGACGCTTCTTGTTTTCCAGAGTTGTTGCGTGTCATCAGGAGGTTGAATATGAAAGAACAGTGGACGGATATGTCACTTCAGTTCTTGACTTTGAGAACCCTTTCTTTTGCATTGTGTGATAATCCACGTGGTCAAAATCATTTCAAAAGCATTGGGGGGCTTGAAGTTCTGTTGGATGGACTTGCACTTCCATCAATTAATATGCTACTCTTAAAGAGTGCTTCGCATGTTGATAAACAAAGGTATTTTTTTACTAACTTGTTTTGGAATATCACTGTGTCTTGATACTATATTGAACTGAACATTTTTTGTATAAAATTTAATATTGGAGTGCTAGTTGAAAAACATTGGGTACCATTTTGTTTGGTTGTTGAAGAGAAACAGCAACATTATCTTATATACATTTGGTCACCTTCTTTTTAGTTCCCCTCAGATTCATTTCCACACTACTGTTTTTTTTCTTCTTTTCTTTCAATTGACTACATAACTGTTTAGTGGTGATATCCCACTCTGTTATGTATTGAATTTCATGTGGCCTTGCCTTAATGTTGGGCCATTCCACCTGTAACCAATTGGTTTTAGGTTGGATGCTTAACAATAACTATGTTAGGCATGTATGTGGTAATTTTTCTGGTTTAATTTCCTTCCTTTCCTGCTCCCCACCCTCCAATGTTCAAAACTTCTCGAGCCTTTTACTTGAGTTATGTGGATACATGCCATGTGAAGTTGTGTGCATATTATATGATTAGGTTACTTCCTAGAAGAATTTTCTTTATACTTGCTAAATGCTGCAGCTAGAGGCAAACTAATGGCAAAGATATCCTATTCGTAGGCTGTTTTCTTTGAGTATTGATTTTAATTTTGTGATGGCATTTTCTTCAAGTGATTCAAGAACCTCTATGAACAGTGAGAAAGAACTGTGATTAGCATAGTTGGCTTGTTTGATTGATTCCTTTATTTGAGAAGCATTCTATGTCTGATATCTTATCTCATATGATCAAAATGGGTTTCGGATTGCCAAACTTGGTTTGCACCTGGTAATAGTGTGATAGGTTGCCTTAATTTTTGGTAGGCTTAGTTTGGAATCTTATAGCTTCTCTGGGAAGCCAAGGCACAATGATCTTACAACTTTTTCCCATTAATTCTTTCCAGCTTTGAAGTCTTGAAGATTAATTTTCATTTTTGTTGCCTTTGATCGTGTGAACAAAATTAATTTGTCTTTGAATCTGTAGAGCATTTTCTCCCTCCATTATTCTACTCTTTCTTGATCTTATAATCTGGTGGTTAACTTTTATGCAGAGAACAATTTACCTTGTTGAAAATTTTTGAGCTCCATGTTCTTTCTTTGGAAGTTCTTCGGGAGGCTGTGTATCCTATAACTGACTTGTCTTCAAATATTGTATGCAGTTTTGTTTTTTGCAGTTCAATGCTTCAATTGTTTCTTTGTGGAACTGAAATTTGTAAACCTTGTATGCTATTGGAATTATATCAATCTCCCGTACATATATATGAAATAAGTGTGTTTCTGCTAGCATGCTGTACCTGTTACTTACATCATCTTCCTTTCGAGACTAAGGACGCTTTTAGATTGACCCTATTGTTGGAAATTTCAATATGATTTTGTTTAGTGCTGCAGTAACATTTTACTATTTTTCTTTTTACTGTTCCTTGAATGTTCTGTAAAGTGGATCTTATTACATCAAATCAAATAAGTGAGAATAGTGGTTTCGTGCTGAATTCATTGCCCCAAATTTAACAATTTATGCTGTCAGTATTACTGAACATGTTTTAATGACCTTAACAAGTCATCAGCTTTGGGAATGTGAATAATCTGCAGTTTCTATGTGAGAATGGAAGAGTTCATAAATTTGCAAATAGCTTTTGTTCACCTGCTTTTGTGTTTCAAGAGTACAAACAGCAGGTGAAGGACTTAGTTATGCAGGAAGGCATTCGAACATCCATTTTTGACATAAAAAATGATGATGCTCAAAGTTTTTTGGTGGAGCCTTCTGCTCCTTCACCGGAGAAGGTTCCTTATCATCAGATTTGGAATGATTGTGTAGTCAAGTTGAGCAGAGTACTTTGCTCATTCCTTCTTGCTCCAGAAGATGTTAACTTCCATCATGGCCAAGCAACCCCTGGTCGGATTCCCGCGACAATTTCATCAGTTTATGCTGAACTTTCTATTAAATGGGTCATGAGGGTTCTTCTTCAAGTTTTCCCATGGATTAGGGCTTGTTCCAATCAAAATGAATTTCCAAACCATTTATGGTAAGGTTATTCTATTCCTTTATTTTTTTTATTATAGTTTCAGTGTCTCAAGCAGTGTGCATTTTCCTGCAAGCTATGATTCTGTTTCCCTTTAGAACTGTGTCCTCTTATCCGCATTTGTAACCTATTTCTCCGCTTTCCCTGTTATTTTGTTTCCTGTAGGGTCTTTATCAGTACCTTGCAGCATTGTGTTCTTAATGCTTTCAGGAAGGTTCTGATTTCCTCAGCTGTGTTGCTTGAGGTGTTTCGCAAGGAGGGAATATGGGACCTTATCTTCTCTGAGAACTTTTTCTATTTTGGATTAGCTTCAGAGGAATTTTATAAAGAGTTTACTCCATACCCTGAAGACTATCCAAAAAAGCTTGAAAAATATTCTGATGCTAAAAGCAATGCTGGGATTCAGATTATTCAGATAGAAGCGATTTCATTTGTGGAGTTCGCTGCAACTTCTAATGGGAGTGTCCATAACTTGGTATGTTCCTGTCACTTCTGAGATATTTTTTTGCGAAAGAATTATTCTTGTGAACAGTTTATCTTCGTTGTGATTCATGCAGGGCTACATAATTCTTAGATAGTCTTGTTATAATAAATTGCTTGGAATGTTGGGGTAATCTAGATTTAAGTTTGACATTGACATGGGTGACTATCAAGTAGACCTGGAAAACTTGACCCGAGACCCGATATCGGCTCGAACATGATCATCTGTATTTGATCCGAAACCTGAAATAAACCGAACTGAAACCGACCCGAATTTTAATTGAACCGAAATGGACCCGAACCGATTTCACCCGAGCCAAAAGCAGCCCAAAATAAAGAAAACATATTAAAAGAAATAAAGGAAGATGAGATGTGAATTGCCGCACAACTCACCAAAAATCCAAATATACCGGCTTTATGAAGTCGTATATAGGGGTGTAAAAAACTGCCCGACCTAAAAAACCCACCCGATCCCCCATTGACCCGACCCGATATTAACCGACTGGTCCGACCCGAACTACAACTGAACCAGACTCGAACCAACCCGAACAGAATGTAGTCAGGCCCGAAATGAATCGAACTGAAATGACCCGAACCCAAACCGAGCCGAACAACCTTTTTGCCACCTCTATTATCAAGGGTGAGAACGGGCAAATCAGATTCAGTGTTGTTTCGGGATTATTAGAATCCTTAAGTACTACTCTTTAACTATTCAACAATGGTTGTACTTCTGTATTTTTGTTGGTTTCATGTGGGTTGGTATATCCAATGTGGATACCAATCACAATGGTTGACGTAGCCAAAACAATGATAGTGCTGGAAATTTACCTTAATGCTTTCTGTCAATGAAGAACTTTCTATATATATGATGTTCTTAAACTCAGTATCTTTCCTTTTCACTAGCGTATGCTGTTAATTTCTTTTTCCTGTAATTCAAAGCTATTAACAAAATTATAAATATTTAAGTTGATACCTTTGATATGGTTTTCTATTTAGTTGAATCATAATAGCTCTTGATGTCTATGTGGGTACATGTTTAATGTTTTAGATACCTGCGTTTGTGGGAGTTATTTCCATGAATTTTCTAGTTCTATTATCCTACCCATTATCTAAAAGGATTTTTTCTTGATTTGATTGAAATGCTTCTATCTTTTGTGCTTGGGACTTCACTTTTGTCACAGCCTGAAGTGTCTGCTTTACTAGAAGCTCTTGAACAATCTGCTTGTAATCCTGAGATTGATAGTGTTGTTGCAAAGAGTTTGCTTCGAACATTACAGCTTTCAACCGAGAAATCTATTGCTTCCTTTAAGACACTAAATGCAATTTCCAGAGTTCTTAAAGTTGCTTGCATTCTAGCCAATGAATCTAAGAGGATGGATACGGGAGCTGCGATTGATAAAGATGATTTTGAAGGGGTTCTGCCTCATGGCCACCAGATTCTTGATTCTAGTAAAACGTCAAAAAGTTGGATTCAATGCATGGAAACATGCATGGAACTCTTTGCGGAATTTTTCTCAGTAGCAGATGATGCTAGAACTCTAGTTTTGCATGATTCTACCTGCATTGACTGTTTGTTTGAATTGTTTTGGGAAGAAGGTTTGAGAAATAAAGTTTTCAGATACATTCTTGATATCATGAAGGTATATTTTTTTTGCCATTAGAAAGCTTTTTATGTTCTTTTCAACTATTAGCTTGTTAAGAAGTAGAATGTTATTTTCCCCCTATCATTTTAGATTGCGTCACTATGTGAAGAAGATCGAAAAGCGGTGTCATACGTATGTTCAAAATATTTAGAAACCTTCACCGTTGTAAAGGAGCGTGAAAATTGCTTTGCCGAACTGTCTATTAAGCTATTGGGTGGAATGATAGATATACTCCAGACTGATCCAGTGGTATGTTCCATGAGCTGCTCACCTTGACTTGCCTTTCTCTCAAGTTGCGTGTCTTTGGCAGTTTGGCCATTGGGTTTTATACAAGTACCTTACGCATTTCATTGTTTCATCAGCATTACCAGGGTTTATTTCGAGATGGAGAATGCTTTTTGCATGTTGTCTCTTTACTAAATGGCAATCTCAATGACGCAAATGATGAGAGGTTGGTCTTGGTTGTTTTACAAACTCTTACCTGCCTGCTTGCAAAGAATGATGCTTCGAAGGTAATTCCCATTCCTTTTTTCTTTGTTTTTATGCTCTGTAGTTTTTCTGGAGTAGTTGAATGCTTTATCTATGTTTATCCAGAAGAGTGCAAACAATTAGTCTTTCTTGGGGAAGAATTTTGCTCCAGTATCATTTGTCTTTATTTGTTTATGCCCTAATACATGAGAACACTAAAAAACTTTGTAGCACTGGTGCTGGTATGGCTTTTCTGAAAATGTAGTTTAATGTTCAACAACATGCATCTTCACAGGAATGCAGAGTCCAATCTGCTTTATTGTGGAATTAATGCGGATTCACGCATTGTAATTCTTGAGCTTTGGTAGTCTGTGTAGCAAGGAATTGCTTGTTTGAACTTGAGATAATAAATGGCAGGACAGTAAGCTTTAGAACCAGAACTAGTTTTTGTTGGATGTCGATATAATATTTGGGTCATCTGGAAGTGCTAGTGGATTGAGTCCAATATTGTTTAAGGTTTTTTAGTGTTCATGATATGATCCTTTTTTTAGAATAACCTCTTAGTTTAGCAATGTATATTCTCATACAACTTCAACGACTGCTTCCAACCCGAAAACGATAAGCAGGTAGCAACTGGAAGCTTTTGAGAATATCAAACTCATTTTCGAACATCAGTTCTTCCAAATTTCCATATTAAATTGTCGTCAATTAGTTTACATTGCATAAGATGTTATTTCAAGTGGGTGAACAATTTTCACCAGTCTTCATAATTTGATCTTTTAATTCACAATTTGTTGCTCTGGGTCATTTAGGAAATTAATTGCTTCTGTTTTGCTTTTAGAGCACACCGATCTAAAGTTTGGTTGAAATTTCCTATATTGTTGCAGTATTAAGAATTTTAACGTGTCTTTGCAATTGTTCTTTTATTACTCTCATTTCCATATTTTTAAAATTCAATAGTTAATTTTACAGGCAGCGTTTGGAGCTCTTGTTGGGAGGGGTTATCAGACATTGCAAAGTTTGTTGTTAGACTTCTGTCAATGGCATCCAAGTGAAGCACTTTTAAATGCACTTCTTGATATGCTTGCTGATGGGAAGTTTGAAATAAATGGGAGCCCTCATATAAAGGTGATTTAATCTCCTGAGAAGCCTCTTTGATCCACTGTCACATCCTCTCTGTCTAGTCATGTGTACTGATTCTATAATCTTTTGCCATTTCTCGCTGCGCTTGTTCAATTTTTGTCCCTGAATTGTTTGTTTCATGTTCTATTTTGGTTCAGAATGAAGATGTGGTTATACTGTATTTGAGTGTTCTTCAGAAGGTTAGTAATTCATTTTCTTGGTTGGTTCTACTCTATTTGATGATGCTAAGTTTTCCCTGAATCAGTTATAGCTGATTCTTACCCAATAATCATTTGAATATTGATGTCGTTATTTGTTACTTTTTTTGATTGGCCAGAGCAGTGAGTCTTTGAGGCATTATGGTCTCAGTGTGTTTCAGCAGCTGCTCAAGGATTCCCTTTCCAATCGAGCTTCATGTGTTGCAGCAGGAATGCTTAATTTTCTTCTTGATTGGTTTGTCCAAGAAGGTGATGACAGTGTCATTTTGAAAATTGCACAACTGATTCAGGTTATTGGTGGCCATAGCATATCTGGGAAGGATATTCGCAAGATTTTTGCTCTCCTCCGAAGTGAGAAAGTGGGGACTCAACAACAGTACTGCTCATTATTATTGACCAGTGTTTTGTCAATGCTAAATGAGAAGGGACCAACTGCCTTCTTTGATCTCAACGGGGATGACTCTGTGAGTCCTTTTGGTGTCTTTGTGAGAATTTCTGAAATATTTTCTTCTGATACCCATATTCGTATTAGTTCTTTTTGAACTTGTTGCATTGAATTGTTGTCATATGACCATAATTGGAACCTGGTAATCATATTGAAATTTCTTTTTGCAGGGTATCATGATTAAAACACCAGTGCAATGGCCTCTCAACAAGGGTTTTTCTTTTTCATGTTGGCTTAGGGTGGAGGATTTCCCCAGGAATGGAACAATGGGCCTCTTCGAATTTCTGTCTGAAAATGGAAGAGGATGCTTAGCAACAATAGCTGAAGATAAGCTTATTTATAAGGTAAAAGATATGTAATATGTTTGTCTCTAGGAAGTTTCTTCCAAAGCAACTCTTATTCCAAGTTTCCAACGCAAAGTGAATTGCATGTTTATTGATTATTAAATAGAAAAGCGGTGCATCCTTCCCTCTACCCCTCCCCCTCTCCCAAACAGTCAAACAAACAGATATACCAAAAAAAGCTTGTTGTTTTACTGTCTCTGGTGTACTGCCAATTTCATGCACTTATTAATATTTTTCTCGTGTCCTTCACAGTCCATCAATATGAAACAACAGTGTCTTCAGATGCATGTTAATCTAGTCAGGAAGAAATGGCACTTTCTTTGTATTACTCATACCATTGGAAGAACTTTTTCTGGGGGTAGCCTGTTGAGATGTTATCTTGATGGTGATCTCTTATCCTCTGAAAGATGCAGGTAACATGCCACCTTTAACTATTCTGAGTTTGCATTTTACTTTTTTATCATTAATAACATTTCGAGATCAATATTTTCCTCAGACACAGTTAAGTTCCTTCCTGACCCTCGTCATTTCCCGTCTCAGTTATGCAAAAGTCAGTGAGTTATTGACTAGATGCTCTATCGGTTCAAAAATTCTCTCTCCAAATGAAGATAATCCTGTAGGGACCATTCAGGATTCATTTCCTTTTCTTGGACAGATCGGTCCACTTTATTTGTTTGGGGATGCCATTTCTTCTGAGCAAGTCAAGGCTGTACATTCCCTTGGACCAAGCTATATGTACTCATTCCTAGATAGTGAAGCTATTGCATTTGGTGATAACCGTATGCCTAGTGGAATTCTGGGCACAAAAGATGGGCTTGCATCCAAAATTGTTTTTGGACTCAATGCACAGGTTGTTTTCTCTTCCTTATTGAAACATGCACGGCACGCAAGCAAACACATGCATGTCTAAAAGGTTGTTCTGCTTTTTGTTAACTGAATTCCATGCGTTGATTCCACTTTTCAGGCAAGTAATGGCAAGATATTGTTTAATGTCTCACCTGTATTGGATTCTTTATCAAATAAGACTCTATTTGAAGCTACTGTAAGGATCGGTACACAGTTATGCTCTAGACGCTTGCTCCAAGAGATAATTTACTGTGTTGGTGGCATATCTGTGTTTTTCCCTCTTCTCACCCAGTCTGATAGAAACGAAAATGATGAAAGCGGAGTTTTAGAAAGTACACTGCTTTTTCCAGTTGCAAAAGAACGTCTGACCGCTGAAGTTATTGAGCTTATTACTTCTGTTTTAGATGAGAATATAGCAAATCAGCAACAAATGCATCTTCTTTCTGGATTTTCAGTACTGGGATTTTTATTGCAATCAGTCCCACCTCAGCAACTCAATATGGAAACACTCTCTGCATTGAAGAGTTTGTTCAGTGTTGTATCATCAGCCTCTGGTATGCATTATGGACCATATTGAGTTGTTTTTATGTGGCAATTATTCATTCTAATTTTTCTTTTTTACTTTTATTGTTACGCTTGTATGCATTTAAAGATATATCTCATTCCTTTTGATGTTTTTGTGTCTCCTCTTTAGGATTGGCGGAGCTGCTAATGAAAGAAGCCATATCTTCCATTTTTCTCGATCCCCATATCTGGCTGTACACAGCTTACATAGTGCAGCGTGAGCTGTACATGTTTCTCATTGAACAATTCGATAAGAATCCGAGGCTGCTTATAAGTTTATGCCAGCTTCCACGTGTTATTGACATAATACGGCAGTGTTACTGGGATAGCATGAAATCTCGGTTTTCTATTGGAGGCCAACCGCTTTTACATCCTATTACCAAACGAGTGATTGGAGAAAGACCTGGTAGAGATGAAATACATAAAATTCGCCTTCTTCTGTTAAGTCTAGGCGAAATGAGCCTCAGGTATGTATTGCCAACTGGTGTGGGCATCTGATGTTTCCAGCTGTTAAGTATTGAATCAGCAATTTCATTTTTTATAGACATACTTAGCTGATTATGATATTTAGTTTTCTTATCGAAACTGTTGCATGTTGTACAGGCAAAACATTGCTTCAGCAGATATAAAAGCTCTTGTATCGTTCTTTGAAACAAGCCATGATATGACATGCATCGAGGATGTTTTGCATATGGTTATTCGCGGTGTTTCTCATAAACCATTGCTTCTATCCTTCATTGAACAAGTAAATCTATTAGGTGGCTGCCACATTTTTGTCAATCTCCTAAAGAGGTAGGCCTTCTATATCGGAGGAGTTAAATGTGAAAACTCCTTTCATGAGAGATAACAATGGCCTATTTTTCGTTGAAGAATGACTTCCAGCATTCTTATTCTAATGGTTTCTTTTGTTGTATATTCCTTTAACCTTAATCTCCATAAAATGTATTACTTTACCATCACGTTTCTCTACTGAGGTTGAGTTTTCTTAAATAATGTCATTTTTGGGGATTATTGTGACTCCCTCAGTCCCTCTCCGTGGAGAAATGTCAAGACTTAATCTGTCTTTTGGGTTTTTGTTGGAAAAGGGAGTGGTTCTATGATCTATCCTGCTTCTGTGTTTCTCTCAAGTCTTAGAACTATGTTCCTCTTATTTTCAAATTTAAAACCACACGTTCTCTTCAATATATGTTCCTTTTTTTGCTATGGTCTGACACAACGTCGTGTACTGGTATTTTGATAGAAAACTTTATAACCATTTTCACTACTTAAAGTGCTAATTTAATATTCTTTTTACACCATTAGTTTGCTTATAGTTTCATAAATAGATGTGGTTTCCTTCCTGTCATCCTGCGAGTGTTGAATTGCATTGACTGGAATAGGTAAAGATGATATGTTTTAAATCAATGGTTAAGAGTGAATGTCCCTTTAGTCACCATGTGATTTGTTTTTCATAGGGAACATGAGCCTATCAGATTGCTTAGCTTGCAGTTTCTGGGAAAACTTTTGGTTGGTTTGCCATCAGAGAAAAAGGGGCCAAGCTTTTTCAATCTTGCTGTAGGAAGATCAAAATCTCTTTCAGAAAACAAGAAAGTCAGCTCCAGGATGCAACTTCTTTTCTCAGCTATATCTGATAGGTTGTTCAACTTTCCACAAACAGATAATTTGTGTGCCACCTTGTTTGATGTTCTTCTTGGTGGTGCTAGCCCCAGACAGGTGATCAACCAATTTTGGATTTTCCCTCATTTTTTGTTAACTATTTTCCTGACATTCTTTATTTTGATTATTTTCCAACACACCAGTCTCTTGAAAATGTTTGTTTACAGGTGTTACAGAAAAATAACCTTGTTGACAAGCAGAAGATCAGAGGGAATAATTCTCACTTTTTCGTTCCTCAGATTTTGCTTTTGATTTTTAAATACCTATCCAGCTGTGGAGATGCATCTGCGAGACTGAAAATAATTAGTGATCTACTTGACCTTCTTGATTCAAATCCTCTGAATATAGAAGCGTTGGTGGTACTGCACTACTGCATACAATTAATTTTTGATGTCATATGTATGTTGTGTATGCTTTTAAAAGTGATCTAATTGTTCAAATTTTGCCTTTAGGAATATGGTTGGAATGCTTGGCTAACTGCTTCTGTGAAACTTGACGTGGTTAAAAACTATATGTCTGATTCAAGATATCAAGGTGACTATGAGATAAATGAGAAAAATCTTGTGATGACGGTTTTTTCAGTTGTTCTTTGTCACTATATACAATTTATAAAAGGTGGCTGGCAACAATTAGAGGAGACTGTGAATTTTCTATTTCTCCACTGTGAGCAAGTATGTCAAACTCCTTATTTTACTTTCTTAATCACATTTACTTTAATCTACTCTGTTTTTTTTAATTCTTTATTCCGTTGATGGATAATTTGCTTTAATATCTTTTCCTTTGTAGGTTGGCATATCATTCCGATACATGATTTGTGACATTTATGACAACTTGATTCAAAGGCTGGTAGATTTATCTGCTGAGGAGAACATTTTTAGTTCACAACCTTGTCGGGATAATACATTATATCTTCTGAAACTTGTTGATGAGATGCTTATATCTGCAGTTGGCAATAAACTTCCGGTACCGACTTACTCGAGAATGCCACTGGATTATGTTTATTCTTGGTTTACTTGCCCTCAAATGGGAAACATTTTCTTACTATATCTCTTCGCCTCAAATTCCCTAATCCCTAACATACCCAATTTCATTAAGTGCTTTTCCATTTCAGACGAAGATTCTGTTATGTTTTGGGGAAAAGAAGGTCCATCATGCATGTGGTCCTAAGCTTTTGCACTAAATTTTCCCTGTATATGGTTTGAAAAATCGAAGTGGGAGTCAATCGATTCTAATTATGGTTATTTTACTTGAAATTTTGGCCTTCAAACATTTGAGAATTTAGAAATAGTTATCCTTTCCGCATCCTCTTGTATACAAACATCTTACTGCATTAAAGTATGTCTATGAATTGGCTTTCCTTTTCTACTTATGTAGTTTGTTTTTCCAAACTTAAGGATGATATTAACTTCTTATCTCTGTTGTCTACTCATGTAGTTTGTTTTTCCAAACTTAAGGATGGTATTAACTTCTTATCTCTGTTTCCTACAGTTTCCAGCTAATAGCTCCGAGTCTTATCTGGATTCTTTAGAGGTTGATAGCCAGAAAGATTATAACACTTTGTTGCATGAGGTCTTGCAGGGAGAATTTGATGACAAAGTATCTGGGTACTGCCAGCTTGATCTTCACTCGTTATCTCTGAAATGATATGTTTTGTATTATCTGTTTGTCCCTTAATTTGGATGAAATCTATGATGGGTTATTGATTTTTTTCCATTTGTTGTCAAATCTGTTTGTCTAGTCACTGCACTGTGGTTTGCTTTTATTTTGTATGACACTGGCTTTTTTATCTTCTATTTTTTTCTTAACTTTTTTATGCAGCTAAACCACTTCAAAAGTTGGAGATACTCATCTAATCTTTTAATAAATCCTCTTTGGAATTGTTCTTTTATCTTTTATTTCTCTAGTCAAATGAAAATAGTATTGTTTTGCTTTCCTAGTTCCGGGCAATGAACTAGTTTTGTTTTAGTAAGCGTGGGTACCAATTGTCAAGTGAAAAAGATTTACCCTTTTTTTTCACCAGGATGTATATAAGATTCTGCATTGTTATCCTAATATAAATTCTACCATTCACAATAGAATTTTCAATCTATGGGAAAATTGATTGATATGATTTTGAGAATTTGAAGGAAGTCTTTACTTTATACACCTTTAAAAAGTTTGTATACGCTTAGAATTTTATTGTAATGCTTTAGGGTTCTAGCAGTTATAATTTTATTGTAAATTGATTGACTTACATGAGTACAGTGTACATATTGGAATAGCAGTTGCTGCATATTCCCTCTGTGCACCATCCAAAATGGTGTGTGGAATATTGCACTGTTTGTTTTACCTTGAGCTTTATAAATGAACACGTCATTTTGCGGAGATTTATGATAGTATTCTGCCATTGTATAAGATGTCCAGTAGAAAGTAATCTTTTGTGTATCTTCCATTCTCAGTAATCTGCAAGCCGACAGGCAGTCAGTTACAAGTGAAGATGACATACCTGATGTTAATTGGTGGAACTTATTTGACAATGTATGGGTTGTTATTAGTGAGATGAATGGAATGGGTCCAAGCAAGACAGGGCTCAAAAATTCAGCATCTGTTGGTCCATCTTTCGGCCAAAGAGCGCGTGGTTTGGTAGAATCTCTTAATATCCCTGCTGCAGAAATGGCTGCTGTTGTCTCTGTAGGCATTGGCAATGCATTGAGTGGAAAACCAAATAAAACTGTTGATAAAGCCATGGCTTTAAGGGGTGAAAGGTGTCCAAGAATTGTCTTTCGACTTTTAATCCTATATCTCTGCAGATCTTCCTTGGAAAGAGCCTTGCACTGTGTTCAGCAATTCATTGCACTTTTGCCTTGCTTTTTGGCCACTGAAGATGAGCAAAGCAAGAGCCGGTTGCAGCTCATCATCTGGTATGTTAATTTGTTTTAATCCCGAGTTTCCATACCTTGTGTGTCATGCAAATCTTGAGTTTTAAGAAAGGATATGGATTAGTGCTTTCCATTGCCTCATGCTTGTTCCATGAAGTGTGACAATAAAATACCATGGTGCTCAGGTCTCTGCTAATTGTACGATCCCAGTATGGAATGTTAGATAATGGTGCTCGTTTCCATGTAATAGCACACGTGATTCGAGAAACTATGAACTCCGGAAAGTCAATACTTGCTACTAGCATGGTTGGCAGGGATGACTCGTTCGATTCAAGCAGCTACTCAAAGGAAACAGGCTCCATTCACAATCTAATTCAGAAGGACCGAGTGCTTTCAGCGGTTTGTTCTGAACTCCAAAATTTTCATCTTTTGTTTCATTAAGATTTGTTGTTTAGCTGTTTTAGTAAGATGGAAATCACATCTTATATTTGTTTTCTCTACTTATATTTCAACTGGTTGACAATATCCTGGAATTAGGAAATTCTATGAATGTTAAGCTATACAAAAGTTCCATTCTATTTCAAATGGTTAACATCCTGAATTAGGAAGTTCCATGAATGTTTCTCTATACAAAAGTTCCGTTAGATTTGGACCCTGCAATGTAATTCTAACACTGGATCTTGTGTCATGTTTTATATGATATATGTTTCAACTGGCTTGCCATACTCTTTTTCTGCTGCCACTTTCCTTCCAGGTTATCTCCATTCAGTTCTATAGTTTCTTGATTCAGGTTTCTGACGAGTCTAAGTATGTAAGTATGTTGGAATCCGACCGTGGCAGACAGTTGGAGGACCTTCGTGCTAAGATGGGTGAAATTTCCTCTTTAGAAATTCATAATCAGAAGGCATTTGAAGATGAGATACAAAGTAGTTTACAGACTATTCTTGCGTCAGATGAGAGAAGAAGGGCTGCATTCCTGCTTGCCCATGAGGAGCACCAGCAAAATGTTAATGTATGTTGAAAGATTTTTCTGTTTTGGGAACGTGCTTTATTTTTGTCCTTGGCTTCTTTTATAGGCTCATTGTCTTTGTTTCGTTTGCTTCCATTTCTTTTATTACTTTTGAATCTTCTTGTGCTCATGTGGGTAAATAATACAATTTTCTCTAACAGGAAAAATGGATGCACATGTTACGCACTTTAATCGATGAAAGGGGTCCTTGGTCTGCTAATCCATTTCCAAATAAATCTGTGATACACTGGAAACTTGACAAGACAGAAGATTCATGGCGGCGCAGACCAAAGTTAAGACGGAATTATCATTTTGATGAAAAGATGTGTTTTCCTCCATCCGCTCCCCCTACTAATGAAGCTTCTCTCCCCAGTAGCGAGAGCAAATCTGGTTTTGTTGGGAACATTCCTGCGCAAATGAAGCAGTTTCTGCTCAAAGGTGCCCGCAGGATAACTGATGAGGGGAGCTCAGAACCTGTTGAGAGCGGTACTGAACCGAGCGGAGAGTTGGTTATTCCTGAGGACCCTTCAGACAGTCACAGTGTGGAAGTAGTTAAAAGCATCAGTGATCAGATGGATATTGTTCAAGATAGAAAAGAGATTTCGGCACCTTCACCTGAAACAGCAAGTAGTGAGGTACATCCTATTGGTGGGGTAGCAATGAAACTGTGTTTTTTCTCATCCAAACATCTAAAATTCATTGTGAAATTTGCGGTTTGATGTTGCAGGTTGTTATGTCACTTCCATGTGTGCTTGTGACGCCAAAAAGAAAATTGGCAGGTCAATTGGCAGTCATGAAAGATGTTTTGCATTTCTTTGGTGAATTTTTAGTTGAAGGTACTGTAGGATCTTCAGTTTTCAAGAACTTAAATGCATCAGGCCATTTTGAGAGGGGTGATCTAAAGATTTCTGAGAAGGGGACTTCTGACAATGTAGAGGCAGACAATTTGCATAAAGAACAATTAAAAAATGTAAAGCGTCATAGGAGATGGAGTATTGGAAAGGTAGGGAGCCATAGTTGTTTCATCTGTGCAGTTTGCTTGTATATCTTAACTTTAATTTGATTTCTTCTGATTTACTTTGCTGGTCCTAGATTAAAGCTGTTCGTTGGACTCGATATTTGCTTAGATACACTGCTATCGAGATTTTCTTCAGTGGTTCAGTTGCTCCCATATTTATAAACTTCACATCCCAGAAGGATGCGAAGGAGATTGGAACCCTGATAGTCTCTACCAGAAATGAGCTGTTGTCTCGAAGAGGGAGTAATAGGGACAGGAATGACCTTATTTCGTTTGTCGATAGACGTGTGGCACTGGAAATGGCAGAAACTGCTAGGGAGAGCTGGAGGAGAAGAGATATAACGAACTTCGAGTATTTGATGATTCTCAACACACTTGCAGGAAGATCATATAATGATTTGACTCAGTATCCTGTCTTTCCCTGGGTTTTGGCTGATTACTCATCTGAGTTTCTTGATTTTAACAAGTCATCAACTTTTCGGGATCTCTCCAAGCCTGTTGGAGCACTGGACTCAAAACGGTTTGAGGTCAGTTTATTTTGGCTCTGTTTAATGAATGACATACTTGTAAGAATATGCATAGTAATCCTAATCCGTATAGGAGTTAATTTATTAGTTTAGTAATCCTAATCCGTTTATTTTCTGTTTATCTTCAATACTTAATACTGATTCCTCTGTATGGCTTCTTTTCTCTCCAATTATGTCAATATAATGCTCCATGGTTCAGGTGTTTGAAGATAGGTATCGGAACTTCTGTGATCCTGATATACCCAGGTAATCTTCATAGTTTCTGTATATTAAGTGGTTCTTTCTTATAGAGTTCAATTTAATCAGTTTGTCTATTGTACTGCTGTACTTCTACTTCTTGGCGCAGTTTCTATTATGGGTCTCATTACTCAAGCATGGGGATTGTGCTTTATTATCTCCTTCGGTTAGAACCTTTCACGTCTCTTCACCGTAATTTACAGGTACCTTCTCCATGGCATCACAAATTTAGGTATTATATGATGCATGGTATGTAAATGGACCTCGTTGTCTAGGGTTTGGCTCTCCAGTATTTTTTGTCCATTATTATCCAGTTCTTGCTTAATCACCACTCAACTTAATTTCCACGTGTAATGAATGAGTCCTATAGATTTGATTGGTGATGATCAATGCATTGGATGTTAATGGATGAAAAAGTAATGGATTGGATCCTAACCCCTTTGTCTGATAATGATATATGATAGAAATGGAGGAAAGAAAATCTGGTGATTGGACTGTTCCTTTAGTGCAATGATGTTCAACATTCCGTAAAACAGTTCCAAAATCACTTTTTTTTGTGTGTGTGATCTTCGCAAAATCCACTTTTTTGGACTGATAGCAAGTAGCAAAAATACTCTTTCGTATACTCTTCCATGTGGAGGAAAGTTGAAGCACGGAAATTATCATAACTTGAAAAGTTTAATTGCAGGAGTCTACCAATATGGTACTCTCCTTTGTATTTATGTTAGAAAATTAAGTAGTGCAAATGAGTAAGATACCCCTTAACCTTAATACCTAACCTAGGTGGGAAGTCCATAATCTTACGTTTTGCCCGGAAAAAGATACTGCAATAGTTTTTGTGAACAAATGTTATGAGATAGATATGTGCCATGATAAATGTTATGAACTCCATAACCTAGCATGGGTATGATAAATGCTTGAGTTATTTGTGAACTTTAGCTATTATCATGGCTCTAATGCAATATGGTTTTCTTTCCTTATTTATCACTTAATATGTGTCATTTCTTGGTTTACAATCTCTACTAATTTATCATTTTTCACCAGGGCGGTAAATTTGACCATGCAGATCGTCTTTTTCAAAGTATTGAAAGTACATATAGGAATTGTCTTTCTAATACAAGTGATGTGAAGGAGTTGGTTCCTGAGTTCTATTACATGCCCGAGTTTCTTATCAATTCAAACTCCTATCATCTTGGGGTGAAACAAGATGGTGAACCTATAAATGATGTTTCTCTCCCTCCCTGGGCAAAGGTATGTGAATTCTGGTTGAGGATGTCATGTTTCAGAAATTGTACCGGGCCAATTTGGTTCGTCAATAGGCTGTTTCAGCTTCAAGAACGTTTTGGATTTTATGATTGTCCTTGTGTTGCTTGGTCATTATTTGGTTGTCTGAAAGATTATTTGATTTGTCTAAGAGGAATAACCAAGTATGATGGTTGGGTACAAGGAAGAATGTCTCTAAATTCAGTCAAGGCGATAAAAAATTCTGTTAAAAACTCTTAACAGTTTCATTTCAATATGTTTCATGTTTATCATATCAGATTCACTAACACCCCCATTAGGACTGTGATTCTAACTGTGTGGATAGAGTTATATTGTTCATAGAGGGCCTGGATCGTGAAAAATATAGGCAAAATAATAATTATCATGGCTCTAATGCAATTCTAGATAGTCCATAATGAAATTCGTTTCTACTGTTTGAATTTCTGATAAAGATGTAGATGAGATGATGTATGAAAAAAGAAAAATGTAAAAGATTTTATATTATGTTTGTGGTCGTACTTTTGCAAGAGTGAAAAGCCACATAAGAGGATAAAAACAATGGAGATGTGTAGCTTAACAATTAACAATGACTGAGTAAGTTAGGATAATGGTGAAATGTTGCAATGAGAGGTGTTTTAGAAAGTAAGAATTATTAAGAGTCTAAGATGTGGCTCATTTGCCAGGACAGAAAGACCATTGGAAAATGAAGAGAAAGAAAACCTTGCACTTGTTGTACAGAAAAATACAGAAACAAACGAATGAAAATTCTCAGGGAAGATAAATTTATTTTTATTCTTGGCCTGCAACATGAATTAATATGCAACCTTACAAAGTTCAACGTCTTATCACAAGGTTGTGAAAAAAGAGCGGATGATGCTGGTACAATGTCATGTTCCCTCTAGTCTTATGAGATGAGGGGGTAAAATTCCTAGGAGTTGCACTTAATTTTGATGAGAATTTGTGAACCTGACTTGCTTTATACTTTTAAGATTTATTTAGTAACTTTGGCTACAATATGTATAGCCTTGTATAGAATTTTAAGGCATTCTTTTCAGGGAGTCAAGTTCCCATTCAGTCCTTGACTTGCTGAGTCGAAGAATCCTTGTTAATTGATTTGAAATTGTATTTCACTAAGCATTTAGTTTAAACCCTAGATGTCTTGCTAAAAAACTTACTTGTGCTTGTCTTTTTGTAGGGTTCACCTGAATTATTCATTAGTAAAAATAGAGAGGCTCTTGAAAGTGAGTATGTTAGCTCAAATCTCCACCACTGGATTGATTTGGTATTTGGTTACCAGCAGCGAGGAAAACCAGCAGTGGAGGTATTCTGTAGAAAGAATATCTTTCAACAACCAAATTTGATTTTCCTTTTGCTTTTGGCTCCAAGCAGATCTCAATTAAAATAAACGTGTGTTGCAGGCTGCAAATGTCTTCTATTATTTAACTTATGAAGGTGCTGTTGATCTGGACTCTGTGGATGATGAGCTACAAAGATCAGCGATTGAAGATCAAATTGCAAATTTTGGTCAGACACCAATCCAGATTTTCCGTAAAAGACACCCAAGAAGAGGGCCTCCAATTCCTATTGCTCATCCTTTGTATTTTGCTCCCGCTTCTATTAGTTTGACATCTGTTGTTTCTTGTATAACTTATCCACCATCAGCTGTTATGTTTGTTGGATTACTGGACTCGAACATTGTCGTTGTGAACCAGGATCTTACCTTATCTGTTAAGATGTGGTTGACAACCCAACTTCATTCGGGTGGAAATTTCACCTTCTCAGGTTCTCAGGTTAGTTCTTAGTTATATGCTTTATTATTTTAAATTATATCATCCGGATGTCCTTCAAATTGCCTTAGATGTATTTTGTTTAAGCTAGTTTTCAAAATCTGCAGGACCCTTTCTTTGGAGTTGGTTCTGATAGTATTCCCCCACGTAAAGTAGGGAGCCCTCTGGCAGAAAATGTTGAACTTGGAGCACAATGCTTTGCCACAATGCAAACACCCACTGAGAACTTTCTAATCTCATGTGGAAATTGGGAAAACAGCTTTCAAGTCATATCTTTGAGTGATGGAAGAATGGTTCAGAGCGTTCGACATCACAAAGATGTTGTCAGCTGTGTTGCAGGTATTTTCTTTTAAAGGATCTTGTAATTATGCTGACAGAAGGAATGTGAAGCTGTCTTCTGTTTTCATTTTCTTCTTTTCAGACAATGTTTCTTCTTGAAAGTTGGTCACGTTAATAATGAGAAATTCAAATAGTTATGCTAAGATAGTGTTGTAATTCAACGTTTCACAGCCTATTGATGCATAGAAGGAAAGAAAAAAAAACATACATGCACATAAAATTTTAATCACATCATCGTACAAGTCTAGATGAGGATGATCTGTATCTGCTAAATGTTCATTCTCATGATTGTGTTATAAGTGCTTATTGGAGTCTGTTTTCTCACCGAGGATTGATAACCTATTGCAGTTACAGCTGATGGAAGCATTCTTGCTACTGGAAGTCATGACACTACAGTCATGGTGTGGGAAGTTCTCCGTGTCAGAGTCCCAGAAAAGAGAGTTCGAAATATGCAGACAGACTCTATCATTGCTGAAACCCCCTTCCATATTCTGTGTGGTCATGATGATATCATTACTTGCCTTTATGTCAGTGTGGAGCTTGATGTAGTTATTAGTGGGTCAAAAGATGGAACTTGTGTTTTCCATACCTTGAGAGAAGGAAGATATATCCGATCTTTACTGCATCCATCTCGAAGTGCATTGTCAAAACTTGTAGCTTCTCAGCATGGACGGATTGTACTCTATTCTGATGGTGATCTGAGTTTAAACCTCTATTCTATTAATGGAAAATACCTTGCATCGTCAGAATCCAATGGGCGTCTTAACTGTGTTGAACTCAGTGCATGCGGCGAGTTTTTGGTTTGTGCTGGTGACCAAGGACAGATTGTTGTCCGCTCTATGAACGCACTCGAGGTTGTTCAAAGATATGACGGGGTAGGGAAGATAATAACATCCCTAACTGTAACCCCAGAAGAATGCTTCTTGGCCGGGACAAAAGATGGAAGTCTTCTTGTGTATTCTATAGAAAACCCTCAAGTACGCAAAGGTAGTGTCTCCTTGAATCAGAAAACCAGAGTTCCTTGATTCAGGATTGGAACGACTGGCTTGACAATTACGGTTTGATTGGTGACACTGATCTCAGGTATTCTGCTCCCCGGTATTTATTTGTATTTGTAGCCCTTTCATTCACTTTAATATACTTAATGACTTAATTCTTTTCATAGGCTTTATTCTTTAAAAGTATTTCTCTGCTATTAGTTGCATGTAGTGGAGTCCGTTTTCAGCATGTAAGGTTTATGTGTCCTTTCTGGGTCCAATAATGATGCCTCTTCATTTGCACCGCATTTTGAAGTCTGTTGGTGGTTTCTTCTTTTGGCCTATAAAATCTGAGAATTATAAACTAATAATACCCACACACTCCCTCTCCTCCATGTGAGAGAGCCTTATACTGTGCACATACACACAAAACACCTAGCGGCATGTTAGTTTAAATCCTTAAGGCTTTGCTTGGTAGGGTGAAAAGAAAATTGGAAAGATGGAAAATTAAAGGTGTAGAAAAATGGAAAAAATAATTTTTTTCTTTCTATTGGTGTGCTTGGTAGGAAGTATGGAAAAATTGAAAGAAGATTGTATTTTATTTTCATTCATTGCTTGGTATAGTTGAAAATTTGAAGGAAAGAAAATTAAGCTTTGAAAAACTTGTAGTTTGAACTAACTCACATCCCTCACACATTTTTTCTCCTCTTTTCCTTCCAATTTTGTGATGATTTTCTTTTACACATGAGCATGGAAAATATCATCCTTTTAGTTTTCTTTCCTACCAAACACACTCAAAATTTATTTTCTTTCCATTTTCCCCTCCTTCCATCGGTCCACTTTTCCACCCACCCAAATGCTTTTGAGAATAAAAGTATATATTTTTAAAAAATACAGAATAAATATTTTAAATATGCCTATACCCCCTTATTTCGCCAAATAAGCTTGATAGTGAACTATGCTCATGTAAATACTGTATATTTGTATGCATTCGGAAAATGGCATAGCAAATATAAATGATTTTTCTTGAAAATATTTCTAGGTAGTTTTAGACTGCATAACAGTATTACACATTGGCAATTGTGGTCAGGCGACTCTGCTTTAGTCTTTTACTTGGCAAAACTCTAAAAACAAAGAATAAGATAGATAGCTGGATTTGCTTCATTCCTGCATCCTACAATGATGCTAAATCTTTGCCTGAAAATAATTTTAAAGTGTTTATTTTTTTTTTAATTTGAGCTCAATATTCTGCTACGACCTTTTGGTTTTTATTTTAAGGTATAATTTTAACTGGTAAACCGGAAACAATCATTGTTAGACTTTTATTTCAACAAATATCTGGCATCCTTTTGCTTATTTTTTTTCATCATTTTCTTCTGTTTTTCCTATCTTTCACAGGAATGCATTTGAAATTTGTACCCATTCCTCCATTTTCAGATATTATGGCCGTGTTCGATCTGAATATATTTAGCGAATGAAGATGAACATTGCAGATTAGTAGTTTTTTGTCAACATCATCCGAGTCTATATTATTCTCCAACAAACAGGATTCTTACACTTTTGTAACAGTAAGACATAGGGAAGTAAGATCTGCAAACTTTTTAGAAATTCAGTTTTCTTTTAGTTCACAAAGGAGCTGAGACAACATGTGTACAATATTTTTCCGAATTAGGTCAGGTTTCAATTCTTTCATATTACCAACTCTATCAGCTCACAGGTTTTTTTTCTCTCTTCTAAATAGCAAAATATCAAGTCTCGACCCAGACTTTGTACATGTATGCAAAACAGTGTGCCTGATTCTGAATGAATAATTACCTTCACCACCTTTGAATGAAAAGCCATGGTAATTCATAATGCTGGAATTGTATCATGTTAAAATTTCTTTTAGAGTATTTTTGTGTTTGTATAAATTTGGATGCATTAAATGATTCATATGGTATAGAAACATGTGTTTAATACTGCCAGGTCTGCTTGCTTGGGTAGGTCTACAGTGCTGCACCAACAAAAAAATGTTACGAAATTTAAAATTAAAAATGTTACACTTTTTGATAATATTTTAAATCGGTGTCTCACAATAGTATTGATACTTATAAAAAATTTAAAATGTTATTAGAAGTGATAAATATCAATATTTGATGTTAAATATTATAAAAAAGTGTATTATTTTTTGTTTTAAGTTTTTGTCTTGTAACATTTTTGGGTTGGTATTGCACTACAACCATGCCACACGTTAGACTCTCCGGCATGCTTGGCATCATATTCAGGTGCTAATTGTAGGCAGATTGGTTATGTTAGGCAAAGGGAAGGAGACGAGGCTAATGTGATTCTAAAACCAGATATTGATATGATCCGTCAGTGTGAAAAAGGAGCTGTCATTATATATACATACATATATAATGTGAAAAGTATTCATTAATCATGACTAGGATTTAAAAAAAAACTACAAATATCTATATATGTATATGATGATACGTAATAATCCCATTTATAGAATTAAAAATTTATTAACCCAAAATTGTATTAACGTACCTGCAAAATACATCGTAATTCTCTAAAAACAGAGTAAAATTGCAGTAGCTGAACTTTGTTACAAAGTTCGTTTAGGTATTTATGGTTAAATTATTACCTGGATTTGACCCCTTTTTTGTTTCAATGAACAAAAAGTACCGTTCCGTTTGGGTGAGAAATACAATAAATGAGTTTAAAACGGGTAACACATATTATGTTACTAATATACATTATTAAATTATTTTAATAACTTTTAAATAAATATTAGAATTTTAACATGCAATCAATCATATTTTAATCCAAACCATTTCTTCATTACAATCATGATCCTTTAGTGTTGCGTTTTTTCTAATGTAAAGAGAATAAATTACACAAAGCTAACTCAAATTGCTTGCTGCACAACAGCATGATCTTGCTGAAATGGGTTCCAGGAATCGTCGTCTCCATGCCTAATATTTCATCTAAGTAGTTTAAATTTTTTTAATCTATTTAGCATCGACTTTCTTGGGTTTGTAACCATCAATTTCAGTTCAGATTCTACTCCATTAAGCAATTTATAAATGAAAAGGAAAATTTAAACAAAAAATAGAGGTGAGATGAGAGGGATGAAGACAAAAATATGAAAGATTATTCAAACTAAATTTTAATATTTGCTTAAGAATCATTAAAAATTAATGATGTGGAGTGATTGTAGTGTGTGTTGTTCTGTTTTAGAATTTTTTCAAATAAAATATATATTTGAATAAAAAAATAAGTTGAAGCATTATTATGGTGAACTTTCCTCTTAACATTTATTGATAATTAAGTTGAGGTATTTAAATGAACAAAATACATAAATAAATATAAAATTGAAACCAGATCCTATGTTATAAAATTTTAAGGGACTTACGTTAGGTCCAAACTCAAAATAGACATGAAAGTTAGTATGGGCAAGGGCATTAGGCAAGGTAGGAGATACACTATCTCCCTATCTTTTCAACTTGACTATGGAACGTCTCGGACACGGGATTGCTAAATTTGTTTCGTCAGGGGCTTGGTCTGCATACAAACTTGCTCGCCATGGCACACTAATCTGCCACTTGTTCTTTGCAGACGATTTGATTCTATACAAGCGGATATTATTGAGAACATTCTCACATCCTTTGATCGGTCTTCTGGGCACATGGTTAATAAGAACAAGACCACATTATTCTTTTCGGTTTAAACTGATGACGAGCCTCAATCGCTGCCGCCGCCACCTTGACATGAGCCCGTTCTGTCCGGCATATGATGTTCATGATGATTCACTGCTGCATATTCTTCGCGATTGCTCTGTCATTTGCAGCTTATGGTCTTCCTTATTGAGTAACCTGGCTTTGGATCTCCCACTTCGTGACTAGCTCATTGCTAGTCTCTCTTCCAACCGCATCTATAACGTATCCTAAGGACCATGGTGTATTTTGTTTTCGTCTATCATTTGGCAGGCTTGATTTTCAACAACACTCAACTTGATCTCCAATCACTTCTTCACAGCATCGTTTACTGGGCGAAACTATATAGCTCCCCTTCTATTAGAAAGTTGTAAAGAAGGGAAGATTTCTGTTAAAAGAGGAAACAGATTTTTAAATTCATATCATCATGTACAACAGGCTGCTAGTTATATACAAGGAATACAGGAGCTGCATTAAGCTCACTAGACTTGCTGAGCTATAACAAACTAGGTTAACAACCATAACAACCTATTAACAACTTAACTAACACTGCTAACTCCAAATCCAATATCCTCCCTACTCCTTCAAGAATTGTCTCAACACCAGTTTTGGAAACCACCTGCAGCCGTGAGCGGAAGTCACCAAAGTATGTTCCACAGGATTCTCACTGATAACAATTGCACTCGTGTTATCGTTCCAGACTTCAGGGACCTTGATCTTATCAAACCCCATTTCTTCAAGCAAGTCTTTAATCCACACTACTTCAGCTGTAACATCAGCAATACTACTGTATTCTGCCTCAGTTGTGGAGCGAGCCACAATTTTTTGCTTTCTTGAGCTCCACGAGACTAGATTATCTCCAAGATAGACACAACATCCTGAAACCGACCTTCGATCACAAACATTTTCTCTCCAGTCAGCATCTGCAAAAGCAGCAATGGAGCAGGCATGTGTAGCAGAGGCTTTATACACTAGACCATAATCCAACGCGCCATTGATGTATCACTACAGGATGGTCGAAACTCTGCAGGTGGGATTTTTCGCGACGTGTCTGGTTCTTTCTTGTTTGATTTCTCTAAAAAGCTGGACAATTCAGATGTTTTGCAAGCGGAACTATGGGCCATTTTTGAAGGATTGCGCCTTGCGTGGGATGCTGGATTGGGTCGAATCTTGGTTCAGACAGATAGCTTGGAAGCTTGTAATCTTCTCTCCCCACCCTAGGCAACGAGCCTCTTTGCCTTGGTGCGTTCCATGTCAGCCCCTCTTTTCGATACCATTTTCACTGTCTTTCATGACCCTCCAGTCTTCTTTCTGGGGATGTTATCGGCCCTTCGTATATTCGGATAGAAAGTGCCAAATGTAATGGCTTTAGCCTCTTTCCTAATTCAAATATATATATATATATATATATATATATATAAAACTCTTTAAGTTTTACACGTTTTTTGGACCGTTGGATGAGTGAAACGAATGGATGAGATTAACAGTAAATATGTGAAGATTATCATTTGAAAAAAAAGAGTAAGGAGTTAATCTAATACATCTATTCTCCCCATCTAACGATTCAAAAAAACGTGTAAAACTTAAAAAAATTTATATTGTGTTATTGTCTCTCTTTTTGACATCTTTTTTCTCTTTCACTCAGACAAACAAAAAATAATCATAATAATAAGAAAAAATTAAACTGTTAATCACACTTTTTTTTTATCGAATTGTCATTAGATTTAAAATGTTTTAACTTCAGCATTGAACTTTAGTTTGAGATTCAATTAGAGTATTTGGTCGTTAAATCCTCATCTCCTTTGATTATCGTTGTCGATAAATTATCTTTTTTATCGGTCACTCATTCATAAAAAATCAGTATCAATCGTTTGCATTTTACCCTTTTATCTTCTACTCGAATTGATTTTTTTTACGAGATACATCTAAAATTTCGACGTTATAATGTCCTGATCTCTTTTGACGATCATCTGATAGTACTAGTTTCGAATTAATTGTTTGTCTTCTCAAAAGAATACTTCTCACCGTTTAAATTTTGAACAAACATCTTAAACCTCTCAAATCTGATAAAGTATTCAAACCCCAAAATAAGTATTTTTTGTATTTATTTCGTGTGTTTTAAAGGGATAAAAATTCTCTGCCCTTTTTCGGTGCCCCTACTTATGCCCCAACACTAAAAAACACTATAAAATTAAATTTCAAGCACTAACCCTAAATTCTAAATCCTAAAACCTATACCCTAAAAATACACCCTACCATAAATTTCATAAGCCTTAACCGTAAACCCTAAACTCTAAATCTAATTTTAAGCGTGAGGCATAAGTAGGGGCATCGAAAAGGGATGGAAATCATTTGTCCTTTTCGGTGCCCCTATATATGCCCCAACACTTAAAATTAGGTTTAGGGTTTAAAGTTAGAGTTTAGGAAATTTAGAGTGTGGTGTATTTTTAGGGTATAAGGTGTAGGGTCTAAGATTTAAAATTTAGGGGTTAAGGCTTGGAATTTAATTTTTTTAGTGTTGGACATATATAATATAGGGGCATCAAAAAGGGGCAGATAATTTTTATCCATCGAAAAGAGGTAGAAGATTTCTATCCGTTTAAAAACGTTTAAAAAAATAAAATGATGAAGAGATAGAGGATGACGAGACAAATTCATCGATGCATAAATAATTGCAAAAAATGTTGAAAAATGATACTTCTAGCGACAACAATAAATTAGAGATGGCACGGGTCAGGTTTTTGGCCCACCCGAACTTGACCCGAAAATATATACTTCAAATTCGTACTCAACCTCATACTTGAAAAAAAACCCGACCCGACCTGAAAATTATATACTCAAACTCGATCCGACCTGAAAACTATATACTCAAACTCGACCCGACCCGAGCTATTAAAAAATAATAAATTTTAGTGACTTAATTGTAAAAAAATAAATTTTAGAGACCTAATTGTAAAAAAGTAATTTTAATGACCTCATTGTAAAAAATATATAAAGAGTGAGTATTATTGTGAATATCCCTAAAAAAATTTAAGAAAAAATTACACTATTAGTCTCAAATTAGGTCAAATTTTTTCTAACCGAATTCGACCCAAACCCAAATTTTCTATAAAAAAATCCGACCCGCGGATAAAATGTCCATGCCTACAATAAATGGTTGAAAACCCTAATTTTAATAAAGAAAAAGATAATGAGGTCAAATGAAAAATTATTTAGCGATTCCCGCGTCCGTATCAAAACGCCACATCATTCAACGGTTAATGGTTTAATAGTCTAGTGTCCTAATTAAACACAAAAGTCCAATATTAAAATGGATGTGTTTTAATTTGTAGTGACTAAATCGATACAAAGATTAAACTTTAGTGACTGGCAGTGTAGTTTACCTAATAATTACAAGTACAGTCCTCGGCTCAAACTCTAACACAGTTCTCTCTTTCTTAATGACATATATTCCCTTTCAAATTCTCTCCCTATAAACCTCCTAACACATTTTTGACTGAATTAGGGTTATATATTTCCCCCCTTTGTTTCACTCTAATGCTACAAACATCCTCGATTCCATCAATGTACGGACAGTCTCACCCGATGAACATCCCTGGCCAGATCGCCGACAACGATCTTTCCGCCTCGGCACCCGCCGACAACCACCAAAGTGTTAGTTACGACGTTCATACCCTCGAAGACGGCGTCGCAATAGAGGAAGACTCCGGCGATCCCATCTACGTCACTTCCGCCCCTGACTTGGCCGTCGTTCAACGAGTCGACGGTGCCAGCCAACTCACTCTCTCGTTCCGTGGTCAAGTCTACGTATTCGATGCTATTACTCCCGAGAAGGTAAATCGTTTTTTCTTTCTTTTCTTTTAACAGCTTTCGTCAATTAGGCCAATTAGGTTTTTTTTTGAAGAACCAAAAGTTAGTGGCGTAAAATGTAGAGATATGTGATTTCGTTTCCTCTTGTTTTGAGTTATTGAACCAAAAACGCAACTTCAAAAATCATTGTTTTTTATGTGGTAATTTTTGCAGTTCCATGCGGTATTATTACTGCTTGGTGGGTGTGAACTGACTTCAGGTCCCCATGGTGTTGAAATGTCTGCTCAAATCCAAAGGGTAATTCTCTTAAATTTGTTGAATTTAGAATTTTGGGTTTCTCTTTTTTTTAATCTTTAATTTACTTACCTATTCTTTTTCCTGTTTAGGGTGGTTTGGACTTCCCCAGAGGGGGATCTAATCAACCGCATAGGGCAGCCTCTTTAGATAGGTTTCGTCAGAAGAGAAAAGAGCGATGCTTTGATAAGAAAGTGAGATATAGTGTACGTCAAGAAGTTGCTCTTAGGTGTGCATTTTCTCCCCTATATGCAGTTATTTTAGCTGGATATGCTTGTGAAATTTTGAACTACGGAAGTCGGTACTTTGTTCTTTGAGAACTAAATTTTAAGGTTTGAGGAATTACTATGAAATAGGACTTTAAGGTATGCTTTGATACGAAAGTCAGACATACTGGTTTATCATAGATTTTGTATCTCATTTTAATTGTTTTTTTTCTTTTGTTGTTACCGAATACATCATTAATTTTAGTTCACCTTTTTTTCTGAATGCTATAGGTTAGGTCCATTATTATAAACCAATGATCACTATAAGAGTTTTCTGCACTAGGAGAATAAAAATAAATTATCATCCAATTCTAAAGGGTGGATAAATAGGTGTAGCTGCAGGCTGATATAGCCCTGATAGACAAGCTTTTAGTAAGGATGTTGTATTGTAATGCAATTTCGATCCACTAATAGTTTGTTATATCCAAAAATATTTGTGATTCAGGGGACTTATATCTTAAAAGTGAAAATAAAAAGTTTAAACTGTTAGTCAAGCAAGTTCAACTTGTTCCGTCTGTTTAAACTGTTTTTCAGTTAGTCATACTTCTTATGTACAGAAATGGATGAAGTGCAATAAGGGTCCTGCACCCTGCTGAAGGGGAAAGTATATTAAAGATTCCAAACAATTGCATAGAATTCTATTTTCCTTCAGCCTTAATTGGCTGGTGTAGGTGCTTCAATAGAACCTTGTGGATAAATGGGAGATGATACCCTTTTTATCCTTTTAGGGGATTTTACATAATGATTAACAGCATATTTAGAAAAAGAACGTATATAAAATTTAGTTGATGGAATTGAATTCTTAAAATTTAGCACGTTTTATAACTGAAAAGATGTCTGGAAAACTCATTAGAAATGTCTATATATGTTAAGTTAATGTTTCTGATTTCTCTAAGTGCACCAGGATGCAGCGTAATAAGGGTCAATTTACATCTGCCAAATCTTCCAAGAAGTCCGAAGGAGGTGACAGCTGGGGTTCTTCACAGGATGATGATAACCCAGCAGATGCTATGTGAGTTTTGTACCATGTTTCAGAGTATTATTCTTTGCCTTTTCTTTTTATGAAGATCTGGTAAATGTTTTCTTTTTCTTTTTTTAACTTTGTATGTATTGCACTAGATTTCCCATATCCTTTTTATTAGTTATTAGCACCATTTTTACATTTCCTGGTAAAATCTCAATATAATGTCATTTCACACTTGCCTAGATGTACGCACTGTGGCATCAGCTCAAAATCCACCCCAATGATGAGACGTGGTCCATCTGGTCCAAGGTCTCTATGCAATGCTTGTGGACTTTTTTGGGCAAACAAGGTAGGTTTGTCTGCTGTGATTGACACTTTGTGTATCTTCATTTGTCCATGTTTGTTATTTACAATTAAGAAAATTTTCTGCCCATGATTCTTTTGCTATGTTTTCCATCATGATTCTTTAAATATATTGGTTAGTTTTAGATGAGCAAATCACTTTTAACTGCTCATCCAATATTTTCTCTATTGGGTGACTGCAATTAACTTTCTGACTAAAAAGCTCAATTGCCATGCACACAAGTTTCCATCAAGATAGGTATTGCGCTCCCTGGACAGTTTCTCACTGTTTGGGAGGGGTAAAAAGGATTGACATATGGGTTTTGCATTCCCTCTCCCTAAATCCTCTCCCACTGTATACAATTTCCAGTATCAATCTTGCATTTAAGGTTTTGTGCATTGTCAATTGCTTTCGGTTATGCATGTGCATTAACTACTTTCCCCTCTGCTGAACGTTCTGCAAGCTACATATTTTGAGTTTTAAACAATTGAATTTCACGCAGGGAACTTTGCGAGATATTCCCAAGAAAACTCGGGAGTCTCTAATCCCAGTTCAACAGGTGTGTTTCTCAACACCTAAACTTGTTTTCAGGCTTCTTGACCTGCTGTTCTAATTTATCCTTTATATTCTTCGATAACGTAAAATGGGTTTGCATTTTTTTTTCTGATATAGGGAGAAAGTGAAGCAAATAACTCAGACTCTAGAACTGCTATCCCCACACAGAGCAATGTAGTTTCTTTCTCAAATGGTGATGGCTCGGCCCTAATTGCGGAGCACTAATTGTGTGTGCCAAAATGGCCATTGTGTCAACTAGGTGTTAACATTGGTAAATTCTTAAAATCTGTCTTATATGTACAGATATCATAGTTGCTTTGATCAATATACGAGGTTTTCTCCTCCTATTCATTGAGTTTAGTCGGTACATTTGCATGACGAGATTACCTCTTTTATAAGAGAAACCTATTCCTATTCCGGATGTATGAGCTGAAGTTTTTAACAAACTGCATTTTGGTAATTTTATAGGCCTTATTTCCTACTTGTCAAAACCTACCCCCCCTCCTCCTCCTTAACAATCGGTCTTTCTCTTATGTTACAAAGAAAGAAGAGAATATATTGGAGTGTTTGCATATTTTTATACAATCTGCATTTTGATTGTTATTCAATATTTTTTTTTATATTGGTTATATTTTGATACACAATCTGTTTAATTATTTTTACAGAATCTTTTATATTTAATTTTATAAAATTTAAAACCTAAATCTTTAGTCAAAACACCTCAAACTCCAAATTTTATATACAATATTTACCAAGAATTTGTAAGTACAACGAAAGGCCGCCTATCACATTCTTCTCTTCGACAATTGAAGGCTGTATAAAAACAAAAAATGAACTCAGAAGATATTGAATACTTAAGTATATTTGATCGATCTCACGTACTTTTATAAATTGTATCAACAACAATATCAACTGAGTTATGATGAACAATCGAGTTACATTTTATCGTCAACTTATTTTTATTAGTTAGAGGTGCATTATAATGAGTAGATAGTAATAGTGGTGGTGATTTTTCAACATTGAGTTGTTAAAAATTTATGTATAGAATTGTGATGAATGGAGTTTGTTTTTATTTTTATTTTCTTGAAAATGAAAAGTGGTAAAGAAAACGTGTTCGGTTGTAAAATTAAAAAATAGTTTTTAGAAAAAGAATAAAAACAAGTGAAAATTTAGAAACATAAAAAAGATAGTTTTCGAAAAAGTTTTGGGAAAGAGGAAAATATAAAAGCAATGG
Source organism: Hibiscus trionum (assembly GCA_030270665.1). Classification (NCBI taxonomy): domain Eukaryota; kingdom Viridiplantae; phylum Streptophyta; class Magnoliopsida; order Malvales; family Malvaceae; genus Hibiscus; species Hibiscus trionum. Next base: position 2,464,727 of record BSYR01000016.1, read on the forward strand.
TTTTTTTTTTTAATTTTAACTTCATTTTAACCTGGGTTCAAATCCTTTTAATGTCATTTTTTAAATTTTAGATTATTTATTTATATTTTATATTTTATTATTTTAATAATATTTTCTAACTCGATTTTATTGTAATTATTTTTTCTATTTTAAAAAACTAGATACCAAACACATTTTCATTATTTTTATTTTTAAAAACAAGTTCATATCCTTGTTAAACAAGCATGTTTTCTAGTTTTTAGTTTTGTTTCACTCACTCTCTCTGTAATGTGTTTATCAGGTTGTAACATCCGTTTTTCCGTCCTAAAATTTAACTCATTGAATTAGAGTATTAAATTATTCTTTGGAAGTAAATAAGTTCGAAATTAAGCAATTGATTCAATTTAGTCATTGAATTGCCTTCAATTAGCAATTATTGTATTAAGTCGAAATCTAAAAAAAAATTGAGCATTCGAATTGAAGGATTGAATCGAATGAGTTAAGATAATAATTTAGTTGAACATTAATTTAATTATAACATGATCAAAGAAATAGAATTGGTGAATTAAAATAATTAGAATGGATATAAATCTCCTAGTGAAAATTGGGCCAAATTGTAAGAAGATAGAAATTATGTATGATCATAATTAATGGCCAAATTAAAGAGAAAACAAAACATAAAATTTGCATGCTAAATATTAGAATTCTTTGGGCTGCCCTTAGTCGAAAGCATAATTAGAATAAAAGGGGAGGGTAATTGGGTAAAACTACAATCCAACACAATCCCTAAATTAAGGAATGTGTCTATCTTCTCCACCTTTTCCTTAGTGTTGTCGTGAACCTAGAGAAAGAAAGCTTGAGTGAATTCTCAAAATTTGGGTTTAATGGAGGAAGGAAATCCATGCATGTTGATGAAATTGAGCTAGGAAGAAGAAGTGTCATTTAGTGATTGCAAATTTAAGAAGTATCTTGTTTTTCTTCTTTTTGTGGTTCGAATAGGAACAAATTATGCATGTAAAATTTTAAGTTAATTTAAGCATGAAATTGATAGAGTTATGGAGATTAAAATGGGTTGAAATGATAGAATTTTTGAATGGTTATGTGTAAACTGTGAACCGAGTAATAAGGGACTATTTTGGGGAAAAGTTAAGAGTTCTTGATTAAAATAAAAATTTGAGATAGTTAAGGACCAAACTGGAAAATTTCCATTAGGACGAAAGTGTAGAAAAATGAAAATTCTATAAGGAACAAGCCTTAGATTGTTGGAAAAATGAACTTGAATAGGGAAATTTTGATTGGAATTAAAGCTGGACGTGTACTATGATAAAATGGAATTAAGGACTGTTTTGATTAAAATCAATAAATTCAAGGACCTGAATTACACAAAATTTAGCACTTAACTCAGAGTTTAGAATCATAGGATAATGTAAGAAAAAATATAGAGTCTTGAATTGAACTTGAAATAGTCTAATTTGGTGAATTAAGGAAGCTAGTCATTTGAAGCATGAGAATAGAGCTAATCTGGAATTTCATGAAAATTGAGAACTTATCTGTTAATTACAAGAATTACTAAGGATTTAAAAATGATTTGAAAGGATAATATGAATCATGTATTAAGTGGTTTTGGGAATAAAGTGAGGTAAATAGGTGAAATTAAAGTTTAATGTGGTTAAAGAGTAAGCTGTCCAGAAATCTAAGTTTTGAGCTGTCACTTTAAAAATTCACCAAAAATAGGATATAATGTATTTTGAGTTGAAATTTTTATGGTATAAACTTTGAAATGTCTATTATCAATAAGAGAAAACGGAATTGAATTCCAGTATTTGAGTTAGAAGTTATAGATTAAATAAGTTAGGCAGTACATGCTGTCCAGGATTGTTAAAATGGTCATGTTTAAGTAATAAACTGTATTAACTCAGAATAGATAAAAATATGAGATTTATATGGTTGAAAAATGAGTTTATTTCCTTTCTAAGGGTGTATGATAAGTGGATTTTGGATTAGTAAGTAAGAAGTTATGATCAAAATGGTAACTGGTCCTCCAACTAATTAAATGAAAAACAATTTTGAAGGTTAATGTTTGCAATTGTGTTAAAGGGGTTAATGTGATTGAATTGTTTTCTGATATGGTTTGTACATGCTTTGTTTTTGAGTGCTAAGATCAAATTTGTGAAGAGTCTTTGGAGGAGGCAAAGGTTGATCAATCAAGAGGGAGAAACAAAGGCATATTAATCAAAGATCAAGCTTAAAGGAGTATTGTGAGTGTAATTGTTTTAGGGTTGAGAATAGTGTCCTAACCACCCTATTTTATTTATGCAATTTATCTTTTATGCATGAAATGAACTTAATTCAAATTTGGTAAATTATTTAGTAAGGGAAGGAGGTTAATGTGAAAATGGAAATGGAAGTATGAAATGAGTTATTGCTAATGCTTGTTTGTATGAAAATGTGGACTGCCCTTGAACTCCAAGCAAGATCTCATTCGATCAACAAGTTCGGAGAGTACACTAGGTACTAAACAGGGGTTGCACTAAGCAACAAATCAGGGGAGCTCAGACTCTAGGCATGCCTTAATATCTAAGACCTCTAATCGACCAAGGGCTTGTTAATCTTTTCAATTTATCATACACTTCAATTATATCATCCATTACTTAATTTATCACATACATATTGCATGATTCGAAATGCATACTTATCCTATCATGTAATTTCACCATTTCATACAAGTCATGCCAAATAATTTCATATCACATTTGATCAACATCATAACATTAATAAAACATCAACATTACATGTAATTACTAGCTTATAACAACATAGCAAATATATCTCACAAGGGCTGTCCACATTTTCATACAAACAAGCATTAGCAATAACTCATTTCATTCTTCCCTTTTCATATTAACCTCCTTCCCTTACTAAACAATTTACCAACTTTGAATTAAGTCCATTTCATGCATAAAAGATAAATTGCATAAATAAAATAGGGTGGTTAGGACACTAGTCTCAACCCTAAAACAATTACACTTACAATATTCCTTTAAGCTTGATATTTGATTAATATGCCTTTGTTTCTCCCCCCTGATTGATCAACCTTTGCCTTCTCCAAAGACTCTTCACAAATTTGATCTTAGCACTCAAACACAAAGCATGTACAAACCATATCAGAAAACAATGCAATCACATTAACCCCTTTAACACAATTGCAAACATTAACCTTCTTACTTACTAATCCAACCATACAAATCCCATATTTTTATCTATTCTGAGTTAATACAGTTTATTACTTAAACATGACCGTTTTAACAATCTTGGACAGCTTGTACTGCCTAACTTCTTTAAAATATAACTTCTAACTCACATACTGGAATTCAATTCTGTTTTCTCTCATTGATGATAAACATTTCAAAGTTTATACCATAAAAATTTCAGCTCAAAATACATTATATCCTATTTTTGGTGAATTTTTAAAGTGACAGCTCAAAACTTAGATTTCTAGACAGCTTACTCTTTAACCGCATTAAACTTTATTTTCACCTATTTACCTCACTTTATTCCCAAAACCACTTAATAAATAATTCATACTATCCTTTAACATAATTCTTTTAATTAATAGATAAGTCTTCAATTTTCATGAAATTTCCGATTAGCCTTATTCTCATGCTTCAAATGACTAGCTTCTTTAATTTACCAAATTAGACTATTTCAAGTTCAATTCAAGACTCCATACTTATTCTTACATGATCCCCTGATTCTAAACTCTGATTTAAGTGCTAAATTTCGTGTAATTCAGGTCCTTGAATTTATATATTTTAATCAAAACAGTCCCTAATTCCATTTTATCATAGTACACGTCCAGCTTTAATTCCAATCAAAATTTCCCTATTCAAGTTCATTTTTCAGCAATCTAAGGCTTGTTGCTTAAAGAATTTTCATTTTTCTACACTTTCGTCCTAATGGAAAATTTCCCGTTTGGTCCCTAACTATCTCAAATTTTCATTTTAATCAAGAACTCTTAACTTTTCCTCAAAACATTCCCTTGTTACCCGGTTCACAATTTACACATAACCAGTCAAAAATTCTATCATTTCAACCCATTTTAATCACCATAACTCTATCAATTTCATTCTTAAATTAACTTAAAATTTTACATGCATAATTTGCTCCTATTCGAACCACAAAGAGAAGAAAAACAAGGTACTTCTTAAATTTGCAATCACTAGATGACACTTCTTCTTCCTAGCTCAATTTCATCAACATGCATGAATTTCCTTCCTCCATTAATGTCAAATTTTGAGAATTCACGCAAGCTTTATTTCTCTCTTTTTTTTTCTCTAGGTTCACGACAACACTAAGGAAAAAGGGGAGAAGATAGACACATTCCTTAATTTGGGGATTGTGTTGGATTGTAGTTTTACCCAATTACCCTCCCCTTTTATTCTAATTTTGCTTTTGACTAAGGGCATCCCAAAGAATTCTAATATTTAGCATGCAAATTTTATGTTTTGTTTTCTCTTTAATTTGGTCATTAATTATGATCATACATAATTTCTATCTTCTTACAATTTGGCCCGATTTTCACTAGGAGATTTATATCCATTCTAATTATTTTAATTCACCAATTCTATTTCTTTGATCATGTTATAATCAAATTAACGTTCAACTATATTATCATCTTAACTCACTCAATTCAATCCTTCAATTCGAATGCCCAAGTTTTTTTTAATTTCAATTTAATAAAATAATTGCTAATTGAAGGCAAATCGGGGACTAAAATGAATCAATTGCTTAATTTTGAATTTATTTACTTGTAACCCCCTCGTCCCGGTCTGGTCGGATGACCGGTCCGAGTGGGCCACACGGGGAAAACCGAAGCGAAACCCGTTAAGGCCTCCCCTCGGTTGACGACCCAGAAAATTTCCTTTAACTTTAGTCTTATCTAGATGCGTATTTAATTCCTAAGTGGAACATAACAGCGGAAGATACAAACAACGAAACATTTACCGACCAAACAAAGCATAAACAGTCCATTTTACTTCATTACAGCAGGCCGTTTTGAAACGCCCTTAGGGTGTTCCGAAACGCCTAGACTAAGTCAACAGGCCAGGGTCAACCATAAGGTGACCGTTTCGAAACAGGGGTGACCCGTATCGGAACGACCTTGACGGTCAATATCTCGTGGTCAACGAGATTTGACCGTTTCGGAACATCAAAGGCCCGTTTCGGAACGGCTTCATCTCGCCAATTTCTCAAAATTCCAGTAGCAAAAACGTTCCGAAACGCCCTCATCCGTTTCGAAACGGCAGGCCATTTGCAAAGGGACCGTTCCGGAACAGGGGGACCCGTTCCAAAACACCCCCTGTCTACAGACTCGTCTGGGCTGTTTTGAGGCACAAGGGTGCCCCAAGACACCACCAAAACACCTTACAACATCAAAACAAAACAACTTAGGGGTTAACAACTATACTAGCATGCTTCAACAACATAAGACAAGACTAATCACCAAGATAAGACTTCACCAAGCATGCATTCAATCAAACACAAAGATAGCGTTCCAAGCACCTACTAACATTCAAAAGAGCAATTTAGGCATGACTTACAATTCATCATAGCAACACCAACCATGTAAAAGAAAGATATAAGGGAGTCTAAACATGCTCCTAGCAACCAACAACAACCAACAACACATTACACATCCCATTGCTTAAACTATTACATGTCTTAGCATTAAAAATCCATACTTGATGAACTCAAGTCCAAAAACCACACTTGGAGCCTTCCACTTGCGCGAGCAACCCACGAGCTAAGGATCTGCAATGTTGAACAAATAGAGCGTAAGCAATGATGCTTAGTGAGGGTAAGCTCTAAAAACAAACCTCAACATTGCAGGGTCCGAGCACGATCTAGCCAAAGCATTTACAACATACCAAGAATCCACAAGAGCCACAATATAAGATGCATGAACAAAGTATACAAGTGAATGTCATGATCAACAAGCTCTAACTTTCTCAACATAAATAGCCACATCAAACATCCTCACAAGGATCATTAGTCTCAACACATTGATACATATATCAAACAACATTGGCACCTAGATATGACTCAAATACGCGGATAACCGTTGGAACTCACGTCCAACAACACAACCTTTACCTGACGGTGGGATTACACTCATCACCAGTCTCGCAGAGGGGATTCCACTCATCCTTACGCCCCGTCGATGGGATTCCACTCATCACCGACTATATTTAAATACCATTTCCAGGCGTACCCGTACTCCTCCTTGGTGACTCAACGCCACCAAGGCCACGCGCGACTTTTGACTCATGTGTACACACTAACATCCTAATGATCGATCATTTGTATTTAAGTATACTAGTGCCAATAATTTACTCGTTCCACATTACTCATTTCAATCATTTCCGTGCTTAGCACGTACTCACCATGAACACAATCATGAACCAACACCATGCATGCTTTAAGCAATACAAATCATGCCTCATCTCACATGTATAATACAATATACATAAGCATTCATATCACAACACATACGAGGCATATACATTCATACATTCAAGTTCATCCAAGGGCTCTAGATCACGCTTAGGATTAGGCTACCACCCTAATCCTAACTCTAGGTGGGTCTACCAAGCCCAACCTAGTCCATATACTCGAACCAGCCAACTTAAAACCATTTAAAACAATTAACCACTCACCTAAGCTTCCAAGCTCAAGACCAAGCAAGCAACAACCTTCAACTTCCCGAATTCCCTTCCGATGCTTCACCGATGCCCAAACTTGACTCTAATCAATCCCAAACACAAACAAAACATCCACAATCAATATCTTGTCATCGAAACTAACCCGGATTATCATTACCAAGCATTCAACACTCAAAACAAGACCAAAAACAGGATTTTCGAGCAGCCCACTTGACCCACTGAATTCTCTCATTTCAAACACCCAAACAAGCATCAATTGCACCCAAAATGATCCTCATAAATCATACTACCTACAGCCCCCAAATTCCAATCTTTAACAGCCCCCAAACCCACATTAAAACCCTCCAAAAACCCTCTCAAGGCCAAATTCCGAAAATTCCCAAAATCACTTGAAATTCATATATGATATACCATTTGACTTCCTTATACCACAACTAAGTATATTAAATCAAAATACTTCGCTTAACAACTTAAAAATCACATTTTTAATCAAGATATTCAAAAATGACATTTTCTAAAACTTCCATGGAAACTAAAATGAAAGGTACTTTTACGAAGGGGGAGATGAGGGGAAGTCAAAAATACCATTACCTTTCAAAACGGAGTTGAAATGAGGAGTAGAGGTGATGGAACAGTGAACCCCCAAGGAGAGAAGAAGGTAACGGTGGTTTTCTTGAAAGAGTGAAGGGAAGAAGATGAGAAGGGTGGGTGTTTTATTTGACATGTGATAATTTTAAAGCTCAAAAGACTTGTTTGCCCTTAATGAAATGGAATATTCACAAGGACATATAGTCTATGGCCATTTGGGGTTTAATTCCAAAATATAGTCTATCTTCAAATTAATAAATTTGCAAACCAAACCCGAACCATTTTCAAATCATAAAACCGAACCCAAAGGAATATTAAATTATTATTTTCACCTAACCCCTAAACCCGGGTGTTACAACTCTCCCCCACTTAAGGAAATTTCGTCCTCGAAATTACCTGGTGGAAACAAATATAGAAATTGCTCAACCATATCTGCTTTTCTCTCCCACGTGGCCTCTTCCACACCTCTATGCCTCCACAACACCTTGACCAACTCTATGGTCTTGCCACGCAACACCTTGCTGTCAGAAGCAAGTATCTCAACGGGCTCTTCATTATAGGACAAGTCTGGATTTAACTCTATCTCCTCAACGGGCATCACATGCGAAGGATCTGATCTATATCTCCTAAGCATAGATACATGAAAGACATCATGGATCTTTTCTAACTCAGAAGGTAACCTCAAACGATAAGCTACAGGCCCAATCCGCTCAATTATCTCATACGGACCAATGAACCTCGGACTCAACTTGCCCTTTCGGTCAAATCTCATTACCTTCTTCCACGGAGATACCTTCAGAAACACTTTCTCACCCACTGAGTACTCAACCTCTTTCCTCTTCAAGTCTGCATAAGACTTCTGACGATCGGAAGCTGCTTTCAAGCGGTCACATATCAACTTCACTTTATCGGTAGTTCCCTTAAGCAAGTCTGGCATAGGTAACAATCTCTGACCTGTCTCAGCCCAACAAATCGGAGTCCTACACCGTCTACCATACAAAGCTTCATAAGGTGCCATCTGAATACTAGACTGATAACTGTTGTTGTAAGCAAACTCAACCAACGGTAAGTGTTTCTCCCAAGAACCCTGAAAATCAATCACACAACAACGAAGCATATCCTCTAGAATCTGTATCACTCGCTCTGACTGCCCATCGGACTGCGGATGATAAGACGTGCTGAGATGCAGACGACTACCTAAAGCACTATGCAAGCAACCACAGAACCTCGATGTAAATCTAGGATCCCTGTCTGAAACAATAGACTTCGGAACTCCATGAAGTCTCACAATCTCACGGATGTACAAGTTTGCCAACTTGTCTAAGGAATCCGTAGTGTTCACTGCTAAGAAGTGAGCACACTTAGTGAACCTATCAACAATCACCCAAACTGAGTTCTTCTTCGAAGGAGACAAAGGCAACCCTGATACAAAATCCATGGTGATCCTCTCCCATTTCCATTCCGGAATCTTCAAAGGCTGTAGCAAACCTGAAGGAACCTGATGTTCTGCCTTCACTCTCTGACAAACCATACAATGGCTCACATACTCGGCTACATCTCTCTTCAAACCAACCCAGAAGTAATCAGTCTTCAAATCTCGGTACATCTTGGTACTACCCGGATGCATAGAAAAGGGACTCGAATGTGCTTCACTCAAAATCTGTCGTCTCAACTCAACATCTTCCGGTACAACAATTCTATCTCTGAAGCACAACAGACTCTCACCACTGAAACTGTACTCGGTCGGTCTTCCTTCGGCTATGTCTTGAACATGAGGGACTAGGCTCGTATCTTGCAACTGTTTCTCTCTAATCAACTGAATCAAGGAGGGCTTCACTTGCAACTCGGTGATCAGACCACCATCATCGGACACACTCAACCTAGCAAACATAGCTCTCAACTCAACGACCACTTTTCTACTCAAAGCGTCGGCCACAACATTTGCTTTACCCGGATGGTACTCAATGGTCAAATCATAGTCCTTTAGCAACTCTAACCACCTTCTCTGTCTCAAGTTCAACTCTTTCTGTGTCATCAGGTATTTCAAGCTCTTGTGATCGGTGTAAACTATACACTTCTCACCATACAAATAGTGACGCCAAATTTTCAATGCAAATACAACTGCGGCTAGTTCTATATCATGAGTAGGATAATTCTTCTCATGAATCTTCAACTGTCTAGAAGCATAAGCAACGACTCTTCTATCTTGCATCAAAACACATCCTAAGCCTACGTAGGAAGCATCACTGTAGATCACAAACTCCTTACCTGAAACAGGTTGCACTAACACTGGAGCATTCGTCAAAGCTTCTTTCAATTTCTCAAAGGCCTTCTGTCTTGCATCTGACCATTCAAATTTGACTCCCTTTTGCAACAACTTAGTCAAGGGAGCAGCTACTCTAGAGAATCCATCAACAAACCTCCTATAGTAACCGGCTAATCCTAGGAAACTCCTAATCTCGGTCACGGACTTAGGTTGTTTCCACTCAACAATAGCCTCAATCTTCGATGGATCAACACGGATACCTTTGGCCGAAACAACATGGCCAAGAAATACAACCTCCCGAATCCAGAACTCACATTTACTAAGCTTCGCATACAACTGATTGCTCAACAATCTCTGTAAAACAAATCTCAAGTGCTCATCATGCTCTTCTTCTGTCTTCGAGTACACAAGTATATCATCAATGAAGACAACCACAAACCGGTCTAGATAGTCTCTGAAAATTCTGTTCATCATGTCCATGAATGCTGCCGGTGCATTCGTGAGCCCAAACGGCATCACAAGAAACTCATAGTGACCATACCTAGTCCTAAAAGCTGTCTTCGGAACATCACACTCTTTCACCTTCAACTGATAGTACCCGGATCTCAGATCTATCTTCGAGAACACTGAAGCACCTCTCAACTGATCAAACAAATCGTCTATACTAGGCAACGGATACTTGTTCTTCACAGTCAACTGATTCAGCTGTCTATAGTCAATACACATACGCATACTACCATCTTTCTTTTTCACAAACAACACGGGAGCACCCCACGGAGAACTACTAGGCCTAATGAAACCACGGTCTAATAACTCTTGCAACTGACTCTTCAATTCTTTCAACTCTTTCGGAGCCATGCGATACGGAGCTATCGAAACTGGGTTAGACCCTGAAACTGTCTCAATCACAAACTCAACATCTCTGTCAGGAGGCAAGCCCGACAACTCTTCAGGAAACACATCTGGAAAGTCACACACTGTCCTGATATCTTTTGGTCTAGCTTCACTCATATCCGGATTCATAACATAAGCTAAATAAGCCCCACATCCTGAGTCCATTAACCTATGAGCCTCTAAAGTTGACACCACATTAGACAAGAACTTAATGTTCTCGCCTACTACTACTACCTCGTAGTCATCAGAAAGCTTCAAAGAAATTCTCTTTGTCTCAAAATCCACACTAGCCCGATGCTCAACCAACCAATCCATACCCAATATAATATCAAAACCGTAGAAAGGAAGTTCCATCATGTCAACTGAGAATACATGACCCTGAATCTTCAGTGGACACCTCCTATACATACGTCTAACCACAACTGTCTCACCAAAGGAACTAGTAACATGCATACTTACATCTAAGATCTCAACAGGAATATCTAACTTCTGTGCATGCTCACTCAAAATGTAGGAATGCGTAGAACCCGAATCAACCAAAGAAAGCAAAGACATAGACTGTAACTCGAAATTACCTGCTATCACATCGGTGTCGTTCCCGGCCTCTCTCTGAGCATAAACTCTCGCTGGCCCTCCCACCTCTGGCTGCACAGCCACAACATGAGCAAGGTTCCTCTGAGCATCTCCCCTAGGTGCATCAGCCCTAGGCTGGAAGTAGCCACGACCGTGCCCACGGCCTCTCTGAAAATCGTTACCTCTCGCAGGAGCCTGAGCAATGTTCGGTGCCTGAGCTGCCTGACGTGGACAGTCCCTCCTAAAGTGGTCCCTCGAGCCATAGTTCCAACAAGCATGGAAGTTACCCCAACACTCACCAGTGTGCTGCCTCCCACACTGTGCACACTCGGGCAAACGCCCTCCTCCTCTATGGCCCTGATGGCCTCTACCATGGTGGCCACTGCCACGTCTCTGATCAAACTGATGTCCGCCACCTCTGTGCCTCTTAGCATCTCTACCATCAAAGTTGTTGTGCCTCTTACCAGAACTAGATCCCCCATAACGCTTGGTCAGCCCCAAGCTATGCTCAATGTCCTTGGCTCTAGCAACCAAGACATCAAAGTCAGAATAATCTGAAGCTAAGGTATACCTCTTAACTTCCTCATGAAGCCCGTATCTGAAACAATCACATCGAGCCCTCTCAGTAGGCACTAACTCTGGAGCATACTGACTCAGACGGACGAAACGAATCTCATAATCAGTCACAGATGCATCCCCCTGAGTGAGAGCCATGAACTCTCTCTTTTTCTCATCTAGGTACCTCGGTCCTAAGTACCTCTTTCTGAAAGCAAACTCAAAGAAATCCCAATCTATCTCGGCCTCTGGAACTCCGGTAGTAATGGTGACCCACCAGGTGTAGGCATCACCCTGAAGCAATGAGATCACACAACCCAATCTACGTGCGCCCGCACAACCCATCTGAGCTAAGATACGAACCGTCTTCTCCAACCACAACTCCGACCTCTCCGGAGTAGATCCTCTAAACTCCTCGGCTCCCAAGCTACGGAGCCTCTCCAACGGTAGACTAGCATCATCACACCTAGGCTGAGCTGCAGCCTGAGCTCCCGCAACTGCGGCCTGGAAAGCTCCCGCTATCGCTTGCACTAACGGAGTCATGTCAATTCCAGCTGGACCTTGGCCACCTTGGCCACCCTGAGGTCCATCTCCTCCGGCTCCATCCTCACCTCCAGCTCCAGGTGGAGGAGGTGGTGGTGGTGGAGGTGGTGGTTGTAAAACTAAAATTGATTTTGATATAACATAAAATTTTAAGGATCAAATTGCAAAACAAATAAATTTTTAAGAACTCTTTAAAAGGTTCAAATATTAAACAAAATGTTTTGTATAAAATATTGTTTGAAGATTGGATCTCAAAACATTAAGTTTCTCAAACCTTTTTCATGTTTTTCAAAACCAAATTATGCAAAAATGGCCCTGCGTATCGATACACTCACCGTATCGATACACTTGAAACTTACTGTAATTCTGAATGAACATAGCGTATCGATACTCACTTCATACGTATCGATACAGTGTTCATCTGGGCAACCGTACCGATACGCTTAATAACCGTATCGATACGCCAAGCATAATTATTTGAAAATTTGTTTTGACCGTTATGACGTATCGATACTCTTGGTCACAGTATCGATACACATTGATGCAACAAATTAAATGGTTTTACAGAGACTTTGGACCGTATCGATACGACCCCCGTATCGATACGCTTTGATGCAACAAACTTAAACAGAAAGTTTGGACCGTATCGATACGCCTAGTGTATCGATACACTCTGTTTTTACGCACAACGGCTAGTTGGAATTTAAACTAGCGTATCGATACATCCTTGTCGTGTATCGATACGCGGTGCTGGGGAGCTGCCTTAATAGCTGGAAAAATGTTCCCAACGGCTCTTTCAATAAGTCAAATGATCCAAACGGCTAGAAACTGATTCAAGGGTATAAATACAAGCTTCATTTCACCAGGAAGATAAACAATACACATTCAAGCATCATCAAAGCAAAAATCCAAATCCTAGAGCTATTCAAAGCTATATTCTTGTGCCCAACTCTTTGTATTTCATTTTGTCATATTATTGAGAGTTTTTGGGTTGCTGTAATTGTAAGTGGGTAGACAATCATCCTTTGAGAGGAAATACTTGAGTTTACCAAAAATCTTCTTTGTATTTGAGTGGATTAAGCTTGGGGTTGAAAAGCTTAATCGATATTGTAAGGTTTCCTCCTCATCCAAGAAAAGGGGACGAATTCAAGTAGTGAATTGTTTTGGAAAATCCTTAGTGGGAGCTAAGGTAGTGGATGTAGAGTTCGGTTGTTGAACTTGAACCACTATAATCCATTGTGTCATTTTATTTTCCAATATTCTCTTCACAAAAATTTTTAATTGCCAATTCACCCCCCTCTTGGCCATTTGCAATTGTTTGATCAACTCAACAATTGGTATCAGAGCTACACTCATTGGAAGGATTACAACCCTCTTGAGTCGATCCTTGGAAAGTTGAAAGTTTGATCAACAACAAGTCAAGCAATGGCATCCACCTCCAACTATGAATCTCAATCCACCACCAAGCCACCATTCTTCAATGGGGATAACTATCTTTATTGGAAGAATAGGATGAGGCTCTTCATTAAGTCTACCGACTTTATGGTGTGGGATGTAGTTGAAGAAGGTCCATACATTCCCATGAGGAGAGATGGAGAAAGGCTTGTTCCAAAAATCAAAGCCGAAATGACCGATGATGAAAGAAGAAGGATGCAAGTGAACGACAAAGCTCTTCATGTAATATTTTGTGCACTTGGTCCGGATATCTACTCTAAGGTGTCTTCAATCGAAAATGCCAAGGAGGTTTGGGACACTCTCGAGACAACATATGAAGGGACTAGCGATGTAAAGGAGACAAAGATTGGACTACTCAATCTAAACTATGAGAACTTCAAGATGGATCCCGATGAAAGTGTTTCCCAAATGTTTGATCGATTCTCGGTCATTGTCAACGGTTTAAAGGGTTTCGGAGAAATCATTCCCGAAGACAAGCTAGTGAGAAAGTTGTTATACTCTCTTCTGGAATCATGGGATAGCAAGAGAACGGCCATAATTGAAGCCAAAGATTTGAAGACTCTTAAATTAGATGCTCTTGTTGGATCTCTACTCACACATGAGATTATGAGAAAGGGAAGAGAACAAGAGAAGAAGATAGTAGAAAAGAAGGAAGCTGAGAAAAAGAAAGTTGGAATCGCATTAAAGGCTTCACAATTAGAAAACAATTCTAGTGAGGATGAAGAAGAGGAAATGGCTATGTTGGCCAAACGATTTACTCAGTTTATGAAGTCAAATCGTGGAAGAAAATTCATGAGAAGAAGGGACTTCAAGAGTAAAAATAAGGAAGAGGAGATAGACCAAATTACTTGCTATGAATGCAACAAACCGGGTCACATTCGTTCCGAGTGTCCTCAATTGAAAAAGAAAAGCTTTGGGAGGAAGAACAAGCTCAAAGCACAAATTGCAACTTGGAGTGATGATGAGTCTTCCGAGGAAGAGGAAGAAGTGGCCAACCTATGTCTCATGGCCATCGATGATGAATCAAAGGTAACCTCTAATTCATACAATTTAGATTTTTCTATTGAAGAACTTCAAGATGCTTATGATGAACTTCAAGAAGTGTATGATGAGTTAGTAGAAAAATACAAGGAGTCCATTTTGAAAAACAAGAAAATAATTTCTGATTTAAAAATTCAAAATGAGACATTTTTAAAAAATAACTCCGAATTGGAAAAGAAAGTTTTATCTTTAGTTAATTTTTCAAATGATCTTAAAACTAAAAATCTTGAACTTGAAAAACTTCTTTCCGATTTTCAAGATTATCACACAAAGGAAGTAGATAATCTTAAAACATCTTTTGATATTGGGAAAAAGAATTTTGAGAAAGAAAATCATTTTAAACCCCAATATACAAAAAGAAAATATTTTATACCTAAACAAAGAAATTTTTATAAGCAAACTAAAAGTCATAAAATTAGAAATGTTTGGGTTCCTAAAGAACTTATCACTTCTAATAACTTAAATGCTATTGCTTCTTGGATTCCCAAGGGAACCAAATTGTTAAAGGCTAACACTCATGGACCCAAGATGATTTGGGTACCAAAAACCAAGGCCTAAATTCTTTGTTTGTAGGGGGAGCATTGCTTCAAGGCTAAAGCTTCAAGCAAAAATTCTTGGTACCTTGATAGTGGATGCTCAAGACATATGACCGGTGACAAAAGTAGATTTGTGGAAATAAAGCCTAAGAGTGGTGGAGTAGTAACCTTCGGTGATAACTCAAAAGGACTCATTGAAGGAATAGGCTCTATTGGTAATCACTCTTCTATCTACATTAAAGATGTTTTGTATGTCAACGGTCTTAAACATAATTTGTTGAGCATTAGTCAGTTATGTGATAAAGGTTTTAATGTTTTATTTGATAAAAGTGGTTGTAAAATTGTAAACATTAAAACAAATCAAACAATGCTCATAGGACATAGAATAGGCAATATTTACATGGTGCATTTAGATGACATCCATTCATCCCATGCATGTTTAGTTGCACATGATGAACATGACTCATGGCTATGGCATAGAAAGTTAGGACATGCAAGCATGAGTGTTCTAGAAAAATTAAATTCCCTTAATCTAGTTAGAGGTTTACCCAAACTTAATTTTTCAAATGATAAAATTTGTGATGCATGTTCAAAGGGTAAACAACATAGGAGTTCTTTTAAATCCATAAATGATGTCTCTACTAGTAGATGTTTACAATTGATTCATATGGATCTTTTTGGGCCAATTAGGACAATGAGCTTGGGTGGAAAATCATATGCATTTGTGCTTGTAGATGACTATTCTAGATATACTTGGGGTTCTATTCTTAAGTACAAAAGATGAGGCTTTAGAAAAATTCATCACATTTTCTAAAATAACTCAAAATGATCTTGAACTTAAAATTTCTCATATTAGAAGTGATCATGGAACTGAATTTCAAAATTTGGGTTTTGATGAGTTTTTAAATGAAAATGGGATTAGCCATAATTTTTCTGCACCTCGCACTCCTCAACAAAATGGGGTAGTTGAGAGGAAAAATCGAACTTTAGAAGAAATGGCTAGAACCATGCTTTGCGAAAATAATTTACCTAAATATTTTTGGGCAGAAGCTACAAATACCGCTTGCTATATAATAAATCGAGTAATGATTAGGCCAATCTTAAAGAAGACATCTTATGAGATTTTAAAGTCCAAAAAGCCTAACATTAGCTATTTTCATCCTTTTGGATGTAAGTGTTTTGTTTTAAATAATGGTAAAGAAAACTTAGGTAAATTTGATGCTAAAAGTGATGAAGCCATTTTCTTAGGGTATTCCTCAAACTCTAAAGCCTACCGTGTATTTAATAAAAGAACTCTAGTTGTTGAAGAGTCAATACATGTTGTTTTCGATGATAACCTCCTTTCGAGAAAGGAATCTTGTGATGATGATGATGTAGGAATCATTGATACTATTGATGGAGGACAAACATCAAAAGAGGATAAGATTCCAACTAAAGAAGAAGACTCACAAGAACCTCCTCTTGAAGGCTTAAAAGACTTAGCTCATGAAGAAAAAGAGGTATCTTACCCAAGGGAGTTAAACTATGTCAAAGATGGTGAAATCTTGGGTGATCCATCCAAGGGGGTAACCACTAGATCCTCTCTCAAATTAATGAATCATGTTGCGTTTCTTTCATGCATTGAGCCTAAAAACATTAAAGAAGCTTTAAAAGATGATTTTTGGATTTTGGCCATGCAAGAGGAATTAAACCAATTGAGAGAAGTAAAGTTTGGACATTAGTAGAAAGGCCTAAATATCAATCTACTATAGGTACAAAATGGGTTTTTAGGAATAAATTAGATGAAAACGGTAATATAGTGAGAAACAAGGCTAGGCTTGTTGCTCAAGGCTATACTCAAGAAGAGGGAATTGATTTTGATGAGACTTATGCACCCGTAGCAAGAATGGAAGCTATTAGAATGTTACTTGCATTTGCATGTTATCATGATTTCAAGCTTTTTCAAATGGATGTGAAAAGTGCCTTTTTAAATGGTTTTATAAATGAAGAGGTATATGTTGAACAACCACCAGGTTTTGAGGATTTAAAATTTCCAAACCATGTATTTAAACTTACAAAAGCTCTCTATGGTTTAAAACAAGCTCCAAGAGCTTGGTATGAGAGACTTTCAACTTTCTTAATTGAAAAGGGTTTTGAAAAAGGAAAGGTGGATACAACACTCTTCATAAAAAGATATAACAATGACATCTTAGTAGTTCAAATTTATGTTGATGATATTATTTTTGGTTCTACTAATGAGTGTTATTGTAAGGATTTTTCTAAGCTAATGCAAGGTGAGTTCGAGATGAGCATGATGGGGGAGCTCTCATTCTTTTTGGGACTCCAAATCAAACAAATGAGTGATGGCACCTTCATAAATCAAGCTAAATACGTAAGTGATATGCTCAAGAAGTTTGGCTTAGAGAATGCAAAACCTCAAGCCACACCTATGAGCTCTTCCATAAAGCTTGACAAAGATGAAGGAGGTAAATGTGTTGATTCTAAGCTTTATAGATCCATGATAGGTTCTTTGCTTTATCTTACCGCAAGTAGACCGGATATTATGTTTAGTGTTTGCTTGTGTGCTAGGTTTCAAGCTAGTCCTAAAGAATCACACCTTGTTGCCATTAAAAGAATTTTTAGATACCTAATAGACACACCGACCTTAGGTCTTTGGTATCCTAAGGATTCAACTTTTAGCCTTCATGCTTTTTCGGATGCGGATTATGGGGGATGTAAGATAGATAGGAAAAGTACTTCCGGTACATGTCAATTTTTAGGTAGTATGCTCGTATCTTGGTTCTCTAAGAAACAAAATAGCGTAGCCTTATCTACCACCGAAGCGGAGTATATATCCTTAGGGAGTTGTTGTGCTCAAGTCCTTTGGATGAAGCAACAACTCTTAGACTATGGTGTTAAAATGGAAACCATACCCCTTAGGTGTGACAACACTAGTGCCATTTGTCTCACTAAGAATCCCATTCAACACTCTCGAACTAAACACATAGAAATTAGACATCATTTTATTAGAGATCATGTTTCGAAAAATGATGTTGTTATAGAATTTGTTGACACCTTGAACCAATTAGCAGACATATTTACTAAACCTTTAGATAAAGAGCGCTTTTGGACACTTAGAAGAGAGTTAGGTCTAACTTGTCTCTCTTAATTATTTTTTTTTTGGTCCCAAAATGACAAAAATTTGCTTGAGATTGTTTGTGATTCATGTTTATGTTAATTTTGTTCTTTTTGCTTCTACACATATTGCTAAGGGAAGTATGTATCATGTTAAGTCATTAAAACTTGTTCATATAACACATACATGCATTTAGGGGCGTTTCAAATTGGATTTTTGCACATAAAAATACCAAAATTGCAGAAACAGGCAAGCGTGTATCGATACTGCATATCAGCGTATCGATACGGTATTCAAATCTGGGATTTCTGCAGATGAATGCGTATCGATACAGCATAGTGTATCGATACGGTAAGAGTCAAGGGAAAAAGTCAACACCGGTGCGTATCGATACGGTCAACTGTATCGATACACATAAAACGACAAAGATAAAATTAGGTTATAGCGTATCGATACGCATGCATAGCGTATCGATACTCGACGGACGGAAAGCCTATTTAGGGCTGTTTTAATCAAAATCCCACAATTTTAAAACTCCTCCTCTCTTTTTCAAAAACCCTAACCGAAAACCCCTATAAAAACCCTCTAAACTCTTCAAAATTTTACACAAATCTTCAAAATTTCTTGAGGGATTTTACTTCATACATCAAGGCTATCCTTGGGCATCAATCTTGTGCACTAACACACCCTCTTTCATCCACTCTAAGAAATCAAGGTAAATTTTTTTTCTTTTTTTCAATTTTTTTTAATTTTCGTCAATTTTCAATTATTATTTCAACTGATTTTTATATACATTATGATTAACTTACTATGGGTTTCATATTGTTCATAAAATTTTTCAAAAATATTTTTTTTTTGGTTCGAATATATTTTATATTCGATAATTTTTTTTTAAAACTAAGATTTGTTGTAAATATTCTTTAAAACATTTTTTTTAAAAATTACCTTGAATTATTAGAATCTATTGGATTAAATTGGATGTTAATTGCATACATATTCGAATCATTTTTGATGTATTTTCAAGATTATGGCTCCTAAAAAGGGGAATAAGAGACATCGCACCGCTTCCGTTTCTAATGAGGATGAGGGTAATCCTACTCCTAACCTTCCTCATATTATCCAAACTAGTTTTCCCACAGCCCTAGCTAGAGAAACCTATAAGCTTTGTATGGGAATCAATCTTAGGGAAGAACGAATCGTGTCTATTCCGTTTTTAAACTCTGCTAAATTCAAATTTAAATATCTCCCCTTAATTAGGCAATGGAAACTTTTAACCTTTTTAAACATTCCTCCTATTTTATATAGGAATCTTGTCATTGTCTTCTTTTCAAATGCTTATTGTGTCAATGATGACGCCAATGAGCATGTTATTGCCATTGAATCCTCGGTTATGGGAACTCCTATTCGAATTGATCAAAAAGTCTTGTGCACTGTTTTTGGTTTTGAGGATGTCGGGATAGATGATGAACACTCTTTAGGTTCGGGTTACATAGGTCCGGCAAAAGTTTTAGATGCTCATGATCGTATTCTTCATCTTATTATCTCTTGGTTTATTCGTCCCTCGGGTGGTAGATATTCTACCATTCGTCAAATTGATGATTTTTGGCTTACATGCTTTAGGGAGGGTAAACGACCAAATCTTTGTCAAATTATGTTTGCCGATCTTGTGTTTTTAGTTCAAAACCGTTACACCAAACTTGTTCAATCCTTTTACTACACAACGGCCTTGAGTTGTCTATTTCATTCCCTTGGTGTTGACTGCACACATGACCTTCCCGAAAACCTTGGCCAACCCATAGATGAGCATTCCCTTTCTCGCTCTGGTTTCTCTTTTGTCGGTAATGAATGGGTTCGCAACCCTCAAGCTGATCCTCCCGCTGCCCCGGTCAATGCCTCTCGCGCATCCTCTAGCCGTGCTTCTCATGACTCCTCCTCCATGGCAAATCTCATGACTTTCCTCAATGAGAAGTTCAATGCTATGGACGGTCGCTTCACCGCTATAGATAATCGGTTTACATCGATGGAAGAACGACTCCAAGGCATGGACAAGAAAATAGATACCTTGAGTGCTCGCCAAGACTCAATGGATCTTTCTCTTACAGCTTTCCATGGTGCTTGGATCAACCAAAACCAAAGGAACCAAACACCTCGAGAAGACGAAGACGAGGAAGAAGATGATGAGGATGACCATGATGATGATGGAGACGCGTAGATGCATCTCATATTAGGACATTTTAGGATTTCATTGCATTTTTATTAGAACTTGAATTATGCCTATTTTCTATGTTTTAGGATTTTTTAAAAGGTTTGGATTATTATGCTTGCTATGCTTGCTTGGTTTATGATTTTGGAGCTTTATGTTTATGATTGATATTCCTATGCTTGATTATTCTAATCCTTGTGTTTCTTTTTGATCTAACAAAAAGGGGGAGAAGGATTCATTGTGTAAAGGTCAAAATTTTTCAAAATTCTCTATCTTTAAGTAAGGGGGAGAAACAAATTTGTTTTGAAACATTTATCTTAAAGCAAGGGGGAGAAAAGCCTTTTTTAAAGTTTTCAAAAACTTAAAAATTTATTATGGTTTTGTTATATCAAAAAGGGGGAGATTGTAAAACTAAAATTGATTTTGATATAACATAAAATTTTAAGGATCAAATTGCAAAACAAATAAATTTTTAAGAACTCTTTAAAAGGTTCAAATATTAAACAAAATGTTTTGTATAAAATATTGTTTGAAGATTGGATCTCAAAACATTAAGTTTCTCAAACCTTTTTCATGTTTTTCAAAACCAAATTATGCAAAAATGGCCCTGCGTATCGATACACTCACCGTATCGATACACTTGAAACTTACTGTAATTCTGAATGAACATAGCGTATCGATACTCACTTCATACGTATCGATACAGTGTTCATCTGGGCAACCGTACCGATACGCTTAATAACCGTATCGATACGCCAAGCATAATTATTTGAAAATTTGTTTTGACCGTTATGACGTATCGATACTCTTGGTCACAGTATCGATACACATTGATGCAACAAATTAAATGGTTTTACAGAGACTTTGGACCGTATCGATACGACCCCCGTATCGATACGCTTTGATGCAACAAACTTAAACAGAAAGTTTGGACCGTATCGATACGCCTAGTGTATCGATACACTCTGTTTTTACGCACAACGGCTAGTTGGAATTTAAACTAGCGTATCGATACATCCTTGTCGTGTATCGATACGCGGTGCTGGGGAGCTGCCTTAATAGCTGGAAAAATGTTCCCAACGGCTCTTTCAATAAGTCAAATGATCCAAACGGCTAGAAACTGATTCAAGGGTATAAATACAAGCTTCATTTCACCAGGAAGATAAACAATACACATTCAAGCATCATCAAAGCAAAAATCCAAATCCTAGAGCTATTCAAAGCTATATTCTTGTGCCCAACTCTTTGTATTTCATTTTGTCATATTATTGAGAGTTTTTGGGTTGCTGTAATTGTAAGTGGGTAGACAATCATCCTTTGAGAGGAAATACTTGAGTTTACCAAAAATCTTCTTTGTATTTGAGTGGATTAAGCTTGGGGTTGAAAAGCTTAATCGATATTGTAAGGTTTCCTCCTCATCCAAGAAAAGGGGACGAATTCAAGTAGTGAATTGTTTTGGAAAATCCTTAGTGGGAGCTAAGGTAGTGGATGTAGAGTTCGGTTGTTGAACTTGAACCACTATAATCCATTGTGTCATTTTATTTTCCAATATTCTCTTCACAAAAATTTTTAATTGCCAATTCACCCCCCTCTTGGCCATTTGCAATTGTTTGATCAACTCAACAGTGGTGGAGCGCCAACTCCCGCAGCCACCGGCCCTTCCAGATGAGCCTCCACTCCAACAGCCGGCTCAACAGGAGCCGCAACCCGTGGTTCCTGACGAACCACTCTCGGTCTACCTCTCAGTCTAGACATTGCTCTCACAAATATTAACTACAACCACAACAACAAAACATACAAGTTGGGTTAGCAAGGCAAGGCTTCCAAGTGTTCAAGTACGTTCCCTCACTAAAAAAAAACCATTTTTCAATGTAATAGTAGCAATGGGACTCACACACACATGCTTTGAATAAAACAAGCAACATACTCGTCAAACAGGCAACCATTCTTACAAGCAAGCAAACACCGTGCATATCAAGCAAAAACTTGAACTTACCTCACCTACCTGCCCAAGGTCTCGGTAACCTTAGGCTCTGATACCAACAAGTGTAACCCCCTCGTCCCGGTCTGGTCGGATGACCGGTCCGAGTGGGCCACACGGGGAAAACCGAAGCAAAACCCGTTAAGGCCTCCCCTCGGTTGACGACCCAGAAAATTTCCTTTAACTTTAGTCTTATCTAGATGCGTATTTAATTCCTACGTGGAACATAACAGCGGAAGATACAAACAACGAAACATTTACCGACCAAACAAAGCATAAACAGTCCATTTTACTTCATTACAGCAGGCCGTTTCGAAACGCCCTTAGGGTGTTCCGAAACGCCTAGACTAAGTCAACAGGCCAGGGTCAACCATAAGGTGACCGTTCCGAAATAGGGGTGACCCATATCGGAACGACCTTGACGGTCAATATCTCGTGGTCAACGAGATTTGACCGTTTCGGAACATCAAAGGCCCGTTTCGGAACGGCTTCATCTCGCCAATTTCTCAAAATTCCAGTAGCAAAAACATTCTGAAACGCCCTCATCCGTTTCGAAACGGCAGGCCATTTGCAAAGGGACCGTTCCGGAACAGGGGGACCCGTTCCGAAACACCCCCTGTCTACAGACTCGTCTGGGCTGTTTTGAGGCACAAGGGTGCCCCAAGACACCACCAAAACACCTTACAACATCAAAACAAAACAACTTAAGGGTTAACAACTATACTAGCATGCTTCAACAACATAAGACAAGACTAATCACCAAGATAAGACTTCACCAAGCATGCATTCAATCAAACACAAAGATAGCGTTCCAAGCACCTACTAACATTCAAAAGAGCAATTTAGGCATGACTTACAATTCATCATAGCAACACCAACCATGTAAAAGAAAGATATAAGGGAGTCTAAACATGCTCCTAGCAACCAACAACAACCAACAACACATTACACATCACATTGCTTAAACTATTACATGTCTTAGCATTAAAAATCCATACTTGATGAACTCAAGTCCAAAAACCACACTTGGAGCCTTCCACTTGCGCGAGCAACCCACGAGCTAAGGATCTGCAATGTTGAACAAAGAGAGCGTAAGCAATGATGCTTAGTGAGGGTAAGCTCTAAAAACAAACCTCAACATTGCAGGGTCCGAGCACGATCTAGCCAAAGCATTTACAACATACCAAGAATCCACAAGAGCCACAATATAAGATGCATGAACAAAGTATACAAGTGAATGTCATGATCAACAAGCTCTAACTTTCTCAACATAAATAGCCACATCAAACATCCTCACAAGGATCATTAGTCTCAACACATTGATACATATATCAAACAACATTGGCACCTAGATATGACTCAAATACGCGGATAACCGTTGGAACTCACGTCCAACAACACAACCTTTACCCGACGGTGGGATTACACTCATCACCGGTCTCGCGGAGGGGATTCCACTCATCCTCACGCCCCGTCGATGGGATTCCACTCATCACCAACTATATTTAAATACCATTTACGGGCGTACCCGTACTCCTCCTTGGTGACTCAACGCCACCAAGGCCACGCGCGACTTTTGACTCATGTGTACACACTAACATCCTAATGATCGATCATTTGTATTTAAGTATACTAGTGCCAATAATTTACTCATTCCACATTACTCATTTCAATCATTTCCGTGCTTAGCACGTACTCACCATGAACACAATCATGAACCAACACCATGCATGCTTTAAGCAATACAAATCATGCCTCATCTCACATGTATAATACAATATACATAAGCATTCATATCACAACACATACGAGGCATATACATTCATACATTCAAGTTCATCCAAGGGCTCTAGATCAAGCTTAGGATTAGGCTACCACCCTAATCCTAACTCTAGGTGGGTCTACCAAGCCCAACCTAGTCCATATACTCGAACCAACCAACTTAAAACCATTTAAAACAATTAACCACTCACCTAAGCTTCCAAGCTCAAGACCAAGCAAGCAACAACCTTCAACTTCCCGAATTCCCTTCCGATGCTTCACCGATGCCCAAACTTGACTCTAATCAATCCCAAACACAAACAAAACATCCACAATCAATATCTTGTCGTCGAAACTAACCCGGATTATCATTACCAAGCATTCAACACTCAAAACAAGACCAAAAACAGGATTTTCGAGCAGCCCACTTGACCCACTGAATTCTCTCATTTCAAACACCCAAACAAGCATCAATTGCACCCAAAATGATCCTCATAAATCATACTACCTACAGCCCCCAAATTCCAATCTTTAACAGCCCCCAAACCCACATTAAAACCCTCCAAAAACCCTCTCAAGGCCAAATTCCGAAAATTCCCAAAATCACTTGAAATTCATATATGATATACCATTTGACTTCCTTATACCACAACTAAGTATATTAAATCAAAATACTTCGCTTAACAACTTAAAAATCACATTTTTAATCAAGATATTCAAAAATGACATTTTCTAAAACTTCCATGGAAACTAAAATGAAAGGTACTTTTACGAAGGGGGAGATGAGGGGAAGTCAAAAATACCATTACCTTTCAAAACGGAGTTGAAATGAGGAGTAGAGGTGATGGAACAGTGAACCCCCAAGGAGAGAAGAAGGTAACGGTGGTTTTCTTGAAAGAGTGAAGGGAAGAAGATGAGAAGGGTGGGTGTTTTATTTGACATGTGATAATTTTAAAGCTCAAAAGACTTGTTTGCCCTTAATGAAATGGAATATTCACAAGGACATATAGTCTATGGCCATTTGGGGTTTAATTCCAAAATATAGTCTATCTTCAAATTAATAAATTTGCAAACCAAACCCGAACCATTTTCAAATCATAAAACCGAACCCAAAGGAATATTAAATTATTATTTTCACCTAACCCCTAAACCCGGGTGTTACATTACTTCCAAGGAATAATTTAATATTCTAATTCAATGAGTTATGTTCTAGGACGGAAAAGTGAATGTTACAGTTGCTTACACCAAAAACCGTTTAAATGTGTTAACTTAGTTTCTTACTCTCTTCCCCAGAGCCTTCCATGGCAGGGCTTGAAAGGTGGCACCAAAAAGCACAAGTAGGACAAGATTAGTGAAAAGAAGATGCTGTGTAGAACCAGGATTTTTTTCGGGTATATATAAGAAAAGATAATAAATAAAACAAATTTAAAATGAATAATAAAATTAGCCCAAAAATATATTACAATGTCTAAGTCATTACAAAGCCCAAATTAAATGGTGAAGACCCATTACAGCTCATGCCCAGCCCAACAAACACAAAATAACCCTTTTCGACCCATTTGTGCTTCTGTTTCCCGCCCAAAATTGAACACCAATGGACACATGGCAGGCTATCATTGGTTCTGTCCGTTTCACACAAATTACGACCTGTCTGGAACCAACGAAGCATGATGATGTCATGATTGGCAGCCAGTATAAATGCCTGAGAAGAGAGATAAAAAAATCAACCATTAGGCAATTAATACCCTCATAATTACCAAACACAAAAACCGAAAGGTCGGGAGTTAAAGAGTCACCTGAGAAACCAGATCTGTTCGAGGAAGACAATCGGAGCAAAGGAACGGTGCCAGAAGCTCGCCGGAGACATAAAAACACCAAACTGAAGTAACTTCAAACTCTAATCCCTTCATTTGCTTATCAAACCTAATCGAAAACATTAATAGAGTCAAAATCTCTAAAAACAGAGTCCTAGGTTGTTAAAAACTGGATCTCAGAACCTAAATCATCTTCTAAATCCTATTCTAAACCTAAAATCAGATCTATAAATAGATAATAAAACCTAGATCTAACAGAAATTAAAAAACAGATTCAAGTATAATAGGCAGATCCAAGTTCGAATAAAAAAATAATAATTAAATAATAAAAAGAGAGGTTTGAGAGGCTTATCTCGTGTTGTCGTCACTGAGAACGTTGCCGGAGTGGAGATCTGAGCTTTAGGACCACGGTCGGAGTTGAAAAACGTAGTGGTGAGGCTACTAGTTTTGGGTAGGTAGTTTAGGAATGGGAGAAGTGGGACGTTTCTGATGAAAAAGGGAATAGATCTAGGTTTAGGATGAAAATCCAAGAATTTTGGATAGATTTAGGGTTCCAACGATGGTAGAGACGGTGGCCGGAGTTATAGACGGCGGCCAAAAAAGTTTAGGTTGGTCGGAGAAGATGACCAGAGAAGTTCCAGTCGTCGGAGAAAGGTTGAAGATGATCGGAGACCGATCGAAAATTTCAGAGAGATCGGAGAAGATGACCGATAGATTTCCGGTCACCGGAAGAGTGAAAGAGATGATCGGAGATGATATTCGGTGACCGGTATCATCTCGACGATCGAGAAACATGTCAGAGAGTTTTTGAGGAAAGGTTGAAGATCAAAGTGAGGGTTTTAGAAAAGTTTTCAAAGTGTTTTTAGGAAAATTTGGATTTTGATCTTTTAAAACATGTTTCGGGAAGAAATTTAGTGTTTATGAGGATCAAATTTAAGAAAATTGAAGAACTGAGGAAGAAAAGAGAAGAAAAGTGAGGGTTTGACCGGAAAAGGCTTAGGGTTTTTAGGTTTTAGGTGTTTGGGTTCAGAGCGTTTAGAGAGAGATAGGAATGAGGAGAGAGGGAGGGGGAGAGAATATGGCCGTTCCAACTCGGGAGTGGCCTATTTATACGGAGTTGGAAACGACGTCGTTTTGGTGAGCCGGGTCGCGATGCGATTCGCGTGTTTTTGCGCGGGTTTGGATACGGGTCTGTGACCTGGTCAAATAAAAATGTCGGGTCTGGGCTTAGGTCAAACGAGCTTTCTGTTTTTGGCTTTGGTTTGACGGGTTTGGGTTGTTCTTTTAGAATTTTAGGTTTGGGCTTCCTTTTTTAGATTTCCTTATAATTCGGTCATTGTTTCCTTGTAATTTGGGCACCCAGTTTTCCATTTAATTCAATTCAATCTATTTCCAGTATTATTTAGTTTATCTAATTATTTTACTTAATTGTTTAATTAAATTGAATGCTTGCATATTTTAAAATCATATAAAATGTTGTTTAGAGACTTAAAATCACATGTTTGAAATAGGATTAGAGCCTCATAGTAGTTTACTTAATTGCAATTGGGTAGGATAGATCATTGTAGCAAATAAATGAATATTTGAAACAATATTAGAACATTCAATATTGATTAGTGTCACAATGAAGAGTGATGTTAACCAATGAGAGTTTCAATTTTTCATTTCAACTTAAAAATGGAAATAATTTAATAATTAGGTAAAATTAAAATTAAAATAGAATTAATGATTATAGTCACTTTAATTAGGAATACTATCACTTTTGGGCTCATGAGATAGGATAAGAGAAATTCTGGGGCTGCGCACAGTTGCTGGAGATATGGTTCATGAGACATAGGTGGAATGCGCCTTACAGAGGGGTTCGATATCTTGTTACTTATTCACCAATAAGGGAGCATATAGTTGATTGCGTTCTAGAAAGGAAAACTGAGAAGCATTGGGAGGAGTATCTCAAATATCTAAAAGATACAGATGTGGTGTGGAAGGCTTCATGGCTAAACAGAGGTACAACTTTCCTATACCGTTGCGGAAATAGAGATTGGGTTCCATTGCCAGGAATTTGGGGAGGGACAACCTACTGCCCGTTGCTAGTATCAAGGAAATTTGGATCAAGGCAGTTTGTACCGACCACTACTGGGATGGCCAAATTCGAGTACGCCCATAAGACTAATGACTATAAAGGATTGATATTACAAACCTCGAAGGCATGAGAGACAACGAGAATAGTTCAGCCTTACCCAAGCTTGGAAGTGATGACAAGGTACAACGAATGGAGAGCTCAGAGGGTCAACGACACCACATTCCAGGAAAAGCCATCAAGAGCTGGTACCTCAACTCAAGCAATTCATGAGTCACCTTCAGCTTTGGAAAAACTTAGGCATGATCGAGAACAAGATTTGAAGAAGTACGAAAAAGGAATTAACGACCTTAAGGAAGAACTAACTATGACACAGCTACAAGTGGAAATTCATAAAGGAAAAGAGAAAGAATTAATAGAACAAAACAAGAAAACAAGTCAAGAATTGAAGGAGCTGCGGGAACTGTATGACGACTATAAGGCTAAGCAAAAAAGAGGTACAAGCAAAGTAATAAAGAGCTTATCAGAGAAGTTGGATGCGATGACTAATGATAGGGATGACTACAAGAAGATGTACGATAGGAAAGCACGGGCAAGCAAGGAGTCGAGTGACAAAGCTAAGAAAAAGCTAGAAGAAGAGCAGGCCAGGAATTTCGACTTAACTAGCCAAGTAACACAGCTAGAGGGATTGATCACCAAATACCACAATGAAGATAAGATCCAAGCATAGATAGAGAATGAGAGACTGCAGAAAAGGATAACAGAGTTAGAAAATGTTGTTCAAGATCTGAAAGACAAGCTTGCTGGTTATGAAGGGGCATTAATGATGGAAAGAGGTGCATGGAAGGACAAGTATGAGGCAACACGGTGAACAGTCCAATGTAAAAATGATGAATTAGTGAGCTTCAAGGTGCAAGTCAAGAGCATTGCTTCATATGTCCAGATTCTATCAAGACAAGCCACAAGTCTGCTGGAGCAACCCAACGTTGAAGAAGAACATGGACAGGCTATTGTAAGTTTGTTGCATGAGCTAGTCAACCTGGGAATTAGGGCTAGCAGTTTCTTGTAGCAAGTTTATCTTTTCTATGTAATTAAATTTTCAGACAAATAAGGTGTTTCTAAAAAGACTGGTTCCTAAGTTCGATGTCCTTTTATTGCATTCATGCATACATTTATTCATTTGAAATTCGATGATAAATAAAGAATTTAATAAAGGAAAGGTTTAATGACAGAATCTGCTTTAAGCCGTAACCATTCTGCACTCATACGGAACCTGCTTACGTTCCAAATCCATGGTTTTCGAGGATCGAATTGCTAGTCTCGAGAATGAGCGTGTGGAAACATAGAACCACTTTGACAGAATTGAACAGTCAATCAAGGACTACTTCACTAAGACTCAAGCGGAGATCATTAATCAGTTGACTGCTCTATTAGGTCCCAAAGAATCCGGAAAGGCTAAAGCAGCTGAATGAGCTTCCAATGATGTAAATAATCAAGCCGAAACTACATCCCACATTAGGATGCAATCCGAGAAACCTCCTATTGCAAAGAAGGTCCACATTAATCTGGCAGGAACGACACCGAGTCACCCGGTGCATATCGGAGCAAACTTTGGAAGTGGTGAAGAAGTTCCAGACCTGAACACCCTCGATCAAATTGAGAAGATACACGTTGAGATTGAACGAAAGTATGAAGAGCGTTGCAAGGCTCTGGAAGATTGTTTGCTAGAATTACAGAAGGCTAGCGAAATGGGATAGGGTGATGTTGAGATGAGTTTGGTAGTTGACTTAGTGCTTCCTCCTAAGTTCAAAGCTCTAGACTTCAAGAAATATGATGGAACCACTTGTCCAAAGGCTCATCTTACGATGTACTACAGAAAGATGGCTGCTTATTTGAAAGATGAAAAGTTGTTGATACACTGTTTCCATGACAGTTTAACTGGTTCAGTTGCCCGTTGGTATACACAATTAAGCCGAGTAAACATTCGTTCCTAGAAGGATCTCTCAGAAGCTTTTGTGGAGCATTATAAACATGTTATAGAAATGATTCTGAGCCAGGTAATGCTACAAGGAATGGAACAAAGAAGTGATAAAACGCTCTGACAATATGCTCAGAGATGGAGAGATGTTGCAGCTCAAATACAACCCTCGTTGATGGAAAGTGAGATTGCCCACATGTTTGTCCAAACTTTGAGAGGCCCACTCTTTGAAAGGCTCATCAGCAATGCCACCCAAAAATTTGCTGACATTGTGATGACCGGAGAATTGATAGAAGCCGCAATAAAAGTGGAAGGATTGAGAGCGGAGAGAGTTCCTGCATGAACTATAAGAGAAAAGAGAACGAAGTGAATAATGCAAGCACACATGAAGCTTCGAAAAACGTGACCATTACTTCACCTGGAACTACAATAGGAAACTCACAAAACTCAAAAAGAGGGATTCTCGAGGGCTGAGAAATGATAGGATGAATTTTACACTAATCCCGATGTCATATGCTAAACTATACCCCTAGTTGCATGAGGCAGATCTGGTAAGGCCATATCATCTGACACCTCTACATCCTCCTTACCCTCCGTGGTACAAAGCAGATGCCCATTGTGAATTCAATGCCAAAATACCAAGGCACTCGATTGAAACATGCATAGTATTTAAGAAAGTGGTGTAGAATTTGATCAATACTGGGATATTGAAGTTTGATGAGCCCAATATTGCAGCTAATCCCCTTCTGAGTCATGGGGGACGTAGGGTAAACATGATAGAGAAATATGACGAGGCAAAGAGGCGAAAGACTGATGTATCAGAAATTCAGTCCCCGTTGAGATGGGTGATTGAGTAGTTATATAATGCCAGGATGATTGAAATTGGCATGAAGATTGAAATGGAAGTACCCGCTAAAGTGTATTGTGAATATCACCAAGAATGTGATCATGAAATCCAACAATGTCAGGAGTTCAGGGACCTGGTTCAAAAGTTGATGGATAATAAAGAAATTAAGTTCTTTGAGAAGGTTGGAACAAGAAAAGAGGTTGAGGTGTGTGCATCAGAAAGTTCTGGGGCAAAATATGGAGTGCATAAACCTTTGGTTGTATTTGTCAGGCCAAAGGATGCAAGTACAAAGCCAATAATGGCCCTAAAGTTAATAATCTCGACCCATGCGCCGTTTGCTTTCAAAAGCACCAATGTGGCTCCTTGTAATTACACGGCCAATGTGTCAATACTAGAGAAGGAGAAATTACAATAAACAAAGCCAAGTGATGAAGCAAAGGATGAATCAGAGAAAGATAAGCAGCCAAATACGGAGTCAGTAAATGAAGTAGGCCATTTCACTCGAAGTGGCAAGTGCTACTCCTCCCCATAAGTGATGAACGAGGTCGAGAAAGCTAAGGAAAAGGCACCTGCCACCCCTGAGAAGATTTTTGAAGAAGACCCCGCTCCGAAGATAAATGAACCGATGATAGAGGAGCAAGCCTGGGAATTTTTGAGGTTTTTAAAGCACAGTGAGTACAACATAGTAGAAGAATTAAAGAGGCAGCAGGCAAGGATTTCAGTTCTAGAGTTACTATTGAGTTTTGAAGGGCATCGTAATGCTTTGATGAAGGTGCTTAATTAGACGTTTGTGCCAAATAATATCTCAGTAGATAAACTGTACAGAATCGTGAATCATATTATTGCTGACAACTACATAACATTCACCGATGATGAAATCCCAAAAGGAGGAATGGGGTCAGTAAAGGCTTTGAATATTACCATGCATTGTAAAGGATATGTGCTGCCTGGAGTCTTAATTGATAATGGATCCGCCCTGAATGTCATGCCAATGGCGACTCTGTAAAGGTTGCCTATTGATGATTCCTACATGAAGGCATATTAGAATACTGTGAGAGCCTTTGATGGAACAATACGAGATGTACTGGGAAGGATAGAAGTGCCATTGCTGATAGGATCGGCGGTTTACAATATAGATTTTGTGGTAATGGATATCAAGCCTACCTATAATTGTTTGCTCGGGCGACCCTGGATTCACTCGACAGGAGCAGTCCCATCATCTCTGCACCAAAAACTCAAGTTTGTCATAGAAGGGAAGTTGATTAGTGTTAGAACGGAAGAAGACATCATCGCCTCCATAAAAACTGATGTTCCGTATATTTAGACATATGAAAATGCCTTGCAGTGTTCTTTCTAGGCACTGGAATTTGTGATTGCCACTTTTGTGGCTGAGGGAAAACCATTTCCACAGCCAGAATTGTCAAACTGCACCAAAATGACTGTACGAGAGACACTTGGAAGGGGTGCGAAGACAGGCAAAGGACTTGGAAAACACCTGCATGAAAGTTTGCAACCAAGGCGCATTCTTATAAAGAATGGTCATTTTGGATTGGGGTTCACTCCTAATGTACACGATCGATTAAGAGAGTTAAGAAAGAAGAGAGAACAGAGGAAAGCCTGCATGTAGGGAACAGAGGCGTCCTCCCGACTGGTGACATCTTTTGACATGTCAAAGATTTTCAAATCACGTGGATTCGCGAATGTTGAAAAGCAGCTAGAGGAGGTTAATCAAGAAACGATAAGACTGCATGAGGAGGAAATCTTTGGCAATAATCTGGATGTGTTTTTTGTTGGTGGAATTTTTGAAGGTGCTCGACCTGGTGAATTTTTTAGAATGATCTGCCCCTGTGCTCTAGGCAAGACATTGAAGAATTGGATAGCTGAAGACATTTCCCTTGTAACCAATATCGAAACAGAGTAAATACTAGGACCACCTTATACCTTTTCCCGCGAGTATAAGAGGATTATCTGTAAAACGCCATTATATGATCATTTTAATAAAGATGCTTTCCATGCTAATTCACAAAAGGCAAACGAGTTTTTATTTTTTTGCATCATTTTCAAAATATATTATTATTTTCTTTGCATGTCTTCAACTATCGACTGTATGAATGATCCTAAACCCAATCCTGGGGTAGGACCTGAACAGCCAGTGTGTCTAGCTGAGGATGAAATAGAATGTGAAATCCCTGAAGAATTACTGAGGCTGGTAGAAAAGGAATACAAGCAGATATTGCCTCATAAAGAAGAGTTAGAGATTCTCAATCTGGGAACAGATGAGACTAGAAGAGAAGTAAAGATAGGGGCAACATTTTCGTCCAGAAAGAAGCAAGAATTATTTGATCTGTTGCGCGAGTTCAAAGATGTCTTCGCTTGGTCCTATCAAGATATGTCAGGATTGAATATTGACATAGTGGTACACAAACTGCCCATTAGATCTGAATGCAGGCCGGTTCAACAGAAGCTTAGAAGATTGAGGCCGAAAATGGTAATAAAGATAAAAGAAGAGGTAAAGAAACAAATTGATGCTAGTTTTCTTGCGGTATCTCAGCATCCAGAATGGGTGACTAATATAGTCTATGTACCAAAGAAAGACGGGAAAGTACGAATGTGTGTCGACTACAAGGACCTGAATAGGGCCAATCCAAAAGATAATTTTCCTCTGCCACAAATGGATATTCTGGTTGACAATACGTTAGGGCATTCCTGGTTTTCTTTTATGGATGGTTTCTCAAGATACAATCTGTTGAGTTGATCAAACAATTGCAAATGGCCAAGAGGGGGGTGAATTGGCAATTAAAAATTTTTGTGAAGAGAATATTGGAAAATAAAATGACACAATGGATTATAGTGGTTCAAGTTCAACAACCGAACTCTACATCCACTACCTTAGCTCCCACTAAGGATTTTCCAAAACAATTCACTACTTGAATTCGTCCCCTTTTCTTGGATGAGGAGGAAACCTTACAATATCGATTAAGCTTTTCAACCCCAAGCTTAATCCACTCAAATACAAAGAAGATTTTTGGTAAACTCAAGTATTTCCTCTCAAAGGATGATTGTCTACCCACTTACAATTACAGCAACCCAAAAACTCTCAATAATATGACAAAATGAAATACAAAGAGTTGGGCACAAGAATATAGCTTTGAATAGCTCTAGGATTTGGATTTTTGCTTTGATGATGCTTGAATGTGTATTATTTATCTTCCTGGTGAAATGAAGCTTGTATTTATACCCTTGAATCAGTTTCTAGCCGTTTGGATCATTTGACTTATTGAAAGAGCCGTTGGGAACATTTTTCCAGCTATTAAGGCAGCTCCCCAGCACCGCGTATCGATACACGACAAGGATGTATCGATACGCTAGTTTAAATTCCAACTAGCCGTTGTGCGTAAAAACAGAGTGTATCGATACACTAGGCGTATCGATACGGTCCAAACTTTCTGTTTAAGTTTGTTGCATCAAAGCGTATCGATACGGGGGTCGTATCGATACGGTCCAAAGTCTCTGTAAAACCATTTAATTTGTTGCATCAATGTGTATCGATACTGTGACCAAGAGTATCGATACGTCATAACGGTCAAAACAAATTTTCAAATAATTATGCTTGGCGTATCGATACGGTTATTAAGCGTATCGGTACGGTTGCCCAGATGAACACTGTATCGATACGTATGAAGTGAGTATCGATACGCTATGTTCATTCAGAATTACAGTAAGTTTCAAGTGTATCGATACGGTGAGTGTATCGATACGCAGGGCCATTTTTGCATAATTTGGTTTTGAAAAACATGAAAAAGGTTTGAGAAACTTAATGTTTTGAGATCCAATCTTCAAACAATATTTTATACAAAACATTTTGTTTAATATTTGAACCTTTTAAAGAGTTCTTAAAAATTTATTTGTTTTGCAATTTGATCCTTAAAATTTTATGTTATATCAAAATCAATTTTAGTTTTACAATCTCCCCCTTTTTGATATAACAAAACCATAATAAATTTTTAAGTTTTTGAAAACTTTAAAAAAGGCTTTTCTCCCCCTTGCTTTAAGATAAATGTTTCAAAACAAAATTGTTTCTCCCCCTTACTTAAAGATAGAGAATTTTGAAAAATTTTGACCTTTACACAATGAATCCTTCTCCCCCTTTTTGTTAGATCAAAAAGAAACACAAGGATTAGAATAATCAAGCATAGGAATATCAATCATAAACATAAAGCTCCAAAATCATAAACCAAGCAAGCATAGCAAGCATAATAATCCAAACCTTTTAAAAAATCCTAAAACATAGAAAATAGGCATAATTCAAGTTCTAATAAAAATGCAATGAAATCCTAAAATGTCCTAATATGAGATGCATCTACGCGTCTCCACCATCATCATGGTCATCCTCATCATCTTCTTCCTCGTCTTCGTCTTCTCGAGGTGTTTGGTTCCTTTGGTTTTGGTTGATCCAAGCACCATGGAAAGCTGTAAGAGAAAGATCCATTGAGTCTTGGCGAGCACTCAAGGTATCTATTTTCTTGTCCATGCCTTGGAGTCGTTCTTCCATCGATGTAAACCGATTATCTATAGCGGTGAAGCGACCGTCCATAGCATTGAACTTCTCATTGAGGAAAGTCATGAGATTTGCCATGGAGGAGGAGTCATGAGAAGCACGGCTAGAGGATGCGCGAGAGGCATTGACCGGGGCAGCGGGAGGATCAGCTTGAGGGTTGCGAACCCATTCATTACCGACAAAAGAGAAACCAGAGCGAGAAAGGGAATGCTCATCTATGGGTTGGCCAAGGTTTTCGGGAAGGTCATGTGTGCAGTCAACACCAAGGGAATGAAATAGACAACTCAAGGCCGTTGTGTAGTAAAAGGATTGAACAAGTTTGGTGTAACGGTTTTGAACTAAAAACACAAGATCGGCAAACATAATTTGACAAAGATTTGGTCGTTTACCCTCCCTAAAGCATGTAAGCCAAAAATCATCAATTTGACGAATGGTAGAATATCTACCACCCGAGGGACGAATAAACCAAGAGATAATAAGATGAAGAATACGATCATGAGCATCTAAAACTTTTGCCGGACCTATGTAACCCGAACCTAAAGAGTG
Source organism: Hibiscus trionum (assembly GCA_030270665.1). Taxonomy (NCBI): domain Eukaryota; kingdom Viridiplantae; phylum Streptophyta; class Magnoliopsida; order Malvales; family Malvaceae; genus Hibiscus; species Hibiscus trionum. Next base: position 2,500,759 of record BSYR01000016.1, read on the forward strand.
TTCATCATCTATCCCGACATCCTCAAAACCAAAAACAGTGCACAAGACTTTTTGATCAATTCGAATAGGAGTTCCCATAACCGAGGATTCAATGGCAATAACATGCTCATTGGCGTCATCATTGACACAATAAGCATTTGAAAAGAAGACAATGACAAGATTCCTATATAAAATAGGAGGAATGTTTAAAAAGGTTAAAAGTTTCCATTGCCTAATTAAAGGGAGATATTTAAATTTGAATTTAGCAGAGTTTAAAAACGGAATAGACACGATTCGTTCTTCCCTAAGATTGATTCCCATACAAAGCTTATAGGTTTCTCTAGCTAGGGCTGTGGGAAAACTAGTTTGGATAATATGAGGAAGGTTAGGAGTAGGATTACCCTCATCCTCATTAGAAACGGAAGCGGTGCGATGTCTCTTATTCCCCTTTTTAGGAGCCATAATCCTGAAAATACATCAAAAATGATTCGAATATGTATGCAATTAACATCCAATTTAATCCAATAGATTCTAATAATTCAAGGTAATTTTTTAAAAAAAATGTTTTAAAGAATATTTACAACAAATCTTAGTTTTAAAAAAAAATTTATCGAATATAAAATATATTCGAACCAAAAAAAAATTATTTTTGAAATATTTTATGAACAATATGAAACCCATAGTAAGTTAATCATAATGTATATAAAAATCAGTTGAAATAATAATTGAAAATTGACGAAAATTAAAAAAATTGAAAAAAAGAAAAAAATTTACCTTGATTTCTTAGAGTGGATGAAAGAGGGTGTGTTAGTGCACAAGATTGATGCCCAAGGATAACCTTGATGTATGAAGTAAAATCCCTCAAGAAATTTTGAAGATTTGTGTAAAATTTTGAAGAGTTTAGAGGGTTTTTATAGGGGTTTTCGGTTAGGGTTTTTGAAAAAGAGAGGAGGAGTTTTAAAATTGTGGGATTTTGATTAAAACAGCCCTAAATAGGCTCTCCGTCCGTCGAGTATCGATACGCTATGCATGCGTATCGATACGCTATAACCTAATTTTATCTTTGTCGTTTTATGTGTATCGATACAGTTGACCGTATCGATACGCACCGGTGTTGACTTTTTCCCTTGACTCTTACCGTATCGATACACTATGCTGTATCGATACGCATTCATCTGCAGAAATCCCAGATTTGAATACCGTATCGATACGCTGATATGCAGTATCGATACACGCTTGCCTGTTTCTGCAATTTTGGTATTTTTATGTGCAAAAATCCAATTTGAAACGCCCCTAAATGCATGTATGTGTTATATGAACAAGTTTTAATGACTTAACATGATACATACTTCCCTTAGCAATATGTGTAGAAGCAAAAAGAACAAAATTAACATAAACATGAATCACAAACAATCTCAAGCAAATTTTTGTCATTTTGGGACCAAAAAAAAAATTTAAGAGAGACAAGTTAGACCTAACTCTCTTCTAAGTGTCCAAAAGCGCTCTTTATCTAAAGGTTTAGTAAATATGTCTGCTAATTGGTTCAAGGTGTCAACAAATTCTATAACAACATCATTTTTCGAAACATGATCTCTAATAAAATGATGTCTAATTTCTATGTGTTTAGTTCGAGAGTGTTGAATGGGATTCTTAGTGAGACAAATGGCACTAGTGTTGTCACACCTAAGGGGTATGGTTTCCATTTTAACACCATAGTCTAAGAGTTGTTGCTTCATCCAAAGGACTTGAGCACAACAACTCCCTAAGGATATATACTCCGCTTCGGTGGTAGATAAGGCTACGCTATTTTGTTTCTTAGAGAACCAAGATACGAGCATACTACCTAAAAATTGACATGTACCGGAAGTACTTTTCCTATCTATCTTACATCCCCCATAATCCGCATCCGAAAAAGCATGAAGGCTAAAAGTTGAATCCTTAGGATACCAAAGACCTAAGGTCGGTGTGTCTATTAGGTATCTAAAAATTCTTTTAATGGCAACAAGGTGTGATTCTTTAGGACTAGCTTGAAACCTAGCACACAAGCAAACACTAAACATAATATCCGGTCTACTTGCGGTAAGATAAAGCAAAGAACCTATCATGGATCTATAAAGCTTAGAATCAACACATTTACCTCCTTCATCTTTGTCAAGCTTTATGGAAGAGCTCATAGGTGTGGCTTGAGGTTTTGCATTCTCTAAGCCAAACTTCTTGAGCATATCACTTACGTATTTAGCTTGATTTATGAAGGTGCCATCACTCATTTGTTTGATTTGGAGTCCCAAAAAGAATGAGAGCTCCCCCATCATGCTCATCTCGAACTCACCTTGCATTAGCTTAGAAAAATCCTTACAATAACACTCATTAGTAGAACCAAAAATAATATCATCAACATAAATTTGAACTACTAAGATGTCATTGTTATATCTTCTTATGAAGAGTGTTGTATCCACCTTTCCTTTTTCAAAACCCTTTTCAATTAAGAAAGTTGAAAGTCTCTCATACCAAGCTCTTGGAGCTTGTTTTAAACCATAGAGAGCTTTTGTAAGTTTAAATACATGGTTTGGAAATTTTAAATCCTCAAAACCTGGTGGTTGTTCAACATATACCTCTTCATTTATAAAACCATTTAAAAAGGCACTTTTCACATCCATTTGAAAAAGCTTGAAATCATGATAACATGCAAATGCAAGTAACATTCTAATAGCTTCCATTCTTGCTACGGGTGCATAAGTCTCATCAAAATCAATTCCCTCTTCTTGAGTATAGCCTTGAGCAACAAGCCTAGCCTTGTTTCTCACTATATTACCGTTTTCATCTAATTTATTCCTAAAAACCCATTTTGTACCTATAGTAGATTGATATTTAGGCCTTTCTACTAATGTCCAAACTTTACTTCTCTCAAATTGGTTTAATTCCTCTTGCATGGCCAAAATCCAAAAATCATCTTTTAAAGCTTCTTTAATGTTTTTAGGCTCAATGCATGAAAGAAACGCAACATGATTCATTAATTTGAGAGAGGATCTAGTGGTTACCCCCTTGGATGGATCACCCAAGATTTCACCATCTTTGACATAGTTTAACTCCCTTGGGTAAGATACCTCTTTTTCTTCATGAGCTAAGTCTTTTAAGCCTTCAAGAGGAGGTTCTTGTGAGTCTTCTTCTTTAGTTGGAATCTTATCCTCTTTTGATGTTTGTCCTCCATCAATAGTATCAATGATTCCTACATCATCATCATCACAAGATTCCTTTCTCGAAAGGAGGTTATCATCGAAAACAACATGTATTGACTCTTCAACAACTAGAGTTCTTTTATTAAATACACGGTAGGCTTTAGAGTTTGAGGAATACCCTAAGAAAATGGCTTCATCACTTTTAGCATCAAATTTACCTAAGTTTTCTTTACCATTATTTAAAACAAAACACTTACATCCAAAAGGATGAAAATAGCTAATGTTAGGCTTTTTGGACTTTAAAATCTCATAAGATGTCTTCTTTAAGATTGGCCTAATCATTACTCGATTTATTATATAGCAAGCGGTATTTGTAGCTTCTGCCCAAAAATATTTAGGTAAATTATTTTCGCAAAGCGTGGTTCTAGCCATTTCTTCTAAAGTTCGATTTTTCCTCTCAACTACCCCATTTTGTTGAGGAGTGCGAGGTGCAGAAAAATTATGGCTAATCCCATTTTCATTTAAAAACTCATCAAAACCCAAATTTTGAAATTCAGTTCCATGATCACTTCTAATATGAGAAATTTTAAGTTCAAGATCATTTTGAGTTATTTTAGAAAATGTGATGAATTTTTCTAAAGCCTCATCTTTTGTACTTAAGAATAGAACCCAAGTATATCTAGAATAGTCATCTACAAGCACAAATGCATATGATTTTCCACCCAAGCTCATTGTCCTAATTGGCCCAAAAAGATCCATATGAATCAATTGTAAACATCTACTAGTAGAGACATCATTTATGGATTTAAAAGAACTCCTATGTTGTTTACCCTTTGAACATGCATCACAAATTTTATCATTTGAAAAATTAAGTTTGGGTAAACCTCTAACTAGATTAAGGGAATTTAATTTTTCTAGAACACTCATGCTTGCATGTCCTAACTTTCTATGCCATAGCCATGAGTCATGTTCATCATGTGCAACTAAACATGCATGGGATGAATGGATGTCATCTAAATGCACCATGTAAATATTGCCTATTCTATGTCCTATGAGCATTGTTTGATTTGTTTTAATGTTTACAATTTTACAACCACTTTTATCAAATAAAACATTAAAACCTTTATCACATAACTGACTAATGCTCAACAAATTATGTTTAAGACCGTTGACATACAAAACATCTTTAATGTAGATAGAAGAGTGATTACCAATAGAGCCTATTCCTTCAATGAGTCCTTTTGAGTTATCACCGAAGGTTACTACTTCACCACTCTTAGGCTTTATTTCCACAAATCTACTTTTGTCACCGGTCATATGTCTTGAGCATCCACTATCAAGGTACCAAGAATTTTTGCTTGAAGCTTTAGCCTTGAAGCAATGCTCCCCCTACAAACAAAGAATTTAGGCCTTGGTTTTTGGTACCCAAATCATCTTGGGTCCATGAGTGTTAGCCTTTAACAATTTGGTTCCCTTGGGAATCCAAGAAGCAATAGCATTTAAGTTATTAGAAGTGATAAGTTCTTTAGGAACCCAAACATTTCTAATTTTATGACTTTTAGTTTGCTTATAAAAATTTCTTTGTTTAGGTATAAAATATTTTCTTTTTGTATATTGGGGTTTAAAATGATTTTCTTTCTCAAAATTCTTTTTCCCAATATCAAAAGATGTTTTAAGATTATCTACTTCCTTTGTGTGATAATCTTGAAAATCGGAAAGAAGTTTTTCAAGTTCAAGATTTTTAGTTTTAAGATCATTTGAAAAATTAACTAAAGATAAAACTTTCTTTTCCAATTCGGAGTTATTTTTTAAAAATGTCTCATTTTGAATTTTTAAATCAGAAATTATTTTCTTGTTTTTCAAAATGGACTCCTTGTATTTTTCTACTAACTCATCATACACTTCTTGAAGTTCATCATAAGCATCTTGAAGTTCTTCAATAGAAAAATCTAAATTGTATGAATTAGAGGTTACCTTTGATTCATCATCGATGGCCATGAGACATAGGTTGGCCACTTCTTCCTCTTCCTCGGAAGACTCATCATCACTCCAAGTTGCAATTTGTGCTTTGAGCTTGTTCTTCCTCCCAAAGCTTTTCTTTTTCAATTGAGAACACTCGGAACGAATGTGACCCGGTTTGTTGCATTCATAGCAAGTAATTTGGTCTATCTCCTCTTCCTTATTTTTACTCTTGAAGTCCCTTCTTCTCATGAATTTTCTTCCACGATTTGACTTCATAAACTGAGTAAATCATTTGGCCAACATAGCCATTTCCTCTTCTTCATCCTCACTAGAATTGTTTTCTAATTGTGAAGCCTTTAATGCGATTCCAACTTTCTTTTTCTCAGCTTCCTTCTTTTCTACTATCTTCTTCTCTTGTTCTCTTCCCTTTCTCATAATCTCATGTGTGAGTAGAGATCCAACAAGAGCATCTAATTTAAGAGTCTTCAAATCTTTGGCTTCAATTATGGCCGTTCTCTTGCTATCCCATGATTCCGGAAGAGAGTATAACAACTTTCTCACTAGCTTGTCTTCGGGAATGATTTCTCCGAAACCCTTTAAACCGTTGACAATGACCGAGAATCGATCAAACATTTGGGAAACACTTTCATCGGGATCCATCTTGAAGTTCTCATAGTTTAGATTGAGTAGTCCAATCTTTGTCTCCTTTACATCGCTAGTCCCTTCATATGTTGTCTCGAGAGTGTCCCAAACCTCCTTGGCATTTTCGATTGAAGACACCTTAGAGTAGATATCCGGACCAAGTGCACAAAATATTACATGAAGAGCTTTGTCGTTCACTTGCATCCTTCTTCTTTCATCATCGGTCATTTCGGCTTTGATTTTTGGAACAAGCCTTTCTCCATCTCTCCTCATGGGAATGTATGGACCTTCTTCAACTACATCCCACACCATAAAGTCGGTAGACTTAATGAAGAGCCTCATCCTATTCTTCCAATAAAGATAGTTATCCCCATTGAAGAATGGTGGCTTGGTGGTGGATTGAGATTCATAGTTGGAGGTGGATGCCATTGCTTGACTTGTTGTTGATCAAACTTTCAACTTTCCAAGGATCGACTCAAGAGGGTTGTAATCCTTCCAATGAGTGTAGCTCTGATACCAATTGTTGAGTTGATCAAACAATTGCAAATGGCCAAGAGGGGGGTGAATTGGCAATTAAAAATTTTTGTGAAGAGAATATTGGAAAATAAAATGACACAATGGATTATAGTGGTTCAAGTTCAACAACCGAACTCTACATCCACTACCTTAGCTCCCACTAAGGATTTTCCAAAACAATTCACTACTTGAATTCGTCCCCTTTTCTTGGATGAGGAGGAAACCTTACAATATCGATTAAGCTTTTCAACCCCAAGCTTAATCCACTCAAATACAAAGAAGATTTTTGGTAAACTCAAGTATTTCCTCTCAAAGGATGATTGTCTACCCACTTACAATTACAGCAACCCAAAAACTCTCAATAATATGACAAAATGAAATACAAAGAGTTGGGCACAAGAATATAGCTTTGAATAGCTCTAGGATTTGGATTTTTGCTTTGATGATGCTTGAATGTGTATTATTTATCTTCCTGGTGAAATGAAGCTTGTATTTATACCCTTGAATCAGTTTCTAGCCGTTTGGATCATTTGACTTATTGAAAGAGCCGTTGGGAACATTTTTCCAGCTATTAAGGCAGCTCCCCAGCACCGCGTATCGATACACGACAAGGATGTATCGATACGCTAGTTTAAATTCCAACTAGCCGTTGTGCGTAAAAACAGAGTGTATCGATACACTAGGCGTATCGATACGGTCCAAACTTTCTGTTTAAGTTTGTTGCATCAAAGCGTATCGATACGGGGGTCGTATCGATACGGTCCAAAGTCTCTGTAAAACCATTTAATTTGTTGCATCAATGTGTATCGATACTGTGACCAAGAGTATCGATACGTCATAACGGTCAAAACAAATTTTCAAATAATTATGCTTGGCGTATCGATACGGTTATTAAGCGTATCGGTACGGTTGCCCAGATAAACACTGTATCGATACGTATGAAGTGAGTATCGATACGCTATGTTCATTCAGAATTACAGTAAGTTTCAAGTGTATCGATACGGTGAGTGTATCGATACGCAGGGCCATTTTTGCATAATTTGGTTTTGAAAAACATGAAAAAGGTTTGAGAAACTTAATGTTTTGAGATCCAATCTTCAAACAATATTTTATACAAAACATTTTGTTTAATATTTGAACCTTTTAAAGAGTTCTTAAAAATTTATTTGTTTTGCAATTTGATCCTTAAAATTTTATGTTATATCAAAATCAATTTTAGTTTTACACAATCAGATAAAGATGAGTCCAGAAGATATGATCAAGACAAACTTTATAACTTTATGGGGCACGTATTGTTACAAGGTGATGCCCTTCAGACTAAAGAATGCTGGGGCAACTTACCAACGGGCGATGGTGACGTTATTTCATGACATGATGCATAAATAAGTGGAAGTGTATGTAGACCAAATGATCGCCAAGTCCCATACCGAAGAAGAACACATCCAGAACCTGAGGAAGTTGTTTTTGAGATTGAGAAAATACCAACTGAAGCTCAATCCTAACAAATGCACCTTTGGAGTAACGCCTGGAGAACTTCTTGGGTTCGTTGTTAGTAGAAGAGGAATCGAGATAGATCACGATAAAGTGAAAGTTATTCAGAACCTGCTGCCACCCAGTTCACAAAAAGAAGTTCACAGATTCCTTGGTAGATTGAATTATATTTCTCGATTCGTATCTCAATTGACTGATAAATGTGATCCAATCTTTAAGATGTTGAAAAAGAACAACCCTGGAGAATGGAATGAAGAGTGTCAAGACGCATTTGACAAGATCAAGAAATATTTGACCAATGCTCCCATATTAGTAATGCCAGTTCCCAATAGACCACTCATCCTTTACCTGGCAGTCTACGAGAATTCAATGGGATGTGTACCGGGGCAACATGATGACACAGGAAAGAAAGAAAGAGCCATCTATTACCTAAGCAAAAAGTTTACTGAATGTGAAGTGCGGTACCCACCCATTCAGAAGTTATGTTGCGCTTTGGTCTGGGCAACCCGAAGACTCAAACAGTACATGTTATACCACACTACATGGTTGATCTCTCTCCTTGATCCATTGAAATTTATGATGGAAATACCAGCATTGACTGGGAGGTTGGCACGTTGGCAAATGTTATTGTCAGAGTTTGACATTGTGTATGTAAGTCAAAAATCAATAAAAAGAAGTGTCATAGCAGATTTCTTAGCCAGTCGTGCGATGGAGGATTATGAACCCCTGAATTTTGATTTCCCAGATGAAGATGTGATGAATATCTCAATAGTAGAAACTGGTATTCCAGAAAAAAAAAACTTGGAAATTATATTTTGACGGAGCAGCCAATACCTTTGGGCGGGGAATTGGAGCAATATTAATTTCACCAGATGATGTACATTACCCGTTCACAAGCAGGTTAGAATTTCTCTGTACCAATAACATGGCAGAATATGAATCTTGTGTCATGGGCCTGCGAGCTGCTATCGAAAGAAAAATAGAAGTCTTGAAAGTGTATGGGGATTCAGCGTTGGTGATTTACCAACTTCGTGGAGAATGGGAAACAAAAGATGTAAAATTGATTGAATACCGGAAGTTGATTCTGGAGCTAATAAAAGAATTTGAGGAAATAACCTTTATATACATTCCCAGGGAAGACAACCAATAGCAGACGCCTTAGCTACACTGGCTTCGGTTTTTCTCGCAAACAAATCAGAAGATGTGGTGCCTATCCGTATGCAGAGTTATGAAACTTATGCTCACTGCTACAGTATAGAAGAAGAAATTGATCAACATCCTTGGTACCATGATATTTTGCAATATCTGAAATACCAAACTTATCCCCTAGGGGCAAATGACAATGAAAAAAGAACTATCAGAAGAATGGCTTCAGGATATGTACTCGATGGAGAAATTCTATACAAAAGGGGTAGAGATTAGGTTTTACTAAGATCTGCTGATGCTAATGAAGCAAAGAATATAATGGCAGAAGTACATGATGGAATATGTGGTACGCACACAAATGGGCTCTCAATAGCCAAGAAGATTATGAGATACGGCTATTATTGGACGACCATGGAAGGAGATTGCATCGAGTATGCAAAGAAGTGTCATAAGTGTCAGATTTATGCTGACAAGATTAATTTTCCATCAGTACCTCTACATACAATGAATTTACCATGGCCTTTCGTTGCTTAGGGCATGGATGTTATTGGGCAAATTCATCATAAAGCTTTAAATGGACACTGTTTTATCCTTGTGGCAATAGATTATTTTACCAAATGGGTAGAAGCAGCCTCTTATGCCAACATCAGAAGAACTACAATCAGTAAGTTCCTGAAGAAAGAAATAATCTGTCGATATGGGTTACCAGAAAGAATCGTCACTGATACTGCCACAAACTTCAACAACAAAGTGATAATGGAAGTATGTGAACAATTCAAGATCATTCACCACAATTCAGTAACCTATCGTCCTAAGATGAATGGGGCAGTAGAAGCGGCAAACAAAAACATAAAGAAGATCATATCAAAGACAACATAAACTTACAAAGATTGGCATTAGAAGCTACCGTTCGCTTTATTTGTATATCGGAAATCGATACGGATTTCAACTGGGGCAACACCTTACTCTTTAGTTTATGGGACAGAGGCGGTGCTTCCCATTGAAGTTGAAATTTCGTCACTTCGAGTGTTGTCAGAAGTAAAGTTAGATGATACAGAATGGCTACATGCTCGATTTGACCAATTAAATCTCATCGAGGAAAAGAGGTTGAGGGCAATTTGTCACGGTCAAATGTACCAAAAGAGGATAATGCGAGCATATGACAAAAAGGTGTGCCCGAGAGAATTCCGATAGGGGGTCTTGTGTTAAAAAGGTCCTACAAATACATTCGAGATGATCGCGGGAAATGGATGCCTAACTGGGAGGGGCCTTATGTTGTTAAGAAAGCCTTCTCCGGAGGAGCACTAATACTGACTCAAATGGACGACAAAGAGTTACACAAACCAGTGAACTCGGATTCGGTTAAAAAGTATTATGCTTGAAGAATTCAAAAAGAGATTTAAAAAACGGAGTGAAAACCCAAAAGGGCGCTATCGCAAAAAAATGAAAATATCTACGGTGAAAACCCCAAAAGGGCGCATAAGATATCTAAAAAATGAGAAAAAAGAAAAAATAAAAAATAAAATAAAAGGGTGTTCAAGATGAAAACCCGCAAAGGGCGTTTGGAAACCAATTGAAGATTTGAGATGAAAACATGTTGAGGCAGCTCAGATGAGTGAATTTAGGCATCCAGTAATCAAGACCTCTCGAGCACCTGGTATTTTGGAAGGGATTTCACATTTGAAAGCATTCCAGCAACATTTGAGGACTGTCAAACATGAGTGCAAACTCAGCCCTACTTCTGGCCGATAGGGTGGTTGTATCCTTCATGCCTTGGATGCCCGGAGATCTGACTTTGTTTCTCGGTTTTGTTTGCCATGACTATTTCAAAATCTATTGTATTCCAATTTATAAGCTTTAGGAAAATTCATTAATTCACTTCCGAGCCTTCTTTTTTATTCCAAAGCATCTTAAAATGGTTGATGTAATGAAAAAATAGATGATTTCCTGGTATTACTATGTTTTAAAAAATGTATGTGAGCCTTGTCACTCTAGGAATTGGAGAAGAGTGTACAGGATGAGGTAGTAAAAAGTCGAAAGTTGATCACAAATGCAACAAAAAAGTTTGTCACCGGAAGAACAATGATTTACCCATGATGAGATGATCAGAAAAATGAGGCCAAGGCACTACAATGCTCCTCTAAGTCAATGTCTCAGTTAGAGCAATTCACGGGGACCGAAAAGAGAAGGATGTTTGCAGCTCTGTGATTTATTGGAAGCTCTTGGGTTCAGCAAAATTTCACGTTGAAAGATTGGGTATCATCGACCAAAGTAGTATATGGCTGGTCAAAGCAAGACTTCATTGACCATAATACTTTCAATAAAAAAAAGCAAAAAAAAAAGAAAGCAAAAAAACAAAAAGAAAAAGAAGAAAGAAAGAAAAAATGAGGTGAAACCTGAAAAGGCGTATTTCGGGGAAAAAAACAAAGTGAAAACCCGAAAGGGTGCTTTGAGAAAAGCAACCTAAAGTGAAAACCTAAAAGGGCGCTTTAGAGCAAAGGGCCAAAAACACAAAAAGGAGGTTGAAATGACCAATCCTGGCGTGGGATGAGAATTAGACAAGAAGCATCCAAGAAGGGACCTAAGAGAGCAGAGGTTGATTGATAGATCTCAGTAAACCATGGTTCATGCATCATATAGGACATTATGATCATGTTAACTTGCATGTTTCATTTATTTCAATAGGAAAACAATCAAGAAGGATTCATAATGAAAAGAGTTCGCCCGGTAAAGAAGGATTCACAATGAGAAGAATCTGTTCAGCAAAGAAGGATTCATAATGAGAAGAGTCCGCCCAACAAAAGACGGAACTCCTAATGAGAAGAGTTCACCGATTGAAAAATGAGGAAGTTCCTAATGAGAAGAGCTTGCTTGTTCAGTGCTGTTATAGAAATGTGGACCAGCAAAAGAGCGAAGAATGAAGAATTTCATAATAAGAACAGCTTTAGACCTCGGGAGATGAATAGTTCCATGAAGCAATGCCAGATTATCGAAGATTGAAGAATTTCATAATAAGAAGAACAACTTCAAGCTTTGATGGACAGATGATTCGGACAAAATCTGTGTCTTTTCAGTCTTTGCCCTATCCATGTTCCACGGCAATGAGCAAAAAGGGGCAGCTGTAGAACCAGGATTTTGTCCGGGTATATACATATATATATATAAGAAAAGATAATAAATAAAACAGATTTAAAATGAATAATAAAATTAGCCCAAAAAATATATTACAATGTCCAAGTCATTACAAAGCCCAAATTAAATGGTGAAGACCCATTACAGTTGTCTATGACCCATTACAGCTCATGCCCAGTCCAACAAACACAAAATAACCCTTTTCGACCCATTTGTGCTTCTATTTCCCGCTCAAAATCGAGCACCAATGGACACGTGGCGGGCTATCATTAGTTCCGTCCGTTTCGCACGGGTTACGACATGCCTGGAACCAGCTGGCGTCACCAGCAAAGCAGAATGATGTCATGATTGGCAGCCGATATAAATGCTTGCGAAGAGAGAGAAAAAAATCAATCATTAGGCAATTAATACCCTCATAATTACCAAACACAAAAATCGAAAGGTCAGGAGTTAGAGAGTCACCTGAGAAACCAGATCTGTTTGAGGAAGACGATCAGAGCAAAGGAACGGTGCCAGAAGCTCGCTGGAGACGTAGAAACACCAAACTGAGGTAACTTCAACCTCTAATCCCTTCATTTGCTTATCAAACCTAATCAAAAACATTAACAGAGTCAAATCTCTAAAAACAAAGTCCTAGGTTGTTAAAAACTAGATCTCAGAACCTAAATCATCTCTTAAATCCTCTTCTAAACCTAAAATCAGATCCACAAATAGATAATAAAACCTAGATCTAACAGAAATTAAAAAAATAGATTCAAGTATAATAGGCAGATCCAAGTTCGAATAAAATAATAATAAAAAGAAAGGTTTGAGAGGCTTATTTTGTGTCGTCGTCGTCGGGAACGTTGCCGGAGTGGAGATCTGAGCATTAGGACCACGGTCGGAGTTGAAAATCGTAGTGGTGAGGCTACTAGTTTTGGGTTTGTAGTTTAGGAATGGGAGAAGTGGGACGTTTCTGATGAAACGGGGACTAGATCTAGGTTTAGGATGAAAATCCGAGAATTTTTTTGTAGATTTAGGGTTTCAGTGACGGCGAAGATGGTGGCCGGAGTTACAAACGGTGGCCGAAAAAGTTAGAGTTGGTCGGAGAAGATGACCGGAGAAATTCTGGTCATCAGAGAAAGGTTGAAGATGATCGGAGACCGATCAAAAATTTCAGAGAGATTGGAGAAGATGACCGGTAGGTTTTCGGTCACCGAAAGAGGGAAAGAGATGATCGGAGATGATATCCGGTGACCGGTATCATCCCGACGATCGAGAAACATGTCGGGGAGTTTTTGAGGAAAGGTTGAAGATCAAAGTGAGGGTTTTAGAAAAGTTTTCAAAGTGTTTTTTAGGAAAATTTGGATTTTAATCTTTGAAAACATGTTTCGGGAAGAAATTTAGTGTTTATGGGGATCAAATTTAAGAAAATTAAAGAAATGAGGAAGAACAGAGGAGAAAAGTGAGGGTTTGATCGAAAAATGCTTAGGGTTTTTAGGTTTTAGGTGTTTGGGTTCAGAGCGTTTAGAGAGAGAGGAGAGCAAATGGTTGTTCCAACTCGGGAGTAGCCTATTTATACCGAGTTAGGAACGACGTCGTTTTGGTGAGCCGGGTCACGATGAGATCCGCGGGTTACGGGTCCGTGACCCGGTCGAATAAAAATGTCGGGTTCGGGCTTAGGTCAAACGGGCTTTCTATTTTGGGCTTTGGTTTAACGGGTTTGGGCTGTTCTTTTAGATTTTTAGGTTTGGGCTTCCTTTTTTGCTTTCCTTATAATTCGCTCACTGTTTCCTTGTAATTTGGGCACCAAATTTTCAATTTAATTCAATTCAATCCATTTTCAGTGTTATTTATTTTATCTAATTATTTTTACTTAATTGTTTAATTAAATTGAATGCTTGCATATTTTAAAATCATATAAAATATTGTTTAGAGTCTTAAAATCACATGTTTGAAATAGGATTAGAGGCTTAGAGTAGTTTACTTAATTGTAATTGAGTATGAGGGATCATTGTAGTAAATAAATGAATATTTGAAACAATATTAGAACATTCAATATTGGTTAGTGTCACAATGAAGAGTGATGTTAACCAATGAGTGGTCCAATGAGGATTTCAATTTTTCATTTCAACTTAAAAAATGGAAATAATTTAATAATTAGTTAAATTTAAAATTAAAATAGAATTAATGATTAGAGTCACTTTAATTAGGAATATTATCACTTTTGGGCTCATTAAAGATAGTGACCAATATTATTTTGGACATTATCTTTTATGTCCAAAAATTAATAATATTCATAGATTTTTAATTAAATTAATTAATGGAGCCTAATTAGGGTTTACTTAAAAATGACAAGACAATAATTGATCATGCATTAAACCTTTTGTGTTGAGATACATTTTAATATAAATCGAAGTGTCCAAATGCAACTGGACGTTTCATAATTATATTCGTCCAAAATATATTTTCTTATAAAAGGATACCCCCATTCGTAATAAAATTCATTTTACAATTAAAAGATTTAATTAAATTCAGATTAATGTTCCAAATGCCAAAATGCCACATGTAATTAATGAGGTACCAATAATGGGCGTTCGTAGGGGTGCTAATCCTTCCCTACACGTAACCGACTCCCAAACCTGAACTTTTCAAAAAAAAAATCTCTGGTGTGTTTTTATGGTGTCCGGCCTACTAAAGTGACCGGTGGCGACTCCAAAACAATTTTTAGGCAAATAAAAGGGATTTTGATTTAAAACGGAAAATTAATTAATCACAAGGTAAAATTGATCAAAAACCCTGATTTTCAAAACTTTAAATATCAGGTTGTTTTTATTTCAAACTTAAAAAGCGGGTTTTCAAAAAAACGGTCACTACATAATGAGGTAGCATTATTTGTGTATTCTTTTGTACAAATAAATAGTTCAACTGTTCAAAAGGTTTCCTTCTTCTCTTCATGACAGTTATATGCCTGTCATTTTCAGCTTCTGAGTTCACATCATACTTCCATTATTTTTGAAGACCTAGCTGTAATAACATTTGATGTTTCTTTTATTTCATTAGAAGCAAACAAGAAGAATGCCTAAAAAGTATATCATTCTTCATGTCTTCGCAAGCATCCTTCTCTTCGAATGTCCATAGATCTTTTTAAGAAGCGGCCACCACAACTAATGAAAATTTAATTTGGACTTTATTTTAATCTATGAAAATTATTAAAAAATTAATTTACTATGAATTTTAATATTTTTTATGACTATATGTATTGGGTTTTTTTTTACATTTGTCGTACCCCATCGTACTCGTACCTTGTAATTTTGAAAATTATCGTTTCTCGTCCCCATATTCGTCCCTGTACTCGTATCCGTATCCGTGCAACATAGAGTAAAATTATCAAGTTTCATATTGAGATGGTGAGGAAGATTAAAACAAATATCGGACATGAACTGTATTTTGAGAACTATTCAGGTCTCAGTGGACTTGAAAAGTTTGAGCTAAAGAAACACATGTACTATCCATTCTTTTCGGTTAGTCAACTCTATTTACACTATCGTCAAAATTGGGATAAATAATAGTTAGTCTCTAAAATTGATATTTTTTTAAAACTTGATTTCTGGATATTTTAGAGTTAGTTGCAAAAAAATCTTCAAACTATGACTCTTATTCTAAACTAGTCCCTAAAATTAAAAAGAAAAAGAAAAAAACTTTTGGTATTCATCCCTGTGATTTGAACCTTACTTTAAAAGCCACCATTGAAGCTTCGAAGACATTATTAAAATATATATTAAAATATGTCACGTATCACATTTTAATTGGTCAACGTTTTTTTAACAGCCAAATACTTAAAATGATCGAAATGAAACTTTAGGCATATATTTAGAGCGAAAAAATAAGTTAGGCACCAAAAGTGAACCACGTGTATGATTTGAGCACCTATTTAGTTATTAAGTCTTTATTTTAAATCATACTTTAAGTTAATTATATTATTTTTCTGGAAAAAATATATTAATTATAATAGAAATTATTAACTAATTAAAATATATTTGTTTTATAAAAATATTCATATTTTGAGTTTTTTTTTTAATAATTATATTTTGAGTTAAAAGAACCATTTGCAGTTGTTTATGATATTACACGAGGAAAGTTTATTTCATTGTACACCATTTATATGTATGTACTTCTTAACATAATAAAGACGGCTTATATTTGTGAGACTTGGTACAAAACCGTTAAACTCTTTAACTCTATAATCAAAGTAAACAATGCTTGACCATATTGTCACAGACCGCCAGTTCGAGTCCGAGTCACATGCACGCATAGTTGCCTAAGAGGTTCTAACGGAGATTTTGGGCCTAAAGAGACCACCAGACATAGCCTGGTTTGTGAAGGATTCTAGAAGACAACCACTTTGACATATGTAAACTTTCCTATGTAAACATATGATTTGTTTAGTTAGATAGCATATATATTCTAGGGAATATTCTATTGTAGTTGGTGAGCTTCGATCATAACCATCGATGTAAATTATTAGGGACCGTCGGATGTAGTGGAACTCAACTATAAATAGAGACCTTCCCCCACCTCATTTGTATTATTCATCTTCTAAGTAATCAGGGCATTCACTCTAAAACTCTTTATGTTGTTCTTTAGTGTTCTTGGCTTTCTTTCTTTGTTCTTGAGTTGTTTTCTCTATAGTTTGCTTCCTCTGAAAACGATTCAACATTCTTAGTGCCTTGGAAGAATTTGATCTTCCCAAGTGAAAATTCAGGTTGATTTAGTCATTTGTCAGTATTTATATTTATGATGTGTGAATTTTAAAAAAAGTTTACGACTGCTACACCCGCAATGACCCCAATAGCATTTGTTATGTCTACAACCGCAATAAACACAACGTGGCCGAAAACACGATAGCGAACACTTTTTAAATCTCTGGTGGTGGTGGCGGTAACGGCAGCAGCGACGACGACAGGTGGTGGTGGCGGTGGCGGTGGCGACTACGGCAACATACAACCACAAGTTAAAACGTATATATATATATATATATATATATATATATATATATATATCGAATCTCTTCTCCATAAAACCCCTTTGACTTCGAAAGATCAACTAATTCATAAACCACACCTTGACATCGAAAGTGTGTTCGCCTAGGTCTGCCCACTTGCGAAATACATAACACAATGTTGGTGATCAAAGGCATAACGAAAATGGGTGGAACAAAAGAAGATTTATGTTTAGCAAATATTTGAACAACTCCACAATATGAAAGAAGACACGATATTGCGAGTTGAATAACGTCCTCATTAGAGGATCAAGCCCATCCTTTACTTTGAAAATCTAAGACCGTGAGGCCGATTATAATAACAAATAGAGTAAGCCAAGCTGACAACTTCTAGGATAAAATCAACAATGTTGAAGTCCTGCAAAACAAATTCTAAAAAATATCTAAAATGCATTGCAAGCTATCAACAAATGAGAAACGACAAATATAAATATTGGAAACACTAAATAAGATAAGTTTTAATATATGTTAAAAAATGAATAACTACATATTTAGTATCTCATTTATGCTTGCATTCCTATTTTAGTACTCAATTTTTTTTGTAAAATGATACCTAACGTTATGTTTTGTTTCTAAATTGATACATCTACCGTTTAAAATTAATTGTTAAGTTGGCGAGATTTTGTTATTATTTTTCTCTTTCCTCTCTTCTAATTAGGAGCTTATTTTTTATAATAATTATTTTTAGCCAATGACTCATTAAACGAAATAAAATCAAATCTTTAAAGGACTTACGCATGCCCCTTAGATTCAATCCCAGGACTACATGGATGCAAGAGCAAGAGTTAAACCACCATGCTAATCAACTTTATTTGATATATTTCTATGAGTTGGTATATTTAACTTATACAATGTTCACACCAAAAATTAAAAAAGTTTTTACAAGGATTCGAACTTGAACAATCTACTAAAATATAAAATACTAAACCACTTAGCTAACCAAAAGATTAATTAAATATCACCAACATTTTTATTTACTTTATTTATTTCTAAACTATATACCAAATTAAATTTATTTCCTCTCTTTATTTGATAATAAAATTAAATATTTAAATAAATATTTATATATTTTCATAAAATTTATATTAATCATTATAATAATTAAATTTATAATGATAGTATATAAAATTTAAAGTATGTACAAATTAAATAAATATTGTATATTCTACAAAGTTAGTATCTATAAAATTTAAAATCTATATTTTTATAAAATTTATTTAATTTTTATAATAATTTAATATTAATTGTATGAGAATATAATAAAAAACATTGATTTAACTAAGAGTTTATATTTATTTAATACTTTTTATAAATTTAATTTTCATAATGATTTGATATTAATTTTATGAAAAATATATTAATATTTAATTTTATTTTCAAATAAAAAATGAAAATGAATTTAGCAGGATATTTATTTAACAACAAATAAAGTAAATAAAACTGTTAAGAAATAGATGAACTCTTGGTTAGTTACGTGGTTTAATGTTCTATATTTAAGTAGAAAGTCCCAAGTTTGATTTCTTGTTTGAAGCCTAACTCTTGGAAATGTGTCAAGTATGGTTGATTGGCTTGGTGGTTTAACATTTGCTCTTCTTTCTACTATTACTATGGCATGAAATCGAAACCTAACAAGTACATTTCCTTCCAAGATTTAATTTTACCTTATGGCTGAAAATAATCATTATAAAAATATTATAAGGACTCGTGATTAGGAGAGAGGAAAGAAATACGGGAGAGATACGGTGTAAAGGCGGGTGTAGCCTCTTAATCGGAGGGATAAGAGAGGCTGGCGTCCAGTTCTTTGGTGGTGGTGGCCATGGCGAGGAGGAGAAAGGATTTTCATTTTCTGTTAGTTTTGGCGGATGGTTGTGGATTTTGGTGGGTGGTATAGGGTCGATATGAAATCATCCGATGGCATCACGCCCAAGTTTCATTGCTTACTTTATTTATTAACCACAAATTCACAAAACACAAACAGTTCCAGTCCTTCACCAACAAACGCCCAGCAATGGCGGTGGCAATGAGCTTCCGTAGACTCTCTTCCTCCATCAAGTCTCCGATCAGACCTCTCTTCTCCTTCTAACTTTCAAGTTTATACTGCATTGTTGAAGCCTCATGAACGAATTATGGCACTAGATTTGCCCCATGGTGGACATCTTTCGCATGGTTTATTTTGTCTGCTCTTTTTTAGTTCCAGTTGTACTTTTTTTCTGCATTTATTTTCTAAAGAAATAACTTATCAGGTAACATTACTTTAAGGCTATTCGACATATGCTTATAGTGTTTGGAACTCAAACTCTTAACCTTTTTTTGCATCATACAGACTGACACTAAGAAGATATCTGCCGTGTCCATATTCTTGGAGACAATGCCGTATAGATTGAACGAGAGTACAGGTTACATTGACTATGATCAGGTAGTTGTTTCTGAAATGGTGTTGAACAGGGTATGGATGGCTGTAGAGTTGAGAAGGTATTGGAATCAGTTGATATTGCAGCCAATAAAAACACTGTTCCAGGGGATGTGTCTGCTATGGCATCCGCATGGGTATGGGACCCTTCACACCTTTGATCATCAAGCCATGGACTTTATTCAAAGACCCAGAGTTGAAGTTAGGCTCGAGCTTGATTAAATTTCGTTTTTTGAAGCTCGGAATTGATTTTTGAGATAAAAACTCAAGTTTGTTTCATTAAGAATCATTTTAGTCGGGTTTAGCAACATGAATGATCGATCATATGTTGGTGATGATAATGGCATGTATGCATCGATTATAGCCAAAGCGTGCGACAAATAGCTGCAATTACTAATGGTTACTGTCTACTACCTCCCTCTAAAAAAACATTTCTTATTTGGATTAAAGAATCGTTCGTATTTTGTTAATTTCTAAATTATACATGCATTTATATTTTGATATAAAACTTAAAAGTGTTTTACATAGTGTAATTGATTCTAATTATATACATGACTTAGGATCAACTTACACAATGTAAAACTCTTTAAATTTTACACGTTTTCTGGATCGTTAGATAAGGGGAATGGATGACTCAGATTAACTTCTTACTCATTTTTTTCCAAGTGATAATCTTCACATATTTACTGTTAATCTCATCCGTTCGTTTCACTAATCCAACTGTCCAAAAAACATTTAAAACTTAAAAGAGTTTTTACACTGTGTAAACGGATCATATCCATATATATATATATATGGTTAGTAACAACTTACACAGTGTAAAACTCTTTAAATTTTACACGTTTTTTTATCGTTAGATGGGGAAAATGGGTGGCTGAGATTAACTCCTTACTCTTTTTTTCAAGTGATAATCTTCACATATTTTACTGTTAATCTCATTCATCCGTTTCATTCATCCAACGATCCAAAAAACGTGTAAAACTTAGAGAATTTTACACTGTGTAACTGGATCCTATCCCATATATATTAATTTGTTGCTCATGCCAAGAAAAAAGAAAATAAATATGAATTAAGGTGACTCGAACATGATACTTTTGGGATGCATAAAAACATATGAACTATTAAAATAAATATAATGTAAATTATATTCGTGAGTTTAGAATCGTTAAATAAATTTTAATATAATTTTAAAATTTTTATTATGTTCGTTTAAACTATAAAGTTATATCAATTCATTTAAATTATGTTCATGAGTTTAGATTCGTTAAATAAATTTTTAATATAATTTTAAAATAAATTTTTAATATCAATTCATTTAAATTATGTTCGTGAGTTTAGATTCTTTAAATAAATTTTAATTTTTTTAATATAATCATAAATTTATATCAATTCATTTAAATTATGTCCGTGAGTTTAGATTCGTTAAATAAATTTTTAATATAATTTTATTTTTTTTATTTTTAATATAACAATTTAATTAAAATTAAAATTATTAATAATTTAATTATTAGATTTATTTCAGTAGTTCAGATATTTTTATGCATCCCAAAAGTGTCATGTTCGAGTCTCTTAATTCATATTTATTTCTTTTTTCTTGGCATGAGCAACAAACTAAGATATTTATTAGGTTTTGTACCATATATCACAAATATTCACTTGGCCTAGTGGTAAACACGCATGACCCCATCTAGGGTAACGTGAGTTTGAATCCCCTTTTATATATATATATATATTATGTTTTGTACCATATATCACAAAGATCTACTTGGCTTGGTGGTAAACACACATAACCCCTTCCAGGGTAATGCGAGTTTGAATCCCCTTAGGAGTAGGTTGCTCATTTCTTTTATTTTCTTCCTCGAATTTGGTGATATGTGTCACCAGATGATTGGAGGAGAAAAAGTAAATTATTAAATCAAATATAAATAATTAAATTCCTCCAATAAGGTAGTGACATGTGTCACCACCTAATTAATTTATTTTATTAAATTAAAATTAAGATCAAATTGATAGAGTTTATAAGTAACGAGGACCAAATGTATAATTATACAAATTTCTACTAACTGCCATGTCACTCCCTCCGTTAGGTTCTAACGGCTGGTGGTCATATTGCATCTAATTTAATTGTATGGTAGTTTAATTGCTTCAAAAAAGTAAGATGATCAAATCGCGACCTTAACCATAATATGATGGTCATTTATGTAATTTACCTTTAATTTTAAAATCTTTAGAAGTGAGCAAATAATGTTAATCAATAGTCACATTAATTATTTCTTCTCGATAAATGAATATTTACATAATAAATATAGGGTTGTATCACAAATAAATACTTAAACTATATTATTTTCTTTTCGTTAAAGTGTTTTTTTGGTTAAAAGAAGAATTTAAAGTATAGGAGTATGTTTTAGTCAAAATAAGTATATAAAGTATTTTTTTTATCAAAACATGTATCTAAAATATATTTATAAAAAATTGACATATAACATTATTAAAAAATTGAAGCAAACACAAACAAATTCAAAAATAAACCAACAAACATAAACACAATAATAAAAATGTAAGGAACACAAACAAATATACACTTTCAAATTTAAATAAACAAACACTTTCACATGAACGCGCGTGCCGTCCTCTACTACGGACACTATCATCAAACTTCGTCGAAGGCTGCTGGGGTCCCACAACAATCTCAGTCTCAGACACACATGTGACATGTCATTCTCGATGCATCCCGTTCATTCACTGGTACGTGTAATGTGGGTGAGGGGGGCAAGGCGCGTGAAAGAAAAACATGGGTGTAGGTTGGTTAGATGTCGCGTTCTGTACCCGACAAAACTAGAATTATAAAACCCGCTTTCTTGTCCCCCAACCCACCTTGTTTGGATATACCGCTTCATTCCTGCTTTTCTTTGTCCCTAACCCTATCAATTAGGTTTCACAATTATTTGTGTGATTTTGCTTTTTTTAGTAATTTAATATTTTTAACCACGAAATTTGTTTATTTTATCCCTTAATTATAAAATGGGTAAACTACATAAATAGTCACTGAACTTTTAGGGCAGATTCATTTCAGTCACCATGCTTTTAAAATATTCGATAAGGTCACTCAACTTTTAGTTCGATTTTAATACGGTCCCTCTCGTTATCTTCCGTCAGAAGTTGACGTTAGATTTCGTTTTTCCTTAATAAAAATGGGTAAACTACACCAATCATCACTCAACTTTCTTCTCACATATATTTTGGTCACTAGAGTTTAACAATTTTTAATTTAATAACTTAAATTTTGAATTGTTCATATTTTGGTCACTCTCAAATGACGTGGTTATACAAATAGAAAATTCGATTAATCCTTAAAAAATCAAGTAATGATTTTTTTTTACTTTACTTATTAAATTTATCATATTACCATATTTGATATTTTAATAAACAAAGTAAAAAAAATATTACTCGAATTAAATATTTCAATTAACCGGTCAATCGACTATCCAATTTAATTGGTACAATATAAGATTGAGAATTGAATAATCTGAATTTAGCAATTAACCAAAATAATTTCTTAAGGATTAATCAAACTCCATTTTGATACAAATTTTTTAAATAAATTATTTTGATTTGGTTATGGTTACGGTTATGGTTCATAGTTTTAAGTAAAATTGATTAGCCAATATGATCTATTATATACAATATTTCTAAATTTTATGCATTACAATATCTTATAGTCTAGTGATTTTGATAACCTTATGATTTAAAAAAATGGCTCTGGGTATGATTAATAGGTGTGAACTTTCAATTTTTGACTTTCTAGTTGTTTTTTCACTTTTTTCACAACCGAACAATTATTAAATTTATCATATTATCATATTTGATATTTTAATAAACAAGGTAAAAAACATTTTCAGAATCAAATATTTCGGTTAGCTGATTAATCAATTATCTGATTTAATTGGTACAATATAAGATCAAGAATTGAATAGTTTGAATTTACCAATTAACCAAAATAATTTTTTAATGATTAATCGAATTTTTATATTTGTATAAACATGCCATTTGAGAGTGGCAAAAAATATGAACAATTTGAAAGTTAAGTTATTAAATTGAAAATTTTTAAATTCTAGTGACTAAAATAGGAGTGAGAAGAAAGTTGAGTGATGATTGGTGTAATTTACCCATTTTTTATTAAGGGAAAACGAAATCGAACGCGAACTTCTAACGGAAGGTAACGAGAGGGACCATATTGAAAGCAAACTAAAAGTTCGGTGACTATATTGCAATCGAACTAAAAGTTGAGTGATCTTATCAAATATTTTAAAAGTATAGTGACCAAAATAAATACGCCCTAAAAGTCCGGTGATTATATTATTAAAGGTTTAATTTTCCAATATTTGTTATAAGAATTTTACTCTTAAGATATACTTTATTTGTTCAATGCTTGTTACTATGAGTCCAAATTTTATAATTATAGTTATTAGCGGCCCAATTTAATTTTAAACATCAAATCTGCAATCATCATACACTCAAACCTACTTGATGACCTCCTCCTTTATGTTGTTTACACTATTTCTCTCTCCCTATTTTTTCTTATTTTGTTATTTTTCCCTTTAAATAGTTATGTTCCATTTTCTTTTCAAAAAAAATTTATTGTTTTTCTTTTGTTTTTAAAAATATTTTATATTTTTAAAAATTTAAAAAAACATGTTTGGTAAATAGAATAAAAATATTTTCAACAATGAAGATATTAAAGCATGTTCAGTTATCTATTTTCTTATAATAGAAATATGATAAAGAAAATAAAGAAAATTTGTACATTTATATGAACTAATGTCATAGATTTAATATGTGTATAAAAATTGTTAATATATATATATATATATATATATATATATATATATATATTTATATTTAAACTCAAGTCAAATCATTTTGTTTGTTAAATGATAGTATCTTTTTTTCTGAAACCAAACGAATCTTAAGTTTTTAATTTTATAAAACCCTTTTAGTGGAAACATTTTTTTATTTTCATATTTTTCATTTCAAATTTTAAAAAATAACTTTTTTTTAACCAAACATTTTTCGTTCATGTTTTCTATTTTCTAAATGACATCTCTTTTCTGAAACAAAATGAACCCTTATTTTTTAACTATTTTTTCTACCTTTTATTCTATAACTAATAATTGGAGTACACACAACTTAATTCCGTTGGTTGTTTTTATGAAATATAATTACAATGATAATCAATATGTATTTTACAAATATAATTAAGTTAATCAATAAATATACAAATAAATTATAAATATAAGCAATACACTCGTTTAATAACTACGATCAGATAAATAAATAGAGTAATCTATAATTGGTAACAACTAATAAGTACACTACATTCACTAAGAAATATATATTTGAGAAAAATAAATAAATTATGTTTAAAAATTAAATAAAAAGTGTAATGTATTAATGTAATGTGAATGGGAATGGAGAAGGGAATCTCTCTTTGTTTTTTTTGTTTTGACATAATGTTAAAAACTAATCTTAACTTTTGACTGAATAGTTATTTTGACCATTATTTTTTTAACTAATTTAACCCTCAATGTTTTATTTTAGGTTAAAATAACCCCTTTGCGGATGAAAACTATTAGTCAATCAACGATAAACAACTTGAAATAACTTACCAAAATGATAAGTCAAGAGAAAAAAAATTATATTTTATATAATTTTCAAAAAAAAAGACTAATGTGACATTTTTTCAAGTCAACATCTTTGTCTACATGACTTTGTCATGTCAACGTGCACTGCTATATATATTTTTCACGTCATTTCAAGCCATTTATCGTTAGTTGACTAACAGTTTTCATTCGTATATGAACTATTTTGACTCACAATGAAATATTGAGGGTTAAATTAATTCAGAAAAAAAATAAAAGACCAAAATAATTATTCAGTCAAACGTTAGGAGTATTTTTTTTTTACTTTTATGTTTTTTTTTTAAGCTAAGCAATGAGTGTAGTGTAGGGCAGTTGAATTTGTTATATTTAGCTAAACAATTTCCCATATTTTATTATATTTCTCTTATCATTATCATTCTGAAATATGAAACCTTTTCATTTGTAGAAAATTGTTGTAAAATCCAATTTGTATATTACTTTTATTCCCATTTTGTTTCTTCATTTTATTGAAAAGAAACGAAAATTAAAATTTAAACAAACCAATAAAAAATCATTTCTATTAGATTGAGCTAAAACATATTTATAAATAGACTTGTGCATGGATCACGTCATGAATTAGTTCTATTTTTAGAAAAGTCAAGTACAAATTTGATTTAGTGTCATTTGAGGCCTATAGAGTCAAATGAATCACTTAGTTCATAAACATATCTATTTACAAATGATAATTAAGATTTTTAATTAATATTTTACATTCAATATCATACTTTTGAGGGGAAAATGTATAATAATATCACTAAATAT
This sequence comes from Hibiscus trionum, assembly GCA_030270665.1. Lineage (NCBI taxonomy): Eukaryota > Viridiplantae > Streptophyta > Magnoliopsida > Malvales > Malvaceae > Hibiscus > Hibiscus trionum. The sequence goes on from BSYR01000016.1 coordinate 2,526,715, forward strand.
GGTTTTTTACTTAAATAACACATTTTTATTATTTAACAAAGAAACACACTTTTGTCATGTGTCACTTAAAGCGTTCTTTACGGAAAGTATGTCACGTCAATAACACTTTCTTAAAGTGTCCTATATGACACAAAAACGTGAAATGAAAGATCAAAGTAGAAAAAAAATATATAATATTACAAGAACCAAAGTTGTATTTCAAATCCATAAATTACAAATGTTATTGACGTAAATTTATGTAGGCATGATTAAAGTATTAACGTTTATTTTTTTTATCGACATGAGATTCAGGAACTAAATAATTTTTTTCCTCTCATTTTTTCATATGATCTTCACTTTTGTTTAGCTCCTAAAGATAAAAATAAAGACAAACACTTCAATTGCGCTTATATAAACTAACATGCAATTCATAGAGTTTGAATCACAACTTATTGCTTGTATTATTATTATTTTTTAATTTTGGTCTTCAATGCATTTATTTAGTGTCATGTAGTGCGCTTTATGCGACGCAAAAGGACATCATTTTCGTAAAATATTTTTTAGGTATTATTTTGTTAAATAACACCTAAATATTTTTATTTTATCACAACTTTAAATTTGATATTTTTTATTTTTAATTATTTTGATCTTGTGTCGCTATGAGATGCACGTAACCAAAAATATTAAAAATCTAAGTTTAAGAACTAATGTGGAAAACATTCAAAGACCAAGTTTAAAATATGATAGTTAATTGACTAAAAGTTACTTTATAAAAAAATCAATTTTATTTTGGGAAAACTACATAAATGATCATCAAACTTTTAAGGTACTTTCATTTTGGTCAACGGACTTTTAAAACTTTCATTAGGGCCACTTAATTGTTGTTTCGTTTTATTTTGGTCCTTCTGTTACCTTCCATTAAAAAATGCTAACGTGACTCGTTAATTTTTCTTTTACTCAATAGAATAATAAGTCAATTACATAAATGGTCATTGAACTTTTAGGAACTTTTATTTTGGTCATCGAACTTTTGAAACTCTAATTAGACCCAACTTTTATTATGCTTTAACCTTCACCTGAAGAACTTTTTAAAGTTGTTTCATGACTTGAAACAAAAAATGAGTTTTCACTTTTTTCAAGGCAATAAAGAACTTTTATTATGATTTAACCTTCGCCTGATGAAAAATTTTTCAAGGCAAAAATGAGTTTTTCAAGCAGATTATAGATGATTCGAAAGGTAAACAAATACTAATATTTCTAGATTATGATGATACTTTTTTAGCGATTATTGTTAATCCAAATCGAACTTTCATGTCTAAAACGGATAGCCATTTGTTTATATTCACATAAAATTTATAGGTATTTTTTATCTATAATTTTGAGATTAATTTTCCATACTTTCAGTACACCAGATGAGACAGCTAATGAGAAAGGTAGTCAAATGCTTCCTACAACTACAATGAGTGGTAGATGCAAGGACACAGTACATTTGCATAGAATGTTGTATTGTTTTGAAAATTGTAGGAATATAACTTTTTCAAGTTAGCTGAGTTATGTAAACATACAAACGGGAAAAATTCTTCAGGTGAAGGTTAATGCTGAAAATTAAAAGGTTAAAGCGAAATAAAAGTTGGGTAATCTCAATTAAAGTTTGGGTAAACTACACAGTTGACCACCGAACTATAGGGTTGGTGTCGATCTGACCACTATTTTTTTTTCGTCTCACATACACCACACAACTATTTAAATGGTGCCACGATTGACGGAACTGTTAAAAAAATTGGTATAATTACACATTCGGTCCTCTATATTTATACAATATATAAAAAAATTGGTATAATTACACATTTGGTCCTCTATATTTATACAATATATCAATTTAGTCCTAAATTTAATCTAATAAAATAAATTAATTATTCAATAAGATGGTGACACGTGTCACCACCTTATTGGAAGTCTTTAATTATTTTTATTTAATTAATTTAATTAATTTTCCACCTCCAATCAGGTGGTGACACGTGTCACCCAATTGGAGATGGAAAATTGAAAGGAACAAAATCGTCCCTACCAAGATTCGAACCCAAGACCTCTAGGTAGAGAGGTTGTGTGCTTGCCACTGAACCAAGCACACTTTCGTGCTATAAAGTCATTAATATATGTATTTAATGATTGTTAATGCCCAGAAAATTAAAGAGAAGAAAATGCAATTGCAAGGATTCGAACCAAGGACCTCATTGTTGAAAGCACATGTGCTTGCCACTGCACCAAGTGTATTTCTTGTGATACAAAGTACAACATTTAATATATGTCTTATATAGATTTTAATGCTTGAATTGAGAAATTCGAATGAAATGAAATGTAGTTTTAAGAAATTCGAATGTAATATTTTTATGATCCATAAAAAAATCTAACCCAATTAAATAAATCTAATAACTAAATTAATATTATTTTAAAATTTTTATATTTTAAACTAAATTTAATATATTTTTCAATTTTAGATTTATTTTTATAATTCCACGTATATAATCGTTGAATTGAGTTTTTTTTACTTAATTAATAATTTTAATATTTATTAAAAATTTAATCGTGAAAATAATATTAACCGAATTCGAGGGCAAGCACATCGTGAAAATAATAATTTTCTCAAGCATTAAAATCTATATAAGACATATATTAAATGTTGTACTTTATATCACAAAAAATACACTTGGTGCAGTGGTAAGCACATGTGCTTTCAACCATGAGGTCCTTGGTTCAAATCCTTGCAATTGCATTTTCTTCTCTTTAATTTTCTGGGCATTAACAATCATTAAATACATATATTAATGCATCTATAGCACGAAAGTGTGCTTGGTTCAGTGGCAAGCACACAGCCTCTCTACCTAGAGGTCTTGGGTTTGAATCCTGGTAGGGGCGATTTTGTTCCTTTCAATTTTCCATCTCCAATTGGGTGACACGTGTCACCACCTGATTGGAGGTGGAAAATTAATTAAATTAATTAAATAAAAATAATTAAAGACTTCCAATAAGGTGGTGACACGTGTCACCATCTTATTGAATAATTAATTTATTTTATTAGATTAAATTTAGGACTAAATTGATATATTGTATAAATATAGAGGACCAAATGTGTAATTATACCAATTTTTTTATATATTGTATAAATATAGAGGACCAAATGTGTAATTATACCAATTTTTTTAACAGTTCCGTCAATTTTTTCGTTTTTTTTAACGGCGTGTGGCAAACGTGGCACCATTTAAATAGTTGTGTGGTGTATGTGAGACGAAAAAAAAAATAGTGGTCAGATCGACACCAACCCCATAGTTCGGTGGTCAACTGTGTAGTTTACCCTTAAAGTTTTAAAAATTTAGAGACCAAGATAAAAGTGTTTTAAAAGTTTGGTGACTATTTATGTAGTTATTAGAGTTTCACATCTCACGGCAAATAGGGGTGAGTGTTCGATTGAGTCGAGTCGAGTCAAAAAAATTTGAGTTATTCGAGTTGACACGTCATATTTTACAACTCAAACTTTATTTGAAATTTTTTTGATTCGAGTCGAGTCGAGTTTTCGAGTTATTATACAAATTTAATTGTAATTATTTATCATATTATAGTACAATTTTCTTCTAATTTAAACGACTTTCTCTAATAATAAGAGATATGCATATATATTTCTTCATATATTTTTTTTCATGTGTGTCATGTATTTCTTCCTGAAAAATTAAGGGTCTCGACTCGAACTTAAAAATAAATCATTAATTACTAAAAATTTCAAGTTATTCAAATTTTCATTTTATAATTTAAACTTTATTTAAAAAAATTTCGAGGGGAGTCGAATTATAAAATTTCAAGGCGAGTCAAAAATTTTAATTTTTCGAGTCGAGTTTTATTCGCGCTAACGGCAAATAAGCATTGTATGTGTGTGCAATGGAGGGTCCTTACTCCTTAGCTTTCTCTCTCTCTCTCTTAAAAAAACACTATACTTTTTCCTCTTCTTTTGCTTGCCTCTGAGTTCCAAGTGAAAATCAAAAGGATTTTGATTTTGATCTTCTTCTTGCTTTCCGATCCACGAATCCCATCAGGTAATCTTTCTTTTTCCCTTTCATGTTTCTAAGAGAAAATTTTGCTTCAGCTTTTTGTTATTTTGGCTCTTGTTTGTTTTTTTTTTCTTTTTCTAGTCGGTGATGTTTGTTTCGTGAGAAAGCTGACGAAAAATTAAAGGAAAAAAAAATGCAGGGGTCTCGTTTGAGTTAGTTATCTTCTCCGTAAGTTAACGAGTCAAGTTCAGCTCTTGATTGTTGGTCTTAAGCTATAAGAGCTTTAGCTTAAAATCCAATTTTCTAGCCATTTTCTCAGTAACCAAACATGCTACTATTTGCGTCTTTTTATATATTATCATTTGCTCTTCTAAAAAAATAAAAAATAAAATAAAACTTTCCTTTTACTCCCTTCTTTAGGCGCGTGCTGGTTTATTGCTTTTTTTTTTCTTTCTTGCATGCATTTACATTTGCCAAGCAGAAAATACTTCAAATGCAGCTCAATAATTTCAATTAATTTCCAGTGAAACAATTTGCTTTATATTTTAGAGAGTAATAACATTTTTTATATTTGTTTTCTTCGCTCAATGATTTCATAGGATTTTTTTATTTTTTATTTTTATATTTGAAAATGTGATGTTTCTCATACTTATGATCCACGCTGTTTTATTTGATCTGATCCCTTAATTTCTCTAATTTCATAAGGATCTACTTAGAACTATTCTCTGTTGTTTAATTTGTTTGGGGATAGTTTATAATTACTCATAGTCATAGGTTCCTGTTGCCAGTTATTGCTTTAAATATGCAGCTTTAGCTTCTTTAAATCTTCAAATCATAAATTTGGTCATCTTTGAATTTAGTAGGCTGTCAAGCATTGACTGTTAATTCCGATGTATCCGCCGCTGCTCGGTGTGGAGGAATGCGGTCCGAGTAAAATAGCTTTACTGGGTTCTTCAGGCTCCGTGGATAGTGTGCGCCAGAATAGTGCTGAATTGAAGGAACACAACTACATGGGCTTGTCTGATTGTTCTCCCATGGATAGCTCTATTGTCTCCCTTGCATCTGAGGAAAGCAAGCCTAGTTTGACTCTAAAGGCAACCGAGCTTAGTCTTGGGCTTCCTGGATCCCAGTTGCCCGAAATAAATCCTGATCTTTGCTTGCTAAGCACGGCTCAACTCGATGAGAAACCCCTTTTCCCTTTGCATCCTTCAAGTGATGGTCACTGCACTGCATTGCAGAAGACTGTTGTTTCAGGCAACAAAAGAGGGTTTTCTGATGCAATGGATGGGTTCTCTGAGGTAGCAACTATTGCGATTTATGAATACCGAGACTAATGTTAACAAATCTAACCTGAAAAGTACATAACCTATGCTGCAGGGTAAATTTCTTTCTAATTCAAAAGTTAGTGTGATGCCGTCGTCCAGGCCTTCTTCAAACTTGGGACTGAAATCAGGTTATGTGCTTGAGAACCTTGGGTCTCAACCAAAAAACGCCAAAGAGATCACGAACCGGAATGTGGTACAGGATAGACCTCATGCTGCTAATAATACCATGCCCGATCCTAATGCGACTTCAAACGATAATAGTGAAGCACCAGTTAGCAAGTACGCCGGTTTTGTTTTTTGTTATAGATTTGGGTTTAGCATTTATAAGATTCCCTGATCATCTTTTGTTTGCAGGGCACAGGTTGTAGGTTGGCCTCCTGTTAGATCATTCAGGAAGAACGCTTTCGCCTCTAATTCCAAGAACACAGATGAAGTGGATGGAAAGGTAGGGCCTGGTGCTTTGTTTGTTAAGGTCAGCATGGACGGTGCTCCTTATTTGAGGAAAGTGGATTTGAGAAACTACTCTAAATATCTGGAGTTATCTTCCGCTCTCAAGAAGATGTTCAGATGTTTTACCCTAGGTGAGTTATTTCGATATAAATATTTTAGGCTGTGGACTTTATATGAACGTAATTCTTGTGCTGCACAGCTGTGATTTAACAAAGACAGTAGTATTGGTTTGCATGGACCCAGTTACTGCTATTTTACTATGTTTTCAGGTCAATGTGGATCTCATGGAACCCCGGGTAGGGAGCTGATGAGCGAAAGCAAGCTGGAGGAACTGCTGCATGGATCAGAATATGTTCTTACTTATGAGGATAAAGATGGTGACTGGATGCTTGTTGGTGATGTCCCATGGGAGTGAGCTCTAAGTCCCTTTTCGTATTTTTGCTTCTAGTTGTGTGCTTCAATTATGACAATATCGGTTCTTTAGTAATATCGAGTCGCCGTTATGAGAATATATTTTAAGGTTATCAGGGAAATGTCAGCCGTTTTCCTTCTGGAGAATTAAAAATGCACTCATAAGAGTCGAAAACAGAAATTGTTTCTGCCATATTGTTTTAGCAATCTATTGTCGAGCTTTTGGGTCTGTCTTGAGCTTTTAAAGAAATGCCAAGAAGTATGAACATCTCTGAATCAGTTAGGATGAGTACAAAGTGCAAACTCTGCTTCATATATTATCTATAAGATTTTGTGGGAGCCCTTTTAAACGGAAAGGAACCCTTGTTCACTAGCTCTAGAGAAGAACTGTCTTATGATGATGCATGCATACATGCATCATTGGTTGGACAACTAATTTGTTTGTTTTTCCCTTTATTTAGCTGACCATCATCCAGAAAAGGGATGTTCAATCCATTGCATCGGCCAGACATGTATGCTTTAGCTTATCTCAAGATAGGGAAATTAAAATTCATGTTGCTTGACCTGCATTTTTTTTGAAATAGATTCCAATTTTCTTTTCTTCACTTGAATTTTTAATGCTCCAGTTAAGAGTTCAGTATGTTACTGTTTGTCTTCATTAATCCGAGTCGGAACATGTTGCTGCATTAGGAAAGTCAGTTTATTAGTATTTATTTCTCAAATTTCAACTGGAACAATGACAGTTAACTGCTGCCTAATTCAAATTTGGCACTTGTTTCAGGATGTTTATTGATACCTGCAAAAGGCTGAGGATCATGAAGAGCTCTGATGCCATCGGACTTGGTAATTATTTTTATATGTTTATACATCAACTGGTAGTGTCGAGAAAGCATTTTTATGTGCCTTCAACCTACAAGTTTGACATCTAATGATATAAACTGTCACAAAAAGTTTTGGCAGTGTTTCATGACATGTAAATTATAGTGGAGTGTAATGCTGTGAATGCTGTATGAATGTAATTCCATGGGGGAAAAAATGCAGGAATCAGAGCTAGCTAGCAACATGGATGATTTTGCTATCCAATGCAGCAGCCTTTATGCAGACGATGTGGAAGCACTTTTGCGATTCTTTCCGATCAGATGAGAGGATGCTGGAGCGGATAGGAGATCACATTTATCTACATGTTGCAACATATATCTTCGTTTGGCGAGGGGATTCAAAACAAGTAATTTGTGAGTAATTTTACGATTCATTCGATATAGAGTCCAGACCAAGTCACATTATCTGTAAACCTTGATTGTATCAACTCGTGTGTTGGTAATGATACTAGTATGATGTCTTATTCTGCTTTTAACCATTGTTTTCCTTGCATTCAAGTTGCATATTTCTTTGGTATGCCGCTTTACCTCTGCTAAACTAAACTGACCGGGACATTGCCCCGGATTATGGGTCCGAGAAGTCCGGCATAATGCATGAATATACCCTCTGTTAGAGAAGTGATTTTGTTTGGTTTGAACTACAGAGATAATGCCAGCCCTCTACTATAAATGGTGTACATTGGGCACACAATTAATGCCTATTGGAGCATGGCATTGACCTAGAGAAAAGAGCCACTGGTACACCACAATGTCCTTTGATGAGACTGTCCTCTTCCCATAGTTAAAATATAAAGAGATGCATATTGGGTTGGTTTAAATTGTCCCTACCAGATCATGAAAAATTTAATCAAGGATAAATTTCATAAATAGTCACTAAATATTAGTTAATTATTCAATTTGGTAACTAAACTTTTAATTGCTTCAATGTTACAATTAAACTTTGTAATTTGCTTCAATTTTGACCACTGAGCTTAACGGAGGTTAAGAAAGTGACTTAACAAATTTTGTATGGTAACATATTTAGTCTTCCACGTTTGTACATTCAAACAATTTAGTCCTAATTCAAAAAATAATAATAAATTTAACTCTCAATATTTACACATTATTTCAATTTGGCCATGTTTTTAATTAAAATAATTTAACACTAAACCTAAACCCCAATTCCATAAACACAACTAGAATCTCATTCAACTTGCACATGCAGCAGTTGAAGAGAATCCCATTCAAATCCGAAACACTAAACCTAAACCCCAATTCCATAAACACTAAACCTAAACCTAAACAAATTTTATGTTGATGATGAAGGATTTCCCTTTTCCTAGCTTGCAAAGAGATTAGAATCTCATTCAACAACAACTAACATAAGGCTAAGATGCCACTGCAAGAACACTAATAATGATCTTGTGCTCTAACCCTAGTAAAAATGTTTCAGTTGAAGCGATAAGATTTCAAGGAGAAGAAGGCAACAGTGGTGTTATGTAATCATTTGGTCCACAACTCATTCAGCCATTATATAAATGTAACGTAGAAGCAAATCTTCGCTCTTGATTAAATTCAATCAGCCATAAATTCTAGAGAATGACACCAAAGAGTAAATCCCAGCCATAAATTCAGTAATGTTAACTGGTTTAACCACAACGGCATTGGTGGAAAAGGTGATGAACATCATCTCCACAAGCAAAACAAATGCCGTCGGAATCGAGCTTTGCCAGCCAACTATAAGAATGATTTATCCTTTGCAGACCTCGGAATTTTTTGAATTTGCCTCCATATGACATCCTCTTCAGTCTTCACCCACTTGCTGCTGACATTGCAATTTTTGTCCTATCGCCACCCTACTCTATCCATCACTGTAACACAACACGGAGGCTTCATAGCTGCCACATGTGCAATAACATTATTCGGCATAAGATGTTGGAAAGAATCCCATGCCCATTCCCTCGTTATCTTTCATTTTCTTATCATTGCTTTAACATACCAATATCTTTTGGGGTTTGTGGGTTTGAGGTTTTGTGTTTTGTGTTTATGGATTTGTTGTTTAGGTTTAGTGCTTTGGATTTAGGGTTTTAAGTTTAGGGTTTAGAGTTAAAATATTTTCAAATAAAGATAGGGCCAAATTGAAATACTGTGTAAATATTGAGGGTTAAATTTATTATTATTTTTTTAAATTAGGACTAAACTGTTTGAATGTACAAATGTGAAGAACTAAATGTGTTATTATATAAAATTTGTTAAGTCACTTCCTTAACATCCGTCAAGTTCGGTGCCCAAATTAAAATAAATCACAAAATTTAATAATAACATTAAAAAATTAAAAACTTAATTACCAAATTAAATAATTAACTAAAATTTAGTGAAATGAAGTGAACATTACCCTTTAATCAAATATCCATACTACTAAATATAAGTAAACAAAATTTGATTCTCACTTTCAAAAGAAAGAGAGCTATTCAAACTTTCGAATGGATTTAAATAAATAATTTGATTTTTTTTATATAAGTTGAGTTGATTTTTTCAACTCGAAAAGTTGAATAAACCAAATAGGATCATCAACTGGATTGAACTAATTTCTTTTACTTTATTCGAAAGTTCACCCCTATTTCAAAATGAGGGATGGTCATCTTACCCGATTCAATTGGGTTCTTACCCGACCCCGTTTGATCAAGTTGGATTTTTAATGAAAAAATCAGGTTTGAATCGGCTCGGGTCGAGTTCAGGGATAAGGTGAAAAATATTCGACCCGGGATTATTTGTGTAATTTTTTCTTAAATTTTTTAGAGGTATTTATAATAATACTCCCTCTTTATATTTTTTTATAATTAGGTCTTGAAATTGAATTTTTATTTACAATTTAGTTCTTTAAAATATATTTTTTATAATTAAATCCTCTAAAATTATTTTCTTACAATTAGGTCCCTAAAATTATTTTTTTCCTATAGGTCGGGTCAGAGTCGAATTTAGTATATTTATTTTCAGGTTGGGTCGGGTGAGGTGGGCTAAAAACCGACCCGACTTATACCCATCCCTATTCAAAATGCGATTTAAAAAATAGATTCTGAAATTTTGATCAAATCTTTTATAATTATAACTGATAAAATTGTTAAAACAATTTTTTTTCTAGTGTGTTTATCCAAATAAGCAAAATTTTGGACTTATCTAAACAAGATGCTTTTAAGGGTTTGTATAGTATATTAGCCAATGTAATTTAACATTTTAAATACATAAAAAACTATGTATCTATTTTTTTTTCTCCACCAAGAAAAATATTTGATGAGATTTGAACCTTAATTTTAAAAAGTATCGATGGATATATCACCTATATAAAATCAAGGTGAATGAAATGAAAAGAAATAGAAAAAGAAAACTAAAGACTACATGAGAGAAGATATCGCGATCATTGACACGCAAAATTGGTTATATGATGGTTGCATGGAAGAATAAAAAAAATTACGATAGAAATTAAAAAATTTCGCAAGCGCCTCAGTTTTAAGTTATAGAGATTTAATTTAAGGTATAGAGTTTAAGAGATTAGGTGTAGAAGTTTAAAATTTAGAGATGGCAATTAGTATTTAGGGTCTAGGGTTAGAATTTAGGGATTTATAAGTTAAAACCTAAATCTTCAGTATATTACCCAAAAAAACTAAACTCTAACCTCTATACCCTAAATTCTAACCACAAACATTAAATTTTAACCACAATCCCTACATCAAAACCCCTAAACTAAAACCATAAACCCTAAAACTGAGGCACTTGTGGAAACTAAAAGTTTCCACCGCCAGTATATTGAATATAAATCCATAAAAAACCCATTTGTTACTTAATATAAAAATAACCCAGTTGATCTGTGAGATGATGCGTTAAGTCCCTTAAGCAAAGTTCGAGGTTCGAATCCTAACGTTGTAGATGGAAAAAACTAGGTTGAGAGGGTCGTCTGTATATTGTATTAAAGTTTGAATTTGAATTAATCTACTAATAAATCAGATACTAGTTATTAAACAAAAATAAATTTTATTTCAACATTAAAATTTTCTATTTATCAAACTTTACCATGGCCCGATTGAATCCAGAATAAGGCTAATTGCCCATTCTTTTGGGCCCTCAATCAAACCTTCAAGATTACTTAACTTTGGGTAGTACCATGGAATGACTAATCAAAGGTTATATTATTATCAATGGGAATATAGTACATTTCATGACAAATGTTTATCTTTGAGAGTACTCGTGGTGAGTAGATTAATCACTACTATCGATATTAGATGCTTTAGTTCAAACAAACAAAAAAATTATGTTATTGATAAAAATTAAAGAAAACAAAAATAAAAGGTATGTAATATATATCTGAACAAATTGTTTATTAACTACGTTGGTAGTGAGAAAATCATGTAGATAAAAGAAGACTTACCATTATCTTTCTAAACCAGAGACGACCATAGTTAAGTTATGTCGGGACGGAGTCAAGAATCAAGATTAGAGGGTAAAGTATAATTAATTATAAAAACAGTAATTAAATTTAACTTTTAACCTTTTAAAAAAAGACAAATTATTATTTTTTAAAAGAAAAACACTGATTAAAACTTTAAATATTTAATATTGTTGTCATGAGACCCCACATAACAATCCGGGAATACTTCATGATTTTGTTAATATATATATATATATTGTGATTTTTTTAATATTTATAAAATTTACATTATTTATGTGAAATATAAGATAAATAGTTTTATATTAATATAAAGTATATATGAACTATCTCGTGAATTGCCACTTTAATATTCAACACGTTGTTCCAAAAGGATTTGACGGCAATTTTATTCCATCTTTATGGAAATTGATATATCAAGACCAGATTTTCTTTCCGTTTGAGTCATAATTTGATCCCAAATCCACAGCAATTCACAACTGGAAACCAAAGCAAATTTTGTTTTAAAAAAACCCCAAAGCAAGTTGTTTCTCTCTCAGCTGATTTCATCAACAGTCGACACTATTTATTCTTACGGCAGAAACAAAGGGCCCGCCGGATCTTTGCTGCCTGGTCGGCTAAGCTGAATTTCAGCCCATATGTTCTCAGCTCCAAGATTTGAGCCCATTGTTCTTCACGAAAACCTAAGCACCTAGGATGAAAGTGTTTAGGGGTACCCAGCTACAAGTTTGATCTAAGATAATGCGTTAGATTTTTTTTTCATGTAAAGTTAGAGATTCAAATTATGTTGTTGTGAATTAAAATAATTAGATTAAGAAAATCACCCCATAATAAATTTTTACGGTACCTAATCTAGATTAATCAACCAATATACTTAATACATGATGATACCAAAAAAAAGTGTCTAAGAAACATATTTTGAAAAAAATATCGATATAGATATCAATAGAAGACTTAATATTAAGTCTTTTTGTTACTCTATCTGTAATTCAATATACTTCACTATATATATATAAAAGCAAATAGAAATTTTCTGCCTTTTTTCTGTGCTTTCATATTAAAAGTTTAAGTTTAGGATTTAAAGTTAAATGTTATGATTTAGGGTTATTATTTAGAGAATTAAGTGTATGGTGTATTTTTTAAGATTTATAATTTATGGTCTAATATTTAGAATATATGGTTAGAGCTTAGAATTTAATTTTTAGTGTTGAAGCAAGGAAAGAGATACCGAAAAGGGACAAAAAATTTGTCCATATTAATAATTTATTGATTTAAATATAACCTCTTTTTTATTATACGGAGACTATTTGAAGTTTATCTAATAAATTTCTTAATTATGACAAATTCATTTAATAAAAAGAGATCGTATTTAAATAGATTTTTGTGATAAAGAGATTTACCAAATACTTTCACTAAACTTCAACGTTCAAACACTGAATGAGTAATAATTTGTTTCTCTTTATTTGATTGATGACATATCTTTGACTTATAAAGGTATCTTTCCCTAAAATGGTGGGTCAAGCTCCCTCATATAGACCATCTCATGTATGTATGAATGAAAAGCAATAGAACAAAATGAAATGCGGAAGGTGACTGATTGTGAAAGATGGGAAAGTTAAAGGGACGAAAAAGGGGGTTGTCCATGCTCTTTAAGCCAAATGTTTAGTGAGTGTGAAATTATTTTATACAAAAAAAGCTGAAGCAACAAGTGATGGGATATGACAAAAGATGCACTTGGATTATTTAGATGTGACGCCCATGCATTTAAATTTACACATTTATTCAAAGATCGAGTTATTTACTAAGTTGATACATTTTAAAAAAAAATTAAAATTGAATTTTATTAAACAAAGCGAGGGATTACAAAACATAAACCCACTTTAAACCATGAATATCCATAGGAAATAAAAAATTACAAAAAAATCGAAAAAGCGTGGAAGATTAAATTCAAACGTGTCTCTTTCTTGAAAAACTTGATTCGTCTTTCAAATGATAATTTAGTAGAGGTATATTTTGACCAGAAAACTCCATGAAACAAACACTCTTTATGCTGTGAGTTCTTAGCACATCGACAAACTACCACAACAGAAGTAGAAAAATAACATATTGTTGATCGTCTAGTGACTAGAAGCACTCGATAATACTTGTTATTTGGACGCTAAATTATTTTTTTCTAAAAAAAGTTAAATTGCCATAACGGCCGACAATTTTGCCATAAAGACAAACTAAACCTGTAAAAACGCAAACAAAAAATTACCATACAAACATACGAAAACAACCAGAAAAATATATGCAAAATAACTTCCAGCAAAGCAAAACATAAAAAAGCAAAACTAAAAAAAATAAATGATCTCTCATAAAAAGAAAAGAGTCTTATTTATATACAACTAAGGTAGAAATTAAAAATTAGCCGACGATATGAAGGCTAGCTTCAGAGACAACACTGACGAAAAATAAAACTTATAGAAGTTTAAGAGAATAATTACTCAAAAATAATTTTTTTTTTCAAGTTGATAGTTAAACATTAGTACTTCTTAGGGGTGGCAATCGGATGAGAAATAAACGAAAATTGTGGGGATCTGAACCGATGGGTATAAAAAAACAGAAATATTCACCTACGGGAACGTGGATGGGGACAGAGATTGCTATATTCGAACCGCGAGAATAACCAAACCGTACCTATATAAATCTGTGGGGATCCCCGAAAAGTAACCACAAGGATCCCGATATTTTACAAAGTTTGATGGCCATAAGGGTAATTTACCTATTTGTTCATAAAAATCTAATCTCACCTGAGTATGGCCGACTGGAGCAAGTTTGAAAATTTTTCGTAAATTCTATAAAAATAAGGGTAAAGTACACAGACGGTCACTGAACTTTGGTAAAAAAAATAAAATGGTAACCAAACTTTCAAAAATCACAAAATGGCAATTAAACTTTATGTTTTATAACAAAATGGTAACTAGATGTTAAATTCCGTTAAGTGGCTGTTATAAAATTTGGTATAATAACACATTTAGTCCTTCATATTTATACATTCAATCAATTTAGTCATAATTCGAAACAATTCACTAAATTTAGCCCTCGTTATTTACGCATTCTTTCAATTTGGTCCTTAAAGCAAAATTCCAAAGTATAGTAACATGATAAATAATTACAATTAAATTTTTATAGGAACTCGAAAACTCGACTCGAATCGAAAAAATTTAAAATAAAGTTTTAGTTGTAAAATATGACGCGACAACTCGAATTTTTTTGACTCGACTCGATAAAACGCTCATCTCTATCTTAAGATATGACGCGTCAACTCGAATAACTCGAAATATTCGAATACTTTAAATCAATTTTTTCTTTTAAATTGAATATTTTTAAAATAAAATATTTAATATTTTCATATTTAAATCACATCGAATATTTAATAACTACTTTAAATATTCAATTTAATTTAAAAATATTCGATTTAAAAGAAAAAATTGATTTAAAATATTAAAATATTTAATAAATACTTTAAATATTTTTCTTTTAAATATTCGAATATTTAATAACTACTTTAAATATTCGAATATTTTAAATCAATTTTTTCTTGTAAATCGAATATTTTTAAATTAAATCGAATATTTAAAGTAGATATTAAATATTCGATGTGATTTAAAAGAAAAAATGATTTAAAATATTCGAATATTTCGAGTTATTCGAATTGACACGTCATATCTTAAGATAGAGGTGAGCGTTCGATCGAGTCGAGTCAAAAAAATTTGAGTTATTCGAGTTGACGCATCATATTTTACAACTCAAACTTTATTTGAATTTTTTTCGATTTGAGTTGAGTTTTCGAGTTCTTATAAAAATTTAATTAAATATTTGAATATTTTAAATCATTTTTTTCTTTTAAATAGAATATTTTTATATTAAATCGAATATTTAAAGTAGTTATTAAATAGTCGATGTGATTTAAATATGAAAATATTAAATATTTTATTTTAAAAAATATTCGATTTAAAAGAAAAAAATGATTTAAAATATTCGAATATTTTGAGTTATTCGAGTTGACGCGTCATATCTTAAGATAGAGGTGAGGATTCGATCGAGTTAAGTCAAAAAATTTCGAGTTATTCGAGTTGTCGCGTCATATTTTACAACTCAAACTTTATTTGAAATTTTTTCAATTCGAGTCGAGTTATCGAGTTCCTATAAAAATTTAATTGTAATTATTTATCATGTTACCATACTTTGGAATTTTGCTTTAAGGACCAAATTGAAAGAATGCGTAAATAACGAGGGCTAAATTTAGTGAATTGTTTCAAATTAAGACTAAATTGATTGAATGTATAAATATGAAGGACTAAATGTGTTATTATACCAAATTTTATAACATCCACCTAACGGAATTTAACGTCTAATTACCATTTTGTTATAAAACATAAAGCTTATTTGCTATTTTGTGATTTTAGAAAGTTTGGTTACCATTTTGTTTTTTTACCAAAGTTCAGTGATCATATTTATATTTTACCCTAAAAATAATTAGAATGTGGTCTATACATTATTGTAAACGTGATTCGGTCTAGTTTTGTTTTAAATACACGATGGTCGATTTTTTTTGAGAAGTAATATCGGGCCTCGTTAAAAACCCCCACTAGACCTAATAGGGGGAAAAGATTGCCCGACTTTTATTAATAATACCTCGAAAGTTTTAATACACAGTTTATTCCATGACTGGAAAAGCTGGAAACAATACAACCATGGGGGAACAAAATAACCTAAACGCCTAAGATATTGCCTCCTCATCCGATCCCTGCTTTGGCTAAGGTATCTGCAGCAACGTTTAGCTCTCTTGGCACCCAACACACCTTAACACCATGTCTACGAAACTGGCCCCTCAAAGCGTCCACTTCCCTCGCAGCAAAACTCGAGGGCAATAATGTAGAACTAATGTTTTGATATAATAATTGAAAAAATGTTTTGGACTGATTTAAAAAGTATTTAAAACAAACTTCCAAAGTCCAAATATCTTGAAACAATTTTTAGGGATGTTTTAAAAGGTTTTACATGTTTTTCAAAGCCAAATTTCACAAAATTGTCCAGGTGTTTCGAAACACCTTGGGGCGTTTCGAAACAGGGGATTCTAGTGGCAAAATCGTTTCGATACTCGTATCAAAACGAGCTTTCCTTGGACAGGATTTTTGCCCAGCGTTTCGAAACGGGCTAGGCCGTTTCGATACACCCACGTGGCAATGACCACAACGGTCATAAACCCCAACGGCTATTTCCCAACCAACTTTCAAATGCAGGCGTTTCGATACGGGCCTATAGCATTTCGATACGCGTTTCGAAACGGCAAGGGGGTGTTCCGAAACGGGCACCCTGACAGAATGCAACGACTCTTTCTACATTGAGAGTGTTTCGAAACGGCTTCGAGCGTTTCAAAATAGGGAGCTGCAGAACTACATTTATGGTGGGAATTAAAGTCCTCAACGGCTCCAATATGATCCCAACGGCTAGTAACGGCTACAAACTCATTTGGGAGTATAAAATGGACCTCCAAGCATCAAGAGAAGGCTAATACTCATATTGTCAAACATCAAATGATCAAGAATTGTCTTAGAGCTTAAATTGTCATTTATTATATAGACAAACACTAGTGAGCCAAAATTGTCAAATTTGCTCAAGTATTTTAGGTTTTGGGTGAGTGCTTAATTTTGCAAACAAACACCTATTAGAGGGTTTTAAGTTTGCTTTGTTTATCTCTTTGTAAGAGAGGGTTTCAATCAAGGCTTTGGGTAGAAAGCTTGATTGTGTGTAAGGGTTACCTCCTAAGCCTAGAAAAGGGGACGAATCAATAGTGGATTGATTGAGAAACCTTAGTGGGGAGCTAAGGTAGTGGATGTAGACCTTGGTTAGAAGGTTGAACTACTATAAATCATTGTGTCTATTTACATTCTAGCTTCCACAACCCTTCCACCCAAAAATCCACCTCTCCACCACTTGGTGAGCTAAATTGGTTGATCGAATCGAGCACCTCACAACTCAACAAATAACCTTCCCTCCAGCCAATCTATTGCCACCCTACAATCCATCTCTATTATTAAGTTCTTACCCATTAGTGAAGGTGAAGATAGGTATTTTTCCCATGCAACTTTCGCTGCTCTTAATTCGATGAGAGCCGGTGCCCCCCCACAGAAAGGTTCAGAGAATTGCCCCAAGACGCAACTGTCCGAATCTCTTAGAATCCCCCCAACACCCCCTAGGCCCCTCACCATCGAAAAAGCCCCATCCACATTCCATTTTATAAACCCCTCCGGTGGTGGAACCCAACTCTTCTTATCTTTACGTCTTACAATCAAATTGGAGTTGGAGGCTAAAGTCAAGTCTGCCATTAAGCAATCATGGCTGAGGGAGCAATTTTCGAATTTCGCCTTTAACCAATCAATTAGCCGCACCTTCACTAAGTATTTTAGTTGTTGCCAATCGAAACTTTTGGCTTGGAAAACAATTTCATTTCGGTAAAGCCACACCGACCAAATTATCGCGAAAGGGATCATTGACCATACCACATTGAAACCCCTTACCCCGATCCCATGCCATGCTTTTAAGAATTCCTTTGGATCCCCTGGAAAAACAGCTTGTGTACCAAAACCTGCACTATAGTCCATCCACAATTTCCAGCTTACTGTACATGTAAAAAATAGATGACTTACCCCTTCGGTGCAGCAGCCACACATCGGGCAATTCAGGTTGGAAATGGATGAGACCCCTCGTTTGGCTAGTTCAAGTTTTACCGGTATTCTCTCATGCATGACTAACCAAACGAAAATCTCCACTTTAGGGGGGTGCGTAACCCATCCAAATGAGATCCTTCCAAAATTTTACAGATTGTTCGTTTCCCATCAGTAGACGTTTCAAAGTTTTTACCGTGAAAGTACCATCACTATTACCTTCCCAACACACCCAGTCATGATCGATGTCCCCCGATCTAAAGCTGTTAAGTTTCGAGATGAAGCTGCACCACACATGTTTTTCACGATCAAACAGACTCCTCCTAAGTGTGACCCGCCATTCCCAACGCCCATTTATTTTCCTGCCAAAATCTTCAGTCATACCATACCGGTTAACTGACAGTGCAAACAGCCGAGGGAATTCCTCCTTAAGCGATCGATCTCCTATCCACACGTCCAACCAAAACTTTATATGTTTGCCATCACCAACCTGCAGTTTCAATTTTGAATTAAATACCACTCCTAATGCATCAGCTTTGTTACAAGAATTTGCTATCCCTTTCCATATCCATGATGCATTTGTTGAATTTTTTTTGTTGGAATTAATTCACCACAGTTCCCATAGGACTTAGCTTCGATCACTTTTCGCCACAAATTGCTTCGTTCATTCCCGAACCTCCACGACCATTTACACAAAAATGCTCGGTTTACCAAGTTCAGGTCTACAATTCCCAAACCACCCTCATTTACCGCTTTACAGAGAATATCCCAGCGTATCCAGTGTAACTTCGTCTTCTCCGAGTCACCACCCCAAAAGAATCTAGCCATTAAATTGTTCAGCTTGTTTAACACAGCAATAGACATTTTAAACATGGAAAGGTAAAACACTGGTAAACTGGTGAGTACGGATTTTATTAAAGTCAGCCTCCCACCAACCAATAATAGTCTTGGCTGCCATCCTTCTAACCGTGCCGAAAACTTCGAGATTACCGGTTCCCATAGTGCTGCGGAATTTCTCCTAGCCCCCAAAGGTAGGCCCAGGAATTTAGTTGGTAATTCTTCCACTAAACACCCCACATCACTAGCCCAAATTTCCAAGGTCGGTTTGTCAATATTTATGCCCATCAGTTTGCTCTTTTTCAAATTTAATCTCAATCCTGAAGCTAATTCAAAAACGCGTAGAACTCTTTTGACATTTCTAACCTGTGTTTCAGAGTCTCCACAGAAAATGATCAAATCATCTGCATATTGTAAATGTGACACATGAATTTCATTAACTTCCGAACCCACTGTGAATCCGTGGAACAGGCCCCTATCCACCGCCTTTATCAACATGCGGTTAAGTGCTTCGCCGACGAAATTGAAGAGGAAAGGTGACAGCGGGCACCCCTGTCTCAACCCTCTAGAAATTCCAAACGCCTTTGACGGAACCCCATTAACTAGCACAGATATATACGCAGTAGACATACACTTCATCATCCAACTACACCATCTCTCGCCCAAACCACAAGATCTAAGGATACTTATAAAAAAATCCCAGGTATGCTTTTTGGAAATCAATTTTAAAGACGATGCCACTCTTTCCAGTTTTATAAGCATAATCTACCGTCTCATTTGCCACCAAAGAGCAATCAACCAAATGCCGACCCTGAATAAACGCGTACTGCGTGTCTCCTATAACATAGCCCATGCATACACGTAGCCTATTGGCCAGCACCTTAGCCAAAATTTCATATAACCCGCCAACCAAGCTGATTGGGCGGAACTCATCTAAAGATTCAGGGTTTGCAACTTTAGGAATTAAAGTGATGAAAGAATGGTTCGTACCTAATTCCCAATCTTGACCTCTGTAGAAATCCGTAAAAAATTTCATGATGTCACCCTTCAGCTGCGGCCAGAATTTTTTTGAAGAAACACGAGTTGAATCCATCCGGCCCCGGGGCCTTATTACTATTCGCTGAAGAGATTGCTTCCCATACTTCGCTTTCCGAAAATTTCCGTTCCAGCAAGGAAACTTGCTCCATCGAGACTTTGTTGAAATTTAGGTCCATTCCCAGCACATCTATAGCCAAAATCTTGTTGTATGCATCTTTAAAATATTCACTCACATAATCTTTAACAGCTCCTGGATAAACAAGCTCCTCCCCATTTTTCCTAAGGCCCCTGATTGCATTATTTCTCCTCCTATTAGAGGCGATCGATTGGAAATATCTCGTATTCCTGTCCCCTTCTTTAAACCACTGCAGTCTCGACTTCTGCAGCCATATGCTCTCTTCCTTACGGTATTCCACCCATAGCTTCGATCTTAAGTTAGCCAGAGTCCTTGTAGTTTATGCATCGAAATTCCCTGATAGCAAACTGCTTTCTATCACAAAGATTTCCTTTTCTAATTTTTCTATCATTCTGCCCGGGTCGTTTGAATCCCTCTTCGACCATTCTTTGATGACACCTTTCGAACATCTCAAAATTCCCCCAATCTTCAAGAATGGCTGCTTCTGCTTGATCTGTCCCAGGGTAGTATCCAACATCTTAATAAAGTCTTCATCCTTGTACTAGAAATTTAAACAGCGAAACGGACGGAGACCCCAATTCATAAGTTCTTCACCTAACCAAATAGCGTTATGGTCCGAAAGTGATCTATCCAGCAATTTTTGGCCAATGTCCGAGAACCAAAAATCAAACTCCACGGATATCAGAAAACGGTCCAGTCTCACGTATGTTGGTGGATAACGATTATTACACCACGTAAAATTCCCTCCTTGCAGAGGTAAATCTTTCAGCCCCACCTAAAAAACAAATGAATTAAACAGATTGACTACCTGCACATTATAAGTCAGCCCCATTTTCTTCTCACTTTTCAAGAACATGTTGAAATCTCCCCCTATGCACCATGCAATGTTCTTCCCCTGGATTATCCGTAGCAATTCCTTCAGAAACTCCTTTTTTTTAGCATCTACGGCTGGCCCATACACATTGATAATCCCACATTTCAATTTTTTCGCCGGCAATTCCCCCCACATCACTATCATTCTGTGCGAGACGTGTTTCGCCTCTAATTTGAAAAAATCCCTATTCCAAATGCTCAACAATCCACCGGCCGAACCTGTCGTTGGTGCGAACACAAACTCCACCATATCCGAGTTCCATATTTTACGGATCAACCGTTGATTACATAGTTCCAGTTTGGTCTCCTGCACAAGAACCATTCCTGGTTTATGCTTGATGATGGCCTTCCTCACCATCCGCGTTTTTTCTGCCTTCCGAATACTGCGAACATTCCAAGAGATTATTGATAGATTTGGATATGTATTCTAAATTATATAAATATTTGAATGTTGAAAGGTCATTAAAAATATGGCAGCAATTTTGTTAAAAAAAGTTTTAGCAATGACTTTTGAAAAATCACCAAAATTTCTACAGGATAAATTAGGAAGTGGGCCTTGTATTTCTATAATTATACGAAATTCAATATTCGTTTAAAATAAACGGTTCTCGATTTCGAGTTATACATTAGGAATTATTAATTTTTGAGTGAGAAAATATCAGAAGAAATAACAACGTATTGTTTCTAAAAACAACAATAACAGTAACTTCGGAAATTCGCCATAAATCGTACGAGTAAAAATAAAAGAGGTAACATATATGGTTAGAAAGGTTATCGAATCTAGTTTCTTTCAGAACAAACAAATGATGATTTGGAACTATAAATTATTAGTTACATATTTTCTTTTAAAGGTAGTGCAGGCTGTTGTGTTCAACAGTTAATATTTAACTCATGTTTTAAAGTTTTGAAATGATTTGTTTGTTAAAATTAAATTTATCTTCTATGTTTATAATTTTAGAATTTAATGTTGGGTATTTGTTTTAATGTATTAAGTTATGTTTAATTTTTGGGTATGAGGATTAACCGAAAATCGCGGGATCCGTAAGAGATGTGTACGGAGACGAAAAAATCACTGAAAGATTTAATAGGGATTCGTCAAAACCGTACCCGCAAGTATTAGGGACAGAATATGAAACGCCAAATCGACCCGGATCCGCCCCGTTGCCACCCTAGCACTTCCGTCAGTCGACCACTGATGTCTGAACATTGTTATTTTAAAAATTTTCAAACTATAACCCGATCGTGTACACTAGTTGAGTTATTTAGTTTATTGTGTAAGTTGTGTAAAGCCAAAAAGAAATGAAACCATTGAATTTGTGGGCAGTGGCCACGACCAATGGCCATGGGCAGTTCAAGAACACAATTATCTTTTTCTTAGTGGGTTTGAAGGAGAGTGATGCAAGTTGAAGATCATTTCATGGATGGGAGACATGAGTGGGAGTGTCCAAAAATGTGAATGGTAAATTAATTAAATATGTGAATGATTTTTTTTATTGTATACCAAAATTATAAAAAAGAAAAAGTAAAAAATACCAATTCGATTATTTCGATTTTAGTAATAGACCCAGTTTGGTTTGATCGACTTATAATTTAATAGGTCTATTTTTTGTTGTCCTTTTAATTTTTCAAGACTTTGTCTTGATTAATCTGAACTGACCCATGTTGTACATTTGACTTTGGTAAGCAATAACAAACTGCTTAAGATACTATAATAGTAAAATTACCTCTTAAGCCTAAAAACGATTATCCGATTTAGAGTTAGAGATAAATATGAACCTACAAATAATTCAAGTTTTAACAAGTGTGGATGATTTCTCAAAATACAGTATAAAATGAATCTTTATTTATTCTTATTATGATAATGCTCACTAACATATAATTATTGAAATTGTCTTATATCAAATAGTACCATATAACCTTTGTAACCCCCTCATTCCGATCTGGTCGAATGACCGGTACGAGTAGGATACACGGGGGAAACCGACGCGAAACCAGTTAAGGTCCCGCCTCGGTTAGCGACCCTAAGATTTTTCTTTCATTTATTTTACATCTTGTCTAGAGGCATAATTAAATCCTGAGTGATCACGACAGCGGAAACAAGGCTCAAGAGAAGCCTAACAGCAAACAGGGCCTAAGCCCAACCCTTGAGACCCATTAGAGATGTTAAATAGCCCATTTTTAGGCCTGTGTTTCGAAACGGACGACACCCGTTTCGGAACACGGGCTTCAGTTTTAAAAGCAAGACACCTGTTTCGAAACACATACACCCCGTTTCGGAATAGGGTCTCGATTTGCCTTGCCGTTTCGAAACAGGCGTTTACAGTGGCCAAAGCGTTTCGAAACCTGTTTCAAAACATGGGCTCACAGTGGCCAAACCGTACCGAAACGTGTTCCGATACGGGGGACCCTGGAACCACACCCGTTCCGAAATGGCACAACTCGTTTCGAAACACCTGCAGCCTACAGTTTTCCAAAATCAGTTTTACACATCTCTAAACGATCCCAAACGCCCTAAACGACCCCAGGAAGCACACACAACATACAAACACCCTCTAGAGGCATACAGCTTATAACAACCATGCTCAAGATACACAAGATATAAGATAGGCATCCAAACACAAGATCATACATTCACCACAAGGAAGCATACATAGCTTTTAAGGTTACATGCCTTAGCCAACAAAACATATAAGCATTCAAGACATGCAACATAAACAAGGTTTACAATTCAAACATTTAAGATAGGTAATTTAAGCATGGTTTACAAGCAAACCAAGGAAACCAAAGCCAACCAACATCAACATGCAACAAGGCATTCAAATCAACAACACCTATCCCATTGCTTGACTATTACAATCTACAACTTAAAGATCATACTTGAGCTAACCGAAAGCAACACTTGGAGGCCTTTCCTTGCCCTAGCCACCCACAAGCTACAGATCTGCATTGTCGAACAAAAAGGAGCGTAAGCATAAAAGCTTAGTGAGGGTAAGCTCATAAAACAAACCTTCGACAATGCAGGGTCCAAGCACGCGCAAGAATCAAAGCAGAATGCATGATCTTACCTCCAATCCTCAAGAGCCAAAATACAAGATGATGCATGAACATATTATCAAAATCATGTCATGCTCAACAAGTCCATAACCACAACATATAGAAACACATATAACCACATACGAGCAACATAATCCATAATTCGTATTGGCACCTAGCTATGACTCGAATACGCGGATAATTGTTGGAACTTACATCCAACAACACAACCATTACCTGACGGTGGGATTACACTCATCACCGTTCACGCGGAGGGGATTCCACTCATCCTCACGCCTCATTTCACGCGGAGGGGATTCCACTCATCCTCTCGCCCGTCGATGGATTCCACTCATCACCGACTAATATATATAAGAAGATTTCCGGGCGAACCCGTACTCCATCTTGATGACTACCATCATCAAGACCACGCGCGCATTTGACTCTCGTGTGCACACTAAACATCCTAATGATCGATCATTTGTACCCAAGCATACTAGTGCCAATACTACACATTTCATTAATCTTTCACAATATCATTTCATAACACTTCCATGCTTAGCACGTACTCACCATGACTTACCGTCATGCACAAACCACATTTCCATGCCTAGCATGTACTCACCATGATCCTCGAATCATGCAACCACCTCATATCATCATTTCACATGTCAACACCACATGTATATCATTAACACAAATATCACATCATATTTCACACATATGTATATCCATATCATATTTATCATCAACATACATATAACAATGCATCGAGCCATGCCTCATCATACATGTATAACAACGTATACATAACACTACAATCACAACTAATCAAGAGGCATAAACAACCATTAAAGAGTGCAACCAAAGTCTCTAATTTAAGCTTGGGATTAGGCTACCACTCTAATCCCAACTCTAGGTGGGTCTACCAATCCCAACCTAATCCACATGCTTGAACCAATTACTCAAAACCATTTAAAACATTTTAACCACTCACCGACTACTCCATTAGCACAAGCCGACAAGCCTACCAAGCATCCAAGTTTCCGGATCCGAGCCCGAAGCTTCCCCATTGATTTCTCTTGCTTCTAACCATTCAAAAACAATATATTAACCTCAAAATCAGCCACAAACCCAAAGTTTAACACCAACACACAAATCCACTACAATTGTCACAATTCAAAGCCAAGTTCATTCTTCAATTTCTCATTTTCGTACTTCCACAAAGACCCATAAAAAATCAGCAATGTAGTCATCCAAAGCACTCTTAAACATGTTCAAAACACTACCCAAACCTAGTATAACCATCAGCCAAAGATTTCCAACATCAAGAACCCCCAAAACCAACCTTTAAACCCTTCAAAAATCCCATTAAAATCCAAATTCGGGATTCAACATAAAACCATGTAAAAATCAACTATGTTGGACCCTTTGGGTAGTAAACAACATATATAACTTCAACAAATCGAAAGCTCAAGTTAAAGACAATAAAGTTTGCATTTTTAATCTAAAAACTCAAAACCCCAAACTACAAAATCTATGAGCTTTATGAAAACTAATGGTACCATCTTAAAGAGGAAGAGGAGGACAAGTTAAAAACGAGATTACCTTGCAAAAATCACCAACAAAAATCAAAAGAGATGATGAAATGGAGATTTGGAGAGGAAATGGCATTTGACGTGAAAAAGAGGAATGAAGGAGATGAAGATAGGATTTAAAGTGGTCTTTTAAATTAAAGGGGGTTTTAAAAAAATAGAAGACCATTTAATTATACATTTACCATTAATGAGATGGCACATCTCTTCCACATTTAAAATCCATGAAATTGATTTCTAATTTAATTTGAGTCCAACATATAATATTTGTTTTGAAATCACAAAGCCCAAATAATATATAATATCATTTTAATCATAAACCGAGACCTAAAAGATTATTTTAATTATAAAACCGAACTCGGAATAATATTAAATTATTATTTTCACCCGACCCCTAAACTCGGGTGTTACAACTCTCCCCCACTTAAGAAATTTTGTCCCCGAAATTCATCGAACAGAAAGAGCCACTGAAACATGCTCCTCCACACTTTCCTTCTCACCACAACATACTAACCAACTCGGTAGACTTACCACACAACGTTAGCTATCTGATGCTAAGATCTCAACGGGTTCTCCATTGCTTGTCAATTTCAAACTCGACTCAACCTCTTCAACAAACATCGAACGAGACAGATCAGCTTCATATTTCCGAATCATAGATATACAAAACACATCACAAACCTCTTTCTAACTCTGGTGGTAACCGCAACAATAAATAACAGAACTAGCCCGATTCACGATCTCATACAGCACTGTTTGAATACTTGACCCATAACCTTTTCTAACTGACCATCTGACTTCAACATGTAACCAAACACTACGCATACGTCTTAAAAATCTAGTTGAAATTTTGAATCTCTATTACTCACTTTCATTAAGAATCTTCCACGGATGTAACAAACTAGAAGAAAACTGATGCTCGGTCTTGACAAGCTGGCAAATTACACACTTACTCTCATATTGAACAACATCATTCGTCAACTCAATCCAGAAGTACTCATCCCCATCCCACAATACGTCTTCATACCACTCAGATGCAATACAAATGAACTGTCGTGTGCTTCGGCCAAAACAATACGTCTCAAAACACTATGTCAATCGGCACAACTATTTTGTCTCTGAAAATACAAACTCTATCATCTCTGAAACTGTATTCTGAAGGTCTTCTTTCCACTATGTCTTGCACGTGAGGTGCCAAGAACCTGTCTTGCAACTGTTTCTCTTCAAGTATCTGACTCAAAGTTGGTTTAACATGAAACTCGACCACAAAACTACTATCATTCGGTAAACTGAATTCGGCAAATACATCTCGCAACTCAACTACTAATCTATCAACAAATATAACTCGAAGCATTGGTTACTACGTTGACTCTCTTCGGATGGTACTCAATCTTGAGATTACGGTCTTCAAGCGGTTCTAACAACTTGTGTTGTTCAAGTTTCAACCCTTCCTAAGTCGTCTAATATTTCAAGCTCTGATGATAAGTATATACTGTGCATTTCTTACTATGTGTGCTTTGTCTCTAAGTCTTCGAAACAAATACGACTGTAATTAACTCTATGTCTTGTGTCGGATAATTCTTTTCAAGGTCTCTCAACTATCTCGAAAAATAGGCCACAATCTTCTATCTTGCATAAGCACACAACCTAACCCTACATGTAACAAATCACTATGATTCACAAACTCCTTCTCTGATATAAGCTGATTCAAGGTCGAAGCTCTCTTCAAAGTTTCTTTCGGTTTCTCAAGGGCTCATTGTCTCGCATCTGACCACACAGCTGAACATTCTTCTGTAGCAACTTGTCAAAGGAGCAGCTATCTTCAAAAGACTATTTACAATTCTCTGAAAGTAACAATGCTAGACCTAGGAACTATAGATACCTGTCACAGTCTTCAATTTCTTCCAACTCTCATCTTCTTCTGCCTACTTAGGATTTACTCTAATACACTCGGTTGAACTACATATCGTAGGAGAACATCTTCATTAACTTGGAGTTCACGTTTGCTCAACTTGGCATACAACTAATTCTCTAATAGGATCTACAACACTAACTTCAAAGTTTGTCATAGTCTTCTTCGGTACATGAATATACCCATGTATCATCTACGAGAATTACTACAAACTGATCAAGGAACTCAGGAAATATTCTGCTCAACATCTCTATAAAAGTGACTAACACACTAGTCAAACAAAGCGGCATAACTCAGAACTCAAAGTGATCACATCTTGCCCCGAAAGCTGTCTTCGGTACTTCAACTTCTCTCACTTTCAACTGGTAGTAATCGGATCTCGAATTAATCTTGAAAAGACTGGAGCGCACCCCAACTGATCAACAAATCACTGACACTAAAAAATGGATACTACTTATCCACTGTCACTTGTTTCAACTGTCTGAAATCTAAACACATTCTCGTATTGTTTTCTCTCTTCTTCACAAATTGCACTGTCATACTCTAAGATGATGTACTAGGCCTAATGAATCTAAGGTCTAACAAATCTCGAAGTTGATTCTTCAACACTCTCAATTCTTTCGGGAACCATAAGATACAGAGCAATCAAAACAAGAGCAAACTCGAAGACGGTATCAATAACAAACTCTTCTTCCCTTTCAAGAGACAAACCGGGCAATTATTCCAAACACTTTTAGGATAAACACAACCTATTCTAACATCTGCGGTCTAATCTTCATTCAAAAATCAAATCTATCACATTTGCTAGGCAAGCCTGTCAACTAAACTCAATCAATCTTCGACCTCTAAAGCTGGATCAACATTCGATAAGAAGTTCACGTCTTCACCTACCACTACAGTCTCACAGAAATCTGCAACTTCAAGGCAACTCCCTCTTTTTCTCAAGGTATACCCTAGCTTTGTGCTCTACAAGCCAAACCATGTCAAAAAGGTACATCGAAACCGTAAAAAGACAATTACTTCACATCTACTGGAAACACGTAACCCTGAACCATCAACAAACATCTTCCGCACATATTTCTGACCACCACTACCCTACCAAAAGGACTGGTCACATGTGTCCATACGTCTAAGATCTCAACAAGTATATCTAATTTCTTTGCATGCTCACACAAACGGACGAATCCGCAGAAATTGCAACTTCACAAGTACACAGCTATTAGTCTTCGGCCCTCTTGTCTTCAGGCTGGTCCCCCAAACATAAGCTAGCTCTTTAAAACCGTTCTTAGAGCATCTCGAAACCTCAAAATGCAGTTCTGATCACTCGCAGACAATCATGTTTGAACTTGTTCTATAACATCGGTCCTGACGACTCGAAACATCCCACTACTAAACAATCTGGAGTCAAAACTCAAGACTTCTTTCTCGGCTCAACTATATCAGAAGCGACTTCATCTCTCATTCTTGTTGGAAGACAACTCAGACGTACACTGGCCCAATCACACAAATTGATTCCCACTCACGGATACTGACCGGCTGTCTTGTATTAAAATCATAGGCCGAACCCCAACGATCACCATCTAACATTTCTGAGTTTCAGATTACTCACACGAGACCCTTACCTTGATCTCGCTAAATGAACTAAGGTACTCATACCTACCTCTAACACTTCACCAAACACAATCACTTTGCATGCTTGCTAACACATACGGAAGTACAGATTCAGGATCAACCGGAGGGAACAAACTCAAAATTGTACCAAGGGCTTACCCACTATAACATCGATATCACTCTGACTCCCACTCATAGGTCTTCAATTCTTTTCACCAACTAATACCAGAATCAGTCTCATCGTCCCTCACCAACAAGGATCAACCCACATATACACTGACTCAGACAAACAAATTATACCTCAACTCCGATACAACCACACTTCCCTAACTATAGCAATGATCTCCTTCAACATCATCCACATTTTCAGAAACCACAACTTCCACTTACCGATTCACGGCCCACTCCTTGGCCTCAAACTACTAAAAAACAATAAATCAACAACAATAGAAAATTAACATACAACTGGGTTAGCAAAGGAAAGGGTCCAAGTGGCTCAAGTATGATTCCCTCACTTAAAATCTCTTTTTCTGATGTAATAGTAGCAATGGGACTCTTAAACAACATGCTTTTAAACAAAACAACCAGCATACTTGTCACACAAGCAATAATGCTTACAATGCAAGCAAACACCGTGCATATCAATACAAAACTTAAACTTACCTCACTTACCTGCCCAAGGTCTCGGAAACCTTAGGCTCTGATACCAACAAATGTAACCCCCTCGTCCCGGTCTGGTCGAATGACCGGTCCGAGTAGGCTAAATGGGGAAAACCAACGCGAAACCCGTTAAGGTCCCGCCTCGGTTAGCGACCATAAGATTTTTCTTTCATTTATTTTACATCTTGTCTAGAGGTATAATTAAATCCTGAGTGATCACGACAGCGGAAACAAGGCTCAGAAGAAGCCTAACAGCAAACAGGGCCTAAGCCCAACCCTTGGGACCCATTAGAGATATCAAACAACCCATTTTTAGGCCTGTGTTTCGAAACGGACGACACCTGTTTCAGAACACGGGCTTCAGTTTTAAAAGCAAGACACCCGTTTCGAAACGCATCCACCCCGTTTCGAAACAGGGTCTCGATTTGCCTTGCCGTTTCGATACCCGTTTCGAAACAGGCGTTTACAGTGGCCAAAGTGTTTCGAAACCTGTTTCGAAACAGGGGCTCATAGTGGCCAAATCGTACCGAAACGTGTTCCGATACGGGGGACCCTGGAACCACACCCGTTCCGAAACGGCACAACTCGTTTTGAAACACCTGCAGCCTGCAGTTTTCCAAAATCAGTTTTACACATCTCTAAACGATCCCAAACGCCCTAAACGACCCCAAGAAGCACACACATTATACAAACACGCTCTAGAGGCATACACCTTATAGCAACCATGCTCGAGATACACAAGATATAAGATAGGCATCCAAACACAAGATCATACATTCACCACAAGGAAGCATACATAGCTTTTAAGGTTACATGCCTTAGCCAACAAAACATATAAGCATTCAAGACATGCAACATAAACAAGGTTTACAATTCAAACATTTAAGATAGGTAATTTAAGCATGGTTTACAAGCAAACCAAGGCAACCAAAGCCAACCAACATCAACATGCAACAAGGCATTCAAATCAACAACACCTATCCCATTGCTTGACTATTACAATCTACAACTTAAAGATCATACTTGAGCTAACCGAAAGCAACACTTGGAGGTCTTTCCTTGCCCTAGCCACCCACAATCTACAGACCTGCATTGTCGAACAAAAAAGAGCGTAAGCATAAAAGCTTAGTGAGGGTAAGCTCATAAAACAATCCTTCGACAACGCAGGGTCCAAGCACGCGCAAGAATCAAAGCAGAATGCATGATCTTACCTCCAATCCTCAAGAGCCAAAATAAAAGATGATGCATGAACATATTATCAAAATCATGCCATGCTCAACAAGTCCATAACCACAACATATAGAAACACATATAACCACATACGAGCAACATAATCCACAATCTGTATTGGCACCTAGCTATGACTCGAATACGCGGATAACCGTTGGAACTCACATCCAACAACACAACCATTACCTGACGGTGGGATTACACTCATCACCGTTCACGCGGAAAGGATTCCACTCATCCTCACGCTCGTCGATGAGATTCAACTCATCACCGACTAATATACATAAAAAGATTTCCGGGCGAACCCGTACTCCATCTTGATGACTACCATCATCAAGACCACGCGCACATTTGACTCTCGTGTGCACACTAAACATCCTAATGATCGATCATTTGTACCCAAGCATACTAGTGCCAATACTACACATTTCATTAATCTTTCACAATATCATTTCATAACACTTCCGTGCTTAGCACGTACTCACCATAACTTACCGTCATGCACAAACCACATTTCCATGCCTAGCATGTACTCACCATGATCCTCGGATCATGCAACCACCTCATATCATCATTTCACATGTCAACACCACATGTATATCATTAACACAAATATCACATCATATTTCACACATATGTATATCCATATCATATTTATCATCAACATGCATATAACAATGCATCGAGCCATGCCTTATCATACATGTATAACAACGTATACATAACACTACAATCACAACTAATCAAGAGGCATAAACAACCATTAAAGAGTGCAACCAAAGTCTCTAATTTAAGCTTGGGATTAGGCTACCACTCTAATCCCAACTCTAGGTGGGTCTATCAATCCCAACCTAGTCCACATGCTTGAACTAATTGCTCAAAACCATTTAAAATATTTTAACCACTCACCGAATACTCCATTAGCACAAGCCGACAAGCCTACCAAGCATCCAAGTTTCCAGATCCGAGCCCGAAGCTTCCCCATTGATTTCCCTTGCTTCTAACCATTCAAAAACAATATATTAACCTCAAAATCAGCCACAAACCCAGAGTTTAACACCAACACACAAATCCACTACAATTCTCACAATTCAAAGCCAAGTTCATTCTTCGATTTCTCATTTTCGTACTTCCACAAAGACCCATAAAAAATCAGCAATGTAGTCATCCAAAGCACTCTTAAACATGTTCAAAACACTACCCAAACCTAGTATAACCATCAGCCAAAGATTTCCAACATCAAGAACCCCCAAAACCAACCTTTAAACCCTTCAAAAATCCCATTAAAACCCAAATTCGGGATTCAACATAAAACCATGTAAAAATCAACTATGTTGGACCCTTTGGGTAGTAAACAACATATATAACTTCAACAAATCGAAAGCTCAAGTTAAAGACAATAAAGTTTGCATTTTTAATCTAAAAACTCAAAACCCCAAACTACAAAATCTATGAGCTTTATGAAAACTAATGGTACCATCTTAAAGAGGAAGAGGAGGACAAGTTAAAAACGATATTACGTTGCAAAAATCACCAACAAAAATCAAAGGAGATGATGAAATGGAGATTTGGAGAGGAAATGGCATTTGACGTGAAAAAGAGGAATGAAGGAGATGAAGATAGGATTTAAAGTGGTCTTTTAAATTAAAGGGAGTTTTAAAAAAAATAAAAGACCATTTAATTACACCTTTTGTAACACCCGTGTTTTGGGCTTAGGAGTTAGCCGGGTTCAGTTCGAGTCTAATAAAATTAAATTAAAATAAACCAACTTCAGATAATGACCAAATTGAGCTTTAATAAAAAGGGGAGGGACCTATGTTGCAATTTTACCAGAAACTTTTAAAAAGCTAGACCACTTTAATAAAAAGTTGTCTTCCTCCCTTTTTCCCATCTCATTTCACGTTAGAAACCACCCCTCTTCCCCAAACTCTCCCAACTACACTAGTTACTATTCCATTCATTTTCTTCTTCAATCCAAGGTGCTTTTCAAAGGTAATCACATTTTCTTAACCTCCTTTTCAATCTCTATCTATCCCTTGTTTTAGATTTCAAAAATAGTGAGTTTTGGAAATTAGGGTTCATATGGAAATTTGGGGTTTTGATGGGGTTTTTCAACTTGTTTTGATAAATTGTTTTGGGGGTTTGTTTAAGTGCTATGAAATACACAACATATGTTAATTTGATTAATTTTGGATGAAAATTCGTAGCTTGTCCTTGAGGTAGGTTTTAGGGGGGGTAAAACTTGGGTTTTTGGTGGGTTTTGTGTTGAAATTGAAGGGCTGTTGGTATACCTATGATATGGGGGTGTTTTGGGATGTCTTGGAAGTCATTTGGATGTTTGGAAATTGGTTTTTCAGCAAGCCTTTAGGGGAGCACGAAAATTGGGATTTTAGGGGATTATGTGGTTTGAGAAATTGAGGAATTTGGGTTGTGTTAGCAAAGTATGTTGATGGTTGAGTTTAGCATTGAATTGAGAAGTAATGTGTATGTTTTGTTTGGCTAGAAGCAAGTGGAAGCGCGGAAGAGGCTTTGGGACCGAATCCGGGTTCGTAGGAAGATTTGGTTCGATTTGCTAAGGAAGGGCGGTGAGTGGTCTTAACTTGTTTTTAAAGTTGGTTCGAGCAATGTGTAGTGGGAGTGTGTGTGAAGTGTGCTTGGTAGGCCACTCATAGTTAATTTAAGTTGTTGATTTAACCATTGATATCCATGAATGCATGTATGCCTATTTGACTTTGCTAGTATGATTGTGATTGATGGATGTGAGTTTATCTTGATATGCATCTATGAGATGAGCATTGTATTGTGGTTGATGATGTTCATATATGATGTGGTTATGATAATTGGCACTAAAAATTACCGGTTGTAAATGATCGATCATTAGGATAGTGTGCACACAAATTGAGTCAAAACGTACGTGGCCTTGATGGCGTTAAGTCATCAAGGAGGAGTACGGTGATGTAACATTCCACCGGAAGCTATTCATATATTTCTACGGGATGATGAGTGGAATCCCATCCGTAGGGCATGTGGCGATGAGTGGAATCCCGCACATGTAAGGGCCGGTGATGAGTGTAATCCCACCGAGGTAAAGTATTGTTGAGGTTTATATCCGCACAATCGGGGTAATTAAGGTGGCCAATTAAACTTAAATCATGTATTGTGATATATGATGGTGATGTGTGAGTGTGATATATGGTATTGTTGTATGTTGATGATATTGATGTTTAAGCTTGTTAGGAATGAGAGACCATATATGCCACTTGAAAGACTAGCTAAGTCTACTTGATATTATGCCTATGTTTGATGTATGTAGACTAGGATTAACATGCTTGGACCCTGCATTGTTGTTGTTTTTCATTTTAGAGCACCATTACTAAGCTTATAGCTTACGCTCTCTATGTTCAACAATGCAGATCGTTAGCGTGGCGTTAGCACAAGGCAAGGCAAGAAGGGCTTCCAAGTTTGTAGCTCAAGTATGGTTATCGATTTTGTATTAGCTAGCAATGTGGCAAGGGTCTTTGTATGAGCGTGTGTGACTCATTCGTTTGATGTTGTTTTGGATTGATGTTTTGAATTGTACGTATGTTACACTGTGATGAATGATTTGATGTGTGATGGTATGCTCTAGAATGTTTAGGTTGCCTAGTGTATGAGTGCAAACCTTCCATGATGACTTGTTCCCTTTTTAAGGTCTTTGTGTTCTTATGTATGTCAATATTGCATAAATTGCTCTTTAACTAGAATGCTATGCCTGAATGTTTTAGTCCTTGTTTGAATGACTCCTTTGGCTTAAATATGCGTGCTTACATGTTTGTATATGCCTAGGTGAGTCGAGAATTGCATCTAGAGTCGTGTTTGGGGTCGTTTAGCTAAAAATTGTGGACTTGCAGTGCAGGGCGTATCGATACGGCTTTGCTCATAGGAAATAGTTTTGGCTGGGCGTATCGATACGTGGGGTGTATCGATACTGTCCCAACTCTCTGAAATTCAGGTTAGGCTGGGCGTATCGATACACAAGGGTGTATCGATACCCTCTTAACTCTCTGAAATCTTGGGGGAGTTGTAGAGTGCATGGCGTATCGATACTGTGTCCAAGCGTATCGATACGGTCCAACCTAGTTGACCAAGTGGTGTTGACCGAGAAGGGCGTATCGATACGCTTAATGGCTGTATCGATACGGTCTTCTTATGTTGACTGTAGGGTGTTGACCTTGGTCAGGCGTATCGATACCCTCTGAAGGCGTATCGATACGACCTGCCTAAACAGGATAAATGGGCTGTTTTAAGGTGCTGTTTTGGTTGGTCGTTGCTATGGTGTTTGTGTTCCCGCTGTCATGTTTCACATAGGACTTAATAAGGCATTTAGGCAAGATTAATTAATGAAAAAAGAAAATTAGGGTTGCTAACCGAGGGGGAACCTTAACGGGTTTTGCTTCGGTTTTCCCCGTGTGGCTCTCTCGGACCAGTCATCCGGCCAGACCGGGACGAGGGGGTTACATTTGTTGGTATCAGAGCCTGAGGTTACCGAGACCTCGGGCAGGTAAGTGAGGTAAGCTTAATGTGTTAAGTGCTTATGATGTTCGATGCATGCTTTGCCATGAATCCTTGATGTTTGCTTGATAGTATGCTGTTTTGAAGCATGAATTGTCGTGTCTGGTGTGAGTGTGTGCCCATTGCTACTATTACTTAATTTAAAAGGATTTTTGAAAAGAGGAATACTTGAGCACTGTTGGACCCTTGCTTTGACTAACGTAATCCTTATCTGTTTCTTGTTGTAGTTTACCTTGCTAGTTGAACCATGAGACCACGTGGGAGGCCTAGGATGGTTCGACCGGAACCACGGGCAGAGGCTCCAGGAGTAGAGCCAGTAGTTAGGGTTGAGGCTCAAGTGGGAGAGCCTGTGGTTGGAGTTGGAGCTCCTCCACCACCTCCACCACCACCACCTCCTCCACCGGGAGTGGGAGGCGAGGCCGGGCCCGAAGGAATGAGACCACAAGGAGGCCAGGGTGGCCAAGGACCGGCCGGGATAGACTTAGCTCCGTTGGTTCAGGCAATAGCCGGAGCATTCCAGGCTGCAGTAGCTGGAGGTCAGGCAGCTCATCATCAGGGTGAGGGCACTGGTTTACCCTTAGAGAGACTTCGGGGCCTTGGGGCCGAAGAGTTTAGAGGTGCTACTCCGGAGATGTCAGAATTGTGGTTTGAGAAGACCGTCCGTATTCTTGCTCAGATGGGATGTACTGGTGATCGCAAGTTAGGTTGTGTGGAGTCTTTGCTTCAGGGTGATGCCTACACCTGGTGGGTCACCGTTACTTCGGGGATGGATGACACTGAGGTTACTTGGGAGTTCTTTGAGACAGCTTTCCGGAAGAAGTATTTGGGTCCGCGATACCTCGATGAGAGGAAGAGAGAGTTTATGGCACTACTTCAGGGGAGTATGTCTGTGACCGATTATGAGATCAGATTTGTTAGACTGAGTCAGTATGCACCCGAGCTTGTACCTACCGAGGTGGAGCGTTGTAACCGTTTCCGTTATGGGCTGAATGAGGAAATCAAGACTTATACTCTAGCTTCAGACTACACTGATTTTGATGTCTTGGTCTCGAGGGCCAAGGACTTGGAGCACAGTTTGAGTTTGACCAGGCGGTCAGGTGGATCTAGTTCGGGTAAGAGGTCCAGCAACTTCGATAGAGGTGATGCCAAGAGGCATCGGGACAACCGGCATCAGTTTGATCATAGGCGTGGTGGCGGTAACCACGGTAGGGGCCATCAGGGTCAGAGAGCTGGAGGGAAGTTGCCCACATGTGCTACTTGCGGGAGGAACCACACCGGTGAGTGTTGGGGGAACTACCATTCTTGTTGGAGTTGTGGTGCTAGAGACCACATTAGACGTGACTGTCCACATCAGGTGGGACAGGCACCAACTCAGGCTCCTGCTAGAGCCAACGACTTTCAGAGAGGCCGCGGGCGCGGTAGAGGTAATTTCCAGCCAAGGAACGATGGTCAGAGAAACTTAGCTCATGTAGTTGCAGTCCAGCCGGAGGGCGGAGGACAGGCTAGGGTTTACGCTCAGCGCGGGGAGCAGCATGACACCGATGTGATCGCAGGTAACTTCTCGATACAGTCTTTGGGTTTGCTTTCTTTGATTGACTCTGGGTCTACACATTCGTACATATTGAGTGAGCATGCACAGTCTTTGAAATTGCCTTGTGAGTTGTTAGAGGTGGGAGTTAGTGTTACTAGTTCTTTTGGGGACACGGTAGTGGTTAGGAAGATGTATCGAAGGTGTCCGTTGATGGTTCAGGGGCATGTGTTTCCAGTGGATATGATGGAACTTCCTTTCTACGGTTTCGATGTGATTCTGGGTATGGATTGTCTCACGGAGCATAGGGCTAGGATAGATTTTGAAACTAAGCGGATTTCTTTGAAGCTCACTGATGATTATGAGATTGTTGTGGTGGGTGAGAATGTGAAGTTCTTATCCAATGTGGTTTCAGTGTTAGAGGCTAGGAGATTAGTTGAGTTAGGGTGTGAAGCATACTTAGCGTATGTGATGAACCCTAACATGAGTGAGGTTAGACCTCAGGACATCCGGACAGTATGTGATTTTCCTAGTGTGTTTCCGGAAGAATTGCCAGGGTTACCACCGGACAGAGAGGTAGAGTTCAGCATTGAGACTTATTCTGATTCGGCACCGGTTTCAATTGCTCCGTATCGTATGGCACCGAAAGAACTGAAAGAGTTGAAGACTCAGTTGCAAGAATTGACAGATAGAGGTTTTATTCGACCTAGTTCTTCACCTTGGGGTGCACCAGTGTTGTTTGTGAAGAAGAAAGATGGAAGTATGAGAATGTGCATAGATTATAGACAGTTAAATCAGTTGACAGTGAAGAACAAATATCCGTTGCCTAGAATCGATGACTTGTTTGATCAGTTGAGAGGAACATCTGTCTTTTCTAAGATTGATTTGAGATCGGGTTACTATCAGCTAAAGGTTAGGGAGGTCGATGTACCGAAGACAGCCTTTAGGACTAGGTATGGGCATTATGAGTTTTTAGTCATGCCATTTGGGTTGACTAATGCACCGGCCGCTTTCATGGACATGATGAATAGGATTTTTCATCAGTTCCTAGATCAGTTTGTAGTTGTGTTTATTGATGACATTTTGGTGTACTCGCGAACTGAAGAAGACCATGATGACACTTAAGACTTGTCTTGAAGACTTTGCTAGATCATCAGTTGTATGCGAAGCTCAGTAAGTGTGAGTTCTGGATCCGTGAGGTAGTCTTCTTAGGACATGTAGTGTCAGCTGAAGGCATTAGAGTTGATCCGAAGAAGATTGAAGCCATTGTTGAGTGGAAGCAACCGAAGTCTGTGACAGAGGTACGTAGCTTCCTAGGCTTAGCCGGATACTATAGGAGGTTTGTAGAGGGTTTCTCTAAATTAGCCGCTCCATTGACACAGTTACTTCAGAAGAGTGTTCAGTTTGAGTGGACAGATGCAAGACAGAGAGCTTTTGAGAAATTGAAAGAAGCTTTGACCCAAGCTCCGATCTTGATTCAGCCTGAGTCCGGGAAGGACTATGTAGTTTATAGTGATGCTTCTTATGTAGGGTTAGGATGTGTTCTGATGCAATACAAACGGGTTGTGGCTTATGCCTCAAGACAGTTGAAGACCCATGAGCGCAACTATCCGACCCATGACATAGAGTTAGCTGCAGTTGTGTTTGCTCTGAAGATTTGGAGGCACTATTTGTATGGTGAGAAATGCACAGTGTACACCGATCACAAGAGTTTGAACTACATTATGACTCAGCGAGATTTGAATCTCAGACAGCGTAGGTGGTTAGAGCTGCTAAAAGACTATGATCTTACTATTGAGTACCATCCGGGTAGGGCCAATGTAGTGGCCGATGCTTTGAGTAGGAAGATGGCCGTGGACTTGAGAGCTATGTTTGCTAGATTGAGTTTGTCTGGAGATGGTGGCTTGATAGCCGAGCTTCAGGTTAGACCTACTCTAGGTCAGATGATTAGAGAGAAACAGCTCTTAGACAGATCTTTGGCACCTCACGTGCAAGATATAGCCGAGGGTAGATCTTCAGACTACCGCTTTAGTTCCGATGGGGTTTTGTGTTTCAAAGACAGAATAGTTGTGCCAGAAGATAGTGATCTGAGACGTACAATTTTGACTGAAGCTCACAGTAGTCCATTTGCTATGCATCCGGGAAGTACGAAGATGTACCGCGATTTGAAGAATGAGTACTTTTGGGTTGGCTTGAAGAGAGATGTAGCCGACTTTGTGAGTAAGTGTTTAGTGTGTCAGAGAGTGAAGGCGGAACATCAGGTTCCCTCAGGTTTGTTACAGCCGTTGAGAATACCGGAATGGAAGTGGGAGAACGTCACCATGGATTTTGTTTCGGGTTTGCCTTTGACTCCTACGAAGAAGAACTCAGTTTGGGTGATAGTGGATCGATTTACAAAATGTGCTCACTTCTTGGCAGTCAACACTACTTACACTTTAGATAGATTGGCCGATTTGTACATTGGTGAGATAGTTAGGCTGCATGGTGTGCCGAAGTCCATTGTATCAGATAGAGATCCGCGGTTTACTTCTAGATTTTGGGAGAGTCTGCATACCGCTTTGGGTACCCGTTTGAACTTCAGCACTTCTTATCATCCTCAGTCAGATGGTCAGTCAGAGAGGGTTATTCAGATCCTAGAGGACATGTTGCGATGTTGTATCATAGACTTTCAGGGTACTTGGGAGAAGCATTTGCCTCTAGTAAAGTTCGCGTACAACAACAGTTTTCAGTCGAGCATTCAGATGGCTCCGTATGAGGCCTTGTATGGCCGGAAGTGTAGAACTCCAGTGTGTTGGGCCGAGGTAGGACAAAAATTGTTACCTATGCCAGATTTGCTCAAGGGGACAACCGACAAGGTAAAATTGATTTGCGACCGTTTGAAGGCTGCTTCGGATAGGCAGAAGTCCTATGCCGATTTGAAGAGGAAGGAAGTTGAGTTCTCAGTGGGTGAGAAGGTATTCTTGAAGGTATCTCCGTGGAAGAAAGTGATGAGGTTTGGCCGAAAGGGAAAGTTGAGTCCGAGGTACATAGGACCGTATGAGATTGTGAAGAGGGTTGGTCCCGTTGCTTATCAGTTGCGTTTGCCATCCGAGCTTGAGAAGATACATGATGTGTTCCATGTGTCGATGCTTCGCAAGTATAGGTCCGATCCATCACATGTTATGCCCGTAGAAGAAATTGAATTGAATCCGGATTTGACTTATGAAGAAGAGCCAATAGAGATCTTAGCTTCTGACAGAAAGGTGTTGAGGGGTAGATCGATTGAGTTAGTAAAGGTGCGGTGGCGACGTAGAGGTGTGGACGAGGCCACTTGGGAGAGGAAGGAGGATATGGAAAGGCAGTTTCCGTATCTCTTTCAGACAGGTAATTTCGGGGACGAAATTCCTTAAGTGGGAGAGAGTTGTAACACCTGTGTTTTGGGCTTAGGAGTTAGCCGGGTTCAGTTCGAGTCTAATAAAATTAAATTAAAATAAACCAACTTCAGATAATGACCAAATTGAGCTTTAATAAAAAGGGGAGGGACCTATGTTGCAATTTTACCAGAAACTTTTAAAAAGCTAGACCACTTTAATAAAAAGTTGTCTTCCTCCCTTTTTCCCATCTCATTTCACGTTAGAAACCACCCCTCTTCCCCAAACTCTCCCAACTACACTAGTTACTATTCCATTCATTTTCTTCTTCAATCCAAGGTGCTTTTCAAAGGTAATCACATTTTCTTAACCTCCTTTTCAATCTCTATCTATCCCTTGTTTTAGATTTCAAAAATAGTGAGTTTTGGAAATTAGGGTTCATATGGAAATTTGGGGTTTTGATGGGGTTTTTCAACTTGTTTTGATAAATTGTTTTGGGGGTTTGTTTAAGTGCTATGAAATACACAACATATGTTAATTTGATTAATTTTGGATGAAAATTCGTAGCTTGTCCTTGAGGTAGGTTTTAGGGGGGGTAAAACTTGGGTTTTTGGTGGGTTTTGTGTTGAAATTGAAGGGCTGTTGGTATACCTATGATATGGGGGTGTTTTGGGATGTCTTGGAAGTCATTTGGATGTTTGGAAATTGGTTTTTCAGCAAGCCTTTAGGGGAGCACGAAAATTGGGATTTTAGGGGATTATGTGGTTTGAGAAATTGAGGAATTTGGGTTGTGTTAGCAAAGTATGTTGATGGTTGAGTTTAGCATTGAATTGAGAAGTAATGTGTATGTTTTGTTTGGCTAGAAGCAAGTGGAAGCGCGGAAGAGGCTTTGGGACCGAATCCGGGTTCGTAGGAAGATTTGGTTCGATTTGCTAAGGAAGGGCGGTGAGTGGTCTTAACTTGTTTTTAAAGTTGGTTCGAGCAATGTGTAGTGGGAGTGTGTGTGAAGTGTGCTTGGTAGGCCACTCATAGTTAATTTAAGTTGTTGATTTAACCATTGATATCCATGAATGCATGTATGCCTATTTGACTTTGCTAATATGATTGTGATTGATGGATGTGAGTTTATCTTGATATGCATCTATGAGATGAGCATTGTATTGTGGTTGATGATGTTCATATATGATGTGGTTATGATAATTGGCACTAAAAATTACCGGTTGTAAATGATCGATCATTAGGATAGTGTGCACACAAATTGAGTCAAAACGTACGTGGCCTTGATGGCGTTAAGTCATCAAGGAGGAGTACGGTGATGTAACATTCCACCGGAAGCTATTCATATATTTCTACGGGATGATGAGTGGAATCCCATCCGTAGGGCATGTGGCGATGAGTGGAATCCCGCACATGTAAGGGCCGGTGATGAGTGTAATCCCACCGAGGTAAAGTATTGTTGAGGTTTATATCCGCACAATCGGGGTAATTAAGGTGGCCAATTAAACTTAAATCATGTATTGTGATATATGATGGTGATGTGTAAGTGTGATATATGGTATTGTTGTATGTTGATGATATTGATGTTTAAGCTTGTTAGGAATGAGAGACCATATATGCCACTTGAAAGACTAGCTAAGTCTACTTGATATTATGCCTATGTTTGATGTATGTAGACTAGGATTAACATGCTTGGACCCTGCATTGTTGTTGTTTTTCATTTTAGAGCACCCTCACTAAGCTTATAGCTTACGCTCTCTATGTTCAACAATGCAGATCGTTAGTGTGGCGTTAGCACAAGGCAAGGCAAGAAGGGCTTCCAAGTTTGTAGCTCAAGTATGGTTATCGATTTTGTATTAGCTAGCAATGTGGCAAGGGTCTTTGTATGAGCGTGTGTGACTCATTCGTTTGATGTTGTTTTGGATTGATGTTTTGAATTGTACGTATGTTACACTGTGATGAATGATTTGATGTGTGATGGTATGCTCTAGAATATTTAGGTTGCCTAGTGTATGAGTGCAAACCTTCCATGATGACTTGTTCCCTTTTTAAGGTCTTTGTGTTCTTATGTATGTCAATATTGCATAAATTGCTCTTTAACTAGAATGCTATGCCTGAATGTTTTAGTCCTTGTTTGAATGACTCCTTTGGCTTAAATATGCGTGCTTACATGTTTGTATATGCCTAGGTGAGTCGAGAATTGCATCTAGAGTCGTGTTTGGGGTCGTTTAGCTAAAAATTGTGGACTTGCAGTGCAGGGCGTATCGATACGCCTAAGGGCTGTATCGATACGGCCTTGGTCATAGGAAACAGTTTTGGCTGGGCGTATCGATACGTGGGGTGTATCGATACGGTCCCAACTCTCTGAAATTCAGGTTAGGCTGGGCGTATCGATACACAAGGGTGTATCGATACCCTCTTAACTCTCTGAAATCTTGGGGGAGTTGTAGAGTGCATGGCGTATCGATACTGTGTCCAAGCGTATCGATACGGTCCAACCTAGTTGACCAAGTGGTGTTGACCGAGAAGGGCGTATCGATACGCTTAAGGGCTGTATCGATACGGTCTTCTTATGTTGACTGTAGGGTGTTGACCTTGGTCAGGCGTATCGATACCCTCTGAAGGCGTATCGATACGACCTGCCTAAACAGGATAAATGGGTTGTTTTAAGGTGCTGTTTTGGTTGGTCGTTGCTATGGTGTTTGTGTTCCCGCTGTCATGTTTCACATAGGACTTAATAAGGCATTTAGGCAAGATTAATTAATGAAAAAAGAAAATTAGGGTTGCTAACCGAGGGGGAACCTTAACAGGTTTCGCTTCGGTTTTCCCCATGTGGCTCTCTCGGACCGGTCATCCGGCCAGACCGGGACGAGGGGGTTACACCTTTGCCATTAATGAGATGGCACATCTCTTCCACATTTAAAATCCATGAAATTGATTTCTAATTTAATTTGAGTCCAACATATAATATTTATTTTGAAATCACAAAGCCCAAATAATATATAATATCATTTTAATCATAACCCGAGACCTAAAAGATTATTTTAATTATAAAATCGAACCCGGAATAATATTAAAATATTATTTCCACCCGACCCCTAAACTCGGGTGTTACAACCTTTTTAATTATAATTTAGATGTTGTCAAAATTATTCCAAAATAAGTCTAGAAAGGGTCGGCATATCGATTGTCC
The DNA here is from genome assembly GCA_030270665.1 of Hibiscus trionum. Taxonomy (NCBI): domain Eukaryota; kingdom Viridiplantae; phylum Streptophyta; class Magnoliopsida; order Malvales; family Malvaceae; genus Hibiscus; species Hibiscus trionum. The sequence continues at coordinate 2,570,475 of BSYR01000016.1, forward strand.
ATCATATTGTGGATTTGGTTAATCGAAATTAAAAGATCACCTTTGATCATGGATTTTAGGAATGCAATAAATTTGTGGATGGTCTGAAGAAGTTAGCAGGAAATAGTGATCTTGAGTGTCGAATGTTCTATAGTTCTTCGAATTCAGTGTTGATTCTTCATCATAACGATTGTACTAGTTGAGAGCGAATTATACTCACTTGATTTTTCATAAAAAAATTGGCAATTTTGGGTGAAAAACCCCTTTTTAATTATTATCTTGAAAAATGGCTCCCAAACACTTTTATTTGGCAAAATGACCCCCTTTCTTGCCAGGTAGGCCGACCTCGCGTTTTGTAGAACGCGAGGTAGGACCTCGCGTTCTGCAAAACGCGATTTTAGTCGATGTGGCGTTGCAGCTCGTGGTAACGGTTTCACAGTAACTCGCGTTCTGCAGAACGCGAGGTCCCCGAGAAATTGGAAGGCGGCTGGAATATATCGCACGGACCTCGTGTTCTATAGAACGCGAGGTCTGTGCACTTCCAGCCTGAACCACAAGCAAAAACATGCCTAAGTAGGCCTGTTCGAACCCAATTTCGAGCGTGTAAATGGTATATTTTTAGCGATCATCGAGTTTGGGGTCGTAGTACTGAAAATTGTCTATCGTATGATACCAACATTGTTAATTTCCGTCCATTCTACAATTGTTTAAAATGGCTTCGAAAACCCTATGCTAGCATACTTTTTTTTATTGAAGTTGTATTTCAACTAATGTCGATAGGCATGTTCGAGCAGAATTTCATACGTATAAATTTTAAATTTTTAGGAAACATCGAGTTTGGGGTTGTAGTATTGGAAATTCTGTATCGTATGACACTGACACGGTCAATTTTCTTCCATTGTACGCTGATTTAAAGTTGTTCGAAAACACTATCATAACATATTTTTTTGAATGATTGAAAATATAAGATGACGGGTTGTATAAATCGAAGTGGACTGACTTTATTGATTAGATTGTCATGTGCGAACTCACATATACAAATGAAAAATAATTAATTAATACGAGGGGCTGAGCGATTAGGACACTTAGGAGCTGTGTGCCCAAGATTTCGACATATAGAACAATGCTTCTTTTGTCCGGTTTTCTCTCGATGTTCGACCAAATCCTCGGCACAATATATTCTTGTAGAAGGTGGACGTCCTTTGGCTCGTAGTAGTGCTGGATCTGGGCGTATGATCGGTTCAGTGTCCACAGCATTTGGATCAACCTCATTTCCGATTGGAGGAAACTCTTTTTCGTAAACTTTAAGCACCGTTTTGAGTAAGTATACCGGATCAACCATATGCATGTATTCTATTCGTTGGTTAGTGCAAGCAGCAATGGCGTGTGCGCACGGGTATTTGAAAGTTTGGAATATTCCGCACTCGCAGGTTTTTTCCCTCAGATCTACAACGTAAGCGTTGTGCTGAATGCCTTCTATCCGCCTCGAAAATTCCGCAACACGAAACAAGTGTCCTTCTCGCGAGAAGAGAGTTGCTTGCACCTGTCTTGATTGGGTCAACTGAATATGCAGTCTTGAGCGGAAATCTGGATGGACTTTGTGTCCACCTGCCATGTACTCAGCTGCTTGCTTGCCCAAGGTTGCAAAAAGGGTAGCTAAACGATAATAGGTGGCTTTGACAATGGAAGTGATAGGCAACTGCCGAACTCCCTTCAGTGATGAGTTCACTGCCTCAGCCAAGTTCGTTGTCATGTGACCATAACGTTTGCCCTCGTCATACGATCGAAGCCATTTTTCCTTTGGGATTTTTTCAAGGTATTCTGCGCCTTTTTTGTTTCTCGCTCTCAATTCCTCGAGCAGCTCAGCCACCTCTTGTTTGTAGTGCGAGTTGCCTACGGAATGACAGTTGAATAGTTGTGGGAGTAAGAAATAATAAAAGGGAGTAAGAAATAATATAGTAAATGAAAATGCCATAAGGACGTACCCATATCGAGCACCATTTGACGTTCATCACGGTTCTTGTATTGCAGCAGGTAGTTTGCGGCTATGTGTCGCAAGCAGAAACGATGGTGAATGTATGGAGGCTTCCAATAGTCACCCAAATTTTGTATCGCCCACATCAGCGCTGTGCCTCTGTCAGAAATAACACACACCCCTTCATCCCTTCTTCTTCGTATTACAGGATCAAGGACATATTTTCGTAGGTTCGTAAGGAAGAACGTCCAAGACTCCATATCCTCCTTCGGGATGATTGCGAATGCAACAGGAACGCATTTGCGATTGCCGTCCTGTGCTATAGCTAGAAGTAGGATCTGTGTATATTTTCCATACAACCATGTGCCGTCGATTTGGACCATCGATTTGCAGTGCTTGAATGCGTTGATGCACTGGGGGAAAGTCCAAAATAACCGGTGGAATTGACAAACACCTCGGACGACACGATCATTTTCGTATGCCAGAACCGTATCAAGTTTGACAACCATTCTGGGGATGTGTTTCTGCAGGAGATTAAGCCACGGGCGCAACTCTATGTAAGATTCCTCCCATCGGCCATACAATTCCTCTTTGGCCTTTTTCTTTGCATACCATGCTTTCGAATAACCTGGACGGAAGCCGGTGACAGCTAGAGCTGCAGCCTGACATATGGGGACCGACACAGTGGGATTTGTTTTCACCAGTGTGGAAAAGATGTCCGCGAGGTACTTTGCATCCAGGTTCTTGTGATCCTGGTTGAGGCTAGCAACGGTGCATGTATGAGGCCCCTCAAGTTTTGTTATTTTCCAACGGTTGCCTGCCCTCTTCAAGTCTGATATCCGGATTTTCCATTTACAGCCTTGATCCTTTTGGACGCACTGAGCCTTGTAGTATTTGGCTTGGGTTTTCTTCACCGTCGTCTCAACATTATGACGAAGGTTGTACTGCTTAACTGCCGCCACCGCAATTTCCTTGTTCGCGAACGCCATACCAATTCTTAGTTCACCATCAGAACGGTGGACTCGGCCATCTATTGTGTCGTCATGGGGAAAATCAGGGACGTCCATTGCATCCATATCAACCGTTGTGAAGTGGGATGGTGGCTGGAATATAGAAATTGGTCTTGCGTCTACAGGAAAGTTGGTGGCAGTCGGTTCTTCGTCCAAATCTGGTGGTGGAACGACATTGTCTTCTGGGTCTTCTGGTAACTCTGTCAAGTCTTCTGGTTCGGGATAGAATGGCCCCAGCTCGTCTCCGTCTGGCCCGGGTTCTCTAATCGGTTCTTCGTCAGAAGCATCCTCCGGGAGCTGGAATAGTAGAGCTTCTGGAATCACTACCCTTTGAGGCGAGGATTGGGGTCGAGGAGCGGGAGACCTCTCACGAGATCGCTCAGGAACCTCATTTCCAAGACCAAAATCAAGATCACCATAAGAAGAATGTATTCCCATTGATGATTGAACGTACTCCGTGCTAGGGACATACGTTGAGTGTCGTCCATATGATGAATCATGGTCGTGCATAGCGTAAGATGACGACGCTCCCTCACCCCCAAAAGAAGAATGTCTCCCCATAGATGGTTGACCGTAGTCGGTGCCAGAGACATACATTGAGTGCCGGCCATATGATGCTTCATGGTCGTGCGTAACGTAAGGAGCCGACGTTCCTTCCCCCCCAAAACTATAAGGATTGTATGGATTGTATGGATCATATAGACTGTACGATGTATTTGTTGGTGCATCGAATTCATCGTTTGGGGGTTGGTTGAGGTCGAACCCGATACTAGCTACGCAGGACTGCCTTGGAGGAGCAGATGACGATGCACCAACTTCGTTGTCTCGACAGAGTAGGCCAAAATCACGTCGTAGACCTGCGGTCGGGCTATCAACGTTGGCATTCGGATCGAAGTCGAAATTCGCCCGGCCCCAGCTTGGTATTTCGACAACTGGATGAGACTCGGAGAATGATACATACAGCTCGAGTGGCCCCCCGATTGAATACTCGAAGTGGGCTTCCATCATCATTTACACATCAGCATTTGCCGCAATTTGGCATACAGTGTACCGTAAAGGGTCTATAGATATTGGCACCCGATACTTCACGTCGGACAAACGATGATTATTGAAATGAGGAACTTTTGCCTCCAGTTTGTTGACCAACTTCTTGAACGATAATATCCTCGGAAGCTTTATCGTTACCGGATCTTGGCAGTAAAAAAGGACGCCGAGTTCGGTACCCTCGAATATCTGCCCATCGTAGTAAACTTTCGTAGTAACGCCTCGTCCGGCCATTTGAATATTTTGAAAGACTTTTGAAATTTTGATACTTAGAAAATTCTAGGAATTGATTGCCAATTGAAACTTATATTTTCGTTTTATGGTTAGGGTTCATATATATGCAAAATTATTGGCCCTTGCAATCCAGGAGAATCTGGTTGTGTAAGGCAATTAATGGTTCAGAGACGTTACTTTGCTTGTCCATTACCTAAAACCGATAAGCAGGTAAGGGATAGATTTGATGGGAGGCAGGAATGGCGTGTGTGTGCCTGGGAGGCAGTCCCCTTACTTTCGACAAGTAAGGGATAGATTTGATGGGAGAACCAGTACCTCGTGTTCTATAGAACGCGATATACGTACCTCGCGTTCTATAGAACGCGATGTTCTAGTGATATCGCGTGCTATAGAACGCGATGTCACTTTAAACGCTTTTTTTTAAACACTCCGTCAGAAGTTATAATAACCGTACTATTCACTATTTGTTTGTTTGTGTAATTGAGAACATGTTCGAGAATTTGAGACAATTGTAGTATTGTAATTGAATACTACTACTGGTGCCTATAATGTAAATGAGTACTAGTAATTTCACATAACTTGAAGTCCGTTTAACATTCGTAAATGATGAAATAAGACATCATATAACATAATTGGAAGATCATTTCATAAGTTAATGGTTAATCTGAATCATCGTAGTCAGTGGACACGTCTGAACTTAGGTTTAGTTCTTCGATCATCTGTTGTTTTCTTTGTCTACGCCTGTACATAAAAAGTTGCAGCTCCTCCACAGCCGCATCAACATCTGGTGAAGACGGTGCATGTTCAGTGTTCGGAGCAGGTTCTACGGGTGCAGACATACTACCTTCGCCGGCGTTGACAAACTTAACATTGAAATCGACGTCTCTAGCTCCGACGGCATTGAGCCGGTCATACATGTTACGAACGTCTGTTTCGTTCGTAAGCTTCATAACGTAGTGCGTTTCATTAGCTGACGGTGATGGGATTCGACATTCCATGGCCGCAATTTGTTTGTCGGTATTTTTACTAACCTCGATTGTTGTCAACTGTATTAAATCTTTCAGTGACATTTTGCCGGTGATTGTTGACTCAAAATAAGTATCGAGAAAATAAAATGTTGCCTTAAATTTTGCCATAAGGTGAGCAAGGATTGGGTGTTTATAGAGAATTTGGAATGAGTAAATGATGGTAGAATTCGTGGATATTTATAGGAAAGGAAAAACACCACATAAATAAATTTAAGTCGAATTTCATTTAACAAAACTTTCAACATGTATTCTTTAATAAGTAAATTGAGACAACTACATAAATCATAGTATTGTATTCGAAACAATAAATTCATTAGCTCCAGCGGGCAAATTTGATCGGAGGTCCCGACTAAAAGAAGCAGAGAGCGAAATCCAGATGTAAATGTTGACTGCCACGCCACATCTGAAATGAGTAAATGGTAGCAGCTTTGATTCACACTGTAGCCGGGGATCCTCTCGACGGCGGCTACAGAAGCTGCCATTGAAGCCACTACTGCAGCATACAAACTCCAAAATATTGCGATATGTCGGTAAATATTAAGGTATGTACCCCCGCGACACACAAATCTTTAAGTGAACTCCAACTATCATAAATGAACAATATTTCGGACATAAAAATTGCAACGTGAAAAAACGCAGCATTACACGAACTCATATTCAACTCACCTAAACTAAACAGAACTGCTTACAAAAATTGCATATATATATATACAAACGTCTCATAGACCTCGCGTTCTGTACAACGCGATGTAATAGTGACCTCGCGTCCTACAGAACGCGAGGTTGCCACGTCAACATATTCACCTCTATAAATAGCAAACTCTTGGAGTGGCAAGGAGCATCGAGATAGATTTTTTTCTGTATCCACGTACGCAGTTTTCGCTTGAAGCTACTAATGGCAACATAGCACATATTTTGGAAGTTTTGTTTTAATTTAACTTCCAAAATATTGCGCTATGTCGTTATTTTTAGTTACTACTGAAAATATAACGCGTATTTAGTATGATTCATTGTTGTTATTATTATTGTTGTTCTTATTATTATTGTTATTAAGAATTAAGAATTCTCGCAACAACAAAGTCTACTCGACATAAATGATATAATAGAATTAATTAGAATATATAAATATATAATATAAAATTACTCATTAATTAGAATATATATTAGAATATATAAATATATAATAGAATTAATTAGAATTAATATTATAATATCTAATATATATTAGAATATATAATTATATAATATATATTAGAATATATAATTATATTCTAATATCTAATTAGAATATATAATTATATAAAAATATAATAGAATTAATATTCTAATATCTAATTAGAATATATAATTATATTATATAATATATATTAGAATATATAAAAATATAATACAATTAATGAGTTTCCCGCTTTAAAAACCCAAATTTAAAAACCCCACGACCTCGCGTTCTATAGAACGCGATTTCTTTATAACCTCGCGTTCTATAGAACGCGAGGTCGCTTCTGACCGTTCAGTTCACGCGTCTGATCACTGACGCGCCTTTTCAGTGGACCTCGCGTTCTATAGGACGCAAGGTACATGGACCTCGCGTTCTGTAGAACGCGAGGTTCATTAACCTCGCATCCCAAACGACGCGAGGCCTTCTATAAATTAGATGGTTTTTTCTCTAAAATCCTCCACAGAACGCGAGTTCTATACAAATTTTACAAAATATTGTCAGCATTTTTTATAAATCGTTCGATCACATGGAGCCTTTGCTACGCAACCAAGCGCGTCACTGCAGTGAATATTGGCGAAACAATCCAGAGGTATTATTTTTTTCCCTATTACTTTCTAAAAAAATTTATTTAATTAACTTTTTTTATTTGACTAACTATTTATATTTTTTTTTTCAGGGATACGAACGTAACTTACAATGTTACCTTAATCGTATCACCGTCGAATCCGTTCCTGCTGTTATGCGTTTGATTGAGCGGGCTGGTTTTGGGCACATAGCTCGCTATATAGGGGGGGTCAAGGTTAGACCGTCGTTGATCAGCGCGCTGATAGAACGGTGGAGACCCGAGACGCACACGTTTCATCTTCCATTTGGCGAGGCAACAATTACGTTGCAGGATGTTGCCTTCATTCTCGGGTTGCCTATAAATGGCAGCGTTGTTACTGGTATAGCGATGACGGATTGGCAACACCTAGTTGCTACTCAGTTGGGCGTGATGCCCCCTGATAGAGCGTGGGACGGAGGGAAAATTTCTCTACCGTACTTGGAGGAAGAGTTTGGAATCCCTCCCCCCGATGCGGATGACGTTGCACTTCAAGTATTTTTTTATTATATTTAGTATGCTATTATTACATTTATTATTAAATTAAAATTATTTATTTAGGATGAATTATAAATATGTAGGATAAATTTTTAGGATGAATGCAGTAACTATTTAGGATACTTTATTAAATATTTAGGTTGCCTACATTAAATTATTTATTAGCACATTAGGCTGCTTTATGAATTTTTTATGATGAATTCAGAAAATATTTAGGATCTTTTTAATAAATATTTCGGATGAATTATAAATATGTAGGATGAACTTACAATTTTTTTTTATTTAGGATGAACTTACAATTTTTTTAATTAGGATGCCTTTATTAATTTATATTTTCACAGCGGTGTGCGCGAGCCCACATCTTGCGCATTATTGGCGGGATATTAATGCCCGACAAAACTCGCAACAAAGTGCACGTTATGTGGCTTCATCATCTGACAAATTTAGACGAGTCAGGACGAAAATCTTGGGGGTCTGCTGTCTTGGCGTTTCTTATCAGAGACCTCTGTAGAAACGTTGACGTCTCCAAAGCATCGATGGGAGGATGTTGTTTATTCCTGCAGGCTTGGGTTTGGCTTCGGATCCCTACTTTGGCACCACAGCTTAGGATTCCCAGTCCTCTGTCATTTCCGCTTCTACGGAGGTAATACATAATCTACTATATTTTTTTTAAAATTATTTTATTTAACAATCTTTTTCATTATTTAAAGGTGGAGCACCCCAGTAACCCACGTCGGCCTGCCGGACTCCCAGAAAGCATACAGACATTCATTCGATGCCTTGACGGAGGACAAGGTAATTCAACAATTATTTTGGTTTTTTCCATACTATTTTTTCCAATAATATTTCATATAGAAATTTTACTAACTTTTTCATTCATTTTAGTTCGTGTGGAGGCCCTACGATTCAGAGGAGATTCGCATCATTACTCCAGCAGATATTGTGCAAGAGCGAGACCTCTGGATTTCTGTCGTGCCGCTGCTGAACTACGAAATTTGCGTGTGGCATTCTGCGGATAGGGTACTCCGACAGTTCGGGTACGTACAAAATGTTCCACGCCCTCCGCAAAATATGGACGAGTTCCACAATCTTACGCGTCAGGGGAAGACGGAGATTGACTGGGCCGAGCACCACGCTAACTGGATAGCGCAATGGGCTGAACGATTTTTCAGACGCCCAGAGTTTCTCCAACCAATTATGGTAGGGGGTCCTTTGGTCACTTTCAATTATGAGCAGTGGTATAGGGACAATGGGATGCCACATATCCTTACTCCGGCCGAGCTCGAAGCAGGGCTTCCCCAGCGACCCCAAAACCGCCCACGCGGGAGCGGGCGAGCGAGCCAGACCCAGAGCCAGTCCCAGAGGCAGACCCAGAGGCAGACCCAGAGGCAGTCTCCGCAGCGCGGTCCGAGACCACGATATGACACTCCAGGGGCATCATCTTCTGCCCCACCATTGCATAGCGGTCCATCGACTTTCGAGCAGACGATGCCTCCACCCCAGTTCGGCTCCACTGATGCCTATCGCCCCCGTACGCCCACGACTGACCTTCTACTTATCGATTATCCACCTCAGTATGAGTTTCAGATGGTGGAGAATACGCCGATAGGTAGTTTGTTTTACTCCCCGCCTAGGCCCAGCACAGATCCGCAGATCGCGCACGATGGTCAGGATGATAGGGACCAGGCACCACCACACGATGGACCGAGGAGGAATCCGGATCGCCAGCGTCATCCACCCGACTGCGGAACCGGTGGACATAGGCATTTTTAGTTTTTTTTTGTTGTTTTCTACTTATGTTTTTAATATTTATGTAAAATACTTTTAAATTTTATAATGTCGTATTCTAATTTTATTTATGAATTATAATTTTGTTTGCATATTATAATTAAACTTTATAATGTTTATTTAATTTTTGTTTTTAATAAATTTAATAGGATTAAAAAACCGAAAATCGACATTAGTTGAAATACAACTTCAATAAAAAAAAGTATGCTAGCATAGGGTTTTCGAAGCCATTTTAAACAATTGTAGAATGGACAGAAATTAACAATGTTGGTATCATACGATAGACAATTTTCAGTACTACGACCCCAAACTCGATGATCGCTAAAAATATACCATTTACACGCTCGAAATTGGGTTCAAACAGGCCTACTTAGGCATGTTTTTGCTTGTGGTTCAGGCTGGAAGTGCACAGACCTCGCGTTCTATAGAACGCGAGGTCCGTGCGATATATTCCAGCCGCCTTCCAATTTCTCGGGGACCTCGCGTTCTGCAGAACGCGGGTTACTGTGAAACCGTTACCACGAGCTGCAACGCCACGTCGACTAAAATCGCGTTCTGCACAACGCGAGGTCGGCCTACCTGGCAAGAAAGGGGTCATTTTGCCAAATAAAAGTGTTTGGGAGCCATTTTTCAAGATAATAATTAAAAAGGGGTTTTTCACCCAAAATTGCCAAAAAAAATATATGTTAAATCTGAGTTTTTTATATAATTTATTTAAGTAATAGTAGTAGTTATATCTATGATAATTGTTTAGGGTTATGTATAGATGTTAAATTGACTTCTAGCCAATGTGCATCATTTATAAATGAAGGGAAAAAACCCCTTGATTTCTATTGGACGAATCGGATATAGATATTAAATTGATTTATGAATAAATATATAGACCAATTTCTTTATATACAGTACACTACTGAAATAAAGAAATTAAACATTGTTTTACAAACGGATAAAACTACATAGTTTAAATCGGCTTGTGAAATAATTAAAAACAGCACAAAAACATAGTATAAATAGATATTGTATATAAAATTTTAGAGGAAAAGAGTAATATAAAATACTAAAATATGAATTATTTGACACAAATGAAAAATTCTACAATCCAAAATTGAGCATCTCTAGCTATAGGGATAGGGTTTAATGTAGACTCTCGAATTGTCAATAAAGTATTAATTGGTTGAACGCTTTTTTATTTTTTATTCAAAAACTTCAAAGAATTTCCTTGGCCTATTGAATGGTTGTCCCCTCAATTATTTAATTGTCCTCGAGTATTCTGGCTCACAAAACAGAGTTTCAAGGTCGGAGTAAAATCTTCTCAAAATAAAAAACACTAAAATTTTGTAACAGACGAGCATAAATAAAAAAATTATCCTCTTTGATCATCTAACTTTCACATTTTTAAATGTGGATGTGACCTTGAGATACTTGTAACATTAGTCGTAAACATTAAAATATTTTTTAATATTACAAATAATAAATGACATCTAGCAATGTGTCATTGTCACCTAAGTTATAAGAAGTTATGATTTGACATAACTTCTTTGTGATTAGCTTTTTTCATGAATTACATCATTTTTGTCCTTTATATCTAGATTGGACACAAGTTATGGAATAGTCACACTTGCATAGTTTATCTAATATTTTTTGATATTTTGAGTAGACTACTATAAACGAATAATTTATGATCTCATATTAACTTATTTGAGCATGGCCACACATTTCTAGTTCACTCAATCAAGTGGCCTTAGACATTGCTTATATTATGTAGGAGAGACAAATTTTATCTTCATCAACCATATCCCACTACATAGATTGTGACATATCCAATATCAGTCTTTATAGTATAGTTAGTTACAACACGCATTTGATTGTATCAAAATATGTGACTCACGATATTGAAATAATGATGATTTCAAGTCTGAGGATCAAACATGTAGTTATCACTATGAGCAATGTTGTGACTATCACATAATAATCTAAGAAACATGCTCATAGCGGGTCAGCCCAATATGTCGTTCTCTAACACATACTTATGTATTGATTTTGACAACTTCATGTCAATGACAACACTTTGTATTAATCATCTACATATTAGTCTCAATGCATTATTGTTGTCCAGATCCACAACAATACTTGACTAAAGTCTTTTTAAGAATAAGCATATTCATTCTTAAGACTTTATAATTAAATAATTTATTTATTGCATAATAAACTTATTTTTTAATAATAATGAAACGTTTTATATTAATAAACGAAGTAAAATAAATATGTAATTATAATTATCTCATGACTAGTTTTTGGTCATTGTCCAACACCCTTAAGATCTTCTGTTATTGGAACAAAAATTTTACCTCCCATTACATGAAGACTCTGAATGGAAGAAATCGAGTGACCAAAAGGAAAGACGTTCAATGAATGATGAAGGAGATCTACAACCAAACGTCAACATTGTGGAAGGATAGAAGAAAATGTCCATGGGTAAGGAAAAAGAAGAAAGGTGGTCGAAAGAGAAATGACAGTCCCCAACGACATTGAAGTCATCATAGATGAAGTTCCCCGAAAATACACAATAAAAGAGGAAGAGCCTTTGTCCAGAGAAAAGAATAGCCAATGAATTTATTTGTTATTTTGTTTTTTAACTTTCCTTTTTAACCTTTTGTTATAATTAATATGACAACATATAGTTAATAATTCCCTCTTAGTTTTAGTCTATTCATCCAAATTTAAAGATGGGATATTTTTTTTGTTAAATTGAGAAATATTTATATTTTTAAAGTAAATTCTGAACATATTATTCAGCTCCAAGAAGAATAAAGAATAAATATTTTATACACAGGCGGTGGTTCAGTTTCCACAAACGCCTTAGTTTTAAGGTATAGAGAGTTAGTTTAGGGTATAGGGTTTAGGGGTTTAGGTGTAGGGAGTTAGAATTTAGGGATAATTGTTTTAATTTAAGGTTTATAGGTTAAAACCTAAATCCTCACCATATTACCCTAAAAACTAAACCCTAACCTATAAACCCTAAATTATAACCTTGAACCTTAAATTGAAACAACTATCCCTAAATTCTAAACTATTACACCTAAACCCCTAAACCCTATACCCTAAACTAACTCCCTATACCCTAAACTAACTCCCTATACCCTAAAACTAAGACGCTTGTGGAAACTTTCAGTTTCCACCGCCAGTGTATAGGATATTAATCCGAATAACAAATCAAGAAAATCATAGACAAAAGGCTGTAGGAAGATTACTCAGTTGTTCTTTCGACTAAAATTGGCAAAAAAAAGAAGAAAGGTTTTGTAATCGACTAATTCTATGTCAAAAAAATTCGTTTGATTTTAGAGAATGAAGTTCGTTTTTATTTTTTAAAAAAAATAACAAAACACGTATTTGGTTGTAAGATTAGAAAATAATTTTTAAAAAATGAAAATGAAAAATTGAAAACATAAAAAAATGTTTTCATTTAAAATGTTTTGGTACAGTGTAAAATATGAAACAAGGATTCTTTTAAATTTTGACTTCGTTTTAACCCGAGTTCGAATCCTTCTAATGACATTTTCTTAAAACTTTAGTTTATTTAGTCATATTTTATTTATTTATTATTATAATATTTTGTAACTATATTTTATTTAATTATTTAATAATTATTTTTTATTTCTATTTTAAAAAACTAAATATTAAACACATTTTTACTTTTTTATTTTTAAAAACAAATTTTTATCCCTATTAACCAAATATATATTTTATTTTAAAAAAATTAAAAACTAAAAATATTTTTAAAAACCAAAGGAAAGACAATTTTGGGTGAAAACCCCCTTTTTAATTATTATCTGCAAAAATGGCTCCCAAGTACTATTATTTGGCAAAATGACCCCCTTTCTTGCCAGGTCGACCGACCTCGCGTTTTGTAGGACGCGAGGGACGACATCGCGTTCTGCAGAACGCGATTTTAGTCGACGTGGCGTTGCAGTCCGTGTTAACGGTTTCACAGTACCTCACGTTCTGCAGAACGCGAGGTCCCCGAGAAATTGAAAAGGCGGCTGGAATATATCGCACGGACCTCGCGTTCTGTAGGACGCGAGGTCTGTGCATTTCCAGCCTGAACCACAAGCAAAAACATGCGTAAGTAGGCCTGTTCGGACCTAATTTCGAGCGTGTAAATGGTATATTTTTAGCGATCATCGAGTTTGGGGTTGTAGTACTGAAAATTGTCTATCGTATGATACCAACATGGTTAATTTCCGTCCATTCTACAATGGTTTAAAATGGCTTCGAAAACCCTATGCTAGCATACTTTTTTTTATTGAAGTTGTATTTCAACTAATGTCGATTTTCGGTTTTTTAATCCTATTAAATTTATTAAAAACAAAAATTAAATAAACATTATAAAGTTTAATTATAATAATGAAACAAAATTATAATTCATAAACAAAATTAGAATATGACATTTTAAAATTTAAAAGTGTTTTACATAAATATTAAAAACATAAGTAGAAAACAACAAAAAAAAACTAAAAATGCCTATGTCCACCCGTTCCGCAGTCGGGTGGATGACGCTGGCGATCCGGATTCCTCCTCGGTCCATCGTGTGGTGGTCCCTAGTCCCTATCATCCTGACCATCGTGCGCGATCTGCGGGTCTGTGCTGGGCCTAGGCGGGGAGTAAAACAAACTACCTATCGGCGTATTCTCCACCATCGGAAACTCATACTGAGGTGGATAATCGATAAGCATAAGGTCAGTCGTGGGCGTATGGGGGCGATAGGCATCAGTGGAGCCGTACTGGGGTGGAGGCATCGTCTGCTCGAAAGTCGATGGACCACTATGCAATGGTGGGGCAGAAGATGATGCCCCTGGAGTGTCATATCGTGGTCTCGGACCGCGCTGCGTCGACTGCCTCTGGGTCTGCCTCTGGCTCTGTGTCTGGCTCGCTCGCCCGCTCCCGCGTGGGCGGTTTTGGGGAAGCCCTGCTTTGAGCTCGGCCAGAGTAAGGATATGTGGCATCCCATTGTCCCTATACCACTGGTCATAATTGAAAGTGACCAAAGGACCCCCTACCATAATTGGTTGGAGAAACTCTGGGCGTCTGAGAAATCGTTGAGCCCAAAGCGCTATCCAGATAGCGTGGTGCTCGGCCCAGTCAATCTCCGTCTTCCCCTGACGCGTAAGATTGTGGAACTCGTCCATATTTTGCGGAGGGCGTGGAATATTTTGGACGTACCCGAACTGTCGGAGTACCCTATCCGCATAATGCCACACGCAAATTTCGTAGTTCAGCAGCGGCACGACAGAAATCCAGAGGTCTCGCTCTTGCACAATATCTGCTGGAGTAATGATGCGAATCTCCTCTGAATCGTAGGGCCTCCACACGAACTAAAAAGAATGAAAAAGTTAGTAAAATTTATATATGAAATATTATTGGAAAAAATAGTATGGAAAAAACCAAAATAATTGTTGAATTACCTTGTCCTCCGTCAAGGCATCGAATGTATGTCTGTATGCTTTCTGGGAGTCCGGCAGGCCGGTGTGAGATAGTGTAGTGGTCCACCTTTAAATAATAAAAAAGATCGTTAAATAAAATAATTGAATAAAAAAAATATAGTAGATTATGTAGTACCTCCGTAGAAGCGGAAATGACAGAGGACTGGGAATCCTAAGCTGTGGTGCCAAAGTAGGGATCCGAAGCCAAACCCATGCCTGCAGGAATAAACAGCATCCTCCCATCGATGCTTTGGAGGCGTCAACGTTTCTGCAGAGGTCTCTGATAAGAAACGCCAAGACAGCTGACCCCCAAGATTTTCGTCCAGACTCGTCTAAATTTGTCAGATGACGAAGCCACATAACGTGCACTTTGTTGCGAGTTTTGTAGGGCATTAATATCCCGCCAATAATGCGCAAGATGTGGGCTCGCGCACACCGCTGTGAAAATATAAATTAATAAAGGCATCCTAATTAAAAAAATTGTAAGTTCATCCTAAATAAAAAAATTGTAAGTATCCTAAATATTTAATGTAGGCAACCTAAATATTTAATAAAGTATCCTAAATAGTTACTGAATTCATCCTAAAAATTTATCCTACATATTTATAATTCATCCTAAATATTTATTAAAAAGATCCTAAATATTGTCTGAATTCATCATAAAAAATTCATAAAGCAGCCTAATGTGCAAATAAATAATTTTAATTTAATAATAAATGTAATAAAAGCATACTAAATATAATAAAAAAATACCTGAAGTGCAACTTCATCCGCATCGGGGGAGGGTTTCCAAACTGCTCCTCCAAGTACGGTAGAGAAATTTTCCCTCCGTCCCACGCTCTATCAGGGGGCATCACGCCCATTTGTTCAGCAAATAGGATTGGCCAATGCGCCATCGCTATACCAGTAATAACACTGCCATTTATAGGCAACCCCAGAATGTAGGCAACATCCTCCAACGTAATTGTTGCCTCGCCAAATGGAAGATGAAACGTGTGCGTCTCGGGTCTCCACCGTTCTATCAGCGCGCTGATCAACGACGGTCTAACCTTCACCCCCCTATATAGCGAGCTATGTGCCCAAAACCAGCCTGCTCAATCAAACGCATAACAGCAGGAACGGGTGCGACGGTGATACGATTAATGTAACATTGTAAGTTACGTTCGTATCCCTGGAAAAAAATAAAATAAAATAGTTAGTAAAAATAAAAAAATATAATTTAATTACCAAATTTAGACTATAAAAGGGAAAAAAATAATACCTCTTCATTGTTTCGCCAATATTCACTGCAGTGACTCGCTTGGTTGCGTATCAAGGGCTCCATGTGATCGAACGATATATAAAAGTTGCTGACAAATTTTTGTAAAATTTCTATAGAACTCGCGTTCTGTGGAGGATTTTAGAAAAAAACCTCCAATTTATAGAGGACCTCGCGTCCTATAGAACGCGAGGTTCATTGAAAAGGCGCGTCAGTAAACAGACGCGTGAACTGAACGGTCAGAAGGGACCTCGCGTCCTATAGAACGCGAGGTCGTGGGGTTTTTTAAACGGAAAATTTTAAGGCGGGAAACTCATTTAATATTACAATGTTTATTTATAATAATAACAATAAAAATAATAATAATAATAATAATTAATTAAAATAATAATAATAATATTATTAATAATAACAACAATAATAATAAATGATACTAACAATAAAAATTATTAGTATGATAGTAATAATAATAACAATAATGAATCATACTAAATACGCGTTATGTTTTCAGTAGTAACTAAAAATAACGACATAGCGCAATATTTTGGAAGTTAAATTAAAACAAAACTTCCAAAATATGCGCTATGTTGCCATTAGTAGCTACAAGTAAAAACTGCGTACGTGAATACAGAAAAAAAATTTATGTTGGTGCTCCTTGCCTCTCCTAGAGTTTGCTATTTATAGAAGGAGGGGAGTATGATGACGTAGAAACCTCGCGTCCTGTAGGACGCGAGGTCTTTCTTACCTCGCGTTGTACAGAACGCGAGGTCTATGAGATGTTTGTATATATATATATATGCAGGGAGATGAATTTTTGTAAGCAGTTCTGTTTAGTTTAGGTGAGTTGAATATGAGTTCGTGTAATGCTGCGTTTTTTCCCGTTGCAATTTTTATGTCCGAAATATTGTTCATTTATGATAGTTGGAGTTCACTTAAAGATTTGTGTGCCGCGGGGGTACATACCTTAATATTTACCGACATATCGCAATATTTTGGAGGTTGTATGCTGCAGTAGTGGCTTCAATGGCAGCTTCTGTAGCCGCCGTCGAGAGGATCCCCGGCTACAGTTTTGAAAAGAAAGGACTTTTAGGAAGCGGGGGCGGATTCAGATCGACATTTTCAGATGCGGCGGGTGCCGATTACATTTGTTAATGTGGATCAAAGCTGCTACCATTTACTCATTTCAGATGCGGCGTGGCAGCCAACATTTACATCTGGATTTCGCTCTCTGCTTCTTTCAGTCGGGACCTCCGATCAAATTTGCCCGCTGGAGCTGCTGAATATATTGTTTGGAATTTTATAGATAATTTATGTAGTTGTCTCAATTTACTTATTAAAGAATACATGTTGAAAGTTTTGTTAAATGAAATGCGACTTAAATTTACTTATGTGGTGTTTTTCCTTTCCTATAAATACCCACGAATTCCACCATCATTTACTCATTCCAAATTCTCTCTAAACACCCAATCCTTGCTCACCTTATGGCAAAATTTAAGGCAACATTTTATTTTCTCGATACTTATTTTGAGTCAACAATCACCGGCAAAATGTCACTGAAAGATTTAATACAGTTGACAACAATCGAGGTTAGTAAACACACCGACAAACAAATTGCGGCCATGGAATGTCGAATCCCAACACCGTCAGCTAATGAAATGCACTACGTTATGAAGCTTACGAACGAAACAGACGTTCGTAACATGTATGACCGTCTCAATTCCGTCGGAGCTAGAGACGTCAATTTCAATGTTAAGTTTGTCAACGCCGGCGAAGGTAGTACGTCTGCACCCGTAGAACCTGCTCCGAACACTGAACACGCACCGTCTTCACCGGATGTTGATGCGGCTGTGGAGGAGCTGCAACTTTTTATGTACAGGCGAAGACAAAGAAAACAACAGATGATCGAAGAACTAAACCTAAGTTCAGACGTGTCCACTTACTACGATGATTTGGATTAACCATTAACTTATGAAATGATCTTCCAATTATGTTATATGACGTCTTATTTCATCCTTTATTAATGTTAAACGGACTTCAAGTTATGTAAAACTACTAGTACTCAATTACATTATAGGCACCAGTAGTAGTATTCAATTACAAGACTACAATTGTCTCAAATTCTCGAACATGTTCTCAATTACACAAACAAACAAATAGTAAATAGTACGGTTATTATAACTTCTGACGGAATATCTAAAACAAAGCATTTAAAGTGACATCGCATTCTATAGAACGCGATGTCTTTAGAACATCGCGTTCTATAGAACGCGAGGTACTGGTTTACCCTGCCTCCCATCAAATCTATCCCTTACTTGTCGAAAGTTAGGGGACTGCCTCCCAGGCACACACACGCCATTCCTGCCTCCCATCAAATTTATCCCTTACCTGCTTATTGGTTTTAGGTAATGGACAAGCAAAGTTACCTCTCTGAACCATTATTTGCCTTACACAACCAGATTCTCCTGGATTGCAAGGGCCAATAATTTTGCCTATATATGAAGAAGAACCATAAAACGAAAATATAAGTTTCAATTGGCAATCAATTCCTAGAATTTTCTAAGTATCAAAATTTCAAGTCTTTCATAAAATATTCAAATGGTCGGACGAGGCGTTACTATGCAAGTTTACTACGATGGGCAGATATTCGAGGGTACCGAACTCGGCGTCCTTTTTCACTGCGAAGATCCGGTAACGATAAAGCTTCCGAGGAGATTATCGTTCAAGAAGTTGGTCAAGGAACTGGAGGCAAAAGTTCCTCATTACGATAATCATCGTTTGTCCGACGTGAAGTATCGGGTGCCAATATCTATAGACCCTTTAGAGTACTCTGTATGCCAAATTGCGGAAAATGCTGATGTGCAAATGATGATGGAAGCCCACTTCGAGTATTCAATTGGGGGGCCCCTCGAGCTGTATGTATCGTTCTCCAAGTCGAATCCAGTTGTCGAAATACCAAGCTGGGGCCGG
This sequence comes from Hibiscus trionum, assembly GCA_030270665.1. NCBI lineage: Eukaryota > Viridiplantae > Streptophyta > Magnoliopsida > Malvales > Malvaceae > Hibiscus > Hibiscus trionum. Next base: position 2,589,556 of record BSYR01000016.1, read on the forward strand.
GCAAATTTCGACTTCGATCCGAATGCCAACGTTGATAGCCCGACCGCAGGTCTACGACGTGATTTTGGCCTACTCTGTCGAGACAACGAAATTGGTGCATCGTCATCTGCTCCTCCAAGGCAGTCCTGCGTAGCTAGTATCGGGTTCGACCTGAACCAACCCCCAAACGATGAATTCGATGCACCAACAAATGCATCGTATAGTCCATACAATCCTTATAGTTTTAGTGGGGAGGGAACGTCGGCTCCTTACGTTACGCAAGACCATGAAGCATCATATGGTCGGCACTCAATGTATGTCCCTGGCACCGACTACGGTCAACCATCTATGGGGAGACATTCTTCTTTTGGGGGTGAGGGAGCGTCGTCTTCTTACGCTATGCACGACCATGATTCATCATATGGACGACACTCAACGTATGTCCCTAGCACGGAGTACGTTCAACCATCAATGGGAATACATTCTTCTTATGGTGATCTTGATTTTGGTCTTGGAAATGAGGTTCCTGAGCGATCTCGTGAGAGGTCTCCCGCTCATCGACCCCAATCCTCGCCTCAAAGGGTAGTGATTCCAGAAGCTCTACTATTCCAGCTCCCGGAGGATGCTTCTGACGAAGAACCGATTAGAGAACCCGGGCTAGACGGAGACGAGCTGGGGCCATTCTATCCCGAACCAGAAGACTTGACAGAGTTACCAGAAGACCCAGAAGACACTGTCGTTCCACCACCAGATTTGGACGAAGAACCGACTGCGACCAACTTTCCTTTAGACACAAGACCAATTTCTATGTTCCAGCCACCATCCCACTTCACAACGGTTGATATGGATGCAATGGACGTCCCTGATTTTCTCCATGACGACACAATAGATGGCCGAGTCCACCGTTCTGATGGTGAACTAAGAATTGGTATGGCGTTCGCGAAGAAGGAAATTGCGGTGGCGGCAGTTAAGCAGTACAACATTCGTCATAATGTTGAGACGACGGTTAAGAAAACCCAAGCCAAATACTACAAGGCTCACTGCGTCCAAAAGGATCAAGGCTGTAAATGGAAAATCCGTATATCAGAGTTGAAGAGGGCAAGCAACCGTTGGAAAATAACAAAACTTGAGGGGCCTCATACATGCACCATTTCTAGCCTCAACCAGGATCACAAGAACCTGGATGCAAAGTACCTCGCGGACATCTTTTCCACACTGGTGAAAACAAATCCCACTGTGTCGGTCCCCACATGTCAGGCTGCAGCTCAAGCTGTCACCGGCTTCCGTCCAGGTTATTCGAAAGCATGGTATGCAAGGAAAAAGGCCAAAGAGGAATTGTATGGCCGATGGGAGGAATCTTACATAGAGTTGCGTCTGTGGCTTAATCTCCTGCAGAAACACATCCCCAAAATGGTTGTCAAACTTGATACGGTTCTGGCATACGAAAATGATCGTATCGTCCGAGGTGTTTGTCAATTCCACCGGTTATTTTGGACTTTCCCCCAGTGCATCAACGCATTCAAGCACTGCAAACCGATGGTCCAAATCGACGGCACATGGTTGTACGGAAAATATACACAGATCCTGCTTCTAGCTATAGCACAGGACGGCAATCACAAATGCGTTCCTGTTGCATTCGCAATCGTCCCGAAGGAGGATATGGAGTCTTGGACGTTCTTCCTTACGAACCTACGAAAATATGTCCTTGATCCTGTAATACGAAGAAGAAGGGATGAAGGGGTGTGTGTTATTTCTGACAGAGGCACAGCGCTGCTGTGGGCGATACAAAATTTGGGTGACTATTGGAAGCCTCCATACATTCACCACCGTTTCTGCTTGCGGCACATAGCCGCAAACTACCTGCTGCAATACAAGAACCATGATGAACGTCAAATGATGCTCGATATGGGTACGTCCTTATGGAATTTTCATTTACTATATTATTTCTTACTCCCTTTTATTATTTCTTACTCCCATAACTATTCAACTGTCATTCCGTAGGCAACTCGCACTACAAACAAGAGGTGGCTGACCTGCTCGAGGAATTGAGAGCGAGAAACAAAAAAGGCGCAGAATACCTTGAAAAAATCCCAAAGGAAAAATGGCTTCGATCGTATGACGAGGGTAAACGTTATGGTCACATGACAACGAACTTGGCTGAGGCAGTGAACTCATCACTGAAGGGAGTTCGGCAGTTGCCTATCACTTCCATTGTCAAAGCCACCTATTATCGTTTAGCTACCCTTTTTGCAACCTTGGGCAGGCAAGCAGCTGAGTACATGGCAGGTGGACACAAAGTCCATCCAGATTTCCGCTCAAGACTGCATATTCAATTGGCCCAATCAAGACAGGTGCAAGCAACTCTCTTCTCGCGAGAAGGACACTTGTTTCGTGTTGCGGAATTTTCCAGGCGGATAGAAGGCATTCAGCACAACGCTTACGTTGTAGATCTGAGGGAAAAAACCTGCGAGTGCGGAATATTCCAAACTTTCAAATACCCGTGCGCACACGCCATTGCTGCTTGCACTAACCAACGAATAGAATACATGCATATGGTTGATCCGGTATACTTACTCAAAACGGTGCTTAAAGTTTACGAAAAAGAGTTTCCTCCAATCGGAAATGAGGTTGATCCAAATGCTGTGGACACTGAACCGATCATACGCCCAGATCCAGCACTACTACGAGCCAAAGGACGTCCACCTTCTACAAGAATATATTGTGCCGAGGATTTGGTCGAACATCGAGAGAAAACCGGACAAAAGAAGCATTGTTCTATATGTCGAATTACTGGGAACACAGCTCCTAAGTGTCCTAATCGCTCAGCCCCTCGTATTAATTAATTATTTTTAATTTGTATATGTGAGTTCGCACATGACAATCTAATCAATAAAGTCAGTCCACTTCGATTTATACAATCCGTCATCTTATATTTTCAATCATTCAAAAAAATATGTTATGATAGTGTTTTCGAACAACTTTAAATCAGCGTACAATGGACGAAAATTGACCGTGTCAGTGTCATACGATAGAGAATTTACAGTACTACAACCCCAATCTCGATGTTACCTAAAAATTTAAAATTTATACGTATGAAATTCTGCTCGAACATGCCTATCGACATTAGTTGAAATACAACTTCAATCAAAAAAATATGCTAGCATAGGGTTTTCGAAGCCATTTTAAACCATTGTAGAATGGACGGAAATTAACCATGTTGGTATCATACGATAGACATTTTTCAGTACTACGACCCCAAACTCGATGATCGCTAAAAATATACCATTTACACGCTCGAAATTGGGTTCGAACAGGCCTACTTACGCATGCTTTTGCTTGTGGTTCAGGCTGGAAATGCACAGACCTCGCGTCCTACAGAACGCGAGGTCCGTGCGATATATTCCAGCCGCCTTTTCAATTTCTCGGGGACTGCAACGCCACGTCGACTAAAATCGCGTTCTGCAGAACGCGATGTCGTCCCTCGCGTCCTACAAAACGCGAGGTCGGTCGACCTGGCAAGAAAGGAGATCATTTTGCCAAATAATAGTACTTGTGAGCTATTTTTGCAGATAATAATTAAAAATGGGTTTTTCACCCACAATTGCCCAAAGGAAACCTAAACTTTTGGTGGCATTTTGTGTGCGGAAAAGGCCCCGGCCCCCGATCCAACGTGCTTTGACTGTCTCCACTGTCTTAGCTGCCGTGCAGGTGCTCAATGATTAACTTCGCTTTCTTAGTGAAATCTGTCCTAAATGTCACACGAGTGGTCTTGGGGTTATAAAGTGTAAAAGGAAAACAAGTGTTGTAGAACTAATAATTGAGTTGATTTCGCCAAAAATAATAATGAAAATTCAATTAAATAATAATAAAATCATTTAATCTACATCTATAATATACTTTTAAGCAAAAAGCTTACGGTAAGTTATCTTAGTGGCGTTTATTTGGTTAATCTATTTCTAATTTTAGACTTATCATATTAGTTATTTTATATTAATAGATACTTGTAATCACTAGGTCACATTTAAATCGTGATAAAAATATCAATAATTTTTTACTAGTTAAAAAAATAAGTTGGGAAAAACTCTTGAATCAATGACAATACATATGTAAAAATAAGTTATAAAAACATATATAAACATTTCAAAAAACCAACAGTAAGAATTGCTTCTTTGCATCACCGACACCATATCTAGTATGTCAGTCAAATAATATAATCTTACATTCTAACCGTATCTGGTGGTTTTCACCTCTTTCTCAAAAGCTTCCTTTTGATTTTCCAGGTTAGTTGCATAATTCTTTAATTTTCTTTACACCCTTTGTTCATAGCTTTAAGATAAGATCAACTAAACATTAAATGCGAATAAATAAATAGATAATGCTTCTTTCTGGAGATACTCCTTGTTTTTCGTTGATTCAATGGGTGTGTTGAATTTTGATATATGTGAAGAATCCACTTAATCTGTGTCTATACACACCGGTTAGGAAATTGTTTATTTATTATTATAGGAATGTTGATGCTGTTTGTTTTTAATTTAGAATTCAAAAGAAAAATAGTGTATATAATTTAACACAAAAAACTTTGATACACAAGGGTTAAGGATTTAGTTTAGATGTTTAGGTTGTATGGTTTAAAATTTAAGATTTAAAGTTAGAGTTTAGAGTTTAGAATTTAGGGTGTTAGGGTTAGGATTCTAAATTTTAGATATTAAAAAAGGATTGTATAAAACTTTTTTACACGGACTATGTATCAAAATATAACTCATATAATTTAAATATATTAATTTAGCCAACATTATTAAATGTTATTTCTTTCATCTCATTAAAATAATTAAGTTTAACTACAAAATAAGTGCTCAAACTATGTATTTTTTATAATAGGGGCCTAATTTTTTTAATTAAAATATGTGCTCAAAAAATTTTTTTTAGCTGAAATATAAAAAAATAACCGAATTTAAAAGATGCTGATTAATTTACTATCATGTGTAAAGTTTAAGATAATGGTATCAATGATTTCATTTAAAATTGTCCACTATCTTTTTTCCAGCCATCACCAAGTCATAGATAATTACATAAATAAACAATTAATGCAAACCCCATTATTGACACTTCAATGATTTACTAAATGCAAATCCTATTGGTGGTTTGACTGGGAATTGCAAAGACCACAGATTGATACTTAACATCACTCCAAATGTGCTGAGTTATATAAATTATATGTGAAAATTTCTAATTAATTTTAATTCTATTTATAATTTAAATTAATTATATATTATTATATTTATAATGATTAATTTTGATTGTTAATTTTCTGAAAAAAACATATTTACATGTATTGTCATAAAAATAACTCGTACACGACATTTTAGATCATATTGGAACGCTGAGATCCATTTAATAAAAAAATGGTTTTGTAAGCAAACAGTCAAACACATAAATCACCGGCGGTATCAATTTTGTTTTGATAAATGTGTATTTATTATCAAGAAAAAAGATATTAATTCCTTAGATGTACTGACAGCCACACCTATTAAAAGGATGCTTGTTACTTTTAATTTTTAGAGTTAAAAGTTTAATAGAATCTAGTCTTTTCCGGCGTTTGATTCCAGCTCTGTTACTGTATCTAGATGACTTGGGTTTGAGTACTATGTGTGCACAATGTGTATGCGCGTTATTAAAGAGCTAAGAAAATTGAATAGATACTACCTTATAATCACATCAACATATTTAAAAAAATTATTAATTTATTTTTTTTTTGGTTAGGTAGAGAGGTAATAATATACTCAAGTAAAAGAGTGAGATTCATATTCATACAAAATTAGTTAGTATGAGTAACTTTAACCGTTGGATCAATTAAGTAGATGTAGTTAATTTTTCAAATATTATCGAAGATACAAACTGCAACTAACTCCCTCCATTCCAATACATATAAAAAAGTCCTTCCCCTGCAATAACTCGCTCGCCAGTCGCCACCTTTCTCACAACATCCCACACTTTTCAACCCTTTGAAGAAAGGTTTTCCTTTTGTTTTCCGGTTTTAAACCTCCGACATGTCAACTGCCGTCGCTCTCTGTTTTTGTCTGATGCTCTGTTTCTACTTGCCTTGTGTAAAATCGGATGAACTCCAAATATTATTGAATCTAAAATCTGCTCTAAACGAATCAAACACCAATGTTTTTGATTCATGGGAAGCTTCAAATTCTGTTTGCAGCTTCAATGGAATCACTTGCAGCTCCGAAGGGTCTGTTAAGGAAATCGAGCTTTCGAATCAAAACTTGATGGGTGTTCTTCCTTTGGATTCAATATGCCAGCTTCAATCCCTGGAGAAGCTTTCGTTGGGGTTCAATTCACTGCACGGTCAAATCACTGAAGATTTGGGTAATTGTTTAAATCTTCAATATTTGGATCTTGGGAACAATCCGTTCACCGGTTCGTTTCCAGATATATCAGCTCTTGGAAAATTACAGTCTCTTTACTTGAATGGAAGTGGATTTTCCGGGATTTTCCCATGGAAATCGCTTGAAAACATGACGAATCTTGCTGTTCTAAGCCTCGGGGACAATCCTTTCGATCGAGCTCGGTTCCCGGATCAGATTCTAAAGCTAAAGAATCTGAATTGGCTTTACTTGGCGAATTGCAGCATCGAGGGGAAGATTCCACCCGCCATTGGAGACCTCACCGAGCTTATAGAATTGGAGCTTCAATACAATTATCTGTCCGGGGAAATTCCTATGGAAATCGGAAAGCTTCACAAGCTATGGCAGCTCGAGCTTTACAACAATGAATTGACTGGAAAACTTCCTGTCGGGTTGCGAAACCTTACGAAGCTCGAATTTTTCGATGCCTCGGCGAACAATCTTGAAGGAGATATTGCAGTAGTGGGGTCTATGACGAACCTGATAAGCCTGCAACTCTTCCAGAACCGGTTTTCCGGAGGAGTGCCGCCGGAGTTGGGCGACTTCAAGAAACTGGTGAACCTGTCTCTGTATACTAATTTGTTGACGGGTCCTTTGCCTCAAAAGCTTGGTTCTTGGGCCGAATTCAACTACATCGATGTATCGGAGAATTTCTTAACCGGTCCGATTCCGCCCGACATGTGCAAGAAAGGTACCATGAGAGCTCTTCTTATGCTTCAGAACAAGTTCTCCGGCGAAATTCCGTCGAGTTACGCAAACTGCACCACTTTAAAGCGGTTTAGAGTCAGTAATAACTCGCTCTCCGGCAGCGTTCCGGCGGGAATATGGGGATTACCGGTAGTGGATATAATTGATATCGGCTACAATGAACTTGAAGGGCCAATTACTTCTGATATCAAGAACGCTAAACAAATGGGGATACTCTCAGCTGAGTTCAATCGGTTATCAGGTGAATTGCCTGAAGAGATTTCGGAAGCTAAATCTTTGGTTAGAATTGAACTAAACGACAATAAATTTTCCGGGAAAATCCCACATGGAATCGGGGAACTTAAACGATTGAGCAACCTTAACTTGCAGAACAACAGGTTGTCTGGTTCAATACCAGATTCACTAGCTTCTTGTGTTTCCATCAGTAACATAAACATGGCTGATAACGTTCTTTCTGGCGAAATCCCATCATCTTTAGGATCTTTGCCGACATTGAACTCTCTGAATTTGTCCGGAAATGAGCTTTCTGGGAAAATCCCGGAGAGCTTGTCAGTGCTCAAGCTGAACCTTGTTGATCTATCTCATAATCGGTTAACCGGTCGGATACCGAAATCTTTCTCAAGTGAAGCATATAATGGTAGCTTTACTGGAAATCCGGGCCTTTGCAGTTCAAGTATAAGAACATTCAAGCAATGTCCATCCGACTCCGGCTTGTCTAAAGATGCTCGTACGCTTATCGTTTGTATCGTGCTCGGCGTAACGGTCTTGCTTGCTTCACTTGGATTCTTCTTTTATGTTAGGAGAGCTGAATACGATCACAGACGCTCTTTGAAGGACGAATCTTGGAACATTAAGTCTTTCCATGTGTTGAGTTTCACTGAAGATGAAATCCTTGATTCCATCAAGCCAGACAATCTGATCGGAAAAGGAGGGTCGGGGAACATATACAAAGTAATGCTTCCAAATGGCGTTGAACTTGCCGTGAAGCACGTACGGAAAACTGATTGTTGTAGCGGCGGTAAGAGCTGGAGTACGTCCTCTGTCTTCAGCAAACACGCCGGCAAGGAAAAGGAATTCGACGCTGAAGTGCGGACGTTGAGCTCAATAAGACATGTCAATGTGGTTAAGCTCTACTGCAGCATCACTAGTGAAGACTCGTGCTTGTTGGTGTACGACTACTTTCGTAACGGGAGCCTGTGGGATCGATTGCATACGAGTAACAAAATGGAGCTTGATTGGGATACAAGGTACGAGATTGCGGTTGGAGCAGCTAAGGGACTCGAGTACCTTCATCACGGATGCGAAAGACCGGTGATCCATCGCGATGTCAAATCCAGTAACATATTGTTGGATGAGTTTTTGAAGCCTAGGATTGCTGATTTCGGACTCGCGAAGATCGTTCAGGACAATGGTGCTAAAGACTCAAGTTCAACCCATGTCATTGCAGGCACCCATGGCTACATAGCTCCTGGTACATACTACATACATACATGCATGCATGCATACATTAGGTGATTGTTTATATAGATTCTGTTTGTTAATAGTAAACTGATGCTTCTGCAGAATACGGTTTCACCTACAAAGTAAACGAGAAGAGCGATGTGTACAGCTTCGGAGTGGTGTTAATGGAGTTAGTGAGCGGGAAGAGACCGATCGAGCCTGAGTTCGGAGATAATAAGGATATTGTGAGTTGGATTTGCAGCAAAATAAACAGCAAAGAGAGTGTTTTAAGCATAGTTGACTCAAGAATTCCGGATGTTTTCAAAGAAGATGTAATCAAAGTGTTGAGAATCGCCATTTTGTGCACTACTAGACAACCGGCACTTAGACCGACCATGAGAACGGTGGTTCAAATGCTGGGAGAGGCTCAGCCGTGCAAATTGGTCGGCATTGTTATCGGTAAAGAAGGCGGTGACCGGAAGATACCGAAAGCAACGTTGGACTCTGCTGAGAAGTTGAATCTACTGGTATAAAGTCTTGCAAATATTGTAATATGTTATGTATATATATATGATAAGCTTCCATGATGGAGTCTAATCTTGAAGGGGGAAATGTGCTTCATTTCGTTTAGAGATTGAATTCTATGAAAACATGCACCATTTTCAATTCTTCGCTAGGCGCTACAATTCTAAAAAACAAATCTCATTTTTTTTTAATTTTCTTAAAATCTTAATGATAATTTATGAAATTATTTCCTAAATTATTAATTTTCTAAAATCAATGGCTTGGTTCATAATCAATGATTTTGAGTTTTATTTGTGTGGATTTTTATTTGGTGGTGAATGTTTTTTTATGGATATTTTATGCCCCTTTTTGGTGATTTTACTTATGCTCTCACGCTCAAAATTAAGTTTATGATTTTAGGTTAGCCTAGTTAGGGTTTATGGAATTTAGGGTAGATTGTATTTTTTAGGGTGTAGGATTTATGATTTAGAATTTAGGGTTAGGGCTTGGATTTTGATTTTGTAGTATTTTTTTAGTGTTGAACCATAAGTATGGGCACCAAAAATAGGCAGAAAATTTTTATCTAATGTTTTTACTCGAACATATCTTTCCGGGGTATAATATTGGTGAAATTTTATGGATATTTAAACATAACCCAGAAATTCATGGACAAATCTAAAAAATTTCTATTCACGACCAACAAATTAAAAATAAAAGGATAAAAAGGTGTAAAAAGCTCTTTAATTTAAAAAAAATATTAATTAAACCCTTAACTTTTTGTACTCAATTAAATCTTTGAACCAAGGAATTTAATCAATTAAGCCATTTGACCAATTTTGACCATTAAATCTTGACGATTTTTTAGATATTAATGTCACATAATACACTACAGTTCTATCATGTTACATTTGCATATTTTAAAAAAAATACTTTTTATAAATTTTATAAGTTTTTTTAGAACTTTTAAATTTTTTTAAGTAAAATAAATTTTTTTTAAAAATATCAAGTGAAAACACTGTGATACGACACACTGCACTAATAGATCAAAAAAATTTCAAGATTTAATGATCAAAACTAGTTAAAAGATTTAATTGATTAAATTTTTTGGTTTAAAGACTTAATTGGGTAAATTTTTTTTAAGAAATTAATTAATTTTTTTCTAAAGTTTGAAAGTTTTTACGCCCTTAAACCAAAATAAAAATTCAACTTTTCATTTTTCATAACCCACAAAATTCACCAAGAGAAAGCAAGTGAAGGGAAATAAAAAAAACTTTTCCCGAAGAATTGGGAATTCAAAAAACAAAGAGAAAGATCAAAGGAGACAAACGACCCATAGAGCTATGATGTTCTTCTTGAAACTCCTTTACATATTATTTTGGGCTTCGATTATTTCAAATAGCCTTTGAGTTTGGGTTTGGGTTTCTAGTTGTGAAAGCAAAGGAGATGTCTCATATGTGAGAATGAGATTAGAGCAAATGGATTTAGGGCTGAAAAGTTGAACCATGGCATTCAAATAGGTGTGATGGAAGCAGTTTCGAATCCAAAAATTTAAATATGATAATTCATTGACCGGTGTAATAATACGAAATAAATTCATATCGGTATAATAATGTATCGCTAAGGATTAATTGTTGTGCAAGCAAACATAATTTATAGTCAAATACATATTTGATATTAAAGAACCAATTTATATCATGTAAATTAATACGTTTGAGATATTAAAACTACCTTACACGGTGTAATTGTGTTTTATAGAAAAACTTACTCCACTGACAAGTCCTCGTTAACCGGTCAAAAATAAATATATATTAATCCTCTTTCAACAATAAATAAATAAAGAATTTGAATAGGTATAGGGAAAGAGGGTCGATCCGCAGGGAGATTAGCTCGAATTGTTGACTTGAATTTGTTGAATCTGAATTCCCAGGAATATCTATAAAAGCAAAGAAATAAAAGAAGGGGGGTGATATGGTTTTTGGTGAAGTAATAAAATAGAGAAAAAGAATTAAAAGTAGTAAGAAAAACCAAGTGTGTAAATCAGCCTCGAACCAGCTCCTTCAATTCTTTCGATCATTGAAATAGATTTTTATTTCGGGGATCATGTCGGTTACAGTCTACGAGGCCCAACCCGTCGTAACTTGTTCTTCTCTTGAGTAACCAATCCTCCCAAGTCTATCTTCGAAAGACGGTTCTTAAATAAATTAACCACGTCTATCGCCGTTAAAGTATTTAGAAATAAGCAGGAAAAACCCGACTCAAAAATTGTCTAAAAGTAGAATCGCTTCTGATTTTATCTTTCCTTAGCGGACCGCCGCTAAGAGTGTTCACAGGAAGTCGAAATTGCCACAGGCCGATCCTTCCTCCCAACTATGTTTTTAAGCGAATTCAGACCAAAGGACCCTTTTTTGATATGAAAAACGATTAAAAACTTTTAGTAAGGCTGATTGCCAAACTATCTAAGCAGAAAGATAAAAATGATTTCCCCAAAAGAATTTAAGCAAGTTCAATTCTCACGAATCGAATTGACTTGGCTGGTTCTTGGCTTAAAGGATTTAGCTAAGCATGATATTGATTATCATACTTAACTTGATTTTAGAAAAACAATTGAATAACATAAAATAAATGAAAACAAGAAATTAAATGAAAATAAACTTGGATTTAAAGCTAAAAACGTTTACAAAGGTAAAAAGACTCAAAACTAGAAGATGATCTCAAGCCTTCACCAAAGGTTGGTATTTATAGGCTTTAGATTTACAAAGATAAGAGATAGGAAATAATTCAAATTCAAATGTTGATTAAAATTCAAAAATAAAACTAATATGGATAAAAGCTGATAAGTCTGATCGGATTCTTCTTCCGGAACATTCCAGGAGCTTCTAGAAGTTGCCACGTCACTGCCACGTCACTGCTATGTCACTGCCACGTCAGATGCGTCGTGCCTGGTGTCGTGCCCATGATGCCAGTCATGACAGGATAATAAAAAAACTGCAGAAATGCTCCATTTTCACTGCTATTTCCAGAATTGGACCCCTGCACAAAATGTAATGAAAACAGTATGTATTAAGCAGCAAGAAGTCACAAAACTTAGAAAATTAGCAAGTGAAACATGACAATTTTGAGAACTCATCAAATTCCCCCTCACTTGTCCTCAAGTATGTCCGAAATAACATAAACCCAAGAATATACTTCACAAGCCATTATAAGCATCAAACAGAATTATAAAGGCTCTAGCACAAAGGAGGTTCTCGAAAGAAACACAATTAATACCAAATAAATACAAGCAAAGAGCAGCCCTTGTTCCTTTTAATTTCCTATCAAGCATTGATCGAATCGTAGCCTAGTCTTAATCCTCACCAAGATACACTCAAGAGCACTCAAAGTGTTTTTAAAGGTAAAACTTGAAGCAGAAACACTCAAAGTCATGCATGAACAAAGGTTTCCATAAGCTTGTAACAAGTTCAATTCTCCACTACTTATTAGAACCGAGGTGCAAAAATCATTAGGTCTTTATTCAAGGTGTAATGTGGGTTTAGGAAAGGATAAAAAGATGGAAAGGAAATAATCAAAGAAATGATCAATGCAAGATTTTTTTTTCACACAACAATCAATGAAAGCAAATGGGGAGCTTAAAGATGGGCAATCAACATACAAGTTCCTGTTCTTCGAAACTGTTTTTTTTTTCCGAAGAATTATGCCCTTAATTTGAATTTCAGCTTCCTTATTTGCCTAGTAGTATAATATCTAGCATTTGATCAATCAAAAAGTGGTTAAGCCAATGGAATGGGGTGTAAGGCTAACAAGGTTTCACTAGGCGATGAGAAAGCGTAAATTAAAACGAAAAGGAAAGGAAGAGGTTTAAAGCCTAATGCCTAAATCATTTTAAAGCACCTCGTTCTTAGTGTAGTCTCGAATCGTAAGCAAGCCACAAGTTCTAGATTCCTAAAATTCAAGATGACACTCTCAAGAAAAAGAAACGAGCATAATATGAAGAATGCATGATGAAGGCTCAAATCTTACCAAAATTGGGCTAATTTGATTAAGCTAGGCGAGAAATTTAATTAACACTATCAAGAGTAATTAAAAGAGATGTCAAACTGCAGATTACCCATATCATTTGATTATCAAAATGCTCCAATTCAATCATTCCTAAGCACTAGAACAAGTACAACATGATGTTCAACAAGTAATGGCAAGAAAAAATTCATCTCAAGTTTAATCAAAGTCAAACATATAATCAAACAAGCAGACAAGTGGTAATTTATTACCCTCCCCCTCACTTAAGTGAATTGCCCCAATTCATAAAAATTAAGGAAATAAAAAGATAATAAGGGCAAAAGATACTCCCCGTGGATGTAGAGTGAGTCGATGGGAATGGTGCACTATGAGTGGCTCAAATCAGCGGCGGCAGAGGGCTTTGAACGGAGCTGTCGGATGTGCCAAAGAGGGTGCAACGAAGGGTGGTTCGGCATTCTCGTCGGGGGCTTGCCGTCGTCGACCACCGCGGTGAGGAAGAGGTGTGGGGCATGGTGGAGTCGGCGTGGCTGAATCGGCTGTGCTGTTGGAGAGACGCGAACGACGGACGATGGTTGGGGGTGAAGGCGGAGGTGTTGTGAAGCCGTAGGAATGAGGGCTTGCCGTCGTCGACCACCGCGGCGGGGAGGAGGTGTGGGTGAGTGAATTTTTGCGGCTGGGTGTGTGATGTTAGGGTTTGGTGTTGCGGGAAAGAAAGAAAGGGAAGGGGGAAAAGGGGGAAAAATTAGGGAAAAATCTGATGGTGTGCAAAGGGTAAGGGGTGGGGTTATCGTGCACCGCTCATTATGCGTGCTAAAATGCACCGCGTTTAATGAAACGATGCACTTTGGTGGGGGAGTGAAATTGCCCTGCTCTTGGTCGACAGAAAAGCCTGCAATGAGAAAAAAAATTCGATCAGTATACTGGAACAAGGAGGAAAAATAAGAAATAAAAAGAATAAAAATGATAAATAAATAAATAAAATAAAAAAAACTAATGGGTTGCCTCCCATTTAGCGCTTAGTTTATTGTCGTTAAGCTCGACCAATTCAATGCTCAGAGTTTCGGTTCTTCGAGGATAATTTCCTCAATTTGTTCGATGGGTGCGCTTTCGAAGAACGGTTTGAGCCGCTGGCCATTTACTTTAAATTGTGCACCCGAGCTATCTTCAATTTCTACGGCTCCATGAGGGAAGGTATTGACTACGGTAAACGGCCCGCTCCACTTAGACTTAAGTTTTCCTGCAAAAATTTTCAACTTCGAGTTAAATAGGAGAACCTTTTGCCCAATTGAAAAGGATTTAAATGAAATGTGTTTGTCATGAAATGCTTTAGTTTGTTCTTTATAACGCTGTGCGCTATCGTAAGCGTTTCGGCGAATCTCCTCGAGTTCTTGGATATGGAGTTTCCGTGTTTTGCCAACAGCGCTCATCTCCATATTACATTCTTTCACCGCCCAAAACGCTCTATGTTCAAGTTCGACCGGGAGATGACAAGGTTTACCAAAGACAAGGCGGTAAGGTGACATGCCGATAGGTCCTTTGTAGGCGGTCCGATATGCCCATAACGCATCGACCAACTTCAAGCTCCAATCCTTCCGATTGGGTTTTACAATTTTCTCTAGGATTGACTTAATTTCCCTATTTGAAACTTCCGCTTGTCTGTTAGTTTGCGGATGATAAGCCGTTGATATTCGCTGCGTCACGCCATATTTCCTCATCAAGGCTTCGACGATTCGATTGACAAAATGCGTTCCCCTATCACAAATAATCGCCCTTGGAGTTCCGAATCTGGAAAAAATAAATTCACGCAAAAAATTAGTCGTGGTTCTCGCATCATTTTCACGGGTGGCTTTCGCCTCAACCCATTTCGAAACGTAATCTACTGCTAAAATAATATAAAGATTTCCATAGGACGAAATAAAAGGTCCCATATAGTCGAGACCCCACACGTCGAATACTTCGCATATATGGATTGGATTTAATGGCATTTCGCTTCGACGACTTAGGTTCCCAACCCATTGGCATCTGTCACATGATTTGCAAAAATCGTAAGTATCTTTAAATAAGGTAGGCCAAAAGAACCCACACTCGAGAATTTTGTGCGCAGTTCGCTTAGGACCAAAATGTCCGCCACAAGCGTAAGAATGACAAAATTTAAGTATAGAAGTTACCTCGCTATTACTTACGCAACGACGAATTATTTGATCAGAACACAATTTCCACAAATATAGATCATCTCATATATAATATCTAGCATCTCTTTTAATACGTTTAACCGCGGATTGAGACAAATTGTTAAGGACCTTACCAGTGGCTAAGAAATTCGCCAAATCGGCAAACCAAGGGAATGTTACCTTAACTTCCATTAGCGATTCATCCGGGAATTCATCTCGTAGAGGGAGTTCGGTCGGTGATGTCGCTAAACGGCTTAGGTGATCCGCCACCAAATTCTCGCTGCCTTTCTTGTCTTTGATTTGGATGTCAAACTCTTGCAATAAGAGTATCCATCTAATCAAACGAGGTTTCGCGTCTTTTTTGTTGATCAAATACTTCAATGTTGCATGATCAGAAAAAATGAGAATTTTAGTTCCTAATAAATAAGGGCGAAACTTATCTAATGCAAAAATGACAGCAAAAAGCTCCTTTTCCGTTGTGGAATAATTTCGCTGTGCCGAATCAAGAGTTCGAGAGGCATAAGCGATAACATGCGGTCCGTCTTTGGATCTTTGTCCAAGCACTGCGCCTACACTTAGATCGGAGGCATCGCACATGATTTCGAAGGGTAGCGACCAATCCGGGGGCTGCACTATCGGAGCGGAAACAAGTCATGCTTTTAGTTCATCAAATGATTCTTTACAATCTTTGTCTACATCGAATGGTGCATCTTTTTGTAATAGGCGACAAAGTGGTTGTGCGAGCTTAGAGAAATCTTTTATGAAGCGTTGATAGAATCCTGCATGACCAAGAAAACTTCGAATTTCCCTCACCGAAGTGGGGTATGGAAGTGAGCGAATAACGTCTACTTTAGCTTTATCAACGGCTATTCCTTGGGCAGAAACTTCATGACCGAGAACTAAACCCTTACTTACCATAAAGTGACACTTCTCATAATTTAAAACCAAATTATACTCAATGCATCGGTTAAGCACATATGAAAGATTAGAGAGACATTTAGAAAACGAATTGTCGTAAACGGTGAAATCATCCATAAATACCTCTATACCTCGCTCAATGTGATCGGAGAAAATGCTTAGCATGCAGCGTTGGAAAGTGGCTGGAGCGTTGCATAGCCCGAAAGGCATTCGCCTATATGCAAATGTGCCAAATGGACAAGTAAATGTAGTTTTTTCTTGATCTTCGGGTGCTACCGTACCTGAAAAAATCCAGAGAATCCGTCAAGACAACAATAATGTGTTTTTCCAGCAAGTCTTTCGATCATTTGATCGATGAACGGTAAAGGGAAATGGTCTTTTCGAGTTTGGGAATTAAGTTTCCTATAATCGATACACATTCGCCATCCGTTTTGAACTCTTTTTGGGACCTTCTCACCTTCGTCATTTTTGATAACAGTTATTCCCGTTTTCTTAGGTACAACATGAATTGGACTAACCCACTTACTGTCAGAAATTGCATAGATGATGTCGGCATCAAGCAATTTTTGTATTTCTTGTCTTACCACATCCATCATTGGTGGGTTTAGTTGACGTTGTCCCTCTCGGATAGGCTTTGCGCCATCCTCCAATTTTATTTTGTGCATGCACGTGGAAGGACTCAAGCCTTTGATATCGGCTAATGTCCATCCGATTGCTTCTCTATGGATGCTCAGCGTAGCAATTAACTCCTCCTCTTGTTGTGACGACAATTCGTTTGATATGATGACGGGTAGAGTTTCTTTGTCGCCCAAGTATGCATATTTCAAGTGTGGTGGGAGTTGTTTCAGTTCTAACTGAGGTGCCTGCAAAATTGAGGGAAGCGGTTTAGATTGTGACGGAGTTAATCAAATTTCAGAAATTAAAGAGAGGGTAGAAATTGTTTCGCCTAAGTCGTCATCATTGAGATCTTCCAATTCCCTACAAAAATCATGAAATAAATCAGTTCCGATAAAGTCATTAGCCAAAGGATCTATAATATCAATGAAATTAAGGCTTTCGACAGAATCAAGATATTTCATAGCTTTATATACATCAAACTTCACTACCTCTCCATCAAACTCCATGGTTAAAATGCCATTACGAACATCAATTTTTGTGTGTGCGGTTGATAGAAAAGGACGTCCAAGCAAAATTTCAGACCCATTATTGCTATGATCATTCTCCATATCAATAATATAAAAGTCGGCGGGAAAAATAAGATTATTTACCTTAACCAAAATGTTTTCCAATACCCTCTCGGGATATATAATCGACCTATCAGCCAATTGTACTGTTACCTTAGTTTCCTTCAGTGGATCATTTGAGATTTTTCTATAAACATTTAAAGGCATGACATTGGTGGAGGCACCCAAATCGCACATAGCCCTTTTTATTCCAACATTCCCAATTTTACAGGGGATTGCAAACATACCTTGATCCTTGTATTTTGGTGGTAGCGGTCTTTGAAAAATGGCTGAAATATTCTCGCCAAGGTTAACCCTCTCATTTCCCGACAATTTTCTTCGGTTTGTGCACAGATCTTTCAAAAACCTTGCGTATTTAGGAACCTTCCTAATAACATCCAAGAGTGGAATGTTGATTTCTACCTTTTTGAACACTTCCATTATTTCCTTTTCTTCCTCTTTCTTGTCCTTTTTGCTAGTCTTCCTGGAAAAGGTGGAACAGGTTCGTAAGTAGAAATAGGAATTTTAGAATTGATGTTACCTGAAGTGGAAGGAGTTTTGTCCTTTTGGTGTTCCGAGGAGCTCTCGGATTTTTGCTCGTCCTTCTTCGGCGGTTCAGGTGCTATCACGGTTCCACTTCGCAAAGTGATTTCGCTCACATTTTCCCTTGGATTGACTTCGGTTTGCGATGGTAATTTTCCTTGAGATTCTAGTCGCCCTATTGTTTGAGCTAATTGACTAACTTGTTTGTCTAGTTCCTGGAGATGAGATTGCGTTTGGTTTTGGAACTTTTCTTGTGAAACGGCTAGCCTTTCAACAATAGATTCAAGGGAAGATTTCTGGGGGGTTTGATTTTGGTAGGGAGGTTGTCTAGCTTGGAAATTTGGATTCCTATTACCATAGCTAAGGTTAGGGTGATCTCTCCCCCCAGGGTTGAATGTGTTGCTTTGCGGATTGTAGGGTCTTTGAGGAGGTCCGGGAAAATTGTTCAAGGCGTTGACTTGGGCATTCGTCGTTTCCCTCATCATTGGGCATAGATCGGTGGCGTGATCGTGCATAGTGCAAATCCCGCATGCCTTAGCAACTCCTATTTCTCCTGAAACAAGTGAATGCACAATATTAGTCAAATTATCAATCTTGTTTTCTAATGTAATTGTGCTTACTGAATGAACCCGTCGACTGGGTTCACTTGCAGAACCAAATTGCTGCGAATTCGCAACCATTGTGGAGATTAATGTTCTTGCTGCAGTGGGAGTCATGTTGACGAGTGCGCCACCGCTTGCCGCATCTACCATTTTTTTGTCCATCGGTAACATTCCTTCGTATAGATACTGAAGGAGTGTCTGCTCGGATAAGCCATGTTGCGGACAACTTGCACATAGCTTCTTGAACCTTTCCCAATAATCATATAGGGTTTCATCATGCATTTGTTGGATGCTCAATATGTTTCGCCTAATTTCTGTTGCTTTTGCTGCAGGGAAATACCTATCAAGAAAAACACGAGAAAGGTCAGACCATGTATTAATTGAATTCGGAGGTAAATAAAATAACCATTCTTTAGCCGTTCCGGCTAAGAAAAAAGGAAAAGCCCTTAGTTTTATTTGGTCCTCCGAGACCCCTTGTGGTTTCATGCTGCTGCACACCATATGGAACTCGGCTAGATGCTTGTGTGGGCTTTTAGTAGGTAAACCGTTAAAGGTAGGGAGTAGATGAATTAATCCCGTTTTGAGTTGAAAGGGAGTGTCGCCTTGAGGAAAGGCGATGCAAAGGGATTGTTGCACAGTAGGAGCTGCGTTCAGCTCTCGAATCGTTTGGTCCGCCATCGGTTCTGGTTCTTGTGTAGGTTCGTCGATTGGTGTGGTCTCAGATGTGGATTCTTGTTCAAATCGTCTTGTGCTTTGTCGTTGTTTCTTTCGTCGAAGTGTTTCGCCGTGAGTTCTACGAGCGCTTGCTTCGATTTCCGGGTTATATGGAGCTAAATTACTCGGGTTCTTCCTGGTCATAAAATAAAACAAAAATCAGTCAAAAATTACCGAAAAATAAATCTCCCCGGCAACGGCGCCAATTTTGACAAGTCGTCGTTAACCGGTCAAAAATAAATATATATTAATCCTCTTTCAACAATAAATAAAGAAAGAATTTGAATAGGTATAGGGAAAGAGGGTCGATCCGCAGGGAGATTAGCTCGAATTGTTGAATCTGAATTCCCAGGAATATCTGTAAAAGCAAAGAAATAAAAGAAGGGGGGGTGATATGGTTTTTGGTGAAGTAATAAAATAGAGAAAAAGAATTAAAAGTAGTAAGAAAAACCAAGTGTGTAAATCAGCCTCGAACCAGCTCCTTCAATTCTTTCGATCATTGAAATAGATTTTTATTTCGGGGATCATGTCGGTTACAGTCTACGAGGCCCAACCCGTCGTAACTTGTTCTTCTCTTGAGTAATCAATCCTCCCAAGTCTATCTTCGAAAGACATTTCTTAAATAAATTAACCACGTCTATCGCCGTTAAAGTATTTAGAAATAAGCAGGAAAAACCCGACTCAGAAATTGTCTAAAAGTAGAATCGCTTCTGATTTTATCTTTCCTTAGCGGACCGCCGCTAAGAGTGTTCACAGGAAGTCGAAATTGCCACAGGCCGGTCCTTCCTCCCAACTATGTTTTTAAGCGAATTCAGACCAAAGGGCCCTTTTTGATATGAAAAACGATTAAAAACTTTTAGTAAGGCCGATTGCCAAACTATCTAAGCAGAAAGATAAAAATGATTTCCCCAAAAGAATTTAAGCAAGTTCAATTCTCACGAATCGAATTGACTTGGCTGGTTCTTGGCTTAAATGATTTAGCTAAGCATGATATTGATTATCATACTTAACTTGATTTTAGAAAAACAATTGAATAACATAAAATAAATGAAAACAAGAAATTAAAGGAAAATAAACTTGGATTTAAAGCTAAAAACGTTTACAAAGGTAAAAAGACTCAAAACTAGAAGATGATCTCAAGCCTTCACCAAAGGTTGGTATTTATAGGCTTTAGATTTACAAAGATAAGAGATAGGAAATAATTCAAATTCAAATGTTGATTAAAATTCAAAAATAAAACTAATATGGATAAAAGCTGATAAGTCTGATCGGATTCTTCTTCCGGAACATTCCAGGAGCTTCTAGAAGTTGCCACGTCACTGCTATGTCACTGCCACGTCAGATGCGTCGTGCCTGGTGTCGTGCCCATGATGCCAGTCATGACAGGATAATAAAAAAAACTGCAGAAATGCTCCATTTTCACTGCTATTTCCAGAATTGGACCCCTGCACAAAATGTAATGAAAACAATATGTATTAAGCAGCAAGAAGTCACAAAACTTAGAAAATTAGCAAGTGAAACATGACAATTTTGAGAACTCATCATCCACTATAATTAAGTATCGATAAGTGGCAATTGTCGCTCAAACAAGCATGGATTTTATATTTTAAAACCGATTTAGAGTTTTAATGTTTTTCAACAATATTACAAATCAAAAACTTTTTAGGTTTCAAATACTCAAATAGATAATAATTTATCGAAAAGAAAAAACCAAAAAAGAATTTAGGTTTCAAAATGATTTAAACCAAAATGAGATTTTTTGGATAATTTTTTTTGTTGTATTACCCAAAGAAAAAGTGATCCCTAGCTTCCTCGGTTGAGCCACAAAAGTTGTCGCGATCGCCAATGTCATGCCCATTTTCATTAAACGAGGCTTCGATGGGAGTGTATCCAGTATAGCCATCCATGTAATCACCGCATGTTTTAGTATATGCAACGGGAACCAAACTAACTTGTGCCAAAACACTTTGTATTTTCGTTCTCGACATTATCCCATACCTAATTGGCTTTAACACGGACTAATTTGTCACATTTACAAAGATACTAACCGCATCATCTCGAAGCTTCAGAATCTTCTTTAAGGTCCAGCTATGGTGTGGCTTCTAAATGATGTTCCAAAAGTTCATATTCCTTAGAACAAAAAGAATTTACTAGTTTCAAAAGAACTTTTCTAAATAAAAAAGGGTTACATAATTAGAAAAATCTTTTTGGAGGTAAACGTGTTTATTTAATAACTACAAAGTATTTGTTAGTTTCAGTTTTATTTAAATTTGAATTTTGGTTAAATTATTTGACATAAGTGTATATATTTAACTAGGCTTTTAGGTTTTAAAATAGTTTCCAGAAGAATTTTTTCAAATAAAGAGAATTACACGATTATAAAAAAATATTTTTAGAGGTAAACACATTTATTTGATAATTAAAAAGTATTTTATTAGTTTTAAATTTTATTCAAATTTTAATTTTTGTTAAATTATTTGACATAAACGTATATGTATTTAACTAGGCTTTTTTAGCGATACTAACAAATCTACTTAAATAATTACAAAATAATAATTTAAATACTTGTTTTTAACTAAAAATAATTTAAGAGCTCAAAGTATAAAGTAATAAAATAAGTTAAGGACTGATTTTTTTCATTTAAGAAAAAAAAAATTGCATAGTATTTTTAACGGTAGGTCCTTTCGTCCTTTCTATGTGCATCCGCGTAGAAAGAAAGAAAGAGATTTTAAAAGATAAACTACAATGTTAGTCATTTATTTTTTATAAGCTTTCACTTTTGCTTACAGAATAAATTAACGTTGTGGTCACTTAAGTTATCGATTTATAAATTTTTGATCACTCTACGTTAAAGATCGTTATTTTAGTGACGTGACACGTTAGTAAAAAGAGTTAAATTTTAATTTGACCCATTAGCTTTAGATGAAAGACTATTAGTAAAAAGAGTTAAATTTTAATTTGACCCTTTAGCTTTAGATGAAAGACTATTAGTTTGGTGTCGACTAACGGGTGACCAACGGTGGTGGTGAATGACTACTGACGGCAGGAGATTTTAGTCGAATTCATAGGTCTAATTGATATTTTACTTAAAGTTAAAGGGTTAAATGATATTTCATCTAATTTAAAGGATCAAATTAGTATTGTATCTAAAGTTCAGAGGTCAAATTAATATTTAAGCTCTTATGTTAATGTGCCACATCATCAAACTAACCGTTTTTAACGTCCAGTAACCAAAAATTTATAAATTGGTAAAGTAAGTGATGACAACATTACTTTTTGAATTTGGTGAACAAAAATATACACTTACGAAAGATAAGGCGACGCTATAGTTTACCCATTTTAAAAGTTACATTTGGGTCACTCAATTATGGGTAAGGTTACATTTGGGTCACTCAATTATTAAAGGTTACATTTAGATTACTCAATTATGGGTAAAGTTACGTTTGAGTCACCCTTCATATTTAAAAAAAGTGCATCAATTTATGTATTAAATTAATTGATGATTTCAAATGAAGTACTCTAATGTTAAAGAGGATATACACGTGATTTCGAAGAAAAGATGACTAAATTGATGTACTTTTTTAAATATGAAGGACGACTCAAACGTAACTTTACCCATAATTGAGTGATCTAAATGTAACCTTTAATAATTGGGTGACCCAAATGTAACCTTACCCATAATTGAGTGACACAAATGTAACTTTTAATAATTGAGTGACACAAATATAACATTACCTATAATTGAGTGACATTCGTTGTTGTTTACCCTTTAAAAATAAGTTCTAATAACTATTAGAGTCAATTGCACTGCTCTCAAACTATGATCCTAATTTTAAATTGATCTCTCAACTTTTGAATATTCCAATTTCATTCTCAAATTATGGCTCTTATTCTAAATTGATCTCCAACTTTTGAATGTTTTAATTTCATCCTAAACCATGATCATCATCCGAAATTAGTCTTAAATTTTTGAACATTCTAATTTCATCCTCATCATACTAGACTAGTACCATTATTTATATAATTGAGACAAAACATTGAATAATCTTAGAAAATTGAAAAAGAAGAATCAATCCTCCAAAAAAATAATTTGATTTTCTCTTTAAATAAACATGAGATTATACTGGAAAGCGGCCTACTGTAACTTGAACTGACTTGAAATAAGATAAATTAAAAAGTTTAAAATAAAGAAAAAGGAGTAATTAATACACATTGTTTTTCTTAAATTAATAATACATTAAATATAAAAACTATAAAATAATAAATACACAAATAATAATTTACTGATATCTAGGCACAATTCCTCCGCTGAATTTATGAATATAATTGCAATTAGCCTACACATAAAATTTTGAACTATCCGATATATTAATCACATAAATCAAGAATATCATTTTTATTAATATATGTAAGAGTTTAAATTTTTTTTATAAAAAAAATTAGACATCATTTTAGTTTTTATACCTGAGATTTATAGTACTCTCAATCCCCTCCTTTATAATCCCTGTTTTCATTTCATACATATCCAGCTTTAAAACAATCACACTTTATATTCTCTATTTCTCTAAGAATCTTTAATTTCATTGTTTCCCAACTTTTTTTTGTCTCTTCTCTTAAAAATTAATTTTTTTAATATTTTTATTAAATGTCCAATTTTTAAATTCTTTATTAAACCTCAAATCTCAAAAATGGAATTTGTATATGAAGGCACCCATTAAGATCCTGATCAAGGCCATGGATTCATAGTATATAAAAAACATGATAAAATACTTTGAAAGGATTAGCTTTGACATCGTCGTGGGCTGCTCTGCCGGCCATATTAATGGTTTGATAAAATCGATCAACGATAATGATTTCTTGAGGGGACTTATTCGAGCTGCTTCCACAAGAAGAAAAATATAATCAATTAAACCTCCTAATCGATTTTTTTAATATTGTAACTGAGATTGCAGCAAATTCCACGATGCCAAATCAACACCATATACTTTTTGAGAGAGTGGGCATCTTTGCTTTACACTGCTTTTCATCGCTGAACACATTTCCATCCCACAGATTCCCAAATAACATTCAATGGCATATATGGCTTTATTTTGCATACTAGAATAAACAAAGACAACTACGTTTCAATGAGGACGTATCGACATAAAATACTTCAATTAGTCGAGTGACTAAAAATACTTTTCTACTTTTTTATTTTGCCTGAATTCAAATTTCGATATTTATATTGGAATGTAAATATCGCACTATCAAAACTTGATGGGTTGAATTTGTATCCTTGAAATTCAAATGGAAGCGTACTTGAAAATGCTTTGCTACTTTAACTTAATTCGATACCCAGACAAGTTAATTAACTCTTTATGTACCTTAAATAAGTCTATTATATAATGTAAAATTCCCCAACATTATATATATACACAATATTTCCCAACTTATCCAACCATTATCCTGGAAATTAATTCTCCAGTCCTCAGTAGCTTTTACCAGGAGGAAGAAATGAGTAAAATATAGAAGAATTGGTGGGAAGGTTATTAGATGCTGACATCATCCCATTGGATCAAATTGGTCAACCCAACAATACTTCATTAGAGTCTAGAGACAACAAATGATTCTTGGTCTGGCTTTTTTCATGTTAAAAAAACCAAGTTAATTTCTGGATCGGTCAAAATGAGCACCCAAACATGGTGGTGCCAACTTTTTGTGTAATAGTAGATTTCATGAACATATGATAGAGCTTTTATTTTTATTGAAATCAGGCCTCTAATAAAAATTATGATTAAACTGTTAAATTTTCGTGTTATTAATGTGACAATTTATATGATAATCAGTGTGTACTTTGTTGCTTACATGGCACAATACCTATTAAGTGAACACCAAAAAAAAGTTTAAATGGTGTTACGTTAATATATGAAGTGCAAGTGGACTGTCATATTAGTTTCTATGTTAATATTGAAAAAGGTAATGATCTAATCATCATTTCTACTAAAAATAGAACAATTTGACTAAAAAAAGAAAAATCATACTCAACTTAACAAAAGAATAAGAATCAAATTCATAAAAATTATAAATATTAATGACTAAATCTATTATTATGATTGTTTTAAAAAGCAAGTCTTTTTGCTTATAGTAGGATAAAATTTTTTTGTCCTTTTTGGTGTATCTATTTATGCTTTAACACTAAAAAACACTACAAAATTAAATTTTAAGCCCTAACCCTAAATTCTAAATCCTAAACCCTAAAAATACATCTACCCTAAATATCCTAAATCCTAACCATAACACCTATACCCTAAACCTAATTTTAAGCGTGGAGGCATAAATAGGGGCACCGAAAAGGGGCAGAAGATTTCCATCCACTTATAGTATCATACATGCATAATACATATAAACACGGACAAACACAATATTTTATGTTAGGAAGTCGAACCCATAAAATTCTAGGGGTCGAAAGTAAATTTTCAATAAAAAATAAGTAATTTTTTTTAAATCATACACGAATTTCAAATTTTCAGAGGGAACGACTGCCCACTTCAACTCTCCCTCGGTCCATCCATGTATATAAAGGACCTCTTAAAATATATGTAATCGCATCAAGTACATCATAGAGACGAATCATAATATCTGTCATGTAATGCCAGAAACGAAATGTGCTTTTGGGACATTGCAAACATAGTCATTTGCTTTAATTAAATTTTATGTAAGTGGCAATATTGGTAGCCTACCTTCAGCTTTCTACACCTTTGGACCGATAGAATCAAAGAGGGTCCTCATCCTTGATCAACATCAACTGCACATTATTCCCAACATCTAATGATCTAATCCACATAATGTATTAAAACTAACCTTATTCCTCTACACCAGCTAGTGGGGGCATAACCATCGATCAAAAGCCTCTTTATGCCTTAAAACAACTCGATGATGGCGACAATATTTGTTACATTCACAATGACATAATTACGACAATTACGACACCGTCAAGTGTTGTCTAGGCATATTACTGCTGTACCGAATGATCCCCTCAATCAACTCATTTATATACTCTCTTCACCTTCTTCTCTGCAACGCCTGTTTTAACCACAGCCCTTTCTACTCTTTCGGTTTTCTTTGAATTATGGCACCAAAAGCTG
Source organism: Hibiscus trionum (assembly GCA_030270665.1). Lineage (NCBI taxonomy): Eukaryota > Viridiplantae > Streptophyta > Magnoliopsida > Malvales > Malvaceae > Hibiscus > Hibiscus trionum. The sequence goes on from BSYR01000016.1 coordinate 2,615,909, forward strand.
ATTTTGTGCTCCTAGTGTTGCTTGGTTTTGTGTTTTGTTCTTGCCGGGCTACGAAACACGATCAGTCGATGTTTTTTGGCTTGATGAAAGCCTCTTTGTCGGGACAGGCCTTATCTGGTTGGGATGTTAATGGAGGGAAAACTTACTGCAATTTCACCGGAGTTCACTGCAACAATCGAGGGTATGTTGACGCTCTTAATATATCCGGCTGGTCACTCTCCGGGAACTTTCCCAACGACGTGTGCTCTTATCTGCCGGAGCTTCGTGTTGTTGATATCAGCCATAACAATATTCACGGCAACTTTCTGAACGGGGTCGTGAATTGTTCTTCCCTGGAAGTGTTCAATATGAGTTCTATATATATAAGAACAAAGCTTCCGGATTTCTCGAAGCTCGAGTCTTTACGTGTTCTCGACTTGTCGTACAATCACTTCACAGGCGATTTCCCCATGTCTGTAACGAATCTTACCAATCTTGAAGTGCTCTACTTCAATGAAAATGATAGATTAAATCCATGGAAACTTCCGGAGAACATTTCGAGGCTTTCCAAGCTCAGAGTCATGGTACTCACGACCTGCATGTTGTATGGTCGGATCCCAGCATCAATTGGGAACATGACATCGCTCGTTGATCTTGAATTGAGTGGGAATTACCTGTCTGGTCGGATTCCTAAGGAGCTCGGTTTGCTGAAAAACTTGCAGCAACTTGAACTGTATTACAACCAGTTATCAGGGACAATACCCGAAGAACTTGGAAACCTGACCGAGCTCGGAGATTTGGACATGTCGGTCAATGCATTGAGTGGCAACATTCCAGGGTCTATATGTCTACTTCCGAAACTTGGATCTCTTCAGCTTTATAACAACAGCCTTACAGGAGAAATCCCGGGTGAAATTGCAGAGTCGACAACTTTGAGCATCCTTTCACTCTATAGGAACTCCTTTTCGGGTCATGTTCCACAAAATCTGGGCTTCTCGTCCCCTCTGGTCGTCCTCGACTTGTCGGAGAACAATATTTCAGGTCCGTTGCCGGCAGAGGTTTGTCGAGGAGGTAAACTGTTGTACTTGCTTCTGTTAGATAACAAGTTCTCTGGAAACTTGCCTGAAAGTTATGTGAACTGCAAAACTCTTGTAAGATTCAGGGTTTCTAATAACTATTTAGAGGGATCGATCCCTGGAGGACTCTTCGGTCTCCCTCATGTTTCGATCATTGATTTGGCTGACAATAATTTCTGGGGTGGTTTCCCGAAATCGTTTGGAAATGCTAGGAATTTATCCGAACTGTTGTTACAGAACAATAAAGTGTCTGGTTTTTTACCTCCTGGAATCTCTGCAGCTGTCAATCTGGTGAAAATTGATTTCAGTAACAATCTTTTGTCTGGTTCAATTCCTTCAGAAATTGGGAATCTGAAGAAATTGAATTTACTTATGTTGCAAGGTAACAATCTCAGTTCTTCGATCCCGACATCGATTTCTTTGCTGAAAACTCTCAATGTTCTTGATCTTTCCAACAATCACTTGACTGGTAATATCCCAGAGTGTCTGAGTGAGCTTTTGCCTAACTCAATGAACTTTTCAAGCAATCAACTTTCTGGACCAATCCCTCTGTCCTTGATTAAAGGAGGGTTGGTTGAAAGCTTTTCAGGCAACCCGGGTCTTTGTGTTCCAATCCATGTCCAAAATTTCCCCATATGTTCACAAATTTACAACCAAAAGAAACTAAACTCCATGTGGGAAATCATAGTTTCTGTCATTGTCATTACAATCGTAGCTCTCTTGGTCCTCAAACGTCGACTGAGTACACGAAAAGCTGTAATGGAGCACGACGAGACCTTGTCTTCATCGTTCTTTTCATATGATGTGAAAAGCTTCCACAGGATATGTTTTGACCAACATGAGATCTTTGAAGCAATGGTTGATAAGAACATCGTGGGCCATGGAGGATCCGGCACGGTGTACCGAATCGAATTGCGGAGCGGTGATGTTGTTGCAGTCAAGAAACTATGGAGTAAAACATCGAAAGATTCGGGTTCGGATGATCAGTTGATTTTTGACAAAGGATTGAAGACTGAAGTCGAAACACTAGGAAACATAAGGCATAAGAACATAGTCAAGCTTTATAGTTACTTCTCGAACGTGGATTGTGATCTGTTGGTTTATGAGTACATGTTGAATGGAAACCTTTGGGATGCTCTTCATAAAGGAAGGTTCGATCTGGATTGGCCGATCCGACATCGAATCGCGCTCGGGGTTGCACAAGGTTTGGCATACCTTCACCATGGTATTTTGCCACCGATTATTCACCGAGACATTAAGTCGACCAACATCCTACTCGACGCCGATTACCATCCCAAAGTTGCAGATTTTGGAATAGCCAAGGTATTGCAAGCCAGAGGAGGCAAAGATTCCACCACCACTGTCATTGCAGGCACATATGGCTACTTAGCCCCCGGTAATAATCCGACTCAGCTCGAATTTACATCTTGTCAATTCATATCAAAATGTTTTAATTGGTGTGATTTTGCAGAATATGCATATTCAAATAAAACGACAACCAAGTGCGATGTGTATAGTTTCGGGGTGGTTCTGATGGAACTAATAACCGGGAAAAAACCGGTGGAGACGGATTTCGGAGAGAACAAGAACATCGTGTATTGGATATCGACGAAACTGGAGACAAAGGAAGGGATCATGGAGGTTTTAGACAAGAAGTTGTCCAAGACATTCAAGGATGAAATGATTAAAGCTGTGAGGATTGCAATGAGTTGTACATGCAAGAATCCAACCCAACGTCCGGCCATGAACGAGGTTGTTCAGCTGTTGATCGAGGCGGATCCTTGCAAGTTTTCAGGTATGATCAAAGAAGAATCGAATGTCAACAAAATAAAGAACCAATCAGATTTATGATGTCGGAATCAATGGCAGATGATGGAGTTCGTAGGTGAAGTTAACTAAAATATTGAAAAACCAATCATAAAGAACAAATTAAGTGGAATGTAGATTCTCTCATCTTTTTATTTTGTTTTTAGCTCTTGTAAGGACCAGGAATTTAATCATATAACTGCTTTATGAAATCATTGGATAGCTTTAAAAACCCCACATTGAATTTGAAATTATATCCTTAGGATTCTTCTTTCCTTTCAAAAACTCTGTATTCATTATTTCGTATCTAACGATTTTTAAATATGTCGAAAACCTTTTAAATACATAATAAATATCAAATACATACTCATTTACAGACACTTAACACTCAAATCTGAATACAAAACCTAAAAAAGGCTCCAAGCTTGCTTGCTTGCTTAACCATTGATAGTGAGCCATGAAAAATCCACTCACAAGTTGGATCACCTTTTTATAAACAGGATTCCTCCATTTGTCTAATAAAATTTTATTTCTTTAATATGACGTGATTATATAGTAGTATATGTTTATGTTTTTTTTAACTTTTTGATAAAGTACGTACACTTTACACACTCAAGTGCTTAAACTTAAAACTCCTGAAATAAACACGTCTTTTTATATAACATTCATAAAGGGGAAAATCATGAATATTGTGGAAACAAATTTGAAAATTTTATATTAAGAGTGGGGATAAATATGTATGAAAATGAGACTAAGGGACATGATGATGATAATAGTGCATAGGTATAGTAAGTAGATAATGTCCATGAAATCATTTGGGTTACATGCAAAATACTCGGGGAATTGAGTTTGTGTAGTTTCACCTTTGTGAGTGGTTTTAGGGGCCCCCATAAAGGAGAATGAGATTCATTGTAAGGGAAAATATTTGTCTTTTGGGCAATGGTGGAGAGTCCATATTAGAGAAAAAGGTAGAAAAACCTATGATCATTGAGAATTGTTCTCTCATGATATCAAAAGCAAGCTTTGGCTATTCCTTCCACCAAATATGAAATAAAGTTGTAAACCTTAGCTGCAGTCGAACTCCTTAAAAAATTTAAATTCTCCTATAATTTAGATATTTCTTTTGTATTTTCTATTGACAATTTAATTTCACGCCCCTTAAAATTTTGTAATTCCGCACCCTTACATTTCTAATATAACTTCCTTATAATTCATCAGAATTTGTTTTGTATGATAAAAGATGTGTTCATGGATCGAGTTAAAGTTCGAAATTTCTAGTGTTGAGTTATTAATCTGAAAAGTTGTTGATTTTAAGAGGCCTTTAAATAAGATTCGGGGTTTGAATTATGGCATTGTGAATTTAACAAATTAAATTGAGATTATAATCCCATAATAAACCATCACAATATTTGATATGAATTACTCGACTCATAAATAAAATATCGATGACTATTAAAAGTTACCGAAAAATTATGAATCTCTTACCAAGAGAATCACAGACAAAATTAAAGGTTAGTTTTGTAAGTTGTTGGCCTATGTTGGAAGACTCAAGCTCATAGAAGCAGTACTGTGTACCTCAAAAACTATTGGTGTAGACACAACATTCTACCCGACCAATGTATAAAGAAGACTGTGCTCAAGATTCTTATGGAAAGGTTGTGAAGGTAAAATTACGAGTGCTCTGTGAATAAAGCTGTTCATGTGTCGAACTGGTTTTATATATGGCTAAGTTAAGCATATTTTCCCTCGACTAATGTATTTTTAAATGTTTATTCTAACTTTAATTTAATAGTTATATATGGTTTGTTTACTAATTTCTTTTACTCTTTTTATACAAGGAAAATATAGCATATTTTTAATATTTATGGTATATTGTTTTAAATTTAAGGCTCAAAAAAAATTAAGTATCCAAAGTATACTTCTTTTGAATTTTAGTTGTCTAAAGTATTTTATTTTGCTAAAAATAGATGGTTAAAAACAGATAACCTTAACCGTAATAACTGCAACTAAAGAAATCATAGGATGAATCAAAGTCTCAGACCAGCTGATTTCTTGCAGCTTAATATCGCTACATTGAAGATGATGCTACTTAGTCACTCGGACAATCAAACATAAAGGGAAACAAGATATGTAGGTCCCAATTTGATAATTTTAAGACATGTACATCTCAATTTGATAATTTTCATAATGGGAAAAAGGTACCTAGTAATCACATTTCTGTAATTAGTTAAAATTTTTGTATGAGAACAACGAACAACACCTAAACATGATGATGGAAGTTATTGTGAATTCACAGAGGTGTAGTAGTCGACTATACATTCTGATACATCTGAAATGCCAAGAAGCAATGTCTATTGCCCTCCACCCCCACCCCCAACCCAACCACTCCAACTTCCCCTTAATTGAGTTTTGCTTACTAGTCAGAAAATGCTACCTGCACTTTCTTATTATCCAATTTTTATAATTGTAATGTTACCCCTAAGTTACTATTTTGTTACAAAATATAAAGATTAATTTCTATTTTATAATATTTGAAAGTTTGGTTACCGTTTTGTTTTGTTTTTAACAAAGTTCAGTGACCATTTTGGTACTTTACCCTAAAATTTTCGTTAACTAATCAAAATATGACACGTGCACGTTTATTTTATTTTTTTCAAAATTAAAAATTTAAAACAATTTTTTTACAAAAAATTAAAATTGTCAAAAATATCCTAAAATTTTGCAATTTTTACAAAACAGTCCCCAGATCCCTAAAAATCACAAATCTAAACCCCAAAATCGCCGCCACTGATCACACCTCTTTGGCCTCCGGACCTAGGCGATCATTTCCCCAACACGACGTCGTCGAAAACATCGAATATCGTGCCATTCGAATGTTGATTTTAGGGGTTTGGGAAATTTTAGGGATTTGGGGAGTTATTTAATAGAAAATTTGAAAATTTTAGGTTTTTTCCTTCAAAAAATAAAAAAAAGTCAAATTATTGCCACGTGTCAAGCATCAATTGGTTAACAATTTTTTTAAACACCTATTAACGACAGACACCTAAAATTGCAATGATGTAAACTTTAGGCACCTAAAGTTCAAAATTAGGAGGTCTAAATAGATCAATATATATTTTTTAACAAAAAAAGTCAAATAAAAAAATTCTAGTTTTTAGTTTTGATTCACCACGTCGGATTAACTTAAAGTAAATTGTATTAATCTTTTGTACCATTAGGATTGGCCGACGTCCACTTTGTTCATCAGAATTTTATCCTTGGAAACAATTGTAAATTTTAAAGTTAGGATTCTTTTTTAGAAGACTTTATTGTTCCACGTTAGTATTTTTAATGAAAATTAATGACAATGATCGTAATGAAAGCAAATTAAAAAGTTAATGACTATTGAATTCTTTCCGATTTTGATGAGAAAAGTAAATGATCCCTAAAAACTCAATGACTACCAATGTAATTTACCTTAAACTCTTTGAATATATACTCTTTGTGAATTTTATAATTGTTGATATGAGGGGGGAGATTAATGGTGGTCTGTGGCGGTTCATCCGCTCCGGTGTTGGGCTGAGAGCCGCAACTAGGGGTGATAATGAGCCTGACCGGCTCGCGAGCTACTCGGGCTCGGCTCGATCAAAGCTCGGTCAAAGTTCGGCTCGAGTGAGCTCGACTCGGGTTCGGGCTCGGCTCGAAACCTTAATAAGCCGAGCCGAGCCTACCCAGGCTCGGCTCGAAAAGCTCGTGAACAGGCTCGGAATCTACATATGCACTAAAATAAATTATGTGTTTGTATTTTCTTTCATTAGTTGATTGTTGTTTGGTTTTGTATTTTCTTTAATTATGTGTTTGTATTATAAGAATATTTATTGATTATTTGGATTAATCTAATTTTTGGCACTTTTTTCCCCTTTCCGGTCATTGAATTTCGTTTTAGTGTTGGTTATGAAAGGGATTTTTAACGAATATTTTATATAAAAAAAAACTATTACAAAATTTTTCATTTCGAGCCGAGCCGAGCCTGACGAGCTTCGAGCCCGAGCCGAGCCCAATAGAATTGATTTCGAGCCGAGCTCGAGCCTAAAATTCCGAGCTCGGCGAGCCTCGAGCCCGAGCCGAGCCCAATTACACTGTTTCCGAGCCGAGCCGAGCCTGGCCAGGCTCGGGCTCAGCTCGGCTCGTTATCACCCCTAGCCGCAACGATGTTTAGGGTAGAGAGTGTGTGGGAGAGAGAAATAGAGAGAGGTCGAGAGAGAGCTTGTGTGTGTGTATCGTTATTGTGGCATGTCCTTCGAGGCCCTTAATGGCGGGAGGTGCCAAGCTTAGTGCCATAATGGCTACTAACGAGTTAATAGAAGTAGGCTTTGGTAGATTGGACAATAGTCATGTCTGTCAGTGTGTCTAAGAATTGGTGATCATGAGATTGAGCTTCGGAGGCATAAGAGTCTCTCCGGAGATAATTTCGAGTTTAACGTAGAGATTCTGGAGGCATGGGTGTCCTTTTAGAAACAAACCGAATTTGAGATTGTAGCATTGACGGATGTAAAACAATAATAATTGATCTCTTTTTTAGTTAAAGAGAAACAACACTATCCGTTGAAAGAGAAAAAAAATGGTCTAGGTCTAGGTCTACAGAAAATTAGATTATTTTTTAAACCGAATATATACATAAGCATTATCTTTAATTTTTAAAGTACAATACAGGAAGCAAAAGAATAACAGCAGTGACGGAAACAGTAGTATCCCATTAAAAGTTGGAAAATAATGTTCTATAAAGGTTTAGCAGACAATGATGGATTGCTGAGTTGAGTTGCCACTCGATGCCATAAATGAAAAAAGCAGAGGTTGTGAATTGGTAAGTAAATAAAGTTATTAACAATTGACAGCAAGTAAAGGGTTGAAGAAAATAAAGTTATATTATGATGTGAATGACTGACTGCAATACCAAAAATTAATGCCACTAAATTATATTATATATAAAGAAAACATGGCTGCATCAACCATTTTTATTTTATTTTTTTATACATCTTATAATTCATGTTTAGAGTTCGTAACTACCTCCTTTTAATAATATTTTTAAGGCTTTAATCTTGATTTTTTCTTTAAAAACATAATATATTTTAGGGTTAACTACATCGGGTACCACTAAACTATAGTTAATGAGTCAAAAATATCATAGAACTTTAAAACTCTTCAAAACTAGAACTGAACTTTAATATTTGAGTCGAAAATGCCACTCCGCCGTTAACTCCCCCATTAAGTCAAAACGACGTCGTTTTATGCGGCTGTTTTGAAGCCTAATTTAGCCCAAAACGATGTTGTTTTGCTAGAGGAAAAAATTAGAACCATGCACTTAGGGTGGTTTGAATCCAAGACTTTTAAGAGGTAAAGTTAAGGCTTAACCATTAAACCAACATAAGACTATATAATATTTTACCACAAATACTATATATCTTAAGCTACTTTAGATTAATTCAAATTATTTTATAAAATAAATAATATTAACATATAAATATATATTATTTGCACATATATATATAAATAAAACAATATTATTTTTATATATTATTAATAATATAAATATATTATTTTTAAAAACCCCAAAATATTTATAAAAATAATATATTTATATTATTAATAATATATAAAAACACTAAATCCTAAATTGTTAACCCACAAACTCCAACCTTCGAACTTAAATTCTAAACTTTAGAGTTTAGGATTTAAGGTTTAAGAATTTTTTATATTTAAATTTTATATTTTTTAAATCAAAATATTTATATAATAAATAATATAAAAATAAAATATTTTTATTTAAATTATATAAACTTATCTATTTAGTTCAATCAAATTATTTTATAAAAAAATAATTCTATAAATAATATAAAATATAATATTTTTACATATATCAATAAAAAATATATTATTTTTTAAAAACAAAAAATGTTCATAAAACAATATATTTATATTATAAATAGTATATAAAAAAAACTATAAATCCCAAACTTCAAATAATAAAGTTTAGGGTTTGAGATTTGAGCTTTGTACTTTAAGGTTTAGGATTTAGAGTTTAAAGTTTTTATATAATATTTATAATATAAATATATTATTTATATATAATATTTATATATAAACAATACATTTTTATTTATATATATTATATATAATTCATATATTTTAATATTATTTATTTCATAAAATAATTTGAATTAATCTGAAGTAGTTTAAGATATATAATATTTGTGGTAAAATATTACATAATATTATGTTGATTTAATGGTTAAGGCTTAGCTTTACCTTTTAAAGGTCCTGGGTTCAAAGTTCAAACCACCTTAAGTGCATAGTTCTAATTTTTTTCCTCCAACAAAACGACGTTGTTTTGGGCCAAATTAGGCTTCAAAATAGCCGCACTAAAACGATGTCGTTTTGACTTAACGGAAGAATTAACGGTTAACGGCGGAGTGACATTTTCGACTCAAATATTAAAGTTCCGTGCTAGTTTTAAAGAGTTTTAAAGTTCGGTAGTATTTTCGATTCATGGGCTATAGTTTAGTGGTATCCGATGTAGTTAACCCTATATTTTATCGTTGCAGACAACACTAGTCTGTTACCAATTTCCTTTTTCAAAAAATTAAATGTAAAAAGTACAAGTATAATTACAAGTAATACAAATTTAAATAAACTATAATCTCAAACAAAAGAACACGAATAGAACTCAATCAGTGTCCCAGTGAAAAAGCGGATAATATTCATCCGAGGAGACATAAGTTCAAATCGCATTGTCTACAAGGTATATATGCATCGTTAAAGGGTTAAAAATATCTATAAACAAATATTATCTTGATTATTACAATGTTAAAAAACGAACTCAATAAAATTTAAGTTTAATTATACATTTGATACTTGAACTATACACTTTCTCTCAAGTTAGCACTTAAAGAATTTTTCTCCTAAGTTGGTACCTAAACTAGATACCTTCTCCCAAATTGGTAACAAAATTTATAAATCCTATTAATTTGGGTCTAATTTGAATATATATATATATATATATATATATATATATATAATCATCTATATTTATAATTTCTATCCATTTAATTTTTGTTCTTCTCTTAAGTTGCTTATTATTTTCTAAAAATGTTATATTGCTTTCTTAGTGTAATAACAATTTAAAAATAATTTGTTGTTGTTTTATGGTAGAGTGTAATTATCCAACTGTTGCTTCAATTCGATGGACTCGTTTGGTTTGACGGTATCACAAAAATGATTAAATTGGTGAAAATTTTAAATATGAAGGGTTAAATTTTGGTACCAACTTGGAAGAATATGTCTAGTTCAAGTATTAAACTTGGGAGGAAAAATTCTTTAGGTACCAACTTGAGCGAAGATACATATTTCAAGTACCAATCTAGAAGAAAAAATTCTTTAGGTACCAACTTGAGAGAAAGTGTATAGTTCATGTACCCAATATATATTTAAGCCGAAAATTTAATATAGGACATAGATCAAGTCATTTCTCTTTTAAAAAAATGGGCTTGTAACTTTAGGCCGACAAATTAACACAAAATTGGGCTTGTAACTTGGTAATAACTCTTTGTGTATGTTACAATTACAAATTGTTGGTGTAAACAAAACTTATTTGTGGACTGCACGATGACCATTGGTATGTTCAACAGGTATTAGAGTTACAAAATTTGTTAACATTTGAGTTTGCATCATTTTGCCTTAATTTTATGATTATTGGACTATTTATTGCCATGTAGTTTGTTGCTAGAGAATGAAAATTTTTAGCAAATTTTGTGGAATATTTATTTGGAAAAATTATAAATTGAATCCTTTATGAACTATTAGTATGGAAATTGAGCTTTCGATGTCGAAAAGAATCCCTCAGTATCAAAACTCAAGGTTAGATATCAATACCAATTCATATCGTTTCGATATTAAAGTGTGAAATTCCAGAAATTTAGCAGTTTAATGACACATTTAACCTCCAGACATCAACATAGATATACTGATAATGCACCATAAACCAATTGCATACATAAAAACATGATTTCATGCTGATTTGGATTTATAATGCATCAATAATTAGACTAAAATTCTTTTTATGCAAATTTTCTACTTTTTAAGAGCTAAACGTCTCAATTTTAGCGTTATCACTCAATTCCAGCAAGTCTAACATAGTTCATACATATAAACTTGTCCAAACCATAAAAACACCAACATTCAAGAATTTGACTACTGAACTCAAGAGTCATATATTTTTGCAATTCAAAACACAAAATCATACATCATACCAACATTCAACATGCATTTTTTTTATAAAGTATTAGGGTTAGTTAGTTGGGAGCTGTTTATAGCTATTGTAACCGTTAAGTCTCCTTGTATATAAGTTGGTTAGGTGTAAGTTAGTTTCTTAATTGAAGTTTTATTGTAATTGTTTTTACTTGAATAAAAATTCTCTTCTTCCTTATCTGTCAAGATAAGTTGTTATATGGTATCAGTTGAGCTTTCTTGATTCGCTTCTCGCTCGTTTCTTGCTTTTGTTTTTCTGCTTCTTCTTCATCAGCAATGGTGAATGTTGTTAACAATGTTACAGTCGATCCGGCTGCTTCCGATGATGAATTCAGTAATGGTAACAATCCATGTTACATTCATCAATCCGATAATCCAGGCGCTTTGTTGGTTACTCAGCCTCTTGGGAGTGACAATTATAATAGCTGGAAATGGTCTATGCTCATGGCATTAACTGCCAAGAACAAGATCGGGTTTGTTGATGGATCTATTCCTGCGCCAGCAACAACTTCTCCAAACTTCAGTGCCTGGACGCGTGCTAATAACTTGGTAAATTCCTGGATTCTCAACTTTGTGGCAAAAGAAATTGCTGCAAGTCTTTTATATCATACAAATGCATCAGCTATTTGGAAAGAACTTGAAGATCGTTTTTTTTCAAAATAATGGCCCTCGTATTTTTCAATTGAAAAAGAAGTTGGTCGAATTGGTTCAAGGGAGCATGTCTGTTAGTGCATATTATACGAATTTGAAGATAATTTGTGTAACCCCCTCGTCCCGGTCTGGCCGGATGACCGGTCCGAGTAAGCTACACGGGGAAAACCGAGTGAAAACTCCCAAGGGAATTCCCCCTCGGTTAGCAACCCTATTTTTTTTGTATTTTAATCTTGTCTAGATGAGTATTAAACCCTAAGTGATCAAACAGCGGAACAACACACACGAAACAATCGATCGAAAACAAGGCAACACTTAACAACCCAAATTTTAAACTTGAAGGCAGTCCGTTTCGAAACACCCTTGAGGCGTTTCGAAACACCTTGACCAGGTCAACTGCCCCAGAGCCTATACAAGGGGCCGTATCGAAACGGTGGTCAACCGTTCCGAAACGCCCACGACGGTCAACATCTCGTGGTCAACGAGATTTTGACCGTTTCGAAACCTTCAGGCCCGTTTCGAAACACCTTTATCTCGTGAATTTCTCAAAATTCCAGTAACCAAAACGTTCCGAAACGCGTATCGAAACAGGGGGTTCCAGAGGCCAAACCGTATCGAAACGCGTTCCGATACGGGGTCCCTGAAGCCTACCCGTTTCGAAACTGCCCTCCCTGTTTCGAAACGCTGGCAGTCTGCAACCTTTGAAATTCCGATTTAAGTGAGTCTTGGCAAGTCTAAAGGTCCACTAAGGCCCCCTAAAGGCACACAACACCATCAAACCAAATCTAGAGGCATGCAACCAAGGTCTAACATACACAAACACTCACAAGACATGGACATTCATGAACATACAACCATGACAAAACACAAGGCCTTTCATACAAAACATGCTTGAAATATTGACAAGCAAAAGCATCATCCATCCCATAAGGGTTTACATACCATAACAAGGTTAACATTCAAAAGACATACATTAAAAGCGTTAGGCAAGGTAGACATGCTTACAAACCAAGTCAAGCATAAACATCCAAAATCACAAATGAGTCATATAAGCTCATACAAATACCCTCTTGCCACATTGCTTAACCATTACAAAATTAATAATCGTACTTGAGCCTCACACTTGGAAAACCCTTTTTGCCTTGCTCCGAGCTAACACCACGCTAATGATCTGCATTGTTGAACATTGAGAGCGTAAGCTATAAGCTTAGTGAGGGTGCTCTAAAACGAAAACAATCAACAATGCAGGGTTCGAGCATGTAATCCTAATCTCGCATACAACCTACAATACATATAAACGAGTAGACCTAGCTAGTCTTTCAAGTGGCATATATGGTCTCTCAATCCTAACAAGTTTAAACATCAACATCCACATCATGCAACAACACCATATACCACAATCACATATCACCATCATATATCACAATACACGAACAAGTTTAATTGGCCACTTTAATTACCCCGATTGTGCGGATATAAACCTCAACATTACTTTACCTCGGTGGGATTACACTCATCACCGGACCTTGCATGTGCGGGATTCCACTCATCGCCACATGCCCTACGGATGGGATTCCACTCATCATCCCGTAGAAATAAATAAAAGCTTCCGGTGGAATGTTACATCACCGTACTCCTCATTGATGACTTAACGCCATCAAGGCCACGTACGTTTTGACTCAATTTGTGTGCACACTATCCTGATCGATCATTTACAACCGGTAATTATTTAGTGCCAATTATCATAACCACATCATATATATATCATCAACCACATTCATGCTCAATCTCATAGATGCATATCAAGATAAACTCACATCCATCAACCACAATCATAATAGCATAGTCAAACAAGCATAAATGCATTCATGGATATCAATGGTTAAATCAACAACTTGAATTAACTATGAGTGGCCTACCAAGCACACTTCACACACACTCCCACTACACATACTCGAACCAAACTTAGAACAAGTTGAAACCACTCACCGCCCTTCCTTAGCAACTCGAAACAATCCTCCTATGCACCCGGATTCGGTCCCAAAGCCTCTTCCACGCTTCCACTTGCTTCTAGTCAAACAAAACACATACATTACTTCCGAATTCAATGCTAAACTCAACCATCAACTTACTTTGCAAACACAACCCAATTTCCACAATTTCTCAAATCACATAATCTCCTAAAATCCCAATTTTCGTGTTCCCCTAAAGCCTTGCTGAAAACTCAAATTCCAAACACCCAAATGACTTCCAAAACATCCCAAATCACCCTCCTAGCATAGGTAGACCATCAACCCTTCAATTTCAACATTAAACCCACTAAAAACCCAAATTTTACTACCTTAAAACCTACCTCAAGAACATGCTACGAATTTTCACCCAAATTCAACCAATTTGATATATGTTACTCAATATAACATGATTAACTAAAACCCCAACTCAATTTATCAAAACCAATTAAAAAACCCCTTAAAAATCAAACTTTAATATAAACCCTAATTTTCAAAACCCCATATTTTTGAAATCTAAAACCATAGATAAGTAGAGGATAGAGAGGAGGTTAAGAAAACATATTTACCTCTTAATTTGGTGTTGAAATCGAATGTCAAAATAAATGGAATAGTAGCTAAGGTTTTGGGAGAGTTTGAAAATGGGGGAAGAGGGGTTTGACGTGGGGTAAGGGTGGATGATAAAGAAGATGAAAACTTTTTCCTAAAAGTTGTCTTGCTTTATTTAAAATTTGGGTAAATTACAACATTGGTCCCTCCCTTCTTATTAAAGCTCAAATAGGTCATTATTTGAAGTTGAATTGTTTTAATTAAATTTTATTTGACTCGAACTAAACCCGGCTAACTCCTAAGCCCAAAACACGGGTGTTACAATTTGGGATGAAATTGCTTCAGTTAAGCCTATGTGCACTTGCTCTCAGTGTTCGTGTGGAGGTCTTCTTAACATTCTCAATGATAGACAACAAGAATTAACCATGCAATTCTTGATGGGATTGAATGAATCTTTTACTCATGTTCGTGGTCAGATTCTTTTAATGGATCCTTTGCCTACAATTACCAAAGTTTTCTCTTTGGTTGTCCAAGAAGAAAATCAAAGAATTCTGGGGGTGAACAATCTTGTGTCTGAGGCTGCTTTTGCTGTCAAAATGCATTCTAATATGCATAATTCCAATACCAATACTCGAAAATCTCATCCTCAGTGCAGTCATTGTCATCTTCTTGGTCACACAAAGAAAGGTGTTACAAGCTTCATGGTTATCCACCAGGGTATTCTCTGTTCAAACAGAATTCTTCTCAAACAAGTGCTGTAACCCCCTAGACCCGCCTATGCGTTTCACGGATCCTAGGAAGTCACATTAGGGTCACAAGAGCGACCCACAGAAAATTTCAAATAAACATATGGTTAAACCTTTAAAACCATAAAATAAATATCTGATTTAAAATACAATTTCAGAAATCGTTCAAAATGATAAAACAATCATAATACCAGTTGCGGAAAATAGTTTCAGACTCATTTGTATAATACAAACGCGATACACATGCCCCCTAGTTACACAGATACCATACTCTCTGACGAGCCGAAGAAACTCCCATACCGACGTTGATAGGTGCAACTTATCTGATCTTTTATCCTGAGATGGTAAAAACAACATGAGCTTGGGAAAGCTCAGTAATACAGAACTACCAAAAGATGCTATACGTTCATGCAGACATATGGTAAGCATAACATTTTCATGATGATCCAAGAAGTGACAGTTCTCTTTTCTCTTTACGTTATTTCAGGGTAACGTTATACTTGAGAATAACGATACTTGTTCTTTATTCACCCATCGAGTAACAGACGAGAATATTACAATCTTGCAGATTGAGAAGATGAGAACAAGGAGTTTAACACCTAATGTGTTCTTTAATCAGACCTTGAGGATTAAACGAAAATTATATAGGCTGATAATATACTAGGTAGGAATCAGAGAGTTTGGCGTCTAGTGTGTTCCAATAAGTACAGATTAACATACATAAGTATCTAACATTATATCATATGAGCACGTAACAGATTAAATGCAAATGTCCAATGTTCATACTGAAGTTTACAAGAAATACCCTCCAACCTTACACCAATATGCAGTCCCCCAGAACTGCATCCATAAGGACTTACCCTAGGCCCGATGGGCGTAAATATTACAATCTTGCAGATTGAGAAGATGAGAACAAGGAGTTTAACACCTAATGTGTTCTTTAATCAGACCTTGAGGATTAAACGAAAATTATATAGGCTGATAATATACTAGGTAGGAATCAGAGAGTTTGGCGTCTAGTGTGTTCCAATAAGTACAGATTAACATACATAAATATCTAACATTATATCATATGAGCACGTAACAGATTAAATGCAAATGTCCAATGTTCATACTGAAGTTTACAAGAAATACCCTCCAACCTTACACCAATATGCAGTCCCCCAGAACTGCATCCATAAGGACTTACCCTAGGCCCGATGGGCGTAGGTGCCACCTAAGGGGGTGCCTTAGGTCCATAAGGACTTACCCTAAGCCCGATGGGCATAGGTGCCACTCAAGGGGAGACCTTGAGTCCATAAGGACTTACCCTAGGCCCGATGGGCATAGGTGCCACCTAAGGGGGTGCCTTAGGTCCATAAGGACTTACCCTAGGCCCGATGGGCGTAGGTGCCACTCAAGGGGAGACCTTGAGTCCATAAGGATTTACCAGCTGGATCAGGGCTGTACCGACAGAGACTTCATATCATAACCCAACAGTATACCCCAGACAGAAATTAGAGTTCAGATTCCAGACATGATTAACAGAACATATATGACAGATAAATGGGCATACTATTAAGCAGAGCAGACATTTCAGTATACATTATGCAAACAGATTGTTCCATCATATATCAAGCTAACATATCATACTATCAAGTAGGCAGAGAATGTCATGCAATTCATTCAACAGAATATAGTACAAACATGGAACACACTAGATGGAACAGATCATTTTTCAGAGATGTTTAGCATATACGGAATAAGACATATTGAACTTGTGACGATTTGAACGGATTTCTGAAACGTGGCCCCTATTAGAAGGGGTTCATACTAACTGCTTAACCCAGATATTCAGGAGATGATATATCAAGATCTTTCAGAGCTTTGGCATATCTTGAGTGATTCAGCCATTTAGGCTTACAAGGGTATTATGGTCATTTTATCATACCCGGACATTTTAGTAATTTATACCAACAAGGCATAAACAGTTGCTCGGGAATTTTGTTTGCTCATCAAATTTCCAACCAGGCATTCAGAGATTTCTATGTCAAGATTATTCACGGTATCAGATACACTGAAGGCTATTTTGATTACTTGGGCCAACGAGGGCATCTTGGTCATTTAACTATCAGGGATGATTTTCGTAATTTAGCCCATTAATGAGGATATGACGATTCACAATATTTAATGTTTCCAGAAGTTTATCGAGCCTCCAAATCATTCGAACTATCATACCTCAACCTTGCATTTCTAACCAACCCTTCTAATGTATCTGGCTGTAAAGTATATCTGAACGGTTGCTTTCGTATTTCACCACCAGACTTGCCGCAGTGTAGTCGAACTCATATTCTGTGCAGAAAACTTACAACCTTATTTTAATATCAGGAGTGATTATCGTACATGAGTGTGATTCCTAACACTTAGGGGCGCTTTAGCCCTTAAAGTCTTATTAAAATCTCAGAATTTCATCAAATGCATATCTGCATATTTAGCTCAAGAGGGCCTTTCAGCCATTTTGGAAATTGGAATAAATCCACCATTTCTTTCTGAATTACCATTCAGTACCTTCATCATTCACATATTAAAACGAGACTAAGTCGTCATAACTCTCCGCCCCTTTACAGACGATTCATTCAATACAGAACTTGAGGGTATAACGTCATTCAAATTAATCAGACATTACGGTGCTCGAGGCATTACCGTCTTTTTGGTCATTACGATCATTCTCATTTAATTCACGCATCACTGTCATAAGGATCGACTTATAATTTCAACAATATTTCCAGAGAATTCTCATTCAAGTGTTATACAGAGTTTGAGGGATTATCCGAGTTTGTATCACATGTATTGCATAATGATACTGAAGTCTTACCATTAAAACATACATATGGGGTAGTGTAAATTGCATAATCAGGTCGAATGCAGATTTTAGGTCATTCCCTTTATCAGATGGGTAGTTTAGTCATACTTATGCTCCAAGGGCATTTTCGTAATTTCATATCCAACATCTCATACTTATTTTTCGTATCGAATTCAGCTTAAGCAGATTTCACAAAACACTTATCATAAGCATGCTTTAACCAGGTATCAACATGTACATAAAGCATACAAGGGGTAGTAATGTATTACCTTAATTCCGAGTTATACCGGTTGACTCCCAATACTACATTCGATCGCATTCGAATCCGGACTGGATGTCCCATGACATTTCAAATACCGAGATATTAGCATACCTTCAAATACACAAATTAACAATTCAGTTCTTATCCATAGAGCTCTTAACAGAATTAAACACTTTCGGGTTCAAGGTCAGATTCGGAGGTCTTCGGGTTAGAATTTCACAAAACGGGCTTCAAAATCGGACTCAGGACGTCGAAAAACATAAAATAGGGCTTTTCGGAAAATTTGACTTTTTGGTCAAAGTCAACGGTCAAAGTCAACGGTCAAAGTCAACGCTGACGTCATGCTGACGTCATGCTGACGTCACTGTTGACCGGGTCGGGTCAACGGGTCGGGTCGGGTCAACGGCTCGGTCAAACGGCTCGGCGGCTCAGTCAAACGGCTCGGTCAAACGGCTCGGTCAAACGGCTCGGTGGCTCGGTCAACCGGCTCGGTCAAACGGCTCGGCGGCTCGGTCAACCGGCTCGGTCAAACGGCTTGGTGGCTCGGTCAACCGGCTCGGTCAACCGGCTCAGCGGCTCGGTCAACCGGCTTGGTGGCTCGGTCAACCAAGACGAAGCCCACTCGCGACCGGCGGCGCGTGGGGCGCGTGCGGCGGCTGTGGGCGGCCGTTGGCCACCAAATTTTACATGCTGATAGTTTTCGACCTTCTGAACACGGTGGTAGTCTCGGATTTTCAAAATTCAAACTCAAAGTTCGAATACTAACCTTTAAGTTTTCCGACGATAAACAAACACCCCCTCCAACGGTGACTCCGATGATGATGTCGTTGGTACCGATGAACTCGTCTCGACAAGATGAACGCAATGGTGGTGGAGGTGTCGAAAATGGACGGTCGGATCTCGGTAGATCTGAGATTGGATCTCTACCCTTTTTTTTTCTTTCTTTCCTTTCTTCTTTCATTTTTCCCCTCTGCCAAAACACGTTAACTTGGCAGATTTATTGTCTTTCAAACAAAAATGGTCCAATTACACTCTTAGCCATTTAATTTTTGGGGAGTTCACACTTTTGTCTCCAAATTTTATTCCATTTTCAAATTGGTCATCAATCCTTATAAATCAAGCTTCCCAAACCTGAATTCATTCAATTAAGTCCCAAAACCTATTATTCTTTTTAGGGAAAAAGAAGATTAAATCTCCCAAAAATTCTTAAAATTTTACTAGCCCCATTTGAGATTGTTACAATTCTCTCCCCCTTAAAAGAAATTTCGTCCTCGAAATTTACCAGAGTTGGATCAAAGCAAAACTGTAATTCCGTTTATTTACCTGCTGAAACTTGTCCATCAGATTATGGTTATTCCTCGTGTCTCACAGACGGTTATATCCTTAATCACGCGAAGTAACTTTATATTCAAATTCATCTCAGACCTGTTTATCAGAATACGGTAATTGCACCCATACGGAATCTTGTACGGTGCCAAGAAAATATTTGTCTCATAACTTTTATTATAAATGGCCTCAGTCAAGGATAAGAGACATTTCAATCTACCACATAAGCTAATCATACCACCCAAAGGTATATCTTCCAGAATCCGAATTACTCTTCTAGGTTGACCATCAATTTTCAGATGAAAAACTACAACTACAATTCAGACAAACACTCTAGGAGTCCAACATCTACTCCCAAAAATCAGGATGTAAACATCAAATTTCAGTCAGGGATGATATTTAAGGATATACCAAGCCGCACCTTGAAGGAGATGCCTTCTTCATACTGATCGAACACATCTAAGGTTATTAATGGATATCACTTTCCTTCAACGTAATATCCGGAAAATTATTTCTTTTGTATTTAACAGAGGCACCACAGATTATACACTTTCTGCACAATTGCAAACACTTAACTCTGAAGTTCATAGTTTTTTTTTTTTTTTTTTTTTTTTTTTCAGTAGGGTATTTCAGACACAAACGTTATCACCGAATAGCCTTTCATGAAATCTTACATCAGTTATCCCGCATCAAACATTATTCTTAATCTGATTCATAAGTACGAACCATCTCAAGTTCCTTATCCAGATTCATATTCAACCATTTAATTCAAAACACAGACAAACGTTATAGACATTTCCTGTAAGCAGATGTTGAGCTATGGAAGGCAGAATATTCAGATTTGGTTATTTCAAGAGAAATGATTCAACATCAGAGTTTCGGCTCGGTGGAGTACGGTCAGGACCTAGGGGCATGCACATAACAGACACCCTATGACAGACGATCGGCCGATCTACCCAGAAAGACACAACTCTAAGCTCTGATACCACTAAATGTAACCCCCTAGACCCGCCTATGCGTTTCACGGATCCTAGGAAGTCACATTAGGGTCACAAGAGCGACCCACAGAAAATTTCAAATAAACATATGGTTAAACCTTTAAAACCATAAAATAAATATCTGATTTAAAATACAATTTCAGAAATCGTTCAAAATGATAAAACAATCATAATACCAGTTGCGGAAAATAGTTTCAGACTCATTTGTATAATACAAACGCGATACACATGCCCCCTAGTTACACAGATACCATACTCTCTGACGAGCCGAAGAAACTCCCATACCGACGTTGATAGGTGCAACTTATCTGATCTTTTATCCTGAGATGGTAAAAACAACATGAGCTTGGGAAAGCTCAGTAATACAGAACTACCAAAAGATGCTATACGTTCATGCAGACATATGGTAAGCATAACATTTTCATGATGATCCAAGAAGTGACAGTTCTCTTTTCTCTTTACGTTATTTCAGGGTAACGTTATACTTGAGAATAACGATACTTGTTCTTTATTCACCCATCGAGTAACAGACGAGAATATTACAATCTTGCAGATTGAGAAGATGAGAACAAGGAGTTTAACACCTAATGTGTTCTTTAATCAGACCTTGAGGATTAAACGAAAATTATATAGGCTGATAATATACTAGGTAGGAATCAGAGAGTTTGGCGTCTAGTGTGTTCCAATAAGTACAGATTAACATACATAAGTATCTAACATTATATCATATGAGCACGTAACAGATTAAATGCAAATGTCCAATGTTCATACTGAAGTTTACAAGAAATACCCTCCAACCTTACACCAATATGCAGTCCCCCAGAACTGCATCCATAAGGACTTACCCTAGGCCCGATGGGCGTAAATATTACAATCTTGCAGATTGAGAAGATGAGAACAAGGAGTTTAACACCTAATGTGTTCTTTAATCAGACCTTGAGGATTAAACGAAAATTATATAGGCTGATAATATACTAGGTAGGAATCAGAGAGTTTGGCGTCTAGTGTGTTCCAATAAGTACAGATTAACATACATAAATATCTAACATTATATCATATGAGCACGTAACAGATTAAATGCAAATGTCCAATGTTCATACTGAAGTTTACAAGAAATACCCTCCAACCTTACACCAATATGCAGTCCCCCAGAACTGCATCCATAAGGACTTACCCTAGGCCCGATGGGCGTAGGTGCCACCTAAGGGGGTGCCTTAGGTCCATAAGGACTTACCCTAAGCCCGATGGGCATAGGTGCCACTCAAGGGGAGACCTTGAGTCCATAAGGACTTACCCTAGGCCCGATGGGCATAGGTGCCACCTAAGGGGGTGCCTTAGGTCCATAAGGACTTACCCTAGGCCCGATGGGCGTAGGTGCCACTCAAGGGGAGACCTTGAGTCCATAAGGATTTACCAGCTGGATCAGGGCTGTACCGACAGAGACTTCATATCATAACCCAACAGTATACCCCAGACAGAAATTAGAGTTCAGATTCCAGACATGATTAACAGAACATATATGACAGATAAATGGGCATACTATTAAGCAGAGCAGACATTTCAGTATACATTATGCAAACAGATTGTTCCATCATATATCAAGCTAACATATCATACTATCAAGTAGGCAGAGAATGTCATGCAATTCATTCAACAGAATATAGTACAAACATGGAACACACTAGATGGAACAGATCATTTTTCAGAGATGTTTAGCATATACGGAATAAGACATATTGAACTTGTGACGATTTGAACGGATTTCTGAAACGTGGCCCCTATTAGAAGGGGTTCATACTAACTGCTTAACCCAGATATTCAGGAGATGATATATCAAGATCTTTCAGAGCTTTGGCATATCTTGAGTGATTCAGCCATTTAGGCTTACAAGGGTATTATGGTCATTTTATCATACCCGGACATTTTAGTAATTTATACCAACAAGGCATAAACAGTTGCTCGGGAATTTTGTTTGCTCATCAAATTTCCAACCAGGCATTCAGAGATTTCTATGTCAAGATTATTCACGGTATCAGATACACTGAAGGCTATTTTGATTACTTGGGCCAACGAGGGCATCTTGGTCATTTAACTATCAGGGATGATTTTCGTAATTTAGCCCATTAATGAGGATATGACGATTCACAATATTTAATGTTTCCAGAAGTTTATCGAGCCTCCAAATCATTCGAACTATCATACCTCAACCTTGCATTTCTAACCAACCCTTCTAATGTATCTGGCTGTAAAGTATATCTGAACGGTTGCTTTCGTATTTCACCACCAGACTTGCCGCAGTGTAGTCGAACTCATATTCTGTGCAGAAAACTTACAACCTTATTTTAATATCAGGAGTGATTATCGTACATGAGTGTGATTCCTAACACTTAGGGGCGCTTTAGCCCTTAAAGTCTTATTAAAATCTCAGAATTTCATCAAATGCATATCTGCATATTTAGCTCAAGAGGGCCTTTCAGCCATTTTGGAAATTGGAATAAATCCACCATTTCTTTCTGAATTACCATTCAGTACCTTCATCATTCACATATTAAAACGAGACTAAGTCGTCATAACTCTCCGCCCCTTTACAGACGATTCATTCAATACAGAACTTGAGGGTATAACGTCATTCAAATTAATCAGACATTACGGTGCTCGAGGCATTACCGTCTTTTTGGTCATTACGATCATTCTCATTTAATTCACGCATCACTGTCATAAGGATCGACTTATAATTTCAACAATATTTCCAGAGAATTCTCATTCAAGTGTTATACAGAGTTTGAGGGATTATCCGAGTTTGTATCACATGTATTGCATAATGATACTGAAGTCTTACCATTAAAACATACATATGGGGTAGTGTAAATTGCATAATCAGGTCGAATGCAGATTTTAGGTCATTCCCTTTATCAGATGGGTAGTTTAGTCATACTTATGCTCCAAGGGCATTTTCGTAATTTCATATCCAACATCTCATACTTATTTTTCGTATCGAATTCAGCTTAAGCAGATTTCACAAAACACTTATCATAAGCATGCTTTAACCAGGTATCAACATGTACATAAAGCATACAAGGGGTAGTAATGTATTACCTTAATTCCGAGTTATACCGGTTGACTCCCAATACTACATTCGATCGCATTCGAATCCGGACTGGATGTCCCATGACATTTCAAATACCGAGATATTAGCATACCTTCAAATACACAAATTAACAATTCAGTTCTTATCCATAGAGCTCTTAACAGAATTAAACACTTTCGGGTTCAAGGTCAGATTCGGAGGTCTTCGGGTTAGAATTTCACAAAACGGGCTTCAAAATCGGACTCAGGACGTCGAAAAACATAAAATAGGGCTTTTCGGAAAATTTGACTTTTTGGTCAAAGTCAACGGTCAAAGTCAACGGTCAAAGTCAACGCTGACGTCATGCTGACGTCATGCTGACGTCACTGTTGACCGGGTCGGGTCAACGGGTCGGGTCGGGTCAACGGCTCGGTCAAACGGCTCGGCGGCTCAGTCAAACGGCTCGGTCAAACGGCTCGGTCAAACGGCTCGGTGGCTCGGTCAACCGGCTCGGTCAAACGGCTCGGCGGCTCGGTCAACCGGCTCGGTCAAACGGCTTGGTGGCTCGGTCAACCGGCTCGGTCAACCGGCTCAGCGGCTCGGTCAACCGGCTTGGTGGCTCGGTCAACCAAGACGAAGCCCACTCGCGACCGGCGGCGCGTGGGGCGCGTGCGGCGGCTGTGGGCGGCCGTTGGCCACCAAATTTTACATGCTGATAGTTTTCGACCTTCTGAACACGGTGGTAGTCTCGGATTTTCAAAATTCAAACTCAAAGTTCGAATACTAACCTTTAAGTTTTCCGACGATAAACAAACACCCCCTCCAACGGTGACTCCGATGATGATGTCGTTGGTACCGATGAACTCGTCTCGACAAGATGAACGCAATGGTGGTGGAGGTGTCGAAAATGGACGGTCGGATCTCGGTAGATCTGAGATTGGATCTCTACCCTTTTTTTTTCTTTCTTTCCTTTCTTCTTTCATTTTTCCCCTCTGCCAAAACACGTTAACTTGGCAGATTTATTGTCTTTCAAACAAAAATGGTCCAATTACACTCTTAGCCATTTAATTTTTGGGGAGTTCACACTTTTGTCTCCAAATTTTATTCCATTTTCAAATTGGTCATCAATCCTTATAAATCAAGCTTCCCAAACCTGAATTCATTCAATTAAGTCCCAAAACCTATTATTCTTTTTAGGGAAAAAGAAGATTAAATCTCCCAAAAATTCTTAAAATTTTACTAGCCCCATTTGAGATTGTTACAAGTGCCAATGCTATCAATGCTATGAATCATGCTTCAAACTCAAACATGAATCATGTTTCACAATCAAACGTGAATCGTGTTTCAAACTCAAATCCTAATGTCTCAAATTCTGCCAATATGGGTCATGTTTCTTCAGCAACTGATTCTTTAACCATGACACAATGTCAACAGTTGATTTCAATGCTTACCAATCAGTTGAATACTGCTTCAAATCAAGAGCTGCCTTCTACTTCAATTAACATGGCTATACAAGGTAAAATTCTGTCTTACATTAATTCTTTTCAAGTCTCGAATATAGGTTCTTGTTGGATTATTGATTCTGGTGCTTCTCGACATGTGTGTCATTCCAAGGAGTTGTTTGAAGAATTAATTCCTGTTTCTAATGGCAATATTATGTTGCCTGATAAAACTATAATTCCTGTTTGTTTTTCAGGAACTGTTAGGTTAACATCTCAGCTTGTTCTTGAAAATGTTCTATATGTCCATGAGTTTTCTTTTAACCTTTTGGCTATTAGTAGTTTACTTAAAGATACTAATATGCAGGTGTTATTTTCTAAACAACATTGTTTAATTCAGGACCTGGACCATGTGATTGGGAAGGCTGATCTTTGTCAAGGATTGTATCTCTTACATTTTCATGAGTCTGCTAATGCTAATGTTGTCTCTGGTGATTTGTTGTTTTCTTCTGTTAATGCTGTTGATTGGCATGTAAGGTTAGGACATCCTAGTGATAGAGTTTTGAATTCTCTAAAGAATGTATTGCCCAATTTTGTTCATATAAATAAAGATAAGATCAGTTCTTGTTCTATTTGTCCTGTTGCCAAGCAGCAACGTTTGCCTTTTTCATCTTCAGACACTCATACGCATGCACCCTTCGAATTGCTTCATTGTGATATTTGGGGACCTTTTAAAGTCTCAACTTATAATAATCAACGCTTTTTCCTTACATTAGTTGATGATTTTACAAGATCTACTTGGACGTTTCTTCTTCAGCATAAATCTGATGTTGCATCTATTATTCCAAACTTTATTAATATGGTAAAAAGGCAATTGGATTCAATGTTAAGGTTTTCAGGTCTGACAATGCTCCTGAGTTGAAATTCACTGAATTGTTTTCAAAAATGGGGATTCTTCACCAATTTTCCTGTGTTGAAACTCCTCAACAGAATTCTACTGTTGAAAGAAAACATCAGCACTTGTTAGCTGTTGCTCGTGCTTTGTTTTTTACTTCTCATGTTCCTCTTAAGTTTTGGGGTGATTGCATATTAACTGCTACATTTTTGATAAATCGTCTCCCTTCTCCCTTGCTTCACAACAAAACTTCATATGAAATGCTACATTCTTGTGCACCATCTTATCAGAATATTAGGGTTTTTGGATGAATGTGCTTTGTTTCTACCTTGAAAAGCAAAAGGCACAAGTTTTCTGAGCGTGCTGTTCCTGGTGTTTTTCTAGGCTATGTTTCTGGTATTAAAGGATACAAGTTTTGGGGTGGTTTCCAGAGATGTTGTTTTTCATGAGGAAATTTTCCCTTTCAAATCCATTTCTACTTCTACTATTGAGATTGATCCTTTTCCTCATATTCCTTTGCCATCTTTGAGTCATGAATCTGTGTACATTCGATCTCATGTATCTAATAGTTCTAATGAATCTGTTTCTTGTGATACAAGACTGCCTGAACCTATTGTGAGCAATGAGCATATTAGTGATAACAATATGCATGATATTGATATGCATGATAACAATATGCATGACATCGATGTGCATGTTTCTGACATGCATAGTTCTGACGTGCATGGTCATGACATGCATGATTCTAACGTGCATGGTTCTGACGTCCTTGGTTCTGATATACGTGCTTCAGATGTGTTGGTTGACAACACTTTAGTCAATGAGCCTGTTACACAAGACAATGTTAATGGTAATGGGGTACACGATAATGGTAATGAGGTACAGGATCTTCATAATTGCAATGCTGATGAGGTGCAGGATAATGGTAACAATGTTTTAATTTCTCAACAGCCCTGCATTAGAAGATCAGCTAGAGTTTCTCAACAACCTTCTTATTTAAAGAATTATTACACTAATACTCTTTTATCTCCAAATTATCCTATAGAACAGTATGTCTCTTCTTCAAAATTATCTTCTTCTTTTCTTTCGTTTATCTCTAACATTTCTTCTCTTAAGGAACCCTCTACTTATAAACAAGCTGCTAAATCTCCTGAATGGAGACACGATATACATGAAGAACTTTAGGCTATGGACAATTTACAGACATGGTCTGTTGTTCCTTTACCAGCAGGCAAGCAAGCTATAGATTGTAAATGGGTTTACCGTATCAAACATAAGGCTGATGGGACTATTGATAAATACAAGGCTCGCCTTGTTGCTAAAGGTTTCACTCAGGTTGAAGGAATTGATTTTACAGACACATTTTCTCCTGTTGCTAAGCTTACTTCTTTCAAGGTTTTGCTCACACTTGCAGCTAAGTTTGATTGGCATTTGCTTCAACTTGATGTGAACAATGCCTTTCTTAATGGAATGCTTGATGAAGAGGTATACATGAATTTGCCCCAGGGGTATACGACTTCTGTTTCAGGAAGCAATTTGGTTTGCAAATTGCAAAAATCTATCTACGGGCTAAGACAGGCTAGCAGGAAATGGTTTAATGCTTTCTCTAAGGTGGTTCTTCAGTGTGGCTTCATTCAATCTTCCTCAGATCATTCCTTATTTGTTAAAGAGTCAGGTGATACAATGGTTGCATTGTTAGTCTATGTGGATGACATATTGATTGCTGGAAAGGATCGTGTTCTCTTGGTTGAAGTACAAGATTTCCTTCACCAACACTTCAAGCTCAAAATAATGGGGGATTTAAAGTACTTCCTTGGCTTCGAAGTAGCTCGTAACAGCACTGGCATTTCCCTTTCTTAAAGGCATTATGCCTTGCAACTTCTTGAGGACACTGGTTTTCTTGCAGCCAAACCTGTAACGCCCCGGTTTTGGGCTTGGAAGTTTTGGGCGTTGACCGGTTCGGTCAAAGAGCTGTTCGAATTTAAAAGGGTGAAATTAGTAAAGCCTAGTTCGGGTTGCATTAAAAATATGGAAAAATGTTCTAAAATCATCTTTTAATATATATAAGTGAACTGTGAAATCAATTTTACAAAATGAGGTTTGGAAGGGTGACATTTTGGCTAGTGACCAAAATGTAATTTTTGAAAGTTGCGTGACTGTTTTAGAAAGGATTGAAACTTTGAATCTTTAAGGAGCTATTTACCCAAAGGGAGTTTCTCCAGATTTTTCTAAGATATTTTATGGTTTAATTCTGAATTTAAAATAAAAGAAAAGTGGAGGGAAGTTATTTTCCTATTTTGCAACTAACTTTCCATATTTTCCAATTTTCCTTTCTCTCATTTTCTCTCAACCCAAACATCTTTTCTCCAGAGATTTTCTTCTGATTTTGTCACTCAAATCTCTCTTTTCAATTCTCTTTGGATTCCTAATCATCTCATCAACAAAACCTCACCATTTGCTAGTTGATTCTTCAAGCTTTTTGGTTCTAAAAGAGGAGAAACTCAAGTTTGGAGGTAAGAACGTCCTTCTCCTCTAAACTCTCAGTTCTTTACTGAAATTCCCAAGTTCTCAATCCTTAATTGATGTTTTATAAATGGTTTTTAAAGTGGTGTAATGGATCTTGGCTTAAAATGCAAGATTTGATGATTTTTGATGGATTTTCGTATGATCTGATTGGGCTGGGTTTTAAGGTGTTAATTTGATGATAAATGAATGTTAATTTGATTGGAAATTGAGTTTTGATTAATGCAATCCCGGATAGGTTGAATTTCCTAAGTTTAGCTTGTGATTCTTGGTTGTTTTTGGAGTGATCTTGTGGATCTGTTGTTGCTGGAGGTATAAGGTTGTTGTTAGGTTCTTTTTAGGTGTTAAATGATTTTAAAGGATGTTTAGTTTTGATGGTTTATGGCTGGGCTTTGTTGAGGAGTTGTTTGGATGCATTTTCGGTTGCGTTTGGTGGCCGAAAATGGAGTGTGGATGAGAGCAGCGAGTTTAGGTACTTTCATTGAAGCTATTAATGCATGATGATGCATTAATCCTCTGCTTTAATGTGTTTAAAACAGGGGAGTCATCTTTGGATCCAAGTGTTGGTGATCCGGAGGCTTGTTTTGGTACTTCGGCAAGAGGCGAAGTGGAATCGGTGAGTGAAATTGGGTTTTCGGCTTTGAAACCAATGTCTTGGGAGCTTAGTTTAAGTCTAAACAACTTTGCTAAGCTCAAGTGTAAGTTTTCGGAAAAACTCTCTAGTGGTGGCCATGGTTTGGTTGTTGTGCAATGTGGTTATTGCATGTTTTAAATTCTGTTTTGAAAGCATGTTTTAGCATGATTATTGCTGATTTTATAAGCCATGTGTTGAAGGAAGCTCAAGGTAGGAGTTCCTTGTTTTTAAACATTGTTTAAATGTGGTTTAATGCCTAAAGATGCATGATGTTTATGGTTTGGTTTAATGCTTTAAAACAGTGGATTATTTGATGATAATGATGTATATTGGCAAGTGATGTTTTGAAAAGGTTAAGGTCACTAAGGTGGTTAAAAGTCCTTGAGTGAGCCTTGTGGATTCTAAGAACTTCATGGTGGTTAAAAGTCCATGATGATTCTTGTTAAGGTCACTAAGGTGGTTAAAAGTCCTTGAGTGAGCCTTGTTACTTAAGAACATCAAGGTGGTTAAAAGTCCTTGGATGGTTCTTGTTAAGGACACAAAGGTGGTTAAAAGTCCTTGTGTGGTCCTTGCCATGGTGTTTAAAAGTCCATGGGCCAAGGTGTTTAAAAGTCCTTGGGGCCAAGGTGTTTAAAAGTCCTTGGGGTGAAACTTGTAAGGACACAAAGGTGGTTAAAAGTCCTTGTGTGGTCCTTGGAAATTATAAGATCACAATGGTGTTTAAAAGTCCATGTGTGAGTCTTATGTTGATCTTTCTTTTAAAAGATGGAATTTATCACTTGTGGCCAATATGACATGTATTGATATGGAAGCATGTATTGCTTGTTTAGGAATGCTTTTGAGCATGTTTAAATGATGTTTGAAGTATGATTTATAAAGTGTTTTTATAAATGCATTATTGAATGGTTTAATGAGCATTCCTCACTAAGCTTTTGCTTACGCTCTCTTCCTTTTTCTTAAATCAATAATGCAGAGCATTAAGGTGCATTGAGGGCAGCAAGGAAGGCAAGCAATCAAGTGGAAGTTGAGCTCAAGTATGGGAAGGTTTTCTTAAACACTTTTAGCTTTTGGCATTTGGCAATGGGGGACCTTTGTGGATGTTTTGGGAGATGTATGAACTCCCTAAGTTTGTTTAATGACGTTGATAATGCTGGATTCTGTATTTGGCCTTTAATTGTTGGTTTGGAGGTATTATGCTTGAATAGTTTGCTTGTGTAGTAAGCATGCCTTTAGATTTGAGGCTTTTCGTATATGTTGATATATTGATGTTTGGTTGATGCAAATATGTCTCTTATATACTGAATTTCTTGCTGGTAAAGTTTGGTAGCATTTGGAGCATGTATGGTTGATCAATTGTGTGTTTTAGTAGCCTTTTCTACGCTTTCTGTGCAGGCCGTATCGGAACAGTAGCCCTCGTTTCGGAACGGGTGCCTTGTAGTAGCCCAGGCGTCCGAAACGGGAGACACCGTTCCGAAACGGAATGGTCACTGCCAGCCCTTGTTTCGGTACGCGTTGCGGAACGGCCCCGCGTTTCGAAACAGGCTCTCCCTGTTTCGGAACACCTGGCCGTTGGGGGCTGACATTGGCAGTTATATGTTTTGAAAAGTTTGCATTTTGGTCCTGAAACTTGTATGTGCAATTGTATGAGTTTGGGGTGTCCGTTTGAGCTGAAATTTTGGCAGTGAAGCATGAAACCTGACTAATTACAAGTTGGTAACTTTAATTGGGTTAAGTCCTTATAATTATCAGAATTTACAATTTGGTCCCTAAAGTTGTAAATTGTTCAATTGGGTCCCTGTTTGATCTCTGATGTTTATGATCTTTGAGTATGTGATTTGTATGATCATAACTAGGGTTAATGTGCATCTAGATAAGATTAAAAAGAAAAAAAAAAGGGTCGTTAATCAAGGTTGACTTTCGGGTTGACTTTGGTTTTCCCCGTGTGACTTTCTTAATTCGGGTCAACCGTCTAGGTCGGGTTAAGGGGGTTACATTTGGTGGTATCAGAGCTGAGTTCGTGAGGATTTGGGAATGAATGTGTGCATGATTGAAGTGTGTATGCTATGTATGCTTGTTGAGTGAAAGCATGATGAGTGGTTTGTGATTTGATGCATTTGAGTTGCATGTTGTGGTGAAGTATGTTGTGGGTACCCATTGCCAAATCAAAGCTAGTGAAGTGATGTTGGTTTTAAATGAAATTGAGCTTGTGTACTTGGATTGCTTACCTTGCTGGGCCTGACTTTGTTTTTTTGCATTGTGATTGCATTGTTAGAGTATGGCACCACGTAGAGAGTTGAGAAGTAATGTGCGAGCTATGGCTCCAAATGAGAATGAGAACGAGGAGAGTGCGGTGTTACCTCCTCCTCCACCTGGTGGTGGTGCTGAGGGAGGTGGAGCTGATGCTGCAGCTGGTGCTGGAGCTGCTGGACCTGAGGCTGGTCAGGGGCAAGCTATGCCTGATATGACGATGTTGGTACAAGCTATTGCTGGTGCTTTTCGAGCGGCAGTAGCTGGAGCTCAAGGAGCTGGGCATCAGGGAGATGCCGGTGTTAGATTACCCTTGGAGCGCTTACGCAGTCTTGGTGGGACTGAGTTCAGGGGTATGTCTGCTGAAGGTTCTGAGGCTTGGTTAGAGAGTACCAAGAGGATCTTAGGTCAGATGGGTTGCACTGATGTGCAAAAGCTGGGTTGTGTTGTATCCTTGCTACAGGATGATGCTTATACGTGGTGGACGACCACTATTTCTGGGATGGCAGAAGTTGACGTAACTTGGACATTCTTCCAGAATGTGTTCAAGAGAAGGTATCTTGGTGTGAGGTACCTGGATGAAAAGAAGCGTGAGTTCATGTCTCTTACCCAAGGGAGCATGACTGTGGCTGAGTATGAAGTGCAGTTTGTGCGACTCAGTCAGTATGCACCTGAGCTGGTACCTGATGAGCGGGCGAGGTGCGAAAGGTTCCGTTATGGTTTAGTGACGGAGGTGAAGATGTATGTGCTGGCCACTGAGTATGATGATTTTGATGTGCTGGTGGGCCGAGCCAAGGACATTGAGATGAACTTGGGTTTGTCTGCTAAAGGTGCTGGAGCAAGTGCTGGTAAGCGAGCTGCTGAGTATAGTTCCGGTGGTGGACGGAACAAGAGGGGACGCGATCAGAAGTATCAGTCCTCAGCTAAGAGAGGCGGTGGTGCACCTGCTCGGGGAGGCAATGCTAGAGCTGATCCGAGTGCGTGTTGGATATGTGGATCACGTGGTCATATGAAGCGTGATTGTCCTCGTGCTGTGAGGGAGGTGCAAGCTCCTATTGTGGCAGCTGGTAATGGGTGCTGGAATTGTGGATCTGCGGATCACTTGAGGCGAGATTGTCCTATGTTGGCCGGTGGCCAAGTGCGTGCTCCTGTTGTTGCTACACCGCAGAGAGGTCGTGGGCGCGGCCGTGGTAATTTCCAGCGAAGGGATGAGGGTGGTCGAGGAGTGGCCCATGTTGTAGCTATTCAGCCTGAGGGTGGAGGTCAAGCTAGGGTGTATGCTCAGCGGGAAGGGAGGAATGACGCAGATGTGATTGCAGGTACTTTTACTTTGCAGTCCTTGTCATTACTTTCCTTGATAGATTCTGGATCTACGCATTCATACATTTTGCGAGAGCATGCTGAATTGCTTGGTTTGCCTGTTGAGTCTTTGGACGTTGGTGTGCGTGTCACTAGTTCTTTTGGTGAGACTGTTGTGACTCGAAAGCTGTATAGAAGGTGTCCTTTGGTTGTTCAAGAACATGTTTTTCATGTTGATCTTATGGAGTTGCCTTTCTATGGTTTTGATATAATCCTTGGTATGGATTGGCTTGCTGAGCATCGTGCTGTTGTGGATTGTGAAAATAAGCGAGTTTCGTTGAAGCTTGCGGATGATTATGAAGTTGTTGTGGTTGGTGAGAATGTGAAGTTTCTTGCCAATGTGGTGTCTACCTTGGAGGCAAGTCGGATGTTGAGACAAGGATGTGAAGCTTACCTAGCTTTTGTGATGAATCCTAGCTCTAAGGAGTTGTGGGTGCAAGATATCAGAGTGGTGAAGGATTTTCCTGGTGTGTTTCCTGAGGAGTTGCCTGGTTTACCTCCTAATCGCGAGGTGGAGTTTAGAATTGAGCTGTATGAAAATACAACTCCTGTGTCCATTACCCCTTATAGAATGGCACCTAAGGAGCTGAAAGAGCTGAAGACGCAGTTGCAAGAGTTGCTTGATCGTGGTTTCATTCGGCCGAGTGTGTCGCCTTGGGGAGCACCGGTCTTGTTCGTGAAGAAGAGGGATGGCACTATGAGAATGTGCATTGATTACCGTCAGCTGAACAAGTTGACTATCAAGAATCGGTATCCTTTGCCGAGGATTGATGATCTCTTTGATCAATTTCGGGGAGCAGCTGTGTTCTCTAAGATTGACTTGAGGTCAGGGTATTACCAGTTGAAGGTGAAGGATGTGGATGTGCCTAAGACAGCTTTCAGGACAAGGTATGGGCATTATGAGTTCCTTGTGATGCCGTTTGGTTTGACAAATGCTCATGCTGCTTTCATGGACATGATGAATCGTGTGTTTCATGAATACCTGGACAAGTTTGTTGTGGTGTTCATTGATGATATCCTCGTGTACTCGCGTACTGAGGAGGAGCACGAAGAGCATTTGAGGATTGTTTTTCAAGCCTTGTTGGAGAATCAGCTTTACGCTAAGCTGAGCAAGTGTGAGTTCTGGCTTAAGGAGGTGGTGTTTCTTGGGCATGTAGTTTCTGCTGAGGGGATTCGTGTTGATCCTCAGAAGGTTGAGGCGGTGATGAATTGGAAGGTTCCTAAGTCTGTTCATGAGGTCCGTAGTTTCCTTGGTTTGGCAGGATACTATCGGAGGTTTGTGGATGGATTTTCTAAGATTGTTGCACCTTTGACGAAGTTGTTGCAAAAGGATGTAAAGTATGAGTGGACGGAAGCGAGACAGCAGGCTTTTGAGAAGCTTAAGGCGGCTTTGACGCAAGCTCCTATCTTGGTTCAACCTGAACCATGGGCCAAGGTGTTTAAAAGTCCTTGGGGCCAAGGTGTTTAAAAGTCCTTGGGGTGAAACTTGTAAGGACACAAAGGTGGTTAAAAGTCCTTGTGTGGTCCTTGGAAATTATAAGATCACAATGGTGTTTAAAAGTCCATGTGTGAGTCTTATGTTGATCTTGCTTTTAAAAGATGGAATTTATCACTTGTGGCCAATATGACATGTATTGATATGGAAGCATGTATTGCTTGTTTAGGAATGCTTTTGAGCATGTTTAAATGATGTTTGAAGTATGATTTATAAAGTGTTTTTATAAATGCATTATTGAATGGTTTAATGAGCATTCCTCACTAAGCTTTTGCTAACGCTCTCTTCCTTTTTCTTAAATCAATAATGCAGAGCATTAAGGTGCATTGAGGGCAGCAAGGAAGGCAAGCAATCAAGTGGAAGTTGAGCTCAAGTATGGGAAGGTTTTCTTAAACACTTTTAGCTTTTGGCATTTGGCAATGGGGGACCTTTGTGGATGTTTTGGGAGATGTATGAACTCCCTAAGTTTGTTTAATGACGTTGATAATGCTGGATTCTGTATTTGGCCTTTAATTGTTGGTTTGGAGGTATTATGCTTGAATAGTTTGCTTGTGTAGGAAGCATGCCTTTAGATTTGGGGCTTTTCGTATATGTTGATATATTGATGTTTGGTTGATGCAAATATGTCTCTTATATACTGAATTTCTTGCTGGTAAAGTTTGGTAGCATTTGGAGCATGTATGGTTGATCAATTGTGTGTTTTAGTAGCCTTTTCTACGCTTTCTGTGCAGGCCGTATCGGAACAGTAGCCCTCGTTTCGCAACGGGTGCCTTGTAGTAGCCCAGGCGTCCGAAACGGGAGACACCGTTCCGAAACGGAATGGTCACTGCCAGCCCTTGTTTCGGTACGCGTTGCGGAACGGCCCCGCGTTTCGAAACAGGCTCTCCCTGTTTCGGAACACCTGGCCGTTGGGGGCTGACATTGGCAGTTATATGTTTTGAAAAGTTTGCATTTTGGTCCTGAAACTTGTATGTGCAATTGTATGAGTTTGGGATGTCCGTTTGAGCTGAAATTTTGGCAGTGAAGCATGAAACCTGACTAATTACAAGTTGGTAACTTTAATTGGGTTAAGTCCTTATAATTATCAGAATTTACAATTTGGTCCCTAAAGTTGTAAATTGTTCAATTGGGTCCCTGTTTGATCTCTGATGTTTATGATCTTTGAGTATGTGATTTGTATGATCATAACTAGGGTTAATGTGCATCTAGATAAGATTAAAAAGAAAAAAAAAGGGTCGTTAATCAAGGTTGACTTTCGGGTTGACTTTGGTTTTCCCCGTGTGACTTTCTTAATTCGGGTCAACCGTCTAGGCCGGGTTAAGGGGGTTACAAAACCAGTCGACCTGCCTATTATTGCTAATCGAAAGCTTAGTAAAAGTGATGGTGATCTTTTGGAAGATCCTCATATGTACAGGCGATTGGTTGGTCGACTTTTGTATTTGACACATACCAGGCCTGACATAACATATGTTGTCCACACGTTTAGCCAATTTGTTTCATCCCCACGAAAGCCTCATCTCGATGTTGTGCATCATCTTCTTTCCTACATAAAAGGATCTCCTGGTCTTGGCTTGTTTTTCTCTAAAGATTCTGATCTTCATTTAAGTGGTTTTGTGGATTCAGACTATGGTTCTTGCCCTGATACGAGGTGTTCCATTACTGGTTTTTGCACTTACTTAGGCAATAATCTTTTGTCCTGGAAATCTAAGAAACAGAATGTTGTATCACGGTCATCTTGTGAAGCTGAATACCGTGCCATGGCCACAACTACTTGTGAACTGGTGTGGTTGCAAGCTTTACTTTCTTCTTTCCAGAT
This sequence comes from Hibiscus trionum, assembly GCA_030270665.1. Classification (NCBI taxonomy): domain Eukaryota; kingdom Viridiplantae; phylum Streptophyta; class Magnoliopsida; order Malvales; family Malvaceae; genus Hibiscus; species Hibiscus trionum. The sequence goes on from BSYR01000016.1 coordinate 2,651,911, forward strand.
TTCGATTCCTCATGTTGTCTTATACTGTGACAAAAAGTCTGCCATCTATCTTGCAATGAACCAAGTTTTCCACGAGCGTCCTAAACACATTGAGATCGATTGTCACTTCATTCGTGACAAGATCAATGCTGGTTTTCTTAAATTGCTACATGTTCGATCTGCAAATCAGCTGGCTGACATTTTCACCAAAGCCTTACATCTTCCAGCATTTCGATCAATTCTGTCCAAGTTGGGTCTCTTGAACATTCATCAATTACCAACTTGAGGGGGGGCTATTAGGGTTAGTTAGTTGGGAGCTGTTTACAGCTATTGTAATCGTTAAGTCTCCTTGTATATAAGTTGGTTAGGTGTAAGTTAGTTTCTTAATTGAAGTTTTATTGTAATTGTTTTTACTTGAATAAAAATTCTATTCTTCCTTATCTGTCAAGATAAGTTGTTATATAAAGGCTAGCAAACTAGAGGAGATGTAGTAAGCTTTCGAACAACTCGAACCCAGGATGTAACCTTCTTTACCCCGAATAACAACACCAATAGTTGAACTATAATTTACAGATTAGAAACTGGCGTCAACATTGATCTTGACTAGCAAACTTATTCAACCATTAAACCCACTTTTAGTCTTCTTCATGTTTTCAACCTACAATTAGGGGTGAGTGTTTGATCTAGTCGAGTTAAAAAATTTCGAATTATTCGAGTTGACGCGTCATATTTTACAACTCAAACTTTATTCGAAATTTTTTCGATTTGAGTCGAGTTCGAGTTCCTATACAAATTTAATTGTGATTATTTATCATGTTATAGTACAATTTGATTCCAATTTAAACGACTTTCTCTAATCGTATATATATATATATATATATATTTCTTCATATGTGACATATATTTTTTTCATATTTTAATATCGGTATATATATACTAGGAAATTTTGAGGGACCCGCCCGAACTTAAAAGTCAATCCATTAATTACTAAAAAATTTGAGTTATTCGAATTTTCATTTTACAACTTAAATTTTATTTGAAATTTTTTCGAGTCGAGTCGAGTTTTGCTCACTCTTATTTTCAATATTCAACGTTATTCATCAAATGTCTTACTCCAAACATCCAAATCACATTAAAACATGTTTACAAACATGGGAGATTTGACATGACATTTACCCTAAATGAAAAATCAAGCAAGATGCTTTATCAAAGTAGAGTTGATGTGGCGCGATCTCATTGGCTTAAAATTTCTTTTAACGTTTGGAAAAAATATTTAAATAGAAAAAGTAACAGTTTGGGGCAATATAGCTAACAATGAAAACGTTAGGAGGAAGATCTCAGAAATGATACGTTAGGTATCAAGTTGGGAAAAGCGGTAATATGCCAATTTTTAATATTAAATTAGTTTCATAATTTATCTAATTTAATATTAAAATATTTTTTCTTCAAAGTAGGTACTTAAAATATATATTTTTGTCAAAATAGGCATCTAATGTATTTTTTAATCAATATAACATGTCAATTTTTAAAAAACCTAGAGGAAAAAATATGTTTTAGGTACCTATTTTGACCAAAAAAATACTTTAAATACCTATTTTGACTAAAAATATACTTTAGATACTTTTAACCAAAAAAAAGTACTTTAAGTACATAAATAAAAAATTGATATATTTTAAGTAGTTATTTTTAATATAATAGATTCTTTTTTCAAAGCTATACTAATATTTATTTATCCAAAAAAATTATTAAAAACAATAAATAGTGATACATAACATTAATGATACAAAATGTCCTTAACGTTTGACCGAAAAGTTATTTTTACCCCTATATTTTAAGTATTTAAACCCTTAATGTTTTATTTTGGGTCAAAATAATTAATCCGTTGATGAAAACTGTTTGTCAAGTCATTTCAAGTTGTTTATCGTCAGTTGACTGACAATTTTCATCTACAAAGGGACCATTAGCCCTCGAAATAAAACGTTGAAGGTTAAAATGCTTCAGAAAAAAATTAAGAAAAAATAACTATTTAGTCAAATATTTATTTTTTGACATTATGTCAATTTTTCATTGAAGGTTTTTAAATTTCAGACAAAATTCGAAACAAACCAATCTGCAGCTAGGGATGGCAAATTTACCCGTCTCCGGTGGGTCCCGACACGACCCTATATGGGTTTGTTTTTCTTTAAAAATCAGGATCGGGGCGAGGTCGGGTTTAAGATAAAAATTAGGATAAACTACATAAATGGTCCCCCGACTATGATTCAATTATCCTTTGTGCCCCCGACTATCAGAAGTTACAAATTTGTCCCCGATTTAAAAAAAAACAAATTAGTCCAACACCGTTAAAAATTTAACGGCTAATGACGCCGCAATTAATATAAATTGATATAATTACATATTTAGCCCTCAATTTCTACACTTATTTTAATTTGACCCAAATTCTAAAAACTTAACCTACATAATTTTAATAATCTATCAATTTAATCAATCTTCTTTTCTATTTCTCATCTCCTTTAATTCTTCTCTTCAATTGATTCACTGTCTTCACCCTTCGATTCCATAGCTACTCGAAGAATCATCTCCAAAATTCAGTTCAAAAGCTTTAAAATTACTTGATCGGTTTTTCGGGGCTTGAAATAATAGAATCCATATCAGTATCTGAAACAGTGCAGTCCTCGAAAAGAAACTCAAGCTCCCTTGAAACATTTTCACAAACAGTTTGTTTACTTTGTTGGGTATCATCAACTTCATTCTGTGATAATCTTTTAAATTTTGTTCTAAGAAACCTTGTTTTGACAATAACCCATTGCTGGAATCAGCATATAATTCTTTCACACAAAAGCTCAAATCCCCAGGCTTCTTCATTATACAACAAAGGTTATTCTCTAACTTGAATTCAAACTTGTTTGTGCTTGTGCAAGGAATTGAGTCTAGACCCACATTGAAATTCTCATTTTCAGTTAAAAAAAATAAGTAAATTCGAATCAAAATTACCTTTAGAAAGCTTTGCCGAAGAACTCAAACAAAGTGGAAAACAAGGCAAAGATGGAGAGCAAGAAAAACCCACTAAAAGAACCAAATTTTAAAGGAAAAACACGTTAAAAGAAGTTATATTCTTAAAATAAAAATGGGAATTGATCATAAAATTATGCAGGGAGTCCATCAATATCCATCAATCTCTTTCTTTTTTCAAGTTGAAGAAAAAAAAAACTAAGTATCAGAAGTCCATTGCAACTCTGGTTTTAACTTTGAAAACTTGCATTAAAAATAAACTCTTCACTTATTAAAACACATAAACCCCAGGCCATACACATGATGAAGTTGAAGAAATTTCATGAAAATTAGGACCAAAGGGGATAGAAATATGACCTGATTAAGTGGGATTGATTTGAACTTGATAAAAAGCAAAGAGAATAGAGCTAAAGGGTTGGGTTAAATTGAAGAATTAAAAGAAGAGAGAAATAAAAAATAAAATAGACTAAATTGATAGATTATTAAAATTACATGGGTTAAATTTTTAGAATTAAGGTCAAATTAAAATAAGTGTAGAACTTGAGGGCTAATTATGTAATTATATCAATTTATATTAACTTCAACATTATCAGCCGTTAAAATTTTAACAACTTTGGACCAATTATGTAATTATATCAATTTATATTAACTGCCACATCATCAGCCGTTAAATTTTTAACGACTTTAGACCAATTTGTTACTTTTTTAAGTTGGGAGACCAATTTCTAACTTCTGATAATCAGAAGACGCGAAAAATAATTAGAGTATAATCGGGGACTATTTATGTAGTTTATCCTAAAATTTATCTAAAATGCCATTCTATATAGGGTAAACTACTTCATTGACCAGCATATTTTTGATAAAGTTACGATTTGACCACAGTACTTTTTTTGAAGCAATTAAACCATCAAACTATTTAAATGGTATAAATGTAACACCAGTCGTTAAAGTTTAACGGTAGGGTGACGTGGCCAGTTAAGAAAGGGTATAATTACATATTTGGTCTCTGCTATTTACACATCCTTTCAATTTAGTCATAGTTTTAAATTAATAAAATAAATTAATTATTTAATTAGGTGGTGACACGTGTCAACACCTTATTGGAGGACTTTAATTATTTATATTTGATTTAATAAATATATTGTCCCCCTCCAATCAAGTGGTGACACGTGTCGCCACCTATTTTGAGAAGAAAAACACTTGTGTATGACAAAAGTAGAAGCAGTTGCACCAAGCACATGTTTGTGCTATAAATCACCCATTTTAATATATGTATTATTGTTTTCTACATTTTTTTTAATTTCACATACATATATAATCATCGAATTATTTTTTAATCTAATTAAAAATTTCAATTAAATTATTATATATATATGTTAAGTTATATTTAAAAATAAAAAATTTTAATTAAATCAAGTGGCTTCAATAGTTCCTCCCTTTTCACGTTTGAAGAAGATGGTGGCCTAGGGCTTTTTGTATTAGCAACAGAATTTAGGCTTTATTGTTTGAATATTCCCTTTTGGGAGTTTATTGGGAAAAATAACCTTCAAAGTTTGATATTCGGAAAAATAACCCCTTTCATACCACGTAGGACAAATCCGCGTCCTGAGGAAAGCGAATTTCAAATTCGCGTCTTGCTAGACGAGAATTCCTATGCCGTGCCAGTCAAAAGAGAATTCGCGTCCTGCAAGACGCGAATTCAACGATATTTACCCCAAATTATCTCAGTAAATTGGGAGTAAATTCAGACTTTTGGGGAACCGAATTCGCGTTCTGCAGGACGCGAATTCTCTTTATTATACCGAATTCGCGTTCTGCATGACGCGAATTCGGTTTGAATTCCCTCCCTCCAGAACGCGTCTTCTCTATAAATTGGGGGAAGTTGGGAGAGAATGAAGGACACGTATTGAAGCGAAATTGGGGAAGTTGGGGGAAGTTTTCATTTGAGTTTGACGCGAAATTGAAGCGAGTGCGATAATGGCGGGTTTGCTGAGATTAGATGAAGGACACGTATGCAATTATCGTCAAAATAATGTAAGTTTTTTTTAATTCGAATATGTAAATTTAATTTAGTGTTGCCGGCATGATTTGAATATGTTAATAGTATTTATTTTTAGAGCAAAGAATTAGTAAAATTCGAATATGTCTTTAGATTTTATTTGTAGACTAAGAAAATTAGTAAAATTCAAATATGTCTTTAGATTTTATTTTTAGACTAAGAGAATTAGTAAAATTCAAATATGTCTTTAAATTTTATTTTTAAACTAAGAAAATTAGTTAAATTCGAATATGTCTTTAGATTTTATTTTTAGACTAAGAAAAATAGTAAAATTCGAATATGTCTTTAGATTTTATTTTTAGACTAAGAAAATTAGTTAAATTCGAATATGTCTTTAGATTTTATTCTTAGACTATAAAAATTAGTAAAATTCGAATGTCTTTAGATTTTATTTTTAGACTAAGAAAATTAGTTAAATTCAAATATGTCTTTAGATTTTATTTTTAGACTAAGAAAATTAGTTAAATTCGAATATGTCTTTAGATTTTATTTTTAGACTAAGAAAATTAGTAAAATTCGAATATGTCTTTAGATTTTATTTTTAGACTAAGAAAATTAGTTAAATTGAAATATATATTTGATATTGACTTATAGAATAAAAATTAGTAAAATTAGAATGTGTTTAGTATTTTATTGTACACTATAAAAAATTGTGACATTCAAATATGTGATTATTAATTTGTGTGCATCTTTAATTATTTGTAGAATGGAGAAGAACGTCGGTTGGAGGTTTATATCACTCGGATGAGGACGGCCCCAGATCCTCGTCTAGCTAATTACATAGCCCAAGCCGGATTTGGGTATGTGTCGAGGATTATTGGAGGAGGTGCGAAATTAGACGTTGATTTAATCAATGCGCTTGTGGAGAGGTGGAGGCCAGAGACACATACCTTTCACTTACCATATGGTGAGGCGACCATCACATTAGAAGATATGTCGTATATTCTTTGTCTGCCTGTAGATGGGGAGGCTATCACCGGTGCCGTCAGTGACGATTGGGAGGGCTTGTGTCTGGAGTTGTTAGGGGAACAACCAGAAAAACTACAAGGCGGATGTGTGAATCTGAAGTGGTTGCGTACGCAATTCTCTAATTTACCTGCTGGAGCCAATGAAGATGTTAAAAAGGTAAAAAAAAATTAATTTTTTGTTAGTAGTAATGAAATTATAAAATTATTATATTTTAATATTTTTTCATATTGTAGGCATATGCTCGGGCGTATATCTTACAGATCATTGGGGGAATTTTGGTGGCCAACAAAACTCGCAACAAAGTTCACACGTTGTGGTTGCGGCACTTGCGGGATTTCGAAGATGGTGGTAAATTAAGTTGGGGTTCGGCAGTACTTGCATTTCTGTATATGGAGTTGTGCAGGGCCGCGAGTGCTGATAGACACGACATCGGAGGATGTCTTTTGCTGCTTCAGGCTTGGGCGTGGTTTAGAATACCATTTTTACGCCCTAACTTGTCCGCGTCAGTTGCTTATTCCTATCCACTATGTTTGCGGTAAGGAACATAATCTTAACTAAATTTTATTTATAAATTGGTTATTTTCCTAATATATATTTTTAAAATATTAAAGTTATATTTTGATGTTATGTAGGTGGTTCCATGCTTTAAGTCATGTTGGGATTCCTACTATGATGCATTCTATTAGGCAACATATTGACAAAAATCTGCAAATGAGGTCAATATTTTAATTTTTATATGAAGTTTAAGTTTAATATGAATATAGTTTAGTTTACTTGTTTTTAATCATTTCTATATTTAATTTACAGTTTTTGTGGACCACGTACTCGGATTCGGAGATCAACGAGTGTCTGCCTATTTTTTCGCCTGAGACGGTGTTCGCTTGGACGGCCGTGGTACCTCTCATCTGGTACATTGTAGTTGAGTGCCATCCGGTCGGTCACGTCCAACGCCAGTTCGGTCGTTTGCAAACTATTTCATTAGATCCTCCTAATTTTGACGAATTACATAGGATCATCCGACAAGGAAAACTTGAGGTACAATAATTAAATTTGGTTTAATAGTTATCGATTTATACTTACTTTACAATTTATAAACAATAATTTTGTTGATGTTTTGTGGTAGGTGGACTGGTCGGTGAAACATATGCAGTGGATTGCACAGTGGCAGGATAGGCATCAGCGGCAGGCACTGAATGAGTACTGGATGTTTGATGAGCATATGGTGAGCAATGACTACTTTGCATGGTTCTTTGGCAGTGGGAAAACGTATCTCCTCACTCCGGAGGAACAAACAGTTGTGTTTGAGCCTGTGCAGCGCAACCGCCCCTGGACTCATCGTACGAGCGGAGCAGGTGGATCGCAACGTCGAAGGGGAGCAGGTGCTTCATCCTCCAGAGCAGCTGATGCTACCGATTCGCCCCCAGGGCCCCACCCAGTTGATGATTCAGCCGAGACCCCCGAGTCCGACGGAAGGCTTTTTCACTCCTATTGTGGGAATGATGGGTGGATCTTGATGCCGACTGCGTACGGGTCATTTCCTGGCATGACCGGCGGATCTTCGAGTACGACTGTTCCCTCTGCGTTTGTCCCCTACCCGTTTCATGTTAGGCCTTCTGATATTTCGGGCGCCGGGTTCGTTCAGCAAACACCTCCACAGTCTTTGTTCTATTCTAGTGGGCCTGTCGGACCGAGTGTGTAACACCCGGGTTTAGGGGTCGGATGGAAATAATATTAAAATATTGTTTCGGGTTTTAGATATTCGAATCAAAAAAATTCTATGTTGGATCAAAATTGTTTTGGGAATTAAATCCCATGGATTTAATGATAAAGGAGGATTTGCCATCTCATTAATGGCAAAATGGTAAATAAGATGAACTTTTAAAATTAAAACCCCTTTTTGTTGAATTAAAACATGTGCTCATCTTCTTCACCCCATTTTCACCATTTCAACGACATGGAAGCTCTCTCCCTCCCCCTTTCATCATTTCATCTCTTTCAACTTCATCTTTGGAGCTTTTTAAAAGGTAATTGTGTTTTTGACTTGGTCTTGTCTTCCTCTTCGTGTTGGTACCAATATTTCTCATATTCTTTCATGATTTTTGAAATGTGAAGTTTTAGGGTTTTGTTTAAAAATGAGAGCTTTATGGTCTTTAACTTAAGCCATTGATTTATTATTGTTAGCTAAGTTGTTTGCAACTCCTAAGGTCCAACATAAGTGAATTTTAAAGTGTTTTATCATGATTCCCGAAATTGGATAAAAATGGGTTTTTAGGAGGGTTTTTAGTTGAGTTTTGGGTGTGGTTTGTGTTGGAAATTGAGGTTTGATGTTAGGGTAATGGTTAGGGGTTGATTTGGGATTGTTTGTGGGTGCTATGGATGTTGGAAACATGGTTTTTGGACATGGTTTAGGGGCTGCCCGAAATTGCAAAGTGTGGGGTTTGGTCATGGCTTGCAACGTTGTAAATTTGATTTGAATTGTTTTCCGGGTTGGTATTTTGATGTTGGGCTGATTTGGAATTGTTTGAAATGTGTTCGAGGTTGTTTAGAAGCGGGAATTTGTGTTGGGGAAGCTTCGGGAAGAAATCCGGAAATTTGAGGGAGGTTGCTTGCTTGGCTTGGAGCTTGGAAGCTTAGGTGAGTGGTTAAATGTTTTTGAATTGGTTTTGAGTATTTGGTTCAAGCATGTGAACCTAGGATGGGCTTGGTAAACCCACCTAGAGTTGGGATTAGAGTGGTAGCCTAATCCCAAGCTTTGATTAGAGACTTTGGTTGCACTCTTTAATGGTTGTATATGCCTCGTGTTAAATCGTGATGGTGTTGGTTATATATATGCTGTATACATGTATGTTGAGGCATGTTGGATGCATTGTTGTATGTATGTTGATGATAGATATGATATGGTTAATCACGTGTGCAAAATATGATGTGTTATGGTTGTTAATGATGTACATGTGTGTTGTCATGTGAGATGAGATTATGAGGTGATTGCTTGATCTGAGGATCATGGTGAGTACATTCTAGGCATGGAAATGTGGTTTGTGCATGATAGTAAGTCATGGTGAGTACGTGCTAAGCACGGAAGTTGTTAATAAATGGTATTGTGGAATGTATTAGTATTGGCACTAGTATGATTGGGTACAAATGATCGATCATTAGGATGTTAGTGTGTACACATGAGTCAAAAGTCGCGCGTGGCCTTGGTGGCGTTGAGTCACCAAGGAGGAGTACGGGTACGCCCAGAAATTGTATTTACATTAGTCGGTGATGAGTGGAATCCCATCGACGGGCGTGAGGATGAGTGGAATCCCCTCCGCGTGAGATGAGGCGTGAGGATGAGTGGAATCCCCTCCGCGTGAACGGTGATGAGTGGAATCCCACCGTCAGGTAATGGTTGTGTTGTTGGATGTGAGTTCCAACGGTTATCCGCGTATTCGAGTCATAGCTAGGTGCCAATACGGATTGTAGTTTATGTTGCCATTATGTGGTTAATTGTGAGCCAATGTGATTTGGGATGTGTTGCTAACATGGTTTAATATATGTGATTTCATGTATTGTGGTTTTGAACATGTTGAGCATGACATGATATTGATTATATGTTCGTGTATCATTTAGAATCATGGCTCGTGTGGACCGGAGGTAAGAACATGCATTTTATCTTGGTCGTAGCTCGTGCTTGGACCCTGCATTGTCGAGGTTTGTTTTTGAAGAGCTTACCCTCATTAAGCTTTTATGCTTACGCTCTCTTTTGTTCGACAATGCAGATAAATAGCTTGTGGGTGGCAGAGGCAAGGGAAGGTCTCCAAGTGTTGCTTTTGGTGAGCTCAATGTATGGATTTCAAGTAATAGAATGTAATAGTTAAGCAATGGGATAGGAATTGTTGATTTGAGTCTTGATGTATGTCTATGGTTGACGTGATTTGTAAGCATGTTATATCTTGCCAAATGCTAGTACGATGGATGTCTTATGAGTGCTTAGGTTGCTTGAATGGCATGTGGACTCACTTGATATGTGTGATGCTTATTGGTTCTTTTTAAATGTCTTCAAGCATGCTTATATGAAAGGCTCTTAATGTGTAATTTGCCATGTTAGAAAGATTGTCCAAATCCATGCTTGTATGTGTCTGAGTATGTTAAATCTAGGATGTATGCCTCTAGACCTTGTTTGATGGTTTTGTGTGCCTTCAGGGGGTCCTATGGGTCCTTTAGACTTGTCAAAACACCCCTAAATCTGTATTTCAAAGGTTACAGACTGCCGGTGTTTCGAAACGGGAGGGATCGTTTCGGAACGGGTAGGCTTTAGGGACCCCGTATCGGAACGCATTTCGATACGGTATGGCCTTTGGAACCCCTGTTCCGAAACGCGTATCGGAACGTTTTGGCTACTGGAATTCTGAGAAATTCACGAGATGAAGGTGTTTCGAAACGGCCTGTTTAAAAGATTAAAAGTGGGCTGTTTAATTGTTGTTTTGGGTTTGAATGTTTGTCTCTTGTATTCTTGTTCCGCTGTTTGACCACATAGGGTTTAATATCCATTTAGACAAGATTTTAAAATGAAAAAAAATAGGGTTGCTAACCGAGGGGGAACTTTAACGGGTTTCGCTTCGGTTTTCCCCGTGTGGCCCACTCGGACCGGTCAACCGGCCAGACCGGGACGAGGGGGTTACATTTGTTGGTATTAGAGCCTAAGGTTGCCGAGACCTTGGGCAGGTAAGCGAGGTAAGTTTAAGTTTTGAATTGATATGCACGGTGTTTGCTTGCTTTGTAAGTATGATTGCTTGTATGACAAGTATGTTGATTGTTTGTTTAAAAGCATGTTATTCGTTACCCGTGTATGATGTGATGTGTGACTGATTGATTGAGAATGTATGTTGTTGGACCATAAGCATATGTTTGCTTGTTTAACAAGTATGCCCTGTTATATGCTTGGTTAAGCCTGTATGTGTGCTGATTTGTTGAAACATGTTGAGTAGAGTCCCATTGCTTCTATTACATCGGAAAAAGGATTTTAAGTGAGGGAAATCATACTTGAGCCACTTGGACCTTTCCTTTGCTAACCCAACTTGTATGTTAAATTGTTGATTAATTTATTGCTTTTAGTAAGTTTGGGGCCAGTGTGTGGGCCGTAAATCGGTGAGTGGAAGTTGTGGTTTTAAAAATGTGGATGATGTGGAGGAAGTTCTTTGCTATAGTTGGGGGAGTATGGTTGTACCCTAGTTGAGGTACGATTTGTTTGCTCGAGTCAGCATGTGTGTGAGTTGGTTCTTGTTGGTGAGGGACGATGAGACCGATTTTGGTATTAGTTGGTGAAAAGAAGCGAATACCTTTGAGTGGGAGTCAAAGTGATGTCTATGTTATAGTGGATAAGCCATTGGTACAGTTTTGAGTTTGTCTCTTCTGATTGGTTCTGAGTTCGTACTTTCGTATGTTGCTAACAAGCATGCAAGTTTGAATGTACTCGATGAGGTGTCAGAGGTAGGTATGAGTACCTTAGTTCTTTTGGCGAGATCTAGGTAGGGGTCTCGTGTGAGTAATCTGAATTTCAGAAGTGTTAGTTGGTGACCGTTGGGGTTCAGTCTATGATTTCGATGCAAGACAGCCGATCAGTATCCGTGAATGGGAACCGATTTGTGTGTTTGGGGCCAGTGTGCGTCTGGTTGGTTTTCCAGCATGGTTGTCTGTGTGTGCTCAGAACTGCGTTTTTTTGAAGTTTTGAAATGCTCTACGAATAGTCTAGAGGAGTTAGATTTTGTTGAAGAATCAGTCTGAAAACAAGATGACCGAAGACTATCAGTTGTGTACTTGTGAGGTTGCCATCTCTGCGGATTCGTCTATTTGTGTGAGCATGTAAGGAATTAGATATCGTTGTTGAGACCTTAGATGTATGGACGAATATGACTAGCCTTTAGGGAGATGGTAGTGATCAGAAAGATGTACAGAAGATGTTTGTTGGTGGTTCAGAGTTACTAGTTTCTAATAGACGTGAAGTGATTGTCTTCCTACAGTTTCAATGTGCCTTTTGACAAGGCTCGGCTTGAAGAGCAAGGAGTTAGTGTACGTTGAGACAAAGCAAGAGTTGACTTGAAGTTGCGGACTTATGTGTGACGATAGTGGTAGGTGGGGAGGTGAACTTCTTGTTGAATGTTGATCCAGTTTTAGAGATCAAAGATTGATTGAGTTTAGTTGACAGGCTTGCTTAGCAATTGTGATGAATTTGATTTTTGAATGAAGATTAGACCGCAAAGTGTTAGGATAGTTTGTGTTTTCTTCTCCTATAAGTATTTGGAAGAATTTCCGGTTTACCTCTTGTTAAAGGAGAAGAGTTTGTTATTGAGACCGTTTTCGAGGTTGCTTTCGTTTTGTTGCTCTGTAACTTGTGAATCCCGGAAGAATTGAGAATGTTGAAGAATTAACTTTGAGATTTGTTAGACCTTAGACTCATTAGGCCTAGTGCATCATCTCAGAGTTCTACAGTGCAATTTGTGAAGAAGAAAGAGTGACAGTACGAGAATGTGTTCAGATTGCATACAGTCGAAACAAGTGACAGTGGATGATTAGTATCCGTTTCCGAGTGTCAGTGATTTGTTGGTAAGTTAGTGTGTGCTTCAGTCTATTTGAAGATTAGTTTGAGATCTGTTTACCACCAGTTGGAAGTGAGAATGTAACACCCCCTTCCCGGCCTGGTAGAGAACCGGGTCGGAGAGCGCTACCGGAAATGATGCGGAGATCGGAGACATAAATTCAAAGTTCAAAAAAATCATTTTGTAATATTTTATTAATCTCTTTTAAGACTTAACACTCAACTTATTAACAACTTACTCAATTGGGGTCAATTTTAAACTTTTTCAAACTTAGGGACTAAATTGTAATTTTCACAAATTAAAGGTCTTTATCTGAATTTCGTGAAAATATACTGAAATTAAACTTACTAGTTATTAGCCTGTAAAACCTCATTACTATCGGAGGTTATTTATCTACCTGATTAGACAATGCAATATTTAGTGACTATTTTGTAAAATATTCAAATCTATTTCTTTTTATTATCTTACTAAAATTCTTTACATATTTAAATGAGCCTAACAACTTACAAAAATCTTAGAGTCCTTTCTAATCATTCTTATTAGAAAATTATTCGTATCTATCATTATTATTGTTCTAACATTTATTTAATAGGACTTTTCTAAATTACTAAAATAAAACCACATTATTAAATTACAAAACACAATTTATACAAAAGTTGGATCATATGCCACTTTACTAGGAGTTCATGAAAGATATCATACATATAAGGTAGAGATGTGACTTGCAACTGCACCACACGATCAAAGGTTGGAAATCTATCAGGGTCCTGAAAATGCATGAGACACGTATGTTAGGCTTACATAGCCTAGTGAGGTAGTCATGATAGTGAATTAACAATAATATGAGTGTCATGATTAGATATAATTTAATCTAACTCATTTGCATGCTTCTATAACAGTATAGGCATAACATGATCAGATATCCATATCACTGACATAACATAATATAATCATATATCTTATCATAAACATGTCATAGTATAACATATCGAACACATATTATATTGGTACCATTGGATACGCGGATTCCCTGTACACCATATCATGAATCAATAATGAGCCGTAGCCCTGAGCCGTAGCTCCATATATCCCTTACACTTCCATCCTTTTATCTCCCACATATAGGCTGTAGCCCTGGACCGTAGTCCTCCCTTACATGGTGAGCTCGAATATTCCTATGGCATGCCAATTGTATCCAACGTCCATAAATACACATAATTTCACATAGTCCATGATTTTCAGATCATATCATATCAAATAGCAAGATGAGCCGTAGCTCCATATCAGATAATATTTCATATTATTTTCATATACATGTAGCATATTATAATCATTTTTTAAGCATATCAAAATAATGCAGGGTACTTACCAGATGCAAATAAATTCATAATTAATGCAATAGGAAGGCACCGAGCCTACCCCTGACACGACTATACCCACATATCAGAACATAAAAAAATATCGGAATGACACCGTGTCACCCGAGAAAAATGCATCTACACTCACCTTGACAGACCGGTGCTTTATTTTTATTTATTGGGCTTGAAAGTTGATCTGAATTGACCTCGTGTACTATGATAAAAATTAATTAAAATAATAAGACAGTATCGAATATATATAAAAATATTAATCAAACTCGATACCGAAACTTAAACTAACTAGAGATTTGAGCTTACCCCGTCGTCAGCAAAAATTCGATATTACTATATCGAAAATATCGGACTACCAATCAAACATTGAATCGTATCCTACTAATATTTTTTTTTCTTCCTCAATTGCCGTGGGATTTCATCAATCTCCCAACCCCCCCTTTTATACTAATTTTTGGTGTTACTATTTCACCTACCAATTCTTATTTTAATCAACAAATAGCCACCTTATTTGACTGTGGAGAATTCACGGTGGTTTCCTTCAATTTGCCGTGAAGGCTACTATAATTTAGCAATTTACATTAGTGGCCAAGCCACCCAACGCCACTTGCTTTTCTTTTTATTTTTTTTATAATATAATAATAATAATAATAATAATAAACTATCATAAATTACCCTGAAAAATATTTATTGGTTCAGATAAGATCGAATAAATTATTCAATCGATAAAAATATTCGGTCACCGGAACTTAATTCCGACTAGACCGGTTTTTGGGATGTGTCAACTCACCCTCCCCTATTTATACTCAAACATGGACGGCAAACACCCCTTTTCTTTTCTTTTCTTTTTTTTTCTTTACCTACTCCATAAAATAATAATAAATTTAACTTACTCCATAAAATAATAATAAATTTAACCTACTCCATAAAATAATAATAAATTTTACCTACTTCATAAAATAATAATAAACCGAATAAAAAAAAGATTTCGAACCTAATTTCTACTAGACCGGTTTTTGGGATGTGACAACTCACCCCCCCTTAAGAAAATTCGTCCTCGAATTTTTACCTGAATCGAACAGATGAGGATATTGCTTTTTCATCGTGTCCTCAGGTTCCCATGTTGCCTCTTCCCTCTTGTGATTTCTCCACAAGACTTTAACCAATGCAACATTTTTGTTTCTTAGTCTTTTGATTTCTCTATCCAGAATCTGAATTGGTTCCTCTTCGTAAGACAAGTCAGGATTCAGCTCTAATTCTTCCGGCTCTAAGATATGAGATGGATCGGATCTATACTTTCTGAGCATTGACACGTGGAAGACATTGTGGATTTTATCGAATTCGCTAGGAAGTGCAAGTCGATAAGCCACTGGGCCAATTCTTTCAGTAATTTCAAAAGGTCCAATGAAGCGAGGACTGAGCTTTCCCCTCTTTCCAAACCGAAATACTTTCTTCCATGGAGAGACTTTAAGAAAGACTTTGTCTCCCACATTATGCTGAATGTCTCTTCGTTTTAGATCAGCGTAAGCTTTCTGCCTATCAAAAGCTTGTTTCAATCGAGAGTGAATGATTTGAACTTTCTCTTCTGTTTCTCTGAGCAATTGTGGTCCCAACACCTTGTTTTCACCAAGTTCGGACCAACACAGAGGAGTTCTGCATTTTCTGCCATACAATGCTTCAAAAGGAGCCATCTGAATAGACGACTGATAACTATTGTTATAGGAAAATTCCACTAAGGGTAGGGATTTCTCCCAATTTTTCCCAAAGTCAATAATGCAGGCTCGGAGCATATCTTCCAGAATCTACAAGGAAGATCGTAATTGATATAGGATACCTAGCTTATGTTTAAAGAAAGACAATAACGAGGTTACCTGAATAACCCTTTCAGATTGGCCATCGGTTTGGGGATGGAATGCAGTACTGAGATGTACTCTAGTTCCCAATGCCTCCTGTAAGGTTCTCCAAAATCGGGATGCAAACCGTGGGTCTCGATCAGAAATTATTGATGTTGGAACTCCGTGCAAGCGTATAACTTCGCTGATATACAACTCTGCTAGCTTGGATAAGCTGAAGTCCATTCTTACAGGAAGAAAGTGAGCTGACTTGGTAAATCGATCTACGATGACCCAGATTGCGTTGTTTTTCTTTGGAGTCGGAGGTAATCCGCTTACAAAATCCATAGTGATACGTTCCCACTTCCACTGTGGCAGCTCAATGGTTTGAAGGAGTCCCGTCGGTACTTTATGTTCGGCTTTAACCCGTTGACAAGTCAAACACCTTGCTACATCTTAACAGCTCCGGGGTGAATAGAAAAAGGGCTAGCATGTGCTTCACGCAGGATCTGGTTCCGAAGATCATCATTGTTTGGAACACATATACGATTACGAAAGCATAACAAGCCGTCAGAATTTATGGCAAAATTAGGGTCAGGTTCATCCTTGATTCGGGCTAAAATAGGTTGCAACTCCTCATCATCTTCTTGAAGTGCTTTAATCAGGGACACAATGGTCGATTGTACCCTGAGCTCGGCTAATATCTTGCCACGCTTCATGAGCCGAAAGTGAGCGTTTAAACATCTAAGAGAAGAAGTGGGCTTCCGGCTAAGAGCGTCCGCCACCACATTTGCTTTACCGGGATGGTAATCAATTACCAAATCATAATCTTTCAAAAGCTCCATCCAACGACGCTGACGAAGGTTTAATTCTTTTTGGGTCAAAAGGTATTTCAGGCTTTTGTGGTCAGTAAAAAGATAACACTTTTCACTATAGAGGTAATGTCGCCAGATCTTTAGTGCAAACACAACCGCAGCTAGCTCAAGGTCATGAGTTGGATAGTTAAGCTCATGCGGTTTAAGTTGACGTGAGGCATAGGCTATAACTTTACCTTCTTGCATCAAGACACAGCCCAGTCCATGATGGGATGCATCGCTGTATACTGTGAAATCTTTTCCTTGTTCCGGTTGTACTAGGACAGGAGCGTGGGTGAAGATTTGTTTAAGCTGGTCAAAACTCCGTTGTTGGTCCACTGTCCACATGAAAGGAATGTCTTTGCGGAGAAGCTTCGTTAGGGGTGAAGCAATCAAGGAGAACTCCTTAACGAACCTACGGTAGTATCCTGCAAGACCCAGGAAACTACGAATTTCTCCCACGTTTTTCGGGGGTATCCATTCGAGAATGGCTTGAATCTTCTTTGGGTCCACTTGAATTCCCGCGGAAGATATCACATGACCGAGAAAAGATACTTCGGTCAGCCAAAACTCGCATTTACTAAATTTAGCATAGAGCTGTTTTTCACGGAGGGTTTGGAGTACAATCCGAAGATGTTCTTCGTGAGTAACAGAATCTTTCGAATAGATCAAAATGTCGTCTATGAAGACAACGACAAATTTATCAAGATAAGGTCGAAATATTCGGTTCATCAGATCCATAAAGGCTGCAGGAGCATTGGTGAGCCCAAAAGGCATCACCAAGAATTCGTAATGACCATATCTGGTTCGAAAGGCTGTTTTTGAAACATCTGGTTCCTTCACGAGCATTTGATAGTAACCAGATCGGAGGTCTATCTTAGAAAAGACAGAAGCACCCTTTAGTTGATCAAATAGGTCGTCTATTCTAGGAAGCGGGTACTTATTTTTTTATTGTTACTTTATTTAGTTGTCGATAGTCGATGCATAAGCGCATCGATCCATCTTTCTTCTTCACAAATAAAACCGGTGCTCCCCAGGGTGAGGAACTCGGTCGAATAAACCCCTTACTTTCAAGGTCTTGGATTTGGGCCTTCAATTCTTTTAACTCCATTGGAGCCATCCTGTATGGAGCGATAGAAATTGGAGTAGTTCCAGGTTGAACTTCTATCCCAAACTCAACTTCACGTATAGGAGGGAGTCCCGGAAGTTCTTCAGGGAATACGTCAGGAAAATCTTTTATTATGGATATATCTTCAGGCTTCAATTCCTTCTTAGATTCTAAGGCACACATAAGACTACTCTGACATTTAGATTTCATCAAGGTGATGCTTTCTCTACCTAGACCACGGAGATATAATTTCTTTTTAGAACAATCTACCCATGCTTGATGTTCAGCTAGCCAATCTAGACCAAGGATAAGGTCGAACTCATTAAAGGGTAAGACCATCAAATTGGCCGGAAAAGGAAATCCTTGGATTTTTAAGGGACAAGATCTACAGATCTTTTGGATTGCTACACTATCTCCTAATGGGTTTGACACAAGTATTTCGGAAGCAACATGATCACATTTTAAGGCGTATTTTTCAATCAAAGGTTCACTAATAAAGGAATGCGTGGAGCCTGGATCTATCAAAGCATAAACAAATTCAGAACCTAACTCCACCATACCTGCAATAACATCAGGGTCATCTTCTTGTTCGCGGCCTCGAACGTGGTACATCTGGGCTGAGGTCTTTGGATTTCGGCTTCCTGAAGGAGCATTATTGTTGTGGGGCCTTCTGGAAGAACCAGACGGTGCTTGATTTATTCCCCTCCCTTTTACTGGAACGTTCTGGGAGGCTATAGAGGTAGGGGCTTGTGGATTTTGGGGACATTGTCGGATGAAATGACCAGATTCTCCGCACAGGTAACAAGAACCTGACTGTTTACGACACTGTCCCAAATGTCTCTTTTGACAAAAATTACACAGAGGGATCTGAGAACTTTTGGCAGAGCCTCTTGTACTGTTTATTGAGGTCGTACGCGTAACAGTGGTCCCACCAGATGGAAATTGAGAGACATAATTAGAGTTAGGTAGCTGTTGATTGGCAGATGACCTTTGGTCCCACTGTCTTCCTCTTTTTTGAGATAGAGGAGGTTTGGAATCTTCTCGGAATCTTTTATCAGGTCGAGCTTGGTTTCCCTTCCTTCTTTCCGAGGCTCTTTGAGAAGCTTCAGTTGCAATGGCTCGATTCACCAGTATTTGAAAATCCTCGATTTCCAGAGCAACAAAAAGAGGACGTAATTCATCGCAGAGGCCATCTATGAACATTCTACATTTTTCTTTTTCAGTGTGAATGATATCAGTACCATATCTAGCGTATTTGCAGAAGTCATGAATGTACTGCTCCACTGGCCTTCCTCCTTGCTTCAAATGGAGGAACTTTTTACGTCTTTCAGCGAGGTAATGCTCACTAATATACTTTTTACGAAATTCCTGGAGGAAAAATTCCCAGGTTACTTTATGTTCGGGTACAGTGAGAGTTACAGTGTGCCACCAGCTTTGTGCTTCATCTGCAATCAGGGCTAAGGCACACTCCAACTTATGCTCCTCGGGGCACTTTAGTTGCTTGTTGATTACTTTCAAAGTATTTTCTAGCCAATATTCTGTGAATTTCAGGATTATCCAGATCTTGGCCAGTAAATGTATAAACTTGATAACGTTTTAGCTTATCTATTGGAGCTCGAGAGATCTGCTGAGCAGCTTCAGCAGATGAGGAAGGTGCTTCTTGTCGAAGAGACACCACTACTTGTTTTATCATGTCAGCCATAGACATCAAATAGTCTTGTTGAGCCGACAACATAGGTGGAAGATGGGGTGGATCATTCTGAGCCACTTGTTCGGTACTTGGCTCTGGCCTCACATTTTCCCCTCGAGTGGAAGAGGAATCATGATCGGGCTCATTTGTTTCTTTCCTAATAGTAGGAGCAGTCATTTTGGGTCTAGACACACATAAGAATTAAATCGTGTAAGTTGCAAGTCACAAAATACATATTTAATCAACTCCTAAGTGGCATATGAGACATAGACTCGTTAACGAATGCCTGGTTAGTCCTAGAATCGACTAAACTCTAGCTCTGATACCACAAATGTAACACCCCCTTCCCGGCCTGGTAGAGAACCGGGTCGGAGAGCGCTACCGGAAACGATGCGGAGATCGGAGACATAAATTCAAAGTTCAAAAAAATCATTTCGTAATATTTTATTAATCTCTTTTAAGACTTAACACTCAACTTATTAACAACTTACTCAATTGGGGTCAATTTTAAACTTTTTCAAACTTAGGGACTAAATTGTAATTTTCACAAATTAAAGGTCTTTATCTGAATTTCGTGAAAATATACTGAAATTAAACTTACTAGTTATTAGCCTGTAAAACCTCATTACTATCGGAGGTTATTTATCTACCTGATTAGACGATGCAATATTTAGTGACTATTTTGTAAAATATTCAAATCTATTTCTTTTTATTATCTTACTAAAATTCTTTACATATTTAAATGAGCCTAACAACTTACAAAAATCTTAGAGTCCTTTCTAATCATTCTTATTAGAAAATTATTCGTATCTATCATTATTATTGTTCTAACATTTATTTAATAGGACTTTTCTAAATTACTAAAATAAAACCACATTATTAAATTACAAAACACAATTTATACAAAAGTTGGATCATATGCCACTTTACTAGGAGTTCATGAAAGATATCATACATATAAGGTAGAGATGTGACTTGCAACTGCACCACACGATCAAAGGTTGGAAATCTATCAGGGTCCTGAAAATGCATGAGACACGTATGTTAGGCTTACATAGCCTAGTGAGGTAGTCATGATAGTGAATTAACAATAATATGAGTGTCATGATTAGATATAATTTAATCTAACTCATTTGCATGCTTCTATAACAGTATAGGCATAACATGATCAGATATCCATATCACTGACATAACATAATATAATCATATATCTTATCATAAACATGTCATAGTATAACATATCGAACACATATTATATTGGTACCATTGGATACGCGGATTCCCTGTACACCATATCATGAATCAATAATGAGCCGTAGCCCTGAGCCGTAGCTCCATATATCCCTTACACTTCCATCCTTTTATCTCCCACATATAGGCCGTAGCCCTGGACCGTAGTCCTCCCTTACATGGTGAGCTCGAATATTCCTATGGCATGCCAATTGTATCCAACGTCCATAAATACACATAATTTCACATAGTCCATGATTTTCAGATCATATCATATCAAATAGCAAGATGAGCCGTAGCTCCATATCAGATAATATTTCATATTATTTTCATATACATGTAGCATATTATAATCATTTTTTAAGCATATCAAAATAATGCAGGGTACTTACCAGATGCAAATAAATTCATAATTAATGCAATAGGAAGGCACCGAGCCTACCCCTGACACGACTATACCCACATATCAGAACATAAAAAAATATCGGAATGACACCGTGTCACCCGAGACAAATGCATCTACACTCACCTTGACAGACCGGTGCTTTATTTTTATTTATTGGGCTTGAAAGTTGATCTGAATTGACCTCGTGTACTACGATAAAAATTAATTAAAATAATAAGACAGTATCGAATATATATAAAAATATTAATCAAACTCGATACCGAAACTTAAACTAACTAGAGATTTGAGCTTACCCCGTCGTCAGCAAAAATTCGATATTACTATATCGAAAATATCGGACTACCAATCAAACATTGAATCGTATCCTACTAATAATTTTTTTTTTCTTCCTCAATTGCCGTGGGATTTCATCAATCTCCCCCCCCCTTTTATACTAATTTTTGGTGTTACTATTTCACCTACCAATTCTTATTTTAATCAACAAATAGCCACCTTATTTGACTGTGGAGAATTCACGGTGGTTTCCTTCAATTTGCCGTGAAGGCTACTATAATTTAGCAATTTGCATTAGTGGCCAAGCCACCCAACGCCACTTGCTTTTCTTTTTATTTTTTTTTATAATATAATAATAATAATAATAATAATAATAATAATAAACTATCATAAATTACCCTGAAAAATATTTATTGGTTCAGATAAGATCGAATAAATTATTCAATCGATAAAAATATTCGGTCACCGGAACTTAATTCCGACTAGACCGGTTTTTGGGATGTGTCAACTCACCCTCCCCTATTTATACTCAAACATGGACGGCAAACACCCCTTTTCTTTTCTTTTCTTTTTTTTTTCTTTACCTACTCCATAAAATAATAATAAATTTAACTTACTCCATAAAATAATAATAAATTTAACCTACTCCATAAAATAATAATAAATTTTACCTACTTCATAAAATAATAATAAACCGAATAAAAAAAAGATTTCGAACCTAATTTCTACTAGACCGGTTTTGGGATGTGACAGAGAAAAGTTGAAGTACCGAAGACATCTTTAGGGGCAAGATGTGATCACCTTGAGCTCTAAGTTATGTCGTTTTATTTGACCAGTGTATTAGTTACCTTCATAGAGATGTTGAACAGAATATTTTCCTGAGTTTCTTGATCAGTTGTAGTAGCTCTTCTAGATGTCACGTGAGTATATTCAAGTACCGAGAAAGATCATGGCAAGTTTTGAAGTTAGTGTGGTAGATTCTATTAGAGAATCAGTGGTATGCCAAGTTGAGCCAACGTGAACTCCGAGTTAATGAAGATGTTCTCCTAGGACATGTAGATCAGCCGAGTGCATTAGAGTAAATCCTAAGTAGGCAGAAGAAGATGTGAGTTGGAAGGAGCTGAAGACTGTGATAGGTATCTATAGTTCCTAGGTCTAGCATTGTTACTATCGGAGAATTGTGAATAGTCTTTCGAAGATAGCTACTCCTTTGACAGATTGCTACATAAGAATGGCCAGTTGTGTGGCCAGATGCGAGACAACGAGCCCTTGGGAAACCGAAAGAAACTTTGAAGAGAGCTTCGACCTTGAATCAGTCTATATCAGAAAAAGAGTTTGCGAATCATAGTGATGTGTTACATGTAGAGTTAGGTTGTGTGCTTATGCAAGACAGAAGATTGTGGCTTGTTCATCGAGCTAGTTGGAAGATTGTGAGAAGAGTTATCCGATATGAGACATAGAGTTAATTACAGTTGTATTTGCTTCGAAGACTTAGAGACAAAGCTTGTATAGCAAGAATGCACAGTGAGTATGTACGTATCATCAGAACTTGAAATATTTGAAGACTTAGGAAGGGTGAAAACTTGAACAGCATGAAATGTTAGAACCGCTTGAAGATTGTAATATCAAGATTGAGTACCATCCGAAGATAGCCTCCGTAGTGACCGATGTTCCGAGTAGTGATTGTTGTTAGATTGGTAGTTGGGTTGCGGGTTGTATTTGCCGAATTCAGTTACCGAATGCCAGTATTCTTGTGGCCGCGTTTCATGTTGAGCCTACGCTGAGTCAGAATGTTTGAAGAGAAACAGTTGCAAGACAGATTCTTGGCACCTCACGTGCGAGGCATAGTAGAAGGAAGACCTTCAGAATACAATTTCAGAGATGATAGAGTTTTGTGTTTCAGAGACAGAATAGTTGTACAGATTGACATAGTGTTTTGAGACGTATTGTTTTGGCCGAAGCACACGGTAGTTCATGTATATTGCTTCTGAGTAGTATGAAGACGTATTGTGGGTTGAAAATGAGTGTTTCTAGATTGAGTGGATGAATGATGTGGTTCAGTATAAGAGTCAGTGTATAGTTTGCCAGTGTGTCAAGACCGGGGATCAGTTTTCTCCTAAATTGTTTTGAAGACGTCTGCGCAGTGTTTGGTTAATTGATGAAGTCGGATGATCAGTTAGAGAGAGAGTCATCGGTCAATTTTGAACAGTGCTGCATGAGTTTGTGAATTGGGCTGGTTCTGTTGTTTATTTGTTGCGGTTACCACCAGAGTTAGAAAGAGGTTTGTAAAGGGGTTCTGTGTATCTATGACTCAGGAGTGTGAGTTGGATTTGTTTCATGCTTTGTTGTAGAAGAGATTGAGTTGAGTTTGAAATTTGCATGCCTTGAAGAATCAGTTGAGATCTTAGTGTCAGATAGCAAATGTTGTGTGGTAAGTCATTCGAGTTGGTTAATATGGTGTTGAGAAGACAAGGAAAGTGTGGAGTAACATGTTTTAGTGGCTCCCCATGTTCGATAAATTTCGGGGATGAAATTTCCTTAAGTGGGGGAGAGTTGTAACACCCGGGTTTAGGGGTCGGATGGAAATAATATTAAAATATTGTTTCGGGTTTTAGATATTTGAATCAAAAAAATTCTATGTTGGATCAAAATTGTTTTGGGAATTAAATCCCATGGATTTTATGATAAAGGAGGATTTACCATCTCATTAATGGCAAAATGGTAAATAAGATGAACTTTTAAAATTAAAACCCCTTTTTGTTGAATTAAAACATGTGCTCATCTTCTTCACCCCATTTTCACCATTTCAACGACATGGAAGCTCTCTCCCTCCCCCTTTCATCATTTCATCTCTTTCAACTTCATCTTTGGAGCTTTTTAAAAGGTAATTGTGTTTTTGACTTGGTCTTGTCTTCCTCTTCGTGTTGGTACCAATATTTCTCATATTCTTTCATGATTTTTGAAATGTGAAGTTTTAGGGTTTTGTTTAAAAATGAGAGCTTTATGGTCTTTAACTTAAGCCATTGATTTATTATTGTTAGCTAAGTTGTTTGCAACTCCTAAGGTCCAACATAAGTGAATTTTAAAGTGTTTTATCATGATTCCCGAAATTGGATAAAAATGGGTTTTTAGGAGGGTTTTTAGTTGAGTTTTGGGTGTGGTTTGTGTTGGAAATTGAGGTTTGATGTTAGGGTAATGGTTAGGGGTTGATTTGGGATTGTTTGTGGGTGCTATGGATGTTGGAAACATGGTTTTTGGACATGGTTTAGGGGCTGCCCGAAATTGCAAAGTGTGGGGTTTGGTCATGGCTTGCAACGTTGTAAATTTGATTTGAATTGTTTTCCGGGTTGGTATTTTGATGTTGGGCTGATTTGGAATTGTTTGAAATGTTTTCGAGGTTGTTTAGAAGCGGGAATTTGTGTTGGGGAAGCTTCGGGAAGAAATCCGGAAATTTGAGGGAGGTTGCTTGCTTGGCTTGGAGCTTGGAAGCTTAGGTGAGTGGTTAAATGTTTTTGAATTGGTTTTGAGTATTTGGTTCAAGCATGTGAACCTAGGATGGGCTTGGTAAACCCACCTAGAGTTGGGATTAGAGTGGTAGCCTAATCCCAAGCTTTGATTAGAGACTTTGGTTGCACTCTTTAATGGTTGTATATGCCTCGTGTTAAATCGTGATGGTGTTGGTTATATATATGTTGTATACATGTATGTTGAGGCATGTTGGATGCATTGTTGTATGTATGTTGATGATAGATATGATATGGTTAATCACGTGTGCAAAATATGATGTGTTATGGTTGTTAATGATGTACATGTGTGTTGTCATGTGAGATGAGATTATAAGGTGATTGCTTGATCCGAGGATCATGGTGAGTACATGCTAGGCATGGAAATGTGGTTTGTGCATGATAGTAAGTCATGGTGAGTACGTGCTAAGCACGGAAGTTGTTAATAAATGGTATTGTGGAATGTATTAGTATTGGCACTAGAAAGCTTGGGTACAAATGATCGATCATTAGGATGTTAGTGTGTACACATGAGTCAAAAGTCGCGCGTGGCCTTGGTGGCGTTGAGTCACCAAGGAGGAGTACGGGTACGCCCAGAAATTGTATTTACATTAGTCGGTGATGAGTGGAATCCCATCGACGGGCGTGAGGATGAGTGGAATCCCCTCCGCGTGAGATGAGGCGTGAGGATGAGTGGAATCCCCTCCGCGTGAACGGTGATGAGTGGAATCCCACCGTCAGGTAATGGTTGTGTTGTTGGATGTGAGTTCCAACGGTTATCCGCATATTCGAGTCATAGCTAGGTGCCAATACGAATTGTAGTTTATGTTGCCATTATGTGGTTAATTGTGAGCCAATGTGATTTGGGATGTGTTGCTAACATGGTTTAATATATGTGATTTCATGTATTGTGGTTTTGAACATGTTGAGCATGACATGATATTGATTATATGTTCGTGCATCATTTAGAATCATGGCTCGTGTGGACCGGAGGTAAGAACATGCATTTTATCTTGGTCGTAGCTCGTGCTTGGACCCTGCATTGTCGAGGTTTGTTTTTAAAGAGCTTACCCTCACTAAGCTTTTATGCTTACGCTCTCTTTTGTTCGACAATGCAGATAAATAGCTTGTGGGTGGCAGAGGCAAGGGAAGGTCTCCAAGTGTTGCTTTTGGTGAGCTCAATGTATGGATTTCAAGTAATAGAATGTAATAGTTAAGCAATGGGATAGGAATTGTTGATTCGAGTCTTGATGTATGTCTATGGTTGACGTGATTTGTAAGCATGTTATATCTTGCCAAATGCTAGTACCATGGATGTCTTATGAGTGCTTAGGTTGCTTGAATGGCATGTGGACTCACTTGATATGTGTGATGCTTATTGGTTCTTTTTAAATGTCTTCAAGCATGCTTGTATGAAAGGCTCTTAATGTGTAATTTGCCATGTTAGAAAGATTGTCCAAATCCATGCTTGTATGTGTCTGAGTATGTTAAATCTAGGATGTATGCCTCTAGACCTTGTTTGATGGTTTTGTGTGCCTTCAGGGGGTCCTATGGGTCCTTTAGACTTGTCAAAACACCCCTAAATCTGTATTTCAAAGGTTACAGACTGCCGGCGTTTCGAAACGGGAGGGATCGTTTCGGAACGGGTAGGCTTCAGGGACCCCGTATCGGAACGCGTTTCGATACGGTATGGCCTTTGGAACCCCTGTTCCGAAACGCGTATCGGAACGTTTTGGCTACTGGAATTCTGAGAAATTCACGAGATGAAGGTGTTTCGAAACGGCATGTTTAAAAGATTAAAAGTGGGCTGTTTAATTGCTGTTTTGGGTTCGAATGTTTGTCTCTTGTATTCTTGTTCCGCTGTTTGACCACATAGGGTTTAATATCCATTTAGACAAGATTTTAAAATGAAAAAAAAAATAGGGTTGCTAACCGAGGGGGAACTTTAACGGGTTTCGCTTCGGTTTTCCCCGTGTGGCCCACTCGGACCGGTCAACCGGCCAGACCGGGACGAGGGGGTTACAGAGTGGTACTGTTGGAGACGACAGAGACATCGATAGCGATCATGGTCCACAACAAGTTGCGGTTCAACGTGGACGACGCAATCTCCCGCGAACTCGACGTTCACCAAATTGTGGTACCGGCGGACATAGGCAGTAGTTATATTTTTTTCTATGTTTTTTGAAATTAGTTTGTGCAAACTATTATGTTTTTTTTAATGTTAGTTGTTTTTAAGTAATGTTAATTTATATTTTCTTAATTGAAGTATTATATATTCAAAATTATTAATTAATACTTTCATATTTAAAAACTTACATAACTTACATCGAAAGCACTACATCGAAAGCACTGAGTTCACAAAATACAAGTACGCAAGATAAATAACTTACATAACTTAATCAAAATTACATTACTAATTGTAGTCGGTACTTATGTCAGACGTTAAGTTTAGTTCCTCAATTATTTGTTCTTTCTCCTGTCATCTCTGATAAATTTGTAAGAGCATGTCATTCTCGTCTTGGCTAGCTAACTCATTCTCGTCTTCGCCAGCTAACGCATTCTCGTCTTGGCCAGTTAACGCATTTGTTGAAGAACTTGACTTGTCATCAAATTTCACGCTAAGCTCGATGTTTGTTCTCCCAGCACGTTTGTATGCCCAAAACATCTTCCGTATATCTTTCTTATCTGACAGTGTGAGCATATAATGCTCCTCGGGGCCGGGCTCATTGACTGGTACTTTCACTTGCAAGGCCTCTATTTTTGCGCTCGCCAACTCTTTAACCCGTTTCGAGATCAACTCAAATAATTCATTTCTTGTGATTGTTTCACTAAAAGATGTGTATAAGTATGTTCCACGAAAAAAATACAGTAGTTGAATATCAAGCCATTATCGCGTGCAGAAAGGCAGAAATTTGATGAGAAAGTAATAAGTTTGATGGGATGCCTAAGGCAGAAATGCAGAAATCTCGTGATGATAGGAAAGTAATAAGTTTGATGGGATGCCTAAGGCAGAAATACAACCTATTTATACAGGTGGTGGTAGGCATGCAGGGTCCTATTTGCGTGTTAGAAATGCGGATTCATCAGAAATAATTTTGAAATTCGCGTTCTAGAGAACGTGAATATCTGTATCCGTACTGAATTCGCGTTTTGTAGCACGCGAATTCTATAGATTTATGATTAATTCGCGTTCTGTAGAACGCGAATTCCAAAGAATCCTATAGAATTCGTGTTATGCACAACACGAATTCCAAAATTATTGGGCTGACAAATGTTTTACCAGGCTTTACCAGGCTTTGGGCTGACAATTGCATTATGGTGCTGCACAATTCTATCAGAATTCAATAATTATTGGTATGCACAATTCTATTTATAATTGAGGGTGCACATAATTTCTAGATGCACCCTAACAAAACTTAGAATCACAAAGCTCATCAATTTTCAGAAATGACACCGCGAATTGAAGTTATAGTATACTACGATGGTCAGATGGTCCCCTATTCATACATTGGGATCATATTTCAATCTGAAAATACTGTTACGATCAACATTCCGAGACGATCAACGTTCCAGTCGCTTAGGACCTCAATATCCAAGAAGGTTCCCAATCGCTCAGGGAGAGAGTTGCAGTATTTGAAGTATCGATGTCCAACGTCGATAGAGCCACTGTATTACACAATATTCGATGTTGAAGACGACAGTTCTATAGAAATGATGATAGATACACATTGTCAGTAGGGGTGGGAGAAAATACCCGGCCCGATTGACCCGACCCGAAAACCCGACTACCCGAAACAAAAATACCGGGTAATTCCCGAAAAAAAATTACCCGATCGGGCCGGGTACCCGACCCGGCAAATTTCTCGGGACACGGGCCGAGAGTTTTCCCTTACCGGGTACCCGACCCGACCCGATAAAATTTAATATATATTTTTTTATATTTAAAATTATATTTTTATTTTATGTTTCTTAATATTTTCACTCTAAAATTAAGTTTAAATCCCTATAATTTTTTCTATGTTTGTATTATATTCTTTTAATTTTTAAGTTTAATTTTTTTTTTAAATATTTTTGTGTTTAACATATGATTTTTTTAATTCTAAAATAATAAAAAAAATATGAACCGGGTACCCGGTACCCGATTACCCGGGTACCCGAATTTTACGGGTACCCGAATCCCGGGTACCCGGATTTAATGGGCCGGGACACGGGCCGTTTAAAGAGGTACCCGGACGAACCGGGTACCCGAATCCCGGGTACCCGACAATTCTCACCCCTAATTGTCAGTACTCAATGGGATGGGCCATGGAGTTGTTTGCAACATTTGCTGAAGTTCACGTTGGCGCTCATAATGTGGTACCAAATTGGATACGAGCAAATCTCGAGTTCAATCCAAATGCTATTAGTCCGACATCGAGTTTACGACGTGACTTCAGCCTTCTACAAACAAGCAATGATGAAGCTTCATCGTCTTCGTCTTCACGGCAACAACATTCTTCCATTCCAAGGTTCGAATTTGACCTTAACTTGCCACCAACCCAAGAGTCGTCATACAATCCATACGTTCCAAGAAACGATGATTTCTCTACCGGGCGCCACTCAACATACATTCCATACACGGAGTCTTCAACGTACAATGAACAGTTTAACCCGTTCGATGCTTTCTCTACCGGGCGCCACTCAACATACATCCCAAGTCACCGAAATGTGGATGATATGTTATCCGTGGGGCGACATTCAACCGCCGTTACTGTCGATCCAGTTATGACTTCAGAACCTGTTCACGCACACGTTTATGATGACGCAGAACTTTTCCAGTTTGATGAGGCGCTTTCTGATGAAGAGCCGCGTACAGAGGTTGGGCCCGATGGTGACGAGATGTGTCTATTTCCTCATGAACCATCTGACATTGATGAGCCGGTGGAATTAGAGGAGAGCGTAGAAAACTCTTCTGAGGATGATGAGGACGGTGATGTTCGTTCGACGCAACTGCATGGACCAAGCAGTTGCGCAACGTACTACGACCCACCTTCGCACTTCACAACAGTGGATATGGATGGCTTCTTTGATACTTAATTCCTAGAACATCCACAATTAGATCATTTCAACCAATGGAATGTGGGTTCGACTGAGCTACATGTTGGAATGGTCTTCAGGACAAAAAAACTCGCGAAGGCTGCCATCAAGCATTACAACATTGAGCGCTCAATTACGTCCACCGTTTCGAAGACTGAGGCCAGGAAATATATTGCAGAGTGTCTTCACAAGTCCTCCGGATGTAAATGGAGGGTTCGTGTGTCGCGATTGAAAAGGCTGAATGACCTGTGGAAAATAACGAGATATACAGGGCCCCATACATGCTCCGTTGGGAGCATCAGCCAAGACCATCCTAACTTGGATGTACACGTGCTTTCTGACACAATCCTTCCACTCGTGAAAGCAAACCCACGTGTATCTGTGCTAGTGTGTATAGCTGTCATCAAATCCATTTACAGGTACACTGTCAATTACGATAAGGCATGGTATGTAAGATATCGAGCCATCGAAACATTATACGGGCAATGGGAGCTATCATACAACGATCTGCGGTCATGGCTTCAAGTTATGCATGAATACAATCCAGGGACAATTGTGGAATTGGAGACTGTTCCGAAGTACTACAACGATCGTGTTGTACCAGGGGAGGTCAAATTTCATTGTCTTTTCTGGACGTTCCCCCAATGCATAAAGGCTTTTCTGTTGAGATGTGTGGGGCTCGATTCGTTCAACCGATTATGCTCACCAAGTGGTGGAGAGGTGGATTTTTAGGTGGAAGGGTTTAGGAAGCTAGAAAGAATAAAGACACAATGATTTATAGTGGTTCGGTCTTCTAACAAGCACCTACATCCACTACCTTAGCTCCCCACTAAGGATTTCACAATCAATCCACTAATTGATTCGTCCCCTTTTTCTAGGCTTAGGAGGAAACCCTTACAACCAATCAAGCTTTCTACCCAAAGCCTTGATTGAAACCCTCTTTACAAGAGATAAACAAAGCAAACTTATAATCCTCTAATAGGAGTTTGTTTGCACAATTAAGCACTCACCCAATCCTAAAACACTTGAGCAAATTTGACAATTTTGGCTCACTAGTGTTTGTCTATACAAGAATTGACAATTTAAGTGCTAAGACAATTTATTGATCATTTGATGTTTGACAATCTGAGCATTAGTCTTCTCTTGATGCTTGGAGGTCCCTTTTATACTCCTAAATGAGTTTGTAGCCGTTAATAGCCGTTGAGGATGAATTGGAGCCGTTGAGGACTTAATTTCCCTTCATAAATGTTGTTCTGCAGTTAACGGTATCGATACACGTGGAACGGTATCGATACGGCCTTCTTAGGAACTAGCCGTTGGGCTCTTGCCTGCATAGGCGTATCGATACGCTTGAGGGCGTATCGGTACCCTTTGACATTTAAATGGCCGTTGGGAAATAGTCGTTGGGGTAGTTAAAATGGGATCGGTATGCTGACGTGGCGTATCGAAACGACCCCCTCCGTATCGATACACTAAACCCTCGTATCGATACGGGTTTTGACAGTGACCAAACCAGGGCAAAATGGTATCGGTACGGGTACAACCGTATCGATACTGGTGACGTGAAAAGTTAAGTTTGGCTTATTAAAACATGAAAAATCTTTGTCAAAAAACTCTTAAAATACCTCAAACATAATTTCAAGTTGTTTGGACTTAAAAACAAGTTTTAAATTCTTTTCAAATTAGTCCAAAACATTTTTCAATTATTATATCAAAACATTGGTTCTACAATCTCCCCATTTTTGATATAATAAAACTAACTTAAAAAATTGTTTGGGTTCTCCCCCTTTAACCTTAAAAAAAGTGAATAAGAGATTAAAGATATGAAGTCAATTAAAGCTCCCCCTTATTCATTTGAAAATCCAATTTTTTCAAAACCATTTCTCCCCCTTTTT
Organism: Hibiscus trionum; assembly: GCA_030270665.1. Taxonomy (NCBI): domain Eukaryota; kingdom Viridiplantae; phylum Streptophyta; class Magnoliopsida; order Malvales; family Malvaceae; genus Hibiscus; species Hibiscus trionum. The sequence continues at coordinate 2,683,745 of BSYR01000016.1, forward strand.
GTTATATCAAAAAGAATTTAAAATGACATTTAGCTCAAGATAACATAGGAGGCAAAAAAAAATTTGACACACTTGAAAATTTTTGGTTTAAAATTGGCTCCCCCTTACTCAAAGCATCATTGAAATTGTTAGTCCATCATATATGATCATCTAGTTGAATGAAAATAAAACAAATAAATTGCTAAAACAACTAGATTTTACCAACACTTGAACCCAAGGGAGGATGTGAAGCCTTCCTTCTTCAAGTGTTCCTTCTTTGTGTGCATGGAGCTCTCCCTCAATGTTTGACTTATTGAACATCTCCATCACACCTAGCAATAGACAATCAAGTAATTTTTGGTATCCAAATTGCTTTGGATCCATGAACGTTAGAAGCACAAATTTTTGACCCCTTAGGAATCCATTTTTCAATGTCATCCTTTTTAATTGAAGTGGTTAGTCCTTTTGGGACCCAAACACTTCTAAAACATTTACCATTTTTAAATCTAGGGGCACTAGATTGTCTAACATAAAAATTTGATTTTCCAAAATTGTTTTTCTTTTCAAGCTCTTTGGAAATCAAATCTTTTTCTTCTTGAACATTTTGAAGCAATTTTTGTAAATCAAAACATTTTAATTCAAACTCTTCAAGTTTTGCTTCAAGTTCAAGTTTGGTTTTAGAAAGCAAATCATTTTGAATTTTTAACTTTGAAACCAATTTTTTGTTTTTCAAAATGTGGCTTTTAAAATCTAAAACCAAATCATCATAGGCATCTTGTAATTCATCAAAGGAATAAGAACATGAAGTAGATGAATTAGAAGTTACCCTTGAATCTTCTTCGATGGCCATAAGGCAAAGGTTGGCTTGTTCATCGTCGGTGGAGTCTTCATCACTCCAAGTAGCCAAATGTGCCTTCTTCTTATGGCTTGAAGTGTTTGCCCTCTCCTTTCTCTTAGGTTCTCGTTCAAGCTCTCTCAAGGCTTTCTTCATGAACGGGGCACACTTCTTGAAGAGATGAACTATCTCTTCATCTTCATCCTCCTCTTCACTTGAGTAGACATGATGGCAAGTGGAGGATTTGAGAGCCATGGCACTAGCATTGATGCCAAGCCCTTTGATTTTCTTCTCTCCCATCGCTCTAATTTCTTCCCTTTTCTTCTCCTCTTCCTTGTTCTTCTTCATGATTTGGTGAGTGAGAAGAGACCTCATAAGCTCATCAAGCTTCAAAGTCTTCAAATTTTTGGCTTCGATGATGGCGGTCCTCTTTGAGTCCCAAGACTCGGGAAGTGAGTAGATGAGCTTTCGAACAAGCTTTTCTTCCGAAATGGGTTCTCCATACCCTTTGAGACCATTGGTGATGGTGGAGAATCTATCGAACATTTTCTCAATGTTCTCTTCCGGATCCATTTTGAAGTTCTCATACTCCAAGGTTAGGAGCCCAATCTTGGTCTCCTTGACTTCATCGGTCCCCTCGTATGTGACTTCAAGCTTGTCCCATACCTCCTTGGCACTCTCACAAGAAGACATCTTTTCGTAGATAGATGGGCCAAAAGCACAAAACAAGATGTGCAAGGCTTTGCAATTAAGCTCCATCTTCTTGCGATCGTCGGCACTCCACTCCGCTTTGCTTCGTTGAGGCACGAACGGACCATCTTCAACTATGTCCCATAGCTTGTAATCTCTAGACTTGATGAAAAACTTCATATTTATCTTCCAATGGGCATAGAATGTTCCGTCGAAGAAAGGCGGTTTGTCTATGGATTGCGCCATTTTGAGCCGGTTGATGAACTAGTGATCGAGCTTGCCGGATCTCCTCAATAGGATGTTAATCCTCTTCGATTGAGCCAAGCTCTGATACCAATTGTTGAGATGTGTGTAGCTCGATTCGTTCAACCGATTATGCTCACCAAGTGGTGGAGAGGTGGATTTTTAGGTGGAAGGGTTTAGGAAGCTAGAAAGAATAAAGACACAATGATTTATAGTGGTTCGGTCTTCTAACAAGCACCTACATCCACTACCTTAGCTCCCCACTAAGGATTTTACAATCAATCCACTAATTGATTCGTCCCCTTTTTTCTAGGCTTAGGAGGAAACCCTTACAACCAATCAAGCTTTCTACCCAAAGCCTTGATTGAAACCCTCTTTACAAGAGATAAACAAAGCAAACTTATAATCCTCTAATAGGAGTTTGTTTGCACAATTAAGCACTCACCCAATCCTAAAACACTTGAGCAAATTTGACAATTTTGGCTCACTAGTGTTTGTCTATACAAGAATTGACAATTTAAGTGCTAAGACAATTTCTTGATCATTTGATGTTTGACAATCTGAGCATTAGTCTTCTCTTGATGCTTGGAGGTCCCTTTTATACTCCTAAATGAGTTTGTAGCCGTTAATAGCCGTTGAGGATGAATTGGAGCCGTTGAGGACTTAATTTCCCTTCATAAATGATGTTCTGCAGTTAACAGTATCGATACACGTGGAACGGTATCGATACGGCCTTCTTAGAAACTAGCCGTTGGGCTCTTGCCTGCATAGGCGTATCGATACGCTTGAGGGCGTATCGGTACCTTTTGACATTTAAATGGCCGTTGGGAAATAGCCGTTGGGGTAGTTAAAATGGGATCGATACGCTGACGTGGCGTATCGAAACGACCCCCTCCGTATCGATACACTAAACCCTCGTATCGATACGGGTTTTGACAGTGGCCAAACCAGGGAAAAATGGTATTGGTACGGGTACAACCGTATCGATACTGGTGACGTGAAAAGTTAAGTTTGACTTATTAAAACATGAAAAATCTTTGTCAAAAACCTCTTAAAATACCTCAAACATAATTTCAAGTTGTTTGGACTTAAAAACAAGTTTTAAATTCTTTTCAAATTAGTCCAAAACATTTTTCAATTATTATATCAAAACATTGGTTCTACATTTTCGTCACTACAAACCTATGCTTAAGATCGACAGTACATTTTTTTATGGCAGGTACACGCAGATCTTGCTAATTGCAGTTGCCCAGGATGGCAACATAAAAGGTATCACAATTGCTTTTGCGATTGTTGAAAAGGAAAATATCCCTTCTTGGGAGTTTTTTTCCTTTACAACCTCCGCAAGTATGTCCTGCGCCGGGTTTTGCGTACACGTGAAGATGGCCTAGCTATTATTTCAAATAGAGGCGCAGGGATTTGGGGAGCAATTCAACGTTTGGGAGATTCATGGAAACCCCCATACATATATCACCGGTATTGTTTGCGGCATATAGCAGTAAACTACTATCAGAGGTTCAAGAACGAGGATGAACGTATAATGGTTCTCCGTATGGGTATGCAACCATTCTATTTTGTTATTCTAGGTCCACCATTTTCATATTATTACCAATTAACTATATTGCATGTCTTATTCAACAGGCAACACACACCGAGTTAATCAAGTTGAAGAGGTGCTGGAGGAGTTGCAATTGAGGAATCCACACGGGTATAACTATCTTATGGATATACCGAAGGAGAAATGGTTGCGGTGTTATGACGGGGGTCGTCGATACAGCCATATGACAACAAACTTGGCTGAGGAGATCAATTCGTCTCTTAAGGGAACACGTCATTTACTTATCACGTCCGTTGTCAAAGCAACATATTACCAATTGACAACCCTTTTCGCAACCCTCGGCAAACAAGAAATAAACTAGATGGCATGTGGCCACATATTTCATCCAGATCTCGTCGACAAAATCCAAGCGTCCATTGCGCATGCAAACTCGATGGGTGCGTTGTGCTTCTCTCGTCGGGAACACATCTTTGAGGTCACGCAATTTTTCGAACCGCTGCAAGGAATAACACAATACACCTACGTGGTTGATTTGCAAAAACGAGCGTGCGATTGAGGGGAGTTCCAGACATTCAAGTTCCCGTGTTCGCATGCTTTCGCAGCATGTGCATCGGTTCATTTTGATGCAACGACACTCTTTGATTCGGTCTACAGGCTTGAAACCATTTTCAAGGTTTACCGAAACAAGTTCTCTCTGATCGGAAATGCACGTGACCGTCGTATAATCAAAAATGAACCAAAGATATGCCCAGATCCCTCCCTGCGACGAAAGAAAAAAGGCCGACCAAAATCAACGAGGATTCAATGTGACGAGGATATGGTTCCGAGAGAAAAGACTGGACAACCTAAGAGGTGCGGTAAATGTGGGAACACTGGACATGATATTAGGAAATGCCCTCTTAGGACCGGCCCCCGAATTAACTAGATCAACCATTGTGTACTATTTTCTAATTTGTGAACTTGTATTATCTGGTAATTTAATAAATCTTATGGGTACTCTTTTCCCCCTACATAGGTTTAGAGGGGGGTTTTAACGAGGCCCTTTAACTTAAAAAAACATGCCTATGGACACATTTTTTTGCTTCGAAAATGTTACTTTGATAGCATTTTTAACACAATTTTCTCACATTTTTGGACACCGTCTTCCTCTAAACTTTAGCACCACTGTAAAATTAAGCTGCACATCTTTGTCTCCAAACTTAGAAAAAATCAAAAAAAAAGTTTGGAACACACCGTAAAATGCATTTAAACATGCTTATACAATAATGTTTCCTTCTAAAACATTGTTACTTGCCCATTTCCAGGCCATTTTCAAACATCTTAGGATGTTGTATACGCTCGTATCTTCACACCATCTTAAAGATATGTTTCAGTACGACACCGTTATAGTTCAAAAATTTAATCGGGTCCCCAGATAATCTGTTATTCGATCACAAATATAGCTACCTGAACATTTTTTATTGGTTTGAATACATCTTTCTCCTGAATTTCTCGTGCGGGGGGTTGTAATAAAACGTTGAATTCGCGTCTTGTAGGACGCGAATTCTGTTTTGACTGACACGGCACAGGAATTCGCGTTCTGTGCAACGCGAATTTGGAATTCGCTTTTCCCATGACGCGAATTTGTCCTACATGATCTTTTTCCGAATATCAAACTTTGGGGGTTATTTTTCCCAATAAATTCCCAAAAGGGAATATTCAAACCAATTTACTCAGAATTTAACCAATTAGAAAGTACAGACAATGGTTTATTGTTTTCAGGAGTGTGATGAGGCCTTAACTGCGTATCAGTAGATGATGATACATCACTAGACTTGTTGCCCTTTGATGCAGTTGACCCTTCTACATCTTCAGATTGACTAGGCAGCATACGCAGTTTCTTGAGAAGATTAAATCTAAATTTATGCATATAACAATGATGGCTCATTAGGATAGACCAAACAAAAGAAGGGGTTAAAATCTAACCAAACATTTTTTTCACAAATAATAGATACAAACAAGCACCATTATTAACAATAAAGGATAAACATTATCAACATAAATATAAAAATAGATATAACAATGATGACTCGATAACAAATTGCATTATCACAATTTAACTGCGTCTTTGATTATTGTCAAAGTATGATATACCTACAAAATAACATAATAAACATCATATAAAGTACATCTGGACTTCGAGGAACCTATTGCATATCCGAAGTAGCGATGCCCTTATTCCTGACATGCTAAGTGCATCTTTGAACTCTGTTTCCAAGTATGGGATATTGTTAGGGAGCATAGGGGAAAAATGTTTTGGGACAAAACCCTGAGAGAAGAGTAAATTCATCTAAAAAGCATCATTTAAAGAGACGATGTTAAGTTTAATCCTGATAAAAGAAAAAAATGTCACAAAAATAGACAAGACTCTTAACTATTTTTCGAACGAAAAGACGAATACTAATTAAACAAAAAAATACTTAAAATCTAAAAAGAATGAGTAAGAGAGAAAAAATAATTTGCCGACATTACATGAATCAATATTGATGAGTATTTAATTGGAAAAGTAAAAAACGGTTTTTTTATTTGACGTTTATGCAAGATCATGAATTTATATAAAAATGTTATTTGATCTAGTGATGAGTATTTATCAGAGTTAAAAAAGTAAATTATAAAGAAAATCACTGAATTTCTAAGGTGTATGTATTTTGATTATTAAACTTTTAATATTTATATTAAAAAATGTTTTTATTTCGATAATTGTGGTTAATAACGTTTGAGTTACATGTCATATGCTATTTTGTTTTTAATAAATCAATGCTCTCTAAAAAGATAATCACATGTCTCCAATTTTTTTTTATCCTTTCTATCAAACACTAATAAAATAAAAGGAAAGTATATTTTTTATATTTTCACTTTTTTATCTTTTTAATCCTTCAGATTTTATTTCAATTTTATTAAACAAAATCTTAGTGATGTTATGGCGGTTGTAAGATTCCACTAATTTAGTATATCTAATCTACCCAGTGTTCTTCCAATTTCTGCAGTATTCAGTGTTTGCTTTGTTCGTGGATATTGCAGTTTACTTGACTTCTGAAGCGTATGTCTTTCTACGCTATAAATATAAAAAAATCCAAAATAATGGACGTAGGACCGCATAGCGCAGTGGATTAGCGCGTCTGACTTCGGATCAGAAGGTCGTGGGTTCGACTCCCACTGTGGTCGACGTGTTTTTAGTTCTTGAAAGTTGATTGCTGCAAGGCGATGAAAAACCTTTTTACAAAGCCATTTGAGCAACAAACTGCTCAACATCTTTCTTTCTTTCTTTTTTCCCTCTTAAAGGACCCATGCACAACGGTAAAATCTGGTGATAAAAAATCATTTTCACCCGGTGCATACAAGTGGACTGTTTAGTTGTAACGAAGATCTAAAGAACATCGGACTATGATAATATTGGTGTTCTGATTAGGGCTGTAAATGAGACGAGACAGATCACGAGTTACTCGAGCTCGGCTCGGTCAAAGCTCGATTCGATTGGACTCGACTCGAGCTCGAACTCGGCTCGAGTTTTTGAAGAGCCGAGCCGAGCCGAGCTACTTGATACCCGACTCGAAAAGCTCACGAGGTACTCGAAAATATAATATACTATTTTTTTATTTTTTTATAATTTAAAATCTAAATTCTTAAACTTAAAACCCTAAATATAAACCCTAAAATCTAAATCATAAATTCTAAACCCAACAACTTAAACCTCTAAACCCTAAACTAACACCCTAAACCCTAAAATTAACAAGCTTGACTTTACACAACTTGTGTATCAAAGTTTTTTCTTCATAGGACTTTAAATGAGACGTGACAGATGAAGAGTTACTCGAGTCCAATGCAGTCGAAGATTGGTTAATACTTGACTCGATTGGGCTCGAACTCGACTCGAATTCTAAACGAGCCGAGTTGAGCTCAGATTTCTCAAGCTCGTTAGAAATTACTCAAGCTCGAACTCGACTCGAAATCTTAACGAGCCGAGCCGAGCTTAGCACTACTCGAGCTCGACTCAGCTCGTTTACACCCCTAGTTCTGATCATTGTGATAAAGAAGATGAATAATGTTGACGAAAATTGAAAAAATGAATAAGGATAATATGATAAAGAAAGTGGATCGTGCTGGAATAAACTTTAACGTGCCATATTAGCTGATCATTATTCAATGATGAAGAAGATGAATAATGTTGACAAAAATTGAAAAAATTAACATGATAATGTGATGAAGAAAATGGATTGCGCTGGAATAAATTTTAACGTGCCATATTAACCGACGACAGTGACCATAATAAAACTAATTGTTTAATAATTATAATGTAAGTTATAAAAGTTTGATAATTATATTGCAAGTTTTCTAAAAATGTAGGGACTACTAGTGTAGTTTACCTTTAATTTTGTTATAGTTTATTATTATTATTATTTAATTTTTTGTTCAAACTAAATTATTTACGATTCAATTTTAATTTAATTTGAAAAATCTAAATCTTAATTTTAGAAAAATAGAATCAGATCGGATATTTTTGAACACTCTTATGAAACTGACATTTTGAAAATCAGTTTTTTTTTTAAAGCAAAAACTAATTTTCAAAAATTGAAGTGAGATCTTCATCTGATTACGTACATAGGAAGGGTGCTTTTGACAAAGCAAATACGATAGGGGGTAGTTTCGTCATATGACATAAGATGTGGAGCCGACCAATTGGTTAGTCAGGTGAGAAATCACATAGAAAGAGAAAGGGAGACTCGGGTCGGCTCCTTGTCCACTCTGGCAAATGGCAATTACGTTACCGCCAGTCTGTACCCAGCTGGCATCCACCCCTTTTGTAAACTTTAATCCCAAGACCTTAATCCAAATTCCCATAATTTTTGTATTTTCTTCTTTCCAGAGTAATTTCAGGGATTCGGAAAAGCCGAGCAGAACAACAAGGGGCAACGGCGAAACAAACATGAACGGGGTTTGTGTTTCACGTTTATCCACATTCTTTTGTTCAAGCTTAAATCCTCTGCTCTGAGTTAGGGCAAGATCAAAAGAAGGAAAAACAATGGACCCTTGCCCTTTCGTGCGCCTTACTGTTGCCAATCTAGCTCTCAAGATTCCGGTTGCGTCTAAGTCGGCGCGGTCTCTCGTTCACCCTTCGTCTTCGCCGTGTTTTTGTAAGATTAAGCTTAAGAATTTCCCTCTACAAATCGTCGTCGTTCCCTACATTCCGCCGGATAACCAGTTCCCCGAGAACCAGTTACAAACCCCAGCCGCTACATTCCACCTCAACAAAGCCGATATCGACAAACTCGGGGCGAAGTCGATATTTTCCACCAAGCCCTGCCTCAAAATCGCCATCTACACCGGTCGGGGAGGGAGTACTTGCGGGGTTAACTCGGGTCGTCTTTTGGGGAAAGTGTCGTTGCCGTTGGATCTGGCGGGAACTGAATCCAGGGCTTGCGTTTTCCACAACGGGTGGATTTTGGTTGGGAAAGAAGCTAATAAACATTCCTTTACTCAGCTTCACTTGAATGTTAAAACCGAACCCGACCCGAGGTTCGTTTTTCAGTTCGACGGCGAACCGGAATGTAGCCCTCAAGTGTTCCAGATCCGAGGAAATATCCAACAACCCGTTTTCACTTGCAAGTTCAGTTTTAGAAATACGGGTGACCGGAATCAGAGGTCCAGGTTGGTTTTCATAAATTGCATAATCAAACTATTCGCGAGATTGATTTATCATTGCGTTAAGTTAGTTTAGAACTTGGGATTGATTTATTTTAGTTAAAATCCGACAGGTCGTTACAGTCAGAGCCATGTAGCTCTCGGAGTTGGTTAAGGTCGTTAGGGAGCGTAAGAGAAAGATCCGGGAAGGAACGAAAAGGGTGGTCCATAACGGTCCACGACTTATCCGGTTCACCTGTAGCCGCCGCTTCGATGGTTACACCTTTCGTTGCTTCACCAGGTTCGGACCGAGTCAGTCGTTCCAATCCCGGTTCATGGCTTATTCTCCGGCCGGGAGATGGCACCTGGAAACCCTGGGGCCGTCTCGAGGCTTGGCGTGAGCGCGGCTCTTCTGATGGGCTTGGTTACCGTTTCGAACTCATTCCGAATAAGAGCGCCGCGGCGGTTGTTCTAGCCGAGTCGACACTCAGTTCGGGTAAAGGCGGGAAGTTCGTGATTGACCTCGGCGCTGGCAGTGCAACACCGGTGGCGTGTAGTCCGAGGAGCAGCAGGGAATTCGGGTACAGAGGGTTCGTAATGTCGGCTCGAGTGGAAGGAGAAGGAAAGTGCAGCAAGCCTAGCGTGGAGGTGAGTGTGCAGCACGTGAGCTGTACGGAGGATGCAGCGGGTTTCGTGGCTTTAGCTGCGGCCATTGATTTGAGCATGGATGCTTGTAGGCTTTTCTCTCAAAGCTTAAGGAAAGAGCTCTCTGGTCCCCAGGATTTTCTGGGCTGATTTTCCATCACTTTCTTTCTGGGGTTTGATTTTTTCCCAGAGTGGACGAGTTTTTGGTTCCATCTTGGAAAGCAAGACACCATTTTTAATTTACCGCTAACAAACAATCTGTACAGTAAAGTTTTAATTTTATATGAACTAATTAATCCATTTTAGTGCCATTAATTATTGTAGGGGTTGAGTGCATACAATCTGAATGAAACTGGGAAATTGGTAGGTGGCCGCTGGGTTCATTTGAATTTTTAATTATTATATCCCCAGTCCGTATACTTTTTGGATTTTATAAATTTAGTACCTCTACAATTTGTCTGCTGGTTTAGAAGTTTAAGCAGATAGTTCTAAAGTCACGGGGACTGAAATCACAATTAGACGTTTATCTACTGGTTTTGGAATGGGGGACCACTAGTGTCCTAACTCCTAAGCCTTTGAGATTGTAACTTGAAAAGGGGATAATAGGGAGCAAAATGACTTGTAAAAACAAAATACGCTTTTTAGGGAGCAAAATGACTTGTAAAAACAAAATAGCTTTTTAGGGAGCAAAATGACTTGTAAAAACAAAATGGCTAAAAAGCTGAAGTAGGAATGTTGGAGTGGGGAATTAGTTGTGAGGTTCACATCTTTGATTTAGCTTTTATTTGGACAACTTAAATGGTGCTTTCACTGGGGTGTGCAAAAATATTCGACATCACCGATTTGATTCGATTTTTTGTTGATATGATATTCAATTTGATTTTTATTTTCGGATCAGATATTCGATCGGATTTTTTATTTTTTAAATTATATACAGATCACAATATTTTAAGTTTTAGATTATTTGAAAATTCAAATTTTCATAGATATGATTCTTGTTATGTTTAGTAATTTTATGCTTGTTATATCGAAAATTTTGAAAAATCGAAATTTTTATAGATGCAAATCTTGTTATATTTGTCAATTTGTTGCTTGTTATGATCGAAAATCTAAAAAAAAATTATAGATACGACCGTCAAATTTAAAAAATACTTAAGCCAATTTACTATAATCGGATATTCGAATATCCAAATATCCATTTTTTGGGATCAAATACGGATCGTTATTTTATCAATTTATAATTTTAAATATTCAATTGTTTGATCGAATTCGATCTTAAATCCGAAAATCAAACACCCTAGCTTTCACTGTTGTGGTTGAAAACGAAGATAGTGCAGCGCCCCCACAGTCCCAGCCCCCGCCCCAGAACCTTTCTTCGGCCTATAGACATAAAAATAAACATGTTTTTTTTAACCAAAAAAAAATAGACATGTTTTTATCATACAATGTAGTCAATTTGTATTATATGTTCTGCTCAAATTTTAAATCAATTTACCTCTTAGCTTTGACGTTAAATGTCAGTTTTAATTTCTTTATTAAACACACATGAATTGTTAAATATGTCATATCTAAAATAACATTTAATAATAAAGCTTACGACTAATAAAAGGATTTAAATTTCCTAATTTGATGCAATGGTTAAATATGTAAAATTTTCATTTCACCAAAGGACTAAAAGGGCTTAATTGTATAACTTACAGAGGCCGTTCCGGGGCCCTACCTCCAACAGATTTCCCCTTATTTGAATGATCATTTACTTTGATGATTTAGTAGAAATGTTTTAAAGTTTATATGTCAACTAGATTTCGACTCATAGTTTAAAGACAACTGTACAATTAACTAACAGGGTTGTTTCAAGTGATAAGCCGTTTGATATCGCTTAAACAAGTTTCATGTTTGAGGTCTTGTGTATACAGAAAATTTCTATTAGAAGACTCATTCACTAAAGTCAGGTGTGAGGCGGATCGATTCAAATTAATCAAGATAAAATTTTAGGAACTTGAAAGGCAAAAAAAAAACGGTACAATTAACCTTATGAAATCAACATTTATATTCTATGTCTTGTTTGAACTCAAAGAATAGTCATAAAACTATTTTCATAAATAAAATTTTTTCGTGTTATTTTTTAAATAATTTAAAAAATATTATTTAAGAAAAAAAACTATTACTAGCCATGAATTATTCAAAAGAGATTGAATACAAACAAGTTTTCCGAAGATCAGTCTCTTGACAAGAACAAATCTTTAATTTTTAGTAGGGGTGAGCAAACCTCGACTCGAAAAAATCGATATATTTTTTTAATTTTGAGTTATTCGAGTCGAGTTATTCGATTTCGAGTCGGTTTGAAATTTGCCCAACTCGAAAAACCGAAAAACCAAAATTTACAGTTTTACAATTTAGTCACTGATTTCATTTTTCTTCAATTCCTCCTTCATTTTAAGTTTATTTTGACCAAATTTGAACCACATATTCCCAAACCAGCGTAGAATACGTATTTATCTTCAATTTATATTTTTGAAAATAATTTTCATATTTTTTCAATTCAGCCCCTTAACTTTGTATGATTTCCCCATTTCTTCAATCTCTTTCGTTTTAAGTAAATTTTGACCAAATTTGAACCGCATACTCCTAAACCACTTAGAAACTAGAATACATATTTAGCTTCAATTCATATTTTTAAATTAAATTTCCTACTTTTGTAATTTAGCCCCTCAACTTTAAATGTTTACATTTCTTCAATTCCTCTTTCGTTTTAAGTATATTTTTGACCAAAATTAAATCACATGTTCATTAACACTATATAATATCTATATAACTTCAATTCATATTTTTAATAAATATATTATTTTTTCAATTTAGCCCTTTAACTTTATATTTTATTCAATTTGATCATTCAACTGAATTTTTTGTAATTTTTTCTTTACATCAATTCATTGACTCATTTATACCCCCATCAATACTTTATCCCCAAAAGTTCCTTATTTAAAAATAATATTATAAATATATTTTAGAAGCTTAGATGATATTTTTTATTAAATAACATTACAAATCTTACTTATGCATGTGAAAAATAATATGAAGAAATATATATATGCATATCTTATATGATTAGAGAAAGTCGTTTAAATTGGAATCAAATGTACTATAACATGGTAAATAATTACAATTAAATTTGTATATGAACTCGAAAACTCGACTCGAATTGAAAAAATTTTAAATTAAGTTCAAGTCGTAAAATATGACGCGTCAACTCGAATAACTCAAAAACTTTTACTCGACTCGCTCGAACGCTCGCCCCTAATTTTTAGCACGGGAAGCAAGTTACTTTTTCTGGGTCATGGAGACAAGTTACTGTTTTTGTGCGCGTGCCAAGTGTTTGGTTATATGTCCCTTGAAGCTAGAGATCTTAGTTTCAATACCCAGATTTTAAAATGGGGGAGATTGTGTAATTTGGGATCCCAAAGTTGAGAGATTTTGAAGATTCTTATATAAAAAACGTTACTTTCTTGTTGCTTTGGGAGCAATGCTTTTGCAAAGCTAGCTGTAATGAACTTGATAATTACTTTTCTTCAGAGAAAAAAGGGTGGAGTTTTTTGCTCAACATGCTGATTTTGTGCTCATTTTCCAATAAAGACATAGGGTGTTAGAATTGGAGTAAACAAACAGTAAAACAGATTTGGTGCCGTTAGATGTTTTCATTGCTGTTTCATGTCTTGTTCTTCAAGTGTTTGTATAAATGATTGCACATATTTGAAGTGAAAGAGTGTCATCGAGGTGGCAATGAGAGTCGAGGATCCCCTCAAAACAGGGTTCTTGCTAAATTGAAAGCATTTTCGACCACTTGATGCATCTTTTAAGTATGAGAGAATTCCCGAGTTTTGCTAAGGATGTGGGAGAATTGGTCATGCTGAAAAAGAGTGCTGGTTTGAACTAGGGAGCTAAAAGAGGGCCAACAGATACGGGCCGTGATTGAGGGCATCTCCAACTTGGAAGAAATTTAATGTAGGGAAATTTTCAGTTTCGGCCACAGGTAACAAAATCCAGATGATCACCGCCGACCACGCCTCAAAGCTCAAAGAAAACGACAAATGTTCCCTAAATAAACACAAGGAGGCAGCTCTGGTCCCAACTACTCCACAGTCCCCTAGAAGGGCTTATCCCGAGGATACGAGGTTGTAACCCCCTAGACCCGCCTATGCGTTACGACGGATCCTAGGAAGTCACATTAGGGTCACAAGAGCGACCCACGATAAAAATACACATAAAACACTTTCTATAAAAAAATACATATTTAATTATAACGGTAACTTTTGTTGAAAATACTCTTTCATGAAAGCATTTAAACATATAACGGGATTTCAGAAAATATTTTTTTTTACAGACACTATCATGAAACAATAATGATATGCATGCCCACTAACTATGTCGGTACCGTACTCCAAAAGCAACGTTGAGAGAACTCCCATCACTGATATCAAACGTTATACCAAGATATATTCCTTTAACCTGTGATGATAAAAACAACGTGAGCTTGGAAAAGCTCAGTAATACAAAACTACCAAAAGATGCTATAAGCTCATGCATATATATGGTAGGCATAACATTTTTATGATGCTTTACGCAGTAACGGTCTTCATTTCTTTTTCGATATTTCAGGGTAACGTTATATTGAGAATAACGGTACTTGTTCTTTATTCAATCATCAAGAATTAGACGGTAATTATAGGTTATAAATGTACGGAGGTGGAATTAGAGAGTTCGGTTCCTAGTGTGTTCCAAACAGTGTAAGTAAAACATGTATAACAACAATATATTATACATTTTCAGTTCAAAACATATATTTCAGGTAACAATACGGTATGATTTAATCTTTTATCAACCCTCCAACCACACTCCAAGAGGCAGTTTCCCCAAAACTGCGTCAAAGGCGTTAACCAGTGTCCATAGGGCATAGGTGCCATCCTAAGGGATTACCTTAGGAACTGTACGGTACGGTATGGTAGGTATTACCCTAGCCGAAGCATAGGAACCTATAACGGTAACGGTGAGGAATTACCCTAGCCGAAGCATAGGAACCTGTAACGGTAAAGGAATTACCAGCTGGATCAGAGCTGAACCTACGGTCACTTCATATTCTATCCCAAGTACCCCAGTAACAATCTATGTAACGGTTCGGTTAATCAATAGCTGTATTTTTAGTAATACATTATCCATATAGCATGTTGGTCATATCATGTACATATGCATATATCAAAAATTACAGTACGGTCATGTTTAATTATAAACATGTCATGTTCATGTGAGTTCAAGTATTCTATCATGTGCACATAATCGGTATTATAACATGTAACTCAGTATGCAAAAACAGTTGTGTAGAACACATGGAACACACTAAGTGGAATAGTTTATTTCCTTGGAGATACTTGACATTTACGGAAGAGATCATATTAACTTTTGACAGTTGAACAGATCTTTGAAACAAGGCCCCTATTAAAAGAGGGGTTTGTACTAACGGTTCAAACTAGATATTCGGGAGATGATACATCAAGATTTTTGGGAGTTTAGGCATGTCATGAGTGATTTACTCATTTAAGCCTACAAGGGCATTATAGTCATTTTATCATACACGGGGCATTTCGGTAATTTATACCAACAAGGCATAAACAAATGGCTCGGTAATTCTGTTTGCTCATCAGATTTTTCCAACCAAACATTCAGAGATTTCTATGTCAGGATCTTTCACGGTATCAGATACATTCAGGCTATTTTGATTACTTTGGCCAATAAGGGCATCTTGGTCATTTAACTATATTGTATATCTGAACGGTTACTTTCATATCTCATCACATGGCTTGCCACGGAGTAGTCGAACTAATACTCTGTGCGGGAAGACTTCTACCCTTATATTAATATCAAGAGTGTTTGTCGTACGTAAGTCATGCTTCAACCCTTGAGGCATTTCGGTCATTTTCAGCTTTATCGACATTTCCAGAATTTTATCAAGACAATTTACTTATTCTAGTCAATGGGAGTATTCCAGTTATTCTGAAACTCGGAATGTCCATCATTTCTGTCAATTGAACCATTTATAGTATTTTAATTATTTAAATATTCATGGGCGTCTCAGCCATTCAAGATATTTCGGTACTTCCAACCACTCCATTCATTTCAGAACTCAAGGGTTTATCCATCCTTCCAGTTCATTTGTAAACCTCGGTGTCTGAGGATACTTCAACTCTTTTTAGTCAATACCACCCTTCTGATTATTTTAACCATAACGGTATTTTCAATACTTTTAGTCATTTCGATCTATTCTGTATTTTGAGCCACTCGCTTAATTCAGGGGTATGTATAGATTCCCCTAAATCTATAGTCGAAGATTCATTCCGAATCCAAGAAGACCTAACACATTTCCATAGCTTTCTAAGTAGTTCGAGGTTTTCAGATGAATCATGTTGTTTTACCATATTTAGCGTAGATTTCTAGATTGCTTCTGATTTCAATGGTATTTTAGTCATTTACAGACCTTGAGGGCATTTTCGTAATCTCTTGTCCATGTATCTTTCGCATTTAAACATTTCACACTAATGCTCAGAATTGGAGATTAGCTGCCTCATTAATTACTTAATGAACTTCAGATACTTCAGATTTATTAGCTTCCTCGTTCGAGCATTTCGGTCTTATCTAAATTACCATACTCAATTTCATATTTAGTTTAACTTAAGTAGGGCTAACATCACTTCTTATCATTTTCATGCATGCATTAACAAATACCAACATGATCTCAAAGCATACATGAGGTAGTAGTGTATTACCTTTAATCCTTGCTATATCGGTCAACCATGGTACTCCATTCGATCATTCCCGAACCCGAATGCGACGTCCTCAACATCCCGAATACAAGGAACTTTGAATACCCAAAACTCTGGTCACCGGACGGTTGCCGGAGTGGTCGCCGGAGTGGTCGTTTCGTGCCAAAACTGAAACGTAAAATATCCGTCGAGGCAAACGTAACTCTGACGAACCCCTTAACGGCTGCGGATCGATGATCGATTATATGGGTTTTGTCCACCTTGGCTCGGTGATGACGGTGGTACCAGGCACAACTATATCGGACGGTAAACGGCGGTGATATCACCGAAAACAGTTCCGGCGTACCAAGGGTTTCGAGCAACATTTGGCTGGACCCCTACGGCGAACGGCGTCTTCTTGCCGCGAGTGGTGGCCAGGGATCTGACCGGAGTGCGACGACGCTCCGTTTGCTGCCGGCGGTGACGTACACGGTGGAGCGGTGAGGGAGATCGGACGGCATGAACGGTGGGGAGGGGCTTGTTTCGTAGAAAAAAAATGGTTAGCAGATAGGGGAAATTGGATCTGAAATAATATAGTTTTTTAAGTGGGGGTAGGTGGGATATT
Source organism: Hibiscus trionum (assembly GCA_030270665.1). Taxonomy (NCBI): domain Eukaryota; kingdom Viridiplantae; phylum Streptophyta; class Magnoliopsida; order Malvales; family Malvaceae; genus Hibiscus; species Hibiscus trionum. Next base: position 2,700,769 of record BSYR01000016.1, read on the forward strand.
TTGTTTATTTTATTTTATATTCGGTTCAAGAATTTAAGGTATCACATAAATATAAATTAATGCAGGTTATAACCATCAATAGCTTTAGCCTAATTGGTTAAGGCTTAAGCATAATAAGCCAAGGTCACAGGTTCAATTCTCTCAAGCACCACTTTATTCCCTTTTTTTTTTAACCACATTACGTGGGTATTACAATTCTCTCCCCCTTAAAAGAAATTTCGTCCTCGAAATTTACCAAAGTTAGAAAAATGTGTAGAAATTACGCTTTAATCCATTCTTTCATTGAAGCTTACCCATCAGGGTATGCTCATTTCTCAAGACTCTCAGATGGCCACAAACAATATGGTAAAATCCTATGTCACTCATTTTGTCCTGGGACCCAAGGTCATCCCATTGTATAACTCGATCCAACTAATATGAATTCAATATTCGAACCTATACAAAACTTTATGTAGTGCAAAACAAATACTTGTCTCATGGCTTTTATCACAATTGGTCTCAGTTAGGGTTAAGAAACATCCCCAATAACCACATATGTCAATCATACCTCCTAGAAGAATCTCCTCTAGGATCTGAGTTAATCTACTAAGTAGACCATCACTTTATGGATAAGAATCTGTACTTGAAATCCAAACAAGTAATCCAAGCTTCCAACAGAGCCTTCCAAAGTTAAGACGTAACACCGAATTTCAGTCGAAGGTGATATGTACAACTATACACCATGCCACATTATCGCAGAAATAACTTTCTCCTTGGCAATCAAACATAATCAAAGTTTTATACGGATATCACTTACTTTTAATGAAATTTTTAGACAATTGCTTCCTTCGTATATTACATAGTCACCATAGAGCTTTACACTTTCGCTACATTCACAAACACCTTTCTTTTAAATCCATAACATTTTTATCAAATTTCCATCAAAATTTTTTTTATCGGGATATTCTCAAACATAATCAGTATCACCGAATGACATTTCATGTAAATCTTATATCGGTTGCTTTACATGATCAAACATTTATTCTCCATCTAGTTCATATCTTCAATTTCACACGCATTAACCATCTCTGTTTCTTTATCTGGATTCAAATCCATTAATTTATTCCAATTCGTAAACAAACCTTACCGATATTCCTTTCCAGTTCAGATCAAGCTATTATGGATATAAGGGTTAGATGCACTTATTACAGGAAAGGATTCAACATCAGAGTTTCGGCTTGATGGAGTACGGTTAAGATCTAGGGGCATGCACAGACCAGACACCCTATGACAGTCGATCGGTCGATCTACCCAGAATGACGCAACTCTAAGCTCTGATACCACTAAATGTAACCCCCTAGACCCGCCTATGCGTTACGACGGATCCTAGGAAGTCACATTAGGGTCACAAGAGCGACCCACGATAAAAATACACATAAAACACTTTCTATAAAAAAATACATATTTAATTATAACGGTAACTTTTGTTGAAAATACTCTTTCATGAAAGCATTTAAACATATAACGGGATTTCAGAAAATATTTTTTTTTTTACAGACACTATCATGAAACAATAATGATATGCATGCCCACTAACTATGTCGGTACCGTACTCCAAAAGCAACGTTGAGAGAACTCCCATCACTGATATCAAACGTTATACCAAGATATATTCCTTTAACCTGTGATGATAAAAACAACGTGAGCTTGGAAAAGCTCAGTAATACAAAACTACCAAAAGATGCTATAAGCTCATGCATATATATGGTAGGCATAACATTTTTATGATGCTTTACGCAGTAACGGTCTTCATTTCTTTTTCGATATTTCAGGGTAACGTTATATTGAGAATAACGGTACTTGTTCTTTATTCAATCATCAAGAATTAGACGGTAATTATAGGTTATAAATGTACGGAGGTGGAATTAGAGAGTTTGGTTCCTAGTGTATTCCAAACAGTGTAAGTAAAACATGTATAACAACAATATATTATACATTTTCAGTTCAAAACATATATTTCAGGTAACAATACGGTATGATTTAATCTTTTATCAACCCTACAACCACACTCCAAGAGGCAGTTTCCCCAAAACTGCGTCAAAGGCGTTAACCAGTGTCCATAGGGCATAGGTGCCATCCTAAGGGATTACCTTAGGAACTGTACGGTACGGTATGGTAGGTATTACCCTAGCCGAAGCATAGGAACCTATAACGGTAACGGTGAGGAATTACCCTAGCCGAAGCATAGGAACCTGTAACGGTAAAGGAATTACCAGCTGGATCAGAGCTGAACCTACGGTCACTTCATATTCTATCCCAAGTACCCCAGTAACAATCTATGTAACGGTTCGGTTAATCAATAGCTGTATTTTTAGTAATACATTATCCATATAGCATGTTGGTCATATCATGTACATATGCATATATCAAAAATTACAGTACGGTCATGTTTAATTATAAACATGTCATGTTCATGTGAGTTCAAGTATTCTATCATGTGCACATAATCGGTATTATAACATGTAACTCAGTATGCAAAAACAGTTGTGTAGAACACATGGAACACACTAAGTGGAATAGTTTATTTCCTTGGAGATACTTGACATTTACGGAAGAGATCATATTAACTTTTGACAGTTGAACAGATCTTTGAAACAAGGCCCCTATTAAAAGAGGGGTTTGTACTAACGGTTCAAACTAGATATTCGGGAGATGATACATCAAGATTTTTGGGAGTTTAGGCATGTCATGAGTGATTTACTCATTTAAGCCTACAAGGGCATTATAGTCATTTTATCATACACGGGGCATTTCGGTAATTTATACCAACAAGGCATAAACAAATGGCTCGGTAATTCTGTTTGCTCATCAGATTTTTCCAACCAAACATTCAGAGATTTCTATGTCAGGATCTTTCACGGTATCAGATACATTCAGGCTATTTTGATTACTTTGGCCAATAAGGGCATCTTGGTCATTTAACTATATCGTATATCTGAACGGTTACTTTCATATCTCATCACATGGCTTGCCACGGAGTAGTCGAACTAATACTCTGTGCGAGAAGACTTCTACCCTTATATTAATATCAAGAGTGTTTGTCGTACGTAAGTCATGCTTCAACCCTTGAGGCATTTCGGTCATTTTCAGCTTTATCGACATTTCCAGAATTTTATCAAGACAATTTACTTATTCTAGTCAATGGGAGTATTCCAGTTATTCTGAAACTCGGAATGTCCATCATTTCTGTCAATTGAACCATTTATAGTATTTTAATTATTTAAATATTCATGGGCGTCTCAGCCATTCAAGATATTTCGGTACTTCCAACCACTCCATTCATTTCAGAACTCAAGGGTTTATCCATCCTTCCAGTTCATTTGTAAACCTCGGTGTCTGAGGATACTTCAACTCTTTTTAGTCAATACCACCCTTCTGATTATTTTAACCATAACGGTATTTTCAATACTTTTAGTCATTTCGATCTATTCTGTATTTTGAGCCACTCGCTTAATTCAGGGGTATGTATAGATTCCCCTAAATCTATAGTCGAAGATTCATTCCGAATCCAAGAAGACCTAACACATTTCCATAGCTTTCTAAGTAGTTCGAGGTTTTCAGATGAATCATGTTGTTTTACCATATTTAGCGTAGATTTCTAGATTGCTTCTGATTTCAATGGTATTTTAGTCATTTACAGACCTTGAGGGCATTTTCGTAATCTCTTGTCCATGTATCTTTCGCATTTAAACATTTCACACTAATGCTCAGAATTGGAGATTAGCTGCCTCATTAATTACTTAATGAACTTCAGATACTTCAGATTTATTAGCTTCCTCGTTCGAGCATTTCGGTCTTATCTAAATTACCATACTCAATTTCATATTTAGTTTAACTTAAGTAGGGCTAACATCACTTCTTATCATTTTCATGCATGCATTAACAAATACCAACATGATCTCAAAGCATACATGAGGTAGTAGTGTATTACCTTTAATCCTTGCTATATCGGTCAACCATGGTACTCCATTCGATCATTCCCGAACCCGAATGCGACGTCCTCAACATCCCGAATACAAGGAACTTTGAATACCCAAAACTCTGGTCACCGGACGGTTGCCGGAGTGGTCGCCGGAGTGGTCGCCGGAGTGGTCGTTTCGTGCCAAAACTGAAACGTAAAATATCCGTCGAGGCAAACGTAACTCTGACGAACCCCTTAACGGCTGCGGATCGATGATCGATTATATGGGTTTTGTCCACCTTGGCTCGGTGATGACGGTGGTACCAGGCACAACTATATCGGACGGTAAACGGCGGTGATATCACCGAAAACAGTTCCGGCGTACCAAGGGTTTCGAGCAACATTTGGCTGGACCCCTACGGCGAACGGCGTCTTCTTGCCGCGAGTGGTGGCCAGGGATCTGACCGGAGTGCGACGACGCTCCGTTTGCTGCCGGCGGTGACGTACACGGTGGAGCGGTGAGGGAGATCGGACGGCATGAACGGTGGGGAGGGGCTTGTTTCGTAGAAAAAAAATGGTTAGCAGATAGGGGAAATTGGATCTGAAATAATAGAGTTTTTTAAGTGGGGGTAGGTGGGATATTTTGTTTATTTTATTTTATATTCGGTTCAAGAATTTAAGGTATCACATAAATATAAATTAATGCAGGTTATAACCATCAATAGCTTTAGCCTAATTGGTTAAGGCTTAAGCATAATAAGCCAAGGTCACAGGTTCAATTCTCTCAAGCACCACTTTATTCCCTTTTTTTTTTAACCACATTACGTGGGTGTTACAGAGGTTCCTTGAGACAACCTCGAATATTGTCTATGACAACCGGATTACCAAGGAAGATAAGGTGACTAAAGTCAACCACGCCAACAGTAGTCTCCTAGGTAATGATGGTGTCTCACCCAATGTTTCTGCTTCACTTGCTTATGAGTAGGGTTGTAAAAACAAGTCAGGACCTGAAAACCTGCTCGAGTCAGAACCTGATTTGACCCGAGAATTCGATGATCCGAACCTGAACTGTAACTGACTGTTGCTGATCCGAACCCGAGTTGAACCTGTTACTGTAGCAACCGAACCCGATCTGCGTCCGACTGAAAACGACCCGAACCCGAATCTGACATGTTAATTTTGACCTGAAACCCGACCTGCATCCGACTGAAACGAACCCGAACCCGAGACCGACCTGGCAAATTACCTGATATTATCCGACTGAATCGACCCGATATCCGATTTTACCCGACTTGTTTTGAACCCGACCTGTTAATGGACCCGACCTGTTTTGAACCTGAACTGTTGTTGACCTGAACTAATGTAGACCTAACTAAATATGTTAAATAATTTAAAGTGTAAACTGTTCATTATAAACTTAATAATTTTTTAGTAGATTATGTTAATTTCATTACTTAGAAAAATTTTATCTTCCATTATACTTAGAAATTTGTCTTAATTTGTAACTACATTATGTATAATAAAATCATATACTTAGAAATTTGTTTAAGTATAAAAATATATACTATGTATAATAAAATTATATACTTAAAAAATTTGTCATAATTTTTACTAAGTATGTAATATATTAGTAATATATAGATAATATAATATATTAAACTTATTATGCTTTATTATATAATATATATTATGTTAACTTTATTATGTTCATAAAATTAAAATAAATACAAAATATAAGTTAGTATTATGTTTAACATAAAGTTAATGTTATTATATTTATATAACATGTGAAACAATTGTCTTTCAATTATATAATGTATTTTAGATGGGCCCCTAAAACCTATAATGTATAAATAATATATATATATATATATAAACTTATAACTTATAAGTTATATAATGTATTTATAATATAATAATTAATAATAAATAATAATTAGTAATAGTTTGGGCCTTGGGCCTTTGGGCTCATATCCCACCACCCATTTATTTGAGATGGGCCCCTAAAACCTATAATGTATAAATAATATATATATATATATATATATATATATATATAAAAACTTATAAGTTATATAATGTATTTATAATATAATAATTAATAATAAATAATAATTAGTAATAGTTTGGGCCTTGGGCCTTGGGCCTTTGGGCTCATATCCCACCACCCATTTATATATATATATATATATATATATATATATAAACTTATAAGTTATAAGTTATATAATGTATTTATAATATAATAATTAATAATAAATAATAATTAGTAATAGTTTGGGCCTTGGGCCTTTGAGCTCATATCCCACCACCCATTTATTTTAGATGGGCCCTAAAACCTATAATGTATAAATATAATATATATATATATATAAACTTATAACTTATAAGTTATATAATGTATTTATAATATAATAATTAGATTAACAGTATAAAATGTGAAGATTATCACTTGGGAAAAAAGATAAGAAAATAATCTGGGCCATTAATTACCATCATCCAACGGTCCAAAAACTGTGTAAAAGTAATTGAGTTTTACACAGTGTAAGTTGATCCTAACCTATATATATATATATAATGTATTTATTCCTAACTTATAAGTTATAAGTTATATAATGTATTTATAATATAATAATTAATAATTAATAATAATTAGTAATAGTTTGGGCCTTGGGCTCATATCCCATCACCCATTTATTTTAGATGAGCCCTAAAACCTATAATGTATAAATATAATATATATATTTAAACTTATAACTTATAAGTTATATAATGTATTTATAATATAATAATTAATAATAAATAATAATTAGTAATAGTTTGGGCCTTGGGCCTTTGGGCTCATATCCCACCACCCATTTATAATAATTAATAATTTCAATAATAAATAATAATAATTAATTGTTGGGCTTTGGACTAAATATTTTAGATGGGCTAAATATAATAATTATTAATAATTATTAATTGTTGGGCTTTGGGCTAAAAATTTTAGATGGGCTAAATATTTTGTAGCCCTTTGAATTTTAGATGGGCTAAATATTTTGTGGCCCTTTAAATTTTAGATGTTTTTTATTTAAGTCCTTTAAGTTTTAGTTCAATTCAATTGATTTCAATTCAATTTATGTATTTTTTTTTGAAAATTAGTAACTTTTATTAAAAACGACACTACTTCAGACCTCGTTAAAAAACCTCCCTACGCCTAAAATGGAGGAAAAAGAGTGTCCCGAAGTAATGTATTACAACCATTAACCATAAAAAACCATATGCATAACCAAAAATTTGGCCTGCCCAACTACCACAGTGTACAGACACAAGCAGCATAAAACATAAAGAACCAAACAACATCAGGGGAGCAAGCCAATTCTAAATAGAGAGAGGTGAGCAAGCCATTCCCGCACCCAACTAAACACTCGAAACACCACTGCAGCAGGGCCGAAAAACACGTGCAGGCAGTAAACACCAAGCCTGCCTTCCCCTATTTCTTCAACGCTGCCTCTCGCATGCTCGATTTTAGATTAGTGATTTTTCGACAAGTTTCGAAACTTAGTTTTTGGTTTTATGACAAGTTTCGAAACTTACGACCAACCTAAAATGTTATGCTTTTTTATAACATGTTTAGTTGTGTGATAATATTTTAAATTCTGTATTTTCTAACCTTTCGATTGTGTCATTTTTTTAGTCTTAAATTGAGTCAAACTCACTCATAAATCTAGGTTAGAAATCGATGAAATTTTGGCACAGAGCTCCAGAAAGATAGAGAGATTGGGAACTTTGACTATATGGTCTTAATTGGACTCATGCATACATATGAGTATGGTTTAGCAAAGGGAACAAGAGGAGGGCTTACCTAAAATTTAGGGTAAGATACCCACACTCCTTAAGCAATGCACGCGCATGTTAAATATGGGTCGACCATGGTATTTTGTGCTTATAATTTATATGATAAAATAATATTTCTAAGGGTGCAAGAATCTTCCTAGGACCTGTCTGTACATCCCTAAAAATAAAATTTAATCTCTCTTTTCTCTTGCAAATATAACATAGCTTCACTGTACGAATCAGAAAGTAAAGACAGTATAGATAATTATCAAACAGATAGGGAGAACAAAACCCTTCCCAGTTTTTGCTAAGTATATACAAATTCATATATAATTTTATACAAGAAACATATAGATATAAATCATGTAAGCTTAATTTAATCACCACATTCAGTTCATATATATGTGAGGGCCACAACAAGTTGGCCTAGCAAGCTGCAGATGGGTGCGTGAATGGACCGAAGAAGTGGGACTTCTGCTCCAATGCAAAAGCGCCGGTCGAAGTGTTTTCACTCACATTGACAACCCTCTCACAGCAAGGGCACACGGTGAGGGTCGCCGTGGCTGCCGGCAACAACTGCATATAGTAAGGAGCTGTTAGCTTCAATGATTTAAACTCTTGCACTTCCTTCTGCAACCTCTTGTTCTCTTCCGTTAGTGCTTCGTAACATTTCTTCAGTAACTCACAGTCCACTTCCGTCTGTTTAAGCTTTGTCCTGCATAACAATAAGTGGAGACAAAAACCGATTCATGGAAAGACCAAATACAGTCAATATATGTATGTATTGTATGTGGTCGGTGCAGAAACCTGGCTCTCCTATTTTGGAACCATACTTCCACTTGGCGTGGCCTTAGATTCAGCTGTTCAGCTAAAGCCTGCTTCTGTTTCTGTCAAACACAAGAAAGATCAGTACCACTTATGAGAACATACATGTTTATGTTGAATCAAAGTAAAGGAAAGGTGGTGTACAGGATTGAGAGTGGTGTGTTCTTTGAACTTGTCTTCTAAAATGAAAGACTGTTCTTTGGTAAGCCTAAGTTTCTTTCTGGGGCAACCGTCTTCATCTTCATCACTACCCAGATCTCTCTCTTTCTTGACACTGGAGTTTGAAAATGAAGATGCTGCTGCACTGAGAGACGAGGCTCCTTGTTGTCGGTGGACATCGGCATCGGCATCTGTCTTTGTGGCAGATTGGTATGTGTCGTCTGATGGAGCAAGAGAAAGAAGAGATGGAAGAAAGTGGTCGTGTTTGGGGTTTAATTTCTTCTTGACAAGGCAGCCTAGACTGAGACCAAGCGCAGTGTTACAAATATCATCAAATTCCATAGCACAGATTCTTGTTGCTAAAAGGAAGAGGCTTTCTTTGAGAGAAATGGAGGAGCGGACTTATAGAGGGGGTTTGGAATGAGTTATTAATCTTAAGAAATGAGTACGCGAATGATTAGAAATTATCATTTCTCTTTGTCAGCATAAGCTGACTATTTTATAATAATGCACATTTTTTTCTCATTCATCATGTTCCTCCATAAGGATGGAAATACTCTGCCTCTTTACAGTGCATCTATTTGTGCCCCGATGCTCAAAATTAGGTTTAGGATTTTAAATTGGGGTTTGTGGTTAGGATTTAAGGAATTTAGGGTAGAATGTATTTTTAGGGTGTAGGGTTTAGAATTTAGAATTTATGGTTAGGGCTTGGAATTTAATTTTATAGTGTTTTTTAGTGTTGGGCATAAGTAGGGACACCGAAAAAGGGAAGATGGTTTTTATCCCCTCCGGGAGCCAACAATACACTAATGAAAACATTGTTCATATAAGCCCCGAGCTGATTTTATACCAAGTACTAAAATAATATCAATTTTTAGTTCAGTGAGATAATCAACACTAAATTTAAAGTACAATAATATCTAGTATAGTTAATTAATTATTATTTAGTTATAATTTTTTTTTTTCATTTATTTTTCCATATTTAAGAAATTAAAACTACAAGTAGATCATTTAACTAAGTGGGCAAGCCCCTGTCTACACCTCTATTTGGATATTAACTTTTACAATGTTAACAAATGAGTATAATAAATTCTTAAGCAAGATGGGAAATTTGAATAATAAAATTATAAATATAATAAATTTGATTGAGAGAGTCACTATTTGTCCGTTCTACTGAGGATGTTAAAATCACTTATTTTTATGATTATTTAATATTTTCAACTTTTTAAAAGTCAAGCAAGCATGTAAGCGTGTTTTTTTTTTCAAAAAAAAAACTAAATATATTTGTTTTACGATTGTCTAAACGTAAATTATAAATCATATAAGAATTTAGGATGGTTTATTGTGCATTTTTAATTCTTTACCGTTCTATTATGTATTTATGTATACAGATAAAATGGTAATTTCATATAGTTGAGTGAGATAAACAATTATCATAAACATTTCATGCGATTATCCGGATTTTTTTCTAGCCCGCTCTACATCCATTTTTTTAATAAAAATTTCTTTCGTTTAAAGCGAATCGATTCATAATCTATTGAACAGTTCAAATTTTAACAACTCTAACTTAAATAGTTAAATAACTAATGTGAATTACAAGCAAGGATGTTGATTTTAGTGTGGCAAATCATAAAGAGACAAGTATGTATGTAATAGAATTAGATAAGGACTCATCATCAACTATGTGTTTGAATGTATACGTAATTGCAGACCACCCGTTTGTCCCCCACAATTCCATGCCGCAGCCTTACTTCTCTAACAAGACGTAGACTCTTTGTTAAACCTGCCCAAACACCCCAAATATTCTTGCACGACATCATCTCAACTCGATACCTACCATAGCAACAACACCAGACAATTTGGGACAGTCAGAAAAACATGAAATAAGCTCACACAAAATAGAAAAATTTATGATCATTGTAAAGCAGGCCTTGGCAATTTTAAACTAATTTAGTTAATTCGTATTCTTTAAAAAAATATTGAATAAATTCGAGATTTGAACGGTCAGATATAATCGATGTCTCGTTTTTTGAGTTTATTAGGTGAATTTTGCGGGTAAAAATCTCCTGCCCCTAACCATTCTTCCTTCTATGCCCTCTGCCTAAAAATACTTAAAAATTAAATCTTGCCCCATAACCCTAATTTTCATATCCTAAACCCCAAACCCTAAACCCTAAAAAATACACCCTACCCCTAATTCCCTACACTCTAACCCTAAGCCCCAACCTTAAACCACAAACTCTAAACCCTAAACCCACTATTTTAAAGTGGGGGCACAAATTGGGGCAGATGATTTCCATCCGAATTTTGCACCGTTATTAGTTGCAGACACAATGGAAGGAATTAACAACATAGATGCCACTTTCACTCATTTTTTGAAGAGAAAGAAAGAGATGTGCACCCATAATGTTGTGAATGGTAACATGGGGGCCTCTCTTACATCAAATCGTTGAACATTTGGTATAAAATGTATGTAATAATGAAGATTCCATGTTATAAGTTTCAAACATGATATTATACTGCCCGAATACAATTCCTTTGCACAAGCTTCCCAATAATGAAAAGTTATATTTTGAGTCATGGAGTATATATATTTATATGAGTAAATATTTAATTTACTGGTAATTTTATTTACACAAATATGCCTATTTAAACTCCACAATATAAAATCTAAATATCTAGCTGTAAACCTCAAAATCTTAAACTCTATCTATAATATCTAAACCTTAAATTTGAAGCTAGTGGTGGAACTCAATATTATTTATTGAGGGGCCGTTTAAAATATATATAATTTAGGGGTAACAATATAAATTATAATTTTTGAGGGACTAAAATACAATTTTACCATTTTCCCAAATTAAAATGCTTCCAATTTTTAATTTTTGTTTTGGGTGAGGGCGTGGTCCCCACGAGGTTACCCCTGTTTGAAGCCTTAGAACCTAAATCCTATAATAAAACAAAGGCATAATGTCAATAAATGAACTTAGCATTTGATTTAATAGTATTTTGGTTCATATTTTTTTAAAGCAATTTGACCCTTATAGTTTTTATTTTGATGTGTCATTATGTTAAGTCATTTAAAGTAATATAATTGTTTTTTTTTTCTTTCAAAAAAATAAAATAAAATAGTTATATATTAACTTTTTCTTGAATAGTCTAATTATGATTACAAGGTAGTATTTGTTCGTACAAATTTTTAGTCCTTTGACAATGCACATACACCTTACAGACAAATCGAATTGAATCAAAACCTCTTAGGATGAATATCATCCTCTTTTCCATTTAGACCACTCATTGGGTTCAATTATATATTAACTAAAATTTGTTGTTTACATGTGCTAGAATTTGACAATCTACACATGAATAAAATAAAATAAAATTAAAATAGATAATTTTGTAAGTGTTTTTTTTAAGCTATGCATTTTTATCTCTATTTTATTTTCACACTATTATAAGATTTTATTTATTAGTGTATCTTCGTCAAGTGAACGAACGACACTACACTCAGTCAAACACATTGTAAATAAATTAGGTTTTGTCATGACCACTATGTAAGTAAAAGAAAGCTAAAAGAGTTGATTTTGTCATTAAAAGTAACAGATCAGTTCCCACTGGTATGAAATAAAAACGTAGAAAAGTAAAAAAAGAGAATACCTCACGATGTTTGAAAACACAGTTCAAGTTTAATCAACTTTACATTCACGGAACCACAATTCAATTCCAATAAAAACAAGTCATAATGCTAAAAAAAATCCTCAAACGTTTGACCTACTAGTCATTTTAGTTCATAATTTTTTTAAGCGGTTTAACCATCAACGTTTTATTTTAAGTCAAAATGGTCCTTATGCAGATGAAAATGTTAGTCAACTGACGATATGACTTGAAATAACATGGCAATGTACGTCGCAATAGCAATGTCATATGGACAAATATGCTGACACGTGAGTCAAAAAATAATTTTAAAAAAATTGTATAAAATATTAAAAAAAATTATGATCTATCATTTTGTTAAGTAATTTCAAGTTGTTTATCGCTAGTTGACTAACAATTTTCGTCTGTAGAGAGGTCGTTTTGACCCAAAATGAATGTTGGGGGTTAAATTACTTAAAAAATAAGAGCCAAAATGACTATTCAATCAAATGTTATAGGTATTTTGACATTCTGACTAAAAACAACCGGTACAAGAAAGACTTAATAAAGTAAATAATAATAATATAAAACTATGAAAGTCAAGATATGTGAGTAAACATTGATCCAAGCTAGTAGGGATTCCTAAAGACCGGAGATGCAAAGATTGAAGATTTAAATTTCTTTTTTTCTTTTTCTTTTTAAAGGAAACCTATAATTAATAATGGAACTCACAAATAAAAATGTATTGAATGAGTATGGCTATGGCTTGTATACTATATATTAGCTTACATCACATTTACGATATGGGTAAAAGAAATATTTCAAGTAAAATAATATATTTTAAAAACCTAAAACCTGTAAATATATATAATATTAAAATGTGAGTGTGACATTAAAAGAATACAAAAACGATTTCAATTATGGCGTAAACGAGTTGAGTCGAGCTCGAGTAGTGTTGAGCTCGACTAGACTCATTAACAACTCAAGTCGAGTTCGAGTTCAAGCTCGAGTCGAGTTCAATCAAGTCAAGTTTTGATTGAGTCGGACTCGAATAGCTCACGATCTGTCTCATCTCATCTCATTTAATAATAATAATAATAATTGTTGAGTGAATTATTTAACAACAATAATAATAATAATATTCACTTTGATATTAAATTTATAAAATTGAGTCGTGTCTTTTTACATTAGATTTGGGAGCTCTTTATAAAAGGCTTCGTACTCTTTTACAATGTTTTTTCTCAAATAACTGATGATATGTCTCATCTCATTTACGGCCCTAATTTCAATTCAATAAAATGATTTGGGTTGATGCGACATTGGATTCAAAAAAGTATATAATAACTGTGGGCTGTGGGAGTAGAAGTAGACAATGGCCGACCCTGCGTTTGTATATTCGTATGTGATAATTGTATTTAAAGCAGGAGAACGTGAAGGGTGTGATGTTGGTGTTGGGGATAAGGATTCCATTGTCTCGATGGCTTTTTAGGCTATATATTAGCCGACCACTTATGGTGAGGAATTGTGGGGTTTTGTTTGGATTTTATCGCCCAAACCAACCGTCCAAATCTAAAGGAACTCACCCCTTTTGTCTGCATTTAGCCTACACATTGATTGTAATCCAAGTTATCACTACCTTCACTTTAACCATTGCTATTGCTCACTTTAACCGGATCTAACGGATGAAACGTTAGGTTTCTTAAGTAAGGTTAGAGGTTTCGATTTTGATACTGTGCATGAAGAAAACTATGTTGAAAAGGTCGCTCAATAAATCGAATACCGATGGTTAAACAAACAAACAAAAAGACATCCAAATTCATCATTGATGTATGATACAATGAGTCAGTGATAATGCACCGTACACTTTTTTTTAGAAAGAATTCAAACTCAAACCTTAAATATAATGTAATTAGGAGGAAAACTACAAACTCTTAATATCAACTATAAAATATACATGTGAGGTATTTGTTGGGAAAAGTACAAAGAGAAGCTATAATTGAATTCCTTATGGACTTGCATTATATTAGGACAAGATAAAGGCACCACCGACTTTCCTAAAGCAAACGATCGACCTACCACCACTTGGGTTGCCTTTTGCTAAATTTTTTTTGGGCACTTGGGTTACAATTAGAACCATCATCATGCTGGCGTTGTGCTTCAAATGGGAACTACTGGGGGTGTTAATAAAAGAGCAAACAAACAAGGCATATTCAAGTAAAAATAGTGGGATTGTAATGGTCCGAAATGCATCGGACAAATTTGTTTGTCTCCATATGTGTTTGAATCTATAAGCTCTCTTGCACATTAAGACATGTTTTGTGCCTAGCAATGGGCAATGGCCACTCTAAATGGAAATTCAATAGGGGAAATGGAATCGTATTTGGTCCATCGTTTCGTATGAAGAACAAAAATTCTATGTTCTTTTTTAGTGTCTCTATTTACGTCCCACATTACAAAATTATGTTTAGGGTTAAGATTTAAGATTAGGGTGTAGGATTTAATTTTTAAGGTTTAAAATTTAAGATTTAGAAGTTAGGGTTAGAGCTTAGAGTTTAATTTTTTTAATGTTGTGAATAGATACACAAAAAGGAACAAGAACATTTTTGTTCTCGTATGAATGGTGTGTCAGCGCTCACAAGTTGAGATGTTTTATGCTGGTTTGATGGACAAAAATCATCTACCCTTTTAGGTGTCTCTTTCTATGTTTCTTTTTTATTCTCCGACACTGAAAAATCAAATTCTAAACCATAGTCCTAAATTTTAAATCCTAAATTTCAAACTCTAAAAATACACCCTACCTCAAATTTTCTAAATTCTAATCTTAAATCTTAACCCTTAATTTATATTTTAATATGAGAGCATAAATAGGCACACCAAAAAATATAATTAAGATTTCTATTCTGGTTGCATGCCTCTCCGATTGCTATGTTCTTTATTGTTGATTTGTTACGAGGCTTTCTATTCAGCTTGATATGAGCCCAACCCAATGACTTCCTGCCTACCCTCTCAAAGGGGCATTTGACATCCTTTACAACAGGCTATTCAAGTAGCTTCATTTTCGAACACATTAAGTGGTCTAAGTGAAAGAGGAAATCTTATTATTTTCAAGTGATCTGAGTTTGAACAGTTTATTTAAACAGTATTAATGAGCATATATTATCATGTAATCACACCAAACAATTTCACACACAAAAAACCTTCATATGCCCCTTTATTTAGTTCAATTTTATTCTAATTATTAATTCAGATATATTCGGATTTGTCGGAAATTAAATAAAAATGGTATGGTATCTATTTACTACATGTGCTTTTTAGGGATGGATTTTGCCTGATTGGGGAGATTGGACAATCAAAGTGGTGTTTTTGGCAATGAATAAAACAGATTAGCGACCACTAGTGTAAAACAGATAATGCAGAAAAGATAGAATAACATGTGATTGTTTGTTAATGCAAATCAAGTTTAATCAACTTAACGTTTGTGGAGTTAGGTTCAAAATTCAATCCCAATAAAAGCAACTAAGTACAAGAAAAAAAATTCACACTCATTTTCACCAATAAACACTCTCACACACTAGTTTAAAGATTGAGACAAATTATTTTAAGAGTTGCTTAGGGAGGTTAAATTAGGGGGGAAATGATAAATGATCATATAAAAAATTATTTAGGAAATCGATCGTTTTCTACCATTGTAAGGGGAGTTGTCACCGGCTGCGGACAACATCCATGGGTGGAGGTAGGAGTTGCCAGCAGCTGCCGGCGACTTTGGGTCCATATTTTCGTGTTAGGGACTAAAATGAAAAAAAATAGAGAGATCAAAATGATAGTTAAAAAAATACTTAAACCAAAATGTATTTTCCCCTTTTTATTTAAACGATATGTTTCCCTCATTAGTGGAACAAAGTTTTCTTTTGGCAGTTTAGGGGATGAAATGAAAAAAGTACAATTATAGGGCTAAAATGAAAATTGTTAATAATAATGATAATAGAAAATTATAGGAACTTTCATGGTAATAGCTACTAACTAATTGAGTCCATATCCATGTGAATGTGAGGAGAGGAGATGGTTGAGTGATATTAGCTATCCAATGAAAGTGATATTATTTTTGAATTATTCAATGAAAATTTGCGCAAAAATAAAAGGAAATGATGATAATTGCTTAATCATGTTTAGATATTGTGCCTATAACTATAAGCACAATAACAATTAATACAAAATTGAATAAAAATAATTATAATCAATCATTATAAAATATGCTCAAGTTGATAACCTGTATTTCCCTATTTTTACAATATTTGTCTATGGTTGAAAATTTTCATTTTGGTCTCAAGTAAAACGAAGGATTAAATGAAAAATTAACCCCTAAACTATACATTTTGTTTCCTTTTAGTCTTTAAACTATTTTTTGGTCAAAATTAGTCCCTAAACTATCATTTCTGGTCACTTTAAGTCTGGTAGTTATTTAAGTCAAAAAAGGTTATTCCGGCCAATAAGATGTTGACACATCACAAAGATTTTTTGACTAATAGATAGTTTAGGGACTAAAAAATGACATAATTTAGGTACTTATTTTTACCAAAAAATAGTTTAGGGTCTTAAAGTGATAAGAAATGATAGTTTAGGGACTGATTTTGACCAAAAAATAATTTAATGGCTAAAAGCAAACAAAAGACATAGTTTAAAGGCTGATTTTTCATTTAAGCCTAAAAAGAAATAAAAATATGGGGACCGAAATAAAAGTTTGCATAATGCAATGAAAGTACATGTATCGAATTCTTACGAATAATGATATATTTTTGTACTAAAAAAAATTGAATTTTTAATCTTGACAAGTTATAAAAGTTCGAAGTCAAAGATTAAAAATTTTCACTAAAAACGAAAAATCTAGAATTGAATGTCAAAACGATGCTTTTCAGAATGAGAACGGCGACATAACAACTACGTTTTCTTACCATAGCATAGATCTCGAAGAGTTGCGTAAATTAAAAAAAAAAAATCACCTCAATCAGACACTTAAACACAAAATTATACAATTTTAAAGTTTTGGACTCAACTTACTGTTGAAAAATCAACTAGTTTAAATTAAATCAACTTTTTTAAAATTTTCATTTTCAACCATGTAATTTCATATTTTTACATTTTAGTTCAATTGCATCAAAAAACCAAAAAATTGGACTAAAGTCCTACCTATGGAAGTCAGCACCATTTATTACATAAATTATGTTTCAATTTTTTTAAAAAAAATATTTTTTTATTATCTAATTTAACCCCAGAGAACTTTTAAAAAAACACAAATCAAATCGTCAGTAAAACCGTTTCGGATCATTCAATTGTTGTTGTTCTCGTTTGCCACTAGAAGAATGTGTAGCAGCTGGGGAATTTAGTTTGTCACCCCCTTTATGCACTACGTCTCAAGGAATATAAATTAACGTATAAAATTCACTTGTAAATAAATTTAAGCGTTTGGTTCACGGAATGTAAATTACCATTGATAATATGATTCTCAGAATGATTCATACGACATATTACTGAGAATATTACATTACTTTGTTTGGTTTGTTTGACATGAATGTAAAATTATAGTGTTTAATTGATGAATTACAAGATTATCAGAATACATATTTTACAAAATTAACCTTGTAGTATATTTTCTTTTTAACTAGTTAAACTTCCAATATTAAAATTAAAATATTTGCATGAAAATTTATAGAAGATATTTTTTCCTATTATTTTTACTTTATATATTTTTCTTTTATAAAGTTCTTACACAAATAATTGAATATAGTTTTTAATGTTATAGTACTATATTATAGATTTAAATATTTGTGATTTATTATAATTATATATTTGAAAAATATAAAAAAAACAAATTCATAAGTTTCTATAATAATCATCACATTCGCTACTAAATCAAATATATACTAATAACTAACTATAAATATTATATTTCTATGTGTTATTACTCAATTTACATTATATTTAAAATCAAAAGTCATTCTTTAAAATATGAAATTTCAAACAAAATTTGTAATGCGATTTAAAATTGAATAATACAGAATTTTTACCATATAAATAAAAATATTATTCTTTAGAGAAGAAATAACATTAAAAATTATTCTTAATATTTATTATTATTTTTTAATGATGAGTGTGGTTTATATATTTTATTATGCAACAATTTAGCTTAGATAATGAATTGTTTTAACATATCAAAACAAACAAAAAAAATATTGTTGGAGAAATAAAAAATAATGATTTACTTGAATACAAAACATTATTTCAAGGGTATTTTAGTCTAAAGTGGTGGGAATTGTCTAATACCTAAGAATATGGTGGGAATGACATTCTTACCATTTTGAGAAAAAGAAGCTACTATTGAGAATGTAGTATTACCCCTGTAGTAAATTCTCCTAAACCAAAAGTGTGTATGTATTTTCGGAAAAGATTATTTTCCTTAGTAATAATTTTTTTCGTGAACCAATCGCCCCTAACGGGCATAATATATTCCCACAAAATCGGGTAAAGGAAACATTTTCCAAACCATAATAAGATAAGTGTATTTTTTTATCAAATCTAAAAGGATTTGTGATATATATTTTAAAATTTTTGGTAGATACTCCTCATGTCATTCAATTATATGTTTGGTTGCAAACGAGTTATTTTTTTATAATTTTGTTACAAAATATGTCACTTTGTCGTTAAAATTGAAACGTACGTCTAACATGACTTGGTATAATAACAATTTTAATCCCCAAAACTTAAACATTTTATTAACTTGACCCTAATTTAAAATAATCCAATAAATTCAACCTTTCATATTTAAAAATTCTATTTGTGAAGTGAATGTATCTTCTAGCAGGCGACATTATGGTCATAATGAGTATGTTTCACTAGTATGTCAGTTGTCCAGTAGTGAGGTGATTGTGTATGTCGAGTTATCTCAACTATTGATTATCGAGTTGATGAACAATAGTTAGGAGTGCAACTAGGGGTGTGAAAAACTGACCCGACCTGGTAACCTGCCTGAAACCCGATCGAGTCAGAACCTGGTTTAACCCGAGAATTCAAAGACCGAACCCGACCTGCACCCGACCGAAACGAACCCGAACCCGAATTTGACCTGTAACTGTAGAAACCGAACCCGAACTGCACCCGACCGAAGTGAACCCGAACCCGAAATTGACCTGTTACTGTAGTAACCGAACCCGACCTGCACCCGACCGAAACGAACCTGAACCCGAGACTAACCTGCCAGATAACCGATTTAACCCGACCTGTTTGGACCCGACCTGAAATGAACCCGACCTGAAATGAACCCGACCTGAAATGAACCCGACCTGTTTTGAACCCGACCTGTTTTGAACCCGACCTGTTTTGAACCTGAACTGTTATTGACCTGAACTGTTCTTGACCTGAACTGTTCTTGACCTGAACTGATATTGACCTGAACTGTTATTGACCTGAACTGTTATTGACCTGAACTGATATTGACCTGAATTGATATTAACCTGAACTAATACTATTATTTTTTTTTGAAAGGTAACAAATAAATACAATAAATCCAAAACCCATTCAAACTAGTCCAAATGTCTATAACATAATATCCATTATATATCTAGAGCCCAAATTAAATAATAAGGCCTAATCCTAAATATTACAACCCATTCACAGCTTTCTATTACCAAAACACAACCCAACAATACCATTTTAAACCCTTTTCCCACCCAAATCTGATATCCAATGCCACGTATCGTGATGCCATTGGCCGAAACAAATATACACGGATATGTGTTTCTTTCCTCCTTATCTAGATCCAGCTAGATGCTGATTTCACCCTTGTGATGTCAGCGCTGATGTCAAATTCCACCTATAGAGTATTAGTTGATTTGCTAATAATGATAATTATCTGACATTTAAAGAAGTTATATTTAATGAATATAAAATAATGTCAAGTATTGAAAATTTTTAAAATTAATAATAATTTCAAGTATTAATAAATTAACTAACTTAACTTCAATTAAAAGATAAATTGAATTAATAATAATTTTAAGTATTAATAAATTGTATTTCTAATTAACTTGACTATTATTTTAAAATAACTTCAAAGATAAACTATTATACTTAATTAATTTAAGTGGAATGAATAACCATTATTAATTTAAAATTTTATACTTAATAAAATTAAGTTAAATGAGTAAAAATTATTAAATTAAATCTATATTCTTAATTAAAATAAGATGACTTAAATTTTTTATTATAGGAATAAATTAATGTTAAACCCTAAACAATGAACCATAGTCCATAATCCTAAGCCCTAAACAATAACCACTACCCTCTAAACCATGAAACCCTAATATTTAATCTATAGCTCATAGTCCGTAATCCTAGATCGAGAGTTTAGTGGTTAGGGTTAATTACTTATGCTTTAGGGTTTAATGCTTAGGGTTTAGAATTAGACATTAGGGGTTTAAACCTTAAACCCTAATATTTAATCAATGAACCATAGTCCATAATCCTAAACCCTAAACAATAACCACTACCCTCTAAACTATAAAACCCTAATATTTAATCTATAGCTCATAGTCCGTAATCCTAGATCGAGGGTTTAGTGGTTAGGGTTAATTACTTATGCTTTAGGGTTTAATGCTTAGGGTTTAGAATTAGACATTAGGGGTTTAAACCCTAAACCCTAATATTTAATCAATGAACCATAGTCCCTAATCCTAAACCCTAAACCCTATACATTTAATTACAAATAATAATAATAATAATAATAATAGTAGTAGTAGTAGTAATAATAATAATTAATAATAATCATAAAACTAATAATAATAATAAGCATAGTAAATATATAATAATAATAATTGTATTTAAGTATATAATAATAATAATAATAATAATAATAATAATAATAATAGTAATAATAATAATAATATTACTAATCATAGTAATAATAATAATAAAAACTAATAATAATAGTAATAAAAACTAATAATAATAATAAGCATAGTAAATATATAATAATAATAATAATTGTATTTAAGTATATAATAATAATAATAATAATAATAATAATAATAATAATAATAATAATAATCCCTAAAGCCCTAACCACTAAACCATAAACCCTAAACCCTAAACGCTAAACACTAAACACTAAAAACAAAAACCATAATCCATCAATATATATATTACATGTACGTATGTACGTATCATTTTATGAACAGTAAACCCTAAACCCTAAACTCTAAACCCTAAAAACCATAATTCATCAATATATATATATATATAATACATGTAGGTATGTTTGTATTAATTTAAGATCAATAAACCCTAAACCCTAAACACTAAACACTAAACCCTAAACCCTAAACCCTAAACCCTAAAAACCATAATCCATCAATATATATATATATAATTAATGTAGGCATGTTTGTATTAATTTAAGATCGGTAAACCCTAAACCCTAAACCCTAAACCCTAAAAACTATAATCCATCAATATATATATATAATACATGTAGGTATGTTTGTAATAATTTAAGATTAGTAAACACTAAACCCTAAACCTTAAACCCTAAACCCTAAAAGCCATAATCCATCAATATATATATATATATATATATATATAATTAATGTAGACATGTTTGTATTAATTTAAGAACAGTAAACCCTAAACCCTAAACCCTAAAAACCATAATCCATCAATATATATATATATATAATACATGTAGGTATGTTTGTATTAATTTAAGATCAATAAACCGTAAACCGTAAACCCTAAACCCTAAAAACCATAATCCATCAATATATATATATAATTAATGTAGGCATGTTTGTATTAATTTAAGATCAGTAAACCCTAAACCCTAAACCGTAAACCCTAAACCTTAAAAATCATAATCCATCATTATATATATAATTAATGTAGGCATGTTTGTATTAATTTAAGATCGG
Organism: Hibiscus trionum; assembly: GCA_030270665.1. Taxonomy (NCBI): domain Eukaryota; kingdom Viridiplantae; phylum Streptophyta; class Magnoliopsida; order Malvales; family Malvaceae; genus Hibiscus; species Hibiscus trionum. The sequence goes on from BSYR01000016.1 coordinate 2,723,095, forward strand.
TAAACCCTAAACCACAAACCCCTAAACCCTAAACCCTAGACCCTAAACCCTAAAAATAAATCCAATAGTCCTGACTATATATATATATCACATATATGTAATCCCCTAACCATAAACCCTAAACCCTAAACCCTAAACCGTAAAAATAAAAATCATAATCCATCAATATATATAATACACGTAACACAATAAACCATAAACCCGAAGGAACCCTGTCACATCCCAAAAACCGGTCTAGTAGAAATTAGGTTCGAAATTTTTATTCGGTTTATTATTATTTTATGGAGTAAGTAAAAATTTAGTATTATTTTATGTAGTAGTTAAAATTATTATTATTTTATGGAGTAGATATGGAGTAGTTAAAATTATTATTATTTTATTATAAAAAAAAGAAAAAAAAAAGAAGAAAAAGAAAAGGAATAGTTCACCGAAGTAGTATAAAAGGGGAAGAGAATTGAGTGATTTTACACGGCAATTGAAGAAAACAAATCAGTAGGTTACGATCCAATGTTTGATTGGTAGTCTGATATTTTCGATATAGTAATATCAAATTTCTGCCGACGACGGGGTAAGCTCAAATCTCTAGTTAGATTAAGTTTCGGTATCGAGTTTGATTAATATTTTTATATATATTCGATATTGTCTTATTATTTTAATTAATTTTTATCGTAGTACACGAGGTCGATTCAGATCAACTTTCAAGCCCAATAAATAAAAATAAAGCACCGGTCTGTCAAGGTGAGTGTAGATGCATTTGTCTCGGGTGACACGGTGTCATTCCTATATTTTTATGTCTTGATATGTGAGTATAGTCGTGTCAGGGGTAGGCTCGGTGCTGCCCCGTTGCATTAATTATGAATTTATCTGCATCTGGTAAGTACCCTGCATTATTTGGATATGCTCAAAAATGATTATGATATGCTATATGTACATAAAAATAATATGAAATGCTATCTGATATGGAGCTACGGCTCATCTTGCTATTTGATATGATATGATCTGAAAATCATGGACTATATGAAATTGTGTGTATTTATGGACATTGGATACAATTGGCATGCCATAGGAATATTCGAGCTCACCATGTAAGGGAGGACTACGGTCCAGGGCTACGGCCTATATGTGGGAGATAAAAGGATGGAAGTGTAAGGGATACATGGAGCTACGGCTCAGGGCTACGGCTCATTTATGATTTATGATATGGTGTACAGGGAATCCGCGTATCCAATGGTACCAATATAATATGTGTTCGATATGTTATACCATGACATGTTTATGATAAGATATATGATTATATTATGTTATGTTAGTGATATGGATATCTGATCATGTTATGCTTATACTGATATAGAAGCATGCAAATAAGTTAGATTAAATTTATATTTAATCATGACATTCATATTATTGTCAATTTACTATCATGACTACCTCACTAGGCTATGTAAGCCTAACATACGTGTCTCATGCATTTTCAGGACCCTGATAGATTTCCAACCTTTGATCGTGTGGTGCAGTTGCAAGTCACATCTCTACCATATATGTATGATATCTTTCATGAACTCCTAGTAAAGTGGCATATGATCCAACTTTTGTATAAATTGTGTTGTGTAATTTAATAATGTGGTTTTATTTTAGAAATCTAGAAAAGTCCTATTAAATAAATGTTGGAACAATAATAATGATAGATACGAATAATTTTCTAATAAAAATGATTAGAAAAGACTCTAAGATTTTTGTGAGTTGTTAGGCTCATTTAAATTTGTAAATAATTTTAGTAAGATAATAAAAAGAAATAGATTTGAATATTTTACAAAATAGTCACTAAATATTGCATCGTCTAATCAGGTTGATAAATGACCTCCGATAGTAATGAGGTTTTACAGGCTAATAACTAGTAAGTTTATTTTCAGTATATTTTCACGAATTTCAGATAAAGACCTTTAATTTGTGAAAATTACAATTTAGTCCCTAAAGTTTGAAAAAGTTAAAATTGACCCCAATTGAGTAAGTTGTTAATAAGTTGAGTGTTAAGTCTTAAAAGAGATTAACAAAATACGCTAAAATGATTTTTGAACTTTGGATTTATATCTCCGATCTCCGTTATGTTTTTCGGTAGCGCTCTCCGACCCGGTTCTCTACCAGGCCGGGAATGGGGTGTTACATTTGTGGTATCAGAGCTAGAGTTTAGTCGATTCTAGGACTAATCAAGCATTCGTTAACGAGTTTGTGTCTCATATGCCACTTAGGAGTTGATTAAATATGTATTTTGTGACTTGCAACTTACACGATTTAATTCTTATGTGTGTCTAGACCCAAAATGACCGCTCCTACTATTAGGAAAGAAACAAATGAGCCCGATCATGATTCCTCTTCCACTCGAGGGGAAAATGTGAGGCCAGAACCAAGTACCGAACAAGTGGCTCAGAATGATCCACCTCATCTTCCACCTATGTTGTCGGCTACATACATATATATATGTATATATATAATTATAAATATATATATACTAAAACTTACATACATACATGTATATATATACTAAAACTTAAATGCATGCATATATATGTGTTTTAGTATGTATGTATACATGTGTGTTTTAGTATTTTCTTCCTTCTGGTCCCTTAACTTTATTTTAATTTGTCCACATTTATTATTATAAATTGACCCACATTTATTTTTTTAATTTGTCCAATGTTTTATTATTTTAATTTGATATTTTCTTCATTCTAGTCCCATAACTTTATTTTAATTCTATATTGACCCCTATATATATATATTTTAATTCATCATGTTTTATAATTTTAATTTGAAATTTTGTTCATTCTAGATCCTAAAACTTTATTTTTATTCTAAATTGACATCTACTTATTGTTTTTTAATTACTCTAATTTTTATACTTTTAATTTGATAATTTTGTGTTCATTACAGTCCCCAAAATTTTATTTTTATTCCAAATTGACTCGTTTTCATTGTTTTCTTTTAAATTTGTCTAATGTTTTATAATTTTAATTTGATATTTTTGTTCATTATAATCCGTGAAGCTTTATTTTTAATCCAAATTGACCCCTTTTCAGTCCAAATTGACCCATTTTCATTATTTTTTAATTACTCCAATGTTTTATAATTTTAATTTGATATGATTTTAAATAATTAATTCCAAATCAATGACGATTGACGAAGGTCAACCTAAAGTCTATCAACTACTTATACGGTTGTACCGACCTCAAACTCAATACGAATTTCAATCCTAAAAATACCCCGACCTGAATTACCCGACCTAAAATTACCCGACCTGAAATGCAACCGACCTGAAATGAACCCGACCTGAAATGGACCCGACCTGAAACGAACCCGACCTGAAATGGACCCGACCTGAAGTGTATCTGAACCCGAATTAACCTGTCAATTATCTGCTTCGGACCCGACCCGTTTTGACCCGACCTGAAATGAACCCGACTTGAAATGGACCCGACCTGAAATGGACCCGATCTGAAATGGACCCGACCTGAAATGGACCCGCACCTGACCCGAGTCGAGTCAAAATAGAAAAATGACCTGAAATGACTTGTAACCGATTTTACCCGACCTGACAGTACCCGACCTGAAACCCATCCGATTACCTGTTTTTACATCCCTAATTAGAGACAACAATTATAACTTATTTCATGTCTCCTACTATTAGGATGTAAGAACATGTAATCGAACGGGTTTCAGGTCGAGTACTGTCAGGTCGGGTAAAATCGAATACAGGTTATTTCAGGTTATTTTTCTGTTTTAACTCGACTCGGGTGCGGGTCCATTTCAGGTCGGGTTCATTTCAGGTCGGGTCAAAACAGGTCGGGTTCGAAGCAGATAATTGACAGGTTAATTCAGGTTCGGATACACTTCAGGTCGGGTCCGTTTCAGGTCGGGTCTATTTCAGGTCGGGTCCGTTTTAGGTCGGGTCCATTTCAGGTCGGGTTCGTTTCAGGTCGGGTTCATTTCAGGTCGGTTGCATTTCAGGTCTGGTGCATTTCAGGTCTGGTAGTTTCAGGTCGGGTAATTCAGGTCGGGGTATTTTTAGGATTGGAATTCGTATTGAGTTTGAGTTCGGTACAACCGTATAAGTAGTCGATAGACTTTAGGTTGGCCTTCGTCAATCGTCATTGATTTGGAGTTAATTATTTAAAGTCATATCAAATTAAAATTATAAAACATTGGAGTAATTAAAAAATAATGAAAAGGGGTCAATTTGGATTAAAAATAAAGTTTCACGGATTATAATGAACAAAAATATCAAATTAAAATTATAAAACATTAGACAAATTTAAAATAAAACAAGGAAAATGGGTCAATTTGGAATAAAAATAAAGTTTTGGGGGACTATAATGAACAAAAATATCAAATTAAAAGTATACAAATTAGAGTAATTAAAAAAACAATAAGTAGAGGTCAATTTAGAATAAAAATAAAGTTCTAGGGTCTAGAATGAACAAAATTTCAAATTAAAATTATAAAACATGATGAATTAAAATATATATATATATATATATATATATATATATATATATATATATATGGGTCAATATGGAATTAAAATAAAGTTAAGAGACTAGAATGAAGAAAATATTAAATTAAAATATATATATGTTTAGGTTTAAAGGGTTTAGGGTTTAGGGTTCATACATTGATAGGTACGTACATGCACACTTACATACATTAGGGTTTATGGATTTAGGTTTATGGTGTATGATTTAGGGGTTTAGGTATTAGGATTTAAGGGTTTAAGAATTAGGGTTCATATATTGATACATAAACTCAAAAGTCAAAACCCTAAACCTCAAATCAAAACCCTAATTGAGTTTGAATTAGGGCAAAATGAAGCTTCATTGCTCTTCCATCTCATCACATGCATTGCTACGTGGCATGTCTCCAACACCCCTTTTAATGATTATATCCATTAAAACGATTTTGTTTTGTTTTATTTAGGTTAACCCTTTAAAAAGTGAGAGAAAATCTCCACTCTCCAAGTCAGCATCTCACTCATGACTAATCATAAATATTTTATAAAAAAGAGCACTTTATAGATTAATATTATTAAGTAATCTCCACCGACAGTCTTTTTCCTTTAGCATTTAACACCGTGGGCGAGGCAATGAGTACCACTGTACCTACCTGCCCACCGAACATTCATTTCACTTGTATACGTCTTGTCTTGCCTCGACTAATGTTACAAATAATTATTTAAAATGTATTAATTTTTATGTAAATATTTATAGTATTTTTATTGTTAAATTAAATTTAAAGTATATATATATATATATATATGATAATATTGACCAGTGGTCCCTTTCGTTTAGGGTGTGTTCTATTTTGATCACCAGAATTTAAAAAAGATTATTCTGGTCACTTACGTTTAGAATCGTTTCTATTTTGGTCCTTTGGCCGTTAGTTAAGTAAAATCAATCTCATTTATAAATTAAGTTAAGAAAACAATTCTTGAATCTCTTATGACTTAAGAAAACAATTCTTGAATTTTTTACTTAAGGTTATGTAACTGTTATAACTTATATATATATATATATATATATATATATTTAATTTGTAAGTTTAAAATTTTATTTAAGTTACTGAAAAATAAAAAAACAACTCTTCATTAAGTTTTTGTAGTTCATAAATTATCAATCACTTAATATTTTTTAACTTTAGTACTTAATATATATATATATATGCGCACATATACATCATGTATATCAATATATGTAGGTGTATATGTATATACATTATATATGTATATGATATATCAACTTATGAAAGTTTTTAACTCATCAAGTCATATATTTCGGGTCAATATTAGTTCAGGTTAACAACATGTCGGGTCACTTAACAGGTCGGGTCCATTTCAGGTCAGGTCCATTTCAGGTCGGGTCCGTTTCAGGTCGGGTCCATTTCAGGTCGGGTTCATTTCAGGTCGGGTAAAATCGGATATCGGGTCAATTCAGTTGGGCAAATTCGGTTATCTGCCAGGTCGGCTTCGGGTTCGGGTTCGTTTCAGTCGGACGCATGTCGGGTTTCAGGTCCATAGTAACAAGTCCAATTCGGGTTCGAGTCGTTTTCAGTCGGACGCAGATCGGGTTCGGTTACTGCAGTAACAGGTCAAATTCAAATTTGGGTCAACAACAGTCGGTTACAGATCGGGTTCGAGTCATCAAATACTCAAGTCAAATCAAGTTCTGACTCGAGCAGGTTTCAGTCGGATTTTCAGGTCGGATCAGCTTTTTACATCCCTAACTACTATGATAATCCGTGCTTCTATAGCAATAACATCATTGATTACAACAAAATGCATCTTGACCGTCTATTTACAAATTTATTAGAAGATTTTTTGTAATTTACGTTTGAATATTGTCAAATGGTGTGTAGATGTATGTGTCGTACTTTCTATTTTTTTTAATTTTCTTAAATAATAAGTACATTATTCCAAAACAGATTGGGCCGATGAATACCATAAAGTCATGAATGATTGATTTTCTAAATGGTTCAGATCCGAACAAGTTAAAATAAAAGTAATTATTTATTAATATAGAAACTATTCATAGCAGTACATTAATGCTTAATTGATGTCATCAAACCGTTTTAAGTTCATTTTTTCATCAGTTTTAAGTTCACCCTTTCGTGTAGCAGTTGTGCTTTATCACCACAACAACTTCATTATTTCTTCTTCAAACATAACATTTACTCACAACATTTTGTAAGAGCAATAAGGTGGTGCAAAAATATGAGTTCATTGTTCCCCCATCTTCTTCAATCTTTTGTTGGCCCTTCCAAGGTATATTCATATACCAATCTCATCGTTCAATTTCCCATGTTTTATGATTCATTCTATAACCATCATTTTTTAATTTCAGGTTAAAGCTTATCGTTCTTTCGCATCGACGCCTTTGTCTACCGTAAAGCGAGCAAGCGGCCCTTCTTCCTACAAGTAGATATCTTTTTTACCTTGTCTGTCTCAACTCAACATTTTATTTGTATATTTCATGATCAATCGTTTATCTCTGTTGCTTTGGCAATTTATACAGCGGAGATGAGAATGTTGACATGGATTGGGACAACCTTGGATTTAGTCCCGTACCAACAGATTTTATGTACATCATGAAATGTTGTCGAGATGAAAACTTTATACAAGGAAAGCTTACTCGCTATGCAAACATTGAGATGAGCCCTTTTGCAGGAATCTTGAATTATGGACAAGTTAATTTCTTTTTCATGTTCGTTTTACTCTTCATGTTCGAATTTCGTTTCTTTAAAATGTTATATATCAAAACATCCAGGGCATATTTGAAGGTTTGAAAGCAAACAGGAAAGAAGACGGGAGCTTGCTTCTCTTCCGTCCCGATCAACATGCCATTCGCATGAAGATTGGTGCTGAAAGATTGTGCATGCCATCTCCTTCCATTGATCAGTTTATCGACGCAGCGAAACAAACCGCATTTGCTAATGACCGATGGGTGCTCGTCCCCAACTTTCTATGTCGATTCGACTCCGTATATATAAAATCCATCTCCAAGTACCCATTTTTTCACTTTGTTTATGACCTTAATTGGCATGATTGAACAGGTTCCTCCTCCAAGAAAAGGTTCCCTTTACATTAGACCATTGCTCTTCGGAAGCGGACCGGTTCTGGGTGTAGGTCCGGCACCGGAATTCATGTTCCTCACATATGCTTCCCCTGTTGGCAACTATTTCAAGGTGGTCCTTCATTTAAACATAAAACAAACACTTGCATATATATGTATATATACACATATAATCTCATCTTTTAACTTGATAAAACAGCAAGGTAAAGCGCCATTGAACTTGTACGTTGAAGAAGAATTGGTTCGAGCATTTCCCGGTGGAGTTGGTGGAGTGAAAACCATTTCAAATTATGGAGCAGTGATGAAAGAACTTCTCAGGGCCAAAAGCCAGGGATTTTCTGACGTTTTATACCTTGACTCTGTAAACAAGAAATATCTGGAGGAAGTCTCTGCTTCCAACATATTTGTTTTGAAGGTACAAATTCTTCACATATATATAACTATTTATGTTCGATATGTATTCGAATATGCTCGAAGAAGTTGGTCCGACGTCTATTTTGCAGGGTGATGTTATTTCAACTCCTCCTACAAGTGGGACAATTCTTCCTGGAATTACTCGAAAAAGCATTATCGAAATTGCGCATGATCTCGGTTATCAGGTAGAGGAAAGACGTATATCGGTGAATGAATTGATGGAAGCTGATGAAGTTTTTTGCACTGGAACTGCCGTGGGAGTTGCTTCTGTGGGGAGTGTTACGTACAAAGGCAAAAGGTGATTAATTAGTATATATATATGACAGTAAAGATCTGATAAGCTGAAAAATCTGTTTGTTTTACCATGTACTGCTGCAGAATTGAGTTCAAAGTGGGTGAAAACAGTGTGTGCCAAGCATTGGGTTCAACTCTTGTAGGGATTCAAACAGGCTTGATTGAGGACAAGAAGGGCTGGATTTTCAACATATGCTAACTCTTTTGTCTTACAGAATCTGATCATAAAAACTTTCGATCAACTCGATTTCAAACGATTCATCGATTCGTCGCCGATAAAGATTGTACAAGTAAAATATGGCAGTAGCTTTGCTGTTAGTATAATGGTACTTTTAATAAGCAATACTTCAATGTAATGGATGATTGTAAATTTAGCTATCTGATATGCATAAGCAATACTTATTCGACCGGCTGCAGATTCGATTACTCGAAGATGTTGGGTCTATGATAATCTAATGCATATTGTCATGGAGAAAGATCAGTTAATTGTCTGTAGGCTGTTTTTCTTATGTAAGTACTGATGCACGAAATACATTTCTGAAAAAGGACCAACTATGATTTTATTACAGGAATTAAGTTCAAATGATGTCTCCTCCACACCTTCAGAATAATTTTTTTACCCATACTTTTAAATAAAATAGCTTTCTGTTCAAATAAAGTTTACCCACAACACATCGAATACTCGTCAACTTAACTTATTCGATTTTTTTTTTGACTCAATTCAACTAATTACGGAGGAAGCGAGAAGCACACGATTTATAAGGGTCCTTGCACTTGCAAACTAGGGTTGGCCGAAGGACAGTGATTTATTTATGGGCTCTTTAATGGCTAGCCTAACTACTGTTTGCAAATTGCACCAATGGAATTTTCGTTTTTCTTGGTAAAACAAAATGCAGTTAAATATATGTAAACTACATCTAATGCCACTTAACTATGGGTAAATTACATCCAATTGTCATTTATCAAAAAAAAATTATGAGTTTAGTAATAAAAAATGTCATTTTCTTTCTATAAGTTAGAAACATGCAATTTAAGAAAACAACAACAATGGTTGGATGGCCAAAAAAAAATTTCACTTGCTTCCTTCCTCCCCCTAGATCCTGGGTGCTAAACTTAACAGGAGCGTTCCCCTCCTCCCCCTTCCCTAAATCATGGGATTAGTTCTTAACAAAAAAAAAAATCCTCATTTCTTTATTTAAAAAAAAGTATAATAAGCAAATCACTTCGCTTACAAAACAAGTCACTTATCTTCTAATACAATATGGTTTATAATATTTTTAGTCTTTAACTTGTATGGTCTACCAATTTAATCTTAATTCGAAATAATTCAATAAATTTAACATTTGATAGTATTGCAAAAAAAATGATGACATTTTTAAATATGAATAATCAAAATTATTGTACTATTTTGAATTAGGACAAAATTAATAGAATGTATAAATTTTGGAATTAAAAATATTATTATATCAAAAAAATATTTATATGTGAAAAGACATTTTATAATATGATTATAACAATATGCTAGATTTGTTTTAAATTTTTATTAAAAAAATAATATATAAGTGATCTTGTAATTTTCAAACAACATTACCCTTTTGATTTTCGTTGTCTATAAAAAAGAAAGGCTGTCACACACGGAATCTTCAAAGCCCAAAGGTTCCCCGCTCACTTTTTCCATTAAATTTCAGAGTATTTACACGTGTCAACACATCATTCGCCGCACAACCCGCGTGAAGACCCTCCCAAGGGACTCCGGGCGGACTTCACATCTTCTTCGACCTCCTCCAACGGCTTTAACCACCAAACTGATTTAAAATGACTATTCTGCCCACTTTGTCTGACCGTAAATGCCGACGGAGTCCCCGAGCGGCTCTCCTCCCTCAAAACCTCGGCTACCGAGAATCCGAGCCTCCCGAAGCCGGCTTCCATGGGGCGTCGATTTCAGGAGCCGTTTTCAACCTCTCGACTACAGTCGTTGGAGCCGGTATCATGGCGCTCCCGGCCACCGTGAATCAACTGGGCTTAATCCCCGGTCTAATGACAATCATATTCGTCTCTGTGTTAACGGAATCATCCATCGATAAGATTCTCAGATTCAGTCGAGCCTCCAAGTCCGCAACGTATTCAGGCGTCGCCGCAGACGCTTTCGGCGGGGCCGGCCGTAACATCCTTCAAGCTTGCATCGTCATCAACAACACGGGCATGCTCGTGGTTTACATGATTATCATAGGTAAGTTTGAACACAAAATTACACACCACGGTTCGTTGAACGATTAATGGCCGTTTGATCACAACTGAATTCTTGAGTTGATGGCAGGTGATGTGTTATCGGGGACATGGGAGGATGGATTCCACCACCGGGGAGTTATGGAAGAGTGGTTCGGTGAACATTGGTGGACCACGCGTTCCGCCGTGCTCTTCTTCACCACGCTTTTCGTTTTCGCCCCTCTCATTTCATTCAAACGCGTTGGTAACTCATTCGTCAAACTTTTGAAGGTTTAATTGTTCACTCAGTCCCTATACTTTTCAGAGTTCTGAACATTTAGTTCCTCTGCTTTTACTTTCAGTCCTTCTGTTAAATTTAAAAGGTCAGCTCTGAAAAATAAAGTTCAATTGATAACACTCATATAAGAGTGTTACTGTTATTGATTGGAGTTTAAAATTTTCTAAGGGACAGGGACTGAGGGCATAATTAGGCCAATTCTAGATTGCTGGTGTAAAATAATTGAAGCATTTTTCTTCTTCTTATTTTTGGTTGAATTGTTGTGGTGATTTTAGATTCGTTGAGATACACATCGGCATTGTCAGTTGGTTTAGCCTTGGTGTTTGTGGCAATAACAGCCGGAGTTACCATTGTTAAGTTGATGGAAGGGAAAATTGGAATGCCTCGTTTAATGCCAAAACTTGATAATCAAGCATCGTTTTGGAAGCTTTTCACCACTGTTCCTGTTTTTGTCACTGCTTATGTATGCCATCATAACAGTAAGTCATGACCATGACCCATTGATTATGATTTGGTTTTGTTTAATTGTTTGATTTTCATCCAATTTGCATGAAACTGGTTTATGTTTTATTTGATTCAAGTGATAAGCCCTTTGAAATAAATGTTTCGAGTATCCTGCACAGTTCTCATTCTTGATAACCCCTACACTTGCAGTTCTCCCAATAGAGAATGAACTGAAAGACCCTGCACAGATGAAGTTAATTGTTAGAAAGTCCCTCGTATTTTGCACTTGTATCTATATCGCTACGAGCTTGTTTGGAGTCCTTCTCTTCGGAGATCATATTTTGGATGATGTGCTTGCCAATTTCGATGGTGATCTCGGGATTCCATATAGTTCATTGCTTGATGATTTGATCAGGCTGAGCTATTGCCTTCACTTGATGCTTGTTTTCCCAATTCTGTTCTTCTCCCTTCGGCTCAGTGTAGATGGTCTTCTATTTCCATATGCCATTTCTAAAAGGAGGTTCATGTCGTTAACAGTAGCTCTGATGGGTTTCATCTTTATGGGAGCCAACTTTGTTCCTAGCATCTGGGATGCTTTCCAGTTCACCGGTGCAACCGCCGCGGTTTGTGTCAGTTATATCTTTCCGGCTGCCATCACCCTTCGGTGAGTAATAGTTATTCGAATACATGAAATGTAGTAGTGAAGTTCATTGGTCCTAATTAGTAGTTCTAATATGCAGGGACACCCATGGAATTGCAACAAAGAATGATAGACTCATATCATGGGTGATGATCTTTCTTGCTGTCTCAACAAGCACAGTGGCTGTGACAAGTGACATTTATGGTTTTTTTAGTGTTGACAAAGGAGTTATAACTTGAAGGGTTGGTCTATGTCCGGTGTTTCCGGTGCATTGCATTGTCGAAAACCCGAGCTAAAGGGGTTTCTTTCTTGCAGTTTATCCTCAAAGTCAAAGCTGACTTGACAAAGGGGATGTGTTTTATATGAGCTTGCTGTGGAAAAGAGTGGCATTTCCAGCATCTCATGAGGTTTGATATGACCTTTACGATGTAAGACAGGTGATTTAGCTGTTACTTGCTGATACTTTAGGAGAGTGCAAATAGGAAAATTCTAAAAATTTTCATGAATATCACAAAATTATAGGCATACTATAATTACTCAACGTTGGTGTCTGAATATAATCAATTGTTGACCCCGTGACTCAATTTCATGTATTCTAACTCAAAAAGTAACAAGTGGAATTTATTAAGTAAAATTATATTATTAGTCTATTATCTTGTGTAAGTAATGGATATAGTTTTATTTAGGCTAAAGGGTCACTTTGTCTAGTCCTAATTTTTTGATTTTGCTCTTATAGTATTTTCGCATTAATTTAGTCTCTAAAGTAGTTTAAATACATCACCATTTTTCTCTTCTGACGAAAGTCAACACTGATCGTTACAATGCTGACATGGCAGTTTACGATGACGTGATAGAGGGAAATTTTAATTTTTCAAACAAGTTCGAGGGCAAAACTGATGTTCTGGTTGAGTATGGGTACAAAATTGATTTTTAGACAAAACAATATGGTAAAATACTAAAATATTAAAATAACATAAAAAATAGTAAAAAAACAATTTTTATTAATATGTAACTAAAAATAAAATAAAATAATTAAAAATATCTAAAATAAGTAAAATTATAAAATTAAAATATTATAAGCTAATAAATTATAAATTATAAATTATTCAATAATTAAATTTTAAAATATTTATAAATTATTAAAAATATAAAAATTTTAATAAAAAAATTGGACGATTTTAATTTTTTTTCTCTTCAGAAAATGTAAGGAATAAAAAATCCTAAAATATGGTTAATGTGATTCTCTCAACCGAACAAAAATCTTTTACTCTTTTTGGCGCCCCTATCTCTCAATACTAAAAAAATTAAGCTTTACGCTTTAAGTCTAATTTCTAAATCACAAACCTTAAACCCTAAATTTTAAATCATTTACTTGATTAAATTCATACATATACTTTTATTATTCATACTCACTTTTAGTCAAGTAAAGGGTTTAGATTTTAGTGTTTAAGGTTTGTGATTTAGAAATTAGACTTAAAGTGTATAGTTTAATTTTTTTAGTATTGAGAGATATGAGCACCAAAAAGGGAGGGAATTTTTGTTCGATTGAAAGAATCTTATTAACCCTATTTTAAGATTATTTCTTCCTTACATTTTTTGAAGGTAAAGAAAATCAAAATCGTCCAATTTTCTTTTATGAAGGTTTTTGTATTCTTTTAATACTTTATAAATATTTCAAATTTTAATTATTGAATAATTTATAATTTATTAGTTTGTGGTATTTTAATTTTATAACTTTTATTTATTTTTAGATATTTTTAATTATTTTATTTTAGTCATATATTAATAAAAAATATTTATTATTTTGTATGTTATTTTAATATTTTAGTATTTTACTCATATTTTTTGTCTAAAAAATTAATTTTGAAATCGTACTCAACCAGAACATCAATTTTACCCTAAAACTCACTTGAAAAATCAATTTTGCCCTCTGCCACGTCATTATAAATTGCCATGTCAGCACTGTAACGGTCAATGTTGGCTTCCGTCAGTTAAGGGGCAAACGGTGATGCAATTGGACTACTTCAGAAGCTAAATTGATGCGAAAATACCATAGGGACAAAATTAATAAATTGAAACTATTGCAGAAGCAAAAAAATACCCTTTAACTTTTTATTTATTTAACGTTTTGACTTTAATATGGGACCAACAATATCCCCAACTAAAAATAATTGAATAAATTGTTTTGGAGAGGAGGAGCGTTCTTGGCAAGTGCATATTACCTTCATGTGGAATCCAGTTAATCATAGAACCTAACCCAATTTGATCTTTTTAAGTTTGTAATCTAGTCGTATAATCTATGTATCGTCGGGTTAAGATTAAAACTCTAAAAAATCAAAAAAGAAAGAAAGATTGCATTACATAAATTCACAACTTAAAAAGATAAAGCTTTTGCTAGAACAATTGCCTTAGTCCGTACCATTGTTGGACTTTCCTTTCCACTCGATTCATGCACAAATAGACCTTTAACGATTTGGGCTTTATGCCATTAAGAATCTTTTAGTGTTTTTTTTTTAATTTAAAACTAAACAACTTTATTACTAAACAAAAGAAAAACAATAACATATCATTTCAAAGGTTTCGTAATATTAAAACTAGGTTGTAAAAATAAGTCAGGACCTGAAAACCTGCCTGAAACCTGCTCGAGTCAGAATCTGATTTGACCCGAGAATTCGATGATCCGAACCCGAACTGTAACTGACTGTTGTTGACCCGAACCCGAGTTGAACATGTTACTGTAGCAACCGAACTCGATCTGTGTCCGACTGAAAACGACCCGAACCCGAATCTGACCTGGTAATTTTGACCTGAAACCCGACCTGCATCCGACTGAAACGAACCCGAACCCGAGACCGACCTGGCAAATTACCTGATATTATCCGACTGAAACGACCCGAGATCCGATTTTACCCGACCTGTTTTGAACCCGACCTATTAATGGACCCGACCTGTTTTGAACCTGAACTGCTGTTGACCTAAACTAATGTAGACCTGGCTAAAAATGTTAAATAATTTAAAGTGTAAACTGTTCATTATAAACTTAATAATTTTTTAATAGATTATGTTAATTTCATTACTTAGAAAATTTTTATCTTCTATTATACTTAGAAATTTTTGTCTTAATTTGTAACTACGTTATGTATAATAAAATTATATACTTAAAAATTTGTTTAAGTATAAAAATATATATATTATGTATAATAAAATTATATACTTAAAATATTTGTCTTAATTTTTACTAAATATATAATATATTAGTAATATATAGTTAATATAATATATTAAACTTATATACTTAAAAATTTGTTTAAGTATAAAAATATATATTATGTATAATAAAATTATACATTTACTATGCTTATTATGTTTTATTATATAAAATATATTATGTTAATTTTATTATGTTCATAAACTTATTATGCTTTAATAAGTATAAGAAAATTAACATAACTACAAAATATAAGTTAGTATTATGTCAATTGTCTTTCAATTAATTAATCTAGATATAGTTTGTTACTCAAACTGGTTAACTACTCTATTTTGTTAACTAAATCGGGTTAATTTCTTAAATTTGTTAACTTAAGCTGGATAACTATCATAATAATTAGTAATAGTTTGGGCCTTGGGCCTTTGGGCTCATATCTCACTACCTATTTATTTTAGATGGGCCCCAAAAACCTATAATGTATAAATATAATATATATATATATATATATATATATATATATATATAAACTTATAACTTATAATTTATATAATAATAAATAATAAATAATAATTAGTAATAGTTTGGGCCTTGGGCCTTTGGGCTCTTATCCCACCACCCATTTATTTTAGATGGGCCTCTAAAACATATAATCTATAAATAATATATATATATATATATATATATATATATATATATATATATAACTTATAATTTATATAATGTATTTATAATATAATAAATAATAATAAATAATAATTAGTAATAGTTTGGGCCTTGGGCCTTTAGGCTCATATCCCACCACCCATTTATTTTAGATGGGACCCTAAAACCTATATTGTATAAATATATATATATATATATATATATATATATATATATATACTTATAACTTATAATTTATATAATAATTAATAATAAATAATAATTAGTAATAGTTTGGGCCTTGGGCCTTTGGGCTCTTATCCCACCACTCATTTATTTTAGATGGGCCCCTAAAACCTATAATGTATAAATATAATATATATATATATATATATATATATATAAACTTATAACTTATAATTTATATGATAATTAATAATAAATAATAATTAGTAATAGTTTGGGCCTTGGGACTTTGGGCTCTTATCCCACCACCCATTTATTTTAGATGGGCCCCTAAAACTTATAATGTATAAATATATATATATATATATATATATAAACTTATAACTTATAATTTATATAATGTATTTATAATATAATAAATAATAATTAGTAATAGTTTGGGCCTTGGGCCTTTAGGCTCATATCCCACCACCCATTTATTTTAGATGGGCCCCTAAAACCTATAATGTAAAAATATAATATATATATAAACTTAAAACTTATAATTTATATAATAATTAATAATTAATAATAATTAGTAATAGTTTGGGCCTTGGGCCTTTGGGCTCTTATCCCACCACCCGTTTATTTTAGATGGGCCCTTAAAACCTATAATGTATATATATATATATATATAAACTTATAACTTATAATTTATATAATGTATTTATAGATTGGGCCTTGGGCCTTTGGGCTCATATCTCACCACCCATTTATTTGATATGAGCCCCTAAAACCTATAATATATATATATAAACTTATAACTTATAAGTTATATAATGTATTTATAATATAATAATTAATAATAAATAATAATTAGTAATAGATTGGGCCTTGGGCCTTTGGGCTCTTATCCCACCACCCATTTATTTTAGATGGGCCCCTAAAACCTATAATATATAAATAATATATATATATAAACTTATAACTTATAATTTATATAATGTATTTATAATATAATAAATAATAATTAGTAATAGTTTGGGCCTTGAGCCTTGGGCCTTTAGACTCATATCCCACCACCCATTTATTTTAGATGGGTCCCTAAAACCTATAATATATAAATATAATATATATATATATATATATATATATATATATATATATATATATATATAAACTTATAACTTATAATTTATATAATAATTAATAATAAATAATAATTAGTAATAGTTTGGGCCTTGGGCCTTTGGGCTCTTATCCCACCACCCATTTATTTTAGATGGGCCCCTAAAACCTATAATGTATATATATATATATATATATATATATAAACTTATAACTTATAAGTTATATAATGTATTTATAATATAATAATTAATAATAAATAATAATTAGTAATAGATTGGGCCTTTGGGCTCTTATCCCACCACCCATTTATTTTAGATGGGCCCCTAAAACCTATAATGTATAAATATAATATAATATATATAAACTTATAACTTATAATTTATATAATGTATTTATAATATAATAAATAATGATTAGTAATAGTTTAGGCCTTGGGCCTTTGGGCTCTTATCCCACCACCCATTTATTTTAGATGGACCCCTAAAACCTATAATGTATAAATAATATATATATATATATATATATATATATATATATATATATATATATATATATATATATATATATATATATGGGATGGGATCAAGTTACACTATGTAAAACTCAACTAGTTTTACACTAATCCATAGCCATTGGATGAGTGAAATGAATGGATGAGATTAAAAGTAGGATATGGAAAGATTATCACTTGGGAAAAAAAGTAAGGAGTTAATCTCATCCATTCATTTAACCAATCTAATGGCCATAAATTAGTGTAAAACTAGTTGAGTTTTACATAGTGTAACTTGATCCTAACCCTATATATATATAAACTTATAACTTATAATTTATATAATGTATTTATAATATAATAAATAAATAATAATTAGTAATAGTTTAGGCTTTGGGCCTTTAGGCTCATATCCCACCACCCATTTAATTGAGATGACCCTTAAAACCTATAATGTATATATATATATATATATATAAATAATAAATAATAATTAGTAATAGTTTGGGCCTTTGGGCTCATATCCCACCACCCATTTATTTGAGATGGGCCCCTAAAACCTATAATGTATAAATAATATATATATATATATATATATATATATATATAAACTTATAACTTATAAGTTATATAATGTATTTATAATATAATAATTAATAATAAATAATAATTTGTAATAGTTTGGGCCTTTGGGCTCATATCCCACCACCCATTTATAATAATTAATAATATCAATAATAAATAATTATTATTAATTGTTGGGCTTTGGACTAAATATTTTAGATGGGCTAAATATAATAATTATTAATTGTTGGACTTTGGGCTAAAAATTTTAGATGGGCTAAATATTTTGTAGCTTTTGAATTTTAGATGGGCTAAATATTTTGTGGCCCTTAAAATTTTAGATGTTTTTCATTTAAGTCCTTTAAGTTTTAGTTCAATTCAATTGAGTTCAATTCAATTTATGTATTTAAATACATATATTTTATAATTTTATAAATACATATATATATATATATATACATATATTTTATATGTATATTTATGTATTTATATACATATATACACACATATATACATATATATATATACATGTACATTATATATTATATATTAACATACATATATTTGTATAATATGTATTAATTATTATGTATGATATGTTATATGTATAATGTATTAATAATTTAATATATACATATGTTTGTATAATATATACATGTATGTTGTTAGTATCATAGTATGTATTATGTATATACATATACATGTATTTATGTATAATACAATACATATATATAAATACATACATGTTTGTATAATATATAATTATATATTGTAATTTATATACATGTGAATACATAAAAATACATATATATACACATAATCACATATATTTATACTTATAAAGTTATTATAATAATTAATAAGTTATATTATATTATAATAATTAATAAATAATATTAAATTATAATATATATGGGCAGAAAAATTTATTTTGAAACCGCTCAATTCCCAAATTGAATTTCAATTTGGGGTAAATTATAAATAAAGCCCTTTATATTATATAAGTTTTTTATTCAATTCCTTTAAGTTTTAATTCAATTCAATTGAGTTCTTAAAACTTTATTTTTACTTCAAATTAACTCTTATTTATTATTTTTTCCCTATAGTCCATAAAACTTTGTTTTTATTCAAAATTGAGCCTATTATAGTCCATAAAACTTTATTTTAGTCCAAATTAGCTCTTATTTATTATTATTTTTTTCACTATAGTCCATAAAACTTTGTTTTTATTCAAAATTGTTCATTTCTGGTGAACCTGAATTAACCCGAACTGAAATGAACCCGACGACCTGAAATTACCCGACCTGAAATGAAACCGACCTGAAATGAACCCGAACTGAAATGAACCCGACCTGAAATTTACCCGACCTGCAATTTACCTGCCAATTAACCGATTTTACCTGACCTGTTTTTACCCGATCTGCAACGAGTTTGACCTGAAATGGACCCGACCTGAAATGGATCCGACCTGCAAATTACCTGACTGCAATGGACCCGCACCCGACCCGAGTCAAAAATTTTTTTTTACCTGAAATGACCTGTATCCGATTTTACCCGACCTGATAGAACCCGACCTGAAACCTGTCCGATTACCTGTTTTTACATCCCTAATTAAAACAATAATAATAAAGAAAACGACAAATTCAAAAAAAAATCTAAAGGGCTACTTTAGTCAAATTAGACACTTTCTCTTTATACCACAATAAATTTCAAGAGTCCATTGCAGGAAGAGTCTCTAAAGAGTTGTCAATACATGAACTAAATAAAATTCCCACTAGAAAATTACAAATACCTTCCACGTCGGTTCCAAAGATACCGATCTACTCAACTTCTAATTACATCAGGAAAAAAATATTGAAACAATTCATGACCACAGAAAAATATATTGAAACAATTCATGACCACGGAAAATATATTGAAACAAATACCTTTTCATGCAATTTTTTTGGACAAATTACCCATGTTTGGCAAATAATTTATACTTTTTTTTGTTTCTGTTTTCTAAGGTTTCATCCTAACTAATCCGAACCGATATGTGTCGTACATATAATTTTAGGGGTGAGTTTTTCGACGAGAATTTTTTTGCATACACAATGTCCTTGAACTCAAGACTTGCTTAAGAGATACCAAGCTCCTTACCACTTGGACTGATGGGTGTTCTATTTTGTTATTATTTTACCGATAATTACTCCATGTTGAATCTTTAGTATTGCTGATTTGAGTTGTTTTTATTCGTTTCTGCGCAGTACTTCAAATTTCAAAAAACAACATTGAAAGAGCATGTTTTGCAGTTTTTTATCTTCTAGAATCATGGTTAGAAACAAGGGCATGACTTGGGGCTTGACGAGGTCCAATGTGGCAGATTCTGGCAGTCCAGTCAGTAGCAGCTTTCAGAAGGCGATTCAGCCAGCATCATCTAGAAGGACAAATGGACGAGATTTACATAGGATTTAAGATTAAGTTTGAATTTAAATATTTGAAAATTATGACTTTATATTTTGGAATTATCATTTTATTATTTAGGATTTTATTTGAATGTTTTTAGGATTATCTTGGCTATTTTATTTTAAATATTTCTTTTATCTTTAAGGTTTTCTCAAGCTATAAATACCCCTTATGGTGAAGCTTGAAAGATGTACTTAGCTTTTATTTGTTCTTAGGAATTTTACTTTAATAAAAAAATTTAACTTCGTTTTCTTTTAGTTTTCATTTTACTTTCTTCAAAATATGCTAAGTATGATCTCTATCATGCTTAGCTAATTTTCCAATTAGCTTAAAGCTTAAAGCGATGTCTCAATTTCGATTGTGAGAATTGAAAAGTATCTTTACAACTCTTATATCTAATATTTGCGAGATTAAAAAATATTAATTTACAAATGTTAATGATAAAAGTATCTTTACAACTCTTATATTTAATATTCTAAGCAGAAAATGTTACTTTTGTAATCATTTGTCCATAAATCAATCATATTAGTAAATTTGATTGGTCAAAACTCAAAACATGATTCGAACTTTTAATTTTTGTTAAAAACTCAATTGATGTATTCTAGTTTATAATTTAATTATACTTTGAATTTATTTGATTCAAAGTTATAATAATTCGGACATCTTTTCCATTTTTTTATAGATCTTTTCCGTTTCATGTACATATATATATTATAGTCACAGTCGTTACATTAATTAATGGAGGAAGCTTCAGGAGCAGCCGAAGAGTCTTGGAGGAATTCGGAAGGAAAATCTGGCGAACAGCCTGGGTTACATAGACAGAAGGAAGGGAAGACGTTGTTCATCGACAACTTAAGTAGAAGGGTTTCCCGCGGAGCCCTTTGGGAATTATTTAGCAACCATGGTTTGGTGAGAAGAGTCTACATTTCAATGAAGAACTTGAAGGCGAAATACAAAGAGACCACCTTTGCGTTTGTTACAATGGCAGAGAAGGAGGACATTGGTAGAATCATTAGGGCAACTGATATGAATCGGGTGGATGGTTTTATTATTAAGGTCTCCTTAGCCAAGTTTCCTAGACCGTCGGGGGAGGAAGGTAGTGAGGCGCGTAGAACTGGAAAATTTCCGGTTGGAGTTGGTAATGAGAGACGGCGAGCAGGGAATGTTAACACTGGAAATCAGAGATTGAATGGAAATAGAACATATATGGATGCTTTGTTAATCAATCCGAACGATCATGCTAATGGTCATAAAGAGGATGATAACAGTATGAGGCAGGGGGAGAAGGGAAACAAAGAAGAAAACCTTTTGAATTTTAGCATCCCGGCAAAGGATACCGAATGGTTATAATACTGTATGGTAGGGTTAATAAAGAAAGCCTTTGAACAAGACTTTGTGCAGCGGGCGCTTGGAAACGATAAAATAGAAGTGAAGATGGCCAAATGGGGTGTGGATAATGAGCCGGTGGTGATAATGTTCAAGTCAAGACAAGATATGGAAGAAATCTGGAACAACAAGAAAGAAGTGTTATGCTACTGGTTCGATCAAATTGGTCCGCTTATGGTGAACGATGTCCCCCATTACTACATTACTATTCAACTCTATGGAGTTCCTCTCTATTGTTGGCATTTGGATTTCTTTCAAGCATTGGGAAATAGATGGGGAAGGTTCATATATGCAAGTGAGAGTACTCTGAGGAAAGAACACTTGGATAGAGCAACCATAATTATTAGATTAGCAAGCTCAATGAAGATTCTAGAAAAATTAACGTTATCGTCAATGGGATTCCCCTACTGTGTTAAAGTCAAGATAGAGGGGAAATCGATAGTTACAGCAGAAGTGATGTAGGATGTGGATCGGGAAACAATGAACATTTGGGGAAGGAAACGTTTGACAATTTTTCAGATTCGAGTGAATCTGAGGCTCGATCCGGGAGGTCCTCCGATGATCGGGACCGGAGATGGACCGGCGATAATAACGGCTATGAGGAGATACCTCGTAATGAAGAATGGTGTGTTAATGGATTAAAAGTGCAAGCTATTCCCAAAAACTTCGATAATCACAATATTGCGGAGGATGTGGAAAAACAACCAAACTACAGTAACATTGCTGAGGTGGATTCTTGGGCAGACTTTCTCGACCCGATTATGTCGAGTGGTAACATGATAGGTCAGGCGGGTCAGGCCGCCCCGGATTGGCCACTAATCATATTGTAGATGGGCCTGCTGAAGTCAATAATAACCCAATAGACTTGGGCGATGCAAATTTAACTCCGGACCTGTGGGGGGCAAATCCAGTTGGGAAGTTCTCTGAAAAATCAAGCACGCAATGAGGAAGAAGCTTTCCTCTCGACGAAGAGGAAATTGTACCCGATTCCATGGAGGGGAATGTTGCGTTGCGTTCTAGCAGTATGTCATCTTGTAGACTGCCAAAAAAACCCGACGGTAATTTCAAATCTCCCCACCCATTTCAGTCTTTTTCGGGCCAGTAATCGAAGGTGCCTACGACGGTTCGTCAGGGATTCTCTGGAATCTAGGAAAGTCAGACAAAGGGGAACGATATCAACTCAAATTTCGGAAGATAAGTTATCGGAAGTGGGACTGGAAGCTGAGTCTGTTTGGGAGGTAAGTAATTTGTTAGAAATTTCTTTCAAAGGCGGTCGTCGGGCAGTGTTAAACAAAGTGTGCGAATTGGAAAGGGATTTAAGGAGTAGTTTTTACGTGTTGATTATCAGGTTTTTTTGCTAATTATTCTTTAATGAAGACTACAATTTTATCCTGGAATGTTAGGGGAGTTAGAAGAAATGAGAAAAGGAGAGTTGTTAGGTGTTGTGTCCAAAAGAACAAGCCAAAAATGCTTTTCATACAAGAAACAAAGCTAGAGAAATTTTCTAGCAGAGAGGTTCGTAGTCTATGGACAGGTAATGATTTTGAGTTTGTTTTTTCTCCGGCAGTGGGTTCATCAGGAGGTTTGTTAAGTGTGTGGGATGCCAAATGGTTCATGGTATTCGAGCAAATCACAAGACCAAGATTCACAGCTTTGATCGGGTTGATTCCTCCATTCAATGATATGTTTGGGTTTGTCAATGTGTATGAAGCTGTTGTTGATTCAGAAAAGAAAGCTTTTATCACTGAGTTATTGTATTTCCTTAAATCAAAATCGGCAATTTGGTGTGTAGGTGGTGATTTTAATCTGTTTTTAGACTCAGAGGAAAAAATGGGTTTTACAATCAACGAGAGTTTGATTTAGCTTTTCAGAGACTTTGTTTCAGAGGCCGAACTTTTGGATATGCCTTTGGTGGGAGGAAAATATACTTGGGGCAATAATCGGAATCCACCAATTTTCGTAAGGCTTGACCGGTTTCTCCTTTCGGCTGAATTTATTACTTGTTTCCCAAATGTTACTCAGAAATTGCTAAGTAAGTCTATATCATACCATAATTCCATACTTCTTTCGGTTGAATGCTGTAATTGGGGTCCGAAACCCTTTCGATGTTTTAATTATTGGAATGAGGAACCTGGGTATGAAGACTTAGTAAGAAAAAGAATTAAAGGTCTGAAGATGAATGGGAATAATATTAAGATTGGTGGGATTCTAAAGGGGACTAAGAAGGTGCTTAAATCGTGGTCCTTGAGGAATAGGTTGGATGTGAGGAAAGAGATTGAACGTACAGAGATATTGATTGTTGAATTGGAATTGAAACTCCAGAGTGGTCATGGTTGCCCGTCCATCTTTGATCAGCTTAGAAATTGTCGTTCCAAGTTGTGGTCTCTTTGTAGACGTGAGGAAAGTGTATGGATACAAAAATCGATGGTACGGTGGTTTAAAGAAGGTGATAGGAACTCATAATGTTTTCACCTCATGGCTTCGGAGAGGAAAAATCTGAACACTATCAGGAGCATCAAAAAAGATGGTATAACTATAACTGAACCAGGTCAGATTAAAGAGGCGATTAGAGATCATTTCTTCAAGTCTTACAACAATATTAGCCACTTGGAGGTGAGTGATTGTGTGCTAAATTTTAAAAGGATTAATCAGGAGCAGAGTTCTTTGCTTACAAGAGAATTTTCGGTTGAAGAGGTATGGACAGCTTTGGCAGATTCAAACAGTAATAAAGCACCTGGGCCAGACGGGTTTAAGGAGGACATTATGATTTTTTTCTACGATTTCTACCAAGGCAAGAATTGGGATAGAGGTACGAATCACTCTTTTATTACTCTTATTCCCAAAGTTAAAAATCCGGAAAGTTTGGATGAGTATAGACCTATCAGCCTTGTTGGGGGAATGTACAAATTGCTATCGAAAGTGTTAACGAAGAGATTAAGAATGGTGATGGACTCAATTGTGGGAGAGTCTCAGTATGCCTTTATTCTTGGCCATCAGATTCTTGACTGCTCTTTGGTGGCCAATAAAGTGCTAGACCATGCAAGAAAGTCAGGCCGTAAGGCAATTGCCTTTAAAATTGACTTTCAAAAGGCTTATGACACTGTAAGTTGGAATTTCTTAATTTATATTATGCGTGCTTGTGGTTTCAACAAAACTTGGTGTGGTTGGATTAGGAATTGTATATCAACTGCTTCAATCTCTATCTTGGTAAATGGCTCACCCACGAAAGCTTTTGATATTACAAGGGGTCTTCGACAGGGTTGTTCACCGTCACCTCTTCTTTTTAATATAGTGGGGGAAGCTTTGAATCTGATGCTTAAAAAAGCAGTCTCAAAGGGGCTGTACAATGGAATTCAGATTGGCAGGAATGAGCAAATGATAGAAGTATCACATCTTCAATTTGCTGATGATCTTCTCATCTTTTGTGGAGGTGAAGAAGCACAGGTTAGAAACGTAAACAGGGTGTTGAGAGTTTTTGAGTTAATGTCTGGTCTTAAGCTCAATTTGCTGAAGAGTAGAACCTTCGGAATTAATATTCTGGAAGAATCTGTGAAAATGTGGGCAAGGAAAATTGGTTGCCGCTTTGATCATCTACCTATTGAATATCTTGGTCTCCCGCTTGGAGCATGTCAGAATTCAGCTCAGTTATGGGATCCAGTGGTTAAAAAATTTTCGGCCAAACTTGGGGGATGGAAACCGAAATTCTTGTCTTTGGGAGGGAGAATCACGCTCATCAAATCTGTTCTGAGTAGCCTTTCGATGTATTTCATCTCGTTGTTCAAGATGCCAGTGTCTATTTTGAATAAGCTCAATGGGTTAATCTCAAATTTCCTGTGGGGGGGGGGTAATGAAGGGAAGACCAAGATTCATTGGGTGAATTGGAATAGAGTTTGCTCGACCAAGGATAATGGGGGCCTCATAATCGTAAATCTGGAAGTAATGAATCGTGCATTATTGGGAAAATGGATTTGGAAAATTGGCAATGATTTGAACGGTACTTGGAGGAAGGTACTGGTTGCAAAAAATCCGAGGGATGATAGGAGCATGCTTCATGTTTCAACTTCGGTAAAGAATGGTTCTTGGATTTGGAAAGGAATCTGGAAATCGTTCAATGCAGAGGATACTTTCGGTGATATGCTACGCATGAAGTTGGTGATCCAGGTTGGGAATGGAAGAAATGTTCGGTTCTGGTTGGACGTTTGGACTGGCGAAGCTACGCTTCAGGTACGTTTTCCGCGTATTTTTGCATTGGCTATTGATAAATTCTGTTATGTTGCAGATGTTGGCAGTAAAAATCCCTCGGGGTGGTCTTGGGATATTCATCTTCAAAGAGGTGTTTTTGATTGGGAGCGGCAATAGTGGGATGAGCTAATGAACTGCCTCAACAACGTCTCTACGAGTGGTTTAGACCATGATTGGGTTCGGTGGACGGGCTCTAATGATGGAAGTTTTTCGGTAAAATCTTTCAAAACAGTGATGGAAGTCCCCAACTCAGAATATGAGTTCTGGAGAAAGTGTGTTTGGATTGGGTTTGCCCCTCTTGAAGTGGAAGCGTTCTTTTGGTTAGTAATGAATGGTCGCGCCCCTGTTAGATCTGAATTAAGGAAGAGAGGAGTAAATTTGACAGATGGTGTAGTATGTCCACTGTGCCAAGACTGCATCGAGTCGGTGAAACACCTTTTTTTCACTTGCCATGGTGTGTGGCAGATTTGGATGTCTTTCTGCAAATCACTGGGTTTCGTTACTGTTCTACATGAAGATTCGAAAATTTTTATAGAGAGTTGGAATACTATGGGAACGGTAAGTAAGAAGAAGTAGATTCCTTTTATTCCTTTTTCAGTAATTTGGTCAGTGTGGCTATACATGAATGATGTAGTTTTTAAAGGGTCGATTGTGGATTGGTTGCAACTGCAATTTTTGGTTAGATTTTGCTTGGCGGCATGGCTCAAAGCCAAGTTTTCTGATAACTGCATATCGTTGGAGGCATTGTTGTTAGATTTTAATCTGGCTGAAAATTTAATAGTACCTAAGCTGGGGTCTAAGATTTCGTTCCGCTGGAGACCACCGCCTAGGGGATTATTAAAGCTAAACGTTGACAAGGCCACATCAAATGAATCAAAAAAAGGGGGTGTTGGAGGTCTGATTAGAGATGAAAATGGGAACCAGGTCTTACAGTTTTCAGAAGCGGCAGACTTTGGGCCACCTACTCTCGTGGAATTAGAAGCTTTAACCAGGGGGATTCGAAAGTTTTTTTTATCGCAATGGAGTATAAATTCCAGATTGATAATAGAATCTGATTGTTAGGTTTTGGTGGGCTGGTTGAAAGGATCGGTGAATCTTCCGTTGCTTTTAAAAGACCAAATTGTGGGTTTAATGGAGCTTTTCCAAAGCAAAGGCTGGTTTATTCGATGGATTCCAAGGGCATGCAACACTGCAGCTGATGTTTTAGCAAAGAAGGGCATAGGTTAACCTTTGGATATTGTGATCTTATTTGTTTTTATTTCTTCTTACTGGTGCGGGGATGAGCCCTGGGTTGGTTTTATTTGCAGCAGGTTGATTTTGTAACTATGGATTTTGTAAGTTTACTTGCTAATTTTCGTGGAATGAATAAAGCTTAGTGGGGTACTCTTTTCCCTCTCTAATAGGGAGAGGGTTTTTAACGAGGCCCATTTATTTGTCAAAAATAATAATTCGGAAATTTAGACATTTCTAATATGATTCACCCGACTTCTTTTTCTTAATGTGAAAACGGAAAAAAGTTGAAACCTAATTAAAAACAAGTGATTACTTTGATGGATCGTGACTCCCTAATCCATCACTTCCTTATTCTCTTTTTCATACATTTGGACACTAATTCTTATTTATTCTCCGATTCCTTTTTTGTCTCGCTTTACCCTTTTTCCCTCATTTATTTAATAGGTAATTATTTCATACATTGATAATAGAAATTTTTTCTATAAAGATGACTAATTTTACATTAAAAATTAAAACTTTAATCCCTAATTTTAATACCCTAAGTCTTAAATCATAACCCTTAAAACTTAAATTACAATCATAAATTATAAATGTTAAACCCTTAAAATCTAAATTTTAAATTAAACTCCTAAACCCTAAATTAAATTTGGTTGTGAAAAACAAATTTTTTTGCCACCTGTACATATAATATGTCCCTTAATGAGTAATTATTCTATGCACTAGCATTGGAAAATCCTTTTCCGCTAATCTATTGTTTTTAATTTAAGTATAGGCTTAAAGGCCCATTAGCCCCCCTAAACTATGCCTTTTCCCGATCAGCTCCTAAAGTATTTTTTGAGATATTTTGTTCCTAAACTAAGAATCGTGACCCTATATGCCCCCTCTGTTAGACGTCGTTAAAAAATTCTCACAAGCTAATCAGAACGCGTCACGTGACATTTTATTAACAAAAAATAAGCCGACTTAAATAAAATGGGGGAATTGCATATTAGGTATGCAAAATTTTATTTTTATGTTCATTTTAGTCCCTTATATGAATTGTTCATCTTCTTCCTCCAAAATTTGCAGTTGCAAACGTGCTATTCCTGGAAATACATCACAAAAAACACTTAGAAACAATGAAAATATTGCAACCATGATCAACTCAGAAAGTGCCTAAAAATAAAACAAGATCAACTATAATTAAAATTATACCAGTTTTAAGTGTGAGAGATGAGGGAGGGTTGCATAGCCAACAAAATCCTGGAAAATAAATACCCAATTCCCGATGAGGGAGGGAAGCATAAGATTCTCCAAACACAACATTTCAATGTTTCGAAACTATGATTCAAACGGTATGGCGGGTGGGCTTGCCCTTTGGTGGAATGAAGATGTCACCATAACCATACTCAGTCATTCCAAGAAATTTATTGACACAAACGTGGTCTTTCAGAATGGTGAAGAATGGCAAGGAACCTTTATTTACGGTCCCCCGTACAGAGAAGAAAGACAAGCTTTATGGGAGAATTCAAGTATCAGAAACTCCACTAATGTCAAGTGACTCATTATAGGGGATTCCAATAGAGTTCTCAGACAAAAAGAGAAGGAGGGTGGAAACCCGGTGAATCCAAAGGAGGCAAAATTCCTTAATGACCTTGTTAATTCCGCGGGTCTTATTGAAATACCTATCATGGGAGGCCACTTTACTTGGTTCAATCAGAGAAGCAGAGAAAATTTTATCCTCGAAAAACTCGATCGTATCTTGTGCTCCACAGAGTGGAGTATATGTTTTCTAAAAGCTTTGGGAATCATGGATATTGTTGTCGCGTCAGACTATGCTCCTATAGTTATGTTCACAAAAGGGTTCACCAAGAAATTTAAAAAGGATTTCAAATTCGAAAATAAATGGCTTCTAGATGAGGACTATTCCCAGATAGTTTCTGAGGGTTGGAACATCTCGCCGGGGGAAAGCGTAGTATCTAGATTTGGAAGGAAGATTCGCAATACCAGAACAACCCTTATTAGATGGAACAAGGAAAAGATAAAGCGGAAAAATGAGAGAAAACAAATGTTGACAACCATGATTGAGCATCTTCAAGGTAGAAAACTTACAGAGACGGAGCTGGCAGAGTATAGGAAGCTTAAGAAGGAACTTGATGCTGAATGGGAAAGCGAGGAAAGGTACTAGCATTAACGATCCAGGATTAACTGGCTGAAATGGGGGGACAAGAATACTAAATTCTTTCATGCTACGACCATTCAACACCGCAGAACCAATGCCATTGTTAA
Source organism: Hibiscus trionum (assembly GCA_030270665.1). Taxonomy (NCBI): domain Eukaryota; kingdom Viridiplantae; phylum Streptophyta; class Magnoliopsida; order Malvales; family Malvaceae; genus Hibiscus; species Hibiscus trionum. Next base: position 2,752,780 of record BSYR01000016.1, read on the forward strand.
ATTAAAAGGAGAGGACGGAATCTGGATTGAGGAAGCAGAAGATATAGCATCCCACCTGCAGCTTCATTTTCAGAAGGTCTTCTCTAGAGACCAATCGGTTGACTTTCAACACCTCAGGGACTACATCCCCAGATTGGTAACCGAGGAAATGAACTACGAGCTAAGCAAAAAAGTGACAGAAGAAGAGATTAAAGAAGCAGTCTTCAAGATGAGAGCTACAAAAGCCCTTGGCCCCGATGGTTTTCTAGGTTGCTTCTACCAAGCATTCTGGGATACGGTGAAAGATGACCTTGTTGGGATGGTTTCATCTTTTTTCAGGGATGGTGACATGTGTGCGAGACTTAACAAGACTAACATTATGCTTATCCCAAAAAAACAAATCCCACCGATGTGTCACACTTCAGACCGATCAACCTCTGCAATTTCTCCCTCAAAGTCATCACCAAGATTCTTTCTTCGAGGCTAAAGGCTTTTCTCCCAGATATCATCCCTAATTCGCAATCAGCTTTTGTACAAGGTCGTTCAATTCACGACAATATTATTCTTACAAATGAGGCTTTCCATGCCATCAAACGAGCAAGAAAGGGGAAGACGAGACATATAGCCCTTAAAATTGATCTTGAGAAAGCCTACGACAAGGTCGGCTGGGGACTGTTACAATTTGTTATGGTCAGGATGGGTTTTGATGATTGGTGGATCCACAGAGTCATGAAATGTGTTACGACGATTTCTTTCTCCTTAGTTTTAAACGGGGAACGCTCTGGGGAAATCCAAGTCGATAGGGGTCTGAGACAGGGAGATCCCTTATCACCCTTCTTGTTCACCTTCATCTCTAGCATTCTGACTTGGATTATCGAAAAGGAAACGGAGATGGACAAGTTCACGGGTATGAAAATTAAGAGGCGGTGCCCAGTTTTGAGTCGCATGCTTTTCGCTGATGATTGCATGTTGTTTTCAGAGGCAAACAAAGGAAACTGTGCAGATGCTCTTTGAATACTACATCTGTTCCAAACTTCTACAGGACAGTCGGTTAATTTCCAGAAATCCTTCGTCTATTTCTCCCTAAATGTCAGCAATGATCTCAAAGCCCATCTATCTAATGTCCTGGGCTTCAAACCTATGAAGGAAGACGCTAAATACCTTGGCCTGTCGTCTTTCTGGGGGAGAAGTAAGAAAGAAGCCTTGGGGTTCATTAAGGAGCGAGTTCAGAACAGACTAAAGGGATGGAAAACTAAGTTCCTGAATTTGGCCGGTAAAGAAGTTCTCATTAAAGCTGTGGCACAAGCCATTCCTACATATGTCATGCAATGTTTTCTTCTCCCTGTCACTTTCTGCGATGAGCTCAGCTCGACGGTGGCAAACTTCTGGTAGAATAATTGCGCAGACAAGGATATAAGCATCCATTGGATTAACTGGAAGGTTCTTTGCAGGGCAAAGGACCAAAGAGGTATGGGTTTCTGGAACCTAAGAATCTTTAACAAAGCTCTCATCACAAAAGTTGCTTGGAAAGTGATAAAGAACCCGGAATCTCTTCTAGCTCAGATCCTTCGGGGAATCTATTATCCAAACGGAAATATTTTCGATGCCCCCAAGTGCAATAATCCATCCTGGGCTTGGGCAGGAATTAGGGAAGACGTTAAGATCATAAAAGAAGGAGCCCTTTAGAGAGTTGGGAACGACGGGTTTATCTCGACTTGGAAAGATAATTGGGTCCCAAATTTACCTAAGTTCCGGATTTCCACTCCAACGCCTCAGAACTCCCATTCCCCAACTGTTAGCTGTCTCATGAATCCATATGGCCGCTCGTGAAATAAATCAAAGATAAAAAACTATTTGATCTAGTTGAAGCCAGGGCTATTCTCTCCATCCCTATCGGAAGACCTCAGGTTAAAGACTCTTTCATATGGAATGGAACGAGGAATGGGGAGTATTCAGCCAAATCGGGATACAGGTTCATAGAGGCCTCCTCTGAAGCTTGCTGCAATCCTTCTTCTAGCGAGGACCCGAGTGAAAAAAAGGAGTTTTGGAAATTTATATGGAGTTTAAGGGTTCCTTCCAAAGTCTGATCGTTCCTGTGGAAACTATGCCATAATATTGTTCCAACAAAGGGAATCCTAGCATCTCGCTTTCATGGTAATTTTCAGGATTCTGACTCCTGTACCAGGTGTGGGGAGAAAGGGGAATCGATCGAACATCTTCTGTTCTTTTGCCCTTTTGCACAGACAGCTTGGAAGGCTTCAGGCTTCAGCTATTCCCCGTCCCCACTTGGTTTTCCAGGATTTCCGAAATGGTGGTGTAAAATTAATGATTTCCGCTAACTAGGAAACTTTGACGACGGTTGTCCTCTTATCGCTTACCTTCTATGGTCCCTATGGAAGTCACGAAACGCTTTGGCCTTTGAGAGCAAGAAGGACCTTCCCTGGGATGTTTGGCTGCAGGCAGAACGAGCCTTTATAGAATACCACCAAAATTCCTTTACCTGTCATCCAATGAAGCCTCATCCATGTCCAGAACCGAGGCAATGGATACCCCCCAGGCTCAATCAAGATCAATTGTGATGCTGCTTTTGATACTCACACTAGGATGGTCTCAACTGCGGCTATTGCACGGGATTGCTTACGTCTGTTTATTCAAGGGTTGTCTGAATCTTTTGTCGCCCCGTTCGCTGCCGTGGCGGAAGCGCTGGCTATCAGACTGGGTACTTCTCTGGCTCTTAGGAATGGGTTCGATGACATAACCATCGAAGTCGACTGTAAAGATGTGATTAAAAGGCTTAACGAGGGAGTCATGTCTGATTGGACCACAGCAGCCGTGGAGGAGGATATCAGATGTATTTCTAGATCCTTCACTTCCTGTCTTTTTTCGTTTGTTCCTCGCTCATGTATTCAGGCTGTCGACCGGCTAGCCAAGTATGCTAAAAGCTCTCTAGGTCAAACGATGTGGGGACCTGACTCCTCCCCGACTCATATCTTGTCTTTGTAATTTTATGTTAAATGAAGTTACCCTTTTGAACAAAAAAACGGTATGGATAACACAAAATGTGCCATATGCTAAATTGTAGTTGTTTTGAAGATATTTTCGAACAATGATTTTTCTGAACTATTTTAAACAAGAGATTAAATAGCAACATCGGTACCACTTCTGAAAATTTTGTTACTAACCACGAAAACGCGAATTTATTTTATCCATTTTTCCGCCTCATTCTATTGTTTCTTATATCTTTCTAAGAGCTTAATACCAAAGCATATATGTTTACACTTTAATATGCATGATTTCTACTTTGAAATTGTTTAGAAATAAGAAATGGAGCTCTAGCTGTTCAAATGGTCAGAGCATGAGCTTGTGGGCAAAGATTACAGTAGATGTCGACATCAGTTGTTACTGGTTATGAGCATTAAAGTTTGGAAATCCTCAAGATAGAAATTAAGGTAAAAAAAAGTGAAATACGCGACAGAGAAGTAGAGAACACAGCAGTTCAAGGCTACAAGAACGTAATAGAGGAAAATAGACTTCATATTATTACTAATTACCTCGAACTCCAAGACTTACCGACGGCCAGCTGGCGTCTCCGTTGTGGAGCTTGGATGCAACAGAAAATTTCAAAATATCTAAAAAATTTAATTCCAGGAATAACACGTTTGCAACTACAAATTTTGGATGAAGGAGAGGGACTAAAACGAACAAAAAATAAAATCTGTCATAATTAATGTGTAATTCACCCATTTTATTTAAGTTAACTTATTTTTGTTAACAAAATAACACGTGGTGCGTTCTGATTGGCCCATAAAAAATTTTTAACTGCGTCTAACTGAGGGGGCATATGGGGTTACTATTGTTAATTCAAGGGCAAAACGCCCAGAAAAATACTTTAAGGGTTGTTTAGAAAAATATGTATACTTTAGGGGGCAAACGGGCTTTTAAGCCTTAAGCATATGATGTATCTCTAACTACATGTTTAAACATCATATATAATTGTATTGAAATATAATTATCGAGATACTAATTATATATATATATATATATATATATATATATATATATTTGATAAGCAAAATATAATTATATCTTAATTTCACATGTCATGTTTTGTTATATAAATTATAATTACACAGTTATATAAACTTTAATTTTGAATAGTAGTATTGACTGTTAAAGAAATAATCTTAAACTCTAAAAATATGTAAGTAAATATTCAATGATAAAATGAGTAATAAAAATAAAATTACTTTAGTGAAAAAATATTATAAATATGTAAAAATATCATACCCTGTTTGGTAAAAAGAGGTTTGAGCCAAAATTAAAGGTTTGAATTAAAATTAGAAGTTTGACCGGTCAAATTCGCTAATTTAGATGTTTGGTAAAGAGCGGATTGGGGTGAAACCTCTAATTTTGAAAAAAAAAACTGTTAATAGGAGCTTTTTGAAATTAGAGGTTTTGATATAAGAGTTATAAAGACTCTTTTACCCTTAACAATTATCAATAATTTCCAAATAACTTAAATTTAACTATTTCTATTTTAATTCTTCAACCTCACCTATCTACATTGTGACATTTGTAAACTAATACTTTTTGTTTTGATTTCTTTATATTCTTACGCATTTATATTTGTATTTAAATTTAATAATTAATTAAATTGTATTTAAAAAAATTATATAAATAATAAATTAATATATAGATCCTTCAAATATGCTTAGTAATGTTATATTAAAAATTATTTTTTCATAATCTAATTAATATTAATATATACAAAATATTGATAACTAATGAACTATTCAAATAAGTTTCTAATATAATCATGTCCTTACATGTCCTTGCATGTCATTTTGCTTGTTTAAATAATCAAACAACTATCAACTATCAGTTAATTTTACCAAACACTTTTATACAATCCGCTAGTCAAATCAACTAATGCAATCAACTATCAACCATCTACTAATGTAATTCGCTATCAGCTATCCGCTAATTGTCAAACATGACCCATATGTATTATAAAATTCTAATGTATAATAATTTGTCGATTGGCTTGTGCTAATATATATTTTTGACATGAATCACACAAAAATATATATATATATATATATTAATAAAACTTGTGTAATATTTCACAATTTTTTCTTTATTTTATTCTAGTCAAACTTTTTTTAATCGTGTTACTTAAATAAAATGTATTTATAAAGCGGTTTAAATTTAAGTCTTTGTAATAAATATAATCTGTTTTTTAATTTAACAAGCGACGGCAGTAAAAATAGGGACCTTCACCTAATCTATGTTCCTGTCCCATCCTTTTACCTCAAATAAAATGGGATTTACCCATGTGAATGGGCTAATTAATTAACGCTCCTCCAATTCTGAATCCTGCACATCTCAGAAACAAAACAAAAATTTTACAGGCGGGAAAAATCTCTTCGATTTTACCGCCCTGTAAAATTCCATCTCATTGCTAGAGATTTGAGGATTCATATTATTAAGATTTTTAGTTGTTACAGCTTACAGGTCGTTGTTGCCGAGAGTTATTAAATCAGTAGGAGAAGAAAAAACCAAACAGAAACAAAAACCTGTCATTGTCCGAACAACACAAACTTCTGTTTTATTTTTGGGTAAGATTTTGTTTGTAAAATTATGTACATATTCCTCTGTATAAATCCGCCATTGCCAATGTCATCTCCTTTACCAAGCTTTGAACCGCCTCTGTAAAATTTTACCCTTTTTTTATTCGACCCCACATTTCCGATTTTCGGACAATGGCGCCGTGGTGGGCGAAGGACAGCCATAAAGGAACCTCGGTGGTCGTCCAAATGGAAAACCCGAACTGGTCGATGGTGGAAATCGAAGCTCCATCGGAAGACGATTTCCTCACCGATAACTCACCGACGAGTGCGCAGGAAAAAGGGCGTAGCAAAAACGCCAAGCAACTCACTTGGCTCCTCCTCTTAAAAGCGCACCGTGCCGCCGGTTTCTTAACCTCCATTGGCTCCACATTGGTCAGCTTCGGCTCAGCCGTCCGTCATCGGATCACCTCCGGACGAACCGACGACAACGACAACGAGACAGACGAAAATAAAACCGTTAGAACCGGTTTCTATAATTTCATAAGAGTGTTCCTTTGGTTATCATTGTTGCTATTGGGTTTCGAGATTGCTGCGTATTTCAAAGGCTGGCATTTCGGTGCCCCGCATCTTCAGCTACAATATATCCTCACGTTTCCTCTTGGTGTTAAAGATTTTTTCGATTGGTTGTATGCCGGTTGGGTTTTGATCCGGGTCGGTTATATCTCCCCTCCTCTCCAGTTTCTTGCCAATGTTTGCATTTTCCTCTTCCTTGTCCAAAGCTTGGACCGGTTAATTCTCTGTTTGGGTTGTTTTTGGATCCGGTTCAAGAGAATCAAACCAATCCCCAAGCAAGAAGCTGTTGAAAATGATGAACACACTTTCTTCCCTATGGTTCTCATTCAGATTCCTATGTGTAATGAAAGAGAGGTAGATTTAAAAGAAAAAGGAAACCTTTTTTTAAAAATTATGGTATGTCTTGAATTTAATGTTTTGAATATTTTTGCAGGTTTACAAACAATCTCTGGCTGCAGTTTGCAGTTTGGACTGGCCAAAGTCGAAGATTTTGATTCAAGTTTTGGATGATTCCGATGATCCAATAACTCAGCTGTTGATCAAAGAGGAAGTGTATAAATGGCAACAAAATGGTGCCCGAATTGTGTATCGGCACCGTGTGATTAGAGATGGCTATAAAGCTGGTAATCTTAAGTCTGCCATGAGTTGTAGTTATGTTAAAGACTATGAATATGTTGCCATTTTCGATGCCGATTTCCAGCCTGCACCCGATTTCCTCAAACGAACCATCCCCCATTTCAAGGTAACTAAATATGACTGCTTTTGATTTGAATTGGGTAATGTGTAGCATGTTTAGGATCAGTTGGAGTGAAAATCTTGTTTTTGGTTACATGTTGCAGAATAATGAGGAATTAGGATTGGTTCAGGCAAGATGGTCTTTTGTGAATAAGGATGAGAATTTGCTAACAAGATTGCAGAACATAAATTTGTCATTTCATTTTGAGGTGGAACAACAAGTGAATGGTGTTTTCGTTAATTTCTTCGGATTCAATGGGACTGCTGGAGTGTGGAGGATTAAGGCCTTGGAGGAATCCGGTGGTTGGTTGGAGAGGACTACGGTTGAGGACATGGATATTGCCGTCCGAGCACATCTTCAAGGTTGGAAGTTCATCTTCCTCAATGATGTTGAGGTATAACTCTTGTTTAATCTATCATATTGCCAGTTGAATTTATCTGCGATTCGCTTTCTCGACCGTTTTAATGTTTTCGGTCTTTTATTATCTTCTCAGTGTCCATGTGAACTTCCTGAATCTTATGAAGCTTATAGGAAACAACAGCATAGATGGCACTCTGGACCAATGCAGTTGTTCCGCCTCTGTTTGCCGGATATTATCCATGCTAAGGTCGATACATTTTCGAACTGCTCTTTGCTTAAATCTGTGAATTATGAGCTTTGTTCTTATTCCGTATTTTGATCGATGCAGATTAGTGTGTGGAAGAAATTCAATATGATCTTTCTGTTCTTCCTGCTTAGAAAACTGGTCCTGCCGTTTTATTCTTTCACTCTTTTCTGCATAATTCTCCCCATGACTATGTTCGTTCCAGAGGCCGAGCTTCCGGCATGGGTTGTCTGTTACATCCCTGCTATAATGTCATTTCTCAACGTCCTTCCAGCCCCGAGATCGTTCCCATTCATTGTCCCGTACCTTCTTTTCGAGAATACCATGTCCGTGACCAAGTTCAACGCCATGATCTCTGGACTTTTCCAACTTGGCAGTTCTTATGAGTGGATTGTTACGAAAAAATCCGGCCGATCATCCGAAGGTGATCTCGTCGCCTTGGTTGAGAAAGAGTCAAAACATCAGCGCTGGGGATCCGAACCCAATCTCGATGAAATCAATGTCGATCTTGAGCAAGAACCAATGACTAGGAAAACAAAGCATAATAGGATATACACAAAGGAGTTAGCTCTTGCATTCCTTCTTCTGACAGCTTCAGCTAGGAGCCTCCTATCTGCACAGGGTATCCATTTTTATTTCCTACTATTTCAAGGGATATCGTTCCTTCTGGTTGGTCTAGACTTGATTGGTGAGCAAGTATAAGGGTTAGAGTCGGGACTTCGTCGGAAAACGCGGATCACACGAACACAACTAACTTGGGTGGGTACCGAATCTGTGTATAGTTCCGAAACGAAACTTTTGCAGTAGATTGACTTATCCGATCTAAGACAGCTCGGTTCTGATTATATTGTGTTACATGGACAGAAGAATGAACTACAGTTTGACACAGGCACATGTTAAGATGGTGATAATCTTCAGTACATTAAGGTTTTAACTTTGCCCCTTTTGTAAGAAAGAAAAATTGTTGTTCAGACAGGGTAGAACACTGATCCCTTTTCCCTTTACTCACTAATTCTCATGACGATGGTGCTTGAGCTGATGTAAGTTATTAACCAGTTTCCTGCTGTTTTATTCACATTTAGCTGTTGTGATATTTATACAATCTGACCTTTTGCTTCACCAAATCTTAGAATTTTTTTAACAAACAAAAAATACAGTGCAGTCCCTTTTTTTTGTAAGAAACCTGGATTTTGGTAATTCTTTATAATAATGTGTTCGATTTGAATTAAGTCAAAAATTTTATTTCCGTATTCATTTAGGTGTTTAAAGTTTTTTAGTCAAAATAAATGTTTATGTTAATTTTGTTATATTTTAAGAATTATCCATTAATTATAATTAAAAAAATCTATTATCTAATGAATGCCTGACGCATGGCAATTATCTTAATTTCATTTAATCTTTTAAAAATCATAAAAAAACTTTTTTTCAAAAGTACCCGAAATGTCATTTGTATTCATAACCCAAAATCTTCAAATCTTTAAATCCATCGTATGCCACAGAATAAACTGCCACCTCTTGTTCTCTCGGTCACTATAATTCACTACTGATTACTTTACTTTCGTAATTACAAATTGTTGAACGAGGTATCAATTAAACGTCAAATGCCTCTAAGCTTGATGATGCTCGTGCTCTCGCTGCCGCTAATTTGTCTTGTAAAAGGACAACTCCACTATAATCCGCCAAAATAAAACAAAATTATCGTTAAATAAACAATACAAATTTTTAATTATTTATGTTTACAACTATTAAGGATCGAATTGACAAAAATTATAAAAGTAGAGGATTAAACATATTATTTTACACATTTTATAGTTGTCGAGTAATCAATTAACCGTAAAATTGAACGTCTGTTAAAAATATTTTTAAATAAAAAAATAGTATAAGAACTCGATTTTGTAAAAATATTATCAAAAAGATTAAATTTTAAAATTTAAAATATATACATTTTTGTCACATTTAAACCTCTAAAATATACATTTTGAAAAGCAAATTATTAGAAATTATCAAATTATGATAAGTAGAGAGACTAAGTTTATCAAAAGTATATAGTAAAAGCACCTATAAATTTTAATCATTTATTTATGGGTAATTATTCTATGCATAAGCGTTTGTAAAAATTTTATTTCCATAAGAGCATTAGTTTTAGGGTTGAAGGATTTTGTTTAGGATCTAGTGTTTATAGGTTTAAGCGTACGAATTTTGAATTTAGGGGTGTGGTTTGAATTTATGTTTTAGAATTAAATTTAGGGTTTAGGTTAAAACCTAAATCCCTAACCCTATTACCCTAAACCTAAACCCTAACATCTAAACTCTAAATTTTAACCTTAAATTCTAACCATAAACCCTAAATTCTAAATGCATAAACCCTTAAACCCTAAATCAAATCTATAAACCCTAAAATTAAAGCGCTAGGAAACAAATTTCATTTCCATTGCCAGTACATAAGATATTTTCCCAATATTTATCGGAAGAAAGCGCTACAAATGGAACTATTCTTTTGTATATAGAGTACTGATAGCAAAACAAAATGAAAATTTCTTAAATTTAGAAAGTTTATCCAATCTACAAGATTTTCTTAACACAATATTCCAATCTTTCACAAAGCATCACACAAAATACCAATCAAAATTCCATCAACCAAACTCCTGCTTTGTTTTCTAAATATACATGATTTGTAATTCTAACAACAAACAGTTAGGAATTTCAAAAAATAACCCTATACACCTGAAATAATCCTGGATTTTCCTTGCCATTCTTTCTTTTTCTTTATGAGCTTATCTGCATTCTACTCGAAACATTTGAAATGCTTGGTTAGGAGGAACTAAGCTTTTTTCTTATGTTAGTTTCTTCCACATATCACATCTCCGGTTTTAATCGACCTGCGGAACAATGATATGAGGTTTAAGGTTAGAAAATAGAGAAACAAGATAGAAAATATAACTCTATTCACTTCGGTGAATACCATCTAGTCCGAAACCGTCAATGGACAAACCGGGATAAAATCCCATTTGAAAAAGATTTTGCAGCTCTTTTTCTAGTCCGGTCTGTTAATAGACAGAATAGTGTTTGAATCAGTATTCTGATGAGCACAGGGTGAGAAAAGTATGATGTTTTGACATCCATTTTAATACCTGAGGCAAGGGAGGGTATCCCGGATTTGTATTCGGGATGCTTGAAATTGTTCCGGGAAAGGTACTAGGGGAGAATGCGTGAGAGGAGTTCGTCCCTGGACCAAATCCGAGAACTGCAGCACTTCGTGGATGAAGAACCTGTATTGCAGGGAGAGTAAAGATTCATGTTGCTTCCAATATATCAAATCATAATTGATTGCATAATTTCTTGGTTACATATGGACCAATAACTTACATCTTTGGATAGAATTCTGTCTAAATCAAGGTTCAGCTCCGGATTGACGGTGGCGAGTTTCATCGATAAAAACTACATTGCAAGAAAAGTTAAATACATCATTGAAATTTAGTATAATATGATCCAAGAAACAATGTCACAAGCACTGATTCAAACATACATCATTGAAATCCATTCATGTTTGTAATTATGGCATAGTTCTCACATCCAAGTCCTAAAATTCGGTATAATACTGCAAAAGCCGTAATATAAAGTCCCGAAGGAGTTCGTATCTGGTTACAAGCCATGATTTCCATTTCTTATCAAGGAACAACAAAGTTAAGCAGATTTTCCAAAGTAAGGAAAGTTCGGCCAAGAATTGGATTTGAAGTTCTCATTTTAGCTCAAGTGCATGTTAATGTTCAATGTAAAGAACATAACCTTAGTTACAATCATAGTATCATACCTCAACCTGCTGCTGCAATGACTGTACATAGTTGATAATCTCATCAAGCATTACAGCTTTCCCAGTAATCTAACACAATGACACCACCACAAATAATCAAGATTGCGTTTCGTTTCGAAAAATCATATCCACCCTTGTACAAATATGTGTCAATTATGCAACCTCTGCTTACCTTATTGCAACCCGGTACAAGTTCTTGAAGCAATCTCATTCTCTCACTTATCTTCTCCCTTCTCAACTGCAAACAGCAAAAATTCCCAGATTCATTACCAAGTTAAGAACACAAATATTGTTCATTTAATATCGGAAGTTCGGAACAGGAAGTTACCCTTTCTGCCAAGCTATGACTATTTGTAGCCTGACCCCTTCTTGCTCTCACATGGATGTAATTTTCTTTAGGAGCTTCTCCGGATTGAGAACCATCTTTATCTTGTTTAGCAGCTTGCTTACCACGCGAATTAGCACCCGAATTCTGTTCAGTTTTCGGTTTCTTCCCGGCTTGTTCTCTCGGGCCATCGCAGCCCTCACTAGACAGATCCATTCCAGGCTCCTCATCACCATTCTAATGCAAATAACAAAGCCTAATTACCATGTTTGCGGTGTCATAGATTATCATATTGCTTCATTTTTTTATACTATTGTAAACATAGATTCATATCAACAATGTACCTTGCATGATCTCAATGGAGAGTCGGATTCAGGAGACCGTTTTCGGATCTTTCCATTAGGCGCTTCTGAGATTCGGTGCTCGTCTAGAGCAAAATTCGGGGGGCGCCTGCTGTTAGCAATTTGGTTGCATTGTGGTAGACTAAAGGGACCAAACATTTGGGACAAATTTCCAGCATCAAAGCCAGTAAGCTTTGGCACCAGCTCGGCAAAGCTCGGATTAGATTGATGCTGGGAAACATGGGAAGATCCATTAGTTCCCTGATTTTCCATCACAAAATGGTACTGGGAAGCCATTGAAGGACCTCCAAGGCTTTCAGTCTGTGAAACAATTGGATCCCAACCAGAGCTGAAGAAAGGATCTGATGTATTTGAAGACTTGTTGAACATGGATATTGAACTCATTGCCAATCCCATATCATCATTTTCACTAGCCATTTTCTAAGATTCCAAAGCTAAAAAGAAAACCCAAATTCTAAGGAAACTCGATCAACCTATGGCTAGGGTTGGTTTGACCAAATTTAGCTGGGGGAGATATCTTGCAGACTGAACAAGGAACAAAAAACAATGGCAGCTTTATAGAACTGAGAGAATGTTAAAGTAAAAGAAACCTCTCATTGCAGCATCTTGGAGAAACAAAGTAAAAGTGGAAATCCAATGCAAAAATCTAAATGAATACCAACTATTCCAATAAACCCTAGGATCAAATCTACTCTGCTGTAAGGGAAAAGGACAGAAAAATTCTTACCACAGGACAAGAAAGTGAATCTTTCAGAGCATAAAGTGGAACATTGACAAACTATGGCATTAGCTAAGTAACAGCTTGCCAGTGTGTAAAGAAAGCAGATTCCCTTTGTATTTCTTGTACACTGAAAAGAAATCTCCAACAAAGAAAGAAACCAAATGTTTTGCAAGTTTTGAATTAAACCCAGAAAAAGGAAAGGAATTTGAAGAAATGGGTGTTCCAAAAAATGGCCAAAAAGCATCAAATTCTAACTTGTATTATGCAAGGTGTTTGATGGTACCTCTTAAAGCATCAAATGCTAAAGCCTTTTAAGCTGGTATAACAAGAAACCAAATTCACCAATTTGGAACAAGCACAAAACACCAAAACAAGCATCAAATTCCAACCTTTTTATGTTTGCACCCTAGGAAATGCAACTGAACTATAAGGCTAGAGAGAGAAAGCACATAAAAAAGATTGAAACTTGCAAAAGCTTAGAGGAGACATGTATGGATGGTTTTAAAAGGCAGACTTAACTACTCTGCCAACTGCTCTTTTCTCCTAAATTATTGCAGAAACTAAGTAGTTTGTTAGTGACATTATACATTTACATTAAACATTACTTTCTTTCTTTTTAATTGTTTTACTGACACATTTTGCCAACTACTATTCTGAATAAACAAGAACAGGCCTTTCTTTGCTGTTACACACCTAGGGTGAGTCTAGGGTGCAGTAAGGCAAGTTCGAATTTGTCTATGAGTTTTTAAACTTATTATCAACTTAAAAGGTTATAAAACTATAATATTTATAACATTTTAATTATGTATGTAACATTTTAGGTTTCATATTTTTTAATATTTCAATCATGTTATTTTTAACCGTAAATTAAACTGTTGTACCTAAACTCATCTACTGTAAGTTGCCCCTCTTCTTTTCATTTCTTTTGAGAAAAGCTCTCGATTGTGAACCTAAGCTACATCATTCTCCATAGACCCCTACCCTTTTCCCATAATTTGCTTCACATTGTCCCCACAAAATCTCCCTTCTAGTTCTACACCATCCTACCAATGATCTGATACGTATAAGATGATCTGTCTTTTAAGCTGATGTAGTGCGACAGATGTCTAGGCTTCATTGGAGATGTAAAAGAGGAGATTGTGGTAACATTGGAGCATAATATGATTTCCCATGCTTTTAATATAATTTATACTTGATTAGTGAATTAATTAATCCTCGTAGGAACATAAAGAATAATGGAATCTCATCATCAATATCAGCTAATTATCCTGCTACAGTTATCCAGCTGTAGCTGTCACACTCATTAAAAAAGAAGAAAAAAAAAACTATTAAAAAACCTATCATTAGGTCTAGTAGGATGATTTAGATCTTTTTAGTAAGATTAGAGTTTAAATTTTAGTTCTATATTCAATAACTGACAGTAAAAATAAAAAAAAAATCATAGATTTAAGGTTTAGGTTTTAGAGTAATATGATTAGAGATTTATGTTTTAACTTCTAAGTCGTAAATTTTAACCCTTAGAAATAAACACTAAAACTAGGATGTATGTGGAAACTTTTATTTTCACTACTAGTGTACGTAATAATTACCCATTAAATTATTGGCGATGTGGATGAAACATACTAGATTAAAAAGATCGTATCTAATATGAGTTTCTACGCTCTCCAATTTAAATTAATCCGTCAATAAATTATATATTAATAATAATTAAAAAAATCTCCTAATTAATTAACCTCGTCAAAATCAGACTATTTGGTCAACTTCATGTCTCTTGGTTGTGATCTTACTGGAAAAAGAGAGATTATTTATTATTATTGGCGAAATCAACGGCTGATTTTGCTTAGAAATGCATGATTGATGAACTGGACTCGTTATCCATTGTGGAATTGAGTTTCACATGAAATGTGCTGCGATTGTTTTGATTTGATATTTGATGTGATTTTTCCATACCTTGGCGTGGAAAGTGGACCCCACATCAATGGTATGATTGAGAAGGTACACCAAACTTATCTATGTGGGTACTCACACCATATCATTTTCTCGTTACCAAATGAACCAATCAAGAGTGAGCTGTCAGCTGTCAATGGCAAATGAAATTTTATCAATTTTAAAATGTTTATCTTTTAATTTGTAAGTGTTATTTTAATTTTAAATAAATACAGTTTTTTTTATCTGAAACAATAATTTTTAGGATAAAATACATATTTAGCCACCTAACAATTAATGTGTTTATGTTTCAGTCGCCCAACTACTAAAACTTTCATTATGTTTTTACTTTGCTTTGGTCATCAATATGGTATAATAACTCCTTTAGTTCTTAATACATATATTCTCTCAATTTGGTATTGATTTGAAATAATTCAACAAATTTGATCTTCCATATTTATAAATTCTATTGATTTAGTCCTTAAAAATAAAATAAAATCCTAAAAATATAAAAAAGGTTAAATAAAAAAATATTAAATAAAAGAAAAACAACTTTTAATCTTGTTGCTTTGCAATACTAGGGAATTTCTTCTTTTTTCCTAGTGAAAACATTATGCTTACAGTAATTCCTAGCGTTATGTGTAGGAATTTTTTTAAAAGTGTTTTTAAAACTCTTTGAGATCTTTTTATAATCAGGACTAAATTGATAAAAATTCCAAAGGCAAAAGGTTAAATTTTAAATTATTTTGAATTAAGACCAATTGAGAGGATATGTAAATGTTGTGGACATATTCTATGCCACGTCATCATTTTTGTTATTTTTTAATGGCAAGTGTCCACAACAAAATAAAATATACACGATACTAATTGAACGACTACACCAAATATCATTGAACTTTATGCGTTGTATTGTTTATATACTAATTGAACGACCACACCTATAAATTTCTAGGGGGCGAACTTATAAAAGTTTAGGGGGGCGAAAATAAATTTTTAATAGAAAATACATAGAAAAATTCTTAAAAATTTCTAAATCGTATAGAAATTTCAAATGTTTAAGGGGCAACCGCCCCCTCCAACCCCCTGTCCATCCTTGTCTATATCACTGAACTTTCAATTGCTTCAATGGTTCGAACAAAGTTCTCAAGTATAAAAATGTAGTGCTTAGCCACCAAGCCAAGCACATGGGATACAAACTTGTTCAAAACTTTTACTTAAGTTAAGCTGTACGCTGAAGAAAATTAAGGAAAATAATTATACATTTGGGGGATTCGAACTTAATATTGAGTATGAAAAATGCAATGCTTAACCGTCATATTATTTCTAATATATATTTTATTATATACTATAAATAAAATGAAATATTTAAGAAATTCTTTTATCAATGTATTCACATTTCATGTGTTTAGTCCGGTGATTAAGCACTGCATTTTTTAGGTTTGAGCTTTTAGTTCAAATCCTCTTAGTTGTACATATTTTTTTTTTTAATTTTTCTTCGATAAGAGATGAACGTGTTATCGTTTAATTGGACAAAAATTATTCATTAATACGATGACACGTGTCATTTTCTAGTTGGAAGATATTAAACAATTATAGAAACAGCATATTGTTATGCCACATTATCACCACATCATCACATAACTAAAATTACCATTCACGTCATCTCATCGTTAATAATTAACGACGCATTGGAATAGTTGCATGTAAAATCAAAGTTTAGTGTCTAAAATGGGCAATTGGTAAAGGTTACCTAATTTGAATTGAGAAGTTAAGTTCATGTATCAATTTAAACAAATAAAAAAGATAAGTTTATATATCAATTCGAACCGAAGAACTAAGTTCATGTATCAATTTAAATTAAGGAGATAAATTCATGTATGAATTTAAACTTTAATTTTTAAAAATTTTAAAATTTTAGGTAACTTGTATCATGTAATCCAAGTTCAAATATATAATTAGACAAAATGAAATAATTAAGCTGGAGTCTTTCTTTGCTTTACAAAGTTCAGTTGAGATCCCATGCTGGCTGCCTCCTCTCTCTTTATGGATCACTATTCACTACGATCGGTGGAGGTTTTGAACATGTGCGAGATAAGCAACTACATAGGGCCTCCAAAAAAATAGGGGTATCAAATGAGTTAAATTAATTAAATGTTTATAGGGAAAACAAAAGATTTTGTTTAATAAATTACAAGAAAATAAAATAAAAAAACAACTTTAAAGAGGACCATATAATATATTTTTTATTAAGATAAAAATATCTTAAAAAATTTGTATACATCTTTGACAATATAAATTAAAGTGCCTCGTTTTAATAAACTACACAAGGCTCCTTAAATTTTTGAACCGCCCCTGACTACGATTTAATATTCATACTAAACATGATGCTTTAAGCTTTTTCCTCTATTCTTTACACAAAGTTCCCATAACTTATTTTTCTCAACTGTGCAGCTTAATGTATACTTACCATATGTGTGATCAATTCTGATTATTAGAATCTCTAAATTTAATTAAAAATAAAAGGAGATATTCTGCTTTAATACACCATCACAACGAAATTCATTCATTGATCGAGTAATCAAGAATGCTCATCTTGTTCTATCTTTTGTGGATTTGAACCTCGACATTTGCTTTCAGAATATAATATATTTCTACTTAATAAAAAATATACCATTACATTCACAAATATTTTAGCTTTAATAGTGTAAGATATGTCAAGTCTAAGTACAGATAAAATAAAAATCTAAAGTTCAAAAAGAAAAAAAAACATATAAAAACAGAAAATATTGAGTATCTAACTCAGAAATTTAAATTGCGGTTGTGACTTGTGACTGCATTTTCAGTTGTTGTTCTTTTATCGCAGTTGTAATTATAACAAATATTTTTGCAGACCATAATTGTCCAAAGTAACAATCTCAGATAATATCGTTATTGCTATATAGCGGCCGCTATTTGAATTTTTGATCTAACTTCAAACAAACTATCATTGTTAGTATAATTTAATGCTGGAGGAAAATGCAAATAATTGATGAGGAAAATCTCATATATCCGGTCTCCAATGAAAGGTGGGGGAAGCAAGCATGCGCAGCGCATACCAAAAGTAATCATAATCGAGATTTTGCTTTTTCAAGTTAAATCGGCGGTTGGTTGAAGATCTACTGATTGACCTAGTGACTAAAAATATTTATATTACTCTTATTTTGTATGTGTTCAAATTTTAGTATAAAAATATAATATCTCTATTTAATAAAAAAACGTTGTTGGTTCATGACTATTATGAATTACTCATTTAAAGACCACCAAATACTAATGAAAACAATGATGCAAAACCTCAGTCAATCCTTGGAATCATTCCCCAGTCTTTCCATGTTTACCACGTAAAGGTGCTTCACTGTGAACACCAAAATGAGCAGAGCTAGCTTGTGCCATAACATGAGAGACAGGTCGTTCAATCGAGGCACATAACAATCTCATTATAAAACATGTTTCTATTCATCGAGAAGTGAAAACTCTGATGCAAGATGATTTAGTACGAAACTACGAGTGTCTGTTTTGGGAGCCTCAAAGGAAGGTGGTGGTCCGATCACCATGATTAAGACCAACGTGTGGCTAAGATAGCTTATGTTTTTCATGTTGCCATTGCATGATTTGCCTACAATATCGGTACCTTCTTGTTCAACTATGTCACGTGATGATCGGTAGTTTTCAATCCCCAGTTCTTGCATTTTAGGTTTAGTAAATCTGTCTTCCCTGTCTTATTCAACCATTTGGTCGCATGAAAAAATATGACAACAAAAGAAAGATAAGGTTTCAGGCAGTAGTGGATGAGATGAACATGAGGAAAATATCTGAAGGTGTAACCAGGGTTTACAAGATAACCTGAACTTATCAAATTTCTAGCTGATTTTATCGGGGTTTTTTTTGGAAGATTAGATAAAGATGGATTGGAACAAAAATCATATGCCTTTTTCGTTCTATGTATGTCCAACACTAAAAAATTTAACCCTAAAAACTAACCTCTAATCCTAAACTCTATCGCTAAATTTTAACCCTAAACCCTAAACATAATTTTTTAATATTGAGACATATATAGGACACCAAAAAGGAGCAGAATATTTTTATCTTATACAGTGAGGGTTAGTTTTTCCTAACAAAAATTCGGTGTCCCTTTTTGGTGTCACTTTCTATGTCACAACACTAAAAAAACAAACCCTAAATGCTAAACCCTACCCCCTAACCCTAAATACTAAACCATACACCTTAACCCTAAACGTTACATCCTATACCATAACCCTACACTCTAACCCTATTTTTAAAATTTTAAACACTAATTGCTAACCTATACACCTCAAACCATAACACCTTATTTTTTTTTTTTAATGTCAGGACATAGATAATGACACTAAAAAGGAGATGAAGATTTCTAATTCAGTTTTTTCTAGTTTTATGTGCGACAACTCTCCTTGACAAATAATGGGAGAGTTTAACGTCCAACAAGTAAGGGTGCGACTAAAAATAGCAAATTTCGAAATTTGTAAAAGACTCACTCAAACTTTAAAATGTTAAGTTTTTTGATAACATTTTAAGTCAGTTTTTAATGATTTTTTATAACATTTTAAATTTTTGGACAAAGTTTCAAAACTTGTCAAAAATAAAAATAAAACTAATTTAAGATGTTATAAAAATCTAACATTTTAAATTCTGGGTAAATTTTTTACAAATATCAAAATTTATTATTTTTTAACCACCTCTTAAACTTGTTGTACCCCAACTCGCCCCAAACAACGTGGACCGGGGATTATGGAGTTGAATTAGACACGAAAAGACCCACTGGTTTGGAAAATAGAAGGCCTGGTGATTAAAAAGAAGGGTAAACTACATAAATGACCACCATATTATTGGTAAAGTCACGATTTGACCACCTTACTTTTTTTCTAAGCAATTAAATCACCACATTATTTAATTGGTTGCAATGTGACCACCAGTCGTTAAAAACTAACGGAAGGAGTGACGTGGCAGTTAATAAAATTGGTATAATTACACATTTGGTCCCCGCTATTTGTAAATTTTATCAATTTAGTCCTAATTTTAATAAATAAAATAATTTTATTATTTAATTAGGCTACGACACGTGTCACTGTATTATTGGAGGACTTTATTTATATATTTTTAATTTAATAATTTTTATTTTGTTGCTCCAATCAGGCGGTGACACGTGTCACCAGATTGGAGGAACAAAATTAAAGAATGGGTTGTGGATGAGCACGCCTACCACTAGGCCAAAGCTATCCTTGTGATGCATTGTACAAATTCTAATATATATTTTAATTTGTTACTCATGCTAGGAAAAAAACAAAAAACATATTACTATTGGCAGGATTCAAACCCAGGTTTCTTGGGTTAAAAGTGAGCATGCCTACCACTAAACCAATGTTATTCTTATGATATAACGTACAAAATTTATTATATAACTTAGTTTGTTTCTCATGCCAGGAAAAAAGAAATAAATATAGATTAAAGAAACTAGAATATGACACTTTTGGGATGCATAAAAATATTTAAACCACTGAAATATATCTAATAATTAAATTACTAACTATTTTTTATTAAATTTTAATTAAATTATTATATTAAATTCTAATATATCCTTGTGGTGACACGTGTCACTGCCTGATTGGAGGAGTAAAATAAAAATTATTAAATTAAAAATATATAAATAAAGTCCTCAAATAATACGGTGACACATGTCGTAGCCTAATTAAATAATAAAATTATTTTATTTAATAAAATTAAGACTAAATTGATAAAATGTACAAATAACGGGGACCAGATGTGTAATTATACCAATTTTATTAACTGCCACATCACTCCTTCCGTTAGTTTTTAACGGCTGATGGTCACATTGCAACCAATTAAATAATTTAGTGGTTTAATTGCTTAGAAAAAAAACAAGGTGGTCAAATCGTGACTTTACCAATAGTATGGTGGTCATTTAAGTAGTTTACCCTAAAAAAATCCATAATAAGTTTCCCATTAAGTAGACCTGGCAAACTTGACCCGAGACCCGAAACCCGAACCGAACCGACCCGAACCGAAACCCGATTTTGACCCGAAATGATGATTCGAAGTTGACCCGAAACCCGAACTGAACCGAACCGAACCGAACCGAACCGAAATTTTTTGTTGAACCGAAATGGACCCGAACCGAAATGGACCCGAACCGAATGGACCCGAACCGATTTGACCCGAACCGAATGCTACCCGAACCGAAAGCTGAACCGAAAGCTGAACCGAATATCGACCCGATTTTAACCCGATTTTGACCCGATTTTGACCCGAATATCTATTTTTAACAATATAATAAATAATAAAAAGAAGTATGTTTTATTATCTTTTTATACTATATCATGGAAGAGATTGTTCCTCTTGTCAAAGTTGTGGTATAATAACATTTTATGTTATTTTACGTTTCAATATTAATTAAATAAACTAATTTTTAAATTTAGAGTTTCAATGTACTATTTTCTCTCCCAATATTTAATCTTACATTTACAAAGAAAAAAATGTCAAAAGATTGCATTAAAAGGAATGGATACATAATAGACCAATACATAATAAACCATAAACCATAAACTAAAATTAGAGATAATTTTTACAATCTTACCATAAAATGTAGCTAAAACCGGAATTAGAGACCAACTTTACAATTTGAAAGTATAGAAATTTGAGATCTTGGTGACCAATTTTATAATTTCACCATAAAATATAGCATAAAATTGAAATTGTGGACTAAATTGACAATTTGGAAGTGGAGAAATTTGAGAGTCCAATGACCAATTTTATAATTATACCATATAAATAAATATGGGTCAATTTTGGCTAAAAATTAAATCTTAGAAATTAAAATGAACAAAAATATCATTATATTAAATTAATAGACTAAATTACAAAGATTAGTTAATTTCGACTAAAAGTAAATTTTTAGAGACTAAATATCACTACGGGGAGGGGATTTCTATATCCGAAGTCTAAACCGTGGGGATACTTGTGACTAAATTAAATTAAACTAAAACTTAAAGTTGACTAAAATGTAACATTTTAAATGCAACGTGACCTAAAAAGTAATTAATCTCTAGCTTAAAAAATTGGTGGCTTATTTCCCTCTAAAATTTTGTCTTTTCTCTCTCTATTTTTTTAATTGTTTTTTTCTTTTTTTTTTCAATCTAGCTTAAAAAATTGGTGGCTTATTTCCCTCCAAATTTTTGTCTTTTCCCTCTTTATTTTTACCAATTGTCTTTCTCTTTTTTCTTTTTCTTTTTAAATTTAATTGAGTTTTAATTTAGATTAATTTAATTGAAATTTCACATTTAGTTTTATAATTATTTTAATTATGTCTGTGATTTATGCTTTTAGATTTTAGTTAGCTCAATTAGATCATAAGTTTAATAAATTAATTCATTTCAGAAATTATGATTATTATTATTATTATTATTATTATTATTATTATTACATATAATAAACTTTGATTTAATATAATTATACAAAAAATTTTGATATGGATACATGAAGCTTTGATTTAAATATTTAATCAAATTCAAATGCATAGATTAACAAGTTGAATCAGAATTAATTTCATACACTAATAACTCTAAACTAAACCATAAATACTAAACTGAAAGGGACCCGATTTTGACCTGACCCGAAATTGACCCGAAATCGACCCGATTTTGACCCGACCCGAAAGCGACCCGAACGACCCGATTTTGACCCGAACCGAAAGGGACCGATCCGATATTGACCCGACCCGAAAACAACCGATCCGATTTTGACCCGATCCAATACCCGAACCGAATCCGACTCATCACAAACCCGAATCAGACCCGAACCCGAACCGAACCGACCCGAACCGAATCTAAACCGATTCTAGATAGACCCGAAATGACCCGAACCGAAACGACCCGAACCGAACCCGAACCGAATGACCCGATTGCCACCTCTACCATTAAGAGAATGGTCCCAGAAAGAAAGAAAAAAAGCAGGAGCTCTTGGGTTCATTTAGTCACTAATGGACGACATGAGTGGGTGTGGCCCAGATAAATGACTTTACTTACCGACCATACCAGACACATATCAGATACATATCTAGACGTAGAGATGGTTATGGATTGGGTTTTTAAGTGATTCGTACTCTATCCAAAATTTTAACACTTTCATCTAAATCTGATTTGACCCAATATTTTATGATGTTTCACCTAAACTCGAATTTTAGAGTAAAAATCTAAACTTTACCCGACATAAATAAAAAATTATCAATTTTTATTATTATTCGATAAAATAGGAAACTAATTGAAAAATGCAAATAGAGATGAGCATTATAGTAATTGTTCCATTTTTATTAGACAAAATAAGGAGATAATTTAAATATATATAAAGAGAGTGTCATTATAGCAATTATACCTAAATATTTAGAATAAAACTAAACTATTATTTCGGGTCGGGTCGAGTAGGGTATTTTTCACCTTAAACTCAAACCCGACCTCAGCCTCAAAAAATTAGACCCGAACCCGACTCGAACCCAATTTTTTTTTAAAATACCCGATCTTATAATGTCGGGTCAAGTCGAAACTCGTCGAGTATGTGTCAAATAACCATCCCTATCTAGATGTGACTTAGGGAGCACATGGAAACCAATTTTATGCTATAAATATACTAATACTGGACATTCAAACCAATTTTGAGGTTGAAATAAAAAGATGCAAAGCAAGTTTAGACAAAAGAGAGAAGATGAAAAACAACCCAAATAGATGCACCTGCAAGAAGTGGACTAGACAAATGACAACAATGGTTTGGTTTCTTTCTAAGATTTTAAATATATATAGTTTATTTTGACCAAGAACACAAAGCTATAAGACATGCCTTTACCCTTTAGGATTACACACTTATTTGGACTTTACAATTACGGGCGAATCCTAGCGTGACAGTTTAGGTATTTAATAAAAAAAATCAATTCATTATTTCTAAATTTGAGATTATTTTTAAAATAAATTGAAGGTCTAATTAATTTTTTCAAAAAAAATGAAAGACTTAGTGAAAATTTTAACAACTTTCGAGAACTTAATTAAAAATATTAAGACTAAATGAGAATTTTTAACAAATTTGATGGGACTTAATTTAAAATTTTTAAAAGTAATAAGTGTAATTTAAATTTCCCCAAACCTTAGGATGACAGGGTTCCCATGTTCTACTAAGCACTCGTCTCTGTTTACAACCCCATAAATTGAAATCTTTCTACTTTAAGCTCTTGGTGTTTTATGCTTTATAACCAATTAGTTATTGATTAATCGGACAATAATTAAAATTTTAAGTAAACTATTGTCTTAACTAACTCTTCGTTTAAAAAGTTACAAAAATTGGAAAACGCTATATGAAAATTCTACCACAGGCGACGAACATTGATGAACATCATTAACGATGAACACCGATGAACATCATTATTTTTTTTAAAATTTTAAAAATCTAAAAGACTAAAATTATAATTAAAATTATCTCTTAAAAAATAAAAATAAAATTTAATAGTTACTTTATAATATTTTTTAATAGGTTAGAATTAGGGGTGTTCAAAAAAATCCGATCCGATTGATCCGATCCGATTATCCGTTGATCCGATCCGATTATCCGTTGATCCGATCCGTTTTTTATTTTTCGGATAATTCGGATCGGATATCCGAAAATTTCGGATCGGATACTGATAATGGTTTTACATTCGGATCGGATATCCGATTAACCGATATCCGAAAATTCAAATTTTTTATAGGTATAAATCTTGTTATATTCGATATTTTTACTTGTTATATATGAAAAATTGAAATTTTCATTGATACAAAGATTGTTATATTCAATAATTTATTAATTTTTATATTCGAAAACCTAAATTTTTCATGGATAGAACCATTAAATTAAAAAAATAATCAAATAAATTTATAAATTTCGGATATTCGGGTATCCGAGTATCCGATCCGAAAATTCGAATATCCGGATTTTCGGATATCCGATTTTTTCGGATCGGATACAGATCGCTATATAGGTGATCCGAATTTTTCGGATATACGAATTTTCGGATCGGATCGGATCCGATATCCGAAAATGAACACCCCTAGTTAGAATCAAATATACTCAATTCTCCTAAACCCTAACAAAATCAATCTCTTAAAAAAATAGAAATCAATTTATAATTTTTTAATAGATTAGAATCAATAATATGAGAATTGGGTATATTGATTCTAATCTATTAAAAAATTATAAATTGATTTCTATTTTTTTAAGAGATTGATTTTGTTAGGGTTTAGGAGAATTGGGTATATTGATTCTAATCTATTAAAAAATTATAAATTGATTTCTATTTTTTTAAGAGATTGATTTTGTTAGGGTTTAGGAGAATTGGGTATATTTGATTCTAACCTATTATAAAGCAATTATTAAATTTGATTTTTATTTTTTAAGAGATAATTTTAATTATAATTTTAGTCCTTTAGATTTTTAAAATTTTAAAAAAAATTAATGGTATTCACCAGTGTTCATCGTTATTGGTGTTCATCAATGTTCGTCGCACGTGGTAGACTCAAAATAAATGATAATATTTTTATCATTTCAAGAAACTATTATTAAAAAAAATTATTCGGCTGGGTTATAGATAATTACACTGTTTAATTCATTTAGTTTTAACATAAAGTTTTACTGTTTAGTTAATTTAATATAAAATTATTCAAAAACAAATATTTACTAAATTATCTTCATAAAATTTGGTTTTTGTTTAACAAATTTAGTACACAATGCAAATCAACTAAGAACATAAAAAAATTAACTATGCTCTTGAGTTTTACTTACATCGACATTTTAAATACAAATAAATTTATTAACTATAATTAGTGTAGTAAAATGAAACATTAATTCTTTTGCATTTACATAAAGTTTAAAATTTAAATATTAATATTATAAATAAAATAAATTCAATGACGATAATTGTTTTCGTAACTTATCTTTATAATATTTAATTTGAATTAATTAATTAATTGAATATTAATATTTATAATAGTATATAATTTTGAATTTGTCTAGATTTTTAAATATAAATATATTCTTAAGACTAAGAGATATCAAAATTGAAATATTCTTTGTGTTTAAAGTACATATTTGGATCATGGTCCATTTTATATGTACAAATGATATGATATGTGGCAGAACACGCACAAAATAAATAAAAACATATAACAAATGCTTTCGGACAATTTTAAAAAACGACAGCTTAAGAAGTAACTAAAAACAAGCCAGAAAATTGAGGCCATTGGATCAAGTCGGTTCGCTCTGAACCATTAGATTGAAAAAAAATAAAGGTTACCCGGTGAACTGGAAACCTCGGTAAAATTTTGTAAGAATTTCAGCACATACCGTTTTTCCTACTACTATTGTCAGGTTTTGAGTACATTTTGTATTAATTTGTGTATATACACAAATCCTTACATTTTGTGTAGCAAATTATGTTTTCTCGTAGGAAATTGCGTATGTACACAAATTCTTACACTAAGTTGAGCCCTTTTGGCCTTTGGTGAAATTTTGTAAGAATTTCGGTACATACTGTTTTCCTACTACTATTGTTAGGTTTTGAGTACATTTTGTACTAATTTGTGTATATACACAAATCCTTACAATTTGTGTAGCAAGTTATGTTTTCTCGTAGGAAATTACGTATGTACACAAATTCTTACACTAAGTTGAGCCCTTTTGGCCTTTGGTGAAATTTTGTAAGAATTTTGGTACATACCGTTTTTACTACTAGTATTGTAAGGCTTTGAGTACATTTTGTACTAATTTGTGTATATACACAAATCCTTACAGTGTGTGTAGCAAGTTATGTTTTCTCGTAGGAAATTGCATATGTACATAAATTCTTACACTAAGCTGAGCCCTTTTGGCCTTTGGTGAAATTTTGTAAGAATTTTGGTGCATACCGTTTTCCTACTACCATTGTAAGGTTTTGAGTACATTTTGTACTAATTTGTGTATATACACAAATCCTTATAGTTTGTGTAGCAAATTATGTTTTCTCGTAGGAAATTGCGTATGTACACAAATTCTTACACTTAGTTGAGCCCTTTTGGCCTTTGGTGAAATTTTGTAAGAATTTTGGTGCATACCGTTTTCCTACTACCATTGTAAGGTTTTGAGTACATTTTGTACTAATTTGTGTATATATAAAAATCCTTATAGTTTGTGTAGCAAATTATGTTTTCTCGTAGGAAATTGCGTATGTACACAAATTCTTACACTTAGTTGAGCCCTTTTGGCCTTTGGTGAAATTTTGTAAGAATTTCGGTACATGCCGTTTTTCTTACTACTATTGTAAGGTTTTGAGTACATTTTGTACTAATTTGTGTATATACACAAATCTTTACACTTTTTGTAGCAAGTTATGTTTTTTCGTAGGAAATTGTGTATATGCACAATTCCTTACGTTGTAACATTTTATGTTTATAACCTTTCTCTTAGAGTTTTTGTAATGGATTATGTATGTACCCAAATCCTTACATTGTAACAGTTTAAGCATATACCATTTTTATTACAGTTTTTGTAATAATTTATGTACAAACTTCGTAACAAATTGTGTACAAATTTTTATCCGGTTAACTGGTATGCCGTCATTTAGCCTTAATTTAAGCGTCGTTCCCTAGAACTTCCCAATGCTTTCTCACGTGCCATTATTAAAAAGAAACAACAATAAGGGAAAATGCACCACAAATTTCAATTTTTCGTTTCAATAATATCTAAGTTGATAGAATAAATGAACAGAATTTCTATATCAATAATTTTAAAGTGCTATGATTTTGTGGATGATCAACGTAGGACGATGGTAATTATAGATGGTTCATTTTTTTAAGTGAGTGGAGAGATGCAGACAAAGATGATTTTGAGGAATGAATGAGAAAAAGAGAGGTTGGATTAGAGAAGAGGATGAACAATAGTATGGGGTTCAAAAATTCTCTCTCTAATAAAGCATATGTGTGTCTTTATATGTCCCTGATAACAGAGGTCTTTCATTGGTGGTTGGTATCAAGTCTAGAGTTGATGGTTATTGGTGAGTTGATATGAGTATATCTGAATGTTAGATAGTAGACTCAATTAATAGGTCAAGTGAACTTGATCTCGACCACGTCGAGAGACTGTAGCTAAATGAAAGATACACAAAATTTTCTCCATATGAGTCATGGAGTATCTCTGAAAATAACTTCAGAGGTTTCGGGACCTTACATGCGAATGAGTGACAACAGATAAATGACATCAAAGGACTTCAAAAACGGAAGTACAACACATGACCCATTAGTCAAGGGAAAGTCATAAAGTGATTCAAATCGAAACTTATGTTTATCATAATTAAAGGCATTTATTGCAATTAAGGGGTCGTTTCTTGGGAATATGTTTTATGATTGGTTGTATTTGCTTTTGTTCGTGTTGAAGGATGTATTTCATCTTCCAACGTATGATTTCGACAAGGGGGTGCTAAACACTTATGAGGTGACTTCAGCTGGCTGGAGTCTCATAGTAAATCATCATCATATATTTAAATGTGTGTCAACATAAGAAGTGGGATCCGTCAATAGATGTGTTGTAGAGCCTATTTACATTGAACGAAGTGGCTTAGAATATCTGCTCAGGTCTTTTGAGTTTCATGTAAAAGCATTTCAAGAAGGTATGAATTTGAGACTTATAGTAGGGTGGAGCAACAAACAAAACTTTAGAATGAATCTCACCAAGTACATTAAGGTGATTCAAAAATTTTTTAGAGGCTTCGACTTTTCATTGCGGTGGAAGATATTGGGTCAGAACACAAGGACACAAGGACTTCTATTGTGGAGCTAGAGAGGAAGGATTTGAGGCAGTTCATAAAATTGAAGGAAAACTTGCCGAATAAATTTTTAATCTCTCAATCCTCAAAGTGAGAAACAATGTCACTCAACTTTCGTTGCAAGTCACTGAAATGGATGTATCTCGACTCTAAGTATGTGTTTCAATAAAAGATAATTTTATATATTAATTATAATAAAATATAAATTCTAATTTATTTAAAAATCTTAAAGATATGATTTTTTTAGTTAATGAAATATTGAATTTATAATGTTTATAATATTAAAGATAAAAAACCTTTAGAGGAAAATAGACGACATTCGTGGACAGAGGAGAAATCTCAAGGCCAAGGTTAGCGGAGAAGAATGGACGGCGTTCGTGGACAACCTCAGCAGACGCGTTTCAAGAGGAGCACTTTGAGAAGTTTTTAATCACCATGGGAGGATCATTAAGGTGTTCATCCCGATCGTCAATAGGAAACCTAAATACAAACTTTCAACCTTTGCTTTTGTTGGTGATTTGGAGAGAACCATCAGAAATTTACATAATTTCCTTATTGATGGTAGAACCATATTAGTGACGAAAGCCAAGTTTCTTTTCTAGGGGTTAGAAGGATTCCATGGTCGACAAAGGAGTAATAGGGTGGAGGCGATGAAGATGGGTAGCCCTAGTCCGAGGGCAGAGCATAATACTAGTAGGAAATATGGAGCTCTGAAGGACAACAAGTCTTATAAGGAGGTGCTAACTGGTAAACCAAAATCAACCGAAAGCCAAAAGGTTGGTTCATTGTATGGGGAGCCGGTTCAAAATAAAAATGGCCAACCAAACAGGATACTGGATTTCCATATACGGGCTAAGGATACAACATGGATTGAACTTTCTCTAGCAGGTATGGTGATGGATCAATTTGAGCTAGATTTTGTACAAAGAACGCTCGCCAATGATGGAATTAAGGCTTAGGAGATATAGATCGGATCCTTCTCATGTGATGCCCGTTGAGGAGATAGAGTTAAATCCAGATTTGACCTATAATGAAGAACTCGTTGAAATACTTGCTTCTGATAGCAAGGTGTTGCGTGGCAAGACCATAGAGTTGGTCAAGGTGTTGTGGAGACATAGAGGTGTGGAAGAGGCCACGTAGGAGAGGAAAGTGGATATGGTTGAGCAGTTTCCGTATTTGTTTCCACCAGGTAATTTCGGGGACGAAATTCCTTAAGTGGGGGAGAGTTGTAACACCCGGGTTTAGGGGTTAGATAAAAATAAAATTTTAATATTATTTGGGCTCGGTTTTATAATTAAAACAATGTTCGGGTTTTGTTTTTAAAATAAATTATGTTGGGCCTATTTTGATTTAAACCCAATAGTCATGGATTTTCACCCTTGTAAATGTCTCCCTTCATTAAGGGCAAAATGGCCTTTTGACTTTTAAGATGAAACAAAACAATTAAAAGAGAAAACCCAACTCCCCTATTCATCTTCTTCTCCACCAACGTGAAATAGAGCCCCTCTCACCCTCTCTACTATTCCATCACCATACCCATTCATCCTTGGTGATTTTTGAAAGGTAAAAACGTTTCTAACTTGTCCTCACTTTCCTCTACATGTCTATACCTTTAGTTTTCATTAAAACCCTTGATTTTGTATTTTGAGGTTTTTGAGTTTTGAATTAAAAATGTTAACTTTGTTAACTTTAAGTTGAGCTTTTGATTTGGTGATGTTAGGTGAGTCATTTGTTGTCCAAAAGGTCCAACATACCTAATTTTTACAAGGTTTTGTAATGATTTTCGGATTTGTGTTTCAAGGGGGTTTTAGGAGGGTTTTAAAGTGGTTTTGGGGGTGGTTTAATGTTGGTTTTTGAGGGCTGATGTTAGTATGATATATGGGGGTCACTTTGGGTGTATTTGATGGTTGTTTGGATGCTTGAAATGGAAGATTTCAGTGGGTTTTAGGGGTTGCTCGGGAATTCTGTTTTGGGCTTGGTTTTGAGTGTTGGATGCTTGAAAATGTTAATCCGGGTTAGTTCTGATGATGAGTTATTGATTGTGGATGTTTTGTTTGTGTTTGGGTTTGATTAGAATCGAGGTTGGGCAACGGTGAAGCATCGGAAGTAAATCCGGGAAGTTGAAGGTGGTCGCTTGCTTGGTCTTTAAGCTTGGGAGCTTAGGTGAGTGGTTAATTGTTTTACTTGGTTTTGAAATGGTTGGTTCGAGTATATGGACTAGGTCGGGCTTGGTAGACCCACCTAGAGTTAGGATTGGGGTGGTAGCTGTTGAGTGTGTAAAAGTTCTATTATTTACACCCTTTTTAACCCATATTTCTGCTGCATTCAAGCATAATTGCATGGCATTTAGGTTAGTTTTCAGTAAAACATCACAAATGGACTAAAGGCACGGATTCTACTAAAAGATGGCTATTTTTGCAGGTATTTGCCATAGTAGATGTTGAAGGCAGGAGCAGGGCAGAGAAGCAGGAGGGCTGAACTGGACAAGCAGACGAAGAAGACGAACCTGTCGTGGACCTGTCGTGACAGCAAGGTGACAGCAACCTTATGAAGAGGAAAAGTAAAGTGGACCTCGATAGATAGAGAAAAATCTGCTCGTCTGTCGTGTGAAAGCCAAATTATTTTCCAAGCCCCGGATCAAAAGATATGTCAAGCCAAAGCTCAAGGAGAGGAAATTCCTAGAAACAAGGATGGCGGCTGGAAAGTAGGAGTCTTTAGAGATTTAGTCTTTATTAGAATCTTACTTTTAATCAAAGTTGTAATCCTTGTTACCTTAGAGGACTTGAGCCCAAAGCTTATATAAGGGCATAGATTTAACCTAGGAGGAACAACCGATTACCCCATAACCGAAACCAAAAACCCCCTGTTGTCCACCCGTCACCGACATGTTCTAATTTCCCCCTAGGGCTACGGGTTGTTTTGTAAAGTAGTTGCAAGGGTTGCTTTGTTTTAGGATTTTTCAAGTTCAATAAAATAAACTTCAAGTTCTTTTATCTTGGTTTTAATATCTTGCAAGAGCATCGGGAGAGCATTGTGAGGTTATCCATTTACTTAGCATCGGGAGAGTTAAGTATACGAAAGAGATAAGAGCACGTTCTCTAGTTTATAGTTGAACCATCTCGTGCCTAGGGATAGGGCGAGGTTAAGTGGCTAAGGAAGAATTCATACACATCGGTGTTCATCCTTCGATTCACGCCGGGAGGTATCATCAAAGACGTGATCATCGACAGACTTGTGCCTAGGGATAGGGCAAGGCAGATCTGGGATTCTTGCCAAGCTTGAAGTACGGAGTTGGTGTGTTTGCTGCCGCGACGATCAACGGACAGCTGCCGCGACAGGTGCTGTCGGCGATAGGCGCGACGACAGAACTGGAGATCCTAAGCAATTCAATACCTGCACTACTGAACAACTCAATACCAGCCCATTCTCTCTATCTTGATTTCTCAACTCTTTATTTTACGTTTTTACCTCATTATTCTCGTGACAACTCTTAATTATTTCCTTTACTTTCGTGCAGTAAATAAGGTGAAGTCATTAGCCCAATCCCTGTGGAGATGATATCCGATACTTCGTATCACTTTACTACTTGCGTCGTGTACACTTGCACTACAATTGCGATAGACTATTTTACACGCAACAGTAGCCTAATCCTAAACTTGATCTAGAGCCTTTGGATGAACTCATATATGTGGTTGTGTATGTCTCGTATGAAATGTGATATGAATGCTTATGTATATTGTGTTATACATGTGAGATGAGACATGATTTGTAATGCTTGAGACATGCATGATGATGGTTCATGGTGAGTACGTGCTAAGCACGGAATTGATGGAAATGAGTAATGTGAAATGAGTAAAATGTTGGCACTAGTATGCTTGAGTACAAATGATCGATCATTAGGATGTTAGTGTGTACACATGAGTCAAAAGTTGCGCGTGGCCTTGGTGGCGTTGAGTCACCAAGGAGGAGTACGGGTTCGCCCGGAAATTGTATTTATATCTAGTCGATGATGAGTGGAATCCCATCGACGGGGCGTGAGGAAGAGTGAAATCCCCTCCGCGAGACCGGTGATGAGTGTAATCCCACCGTGAGGTAATGTGGTTGTTAGATGTGAGTTCCAACGTGGTTATCCGCGTATTCGGGTCATAGCTAGGTGCCAATGTTGATTGATATGTGTATCAATGTGTTGAGATATATGAGCTTTAATTGAATGCTTAAATGTGATTACATGTATTGTGGAATTAAGCTTATGATCATGGCATTTATATTGAATAGTGCTCATGCATCTTATCTTGTGGTTTGTGGATCCTTGGTAAATATGTGATTTGCCTTGGCTAGATCGTGCTCGGACCCTGCAATGTTGAGGTTTGTTTTAAGAGCTTACCTTCACTAAGCATCATCGCTTACGCTCTCTTTGTTCAACATTGCAGATCCTTAGTTTGTGGGTTGCTTGCGCAAGTGGAGGGCCTCCAAGTGTGGTTGTTAGCCTTGAGTACTTCAAGTATGAGTTTTAATGTTGAACATGTAATAGTTTAAGCAATGGGACATGTGTTATTTTGTTGGATGTTTGTTAGTTGTTAGGAGCTTGCTTAGACTCCATGTTATCTTGATTTTGTATGGCTTGTGTTGCCATGGTTGAATTGTATCCCATGCCTAAATTGCTTATCATGAATGTTGCTTATGTGCCTTTGAGGTTACCTTTATGTTGGAATGTTGAAGTATGAGCTTTGAATGCTTGAATGCCATCTTGGGTCTATTGCATGATTTCCTTGATGCTTATACGTGTTGGGTGCTTGTATGGCTATATAGTGGTATGTAAATGTTGTGTGAATGTTTGGTTGGGGCTAGGAAAGTCTTAAATTGCATTTAGATTCGAGTCTTGATCGTTTTGCTGAGTTTGGGAGGTTTTGCAGTGCAGGGGTATCGATACGGTTGGTCCGGTATCGATACCGCCTTCTTGTTTCAGGCCTCGTGTATCGATACGCGAGGGGGCGTATCGATACCATTTTGGTCACTGGAGCTACTGTCCATTTCGGTATCGATACGGGCCTCAGGTGTATCGATACCGTCATCTTAGCGTTGACAGTGGAAAGTCAACCATTGGGGAGGGTATCGATACACTCCTTGGGCGTATCGATACAGTCTCCACTGGTTGACTCTGACCAGTTGACCTAGTCAAGGGGTATCGATACACCCCTCAGGTGTATCGATACCGCCTGCAGTATAAGCTTAAAATTGGGCTGTAACATGTTAGTTTGAGTTCGTTTGTTTGATTCGTGAATGTTGTTCCGCTGTATGATCACTTAGGATTTAATACTCATCTAGTCAAGATAATAAATGAAAAGAAATATAGGGTTGTTAACCGAGGGGGAACCTTAACGGGTTTCGCTTCGGTTTTCCCCGTGTGGCCCACTCGGACCGGTCATCCGGCCAGACCGGGACGAGGGGGTTACAGCAGGATTATTTTTTCAAAGCCTTGGGAAATAGATGGGGCCATTTTGTAGAACTCAATAGCTCAACAATGAACATTGAGGATCTGTTGGAGGCAAAAATGATTATCAGAGTGGCGAGTCATTTCGATATACCTGATGCTATTACTGTTCATTCTGTAAGGGGATCCTTTTACATAAGAATTAGGTTGATTGGTCATCAGGCAGAGCATATCAAAGGGAAGGGTTATGAAGATGATAATGATGAGACGCTCGTCGATGTTTGGCATTCTAGTGATGAGAAAGGGGAAGCAGATTTTGGGAATCAAGCAAATTCAAATAAAAAGAACACTAGGGCGAAGACTGCATCACCGCCAAGCAAATTCTCTCCAGACGGTTTGCCTATTCAAAGCAACGCTTCGTGTCCTGTCAAAGTGAAGAGTTCTAAAGTTGGTACACACGTCTCTAGGGTAGATCTTATTAATTACGTGCATGGAAAAGTTGTCTGTGATGATTGCATGGATGCCATCTTTGGAACCCCAGGTGATATGGCTTTTCAAGATATCTATGAGGGCACATCGGTAATTTACCCTCCTATTCAAAGAGACGGTGCGCCTAATGAGGATGAGGCCCCAACTTTGGTGCTTACAGACGCTCTGGGCCATATTCATCCCAATAAGAGCCCGAAGGGCGGGTTGGAGAATTCCAAAGCCCCTTTACCCCTTTCTAGTTTCAGAGAAGATGGATTGAATGACCAGGGTAGGACTAAGTTGGAGGATGGGTTAGCTCATTCGGGTACTAGAGATGTTAATCAAGGTTATTTAACCCCTCCACTAGGCGGCTAATTAGAAATCAAATTTGAGGCTCTCTAGATGCTTCGGGTCCTCTAGAAAATGATTCACATCTTTCCCTAAGCATGAAGAGCTTTAACGGCGCTGAGGAAGCTCTAGCAGTATGAGAGACGAGCAAATTACTAGAAATCACCTTTAGAGGATGTAAGAAAGTTGTCTTGGAAAAAGTTTCAGCTTTAGAGAAGGGTAAAAAAGACATGTGAGTAGTCTCCCTTTCTTATGAGTTCTTTTTCAAAATATTTTGGCCCTGTTTGGCAATTAGCGGATAGCTGATAGCGGATAACGGATTACATTAGTTGATAGCTTATTGCATTAGCTGATTTGACTAGCGGATTGTATTAGCTTATTGTATAAAAGTGTTTGGTAAAATTAACTGATAGCTAATAGATGTTAGATTATTTAAACAAGCAAAATGACATATAAGGACATGATTATATTCAATACTTGTTTGAATAATTTATTAGTTATCAATATTTTGTATCTAATCAATATTAATTAGATCTATAAAATTATTTTTAATTTAACTTTTCTAAACATATTCAAATGATTTATATATTAATTTATTATTTATATAATTTAATTAATAAATAAATTTAAATGCACATATAAATATGTGATAATAAAAAGAAAAAAAAAGTAAATAGGATTAGTTTATAAATAGGGTGAAAAATATTTAATTTAGGTTTTTTTTGAGATTTTTGTAACTGATAAGGGTAAAAGAGTCTTTACAACTCTAATATCAAACCTCTAATCTCAAAAAGCTCCTATTATGAGCTTTTTCAAAATTAATGATTTTACCCCAATCTGCTTTTTCAATCCGCTATTCACCAAACAACAATATTAGCGAATTTGACTGGCCAAACCTCTAATTATGCCCCAAACCTCTAATTGTTGCCCAAACATCTGTTTACCAAACAAAGCCTCTATGAATTTTTCTATATTGTCGTGGAATGTAAGAGGTTTAGGCAAAGCGGAGAAGAAAAGGGCAGTTAGAAGAATCATATCTCAACAAAAACCCAAGATGATTTTTTTTACAAGAAACAAAACTCGCAGAATTTCGCCCGTCAACCTTTTTCAAACTATGGAACAATTTCGATATTGTGAAGATTTTTTCGCCATCAGTAGGCTCTGCAGGAGTTTTACTCAGTATATGGTATGGGATGAGAATTTCTTCGTTCCATCTTCCAAAATGGTGATAATAAGGTTTGTTTCGGTTATAGGGTATATCAAACCTGATAATTTTCTATGTGGATTTTTAAATGTTTATGGACCATCTGTGGATTCTAAAAAATAAGATTTCTTGTTCTTTTTGTCTAACCACAATGTCCCCTGGTGCTTGGGAGAGGACTTTAATTTTTTTTGCGGGCATAAGAGAAAGTCGACCTTTCTGTGAATTTGACGCTGGTTGAATCTTTTAGAAACTTCTTTCAAGATTATCAACCGGTGGATCTTCCCCTTTTGGGGGGCTTCTTTACTTGGAGTAATAATCGCGACCCTCAAACTCTAATCATGTTAGATAGGTTCTTACTGAGCACTTTATTCCTTTTAGCTTTCTCTAATCTGGAATAGTGTCTCCTTCCTAAGTCGATCTCCGACCATAACACAATCATTTTGCGAAACGAATCCTATGGTTGGGGTCCTAAACCCTTCAAAAATTTTAACTACTTGCTCGATGAAGAAGGGTTTATTGATATGGTAACTGAAAAAATAGAGAAGCTGAAGGCTAAAAAGGCTACCTGGGGGGTCTCAAAAGTTCTCAGGGAATTCAAAATGGTTATCAAGAAATAGTTGGGGAGGGGTAAGTGTGGGGATAGGGCTTCCATTCAATCTCTAGAGAAGCAGATTCACAAATTGAAAAGCTCTATTCAAGGTGGTCATGGACACTACAAGGTGATGAAATTGATTCTTAAATTAAAATCTCAATTGTGGTAAGAGCTTAGAAAGGAAGAAAGTAGCTGGTATCAAAAGTCCAGGTTGAAATGGTTTTGTGAAAGGGATCGTAATACTCAGTTCTTCCATTTATCGGCTTCAAATATGAGACTTGTAAATACCTTCAAGTGTGTTCTAATTAATGGATCTCTCACTTCATACCCAAAGCAAATCAGAGGCTATGTTAGAGACTTCTTCTTCAAAGCTTACAATGATAGAACCGTTATAAAGGTGGAGCACATGAATCTTAGTTTCAACAGAATATTTGATTCTCAGAGCCTTTTTTCTGGAAGTAGCCTTTACTGAAGAAGATATATGGAGGGCTATAAGTACTTTGAATAGCAACAAAGCCCCGGTCCCTGATGGCCTAAATATGAGTTTCTTTAAAAGATTCTGGCCGAACCTTAAGGAGTTGATTTTAAAATTCTTTTCGGACTTTCATCAAGGTTATAATTGGGAGGATGGTATTAACCATTCTTTCATTACCCTAATTCCAAGGAAGGTGAATCTGGAATCATTGGAAGAATATCGACCAATCAGTCTAGTTGGGAGCCTTTACAAGATTCTGTCAAAAGTTTTGGCTGGAAGGCTTCGTGTTCTTAGACAGTAATTGGTTGTTCACAGTTTACCTTTATTCCAAGGAGACAAATCTTGGATTGCTCTTTCATTTCTAACGAATGCATAGATGGTATAATCAGAAAATGGTCGCGAGGCATTGTTTTCAAGATTGATTTCAGGAGAGCCTGTGACGCGATAGATTGGCATTTTCTAATAAAGGTGATGAAAGAAATGAGCTTCGGGAAAAAGTGGTGTGATTGGATCTTCAAATGTATATCCACTACCACAATTTCAGTCTTGGTTAATATGCCCTCTACTGACAGATTCTCTATTGCTAGAGAACTAAGACAAGAATGCTCTCTCTCCCTAATGCTATTCAACATTGTATGGGAGAGTTTGAATCAAATTCTACTTAAAGCCAATATGCTCGGTCTCTTTCTGGGTTCATCATAGGGAGAGGAAACAACTCTGTGAACACAACTCACCTACAATTTGCGGATGATTTAATGATTTTTTGCGGAGCTTATCTTGATCAAGTTAAAAACGTTAAAAGACTACTTCGAATTTTTGAACTAGCCTAGGGGCTACAACTTAATCTCGAGAAGAGTAAGTTATTCGGGGTTAATGTGTCAAGTGATGATCTCTCTTCGTGGGCTTGTTCGATTGGTTGTGATGTAGGTAATTTCCTAGGCGAGTACTTGGGCCCGCCCTTAGGGCTTAGAAGGAATATTGTGTCACTTTGGGAGCCTCTTGTTGATAAACTCCGCAGTCGCCTATCAAGTTGGAAGGAAAGGGACCTATCCTTGGGGGGAAGACTGGTTTTGGTGAAATCAGTTTTGTCTTCCCTCCCTCTTTACTACATGTTGATTTTCAAAATACCCATGGTGGTATGTCATAAGTTAAATCAGATGGAAAAGTTTTTGTAGGGTGGGAACGACGAAAAGAGGAGAATCCACTAGGTTAAGTGGTCAGGTGTTAGTCTGCCAAGGGAATCAGGAGGCCTTGGTGTCCTTGATCTTGAAGTTTAGAACATAGCGCTTTTAGGCAAATGGATCAGTAGATTCGCTAATGACAAGAATGGGCTATGGAATCGTGTTATTAGAAGCAAGTACAGCTATGACCAAAACAACTTACTCCCTGCCATGCGAAATTTAAATAAATTGTCATGGATTTGGAAGGGTGTTGTTTCTTGCTATTTGAATAATGATGATATAGGTTCTTGCCTCAGAAATAATTTCCTTATTCAAGTTGGGGATGGCAATTCCATTCGGTTTTGGATCGATCATTGACTTAGTGACATTCCCTTGAAAAACAAATTTTCTCGCATACTTGCTCTGTCGTTGAATAAAGGGTGTTATCACAGATTTTGGCTCCAAAGATGGGGTGCGATGGACATGGAATGAAAGACTTTAAAGACAAATTTTTGATTGGGAAAAGGACCAATGGGATGAATTTTTGGCAACTCTACATGATATTTAAGCTAGTAACGTAAATAAGGATTGGATTTGCTGGGTTGGTTCAGGTGATGGGAACCACTCTGTTAAATCATTCAAGAAATCCCTTTGCAGCCACTCCCAAGAATTTGTCAACTGTAATCATTTTGTTTGGCTTGAGTTGGCTCCCCCAAAACTTGAAATTTTCACTTGGTTAATTATTCGCAAGAGAATCCCTGTCAAAGTTTAACTTATCAAACGAGGAGTGGTCTCATTAAATGATGATATTTGTCCTCTTTACAATGCCGCTCATGAAACAACTTCCCACTTGTTATTTTTCTGTAAGATATCATAGTCCATTTGGATGAAATTTATCTCATTTTAGGGTTATTCAACAGTGTTACCGTTCATCTGTTCTCAAAGATTCTATTTGAAATTTGATATCCTTTGTGATATTGTGGCCAATATGACTATTTAGAAACGATATAGTATTTAAATCTAGCAAGATAGATACCTCACAATTAATTTTCTTGGTGAATACCGGCTGGCCTTATGGTACAATGCCAAATAAACATTGACTGCTTTTTTTTTGAAAGATTTAGTATTAGACCATTGCGTCGCAGAGAAATTTTTTTTAAATCATCATTGCAAGCACCTATTTTAGCATGGAAGGCCCTCCGTTAAGGTTCATAAAGTTGAATGTGGATGGTGTTATGCCTCTACTTGGCCATAAAGGTTGGATTGGAGGGATTTTTAAAAATTCTGAAAGGAAGTGTATGGCATCTTTTTCTGAATTCATTAGCAAAGGCCCTTCTATTCTAGCTGAGCTGATAGCCATTAAGCACGGGCTGGAGCTTTTTTCAACAAATTAAGAGTGTCTTCCTCAAGGCTTATTGTGGAAAGCGATTCCAAGACGGCTATAGAGTGGATTCATTGTCCTAATCGCAACCCTGACTGTTACAAGGGTTTAGTTAAAGAGATTGAAGATATTATCATTTTAAATCATGTAATAATTAGACATATCCTTAGATGATGTAATGTAGAGGCAGATTCACTGGCAAAAATGGGCATTGGGTAGCTTTTAAGGATTGAAAAGGTTTCTGGTGTTGGTTAATTAAGTAGGGGGTTTGAATCTTCTGAGCATATTGTAAGGGATTTCGAGTTGTTTCTTTTCGATTTGGAATAAAATCTCTGGGCATTCTTTTCCTCCTTCCTCTATCAGACTCTTACCATGGTTAGAGTCTGATATGAAGGAGGTTTTTAACGAGGCACTACTACTTATCAAAAAATAATATTAAAGATAAATATTTTTTTTACAATTTTCAAAACTTTAATATATATTCTAAAATAAATAAATATTGTATATTTAATTTTCAAAATAATTATATATTAATTTTATAAAAATAAGAAAATTTTTATTTAATAGTTTTTATAAATGAAGTGGGAAAATAATTTTAGTTTAGTCTTCGATTTTAATCATATATAACAATTATATAGCTTGCTTCAATGGTTAAATATTAGACCCTTTCAATCTACCTTATTAAATGTTAATTTTAACTTGAGGTCGATGGCCTCCTCAAGTCCAGGTAACTCTTTCACGAGTTGGAAAATGCCTCGAGTGGGGTGGATCAAGGTTAATATTAATGGCGCGATGCAGATCAGTGATAACTGTGCTGCGGTGGGAGGGGTAATTAGGACAGATTTAGGTGTTTGAAAAGTTGGTTTTGCACGTAGTATTGGTTGTTGCTCAGTGTTGAATGCGGGATTATGGGATATTGTGGATGGTGTTCGACTTGCTTGGCAAATTAAGGCGAGAAGGGTTGAGTTGGAATCCGATTGCAAGGAGGTTGTTGAAGCTATCCAGAATGCTTGTGATGGTCATATGCGTAATGCTCTTTTTGTTGTGATTAAGGAATTATTACGTCGTGATTGTGTGGTGATCGTGAGTCATATACACCGATCCGAAAATTTGGTTGCAGATCGGCTTACCACAATGATGCGTGGGCAACAACTTGGGGAACTGATTTACTGGCAACCCCCGATTCATGTGCGGGAGATGCTGTGACTGGATTTGGCTGGTGCATTGGCGCAAGCAGCGGTGAATGCTGATGCGGTGCAACACCATACTGTGGGCATTGGGTAGTTGGGGTCGATGTTGGTGCGTTACAAGGATGCGGGTGTGATGCATCACCTTGTTTTGGTTGTAATTAGAATTGGTGTTTAGGAGTTTACGGTTTGTGTTTTATTTCTTTCGTTCCTTTGTATCTACAATCATAGACACTCTTTTTTCTTCATTTAGGTTTAATGAGGTTTTTTAATGAGGCTTATGGTTGTAGTTTCCTATTTTCAATCAAAAAGATTATAAGTGCAACGGTTATCCAACTAGTTCTGGTACCATAGATTTAAATAGCGGTCTGCAATTGTTATTTAAAGGTTTTAGCATTGTCTGAAACTACGATGCTCGCAATCGTTATGTCCGTAATAGATCTGTTTTTTAAACAATTCACGACTGCGATAACTACAATGACTACAATAACATCCATTATGTTCGCAATCGCGATAAACACAACGCGGTCGCAACCGTAATTTAAATCCCTACCTAGTACTACTGTGACTACAATTCATGCTAACATCAGCAATTTGGGAGAGGAGATGCCTAATGGCTTTGTATTGAATTTGTGTTTAAATTGAAATACTATCCATTGGTTTAAAAATGAAAGTGTTAAATTTTTAGTAGGATAAAGATTTTGAATTTTAATGGTGTGAATTGAATAAATAAGACTGAAAAG
Source organism: Hibiscus trionum (assembly GCA_030270665.1). Taxonomy (NCBI): domain Eukaryota; kingdom Viridiplantae; phylum Streptophyta; class Magnoliopsida; order Malvales; family Malvaceae; genus Hibiscus; species Hibiscus trionum. Next base: position 2,794,273 of record BSYR01000016.1, read on the forward strand.
ATTATTTCTATAATAATATTTTATAATATTTTATTTTAATTAACTGATTAATAAATCAGATACAAATAATTAAAACAATAATGTGTTTAGATCCTATATTTAGAAAGGGGGTTCACCTTCAATTTTTCTCGTCTTGGAAACCCTAGATGCTCTACTTTCTACCTCTTTGGTTTCTTTTCTTTTCTTTTACTTAGTTGGCGACAATATTAGTTTTGGTGGTGGTCGTTAACGTCCGGTGACTCATATTTCTCTTTGTTATCTTATATTTCATTGTTGTTGTTGTTTTACTTTTTTTATTTTTCAAATTTTAAAAAAAATCTTTTTGTTGATGTAACCCCCTCGACCCGGTCTGGCCGGAAGACCGGTCCGAGTGGGCTACACGGGGAAAATCGAGTGAAAACCCCTAAGGATTCCCCCTCGGTTAGCAACCCTATTTTTTTTCTTTTTAACTCTTGTCTAGATGGATATTAAACCCTAAGTGATCATACAGCGGAACAACATATACAAAACAATCAAACGAACTCAAACGATCATGTTACAGCCCAAATCTTAAACTTAAACTGCAGGCGGTATCGATACACCTAAGGGGTGTATCGATACCCCTTGACTAGGTCAACTGGTCAGAGTCAACCAGTAGAGACCGTATCGATACGCCCAAGGAGTGTATCGATACCCTCCCCAACGGTTGACTTTCCACGGTCAACGCTAAGACGACGGTATCGATACACCAGAGGCCCGTATCGATACCGAAATGGACAGTGGCTCCAGTGACCAAAAAGGTATCGATACGCCTCCCTCGCGTATCGATACACGAGGCCTGAAACAAGAAGGCGGTATCGATACTGGACCAACCGTATCGATACCCCTGCACAGCAAAAACTCCCAAACTCAGCCAAAACATACAAGACTCGAACCTAGATGCAATTTAAGACTTCCCTAACCCCAACCAATCATTCTTACAACATTTACAGGTCACTATTTAGCCATACAAACACCCAACATGTACATTCATCAAGGGAACATGCAATTGAATCAAAGATGACATTTAAGCGTTCAAAGACTCATACCTCAACATTCAAACATAGAGACAGCCTCAAAAGGCATTGGACCAACACACAAGGTAAGTAATATAGACATGGTTTACAATCCGAACATGGCATCAACAAGTCAATCAAAACAGCATAATTAAGGGGTCTAAACATGCTCCTAAACATCCAACAATAGCACCAATCAACAACACCTATCCCATTGCTTAACTATTACATTCTATCACTTAAAATTCATACATTGAGCTCACCAAAGCAACAATTGGAGACCTTTCCTTGCCCTTGCTACCCTCGAGCTATTGATCTGCATTGTCGAACAAAAGAGAGCGTAAGCATAAAAGCTTAGTGAGGGTAAGCTCATAAAACAAACCTTCGACAATGCAGGGTCCAAGCACGAGCTACAACCAAGATCAAATGCATGATCTTACCTCCGATCCACACGAGCCATAATTATAGATGATGCATGAACATATATTCAATATCATGTCATGCTCAACATGTTTAAATCCACAACATATGAAATCACATATATTAAACCATGTTAGCAACACATCCCACATCACATTGGCTCACAATTAATCACATATTGGCAACATAAACCACAATCCGTATTGGCACCTAGCTATGACTCGAATACACGGATAACCGTTGGAACTCACATCCAACAACACAACCATTACCTGACGGTGGGATTACACTCATCACCGTTCACGCGGAGGGGATTCCACTCATCCTCACGCCTCATCTCACGCGGAGGGGATTCCACTAATCCTCACGCCCGTCGATGGGATTCCACTCATCACCGACTAATGTAAATACAATTTCCGGGCATACCCGTACTCCTCCTTGGTGACTCAACGCCACCAAGGCCACGCGCGACTTTTGACTCATGTGTACACACTAACATCCTAATGATCGATCATTTGTACCCAAGCATACTAGTGCCAATACTAATACATTCCACAATACCATTTATTAACAACTTCCGTGCTTAGCACGTACTCACCATGACTTACTATCATACACAAACCACATTTCCATGCCTTGCATGTACTCACCATGACTTACTATCATGCACAAACCACATTTCCATGCCTTGCATGTACTCACCATGACTTACTATCATGCACAAACCACATTTCCATGCCTTGCATGTACTCACCATGACTTACTATCATGCACAAACCACATTTCCATGCCTTGCATGTACTCACCATGATCCTCGGATCAAGCAATCACCTCATAATCTCATTTCACATGACAACACACATGTACATCATTAACAACCATAACACATCATATTTTGCACACGAGAATAACCATTTCATATCTATCATCAACATACATACAACAATGCATCCAACATGCCTCAACATATATGTATACAACATATATATATAGCCAACACCATCACGATTTAACACGAGGCATATACAACCATTAAAGAGTGCAACCAAAGTCTCTAATCAAAGCTTGGGATTAGGCTACCACTCTAATCCCAACTCTAGGTGGGTTTACCAAGCCCATCATAGGTTCACATGCTTGAACCAAAAACTCAAAACCATTTTAAAAACATTTAACCACTCACCGACAATTCCAAGCTCAACCATACTAGCCGATCAATCTTCCAACGATTCCGGATTTGTTCCCGAGGCTTCACCAACACAAAATCTTGCATCTAATCATCTCAACACAATCAAAACAACCTCAAATCAATTCACCAATTAAGGTAGCAAACCCGGAACACTATTCAAGCAACCAACACAATAGTTCAAACCATGAACAACCCCCAAAAATACCAAATCCGAGCAGCCCTTATACCCAGCCCGAAACTTGTGATTTCAACACATTTAACACTTCCAATTGCTTCCAAAACAACCCCCAACTATTACCCTAACATCAACCCTCAAATTCCAACACAAACCATACTCAAAATTCATCTAAAAACCCTCCTAAAACCCACCAAAACCCAAATTCGGAAATCGAGCTAAAACACTCTAAAAATTATATATGTTGGATCATTTGATTCATAGATAACATATCTAACAATAACAAATCAAAAGCTTTAGTAAAAATTCATAAAGCCTTAACCTTTAGCCTAAGACTTTGAAAAACCCAAATGTAAAATACATGGTTTTTATGAAATCTAAAAATACGAAAATGTAGAGGATAGCAAGGCCAAGTCAAAACTATATTTACCTTTCAAAAAGCTCAAAGGATGAGGAAGAGTGAGGTAGAGACAAGCTCTCTTTTCACGTTAGAAATGGGAAAATGGGGAGGAGGATGAAGATGAGCACATGCTCATCTTTTGCTTTATTTTAAAATCCCCAAAAATAGTGTTTACCATTATGCCCTTAATGAAAGTCCAAAACTCACATCTCTTAGAGTCCATGGATTTTGGACCCAAGAGATAGGCCCAACATAGTTGTAAGTATTTTGAAATCCCGAGGCCCATAAAAATATTTTATTATTTAAATTGCAAAACCGAACCCGAAATAATATTAAAATATTATTTTCACCCGACCCCTAAACTCGGGTGTTACAACTCTTCCCCACTTAAGGAAATTTCGTCCTCGAAATTTATCGGACAGGAACCCACTTTCTTTCACACCATAACACACTAATCAATCTCGGTGGACTTACCACACAACAATAGATATCTGATGCTAAGATCTCAACTGATTCTTCGTTGCACACAATTTCAAACTCAACTCAATCTCTTCAACAAACATAGCACGGAACAGATCTGACTCACATCCCCGAATCACAGATTCATAAATCACATCACAACCCTCTTTCTAACTCTGGTGGTAACCGTAACAGATAAACAACAGATCTAGCCCGACTCCCAACGCATACCACACTGTTTGAACGCTTGACTCTTAACTTTCTCTGACTGATCATCTGACTTCATCAATTAACCTAACACTATGCAGACGTCTTCAAAAACAATCTAATTTAAGTCCCGGACCTCTATTACCTACTTCCATTAAGAACCTACCACGGATGTAACAAACTAGAAGAAAACTGACGCTCGGTCTCAATATACTGGCAATTTACACACCTATTCTCGTACTGAACCACATTATTCATCAACTCAATCCAGAAGTGCTCGTCTTCAACCCACAATACGTCTTCATACAACTCAGGTGCAAATAAATCAAACTGATGTGTGCTTCGGCCAACACAATACGTCTCAAAACACTAGGTCAATCGGCACAACTGTTCTATCTCTGAAATGCAAAACTCTATCATCTCTGAAACTGTATTCTGAAGGTCTTCTTTCTACTATGCCTCGCACGTGAGGTGCCAAGAATCTGTCTTGCAACTGTTTCTCTTCAAGCATTCTGACTCAATGTAGGTTCATCATGAAATGCGACCACAAGATTACTGCCATTCGGTAACTGAATTCGGCAAACACAACTCGCAACTCAACTACTAATCTAACAAAAATTACAACTCGGAACATCGGTTACTACGTTGACTATCTTCGGATGGTACTCAATCCTAATATTACAGTCTTCAAGCAGTTCCAACACTTTATGATGTTCAAGTTTCAACCCTTCCTAAGTTGTCTAACAATTCAAGTGCTGATAATATGTACGTGCCCACCGTGCATTTCTCACTATACAAGCTTTGTCCCTAAGTCTTCGAAGCAAACACAACTGTAATTAACTCTATGCCTCATACCGGATAACTCTTCTCACGGTCTTTCAACTATCTCGATGAACAAGCCACAATCTTCTGTCTTGCATAAGCACACAACCTAACTCTGCATGTATCTCATCACTATGGTTCGCAAACTCTTTCTCTGATATAAGCTGATTCAAGGTCGAAGCTCTCTTCAAAGTTTCTTTCGGTTTCTCAAGGGCTCATTGTCTCGCATCTAACCACACAACTGAACATTCTTCGGTATCAATCTGACAAAAGAGCAGTTATCTTCGAACGGCTATTTACAAACTTCCAGTAGTAACACTGCTAGACTTAGTATTATAGGTTTCTGTCACAGTCTTCAATTTCTTCAACTCACATCTTCTTTTGTCTGTTCAAGATTTGTTCTACTATACTCGGCTAATTTTCATGTCCTAAGAGAACATCTTCATTAACTCGAAGTTCACGTTGTACAACTTGGTAAACAATTAATTCTCTAATAGAACCTACCACACTAACTTCAAAACTTGTCATGATCTTCCTCGGTACTTGAATATACTCACGTGACATCTAGAAGAGCTACTACCACTGATCATGAAACTCAGAAAATTATTCTGCTCAACATCTCTATGAAGGTAACTAATACACTGGTCAAACAAAGCGGCATAACTCAGAGCTCAAGGCGATTACATCTTGCCCCTAAAGCTGTCTTTGGTACTTCAAATTTCTCACCTTCATCTGGTAGAAACGGATCTCAAATTAATCTTCAAATAGACTGAAGCACACACTAACTGATCAACAAATCACTGGCACTCAGAAACAGATACTAATCATCCACTGTCACTTGTTTCGACTGTATGTAATCTGAACACATTCTCATACGGTCACTCTTCCTTCTTCACAAATTACACTGTAGAACCCTGAGATGATGCACTAGGCCTAATGAATCTAAGGTCTAACAAGTCTCGAAGCTAATTCTTCAACATTCTCAATTCTGTCGGAAACCATAAGATACAGAGCAAACTAAAACACGAGCAACTCGGAGACGACATCAATAATAAACTCTTCTTCTCTGTTAGGAGACAAACCGGGCGTTTCTTCTAAACACTTCTAGGAAGAATCACAAACTATTCTAGCATTTTGCGGTCCACTCTTCATTCAAAATCAAATTCATCACACTTGCTAAGCAAGCCTACCAACTAAACTCAATCAACCTTTGATCTCTAAAACTGGATCAACATTCAATAAGAAGCTCACATCCTCACCTACCACTACAGTCACACAAAAATCTACAATTTCAAGGCAACTCTCTCTTTGTCTCAATGTACACACTAACTATGTGCTCTTCAAGCTGAACCTTGTCAAAAGATACATCAAAACCGTAGGAAGACGATTATTTCACATCTGCTAGAACTAGTAACTCTAAACCACCAACAAACATCTTCTGTACATCTTTCTGATCACTACTGTCTCCCAAAGAGGCTAGTCACATGTGTCCCTACATCTAAGGTCTCAACAAACTTATCTAATTTCTTACATGCTCACGCAAAAGGAGGTATTCGCAGAAATTGCAACTTCACATGTACGCAACTGATAGTCTTCGGTCCTCTTGTTTTCAGACTGGTTCTTCAACAAAATCTGACTCTTCTAACTGTTCTTAGAGCATCTCGTAACTTCAAGACTCAATTCTGATCGCACACAAACAGTCTAGCTGGACTTGTTCTACCCCTACCAAACAATCCTGAAGTCAAAGCTCAAGGCTCCCATCTCGGCTCAACTATATCGGAAGTGACTTCATCTCTTCCGCTTGCTGGAAGACAACTTAACGTACACTGACCCAATCACAAAAACTAGCTCCCATTCACGGACACTAATCGGCTGTCTTGTACTAAAATCATAGGCCGAACCCCCAACGGTCACCAACTAACACTTCTGAATTTCAAATTACTCACACGGGACCCCTACCTTGATCTCGCTAAAAGAACTAAGGTACTCGCACTTACCTCTAACACTTCACCGGGCATATTCAAACTTGCATGCTTGTTAACAACATATGGAAGTACGAACTCAGAACCAATCAGAAGAGACAAACTCAAAACTGTACCAAGGGCTTATCCACTATAACATAAACATCACTTTGACTCCCACTCAAAGGTCTTCGCTTCTTTTCACCAACTAATACCAAAATCGGTCTCATCGTCTCTCACCAACAAGAACCAACCACATATACCGTCTCAAACGAACGAGTTGTACCTCAATCCCGGTACGACCATACCTCCCTAACTAAGGTGATGGACTCCCTCAACATAGTCCACCCTTTTCAGAAACTACAACTTCTATTTACCGAAAAGCAATTCAAATAAACAACAACATCAACAGTAAAACATACAAGATTGGGTTAGCAAGGCAAGGCTTCCAAGTGGCTCAAGTATGTTTCCCTCACTTAAAATCTCTTTTTCAATGTAATAGTAGCAATGGGACTCTACTCAACATGTCTCAAACAAATCAGCACACATACATGCTCAACCAAGCATATAACAAGGCATACTTGCTAAACAAGCAACACATGCGTACGATCAAACAACATACATTCTCAATCAAACAATCACACATCACAGCATACACGGATAACAAGCAACATGCTTTCAAACAAACAATCAACATACTTGTCACACAAGCAGTCATACTTACAAAGCAAGCAAACACCGTGCATATCAATTCAAAACTTAAACTTACCTCACTTACCTGCCCAAGGTCTCGGTAACCTTAGGCTCTGATACCAACAAATGTAACCCCCTCGTCCTGGTCTGGCCGGATGACCGGTCCGAGTGGGCTACACGGGGAAAACCGAGTGAAAACCCCTAAGGATTCCCCCTCGGTTAGCAACCCTATTTTTTTTTTCTTTTTAACTCTTGTCTAGATGGATATTAAACCCTAAGTGATCATACAGCGGAACAACATATACAAAACAATCAAACGAACTCAAACGATCATGTTACAGCCCAAATCTTAAACTTAAACTGTAGGCGGTATCGATACACCTAAGGGGTGTATCGATACCCCTTGACTAGGTCAACTGGTCAGAGTCAACCAGTAGAGACCGTATCGATACGCCCAAGAAGTGTATCGATACCCTCCCCAACGGTTGACTTTCCACGGTCAACGCTAAGACGACGGTATCGATACACCAGAGGCCCGTATCGATACCGAAATGGACAGTGGCTCCAGTGACCAAAAAGGTATCGATACGCCTCCCTCGCGTATCGATACACGAGGCCTGAAACAAGAAGGCGGTATCGATACTGGACCAACCGTATCGATACCCCTGCACAGCAAAAACTCCCAAACTCAGCCAAAACATACAAGACTCGAACCTAGATGCAATTTAAGACATCCCTAACCCCAACCAATCATTCTTACAACATTTACAGGTCACTATTTAGCCATACAAGCACCCAACATGTACATTCATCAAGGGAACATGCAATTGAATCAAAAATGACATTTAAGCGTTCAAAGACTCATACCTCAACATTCAAACATAGAGACAGCCTCAAAAGGCATTGGACCAACACACAAGGTAAGTAATATAGACATGGTTTACAATCCGAACATGGCATCAACAAGTCAATCAAAACAGCATAATTAAGGGGTCTAAACATGCTCCTAAACATCCAACAATAGCACCAATCAACAACACCTATCCCATTGCTTAACTATTACATTCTATCACTTAAAATTCATACATTGAGCTCACCAAAGCAACAATTGGAGACCTTTCCTTGCCCTTGCTACCCTCGAGCTATTGATCTGCATTGTCGAACAAAAGAGAGCGTAAGCATAAAAGCTTAGTGAGGGTAAGCTCATAAAACAAACCTTCGACAATGCAGGGTCCAAGCACGAGCTACAACCAAGATCAAATGCATGATCTTACCTCCGATCCACACGAGCCATAATTATAGATGATGCATGAACATATATTCAATATCATGTCATGCTCAACATGTTTAAATCCACAACATATGAAATCACATATATTAAACCATGTTAGCAACACATCCCACATCACATTGGCTCACAATTAATCACATATTGGCAACATAAACCACAATCCGTATTGGCACCTAGCTATGACTCGAATACACGGATAACCGTTGGAACTCACATCCAACAACACAACCATTACCTGACGGTGGGATTACACTCATCACCGTTCACGCGGAGGGGATTCCACTCATCCTCACGCCTCATCTCACGCGGAGGGGATTCCACTCATCCTCACGCCCGTCGATGGGATTCCACTCATCACCGACTAATGTAAATACAATTTCCGGGCGTACCCGTACTCCTCCTTGGTGACTCAACGCCACCAAGGCCACGCGCGACTTTTGACTCATGTGTACACACTAACATCCTAATGATCGATCATTTGTACCCAAGCATACTAGTGCCAATACTAATACATTCCACAATACCATTTATTAACAACTTTCGTGCTTAACACGTACTCACCATGACTTACTATCATACACAAACCACATTTCCATGCCTTGCATGTACTCACCATGACTTACTATCATGCACAAACCACATTTTCATGCCTTGCATGTACTCACCATGACTTACTATCATGCACAAACCATATTTCCATGCCTTGCATGTACTCACCATGACTTACTATCATGCACAAACCACATTTCCATGCCTTGCATGTACTCACCATGATCCTCGGATCAAGCAATCACCTCATAATCTCATTTCACATGACAACACACATGTACATCATTAACAACCATAACACATCATATTTTGCACACGAGAATAACCATTTCATATCTATCATCAACATACATACAACAATGCATCCAACATGCCTCAACATACATGTATACAACATATATATATAGCCAACACCATCACGATTTAACACGAGGCATATACAACCATTAAAGAGTGCAACCAAAGTCTCTAATCAAAGCTTGGGATTAGGCTACCACTCTAATCCCAACTCTAGGTGGGTTTACCAAGCCCATCCTAGGTTCACATGCTTGAACCAAAAACTCAAAACCATTTTAAAAACATTTAACCACTCACCGACAATTCCAAGCTCAACCATACTAGCCGATCAATCTTCCAACGATTCCGGATTTGTTCCCGAGGCTTCACCAACACAAAATCTTGCATCTAATCATCTCAACACAATCAAAACAACCTCAAATCAATTCACCAATTAAGGTAGCAAACCCGGAACACTATTCAAGCAACCAACACAATAGTTCAAACCATGAACAACCCCCAAAAATACCAAATCCGAGCAGCCCTTATACCCAGCCCGAAACTTGTGATTTCAACACATTTAACACTTTTAATTGCTTCCAAAACAACCCTCAACTATTACCCTAACATCAACCCTCAAATTCCAACACAAATCATACTCAAAATTCATCTAAAAACCCTCCTAAAAACCCACCAAAACCCAAATTCGGAAATCAAGCTAAAACACTCTAAAAATTATATATGTTGGACCATTTGATTCATAGATAACATATCTAACAATAACAAATCAAAAGCTTTAGTAAAAACTCATAAAGCCTTAACCTTTAGCCTAAGACTTTGAAAAACCCAAATGTAAAATACATGGTTTTTATGAAATCTAAAAATACTAAATTGTAGAGGATAGCAAGGCCAAGTCAAAACTATATTTACCTTTCAAAAAGCTCAAAGGATGAGGAAGAAGGGAGGTGGAAGAGTGAGGTAGAGACAAGCTCTCTTTTCACGTTAGAAATGGGAAAATGGGGAGGAGGATGAAGATGAGCACATGCTCATCTTTTGCTTTATTTTAAAATCCCCCAAAAATAGTGTTTACCATTATGCCCTTAATGAAAGTCCAAAACTCACATCTCTTAGAGTCCATGGATTTTGGACCCAAGAGATAGGCCCAACATAGTTGTAAGTATTTTGAAATCTCGAGGCCCATAAAAATATTTTATTATTTAAATTGCAAAACCGAACCCGAAATAATATTAAAATATTATTTTCACCCGACCCCTAAACCTGGGTGTTACAGTTGAATAACCACATCTTGTTGCACTTTTTGTCTTTATGACACGTTTTCTCTGTAGTTATGATACGTCTTTGCCTTATAGCACGTTTCATATTTATTTTTGTGATCATCTGGTGCTCGTACAAAGATTCTCACGATACTAATTTCTGATTTGAGATTGTCGATAGTCACAAATAACTTGAGCATCTTTTATAATTGTTTACCGATATAATAAGAACTTTATAACAAAACTACCAACAAAATTACTTATTTTAACTTGCCATTCCTACATCACGTTTTATGTGTCTGGTATCCGGTATGAGGAAAGGGTTAGGGACTAGGGAGTAGGGGTGGGAGAAAATACCCGACCCGATTGACCCGACCCGAAAACCCGATGACCCGAAATAAATTACCGGGTAATTTTCGAGAAAAAAATTACCCGACCGAGCCGGGTACCCGACGCGGCAAATTTCCCGGGACACGGGCCGGGACAAGGGCCGAAAGTTTTCCCTTACCGGGTACCCGACCCGACCCGATAAAATTTAATATATATATTTTATATTTAAAATTATATTTTTATTTTATGTTTCTTAATATTTTCACTCTAAAATTAAGTTTAAATCCCTACATTTTTTTTATGTTTGTATTATATTCTTTTAAGTTTACTTTTTTTTAAAATATTTTGTGTTTAACATGTGATTTTTTTTAATTTTAAAATAAAAAAAATGAAAAAATAAGAATCGGGTACCCGGTACTCGATTACCCGAATTTTGCGGGTACCCGAATCTCGAGTACCCGAATATAATGGGCCGGGACATGGGCCGTTTAATGAGGTACCCGAATGAACCGGGTACCCGGTTTTCCGGGTACCCGACAATTCTCACCCCTACCAGGGAGTGTGGGGACCAAGGGAAGTGTGTCGGCAAAGGGGAGGCGAAGCTCTCCAACACCCAACATCGTAAGCCCACTTGTCATCCATCTCTTTGACCCTTTGATTGGGATACATTCAATTCACCATTTTATTCCATATTATACTTTCAATTAAATTACAAAAACAGCACTATCCACCATCTCTTGGGACCCACGTGGCATTATCAAGATCGCTCCCCCTACTGACACGTCAACGTCATTGTACCAAAACCCACCCCCTCCCTCCCTCCTTTTAGACAAAAACAAAAGAAAATAAAATGGGAGGAATCCAAGATGATATGATGAAATAATGCACTATTATCTTTAAATAAAATTATCAAGCTGTAATATTATTTAAAAGTATATTTTATTATATTGTCGTTACAATACGTTTTTAAACAAAATTAAATTGTAATATTTAGATTAAATTATTGGTATTCTTTTTTAGATTTATATCCAATACAATGTCGATAAAAAATTTTAGTTTCTACAAATACCTTACTTTTAAGGTTTAAGGACTTAGTTTAGGGTGTATGATTTAGGGGTTCATATATAGTGGTTTAGAATTTAGGGGTGATGGTTAGGATTTAGCAGTTAGGGTTAGGATTTAAGGTATAGAGGTTAACGTTTAAGCTTTAGGGTAATATGCTGAGGATTTAAGTTTTGACCTATAAACCCTAAATTCTAACCCTAGACACTAAATTCTATTCGCAATCCCTAAATTCTAAACTACTAAAACTAAACCCATAAACCCTACACCTTAAACTAAGTCCCTAAACCATAAAACTAAGGCGCTTGTGGAAACTAAAAGTTTCCACCGCCGGTGTATCAAATAATTATCCTTCTTTTTTTGGCAAAACTCTTTACATTGGACTCTGTCCTGTTTTTGAGATTTTGATGGCATTGGGGCAAACCTAAAAATTAATTCTCTAATAATAAGTTGAAAAATTGAATTTTTAAGAGTATGTTCCTAATAACAAGTATTAGAAAAAAAAATTAGGCTCTAATAACAAGAAAAAATGTTAAAGTTTTAAAAGTATGTATCTAATAACAAATATTAGGGAAAATGGGCCATTGAAAAAAAATTAGACATCTAATAACAAATCTTGAAAAAATTAAGCCCCTGATAACAAGTATTGAAAAAAATTAGGCCCTTAAAAACAAGTATTAAAAATAAATAAATTATAAGAGTAGACTCTTAATAACAAGTATTGAAACAATTAAACCTCTAACAACAACTATTAGAAACATATTAAAATATAAAAGTAAACTCCTAATAACAAGTATCGAAAAAAGTTAAATCCTAATAATAAATATTAGAAAAACAAACTATTATTGAAATTAGACCACGCTAATTATAGACGGTGGGCCTTAGGCAAATGGTGGCCCTTAGAGACGAGCATGATTGGACTCTACCTAAATTTTACATTGACATATTACTTTTTGGAATGATTACTGTTAACATATTATTAATATAATTAGTATATAAAATAATATTTTTCAAGTCATGCCTAATATTGTCAAATATTTATAAGAATAAATTCTAAAATAATTATCACAATGAACAAATTGTTCTAAACAAATTAAACAAGTAGACATGCAAAAAAAAAAACTTGTCATATTTTATATTTTACTTGAAACAATGGTGTTCATAGATTAGGCAGTACTAAGTCTCAATTTCATAAAAATTTCAAGTCCAAGACCGGACTCCGTCAGTCCGTCTTCCGCGCACCAAATTATACGTTTTCAATTTAAAAATAATACATGTTCAATTTAAAAAATAATAATACTTTATATTAATATATATTTTATAATTTTTTGTATATGTATATTTAATAATTAAATTTAAATAAAATTACATTTTTATTTATTTGATCAATATTCGAACCGGGTCAAGAGATTCATAGGCATGTCTAATATAGAATGATTAAATTGATAAAACAAACTTTTAGGGATAAAATTGTCCGAAAATATAATACTCTCATGGGAGTATGACATTACTTAGGAAATTGATATATTGCATTAGGTTAATTTAGGCGAATATTACATTGTTTGTTGAAGTTTTAATTCTAGAAGCATTGTTTAAATACGAATACATACCCTAATCTTAAATACTAAAACTCCAAACCCAAAAATAATAAAATAAGTGGTAGAACTTGATGAAATGATTGGAGGGGACCAACTTAATATATTTTTTAAAAATAGAAGGTCTAATTAAAATTTTTAATAATTTTGAGAGATTTAATGAGAAATTTTTAAAATTATAAGAGGGAATTTAATTAAAAATTTTCGAAATTTTAAACATCAATATAAAATTTTAAAATGTTGAGGGGTCAATTTTTTTTTTTAATTTTAAGGGTCAAATTCTAATTTCCCAAAATATTAGGAGCCACGGCCTCATTTACTTATACCTTTCGCCCCTGATTTGAATCCTAATTTATAGAATACCAACATAAAACCTCAACCCCTGCTCTCTTATACTACTAGCAGCTTAGATTAAAATAGTTTGAATCTTATGATTCCCTAAGGCTTTGTTTGGTATGAAGGATGAAAATGTGGAAAGATAGTAAATTTATTGATCAAATGGTAAAAATTCATAACTACTTTCTTACTTTGAATCTTAACCATTTGATTAACAAATTTTTCATCCTTTTTCATTTGCTTCTTCTAAATTTAAATTTAAAAAACATTTATGAAAATCAAAGGGTACATTTGGTTCTAGAAAACATAGTCCGCTTTTACTTTCATTTTTTTGGAAAATAGAAAATATAAAAAAAAAACGTGTTAGGTTGTGAAAATGGAAAATAATTTTTAGAAAATAAAAACAGAATAAGTGGAATTTTGAAAAACATAAAAAAATATTTTCATTGAAAATGTTTCAGAAAAGTGAAAAATACGAAAACAAATTTTAAATTTTTACTTTATTGTAAGCTAGGTATGAATCCTTCTAATGTTTTTCTTATAATAATAACTGGATTTTATTAATAACTATGTAAAATATTCCAAATACAACACATCCAAAAGGAAGAATAATAGGAACTAATACACCAAAATCTCGTACAAAACCCAAAAGTGTAAATAAAAGTAAATATTTTCATAGAGATTAGCATGCCGACAAAATCCAGAAGTATTCATGATTCTCTTTGTTTCTATCAAAATGAGATATTTTACGGGGTGAAAAAAGAGTGGTGAGCGAACCAAACTATCAGGTAAATTGTTCTGCTACATAGGCCTGATTACATTAGCAAACAACCATAAATCAAACTAAACTATCATATTTTAGTTTTATTATTATTATAATAACATTTTAAACTATATTTTATTTTGATTATTTAATATTTATTTGTTCATTTCTATTTTGAAAAACTAGATACCAATCACATTTTTATTATTTTCATTTTTAAAAACAACTTTCAATCTCTATTAACTAATTGTGTTTTTTATTTTTTAAAAAATTGAAAATAAAAATAAAATAAAAAATATTTTTTAAAACCAAATAAACCCTCAATTTGAGAATTTTTAATGGAATGTTGTCTAAAGTGTATTTGAAAGCATGATATAATAACGTCGGTCTTCGGTGGTGAATGTAACAAGGGTAATTTATTTTTAAATCCGACACAGGCTGTTTTACAACTAAAAACTTGAAGGTTAATTAATAGGGAAACGACGTGATATAGTACCACGAGAAAAGATCCAAATCAAATGAAACCTTAATGGAGTAACCAAAGATGAATAATGTTACATAAATTCTCCAAGAGAATAACAATAAATGTTTCTCAATAGTCTTTCTAGTTTAAACCTATACAACCATGCATGCATGCCCATACAAGCACATCCATATTACTTATCTTTGCCATTTTTTTTAAATTTTATATTTTTTTATATATACTGATGTGAGTATATGATGATATATGTGTATATTTTTTTCTAGATCTTTAATAACATACATATATTTTGCACACAAATATACCCGGATTCGATTATCTTAAAAAGAGCATCATCATCTTTTCTACCAAAACTATTCATTATGTGATAAGGAATTGTGGAAGCTTGGATCAAATATTCCCTTTAATATAGATCTGAAAAAGAAAGTAAGAGTTAATTTATTTTTCTCAACGACTCAATAAAAAAAATACACAAAATTAAAGAAAAACTTAAATAAAAAAACTAATGAAAATAAATAAGATATGACAACACACCCTTCTAAGATCTTGCCACGCAATTGGACACCCGCACTCCGAAACAAAATAAAAATCTTGAAGAAAAAAAAATTCACAAGAGAGCTTTGAAAGAAATAATAAAATTTATCTCTGAATGAATTTTAATTGTACAAAATAATGAGTCTATTTATAGGCTAGTAAAACCCTAATTACAAAGGAAAATGAGTTTAATTTAATCTAAAAGACTAACTAGATAATAATAATAATAATAATAATATCTCAGTTAAAAGAGATAAGAATATTACCTCAATTGAAATATATAATAATAATATTCTAATTAAAAAGATAAAATAAAATTCAAATAATTATAAAAATTATTTTAATTAAAAATACTTGAATTCCATATAAAAAATCGTCGCAAGTAAATTAATATTCTAACCTTCAAAAACAACTTTAAATTCTTGTAAAAAATAATTATTTTTACCCCTCATAACAGCGTATCATTTATGTTTTAAAATTTCATAATGGTTAAGATATATCTTGACAACTACAACTACTTATGACCATGAGAAATGAAGTATGAATAAAATACAATGAGTTAACAGTTGTCCGGAGAAAAAGAAAACCAAGAAGGCTGCCTTAATTATGTTATTTAATACTGAGTTTACCTAAAGAGAGCAGGCTATTTATTGTGGGCTTTGAAACTTGGAAACCTACTTCTTTATGTAACTCAACCAACTTGGATAAATATAATGTTTAATATAATTTATTTTTACTCTCCCAATTTTCCAAGATTTTGTCTTGATTTATTTAAATTGACCCGCGTCGCACACTTAATTTTAGTAGGTAGGTCTCTCAAGGGAGACGTTTTACATACGCAAAACCTTAGACTCAAAATTTGGTTGAGCGATACCAAACTGCAGGGACGGATCTTGGCGGCAAAGGTTGAAGGGCCTTATTTAAAATTTTCAAAAATTTTAAATGTTTAATTTAAAATTTTCAAACCTTTCAGATTTAATTAGAAATTTTAAAATTTTTAGGATGGGACGTAATTAAAAATTTTAAAATATAATAATATTTTTGAAATTTTTAAAAGGGTCAAATTTAAAATTTTAAAATGATTAAAAATTAGTATACCACATTTTAGGGGGCCAAGGCTCCCACATACTCCACAATAGCTCCGCCTCGTCAAGCGGTTTACCACTTAAATCAACCCTTTAATTTTAACATAGTATTTTTATACATATTTTAAAGTGAAATCGAATAGTAAATATATAAATCAAATATCTATGAATATTTGAATCAGTATAAGCTGTTATCATCATCCCTATAAAACACTTGTTTATTCACCCGATTAGGTAGTGTTTGAACTGAGGCGGTGTCTTGAAATTCCATGAAAGAGAGTGTTAGAATTTCGTAGAGGATGTCTTAACTCTAACTCTAAAGTAAGGTGTGAGTACGAACAAGGTTTCTTTTTTTTAATGAAAAAAAAACAATCATTTTTTTATTCTCGTTATTCCACCAATTCAAATTAAGTATTGTAGAGATTTAATATGAGGTGATTCTCATATTTTTTTTTCATTCTCATCGTCAGAATTTGAGTCTCTGACATTACTTAAAAGATCTAACGTCTCATTCCGCTAAACAAACTGGCCGAACAAGAGTTTTATGAACTTAAAGAAAGTATATATATATATATATATGTCCAAAACATTGGCGGTATAAACTTTTAGTTTCCACAAGTGCTTTAATTTTAGGGTTTAGAGTCTCTATTTTAAGGTGTAAGGTTTATGTGTAGGGGTTTAGAATTTAAGAGTTATGGTTTAAAGGTTAGGATTTAGGATAATATGTTGAAGATTTATGTTTTAACCTATAAACCTTAACTTCTAACCCCGAACTCTAAATTTTATTCACAAACACTAAATTTTAAACTATTAGACCTAAACCCCTAAAGTCTACACCCTAAACTAAATCCTATTATATATATATATATATGGGATAAAATCCGTTTACACAGTGTAAAACTCTTTAAGTTTTACACCTTTTTTGGACCGTTGGATGAGTGAAACGGATGTATGGGATTAACAGTAAATATGTGAAAATTATCACTTTGAAAAAAAAGAGTTAGAAGTTAATCTAAGCCATCTATTTCTTCCATCTAACGATCCAGAAAAGGTGTAAAACTTAAAGCGTTTTACATGGTGTAAGTTGATCCTAACTCTATATATATATATATATATATATATATATATATATATATATATGTGTGCGCGTGGTTACTGTCTGTCACGTGGCAATACATCGTCGTCACATGGAGCTTATCACTTCTACGTTTTCTTAACTTTTATTTTAGAAAAATACTAATCACCATTGGTATTGGTTGAGAGTAGGAGTGTTTTTGAGTATTCGGATTCTTTTTTTAATATAATTTAAATAATATAATCTGATTATATGTCGATTATAATAATTAATTTAATTATATATTACGTTCGTGCATTAAAACAAACAAATACTTCAATAGAATAAGATCAGGTAATGAAAAGAAAAAGAAACCGTTAGCATTGCAAGGCAAGACTGTTTTATTTAGTTACAAGAGAAAGAATAAATTAGATTTAAAATAACAATTAATTTTTAAATTCATAAATTATCTCACTTACTAACCTTCAATACATTAAAAAATAAAATATCTTTTTTTTGGGAAAAAATAAAGATCCCTACATACAATAATTCCTAATATTCAATACATTAAATGTTTAATTTATGGAAAAGCCCAACTTTTTTTATTACACAACACTCAAAACTCAAAAAGAGGTCTTAAAAGATGAACTAAGGGAAGTTAGAAAGTAACGAAGTTTGCACATTAAAGGAAGCAGCAGCTCCTATATATTCCATATCTCTATGTATTATTAGTATTTTATGAGTAAATTACACATTTTACCGGTCAACTTCACTCTTATTCTTAGTTTGGTCACTAAGTTTTATTTTTTAATATAATCACTCAACTTTCAAATTGTTCTTGTTTTCGTTACTCCATCATTAAATGATATGATGTCGTGACTTATTTCATTAATATTTTATTATAACATGAGTTATTTTAATAATACGTGTTCCACAATATTTAATAAAAATCAAAATCATTAAACCCTAACCCAAACAAGCTTTGCTCTTCTCATCACATACCATAAACCCTCATTGTTCCAAACCCCAAATTTTCATTGACCTCAACTTAAGAGTATCCAACATCCAAAATGAACTAAAGGCCCTTTCGACACAACTTTTTCAACGAGTTTTGGCTGTCGAACGAAGAAGCTGTGTCGAACAATCAAGGAGAACACTTCAAACGAGCATTTAGGCACCTAGTTTGACTATAAACGCACGTTTCGAAAAAAATTGAAATTTCCAACTTCTCTCCAAACGAGTGTTCTCACTCAAACAATCGTTTGAAAAAGCTGTGCCGAACGAAGGTTAAATGGAAAAGCACCATTACCAATTGCAAAACCCAACATCCTAGATGAAATTACTTCAATTGGCAATCGATACAATGGTAGGGAATAACTCCACCCATTTGTTCTGCAAAAAGAATTTGTAGTTTTCCATTAAAATTTTGAATTCCGATCAATACAAAAAAGAAGGATATGTAACATAGTCTCTTGAAGCTTCAATCCTAACATTGGGAGATTTGAAGTGGGTATTAGGCTTAGGGAGAATTCTTTCATTGCATTAGCAATAATATTGAACATGAGAGGCTTGTCCATGTTCGAGAACAATTGGATTCACATTGTCTATACTTTTAGACTCATTGGTCGTTGTTGACGACGGTCGACAATGGTTAACACAATACACAATGGTTCAAATCTGGGTTGATATAGAGATAGAGACAATGAAAAAGAAGAAAAAAAAAAGAAAATTAGGTTTTATATGACTTAAAATGGCGTTATTTTAATGTAAATTTAACTTTTTTTAAAACGATGTTATTTTAGTGTCGTATGCTATTTCATACCATGTTAATATAATGACCAAAATAAAAATAATTTAAAATTTTTAATATTAAATTAAAATTTTCAAACTTTAACTGATAAAATAGGAGTGAAAAGAAAATTAGTGATTAAATTTATAATTTACTCTATATATATATGTACACAGAAAGTGTATTTAAAACTATCTCTCTCCATCTCCAATTATTCAATAGTTTTTCTCTAACATCAAATCTTTAAATGAAAACCAGTCTGCTTTGAGTCTGAGATAAAGCTCAAACCTTTGAACACCTATTTATCAAACACTTAAAATGAACTTCTTTGCGCCCTCTGAACCTCTTGTTTTTAGTTCTTAATAATAACCCAATGCTTCATTTGTCAAGTCTAGAGTTTTTGTAGGTTGGGGACGGCGGCGGCGGTTTTTCTATATGGATTTTGGGGTGGCTGGTTTGGAGGGGTATGTGGGTTCAGAGACTGCGGCCACTGCTACGAGTACTGGTTTTACTTTGGTTGCTTCAGATTCTGAGACAAAGCAGAAGCTGTATGGATCTGGGTTTCTCAAGCAAGAGAGATCTGGCAATGGTGAAGATGATTGCAGGGTTTCAAAGCTGACCAAATTTGATGATTTCTCAGCCTCCAAGGCAATGCTGTCCCAACAGAGAAACACTTCATCTCGATCTAATAATACCTCTATCTTCTTTGATGGACAACAGCAGCAGCAAATGCTGAGCTTTTCTGCTCCCAAATCTGAAGCTCTTTCAATGGAGAGGAGCTCCCAAAATGTCACATTCCCTTACAATCATCTCACACCACCGGCTTATACTAAACATACAGGTTAATGTTTAATGCATGATCGTGAGTTGTTCTTAGCTAAGCTCAGAGATGTTTTGTTTTGTGTTTTTGGTTTTTTTATTTGATTCCATGGTTTCTAGTAAAAAGGGGTCTTTCGTTTTAAAGTCTTGTTAGAAAAGTGTGAGGTTGTCCTTGAAACTGATTTAGGGGACAAGAATATTTCTGGTAATAACCAAACAATTACATGTAAGTTTATGCTTATCTTCCTTTTGTTTTGTGGTTTCTTGTTGTATCAAAAAGACTCCTCAAAATGTTGCAGACAAGTTTATGGTTTTGGGTTAACTTGCCTTGACCACTTTCTAAAACACCCCTTTTCCCCCTTTAAGAGTAAAATCTACATACTTTTCCATTTGTCTTTTTTACTTTTAACCTTTTTATTTTTTTCCTGGTCTTGGTTTTATGTTTCAGGCTACCATAGTGGAGGGTTTAGTGGTGCAAACATGAATGGAGGACCATTCACTCCAACTCAATGGATGGAGCTAGAACACCAGGCTTTGATCTACAAATACATAACTGCAAATGTGCCAGTACCATCAAATCTTCTCATTCCTATAACAAAGGCCCTTGATTCTGCTGGTTTCTCTTGCTTTTCTGGTGGACTCCTCAGGCCAAATACATGTAAGTTCTGTCTTTTTAAATGTCCATGTGATTTCTATGGTTGGTCCGAAAGTTGCAGTGAGGTGCTTTCTCTGCACTTTACTTTCTATTCTTCTACTGAGTATGGATACTGAGATTATATGAGGATATCAGATATAAGCCATTGTTTTTTAAGTATTTTAATGCAAAATGTACTGTTGAGGTAGGTGAAAACAATGCACTAAACGGTGATGGAGATGAAACCAATCTTTGGTACCCTTAAGTCCAACACTTCATTACATTATTGTATTGTGGGTTCGAATTGTTACATTGTCTTTAAATTGAAGCCTGATCCATCACAAGCTGTCTTACTAGATTTGTACATTTGTTTTGGTCCCCATGCCCATGTGCGACAAAGGCAACTTCTCCCTACTTTTCTAAAGAAGTTAGAAAGTTTTGATCCAAATACCGATTAGCTAAGCCTAAGTACATTTTGTTTTGATGTTAGACTTTGAAATTTGTTAATTTTAGTACTTTAAAAAAAATCCTGTTAATCTGTTTTGAGCATGTTTTTCAACAGTGGGATGGGGAGCTTTCCATCTTGGGTTCTCAAACAACTCCGATCCGGAGCCAGGACGGTGTCGCAGAACAGATGGAAAGAAATGGCGGTGCTCGAGAGATGCGGTTGCAGACCAGAAGTACTGCGAGCGGCATATGAACAGGGGTCGCCATCGTTCAAGAAAGCCTGTGGAAGGTCAATCCGGACATGCAGCTACCGCTGCCACCAAGCTGATGCATCATACTGTGTCATCCTCTTCGGCATCAGTGGTAGGGCCAACTGGTGGGAGCAGTGTGTCCAACAGCCTCGCTGTTGCTCAGCAGCAATTCAAGAATTTGCTGCCTGCTGGAAAATCTAATCTTTCGGAGTCAGCTCCGATAAACAGGTGATAGAATTATCCTCCCATCATTTATTCTTTGTTTTTAGGCTTCTGCGTCCGTTATAGTTACATTAGTTGGACTGTTTATCGTCCTAAAGTACCCGCATTTTTTACTTGTATATGACATTGATGGACTCGAAATTTATTGATTATTTGTTGTTCCTGTAGGCTGCTTCTGAATAAAGAAACCATTGATGAAAGAACACATGATACTGCACCAGGGAATGAGTTTGGAGTTGTTTCTTCTGAATCACTCCTTAACCCTTCCCACAACAGCCCTTCCCTGGTTAAGTGCATTAATTTTGGTTGTTCTAATCTTAATAGTCAAGAAACCGAATCCCATCGTTCTGTTCACCAATTCATCGATGGCTGGCCTGAAGTTGATGTTCAATCTGATAGGACTCGGCTTTCAATATCAATACCGATGGTGGTCTCGGATTTCATGTCCTCTACTTTGTCTCCCAACAATGAAACTGCAACTCGTTCTCCTCTCCGATTATCGCATGAACATGACCCTATACAAATGGGATTGGGAGTCAGCAGCGTTGGTAATGAAGCAAACCGGAGGCAAGCTAATTGGATTCCCATCTCTTGGGAGACTTCCATGGGAGGTCCTCTTGGTGAGGCATTGCATAGCACTAACAGCAACACCACAGACTGCAATAACTCATCTGCACTTAACTTTATGACGGAGAACTGGGATCATAGTCCTCAGTTCGGATCATCTCCTACAGGGGTCTTACAAAAGACTACATTCGGTTCGCATTCGAATAGCAGTGCTGGAAGCAGTCCAAGAGCAGAGAATAACAAGAATGACCTACTTGGTTCCACCATTGTTCGTTCTTAATTTGCCTGCTTTGTAACCACTTCATCGGCTGGCTAAGTTCGATGAAGAAGGAAAGAAAATCAAGTATGGATTTTATATATGTTTGACAAACATGGAACATTTGGTTATGAAAGCTTAAACTATTATGTTAGTCCCTTTAAATTTTGTACTTTGAACCTGTGAAATATCAGATATAAATCCTTAAATCTATCATTCAATTGTGCATGTTCTGCAATCTTTCTCTATGAATGTACCAATTGAAACAGTTACAGCGTCGAAATGCACATCGATGTATGAAACATCCAGAAATTCAGTGATGAAAATGTCAACTCCTAAGGTGCAACTTAAACCATTGATTTTTTTTTTTTTTTTTGCAGCACAGACTAAATTTAGAAGCACACTGAAAAAAAACAGGAAACTCTACCCTTATTTTGCAGTTTGCAAAGGAAGATATACCTGCGTAGAATATTGAACGCTTAAACATGTTAGATCTACGTCTTTCTGTATGTTGTGCCAACTATACGAAAAAGTCGATTGAACTAAACTCAATTAGCAAGTCGAAGAATTTAAGATTGCCTTTAAGTCTAATGTTAGTTTATGTCAACTGATTCTCACCTGGAGCTTCCTGCGTAGCTCCTATTTAAGGGTGTGCAAAAAAATTCGATCCATCGATATCCGTTTATTCGATCTAAAATTTTTATATCTGATCCGTCTTTTATTTTTCAGATAATTTAAATTGAATATCCGAAAATTTCGGGTCGGATACAAATAGTTATTTCACATTCGGATTGGATATCCGAAAATCTGAAAATTCAATTTCTTTTATGTATGTGAATCTTGTTCTATTCAATTTTCTCCTAGTTATATATGAAAAATTAAAATTTTCATGATACAAATCTTGTTATATTCAATAATTTGTTGTTTGTTATATTCAAAAATCCAAAATTTTTATGGATAAAACTGTCAAATTTTTTAAAAAATAATACATAAATCAAGTATAAGTTCGGATATTCAATCTGAAAAATCGATATCCGAAATTTCGAATATCCAATTTTTTCGGATTGAATACAGATCCTTAATTTGTCAATCCAAAATTTCAGATCGGATCGGATCCGAAATCCAAAATACGCACCCTGTATCTGTAACTTTAACCTTTTCAGTAAATCTAGAAAGAAGTTAAACCGTGATTAACATCATGTCGATTCATATTAAATGTAAAACCCAGATAGAGTTCAACGGAAGGAGTTTCATAAACTTTCGTACCAATATTTTCTTATTTAGTATTGAAGATTAATTTTATTTAAAAATAATTATAACATGAAGAATTTTATAAAATATTTTTTATTTATTCTTATATACCACCAATCAAATAATATAATTTTACATTCTAACTAAGCTGCTCATCTTTATTCCTCATATTTTTTCAAGTCATGAGTTCTAGACCTTTTAAGAACATCTATTTTCTTCTCTTAGAGTCTTCATTCTTCTTTTCTCTAAAATTAAAATTAAAATTTATGAAAAAACTAATTAAACCAAATAAAACAATATTACATTTCGTTAACCAATCGCTTTTAAAAATATTTTTATTGATTTAAAAATCTACATGCACAACACCAACCCCTAGTGTTCTATTAGCATTTTAGATCCAAAATTGAAATCTTAATATTCGTATTGTTCGCAATTGAAATAAAAAATTGCACGCATTACCAAAATGATTGATAATCAAGTTAAAGCTAGTCAAATGACTTTTTTTTTAAAAGAAAAAGCAAGTTAAAAGGTTAAAAAAGAGGATTAGGGAACAAATTTGTTGGCGTTTGATTTGACCCTCCACTTTGAAATAAATATATAACAACTGATTAAAACACACAAACCATATTATTTCCTTTGATTTCTCAAACTATGTTCGTTTTTATATATATATATATTATATGGATAAGATCAAGTTACACACGTTTTTTTGGACCATTGAATAAGTGAAACGGATGGCTGAGATTAACAATAGAATATGTGAAAATTATCACTTGAAAAAAGTAAGGAATTAATCTTAGTCATTCATTTCTCTCATTCAACGATCCAAAAAACATATAAAACTCTTTAAGTTTTACACTATGTAAGTGTATCCTAACTCATATATATATATATATATATATATATATATATATATATATATATATATATATATATATATATATATATATATGTTTTATTGGAACTGATAATCTGTCAACATAACCTTGGAGATGACCAGGGTCGAATCTTGGTAACCCAGGTTGATGGAACCTATTTTAAATTTTTAAATGTTTAATTTATTTTTTTAAATAGCTTTAATTAGAAATTTTAAAAATTTTAAGAGGGGATGTAATTAAAAATATTCAAAAAAATTAAAATATAATAATATTTTTAAAATTTTTGAAGGGACTAAATTAGAAATTTTAAAATTTTAAGGGACTGCAAAAGAATTTACTAAACTTTAGGGGCAAGGCCCCTATAGGCTTGCCTCTGGAGATGATATTGTTGGAAGGAATAACCCCATATCCTGAACATAGACAGTAAAAAGAACATGTATATTATCAAAAAAAAATTCTGTCAGCATGTTGGGGTGAAATGAAAAATATTTGTAGTCTATGTAGTATTACATTATATTTGAACAAGAACATATTTTCCGTTAATTTTTATTAAAGATAAAACCTCTAATGAAGTACCTTACAATAGGACATATTATCAAGTTAAATCACATTATAATCGAGAAAAACAAAATTGACAACATTTCATAACTGAAACAATTTAAATATCCTAAAAACGCGATCAACACCTAAAATTATTAATCTCAAACATCTATCACAATCAAAGGGACATATCACAATAAAAAATCGCCAACAAAACGATTTATGTCTGAGACAATGCGATTTGATATTCTAGAGTTCAAAGAAGGGATTCTATTCTATTCTATTTATTTATTTGGGTGAGATGATGTTGCTTGATTAATTTGTAGTGTAAATTTTTTTAAAAAGTGATATATTAGAATCAGTTACGAATCTAAAAATTTAAAAATGAAGTTTGAAATAATTTTTTCTCTTGGTATACAGATTTCCAATTTTTATCTCTTCTATACATTAATATATATATATTTTTTAAAATTAACTCTAAATTAAATTCCCCCAAATAGAGGTGCAATTGTTCTCCTCCAAGCCACTATATATCTGCCACTGATTAAAATATAAAATTATTATTAATAATGAACTAGACAACAATACATCGATTATAAATGTATGATATATAAATAAAACATAATTTAATAACATATAAATGTATGATAACAAGATATTAAACCCAACAAGTGGTTTTAGTGGAAAAACGGATGATGTTTATCTTAGGAGACTCGAGTTTTATCGCTTTGTTTGTAAGGTGTGTGTGTTTTATTTTATCATAATGTAAAGTGTGTACGCATTGTCAAATAGTTAAGAATATATATGAACAAATACTCCCTTATAATTACTTTAGAGTATTAAGAAGAAGAAAAAAGAAAACCAAAACACTTTGGATACGTAAGTTGGGTTAGGAGAAAAATGATGGTGAAAAGTAAAAGAGACCAACTTTGTCCAACAAACAATATCATGAAATATCTACCCCAAATCCCAAACATCATTCTAAATCATACACCAACCTTGGTTTTGAATATTGATAGCATCACCTTTACTTCCTGTTTTGCTATTTGTATTTTTCTAAAGAGAATTAAAATACCAGCTAATTAGCATGCTTCCCATATATCTTGCCTTTTGTTCAATAATGGTAGATGTAATCTTTATGGACCGTAAGACGGATATAAAATATACATTCAAGCCTCTTCGTATATATTGATTTTTAATTCTGCAAATTAATAATATTCGATTCATTAGCGGAAAACGAAAAGTTGCATACAGGCTGTTTGTAATGAGTTGAAGTGAGGAACTGGGAATTATGTACATGAATCACAACACTTTCACATGCTATATGATTTGGCACCATGTGCCTTGGAAAGATCCAAGAATTAATGAACATGAAAAGAAAAGAAAACAAAAGAAACTCCAATTACCAGCTTGTAAAATATTTACGATTTGTTATAATATTGAAAACTTCATATTTTTTTCATGTCATATTATTACAACCAAGAGTGAAAATCCCCATTAAAACTCTTACATAATCCCCAGAAAACCACGTCATATTTAACTTACCAAAATTAAGTAATAAACAAAAGGAAGTGACATCTTCAAGAAATGATCTTCCTCCTCCTCCGGCTGACTGTTCCGGCATCACGCCTCGCGTAATTCCCATCACTATGAATCAACGGCACGTCGTTGGCTTCCTCGCCATCCTCCTCCTCCACCGTGGCTATATGGATGCAAGAACATCGTTGTAGTGACGCGAAGAATGCGGTCGCTACACCATTGACGAACCACATGGCAACACCATCTAGCTTCCCGCACCCGCTTGCAGCCGGCGTGCCGTGGGAGGACGATGAGGATCGGACCACCCTCAGCTCATCGGTATTTGATCGGAGGTTGAAGAAGCCGGAGCAGCTAGTTGTAGTTGAGGTAGTGGCAGCCATGAATTTGGTATAGTATAGAAATGGAAGCCCAGGAGTAGACAGAGAAAAATTCAGGGCGTGCCTTAAGGTAAAGAGACTTGAATTATAATTGCTGTACTATACTAAGTTTAATTCCCACATATGCCCTCGATCCATTGCGGAATTACAAATGTGTCCGAAAACGTGATCATGACTGGTTCGCGTGAATGTGTTCTATGATTGTTCCCAAAAATAAATAAATTTAAGATGGTATATTACATGGACAATTTTTTTTTTAATTCTATAATATATATTAAAAACTGGGTAAACTTTACAACCCCCCTATTCTTTTCATATAAAAATACATTTATCTTTGTAATATGAAAAAGACCACTTGTCCCTTTAGGTTGGATAGAATCATGGAAATAAGATAAATTTCCTAAGATTTATTTATTAAATAAAATTTATATAGAAAGAAAACAATACCCCTATTATTAATAATGCATTTTCTATTTATTTTTATCTATTTTTAATTACAAAATAAAGTTACATTGAAGTATAATGATGTATTTCACTTCAAGTAAAATTTAAATGTGAAGAAAAGATATAGATGCGCTTTGATCAACGTCTACAGCCCCAGCACCGCTAATGATAAAGACAAACTTCTAGCAGAATTGAGCACACTGATTCGCGAAATTAAGATTCCGATCATTGCAGGGGGTGACTTCAACATGATCAGGAATTGTAAGGAGAAAATCGGGGCAGCCTTCAACAAAAAAGAAATGGAGAAATTCTCTAAATTCATCGAGCAAACGGAGTTAATTGACTTGCCGCTACATGGTGGCTGTTTCACCTGGACCAATTTCAGAGAAGTGGCAACTTTTTGCAGGTTAGATAGATTCCTGGTTTCTCAAGATTTCATCAATGAGTGGCCGGATATTTTTCAGGATCTCCTGCCAAGGAACATATCAGACCACAACCCTATTAGCTTCTCCTTCCTGGAAAATAACTTTGGGCCTCGTCCGTTTAAATGGTTCAACTATCTATTGGAAGAAAAATGGTATGTTGATAAGGTGCTCGAAGTTTGCCGGATAAACACAGGCTGTGGTATTGGACCATTGCTTAGATTTTGCAAACAATCGTCAAAACAGTGGGTGTCGAGATCCACGACTAATTCCTCGGATGCAATCCGGGATCTTGAAGAGAAATGTGCCACTCTAGAAAAGGTAATATCAAATGAGAGTGCTGGAAATAATAGTGTGAGCCAACTGAAACAAACCAGATGACAGTTATGGGGGGGCTATTAGAAGAAATGAACGAGAGTGGATACAAAAATCCTGGCTGAAATGGGACGTTGACGGCGACAGGAACACTGCGTATTTCCACATGATCGCCTCAGGCCGCAAGAGGAAAAATTTTATCGGGTCAGTATCTGTTAATGGTAAGGTCGTTGATGAGCCAAAAGCAATCAAGAAGGAAATCGAATTACACTTTAAGAAAATTTACAATGAGTCTAACACCATTCCAATCAAGGACTTTACGTGCGACATCAGTAGAATCAGTAAAGCAGAAGCTGCAACACTGGAAGCACAATTCTCTGAGAAGGAAATCTTCGAGGCCTTAAGTGCATTGGATTCTTCAAAAGCTCCGGGTCCAGATGGTTTCAATATGAGATTCTTGAAAAAAATTTGGTTGTCACTAAAGAATGATATAATGGAGTTTTTCCAGAATTTTCATAGAGGGGAAATACAAGAGTTGTCCTTCAACCATTCCTTTATAATGCTCATCCTGAAAAATTTGAACCCTGCTTCTCTGGAGGAATACAGGCCTATCAGCTTAGTTGGCTGTGTGTATAAACTCCTCGCAAAGGTGCTGTCTACGAGACTTAGGTCAGTCACTGAGAACCTTATAGGAGATCAACAATTCGCCTTCTGCTCTGGGAGGTAAATTCTTGATTGCTCGCTGATTGCAAACGAAGCAATCGATCATCACAGGAGGAAAGGAATTGAAGGCGTGGCTATAAAAGTCCATTGGAGGAAATTTTCGAGGCCTTAAGTGCATTGGATTCTTCAAAAGCTCCGGGGCCAGATGGTTTCTGTTGGGTTTTTGGGCACTCGATTCGATCAACCGTTCTTGCTCGCCAAGTGGTGGAGAGGTGAATTTTTGGGTGGAAGGGTTTAGGAAGCTAAAAGAATAAAGACACGATGATTTATAGTGGTTCAACCTTCTAACCAAGGTCTACATCCACTACCTTAGCTTCCTACTAAGGATTTCACAATCAATCCACTAATTGATTCGTCCCCTTTTCTAGGATCAGGAGGAAACCCTTTACAACGATCAAGCTTCTACCCAAAGCCTTGATCAAAAACCTTCGAAGCTTTCTACCCAAAGCTTGAAGGAACCCCTCTCTTACAAAGAGATAAACAAAGAAGCAAACTTGAACCCTCTAATAGGTGTTTTGTTTGCACAATGAAGCACTCACCCAAAAACTAAGACACTTGAGCAAATTTAACAAAGTAAGCTCACAAGTGTTGTCTAAGCAAGAAATGAACGATTTAAGCTCTAGACAAGTTTTTCACTCATAATGTTGTAACAATTGAAGCTCTTATCAATCTTGATGCTTGGAGGCCTTATTTATAGTCCCAATTGAGTTTGTAGCCGTTTATGGCCGTTGGGATCAAAATATAGCCGTTTGAAGACTTTAATTTCCTCCAAAATGTAATTCAGCTGCTACCCGTTTCGGAACGCTTCAAGCCCGTTTCGGAACGCCTTCTTTATAGAGATAGCCGTTGCAGCCTGTCGGGTAACCCGTTTCGGAACACCCTATAGCCGTTTCGGAACGCGTATCGGAACGCCTTAATCCTGTTTCGAAACGCCTGCATTTTGAATATTAGTTGGGAAAGAGCCGTTGGGGTTTATAGCCGTTAGGGTCGTTGCCATGTAGGCGTATCGAAACGGTCTATACCGTTTCGGAACGCTTGGCCCGTTTCGATACGTGTATCGAAACGTTTTGCCACTGGAATCCCCCTGTTTAGAAACGCCCTATGGTGTTTCGAAACGCCCTATGGTTTTTGAGAAATTTGGCCTTTGAAACACATTAAAAACCATTTAAAAACTTCCTAAACATAATTTCAAGATGTTTGGACTTTAGAAATGTTTTTAAATTCTTTTTAAATTAGTCCAAAATATTTTTCAAATATTATATCAAAACATTAGTTCTACAATCTCCCCCTTTTTGATATAATAAAACCAACTTGAAAAATTGTTTGGGATTCTCCCCCTTTAACTTTTAAAATTGTGAATAAGAGATTAAGATATGAAATCAAATAAAGCTCCCCCTTATTCGTTTGAAAATTCAATTTTTCAAACCATTTATTTCTCCCCCTTTTTGTTATATCAAAAAGAATTTAAAATGACATTTAAGTTCAAGATAACATAGGAGGCAAAAAAAAATTTTGACACTTAAAATTTTGGTTAAAAAAATTGGCTCCCCCTTACTCAAAGCATCATTGGAATGTTAGTTCAACATTTATGAATATCTAGTTGACATAAAATAAAATAAATCAATAAACACTAAAACAACTAGATTTTACCACACTTGAACTCAAGGGAGGATGTGAAGCCTTCCTTCTTCAAGTGTTCTTCCTTGTGTGCATGGAGCTCCCCCTCAATTTTTGACTTGTTGATCATTCTCCATCACACCTAGCAAAAGACAATCAAGTAATTTTTGGTATCCAAATTGCTTTGGATCCATAGACGTTAGTAGCACAAAATTTAGTCCCCTTAGGAATCCATTTTTCAACTTCATCCCTTTTAGTTGAAGTGGTTAGTCCTTTTGGGACCCAAACACTTCTAAAACATTTTCCATTTAAAAATCTAGGGGCACTAGATTGTCTTACATAAAAATTTGATTTTCCAAAATTGTTTTTCTTTTCAAGTTCTTTGGAAATCAAATCTTTTTCCTTTTTGAGATCATCGACTTCTTTTTGATGATCTCTTTCCATCGTTTGAAGCAATTTTTGTAAATCTAAAACTTTAAGTTCAAAATCTTTGATTTTTGCTTCAAACTCTAAATTGGTTTTAGAAAGCAAATCATTTTCGGTTTTCAACTTTGAAATCAATTTTTTATTTTTCGAAAATGAAGCCTTGAATTCAAAAACCAATTCATCATAGGCTTCTTGTAACTCATCAAAAGTATAAGAATTTGAAAAAGATGAGTTAGAAGTTACCTCCCCCTCATTGAGGGCCATCATGCATAGGTGGGCTACTTCATTATCGGTGGAGTCTTCATCACTCCAAGTGGCCACGTATGCTTGTTTAGAAGATGATCCCTTCTTTTTGGATTTGTAGGAATCCTTCATCTTC
The DNA here is from genome assembly GCA_030270665.1 of Hibiscus trionum. Lineage (NCBI taxonomy): Eukaryota > Viridiplantae > Streptophyta > Magnoliopsida > Malvales > Malvaceae > Hibiscus > Hibiscus trionum. The sequence continues at coordinate 2,826,156 of BSYR01000016.1, forward strand.
TTCCTCGATTCATGCTTGGATTTTTCCATTTTGTTCTTCATGAACCGGGTGAATTTGTTGAAGAGATAAGACATCTCTTCATCTTCACTATCCTCCTCACTTGAATCTTCATAATGACATGTGGAGGATTTGAGAGCCATGTCATTTACATTGATGCCAATACTCTTGAGTTTCTTCTCTCCCATAGCTCTAATTTCTTCCCTCCTTTTCTCATCTTCTTTGTTCTTCTTCATGATTTGATGAGTAAGAAGTGACCCCATGAGTTCATCAAGCTTCAAAGTCTTCAAATTTTTGGCTTCGATGATGGCGGTCCTTTTTGAGTCCCAAGACTCGGGAAGTGAGTAGATGAGCTTTCGGACAAGTTTTTCTTCCGGGATGGCTTCTCCATAACCTTTAAGACCATTGATGATGGTGGAGAATCTATCAAACATCTTCTCGATGTTCTCTTCCGGATCCATCTTGAAGTTTTCATACTCTAAGGTGAGGAGCCCAATCTTGGTCTCCTTGACTTCATTAGTCCCCTCGTATGTGACTTCAAGCTTGTCCCATACCTCCTTGGCACTTTCACAAGAAGACATCTTTTCATAGATGGTTGGGCCAAAAGCACAAAAGAGCATGTGCAAGGCTCTACAATTAAGCTCCATCTTCTTGCGATCGTCGGCACTCCATTCCGCTTTGCTTCCTTGAGGCACGAACGGACCATCTTCAACTATGTCCCATAGCTTGTAATCTCTTGCCTTCAAGAAGAATTTCATCTTTGTCTTCCAATGGGCATAGTGATCTCCGTCGAAGAAAGGCGGTATGTTGATGGATTGCGACATTTGAGCCGGTTGGTGAAATGTTGATCGAGCTTGCCGGATCTTCTCAATAGGATGTGAATCCCCTTCGATTGAGCCAAGCTCTGATACCAATTGTTGGGTTTTTGGGCACTCGATTCGATCAACCGTTCTTGCTCGCCAAGTGGTGGAGAGGTGAATTTTTGGGTGGAAGGGTTTAGGAAGCTAAAAGAATAAAGACACGATGATTTATAGTGGTTCAACCTTCTAACCAAGGTCTACATCCACTACCTTAGCTTCCTACTAAGGATTTCACAATCAATCCACTAATTGATTCGTCCCCTTTTCTAGGATCAGGAGGAAACCCTTTACAACGATCAAGCTTCTACCCAAAGCCTTGATCAAAAACCTTCGAAGCTTTCTACCCAAAGCTTGAAGGAACCCCTCTCTTACAAAGAGATAAACAAAGAAGCAAACTTGAACCCTCTAATAGGTGTTTTGTTTGCACAATGAAGCACTCACCCAAAAACTAAGACACTTGAGCAAATTTAACAAAGTAAGCTCACAAGTGTTGTCTAAGCAAGAAATGAACGATTTAAGCTCTAGACAAGTTTTTCACTCATAATGTTGTAACAATTGAAGCTCTTATCAATCTTGATGCTTGGAGGCCTTATTTATAGTCCCAATTGAGTTTGTAGCCGTTTATGGCCGTTGGGATCAAAATATAGCCGTTTGAAGACTTTAATTTCCTCCAAAATGCAATTCAGCTGCTACCCGTTTCGGAACGCTTCAAGCCCGTTTCGGAACGCCTTCTTTATAGAGATAGCCGTTGCAGCCTGTCGGGTTACCCGTTTCGGAACACCCTATAGCCGTTTCGGAACGCGTATCGGAACGCCTTAATCCTGTTTCGAAATGCCTGCATTTTGAATATTAGTTGGGAAAGAGCCGTTGGGGTTTATAGCCGTTAGGGTCGTTGCCACGTAGGCGTATCGAAACGGTCTATACCGTTTCGGAACGCTTGGCCCGTTTCGATACGTGTATCGAAACGTTTTGCCACTGGAATCCCCCTGTTTCGAAACGCCCTATGGTGTTTCGAAACGCCCTATGGTTTTTGAGAAATTTGGCCTTTGAAACACATTAAAAACCATTTAAAAACTTCCTAAACATAATTTCAAGATGTTTGGACTTTAGAAATGTTTTTAAATTCTTTTTAAATTAGTCCTAAATATTTTTCAAATATTATATCAAAACATTAGTTCTACAGTTTCAATATGGGATTCTTGAAAAAAATTTGGTTGTCACTAAAGAATGATATAATGGAGTTTTTCCAGAATTTTCATAGAGGGGAAATACAGGAGCTGTCCTTCAACCATTCCTTTATAATGCTCATCCTGAAAAATTTGAACCCTGCTTCTCTGGAGGAATACTGGCCTATCAGCTTAGTTGGCTGTGTGTATAAACTCCTCGCAAAGGTGCTGTCTACGAAACTTAGGTCAGTCACTGAGAACCTTATAGGAGATCAACAATTCGCCTTCTGCCCTGGGAGGTAAATTCTTGATTGCTCGCTGATTGCAAACGAAGCAATCGATCATCATAGGAGGAAAGGAATTGAAGGCGTGGCTATAAAAGTCCACTTTTATAAAGCATATGACACAGTGGATTGGAATTTCTTGATGTTAATATTGAGGAAAATGGGTTTCGAATCTCTGTGGTGCAAGTGGATACAATTATGCATCTCGACAGCTTATATTTCAATTCTTATCAATGGCTCTCCGACTTTCCCTTTTTCTATATCTAGAGGTCTCAGACAAGGGTGCCCGTTATCCCCTATGCTTTTCAATTTAGTCGCAGAAGACTTAAGCTGCGCGTTGAAGAAGGCTACTGCAAATGGATACTTCAAAGGTTTCAGGATTGGAAAAGAAGGGTTGGAGGTATCCCACATTCAATTCGCCGATGACTTGGTTATTTTCTGTGAAGCGGGCGAGACACCAATCCGGAATGTGATGAGAGTTTTAAAGAGTTTTGAAGCTGCTTCTGGACTAAGGCTAAATTTGAAAAAAACAAAGCTCCTGAGAGTTAACGTGAAAGACCAGAAAGTGAATATGTGGGCCTCGATACTACACTGTCAAGCTGAAAAATTCCCCACTATCTATTTGGGGCTGCCTTTGGGAGTGAGGAACAACTCAAAGCAATTATGGAATTCAGTGGTTGACAAATTTAAAAAGAAACTGGCTCCTTGGAGATCGAAGCTATTGTCGTTTGGGGGACGAATCACTCTAATCAAGTCTGTCCTGAATAGTCTTCCGCTGTACTTCATGGCCTTATTTCCACTTCCAGCAGGTATAAATAACGAGCTCTCGAAAATTGTGGCCAAATTCCTATAGGGATCTTTGGAAAAAAGAAAAAATACATTGGCTCAACTGGGAAAAACTTATTCTCCCAAAGATGTGTGATGGTCTTGGGCTGACGAATTTTAAAATAAAAAAAAATAGAGGTTTGCTAAACAAGTGGGTCTGGCGATACGGATGTGAAGAAAATAGCTTGTGGCAAAAAGTGATTTGTGCTAAGTATAGCGAAAGACCAGGGTCCTTATTGCCTGCTACGGATAAGAAAATGAAGAGATCATGGATATGGCAAAATATAGTGTCCCCAAACAATGGATTCGACAACAAGTTCATGGAAAATCTACAGATAGTAGTGGGAAATGGGTCGAAGGTTCAATTCTGGTCTGACCACTGGTTGGTATGGCTCCATTAAAACTATCATTCCCAAGAATCTTCGCTTTGGCAACTAAAAAGGTAGGCACAATAGCATAATTTGAGGAGACGATAAACAGAAGATGGGAATGGAATGTGGTTCTCCGGAGACAGCTCTTCGAATGGGAACTTGAGGTATGAGACTGCTTTTCTGAAACTATACGCAGTATTAAGCCTGAAGTAATTCAGCAGGACTGTATCAGTTGTAAAGGAAACTCAACCTCATTATATTCAGTCAAATCCTACTACGACATTTGCTTGAATGAAGCCTGCAACAAGAAAGAATTATGGAAGCACGTGTGGATAAATGCTGCTCCACCCAAAGTGGAGGCTTTTGCCTGGAGACTGATTCACGGTAGAATTCCAGTCAAAGCTGAGATTTTCAAAAGATGGCCAAATAACCAGGTTTGTAGCAATTGCCCTTTGTGTGATGAAGCTGGTGAGTCGATTAATCATCTATTTCTGCATTGCAAGATTGTTTGGCTATTTTGGTGCAAATGGTTTGATTTATGGGGATTAACTTTTGTTGTGCCGAGGGACGTTAAATCCCTAATAACTTGGTGGGCGACAGGTGATTATATTTTCAAATCCAGGATTATTTGGCAAATGCCATTGCTCTCTTGTATTTGGTCTATTTGGCTATGCAGGAACAAGGTGGTGTTCAAAGGCTTAAGTGCTGATGCGAATGAAATAATGCACAATTGCCTCCTTCAATTAGGCAGATGGTGCAAATCAAAATGGCCTATGTGTGTACCTTGTTTTGATGAATTCAATCGATGCCCACAGAGTCTTGCAATGATATCCAACGACAGCAAAGCAAAGCATAATGAAGAACGGAAGAAGCCTCATGGCAACGCATTCACACTGAACGTGGATGGTGCTGTCGAAGGGGGCTTTGATCGCGCTGGTATAGGAGGCATCTTATGTGATAGCCATAATCGATCCATGTTCATGTTTTCAAAAGCAGTAGGAGTGTTAGATGTATCTACGACAGAATTATTAGCCATCAGGGAAGGGCTATACATTTTCAAAGAATTCATATGGGTTGGAAAACTTCCACTCCTTGTTGAAACAGATAGTAAAGTTTGTGTTGAGTGGATAAGAAACTCGGATCGTGCACCAGCTACCTTCAAGGAAATTTTAAAGGAATGCCGAGAGATTAGCAGTGGTTTTCTGTGGTCCATCACCAACATTCCGAGATTGGCTAATGGAACTGCTGATTTGTTGGCTAAAAGAGGCATATCCTGCACCAAGCCTATCCTATGGAAAGCAGAGGCGTAGGAGCTGTGGTAAAAAATTTTGGATCGCGCGATGTAAGAGGAGCTGTAAATACCCTGGGAAGAAGTGGCTAGCTCTCTATTTTTGCTGCGAATTGCAGGGAAGATACAAGCAGTGGTCTCAAGTTCTCATACTATTTGCCTGTGTGTTTTTGTCTTGGAAATTTTTGATTGACAACTCTAATGATGTGTATCATTTGATGGTCCAAAATTGTGATGCGGAATGTAACCTACCCGTTAGCAAGGTGCACTCTTTTTCCTCCAACTAGGAATAGGGAGGTTTTTTAACGAGGCCTTTGCTAACGGATTACCCATATGAATAAAAGTATAAATTTCAAAAAAAAAATATTATTACACTTATTCTATTTTAATATATACAACCTTTTGAATTCTTTAACTATTTTTTATTTATTTGGAAGTTTTTATGTTTAAAGTTTGGGGTTTAATTTAAAATATTTAGCGTGAAATTAATTTGAAATATTTAGTGTTTAGGGTTTAAGGCTTAATTTGAAATATTTAGCGTGAAGTTAATTTGAAATTTTTAGGGTTTAAGGTTAGGGTTTGGGATTTAATTTGAAATTTTTAGCATGAAATTAATTTGAAATATTTAGGGTTTAGGGTTTAAGGCTTAATTTGAAATATTTAGCGTGAAATTAATTTGAAATTTTTGGGATTTAGGGTTTAATTTAAAATATTTAGTGTTGAATTAATTTGAAATTTTTAGGGTTTGGGGTTTAATTTGAATTTTTTAGCTTGAAATTAATTTGAAATATTTAGGGTTAGAGTAAACTAATAAGAGATATATATTATATCTGGAGAATTATAACATAAAGTTGTGCTTGGTGCAGTGGTAAAGACATTGGTTTTACCCTTTAGAGTCCCAAGTTTGAATCTTTCTTGGCGCAGGTGAGGAAAAAGTTATTTTTCTCCTCTAAATTGGTGGTGACACATGTCACCACCTAATTGGAGGGGGAAATAAATTAATAAAATTAAATATAAATAATTAAAATCATCCAATAAGGTGTTGACATGTGTCATCACTTAATTAAATAATTTATTATTTTGTTAATTTAAAATTAGGACTAAATTGAAAGAATGTGTAAATAACTGAGACCAAATGTATAATTTTTAAATTTTTCCATCAATTGCCACGTGACAGTTCCGTCACTTCACCGTTAGGTTTTTAACGGCGTGGTCAAAATAGGTTGATTTTATAAGTTTGGTAGTCTGATTGACAATTTCTATAATTTGGTGGTCCAAATAAGTATCCCCAATTTGTTTGGTGTTCAGCAGGTAGTTTTCCCTTAATTAAAAAAAAAAATTTGGTGATCAGTGATGATGATGATTGTTGAAGCTCTTGAGTCTTGAGTCGATAGCCTCCGCAATATGAACCAATTATTATGTCAGTACACATTTATACTTAATATATTAGATATTGATCAAATCATAACTTTGATCGTTGTTTTTTTTTCTTTCAATTTAATCCTTATTGTAGAGAAGGCGTTGGTAGGTGGTGCCGTCTTTAAAATTTGGCACCAAAATTATCAGCAATTGTGCACGATTTTATTAAAGATATCGGTAAATGTCGACGACTTCAAAATTAAAGTCAGTTTTTCAAATTTGAATCATTACATAATAATTTTAACAAATTTATAATTATCTGAAGACGACTTTACATGATATTTTTTTAAACTTATTTCCCTAAATAATTCTTGAGATAGCTAATAAAACCAAATGTTTTATCTCTACAATATTCCCTAAGAAAGGCCTAACCAAAGAGAAGAAAAAAGGCAATTTCATAAAATCAAGCAAAAATGGCAAAGTGGACACTTTATAGATAAGGGACAAATTTCCCAAAGGACGAAACATTTAGAACAACCCCATAATTTATGTATGAATATAAAACTTGAAAAATACATTTTATTTACCCTTTATAACTTTATTTTCTTAAAAAACGCCAATTAAATCACTTCATTTTTAAAATCTAATTTATATATAAATATAGAACTTAGAATGGTACATTTCATAATTTTATTTTCTTAAACAATACCTATTAAATTACTTAATTTTCAAATCTTTAAATAAGAGAATAACACCATTTAGGCGTGTTGAGATCGAAAACCTCGTAAATGTTACAATAATAATTAGGGTAAACTATATCAAATACCACTAAATTTTAATGTAGTATTGCTTGTTAGGGGTGTTTAAAAATACCTGGCCTGAACTACCCGATCCGTCGACCCGCCTACCCGATTAAAATTTACCGGGTATTTATATTAAAGTACCCGAATTTTTCGGGCCGGGTACCCGACCCGCAATTTTTTTCAGGTAGTTGGGCCGGGTCAGGGCCGAAATTTTTTTATAACCGGATACCCGACCCGACCCGCTAGTTTTAATAATTATATATTTTATATTTAAATTCTATTTTTATTTTATGTTTCTTATTATTTTTTCTTAAAATTAATTTTAAATCCCTAACTTCTTTTTATACTTGTATTATATACTTTTACGTTTACAATTTTTTAAAAATATTTATATTAGTTTGTCAATATGAGAGTCGAAAGAAAAATTATGATCGAAATTAATATTTTTAATACATTCTTTTGTCGATAAACTTTAATATATATACATATATATATATATATCCAAATATTTCTCTTTTAAAACTAACCTCAAATCAATAATTTTTGTATTTGAAATATATATCATGAAATTTTATGTGTTTCCTGTGTATTTTAAAAAAATAGATTTAAAAAAAATATAAAAAAGTAAATCGGGTACCCGGTACCCAATTTTACGGGTACCCGATTTGCGGGTACCCGGTTCTTATAGTCCGGGTCACGAGCCGACTTTTAGGTACTCAAAAATTTTAGGTACCCGAAATTTAGGGTACCCGGATATGAACACCCCTATAATGTTTATACTACTGACATTTTAATTGTGTCAATAAAACTATTGTTTTAAAGTTTAATGTTGCTATTTCACCGTTAACTCCTTAAGAGGGTGATGACATAGTTGACGTACACTAACATGAAAGTTGAATCAAATGACGCCATTTTGACTTAACTATTTTGATTAAAAAACAACCTAAACGACCTGGTTTAGATATATACAAATTAATGAAAAACATATGCACTTGTAAGAGTTTGAACTCGAGATATTTAAAAACAAAAACTTAAGTTTAACTCCAAATCAATTTATATTTTAATTGAAATTTTAACACAAATAATATTATTAAATATTATAAATATCATCTACCAAAAATTTGTCACTTCCTCACAGTTCTCTGCCAAATGCAAATAAATAGAATCACATCATTTCGGCTTCAAAAGTTCTATTGAACTTGAGCAGGAGGAACCTAAATTTAAACCAAAACCATTGAATAAAAAGGTGAATATACCTCAAGTTTGCATTATATAATAAGAACCATGTCTACTTGTGAAAGTAACACTAGTTGCTGCCTTGCGTAAACAGCCGAAATATATTATTTTATAAACAATATTTTAGATTATTATTATAAATAATATTAATATATTTTTATTTATAAATATTAATATATAAATATATTAATATTAATTATAGTATTATTTATTTCAGCAAATAAATTGAATCAATCTCAAGTGTAGTTTGATATATATATATATTATCTGTGGCAAAACATTATAAAATTTCATGTTAGTTTAATAGTTAAGCTCTAGACTTTGACTCTAAAGGACCAAGTTTTCAACCTCATCTGTGCACATTTTTATTATTTTTCCTCCAACAAAACGACGTCGTTTTGGGTCATTTTAAGCATCAAAACAATCACATCAAAATAACGCCCTTTTGGTACAATGTTTACATGGGTCCAATTAGTCATGTCATTATTTCGTTAAAGAGTTAACATCAAAGTGAAATAATTAAAACATAAATTAAAATTTAGTGTTATAATTGAAAAAAAAAACAAGAAAATGTGGTGTAATTTGCCCTAATTATTATACTAATCAAATTAATTTTTTTTTTATCGAAATCGAATTAAAATTCAATTCTATCTTATATGATTAATGTAATAAAATAAAATAGTTCGAAGCATAGACCGAAAGCACAATGAAGATAATAATTAATAAATGTGAATGTGATGATAGGTATAATAATAAAGGTGAAGAGCATGGATATAATTAATGAACATAATGATGAGTCTTTCCAAAGAGAAAATGGGTCTAATCATAGTTTACCCCAGCGGCGGATTCACATGGCTCTCTATAGTAGCAATTGCACATAAGGTGGAACGGGAGAGACTGAAAGAATTTTGTATTCTCTACTTCGTTCTAAACATTTGTGGGTACAGTTTTAAAAGATTTTCACTAAAATTTTTGAGGATTTTTCCCCCTCATATTCATATTCCTTACGGATCTGGTGATTTCGATTAATCCCCATATTCAAAAAATAAACATAACTCAATATATTAGAAAACATATCTAACATTAAATCTTTAAAATTACAAACATAAAAGATAAATTTAGTTTTACCAAACAACAAACAAATAATTTCAAAACTATAAAACATGACTTAAATATTAATTGTTGAAACATGATAGTCTGCACTATCTTTAAAAGAAAATATGTAACTAATAATCTATAGTTTCAAATCATGAACTGTTTGTTCTAAAAGAAATTAGATTCGATTATCTTTTCAACCATGTAAATTACTTCTTCTAATTTTACTCGTACGATTTATGGTGAATTTATGAAGTCACTGTTATTGTTGTTTTTAGAAACACTATGTTGTCTTTTCTTTTGACTTTTACTCGCTCAAAAATTAATAATTCCTAACATATAACTCGAAATCGAGAACCGCTTTTTAAACGAATCTAGACTTTCGTATGATTATAGAAATATAAGGATCACTTCCTAATTTATCTTGTAGAATTTTTGGTGATTTTTTAAAGTCATTGCTAAAACTTTTTTAAAGAAATTTGCTGCCAAATTTTTATAAACTTTCAACATTCAAATATTTCTATCATTTAGAATACACATCGAAATCGGCCATTGTGTATTTTAAACAAAACTAGACTAAATCATGTTTACAACAATGTATAGACAACATTCTAATTATGTTTTTCTTAGTGACAAATTTTGTCTAATTTTTTAAATTTAGTGTGCAGAGGGGGAAAATGAAAATCTGCATCCCTATTTGAGAAAAAAAATTCAAGTTAAAATTTTTTAAGTTATTCGAGTCGATGCGTCATATTTTACAACTCAAACTTTATTTAATTTTTTTTATTCGAGTCGAGTTTATGAAATTCGAGTCGAGTTTTCAAGTTCATATACAAATTTAATTGTAATTATTTATCATGTTATAGTACATGTTGATTCTAACTTAAACGACTTTCTCTAATCATATAAGCGCGCGCGCACACACATATATATATCATACTTTTCATATGCTGAATATATTTCTTCATATTTTTTTTATATTGGTGTGTGTATATATATCACGAAAAATTGAGGAACTTGACTCGAACTTAAAAATCAATCCACTACTTACTAAAAATTTTAAGTTATTCAAATTTTCATTTTACAACTCAAACTTTACTTGAAATTTTTTCGAGTCGAGTCAGAACGAGTCGAATTTTTTCGCCTTGAGTCGAGCTGAAAATTTCAGTTTTTTTAGTCGAGTCGAGTTTTGCTCACCCCGTGACCTACCAAAATTAAAAAAAAAACGTCAAAATGGAAATGTATCAAATTTGATAAGAATTAGTGCACCTATGATCTAATTTTTTTTTTGGAACAAATCCTACTTAAAAGAGGGGGAATGTGAGAGCTTTTAACCACTTACTCTGGAAATTATTGACTATTTATGATCTAATTTATTTTTAAATATGTTAGTGTAATTATAAGGTAGTACCTGTTCAATTTTATTAACCTATAATCTAATTGAAATAATTAAATTGTGTGTATAATTATTTGATATTAACTTAGCAACTAATATATATATATATATATATAACTATTAGATCTAAATATTCTAGAAAGGGTTAAATTTAAAAAAAAAAAGATTATTCAAACATCAACGTACCTTTCTTTCAAATCCAACAACAAGTGCATTAAAATATTTGGGTCAAACATAACGTACTTTATTTTTAAATAGTAATATAAATAATCATGTTATGTTTGAGAATATAAATTTAAAGGTCAAAGTAAACAAGAGATACTGAAGTTTGGTAAAAAAATAAAATGGTAATCAAACTTTCAAAAATCACAAAATGGTAATTAAACTTTACGTTTTATAATAAAATGGTAACTAGAGGTTAAATCCCTTTAAGTGTCTGTAATAAAATTTGGTATAATAACACATTTAGTCCTTCATATTTATACATTCAGTCCTTCATATTTATACATTTAATGAATTTAGTCATAATTCGAAACAATTCATTAAATTTGGCCCTCGTTATTTATGCATTCTTTCAATTTGGTCTTTAAAATAAAATTCCAAAGTATGATAACATGATAAATAATTATAATTAAATTATTATAGGAATTTGAAAACTCGACTCGAATCGAAAAAATTTCAAATAAAGTTTGAGTTGTAAAATATGACACGTCAACTCGAATAGCTCGAAATTTTTTGACTAGACTTGATCGAACACTCACATCTATCTTAAGATATGACGTGTCAACTCGAAATATTCGAATATTTTAAATCGTTTTTTCTTTTAAATCGAATATTTTTAAAATAGAATATTTAATATTTTCATATTTAAATCACATCTATTATTTAATAACAACTTTAAATATTCGATTTAATTTACAAATATTCGATTTAAAAGAAAAAATTGATTTAAAATATTCGAATATTTAATTAAATTTTTATAGGAACTCGAAAGCTTGACTCGACTCGAATCAAAAAAATTTAGAATATTTTAAATCAATTTTTTTTCTTTTAAATCGAATATTCTTAAATTAAATTGAATATTTAAAGTAGTTATTAAATATTCGATATGATTTAAATATGAAAATATTAAATATTCTATTTTAAAAAATATTTGATTTGAAAGAAAAAATGATTTAAAATATTCGAATATTTTGAGTTATTCGAGTTGACGCGTCATATCTTAAGATAAAGATGAGCGTTCGATCGAATCGAGTAAAAAAATTTCGAGTTATTCGAGTTGATGCGTCATATTTTACAACTCAAACTTTATTTGATTTTTTTTTTTCGATTAGTGTAACCCCCTAAACCCGCCTATACGTTACAACAGATCCTAAGAAGTCACATTAGGGTCACAAGAGCGACCCACAGTAAAAATAGACGTAAAAACATTTTTTTGCTCAAAATATTTATTAAACTGTAAAACCAACTTCTGTTTAAAATAACATTTCAATAAGTCATTTAAATGCTTAACAGAAATTTCAAAAAGTACTTTACAGACTCTATCATAAAGCAATACATGACATTTATGCCCACTAACTAGACATCACCGTACTCCAAAGCAACGCCGAGAGAACTCTGAACACTGATGTCAAACGTTATGCCATGCTATATTCTTTTAACCTGCGATGGTAAAAACAACGTGAGCTTGGAAAAGCTCAGTAATACAAAACTACCAAAAGATGCTATAAGCTCATGCAGATATATTGTAGGCATAACATTTTCATGATGTTCCCAAGCAGTATCAGTCCTCTTTTCCTTTCCGTTATTTTAGGGTAACATTATACTTGAGAATAATGGTACTTATTTTTTATTCAATCATCGAGTAACAAACGAGAATTATACAAGCTGATAGATTACGAAGGTGTAAACAACGAGTTTAATGTCTAATGTGTCCCAATAGGCGCATATCAAAAAGGCATAAATACATACCATTCATATCATGAGAACACATAACAATCCAATGCAAATGTTCAAGTACATACAAGGGTTTACTAGTAACCACCCTCCAACCTTACACCAATATACAGTCCCCCAGAACTGCATCCATAAGGACTTACGCTAGGCCCGATGGGCATAAGTGCCACCTAAGGGGCTGCCTTAGGTCCATAAGGATTTACCCGTGCTAAAGCACCGGTACCTACTCAAGGGGAGACCTTGAGTCCATAAGGATTTACCAGCTGGATCAGTGCTGTACCAACAGAAACTTCACAACATAACCCAACAGTATACCCCAGATAGTAATCAATACTCAGATTCCAGACATGAGTAACAGAATACATGTGACAAACATTTTCTATTCAGAGTATCAGAAACAGAAGATTCATGCTTTTGACAGATAAATGGGCATACGGTTGATCATACCAGACATTCTCATCATTCATCATGCAAACAGATTGTAACATTATAGGTCAAGCTAACAGATCATACTATCAAGTTCATCAGACAGACAGACAATCACATAACAAGTATACATATTGAACAGATATACATCAAGTACGTAGAGAATGTCATCATATATCCAGTTGATCATTTCATCTCATTTTCTAACATAATGATACAATCTCAATAACAATTAAAATATTAATCAAATATAATATTGTTTATGATTAAATCATTATGCAATTCATTCAACAGAATATTGCACAGATGGAACACACTAGATACAACAATTTATTTCTTAAAGATACTCGGTACTTATAGAAGGGGACACATTGAACTTTTGACAATTTGGACGAATTTCAAGAACGGGGTCCCTATTAGAAAGAGGTTCGTAAAACGATTCATATCATGTATTCAAGAATTGGTACATCAAGATCTTAGAAAGTTCAAATATATTATGAGTATTTTAGTCATTTAAGCATACAAGGACATTATGATCATTTTATCATACATGGTGTGTTGGTAACTTATACTAACGGGGCATGAACAGTTGCTCAGGAAATTCTATTTGCTCATCAGGATTCCAATCAAGCATTCGAAGATTTCTATGCCAAGATCTTTCACGATATCGGATACATTCAGGGCTATCTTAATTGCTTTGGCCAACGAGGGCATTTTAGTCTTTTAACTATCAAGTGTGATTTTGTAATTTAGCTCAGTAATGATAAAATATCGATTTATAATATTGGATATTTGTTCATGCATCATTGACATTTTGGCGCTTGAGGATCGAAGGTATGATCATGCATTTACCTTGGTTGAGATCGTGCTTGGACCATGCGTTGTTGAGGTTTGTTTTTAAAGAGCTTACCCTCACTAAGCTTTATTGCTTACGCTCTCTTTGTTCGACAATGTAGATCAGTAGCTCGTGGGTTGCTAAGTGTAAGAAGAGGCCTCCAAGTGTGTGTGCTTTGTGGTGCTAGCTATCAAGTATGGTTTTTAGTTATGATGTAATGGTCAAGCAATGTGACATGTATTCGTGCTATGATGCTTTTGAAGTATGTTGTTGTTGTTTAGGAGCATGTTAGACTCCTTTTATACGTTTGTTAATGTGGCTTTTGGATGTATGCCTTGCTTGTAAACCATGTTGGTATTTTGCTTACCTTTAAATTGTCTAAGTGTTGGCTTTGTTAAAGCATGCTATGTGTAATGCCATGTATGGTCTTTGGAATGGATGCCTTTGTATATCTTGTGTATGTCGAGTATGGTTGCTATGGAGCATGCCTATAGAATGTGCTTGTATGATTTGTATGCTTCGTGTAGTCGTTTCGGACGTTTGGAACCACTTGGGAATGTCTAAAAATGATTTTGGAAGTTTGCAGGCAGCAGGTGTTTCGAAACGGGTTGTCCTGTTTCGAAACAGGTATGGTTCCAGGGCTCCCGTATCGGAACTCGTTCCGATACATTTTGGACACTGTGAGCCCCTGTTTCGAAACAAGTTTCGAAACACTTTCACCACTGGAATTGCTGTTCCGAAACTAGTATCGAAACGACAAGGCTTAAACGAGGCCCTGTTCCGAATCGGGGTGGATGCGTTTCGAAACGGGTGTCTGACTTTTTGAATTGATGCTAGTGTTTCGAAACGGGCTTTGACTGTTTCGAAACACATGCCTAAATTTGGGCATTTTGACATCTCTAAAGGGTTCCAAGTGTTGGGCTTAGGCCCGGTTTGTTGTTGGGCTTCAGCTTTGGTTTAATCAATGCATTTAGATAAGATAAAAATGAAAAATTTTCTCTAGGGTCGGTAACCGAAGTGGAGCCTTAACGGGTTTCACCTCGGTTATCCCCGTGTAGCCCACTCGAATCGGTTAAGCGTCCGGACCGGGACGAGGGGGTTACAACTAAATTTAGTGATTGTTTCGAATTAGGACTAAATTGATTGAATGTATAAATATGAAGGACTAAATGTGTTATTATACCAAAATTTATAACAAGCACTTAACGAGATTTAACGTCTAGTTACCATTTTGTTATAAAACATAAAGTTTAATTTCCATTTTATGATTTTTGAAAGTTTGATTACCATTTTGTTTTTTTACCAAAGTTCAGTGACTGTCTATATACTTTATCCAAATTTAAGATATCATATCTGAATTAAAAAGAACTCTTTTTTCAATTTAAGTTTTCTTTTAATATTTCTGTGTCATAATTTTTTATATATGTTAAGTCGTGGCGATATCAATTTTAATGTTAGTTGTCGATCGTTAGTGTTTATATATTTTTTAAATTTTTTCATACTATATCTTTTTTTTAAATTTTAAATTTTGAATTAGAATATCTGTCTTTGTGACATGTTTTTCTCTACTCTTGTGGCATATTCTTATGGTTTTTAGTACATTTTTCGTATACTTTTGCAGCCGTTTTGGTACTCGCATAAAGATCGACAATTATTTTTTTATTAGTTTGTCGGTGGTCATGTATAGTCAGATCCTCTCTTTGGTAAAATGTTGTTTGCCGATATAACCAGAATTGTGTAGCGAAATTGCATATCATATAGTTTGATTGACTCACCACTTCTTTATCACTTCGTAAAATGTCTCGTTCGACAGTGAAAAAGAGTTTTTATGAAAATTACTAGGTTCTTTTGATGTTGAACGTCATTCTCAATTGAAGTTTTCGATTTTTTTTTGTATTTTTTGATTTAATATTTTTATTTTATGGATGAGTTTTTTGCTAACTATTATTTCTATTTTTCTTTCTATGCTTAGGTGCATTATAATTCTAATTCTTTTTTATTAATGAAATTCAGTTAATCGTTTTAAAAAATATTTATTGTATAACTGTTAAAATAAAAAAGAGTATTTATCGTATCTGAATTTTATTTGTTAAATACAAGTAAAACGTACTGACAATTGTAGTATTTATTTTTCTTAAACTCATGCACAACACTTTACATGTTAACCATTTGTAAGTTTAACAATATAATAATAATATTTAAATAGAAACCATTTGTTATCCGAATAAATAAAATTAAAAATTTATTAGAATACGATTAATAATTTTATATTTATAATCTTGTACTTGTTTAATTTAATTTTTATTTTAATTATATTTTTATATTCTATAACAGTTTAAATAACATTATGTTAATTAAACAAATCACACTAGTATAAAATAATGTCACATCACACATGTCGGAAAAAAATATAAATCAATAGTGGAAAAGTTATAATAAAAAGAAAATAACCTTCACCATTTACTTGTTTATCAATTGCACCTTTAATATTGTTATGCCATATCAACAAAATGTTAATCGTTAATTGGATATCTAAAAAAAATTATTTGAAAAAAAAATAATGTTTATGATTTAAATTACTAAAGAAAAAATTATAATTGCACAATTGAAAAATGAGTTCACATTTGAATCAATCATAAATATGGAGGAAGCTAAGATCAAATCATAAGAATGAACTAAAAGAGTTTTAATTGGAGGAGAAAAATATACATACAAGGCCTTCTGGCATAGGCAATTTCAGAAAAGATCCCATTGAGAAGATGGGGACAAATCAATTCATGCAGGTAAAAGAATCCTTGTACCATCTAGGATATACAAGTACATAGCCAGGCAAACCGTGACGATAACCGAAGATTTCACGCCGACATATCGGACGACAGCCAGTCCCTTTTCCACGACTTCTTCCCGGACAACACGAACGCTTCTTTTCAAACTCTCCGAAAGCTTCCATAACAGCAACTCAGCTATACATCTTATTGTTTCAACCGTAACCCTTCCGGTCACATCTAGCACAAACTTCTTATTTCTTGGAACTGCCCAAGTGGATGAGACCTTATCAGCCCACCCATTGTTCTGATTCCCACCAAATCCGTTGTCGAAATCATCGACACCGGCATTGCCATCACCACTCTGATCGGCAATTGCACTAGTAGAAGTCGAATTCGGACTCGTCAAAACTTGATGAGACGTTCTCACTAGCGTTTCCACGACACCATTACAAACGGAAACCAAGAGGTCCCTCACACTGTCTTGATGGTTTGGATTGGTCATTCCGGCAAACATTTCATCATAAGTATTGGTGTTCACGGTCTTGTCAACATAGACAGCAACCGCAGTGTTTACAAATCTTTGTATGCAATCAGCCATTAGTTCTTTACATTTATCATCATAAAACCATTTTGGTACACCAGATAAGCCACCATTTTCTCCACCATTGGAGCAAAACCCCAGCACCAGATTCCGAGCAAAGCTACCAACAACCACAGATACAAAACCGGTCCCGGAATCAGAAAAAACTCTGTCCAAGACCTTATCAGTAAAGCTTGAATTCACCTGATCCCCTGATTCTAGCTTATACCCTCTCGAAACACCAACCGTTAAAGCCTGAGTAGAACTAATTAAACACTGGGAAACATCATCCGATCTAACAATCTTTGAAATTTGCTTTAAACTGTTGGGAATTTGATTAGAATCAGATTTTATGAACTCCCTCAAGTCCTTGGAGACGACATTGATCGTCTCCGCGGACTCCGAGACCAATTCGGCTAACGAAACCAGTGCTCCGAAGAGCTTTAAAAGCCTCTTCCTTTTCTTCACCAGGGATGGTGAATTCAACACCTTGTAAACGACATAACCAGACGCTCCACATATAGCTGACAACATTATCCATTTTTTCTTCTTACATGAAAAAGCCAACATCTCTTTCACTGATTGCACATCCATTTTTTCTTCCCTTTTTTCCCCGGGATATTCCAGGCTTCAAATTTTCCAGGAAGTCTGGGGATTTTGCTCTGTTTATATAACAAAACTCGTTTTTTGTTTTTAATTTGTGAATTTAATACTGAATGGTATGACACAAACATGGATATAAAATATTAGAATTTGGGATTTTGTTGGAGGGGTTTGGATTCATGATCTCTTGCAACTTGTTCTTGGTTTAAACAAGTTATATCTTTATAAATCTTAATTTTTAATTTAAATAATCATGCGAGAGAAAAAGGAAGCCAGATTTCAGGAACGAATAATTCTGATCTCATAATTGATTAAAAAAGCTCATGATCCTTCCATCCATCTAATTTGCATAGAAAAATATGAGAATCCAACCTCATGAAACATGATCTCATCTACTTTTTCCGAGAGCATAATACTAACAACAACAATAGCCTTTTTGGAGTTTGCAAAAATCGACTCGAAAAAAATTAAATTATTCAAATCTATTCGACACAAAAAATAGCCCACTCATAATTTTATAAAATCAATTCGACTTAAAATTTTTTAAATAATGTTTGAGTTATAGAATAGAAATTCAAATAACTTGAATTTTTTAATAGTGGATCAATTTTAAAGTTCGAGTCAAGTCTCTCAATTATTCCCGAGATTATATGTATCACATATGAAAAAATATACGTGTATTGTATATGCTCCTAGAAAGTTGTTTAAATTAAAATTTGAAACTAATTATTATCAAAACATTATAAATGTTTACAATTAAATTTAAACAGAAACTCGAACAACTCGACTTGAAAAAATTTCAAATAAAGTTTGAGTTATAAAATAAAACTAGTCAACTTGACAAGCTCGATTTTTTTTTACTTGACTCGATTGAATGCTCACCCTTAACATCGTTAGTATCCACTTACACTATAGTAAAACTCAGTTTTACATTAACTTTTTTTAAATTAACAAAGGAGATTTTATTAAGGATAAAAGTCACCCTAAAATCAACATTATCCCTACTAAAAAACTTCCCCGAACCTAATTGAAGATAAAAGAGTGCACTAACCGAAACATAAGAGAGATCTGATGGAGATATGCTTAATTACATAGAAAAATACTGGTTAAATATACTCCAAATTCTTGTACTCTTCATATATTGGGAACTTAGTCATTTTATTTCTTATTCTAAAATTTCTCTCCATCTTTCTCAAATTTAAAAATTTATTTCCAATTACAGTGTTGTTAAATTTCTTGGCTAAATCCGTTGCTTTGACATTTTGAAATTTAAAAAATAATAATTAACTTAACAACCATGAGTGAGGCCAAGAGGGGTTTGGGTTTCTGCTCCCCGGCCCACTTCTGCGGTCCAAATATTTTAAATTGTTCCCTTTAAAAATAACTATATAAATTAATTTTAAATAAATTTATCAAAAAATATTATTTGTCACAATATTGAGTTCAACATATTTAAGGTAGTATTGGAAGGGGAAGTTAGAGGTTCAAATGACTATGCACAATTATTTCTCCCTATATTTTGTGTTTGTTGTTCTTTGCATTTGGATTTTAAATCTAAAAAAAAATTAAAAGGATAAAATTTCTAAAAATAAAAGGCTAAATTTTGAAATGTAAAAATATATAAGGATTCGAAGCATGTTTTAACTGAAATATGCCCTGATGCCATTCGGATTTGGTAACATACACCTAGAAATTCCAAAAGTTTTTGTACCAATGTCGTATCATATTTGAAGAAAACTGGAAAATTATCGGTTGGTCTGAAAAACATAAAAGAAAAAGTGTTGTGAATAATTAAAATGTTAATTTCATCATAAAATTATTGTTTATGACACGTCATATTATTATAGAATAGACATCAATGTTTACATAGTAGTTAATATTTTTCATAACGATTTTTTTATTGTAATTTTCATAACGATTTTATTAACATGGAATATGACCAGAGTACATACTAATAATTTGAGGGTTTTGGGAAATGAAATAGGAATGTTTAAAAGTTTGGGGACCAATTTAAAATAAGAGTTATAATTTGAGGATAAAATTAAAATGATAAAAAATTTAGAGACTAATTTAAAATGAGGGTCATGGTTTGGGGACATATGATGCAATTAACTCATATTTTAATCAATATTTTACAATTTTAATTGTAACTTTTTAACTTTAATTATTTATTATATATAAATTTTATACGTTCTTTACATATTTTTTCGTGTTTATATTATTAGTTATATTTTGATACATAAGTTCTTTTAAAAAAATTTACACAACCCTTCTATAAATTTTAAATTCTGCACCCTACAACCTAAATACATAAACTCTAAACTTTAAACTTTAAACCTTAAACTGTAAACTCTAACATAAACCTTAAATTTTATATCCTACAACCTAAACTCCTAAACCCTAAACCACAACCTAAATTTTTAAACCCTAAAATTGAAAGATGTGTATCAAAGTATTTTCCTTATATTATTATTATGTTTTACCTGGATGTAATTATTTTTCGAAGTTACATTTGTGGCATAGCTTTTTATTCATATACTAGTATTTAGTATAATTTGTTATATAGATTTAATTTCAAAGTTTAATAACTAAAAATTTTAAGTTATTAATTAAAAGTCGAATCATTGCATGTATTTACATAAATACTATATTCAAAACTTTTATTTAATTTCCCAATGCGTAGAGAGTATAAATTCTTTTTAATGTAAAAATTTATAATATTTCCCAAACGACACCACTTAATTTGTAAATTGCATTGTTAGTCACTCAATTATTACCATGTTATTTTGGTCGCACAACTTCAAAAAATGTTTAATTTCGTTTATAATGTTATAAACATCGATTATTTTGATCACTATTATGTTTAATTTGTCAAAAACAATTCTTTAATTGATATAATAACACATTTAGTCCTCAATATTTACATATTCTACTAAATTGATATTAATTTTAAAAAATCAACAAATATAAACTTTTTTAATTTACAAATCCCATTAATTTATTCTTGATTATATATATATATATATGGGATATGATCCAGTTACACAGTGTAAAACTCTCTAAGTTTTACACGTTTTTTGGATCGTTGGATGGGTGAAACAGATGAATGAGATTAACATTAGAATACATGAAGATTATCACTTGGGAAAAAAAGTAAGGAGTTAATCTCAGCCATCTATTTCCCCCATCCAACGATCCAAAAAACGTGTAAAACTTAAAGAGTTTTACACTGTGTAAGTTGATCCTAACCCTATATATATGAGTTAGGATCAACTTACACAATGTAAAACTCTTTAAGTTTTACACGTTTTCTGGATCGTTAGATTGGGGGAATGGATGGCTCAGATTAACTCCTTACTCTTCTTTTCTAAGTGATAATTTCACTTATTTACTATTAATCTCATCCATTCGTTTCACTCATCCAACGGTTCAAAAAACGTGTAAAACTTAAAAAATTTTACACTGTGTAAATAGATTCTCTCTCTCTCTCTCTCTCTCTCTCTATATATATATAAATAAATAGTAATCGAACTTTGAGAGCGTTTGCATTTTGATCACTGAACCTTAAACTTGCAATAAAGTCACTAAAATTTTAGTTCATTTTCATTAAGGTCACTGACGTTAGTTGATGTTCGAAAATATTGATGTAACATGTTAGGGCCATCTTCTAAAAAATCCCCTAAATTGTCAAACTAATGACAGTCGTCAGTCTCCTCATGTCTATACCATCATCGTACGGTATTCTAGTTTGTGCAGGTTAACATTATATATTTGCAATTGCATCTCGAAGTTTCAGTTGGATGAATTTTGTAGCAAGAAAATGAATGGGATTATCCACTGCTGAAGCCAACAACAGCTTTCTTCTCACACGTAATGCTGTTTGAATCATTAATAAAGACAACACGTTACATTATCTAGTTGACTATTATTTTATCAAAGTTAATAAGGACAAGAAGGGTTGAGAAGACAAAGAGAGGGGAAAGTATTGTCCTTTTCCTGAGATATGTGTTCCCTAATTCTCAGGGAAAAATCACCTTTAATTCTTTTGAAGATCTTCAAGGGATAGGGATACTCATCACCCCAAACAAAACCCAATAATTGCAACTATTTTGTGTATGTATCACATTTTTGGAAACCGAGTTCATCAAGAATTTAAAAAAATTAAAAATATAACTTAAAGGGTGTGAAGGAAAAAGATCAAACATTCCCTTGATATATTGTTCATCTTCTATAGAAAATTCAGTAACCATTATGAAAGTTTTATTGTTTCTTTCAACTAAAGGCTATATTAATGTATGAATGAAAATAAAAAAAAGCAACCTTGCATAATTTCTCGCTAACGGTTTTAATGACATTACAAATTACTATGAAAGGGGATCTAATCATATTAGACCATTGACCTTTCATGATCAGAAGACACGTTGTGATGACCGCTACACGAATGTTAGACTATTATAAATATATAAAAATTGAGCCACAAAGACACACAAACAAACACATGAAGATATGCGAAAATAATGTGTAACACCCGGGTTTGGGGGTCGGGAGAAAATAATATTAAAATATTGTTTCGTGTTTCGGTTTTATAATTTAAAATAGTAATTTATTATTTTGGGCTTCCTATATTCGAAGCAAATAATTATGTTGGATTTAAGTTGTTTCGGGAATCAAATTCTATGAATTTTAGAATAGATGAGAATGACCATCTCATTAATGGCATTTTTGTAAATAATGAGACTTGCAAAATAAAATAAAATAAAAACCCTTTTTATTATAAATCATTCATTTTATCATCACCTTCCCCCACCCCCTTCTTCATTTCACGTTCCCCTCCCCCTTCCCTCTTCAAGCTTTGACAACCGATCGTGCCTCCATTTTTGGAGCTTTTTGAAAGGTAATTACATTTTCGACTTGCTCTCATCTTCCTCTACTTGAAAGTACAAATAGATTTCATTTTCATCAACGTTTTAGAATTTGGATTTTTGGAAGATTTGAATAAAAATGATATTTTTATTGATTTTAACTTAAGATTTTGACTTGATATTGTTAGATATGGTGTTTATGAACCAAAAGGACCAACATATATAATTTTTGAGGTGTTTTATGAAATTTCCGAAATTGGGTAAAAATGGGTTTTTTGAAGGGTTTTGGGTGATTTTTGGGGGTTGTTTTAGGTGGGAAATTGATAGCCAATGGTAGTACTATGATTAGGGATTGATTTGGGATCATTTGTGAGTGCAATGGATGTTGGAAACATAACTTTTGGAAGAGGTATTGGGGCTGTCCGAAATTGCTAAGTATGGGGTTTGGTCATGGTTTGCAAGATGGTAATTTGTATTTGAATTGTATTCCGGGTTGATAATTTGATGTTGGGCTGATTTGAGGTTGTTTGAATTGTATTGAGGTTGTTTAGAAGCAAGAATTTGGGTCGGCAAAGCATCGAGAAGAAATCCGGAAACTTGGAGGTGATGGTTGCTTGGTAGTTGAGCTTGGAGGTAGAGGTGAGTGGTTAAAATATTTTAAATGGTTTTGAGTAATTGGTTCGAGCATGTGAACTAGGTTGAGATTGGTAGACTCACCTAGAGTTTGGATTAGGGTGGTAGCCTAATCCTAAGCTTTAGTTAGAGACATTGGATGATCTCTTTAATTGATGTTATGCCTCATGATGATTTGTGTATGTATAATGTGTTATACATGTTGTTGAGGCATGGTTTGATGCATTGCTATGCATGTGGTTTGGATTGTAAACTGTGTATGATGATGTTGAGTTTAATATGATGTAGGATGCCATATTATTACTCTTGAACATGACATTATGATGATTATGTATAATGTGATATACATGTATGTTGGGGCATGATTTAATGCATTGTTATATGCATGTTGTTGAGATATTTGATGTTGAGTTTAATATGAAGTAAGATGCCATATTATTACTCTGAACATCAAAGGTTGTGGAATTTGATTAATATTGGCACTAGTATGCTTGGGTACAATGATCGATCATTAGGATAAGTGTGCACACAAATTGAGTCAAAACGTACGTGGCCTTGGTGGCGTTAAGGCACCAAGGAGGAGTACGGTGATGTAATATTCCACCGGAAATTTATATATATTCTACGTGGCGATGAGTGGAATCCCGTTCGTAGGGCATGTGGCGATGAGTGGAATCCCGTCCATGCAAGGCCGGTGATGAGTGTAATCCCACCGAGGTAAGGTTGATGTTGGAAAATGCGTTCCAACATGTTATCCGCGTATTCGAGTCATAGCTAGGTGCCAATATGAGAAAGTATGTATATGCCAATATGAGATTATGCATACATGTTAAAATGAATTGATATGTGTATCAATGTGATATGAAATGTGAATTTCAAATGCGAAGCTATATATGTTTTGGTTAATGCATTGAGATATATATATGTATCATTGTAAGTTGAGCTTATGAGATGTTGAGCATGACATAATGTTGATTATATGTTCATGCATCATGTTCATTTTGGTTCATGTGGATCGAAGATAAAGTCATGTATTTCATCATGATAATTGCTCGAGCTTGGACCCTGTATTGTCGAAGGTTTGTTTTATGAGCTTACCCTCACTAAGCTTTTATGCTTACGCTCTCTTTTGTTCGACAATGCAGATAAATAGCTTGTGGGTGGCATGGGAAAGGAAAGGTCTTCAAGTGTTGCTTTGGTGAGCTCAATGTATGATTTATAAATTAAAGATTTGTAATAGAAAAGCAATGGGATAGGTGTTGTTGTTTTTGATGCTTTGAGGTGTGTTGTTTTGGTTTGGCAATTAGATGCCTTGTTTGATTTGTAAATATCACTTATGATGCATGCCTTGATGAATGCTTGTGTGTGATGGCATGTCCTTTTTGGATGATTAGGTTGCTTAGTTGATATGTCTAAGTCTCCTATGTGTTAATTTGTATCTTTGGTATTGTTGAGATTTTATGTATGTCCATATATGCATAAATTGCTCTTTAATTGGAATGCTATGTATGAATGCTTTAGTCCATGTTTGAATGATTTCCTTGGCTTAAATAGGTGTTCTTGCATGTTTGTATATGCTTTATTGCTTCCTAAAATATGTTTTAAATGATTCTAACTTTAGCCGATCTTTTTCAAAACATCTATGATCCGTTTTTGCACTAAAGCTGTTTTTCCAGTCTCCAAGGCAAAAAGGATCGATCCCCTGGAAAAAGGGATCGATCCCTTCGTTGGCAGAAACTTTCCAATTTTTGCTTCCAGCCTCCAAGTGCAAAAGGATCGATCCCCTTGTTTATGGGATCGATCCCTTGTGATATAGATGCTAATTTTTTAAAAATTGAGGTTTGCAAGCTTTACGTTTTAGTCCTGATTCTCGTATGTGCAATTGCTTGAGTTTGAGATGTCCGTTTGAGTTGAAATTTGGCAGAGAGGCATGAAACATGACTAATTTCATAATGGTAACTTAAAATTTGGTAAAGTCCTCTTAATTTCCAGAATTTACAAATTGGTCCCTAAATTCGTATTTTGTTCAATTGAGTCCCTTATTGTTTTCCGATTGCTGTGATTTTTGAGTATGCTTATCTCAAGAGTATGCCTAGGTTTAATGTGCATCTAGACAAGTTTAAAAAAAGAAAAAAAAGGGTCGTAAATCAAGGTTGACTTTCGGGTTGACTTTGGTTTTCCCCGTGTAATCTTCGTAGTTCGGGTCAGCCGTCTAGGCCGGGCTACGGGGGTTACATTTGTTGGCATCAGAGCTTAAGGTTTCCGAGACCTTGGGCAGGTAAGTGAAGTAAGTTATGTTTTATGATTGATATGCACGATGTTTGCTTATCATGTAAGCATGTTGCTTGTTATTCGAGTATGCTGAAATGAATGATTGCTTGCTTTGTGAGTATGATTGCTTGTGTGACAAGTATGTTGATTGTTTGTTTAAAAGCATGTTGCTCGTTACCCGTGTATGCGGTGATGTGTGATTGTTTGATGGAGAAGATATGTTGTTTGATAGTACGCATATGTTTGCTTGTTTAGCAAGTATGCCTTGTAATATGCATGATTGAGCATGTATGTGTGTTGAGTTGCTTGAAGCATGTTGAGTAGAGTCCCATTGCTTCTATTACCTCGGAAAAAAGAGATTTTAAGTGAAGAAATCATACTTGAGCCACTTGGACCTTTTCCTTTGCTAACCCAGTTTGTATGTTAATGTGTTGTTGTTGTTAGTTTATTGCTTTTTGGTAAGTTGAGGCCAAAGCGTGGACTGTGAATCGGTAAGTGGAAACTTGGGGTTCTGAAAGTGTGAATGATGTTGAGGGAGTTCATCGCTTTAGTCAGAGAGGTATAGTTGTACCGGAGTTGAGGTACAAATTGTTTTCTGAGATAGTGAGTATGTGGGTTGGTTCCTGTTGATGAAGAACGATGTTATCGTTTCTGGTGTTAGTGATGAAAGAGGTGACGACCTATGAGTGGGAGTCAGAGTGGCACCGATGTCATAGTAGGTAAGCCTTGGTACAGTTTTGAGCTTGTTCCCTTTTGATTGATTCTGAGTCTGCACTTCTGTATATTGTTAGCAAGCATGCAAGTTTGAATGTGCCGATGAGGTGTCAGAGGTAAGTATGAGTACCTTAGTTCTTTGGGGCGAGATCAGGGTAAGGGTCTCATTTGTGTAATCTGAAATTCAGAAATGCTAGTTGGTGATCGTTGGGATTCAGCCTATGGTTTTCATACAAAACAACCGTTCAGTGTCCGTAAGTGGAAATCAATTTGTGTGATTGGGCCAGTGTGCGTCTGAGTTGTCTTTCAGCGAGAAGGAGAGATAAAGTTACTTCCGATATAGTTGAGTCGAGAAGGAAGTCTTAAGCTTTAAATTCAGATTGTTTGGTAGTGGGATGTTTTGAGTCGTCAGGACCGATGTTACAGAAAAAGTTCAAGCATGATTGTTTGTGTGTGATTAGAACTGCATTTTGAAGTTTTGAGATGCTCTAAGAACATTTTAGAAGAATCAGATTTTGTTGAAGAACCAGTCTGAAAACAAGAGGGTCAAAGACTATCAGCTGTGCACAGGTGTAGTTGCAATTTTCACGGATACTTCCTTTTGTGTGAGCATGTAAGAAAATTTGATGTACGTGTTGAGACCTTGGAAGTAGGGACACATGTGACTAGACCTTGAGGTGAGATAGTGGTGGTCAAAAAAAAATATGTGCAGAAGATGTTTGTTGATGGTTCAGGGTTATGTGTATGCAGTAGATGTGAAGTGATCGTCTTCCTACAGTTTTGAGGTACGTTTTGACTCAATTTGGCTTGAAGAGCACAGAGTTGCCTTGAAGTTGCAGGTTTCAGTGGGACTGTAGTAGTAGACGAGGGTGTGAACTTCTTATTGAATGGTTGATCCAGCTGCGGAGGTCGAAGATTGATTGAGTTTAGTTGGCAGACTTGTTTGGCAATGGTGAATGATTTGATTTTTGAACGAAGATTAGACCGTGGAATGATAGTACAGTTTGTGAAGAAGAAAGAGCGGCAATACGAGAATGTGTTGAGATTTCAGACAGTTGAAACCAGTGGCAGTGAAAGATTAGTATCCGCTTCCGAGTGTCAGCGATTTGTTGATCAATTAGTGGGTGCTTCAGTCTTTCCGAAGATTTATTTCGAGATCCGTTTACTACCAGTTGAAAGTGAGAAAAGTGGAAGTATCGAAGAAGGCCATGACGAGCTTTGAAGTTAGTGTGGTAGCACCTTTTAGAAAATCAGCTGTATGTCAAGTTACGCAACGTGAGCTTCGAGTTAATGAAGATGTTTTCCTAGGACATGCAGATCAGTCGAGTGCATTAGAGTAAATCCTAACTATGCAGAAGAAGATGTGAGTTGAAAGAAACTTTAGTGGAAGCTTTGACCTTGATCCGAAAAAAAAATAAATAAATATAGTGATGTGTTACATGTAGAGTTAGGTTGTATGCTTATGCAAGATAGAAGATTGTGGCTTATTCATCGAGATAATTGAAAGACCGAGAGAAGAGTTATTTGACACTAGACTCAGAGTTGATTTCAGTTGTACTTGCTTCGAAGACTTGAAGACAAAGTTTGTATAGCAAGAAATGCACAGTGAGTATGTACATATCATCAGAACTTGAATTGTTAGACAACTTAGGAAGGGTTGGAACTTGAACAACATGAGTTGTTAGAATTGCTTGAAGACTGTGGTCCCAAGATTGAGTACTATCTGAAGAGAGTCTACGTGGTAACCGATGTTCCGAATTATTTTGTTGTCAGATTAGTGGTTTTGTGGCCGAGTTTCATGTGAAGCCTACTTTGAGTCAGATATTTAAAGAGAAACAGTTGCAAGACAGGTTCTTGACACCTCACGTGCAAGACATGACAGAAGGAAGACCTTCAGGATACAGTCTCAAGGAAGATAGAGTTTGTATTTTCAGAGACAGAATAGTTGTGCCGAATGACATAGTATTTGGAGACGTATTGTTTCGGCCGATGCACACGGTAGTTCATTTGTATAGCATCTGAGTAGTATGAATACGTATTGTGGGTTGAAGATGAATACTTCAGGATTGAGATGATGGGTGATGTGGTTCAGCATGAGGGTAAGTGTATAATTTGCCAGCATGTCAAGACCGAACGTCAGTTTTCTTCTAGTTTGTTGCATCCGTGGAAGGTTATTAATGGAAGTGAGTAATAGGGATCCGAGGTTCCAACTAAATTTTTGAAGACGTCTGCATAGTGTTTGGTTATCGGTTGAAGTCAGATGGTCAGTTAGAGAAAGTTATGGGTCGAGTATTCAAACAGTATTGTATGAGATTGTGAATTGGGCTAGTTCTGTTGTTTATTTGTTGCAGTTACCACCAGAGTTAGAAGAAGTTGTGATGTATCCTGTGTATCTGTGATTCGGAAGTATTAGTCAGATCTATCCCGTACTATGTTTGTAGAAGAGATTGAGTCGAATTTAAATTGACCAGTTATGGAGAACCGGTTGAGGTCGTAGCATCAGATAGCTAATGTTGTGTGGGAAGACTACCGAGTTGGTTAGTGTGTTGTGGTGAGAAGGTAAGTGTGGAAAAGCAGTTTCCGTGGCTCTTCCTGTTCGATGAATTTCGAGGACGAAATTTCCTTAAGTGGGGGAGAATTGTAACACCCGGGTTTGGGGGTCGGGAGAAAATAATATTAAAATATTGTTTCGTGTTTCGGTTTTATAATTTAAAATAGTAATTTATTATTTTGGGCTTCCTATATTCGAAGCAAATAATTATGTTGGATTTAAGTTGTTTCGGGAATCAAATTCTATGAATTTTAGAATAGATGAGAATGACCATCTCATTAATGGCATTTTTGTAAATAATGAGACTTGCAAAATAAAATAAAATAAAAACCCTTTTTATTATAAATCATTCATTTTATCATCACCTTCCCCCACCCCCTTCTTCATTTCACGTTCCCCTCCCCCTTCCCTCTTCAAGCTTTGACAACCGATCGTGCCTCCATTTTTGGAGCTTTTTGAAAGGTAATTACATTTTCGACTTGCTCTCATCTTCCTCTACTTGAAAGTACAAATAGATTTCATTTTCATCAACGTTTTAGAATTTGGATTTTTGGAAGATTTGAATAAAAATGATATTTTTATTGATTTTAACTTAAGATTTTGACTTGATATTGTTAGATATGGTGTTTATGAACCAAAAGGACCAACATATATAATTTTTGAGGTGTTTTATGAAATTTCCGAAATTGGGTAAAAATGGGTTTTTTGAAGGGTTTTGGGTGATTTTTGGGGGTTGTTTTAGGTGGGAAATTGATAGCCAATGGTAGTACTATGATTAGGGATTGATTTGGGATCATTTGTGAGTGCAATGGATGTTGGAAACATAACTTTTGGAAGAGGTATTGGGGCTGTCCGAAATTGCTAAGTATGGGGTTTGGTCATGGTTTGCAAGATGGTAATTTGTATTTGAATTGTATTCCGGGTTGATAATTTGATGTTGGGCTGATTTGAGGTTGTTTGAATTGTATTGAGGTTGTTTAGAAGCAAGAATTTGGGTCGGCAAAGCATCGAGAAGAAATCCGGAAACTTGGAGGTGATGGTTGCTTGGTAGTTGAGCTTGGAGGTAGAGGTGAGTGGTTAAAATATTTTAAATGGTTTTGAGTAATTGGTTCGAGCATGTGAACTAGGTTGAGATTGGTAGACTCACCTAGAGTTTGGATTAGGGTGGTAGCCTAATCCTAAGCTTTAGTTAGAGACATTGGATGATCTCTTTAATTGATGTTATGCCTCATGATGATTTGTGTATGTATAATGTGTTATACATGTTGTTGAGGCATGGTTTGATGCATTGCTATGCATGTGGTTTGGATTGTAAACTGTGTATGATGATGTTGAGTTTAATATGATGTAGGATGCCATATTATTACTCTTGAACATGACATTATGATGATTATGTATAATGTGATATACATGTATGTTGGGGCATGATTTAATGCATTGTTATATGCATGTTGTTGAGATATTTGATGTTGAGTTTAATATGAAGTAAGATGCCATATTATTACTCTGAACATCAAAGGTTGTGGAATTTGATTAATATTGGCACTAGTATGCTTGGGTACAATGATCGATCATTAGGATAAGTGTGCACACAAATTGAGTCAAAACGTACGTGGCCTTGGTGGCGTTAAGGCACCAAGGAGGAGTACGGTGATGTAATATTCCACCGGAAATTTATATATATTCTACGTGGCGATGAGTGGAATCCCGTTCGTAGGGCATGTGGCGATGAGTGGAATCCCGTCCATGCAAGGCCGGTGATGAGTGTAATCCCACCGAGGTAAGGTTGATGTTGGAAAATGCGTTCCAACATGTTATCCGCGTATTCGAGTCATAGCTAGGTGCCAATATGAGAAAGTATGTATATGCCAATATGAGATTATGCATACATGTTAAAATGAATTGATATGTGTATCAATGTGATATGAAATGTGAATTTCAAATGCGAAGCTATATATGTTTTGGTTAATGCATTGAGATATATATATGTATCATTGTAAGTTGAGCTTATGAGATGTTGAGCATGACATAATGTTGATTATATGTTCATGCATCATGTTCATTTTGGTTCATGTGGATCGAAGATAAAGTCATGTATTTCATCATGATAATTGCTCGAGCTTGGACCCTGTATTGTCGAAGGTTTGTTTTATGAGCTTACCCTCACTAAGCTTTTATGCTTACGCTCTCTTTTGTTCGACAATGCAGATAAATAGCTTGTGGGTGGCATGGGAAAGGAAAGGTCTTCAAGTGTTGCTTTGGTGAGCTCAATGTATGATTTATAAATTAAAGATTTGTAATAGAAAAGCAATGGGATAGGTGTTGTTGTTTTTGATGCTTTGAGGTGTGTTGTTTTGGTTTGGCAATTAGATGCCTTGTTTGATTTGTAAATATCACTTATGATGCATGCCTTGATGAATGCTTGTGTGTGATGGCATGTCCTTTTTGGATGATTAGGTTGCTTAGTTGATATGTCTAAGTCTCCTATGTGTTAATTTGTATCTTTGGTATTGTTGAGATTTTATGTATGTCCATATATGCATAAATTGCTCTTTAATTGGAATGCTATGTATGAATGCTTTAGTCCATGTTTGAATGATTTCCTTGGCTTAAATAGGTGTTCTTGCATGTTTGTATATGCTTTATTGCTTCCTAAAATATGTTTTAAATGATTCTAACTTTAGCCGATCTTTTTCAAAACATCTATGATCCGTTTTTGCACTAAAGCTGTTTTTCCAGTCTCCAAGGCAAAAAGGATCGATCCCCTGGAAAAAGGGATCGATCCCTTCGTTGGCAGAAACTTTCCAATTTTTGCTTCCAGCCTCCAAGTGCAAAAGGATCGATCCCCTTGTTTATGGGATCGATCCCTTGTGATATAGATGCTAATTTTTTAAAAATTGAGGTTTGCAAGCTTTACGTTTTAGTCCTGATTCTCGTATGTGCAATTGCTTGAGTTTGAGATGTCCGTTTGAGTTGAAATTTGGCAGAGAGGCATGAAACATGACTAATTTCATAATGGTAACTTAAAATTTGGTAAAGTCCTCTTAATTTCCAGAATTTACAAATTGGTCCCTAAATTCGTATTTTGTTCAATTGAGTCCCTTATTGTTTTCCGATTGCTGTGATTTTTGAGTATGCTTATCTCAAGAGTATGCCTAGGTTTAATGTGCATCTAGACAAGTTTAAAAAAAGAAAAAAAGGGTCGTAAATCAAGGTTGACTTTCGGGTTGACTTTGGTTTTCCCCGTGTAATCTTCGTAGTTCGGGTCAGCCGTCTAGGCCGGGCTACGGGGGTTACATAATGAATCAAAATAAAGAGATTTTATTTGTGATTAAAAATAAAGAAAAAAAGAAATATAAAGACATTAAGATCGTCGTAAAGAACGACGCTCTTAAAACAAATAAAGAAAAATCTTAGAGAAAAAAATCTAGCAGTAGATCTTAAGGACTGATGGATATGAAGTATACGTGGATATTAACCATCGAATATACTACTTAATATTACAGTCATCGTAGACATTCAATTCGCTGCATCTAATTACTATCTGTGGGCTGCAAAAAGGTTCTCGCTTGATTAATGGCAAATACAGAGACACCCAATCTAGCCAAGGACCACAGCTATTTTTTGTGATGACCCTTTTACTTTGGTTTTTAAAACCTTTTCTGGTTAAATATGAAGTCTTTTTTGTCCAGGCGGCGAATTCACTGTAAGGAGATATATTGAGAAATATTTTTTTCTTTCTAAATATTTTTTTAATGGTGATATTTTAGGGAATAATCTTGAATTTAATTTTCGTGATGTATTCCCACGCTGTACCGAAAGCCACTGACTTCACCCGTGGGCAGATTAACAATAATTATTGTAGTGGTATGAAAATTTCTTGTACTTCATACTCCACTATATGAAAATTTTGGTTTTGTTACTGACTTTTAGGAGTGTTCAATCGTTCGGTTAAGTTAACGGACCGAACCGAACTACCTAAAATTCATTAACCGATTTTTTCTTTCTTAAATCGTTAACCGAACCGAAAAATAGTTCGGTTAATTCGGTCGATTTTCAAATTAACCGAAACTTGTTATAAAATTTTAGGTAAATTACACAAATTGTCACTAAACTATGTTAAAATAATTTTTTAGTCACTAAATTTTCAGAAGTTATAAATCAATCATTAAACTTATCGAACTATTACAAAATGGCCATTGACTCATTGCATGTTACAAATTATTGATAAATATTGAAAATTTTAATAATCATTTTGTAACAATTCAATAAATTTAATGATTATTTTGCGCTAATTTGACAAAGTTCAATGATTATTTTATAATATATCAAAAAAATAATGATCATTTAATAGTTTTTAAAAGTTTAGTGACTAAAAATAAATATATAATATATATAATATTTAATATTTAATATATAATAATTTCAGTTAATTAACATTTTTTGAAACGAATTAACCGATAACTAAAGTTTTTTAAAAAATCTTACATGTTAACCAATTATACCTAAAATTAGCAGACCAATTAACCGAGAAAAATTCAGTTCGATCGATTAATTTGGATAAATCCAAAGTACGAACACTCTTACTGACTTCACATTTTTATGTCAGTTGCATGGTTTAATCATCCATTTAATGCATAATTAAAACTACAGTTACATGATTTAAATCATATTTAATATGATAGTTACAAACAAATTAATCTCTCTCACTGTTGTCACTGATTTTCAATTTTACCTCTAATTTTCAGCCTATATAGAAGGCTTGTGATTCACTTTTTGTGTATCTCTCAAACACTCTCATGAGTTTCATGCTATCGAGAAGAGAGGGGCAATACCACTTTGTCCAACTTTAAAGTTCGGGTGTACGAATTTTGAAGGCGCTGTGTTAACTCAGAGACATCGTCCAGTGCAACGATTACACAAACCGAGGCGAATTTGCTTCTAAGATAGTGGGCATACTACGGCACAACAAATAGTTCTATCTCTTTCAATTGTTTTATTTCATCCAGTCAGTGCTAACGATTTTATTTTACATTTATTTTTCTTCCAACACTATTATAATTTGAATAATTGTCGATTTAAATTTCGGTCAAGGATAATTTACTAATAAAATATTTTATCGGGTATTGTTAATTTCAAAATTAAAGAACTTAGGTTTTAGTGATGTAGCTGCAGTTACATTAACTTTAGAAGTGAATATACATAGTAAGATTGTTTTATCAAAGTTTTTGATCAATAAAAAAAAAAAGATTGTTTTATCAAAGTTATCGAGGACAAAGATGGGAAAGGAAGTATTGTCCTTTTCCTGCGATCCTTGTCCTTGTCCTAGATACGGTTTGCCTTTACGATGGCATGGCAAAACCACCTTCACTAAATAATTCTAAAGGGAAACTGATCAGCCAAAACAAAACTCAATAATTTAGCCCGCCATTTATGTATGAATCACATTTTTGATGGAGATGGTGCCTTCTTTTGGGACCCTTTCTGCTGCAAAATCAAGCTTTCCTTTCGCCCAAAATCTGTCTGTTTTTGGATAGCTCACCAATTTTACTAACCCTGCCTACCTTTCATGCTAGGCTGGCAACTCGATTCGGATGATCGTAAATATTCGATTCAGTTTTTACAAATTTACATTATTGCTTGGTATGCTTTTATAATGGCTCTTCAATTTTGTGTGCCTGGATGTGCAGAAATGGGCTGGAAAAAAGGTACTCGCCTGATCAATGACAAAATACAGAGTCACCCTGCACATCCAAGAACCACATTTGAAAACCACAAGGTTAATTTTGTTCATTGCTTTCAACCTATATTAATAGTCCTTTTTTTATCATTCTGCCAAAAGATGGGGACTAGTCTTTCTGACCAGTTTCCAAATTTGAACAGCAAATTTATTTTGTGGGCTCAGCATCCACACAATCAAGTGGTAAAAACAAACAATGGTGGGCACAGCATTCTTTCTAGAGCAATACTAGTTTTAAATCCCTTCAGTTTGCAGTGGATGAACCTGAAGAACATAGATTCCATGCTAATAAAACAAGATTCTACCTCTATGCATGGTGGTGTCAAGAAATAAACTGGAGAAAAGAAAACCTATTGACATTTGACACAGAGAAATTGAATTTATTTTTTTAATGTTATCAGGTTGTTTCCCACTGCATTGACAGGATCAAGTAAAAAAAACAATAAAAAAAGATCCCTTTGAGATCTAAGGCCATTTTTTTACAACATTCCTCCTATTTCACTTTCCAGAACAGCTGTTGTAGTTGAGACAAAAGCTGTTACAGTTTACCCTTTTGTCATTCCCTGCTTCTTTCCTGGAAAGCACCTGTTCCAAGAGATTCATATCAAATTTCTCTGTCCCAGGCCACTGAAGAACATTTGAAGGCAACAAAACAGACTAACCTGCATGTTTGTAACTAGTTTTTCCAGATTTCTGGAATGCTGTTTTACCCTGAAAGAATCTCACAGGTGGAACACTTAAGTTTCAGCTCCTGGGAAAACTATGCATTATATACATAAATGGAAGGTAAACAACTATTATATTACCTTGAAATGTGTACCCGAAAAACCTTGTGAAAAGTCTGACAACTCTATTGAACCTTCTTCGTTGAACTTCTTCTGCAAGTACACCAAAGTTTCAAATGAACCCAATGTGCATATTGATGTAAATGTATATGTATATTATATATGTATGTATAATATGGTGGAACTTGCCTCGGGAAAGTTTATTAGAGGGGAGCTGGCAGTGTCATCAAGACAAGAATGTTGTTGATTATTACCACAATGTTCTTTGATCATCTTTTTGTTTCTGCTGTTTTTCTTGACTGGTTTTTCTTGGCAATAATACTGTCTTGGACCAGAAGATGCATCAGACACCATGGATAAGTCTTCCTCTTCGTCTTCACCCCCGAATCTTGCTCCGTTCACCCCGGATTCAAAACCGCTCCAGGTTTGAGAACAAAAGGATTGATCCAAGTAGAAAGTCCAACCGGATTCACAACCACTACCACATTGTGAAGCTGATAAATTCATTGTAAACACTATTTTTTCCTATGGGAAAAATGAAAGAAACCCTCTTTATTACAAACTCTTGAAAGCTGTTATGTATATAAACAGAACAGGAAGTGGGGCTGTGGTGGGATAAGACCAAGGGAATCAGACTCAAATCCCAGACTACTTTTGTCCTTTTTTCAACCATTTCTTCAATCAAATTTGCCAGTTGGCTCTGAGTGAACCGATTATCATCAATTCATGCATATAAATGTAATAATACAGCAGCCTGCCTGTATATCAATGGTGCTGTCCTTTCAATAAAAAGTGAATGTGATTTTACTACTCGTTTAATAGCCAGCCTCTATGCCTCTGTTTTTTTTTTGCTTTCCTGCATGGCTTTCAGATGTTTATATTTGGAAATTGGAAGTGATAGTTGGGCCACAAATAGGGTAAATTATGTATCACTTCCAAAAGAATGTAACAACAACAAGCTGGCTACCTATGTGCACATTCAAAGATACCCTTTTCATTAAAAACTTGATTAAAGAAGATCCTTTGAAATTTATGTTTAAAACCAAATGAGAAAACAGACATGCATGCTCCTTTGCTGACTTGTTTGTTGCAGACTCTTAGACATCATTGTGAACTGATGATTTCGTTTCTTTTTAGGTCATTACAACAGATTGTTTATCTATCTTGTTTTTCCTGTGCTAGAGTTGTAATCTAAAGTTAAAAGTTGGAATGCATTAAATGGAGTGAGTGACCCCATGAATGTTGGATCATAGCATATTGTCCGATTCAATTCGTCGGTCGTGGATCTCTCAACAGGTTTAATATTGTCAAACTTCTCTCACTAAGGTGGGGCTCGAACTCATGTCACCTAGAAAATGTCTTATAAGCTTTAGGGTATGTGTTCTATCCCCACCATGTGAGATGTTCTAACAACTCCTTACACCTTCTTCAAAGTACACTAGTATAGGAGATGCTCTCAACACCTCATGTAAGATGTTCAAGTGATTAAAATCGAGCACAAATACTCGAAAGGTAATTTTGTTCTTTCAAGTGTTACCAATTGCAGAGCAAGGCCTATTGGAGACTATGCTTTTATGCTAATGGGTCTAGCTATAATCTTTAGCCTAACTGTTGACACCAGGAATTTCCACTTTTCGCCTGTTTCACCACTGTTGACATTCACATGGGGGGCTTGACCACTCGTACTGAAATTTTGAAATGCCTCTCAGTTGGAAGACTGAAACAAGACCTTGGTCTTGTTTTGGTGTTCTGTAATGAAAAATTAGGGTGATTGACCATGATTTTAAGGCTCTTAAAAGCATGTTACCAACATCTTCCCCAGTTTTTTAAGTTA
The DNA here is from genome assembly GCA_030270665.1 of Hibiscus trionum. Classification (NCBI taxonomy): domain Eukaryota; kingdom Viridiplantae; phylum Streptophyta; class Magnoliopsida; order Malvales; family Malvaceae; genus Hibiscus; species Hibiscus trionum. Next base: position 2,863,394 of record BSYR01000016.1, read on the forward strand.
GAAAATCCATCCTAGTTCATTCAACATACCTGTTCTTGGACCCTACCAATAAGATTGCCACTGATAATATCAAACCAGAAGCTGTGAGACATTAATATAATAACTGGTATTCACCAACGGGGTCACCGTGGTAAGCAATTTGGTATTACTTAAGCAGGTTTGAGTTCGAGACCTTGTGTATGCAGACAATACTCACCGGAAGACTCGCCCACCAAAGCTGATTGTACAACACATGTCGGTCTAGATTAATTAGGGCAAAGCCATGAGGAACCGGAAGGGCAACCAACAAAAGAAAAACTGGTATTCAACTTGAAAAACCAAGAAAACAGACGACAGTGTGTGGCCATTAAATTAGGCTAAAACGGATGCTTGATTTAAGAAAACAATGATTGTAAATTGGCATGGAGAAGATAATGGGGGGACACTGTAGGATCTTCTTCTGATACAAATTGGTCCCAGGCATTAAACTCATGTGCACATGGGCTTTGGTAATCTGTGGCCATTTTCCACTCCACCTTTTAACCTTTAAATTTATTGTTCTTTAATCTTGAATTAGGCTGATGCATCGTAGATTTTTTTTTTATCGGTATAGGTTCGCAGACAGCAAACAGAGGTCTACAAGGCAAGAGTCAAATCTGGTTGATCCCTCGACCAAGATTCTGGTTGATCCCTGCGAATATGGAAAGAAAAACAACTAAAGTCCCCATCAAACAAAACCCAAAGTCAAATCTGCGTCATCACCTATTGTCCTGTCCTCCAAAGAAAAATGAAAGAAATAATAAAAATTGGTTTTGGTTTTACATAAAAAGCGCACATGAATCCCATTAAAGCATACGTCTTTGTCATATTTAATTTGGCTTGCATGAATGATTGTGGAATGGGCAACCTTACATAGACTTTCTTTATTGGCTTGCTTTTCTTTTTTTCTAAATATATAGGTAATATTTAAAAATTAAATAACAAATTATATTAATTTAATATAGATATCGATTTGTATTGTTTGATATATTCAATATCATATTTAAAGCATGTTTATTAATCTTGTATATTTGAAGGAAAAATGATTATTTAAATTATATATCAGAATATGTTTTATTTTAAAAGTATATTTATGTCATTTAGATATTTTTGTAATTTTTTAAGGATAAAAGAGTCATTATAACTCTTATGTCAAATCTTCTAAACTCTAAAGCTCATCTTAGTAGTTTTTTTTTTCAATTTTAGAGATTTCATCCCAATATGTTGTTCATCAAACATTAAAATTAATGGATTTAACTGGTCAAACCCCTAAATGTAGTTCAAAATGTTTTTTTTTACCAAACATGGTCATAGATAAATATTCAATGGGATATGATCCACTTACACTCCATGTAAAAATTTAAAAGTTTGTATTGATTTTGGATCATTGGATGAGTGAAAAATTTATGGTTGAGATTATTTACTTCACTGTTTTTTCTTAAAATTTTTTATTTTCAACTTTTTAAATATTAATATGAATATTATTATAGGCATAATGTCAAAAAAAATGTCTGTAACGTTTGTCTGGGTAGTGACTTTGACTCATATTCTTTTTTTGAAGCATTTTAATCCCCAATGTTTCATTTGAATCAAAATAATCATTATGCAAATGAAAATTGTTAGTCAACTAATGATAAACAACTTGAAATGACTTGATATAATGACATGTCAACAAAAAAATAATTTTATATTTTATACATTTTATAAAATTATTTTTTGACTGATGTATCATCCTGTCAAGTTAGTATTTTTGTTTATATGATATTGTTATGCTAGCGTGCACCATCATGTAGATTTGCCACATCATTTCAATTTATTTATCGTTAGTTGATTACCAATTTTCATACATAGAAGAGTCATTTTGACCTAAAATAAAACGTTGAGAGTTAAAATACTTTAAAAAAGAATATATACTAAAATGACTCTCTAATGAAACGTTAAGAGTATTTTTTGACACTATGTCATTTTTATGACTCGCAACACGAGTGTGATAAACTTTAATATTTTTAATTAAAAATCTAGTAAACTTCTAAATACATAAATGTTTTTTATAATCGTATTATATATATCCGGCACTTATATCGATATAATTTGTGTACTGATACGTTGAAATCTTAGACGTGCTTGCTAAAAAGCTATACTGTAGGATGGTTGAAAAAACAAATTGCAAAATGGTCTTTAATGTGTATTTGGTCCTGCAGGAGAAAAGGCAAATAAGATTTAAATAACAAACAGATAATTTTTTTTCAAGGGCTGTTTTTTGTTGACAAATTGGGATGTCGATGGACAGGCATAACTACAAATAAATCAAAAGAGATATGTCAATTTGTAGTCCTTAATTTGTCCCTAAAAATAGGATGGAAATCATACATGCCTTCACTTTAAAATAGTGGGTTAAAATTTCAAGTTTAGGGTTTAAAGTTAAGGGTTATAATTAGAGTTTAATAAATTAGGAGTAGAGTGTATTTTTTTAGGGTTCAGGATGTAAAAATTAGAATTAAAGTTTAAAATTTAATTTCTAAGTAATTTTTAGTACGAGACATAAAAATAACATGATTAGGGGAAGATGATTTTTACCCCTAAAAATATGAAAAGAAATGGCAACGATCGTGCATGCTTTAAAAGTCTTCATGATCCAATAATGCAAGCTATGAAACAAAAAGAAATAAAAACATCGGGTGGACTTTAAGATCTTACTTGGTTGATTGAAAAAATATGAAAGGATGAAACGACTGTGGGGAAAAATATAAAAACAATTATTTTAAGATTTTTTGAATCTAACAAGTGGTTTTAGAGTAAAAGAGAATGATGTTCATCTTTAGACTATCGAATTTAAATTATTTTGTTCGCAATATATATGTGCATTAATGTCAAAATGTTAAGAATATGTATAAACATACATTACCTTATAATCACCTTAAAATTATTATAAAATATTTTTTTTTGTAGCAAAAGAGAACATTTTGTCAAGCTGCTCGTCTTTGTTCTATCGTATTCCTTTAGGTCATGGGTTCTAAACCCACTAGGAGCATCTATTTCCTTCCCTCTAGATCCCTCTTTTCCTCCCTTTAGGTAAGATTAGGATTAAAAATAGAATTTATCAAAAAAAAATATTTTGTTAAGCTAGTAATACAAAGTCAGATAATAATGCCACTACAGTCATCATGTAGAACCGGAAGGACCATATCCAACAGAATAAGAAAACTCAGACTATCCTACACAAAATTATTACCATTTAGAAGGAAAATCAAATTATTTAGAAGGGAAAATATAGAAAATGTGGGAGAGACCAGTGACAGAACTTGACGAAAGAGTTTATGGGGTAACTTTATTTTTTCTAAAAAAAGATTTAAACTGATTTTTTTTAAAATATATATATATAATCTAACTAAATTTTTAAAATTTGAGAGGCACAATGAGAACTTTTAAAAATTATGGGAGATATTTAATTTAAAAAATAAATATTTTGAAATTAAATATAAATTTCTGAAAATTTTATGGGGTTAATTTTTTTTTTCGCTCAGGAATAGAAATTTTTATTAATTAAGAGCTCAACCCAGGTGCTTGCCTCATTAAAAAACTCCTAAGCCTAAATGGCAGAAAAGAGTACAAACACCCAGAGTACAACACAAAGATTAACTAAATACACAACACCAATTAAGCAAGACATTCATCGTAACAAAGTTGCTTCTAACCATACTTGTCATCCTCTAGATACATAACAAAATTAAAACAAAGACCTCACCACTAAGCTTTAAAAAGAAAAGCTCGATCTATGCCATATTTAGCTAGACAATCAGCAAGAACATTTGCATCTCGAGGCACAAAAGTAAAGCTCACCTTCTCAATTTTTTTACCAGTCTAATAAGATTTGTCACCAAGCCCAAGGTCGCTAGAATTTGTTGGTGATCCGATATAACACCATCTTTGTATCTAATTCAATAATTAAATGTGCTTTCCCAATTCAATTGGCTTTAACGAACAGTTCGAAAGTAATTTTTATTGCTGTTAATTCAGCATGTTCAGGTCTCAAGCCTTCATCAGGACCTAAGAAAATTGCACTTATTATTCATCCTCATTTCGATGAACACCACCGCAACCTGCCATCTTCTCCTTTGCAGCCCTGTCGACATTGAATTTGACCCAACATACCTCTAGTGGAATCCATTCAACACTCCCTTCATTTGTCTGGTTATTAACCAAACTTTTTCTTAGATCTAGCCACCACTCATCAAAGTTTGGAGACCATTCATCCCTTGTAGTCTTAATCCAAAAATTTGCTCGCAATTTAGAGTAAAAAAGTAAACATTTAAGTGTAGTATGCTTCTCTTGGAACACTTTCTCATTTCTTGCGAGCCAAATACTCCAAAAAAGCAGCCCCTACCATTACTAGCCAATAACATCGAAGTTTACTAGAAAATGAGACTTCAAAATAAAAATTCATTAAGTCTTGAGCATCTATCACTTGTCTCTTTGAGATCTTCTGCCAATCACAAAACAAGAACTAAAAAGCGTCTGCATAATTGCATTCCACAAATAGATGCTTTAAGTCCTCCATGCTCAATCCACACCAACAACATAAGCATTGATCCTCTTTTATAGATACCCCACGTGTTCTCAGAAAATTTTTAGTTGGAATCCTGTCTAGCTTTAACATCCACAAGAAAGATCTCACTCTAGGTGGCACATTCATCTTCCAAATATTATCGAAATTGAAATATAGAATTTCAAGATTAAAAATCACCGTCAAGAAAGAAAGTTTCTTCATAGAAAATTGTCCTAATTTATCATGGACCCAAGCAATTCTACCAGGTATATTAAAACACAGCTTATACTCTTCAATGATTTTCTTTAACTTCTCCACCGAGTTTAATTCTCTATCCAAAAGTTTCCTTGAGAACACATTTTACCACCGGATTAATGTAAAATCTTTCCCATTGACCAAATCAGCCACCAACACTCATTTTAAAATAGCCAAATATATATAGTCTCCCGAAGAATTTGCATAATGGTTGATCTCCACACCACCAATCTTCCCAGAAAAACATTGACTTATCATCACCCAATAACCACTTAAACGATTCGAACTTCATCCATTTCTCAACCTCCACTTTGGTCTAATTTCTAACAATATCATACCATACTAACGAGCTCCTCTTTGAATTTATTAGTTTCATTTTTTAGCTTCGAGGTGGGCCTCCATATTTAAAGCTAAAACTCCCCTCCAATGAGCATTTTTCTCAGTTGCATACCTTCATCCCCACTTAGCTAAGAGGGCTTTATTCTTCAAGTTTAAATTAACAACACCAGCACCTCTCTTTCTTTTGGGTAAACACACTCTAGACCATGCCACCTTTGCAATCTTCTTCTTTTCATTTGTCACCCCACAAAAATCTTCTTCTAATCTTGTCAAATTTTAGAATAACAACTCCTGGGATCTCAAACAAAGACATGTAATATAGGGGGGGGTGATGGAAGTACAAAATTAATTAAAATCACCTTACCAGCAAAGGACAAGTTTGAAGTTTTTCAACCCTTCAGTTTAGACTGGAATTTTCCACCGTTAGATCCTAGGTCCTCACCCTTCTTGGATCAGCTCCCAGTGGTAAACCTAGGTAGTTTAAAGGAAGTTTCCCTATTTGACAACCACACAATTTTGCCAAATCATGAATTGTATCTTCCTCCACTGCAATCCCCACCAAGCAAGTTTATCCTCAGACCCCGAGCATGCTTCAAAATAATTTAGGATCAACTTAAGGTTTGAAAACAATTCTTATTCTGGTCTTAGAAAATGAATTGTATCATCTACAAACTGCAGATGAGAGATTTCTTGATCTTGTATCACACCCCTAATACCACCAATCATCTTCATTTCTTCTGCAGCTAAAAACAACAAATGAAGAGCCCATGTTATCATTATAAACAAAAAATCGGGACATCGGATCCCCCTGTCTCAGCCCCTTTTTCATCTTGAACTCACGTGTTGGGCAGTCATTTACTAAAACTGAGATCGAAGCTCTTGAGATACAACTCCAAATCAATTGTCTCCACTTAAAACCAAATCAAATTCTAATGAGAATCATCTCAAGAAAATCCCATATGACCGTGTCACATGCCTTTGAAAAGTCCAGCTTTAAAATTACCCTTTTTTTATTCTCCTTGTTAATCTTCATTATGTAGAACCTCATTTGCAATTAGAATCCCATAAAAATCTGATGACCTCCCACAAAGGCACACTGAGTTTCACAAATTAAGCCTTCCAACACCCTTTTCAATCTTCTGGATAGAGTCTTTGCAATAATTTCGTAGACTGAACTAATCAGGCTTATAGGGCGAAATTATGAAACTTCAACGAGATTAGCAACCTTCTGTATAAGAGCAATGAACGAACGATTAACCTTCTTTGGAAGCTTGCTGGATTTGTAAAATTCATCGAACAATAGCTGCAGATCACTCTTTACATAATTAACCTTCCAACACCCTTTTCAATCTTATGAATAAAACCTTTACAATAATTTCGTAGACTGAACTAATCAGGCTTATAGGGCAAAATTATGAAATTTCAACGAGATTAGCAACCTTCTGTATAAGAGCAATGAATGAACAATTAACCTTCTTTGGAAGCTTACTGAATTTGTAAAATTCATCGAATAGTAGCTGCAGATCACTCTTTACAGAGTTCCAACACTAATTAAAAATTTTAAACTAAATCCATCAGGTCCTGGGGACTTATTTTCATCACAGTTCCAAACTGTCTCGTATATCTCTTCAATGGAGAATGGTTCTTCAAGTTTGCTAGCTTCTACTTTCAACAGTTTCTTGAAATTCAAGTTAAACATACTCTCCCATCTTCTTTCTTTAGAATCAAAATGGTCTTTGAAATGTTCAAAGATCTTCCATTTATTACCCATTTTCAGTCCACTAATAAGCTTCTTCTCCACTCTTATCTTAACAGCTTTTGTGGTAGAAACCCGTGTTTAGGTCACCTTTAGAAAATTAGTTCATACGAGCCTTTTGTCTCCGGCAATCTTCTTGTAACTTCAAAGTTTCCCAGAGTTCCAATCTATACTACTTAATTTTCTTTCTTTCTCATTTTGAGATAAGATCCCATTGTCATCTTCTTCAAGATCATCTACCATTAGCTTTAGATCTTCCACCTTCTTATCAAAATCATTAGAAGATTCTTGGTTCCATTTTGCAAAGATTCTTTAATCCTTCTAAGTTTAACTGATAAACCATACTTGTTTGAAGCCTCCTCCCTAAAAACCTTCTTTATAAACTCCTTGAAGCCTTCTTGTTGGAGACAAGCATTAATAAGCTTAAAGGGTTTTAGACCCCAATCCACTTCTTCATGAATCAGTATATATGGAGCATGGTATGAAACAGAACGTGGGAGACCCACTTGAACAGTGTCACCAGATGCAACTATCCACCTTTCATCCAGACCCTACTCTTCCTATTACTTGGTCCGAACCAAGTAAAATTTCCCCCACCATAGGCAGATCAATTAGACATCAATTTTCTATAAATTGATTGAATTCATTAGCTCATACCAACAGACTTACACATCCGCTCCTTTCATCTTTTTTTTTTTCTCACCGCATTAAAATCCCCTCCTATTATTCATTTCAACTTCCCGTTCCCTGACATCTTTCTCGTCAATAAATCATTCCATAAAATAATTTGATCCTGAATAGAACACGGAGCATACACATTTGACTACTACAACATCAAGTTCTTCAACAACCCATTTTCCTTCCAATAAAATAAAATTCTCTTCAACCAGGTTGCTCTGTCACCAATTCTCTCATTTTCAGACCAATGATGAACTTCTGTGAATATCTCTTTTAGGTAGGACCAATTAACATCCTCCAACATCATAAACGTTTCATCATCTTCGAACGATAAGAGGCATGTTTTTCCACTCATTCTTTTAACTTTTATATTGGTTAAACCCTATTCATGTAGTCTTAGCAGTATACTAATCACACTGCACACCGTTGACATCATCTAACTAAGCAACGTTTAAACTTCTATAATACTTCAGCTTCCTCCTTGCACTTTACGAAATCTTTTGAATTGTTCTCCCCTCTCTTCTTCCTTTTTGCCATCTGGGCTTCTTCCACTATCACCATCTACTGTTACATCCCCCCTTTGATCTCTACTCCCTTTGGTATCCGTAGCCGATGACTCGACCTTTCTCCAAAAAGCTTGTTTTGGCTTGAATCTCGCCATCAAAACTCTAATCCTACTACCATAAAGAACAAACCCATTTAACCTTTCGATTGCTCTTTCTGCATCTATTCTTTTCCCAAATCTTTTGCCTCTTCTATCCCTCTTCATTTCTATGAAAGCATCTAAAACATCGCCATGTCTTCTAAAGGCATGTCAGAGTCCTTGCCAATGAAGCTTCTCCGAGAGATTCTCAATGAAGAGGGTGAAGATTTGTTGTTGCCGATCTCGATCATTCCCCTTCCAATTGTTGTTTCTTTTCATCGCCATGCCGAATGTGACAAACTGTGAGGGGAAAACAGTGTCTAAAAAGAATTGGTCTATTTGGATGTAAACATTTTATGCGGTTAAATTATTTTTTTTAAATTTGAAGGATTAAAATTTAGTTTTCTAAAATTTTGAGGGGCCATGGGCCCTACTGGTTAGTGGTTACCATTATGTTCGTCTCTAAGAGAGACATGAGTTAATTCAAAATATGTATTTTCTGAAATTTGATTTTGTTTCTTCTCATTTTTGTTGGATAAGTTTTTGTTTTATTTATCCAAGAAAGCAGTAAACTGCTACATCAAAAAACATAGTATCTAAAGCCTAGAGTAGGCCCCAAACTGTACAAAGCCTATGATTAATCACATCTACTCTATCTATACATTTATGCTGTAAACGTATACCTATAGTATGCCGAATACAAGAAAAAATATCCTCACTTGATCTACTTTTTCCCCTGAAATGCCTGAAGTTCCTTTCCATCCAAACATTATAAACAAATAATAATACATTTTTTTCATTTTCCCTACTGAACACACTAATAGAAGGAAAAAAAAATTTCTCCTTTTCACTTTTATATCCTTTAATGTTTCAGTTTTTAATTTTCTTTTCACTTTATCAAGTAAAGTATAAGAGAGCGAATTCACAAAATTAGAATTTTTTGCTTAAAGTATTTTTTTGGAAAGATAAAAAATTAAATGTGTAAAAAAAGTAAAAAGATGGAATATTTTTGTTGAAATGGTATTATTGTATTCAAAAGGAATCATACATTGGGGCGTGATAGTATGAGTATCATTAAAAAATTTCTTAAACTTAAATGAAGAAAAAAAATACTCATACTAGCACATAAAGAGAGAAACAACTGAAAAAACAAACAATCTTAAGCAGTAACACCATCTAACAGTAAGAATGGCTCAACAAAAGTAGGTGCTTGCTTGAAAAAAATAAAATTTAAAAATACATATTTTATGCTTTAACAGTAAAAAGAGTACTCAAATTATATTTTTTTCTAGATAGGTGCTAAATATTTTATTCTGTAACTATTTTAGGGTTTTTCCGTAACAAACGTTAATTTTTTTTCGTTAATCAATAAAAATGTGATGTGTGTCGAGTGATAAAAATTCTGAAAATATTCTTTTTTACAAAAGAAACATAACATTTCTATTTTTCTAAAAAACTTGTCAAATCCCTAAATTAAAAAAAAACACAACACACCCCTAAATCCCTAATATCAAATCCTTAATCTCCAAAGCTTATTAATGTCACATACCATCTCCGACCTCTCTTATGTCGTCGTCGACCACCAGTTATCCACCCCTTATCGCCGACACCTTTATTGGTTTGTCCACCCTTCAATAGCGTCCTTCCTATTTATATTGGGAGAGAATATTCGCCAACTCTTCAATACTTTCATGCCTATGATTGTGAGCTTAAAGGTAATAATATTTCTATGAAAATTGGCAATGAGCTGCGTTGAGTGGGTGATGGTCGACGATGGAGAAAAGATTGATGGTGGTAGGCGGTGATTATGAGCTTTGGTGATTTGAGGTTTAGAGATTTGAGATTTTTAAAAATATTAAAGTTTAGATATCTATTAGGACTGAAAAATAATTTAAGCACTTATATGAAAAAAGTATAATTTGAATTTTTATTTATTATTAAGCCTATTTTAAATGATCTTATATTATATAGCCGATGAGTGCGATCTTAGTTAGTTTATCTATTCTTTTGTTTTTGATTGTATAGTGAAGTGACTCTTGTGGTTGTTTTGTGGTTTATTTTTGGAGGTTTTCTAGATAAATAAAGTTTCATTTATTAAAAAAAATACCACTCTTATTTTATTTTCTCTCATTTTTTAGCAAACACTAAAAAATCACTTCTTTCTTTCATTTTCCATAGCCAAACAAAATTTAAATGTCATTTTCACAATAACCACCGTCCATGCAACAAAATTTAAATGTCGGTTTCAAACTGACATGATTTATATTTTTAATTAATTATTAAAGATCAATATGAAAATACATAATTTATTAGTATTTAGGCAATTTTGGGTGAAAAACCCCTTTTTAAATATTATCTTTAAAAATGGCTCCCAAAAACTTTTATTTGGCAAAATGACCCCATTTCTTGCCAGGTCGGCAGACCTCGTGTTTTGTAGGACGCGAGGTACGATATTGCGTTCTGCATAACGCGATTTTAGTCGACGTGGCGTTGCAGTTCGTCTTAACGGTTTAACAGTACCTCGCGTTCTGCAGAACGCGAGGTCCACGAGAAATTGAAAAGGCGGCTGGAATATATCGCACGGACCTCGCGTTCTGTAGGACGCGAGGTCTGTGCATTTCCAGCCAGAACCACAAGCAAAAACATGCGTAAGTAGGCCTGTTCGAACCCAATTTCGAGCGTGTAAATGGTATATTTTTAACGATCATCGAGTTTGGGGTCGTAGTACTGAAAATTGTCTATCGTATGATACCAACATGGTTAATTTCCGTCCATTCTACAATAGTTTAAAATGGCTTTGAAAACCCTATACTAACATACTTTTATTGATTGAAGTTGTATTTCAACTAATGTCGATAGGCATGTTCGAGCAGAATTTCATACGTATAAATTTTAAATTTTTAGGTAACATCGAGTTTGGGGTTGTAGTACTGGAAATTCTCTATCGTATGACACTGACACGGTCAATTTTCGTCCATTGTACACTGTATAAATAGAAGTAAACTGACTTTATTGATTCGATTGTAATGGGCGAACTCGCATATACAAATTAAAAACAATTAATTAATACGAGGGGCTGAGCGATTAGGACACTTAGGAGCTGAGTGCCCAGGATTTCGACATATAGAACAATGCTTCTTTTGTCCGGTTTTCTCTCGATGTTTGACCAAATCCTCGGCACAATATATTCTTGTAGAAGGTGGACGTCCTTTGGCTCGTAGTAGTGCTGGATCTGGGCGTGTGATCGGTTCAGTGTCCACAACATTTGGATCAACCTCATTTCCGATTGGAGGAAACTCTTTTTCGTAAACTTTAAGCATCGTTTTGAGTAAGTATACCGGATCAGCCATTTGCATGTATTCTATTCGTTGGTTAGTGCAAGCAGCAATGGCGTGTGCGCACGGGTATTTGAAAGTTTGGAATATTCCGCACTCGCAGGTTTTTTCCCTCAGATCTACAACGTAAGCGTTGTGCTGAATGCCTTCAAGCTGCCTGGAAAATTCCGCAACACGAAACAAGTGTCCTTATCGCGAGAAGAGAGTTGCTTGCACCTGTCTTGATTGGGCCAATTGAATATGCAGTCTTGAGCGGAAATCTGGATGGACTTTGTGTCCACCTGCCATGTACTCAGTTGCTTGCTTGCCCAAGGTTGCAAAAAGGGTAGCTAAACGATAATAGGTGGCTTTGACAATGGAAGTGATAGGCAACTGCCGAACTCCCTTTAGTGATGAGTTCACTGCCTCAGCCAAGTTCGTTGTCATGTGACCATAACGTTTACCCTCGTCATACGATCGAAGCCATTTTTCCTTTGGGATTTTTTTCAAGGTATTCTGCGCCTTTTTTGTTTCTCGCTCTCAATTCCTCGAGCAGGTCAGCCACCTCTTGTTTGTGGTGCGAGTTGCCTACGGAATGACAGTTGAATAGTTATGGGAGTAAGAAATAATAAAAGGGAGTAAGAAATAATATAGTAAATGAAAATGCCATAAGGACGTACCCATATCGAGCACCATTTGACGTTCATCACGGTTCTTGTATTGCAGCAGGTAGTTTGCGGCTATGTGCCGCAAGCAGAAACGGTGATGAATGTATGAAGGCTTCCAATAGTCACCCAAATTGTGTATCGCCCACAGCAGCGCTGTGCCTCTGTCAGAAATAACACACACCCCTTCATCTCTTCTTCTTCGTATTACAGGATCAAGGACATATTTAGACGAATGTATGCAGAGATATTAATGCCCGACAAAACTCGCAACAAAGTGCACGTTATGTGGCTTCGTCATCTGACAAATTTAGACGAGTCTGCACAAAAATTTTGGGGGTCAGCTGTCTTGGCGTTTCTTATCAGAGACCTCTGCAGAAACGTTGACGCCTCCAAAGCATCGATGGGAGGATGCTGTTTATTCCTGCAGGCTTGGGTTTGGCTTCGGATCCCTACTTTGGCACCACAGCTTAGGATTCCCAGTCCTCTGTCATTTCCGCTTCTACGGAGGTACTACATAATCTACTATATTTTTTTATTAAATTATTTTATTTAACGATATTTTTCATTATTTAAAGGTGGAGCACCGCAGTAACCCACGTCGGCCTGCCGGACTCCCAGAAAGCATACAGACAAACATTCGATGCCTTGACGGAGGACAAAGTAATTCAATAATTATTTTGGTTTTTTCCATACTATTTTTTCCAATAATATTTCATATAGAAATTTTACTAACTTTTTCATTCTTTTTTAGTTCGTGTGGAGGCCCTACGATTCAGAGGAGATTCGCAACATTACTCCAGCAGATATTGTGCAGCGAGACCTCTGGATTTCCGTCGTGCCGCTGCTGAACTACGAAATTTGCGTGTGGCATTCTGCGGATAGGGTACTCCGACAGTTCGGGTACGTCCAAAATGTTCCACGCCCTCCGTAAAATATGGACGAGTTCCACAATCTTACGCGTCAGGGGAAGACGGAGATTGACTGGGCCGAGCACCACGCTAGCTGGATAGCGCTTTGGGGTCAACGATTTCTCAGACGCCCAGAGTTTCTCCAACCAATTATGGTAGGGGGTCCTTTGGTCACTTTCAATTATGAGCAGTGGTATAGGGACAATGGGATGCCACATATCCTTACTCCGGCCGAGCTCCAAACAGGGCTTCCCCAGCGACCCCAAAACCGCCCACGCGGGAGCGGGCGAGCGAGCCAGACCCAGAGCCAGTCCCAGACCCAAAGGCAGACCCAGAGGCAGACCCAGAGGCAGTCGACGCAACGTGGTCCGAGACCACGATATGACACTCCAGGGGCATCATCTTCTGCCCCACCATTGCATAGCGGTCCATCGACTTTCGAGCAGACTATGCCTCCACCCCAGTTCGGCTCCACTGATGCCTATCGCCCCCCTACGCCCACGACTGACCTTCTACTTATCGATTATCCACCTCAGTATGAGTTTCCGATGGTGGAGAATACGCCGATAGGTAGTTTGTTTTACTCCCCGCCTAGGCCCAGCACAGATCCGTAGATCGCGCACGATGGTCAGGATGATAGGGACCAGGGACCACCACACGATGGACCGAGGAGGAATCCGGATCGCCAGCGTCATCCACCCGACTGCGGAACCGGTGGACATAGGCATTTTTAGTTTTTTTTGTTGTTTTCTACTTATGTTTTTAATATTTATGTAAAACACTTTTAAATTTTATAATGTCGTATTCTAATTTTGTTTATGAATTATAATTTTGTTTGCATATTATAATTTAACTTTATAATGTTTATTTAATTTTTGTTTTTACTAAATTTAATAGGATTAAAAAACCGAAAATCGACATTAGTTGAAATACAACTTCAATAAAAAAAAGTATGCTAGCATAGGGTTTTCGAAGCCATTTTAAACCATTGTAGAATGGACGGAAATTAACCTTGTTGGTATCATACGATAGACAATTTTTAGTACTACAACCCCAAACTCGATGATCGCTAAAAATATACCATTTACACGCTCGAAATTGGGTTCGAACAGCCCTACTTACGCATGTTTTTGCTTGTGGTTCAGGCTGGAAATGCACAGACATCGCGTCCTACAGAACGCGAGGTCCGTGCGATATATTCCAGCCGCCTTTTCATTTTCTCGGGGACCTCGCGTTCTGCAGAACGCGAGGTACTGTGAAACCGTTAACACGGACTCCCTTGCCACGTCGACTAAAATCGCGTTCTGCAGAACGCGAGGTCGTACCTCGCGTCCTACAAAACGCGAGGTCGGCCGACCTGGCAAGAAATGGGGTCATTTTACCAAATAAAAGTGTTTGGGAGCTATTTTTTCAGATAATAATTAAAAAGGGGTTTTTCACCCAAAATTGCCTAGTATTTATCCAAATCATGTGAGTAAAATCATAACATAATGATGAGCAAAGTAACCTTGTCATCTCTTGGAGGACAATGTTGGACAGATCGGCTAACGGTTTTTGACTGATGAAATTTTGATGGTGTTTGTAAGATTCAGATTTTTAGATTTATGAGATTTGAATTCGAATTTTAATATGTATGAAATATTAGTGGGTTGTTCTCTTAGATTATATTTGGTATAGTGAAAAATAGAAGAATGAAAAATTAAAAGGATTAAAAATGTGAAAAGATAAAATGAAATTAAAATTTTTCATTGGAATGCTTGTAGGAAGGATGAAAAAATAACTAGAGGTCATAAATGTTTATTCGCTTCACCGCTTGCACGAATTTAAATTACGATATTTACTTTGAGAATATTATTATAATATTAATTAATAAAAAAAATAAAAAATGCATTTTGTTTCAATTCAGTTTTTGATAGAGTTGAAGGAGGAAATAAAATTAAGTTTTCAAAAATACATATTTTAAATTAAGCTGCATTTCTAACACATTTTCTCTAATTCTTTTCCTTTTAAATTAGAATGATTTACTTTTACACAAAAAAATGAAAATGATCATCTCTCACAATTATTTCTCCTCACTTTTCGTTTTACTTTCAACTCACACATCCTTCCATGTTTCCACTCAATCAAACAAAGCCTTAACTTTAGTTGCATTAGTTCGATAGATATTAATTAGCCACTAAGTTATAATCAATGTGCGGAAATCTCAAGATATTTTGAAAACACTACATCTTGTTGAGAGTTCAGATAATTTTGTAAAAAATTAAGTTTTGCTTGGTTGGGTGGATAAGTGGAAGAGAGGAAGGAGTGAAGAGAAAATTGAAAAAAAAAAATTCAAGAGTAACTAAATATAGTGGAAAAATGGAAAGAATTAAAAAAAAGAGGGGATGTTGTTTTCCTTGCTCATATACAAATATTTTTTTTTTAAATTAGGTGGAAAATAAGAAAGAAAAGTGAAAGCTATTATACTTTAATAATAAAATTATCAAAATATATTTAAAAACTTTTAATTTTATTTTCACCATATTTATTATTAACTTTTATAATTTCATCCAACATTTTTATTATGATTTTATTTTTTTCAGTTTAAAGTTTTATTTAATATCAAATTTACCCTTATTTGTTTTAATTTTATTATTAAATTCAATATTTTATAATAATATTTTGTTCAATTTAATCCCTAATTTTTTATTTAATCTAAAATATTTATTTTATAATTTAGTCCAATATCTTATAATTGCAAACTTTACGTTTCATTCACTAATTTGGTAATTGCAATTAAGGACTCGTTTTAGCTCGGATTAACTTGAAACTTGGTATATATGTCAATGACGATATTAATTTCATAAAACAATGTTTAATTTTACTTTTTGAAAGATTGGACTAGCACTATTACAGTGAACTCCCTGTAGAAGCACGACGAGTTTGAATAATTTTTTTTTCAAAATTTTTTAAGACTCGACGTAGAACCACGACAAGTTTAAAAAATCATTTTTTCATGTTTTAACTTAGTTAATCTCATTAACGGATGATTAAAAAATCCTAATTGGAACTCGTCGTGCATGCTAGGCGAGTTTAATTTTTTTTTTCATTTTCTTCCTTTAGTAAAAAGTTTGATTTAAAAAAATTAACTAAAACTCGCCCTGCATATACGGTGACTTCCAATTAGGATTTGCTAATCATCTATTAATGCGTTTAATTATGTTAAAGCCTCTTTAGATTATATATCTTTTCCTTAAAAGACTTTCTTTTTTCTATTTTCGTTGAGTTTTTTTTTGGCTTTTCAATGGCGAGTTTTGTTATATATGGTTTAAAGCCTCTTCTTTCAATCTACGGTCAACCTGCTGCTCGAGTTGTTTCAAACAACTCTTTAAAACCCAATTTTTTACTTATAAACAAGAGCTACCTAGATCTAAAACAGAAGAATCGATCTCGTCTAGGGTGTTTAGGAACTGGGGTCTGAACAAAAGCTTCCATACCGAAGCGTTGATGGGTGAAGGATCCATGGAAATCTATGAGGGACGTTGCCGTGGTGTTTGGCCTGGCGGCGGCGATTTATGTTAACAATTGGATTGTTTTGCCTCTTTACTTGGCTGCTCAATGGACCATATATTGGGCTCTCTTTATTCTTAGCTATGACTGGTAAATTTACAAATGCATTCACAAGTTACAACCTTTTGTTATTAGATTTGTTTTATATTTTTTTTTCAATTATCAATTGGAAAAGTTCTTTCGATTTTGCAGCGGCCATGTGAGCTTTTCAAACAATCCCAAGTTGAACAGTGTGGTGGGGGCATCTCTTGCATTCTTCAATCCTTGTGCCTTATCATGGATGGTATGCCAAGTGTTTCATCAAGAATGCTCACCCCGACGATAGAGTAAGCTACATAAATTTTTGATGATTTTGGAGGAAAATTAAAATAAACGTAGAACTTGTTATTCCTGCTAAATTGAAGAATTAAAGTAGAGGAGAAATAGAAAATAAGATGGATTAAATTGATAGATTATTAAAATTATGTGGGTTGTTTTTTAGAATTAGGGCTAAATTAAAATAAATGTAGAACTTAAGGGATAATTATGTAATTATATCAATTTATATTAACTGCCACATCATCAGCCGTTAATTTTTTAACGGCATCAGGCCAATTTGTTATTTTTTTAAGTTGAGGGACCAGCTTGTAACTTTTGATAATCAAGAGACACAAAAAATAATTGAAACACAATCGGAGAATATTTATATAGTTTACCCTTGATAATATTAGGATGTAATGGTGTTAGTACTGTCTTTATGCTTTGTAATTGAAGGATAATGACAAAATAAGGGTCTGTTTGTTTCACTGAAAACTATTTCCAGAAAATGAATTCTGGAAAATGAACTACAGTTGTTGAAAACTAATTGCAGAAACCATTTTTCGGTGTTTGGATGATGTTGTACAATTCATTTTACACTGTTTGGTAGAGTTTCCTGAAAATTTCATGAACAATCCACAAACAAGCATTGATAATGGTAAAAACAAGTTTCAATCAAAACACGGTTTAATGTTTAGGTTAGTGTTTAGGGTTTAGGGTTTAGACTAGTATTTAGTGTTTATGGTAGCATTTAGGGATTAATATTTAAGGTATAGATTTAAGGTTTAGATTAGTGATATGGTTTAGGGTTAGTGTTTAAGGTTTAGGGTTTAGGTTGGTGGTTAGGGTTTAGGGTTTAAGATTTAAGGTTTTATGATAAAATTTAGGGTTTAAGAATTAGTGTTTATGGTAGCATTTAGAGTCCATGGTTAGTGTTTAGGGTTTATCATTTATGGTTTAGGGTTATATTAGTGTTTATGGTTTAGTGTTTAGCTTTTAGTGTTTAGGGTTTTAATGTTCAGAGTTTAATATTTATTGGTTAATGTTTAGAGTTTAGGGTTTAGGATTTAATGTTCATGGTTTAAGGTTTAGGGGTAAGGTTTTTAATGTTTAGGGTTTAGGGTTTATGATGTATGGTTTATGGTTTAAAGTTTAGGGTTTATAGTTTAGTTTTTATGATAGTATTTAGGGTTTAGTTTTTATGTTAGTATTTAGGGTTTATGTTTTAAGGTTTATGGTTTATTTTAGTATTTGTAGAGAGAATGGGAGGAAGGAAAATGACTTACCGAAAATCAATGGGTAAGTCATTTTACACTAAAACAAGGTCTGTTTTCCATTGATTGTAGTTGGTTTTCCGTTGGCTTTTTCATTTTCCATGAACCAAACAGCAGAAAGTTATAAAAACGTTTTCAGGAAAACCAATTACAGGGAAACAAACAGACCCTGAGATGGAATCAAACAAACTATTTTTCCCGTCAGTGAAGAATACATCAGTTCACAATGAGTCATTTGCGTTTGCTTGATGGAACAACCAAATTGTTTTGAAACAGAGTAGTGGGCAGTGAACCTTTTAAATATTGGGTAAACTATACCATTGACCATCATACTTTGGTTAATGTATTAAAATGACCACCTTAAAAAAATCGACTCAATTGACCACCCAAACTATTAAAATTGGATCATTGTGACCACCAGCCGTTAATGGGCTAACAGAAGGTGACGTGGTAGTTAAAAAATTAAAGGTATAATCACACATTGTCAACACCTTATTAGAGGAATTTAATTATTTATATTTGATTAAATTAAACCCCAAACTTGCTTTGGGGGGAATCAAACCTGGGTTTAATAGGTTCAAAGACAACGCCTTAACCATTGCACCAAGCACATGTTTGTGCTAAAAATTACCAATTATATTATATGTCTTATTGTTTGTTACCATTCAAATTCATCTTCTTCCTCATCACTCCACATAATCCAATCGCGTTAAAAAATTGGTGATTTATATTGAGCATACCCTACCTGGTAAGCACTCGTTTTATGTTCGGGTAAACACATCTGGGGCATTACTTCAGTACATTAAGAAACTCAGGAAAAAAAATGAACTGCGTTGTTCGGACACTTTTTTATTTTACATCCGAATCTGAATAACATTATCCTGCAACATGAATTATGTTTCTGAGTGTCTTTCATGCAGACTGCACAACAATCAGGCTCGACATAACATGGAAACTACTGCGACTGCAATGGTGGTTCTCATGGATTTAAATCCCATTCCCTGATTCTGAGGCATAAAGCAGAACAAACCAGCTATGCAAACTGCAAATACTACACTATTGGATGTAATCTGGTGATCAAACTCCACTAGTTTTCCTATGTTGTCTTCGGTATAAATAGGCTCAAGTACAATGTTCTGGCTAATCCAAACATGTAATACTCGAGTTTAAAGTTTTTTATATACAACATATTGTATAGATTTTGATGATTGTCGTGTTTCAAAGTAAAAAAGCAACAAATCTCTCAATGTGCGGCACAAATGAGAAATGGTAACACAATACATGTTCGGATTAGTAATGGTAGCAATGGATAAACAACAAAGTACGATGATATGATACTTGCTCGACCTGCTATCTCTAAACCCCATGGTTTCTCAAGGAAGAACAAAGAAAGTCATTTCATCTTTTTCAAACGAGTGCTTAGGCGATTGGATTATGTGGAGTGATGAGGAAGAAGATGAATTTGAATGGTAACAAACAATAAGACATATAATATAATTGGTGATTTTTAGCACAAACATGTGCTTGATGCAGTGGTTAAGGCGTTGCCTTTGAACCTGTTAAACCCATGTTTGATTCCTAGCCAAAGCAAGTTTGGGGGTTTAATTTAATCAAATATAAATAATTAAATTCCTCCAATAAGATGTTGACACGTGTTACCACCTAATTAATTTATTTTATTAGTTTAAAATTAGGACTAAATTGAAAGAATGTGTAAATAATAAGGACCAAATGTGTGATTATACCTTTAATTTTTTAACTGCCACGTCACCTTCTGTTAGCCCATTAACGGCTGGTGGTCACATTGATCCAATTTCAATAGTTTGGGTGGTCAATTGAGTCGATTTTTTTAAGTGATCATTTTAATACATTAACCAAAGTATGGTGGTCAATGGTATAGTTTACCCTTAAATATTTGAAGCTATGCTTTTATCGTTACACTTTATGTTTTCAGGCCAATTGAAATAAAAATAAAACAAATCATAAATCATTTAATTATAAATTTGATAATAAATACATTATTTTAAAAAATGATAATTTAATTATACATTTAAAATTTTGTTAAAAGCAAATCACTTTATTGTTTAAATTGAAACGGACGGTTTGATACAATAATAAATCTAATCCTTAAAATTTATATATACTATCAATTTGGTTATAATTCAAAATGATTTAATAAATGGATTAATATCCTATACACTGGCGGTGTAAACTTTTAGTTTCCACAAGCGCCTTAGTTTTACGGTATAGGGAGTTAGTTTTGTAACACCCGTGTTTTGGGGTTAGGAGTTAGTCGGGTTAATTGGTCTGAGTCGGTAGAACTAATTTTAATCAAATTGATCTTAGTTGAGCAAATTGGGTTTTAAATAAAAAGGAGGGATATTTTGGTAATTTAAAAAAAAAACTTTATATCTTAAAAAAATTATATCACCTAATCATTTTCCTTATCTTCTTTCTTTTCCTCCTCTCCCCGTGAAAACCATCCCAAACTTCCCCAAACCCCCAAAACTTTGATTCATCAATTCCTTCATCAAATTAAGGGCGTTTTTGAAGGTAATTATGTTTTCTTAATCTCCTCTTCATCCTCTATCTATCTATATTCTTAGATTTCAAAGTTATGGAGTTTTGAAAATTAGGGTTCATATTAAAATTTGGGTTTTTAAGAGGGTTTTCCAATTGGTTTTGATAAATTGAGTTGGGGCTTTAGTTAATCATGTTAAAAGGTGTAACATATATCAATTTGGTTGAATTTTGGTAAAAATTCGAAGTGGATTCTTAGACCCATTTTTAAAGTGTCAAAAACTTAATTTTTGGTGAGTTTTAGATTGTAATTAAAGGGTTGATGGTTTATATATGTTAGGAGGATGTTTTGGAATCATTTAGATATCATTTGGGTGTTTAAAAACATAATTTTCTGCTAAGTAAAATAGGAGTACGAAAATGGAGTTTTGGAGGGTTTTGAGTGAGTTTTAGGGGTTGTTTTAGGTGGGAAA
This sequence comes from Hibiscus trionum, assembly GCA_030270665.1. NCBI lineage: Eukaryota > Viridiplantae > Streptophyta > Magnoliopsida > Malvales > Malvaceae > Hibiscus > Hibiscus trionum. The sequence goes on from BSYR01000016.1 coordinate 2,884,632, forward strand.
TTGATAGCCAATGGTAGTACTATGATTAGGGATTGATTTGGGATCATTTGTGGGTGCAATGGATGTTGGAAACATAACTTTTGGAAGAGGTATTGGAGCTGTCCGAAATTGCTAAGTATGGGGTTTGGTCATGGTTTGCAAAATGGTAATTTGTACTTAAATTGTATTCCGGGTTGATAATTTGATGTTGGGCTGATTTGAGGTTGTTTGAATTGTATTGAGGTTGTTTTGAAGCAAGAATTTGGGTCGGCAAAGCATCGAGAAGAAATCCGAAAACTTGGAGGTGATGGTTGCTTGGTAGTTGAGCTTGGAGGTAGAGGTGAGTGGTTAAAATATTTTAAATGGTTTTGAGTAATTGGTTCGAGCATGTGAACTAGGTTGAGATTGGTAGACTCACCTAGAGTTTGGATTAGGGTGGTAGCCTAATCCTAAGCTTTAGTTAGAGACATTGGATGATCTCTTTAATTGATGTTATGCCTCATGATGATTTGTGTATGTATAATGTGTTATACATGTTGTTGAGGCATGGTTTGATGCATTGCTATGCATGTGGTTTGGATTGTAAACTGTGTATGATGATGTTGAGTTTAATATGATGTAGGATGCCATATTATTACTCTTGAACATGACATTATGATGATTATGTATAATGTGATATACATGTATGTTGGGGCATGATTTAATGCATTGTTATATGCATGTTGTTGAGATATTTGATGTTGAGTTTAATATGAAGTAAGATGCCATATTATTACTCTGAACATCAAAGGTTGTGGAATTTGATTAATATTGGCACTAGTATGCTTGGGTACAATGATCGATCATTAGGATGAGTGTGCACACAAATTGAGTCAAAACGTACGTGGCCTTGGTGGCGTTAAGGCACCAAGGAGGAGTACGGTGATGTAATATTCCACCGGAAATTTATATATATTCTACGTGGCGATGAGTGGAATCCCGTCCGTAGGGCATGTGGCGATGAGTGGAATCCCGTCCATGCAAGGCCGGTGATGAGTGTAATCCCACCGAGGTAAGGTTGATGTTGGAAAATGCGTTCCAACATGTTATCCGCGTATTCGAGTCATAGCTAGGTGCCAATATGAGAAAGTATGTATATGCCAATATGAGATTATGCATACATGTTAAAATGAATTGATATGTGTATCAATGTGATATGAAAAGTGAATTTCAAATGCGAAGCTATATATGTTTTGGTTAATGCATTGAGATATATATGTATCATTGTAAGTTGAGCTTATGAGATGTTGAGCATGACATAATGTTGATTATATGTTCATGCATCATGTTCATTTTGGATCGAAGATAAAGTCATGTATTTCATCATGATAATTGCTCGAGCTTGGACCCTGTATTGTCGAAGGTTTGTTTTATGAGCTTACCCTCACTAAGCTTTTATGCTTACGCTCTCTTTTGTTCGACAATGCAGATAAATAGCTTGTGGGTGGCATGGGAAAGGAAAGGTCTTCAAGTGTTGCTTTGGTGAGCTCAATGTATGATTTATAAATTAAAGATTTGTAATAGAAAAGCAATGGGATAGGTGTTGTTGTTTTTGATGCTTTGAGGTGTGTTGTTTTGGTTTGGCAATTAGATGCCTTGTTTGATTTATAAATATCACTTATGATGCATGCCTTGATGAATGCTTGAGTGATGTATGTCTGGTAGATGTTTAAATTGTTTATCATGTGTGTTGGTCATATGCCTTGTGAGAATGCCTAAGAGTATGGATGTTGAAGCATGAGACCTTATGTGCTTGTTTGCCTTCTTTGATCGAATGCATGATTTTCCTTAGTTGACTAAGGTATGCTCATGTTGAGTTTCATGTATGAAAGGTTTTAATGTATATTTTACCATGTATGTATGATGGTTCATATTCATGTTTCGAGTATGTTGGAGTACGTTTAATCTAGGACGTATGCCTCTAGACTTGGGTGGTTGGTGTTGTGTGCTTTTAGCGTTTTTAAGCTCTTATGTATGGTTGTATATGAACATGAGGTGTTTTTATCGTTGAAAGACATTAGAATGAAGCAAAATATGCTCCCCTGCACCTAGGTTTCGAAACTAGAGGTAAAGTTTCGAAACCTTTGCAAATTTTTGGATTCCAGAGGCCACTGCCAGCCAAAGTTTCGAAACCTTTGGGCAAGGTTTCGAAACTATGGTCAAAGGTTTCGAAACCTTCCCAAGGTTTCGAAACTTTTGGGGAAAACTGCATTTTTGAGCATGTTAGAGTCATTTCTGGAAAAAGTGTTCTTATACAAAGTTGTAGAAGACAAAATTTTACATGAAATAGAGGTATTATTTGCTCAAAAATGTTAAGTATAAGTCTCTGAATTGTTGTTAGAAGTTGACGGGACTGAAACTGAATGAATTGGAATCTGCTGGTCTAAATTGTGAAATTCGAAATGTTTAGGGGTTTAATTGATACCAATAAATTCTGAAAAATTTATTAGAAACAGGGGAGGTATTTTAGAAAGGAAAAATAAATAATTTAGTTTGAATTATATATCAATTGATAGTCTAAATATCATTAGAACACATAGAAGATCAAAATGGACTAGTTTGTAAGAATTGATAATTTGAGGGCTTATATGCCCTGTTTGACCCTTGTAGGCCTGTTTGAAGAGAAAGATACATAGGTACTATTATGCCATTAGCCAAGATTAAAATTTGGATGTTTGAATGTGGTTTAGGAGTTTAAATGTTGCCTCGTGTGATATATTCCGTTGTTTGATCACTTAGAATTTAATACTCGAATGTGACAAGATTAAAAAGAAAAAAAAAGGGTCGTTAATCAAGGTTGACTTTTGGGTTGACTTTGGTTTTCCCCGTGTAATCTTCGTAGTTCGCGTTAGCCGTCTAGGCCGGGCTACGGGGGTTACATTTGTTAGAATCAGAGCTTAAGGTTTCCGAGACCTTGGGCAGGTAAGTGAAGTAAGTTATGTTTTATGATTGATATGCACGGTGTTTGCTTATAATGTAAGCATGTTGCTTGTTTTTCGAGTATGCTGAAATGAATGATTGCTTGCTTTGTAAGTATGATTGCTTGTGTGACAAGTATGTTGATTGTTTGTTTAAAAGCATGTTGCTCGTTACCCGTGTATGCGGTGATGTGTGATTGTTTGATGGAGAAGATATGTTGTTTGATAGTACGCATATGTTTGCTTGTTTAGCAAGTATGCCTTGTAATATGCGTGATTAAGCATGTATGTGTGTTGAGTTGCTTGAAGCATGTTGAGTAGAGTCCCATTGCTTCTATTACATCGGAAAAAGAGATTTTAAGTGAGGAAATCATACTTGAGCCACTTGGACCTTTTCCTTTGCTAACCCAGTTTGTATGTTAATGTGTTGTTGTTGTTGTTGTTGTTAGTTTATTGTTTTTTTGGTAAGTTTGAGGTCAAGGCATGGATTGTGAATCTGTAAGTGGAAACGGTGGATTCTGAAAAAGGTGAATGATGTTGAGGGAGTTCATCGCTTTAGTCAGGGAAGTATGGTTATACCAGAGTTGAGGTACAAATTGTTTGACTGAGTTAGTGTGTATATGGGTTGGTTCCTGTTGATGAGGAACGATGTGATTGGTTCTGGTGTTAGTGGTGAAAGAGGTGACGACCTATGAGTGGGAGTCAGAGTGGTATCGATGTCATAGTAGATAAGCCTTGGTACAGTTTTGAGCTTGTTCCCTTCTGGTTGATTCTAAATCTGTACATTGTTAGCAAGCATGCAAGTATGAATGAGCCGATGAGGTGTCAGAGGTAGGTATGAGTACCTTAGTTCTTTTGGCGAGATCTAGGTTGGGGTCTCGTGTGAGTGATATGAATTTCAGAAATGTTAGTTGGTGATCGTTGGGATTTAGCCTATGGTTTTAATGCAAGACAGCCGGTCAGTGTCCGTGAGTGGAAATCAAATTGTATGATTGGGCCATTGTACGTCTGAGTTGTCTTTCAGTTAGAAGGAAGGATGAAGATACTTCTGATATAGTTGAGCCGAGAAGGAAGTCTTGAGTTTTAAATTCAGATTGTTTGGTAGTGGGATGTTATGAGTCGTCAAGACCGATGTTACAGAACAAGTTCAAGCATGATTGTTTGTGTGTGATTAGAACTGCCTTTTGAAGTTTCAAGATGCTCTAAGAACAGTCTAGAAGAATCAGATGTTGTTGAAGAACCAGTTTGAAAACAAGAGGGTCGAAGATTATCAGCTGTGCACAGGTGTAGTTACAATTTCTTCGGATTTGTCTTTTTTTTTCGTGTGAGCATGCGAAGAAAATTTGAGGTACGTGTTGAGACCTTGGAAGTAGAGACATATATGACTAGACCTTGTGGTGAAATAGTGATGTCCATGAAGATGTACAGAAGTGTTTGTTGGTGGTTCGGAGTTACTAGTTTCTAGTAGATGTGAAGTGATCGTCTTCCTACAGTTTTGAGGTACGTTTTGACAAGGTTTGGCTTGAAGAGCACAGAGTTAGTGTAAACGTTGAGACAAAGAGAGAGTTGCCTTGAAGTTGCAGATTCCTGTGTGACTGTAGTAGTAGGTGAGGAGGTGAACTTATTGTCGAATGTTGATCCAGCTGTGGAGGTCGAAGATTTATTGAGTTTAGATGGCAGGCTTGCTTACCAAGTGTAATGAATTTGATTTTGAATGTAGATTAGACCGCAGAAGGTTAAAATGGTTTGTGATTCTTCCTAGAATTGTTTGGAAGAATTGCCTGGTTTGTCTCCTGACAGAGAAGAAGAGCTTATTATTGATACCGTCTCCGAGTTTGCTTCTACTTTGATTTTTCTGTGTCTTATAGTTCCCGAAAGAATTGAGAGTGTTGAAGAATCAACTATGATGTTTGTTAGACCATAGGTTCATTAGGCCTAGTACGTCATATTAGAGGATGACAACACAATTTGTGAAGAAGTGAGAGTGGCAGTACGAGGATGTGGTTAGATTCAGACAGTTGAAACCAGTGGCAGTGAATGATTAGTATCCGTTTCCAAGTGTCAGCGATTTGTTGATCAGTTAGTGGGTGCTTCAGTCTTTCCGAAGATTAATTTGAGATCCAAGTATTACCAGTTGGAAGTGAGAAAAAATTGAAGTAATGAAGACAGCTTTTGGGGCAATATATGATCACTTTGAGTTCCGAGTTATGCCGCCTCGCTTGACTAGTGCGTTAGTTACCTTATAGAGATATTGAGCAGAATATTTTCCCGAGTTCCTTGATCAGTTGTACTTGCTTCGAAGACTTGGGGACAAGCTTGTGTAGTAGGAAATATGCAGTATGTATGTACATATCATCTGAACTTAAAAAAAAAATTGAAGACTTAGGAAGAGTTGCAACTTGAAGTGCATAAAGTGTTAGAACTGCTTGAAGACTGTAAAATCGGGATTGAGTACCATCCGAAGAGAGTCAACGTAGTAACCGATGTTCCGAGTTGTAATTGTTGTTAGAATAGTAGTTGAGTTGTGAGCTATAATTGTCGGATTCAATTTGTTAAGTGATAGTGCTTCTGTGACCGAGTTTCGGGTTGAGCCTACTTTGAGTTAGAATAATTAAAAAGAAACAGTTGCAAGACAGGTTCTTGGCACCTCGCGTGCAAGACATAGTGTTTTGAGACGTATTGTGTGGGCCGAAGCACACGGCAGTTCATTTGTATTGCATCAAAGTAGTATGAAGACATATTGTGGGTTGAAGATGAGTACTTTTGAATTGAGTTGATGGATGATGTGGTTCAGTATGAAAGTAAGTGTGTAAATTGCCAGTGTGTCAAGATCGAACATCAATCTTCTTTTAGTTTATTACATCCGCGGGAGATTCGTATTGGAAGTGAGTAATAGATTCAGGAGATCTTGTGTCTGATTCGCCTCCGATTTCCTCAGTGAAAACTTAGTTGAGTAATCAATGTTAGCTGCACTGTATGTGATCCTTTATACACGTTCACGTTACTTCTACCGTGGATAAAATAGCAGAGTTGTGCCTTGGCAAGAGTGTGAGTTGTACAGAGTTTTGAGATCGATAGTGACCGATAGAGATTCGAGTTTTCGACTAGATTTTTGAAGTCGTCTGTATAGTGTTTGGTTATCGGTTGAAGTCAGATGGTCAGTTAGAGAAAGTTATGGGTCGAGTATTCAAACAGTGTTGTATGAGATTATGAATTGGGCTAATTCTGTTGTTTATCTGTTGCGGTTACCACCAGAATTAGAAAGGGGTTTGTGATGTGATTTGTGTATCTATGATTCGGGAGTGTGAGTCAGACATGTTCTGTGCTATGTTTGTAGAAGAGATCGAGTTGAGTTTAAAGCCGACATGCCTTGAAAGAACCGTTGAGATCTTAGCATCAGATATCGATAGACGGGTGGTAAGTCTACCGAATTGGTGAGTATGTTGTGGTGAGAAGGAGAGTGATGAGGAGTATGTTTCAGTGACTCTTCATGTTCGAGGAATTTCGGGGACGAAATTTCTTAAGTGGGGGAGAGTTGTAACACCCGTGTTTTGGGGTTAGGAGTTAGTCGGGTTAATTGGTCTGAGTCGGTAGAACTAATTTTAATCAAATTGATCTTAGTTGAGCAAATTGGGTTTTAAATAAAAAGGAGGGATATTTTGGTAATTTAAAAAAAAACTTTATATCTTAAAAAAATTATATCACCTAATCATTTTCCCTTATCTTCTTTCTTTTCCTCCTCTCCCCGTGAAAACCATCCCAAACTTCCCCAAACCCCCAAAACTTTGATTCATCAATTCCTTCATCAAATTAAGGGCGTTTTTGAAGGTAATTATGTTTTCTTAATCTCCTCTTCATCCTCTATCTATCTATATTCTTAGATTTCAAAGTTATGGAGTTTTGAAAATTAGGGTTCATATTAAAATTTGGGTTTTTAAGAGGGTTTTCCAATTGGTTTTGATAAATTGAGTTGGGGCTTTAGTTAATCATGTTAAAAGGTGTAACATATATCAATTTGGTTGAATTTTGGTAAAAATTCGAAGTGGATTCTTAGACCCATTTTTAAAGTGTCAAAAACTTAATTTTTGGTGAGTTTTAGATTGTAATTAAAGGGTTGATGGTTTATATATGTTAGGAGGATGTTTTGGAATCATTTAGATATCATTTGGGTGTTTAAAAACATAATTTTCTGCTAAGTAAAATAGAAGTATGAAAATGGAGTTTTGGAGGGTTTTGAGTGAGTTTTAGGGGTTGTTTTAGGTGGGAAATTGATAGCCAATGGTAGTACTATGATTAGGGATTGATTTGGGATCATTTGTGGGTGCAATGGATGTTGGAAACATAACTTTTGGAAGAGGTATTGGAGCTGTCCGAAATTGCTAAGTATGGGGTTTGGTCATGGTTTGCAAAATGGTAATTTGTACTTAAATTGTATTCCGGGTTGATAATTTGATGTTGGGCTGATTTGAGGTTGTTTGAATTGTATTGAGGTTGTTTTGAAGCAAGAATTTGGGTCGGCAAAGCATCGAGAAGAAATCCGAAAACTTGGAGGTGATGGTTGCTTGGTAGTTGAGCTTGGAGGTAGAGGTGAGTGGTTAAAATATTTTAAATGGTTTTGAGTAATTGGTTCGAGCATGTGAACTAGGTTGAGATTGATAGACTCACCTAGAGTTTGGATTAGGGTGGTAGCCTAATCCTAAGCTTTAGTTAGAGACATTGGATGATCTCTTTAATTGATGTTATGCCTCATGATGATTTGTGTATGTATAATGTGTTATACATGTTGTTGAGGCATGGTTTGATGCATTGCTATGCATGTGGTTTGGATTGTAAACTGTGTATGATGATGTTGAGTTTAATATGATGTAGGATGCCATATTATTACTCTTGAACATGACATTATGATGATTATGTATAATGTGATATACATGTATGTTGGGGCATGATTTAATGCATTGTTATATGCATGTTGTTGAGATATTTGATGTTGAGTTTAATATGAAGTAAGATGCCATATTATTACTCTGAACATCAAAGGTTGTGGAATTTGATTAATATTGGCACTAGTATGCTTGGGTACAATGATCGATCATTAGGATGAGTGTGCACACAAATTGAGTCAAAACGTACGTGGCCTTGGTGGCGTTAAGGCACCAAGGAGGAGTACGGTGATGTAATATTCCACCGGAAATTTATATATATTCTACGTGGCGATGAGTGGAATCCCGTCCGTAGGGCATGTGGCGATGAGTGGAATCCCGTCCATGCAAGGCCGGTGATGAGTGTAATCCCACCGAGGTAAGGTTGATGTTGGAAAATGCGTTCCAACATGTTATCCGCGTATTCGAGTCATAGCTAGGTGCCAATATGAGAAAGTATGTATATGCCAATATGAGATTATGCATACATGTTAAAATGAATTGATATGTGTATCAATGTGATATGAAAAGTGAATTTCAAATGCGAAGCTATATATGTTTTGGTTAATGCATTGAGATATATATGTATCATTGTAAGTTGAGCTTATGAGATGTTGAGCATGACATAATGTTGATTATATGTTCATGCATCATGTTCATTTTGGATCGAAGATAAAGTCATGTATTTCATCATGATAATTGCTCGAGCTTGGACCCTGTATTGTCGAAGGTTTGTTTTATGAGCTTACCCTCACTAAGCTTTTATGCTTACGCTCTCTTTTGTTCGACAATGCAGATAAATAGCTTGTGGGTGGCATGGGAAAGGAAAGGTCTTCAAGTGTTGCTTTGGTGAGCTCAATGTATGATTTATAAATTAAAGATTTGTAATAGAAAAGCAATGAGATAGGTGTTGTTGTTTTTGATGCTTTGAGGTGTGTTGTTTTGGTTTGGCAATTAGATGCCTTGTTTGATTTATAAATATCACTTATGATGCATGCCTTGATGAATGCTTGAGTGATGTATGTCTGGTAGATGTTTAAATTGTTTATCATGTGTGTTGGTCATATGCCTTGTGAGAATGCCTAAGAGTATGGATGTTGAAGCATGAGACCTTATGTGCTTGTTTGCCTTCTTTGATCGAATGCATGATTTTCCTTAGTTGACTAAGGTATGCTCATGTTGAGTTTCATGTATGAAAGGTTTTAATGTATATTTTACCATGTATGTATGATGGTTCATATTCATGTTTCGAGTATGTTGGAGTACGTTTAATCTAGGACGTATGCCTCTAGACTTGGGTGGTTGGTGTTGTGTGCTTTTAGCGTTTTTAAGCTCTTATGTATGGTTGTATATGAACATGAGGTGTTTTTATCGTTGAAAGACATTAGAATGAAGCAAAATATGCTCCCCTGCACCTAGGTTTCGAAACTAGAGGTAAAGTTTCGAAACCTTTGCAAATTTTTGGATTCCAGAGGCCACTGCCAGCCAAAGTTTCGAAACCTTTGGGCAAGGTTTCGAAACTATGGTCAAAGGTTTCGAAACCTTCCCAAGGTTTCGAAACTTTTGGGGAAAACTGCATTTTTGAGCATGTTAGAGTCATTTCTAGAAAAAGTGTTCTTCTACAAAGTTGTAGAGGACAAAATTTTACATGAAATAGAGGTATGATTTGCTCAAAAATGTTAAGTATAAGTCTCTGAATTGTTGTTAGAAGTTGACGGGACTGAAACTGAATGAATTGGAATCTGCTGGTCTAAATTGTGAAATTCGAAATGTTTAGGGGTTTAATTGATACCAATAAATTCTGAAAAATTTATTAGAAACAGGGGAGGTATTTTAGAAAGGAAAAATAAATAATTTAGTTTGAATTATATATCAATTGATAGTCTAAATATCATTAGAACACATAGAAGATCAAAATGGACTAGTTTGTAAGAATTGATAATTTGAGGGCTTATATGCCCTGTTTGACCCTTGTAGGCCTGTTTGAAGAGAAAGATACATAGGTACTATTATGCCATTAGCCAAGATTAAAATTTGGATGTTTGAATGTGGTTTAGGAGTTTAAATGTTGCCTCGTGTGATATATTCCGCTGTTTGATCACTTAGAATTTAATACTCGAATGTGACAAGATTAAAAAGAAAAAAAAGGGTCGTTAATCAAGGTTGACTTTCGGGTTGACTTTGGTTTTCCCCGTGTAATCTTCGTAGTTCGTGTTAGCCGTCTAGGCCGGGCTACGGGGGTTACAAGTTTAGGGTATATGGATTAGGGGTTTATGTGTAGGGGTTTAGAATTTAGGGATAGTTGTTTCAATTTAAGGTTTAGGGTTATAATTTAGGGTTTATAGGTTAGAGTTTAGTTTTTAGGGTAATATGGTGAGGATTTAGGTTTTAACCTATAAACCCTAAATTATAACTATAAACCTTAAATTGAAACAATTATCCCTAAATTCTAACACCTTACACCTAAACCCCTAAACCCTATACCCTAAACTAATTCCCTATACCCTAAAACTAAGGCGCTTGTGGAAACTTTCAGTTTCCACCGCTTGTGTATAGAATATTTATCCTTAATAAATTTAACAGTTTATATTGAAAAAAATCAATTACTAAAATGATTGTGTCTACCAGAAGGCGACGTTAAAGGTTATTGCAGGTTTATTTCATTAGTCTCTCAGTTGTCCAGTAGTGAAGTGATTGTATATGTCGAGTTATCACATATATCGATCATTGTGCTAATGTACAGTTGCATGTAATGCGATAAGTGGTCGAAGGTGTGTCAAGAGGGTGCAGTGTCGAGTTCTTAAAATATTAATGGTTAAATTTATTGAATTATTATTTAACTAGGACCACATTGAAAAAATATATAAGTTTAAAGACTAAAACTATTATTACACTAGTTCATGTTTTAATTTTAACGCAAAAATGATCATTATGTAAAAACTCAAATTGAGTAACTAAATTATAATTTTTTTAAATATTTGCATATCTATCACTAAATCTATAATTTGTCTTGATACATTTTTTAATATTATTACTTTGACAAAAACCCTAGCCGCTCTTCGTACCAAAATCCTTAGCCGCTCTTCATACCAAAATTCCTTCAATTCTATTCGTTTTCTACATTGATCAATTCTTTTGATCGGTGGTCGACAATCAATTTTAATATTGGTTGTCGACCACCGGATCTATTAGTTTTCTTATTTTTTTAATAAAAATCTCCTTCTCTGTCTTTGCGACACGATTTTTACTCTGTCATTGTGACATGTTTTTATTTTTGTTTTGTGATTTGATTCATCTGTCTTTGTGGCATGTTTCAGCATACCCTAGCGATCGATTGTTGTTCGCACAGAGATTCAATCGGTGCTAGTTTTTGATTTATATTTTTGTCGGTGGTCACTTGGAAAGTTATATCCCCACTCGGTTGATGGTTGTTTGCCGATGAAATTAGTCCTGAGTAGCGGTACTTTTTGCTTGACAGCTTGGATCGCGCACCACTCCTTTCTCCTTCTTTATGCGTCTCGTTTGGACAGAGACAAGGAGATTCAGGAGGCTGCTAAATTTTGTTGGTATGCTTATCTCCATAGAAATTTTCATTTTTCTTTGTTTTTAGGTTGTAAATTTTTTTTTGGGTTGTTTAATCCAAATATATTTCTTTTTGGATGCATTGTAATTGAAATATTTCTATGAATTTAATAAAAATTTAGTGGCTTTTATCAAAAATATATATTATTTGATACGTTTAAGGCAAGATTTAAATTTCATTTATATGCAAGTTATTACATTAACAATTTAAAACTCTAGAATTTGAAACTCATTTCTTGAAGGGATGGTTGGAAATCACCATATACTATCAACAATCTCAGAACAAATTGTTAAAAGCTCTCGATTAACACTTTATTTCTTCTTAATTTGTAGGTTCTAAACTCAATAAAAATAAAAATTTTATTCTCTCTTCCCTAAATAAAATTGTTAAAAAAATTTCACCGTTAACCTTCTACTTAAAAGCATCAAAATTGAAGAGAAAATCAAAATTGTCTAATTTTTTTATTATTAAATCCTCTGATTCAAAGGCAAACAAAGGGCTTTTAAAACATCTTTCTGTCACGTCATTTTTATTCAATCCCTAATTTTTTATTTGATTAGGGCTGTAAACGAATAGAACGTTTAACGAACCGTTCATGAATCGTTTGGCGAGAAATTTGTTTATTTATTAAACGAACGAACATGAACACAATTTTTTGTTCGTTTAATTAAATGAACGAACACGAACAAAGGGCTTGTTCATTCGTTTATGTACATTTATATTTGTTCGTTTATGTTCATTTATATTCGTTCGTTTATGTTCGTTCATTTATGTCCGTTTTGTTCATTTAAATTTATACACGTATGTCTAGGGTGTTCATTGTTCGATTAAACTGAACTAACCGAGTGAACCAAAACAAAATTGGTTAATCTATTAGATAATTTTAGGTTTCGACTAATGATTAAGAGTTTTTTTTTTTAAATTTCAATTATCGATTAATTAGGTTAAAAATCAGTTAATTAATTGAATTAATCGAACTAACCAAAAATATTAAATATTTAACACATTATATATATTCGTTTATGTTCATTTTTGTTTGTTTATGTTCGTTTACCATTTAAACAAACGGACATGAACAAACTACATTCCTTAATGAACAAACACGAACAAGAAATTTTGTATTCGTTCATTTGCGTAGTTAAAGTTAAACGAACGAACATGAACATGAAAAATATCCATTTAAAAGTTAATCAGATAATTAATTTAATTCGAATTCGAACTCGCCGTGCATGCACAGCCGTTGCCCAACATCCATAATTTTGTGTTTAGAGTTTTTAGTTTTCTAAAAATAAGTATTTTAGTTTAGAGTTTAGAGCCCTAAAAATTCGTATACCTCTTCTTTTCTAGCAAACGATATTGTGAAGCCGTGTTATTTTCTTAGAGCACCAAAAATTCAACCGCTCCTGTAACACCCTAAAGCAATAGTATTTTGAAGAAAAAAAAATGCAATCAGTGGGTTTTGAACCGTGACCCCTTGAGTGGAGTCCATGTGACTTAGCCGTGTGAGCTAAGGTAAATTCTGAATATGGTCTACCTCACTTCTCCTTTATGTTTATTGTTTAGATTATACAAATATAAGAAAGTAAAGAAAATATCCTACCTACGGATATTGGTTCTATTAATTCTAAGAAACCAGATCTAAAAAAAAGAGATACGACTCTTCGTCTTCCCCTCACCTCCCATCATCGATTTCCCTCCCCGATCCGGCGCCACCGCTCAACCGTGACTGCCACCGCCACAGCCGAACGAACCGCCGCGACATCTCGATCGAAAGCCTTAAGGTTACTCGCGTATCTGTAGCCGCAATCGCCGGCAATCAAGCGTCGAATATTCGACGAACCGAGGGTTTGAGGCTGATCTGTTTTCCGTCGTTTTCGGCCGTTGTTGACGCCGATTTGCCGCGCTGCCATCGTTGATGGATTCTCCGTCGTAAGGCGAGCAAAACCCAAGCTTCCGTTCACCGAACCGACATCGTTTCCCTCATCGCCGGAGTTACGTCGAAACCGGTCTTCCCCTCATCTGTTCGGTAAGTTTTATGGCTGAAAACTTAAATTTATCGAGTTATAGTTTAGAAAATAAGGAAAATGGTGTGATCGGGGCGTTTTCGGGCTTATTTTTGACCGTCTAGGGCCGCGCGTGGGCCTCACGCGCCGTCCGGGGCGATTTCCGGCCGCCCCGGACGGTGGTCGTTGAACCGGCCAACTCAAACCGACCCGACCCGACCCGACCCGTTGACCGACCCGACCGACCCGTTGACCGACCCGTTGACCGACCCGACCCGACCCGTTGACCGACCTGACTCGACCCGTTGACCGACCCGACCCGACCGACCTGACCGACCCGTTGACCGACCCGACCCGTTGACCGACCCGACCCGACCGACCCGTTGACCGACCCGACCCGACCGACCCGTTGACCGACCCGACCCGACCGACCCGTTGACCGACCCGACCCGACCGACCCGTTGACCGACCCGACCCGACCGACCCGTTGACCGACCCGACCCGACCGACCCGTTGACCGACCCGACCCGACCCGACCTGCTGACCGACCCGACCCGTTGACCCGACCCGGTCACCAATGACGTCAGCATGACGTCAGCGTTGACTCTGACCGCTGACGTCAGCATGATGTCAGCATGACGTCAGCGTTGACTTTGACCGTTGACCAAAAAGTCAAATTTTCCGAAAACTCATATTTTATGTTTTTCGACGTCCTGAGTCCGATTTTGAAGCCCGTTTTGCAAAATTCTGACCCGAAAGCCTCCGAATTGGACCTTGAACTCTAGTCCACTTATGTATTTTAATAATCAATTATGAGCACTGTGAATGAGGACTAAAATTGAAATTGGTGCGATTGAAGGTAATCAAAGTTCCTTGTATTCGGGATGTAGAGGACGTCGCATTCGAGTTCGAGAGTGATTGAACGGAGTATCAGGATCGACCGATATAGCAAGTATTAAAGGTAATACACTACTACCTCTTGTATGCTTTATGAGCATGTTGGTATGTGTTATTGCATGCATAAAAATGATGATAAGTACTGTTAAATCTGCTCAAGTTAAATCGAATGTAGAAACGAGTATGATAAATTAAGACCGAAATGCTCGAATAAGACAGCTAATCTCCAATTCTGAGCATTAGTGTGAAATGTTTAAATGTGAAAAATTATAATGTAGAAATCTCTGAATGCCTGGTTGGATTAGACCTGGCAAACTTGACCCGAGAACCGAAACTCGAACCGAATTACCCGAACCCGAACCGAAACCGAAAATCAACCCGAAATTGACTCGAAATCTGATACGAAATTTGATCCGAAACCCGAAATAAACCGAACCGAAACTGAACTGAATTTAGTTGAACCGAATAGACCCGAACCGAATAGACCTGAAATGACCCGAAACACAATAGACCCGAACTAAAACCGAACCGAAACCGAACTAAAACCGAAACCGAATCTGAACCGAAAATATCAGACCCGAAATAACCGAAACCGAAATGACCCGAACCGAACCCGAACCGATTGACCGCTTGCCACCTCTAGGTTGGATACCCGATGAGCAAATAGAATTTCTGAGCTACCGTTTGCGTCTTGTTGGTATACATTACCAAAATGCCCATGTATGATAAAATGATCATAATGCCCCTGGTAGGCTTAAATGACTAAATCACATATGATATGCCTAAACTCTCAGCGATCTTGATGTATCATCTCCTGACTATCTGGTTTGAACCGTTAGTACAAACCCCTCTTTTAATAGGGGCCTTGTTTCAAAGATCCGTACAACTATCAAAAGTTAATATGATATCTTCCGTAAATGTCAAGTATCTCCAAGGAAATAAACTATTCCACCTAGTGTGTTCCATGTGTCTACACAACTGTTTTTGCATACGGAGTTACATGTTATAATACCGATTATGTGCACATGATAGAATACTTGGACTCACATGAACATGACATGTTTATAATTAAACATGACCGTACTATATTTCTGATATATGCATATGCACATGATATGACCAACATGCTATATGGATGATATATTACTAAAATACAGCTATTGATTAACCAAACCGTTGCATTAATTGTTACTGGGGTACTTGGGATAGAATATGAAGTGACCGTAGGTTCAGCTCTGATCCAGCTGGTAATTCCTTTACCGTTACAGGTTCCTATGCTTCGGCCAGGGTAATTCCTCACCATTACCGTTACAGGTTCCTATGCTTCGGCCAGGGTAATTCCTCACCATTACCGTTACAGGTTCCTATGCTTCGGCCAGGGTAATTCCTCACCATTACCGTTACAGGTTCCTATGCTTCGGCCAGGGTAATTCCTCACCATTACCGTTACAGGTTCCTATGCTTCGGCCAGGGTAATTCCTCACCATTACCGTTACAGGTTCCTATGCTTCGACCAGGGTAATTCCTCACCGTTACCGTTACAGGTTCTTATGCTTCGGCCAGGGTAATTCCTCACCATTACCGTTACAGGTTCCTATGCTTCGGCCAGGGTAATTCCTCACCGTTACCGTTACAGGTTCCTATGCTTCGGCTAGGGTAATACCTACCATACCGTACCGTACCGTTCCCTAGGTAATCCTTTAGGATGGCACTTATGCCCAATGGGCACTGGTCAACGCCTTTGACGCAGTTTTGGGGAATTGCCTCGTGGAGTGTGGTTGGAGGGAAGATAAAAGATTTAACCGTGCTGTATTATTACTTGTACTATATGTTTTGAACTAGCAATGTATATTATACTGTTATTATACATGATCTACTTGCACTGTTGGAACACACTAGGAACCGAACTCTCTAATTCCACCTCCGTATATTAATAGCCTATAATTACCGTCTAATTCTCGATGATTGAATAAAGAATAAGTACCGTTATTCTCAAATATAACGTTACCTGAAATATCGACAAAGAAATGAAGACCGTTACTAAGTAAATCATCATGAAAATGTTATGCCTACCATATATCTGCATGAGCTTATAGCATCTTTTGGTAGTTTTGTATTACTGAGCTTTTCCAAGCTCATGTTGTTTTTACCATCACAGGTTAAAGGTATAACGTTTGACATCAGTGTTCGGAGTTCTCTCGGCGTTGCTTTTGGAGTACGGTACCGACATAGTTAGTGGGTATGCATATTATTATTGTTTTCATAATAGTGTCTGTAAAAATGTTTTCTGAAATCCCGTTATATGTTTAAATGCTTTCATGAAAGAATATTTTCAACAAAAGTTACCGTTATAATTTAATATGTATTTTTCATAGAAAGAGTTTTATGTGTATTTTTACCGTGGGTCGCTCTTGTGACCCTAATGTGACTTCCTAGGATCCGTCGTAACGCATAGGCGGGTCTAGAGGGTTACATTTAGTGGTATCAGAGCTTAGAGTTGCGTCATTCTGGGTAGATCGGCCGATCGTCTGTCATAGAATGTCTGGTCTGTGCATGCCCCTAGATCATAACCGTACTCCTCTATGCCGAGACTCCGATGTTGAATCCTTTCCTGTGATATGTGCAAGTAACCGTTCTGTCCATAATAGCTTGATCCGTACTGGAAAGGAATATTGATAATGTCTGTCTACGAGTTGGATTAAATTGATGGATTTGAATCCAGATAAAGAAACTGAGATAGTTAATGCGTGTGGAATTGAAGATATGAATTTGATAGAGAATGAATGTTTGATCATGCGGGATGACCGATGTAAGATTTCATGAAAGGCTATTCAGTGATAATGACTGTGTTTGAAAATACTCTAACGGAAATGTGAAAAAAAAAAACTCTACGAACTTCAGAGAGAAGTGTTTGCGGTTGTACAGAAAGTGTATAATCTGTGGTGCCTCCGTTATACCGAAGGAAATAGTTACCTGAACATTGCGCTGAAAGTAAGCGTTATCCGTTCGAAACATTGGATTGTATTTGTTCAGCATGGAGTAAGTCATTTTGGGAAAAGTGACGTAATGTACCGTCATATGTATCATACTTACTGAAATTGGATGTTCACATCTTGATTCTAGAGAGCCTTGGTTGACGCTTTGAGTACTCGCATAAACTTCACGCACAGTTGTTCGTCCGTAAATTGACTGTCAACCTAGTAAAGTAATTCAGATTCTGAAATATGTACTTTTAGACTGTATGACTGACTTTTGTGGCGACGAGAATGTTTTGTGCTCTTGACTGAGTATGTCATAATAATAATAAAGGATATGAGACAAGTTTTGCTTAGCACCGTATGAAGTTTAAAAGCGGATTCAAGTATCATATTTTGATTAATTGGTCCGAGATGTATGATATGATGAATGTAGATTTAATGACAGTCTAAGTGTTTGGAAATACTACCAGATTAATATGTGATCATCTGAGAGTCCTGAGAAACAAGGATACCTTGATAGATAAGTTTTCAGTACAAGAACGGATGAAAGATTAGTTCTGCATTTCTATGACTCTAGTAAATTTCGAGGACGAAATTTCTTTTAAGGGAGGGAGAATTGTAACACCCTAAAGCAATAGTATTTTGAAGAAAAAAAAATGCAATCAGTGGGTTTTGAACCGTGACCCCTTGAGTGGAGTCCATGTGACTTAGCCGTGTGAGCTAAGGTAAATTCTGAATATGGTCTACCTCACTTCTCCTTTATGTTTATTGTTTAGATTATACAAATATAAGAAAGTAAAGAAAATATCCTACCTACGGATATTGGTTCTATTAATTCTAAGAAACCAGATCTAAAAAAAAGAGATACGACTCTTCGTCTTCCCCTCACCTCCCATCATCGATTTCCCTCCCCGATCCGGCGCCACCGCTCAACCGTGACTGCCACCGCCACAGCCGAACGAACCGCCGCGACATCCCGATCGAAAGCCTTAAGGTTACTCGCGTATCTGTAGCCGCAATCGCCGGCAATCAAGCGTCGAATATTCGACGAACCGAGGGTTTGAGGCTGATCTGTTTTCCGTCGTTTTCGGCCGTTGTTGACGCCGATTTGCCGCGCTGCCATCGTTGATGGATTCTCCGTCGTAAGGCGAGC
Source organism: Hibiscus trionum (assembly GCA_030270665.1). NCBI lineage: Eukaryota > Viridiplantae > Streptophyta > Magnoliopsida > Malvales > Malvaceae > Hibiscus > Hibiscus trionum. The sequence continues at coordinate 2,903,101 of BSYR01000016.1, forward strand.
AAAACCCAAGCTTCCGTTCACCGAACCGACATCGTTTCCCTCATCGCCGGAGTTACGTCGAAACCGGTCTTCCCCTCATCTGTTCGGTAAGTTTTATGGCTGAAAACTTAAATTTATCGAGTTATAGTTTAGAAAACAAGGAAAATGGTGTGATCGGGGCGTTTTCGGGCTTATTTTTGACTGTCTAGGGCCGCGCGTGGGCCTCACGCGCCGTCCGGGGCGATTTCCGGCCGCCCTGGACGGTGGTCGTTGAACCGGCCAACTCAAACCGACCCGACCCGACCCGACCCGTTGACCGACCCGACCGACCCGTTGACCGACCCGACCGACCCGTTGACCGACTCGACCCGACCCGTTGACCGACCCGACCCGACCCGTTGACCGACCTGACTCGACCCGTTGACCGACCCGACCCGACCGACCTGACCGACCCGTTGACCGACCCGACCCGACCCGTTGACCGACCCGACCGACCCGTTGACCGACCCGACCCGACCGACCCGTTGACCGACCCGACCCGACCTGCTGACCGACCCGACCCGTTGACCCGACCCGGTCAACAGTGACGTCAGCGTTGACTCTGACCGCTGACGTCAGCATGATGTCAGCATGACGTCAGCGTTGACTTTGACCGTTGACCAAAAAGTCAAATTTTCCGAAAACTCATATTTTATGTTTTTCGACGTCCTGAGTCCGATTTTGAAGCCCGTTTTGCAAAATTCTGACCCGAAAGCCTCCGAATTGGACCTTGAACTCTAGTCCACTTATGTATTTTAATAATCAATTATGAGCACTGTGAATGAGGACTAAAATTGAAATTGGTGCGATTGAAGGTAATCAAAGTTCCTTGTATTCGGGATGTAGAGGACGTCGCATTCGAGTTCGAGAGTGATTGAACGGAGTATCAGGATCGACCGATATAGCAAGTATTAAAGGTAATACACTACTACCTCTTGTATGCTTTATGAGCATGTTGGTATGTGTTATTGCATGCATAAAAATGATGATAAGTACTGTTAAATCTGCTCAAGTTAAATCGAATGTAGAAACGAGTATGATAAATTAAGACCGAAATGCTCGAATAAGACAGCTAATCTCCAATTCTGAGCATTAGTGTGAAATGTTTAAATGTGAAAAATTATAATGTAGAAATCTCTGAATGCCTGGTTGGATTAGACCTGGCAAACTTGACCTGAGAACCGAAACTCGAACCGAATTACCCGAACCCGAACCGAAACCGAAAATCAACCCGAAATTGACTCGAAATCTGATACGAAATTTGATCCGAAACCCGAAATAAACCGAACCGAAACTGAACTGAATTTAGTTGAACCGAATAGACCCGAACCGAATAGACCCGAACCGAATAGACCTGAAATGACCCGAAACACAATAGACCGGAACTAAAACCGAACCGAAACCGAACTAAAACCGAAACCGAATCTGAACCGAAAATATCAGACCCGAAATAACCGAAACCGAAATGACCCGAACCGAACCCGAACCGATTGACCGCTTGCCACCTCTAGGTTGGATACCCGATGAGCAAATAGAATTTCTGAGCTACCGTTTGCGTCTTGTTGGTATACATTACCAAAATGCCCATGTATGATAAAATGATCATAATGCCCCTGGTAGGCTTAAATGACTAAATCACATATGATATGCCTAAACTCTCAGCGATCTTGATGTATCATCTCCTGACTATCTGGTTTGAACCGTTAGTACAAACCCCTCTTTTAATAGGGGCCTTGTTTCAAAGATCCGTACAACTATCAAAAGTTAATATGATATCTTCCGTAAATGTCAAGTATCTCCAAGGAAATAAACTATTCCACCTAGTGTGTTCCATGTGTCTACACAACTGTTTTTGCATACGGAGTTACATGTTATAATACCGATTATGTGCACATGATAGAATACTTGGACTCACATGAACATGACATGTTTATAATTAAACATGACCGTACTATATTTCTGATATATGCATATGCACATGATATGACCAACATGCTATATGGATGATATATTACTAAAATACAGCTATTGATTAACCAAACCGTTGCATTAATTGTTACTGGGGTACTTGGGATAGAATATGAAGTGACCGTAGGTTCAGCTCTGATCCAGCTGGTAATTCCTTTACCGTTACAGGTTCCTATGCTTCGGCCAGGGTAATTCCTCACCATTACCGTTACAGGTTCCTATGCTTCGGCCAGGGTAATTCCTCACCATTACCGTTACAGGTTCCTATGCTTCGGCCAGGGTAATTCCTCACCATTACCGTTACAGGTTCCTATGCTTCAGCCAGGGTAATTCCTCACCATTACCGTTACAGGTTCCTATGCTTCGGCCAGGGTAATTCCTCACCATTACCGTTACAGGTTCCTATGCTTCGGCCAGGGTAATTCCTCACCGTTACCGTTACAGGTTCCTATGCTTCGGCCAGGGTAATTCCTCACCATTACCGTTACAGGTTCCTATGCTTCGGCCAGGGTAATTCCTCACCGTTACCGTTACAGGTTCCTATGCTTCGGCTAGGGTAATACCTACCATACCGTACCGTACCGTTCCCTAGGTAATCCTTTAGGATGGCACTTATGCCCAATGGGCACTGGTCAACGCCTTTGACGCAGTTTTGGGGAATTGCCTCGTGGAGTGTGGTTGGAGGGAAGATAAAAGATTTAACCGTGCTGTATTATTACTTGTACTATATGTTTTGAACTAGAAATGTATATTATACTGTTATTATACATGATCTACTTGCACTGTTGGAACACACTAGGAACCGAACTCTCTAATTCCACCTCCGTATATTAATAGCCTATAATTACCGTCTAATTCTCGATGATTGAATAAAGAATAAGTACCGTTATTCTCAAATATAACGTTACCTGAAATATCGGCAAAGAAATGAAGACCGTTACTAAGTAAATCATCATGAAAATGTTATGCCTACCATATATCTGCATGAGCTTATAGCATCTTTTGGTAGTTTTGTATTACTGAGCTTTTCCAAGCTCATGTTGTTTTTACCATCACAGGTTAAAGGTATAACGTTTGACATCAGTGTTCGGAGTTCTCTCGGCGTTGCTTTTGGAGTACGGTACCGACATAGTTAGTGGGTATGCATATTATTATTGTTTTCATAATAGTGTCTGTAAAAATGTTTTCTGAAATCCCGTTATATGTTTAAATGCTTTCATGAAAGAATATTTTCAACAAAAGTTACCGTTATAATTTAATATGTATTTTTCATAGAAAGAGTTTTATGTGTATTTTTACCGTGGGTCGCTCTTGTGACCCTAATGTGACTTCCTAGGATCCGTCGTAACGCATAGGCGGGTCTAGGGGGTTACAATATTTCGGAAGATTCAAGTAACAACTTTTGACTCTTTATAATATTTTGTTGGCTGGGATTAGATTAGACAGGCTCTTTCATCTACCAATATTAATTACTTTCGTGTCTCAATAAGTGTTTCATATTAAACTAATTCCATTTTATAACATTGAGTCTTCAGCACAGTGAAATTAGATTCTAAATTTATAATTCAAGAATCAAGATCCCTCAACTAGGATTGTATGGTGTAGATTCTTTTTGATGTTTGCTCGTTATTTTTTGTTACACGTTCATCTAATGATGCAGCTGACTGGTTAACTAAAACTAAAAGCACCCGAAATCGTTTATGCTGGAAGGACTGGGTTTTGTCCATCTCTCCTGAATTGCTTTCTTTATTGGATTGTGTGGAATTCCATTATATTTTCCGAGAGGCAAACAGTTTCGCCAATATTTTTGCAAAAGGGGTGTAAAGAGATCGACTTGCCTCCAAGCTTGTGTGGATTAGTTTGCTACGCTCCCTCCATGGTTCCTGTTTCAGCCGTTTAGTGCACTTCCGCAATTTTGTTTCTTGGTTGTTATATTGTGTTTTGTTCCGTTGTACATATTATATTACCGATACTCTTTTCCTTCGATTAGGTTTAGAGGGTTTTAATGAAACCCATAATAATTTAATCTTAAAAAATTATACTTACCGATAAAAAAAATTAGGATTGTATGGGATAAACATACCTGTTTAAATTGTTAAAAAGTTGCTTTTAACAATGGCGTGCAAGACCGTTACGGAAAGAGAATGATTTAGGGATTAGTTCAGTGTTTGTGAAATATGGATAATTTAATATTAATATTTTAAATTAAAGAATAAAAAAATTAGAAAATAAAAGAAAAATAAAGGGTTATTCAACCCAAATTACCTCGTGAGATTAGAAATGTTCTTCAAACTTAAGTATGGTTTACATTCTTTCTTTATTTTCTCCGTTTCTTTTTTTTTTTTTACATTTTCCTTCTTAAAAACTAAATATGATTTCATTACAAATCATGCTTAGCTAAATCACCATAGCCAAGAGCAACGCCATAACCCAACTTACCTCGTGAGATTAGAAATGTTTTTCAAACCTTCAACATCTTTCTTGATTCTTGGAAAAATAGTTTAGGCAATCGGCTTAACCTTTAAGCTTCGCGTTTGCTTCATCCCGAAAAGTGCACGTCGTGGTGAAGTCATCTTGATCTACTGTTGGGGACGTGAAAAGGCTTGTAGCTGATTCAATTCCCTAAGAACAAACTTAGTGGTGGTCTACTAAGGGGAATTAAGATCAGACTTGATTCTCGTTAAGACAATTGTACGAGCACGAGCTTCTTCAGCACTAAGTGTAGCGTTTATTAGCATCAATTGTCGTGGCTAATCAACTCAACACTTAGTTCCAAGGATTACCCTGGGAATCGAGTTTACCTTAGAGAAGCAAGTTACAAGAGTTGGGCCTTGTAGACTGTAACCGACAAGAGATTGAAGTAAAATCACTTCAGTGATCGAGAGAAGTTGTGGCAAAGCGGAGCTTGAGGCTAACTTAATTTATAATTATCTTCAATCATTTCTTGCTTTACTTATTTATTTTAGTCATTCGATCTAATTCTTACAAACCCCTTTTGGTTACTTGCAGATTTCCCGGTTAAAGGTCAAAAGCGATCAATATTGGAAACTACCTAGTCCCAGTTGATCGACCCTTACTCTTTCTCTATACTATTTATTTTAATCATTTCTTTGAGTTTAAGGAAATTATTTTGACACTATATGACGTGTGTCAATGGGGCAGGATTGCTGTATCTGAACCGTGAGGGTAACCGAACCGTAATCGTATAAATAATTGTGGGGATCCCCAAAAAATATCATAAGGATCCATAATATTTTACAAAAATTTTAAAATATATAAAATTAACTTACATGTATACCTACTTATCTTATCATCAATATATTTGTGTCTTTTATTTAAACCTCATTAAGTTTGGATAATCTCTCTAGTAATTTACCATTTTTTGTTAATTATATAATCTATTTATCTATCTATTCTTGTCATTCATTTTACACAAAAACTTTGTTCCCCTTCAACCATATGTTTAAGTGTATTGAGTATATGACATGTAAAATGAAATTGACTATATATTTTGGTTAGTAAAATAGTAGATTTTGTTTAACTATTGGAATGGGGATTCTCCGAAAACCGTGGGGATCTGATGTGTATGGGGATGGGAACGAAAAATTCACCGAAACATGTAACGGGGATTACGCAAAACCATACCCGCAAGTGTTGGGGACAGAGTGAAAATGCAAAATCGTCGTCGAACCGACCAATTTCCACCCCTACTAACAGTTTTAATTAACAAATAGACTATTTTGAGCCGATATGAAATGTTGAAGATTAAAATACTTCAAAAAAGGACCAAAGTAATTATCCAATCGAATGTTAGAGATATTTTTTTTCACATTTTGCCTATTATTAATTCGATTTCGTTTATAATATGCATACTAATTTGGTTTCACATATGGTCGAAGGGGAAAGTTTTATCACCGAAGCTCAAATGGGGATGTGGATGAGGGTTGATATATCCGAACTGTGGGGATAACCGAATCGTAACCGTATAAATAATTGTAGGGATCCCCGAAAAATATCCATAAGGATCCCTGATATTTTATAAAAGTTTTAAAATATATAAAATTAACTCTCATTTACATGTATACCTACTTATCTTATTATCAATATTTGTGTGTCTTTTGTTTAAACCTTATTAAGTTTGGGTGACCTCTCTAGTAATTTACCATTTTTTGTTCATTATATAATCTATTTATCTATCTATTTATGCCTTTCATTTTACAGAAAAATCTTGCTTTCCTTCAACCATATGTTAAAGTGTATTGAACATATGACATGTAAATTGAAATCAACCATGTATTTTGGTTAGTAAACTAGTAGATTTTGTTTAACTTTTGGGGATGGGGATTCCCTGAAAACCGTGGGGATTCGATGGGTATGGGGATGGGATCGAAAAATTCACCGAAACATGTAACGAGGATTACCCAAAATTGTACCCGCAAGTGTTGGGGACGTTGTGGGGGATGCAAAACCGTCCCCGAACCGACTGGTTACCACCCCCACTAACAATTTTCATTAACAAATAGACTATTTTGAGCCAATATAAAATGTAGAAGATTAAAATAATTCAAAAAAACCAAAGTAACAATCCAATCGAATGTTACAGATTTTTTTTCACATTATGCCTATTATTAATCCGATTTCGTTTATAATATGCATACTAATTTGGTTTCACATATGGTCGAAGCAGAAAATTTTATCACCGAAGCTCAAATAGGGATGTGGACGAGGGTTCCTATATCCGAACTGTGGGAATAACCGAATCGTAACTGTATAAATAATTTTGGGGAGTCCCGAAAAATGTAACCCCCTAGACCCGCCTATGCATTACGACAGATCCTAGGAAGCCACATTAGGGTCACAGGAGCGACCCACGGTAAAAATACACATAAAACATTTTCTGAAAAATACATATTAGATTATAACGGTAACTTTAGTTGAAAAATACTCTTTCATGAAAGCATTTAAACATATAATGGGATTTCAGAAAACATTTTACAGACATTATCATGAAACATTAATGATATGCATGCCCACTAACTATGTCGGTACCGTACTCCAAAAGCATCGCCGAGAGAACTCCAAACACTGATGTCAAACGTTATACCATGATATATTCCTTTAACCTGCGATGGTAAAAACAACGTGAGCTTGGAAAAGCTCAGTAATACAAAACTACCAAGAGATGCTATAAGCTCATGCATATATATGGTAGGCATAACATTTTCATGATGTTCATCGCGGTAACAGTCTTTGTTTCTTTTTCTACTATTTCGAGGTTGCATCAAACTCGAGAATAACAGTACTTGTTCTTTATTCATCATTGAGAATTTGACGGGAATTGTAGGCTAATAATATACGGTGGTGGAATTAGAGAGTTCGGTTCCTAGTGTGTTCCAACAGTGTAAGTAAGACATGTACAACAACAGTATAATATATTTATATTTCCAGTTCAAGACATAAAGTTCAAGTGATAATACGGTACGGTTAAATCTTTTATCTACCCTCCAACCATTCTCTCCAAGAGACAGTCCCCCGAAACTGCGTCAAAGGCGTTAACCAGTGCTCATTGGGCATAGGTGTCATCCTATGGGATTACCTTAGGAATGGTACGGTACGGTATGGTAGGTATTACCCTAGCCGAAGCATAGGAACCTGTAACGGTAACGGTAAGGAATTACCCTAGCCGAAGCATAGGAACCTGTAACAGTAACGGTAAGGAATTACCCTAGCCGAAGCATAGGAACCTGTAATGGTAACGGTAAGGAATTACCCTAGCCGAAGCATAGGAACCTGTAACGATAACGGTATTACCAGCTGGATCAGAGCTGAACCTACGGTCATTTCATATTCTATCCCAAGTATCCCAGTATCAATCTATGTAACGGTTTGATGATCAATAACATCTGAAATTTCGGTAGATATAAAATAGACATGTATTTTCCATATAACGGTAATCAGAAGCATATTATTCAATCAAAACTATGATGTATCACACATATAATATAATCATGCTTTCGTCATGTAAAACAATATTAAAACGGTTATATAGCACACAAGGAACACCCTAGGTGGAATCGTTTATTTCCTTGGAGATACTTGACATTTACGGAAGAGTACATATTAACTTTTGACGGTTGAACGGATCTTTGAAACAATGCCCCTATTAAAAGAGGGGTTAGAATTAACAATTTAAACCGGACAGTCAGGAGATGATACATCAAAATCTTGCGAGTTTAGGCATTTCATGAGTGATTTAGCCATTTACTTATAAGGCATTATGATCATTTTATCATATGCAGGCATTTTGGTAATTTATACCAACAAGACGTAAACGGTAGCTCAGAAATTCTATTTGCTCATCGGGGATCCAACCTAGAGGTGGCAAACGGTCAATCGGTTCGTGTTCGGTTCGGGTCATTTCGGTTTCGGTTATTTCGGGTCTGATATTTTCGGTTCAGATTCGGTTTCGGTTTTGGTTCGGTTTCGGTTCGGTTTTAGTTCGGGTCTATTGTGTTTCGGGTCATTTCAGGTCGGTTGATTTCGGTTCGGTTATTTTCGGTTCAATGAGAGATCAGTCGTTTTTAATCAAATTTTTAGGTTGGTCAGATTTTTACACCCTATATATGACTTTATAAAGTCAATATATTTGACATTTTAGCGATTTGTGCGGCTGTTCATATTTTATCTTTCTTTATTTCTATTAATCGGGTCCATTCGGTTCGGGTCTATTCGGTTCGGGTCCATTCGGTTCGGGTCTATTCGGTTCGGGTCCATTCGGTTCAGTTTCGGTTCGGTTTATTTCGGGTTTCAGATCAGATTTCGGGTCAATTTCGGGTTGATTTTCAGTTTCGGTTCGGGTCTGGGTTCGGGTAATTCGGTTCGGGTTTTGGTTCTCGGGTCAAGTTTGCCAGGTCTAATCCAACCAGGCCTTCAGAGATTTCTACATTAAGATTTTTCACAATATCCGATACATTCGGGGCTATTTTGATTACTTTGGCCAACGAGGGCATTTTGGGTCTTTTAACAATTATGGGTGATTCGTAATTTCCTGTCCAGGTATCTTTCACATTTAAACATTTCACACTAATGCTCGGAATTGGAGATTAGCTGCCTCATTCGAGCATTTCGGTCTTATTTAATTTATCATGCTCGTTTCTACATTCGATTTAACTTGAGCAGATTTAACAGTACTTATCATCATTTTTATGCATGCATTAACACATACCAACATGCTCATAAAGCATACAAGAGGTAGTAGTGTATTACCTTAGTTTCGAGTTATACCGGTTGACTCCTGATACTACATTCGATCGCATTAGAATCCGGACTGGATGTCCCATGACATTTCGAATACCGAGATACTTGCATACCTTCAAATACACAAATTAACATTTCAGTTCTTATCCATAGAGCTCTTAACAAAATTAAATACTTTCGGGTTCAAGGTCAGATTCGGAGGCCTTCGGGTCAGAATTTTGTAAAACGGGCTTCAAAATCGGATTCAGGACGTCGAAAAACATAAAATATGAGTTTTCAGAAAATTTGACTTTTTGGTCAACGGTCAAAGTCAACGCTAACGTCAGCGTTCAAAGTTAACGCTGACGTCATGCTGACGTCACTGTTGACCGGGTCAGGTCGGTCAACGGGTCGGGTCGGTCAACGGATCGGGTCGGTCAACGGGTCGGGTCGGTCAACGGGTCGGTCAACAGGTCGGGTCTTGACCGAGTTGACTGGTTCAACCGGTTTAACCGGTTCAGACCGGGTTAGACCGGTTTGGACCCGGTTCAGACCAGGTTTACTCACCTCAATATCTCGATCACCGGACGGTCGCCGGAGTTCCTAAATGCGAAAATTCTGCCATAAAAATGTAGATCGGTCATCCACGGTTCCAAAACACTCCTTATTAACGCAAAACAAACCGGAAATGGACCAGAAATTACCTATGAAGCATTCGAACGGCCGGAAAACGACGAGATGCCGATGAGGGGCTTGCCGGCGTCGGACACACGATCGGATAAGGGGGTTTTGCTCCCCTCGACATGCTGAACCCGCCTGCACGGTCGACGCGCCTTATCGACGGCAGATGTAGCCGGAAAAGAGGGAAAACAGAGGCGGCCGAAATGGAGGCTTCGACGAAGCCTTGATCCAAAACCCACGGCGAACGACGGCTGATCTCTGCGAGTGGCGGCCAGGTATCCGACCAAAGGGCGACGACGCTCCGTTTGCTGCCGGCGGTGACGCCCACGACGGTGCGGTGGCAGAGATCGACGGTGAAGGGGGAGTTGAAGGGTTTGAAACTTTCTGGGTATTTTCTCTCCCAGTTCACATATTCGAATGTGTTCAAAGAGAAAAAAAAAATAAATTGGGTAGGTGAAAGGTTGAGATCTTTATTTATTATTGGTATAAGAGAAACATAATACTTTAAAATAAAACTAAAGAAAACTAACACCGAAAAAGTCCTCAGCTCAGATGGTTAACCCTTCTACCTCCCATGCCAAGGGGCACGGGTTCGAGTCCCGTTGGCAGTCACTCTCCTTTTTTTTTATTTATAAGTATAATACATATATATATATATATATATATATATATTTTTCCAGAGTGTTACAACTCTCTCCCCCTAAAAGAAATTTCGTCCTCGAAATTTACCAGAGTTGGATTAACACAGGATCTGCAATTCTTTTTATTTGCCTACAAAAACTTGTCCATTAGGATATGCTTATTCCTAGTGTCCTACAGACGGTCACAGATCAATCTTGCAACGTCCTTAGTCACTCGAAGTAACCTTAACCCAAATTCATCCCATCATACATCTCAGATTTGTTTATTAGAATACGGTAATTGCACCCTTACATAACCTTGTATGATGTCAAGCAAACACTTGTCTCATAACTTTTATTATAAACGATTTCAGTCAAAGATAAGAGACATTCCGATCTTCCACAGAAGTTAATCATACCACCCACAAGTATATCTTTTAGAGTTCGAATTACTCTTCTAGGTTGATCAAAATTTTCAGATGAAAAACTACAACTACAGTTCAGATAAGCACTCGGACTCCAACAACAACTCCAGAATTAGGATGTAAACATCAAATTTCAGTCATGGATGATATTTAACGATATACCAAGCCACACCATGGAGGAGATGCCTTTCTTCATACTGATCGAACACAACTAAAGTCATTAATAGATATCACTTACCTTCAACGTAACCAAAGGTCAGCACAGACTTTACATTTTCGCCACATTCACAAACACTTTTCTCTGAAGTTCATAGTTTTTTTTTAGGGTAATTTCAAACACAATCGTTATCACCGTATAACTTTTCATGAAATCTTACATAGGTCATCCTGCATTATCAAACATTTATTCTTAATCTGATTCACAAGTATAAACCATCTCAAATCCTTTATTCAGATTCAAATTCAACCTTTTAATTCAAGACACATACGAACGTTATAGACATTTTCTGTAAGCAGATGTTGAGCTATGAAAGGCAGAATACACAGATTGGGTTATTTTTGGAGAAACAATTCGACATCAGAGTTTCGGCTCGGAGGAGTACGATTATGATCTAGGGGCATGCACAGACCAGACATCCTATGACAGACGATCGGCCGATCAACCCAGAAAGACGCAACTCTAAGCTCTGATACCACTAAATGTAACCCCCTAGACCCGCCTATGCATTACGACAGATCCTAGGAAGCCACATTAGGGTCACAGGAGCGACCCACGGTAAAAATACACATAAAACATTTTCTGAAAAATACATATTAGATTATAACGGTAACTTTAGTTGAAAAATACTCTTTCATGAAAGCATTTAAACATATAATGGGATTTCAGAAAACATTTTACAGACATTATCATGAAACATTAATGATATGCATGCCCACTAACTATGTCGGTACCGTACTCCAAAAGCATCGCCGAGAGAACTCCAAACACTGATGTCAAACGTTATACCATGATATATTCCTTTAACCTGCGATGGTAAAAACAACGTGAGCTTGGAAAAGCTCAGTAATACAAAACTACCAAGAGATGCTATAAGCTCATGCATATATATGGTAGGCATAACATTTTCATGATGTTCATCGCGGTAACAGTCTTTGTTTCTTTTTCTACTATTTCGAGGTTGCATCAAACTCGAGAATAATAGTACTTGTTCTTTATTCATCATTGAGAATTTGACGGGAATTGTAGGCTAATAATATACGGTGGTGGAATTAGAGAGTTCGGTTCCTAGTGTGTTCCAACAGTGTAAGTAAGACATGTACAACAACAGTATAATATATTTATATTTCCAGTTCAAGACATAAAGTTCAAGTGATAATACGGTACGGTTAAATCTTTTATCTACCCTCCAACCATTCTCTCCAAGAGACAGTCCCCCGAAACTGCGTCAAAGGCGTTAACCAGTGCTCATTGGGCATAGGTGTCATCCTATGGGATTACCTTAGGAACGGTACGGTACGGTATGGTAGGTATTACCCTAGCCGAAGCATAGGAACCTGTAACGGTAACGGTAAGGAATTACCCTAGCCGAAGCATAGGAACCTGTAACAGTAACGGTAAGGAATTACCCTAGCCGAAGCATAGGAACCTGTAATGGTAACGGTAAGGAATTACCCTAGCCGAAGCATAGGAACCTGTAACGATAACGGTATTACTAGCTGGATCAGAGCTGAACCTACGGTCATTTCATATTCTATCCCAAGTATCCCAGTATCAATCTATGTAACGGTTTGATGATCAATAACATCTGAAATTTCGGTAGATATAAAATAGACATGTATTTTCCATATAACGGTAATCAGAAGCATATTATTCAATCAAAACTATGATGTATCACACATATAATATAATCATGCTTTCGTCATGTAAAACAATATTAAAACGGTTATATAGCACACAAGGAACACCCTAGGTGGAATCGTTTATTTCCTTGGAGATACTTGACATTTACGGAAGAGTACATATTAACTTTTGACGATTGAACGGATCTTTGAAACAATGCCCCTATTAAAAGAGGGGTTAGAATTAACAATTTAAACCGGACAGTCAGGAGATGATACATCAAAATCTTGCGAGTTTAGGCATTTCATGAGTGATTTAGCCATTTACTTATAAGGCATTATGATCATTTTATCATATGCAGGCATTTTGGTAATTTATACCAACAAGACGTAAACGGTAGCTCAGAAATTCTATTTGCTCATCGGGGATCCAACCTAGAGGTGGCAAACGGTCAATCGGTTCGTGTTCGGTTCGGGTCATTTCGGTTTCGGTTATTTCGGGTCTGATATTTTCGGTTCAGATTCGGTTTCGGTTTTGGTTCGGTTTCGGTTCGGTTTTAGTTCGGGTCTATTGTGTTTCGGGTCATTTCAGGTCGGTTGATTTCGGTTCGGTTATTTTCGGTTCAATGAGAGATCAGTCGTTTTTAATCAAATTTTTAGGTTGGTCAGATTTTTACACCCTATATATGACTTTATAAAGTCAATATATTTGACATTTTAGCGATTTGTGCGGCTGTTCATATTTTATCTTTCTTTATTTCTATTAATCGGGTCCATTCGGTTCGGGTCTATTCGGTTCGGGTCCATTCGGTTCGGGTCTATTCGGTTCGGGTCCATTCGGTTCAGTTTCGGTTCGGTTTATTTCGGGTTTCAGATCAGATTTCGGGTCAATTTCGGGTTGATTTTCAGTTTCGGTTCGGGTCTGGGTTCGGGTAATTCGGTTCGGGTTTTGGTTCTCGGGTCAAGTTTGCCAGGTCTAATCCAACCAGGCCTTCAGAGATTTCTACATTAATATTTTTCACAATATCCGATACATTCGGGGCTATTTTGATTACTTTGGCCAACGAGGGCATTTTGGGTCTTTTAACAATTATGGGTGATTCGTAATTTCCTGTCCAGGTATCTTTCACATTTAAACATTTCACACTAATGCTCGGAATTGGAGATTAGCTGCCTCATTCGAGCATTTCGGTCTTATTTAATTTATCATGCTCGTTTCTACATTCGATTTAACTTGAGCAGATTTAACAGTACTTATCATCATTTTTATGCATGCATTAACACATACCAACATGCTCATAAAGCATACAAGAGGTAGTAGTGTATTACCTTAGTTTCGAGTTATACCGGTTGACTCCTGATACTACATTCGATGGCATTAGAATCCGGACTGGATGTCCCATGACATTTCGAATACCGAGATACTTGCATACCTTCAAATACACAAATTAACATTTCAGTTCTTATCCATAGAGCTCTTAACAAAAGTAAATACTTTCGGGTTCAAGGTCAGATTCGGAGGCCTTCGGGTCAGAATTTTGTAAAACGGGCTTCAAAATCGGATTCAGGACGTCGAAAAACATAAAATATGAGTTTTCGGAAAATTTGACTTTTTGGTCAACGGTCAAAGTCAACGCTAACGTCAGCGTTCAAAGTTAACGCTGACGTCATGCTGACGTCACTGTTGACCGGGTCAGGTCGGTCAACGGGTCGGGTCGGTCAACGGATCGGGTCGGTCAACGGGTCGGGTCGGTCAACGGGTCGGTCAACGGGTCGGGTCTTGACCGAGTTGACTGGTTCAACCGGTTTAACCGGTTCAGACCGGGTTAGACCGGTTTGGACCCGGTTCAGACCGGGTTTACTCACCTCAATATCTCGATCACCGGACGGTCGCCGGAGTGGTCGCCGGAGTTCCTAAATGCGAAAATTCTGCCATAAAAATGTAGATCGGTCATCCACGGTTCCAAAACACTCCTTATTAACGCAAAACAAACCGGAAATGGACCAGAAATTACCTATGAAGCATTCGAACGGCCGGAAAACGACGAGATGCCGATGAGGGGCTTGCCGGCGTCGGACACACGATCGGATAAGGGGGTTTTGCTCCCCTCGACATGCTGAACCCGCCTGCACGGTCGACGCGCCTTATCGACGGCAGATGTAGCCGGAAAAGAGGGAAAACAGAGGCGGCCGAAATGGAGGCTTCGACGAAGCCTTGATCCAAAACCCACGGCGAACGACGGCTGATCTCTGCGAGTGGCGGCCAGGTATCCGACCAAAGGGCGACGACGCTCCGTTTGCTGCCGGCGGTGACGCCCACGACGGTGCGGTGGCAGAGATCGACGGTGAAGGGGGAGTTGAAGGGTTTGAAACTTTCTGGGTATTTTCTCTCCCAGTTCACATATTCGAATGTGTTCAAAGAGAAAAAAAAATAAATTGGGTAGGTGAAAGGTTGAGATCTTTATTTATTATTGGTATAAGAGAAACATAATACTTTAAAATAAAACTAAAGAAAACTAACATCGAAAAAGTCCTCAGCTCAGATGGTTAACCCTTCTACCTCCCATGCCAAGGGGCACGGGTTCGAGTCCCGTTGGCAGTCACTCTCCTTTTTATTTATTTATAAGTATAATACATATATATATATATATATATATATTTTTTCCAGAGTGTTACAAAAAATATCCATAAGGATCCCTAATATTTTACAAAAAAATTAAAATATATAAAATTAACTCTCATTTACATGTATACCTACTTATCTTATTATCAATATTTTGTGTCTTTTGTTTAAGCCTTATTAAATTTGGGTGACCTCTCTAGTAATTAATCATTTTTTATTAATTATATAATCTATTATCTATTATCTATCTATTTATGCCTTTCATTTTACAGAAAAATCTTGTTTTCCTTCCACCATATGTTAAAGTGTATTGAGCATATGAAATGTAAATTGAAATCAACCATGTATTTTGGTTAGTAAAGTAGTAGATTTTGTTTAACTTTTGGGACGGGGATTCCCTGAAAACCGTTGTAACCCCCTAGACCCGCCTATGCGTTTCACGGATCCTAGGAAGTCACATTAGGGTCACAAGAGCGACCCACAGAATTATTTCAAATAAACATATGGTTAAACCTTTAAAAATCATAAAGCAAATATATGATTTAAAAATGTAATTTCAGAAATCATTCAAAACGATAAAACATTTGTGATATAAGTTGCGGAAATAAGTTTCAGACTCATTTGTATAACACGACACACATGCCCCCTAGTTACACAGATACCATACTCCCTGATAAGCCGAAGAAACTCTCATACCGACGTTGATAGGTGCAACTTGTCTGATCTTTTATCCTGAGATGGTTAAAAAACAACATGAGCTTGGGA
Source organism: Hibiscus trionum (assembly GCA_030270665.1). Lineage (NCBI taxonomy): Eukaryota > Viridiplantae > Streptophyta > Magnoliopsida > Malvales > Malvaceae > Hibiscus > Hibiscus trionum. Next base: position 2,919,276 of record BSYR01000016.1, read on the forward strand.
AAGCTCAGTAATACAGAACTACCAAATGATGCTATAAGCTCATGCAGACATACGGTAGGCATAACATTATTATGATGATGTTCCAGGCGATACTTATCTCCATTTATGTTTCGCTGATTTAGTGAAACACTATTTGTTTGAGGACTACAAGGTTTGTTCTTTCTATGTTACTGAGTACTATGAGGGAGCTTATTATTCAGAGAGTCAACAGAGTGGCAGGTTGGAGAAGTTAAACCACGAAGCCTAGTGTGTTTTAATAAATTGCAAAACAATATACAGAAGTACTTAGCATCATATCATTTGAGCACATAACAGATTAAATGCAAATGCTCGGATGCATGTATGCGTTTACTAGTGACTACCCTCCAACCTTTCACCAAGAGACAATTTCCCAAAACTGCGTCATAGGCATTAACCAGTGCACATTTGGCATAGGTGCCAACCTAAGGGAATACCTTAGGAACGGTACGGTACGGTACGGACGGTATGATAGGTATTACCCTAGCCGAAGCATAGGAACCTGTAACGGTAGAGGAATTACCAGCTGGATCAGAGCTGAACCTACGGTCACTTCATATGATAACCCAACAGTATACCCCAACAGAATCAGTGTTCACATTTCCAGACATGATTAACAGAATATATGTGACAGATATTTTATTCATAATATCAGAAATAGAAGAATTTATGCTTTTGACGGATAAATAGGCATACTATTGAGCAGAGCAGAGCAGACACTTGTTATTCATCATGCAAACAGATTATATCATCATAGGTCAAGCAATCATATAGCAAGTAACAACTGAGCAAACATATACAATATCATTCCTGATCAAATCATTATACAATCCATATAGACAGAATGTAGCACACATGGAACACACTAGGTGGGACAGATCATTTCTTGGAGATGTTTGACATATACGGAATAAGACATATAGAACTTGTGTTGATTTGAACGGATTTCTGAAACGTGGCCCCTATTAGAAGGGGTTCATACTAACTGCTTAACCCAGATATTCGGAAGGTGATACTTCAAGACCTTAGAAAGTTCAGATATATTATGGGTACTTTAATTCTTTAAGTATACAAGGGCATTATGGTCATTTTGACGTTCATAGACATTCTGGTAATTATACCAACATTGAAAGCAATGGTTTACAGAACTCGGATATTATATTTGCTCATTAGTATTCTATCCAGACATTCAAGAATTTCTAAATTAACGTCTTTTAAGTTATCAGATATTTTCAGTGATATTCCGTTTATTTAGGCTATCATGGCCTTTCAGTTATTTTAGTCTTATTAACAAATTCAGAATTTCATCAAATACATAGTTACTGATTAACTCAAAAGGATATTTCAGTTATTTTAGACTGAGATATATCTGCCATTTCTTTCTAACTTACCATATGGTACCTTCATCATTCACATACTTAAGCGAGATTAAGGAGTCCTAACTCTCCGGCCCTTTACAGAAAATTCATTTATTTCAGAACTTGAGGTTTATCGTCACTCAGATTAATTAGACATCTCGATGCTCGAGGGCATTACCATCTTTTCAGTCATTACGATCATTCTTATCAAATTCACGTATTACTTAATGATGCCGAAAGCAGATTTTTGGTCATTTCCTTTATCAGATGCGTGGTTTAGTCAAACTTATGCTTTAAGGGGTATTTTCGTAATTTCATATCTAACATCTCATACTCCATATTCTGAACATTGGTTCTCAGACATCATTGATTGAGTTTCAGATTTAACTGTATTATTTTATTACGGTTAGCACTTTCGATACTCCCGGTCTATTAATATTCTTATCTGAATACTTTGATCTTACTGATTCTGATATTTAATATCGTATCGAATTCGGCTTAACAGAGTTCACAAATACACTTCATCACAAACATGCATGCTTTAACCGGATATCAACATGTGCATAAAGCATACAAGGGGTAGTAAGGTATTACCTTAGTTCCGAGTTATACCGGTTGACTCATGATACTACATTCGATCGCATTCGAATCCGGACTGGATGTCCCATGACATTTCTAATACCAAGATACTTGCATACCTTCAAATACACAAATTAACATTTCAGTTCTTATCCATAGAGCTCTTAACAAAATTAAACACTTTCGGGTTCAAGGTCAGATTCGGAGGTCTTCGGGTTAGAATTTTGCAAAACGGGCTTTAAAATCGGACTCAGGACGTCGAAAAACATAAAATAGGGCTTTTCGGAAAATTTGACTTTTTGGTCAAAGTCAACGGTCAAAGTCAACGGTCAAAGTCAACGGTCAAAGTCAACACTGACGTCATGCTGACGTCACTGTTGACCGGGTCGGGTCAACGGGTCGGTCAATGGGTCGGGTCGGGTCAACGGCTCGGTCAAACGGCTCGGCGGCTCGGTCAACCGGCTCGGTCAAATGGCTCGGTGGCTCGGTCAACCGGCTCGGTCAACCGGCTCAGCGGCTCGGTCAACCGGCTCGGTCAAATGGCTCGGCGGCTCGGTCAACCGGCTTGGTGGCTCGGTCAACCAAGACGAAGCCCACTCGCGACCGGCGGCGCGTGGGGCGCGTGCGGCGGCTGTGGGCGGCCGTTGGCCACCAAATTTTACATGCTGATAGTTTTCGACCTTCTGAACACGGTGGTGGCCTCGGATTTTCAAAATTCAAACTCAAAGTTCGAATACTAACCTTTTTAAGTTTTCCGACGATAAACAAACACCCCCTCCAACGGTGACTCCGATGATGATGTCGTTGGTACCGATGAACTCGTCTCGACAAGATGAACGCAATGGTGGTGGAGGTGTCGAAAATGGACGGTCGGATCTCGGTAGATCTAAGATTGGATCTCTACTTTTTTTTTTTCTTTCTTTCATTTCTTCTTTCATTTTTCCCCTCTGCCAAAACACGTTAACTTGGCAGATTTATTGTCTTTCAAACAAAAATGGTCCAATTACACTCTTAGCCATTTAATTTTTGGGGAGTTCACACTTTTGTCTCCAAATTTTATTCTGTTTTCAAATTGGTCATCAATTCCTTATAAATCAAGCTTCCCAAACCTGAATTCATTCAATTAAGTCCCAAAACTTATTATTTTAAGGGAAAAATATTAAATCTCCCAAAAAAATTTCTTAAAATTTTACTAGCCCCATTTGAGAATGTTACAATTCTCCCCTCCTTAAGAAAATTTCGTCCTCGAAATTTACCTGAATCAAACAGATGCAGAAACTGTTTTCTCATGGATCCTTCGATCTCCCAAGTAGCCTCACTAGGACTCCAATTTCTCCACTGTACTTTTACCATCAGAATGCGTCGATTTTCTTAGAACTCTTTCATCAAAATCCAAGATCGGTATCGGTTCATCCTTGTAGGACAAGTCTGGCCTCAACTCTACATTCTGAACTTGAATGATATGACTAGGATCTGGATTATTTTGTCTCAACATGGACACATGGAAGACATTAAGAACACGACTGAGCTGAGGAGGTAACTCCAGCTGATAGGCAACTGGCCTAACTCTCTTCATGATACGGTATGACCCAAAAATATCGGACTCAACTCTTTTTTTTTTTTTCTTCGTACTTTCTTTCATGGAGATACTTTCAGAATGACTTGATCACCGACTTCAAACTCAATATCTTTTCTTCTTCGATCAGCATAAGATTTCTATCTATCAAACGCCTCCTTCAGACGATTGCGAATCAGTCCGACAGTCTCTTCAGTCTCTTGGATCAACTCGGGACCCAAAGCCTTCTTATCATACAACTTTGTCCAACAGACCGGAGTATGACACTTATGACCATACAGAGCCTCATACGGTGCCATACGGATACTAACATGATAGCTGTTATTATTATAGCATATTCAGTCAAGAATACAAAACATTCTCGCCACCACAGAAGTTGATCTTACCGTCTGAAAGTACGTCTATCAGAATCTGAATTACTCTACAAGGTTGACAATCAATTTACGGATGAACTGTGCCTGAAGTTTATGCAAGTACTCAAAACGTCAACCAGGGTCCTCCAGAATCAGGATGTAACACCAAATTTCAATCAGGGATGATATTTATCGATATACCAAGCCACACTATGGAGGAGATGCCTTTCCTCATACTGATCGAACAAAACTAAGGTTTCACTTACCTTCAACGTAATATTCAGACAACTATTCCTTTCGTGTTTAACAGAGGTACCACAGATTATATACTTTCGGCATAATAACAAGCACTTCTCTCTGAAGTTCATAGATTTTTTTTTTTTTTTACCGCTAGGGTAATTTCAGACACAAATGTTATCACCGAATAGCCTTTCATGAAATCTTACATCGGACATCCCGCATTATTAAACATTTATTCTTAATCTGATTCAGATATTCGATTTCACACGCATAAACCATCTCAAGTTCCTTATCCAGATTCAAATTCAACCATTTAATTCAAAAATACAGACGAGCGTTATAGATATTTTCTATAAGCAGATGCTGAACTATAGAAGGCAGAATACTCAGATTTGGTTATTTTAGGAGAAACGATTCGACATCAGAGTTTCGGCTTGGTGGAGTACGGTCAGAATCTAGGGGCATGCACAGACCAGACACACTATGACAGATGATCGGCCGATCTACCCAGAAAGACGCAACTCTAAGCTCTGATACCACTAAATGTAACCCCCTAGACCCGCCTATGCGTTTCACGGATCCTAGGAAGTCACATTAGGGTCACAAGAGCGACCCACAGAATTATTTCAAATAAACATATGGTTAAACCTTTAAAAATCATAAAGCAAATATATGATTTAAAAATGTAATTTCAGAAATCATTCAAAACGATAAAACATTTGTGATATAAGTTGCGGAAATAAGTTTCAGACTCATTTGTATAACACGACACACATGCCCCCTAGTTACACAGATACCATACTCCCTGATAAGCCGAAGAAACTCTCATACCGACGTTGATAGGTGCAACTTGTCTGATCTTTTATCCTGAGATGGTTAAAAAACAACATGAGCTTGGGAAAGCTCAGTAATACAGAACTACCAAATGATGCTATAAGCTCATGCAGACATACGGTAGGCATAACATTATTATGATGATGTTCCAGGCGATACTTATCTCCATTTATGTTTCGCTGATTTAGTGAAACACTATTTGTTTGAGGACTACAAGGTTTGTTCTTTCTATGTTACTGAGTACTATGAGGGAGCTTATTATTCAGAGAGTCAACAGAGTGGCAGGTTGGAGAAGTTAAACCACGAAGCCTAGTGTGTTTTAATAAATTGCAAAACAATATACAGAAGTACTTAGCATCATATCATTTGAGCACATAACAGATTAAATGCAAATGCTCGGATGCATGTATGCGTTTACTAGTGACTACCCTCCAACCTTTCACCAAGAGACAATTTCCCAAAACTGCGTCATAGGCATTAACCAGTGCACATTTGGCATAGGTGCCAACCTAAGGGAATACCTTAGGAACGGTACGGTACGGTACGGACGGTATGATAGGTATTACCCTAGCCGAAGCATAGGAACCTGTAACGGTAGAGGAATTACCAGCTGGATCAGAGCTGAACCTACGGTCACTTCATATGATAACCCAACAGTATACCCCAACAGAATCAGTGTTCACATTTCCAGACATGATTAACAGAATATATGTGACAGATATTTTATTCATAATATCAGAAATAGAAGAATTTATGCTTTTGACGGATAAATAGGCATACTATTGAGCAGAGCAGAGCAGACACTCGTTATTCATCATGCAAACAGATTATATCATCATAGGTCAAGCAATCATATAGCAAGTAACAACTGAGCAAACATATACAATATCATTCCTGATCAAATCATTATACAATCCATATAGACAGAATGTAGCACACATGGAACACACTAGGTGGGACAGATCATTTCTTGGAGATGTTTGACATATACGGAATAAGACATATAGAACTTGTGTTGATTTGAACGGATTTCTGAAACGTGGCCCCTATTAGAAGGGGTTCATACTAACTGCTTAACCCAGATATTCGGAAGGTGATACTTCAAGACCTTAGAAAGTTCAGATATATTATGGGTACTTTAATTCTTTAAGTATACAAGGGCATTATGGTCATTTTGACGTTCATAGACATTCTGGTAATTATACCAACATTGAAAGCAATGGTTTACAGAACTCGGATATTATATTTGCTCATTAGTATTCTATCCAGACATTCAAGAATTTCTAAATTAACGTCTTTTAAGTTATCAGATATTTTCAGTGATATTCCGTTTATTTAGGCTATCATGGCCTTTCAGTTATTTTAGTCTTATTAACAAATTCAGAATTTCATCAAATACATAGTTACTGATTAACTCAAAAGGATATTTCAGTTATTTTAGACTGAGATATATCTGCCATTTCTTTCTAACTTACCATATGGTACCTTCATCATTCACATACTTAAGCGAGATTAAGGAGTCCTAACTCTCCGGCCCTTTACAGAAAATTCATTTATTTCAGAACTTGAGGTTTATCGTCACTCAGATTAATTAGACATCTCGATGCTCGAGGGCATTACCATCTTTTCAGTCATTACGATCATTCTTATCAAATTCACGTATTACTTAATGATGCCGAAAGCAGATTTTTGGTCATTTCCTTTATCAGATGCGTGGTTTAGTCAAACTTATGCTTTAAGGGGTATTTTCGTAATTTCATATCTAACATCTCATACTCCATATTCTGAACATTGGTTCTCAGACATCATTGATTGAGTTTCAGATTTAACTGTATTATTTTATTACGGTTAGCACTTTCGATACTCCCGGTCTATTAATATTCTTATCTGAATACTTTGATCTTACTGATTCTGATATTTAATATCGTATCGAATTCGGCTTAACAGAGTTCACAAATACACTTCATCACAAACATGCATGCTTTAACCGGATATCAACATGTGCATAAAGCATACAAGGGGTAGTAAGGTATTACCTTAGTTCCGAGTTATACCGGTTGACTCATGATACTACATTCGATCGCATTCGAATCCGGACTGGATGTCCCATGACATTTCTAATACCAAGATACTTGCATACCTTCAAATACACAAATTAACATTTCAGTTCTTATCCATAGAGCTCTTAACAAAATTAAACACTTTCGGGTTCAAGGTCAGATTCGGAGGTCTTCGGGTTAGAATTTTGCAAAACGGGCTTTAAAATCGGACTCAGGACGTCGAAAAACATAAAATAGGGCTTTTCGGAAAATTTGACTTTTTGGTCAAAGTCAACGGTCAAAGTCAACGGTCAAAGTCAACGGTCAAAGTCAACACTGACGTCATGCTGACGTCACTGTTGACCGGGTCGGGTCAACGGGTCGGTCAATGGGTCGGGTCGGGTCAACGGCTCGGTCAAACGGCTCGGCGGCTCGGTCAACCGGCTCGGTCAAATGGCTCGGTGGCTCGGTCAACCGGCTCGGTCAACCGGCTCAGCGGCTCGGTCAACCGGCTCGGTCAAATGGCTCGGCGGCTCGGTCAACCGGCTTGGTGGCTCGGTCAACCAAGACGAAGCCCACTCGCGACCGGCGGCGCGTGGGGCGCGTGCGGCGGCTGTGGGCGGCCGTTGGCCACCAAATTTTACATGCTGATAGTTTTCGACCTTCTGAACACGGTGGTGGCCTCGGATTTTCAAAATTCAAACTCAAAGTTCGAATACTAACCTTTTTAAGTTTTCCGACGATAAACAAACACCCCCTCCAACGGTGACTCCGATGATGATGTCGTTGGTACCGATGAACTCGTCTCGACAAGATGAACGCAATGGTGGTGGAGGTGTCGAAAATGGACGGTCGGATCTCGGTAGATCTAAGATTGGATCTCTACTTTTTTTTTTTCTTTCTTTCATTTCTTCTTTCATTTTTCCCCTCTGCCAAAACACGTTAACTTGGCAGATTTATTGTCTTTCAAACAAAAATGGTCCAATTACACTCTTAGCCATTTAATTTTTGGGGAGTTCACACTTTTGTCTCCAAATTTTATTCTGTTTTCAAATTGGTCATCAATTCCTTATAAATCAAGCTTCCCAAACCTGAATTCATTCAATTAAGTCCCAAAACTTATTATTTTAAGGGAAAAATATTAAATCTCCCAAAAAAATTTCTTAAAATTTTACTAGCCCCATTTGAGAATGTTACAACCGTGGGGATCCGATGGGGATGTGGACGAAACATGTAACGAGGATTACCCAAAACCTTACCCGCAAGTGTTGGAGACGTAGTAAGAAATGCAAAACTGTCCCCGAACCGACCGATTCTCACCCCTACTAACACTTTTCATTAACAAATAGACTATTTTGAGCTAATATAAAATATTGAAGATTAAAATACTTCAAAAAAAAATTAAAGTAATTATCCAATCGAATGTTAGAGATATTTTCTTTCACATTATGCCTATTATTAATCCGACTTCGTTTATAATATGCATACTAATCTGGTTGCAACAATAAAACTATAAAAAATTGGTAAAAAAAGCTGAAACAATTTAAATGTATATGTCCACAAATGTCGACGTGAGCGGCAGGATTCAAACCTGCGCGGGCAAAGCCCACATGATTTCTAGTCATGCCCGTTAACCACTCCGGCACGCTCACGTTATTAATAAGCTTATTAATGTTCAAAAGGTACTGAAATTGAGCGTAAAAACTAAAATAAAATTACAATATAATAACTTTTTAAATAATAATTGATTTGATGTTAATTATGAACAAATGTTCTAAATATATTTGGATTGAACCACACATTTAAAGTTGTATGCTTTCATTGTCAATTTGATTTTTATTATGTTTTTAAAAAATAGAAATCAATAAATTAAACTAATAAAATTGGATTTGGTTAAAATTATTTCCGATCGTTGGTTCAATTTGAATTCAAGTTTTAAAATTAAAACATAAAAAATGATAAAATAAATACTTTTGTTTGATTATTATTTAGGTTACAACAACAATATTTCTTGTATCAAAATTTCAAGTTAAACACAGTTTTGCAGATTATTACATATTTCAAAAACATTTGAACTTAATTTTTTTTATTAAATTCAAATAATTTCTAATTTTTTAAAAATTTAGTCACTTTTAAATTAGGTAAAGGCCAAATGGCTTAGGGAAACTCGTCAAACCTCTCTAGCTAATGTGTAGATGCTAATTTTAATAGAATCCTTGCTACATTGTATTATTTGTGACAATTTTCTACATTCTCTGTCATTTTTTGGACTATGAATTTGAAGTATACCGATTCTTAAATTATTTGTTCGTTTTATGGTTTATGTATAGGATTTGCGATACTCTCTCCTAAATTGTTGTCTCTCAAGTTCGAACTCATTCTGTCATTGGAAGTGCACTTGTCTAGGATTTGCGATACTCTCTCCTAATTTGATTATATATTCGAACGGTGATAAATCAATTTTTAAATAATTGTACCTATTTCTCTAGGTGACTTGAGTTCGAGTAGCTTGTTTGCATAGTTTGTATAAATTATTAAAGAATTAGAAATAGTAAACAAATACTATTTGTAATAAATTAAACAATTAAAAAATATTTATAAGTCCTTCGAATTCACTATCAAAAAGATTTTAAAAAAAAAGAAAAGCATGAATATTCCATTTAGGTAAATGAATCTAGTAGAGATTATACTATTTTATGTAGGGTTGTAAACGAACCAAACCTTCAGTGGTTTGTTTATTTATTAAACGAACGAACATAAACAAGATTTTTTGTTCGTTTAATTAAATGAGCAAACACAAACAAAAGACTTGTTTGTTCATTTATGTTCGTGAACGTTCGGTAATCCGTTTGTTTAAATTTATTCACATATGTCCATTTATATTTATTATTTTTTATAACAAAAAATATTATATTTAAAAAAATTAAAACATATATTAAAAATATGAAATAAAAAGAAAAAATTAAAAAATATGTTGAAGATTAAAAAAAATTAAGTCAACATATGTCCATTTATATTTATTAATTTTCATTAACATATAAACTATTTTGAGCCAATATAAAATGTTGAAGATTAAAATACTTCAAAAAAAAAAGACTAAAGTAACTATCCAATCGAATGTTAGATATATTTTTTTCCACACTATGCCTATTATTAATCCGATTGCAGTCGTTTTATAATATGCATACTAATCTGGTTGCAACAATAAAACTGTAAAATTTTGATTAAAAAAAAGCTGAAAACATTTAAATGTATAGGTCAACAAATGTCAACGTGAGCGGCAGGATTTGAACCTGCGCGGGCAAAGCCCACATGATTTCTAGTCATGCCCGTTAACCACTCCGGCACGCTCACGTTATTAACGTGCAGAAAAGTACGTAAATTGAGACTAAAAACTAAAATAAAATTACAATATAATAACTATTTAAATAATAATTGATTTGACGTTAATTATGAACAAATGTTCTAAATATATTTGGATTGAACCACACATTTAAAGTTGTATGGTTTCATTGTCAATTTGATTTTTTATTCACAAGTTAAGAATCCTCAATTATCTAAGTCAATCTTAAATTTTAAGTATTTATAATGCTTTAAAAAAATAGAAATCAATAAATTAAACTAATATAATTGATTTGGTTAAAATTATTTCTGATAGTTGGTTTAATTTGAATTCAAGTTTTAAAATTAAAACATAAAATAATTACTTTTGTTTGATTATTATTTAGGTTACAGCAACAAATATTTCTTGTATCAAAATTTCAGGTCAAATGCAGCTTTGCAGATTATTAAATATTTCAAAAACATTTTAATTTATTTTTTTACTTACATTCAAATAATTTCTAATTTTTTTAAAATTTAGTCACTTTTAAATTAGGTAAAGGTTAGGGGTGGGAATTGGGTGGGGTGGGGACGGTTTTTCATCCTCACTCCGTCTCCAATACTTGCTGTTACGGTTTCGGAGAATCCCCATTAAATACTTCGGGGATTTTTTCGTCCCTATAACCTCCTCGCGCGGATCCCCGCGGTTTTCGGGGAATCTCATCCCAAAAATGTTTAAACAAAATTATTATTTTATTGACAAAAATAAATGTCAAATTCAATTCAAAATATAAAGTTTGGATACTTCGATTGGAAGCAGTTACGAGATGATGAAGACTGAAAGGATGTTGTGTTGAGGGTATATTTAGACAAGGGTTTGAGCTTATATCTAAAAACTAAGATAGAAACATGTTGAAAACTTTGAGTGTGACTAGGTTTGAGAGAAAGTTGAAGTGATAATAATATAGTTAGTGTTTTTTTATTAAGATATATATTAGGGGTATATAGATAATTAAGTATATATATATATTTAAAAATCTAGTAAAATAAAGGGATCCTTGCGGATATTTTTTTTGAGGATCCCCACTGTTATCTATACGGTTACAGTTTGGTTATCCTCACAGGTCGGATATAGCAATTTCCGTTCTCATCCTCATTTGAGCTTTGGTGATAAAACTTCTCCCCGTCCTCGTCCCCATGGGTAAAGATTTCAGTTATTTCTCATCTCTATCGGTTCTGATCCCCACAATTTTCAGATATTCCCATCCAATTTCCACCCTAATAAAGGTCAAATGCCTTAGGTAAACTCATCAAACCTCTCTAGCTAATGTGTATATGCTAATTTTAATAAAATCCTTCCTGTATTGTCTTATTTGTGACAATTTTCTACATTCTCTGTCATTTTTAGACTATGAATTTGAAATACACCGGTTCTCAAATCATTTGCTATATAGATTTTATGAAATGTATACATTATAAATAAACTAGTTAAATATAGAAATAGAAGTATCAAGTATAAGGGTTCTGAATATTTTCAAAATTAATTATTAAGAAAGAAATATAAACTGTGATTTTTTTGGATTAATTTTTGGAACTAACTTATCGAGTTTTGATTCATTTTGTCCGGTAATAAATCTAGAAAAATATTATCAACTAGGCTAATATAAATAAAAACAAAAATTTATTTAACATAACTTATATAAATATAATTTTAAAATTTCAAAATTTCATTCTCTAGTTGTAACACTCTAAAATAATAATAGTGAAAAAAAGGAGAAGAAAAAAAAAACAAACTGCTGCCCAAGGGTTTAAACCCACAACCCTTTGAATCATGAACCAAGTGCCTAACCAATTGAGCTATATTAGCTTTTGGATATATTTTATACCCATTTATTATTATTGGTATCTAAAAAGGTTAAAATAAAAAAAATAATTAAAATATAGGTAATCTTCACCAATGGTCCCTTTCGTTTAGGGTGTGTTCTATTTTGGTCACCAAAATTTAAAAAAGGTTATTCTGGTCACTTACGTTTAGAATCGTTTCTATTTTGGTCCCTTGGCCGTTAGTCTCCGTTACTTAAAAAAATTAGTTTCTAATTTAACCATCAAACTTTCAAAATTTTATTTTTCGACATCTTCCCCAGGTACTTCGATCAAAACCAGGAGGCAGATTTGGAGATGTGAGTGAGAGTGAGAATGATTATGAGTACTATAAAACATGGCCGCATGATCAGGGTGTGTCACAGAATGATCGTGGGGGTAATAATGGGTCTAGTAGGGAGCAATCATCTGATCTCGACGAAGTAGAGAGAGAAAGGGTGAGGCAGATTGTTCGGGGATGGATGGAGAGTGAGATTACTGAACATTCGTCCAATGTTACCCAAAGGGCCAACAATCCTAGAGCTGAATGGCTTGGCGAATCTGAGCGCGAAAGAGTTAGAATTGTTCGGGAGAGGGTGCAAATGACAACTCAACAACAACGAGGTGTTCGTGGGGGACGGAAGGAAAATCAGCCAGCGAGAATTAGTGTACAAGTCAATCATGTTCGCAAAGGCTCGGTTTCTGAGCATGATGAAGGCCAACCAGAGCATATTCGGAGGGACTTGAGGAGATTGCAGGGAAGACAAGTTGTAATCGACTTGCTTGTGAGGATTGAAAGAGAAAGATGGAGGGAACTTCAGGGTTTGTTGGAGCACCGTGTTGTATCTGATTTTGTTCATCGCAACCGCATTCAGGTGAGTTGGCTCTCGTGAAGTTTGTGGTTCTCTAAGATGGTACTAGCTCCCACTTATTTGTACACGCTGCAATACATTTCTTTCTTTCAAGGAGTTATATTTAGATAAGCTGTGGATATTTTTTTTCAAACATCCAAGAAGATGTGTGTTTCTTCTTCTGGCTAGACCTGGTAAAAATTGTTATATCAGGGTTGAGACTTGAAAGTGAAACTAACATCATTTTTTTCCTGTAAATATTTATGAAAAATAAGTTGGTAGGAAAATGCTAACCATGGTGGGATTTGGCGGGAACCGGCTGCCAATGATGAGAGAGGAAACTTGCAACAACCCACATATGCTCAGTTTTGATCCAAGTGGAATTCTGCCTTCTGGTTTTGATCCAAGTACTTGGAAAAGATGGTAAAAAATAAAATTTTAAAAGTTTGAGGGTTAAATTAAAAATTAATTTTTTAAGTAACGGAGACTAACGGCTAAGGGACCAAAATAGAAACGATTCTAAACGTAAGTGACCAGAATAATCTTTTTTGAATTTTGGTGACCAAAATAGAACACACCCTAAATGAAAGGGACCAATTGTAAATATTACCCTTAAAATATCCTACCTACCCAGTTAAGGGCATTTTAATTTAGCCATATCCCCTAATGAAGGGTACCAGAAACTTCACCGACCCCCACCTCCCTCACCGTTGTCGCCACGTCATTTCTCCCTCACCGCTGCCGCCTAACCGTCACCGTCACTGTGGTCATGCTAGCCGTCGAGCCCCGAACAAAACCCCCCAAACCACTCGCCCGATCACTGCTCCAATTGCCGGTAATCGAGAGGTTTCGATTCGACGAACCTAGGGCTAAAACCTTTCAGGTTTTTGCTTTTTTCGACACCCTCTAACGCCGCCTCGCATTTTGCTCGTCACCATCGTCTTCCTGGTGTCGAGGCAAGCCTAGCACCGGTCACCAACCACCAGATCGACGTCTTTTGAAGCCTCGTCGGAGATCGCCCTCGTTCGTCCGATTTAGGGTAAGTTTGGTTGAATTTTTGGTCTGTTTTCGAGTTAGACGATGTATGGGTTGTGAAATCGGGAGAAATGGTGCATTTTGGGCCATTTTTGGCCGTGCAAGGGTGTCACGCGCCGTCACCAGCGATATTCCAGCCGCTCTGGGCGGTGGCCGTTGAACCGGCCTGGTCCCTTGATCGATTCGACCCAACTTCTAAACCGGCTCGAACCGGTAATAATAAAATCGGGCCCTTTTAATTAAATAGTGGGCCTAACCAATAATCGACTCGACCCGAGTTAGACCCGTTGACTTAGTCAACCCAGTGAGTCAACTCGCGAGTCAACAATAAGTCAACTCGCCCGAGTCAAGCCAGTGAGTCAACTCGCTGAGTCAGCCATTGTACCAGTGACGTCAACATGATGTCAGCGTTGACTTTGACCGCTGATGTTAGCGTTGACTTTGACCCAAAAGTCAACTTTTTCCGAACATCCTTATTTTATGTTTTTCGACGTCCTGAGTTCGATTTTGAAGCCCGTTTCGTAAAATTCTAACCCGAAAGCATCTGAATCGGACCTCGAGCTTGAGTTTGCTTATGTATGTTATTAATCAGTTATGAGCAATGTGAATAAGGACTGAAATTGGAATTTGTGCGATTGAAGGTATTCACAGCTCCTTGTATTCGAGATGTTGAGGACGTCGCACTCAGGTTCGAGAGTGATCGAATGGAGTATCATGGTTGACCGATATAGCAAGGATTAAAGGTGATACATTACTATCTCTTGTATGCTTTATGAACATGTCAGTATTCGATTAATGCATGTATAAATATGATGAGGAGTGATGCTAGCTCTGCTTAAGTCAAACCAGATATGAAATTGAGTATGATAACCTGGATAAGATTGAAATGCTCGAACGAGAAAGTTAACAAATGTAAGGATCTAGAGTTCAATAAATAATTAATAAGGCATCTAATCTCCAAACCCGATTATTAGTGTCAAATGATTAAATGTTAAAAATATTTGGATATGAAATTATGAAAACGCCCTTAAGGTATGAGAATGACTAAAATACCCTTGGAATTGTAAGCGATCTAGAAATCTACACTAGATATGGTAAAACAACATGATTCATTTGAAAACCTCGAACTACTTGGAAAGTTATGCTAACAAGAGTTGAACCTTCGAGATTGTAAGGTGTTAGGTTTCCTTGAATTTAGAATGAATCTTCGAATATAGATTTACAGGAAACTATCCATACCTCTGAATTAATCCAATTGCTCAAAATACTGAATTGATTGAAATGACAAAAAGTATTGGAAATACTTGTATGGTTAAATTAATTCGAATGATCGTATTGACCAAAAAGGTTGAAGTATCCTCGGACACTGAGGTTTGCAAATTAACTAGAATAATGGATAAACCTTTGAGTTCTGAAATGCATGAAGTGGTTGGAGGTACCGAAATTTCTTAAATGGCTGAAACACCCACGAGTACTTAAATGACTGAAATACTATAAATGGTTCAATTAACATGAATGATGGATATCCCAAGCTTCAAAATGACTGAAATACCCCCTTGACTGGAATAAGTAAATTGCCTTTAATAAAATTCTAGAAATGCCAATAAAGCTGAAAACGTCTGAAATGCCTCTAAGGGTTAAAGCGTGACTCATGCATGTCAATCACACATGATATTAATATAAGGTTGGAAGTTTTTTCCGCACAAAATATAAGTTCGACTACTCCGTGACAAGTTCTGTGGTGAAATATGAAAGCAACCGTTCAAATATAAGATACATCTGGATACATTAGAAGGTTTGGTTAGTACTGCAAGGTTGGGATGTGTTAGTTCGAATGGTTTTGGAGGCTCGATAAACCTCTAGAAATATTAAATATTGTAAATCGTTATTTTATCATTATTGGGCTAAATTAAAAAATCACCCATGATAGTTAAATGACCAAAATGCCCTCATTGGCCAAAGTAATCAAAATAGCCTTGAATGTATCCAATATCATGAAAGATCTTGATATAGAAATCTCTGAATGCCTGGCTGGAAACTTGATGAGCAAATAGAATTCCCGAGTCACTGTTTATGTCTTGTTGGTATAAATTACAAAAATGCCCATGTATGATAAAATGACCATAGTACCCTTGTAGGCTTAAATGACTAAATCACTCATGATATATCTAAACTCTCAAAGATCTTGATGTATCAACTCCTGGATATTTGGTTTGAACCGTTAGTACGAACCCCCCATTTAATAGGGGCCTCGTTTCAAAAATCCGTTCAAATTGTCAAAAGTTTAACGTGTTCCCTTCCGTAAATGCTAAGTATCTCCAAGAATTAATCTGTTCCACCTAGTGTGTTCCATGTGTGCTACACGACTATTTTTTTATACCGATTTACATGTTATAATACCACCTAGTGTTGGTATAGAATTCCCGAGTCACTGTTCACGGATCTAGGATAATAGCAAACACTTCTTTGCAATAGAAACAAACATGGTGTCATAATTAGATATTTAAAGTAAGTAAAAAAAGAGGAAAAAATCAGAATTGGGAGAGAAGAAAGTTGCAGAAATTTTAGGATTATTTGAACGATGAAGATGAAATTCTTCAAGCATTCAACAACGGTAGCAACGTTCTTGGAATTTGACACGATGAACTCGAAAGAACCTGCATAATCTGTTATGCAAACCCGAATTGAAACTGTTCTTCGTAGTCGGAAAAGGGTGAACAAACTCCAAGGAAGAACTCGAACAATCTGTTGAACGAACCCGAACCTTATCTTGAATTTGCTCGAATACGGACTTGGACCCTTCAATTATCGAACAATTGAGAACCCGAAGTATCAAAGAAAAAGTTCTAAAAAGAACCAAATTTGAGAGAAAATCTCACAAAATAATTTTTTCATTCAAGTGTGTAACCTTTACAAAGTGTTTTGGCTACATATATATAATACAAGGGAAACAACCCAAATGTGGAATGTGTGGCTGACATTCGGCCCCTTGAAATTAAAATTCAAAATAAATAAACTACCAAGGGCGGCAGCTTATTTCTGGCCGTGTAATTGAATTGGTGGCTACAATGTGGATAAGGCCACGTGATAATTTGCATGGCTTCTTTATTTTTTTTTGAATTTCAAGCCACAAATTGGATTTGAATTTCAAAGGAAATTCAGCACATGTGAAATGTGCTCTTTTTGTTTTTATTTGAAATTTCCTCTCATACTTTTGCCGCACATTGTAGAGGATCCACCCTCCAAATTAATGCCTGCTACGTGATGTGTCTCATCCAAATCTGCTCTGCCCGCACATGCTGAAATTTGAGGCTTCACACTAATGTGTCGCGCTTTGTGACAATTAGGATGTCTCGGCTACATGTACTTTCCCACGTGCTTGCTCTCTCTTAGCCGATTTGCATGAAACATGCAACGTCCTCCTATTTACCTATATGAAAACAAGGCAAACACATATCAAAAGCCTTCTAATTTATTTAACCACATAAACATACTTAAAACATAATGCAAACATACTGAACAATATATATACATAAGTAAACACACCTATAAATAAGTAAACACTATGTATGTCACATATCAGCATGTAACACATTATAAACACAATTCTCTAAGGCATGAATGTTCTCAAATGAATCAGGAAAGTTAGCACAAGTAAGAAAAAGGGCTTCCCTGAATTTCTTTGCCTTAGAACGAGTGATGGGTCCTGTTGGTAAGACCTCCGGATCAGCTTGTTTGTTCTGTATTGATGTGCTCACATCACCCCCCCTTCTTGAAAAGGATTTGACCTCAAATCTGTAGAATCACCATAAGGGGTTAAATCAGAAACATTAAATGTAGCACTCACATTGTAGTCTCCCGGTAAGTCTATCTTGTAGGCGTTGTCATTCACTTTCACCAACACCTGAAAAGGACCATCTCCTCGCGGTAACAGCTTGGACCGCCTTTGGGCTGGAAATCGTTCCTTTCGGAAATGAACCCAAACCCAATCACCAACATCGAAGGTGACTCGCTTTCTTCCCTTGTTTGCTTGCTTTTTGTACTGTTGAGTCTTCTTCTCTAGGTTCTCGTTAACCTGTTGATGTAAACGCTTCACATAATCTGCTCTCGCTTTTCCGTCCTTGCTTATCACATGTTCCTGTGGCAAAGGCAACAAATCTAGAGGCGTAATAGGATTAAAACCATAAACAACCTCAAACGGTGACATTTTCGTAGCAGAATGTATATCATGATTATAAGCGAATTCAACATGTGGCAAACAATCTTCCCAAGTCTTAATATTCTTTTTAATGATGGAACGCAACAAAGTAGATAGAACACGATTAACAACCTCAGTCTGTCCATCAGTTTCGGGACGACAAGTAGTAGAAAACATGAGTTTTGTACCTATTTTGCTCCAAAGAGTCCTCTAGAAATGACTCAAAAACTTTACATCCCTGTCAGAAACAATCGACCTAGGAATATCATGCAAATGAACAATATCTCTAAAGAACAAGTTAGCCACATTAACAACATCATCAGTCTTATGGCATGCAATGAAATGTGCCATCTTAGAGAACCTATCAACCACAACAAATACACTATCTCTACCATTTCTAGTTCGAGGTAATCCCAAAACAAAATCCATGGAAATATCAGTCCAATGGGAATCAGGAATAGGTAGAGGTAAGTACATACCATGTGGTGAAACCTTCGATTTTGCTTTCCTACATGTCACACAACGTTCACAATACCTTTCAACATCTCTGCGCATCTTTGGCCAAAATAGATGCTCCTTTAGTGTGTGTAACGTCTTAGTGACACCAAAATGACCCATTAATCCGCCTTCATGTGCCTCACGAATCAGAATATCACGCATCGAACCCTGTGGAATGCAAATCATGTTTTCCTTGAAAAGATAGCCATCATGCCTGTAAAACTTTCCATCTGCACCTTTCGAATAGGCATTAAACTTATCTCTAAAATCAGGATCATCAGGGTATAAATCACGAATATATGCAAAACCAATCAGATGTGAATCAAGATAACTCAAAAGTGCATACCTACGTGACAATGCATCAGCAACGACATTTTCTTTCCCTTTCTTGTAACGAATGCCATAAGGAAAAGATTCTAAGAATTCAACCCACTTAGCATGTCGTTTATTCAATTTATGCTGACCTGTGATGTAACGTAAAGCCTCGTGGTCGGTGTGGATCACAAACTCCTTAGGCAACAAATAATGTTGCCATGTCTCCAATGCCCGAATCAGTGCATACATCTCTTTATCATAAACCGGATAGTTCAATGTAGCACCACTCAATTTCTCGCTAAAGTAAGCAACGAGCCTCTTTTCCTGCATCAAAACAGCACCTATACCAATTCCAGAAGAATCACATTCAATTTCAAACATTTTATCAAAATCAGGTAATGCTAAAACAGGTGCTCTAGTCAAACAATCTTTAATTTTCAAAAAGGCATCTTCTTGTTCCTTACCCCCCAAAAAATAGAATTCTTCTTAATAATACCAGTTAAGGGGGCGGTAATGGAACTGAAATTAGGAACAAACCGTCGATAAAAACTCGCTAAACCATGAAACGATCTAACCTGAGTAATCGATGTCGGTTGTGGCCATTCCTGAATTGCCTTTATCTTCTCAGGATCAACTTCAACTCCCTGAGAACTAACAATGTAACCAAGAAATGTGAGTTTGTCAGTACAAAATACACACTTCTCCATGTTACCAAACAATCTTTCTTCTCGCAAAACCTGCATAACAGCTCGCAAATGTCCTACGTGATCCTGTAAAGACTTGTTATAGATCAAGATATCATTAAAGTATACAACACAGAATTTACCAATGAAAGATCGCAGAACATGATTCATCAAACGCATAAAAGTACTAGGTGCATTAGTTAAACCAAAAGGCATTACTAACCATTCGTACAAACCTAGCTTTGTCTTGAAGGCTGTTTTCCACTCATCGCCTTCTCGCATGCGAATCTGATGATAGCCGCTCCTTAAGTCAATTTTGGAGAAGATGACGGCTCCGCAAAGCTCGTCCAACATGTTATCAAGTCTTGGAATGAGATGACGATACTTAATTGTGATCTGGTTCACAGCTCGACAATCTACGCACATCCTCCAAGAACCATCTTTCTTCGGTACTAACAACACCGGAACAACACACGGACTCAAGCTCTCTCGAATGTAACCCTTGT
Organism: Hibiscus trionum; assembly: GCA_030270665.1. Taxonomy (NCBI): domain Eukaryota; kingdom Viridiplantae; phylum Streptophyta; class Magnoliopsida; order Malvales; family Malvaceae; genus Hibiscus; species Hibiscus trionum. Next base: position 2,939,540 of record BSYR01000016.1, read on the forward strand.
CCATCAACTCAGTAATTTGCCTTTGAAGCTCTTTCGTCTCTTCAGGGTTGGTTTGATAAGCTGGCCGATTCGGAATAGTAGCACCTGGAATGAAATCAATCTGGTGCTCAATGCCACGAAGAGGTGGCAATCCCTTCGGTGTTTCAGCTGGAAACACGTCCTCAAACTCCTGCAAAAGTGTCAAAATTGGTGAAGGTAGATCAGTAGGAAAATCTGTCAATAAACAATAATCTTTAAACATCAAAATAAGAACAGATTGTTGAGAGGAAAGACATTTCCTGATTTCGCTACTGCTCGCATACACGGACATCTTCTTCTTCTTCTCTTTTGCAGTCTCTTTACTCTTTTTCAAGCTTGCCTGATCTTCAAACACTTGACTCGGTGTCAAAGGAGCCAAAGTGATCTTCTTACCTGCATGCATAAAAGAGTAACGATTTGTATAACCATCATGCATTACCTTCTTGTCATATTGCCAAGGGCGTCCCAAAAGAAGGTGAGTAGCATCCATCATCACAACATCACAAATGACCTCGTCCTTGTAGTTTCCAATTGAAAATGGTACAATAGCCTGTCTGGTCACTTTAAGCTCGCCACCATCATTCAACCATTGTAACTTATATGGATGAGGATGCTTTGTCTTTTTCAGACCTAACCTGTCAACCATCACTGAACTGACAACATTAGTACAACTACCACTATCAATAATCACAACACATACCTTGTCTTGCACCTTGCATCGTGTGTGAAAGATATTCTCACGCTGTAGATCATCTGGTACCTGTTGCACATTCAGACTTCTTTTAATAACCAAAAGTTCCATTACCTTACCAGATTTAGGAACCTCTAGGTCGGTCTCATCTTCCTCTTCAGTAGGGAGATCACGCACTTCCTCCTCGGAATCTGACTCTATCTCACCATCATCTCGCATCAACATAACCCTTCGGTTAGGACATTGACTAGCAACATGTCCTCTTCCAAGGCACTTGAAACACTGGATATCTCGCGATCGTTCTCTTACCACCACTTGATGTTTGCCACGCCCATTATCAGCAACGGGAGGCTTTGGTGTGCTGGATTCGCCTTGCTCTCGAATCCGAAGTGGCGTTTGCGGTGCTTGTTTCCTGGAATTGTTAGAAGTATATAAAGGATTTGAAAAAGATTTAAAGGAAGGGTTACCTCGATTTGAAGACTTCCTGCGCTGTTGTCGTTCAATCTTTATTGCCATCTGCACCATGTCATCAACCTCGACATAATGCTTTAACTCAACAGCATTGGCAATCTCGGTGTTCAACCGTGCTAGAAAACGTGCCATGGTAGCTTCTCGATCTTCCTCGATATTCGCACGCATCATAACCATTTCCATATCCTTGAAATAATCCTCAACACTCCTATTTCCCTGTTTCAAATTTTGCAACTTTTGAAACAAATCACGATGATAGTGAATAGGAACAAACCTTTTACGCATTAGTCGCTTCATCTCGATCCATGTTGCAACTGGATCATCACCAGTACGTCTACGACTAAGCAGTAACTGGTCCCACCATATCAAGGCATAATCAACAAACTCTGTTGCTGCTAATCGAACCTTCATCTGTTCCGAGTAATTATAACACTCGAAAATGTGCTCCACTTTGCTTTCCCAAGCCAAGTATGCATCAGGATCTGAGCGTCCCTGAAAAGAAGGAATAGCAATCTTAATGTTAGTCAAATTATCGTCTACCTTTTGCACACGTCCTTGTCTAGGAATATGCTTCCTCGATGATCGTTCGTCTTCATTTTCGTTCAACACATCATTAACAGAGTTGGATCCTCCATCAAACCTATCCATCCTCGACTGTAATGGCTCTAAGGCGGTAGCCACTACTCGTTGCATCATTCTCTCTAAGGCTTGCATTTGAGGAATCAGTGGATCATGTTCAACCGTGTGATCATCGGAACCTGCCATAATTAACAACAAAAACACACAAACAAACTGGTTAAAGGTTAGAGAAAAAAAGTAGTCCTCACCAATCACACAGCAAAAATCCTCACTAGTCACTCCAAAGAATTTGCACTCAAGAAAATAAGGAATTAACACTCAGCACTCGTGTTTCACTCGGGAGAATACTCGAATGGCTCTTTTTGTCTCCCCTTCTGTTCTCACACGCTCTGTTTGCCTTTTCCCTCAATCTCTCGTACTTAGTTCTTTAAAGGAACTGATTCCGATGTTCAGATTCTGCAAGTGTTTTCAAATTGAAAGAAAACAATGGGTGACGAGTGAATATTGTTAGAACAAAGATAAGGGTTAGGAGAAAAGAAATAAAAAAAATGAAAGTTGAGAATTGGGCTTAAAGAAAAAAAGATAACAATATGAAATGAAAGAAAGAATGCTAAAAGAACAAGAATTTAGTAACTTACGCAGTAGAAATGCTTACCACCATCCTATCTCCGGAACAAACAAAAAAAGTTGATTTTGGGTGATTACAAAGCATTTCAAGGTAAGATAGACATATCCTTCATCATTTCACGTCCAAACAGCACATATTAACACAAAATACCCCAAATATTCGAAACTGATTTTTTTTCCGATTTTTTTTACTTTGACTTTTTTGGTCAAACTTTGAATTTTGACTTTTTTTCGATTTTTTTTGGCTTTTGTATATATATATTTTTGATGTCTGGTAGTGCAGAAATTGCTAAAATCTGACCAAAGCTCTGATTACCATATGATACAGGGGTGTTGTTGATAAAAACAACATTCCTCGTTCATTCACGGATCTAGGATAATAGCAAACACTTCTCTGCAATAGAAACAAACATGGTGTCGTAATTAGATATTTAAAGTAAGTAAAAAAAAGAGGAAAAAAAATAAGAATTGGGAGAGAAGAAAGTTGCAGAAATTTTAGGATTATTTGAACGATGAAGATGAAATTCTTCAAGCATTCAACAACGGTAGCAACGTTCTTGGAATTTGACACGATGAACTCGAAAGAACCTGCATAATCTGTTATGCAAACCCGAATCGAAACTGTTCTTCGTAGTCGGAAAAGGGTGAACAAACTCCAAGGAAGAACTCGAACAATCTGTTGAACGAACCCGAACCTTATCTTGAATTTGCTCGAATACGGACTTGGACCCTTCAATTATCGAACAATTGAGAACCCGAAGTATCAAAGAAAAAGTTCTAAAAAGAACCAAATTTGAGAGAAAATCTCACAAAATAATTTTTTCATTCAAGTGTAACCTTTACAAAGTGTTTTGGCTACATATATATAATACAAGGGAAACAACCCAAATGTGGAATGTGTGGCTGACATTCGGCCCCTTGAAATTAAAATTCAAAATAAATAAACTACCAAGGGTGGCAGCTTATTTCTGGCCGTGTAATTGAATTGGTGGCTACAATGTGGATAAGGCCACGTGATAATTTGCATGGCTTCTTTATTTTTATTTTTTGAATTTCAAGCCACAAATTGGATTTGAATTTCAAAGGAAATTCAGCACATGTGAAATGTGCTCTTTTTGTTTTTGTTTGAAATTTCCTCTCATACTTTTGCCGCACATTGTAGAGGATCCACCCTCCAAATTAATGCCTGCTACGTGATGTGTCTCATCCAAATCTGCTCTGCCCGCACATGCTGAAATTTGAGGCTTCACACTAATGTGTCGCGCTTTGTGACAATTAGGATGTCTCGGCTACATGTACTTTCCCACGTGCTTGCTCTCTCTCTTAGCCGATTTGCATGAAACATGCAACGTCCTCCTATTTACCTATATGAAAACAAGGCAAACACATATCAAAAGCCTTCTAATTTATTTAACCACATAAACATACTTAAAACATAATGCAAACATACTGAACAATATATATACATAAGTAAACACACCTATAAATAAGTAAACACTATGTATGTCACATATCAGCATGTAACACATTATAAACACAATTCTCTAAGGCATGAATGTTCTCAAATGAATCAGGAAAGTTAGCACAAGTAAGAAAAAGGGCTTCCCTGAATTTCTTTGCCTTAGAACGAGTGATGGGTCCTGTTGGTAAGACCTCCGGATCAGCTTGTTTGTTCTGTATTGATGAGCTCACATCAATGCCCATGTATGATAAAATGACCATAGTACCCTTGTAGGCTTAAATGACTAAATCTCTCATGATATATCTAAACTCTCAAAGATCTTGATGTATCAACTCCTGGATATTTGGTTTGAACCGTTAGTACGAACCCCCCATTTAATAGGGGCCTCGTTTCAAAAATCCGTTCAAATTGTCAAAAGTTTAACGTGTTCCCTTCCGTAAATGCTAAGTATCTCCAAGAATTAATCTGTTCCACCTAGTGTGTTCCATGTGTGCTACACGGCTATTTTTTTATACCGATTTACATGTTATAATACCGATCACGTGTACGTGACTGACATACTTGAATTCACAGGAACATGACATGTTTTATAAATTAAGCATGACCGTACTATATTTCTGATATATGCATATACACCCGATATGATAAACTTTCTATATGGATAATGTATTATTAAAAATACTGTTATTGATTAATGAACTATTGATGATCTGATTCACTAGGGTTCTTGGGATATGATATGAAGTTACTAACGGCTCAACCTTGATCCAACTGGTAAATCCGCCCGTTTTCAGTTCCTATGCTTCGGCTAGGTCTGCCCGTTTTTGGTTCCTATACTTTGGCTAGGTCCGCCCGTATTCGGTTCCTATGCTTTGTCTAGGGCTGACCGTATTCTAAGGTATCCCATTAGGATGGTACCCACACCCAATGGGTTTGGGTTAATGCTTGTACATGATACCGCACTGGGGAAACTATATACTGGAGTATGGTTGGAGGGTAAATAAAGAATTAAAATGAACTTTACTGTTACTTGAAACAAATGTATTTGAAATAAAAGGGTTTACTGCATTGTTACATTTCATGCATTAACGTTGCACCGTTGGAACACACTAGACACTAAACTCTCTGATTCCACCTCCATATGTTACCAACCTATATATTTCCCGTATAATTCTCGATGTTCAAATAAAGAAAAAATATCGTTATTATCGAGTATAATGCTACCTTGAAATAGTAGAACAACAATTGAGACTGTTACTACATGGAACATCATGAAAATGTTATGCCTACCGTATATCTGTTTGAGCTTATAGCATATTTTGGTAGTTCTGTATTACTGAGCTTTTCCAAGCTCACGCCGTTTTTTCCATCGCAGGTTAAAAGAATATATCATGGTATAATGGTTGACAGCAATGTTCGGAGTTGTCTCGCCGTTGCCTTTGGAGTACGGTACTGTATAGTTAGTGGGCATGTATGCCATGTATTGTTTTATGACAGTGTTTGTAAAACACTTTCTGAAATTTTTATTATGTGTTTAAATGACTTCCCGAAATGATATTTTAAACAGAAGTTGATTTTACAGTTTAATAAGTGTTTGAGGAAAAATGTTTTATGGGTATTTTATTGTCTATGGGTTACATGGTATACCTGACGCCGACAACCATACCCTTCTATTTGGAATCATCAAACTCAGCGACCACTCCATAATATTTTCCAACCAGTGATCTAATCTCTTCGACTCCAATATCTGGAGTCTGCACCACCATACTCGGAAACAACAAAAGGACCATTGATCCCTCCACTCTCATCACTGAGAAATTGTTAAGATTTGCCCGATGAAACTCCTTCGCCAAATCCACCATTTGAATCGGATTGCGACAAAAACCAACAGCGCAATCGTTTAAAATTTCCACTTTGCCATCATCAATAATCCCCTGAACCGATTTAGAATCCTCAAGATCCAAGAATTTCTATCCTGGATGATCAGATTCTCCTTCTCAATCTCCATATGCTCTACCCGCTTATCATTCGCGTGACACCTACACTCATCCAAGGGTACATGTTGTCGTCGTTGATCATTCAAATCTGATCCCTTCTTTTTTTCTCCAATATGCATCTCGAATATCCCTAAGTGCCAAGGATACACAAACCCTTGATCCGTACAACCTGAATCCATCAAATCGTTCAATTACCCTTTCTGCATCCACTTTCGTTTTCATTCTCACGAAACCAAATCTTAACTCATCCCTCGCTCTCTTCTTCGGCACGAATACATCCACCACGACCCCATGCCGACCCAACACTTGCCAGATCCCTTTCCAATGTAGTTGTTCCGGCAGATTCGCCACAAACACCGTCCAACAGCTCTTCCCTTGGGTTCTGCCGTTCATTTTCCCCAGCAACCTTACTTGATTTTGCTCTAATTGCGTAATGCCTCGGTGAAATTCACTTTGGTTGAGTCATTTTGACAAACACCTTCTGGGCACATGTTGGTCTGGTGGTTTGGCTCAAGATTCGATGGAGGCAATTCGTTTCTAGCAGCGAGTTATAGAATGTTGAGGACTTAGTTTTTGTTCGGTTATAGTTTTTTTTTTCAATGTTTCTACTTAAGTGAATAAATCAAACGTCTAAAAGTTTATGGATTTGTAATTCAAAAGAATTGTGGGTTTGTATAATAAATATGTTTAAATTATGTTTATTAAAAAATATATATTATTTATAAATGTAATGAAATTATAAAAACTTTTTTTTACCTTTAGTTTTACTTGGATTTTATTTTTTTGGGCTAATTCAAGGGTTAAAAATTAAATCAGACTGTGCTCACCCTTGACGTGCCACTTGAGTACTTGCAACTAGAGATGTAAAAATAGGTAATCGGACGGGTTTCAGGTCGAGTACTGTCAGGTCGGGTAAAATCGGATACAGGTCATTTCAGGTTATTTTTCTGTTTTGACTCGACTCGGGTCGGGTGCAGGTCCATTTCAGGTCGGGTTTATTTCAGGTCGGGTTTATTTCAGGTCGGGTCCATTTCAGGTCGGGTTCATTTCAGGTCGGGTCTATTTCAGGACGGGTCCATTTCAGGTCGGGTTAAAACGGGTCGGGTCTGAAGCAGATAATTGACAGGTTAATTCGGGTTCGGATACACTTCAGGTCGGGTCCATTTCAGGTCGGGTCCGTTTCAGGTCGGGTCCATTTCAGGTCGGGTCCATTTCAGGTCGGGTTCATTTCAGGTCAGGTCCATTTCAGGTCGGTTGCATTTCAGGTCGGGTGCATTTCAGGTCAGGTAATTTCAAGTCGGGTAATTCAGGTCGGGTAATTCAGGTCAGGGTATTTTCGGAATTGGAATTCGTATTGAGTTTGAGTTCGGTACAACCGTATAAGTAGTTGATAGACTTTAGGTTGGCCTCCGTCAATCGTCATTGATTTTGAGTTAATTATTTAAAGTCATATCAAATTAAAATTATAAAACATTGGAGTAATTAAAAAAATAATGAAAATGGGTCAATTTGGACTGAAAAGGGGTCAATTTTGATTAAAAATAAACTTTCACAGATTATAATGAATAAAAATATCAAATTAAAATTATAAAACATTAGACAAATTTAAAAGAAAACAAGGAAACGGGGTCAATTTGGAATAAAAATAAAGTTTTGAGGACTATAATGAACAAAAATATTAAATTAAAAGTATAAAATTAGAGTAATTAAAAAAACAATAAGTAGAGGTCAATTTAGAATAAAAATAAAGTTTTAGGGTGTAGAATGAACAAAATTTCAAATTAAAATTATAAAACATGATGAATTAAAATATATACAAGGGTCAATACGGAATTAAAATAAAGTTAAGGGTCTAGAATAAAGAAAATATTAAATTAAAATAATAAAACATTGGACAAATTAAAAAAATAAATGTGGGTCAATTTGGAATAAAAATAAAGTTTTAGGGTCTAGAATGATGAAAATATCAAATTAAAATTATAAAATATTTGATGAATTAAAAAAATAATGAATATGAGTTTAGGGTTCATACATTTATAGGTACATTTACATGCATACATCAGGGTTTAGGGTAAAACTCATTAAGGGTTTATGGCTCATACGTTGATAGCTACATATATACATACTTACATACATTAGGGTTCAGGATTTAAGGTTTAAGGTTTAGAGTTTAGGGTGTAGCGAAAACTCATTGATGGTTTAGGGTTCATACATTGATAGATACAAACATACTTATATACATTAGGGTTTAAGGTTTAGAGTTTATGTTTTAAGGGTTTAGGTTGTGGATTTAATGGTTTATGGTTTATGGTTTAGAGTTTTATGAAAACTTCATTAAGTGTTTAGGGTTTAAGGTTTAGGTTTAGTGTTTAGGGTTTAAGGTTTAGGGAGAAATTCATTAAGGGTTTAGGGCTCATACATTGATAGCTACATATACACATACTTATATATATTAGGGTTTAAGGTTTATGGTTTATGGTTAATTGTTTAGAGTATAGGGTGTAGCAAAAACTCATTAAGGGTTTAGGGTTCATACATTAATAGATACAAATATACCTACATACATTAGGGTTTAGGGTTTATAGTTTATGATTTAGGGGTTTATGTTGTAGATTTAAAGGTTTAGGGTTTATAGAAAACTTCATTAAGGGTTTAGGCTTTAGACATTGATAGGTATATATACATACATACTTGTATACATTAGGGTTTAGGATTTAGGGTTTATTGTTTAGAGTTTAGGGTTTAAGGTAAAACTCATCAAGGGTTTAGAGTTCATACATTGATAGATATATACATACTTATATACATTATAGTTTAGGGTTTAGAGTTAGAGTTAGAGTTTAGAGTCTATGATTTGATGAATTTAAAGTGTTGATAAATGTAAAATATTAACTATTAATTTTTTAAATCAATTTAAAGTGTTAAATAATATTTCTGTTAAATATACATATATAATCAATTTAATATATATATATATATATAAATTGTATTTAAATATTCATTTCATGCTTCTAAGTTTTAAATTTTATTAAATAATTCAATATGCTTAGTACTAACTCATTTAATATAAATTATTTGTGGAGTTAATAACTTAAAAGTTTTATTAAATTAATAACTTGTGATGGATGAATTAAAAATAAATTATTTAAAATTTAAATCATTTTATTAATTATGATCATTAAATTAAAATTTTATTTTATTAAAAATTTTAATTAGGGGAGAAGTTAAAAATTAAAAATACTTTAGTTTTTAATTTAGGGGAAACTTTGTGCAACCAAATTGGGGAGGGGGGAAATTTTCGATAAAAAATTGGGGGGGGGGGGAATTGATGGGGAGGGGAGGCGCCAAATTGAGTGAAAATTGATGGAAGGGTTTTTTTTAATTGAATTTGTTATTTAAGGGTTAATTATCCTTTAGGCCCTTCCTTAATTAGATGCTTAGGGTTTAGATTATTTAAGTTTTAGTTTGTTTTTTTTAGTGTTAACTTTTAGTATAGTTTCTTTAGATTTAATTAAACATGGTTGAACTAAAAGAAGGATGAGCATGTCACAACTCACATGTGTCCTCAATTTTTTGGTCTAATAACAATTTAGGTCTATATAAGTATAATTATTAGATAAATTATGTATTGTCCCTAAATTTTGAGTTTGAATACTTATTAAGTCGTTGTAATTTTGAAATTCAATATTTTAATTTCACCAAATGTTCAATCTTGATTTCTCCTTTGTATTGAAATAAAGTATTTTGTGTGAGATAAACTATGTCTTTGCTATAAGATCCGAGAGCTAATATTATTACAAACAAACTTCTTGTATTTTATCAGTTCAGGTCAACAACAGGTCGGGTCACTTAACAGGTTGGGTTTAAAACAGGTCGGGTTCAAAACAGGTTGGGTTCAAAACAGGTCGGGTCCATTTCAGGTCGGGTCCGTTTCAGGTCGGGTCCATTTCAGGTCGGGTCCGTTTTAGGTCGGGTCCATTTCAGGTCGGGTTCGTTTCAGTCGGACGCAGGTCGGGTTTCAGGTCCACAGTAACAGGTCCAATTCGGGTTCGGGTCATTTTCAGTCGGACGCAGATCGGGTTCTGTTACTACAGTAACATGTCAAATTTGGGTTCGGATCAACAACAGTCGGTTACAGATCGAGTTCGGGTCATCAAATCTTCGGGTCAAATCAGGTTCTGACTCGAGCAAGTTTCAGTCGGGTTTCCAGGTCGGGTCAGCTTTTCACATCCCTACTTGCAACTAGGGATGTAAAAAGCTGACCCGACCTGAAAACCCGACTGAAACCTGCTCGAGTCAGAATCTGATTTGATCTAAAAATTTAATGAGCCAAACCCGATCTGTAACCGACTGTTTTTGACCCGAACCTGAATTCGACATGTTACTATAGTGACCGAACCCGACCCGCGTCCGACTGAAAACGACCCGAACCCGAATTGGACATGTTACTATGGACCTAAAACCCGACCTGCGCCCAACTAAAACGAACCCGAACCTGAAGCCGACCTGGAAGATAACCGATTTTACCCGACTGAATTGACCCGAGATCCGAGATTACCCGACCTGTTTTGAACTCGACCTGTTTTGGACCCGACTTGTTAATTTATCCGACCTGCTTTGAACCGGGTCTGTTTTTAACCTGAACTGATATGACCTGACTTGATATTTACTTGACATATAGTTGAGGAAGTCTATGATTTGATAAATTTAAAGTGTTGATAAATGTAAACTATTAATTTATTAAATTAATTTAGTACTAACTCGTTCAATATAAATTATTTGTGAAGTTTAACAAAAATTAACATACTTAAATTTATTTTATTAAAAAAATATTTAAAAGTTTTATTTAATTAATAAGTTTTGATGGATGAATTTAAAACAAATTATTTAAAATTTAAATCAATTTGTTAATTGTGATCATTAAATTTAAAAATATTTTAATAAAAAAATCATTTATAATTATTAAAATAAAAAAAATATTTTTTTTGTTTAAGGGGAGTTTTTTTTTGAATTAATGGGGGAAAGTTTTTTTGATTGATAGGGGTTTAGGGGGGTGCCACCAAATTTCAAACAAAATTAGGTGGGAGTCGGGATTTTTTTATTTAGGGGTTAATTATCCTTTAGGTCATTCCTTAATTAGATGATTAGGGTTTAGGTTTTTTAGGTTTTAGTTTGCTTTTTTTAGTCCTAACTTTTGGTTTAGTTTCTTTAAATTTCATTCAATTAGGTCATGCTTCATAAATTGATTAATTATTAAGCTTTTTGGTTTGCTTTAAATTTGATTTGGTCCTCGTATAAAGATTTGGTAATTAATTAGGTTTAATAATTTTATTCATTTGTGATTTGAGCTCTAATTAATAATTTAGTTTTAATTTATTTTTGGATTTGTCCTTTTTATGTTTCAATTTATTTTGTTTGTTAGATTTATGGGTTTATGTTTAGAGTTTAAGGATAAATGTGTCAAGTTGATTGTTTGAGGCTATGAGATTAGTTTAGGGATTATGTGATTAGGCTTGCACTCTAATTATTAGTGAATAGTGTCTGTAAGATTTAGAGATTCATGTTTGGGGTTTAGGGGTAAATGTGTCAACTTAATTATTTGGGGTTATGAGATTAGTTTAAGGATTAGGATATTAGGCTTGTACTCTAATTATTAGTGATTATAAGATTTAGGGGTTGATGTTTATGGGTATTGTTTAGGGGTATACAAATATATATATATATATATATATAATTATAACAATATATACATACGAAAACTTACATATACATATACATACTAAAACTTACATATACATATACATACTAAAACTTAAATACATGCATATATATGTGTTTTAGTATGTATGTATACATGTGTGTGTTTTAGTATATATATATATATATATATATATATATATATATATGTGTGTGTGTGTGTGTTTAATTAATTATAACAATACATATACATATATATGTATATATCATAATATATGTATATGTATATGTATATGTATATGTATATGTATATGTATATGTATATGTATATGTGTGTGTATATATATATATATTATATTATACATACATATATATAATAGGATAAATATTCTATACATATGCGGTGGAAACTGAAAGTTTCCACAAGCGCCTTAGTTTTAGGGTATAGAGAGTTAGTTTAGGGTATAAGGTTTAAGGGTTTAGGTGTAGGGGGTTAGAATTTAAGGATATTTGTTTCAATTTAAGGTTTAGAGTTATAATTTAGGGTTTATAGGTTAAAACCTAAATCCTCATCATATTACTATAAAAACTAAACCCTAACCTATAAACCCTAAATTATAACCCTAAACCTTAAATTGAAACAAATATCCCTAAATTCTAACCCCTACACCTAAACCCTAAATTAACTCCCTATACCCTAAAACTAAGGCGCTTGTGGAAACTTTTAGTTTCCACCGCCAGTATATAGGATATTAATCATATAATATATATATATACATATAATTAATTAATTATAACAATACATATACATACATATATATATATATATATATATATATATGTATACATATTATACATACTAAAACTTACATACATATATATTTATAATATATATGCACACATATATATATATATATATATATATACACATACACATATACATACATACATATATTTTTAGCTAAATTTGACTCATATATATTCCTATTTTTGGTAATTTAGTTGAATAATGTTTTTATTTATTATAGTTCATACAATTTAATTTTTAGTCAAAATTGCCTCATATTGATTTATATTTTTGGCAATTTAGTCCAATTTATTCTAGTCCCTAAAATTTAATTTTTAATCCAAATTAACATTTTTAGCCCAAATCCCAAGGAATGGTAATCAATCCTAATTCCCAATCCCAAGTCTCTGTAACACCAGAGTTTAGGGGTTAGGCGAAAATAATATTTTAATATTATTTGGGCTCGGGTTGATAATTAAAATGATTCTTTAAAATTTCGGGTTTCAACATAAATATTTGAAATGTGACCAAATTGATTTAATTGCAAGTTGAAGAGCTATTTAAAGAACAAGGGAATAGCCATTCATTAATGGCCTTTTTGTAATTTACTCATCCCTAATTTAAATCCCCCTTTTATTATACAAATAAAACACCCATTCACTATTCATCCTCTTCTTCTTCAACGGGTTAGAAGAGCTCATCCCCCTCTATCACTATTCCATTTCAAAGCTCTCTCATTTCAACTCCATTTTGAAAGGTAATATCGTTTTTTACTTCCCCTCAACTCCTCTCTTTAAAAGTACCTTTTATTTTCATTTTCATGGAGGTTTTAGAAAATAGAATTTTGGAAGGTTTGGATTAAAAATGGAAACTTTATGATGTTAAGTGAAATGTTTTGATTTAATATGTTTAGTTATGATGTATAGAGGTCAAATGGTATAACATATGTGAATTTCAAATGATTTTGAGCAATTTTCAGATTTTGGTAAACATGAGGTTTTTGGAGGGTTTTGGGGGTTGTTTTAGGTGGGTTTTGATAGGCTATTGATAGTACTATGGATAGGGGTTGAATTGGGATTATTTGTGGGTTTAATGGAAGTTGGAAACATGGTTTTTGGACATGGTTTTGGGGTTGTCCGAGTTGGTGAAAAATGGGATTTGTTCATGCTTGCAACATGGTAATTTGTGGTTGAATTGTATTTCGAGTTAGTTCCGACGATGAGTTATTGATTGTGGATGTTTTGTTTGTGTTTGGGATTGATTAGAATCGAGGTTGGGCATCGGTGAAGCATCGGAAGTAAATCCGGGAAAGTGAAGGTGGTCGCTTGCTTGGTCTTTAAGCTTGAGAGCTTAGGTGTGTGGTTAATTGTTTTACTTGGTTTTAAAATGGTTGGTTCGAGTATATGGACTAGGTTGGGCTTGGTAGACCCACCTAGAGTTAGGATTAGGGTGATAGCCTAATCCTAAACTTGATCTAGAGCATTTGGATGAACTCATATATGTGGATTTGTATGCCTCGTATGAGATGTGATATGAATGCTTATGTATATTGTGTTATACATGTGAGATGAGGCATGATTTGAGATGCTTGAGACATGCATGATGATGGTTCGTGCTAAGCACGAAATTGATTGTTATGAGTAAAATGTTGGCACTAGTATGCTTGAGTACGAATGATCGATCATTAGGATGTTAGTGTGTACACATGAGTCAAAAGTCGTGCGTGGCCTTGGTGGCGTTGAGTCACCAAGGAGGAGTACGGGTTCGCTCGTAAATTTGTATTTATATATAGTCGATGATGAGTGGAATCCCATCGACGGGGCGTGAGGATGAGTGGAATACCCTCCGCGAGACCGGTGATGAGTGTAATCCCATCGTGAGGTAATGTGGTTGTTGGATGTGAGTTTCCAACGTTTTTATCCGCGTATTCGGGTCATAGCTAGGTGCCAATGTTGATTGATATGTGTATCAATGTGTTGTGATGTATGATCTTTATTCGGATGTTTAAATGTGATTACTCGTGTTGTGGATTTAGAGCCCATGATCATGGCATTTATTTGAATGTTGCTCATGCATCTTTATCTTGTGGCTCTTGTGGATCCTTGGTATATATGTGTAATGCCTTGACTAAGATCGTGCTCGGACCCTGCAATGTTGAGGTTTGTTTTTAAGAGCTCACCCTCACTAAGCATCATTGCTTACGCTCTCCTTGTTCAACATTGCAGATCCTTAGTTCGTGGGTTGCTTGCGCAAGTGGAGGGCCTCCAAGTGTGGTTGTTGACTTGAGTGCACAAGTATGAGTTTTTAATGTTGAACATGTAATAGTTAAGCAATGGGACATGTGTTATTTTGATAGATGATTGTTGGTTGTTTAGGGGCTTGCTTAGACTCCATGTTATCTTGCTTTTGTATGGCTTGTGATGCCATGTTTGAATTGTAATCCATGCCTAAATTGCTTATCTTGAATGTTGGTTATGTGCCTTTGAGGTTGCCTTTATGTTTGAATGTTGAAGTATGAGACTTTGGATGCTTAAATGCCATCTCTGATCAATTGCATGATTTTCCTTAGTGTATGTACATGTTGAGTACTTGCATTGTGAAATGTTGATTTGTAATGGTTGTATGAATGCATGACTTGTGATGTCTTGCTTTGGTGTTTAGACTCGTCTTAATATTGTTGAAGCATGCTAATATAGTTGGGTTGCCTTAGGTTTATTTGTTATAATGTTGTAGGGTGTTTCGGTGGCGTTTTGGGGCATCCTTGTGCCTTAAAACAACCAAAATGGAGTCTGCAGATAGGGGCGTATCGAAACGGGTCACCCTGTTTCGATACGGTCCCTTTGCATTTGGCCAGCCATTTCGAAACGGATAGGGGTTGTTTCGGTACGTTTTTTCTACTGGAATTTTGAGAAATTGACGAGATATAGGCGTACCGAAACGGGTCCTTGGTGTTTCGAAATGGTCAAATCTTGTTGACCACGAGAAGTTGACCGTTAGGGTTGTTTCGATACGGGTCACCCCTGTTTCGAAACGGTCTCCCTATGGTTGACCATGGCCTGTTGACTAAGTCAAGGCGTATCGAAACACTCTAAGGGCGTTTCGATACGGCCTACTGTAAAGGGCTAAAATGAGCTGTTTATTGTATCGTTTGATCGGTCGATGTTAAATTGTTTGTATTTTCCGCTGTTGTGCTTCACATAAGATTTAATTATGCCTATAGTTAAGATAAAGTTAAAAGGAAATTTTCTGGGTCGTTAACCGAGGGGGAACCTTAACGGGTTTCGCTTCGGTTTTCCCCGTGTGGCCCACTCGGATCGGTCATCCGACCAGACCGGGACGAGGGGGTTACAGTCTCACCCAACATCCAATTCTCATTTTACCATTTCCCATCTTTCAATTTCATTTGAAATTGAGTAAACAATTAAGTTTAAAAAAATAAGGGGGAAAATTCTGCCCATTTTAAGGGTTATTTGCATTTTAGGTCATTATTAGTTGATGAGCTTTACAGTTAGGTCTTTTTTATTCTTTATTTCAATTCCAAATTGACCCTTATTCATTATTTTTTAATTCGTCCAATGTTTTATAATTTTAATTTGATATTTTCATCATTCTAGACCCTAAAACTTTATTTTTATTCCAAATTGACCCACATTTATTTTTTTTTAATTTGTCCAATGTTTTATTATTTTAATTTGATATTTTCTTCATTTTAGTCCCTTAACTTTATTTTAATTCCATATTGACTCCAATATATATATTTTAATTCATCATGTTTTTATAATATTAATTTGAAATTTTGTTCATTCTAGGCCGTAAAACTTTATTTTTATTCTAAATTGACCTCTACTTATTCTTTTTTTAATTACTCTAATTTTTATACTTTTAATTTGATAATTTTGTTCATTACAGTTCCCAAAACTTTATTTTTATTCCAAATTGACCCCTTTTTCATTGTTTTCTTTTAAATTTGTCTAATGTTTTATAATTTTAATTTGATATTTTTGTTCATTATAATATGTGACTTTATTTTTAATCCAAATTGACCCCTTTTCATTATGTTTTTAATTATTCCAATGTTTTATAATTTTAATTTGATATGACTTTTAATAATTAACTCCAAATCAATGACGATTGACGAAGGCCAACCTAAAGTCTATCGACTACTTATACGGTTGTACCGAACTCAAACTCAATACGAATTCCAATCCCGAAAATACCTCGACCTGAATTACCTGACCTGAAACTACCCGGCCTAAAATTACCCGACCTGAAATGCATCCGATCTGAAATTGACCCGACCTGAAACAGACCCAACCTGAAATGGACCCGACCTGAAATGAACCCGACCTGAAGTGTATCCGAACCCGAATTAACCTGTCAATTATCTGCTTCGGACCTGACCCGTTTTGACCCGACCTGAAATGGACCCGACCTGAAAAGGACCATCACCTGACCCGAGTCGAGTCAAAACAGAAAAATGACATGTACCCAATTTTACCCGACCTGACAGTATCTGACCTGAAACTCATCCAATTACCTGTTTTTACATCCCTACTTGCAACCTTTGCTGGAAAATGATATTGCCGACTCTCTTACATGTATTGAACACTAGCCGCTAGCTTTCCATCTTTTCAATTTAAAAAAAAAAAGTTAACTACACCACTGACCACCGAATTAATTGGTGATTCTTATTTTGACCACCGAACTAACGAACTCGTCAATCAGACCACCGAACTTATAAAATCAATCTATTTTGACCACCGCCATTAAAAACCTAACGGTGAGGTGACGAAACTGCCACGTAGTAGTTTACGAGAAATGTTTAAAATTACATATTTGGTCTATGTTATTTACTTATTAAATCAATTTGATTCTAATGGTGGGGTGACGGAACTGCCACGTGTCATCACCCAATTGGGTTAATTTAACCAAATTTTATTTTATTTTATTTAATATTTAATATATTTTTTCCTTTCACCACAAGGTTGTGACACGTAAACCCCACGCTTTTACCATTGAGCCAAGTTACTCTTAATGGTATATTTTGCACACTTTCATATACATATCTTATACTTTAGTAAATGTTAAAGAAAAAAAGTAAAATTTGTTGAAAGGGGACTCAAACTTAGATCACTTGAGATGTGTATAATCACACAAACGTTCGATTTAATTTAAACCTAAAAAATATTAAATATTCTATTTAAAGTATTCGGATATTTTTTTGTTTTTAAATTAAGTCGAATATTTCATAAAATATTAAATATTCGATTTAAAAAATATTTGATTTAAAAGAAAAGAAATTTGATTTAAAAAGTATTCGAATATTTAATATTTTTAAATTAAATCGAATACTTTTTTAAATCAAATACTTTCAATCGATTCGAATATTAAATCAAATACTTTAAATCGATTCGAATATTAAATCAAATACTTTAAATTTATTCGAATATTAAATTGAATACTTTTTTATATCAAATACTTTAATTCGATTCGAATTAAACCGAATACTTTTTTAAATTGAATACTTTAAATTAATTCGATTTTTAAATATTCAAATATTAAATATTTGATTTAAATCGAATTTCTTTTCTTTTAAATCAAATACTTTTAAATAAAATATTTAATATTTTAATAAATATTCGATTTAATTTAAAAATAAAAATATTCGAATACTTTAAATCTAATATTTTAAAAAATTAGATTTAAATTAAATCGAACGTTTGTGTGATTATACACATCCCAAGTGATCTAAGTTCGAGTCTTCTTTCAACTATTTATACTTTTTCCCTAACATTTACTGAAGTATAAGATATGCATACGAAAATGTGCAAAATATATCATTAAGAGCAGCTTGGCTTAGGGGTAAAGGTGTGAGGATTTTTCCCACTTAGTCCCAAGTTCAAACCCTTATAACATCAATCTTCATTCTTCATTAATTTTCCTTTCACCAAGTGGTGACAATGATTGGAGGGAAAAATATATTAAATATTTAATAAGTAAATAACATGAACCAAATGAATATTTTTAAAATTTTTCTGTTAACCTGCCACGTGACAGTTTCCTCACCCCACCGCTGGTCAAAATAGGTTGATTTTATAAGTTCGATGGTCTGATTGACGAGTTCGTTAGTTCGGTGGTTAAAATATATTGGACTATTTTTTATTTACTCAAAACTTTCAGACAAAAACCCTTTGCCATTTTTCAATGTCTATTTCTGTCTTAACACTAAAAAAGATTAAAAAAGTTAAAATTTAAGCCATAACTTTAAATTCTAAATCCTAAATCCTACCCTCTAAAAAATATACATACTCAAAACTCCTTAAACTCTAACTATAAATCCTAAACAACAAACCTAATTTTTAGTGTAGAGCCACCAAAAAAATAGAAAATTTCTATTCAAAACTCTCGACATATAAATAATGGATATTTTTTTAACATGGACTGTGCCATGGCCTAGGCCCAAATTCGCCACTTATTTTGTCATATATGAGCCATTGCTATCTTCTATTTTCAAATTTTAATCTATTATTAAAGTGATTTCGAATTTTAATAATTATAATATCTAAAGTTAGTTCGAAAATTTGAAGAAAAAATATAAAATAATTATCAAGGTGATACCAATATTAGTTAAACTCTGGCAAGAAGCAGCCCCCTTCTTTGCGCATGTATCGATATTATCTCAGACTCAAATTCTTTAATCTGGTCTGAGGTTAGAGTGAAGAAGGAAAAAGTGGATTGGCATAATTTGACTGCTGAGATGATTAGCTTAGTGTAAGAGATTGTACTAATAGACAAATACATATATACAAAAACATTCATTCTTCACTTGTATAGCTTGGAGACTTTCTAGGGCACATTTTGTAAATGTCCTATCTTTCACCTCTTTTGTATCAGTTTTTACTGCTTCCTTGGATAGTATACTTCAAATCTATCAAAAAAAATATATTATTTTTATATAAAAATATGAAAATTGGTAAATACTCATTACTCAAAATCTAATATATTTTTTTTATAAATCGTAGTAAAAAAGTTATTAACTTGCTAAAAATAGAGAGTTTGAGTTGCTGACAAATTCTATGATTTCAATTATAAATAATTTTCAACAAACGAATTAAAGAAGATTGAACAATTGTTTTGTATCTTTACTAGTCACGACTTGATTTGTTTTTCCCGTCGCTAGCAGGTAAGTTTTCACATCTGCTTTTAATTTATTTGAAGTAGAATTGTTTAGATTTGAAGTATGAATCTTCACCTTTGCTGCAGACTTTACTGGTATGAGTCGAGAAACTAAAGTTCCGTCGTTTCGTTTTACTGCTCCGGCATGTATCGTATGTTGGGTATTGGCGGCTATATTCTGGCGACTGTTCTATAATGGTGTGGAGAAGACACCGAATTCGCGGGACTGGAATTACCGGAATCCTCTTTATTCCCTTTGTTTTGACATTTTCTTTACAGCTGCTATTCTGTTTTCATTTAGTAACCTACAGAAGATGAGTGAGTTGTTGGAGCCTTCAAAGACAACTCCAATTTCAAACATTCGAGTTGAATCTTCAAATACCGAGACCGTTCAATCAGATGTTGGGAGCATTCAATCAAGATCTTTAAATGTAGACAACGTTGAACCATAATCTATGTATACTAATTAGAATAAACCCTTCTTGTATTGCATTGTTTGTGACAATTATCTATATTATTTGCTATCTTTCGGACTATGATTTTAAATATTTAAATCTTTTGTTTTTTTTTTGCTAGATAAATAAAATTTATAATCATATTAATATATGAAATCTGATTGAGTTTGGTGTCACCAATTAACCGATTAAGCTAGCTTGTTCGAGTATATAAAGCTGATTATTACTTTATAATCATATTAGGATGCTCAAAATATCGAATTCACAATACCTTTTTAAGCCGTGAGTCTTTTTAGAGTATCAATTATTCTGCATCTTGAGTAAAAATTGTTAAATTTGTATTCTCTCGAATGTTTTGACCGATGAAATTACAAAACATGGATTACAATCCATAAGGAAAATTTTAAAATTCTAAGAGTGTCGTCAAGAGTTGTCTTGCTTTACCAGGTGACTTCCTCGTTCGAAGAAAGCGTTCGGTGCTGTCTTGGTAGAGATGTAACCACATGTAAGGTGAAAGGGGCAATTTTCTCCCAAATTTTGATGAGTTAATATTTTAGGGTAAAGTACATCAATAGTCACCGAACTTTTAGGACGGGTTCATTTTGGTCACCAAATTTTTAAAAATTTCATTGGGGTCACTTAACTTTTAGTCCGTTTTCATTTTAGTCCCTCTTGTTAACTTCTGTTAAAAATGCTGACGTGGCACGTTATCTCCTTCTTCAACCTCTTTCTTTTTCCTCTGTTTTTTCCTCTGCAACTAAAGCTTGGTTCCGGTTCATCTATGAAAAGCGCAACATCAAAGCATTGAAAAGCTCCATTATTTTGCTGCAGACTATGATACATCCATGGTTCTTTCAAGTTGAAACCTTGGACAAAAACAAGACTTTATATTTCAATTACTTTTCTGGGTACTAGTTTATTTTTAAAAAAAGAACATTGAAATAGAGGAAAGATTGAAAATTCACGAGAAATGTAAAATAATGATGGTGATTAGTCACAGACCGAACCGCTTCTCTAAACTCTTCTGCGACATAAGAAGAGACCTTTCCTCATCATATCATGCAGAACACAATGAATACCAGCAGTCATTGATTTTATCTTCATCCACAACCTACTAAAAATGGAACATCCAGGATCCTATTATTCTTGTACGAATCAGTTCCCAAGTGAGCTTGAACAATGTTCATGCTGGAAAAGATATATATAAAGAAAATTCCATGGAATTTCATGAATAAACCAAATCGATAGTATCTAGTGCTGTGCAGAGCAAATAAAATCAATTAGAAACAATAATAGAGAACAGTAGAGAAGATCTTTGTGCAAGCATACTTTCAACACCCTCCTCAATGTCTTCCATATTGAAAATAGGGATGGTAGATTCAGTTCTCTTGGCTGCCCTTTTCTGGTCAATGTACTTTTTATTTCCCTTCTTTCTTGAACCACAACAACTCTTAACGATGATATTTGGCTCCAAATCAGCTTCGGTCAAAACTGGATCATACCCATATAGAGCCTGCCTGTTGAAACAACAACCAGTTCCGACATAGACCGGGCCTTGGATACCAGTTCTCTACTTCTGCTATGAATTTTAATTGAAATATAAGGTATTGTTTTTGTCCAAGGTTTCAACTTGAAAGAACCATGGATGCATAGTCTACAGCAAAATAATGGGGCCTTTCAATGCTCCGATGTTGCGCTTTTCATAAATGAACCGAAACCAAGCTTTGGTTGCAGAGAAAAAAGAAAGAGGTTGAAGAAGGAGATAACGTGCCGCGTTACCATTTTTAATGAAAGTTAACAGGGTATCAAAATGAAAGCGGACTAAAAGTTGAGTGGCCCCAATGAAATTTTTAAAAAATCGGTGACCAAAATGAACCCGCCCTCAAAGTTCGGTGACCATTGGTGTACTTTACCCTATATTTTAGGTTCTAATAGTTTTGAAACCATTGCAATTAAGTCATTATCCCTTCTAAAATTTTATGGTTTATTATTTTTTATGGCATTGCTATCTAAAATTAATAAAATTAAAAATTGACTCCTCATTGTTCTGGTTTAATTACTTTTTAAGACATTTCTATTTTAAATTTTGTAAAATTAAACTTAAACTTGTTTTTTTTTGGTTTACTTACTTTTTATGATTATATTCGTTTCAAATTTAATCGATATGCCCCTTATAATTTGATCTACCCCTTTCTATTTTAATGGAGTATAACACATTTTATATTTTATCAAGATATATGTATTGTATTAAACATTTGTGTAGTATATGTATGATATTTTATTTTTTTTATAAGAAATGGGTATCGTTATCATGTGCCTCATTAAAAAACTTCCTTAAACCTAATGAAAGAAAAAGAGTGCACATGATAACATATACAAAACAAATGAGGATTACATCCTAGGAGGAACAAGTCCTCGCGTAATAGATCAACAACAAAAGTCGGGACATAATCCAAAAGAACTAAGTCGAGATTCGAGAGACTTGCACGTTTTGACAAAGTATCTGCAACTTGATTGCACTTTCTAGGGATAGCACGAATCGAGATCCGCCAATCTCTCTGGACCACATCCTGGATAGCACGAGTGATAGCGAGAGCGAAACCATCACGCTCTACCTGATGGATAAGCTTGATAGCTTGAGCATTATCTGATTCCACCTCTAAACTTCGAAAGCCTAGATCCCACGCAATGATAAGACCCAGGAAAATATTCTATAACTCGGCTTCCACGATTGAACAGCAGCCAATAAATTTAGTAAAACCATGCAGCCAAGAGCCAGAATGATCCCTAATCACCCCACCACACCGAGCTTTCCCATCATGAATCAAACACGAGGCGTCAACATTTAACTTCACCCGATCTATAGACGGCGACAACCAACGAACTCCAGGCGTCACTGTTGAAGGCTCAACATGTCTTCTACATTTGGCTTCGAGCGATAGACGAGTTGCGTTCGCATGTCAACAACTTCGTTCGATGATAGAACCCCAGTTATCAATCTCGGCAGCAAAGACAATGGCATTTCTTCTACACCAAATGTTCCAAACCACCGCAGCAAACAACATATTCCAGTCCCCTTCCCTTGCGCCAAACGAAGCATTCTCCTGTAAATTGGCCTCAAACCATTGCAGCAGTGAGAGATCAAAGAGCTCAGCAATCTTGGATGCCCAAATCAGCCGAGACCAGACCGGTTGGATAGCTAGACAAGAGCGCAACAAGTGCTCAACAGACTCGTCCTGCCCGTGGCAAATAGGACATCGCAAGTCGGTCATAAAATGACGACTGTTGAAAGCTGCTGCTGCAACCAATCATGTAACACCCTTTTCCCGGCCTGGTCGAGAACCGGGTCGAAAAGTACTGCCGATGAATAATACGATGATCGGTGCAATAAAATTCCAATAATGCTCAAACTTAATATCGATGCAATACTTAAACTTTTCAGTGTAGAATTTCAGATCGCCGAAATCTAATTTCGACTATACCGATTTTCAGGTGTTACAAATCATGCTCAAACCATTGTTATAACATCATTGGAACAGTATGATAAAATATTTGGGGTAAGCTGCACTCGTCTATGCGTTACGACGGATCCTAGGAAGCCACATTAGGGTCACATGAGTGACCCACGGTAAAAATACACATAAAACATTTTCTCCGAAAAATACATATTAAATTATAACGGTAACTTTTGTTGAAAATATTCTTTCATGAAATCATTTAAACATATAACAGAATTTTAGAAAAACATTTTACAGACACTATCATGAAACAATAATGATATGCATGCCACTAACTATGTCGGTACCGTACTCCAAAAGCAACACCGAGAGAACTCCCAACACTGATGTCAAACGTTATACCATGATATATTCCTTTAACCGGCGATGGTAAAAACAACGTGAGCTTGGAAAAGCTCAGTAATACAAAACTATCAAAAGATGCTATAAGCTCATGCAGATATATGATAGGCATAACATTTTCATGATGCTCCACGCAGTAACGGTCTTCATTTCTTTTTCGTTATTTTAGGGTAACGTTATACTTGAGGTTAACGGTACTTGTTCTTTAATCAATCATCGAGAATTAGACGGGAATTATAGGTTATTGATGTACAGAGGTGGAATTAGAGAGTTCGGTTCCTAGTGTGTTCCAACAGTGTAAGTAAAACATGTACAACAACAATATAATATACATTACAGTTCAAAAACATAAAGTTCAAGTAACAATACGGTACGGTTAAATCTTTTATCTACCCTCCAACCACACTCCAAGAGGCAGTTCCCCAAAACTGTGTCAAAGGCGTTAACCAGTGCCCATTGGGCATAGGTGCCATCCTAAGGGATTACCTTAGGAACGGTACGGTACAGTATGGTAGGTATTACCCTAGCCGAAGCATAGAAACCTGTAACGGTAAAGGAATTACCAGCTGGATCAGGGCTGAACCTACGGTCACTTCATATTCTATCCCAAGTACCCCAGTAACAATCTATGTAACGGTTCGATTAATCAATAGTTGTATTTTTAGTAATACATTATCCATATAGCATGTTGGTCATATCAGGTGCATATGCATATATCAAAAATATAGTACGATCATGTTAAATTATAAAACATGTCATGTTCATGTGAGTTCAAGTATTCTATCATGTGTACATAATCGTTATTATAACATGTAACTCAGTATGCAAAAATAGTCGTGTAGTACACATGGAACACACTAGGTGGAATAGTTTCTTTCCTTGGAGATACTTGACATTTACAGAAGAGAACATATTAACTTTTGACAATTGAACGGATCTTTGAAACAAGGCCCCTATTAACAGAGGGGTTTGTACTAACGATTCAAACCAGATAGTCAAGAGACGATACATCACGATCCTGAGAGTTTAGGCATATCATGAGTGATTTAGCCATTTAAGCCTACCATGGGCATTATGGTCATTTTATCATACACGGCATTTTGGTAATTTATACCAACATGGCGTAAACAGTGGCTTGGAAATTCTATTTTGCTCATCAAGTTTCCAACCATGCATTTAGGGATTTCTACGTCAAGATCTTTCATGATATCATATACATTCAGGGCAATTTTGATTACTTGGGCCAACGAGGGCATTTTGGTCATTTAACTATCATGGGTGATTTGTAATTTAGCCCAATAATGATGAAATGACGATTTGCAATATTTAAGATTCCCAGAAGTTTATCGAGCCTCCAAAACCATTCGAATTACATATTCCCACCTTGCAGTACAATCCAACGCTTCTGATGCATCCAACTGTATCGTATATCTGAACGGTTGCTTTCATATTTCACCACAAGATTTTCCACGGAGTAGTCAAACTTATATTCTGTGCGGAGAAACTTCCAACCTTACATTAATATTAGGAGTGATTGACATACGTAAGTCATGCTTCTACCCTTAAGGGCATTTCAGTCATTTCCAACTTTATTGGCATTTCCAGAATTTATCAAGGGCAATTTACTTATTTCAGTCAAAGGGGGTATTTCAGTCATTCAAGAATTTCGGTACTTCCAACCACTTCATTCATTTTAGAACTCAGGGGTTTATCCATCCTTCCAATTAATTTGTAAACCTCGGTGTCCGATGATACTTCAGCTCTTTTTAGTCAATACTATCATTCAGTATTATGAGTCATTTGCTTAATTTAGGGGTATGTATAGATTCTCCTAATCCTATAGTCGGAGATTCATTCCAAATTCAAGGAGACCTAACACCTTACAATCACGAAGGTTTAAATCCTGTTACCATGGCTTTCCAAATAGTTCGAGGTTTTCAAATGAATCAGGTTGTTTTACCATATCTAGCGTAGATTTCAAGACCGCTTCCAATTCCAACGGTATTTAAGTCATTCTCAAACCTTGAGGGCATTTTCGTAATTTCATGTCTAGGTATCTTTCACATTTAAACATTTCACACTAATGCTCAGAATTAAAGATTAGCTGCCTCATTAATTACTTAATGAACTTTGGATACTTCAGATTTATTAGCTTCCTCGTTCGAGCATTTCGGTCTTATCTAAGTTATCATACTCAATTTCATATTTAGTTTGACTTAAGTAGGGCTAACAACACTCCTTATCATTTTCATGCATGCATTAACAAATACCAACATGTTCTCAAAGCATACAAAAGGTAGTAGTGTATTACCTTTAATACTTGCTATATCGGTCGACCATTATACTCTGTTCGATCACTCTCGAACCCGAATGCGACGTCCTCTACATCCCGAATACAAGGAACTTCGAATACCTTCAATCGCACAAAAATCCAATTTCAGTGCTTAATCACATTGCCCACAATTGATTATTAAAATACATAAGAAGACTCGAGTTCAAGGTCCAATTTGGAGGCCTTCGGGTTAGAATTTCAAGAAACGGGCTTCAAAATCGGACTCGGGACGTCGAAAAACATAAAATAGGGCTTTTCTGGAAAAGTTGACTTTTTGGTCAAAGTCAACGGTCAACGGTCAACGGGTAGGTCAACGGGCAGGCCAACGCTGACGTCATGCTGCATCACTGGTTGACCGGGTTGACTCAGCGAGTTGACTCACTGGGTTAACTCGGGCGAGTTGACTCGGTCAACGGGTAGGGTACGGGTCAACAGGTCGGGTCGGTCAACGGGTTATACCGGCCGGTTCAACGGCCACCGTCCAGGGCGGCCGAAAATCGCCCCTGACGTCGCGTGAGGTCCACGCGCGGCCTAAAATGGCCCAAAATGCTCATTTTTTCCCGATTTCACAACCCACACCACCTTTAACTCGAAAAATAGATCAAAAAATTCACCAAACTTACCGAAACAAGGAGGAAACGATCGGTTTTCTATTTAACTCCGACGAGGCTCCTGTCGACGTCGGACGGGTGATCAAACATAGGGGTTTTGTTCGCCTTGGGACCAAGAGTTCGACGGTGGCCTTGATTTGGCGAACGGACGGCGGACGGTGACGAAATTGTCGTAAAAAGAGGGTTGCACTTAGGGTTTCTGTCGACTTTCGAATCATGCCTCGTGACGGACGGCGGTGCTAACGCGCGTGTGAGTGACGGCGACAGGATCAGGGTGGGACGACGACTCTATCGACGGTGGCGGTGTCGTACACGGAGCGGTGGTGAGGCCGGTCGAATGGTGTGGTCGGTGATGGAAGTTGAAAAGGTGGAAGAGAGGAAAATAACGAGTGAGGGGTGTTTCTGGACATTTTTTGGGAGAAATTGATCCCAAAATAAACTCATATTCGATAATGGGTAGGTAGGATATTTTCATTATTTAATTATTATTTTTTTAACAGATCCTAAATATAAAAACAATTCTTGGCAATAATAACCAAACATAACCTTAGCACAATTGGTTAAACTCCTAACCTTGGCAGCCAAGGTCATGGGTTCAAACCCCCTTGGCTGCATAACCTCTCTTTTTTTTAAACCATTTAAACCAGGGTGTTACAACTCACCCCCTCTTAAAAGAAATTTCGTCCTCGAAATTTACCTGAGTCAGACAAATGTAGAAACTTCTTTTTCATCCCTTCCTGCGCTAAAACAAATCCATCAGAACATACTTGTTTCTCGGAATTCTCTCTCTTAAACGATCACATGCCCATCTTGTAGCATCCTTAGTCACTCAGATTGACTTGAGCTCAAACCATCTTGTCATTCGCCTCAGACCAACATATTAGAATACGGTATATGAATGCATGCATAAGTTCATAAGGAGTCAAGCAAACACTTGTCTCATAACTTTTATTATACATGGTCTTTGTCAGGGATAAGAAGCATCCCCAATAACCACATATGTCAATCATACAAGCCATAAGTATGCTCCCTTGAATATGCATCACTCTTCTAGGTTTACCCTCAGTTTACGGATGGATAACCATAACTGCAGTTCATATTAGTACTCTTGCATCTCACAGAGCCTTCCAAAATCGCAATGTGATCACCAGATTTACCATCAGGATTGATATACTATATTATGATACATCATGTCACATTTTCGCAGAAATATCTTTCTCTTTGTCAAAACAACCGTAATCAAAGTCTTGAACAATTATCGATTACCTTCAACGTAATACCCGGAAAAATTTTACCTTTGTTAAAAGAGTAACCACATTGTCCACACTATCGCCACTTTCATAGATACATCTCTTTTAAATTCATATTACTTTTATCAAATTTTCATCAGAATGTTCTCAAACACAATCATTATCACCGAGATACCTTACCTATAATCTTATATCAGTTACCACATATGGCTCAAACATTTATTCTTTAAATGATTCAGATCTTCAATTCCACATGCATACACCATTTTAGGTTCTTTATCCAGATTCAAATTCATCACGTTAATCCAATTCATAGACTAACATTACCAACATTCCTTGCCAGTACAGATCAAGCTATTATGGACAGAATGGTTAATTGCACTTATCACAGGAAATGATTCGACATCGGAATCTCGGCTTGGTGGAGTACGGTTAAGATCTAGGGGCATGCACAGACCAAACACCCTATGACAGACGATCGGCCGATCTACCCAGAATGACGCAACTCTAAGCTCTTATACCACTAAATGTAACCCCCTAGACCCGTCTATGCGTTACGACGGATCCTAGGAAGCCACATTAGGGTCACATGAGCGACCCACGGTAAAAATACACATAAAACATTTTCTCCGAAAAATACATATTAAATTATAACGATAACTTTTGTTGAAAATATTCTTTCATGAAATCATTTAAACATATAACAAAATTTTAGAAAAACATTTTACAGACACTATCATGAAACAATAATGATATGCATGCCCACTAACTATGTCGGTACCGTACTCCAAAAGCAACGCCGAGAGAACTCCCAACACTGATGTCAAACGTTATACCATGATATATTCCTTTAACCTGCGATGGTAAAAATAACGTGAGCTTGGAAAAGTTCAGTAATACAAAACTATCAAAAGATGCTATAAGCTCATGCAGATATATGATAGGCATAACATTTTCATGATGCTCCACGCAGTAACGGTCTTCATTTCTTTTTCGATATTTCAGGGTAACGTTATACTTGAGGTTAACGGTACTTGTTCTTTAATCAATCATCGAGAATTAGACGGGAATTATAGGCTATTGATGTACAGAGGTGGAATTAGAGAGTTCGGTTCCTAGTGTGTTCCAACAGTGTAAGTAAAACATGTACAACAACAGTATAATATACATTTCCAGTTCAAAAACATAAAGTTCAAGTAACAATACGGTACGGTTAAATCTTTTATCTACCCTCCAACCACACTCCAAGAGGCAGTTCCCCAAAACTGCGTCAAAGGCGTTAACCAGTGCCCATTGGGCATAGGTGCCATCCTAAGGGATTACCTTAGGAACGGTACGGTACAGTATGGTAGGTATTACCCTAGCCGAAGCATAGGAACCTGTAACGGTAAAGGAATTACCAGCTGGATCAGGGCTGAACCTACAGTCACTTCATATTCTATCCCAAGTACCCTAGTAACAATCTATGTAACGGTTCGATTAATCAATAGTTGTATTTTTAGTAATACATTATCCATATAGCATGTTGGTCATATCAGGTGCATATGCATATATAAAAAATATAGTACGATCATGTTAAATTATAAAACATGTCATGTTCATGTGAGTTCAAGTATTCTATCATGTGCACATAATCGTTATTATAACATGTAACTCAGTATGCAAAAATAATCGTGTAGTACACATGGAACACACTAGGTGGAATAGTTTATTTCCTTGGAGATACTTGACATTTACGGAAGAGAACATATTAACTTTTGACAATTGAACGGATCTTTGAAACAAGGCCCCTATTAACAGAGGGGTTTGTACTAACGATTCAAACCAGATAGTCAAGAGACGATACATCACGATCCTGAGAGTTTAGGCATATCATGAGTGATTTAGCCATTTAAGCCTACCATGGGCATTATGGTCATTTTATCATACACGGCATTTTGGTAATTTATACCAACATGGCGTAAACAGTGGCTTGGAAATTCTATTTTGCTCATCAAGTTTCCAACCATGCATTTAGGGATTTCTACGTCAAGATCTTTCATGATATCAGATACATTCAGGGCAATTTTGATTACTTGGGCCAACGAGGGCATTTTGGTCATTTAACTATCATGGGTGATTTGTAATTTAGCCCAATAATAATGAAATGACGATTTGCAATATTTAAGATTCCCAGAAGTTTATCGAGCCTCCAAAACCATTCGAATTACATATTCCCACCTTGCAGTACAATCCAACGCTTCTGATGCATCCAACTGTATCGTATATCTGAACGGTTGCTTTCATATTTCACCACAAGATTTTCCACGGAGTAGTCAAACTTATATTCTGTGCGGAGAAACTTCCAACCTTACATTAATATCAGGAGTGATTGACGTACGTAAGTCATGCTTCTACCCTTAAGGGCATTTCATTCATTTCCAACTTTATTGGCATTTCCAGAATTTATCAAGGGCAATTTACTTATTTCAGTCAAAGGGGGTATTTCAGTCATTCAAGAATTTTGGTACTTCCAACCACTTCATTCATTTTAGAACTCAGGGGTTTATCCATCCTTCCAGTTAATTTGTAAACCTCGGTGTCCGATGATACTTCAGCTCTTTTTAGTCAATACTATCATTCAGTATTATGAGTCATTTGCTTAATTCAGGGGTATGTATAGATTCTCCTAATCCTATAGTCGGAGATTCATTCCAAATTCAAGGAGACCTAACACCTTACAATCACGAAGGTTTAAATCTTGTTACCATGGCTTTCCAAATAGTTCGAGGTTTTCAAATGAATCAGGTTGTTTTACCATATATAGCGTTGATTTCTAGATCGCTTCCAATTCCAATGGTATTTAAGTCATTCTCAAACCTTGAGGGCATTTTCGTAATTTCATGTCTAGGTATCTTTCACATTTAAACATTTCACACTAATGCTCAGAATTAGAGATTAGCTGCCTCATTAATTACTTAATGAACTTCGGATACTTCAGATTTATTAGCTTCCTCGTTCGAGCATTTCGGTCTTATCTAAGTTATCATACTCAATTTCATATTTAGTTTGACTTAAGTAGGGCTAACAACACTCCTTATCATTTTCATGCATGCATTAACAAATACCAACATGTTCTCAAAGCATACAAAAGGTAGTAGTGTATTACCTTTAATACTTGCTATATCGGTCGACCATTATACTCTGTTCGATCACTCTCGAACCCGAATGCGACGTCCTCTACATCCCGAATACAAGGAACTTCGAATACCTTCAATCGCACAAAAATCCAATTTCAGTACTTAATCACATTGCCCACAATTGATTATTAAAATACATAAGAAGACTCGAGTTCAAGGTCCAATTTGGAGGCTTTCGGGTTAGAATTTCACGAAACGGGCTTCAAAATCGGACTCGGGACATCGAAAAACATAAAATAGGGCTTTTCTGGAAAACTTGACTTTTTGGTCAAAGTCAACGGTCAACGGTCAACGGGCAGGTCAACGGTCAACGGGCAGGCCAACGCTGACGTCAGCAGTCAACGCTGACGTCATGCTGCATCACTGGTTGACCGGGTTGACTCAGCGAGTTGACTCACTTGGTTAACTCGGGTGAGTTGACTCGGTCAACGGGTATGGTACGGGTCAACAGGTCGGGTCGGTCAACGGGTCGGGTCGGTCAACGGGTTAAACCGGCCGGTTCAACGGCCACCGTCCAGGGCGGCCGAAAATCACCCCAGACGGCGCGTGAGGCCCACGCGCGACCTAAAATGGCCGAAAAATGGCCCAAAATGCTCATTTTTCCCGATTTCACAACCCACACCACCTTTAACTCGAAAAATAGATAAAAAAAATTCACCAAACTTACCGAAACAAGGAGGAAACGATCGGTTTTCTATTTAACTCCGACGAGGCTCCTGTCGACGTCGGACGGGTGATCAAACATAGGGGTTTTGTTCGCCTTGGGACCAAGAGTTCGACGGTGGCCTTGACGTGGCGAACGGACGGCGGACGGTGACGAAATTGCCGGAAAAAGAGGGTTGCACTTAGGGTTTCTGTCGAATTTCGAATCATGCCTCGTGACGGACGGCGGCGCTAACGCGTGTGTGAGTGACGGCGGCAGGATCAGGGTGGGACGACGACTCTATCGACGATGGCAGTGTCGTACACGGAGCGGCGGTGAGGCCGGTCGAATGGTGTGGCCGGTGATGGAAGTTGAAAAGGTGGAAGAGAGGAAAATAACGAGTGAGGGGTGTTTCTGGACATTTTTTTGGGAGAAATTGATCCCAAAATAAACTCATATTCGATAATGGGTAGGTAGGATATTTTCATTATTTAATTATTATTTTTTTAACAGATCCTAAATATAAAAACAATTCTTGGCAATATTAACCAAACATAACCTTAGCACAATTGGTTAAACTCCTAACTTTGGCAGCCAAGGTCATGGGTTTAATCCCCCCTGGCTGCATAACCTCTTTTTTTTTTTAAACCATTTAAACCAGGGTGTTACAATTGTCATCGTTGCACAACTGCATCTAATATGGCTTTTTATAGTCACTATACAGGCAAGTATGTACATCATAAATATTTTAGTTCAGAATAGATATGTTTTATTTCTTCTATTCTTTATGAGCAAGCATGATTATTAAGCCGAAATTGTTTGTGTTGTCCTGGATGTATACGCTATTATTGGTACAGATCTAAAGTGACTAGATTATGACTGTATAAAGGTGGAATTTGAATACAATTAAGCTGAGTTAATTATATCCTCCATACATTCTTTCCTTATAATATAGTAACATTCCTAATTCTTGCATGATATTAGTTTTATTTTTTTAAGAAAAAAATTGAGAATTTGGTCGTTTTTGTTCCATATTCCAATTTTTTGTTACTTTGGTTTATAGATTACAGTTATGAGCTCAATATTTGGTTGGCAGGAGGGTGGTGTTTCTCCTGATTTGTACTCTGACTCAGATGAGACTGAAAGTGGAAGTGAGGAAGAAGCTGATGATGATGAGTCCTACGAAGATGATGAATGAGAGGACGATAGCAACTCTGCTGAAAGTGGAACAGGCAGTGAAAGTGGTGATAAGGTTTGTTTGTCTGCTTTCTATTTAAGAAATGATGGCAGTAACAAACTTAATACAAATTTCAAGACTATTTAAGTTTTCTATTCGGAAAAACTTATTTAGACATTTACCTCTGTTTTATATCTTCGAATTATTTTTAGCATTGTATATTTTTTGTGCTCGTAATAGACTCATACTAGTTTTAAGAATTATGTATTACATACATTTTTATTAGAATAATAAACGGGGCATTTTTCCTTTTAAAAATGTCTTACAATTTTTGTTATAATAGTATTAGTATTTTAATATTTAAAATAAAAAATAATAAAAAATAACAATAACATTAATAATTATTAATATTTAAATAAAAAATAAATACCAATTAAACCTACACTGACGGATAAAACTATCGGTATATATATCTTATATAAATCTACATGATACATATACCGGAGGACGTACCATCAGTAGAGGTAAACCTTATAGCGATGGTCAAACCGCCAGTAAAAATCTGTTGTTATATATGTACCATATATACCGACAGATTCAATTCGTCGGAATAGATACACTAATTTATCGAAGTCGGCCATACCTATGCCTACGAATATGTCTGTCGGTATAGGATCCCAACATCTATACCGACGGTTATGTCCGTGACTATAGATCTACTCTATAAAAATATATCATCTAGCATTTTATTGACGACTTTTTGTCTGTCGAAATATCTCTTTTTTTCATTGATATTGGACTCTAAACCATATATTGATGAATTTCCGACAGTTTGCTATCCGTCGCTATATGTATTTTTTTTGTAGTGTAACTTATAATATACAAAGTCTAACTGAATTTGGTTTCACTAATTAACCGATTAAGCTAGTTTTTTTTTTTTTTTATCAAAACATAACAGCTTGGTTGATTGCCTTGGCAAATCTGGTTCGTATAAACGAAGCATGGTGGTAACCGTTTTTTTTTTTGCATACGTTGT
The DNA here is from genome assembly GCA_030270665.1 of Hibiscus trionum. Classification (NCBI taxonomy): domain Eukaryota; kingdom Viridiplantae; phylum Streptophyta; class Magnoliopsida; order Malvales; family Malvaceae; genus Hibiscus; species Hibiscus trionum. The sequence goes on from BSYR01000016.1 coordinate 2,973,588, forward strand.
CTTATATGTTGTTTGTTTTAATGTTTGTGACACATTTTTAAAATAAGTTGGTGAATTTTATGAGAACATTTTATCATATGATTCATTGAAGGTACGTAGAATTTATATAGTATTATTACCTTGTAATCATATTGGGATGCTCAAAAATATCAAATTTTCAATACCTTCTTGAGCCGTGATCTTTGTAGAGTATTTTTTTACATCGATTCTTTTACATCTTTAATAGGGATTATTAAATTTGTATTATCTCAAAGATGTGCAACATTTTGACCGATGCAAATACAAACAAGGATTACTGTCTAAGAAAAAATTTTAAACTCTAAGAGTGTCGTCAAGAATTATCTTTGTTTTCTTCACTGATTTCCTCGTTAGAAGTAGGGGTGTAAAAGAGCCGAGTCGAGCTCGAATAGTGTGGAGCTCGACTTAACTTGTTGAAATTTTGAGTCGAGTTCGATCTCGTGTAATTTTTAACAAGCCTGAGAAATCTTAGCTCGACTCGGCTTTACTACTTCGATTTGAGTAGTGTGTAGGCTGGGATTAGATTAGACAGGCTCTTTCATCTACCAATATTAATTACTTTCCCCCGACTAGGTTTAGAAGTTTTAATGAGACTTATAATAGTATTTATTGTATAATTTGATCTTAATAAAATCATATTTACCGATAAAAAAAAATAAGATTGTATGGGATAAAAATACATGTTTAAATTGTTAAAAGTTGCTTTTAACAATGGCGTGCAAGACCATTATGGAAAGAGAATGATTTAGGGATTAGTTCAGTGTTTGTGAAATATCGATAATTTAATATTAATATTTTAAATTAAAGGATAAAAAATTAGAAAACAAAAGAAAATTAAAGGGTTATTCAACCCAAATTCTAGCTTTATTATTTTTTTTGAAATGGAATTCTAGCTTTATTTTGAAATATACTTAATTGCATGTCGAGTTATTAAGAATTTAATATTTAGTTCAAATTGTTTATCGTTAGTTGACTAACAATTTTCATTAACATATAAACTATTTTGAGTTAATATGAAACATTGAAGATTAAAATATTTTAAAAAAAATTAAAATAATTACCCAATCGAATGTTAAGAGATATTTTTTTTCATATTATGCCTATTATTAATCCGATTGCAGTCGTTTATAATATGCATACTAATCTGGTTGCAACAATAAAACTGTAAAATTTTGATAAAAAAAAAAGGAAGCTAAAAACATTTAAATGTATATGTCCATTGTCCGCAAATCTCAACGTGAGCGCCAGGATTTGAACCTGCGCGGGCAAAGCTCACACGATTTCAAGTCATGCCCGTTAACCACTCCGGCACGCTCACGTTATGAATATGCTTATTAATGTCGAAAAAGTACGTAAATTGAGCGTAAAAACTAAAATGAAATTACAATATAATAACTATTTAAATAATAATTGATTTGATGTTAATTATGAACAAATGTTCTAAATATATTTGGATTGAACCACACATTTAAAGTTGTATGCTTTCATTGTCAATTTGATTTTTATTATGTTTTTAAAAAATAGAAATCAATAAATTAAACTAGTAAAATTGGATTTGGTTAAAATTATTTCTGATCGTTGGTTCAATTTGAATTCAAGTTTCAAAATTAAAACATAAAAATGTGATAAAATAAATACTTTTGTTTGATTATTATTTAGGTTACAACAACAATATTTCTTGTATTAAAATTTCAAGTCAAACACAGCTTTGCAGATTATTACATATTTCAAAAACATTTAAACTCATTTTTTTTACTTAAATTCAAATAATTTCTGTTTTTTTTTTAAATTTAGTTACTTTTAAATTAGGTAAAGGCCAAATGGCTTAGGGAAACTCGTCAAACCTCTCTAGCTAATGTGTAGATGCTAATTTTAATAAAATCCTTGCTATATTGTCTTATTTGTGACAATTTTCTATATTCTCGGTCATTTTTTGGACTATGAATTTGAAGTATACCGGTTCCCAAATCATTTGTTAATTTTATAGTCTATGTATAGGATTTGTGGTACTCTCTCCTAATATTGTTGTCTTTGAGGTTCAAATTCATTCTCTCATTGGGAGTGCACTTGTCGGTAGTTAAATGACAATATAATTATATATTTAGAATGGTGATAAATCAATTTTAAATAATTGTACTTATTGACATGCGTCGTAACGTGTCAAGAATAATTTCCTTCTTCCAAATAAATAAAATAAATAAAGAAATTAAATTGAGTATAGATAGGGAAGTAGGAGTCGAACCCACAGGGACTTAGAACTTTCTTTGTCGCGCTTTTGTAGTTTCTGAACCAAGAGTTGTTGTTGGAACTATGATAATGTGATTTAGGTGGGGGGTTGTTTTAATGAAATGCAATTGTTTAAGAAAGTAAAAGAAAGCTTTGAAAATAGTTTAAAGTAAATATGAGATTATCAGCCCTGGGCTTCCGCGTTGACTTGTTCTACTAGGTTCTTTGGTAAAGATTTTTATTTCGAAAAAATTTGTTGGCGAAATTACTTCAAGGCCAATCCTTGGGTTTTTGTTTGTAAACTGAATTTCCAAAATCAATTTTTCGTTTCAGTTTTGATAATTTGTCTAAACCAACTCAATGTTTGAGAAAACAAATTACTTAAGCTCGTAACCAACTCGAAAAGTCATTTCTATAAAAACGATTCGATCTCAATTTTACTTAGTAATCTATTTACTAAGTGTGTTCCTTGGAAGTCGGATTTGTTTCAATAACCGATCCTCCCTCCCACTTGATAGATCAAAACAATTGTTTTTCTCCAAAGTCAATCTTTGGGTTTTAAAAATCATTTTGATTTAGAAAATAAAGTTTAAAGAAATTGAGAGAAGTTTTCGAAACGTTTGAAGCATAGTTTCAAACCTCGCCTTGAGAACGCGTCATTGCAAAAGCCTTCGGCTTAAAAAGATCTAGCCGAGCATGGTTATTAAATTAATCATGCTCGACATTAAGAAATAATTAAAAGAAGAAATAGAAGAAAAGAACTTAAAGTAAAACTAAGAAAGAGAATAATTTCCAAGAGAAGAAGAAGTGATGTTCAATTGCTAATTGAATGATGGCAATACTTACCCCAAAGAGGGGTATTTATAGTAGTTGAAAACCCTAAAAACCTAAGATGATAAATCCTAAAATAAAATTACATAAGATAAATATCCAAGTTTTAAAATTTAAAAATAAAAATCGGATGATAAGCTATCATGATAAGTGGACTGATAAGTTATCTGAGTTGCTGACGTCATCTTCTAGAAGATGCTGACGTGGCGCCTAGTCAGCATTCATGCCCTGGTTCATGCCCATGAATCTGCCCATGACTCCAGCATTTTCTGCAGAATTTCAGCTTATTTCCAGCATCACATCTCCTGCATGAAAACATCATAAAACAGCCCAATTAAGTCCTTCAAACATATATTCGATCAAAATAAGGACTAAAAACATAATCAAAATAAATACTTATCAAATTCCCCCTCACTTATCCGATGCTTGTCCTCAAGTATCTCAAAATTAAATAAACTTAAGTTCAAGTTTTCATCCTTAATTTCACGAAGTCTCGAAAGGTTTCAATAAGATTAAACATCTAAATATGAAAGAAAACTAAGGAGCAAAAATAGATAGATGACAAGATTAATAATTTAAAGCAAAAAACGACATTCTAAGACTCTACTAACATCAATGATGCAAACCAAGTACCCTCACAAGGAATCGCTCATGTCACTCAAAGTATTTAAGGGTAGAGAAAAAAAAATCACTCGAGCCAAAGCTAATTATAACATAACCATAAGCTTGTGTTTAAATCTAATCTCCACTACTAACATGAATATGATGCAAAAATCAAGAGGTCTTAAAGAAGGGTTGTAATGGGGCTAAGGTAAGGGTAGGATAAAGGCTGAAAATAAGGGTTAAAATTCAAGACAAAAAAATTCATCCCAAAAAATTATATTCGAAACTGTTTTTTTCATTCGAACTGAAACTGTTTTGCAGTGTATATTTTTTCGAACTGCACTGTTTTTTTCTGTGTTTTTTTCTGCAGATTCGAACAATTTCCTGCACTTCTTTTTTTTTCTGCACTGCATATTCGAACAGTTCTGCACAGTATATTCGAACAATTCTGCACAGTTTTTTTTTCTGCACAGTATATTTTCTGCTGCTTCACTGCACTTACTTGAATCTGTTTTTTTTAAGACGATTTTTTGTCTTGAAAAAGGGGACAAAAGTAATGGAATTTAGAAAAAACGGATTAGGCTTAAAAATGTGGTGATCAAGAAAAAAAGTCAAGGCTCAAAAATTGGTTCACTAGGGGAAATTAATTAAAGGGTAGGCAATTTATTTGGGAAGAGAAATGGTTAAAACCTAGTGCCTCTATCATATTTAAGCATCATAATCAATCAACGTAATCTCGAAAAGAATTTAAAAACAAGTTCTAGAATGCAACTAATTTAGCTAGGCACACTCAAAGAAACAAAGAGCAAATATCATGCATGCTCATTAGGCTCAAAAACTCACAAATATGTCTTGTGTACTTAGGTAAGCATCATGTGAATTAATAGAGAAAGAAAATGTCATATAAAAGATTTTAATAAAAAATTAATCATGCCAAAATCTACCATGCAACCTAGAATTTTCTAACAAGAGAGATATAAAATCATACGAAAACAATGAGACAAGGTCAAACTAAGGATTTAAACAAGTAACTTAAATTAAATTAAATAAAGAAATCAAGAGAACAACCAATCGAATAAGTAATATGAAAATTTTGACAAGCATCTCTCCCCCTCACTTAATGCATTTTGTCCCAAAATGATAATTTAAAAGTAAAAAGAGAGGAGGAAGGAAACTCCCCGAATGATGGTGGCCGCGTCGGCGGGTGTTGAGATGATCGGGGCTGGGTGGTGGCTGCTGCGGCGGGTCTGCACCCTGGTGCGTGGCATTTTGACGGTGGTGTAGGGTTTTGTTGCTGCTGATGGTTGAAGAGAGAAAGGGTTGCGGCTGGTAAAAGGTGATAAATAATAAGAAGGTGTAATGGGTGGTTAGGGGGTGTAGCCGTGTAGGTCAAAGCTTTGGGTTTGGGTGGGGTCCACGGAATTTAATTGGGTGAGGGTTGTGGGGGTTGAGGTGGCTAGAAAATAAATAGCAAAAGTTTGAATCAAAAGGATGCGGCTAGGGAGAGAAATAAAAGAAAGAAAAAAAAAGTTAAAGTGGGTGATTGGGTGTTTGACCGGGTAGAAAATTTTGTAGGCGGGGTCCACGGGTATTAAAAATTCAGCCCACAAAATCCTGATACCTTCTCATCTCTTTATTCGATCTAAATTATCTGCAAATAAAATAAATAAGAGATCAGATAAAATAAAAAAAATTCAAATAAAAGATAAAATAATTAAAATTAGATAAAAATAATTTCAAAATATAAAAATAAATTAAAAAATAAATAGGATAAAATCAAAATTAAATTTTTTTAAACAGATTAGATAATTTCGATTATTTATTCTTTTTTTTGGTGTTTCGTTGTTTTTTTTTATCTTTTGTTTTTTTTATAAAAAAAAGGAAATTCAAATAACATTAAATTATGGCAGTTTAAAATGGAATAAAATAAATAATAAAAACAATTAAAGTAAAAAGAAGAAAAGAAATGGGTTGCCTCCCATCTAGCGCTTGTTTATCGTCGCTAGCTTGACGACCTTATTCAAGTGACAGGTTCGAATAAACGAATCTCTTCGACTAGAACAACCAGAGCATTGTCATAGTACGGTTTAAGCCGTTGACCGTTAACTTTGAATGGCTCTCCGGAATTACTTTTAATTTCCACTGCACCATGTGGAAAAATATTAGTCACTGTGTATGGTCCAAGCCACTTTGATCGTAATTTTCCTGCAAAAAGTTTTAATTTAGAATTAAATAATAAAACCTTTTGACCAATATAAAATGATTTAAAAGCAATATTACGATCATGAAAATCTTTATTTTTTTTCCTTAAAAATTTTCGAACTGTCGTAGGCATTTTTTCGAATTTCTTCCAACTCCTGGATATCGAGTTTACGTGTTTCGCCAATTAAATCCATTTCCATATTGCATTTTTGGACTGCCCAAAGCGCGCGGTGCTCCAATTCGACCGGTAAATGGCACGGCTTACCAAAAACAAGGCGATAAGGGGACATCCCGATGGGACCCTTATACGCTGTCCGATATGCCCATAATGCATCATTCAGCTTAACGCTCCAATCCTTCCGATCAGGTTTCACGATCTTTTCAAGAATGGTCTTGATTTCACGATTTGACACTTCCGCTTGACCATTTGTTTGTGGATGGTACGACGTCGCGATGCGTTGGGTGACGCCAAATTTTTTCATTAGCGCGTTGATGACTCGATTGATAAAATGTTTCCCTTTGTCGCATATCAACGCTCTTGGTGTGCCAAACCTGGAAAAAATACAATCTTTCAGAAATTTGACAGTGGTTTTAGCATCATTATTTTTTGTGGCTTTCGCCTCAACCCATCGCGAAACATAATCAACAGCTAAAATAATATAAAAATTACCGAATGATGATACAAATGGCCCCATATAATCTATCCCCCACACATCAAATATTTCACAAACATGAATAGGATTTAAAGGCATTTCATTACGTCGGCTTAAGTTACCAACTCTTTGACATTTATCAGATGATTTGAAAAATAAATATGTGTCTCAAAAAATATTAGGCCAATAGAATCCGCATTCAAGAATTTTATGAGCTGTCCTTTTAGGTCCATAATGTCCACCACATGCATATGAATGACAGAAATTAAGGATAGATTTTACCTCGTCTTCGGTTACACATCGTCGTATTACCTGATCGGAACAATGTCTCCAAAGGTAGGGATCATCCCAAATATAGAACCTGGATTCCCTCTTGATTCGGGTAATTTCTGACCGTGGCAAGTCATGGGGTAATTCACCTGTAGCCAAATAGTTCGCGATGTCCGCAAACCAAGGTGTTGAAGCTTGGGCCATCATCAAATTTTCTTCAGGGAATTCGTCATTGACAGGCGAATCCGAATTGGTTAGTGGGATTCGGCTGAGGTGATCGGCCACAAGATTTTCACTCCCCTTCTTGTCCTTTATCTCGAGATCAAACTCCTAGAGGAGTAAAATCCATCGGATCAGCCTTGGTTTTGCTTCCTTCTTGCTCATCAAATATCGCAAGGCTGCATGGTCAGAAAAAACAATAATTTTATTTCCAAGTAAATAAGAGCGGAATTTATCTAAAGCAAAAACTACAGCAAACAGTTCTTTTTCTGTAGTTAAATAATTTTGTTGCGCTGGATCGAGCGTTCTCGATGCATAGGTGATGACATGAGGCTCTCGTCCTTTCCTTTGTCCGAGTACCGCTCCAACACTAAAATCTGAGGCGTCGCACATAATTTCGAACGGCAAGTTCCAATCGGGCGGTTGCACTATTGGCGCGGATACAAGTTTCTCCTTAATTGTATCAAATGATTTCCTACATTCGGATGTAAAGTCGAACTCTACATCTTTCTGCAATAGCCGACATAGTGGTTGTGCTAGCTTTGAGAAGTCTTTTATAAATCGCCTGTAGAAACCTGCATGTCCAAGAAAAGAGCGAATATCCCTCACGGTTGTGGGGTATGGGAATGAGCGTATAATATCCATTTTAGCTTTATCAATAGAAATCCCTTTAGAAGAAATTATATGTCCTAATACTAAGCCTTTATTTACCATAAAGTGACATTTCTCATAATTAAGCACAAGGTTAAATTCAATCCATCGTTTTAAGACATTAGTTAAATTCAATAAACACTCACCAAACGAATTACCATATACAGTGAAGTCGTCCATAAATACCTCGATCCCTTTCTCAACATAATCCGAAAATATGCTTACCATACATCGCCGAAACGTAGCCGGAGCGTTACATAGTCCAAACAGCATTCGTCGATAGGCGAAGGTTCCGAAGGGGCACGTATACGTGGTCTTCTCTTGGTCTTCAGGGGCTACGAGAATTTGAAAGAAACCTGAAAAACCATCGAGACAGCAATAGTGAGATTTACCAGCTAATCTTTCAATCATTTGATCAATATATGGTAAGGGAAAGTGATCTTTTCGGGTTAGAGAATTCAACTTCCTGTAATCTATGCAAACTCGCCATCCCTTCTGAACTCGAGTTGGAACTAACTCACCTTTGTCATTTCTGATTACCGTGACGCCGGTCTTTTTAGGAACAACATGAATAGGACTTACCCATTCGCTATCTGAGATCGGATATATGATATCAGCGTCTAAGAGTTTTTGAATTTCGTCTTGTACTACCTTCATCATGGGATCATTCAAGCGTCGTTGACCTTGTCGTGACGGCTTTGCCCCTTCCTCAACTTTGATCTTGTGCATACAAGTTGAGGGGCTAAGTCCTTTTATGTCCACTACCGTCCACCCGATTGCTTCCTTGTATTTTCGCAAGACTGTGACAAGATCGACTTCTTCCTCTCCGGTTAATTCGTTCGAAATGATAATCGGTAAGGTATCATTATCTCCCAGGAAGGCGTACTTAAGGTGGGATGGGAGTTCTTTTAATTCCAACTTTGGTGCCTGCAAAATAGATGGCAAAGGTTTAGTCTTTGATGGAGTTAAAGCTAAATCAGATTTAATAAAGGAAACATATTCGTCCTCATTTTCTGCTTTATCATCGCAAAGCTCATAGTTCATATCAAAGTTATTAAAAACATTAGTATCTGCATACGCTTCTATATATGGATCAACAATATCAATTGAGTTAACAGATTCAACCTGATCAGGATACCTCATTGCCTTATAAACATCGAATTCTACTACCTCACCGTCGAATTCCATGGATAAAAGGCCGCTCCTTACTTCTATTTTCGTGTTTGCTGTGCTAAGGAATGGACGTCCCAACAACACTTCGGAGCAGGTGTTTGTTCTATCGTGAGCCATATCGACCACGTAGAAGTCCGCAGGGAAAAATAAGACATCTACCTTTACCAAAACATTTTTCAACACTCCTTCTGGATAGATGACTGATCGATCCGCCAACTGTATCGTAATCCTGGTTTCCTTCAAAGGATCGTTAGTTATCATTTTATAAACAGAAAGTGGCATTACATTTATTGAAGCCCCAAGATCGCACATAGCACGTTTAATAGATATTTTACCAATTTGACAGGGTATAGCAAACATACCTTGGTCTTTCATTTTGGGTGGTAACTTACGTTGAAAAACTGCAGAAACGTGCTCTCCCAAATTTACCTTTTCGTGCCCGGTGAGTTTTTGCTTGGTTGTACAAAGCTCTTTAAGGAAACGAGCGTACCTTGGCACTTGGCGAATGACTTCCAAGAGGGGAATGTTCACTTGGACCTTTTTAAATACTTCAATAATTTCTCTTTCTTCGGCCTTTTTGTCACGTTTTACTAATCGTGATGGGAAATGAGGTGCGACTTCAAGAGGTGGAGAAGAAGAAGGAGATGATGGTATAGGGTTATTTTGTTTTTCGTTACCTTCTTCCATGGCGGGAGTGGGATTGTTGTTTTTTGATGGTTCTTTTAGAGCTATAACTGTCCCACTACGGAGTGTGATGGCGCTTATATTTTCCCTAGGGTTTGTCTCGGGTTGTTTACCTTTGGAATCAAGACGGCTTGCTAGCTGGCTTATTTGTTTGTCTATCTCTTATAAGTGGGCCTCGGTACGAATTTGGAATTTCTCTTGGGACATCGCTAAACGCTCAACTAAGGTTTCTAGAGATGTCTTTTGTTGTGGGTAGGGTTGATTTTGTCTTTGGTTGTTTGCGTATCCAAAGTTTGACTGGTTTCTCCACCTTGGATTGTATGCATTTCCCATGGCATTGGCTTGGGCGACATCATCTTCCTGAATCATCGGATAACAATCTGTCGGATGTTCTGGGCTAGTACAGATCCCACAAAGTCTAGATGTTCCCTTTTTTCTTGCAAGAAGAGTTTGCACTATTTCAGCTAATTTATCAACCTTATTTTCTAAAGAAACTGTGCTTACCTCGCGAACACTTCGAGATGGTTCGCTAGATTGATTAAACCTTTGTGAGTTGGCAGCCATGGTTGATATCAGGGTTTTAGCCGCTGTTGGGGTCATATTGACTAGAGCTCCGCCACTTGCCGCATCCACTACTTTCATATCCATAGGCGTTAATCCTTCATAAAAATACTGAAGGAGGGTTTGTTCCGACAATCAATGTTGTGGACAATTTGCACACAACTTTTTAAACCTCTCCCAGTATTCATATAAAGATTCAGCTTCTTTTTGTTGAATGCTCAGGATGCTGCGCCTAATCTCGCTTGCTTTAGCTGCAGGGAAGAACCTATCAAGAAAAAGTTTAGCCATGTCAGTCCAAGTTGTAACAGAATTAGGGGGTAAATCAAATAACCAATCTTTTGCTATATCTACTAAAGAAAATGGAAAAGCTCTAAGTTTGATTTGGTCATCGGATACTCCCTGTGGCTTTGTGCTTAGACAAACCATGTGAAATTCCTTCAAATGTTTGTGTGGGTTTTCGTTAGGCAAACCGTGGAAGGTTGGTAGTAGATGAATCAAGCCCGTTTTTAGTTGGAACGGCGTTTCACCATTCGGAAAGGTTATGCACAAGGGCTGATTGTCCTCTGTTGCCCTGATCAGCTGTTGGATCGTCTGTTCGTTGTTTCCCATTTGGTGTTGATTTTTGGGATGTATTTAACCTATTCTTCCGGATTTCTCTTGGTCATAAACAATCAAAAACAAACAGTAAAAGTTGTCGAAGTCCCCGGCAACGGCACCAATTTTGACACGCGTCGTAACGTGTCAAGAATAATTTCCTTCTTCCAAATAAATAAAATAAATAAAGAAATTAAATTGAGTATAGATAGGGAAGTAGGAGTCGAACCCACAGGGACTTAGAACTTTCTTTGTCGCGCTTTTGTAGTTTCTGAACCAAGAGTTGTTGTTGGAACTATGATAATGTGATTTAGGTGGGGGGTTGTTTTAATGAAATGCAATTGTTTAAGAAAGTAAAAGAAAGCTTTGAAAATAGTTTAAAGTAAATATGAGATTATCAGCCCCGGGCTTCCGCGTTGACTTGTTCTACTCGGTTCCTTGGTAAAGATTTTTATTTCGAAAAAACTTGTTGGCGAAATTACTTCAAGAACAATCCTTGGGTTTTTGTTTGTAAACTGAATTTCCAAAATCAATTTTTGGTTTCAGTTTTGATAATTTGTCTAAACCAACTCAATGTTTGAGAAAACAAATTACTTAAGCTCGTAACCAACTCGAAAAGTCATTTCTATAAAAACGATTCGATCTCAATTTTACTTAGTAATCTATTTACTAAGTGTGTTCCTTGGAAGTCGGATTTGTTTCAATAACCGATCCTCCCTCCCACTTGATAGATCAAAACAATTGTTTTTCTCCAAAGTCAATCTTTGGGTTTTAAAAATCATTTTGATTTAGAAAATAAAGTTTAAAGAAATTAAGAGAAGTTTTCGAAACGTTTGAAGCATAGTTTCAAACCTCGCCTTGAGAACGCGTCATTGCAAAAGCCTTCGGCTTAAAAAGATCTAGCCGAGCATGGTTATTAAATTAATCATGCTCGACATTAAGAAATAATTAAAAGAAGAAATAGAAGAAAAGAACTTAAAGTAAAACTAAGAAAGAGAATAATTTCCAAGAGAAGAAGAAGTGATGTTCAATTGCTAATTGAATGATGACAATACTTACCCCAAAGAGGGGTATTTATAGTAGTTGAAAACCCTAAAAACCTAAGATGATAAATCCTAAAATAAAATTACATAAGATAAATATCCAAGTTTTGAAATTTAAAAATAAAAATCGGATGATAAGCTATCTTGATAAGTGGATTGATAAGTTATCTGAGTTGCTGACGTCATCTTCTAGAAGATGCTGACGTGGCGCCTAGTCAGCATTCATGCCCTGGTTCATGCCCATGAATCTGCCCATGACTCCAGCATTTTCTGCAGAATTTCAACTTATTTCCAGCATCACGTCTCCTGCATGAAAACATTATAAAACAGCCCAATTAAGTCCTTCAAACATATATTCGATCAAAATAAGGACTAAAAACATAATCAAAATAAATACTTATCACTTATTTCACTAGGTGACTTGGATTCGAGTAACTTGTTTGCATAGCTTGTATACATTATTAAAGAATTAGAAATAATAAACAAATAATATTTGTAATCAAATCAAACAATTAAAAAATATTTATAAGTATTTCGAATTCACTATCAAAAAGATTTAAAAAAAAGAAAAGCATGAATATTCCATTTAGGTAAATGAATCTAGTAGAAGATTATACTTTTTTATCTAGGGTCGTAAACGAACCAAACCTTCAGCGAACCGTTCGTGAATCATTTGACGGGAAATTTATTTATTTATTAAACGAGCGAACATAAACAAGATTTTTTGTTCGTTTAATTAAATAAACAAACACGAACAAAAGGCTTGTTCGTTCATTTATGTTTGTGAACGTTCAGTAATCCGTTCGTTTCAATTTATTCACATATGTCCATTTATATTTATTATTTTTCATAACAAAAAATATTATATTTAAAAAATTTAAAACATATATTAAAAATATGAAATAAAAAGAAATTTTTTTAAAAAATACTCAATGTACGAGACTTCAAATTTCTTAAGAAAAAAAATTAAACAATACTCAATGTTCGTTCGCATTCGTTTATTATTTTAACAAACGAACACAAACAAGAAATTGTGTTCGTTTAGTTGTTCGTGTTCGTTCATTTGTTATGTTAAAATTAAACAAACGAACATGAACATACCCTTATTCGTGTTCGTTCGGTTTGTTTACATACCTAATTTTATCATAAAAATCTATTAATTATTATTGTACCATGTTATGTAAATCTTAACGGTCTTATTCTCTTTGCCTCTGGGTTGCATTGAATCCAAGGAAGCTTAAAACCTGGAATGTATAAATCTTGGAAATATTGTTATTGTTCATGTCATCATCTTTTTTTTATGCAGACATAGTAAACTTAACCCGAGAATAGACCCGAACACGATCCGAAATCAATCCGAACTATTGGAAATATTGTTATTGTTATTGATTTACCTGAAATCGATCCGAATACGATGACCCGAATTCGATTCGAAACCAGAAATAAATCGAATCAAAACCGAATTAAATTTCAGCTAAACCGAAAATAGACCTAAACCGCATTTCAACTGAACCGAATGAAACCGAACTGAAATCAACCCGAAATAAAGAAAATATATTAAAATAAATAAATAAAGATGAGATGTGAACTGTCGCACAACTCACCAAAATGTCAAATATACATGTTATATAAAGTAATATATAGGGTGGAAAAACCTAATTCGGCCTAAAAACTGACTAAAACCGATTGATCTCCTATTAACTCGATATTGACTCAATCCAAAATCAACCGAATCGAAAATCAACCGACTCAACGTCTTAACCCGATACTCGAACCAAAATCACCATAGACAAGTGGATATGAACAATGCATTCCTGAAAGGTGACTTACAAGAGGATGTTTACATGCAGCTGGTTCTAGGCTTTAAAGAATCTACAGGTGATGGCAGAAAACTTGCTTGCAAGCTAAATAAGGAGTTGTATGGACTTCGACAAGCCCCTATGAATTGGTTTCTTAAACTTCAAGAGTTCCTGTGCAACCTAGGGTTTGTGGCATTAAGGGCTGACAATTATTTGTTTGTTCTAAAATCAGAAGCAAGTGTCACATATCTGGCTATATACGTGGATGATATTATCATCACAGGTAGCTCTCAACAAATCGTGGAACATTTCATTAAACGGCTACATGATAGGTTCTCATTAAAAGATTTAGGGAAATTGAAGTTCTTTCTTGGAGTTGAAGCAAATGGATTGTTTTTGTGTCAAAAGAAGTTTATTCTAGAATTTTTCCACAAAGTACAATTACTTGACTCCAATTCAGCTACAAATCCCCATGGCCACCTCACCTAACCATAGCAAATTTGATGGTATACCCTGTAATGATGTTCATATGTTTTAAAGCGTGGTTGGGGCTCTGCAATATATTACACATACAAGACTTGATATTTCATTTGCAGTTAATAAAACTGCTCAGTTTCTTTAAAATCCTACTGATGCACATTGTTTAGATGTTAAGAGATTATTGTTGTACCTACGAGACACAGTTAATTATGGTTTGTGGTTCCCAGCACAAAGAAGGAGTCAATCTGAATGCCTTCTCAGACGCTGATTGGGGAGGTGGTGTGGATAACATGCGCTCGATCTCAGGTTATTGTATCTTCAATGGTGGACACTTGCTTGCGTGGAGCTCTAAGAAATAGTGAGCCATTGCTAGGTCAACAACTAAAGCTGAATATTGCAGCTTAACTGATACAACTGCTGAAGTAACTTGGATGAAAGCTGTTTTAGAAGAAATGGGTGTTGGACTGACTAAAATCTCAAAGATATGGTGCGATAATACCAGTGCAGTAGCTATGGCTACGAATCTTGTTCATCATGCCAAAACCAAACACATTGAGTTAGTTGGATCTCCATTTTGTTCGAGAGAAGGTTGCAGCACAAGAGTTACAGATCAATCACATTCCAGTAGATAGTCAAGTAGCAGATGTGTTAACAAAACCTTTGGCCCTTAGTCGCTTCGAACTATTCAGAAACACATTGTTTGTCTTTAATAGGAAGACATTTTCTCAGGTCAAGAAAGCACAATGAATGTTAAACCATGAGGGTTTATGATGAGCTAGCATTTAGCGGTTAATTTGTTGAGCTAAACGGTTAGTAGGTTAAATTTGTTAGGTTAACAGATTATTCTTAGTTAGCCATGCTATTGTATGTGTATATAAGGAATTCCCCTACCCTCTGTAAAGATCAGTCTTTGTATTCTCTCAATACAAAAGTTTCTATCATTTTACTCTATTGTACTTCAATGCTTAACAACCAAGGCTGGTTTCTATAACTCTTCTGTAGATTTCCCCCTTAATAAATTCAACCGATCTTTTACGCACACAAAAATGATGGTTTATTGCTTTCTCTGGTTCATTTAATTAAACTGTTTGCTTATTAATTAGTCTTTTAGCAATGAATTCTCCTTTTAGGGGCGGTGGTGTAATGATCATCGTTGGAGGAATTATATTGAGGCTTGAAATAATTTGTTTCGAGTTTGATATTGCCGCACAAATTTTTTTTTTTACTATTTTTGTTAATGAAATTTTTTCTATTCCATTTGCCTTTATTCTCAGGTGAGCAAAGAGGAAGAAATGGGGATAAAACAAGTCCATCCTCTATCTTTGTAATGAATTGGCCATTGGCCCTAGTTTATTCGGCTTTGGAAATTTTATATAAATATTTTTGAAATTGAACAAAAGTGTTGGGTTTTTTGTGCACGCTCGAATCGATCACTGAAACCGTCAAGGAGGGTTGTAAAAGCTTGGTTGTTGAATTGGCTAAAACCGAAATAAATGTAGACAATTTGCACGATGATTTTAGAGTGGTTCGACTACTTCAACCGAGTCTACATCCACTACCTTAGCACACCACTAAGGATTTACCAATTCACTCAACAATGAATTCTTCCTTTTGAGGACAAAGGGTAACCTTACAACCCTATCTTTTCAATGGCTAAGATAGAACCAACCTAGTTTTTCTCTCAAGGCTAAACTAGAACCTCTCCTTTTACAAGGGTAGAAAAGATGTAAACAAATATACCTAACAAGGTGGGTGTTTACGAGAGTTGAGCTCACAAGAGTGTAAAGAATAAGAACAATGAAAAACAAAACACTCTCTATACAATATTTACAAGAGAAATGAGGAAGATAAAGACTTAAACGCTATTTCTCTTGATCATGAATCTTGGATCCTGTCTCTTGATGTTTCTTGATGCTTGGAGGCCTTATTTATAGTCCCAATTGAGTTTGTAGCCGTTTATGGCCGTTGGGATCAAAATATAGCCGTTTGAAGACTTTAATCTCTTCCAAAATGCAATTCAGCTGCTACCCGTTTCGGAACGCCTGAAGCCCGTTTCGGAACGCCTTCTTTATAGAGATAGCCGTTGCAGCCTGTCGGGGTACCCGTTTCGGAACACCCTGTATCCGTTTCGGAACGCGTTTCGGAACGCCTTAGACCTGTTTCGAAACGCCTGCATTTTGAATATTATTTGGGAAAGAGCCGTTGGGGTTTATAGCCGTTAGGGTCGTTGCCACGTAGGCGTATCGAAACGGCCTATACCGTTTCGGAACGCTTGGCCCGTTTCGATACGTGTATCGAAACGTTTTGCCACTGGAATCCCCCTGTTTCGAAACGCCCTATGGTGTTTCGAAACGGCCTATTGTTTTTGTGAAATTTGGCCTTTTAAACACATTTAAAAACCTTTTAAAAACATTTTAAAGCCATTCCAAATTTGGCTACTGCCCTGACAAGTTTCGAGACCTTTGTTTAAGGTTTCGAAGCTTTACTTTAAAAACATGTATTTTGGGCATTTTTCGACTTTCAAAAGAGTAGTTCGATATAGGTATTCAATCGAACTCTTTTAAAACATTTTGTCAAGTTTTAAAGACTTTTGAATTATCTTTGAAGTCTTTAAACAAGTCTTAAAACAATTTTCACATAATTGTTATATCAAAATATTTCTCAACAATCTCCCCCTTTTTGATATAACTAAATATTTTGACAAATTGTTTTTGACAAAAAGCTCCCCCTTAATTTTTCACTTAATTCTCCCCTTTTGTTATATTATAAATAATTCAACTCTTTATAGTATATAATAACAATGGGGTTTATGACCATTGTGGTCAATATTACGTGGGAGTATTAAAATGTCAAAACATGTAAAACTCTTTTTTAAAAACTTCCCTAAACATAATTTCAAGTTGTTTGGATTTTTGGAAATGTTTTAAATTCTTTTTAAATCAGTCCAAAACATTTTTCAATTATTATATCAAAACATTAGTTCTTCAATCTCCCCCTTTTTGATATAATAAAACCAACTTGAAAAATTGTTTGGGATTCTTCCCCTTTTAACTTTAAAATTGTGAATAAGAGGTTAAGATATGAAATAAAATAAAGCTCCCCCTTATTCATTTGAAAATTCAATTTTTCAAACCGTTTAACCATTTCTCCCCCTTTTTGTTATATCAAAAAGAATTTAAAATGACATTTAAGTTCAAGATAACATAGGAGGCAAAAAAAAATTTGACACTTAAAATTTTGGTTAAAAAAAATGGCTCCCCCTTACTCAAAGCATCATTGAAATGTTAGTCCAACATTTATGAATATCTAGTTGAATAAAAAAAAATAAATCAAATAAAATCAAAAACAACTAGAAATTTTTACCAACACTTGAACTCAAGGGAGGATGTGAAGCCTTCCTTCTTCAAGTGTTCTTCCTTGTGTGCATGGAGCTTCCCCTCAATTTTTGACTTGTTGATCATTCTCCATCACACCTAGCAAAAGACAATCAAGTAATTTTTGGTATCCAAATTGATTTGGATCCATAGACGTTAGTAGCACAAAATTTAGTCCCCTTAGGAATCCATTTTTCAATTTCATCCTTTTTAGTTGAAGTGGTTAGTCCTTTTGGGACCCAAACACTTCTAAAACATTTTCCATTTAAAAATTTAGGGGCACTAGATTGTCTTACATAAAAAATTTGATTTTCCAAAATTATTTTTCTTTTCAAGCTCTTTGGAAATCAAATCTTTTTCCTTTTTGAGATCATCGACTTCTTTTTGATGATCTCTTTCCATTGTTTGAATCAAGTTTTGTAAATCTAAAACTTTAAGCTCAAAACTTGACACTTAAGAGATTGAATTTCACCATTGAATCAAATCAATTTAAAACACGTGAAATTCAATTTATCCAAGACTTTAAAACTTTATGCAAACATATGAATGAAACCATTTGACTCATATGCATAAAATTTTTCAAATAATGTCATGCTTGTTTAGATATTTGAATAAAAGCTCAAATGCATGAACATTAGTCAAACAGAAATTAGATAACCAAAAAAAAATAATAAAAGCATTAAGCTTAGAGGTTACCTATCTTCTTCACTTGTGTGACTAGAGCATATAAAATTCTTGCTTTTCTTGCCTTTGCTCCAACACACCTATAAGAGACATTTACTTCGATTTTGGTATCCAAATTGCTTTGGATCCATTAACATTAATTTCAATGTCTCTAGTTCCCTTAGGAACCCATACTTGTCTAATCCTATAAGTTTTTCTTTTCTTTATAGGACAAGTATGCAACGAATGACCATGATAATGGCAATGTGAGCATTTTGCCATTACGGGATGAGATGAATTATTAGAAATGATTTCTTTTTCTTTTGTTAAGCTTTCAAGCTTAACTTTTAAATCAAAATTTTCTTTTTCTAAAACATCTTTACTTGTTTTTGAAAATTCTAAATCATTTTTCAAAATTTCATTTTGATTTTCAAAGTCCATTTTTGTTTTTAAAAGAAAATCATTTTCAGTTTCGAGTTTTGAAATCATTTTCCTAAATTTGGAATTCATGGTCTCAAATTCCAAATATAATTCATTAAAAGCATCTTGTAACTCATCAAAAGAATGTAAATTTAATTCATCTGAGTTAGAAGATACCTCGGGCTCATCGAGAGCCAAAACACCATTCACCTTAGGTGTTGAAGGGAGGATTGCACATGATGAAGCATCATCTTTCTTCTCTTCTTTCCCATAGAATTTCTCAAGCTTCTCCCAGATTTCTTTGGCACTTTTGGATGGGGAGACCTTCTTGGAAATTTCTTCACTTAGGGCACAGAGAAGAATGTGCATAGCCTTTGCATTGAGATGGTCCTTCTTTGTGTCTTCGACACTCCTTTTCTTCTTCTTTTTAGGAGCTTCCGAATGTCCACTTATGATAATCTTCCAAATGTCAAGGTTGAATCCTTGAATGAAATATTTCATAATGTTGCTCCATTGGAAGTAACCTTCTCCTTTGAAGAGAGGAGGACACATGATAGAGCGGCCTTCTTCAAATGAAATCATTGTAGAACCGCTTGCCATTTTCTTGTACGGTGGACTACGAGCTTTGGATCTTTGCTCCTGGATGTTAGTCCTTCGATGGAGACGAGGCTCTGATACCAATTGTTGGGTTTTTTGTGCACGCTCGAATCGATCACTGAAACCGTCAAGGAGGGTTGTAAAAGCTTGGTTGTTGAATTGGCTAAAACCGAAATAAATGTAGACAATTTGCACGATGATTTTAGAGTGGTTCGACTACTTCAACCGAGTCTACATCCACTACCTTAGCACACCACTAAGGATTTACCAATTCACTCAACAATGAATTCTTCCTTTTGAGGACAAAGGGTAACCTTACAACCCTATCTTTTCAATGGCTAAGATAGAACCAACCTAGTTTTTCTCTCAAGGCTAAACTAGAACCTCTCCTTTTACAAGGGTAGAAAAGATGTAAACAAATATACCTAACAAGGTGGGTGTTTACGAGAGTTGAGCTCACAAGAGTGTAAAGAATAAGAACAATGAAAAACAAAACACTCTCTATACAATATTTACAAGAGAAATGAGGAAGATAAAGACTTAAACGCTATTTCTCTTGATCATGAATCTTGGATCCTGTCTCTTGATGTTTCTTGATGCTTGGAGGCCTTATTTATAGTCCCAATTGAGTTTGTAGCCGTTTATGGCCGTTGGGATCAAAATATAGCCGTTTGAAGACTTTAATCTCTTCCAAAATGCAATTCAGCTGCTACCCGTTTCGGAACGCCTGAAGCCCGTTTCGGAACGCCTTCTTTATAGAGATAGCCGTTGCAGCCTGTCGGGGTACCCGTTTCGGAACACCCTGTATCCGTTTCGGAACGCGTTTCGGAACGCCTTAGACCTGTTTCGAAACGCCTGCATTTTGAATATTATTTGGGAAAGAGCCGTTGGGGTTTATAGCCGTTAGGGTCGTTGCCACGTAGGCGTATCGAAACGGCCTATACCGTTTCGGAACGCTTGGCCCGTTTCGATACGTGTATCGAAACGTTTTGCCACTGGAATCCCCCTGTTTCGAAACGCCCTATGGTGTTTCGAAACGGCCTATTGTTTTTGTGAAATTTGGCCTTTTAAACACATTTAAAAACCTTTTAAAAACATTTTAAAGCCATTCCAAATTTGGCTACTGCCCTGACAAGTTTCGAGACCTTTGTTTAAGGTTTCGAAGCTTTACTTTAAAAACATGTATTTTGGGCATTTTTCGACTTTCAAAAGAGTAGTTCGATATAGGTATTCAATCGAACTCTTTTAAAACATTTTGTCAAGTTTTAAAGACTTTTGAATTATCTTTGAAGTCTTTAAACAAGTCTTAAAACAATTTTCACATAATTGTTATATCAAAATATTTCTCAACAAAAAGTTAGAGATCAAAATTTTTAAATAAAAACTTGTACAAGGACTCAATTTAAAAAAATAAATAAACTTTGAAATAGTATAAAAATCCTAACATATTTAATCGTTAATAGATTAATATGATATAGAAGCATAAGGGGTTTTGTATGTTTTTCATGTGCATACAATATTTTGTGAGATCATGTGTTTTAAATATTTTACGTGCTTTTTATCCTATCTTAAATTAGTTCATATTTCACATAATTTTCCATATTAATTCAATTTTAATTTTAAATGAAATTGTTTAAGAATCGCCAAAGAAAACCATCTTATTTAAAATTGAACCTTTACAACTATCATATATTAACATACATATTAAGTTTAAAATTCTATTTTTATTTTTTCAAAGCATAGCAAAGTATATCCTAGTAATAAATATTTGGGGAAATGGTTTTCTTTTCATCCAAACTTTACAGAGTTAATCATTTTAGCCATTAAGCTTTTATCACAATCTTTTTTTACCCTTAAACTTTTTTTTTCTTCAAATTAACGCAAATGTAACGGAACAATAACGAGACTTTTAAGTTAACTTTAACTATTTTTCATTGTCTGTCACGTCCACAATAATTTCGGTAAAAACTCAAAATTAGTTCACTTTGTCTTTACTAAAAATGTTGAAATAAACTTTTCTTTTTTACCCTTTAGTTTGAAATTGATTTTCCAAATATTATATTTGAGTTTTAATTTTTTTTTATATTTTATATTAAACTAAAATTATATTCTATATGTAAGCTTGTTATAGGTTAGATGTCATGCGATTTAAAATGTAGTATCACATGTATATGTCATGTCATCACCATTAAATTTTTAATGGTCCATTCAGCATGCTAGTTAAAAAATAAGTAGTTTGACAAAAAAAATATATAGGTTGAGGGCCAAATTTACCCCAAGGGGCTAAATTCACATAAATTACAAACGTTAAGGGCTAAAATTATCTTTATTACTAAAATTAAGGTACTAGAATGATCATTCTATCTAAATATATTTAATTTTTGAGCTAAATTTGTAAATCTAAAGTGTTAGATTCGATGCCAATAAAAAAGAGTCCAACAAAAGATTAGGAAAGGGTCTAAAAATGGTGAGTTTGAGTTGTTGACAAACTCTATAACTTTAGTTATAAATACTTGTCTAAAAAATGAAGTGACGAAATCAGAGAAGTATCTACTTTTTTTTTTTTTCTTTCCAGGCTTATTGAGATAGAAATGGCGATTCTGGAACCCACCGTTCCTATAGTTAATGTATTTGATTTTCTCGTGAACAGCCAAATGGTTGCTTTAGTGTGGCTTATGGCAGTAAGTTTAGGAAAGGGTCCGAGTGAGGAGATAACTCAAACTGTGTCGGTGATTTGCGTGATTTTTTCAGCAACATTTTTTATTTTTTCAATCATTTTTCTTTTGTTTGTCATTGTGAACGGCTTGCGCTCACTGGCGTACATTTTTAACTCTATGTTTCCTTTCAATAAGTTAAACAGTGTAGGAGATGGAGAAGTTAGGCTGTCGATTTGGCTAACTGCTCCGGCATGCATTGTATGTTGGATCTTGGTGCCCTTATCCGGTTGGCAGCTCTATAATGTCGTGGAAAAGAATGCGATTCTTTCATGGCAACCGGACTCACCTTGTAACGAGCCCCGCATTTGTCTTTATACAATAGCCTTTCACACGTCCTTTGTCTTAGCAATTTTCTTTTCACTTCAAAGTAAAATATTCTTCGCGACTTCAAAGACGCACTCTAAATCTTCGAATGTTGAAGACGACAAACCGGAATCTATAGATGTCGACAACATTCAACCAAAATCTTCAAACGTTGAGAATGATCAACTATAATCCATTGAGAGATTTCAATCTAAATCTTCAAATGTTGAGGGCGTTCAACTTTTTTCAGTTAAACTCGTTGAGCTTTCCATCACCTGGATCATTGTTATCCCTTGTTTAAGTGGTTCTTATTGTTATTCATTCATTATTTGCATTTAGCTTTTGGGATTTTATTCAAGCTATTTCAATCTAGTTTTTACCAATTGGTCGGTTCAAGTTTTTCAATTAAGACTGTACAATCCTATCTTATTAACATCATTTGAAATTCATCAAAACAAATCTAAAACCGAAAGCCAACAAAATAGGTTCTGCAAAATTTACAAAGCCGCTATAATATATTGCATAAGATTAAAACCTGTTGGCTGCACCCATAATTTCCCCGAAAATCAACAACGCCCGGATTACTTCTAGTGTACATTCGGTTAATTTGGTTAACAGACCGAACTGAATTATCTAAAATCTATTAACCGAATGATGGGAACAGGGTTTCTTCATAAGCAAGCTCGGATGATGATCATGAAAGTGATTTGGATTCGGATGAGTTGGAAGAGAGTCTTGGCGTGAATTCGCATGAGATGCGCCACTAGGGAGTTTACGGGTTGAGGTGGCACATGCACAGGTCTAGACGAGGTTGCTGGCGGGATAATTGTTAAGTCCCAACAGAATAAAAAAGTTGAGATTATCGTTTTTAAACAGGGTAGAGCAAAAGGTTCGGGCTATTTTAAATTTGGTTTTGCATTTCTTAAACTTCAAAGAGCGAATTTGTCGCAGAACGAATGAAGAATAGAGGTCGTGGTCGACTAAGATCATAAAAAAGATAAGGTAGTTGATGGCTTGCATTGCTGAGATGAGACGTTTTTCTGGGAGGCGAATAATATGGCTTGTGCACTTGCGAAATGCGGGGTGGAAAGATTGTGTATGCTTCTGCCATATTCAAATAATATAGCCGACGCACTTGTGAAATGAGGGGTGTACTTATTAGTTCTTATGTTGCACCAATACGAATACGGGGATAAAAAACGATGTATGAATACGGCAAGGATACAGTAAATATAAAATAAAATTATCTAAATATAATAATAATAATAATAATAATTAAAAAACGGTAAAAATGAGATACTAATAAATAGTTAAAAGTAAAAAATAATCGTAGTTTTCAAAAATAAATTACTCATAATTAAAAAAACACCAAATACTCATAAATAATATAATTTTTTCTTCATAAAAATAAAGTAGTAAAAAATTTCAAAAAAAAAAACAAAGAAAAATATTTTATTGGGGCCCACAACAATAAAATGAGAGAGAAATTAAAAAAATTTAACGTGTTTTTTCGCGCCTCCTTCTTCAACTTCTCCTGTTTTTTCTTTGTCACCTGGGATTTTCGTCTGAGTTTTTCTTGTTGTTGTTTGCTTCGCCTCTGTTGTTGAGGCTGTTGGAATACATGTTGAAGTGCAGCTGCAAATAGCTTCGGGGATGCGCATGAAGTTCACATGCCGTGCCCGAAACGTCCCCGAAAATCTTTCAACCGTCCCCAGATACTTTCAGTCGTACCCCGTCAATGTGAAACGTCTACGGTAGGTATCCCAGTCGTACTCGTCCTAGAGACATTTCGGGTACTTAAAACGGAAAAAGATCGCCGTACTCGTACTTCTCATATTAGTTCTAGTGTACTGATGACGATTATGCAGTTTGGTTGCTTGCTGCTGGGCATACGTGTACCGAAGGCACTATTTCTTTGATTCTGTGCATGTTGTTGGGCATGATTTTTGTCTGGTTTTAGCTCTTTGTAGGCAAAGTGAGTGTTTGATTCATCAGGTGTTGACTAGAGGTGGGAAAGACCGGGTACTCGGCCAGTTTGCACAGAATTAGTCTCGGTCCCGATAGCCACGAGTTCTTGAAAACGGGAACTAGTTTTAGTCTCGGTCAGAACAGGTCTCAGACTTTAGGAACTAATTTCGCTACTAGTGGGAAACGGTACCAGTACCAAGTACCTGGTCAATTGATCTACTATTAAGAAAATTTGAACAACAATGGAAAAATTCTAACCACCAATAATAATATTCATACATAAAGAGAAAGGATAAACTAAATAACTTTAAGTCTACATTCACCAAAACATCAACACAAAGAATTTCAAGACATTAATAAGTAAAAGAGCACTTAAAGTCCAAACATTAGAAGTACATAACATAGAAATCAACATAACATACCAGTACCGGGTACTTATCGGGTTTCGGATCTAGAAAATCAGAATTCAGTCTTGGTTGTAACTAGAACCATAATTTTAGATTTGGTCTCGGATCCACTGAAATCAATTCCGAATAAAAATCTACTAGATCTAACCCTATTCAAAACCAAGACCGAGACTGGGTAATTAGATTTTTGCCCACCCTAGTGTTGACTGCTATTAGTTAGATTGGCATGATATTTTTTATGCATGAAACATTATTTATTTACTTATAAAAAGAATTCATTTAAGGGATAATAAAGTGAGATACATATATATATCGACTCGCGTGTATTGTTTACTATATAAATTGTTTTCTTCTTTTACTACATTATTCTTTTATGAGACTTTTACTACATCGATTCTCGATTATTTTCTTGTATATATGCTTCATACAAGGGAGACAGAAGAAGTGATTAATGTACCTGATGAACAATGGAAGAAACCCTAAAAAATGTGAAAAGGGGAAAACAAAAGACGATCTGGAAAAGAAAAGGAAATGAAGAAATGTGGGCTTAGAAAGTTAGAAGCTTGTGTCGGGTCACCCTTCTCTTTAATATAGCCCAATTCGAGTCTAACAGAAAACGGTTATTGTTTAACCGATCTGTTGGACCCAGCCAACGGGCTTAACCATATCAGTTAGACAGGTGCATGCACAACAACCATCTCTTCAACAACAAACAGACGGCCCACATTCACCTGGCTCAAACTCTACTCTTATGGCAGATCCACAATACAAAGTCAAACATTCCCTCTACTTCCTCCTTTGTTCCAAATCAAACTCACTGATCGGTAGAAGAGTGAACACTCATTTTACATCGAAACAATTGAAAATAAGCTTTAGATAGAGGCTTTGTTAACCCATCGGCTGCTTGATGTTCAGCCAGAACATAATTGACTTGAACCTTGTGATCGACAACTTTTTCACAAACAAAGTGAACATCAAGTTCAACATGCTTTGAACGAGAATGAAAAACAGGGTTAGCTGACATTGCAATCGCACTCGTATTGTCACACCATACTACTGGAATTGACGAAGAACAGATTCTTATATCTCGCAACACTGTGCCTACCCACATGATTTTAGAGACAGCATCAGCCACACTCCTATACTCAGCTTCGGATGTCGACCTCGAGACAGATTTTTGTTTCTTAGAACTCCACGCAACCAGACAATTGTCAACATACACGCAATAACCCATTGTCGACCTACAATCATCAGACCCATTACCCCAATCAGCATCAGAAAATGCTACTATATTACCCACACTCAAATCTGATGGAGTAAACAGCAGACCATAGTCAATCGTACCAACTAAGTATCGAAGAATTTGTTTCACTGCATCAAGGTGTCCCTCACATGTTTGTGCATGAACTGAGCAACACGATTCACACTTAACGCAATCTCAGGCCGTGTATGACAAACATATAACAATGCACCAACAAGACTACGATAGATATAGGGATCAAATAGGGGACTACCGACATCTTGTGTCAATTTGGTGGCTGATAGCATCGGTGTAGGTGAAGGTTTTGCTTGACACATCTTAGCTTTAGCCAGCATCTCTAGGATAAATTTTTTCTAACTAAGCAACAAAGAATCACCTATTTTTAGTGCAGTAATACCAAGAAAAAAAAGTGAGCTCACCTAAGTCCTTGAGGGAAAACTTCAGATGAAGCTCCTAGATAACCTTTTCAACAACATCTTTGGATGATCCAGTGATGATAATGTCATCAACATACACTAGGACGTATGTAACAACAGAATCACGGCTGCATATAAACAAAGAAGTATCGGCAGCGGACTCTTTGAACCCGAGAGAGAGAAGGCAGCCTCTTAGTTTTGTGTACCAATTGTGAGGAGCTTGTCGCAATTCGTACAAGACCTTTTGAAGAAGGCAAACCAAATTTGATCCATCAGTAGCTTGCTCAACAAAGCCAGGTGGTTGTTGCATAAACACTTGTTCTTCCAATCCTTCATTAAGAAACACGTTGTTCACATCAACTTGACGCAATTTCCACTTTTTAGTGAAAGAAACTGAGAGCAAAATGTTCAGGGTGAAGAATCGAACTACGGGGTTGAACGTATCACCAAAGTCTTGTCCCGGAACTTGAGAAAAACCTTTGGCAACCAGGCGTGCTTTTTATCGTGACACCGAGCCATCTGAATTATATTTAATGCGGAAAAGCCACTTACATCCAACTGTTTTACGACCTTCAGGTAATGGTACAAGTTTCCACGTGGCATTGGCCATCAAGGCATTATACTCTGCTAACACAGCTTCCTTCCAAGATGGAATTTGCAAAGCCTGTTCAATAGTATCCAGAACAACAGTAGTAGCAAGACTAGTTGTGTAAAGTTTTGGTTTAAAGATGCCAAGTTTACTCCTAGTTATCATAGGATGCACACTTAGACCAGAAGAACTTGGCAAATCATATTCATCAACAACATTACCAGAAGCACAAGGCACGGAAAACTCATCAACCACACGACCAGAATCAAAAGGCAAATCAGATTCATCAACAGTATTACCAGAATCAAAGTGCAAATCAGATTCATCAACATCATTTCCAGAATCAAAATGCTAATCAGGTTCATCAACAACATTACCAGAATCAAGAGGCACATAAATCTCATCAACAACACGTCCAGAATCAAAAGGTACATACACCTCATCAACAACAGTATCAGATTCAATGGGAACTGAGATCTCATCAATAACAGTAGACTGGCCAAGGTTTGTATGAGAAGAGGGAACATGTACCTGGTCTTGATTGCAAGCAGTATCACACTGACCTGAAGCACTGTTTGAATGCACAGACAAGGGTGAAGAAGGAGAAACATCACTATCACCACCACCCGAGAACCTTGGAGACAATTCACCAACACCAGGCACACCTTGGGTTGATGTGCTGGACCTAGCAGCATGACCATGTTCAGCTGTAGGAGTAGCACCAGGATCAGTATAAGCAAAAGAAGTTGGTTTCACTGGTTTGGGCACAACAACTAAAGAAGATCCTTTAGTTGTTGTTGCAGTAGAACACGATGAATCAGCACCCTTTAAAGTGCCTGTAAAAGGAAAGACAGCTTCGTCAAAAACCACATGTCTTGACACTATAATTTTCCCTTGTGAAGTAAGGCACTTATAGCCTTTATGTTGCATGTTATAGCCTAAGAACGTGCAGGGTTCGGATCGAAACTCAAGTTTGTGCTTGTGAAAGGGTCTAAGGTGAGGGAAGCAGACACAACCAAAGACGCGAAGAAATGTATAATCAGGGGTGCACCCAAACAATTTTTCATAGGAGCTGATGTTACCAAGAACTCGTGTAGGCAGGCGATTGATAAGGTGAACTGCTGTGATGACAGCATGAGACCAAAAATCAGCAGGTAAGGATGCTTGACTTAGAAGGGTAAGAGCCATCTCAACAAGGTGTCGGTGCTTGCGTTCAACCACGCCGTTCTGTTCCGAAGTGTGAGGGCATGTAACACGATGCTTTATTCCTGACTCAGTGAGCAATGTGGACAAAGATCGAAACTCTCCCCCCAGTCACTCTGTACTCCTCTGATTTCTGCACCAAACTGAGTGCGAACTAGGCTTGCAAACTGTTTGTAAGCTTGAATGGCCTGAGACTTGGTTCGTAACAAATACAGCCACGTATGTCGTGTACAAGCATCTACAAAGGCTACATAATAAACAAAACCATCTGATTTTGGGTAAGCAAGACCCCACAAATCTGTAAAAATAAGCTTGAAAGGTTTGGAATAAGTAGAAACAGAATCAGAAAATGGCAATTTGTGACTTTTACCACTTCGACAAGCAAAACAAATCGAATCTTTATTCACACTTGAATCAATAGTCATATTACAACCATGTAAGACTTTAGTAAGAACTGTATGGGCAGAGTGCCCCAACCTACGATGCCATACATCAACCTCATTTTGTTTACAGACACGAATGCTAGGCTGAACATTATTCACAGACGGAAAACAATTATTGAATGTATACAGACCATCATTCTCACCACCACACAGCAGCTCTTCACCAGTACTCTCATCTCGAACAATGCATCGATCAGCATGAAACTCAAAGAAGACGTCGTTGTCCTTAGCACACTTTGACACCGAAATGAGATTCTTAGTAATCTGTGGCACTAACAATAAATCATGTAATAGCAGTTCTCGTGAAGCAGTATATAAAGAACGAGAACCAATTTTATGAATGTCTAACCCCTTACCATCACCAACTAACAATTTACCTAGGCCAGAAAAGTTAGCACTCTGATGAACATTCGAAGCTTCAGCCGTAACATGGTGAGTGGCTCCAGTGTCCACAAACCACTGACCACCAGAACTACCAGACCCATGAGAGGTAGTCACATGAACACATTGAGGACAAGATGCAGATCCAGTACCTGAAGTAGATGCAGAGGAGGACTCCGCCAGATTCTCATTCAGAGAACACACATTGACTGCAGGAGATGAATCAGATCGATACAAACTGGCCGATACCCCTGCAAAACTCTGATCAAATTGACGATAGCACCTATCCACTAAGTGCCCCATCTTCCCACACATTTGACATTGAAAACGATTTCTAGAGCAACCATATCCACGACCAGAACCACCACCACCAGTAGGTGCACTCTGTATGTACAGACGCTGACCAGAACCATCACCACCAGTATTCGTAGCACCAGCCGAAGGAGACGTATTCAACGCCACAGTGTTAGCACTCATAAGAGGCCCCTGTTCATGATCGAACAGACCTTGTTGAGCTTCAACATCGACTAAAATAGCCATGACTTTCTCAAGGGACAACATGTCACGACTAGCTGTGATAACAGCTACAAACGGCTTGTACTCAGCCGGAAGACCGCCCAAGATCATTGCTATATGTTCCACCTTGGACACAGGGCTGCTGCACAACGCAAGAGCGTCACAAATCTCCTTGATGCGAGAAATGTACTGCCTCATGGTCAGATCACCTTTGCGCACCGTTCGAAGTCGAAAGTGGAGACTCATAATCGTCGTGGTAGACTGACTGCTGAACGACTCAAGGACGAGGGACCAGATCTCTACAGTCGACGTAGCTCCGACAAAGTTCGTCAGAAGGTGAGGGCTCATGGTGGACAGAATCCAAGATGACAGTGCACTATCATGTGCAAGAAAAATTATAAAAGGATGAAAATGAAAAATTATAAAAGGATGAAAAATTTGTTAATCAAATAGTTAAAATTCAAAGTAAGAAAAAGGTGGTTATGAATCTCCACCATTTTGATTAATAAATTTTCCATCATTCTTCTTTTTCATCTTTCATACCAAGCAAAACCTTAGGATGTATGGATAATCATGGGAGCAACACAGATGAAGCTTCTAGAGAGTGAGCAAAGTGCACGCGAGAGTTGGATCGTTGGCTAGCGTGGCTTCCACGCTCGAGTGGAGAGCTAAAGAGTCACCTTGGGGTACCTGGCTTATAGAATGAGGTGTCTCATGACATCTCAAAAGTTTTTGAAATTTTTTTTCTATATAATTTGTATGTAAAAAATTAAAAATATATATAAATGACATCTTTTTTATAAATAAAATGACACCCCTTTATAAATAATTAATCCTCCTTAAATACTACTAAAAATGATACTTCTTAAATAACTAGGCGGTGGTGTTTGGATGGAGCACTAGTACTAACGTTACAATTTTTCTTAGGTGGATAAATTATAGAAATATACCTATTAAAAATTAATTAGATAAATATCCTAATTTAATATTACTTAGAGAAATACTCTTTTTTGAACACGTAGAACGAAGTCGCATCTCGTCAAACGCGGCTTTCAAAGTTGCTTCTTGTAGAATGTGACTTTATTTTTCTCATTCCGAAACATGTTGTATATAAACTCAATCACAATTTTATATAGGAAAAAAATTGAACTCGCGTTCTACATGAAGCGTCTTTGAAAGTCGCATTATGTAGGAAGTGACTTTTAAAAGTCGCGTTTGACGATACGTGACTTTGTCCTACGCGTTTAGAAATGAATATATTTCTCTCAATAAATTTTAAATGAGAAATATTTATCTACTTAATTTTTAATGGGTATATTTCAGTTATTTAACCTCCTTAGGTTTGAATTTTTTGAAACTGAATTATGCTATAATTGATGTATATTTGAATAATTTTGGTCAAATTGGATTAAATAAAGATTTTTTAGGACTAGATTCAAGAAAATATAAGTATATTAAAAATACCAGACTAAATTATAAAAAATAGAAAGAAATTGGGGTTAATTTCAGGTTAAATAAAGATTTGTAGGACTAAATTGAACAAAATATAATTATATTTAAAATATTAGACTAAATTATAAAGATTACAAAGAAATTGGGGTTAATTTCGAGTTAAATAAATATTTTTAGGACTAGATGGAACAAAAATATAATTATGTTAAAATATTGAACTAAATTATAAAAATTAGAAAGAAATATGGGTCAAATTTGGGTTAAATAAAGATTTGTATGTCACAGTTCTCAAGATTCAGTTTTAATTCTTCACACCACAGTCAAAGGAGTTTCAGAATATTAGCTTTGGCATAAGAGTGTGGGTGATGAGTTCTCAAATATGACATATTTCATTTGTTATTTTTCTAGCTATTGGGACTTCTTGCTGCTTAATACATGTTGTTTTTGTTATATTTTGTGCAGGAACCCAATTCTGGAAATAGCAATGAAAATGGGACATTTCTGCAGTTTTTATTATAATCCTGTCATGACTGGCATCATGGGCACGACACCGGGCACGACGCGTCTGACGTGGCAGTGACGTGGCAATGACGTGGCGACTTCTAGAAGCTTCTGGAACGTTCTGGAAGATGTTATCAGCTTATCCGATTAGATTCCTGCATTTGAATTTTAAAACATTTTGAATTGTTTTATCTTTTGTTTATTATTTTAAATTATTTCATCACTTTATCTTTGTAAATTTAAGCCTATAAATACCACCCTTGGTAAAGGCTTAGATCCATCAATGATTTTAGTTTTTACCTTTGTAAACATTTTTAGTTTTAATTCAAGTTCTTTTTCTTTATTTTCTTGTTTCATTTATTTTATGTTATTTAATTATTTTTCCAAAACCAAGTTAAGCATGATAATCAATATCATGCTTAGCTAAATTTCTTGAGCCAAGAGCTAGCTAAATCAATTCTAATCGTGAGAATTGAACATTGCCTAAATTCCTTCGGGAATACATTTTTATCTTTCGGTTTAGATAGTTTGGCAATCGGCCTTACTAAAGTTTTTAATCGTTTTTCGAATCAAAAAGAGCTCGTTGATCTGGAATCGTTTAAAAACATAGTTGGGAGGAAGGATCGGCCTGTGGCAATTTCGACTTCCTGTGAACACTCTTAGCGGTGGTCCGCTAAGGAAAGATAAAATCAGAAGCGATTCTTTTTAAGACAATTTCTGAGTCGGGCTTTTCCTACTTTCAAAACTAAACACTTTAACGGCGATAGACGTGGCTAATTTGTTTAAGAATCAACCTTCGAAGATAGTCTTGGGAGGATTGGTTACCCGAGAGAGAAGCAAGTTGCGACGGGTTGGGCCTCGCAGACTGTAACCGACATGATCCCCGGAGTAAAAATCTATTTCAATGATCGAAGGAATTGACAAGGCTAGCTCGAGGCTATTTCACATACTTGGTTTTCCTTATTTTTAATTTGTGCATTTTATTTCATTACTTCATCCAATATCAAATCACTCCCCCATTTTATTTAATTATTCTGCAGATATTCCTGGAAGTAGTAATCGAAGCAATCTTCAGTCAATAATTCCAGCTAATCTCCTCGTGGATCGACCCTCTTTCCCTATATTTACTTAATTTCTTTATTTTATTTTTAGTCGAAAGAGGTTAATTTATTTATTTATTTTTGACCGGTTAAACGACGACTTGTCAAAATTGGCGCCGTTGGCGGGGAGATTTATTTTCGGCAATTTTTGACTGATTTTTGTCTTATTTTATGACCAGGAAGAATCCGGGTACTTTTGCTCCATATAACCCGGAAATCGAAGCAAGCGCTCGTAGAACTCACGGCGAAACACTTCGACGAAAGAAGCAACAAAGCACACGACGATCCGAACAGGAATCCACTTCCGAGACCACACCAATCGACGAACCTACACAAGAACCAGAACCGATGGCAGATCAAACAATTCGAGAGCTGAACGCAGCCCCTACCGTGCAACAACCACTCTGCATTGTTTTTCCTCAAGGCGATACTCCTTTCCAACTCAAAACGGGCCTAATTCACCTATTACCCACTTTTAATGGCCTCCCTACTGAAAGCCCACATAAACACCTTTCCGAATTTCACATGGTGTGCAGCAGCATGAAACCGCAAGGAGTTTCGGAGGATCAGATAAAACTAAGGGCATTTCCTTTTTCTTTAGCCGGAATGGCTAAAGAATGGTTATTTTATTTACCTCCGAATTCTATTAATACATGGGCTGATCTTTCTCGTGTTTTCCTTGACAGGTATTTCCCTGCAGCAAAAGCGACTGAACTTAGGCGAAGCATTTTGAGTATCCAACAAATGCACGACGAATCCCTATATGATTATTGGGAAAGGTTCAAGAAGCTGTGCGCAAGCTGTCCGCAACATGGCCTATCCGAGCAAACACTCCTTCAATACCTATATGAAGGAATGTTACCAATGGACAAAAAGATGGTAGATGCAGCAAGCGGTGGCGCGCTCGTTAACATGACTCCTACTGCAGCGAGAACATTAATCTCCACAATGGCTGCAAACTCGCAGCAATTTGGTTCTAGAAGTGAACCCAGCCGACGGGTTCACACAGTAAGCACAATTTCATTAGAGAATAAAATTGATAATTTGACTAATATTGTGTATTCTCTTGTTTCAGGGGAGATAAAAGCTGCTAAGGTATGTGGAATATGCACTATGCCAGATCACGCAACCGACTTATGCCCATTGTTGCGAGATACGTCTGGTGCCCAAGTTAACGCCATACATAACTTTCCCGGACCTCCCCAAAGACCCTATAACCCACATAGCAATACATTCAATCCCGGTTGGAGAGATCACCCAAACTTGAGCTACGGTAATCAGAATCCGAATTACCAACCTAGGCAACAACCTCCCTACCAAAACCAAGCACCCCAAAAATCCTCGCTTGAGTCTATTGTTGAGAGACTGGCAGTTTCGCATGAAAAATTCCAAACCCAAACACAATCCCACCTCCAACAAATCGACAAACAAATAAGCCAACTAGCTCAAGCCGTTAGCCGTATAGAATCTCAGGGAAAGTTACCATCCCAAACCGAAACCAACCCAAGGGAAAACGTTAGTGCGATAACTTTGCGTAGTGGAACAGTGGTAACGCCTAAACCGCCCAAGCAAGATGAGCAAAAATCCGACGAGCAAGGCATCTCTCCAAAGAACCATAACGAAAAGTCTCCACCCATTGCAGGTAACTCTAAATCCAATATTTCTGTTTCTACTTACGAACCTGTTCCTCCTTTTCCAGGTAGATTGGCGAAACGAGATAAAAATGAGGAAGAGAAGGAAATTTTGGATATATTCAAAAAGGTGGAAATCAAAATTCCACGTTTGGATGTTATACGGAAGGTCCCTAAGTACGCAAAATTTTTGAAAGATCTATGCACAAACCGAAGGCGATTGTCTGGGAATGAAAAAGTTAACCTTGGTGAGAACGTTTCGGCTATTCTTCAAAGACCATTGCCACCAAAGTACAAGGATCAAGGTATGTTTGCGATTCCTTGTAAAATTGGGAATGTTGGGATAAAAAGAGCGATGTGCGATTTAGGCGCATCTATCAACGTCATGCCGTTAAGCGTCTACAACAAAATTTTGACTGAACCTTTGAAGGAAACGCGAGTGGCGGTTCAACTAGCTGATCATTCAGTTATCTACCCCGAGGGAGTACTAGAAAACGTGTTGGTACAGGTAAAAAATCTTATTTTCCCTGCTGATTTTTATATAATTGACATGGAAAATGATCGCAGCAACAACGGATCCGAAATCTTGCTTGGCCGACCTTTCCTATCAACCGCGCATACAAAGATCGGTGTCCGCGACGGCATCTTAACTATGGAATTTGATGGGGAAGTAGTTAAATTTGATATGTATAAAGCTATGAAGTATCCTGATTCGGTCGCAAGTTTAAATTTCGTTGATATTATAGATCCGTTAGCTAATGATTTGATCGAAACTGATATGTGTTATGAATTTTGTAGGGAATTCGCAGATCTCGAAGATAAAAACAAAGGCGAAATCATTTCAAATCTTTCTTCCTTTTCTGATTTTCGATTAAATCCAATTCGAACTAAACATTTTCCATCAATTTTGCAGGAATCAAAGCCAAGGTTGGAACGGTTTGATTATGTAATTTTTGGTGACAACCAATCCCTGCCAACCATTATTTGGAGTAATTTGTCGCATCGGGAAGGGGGTAGAAGCTTAGTTGTTGATTTGCGCACAAATAAAAAGATGAAGAAAGGCGTTAAAACGACGAGAGATGGACATTACCGTTTGTTTGAAGAACTTGCTTTTGAAGAACAAAAAATTTAGCAAAGGTCGTCGAGCTAAACAACGTTAAACAAAGCGCTAAATGGGAGGCAACCTATTCTTTTTTATTTTCGTTAATTTTAATTTCCTTTCTTTTTATATTTTATTTATTTTCCTTTATTTTTCTTTTTCTAATTACCTTAATAATTTTTCTGCAGGATTTTTTTTTTCACACAGCAAGAACTCTTCGATCATAAGCTGCAGTCCCATTGAAAGTGGTGCACGATAGCAAAATCCCTTTCCACTTAATGGCGCATGATAGCAAACCCTTTCCAACCATTTTCAAAACCCATTGACCGGTTGCTTAGGAATAAAATAAAGTAAGAATTGTTTTCAATTCCTTTCTTTATTTTCCCCCCTTTGAAACCTTTCCCCTTTTCCCTTTCTTTCTTTCCCGCAAAACCACCAAATCCCTAAAACACAACTCACTCAGCCGCAATGCCCCGCACCACGGAAAGCCCCCATTCCTACGGCTTCCACAACACCTCCGCCTTCACCCCCAACCATCGTCCGTCGTTCGCGTCTCTCCAACAGCACAGCCGATTCAGCCACGCCGACTCCACCATACCCCACACCTCCTCCTCGTCGTGGTGGCCGACGACCAGCAACGAGATCGCTCCCCCGACGAGAGCACCGAACCACCCTTCGTTGCACCCTCTTTCGCACATCCGGCAGCTCCGTTCAAAGCCCTCTGCCGCCGCTGATCCGAGCCACTCATAGTGCACCATTGCCATTGACTCACTCTACATTCACGGGGAGTATCTTTTGCCCTTATTTTCTCTTTATTTCTTTAATTTTTATGAATTGAGGCAATTCATTTAAGTGAGGGGGAGGGTAAATTACATTGTCTGCTTGTTTGATAATATGTTTTGATTTTGATTAAACCTTAAGATGAATTTTTTTCTTGCCATTACTTGTTGTCCAGCATGTTGTACTTGTTCTAATGCTTAGGAATGATTGAATTGGAGCATTTTGATAATCAAATGATATGGGTAATCTACAGTTTGACATCTCTTTTAATTACTCTTGATAGTGTTAATTAAATTTCTCGCCTAGCTTAATCAAATTAGCCTAATTTTGTGAGAATTTGAGCCTTGAGCATGCATTCTTCATATTATGCTCGTTTCCTTGCTTGAGAGTGTCATCTTGAACTTAGGAATCTAGAACTTGTGGCTTGCTTACAATTTGAGACTACACTAAGAACGAGGTGCTTTAAAATGATTTAGGCATTATGCTTTAAACCTCTTCCTTCCCTTTCATTTTAATTTACCCTTTCTCATCGCCTAGTGAGCCTTTGTTAGCCTTACACCCCATTTCCTTGGCTTAACCACTTTTTGATTGATCAAATGCTAGAAACTATATTACTAGGCAAATAAGGAGCTGCAATTCGAATAAAGGGCATGATTCTTCGAAATGAAAAAAGAAAAAAAAACAGAATAAAGGAAGCAATTGCTTCGAAAAAAAAAGAAAAGAATAAAAGAATAAAAAACAGTTTCGAAAAGAAGAAAAGAAAAAAGAAAGAAAGAAAAAATGTGTGTTTTGCTTGCCCATTTTTAGCTCCTTTTTAATGTCTTCACTGCGAATGTTTGAAATATCTTGCATTAATCATCTTCTTTTGCCTTTTCTTTCCATCTTTCTATCCTTTTTTCTAAACCCACATTACACCTTGAACAAAGACCTAATGATTTTTGCACCTCGATTCTATTAAAGTAGTGGAGAATTGAACTTGTTACAAGCATATGGAAACCTTTATTCATGATTGACTTTGAGTGTTTCTGCTTCAAATTTACCTTTAAAACACTTTGAGTGCTCTTGAGTGTATCTTGGTGAGGATTAAGACTAGGCTAAGATTTGATTAATGCTTGATAGGTAATTGAAAAGAACAATGGCTGCTCTTTGCTTGTATTTATTTGTTTTAATTATGTTTCTTTCATGAACCTCCTTTCGTGCTAGAACTCTTATGATTATGTTTGATGCTTGTAATGGTTGAGAAATGCATTCTTGGGTTCATGATTTTTTCGAACATACTTGAGGACAAGTATGAGACAAGTGAGGGGGAATTTGATGAGTTCTCAAATATGACATATTTCATTTGTTATTTTTCTAGCTATTGGGACTTCTTGCTGCTTAATACATGCTGTTTTTGTTATATTTTGTGCAGGAACCCAATTCTGGAAATAGCAATGAAAATGGGACATTTCTGCAGTTTTTATTATAATCCTGTCATGACTGGCATCATGGGCACGACGCGTCCGACGTGGCAGTGACGTGGTAATGACGTGGCGACTTCTAGAAGCTTCTGGAACGTTCTGGAAGATGTTATCAGCTTATCCGATTAGATTCCTGCATTTGAATTTTAAAACATTTTGAATTGTTTTATCTTTTGTTTATTATTTTAAATTATTTCATCACTTTATCTTTGTAAATTTAAGCCTATAAATACCACCCTTGGTAAAGGCTTAGATCCATCAATGATTTTAGTTTTTACCTTTGTAAACATTTTTAGTTTTAATTCAAGTTCTTTTTCTTTATTTTCTTGTTTCATTTATTTTATGTTATTTAATTATTTTTCCAAAACCAAGTTAAGCATGATAATCAATATCATGCTTAGCTAAATTTCTTGAGCCAAGAGCTAGCTAAATCAATTCTAATCGTGAGAATTGAACATTGCCTAAATTCCTTCGGGAATACATTTTTATCTTTCGGTTTAGATAGTTTGGCAATCGGCCTTACTAAAGTTTTTAATCGTTTTTCGAATCAAAAAGAGCTCGTTGGTCTGGAATCGTTTAAAAACATAGTTGGGAGGAAGGATCGGCCTGTGGCAAATTTCGACTTCCTGTGAACACTCTTAGCGACGGTCCGCTAAGGAAAGATAAAATCAGAAGCGATTCTATTTTTAGACAATTTCTGAGTCGGGTTTTTCCTGCTTTATTCTAAATACTTTAACGGCGATAGACGTGGTTAATTTATTTAAGAACCGTCATTCGAAGATAGACTTGGGAGGATTGGTTACTCGAGAGAAGAACAAGTTACGACGGGTTGGGCCTCGTAGACTGTAACCGACATGATCCCCGAAATAAAAATCTATTTCAATGATCGAAAGAATTGAAGGAGCTGGTTCGAGGCTGATTTGCACACTTGGTTTTTCTCACTACTTTTAATTCTCTTTCTTTATTTAATTACTTCACCAAAAATCATATCACCCCCTTCTTTTATTTCTTTGCTTTTACAGATATTCCTGGGAATTCAGATTCGACAAATTCAAGTCAACAATTCCAGCTAATCTCCCTGCGGATCGACCCTCTTTCCCTATATATATTCAATTTCTTATTTTATTCATTGTTGAAAGAGGTTAATTTATTTATTTATTTTGACCGGTTAAACGACGACTTGTCAGTGGGTCATCCAACACCAGAAGTAGTCAAGAGAGTCCTTCACAAGTCATTAGTTGTAGATAAAACTTCAGTTTGTATAGCTTGCCAACTAGGTAAAAGTCATGTATTACCATTTGAACCTTCCACTACAATGTATAGTCATCCTTTCAAACTTGAGGAAATAGATGTATAGGGTCCTGCTCCAGTGAATTAAAATGGATTTCTATACTTTGCTCTTTTTGTTGACTTGTACTCTCAAAACACTTGGATATAGTTGTTGAAAAATAAAAATGAAGTTTCAATTGCCTTTGAACAATTTGCCACTTTTGTTAAAACTCAATTTGGCTCGCTTATTCAAGCTTTGCAAGCCGATGGAGGTGGGGAGTTCAGGTTCTTGGAAGGAATTTTAACAAAGTTGGGAATACAATTGATAAAATCTTGTCCACACACCTCTCAACAGAATAGAGTGGTGGAAACAAAGCACAGGCAAGTGGTTGAAACCACTTTCACCTTGCTTGCTCAAGCTTCTTTACCCTTGAAGTTATGGTCCTTTGCAACACTTAGCTCCATGTATCTCATAAATAGAATGCTTACACGTACCTTGGAGGGCCTAGCACCATTTCAGAAGTTATATGGCACAGTTCCAGACTATAGCACTTTAAAGATATTCGGTTGCTTGTGTTTTCCACATACTAGGCCGTTCAATAGACACAAAATAGACTTTCGGTCTAAACCCTGCACCTTCAAGGGATACTTACCTTTACACCGGGGTTATCAATGTCTTGATCAAGATAGGAGGATGTTTATTTCAAGGAATGTTATTTTTAATGAAAATGTATTCCCTTTTGTTGATGCATGTGCTCCGAGGAATGTGTAGCCTTATACCTCTCAATCAAATAATGTTCCGATCATCCCAAATTCTAGTGGTTTAAATCATACAAGGCCTAGTCATACATCTCGAGTCGAGACAGGTGGTGAGTGAACTGTGCCAGTGATGCAGAACCATCTGGTCAAACGAGTCATGCACCACAAACATCCCATGAAGATTCAAATCTATCCATTAGATGTGAAGAAGAACAACCTACTTCATCTGAGCATGTTGAAACTCTTGTTGAAGTTCCAGTTGTGCTTATTGACACTTTTGTTGAAGTTTCGATAGTACATGTTGAAGTTTCAGTAACCACTTCTAAAACTGGTGAAATTTCAGTCGATGCTTTTATTCCTCCTCATGAGGTACCTACATCCATCCATGTATCAAGTTGAGGTACAACATCCAGCAATGTTGTTAACTCACATCCATGGTCACACGACAGAAAAATGGCATTGTCAAGCCCAAAGTATACATTGTTCAACACCATCATACGCTAGTAAAGATTCATGGAGCTTTGAAGGATCCCATATGGAAGGATGCAGTTATGGCAAAATATGAGGCACTCTTGAACAATAACACTTGGGAAATTGTGGAACTTACACCTGGAAGAAAGTTAGTAGCCTGAAAGTAGCTCTTCAAGGTGAAGCTCAGGGCAGATGGCTCGGTTGATAGGTACAAGGCCAGACTCGTGGCCAAAGGCTATGCTCAAGTACAAGGCTTTGACTTCATGGATACCTTCAGCCCAGTAGTTAGATTTGCCACAATCAACATTCTGCTCTATTTGGCAGTTACCCATCAATGCCAGATTCGACAAGTGGATATGAACAATGCATTTTTGAAAGGTGGCTTACAAGAGGATGTTTAAATGCAGTTGGTTCCAGGCTTTGAAGAATCTACAGGTGATGGCAGAAAAATTGCTTGCAAGCTAAAGAAGGCGTTGTATGGACTTTGACAATCCCCTATGAATTGGTTTCTTAAGCTTCAAGAGTTTATGTGCAACCTAGGGTTTATGGCATCAAGGGCTGACAATTATTTGTTTGTTCTCAAATCAGAAGCAAGTGTCACATATCTGGTTGTATACGTGGATGATATTAACATCACAGGTAGCTCTCAACAAATCGTGAAACATGTCATTAAACGGCTACATGACAGGTTCTCTTTAAAAGATTTAGGGGAATTGAATTTCTTTCTTGGAGTTGAAGCAAAGAGTTCAAAAAAGAGATTGTTTTGTGTCAAAAGAAGTTTATTCTGAAATTTCTCCACAAAGTGCAATTACTTGACTCCAATTCAGCTACAAATTCCATGGCCACCTCACTCCAATTCAGCTACAAATCCCATGGCCACCTCACTCCAATTCCCATGGCCACCTCACCTAACCTTAGCAAATTTGATGGTATACCCTGTAATGATGTTCATATGTTTCGAAATGTTGTAGGGGCTCTGCAATATATTACCATACAAGACCTGATATTTTATTTACAGTTAATAAAACTGCTCAGTTTCTTCAAAATCCTACTGATGTACATTGGATACCTATTAAGAGGTCATTGTTGTACTTACAAGGCACATTTAATTATTGTTTGTGGTTCCCAGCACAGGTACAAGAAGGAGTCAATCTGAATGCCTTCTCGGACACTGATTGGGAAGGTGATGTAGATGACAGGGGCTCGATCTCAGGCTATTGTATCTTCAATGATGGACACTTGCTTACGTGGAGCTCTAAGAAATAGCGAGCCATTGCTAGGTCGACAACTGAAGCTAAATATCGCAGCTTAGATGATACAACTGCTGAAGTAACTTGGATGAAAGTTGCTTTAGCATAAATGAGTGTTGGACTGACTGAAATCTCAAAGATATGGTGCGATAATACCAATACAGTAGCTATGGCTACGAATCCTATTCATCATGCTAAAACTAAACATATTGAGCTGGACCTCCATTTCGTTCGAGAGAATGTTGCAGCACATGAGTTACAGATCAATCACATTCCAGCAGATAGTCAAGTAGTAGATGTGTTAACAAAACATTTGGCCCTTAATCGCTTTAAACTATTCAGAAGCAAGTTGTCTATCTTTAATAGGGAAGACATTTTCTCAGGTCAAGAAAGCACAATGAATATTAAACCATGAAGGTTTATGATGAGCTAGCAGTTTAGCGGTTAATTTATTGAGCTAAACGGTTAGTAGATTAAATCTGTTAGGTTAATAGATTGTTCTTAGTTAGCCATGCTATTGTATGTGTATATAAGGGATTCTCCTACCCTCTGTAAAGATCAGTCTTTTTATTCTCTCAATACAAAAGTTTCTATCATTTTACTCTATTGTTCTAGGGTTACTTCAATGTTTAACAACCAAGGCTAGTTTCTATGACTCTTCTGTACATTTCCCCCAACCGATCTTTTACACACACAAAAATGATGATTTATTGCTTTCTCTAGTTCATTTAATTAAATTGTTTGCTTATTAATTAGTCTTTTAGCAATGAATTCTCCTTTTAGGGGCGGTGGTGTAGACCGTGTAGTGATCATCGTTGGAGGAATTATATTGAGGATTTGTCTTTCTCGAGTTATTGGGGATAAAAAAATATTAGTCTTTCTCGAGTACAGGCGGGCGGGTATAAGCGGGTACATGCGGGTACGAAATGGGTAATGAGTATCCAATTGGGTGGTGGGTGTGGGGATGAATTTAAGAATATACTCACGTGGGCGGGTGTGGATTTAAAAATTATACCCGCCGTGGGTGGTAGGTAGGTGATAGATATAAAAATTTTAGGTGAGTATGGGGATGAGGGAGGGGGTATCCGCACCCGTCCCGCCCATTTGCCATCCCTACCGTAGGGCCTTTCCAGTACTGAATAGGGGTGATAATGAGCCTGACCGGCTCGCGAGCTACTCGGGCTCGGCTCGGTCAAAGCTCTGCTCGAGTGAGCTTGACTCGGGCTCGGGCTCGGCTCGAAACCTTAACAAGCCGAGCCGAGCCTACCCAGGCTCGGCTCGAAAAGCTCGTGAACATGCTCGAAATCTACATATGCACTAAAATAAATTATGTGTTTGTATTTTCTTTCATTAGTTGATTGTTGTTTGATTTTGTATTTTCTTTAATTATGTGTTTGTATTATAAGAATATTTATTGATTATTTGGATTAATATAATTTTTGGCACTTTTTCCCCTTTCCGGTCATTAAATTTCATTTTAGTGTTGGTTATTAAAGGGATTTTTAACGAATATTTTATATAAAAAAACTATAGCAAAATTTTTTATTTCGAGCCGAGCCGAGCCTGACGAGCCCGACGAGCTTCGAGCCCGAGCCGAGCCTAATAGAATTGTTTTCGAGCCGAGCTCGAGCCTAAAATTTCGAGCTCGGCGAGCCTCGAGCCCGAGCCGAGCCCAATTACACTGTTTCCGAGCTCGGGCTCAGCTCGGCTCGTTATCACCCATAGTACTGAATGCCAAACTTGTACGTGTCATAAGCTCCTCAATTACTTTACTTTAGATTCTACAATGTTATTGATCCAGAAAGGGTTTAAGTTTAACCAAATGATTGAATGAAAGCTTCATGTTCGATTTCTTCTTCGTGCTGGTTGTTGCTGTTGTATTAAAAAGTTATTGATTCAGCGAATCATGTATTCACTTTTTTTAAATTGGTTGAAAATTTGGAATCAGAATACATTTAAATAATAATTAAAAATCAAACCAAAATCGACCAATTTTTTTCTAAATATTTTTTTGTTCTCCTTGCTCGTCCCCATAAAAGATTTCTTTTGGGGATGGGGTTAAAATTTACTGTTTCAATCATACAGCTGCCATTGCCATTTGGCCACGATGGTCACCAAATGTCCACCTTTCTCAAC
Source organism: Hibiscus trionum (assembly GCA_030270665.1). Classification (NCBI taxonomy): domain Eukaryota; kingdom Viridiplantae; phylum Streptophyta; class Magnoliopsida; order Malvales; family Malvaceae; genus Hibiscus; species Hibiscus trionum. The sequence continues at coordinate 3,016,761 of BSYR01000016.1, forward strand.
CACATTTGGTCCACCACAAATGTCATTTTAAAATATCTATAATCTTAAAATTGTGTAAAGGTTACTTGAATAAATGCATTAATTTTTTATAGATGATTAAGAGATGCTATCATGCTATATTGCTATATGGAAATGTAAAATTCTAACGATTCATTGTTTTGATATTTCTATCTCCATAAAAAATAAATTCCTCATGCCAATTGCTAAATGGCTTGGACCTACGTACTGTTTATATGCAGTGAGAGAGTAGGCATATGTGGATTAAAGTTTTGGGCTTAAAACAGAGAGTAGTAATACATTACCCAACCTATCCTTTTTCCATAATACATCTTCCACCTTTGAATCATGTCTCATTTTGGAAATTGTTATATTTTTGGGCTTAAATGCTCAATTAGATTAAACTTTTTTTTACGCTGGGATTAAATTTTATGTTAGACTTAGTTATTGGATTCGGATCTGAGTAATCTGGTTCAATTCAAACTATTATTTAAATAAAACAATTTTTATTTAACTTTAATTATAAAATATATAAATACTCTGATGTATAAAACAAAGTTTTAAATTAGATTTGACTGGATTTGAGCAATCGAATTTTTTTTTCAATCAAGTTAGGCCATCAAAATTTTGAATTGGTGTTGCTTGCGGAAGTGGAAAATTTAATGGAATTAATTCAACTTATTACCAAAAGACAGTCATAACTATTCATTTATGACTAAAACGAAAAATCTTCATTAAGAAAATGTCGGCATCGAAGACGTAAAGCTTTTTTCTTTTAACATAGAGGAGTGAGACCAATCCCCAATAACTAGAGGTCAAATATTGCCGCACAAAAAAATATTGTTTTGACTATTTTTGTCGCTGAAATTTCTTCTATTCCATTTGCCTTTATTCTCAGGTGAGCAAAGAGGAAGAAATGGGGATAAAACAAGTCCATCTTCTATCTTTGTAATGAATTGGCCATTGGCCCTAGTTTATTCAGCTTTGGAAATTTTTTATGAATACTTTTGAAATTGAACAAAAGTTAGAGGAGAGATCAAATTTTTTAAATAAAAACTTGTACAAGGACTCAATTTAAAAAAATAAATAAACTTTGAAATAGTACAAAAATCCTAACATATTTCAGCGTTAATAGATTAATATGATATAGAAGCATAAGGGGTTTTGTATGTTTTTCATGTGCATACAATATTTTGTGAGACCATGTGTTTTAAATATTTTACGTGCTTTTTATCCTATCTTAAATTAGTTCATATTTCACATAATTTTCTATATTAATTCAATTTTAATTTTTAAATGTAATTGTTTAAGAATCGCCAAAAAAAAACAATCTTATTTAAAACTGAACCTTTACAAGTCAATTATCATACATTAACATACATATTAAGTTTAAAATTTTATTTTTATTTTTTCAAAGCATAGCAAGGTATATCCTAGTAGTAAATATATGGGAAATGGTTTTTTTCATCCAAACTTTACCGAGTTAATCATTTTAGCCTTTAAGCTTTTATCACAATCATTTTCACCCTTAAACTTTTTATTTTTTTTCAAATTAACGCAAATGTGACGGAACAATAACGAGACTTTTAAGTTAACTTTAACTATTTTTTAGTCTATCACGTCTACAATAATTTCGGTAAAAACTCATATTTAGTTCACTTTGTCTTTACTAAAAATGTTGAAATAAACTTTTCTTTTTTACCCTTTAGTTTGAATTTGATTTTCCAAATATTATATTTGAGTTTTAATTGTTTTTTATATTTTATATTAAACTAAAATTATATTCCATATGTAAGCTTGTGATAAGTTAGATGTCATGCGATTTAAAATGTAGTATTACATGTATATGTCATGTCATCACCATTAAAATTTTAATGGTCTATTCAGCATGCTAGTTAAAAAATAAGTAGTTTGACAAAAAAATGTATAGGTTGAGGGCCAAATTTACCCCCAAGGGGCTAAATTCACATAAATTGCAAACGTTAAGGGCTAAAATTATCTTTATTACTAAAATTAAGGTACTAAAATGATCATTCTATCTAAATATATTTAATTTTTGAGCTAAATTTGTAAATCTAAAGTGTTAGATTCGATGCCAATAAAAAAGAGTCCAACCAAAGAAATGTTTTTATTCAAAAGATTTTAAATGACTAAAAATGGTGAGTTTGAGTTGTTGACGAACTCTATAACTTTAGTTATAAATACTTGTCTAAAAAATCAAGTGATGAAATCAGAGAAGTGTGTACTAGTCTTTTGTATTTTCTTTCCAGGCTTATTGAGATAGAAATGGCGATTCTGGAACCCACACTTCCTATTGATAATGTGTTTGATTTTCTCGTGAACAGCCAAATGGTTGCTTTAGTGTGGCTTATGGCAGTAAGTTTAGGAAAGGGTCCGAGTGAGGAGATAACTCAAACTGTGTCGGTGATTTGCGTGATTGGTTCAGCAGCATTTTTTATTTTTTCAATCATTTTTCTTTTGTTTGCTATTTTGTACGGCTTGCGCTCACTTGCCTACATTTTTAACTTTATGTTTCCTTTCAATAAGTTAAACAGTGGAGGAGGTGGAGAAGTTAGGCTGTCGATTTGGCTAACTGCTCCGGCATGCATTGTATGTTGGATCTTGGTGCCCTTATCCGGTTGGCAGCTTTATAATGTCGTGGAAAAGAATGCGATTCTTTCATGGCAACCGGACTCATCTTGTAACGAGCCCCGCGTTTGTCTTTATACCTTAGCCTTTCACACTTCCTTTGTCTTAGCAATTTTCTTTTCACTTCAAAGTAAAATATTCTTCGCGACTTCAAAGACGCACTCTAAATCTTCGAATGTTGAAGACGACAAACCAGAATCTATAGATGTCGACAACATTCAACCAAAATCTTCAAACGTTGAGAATGATCAACTATAATCCATTGAGAAATTTCAATCTAAATCTTCAAATGTTGAGGGCGTTCAACTTTTTCAGTTAAACTCGTTCAGCTTTCCATCACCTGGATCAGTGTTATGCATTGTTTAAGTGGTTCTTATTGTTATTCAGTTGTTATTTGCATTTAGCTTTTGGGATTTTATTCAAGCTATTTCAATCTAGTTTTTTACCAATGGGTCGGTTCAAGTTATTCAATTAAGACTGTACAATCCTATCTTATTAACATCATTTGAAATTCATCAAAACAAATCTAAAACCGAAAGCCAACAAAATAGGTTAAAACCTGTTTGGCTGCACCCATAATTTCCCCGAAAATCAACAACGCCCGGATTACTTCTAGTGTACATTCGGTTAATTTGGTTAACAGACCGAACCGAATGATGGGAACAGGGTTTCTTCATAAGCAAGCTCGGATGATGATCATGAAAGTGATTTGGATTCGCATGAGTTGGAAGAGAGTCTTGGGGTGAATTCCATCATGGGGTTTATAAAGGGGTGGTTGATGGACATGTTTCGAAGAGAATTGATAATGCTACTGGTGATATTGGCCCAAATCTAACAATTATGGTTCGGCCGAGGTGGATCATGAATGCTTTGTGGAAGGAATCGTTGGATCGAGATCGAGTTACCTAATTCATTGAGTTCTGGTCCTGGGTTAGAGGTGAATGTTGCATGTCTGGACCACTCAGGTGATAGCATATCGGGAGGAGATGCGCGACTAGGGAGTTTACGGGTTGAGGTGGCACATGTCACAGGTCTACATGAGGTTGCTGGCGGGATAATTGTTAAGTCCCGACAGAATAAAAAAGTTGAGATTATCGTTTCTAAACAGGATAGAGCAAAAGGTTCGGGCTATTTTAAATTTGGTTTTGCATTTTTTAAACCCCAAAGAGAGTAATTGTCGCAGAATGTATGAAGAAGAGATAAATGAAAACAAGCAATGCATGAAGAAATAGTTGTTTTACAAATTATACGGTGTAAATGGGTATATAAAGCAAAATTAAGATCTGATGGTTCTTTAGAACATTACAAGGCTAGGTTAGTAACTAAAGGCTACACTCAATAAGAAGGGGTAGACTTTTTGGATACTTTTAGCCATGTAGCTAAAATAACTACAATCAGATCTTTTTTAACTATAGCTTCCGCTAAAGGTTAGAAATTGCAGCAATTGGATATTAACAATGCCTTCTTACATGGGTTTTTTAATGAGGAAGTTTACATGGATCCTCACACTGGTTTTGTTGCTTCTCCAGGCTTAGTATGCAAGTTAAAGAGGAGTCTCTATGGTTTAAAGCAAGCAAGTCGTCGGTGGAATGAAAGACTATTTGTAACTTTAATTGAGCAAGGCTTTAAACAAGCATCTGCGGATAATTCATTGTTTATTAAAGAGAATGTTGATGATTTTATTGCATTGGATGTTTACGTAGATGATATCATTCTAGTAAGTCATGCCATATCTGTTATTAATATTGTCAAAAAAATTGCATGAAACTTTTAAAATTAAGGACTTAGGTGACTTAAGATTCTTCCTAGGACTTGAGGTAGTTAGATCTACTAAAGGTATAAACCTATGTCAACGAAAATACACACTTGAATTACTACAAGAAACTAGTTTTATAATTTCAAAGCCTGTCTCTACGCTAAGTTTAGCTAAAACTAAACTTTTTTTAAATCTGATGGTGAGCCTCTTTCTGATATTACTTCTTATAGAAGGTTAATAGAAAAGTTATTATATCTTACTAATACTAGGCCTGACATATCCTATGTTGTCCAACAACTTTCTCAATTTCTTGTTGTCCATTTAACTGCTGCACATAGAATTTTATGTTATTTAAAAGGGCCTCCAGGGCAGGGTCTGTTTTTTTTTTGCTGATAATTCCCTTAAAATCAATGCCTTCTTTGATTCTGATTAGGCATCTTGCCCAGACTCAAGAAAATCTGTAACAAGATTTTGTGTTTTTCTTAGAACTGCTTTAGTTTCATGGAAATTTAAGAAGCAGCAAACAATATCTAGGTCATTTAGTGAAGCAGAATGCAGAGCTCTTCCCTCTGTTACTTGTGAAATTCAGTAGCTTTTATTCCTTCTTTCATATTTGCATATTGATAATTATCTTGCCAATGTTTTTTGTGACAATCTTTCTACTATCAAAATTGCAGAAAATTATGTCTAACCTGAAAGAACGAAGCATATAGAGATTGACTGCCACCTTGTTCGTGAGAAGCTTCAGCAAGGCATCTTGACTCTACTTCCAGTAACAACTCAAAATCAAGTTGATGATTGCTTCACAAAAGCCCTGTATACTTCTGCTTTCCTGGATTCCAAGTGCAAGTTGGGCATTTAGGATCTTTATGCTCTAACTTGAGGGGGGCTAATAAGAATAGTTGACAGCTAGGGGTTGATTAGTTAGTTAGATCTTAGCTGGCATTATAAGTTTGACTTTTCCATTCTTTTCTTTTTGTATAAAAATGCACTGTTTTGTATAATTTTACACAGTTTAATTTTATCAATTGAATAAGGGTTTCTTCATTAACTCGTCCGATTCTCTCTCTCTCGATTCGTTCCCAATTCCAAAATCCCAAATCTTCCTACCCTAATCAAGAAACCATTCACAATTTCTAAACCAAGAAATCAAAAATTCAACAAAGTTAAAACATGAGCTTTCCTCTTGTAAGAGGAAAGATAATTAAAGGACTAAAAGAATAATTTCCCCATTCTCTTAAAATGGCGAATATACATGCTAGGTGTCATTTTGTTATATTTTGGTCTCATTTATTAAAAAGGGGGTTACAAGAGAACGAAGCAAGCTTTTTCTTACTCCTCTAGGATTTGTCAAAACCGGACACCCGAAATGGAGAATGAATACATGTTCCGAGCTTAATCGATTCGAGCTTTTTTAGAGTAGCTCTCGATTGTTGATTCAAAGGATTTGATCTGAAACCTTAAACTAATTTGTTTGGAATTTATGGAATGAAAATATTCTGAAACAAAACCGAGAGCACTATTAGAATTGTCAAGGCAAATACAATTTGGATATGAAATTAATTGCAGCTGGGTGCATGAGTAAGTAAAATTCTAAAATAATTCAGTTAAGTTTTTTTAATAGTTTAAAGGTGATTACAAGATAATATTTATTTATAGATATTCTCAGTTAATTTGATGATTATATTATTTGATTTATGTCGAAGGTAAAATCTAAGAATAAAGACATCATTTCCATAGTAATACTAAGGGAAGGCAAACACAATTTAGTGATTCAAGATGTTGTACAGTCACGAAAATATCGGTAAGTATAGTTCACGACCCGAGATGATATGGTGTCATCTCGGTTTTTTGTTGTTTGCTTATAATTATGCTTTTTTGTCAAACGCGATAATATGATTCTTGGGGCTCACTTAGAGCAAGCTTGGTGGCATTCGTAGCATGGTACGGTAAGCTAAACTTGGGTAAGTTTATTTATTTTTTATGAACATGATCTGGTAATACATGACAATGCATAACATGATGAGATATGATATGAATATGAAAAAGATAAACCATGAAACTATGTTTATGATATATAAGTTCATGAATATGATACAAGGGAACTAAGGCTCTAACATGCTATGTTACAAGTTACACGAACCAAGGAACTATGAAATTGTAATATTATAGATACTTTGAATATAAGTGTACTTTAGATATAATTGGCATGCCATAGAATTCATTGAGCTCATGTATGGGTAGATTACGATTTTTCGGTTACGACCCTTATGTGGCGAGGTGAAGAGATGTATGTTTTAGTCATTGGCGAGGCGGAGGGATTAACCACTCATGGCTAGGCGATATTGGTTGGGAATTCGTGTACGCATTCATTATAATGATCCAAAGATAAATATGAAATAAAACTAATATTCATGGTTTATGCATATAAGCATGGAAACAATAATGTACGTTGTTATTTTAATTAACATCACATCTCATGGAAATTACATGGAAACATATGTTGTACGAGATTCTTGATTTTTAGTGCCACCTTTAACTCGTAAATATTAAATGTGTAATTTATTTTATATATGCTGCTTTACAAAAATTAAGATACTATCTCACTTAGCTTTATAAGCTTACCATGTCTTTTTGCATGTATGTTATTTTTGCATGTATGTTAGGTTATACGTCTTCGTAAGCGTTTCGTATATTAGGCTGCAAGCCACTCCTAAATCTGTGGATAAGTTTTTTTTTTTTGACAAATTCCTAGATAATGACATGTGTACTAAGCATGTTGGGTTGCATATAAAGAGTATGCCCTGTATGATAAATGGTTTTGTTTAGATATACTGTGTTTTGTTGTCAATAGTGCTTACGACAATAAAAAAAAAAAGGCAAGAGGAAGCAATGGTTAAGGATAAATAAAATAAGGGCAAACTACAGCGCATTTTATTCAATTATGATCTTTGAGTTGAAAATGTCACCGAACTTTATAATTAATCAAAATTATTATTGAACTTTAATATATGACTCGAAAATATCATTCCGCCGTTAACTCTTAATACTCTCATTAAGTTTTGAACTCATAGCCTTTAAGTGAAAGAGTTAAGCCTTAACCACTAAATCAACGTAACATTATATAATATTTTACCACAAATATTATATATATCTCAAACAAGCTAAAATAAATTTAAATTATTTTATGAAATAAATAATATTATAAATAATATTAACATATAAATATACAAATATATATTATTTGCATATATATATATATATATATATATATATATATATATCAAGATATATAAATAAAAATATATTGTTTGCATTTATTATTAATAATATAAATATATATTTTAAAAAAAACACTAAAATATTCATAAAATAATATATAAAAACCTTAAATCCTAAATTGTTAACCTACAAACTCCAACCCTCAAACTTAAATTCTAAATCTTAGTTTTGGATTTAGGGTTTAAGGGTTTTTTACATGTGAATTTTATGTTTTTTAAAATAATATATAAATATATGTATAATATTTTTATTTAAACTATATAAACCTATCCATTTGGTTCAACCAAATTATTTTATAAATAACAATTCTATAAATAATATAAAATATATTGTTTATAAGTATATCAATAAAAATATATTATTTTTAAAAATAAAAAAAAATATTCATAAAAACAATATATTTGTATTATAAATAATATAAAAAACTATAGACCCCAAACCTCAAATTATAAATTATAGGGTTTGAGGTTTGGGCCTTGTAGTTTAAGGTTTAAGATTTAGAGTTTAGAATTTTTATATAATATTTATAATATAAATATATTATTATTATGAATATTTTTATTTAAACTATATAAACTTATCCATTTGGTTCAACCAAATTATTTTATAAAAAATAATTCTATAAATAATATAAAATATATTGTTTATATATATATATCAATAAAAATATATTATTTTTTAAAATAAAAAATATTCATAAAAATAATATATTTGTATTATAAATAATATATAAAAAAAACTATAGACCCCAAACCCCAAATTATAAATTATAGGGTTTGAGGTTTGGCCTTGTAGTTTAAGGTTTAGGATATAGAGTTTAGAATTTTTATATAATATTTATAATATAAATATATTATTATTATGAATATTTTAGTGTTTTTTAAAATAATATATTTATATTATAAATATTACTAAAAAATAAAAACAATATACTTTTATTTATATATATTTCATATATACAAATAATATATTTTATATTATTTATATATTAAAATTATTTATTTCATAAAATAATTTGAATTAATCTGAAGTAGTTTGAGATATATAATACTTGTGGTAAAATATTATATAATGTTATATTAGTTTAGTAGTTAAGGTTTAGCTCTTCCTCCTAAAAGTCTTGGGTTCAAAACCCCTCAAATGTATAGTTTAATATTTTTTTCCTCCAACAAAATAACGTCGTTTTGGGCTAAATTGGGCTTCAAAACAGTCGTACCAAAACGGTGTCGTTTTGACTTAACGGGAGAGTTAAGAGTTAACAGCGGAGTGGTATTGTTAAGTCACATATTAAAATTCAGTGATAGTTTTGAACAATTTTAAAGTTCGGTGACATTTTCGACTCATGAACCATAGTCGAGTGCTATGTGGTGTAGTTTACACATACAATAAAAATGCATGAAAAAGGATAGGATTGAATATGATATGATATCATGTCAGATTATGCTAGGCTTTATGTGAAATACGAGTATGATTATTTTCTTTAAAAGCTAAGGTGATTACAAGTAGTATCTGTTCTAAATATACTCTCAACTATTTGACATCGCATGCTCAATCACCCTGCTGCAGTTGTTGGTGCTCGAACATGTGACCTCTATGAACAACAATCATTCCCTTAACCACTGAAACAAGTTGGTTCGTGCACGAGTATGAATATGTTAATGTATGTAAATAAGAATGCATCAAATTTTGGAGTGCATGAATTTTATGTTATGATAGAATATGAAAGTGCGTCCTCTAAGATGGTCTTACGGTATCAAAATTGATTGCTAGAATTTGTTTGTACGCGACGTATCGGTACAGTACCTCAACATATTAATACGAGCGTATCGATACCAAATGTTATTGGAAATTGAGAAATTGCAAGCGTATTAGTATGATCCCCTTGAATATCGTTACGAATAACAGTTAAAACAGTTAATAGCTTGAAATTAGTTTTAAATCTTTACCTTTTAGTCCTGGATAATTAATAGACTAATTACATAAGTTATAGACCTCTAAATGAGTTAATTTTGTAGGTAAGCCTAATATGACAATTTCAGATACATGGCCCTAAATTATGAAAATGTTAAGAATTGCTAAAATTACAGTTTAGTCTGAAACTTCAAATTCCTTGTATAATGACACTAAGCATAAAATCAAGCTTGACATGATTTGATACGATTATTTGTATGCCAAGCATGATAAGAAACAAGTGTTTTCCTTATGTTGACATTAATAATTTATGAAAGATGATATTGTTTAAAATTACGTTTTTATCCCTAATTAGGAATTAAGACTATTAAGTTAATATCCAACTTGATTTTAATTTCATTGAAGCTAAATTCCAGTAAGAATTATAAGATAAAAAGACGATTTCTGATCAGTTCATTAGTTTTAAAATATCTATGATTAAGTCCCCAAACTTTGAAAAGTTTGCAAGTTAGTCCTAATTGAAAAAATCAGAATTGAATTGTATAAGATCTCTTATAAGTGATAATTAATGACTTGTTTTGAAATTAAGTATGCTTTGTAATTTGTATGACTTGAGTCGAATGTTCGATTTCTCTGAATCATTTTTTGGTAACATCTCTAATCTGGTTTTCTACCAAACCGGATAGATGGTGTTACATGTATTTAGGACTAAATTAAATAGAAAACTAAGTATATTAAAATATTTGACTAAACTATAAAGATTAGAAAGAAATTGAGGTTAATTTCATGTTACATAAATAATTTTAGGACTAAATTAAATAGAATATCATCATATTAAAAATATTGTACTAAATTATAAAAATTAGAAAGAAATTGGGGTTAATTTTCAGTTAAGTAAAAAAAATTAGGACTAAATTTAACAAAAATATAATTACATTTAAATTATTGGACTAAATTATAAATACTAAAACAAAAATGGGGTTAATTTCGAGTAAAATAAAGAATTTTTAGACTAAATTGAAGAAAAATATAATTATATTTAAAATATTGGACTAAACTATAAAAAGTAGAAAGAAATTGTGGCCAATTTCATACGAATTAAAGATTTCTAGGATTAAATTGAACAAAAATAAAAGTATGAAAGACTTAATGTGTAATTTACCTCTATTATTAAAGTCAACTAATTTTTGTTAATAAAGAGACACATGTGCATTCTGATTGGTCCATGTTTTTTTACAAGAGTTAACGGTGTAGACAACTGGAGTCACGATTCAAAGTTTAAAAGGGAAAACGTCTCGAAAAATTCTTTATGGAGCAACTTGGTACAAAGTACATATTGTGGGGGCCAATTGTGTTATTAAGTCTATTTACTTATCAAATAATCTTTCATGTAAGGAACAAAAATGTGAGATACATATGTATATCGAATCGCATGATTGTTTACCATAGAATGATCATGTTTGGTAAAAAGCGATTTGACTTAAAATTAGAGATTTGACCGATCAAATCTGTTAATTTAGATGTTTGGTGAATAACGAATTGGGGTGAAACCTCTAATTTTAAAAAAATGCTAATAGGAGCTTTTTGAAATTAAAAAATTTTAACATTAAAGTTATAAAGACCATTTTACCCTTAACAATTATAAAAAAATCTTCAAATAACCTAAATCTAACATTTATATTTTAATTTTTCACCCTCACGTATTTACATTGTGATATTTGTAAACTAATACTTTTTGTTTTTTATTCTCACACATTTATATTTGTTTTTAATTTTAATAATCAATCAAATTGTATTAAAAATAATTATATAAATAATAAATTAATATATAGATCTTTCAAATATGCTTAGTAATGTTATATTAAAAAATTATTTTTTATAATATAATTAATATTAATAAATACAAAATATTGATAACTAATAAACTATTCAAACAACTATCAAATATAATCATGTTCTTATATGTCATTTTGTTTGCTTAATAATAAAATAACTATCATCTATCAGTTAATTTTACCAAACACTTTTATACATTCAGCTAATACATTTTACTTGTCAAATCAGCTATTGCGATCAACTATATGTTATCAGCTAATTGCCAAACATGGTCAAATTCATTATGAGTTTATAACTATGCCGTCTTTACCCTTCTTTTACTACATTATTCTTGCATGAGACTTCTACTATGCAGGGGCAAAATGCAGATAAATTTGGTTACTAGCATTTTATCCAAGTTTCTTGTAATGATACTTCATAAAAAGCGGTAGAAGTGGAAATAATTCCAAAATAGGGTGGAATTGGGTTATCTTTACTTTTTTGATGTTTGGTATAGTTTGACTTAATAAATAAGATATGATGGTAATTAAGAGTTCTCCCCTCTTAGTCCTTCCTTACAATAATAAGTTATTATCCTTTTCCATTCAAGCACTAATATCTTTATAACTCAAGCTCATAATATCTATAAATACTTATTTATAGTTACTCATTTATTCTATTTCTTAGTAACTCGGATTTCAAAAACATATAAATAGCCACGAGACCTTTAGGGGAGATATTTTGGCATTAGTTTGAGCATCTTAAAGGACAAAAAAACCCTACCCCATTTAGTAGTAGGCAAAAAAACCCGATTATTCGGTTCTAATTTCGGACTCGGTCAGCTACCGAGGCCAGGACCAATCCTAGGCAAATTGGTCGGGTAACCGGTATTTGCCTACCCCTACCTTTTGGTACTCATTTTTGTGCACCAACACTAGAAAATCAAATCCTGCACTCTAAACTTAAAAAAATACACCTTACAACCAATACTCTAAACCATAACTCTAAGTCATCCTATTTAATTTTTTAACAATGAAGTATAAGTAGAGGACGGAAAAGGTACATGATTTTTACTCCATCTCGAATCACAAAGTTATAATCAGTCTAGTTCACTTTTTCTCCAATTTTACCAGACATTACATTTGTTTTTGTATTGCAACCCATCTAACACTTGCTCAGTGTGTTTAGCTAACGTTAAAGTAAAGAGCATTTGCATGAACGTTGTGAATTTAACCCCAGATTTCACACTGGGCACAACATACACCCCGGCATTGGATGAATAAGCATCAGATTGATCCTGAAGAACTTGCATTTGATCAGGCTTAGTCTAATTTATTTTACAAATTGTATCTACAGAATCAACCAACAAACTAATTTATCAGGGTCTTATGCTCTAACATCTACAAGTAGCAGAAGAAGAGAATCAAGAAAATGAAGCACTGGAACATTCAGGATATCATTTGAAATTCACCCAAAAAAATCTTAAACATATTCAGCAAACAAAAGTCATCAAAACTAAATCTGAACAAAAGAGAGGAAGTAGAGCTAAACAGAGATTCAAGGCAGTGAGAAACTGATGATATGAACAAAGAGGGATGGACTCAACTTCTTTAAACTTCTTCTGCTCCAGTTGCAAAAGAACAGCCACATGACGCTGCCTTAACACGAAACGCCTTATGTTTGGGTTCCAGCACCTTGAGAGTAGGAAGTTCCGCAATCTTGTAAACACCGTTACCACATACCACATATTCCGGGGGTTCTCTAACAAATTGCATTATGAAAAGCACTATGCTGAAAATCAAGGATGCTGTGGAGAGAGGAGGTGAAAATGTTATTTTTGCGTGTCTAGATAGGATATCAGGAAAAATAGTCAAAAATAGAAACACGCTAACAACTGTATCGGCGATCTCCTCATTTGACAACCCCCGACATGTCTTCCTCAAAATTCGTCTGATAACAAGCCCAATTGCGAAAGCAGAAACTGCACCAGCCAAATCAGTGAGAACCGCATGTGCTTTAGACTCAATATCGAGCACGAAAGAAGCAATTTCGGTCGCTATCATAATTCCCCCAACAATGACATCATAGCGGTGCTCGAACTATAAATCAAATACAGAAGCAACCGAATAAATTAAGAATATATATATATATAAATCAAAGTAACCGAATAAGAGAAATTTTCTATTTCTAATCAAGTATTTTACTCAGTTTCTTCGCTCAAATACAGAAGCAGACTCGTTTTATTTCTTCTTTTCTTATTTCTTTAGCTAGTCAAACTTTACGTTAATTGGATTTTTGTTTTATTCTAGAGTATATACATATATTTATATAAATTACAAAATGTCACGATCATTTGATTCTATTTATTATTTTGAACTTTTAATGTCTATAAAAAAATTTATAATAAATATCAAAACATTAATAATAACTTAAAGTAAATAGAAGAAAATGAAAAAGGAAACCATGGACATTCAAACAAACAATTTATTAAATGAACTAGCCTCGATGAGAGAAGCATACCCTATAATAATTTGCTTCAGCATTATCCATAGTCCCTGAAACAACGAAAAAAAAAAAAAAAAGAGTTAATCAATAACTGTTCAAGAAGCTAAATCCAAAATAAATAAGATTAAACTGCTCCAAACGTAAATAATGGACTGCATTGAATAAGATTAAAACTAAAATGGCTACAGCCGTAATCTCCCCGAAAATCAACAACTCCCGTTTCCTTCATAAGCCTATATATATAAGAATTCCGTACAACAAAGATAAAAACCCTATTTCCACTTTCAGTCAAAAATCCTAATTACTAGCCCCCTTGGAAGATGAACGGTGCAGCCTCGTCCGTTCCTCTCCTAGGAATCGGAACCGACAGCGACGTTCGACCCTCGTTGTTCACCCCCAACCCAAATGTTAAAACGCCTACAGCTAAAGAGATTTAACTAGCTACCTTCAAAAGATTTCGAGTGGCTGAGCAAAAAAAAGATTTCGAGTCTCCACTTAGATAGGAAAGGTAGGTCTTTTTAAGTTTTGCTTTCGTCTTTTGGACTCCTCCTTTTCTCTGGTTATTTTGTTTTTAAATCGCCTGCTGTAATGTTGTTGCAAGGCGTGTGTGGGACCCAGCGAGAAGCAGAAAAAAACAAATGCATATTGTTTAAGGATGAATTTATTACTGTGCCATCTTTACCCTTCAGTTATTGCACTATGAATTTTCATGTAGGGACAAAATGTAGATAATTTTTGTTACTGACATTTTATTTATGTTGCTTTACTATTAAGCTTCGGCGAGGTAATTAAGAGTTCTCCAAAATAAACTGTAACAGTTAATCGGTAATTGTTATAATTGTTAAATTTTATCTGTTAGTTAATAAGGTTAGGTTTCAGGTAGTCAACCGTTAAAAATGGCGGTTAATGGTTTATAAAGTTTGTTATTAGATTTTTTTATATAAATGTTTTTAATGAAAAATTAGTATAATATTTATTGGACATATAATTTTATTATTCTCAAAAGAATTAATGGACATGTGAAAAAAAAAATTTACTGAGTTACAAGTTAACATATATATGTACGCTATTACGGTTAACTAATTAAAAATTTAACAGTTAATTGTTTCTTATGGTTAAGTTACAATTTAATAACTGCCATAACAATTAATTAACTGTTTAAGCCAAATTGTACGATTAATCTACTATGGACACCCCTACTATTAACCTTTCCTTATGATAATAACTTTTTTTTGATAAAATATATGGGGTGGGTGTTTATTATAAAAAACGTAAAAGCTGAACAAATAAAAGACAGGGCGTCATTAATGCATCTTTGTCAAAGCGTCTAGAAGAAACAAACAAAAGGAAAAGAAACCACTATCTAGCAAAAATAAACAGAAAAGAAAAATTGAATCGACACCCAGACCCAAAAACCCCCAAACTTCACAAAAGAAGGTCCAAATTCAGACTGAATTCGGCAAGGGTAAAGGGGCAGAAATGCAGAGACCAAAGAGCCCCACAAAGAAAGCAAGCGAGGAAACCCCAGATCACGGAGGGTCACTGTACCGGCGGTCCGCCGCTACCAAGGAAATAGCCGCCGTCGGTACCTCCTCAACCCAATATACCTCCGTCTGTGTACCAGATAAAGAACAAGCCACCGCATGCGCCACATTGTTACTCGAACGATGAGCGAAACTGAACTCACATGCTATCAGATGTCGAGCGCGATTCTTCACATCCCAGGTAAGAGCGCTCATTTCCGATAAATCTGAGATTGGGTTTTGAATATTACGAATAGTGGCTAACGAATCTCCTTCCAACACAACCCTTCGGAGCCCGAGATCTTCAACAAACTCCATGGCATGCTTGGCCGCGTACGCCTCAGCCAGAAAGCTATTCGGGACGTTTGAGGTCTTACGGCAACATACGCCCAGAACCTCACCGTCTTCATCCCGCACAATAACCCCCGACTGAGCTACCCGGGAGGCTGACGAGAAGCAAGCGTCGAAGTTCGCTTTTGCCCACCCCGCCGCCGGAGGAGACCAACCAGATTCATCACTCCTAAAAGAAATACAACCCCGCTGTGCCACTGTCTCAAGTTCCATGCAAAAAGATTTAACGAAGGTAACAGTTGCTTCTTTTGACTGAGAAACACCCTCATGTAATCTTTTGTTTCTAGCATACCAAATTGCCCATAACGTGATTAAAATTTCTTTATGCTTTGTGGTTGAAATGTTATCAAAAACCCAGTATAACCAATCGAACACATTGTCCAAACTAAAGGACTCCGTCCAGTCATAACCAAGCCCCTGCCAAACCAGTTGTGCTAGTAGGCAATCACGAACAATGTGGATCCCCGTTTCACTAGGAAACGGGCAGTTAGGACACTTTGGATCAGATAGAACTCTCTTCACTCGTAGGTTCTCTCTAGATGGGATATAGTTCATTACAAACCTCCAAACTTGTATCTTAACCTTATCTAGACACGATATTGCCCATAGGTGCTTAAAGAATTTCTTAGTAGACATATCGGGAGCACCATTCTGTATCAACAACTTGTAGCCACTTCGGACAGTATACACCCCCTTGTGTTCCGCTGACCATACTAAGACATCCTGTTGAGGGAATGATGATAGAGGGATACCCAAAATTAGGTTCGCTTCCAAATCTGAAAAAATGTCTCTAACACGATCAGCCTTCCAAGAATGCGTATTCACATCTATTAGATCGGTTACCCAAGTCACCTCCGAACTCACCGGAGATTTCACCTGACGTGGGGGAGAAACCGACAACCAATAGTCATTCCAGACGTTAATGGAGGCCCCCGAGCCCACTTTCCACTTCAGGCCCTTTAGCAATAGGCCCTTCGCACTCCAGACACTGCGCCAGATGAGAGATGGGTTTGAGCCCAACGTTGAGCCCAAGAAATCAGTTGCTCGAAAGTACTTTGCCTTTAGAACCCTGCTAACTAAATTGGTTGGATTCGAAAAAATCCTCTACCCTTGTTTTGCTAATAGGGCTACGTTGAATTTTGCCAAGTCCCGAAAGCCCAGGCCTCCATCCTCCTTTAAAACACACAATTGCTCCCAAGTACACCAGTGAATACCCCTCCTCTTGTGAGATCTTTGCCACCAAAACCGAGCCAGAAGGGATTGTAACTCTTTACAAATCTTCTTAGGGAGAAGAAAAACGCTCATCGAATATAAAGGAAGAGCTTGCAGCACGTTTTTGATAAAAACCATCTTACCCCCCTGCGAGAGAGGGTGAATACTCCACCCGGCTATCCTAGAGAGAGTCTTATCTTTGAGACCCATAAAAGCTTGGGCCCTATTCCGACCCACCATCAGTGGTAGGCCCAAGTATTTCTCAATGCTGCTAGTTTGCCCGACACCGAATATGGACATAACGCTCTGCTGGGCCAAATCGTCTGTGTTCCTACTGAAAAAGAGTCATGACTTGTCCAGATTAATTAACTGACATGAACACTTAGAATAAACCTCAAGGACTTCCTTAATCCTACTCGCATCTTCAGTAGTAGCAGTTCCAAACAACAAGCTATCATCCGCAAAAAATAGGTGAGTTAGGGAAGGAACGTACCTATTAATGCGAACCCCTTTAAGCCGACGGTCGATGTGAGCTTTGTGTAATAACGCTGAAAGGCCCTCCGCACATAACAGGTAGAGATAGGGGCTCAGAGGATCGCCTTGCCGCAAACCCCGAGATGGACTGAACTTTGTACCCACCCTGCCATTTAGAACCACATCATAGGAGACGGATGAGACACATCGAAATATATTACTGACCCATTGATCACAAAAACCCATACGTAGCATGACGTTCTTCACAAAACTCCACTCCACCCTATCATAGGCCTTGCTCATGTCCAATTTCAGAGCAAAAGAGCCCTCCTTGCCTAGTCTCTTCTATTTAAACGAATGAAGAGTTTCATAAGCCACCATTACATTATCTGTAATTAAACGCCCCGGGACAAAAGCGCTCTGCGTTTCATCGATGCATATCGGCAAAATCGACTGAAGACGGTTAACAAGAACCTTCGCCACCAACTTATAGATGACGTTACACAGACTAATGGGTCTATAATGGGCCATAGTGGTTGGGTTCTGCATCTTTGGGACCAACACAATATTGGTAAGGTTTACCGCTTCTAATGGGCTAACACCATTCAATAAGTCCAGGCAAAAAGATGCTACATCAGGCCCAACAATATGCCAATATTTCTGATAAAAAATTGCCCCTAGTCTATCATCCCCTGCAGCCTTTAAGGGATTCATAGACTTCAATGCGATCACCACTTCTTGTACCGTAAAATCTCTACACAACTCATCATTCATAGTCTCCGTAACACAAGGTGAAATACAATCCAGGATAAAAGAAGGATCCGCCACCCCCTTAGAATGAAATAAAGCGGTAAAGTAATCTCTAGCCAAAGTCTCCATGGCCTCAGCAGTAACCTGACGAGTACCATCAGAGTCAGTGAGCGATGTAACTTTATTTTTACGCTTTCTTTGAGTAGCCACTCTATGAAAGAAAGTCGTATTGCGGTCTCCATTCTTCAACCAGTTACTTCGTGCCCTTTGCTCCCAGTATAACTCAGCCTTATCAAATTCCAAGTTGAGCTCCAGTCTCACATCAACTAACTCCCCTAAAACCTCATCCGAAGGGTCCTTACCCAACAAATCCTCAAGCTTCTCTTGAAGACGAGAAATGGAACCCTTCTTGGTATTTCGTAATTTAGAGGCCCAACGCTCCAAGCCCACTGCCATAGTCTTCAAACGGTCAAGGACAGAGCCCCCGACCTTTCCCAGAGCCTTTTAACCTCCATCTCACAAGACTCCTCCATAAGCCAAGCTGCCTCAAATCGGAAACGCCACTGTTGAAACACGATATCCAGAGGAGCAGTTTGCAGCAACAACGGGCAGTGATCCGAAAAGGTGTGAGCTAGGTGGGACAAGGTGAACTCCGGGAACAAATCCCACCATTCTGAGTTGGCCACCCCCCGATCCAAACGTTCCCTCATCGTAGAAGCCCTTGTCGTTCCTTTACTCCAAGTGTACCACCTTCCAGAAAAGCCAATATCCATAAGAGAGCAGTCATCCAACACTCTACGAAATCCTTCCATTTGTCTATCACTACGAACCTGACCCCTCTCTTCTCGTTTGCGTGCAGTATTTCATTAAAATCTCCGATAGTTAACCACGGGGTACTTGGCATATCGTCAAGTCCCCTTAATAAATCCCAAGCAGCACTACGGAAGCGTTCTTCAGGGGGCCCATAGAACCCTGTGAGCCTCCATGGTGGGTCATCTCCACTTGTGATAACAGCATCAATAAAACGCTCCGATGCACTCCGAATATTTACCTGAACCTCGTCCTTCCAAGCCAAACATAGTCCTCCACTTCGCCCCTGCGCGCTAACCTTAAAACCATGCGTAAACCCGCAATATTTCCTCACACGTTCCATCTTACACACATTCAACTTAGTCTCCATGAGGAAAACTATAGTTGGACTGACATCTCGCAACATTCGTCGGAGACGTCGCACTGTCCGTGGTTTCCCTAAACCACGGACATTCCAGCTTAGGGCCTTCATTGTACCCGGCTGGCCTGGTTCACCAGACCTGCCGATCGATTATCAAAACCCTCAATCGAATCAACATTAGAAACTTTTGAGGGACCACTTGCAACTCGTTGTCGTTTTGGGCCATCCAAATGCTCTAAAACATTCTCCTCCGCCGCATTAGTCATTTCCTGATCAAGCTCGTTGACCCCCGAAGCACCCGGCCCAATAGGTAGTCCAGTTTGGCCTAGTTGCCAACCCAATGAAACACCACTCCCATCCAGCGTTGACTTGCCTTGAAGGTTAGTATTGGGAAACAAAAAACGTGCCGGATTAGGCTCCACATTCAGCGCATCAGAACGAATCCCACCCCTATTCTCGCCTAAATTTGCGCCTTGATTAGCCTTATCCCCTCCGTAAACACCTCCAATGTCCTCCCGCAACCAAGGACTGTAAGCCGGAGAACCTCTCCTCGCCGGAGCCCGTAAAGTGGCATCCCACTCACATTTCAGATCACCAACATTCGCCTGGAACCTAATAGGGCAAAAACCCTCCCCATGACCCAAACGACCACACAGAAAGCAAAATAACTTTAATTTCTCATACTGGAAGCGAACGTAAGCAGCGACCCCATTTACCACAGCAACTTTTTTCCTCCGTTTCAAAGGCCGACATATATCAATACGAACCCTGATCCGCAACATACCTCTGTAGCCAAGGGACACCAAAGAAGTGTCATGTTCAATAAACGCCCCCAAGAAATTACCCAATTGTACAGCCACATGGGTAGATATGAGCCCTGTTGGAACATCACTCACCAAGACCCAGAAGTCAACCGAAAAAAAAGGGACACTCAGCGGCTCCTCCCCCTTACATAAACGATGGAGGATCAGAAGATGGTTGTTGAAATACCAAAGCCCACCCGATTCAATCCGTTCTGCATCGATGGTATGGTAGAGCCGAAACAAGAAACAACCATCCCCAATATCCGAGAAGGAAATCCCGCCAGTCGGATGCCAGACATTCGACAAGGTTGACCGCATAGATTGAAAGTTTACCACGCTCGTGGTAAGGAAAGACCCGACGAAACAGTACTCATATGGAAAAATGATTGCAATATGTACCTCTTCTACAATCAGGGGTTCCTCCTCATCCTCTTCCAACGATAGACCATCAAGGTTGGCCTTCACATCCGCCATTAGCAAATAATCAAAACAGAAAAGATGACAAAAGAAAAGAAAAAACGTGCCACAAGAGCAGAGTTAAAAATCTAATACTTATAATAACTTCTTTTTGTTTTTCATTCATACACTAATATCTTTATAACTCTGGCTCATAAAATCTTTTAGTGTTACTATTTGATACATATCGATGTAAAAATATTTACATAAATATATTTATTATTTAGCCAAAAATTTAAATTTAAACTTGGCTTAAGTGCAACTTTTTTTCCTGTAGTAGTCTTAATTTATCGATTTTTCCCTTATGGTATTTTTGCATTAATTTAAACCTTGAACTAGTCGAGTTGTATCACCGTTTTCCCCTTGACTAACACTCTAACCCTAATTCTTAAATCTTAAACCCTAATAAAAAATTTATCAATCTAGAGTGATTATGAAATATAAAAGTATGCTTAAACCCTAAATGGTGATGTAATTCGACTACTTCAAGGGTTTTTAACGATGCATGTGATAGTATCTCACTATTTGTAAAGAAAAAAAGAAAAAAAGATTTAAGTGTAACGTTATGAGTTTTAATAAAGGGTTAAACCGTGAAGATGTCAAGTATTAAGTTTTAAAAAACAAGATATAAAATAATGGAAAGACTAAGTGTATAATTAGACCACTTAGTAATTAAATGGTAAGTGTTAAATGACTAAATTGTGAGGAAATAAAGTTGAGTGGTTAAAGTGCTAATAAAAAGATAAATGGAAACAAGCAATGCATGAATAAATAGCTGCTTTAGAAAAAAATGAAACTTGAGAATTAGTTCCACTTCCTCCTGGAAAACAAATTATAGGGTGTAAATGGGTATGTAAAGCAAAATTAAGATCTGATGGTTCTTTAGAACCTTACAAGGCTAGGTTAGTAGCTAAAAGCTACACTCAATAAGAAGGGGTATATTTTTTGGATACTTTTAGTCCTGTAGCTAAAATAACTACAATCAGATCTGTTTTAGCTATAGCTGCCACTAAGGGTTGGAAATTGCAGCAATTAGATATTAACAATGCCTTCTTACATGAGTTTTTAAATGAGGAAGTTTACATGGATCCTCCCTCTGGTTTTGTTGCTTCTCCAAGCTTAGTATATAAGTTAAAGAGGAGTCTCTATGGTTTAAAGCAAGCAAGTCGTCAGTGGAATGAAAGACTATCTGTAGCTTTAATTGAGCAAGGCTTTAAACAAGCATCTGCTGATAATTCATTGTTTATTAAAGAGACTGGTGATGATTTTATTGCATTGGATGTTTACGTAGATGATATCATTCTAGTAAGTCCTGCCATATCTGTTATTAATATTGTCAAACAAAATTGCATGAAAATTTTAAAATTAAGGACTTAGGTGACTTAAGATTCTTCCTAGGACTTGAGGTAGTTAGATCTACTAAAGGTATAAACCTATGTCAACAAAAATACACACTTGAATTACTACAAGAAACTAGTTTTATAAATTCAAAGCCTGTCTTTACGCCAACTTTAGCTAAGTCTAAACTTTTTTAAATCTGATGGTGAGCCTCTTTCTGATATTACTTCTTATAGAAGGTTAATAGAAAAGTTATTATATCTTACTAATACTAGGCCTGACATATCCTATGTTGTCCAACAACTTTCTCAATTTCTTGTTGTCCATTTAACTGTTGCACATAGAATTTTACGTTATTTAAAAGGGCCTCCAGGGCAGGGTCTATTTTTTTCTTGCTGATAATTCCCTTAAAATCAATGCCTTCTCTGATTCTGATTAGGCATCTTGCCTAGAAGCAAAATGCAGAGCTCTTCCTTCTGTTACTTGTGAAGTTCAGTGACTTTTATTCCTTCTTTCAGATTTGCATATTGATAATTATCCTGCCAATGTTTTTTGTGACAATCTTTCTACTATCAAAATTGCAGAAAATCATGTCTAACCTGAAGGAACGAAGCATATAGAGATTGACTGCCACCTTGTTCGTGAGAAGCTTCAGCAAGGCATCTTGACTCTACTTCCAGTAACAACTCAAAATCAAGTTGCTGATTGCTTCACAAAAGCCTGCATAGTTCTGCTTTCCTGGATTCCAAGTACAAGTCGAGCATTCAGGATCTTTATGTTCCAACTTGAGGGGGGCTAATAAGAATAGTTGACAGCTAGGGGTTGGTTAGTTAGTTAGATCCTAGCTGGTATTATGAGTTTGACTTTTCCATTCTTTTCCTTTTGTATAAAAACGCACTGTTTTGTATAATTTTACACAGTTTAGTTTTATCAATTGAATAAGGGTTTCTTCATTAACTCGTCCGATTCTCTCTCTCTCGATTCGTTCCCAATTCCAAAATCCCAAATCTTCCTACCCTAATCAAGAAACCATTCACAATTTCTAAACCAAGAAATCAAAAATTCAACAAAGTTAAAACATGAGCTTTCCTCTTGTAAGAGGAAAGATAATTAAAGGACTAAAAGAATAATTTACCCATTCTCTTAAAATGGCGAATATACATGCTAGGTGTCATTTTGTTATATTTTGGTCTCATTTATTAAAAAGGGGGTTACAAGAGAACGAAGCAAGCTTTTTCTTACTCCTCTAGGATTTGTCAAAACCGGACACCCGAAATGGAGAATGAATACATGTTCCGTGCTTAATCGATTCGAGCTTTTTTAGAGTAGCTCTCGATTGTTGATTCAAAGGATTTGATCTGAAACCTTAAACTAATTTGTTTGGAATTTATGGAATGAAAATATTCTGAAACAAAACCGAGAGCACTATTAGAATTGTCAAGGCAAATACAATTTGGATATGAAATTAATTGCAGCTGGGTGCATGAGTAAGTAAAATTCTAAAATAATTCAGTTAAGTTTTTTTAATAGTTTAAAGGTGATTACAAGGTAATATTTATTTATAGATATTCTCAGTTAATTTGATGATTATATTATTTGATTTATGTTGAAGGTAAAATCTAAGAATAAAGACATCATTTCCATAGTAATACTAAGGGAAGGCAAACACAATTTAGTGATTCAAGATGTTGTACAGTCACGAAAATATCGGTAAGTATAGTTCACGACCCGAGATGATATGGTGTCATCTCGGTTTTTTGTTGTTTGCTTATAATTATGCTTTTTTGTCAAACGCGATAATATGATTCTTGGGGCTCACTTAGAGCAAGCTTGGTGGCATTCCTAGCATGGTACGGTAAGCTAAACTTGGGTAAGTTAATTTATTTTTTATGAACATGATATGGTAATACATGACAATGCATAACATAATTAGATAGGATATGAATATGAAAAAGATAAACCATGAAACTATGTTTATGATATATAAGTTCATGAATATGATACAAGGGAACTAAGGCTCTCACATGCTATGTTACAAGTTACATGAACCAAGGAACTATGAAATTGTAATATTATAGATACTTTGAATATAAGTGTACTTTAGATACAATTGACATGTCATAGTATTCATTGAGCTCATGTACAGGTAGATTACGGTTTTTCGGTTACGACCCTTATGTGGCGAGGTGAAGAGATGTATGTTTTAGTCATTGGCGAGGCGGAGGGATTAACCACTCATGGCTAGGCGATATTGGTTGGGAATTCGTGTACCCATTAATTATAGTGATCCAAAGATAAATATGAAATAAAACGATTCATGGTTTATGCATATAAGCATGGAAACAATAATGTACGTTGTTATTTTAATTAACAAGACATCTCATGGAAACATATGTTGTACGAGATTCTTGGTTTTTAGTGCCACCTTTAACTCGTAAATATTAAATGTGTAATTTATTTTATATATGCTGCTTTACAAAAATTAAGATACTATCTCACTTAGCTTTATAAGCTTACCATGTCTTTTTGCATGTATGTTAGGTTATACGTCTTCGTAAGCGTTTGAAATCGTATATTAGGCTGCAAGCCACTCCTAAATCAATGCCTTCTCTGATTCTGATTAGGCATCTTGTCCAGACTCAAGAAAATTTGTAACATGGTTTTGTGTTTTTCTTAGAACTGCTTTAGTTTCTTGGAAATCTAAGAAGCATCAAACAATATCCAGGTCATTTAGTGAAGCAGAATGCAAAGCTCTTCCTTCTGTTACTTGTGAAATTTAGTGGCTTTTATTCCTTCTTTCAGATTTGCATATTGATAATTATCCTGCCAATGTTTTTTGTGACAATCTTTCTACTATCAAAATTGCATAAAATCATGTCTAACCTGAAAGAACGAAGCATATAGAGATTGACTGCCACCTTGTTCGTGAGAAGCTTCAGCAAGGCATCTTGACTCTACTTCCAGTAACAACTCAAAATCAAGTTGCCGATTGCTTCACAAAAGCCCTGCATACTTCTGTTTTCCTGGATTCCAAGTGCAAGTTGGGCATTCAGGATCTTTATGCTCCAACTTGAGGGTGGCTAATAAGAATAGTTGACAGCTAGAGGTTGGTTAGTTAGTTAGATCCTAGCTGGCATTATAAGTTTGACTGAACTATTGTTACCTTATGTTATAACGCTTTACTGAACTATTGAATCGTAATTTGAGCTCTTCATTGCCGAGTACATCATGATAATGTTATACTTGCCACATACTTTCATGTTGCCTATAACACCTTTTAGTAGTTTTGTATTATTGAACTTTCCAAAGCTCGCGTTGTTTTTACCATCGCACGTTAGAGGAAATCTATCATGGTATAGTATTTGACATTAGTGTTTGAGTTCTTTCGGTGTTGCTTTTGGAGTACGGTACCGGTACAGTTAGTGGGCATGTATGCCATGTATTGTTTCATGTTAGTGTTTGTAATGTATTTTTTGGACTATTGTTATATGTTTAAATGATTTTTATGAAATGGTATTTTAAACATAAGTTTGTTCTGCTGATTTGAATGTATTTGAAGAAAAAATATTTTCTTTATGTGAATTTTTATTGTGGGTCACTCTTGTGACCCTAATGTGACTTCCTAGTATCCATGGTAGCGTATAGGCGGGTCTAGGGGGTTACACAACACATAATGTCACTGGTAAGTCGGATTTGTTACGGTATAATAATGCGTATCATGGTTAAGGAAAGGTACACTTGGGTAATGGTAGTGCTCTTTCTATTTCTCACGTGCGACAGTCTTTCCTTCACACACATTCTAGGCAATTATGTCTTGATCAAGTTCTTTTTGTACCGCAAATTACCATTAATCTTATGTCAGTTGCTAAGTTTGCTAAAGATAATAAAATTTATTTCGAGTTTGATGAAAATTTATGTTATGTTAAGGATGAAAGCTCCAAAGCAATTTTGCTCAGAGGATTTTTGGATGACGGATTGTACAGCTTTGCCTGTCACAGTTCTCAAGATTCAGTTTCAATTCTTCACACCAAAGTGAAAGGAGTTTCAGAATATTGGCTTTGGCACAAGAGTTTGGGTCATCCATCGCCAAAAGTAGTCAAGAGAGTCCTTCACAAGTCATTAGTTGTAGATAAAACTTCAATTTGTATAGCTTGCCAACTAGGTAAAAGTCATGCATTACCATTTGAACCTTCCACTACAATTTATAGTCATCCTTTCAAACTTGTGGAAATAGATGTATGGGGTCCTGCTCCAGTGAATTAAAATGGATTTCGGTACTTTGTTCTTTTTGTTGACTTGTACTCTCGAAACACTTGGATATAGTTGTTAAAAAATAAAAATGAAGTTTCAAATGCCTTTGAACAATTTTCCACTTTTGTTAAAACTCAATTTGGCTCACTTTTTCAAGCTTTGCAAGCCGATGGAGGTGAGGAGTTCAGGTTCTTGGAAGGAATTTTAGCAAAGTTGGGAATACGATTGAGAAAATCTTGTCCACACACCTCTCAACAGAACAGAGTGGTGGAAAGAAAGCACATGCAAGTGGTTGAAACCACTTTCACCTTGCTTGCTCAAGCTTCTTTACCCTTGAAGTTACGGTTCTTTGCAACACTTAGCTCTATGTATCTCATAAATAGAATGCCTACATGTACCTTGGAGGGTCTGGCACCATTTCAGAAGTTATATGGCACAATTCCAGACTATAGCACTTTAATGATATTTGGTTGCTTGTGTTTTCCACATACTAGGTCGTTCAATAGACACAAGATGGACTTTCGGTCTAAACCCTGCACCTTCAAGGGATACTTGCCTTTACACCAGGGTTATTAATGTCTTGATCAAGATGGGAGGATGTTTATTTCAAGGAATGTTATTTTTGATGAAAATGTATTCCCTTTTGTTGATGCATGTGCTCCGAGGAATGTGTAGCCCTATACCTCTCAATCAAATAATGTTCTGTTCATCTCAAATTCTAGTGGTTTAAATCATTCAAGGCCTAGTCATGCATCTCGAGTCGAGACGGGTGGTGAGTGAACTGTGCCAGTGATGCAGAACCATCCGGTCAAACGAGTCATGCACCACAAACATCCCATGAAGATTCAAATCTATCCAGTAGGTGCGAAGAAGAACAACCTACTTCATCTGAGCCTGTTGAAACTCTTGTTGAAGTTCCAGTAGTGCCTATTGAAACTTTTGTTGAAGTTTCGAAAGTACATGTTGAGGTTCCAGTAACCACTTCTAAAACTGGTGAAATTTCAGTCGATGCTCTTGTTCTTACTCATCAAGGTGCCTACCTCCATCCCTGTATCCTGTATCAACTCGAGGTACAACATCCAGCAATGTTGTTAACTCAAATCCCATGGTCACATGGAAGAAAAATGGCATTGTCAAGCCCAAAGTATACACTGTTCAACACCATCATACGCCAGTAAACATTCATGAAGCTTTGAAGGATCCCATATGGAAGGATGCAGTTATGGCAGAATATGAGGCACTCTTGAACAATAACACTTGGGAATTTGTGGAACTTACACCTGGAAGAAAGGTCGTACGCTGCAAGTGGCTCTTCAAGGTGAAGCTCAAGGCAGATGGCTCGGTTGATAGGTACAAGGCCATACTCGTGGCCAAAGGCTATGCTCAAGAACAAGGCTTTGACTTCATGGATACCTTCAGCACAGTAGTTAGGTTTGCCACAGTTAACATTCTGCTTTATTTGGCAGTTACTTATCAATGCCAGATTCGACAAGTGGATGTGAACAATGCATTTGTAACCCCCTCGTCCCGGTCTGGCCGGATGACCGGTCCGAGTAGGCTACACGGGGAAAACCGAAGCGAAACCTGTTAAGGTTCCCCCTCGATTAGCAACCCTAGAAAATTTCTTTTAATTAAATCTTGTCTAAAGGCATATTATTTCCTAAGTGATCACGACAGCGGAAGACATCGAGAAAGATACACAACCGAACCCCAAACAACATGTTAAACAGTCCATTTTATACTTACCGAGCAAGCCGTATCAATACACCAATCAAGGGTATCGATACGCCTTGACCAAGACAACACTCTTCAGTCAGGGCAGGAAGACCGTATCGATACAGCCCTTGAGCGTATCAATACGCCCTTCTCGGTCAACATCTCGCGGTCAACGAGATAACACCGTATCGATACGCCAAAGTCTCCTGAAAATCTCAGAATTCCAGTGAGCTTTGGGCGTATCGATACACCCCCGAGTATCGGTACCCCTAGCCAATTTTTTGTCCCAAAGTGTAGGACCGTATTGATACGGCCCTCAGGCGTATCGATACGCCCTACACTGCAAGACACTAAATTGCAGCAAAACAACACAAAACCCAACTCTAAATGCATTTTAGGACTCCCCTAGCCACATACAAGCATCCATCCAAGAACTAGCATCCAAGAACTAACATGGAGAGCAATTTAGATGATCAACAAGGCATTTACACATGAAAATCACATAGAGGATAGGTTTTGCGTAAATGGGCATGCTTAAAGCTCAAAAAGCCAAATGGCACAAGTCTTCACATATAAGGTTTGCATGCTCAACCAAAGGCAACATAAACAACCAAGGCATGACATCTCATCACTAGCATTCAACAAGACATAACATGGTTTACAAATTCAAGCAAAACATAAACATCATCAACATCTATGAGTCATACAACGCTCATACAAAATGCATAGCAGGCCCATTGCTAAACTACTACTTTATTTACTAAGTCATACTTGAGCAACTACAAAGCTTGGAATGCCCCTTCGCCTTGCTCCTTGCTAACTCCAAGCTACTGATCTGCATTGTCGAAAACGAGAGCGTAAGCTGTGTAATCACTAATTTTGTCCAAACCTTGAACCCTCTTTAATTTATGTTTATCTTGGGCTTATTAGGGCTATTAAGTAATTAAATAAAAAAGAAAAGAAAAATGGAAAAAAAGGAAAAATATATATACACATATATATGTATAAATAATGCTACGCTTATTAACTTGTGTTATTATTTATCATATTTGAAAAAAGAAAAAAACTAAAACATTACTAATATATAATATTTAATATTATCTTATCATAGTTAATAACAATTATGTCTTATCATTATTATTCATTTATATACATTTATACATATTTGTTTTTGTTACTATCATATTATTATCATTTATTAAGTATTAGTATTGTCATTTGTATATTATTACTATTAGTAATTATTATTGCTATGTTTGTTACTATTATTATTATTATTTATTACTATTGTATTTATTATTTATTTTGTTATTTTCATTATTATTTATTTTGTTATTTTTATTATTATTTGTTTAGTAATGCTATTATTCTATTTATCTTTATACTTATTATTATTATTATCGGAATAAAAATAAA
Organism: Hibiscus trionum; assembly: GCA_030270665.1. Classification (NCBI taxonomy): domain Eukaryota; kingdom Viridiplantae; phylum Streptophyta; class Magnoliopsida; order Malvales; family Malvaceae; genus Hibiscus; species Hibiscus trionum. The sequence continues at coordinate 3,046,137 of BSYR01000016.1, forward strand.
TAAAGCATGAAAAAAATAAAAGCCCGTTTTGATTAATAATAAGAGTCCAAAAATAATAATATGGTCCAATTACAATGAGCCCAAAATAAAACAACATCACGGTAAGCCCTTTACTACAACCCTAATAAAAAAACCCTAACATATTTGTTTTGTGTCTTGTGCAGCCGCCGCCCTCATCGACAGCCGTCAGATCTATCAAGATCTGACGGTCCAGATCATCCCACGAAGACAAACCCTAGAGAAGCCCTAAGGGTCTGGCGCCGCACATCTCCAATACCGTTCGATCTAGGCGAAATCAACGGCCCAGATCGATCCCAGCGAGGAAACCCTAACAAGCCTGGTGGTGTAACCCCCTCGTCCCAGTTTGGCCGGATGGCCGGTCCGAGTGGGCCACACGGGGAAAACCGAGTGAAACTCGTTAAGGTTCCCCCTCGGTTAGCAACCCTATTTTTTTTATTTAAATCTTGTCTAGAGGAATATTAAGTACTAAGTGATTCACAACAGCGGAAGACATCCAAAAAGATCACATTCGAACCCCGACCATACACACTTAGTCCATTTTTAAGCTTACAGGGCAGACCGTATCGGTACCCTAACTAAGGGTATCGATACGCCCTGACCAGGTCAACCCAGACAGTCAACTCGAAGAAGACCGTATCGATATAGCCCTTGAGCGTATCGATACGCCCTCTTCAGTCAACAACTCGTGGTCAACGAGATAAACCAGTACCGATACGCCCCAACACCGTATCGATACGCCAAAAACTCCCCAATTTCTCAGAATTCCAGTGACCAAAACCTTATCGATACGCCCCCGCGTATCGATACGCCCAGCCAAAACTGAGCTCTGTAGGCAAGACCGTATCGATACGGCCCTTAGGCGTACCTATACGCCCTGCTCTGCAATTCCACAATTTTGCCCTATGTGACCTCAAACATGACTCTAGATGCATTTTCGGACTCCCCTAAGCACATACATACATCAAACTACAATCGGGATTTAACATGCGAGGCATTTAATCTAACGAAAAGCATACAAATCAAGACTTCATGCAATTTCACAAAAGGGGCATACTTAGCAAGCATAAGGCACCATACACTTGATATTGAAGCTTAAGGCATTCATAGGCCAACAACATACATATTTAGGCATGTTCACATAAGCAACACAACAAGCATAAACCGCAATCTATGAAACAAAATCATAACACAACCATGAGTTTAACATGCTCAAACATAAATTCCTAAGGAGTTTGACACCAACTACTAAACTCTATACCCCATCGTCTAGGCATTATTACAAAATGCAAACCATACTTGAACTAGCTTGAGAACTCCAAAAGCTCCTCCCTCGCCCGTTTGCCTCCCGAACTCTAACGATCTGAACGTTGGAAACAAAGAGAGCATAAGCCAACTAGCTTAGTGAGAGAGGCTCTACAATTCACAACATGCAGTTTTCCAAAACACGATTTGTATGGAAGAAAGCAATGGATGCACGAGGGTCAATCTCAACAACAACACGTGGTTTGCACAAGCACAACCAACATACACATACGGTGGGACTACACATCACCGTTTCGACTAGTGGATTTCCAATGGGACTACACATCAAAGTACTACCCTACTAGTCACTACCGGTGGGACTACACATCACCGTAGTTTAGACCACCATCACGTGAGGCACGAACTCAACTCGACTACACAATTAAGAACTCAAAATGCACTTAATGATCATGACATATAAGCATTCAACATATCACAACAACATGGGAGTAGAGAGGCTTACACACGGGTTTAGGTGGCCCCTCAAGGTCCCACCCAAACTCCAAAAGGATCCATATCAAGCACAATGCATAAATCAACAATTCTACTCACCGTTGCTACCCAAGAGAAGATCGACGACCAAGCTCAAGACTCCGAAATCCCCGGATTCGTCCCCGAAGCTTCTCCAACCAAATTTCTCGTTTCTAAACATTCCAGCACCAAGTAAACAATCCTAAATCAGTCCACATTCCAAAATAGTCAACCCGTATTACATACCAAGCACAAGACATCAAATTTTCCATTGAAAACAACTCAAAATTCCTAATCCCGAGCAACCCCTAAACTCACCCTAAAACCAATAATTCCAACCCTTAAATTACTCCCTAAAGCCTTCAAAACAATCCTTACATATAGCCTATCCATTAGCCCTCTCATTTCCACATAAAACACCCCCATATCTCAACCCAAAACCTCCCAAAAACCCAAATCCGGGAATATGCATAAAATCCTTTAAAAATCATGTATATTGAGTCCCATGAACAACAAACAACCCCCACACCAACAATAAATCAAAATCTTCAGTCAAAGGCCATAAAGGCAACATTTTTATCCAAAATCCTCAAAATTTTAAATCTCAAAAACATGTATAAAAATGAAAATAAAAGGTATTAGCTTGTAGAGAATAACGAGGGTAAGTCAAAAACGTGTTTACCTTTGCGAAATTCTTCAAAACGAGCAAGACATGGGATGAAATAGTAACCTAAGGAGAGGGGGGTTTTTGACGTTGGAAGAGGAAGGTGTGGAGAGAAGAAGATGAACCAAAAGCAATATTTTATGTTTGTTTAAAATTAGGAAGTCAAAAGACCAAAACACCCTTAATGAATTAAGGAAACCACAATAGGTGTCACCCATGGCTATTTGGGCTTGTTTTAAATATGGTCCAACTTAATTTTATTTGTCTTAAAACCCGAGGCCCAAACCATTATTTTATTATTTTAAAAAAATTAGGAACCGAAACCCGAACCATTATTAAATTACTATTTTCACCTGACCCCCGAACTCGGGTGTTACAGGTGGAGCCCGAGCGCCGCGCACGCCTCAACCGCCCGATCTCAAATGCATCGGACGGCTCAGATGAGCCCAGAGATCCCACGCCCTTCACGCGCGACGATTCCGTCGCCCAATGCGCCCACGCGCCTGAACGTTCTGACCGAGGGCCTGCCACAAGCACGCGTCTGCCTCCTGCAACTGGCACGCCCCTCCTGATCGGGCAAGTCCGGCAACGACAGAAAAAATGCAGCAAGTCAGACACCCAAAACCGGAACGAAACAAAGCACAAAATCAACCAGAAGCATCAGAGATCAGAATCACAGAGAAAAAAAACAAGAAATAATAAATCGAGAGCAAAGTCAACCTTTTTATTATTTTCATATTCGAATGTAATTTTTCGGATATAAAATCCGAACCAAAAACCAGTGTAAACGAGGAGAAAAATTTTAGAGAAAAAATCAATAACAACAAGAAACCTTCTGAGGTAGCCTTTTCGTTTTTCTTTTTATTGCATGCATCAAAAAATCAACCCCAAAACAAAAAAAAAGTAAAGAGAAGAGTCAGAGTTCGTACCCTGCTATCGGTTGGTGCTTCCCGCCGGTGACAATCTCCGAAGCCTTCCATGGCCTTAGGGAGTGAGCCGACGCTGGGAATGTCCCTTCACCTTGAGAAAACCGTTGGTTTCTGGTAACGGTAGGGTAAGCTTTTGTTCGAAGCAAAAAGTGATTTGGGTTCGTGTCTGAGGTTTCAAAAAAATGAGGTTTCTTTTCTCAGTTTTTCGGGGCCACCGCTGCCGGTTAACGGCTGACGGCGCTGAAAAAACCTTTCTTTTCCGAGCTTCAAATCCTAATCGGGGAGTAAAAAGGGGAAGAGGGTTTTATTTTGGTTTTGTTTTCAAAATGGCCAAAGGGTTCGAAATATGTTTTTAAAGCCTATTTATAATGTTTTGACAAATTAAAAATGGTTTAATTCTTTTCTAAGCCCCTCCGCGTTTTTGTATCTTCACCCCAGGGAGTTCCGTTTTCTTAAACCGCGCCCCAGGTCCCTTAATGTTTTAAACAACTTGTAATTTCGTCCCTTAATTCGTCTTGATCGAGTTCGAATGGTTTAATAACCATTTCGACCCTTGTAGTTTTCAGCGAGCTTTAAGTTTGGTCTCTGTTTTGACAGTTCAGCCTCTTTTTCATGGTCTATTTCCCCTATCGGTCCTCCGGATCTGTTTTGAGTTCGTTTTAACCCTTTTTAGCCTTGTTTTCTTTTTTCTCATGCTTTTTTGTCTAATTGCCTCATATTTGTATTTGTTCAATTTTAATCCCCAATTTGCTCATGTGTTTTATACACGTTCGTTTAATGATATGTTAGTAATGTGGTATATTATATGTTGTGATTTAGCACGTGGTTTATGATTTGTAGTATCGCGATATGGAATGTATGTACATATTTGCTTAATTTGTGTCTTCTCATTCTCTTATTTTATGCTTAATTATCCGTTTTTTATATTCCGCTATGTTAAGTTGCATCTCGAATTTTAAATTGTAATGCGATGTCTTTTTATTCAGGAATGAACGAGGCCAGTACCAGTCGTAGTGGTGGTGGTTCGGACGTTCCTTCTCGAATATTAAGATTTTTAAAATCTACTCACTCGTATAACCGAATTTCGATACGAATCGTCACTTTAATTCGCAAAATTTAATATTAATTAAGCGGTAATGTTTTTGGTACCGATTTTCGGGCACGACGGGGGTGCTCATCCTTCCCCGCGTGTAACCGACTCCCGAACCCGTTTTCAAAAGAAAAATCTCTGGTTTAGTTTTCGGTGTCCGGTCTACCATTTTTAAATGGCCGGTGGTGACTCCTCTATTTTTTATAAATCCGATTAAATGTTTCAAAAATCAAATCAAAACCCGGTTCTTCCGAGCGACATCCGAGGTACTTGTATTTTTGAAATTTTTTAGTCACAACAGATGGCGACTCCGCTGGGGACAGATTTTGTTTTCAAAAAGCAAAAAGGAGAGTCAAGCCAAAAAAACTTTACCGCTCAATTAATATTGGAAGTTGTGAATTAAAGTGACCGAGTCGATCGATATTTGTTTATAAGTGCGAGTTTATTTTAAACGCATTTAAGATTGGCATTTAAACTCGTTCGTTTAAGTAGGGGGAAAACGCTAGTGCTTTCGTGGGGATATTGTTCCTCCGTATGGGCCTAGCAAGTACCTTTAGGGCTTGAATACCCTATATCTTCGTGGGAATATCGTTTCTCCGTACGGATATAGCTAAAGGGTCCCCTCGAATTGAACTCGGTTGAGAGAAGCTTATAATGGGTGATGACCGGGGGCCTTGCTACCCTTAGAAGGGGACAGCGAGGATAGTTCGAGTACCTCCTAGAACCAAAATTGCATTTAGAGAACTAGAATGCCCACCTCTGTTAGAGCCATGCGGACATCCTAGGTTTATTAGACGTAATAAATAGGGTTGCTTGCCTTCATGCTTGCCTTATTTCTTTTATCATATGTTGATCGTGTTTATCCGACACTAACACGTTTCTTTTGTGACTTTTTGCATTTCTTCTTGCATGCATTTCATGAAGGTTTTGAGTCAAGGTGGTTCTACCCATTTTTGGGGCTATCATTGTGGACAGGAGGTTGCTAGAAGGGATAATGTCAATTAGCAAGTCCGACGTCGGTCAGAGTTGAATCGGAACAGATAAAGGGGCAGTTTACCGAGCGAACGCACAGTGTCGGGTCATTTAATGCCCACCACCGAAGAAGGTACATCTCTTCTCCATCTCGAGGAAGTCAAGCGAGATCGGTTCTACTCCAAACATCCCGAGTCGCAAACTTTCGAACCGTCTATCGGATCAACATCCTTGGATCGCAAACGAAGGTGTATTTATCAAGACTTTGCTATGACTATCTCGTAACAAGGAACCTCCTTCACGTTCAAATGATAGTTGACCTAAGGGGAATCGCCTATAGGACCAACACATTTCATCCGCATACACATGTGTACATATTTCATTGCATCATATGTTCATACATCATCTCACGACATGACATGCATTGATCAATTAAATAACGAATTAATATTGAAAAAATATTATTACAGTGGTGAATTTTCCAATCTACAACCATTCCGCGTTCGTACGACACTCGTTCTCAGTCACGAGCAATGGAAGAAAGGATGGCCAATGTTGAACAAGGTCAGAAGGACCTCGAGGGCCGATTGGATGGGATTGAGCAAAACATTAAGGATCAGATCGCGCAATCACAAACCACCATTATCGCTCAGATGACCGAGTTTCTTGAGAAGAAGTTTAGCAAAGAAGGAGGATCAGGGGGCAATTCAAATGAGAAGGGAGTAGGAGAGACTACATCGCGTATCCAACTAGAAGCACCGACCACCGGGAGGAGAGTGCATATCAACCTCGGGGGAACGCCCGCTAATCGTTCTACAGGGGCACCAGCTAGCCGTCACTTGGACCAACCTGTTGAGTTAGAGGAAGATCTCGAGGTTGAAGTACCAGATCTAAACATGTTGAATAAGGCCGAAGAAAGGATTAGGGCCGAGGTGGAAAAGAAGTACGAGGAGAGGTTTCGTCTCTTTGAGGAAAAGTTCAAGGACTTGCAAGGAGTGGATAAGCATGGGAACGATGCTAGTGATTTGAGCCTTGTAGCGGATTTAGTTTTACCTCCGAAATTCAAAGCTCCCGACTTTGATAAGTACGACAGAACTACTTGTCCTTCAGCTCACATTACCATGTATTGCCGACAGAACTACAGGGGCCCACGCGCCTGAACGTTCTGACAGAGAGCCTGCCACAAGCACGCGTCTGCCTCATGCAACCGGCACGCCCCTCCCAATCGGGCAAGTCCGGCAACGACAGAAAAAATGCAGCAAGTCAGACACCCAAAACCGGAACGAAACAAAGCACAAAAATCAACCAGAAGCATCAGAGATCAGAATCACAGAGAAAAAACAAGAAATAATAAATCGAGAGCAAAGTCAACCTTTTTATTATTTTCATATTCGAATGTAATTTTTCGGATATAAAATCTAAACCAAAAACAAAAAAAAAATAGTAAAGAGAAGAGTCGGAGTCCGTACCCTGCATCCGATTAAATGCTTCACGCCGGTGACAATCTTCGAAGCCTTCCATGGCCTTAGGGAGTGAACCGACGCTGGGAATGTCCCTTCACCTTGAGAAACCCGTTGGTTTCCGGTAACGGTAGGGTAAGCTTTTGTTCGAAGCAAAAAGTGATTTGGGTTCGTGTCTGAGGTTTCAAAAAAGGGGGGTTTCTTTTCTCGGTTTTTCGGGGCCACCGCTGCCGGTTAACGGCTGACGGTGCCGGAAAAACCTTTCTTTTCTGAGCTACAAACCCTAATCGGGGAGTAAAAAGGGGAAAAGGGTTTTATTTTGGTTTTGTTTTCAAAATGGCCAAAGGGTTCGAAATATGTTTTTAAAGCCTATTTATAATGTTTTGACAAATTAAAAATGGTTTAATTCTTTTCTAAGCCCCTCCGCGTTTTTGTATCTTCACCCCAGGGAGTTCCGTTTTCTTAAACCGCGTCCCAGGTCCCTTAATGTTTTAAACAACGTGTAATTTCGTCCCTTAATTCGTCTTGATCGAGTTCGAATGGTTTAATAACCATTTCGACCCTTGTAGTTTTCAGCGAGCTTTAAGTTTGGTCTCTGTTTTGACAGTTCAACCTCTTTTTCATGGTCTATTTCCCCTATCGGTCCTCCGGATCTGTTTTGAGTTCGTTTTTACCTTTTTTAGCCTTGTTTTCTTTTTTCTCATGCTTTTTTGTCTAATTGCCTCGTATTTGTATTTGTTCAATTTTAATCCCCAATTTGCTCATGTGTTTTATACACGTTCGTTTAATGATATGTTAGTAATGTGGTATATTATATGTTGTGATTTAGCACGTGGTTTATGATTGTAGTATCGCGATATTGAATGCATGTACATATTTGCTTAATTTGTGTCTTCTCTTTCTCTTATTTTATGCTTAATTATCCGTTTTTTATATTCCGCTATGTTAAGTTGCATCTCGAATTTTAAATTGTAATGCGATGTCTTTTTATTCGGGAACGAACGAGGCCAGTACCAGTCGTAGTGGTGGTGGTTCGGATGTTCTTTCTCGAATATTAAGATTTTTAAAATCTACTCACTCGTATAACCGAATTCCGATACGAATCGTCACTTTAATTCGCAAATTTTAATATTAATTAAGCGGTAATGTTTTTGGTACCGATTTTCGGGCAGGACGGGGGTGCTCATCCTTCCCCGCGTGTAACCGACTCCCGAACCCGTTTTCAAAAGAAAATTCTCTGGTTTATTTTTCGGTGTCTGGTCTACCATTTTTAAATGGCCGGTGGCGACTCCTCTATTTTTATAAATCCGATTAAATGTTTCAAAAATCAAATCAAAACCCGGTTCTTCTGAGCGACATCTGAGGTACTTGTATTTTTGAATTTTTTTAGTCGCAACAAGCTGGAAGCTTAGTGAGGATGCTCTAAAACCAAAACAACGACAATGCAGGGTTCAAGTATATAATCCTTACATCACACACACAACATGCATAGGCATCAACATAGCAAACTAGCTAGCAAGAAAAGAGTCAATAATATGGCATCTTACATCATATTAAGCTCAACAATATAAATCAGATATCTCGACATCATAACCATATGAACAAGTACATTGGCCACTATTAGTTTACTCAGATATGCGGATTTATTCTCAACAACAACATTACCTCTGTGAGATTACACTCATCACCGGACCTTGCATGGATGGGATTCCACTCATCATCACACGCCCTACAGATGATATTCCACTCATCATCACGTATAATATAAATAATTTCCGGTGGAATATTACATCACCGTACTCCTCCTTGATGACTTAGCGCCACCAAGGCCACGCGCGAATTTGACTCAAACGTGTGCACACTAATCCTAATGATCGATCATTTATACCCGGTAAGTTAACTAGTGCCAATTACTTTTAAACCACATCATAACAACCATCATTTAGCACACATTCATCATCACACATATCAATGTACACTCATACATACACAATTCATGCTTCACAAGAATAGAATAGGCATATGCATTTAAGGCTATCAACACACATAAGAAGTTAAACTACCAATTTAACTTCTATTAAGGAATGGCCTACCAAGCACATCCCTAAACCTCATCTACACACACTTGAACCGTTTTAATCAAATAAGAAAGTTTCACTCATCACCCTTCCTTAGCAAACCAAGCAAAGATAGTCAAGCCTCCACAATTTCCGAATTCGATTCCGATCCTTCCCCGATGTTTCCTCTTGCTTCTAACCAATCAAAAGACAAATATTACTCAACCGATTCAATGCTAAACTCAGCCACAAACCCAACTCACAAACACAAGCCAAACTTCACAATTTCAACCTCAAACTAACCACAAAACTCTCATTTTCGTGCTCCCCAAATACCCAGCTGAAAACCACAATTTCCAACACCCAAATGACATCTAAAGGCTTCCAAAACACTTCCCTAACAACCCTATACCTTCAGCCCTTCAACCTAACACAAAAACACACCAAAAACTCAAGTTTTGACACTTTGAAAAATGCCCCAAAGACCCACTTCGGGATTTTCCCAAAATCCTTCCATTTTAAGATATTAGGTGTATCTAAGTGAGATTAATTCAAAACCTAACTCAAAAAACCAAAAACAAATGAAAAACCCATTAAAAATCCAAACTTTCATCAAACTTGAAATACTTGGAAATTTAAAAAGATGATGGTTTTGAAATTTAAAACCATGGAAAGGCTTGAAATGAAAAGGAGAACTCATATATGAAATTACCTTGAGGAAATCCCTTGAAATGGTGAAGTACTTCAATGGAATAGTAGATTAGGGGTTTAGAGAGGTTTGGGTTCTTTCCAACGTGAAATGAGAAGAAAGGAGGAAGACTTTTTTTTTCAAAAAGGTTGTCTACTTTATTTCAACCTATTTACAAAAATGCCACTCCTTAATTTTCAATCTCATTTAAATAAAACCTCTGGCCCAATTAAATTAAATCGGTTTTGACAACTCGAACCAAACACACACGTCTAACTCCCAACCCCAAAACACGGGTGTTACAACTCTCTCTTACTTAAGGAATTTCGTCCCCGAAATTACCTGACTGAAAGAGATAAGGAAATTGTCTTTTCATATCCTCCTTCCTCTCCCAAGTGGCCTCGTCCACCCTTCGACGTTGTCACCGCACTTTTACTAACTTAATCGATCTACCCCGCAACATCTTACTGTCAGAAGCTAAGATCTCAACTGGTTCTTCTTCATAAGTCAAATCCGGATTCAATTCAATCTCTTCTACAGACATAAAATGTGATGGATCTGACCTATACTTACGGAGCATCGAAACATGAAACACTTCGTGTATCTTCTCTAGCTCAGATGGAAAACGCAGCTGATAAGCAACTGGGCCAACCCTCTTCACAATCTCATACGGTCCTATGTACCTCGGACTCAACTTCCCTTTTCGGCCAAATCTCATTACTTTCTTCCACGGAGACACTTTTAAGAACACCTTCTCACCCACCGAGAATTCAACTTCCTTCCTCTTCAAGTCAGCATAGGAGTTATGCCTATCCGAAGCAGCCTTCAAGCGATTGCAAATCAATTTCACTTTGTCGGTCGTCCTCTTAAGCAAATCTGGCATAGGTAACAACTTATGTCCCACTTCGGCCCAACAAACTGGAGTTCTACACTTCCTACCATACAAGGCCTCATACGGAGCCATCTGAATGCTCGACTGAAAACTATTATTGTAAGCAAACTCAACTAGAGGAAAGAGCTTCTCCCACGTACCCTGAAAATCAATGATGCAACAACGCAACATATCCTCTAAAATCTGTATAACCCTCTCTGACTGACCATCGGTCTGAGGATGATAAGACGTGATGAAATTCAAACGGGTACCCAAAGCTGTATGCAGACACTCCAAAAATCAAGCTGTAAACCTTGGATCTCTATCGGACACAATAGACTTCGACACACCATGTAGTCTAACAATCTCACTAATGTACAGATCGACCAATCTATCTAATGTATAAGTCGCATTGACTGCTAAGAAGTGAGCACACTTCGTGAAACGGTCTACTATAACCCAAACTTAGTTCTTCTTCGTAGGAGTCAAAGGCAAGCCCGAAACAAAATCCATGGTAATGTTCTCCCATTTCCATTCCGGAATTCTCAACGGTTGCAACAAACCTGAGGGAACCTGATGTTCCGCCTTCACTCTCTAACACACCATACATTTACTCACGAAGTTGGCCACATCTCTCTTCAAACCAACCCAAAAGTACTCGTTCTTCAAATCGCGGTACATCTTCGTACTTCCAGGATGCATAGCAAAAGGACTACTGTGCGCTTCAGTCAAGATCGTACGTCTCAAGTCACTGTCTTCTAGCACAACTATCCTATTTCTGAAACATAAGAATCCATCAGTACTAAAACTATAATCTGAAGGTCTACCCTCGGCTATGTCTTGCACGTGAGGTGCCAAAGATCTATCTAAGAGCTGATTCTCCCCAATCAACTGGCCTAGAGTAGGTCTAACCTGAAGCTCGGCCACCAAGCCACCATCTCCAGACAAGCTCAATCTAGAAAACATGGCTCTCAAATCTACAGCTACCTTTCTACTCAAAGCATCGGCCACCACATTGGCCTTACCCGGATGGTACTCAATCGTAAGATCATAGTCCTTTAGCAACTCTAACCACTTACGCTGTCTGAGATTCAAATCTTGCTGAGTCATGATGTACTTCAAACTCTTGTTATCTGTGTACACTGTGCATTTCTCACCGTACAAATAATGCCTCCAAATCTTCAGAGCAAACATAACTGCAGCTAACTCTATGTCATGGGTCGAATAGTTACGCTCGTGAGTCTTCAACTGTCTTGAGGCATAAGCCACCACTCACTTGTCTTGCATGAGAACGCAACCTAGGCCTACATAGAAAGCATAACTGTAAACTACATAGTATTTCCCAGACTCTGGCTGAATCAAGATCGGTGCTTGGGTCAAAGCTTCTTTCAACTTCTCAAAGGCTCTATGTCTTGCATTTGACCACCCAAACTGAACACTCTTCTGAAGCAATTGTGTCAATGGAGCGGCTAACTTCGAGAAACCTTCTACGAATCTTCTATACTATCCAGCTAAGCCTAGAAAGCTACGAATCTCTGTTAATGACTTCGGTTGCTTCCACTCAACAATGGCCTCTATCTTCTTCGGATCAACCCTAATCCCATCGGCTGACACTACATGCCCTAGGAAAACTACCTCTCGAATCCAGAACTCACACTTGCTCAACTTTGCATACAACTGATTTTCTAACAAGGTCTGCAAAACTAACCTCAAGTGTCGGTCGTGGTCTTCCTCGGTACGCGAATACACCAAGATGTCATCTATGAAAACAACTACAAACTGATCTAGGTACTGATGGAAGATCTTATTCATCATATCCATGAAAGCAGCCGGTGCGTTAGTCAACCCAAAAGGCATGACTAAAAACTCATAGTGACCATATCTAGTCCTAAAAGTCGTCTTCGGTACATCAACTTCTCTTACCTTCAATTGGTAGTAACCTGATCTCAAGTCAATCTTCGAAAAGACTGATGCCCCTCTCAACTGATCAAACAAATCATCAATTCTCGGCAACGGATACTTGTTCTTCACTGTTAACTAATTCAACTGTCTGTAATCTATACACATTCTCATGCTTCCATCTTTCTTCTTCACAAACAAAACTGAAGCGCCCCAAAGCGAAGAACTAGGTCGGATAAAGCCTCTATCTGTCAACTCTAGCAACTGAGTCTTCAACTCTTTCAGTTCTTTCGATGACATGCGATACGGAGCAATCGAAACAAGAGCTAAATCAGAATAAGTCTCAATCGTAAACTCTACCTCTCTATTAGGTGGTAAACCCGGTAACTCTTCTGGAAACACACTAGGGAAGTCACACAATGTCCGGATGTCTTGAGGTCTAACCTCACTCATGTTTGGATTCATCACATAGGCCAAGTATGCTTCGCAACCCATCTCGACTAATCTCTTAGCCTTTAGAACTGAAACTACATTGGATAAGAACTTCACGCTCTCACCCACCACTACGATCTCATAATCATCTGTGAGTCTCAAAGAAATCCTCTTAGTTTCAAAATCTATCCTAGCTCTATGCTCAGTGAGCCAGTCCATACCCAGAATTACATCGAAGCCATAGAAAGGTAGCTCCATCATATCCACTAGAAACACATGTCCATGAACCATCAACAGACACCTTCTGTACATTTTTCTAACTACTACCTTGTCCCCAAAGGAACTAGTAACACTAACTCCTACCTCTAACATTTCACAAGGCAAATTCAACGACTGTGCATGCTCACTCAGAATATAAGAATGTGTAGACCTGGAGTCAATCAAAGAAAGCAAACTTAAAGACTGTATCGAGAAGTTACATACGATCACATCTGTGTCATGCTGATCCCCACGCTGAGCGTAAACTCTGGCATGACCTCCGCCCTCCAGCTGGACTACAACTACATACGCTACGTTTTTCTGGCCATCATTCATCGGCTGGAAGTTACCCCTACCGCGCCCACGACCTCTCTAAAAGTCATTGGCTCTAGCAGGAGCCTGAGCTGGTGCCTGTCCCACCTGATGTAGACAGTCACGCCTAATATGATCCCTAGCTCCACAACCCCAACATGATTGGAAATTTCCCCAACACTCACAGGTGTGATTCCTCCCGCAACTAGCACACGTGGGCAACCTCCCACCAGTCCTCTGACCCTGTTGGTCCCTACCGTGGTTACCTCCACCACGTCTATGGTCATAGCGATGCATGTTGTCCCGATGCCTCTTGGCATCACCTCTATCAAAGTCACTAGATCTCTTACCAGAACTAGAACCACCAGATCGTTTGCTCAAGCCCAAACTGTGCTCCAAGTCCTTGGCCCTAGCGACCAAGACATCAAAATCTATGTAGTCAGAAACTAAAGTGTACCTCTTGATCTCTTCATTCAACCCATAGCGGAAACGGTTACAACGTTCCACTTCAGTAGGAACAAGCTCAGATGCATACTGACTCAGCTTGACAAATCTGATCTCATAGTCTGTCACGGTCATACTCCCCTGAAGCAAAGCCATAAATTCCCTCTTCTTCTCATCGAGATATCGAGGACCCAGATATTTCTTACAGAAAGCTGACTCGAAAAACTCCCAAGTGATCTCAGCCTCTTCCATACTCGTGGCGATGGTGACCCACCACGTGTAGGCATCACCCTGAAGCAGAGATATAACACACCCTAGCTTGCGTTCCCCGGTACATCTCATTTGTGCCATAATACGGACAGTCTTCTCTAACCACATCTCAGACCTCTCGGGTGTAGATCCTCTGAACTCTTCACCTCCCAAACTGTGGAGCGGAGCCGTCCTTGGGCCAGGGCAATAGGGGCGCCCGCCCAGGGCCCCGGCTTTGGAAAGAATAGCAGAAATCATTTTAACATTTCTGAACAAAGCAAAGTTGAGGAGTGGGCCCATAATTTTAAAAACTAATGAAATATTAAAATTTAATTAAAAATAAAAGAATAAAGAAGGCAAATGGGCCCACATATTTTATATATCTATATATGATATATGATATATGAATATTTATTATTAAGTAATTCAAAAATATATATTTATTATTAGGATTTACTTTACATTTTTCATTATTAATTGTCTAATTTTTTCTAATATATATGTTATAAAGGGTCTAATTTTTTCAATATTTGTTATTAGAGAGCTAATTTTTTTCAATATTTATTATTAGAAGTCTATTCTTAGAATTCAACTTTTTTCAATACTTGTTATTAAGGGCCTAATTTCCCCCTCAATATTTGTTATTATATGCATACGCTTAGAATTTAATCTTTTCAATACTTGTTATTATTGATCTACTCTTAAAATTCATTTATTTTTCCTCAAAACTAGCTATTAGGGACAGAGATTTAAATAGAGTTTTGCCATCAAAACAACGACCGTTATATGGCGGTAGAAGCACCATCCGAAATCGTGATACATGCAACCGTTATGTCCACAATAACATATATTTTTTAAAAAAAATTCACAATTGCGATACTCATTGTGACCAAAATAACACTCGTTATGTTCGCATAACGATAAATGCAGCACGACCGAAAATGTGATCACAACCGTAATTTAAATTCTTATTTAGGGCCTAATTTTTAAATTCGCCCTAGGGCCACTAAAATGTCAGAAACGGCTCTGCTGTAGAGTCTCTTCAATGGAAAACCAGTACCCTCTCCCTGGGGTTGTGCCACTGCCTGACCCCCAGCCACTGCAGCCTGAAAAGCCCCGGTTATCGCCTGAACTAGAGGAGTTAAATCTATTCCGGCCGGTCCTTGGCCAACTTGAGGTTCTACGCCCTCAGCTTCCGCCTCGCCTCTCTCTTGATGAGGAGGAGGTGGAGGAGGTTGAGGAGCCTGCGCCCCACCAATTTGCTCAACTCCCGGAGCTTGTGCTCGTGGTTCCGGTTGAACCATCCTAGGCCTCCCTCGTGGTCTCATGTTACAGCTAGCAAGATAGTAACTACAACAAACAAAAGATAAGGATTAAGTTAGCAAAGGCAAGGGTCCAACCGTGCTCAAGTATTTTCCTTTACATAACCTTTTTCAAATTAAGTAATAGTAGCAATAGGAACCGGACACTACACCAAACGCAACAATCATGCTTCCAAACACTATATGAACGATCAAACAACAAGAACGCATGGCATAGCATACACCGAGACATAATAATTGCTTAACACATCAAACTTACCTCACTTACCTGCCTGAGGTCTCGGTAACCTCAGGCTCTGATACCAACAAATGTAACTCCATCGTCCCGGTCTGGCTGGATGACCGGTCCGAGTAGGCTACACGGGGAAAACCGAAGCGAAACCCGTTAAGGTTCCCCCTCGGTTAGCAACCCTAGAAAATTTCTTTTAATTAAATCTTGTCTAAAGGTATATTATTTCCTAAGTGATAACGACAGTGGAAGACATCGAGAAAGATACACAACCGAACCCAAAACAACATGTTAAACAGTCTATTTTATACTTACCGAGCAGGTTGTATCGATACACCAATCAAGGGTATCGATACGCCTTGACCAAGACAACACTCTTCAGTCAGGGCAGGAAGACCGTATCGATACAGCCCTTGAGCGTATCGACACGCCCTTCTCGGTCAACATCTCGCGGTCAACGAGATAAACCGTACCGATACGCTAAGAACTCGTACCGATACGTCAAAGTCTCCTGAAAATCTCAAAATTCCAGTGAGCTTTGGGCGTATCGATACACCCCCGAGTATCGGTACCCCTAGCCAATTTTGTGTCCCAAAGTGTATGACCGTATCGATACGGCCCTTAGGCGTATTGATACGCCCTGCACTCCAAGATACTAAATTGCAGCAAAACAACACAAAACCCAACTCTAAATGCATTTTAGAACTCCCCTAGCCACATACAAGCATCCATCCAAGAACTAACATGGAGAGCAATTTAGATGATCAACAAGGCATTTACACATGGCAATCACATAGAGGATAGGTTTTACATAAATGGGCATGCTTAAAGCTCAAAACGCCAAATGGTACAAGTCTTCACATATAAGGTTTGCATGCTCAACCAAAGGCAACATAAACAACCAAGGCATGACATCTCATCACTAGCATTCAATAAGACATAACATGGTTTACAAATTCAAGCAAAACATAAACATCATCAACATCTATGAGTCATACAACGCTCATACAAAATGCATAGCAGCCCCATTGCTAAACTACTACTTTATTTACTAAGCCATACTTGAGCAACTACAAAGCTTGGAATGCCGATTCGCCTTGCTCCTTGCTAACTCCAAGCTACTGATTTGCATTGTCGAAAATGAGAGCGTAAGCTGGAAGCTTAGTGAGGATTCTCTAAAACCAAAACAACGACAATGCAGGGTTCAAGTATATAATCCTTACATCACACACACAACATGCATAGGCATCAACATAGCAAACTAGCTAGTAAGACAAGAGTCAATAATATGGCATCTTACATCATATTAAGCTCAACAATATAAATCAGATATCTCAACATCATAACCATATGAACAAGTACATTGGCCACTATTATTTTACTCGGATATGCGAATTTACTCTCAACAACAACATTACCTCGGTGAGATTACACTCATCACCAGACCTTGCATGGATGGGATTCCACTCATCATCACATGCCCTACGGATGAGATTCCACTCATCATCACGTATAATATAAATAATTTCTGGTGGAATATTACATCATTGTACTCCTCTTTGATGACTTAGCGCCACCAAGGCCACGCGCGAATTTGACTCAAACGTATGCACACTAATCCTAATGATCGATCATTTATACCTGGTAAGTTAACTAGTGCCAATAACTTTTAAACCACATCATAACAACCATCATTTAGCACACATTCATCATCACACATATCAATGTACACTCATACATACACAATTCATGCTTCACAAGAATAGAATAGACATATGCATTTAAGGCTATCAACACACACAAGAAGTTAAACTACCAATTTAACTTCTATTAAGGAATGGCCTACCAAGAACATACCTAAACCTCATTTACACACACTTGAACCGTTTTAATCAAATAAGAAAGTTTCACTCACCACCCTTCCTTAGCAAACCAAGCAAAGCTAGTCAAACCTCCACAATTTCTGGATTCGATCCCGATCCTTCCCTGATGTTTCCTCTTGCTTCCTCTTGCTTCTAACCAATCAAAAGACAAATATTACTCAACCGATTCAATGCTAAACTCAGCCACAAACCCAACTCACAAACACAAGCCAAACTTCATAATTTTAACCCCAAACTAACCACAAAACTCTCATTTTCGTGCTCCTCAAATACCCAGCTGAAAACCAAAATTTCCAACACCCAAATGACATCTAAAGGCTTCCAAAACACTTCTCTAACAACCCTATACCATCAGCCCTTCAACCCAACACAAAAACACACCAAAAACTCAAGTTTTGACACTTTGAAAAATGCCCCAAATACTCACTTCGGGATTTTCCCAAAATCCTTCCATTTTAAGATATTAGGTGTATCTAAGTGAGATTAATTCAAAACCTAACTCAACAAACCAAAAAACAAATGAAAAACCCATTAAAAATCCAAACTTTCATCAAACTTGAAAAACTGTGAAATTTAAAAAGATGATGGTTTTGAAATTTAAAACCATGGAAATGCTTGAAATGAAAAGGAGAACTCAAATATGAAATTACCTTGAGGAAATCCCTTGAAATGGTGAAGTACCTCAATGGAATAGTAGATTATGGGTTTAGAGAGGTTTGGGTTCTTTCCAACGTGAAATGAGAAGAAAGGAGGAAGACTCTCTCTTTTTTCAAAAAGGTTGTCAACCTATTTACAAAAATGCCACTCCATAATTTTCAATCTCATTTAAATCAAAACTAAGGCCCAATTAAATTAAATCGGTTTTGATGACTCGAACCAAATACACACGTCTAACTCCCAACCCCAAAACACGAGTGTTACAGCATTTCTGAAAGGTAACTTACAAGAGGATGTTTACATGCAATTGGTTCCAAGCTTTGAAGAATCTACAGGTGATGGCAGAAAAATTGCTTGCAAGATAAATAAGGCGTTGTATGGACTTCGACAATCCCCTAGGAATTGGTTTCTTAAGCTTCAAGAGTTCCCGTGCAACCTAGGGTTTATGACATCAAGGGCTGACAATTATTTGTTTGTTCTCAAATCAGAAGCAAGTGTCACATATAAGGTTGTATACGTGGATGATATTATCATCATAGGTAGCTCTCAACAAATCGTGGAACATGTCATTAAATGGCTACATGACATGTTCACATTAAAAGATTTAGGGGAATTGAAGTTCTTTCTTGGAGTTGAAGCAAAGAGTTCAAAAAAGAGAATGTTTTTGTGTCAAAATAAGTTTATTATGGAATTTCTCCACAAAGTGCAATTACTTGACTCCAATTCAGCTACAAATCCCATGGCCACCTTACAAATCCCATGGCCACCTCACCTAACCTTAGCAAATTTGATGGTATACGCTGTAGTGATGTTCATATGTTTCGAAATGTGGTAGGGGCTCTGTAACATATTACCATACAAGACCTGATATTTTATTTACAGTTAATACAACTGCTCAGTTTCTTCAAAATCCTACTGATGCACATTGGTTACATGTTAAGAGGTTATTGTTGTACCTACGAGGCACATTTAATTACGGTTTGTGGTTCCCAGCACAAGTACAAGAAGGAGTCAATCTGAATGCCTTCTCGGACGCTGATTGGGAAGGTGATGTGGATGACAGGCGCTCGATCTCAGGCTACTGTATCTTCAATGGTGGACTCTTGCTTATGTGGAGCTCTAAGAAATAGCGAGCCCTTGCTAGGTCGACAAATGAAGCTAAATATCGCAACTTAGCTTATACAACTGCTAAAGTAACATGGATGAAAGTTGTTTTAGCAGAAATGAGTGTTGGACTGACTGAAATCTCAAAGATATGGTGCGATAATACCAATGCAATAGCTATGGCTACGAATCCTGTTCACCATGCCAAAACCAAACACATTGAGCTGGATCTCTATTTCGTTCGAGAGAAAGTTGCAGCACAGGAGTTACATATCAATCACATTCCAGCAGATAGTCAAGTAGCAGATGTGTTAATAAAACCTTTGGCCCTTAATCGCTTCAAACTATTCAGAAGCAAGTTGTCTATCTTTAATAGGGAAGACATTTTCTCAAGTCAAGAAAGCACAATGAATGTTAAACTATGGGGGTTTATGATGAGCTAGCAGTTTAGCCGTTAATTTATTGAGTTAAACGGTTATTAGGTTAAATATGTTAGGTTAAGAGATTGTTCTGAGTTAGCCATGCTATTGTATGTGTATATAACGGATTCTCCTTCCCTCTGTAAAGATCAGTCATGGTATTCTCTCAATACAAAAGTTTCTATCATTTTACTCTATTGTTCTAGAGTTACTTCAATGTTTAACAACCAAGGTTGGTTTCTATGACTCTTCTGTAGATTTCCCCCTTATAAATTCAACCGATATTTTACTCACACAAAAATGATGGTTTATTGCTTTCTCTGGTTCATTTAATTAAATTGTTTGCTTATTTATTAGTCTTTTAGCAATGAATTCTCCTTTTAGGGGCAGTGGTGTAGTGATCATCGTTGGAGGAATTATATTGAGGCTTGAAATAGTTTGTTTCGAGTTTGATATTGCCGCACAAAAAAAAATATTGTTTTGACTATTTTTGTTGCTGAAATTTCTTCTATTCCGTTTGTCTTTATTCTCAGGTGAGCAAAGAGGAAGAAATGGGGATAAAACAAGTCCATCCTCTATCTTTGTAATGAATTGGCCATTGGCCCTAGTTTATTCGGCTTTGGAAATTTTATATGAATATTTTTGAAATTGAACAAAAGTTAGAGAAGAGATCAAAATTTTTAAATAAAAACTTGTACAAGGACTAAATTTAAAAAAAATAAACTTTTAAATAGTACAAAAATCCTAACATATTTAAGCGTTAATAGATTAATATGATATAGAAGCATAAGGGGTTTTGTATGTTTTTCATATGCATACAATATTTTGTGAGACCATGTGTTTTAAATATTTTACGTGTTTTTTATCCTATCTTAAATTAGTTCATATTTCACATAATTTTCCATATTAATTCAATTTTAATTTTTAAATGTAATTGTTTAAGAATCGCCAAAAAAAACCCATCTTATTTAAAATTGAACCTTTACAAGTCAACTGTCATATATTAACATATATATTAAGTTTAAAATTTTATTTTCATTTTTTCAAAGCATAGCAAGGTATATCCTAGTAGTAAATATATGGGAAATGGTTTTTTTTCATCCAAACTTTACTGAGTTAATCATTTTAGCCATTAAGCTTTTATCACAATCTTTTTTACCCTTAAACTTTTTATTTTTTTTCAAATTAACGCAAATGTGACGGAACAATAACGATACTTTTAAGTTAACTTTAACTATTTTTTATTGTCTGTCACGTCCACAATAATTTCGGTAAAAACTCAAAATTAGTTCACTTTGTCTTTACTAAAAATGTTGAAATAAACTTTTCTTTTTTACCCTTTAGTTTGAAATTGATTTTCCAAATATTATATTTGAGTTTTAATTGTTTTTTATATTTTATATTAAACTAAAATTATATTTCATATGTAAGCTTGTTGTCACGCCCCGCCAAAGTGCACCAGGACCGACCGAGGAGTGCCCCCTAGGTGCACTCGGGCCAACCAAGGCAAAATGAAGTGCCTTGGACGTTTTAAGGCCAACCATGAACCAAAGAAGGATCTTGAACGGTCTAGAGAGGCCCACAACCCTCTTAAGATGTCCCTACATGAATCTAGGAGGTTCCAGGAGGTCCTACACAAGTCTAGAACGATCCGGGAGGCTCTCAAAAGGTCTTGAGACACCTAGAACGCCTTAGAAGATTCTAGAAGACTCTAGAAAATTCTTGAAGATTCTAGAACATTCTAGAAGAACCTGGAACATGTTGGAAGCATCTAGAACATTCTAGAAGGATCTAGAATGTTATAGAAGATCCTGGAAGACTATGGAAGAATCAGGACTACTCTAGAGATGTCTGGAACTTTCTAGAAGCTTGTGGATGATTAGAGATTTGTATAGATAAGTGTAGAACTATGGGGATGTAACCCCCTCGCCCCGGTCTGGTCGGCTGACCGGTTCGAGTAGGCTACACAGGGAAAACCGATGCGAAACCCGCTAAGGATTCCACCTCGGTTAGCAACCCTAAAAATTCCTTTTAATTTAATCTTCTCTAAAGGCACATTTAAATCCTATGTGATCACGACAGCGGATTAATTCGAGAAAGACATGCAACTGGACCCAAAACAGTAAGTAAACAGTTCAATTTTAAATTATTTGGCAGGCTGTTTCAAAACACCCTTAAGGTGTATCGAAACACCTTGACTTGGTCAACGGCCCCAAGTCCACACGAGAAGGTCGTATCGGAACTGATGTCAACTGTTCCGAAACACCCCCAACGGTCAACTTCTCGTGGTCAATGATATATTGACCGTCCCGGTACACCTAGACCCGTTTCGAAACCCCAAAATATCGGCAATTTCTCAGATTTCCAGTAGCAAATCTGTTCCGGAACGGACCCTAGGCGTATCTAAACGCCTGGCCTGAAACAAAAGGCCGTATCAAAACGAGACCAACCGTTTCGATACACGAGCTGCGAAAAGACAGATTTTTGCTGGTTTAAGACACAAGGCGGCCCCAAAACTTCACCAAAACACTCAAGACTCAATACACAACCAATCTAGATGATAGGCAACCTAATAACTCATGCTTAGCACACAATATACATGTAAAGCCAAACATCAATGAAGCAACATGCATAACAACAAATCTTGCATCACATTCCAAATTCATCCAAGGCATACTTAAGCATTAAAAAGCCTTTAAGGCACAAGTCACCACACATAGAGTTTACATGCAACATCAACACATGTACTCATCCAAAGAGTAGCATCTCAAACAAGCATTCATCAAGGCTTAACATGGTTTACAAATTCAACAAAAACATAAACACCAACAACCTCCATGAGTCATACAAAGCTCATACAAAACACATAATAGCCACATTGCTAAACTACCACATTAATTACTAAATTGTACTTGAGCAACTATAAACTTGGAAAGTCCCCTTCGCCTTGATCCTTGCTAACACCACGCTAATGATCTGCATTGTTGAAAATGAGAGCGTAAGCTAGAAGCTTAGTGAGGATGCTCTAAAATCAAAAACAACAACAATGCAGGGTCCAAGCATGCAAATCCCTAACATTATACACATCATGCATAGGCATCAACAAGGCAACCTAGCTAGTCTTTCAAGAGTCATAAATATGGCATCTTACATCATATTAAGCTCAACGATATAAATCAATTGCCACAACATCATAAGCATAAGAACAATTTCATTGGCCACTATTAGTTTACTAGGATGTGCGGATTTACTCTCAACAACAACATTACCTCGGTGGGATTACACTCATCATCGGATCTCGCATGGGTGGGATTCCACTCATCACCACATGCCCTACGGATGGGATTCCACTCATCATCACATATAATATAAATAAATTTCTGGTGGAATATTACATCACCGTACTCCTCCTTGATGACTCAATGCCATCAAGGCCACGCGCGTTTTGACTCAATTGTGTGCACACTAATCCTAATGATCGATCATTTACACCCGGTAAGTTAATTAGTGCCAATTTCCTTAACCACGTCACACATCCATCAATTATAGCACATATTCATCACATACACATATCAAGGTATACACATACGAATCAATTCACATTTCGCAAGATCAAAAATAGGCAATGGCATATATATAAGCAACATTATAAATCAAGGAGTTAAACTACCAATTTAACTTCCACCCCGGAATGGCCTACCAAGCTCATTCCAACACTTCCACTACCCATACTTGAACCAACTTTAAAACATAATTAAAGTTTTACTCACCACCCTTCCTTAGCAAACCACGCAAGCAAGCAAGCCTCCTAAATTCCCGGATTCGGTCCCGATGCTTCTTCGATGCCTCCTCTTGTTTCTAGCCAATCAAAACACAACCATTACTCAAAAATTCGATGCTAAAATCAGTCGCCAACTCCAACCCATAAACACAAGCCAAACTTCACCAAATTTCAACTCAACTAACCACCAAAATTTCCATTTTCGAGCTCCCTAAAAAACCCAGCTGAAACTATGATTTCTAACACCCAAAAGGTTCCAAAAAGCTTCCCTAATAACCCTATACCATCAACCCTTCAACCCAACCCTAAAACTCACCAAAAATTCAATTTTAGACACCTCAAAAATGGCCCCAAAGACCCACTTCGGGTTTTCACCCAAATTCAACCATTTCAAGATATTAAGTGTATTTTGATGAGGTTAAAACAAAACCCAACTCAACAATTCAAAAAAAATTGAAAAACCCCTTAAAAATTCAAACTTTCCCAAAACTTGAAATTCTAAAAAGATGGTAGTTTTCAAATCCAAGACAATGTAAATGAAGAGGATGATGAGGAGAGTTTAAATATGACATTACCTTTGAAAATGCCTTTGAATCAATTGAGGGATTGAATGGAATAGTAACTAGGGGTTTGGGAGGGTTTTGGGTGTCTTCCAACGTGAAAATGAAAAGGGGAAGAAGACAACCTTTTTTTTTCTTTTTGATTCAAAAAGTGGTCTTCCGCTTTTTCACCTTAATTACAAAAATGCCACTCTTTTATTTTAAATTCCAATTAAATCAAGACTAAGGTCAATTTGATTAAAATTGATTTTACCGACTCGAATCAACTCACACGACTAACTCCTAACCCCAAAACACGGGTGTTATAGGGGAGTTCTCTAGAACACTTTAGATAATTAGGGACATGTATAGATTTCTCTAGAACATTATGGGTCTTTAAGATATTTTGGGAGGCAAAATGCCAACCGTTGGATCAAATCAATCTCCACCGTCCATTGAGGAGGTTGGAGACTATAAATAGGCTAGTTTGGCTCATTTGTAAAACATCCCATGAAATCCACAAGTTCTCTCTTGTAAAGCTTTCTCCAAGCTAATAAAGCTTCATTTATTAAATTCTCACTTGTTTAGCCATATCGTTGCGTGAGTAAGGCTTACTAGCATTGTGTCGGGAGTGCTAGTGCCACACGGATTGAGCTTGGAAGAAATAAGTCTGTGACATTGTAATAGGTTAGATGTCATGCGATTTAAAATGTAGTATCACATGTATATGTCATGTCATCACCATTAAATTTTTAATGGTCCATTCAGCATGCTGGTTAAAAAATAAGTAGTTTAACGAAAAAATGTATAGGTTGAGGGCCAAATTTACCCCAAGGGGCTAAATTCACATAAATTGCAAACGTTAAGGGCTAAAATTATTTTTATTACTAAAATTAAAGGTACTAAATGATCATTCTATCTAAATATATTTAATTTTTGAGCTAAATTTGTAAATCTAAATTGTTAGATTCGATGCCAATAAAAAAAGAGTCCAACAAAGAAACGTTTTTATTCAAAAGATTTTAAATGACAAAAAATGGTGAGTTTGAATTGTTGACAAACTCTATAAATTTAGTTATAAATA
The DNA here is from genome assembly GCA_030270665.1 of Hibiscus trionum. Lineage (NCBI taxonomy): Eukaryota > Viridiplantae > Streptophyta > Magnoliopsida > Malvales > Malvaceae > Hibiscus > Hibiscus trionum. The sequence goes on from BSYR01000016.1 coordinate 3,071,274, forward strand.
CTTGTCTAAAAAATGAAGTGACGAAATCAGAGAAGTGTTACTAGTCTTTTGTATTTTCTTTCCAGGCTTCTTGAGATAGAAATGGTGATTCTGGAACCCACCCTTCTATAACCCACCCTTCCTATAGATAATGTATTTGATTTTCTCGTGAACAATCAAATGGTTGCTTTAGTGTGGCTTGCCACAGTAAGTTTAGGAAAGGGTCCGAGTGAGGAGATAACTCAAACTGTGTCGGTAATTTGCGTGATTTTTTCAGCAACATTTTTTATTTTTTCAATCAGTTTTCTTTTGTTTGTGATTTTGAACGGCTTACGCTCACTTGCGTACATTTTTAACTCTATGTTTCCTTTCAATAAGTTAAACAGTGGAGGAGATGGAGAAGTTAGGTTGTCGATTTGGCTAACTGCTCCGGCATGCATTGTATGTTGGATCTTGGTGCCCTTATCCGGTTGGCAGCTCTATAATGTCGTGGAAAAGAATGTGATTCTTTCATGGGAACCAGACTCACCTGGTCATGCATCTCGAGTCGAGACGCGTGGTGAGTGAACTGTGCCAGTGATGCAGAACCATCCGGTCAAACGAGTCATGCACCACAAACATCCCATGAAGATTCAAATCTATCCAGTAGGTGTGAAGAAGAACAACCTACTTTATCTGAGCATGTTGAAACTCTTGTTGAAGTTCCAGTAGTGCCTATTGAAACTTTTGTTGAAGTTTCGATAGTACCTGTTGAAGTTCCAGTAACCACTTCTAAAACTGGTGAAATTTCAGTCGATGCTCTTGTTCCTCCTCATGAGGTGCCTACATCCATCCATGTATCAACTTGAGGTACAACATCCAGCAATGTTGTTAACTCACATCCCATGGTCACATGGCAGAAAAATGGCATTGTCAAGCCCAAAGTATACATTGTTCAACACCATCATACGCCAGTAAACATTCATGAAGCTTTGAAGGATCCCATATGGGAGGATGCAATTATGGCAGAATATGAGGCACTCTTGAACAATAACACTTGGGAAATTGTGGAACTTACACCTGGAAGAAAGGCCGTAGGCTGCAAGTGGCTCTTCAAGGTGAAGCTCAGGGCAGATGACTCGGTTGATAGGTACAAGGCCAGACTCGTGGCCAAAGGCTATGCTCAAGTACAAGGTTTTGACTTCATGGATACCTTCAGCACAGTAGTTAGGTTTGCCACAGTTAACATTCTACTTTATTTGGCAATTACTCATCAATGCCAGATTCGACAAGTGGATGTGAACAAGCATTTCTGAAAGGTGACTTATAAGAGGATGTTTACATGCAGTTGGTTCCAAGCTTTGAAGAATCTACAGGTGATGGCAGAAAAATTGTTTGCACGCTAAAGAAGGCGTTGTATGGACTTCGACAATCCCTTAGGAATTGGTTTCTTAAGCTTCAAGAGTTCCCGTGCAACCTAGGGTTTATGGCATCAAGGGCTAACAGTTATTTGTTTGTTCTCAAATCAGAAGCAAGTGTCACATATATGGTTGTATACATGGATGATATTATCATCATAGGTAGCTCTCAACAAATCGTGGAACATGTCATTAAATGGCTACATGACAAGTTCTCATTAAAAGATTTAGGGGAATTGAAGTTCTTTCTTGGAGTTGAAGCAAAGAGTTCAAAAAATAGATTGTTTTGTGTCAAAATTAGTTTATTATGGAATTTCTCCACAAAGTGCAATTACTTGACTCCAATTCAGCTACAAATCCCATGGCCACCTTACAAATCCCATGGCCACCTCACCTAACCTTAGCAAATTTGATGGTATACCCTGTAATGATGTTCATATGTTTCGAAATGTGGTAGGGGCTCTGCAATATATTACCATACAAGACCTAGTATTTTATTTACAGTTAATACAACTGCTCAGTTTCTTCAAAATCCTACTAATGCACATTGGTTACATGTTAAGAGGTTATTGTTGTACCAACGAGGCACATTTAATTATGGTTTGTGGTTCCCAGCACAGGTACAAGAAGGAGTCAATCTGAATGCCTTCTCGGACGCTGATTGGGAAGGTGATGTGGATGACAGGCACTCGATCTCAGGCTACTGTATCTTCAATGGTGGACACTTGCTTATGTGGAGCTCTAAGAAATAGCGAGCCGTTGCTAGGTCGACAACTGAAGCTAAATATCGCAGCTTAGCTGATACAACTGCTGAAGTAACTTGGATGAAAGTTGTTTTAGCAAAAATGAGTGTTGGACTGACTGAAATCTCAAAGATATGGTGCGATAATACCAATGCAATAGCTATGGCTACGGATCCTGTTCATCATGCCAAAACCAAACACATTGAGCTGGATCTCTATTTCGTTCGAGAGAAAGTTGCAGCACAGGAGTTACAGATCAATCACATTCCAGCAGATAGTCAAGTAGCATATGTGTTAACAAAACCTTTGGCCCTTAATCGCTTCAAACTATTCAGAAGCAAGTTGTCTATCTTTAATAAGGAAGACATTTTCTCAGGTCAAGAAAGCACAATGAATGTTAAACCATGAAGGTTTATGATGAGCTAGCAGTTTAGCGGTTAATTTATTGAGTTAAACGGTTAGTAGGTTAAATATGTTAGGTTAACAGATTCTTCTTAGTTAGCCATGCTATTGTATGTGCATATAAGGGATTCCCCTTCCCTCTATAAAGATCAGTCTTTGTATTCTCTCAATACAAAAGTTTCTATCATTTTACTCTATTGTTCTAGGGTTACTTCAATGTTTAACAACCAATGTTGGTTTCTATGACTCTTCTGTAGATTCCCCCCTTAATAAATTCAACCGATCTTTTACACACACAAAAATGATGGTTTATTGCTTTCTCTGATTCATTTAATTAAATTGTTTGCTTATTAATTAGTCTTTTAGCAATGAATTCTCCTTTTAGGGGCGGTGGTGTAGTGATCATCGTTGGAGGAATTATATTGAGGCTTGAAATAGTTTGTTTCGAGTTTGATATTGCCGCACAAAAAAAATATTGTTTTGACTATTTTTGTTGCTGAAATTTCTTCTATTCCATTTGTATTTATTCTCAGGTGAGCAAAGTGGAAGAAATGGGGATAAAACAAGTCCATCCTTTATCTTTGTAATGAATTGGCCATTGGCCCTAGTTTATTCGGCTTTGGAAATTTTATATGAATATTTTTGAAATTGAACAAAAGTTAGAGGAGAGATCAAAAATTTTAAATAAAAACTTGTACGAGGACTCAATTTAAAAAAATAAATAAACTTTGAAATAGTACAAAAATCCTAACATATTTAAGCGTTAATAGATTAATATGATATAGAAGCATAAGTGGTTTTGTATGTTTTTCATGTGCATACAATATTTTGTGAGATCATGTGTTTTAAATATTTTACGTACTTTTTATCCTATCTTAAATTAGTTCATATTTCACATAATTTTTCATATTAATTCAATTTTAATTTTTAAATGTAATTGTTTAAAAATCGCCAAAAAAACTATCTTATTTAAAATTGAACCTTTACAAGTCAACTATCATATATTAACATACATATTAAGTTTAAAATTTTATTTTTATTTTTTCAAAGCATAGCAAGGTATATCCTAGTAATAAATATATGGGAAATGGTTTTTTTTTTCATCCAAACTTTACCGAGTTAATCAATTTAGCCATTAAGCTTTTATAACAATCTTTTTTACCCTTAAACTTTTTATTTTTTTTCAAATTAACGCAAATGTGACGGAACAATAACGAGACTTTTAAGTTAACTTTAACTGTTTTTATTGTCTGTCACGTCCACAATAATTTCGGTAAATACTCAAAATTAGTTCACTTTGTCTTTACTAAAAATGTTGAAATAAACTTTTTTTACCCTTTAGTTTGAAATTGATTTTCCAAATATTATATTTGAGTTTTAATTGTTTTTTTATATTTTATATTAAACTAAAATTATATTCCATATGTAAGCTTGTTATAGGTTAGATGTCATGCGATTTAAAATGTAGTATCACATGTATATGCCATGTCATCACCATTAAAATTTTAATGGTCCATTCAGCATGCTAGTTAAAAAATAAGTAGTTTGACAAAAAAATGTATAGGTTGAGGGCCAAATTTAACCCACGGGGCTAAATTCACATATATTGCAAATGTTAAGGGCTAAAATTATCTTTATTACTAAAATTAAGGTACTAAAATGATCATTCTATTAATTTTTGAGCAAAATTTATAAATCTAAACTGTTAGATTCGATGCCAATAAAAAAGAGTCCAACAAATAAACGTTATTATTCAAAAGATTTTAAATGACTAAAAATGGTGAGTTTGAGTTGTTGACAAACTCTATAACTTTAGTTATAAATACTTGTCTAAAAAATCAAGTGACGAAATTAGAGAAGTGTCTACTAGTCTTTTGTATTTTCTTTTGAGGCTTATTGAGATAGAAATGGCTATTCTGGAACCCACCCTTCCTATTGATAATGTATTTGATTTTCTCGTGAACAGTCAAATGGTTGCTTTAGCGTGGCTTACGGCAGTAAGTTTAAGAAAGGATCCGAGTGAGGAGATAACCCAAACTGGGTCGGTGATTTACGTGATTTTTTCAGCAACATTTTTTATTTTTTCAATCATTTTTCTTTTGTTTGTCATTTTGAAAGGCTTGCGCTCACTTGCGTACATTTTTAACTCTATGTTTCCTTTCAATAAGTTAAACAGTGGAGGAGATGGAGAAGTTAGGCTGTCGATTTGGCTAACTGCTCCGGCATGCATAGTATGTTGGATCTTGGTGCCCTTATCCGGTTGGCAGCTCTATAATGTCGTGGAAAAGAATGCGATTCTTTCATGGGAACCGGACTCACCTAGTAACGAGCCCCGCATTTGTCTTTATACCTTAGCCTTTCACACTTCCTTTGTCTTAGCAATTTTCTTTTCACTTCAAAGTAAAATATTCTTCGCGACTTCAAAGACGCACTCTAAATCTTCGAATGTTGAAGACGACAAACCGGAATCTATAGATGTCGACAACATTCAACCAAAATCTTCAAACGTTGAGAATGGTCAACTATAATCCATTGAGAGATTTCAATCTAAATCTTCAAATGTTGAGGGCGTTCAACTTTTTCAGTTAAACTCGTTGAGAGCTTTCCATCACCTGGATCAGTGTTATGCATTGTTTAAGTGGTTCTTATTGTTATTCAGTTGTTATTTGCATTTAGCTTTTGGGATTTTATTCAAGCTATTTCAATCTAGTTTTTTACCAATGGGTCGGTTCAAGTTATTCAATTAAGACTGTACAATCCTATCTTATTAACATCATTTGAAATTCATCAAAACAAATCTAAAACCGAAAGCCAACAAAATAGGTTAAAACCTGTTTGGCTGCACCCATAATTTCCCCGAAAATCAACAACGCCCGGATTACTTCTAGTGTACATTCGGTTAATTTGGTTAACAGACCGAACCGAATGATGGGAACAGGGTTTCTTCATAAGCAAGCTCGGATGATGATCATGAAAGTGATTTGGATTCGCATGAGTTGGAAGAGAGTCTTGGGGTGAATTCCATCATGGGGTTCATAAAGGGGTGGTTGATGGACATGTTTCGAAGAGAATCGATAATGCTACTGGTGATATTGGCCCAAATCTAACAATTATGGTTCGGCAAGGTTCGGGCTATTTTAAATTTGGTTTTGCATTTCTTAAACCTAAAAGAGCGAATAATTGTCGCAGAACGTATGAAGAAGAGAGGTCATGGTCGACTAAAGTCATAAAAGAATAAGGTAGTTGATGGCTTGCATTGCTGAGATGAGACGTTTTTCTGGGAGGCGAATAATATGGCTTATGCACTTGCGAAATGAGGGGTGGAAAGATTGTGTATGCTTCTGCCATATTCAAATAGTACAGCCGATGCACTTGTGAAAGGAGGGGTGGACTTATTACTGCTTGTGTACTGATGGCGATTATGCAGTTTGGTTGCTTGCTGCTGGGCATGCGTGTACCGAGGGCACCATTTCTTTGATTCTGTGCATGTTGTTGGCATGATTTGTGTCTGGTTTTGGCTCTTTGCAGGCAAAATGGGTGTTCGGTTGATCAGGGGTATGCAAGACCGAGTACTCGATCAGATTGTCTAGAATTGATTTCAGTCTCGGTAGTCACCAATTCCTAAAAACTGAAACTAGTCCTTCCTTACAATAATAAGTTATTATCCTTTTCCATTCAAGCACTAATATCTTTATAACTCAAGCTCATAATATCTATAAATACTTATTTATAGTTACTCATTTATTCTATTTCTTAGTAACTCGGATTTCAAAAACATATAAATAGCCACGAGACCTTTAGGGGAGATATTTTGGCATTAGTTTGAGCATCTTAAAGGACAAAAAAACCCTACCCCATTTAGTAGTAGGCAAAAAAACCCGATTATTCGGTTCTAATTTCGGACTCGGTCAGCTACCGAGGCCAGGACCAATCCTAGGCAAATTGGTCGGGTAACCGGTATTTGCCTACCCCTACCTTTTGGTACTCATTTTTGTGCACCAACACTAGAAAATCAAATCCTGCACTCTAAACTTAAAAAAATACACCTTACAACCAATACTCTAAACCATAACTCTAAGTCATCCTATTTAATTTTTTAACAATGAAGTATAAGTAGAGGACGGAAAAGGTACATGATTTTTACTCCATCTCGAATCACAAAGTTATAATCAGTCTAGTTCACTTTTTCTCCAATTTTACCAGACATTACATTTGTTTTTGTATTGCAACCCATCTAACACTTGCTCAGTGTGTTTAGCTAACGTTAAAGTAAAGAGCATTTGCATGAACGTTGTGAATTTAACCCCAGATTTCACACTGGGCACAACATACACCCCGGCATTGGATGAATAAGCATCAGATTGATCCTGAAGAACTTGCATTTGATCAGGCTTAGTCTAATTTATTTTACAAATTGTATCTACAGAATCAACCAACAAACTAATTTATCAGGGTCTTATGCTCTAACATCTACAAGTAGCAGAAGAAGAGAATCAAGAAAATGAAGCACTGGAACATTCAGGATATCATTTGAAATTCACCCAAAAAAATCTTAAACATATTCAGCAAACAAAAGTCATCAAAACTAAATCTGAACAAAAGAGAGGAAGTAGAGCTAAACAGAGATTCAAGGCAGTGAGAAACTGATGATATGAACAAAGAGGGATGGACTCAACTTCTTTAAACTTCTTCTGCTCCAGTTGCAAAAGAACAGCCACATGACGCTGCCTTAACACGAAACGCCTTATGTTTGGGTTCCAGCACCTTGAGAGTAGGAAGTTCCGCAATCTTGTAAACACCGTTACCACATACCACATATTCCGGGGGTTCTCTAACAAATTGCATTATGAAAAGCACTATGCTGAAAATCAAGGATGCTGTGGAGAGAGGAGGTGAAAATGTTATTTTTGCGTGTCTAGATAGGATATCAGGAAAAATAGTCAAAAATAGAAACACGCTAACAACTGTATCGGCGATCTCCTCATTTGACAACCCCCGACATGTCTTCCTCAAAATTCGTCTGATAACAAGCCCAATTGCGAAAGCAGAAACTGCACCAGCCAAATCAGTGAGAACCGCATGTGCTTTAGACTCAATATCGAGCACGAAAGAAGCAATTTCGGTCGCTATCATAATTCCCCCAACAATGACATCATAGCGGTGCTCGAACTATAAATCAAATACAGAAGCAACCGAATAAATTAAGAATATATATATATATAAATCAAAGTAACCGAATAAGAGAAATTTTCTATTTCTAATCAAGTATTTTACTCAGTTTCTTCGCTCAAATACAGAAGCAGACTCGTTTTATTTCTTCTTTTCTTATTTCTTTAGCTAGTCAAACTTTACGTTAATTGGATTTTTGTTTTATTCTAGAGTATATACATATATTTATATAAATTACAAAATGTCACGATCATTTGATTCTATTTATTATTTTGAACTTTTAATGTCTATAAAAAAATTTATAATAAATATCAAAACATTAATAATAACTTAAAGTAAATAGAAGAAAATGAAAAAGGAAACCATGGACATTCAAACAAACAATTTATTAAATGAACTAGCCTCGATGAGAGAAGCATACCCTATAATAATTTGCTTCAGCATTATCCATAGTCCCTGAAACAACGAAAAAAAAAAAAAAAAGAGTTAATCAATAACTGTTCAAGAAGCTAAATCCAAAATAAATAAGATTAAACTGCTCCAAACGTAAATAATGGACTGCATTGAATAAGATTAAAACTAAAATGGCTACAGCCGTAATCTCCCCGAAAATCAACAACTCCCGTTTCCTTCATAAGCCTATATATATAAGAATTCCGTACAACAAAGATAAAAACCCTATTTCCACTTTCAGTCAAAAATCCTAATTACTAGCCCCCTTGGAAGATGAACGGTGCAGCCTCGTCCGTTCCTCTCCTAGGAATCGGAACCGACAGCGACGTTCGACCCTCGTTGTTCACCCCCAACCCAAATGTTAAAACGCCTACAGCTAAAGAGATTTAACTAGCTACCTTCAAAAGATTTCGAGTGGCTGAGCAAAAAAAAGATTTCGAGTCTCCACTTAGATAGGAAAGGTAGGTCTTTTTAAGTTTTGCTTTCGTCTTTTGGACTCCTCCTTTTCTCTGGTTATTTTGTTTTTAAATCGCCTGCTGTAATGTTGTTGCAAGGCGTGTGTGGGACCCAGCGAGAAGCAGAAAAAAACAAATGCATATTGTTTAAGGATGAATTTATTACTGTGCCATCTTTACCCTTCAGTTATTGCACTATGAATTTTCATGTAGGGACAAAATGTAGATAATTTTTGTTACTGACATTTTATTTATGTTGCTTTACTATTAAGCTTCGGCGAGGTAATTAAGAGTTCTCCAAAATAAACTGTAACAGTTAATCGGTAATTGTTATAATTGTTAAATTTTATCTGTTAGTTAATAAGGTTAGGTTTCAGGTAGTCAACCGTTAAAAATGGCGGTTAATGGTTTATAAAGTTTGTTATTAGATTTTTTTATATAAATGTTTTTAATGAAAAATTAGTATAATATTTATTGGACATATAATTTTATTATTCTCAAAAGAATTAATGGACATGTGAAAAAAAAAATTGTACTGAGTTACAAGTTAACATATATCTGTACGCTATTACGGTTAACTAATTAAAAATTTAACAGTTAATTGTTTCTTATGGTTAAGTTACAATTTAATAACTGCCATAACAATTAATTAACTGTTTAAGCCAAATTGTACGATTAATCTACTATGGACACCCCTACTATTAACCTTTCCTTATGATAATAACTTCTTTTTATTTTTCATTCATACACTAATATCTTTATAACTCTGGCTCATAAAATCTTTTAGTGTGACTATTTGATACATATCGATGTAAAAATATTTACATAAATATATTTATTATTTAGCCAAAAATTTAAATTTAAACTGGGCTTAAGTGCTACTTTCTTTTTTATGTAGTAGTCTTAATTTATCGATTTTGTCCTTATGGTATTTTTGCATTAATTTAAACCTTGAACTAGTTAAGTTGTATCACCGTTTGCCCCTTGACTAACACTCTAACTCTAATTCCTAAATCTTAAACCCTAATAAAAAATTTATCGATCTAGAGTGATTATGAAATATAAAAGTATGCTTAAACCCTAAATGGTGATGTAATTCGACTACTTCAAGGGTCGGATTGATGCGAAAATACCATAGGGGCGAAATTGATAAATTGTGACTACTACAGGGGCAAAAGTAGCCCTTAAGCTTTTAAATTTCTAACCCTAAAACTTCAACCTCAAATCTTAAAGCCAAAATTGTAGCTATGAACCCTAAATTCTAAATCCTTCAACCTAAACCCCTAACCTCTAAATCTTAAAATAAAATCTTAAATCCTTAAATAATCCCTTTTGTGGAAACTTTATTTTTCATTGTCGGTGTATAGGATAATAATCCTATATATAAATACTTATTTATTATATATTTTTAACTCCTACCTATATTAAACTAAACAGTAGTAGATTTAATATATGTGAAAATATCTCATGCACCGGTAGTAGAAACGAAATGTTTCCATAAGCGCCCTAGTTTTTGAGTTTATGGTTAGGGTTTAATTTTTTAGTATTGTGATTAGGGATTTGGATTTTAATCCTAAACCTTAAATTCTAACCACGGCCCCAAAATTCAAAACACATCCATTAAATTCCCTAAACGCTATACCTAAACAAAATCCATTGCCCTTAAAACTAATGTGCTTGTGAAAACATACAAATATAGCCACGAGACCTTTGGGAACTTTTTGGCATTTTTTTAGTATCTCGAATCGTAAATTTATACCCAGTATATTTCACTTTCTCTCCAATTTTACCAAATATAGTATTTTCTGGGGGGATAAATCTATGTGTTCAGTATTATACGACATGTTTCAATCTTTTTCTCCGCCATTTTTAAACTCATCTTATTTCAAATGTTTACAATACTTCCTCTCACCAAAACAACCTCTACAACAATCTTCGTAAGTTTAAGCAACTATCTAAGCATTTCACTGCATTTGTTTAACCCATAATTTTCGATTTGCTCGATGAGGCTCCTTTATCCAGTGATTATGATTCTAGTTCGAGTTCAATTTTGTGAAGTAGAAGGAAGAGTGGGCGCAAAGGGGAGCACTGGCTATTTCTTCATATGTTTTCATTCCTTCTCTCTTACCTTTTTTGGTTTCTCTAGTCTTTGTTTTACAAGTTTCCGCTTTTTGTTGATGGTTTGTCAAGTTCCACCTCCTTCCACCAGATGTTGTATAAAGCCAAAAGCCTAGAACCGACTTTCAACAAACCCTGAAGTTCCAAATAACAACTCTCATGACAGGAAAAAAAATAGTAAGCCCAATTTCTCTTTGATTCATTTCTTTTCCTCTTGTATAAAGTTGCTTAATTTCAATATGGCAGCTATAAGAAGTAAGAACAACATGTTTCACAAAATAAAATTCTTTACGTAATTGTCATAAAAATATAAAGTGAATAGACGATTCATTATTTGCGCACAGATTATTAAACCCCAATGCATATTATAGACCATGTCATTATCATCACGCTACCCAAACTGCAAAATCATTTCTACATTTTTAAAGGCTTTAAAACATGTCAAGCAAAATCTTTAGATGAGAAGACAAGTATACTCACTCTTTCAAGATGTTGTAGGATAGCAGTTTTAAGGACCAAATTGAAAGAATGTGTAAATAAAGAGGGTTAAATTTAGTGAATTTTTTGAATTAGGACTAAATTGATTGAATGTGTAATAATAGAAGATTAAATGTGTTATTATACAAAATTTTATAACAGCCACGCTAAATACTTAACGGGCGAGTTATCATTTTGTTACAAACCATAAAGTTTAATTGTCATTTTGTAACATTTGAAAGTTTAGTTACCGTTTTATTTTTTAACAAAGTTTAGTGACCATTTATGAACTTTACTCTAAATATAATAATTTTTTTGCCTCCAAACTTTACCAGTTTAGTCTTTAAGGTTTTTTTGCATTCTTTTTCACCCTTAAATTTTTATGTTTGTCAAATTGACGTAGATGTGACGAACAATAATAATACTTTTGAGGTCAATGTCAACTATTTTGTTATTTTGTTATGTCAAAAAAAATTCTGACAAAAACTCAAAAAAAAAAAAGAAATTAGCTCATTTGTCCATACTAAAAATGTTAATATCAACTTTTCTTTTTACAGTTGTAAGATTTGATGCCAATAAAAATAAGCCCAACAAAGAAATATTCTTAGTCAAAAGATTTAAATGACTAAAAATGGGGAGTTTGAGTTGTTGACAAACTCTATAATTTTAGTTATAAATACTTATCTCAAAAGTCAAGTGTGTAGTATTGTTTTGCATCTTTTGTAGTTGTGATTTGGTTTGTTTTCATAACTAGCAGGTGTGATTTTGTATAGAAATGGAGATTCTGGAACGGGAACCCATAGATAACGTAATTGATTTCCTTATGAACAGCGAAATGGTTGCTTATTTGTGGCTTGGCACAGTGACTTTAGGAATGGGTCCGAGTGAGAAGATAACTCAAATTGAGTCGGTGTTTCTCGTGACTTTTTCATTACTACTTTTTATTTTTACAATCTTATTACTTTTGTTCGTCATTTTGAACGGCTTGCGCTCGCTTGTGTATATTTTTAACTACATTTTGCCTTTCAACAAGTTAAACAGTGGTAGGGATCGAGAAATTAGGCTGTCGGTTTGGCTAACTGCTCCGGCATGCATCATATGTTGGATCTTGGTGCCCTTATCCGCTTGGCTGCTCTATAATGTTGTGAAAAAGAATGCGATTCTTTCATGGCAACCCTACTCAACTGGTATCGAGCCCCGCATTAGTCTTTATTCCTTAGCCTTTCACACCTCCCTTGTCGCAGCTATTTTCTTTTCACTTCATAACCTTGAAAAAATTGGTGACAAATTCTCTGCCAGACTGCAACTTCGAACACATTTTCCATTTTAGTGTTCAACCAAAGTCTGTTGAAAACGTCCCAATCGGAATCTACAAATGTCAACAGGATTTTGGATATTAAGAGCATTCAGTCAAAACCTTCAAATATGTTGAGATCTTTCAATCTAAATTAATCTTCAAATGTTTGAAGGCATTCAACTCTTTCTGTAAAACTTTTTGAGCATCCCACCATTTGTATCCTTGTTATCCATTTTTTAAGTGGTTCTTATTATTAATTGCCTTGCGAAAAATAAATAAAATCCTTCGTGTATTGTTTTATATTGTTTGTCAACCTCTCTTGTTGTTTTTTTAACCATGGCCGACTTCATTCAAAACAACATGGAGAATACACAAGACAATCAGCAGAAAAAGGGAACACCACAAAACCAGAATCAAATCACACAAGAACAAGCAACAGAAAAACAAGTGACCAGAAGTTTGTTACTACATTTGGTGTTAACCATAATCTATATATAGAATAGAAATCTCTTACCTTTTTTTTTTTTTGCCCTTTTTATGCCTCACACTAAAAAATTAGGGTCTAGGGTTTAAGTTAACGGCAACGAAAGTTAGAGTAACCAGAAGTTTAAAAAACTAAAATGTAAGTGATCATAATGTTAAATTTTTAAAATTAGTGAGTAAAAATGTACACTTACTAAATGTAAGTGACCATTATAGTAATTTACCCTATTTTTTTTTTCTTGTTTGTCGAAATCGATTTTATTTCCATATATAAAAAATATTGTAAATATACAACAAAGTTCTCTCTTGGAACAGTGGTATAGGGGTGCGGCAATTACACTACAGGTTATAGGTTTGGTTCTTGGTGTTGCCTTTTCTTCCCTAAAAATTTATATTTTTAATTTAATTAAAATTAAGAGTAAATTAATAGATATATAAACAAAAAATTAATTAAAATTAAGATTTATTTAATAGATTATATAAATAAAATAAATAAATATATAACTATGCACATTTTATTTAACTGTCACGTCAATATTTCGTTAAAAATTAATTGTCGATGGTCTAGAAAAATAATAGTTCGTTCAGTAGTAAAAATAAAAATGGAGTTATAGTTAATAACTGATGTAGTTATTTTAAATTGATGAACCAAAAGCAAACCATTGAAAGAAGCGTAGAATTCAAGTTTTTTTTGAAGTAAAGCTTTTAGGGATGAGCATTCTACACGATTTGGTCTGGTTTCGGCCTAGCCCGGTCTATTTTTAATAAAAAAAATTAAGTTCGGGTTGATTTTTTATTAATGGTGAAGTCGGGTTGAGTTCGAGTTTAGGGTGAAAAATATCCGACCCGACTCAAGACTAATTGTGTAATTTTTTATTAAAATTTTTAGAGATATTTATAATAATAACTACTTTTAATATTATTTTTTATAATTAAGTTCTTAAAATTAATTTTTATTTATAATTTAATCCTTAAAATTATAATTTTTACAATTAAATTCCTTAAAATTATTTTTTTACAATTAAGTCCCTAAAATTATTTTTTCTATAAATGACCCAAATCAAGCATTTTAAACTAGGTGTAGAATTCAAGCTCTTTTTTTAGTAAAGCGCCCAAATCAAGCATTTTAAACGAGGTGCAGATAGAGTGAGCATCTAGTTAAAAAATTAAGTTAGTTGAGTTGACGAGACTTATTTTATAACTTAAATTTTATTTTTAAAAAATTTGAGTAGAGTCGAGTCGAGTTGTTCGAGTAACAATAAAACCAACTCATGTAATCAATCAAAACCAATACATGGTTCGATTAATAATCGAACCCAGACTACCTAAAACTGAGCTAACCTAATTCTTAAAATTATTAATCGTTTATCGAACCATTTTAAAAAAACTCATGAACCAAATTGAACTAAGTTCGATGAATTCAGTCCCTTTTTGAATTAACAAGTAATGTTTTTTTAATTTTTTAGGGTAAACTATACCATTGACCACCGAACTAATTGGAGATTCCTATTTTGACCAACGAACTAACGAACTCGTCAACCAGATCACCGAACTTATTAAATTAACTTATTTTGGCCACTACCGTTAAAAAATTAACAGAAGACTGACGGAGTGATGAGGTGGCAGTTAACAAACTTTTATAAAATTACACATTTAATTCTTACTATTTACACATTCTTTCAATTTAATCCTAATTTTAAATTAATAAAATAAATTAATTATTTAATTAAGTGATGACACATGTCAACACCTTATTAGATGAATTTAATTATTTATATTTGATTTTATAAATTTATTTTCCTCCACCAATCAAGTGATGACACATGTCACCACTTGGTTGAATGAAAATTAACCAGATATGGAAGAGTAGGGCTGGGGTGGATCAAACCTGCATCTTGTGGGTTCCAAACCCTTACCTTTACCACTACACCAAGCCGCTCTTAATGACATGAGTTGTGCTATTTAATATATATGTTATAATACAGTAAATGTTAAGGGAAAAAAGTAAAAATGATTGAAAGGGGATTCGAACCTAGACCACTTGGGATGTGTATAATCACACAAACATTCGATTTAAAATATTCGAATTTTTTTATATTTAAATTAATTCGAATACTTGATTTAAATATTTTAAAAATATTTTTTTCTTTTTCATACTTTAAATACTCGTTTTAATTTAAATATTTAAATATTCGAATATTTTTATCTTTATATACTTGATTTAATATATTTTATCTATACTTTAAATATGTTATAATGCATTAAATCGAATATTTTAAAAATATTTTTTTCCTTTTCATACTTTAAATACTCGTTTTAATTTAAATATTTAAATATTCGAATATTTTTTTCTTTATATACTTGATTTAATATATTTTATCTATATTTTAAATATGTTATAATGCATTAAATCGAATATTTTAAAAATATTTTTTTCTTTTTCATACTTTAAATATTTAATTTAATTTAAATACTTTAAAATATTCGATTTAATGCATTATAACATATTTAAAGTATAGATAAAATATATATCAAATATATTAAATCAAGTATATAAAGAAAAAAATATTCGAATATTTAAATTAAAATGAGTATTTAAAGTATGAAAAAGAAAAAAAAAATATTTTTAAAATATTTGATTTAAAATATTTAAATCAAGTATTCGAATTAATTTAAATATAAAAAAAATATTCGAATATTTTTAATCGAATGTTTGTGTAATTATACACATCCCAAGTGCTAGGTTCGAATCCCCTTTTAATCATTTTTACTTTTTTCCCTTAACATTTACTGTATTATAACATATATATTAAATAGCACAACTCATGTCATTAAGAGAGGCTTGGTGTAGTGATAAAGGTGAGGGTTTGGAACCCACATGACGCTGGTTCAATCCACCCAAGCCCTACTATTACATATTTGCTTAATTTTCATTCAACCAAGTGGTGACACGTGTCACCACTTGATTGGAGGAGGAAAATAAATTTATAAAATCAAATATAGATAATTAAATTTCTCCAATAAGGCGTTGACACGTGTCATCACTTAATTAAATAATTAATTTATTTTATTAATTTAAAATTAGGACTAAATTGAAAGAATGTGTAAATAGCAAGGATTAAATGTGTAATTTTATAAAAAGTTTGTTAACTGCTTGATTCCGTCAATTTTTTAACGAATTAATTTAATAAGTTTTTTATTAGATATTTTTAGAGCTAATTTTTAACGACGGTGGCCAAAATAGGTTAATTTAATAAGTTCGGTAGTCTGATTGACGAGTTCGTTAGTTCGGTGGTCAAAATAGGAATCCCCAATTAGTTCGATGGTCAATGGTATAGCTTACCCTAATTTTTATTCAAGTAATTCAAGTACCAACAAAAATAAATTCTTTTATTAGATATTTTTAGAGCTAATTGCACCACATGTTCCTAAACTATGGCCCTCATTTGAAATTGGTCTCAAAGTTTAGAACGTTCTAATTCCATCATCAAACAATGATTATCATTATAAATTAGTCCATAAACTTTTGAATTATGGGTGTTCATGGTTAACCGTTGGTTAACCATTAAGAATGAGTCTTAATTTTTTATGCATTTTTAGATACATTTTATATGCATTTTACCTCTAATTACATTATGAACGTATAATTTTTGCACTAAGAACATAACTTATAGGTTAACCGTTATAGTATTTTAGTTAACCGCGAACACCCCTATTTAGAATAATCCCATTTCATCTTTAAATTATAACTTTCATCGTAAATTGGTCACAAACTTTTGAACTTTCTAATTTCATCCTCAACTATTGATATATGCTCATTCACATATCTTGTTAATAAATCTATTTAAAAATGTTAATTGTAATGTAAACATTGATGTGTATTATGTAAGAATATGAAATGATATAATATTAACTATCATTTATGTCACATCATATTATTACATTATACACATTAGTATTTACATGACAATTAATGATTTTTAACGATTTTATTAACAAGGGATGAAATTAGCATATACCGATAGTTTGGGGTGAAATTAAAAAGTTGAAAAGTTTGGGACCAATTTAAGATGAAGATTATAATTTAAGGATGAAACTGGATTATTCAAAAGTTTGAAGATTAATTTAGAATGAGAGTAATAGTTTAAGAAGTAATTGAAATGTTCAAAAGTTTATGAACTAATTTAGAATAAAGGTCACAGTTTGGGGATATGTGGTAGAGTTAAAACTATTTTTTCTACCCTTCTATTTTTTTGTTATACTTTTTTTAATATGCTTGATGCAAGGGTAGCATCTGTTCAACTTTCTTAGTCTTTTCAAAGACAACACACACAACATGCATTACTGGTGGTCGAACCCGGATCACAATGTATGATGAACATCTATCTACCTTTGTCACCAGGATACAAGGAGATGGGCATTTTTTTGTTATACTTAATATTGCGATTAAAGAATAAATATTTTATTTTAAATATCACGGGTCATTAACGAAATTCGAGCATAAAATTAAAATTAGTTATACATTGAAATTACGTATGTTTCGAACTGCATTAACCGATAACTCAACTTTGAAAATATTTTTAGTCGTTCACTGACCGTACACTTCGGTGAATGACTGGTTAATCAAACTAAATTTTGATTCAACTAGTTAATACAATTTTTACCGAACAATGAACATCCATAAATACATAATGTTTTGTGAAATTTATATTTTTATATTATTAAACTAATGTATTATATAATTATATATTTAAAATAATATAGTTATTAAATCTAAACTTTGTATATTTCAAATTCAATCATTATTAATTTTCTATATTTGTTACACATTGAATTAAAAAATATTTTATATTTTTCAATAATATTTTATACATTCATAGTTTCAGGTTCTATTTTACTTTAATTTAAGAAAAATATTTATTATCAGTTACTTTTATATCAAGTCATTGCATTTTTTGTATATATTTTTTTTCTGAAATATTACTACATATTATATTTAATTATTTCCTTGCTATAAATTCTTTTTATTATTTTATATAGGATTAAATATGAGTTTAACTTTTTTAGACTTTGGAGTTTATTTTTTCAGCTGTGTTTAAATATGAGTTTATTTTTGCAACATAATCTGAATCCTGCATGTCTAATGTCTTAAATATTATATCGTGAAAAAGAAATGAGTAAGTTGGCCTCATTGCAATGCCACCTCCCCACCAATCAGATTCTAACTCATCCCTTGCATGCAACAGGAGAGTAGCAGCTAACACGTGGAGGAGCGCCAAAATGAACCGACTGAAATCCAAAGGCAAAAGCGGGCAGTGTCGTAATACGGAAGGGCGAAACCAATGGTGATAGGTGTAGCCACGCATGGGCGCCAACGCCACACTGGTTTGTAACCGAGGGCGTTTGTGATTGGCGTTTTGAGTGTGGGACTTGGTTCCAATTCAATGTACCTATTTGCTTTTGAGTTTTGATTCTCTCTGTGTTTTGTGAGGTGTTAGCATGCATGGACACACTTGCCACTGCATTTCCCACATGTCTCCAAATGTCCATGCCTCCCATTGGTTCCCTGCTCTTTAAAACCACCCCTTTTCAGCTTCAACACCCTATCATCTCTTCATCTTCTTCAACATGATCAAGACCTTGAATCCCTACTCCACCACAGCTAAAACGGCTGAGATCATGTCCAGGTACAGGCCTATTGCGCCCAAGCCTGAGGTGCCTGCAAACGCCATTGATGAGTCGCACAAGATCAGGCAGTCTCCTTATATGAGGAATCTATGGCCTCAGCTTCAGGCTAGGCCTAGTCGGACTAGAAAGAGAGGTAGAGCTGCTTTATCACCGCCATCACTCAAGAGAGCAAAATCCCATGTGAATGTCTGGTCTCACTCTCATGCTAAAAACCTTTCTTTCCAAGGCTTTTCTCATGGAGCTCCGTTTTCTGGCCTTAATAACTTTGTGTCAGTCGGTGGTGTTGGCTTGGAGATTTCTTCTACACCACCGCCACCAAGTTTGGTGACACTTCCCCTTCTTCCATGCGCTCCCTCGGTTCCCATTGTTTCCAATTCCAACCTTAGTTGCATGGAATGTAGTGCAATTGATTTGAATTCGGTGGCTGAAATTCCAGAAGAGAAGGACCTGTTGAAGCAGCTCCAAGGTGCTCCTTTCTCCACCAGCAGCGTTATCGCCCCTCAGCCGATTCGACCAATTGGCTCCAGCATCAGCGTGGGATGCATCAGTGAGAACCCGGACCTGAGCTCGCCAATGCAAGTCCCGAAGAAAGCAGAGGAGGTGGAAGAAGAGGTGGAGTCGGAGGCATTGCCGGCAGTGGTGTCCGACTCGAACAACAAGGTGAGGCTAGCGAATTCTGCTTACAATGAAATGATTGGGCAACCGGAATGCCCGTGGCTAGATTCTATGGTGAAAAGAGGAGGCAAGAGAATATGTGGGGAAGTGAGGCTTGGTTTATCTGATTCGGGGCTGCCACTGCCACACGAATCAAATGGGTTTTCGTGCTGGGTGAGGATCGAGTGGGGAAGTGAAGGAAAAAAGAAGTCCATCAAAGCTTTTTGCGATGTGATCAGATTATCATGCCAATCAAAGGATTACCTTTTCACATGGAGGTTCCACACCAACAACAACAAGAGGGAAGCATCTCAATCCAGCACCAATGTCTGACACAGTTTTTAACTGAAAAATGCACCAAATGCTCAATAGTATATTGTATGTATATTTACAAATGTGACATATATAAAATTATTATACAGTGTAGTTGTTTTTGTGCAGTTTACCCTATATTTGAGTTGATGCTGTTATGTTAGACACTTGTTTTCTTTCAAGTTTCAACTATTGTGGCATTTGGTTGATATTTTTGGCATTGGAAGAATAGGAAGTTATGTAATATTGTTTGTTCAGGGTGAAGAGAGCAGTAGAAGCATGCAGGTTGTGTTTTCAACATCAGTTTGTGGGTAGTCATGGCCTTAGGATTCTACTGTGAAGGTCCAATTTGGTTTGCAGTTACACTTGGATAATATGATTTGGCTAATTGTGTAAATGATCACTTCATCAATAGGCTAAAAAACTGGCTTATAAATTCAGAAGTTGTGGTTCGTTTCGTGTAGATCTGTAGTTCAATAGTATCAAATCCAGGTAAATGCTGGTTTGATTTGCAAAGAAGTAATACTGATTACTAAATATATAAATTAAACTAGTGCAATATAACCAATTGGGCGCTTGGTCTAGTGGTATGATTCTCGCTTTGGGTGCGAGAGGTCCCGAGTTCGATTCTCGGAGCGCCCCTTTTTCACTGAAATATTGATTTTTCCCACTGGGCAAATATTTTTTGTGTAACTTCCCCCATTATTCTTCCATTTATAGCATGTGCAAGTGTAAGACCAAGCATATCTGGCAATACTAGAGATTCCATGGCTCTTTGCATAATATTTCTTTATTTAAATTGATTGTTCAAAATTTTATCATTTGGTACGTAATTTACTGCAAGTCAATAATCCAAGATGGACCCTCTTCTTCAAGCTAGAGCTAAACTTTGTCCTTTGTTTATTCCGTCAATCTAGACCCAGTCCATTACGAAACTTCTATTACTGTGAAGAATTTTGACTAGCTTTGGATCTAATCATCTCCCAACACTTCATTTAAGTCCTTTTCTCTGCTTCAAACTCACTTTCAGATGTTCCAGCATTTCATCTGCGGCGCTTTCGATCCTCGGGGCCAAGATGGTCGAAGAAAATCGAGAAAGAACAGCTTTCGTAAGAGTAAAGGACTTAAAAGGGACGACAAGAACCCGTATTCGGATCGTGGCCTTGACAAGTTCTCTGCACTCTTGGCCGAACTAGAAGAGAAGAAGCAGAAGATTTACTCACAACAAGGTATGCCGTTGGTTCTTTTCACGTATAAAAACTCGACGGACATCGTACCGATCGTGATAAGACTCAAGGACGACAAAGAAGCAGCGAAAAAGAAAGGTGCTGATACTAATGCCAGTAAAGATCATCACCCTGTAATGAAAGTTGTTGATTCAGAATCAGAGGGGAAGAAACAAGTAATCAAGAAGATATCATAGGGATTGCAATCATGCATTTACCGATCGGAATCAGAAAAAGAGATTTTCATGGAATTTGGAGCCTTCTTACTGTGTACCAGCAATCCTAGTTTTGATTTTGTTGCTGCTGGTGTTCTTCGGAAGATCGGTGTCGATAGTCGATACTATTTACCTGTATTGCATGGTATTTGGTTCCTGTAATGCAAGGTTATGTGAGAAAATTGAGCCACAACAGAATCAGAGCTGTTGGAGACAAGTCGTCTCCTATTCGGGAAACTTGATCATCTGATCATCCTCTTCTTTTCTGTGTGTTAAAAATTCATCCACTCTTTTGAGATGCTCAACTGTATCAGAGCTGGAGAGGATGAACTTTAGGTTACTTTTTATGACATTTTTCTTAGTCATGAATTCCAAATCTTGGTTTTTCAATATTTTAAAGGAAAACATATCTTGTGAAGGATTTAGAGCATCTTCAAAATCCATGCCGATAGAAACCAACAGGAATGATTCAAATTATGGTGGATGTGAAAAACGCAGAAAAACAAATTATTGGCGACCAAGCAATAAATAAAAGGTTAAATGGTATTTTTGAGCTCTGAAGTTGTATGTCATTATTATCGGAGGTCAACATTCGATCCATTCAAGTCGAGTCGAGTCAAAAAATTTCGAGTTGACGTGTCATATTTTGCAACTCAAACTTTATTTAAAATTTGTTCGATTCAATTCGAGTTTTCGAGTTACTATACAAATTTAATTGTAATTATTTATCACGTTATAGTTCGGTTTGAGTCCAATTATCACATGTATAAATAAAATTTGTAATGTTATTTAACAAAAAAAGATCTTTTAAACTTCTAGGATTTATTTATAATGTTATTTTGAAATAGGAACTTTTGAGGATAAAGTATTGATGGGAGTATAAATGAGTCGATGTGAATTGATAAGAATTACAAAAAAAATCGGTTGAATGGTCAAATTAAATAAAACTCAAAGTTAAAAGACTAAATTGTAAAAAGAATATATTTTGTTAAAAATATGAATTGAAGTTGCATAGATATTATATAGTCTTAGTGAATCAGGTGATTTAATTTTAGTCAAAAATAGACTTAAAATAAAAGAAATCATGCAAAGTTGTGGGATAAATTGCAAAAATAAAAAATATATATATATTAAAAATATGAATTAAAGTTAAATAGATACTCTAAAGTGGCCAACTGGTCATGTGATTCAAATTTGGTAAAAAAAATATACTTAAAACGGAGAAAAAATTGAAGAAAAATGAAATTATGGACTAAATCATAAAACTACAAAATTTTATTTTCCAATTTGTCGAATTGGGTAAATTTCAACTCGAACTAAAAATTGAAAAAAATACGATCTTTTATCAAATTTTGCTCACCCTTAATTATTATTGTAGTATCTTAGAGAATTTTTTTTGTTCAATTTGACTCTTGAACTTTTCATTTGTAGTGCACATTATCTCCATTTTCACAACAACAAAAAATTGACATGTAATATATATTAGATTGAAAAAAATAAGAAATTCATTAAAAATTAAAAACTCCAAGAAAATATTTGAAAAAACTTTATGATGTTTAAAAATTAAGAATGTTTTAATTATAAAATTCTTTAGAATTTTTTTGAATATTTTGTAATTTAGTATATATGATGTGTTATATGATATGTTAAGTGTCGACAGGTATTTTTTTAACTAAAATATAGACTAGGGTAATTTTTATCTATTATCCATGGACGTAGACAATGTAACAAATCACATTAATTATGTTTTGCGTTTATGATTTTTTTCACGTTGCTTTTAGTTAATTACTTTTCTACTTACAAAGTCCTAATAATGTTATCATATTCTATTCCACTTGGTCCGAAAATAAGTGCCAACACAAATATACATATGATACGAGTATATTCATTTTCTTAAAAATATTTTTTACATGTTTCAAATATTATATAGTATTCACAATTAAATATGTGAGGAATTTAAATATTTTTAACAAATTTTCCAATAATATAAATAATATGCACATGAAGTTGGACCCTAGTTCCCATATAAGGTTAGGTTTGAACAAACAATAATTGTATGGATGTCATATACAAATTAATTGGGTAAACTGCCTCATATACCATTAAACTTTAAGTTTTATATCAATTATACCACTAAATTAAAAATTGATACTATTTTAACACTGAACTTTAGTAATCGATATTATTTTAGCACTTAACTTTAGTTTAGACTTCTATACCACTGATCCCTTGAAACTGATGACATGGAAGGATCTTAACGGTCCGCTTGTGATGACGTGGAGGAATTTTAATGGCTCGGTGGTATAATTGAAGCCTAAACTGAAGTTCAATGGTTAAATGGTATCGATTTTTAGTTTAATGGTATAATTGATACACCTAAAAGTTTGAGGGTATTTGTTGTAGTTTACCCTTAATTATATAATAATACATTTTCACAAAAAAAATCCCATTGACGTGTATGTTTATATCACTATTTTGACTTTTTAGCAGATTTATTTTAGATTAACAACTACCAAGCACGTTATTTAACAATGTTAAGGGATTTAACTTTTAAGACTTAATTAAAAAACACTAATGATACCTTATTTTAAGGTTAACAAATAATCCTTTGTCGAATAAAAATTTTATGCCCTTTTTCGATACCCCTACTTATGTTTCAACACTAAAAAATACTACAAAATTAAATTTAAAGCCCTAATTCTAAACTCTAAATTCTAAACCATGCACTTTATACCCTAAAAATACACCCTACCCTAAATTCTCTAAACCTTAGCTATAAACCTTAAATTAAAACCTTAAACCCTAAACTTAATTTTGAGTGTAAAGACATAAATAGGAACACCGAAAAAGAGTATAAGATTCCCATCCTCCTTTGTCTTCATTTTTACAATCAATTAATACGAAGAAACGTATAAAAAGTGTCTAAGATTAAAACCTAAATTTATAACTCAATCTTCTAAATAAAACAAAAGGCAAAAAAAGTTTATTCTAAAAAAATTGAGATAGAAAATGATCAAATTAAATAATATTGATTACGTTAATAAATTAAGATAGGTGCACAAATCAACTTATTGAGGAAATTTGAAATTTAAACTATGAGCTTAAATCTCTTGATTAAAAGCTGACTACGAGATGCCAATTGGGTAAGGAAAATGCGAAGGGTACTTTTTTCCACATTCAAACCTATCAAAAATTTACATCTTCATCTCCGCTTCGCGACTCGCTGCGAATATAAAATATAAAACCATCTATGCCCCGCAAGATTAAAACTATTTCCGGTCCATCACCCGCGTGGATCCTCAGACTTACCGAATCCTTATTTACCCACCACATGACCTATTCATATGATATATTATAAATATTAGTTAAAAATATAAATCAAATTTATTATGAAAAAATATGAAATACCTGTCACTCAGACTTCCACCACATATGTGACATTATTCTAATTGTCACTATTTTAAAAAAAAAATAATATACAAAATTAAAATTTGTACAACAAAAAAGTTTAGATTAAAACTATACTAAAGTTTATTGTAAAGGATCGAAAATAGCACAAAGAACATGTAAAATAATATTTCGTAACAAATAAACAATACAGAAAGAACTAAAAAATAATTAAAAAAATAACCTTAAAAATAAAAACAAACATGGGTGGAGTCTAAATAACATACAATATAAAGAAAATAAAATTTTAAAAAATAAAAGAATAACATATTTATGGTGAGGACTAAATAGAAAAAACAAATCATAAAAAGAAGACTTAACGACCGGCAACAATAAATAATAAATTAATAAATATAAATGTTACACACGCACATTCTAAAATAAGTTAATATAAATTATTTTAAATTTAATTCTGATTTAAACTGATACTTTAAAAATATTGTTTTATATTTTATCTGATCAATTTCAAACTCATTTATATATTGAATTTTTCATTAATATTATAGATAAGTCCATATAAATTACCTTAAATTTGACTATGATCCAAACCGATATTATATTTTTAATAATATTTATAGTAACATGTTATAAAATTTGTTGGTGCGGATGGGGATGATGCGGGGCGGGCGGGGATGATGCGAGGTGGGTTGAAATGAGACGGGTATAAAGACATATTCACGCCTTCTCCATCACCCACGACGAATCTAATTTTTATCTTCATCCCCGCCTTACAACCCGCAAAATTTATAACTATCTCTATTTTATTAAATGCGAAATGAGACAAATCATGAAAAAAAAACTGCCCATTGACGTACCTCATTACAGTGGCGGATTTTGGCATGAGTTTTGATAAACGAATTATATATTCAATGTGTTTGATTTGTTAGAACGGAATAGGAAGTAAATGCATTAAACCAAGTTATATACATTCATTGGAAAATAATTTGATATATTTGGGTAAAGTTTAGTACGAGGGTTTATAGATTTAGAATTAAAAGTTTATAATTATGATTTTTAGGTTAAGAATTACGTAAAAAAAAATTATACAATTTGTGTATCAAAATATAATTGTTATATATATAAAATGTTTTGATACATATGTTTACACAAGCTTGTCAATTTAGGCTTAAAGGTTTAAGTTTTAGAATTTATGATTTAAATTTAAAGTTTAGAGTTTTAAATTTTTGTAAAAAAATATAGTTTGTGTATCAAAATATAACTCATTATATATTTGTTTGTTTAGTTTATTAAAAGTCTTAATAGTCAAAAAAGTGCTTAAACTATAACTTTTTTTATACAGATATGTGTCTAAAGTAATTTTTGACCTAAGTAGGTGCCTAACGTTTTCACCGTTATTATTTTTAGTGTTTGACCGTTAACGGTCGTTTAAAAAAAGAATCTTTAACCAATCAAAACATGACACATGGCTTTGATTTTTATCTTTTTATTGTTTTAACTTAATTTAAAAAAAAAAAAATCCAAAATTCACAAAATAACCCCAATGTCTCTACGTCCCCAAATTCGGCATATGTCATCGTTATTCTTCATGTTGCCTGCGGCGAAATGAAGCCTCCTCCTCTTGTCGTAAGATCTGCACGTAGTTTATCATCTGATTGGTCGTCGTTTGTCGTCCATCGTTTCTTTTTTCTTCTCTCGTCGTTTAATTTTATTTCGACGTAAGACAAATTAATCGTCAATTTTTGACGACAGAAAGATGTGGAAAATGATCGTGGAGATTCGGTGACAAAAGTGGTGGCTATGCCATCAGCAATTGACGGCGGCAACGACTAGATTCGAAATTTGGGACTTATGAATTTGGAAATTTTTTTTGAAATTTTTAGGATACTTATGAATTTTTTTAATTTTTTTTAAAAATAAAATAAAACATGTAACTTGTCATGCTTTTATTGGCTAACAAAATTTTTTAAACGATTGTTAAAGGCAAAACACCTAAAATTTTATCGGTAAAAACATTAAAAACTTACTTGGACGAAAAAATACTTTAGGCACTTATCTAAAAAAAATGTATAATTTAAGCATTGTTTTGACTATTAAACCTTATTAAAACAATATATTTGGATATGTTTACTTTATGTTTTATCAATATAAAAACATATAGGCAGTCTATGCTAGTAAAAGTAAAGTTTTTGCTATGCACATGGTTATTTTAATTTTTAATAGTCTATTAAAATGTAATTAATTATATTTTTAAAAAATTAAATATTATTAATTTATGATGTTTAATAGAATTAAACTTTAAATCTTAACTCTGACTCTCAAACCTAACCCTAACTCTAAACCTTAACCACAAACCCTAACCCTTAAATCATAAACCATAAACCCTAGAAACTCTCAACATTAAAAATCATACCTTAACCCTAAATCTTAACCTTAAATCCAAACACTAACTTTAAACCTTAACCCTAAATTCTAAATATTAAACCATAAAACCATAAAAATACAACAATACTATAGCCCTAAAACAATAAATCCTAAACCCTAAAATTATAAATCATTAACCATAAACACCTAACTATTTTATATAATTATTAATTATATTAAACACTCTTGATCTACTATGTTTAATATTTTAAGAATGTAATTAATTACATTTTAATAGATTCCATTAACAAATAAAATAATAATTAATGATAAAAATCTAGTAGTTCTTATACACAGCTCTAAAGGTTGTGTATAGCAAAAACCCTAATATAAACTATAAAAAGTGGGAAAACCATTAAATGAGAAAGTTAATGTGCCATTTGCCCCAGAAGAGCCACGGTCACGAGTAGCCATGGACGCGAAACTACAGTTTCTCTGAGCCGTCTGACCTGAAGTTATTCAAGGACAATGATGGCGACAGGAGGGTGGTTTCAGAAAGTAATTTGGCATTAGATAAAAACAAATGGAAGCTATAAACTAAGAGGATTTCTGTACATTTTTAATAAGATAATCAATGTGAGTAGAGCCAGCAAAATTGACTTTAATGGAAAATATATAGATTCTATATAAATGACTACTACAAGGGAGCTAATTAATCGAATCCCACATCACTTAAAGGCTTCAACCGGAGCTGACATCTCCAACTCATAGGCTGCTTGAAAATACTCCGCCGCTTGTTCCAACGAGCCTTCCAGTTTTGAAATCAACCCAAGGTTCATCCAAGCATCATGGTTTGTCGGTTCTAACCGAAGAGCATTCATCAGAAAGCTTCTCGCGATCGGGAGTGACGATTGGCTTCCAAGTTGTATAAGTACTATCGCTGTTGAAACGATACTGGGGACGTAATCTGGTTCGATTGATAGTGCGATCGAGAAGGACACCAGAGCCTCTTTATAAAGTGATTGAGCTTCAAACAACAACCCTGCAGAAATACATGGAAACTATAAGGGGAAGTGCATGCATTGTTGGCTTTTATAACAAGGATGCAATGATTCATGGGTTTTGTAGTACCACTTGTATGCCAACTTTTTGGTGAATAAAGTTCAACTGACTTGGCTTTGTTTACACAAATTTCTGCATCACGCCACGAACCAACTTTCGTATAAATAGCAGCTAGATCCTGCCATGCAGCCATTTCGATTTTTCTTTCCGCTACATTCTGCAAAAGACATAAGATATGAACACTGAACAGAGCGGGAAAAAAATTTACGAGCAAGCAACGAACATGGCTAAATGAAACAATCTGGAAATGCATGAATCCATGCTGTTGTATGAGGCCAAAGAACTCGTACCTCTAAATCAGAATTCTTTGCGCTCTCGGAGTTATTAGACTGAGGTTCTCTTTGTGCTTGAATCAGAGATAGCAAGATTCGGTAAGTTTCAATCGCTTCCTTGGGCTGTTCCTGAGCAATCTGAAGCACAGCTCTTAGTCTAAGAAGTTCTAACTGATCTAAACTACCAACTTCATCCAAAGAAAATTCAAGTATGGTTTCAGCGTCTCTGAACCGGCGGTCAGCAGAAAGTATTAGTGCCAATAGCCTCCAACCTCTACCCGAGTCTTCACTCACCATGTTAGAGTACGCCATTGCATTCTCAAAGGCCACATCCAAATTCCTCTGAACTGCATTTTCGAAACTGAGGTTGAAAACCAGTTCAGGATCTTCCTTCATGTTAAGAGCAGCGGAGTTAAGGGAGGCCAGAGATTCCTTCTGAAAGAGAGCTCTTTCTGAATCTGATATTGAAATTCTAGCAGCATTGCCATAGCAAACACCAAGGAACTTATGGGCTTGACCCTTGAAATGTTCATTCACTTGATCCGCCAAATCAATCACATTACGAGCAAAAGTTATCCCATGATGAGCATGCTTTGCATCTTGAGAAGATAACTTCGCACCAAACAGCAAAGCCGGGATATGAGGTTTGTGCTTTGCTTCTGACTGGCCAGAAACCTTTTTCAACAAGTTCAATGCTACCTCATTCTGACCAGCAGCAGCGTAACAAAGAGCAAGAAGATACCACCTATTTGCTCTTTCATATATACCTGGAAGGGCTTGCTCCACAAAACTTGCCAATAATTCGAACTGCCCGGTAACGGTGAAAGCAAAAGTCAGATGATCCATAACATCTGCATCCCATTCTATTTCTCCATAAGCCACTTTTTGCATAAGTATTAGGAGGAGAAGAATTGCTTCCTCCATATTACCATTAGGGGTAGCAGAACCCCATACCTGTAAGTGAGCAGGGAGGCTTGTTTCGACACCGCCATAAAGTAATGTGGCAGCTAAGTCTTTCTGCACATTAGCTTTTCTCAGGGGATCTAAATTCCATGGTTTGACCAATACCCGACGATATGCGGTTATGGCTTCACTGAGGAAACCAGCCTTTTTCCATAGATTAGGGAGCAGCTCTAATGCTTTATGAAACATCTCCTGTAACTTGCAATCCTCGGCAATTCCCTCATGCATTCCATTAGGAAATGCTGCCTCGACTACCTCCAAAATTATATTGCACTCCTTCGCAGCATCTGATAAATGAAAAGGCATCAGAACCATTCAAGCCTTATGCTCTAACAACAGATTTTATAGGAATAAGCCATTGACATGTGCAATGCCATTTATAACATTCCTGGTCTTCAATCAATTCATATCATCCAATACATAAAAGCCTCATCGTTACAATCAAACTATACTAAAATGTTTCTTCGTTTGGATCGAAACATATCCTCAACATATCAGAGATTCATTATAAGATCAGTTACCTCTAAAACTGAAATAAGAAAAAATCAAAACTTGATTCTTGTCAAATGTGAAGCAAAGTTACTGATAAAGTTCCCTGCAGGGAGAAAACTGAAATACCTCTAAAATGCCCAAGTTCCTCCAACGATTTAGCTTTCAACAAAATTGCTTCCAGAAGTAAGCTGACCGAATGCATCGACATCACACTAGAAGAGATAATGTCACCTTTGGATCGCGGTTTTCGTTGCCGGGTTCTCTCAACAATAGCCCTGGTCATCCTTGGTGTCAAACCTTTGATGTCAATGCCCTGAAAAACCTGAAGCGCGGCATCGAAGTTCCCTCTTTGATACTCTAGCCTACCCAGTAATGCCCTTGCTTCCTACAAACTCATTAAAAAAAAAAACTAATTAGCTTGCAAAACGATCAATCGATGTACATAGATTGGTTTGGCAAATAACCCACCTCATAGTTCAATGAAAGAGCTTCCTTGAGAGTTGATTCAGCTTCATCCACTTGAACATCATCGAGTTTCGACTCCCATTCTCCAGTCCGAGATGAGAGTCCACTGGCTGAGAAATCTCTAGTCGCCAATGATTCCGGCGACTGAGGTGCATCTTCGAACTTGAATTGTTCACCTGAGCAAGCACACAACATCTTCTCCAAAGAAACAACAGCTCACAATTTGAATGTCGAAACCTGAAGAAATAAAATATGAAACATCACAATTTTATTGTGTTTTGCAAACAAAAACAAATATACGAACCAGTAGTAGCAAGATAAGTAAAACAGAAATGGAAACCCAAACAAGTACCGATTACAGCAACAATCCCTCATAAAAACGATTGAGCACAAAAGAAAAGAAAAAATCAAAGATAAAAAAGGTTTGGGAAGGGGTGGACAAAGAGTAAGTTACAAAAAAACACCAATAACAAGAAGACAAATCCATATTTAAATAGAGCAAGAACAAAAGTTCACAAGAAATGAAAATGGCGAGACAAACAAAGAGAGCAGAGCTTTGGACTTACCAAAAAAACACAGCAAAGAAACAATGAAATGGTTTACACCATGAAAGCTACTCCTCAGAACAAAAAAAACAAAATCTTCATTCACTATTTTCTGGGGATTTGTTTCATTTCATCACATTTTCTCTGAAAAAAACAACAAAGTGGTCTTAGAGATCTAAATTAAGAGATGGGCATTTTTCTCATATGCTTAATTTAATAAAAGAAAGTTTTTTTTCTTTTCATTTTGTATGCAGGTGTGAAGTGGAAGTATGGAGGGCCAGGGTGCTTACCAGATATACACACACAGATTCTTTCTCTGGAAATTTTTTGTTCTTATAAAGCTTTGGTTGTTAATTCAAGAACCAATCGATTGTGGGAAATTTATATCAATTCTTTCTCTCTCTCTCTCTTTCATCATTGCATTACAAAACTGCCCTCTTCTCTCCTGCTACCAGAACTTCGGCTGCAGCAAATTCATTGAAATTGAATACCCTTTTTCCCTACATTTGTTGTCAAACTTTAGGAACAACAAATATAATTTCTTTGGTCCAAACAATTATTGATTGAATCCATGCAGCAAGGAGTTGAAAAAAGAAAAGCGGTTGTTTTTATTTCAATTTTCCCTCACTTCCTATCCCATTTAGCTTGGGATATATATCAAAAAAGCCCTTTAACTAACCATCAATCAGTTGGTTGGTATACGGAGGAGACATTAGATTCCTTAAGCAAGATTATGGTCTATGGGTTAGAGTTATGGCATTGTAAATGAAACAAATTGAGTTGGGGTCTACCTCATAATAGGCCTCTGCAGACTGCAGTATCCAGTCTAGATTAGTTAGTCAATGAGTTGGATATCGATAATTAAAACAGTTAATTTACATGTACCAAAATGGAATACAGAAGGTTATAAATAGAAAAGACTAAAAATTAAAGGACTATAATGTAAATAAAAACAATGAGGGAATAGTGGGAAACAGTAGAGCAATGAAAAAGGAAAAGAGAAAATGGGGAGGAAAGGTACATTTTTATGCATATTTTTTAAATAGGGACCCCAGGAGTTGGAAAAGGCATAATCAACTTTAAATTGAAATAAATGCAAACCAAAGTTTGATAATGGCAGAAGGGAAGTGGTTTTCTCCATTCAATTTATGATTCCAACTGCCATTTTCCCATTTTAAAATCAAATTCCCATAACAGTTTGTCACTTTAATTTGATTAATGAGTCATAGTTGTGCACCATGCAATGGGTCTTTGCTTATGCATCAAGTGGTTATGTTTGTCATTAAAATTTTTGATTTATTCGAATTCTCATTTTATAATTCAAATTTTATGAAAAAAATTTCGAGTTAAATTTATAAAATTACGATTCAAATCAAATTTTTTCTCATCGAATCGAGTCAAAAATTTTGATATTTTCGAATGAAGTTTTACTTGTCTCTAAATACAACAGCTTTGACAAATTTTAATCATAAAATAAAAGGGAACAGCCGGTTATGGGCAGAATAATTAGGGAGAAGGCTTTTGTTGACAAATTTTGCTTCTTTAAAGACATTTTTGTAATCCTAATGAGGGTGCAGTGCCCGAGAGGAATCGAACCACAGCCGGAAGATCCACACATTATGCGACATAATTACCGGTAGGGGTGTGAAAAACTGACCCGACCTGGTAACCTGCCTGAAACCCGATCGAGTCAGAACCTGGTTTAACCCGAGAATTCAAAGACCGAACCCGACCTGCACCCGACCGAAACGAACCCGAACCCGAATTTGACCTGTAACTGTAGAAACCGAACCCGAACTGCACCCAACCGAAGTGAACCCGAACCCGAAATTGACCTGTTACTGTAGTAACCGAACCCGACCTGCACCCGACCGAAACGAACCCGAACCCGAGACTAACCTGCCAGATAACCGATTTAACCCGACCTGTTTGGACCCGACCTGAAATGAACCCGACCTGAAATGAACCCGACCTGTTTTGAACCCGACCTGTTTTGAACCCGGCCTG
The DNA here is from genome assembly GCA_030270665.1 of Hibiscus trionum. NCBI lineage: Eukaryota > Viridiplantae > Streptophyta > Magnoliopsida > Malvales > Malvaceae > Hibiscus > Hibiscus trionum. Next base: position 3,103,977 of record BSYR01000016.1, read on the forward strand.
TTTTGAACCCGACCTGTTTTGAACCTGAACTGTTATTGACCTGAACTGTTCTTGACCTGAACTGTTCTTGACCTGAACTGATATTGACCTGAACTGATATTGACCTGAACTGATATTAACCTGAACTAATACTGTTATTTGATTTGCTAATAATGATAATTATCTGACATTTAAAGAAGTTATATTTAATGAATATAAAATAATGTCAAGTATTGAAAAATTTTAAAATTAATAATAATTTCAAGTATTAATAAATTAACTAACTTAACTTCAATTAAAAGATAAATTGAATTAATAATAATTTTAAGTATTAATAAATTGTATTTCTAATTAACTTGACTATTATTTTAAAATAACTTCAAAGATAAACTATTATACTTAATTAACTTAAGTGGAATGAATAACCATTATTAATTTAAAATTTTATACTTAATAAAATTAAGTTAAATGAGTAAAAATTATTAAATTAAATCTATATTCTTAATTAAAATAAGATGACTTAAATTTTTTATTATAGGAATAAATTAATGCTAAATAATTAACTTGCATTCATTTTAATTGAAGTTAAGTTAGTTATTAAATTAACTTAACTTAAAATTAAAAATGAATTTAATTAACTTGCATTCATTTTAAGTTAAGTTAGTTATTAAATTAACTTAACTTGCATTCTTATAAACTACTTAATCTACTTAAGTTGAATGAATAAGCATTATAAAATTATTTTTTTATACTTAACTAAAATTAGTTTAAAGTTATTAAACTAAATCTGTATACTAAATTAATAAAAGATAACTAAATTTTTTAATTAACATTACATACTTAACTGACTTAGTAAAAAACAGATTAACTTAAATGACTTAATTAAGTTAACTTGTTTAAAATATATTAAAACATTAACTTTGGGATTGAAAAAAGAAATAGACTGAGAGATTCGATGAACAAGTGGATGAACTCACCTTACTTCACCGATTCCGACATTGTTCATCAAATTTTCTCTTTCTTTTTCTCGGAAAAGAAAATATGGGGATGGGTGAAGGAATGGGCGGTTAAGGCTAAAAGGGAGGTGATTAATTTTTTGTGGATATTAAAAAGAGGGGAAGAAATGGAGTGGGAATTTATTTATTAAGTATATTTAATCAATACGATGCGAGTATTATTCTTCTGAGTTTGAAAAGAAATGGAGTGAGAATTTATTTATTAAGTATATTTTTTTTAAACAGTCCAAAAAATCCAATAAACATTAAATCAGTCCAAATGTCCCTTTCATATACACAAAGCCAAAAATTACATTCAAGGCCCATTTTTTACAAATTTTACAGTTCATTTCGGGTAAAAGCCAGCCCAACAAACACAAAAAAGCCCTTTCCCGCCCAAATTTGATAATCCATAGGCCATGTGGCAGGCTTGGATTGGTCCAAACGGTTTCACATAGATCTGTGTTTTCTCCTTATCTGGATACAGCTAGAGGTTGACGTCACCCATGTGACGTTAGCAATGACATCACGACAATAGAATTTATTTATTAAGTATATTTAATCAATACGATTCGAGTATTATTTTTAATTAATTTAGGGTTTTAGGATTATTTTAATTAATTTAGGGTTTAGAATATTACTTATGCTTTAGGGTTTAATGCTTAGGGTTTAGAATAAGACATTAGGGGTTTAAACCCTAACCAAACCCTAATATTTAATCAATGAACCATAGTCCCTAATCCTAAACCCTAAACAATAACCACTACCCTCTAAACCATAAAACCCTAAAACTATAGCTAATACCTCATAGTTTGTAATCCTAGATCGAGGGTTTAGTGGTTAGGGTTAATTACTTATGCTTTAGGGTTTAGAATAAGATATTAGGGGTTTAAACCCTAACCAAACCCTAATATTTAATCAATGAACCATAGTCCCTAATCCTAAACCCTAAACAATAACCACTACCCTCTAAACCATAAAACCCTAATATTTAATCTATAGCTCATAGTCTGTAATCCTAGATCGAGAGTTTAGTGGTTAGGGTTAATTACTTATGCTTTAGGGTTTAATGCTTAGGGTTTAGAATTAGACATTAGGGGTTTAAACCATAAAACCCTAACATTTAATCTATAGCTCATAGTCTGTAATCCTAGATCGAGGGTTTAGTGGTTAGGGTTAATTACTTATGTTTTAGGGTTTAATGCTTAGGGTTTAGAATTAGACATTAGGGGTTTACACACCAAACCCTAATATTTAATCAATGAACCATAGTCCATAATCCTAAACCCTAAACAATAACCACTGCCCTCTAAACCCTAAAACCCTAATATTTAATCTATAGCTCATAGTCCGTAATCCTAGATCGAGGGTTTAGTGGTTAGGGTTAATTACTTATGCTTTAGGGTTTAATGCTTATGGTTTAGAATTAGACATTAGGGGTTTAAACCTTAAACCCTAATATTTAATCAATGAACCATAGTCCCTAATCCTAAACCCTAAACAATAACCACTGCCCTCTAAACCCTAAAACCCTAATATTTAATCTATAGCTCATAGTCCGTAATCCTAGACCGAGGGTTTAGTGATTATGGTTAATTACTTATGCTTTAGGGTTTAATGCTTAGGGTTTAGAATTAGACATTATGGGTTTAAACCCTAAACCCTAATATTTAATCAATGAACCATAGTCTATAATCCTAAACCCCAAACCCTATACATTTAATTACAAATAATAATAATAATAATAATAGTAATAATAATAATAATAATAATAATCATAAAACTAATAATAATAATAAGCATAGTAAATATATAATAATAATAATAATTGTATTTAAGTATATAATAATAATAATAATAATAGTAATAATAATAATAATATTACTAATCATAGTAATAATAATAATAATAATAATAATAATAATAATAATAATAATAATAATAATAATAATAATAATAATAATAATAATAATAATAATAATAATAATAATAATAATAATAAAAACTAATAATAATAGTAATAAAAACTAATAATAATAATAAGCATAGTAAATATATAATAATATTAATAATTGTATTTAAGTATATAATAATAATAATAATCCCTAAAGCCATAACCCCTAAACCTTAAACGCTAAACACTAAAAACAAAAACCATAATCCATCAATATATATATATATTACATGTACGTATGTACGTATCATTTTATGAACAGTAAACCATAACCCTAAACCTTAAACCCTAAACCCTAAAAACCATAATCCATCAATATATATATAATACATGTAGGTATGTTTGTATTAATTTAAGATCAATAAACCCTAAACCCTAAACCATAAACACTAAACCCTAAAAACCATAATCCATCAATATATATATAATTAATGTAGGCATGTTTGTATTAATTTAAGATCAATAAACCCTAAACCCTAAACCCTAAACCCTAAACCCTAAAAATCATAATCCATCAATATATATATAATTAATGTAGGCATGTTTGTATTAATTTAAGATCAGTAAACCCTAAACCCTAAACCCTAAACCCTAAAAATCATAATCCATCAATATATATATATATAATACATGTAGGTATGTTTGTATTAATTTAAGATCAGTAAACCCTAAACCCTAAACCATAAACCATAAACCATAAACCCTAAAAATCATAATCCATCAATATATATATAATTAATGTAGACATGTTTGTATTAATTTAAGATCAATAAACCTTAAACCCTAAAAACCATAATCCATCAATATATATATAATACATGTAGGTATGTTTGTATTAATTTAAGATCAGTAAACCCTAAACCCTAAACCCTAAACCCTAAAAACCATAATCCATTAATATATATATATAATTAATGTAGGCATGTTTGTATTAATTTAAGATCCCTAAACCCTAAACCCTAAACCTTAAAAATCATAATCCATCATTATATATATAATTAATGTAGGCATGTTTGTATTAATTTAAGATCAGTAAACCCTAAACCACAAAACCCAAAACCCAAACCCTAAACCCTAAACCCTAAAAATAAATCCAATAGTCCTAACTATATATATATATCACATATACGTAATCCCCTAACCCTAAACCCTAAACCCTAAAAATAAAAATCATAATCCGTCAATATATATAATACACATAACACAATAAACCATAAACCCGAAGGAACCCGACCTGAAATGAACCCGACCTGAAACGAAACCGACCTGAAATGAACCCGACCTGAAACAAAACCGACCTGAAAAGAACCCGACCTGAAATGAAACCGACCTGAAACGAACCCGACCTGAAACGAAACCGACCTGAAATGAACCCGACCTGAAACGAAACCGACCTGAAATGAACCCGACCTGAAACGAAACCGACCTGAAATCAGCCTGTCAATTAACCGTTTTGACCCGACCTGAAATGAACCGACCTGAAATGAACCCGACCTGAAATGAACCCGACCCGAAATGAACCCGACCTGAATTGAACCCGACCTGAAATGAACCCGACCCGAAATGAACCCGAACCCGAACCGAATCGAGTCAAAACAAAAAATAACCCGAAATGACCTGTAACCAATTTGACCCGACCTGACAGAGCCCGACCTGAAACCCAACTGTTGACCTGTTTTTACATCCCTAATTACCGGATGTATATCTCTGCTTTATGCTCACTTTAGCTTTTTAATCCTTTCTAAAAGCTTCCACAATTTCACCTCCCAATGTCTCCTCCAACTCCATGCATTCACATTTCATGTATGCTTCAATCTAATTATAATCAATTTACAATCTAAAACTAATATGCAGTTAGCAAAAACTCGATTCGATTCATAAAAAAATTAAAATGTTTGGTTAGATTTGAGTTTTATAAATTCCAATCAATTTGACTTACTAAAAAATTCAAACAAAGTTTGAATGATAAAATAATGGGTAAAGTACATAAATGGTCACTAAACTATCTCAAAAAAATATAAAATGGTCATTAAACTTTTAAAAGTTACATAAAGGGCATTAAACTTTAATTTTTGTTACAAAATGGTCACTGAGTCGTTAATTGTTGTTAACTGGGTGACATGGGAGTTACGAAAACTTGTATAACAACATATTTAATCCTCAGTATTTACACATTCAATCAATTTAAACATCAATAGTGAGGGTTAAATTAAGACTAAATTGATTGAATGTGTAAATATTGAGAATTAAATATGTTGCTATACAAGTTTTCGTAACTGCCATGTCACCCAGTTAACAACAGTTAACGGCTCAATGACTAGTTTGTAACAAAAACTAAAGTTTAATGCCCTTTATGTAACTTTTGAAAGTTTAGTTATCATTTTATATTTTTCTGGGATAGTTTAGTGACCATTTGTGTATTTTACCCTAAAATAAAACGCATCAACTTGAATGACTCTAAATTATTAATAATTATTGGATCGATTTTCGAGTATGATACTTGATTTTCTTTTTTATTTTTTTGTTCATTTTAAAATTTTTTTAACCAAATTTAAACCGCGTCAAACTCTTGTACATAATTGATGTGGAATCCAAAGCTCTCTTAAAAAACCTGACTCCAGGGCTGTGTCTATCATGAGCTTATTCAAGCTTAGTGATCCTAATTATTGCTCCCATCTTTGAAATTTGATGCATAGTTGTTGCATTGCATGTGATTATCAACTAAACTAGTGCAATAATACATATTAAACAGGAAAAATGGTTAGCAGTTGAAAAATAAGTTCCAAAACGAGGGGAAAAGTCTCTACTCAACTTATCACTACCATAACAGTAAATGTATTTTTTTTTTGTATTGATATTAGAACCTATATGTATCGGTGTATTTTGATGCATTGTTTTGAGTTTATTAATATTTTTTAAATATTTATTTATATATTACAATATAGTTTTAATACTCTTAAAATATATTTATATATACGAAATAAATTATTAATTGTTAATTAAATCAAATCAAATCACTTAATTTAGTGATTAAATTTTAGTTTTAAATGTAATTATAAAAATGGTTGAGGTAAAAAATATATAAAATATTGTACCAATTAATACAAGTTAGCATCAGGACGGGCACAGCCGCACAAGAGGGCCTTGGCTCCCATGAATTTGAAAATTTTATATCAAGTCTTTTAATTTTTTCTAAAATTTTAAATTTGGTCCCTCAAATTCTAGATATTCATATTAACAATTAATTTTTTTTGAATATTTTTAATTAAATCTTATAAAATTTCAATTTGACCCTTTTATTTTTTTGATCTAATGTTAATTTAAGTCCCTATAAATATAAATGTTAGATAAATTGAATCACGCCCTTCAATATTGATTTTAAATGCTTAATAAATTTTTATATTTTTAAAGGGTAAACTACAGTAATGCTTACTTACGTTTGGGTTGTGTACACTTTTGCTCACCGATTTTAAAAATTGAACTTTATGCTCATGTACATTTTTGAGGTGTAAATGTATACTCACTAAAATGTTTTTCACCATTAACATTTAACGGAAAGCTGATCTGGCAAGTTAAAAAATAAAACAAATTACACATGTATATTTCACGTGTAATGACAGCTAAAATAAAACAAATAAACTCAATTCTTATAAAGGCTCTCTCTTTACATTTTTTAACCCTAAAACAATTCACAAAACAAAACATCTAAAGACCCTTTTTAACCCTAAAATAATTTTTTTTTTTGAAGAAGAAAAAGAAGAAGAAGAAGAAGAAGAAGAAGAAGAAGAAGAAGAAGAAGAAGAAGAAGAAGAAGAAGAAAAAAGAAAGAAAGAAAGAAAATAGAAGCTGACGGTGAAGTACTCATTTGTCGTTGTAGTCAGCAAGCAAAACTAGTCACTGCTTGGACTAATGAGAACTCAGATTTTGATTTGATTTTGATTTCTGAGCTTTGAAATAAATGGAACTCATGATTTGAAGAAAGAAAAAAATAGAAATTGAAAGAAAGGCAACTTACATCGGTGTAAATCTGTTTTTTAATTTATTAAACAATCAACATTGTGTTACATCGGTGTAAGTCATTTCTTTAATTTACTAAACAATCAACACTTTCTTACACCGGTGTAAGTCGGATCTTTAATTTACTAAACAATCAACACTGTCTTACACTGATTTATTCATTTTTAATGATTTTTATTGTGTAATAATTTTGATTAAGAAAACTAATAAATTTTGGTTAATTCGAAAACCAACTGAATTAACCAAAATTTATTCGGTTCGGTTAATATATTTCGAAAAAAGTTCGGTTCGGTTAACGGTTAAAGATTTAAAAAGTTCGGTTAATTCAATTTTGGGTAATTCGGTTCGGCCACCGACCGAATTAACTGTTTGAACACCCCTAAGTATAAGCACAAGTATATAAGCTAATTCAATATATAAGTTCCAAAAATAAGTTTGTAAGGTGATGAACCTTGAAATCAGCTACAAAAGTAATGGTCTAATTCAAAATAAGTTCACAAAAAAAAATTACAATGCAATGGACATCTTAGACAGATTCAACACAGTTCACAAAAGATATTGCAATACAATGGACATCGTAAAATTAGACAATTCACAAAATATAAGTAGGGTTTAGTTGACGGTGAAGTACTCATTTGTCGTTGTAGTCAGCAAGCAAAACTAGTCACTGTTTGGACTAATGAGAACTCAGATTTTGATTTCTGAGCTTTGAAATAAATGGAACTCATGATTTGAAGAAAAAAAAATAGAAATTGAAAGAAAGGCAACTTACATCGGTGTAAATCTGTTTTTTAATTTATTAAACAATCAACATTGTGTTACATCGGTGTAAGTCATTTCTTTAATTTACTAAACAATCAACACTTTCTTACACCGGTGTAAGTCAGATCTTTAATTTACTAAACAATCAACACTGTCTTACACTGATTTATTCATTTTAATGATTTTTATTGTGTAATAATTTTGATTAAGAAAACTAATAAATTTTGGTTAATTCGAAAACCAACTGAATTAACCAAAATTTATTCGGTTCGGTTAATATATTTCGAAAAAAGTTCGGTTCGGTTAACGGTTAAAGATTTAAAAAGTTCGGTTAATTCAATTTTGGGTAATTCGGTTCGGCCACCGACCGAATTAACTGTTTGAACACCCCTAAGTATAAGCACAAGTATATAAGCTAATTCAATATATAAGTTCCAAAAATAAGTTTGTAAGGTGATGAACCTTGAAATCAGCTACAAAAGTAATGGTCTAATTCAAAATAAGTTCACAAAAAAAAATTACAATGCAATGGACATCATAGACAGATTCAACACAGTTCACAAAAGATATTGCAATACAATGGACATCGTAAAATTAGACAATTCACAAAATATAAGTAGGGTTTAGTTGTGCAGCTTCAATCCCTAGTTGAAGCTTGTGATTCTTGAGTTGGAGGGTTGCAGACAGTTGATTGCCGACTTGAAGGCATGTTAAGCATCCATCTAACAGTAGTTGTTGGAGCCATCGATTTTCTCCTTGTTGGTAGTTTTTACCTTCGAGGTTGCTGTTGGTGGGATGATGAAGCTTGGCGTTGGTGGGATGATGAAGCTTGGTGCTGGTTGGATGGAGGATGCTGATTTGAACGAGGGTGGGATGATGAAGTAGGTCTTTTTACAGGTTGATTTGCACCAACTACACCACTACAAATTTGTCTGTTGTGACCATTTTTGCCACATTTGGTGCAGTTGTCCTCTACAAGGTCTTTCATTCAACTATTAAATCATGCAAAACAGTGGAGAATGAAAGACAAAAAAGTATGTTGAGAGCAAAACTAAGTGTAAAGATAAATATCGAATAGAAAATGTCTTAATAAACTACCATAACATGTGCAAAATATCTCATTAACTCTATTGCAAACAAAATGCCCAAAAGTAGATGACACTTACGATAATTCACTGCATTATCCCTTTTTTCGCGAAGTCTCGGTCCAATCATTTTTGCTAACTCCAACTCTAAAAAACCTAAAACACATTTTATCATAAACAAAAACACAATAGTCAAAATAAAGCCGAAAATATAAAATCTTGATATAAAAACAGTAACCTTTCAAGTTTGGGACGCGATGAGGCGGGGCGATGGAAATTTGGGTTTACGAAAAAAAATCGGTGTTTGTTCGGCCTTTGAAGCGGAAGTGTGGGCGGTATATGAGGGGCTAGCGACGGCTTGGGCTTTTGGTTTTTGTCGTGTTATCGTTGAGACGGATAACAAAAGCGTTTTTGAAGGATTAAACATGGGTGATCCGTTGTGCCTTCCATCCAATCTCCGCGTGCACCTTGCGGATATGGTATCGAGGGATTGGGAGGTTAGTTTTAATTGGGTCCGTCGGGAGGCAAATTTCATTGCGGACAAGATGGCGAAGTTGGCTAAAGCTCTTCCCTTAGAGTATTATAGATTTCTTGAGTCTCCGATGGAGGTTAGGGATGTTGTTATGTCGAATTCTAATGATGGGATTTGAGTGTTACTTTAAGTTTTGTAAGTTGTTTGATCGCCTTACTTACATGAGTACTCTTTTTCCTCCACCCGAAAGTTTTTTAACGAGGCTCATGGAAGGTGCCCTTTAATTCAAAAAAAAATTAAAAAAACCCAAAGCAAGAATATGAAAATGAAAAATACAATCCAAAATATAAAAATCAAACCAAAATATAAACCTAGAGCAGACATTTACCCTTTAAATATTCTTGTGAAATCGACAGAAATCGTTCCGCAAGAGTCACTAGAACACCGGTAGCAACTATAGTCAGCAATCCCTTTCGATTTTGCCCAAAATCAAAAGAATTTTTTTTCCGTAATGAGGATATTTTCCAGAAAAAACCCTTGATTTTCTCTAATTTTTTTTCTTAGAGTACAATGAACTCCTCATTAACCTTCGATATTTATAGTATTTTACCCTAAAGGTTAATTAATAAATAAATTTATTTGTTTTATTTTAGCTCTCATTACACGTGGAATATACATGTGTAATTTATTTTATTTTTTAACCTGCCATATCAACTTTCTATTAAATGTTAACGGTGAAAAACGTTTCAGTGAGCATAAGTTTATACCTCGAAAACGTACATGAGCATAAAGTTTAATTTTTAAAATCGGTGAGCAAAAGCGTACACAACCCAGACGTAAGTGAACATTACGGTAATTTACCTCTTTTTAAAATCCAATAATTTAGTCTACCCGACATTCGATTCTTACTTTGTCCCTAGTCGGTATGCGCCACTGCAAATGCAAGCCAGTATTGGCCAAAACAAATCCAAACATATATATATTGAAATGAAACTTAGACTACATAGTAACAATTTATGACAAACAATATCGCATCAGTCAACATTATGGATGTCATTTGACGCAGCTGACGAGTTCTGACCCAACTCTTTAGGGTTGAATATTTTATAATTAAAAATTTTGTATCGGATTGTGTTTAGGATGAAAAATATTTAATTCTATCTGAAATAATAATTTTATTTTATTTTAAATATTTAGATATAATTATTATAATATTCATCTCTTTATATATTTTTACAATGCTTAATACACTTTTTTAGGCGATGCGGGTCGGCCAAAAACCTAACCATGACCATTCCTAGTCGATACAACTACAACAATTACGATCGCCAGGCATCCCGTCAGGATTCAGCGAGCATTAGTGATGATAGAACTTGAGTTTTAAGCAAAACCCAAGAACTAGAACTTCATCTTTAGCTAACTGATATCAAAAGCAAAGGGTCTAAAGGTCAATCATTGGGCAGGATACCATCTCTCGACCCATTCATATATTCTCCCATTACAAGTTATATATCTGGGCAGAAGTTAATTTCCACAGAACCATGATTAAAACTAAAAAGTATGACCAATTCTTACGTTCCTCAACAAAAACCTGTTCCACTTATTGCATATTATGAATATATTGAACTTAGTGCCTATTTTTAGTTGCAGTTGCGATGACCAACAGCCATTCACTAGAAACAACAACCTCAAACACCCACTAGTTTAGCTCTAAACGTGCGTTTATCAACTTATTTACGGGCTCAAACACCCATTAGTTTAGCTCTAAACGTGAGTTTATCATTTTGATGAACCTAAGCATCACAACATGTGTGGAATACCAAATTTGTATGCAAATATAGTAATACAAACGCATTGATTTCGTGGGTGTCTTTGCGGATTATTGTCATAATTTGGATGTTTGTATCCGGGGAAGAAAACAGTGGATATTAAGATGAAGCATAAGGAGGTTGTAATAATTACGAGTTTTGGAACCGGAGGAAAGTAGACGACAGTTGACAGCCCATGCAGAAAGATGGCAGAGGGAGAGTGTTATTCCTACTAATTTATTATTGTTGAAAAGAGGGGAAGAAAGAAAGGACATCACGTGATATACAGGTACTCTCTTTCTTTCCTTCTCATTGTCCTCGGATTCTGTAATAAAAATGTCGAGAATCAAAGAAAAGGAAAATCATGCAAAGCCTGGCTGCTGCTGCTGTCTTACATCTTCTATTGTCGTTTTTATACTGGCATGTGTATGCGTTTCGCACTAATTTTACAGCTAACATTTTTATAAAAAAATTGGAAAATAATCCATACCAAAAATTATTTAGAGAAATGGTTATTTTATAAAATGAAAAGAATTAAAGTTAGAATGACTAAAATAAAAATTTACAAAAGTATTTAAACCGAAATTGCATTTACCCTTTTTACTTAAACATTGTGTTTCACCTGATCATTAAAAATACCTTTTCTTTGCATTTTAGAGACTAAAATGAAAGAAAATGAAATAAGAGGGACTAAAACAAAAATCATTCTAAAGCATATCAAACTATGAATACAATGTGAAACTTTGAAATGTCATAATTTTGTGCTCGGGTGTCCGATTGAGGCGATTTTTTAATCCTCGTAACTTTTCAAGATCTACATAAATTATTCTAAAACAACCTTATTGTTTTCATCCCGAAAAACATTGTTTTGGCCTTCAATTTTATTAAAAAATTAACTCTTTGACGTTGATTTTTTTAACCTTTCGACTTAAAAATTCAATTTTTCTGTAAAAATATGTATCATTATCCTCAAAGATTCGATATGTACTTTTACTACATAATGAAAATTTTCATTTTTGGTCCTATGATTTTAATTTATTTTCAACTAGGTCTATTTAATTTTAACACGTGACCAAAATGAATATTTCAGAATACAATAAGGGGAGGTTCTGCGGTACGGCGCCTAATATGCGGCTAATATACGGCGTAACCGGCTAGGGAGGTGACTGGTTAAAGATCATGTTTCCGGTAAAAGTTACCGATTATGTTGATCCGAATATCAATATAGTCGGTAGCGCCGAATTTGTTGTTAAGTTGGAGCTGATGGGGACTCGGACATTTGGACTATAACAAAACCGGTAAAATTACCGGTTATGTTGATCCGAATTTCAATATATTCGGTAGCGCCTAATTTGTTGTTTATTTCGAAAGTATCCATACTTTATAAATCATTATAGAAACTTTTTGAACAACAATGTAACCGCGGTTGGAAAAAATATCGAAAATATCGATATTTTTTTAAGAGCGTGCGCAAAAGAATCGGTACAATTAAAGATCATGTTTCCGGTAAAAGTTACCGATTATGTTGATCCGAATATCAATATATTCGGTAGCGCCGAATTTGTTGTTAAGTTGGAGCTGATGGGGACTCGGACATTTGGACTATAACAAAACCGGTAAAATTACCGGTTATGTTGATCCGAATTTCAATATATTCGGTAGCGCCTAATTTGTTGTTTATTTCGAAAGTATCCATACTTTATAAATCATTATCGAAACTTTTTGAACACCAATGTAACCGCGGTTGGAAAAAAATATCGAAAATATCGATATTTTTTTAAGAGCGTGCGCAAAAGAATCGGTACAATTAAAGATCATGTTTCCGGTAAAAGTTACCGATTATGTCGATCCGAATATCAATATATTCGGTAGCGCCAAATTTGTTGTTAAGTTGGAGCTGATGGGGACTCGGACATTTGGACTATAACAAAACCGATAAAATTACCGGTTATGTTGATCCGAATTTCAATATATTCGGTAGCGCCTAATTTGTTGTTTATTTCGAAAGTATCCATACTTTATAAATCATTATCGAAACTTTTTGAACACCAATGTAACCGCGATTGGAAAAAAATATCGAAAATATCGAAAAAATTTTAAGAGCGTGCGCAAAAGAATCGGTACAATTAAAAAAATTCTACATAACAGGTTACATTATTAATTCATATAATGTAACCGGTAAATCTTTACCGGATTTATTGTTTGGTGTCGAAAGAATCGACACAATTCATATTAATTCATAATGATATAACCGGTTAAAAGTATCTACTCTCCCACTCGCCTTTGTATTGCTTGCATTTACAGAAAACCTAAGAGAGAAGAGTATTTGAAATCGAGCCGAGTTTGGTTGCATTTACAGAAAGCCTAATTTGTTGTATCAGAATCGAAAGGAAAGGTTTTGGGTTTGGGGACTTTGAAGTAAAAGGTATGTTGTCGAAACCCTAGTTTTTTGGTAATGTAGTATTGGGTAGTTGGGGATAATGTTTTGGGTTTAGTGATGTTGAAGTAAAATCGGAATTCGGATCGACTCCTCGATATAGGTCAAAATTGTGTAATTATATTTAGGAAAAAAAATATCGGAACTTTGTTCTGAAAACTTATCGGTAGAAATTAATAATGTCGGTAGAAATTATATATCGAAACTTTTGTCAGAAAACTGAAGCGAGCGAGATGGGTTCTAAGGATCATGAAGATGTTGTTCAAGATGAGACTGAAATGATTCAAATGGAGGCGGAGAGAGTAGATAGGGAGGAAAATCCGAAGAAACCAAAGGGTGGATTTCTGTACTTCTAGTAAGTAGAAATTGTGAAATGATTAATCTGTAAATTGTAATTGGATGAAAGTATTTAAGAACATTTAAACTTTCCTATCATGACAGTATTGAAGAATGTCAGAGGATGAGGGATTGTGGGACTTACACTGTCGGTTCGGTATGTAAATTGAAATTATAGTGAATATATTGGAGGTTGAATATTTTGATTGTTTATGGTTTATGCATAATTTGCAGGTGAGAGACGTGGTGGCGAAAAAATGGTACACGATGAGTGAAACTGAGAAGCAACCATTCAACATGTTGTCCATAAATGCTAGAGAAAACTATGAGGCGAAGAAGAAGAAGAAGAATGTATTCATTATAGTTGTAAATATTTTGATAAATGATATATAAAAACTCTGACATTATATGAATATTATTTACATAGGAAGTGTCGACTAGGTGTAGCATAAAACGAGTGCACCACATAGTAGAGGAGTTGAAAGCGAAGGATAAATCAAATCTGTTGGAAGAAATGGGGTTTGGATCTCTTATTGGGATTCAGGACCGACCAATTCGGAGGGAATTGTGTCGGTTGTTGATGGGAGATTTTGATTTGCAGAAGTGTGATGTGCGATACGGAGAATATTCATTTCATTTTAGTGTCTGAATTGTTGAAGCCGTATTGGGGCTACAAAATAAAGGCCAGAGTGTGGATGAAGTTATAAAGAGGGAGGATTGGAAATTACTTGTGCAGAAGTATGGCCTAACGTCTAATGTGTCATTTGCTACACTTGAGGACGAAATAAAAAGTGGCAAGTATGAAGGGGATGATCTGAAGGCCCGGGTACTATTGTACATTGTCGGAGTATTCCTTTGTCCAACGGGTGATTCATCCCCGAGCAAGGATAGTATGAAGTTATTGTGTGACTCCGGGTTTAGAGGTGAATTAAATTGGGCTTCATATGTGTATGACAAATTAATTGATGCAATCAAGACTTTTCAAAAGTCCAAAAACCCCTCATACCTCAAAGGATGCATTGCTGTCTTAGAGGTAAACGAGTTGAATATTGGTATTGGTTTAGAAAACTTTGTAAGTAGTTATTATAGAAAATGATAAAGTTTATAGAAAATGCAGGTTGCATTGTATGATTTTTGGTCAGATTCTTCTTGTGTGCCGACATTCCGAAAAACCGGAGTGGCACGCATCACTGCCTGGGGCAAGGAAGAAGTTGTTCGAGTTATGGCAAAGTTAAAGTTGGAATTACCGAAAAAGAATGTAAGGGTAATGCTCATATTGTTAGATTACTAAGGACTTAAAAAAGAAAGATGCTCTAATAATGTAGTTTATTTGTGAAGGTTGGCGAGGAGGAAGAGGAGGAAGAGGATGAAGAGGAGGAAGAGGAGAAGGTAGAATATAAGGTGAAAGTGAATGAAGGGGGAAGTAAAATTGACATATTGATTGCTGAGTTGGCGGAGGTTAAAAAACTCGTTTCTGATTGTTTGCAAAGACAATCCAGAATCGAACAGGCTATTGAGAGCTTAAAGGGGGAAGTAGGGGAAAAGTTTAATGGTGTTGTTAAAGAAGTGGTGAAATTGAGGGGTGAGTTAAAGGGGGTGATTGAAACGGTGGAAAAAAAAATTGGATGAGGGGATACATTTAAGTCCTGAAATAAACAAAAAGAGGAGTTATGTTGAGGCAAAATATGATGAACTTATAAAAAATGATGAAGAAAATGTAGAAGAATTGAGTAAGAGGGTGGAGGAAAATATAAGAGAGGTCCACCATGAAGATACGAGGACACCGGATCATGCAATACATGTAGAGCTCGATTCAGGGTGTCCTGCACCAAAGAAGCAGAAGACTAAAAAGGTAAAATGAAGAATACAAATGACATCCGTTTTGATTATTGTGTTGTGGCTAATATCTATTGATATATCGTAGGTTACGAAGGTGAAAATACCAAGTGGAATTGATGCTGTGGAGGCTGCGATGTGTGATTATGTATGGAATAGTGGATTGTTAGAACCATCGTAAGTTATATATATTGCTTTGCGAGTGATATTTAAATAAATGTGGGAAAAAATTAATACAAAAAATTGCTTCTATAGAGATGTTATCGTAGATTACGGGCTCGAACACGGCACAGTAGGCGACCTTGGCTGCTTAAAACCCGGGGAATGGCTAATAAGTCCGATTATTAATTTGAAAGGCTGGTTGTTGGGTTACGATTCGATGAGGAAAAGTTCAGCGAAGCGGAAGATTTGCTATCTACCATCCGAATTTGTGGTAAGTTACAGTTTTACACATTTTCGTGTCCAATTTGTTCATGGCTGGTCAATTAATAGAGATTGTTTTTTAAAATGCAGACCGGGTTGATAATGGACGATCAAAATGCGCCGAATCTTATAAGCTTCTTTTCTAGAACATTGATGGACCATAATAATTTCACCGATTGTGACATGGTAAGATATTTTTGCGTACATGTTGTTAAGTATGTAAATAATAACAATAAATGTTCTAATATCTTGTGTGACAATTGTTGTAGATCTTCATGCCAATAAACGATTCGAATAATCATTGGTGTCTCTTGGTGTTGGATATGGTTGATCGTGTAGCATCGTTTCTTGATAGTCTACATAGATCTCCCCGGCACAAGACTAGAGTGGAGCAAACCAAGAAAATAGTATGTGTCGATACATTTTGTAATTTATAATACATAAATTCTTCGTAATCTAATTTTAATTTTTTTTGACGCAGTTGGAATGTTTACATAAATTTAGTGAGGACGAGGCGTTTTGTGCCCAATTTGGGAAGATTAAGGTACCACCGAGGGATTTAAAATTCGTGGTCCGTAAGACGAAGGTGCAAACGAACGGGTATGAAATTTGAGTATTTAATAAGTCAAAAAACAATAATGCTTATCTACTATTTGACATTTTGCGTCATTATAATAGACATGATTGCGGAATGTATGTGGTCATGTGGATGGAAGTTATTTCTGAAGGGAGGTCACCGGATGATTTGGTAAGTGGTCCGAAAAGGACTTTATTGTTAATAAATTTTGGCACTGACATTGACTCCTAATTTGAATGTAGGTTGTTGGGGATTTTGATCGTCCGAGAGTTTTAAACGATCTCGTAAATCACGATTGTAATAGAAGGAGAGCGAAGTTCACAACTGCTTGCCTGGAACGTATGAAAACATAATTATGTTACCATAATTTTTCCCACTATGTAAATGATGATATCATAGTTAGTTTGTTGTAAATTATGTTAACATATTAGCTTCTTGAAAAAGTGTAGAGACATTCCGTATAAAAAATCCAGAAGAAATCAATACTTATTTTCCTTTATGATGCAATTGTCGATACTCTTGTAAAAATATCGAAACTTTTATACGAAATATATGTATCCTTAGAGTAACAATCCCCGACAAAATCGGAACTTTTTTTCCTTCATTATTAAATTATCGATAACTTTTGACACAGACGGACTGCCATAGCTTAATGGAATTAAAGTTTCGATACTTTTTCTGCCGCTATGAGTAAAAATATCGAAACTTTTATACGAAATATATGTATCCTTAGAGTAACAATCCCCGACAAAATCGAAACTTTTTTTCCTTCATTATCAAATTATCGAAACATTTTGACACAGACGGACTGCCGTAGCTTACTGGAATTAAAGTTTTGATACTTTTTCTGCCACTATGAGTAAAAATATCGAAACTTTTATACGAAATATATGTATCCTTAGAGTAACAATCCACGACAAAATTGAAACTTTTTTTCCTTCATTATCAAATTATCGAAACTTTTTGACACATACGGACTGTCGTAGCTTACTGGAATTAAAGTTTCGATACCTTTTCTGCCGCTATGAGTAAAAATATCGAAACTTTTATACGAAATATATGTATCCTTAGAGTAACAATCCACGACAAAATCGAAACTTTTTTTCCTTCATTATCAAATTATCGAAACTTTTTTTCCTTCAAATATCAAATTAGCGAAACTTTACCGTTTTCATTACTGAAAAAAATAATGTACCCGGAGACATGTCAATGTTTCCGGTAACGATTAAATCGGAAATATAGGCGGGATTTCTATTTAAACCAGCACTAAACTTAAAGGATTTTATCGAAACTATTGCAGAGAACTCTTCAACTCCAACGACGATTACCACCGTTCAGAGAAATTGCACCGTTCAACCTGGGTAAACTCAACACCGACGAGGACGATTTGTACGATCATATTTACAGGTTAGTAAAAGTGACTGATTTTGCGTACTTTAGGGTTAGGGTGTTGCACGATTTTGGAGTAACCGTTCCTCTTCTGCATATAACAGTTGTAATGGCACCCAAAAAAGGGGTACCCATAAAAGGGGCACTCAAACGGAAGAGAGGTTCTGCTGCCAAGATAAAGACATCTTCGAAATCAAGGTCTGCTGGTCAAGTAAGTTCAAGTTCTTCTAAAAAAAATATGTCTTTTGAATCGCAAAACTTTAGAAGCACCGATGAGAAACTTACATATGATAGCAATTTCAAAACGAGGAAGATTCGTCCAGAATGTGTTATTGACTTGGACTTCTTCTTCGATGAGAAAAAAAAAATTTGGGTTTAAAGAAACATTTACAAATTGGGGCTGGCTTGAACTGCTTGGTGTAGAACCAAAATATTACCCCAATCTGGTTAGAGTTTTCTACAGTAATGCAAAATTAGACCTCCAGCCTAGTATGGGAAAAATATTAGGAATTACGACTCATGTCATGGGTAAGGAGATATATATAGATGCGTCATCTATTGCTGCTGGTATAGGAGTGAAGAATGTAGAAGATTCCGATGAACATGTTTTAGAACCTACCATGAAACGTGTTGATCGGAATAGTCCCATTAACCTTGGTGCGTAGGGCAGATTGTTCCACCTTCTTGTCACTTGGTTTCTTCGGCCGTCCGGTGGGAAATTTTCACAAATTCGAGATACTGATTACTGGTGGTTGTCTAAATATGAATCAAGAACCGCTCCAAACATAGCAAAACTGATATATGAGACAATTCTACATATAGTGAAGAAGGGTGCTTCCATTACAACCTCACTACCATATGGATGCATAATTTGCCATATATTGAGGAAGGAAGGAGTGGAATTCAATCTTGACTACCCTCTTCGACTATCCCGGAAGATCGACATGATTACCTTGACAAAAGCGGGATACGATTTTATTGAAAACGTCGGTTGGATAAACAAATGTGTAATTCGAGCGGAACAAGGCAACGACCAAGTGGTGACAGTTGAAGCAGAACCCCACGAGCGGATGCAAGAAGATGAGATCGAAGGGGTGATTACCATGAAGTCAGTGATGGCTTACATGGTTCATTTCCGCGAGCATATGGATGCTCGTTTTGGCGATATTAATGACCAAATAGGAAAAATGCGAGCAGATATTTCCTCACTTCGTGCTGACTTCTCCAACTTCCGTAATCAATGGCTTCAAAGCAAATACAAACCCATAGGTAAAATAACCCTTTAAATTTACTATTCACATTCGGTTATTTGACTATTGACATGCTTATAACAGAAGTGGAGAATCCAGTTGTGCATGAAGAGGATGATACGGTGCCTGAAGAGGAGAATGATGAAGAGGTACACAGTTCAGATGATGATGACAGTGAAGACCCCAACAGATATATGATTTCTGTAATACAGAACAAAAAACTTGTCATTTTTGATGTCAACGGAGTCCTTGCATATTATACAAAACAAACTCCCAGAGGTAATTAAATGTCTGCAAATTTGTTTTCGGCTATAAAGAAAACAATAATGTTGAATTTTTTTTCATGTTGTAGATGTTATACTGAGGCTAGGTGTAGAAGAATTTATGCAATTTTGTTTAGAGAATTTTTTTGTTGGAATATGGTCATCGAAGTTGAGGTTAGCACCGTTATGATTAAAATTGTTAACATTTAACGTTGACCTCTTAAAGATTTTGAAGTTTATCGTGGTAATTGTTCACGATTGCAGGCATAACATTGACCTTGCTCTTAACAAACTACCCGTACAATATGAACGATATATATTCATCTGGGTAAGATGCTTCTTATTTGGCACTGACATTGAATTTGTTATGATTCTTACAAATTTGTGCTTTACAATTTACTATAATCAGGATCAATCAAAGTGCAAAGAGGAAGAGGAATACACCTTCTGCAAAGACTTGCATCAAGTTTGGAATGAGTATCCTCAATTCAAATAGGAGAATACACTGTTGGTGGATGATTCTACCGAGAAAATGAGGCATAATCCAGTGAGTAATATTTTTGACATTCAATTTATTAATAACGTAATATGCTATTATTTTGTTAATTTATGTTTTCTGTATAGGAATACAGCTACATATGTCCGCATCCCTATAACCAATCATCTTGCAACGACAATGCGTTAGGTATGACAGTTACATATGTGACTTATTCCATTGGTTTATTTATATATTGAAGATGTTGACAGTCTGCTAATTTGGCTTATTTTTATATATCCACAGAAAAGGGCGGAAGCATCCGAGAATTTTTCGAAAAGTTGGCGAATGACCATAGTACTGTACCCGAATTTGTTAAAAATAACCCTTTAGACATTTGAATGTTATATCATATTGTTGTATGCATGGGCGGAGCCACTAAGGGGATTGGGGTGTCTGATGACACCCCAAAATTTTTTGGAAATCGTATTTTTCTATATAATTTGTATATGAACAAATTGAAAATTATATAATTCACACCTATTTATAAATAAAATGACACCTCTTTATAAAAAAATTAACTCCTCTTAAATACCGTTCAAAAAATGACACCCCTTAGAAAAAATTCTGTTGATCGGTACTTGCTGTATTCCAAATGTCCTCCTTGCCCTGAGACATAAAAAAGTGATTGATATTAAAATTAACCATAAACAAACAATTGAAGACAATATGTTGTAGAATAGATAAAGTAACTTACATTACAAGACTCATCTCCGGGGCCGTAGGACCATTCCGCATCGTTGTCAAAAAAGTCACTCGAGGTAGGTTGTGTACAAGAATCCAGACCCAGCTTTAATTTAGGACACGTTACTCTGTTATGTCCCTCAATGTTGCAGAAAGAGCATTGCCTACTTTTCTTCTGGACCATCTTCTTTTGGACTACTTTTCTCTTTCCTGTTCTTTGTTTAGGGTCGCCAACGCGAACTCCATTATCAACATTTCGTCGTTTACTTGAATCTTTCAAACCGAACGAGTGTTCAAATTCGGCAGTTAGTCTTTTCATCTCATCTCTTGCGGTTATGAAAGATGCATCTGTCTTTGATGCAAAGTAGCATAAACGACTTGACGTTGCACGTAGGGCCGCGAACCGTGCCATTTGCATAGCTTCAGGTGCTACATTGAAGTCAAGGAAACTTGGTGCAGCAGCCTTCGCCTCCTTGGTCCATCGAGTTAGAATCAACGACTTTGGAATACATGTGTAATCCAAGTGCTTCAGAACATGCAGTTGATGGGAACATGGAATTCCTACTGTCTCAAATTTCCTACACGAGCATGTGACGGATTCCGAGACAACATCAACAGATACGTCAAATCTAATGTTCTTTTCCTTGTACTTTGACAGAACAAAATGCATACACTCATCTGATAATGACTGAATTTGTTCGTCAATCCGGTACAAGGTCTCCTCTTGAAGTTTTTCTTGGAAGATACCAAATGATGCTCGCGTATAAATTTCACCACCATTGCTTTCTAGGTCTTTGAGTTTAGTGATCTGGAAGGGCGTTGTCTGCGAACTTAAGCAATCTGCTTGCAACTCGTTGATACGAATTTTACCAATAGTTTGTTCAATTGTACGAACTACGTCTACATATGTCTTCTTCTGTATCAGAGCACGTCCGAGTGCAGCATTCAAGGACTCGCATCTTTGTGTGGATCGCAAATTCGCAAAGAAATGACCCGTTTGATATGCTTGAGCCCATAAGTTCCGAGTATTTCCCTCCTCTATCACCCATGGATGGTTTTCGACGTTGAATTCGGAAATCACCCTAGACCATTCACTATCAAATTCGTTGGTTGTCCACCACGAACTCATACATCTATTAAATGCTGTGCTAAATTTGCTGTCAGCAATGTTAGCTTGTATATTGCGAGATAGATGCCAGGAACATAATCTGTGCTTCGCATAAGGGAAAACACATTTGATAGCCCTATGCATTGCCCTATCCCCATCTGTCACAACTGAAAGAGGCGCTTTATTCATCATGGCTTGTAGAAAATTTCGCAGCACCCACTCGAATGATTGAGTCGTTTCGTCAGCTATGATCGCAGTAGCAAATACTATTGTGCTATGGTGATGATTGACACCGACAATAGGCATA
The DNA here is from genome assembly GCA_030270665.1 of Hibiscus trionum. Lineage (NCBI taxonomy): Eukaryota > Viridiplantae > Streptophyta > Magnoliopsida > Malvales > Malvaceae > Hibiscus > Hibiscus trionum. The sequence goes on from BSYR01000016.1 coordinate 3,126,194, forward strand.
ATTGGTCGTGCATAGTAATTACCTTTGTAAGTTGTGTCGAACGCAATAACATCACCGAAGCAAGTGTAATCTGATCTCGATGTTGAATCAGCCCAAATAAGATGCTGCAATGCCCCTGATTCATCTGTGGAGTATGTCATAAAAAACCCCAGATCATCTTCTTTCTTGTAATCAAAGTAAGCAATGAGTGCATTCACATCCCCATTGACAAGCTCCTTTGCTTTACCTCTATCAAGTGCATTGTACAGGTCTTTACTAGTAAATCCAACATTATGAAATCCCCCTGCCTGATTCATGAAATATTTCATTACCTTTGATGTACCTACACCAACATCTTTCAACGCTGTTGCCTCAGCCACATCAGACTCAGTCACACCTCTATTTGAACGCATAAATGGTGTCATAAAAGGTGTGCATAATGCATGATTATGTTCGTGGAAAGACTTACTTATAACCCACTGATCTTTTGTTGTTGTTGCTGTGACAACGATTTTGGCCTTGCATCCTGTTCGTGTAAGTGGCGTATGAGATCGTTGACGATTAACAGTTTCGACTTTCGTACACCTAAACCCTTCTTTTGAACAACAAAATCCATGTGTCTTCACATTCCCTTCGCCATCCAGCCGTGTTGTTCCTCGACGTGCACTAAAACCATGTTTTATTGCGTATGCCTTGTAAAAATTCCATGCTTCCTCACGTGAAGAAAAGAGCTGACCTACCAACCGTTCCGAATCATCAACGGTCAACTGTTCGTCTTGCAAATTCCCGCTACCATTAACATCGTTGGATGGAGTACCTTCCATTTTCTTAAACACGATTTTTTGAAGTGGTCCAACCTTTTCCTGTAAATGACTTCTGTTGTCGTTGTGTTGCTTTCATTTTCAGGTAGTAAATTCGGTAGGTTGTGGTGGTTGATGGTTGTTGAAAGCATTAAGAGCATTTATTTCTTCCTTCCTACAAAGTTAACGTGCAATAAATTGTAGTCTATTATCGATACAATTTCCCCGCCTACTGAAAAAGTTTCGATCCTGTTGTAAAATTCCATGATCCGTTACCAAATCTGCGCGAAAATATCGATTCTTCCTGTCCTTCACGATAAAATATATCGATACTTTCAGAAACAATGAATTCTCATAGGTTGCTGTAACTAAAGTTTCGATTCAATTATTCCCCTTTCTGAAAATGTTTCGATACTTTTGTTAAATTCCTTGATATGTTACCGAATCTGCTCGAAAATATCGATTCTTTCTGTCCTTCACGATAACAATTATCGATACTTTCAGGCACACAGGATTGTCCGAGGTTACTGGAACTAAAGTTTCGATACATTTTTCCAACGTACTTAAAATGTTTCTATCCTGTTGTAAAATTCCATCATAACAACACGAGTCTGATCGATACTTTCTGTCGGTTACTATAAAATTATCGATACTTTCAGGCACAAAGGATTCTCTGAATTTACTTATTAAAGAATACATGTTGAAAGTTTTCTTAAATGAAATGCGAATTAAAGTTTTCATTCCACTTAAATTTACTTATGTGGTGTTTTTCTTTCCTATAAATACCCACGAATTCCACCATCATTTACTCATTCCAAATTCTCTCTAAACACCAAATCTTTTGCTCACCTTATGGCAAAATTTCAGGCAACATTTCATTTTCTCGATACTCATTTTCAGTCAACAATCACCGCCAAAATGTCACTGAAAGATTTAATACAGTTGACAACAATCGAGGTTAGTAAACACGGCGACAAACATATTTCTTCCATGGAATGTCGAATCCCAACACCGTCAGCAAACGAAACGCACTACGTTATGAAGCTTACGAACGAAACAGACGTTCGTAACATGTATGACCGCCTCAATTCCGTCGGAGCTACAGACGTCGATTTACATGTTAAGTTTGACGACGTCAACGCCGGCGAAGGTAGTTCGTCTGCACCCGTACAACCTGATCCGAACACTGAACACGCACAGTCTTCACTGGATGTTGATGCGGCTGCGGACGAGCTGCAACTTTTTATGTACAGGCGTCGACAAAGAAAACAACAGCTGATCGAAGAACTAAACCTAAGTTCAGACGTGTCCACTGACTACGATGATTCAGATTAACAATAAACTTCTGAAATTATCTTCCAATTATGTTATATGACGTCTTATTTCATCCTTTATCCCTTACTTGTCCACTGCCTCCAAATAAAGTTTCGATAGATTATTCCCCCTTTCTGAAAATGTTTCGATACTGTTGTAAAATTACATGCTACGTTAGCAATTATGGTCGAAATTTTCGATACTTTAATCCTACTTGCAAACAATTATCGATACTTTTAATTCACATATGGATCCCAATTGCATACTGGAACAACAGTTTCGATACGATTTACACACTATTAATTAAAAACCCGATACTTTTGAGAGAAGATCAATGTTTCCGGTTCGAATATCGTTCGAAAATATCGATGCTTTTACAAAAATATCGATAATTAACAATAACTTAAGGCTTGCCATAGCTTAATGGGAACAAGATTTTCGATACTTTTTTCCATGTTTTAATGTAATTATCGATACGTTTGCAAAAACATTAATGTTTCCGGTATATTTTTACTGTATTCTTTATTCATTACATCAATGTATCCGGTTTATTATTACCGTTTTCATTATACACTTCTACAACTTTGCATTCCAGTGTTATGTCATTTAACTTGTATCACATGCACCGTTTACTGCTCATCCTGTATAAAGCTGAAACCCATTATCTCCGGAAGGAATCTGATTCTTCATTTTCAGTATCCTATCTTTTCACTTGTATCACGCATGCACCCATCATGACCTTCATTTATTTGGTAGTTCTCCTAGTTCTACTCATTTATTTCTATAACCTCGGGAAACGAGGAGAAGAACGAATCTGATCCTACCTTTTCATTTTCGCGTCTTTCCAACGTATCACATGCACCGTTCTGTTCATGTACCTTCTCCTCATTTATTTCTATAACCCGGGAAACGAGGAGAACGAACGAATCTCTGCCTTTTTAGTCTCAAGCATTATCACTTTCCCTCCCAATCGGAATTTGCCTATAAATTAACAACTCCTCTATTTACTCTTCACAACATCTTCAAATTAATCTACTAAACCCTTTCCTTTACTTTTATAATCAGTTCTCTTTCACAATCTTCTACTCTACAATGAGTTCAAGAAGAAGTTCGGGTAAAAATCCTCAACCTTTGGCAAAGAGGAAGATTGATTTCGAGACATCATCAAACAGTGATGATGATTTCTATATTGATTCAGATTCTGATAATGACGAACAACTAAGCCACGAGGCTTTGAAATCCAGCAAATGCTTCAGGAGTTTCTTCGAGGCCTTCGATCGAATGCACTCTGTCAACGACCCTACTACGAAATGGCTGTGTCCAGCATGCCACGGAGGTCCTGGTGCCTTCAAGTCGTTTGGTGGCCTTCAGTCCCTACTCACCCATGCAAAAACCAAAGGAGGAGAAAAGCTGAAAATTCATCGCCTCCTGAGTCAGATGTTGGAGGAGGAATTGCGAAGAAGGGGTACTTCGGCCACTCCTCAACCTCAACGTCAAGCTTCAGGCCAATGGAGTGGTCTGATTAATGATGCTGCTATTGTCTCCCCCCCCCCCCGCCTTCAAGCAACCAGGAACCTCATCACCAAATACTCTGGCCACCCATGGTGATGATTATGAACACACAGCTTCATAGAGATGGAGATGGGAAGGTAGTTATATAACTTCTCTGAATTATGTTTTCATTAATATTATATTTTAATACTTGTTTTTTTAATTTTCTGCTTGCTTCAGTGGATTGGTATGGGAAACCAACAGCTTCTCGACCATTTCAGTTCCTATGGTGCTGTTGCCAAGGCTCTCCATTCATACCGTCCACAAGGCCATCATGGGATGAGCCTTCTGATTTTTTAGAGCACGGCAAGAGGTTATCTAGATGCTCAGCATCTGCATAACCAGTTTGCTGCCCAAGGTTTCGGGTTAGATGCTTGGCAACGTCATGCTCCATCCCCTCCTTCCAGCCAGCGCCAACTATATGGTTACATGGCTGAAAAAGAAGACATACACATCTTCAACCGCCATCTCCAAGGTTAGAATTCTCTATCATTTTCTTCTTTTATTAATAACAAGATACACTTCTGCTCATACTTATGCAAAAAAAATTTGTTCATTAGGCAACCAAAAGGTCAAGTTTGAGATGCGACCATATGCACAGATGGTTGGACATCAAGCTGGTGCTGGAACAAGTTCCATGGGTGGCAGGGGGACTTGAAGGGAGGAGTCTTTTTTTCTTCTCAATTTCTTTTTTTCTTTCCGTTGCCGTCTAATTTGTTGTTAATCTTTTGCTTTTGTAATCTTTTTCCTTCATTCTAATTCATATAAACGATTTAATAGAAGTATCCATAATTTTTATAAATTTTCCATACTTTTTCGAAAGTATTCATACCTCTGATAGAAGTATCCAAACATTTGATATAAGTATTCATACTTTGCCTGCAAGTAAAAGAAAGTATACATACTTCTAATAAACGTATCGAAACATTTAATATAACTATCCATATGTTTTATTTAAGTATCCATACTATCGACCCACAATTGAACCAGTTCCAATGTTTTTATTAAAATATCGATAATTTTGTATAAGGTATCGATTCTTATTGGCTACCTATTATGTTATCCTACTACCGGATATATTGATAACAAGTTTCGTTAAACTTTTCAAAAGTATGGATATTTTCGAAATCAACATATCCGGTACCGCTTACCGAATACATTATAACAAATTAGACGCTACCGGTTTTTTATGTCTGACCGTTAACTTCAAATTACCGGTTACCATTATTTATTCATTTTTTTTACTGTTTTTTACCGGATACATCATTTCATATCAACATATCCGGTACCGCTTTACCGAATACATTATATACCTTATCATGTTTCCGGTAACGCCGTATATTAGCCGTATATTAGGCGGCCGCATGCTAGAAAAATCCTACAATAAGATTACACTGTTTCTGAATGCAATCTCTTTTTTAGGCTATCTTCTCTAAAAGTGCCACCTAAGTTTTTTTTTTCATTTTTGTTTTAGCCGGTTGCGACACTAGCAAAGGTGCTAGTCGCCGATCGTCAGTACTTTTTATTTCTTCTTTGCTTTCTTTTGTCCTATATTTACTTTAAAAAAAATAATTTCGTCTTTATAGCACATTTTTCTCTACCTTTATGACAAGTTTTCAATCTTCTTTGTGAGTCGTTCGGTCATTCTTTTTGTATATTTTTTTTTCAAGGTTGAATTTGACACCGCATAGATTGATCAAGACGACACTTATATGTTATCATGTTGTTCTTTCCTGCTATGGACTCTCATATTGAATTTGAATGCGCGATTTGCGTTCGTGGATAATTTTCTCACGACGTTCGACTCTAATTTGTGGTTATCGGTGGTCTTTCAGTAGTTTGATCTCCTTTTTTGGTTCATTTGTCGATGTAGTTAGATTTATTCGTACATATATTTTGTTCGAGTCTTTTGGTTAGATTTTTAACCTTTTCTATGTATGGTCCTTGTATGATCTAAAGTGGCTAGTTTCTTGAGTTAATGTTATACGAAAATATATAAATTATGTATTTAGTTTACGATGATAGTTGTAAACCCTTGTTGTAGTTTTGAATATTTCTCTTTTTAATGAAAATAGTTGCTTCTATTCATAAAAAAAAGTTTTCCAATGCAGTATAATTACACAATTACATTAACTTTGCGTCTATTTTCTTAAAGTTTTCACCTTTTATCCCTCTAATTTTAATTCTTTTCAATTTAATCTAAAAATGAGAAAATTTTGTCCTAATTTGTTGGTAATTGTTGACTCCTCCTGAAACGACTCCCTTTTGTATTATAGAAAATGGCCATTTTGTAAATGATTTTTTTATATGAACCATTTCCAAATTTTTTAAAAATATTAGTCTATTTTTCCCTAATTAACCCTTCCATCTCTCCCCCACCACTTCAACAATTAATTCAGAAACACAGATATCCAAATATCTATAATCACATTTGTGATTTTTGTCCAAATATCTTTTCAATTTATAAATCAGATATAGACATCTAAATGGTTTCGGCAACATGTTACGATTGATTTTTTTTGACCAAATCTGAACAAAACGGGTTGATAGAATTCAATTGAATATATATAATTGATATGTTTTAATCATTCGTCCTAAACTTAAAGTCTTGCGTCTATCCTGATCATATTTTTATCTACTTATTTAACATGTTTTCATCTTATTTTGTAGAATCTTTCATTCCTTGAACAATTATAACGTCATATATTTATGTTAGGAAAGGTATACGGTTTGATACGACTAGATCTATTTTAGAGGTAATTTATTGATGCAACTAAAACTGTAAGCGAAACAAATTACAAGGATAACATAGCCTTTATATTTCAGGAATTTTTTTTTTTGATTTGTGATCACCGACGTTCAAGCAAGACTTTGATCATTGATTTGTGATATACGTTTAGTTAGATAAAAATAAAGAGATTTCGATGATGATTGTTAATATTTTTTTGATAGAGATGATTGTTATATTTTCTGTGAATTATGGAACAACGATTTAAATGGAAGAGCTTATGATTGTTATTTATACCCTTTAGATTTTTCTTGTTATTGTTTTAATCTTCATGTTGGGATATATTGTATTTAATGTATATTTTTACTATTTAATAAGATTCAACCTCTTGTTTTTATCTAAAAAAAATAAGTGTGTTTAGTTTTAGAGAACATGTTTGTGGGTGCATGACCCCACAAAAATATTGGCCATGTTTGACAATTAGCGGATAACTAATAGCGGATAACAGATTACATTAGCTGATAGCTGATTGCATTAGCTGATTTGACTAGCGGATTGTATTAGCTGATTGTATAAAAGTGTTTGGTAAAATTAACTGATAGCTGATAGTTGTTAGATTATTTAAACAAGCAAAATGACATATAAGGGCATTATTATATTCAATACTTGTTTGAATAGTTTATTAGTTATCAATATTTTGTATCTAATCAATATTAATTAGATTTATAAAATTATTTTTAATTTAACTTTTCTAAACATATTCAAATGATTTATATATTAATTTATTATTTATATAATTATTTTAATATAATTTAATTAATTAATAAATTTAAATACACATATAAATATGTGATAATAAAAAGAAAAAAATAAATAGAATTAGCTTATAAATAGGGTGAAACAAATATTTAATTTAGGTTATTTTGAGATTTTTTTGTAATTGGTAAGGGTAAAATAGTCTTTACAACTCAAATATCAAACATCTAATCTCAAAAAGGTCCTATTATGAGCTTTTTCAAAATTAGCGGTTTCACTCCAATCCGCTCTTTCAATCCACTATTCACCAAACAACAATATTAGCAGATTTGACTGGTCAAACCTCTAATTTTTGTCCAAATCTCTCTTTACCAAACAAGGTCATTAAAAACTGGAAAACATATTAGGTAAAATTGTTCTGTGACCCTTTAAAAATATATAATTCGGTGTTGGTCCTTTAATTTTTTTAAAAATTAAAATAATCTCTTAATAAATAATAGTTAGTTTGCGACGGTGTTCTGGTGTATATGTTTGTAGGGGAAATGGAGAACTGGTCGAAGTGTTCATAATTTTAGTTGACAGTTTTGACCCACCGTACAGACGCGAGCATATGCAGTGCAGGCAAGTTCCAAAGCCGGTTTCAATTGCCGGCGATTTTTTCTTCAAAATTTTCAACCTGCACAGCTTCTTATTGGTTTGATTTGAAGTAACACTGAAGGATTCCTGAAAGATTCGTAAATGGACTAAAATCGATTTTCTCATTTATTGTGTAGACAGAATTTGAGAAAGTTTAGTTGTTGCAACTTCTTGTCATGTAAGTATTATTTTATTTTGTATATTTATTTTAATTTTTTATATTAAGTGTATTCAAATTAAATGAAGTTGAAATGATGTATTTGTTAATTGTTGTTATTGAGTAGATAGATATTTAATTATAAGTATATACTTATTCCGTCCCACTTATATTATTACATGTTGATTTTTCATAGAGTTTTAGGAATGAAAAGTTATATAGTGTAAAATAATTTAAATGATAAATTTACCCTTAAAAAGTTAATTTTTGTTTTTTTGAAAAAATAAAAAAGGAGAAAAATAAATTTATCTTATAGAAATTGTTAGGGTTTTTTTAAAGTGATAATTTGATCGAGATAATTTTAAAATATAAAAGTGACAATTTATTAAGATGGGAAAATATATGATAAAGTTATTATATAATCCAGATATATTTAGTGTTTGAGTATAGCTTAGTTTGAATATTTAGTTTCTCTATGTAAATATTTAATTGAATAAAATTGAAATGATGTAGTTGTTCAAATATCTAACAAGTATGTATTTTTACTTTGAATATTTAGTTTTGCATTATGGTATATTTAATATGTATATCTCAAAAAATTGTATTTGATATGTATGTTTTTATATAGTCTACAAGTATAATTGAAAGAACTAGAAATGATGTACGTGTTAAAATATTTAGTCCTTATAATTCTAAAAATGGCTAGATGTAATTGTTTGAAATTGAAAATGTTGGCTTCAGTTTTTTTTAATGAAAAGAAGGGATTATTACTGTGTCTCATTAAAAATTCTTATAAATTTATTCGAAGAAAAAATAACACATAAAAATGTTGGCATTATTTTTAAAATATTATAAAATGTTTTAAATTTTGGTGGATTGTTGTATTTGATTTTATGCACATGAAATCTAGAGAAGATGAGCAATATTTTTTTTCTTCACGAGGGTCCATTATAATAGATAAATTCACAACACAGACCCAAAAACATGATGATTAGAAATAATATTACGTTAGAGAAAATGAAGGGGAAATACACATAAAATTACGAGTTGGTATTAATGGTTTGAAGTATAAATATCTCACATATCCCAATCTGATGAGTGATGACCTATTGTGCAATATTCTTGAATCTTGATGATGAAAATGACATTAGAACAATAAGACTCCCATACCCGAAACTATTCAAATTCAAATCAGTTATTATTGGGTAAGCTCGAACTTAAATATCTTAATACTTGACTTGAAAAGTTAATGAGACAGAACTTTATAGAGTGAATTCGAACACAGTTCAACCTTCGTCCAATATTAAGTTCTAGTCTTAAAAGTCATAGCAATTTATATCATTCGGACTCGGATTGAAGGCAGATATAAACACATTTTTTTACGCAGGAATTACAGATTTCTTTCTGCATGAAATGCTCATAGTCATACCTGTGAGCTCATTATTTAAACCTGCAATTGTATTTCATACAAATGAAAAACGGGGAAGCTAAGGTTCAGATATCTAAAATAAATTAGTTTAATCTAAAAGTTAGAAGTAGACCTTGATCGGTAAGGGCCGCACCGTCGAATACGGGGTCACCGCCGGTTTGATTCGAAACAGACGCCCAAAGAAAAAAACAGACAAAGTCCTTAAAATGACTAGGTAATTCCGATTCACATCAAATTTAAAGTCAACATAAAAAAAGAAGAAAAAAAGTACTATCAAAATTCAAAATAGCATACATGGAAAGATACTTGATATCAGCTTTTTACAACTCTGTTTTCAGCGGTTTTTGGCACATTATGGTGCCCTGAAAATCTAGGAACGTATACTGCAGAAGCTCTGATCTTTCGCCGCCTGTCAATTGCGAAAACCCGAAGATGGTAGTCCATGTGTCGACCACACCAGCCACTGCAGGTAGAATTAGCTTCTGCACCCCCAATTTCGCTAGATTCTTTTCGAGTTCATTGACCAAAACTCGACACATTCCGCAAAGACGGTAGTTGAACCTAGTGGCAATGAGGGGCATTTCAGCCACCGTTTCTCCATATACCCTCACGGTAGCCACGGAAACCAACTCATCATTTTCCTCCAGAATCACAGTATAGAATCCCTTAAAATCCAATCGTTTCAGATTTGACCCTCTGCTGAAAATGACATCTTGAACTATATCTCTCCCGGAGTAAACATCGTTACTAGGCTCAAAACACTCATGTATAACATCAAGTGCTACATTCAACTTACTGTGATTCTCTGCAGAAGAATCAAGGCCATTAGCATGATCGGTGTCGCCATTGGAGCAGGTATCGGCCTTCAACAATGTCCAGGTCAGATTGTTCCCCATTGGAATTGGTTTTCCCGTTAGATTCTGTAGGCCAGAAAAGATACTTTCACAGCTATGGCTGCAAAACCAGTTGTTTTTGCCAGTCTGATATTCACTCAGTTTGTTCAATCCTTTCGGTCTCAGGCATCGAACATGAAATTTACGCTCACATTGTTGACAAGCACGAAAACTATCATCGTCGCTTAAAGATCCAACACAACAAATGCCACAACAGCAGGAAGGGCAAAACCAGTCGCCATCCGGAACTTCCTTGAGGCCTACGCATTTGGCATGGAAAGCAGAAGGGCAACGATCGCAGCAAATTAACTCTCCCCCATCGCAACAAACAGAGCAAACATCATCACTCTTATGTGAATCCGAACCGTCTTTTGTCGCATTCACTGGGTTCTCTACCTTGGAACTCGTCATTGAATCGCGAACTTGCCTATGACAATCAGAAAGGGACCTGCCACTGCCATCGTCCAAGATTATATTAGCCGCTGGCCTATGGTTGCTACTACCAGCATGAACCTCGAAAGCGGTGAGAGCGAAAACCCTGAAGCAACAGTCACATTGAATCCCGGAACGAGTTATCCTTCCTTTCTTCAATGGCATCCCCGCCTTGTTTCTGTAATACACTTTCCCAAGCATCGAAACCACATCGTTATCTATCAACCAAGAAAGAATGGTTTTAGGATTACGATGAGAGGAATTCGGAACCGGACCCTCCCGTATTCTTATACTTGACCGTTTGATCAACCGAGGCTTGATTTGATTTTCTTTTTCTTTCAACTTTTTTTCTCTTTTTGGTGGTTGGGGCCGAAAAGATTCATCAAAACCTTGATTTTCCAGAAGCAAACTCTTTCTTTTCAATGGTTGCTTGGGCACCAAGCTTCCAGCCACCATGTGTATTTCTTCTCTCCCGGCCCTCGGCCTCAACTTTTTTTCTCTTTTTGGTAGTCGGGGCTGAACAGATTCATCAAAACCTCGACTTTCTTGAAGCAGACTCCTCCTTTTTAGTGGTTGCTTGGGCTCCAAGTTTCCATCCGCCACTGCTTTTTCTTCTCCCCCGGTCTCCGATAATCCGTCGATATAACTTTTGCAAGCCGCTTTGAGTGTATAGTAAACTTTTCCTTGCGGTGATTGATACCGGAGTTCTAGTCTTCCGTTCTTCGGAGCGTGCCACAAATTCCATCCCATGGCAGAAAGATGGTTTTTGGCTTTGGATGTAAGTTCACTTTTCTTGCCTGGTCCTCCTGTACATGCGTCGTTGCACCACCTGAGGACGGCTTCTTGACATGCTTCACCTTCGACGGCAAACTTTTCCGGCTTACCAGGCTTGGCCGGTTTATCAGCCATGGTTTACTCGAAAGTGAAAAAAGAAAGGTGATTGTGGGCGGTGAAAGGGAAAAGGGAGAGAATTTAGGTATTGTTTTAAAATAAGTGAGAACTGATAAGTCTGAGTTAATCTTCGATTAATTAAAATTAAGATGATATTATTTAATTTCAAAGATTTAGTTTCAACTTATAATTAAGCCTTCCAAATTCCATTAAAAGTTGTTCATTAAATGTATATTTATTTGATGATAAATATAAGAAAGAGGTTAAAATTTGTATCCGATTGTTTTATTTTTAAAGTTCAAAATTTACATTAATCTTAAAATGAAAATTGTTGTGTACCAAAAAATACGGAAATATATTTGTTTATAAAATTTTAATATATATAAATTTGCATCAAACGACTTTTCATTGTATTTTTTTGTTAAATAAAGTTGTATTTTATTCTCACACCATAGTTTAAATTCATACAAAATAAGACAATATAAGTATCATTGGCCACTAAGCCGATTAATGAATCTCACATTTTATTATATTTATTAATTTTAAAATATACAAATACATATTTTAAAACTTTATATGTTGTGTACTCCTCTATTTTAGGGGTTAAAGATTTGGTTTAGAGTTTAGTTTAGTTTGGAGAGTTAAAATTTAAGTTTATGATTTAAGTTTTAGGTTTAGAGATTAAAATTTTATTTTAGTTTTAATAGGCAAATATGTGCCCGAATTATACTCTTTTTTCCAGTTAGGTGACATGTAGCATTTAACGATAGAAATTAGCGACCAACCTTAAATGGGTCACGAAACAAAACTTTAGTTCCTAACTTGGCACGAAAATAGTTTGGACACCTAATTGAAGGAAAAAACGCATAGTTTGAGTATCTATTTGACGGTTAAACCTTTATTTTTCAAAGAGTAAATGTGTTGTTGTTGTTTTTTTTTTATATTTTCATATACTATTTTTTATGATGTAGTTACTTTCCAAAAATCTCATTTAGATATTTTTCTTCATCAAAGTCGTTTCCGCGATGACTTTTTGTAGTCGGTTAGTTTTCAGTATTTACGCTAGTTATATATAAATAAAAGTATTCTTTTTTGATGAGGAATCATTTGTTTCTTTTTAGCTTATTTTTTTTATTTTACTTTGTCATAAGTCATTTTAAATCTACTTTTCTGGTTGTTTTTCATATGCTTGTATGATAGTTTGTTCGTCTGTTTTTTTTTGTAAGATTTGTGTGTCTTTGTGACAGTGTTATCTGATATTATGGTAATTTAACGTTCAGATAACAAGTATTGTCGAGTGTTTCAAGTCACAAGATAATCGGCACTTGCTTACTTTTCATATTCCCTTGTGGGAGTTTGTCGACGTGCCAAGAAACCGCAGCAAAAAAATTATTTGATACATAAACTTTTATGGTTAAAGTATACATCTACTGAAATTTCATTTGGAAGACGGAACAATTTTTTTTTTAAAAAAAAGGAGTGCGTTTAATTTTATCTTTCACGCTCTTTTATTTTTTGATTTTTTTATCTCCATGAATATTTATACTTTAGAGTGTGGTTATACTTTGTAATTCTTCCTTTTTGATTAATGAAATTTATTTAAAGTTCTTAGCAATAACCTCAATTTTAATTTTTTTTAGCTTATCGGTTTTTATCGGTGAAACAAGCAACGTTTAAGTTTAGAGTTAATTGCACCGCATATCCTCAAATTATAAGTCTAATTTTACATTAGTTCTCAAACTTTTGAGTATTCTATCTTCTTCTCCAAATTATGACTCTCATTATAAATTTGTCCTTAAACTTTTTAAGATTCCAATTTTATTCTAAATTACAGCTTATAACATTATTACATAACACACATTAATGTTTACGTGACAATTAATAATTTTTATAATTATTTTATTAACATGTGACATGACTATGATAATTTAGCAACGAAATTAGAACATTCAAAGTCTAAGGGACCAATTTAGAATGAGTCATAATTTGAGGATAAAATTGAAACATTTAAAATTTTGAGGACCAATTTAAATGAGTTTATAGTTTGAGTACGTGTGGTGTAATTAACTCTTAAGTTTACTAAAAAGTTTTTTTAATATTCGTAAGGTATATGTTCAATTTTTTTCTTAATCCTTGGATAAAACACATATATCTTGTGAACAAAGCTGCTCAAACACGAATATTTTAAAATGATCATATTTTTTAGACTGGGATCATTTCTTGGGTTAAATTTACTAAAAAGTTAAACATAATTACGAAGCATAGTTTTCTCTAATAATAGTTGAAAATAATTTTTGGGCTTACGGTATTATAAGATGAAATATTTGTATAAAAATATTTTAGCAAGTAAATTTCCTAAATGGATACTATACATAATTATGAGTCTTATTTTATTATTTTAATTTGATTTGATTTTTTCGAATTAAATTAGCTGAAATAAAATTAATTCAAATCGAATAAATTTACTCAAGTCAAAACAAAAATAGGTCAAATTAAAATCTTGTCAACAATATTTGAAAACTCTTTTAAAACAAAACAAAATACAGATAATATATTTTATATTTAATCATTTATTTGTTTAAAACCTCGTATTTATCATTTTTGAAACAATTTAAAATTTATTTTTATAGCTTTTTAAATAAATCATAAGAATTACAATTATATATTATTTTTTATAACTTCAATAAAATATTTGGAATTTTTATAATGTTTCTATTTGTACTTTATTTTTGTTGAAAGTGACCAATTTGCATAATTTTGAAACTATTAGGGGTCCAAGTGGTAATTACAAAAACTATAATTTGGCTTATTCGAATTATAAAATTCAATTCAACTTGAAATAGAAAAATCAAAGAACTCTATTCCATAACTTGAATTTTTTTTAAAAATCTAGTAAAATTAAGTTTTGCTCGCCACTAACATAAAAAGGTGGGTAGGTTCAACATTCAACCACACAGAATGGGAATTATAGTTTTTTAATATTTTATGTTTGTTTTACTTTCTATATTCGGATGTTTGTTTTATATATATATATTTGAACCCAATAAATGGTCTAAATAAAAAAACAGATGCCGTTCATACGAGAGATTTGGGTTCAATCACAAAGTATGCAAGATGTGTGCTTTGTTAATGAGTTAAAAATAACTATAAATAAATGCTACTTTTTAATCACCTTTAGGCTATTAAAAGATAATTTTATTTTTTAATATTAGAATTTAAATTTTCACTTTAAAAAAACAACGCGACACACCACTACACTCAATATTTTGATTTAATGAAAGCACATTTCGAATAACAATACACGTATGGATTTATGTACTTGATTAAAAATAATTATCATAAATTATCACACATAATATAAGTTAAATCTGAGAAATAAAGTTTTTTTCTCAAAAAAAAAACCTTTAAAAAATTGAAAGCAATATTTTAATAAATTTGTGTCCAAAATGCTTTATTTTTGTAATAGATGTTTAAAATATTTTTTAATTAAAATAAGTGCATGAAAAATTATTTTTTATTAAAATAAGTACTTAAAATTTTATTTTTAACTTATTTAAAGTCAACTGAAAAATTAACTTTGGACTAAAAAAATTAAAACACATATTTCAACAAAAATTTATTTTAAACACGTATTATCTAAAATAAATGTAATTTGTACACTTATTTTATATGATTAAGCCCCCCAAAAAAAAACTACAAACTTCTCGAGAGTCCAGGAGGCTCTGAAAGTCCAAACCGAGATGAACTCATCTCCTAAAAGTAGATTCAAAATGGGTTAAATCACGTGTCTGATCCGTATGCCACGTACTTTTTCCCTGCACTCACCTCGTGTCTCATTCGGCGCGTGACGCTGACACCCCCAACCAAACGTCTACCAAACTGACACGTCATAGGTCGCGCGATCACCAATTCCCAAATCCAAGTTTAAACCTTCCCCAAATTCTTCTTATATAATTAGGGTTCTCCAATTTGTTTTACGCCTAATTCTTTTCCTTGGTTATAATACAAATTAATTTCCACTCCGTATATCAGTTTAATGGCTGTATTGTCCTTCGATTCACTTCTGTTGTCGTCTTTGTTGTTCTGTTTGGATTCTTGTTCGGATTTTCGTTTTGTCGGCCGTTGTCTAATTTCAAAGCTATCTCATTCTCAGATTTTTAGTCGGCCTTGTAGATTCTGACATATTACAACCGACGGCGAAGAAGTGATCACCAACATGGGTAAACGTAAGAATTCTTAATCCATAATTCTTTTTTGCGTACCTTTTGCTAATTAATTTGATTATAATTCTTTTTTTTTTACCTTTTGCGTACAATTTTCTATAATTTGTTTTGGTGTGTTTGGCGTTGATTTATTTATATTTTGTTTAGGGATTTTTAGCCGAATAAAGGGAATTATATGAATTTGGCAGGTAAAACTCAGCGTAAGAATACAACGATGTTAGATAGTGACGATGATAGTAATAGTATAAGTTCATCGTCGACCATGCGGTCGGATCGATTGTCTGTTTCTGGACCTGAAGAAGTAGAGCTTAATAAGGATAGTTTACTCGATGAAGCTGTGGATGCTTTGTACGAAAAGAGGTCAGATATTGTTATTTGCTATAATAGTTTACTTATGTTTTCGATGAAATTTTGATGCATTGTTTACTGTTGTTAGGGAAGAATTGTTTAGTTAGACTTGGACGAAATTAGTTACTTAGCCAAGTTTTAGAGATTTCTCAAAAATTTTAGAAATATTATGCTTTTGAGTTGGATGTGGCTCAATTGGTGTTTTTCACCTTTGTTGATGAAGGGGTTCCACGCGAGAGAAGGCCTTGGCCTCGATTATTGAGGCTTTCAACAGCAACTTGCAGCATCAGTTTGTGGAGAAGAAGTGAGTTGCTCTATTTCCAAGTATTTTTTTAATCTTATTGTTTTATTCTATCGCAAGAATTTCACAATGTATTAGGATCACGGTTCTATAAGATTTCGTGTAGTCGTGATTGGCTGGCTAGAATTCATTAATTGGTTGAAACATTGGAGTGGCAAGAACTAGGAATATCATTCTTTTAGTGGGATTCATTTGTTAATCAGACTTCAGATTACATACACCGCATTAGATTGTTTTTTTTCTATTGCTAAGCACATTTGCAATTGTGGGTGAAAATGTTTCTTATGATTTAAAATATATGGTTTGAGTACTATGTGTTCCGAGTTTTCTGACGGTCGTATTATCTTTGGCTGATTTTCAGATTTGCTACATTGCTGCACCAGTGTCTGAATTCCATCAAAAAGGGGTCCAGCAAAGAGATATCTTTAGCTTCCCATGTCATTGGTTAGTTTTGAAAGCTTTTGCAAATTCTAATGCATACATGCATGGAAGAGACCACAAGGCTTAAGTATTCAAGCTGATAAATTTCCTTTTGTAGGTTTGCTGGCTTTAACTGTTGGTCCCGGAGATAATGCACGGGAGATATTGGAGGAATCAGTCACTCCTATTTCACAGGCTTCTAAATCTGGTTCTGAATCTTCTAAGATAGCTTCGGTATGCAGAAAGTTTAATTGGAATTTGTTCTACCTCTAATATTCTCTTAGTACTACAATGCTCAACCAGTTCTTTCACATTACCTGATTTCTTTTTCTAGTTACTGGAGTGCTTGGCTATCATCACTTTTGTTGGGGGGATCGATCCAGAGGAAATGGAAAAATCAATGCAAATTATGTGGCAATTTGTTCATCCTAAACTAGGCTCTAATGTAAGTATCCTGTATATCATTAATTGAAAAACATCCAATAGTGTATTGAGGTTCACTGAATCAGTTATTGCTTCTATTTTGTCAATGTTAAAGCACTATTAAGTGTTTATGGCTTCATTATTTGCTTTATTTGAGAATTAATTGTCTCCGTTTAACTTGTAGGTTGTTACTGTCAAACCTTCTGCTGTTGTAATAACAGCAGTTGTATCTGCCTGGTCGTTTCTTTTGACTACTATGGATGGATGGAGGCTCAGTCCCAAACTTTGGCTAGAGTGAGTGAACTCTATCGATCATTCATTTTTCTTTTTCTTCTATTTGAGTGTAGTATTAAATTCTCTTCATATATATCTTAGTTATAAACCTACTGTTGGGTTTAAATCTCTGAAAAGTAGGTTAAAAAACCTTGTCCGACTTTGATGCTTCCCAAATATAATGAGCTGAGACTGATCAATCTTGGAAAATATGCAGATCCATAGCATATTTGTCCACTTTGCTAGATAAGGATGACCGATCTGTGCGCATTGCCGCTGGAGAAGCACTGGCAGTAATTTTTGAGATGGGAAGCTTAGAGAAGTTTGCCGCCGAAGCCAAAGGTCCAAATAATGGCTCAATATCTGAAGGAAATAAATCTAAAGAAGGATTCTCACACATACAAGGACTGAGGGGGAAAATTCTGAATCAAGTCAGAGACCTCTCTGTGGAAGCTGGCGGTAAAGGTTCTGCCAAGAAAGATCTTAACAACCAGAGGAATTTGTTTAAGGATGTTTTAGAGTTACTCGAGGTACTAATATTGTTGTCTTTCATGTTCATGACGTACAATTCTAGGACATCTCATGTTATAACTTTTATCATCTCGGTGATGTTAGGATGGTTATTGTCCCGAGACATCATTGAAGATTGGTGGGGATTCATTGCAGACGTCAACATGGTCTCAGTTGATTCAGGTTGCTCTTCTTCCTCTAACAGTTGTTTGGTTTCTTTCATTAGTTATGCGCCATGAATTCTTGCTTATATTGTATAAAATTTCTATGCTACAGTTGAACTTTTTGAAGCACTTTCTTGGTGGAGGTTTCACTAAACACATGCAGGTCGGTCTTGTTTTAGTGAAGTTGACAGTTTGCTCGAATTTTATTTGCTGGATGATTAAGATTGACATATTTTGTTTCATTTGTGCAGGAAAACGAGTTCCTTCAAGATGTTTTTGGTTTTACTCCAAAAAGGAGGAATCTTGTAGGCAGTGAACATATATCCAACAGTCAAAAGGTTGGTTCCTAATTGATTAACATGTTTAGCCAGAATATTTATGTAACCATGCTTTCGTTTCTTTCTATGATATTTTGATTATAGATCTAAAATTAGGCATGAACTGCTATAATAGTTTTAGGACAATGGTCCGTATTCGACATACCCGAAGATGTGAAATTGACATGAGATTTGTTCGGATTCTGTGGTACAGAGAATGTACAAATCACCCAATTCAGTCATCAGCAAAGCAAGAACCCAGATCTTGAACAAGCAGCGGATGCAATCCAAGGTAGGAGTATTTTCAGTGTGTTCCACAACCAAATGCAAGTAATAGTCAAATTGCCTGGTTAATGATCTGTTTTTATTCTTGGTGTGATCAGGATAGAAACTTTGGGCACTTTGCTGTAAATGTTGGTGAAGAAGATTCATAAAACTTGTACAAGACAGAAACCGACGACGATCGTCGCCAATTAATTGTTATTCGGAACTGATAATGTAGGAACCATTTTGGTTAGAATTTTTGGATGGCTCAATATACACATTCTGAGCTTATGAAAATGGCATATGATGAATAAGAAGCAGCCAATCCTGTCACGAACAAAGCGTCCAATGTTTTAAAGCCAACACACACAAAAAACTAAACAGTATTAAATTCCTCGGATCAATAGACTATAATTGAAAGTCTCTTAGTGAGTTTAATTCGTGTTCTTTTAATAATATTTTCAAATTAACATTATATCAAATATGTAAAAAAAACGTAAAAATACAAAGGCATGTGCCATGTTTCATTAAACAATATAAATCATAATAGTATATCTTTATAAAATATTGTACCATCATATATATCATATTTATATTACTTAAATTTAAATTTATAACAATATATAATACTATAATTTTAAACAATAAAGATTGTTAAGTTTCCAAGTGTAAAAGAGTAAAATAAATAAATGGGGCTTAAGAGTGTACGAAATCTTTGAATTTTTGAATAAAACTAATTAAGTTCTTAAATTTCTTTTTGCACTTAGTTAACCTCATAGACCAAGAAAGACCTTAATAAAAAATTGAATTAATTAAGTTAATTGATCATAACTATTGTTAATAATTTTTTGGATTTGTTGGTACAATGCGCCGTATTATAATGTTTTCACTTAATATTTTTAAAAAAATTATTTTATTAAAAAACTCTTTTAAAAGTTTTAAAACTCATAAAATTGATAAAAAATATATATTTTTTAAAAAAATATGTAAATACAACATGATAAAATTGTAATGTATTATGTGTTAGACATATCTAAAGAAAAAAAGGCTGTTAATATTTAATGATTGAAATAGGTCAAAGGGCTTAATTGATTCAATTTTTTAGTTTAAAAAATTAATTAGGTGCAAAAAAAAATTATAACCTTAATTAATTTTTTCAAAAGTTCAAGGCCTTCTTACACTCTTAAGCATAAATAAATATAATAAAAAGTAAAATATATAAACATATGAAATATTATATTAAAAATAGAAAATAATTTTTAATAAAAAAGCTATGAGTGAGCCTAGAAGATGCTCGAGTTAACTATTTACAAATATAAACGAGCTTGAATAAATATAAAATGTATCATCAATCTCATATATAAGCGAGCTTGAATAAATATATGTAATTTGTCAGATGGTCTCCCAATTTGGATTTAATTACACGATGAAAGATTTAATTAAGATGCTTTAATGTGATCGCTACATATCTCATCACTCTGTTTAAGATCATCTTAATTAAAATTAAAGCAAAAAATTCTAATTTGTTCCCAGAGATATCTCGGAAGGGAAACTTTTGGTGGCGAAAAGGGAAAAGATAACCGCCCACCGTGGGGCTCGAACCCACGACCATAAGGTTAAGAGCCTTGCGCTCTACGGACTGAACTAGACGGGCTCGGTTAACAAATTCGTACACAAAGGTTATTCATTATTTAAATATGTTAATCCGTGACACAAGAGGAAGATCCACCCAAATCAATCCCCATTATGCCAAAGTAAACGCAAAACTTAAACATGGTTCAACACTCGACACATATAGCAAACCAATCGAGTTTGTAAGTGCTCAAATTATACCAATTTTTTTATATAGATGCTCGAATTATATTTTAGACTAAATAGATGTCTAACGTTTTTTTTTCTGTTATTCAAATGGGTGCCTCACCGTAACAAACATAATTTTTTACCGTTACCTGACACATGTAATCTACTTAAATATTTAAAATTATAATTAAAAATAAAAAAAAAATTAATAAAATAATCTCAAACATCGGAATTTCCCATTTAACCTTGTTGTCCCGTCGAATTCTCCTCATAACCCGCATCTTCCATGGCATAAAACTTTTTTCTCACCTAACACTAAATTTTATCGGCAATCAAATAAGAAATTTTCTCACCCAAAATTCTCCGTACAAAAATTTAAGATTCTCTCAAAAAAATCTCCTTTACCATTAACAGATTCGTTATAGACAATAATTTTAAGAATTTGTAGAAAAGTTTGCAATAAAAGGAGCTTAGCTCTTTCAAAAAATCAAATTCAATTATAATCGACAACTATGAAATATGTGTTGCGTGAATCCACAAAAATAAATCAAATCAAGTATTTTATAATTATTGCAGGCTCATTTCACCCAAGAACTAATCATCATCTTGAAGAATTTCCACATATTATTAATTGAAAACATTAAAGAAATTTTGATATCAGCTTTTTTCCTCTACTTTATCTATGCTTGTTTCTCATGAAAATGAAAAATAAAGTGTTGTGGGTTTGAATCTCAATCAGTTTATTTGATTTAATCTCAAGTCGTCGGGTAAATGATAAAAAATTTAAAAAGCTATGGCCAAAGCTTTGAAGAAGAAAAGAAAGGGTATAGTTAGGATTTATGGTTGAGGAAGAAAGGGATGGTTGAAGAAGAGGGGGTTAATTATTTTTTATTTTGTTAAATTTATTTATTTTTAAATATAATTTTAAAAATTTAAGAAGATAACACATATTAAATAATAAAAGTTAACAGTAAAAATTAATAAATGTTAACGATATAATACCTATTTAGATAACATTAAAAATGTTAGTCACCTATTTAAGCCTTAATTATAAGAAAAGATCATTTACACACTTTCCTTTGGCTGCCCTATACAAAATAAAACTAAAAACAAAGGAAATGTACCTAAGCTTAACTTCAAGATGAGGATATATTTCCTTCCTAACTCCACGATAGGACAAGTGTTGCTCTTTTTGTTGATAAAGGTTAGAGAGAGTAGAGTAGAAAAATATTCGCCCACCGTGGGGCTCGAACCCACGACCACAAGGTTAAGAGCCTTGCGCTCTACCGACTGAGCTAGACGGGCTTGAATGAAGGTTACGCATGTATAAACATCACATACATAATTTAACATTATGTTTTTTAGTTCATTACTGCATGACACCAGGAAAAGACCCAACCAACCCAATCCCCATTGTGCAGAAGTAAACGCAAAATCTTAAACATGGTACAACCAGTGACGGAGCTATTCACGTTGTGAGACGGGTACATAATTAATAATAATAATAAATTTTAAAATTTAGAATCAAATGAAGTTATTAAATCTTTTGGTTTAAATGGAAATTTGTAAAATTACAGGGTTAATTCGTAAAGTTAAGAAGTTTTGGGTCATTTATGTAAACTCTAGATTGCTCAAGGGCTAAACTCCTATTTTTTTTTATTTTGAATTAAGACATTTAAGTTTGTTTTATTTTTAAAAAGTGTCTTTTTAAGATCCCATTAGCAATTCGGGTTTGTAACACTGTCATTTTTTCTTTCTTCCTACAACCGTCTCTTCTTCTTGTTGTTTCTTCATTCCTCGCGACTTTCCTCTCAAGCCAAGACAATCATTTTAAGTCGCGTTTTAAGTTGCATTTCGCGACATACCATTTTTCGAGTTGAGTCGTCGTTTTCGAGTCGCAGGTGGAAGGGACGTTCCCCTTTCCTAGTAATTATGGTCTAGCCCCTACTTCCATTCTAATATTTTATTTCTTCTTTTTGATTTGTGTACTAAATTTAAAATTTTTATGGAATAATAATGATTTACCCCTCACTTTTCAAGTAAATTATTCTTTGTTTATCTCGAGTTGATATCCGGGCTGTCGCTAAGTACAACCCACGTAACAAACCTATCATATCATATCCAAGGTTTAATTATAAGAGAAGATGTGAATCAAAAGCTAAACCCATCATTTATACATACATATGAAAATGAAAGCAACCAAATACAGTGCTTATATACTGAGAATTGTTGACTCAAATTGGAAACATCATTTATACATACATATTAGCACACATTCCTTTGGCTGGCCTAAACAATATAAAATTAAAAAAAAAAAAAGGAAAACTACCTAACCTAACTTCACAATGAGGATAATCCCTTTCAAATTGCACATTCAGAAATGATAAGGTATGAAACTATGGCCACAAGAATCAAACCTAGGCCTTTTATACACGTACTTCAAAAGATGTTTATTAGTATTGAGAGAATAATTACATCAAAGGGGAACGACTTTTCCGGTGTTTAGCGGCTTGGCAAGAGCATCCTGATTTTCAGTGTTTTATTAAGAGTATGCTTCTATCACAGATAATCTTAATAATTTTCAGCCATAAGTTTGGAATTGGAACAAGGAGGTATTTGGGACGTCGTAACGCATTATTATTAGCTCGCATATATGGGATTGAAAGGTACTTGGATTCAAATGTTATACATGGTTTGCAGTTGTTGGATCAAAAAAAAAAAATACATGGTTTGCAGTTGCAGTGTGTTGAGACAAGTATATTCTGAAAGCTGAGGCTGCTGATTTTATGCAAACATGTTTAGTAGTGCAATTGGGCAACATGGGGTGGAGTGTGGAGTGGTGAGTTTCATCGGTTGAGTTGAGAGCGCTGCGTTTGGATATTTCCCTTGATGAGGTCTGTCGGGCGGTGTTTGATATGGCACTCGGGATTGACCACATCCCTGCTATGTTTGATATGATTAAAGTTGATTTTGAGAAAAACGTATAATCGCATTCATTCAAGATATATTGGTGGATGCGTGTGTTCCTTCTGAGTTAGTTCGTGTTATTATGCGGAGTGTGTGTGTTTTTTTCTCATTTTTTTAAGATTGAATTTCACCTCGTTTCTCTAATTCAGATGGTGCTTATTCTGATATCACCAACAATCATTGTTTTTTTGTTCGCATTCGAGTTGTGGCAATGATTGTTTCATTAACGTACATTTACCGTTATATGTATTTTTATGTTTGTGTTGATGATTTTTATTTTATTATCTCTCTGTTAGAGTCTTTGGATTGAGTTTTTAACATTTTTCTTGTATGATCCTCTTATAATCTTTAAGTGGTTAGTTTTTTTTGTTTCCATAACTATAAGAAAATGTTCGAATTATGTGTTTAATTTAGTTGTTTTACTCTCATTTCAATTTTGAATATTTCCCCCGGTTAACTACTGGAATAGTCACTTATGTTACCCTCCAGTACAAAGTTGGTCACCAATTTTGAAAAACGACTAGTAAGGTCGCTTACGTTTTCGGGGCGTAAACTTTTGGTCACTTGGCCGTTTATTGCGTTAAAAGTTGACTATAAATGTACATGTGATAAACTTTAGTTGCCATTGCAATAATTTACCCTTATTTTTTCGCTGCCAGATCACCAAGCCGTCAACGTTTAACGGCAATAAACGGCTGAGTGACCAAAAGTTTACGCCCCGAAAACATAAGTGACCTTACTAGTCGTTTTTCAAAATCGGTGACCAACTCTATATTGGGGGAAACATAAGTGACTATTTCAGTAGTTTACCCTAAAATTAATGGCTTTTATTTAGGAAAAACTTTAATTATTTCAATTTTATTCGTTTTCTTAAATATATTTTCAATTAATTATGTTAACATTTTCATTTAGTTAATGCTTTTGAGAGAATGCATAAAGTTAAGGGTAAGCTACTGGAATGATCACTTATGTTTAGGGTTTGTATAATTTTGGCCACCGATTTTTAAATTCGACAATTATGGTCACTTACGTTTTCGATTTGTAAACTTATGATCACTGAGACGTTTGTTGTCGTTAAACGTTAACAAGAGGCTGATCTAGCACAATAAAAAGAAGGCTTAATACACTTTCTCCCCCTAAACTTTACCTATTTTTTCAACTTGCCCCCTAAACTACGTTTTCCCACTTTTGCCCCTAAACTTTTTGTTGTTACTCATATCACCCCAAAATGTTAACACCATTAAAAACAATTTATTTTGACCAATCAGAACGTGCCACACCATTTTTTATTTATTTTTAAATTTTAAAATAAAATAAAACAAAACAATAAATATTTTAAACTACCCAAAACACCCACCTTCATCTCATCATCTCCGCCAAAAAAACACATCTTCATCCCAAAACACCCAAAACGTCATCTTCTATCATCATCATCGATTTAACAACACCAAACAAGAACTTGGATGGGCAAAAAACCTTCATCACATGCTTTACCCTAAAAAATCAGTCACCAAACCTTCCATTTCAATACTCAAAACCCAATGCAAAGAACTCGGATTGGCAACCCACATTTAACAATCAAAGATTTAAGAAAAGAAAAAAAAACTTACCCATTTCGGTTATGGTGGTTCTCGACGGCCAGAGTCTTTGACCGACGGTCCCAACGGTGGGGATTTTCTCCATGGCAAGGAGAACCATATATCTCGAAACCAAATCCATCCAACGGTGGACGATACAGATCTGACGCCAGTAAGGTTCGAACATTGGGGTTATTTTCATGGAATTTAGGAGAGTTTCGAGAAAATCTAAACTGAGAGAAATGAGAAGGAAGCCGAGAGGAGCTTATTGGTGGCAACGACGATCGGAGAGAGATGAGATATGGCGGCTCTGCGAAATGACGAAATGGGAAAGTTGGTAGCACCGGCGAACTAAATTTGTGAAGAAGAAGAGAAATGAAAAACAAAATAGGGGTGTTTTGGGTATTTATGAGTTATAATTAAATTAATAAATATTTTAATATATTTATTTTAAAATTTAAAAATAAAGAAAAAAATGACGTGGCGCATTTTGATTGATCAAAATAAAATTTGTTTAACGATGTTAACTTTTTGGGGTTATATGAGTAACGACGAAAAGTTTAGGGGGTAAAAGTGGGCAAAACATAGTTTAGGGTGCAAGTTGTGAAAACGAATATAGTTTAGGGGGAAAATGTGTATTAAGCCTAAAAAGAATGATAAATTACTTAGATAGTCCCTAAATTATTACTTCACTCTTATTTTGACCACCGAAATAAAAATTATTTGTATATTTACACATTTAATCCTCCATATTTACAATTTTTTATTTCTTCTCCCATCCACCATCTTCCATATTCTTCTTCATCTAACCCAATCCTTAATTTTATACTATATTAATTCTCAATTCACATCGTATATCATTTTTTAATTGTTGTTTCATGCAACATAGATTACTTTCTGCTGTGATATTTGAATGTTGTTTCATAGAAGCATTTAGAGAATATGACAGCTACTTGTCCCAAAAGAAAAGGGAAAAGGGATGTTACATGTGCCAAAGTTAGGGATGTGAAATTAGGTAATTGTTCAGGTTTTAGGTTAGGTCAGGTCAAATTAGATACAAGTTATGTCAGGTCAATTTAATGGTTTAACTCGGATGAGGTCGGGTCCAGGTCGACTTAGATTCGGTCATTATCATGTTGATTTCAAAATAGATTGAGTTCGGGTCGGGTTAATTTCAAGTTAGGTAAGTTTCAGTTCAAGCTAGAACTGTTCGGGTCTGAATCAGTTAATTAACGGGTTAATTCAGGTTCATATGGGCTTTAGGTCGGGTCACGTCGTTTGCGGATAAAATTTGTGTAACGCCCGGGTTTAGGGGCTAGGTGAAAATAATATTTTAGTATTGTCTCGGGTTTCGATTCTAATATTTTATTTAATAAACTAATGGTTTGGGCCTCGGGTTTTAAGATTTGGACCAATTTTAAATTGAGCCCAAAAGCCATGGATGGCACCTATTGTGGTTTCCTTTTTTCTTTAAGGGCATTTTGGTCTTTGAACATTAAAATTTAAATTATTATAAAGTAAAAGATGATTCATCATCTTCTTCCTCTCCCTTCCATTTCATTCCCACGCCAAAATCATCTCTCCCTCCCCAAATACTATTTCATCTCCTCTCTCCTTCGTTTTGGCTCGGTTTCGAAAGATGATTAGGAGCAAGGAATTTCGTTGGTAAAGTCTCGGGATCGATATCGGAAGTCATGGAGGCTTGGGTCGGCTTTGCTTGATTTGCTTAAGGAAGTGAGGTGAGTGGTTAATGTTTTAAATTGATTTCAAACGTTGGTTTAAGCATGTGGATGTGAAAATGTTTTCAAGTATCGTTTTGGTTCAAAGTTGGTTTTGAAGAGTTTTGTTTGGGCTTGAAAAGTCAAGTTTAAATTCAAGAGTAAGTTGTTTGTGAATTGCCTCTTTAATTTCCCCTTTTTACTGTTTGTTTTCATTACTTGTGGTGATGAATTGTTATGTATGAAATTCCAATATTTTTGGAGGAAGCATGTTGCTTCTTATTATATCGTTGATTTTGGTGTGATGGTAATTATGGTGTTGTTGATGTGCCTTGTAAGGTTGTTTGTAGTAAGTTGGTGCAGGTTGTGCACAGAAACGGTGAGTAAGACCATTTGTGTTTGTTAAGGTTGATTGTAGCAATTTGGTGCCTAGTTGTGGATTTTGTTGCAGCTTGTGTGGTTGTGCATGATATAGTGAGTACATGTTGTGTGATGGTGATTTGTGTGTTGTGTTGCATGGTTGTCATTGCTCCGGTGATGTGTAGTCCCGCCGGTAGCAAAAGTATAAGACTCTGGTGATGTGTAGTTCCACCGGTAGTCACTGGTTGGGTATTCCTTTGATGTGTAGTCCCATTGGAAACCCACTAGTTGAAACGGTGATGTGTAGTCCCACCGTACTTGTATGCTAGTTGTGTTTGTGTAAAACATGTGTGTTGTCGTTGCTCCGGTGATGTGTAGTCCCGCCGGTAGCAAGTGTTATAAGACTCCGGTGATGTGTAGTCCCACCGGTAGTCACTAGTTGGATAATACTTTGATGTGTAGTCCCATTGTAAATCCACTAGTTAAAACGGTGATGTGTAGTCCCACCGTATGTGTAAGTTGGGTTATGTTTGTGCGTACCATGAAGTGAAATGTCTATGTTGTTGACCTTTGGTTGAACTTGTTAGTAAATGGAATAGGTTGTTGGATGACTTGTTTGTGTTGGCCTTTACTTTTAAAGGAAGCTTTGAACTCTGCATTGTTGTTGTTATGTTTTAGAGCACTGCTCATTAAGCTTTATGCTTACGCTCTCCTTTTTCCGTCAATGCAGATCTTTAGATTGGAGTTAGCAAGGAGCAGGAAAAGGGCGTCCAAGCGTGAGGTAGTTTGCTCAAGTATGGTTTATTAAATAATGTAGTAGTCTAGCAATGGGAAATGCTACGTGTTTTAGGAGCTTGTATCTAGACTCCTTTGTGTTGGCTTTATGTTGTTAATGCCTCATGTTGATGGATTTGTAAACCATGTTTATGTTGATGCCTAAGTGTTTGTTTGGGAGGCTTATAGCCAGTCCTTGGATGTTTGTGTTGCTTTGGTATTTGGATGCCATGTGTGGCTTGTAAAATCATGTTTAGATTGTCTTATATGAATGTTTTATGTTTGTTTGCTAAGGCATGAAACTCATGTTTGCTTTGTATGCCTTCTTTGAATGATTATGTGGATTCTTTGGTTGAATGATGTTCGTCCATGTTGGGTGCCTTGTATGACTAGATTTTAGTTAATAGAGGCGGTATGAATGCTTGAATGAGTCTAGGGAAGTCCCAAAATGCATATAGAGTTGAGTTTTGTTGGTTTTGCTGATTTTTAGAGAGTTGCAGTGCAGGGCGTATCGATACGCCTGAGGGCCGTATCGATACGGTCTTACCTGCAGGACTCAGTTTTGGCTGGGCGTATCGATACACTGGGGTGTATCGATACGGTATCAACTCTCTGGAATTCAAGTCAGGCTGAGCGTATCGATACACAAGGGTGTATCGATACGGTCCCAACTCTCTGAAATTCAGAGGAGTTGGTGGGTTTAGGTCGTATCGATACGGGGTTGTAGCGTATCGGTACGGTTCCATTTCGTTGACCTTGGAAAGTTGACCGAGAAGGGTGTATCGATACGCTCAAGGGTGTATCGATACGGTCTTCCCTGAGTTGACTGAGAGGGTTGACTTTGGTCAAGGCGTATCGATACCCTCTGTATGTGTATCGATACGGCCTGCTTAAAAAGGAAAATTTGGTTGTTTAATTGCATGTCTTGTGGGTTTCGTATCCGTGTTTGTTCGCTGCGTGTCCTATCACATAGGATTTAATAAAGGCATCTAGAAAAGATAAGAAAAAAAAATAGGGTTGCTAACCGAGGGGGAACCTTAACAGGTTTCGCTTCGGTTTTCCCCGTGTGGCCCACTCGGATCGGTCATCCGTCCAGACCGGGACGAGGGGGTTACATTTAGTGGTATCGGATCCTAAGGTTACCGAGACCTTGGGCAGGTAAGTGAGGTAAGTTTGATGTGTTATGTTGTTGTTATGTCCCAGTGAATGTTTTGCCATGTATGTTTGATGTTTGCTTGTTAGTACGGCGTTTGAAAGCATGTGTAAGCTTGATGGGTGTGTTGAGGCGTAGTGTCGAGTTCCCATTGCTACTATTACTTATTTGAAAAGATTTTTGTAAAGGAGTATACTTGAGCACCTTGGACCCTTGCTCTTGCTAACCCTGAATATTCTTGTTTGTGTGTTTTGTTTATTATTGTATTGTTGTCTTTGGGAAGGTTGAGGCCGAGGTGTAGGCCTGGAGCTTGTAATCGTGAATCTGAGGTTTAGAGGATGCGAATGATGAGAGAGTACATCGTTTTAGTTCAGGACAGTACGATAGTACCAGGGTTAGAGGTACAGTTTGTTTGTTTGGGTCAGCGTGCCTGTGAGCTGGTTTCCGTTGAGAGAGAACAATGTGATCAATCTTGACATGAGTTGGTAAGAGAAGTGATGGACTAAGAGTTGGCTTCGGAATGATGTCGATGTTATAGCAAGTAATTCCTCGATACAATCAATGGGCTTGTTTTTCTGATTGATTCTGGATCTACGCGTCCGTGTATTTTGAGTGAGCATGTGAAGTTGTTGAATCTACCTTGTGAGGTACTAAGGATAGGTGTTAGTGTTACTAGTTCCTTTGAGGATACGATTGTGGTCAGAAAGATGTACAAGGGGTGTCCGTTGATGGTTCAGTGGCACGTGTTTTCAGTTGGTGCGATGAAATTGTTTTTTTTTCCGGTTTTGATGTGAAGTTGTGCATGGATTGGCTTGTAGAACATAGAGTTAGGGTAGGCTTTGAGACAAATGTAAGTTTTCTTAAAGCTTACGGATGACTATGAGATTGTAATGGTAAGTGGGAATGTGGATTTCGTATCGAATGTTGAACCATCCTTAGAGGTCAAAGATTGAATTGAGTTTGGTTGACAGGTTTGCCTAAAAGATGTGATGGATTTAATTTTTGAGTGAGGATTAGACCGCAGAATGTTAGAATAGTTGATGTTTTCCTAAAGGTGTTGGCAAGAATTACTCGATTTGTCTCTTGTTAGGGAAGAAGAGTTTGTTATTGTTACCGTCTCCGAGTTTGCTCCTGTTTTGTTTGCTTTGTATCTCGTGATTCTCGACCGACTTGAGAGAGTGTTGAAGAATCAACTTCGAGATTTGTTAGACCTTAGATTCGTTTGGCTTAGTACATTATCATAAGGTGTGACAGTGTAACTTGTGAAGAAGAGTGATGACACTACGAAAATGTGTTTAGATTGCAGACAGTTGAGATAATTGACAGTGAGTAGTTAGTATCCGTTTCCAAACGTCAGTGATTTGTTGATCAGTTGAGGGGTGTTTCAGTCTTTACAAGATTAATTTGAGATCCGATTACTACCAGTTGATAGCGAGAGAGGTTGATGTACCGAAGGCAGCTTTCGGGGCCGATGTGATCACTTTGGGTTTTGAGTTATGCCGTTCTGATTGACTAGTGAGTTAGTCACCTTTATAGAGATGTTGAGCGGAATACTTACTGAGTTTCTTGATCAGTTGTAGTAGCTCTCATAGATGATACATGGGTATATGCACGACCCTAAAAGATTGTGACAAGCTTTGGAGTTAGTGATGTAGACTCTATTAGAAAATCAGTTGAATGTTAAGATGAGCAAGTGTGAACTCTGAGTCAAGGAAAATGTCCTATTAGGACATGTAGATTAGCCGAGTGTATTAGAGCAAATCTTAAGTAGACAGAAGAATGTTCAGTTTGTATGTTAGATACGAGACGTTAAGCCTTTAGAAACTGAAAGAAACTTCACAGAGAGTTGACGTAGTGACCGATGTCCCGAGTTAAATTTGTTGTTAGATTAGTAGCCGAGTTGCGAGTTGTGTTTGCCGGATTCAGTTTATCATTGATAGTGGTTCTGTGGTCGAGTTTCATGTTATGCCTGCTCTGAGTCAGATACTTAGAGAGAAACAGTTGTAAGACAGGTTCTTGGCACCTCACGTGCAAGACGTATCAGAAAGAAAACCTTCAGAATACAGTTCAGAGACGATAGAGTTTGTATTTTTAGAGACAGAATAGTTGTGCCGATAGTCATAGTGTTTTGAGACGTATTGTTTTAGCCGAAGTACACGACAGTTCTTTTGTATTGCATCAGAGTAGTATGAAGACATATTGTGGGTTAAAGATGAGTACTTCTAGATCGAGTTGATGGATGATGTGGTTCAGTATGAAGGTAAGTGTGTAATTTGTCAGTGTGTCAAGACCGAGCTGCAGTTTTCTTCTAGTTTGTTACATCCGTGGGAGATCCGTACTGAAAGTGGGTAATAGATTCGAGAGGTCTTGTGTCTGATTCGCCTTCGATTTTCCTCAGTGAGAACTTAGTTGAGTAATCAGTGTTAGTTGCACTGTATGTGGTCCTTTATGCACGTTCACGTTACTTGTACCGTGGGTAAGATGGCGGAGTTGTGCCTTAGTAAGATTGTGAGTTGTACATTGTCTTGAGATCGATAATGGCCGATAGAGATTCGAGTTTTGACTAAATTTTTGAAGTCGTCTGCATAGTGTTTGGTTGTATGTTGAGGTCTAATGATCAGTCAGAGAAAGTTATGGGTTAGGTAATCAAACATTGTTGTATGAGATGGTGAATCGGGTTAGTCCTATTGTTTGTTTGTTGCAGTTACTGTAATCACTAATTTTGTCCGGGCTGATTAGCCCCTTTTAAATCTGCTTAAATAAGTTTGGGTCTTGTATATTGGGCTTTCTTGGGCTTCATCCAGTTGGGCTTTGTCCATGCATGTTGGGCTTGGTCTAATTAATACCTAGATATCATATTATTACTATTTACTATCATCATTTATTACCATTACTTATAATATTATTAATATCATCCACTATTATGTTAGTCATTGTCATCACCATATATTAGTATTATTACTATGGTATCGTTATAGTTATTATTATTATCAATATTATTATAATTATAATTATTATTATTATGGTCTTTATTATTATTAATTATTATTGTTATTGTTAAATTTGGAAAATAAAATATTAATTAAATAAAAGCCCAGTATATTAATATATAAATAAAGCCCAAATGTTTATCAAAGTCCATATTACATCAAACCCAAATAATACAAAGCCTGTTTAGGCCCAAAAGACTAGCCCTAATCTGAAAAACCCTAACTCTCTCTTGTTTTTTTTGTGCAGCCGCCGCATTTCCCACCGCTAGATCTGGGATCCAGATCTAACGGCCCAGATCGCACCAGGAACAAAAAAAAAACCTAGAGAAGCCACCCGTTGCCCTAGCGCCGCGCAGTCTCCACCATTGGATCAAGGATGGATCGGACGGCCAAGATCAGATCGTGTCCGAGCGCGTGTGATCCACGCGCGTCGATTCAGTCGCCACACGCGCGCGTGCATCGTACGCCCCCCTTTCCAGCTTCCATCAACGGCCGTGATTCATCCCGCGTTGTCCGGCCGACTCCAGCCCCACCACTTCGGATCCTCTCCAACAGTCACATGCAACCAAAAAAAGAAAACAAAAATGGCAGACAAGGAAATCATGACAACCAAACCGCACTATCCATTTTTTTATGCATTTCATAAAAAAAGGAGAGATAATTTCGGGGCTATAAAGAACCGAGGCAAATATTGTAAAGGGGGGGGGATTTTTGAGAGGAAAAAATTGTAAGAGGGGGATTTTTCAGATCTGAAAATTTCAGAGAGAACAAGTGTAATCGAAAATCTTAGAGAATACAAGCAAACATATTTTCAGAGGTATCCCACTTTTTATTTCAGTCGAATCAGAGGCAAAAAAAAAAAGCAAGGGTTAGGGTTTACCTTCGTATTTCTTCCTTGTCCGTTTTGTTTCCCTTGCCGGCGACAAGCCCTTGGGTCTCCTGCGAGACCATACGCGGTGAGTCGGCTAGGAGCAAATACTAAAAAAATAAATCTAAAAAAAAAACGCTCTTTTGGGTTTTGATTTGAGTTAGATCTAAAAGAAAATAGGAGTTTTCTTTGATTGTGTTAAAAAAAAGGATTTTAGTTGTTTCTGTTTCGAAAAAAAAAAACGAAAAAATTTTAGGGTTTCGGCGCCGACAACGGCGGCCGGAACCCCTTGGACGGCGCCGGTTATTCAAAGAAGGGGGGAGAGTAAGTTTGAAATTAGGGTTAGGTTATGAATAAAAGAGTTAGAATATTTTTTAAGTTGGTATTTATAGTGTTTTGTTTTTTTTTAAATTGGTTTAATTTCGTTTTAAGCCCTCCCGTGTCATTATAATTACGCGGGGAGGGCTTCCGCGTTTTAAAATATCGCCCGCAGTCCCTGCATGTTTTCGATTGTTTTCAATTTCATCCTTTCTTCATTCTAATCGATAGCCGGATGGGTTAATTCCCATTCCAGTCCTTGTATCTTTTCGTCGTCTTTTATTTTGGTCCCCGTTTCGCATTATAATCTGATTTTAAAATTGGTTTAATAACCATCCGGGTCCCTTCCTGTTTCTTTTTTTAGCATTTCATCATGATTATTTATTATTCATATTTTTGGAAGCCTTAAATGTGATTTAAATGGGTTCTTATTATTTCCTTTTTTATGATATTTAATGCCGTGTATCTCTTTGCTTTTTTTCCTATATATATAATAAGTGTAGACATGTAATATATAATCTTCATACCTTAATACATGTAGTTATATATATTATATAGTTACGTATATTTATATTATTATATTCCTTATTTATAATAATTTATGATATATATTTTATATATAGTTGTATATATATTATTGTATATATGTTATTAACTATATATATATTGTTAAATTGATTTCATACCATATTTGTGTGTATACATTATAGGCATGTATAGCCGTGTATCTTATATATAATATACCCTTTTTTAATTTCATACCATATTTATATGTATATATTATAGGCTTTATATGCCATATATGATTTGTATAATATATACAGTTTTTCTACGTAATCTATAGTATATATATGATGTAAGGTTTCCTCATATAATATAGTCTTTTTTATATAGTTTTAATATACATATATTCTAAGATTTATTTTTAATGTTTGCTTATGATTTGTATTTTAATGTTTGCTTAATATAGTTTCCTTATGTTGTTTTGATATGATAGTTGACATGCATATAAACTCGTCATTTATGAGACCCTTTTATTTTGTTCGATAATTAATTAGCTTTAAACTATACTCAAAGAGAGGTATTAATTAACTCCGGTATTCGCGATATGACAGTCCTAGCTTAATGGATGTCGATCGAATACTTAGGTTAGTTTTCACCGCCTCTAGGTAAGCGAAAGCATAAAAAATGGAAATAACATGCATCATCCCTTATATGCTCGCATCATGCATAAAGGTGACGTACGGGATTCGAACCCTACACTAACACGGCAGTCAGCCTTATTTGATGTCGGTTTAGTCTATGGTCCGGTGTACCGTCATCCTTTTTAATTAAATGATTAGTTAATTCCAATGCCACTATTTGATAAAGCCCATGTTATTTAAGTTATATTTTCATTTAAGAACATTCTTATTAAATTCACTTTGATTTTTTTTAAATAATTCTTATCGATTAAAAAGGCAACAAGCAATTTGGTACCGATTTCCGGGCGTGATGGGGGTGTTAATCCTACCCCACACGTAACCAACTCCCGAACCCATTTTAAAACGAATCTCTGGTTTTGTGGTGTCTGGCCTACCTCAGTGGCCGGTGGCGACTCCAAGTTTTTACAAATTTTCCAAAACACGAATTCCCCCTTTTTATAAATAAACCCCTTTTTCAAAAAGAAAATAGTGATAAGGCCCCACTTTAGCGGTTTTCAGAAAAAAAAACCTTATCACAGCTTGGCGACTCCGCTGGGGAATAAATTTTTTTTACAAAAAAAAAGAGAGTTAAGCCAATAAAACGCTTGTTGCCTTTAATCGATAGAAAATATTTAAAATTCAAAGTGAAGCTAATAAGTTTGTTTATTTATGAAAATATGACTTAAGTTGAACGGGCTTTGAAAATTTGTGGTATTCGAATTAATTTCTTATTTAATTTCAAAGGAGTCACCGACATGTGTTGCATCATGATCATCAAGCTCTATACCCGAGCTACCCTTTTTAAGTGAGAGTGAAACGCCCATACCCACGTGAGTATCCCTCCACGGGTCGGTAATTCACTTTCAGAATCCACGCCTTTTGACACGTGAGCAACCCTCCACGTCATTAGGTCGTGTTTTCCCTCGAGCCGAAACCAATTCGCAAGCCTGTAATGGGCCAGAATTGGGGTTCTTATTGCCTTAGTAGGTGATGAGATAGGTTCGGGTACCCTTTGATAGAACCAAACTCATGAGTGAGAATATAAGAAGCCCACCCCATTAGAGCCATGCGGATAACCCTAGAGTTTAGAGTGTCTAGGTTTTTGCTTGTTCATACGCTTCTTTAATGCTTGAATTACATTGCTTGACTATTGATTTATATTCATCATGTGACTAATGACTTCGCTTTTCTTCCCCTTTTATATTATCTTGCATATTTCATCATTGCATAAAGAGCACATTGAGTTGGAAATAGTCTGAAATTAAAGACTTGATTAGTGGGAAATACGGTCTGTAACAATAGTGAGGAGGACCTCGACAGAAATGTAGCCACAAGGAGAGAAACTACATGGTTGGGGTCCCTAGACAAGAAAGGCTTTCAAAGACGAAAAAGACCACCTCACTTATTTGTCAGATGTCCCAGGCAAGTGATCATTATTTCGAATTTTGGAGTTCAACCTACATGTGTTCCACGGTTGGCAGCTTTGATTTGACTACAACAGTTGGGAAATACTAAGTCTTGCAAGGAAATTAGCGAGAACCACACCAAACAGCAATCAAGCTTTCCGGGGCAAGATCGAAAGTTTCTTGGGCACCTCGCTGCTTTGAGTTGACAATCAAGTCTCAACCTAGAACAAGAAAAACATTTCAAGTCAGAAGGAATTCCGACCTCACCCCCGATGCGCTTTGAAGGTTAGGCTCAGTGGGACCCTCTCCAAGAGCAAGTCAAGAGCACCAAATATAGACAATGGATTAATTATAATTCGTCGCCTATACTACTTGGGAGCAGGACCGAGAGTTGGCTTACTTGTTAACAAGGATATGCGAGAACGCCTGATTCCTAGCAAAAGATCATTTCAAGAAAGAAGAAGGGATTGAGTGAGCTTGAAGAAAATCGTCGGCTTAGACGTCAGCTCAAGAACTACATGTAGTGGGTTTCATCCGATCATTGTAACGGACCAAGGTTTCCATTAATGAGTTGTTTAACGAGGATATTTGCCGAACTCAGTGATGCTCTTTGCATTTCAATTATGCATTTTGTTTAATTACCTATGTTTCTGTTGTACATATGACATGTTTATTCATTCATTTATTCGATTAAACAAATAAAATTAATCTCCATCAAATTAATGCAGCTTTGCATTCAATCATACATTTTGATTCTGTTATACATACGACAGATTCATTCATTCATTAAACATATAAAATTAATGATCAATGCATCTTTGCATTCAGTTGTACATGTTTGTTTGATTACCTATAATCATCTATCCTTGTTGTGCATACTACACACTACATGCATTCATTCTTAAAATGAATAAATGGAGGAAATATTTACCAAGCTAGAGGCCGATTTGAGAGGTCAGATGTAACGAACTCAGCAAGAATTAAGGGGTACCATCATCAAGCCCCAACAAGATATGATGAAAGGAATACCCTAACTGTTACAATTCGGTCTAAAATGAGGTAGTGTTGCTCAAGTACCGGGAAACCACTCGGCCACCCCGATCTTTAAGAATCCTCTTATTATCGGCCCTTCAACCAGCCCACCCCGAGGGGCATCTTCTGTCCGTCAAGAAGAAGCCTTTGCTCAAAGCTCAGCCTAGTATGATCTTCGGAGACATTACATCGCTTCATGGAAGAAGAAGCGATGTTTGAGCAAGTCTGACAGAAATGTTGGTACAACGTGCTTAAACGCGATAAAGTTTAAGACAATGGATAATTCAAATGTCCATCGAAAATCCATTTTTACGAATGGTCGAAGGAAAATAAATCCTTTGCAAAAATCCAATTCTCATTATTGGTGAAAACTGATTGTACCCAGGGGAATGGTACAACTAGCCCGGAGCAAACGGCTACCGGTAAAGGCATTTCAAATCCGTTAATCCCTGTGCATTTGGGAAAAATGCAAGTCGGTTCAAGGGAAATCGAATTGGAGATATTACATCGCTGTTGGCACAACGTGCCTAACCCCGATAAAAGTTTAAAATAATGGATAATTCAAATGTCCATCGAAAATCCATTTTTACGAATGGTCGAAGGGAAATAAATCCTTTGCAAAAATCCAATTCTCATTATTGGTGAAAACTGATTGTACCCAGGGGAATGGTACAACTAGCCCGGAGCAAACGGCTACCGGTAAAGGAAATTCAAAACCGTTGATCCCTGTGCATTTGGGAAAATGCAAAAGAAATAAAACGAGCTGTAGATTTTTTTCATTTTGAAAATATTTTGGTATTCATTGATTCTTTAAAACATTTCATTTATTGTTTATTATTATAAGCTTACTCTTGTTTTCCTATTACACATGTATATACTTTTTGTCAGATTAACTTTAATTCAATTTAAAAAGATTTTTTTTTTCGAAAAGCCGGATGTTGTGAGGATACTAAATATGAAATCCTTATGTTCTACTTAGGCCAAGAGAAGAATGACAATGAGTGTTCAGGAATAATGGGCCACTCCCATTGAGTGAACTTTTCCTTTCGGGCATTGTCGTTCAAGGTCCTTGAATGAAGTGATAACCCTAAAACTTCTACCACATGAAGACCAATTTTGATATCCGTGTATGGGAGGACATTTGGCATTCCTTCAATCCCCTTCACATAGAAAGAAAATGAAAAAAAAAACCATTGTTGTCCCTGTTTGAGCCTTTTAAACTTTTTCTTTTGATTGAACCCAAATCAAGGATCACCCCTACACCGGGGGCAAATGAGATATAAAGATATGGACAAATAAATGACATTGGATTCGGATTATGATATGATAATGACGTCTTGTGAACTAAAGGGATTAAAAGAGAACATATGCATTGGGTACACTTTTAATTTGAGCAGCCAAAAACGTCAAAAGGAAACAGCAAAAGAAAAGTCAGTTCTCAAAGAGCTATCCAAATCAAGTCAAAAGTTACCGACATAAAAGTTGAAGAAATCAAAAGCCATGGCACTAAAGTGAAAAGTGCAATTTTAAAAAGGGAGAGAAAAAGGACAAGAGGATTCCTTATTCAAATGAATATCTGCTTAGATGAGCCTCGAAGGATTGTTCACCTTTGATCAAAAGCATGCACCAGTACAATTTAAAGGCGCAACCTGATCCGAAACTACGCTTGATAAAAGGAAATGAACTCTAGGGTGAAAACCCCAACAAAGGGGCAGTCTAAAGCGATCGAGAGAAACAAGAGAAGAAATAGCATTTCATCTGAGCATAATCAAGAGACTTCCCTTTGGAAAAATTGATCCTTGGTTTCACCACCCTTAAACACTTGTTTGGGCCTACTTACCCTTTCTTTTGTAGCCGTGAACCTTAGCCTACATTACAAGCCATAAAAGACCATTTGGACCATACGCGGATGGATAAATTTGTCTTCAGATCACATCCCGCCTATCAGGGTTAACCTTTTTTCAAGGATTGACACACTTCTAATGCCTGATTGAGACCAGAAAAGAGGGAAGGATAGGGCATGGTGAGTTAGTGAGCTAAAGAGAGCCACTTTTAAATCGGGTAGAAACTAGGAATGAGAGTCGCTCCTCTCGGAAGCCTGATAGCCCAGAAAAGATGTCATATGTGCATTCCTGCAACATTCGGAAAATGTCACTCGGGTCGACCTTTTTTTTCAAAGACCCAAAGCTTGATTTTCTTAAATATCACTTGTCGTAATCCTTTAAAATGTATATATATACATAATGAATTTATTTTTATTATTTTCATAAGTCTCTTATATTGGAATGAACAAGCAGACTGATCATGGCTCGAGATAAAGCCATCGGTACCCCATTGGGGCATCTTTGTCCGTGGGGCAACTAAGGCTTTGCACACATGATTTCAAATCGGTGAGAGATGACAAACAGCTTGAAGGTACTGAGCTAATGATTCTGATTGCGATTCAGGCTATTGGACTCAGGGAATAAGCAACACAAGTTGGGGGCAAGTTTTGTCAAGAAACGAGATTGATGAGTGGTTGTAGTCCCCAGATGGTGACCACCAGCCTTAGAGAATAAAGACAAAATTCATGCATCTTTGCATTCTCATTACCATACACATCATTGCATCATGAAATATGATCATGCATCATTGATAGTTAGACATCCATATGTTAGGAGCATGCTAACTCATACCATCATAGTACTTGTTTATTTTTGAACAGATATTTGAAGATTAATAAAGGGGTGGATCTACGGCTCTACGAGAAGAGAAATGGATCTCGAGAATCCTTTGACTGGTATCAAGGTTCTGAATCCCTGATTTTTTTTATCCTTTCTATAGGATGTTTTTCTCAGAATTTAAATTTCTCGATTTTATCCTTTCTAAAGGATGTTTTTCTTAAAACTGGATTTCTCAATCCTGTCCTTTCTAAAGGATGTTTTTCTTAAAACCCGGATTTCTCAATCCTATCCTTTCTAAAGGATGTTTTTCTTAAAACAGGATTTCTCAACCCTATCCTTCCTAAAGGATGTTTTCCTCAAAACTCCGATTTCTTAATCCTCTC
Source organism: Hibiscus trionum (assembly GCA_030270665.1). Classification (NCBI taxonomy): domain Eukaryota; kingdom Viridiplantae; phylum Streptophyta; class Magnoliopsida; order Malvales; family Malvaceae; genus Hibiscus; species Hibiscus trionum. The sequence goes on from BSYR01000016.1 coordinate 3,166,196, forward strand.
ATTTCTAAAGGATGTTTTTCTTAAAACTGGATTTCTCAATTCTATCCTTCCTAAAGGATGTTTTTTTAAACCCCGGATTTCTCAATCCTATCCTTTCTAAAGGATTTTTCTCTCAAAACTTCATTTCATTCCTTTCGAAAGGATATTTTTCTCAAAAATCCAAATTCCTCAATTTTACCCTTTCTAAAGGGACGTTTTCCTCAAAATTTAAATTTCTCAATTATATTCCCCTTGGAATATTTTAAATAAAAATTCAGGTTTCCCGATTTTTAAATAAAAAGAAAGAAAAAGAAAAAGAAACAGAAAAAGAAGAAAAAATAAAAGAGGAGGAAAAAGAAAAAGAAAAAGAAAAAAAAGAGAAAAAGAAAAGAGAAGAAAAATAAGAAGAAATAAGAAGAGAGAAAAAGAAAAGAAGATGAGAGGAAATAAGAAGAGAGAAAAAAATGAGAATAAGAAGAAGAAGAAGAAGAAAAGAGAGAGAAGAGAAGAAAAAGAAAATAAAAAGAAGAGAGAAAGAGAAAAATGAGAAAAGAAAAAAAAGAACAAGAGAGAAAGAGAAAAAGAAGTGAGAGAGAGAGAAGAGAAAGAAAAGAAAAAGAAAAGAGAAGAAGAATAAGAAGAAATAAGAAGAGAGAAAAAGAAAAGAAGATGAGAGGAAATAAGAAGAGAGGAAAAAAAATGAGAATAAGAAGAAGAAGAAAGAAGAAAAGAGAGAGAGAAGAGAAGAAAAAGAAAATAAAAAGAAGAGAGAAAGAGAAAAATGAGAAAAGAAAAAAAGAACAAGAGAGAAAGAGAAAAAGAAGAAGTGAGAGAGAGAGAAGAGAAAGAAAAGAAAAAGGAAAAGGAAAAGAAAGAAGAAAAAGAAAAGCGAGGAAAGAAAAAAAAGAAAAAAAAAAAGAAAAAGAAAAGAGAAGAGGAATAAGAAGAAATAAGAAGAGAGAAAAAGAAAAGAAGATGAGAGGAAATAAGAAGAGATAAGAAGAATGAGAAGAAGAAGAAGAAGAGAAAGAAAAAGAAACAGAAACAGAAGAAGAAGAAGAAAAGGAAGAAAAAGAAAAAAGAAGAAGAAAGAAAAAGAGAAAAGAGACCCACAACTTCAGAATCTAAGAGCAAAAGAGCTCAAGGATTTCAGAGCAGAAGAGCCAGAAGGCCTGCTCAATTTATTTCCTGTCAACGTTGTCCAGTAGCTATTGAAGGTTTATTCTTTGCCGCTCAGGGAGAATGAATCAGCCACGTCCTTTGCCGCTCAGGGAGGACATGCCAGCGTTGTCTAAGCTATTGAAGGTTCGTTCTTTGCCGCTCAGGGAGAATGAATCAGCTACGTCCTTTGCCGCTCAGGGAGGACATGCCAGCGTTGTCTAAGCTATTGAAGGTTCGTTCTTTGCCGCTCAGGGAGAATGAATCAGCTACGTCCTTTGCCGCTCAGGGAGGACATGCCAGCGTTGTCTAAGCTATTGAAGGTTCGTTCTTTGCCGCTCAGGGAGAATGAATCAGCTACGTCCTTTGCCGCTCAAGGAGGACATGTCAGCGTTGTCTAAGCTATTGAAGGTTTATTCTTTGCCGCTCAGGGAGAATGAATCAGCTACGTCCTTTGCCGCTCAGGGAGGACATGTCAGCGTTGTTTAAGCTATTGAAGGTTCGTTCTTTGCCGCTCAGGGAGAATGAATCAACCACGTCCTTTGCCGCTCAGGGAGGACATACCAACGTTGTCTAGTTGCTATTGGAGGTTCGTTCTTTGCCGCTCAGGGAGAATGAATCAACCACGTCCTTTACCGCTCAGGGAGGACATACCAACGTTGTCTAGTTGCTATTAGAGGTTTATTCTTTGCCGCTCAAGGAGAATGAATCAGCTACGTCCTTTGCCGCTCAGGGAGGACATGTCAGCGTTGTTTAAGCTATTGAAGGTTCGTTCTTTGCCGCTCAGGGAGAATGAATCAACCACGTCCTTTGCCGCTCAGGGAGGACATACCAACGTTGTCTAGTTGCTATTGGAGGTTCGTTCTTTGCCGCTCAGGGAGAATGAATCAACCACGTCCTTTACCGCTCAGGGAGGACATACCAACGTTGTCTAGTTGCTATTGGAGGTTCGTTCTTTGCCGCTCAGGGAGAATGAATTGGCTACGTCCTTTGCCGCTCAGGGAGGACATGTCAGCGTTGTCTAAAGCTATTGAAGGTTTATTCTTTGCCGCTCAGGGAGAATGAATCAGCTACGTCCTTTACCGCTCAGGGAGGATATGCCAGCGTTGTTTAAGCTATTGAAAGTTCATTCTTTGCCGCTCAGGGAGAATGAATCAGCTACGTCCTTTGCCGCTCAGGGAGGACATGCCAGTGTTGTCCAGTTGCTATTGAAGGTTTATTCTTTGCCGCTCAGGGAAAATGAATCAGCTACGTCCTTTGCCGCTCAGGGAGGACATGTCAGCGTTGTCTAAGCTATTGAAGGTTTATTCTTTGCCGCTCAGGGAGAATGAATCAGCCACGTCCTTTGCCGCTCAGGGAGGACATACCAACGTTGTCTAAGCTATTGAAGGTTTATTCTTTGCCGCTCAGGGAGAATGAATCAACCACGTCCTTTGCCGCTCAGGGAGGACATACCAGCGTTGTCTAAGCTATTGAAGGTTTATTCTTTGCCGCTCAGGGAGAATGAATCAGCTACGTCCTTTACCGCTCAGGGAGGATATGCCAGCATTGTTTAAGCTATTGAAGGTTCATTCTTTGCCGCTCAGGGAGAATGAATCAGCTACGTCCTTTACCGCTCAGGGAGGACATGCCAGTGTTGTCCAGTTGCTATTGGAGGTTTATTCTTTGCTGCTCAGGGAGAATGAATCAGCTACGTCCTTTGCCGCTCAGGGGGGACATGCCAACGTTGTTCAGTTTGCTTTCGCCGCTCCGGGAAAGCACGCAATTTGATGTTCATTCTGTACCGCGTAGGAAGAATGAATCGACTTTGTCCTTTGACCGTGTAGAGAGGACATGCCACTGATCTGAGAGCAAAAGAGTTCAAGGATCCCTGGACAGAAGAGCCAGAAGGCCTGCCCAGTTTGCTTTCGCCGTCTGGGAAAGCACGCAATTTGAAGTTCATTCTGTACCGCGTAGGAAGAATGAATCGACTTTGTCCTTTGACCGTGTAGAGAGGACATGCCACTGATCTAAGAGCAAAAGAGTTCAAGGATCTCTGGACAGAAGAGCTAGAAAGCCTGTCCAGTTTGCTTTCGCCGCTCCGGGAATGCACACTATTTGAAGTTCATTCTTTACCGCTTAGGAAGAATGAATCGACTTTGTCCTTTGCCATCCAGGGAGGACACGCCGACGCTACCCACTTTGTTTCTACCGCTTCTGAGGAGCAAATCAACCAAACAGGGAAGTTTGACAAAATTAGTGCTTATGGTCTTTGCTTTATTCTTGTTCCACAAGTACAAGCAAAGAGGGGCAACTGTAATCACTAATTTTGTCCGGGCTGATTAGCCACTTTTAAATCTGCTTAAATAAGTTTGGGTCTTGTATATTGGGCTTTCTTGGGCTTCATCCAGTTGGGCTTTGTCCATGCATGTTGGGCTTGGTCTAATTAATACCTAGATATCATATTATTACTATTTACTATCATCATTTATTACCATTACTTATAATATTATTAATATCATCCACTATTATGTTAGTCATTGTCATCACCATATATTAGTATTATTACTATGGTATCGTTATAGTTATTATTATTATCAATATTATTATAATTATAATTATTATTATTATGGTCTTTATTATTATTAATTATTATTGTTATTGTTAAATTTGGAAAATAAAATATTAATTAAATAAAAGCCCAGTATATTAATATATAAATAAAGCCCAAATGTTTATCAAAGTCCATATTACATCAAACCCAAATAATACAAAGCCTGTTTAGGCCCAAAAGACTAGCCCTAATCTGAAAAACCCTAACTCTCTCTTGTTTTTTTTGTGCAGCCGCCGCATTTCCCACCGCTAGATCTGGGATCCAGATCTAACGGCCCAGATCGCACCAGGAACAAAAAAAAAACCTAGAGAAGCCACCCGTTGCCCTAGCGCCGCGCAGTCTCCACCATTGGATCAAGGATGGATCGGACGGCCAAGATCAGATCGTGTCCGAGCGCGTGTGATCCACGCGCGTCGATTCAGTCGCCACACGCGCGCGTGCATCGTACGCCCCCCTTTCTAGCTTCCATCAACGGCCGTGATTCATCCCGCGTTGTCCGGCCGACTCCAGCCCCACCACTTCGGATCCTCTCCAACAGTCACATGCAACCAAAAAAAGAAAACAAAAATGGCAGACAAGGAAATCATGACAACCAAACCGCACTATCCATTTTTTTATGCATTTCATAAAAAAAGGAGAGATAATTTCGGGGCTATAAAGAACCGAGGCAAATATTGTAAAGGGGGGGGGATTTTTGAGAGGAAAAAATTGTAAGAGGGGGATTTTTCAGATCTGAAAATTTCAGAGAGAACAAGTGTAATCGAAAATCTTAGAGAATACAAGCAAACATATTTTCAGAGGTATCCCACTTTTTATTTCAGTCGAATCAGAGGCAAAAAAAAAAAGCAAGGGTTAGGGTTTACCTTCGTATTTCTTCCTTGTCCGTTTTGTTTCCCTTGCCGGCGACAAGCCCTTGGGTCTCCTGCGAGACCATACGCGGTGAGTCGGCTAGGAGCAAATACTAAAAAAATAAATCTAAAAAAAAAACGCTCTTTTGGGTTTTGATTTGAGTTAGATCTAAAAGAAAATAGGAGTTTTCTTTGATTGTGTTAAAAAAAGGATTTTAGTTGTTTCTGTTTCGAAAAAAAAAAAACGAAAAAATTTTAGGGTTTCGGCGCCGACAACGGCGGCCGGAACCCCTTGGACGGCGCCGGTTATTCAAAGAAGGGGGGAGAGTAAGTTTGAAATTAGGGTTAGGTTATGAATAAAAGAGTTAGAATATTTTTTAAGTTGGTATTTATAGTGTTTTGTTTTTTTTTAAATTGGTTTAATTTCGTTTTAAGCCCTCCCGTGTCATTATAATTACGCGGGGAGGGCTTCCGCGTTTTAAAATATCGCCCGCAGTCCCTGCATGTTTTCGATTGTTTTCAATTTCATCCTTTCTTCATTCTAATCGATAGCCGGATGGGTTAATTCCCATTCCAGTCCTTGTATCTTTTCGTCGTCTTTTATTTTGGTCCCCGTTTCGCATTATAATCTGATTTTAAAATTGGTTTAATAACCATCCGGGTCCCTTCCTGTTTCTTTTTTTAGCATTTCATCATGATTATTTATTATTCATATTTTTGGAAGCCTTAAATGTGATTTAAATGGGTTCTTATTATTTCCTTTTTTATGATATTTAATGCCGTGTATCTCTTTGCTTTTTTTCCTATATATATAATAAGTGTAGACATGTAATATATAATCTTCATACCTTAATACATGTAGTTATATATATTATATAGTTACGTATATTTATATTATTATATTCCTTATTTATAATAATTTATGATATATATTTTATATATAGTTGTATATATATTATTGTATATATGTTATTAACTATATATATATTGTTAAATTGATTTCATACCATATTTGTGTGTATACATTATAGGCATGTATAGCCGTGTATCTTATATATAATATACCCTTTTTTAATTTCATACCATATTTATATGTATATATTATAGGCTTTATATGCCATATATGATTTGTATAATATATACAGTTTTTCTACGTAATCTATAGTATATATATGATGTAAGGTTTCCTCATATAATATAGTCTTTTTTATATAGTTTTAATATACATATATTCTAAGATTTATTTTTAATGTTTGCTTATGATTTGTATTTTAATGTTTGCTTAATATAGTTTCCTTATGTTGTTTTGATATGATAGTTGACATGCATATAAACTCGTCATTTATGAGACCCTTTTATTTTGTTCGATAATTAATTAGCTTTAAACTATACTCAAAGAGAGGTATTAATTAACTCCGGTATTCGCGATATGACAGTCCTAGCTTAATGGATGTCGATCGAATACTTAGGTTAGTTTTCACCGCCTCTAGGTAAGCGAAAGCATAAAAAATGGAAATAACATGCATCATCCCTTATATGCTCGCATCATGCATAAAGGTGACGTACGGGATTCGAACCCTACACTAACACGGCAGTCAGCCTTATTTGATGTCGGTTTAGTCTATGGTCCGGTGTACCGTCATCCTTTTTAATTAAATGATTAGTTAATTCCAATGCCACTATTTGATAAAGCCCATGTTATTTAAGTTATATTTTCATTTAAGAACATTCTTATTAAATTCACTTTGATTTTTTTTAAATAATTCTTATCGATTAAAAAGGCAACAAGCAATTTGGTACCGATTTCCGGGCGTGATGGGGGTGCTAATCCTACCCCACACGTAACCAACTCCCGAACCCATTTTAAAACGAATCTCTGGTTTTGTGGTGTCTGGCCTACCTCAGTGGCCGGTGGCGACTCCAAGTTTTTACAAATTTTCCAAAACACGAATTCCCCCTTTTTATAAATAAACCCCTTTTTCAAAAAGAAAATAGTGATAAGGCCCCACTTTAGCGGTTTTCAGAAAAAAAAACCTTATCACAGTTACCACCATAGTTAAAAGGAGGTATGTAATGTGTTCTGTGTATCTATGATTCAGAAGTGTGAATCAATTTTGTCCCGTGTTATGTTGTTAAAGAGTTTGAGTTGAGTTTAAAATGGTCATTAGAAGGAGGTATGTAATGTGTTATGTTGAGGTCTAAGGACCCGTTGAGATCTTGGCATCAGATAGCTAATGTTGTGTGGTAAGTCTACCGAGTTGGAGAGTATGTTGTAGTAAGAGAGAATGTGTGGAGGAGCATGTGTTAGTGACTCTTCCTGTCTAATAAATTTCGGGGACGAAATTTCTTAAGTGGGGGAGAGTTGTAACGCCCGGGTTTAGGAGCTAGGTGAAAATAATATTTTAGTATTGTCTCGGGTTTCGATTCTAATATTTTATTTAATAAAGTAATGGTTTGGGCCTCGGGTTTTAAGATTTGGACCAATTTTAAATTGAGCCCAAAAGCCATGGATGGCACCTATTGTGGTTTCCTTTTTTATTTAAGGGCATTTTGGTCTTTGAACATTAAAATTTAAATTATTATAAAGTAAAAGATGATTCATCATCTTCTTCCTCTCCCTTCCATTTCATTCCCACGCCAAAATCATCTCTCCCTCCCTAAATACTATTTCATCTCCTCTCTCCTTCGTTTTGGCTCGGTTTCGAAAGATGATTAGGAGCAAGGAGTTTCGTTGGTAAAGTCTCGGGATCGATATCGGAAGTCATGGAGGCTTGGGTCGGCTTTGCTTGATTTGCTTAAGGAAGTGAGGTGAGTGGTTAATGTTTTAAATTGATTTCAAACGTTGGTTTAAGCATGTGGATGTGAAAATGTTTTCAAGTATCGTTTTGGTTCAAAGTTGGTTTTGAAGAGTTTTGTTTGGGCTTGAAAAGTCAAGTTTAAATTCAAGAGTAAGTTGTTTGTGAATTGCCTCTTTAATTTCCCCTTTTTACTGTTTGTTTTCATTACTTGTGGTGATGAATTGTTATGTATGAAATTCCAATATTTTTGAAGGAAGCATGTTGCTTCTTATTATATCGTTGATTTTGGTGTGATGGTAATTATGGTGTTGTTGATGTGCCTTGTAAGGTTGTTTGTAGTAAGTTGGTGCAGGTTGTGCACAGAAACGGTGAGTAAGACCATTTGTGTTTGTTAAGGTTGATTGTAGCAATTTGGTGCCTAGTTGTGGATTTTGTTGCAGCTTGTGTGGTTGTGCATGATATAGTGAGTACATGTTGTGTGATGGTGATTTGTGTGTTGTGTTGCATGGTTGTCATTGCTCCGGTGATATGTAGTCCCGCCGGTAGCAAAAGTATAAGACTCTGGTGATGTGTAGTCCCACCGGTAGTCACTGGTTGGGTATTCCTTTGATGTGTAGTCCCATTGGAAACCCACTAGTTGAAACGGTGATGTGTAGTCCCACCGTACTTGTATGCTAGTTGTGTTTGTGTAAAACATGTGTGTTGTCGTTGCTCCGGTGATGTGTAGTCCCGCCGGTAGCAAGTGTTATAAGACTCCGATGATGTGTAGTCCCACCGGTAGTCACTAGTTGGATAATACTTTGATGTGTAGTCCCATTGTAAATCCACTAGTTAAAACGGTGATGTGTAGTCCCACCGTATGTGTAAGTTGGGTTATGTTTGTGCGTACCATGAAGTGAAATGTCTATGTTGTTGACCTTTGGTTGAACTTGTTGGTAAATGGAATAGGTTGTTGGATGACTTGTTTGTGTTGGCCTTTACTTTTAAAGGAAGCTTTGAACTCTGCATTGTTGTTGTTATGTTTTAGAGCACTGCTCATTAAGCTTTATGCTTACGCTCTCCTTTTTCCGTCAATGCAGATCTTTAGATTGGAGTTAGCAAGGAGCAGAAAAAGGGCGTCCAAGCGTGAGGTAGTTTGCTCAAGTATGGTTTATTAAATAATGTAGTAGTCTAGCAATGGGAAATGCTACGTGTTTTAGGAGCTTGTATCTAGACTCCTTTGTGTTGGCTTTATGTTGTTAATGCCTCATGTTGATGGATTTGTAAACCATGTTTATGTTGATGCCTAAGTGTTTGTTTGGGAGGCTTATAGCCAGTCCTTGGATGTTTGTGTTGCTTTGGTATTTGGATGCCATGTGTGGCTTGTAAAATCATGTTTAGATTGTCTTATATGAATGTTTTATGTTTGTTTGCTAAGGCATGAAACTCATGTATGCTTTGTATGCCTTCTTTGAATGATTATGTGGATTCTTTGGTTGAATGATGTTCGTCCATGTTGGGTGCCTTGTATGACTAGATTTTAGTTAATAGAGGCGGTATGAATGCTTGAATGAGTCTAGGGAAGTCCCAAAATACATATAGAGTTGAGTTTTGTTGGTTTTGCTGATTTTTAGAGAGTTGCAGTGCAGGGCGTATCGATACGCCTGAGGGCCGTATCGATACGGTCTAGCCTGCAGGACTCAGTTTTGGCTGGGCGTATCGATACACTGGGGTGTATCGATACGGTATCAACTCTCTGAAATTCAAGTCAGGCTGAGCGTATCGATACACAAGGGTGTATCGATACGGTCCCAACTCTCTGAAATTCAGAGGAGTTGGTGGGTTTAGGTCGTATCGATACGGGGTTGTAGCGTATCGGTACGGTTCCATTTCGTTGACCTTGGAAAGTTGACCGAGAAGGGCGTATCGATACGCTCAAGGGTGTATCGATACGGTCTTCCCTGAGTTGACTGAGAGGGTTGACTTTGGTCAAGGCGTATCGATACCCTCTGTATGTGTATCGATACGGCCTGCTTAAAAAGGAAAATTTGGTTGTTTAATTGCATGTCTTGTGGGTTTCGTATCCGTGTTTGTTCGCTGCGTGTCCTATCACATAGGATTTAATAAAGGCATCTAGAAAAGATAAGAAAAAAAAATAGGGTTGCTAACCGAGGGGGAACCTTAACGGGTTTCGCTTCGGTTTTCCCCGTGTGGCCCACTCGGATCGGTCATCCGTCCAGACCGGGACGAGGGGGTTACAATTTGGGTCGAGGAATATCAATTTCGGTTGAAGTTCAAGTCGGGTTGTACCATGTACAAATAAACTTTGGTATGGTAATTATGGGCAAATTTCGGATAAAAATAAATTTTTAGGGATTAATATGAACCAAAATATCTCTTTGGATGCCAAAATATGTTACAATTTAAAAAATATATATATATATATATATATATATAACTGTGACTAAATTGAATTAAACTAAAATTTTAAAGTAAATGTTAAGACTAAAATGAAAAATTTTAAACAAGTGATGACCAAAAGGGTAATTAATCACTAAACAAAAAAATTTAGGCGCCAAATTCCAAATGGACAATTAATTATTGGATCAAATTTAAAAATGATTCTATTTGGATTTTGGAGGGAAAGAACTTGTTTTTTCTTTTAGGTTAGGGGAAATTTATTTTTTAGTCATTATAACTTTAAATGTTTTTCATTTAAGTCCCAAATTTTTACTTTTAGCTTTTAATTTAATTTAATCGAGTCCCAATTTAGGTTATAATTGAAACTCGAGCTTTAGTTTAGAATTCTTATAGGGACTTGTGATTTATTTTGTATGTTATAAATTACAAAAAGTATAGGGTTTGGAACTAAATTACAAGAATTAGAAATAATTATGGTTCAATTTTGGATAAAAATATAATTTTATGGACTAAAATGAAAAAAAACAACACATTCTTTACTTTATTAGACTAAATTATAAAAATTAGAAATAAATATGGGTCAATTTCAGTTAAAAGTAAATTTTTAGGGACTTAAATGAACAAAAATGTCATCATATTAAAAATATTGGACTAAATTACACAATTTAAAATTAAATAAAGATCAAATTTGGTTTAAATACAGATTTATAGAGAATTAATTGAACACTAAACTCTTAAACCCTAAATTCCATCCTTAAGCCCTAAACTAATCACATAAACATATAGGCTATAACCCCCCAAAATATAATCATGTAACACGTATGAGACGTATTCACGTTACACATATCAATATAGACTATAAACCATAGAGGCATAGACTATGGACTATAATAATAAATTAATGATAATATAAACACAAATGATATATTATATATAGACTATAGACTATATAACACTTGAAAATAATCTCATACACTAAGCTAAACTTGATACCTTAATCCATACAAATTAATTTCATAAACCAATAACCATAAATTACACCATAGACCCTAAATCATTAATACTAAACACTAGATCTTAAACCATAAACCTAAGCCATGGAAATTAATCTTATAAACCAATAATCCTAAACTACACCTTAAACCCTAAACCATTAACACTAAGGCCTAAACCTTAAGACATAAACCAAAATTAGGGACCAATTTCACCATAAAATATAGCCTAAAATTTAAATTAAGGATCAATTTGAAAATTTGAAAGTGTAGAAATTTGAGAGTCAAGTGACCAATTTCATAATTTTACCATAAAAATATAGCATAAAACCGAAATTAGGGACTAATTTGACAATTTGAAAGTGGAGAAATTTGATAGTCCAGTGACAAATTTCACAATTTTACCATAGAAATAAATATGGGTCAATTTCAACTAAAAATTAATTTTTAGGAACTAAAATGAACAAAAATATCAGCATATTGAAATTATTAGACCAAATTAAAAATTAGAAATAAATAGGGGTCAATTTCGACTAAAAGTAAAATTTTAAGGACTAAATATCACCCTAGAGAGGGGATTGTTATATCCGAAGTCCAAACCGTGGGGATACTTGCGACTAAATTGAATTAAACTAAAATTTAAAAATAAATATTAGGACAAAAATGTAACATTTAAAACGCAGCAAGACCTAAAGGGTAATTAACCCATAAACTAAAAATTAGACGGTTTAATTCCCTCCAAAATTTTGTCTTTTCCCCCTTTTTTTTACCAATTATCCTTTTTCATGTTTTTAATTAAAATGAAACAGTGGGACTTGGGAGAGAAATAACCTGCGTGGTTTTTTAGGTTAGAGAAAAATTATTTTTTAGCCCTTTTGACTTTAGATATTTTTTATTTAAGTCTTAATTTTCACTTTTAAGTTTTAATTTTATTCAATTGAGTCCCAATTTAGATTAATTTAATTAAAATTCCACATTTAATTTTAGAGTTATTTTAACTATGTCCGTGATTTATGCTTCTAAGTTTTAATTTAGCTCAATTAAATCCTAAGTTTAATAAGTTAATTCAATTCAAACATTATTTTTTTAAAGAGACATTATTATTATTATTATTATTATTATTATTATTATTATTATTATTATTATTATTATTATACCATGTAAATTTTGATTTAATATAATTATACACACATTTTTTATTTGGATGTAAACATGCAATTATACACATGAAAGTTGAAACTTTAATTTAGTTCAATTGTACACATGAAACATTGATTTAAATATTTAATCAAATTTAAATGCATAAATTAGCAAGTTGAATCAGAATTAATCTCGTAAATCAATAACTCTATACTAAACCATAAGCCATTAATAATTTAATACTAAACTTAAAACCATAAACCTTAAAGAATCAAAATTAATCTCATAAACCAATAACCATAAGTTAAACCATAAACCATTGATACTAAACCCTAAACCTTAAGGAATCCAAATTAAACACATAAACCAATAACCCTAAACTAAATACTAAACTAAACCATAAATCTTAAAGAATCAAAATTAATCTCATAGACCAATAACATTAAACTAAATCATAAATTGTTAATATTAAACCATAAACGTTAAGGAATCATGTTGACATCATTTAGATATGTAATAAAACTTTTAAATATTTGTATATACTACAATTTATAAATATAAAAAAAAATAAACATATCAATTTAATGATCATAGTTAATCATGTACCTTAAATTGTGAAAATCTATTTTGTCACACTATAATATAATAAATTCATAATCTCACAAACGCATTAATTGCAACTTATTAGTTATTACAAGTCAGATAAATATCAAGTCAGGTAAATATCATATCAGTTCAATAAAGTTAGATCATTTGTAGGTTGAGTCAATTACAGATCATGTTCATGACAGGCCAGGTTGATAACAAGTCGGGTAATATCAGTTATTTACTATGTTAATATCGGGTTCGGGTTAATATCAGGTCGGATGCAGGTCGGGTTCAGTTATCACATTATCAAGTTGAATTCGGGTTCAGGTCGTTCTTAGGTTGGGTGCGGGTCGGGTTTAGATCCAAAAGTTCCATGCCTAACTCGGGTTCAAGTCAACACCAGTTCAGACTCGATTCGATTTCAGATCACTACCACTTCGAGTCACAAGCAATTTTGACTCAAGTCGGTTTCAGTCCGTTTTACAGGTCGGGTCAACTTTTTACATCCCTAGGCAAAGTGTATGTAACCCCCTCGTCCCGGTCAGGACGCTTGACCGATCCGAGTGGGCTACACGGGGATAACCGAGATGAAACCCGTTAAGGCTCCACTTCGGTTACCGACCCTAGAGAAAATTTTTTATTTTATCTTATCTAAATGCATCAATTAGACCTAAGCGGAAGCCCAACAGTAAACAAGGCCTAAGCCCAACACTTGGAACCCTTTAGAGATGTCAAAGTGCCCAAATTTAGGCCTGTGTTTCGAAACAGTCAAAGCCCGTTTCGAAACACCAGCTTCAATTCAAAAGTCAGACACCCGTTTCGAAACGCATCCACCCTGTTTCGGAACAGGGTCTCGTTTTAGCCTTGCTGTTTCGATACCAGTTTCGGAACGACAATTCCAGTGGCAAAAGTGTTTCGAAACTTGTTTCGAAACAGGGGCTCACAGTGGCTAAAACGTATCGAAATGAGTTCCGATACGGGGGACCTGGAACCAAGCCCGTTTTGAAATAGGACAACCCGTTTCGAAACACCTGCTGCCTGGAACTTCCAAAAATCAGTTTTAGACATCTCCTAGTGGTTCCAAACGTTCGAAACAACTACACGAAGCATACAATTCATACAATTACATTCTAGAGGCATGCATCCTATAGCAACAAGCTCAACATACACGAGGATACAAGGGGAACATCCATTCAAAGATCATGCATCTCAAAGACTTAAACATTCAAGGTTCATGATTACACATAGTCAAACACTTAGACAAAATTAAGGTAAGCAAAATACCAACATAGTTTACAAGCAAGACATACATCCCAAAAGCCAAACTAACACAAGCATATAAAGGAGTCTAACATGCTCCTAACAACCAACAACACCATACTTCCAAAAGGGTTCAAACAACGCATACATGTCTCATTGCTTGACCATTACATCATAATTAAAAAGTCCATACTTGGTAGCTAACTAGCACCTAGCACCACAAAGCACACACTTGGAGGCCCCTTCTTGCACTTAGCAACCCACGAGCTACTGATCTGCATTGTCGAACAAAGAGAGAGCGTAAGCAATAAAGCTTAGTGAGGGTAAGCTCTTTAAAAACAAACCTCGACAATGCAGGGTCCAAGCATGATCTCAACCAAGGTAAATGCATGACCATACCTTCGATCCTCAAGAGCCAAAATGTCAATGATGCATGAACAATATCCAAAAATATTTCATGCTCAACAAGCTCATTTTCACAACATATGTAAGCACATATAATCATCAAAAGGGAAGCACATTTCCACATCACATTGATACACATATCAATTTATATTGGCACCTAGCTATGACTCGAATACGCGGATAACCACGTTGGAACTCACATCCAACAACCACTTTACCTCACGGTGGGATTACACTCATCACCGGTCTCGCGGAGGGGATTCCACTCATCCTCACGCCCCGTCGATGGGATTCCACTCATCATCGACTAATATAATAACAATTTCCGGGCGAACCCATACTCCTCCTTGGTGACTCAACGCCACCAAGGCCACGCGCGAATTTGACTCATGTGTGCACACTAACATCCTAATGATCGATCATTTGTACCCAAGCATACTAGTGCCAACATTTATCTCAATCCACATTAACAATTACAACCAATTCCGTGCTTAGCACGTACTCACCATGATCACAATCATGAACAATCCACATGCATATTACAATGCATCACAACCATGCCTCTTCACACATGTATAACACATTATACATAAATCAACACATCATAAACATCACGAGGCATAAACATCAAGTAAGAGTTCAACCAATGTCTCTAGTTTAAGCTTAGGATTAGACTACCACCCCAATCCTAACTCTAGGTGGGTCTACCAAGCCCGACCTAGTCCACATGCTCGAACCAAGCACTTAGAAAACACTTAGAAAATGTTAACCACTCACATTTACTTCCAAGCTCAATTACTAAGCAAGCAACCAACTTCAAGCTTCTGGATTCGCTCCCTATGTTTCACCAACACAAGCTCTTGCCTCTGAACAACCTCAACACAATCCAAACAACTTCAAATCAGCCCAAGCATCAAAGTAACTAACCCGGAACACAATTCAAACATCAAACTCAATATTTCAAGCCATGAACAAACCCCAAATTTACCAAACTCGTGCAGCCCACAAACCTTGTTCAAAACTCATGTTTCCAACACATTTTATACCCACAAATGATCCCAAAGCAAACCCCAACTATAATACTAACATTAGCCCACCAATTCCAACCTAAAACAACCCCCAAAACTCACCCAAAACCCTTCAAAAACCCCCTTTAAACCCAATTTCAGGAATGTGTTCAAAACCATGTAAAATTCATATATGTTGCATCATATGACTCATAGACTTCATAACTAACAACATTAAATCGAAATTTCAAGTTAAACATCATAAAGTTATCATTTTTAATCTAAACCTCAAAAACTCAAATTTCTAAAACCTTGATGAAAATGAAAACTATTTGTACTTTTGAAGAGAGGAAGTTGAGGACAATTCAAAAATGATATTACCTTTAAAAAACGAGTTGAAATGAAGAAGAAATGAGATGGAATAGTGGAGGGGATGAGCTCTCTCTTTTCACGTTAGTTTTGTTGGAGAAGAGAGTGAATAATGAAATGTTGTTAAAAGGGGATTTAAAATTGAAACTTGTATTATTTACAAGTTTGCCATTAATGAATGGCTATTTTCTATTTTCCTTAAAACCTTTTCAATTTGTATTTCATTCATTTTAGTCCAACACAAAAATATTTGTTTGTGAAACCCGAGGCCCAAAAGATTATTTTGATTATAAAACCGAACCTGAAAATAATATTAAAATATTATTTTCACCCGACCCCTAAACCCGGGTGTTACAACTCTCCCCCACTTAAGGAATTTCGTCCCCGAAATTACCCGACGGAAACAAATACGGAAACTGCTCAAACATATTAACTTTCCTCTCCCACGTGGCCTCTTCCACACCTTTATGTCTCCACAACACCTTGACCAACTCTATGGTCTTGCCACGCAACACCTTGCTATCAGAAGCAAGTATCTCTACAGGCTCTTCATTATATGACAAATTCGAATTCAACTCTATCTCCTCAACGGGCATAACATGAGAAGGATCTGATCTATATCTCCTAAGCATCGACACATGAAAGACATCATGTATCTTCTCTAACTCAGAAGACAATCTCAAACGGTAAGCTACAGGCTCAATCCGCTCAACTATCTCATACGGACCAATGAACCTCGGACTCAACTTGCCTTTCCGGCCAAATCTCATCACCTTCTTCCACAGAGATACTTTCAAAAACACTTTCTCACCCACGGAGAACTCAATTTCTTTCCTCTTCAAATCTGCATAAGACTTCTAACGATCGGAAGCTGCCTTCAAACGGTCACAAATCAACTTTACTTTCTCGGTAGTCCCCTTAAGCAAATCCGGCATAGGTAAAAATCTCTGACCCGTTTCAGCCCAACAAATCGGATTCCTACATCGTCTACCATACAAAGCCTCATAGGGAGCCATCTGAATACTAGACTGATAACTGTTGTTGTAAGCAAACTCAACTAAGGGTAAGTGCTTCTCCCAAGAACCCTGAAAGTCAATCACACAACAACGAAGCATATCCTCTAAAATCTGTATCACTCGCTCTGACTGCCCATCGGACTGCGGATTATAAGATGTACTGAAGTGCAAACGACTACCTAGAGCACTATGCAAACAACCCCAGAACCTTGAAGTAAATCTAGGATCTCTATCTGAAACAATAGACTTTGGAACTCCATGAAGCCTCACAATCTCACGGATGTACAAGTTTGCCAACTTGTCCAAAGAATCTGTGGTGTTCACTGCTAAGAAGTGAGCACACTTAGTGAACCTATCAACAATCACCCAAACAGAATTCTTCTTCGAAGGAGACAACGGTAACCCTGATACAAAGTCCATGGTGATCCTCTCTCATTTCCATTCCGGAATCTTCAAAGGCTGTAACAAACCTGAAGGAACCTGATGTTCTGCCTTCACCCTCTGACAAACCATACAACGGCTCACATACTCGGGTACATCCTTCTTCAAACCAACCCAAAAGTAATCATTCTTCAAGTCACGGTACATCTTGGTACTACCCGGATGCATAGAAAAGGGACTCGAATGTGCTTCACTCAGAATCTGACGTCTCAACTCAACATCTTCCTGTACAACAACTCTATCTCTAAAGCACAACAAGTTCTCACCACTGAAACTATACTCGGTCGGCCTTCCTTCGGCTATGTCCTGAACATGAGGAACTAAAGACACATCTTGCAAATGCTTCTCTCTAATCAACTGAATCAAAGAAGGCTTCACTTGCAACTCGGTGATCAAACCACCATCATCGGATACACTCAATCTAGCAAACATAGCTCTCAACTCCACGACAACTTTTCTACTCAAAGCATCGGCTACTACATTTGCCTTACCCGGATGGTACTCAATGATCAAATCATAGTATTTTAACAACTCAAGCCATCTTCTCTGTCTCAAGTTCAACTCTTTCTGTGTCATCAAATACTTCAAACTCTTATGATCGGTGTAAACTATACACTTCTCACCATACAAATAGTGACGCCAAATCTTCAATGCAAAAACAACCGCGGCTAACTTAATATCATGAGTAGGATAGTTCTTCTCATGAACCTTCAACTGTCTAGAAGCATACGCAACAACTCTTCTTTCTTGCATCAAAACACAACCTAAACCTATGTAGGAAGCATCACTATAAATCACAAATTCTTTACCTGAAACAGGTTGCACTAACACTGGAGCATTAGTCAAAGCTTCTTTCAATTTCTCAAAAGCCTTCTGTCTTGCATCTGACCACTCGAACTTAACTCCCTTTTGCAACAATTTAGTCAAAGGAGCAGCTACCCTAGAGAAACCATCAACAAATCTCCTATAGTAACCGGCTAATCCTAGGAAACTTCTAATCTCTGTCACAGACTTAGGTTATTTCCACTCAACAATAGCCTCAATCTTCGATGGATCAACACGGATACCTTCGGCCAAAACAACATGGCCAAGAAATACTACCTCTCGAATCCAGAACTCACATTTACTAAGCTTCGCATACAACTGATTGCTCAACAATCTCTGTAACACAAATCTCAAGTGCTCATCATGCTCTTCTTTTGTCTTCGAGTACACAAGGATGTCATCAATGAAAACAACTACAAAACGGTCTAGATAGTCTCGAAATATTCTGTTCATCATATCCATGAATGCTGCAGGTGCATTCGTGAGCCCAAATGGCATCACAAGAAACTCATAGTGACCATATCTAGTCCTAAAAGCTGTCTTCGGAACATCACACTCTTTCACTTTCAACTGGTAGTACCCGGATCTCAAGTCTATCTTCGAAAACACTAAAGCACCTCTCAACTGATCAAGCAAATCATCTATACGAGGCAACAGATACTTGTTCTTCACAGTCAACTGATTCAACTGTCTGTAGTCAATACACATACGCATACTACCATCTTTCTTCTTCACAAACAACACAGGAGCACCCCAAGGAGAACTACTAGGCGTAATGAAACCACGGTCTAATAATTCTTGCAACTGACTCTTCAATTCTTTCAACTCTTTTGGAGCCATACGATACGGAGCTATCGAAACTAGATTAGACCCTGAAACAGTCTCAATCACAAACTCAACATCTCTGTCAAGAGGTAAACCCGACAACTCTTCTGGAAACACATCCATAAAGTCACAAACTGTTCTAATATATTTCGGCCTAGCCTCACTCATATTCGAATTCATAACATAAGCTAGGTAAGCCCCACATCCGGAGTCCATCAACCTATGAGCCTCTAAAGCTGACACAACATTAGACAAGAACTTAATGTTCTCGCCTACTACTACTACCTCGTAGTCATCGGAAAATTTCAAGGAAATCCTCTTCGTCTCAAAATCCACACTAGCTCGGTGCTCAACTAACCAGTCCATACCCAGAATAATATCAAAACCATAAAAAGGAAGTTCCATCATATCAACAGAGAACACATGACCCTGAATCTTCAGTGGACATCTCCTATACATACGTCTAACCACAACTGTCTCACCAAAAGAACTAGTCACATGCATACCTACATCTAATATCTCAACAGGTATATCTAACTTCCATGCATGCTCACTCAAAATGTACGAATGTGTGGAACCCGAATCAACCAAAGAAAGCAAAGACATAGACTGTAACTCAAAATTACTTGCTATCACATCAGTGTCGTTCTCGGCCTCTCTCTAAGCATAAACTCTCGCTGGTCCTCATACCTCTGGTTGCACTGCCACAACGTGAGCAAGGTTCCTCTGAGCAACTACCCTAGGTGCATCAGCCCTAGGCTGGAAGTAGCCACGACCGCACCCACGGCCTCTTTGAAAATCAGTCGCTCTCGCAGGAGCCTGAGCAATATTCGGTGCCTGTGCCGCCTGATGCGGGCACTCCTTCCTAAAGTGGTCCCTCGAACCACAGTTCCAACAGGCATGGAAGTTACCCCAACACTCACCAGCGTGCTGTCTCCCACATCGTGTACACTCGGGCAAGCGCCCTCCTCCTCGATGGCCCTGATGGCCCCTACCATGGTGGCCACCGCCACGCCTATGATCAAAATGTTGCCCGCCACCTCTATGCCTCTTGGCATCTCTACTGTCAAAGTGGTTATGCCTCTTACCAGAACTAGAACCACCAGATCGTTTGGCCGAACCCAAACTGTGTTCTAAATCCTTGGCCCTCGCGACCAATACATCAAAATCTAAGTAGTCAGGAGCTAGAGTGTACCTCTTGATCTCTTCATTCAGCCCATAGCGGAAACGGTTACAACGTTCCACTTCATTAGGAACCAACTCTGGAGCGTACTAACTCAAACGAACAAGACGGATCTCATAGTCAGTCACAGAAGCATCTCCCTGAGTAAGGGCCATAAACTCTCGCTTCTTCTCATCTAGATACCTCGGACCCAAGTATCTTTTTCTGAAAGCAGACTCGAAGAAGTCCCAACCAATCTCAGCCTCTGGAACTCCAGTAGTAATGGTGACCCACCAGGTGTAGGCATCACCCTGTAGCAACGAGATCACGCAGCCCAATCTACGTGCACCCACACAACCCATCTGAGCTAAGATGCGAACGGTCTTCTCTAACCACAGCTTGGATCTCTCAGGAGTAGATCCTCTAAACTCTTCGGCCCTTAGACTACGGAGCCTCTCCAACGGTAAACTGTTATCATCCCCTCTAGGCTGAGCTGCAGCCTGAGCTCCCGCAACTGCGGCCTGGAATGCTCCCGCTATAGCTTGTACGAGCGGAGTCATATCTATTCCAGTTGGACCTTGGCCACCTTGGCCACCCTGAGGTCCCTCTCCCTCGACTCCCGCCTCGTCTCCCTCACCGGGCGGAGAAGGTGGTGGTGGTGGAGGTGGTGGAGGAGCTCCAACTCCAGCAGCAGTAAGCCCCTCTATATGAGCCGCAACACGTGGTTCCTGACGAACCACCCTCGGCCTACCTCTCGGCCTAGACATCACTCACAAACAATAACTACAACCACAACAAACATACAAAATTGGGTTAGCAAGGCAAGGCTTCCAAATGCTCAAGTACGTTCCCTCACTTGAAAAATTCTTTTCCGATGTAATAGTAGCAATGGGACTATTAAACAACATGCTTTTAAGCTAAACAACCAGCATACTTGTCACACAAGCAATCATGCTTACAAGGTAAGCAAACACCGTGCATAACAATACAAAACTTAAACTTACCTCACTTACCTGCCCAAGGTCTCGGAAACCTTAGGCTCTGATACCAACAAGTGTAACCCCCTCGTCCCGGTCCGGACGCTTGAACGATCTGAGTGGGCTACACAGGGATAACCGAGATGAAAACCGTTAAGGCTCCACTTCGGTTACCGACCCTAGAGAAAATTTTTCATTTTATCTTATCTAAATGCATCAATTAGACCTAAGTGGAAGCCCAACAGTAAACAGGGCCTAAGCCCAACACTTGGAACCCTTTAGAGATGTCAAAGTGCCCAAATTTAGGCCCGTGTTTCGAAACAGTCAAAGCCCGTTTCGAAACACCAGCTTCAATTCAAAAGTCAGACACCCGTTTCGAAACGCATCCACCCCGTTTCGGAACATGGTCTCGTTTTAGCCTTGCCGTTTCGATACCAGTTTCGGAACGACAATTCAAGTGGCAAAAGTGTTTCGAAACTTGTTTCGAAACAGGGGCTCACAGTGGCCAAAACGTATCGAAACAAGTTCCGATACGGGGGCCCTGGAACCAAGCCCGTTTCGAAACAGGACAACCCGTTTCGAAACACCTGCTGCCTGGAACTTCCAAAAATCAGTTTTAGACATCTCCTAGTGGTTCCAAACGTCCGAAACAACTACACGAAGCATACAATTCATACAATTACATTCTAGAGGCATGCATCCTATAGCAACAAGCTCAACATACACGAGGATACAAGGGGAACATCCATTCAAAGATCATGCATCTCAAAGACTTAAACATTCAAGGTTCATGCTTACACATAGTCAAACACTTAGACAAAATTAAGGTAAGCAAAATACCAACATGGTTTACAAGCAAGGCATACATCCCAAAAGCCAAACTAACACAAGCATATAAAGGAGTCTAACATGCTCCTAACAACCAACAACACCATACTTCCAAAAGGGTTCAAACAACGCATACATGTCTCATTGCTTGACCATTACATCATAATTAAAAAGTCCATACTTGGTAGCTAACTAGCACCACAAAGCACACACTTGGAGGCCCCTTCTTGCACTTAGCAACCCACGAGCTACTGATCTGCATTGTCGAACAAAGAGAGAGCGTAAGCAATAAAGCTTAGTGAGGGTAAGCTCTTTAAAAACAAACTTCGACAATGCAGGGTCCAAGCACGATCTCAATCAAGGTAAATACATGACCATACCTTCGATCCTCAAGAGCCAAAATGTCAATGATGCATGAACAATATCCAAAAATATGTCATGCTCAACAAGATCATTTCCACAACATATGTAAGCACATATAATCATCAAAAGGGAAGCATATTTCCACATCACATTGATACACATATCAATTTATATTGGCACCTAGTTATGACTCGAATACGCGGATAACCACGTTGGAACTCAAATCCAACAACCACTTTACCTCATGGTGGGATTACACTCATCACCGGTCTCGCGGAGGGGATTCCACTCATCCTCACGCCCCGTCGATGGGATTCCACTCATCATCGACTAATATAATAACAATTTCCGGGCGAACCCGTACTCCTCCTTGGTGACTCAACGCCACCAAGGCCACGCGCGAATTTGACTCATGTGTGCACACTAACATCCTAATGATCGATCATTTGTACCCAAGCATACTAGTGCCAAAATTTATCTCAATCCACATTAACAATTACAACCAATTCCGTGCTTAGCACGTACTCACCATGAACAATCCACATGCATATTACAATGCATCACAACCATGCCTCTTCACACATGTATAACACATTATACATAAATCAACACATCATAAACATCACGAGGCATAAACATCAAGTAAGAGTTCAACCAATGTCTCTAGTTTAAGCTTAGGATTAGGCTACCACCCCAATCCTAACTCTAGGTGGGTCTACCAAGCCCGACCTAGTCCACATGCTCGAACCAAGCACTTAGAAAACACTTAGAAAACGTTAACCACTCACCTTTACTTCCAAGCTCAATTACTAAGCAAGCAGCCAACTTCAAGCTTCCGGATTCACTCCCGATGCTTCACCAACACAAGCTCTTGCCTCTAAACAACCTCAACACAATCCAAACAACTTCAAATCAGCCCAAGCATCAAAGTAACTAACCCGGAACACAATTCAAACATTAAACTCAACATTTCAAGCCATGAACAAACCCCAAATTTACCAAACTCATGCAGCCCACAAACCTTGTTCAAAACTCATGTTTCCAACACATTTTATACCCACAAATGATCCCAAAGCAACCCCCAACTATAGTACTAACATTAGCCCACCAATTCCAACCTAAAACAACCCCCAAAACTCACCCAAAACCCTTCAAAAACCCCCTTTAAACCCAATTTCGGGAATATGTTCAAAACCATGTAAAATTCATATATGTTGCATCATATGACTCATAGACTTCATAACTAACAACATTAAATCGAAATTTCAAGTTAAACATCATAAAGTTATCATTTTTAATCTAAACCTCAAAAACTCAAATTTCCAAAACCTTGATGAAAACGAAAACTATTTGTACTTTTGAAGAGAGGAAGTTGAGGACAAGTCAAAAATGATATTACCTTTCAAAAACGAGTTGAAATGAAGAAGAAATGAGATGGAATAGTGGAGGGGATGAGCTCTCTCTTTTCACGTTAGTTTTGTTGGAGAAGAGAGTGAATAGTGAAATGTTGTTAAAAGGGGATTTAAAATTGAAACTTGTATTATTTACAAGTTTGCTATTAATGAATGGCTATTTTCCATTTTCCTTAAAACCTCTTCAATTTGTATTTCATTCATTTTAGTCCAACACAAAAATATTTGTTTGTGAAACCCGAGGCCCAAAAGATTATTTTGATTATAAAACCGAACCCGAAAATAATATTTTCACCTGACCCCTAAACTCGGGTGTTACAGTGTATTTGGAAAGGAAAAAATGGAGAGAAAAGAGAGATTATAGCTACCTAGGAATTGAGTTAGATGAAGAAGAATATGAAAGATGGTGGAACTTGGAAGGGAGAAGAAATAAAAAAATGTAAATATGGATGATTAAATATGTCATTATACAAAATATTTTTATTTCGGTGGTCAAAATAGGAGTGAAGTAATAGTTTAGGGACTATCTAAGTAATTTATCCTTATTTTTATTGTGCCAGACCAGCCCCTCGTTAAACGTTGTGCCAGATCAACCTCCCGTTAACGTTTAGCGACAACTAAAGTCTCGATGATCATAAGTTTACAGATAAAAAACGTAAGTGACCATAACAATCGAATTTAAAAATCACTGACCAAAAATATACAAACACTTAACAAGTGACCATTCTAGTAGTTTACCTAAAATTAAAATAATTTAATGGTAAATCCTTATCCTTGTGTTGCCGTCTTTAATGGGTATTTTCATTTTCATCTCTTCACCATCAGTTTCTTTTTGTATTATACCACTTAATGTATGTTTTTTTTAAACATTAACCTCATCATTACTGTTGCTTTTAATCTTTATTATAATCAATCTTATTCTCTTATACAAATAATATGTATATGTACTCACCTTAAACTTTTTAATATTCACACATTTAACTTTAATATTTATAAATATTTTTATGACTTATACTCATTTTGATATTTTGAATTTTTTTAAAAATAATTTAAAAATAATTATAAAATATTATTTATTTATACATATTCTTGATTATTTGACAATACATATACTCTTTGTAGACAAAATAATTTTATTGTGTGCCAAAAAAAATATTTTTACGTATCTGCCATTGTATACAGAGGGACAGTTAGTATAAAAATTCAGTCGATTGTGATGGAATTGGGAGTGTTAGTGTTAGGATTTGATTTAAAACTGAAACCGACAGTGACAAGAGCGAGGAAACAAAATTAAAATGAGTGCCGTTTTTTTATTGTTTGAAATTTGAATGATTGTATGATTTTGATTTAATCACGCATAGGCATAGCCACGACAAACTGCACCACGCCACCCCCTGGCCCTCTTTAATTTAAAATCGATTGATTTTGATTTTTCACCTCCCATTTAATTTCAAACAAACTGAAAACCATATTCTATGATCCATCAATATTCGCAGGCACAGCAACCTTAATTTTTAATCAAAAACCAAACATCAAAAGTTGGGTTTTAATATCATGTCAAGAAAAAGAGAAAGCTCAAAAATGGCTATGGGAATGAGATGGATTAGGATAATAACAACACAAACATGTTTTTAAAAGACAAGAAACTGGTATATTACATGGAGATAGGAAGTGATGGAGCACATTCACTTGGCAGCAGCACAGCTGATATCTACAAAAGAGCTGTCAGGGGAGAAGAGGGGCAATTGCAATCTCACAAACTAATCCCTCCTTTCTCTCCTTTTTATTTGAAACTTGAAACTGAAACCCTAATCTTCTTTTTAAAAGCTTCGACAAAGGAAAGGAGATCGCCTTGCCCATTCTAAGCAACTCGACAGTGTTCTCTTCTTGCTTCGTGTTTTTGTTGGGGACCCCATGGTTTCCGCTTCGTTTCGGCTCAGCATCGCCCACATCACTCGGACATCCTCGTACTCGCACGACCTCACATCCTTCCCAAGCTTCATATGCCCTGTTTTGGACCTCTTTACAATTACCAAATACTTCCCTTTCAAAGCAAACAGTCGAGATTGGAAATTTCATACAAAATGAAAGCGAAACCCCTTCCTTGAAGCAGAGGCTCGGGAATTGAGACTTACCGCTTTTACGAACGCCGATGCGGGTCCAAACTCTGCGAATCGGAAGCGTCATTCTAGCAAAGGCCTGCATTCTCCTACCAACCCAAATGAAGTTTATTCTTTTGGTCCACCTGAGAGGAGAGAGATCAAAAGGAGCAGATTTCAACTTGCCTGCAAATCAAACTCCACAAAAAAGAATTAAAATCCATCAAATTCAAATACCAAATCAAAATCTAAAAAGAAAAATGAAAAAAGAAAACATCAAAAGGGAAAGACAACCTTCTCTTTCGTTCTGTCTTTTTTTTCCCTTTCTTTTTCCTCTCTCCTCTAGGATGTCTAAGCTCTCCCGTCTTGTATTTTAATGGCTTCGTTTTTTTAAAAAACAAAAAGGCGTACGGGGGATGACGTCACGGTGTGGCTTCCTGTCCGTTGGGAGTTGGGGCCGGCCTGCGTTCGGATCCAATGCCTCTAACGGGAAATCTGGTAATCTGCTTTCACTCTCTTCCCACGTGCCCATTCCCAGTTGGTTGCTTTGTGTCTGTAATCGTACTGTCCACGTGAGGGTATTATAATATTGGCCCCTACAAGGTTTGGCGGGAGGCTTCGCCCTACGCTTTTAGAGCGGCGCGTGGACTGATTTTCTTGACGGGGGAGCCGAATGAAGTAGTCGCGTGGTATTTACCGCAAGATTCAGAGTTGGTCGAGTGAGTGGAGGGAGGCAGACAAAGCCAGTGATTGTTTATGATGGAGGAGTGATTTACGTGTCTTTCAAACAGTGGTTTGTTGGGGGAAAAGGGACACGTGGTGCTGCTCTAGTTCAATAGAAGCAAAATATCTAGCATTTCTTTGACCTAATGATAATAATATTAGGAATTAGAAAGAAGAACGCTGCAAGGATTTTGAACTTGTTTTTACATGATATTTATGATCAAATATCTTTGCACTGTGCACTAGATATTTGAACTTTGCATATATATTGTGTATATATTTGGAGTTCAAGTGATAACGATTACTAAAATCGGATCCAATTGCTCAACTAAGATAAAATTGATATTTGAGCAAACAATTATAAGCAATTAAATAACAGAAAATCTAGAAGAAGAAAAAAACTCGAGAATTCAACTGGGTGAACTATATATCAACTTTTATAATCTCATTTTTTTTATATTTAATTTCGTTGAATTGATCGAATTAAAAATCGATTATACTTTCCAGCAAGCCCAATTCTTACAAAATTAAGTAAAACTATTACATAAATCTTGTATAAAAGCTCTGAGTCCATTTTAATTTATGTTCTTTTTGAAAGGAGCACAAGGTACTAGGGGTCTGTATAAATATCCGATCCGACCGATTCGATTTATTTGTCCGTTGATTTAAAATTTTGAATATCTGATTTGGTTTTTTTTTCCGCATGATTCAGATCGGATACGGATAGTTATTTTACATTTGGATCAAATATCTAAAAGATCAATTTGTTATGTATATGATTCTTGTTATATTTGTTATTTTTACTTGTTATATATAAAAAATTAAAAATTCTATTAATGCAAATCTTGTTATCTTCAATAATTTGTTGTTTGTTAAAATATTTAAAAGAGAATTTTCAATTTCCATGTATACAAGATTCAAAGTAATTATTTAATCAAATATTAAAGATGAATTTTAACTTCCATTCTAAAACCACGACCAACAATTTTCCCGCTTTGATTCTTATTATGATTGAAAGATGAATTGATATTTGATGAGATACGGACATAAAAATGATTTAAATTTTTAACCCAAATCAAAGTTACCCAATTCGAAACTATGTTAAAATACAATTGGTCTGGTAAGACAGGTTACTGGATCTTTTAAACAAAATAAATAATTTAAATTTTTGATGTTGTGAATAAAATAAATTGAACTGAGAGAATCACCCGTAATAAACTTTTATAGTATCCGATTCGAATTAATCGGTCGATGAGTTGTACCAATAATTATAACAAAAATAGAATAAAAACAATCCATTTTTAACCAACAATAGATTAGTTTAATAGGACAAGACTTTAAATTTCTTAAATAAATGTAAACTATAAACATTATGAAAGAAATAAATTAAATTAGAATGATCGACTTCAACAATCTCTTCCGCCAATTCAATAACTTTAACGACAATCCTTTCTTAATAAGCAACAAAAATCCATTGTTTTTAGGAAAAAATATTTCGGTGACCACACAATTATTAGGTCTGACCTGTTTTGACCACTGAACTAAAAAAATTTAAAATCCGACCACTCAATTATTTAAATGGACCTATTTTGACCACCAGCAGTTAAAATCTAATGGAAAGGTGACGTGACAGTTAAAGTAAAATTTGTATAAGTACATTTTTAGTCCCTGTTAATTACTTATTATATCAATTTGGTCTTAATTTATACAAATTTACTTTAACTGTCACGTCACCTTTTTGTTAGATTTTAACTGTCGGTGGTCAAAATAGTTCTATTTAAATAGTTGGGTGGTCACTAAAATAGCTTTTTCTTATTTTTAGGCCATTAGTAGAATTATGCGAACTCCCATTTTAGCAGCCATTAGCATATAATAGTAACTTTTATGTAAGAAATATATCCATATACTGTCCATAATTATGCACTTGATTCATGTTCATCAAGTATGCACATGTGTGTATAATTCTGAACATCAACCAAACAAAAAATAGGGGTGTGCTGATTAAATTCTACTCGTTAACCGTTATAATTATTACATTTTACAAGTTAATTAATCTTTTTAGTTATGAGTTTGTGTTACGCATGCATCATAGCAGAGGAGAAGATCAAACAAGCCAAGAGGACTAACATAGTTCACATGGGCAAGTCCAGCATGCCAGAAAGTTTTACTCATCCCTCCCTCCATATGGTATGATTCATCTTTAAAAGCTGTCTCCGAATTAACATTCATGCTTTACACATACGAGAACGTAATCCATGACTACTCGACGAGGCTGACACCCGAGGAAGCTGAATTGCTTCGAAAACAATCGGGGTTCCTCTCTATCCTACCCTGTTGAGTTGTGTGGGGCTCGATTCGATCAACCAATGTTGCTCACCAAGTGGTAGAGAGGTGGATATTTGGGTGTTAGGGTTTAGGAAGCTAAAACAAAGATTGACACAAAGATTTTAGAGTGGTTCAACCTTCTAACCAAGGTCTACATCCACTACCTTAGCTCCCCAATAAGGATTTCCAACAATTCCACTAATTGCTCTTCCCCTTTTCTAGGCTTAGGAGGTAACCCTTATACACAATCAAGCTTTCTACCCAAAGCCTTGATTGAAACCCTCTCTTACAAAGAGAAACAAGAAGCAAACTTAAAACCCTCTAATAGGTGTTTGTTTGCACAATTAAGCACTCACCCAAAACCTAAAACACTTGAGCAAATTTGACAATTTTGGCTCACTAGTGTTTGTCTATACAATAAATGACAATTTAAGTACAAAGACAATCTTTAATCATTTGATGTTTGACAATATGATCATTAGCCTTCTCTTGATGCTTGGAGGTCCCTTTTATACTCCCAATTGAGTTTATAGCCGTTACTAGCCGTTGGGATCAAATTGGAGCCGTTGAGGACTTTAATTCCCACCATAAATGCAGTTCTACAGCTCCCCGTTTCGAAACGCTCTTTAAGTGGAAAGAGTCGTTGCAGTCTGTCAGGGCATCCGTATCGAAACACCCCCTTGCCGTTTCGAAACCCGTATCGAAACGCTATAGGCCCGTATCGAAACGCCTGCATTTAAAAGTTAGTTGGGAAAATAGCCGTTGGGGTTTATGACCGTTGTGGTCAATGCCACGTAGGCGTATCGAAATGGCATAGCCCGTTTCGAAACGCTGGGCAAAAATCCTATCCAGGGAAAGCCCGTTTCGAAACAAGTTTCGAAACGTTTTTGCTACTGGAATCCCCTGTTTCGAAACGCCCTAAGGTGTTTCGAAACACCTGGACAATTTTGTTAAATTTGGCTTTGAAAAACATGAAAAACCCTTTTAAAAACTTCCCTAAACATAATTTCAAGTTGTTTGGACTTTGGAAATGTTTTAAATACTTTTTAAATCAGTCCAAAACATTTTCAATTATTATATCAAAACAATAGTTCTACAATCTTCCCCTTTTTGATATAATAAAACTCACTTGAAAAATTGTTTGGGATTCTCCCCCTTTAACTTTAAAAATGTGAATAAGAGATTAAAGATATGAAATCAAATAAAGCTCCCCCTTATTCATTTGAAAATGCAATTTTTCAAACCATTTCTCCCCTTTTTGTTATATCAAAAAGAATTTAAAACATTAAGTTCAAAATAACAATAGAGGTAAAAATTGACAAAAATATGAATTTGGTTTTAAAATGGCTCCCCCTTACTCAACCATCATCAAAAATGTTAGTCCAACATATATGATCATCTAGTTGAATAAAATAAAAATAAAACACATTAAATCAAAAACAACTAGAAATTTTACCAACACTTGAACCCAAGGGAGGATGTGAAGCCTTCATTCTTCAAGTGTTTTTCCTTGTGTGCATGGAGCTCCCCCTCAATGTTTGACTTGTTGAACATCTCCATCACACCTAGCAAAAGACAATCAAGTAATTTTTGGTATCCAAATTGCTTTGGATCCATAAACGTTAGTTGCACAAATTTTTAACCCCTTAGGAATCCATTTTTCAATGTCATCCTTTTTAATTGAAGTGGTTAGTCATTTTGGGACCCAAACACTTCTAAAACATTTACCTTTTATAAATCTAGGGGCACTAGATTGTCTAACATAAAAGTTTGATTTTCCAAAATTGTTTTTCTTTTCAAGCTCTTTGGAAATCAAATCTTTTTTTCTTGAACTTTTTGAAGCAATTTTTGTAAATCAAAACATTTTAATTCAAACCCTTCAAGTTTTGCTTCGAGTTCAAGTTTGGTTTTAGAAAGCAAATCATTTTGAATTTTTAACTTTGAAATCAATTTATTGTTTTTCAAAATGTGGCTTTTAAAATCTAAAACCAAATCGTCATAGGCATCTTGTAATTCATCAAAAGAGTAAGAACATGAAGTAGATGAATTAGAAGTTACCCTTGAATCTTCTTCGATGGCCATAAGGCAAAGGTTGGCTTG
Source organism: Hibiscus trionum (assembly GCA_030270665.1). Lineage (NCBI taxonomy): Eukaryota > Viridiplantae > Streptophyta > Magnoliopsida > Malvales > Malvaceae > Hibiscus > Hibiscus trionum. The sequence continues at coordinate 3,196,829 of BSYR01000016.1, forward strand.
TTCATCGTCGGTGGAGTCTTCATCACTCCAAGTAGCCACATATGCCTTCTTCTAATGGCTAGAAGTGCTTACCCTCTCCTTTTTCTTTGGTTCTCGTTCAAGCTCTCTCAAAGCTTTCTTCATGAACGGGGCACACTTCTTGAAGAGATGAACTATCTCTTCATCTTCATCCTCCTCTTCACTAGAATAGACATGATGGCAAGTGGAGGACTTGAGAGCCATGGCACTAGCATTGATGCCAAGCCCTTTGATTTTCTTCTCTCCCATAGCTCTAATTTCTTCCCTCTTCTTCTCATCCTCTTTATTCTTCTTCATGATTTGATGAGTAAGGAGTGACCCCATGAGTTCATCAAGCTTCAAAGTCTTCAAATTTTTTGCTTCGATGATGGCGGTCCTCTTTGAGTCCCAAGACTCGGGAAGTGAGTATATGAGCTTTCGGACAAGCTTCTCTTCCGGGATGGCTTCTCCATAACCTTTAAGACCGTTGGTGATGGTGGAGAACCTATCAAATATCTTCTCGATGTTCTCTTTCGGATCCATCTTGAAGTTCTCATACTCTAAGGTTAGGAGCCCAATCTTGGTCTTCTTGACTTCATCGGTCCCCTCGTATGTGACTTCAAGCTTGTCCCATACCTCCTTGGCACTCTCACAAGAAGACATCTTCTCATAGATGGATGGACCAAATGCACAAAATAGAATGTGCAAGGCTTTGCAATTTAGCTCCATCTTCTTGCGATCGTCGGCACTCCACTCCGCTTTACTTCTTTGAGGCACGAACGGACCATCTTCAACTACATCCCATAGCTTGTAATCTCTTGATTTGATGAAGAACTTCATCTTTGCCTTCCAATGGGCATAGTGAGTTCCGTCAAAGAAAGGCGGTTTGTCGATTGAATGTGCCATTGAGCCGGTTGATGAAAAAGTGATCGAGCTTGCCGGATCTTCTTAATAGGATGTGAATCCCCTTCGATTGAGCCAAGCTCTGATACCAATTGTTGAGTTGTGTGGGACTCGATTCGATCAACCAATGTTGCTCACCAAGTGGTAGAGAAGTGGATATTTGGGTGGATATTTGGGTGTTAGGGTTTAGGAAGCTAAAAAAAAGATTGACACAAAGATTTTAGAGTGGTTCAACATTCTAACCAAGGTCTACATCCACTACCTGTTGAGTTGTGTGGGGCTCGATTCGATCAACCAATGTTGCTCACCAAGTGGTGGAGAGGTGGATATTTGGGTGTTAGGGGTTTAAGAAGCTAAAATGAAGATAAACATAATGATTTATAGTGGTTCAACCTTCTAACTAAGGTCTACATCCACTACCTTAGCTCCCCACTAAGGATTTCTCAATCAATCCACTAATTGATTCGTCCCCTTTTCTAGGCTTAGGAGGTAACCCTTACACACAATCAAGCTTTCTACCCAAAGCCTTGATTGAAACCCTCTCTTACAAAGAGACAAAGAAAGCAAACTTAAAACCCTCTAATAGGTGTTTGTTTGCACAATTAAGCACTCACCCAAAACCTAAAACACTTGAGCAAATTTGACAATTTTGGCTCACTAGTGTTTGTCTATACAAGAATTGACAATTTAAGTACAAAGACACTTTTTGATCATTTGTTGATTGACAATTGAAGCATTAGCCTTCTCTTGATGCTTGGAGGTCCCTTTTATACTCCCAAATGAGTTTGTAGCCGTTACTAGCCGTTGGGATCATATTGGAGCCGTTGAGGACTTTAATTCCCACCATAAATGCAATTCTGCAGCTCCCCGTTTCGAAACGCTCGAAGCCGTTTCGAAACGCTCTTTAAGTGGAAAGAGCCGTTGTAGTCTGTTAGGGCATCCGTATCGAAACACCCCCTTGTCGTTTCGAAACCCGTATCGAAACGCTATAGGCCCATATCGAAACGCCTGCATTTAAAAGTTAGTTGGGAAAATAGCCGTTGGGGTTTATGACCGTTGTGGTCAATGCCACGTAGGCGTATCGAAACGGCATAGCCCGTTTCGAAACGCTGGGCAAAATCCTTATCCAGGGAAAGCCCATTTCGAAACAAGTTTCGAAACAATTTTGCTACTAGAATCCCCTGTTTCGAAACGCCCTAAGGTGTTTCGAAACACCTGGACAGTTTTGTGAAGTTTGGCTTTAAAAAACATGTAAAACCTTTTAAAAACATCCCTAAAAATTGTTTCAAGATATTTGGACTTTGGAAGTTTGTTTAAAATACTTTTTAAATCAGTCCAAAACATTTTTCAATTATTATATCAAAACATTAGTTCTACAATCTCCCCCTTTTTGATATAATAAAACTATCTTGAAAAATTGTTTGGGATTCTCCCCCTTTAACTTTAAAAATGTGAATAAGAGAATTAAAGATATAAATCAAATAAAGCTCCCCCTTATTCATTTGAAAATTCAATTTTTCAAACCATTTCTCCCCCTTTTTGTTATATCAAAAAGAATTTAAAACATTAAGTTAAAAAATAACAATAGAGGTAAAAATTGACAAAAATATGAATTTGGTTTTAAAATGGTTCCCCCTTACTCAATGCATCATTAAAAATGTTAGTCCAACATATATGATCATCTAGTTGAATAAAATAAAAATAAAACAAATTAAATTAAAACAACTATAAATTTTACCAACACTTGAACCCAAGGGAGGATGTGAAGCCTTCCTTCTTCAAGTGTTCTTCCTTGTGTGTATGGAGCTCCCCCTCAATGTTTGACTTGTTGAACATCTCCATCACACCTAGCAAAAGACAATCAAGTAATTTTTGGTATCCAAATTGCTTTGGATCCATAAATGTTAGTTGCACAAATTTTAGTCCCCTTAGGAATCCATTTTTCAATGTCATCCTTTTTAATTAAAGTACTAAGTCCTTTTGGGACCCAAATACTTCTAAAACATTTTCCTTTAATAAATCTAGGGGCACTAGATTGTCTAACATAAAAATTTGATTTTCCAAAATTGTTTTTCTTTTCAAGCTCTTTGGAAATCAAATCTTTTTCTTCTTGAACATTTTGAAGCAATTTTTGTAAATCAAAACATTTTAATTCAAACTCTTCAAGTTTTGCTTCAAGTTCAAGTTTGGTTTTAGAAAGCAAATCATTTTGAATTTTTAACTTTGAAATCAATTTGTTGTTTTTCAAAATGTGTCTTTTAAAATCTAAAACCAAATCATCATAGGCATCTTGTAATTCATCAAAGGAATAAGAACATGAAGTAGATGAATTAGAAGTTACCCTTGAATCTTCTTCGATGGCCATAAGGCAAAGGTTGGCTTGTTCATCGTCGGTGGAGTCCTTATCACTCCAAGTAGCCACATGTGCCTTCTTCTTATGGCTTGAAGTACTTGCCCTCTCCTTTCTCTTGGGTTCTCGTTCAAGCTCTCTCAAAGCTTTCTTCATGAACGGGGCACACTTCTTGAAGAGATGAACTATCTCTTCATCTTCATCCTCCTCTTCACTAGAATAGACATGATGGCAAGTGGAGGACTTGAGAGCCATGTCACTAGCATTGATGCCAAGCCCTTTGATTTTCTTCTCTCCCATAGCTCTAATTTCTTCCCTCTTCTTCTCATCCTCTTTATTCTTCTTCATGATTTGATGAGTAAGGAGTGACCCCATGAGTTCATCAAGCTTCAAAGTCTTCAAATTTTTTGCTTCGATGATGGCGGTCCTCTTTGAGTCCCAAGACTCGGGAAGTGAGTAGATGAGCTTTCGAACAAGCTTTTCTTCTAGGAGGCTTCTCCATAGCCTTTGAGACCATTGGTGATGGTGGAGAACCTATCAAACATTTTCTCGATGTTCTCTTCCGGATCCATTTTGAAGTTCTCATACTCCAAGGTTAGGATCCCAATCTTGGTCTCCTTGACTTCATCGGTCCCCTCGTATGTGACTTCAAGCTTGTCCCATACCTCCTTGGCACTCTCACAAGAAGACATCTTCTCATAGATGGATGGACCAAATGCACAAAATAGAATGTGCAAGGCTTTGCAATTTAGCTTCATCTTCTTGCGATCGTCGACACTCCACTCTGCTTTGCTTCTTTGAGGCACGAACGGACCATCTTCAACTATGTCCCATAGCTTGTAGTCTCTTGACTTTATGAAGAATTTCATCTTGGTCTTCCAATGGGCATAGTAGGTATCGTCGAAGAAAGGCAGTTTGTCAATTGATTGTGCCATTTGAGCCGGTTGATAAAAAAATGATCGAGCTTGCCGGATCTTCTCAATAAGATGTGAATCCTCCTCAATTGAGTCAAGCTCTGATACCAATTGTTGAGTTGTGTGGGGCTCGATTCGATCAACCAATGTTGCTCACCAAGTGGTGGAGAAGTGGATATTTGGGTGTTAGGGTTTAGGAAGCTAAAATGAAGATAGACACAATGATTTATAGTGGTTCAACCATCTAACCAAGGTCTACATCCACTACCTTAGCTCCCCACTAAGGATTTCTCAATCAATCCACTAATTGATTCGTCCCCTTTTCTAGGCTTAGGAGGTAACCCTTACACACAATCAAGCTTTCTACCCAAAGCCTTGATTGAAACCCTCTCTTACAAAGAGACAAAGAAAGCAAACTTAAAACCCTCTAATAGGTGTTTGTTTGCACAATTAAGCACTCACCCAAAACCTAAAACATTTGAGCAAATTTTACAATTTTAGCTCACTAGTGTTTGTCTATACAAGAATTGACAATTTAAGTACAAAGACACTTTTTGATCATTTGTTGATTGACAATTGAAGCATTAGCCTTCTCTAGATGCTTGGAGGTCCCTTTTATACTCCCAAATGAGTTTGTAGCCGTTACTAGCCGTTGGGATCATATTGGAGCCGTTGAGGACTTTAATTCCCACCATAAATGCAGTTATGCAGCTCCCCGTTTCGAAACGCTCGAAGCCGTTTCGAAACGCGCTTTAAGTGGAAAGAGCTGTTGCAGTATGTCTGGGCATCCGTATCGAAACACCCCCTTGCCGTTTTGAAACCCGTATGGTTACGCTATAGGCCCATATCGAAACGCCTGCATTTAAAAGTTAGTTGGGAAAATAGCCGTTGGGGTTTATGACTGTTGTGGTCAATGCCACGTAGGCGTATCGAAACGACATAGCTCGTTTCGAAACGCTGGGCAAAATCCTTATCCAGGGAAAGCTCGTTTCGAAACAAGTTTCGAAACGATTTTGCTACTGGAATCCCCTGTTTCGAAACACCCTAAGGTGTTTCGAAACACCTAGACAGTTTTGTGAAGTTTGGCTTTGAAAACATGTAAAACCTTTTAAAAACATCCCTAAAAATTGTTTCAAGATATTTAGACTTTGGAAGTTTGTTTTAAATACTTTTTAAATCAGTCCAAACTATTTTTCAATTATTATATCAAAACATTAGTTCTACACTACCTTAGCTCCCCACTAAGGATTTCCAACAATTCCACTAATTGCTCTTCCCCTTTTCTAGACTTAGGAGGTAACCCTTATACACAATCAAGCTTTCTACCCAAAGCCTTGATTGAAACCCTCTCTTACAAAGAGAAACAAGAAGCAAACTTAAAACCCTCTAATAGGTGTTTGTTTGCACAATTAAGCACTCACCCAAAACCTAAAACACTTTAGCAAATTTGACAATTTTGGCTCACTAGTGTTTGTCTATACAATAAATGACAATTTAAGTACAAAGACAATCTTTGATCATTTGATGTTTGACAATATGAGCATTAGCCTTCTCTTGATGCTTGGAGGTCCCTTTTATACTCCCAATTGAGTTTATAGCCGTTACTAGCCGTTGAGGACTTTAATTCCCACCATAAATGCAGTTCTGCAGCTCCCCGTTTCGAAACGCTCGAAGCCGTTTCGAAACGCCCTTTAAGTGGAAAAAGCCGTTGCAGTCTGTCAGGGCATCCGTATCGAAACACCCCCTTGCCGTTTCGAAACCCGTATCGAAACGCTATAGGCCCGTATCGAAACGCCTGCATTTAAAAGTTAGTTGGGAAAATAGTCGTTGGGGTTTATGACCGTTGTGGTCAATGCCACGTAGGCGTATCGAAACGACATAGCCCGTTTCGAAACGCTGGGCAAAAATCCTATCCAGCGAAAGCCCGTTTCGAAACAAGTTTCGAAACGTTTTTGCTACTGGAATCCCCTGTTTCGAAACGCCCTAAGGTGTTTCGAAACACCTGGACAATTTTGTTAAATTTGGCTTTGAAAAACCCTTTTAAAAACTTCCCTAAACATAATTTCAAGTTGTTTGGACTTTGAAAATGTTTTAAATACTTTTTAAATCAGTCCAAAACATTTTTCAATTATTATATCAAAACAATAGTTCTACATACCCGAAGTTAGATATGAATTTCATACAACTCGAACACCAGAGTTCCTTGGATTAGCAAAACTCAGTGCTCTCTACCCTAATGCTAACTTGCTGGGATGTACTTACAGGACAACACATAGGATGGCTTCACATGCCCGAGTGGCCAAACATAAGGATATGTCCAAAGTTGCAGCACTCAGTTCAAGTGGTCCAAATCTGGTCACTCCAGTAATACTAAAACCAGACATTATTGCACCAGGAGTCAATATCCTTGCAGGGTGGTCCGACCAGAGTAGAGATTGAAAAAAGGCATGTAAACTTCAATTTCATTTCAGGCACATGGATGTTATGCCCCATGTTAGTGGTTTAGCACTTTAGCTGCAATTGTCAAAGCTGCTCATCCAGAATGGAGTCCAACAGCCATTAAATCCTCCCTCATGACCACTACCTACACATCTAACAAAAGCGGTGAACAGATTAAAGATATTGCCACTAGAGAACCAACAACACCATTTGATTATGGTGCCGTCCATGTCGATTAGGTTTCCACCCTCGACCTTGGCCTTGTCTATGACACCACTCGATTTTCTTTGTGCCACTACTCGGTTCCCCTTGAAACTGCTTCAGGAACAGAAGGCGGAACTGGCGTCTCAAGCACCGTGGAGTATACAAAGACCCTTATGATTGTCGGAGCGCCTACAACATACAAGGTTTTTTGTTGCAATTTCCCCCTAGAGTTGCCTCAAGTAAACAAATGGTATAATTCGAGAAATGGCCCCCAAAATGTTTCTTAATTTATAATTATGTCCTTGTAGTGAACCATGACAAATGTTTGGCATTTATATGAAGGTTCAATGTCGATCGCTAAAAATTCCGCTATTCCTATGCTGATGCCTATGAACTTGACCGTCCTATCTTTCCTGCCGTTTTAAATAAATTAGGGAATGGCCCCTAAATATTCATCTCGCTTTGAATTTCTCCTTCCTTTTTTCCAAATTCAAATCTTAATAGATTTCGTTTATCGGCGCCTTCAGTTCCGGAAATTTTGTAGGAATCTAAGATTTTTTTTTGGAAAAAAAGTGGGACTATGTTGATTGGGTTCATTTAATCTTTATTAATTGCTTAATTAATTGAAACATAGCTTTTTTTTTTAATCTTTCGTTTCTTCTGAAATGGCTTCGAGTTTTGTTCGGTGGGAAAATGATCCTTTCTTCTCTGTTGCTGAAGAAGTACAGCAATCGGCCGACAGGTAGTTCCTGGTTTTATACTCATAATTCGAATCTAAAGAATTTGATTCCTAAATGGTAAAACTAAGGTTTAGAATTTCGATTACTCTGTTATTTGGTTGAATTCAGTTTTGTTTGTTTTGGCGTTTCAAAGGATGGAATCGAGATTTAGGGCATTCATTCACGCGATAAAAGACGTTTCTTCTGCGTGGAATTTACAGGAGCTTGGTAGGGATTTACGTGCTGCAATTAGCACTACCAAATGGCAGGTCATCTTATGCATTCTATCATTATTTTGATGATTGATTCGTTCATGAATTGGTTCAGGAATTTGAGGAATTGAAATTGTTGTTGCAGTTAGAGGAGCTTGAAAAGGCTTTTCAATCGAGTTCCCCGAACGATGAAGCAAGGGATAGGCATTGTGAATTCTTCGCAGCAATTAAGGATCAGATTTTAATGATTGAAAAATATTTGCAGGAATCAGCCTGTAAAGAGGTTAGGTCATCAATGCATTTGGATGAAGGTGAACGCACTGAGCTTGCTTTGTTCTTGTCCGCGCCACCTCTACCTGGAGACACAACACGGCCTACTAAGAATCATGGTAGGGGTAATGGAACTCGACGAGGGATGAATAGAGAATCAGCGCCAGATTTCTTGAACAATGTAATTCAGTCTATTGAGTTGAGCTCATCTGAGGCTAAGGACGAGAAGTCAATTGCGCATAGGAGGTCTGCAAGTGCTGCTGACATTGCTGCTTGGAAGATTGCAATTGGTGATGATATTTTACAGCAAAACTCTTCCAATGGTCGGCCTGCTGTTCCACCACGAAGGGCGCCAAGCTCTGGTTCTCTAAGTTCCAAGGAACCTGCAGCCACGGGGAAGTGGTCAACGAATAGCTGCAGGAAGTCAAAGGCAATGTCTTGTCATCAAGAATCTGATGCAGAGTTGTTGAGACCTCCCGAGTTGCCTAGGGTGAAATAAGTTATAGCTTTCGATATTTCACTTTTCGTTCGTTACCATATTCTATGCTGTTCCGTTAGTGTTTATAACTTCCTGTTTTATCTTTTCTCCTACAGGGAAATGATGAATGCTATGAAAAGAATAGTGGTGGTGTAGATTGTGATGATAAGCAACTTAATAGCTGGCACGGGTCTATTCAAAGACGGCTTCGAAGGTCTCAATATCAATCGAAAAGTAACCGTCTTATTGCTATAACAGTTTGGGCTTTAATGTTCATTTGCTTGATTGGTGAGCATTCCTGAAGTTCTCATTTTTTTTCTTCATCCCTTGGGTTTGTTACAGATCTTTTCTGTTTATCTGTTTACGAGCAAAGCAAAGCTTACATGCTGCTTCTTTCCTTTCTTTAATTTGAGAAAAATCTTTACCAATGTTTTCATGATTAGTAAAGGCATTTCATTCTTATTGCAATGGAGCATAAGAGCAATGTATTCTGCAGAGTGACCGGAAGAAGAAAACTTTAAGTGAAGAAAATGTTCCCCCAAAGACCGGTAACAAATAGAAATGCATATCTAAGCCCATAGGACCTTAGGTTCCTTATTTCATAATATTAAGTACTCATTGGAGCTTGAGATTCCAAATTCATACTTATTGTGGACAAACCATTTAAGTAGTTGAGACTAACATCAGGTGCATAGTACTTCAAAATCTTTGCAGTTTAGGTCATGTAGAATGCATGACCTGCAATCTCAACAAATTTATGAGATGAAAACAAAGTATAAATATTCAACAAAACAAATTTCCTAAATGCATCATTTTTGGTCCATAGGATTGATTGTTCTTCAGAGAAGAGAAAATTATTCTCTTGTTATTGATAAAGATACAGCAGGTTGAATAGGATGGAGAATTCCTGGTGGATATAAAAATAATGGTATGGATTATGGAATCTATCTGGTTGAAGGATTTCAAAACAATTTGGTTTGTTGGTAGAGTTTTTAGCAATTACTTGGTAAACAAGTTGGATTACTTAAATGGTTTAGATAGCACAAATAGTCCTAGGGATTTATCATGTGAAGGATTAACCCTATGCTGGTAGAAAACAATGACAGGCCTGAAATCACATGAGAGGGATGTATTAAGATAACTAGAACCAAGATTAAGTACTTGATATGTTACGCCATGAAGCCGTTTGCTTTGCCATTCATATTTTTGAAATTTAGTTGGCTAAGTTTATGAAGCTTAAACTTCTTTTTATTCTATGCAGTTTTGATCGTATTGCATAACTTATGAATACAATACACTTGGACCGGCAATTTATAATCAGTGGCATATTATTTGGTTGAAAGTGCTCAATGAGTGTGCAGACTATGCTTTCACCGGATGATATTCCCGGTTATGTCTTGGGTGAAGGTAGCATGACGAAACGCAAGACCACCTTTTGTTCCTTCTCTTTCCCTTGACCACTTCGTGCCTCTCCCTTTGGACGTTGATTTTTCTGATGAAGAGCAGGTTCCGTAGTTCAGTAAGGATCTGAGGGATTGCTGTGTTGAACTGAGGCGGTCGGATCATTTAATACCGTGTTCTTTCTCTTTTTCCCTTTCTGAATAGTAACATTGTATTAACAGCTTGTATCATTTGAATTCCTCCCTTTCCCACCTTTTTTTTTCTCTAATTTGTAACCAATTAGGATAGGAAGTGGGAAATGGGAAAACTTCTTTTGCTACAATGTCTACCAATTGTTATAGTAATCGAATATGAGAAGTTGGTAACACATTCCTAAAATCAACTGCAATAATCAAACGGGACAGCAATAGTTCTAACTTTTGAGCAAAATTTTAACATTACTAACATTCCGACCCAGATTCATGAGCCTTTTGTCAGGTATCTGTAACAGCAATAGGAAGCAGCAACCGAGAGCGGCACGATGAACTCGAGAAGGCCTGCGTTCATCCCCGATAACAGAAGCACCCATCTCTCTCTTTATTGGTTCCTCGGTTGAAGCAGCCTGGACATGTTCATTGATGTTTGAACTGTAACCCTGGATAACACCAACCTGGTACTTGAAGGCCAATTTCTTAGCTGTCTTGCTATGTCCGATATCGTTGAATTCTTTCGTCGCATCCTTCCCCACCGATTCCAACAGCACCTCTTCTCGTCCGGGATGTTCTTCCAGGAACTTGGTGACGTTCGGAACCTGAAAGAATTAGTTAAGTTCTGATTATTTATTACATAAAGATAAGTATTCGATTGGTCGGTTCGGGTGAAAAAGAAAGTAGGGCTACTCTGCCGTCGATGACAAGCCAACAATCGTTGTTATGTATTTGATTATTTTTAATTCAAGTTATGCACGTGATAAAGTTAGAAATTTTAACAAATATTATTTTTAGTTGGAAAGTTTTTTTTAACATTTTACAAATTGCACAATGATACGTATCATTTCAATGAAAATTTTAACAAATAAAAAGCATTTTGAATTGTTGTTTACTGCAATGCTATTGTTAACAGCGACCAAAATTAAATTCAATTCGATTTGAAAAAAATTATATTTTTTAATTTTAAGTTATTCGAGTTGAGATATTCAAATTATTTGAGTTAACTTAAATTTACGAGGATTTTTCCAAGTCAAAAAATCTAAAAAACGAATTTCAATGTTTTGATATTTAGTCTTTGATTTTTCTTGCTATCACGCGTGCTATTCAGGATGTGGTCTAGAGAGATTGGCGGATCTCGATTCGTGCTATCCCTAAGAAATGCAATCGAGTTGTAGATGTTTTGGCAAAACGTGCGAGTCTCTCGAATCTCGACTTAGTTCTTTTGGATTCTGTTTCGACTTTTGTTGTTGATCTTTTACGCGAGGACTTAGTTCCTCCTAAGATGTAATCCTTATGTGTTTTGTATATTTTATCATGTGCGCTCTTTTTTCTCCATTAAGTTTAGTGAAGTTTTTTAATGAGTAGACCTGGCAAACTTGACCCGAGACCCGAAACCCGAACCGAAACCCGATTTTAACCCGAACATGATGATTCGAAGTTGACCCGAAACCCGAACCGAACCGAACCGAAATTTTTTGTTGAACCGAAATGGACCCGAACCGAATGGACCCGAACCGAATGCTACCCGAACCGAAAGTTGAACCGAATATCGACCCGATTTTAACCCGATTTTAATCCGATTTTGACCCGAATATCTATTTTTAACAATATAATAAATAATAAAATGAAGTATAGAAATTTGAGATCTTGGTGACCAATTTTATAATTTCATCATAAAATATAGCATAAAATTGAAATTGTAGACTAAATTGACAATTTGGAAGTGGAGAAATTTGAGAGTCCAATGACCAATTTTGTAATTATACCATATAAATAAATAGGGGTCAATTTTGGCTAAAAATTTAATCTTTGAAATTAAAATGAACGAAAATATCAATATATTAAATTAATAGACTAAATTACAAAGATTAGTTAATTTCAACTAAAAGTAAATTTTTAGAGACTAAATATCACTACGGGGAGGAGATTTCTATATCCGAAGTCTAAACCGTGGGAATACTTGTGACTAAATTAAATTAAACTAAAACTTAAAGTTGACTAAAATGTAACATTTTAAATGCAACATGACCTAAAAAGTAATTAATTTCTAGCTTAAAAAATTGGTGGCTTATTTCCCTCCAAAATTTTGTCTTTTCTCTCTATATTTTTTCCAATTGTCTTTTTTTTTTCAATCTAGCTTAAAAAATTGGTGGCTTATTTCCCTCCAAAATTTTGTTTTTTCCCTCTCTATTTTTACCAATTGTCTTTCTCTTTTTCTTAATTTAATTGAGTTTCAATTTAGATTAATTTAATTGAAATTTCACATTTAGTTTTAAAATTATTTTAATTATGTCTGTGATTTATGCTTTTAGATTTTAGTTAGTTCAATTAGATCCTAAGTTTAATAAATTAATTCATTTCAGACATTATTATTATTATTATTATTATTATTATTATTATTATTATTATTATTATTATTATAAACTTTGATTTAATATAATTATACAAAAAAAATTATATGGATACATGAAGCTTTGATTTAAATATTTAATCAAATTCAAATGCATAGATTAACAAGTTGAATCAGAATTAATCTCATACACCAATAACTCTAAACTAAACCATAAATACTAAACCTCAAACCTTTAACCCAACTCAAATCGAATTGACCCGAAAATTTAAATATTGACCCGACCCGAAATTGACTCGATTTTAACCCGAACCGAAAGCAACCCGAACGACCCGATTTTGACCCGAACCGAAAGCGACCGATCCGATATTGACCCGACCCGAAAACAACCGATCCGATTTTGACCCGATCCAATACCCGAACCGAATCCGACTCATCACAGACCCGAATTAGACCCGAACCCGAACCGAACCGACCCGAACCGAATCTAAACCGATTCTAGATAGACCCGAAATGACCCGAACCGAAACGACCCAAACCGAACCCGAACCGAATGACCCGATTGCCACCTCTATTAATGAGTCACATGATAACGATATATTTTTTATTAAAAAAAAACACATACTCTTAAATCAGTGTACAATACTTACGTAGCTTCGGTTACTCATTTTGAAAACAAATTTTTATTATCACGTGCATAACTAGAAAAATAATCAAATACATAACTAAAAATAATATTGTGTACAAGATTAATGACTTATTTGATTCCTAAATTGACGTCAATCGATAATAAAAATTATTTATACCTTGATGAGAATTAAAAATAATTCACTATACGAATTAAACCAAAACATATAGATTTAATGACATTACCTAACAAGTGTCCTAGTGAAAAAGCGGATGCTATTTATTTTAGGAGACACGAATTCAAATCGCTCTGTCTACAAAGTATATATCTATTGTCAAAGGATTAAAAATATCTATAAATAGATACTACCTTTTAATCACCTTTAAACTATTAAAAAATCACATTTTAGGCCATCCAACTTATGAAAAATAATTTGAACTCTTAAAATTTTCTATTTCTTTTGACTCTCTATTTTTTTTGTTAAATTAAATTGATTAACGGAAAAAGGTAATAAACCTATTAAAGTGATAAACTATTTTATCTATTTTGTTAATATGGACATCGTTCATTGTCTTTTGAGTAAAAAGTAATATAATAAAAAATTTAAAATTATAAAATTATAAAAATATATAATATATATTATTAATAATAAAAAATTATAAAAAATATAAAATGATTAGTTAAAAAACAAAATAATCGAGGTAAGTTTAATCTGTCTTTTTCAGCTAGTTTATTTAGTTTGGCAAAAACTTTAACAATTTGAGGGTTAAAAGAAACCAAAAAAATTTAAGGACTAAAATGAATTTTTCCCTAAAACAATTTGAGGATTATATATATATATATATATATATATTAAAAATTACACAACCCTTAAAATATAAAATCTAACTCTCTAATCTTAAAATCCTAAATTTTAAACTCTAATCCCTAAATCTTAAACCCTATAACTTACACTACATAAATCCCTAAACCTTAAATTAATACCATAAACCCTAAATTTAACAAGCTTTTGTAAACTTTAATTTACACAACTTATATATATATATATATATATATATATATATAAATTATTTGAGGCATCGTCAATGAAAAGTTTTTTCACAAGCGGGCTTCTAAAGCCTATATTGGAATGATACGGGTACAAAAACGAGAAATGACAATTTCTAAAATTAGAGGGTATGAGTAGGACAATTATAAAATAAATTTTAGATTTAAAAAATGTAAAAATAAAAAGTCATAAAAAAATCATGTGAGCATGACATCACACATACTTATATATTTATAATTAAATCATGTAAGTAAGAGAGTCGAAAAAAAAACACTTGTAGGTATCAAAGTTGTACCCAACACGTGTTTTATAGTCTAAAACTGCCACATATCTCTCCTAGGGGGTCCTAAACCCTACACAAATTCTAAAAGGTTTATACTACAAATAAGTACCTAAAGTATTTTTGGTCAAAATAAATCTCTTTAATATATTTTTGATCAAAATAAGTACCTAAAGTATACTTTTTGGTCAAAATAGAAACTTAAAATATTTTTTGGTTAAAATAGGTACTTAAAGTATTTTTTAATCAGTGCCTTATGTCAACTTTTTAAGAACTTATTTTGACCAAAAAGTATTAAGTATACTTTAAGTGTCCATTTTGACCAAAAAGTATAAGTATACTTTAGGTACCTATTTTGACCAAAAAGTATAAGTATACTTTAGGTACCTATTTTGACCAAAAAGTATATTTTAAGTACCTATTTTAACCAAAAAATACTTTAGGTACTTAAATGAAAAAAGATGATATACTTTAAATACTTATTTGTGATATAAGCCAATTCTAAATTCTAAACTCTAAAGTTTAAATCATAAAATCTATTCGCAAACCTTAAAGGCTAACCACAAATACTAAAACCTTAATCCTAACACCAAAACTCTAACCTTTAAACTATAAAAACTAAGAGTTTATGGAATTTTTTCCCCACACCAGTGCATATAGGATAATAAGCCATATATTTATATATGAGCAAAGAAGTCATATATAGTTATGGATAATAAGACTTGAACCATGAGGTCAAGTTCCAAAGGGCTCATCAACAGATTATATAAAAACGAGTTGTACCATAAACCAACACATAGTTTCACACAAGTCACTGAAAGCAACAAAACATGTTTCTTCAAAGTTCAAACTGGTTCAACGCTTTTCCTTACATCTTACACTTCTGCAAAGGCTTCCATCTCCGATGCTGCTTGTTTCAGAAACAGAAGCCAACCACTCTGTTTGCTCCTATGGAGTGAACAGTTTCCTTACTTCCTGAATCGGTTTTCGACATATCGGACACATCTTGTTGTTTTCCTCCATAACCCTGCAAATTTTATGTATCGGTGAATGTTTTTACAAGGTTAAGTTGTAGGGAAGAAGGATTTATTTAGCTTGTTTTTATTACTTTGTACCTTTGAGCACAATCATAGCAGGTGGCACAGTGTCCACAAGGAACGAAGAAGCAGCTGCGTTCATCATCATAGCATATAATGCATACTTTCTCATCATATCCGGTTTTGCCGTCGTATTCTTCCACCGCTGTCATTCCGTAGGTCTGCGGGAATGACTTCTCCATCCAAGCATCCGCATCGCGATCGCACACAGCTACCGATTTCAGCACCAGCAAAATGAAGATGATGGAAAATCCTACAGATGACAAAACTATTAGCCCACCACAGCAGTTAAAAACTTAATTCTCAAATCTCAGGTCTTTACTTTCATATGTATACGGTACCTAAAACAGCAATGTACGGGGCAAATCGAGCAATGAAAGACACCTCAACGTACAGTCCATCGATATCAGTCTGAAAAGTTAAATTTCAGGGGAAATTCATGTTATAATTCAAAAAAAGTTAAACTGAATACCAAAGGATTGAGACCTTACATCATCAGGTGTTGAAACTACAACATAATGCATGTCGGGAAACTGAAGATCGAACCGGCACGATCCATTTAGTGTTGAACACATGTTTCTGGCTTTGGTTACATCATAAACCATGGAAGTAACACTTAAATTAAATGTCATCATTAAGCTTCTGGGGCTGGAGTTAATCACACCTACATAGTACTTGTCATCTGCATCAATGGTGTACTCTGCTTGTTTACCAATTACTAGTTCATTCAAGAAAAAGGCAATGAAGGGAAACGTCACTGTGGGCAGCAATGGGTCTTGTCTCCTTCCTCCTGCAAAAACATGGATTAATTCTGTAAGTTCCAATCGTAATTATGTATTCGAATTATCGAAACTAAACGGATAGAATAGAAGCTGAGATAATTAAGATGGTTTACCTTTAACCAAAACGATTTCAGTTTTGTCTAATCCACTGGTTTGAGTAGCCCATTGCATGCAGATCTTAGAACCCTTGTTTAACCACAAAGAGTATCCCTGAAAACACAATTTCCAATCTTATTACACAGTCTTCAACCTCATGAAAACTTAAACCAGATTTTTAATGTTTAATGTTACATATATATACCTTGGAGTTATATGATTCGACAACCAAATAACTTGAAGAGCTCCAGTTTACTTCCTTGTTAAGCTCCGGCTTCTCTGAAAACCCATAAACAAGAGCCCCTTCACCATTTTCATTTCTTACTTCAACCTGTTGTACAAAAACGGGACTAGCCTTCATCAACACAGAAGAGTTCGGTCCAAGCACCATACGCCGATCCCCATAGCACCCAAATCGGAGGGTCACGGACACTGCAAAACCAGAAGAAAAAAAACCAACAACTGAAGAATCATGGAATAGAAAATTATGTACAAGGAAAAGCATAGTGAAAGAATGACATGCCACATAACCATAGAGTGATAGGAAGGATGAAGCGTGCCCAAGTATCTTGCAACCGAGGAAGCTGAGCAGGGTGGGAAATTAGAACTAGGCCTGACCTGAACATGGTGGATGGTATTTTGAGAAGTGGAAAGGGAAATGAGAGGAGTAAGTAGGTTTGAGGAAGGATATGGATATGTATAGGAGGCTAGCAGCAGTAAGCGTTACGTTTGTGATTGGCGGGGAATGCTTTTCTTCAACTTTAGGCGTCGGTTACAGTGAGATAGCTTTATTAGGCAGACAAAGCTAAGAGCTGCTGGTTTTGAATAAGGACGACGCCAATGGCGATGGCATCCCAAGGAATTCCGGGCTGAACACAAACACTACAAAAAAAATTTAAATTACCGACGGAAGAATTCTGACTACTTTAAAATCCGTCACAATTTACCGATAGAAATAAAATATTCCGTCACAAATTTAGATTTAGGTTGTAGTTTTCGACGGAATTGTTTTTTCTGTCGGAAACTTTTTTGATTTCATTAAAAAATACCAATTTAATTTGCGATGAAACAATAGTTCCGTCGGAAACAATAAAAAATGTCAATTTAATTTGTGATGGAACAATGGTTCCGTCGGAAACAATAAAAAATGTCAATTTAATTTGCGATGGAACAATAGTTCCGTCGGAAACAATAAAAAATCAATTTAATTTGCGATGGAACAATGATTATGTCGCAAATAATAAAAAATAAGATAAAAATACAAGAAGTAGAACAATGGAACATTATTTTTTGACTTGACTCTATCGAACGCTTGCCCCTAAATTCTAATAATATCTAATTTAAGTTTTAATTTTATTTTTTTAAACATAGTGCAATCAATATATTATTATTAGTCTTTTAACTAAAAATTTAAAATATATTAAGAGTAAAGGGAATAATTTTTCATGTAACATAGATTAATAATGTCATAAGTTCTACTTCTAGATTTCTTTCAAAATAAAAATTAAAAAATAAAAATATTTATTAAGAGTAAATAAAATATTTTTGCATGTAATATACAATAATAATAGTATAAATTATTGTTCTTGGGTTTTTATGGAAAATTTAAAAAATTGTAATTACAAATTATAATTTAAAAGTTTATTAATCTAAGTATCTTAATTTAATAATACAATAAAAACAAACTTTGGTATTCAATATGAATCAATCTTGGATGTATAATATTGTTAATGGTCACATTATTAATCCTGGTTTTGAGAGACCACTGTTGAAATTTATTACATTTACATTAAGTAAGTCTAGGTTTGTGGATCGAGGAAATATTAGATTTCCATGTAATCCGCCTAAATGCAGAAATAATAATTTTCGAGATCTAGAAACTATTAAAGTTCATGTAGTCACTCAAGTTAGGTTGGGTCCGGGTCGAGTCGGGTTCGGGTCAATTAGATCATAAGTTTAACAAGTAAATTCAATTCAGTCATTGTTAATTTAATCTCATAAACCAATAACCCTAATCTAAACAAAAATCGTTAATTTAATCTCAAAAATCAATAACCCTAATCTAAACTAAATTACAAAAATATGGACTAAATCTAGGTTTTAGTTTAGCTCAATTAGATCCCAAGTTTAATAAGTTAATTCAATTCAGTCATTGTTAATTCAATCTCATAAACCAATAACCCTAATCTAAACTAAAAACCGTTAATATTAAATGTTAACTATAAACTATAAACCTTAAGGAATAAAAAATAATCACATAAGATAATAACCCTAAACTAAACCATAGACCATAGACCATTAATACTAAACGCTAACCGTAAGTCATAAACCTTAAGGAATCAAAATTAATCTCATAAACCATTAACCCTAAACCAAACCATAAACTATAATCAATTAATACTAAACCCTAAACTCTAAAACATAAACTTTAAAATTCAGAATTAATCTCATAAACCAATAACCCTAACTAAACTATAACCCATAAACCATTAATATGAAACGCTAACCATAAACCTTAAGGAATCTGAATTAATCACATAAGCCAATAACCCTAAACTAAAAATAATTAATATTAAACCCTAAACTCTAAACCAATATCACTCAATGCTAAACTAATAACCCTAAACTAAATCATAATACATTAATATTAAACATTAACCATAAACCTTAAGGAATCAGAATTAATCACATAAAACAATAACCTTGAACTAAATCATAAACCATAAACTATTAATATTAAACCATAAACCTTAAGGAATCAAAATTAATCACATAAACCAATAACCCTAAACTAAACCATAAACAATTAATAATAAACCATAGACCCTAAACCAATAATCCCTCATAAATTAAAATTTTAGATTTTTGGAGGGAATGAACAAAAATTTGGGTAGCAATCCCAAAAAAGTTTGCCTTCCTTTTTTTTTCAAAATAATTAAAAATTTAAATTTCCGACGGAATAAATGTAATCCCTCAGAAACTAAAAAAATTCCGAGGGAACAAAGGTAATCCGTCGGAAACATAAAATATTATATTTTATATATTACAACTTTGAGAATCCGGATCTCTAAAACTCACTTTAAAACCCCCTTTACTCACCCTCTAGTTTATTCAAATCTCCCACACAAACACTCTTTCTTTCTCAAATCCAAAGCTAAAAGAAAATTATTTTTCATCTTACATCTTCTAACCATTAACCCCTACAACTGGAAGCTGGCCTTGGAAGTTCAAGCCACCATGACCATCCGTTTATTTCTCTTTGCAAGGTATTTATTACTTCCAACTTCAGTTTAAAGTTTAAACAAAAACTTGTTTTTAACGTACTAAACCTACTTAGTTTCTTGTGAACATTGTTGAGCATAGGTGGAGCAATGGTTCTCACATTTTACAAAGGCAAAGAGATGCTGCTGCCGATCAAACGCCATGGTAGCACCAAACATGCTGCTGCTGCCGATCAAGTCTTGGGCTCATTGTTGAGTGATGGCGAGGGAAATATGAGGAAAATACTCATAGTTTGTGGACAAGATGAAGCTATAGCCGGTGTTGTTAGCAAATTTCTCTCTTTTTTTAGAAAAAATAAGATTTAAATTTTTTACAAAATAGATGTTATTCTTGAAGATTAAAAAATTAAATTTTGGAGGGAATGAAAAAATTTCGGGTTGAAATCCCGGGAAATTTTTCCCTCTTTTTTTTAAAAAGATTAAAATTAAAATTTCCGACGGAATATATGTAACCCGTCAGAAACAAAAAATATTGTATTATATATCAATTTCCGACGGATTTTAAATGTTCCCTCAGTAATTCACTGACGGATTTCCGTCACAAATTTTCTGACGAAATATTTTATTTCGTCAGAAATTTATTTTCGACCGGTGTTTTGCTGACGACTCTCTTCCATCGAAAATTCCGTTACTAAGACTAAATTTTGTCAGAAATTCCCTCACAAATTCCCTCATAATTCACACATTTTTTTGTAGTGAAACGTGGATGGCATGAAGATTTGAAGAATGAGGACGCTTTTCTTGTCATCTACCATTACATGCATCGTAAGGAGAGCTTTTCTTTAAGTAAATTATTTTATATACACAAATATTTTATTCATTTTCACTTATTTTTTTCCTTCAAAGACCAAATAGAATTCAGTCTGGTTTAAGATTAAGGTTAAGGCATAGAATTAAAGTTTAGAATATTAAATATAGAATGTATTTTTAGAGTGTAAGGTTTAGAGTTTAAAATTTAAAATTTATGATTAAGGATTAAGATTTGATTTTTTAGAAAAAAAAAAGGATTTTTGTCTACTAAAACCATATCATATTGTAATAAGTGTTTTTGAGATAAATAAATATTTTTCACCAGCAATGCACATAATTTATATTAATATATCATAACAAATTTAACAAAAATAACATTAGTAATAAAATGAAGAGAAAATATTTGGTACATAACGGGGAAAAACTTTTTCCCTATAAACATCTTTATTTAAGTTTAAAACCCAAAATCTAAATTCCTAATTTTAAATCATTAATCTTAAATCTCAAATATATATTCTAGCTATAAATTCTAAGTTTGAAATTCTACAACTTAAACTACTAAACTCATAAACCCTAAAATAGATATGTTTGTGAACACACTTTTCTACTAATAGTGCATCAACATTTTAAAAAAAAAAACTAATACAATTATTTATAATTTTTTTACTAAATGAAAATGAAAAATTCATGAAAATAAAATAAAATAAAAGTTGATTTTCTTTTATTAATCAGTTTTTCTACGCAATTTAATAGATAATTGTAAAAAATAGATTTGATATATATATATATATATATATATATATATATATAATTTTCCTTTTTAGTAATTATTAATAGATATCTATTCTTTCAAAATTGTGAGCATAAATATTAAAATTTATTATTTAGTTTTATCTATTGTAATGATATGAGTTATAATTACTTTTATTAAATAACAAATATGTTGTAACTTTCTTAAATTTTGAAAATAAAAAGCCACGTGTCATTTCTCAAATGCATTAGGGGATTCTCTTATATAATTGTAATGGCATGTTTGCTCATATGATATCAAATTACTTATTAACTCATTATGGCAAGGGGTTGTTCATTCCATACTTGTTACTACTTTATTTGAAGCTGGCATTGAGTAGTTGATTCATATGCGATCTTTAAGTCTTTAAGGAAATAGGACATGCTCTTCAATTCTCTGGGACATGTCTTGTTTATTTTATATTTTTATTAGTTTAGTGTTTGAATCATATACGACCTTTAGATCTTCATGAAAAGTTGATATATTCTCAATTTATCGGAAGATACGTATTGTCTATTTCATATTTTGTTGTTTATAGTTGAAGTTGACTTTGAGCGTTTGAATCGCGTGCGACCTTCAAGTCTCAAAATAGGATATACTCATCGATTTCTGGAAGATACGTGTTGTCTATTTTATATTCTACTATTTTATTTGAAGTTGATGACGTCTCTAAAAAATAGAACATATTCATTAATTTGAGTGTCTGGCTCACGTCTGACCTCTAGGTCTTCAAAAGAAAAAGGCATGCTCATCGATTTTCGGAGATATGTGTTGTTGATTTCATGTCCTGTTGTTTTATTTGAAGCTGGTATTAAGTGAGTGCGACCTTCAGTTCTCTAAGGAAAAATGACATACTACGCGATTCTCGGAGATACGTGTTTGTCTATTCTATATGTTATTACTTTATTTAAAGTTGATATCAAGCGTGTAGGTCTCCGAGAAAAGATGACATATCCCTCGATTCTCGGGGATACATGTTTGTCTATTCTATACGTTATTACTTTATTTAAAGTTGATATCAAGCGTGCATGTCTCCAAAGAAAGATGATATGCTCCTCGATTCTCGAGGATATGTGTTTATCTATTCTATACGTTATTATTTTATTTAAAGATGACGTCATGTGTGATTTAAATGCGACCTTCATAACTATAAGGAAAGATGACATACTCCTCGATTCTCGGAGATATTTGTTTGTCAATTCTATATGTTATTACTTCACTAAAAACTGACATTAAGGTGATTTACATGCGACCTTCATATCTTCTAGGAAAAAGGACATACTTCTCAATTTTAAAGGGATACGTGTTTATTAATTCTATACATGTTTTCTCTATACGTGTTGCAGATTGATGAGGTCTATGTTACTAAATGTTAAATTCCGTTAGTATTGCAAGATGAAGTTAGTGTGTTGGCCCAACAAGGTTGAGCATCAAAGACCCAAAATTGATCTGAATCGTAGTAATTAGATAATTTATGGCTCACAAATTTAAATTAAAATCGTGGTTACCCAAACTGAATCGAATTTTAAATTTTTATTTAATTTTACTTATTTTATAAGGTAAAATTAAGTAATTTAAAAATTCTAAAATAACTAAAATATTATATTATATATGAATTATTAATTGTTTTTCTTCCCTCGATTTTTTAATATATATAAATAACTTTAAAATTTATCAAATAATGTCTAAAATTCATCAAATAGAAATATTTTATCAAAATAATATATAAAATTTTAAAACTTAAAGTTAATACGAAAAAAACCCATTATTAACCAAACTGAAAACAAATACATTCAGGGATCGACCTAGAGGGCGATGGAGAGGGCGGTCACCCTCAAAAAAGATTGAAATTCCTATATAGTTTAGAATTTTTTTAATAATTGTCTATTTATTTCCTATTGAAAATCTATTTTCGCCTCCCCTAAAATTTTATATATTCGCCACTCCTAAAATTTTATAGACTCGCTCCCCTAACAAAAAATTATGCGTCCGTCTATGAATACATTATTTAAAATATTTATCGAATCAAACCAAACCGTATTTCCCCACACCCTAGCAACTTTCCTTCTTGGGATTCCATCAAAGAGAACACCTTCTCGTGCCTTATTAGCGAGAGTTTTAACTGGTAAATGCATCTCCGATGAGTGATTTAACAAAACTTTCGCACTCCGAAAATGGGATTACGAAATTCACTCATAACAAAAGGGATTTGCCCAGCTGTCGTGCCTTATTAGTTAAGACTTAAGAGCATAGTATTAAATTCACTTGTAACAAAAGGGATTACCCATGCACCTTTCCTTTCCTTTTTCTTTTTATCGTAATCCTCTTTATAATATTACCTTTTCTTCTAATGATATAATAGAAAACTTGTTCATCTCTTCTAAATCCCAGAAGGAGGATCAATCCATCATTTTTTCTCTCTTTTGAAACAGACGGTAATTAGTTAAGAAAATAGTATTAAATTGTAGTTGCGGTTAGGGGTGTTCAAATTTCAGTTTTAACAAAATTAACCGACCGAACTGAAATTTTTTAGTTAATCAGTCGGTAAATTTTAGGTTCGATCGGTTAACAGTTAATGATTTTTTCAAACTTCGGTTATCGGTTAATTCGGTTTGAAATCGGTTATCGGTTAATGACACTGCTTGCGGAGTACGATACCTTTGTAATTAGGGGCATGTATGTCACGTCTTGTTTTATATTCGAGTCTGAAACTCGTTTTATAACGTGTATTTACGAACACTGTCATGTTAAATGCATAATTTCTGAACTTGTATTTTTTATTCAAAATTTGTTTTTATGGTTTTAAATGGTTTGACAATTTGTTTTATCTGAAATTAATGAGGTTGCTCCGGTGACTCGAATGTGACACTTCGGATTGGATTGAGTAATCCGTATCAATCTGAGTGTTACATGATACCCAACTCAAAAAGCTCGTGAGCTACTCGAAAATATAATATACTAAACTTTTGATGTTGTTGAATAAAAATAAAAATAATATTATTAATAATATTATTTTTGTCGTTGAATAAATTTACTCAACAATTATTATTATTATTATTATTATTATTATTATTATTATTATTATTATTATTATTATTATAATAGTTGTATATGAAATGAGATAAATCGCGAGCTATTCGAGTTCGAATCAGTCAAAGCTCGGCCAATACTTAACTCGGCTCGACTTAAGTTCTTAACAAATCGAGTCTAGTTTAGCACTACTCAAATTCAACTCGGCTCGTTTACACTCCTATAAATAAGGGTTCACTTAATTTTTCAAATAGAAATTTTTTTGTTCGAGATTATTTAAATAAGGGTTCACTTAATTTTTTAATACTATTAGAGCGGCCAATTTAGTATTTAAGCCCAAAATATACAGAAAGAAAGCCCATCCTTGTTGATTCTAAACAAGAGAAGTTCAAGTGATTTTCTCGTCTCTAAACATATTAAAATTTAGGTTTTATGATAAAATAAATTAAAGTATGATTTTTGTTAACTTTATATGTTTATTTTTTTATATTTTAGGTATGTACTGTTTTTTTATTGTTATCGTTTTTACTCCACTAGATTTTTTTCATTCAATTAGATAATATGAATTTCTTAAAGAAGATTATACGTAGTCTATCAAAAATTATTGTGTGATAAAAAGTAAAATGCAAATTAAAAATAATTAAAAATATATTTAAGAATCTAAAAAATAGAACTTTTATATTTTTAAAATGATAATTCAAAAAAAGTTAAATTTACATAAAATATTTTAAATCAATTTTAACTTTTTTATCTCAAATTTTTATAATAATATTTAAAATAAATATAATTATTTAAGGATCTATTTGTTTCATGTAATTCATTTAAGAAAAAATACTTTTTCATTTTCTTATGTTTGGTTGGCGGAAAATGACTTAATCATTGGTACAATATACAAGAGGACATAAGATTTAACGTACTTAAACGCTCAATATTCTCTAATTTATGAGTGAGAAAAGATTTGGATAGCATAAACATTATATTTAATTAAATTTAAAAAAAAACATGTATTAAATTTCAAAAATATGAATTTGTTAAAAACTTCTCTAATTAATGATTTAATAAATTATTGATAAATATTAAAATTTATATTAATACAGTATATATCCAAATAAAATTTAATTTTAAAATAAATAAAATATTTAAATAAATTAATGTGTAAACTTGCTGAAGATTCCAGCTAGTTTTTAATCTTTTCTTTTGTGCTGTCATTTTGCAGTCAACAGTTTGGCAGAAAGTGTGAGTTGAACATAGAATCGTGCAATTTAGGCAATAAAAAGTCTTTTTTATACTATTACTTCTAATTGTCAAATATATTTTCATATAGCTTTTTATGAATCTCGTTTAGGCGTAAAGTAAAAAATAGTCCCAATATTTAATTTTTGTCACTTTAAAACATTTTTTTTGTATGTAAATAAATCTAAACGTTTTATTTTTATTCAAAATTTACTCTTGTTTGATGAAAATCGTCAATCAACTGACGATTAATACCTTTCGATGATGTGGCATGTCTACATAGCATAATTTGCTGATATGGCAGTGCCACATGTATGAACTTGTTGATGTGGCTTTGCAAATTTAAAAATTAATTATTTTTATATTAAATTTTAATAATAACACGTGGCAACATCTGATTGGTTAAATTTAACTAAAATTTAGTGGATGAAAAGGCTTGCACCTAACCACCAAACTAACCTCTTAATTTTGGTAGTGAATACCGATAATAATATATAATCTCGTGAATTAACTTCACCGTCATTTTCTTTATGTTTTCTCCAAACCCGTTCCTCGACTTGTTGATTGTCTCAACTGATGCTATTTTTTCTTGTAGATTCTCAATTCTCATAATAAAAAACATGTATGTATGTAACAATATTAAGAAATTATGATATTAAACTTAGCAGCAAATTAGTCCATTCCTCATCTTCAAATGCAAAAATCCATAAAAAAATATCAGAAACTTGGTTTTGACAAGGGAGAAATGGTTTACAAACATTAAAATCAAACAAAATTGCAACTCGGATTTTACGAACAAAACAGCTAGAAAGTAGAGGACTGTGATATGTAAATAGAATGAGAGAATCTCTATCCTACACCTTAATGCCATACTTTTTCATTGGGAAGTACATTTCCTTCTTTTTCCAGTCTTCACTGATGCCTGCCAATGTTTCAAAATAACAAACCTGGAGCGTAAACTAACAAGTGTTGGGTGCATTGGTAAGGCACATTGCACTCTCAAAAAAAGGACATGAGTTAAATTTTAAAGACGATATTATTGGGAGGGGCAACCGCGCACCCTAAAAGCTCGAACATAGACCGTAAGACGAACATGCATATTACCAAAAAAAACAAACAAAAATGGAGCGTTGACAATAAAATTCAAAGCAGCGATGTCACGGGTTTCGGTAATCCGATAACAGCAATCGAAAGATATATAAACTAATTCTTTGTCTTCGTCTTATTATTAGCTAATATCATTTGAATCGACCAAATGATCGGTTTGAAGAAAACATAAAGGAACTGATGGTGAAATTAATTCAAAGAGAAGAAGAAGCCATGTTATTTTGATGGAATTATGTATATATTATATTTGGTGTTTACTATCAAAATTAGGAGGTTGGTTTGGTGGTTAGGCATTAAGCCTTTCATCTACCAGACCTAGGTTCAAATTCTATCCTCTCTATATTTTGATTTTAATTGCATCATACATTCTCAAACACGGTGCATTGGTAAGCCACGTGTTCATTTGATTGGTTAAAATTTAATATAAAAAATAAATAAATAATTTCAAATTTTACAATGCTATGTTAGCAGATTGCCACGTCAGCATCTCCATACACGTGGCATCGTCTCGTCAGCAAGTTATGTAGACATACCATGTCATCAAAGAGTTTTAACGCTAGTTGACTGACGGTTTTCATCCAACGAGAATAAATTTTAAACGAAAATAAAACTTAAAAAGTTTGTTTGCAAAAAAAAAGTCTAGAGTAACAAAACGTCAAACATTTGGTACTGATTTTAACTTTATACCTTTCATTTACATGTTTTTTTAGTCAATTCTAAGATGTCCCTTGTTACACTATAAAAAAAATAATGGCACAAATTTCTTGTGTTTTGCTAAATTTGTCAATGTGGTGTGTAGAGTTTGCAAACATCCAATGTACCTTCTATACTTAGTTTCTGTGTTTTAAAATGTCCCTTGAGGCTAAAGGTGTAAAGTGCTGACATGGCAAAAACATGTAGCACTCTCCTACGCTGCCACGTGACATTTTTTACAAAAGAATAAATTAAAAACAAAGGTCTCTAAAATAATTTATTTTTTTTCTTTTCATAGCAAAAAAATTAAACATTACATAAAATGGATAAAATGGAGGGCATGAGAACAATTTAACATTTTTCTTTAAATCATTTTCTTCAATTATTATGCTTCTTCTTCGCGTGTTCTTCTTCCATCAAGAACAAATTTTTTTCGTCGTTGTGAGGGACGCCGTCGATTTATCCCACTATTTGATCAACTGACGCTAACTATTCTATTGTTCTATTGAATTAGATTTCTCTAAAAAGATCAGAAAATCAAATCTAAAGATTCAAAAAAATTGTATCCAGTTCAAATTAACCGGTGCCGATAGATTATGTTTACCATTTTCTCACGCTATAAGGAAACTTCATCTTTGATCAAAAGTGTAAATTGCCATCATATGAATCATGCAGAAATGAATTAGAATCTTGTCTTTAGGCCAATCAAGTTGAGAAAAAGCTACTATTGATTGCGCAAAAACCTGAAAAAACAAAACCAATAATTATTTTATTTTCTTAACCAATCAGAACGTGCCACATCACCTAATTATTTTATTTTCTTAATTTTTAATTTAATATATTAAATTAGTTCTATTTTAGCAAAATACAACCACCTCTTTCCTCAAACCCCACCTCTCATCCTCTTCCTCATCCCCTCCGTTCATTTACTCTAACATATATTAAATCAGAACATCAGAACATCGCTTGAAATCAGAACATCAAACAGATAATAAATCATAATTTTATCTACAAGCTTCTCCACACTATGATCTCTGTTTAAACAATCTAAATCTGATCTCTTAAGTGAAAAATGAGAGGGAGGGAAATAGCATCGGGGTATTTTGCCGGTGGCCCCAATTTCTACGGCAAAATTGATGGCAGATCCATGGCAAACACTGACATCCTTAACATCAACCCACCCACTGCACTAAATCGGCCCAAATCCCTGGAATCTTCATGGACCCAGCATCTCAAATCGTAAATTGAGCAGCACCCAATCTCATCAACAAGAAAACGCTAGCAGAGTTCGAAAAGCAACAACTCCAGTTCAATCATCCCGGCCGTAATAGTCTTTATCTTCGTTCTGTTAAGCCCATGACTAATTATCAACGTGTTGAGTTTTATGTGTTCGATTTTGTAACCCCCTCATCCCGGTCTAGCCGAATGACCGGTCCAAGTGGGTCACACGGGGAAAACCGAAGCGAAACCCGTTAAGGTTCCCCCTCGGTTAGCAACCCTATTTTTTTTTATTAATTAATCTTGTCTAAATGCATTATTGAGTCCTAAGTGAAGCACGGCAGCGGAAACACGAACGATATATCAACGACCCACCAAATCTGCATATTAAAACAACCCATTTATTCTTTCTAAGCATGCCGTATCAATACAGCTCTCTAGTGTATCAATACAGCTATAGTGTATCGATACGCTCTCTAGTGTATCAATACAGCTATAGTGTATCGATACACTCTCTAGTGTATCAATACAGCTATAGTGTATCGATACACTCTCTAGTGTATCAATACAGCTATAGTGTATCGATACACTCTATAGTGTATCAATACAGCTATAGTGTATCGATACACTCTCGAGTGTATCAATACAGCTATTGGTCAACTAGGTCAAACCGTATCGATACGCTTAGTCACCGTATCGATACGACCCACACTCCACCACTCCTAAAAAAAACAGAGAGTTGGGACTGTATCGATACACCCTAGTGTATCGATACTCCTGACCAAAAATCTGCCATTTATGCAAGAGTGTATTGATACAGCACTTTAGTGTATCAATACGCCCTGTTTTGCAAGACTCCCAACTTCAACATATTCAAAGCATGATTATGAACCATCATACATACATGGTAAATTATACATTAAGAACCTTTCATACATGATACTCAACATGAACATACCTTAATCAACTAAGGAAAATCATGCATTCAATCAAAAGAAAGCAAGCAAGCACATAAGGTCTCATGCTTCAACATCCATACACTTAGGCATCCTCACAAGACATATGTCCAACACACATGATAAGCAATTTAATTATCTACCAACATACATCACTCAAGCATTCATCAAGGCATGCATCATAAGTGACATTTACAAATCAAACAAGGCATCTAAGTGCCAAACCAAATCAACACACATCAAAGTATCAAGACGCACAACACTTATCCCATTGCTTTACTATTACAATCTTTTAATTTATAAATCATACATTGAGCTTACCAAAAGCAACACTTGAAGACCTTTCCTTTCCCTTGCCACCCACAAGCTATTTATCTGCATTGTCGAATAAAAGAGAGCGTAAGCATAAAAGCTTAGTGAGGGTAAGCTCATTAAAAACAAACCTCAACAATGCAGGGTCCAAGCTCGAACAATTATCATGATATTATACATGATTTTTACATACGATCCACATGAGCCAAAATGAACATGATGCATGAACATATAATCAACATTAGGTCATGCTCAACATCTCATAAGCTCAACTTACAACGATATATATATATCTCAATGCATTAACCAAATCATATATCGAATCACATTTGAAATTCACATTTCATATCACATTGATACACATATCAATTCATATTAGCATGTATGCATAATCTCATATTGGCATAAACATACTTTCTCATATTGGCATAAACATACTTTCTCATATTGGCATAAACATACTTTCTCATATTGGCATTAACATACTTTCTCATATTGGCACCTAGCTATGACTCGAATACGCGGATAACATGTTGGAACGCATTTTCCAACAACACAACCATTACCTGGCGGTGGGATTCCACTCATCACCGTTCACGCGGAGGGGATTCCACTCATCCTCACGCCTCATCTCACGCGGAGGGGATTCCACTCATCCTCACGCCCGTCGATGGGATTCCACTCATCACCGACCCTGCATGGACGAGATTCCACTCATCGCCACATGCCCTACGGATGGGATTCCACTCATCATCACGTAGAATATATATAAATTTCCGGTGGAATATTACATCACCGTACTCCTCCTTGGTGCCTTAACGCCACCAAGGCCACGTACATTTTGACTCAATTTGTGTGCACACTCATCCTAATGATCGATCATTGTACCCAAGCATACTAGTGCCAATATTAATCAAATTCCACAACCTTTGATGTTCAGAGTCATAATATGGCATCTTACTTCATATTAAGCTCAACATCAAATATCTCAACAACGTATTATCATAATGTCATGTTCAAGAGTAATAATATGGCATCTTACATCATATTAAACTCAACATCATCATACACAATTTACAATCCAAACCACATGCATAGCAATGCATCAAACCATGCCTCAACAACATGTATAACACATTATACATAATCATCATAACACAAATCATCATGAGGCATAACATCAATTAAAGAGATCATCCAATGTCTCTAACTAAAGCTTAGGATTAGGCTACCACCCTAATCCTAACTCTAGGTGAGTCTACCAATCTCAACATAGTCCACATGCTCGAACCAATTACTCAAAACCATTTAAAATATTTTAACCACTCACCTCCACATCCAAGCTCAAACACCAAGCAACCATGGTCTTCAATTTCCGGATTTGTTCCCAAGGCTTCACCATCTCAAAACCTCGCTTCTAAACATCTCAACACAAGTAAAACAACCTCGAATCAACTCAACATCAAAGTAGCTAACCCGGAATACAAATTCAAATATCAAACTCAACATATTAAGTCATGACCAAACCCCAACTTTATCTAATTCAAGCAGCCCATAACCTTGATGAAAACTCATGTTTCCAACACATCTCATACTCACAAATAATTGCTAAATTCAGCCACAACATCAACCCATAGGTGCAAGCCAAGCTCCAACAATTTCCATTTTCGTACTCCTATTTTACCCAGCAGAAAATACCATTTTCAAACATCCAAATGACACCTAAATGGTCCCAAAACACTTTCCTAACATACATATACCATCAGCCCTTCAACCTAACTCTAAAACTCACCAAAATTCAAGTTTTAGACTATTCAAAAATGGCCATAAATACCCATTTCGGATTTTTACCCAAAATTACTCATTTTAACATATTATGTGTATTTTAACATGATTAAACAAAACCCCAACTCAATTTATCAAAACAAGATGAAAAACCCCTTAAAAATCCAAACTTTGATATAAACCCTAATTTTCAAAACTCCATAACTTTGACATCTAAGACTATAGATAGATAGAGGATAAAGAGGAGATTAAGAAAACATAATTACCTTTCAAAAATCCCTTGAATTGATGAAGAAATCAAAGGGAATAGTAAAGAGAGTTTGGGAGAATTTGGGATGGTTTGCACGGTGAAGAAGAAAGGAAATGAGAAAGATGATAGCTTTCTAATGATAAGGTTATCCTTATTTTTGTTTTGGTTTAATTACCAAAATGATCCCTCCCTTTCTTTCTAAACTCAATTTGCTCACACTAAGGTCAATTTGATTACAATAAATTTTACCGACTCGGACCAACTAACCCGACTAAATTCTAGCCCCAAAACACGGGTGTTACAACTCTCCCTCACTTAAGGAAATTTCGTCCTCGAAATTCATCGAACATGAAGAGTCACTAAAACATGCTCCTCCACACATTCCTCTCTCACCACAACATACTAACCAACTCGGTAGACTCGCCACACAACATTTGCTATCCGTCACTGAGATCTCAACTGGTTCTTCAAGGCATGTCAAATTTCAAACTCAACTCAATCTCTTCTACAACATAGCACGGAACAAATCTAACTCACACTTTCGAATCACAGATACACAGGACACATCACAACTTCTTCTAACTCTGGTGGTAACCGCAACAAATAAACAACAGAACTAGCCCGATTCAACAATCTCATACCACATTTCTTGAATACTCGACCCATAACTTTCTCTAACTGACCATCTGACTTCAACAGGTAACCAAACACTATACAGACACCTTCAAAAGTAATCTAGTTGGAACCCCGGATCTCTATTACTCACTTCCATTAATAATCCTCCACGGATGCAACAAACTAGAAGAAAACTGACGTTCGGTCTTGATACGCTGGCAAATTACACACTTACTCACATGTTGAACAACATCATCCGTCAACTCAATCCAAAAGTACATATCTTCAACCCATAATACGTCTTTACACTACTCAGATGCTATACAAATGAACTACCGTTTGCTTCGACCAACACAATACGTCTCAAAACACTATGTCAATCGGTACAACTATCCTGTCTCTAACAATGAAAACTCTATCCTTTCTGAACTGTATTCTGAAATATTCTTTTCACAATGTCTTGCAAGTGAGGTGGCAAGAATTTGTCTTGCAACTGTTTCTCCTCAAACACTCTGACTCAATGTAGGTTTAACATGAAACTCGGCCACAAAACTGTTATCCTTTGGTAAACTGAATTTTGGCAATTACATCTCACAACTCAACAACAAATCTAACAACAAAATAACTCTGTGCTCTTCAAGCCAAACCTTGTCAAAACGTACCTCAAAACTGTAGGAAGACGATCACTTCACATCTACTGAATACACATAACCCTGAACCATCAACAAACATCTTCTGCACATTTTTTTTGACCACCACTATCTCACCACAAGGTCTAGTCACATGTGTCCCTACTTCCAAGGTCTCAACACGTACATCAAATTTTCTTACATGCTCACACAAAAGGAAGTATCCGTGGAAATTGCAACTACACCTGTGCACAGCTGATAGTCTTCGACCCTCTTGTTTTCAGACTGGTTCTTCAACAAAATCTGATTCTTCTAGAATATTCTTAGAGCATCTCGAAACTTCAAAATGCAGTTCTAATCGCACACAAACAATCATGCTTGAACTTGTTCTGTAACATCGGTCCTGACGACTCAAAACATCCCACTACCAAACAATCCGAATTTAAAGCTCAAGACTTCCTTCTCGGCTCAACTATATCGGAAGTAACTTCATCTCTCTTTCTCGCTGGAAGACAACTCAGACGCACACTGGCCCAATCACACATATTGATTTCCACTCACGGACACTGAACGACTGTCTTGTATGAAAACCATAGGCTGAATCCCAACGATCACCAACTAGCATTTCTGAATTTCAGATTACACAAACGAGACCATTACCCTGATCTCGCCCCAAAGAACTAAGGTACTCATACCTACCTCTGACACCTCATCGGCACATTCAAACTTGCATGCTTGCTAACAATATACAGAAGTGCAGACTCAGAATCAATCAGAAGGGAACAAGCTCAAAACTGTACCAAATGCTTACCTACTATATCATCGATAACACTCTGACTCCCACTCATAGGTCGTCACCTCTTTCACCACTAACACCAGAAACGATCACATCGTTCCTCATCAACAGGAACCAACCCACATACACACTAACTCAGTCAACCAAATTGTACCTCAACTCCGGCACAACCATACCTCCCTAACCAAGATGATGGACTCCCTCAACATCATTCACATTTTCAGAACCCACAGTTTCCACTTACCGATTCACAGTCCACGCTTTGGCCTCAAACTTACCAAAAAGCAGTAAACTAACAACAACAATACATTAACATACAAACTGGGTTAGCAAAGGAAAAGGTCCAAGTGGCTCAAGTATGATTTCCTCACTCAAAATCTCTTTTTCCGATGTAATAGAAGCAATGGGACTCTACTCAACATGCTTCAAGCAACTCAACACACATACATGCTCAATCATGCATATTACAAGGCATACTTGCTAAACAAGCAAACATATGCGTACGATCAAACAACATACCTTCTCCATCAAACAATCACACATCATCGCATACATGGGTAATGAGCAACATGCTTTTAAACAAACAATCAACATACTTGTCACACAAGCAATCATACTTACAAAGCAAGCAATCATTCATTACAGCATACTCGAATAACAAGCAACATGCTTACATGATAAGCAAACACCGTGCATATCAATCATAAAACACAACTTACTTCACTTACCTACCCAAGGTTTCGGAAACCTTAAGCTCTGATGCCAACAAATGTAACCCCCTCATCCCGGTCTAGCCGAATGACCGGTCCAAGTGGGTCACACGGGGAAAACCGAAGCGAAACCCGTTAAGGTTCCCCCTCGGTTAGCAACCCTATTTTTTTTTATTAATTAATCTTGTCTAAATGCATTATTGAGTCCTAAGTGAAGCACGGCAGCGGAAACACGAACGATATATCAACGACCCACCAAATCTGCATATTAAAACAACCCATTTATTCTTTCTAAGCATGCCGTATCAATACAGCTCTCTAGTGTATCAATACAGCTATAGTGTATCGATACACTCTCTAGTGTATCAATACAGCTATAGTGTATCGATACACTCTCTACTGTATCAATACAGCTATAGTGTATCGATACACTCTCTAGTGTATCAATACAGCTATAGTGTATCGATACACTCTCTAGTGTATCAATACAGCTATAGTGTATCGATACACTCTCTAGTGTATCAATACAGCTATAGTGTATCGATACACTCTATAGTGTATCAATACAGCTATAGTGTATCGATACACTCTCGAGTGTATCAATACAGCTATTGGTCAACTAGGTCAAACCGTATCGATACGCTTAGTCACCGTATCGATACGACACACACTCCACCACTCCTAAAAAAACAGAGAGTTGGGACTGTATCGATACACCCTAGTGTATCGATACTCCTGACCAAAAATCTGCCATTTATGCAAGAGTGTATTGATACATCACTTTAGTGTATCAATACGCCATGTTTTGCAAGACTCCCAACTTCAACATATTCAAAGCATGATTATGAACCATCATACATACATGGTAAATTATACATTAAGAACCTTTCATACATGATACTCAACATGAACATACCTTAATCAACTAAGGAAAATCATGCATTCAATCAAAAGAAAGCAAGCAAGCACATAAGGTCTCATGCTTCAACATCCATACACTTAGGCATCCTCACAAGACATATGTCCAACACACATGATAAGCAATTTAATTATCTACCAACATACATCACTCAAGCATTCATCAAGGCATGCATCATAAGTGACATTTACAAATCAAACAAGGCATCTAAGTGCCAAACCAAATCAACACACATCAAAGTATCAAGACGCACAACACTTATCCCATTGCTTTACTATTACAATCTTTTAATTTATAAATCATACATTGAGCTTACCAAAAGCAACACTTGAAGACCTTTCCTTTCCCTTGCCACCCACAAGCTATTTATCTGCATTGTCGAATAAAAGAGAGCGTAAGCATAAAAGCTTAGTGAGGGTAAGCTCATTAAAAACAAACCTCAACAATGCAGGGTCCAAGCTCGAACAATTATCATGATATTATACATGATTTTTACATACGATCCACATGAGCCAAAATGAACATGATGCATGAACATATAATCAACATTAGGTCATGCTCAACATCTCATAAGCTCAACTTACAACGATATATATATATATCTCAATGCATTAACCAAATCATATATCGAATCACATTTGAAATTCACATTTCATATCACATTGATACACATATCAATTCATATTAGCATGTATGCATAATCTCATATTGGCATAAACATACTTTCTCATATTGGCATAAACATACTTTCTCATATTGGCATAAACATACTTTCTCATATTGGCACCTAGCTATGACTCGAATACGCGGATAACATGTTGGAACGCATTTTCCAACAACACAACCATTACCTGGCGGTGGGATTCTACTCATCACCGTTCACGCGGAGGGGATTCCACTCATCCTCACGCCTCATCTCACGCGGAGGGGATTCCACTCATCCTCACGCCCGTCGATGGGATTCCACTCATCACCGACCCTGCATGGACGGGATTCCACTCATCGCCACATGCCCTACGGATGGGATTCCACTCATCATCACGTAGAATATATATAAATTT
This sequence comes from Hibiscus trionum, assembly GCA_030270665.1. Taxonomy (NCBI): domain Eukaryota; kingdom Viridiplantae; phylum Streptophyta; class Magnoliopsida; order Malvales; family Malvaceae; genus Hibiscus; species Hibiscus trionum. The sequence goes on from BSYR01000016.1 coordinate 3,233,320, forward strand.
CCGGTGGAATATTACATCACCGTACTCCTCCTTGGTGCCTTAACGCTACCAAGGCCACGTACGTTTTGACTCAATTTGTGTGCACACTCATCCTAATGATCGATCATTGTACCCAAGCATACTAGTGCCAATATTAATCAAATTCCACAACCTTTGATGTTCAGAGTCATAATATGGCATCTTACTTCATATTAAGCTCAACATCAAATATCTCAACAACGTATTATCATAATGTCATGTTCAAGAGTAATAATATGGCATCTTACATCATATTAAACTCAACATCATCATACACAATTTACAATCCAAACCACATGCATAGCAATGCATCAAACCATGCCTCAACAACATGTATAACACATTATACATAATCATCATAACACAAATCATCATAAGGCATAACATCAATTAAAGAGATCATCCAATGTCTCTAACTAAAGCTTAGGATTAGGCTACCACCCTAATCCTAACTCTAGGTGAGTCTATCAATCTCAACCTAGTCCACATGCTCGAACCAATTACTCAAAACCATTTAAAATATTTTAACCACTCACCTCCACATCCAAGCTCAAACACCAAGCAACCATGGTCTTCAATTTCCGGATTTGTTCCTAAGGCTTCACCATCTCAAAACCTCGCTTCTAAACATCTCAACACAAGTAAAACAACCTCGAATCAACTCAACATCAAAGTAGCTAACCCGGAATACAAATTCAAATATCAAACTCAACATATTAAGTCATGACCAAACCCCAACTTTATCTAATTCAAGCAGCCCATAACCTTGATGAAAACTCATGTTTCCAACACATCTCATACTCACAAATAATTGCTAAATTCAGCCACAACATCAACCCATAGGTGCAAGCCAAGCTCCAACAATTTCCATTTTCGTACTCCTATTTTACCCAGCAGAAAATACCATTTTCAAACATCCAAATGACACCTAAATGGTCCCAAAACACTTTCCTAACATACATATACCATCAGCCCTTCAACCTAACTCTAAAACTCACCAAAATTCAAGTTTTAGACTATTCAAAAATGGCCATAAATACCCATTTCGGATTTTTACCCAAAATTACTCATTTTAACATATTATGTGTATTTTAACATGATTAAACAAAACCCCAACTCAATTTATCAAAACAAGATGAAAAACCCCTTAAAAATCCAAACTTTGATATAAACCCTAATTTTCAAAACTCCATAACTTTGACATCTAAGACTATAGATAGATAGAGGATAAAGAGGAGATTAAGAAAACATAATTACCTTTCAAAAATCCCTTGAATTGATGAAGAAATCAAAGGGAATAGTAAAGAGAGTTTGGGAGAATTTGGGATGGTTTGCACGGTGAAGAAGAAAGGAAATGAGAAAGATGATAGCTTTCTAATGATAAGGTTATCCTTATTTTTGTTTTGGTTTAATTACCAAAATGATCCCTCCCTTTCTTTCTAAACTCAATTTGCTCACACTAATGTCAATTTGATTACAATAAATTTTACCGACTCGGACCAACTAACCCGACTAAATTCTAGCCCCAAAACACGGGTGTTACAGATTTACTTCAACCATTCTAGCTCGCCAAGTGTGGAGAAGTTGATTTTTTTAGTGTTTTAGTAGGAGGTGAAAGATAGACAAAATACACAAAAATTTATAGTAATTCGACCTTCTAACAAGCATTTACATCCACTGCCTTAACTTCCCACTAAGGATTTTAACAAATTCAATCTTAAATTTCTTCTTCTTTTTTAGGCTAAGGAGACAACTTTTACACACTCAAAGCTTTTTAACCCAAAGCCTGAGTAAACTCTCTTTACAAGGGAAATTCTTAAGCAAACTTAAAATCTATTTGTTTGCACTATAAAACTCTCACCCAAAACCTAAACACTTGAGCAAATATAACAATGTTTAGCTCACTAGTGTTGTCTATACAAAAATGAACAATTAAGCTCTAAGACAAATTCTTTATCATTATGTTGTTGACAACTGAAGCATTAGTCTTCTCTTGATGCTTGGAAGTCTCTTTTATACTCCCAATTATATTTGTTAATATTTATCTCTAGTTCAAGTCTTTTGGTTATATTTTTTTTAATCTTTTTCATTGTATGGTCATGTCTCAGATGACTAGCTTCTTTTTTTTTTTGAAAACTAGTTTCTTTTTTATTATGTGAAAATGTCTAAATTACATATTTATCGTACGATTATAATTATAGACCCTCATTGTAATATTAAATATTTTTTCTTTGTAATAAGACTAATTGCCTCTATAATCAAATCATAACAAGTTGAGTTCTTTTATGCAAGGTAACCTTATTCATCATGCTAAATTTATTCAAAATCATCACTTCTTTCATGCAATCCATTAAGCATATTTCAACGGTAAATTTTCAAGTAATTAAAATAGTTCATAATTCTTATGAGTTAATTGCATTATATATTCTCAAACTATAACTCTTATTCTAAATTAGTCCTCAAACTTTTGTAATTTCAACCTTAAATTATAACCATCATTCTGAATTTGCCCCAGATTTTAGAATGTTTCAATTTCATCTCCAAACTATGAATCTCATTCAAAATTGGTACTCAATTTTTTGAACATTTTAATTTCATCCTCAAGTTATCATTATATGCTAATAATCACATCTCATGTTAATAAAATTGTTAATTGTTATGTTAATAAACGATAATTTAAGGATGAAATTGGAATGCTTCAAAAGTTTGAGGACTAATTTAGAGTGAAGGTTGTACTTGGGGGATAAAACTAGAATATCTAAAAGTTTGACGGTCGATTTAGAATGAAGCCATAGTTTGAGAATGAAATTGAAACATTTTAAAGTTTAATGACCAATTTAAAATAAAGGTCATATGTTGGGAACAAAAACATTTATGAAACGAAAATGATCATTGTGTTAGTTTACCCTATTTTTTTGTGTTTGGATGATTTTATGTAAGTTTTTCCATTATTTGAAATTCTAAAAATATTTTATGAATATATTATTTTTGAAATAGCCACTGAATTTTCATTAAATCATAGAAAAATTCAATACAACAAAATCAAGAAGAAGAAAATTTGAGTTAATATAACCCAAAAAATTCTTACAACTCAAAAACAATGAAAACGAAAATTTCTATGGAAATACGCATACCAACAAAAATTCAAAAGCTTACCGAATCTCCTTGTCTCTGTCCAAACGAGACGCATAAAGAAGGAAGGAGTGGTGTGCGATCCATTCTGTCAGGCAAAAGGTATCTCTACCTAGGACTGATTTTATCGGCAAACAACCATCAACAAGTGGGGATAAAACATTCCAAGTGACCACCGACAACACCATGAATCAGAAACTAGCGTCGAGTGAATCTATGTGCGAACAACAACCGAACGCTAGGGTATACTGAAACCTACCACGAAGACAGATGAACCAAACTAAAAAATAAAACAAAAACACGTCACAAAGACAGAAGAAGAAGTGTGTCACTAGGACAGAGAAAGAGCGTGCTACAGAAGCAGAGATTCTTATTGAAATAAAAACAAAAAAACTGATAAAATCTGTGGTCGACAATCAATACGAAGATTAATTGCCGACCACCGATTAAAGGGATTGAACAAAAGAAAAAGTGGCTAAAATTAAAACAATTTTGAGTGAGGAGCGGTTAGAAATTTTTGAGAGAGGAGCTGCCAATGTTTTGATAAAATTTATAGAAATTATGCCCACATAAATTCGGTGATAGAATTTATAAGTAGATTTGCTCATAGGCGAGGTTGGGCTGGGTCAAGGCCTGTTTTAAAAAATTCAAGCTCGAATTATGCCCACATAAATTACATGTTTCACTATTTTAAAATATAAAATATAGTTTTATATTAATATCTATATAGTTTAAATATTAAACCTGGGTCGATATCTGGTTTGAAAAAGTTCTAGGCCCAAGCTCGACCCACCCATATTTTTCTATTTTTTAAAAAATGAAAAAAAAAATGTGGTTTTATATTAATATTTTATAATTAAAATAAAACAAAATATATTTCAAATTATTTCATGAATATTTGGACTGGGCCGACTCGCAAGCTTCAAATCTTTGCAGAAATTCAAATATTTGGACCGAGATACCTAAGAGTGTGAATGAACCGAACTTAAAATAACAAGACTTTATTTATATTCATTTATTTATTTTTGAAGGTGTCTATGTTCAATTCGTGTTTGTTTAAATTTTTAATATTGTTTGTGTTCGTTTATTTATTTTTGAATTTGTTCGTGTTCGCGAATATGTTCGCTTAACATTCGTGAGCATGTTCGTTTATATGTACAGTAACATTTTCATTTATATGTTCACCAAAATGGTGTAATTATACCACTAGTCTTTAAGCTCTTTAAGCTTCACAGTTTGAACTCTAAAGTTCACCCTATATTCAATTTAGTCCATACCTTCACCAATATTTAAAAGGTAACAAAAATAAAAGAAAAAGGGAACTGGGTAAACGAGTTTATAAAAGAGTCAATAAAAAAAGCTTATAAACGAGCTTGTTTGTAAACATAAACGAACCGGACAAACCTTTGTTCGTGTTTATTTATTGAACGAGTATAAAAATTGTGTTCATATTCGTTTACTTAGCTTAATAAACTAACATTATATAAACTATTCATAAACAATTCGTCGCACTCTGTTCATTTATACCCCTAGGAGCACCCGTTTCATGTAAAAGTCTATTAAATATCAATAAAAATATATTATTAAATTAATTTATTTTTATTCGAGTTATAATGATCTACCCTGGGTTTAATTGCTCAGATATATGTATAAAACCTGAAAAGAGGTACAAATCTCGAACAAAATATTTAAGGGTAAACTAACCCAATGACCATCATACTATGGTAAATGTATTAAAATGACCACATTAAAAAAAATCGACTCAATTAAACCACCAAACTATTTAAATGGTATCAATGTGACCACCAACCGTTAAAGGTTAACGGAAGGGTGACGTGGCAGTTAAAAAAATAAGGGTATAATTACACATTTGGTCCTTATTATTTATACACTCTATCAATTTAGTCCTTATTACTTATTTAATTATACATTTAGTCCTGGTTTAACTCAGCGAAAAGCATCCCCAGAAACTGAGAATCAACACATAAATAGAGGGATCATAGGGTTTGCTGAATTTCCGAGAGTGGTTCGAACAATGGGATCAAAAACTAGGCATTGGGGGTCAAAGCAAGAGTGCCAAAAGGCTAACTCAGGATTCTACTTAAGCAGAAGAGCCCCATTTCATCAAATAGTCTCATCATCAGTTGAAGGTATTAACAGTTTCCCTTTGATCAAAAACCTCTACTTCTCCAAGCAATTTGAGTTAATATTTTCCTGGCTTAATTTTTTTTCTTGTTTCATTGTTTCTGCAAATATCTGTTCTTGAAAGATACATACTTTGGCTTTTGTAATTTACTCTAATGGTGCCAGAATGTATATGAATCTGTATTCATTATTATTATAGGATTTGAAGTTAGTAGTATCTGGAAAGTGTCGGTTTGGAACGGATCTGAGTAAAAAAATGTTGGAAACCCCACAGATTTCGATGTAAATAAGAAGAAGAAGAAAAAACAGCCAAAAGTTGATTTTTTTAAAGTTAATCGTAGACATATGCACATTGATAGAGTGTATAAGTAATAAAGACTAAATGTGTAATTATATCCTTATTTTTTTAACTGCCACGTCACCCTTCCGTTAACCTTTAACGGCTGGTGGTTACATTGATACTATTTAAATAGTTTGGTGGTTTAATTGAGTCGAATTTTTTAATGTGGTTATTTTAATACATTTACCATAGTATGGTGATCATTGGGTTAGTTTACCCCATATTTAATGACAAAATCTTTAAACAACTGTAAAACAAAGTTACATTCATCCACCGATTATATAGCACGTAGAATGATTTAAACACCAACAATCAGGGGCGTTCAAAACTGACATAATGAGTACTCAGTGGCTCAAAGAAAAATCAAATTTTTTGATTCGATTCGAGGCGAAAAAACTCAACTCGTTTTGACTCGACTCAAAATTTTATAAAATCGAATCGATTCGAAAAAATTTCAAATAAAGTTTGAGTTGGAAAATGGAAATTCAAATAATTCGAAATTTTTTAGTAATTGGTGGATTTATTTTTAAGTTCGAGTCAAGTCCTTTAATTTTTTTTAATATAGATATAAAAAATATAAAAAAATATATGTCACGTATGAAAAAATATAAAAAAAATATATGTATATCTTATATAATTTAAGAAAGTTGTTTAAATTAAAATCACGCGTTCTCAACAATAAAGCCCAAAAGAAAATTAAACCACAACACATTCATCTATACAACAAACAAGCGTTCAAAACCACTGGACATCGACGCAGGAAAACGTAATTCGAACACCAAGATGAAATACAAACTCGTCCTCAACTCGTTGGTGAAGGATGATCCCCTAATATCCAACTCAGTACCTCAACTCTCTACTGAAACAACAACATATCCGATCTTTCACTACTTTATCATCACTAACTTAATTCTCACGCTCTTTTAGCTTTATTAAGGTTGAGTTTTTTTCTCTCTATTTTAAAGTTCAGAATCCGACAGAGATTCTTTAATCACGTGATTCGACTCGTAGTTGATTCAACTTTTATATTTTCATATTTAGTTTAAGAAGATTCTCACTAGAAAGTATTATTCTTTTCTCAATAATGTCTCTTTTCCCCTCAAATAGTGAAAATGCTATTCCCTCATTTTTTTTTTCATTTTTTAGGTATAATACATTTCCTTCTCTTTTGGACAGTATTGCCCTTAAGATAATGAATTATGTGCATGTTGATCCTTTATTGCATTTTTAATTAGGTGACTAATTATCTATGGTGTAAATTTATTAAATATTTTTATTTAATATTAGTTTAATATATAAATGATGTTGCATATATTTAAATAATGTAATATTTAATATATTTTATTAATATTATATGTATGATGTTACTAGGGTTATAGGATGAGATTGCATGTTAATTGAGAGAGAATGTGTTACCAGTTGATGTTATTAATTTTATTATTTGATTTATAAGATATTTTTCATCTTAAAAAATTAGTAAGTTAATTTATTTTTACCATATTTTACTACTTTAAGATTTGTTTTATTATTTATTTTATTTGATTTGATAAATGGTCAAAAGTTATACAAATTAAAATTTTAAACATATTAAACATTTAGTATTGTACGGTTCAAAAAAAATAATAATGAATAATGATATAATATATATAAATATTAAATATTTTTAAAAAATAATTTAATATATTAATTATATTATAAATATAAAGTTTTTGCAAATTTTAGATAATGTAACAAAAATAATTTTATAATTTTTTATGCAAATATTTTTAATTTAATAATTGAAAGTTTAATTTGTTAAAAAAAATATATTATAAAGACAAGTTGATAAATTTTGCTTCCAATTTATCTTATATTCTTTCAACCAAACACTATAATCTTATATTACTACCAAATAAATTAAATAATGTAATGTAATATTCCAAGTAATGTGTTATGTAATGTTACGTTCGATAATCCCATTCATAGTCAATTCTAATTAAATATAGGCCATGTCTGCCGTGACTACTCGAAATTGGTATGCAGAATTTTCTATAAGTGAACTCATGGAACCAAGGACGAACACGGAATTTTATATAAGAGGTGTGATTGTGCGAACTATTAGAAAGTTATATTATTATTGTAAGGGGTGCAGAATTATAATATTTTAGCGGGTGTAAAATTAGATTATCAATATAAAATACAGAAAATGCCAAACTATAGAAAAATTTAAAATGTTTTGAAGATGCAATTGCCCTTCGACTTCCCTCGGTCCATCTATATTCGAAAACTAGATGATATCACACAACAACCACCTTAACCAGTGGGGGTTTTGGACAGGCGCGACATGAGCGACCGTACAGGGCCCCAAGAGAGAGGGGCCCCAAAAATAGGGAACCTAAATTAAATTAAATATTTGTAAAAAATTATAAAATTATGTTTATATAAAAAATTATCTAAAACTTAAAACATGCAAAAAGAATGATAATTTTGAAGTGAAAATGTTTGATATTTAGATGTTTATAGGTCAATTTTTTGGTTCTCAAGAGGACAATTTAATAATATTTTTTGTATTAAAGTATTTTTTGAATAAACACTTATATCTCTTACTGATTATAAATTAAGAGTCATATTTTAATAAATTACACAGGGCCCCCAAAATCTTTGATCCGCCCCTAACCTTAACAACTCATTTAGGAACAGGTCATCTTCCTTTGCGTGTTCGACTGTTTACAAGTAAGCAAAGAACATTAACAGAAAAGATAATTAGCAGTCAATGAACGTGCCAAGACCTGTCCTTTTTCTTTTTTAGTTTTTTAAACCTTTGTTTTTGTCAATTTTGGATGGCTTTAGTTTTATGCTGATCCAACTCATCTTGGGATAATTTATTTTTCCTTTGTGGAATTTATTGGATTGCCGCGCTTTCATTCGACGAACCCTACACATAGGATGTGCAAAATAAACCGTAACTGTTAATCGGTATAACCATTTATTTTATAGGTTAATTAATTTAACTGTTAAGGTTAAACGGTTTCGGTTAACCAAATCGCTAAAAAAGACGGTTAATAGTTAATCTATATTTTAACCTATAGGTACTTTATTTTAACTAAGTATAAAGTTTGTGTTTAAAATTTCTCTATTTAAGTTAATTTTTTTTGATGAAATTAAGTTAATTTTTTTTTAAAAAAACTAATACAATATTTATCAAAGAGATATATTTATTATTCTAAAAAAAAGAAATAATGAACATTTGAAAAGAAAATCGTAATAGGTTACAGGTTAACCTGTAACTGATCCGTTCCTTAACGGTTACCGACTATAATGGTTAACCATTTAAAAAATTAACGGTTAACCGTTTTTTAACTGTTAGTAACGGTTAAGTTATAAATAATAACCGCTATAACGGCTAACCAACCGTTTAAGTTAAACGGTACGGTTAACCTACCATGAACACCCCGCCTACACATTATTCTTAGGGGTGAATAAAATTTGACTCGAAATTTTATAAACTCGATTCGATTCGAAAAATTTTTAAATAAAATTTGAGTTGTAAAATAAAAATTCGAATAACTTGAAATTTCTATTAATTAGTGGATTTATTTTTAAGTTTGCATTGAGTCCCTCAATTTTTACTGATATATATACAAATATAAAAAGTGTATGAAGAAATATATGACAAATATGAAAAATATGAAGAAATGTATATGCATATCTTATATGATTAGAAAGAGTCGTTTAAATTAGAATCAAACTGTGTTATAACATGATAAATAATTACAATTAAATTTGTATATGAATTCGAAAACTCGACTCGAAATTCATAAACTCGACTCGAACAAAAAAATTCAAATAAAATTTTAGTTGTAAAATATGATGTATCAAAATTTTTGACTCAATCGAACACTCACCCCTAATTATTCATATAGGCATCGACCTTTGTTAACTTTCTTTTATTTTTATTTTCATTTTCCTTTTCCACATAATATTATTCTTTCTGTCCCAGAATTTTCTGCTTTGAAACTCAAAGCAAACTTCATGCAATGTTCTTAGAAATTGGACCATGTAAAAGAATTTTCCACTTAAATAGTTTTTTACATATTTTCTAATATGGTAAAGTCATCATGATTTCAAGAAAGTAGAATTAGACTATGTAAAAAATTCAATGATGGAAAATTCATTTGATAACAATTAATTTATTTTAATTATGGATTAAAATTAATTTAGATCTGAGATCCACTAATTGGCCTAGTGGTTAAAGATGCTAATCTTGTCATGTCATGTATGGTTTTAAATCTCGGCATGAGAATGTAATATTTCTATTTAATCAAAAAAATAGTTTAAATTTATTTCAATTAATGAATTTGGAAATTTGGAAATTTAAAATTTGAGCTTGGAAACTTTATCATATAATTTTCCAATATAAAATAGAGAGAGTCCAAATACATAAAAGAATGTTTTGGCACATGCGTAACTAATGGTCAAGTCATAACGAGCAAAATTAGAAAGAATAATGATTAAATTGAAAAATAATAATTAAAAATTAAAATAAAAACATTCTACAAGTTGGGTGACTAAATATATAGTTTATCCTAATTAAAATACTAGGGGTGAAAACTTGTCACTCATCCCTTATATGTCATCAGTGGTTTTAAGTTTTCAATAAAAGCTCCATGCATAAGACAATGTCCAGGTGACGTTGTAACACTCAACACCATCCCTTGTCATTGTCAACGGTAAGATATGTTTGACATAAAATAGTAGAATTTAGATAAACGAGTATATTTTGGTACTCGGTCTGTATAATTTTTTTATATAACCACTTCTTTAAAATTTAAAACTTTAAATTTTAAAATCTTTAGACTTAATCTTTAGTCTTAAATCTTAATTTCTAAATTTTAAATTAAATATTTAATTCCTAAATTTAAAAACACATAAACTTAAGTTTACATGGACTAGTGCATCAAAATTTTTCTCAATTTTTTTTTGAATAATGCGTGCCAGCTAGCTTTTATTAAATGAATAGAAGATGAAAAGCGATAGAAATAAAAGAACAAAACAAAACCCCCTATTTGGTAAGAAACCGACATACAAGCCGGCAAAACCCAAATGTCACAAAGCTTTACCAGGGGGGAAGAAACCAAAACAAAGTAAAAATGGCTAATCCAGCAGAGCCCTTGCAAGGTCAAGATCCGATGATAGAAGAGCGAAAACACTGCAAGGGTAGGAAGGGTCGGTTCAATAAGTTCATAGAAGACCAGGCCCTTAAAACCAAACTAGGGTCCAGACCCTAAATCACGGTGGGTCAAAATGCCGCCTATCTACGGCCGCCAGAGCCTCGACGCTTGCCGGAGCTTCTTCCACCCACACTATTTCCGTCGCAGAGGTAAGTGGGGTCCGGGCTAACTCATGGGCTGCTATATTGCCTTCTCTCGCAACGAAAGCGAAACTAATCCTCTGGAAACTTTTTGCGAGGTGTAAGGCACTCCAAACCAGGGCACTCACCTCCGATCTGTCCTCTCCCGCCGCTTGAAGCTTCTTGATGATTGATAGGGCATCCCCTTCAACCACCGCGTTTTGGAATCCCAGATCCAGAGCCAAACAAACGCCATGCACAACCGCCTCTGCCTCCGCCGCGAAGCTAGAAGAGGTATGGTTTAACTTCGCAGCTTTTGCCCCTAAAATGAGACCCTCCGAATCCCTAATTAAAACCCCCACCCGTGCTGATTTTGTAGTTGCGTTGAAGCGAGCATCCACATTAATCTTGACAAACGGTGGAGACGGTGGGGACCAGCAAACCGACGACGCTGCATTTGCCGGAGCAAGGCTTGATTTAAGGGCACACAAATCTAGGCAGTACCCCCGTACATAGGTAATAATCTCTTCGGTCTTCATAGCGATACCTTCGAAGACAAATTTGTTTCTTGCAAACCAAAGAGCATATAATGTTATAATGATTTCTTGAATTCTATGTTGCCCATTAATTATAAATACCTCTGTGAGCCAGTCATGTAAACTGAGATCTGTAGCATTTGTTGGTTCTTTGATTGATATTCGATCCCAAACCTGTTTAGCTAGGACACACTCACATAATACATGGATGATGTCCTCAGGAGCCTGTAGACATTTGACGCACGTAGGATCACTAGCCACCTTTCTAACACAAAGGTTGATTTTCGTGGGTACGAAGTTCCTGATGAACTTCCAACATTGGATGTTCATCTTTGAGGGGCAATTAGAATTCCAGATCACACGAAACAAAGAATCATTCTGAGGAGGGTTTGGGGACGAAGGTAATAGCATTCTGTACCCACTTCTCACCGAGTATGAACCTGATTTCTCTCCACACCACACCTTAGTATCAAGTTGGGGACCCATAGGTAACAGTATGCTTAGTATCTCTAAGGCCTCATTAGGGGAGAAAATAGCTCGAACTAGATCAGATTTCCAACACCCAGCGTCTGAGTCAATCAAATCAGCAACCCATTTTACATCAGGACACTGATTCGAAGATACCTTCTTTAGATAAGGCTCAGGTAGCCAATGATCATTCCACACATCTATCAAACACCCACAGCCCACCTTCCAACGGATGCCTTTTTCTAGTAAAGCCCGGGCACTCCAGATGCTTCGCCAGATATTTGATGGACTAGATCCCAATCTGGCCCTCATAAAATCTGATGCGGGATAGTATTTGGCCCGAAGAAGCCTGCTAACAAGGGACGATGGATTAGTCACCAGCCTCCATCCCTGTTTAGCCAATAGGGCGATATTGAACTTAGCTAGATCACGGAATCCTAGCCCGCCGAGGTCCTTTAAATTACATAATTCGGCCCATGTGCACCAGTGGATACCCCGTTTCTCCTTAGAGTTTCTCCACCAAAAACTGGCTAAAATGTTCTCCAATTCTTTGCAGAGAGTTTTAGGTAGTAAAAAACAACTCATAGTGTACACAGGTATTGCTTGCAGAATAGCCTTGATTAGAACCTCTTTGCCTCCTTGCGATAATAATCGGGTTGCCCAATTCGAAATCCAAGCTAGCATTTTATCACGGAGGTCCATAAAAACCTGTTTCCTGTTTCGGCCCACTAGGATAGGGAGCCCAAGATATTTTTCCGGGCTAAACCCCTGATTGATCCCCAGGATCCTTTTCACCTCATCTTTTCCCCTGTCTGTCGTATTACCACTGAAGAAAACACCAGACTTTTCGAGATTAACAACCTGTCCGGAACACCTCTCATAAATCCCAAGAATTTCTCGAATGGTGGATGCACCACGTGAGGAAGCCTCCCCAAAGATTAAACTATCATCTACAAAGAACAGGTGACTGATATTTGGAGCACCCCTAGCAATACGAACACCCACACCACACGAAGCCTGTCGAATGAGGGAACTGAGACCTTCACTGCAGACAAGGAACATGAACGGGCTTAACGGGTCGCCTTGTCGAAGCCCACGGGAAGGAGAGAACCTATTTCCAACTGACCCATTCAAAACCACAGAGTAAGAAACTGATGATATACAATTAATAATAATAGACACCCAATCCGAATCAAACCCCATTTTCAGCAAAAGAGACTCCAAAAAGCCCCATTCAACACGATCATAGGCTTTGCTCATATCCAACTTTAATGCTAAAAAGCTCTTTTTACCATGCCGTTTACTTCGTAAAGAATGGATAATCTCGAAAGCCGCCATTATATTATCCGTAATAAGTCGCCCAGGCACAAAAGCGCTTTGGGCTTCATCTATACATAAGGGCATAACCGACTGAAGTCTAGTCACTAGAACCTTAGATATGAGTTTGTATAAAACATTACACAAACTTATTGGTCTGAAATGGGCCATAATTGTGGGTTCATTCACTTTAGGAATCAACACAATTCGGGTATGGTTTATAGAATCCAGTGGGATCTCACCTTTCAGCGCTCTGATGCAGAAAGCAGAAACATCGTTTCCCACAATATGCCAAAACCGCCGATAAAAGAGTGCACCAAGACCGTCTTCTCCAGCCGCTTTAAGAGGACTCATAGATTTCAATGTGCTAAAAACTTCCTCTTGAGTGTACTCTCTTCTCAAGAACCCGTTCATCTCATTGGTAATAACCTTCGAAATCCCCTCCAGTATCTTTGCGTTATCGCCCCCTCCCTGAGAAGTAAAGAGGGAGATAAAATATTCTCTCGCGATCTGGCCCATCTCCTCTTCGTTCGTAACCTCCACATTATTAGTAGTAAACAGCTTCAATACTTTGTTTTTTTTCCTCCTTTGGGTAGCCGAACGATGGAAATAGGAAGTGTTCCTATCCCCATGTTTTAACCAGTTCGACCGAGCTCGTTGCTCCCAATAAAGTTCTTTTCTATCCAACTCCAGATTCAAGGCTAACTTAGTTTCTACAATGTCACCCAGGATGTCGTCCGTAGGTTGAAGATCATTAAGATCAGCAAGCTTTTTGTTCAAGTCATTTACTGATAAATTCTTTTCACGACGGATTTTCCGGAACCAAGTGTCCAGCCCCTTCGAAACCATCGAAAGTTTTCCCAGTAAGTCATCCCCGGAATCATGCCAGATATCTGCAACTGTAGTCTCGCAAGACTCTTCAAGCAACCATGATGCTTCAAACCTGAAATGCCAAACCCTATTGCCTCCATTTCCGTTGGGAGTAGTATTTAACAACAGGGGGCAGTGATCCGAAAAGGAATATTGTAGATGCTGAAGTGTAAAATTCGGAAATAGACTCCACCATATATTATTTGCAACCCCTCTATCAAGCCGTATACGCATGTTGGACTGCTCGCTACGACCTTTCTCCCAAGTGAACCACGATCCTGAATACCCTAAGTCATCCAATGCGCAATCCTCCAAAGCGGATCGAAATAAGTCCATCTGTCTCTGATTCCGTAATAAACCGCCATGTTTTTCCCCGGCAAACATGATTTCATTGAAATCTCCTATTACCAACCAAGGCATATCAGGGGAATCATCCAAACTACGGAGCAAATTCCAAGATTCCATACGTCTGCTCGTTTCCGGATTGCCATAAAAACCGGTGCACCTCCATGTACTTCCAGTGTCCTCATCCTTAATCTCCACATCTATGTGTCTGACTGAGTAGGATCTCAAAGTTACATCGCACGTACTTTTCCAGCCCATAGATAGACCCCCACTTCTTCCAATTGCTTCTACATCAATGCCATTATTAAACCCACATCTTTTACGAACTTTTTCCATCCGACCAGCACTTAGTTTTGTCTCGATTAAGAAAATAATACTAGGGTTCTCGTCTCGAATTTTTTGGCTGAGACGGCCCACCGTCCGAGGTTGTCCCAAACCCCGGACATTCCAACTTAGGATTTTCATGATGAACGGCGGACCTGTTCAGACAGGTCGGCCGATGGAAATTTCTGTGCATCAGATAAATCAGATGATGAAGAAACACCTGATGCTTTGGTCAAAACACGTGCCCGTTTCAATCCCTCAGTATATTCAATAGGATTATCCTCCTCTGTCCCAGTCATAACAGTATCCTGGGCTGATATCGGGCCATTATTGAAATTCCGAAAAATGGGCCCTGGATGAAGCCCCCTTAAATTCAGCCCTGATTGATACCCCAATCTTTGTGCACTATTTCCGCCCAAACTCCCGGGAATTGCTGATCCACCCACTTTACTGTCATTTATGCCAGAAAAGTTTCCTTTCACAACATGACCGGAATCGTTCGCCGGAAGGGATGATACCGGTACAGCATCACGCAGCCAGATACTTTTCGTTGCAAAAGCTCTTCTCGGAATTGCTCGCAAGGAACTATCCCACTCCATTCGTATTTCCCTCGGATCCAGCGAAGCTCTTAGTGGACAAAAGCTTTCACCATGCCCTAGCTTGCCGCAAATGAAGCAAAAGAGTGTCAGCTTTTCATACTCGAATCTCACATAATGATCACCCCCATTCGCGATCCGAATCTTCTTCCTTCTCTTTAGCGGACACCGAACATCAATGGATACTCTTATCCTCATCACCCCTTTATAACCTAAGGAAATGGCAAGAGAGTCATAATCAAGAAATGAACCCATAAAATTGCCGATTGCCTTTGCGAACCTTTCCGAAACAAAGCCATGGGGTACGTCGTGGACTAAAACCCAAAAAGCCACCATATTCAACGGAACCAACATCGGATCTTCCCCCGGTTTCAACCGGTGCATCACTAAAAGATGATTGTTGAAATTCCATGGGCCCCTAGATTCTATTCTGTCAGCATCCAGTTGTAAATAAAGACGAAACAAAAAGCTACCTTCCCCCAGATCAGAAATAGATATTCCTCCGAAAGGATGCCACACATTGGCTAGGGTCGAACGCATCGCAACAAAGTGGATAACACTGGAGGTAAGAAAAGAACCAACGAAACAAAAATCATAGGAGATTTCGGACACCAGATCTGCAATGTCATCTTGTAAAACTTCATCCTCACCAGTATTAATCGATAGACTTGCTAATTCATTTTCAACATCAGCCATCTCCGACAAAAGATAAAACGAAAGACTCACCAAGAGCAGGAAAAGAGAAAGATCAAAACCTAGAACCAGCGTGCTACTGAGAGTAGAGGAAAAAGCGTGCTACTGAGAGCAGAGGAAAAATCACTGTCTTACTAATGTTAAACTTAACGTGACTAACTTGTGTTGTTTTCAATTTTATAATTGACTTCCATTTGTTCTCATTTTAAACGTGATGGTTTCAATTGAAACTGGGGTAAACTACATAAATGACCACCATACTATTACAAAAGTCGCGATTTGACCACTTTACTTTTTTTCGAAGTAATTAAACCATCATACTATTAAATTGGGTGCAATTTGACCACCAGCCGTTAGAGGTTAACGGCAGAGTGATGTGGCAGTTAAAAAAATAAGGGTATAATTACACATTTGGTCCTTACTATTTACACATTCTTTTAATTTAGTCCTAATTTTAATTTAATAAAATAAATTAATTATTTAATTAGGTAGTGACACGTGTCACTGCCTTATTGGAGGGATTTAATTATTTATATTTAATTAAATAAATTTATTTTCATCCTCCAATCAGGTGGTGACACGTGTCACCACCTAATTTAAGGAAGAAAATGGAAAAAAATCACATCTGGAGCTAACGGAGGTCGAACCTGCATCCTCCAAGAACAAAATGTGATGTTTTACCACTACACCAAATGATAGTTTGTGATATAATTTCTGCAGTATATTATATCTAAATGAACATAAAAAAAAAATTGAAAAACTTCATCGTCATTAGCAACATTTTCCATTGCCTTCACCTTCTCCAAATCCCCAAAACAAGATAACCAGAATCGCAAGTCATGCTCAGAAGTATTTTCTCCGGCAAAATAACCAGAATCGGAGACGTCGCTGATCCAGTCTCTTTGACATAACAACTCATTTGGTACGAATAAATTAATATACTCTTCATTTTCCCCCCAAAATTATTACCGTCTGTCATTACTTTCCTTTTTTTTCTCAAATCCCTAGTTCATGAATTCAACCATACTTGAAGAAGATGAAGCAATCGGCCAAGAAAACGTTTCGTTGCCACGCTGCCGGTGAATCATTCGTCGCCAAACCTCATTCATCCGGCTCGTCCTCCGTCGTAAAAAATGGCCGATCTTAATCTAACCCACCCATTACCAGTTCTAACGCTGAAACTCTCCACGCCATCAACCGATGACCAGTCGACAACGGCAGTCAAAGCTCGTCCGTTTACTTTCCAGGCCATGTCGAGTGGTGATAGCAATGGCGGCATAATCAACGTCGCTTGAATAATAATATTATAGCAAGAGCAGAAACAAGAATTGTGAGTTTAGTTTAAGAAGTTCTTCCATCTCATTCATTGTTTCTGCTCTTTTTAGCTCCATTAAAATTGTTTCACTGATTTCAGCATCAAAATTGTTTCATACCATTTGCCTCGATTCTGCTCCATTAATTTTCTTTCACTAACTTATGTTTACATGACTCTGATTTAAGACCCAAGCTTCAACCACTTATCTAGACAAATTCTTCAAACACTTCAGGGTTTGGCAAAGATAGATTACTTGTAAGTCTATAAATAAATTTTAGGAGTTAGCGGTTACTGCACTTGTTTCAGGGGATTTGGGGAAGCTAAGGCAATGGAAAATGTTGCTAAGGAAGATGATGGAGTTTTTTAGTTTTGATGTTTATTTACATATAATGTATTGTAGGAATTATATAACAATCAAGTATTTGGCGTGGTGGTAAGCCAGCATGCTTTCTTGTTGGAAGTTGCAGGTTCAACCCCTTTTAATTGCATTTGTAAATGTTTTTCATTTTTTTCCTTAAATAAGGTGGTGACACATGTCACCACCTGATTGGAGGATGAAAATAAATTTATTTAATTAAATATAAATAATTAAATCCCTCCAATAAGGCAGTGACACGTGTCACTACCTAATTAAATAATTAATTTATTTTATTAAATTAAAATTAGGACTAAATTAAATGAATGTGTAAATAGTAAGGACCAAATGTGTAATTATACCCTTATTTTTTTAACTGCCGTTAACCTCTAACGGCTGGTGGTCAAATTGCACCCAATTTAAAAGTATGATGGTTTAATTGCTTCGAAAAAAAGTAAGGTGATTAAATCGCAACTTATGTAATAGTATGGTGGTCATTTATGTAGTTTACCCTTGAAACTGCAATGCAGCAAGTCCTTTTTAAGCTGCTTAAAAATGAATCTTAACAATCTCCTCCCATGCTTTAACTTTCAGCTAGAACTACTCCGAATGGATTCCCTTTCTTTATCATTGATTTTGTGTTTGGTATTGTTAACTCCGTTGCCATCTTCAGCACGTCAAACATTGAATCAAGGATCGTCGCTTTCCGCGGAGAATCCAGACGATGTTATAGTATCACCCGAGGGCACTTTCACGGCTGGCTTTTATCCCCTTGGAACCAATGCTTATGCTTTCGCCATATGGTTCAGTCAACCAACTTGTTTCCTCGGTCACAATTGCACCCTTGTTTGGATGGCAAACCGTGACCATCCGGTTAACGGAAGGCGTTCAAAGCTCTTGCTCGAAAACACTGGTGATCTTGTCCTCACTGATGCTGCTCAGTTCAACGTTTGGACCACAGGCACCGCTACCGAATCCAAGCTCACGACGTACTTGCAGCTCGCTGAGTCTGGTAATCTTTTTCTGCGAGATTCTGAGGGTACTATTTTATGGCAGAGCTTTGATTCTCCAACAGATACTCTTCTTCCTCAACAACCACTCTCCAGATTGACACAACTTGTCTCTAGCAGAGGGAAAGGCAACTATTCCTCTGGCTTCTATAGGTTCTTTTTCGATTACGATAATGTTCTTCGTATCCTTTTTGATGGTCACGAAACTTCAAGTGATTATTGGCCTTATCCGTGGCTTTCAAGCTGGGATGCAGACAGGTCTACATACAACAGTAGCAGACTTGCAATGATCAATTTGTTTGGCAATTTTAGTTCAAGCGATAACTTAAATTTCCGGTCTGCAGATTACGGTCGAAGCCGAATCCAGAGAAGATTGAGCCTTGATTATGATGGCAACCTTCGAATGTACAGCAGAGAAAGGAATGAAACATGGGTTGTTTCATGGCAAGCTATAAGCCAACCCTGCAGAATTCATGGCATTTGTGGGGAAAATAGTCTGTGTAGCTACGCTCCCAATACTGGGAGGATATGCTCATGCCTTGAAGGATACAAGCAGAGGGATCCGAGTGATTGGTCTTACGGTTGTGAACCAGAATTCAACGTACTTCCCGATTCCACTGACTTTACTTTTATCCATCTCCGTCATGTTGAGTTTTTCGGTGATGATTTTAGACTTTTTTCCAATAAAACTATCAAGGAGTGTGAGGCTGAATGCCTGCAAAGGGTCAATTGTAAAGGGTTTCAACACAACTTCAGGAATCATAATGGTTTCCAATTTCATGATTGTTACCCCAAGGCTCAATTGCGGAACGGGCAACAAACATCTAGCTTCGACGGAGACTTCTATGTAAAGGTGCCCAAGTCTTATAATACATCAGACAAGAAAACGGAGCATCTCCAGAGAACTTTAGATTGCCCGCAAAATAATACTATTCTGCTGAAAAGAAGTTATGTTAAGAGCCAAGAAAATGAGATAGTGAAGTTCATGCTCTGGTTTGCATGTGCATTGGGTGGACTTGAGTTCATTTCCATCTTCTTGGTTTGGTTGTTTTTTTACAGGGCTAGCCACGATAAGAATGCTTCTAGAGATGGCTACGTCTTCGCCGCAACTGGATTCAAGAGATTCACATTTGATGAGCTGAAAAAGGCAACACGAAACTTCCATGAAGAAATTGGAAGAGGAGGGGGAGGTACTGTGTACAAAGGTACGCTATCAGATGGTAGAGTTATTGCAGTCAAGCGGCTGAATGATTCGAATCAAGGTGAAGCAGAGTTCTTAGCGGAAGTAAACACAATTGGGAAGCTTAACCACATGAACTTGATTGAAATGTGGGGATTTTGTGCCGACAAAAAGAACAGGCTGCTAGTTTATGAGTATATGGAGCATGGATCCTTGGCAGACATGCTCTCTTCAGCTTCCAATGAACTTGACTGGCAAAAGAAGTACGATATTGCGTTGGGAACTGCCAGAGGCCTAGCTTACTTGCACGACGAGTGCTTAGAATGGGAATTGCATTGTGATGTAAAGCCACAAAACATACTGTTGGACACAGCCTACAACCCAAAGGTATCTGATTTCGGCCTGTCTAAGCTGCTTGACAGGGGCAAGCTTTACAATTCTAGCTTCTCAAAGATAAGGGGAACACGAGGTTACATGGCTCCCGAGTGGGTTCTCAACCAGCCCATTACATCAAAAGTAGATGTTTACAGCTACGGTATCGTTGTGCTGGAAATGGTTACCGGACAAAGCTCCATTAGAGGGATTCAGTTGGTGGATCGTGCTGATGAAGAGCCCATGTCGAAAAGCAATCATGAAAAGCAAAAGATGGAAGTTCTGGTTCGAGTGGCTCTTGATTGCGTGCAGGAAGACAGGGATGCAAGGCCGACCATGACTCAGGTCGTCGAGAGGCTGCTTGATTCATCACAATGAAAAATGAAAACCAGCAGTTGTGTAGCTCCATTATCAGTAATCAATTTGCTTTCAGTTGTTTTTTTTTGGGGGGGGGGGGTCAATGTAGGTTTATTTCATTAATTATCGTGGTGAATACTAGAATAATGTAAAATTGTATATTTGTTACCCACGAGAAATCATAATGTTCTCAACAGCCTCAACCTTTAAGAAAAATATTGATGAACAATACTCATTTTTTCAACAAAGTCTTCCTTCATTTTTAATTGATATTTTTGTTTCATTTGTTAAATCATAGTGAGTGCTTAAAGGATTTTTGTTCGTATTTAATAGATTATACATCGAAACGTAAAACTCGTGGTCGTAATAACATGGTTGACGTATGAAACTGTCTTTCTGGGAAACAACTTAAGTTATGGGAATTCGAACTGATAGTGATCGGTACTAATCGAAACTTCACTTATGGGACAAGGACGGAAGTTTTATCACCGAATTTCAAATGAAAATGGGGATGAGAACTGTTATATTCGAACCATGAAATAACTGAATCATAACCGTATAAATAACCGTAGAGATCTCAAAAAGTATATGTAAAGATCCAATATTTTATTAGATTTTTAAAAACATATACTTAATTATTTATATACCTCTAATATATATCTTAATAAAAAAACTCTAACTATATTTTTATCACTTCAACTTTCTCTCAAACTTAGTCGCACTCAAGTTTCTCAACATGTTTCTATCTTAGCTTTATATAAGCTAAAACTCTTGTCTAAATCTTCCCCCCAAGACAACACCCTTTCAATTTTTATCATCTCGTAACTACTTCCAATCGAAGTATTCAAATTAACTTTTATATTTTAAACTGAATTTGTCATTTATTTTAGTCAGTAAAATAATAATTTTGTTTAATTTTGTTGGACGTGGATTCCCCGAAAACTACGAGGATCTGCGAGGGAGAGTATAGGGACGAAAAAAATCCCTAAAACATTTAATAGATATTCTTTAAAAATCCCGATTTCCGCACCTAATCAACCCATTGGACGTGAAGCTTGTATTCTATCCTATTGTCTTGGCATGTTAGCAAGAAATTCGCTACTTATTTCCTTTGAATTATGACTTGGAGGAAGGTGCCTCAAATAGGGGTGTAAACGAGCCGAGTCAAGTTTGAGTAGTACTGAGTTCGACTCAGCTCGTTAAGAATTTGAGTCGAGTTCGACCTTGACTAGTTTTTAATAAGTTTGAATAATCTAAGCTTGACTCGGCTTGTTAAGAACTCAAGCTGAGTTTGAGCTTGAGTCGAGTGTTGGTCGGACTCGAGTAACTCGCGATCTGTCTCGTGTCATTTAAAGTCATATTAGAAAAAAAACTTTGATACACAAGCTTGCTAATTTTAGGGTTTAGGGTGATAGTTTAAGGTTTATAAGTATAGGTTGTTAGATTTAGATTTTAGGGTTTAAGACTTATGTTTAGGGTTTATGTTTTAGAGTTATAAGTTTAAGAATTTAGATTTTAAATTAAAAAATTAAAAAGTTAATATATTATATTTTTTAGTAGCTCACGAGCTTTTCGAGTCGAATAATGTTTCTTTGTACACCCAGCAAGCTTCTTCATTAGACTATAGAAAAGGAAAGCATTAATTCATTTGCACGTGGTTCTTTTATTTGGTGTGGCATTTAACAAGTTAAAGATCTATGAAAAGCTTGAATAATTGCCTTGGTTTTAGACCTTATAGTTTGTGTTTTACGTCCGCATTTTTCGAATAAAGGTATTAGCTTTAGATCTTAATTTTTGGGTGAACATATTTGTATTCATTCCCGAACACTAGCAAATTGCTACAAGTACACTGTACGTAGTTCCCTGTACAATAATGTAACTGTACCTATGTCTCCTCTACACAACCAACTTAAAACAGGTCTACGTAGACTGCAAGCCTGCGGGACGCCTTTCCATACTGCCTTAGAGAAGCAACATTCGAAAAATAAATGATTACGCATTTCAATTGCAATCGAACATAGGCCACAGACGCCATATATAGGCATACCGAATGTAAGAGTGTTGACACTACACCGAAGATGATGACCGGAGATATAACGGAAGAGAAGCACGATGAAATTAGAAATAACGAATGAAGAAATTGAGCCCTAGAATTTAGGGAGAAAAAAGGGCTACTTATTTTATTAATCTGAGAAAGATAAACCAAACAGAATTACTAGAATTAGATCTTCTTGGGCTTTGAAACCCAATTCACCTATTTATACAAGAGTCCTAACTGACTAAACAAAATCAACAACAAACTAACCAAATTTGTTATCGGGCTAAGCTCTAGAGACTTCCGGACCAGCTATTGAACGATCTAGAGACTTCCGGGCCAGCTGTTGGGCCACCTGTCAAGGCCTGGAAACTTCTGGGCTGTTGTAGAACTTAATATTGTTAACATTCACCCCACTTCTTTCTTCTTCCAAACTTGAAGACGAAACCACATTTAATTTCTTCCGTAAATCTGCAAATTGGTGAGTTGATAATGGCTTAGTCATCAAATCTGCAATTTGTGAACTAGTAGGCACGTACGAGACTTGTAATACACCACTCAGAACTTTTTCGCGGACAAAATGTAAGTCTAAATCGACATGTTTCGTCTTAGCATGCATCAATGGGTTTGTTGCCATTGCAATAGTGCTGGTGTTATCACACCACACCATCGGCAAGTGATGATGCTCAACATCAATGTCCTTCAACAGATTATGTACCCATACAAGATCCGCAGTCGCATCGGCAAGACTTCTATACTCTTCTTCTGTCGTGGACCGAGAAACTGAACGTTGTTTCTTCGAACTCCAAGAAACAAGATGATTGTCATAGTACACACAATGACCTAAGATAGATCGCCTATCGTCTTCGTCACTCTCCCAGTCCGCATAAAAAAAGGCAAAAATTCTAAGACTTGACGTTTGCTGAGCAGAAAACCACAAACCATAGCTGATTGTCCCTTTTAAATATCGCAAAATTCGTTTCTCAGCATTCCAATGAGGATAAGTAGGATTTTGCATATATTGAGCAACTTTATTTACCGCATACGCAATGTCAGGACGAGTATGACAAACGTATAATAAAGCACCTACTATGTTGCAATATTTAGTAGCATCAAGAAATAACTCACCATCGCTTTTGCTCAACTTTGGTGAGACGGCCATAGGAGTACAAGCTTGATTTGCATCACTCATTTGTGTTCGCAGCAGCAGCTCTGAAATGTACTTCTGCTGGTTGAGAAATATGCCACCAAAAAGTGTTAACGCCTCAATACCCAAGAAATATTGTAGTACGTCAAGATCTTTAAGGGAGAATCTGTCATGAAGTTGTATCTTGACATGTTGCATGTGTAGTTCAGAATTACTAGTGAGCAAGATGTCGTCGACATAAACAACAAGGTATGTAATGATATCATGCTCTTTGTAGATGAAGAGTGAATGATCAGCAAGAGAACATCGGAACTGAAGCGTAAGAAGAAAGATTTTTAGCTTAACGAACCACTGTCGCGGTGCTTGGCAAAGACCATATAATGATTTCACAAGTTTGCATACAAGTGGAGTACCATTAGAATCCTTCTGTTCGAAACCGGGCGGCTGTTGCATAAACACTTCATCTTGAAGATCGCCTTTCAGGAAGGCGTTGTTGATATCAACATGATAAATCGCCCATCGATTCGTCACAGCAAGAGATATCAGAACATTAACCGTGAGAGACTTGACCACAGGGCTAAATGTGTCCGTAAAGTTATGGCCGGAAACTTGGGAAAACCCCTTTGCTACAAGTCGTGCCTTATAGTGATTCAAGGATCCATCCGCATTCCGCTTCACTTTAAACAACCACTTGCAGCCGATGACTTTACGTTCTTTTGGTGTATCAACTAATTTCCATGTTCCATTAGCAATCAACGTTGAATACTCAGCCATCACAGCATCCCTCCAGTCTGCATTCTCCATGGCTTCATACACTGTACGAGGAACATCATCACAATCAGCCAGGAGTACCTTTGGCTTAAAAATTCCTCGTTTGCTGCGAGTCACCATTGGATATGTATTTCCATTTTCAGGGATTAAGTCAGAAGAAACCAGCATATCAGGAGCCAAATTTGAAACATCTAGAGGAGAGAAAATAGAATCATGAGGTGTTGATGATGTGGTATCAACGTTGTGCAAATTGGAACTTGTAGGTCCATAGTTGAAGGAGGAATTTGTAGAGTTCTCGGCTGAACAGAGAGCTTCAGAAGTTGGGTTCTCGGCTGGGCAGTGATCTTCAGATACTGGTGTTAAAGCATCAGTACAAGGAGCATCAGGTGCTGGTGATGTATCATTAGTACAAGGTGCTGGTTCTGATTCTGCTGAAGTACGTTGTGAATCAGCCTCACTTCGAGATCCTAGAACATTCTACACATTAACAGGTGCATCCTGGACAGTGGTTGAACCATGAGGAAGGTGAACTTCTTGAGGCGTATGCTCATGTTGTGGAATACGAACAGTAGATGTTGGAACAAGAGGAACCGAAGCAGATTGGAAGCTGTCATGAGATGTATTCTTGCTCATTGAAGAGGAAGCTGCAAATGGAAACAGACATTCATCAAATTTAGCATGTCGAGTAATGTAAATACGCCTTCGTGAGTCTAAACATTGATAACCGTGGTGTTTCAGAGAGTAGCCTGGGAAAACACTGTCTAGAACGAAAATCCAACTTATGTTTATTGTATGACCGTAAATATGGGTAGCAAGCACACCCGAATACACGCATAAAATCATAGTCAGGCTTTTTACCAGTCAGCTTCTCATATGGTGAAATGTTACCCAACATACGTGATGGAAGACGATTGATAATATAGGTGGCACTTAAGATAGCATGAGACCAATACTTAAGGGGAACCGATGCTTGAGCTAACAGGCAAAGGGTTGTCTCCACAATATGTCAGTGTTTCCTTTCAACGAAACCGTTCTATTGTGATGTATGCAGACAGGTTACGCGATGTTGAATACCCAAAGTAGAGAGTTTGCCCATCAAAGCCTGAAACTCACCACCACCGTCATTTTGAATAGCTTTAATAACAAAAGAGAACTGTGCATTCACCAAAGCAACAAAAGCATAAAAATAGAAGAAACTTCGCTTTTATTCTGAAGTAAGTAAGTCCAGCAATTGCGTGTACAAATATAAAAAAAGGATAGGTAATAGGAAAAATCACCAGAAACAATAGGGGCTGGTCCCCAAACATCCATTTCAATCAATTCAAAAGGAACATTATAAACTGTATCAGAAGCATGGAAAGGTAATGAATGTGCCTTCCCCATTTGACAGGCTTCACAAACATGAGGAGTAGAACTAAGTTTCTTATTTACGGCTGAACGAAGAACCTCTAAAGATGGATGCCCGAGCCGTTGATGCCATAACCAAAACATGGAAACCTCTTTATTCAACACAGTATGATGAATAGCTACTGGACAAGGAACTGGAAAACTATACAAGCCTCCTTCCTGTTTGTCACGCAACAATACCTCCCCTGTACTTTCATCCTTCACACAACAGTCAGAGGAGTGAAATTCAAAAAACTCCTTATTATCATAGGCAAATTTAGAGACAAATAATAAGCTACGAGAGATATCAGGCACATGTAATAATCTATCAACAACCAAAGTTCGACTAGAGGTAGGGATATCAGAATGACCAACATTAGCAATAGAAATGGCAGTGTTATCTCCCAAATGGACCTTACCCTAACCTTTGTAAGGTACAATAGAACTCATGTGAGACTTACAGTTGCTAACATAATGTGTCGCGCCGGAGTCCGGGAACCACCAGGTCGAACCAAAACCAGCAGTAGGGACTGTGAGAGAATTAACCCGCACTGACTAGGCAGCTTTTGTTGCATCGGGAGCATCAGGTGTTCCACCAGTGGCACTCACAAAAGGCTCATAACCTTGCTCGAAAGGGTCTGAATAGTAGTGATACGTATTTGCCTGAGTTGAGTCGGTCTGACGAGAGTGCTGGGAAGTAACGCCTTTAAATTTCTCATAGAATCGGTGCCAGCAAGTATCGACCATATGCCCAAGTTTACCACAGAGTTGGCATTGTGGCCGGGGCCGACCACGAAAACGACCACCACGAGATGCACCATTGCGGCCACCTCTACCACGATCAGAGGCTGAATAGGCTCGAAAAGACTCAGTACGAGAAGGTAGATGCTGGGAATCACCAGCCAAGTAAGAAGACGCATCAGGATGCTGATAATGGGACAAATTGATCCCAATGGGAACTTCGAGTGGATCCAGCAACCTTGATTCCGCATCAACCAGAACGGAAATGGCACCGTCAAGAGAAAACAGATCTCGACTCGCTGTAATGACAGCCACAAATGGAGCAAACTCAGGAGGGAGCCCGTTGAGGATGGTGGCTATGTGCTCCATCTCAGAGATCTTGTGACCAGATAGAGATAAGAGATCACAAATCTCTTTAATTTTGACAGTGTACTCACGCATACGCATCATACCTTTCCGCATCGAACGTAACTTGCAAAGAAGATGCATTACTTTCGTGGATGAAAGTTTGAAGAACAAACCAGAAATAACACGCCAAATTTCAACCGATGATTCAGCTCCGACCAACTGAGGAAGAAGATCGGAGCTAACTGTTGAGAGGAGCTAACTGTTGAGAGGAGCCACGAGGCAAGGTGTTGTCCTGCTTGATGAACTGAGTATACTCCGGATTGACAGTCCGGTCACCAGAGGCACGCTGAAGGTATTTGGACGGTTTCGGAGTTTCAGGGTCCAAGAATTCTTCCAAGCCGAGGCCACGAATGGTGAGAATCACCTGTTGCTTCCAAAGAAGGAAGTTCGAGTCGTCCAAACAA
Organism: Hibiscus trionum; assembly: GCA_030270665.1. Lineage (NCBI taxonomy): Eukaryota > Viridiplantae > Streptophyta > Magnoliopsida > Malvales > Malvaceae > Hibiscus > Hibiscus trionum. The sequence continues at coordinate 3,260,914 of BSYR01000016.1, forward strand.
ACATTAATTCGTTTGTTGGAGAACATTTGCGCAGTGGCATCATCAGCACCGCGAGGAGAGGCCAGAACAGCACCAGTTGAGGCATCGCCGGCAACTTCAATAGGCATCACCATAATCGGAGAGCAACAAGCGTCGGGAATCAAGGAAGGAACGTAGAAACGAACACCGAATCGGAAAACAAAACAAGAACCATAGAAACGCAAATAGAGGGACAAAATCGCGTCAGAGAACGCACGACAAAGACGACGGAGAGAGAAGAGAGTCCACAGGACCGACTACGAATGATACCATGTTGACACTACACCGGAGATGATGACCGGAGATAGAACGGAAGAGAGGCACGATGGAATTAGAATTAACGAACGGAGAAATTGAGCCCTAGAATTTAGGGAGAAAAGGGGGCTACTTATTTTATTAATCTGAGAAAGATAAACTAAATATAATTACTAGAATTGGATCCTCTTGGGCTTTGAAACTCAATTCACCTATTTATACAAGAGTCCTAACTGACTAAACAAAATCAACAACAAACTAACCAAATTTGTTATTGGGCTAAGCTCTAGAGACTTCCGGGCCAGCTGTTGGGCTAGCTGTCTAGGCCTGAAAACTTCTGGGCTGTTGTACAACTTAATATTGTTAACAAAGAGGTCTATCTTTCGTAGGTAACTTATTGAGGACAGCCATCCAATAGATCACAGCAAGGAATAGGATCTTATTTTGTTGTTTTACGTCTGCATTTTTGAACTAAATGAGGTTCAAAGTAACTTGCTATTATCTTGCCACGCTAATGGAGCAAATTAGGTGTTTATCTGCCATGTTAAACAAGTATAGCTTTCCATGTACTTTGGAAACTGGTATATATATAATATGATACGCATACACATATTATCATTACATGAACATGAGAGAATAGATACTGGTTGTCCCGGAATTTTGGCCTTATTTTGCAGTAGGCTCAGCTCAAGTTCTTTAATGCTTGCCATTAATGTTGCTGAATTCTGATTCAAGGTGGATGGTTACGCATGCTAAATTTCTTCATAAATTATTAAATGTCTTAAAAATGACAGCATGTAGGGCTGTAAATGAGACGAGACAGATCGCCAACTATTTGAGTTCGAATCGGTTAAAGTTTGGTCAACATTCGACTCGAGTTCGAACTCGGCTCGAGTTCTTAACGTTCCGAGTCAAGCTATTTGATACCTAACTCCAAAAGATCGCGAGCTACTCGAAAAATATAATATACTAAATTTTTTATTTTTTAATTTAAAATCTAAATTCCTAAACCTAAAATCCTAAAACATAAACCTTAAACATAACTCCTAAAACTCAAAATCTAAATCCTAAATTCTAAACCTATAAACCATAAACTAACAATATCAAAAAAAAAATTCCTAATAGGGCTTTAAATGGACGAGACAGATCGTGAGCTACTCGAGTCCAACTCGATCAACACTCGACTCGATTGAACTCGACTGAAGCTCGAACTCGACCCGAGTTCTTAACGAGCCAAGATGAACTCGGATTATTCAGGCTCATTAAAAATTACTCGAGCTCAAACTCGACTCAAAGTCTTAACGAATTGAGTCAAATTTAACACTATTCAAACTCGACTTGGCTCGTTTACACCCCTAACAGCATGTGCTGCCATGAGCCAGTGGGTGCAGCCCTAAAGTGTGAGCGTTGGGCATGAACCAACACATTGGACACAGTTTCGTCAGTAATGGACTAATGGAAATGGTTGTCTAAAACTTGATTCGGAGCCCCTTTTTTCTTCTGCAACTGGGCCTTTTACAGTAACTGCAATGTCGCTGTCCATGGCAGAATGATCTGAAAACCAACCCTACTAGTACTCCACATATTATTAAATACTTTCATGGTTGATTGGACCATTTAGCCAATTGTCCCCATATCAATAAGTTGCCATTTCAGACTGACTGATAGTGAGTTCCTCTAGTGGTCTCATAACGCGCTTTTCTTTCTCAGCATTATCAATATAAATAACTGCATTGTCAGATTCGAATCTTGACATTGTGAATAGAGCAAATTAAGTTAGAAGATTACCTCATAATAAAAATATTTAGTACTCGATTCAAATTAATCAGCCAATGAATCGTATATCAGTGATTAAACCAAAAGTAGTTGATGCGAATGATGATTGTCTTTGACTAAACACATTAAGCCTGTGAAAAGAGAATTGAAACCATTAAGCCTGTGAAAAGAAAGTCTTTGACTTCGTTTCGAGATTCAGTAGTGTCTCAAAAGGGGAGCAACATTAGCTCCCGCTCAAGGTCTCATTTTTTACTCTTTAAGTTTCAGTAATCTCTTAAGTGATAATTTTGTAAGTTAGTGATAATTGTATCTTATTTTTTAGTTGTATTTAAGATGTTTTCTTAACAAAATAATAAAAACGATGTGTTTGACAAAATTTAATCATGTTTATATGCTTTATTAACGAAATATTAAATTAATTGCTCAGAGTAATGACATATATTTTCGTTTTATAAAACACATTTTTGAGTTTTCGCTCACGGTATCGATGTCCGAGACAGCTCTGTCCAGACTTGAAGAAAAATGTGTGGTATGGAAAGCTTAGATATAGATAAGAGGACCCAAACCAAAGATAAGCACAATAAAGGCTAGTGTCATTGATTTGGTTAGGAGTTATGAGTTTGCCCCATGGCTGAAACTCATAAGCATCCACCTTGCCGAATGGTTTCCAGTAAAAGTTACCATACTTCGTTTGTCCCCATATATTTAATGCACCCACTTAATTTGCTGCTATAAATTTTCAGGCTCTCAGTCTACATTTCTGCATATAATTTTCTGTTTGTTTCCATGGAAAACCTGTACCATTACCTTGGAATCATCTTCTTCATTCTTCTCACCATCAAGCTTTTGGCTCGTAATAAAACCCAAAATTTGCCTCCGAGTCCCTTTTCTCTGCCAATTATTGGCCACCTTCACCTCATCAAAAACCCACTTTACCAATCATTGGCCAAGTTACTATCCAAATATGGCCCTGTTTTATATCTCAGAATTGGTTGTAGGAATGTCCTTGTTCTTTCTTCTCCTGCTGTTGTTGAAGAATGCTTGACCAATAATAATACATTTGCAAACCGGCCTCGGACAATGGCCGGAGATCTTTTAACCTATAACTACGCTACTTTCGTATGGGCTCCTTACGGTCCTCTTTGGCGGAACCTTCGCCGTCTCAGCGTCGTCGAAATTTTCTCTTCAGACAGTGTTCAAAAGTTTTCTTCCATACGTGAAGATGAAGTTGTCAACTTTGTTCGTCGGTTGTTTGAAGTCTCGGCACGAAACGACACGCAGAAGCTGGACATGAAGTACTTGTTTGGTCTCTTGGCAACGAATGTCATGTTGCAGATGGTGGCCGAAAAGCGCGGTGTCGAGGATCCGAGGGACATTGAGGCCGAGAAGAGGTTCTTCCGGGAATTCAAGGACATGTTTTTTCCAAGCTTAGGAACCAACATATGTGATTTCTTCCCAGTTTTGAGATGGATTGGTTTCCTGGGGATTGAAAAGAATTTGAAAGAATTACATAGGACCAGAGATGAATACGTTCAGAATCTCGTAGATGGAATTAGATTGAAGAAAACTAAGAAGAATTCTTCTCTGATTGAAAAGCTTCTGTCTATTCAAGAAGAAGACCCTAACTTATGTTCCAATGAAGTCATCAAGGGCATGATTTTGGTAAGTTGTAACTTGCTTGTGTTAATGATTTTACTGTTAATGAAGAAAAAGTGACCGATAACTATGTTTCCGGATTCCGATGAGTGCCGGAACGGTATTGGCATGACTCGGGTACATTAAACATTAATCTAATTCAGTCGCTGGCATACAACATCTGTATCAGATGATGTTCATTGCAGGAACTGAAACAACAGCTGTTACAATGGAATGGGCAATGTCACTCCTATTGAATCATCCAGAGGCTTTGCATAAGGCGAGAGCCGAGATCGATAGCCAAGTCGGACACGATCGCCTGCTGAATGACTCGGATCTTGCCAAGCTACCTTATCTTCGTTGCATTGTCAACGAGACACTCAGGCTATATCCCCCTGCACCAATTTTGTTGCCTCATTGCTCGTCTGAAGATTGCGTGGTGGACGGGTATGAGATACCGAAAGGCACATTGCTGTTGGTCCATGCTTGGGCCATCCATAGGGATCCTGGTCTATGGGAGGAGCCAGCCGAGTTCAAGCCCGAAAGATTTGGCGAGCGAACATTGGAAGACAGAAAAGGATTGAAATATCTTCCATTTGGAGTTGGAAAGAGAGCTTGTCCAGGCAATACCATGGGGTTAAGGTTAGTTTTATTGGCACTTGGTGCAGCTATACAGTGCTTTGAATGGGAAAAGGTAGGGTCGGACAAGGTTGATATGACCCCAGGCAGTGGAATAACTACCTCCAAGGCTCAGCCATTGGAGGCTTTGTGTCGTCCACGGCTAGATTTGGTTAAACTGCTCTCCCAAATCTAAGCTTAATTCTATCCGTAACCCCAAATCTAAGCATTTCTGGTACTGATACGAAGAAACTTGGGATTACAGATAGAATTAGGCTCTAGTTTTACTGGTATCCACCTAATATCTTGGTGGCCCGATTCCAAATTAGGCATATAAACTAATTGAGCCTTAAAACGTTTTGGTACTTGGATTGATGCTTGTAGCTTAAAAGTAATTGGAAGTTCCAAAAATGGTATCAAATTCTAGGATTTAAAGAGCGTGTCCGCGACAAGTTAAATAGTAGTATAGGCATCATTTAAAATTACGATACCTGTAATCTTTATGTCTTTGTGTCTATAATAATAACTGTTATTAAAAAATTACAATCATAATTCTCACAATAATTGACGGTAGTAGCATCTGTTATGTCTACAACTGTAATAAATGCAAGGCGACCACAACTATAATTTAATCCCATGATATCAATCTCTAGTGATATGTACAAGATAATGTTTAATGCAGAGACAGAAAACGACAGCTTGTGCAATGGGGCGGGCAATCAGGAAAAAACTGTATTTGCATATGAAAAAAATCTTGAGAGGTTTGTGGGGAAATAGAAATTCTCTGTTACTTTCGGCTGCACTTTTCTATGCTCTCTCATTAAGAAAATTAGGTAAAAAAATTAGAATTAATGTTTAGAGTTAAGGTTTAGAAAATCGGGTAGAGTGTATTTTTTAAAACTTATAGTTTAAAATTAAAAATTAGGGGATATGATGTATTTGTTAGGGTTTATGGTTTAGAATTAAGAATTTAGAGTTAGGGCATAGAAATTGATTTTTTAGTGTTAGGTCATAAAACGAGGTGCTGAGAAAAGACATAGTTTTTGTCCGTTTGTGGGTGTATAAGAAGGAAAGGAATTAATAATTTAATGTTAGAGCAAATGTGATGATACACAACGTCTCGAACTCGAGATTTGCTCAAGTGATATCAAGCTGTTTTCCACTTTTTTTGACAAACTCTAATCCTAATTCTATCTAGGAGAGGGGAAAGGAAAACTCTAAGGGAAGAACGAGGGTGCTCGTATCGAGTCTAGAACTCATGACTTAAAGCCATAAACCTTTAAAAACAAATCATTAACACTAATCAACGCAGTAGAAAGACATGGCATCAGCAATGGGAATTTTCCTATCAAAACAACACTTGCGATGCGAAGTTGCTAACAAATTAAATTGGAACTTCCCTGGTTTGTGGCCGGTTTCCCTTAGCCGCCATGAAATAAAAGCTATTCTATTCTACTCTACTCAATCTCACCGTAAACAAGAGTCAGAAGTTTAAATGTTAATAGTAATTTTCCTTATTTACTTTTCTCTACCGTAATTTAATCTTATTAAAATCCCATTACCATTTGCCTATTTATTGTTGTACCTAATCACAACTGACAAATTCTTAAAATGAAGAGTTGTGTCACCAAGGCTGTGTTCCTGTCTTCAATCTTTACAAAAAAGGTGCCATGGCCACACCATCGATGCTACTTGTTGCATTATTGGCTTTCTTTTGTCCACCTTTATTGTCATCTTCATCCTCCGATGGTCTATGGGCCGGCTCATCTCTATCAGTGGAGGAAACAGCAGATGTGTTGACTTCACCCGGTGGCATCTTCAGTGCTGGTTTCCACCCTGTTGGTGTCAATGCTTATTCCTTTGCGATATGGTTCAACACACAATCTTGCAGTGCTGTTGCTAACAATTGCACCATGGTTTGGATGGCGAATCGGGACCAACCAGTCAATGGCAAACGCTCAAACCTCTGTCTGTCAAAATCAGGTAACCTTGTCTTAAAAGATGGTGGTCAGATCCTTGTTTGGGAAACGAAAACTGTCTCCAAGTCTGTTACTAATTTAACACTTGATGATGGGGGCAACCTCATCCTGCGTGATCTGCAAGGCCATATATTGTGGCAAAGCTACGATTCACCCACGGATACTCTGCTTCCTCTTCAACCATTCAATGAGAACTCGAAGCTCATTTCATCGAGAAGCCGAGGAAACTACTCGTCGGGTTATTTCCAGCTTTACTTTTCCCCTGATAATGTCCTGTCCCTGCTGTACAAAGGTCCCGAGTATTCAAGCGTTTACTGGCCAAGTCCAGGGCGTTTGAGATGGGACGCTGGGAGATCCACTTACAACAATAGCAAAATTGCAGTCCTCGATTCTTTAGGCAACTTTAGTTCAACTGATTATTTTTCTTTCGTGTCGGCTGATTATGGTTCGAAGATTCCAAGAATGTTGAAGATGGATTTCGATGGCAATATTCGATTGTATAGTCTAAAAGAAGATGGAGAATCGTGGGTCGTTTCGTGGCAAGCTTTTCCGCAACCGTGTAGAGTTCATGGATGTTGTGGACCAAACAGCGTGTGCGTTTATAGTCCTAATCTTGGCAGGAAATGCTCTTGTATTCCAGGATATAAAATGAAGAATCATTCCGATTGGTCACTTGGATGTGAACCGGAATTTCATCTTTCTTGTAACCAAACTGAGCAGGTTGGTTTCCTGAAACTCAGCCACACTGATTTCTATGGCTATGATTTCGGCATGTATCCTAATGTCACTTTCAAGGATTGCGCGAAAATCTGCTCGCAGATGTGTGATTGCAAAGGTTTCCAGTACAAGTTTTTCAAAGCTAATAAACCAGGTTTATATTGCTATCCCAAGACACAGCTGTTGAATGGACATCGCGAACCAAATTTCAATGGTGATATGTACTTGAAAATGCCCAAGGCTACTGTTTCATTTTACGATAGCACTGCCGTTGAAGATTCCAAGCTGCAATGCTCCAACGAAGTGCAGACTTTGGAACCAACGTATTCCACAAGTTCCAAAAGGCGTGAAAACGACCCTTTGGATTTCGCCCTGTGGGCGGTATGTGCAGTTGGAGGAATTGAGTTTCTTGCCATCTTCTCGGTTTGGTGTTTAATGATCAGAACTCATAATGACTCAATCCCAAAAGCAAACAACCTTCTCGCTACAACTGGCTTCAGAAATTTCACCTACGCCGAGCTCAAAAAGGCGACGAATAGTTTCTCCGTAGAGACCGGAAGAGGTGCAGGGGGGATAGTGTTCAAAGCCACATTGTCTGATGGTCGAGTTGCCGCAATCAAGCGACTTGTCGATGCTTACCAAGGGGAAGCTGAATTTCTTGCAGAAGTGAACACCATTGGAAAGCTTAACCACATGAACTTAATAGCGATGTGGGGATATTGCGCGGAGGGAAAGCATAGGCTTCTAGTGTACGAGTACATGGAACATGGATCTTTAGCTGAAAACCTCTCTTTTAAAGCACTTGATTGGAAAAACAGATTCAATATTGCCGTGGGAACCGCTAGAGGCTTAGCTTATTTACATGAAGAATGCTTGGAATGGGTTCTCCATTGTGATATAAAGCCGCATAACATTCTCCTAGACTCTAATTTCCAGCCTAAAGTATCAGATTTCGGCCTATCTCGGATGCTAAATCGGGGCGATGTCAAGCACTCGCACGTCTCGAGGATCCGAGGAACTAGAGGTTACATGGCACCCGAGTGGGTGTCGAATTTTCCCATCACCTCCAAAGTTGATGTCTACAGCTATGGGATCGTCTTATTGGAGCTAGTAACGGGAAGAAGCCCTGCAATGGGATTCCCGGGGACCGATGAGGGAAGTTTAAAAGAGCAAACGCTAGTTGAATGGGTGAGAGAGCAGATGGCAAGTGCCCGAGAGACCGAGACACGGAGGCGTGAAATAATAGATCCCAAGCTGGAAGGGAGATATGATGAGGCTGAGATGCTAAATCTGGTTGCCGTAGCTTTGCAATGCGTCGAGGAAGATAAAGATGCGAGACCCACGATGGGCGAAGTAGTTCAGATGCTCCTTCGCGACCAAAGCCATTGAAAGAATGTACTGCTCCATAGAACAAAATCATCATTATCATAACCAAGTAGTATTATTTAATTTAGTGAAATGGAAGGTTAGTTTCTATAAACAATATTTAAGTACATATATTTAATTGATATCGACATGTATGAAGATACATATTGTGGATTCATCTATATTAAGTATATTAAGCTTGTATCTTTATACATTACAATAATAGATATAGATAGTATGGTTCGAATTATGAAATTTGTAAATAAAATAAGTTAAATTTACAGAATTATTCAATTATAAGGCTTTATAGTATTCAAACTAGATTAATTGATTAATGGTTGGAATAAGTGTGATTATAAAAAAAATTATAATCGAAATAAGTCTGGTCTCTGTTTTAAGATAATCATCAATATTAAAAGAAATTATAACCGAGATAAGTTTAATTTCTGTTAAGGAACAAAATTAAGAAAGAATAAAATAGAAATCCATGATGTTAGATATGGTGGACATGGTAATACATGTGTGATCATCTCTTTAAAATAAGACAATATTTTTTCTTTGATATATTAAGATAATAATTTGCTTTAAATAATGTTTAATTTAATTTTTTTGATTCATCCTAAGAGATTTGAATTCGAGTAATTTTGTTTGTAGCTATGTATGCCTTATCAAATAGTTAAGAAAATGTATAAACTAATACTACATTGTAACCATGAAACTCAGGTGATATTGTAAGTGTTTCTCCTACTTTAATCAGTGGTCGAAAGTTCGACCCTCGTCCTGAGCTTGGAAAAGCTTTAAAATTATGACAAGTGACAACTCGTATAAAATTATACATTATCTATTATGAGCAAATTTTTTCGGTAAAATATGTTTAAAAAAATTATGTTCTAAAAATATGAATTTCTATCTTTTATGTGGAAAAGGTAAAATCTTTGGCATCCATGTCGGTTGTGGAAAAAAAATTAGAATTACCAACAGAGTTTTAGTTTAGTTTAGTTTTTTTTTTAATCAAGGAGCTTCAGTTTAGTTAATGTTAAGTTCAAATGGGTTAAAGATAAAGCCTTAAATGTTGTTATTGCTGGTAAAAGCGATTTGAGAATTGGCAGCAATCTTGTCTCCATCATTTTCAAATGGGTTAATGTTTAGATAATGTTATTGCTTGATTTCTGTTTTCGATTTTATTTTAAAATTATCGAAAAGTAATGGACATGGATTATAGAAAGGGTTAACTAATGGGATGATCACTTATGTCTCTCTTTAGTATACAGTTTGTCACCGATTCTGAAAAACGACAAGTAAGGTCATTTACGTTTTCAGGGCGTAAATTTTTAGTCACCTAGCCGTTTGATGCCGTTAACATTTGACGGGAGGTTGATCTGAAACAAAAAAAAGAATAAATTACCTAGACAGTCCCTAAACTATTACTTCACTCCTATTTTAACCATAGAAATAAAAACAATTTGTATAATTACACATTTAATCCTCCACATTTACATTTTTATTTCTACTTCATCTACCTCAATCTCTAATTTTCTATTATATTAATCCTTAATTCACATTGTATATTATAATCCATCATCGTATATATCCATGTTTCAAATAATGTTTGTAATCCTCAACTCAGAGTTTTCATCTTTCAAAAAATTCTGAAACTTTGAAAATTTTACAAAGCAATTCTCAAATCCCTAAAATTACCCAAACCCCCAAATCGATGTCGCTTCTGCCGTCGATCGCCGCCTCTGATACACCCCTTTGGTCGTTGGAGTATGAGTTATGACGGTCATTTCTCCCTACACGTCGTCACTAGAAACGGTGAACGACGTGCAACCAAATGTCGAACGCGAAATCGACGTACGGCTGCATGTTCACCATTTTCAGTGACGTCGTTTTGGGGGAAATGGCCGTCATGCTCCGGCGACCAAAGGGGTGTGGTCAGGGGCGACGATCAGTAGCGGAAGCGGCCGTGATTTGGGGTTTGGGTGATTTTAGATTTTTGAGGATTGTTTTGTAAAATTTCCAAAGTTTCTGGATTAAATATTAAAAATTCTAAGTTTTTTTTCCATTATATTGATTTTAAAAAATAAAAAAATGCCACATGTCGAGTATTGATTTGTTGATAATTTTTTTAACACCCTTTAACGGTCTGACACCTAAGATTATAACAGTTAAAACTTTAGGCACCTATTTTTACAAAAAAAATACTTTAGGCAGTTAAAGTTCAAAAAAGGTACTTTAGGCACCTATTTTCATTTAAGCCTTTCGAATATGCTATGTAAACATTGTTGCATGTAAATTGAGCATTATTTTGTACTGAACCATATTAAAAATTACAAGTATTATTTGAAACATGGATATATAGGGTGGAGGAGAGAAGAAATAAAAAATGTAAATGTGTAATTATACAAATTATTTTTATTTTAGTAGTCAAAATAAAAGTAAAATAATAGTTTAGGGACTATCTAGGTAATTTATCTTTTTTTATTATTTCTGATCAACCTCTCGTTAACATTTAACGGCAACAAACGACTAAGTGACCAAAAGTTTACGCCCCGAAAACGTAAGTTACCTTACTGGTCGTTTTTCAAAATTGGTGATCAACTTTATATTAGGGGAAAACATAAGTGACAACCCCAATAGTTAACCCTTATAAAAAAGACACGAAAAGGAAGGGAGAAAGAATAAGAAAGAGAAAAAAATATAGGGTTTGGCCCAAAATATTTAGAATGTGGGTTAAATATTGTTAAACTATTTTGAGTTAAACTCAAATCGATACAATATACAGTGGTCTTGTTTGACAATTAGCGGATAATTGATAGCTGGTAGCGGATTATATTAGCTGATCATAGCTGATTACAATAGCATATTTGACTAGTGAATTGTATTAGTTGATTGTATAAAAGTGTTTGGTAAAACTAACTGCTAGTTGATAGTTGTTTAATTATTTAAACAAGCAAAATGATATACATGGACATGATTATATTCAATACTTGTTTAAATAATTTATTAGTTATCAATATTTTTTTATCTATTAATATTAATTAGATTATGAAAAATATTTTTTAATATTATATTATTAAGAATATTTGAAAAATCTATATATTAATTTATTATTTATATAATTATTTTTAATACAATTTAATTAATTAATAAATTTAAATACAAATATAAATATATAAAAATAAAAAAATAGTTTATAAATGTCACAATGTATTTGGAGATTTTTTAGGTTATTTGAAGAATTAAAATAAAAAATATTAAATTTAGGTTATTTGGAGATTTTTTATAATTTTTAAGGGTAAAAAAGTCTTTATAACTCTAACCTCAAAACTTCTAATTTCAAAAGGATGTTATTAGCAGCTTTTTTAAAATTAGAGGTTTCACCTCAATCCGTTATTCACCAAATATCTACATTAGCAGATTTGATTGGTCAAATCTCTAATTTTAACTTAAATCGTTGTTTACCAATTATGGCTGGTATAATTTTTTGAATTAAAATTGTTATTATATCATATTATATCACTAAATGTCCATGATCAAAATAAATAAATATATATATATATATATATGATCAAGTTACGGAAAAATAATTAGACAACCAAACTAGAAAAACGACAATACTTAAGTGATCAATGATAAAAATTTACCCAAAGTAATACTGACAATTGAGTGTAGAGTCGGTATTGACTACGACGATTTTTCAAGAAATTGTCATGATTGGTGTTAGTCTATATATAAGGGTAAACTATATTAGTGGTTATTGAACTTTTAGGATACTTGTAATATGGTCATTAAAATCAAAAAACATTCGTTAAAATCACAGTCGTTAAAATCTTTTTTATTAAAGTCACATTCGTTAGAAAAACTTTCATTTTGGTTATTGGATTGTTAAATGGCTAACTGTAGTTGACATGGTACAATTTAAAATTGGATAAAATACAAATAGAAGCACTTAGCTTTCTAAAGTTTTCAAAAGTGACACCAAAATTTCTAGACTTTAGCACTTTTGATCTCAAATTATTAAAGCTTTGTATTTTGGTTTTGATTTTTCTATAATTCATAATTTAACCCTCACACTTCCATATTTTTCATTAAAGTACACATGAACGTCAAAAACTTATAATTTAATCCTCAAATTCCAAAATTTCTCAATTAAACCTCAAATTCCAGATTTTGCACTATAATTATTTAAAAACACTACTTTATAAAAAAATTAATTATTTAAATATATATTATATAAGGTATTCTTGAAAGTGTGACATAAATTACTACTAAAAATTTCTTTATTGATATCTAATAGTATTATTTTAATTAATAAAATTACTCAAATTTTAAAATAATAAAATAAGTGGTATATATTTAAATACTTGAAATGTACAAATAATTCGACCTTCATAAATAGAAATTTACAGATTTGAACTGTAAAAATAATTAGACTTTCAGATAAATTTATATCTTGTATGTACGAAATATTTTTATTTTAATAATATACCTAAAATAATGTTCTTTCAAAAACAATATCATAGTTTTATAGAAAAAAGTTTTATTAGTAAAAATAGACGTGAAATGAACAAATTTTAATAACACATATACCATTTATTTTATTATTTTAAAATTGATGTAATTTTATTAATTAAGATAATACGATTAGATATAACATAGAATTTTTTAGTAGTTTATGTCTCACTTCCAAAGATACCTTATATAATATACATAAATAATTTTCTTTTAATTATTTTTCTAAAGTAGTGTTTTTTTTTTAATATATATTTATGGTGTTTGAATGGAAATGTAATATTTGAGAAGTAGTTTTCAAAGAATGTGATATTTAGGGGTTTATTAGGCTTGAAATGGAATTTAGGGGAATTTGAGAATTAAATTGTAAGTTTTTGAAGTTCAGAGGTACTTTTATGAAAAATCTGGAAGTGTGAGGGTTAAACTGTGAATTCAAAAAAAAAACAGAACCAAATTACAAAGTTTTAATAATTTCAGATCAAAAGTGTAAAATCTTGAAAGCTTGGTATTCTGAAAACTAGAAAATTAATTATTTCAATTTATATTTTATCCAATTTTAAATTTTGCAACGTCAGCTACCTTTAGCCATTTAACAGTCCATTATCAGAATGAAAATTTTTCTAACGAATGTGACTTTAATTAAAAAAATTTAACAACACTGATTTTAATATATTTCATTTTATTGACTATATTACAAGTTTCTTAAAAAACCAGTTACTCCCAATATTGTTTACTCTATATTAGGGGTGGGAATGGTCACTGCGGGGACGATTTTGTATTGTTCACTCTATCCGTAACTCTTGCGGGTATAGTTTCGGGTAAACCTAGCAAATTTGACCTGAAAACTGAGAACTGAACTGATTTATCTGAACTTAGACTCGAAATTGACTCGAACATGATAATTTAAATTTGATCTAAAACCCGAAACTAAACTAAATTTTAGTTGAACCGAAAATGAACCCGAACCGGTTTTCAACCGAACTGAATGGACTCAAACCGATTTTCAACCAAACCGAATAAACCCGACTCGAAGGAAACCCGAAATAAAGAAAATATATTAAAATAAATAAATAAATATGAGATGTGAATTGTCGCACAAATCACCAAAAAGTCAAATATACATGCAATATAAAGTCATATATAGGGTGGAAAAACCTAACTCGGCCTAAAAACTGACTAAAAAACTGACCGATCTCCTATTAACCCGATATTGAACTGACCCAAAATCAACCGAACCGAAAATCAACCAACCCGTCGTCTTGACCCTTTACCCGAACCGAAATCACCATAGACCCGAACTAAAATCGAACTAGACTCTAAACTGAATTTAAACCGAATGTAATTAGACCCGAAATGACCCGAACCGAAACCGAACCGATTGACCCGTTTGCCACCTATAGTTTCGGGTAATCCCCATTACATGCTTTGGTGATTTTTTCGTCTCCATCCCTATACGCGACGGATCCTCACAGGTTTTGGGCAATCCTCATTCCTAAAAAGTTAAACAAAATTTATTACTTTACAAACCAAAATGTATTGTCGATTTCAATTTACAAGTCATATATTCAATACGCTTAAACATATGATTGAAGATGAACAAAGTTTTTGGGTAACATGAACGACAGAAATAGGGAGATAAATAGATTATATACTCTTAATTAACAAAAATGAGTAAATTGCTAGAGAGGTCACCCAAACTTAATAAGGTTTAAACAAAAGACACAAATATTTTGATGGACTAGAATATTGATAATAAAATATGTAGGTACACAAGTAAATGGGAGTTAATTATATATTTTTTAAAATTTTTGTAAATTATCGGGATCTTTAAGGATATTTTTTAGGGATCCCCATAATTATTTATACGCTTACGGTTCGGTTATCCTCACAGTTCGAATATGGCAATCTACATCCCCATCTAAGCTTCAATGATAAAACTTCTTCCATGCCGCCGTCTTCGTAAGTAAAAAATTCAGTTATTCCACATCCTCACCGATTTAAATTCTCACGATTTTTAGCTATTTCTCACACAATTTCCACTCTTACGCCATATAAAAAAAACACATTATACACTAAATTATGACAACGGGCAAAGACGTTTTGCCCAACAATGACTTCTAGAAGTCATTTGTGACGAGTCACGACTTCATAAAAAGTGCTACATTTGTTGGAAAATGATGTTAGATAAATATATATTTCGTCAGGGTCAAATACTTAAATTAACTAGTTCAATAAAAATTAACAATTCACACTTTTATGAATTTAATGTGTGGTTTTAGTAGGAAAAAAAAGTAATTAGGTCTCAAGTTCTAATAATTTTATCTATAAAATATATATTTTATAAAAAATTAAAAAATATATATAAATAGATATTACCTTCTATTAATCGTTTAAGATGTAGAAAGTCAAGCAATGCTGCAGCCAAAATTGAAAATGGAAAATTTCAATTTTGGCAGGTGCAGCCAAGGTTGAAAAATGGCATGGGAAAATCACAATTTTGGTCCCTAAACTTTAGGTTATTTATAAGTTAGTCCCTAAAGCTCAACTATAAATAGCCTAGCCATTTGCCATTCTTACACATCCCAAATCATTCTAACATCCTCCCAATACTAGAGAAATTAGAGAGTTTTCATAGAGTTGTTTTCTCCTTTCTTATCAAGAGAGAATTGTCATTGTTTTCTCCTTGTTAGATTGAGAGAAGTTGTAATTCCTATTTTCTCATAGTGAAATTCTTCTACCTTTGTCCGTGGTTTTTACCCTATATTATTTAGGGGTTTTCCACGTAAAATCTGTGTCTCTTTTATCTTCATTATTATTTTCTCAAATTATCAGTTGCATTTTTGCTCTATCCGACGATCGTATTCCGCAACAATTGGCATCAGAGCCAGATTTGGGTGCGTATATCTACTTACCGTATTCTCTGTTGGTTGCCACTGAAAAGTGGATCCTCCATCATAAGAAAGTAAGTTAGATATTACTCATTCATTGAAGGTGGTGGGCACTATTCACGTCAAAAAGGTGAAATAGTGGGAGATATCTGAAATAGAAGCTATGGCAACGAAATTTGATATTGAAAAGTTCAATGGGAGAAATTTCTCACTGTGGGAATTGAAGATAAAGGCCATCCTAAGAAAAAACGGATGTCTAGCGGCTATCAGCGAAAGGCCGGCAGATTTTACAGATAACAAGAAATGGAATGAGATGGACGAGAATGCTATTGCAGACCTTCATTTAGCATTAGCAGATGAAGTACTATCAAGCATCGAGGAGAAGAAGACGGCCAAGGAGATTTGGGATCACCTCGCAAAATTATACGAGGTCAAATCGTTGCACAATAAAATTTTCCTTAAGAGGAAATTGTACACTCTTCGGATGTCAGAATCTACTTCAGTGACAGAGCACTTAAACACGTTGAATACTCTATTTTCTCAGCTTACATCCCTAAGCTATAAAATAGAGTCACAAGAACGTGCTGAACTTCTGCTTCAAAGTCTACCTGATTCGTATGATCAACTCATCATCAACTTGACGAACAACAACCTTACAAGTGATCTAGTCTTCGATGACGTTGCAGCTGTTGTTCTGGAAGAAGAAAATCGGCGCAAGAACAAGGAAGACAGACAAGGAAATCTGCAACAAGCAGAGGCCTTAACGGTGATGAGAGGAAGATCAACAGAACGTGGCCAAAGTAGCAGTCACAATCATGGTAGATCAAAGTTAAGGAGTAAGAAGAATTTAAAGTGCTACAACTGCGGAAAGAAGGGTCACATGAAGAAGGATTGTTGGAGTTTACCTAAAAACTCCAATCCTCAAGGAAATATGGCAAACACTTCGGATGATGGAGATGCTCTCTGTTGTGAAGCAGCAACAGCCATAGAAGGCAGAAAAAGATTTGCAGACATATGACTTATTGACTCGGGAGCCACATATCACATGACCTCAAGAAGAGAATGGTTCTATAATTATGAACCTATCTCAGGAGGATCTGTGTACAGCTGCAATAATCATGCCTTGGAGATTGTTGGCGTTGGAACCATCAAATTGAAGATGTATGACGGGACAACCAAAGTTGTTCGAGATGTGCGACACGTGAAAGGCTTGAAGAAAAACTTATTATCCTACGGATTGTTGGATAATAATGCAAGCAAGATTGAAACACAGAAAGAAATCATGAAGGTGTTCCACGGAGCGCTTGTGGTGATGAAAGGTGAAAAGATAGCTGCAAATTTGTACATGCTGAAGGGAGAGACTTTGCTAGAAGCTGAACCCTCTGTTGCCTCATGTAGTTCAGATTCTACCATGTTATGGCATCGGAAACTTGGACACATGTCAGAACAGGGAATGAAAGTCCTTGTGGAGCAAAAGCTACTTCCGGGTTTAACAAAGGTATCACTTCCTTTGTGTGAACATTGTATTACAAGTAAGCAGCATCGATTAAAATTCAACACATCAAATTCTAGAGGCAAGGCTGTTCTAGAATTGGTTCACTCTGATGTATGGCAAGCACCGGTTACATCCCTAGGCGGAGCAAAGTATTTTGTCTCCTTCATTGATGACTACTCTAGGAGATGTTGGGTGTATCCTATCAAGAGGAAGGCAGATGTGTTTTCAACCTTCAAAGTTTTCAAAGCGCGGGTGGAACTTGATTCTGGAAATAAGATCAAGTGTTTCAGATCAGATAATGGAGGTGAATATACAAGTGATGAATTTGATGACTTTTGCAGAAAAGAAGGCATCAAAAGACAGTTCACAACAGTATACACTCCTCAACAAAATGGAGTGGCAGAGCGGATGAACAGAACTCTGTTAGAAAGAACACGAGCAATGTTGAGAGCTGCAGTGCTAGAAAAAGCTTTCTGGGCAGAAGCAGTCAATACCGCCTGTTATTTGGTGAATCGGGCTCCATCAACTGCAATTGAGTTGAAGACACCGATGGAAATGTGGACTGGTAAACCAGTTGATTATTCAAACCTCCATATATTTGGAAGTATTGTGTACGTGATGTACAATGCCCAAGAAATTTCAAAGTTGGATCCAAAATCCAGAAAATGTAAATTCTTGGGGTATGCTGATGGAGTAAAGGGGTATCGCTTGTGGGATCCCACTGCCCGCAAAGTGATTATCAGCAGGGATGTTATCTTTGTAGAAGATAAGCTACAAAGAAAAGAAGAAGATGATAGCACTGATAAAGAAAAGCCAGAGACTACACAGATACATGTTGAAAATGAGTCTGAATAGAGAGATTGTTCTGAAGCAGAACCAGAGCTCGAAGAACCAGAACCAGAGAATTCTGAAGCTCCAACAACTCGTCAATCAGATCGTGTGAGAAGACGCCCCAATTGGCACTCAGATTATGTTATAGAAGGTAATGTTACATACTGCCTTTTAACGGAGGACGGTGAGCCATCATCATTCGAGGAGGCAATGAACAACTCAGATGCTTCGCAGTGGATGGCGGCAATGCAAGAAGAAATCGAAGCCCTTCATAAAAATAATACATGGGAACTTGTGCCACTACCACAAGGAAGGAAGCCAATTGGTAACAAATGGGTCTTCAAAATCAAGAGAAATGGTGACGATCAAGTGGAGAGGTATCGTGCAAGACTGGTGGTCAAAGGATATGCTCAGAAAGAAGGTATTGATTTCAATGAAATCTTTTCTCCTGTGGTTAGACTAACAACGGTTCGAGTTGTCCTGGCAATGTGTGCTACATTGAATTTACATCTAGAGCAGCTAGATGTTAAAACAGCTTTTCTTCATGGAGATCTTGAAGAAGAGATTTACATGCTCCAGCCTGAAGGTTTTGAAGAAAAAGAAAAGAAGAACTTGGTTTGTAGGTTGAACAAATCTCTGTACGGTTTAAAGCAGGCGCCGAGGTGTTGGTACAAGAGATTTGACTCCTTCATCATGAGCCTTGGATACAACAGACTTAATGCAGACCCTTGTGCTTACTTCAAGAGGTTTGGTGAAAACGACTTTGTTATATTGCTGTTGTATGTAGATGACATGTTGGTTGCAGGCCCCAACAAAGATCATATTGAAGAATTAAAGGCACGACTGGCTAGGGAATTTGAAATGAAGGACTTGGGACCAGCAAACAAGATTCTAGGGATGCAAATTCACCGAGACAGAAGTAATAGGAAGATTTGGCTTTCACAAAAGAATTACTTGAAAAAGATCTTGTCACGATTCAGCATGCAAGATTGTAAGCCAAATCATACCCCTCTTCCTATTAACTTTAAATTATCCTCCAGTATGAGTCCTAGCAGTGAAGAAGAGAGGATGGAGATGTCTCGAGTACCGTATGCATCAGCAGTGGGAAGTTTAATGTTCGCTATGATTTGTACAAGACCAGACATTGCACAAGCAGTGGGAGTGGTTAGTCGGTACATGGCGAATCCAGGCAGAGAGCATTGGAATGTTGTGAAAAGGATCCTGAGATACATCAAAGGGACCTTAAATGTTGCATTATGTTACGGGGGATCAGACTTTCTTATCAGCGGGTATGTCGATTCTGACTATGCAGGAGATTTGGATAAAAGCAAATCTACAACAGGGTATGTGTTTACAGTTGCTGGTGGAGCTGTAAGCTGGGTTTCAAAACTGCAATCGGTTGTGGCTACGTCAACAACGGAGGCAGAATATGTAGCAGCTACACAAGCCAGTAAAGAAGCAATATGGTTGAAAATGCTATTGGAGGAGCTCGGGCACAAACAAGAGAATGTCTCTTTGTTTTGTGACAGTCAGAGCGCCTTGCATCTTGCAAGGAATCCTGCTTTTCACTCAAGAACAAAACACATTCGGGTCTAATACCACTTCATTCGTGAAAAAGTGGAAGAAGGGATTATAGATATGCAGAAGATCCATACCGATGACAACATAGCAGATTTCATGACAAAAGCAATCAACACTGATAAGTTTACTTGGTGTCGATCCTCTTGTGGCTTGTTAGAGACGTAAGCAACATGGAAAGTACGAGGTAGAAAGAATGGTGTGAAGATATGATTGTTCCAATCAAATCTTCAAGTGGGAGATTGTAGAAAGTCAAGCAATGCTGCAGCCAAAATTGAAAATGGAAAATTTCAATTTTGGCAGGTGCAGCCAAGGTTGAAAAATGGCATGGGAAAATCACAATTTTGGTCCCTAAACTTTAGGTTATTTATAAGTTAGTCCCTAAAGCTCAACTATAAATAGCCTAGCCATTTGCCATTCTTACACATCCCAAATCATTCTAACATCCTCCCAATACTAGAGAAATTAGAGAGTTTTTATAGAGTTGTTTTCTCCTTTCTTATCAAGAGAGAATTGTCATTGTTTTCTCCTTGTTAGATTGAGAGAAGTTGTAATTCCTATTTTCTCATAGTGAAATTCTTCTACCTTTGTCCGTGGTTTTTACCCTATATTATTTAGGGGTTTTCCACGTAAAATCTGTGTCTCTTTTATCTTCATTATTATTTTCTCAAATTATCAGTTGCGTTTTTGCTCTATCCGACGATCGTATTCCGCAACATAAGATTACTTTAAAAAATAATTCACATTTCTATATAATACATTTCAAAAATGTTAATTTTCTAAAAAATTACTTATGGTAGAGCAAGCGGTTCCAACACGCCATGGAAGACCTGTTATTGTTTCGTTTCGTTTATTGACATGCATTACTTGACGCAACTCTTCCTCTTATGATCTAGCGACTAGCAAGCGATTCCAACACGCCATGGGAGAATTCCTTTGAATTAAATAATACTTTTTAAAAACTAAAATTTTTTGTTTTTTTTTTTAAAAAAAGTAAGAAAGGTAAATCATCACTAAATTTTACGCTCTAATCTATTTTGGTCACTGAAATTTTAAAATATTCTATTTACTCTATGAACTTTATACATTGATTTTTTTCATCACTCTTCCATTAATCCTCTAACACCGTTATGACGTGGAATAAAAAATAATAAAAATTGATGGGTAAAATACGTAAATCATCGTTAAACTTTACTCTTTGACTTATGTTGGTTATTAAATTTTGCTATCTGACCTATTTTAGTCACTGAAGTTTCACATGTTATGGTCCACGTCATAACGGTGCCAGAGGGTTAACGTAGAAGTGATGAAAAAAAATTAATATATAAAATTCAGTGAGTAAATTAATCATTTTGAAACTTTAGAGACTAAAATATGTCAGATAATAGATTTCAATGATGATTTGCGTATTTTACCCTTAACAAAATTATCAATTTACTATACATTATCAATTCTTTTACATTTTTGAATTATAATATTTAAGTTATACATTTTATATATTTAAAAACATGTTTTTACATCAATGCTAACACTTAAATTCTAGGGTAAACTAATTGAACAATCACTTAACCATGAGAATGGTCTAATTTGACCACTAAGTTATTAGTTTCGTCAATTATTAAAATGATATCCATTATGCCCCATGTCATTAATAATTAATGAAAATACTAATGTGATAGTTAAATAAATTTTATAATTATACATTTGATCTTTATTATTTATATATTTTATTAATTTGATCATAATTTATTTTAATTAAATATATTTAATTATTCAATCAGTTAGTAACACGTGTAAACGTGCGAATTGCTGAGAAATTGAAAACCCAAATAAGAGCAAGTGTATTGAACATGAGGATATTAGGGTGTGTGAGCACTAAGCCACTAACCACTAAACCAAGTCCAATACTTAGTTAATGGTTGACAACATATCCTACTAAAAGGTATCGTATTGGTGGAAAATAAAGAAAAAACGGGGACAATAGAGAATTCAAACCTAAACGCGGGTATATATAAATATAAGAGTGCACTGCCACTTAGCCAAATCCAACACTTGGCTTAAATTGACAACACATTATATACAACAATAAAAAAAAGTTGACAACACACACTATATATACATATATATAATAAACTATTATATTATTATTTTAACAATATATAATAAACTATTATTATATTAATATTATTTATTATTTTCATAAAAATATTCTTTTATGTTTCGAATATTTTTATTAATAATTTTTATGAGTAATTAATATCTATTGAAACATTTTTAATTGTCAAAATTTAACTTTTAAAGACCGCTACGTGTCAAAATATGATTGGTTGAAATAAATTTTAAAAAACATAATTATTTTTAAAAAGTGATAACTTGATCATTAATTGACACGTGAACATGGCACATCATCATTTCATTATATGTGTTTCTGTCTAGTCAGCGTGGCGCGTTAACCGTTAGTAAACTAACGATTTCCTTCCGACGAATGAGCACTTTTCCCTCAAAATAAATCGTTAAAGGTTAAAGGTTAAAGTGCTTCAAAAAATATGGTCAACATGACAAAACTGTGAAACTTTAATGACAAATTTAGACATTATATCTTTATAAAAATATGTCATGATTTTATGCATATATAGGAAAAATCACAAAAAAATATATAAATAATTAGGAAGTGATACATAAATCGTTGTACCTATGAGTAAGTCTAGTTTCTTTAAAACAAACAGGGATCGATTTCAATCTGTATTTTAAAAGATACAAATGTTTAAGTGATGGAAAATTAGAAAAACAAAGCAGTATACTGCTTCTAATACTAGTTCGGTAGTAACATTAAAAATTTGTCATAAATTACACAAGTCGAATTAGAAGTACCACCTTATATGGTTAGAAAGACATTAGAGTTTAGTTTCTTTTGGAGCAAACGAAATGAAATTCTGAGTTATATATAACGAGAGAATTGAGTTTCTTTGAAGGTAGTACACGCGAGTACGAACTAGAGGGTGGGTATTCAACTGGGTAGTGGGTACGGTGATGGATTTGAGAATATATGTTGGGTTTTTCGGGGCTCGATTCGATCAACCGATTATGCTCGCCAAGTGGTGGAGAGGTGAATTTTTGGGTGGAAGGGTTTAGGAAGCTAAAAGAATAAAGACACGATGATTTATAGTGGTTCAACCTTCTAACCAAGGTCTACATCCACTACCTTAGCTTCCTACTAAGGATTTCACAATCAATCCACTAATTGATTCGTCCCCTTTTCTAGGCTTAGGAGGAAACCCTTTACAACGATCAAGCTTCTACCCAAAGCCTTGATCAAAACCCTCGAAGCTTTCTACCTAAAGCTTGAAGGAACCCCTCTCTTACAAAGAGATAAACAAAGAAGCAAACTTGAACCCTCTAATAGGTATTTTGTTTGCACAATGAAGCACTCACCCAAAACCTAAGACACTTGAGCAAATTTAACAAAGTAAGCTCACAAGTGTTGTCTAAGCAAGAAATAAACGATTTATGCTCTAGACAAGTTTTTCACTCATAATGTTGTAACAAATGAAGCTCTTATCAATCTTGATGCTTGGAGGTCTTATTTATACTCCAAATTGAGTATGTAGCCGTTTATGGCCGTTGGGATCAAAATATAGCCGTTTGAAGACTTTAATTTCCTCCAAAATGCAATTCAGCTGCTACCCGTTTCGGAACGCTTGAAGCCCGTTTCGGAACGCCTTCTTTATAGATATAGCTGTTGCAGCCTGTCGGGGTACCCGTTTCGGAACACCCTATAGCCGTTTCGGAACGCGTATCGGAACGCCTTAACCCTGTTTCGAAACGCCTGCATTTTGAATATTAATTGGGAAAGAGCCGTTGGGGTTTATAGCCGTTAGGGTCGTTGCCACGTAGGCGTATCGAAACGGCCTATACCGTTTCGGAACGCTTGGCCCGTTTTGATACGAGTATCGAAACGTTTTGCCACTGGAATCCCCCTGTTTCGAAACGCCCTATAGTGTTTCGAAACGCCCTATGGTTTTTGAGAAATTTGGCCTTTGAAACACATTAAAAACCATTTAAAAACTTCCAAAACATAATTTCAAGATGTTTGGACTTTAGAAATGTTTTTAAATTCTTTTTAAATTAGTCCAAAATATTTTTCAAATATTATATCAAAACATTAGTTCTACAATCTCCCCCTTTTTGATATAATAAAACCAACTTGAAAAATTGTTTGGGATTCTCCCCATTTAACTTTAAAATTGTGAATAAGAGATTAAGATATGAAATAAAATAAAGCTCCCCCTTATTCGTTTGAAAATTCAATTTTTCAAACCATTTCTCCCCCTTTTTGTTATATCAAAAAGAATTTAAAATGACATTTAAGTTTAAGATAACATAGGAGGCAAAAAAAAATTTTGACACTTAAAATTTTGGTTAAAAAAATTGGCTCCCCCTTACTCAAAGCATCATTAAAATGTTAGTTCAACATTTATGAATATCTAGTTGACATAAAATAAAATAAATCAATAAACACTAAAACAACTAGATTTTACCACACTTGAACTCAAGGGAGGATGTGAAGCCTTCCTTCTTCAAGTGTTCTTTCTTGTGTGCATGGAGCTCCCCCTCAATTTTTGACTTGTTGATCATTCTCCATCACACCTAGCAAAAGACAATCAAGTAATTTTTGGTATCCAAATTGCTTTGGATCCATAGACGTTAGTAGCACAAAATTTAGTCCCCTTAGGAATCCATTTTTCAATTTCATCCTTTTTAGTTGAAGTGGTTAGTCCTTTTGGGACCCAAACACTTCTAAAACATTTTCCATTAAAAAATCTAGGGGCACTAAATTGTCTTACATAAAAATTTGATTTTCCAAAATTGTTTTTCTTTTCAAGCTCTTTGGAAATCAAATCTTTTTCCTTTTTGAGATCATCGACTTCTTTTTGATGATCTCTTTCCATCGTTTGAAGCAAGTTTTGTAAATCTAAAACTTTAAGCTCAAATTTTTTAATTTTTGCTTCAAACTCTAAATTGGTTTTAGAAAGCAAATCATTTTCGGTTTTCAACTTTGAAATCAATTTTTTATTTTTCGAAAATGAAGCCTTGAATTCAAAAACCAATTCATCATAGGCTTCTTGTAACTCATCAAATGTATAAGAATTTGAAATAGATGAGTTAGAAGTTACCTCCCCCTCATTGAGGGCCATCATGCATAGGTGGGCTACTTCATTATCGGTGGAGTCTTCATCACTCCAAGTAGCCACGTATGCTTGTTTAGAAGATGATCCCTTCTTTTTGGATTTGTGGGAATCCTTCATCTTCTTCCTCGATTCATGCTTGGATTTTTCCATTTTGTTCTTCATGAACCGGGTGAATTTGTTGAAGAGATAGGACATCTCTTCATCTTCACTATCCTCCTCACTTGAATCTTCATGATGACATGTGGAGGATTTGAGAGCCATGGCATTTACATTGATGCCAATACTCTTGAGTTTCTTCTCTCCCATAGCTCTAATTTCTTCCCTCCTTTTCTCATCTTCTTTGTTCTTCTTCATGATTTGATGAGTAAGAAGTGACCCCATAAGTTCATCAAGCTTCAAAGTCTTCAAATTTTTGGCTTCGATGATGGCGGTCCTTTTTGAGTCCCAAGACTCGGGAAGTGAGTAGATGAGCTTTCGAACAAGCTTCTCCTCCGGGATGGCTTCTCCGTAGCCTTTAAGACCATTGGTGATGGTGGAGAATCTATCAAACATCTTCTCGATGTTTTCTTCCGGATCCATTTTGAAGTTCTCATACTCTAAGGTTAGGAGTCCAATCTTGGTCTCCTTGACTTCATTAGTCCCCTCGTATGTGACTTCAAGCTTGTCCCATACCTCCTTGGCACTTTCACAAGAAGACATCTTCTCATAGATGGTTGGGCCAAATGCACAAAAAAGCATGTGCAAGGCTCTACAATTTAGCTCCATCTTCTTGCGATCGTTGGTACTCCATTCCGCTTTGCTTCTTTGAGGCACGAACGGACCATCTTCAACTATGTCCCATAGTTTGTAATCATTTGCCTTCAAGAAGAATTTCATCTTTGTCTTCCAATGGGCATAGTGATTTCCGTCGAAGAAAGGCGGTATGTTGATGGATTGCGACATTTGAGCCGGTTGGTGAAATGTTGATCGAGCTTGCCGGATCTTCTCAATAGGATGTGAATCCTCTTCGATTGAGCCAGGCTCTGATACCAATTGTTGGGTTTCTCGGGGCTCGATTCGATCAACCGATTATGCTCGCCAAGTGGTGGAGAGGTGAATTTTTGGGTGGAAGGGTTTAGGAAGCTAAAAGAATAAAGACACGATGATTTATAGTGGTTCAACCTTCTAACCAAGGTCCACATCCACTACCTTAGCTTTCTACTAAGGATTTCACAATCAATCCACTAATTGATTCGTCCCCTTTTCTAGGCTTAGGAGGAAACCCTTTACAACGATCAAGCTTCTACCCAAAGCCTTGATCAAAACCCTCGAAGCTTTCTACCTAAAGCTTGAAGGAACCCCTCTCTTACAAAGAGATAAACAAAGAAGCAAACTTGAACCCTCTAATAGGTATTTTGTTTGCACAATGAAGCACTCACCCAAAACCTAAGACACTTGAGCAAATTTAACAAAGTAAGCTCACAAGTGTTGTCTAAGCAAGAAATAAACGATTTAAGCTCTAGACAAGTTTTTCACTCATAATGTTGTAACAAATGAAGCTCTTATCAATCTTGATGCTTGGAGGTCTTATTTATACTCCAAATTGAGTATGTAGCCGTTTATGGCCGTTGGGATCAAAATATAGCCGTTTGAAGACTTTAATTTCCTCCAAAATGCAATTCAGCTGCTACCCGTTTCGGAACGCTTGAAGCCCGTTTCGGAACGCCTTCTTTATAGATATAGCCGTTGCAGCCTGTCGGGGTACCCGTTTCGGAACACCCTATAGCCGTTTCGGAACGCGTATCGGAACGCCTTAACCCTGTTTCGAAACGCCTGCATTTTGAATATTAATTGGGAAAGAGCCGTTGGGGTTTATAGCCGTTAGGGTCGTTGCCACGTAGGCGTATCGAAACGGCCTATACCGTTTCGGAACGCTTGGCCCGTTTCGATACGAGTATCGAAACGTTTTGCCACTGGAATCCCCCTGTTTCGAAACGCCCTATGGTGTTTCGAAACGCCCTATGGTTTTTGAGAAATTTGGCCTTTGAAACACATTAAAAACCATTTAAAAACTTCCAAAACATAATTTCAAGATGTTTGGACTTTAGAAATGTTTTTAAATTCTTTTTAAATTAGTCCAAAATATTTTTCAAATATTATATCAAAACATTAGTTCTACAATATACATGTGTGGGTGGGTGTGGATTTAAAAATTGTACCCACTGCGAGTGATGGGTAAGTGGTGGATATGAAAATTCTAGGTGAGTGTAGGTATAGGAGAGGAGGTATTCGCACCCGCTCGTCCTATTTTTCATCCCTTGTCGACGACGACATTAATTTCAGTGATGGTCGTCGACCACAGGTACTCATTGTTTTCTCTTTGCTGTCTTATAGCTCACCTTTGCTTCTCTTTCATTTTTTTAATTTTAATAAGAATAACTCTACTTTTATGATACAATTTCTTTTGCCTTTTGACATGTTTTTGATTTTTTTATTGATCATTTGGTTGTTATTTTCGTTTATTTTTTTATAGTTAGATTTGACGTCGTCTCGGCTGATCAAAATGGCGTTTATTTGTTATCATGTTGATCTTTCATGTTTTGGACCCTGATATTGGATTTAGATACACGATTTGTGTTCGTGGCTTCTTTTTTTTACGACGTTCGGCTATGAATTGCGGTGGTCGGTGGTCTTTCAGTAGTTTGATCATCTATATTTTGTTCGAGTCTTTTGGTTGAATTTTAACGTTTTTCCTGTATAATCTCAAGTTGCTAGTTTATTACGTCGATGGTTATTGGAACATGTTGATGGTCCTTGTATGGTCTCAAGTGGCTAGTTTCTTGTGTCAATGGTTATAGAAAAATGTCCAAATTATACATTTAGTTGATGTTTATAGTTATAAACCCTCATCGTAATTTTGAATATATCATTTTTTAAATAAAACTAGGGCTTCTATATATTTTTTTAAAAAAAACTTATACACCGTATACACTGCTCGAACTTGGGTCACTTAAGATGAATAATGTCATTATTTACTACTCACGTAAAACATAAGCATAGTCTAAAATGATACTTTATTCAGTTTTAAAACCAAAGAAATTACTACTACAATAGATAGCAATAGAAGTTATTGTATCATTGCAGAATATGAGAAGTATACTAATCAAAAGAAGCTGAAGATTCATCGATCTTTATAGTTGGATGCGTTACTGCTAATTTTCATTTATTCATTCCGATGAGTGAAGAAGCCGCTCAACGACTTGACTCATGGTGGGCCTTGCATCCCGGTCTTCCTGCACGCAATCAAGTGCCACTCCTACCAGAATTTCTAACTTTTGCTTCTCATTATTGCCTTCCAACATGGACTCCACTATTTCTCCCCTCCATGATTCCATTGAATTCGACTCTTTCTCACTTTCACCACCATACACCAACTGAATCCCTCTAATGGGACTCTTTCCGGTCACCATTTCCAGCACAACCACACCGTAGCTGTAAACATCTACTTTTGATGTAATTGGCTGGTTGAAAACCCACTCCGGAGCCATGTATCCTCTTGTTCCCCTTATCTTTGAGAAGCTGGAATTATAAAGCTTGCTTCTGTCAAGCAGCTTGGATAGGCCGAAATCAGATACCTTCGGGTTGTAGGCAGTGTCCAACAGTATGTTTTGGGGCTTTACATCACAATGCAACACCCATTCTAAGCACTCGTCATGCAAGTAAGCTAGGCCTCTGGCAGTCCCCAATGCAATATCGTACTTCTTTTGCCAGTCAAGTTCATTGGAAGTGGAAGACAGCATGTCTGCCAAGGATCCATGCTCCATATACTCATAAACTAGCAGCCTGTGCTTTTTGTCGGCACAAAATCCCCACATTTCGATCAAGTTCATGTGGTTAAGCTTCCCAATGGTGTTTACTTCCGCTAAGAACTCCGCTTCTCCGTGATTGGAATCATTCAGTCGCTTGACTGCTATAACTCTACCGTCTGATAGCATACCTTTGTACACAGTACCTCCCCCTCCTCTCCCAATTTCTTCATGGAAGTTTCGTGTTGCCTCTTTCAGCTCATCAAATGTGAATCTCTTGAATCCGGCTGCTGCGAAGACGTAGCCATCTCTAGAAGCGTTCTTATCCTGGCTAGCCCTATATAACAACAACCAAACCAAGAGGATGGAAATGATCTCAACTCCACCCAATAGAATTGCAAACCAGAGCATGAACTTCACTATCCCATTTTCTTGCCTTTTAGCATAACTTCTTTCCAGCAGAAAAGTGTTACTTTTCGGGCAATCTAACATTTCATGGAAATGCTCCTTTTTCCTGTTTGACATATTATATGATTTCGGCAGCTTGATATAGATGTCTCCGTTGAAGTTAGGTGTTTGGTGCCCGTTCCGCAATAGAGCCTTAGGGAAACAATTGTAGAAACCATCAGAATCACTGAATTTATATTGAAACCCTTTACAGTTTACACTCTGCAGGCATTCAGCTTCACACTCCTTGAAGGTTTTATTGGGAAGATATTGAGAATCGTCCCCATAAAACTCTGCATTAGGCAAAGGGATAAAAGTAAAGTCATTAGCATTTTTGTCGAATTCTGGTTCGCAACCGTAAGACCAATCAGTCGGATTCTTCTGCTTGTATCCTTGAAGGCATGAGCATGTCCTCCCGGTATTGGGAGCATAGCTACACAGACTATTCTCCCCACAAACTCCATGAATCATGCAGGGCTGACTCATAGCTTGCCATGAAACAACCCATGTTTCATCCCTTTCTCCTCTGCTGTACAATCGAAGGTTACCATCATAATCAAGGGTCAATCTTCTCTGGATTCGGCTTCGACCGTAATCTGCAGACCGGAAAATTAAGTCATCAGTTGAACTAAAATTGCCCAACAAATCGATCATCGCATGTCTGCTACTGTTGAATGTAGACCTCCCTGCTAACCAGCTTAGAAGCCACGGATAAGGCCAATAAACACTTGAAGTTTCATGACCATCAAAAAGGAGACGAAGAACATTATCGTCATCGAAAAAGAAGTTATAGAAGCCAGAGGAATAGTTGCCTTTTCCTCTGCTAGAGACAAGTTGTGTCAATCTGGAGAGTGGTTGTAGAGGAAGAAGAGTATCTGTCGGATAATCAAAGCTCTGCCATAAAATAGTACGCTCAGAATCCCGCAGAACAAGATTACCAGACTCAGCAAGCTGCAAATACGTGAGCTTGGATTTGGTGGCAGTGTCTGTGGCCCAAACGTGGAACTGAGCAGCATCAATGAGGACAAGATTACCGGTTTCTACGAGCGAGAGCTTGGTACGCCTTCCGTTAACCGGATGGTCACGGTTTGCCATCCAAACAACGGTGCAATTGTGACCGAGGCAACAAGTTGGTTTGCTGAACCATACGGCAAATGCATAAGCATTGAGGCCAATAGGATAAAAGCCGGCTGAGAAAGTGCCACCGGGTGATATTATAACATCACCGGGATTCTCCGGGGAAAGATGTGATCCTTGATTCAGTCTCGGATATGCTGCAGAAGATCGCAGCGGAGCTAACGACATCAAAGACAAAACAAGCGATAAATAAAGGGAACCCATTGGGAGAAATTGAAGGTGGAAATTTAGTAAAAGATTCATTCTTTATGTAGCTTCAAAAGAATTTTGCTGCATTTAAGCTTAAGTGGAATGTGAAAACCAACATCACTTTCAGAATTGAGAAGAAATGAAAGTCGTTGCCTTCTTCTTTACGGTCAATATTTCCTGAATTTTATTGTGAGATTATTAAAGTTGTTTTTAATAGATACAAAAAGTAAAAGTTGCTAAAAAGACACTGATTCTTCTCAAAAAATTCCAAACAATACAACACAATTATCCCTTTTGTCTCCTTACTCTCCTCTTTGTCTTCTGATTTGATATCTTTGGCTTTAGGTGAATTATTTCCGGTAGATTAACGATGAACACAAATAAAAATTATTAGATGATTATATTAAAATTTATTAAACATAAAAATTTCTTTATATTTCTTTGGTGTTGTTTAGAAATATTTAAAAATATCAAAATAAAATTTTAGTTACGGTTGAGAGACCAAATAAAATATTTTACATTAATTTTAGCATGTTATGTCACTTTTTTAACAGCGGCTAGTGGTACGGAGCACATTTTTTAACAAATTCTAAAGTTTAATGCTCATTTTACAACATTTGAAAGTTGGGTGACCAAAATAAACATTTTAAAATGTTTAGTGACCATTTTTTAACTTCACCCTTAAAATTTTCATCAACTTAATTTTTTTTATATATTGTCAAAGAAGCGAGTTTATTGGATTAAAGCAATAAACAAATAATTGTTGTATTCTGTCATAAAGCAACAACAAATTATTGTTAAACCAATAAAATAAAAAGAAAGAAATATAATATTTTGGTGAGAAAAACAAGCGACTTGGGAGGATAACAAGGAAAAAATATGAGAATTTTAGATATGATTATGAATGGTTAAATTTATTGAAATGTCTAAAATTAAAAACAATATAATAACTATAATTAGTGTAAACTAAAATTATTATTAACCAGGTCACTTGAGGATAGTTTACCCTTAATATGAGTTGAAATTTCTTGTTCCTTTTTAG
Organism: Hibiscus trionum; assembly: GCA_030270665.1. Taxonomy (NCBI): domain Eukaryota; kingdom Viridiplantae; phylum Streptophyta; class Magnoliopsida; order Malvales; family Malvaceae; genus Hibiscus; species Hibiscus trionum. The sequence goes on from BSYR01000016.1 coordinate 3,292,373, forward strand.
TGCCCTTATTTATATTTCAATACTAAAAAAAATTAAATTTAAGGACTAGGAATATAGTTTTAAGATTTATAATTTAAAATGTAAGATTGTGGCTTAAATTTTAATATTTTTTAATGTTAGAGCATAAAAATAACACTAGAAATGAACATGAGATTTTTGTTCCACTACAAAAAAATATACATATACTGACGGTGGTTTATACCGACTGACGAAAACAGTCGGTATAGAGTATATATACCGACGGACAACAATGTCGTCGCTAAAAATCACAAGTTTCACCGACGGATACCCCATCTGTTGGTATAGACAATATATATTCCAACGGTTTAAAAAAGTTGTCGGCATAGACAATATATATTCCAACGGTTTTAAAAAGTTGTCGGTATAGACAATATATATTCCAACGGTTTGTCGTGTCTGTCGGTATAGATTTAGGTTTTACCGATAGATATTTATATTTGTCGGTATAGTGTGGTTTGACCGACGGTTTTTTAAGTTCGTCGGTATAGGGTGTATTTTAAATTAACAAAACACATTCCTATCGAGCAAAATTGAAATCCCTAATTCCCCACAGCTGCATCTGTCGTGCTTCTCCCTCGAGCTCGTGACGGCCGTCGGTACCACAGCCACAGGTTTGTTCTTCGATTTCTCTCTTGTTCTTCAAAACTGAAATCCCTAATCCCTAATTCCCCACTTCAAAACATTCTCTGATTTGTTTTCTTTTTCCCTCTCATCTTCGTGCTTCTCACCGTGGGTTCATTGTTTTTTTTAAATAATTTTGTGTCAGGTTTTGTACATTGTACAGAGTATGCGATGCATTAGATTTTTTCCAAAACAAATATTTCTTCTTCAGTCACTCATATTTCCTTAATTTAATTCATATTTTTGTTGCATGTTTATGAGTTAGAGACTAATTATTTATAAGATTCGAGACATTTCGGTCATGTTTTGAAAGGATTCGAAGGGTTTCTTTCTTCTTCTAAGAACACTGCAAAGTAGCTATTTTTTTACCCCATATGCTGTTCTTATCAATTGCTGGTAATTTTATATCTGAATTTATTTCAAATCATTGAATTCCCAATTTGCAGTTTCTAAATATCTGGCTGTATGCAAATTATATCATCATATGTATGAATAAAAATCTTTTACTGGAAACTTTAGTTTCATAGAAATTGAATGAAAAATTGTTACATAAGCTCTTCTTATCATGTTAGCAATAGGCCAAATAATCGAAGTTATGACAAATTATTACAATTTTGACTGTTAGCTTAGTTTACAATTACATTACTTTCCTTGATTATATCCGAACCCGTAATTAACGTCGTAGGATTCGAAGTAGTGCAGAGATGGAATTCACACCACATATTCATGTCTGAAACTGAGACTTGTACTGAATTCTGCTGGTTATTCAGGTATTTTGTTGCGGAAAATTCATGTAAATTTGTTTCTGTATGTAGCCTGAAGAGAAGGAAATTTATGCTATTTGTCCACTGCATTTTTAATAAGCTCATATTTTAATAGATAACATGTTTTAAAATATTTGTACTTTCTTACACTGAATCACTACAAGAAAATAGATTTTTAGTGACATCAAAAATAGTCACTAAAAGTATTAAATTTAGTCACTAAAATTTACAGTAACTACTTTTCTGAGTCGTCACCTGTTGTCACTAATAACCCCGTCACTATTATATTAGTGACAGCTTTTATGCATTTTGTCACAATTAGTTATATTTTTTATGACTGTATTTTTCGACACAAGATTAATAAGAGTGACTAAAATTTAGACACTAATGTTATTCTTATTAGTGACAAATATTTTATCATAAATACATATTGAAATAATGTCTAAAATATGTTGTCACTTTCAATAATAATAATAATATAAAATAAGTATATATTTTAGTTGTAAACTTCTTATTCAGGCTCGAATCGGGCATGCCATACTGCACTTGAAAGGGACTCATCACAGACAAGTCAGCCTTCATCGCGTCCATTATCCAAGGACTTATCTCGATAGCGGTGTCTCATGATCTAAACCGGTCCTGGGGCCCATATGAGCCTAGAAGAAGGTTACTTACACCAAGGTAGCTCGGTTGTTAGCCCATAGCTAGGGGGTTAATTATAAATGATGTGGCATATTCAAATATCAATTTTTAATAAGTAAATACACAATGCATGGTTTCGTGGGGGATCGAACCTGAAACCTTTAGGGTGAGAGTGCAATGTTTATCCACTAGGCTAGACAAGAAATTTAATATTATTTTGAAAGAAAAATATTATTTAGGTTATATTGTAATTGAAATTAATTTTATTTATTTTAAAAGTATGTATTAATTATAACAATAATTAATATAATAATAATTTAATTAATTTTTATATGGTTTCCTATACGAAATACGTTTGTTGAAGAAAATATATAAAAATAATTGAGTTGCTTTTAAAATATAAACATATGAATATTAAGATTTACACCTAAAATATTAAATATTAGATATTATATTAATTACATAAATTAATTTCATTTAATTCAAATTATTGATAGAATTATCTTTTATGTGATAATTATTTACTATACTGACAATGCAAATTTTACCTCCACAAGAAAAGTTAAAACAAATATATTTTCCCAAGGTAAAATTTTACTATCACATATTATGCCAAGATTAACATTAGTCTTTTTACTTTAAGTTTATGTACTTTCTATTCAAAAAATATGTACTTTTTAAGTTTTGAAATTTCGATCTTGACATGAATGATAGTATTTAAATATGTTAAGTAAAACTTGTGATTTTTATTCTTTTGTTCGATCATTTTTAGTCATATTGTCGTTCTCTCGTTTGGATTAGAATTGAAGTTTTAAAATTCCAAAAATATAGAGACTAAAATTGATCAAAATAGAATGACTAAAACAACAATTTACACATAGTGTAGAGACTAATAGAATTATTTTACCTTTTGATAAACTAGTTTATGGTAACTTCAATTTTTTATAATTGTTATTATTACTATAATTATAAAAAATAAATTTATTATTGTGACAATATATAATTTGTCATTAAGTTTATTTTTTCATTGGTGACAAAATTTATCACAACAAAAGTAAAATTTTAAGTGACAAACAATTGCACTATCACAACAAATATCAAATTATAGTTACCATTTTATATATCGTCACTATCATGTGTCAAAGTTTTAGTGGCAATGAAATTTGTGTCACGGTTATAGACTTGTAGTGAGAATTTAATTGTGAAAAATGTAATCGTCACAATTACTACTATAATAGTGACCAAATAAAAATACATCACAATTACTTATGCTAATAGTGTCGAACAAAAAAACTGTCACAAAAGTTTAATATTTGTGATAAAATTACTGCTAATCACTGTCAATTTGTCACTAAAAATCTTTATTGTTGTAGTGAATGTAATATATACTTGGATTATGATGCACTATATTTTATGAGAACCAGCTCCGTTTAAACCTAAATTAATCAAGAAAGAAAAAAAGGGTGTGTCTGCACTTAAAATTTAGTGGAAGAGTATGTTATTTAAAAAAAGGTTGGTTTTAGGATTTATTTTACTCAATAAATTTTTGAAGTGTTGTCTTGTTCTAGATAGATAATAAATCCACAAGTAAACATACTAAGCTTTATGAAATTGGGAGATAAGCAATCTAGTATAGTATGGATAGAATAAGAGTTGGGAACTCATTAAAACTTATGGGCTATTATTTTGGCATCAGGTAAATATGGTTAAAAGATGAGAACTTTTTTAACTTTGGACATGAGGCTAGAATAAATTGTCTTGGAAGTTAATTATTCTAGATTACTAGAATGGATTATCTATTTTTATTCTCAAAAAAAAAACTTTTAATTTTTTTGCAGGTTAGTGTTGGGAAACTCTAGAGGTGGAGCATTTAACGTCATTCCAGATTCTGTTATAAGGTGAGTAAGCCGATCATTTTATTTATTTATTTTTCATAGTCTTATAATGTTCTAAGGCTTGCAAATTGCGTGCTCTCATATGTTTCTATTGCTATATATGTTATATGTTCTTTCTCATTTTTTCCGTTTAGTTTAAAAAAAACTAGATTAAGCTATGATATATTTATGTGAATTTTAAGATGAAATTTAAAATGTCTAAATACAATATAACTTCAAATAATTTACTCTAAGACTAAGATTAAGCAATTATATTATAATATGTAATATTTTGTTGGATGCATAAACTATTAGAGTTTTGACTCATTTTGTCGTTTACTTTAATATACTATATATCATCTATGTTATGTTTGTGTGAATCTAAAATCAAATTTAAAATGTATAAATACTATATAATCTTAATTTCTTGTAAGACTAAGAACTACACGTGATGGACATTAGATAGTTTGAAATCACTGCAAAAATAAATAAAATTTAAAATGTCATTAGTTCATTGGTAATACATGTATCGTTGATGGATAAGACGTGGATCAATCTTAGATCAAGGGCAAGTGAAGAATACATTAGAGGGGTTACTAGTTTTTTGAACTTTGCCTTTGAGAGAACTGAAGATGGAAAAATTTGGTGTCCTTGTGTGAATTGTGTAAACAGTTACAGAGTATCTAGTAGAGATGCATTTGATCACTTAATATGTGATGACTTTCTCAAGGGTTACGTTCGTTGGATTTTTCATGGGGAGCAATGTGACGGATCTACACCACCAATTCCAACTAATGTAGAAGAAAGAGAGTTTGAACATGACGTTCATAATGTAACCCCCTCGTCCCGGTCTGGCCGAATGACCGGTCCAAGTGGGCCACACGGGGAAAACCGAAGCGAAACTCGTTAAGGCTTCCCCTCGGTTAGCAACCCTAAAAATTTTCTTTCATTTTAATCTTATCTAAAGGCGTATCAAATCCTAAATGATTCACAACAGCGGAAACATCGATAGATAAACGCATGCGATCCACATCCACATTTACAAGCAATTCATTTTTAGCCTTCAGGGCAGGCCGTATCGATACACCAGTCAAGGGTATCGATACGCCCTGACCAGGTCAACACGATCAGTCAACGCAGAGGAGACTGTATCGATACAGCCCTTGAGCGTATCGATACACCCCTATCGGTCAACATCTCGTGGTCAACGAGATGAACTCGTACCGATACGCCCCAACACCGTACCAATACGCCAAAAACTCCCCAAAATCTCAGAATTCCAGTGAGAAAAAATCGTATCGATACGGACCCGTGTATCGATACGCCCAGCCTAAAATGAGCTCTGCGGCAAGACCGTATCGATACGGCCTTAGGCGTATCGATACGCCCTGCACTGCAACTCTCCAAAAACCAGCAAAACCAACCAAGACTCAACTCAATATGCATTTTGGGACTTCCCTTGACTCATTCTAGCATACATACATACAGACTACAATAAAAAATTAGCATACGAGGCATTTAATCTAACAAGAATCATACAAATCAAAGATTTCATGCAATTCCACAAAGAGAGCATACTTAACGAGTATAGGGCCCCGTACAAAGGATAGTCAACCCTAAAGCATACATAGGCCAACAACATACACATTTAAGCATATTCAAAAAGGCAACAAGATAAGCATGGTCCACAATCCATGAAACAAAAGCATAACACATCCATGAGTTTAGCATGCTCAAACATGACCACCTAAGAGTTTGACACCAACTCCTAAAACTCTATACCCCATCGTCTAGGCATTATTACAAAACGCAAACCATACTTGAACTAGCTTGAGAACTCCAAAAGCTCCTCCCTTGCCCGCTTGCCTCCCGAGCTCTAACGATCTGCACGTTGGAAACAAAGAGAGCATAAGCCATCTAGCTTAGTGAGGAGGCTCTACAATTCACAACATGCAGTTTTCCAAACCACATTTTATATGCAAGAAAAGCAATGGATGCACGAGATGTCTATCTTAACAACAACACATGGTTTGCACAAGCACAACCAACATACACACACGGTGGGGCTACACATCACCGTTTCGACTAGTAGATTTCCCATGGGACTACACATCAAGGTACTTTCCTACTAGTCACAACTGGTGGGACTACACATCACCGTAGTTTAGACCACCATCACGTGAGGCACGACATCAACTCGACTACACATTAACAACATCAACATGCACATGGTAATCATAACACATAACCATTCATCCATCACAACAACATAGGAGTAGAGAGGCTTACACTCGGGTTTAGGTGAACCTTCAAGGTCCCACCCAAACCCCAAAGGTTCCACATCGTGCACAATTCAAAGATTAACAAATCTACTCACCGTTGTTACCCGAGAGAAGACCGAAGACCAAGCTCAAGACTCTGAAATCTCCGGATTTGTCCTCGAAGCTTCACCAACCAAATTTCTCGCTTCTAAACATTCCAACACAAAGTAAACAATCCCAAATCAGTCCACATCCCAAAATAGTCAACACGGATTACATTCCAAACACAAGACATCAAATTTTCCATTGAAAACAAACCCAAAATCCATAATCCCGAGCAACCCTTAAGCACACCTTAAATCCATCGATTTCAACCCTTAAATTGCTCCCTAAAGCCTCCAAAACAGCCCTTACATATAGCCTATCCATTAACCCTCTCATTTCCACATAAAACACCCCCATATCTCAACTCAAAACCTCCCAAAAACCTCCCCAAAACCCAAATCCGGGAAATTTAGCAAAACCCTTTAAAAATCATACAAGTTGGACCTTTTAGGTTGTAGACAACTCATATAACTTCAACAAATCGAAAACTTAAGGTAAATACTTCAAAGACAACATTTTTAATCTAAAATCCTCCAAACTTCAAATCTCAAAACATGTACAAAAATGAAAACAAATGGTATTAACTCGTAGAGAATGACGAGGGCAAGTCAAAAACAAAGTTACCTTTGCAAAACCTTCAAAAATGAGCAAGATATTGGATGGAATAGTAGCTAGGGGAGAGGGGTTCATTTTGTCGTCAAAATGGGGAAATGGAGAGAGGAAAAAGATGAGCCAAAAGTATTTTTTTATGTTTGTTTAAAATTGGGGAGCTAAAGACCAAAGTGCCCTTAATGAATTAAGGAAATCACAATAGGTGACACCCATGGCTATTTGGGCTTGCTTTGAAAATGGTCCAACTCAACTTATTCGTTTTTTTTAAAACCCGAGACCCAAAACATTATTTTATTATTAAAAATTAGGAACCGAAACCCGAACCATTATTAAATTATTATTTTTCGGCCGACCCCCGAACCCTGAGTGTGACGCACAGTACTTGGCCTGTTATCATGGTACTTTATAATCTGCCACCGTGGATATGTATGAAGCAGTCTAATTTTATACTCTCTTTGCTCATTTCTGGTCCAAAAGGTCCAGGAAATAATATATATGTATACATGCAACCTTTAGTTGCAGAATTACATGAGCTATGGGAAGTTGGTGTTGAAACTTTTGATGCTGCAACGAATCAAACATTTCAACTTCGTGCAGCACTGATGTGGACTATAAATGACTTCCCGCCATATGCCAACTTATCTGGATGGAGTACTAGAGGAGAGTATGCTTGTCCTTGTTGTGGGTATAATACTGCTTCGAAGTGGTTGAAGGCTGAAGCATAGTAAAAGTATTGCTATATGTGTCATCGTAGGTGGTTAGATCCTGATCACAGGTTTCGAACCGACAAACATTCCTTTGATGGTACTGAAGAACATAGAAGTGCTCCTTCACCACCCACTGGTAGCGATGTAGTGAGGCAATTAGAAGCTTTAAATGAAACCGGAGATGGGCCTTGGAAGAAAAAATCCATTTTCTTTTCTTTACCATATTGGGAGCATCAACTATTGCGCCACAATCTTGATGTGATGCATATAGAGAAAAACATATGTGATAATATTCTTGGTACATTGATTGGACAAGAGGGGAAGAATAAAGACACCTATAAATCACGATTAGACTTTGTCGAAATAGGTATAAGGAGTGTTCTTCATCCACAAACTCGGATTGGCCGTAGCACTTTGTACTTGCCTCAAGCTTCTTATCAAATGGCATTGAGTGAAAAAAATACTTTCCTAAAAGTTCTCAAGGAAATGAAAACTCCTGATGAATATTCTTTCAACGGCTCATGTTGTGTGCACCTTAAACAGCGGAAACTACTTGGGCTCAAAAGTTATGACTGTCATCTCCTAATGCAAGAGTTTCTTCCTATAGCCATTTGAGGAACTTTGCCTGACAAGGTTTGCATAGTTCTTATTGAAGTGAGCAATTTTTTTAAAGATCTCTGCTCTAAGGTCCTTGAAGAAAGTGAACTTGATAGACTTGAGTTAAGAGCTGCATCAATTTTATGTGAGCTTGAAAAGATTTTTCCTCCATCATTCTTCACAATCATGATGCACTTATTAATTCATCTAGCAAATGAAGCTAAAATTGCTGGTCCAGTCATTTATCGGTGGATGTATTCAGTTGAAAGGTACAATTTAAGAATATATTGGTGCTAGTGAAAATATAAATATAATTCGTAAGGTGTTTACTAATGTTTTTGTAACACTATTAAAAAAAAATATATATATATATATTATAATATTATAATATCCTACCCACTCCCTCTCATTTTGTCCCCCCAATTATGTTATCCCCTCCCCCTCAATTATTATCATTTATCCTCATCTCTGCAGATCACTTTCCCCCAAAAATTTTAAGTTTATTTTCCTCTCAACACCACCCACAATCGTACGCCACCAACAACCGTCTATTGCCGAGTTGTGCCGTTTCGTTCACCGCCACCACCATCCGAACCGTCTTGACGACCCGAACAAAACGCTCCTTTTCACGCGTCAAACCGCCGCTCCGTTTGCCGTTAATTTGCCGTTGAAGGTTTCGAACAAAAAGGGGTTTTTCTCAAATCGGCGAAAATCCGGTAAGTTTTCGACTTAAATACGCGTTTGGGGTGATAGAAAATCAAATTTGGAGAATTCTGTTTTTTTTCAAAATTTTGCTCCGCCGTCCACGGCGGCGCGTGGGCTTCACGCGCCGTCCGGCGCCGCGCGTGGGCTTCACGCGCCGTCCAGGGCGATTTCCGGCCACCCTGGACGGTGGCAGTGAACCGGTCAGTTCAGACCGGTCTGGTCACGAATTGAACCGCCCGAACCAGACCCGCCGCGTCAGCGTGACGTCAGCATGACGTCATCGTCCGACCCGTTTACCGAACCGACCCGACCCGTTGACCGACCCGTTGACCCGACCCGATTAACAGTGACGTCAGCATGACGTCATCGTCCGACCCGTTTACCGAACCGACCCGACCCGTTGACCGACCCGTTGACCCGACCCGTTGACCCGACCCGTTGACCCGACCCGTTGACCGACCCGTTGACCGACCCGTTGACCCGACCCGGTCAACAGTGACGTCAGCATGACGTCAGCGTTGACTTTGACCGTTGACTTTGACCGTTGACCGTTGACCAAAAAGTCAAATTTTCCAAAAAGCCCTATTTTATGTTTTTCGACGTCCTGAGTCCATTTTTGAAGCCCGTTTCTTGAAATTCAAACCCGAAATCCCCCAATTTGAAAGTTGAACTCGAATATACATATGTATAAGCTATGTTTTCAGGAGGATATTTATGATTAAGGACTGATATTAACTTGTTGATCTAATAGGTACTAGTGAACCTTTCGATCGTACCTACGCCCAGCCAGGCCCGTCCCGATCTATACCTCCTCGTGATCCGATCGTCACTCGTATGACTTCAAACCTAGTTTTGAATACGAATTAAGATGTAAATTAGATTGTAACTATAATCAATGTTCATATAGGCTCAAATACTGTAGCGGAGCGTGATCCCAGTGCCCGTTAGACCTGTTGACTGACCGATCTCATCTTTGAAGGTGTGTTTCCTTGTGTGCTACAGATAATCGTTTTAATATTGTTTTACATGACTATACTATATGTGTGATACATCAAAATTTTGATTGAATATGTCTCTGATTACTGTTCTTCTGAAAATACATGTTTATTTTATATTTACCGAATTTTCAGTTATTATCAAAAACCGAACTATTGTATAGGATATTACTGGGCTATTTGGGATTGAATTAGAAGTGACCGTAGGTTCAGCTCTGATCCAGCTGGTAATTCCTTTACCGTTACAGGTTCCTATGTTTCGGCTAGGGTAATACCTACCATACCGTACCGTACCGTTCCTAAGGTATTCCCTTAGGTTGGCACTGATGCCAAATGTGCACTGGTTAATGCCTATGATGCAGTTTGGGAAACTGCCTCTTGGAGTATGGTTGGAGGGTAGAGAAAAGATTAAACCGGACCGCACCGTTACTTGAATTTTATGTTTCTGAACTAGAAAAGTATATTTTTCTGTTGTTGTTCATATTTTAACTTGCACTTTTGGAACACACGGAGCTTTCTAGCTCACGCCCCAAATTCTTTTCCCTTTTAGATATTTTGGTCAGGCCATCCCGTAACCGATACTAGGAGGATCGACACGTTTGGTATTTGTCTCTGAATGTAATGTTTCTATCAATCGTTTGTACTTTCAGGATGACATGTGCCTATATTTTGTTATGTATGATTTTATCTATAAAGTCTATGATGGAATGATTTTGAAAAAAATATTACTGTTTGACGTGTTAAACATGTTTATTTGACTTGATGATTTTCCCTAAAATCTGCCTATATGCTGTCGAAATAAATGTTTATTTTGAAGTCATGTTTTCTATTTGCGTTTTAAAGTTTAATGTGCCTTACTAGACTTGGTCTATCCGCATAGGCTGGTCTAGGGGGTTACATTTATTGGTATCAGAGCTTTTGGTTTTAAACCCTCGGACTGTGAAAAAGCCCTTATAAAATACTGTTTTAAAAGTGTTTTACAAATTATTGTGAAAAGAGGCCATGTCACACTATTTTACATGCTTAATTGTGTTCGATCCTCCGGTGTCATAAACTGATCTTAAGTTTATTTTTAATAGATTCTCCGAGATGAGCACTAGCAGGGGTAGACGACCTGCTCGTAGACGGGGTCGACCCGTCAGATTTGCTGATTTGATGGACGACCCACCGATCGCTCCATCTGCTCATGTAGATACCTCTACCCCCGTAAATCCTCTACCTTTTACCGAGCCTTCTGCCCCTAGTGGTCATTCAGTTCCGACCACCTCAGCTGCTCCGATATCTGCCCCGTCTGCTCCATCATCCACTCCTGATGTTGATGTGGCCACTCCGGTTAGTGGAGCAACGTTCTCTAGGCCCGAGCCTACGGCTGAGTCTACTAATGAGAGTTTGAGTAGACAGTTTTTTCAGATGATTCAGGGTGTAGTTAGTGCATCAGGTGTCGTTCCAGAAGTCCCTATTTCCCAGACTTTGTTTGCTAATGGGATCAAGACTTTTTCTGGATCTCTTAGTGGAACACCGACTGAGGCTGAGGAGTGGTTGTATGATATCGAGCGACGTATGACAGAGATGGGTTTTGAGCCATCGAAGAAATACTTGGGTGCTGTATCTATGCTGAACGGAAGTGCCCGCACTTGGTGGGAATCTATTATGAGTAGCGTTCCCTCTGATCGGTTGACATGGGATTTCTTTAAAGAGCGTTTTAGGAACCGTTATCTGAGCGAGCGATTCTTGAGGGAGAGACGTCAGGCATTCAAGGATTTGGTGCAGGGTTCTATGACAGTGGCTGAGTACGAGATACAGTTCTTGGAGCTACAAAAGTACGGTCCTGGTTTGGTTTCTACTGAGAAGGACAGATGTGAAAAATTCGCAGAGGGCCTCCGTATTGGGATACGTGACAGAGTGGCTGCACATCATGATGAGGTATTTGAGGATTTAGTAGATCGGGCTAAGACTGCAGAACAAATGGAGATTTTGGCGGCTAGTCAGGGTGACAGGGATAGAGACCGAGATCGAGGTCGAGATCGAGGACGAGATCGAGGTCGAGATTGGGATCGATCTAGGAAACCTAGACAGGGTGAGCCTTACAGACGTCCGGACAAGAGAACCCGCACAGTTGATTCTCAGAAGAGTAAAATGAGTTCTAGGCCTTCAGCATCTTCTGTCCCAACTGCCAGTCGAGGTGATTCTTTGAGTTTTTCATCTATGCCTGCATGTGAGCACTGTGGTAGGAAACACGGGGGAGATTGTTGGAAGATGATTGGTGCATGCTTCCGGTGTGGGTCTATGGATCATTTCCTTAAGGATTACCCACGTCCACCTTCCACGGGGATATCCACTCAGACTCCTGCTCGTACCCAGACACCGGCTCGCTCACAGACATCTGTTCCGACTTCGACAAGAAATCGTAATCAGGGTAGAGCTTCTGGGTCTGCTATTAGATCGGAAAGTAGAGGCCGGTCCTATCAGAGCGGGGGACCGGCTATGACTGATGCTAGACAGCCTCCACTTGTTTATGCCTCCAGACGTCGAGATGACAGAGATGAGCCAGACGTCATTGCAGGTACATTTACCATGTTTTCTATTCCATATTTTGTACTGCTCGACAATGGTTCTACCCATTCATATGTATCGAGATCCGTGTCCCGAGACCTCCAGATTCCTAATGAGACCACTGAGAATACAATTACCGTTATGAGCCCAGTGGGTCAGTCCGTAGTTGTAAATAAGGTTTTCAGACGATGTCCCCTAGAAGTGCAAGGGGAAATCTTTCTAGCCGATCTTATGGAGCTACCTTTAGAAGAGTTTGATATAATTCTTGGCATGGATTGGTTGACTGAACACCGAGTTAACCTAGATTGTGAGTCCAAGAGAGCATTTTTAAGGACTTCTGATGATCGTACTGTGATTCTCACCGGTGAGCGTCGAGGGTATCTGTCAAATGTAATATCTGCTTTGGCTGCTGACAGAATGATCCGGAAAGGATACCAGACTTTCATCGCTTGTATCTTGAATACCAAGGGTTCTTTGTCAAAGATTGAGGAAATTCGCACTGTTAGCGAGTTTCCTGATGTCTTTCCCGAAGAATTACCTGGGCTACCCCCGGATAGAGATGTCGAGTTTGAGATTGAGATTTATCCGGGCTCTGCACCAGTCTCGATGAACCCCTACCGTATGGCTCCTAAGGAGCTTAAGGAGCTAAAGATTCAATTGCAGGAACTCCTCGACCGAGGATTTATTCGACCCAGCTCTTCACCCTGGGGAGCTCCTGTTTTGTTTGTAAAAAAGAAAGATGGGTCTCTCAGGCTATGTATTGATTACCGTAAACTGAACAAGTTAACCATCAAGAACAGGTATCCATTGCCCAGGATAGATGACTTGTTCGATCAGTTGCAAGGAGCCACGATTTTCTCAAAGATTGATCTTCGTTCAGGGTACTATCAACTAAAAATTAAGGGATCTGATGTAGCAAAGACGGCCATTCGCACCAGATATGGGCACTACGAGTTTTTGGTTATGCCGTTTGGTCTGACTAATGCTCCTGCTGCTTTTATGGATCTAATGAATCGTGTGTTCCGGCCGTATGTGGATCAATTTGTAGTGGTGTTCATTGATGACATCCTAGTCTACTCCCGGACTGAAACAGATCATGCTGAGCATTTGAGGATTGTACTACAGACTCTTAGAGAGCACAAATTGTATGCCAAATTGAGCAAATGTGAATTTTGGCTCAGTGAGGTGACATTTCTGGGGCATGTAGTATCGGCTCGGGGTATTCAGGTTGATCCGAGCAAGATAGAAGCCATTGTAAGTTGGAAGCAACCCAAGAATGTTTCTGAGATCCGCAGCTTCTTGGGTTTAGCTGGATATTACAGGCGTTTCGTTGAGGGTTTTTCTATTATTGCCTCTCCCTTGACGAAGCTGTTGAGGAAGGATGTTCCATTCATATGGACAGATGCTCAACGTGATAGTTTTGAGAAGTTGAAGACGGCCTTAACGCAAGCTCCAGTTTTGACGCAGCCCGAGTCTGGGAAGGATTTTACAGTTTATAGTGATGCATCGCGCTCTGGACTTGGTTGCGTTCTAATGCAGGATGGGAAGGTAATAGCTTATGCGTCTCGTCAGTTGAGACCTCATGAGTGTAATTATCCTACCCATGATCTAGAATTGGCCGCTGTAATCTTTGCCTTGAAGATTTGGAGACACTATCTCTACGGAGAGAAGTGTTATATTTATACAGATCACAAAAGCCTGAAGTACATTCTTACACAGAAAGAGCTTAATCTTAGACAACGTCGTTGGATTGAGCTTCTTAAGGATTATGACTATGTGTTTGAGTACCACCCAGGGAAGGCTAATGTCGTTGCTGACGCTTTGAGTCGTAAGGCTATATCAGACTTGAGATCCATGTTTGCCAGAATGAGTTTATACAAAGATGGAAGTCTACTAGCTGAGCTGCAGGTTAAACCGACTTTGGCCGATGAGATTAAGGCCAAACAACTCTTGGATAGTTCCCTACTTCCAGTCATGCAACAAGTTGAGCAGGGATCCACATCTGTTTATTCCTTCGATCAGGATGGTATTTTATGCTTTAAGGGTCGTTATTGTGTTCCCGATGATGCTGACCTGAAGCGAGCCATACTCAGAGAAGCTCATAGTAGCCCTTATGCTATGCATCCTGGAGGAGACAAGATGTACCAGAATCTGAGGCAAAGGTACCGATGGGAGGGTATGAAGAAAGACATTTCAGATTATGTATCCCGGTGTTTGACTTGTCAACAGGTTAAGGCAGAGCACCAGCATCCTTCTGGTTTGTTGCAGCCTATTAAGATTCCCGAGTGGAAATGGGAACGAATAACGATGGATTTCGTTACTGGGTTGCCTCTAACTCCTTCTAAAAAGGATTCTGTCTGGGTTATTGTTGATCGACTCACTAAATCAGCCCATTTTATACCAGTTCGAGTAAATTATTCACTGGAAAAGCTGGCAAAACTATACATTTCTGAAATCGTCAGACTACATGGGGTACCTTTATCTATCATCTCTGATCGGGATCCGAGATTCACTTCTCGATTCTGGGTGGCGTTGCACAGTGCTTTAGGTACCCGTCTGAATTTCAGTACATCTTTCCATCCACAGACCGATGGCCAATCTGAGAGAGTAATTCAGGTTCTTGAAGATATGTTGAGAGGGTGCGTGATAGATTTCCATGGTAGTTGGGAAGATTTCTTAGCATTGGCCGAATTTGCTTATAATAACAGTTACCAGGCTAGTATTCGCATGGCACCTTACGAAGCTTTGTATGGTCGCAACTGTCGAACTCCAATCTGCTGGACTGAATTATATGATAAGAAGACTTTGGGTCCTGAGTTGATCCAAGAGACTGAAGAGACTGTCAGACTGATTCGTAGTCGTTTAAAGGAGGCGTTTGACAGACAGAAGTCTTATGCTGATCGGAGGAGAAAGGATATAGAGTTTGAGGTTGGTGACCAGGTTTTTCTAAAGGTATCACCATGGAAGAAAGTTCTGAGATTTGGGCGCAAAGGTAAATTGAGCCCAAGATTTATCGGACCGTACCGTATTCGGAAGAGAGTCGGGCCTGTTGCCTATCAGCTTGAATTACCTCCCCAGCTTAGCCGAATTCATGATGTGTTCCATGTATCTATGTTGAGACAGTACCACCCAGATCCGAGCCATATTATCCAGGTACAGGATGTGGAGTTGAGACCAGATTTGTCTTATGAGGAGGAACCTGTTCAGATCTTGGATCAAGACGAGAGGGTTCTAAGGAATCGATGTATTCCTATGGTTAAGGTACAATGGAGAAATCGAGGCCCTGAAGAGGCTACCTGGGAAACCCTTGAGTCGATGAAAGAGCAGTTTCCGCATTTATTCCATTAAGGCAAATTTCGAGGACGAAATTTTCTTAAGGGTGGGAGAATTGTAACACTATTAAAAAAAAAATATATATATATTATAATATTATAATATCCTACCCACTCCCTCTCATTTTGTCCCCCCAATTATGTTATCCCCTCCCCCTCAATTATTATCATTTATCCTCATCTCTGCAGATCACTTTCCCCCAAAAATTTTAAGTTTATTTTCCTCTCAACACCACCCACAATCGTACGCCACCAACAACCGTCTATTGCCGAGTTGTGCCGTTTCGTTCACCGCCACCACCATCCGAACCGTCTTGACGACCCGAACAAAACGCTCCTTTTCACGCATCAAACCGCCGCTCCGTTTGCCGTTAATTTGCCGTTGAAGGTTTCGAACAAAAAGGGGTTTTTCTCAAATCGGCGAAAATCCGGTAAGTTTTCGACTTAAATACGCGTTTGGGGTGATAGAAAATCAAATTTGGAGAATTCTGTTTTTTTTCAAAATTTTGCTCCGCCGTCCACGGCGGCGCGTGGGCTTCACGCGCCGTCCGGCGCCGCGCGTGGGCTTCACGCGCCGTCCAGGGCGATTTCCGGCCACCCTGGACGGTGGCAGTGAACCGGTCAGTTCAGACCGGTCTGGTCACGAATTGAACCGCCCGAACCAGACCCGCCGCGTCAGCGTGACGTCAGCATGACGTCATCGTCCGACCCGTTTACCGAACCGACCCGACCCGTTGACCGACCCGTTGACCCGACCCGATTAACAGTGACGTCAGCATGACGTCATCGTCCGACCCGTTTACCGAACCGACCCGACCCGTTGACCGACCCGTTGACCCGACCCGTTGACCCGACCCGTTGACCCGACCCGTTGACCGACCCGTTGACCGACCCGTTGACCCGACCCGGTCAACAGTGACGTCAGCATGACGTCAGCGTTGACTTTGACCGTTGACTTTGACCGTTGACCGTTGACCAAAAAGTCAAATTTTCCAAAAAGCCCTATTTTATGTTTTTCGACGTCCTGAGTCCATTTTTGAAGCCCGTTTCTTGAAATTCAAACCCGAAAGCCCCCAATTTGAAAGTTGAACTCGAATATACATATGTATAAGCTATGTTTTCAGGAGGATATTTATGATTAAGGACTGATATTAACTTGTTGATCTAATAGGTACTAGTGAACCTTTCGATCGTACCTACGCCCAGCCAGGCCCGTCCCGATCTATACCTCCTCGTGATCCGATCGTCACTCGTATGACTTCAAACCTAGTTTTGAATACGAATTAAGATGTAAATTAGATTGTAACTATAATCAATGTTCATATAGGCTCAAATACTGTAGCGGAGCGTGATCCCAGTGCCCGTTAGACCTGTTGACTGACCGATCTCATCTTTGAAGGTGTGTTTCCTTGTGTGCTACAGATAATCGTTTTAATATTGTTTTACATGACTATACTATATGTGTGATACATCAAAATTTTGATTGAATATGTCTCTGATTACTGTTCTTCTGAAAATACATGTTTATTTTATATTTACCGAATTTTCAGTTATTATCAAAAACCGAACTATTGTATAGGATATTACTGGGCTATTTGGGATTGAATTAGAAGTGACCGTAGGTTCAGCTCTGATCCAGCTGGTAATTCCTTTACCGTTACAGGTTCCTATGTTTCGGCTAGGGTAATACCTACCATACCGTACCGTACCGTTCCTAAGGTATTCCCTTAGGTTGGCACTGATGCCAAATGTGCACTGGTTAATGCCTATGATGCAGTTTGGGAAACTGCCTCTTGGAGTATGGTTGGAGGGTAGAGAAAAGATTAAACCGGACCGCACCGTTACTTGAATTTTATGTTTCTGAACTAGAAAAGTATATTTTTCTGTTGTTGTTCATATTTTAACTTGCACTTTTGGAACACACGGAGCTTTCTAGCTCACGCCCCAAATTCTTTTCCCTTTCAGATATTTTGGTCAGGCCATCCCGTAACCGATACTAGGAGGATCGACACGTTTGGTATTTGTCTCTGAATGTAATGTTTCTATCAATCGTTTGTACTTTCAGGATGACATGTGCCTATATTTTGTTATGTATGATTTTATCTATAAAGTCTATGATGGAATGATTTTGAAAAAATATTACTGTTTGACGTGTTAAACATGTTTATTTGACTTGATGATTTTCCCTAAAATCTGCCTATATGTTGTCGAAATAAATGTTTATTTTGAAGTCATGTTTTCTATTTGCGTTTTAAAGTTTAATGTGCCTTACTAGACTTGGTCTATCCGCATAGGCTGGTCTAGGGGGTTACAGTTTTAATATTTTTTTATTTTAATAAAATAGGTATCTTTCGGTGCTAAAGTCTTTTGTACGCAATAGAGCTCATCCGAAAGGATCTATTGCAGAAGGTTACTTATCACATGAGTGTTTGACCTTTTGCTCTCGATATTTAGAGGGAGTTGAGACTGTATTCAATCGACTTGGTCGTAATAATGATGGTGAAAATCAAGATCTTGGTTCTGAAGTCACAATCTTTTCTACTATTGGAAGGCCATTAGGAAGGAAAAAAACAACTTGCTTTTCATGTGAGGAAGCTTAAAAAGGTTTCAAGACTTGTGCTTGACGAACAAGGCTTAGTTCAAGCACATCGATATGTGCTATTCAATTCAGATGAAGTTTCTCCATTTATAAAGTGAGTTTCCTTAAATTCAATATAGATTTAACTCCACACGGATTATAATCATTATGTTTTTTAGGAAACAAGAACAAGAGATTAAGAGACGTAATCGAAGGAAACATTTTTCACCATTTGAGATGCAGAAGTTGCAAAGTGAAACTTTTCATACATGGTTTCGTGATCATGTAAGTCTAGAAAATTTAAGATGTGAAACTTATATGATATTATATAAACAGTTAATATTGACACTTCAAATGTTACATAGGTTGCACTCTTGGATCGACAAGTACTTTCAAGTGCCACCGATGTAGTTAAATGACTTGCTCGAGGTCTAACTGAAGTTGTTAAGAGATACAGTGGCT
Source organism: Hibiscus trionum (assembly GCA_030270665.1). Classification (NCBI taxonomy): domain Eukaryota; kingdom Viridiplantae; phylum Streptophyta; class Magnoliopsida; order Malvales; family Malvaceae; genus Hibiscus; species Hibiscus trionum. Next base: position 3,311,202 of record BSYR01000016.1, read on the forward strand.
ACATGATAAATGGTTTTAGGTTTCATACAACAAGAAGAGAAAAAAACTTGAAAACTCAAAATAGTGGAGTTGTTGTTACGAGTAAGACATGGAGTTATGCAACTGCAAGAGACAAGCAACCAGTTGAAGGAGAAATTAACTATTATGGGGTTTTGAAAGATATTGTTGAATTGAATTATTCAGGTCGATTTAGAGTTGTATTGTTCAAATGTGATTGGGTTGATATCAACAGAGGTTGCAAGAAGGATAAATTTGGTTTTACACTTGTGAATTTCTCGCATTTGGCACATAGAGGGAACAATTTGGTTGATGAACCATTTGTGTTAGCATCACAAGTTAAGAAAGTTTACTTCGTTAAGGATGAAACACAACCCGGTTGGAAAATCGTCAAACATGCTAAACTTAGAGATGTATTCGATATGGGTGGTGCGTCATCCTTTGACAAAGATGAGGCACTAGAACAATTGGTTCTGGATGATTCTATCGACACTAGTACCTCAAGTTGGATTAGGAATGATGTTGGTGCTACTGGATTGGATGTTACTACAGATATAGAAAATGAAAATATAGAGGAAGATCTAGTTAATGAAGAAAATGGAGAAGACATATTTTAGAGTTATATGTTATTTTTTGTACTTGTTCTGTTGTAATTATGGACTAATGGATTAGATGTCATCTTTTGTACGAATTCTGAATTTAAAACATGCCTCTTTTGTACTTACTATTGTGTTTGCTTTACCGTGATGCTATTGTCTTTATTAATATGAGTTTACTTATATTTATGAATGAATATAGGTGTTATTTAGTTAATATAAATATGTGTTATTACATGTGTGTTATTTAATTGTGTTATTTAGTTGTTGTCACTCCAATTTATCTTTATGTATATGGGTTTACTCATATTTTACAATTGAATTGTGCAGGACTTTGAACAATATGACAAAATGAAGACGTCTTAACATTGTTTCAACAATCAGAAACTCTGAATCTCATTCTGAAGGTGAAGAACAACAAGCAACACCTGCGCAACATCCGGAACAATCTCAAGAGCAACAATCTCAACAATCTGAAGATGTTCGAGGAGTAGGTGGAGAACCATCACAACTCTCATCACGTATGATATACTCACCTTAAATCAAAAGTTCAAATACAATTATTTGTTTGAATAGCATTTACAAATATACATTTTTTTTATAGAAAACACTAATCGTAAGAAAGTTCGAGGAGCCACACTTATGCCAGATATTTGGGAGCTACTAGAGGGAAAACGCGTTAATGTCAAATTTAACAATTTATATCAACCTATGGGTGAAGAATCAACTTCTTTAAGTCGATTCATTGGAACAATGGTGCGAAAGGCTGAATTTGCGTCAATTAGTCATTTGAATTGGCATGAGATGCCAAACAGTAAGAAGGAAGAAATGTGGTCCACGATCGAGGTATGTACACTAATTGTATACTTGTTTTATAGGGCTGCTCATTATACATATTTAGTTATACATGACTTTTGGTGGAACTGAGATAGTGTCGAGTATGATATGTTTTTTCAAATATAATTGGTTTATTATGTGTTATGAATGCTTAATGTAGGTTTTGGTGTTGGTTTTGATTTTTGGTGAAAAAAGGTTATTCTTGGATATACAATGTTTAAGTTCACGAAATGGAGAGTTTTTAATCTCTTATAAAGCATGATTGATCCGTCTGACATACTGCGACATTTTAATGTCAATACTGCAGACTTCTTTCTAATAGTTTATAATTGATAACCAATTTACTGTTGATAATCCTTATTGCTTTATAGGTTAGATGAAACAGTGACACTCATTTCTTATTTTGTTAATGTAATTAAAATTTCAATTCCAACTATTTGATTCGGAAGAAGTCATTGATGAAGCCACATTGAAACGTGTTAAGAAATGAGTTCTCTCAGATATGAATACCAAATGGAGGCAGTGGAAAAATGAGTTGAAATCTCAAATATTTGATGAGAATCAAACTGTGGAACAAATGGTCAGAAATTGCAAGGATTCACGAGTGAATAAGGAACAATTGAAGACACTTGTTGAATATTGGTTGTCCTCAAAGTCGATGGTAAAATGCTACAGTTGTATAATTGCTATGACTTTAATATTTTCATTTTTATTAACAATTTATTACTTATAATTCGAATAGGAACAAAGTACCATGAATAGTTTAAATAGGTCAAAGCTAGATGAACCACATTGCACAGAGACAAGATCTTTCCCTAGGATTGTTGAAGACATGGTACGAATAATTTTTTTTATTATTACTATGGATTCTAATAGTATCAATTGTTTCTAATATCTCATGTTGTTTTCTTAACGTCAAACTGCAGAATCTAGTGGAATCCCACCATCACGCGTTGATGTCTATGTTCGAACCCGTACACGCAAAGATGGAAGTATCGTGAATTCTGCAGCCGCAGTTGTTATGGTAATTTATTGTTATTAAGTTTTTTATACGTGTTTTGAAAAATATAATATAGTTATGATATTATATGTTTAACTTGTTTATATTTTTAGGAACATATACAAGAGAAGATAAATGAAGGCACTTCTTCTGGAAATTTATCACAAGCTACGTCGTGGTCAAATGATGTGTTTGCTCAAGTTAAGGGACCAGAAAAAAAAGGGTGTGTTCGTTGTGTAGGTGCAGTTCAGACTCGTCCTTATCAAGAATCTGGACCTTCACAACCAGTCCAAAATACTGAAAAAGTGGAAGGGTTGAAAGCTAAGCTTGCGGCATTTGAAAAACTTCTTGAAACTTGCCTTCTACCCATCTATCGACAACAACGTCCAAATTTACATGTGCCTGATATGAATGCTTTACTTCAGATAGTTGATACACAGGTATACAAAATACTTAACTTTCTTATTACTCCTTTCATTTTTTTTCTTACTTAAAGTCATTATTTTTATTTCTTTTAATAGGCAGCTCTTAATGTTGGTAGTGCTGCAGTGGCAGTTAACAGTCGATCCATGCCTTCAAAAAATCAGCATAATATAGATGATCCAAGCACACAGTAGAGGAGCCTCTTTGAAGTATTTTTAGCTTTTATTATAAATGGTATTGAGACAAACAAATATTTTGCTCCACTTTTCTTCTACTTTTAATACACTCGTAGATGTTTTATTCGATATTAAAATACAAACTTTTTAATATTTAAAATACTAGTATTGGTAATTTTAATAATTATTTAAACATTCAATTAGATACTTTTTCATTGAAAAATCCATACAATTCTTGTTATAATGTTACTAGTAAATTTAATATTTAAAATAAAAAATACAATAGAAATAATTAATATTTAAATTAAATAAAAATACAACAAATCCTATACCGACGGACAGAACCGTAGGTACAACTAAAACCTATAGCGACGGACAAACCGTTGGTACAAGTAGAACCTATAGCGACAGAAGGACTGTCAGTAAAATTAGAACCTAGAGCGACGGAGAGGTCGTCGGTATAAAGTAACATTTGTAGCGACGGACGTCCGTCGGTAGATACCCATCGTTATATATTGATTAGATATAGCGACGGATTATTTTCGTCGAAATATATGTACTAAAATGTCGGGGTAGTTCATATGTATACCTACGGTTTAAACCGTCGATATAGGGTTTAACATCTATCCCGACGGTTATAACCGTCGGTATAGATCTATACCGACAAGTATATTAACGACGGTTACTTTTCTGTCGGAATATGTCTTTTGTCCGCCGATAAAAGATTTTAGGACATATACCGACAATTTTTTATGTTGTACCGACGATTTGTGTCTGTCTGTATATGTTTTTTTTGTAGTGTTCCCTTAATATTATGAAACGGATACAAATTTAAAATACACAGAAAGTAGGGCTTGCTATCTAAGCAATGACCCAGTTTTTATCTCTGGGCCTGGTCTGATCTTCTTGCCAACTCCCATGCCTTTAGAGCTTATACATACCCTTGGAAATTGCTATGTATTATCCCAAAATCCAGCCCAACAAGAAAGTTTCTTATCCTTTAATACTCCTAATTTATAGTCAAAATTTGGAGCAACGGCCTTTCCGGCCATTTTACACATCAATCGGTAAATTATAAATTTCATCACTCAATATTTTTCTTATTTTTATTTTGGTCATTAAAGTCTAAAAAAATTTAATTTAATCATTAAACTTTTAATTTGTTCATATTTTTATCACTCGAGCATTAAATCAAAATTAAAAAATGACATTGCAGCCGCTTGTGTTGATTTAAACTGTTTTTCTGACATGGTAGCCACATGTCATCAACGTTATTTTTCTTTCTTTTTTATTTTATCAATCTTCCCTTAAAAAAATAAAAGTCCTATACTTGTATCCCTATTTTCACGCAAATGTTGGAATTGCCATTCTTTAATTTTTCTCTTCAACCACTCGGGACACGACAAACTCATATTATTATTTGGGATAAAGTGTAATTTTTAAAATTTATAAATTATAGTTTAAAATTTAAAATTTAAGAGTTATAAATTAAAATTTAATTTTTTAATGTTAAAGCATTAAAAGGGACCGAAAATTTTTGTCCGGAACTTATAGAACCAATATTGAAGGTCCTACTTTATTATTCGGTGATTTCAGTTACAAACTACTTCACTTATACAACCCAAAGACAGCAAAGGTTGAGAGACATTCACCACACACCAACCTCCATGAACCCATCCTCGGTGGCGCAGCCCCTAAACATCCCGGTGGTGTTAAACCCACAAGCAACCTCACCATTCTTCGAAACAGCAATCAGCCCAGCTTTGCCTTCATCCAGCCTATTCTTTATCACGAAATCCACCGCCTCATGCAGGCTCAACCCTTTGTACTCCATCACCGCCGCCACTTCCCTCGCCAAGGTGCTTCGTATGATCGCTTCCCCTTCCCCGGTGCACGAAACCCCACACAGCTCACAAGCGTAGGTCCCGGAGCCAATCAGCGGCGAGTCACCAATCCTTCCAGTCATCTTGTTCATGAGCCCACCAGTGGAGGTGGCGGCAGCGCACCGGCCCTCTTTATCAACCACCACGCAACCGACTGTCTCCGGGGCGTAGACACTGATGGGGAGCCCGTTCATCTGCAAAGGACTGTCCATGGCGGCTGCGCCCGCACCACAGGTGGCAATCGTTGGGATACGGTAATCAAACTGGTCATAAAAGGTCGAAAAGGTTGTGATTTACATGGGGCTCCACACACCATGTGGTTAGTTTCAACTAAGAGCAAAGAGAAACGTACCAGAATCGAGTTTGCCTCTTTTGCCAACTTAAGCATGCCCACGTTATCTTCCGTAATGAAATATTCATTGTCCACCAACTCCACGCCCTACACAAAATCCAACCAATTAATTAAATTAAAAGCTAAACCCTCCTGTCAGTTTCAGACAAGGAAAGCGTGTGTATTGAATCTACCCAACACGTGGCTAATAGTATCCAAGATTCCCCCATAAAAAAAGTGTGGGGGGTTTCGAGGTTTTGACCATTAGAGTTAAACTGGTAAAAAGAGAACACCTGTTTCTTGGCAAACTCTTCGGCACCCGAGAAGGCAAGATAAGAGTGTGGTGATTTTTCCATAACGAGACGGGCAAGGGAAACAGGGTTCTTAACGGTGCTTAAGCCTGAAACGGCACCGCATCTCCTCTTTGGGCCGTCCATAATGCTGGCTTCCATTTCCACCGTTCCGTTCTCCGTAAGAGCGGATCCACGCCCGGAGTTGAACAGAGGGTCAGTTTCAAGTTCTCTAACCTGCCGAAAACAAAGCCCCATTTTTATCATTCCGAAGAACTGGTAACAAAATTATAATTGTAACAAAAGATATGATTAAAGCATTGTTTTTTATTAACTGAGTGAATGATGAAAGAAGTCAAGAAAAGGGGACATACAACAAGTTCGACGACGTCAATGGCGGGGAGGTTAGAGCGCAGAGCGGAGATACCGATATCAAGGCAACGAGTGAGGAGTCTCTTAGCCTCTTCTTGCCTTTCTTTAGGGAGATTGGGGTCTACACCAGCGCCACCATGCACGGCAATAGCCCAGCCTCCCATAGTTCTCTCTCCGTCTCTGTTTCTGGCTCTGCCTCTTTTAATTTGCTGTGAAGAGTTAAAACCTCTGGGACCCTTTATATAGGCTGTCTCGGACTTGAAACCACTCTAAGTTAGATTTTAATCTGAGTTTTAAATCTGGAGGAATCTGGTAGGAGGAATCAATCTCTCACTCTACACTAACACTTCACACTTGCATTGTGGGAATTCAGTCTTGCCGTTTTGTTTTTAATTTGAAAAGAAAAAAATAGATAACAGCCCTATCAATTAATTGCATCAGATGCCACGGTTTTTTTTTTTTGACAAATTTTAATTTTAATTATATTTAGAGAAGAGAGGAAGAAATGAGTGTTTTAGTAAATTTAGAACTCGTAAACTAAAAAAATATTATAAAACTAAAAAATTACTTAATTAACCGGTCAAATATTTTTCTCAAATGTAACAATATTAAATGAGTTAATTTTTTTATTAATTACATGTTTATTCTTTAAATATAAATTAATTCTATTAAGTTGAATAAAATTATAAGAACCGCAAAAAAATCATCAAGTTTTTAATGTTATTGTATTTTCAATGACTCGAGCCTAGATCTTGGTTGAGGTAGAACAACTTTGTACCAATTGTAAAGGTAGACCTTGGTTACAAATGGGTCACTTTATCTTAGAGTTATAATTTAGTCACTCGATTATAATTTTGTTAGAATCAGGTTATTTTGTCTTTAAAATTAAAACTAACATTTAGTGTGGCTTGATATAATAATAATTTTGGTTCCCCAAAACTTATACATTCTATTGATTTGATTTATTTTAAAATAATTCAATAAATTGATCCTTCATATTTGAAAATTTTGACATTGCACCATCATGACACACACTCTGACCATTTGCCGCACTCTCTATTATTATCCATCAGATTGATAACTAACGGGTGAGAGAGCTTGATAGACAATTATTTTCAAGTATTATAAATAGCGGTTTGTGATCCGACACGTCAATATTGGGTATTCGTAATTTTTTTAAAAGAAATGAAACACGCAATTTCAAATGTGAATCACACGGTGGGCTATATTTAGCGAATAATCCACGTAAGGCAAATTCGTGTTTAGTCAAAATCGAGTTCTAAACTCGCGCTTAGCTAAAAGCGAGTTATGTGTAAAAAATTGGTAAATTAGTTTTTTTATTTCTTACCTACCTACTCAATACATAACACGCATTTAGTCAAAAATGAGTTTCAAACTCGCACTTAGCTAAAAGTGAGTTTCAAACTCGCGTTTAGCCAAAAACGAATTTGCCTTACGTGGACAAAAAAAAAGAGTATTTTTCTACATAATCATTAATGAGATATTTTTTCCAATTAATTCCTTAAAAAGGGAATATTCCCTCAATATAGCCCACATGGTGCCTATATCAAATTTAAGTGTTTTTTATTATAAGAAAATATAGTTTTGAGAATCCAACAAGTGGTCCAAATGGTAAAGCGAATGATATTCATCCTAGAAAATATAGGTTCAATTGCAACGTAAATAAGGTGTGTATGCATTGTTAAAAGGTTAAAATATATATATATAAATAGTTATTACCTTATAAATTATTTAAAAAGAAAATATAGTTTTGAACGCCCTAATAAGTTGTTCCTTTTTTTACTTATCATTTCAAACTTTTTTAAATAAAATTTATCCCATGATATTTAGTTTGGATTATCAATTTTTAAAAAAAATTAAAATCACTAAAATATTAGTTTTAGAATATTTATTTTATAAAATTATCAAACAACACCAAACTAAAAATAATAATAATAATAATAATAATAATAATAATAATAATAATAATAATAATAATAATAATAATAATAATAATAATATAGTATTTTTATACACATGTTAGGTAAACTTTAATGTGCACATCTCAACTTATTTGAACACAAAACTAAAAAATTTAAATTTTAAATTATAAACCACAAAATCTAGAAAAATAAACATTAAATTCGAAATATTAAGACCATATTTGGTAAATAACGGTTTGTAGAACTAAATGTTTTAATATAATAATTGAAAAATATTTTGGACTAAATTGAAAAGAATTTAAAATTTGTTTTTAGTCAGAAACAACTCGAAAACATGTTTAAGGGTTTTACAAGGCTTTGGAAATATTTAATGTATATTTAAAGTAGTCAAAACCATGTTTTAAATGTAACCGTACCGATACGGTGGTACCGTATCGATACCCTTTAGGGTTTTAACTACAGTGATTTCCCAGTAGCCAAAACCCGTACCGATACGATTTGCCGTATCGATACAGTGTGCTTTTAAATAGCCAATGACTAGTTCGCGTACCGATAGGGTTGTATCTCGTACCGATACGCCCAACTACCCCAACGGTCTTTTAAATTGCAGGACCGTATCGATACGCACCAGCTTGAAGTGTTCAACGGCTATTTCCTTATCGGGACCATATCGATACGTATTCAAGGATATCGATACGTCAAGTTGCAGAACTGCATTTATGGTGGGAAATAAAGGCTCCAACGGCTCTAATTCAACCCCAACGGTCCTCAACGGCTACAAACTCAATTAGGAGTATAAAAGGTGCCTCCAAGCATCAAGAGATGGTTAATGCTTCAATTGTCAGCAACATTATGATGAGAGATTGTCTTTAAAGCTTAATTGTACATTTCTTGTATAGACAACACTTGTGAGCTATACATTGTTAAAATTGCTCAAGTGCTTAGGTTTTGGGTGAGGGCTTAATTGTGCAAACAAATACCTATTAGAGGGATTTCATGTTTGCTTTGAATTCTCTTTGTATAAGAGTGTCTTGGTTAATTTTTGGGTAGAAAGATTAACCGGTTTGTAAAGGTTGTCTCCTTAGCCTAGAAAAGGAGAAAAATTCTTAGTGAATTGGTGAAATCCTTAGTGGTGTGCTAAGCTAGTGGTGTAGGCTTTGGGTTAGAAAGCTGAACCGCTCTAAACCTCGTGTTAATTTTTCTTATCTTTTACCACCACCATAAACACCCAAAAATCAACCTTCTCCACCTCTTTGCAAGCATTTCGATTGTGACCATCGAGCCCAAAAATTGGTATCAGAGCAAAGCTCAATTGATCGGGATTAAAATCCTATTGAGGTGATTTGGGAAGCTCAATACATCAATCCAACCAACCGAAGCAATGGCGCAATCCATCGACAAGCCACCCTTCTTCGACGGGACCAACTACGCTTATTGGAAGATGAGAATGAAGTTCTTTGTCAAATCCAAAGACTATAAGCTTTGTGACATTATTGAGGATGATTCGTTCGTACCACAAAGAATCAAGGTGGAATGGAGTGCCGACGACCGCAAAAAGAAGAAACTTAATTGCAAGGCTTTGCACTTCCTCTTTTGTGCACTTAACCTCAACATCTATGAGAAGATGTCTTCTTGTGAGAGTTCCAAGGAAGTATGAGACAAGCTTGAAGTCACATACGAGGGAACTAACGAAGTAAAGGAGAACAAGATCGGCCTCTTCAACCACGAGTATGAGAACTTCAAGATGGATCCGGAAGAGGACATTGAGAAGATGTTCCATCGACTCTTCACCATCACCAATGGACTAAAAGGCTATGGAGAAGTCATTTCGGAAGAAAAGTTTGTTCGAAAGCTTATCTACTCCCTTCCTGAGTCATGAGACTCGAAAAAGATCACCATCATCGTAGCCAAAAATCTCAAGACCTTTAAGCTTGATGAACTCATGGGGTCACTTCTCACTCACCAAATCATGAAGAAAGACAAAGAAGAAGAGAAGAAGAAGAAGGAAGAGATAAGAAAGATGGGGAAGAAGAAGATCATGGAGCTAGGCATCAACGCGAGTGCCGTTGCTCTCAAATCCTCCACATGCCATCATGTAGAACTAAGTGAGGAGGAAAGCGAAGATGAAAAGATGGCATATCTCTTCAAGAAGTTCAATCGATTCATGAAGAGCGAGATGAGTAAATCCAAACATGAATCGAAGAAGAAGAAAATGAAAGATTCCCACAAGTCCAACAAAAAGGGATCATCTTTAAAGAAAGCATATGTTGCGACATGGAATGATGAAGACTCCACCGATGATGAGGTAGCCCACCTATGCTTCGTGGCCCTCAATGAGGGGAGGTAACTTCTAAGTCATTTAGTTCAAATTCATATACTTTTGATGAGTTAAAAGATGTCTATGATGATTTGCTTTTGGAATTTAAGGCATCATTTTCTAAAAACAAAAAATTGTTTTCAAATTTGAAAAAGGAAAATGATTTCCTTTCCAAAACAAATATAGAGTTTGAAGCAAAAATTAAAGATTTTGAACATAAAATTTTAGACTTACAAAACTTGCTTCAAACGATGAAAAAAGATCATCAAAAGGAAGTTGATGATCCTAAGAAGGAAAAAGACTTGATTTTCAATGAACTTCAAAAGAAAAACAATTTAGGAAAATCAAATTTTTATGTTAGACAATCTAGTGCCCCTAGATTTTTAAATGGAAAAGTTTTTAGAAGTATTTGGGTCCCAAAAGGACTAAGTACTTCAACTAAAATAATGAAATTGAAAATTTGATTTCTAAGGGGACAAAATTATGTGCAACTAACGTCTATGGATCTAAAGCAATTTGGATACCAAAAATTACTTGATTGTCTTGTTTTAGGTGTGATGGAGAGTGATTAACAAGTCCAAATTTGAGGGAGAGCTCCACACACACAAGAAAAAACACTTGAAGAATGAAGGCTTCACATCATCTCTTGAGTTCAAGTGTGGTAAAATATAGTTGTTTTATTTGTTTAATTTGATTTATTTTTTATTTCAACTAAATTATCATATATGTTGGACTAACATTTTTGATGCTTTGAGTAAGAGGGCCAATTTTAAAAACCGAAAGTTTTTAATTATGTCAATTTTTTTAAACCTCTTATGTTATTTTGAGACTAATGTCTTTTTAAATTCTTTTTGATATAACAAAAAGGGGAAGAAATAGTTTGAAAAATTGATTTTTAAAGAGAATAAAGAGCAGCTTTGATTTCAATCAAATCTTAATCTCTTATTCAAATTTTTAAAATACAAAGGGGGGAGAGAATCCCAAACAATTTTTCAAGTTGGTTTTATTATATCAAAAAAGGGGAGATTGTAGAACTAAATGTTTTGATATAATAATTGAAAAATATTTTGGACTAAATTGAAAAGAATTTAAAATATGTTTTTATTCAAAAACAACTTGAAAATATGTTTAAGGGTTTTTCAAGGCTTTGAAATGTGTTGGGTTTTTAGGCACGCTCGAATCGATCACCGAAACCGTCAAGGAGGGTTGTAAAAGCTTGGTTGTTGAATTGGCTAAAACCGAAAGAAAGGTAGAAAATCTGCACGATGATTTTAGAGTGGTTCGACTTTCTAACCAAAGTCTACATCCACTACCTTAGCACACCACTAAGGATTTACCAATTCACTCAACAATGAATTCTTCCTTTTGAGGACAAAGGGTAACCTTACAACCCTATCTTTTTAATGGCTAAGATAGAACCTCTCTAGTTTTTCTCTCAAGGCTAAACTAGAACCTCTCCTTTTACAAGGGTAGAAAGATGTAAACAAATATACCTCACAAGGTGGGTGTTTACGAGAGTTGAGCTCACAAGAGTGTAAAGAATAAGAACAATGAAAAACAAAACACTCTCTATACAATATTTACAAGAGAAATAAGGAAGATAAAGACTTAAACGCTATTTCTCTTGATCATGAATCTTGGATCTTGTCTCTTTTTGTTTCTTGATGCTAGGAGGCCTTATTTATAGTCCCAATTGAGTTTGTAGCCGTTTATGGCCGTTGGGATCAAAATATATCCGTTTGAAGACTTTAATTCCATCCAAAATGCAATTCAGCTGCTACCCGTTTCGGAACGCCTCAAGCCCGTTTCGGAACACCCTCTTTATAGAGATAGCCGTTGCAGCCTGTCGGGGTACCCGTTTCGGAACACCCTGTATCCGTTTCGGAACGCGTTTCGGAACGCCTTAGACCTGTTTCGAAACGCCTGCATTTTGAATATTATTTGGGAAAGAGCCGTTGGGGTTTATAGCCGTTAGGGTCGTTGCCACGTGGGCGTATCGAAACGGCCTATACCGTTTCGGAACGCTTGGCCCGTTTCGATACGTGTATCGAAACGTTTTGCCACTGGAATCCCCCTGTTTCGAAACGCCCTATGGTGTTTCGAAACGGCCTATGGTTTTTGTGAAATTTGGCCTTTTAAACACATTTAAAAACCTTTTAAAAACGTTTTAAAGTCATTCCAAATTTGGCTACTGCCCTGACAAGTTTCGAGACCTTTGTTTAGGGTTTCGAAACTTTTACTCTAAAAACATGTATTTTGGGCATTTTTCGACTTTCAAAAGAGTAGTTCGATATAGGTATTCAATCGAACTCTTTTAAAACATTTTGTCAAGTTTTAAGGACTTTTGAATTATTTTTGAAGTCTTTAAACAAGTCCTAAAACATTTTTCACATAATTGTTATATCAAAATATTTCTCAACAATCTCCCCCTTTTTGATATAACAAAACATTTTGAAAAATTGTTTTTGACAAAAAGCTCCCCCTTAATTTTTCACTTATTTCTCCCCCTTTTTGTTATATCAAAAATAATTCAAATCTTTATAGTGCATAATAACAATGGGGTTTATGTGGGAGTATCGAAAACGGTTTGAAAACTTCCCTAAACATAATTTCAAGTTGTTTGGACTTTGGAAATGTTTTAAATTCTTTTTAAATCAGTCCAAAACATTTTTCAATTATTATATCAAAACATTAGTTCTACAATCTCCCCCTTTTTGATATAATAAAACCAACTTGAAAAATTGTTTGGGATTCTCCCCCTTCAAGTTTAAAACGTTTAAAAATGTGAATAAGAGATGAAAATCTGAAAAGTAAGTAGCTCCCTCTTATTCATTGAAAAATCAATTTTTCAAACCAATTTCTCCCCCTTTTTGTTATATCAAAAAGAATTTAAAATACTTTAAGTTCAAGATAACATAGGAGGCAAAAAAAAATTTTGACACTTAAATTTTTGGTTAAAAATTGGCTCCCCCTTACTCAAAGCATCATAAGAATGTTAGTCCAACATTTATGAATATCTAGTTGAATTAAAAAAAATTGATCAAATAAAATCAAAAACAACTAGAAATTTTTACCAACACTTGAACTCAAGGGAGGATGTGAAGCCTTCCTTCTTCAAGTGTTCTTCCTTGTGTGCATGGAGCTCCCCCTTAATGTTTGACTCGTTGAACACTCTCCATCACACCTAGCAAAAGACAATCAAGTGATTTTTGGTATCCAAATTGCTTTGGATCCATAAACGTTAGTAGCACAAAATTTAGTCCCCTTAGGAATCCATTTTTCAATTTCATCCTTTTTAGTTGAAGTGGTTAGTCCTTTTGGGACCCAAACACTTCTAAAACATTTTCCATTTAAAAAATCTAGGGGCACTAGATTGTCTTACAAAAAATTTGATTTTCCAAAATTATTTTTCTTTTCAAGTTCTTTGGAAATCAAATCTTTTTCCCTTTTTGAGATCATCGACTTCTTTTTGATGATCTCTTTCCATCGTTTGAAGCAAGTTTTGTAAATCTAAAAACTTTAAGCTCAAAATCTTTGATTTTTGCTTCAAACTCTAAATTGGTTTTAGAAAGCAAATCATTTTCGGTTTTCAACTTTGAAATCAAATTTTTTTTTTTTTTTTTCGAAAATGAAGCCTTGAATTCAAAAACCAATTCATCATAGGCTTCTTGTAACTCATCAAATGTATAAGAATTTGAAATAGATGAGTTAGAAGTTACCTCCCCCTCATTGAGGGCCATTATGCATAGGTGGGCTACTTCATTATCGGTGGAGTCTTCATCACTCCAAGTGGCCACGTATGCTTGTTTAGAAGATGATCCCTTCTTTTTGGATTTGTGGGAATTCTTCATCTTCTTCCTCGATTCATGCTTGGATTTTTCCATTTTGTTCTTCATGAACCGGGTGAATTTGTTGAAGAGATAGGACATCTCTTCATCTTCACTTGTGTGACTAGAGCATATAAAATTCTTGTTTTTCTTGCCTTTGCTCCAACACACCTACAAGAGACATTTACTTCGATTTTGGTATCCAAATTGCTTTGGATCCATTAACATTAATTTCAATGTCTCTAGTTCCCTTAGGAACCCATACTTGTCTAATCCTATAAGTTTTTCTTTTCTTTATAGGACAAGTATGCAACGAATGACCATGATAATGGCAATGTGAGCATTTTGCCATTACGGGATGAGATGAATTATTAGAAATGATTTCTTTTTCTTTTGTTAAGCTTTCAAGCTTAACTTTTAAATCAAAATTTTCTTTTTCTAAAACATCTTTACTTGTTTTTGAAAATTCTAAATCATTTTTCAAAATTTCATTTTGATTTTCAAAGTCCATTTTTGTTTTTAAAAGAAAATCATTTTCAGTTTCGAGTTTTGAAATCATTTTCCTAAATTTGGAATTCATGGTCTCAAATTCCAAATATAATTCATTAAAAGCATCTTGTAACTCATCAAAAGAATGTAAATTTAATTCATCTGAGTTAGAAGATACCTCGGGCTCATCGAGAGCCAAAACACCATTCACCTTAGGTGTTGAAGGGAGGATTGCACATGATGAAGCATCATCTTTCTTCTCTTCTTTCCCATAGAATTTCTCAAGCTTCTCCCAGATTTCTTTGGCACTTTTGGATGGGGAGACCTTCTTGGAAATTTCTTCACTTAGGGCACAGAGAAGAATGTGCATAGCCTTTGCATTGAGATGGTCCTTCTTTGTGTCTTCGACACTCCTTTTCTTCTTCTTTTTAGGAGCTTCCGAATGTCCACTTATGATAATCTTCCAAATGTCAAGGTTGAATCCTTGAATGAAATATTTCATAATGTTGCTCCATTGGAAGTAACCTTCTCCTTTGAAGAGAGGAGGACACATGATAGAGCGGCCTTCTTCAAATGAAATCATTGTAGAACCGCTTGCCATTTTCTTGTACGGTGGACTACGAGCGTTGGATCTTTGCTCCTGGATGTTAGTCCTTCGATGGAGACGAGGCTCTGATACCAATTGTTGGGTTTTTAGGCACGCTCGAATCGATCACCGAAACCGTCAAGGAGGGTTGTAAAAGCTTGGTTGTTGAATTGGCTAAAACCGAAAGAAAGGTAGAAAATCTGCACGATGATTTTAGAGTGGTTCGACTTTCTAACCAAAGTCTACATCCACTACCTTAGCACACCACTAAGGATTTACCAATTCACTCAACAATGAATTCTTCCTTTTGAGGACAAAGGGTAACCTTACAACCCTATCTTTTTAATGGCTAAGATAGAACCTCTCTAGTTTTTCTCTCAAGGCTAAACTAGAACCTCTCCTTTTACAAGGGTAGAAAGATGTAAACAAATATACCTCACAAGGTGGGTGTTTACGAGAGTTGAGCTCACAAGAGTGTAAAGAATAAGAACAATGAAAAACAAAACACTCTCTATACAATATTTACAAGAGAAATAAGGAAGATAAAGACTTAAACGCTATTTCTCTTGATCATGAATCTTGGATCTTGTCTCTTTTTGTTTCTTGATGCTAGGAGGCCTTATTTATAGTCCCAATTGAGTTTGTAGCCGTTTATGGCCGTTGGGATCAAAATATATCCGTTTGAAGACTTTAATTCCATCCAAAATGCAATTCAGCTGCTACCCGTTTCGGAACGCCTCAAGCCCGTTTCGGAACACCCTCTTTATAGAGATAGCCGTTGCAGCCTGTCGGGGTACCCGTTTCGGAACACCCTGTATCCGTTTCGGAACGCGTTTCGGAACGCCTTAGACCTGTTTCGAAACGCCTGCATTTTGAATATTATTTGGGAAAGAGCCGTTGGGGTTTATAGCCGTTAGGGTCGTTGCCACGTGGGCGTATCGAAACGGCCTATACCGTTTCGGAACGCTTGGCCCGTTTCGATACGTGTATCGAAACGTTTTGCCACTGGAATCCCCCTGTTTCGAAACGCCCTATGGTGTTTCGAAACGGCCTATGGTTTTTGTGAAATTTGGCCTTTTAAACACATTTAAAAACCTTTTAAAAACGTTTTAAAGTCATTCCAAATTTGGCTACTGCCCTGACAAGTTTCGAGACCTTTGTTTAGGGTTTCGAAACTTTTACTCTAAAAACATGTATTTTGGGCATTTTTCGACTTTCAAAAGAGTAGTTCGATATAGGTATTCAATCGAACTCTTTTAAAACATTTTGTCAAGTTTTAAGGACTTTTGAATTATTTTTGAAGTCTTTAAACAAGTCCTAAAACATTTTTCACATAATTGTTATATCAAAATATTTCTCAACAAAATGATTTAAAGTGTAATTAAAGTAGTCAAAACCATGTTTTAAATGTAACTGTACCGATACGGTGTGGTACCGTATCGATACCCTTAAGGGTTTTAACTACAGTGATTTTCCAGCAGCCAAAACTCGTACTGATACAATTTGTCATCTCGATACGGTGTGCTTTTAAATAGCCAACGGTTAGTTCGCGTACCGATATGATTGTATCGCGTACTGATACGCCCAACTACCCCAACGGTCTTTTTCTCAACGATTTTTTAAATTCCAAGACTGTACCGATACGCTAGCTAAGCATATCGATACGCACCAGCTTGAAGTGCTCAACGGCTATTTTCTTATTGGGACCGTATCGATACGGATTCAAGGGTATCGATACGCCAAGCTGCAGAACTGTATTTATGGTGGAAAATAAAGGCTCCAACGGCTCTAATTCAACCCCAATGGTCCTCAACGGCAACAAACTCAATTAGGAGTATAAAAGACACCTCTAAGCATCAAGAGATGGTTAATGCTTCAATTGTCAACAACATTATGATGAGAGATTGTCTTTAGAGCATAATTGTACATTTCTTGTATAGACAACACTTGTAAGCTATACATTGTCAAAATTGATCAAGTGTTTAGGTTTTGGGTGAGAGTTTAATTGTGCAAACAAATACTTATTAGAGGGATTTCGTGTTTGCTTTGAATTCTCTTTGTATAAGAGTGTCTTGGTTAATCTTTGGGTAGAAAGATTAACTGGTTTGTAAAGGTTGCCTCCTTACCCTAGAAAAAGGGAAGAATTCTTAGTGAATTGGTGAAATCCTTAGTGGTGTGCTAAGGTAGTGGATGTAGGCTTTGGGTTAGAAAGCTGAACCGCTGTAAATCTCGTGTTAATTTTTCTCATCTTTTACCACAACCATAAACACTCAAAAATCAACCTTCTCCACCTCTTGGCAAGTATTTCGATTGTGACCATCGAGCCCAACACGGTTTGAGCTAAAATTAGAGGTTTTAGCTAAAATCACTAATTTTATACACATGTTAGGTGTGTGCATTGTCAAAAGGTTAAAAATATCTATGAATAGATACTACCTTGTAATCACCTTTAGATTATTTAAAAAGAAAATATAGTTTTGAACACCCCTTATAAGTTGTTCCCTTTTTACATATCATTTCAAACTTTTTTAAATAAAATTTATCCATGATATTTATTTTGGATTATCAAATGTGTTAAAAAATAAAATCACTAAAACATTATTTTTAGATTATTTATTTTATAAAATTATCAAACAACACCAAACTAAACATAATAATATTAATACTAATATTAAAATAGTATTTTTATACGTAAAATTCTACCACGCTCGACGAGCACCGCTGAACACCACTAACGTTAAACATCGTTGAACACCATTAAACTAATAAAAAATAAAAATCTCAATAACTCAACATATAATTATAAATTATTTAAAATAAAATTTCAATTAAATTATTTTTCATACATATTATAATTTTTTTCATTTTTAATAATTAGATCAAATACCAACTTTAGTCAATTTAAAAAATAAAAAAAATATAAACCCTAAACCTTGAACTTCCTCAACCACGCCGAGAGAAGATTGAAATTACAACCTTATAATGGAAAACTTAGCCGACTCTGACCTTATTATCTAAAAAAGTTGAACCACATAATCCAGAGAAGCTACCAATTGTCAACCCAGTTGCTCTTAAACTACACATCATTTTAGCATACCTTCGATTTTCCAGATTGTTTGGACGGACCATGACTTCGACTGGTAACTAGAGCAGGAACAACAGTCGGCTGAAGCAAGAGTTTAGGCTTTAGGGTTTTGAGTTTAAAATTTATGGTTTTAGGGGGGTTTATTTTTAAATTGAATGTTGGTGTTTAATCCAATTATTTAAAAAATAAAAATATAATATATATGAAAAACAATTTAATTAAAATTTAAATTTAAATAATTTATAATTATATGTTGATTCCTTGAGATTTTTAATCTTTATTGATCAATTTAATGGTGTTCAGCGATGTTCGTCGAGCGTGGTAGACTCATCCATTTATATACACATGTTAGGTAAACTTTAATTTGCACAGCTCAACTTATTTGAACACAAAACTAAAAATTTTAAATTTAAAATTATAAACCATAAAATCTAGAACCATAAACATTAAACTCAAAACATTAAGACCCTATTTGGTAAAATAACGGTTTGAACCAAAATTAGATGTTTGAGATAAAATTAGAGGTTTGACCGTTCAAATCCTCTATTATAAATGTTGGTGAATAGCGGATTGAGATACCAGTTTGAGGTGAAACCTCTAAATTTAAAGAGCTCATAATAGGAGCCTTTTTCAAATTAGAGGTTTTGATGTAAAAGTTATAAAGACACATCTACCCTTAACAAATATAAAATCTTCAAATAGCATAAATTTAACATTTTTATTCTCATTCTCCACTCTTACATATTTACATTGTTACATTCGTAAATTAATACTTTTTGTTTTTTCCTTTTATTCTCGCATATTTATATTTGTATTTAAATTTAACAATTAAATGAATTATATTAAAAATAATTATATAAATAATAAATTAATATATAGATCATTCAAATATGCTTAGTAATGTTATATTAAAAAATATTTTATAATCTAATTAATATTAATATAAACAAAATATTGACAAATAATAAAATAGCCAAACAAGTATCGAATATAATCATGTCCTTATATGTCGTTTTACTTTTTTAAATAATCAAACAGTTATCAGTTGATTTTACCAAACACTTTTATACAACCAGCTAATACAATCTGTTAGTTAAATCAGCTAATGTAATTCACTATCAGTTAAAATAAATTTACACATACAAATAAATTTGAACTTTAAAATTTAAAGAATTTGTATATCAAATGATTTTTCTTATTAAAATTCTAGTAAACTCTAGAATTATTACATAAATGTTGTGAATAAACTAACGAAGAACAACGAATAAGAATAAAATAACAAAGAGGTGAGAGAAAGAGAGAGATTCATATTATTATCAAAAACTAGACTTGTGTACAATGCCTTCATCTATTTATAGGCATAAGAAGTACATAATATATTAAACTCTAATTAATAGAGATAATATTCCTAATTATAAAGTAAATCAAATCTCCTAGATAATGTTCTTATAATTATAGACATCTACATAGATAAATATTCATAACACTCCCCCTTGGGTGTCTATGAAGATAATGTGTCTCGTTAAAACCTTACTAAGATAAAACCCCAGTGGGAAAAAAATTCTTTAGTGAAGGTGTAGAACTAATGTTTTGATATAATAATTGAAAAATGTTTTGGACTGATTTAAAAAGTATTTAAAATAATTTCCAAAGTCCAAATATTCTGAAACTATGTTTAGGGATGTTTTTAAATAGGTTTTTATTGTGTTTCAAAGCCAAACTTCTCAAACCTGTCCAGATGTTTCGAAACACCATAGGGCGTTTCGAAACAGGGGATTCCAGTAGCGATTTCGTTTCGAAACGTGTTTCGAAACGGGCTTTCCCTGGACTTGATTTTTGCCCAGCGTTTCGAAACGGGCTAGGCCGTTTCGATACGCCCACGTGGCAATGACCCCAACAGTCATAAACCCCAACGGCTATTTTCCCAACCAACTTTTAAATGCAAGTGTTTCGATACGGTCCTATAGCGTTTCGATACGGGTTTCGAAACGACCAGGAGGCGTTCCGAAACGAACATGAGGCGTTCCGAAACGGACATGAGACGTTCCGAAACGGCCAGGAGGCGTTCCGAAACAGATGCCCTGACAGACTGCAACGGCTCTTTCTACATTGAGAGTGTTTCGAAACGGCATCGAGCGTTTCGAAACGGGGAGCTGCAGAATGCATTTATGGTGGGAATTAAAGTCCTCAACGGCTCCAATTTGATCTCAACGGCTAGCAACGGCTACAAACTCATTTGGGAGTATAAAAGGGACCTCCAAGCATCAAGAGAAGGCTAATGCTTCAATTGTCAATCAACAAATGATCAAGAATTGTCTTAGAGCCTAAAGTGTCAATTATTGTATAGACAAACACTAGTGAGCCAAAATTGTCAAATTTGCTCAAGTGTTTTAGGTTTTGGGTGAGAGCTTAATTGTGCAAACAAACACCTATTAGAGGGTTTAAGTTTGCCTCTTGTTTCTCTTTGTAAAAGAGGGTTTTGATCAAGGCTTTGGGTAGAAGCTTGATCGGTGTAAAGGGTTTCCTCCTAAGCCTAGAAAAGGGGACGAATCAATTAGTGGAATTGGTTGTGAAATCCTTAGTGGGGAGCTAAGGTAGTGGATGTTGACCTTGGTTAGAAGGTTGAACCACTATAAATCATTGTGTCTTTATTCTTTCTAGCTTCCTAAACCCTTCCACCCAAAAATCCACCTCTCCACCACTTGGTGAGCATAATCGGTTGAACGAATCGAGCCCCACACAACCCAACAATTGGTATCAGAGCTTGGCTCAATCGAAGAGGATTAACATCCTATTGAGAAGATCCGGCAAGCTCGATCACTAGTTCATCAACCGGCTCAAATGGCGCAATCCATAGACAAACCACCTTTCTTCGACGGACATTCTATGCCCATTGGAAGATAAAGATGAAGTTCTTCATCAAGTCTAGAGATTACAAGCTATGGGACATAGTTGAAGATGGTCCGTTTATGCCTCAACGAAGCAAAGCGGAGTGGAGTGCCGACGATCGCAAGAAGATGGAGCTAAATTGTAACCCCCTCGTCCCGGTTTGGTCGGATGACCTATCCGAGTGGGTCACACGGGGAAAACCGAGCGAAAACCCCTAAGGATTTCCCCTCGGTTAACAACCCTATATTTTTTTTACTTGTCTAGATGCACATTAAACCTAGGCATACTCTTGAGATAAGCATACTCAAAAATCACAGCAATCGGAAAACAATAAGGGACTCAATTGAATAAAATACGAATTTAGGGACCAATTTGTAAATTCTGGAAATTAAGAGTACTTTACCAAATTTTAAGTTACCATTATGAAATTAGTCATGTTTCATGCCTCTCTACCAAATTTCAACTCAAACGGACATCCCAAACTCAAGCAATTGCACATACGAGAATCAGGACTAAAACGTAAAGCTTGTAAACCTCAAAATTTATGCCCAATCGAAACCTTTGACCAAAGTTTCGAAACCTTGTCCAAAGGTTTCGAAACTTTGGCCTCCAGTAGCCCCTGGAACCCAAAAATTTGCAAAGGTTTCGAAACTTTACCCCTAGTTTCGAAACCTAGATGCAGGGGAGCATATTTTGCTTCATTCTAATGACTTTCAATGATATAAACACATTAGAATCATACATATGAGTTTAAAAGAGGCAAAGACACTCAACACCAGCCACCCAAGCCTAGATGCATACGTCATAGATTAAACGTACTCCAACATATTCAAACATCAAACAACCATAAAAATAGCACCCACAGTACATGTTAACATTCAAAGAGCAATTTATGCATGACTTATAATTTATCATGGCAACACAAACCATGCAAAGGAAAAATATAAAGGATGTCCATACATGCTCTCAAACAACCAACAACTACTCATCAAAACCATACATGTCCCATTGCTCAAACTATTACATGTCTAACATTTAAAAGTCATACTTGATAAACTCAAGTCCAAAACCACACTTGAAACCTTCCACTTGCACAAGCAACCCACGAACTAAGGATCTGCAATGTTGAACAAAGAGAGCGTAAGCAATAATGCTTAGTGAGGGTAAGCTCTAAAAACAAACCTCAACATTGCAGGGTCCGAGCACAGTCTAACCAAAGCATCACACAAACATATCAAGAATTTACAAGAGCCACAATATAAGATGCATGAACAATTTATACTGTAAATGTCATGCTCTCCAAGCTCTAACTTCCTCAATATAAACAGCCACAACCCAAATTTCCATGCCTAACATGTACTCAACATGACATCACCGTCATACACCATTTCCATGCATAGCATGTACTCATCATGACATCACCGTCATACACCATTTCCATGCATAGCATGTACTCAACATGACATCACCGTCATACACCATTTCCATGCATAGCATGTACTCAACATGACATCACCGTCATACACCATTTCCATGCATAGCATGTACTCATCATGACATCACCGTCATACACCATTTCCATGCATAGCATGTACTCATCATGACATCACCGTCATACACTATTTCCATGCATAGCATGTACTCAACATGACATCACCGTCATACACCAACCACATTTCCATGCATGCTTTATGCAATACCAATCATGCCTCAACACACATGTATAATACAATATACATAAGCATTCATACATTTAAGTTCATCCAAAGGCTTTAGATCAAGTTTAGGATTAGGCTACCACACTAATCCCAACTCTAGGTGGGTCTACCAAGCCCGACCTAGTCCGTATACTCGAACCAACCATTTTAAAACCACTTAAAATATTTAACCACTCACCTAAGCTTCCAAGCTCAAGACCAAGCAAGCAACAACCTTCAATTTTCCGGATTCACTTCCGATGCTTCACCAATGCCCAAACTTGATTCTAATCAATCCCAAACACCAACAAAATATCCAAAATCAATAACTTGTCATCGAAACTAACCCGGAACATAATTCAAACATTAAGCTCAACATTTCAAGCCAAGAACCCTTTCAAACTCCTCATTTTCGTACTCATATTTTACCCAGCAAAAAATACCATTTTCGAACATCCAAATGACATCTAAATGGTCCCAAAACACTTTCCTCACATACATATATCATCAGCCTTTCAACCTAACTCTAAAACTCACCAAAATTCAAGTTTTAGACTATTCAAAAATGGCCATAAATACCCATTTCGGATTTTCATCCAAAATTACTCATTTTAACATATTATGTGTATTTTAAGGTGACTAACTCAAAACCCATCTCAATAATTCAAAATCAATTGAAAAACTCAATAAAAACTCAGATTTTCATTAAACTTGAAAATCACAAAAGTGGGTAGTTTCGAAATATAAAACTATGTAAACGTAGAGGATGAAGAGGAGAGTTCGAATATGTAATTACCTTCAAAAACGCCCTTGAATTGAGGAAGAAATCAAAGGAAATAGTAATGAGGGTTTGAGAGAATTTGGGGTGTTTATGAACGGTGAAGAAGAAAGATGAAGAAGAAAAGATGATATAAGGTGGTGTTTATTTTTATTTTGGTTTAATTACCAAAATGATCCCTCCTTTGCTTTCTAAACTCAATTTGATTAAAATAAATTTTACCAACTCGAACCAATTAACTCGACTAACTCCTAACCCCAAAACACGGATGTTACATAAATTGCAAGGCCTTGCACATCTTGTTTTGTGCTTTTGGCCCATCCATCTATGAGAAGATGTCTTCTTGTGAGAGTGCCAAGGAGGTATGGGACAAGCTTGAAGTCACATACGAGGGGATCGATGAAGTCAAGGAGACCAAGATTGGGCTCCTAACCTTGGAGTATGAGAACTTCAAAATGGATCCGGAAGAGAACGTTGAGAAAATGTTCGATAGATTCTCCACCATCACCAATGGTCTCAAAGGGTATGGAGAACCCATTCCGGAAGAAAAGCTTGTTCGAAAGCTCATCTACTCACTTCCCGGGTCTTGGGACTCAAAGAGGACCGCCATCATCGAAGCAAAGAATTTGAAGACTTTGAAGCTTGATGAACTTATGGGGTCACTCCTTACTCATCAAATCATGAAGAAGAACAAAGAGGATGAGAAGAAGAGGGAAGAAATTAGAGCTATGGGAGAGAAGAAAATCAAAGGGCTTGGCATCAATGCAAGTGCCAT
This sequence comes from Hibiscus trionum, assembly GCA_030270665.1. Lineage (NCBI taxonomy): Eukaryota > Viridiplantae > Streptophyta > Magnoliopsida > Malvales > Malvaceae > Hibiscus > Hibiscus trionum. The sequence continues at coordinate 3,335,493 of BSYR01000016.1, forward strand.
GGCTCTCAAATCCTCCACTTGCCATCATGACTACTCAAGTGAAGAGGAGGATGAAGATGAAGAGATAGTTCATCTCTTCAAGAAGTGTGCCCCGTTCATGAAGAAAGCCTTGAGAGAGCTTGAACGAGAACCTAAAAGAAAGGAGAGGGCAAGCACTTCAAGCCATAAGAAGAAGGCACATGTGGCTACTTGGAGTGATGAGGACTCCACCGACGATGAACAAGCCAACCTTTTCCTTATGGCCATCGAAGAAGATTCAAGGGTAACTTCTAATTCATCTACTTCATGTTCTTACACTTTTGATGAATTACAAGATGCCTATGACGATTTGGTTTTAGATTTTAAAAGCCACATCTTGAAAAACAATAAATTGATTTCAAAGTTGAAAATTCAAAATGATTTGCTTTCTAAAACCAAACTTGAACTTGAAGCAAAACTTGAAGAGTTTGAATTAAAATGTTTTGATTTACAAAAATTGCTTCAAAATGTTCAAGAAGGAAAAGATTTGATTTCCAAAGAGCTTGAAAAGAAAAATAATTTTGGAAAATCAAATTTTTATGTTAGACAATCTAGTGCCCCTAGATTTATTAAAGGAAAATGTTTTAGAAGTATTTGGGTCCCAAAAGGACTTAGTACTTCAATTAAAAAGGATGACATTGAAAAATGGATTCCTAAGGGGACTAAGATTTGTGCTACTAACGTTCATGGATCCAAAGCAATTTGGATACCAAAAGTTACTTGATTGTCTTTTGCTAGGTGTGATGGAGATGTTCAACAAGTCAAACATTGAGGGGGAGCTCCATGCACACAAGGAAGAACACTTGAAGAAGGAAGGCTTCACATCCTTCCTTTGGGTTCAAGTGTTGGTAAAAATCTAGTTGTTTTTGCATTTATTTGTTTTATTTTTATTTTATTCAACTTGATGATCATAAATGTTGTGACTAACATTTTGATGATGCCTTGAGTAAGGGGGAGCCATTTTAAAACCAAATTCTTACTTTTGTCAACTTTTTACCTCTATTGTTATTTTTGAACTTAATGTTTTAAATTCTTTTTGATATAACAAAAAGGGGGAGAAATGGTTTGAAAAATTGAATTTTCAAATGAATAAGGGGGAGCTTTATTTGATTTCATATCTTTAGTCTCTTATTCACATTTTTAAAGTTAAAGGGGGAGAATCCCAAACAATTTTTCAAGAGAGTTTTATTATATCAAAAAGGGGGAGATTGTAGAACAAATGTTTTGATATAATAATTGAAAAATGTTTTGGACTGATTTAAAAAGTATTTAAAATAATTTCCAAAGTCCAAATATTCTGAAACTATGTTTATGGATGTTTTTAAATGGGTTTTTATTGTGTTTCAAAGCCAAACTTCTCAAACCTGTCCAGATGTTTCGAAACACCATAGGGCGTTTCGAAACAGGGGATTCCAGTAGCGATTTCGTTTCGAAACGTGTTTCGAAACGGGCTTTCCCTGGACTTGATTTTTGCCCAGCGTTTCGAAACGGGCTAGGCCGTTTCGATACGCCCACGTGGCAATGACCCCAACGGTCATAAACCCCAACGGCTATTTTCCCAACCAACTTTTAAATGCAGGTGTTTCGATACGGTCCTATAGCGTTTCGATACGGGTTTCGGAACGACCAGGAGGCGTTCCGAAACGGCCAGGAGGCGTTCCGAAACGGATGCCCTGACAGACTGCAACGGCTCTTTCTACATTGAGAGTGTTTCAAAACGGTATCAAGCGTTTCGAAACGGGGAGCTGCAGAATGCATTTATGGTGGGAATTAAAGTCCTCAACGGCTCCAATTTGATCCCAACGGCTAGCAACGGCTACAAACTCATTTGGGAGTATAAAAGGGACCTCCAAGCATCAAGAGAAGGCTAATGCTTCAATTGTCAATCAACAAATGATCAAGAATTGTCTTAGAGCCTAAAGTGTCAATTATTGTATAGACAAACACTAGTGAGCCAAAATTGTCAAATTTGCTCAAGTGTTTTAGGTTTTGGGTGAGAGCTTAATTGTGCAAACAAACACCTATTAGAGGGTTTAAGTTTGCCTCTTGTTTCTCTTTGTAAAAGAGGGTTTTGATCAAGGCTTTGGGTAGAAGCTTGATCGGTGTAAAGTGTAACCCCCTCGTCCCGGTCTGGCCGAATGACCGGTCCAAGTGGGCCACACGGGGAAAACCGAGCGAAAACCAATTAAGGTTCCCCCTCGGTTAGCAACCCTATATTTTTTTTTCTTTTCTTTTCTAGATGCTTGTATTAAATCCTATGTGAGGGGACACGCAGCGAACAAACACGGACACAAAACTCACAAGCCTGCAATTAAACAACCAAATTTTCCATTTTAAGTAGGACGTATCGATACACCTACATAGGGTATCGATACGCCTTGACCAAAGTCAACCCTCTCCGTCGACTCAGGGAAGACCGTATCGATACACCATTAAGCGTATCGATACACACCTCTCGGTCAACATCACTCGGTCAACTAAGTTGAACCGTATCGATACACTTCACCCCGTATCGATACGCCCTGCACTCCACAACTCCCCAGGATTTCAGAGAGTTGGGACCGTATCGATACACTCCTGTGTATCGATACGCTCAGCCTGATTTAAATCTCAGAGAGTTGAGACCGTATCGATACACAGGGGTGTATCGATACGCCCTGCTTTACAATACTCTGCTTTCAGCAAAAACACATAAGTCTCACACTCTAGATGCATAACAAAGCCTCCCTAGACACAAACAACACACAAACAACCTTTGATAACCAAGATGTCAACACACATAGCATTCAAACGCACAAGTATCATGCATCTCAAGAATTCATACAATTACCAAAAAGATACATACTTAGCACATATAAGTTCATGCCTTAGAACAAAACATATATGCATACAAGTCATGCATCATAAGCAAGCTTTACAATCCAAAATATCCCCATATCATTAAGTCATAAAAAGCTCATACAACAACTTTTGCCACATTGCTAACTAATACAAAATCCCCACCGTACTTGAGCTACAAAACTTGGAAGCCCTTCTTGCCTTGCTCCGAGCTAACGCCACACTAATGATCTGCATTGTTGAACATTGAGAGCGTAAGCTATAAGCTTAGTGAGGGTGCTCTAAAACGAAAATCAACAACAATGCAGGGTTCAAGCATGTACTCCCTAAACCTCATATCTAACATGCATAGGTAACATCACAAGTAGTCCTAGCTAGTCCATCAAGTGGCATAATATGGCATATTACCTCATACTAAGCACCAAGCATCAATATCAATAATCATGTTTCAACACCATATCACCATATATGAATAAGTTAATTGGCCACTTTAAATTACCCCGATTGTGCGGATTTGAAACTCAACAACACTTTACCTCGGTGGGATTTCACTCATCACCGGCCTTGCATGGACGGGATTCCACTCATCGCCACATGCCCTACGGATGGGATTCTACTCATCATCACGTAGAAATGAATAAAAGATTCCGGTAGAATATTACATTACCGTACTCCTCCTTGGTGCCTCAACGCCACCAAGGCCACGTACGTTTTGACTCAATTTGTGTGCACACTAATCCTAATGATCGATCATTTACAACCGGTAATTATTTAGTGCCAATTATCATTTACCACAACACGTTTTCCATCAATCATAACTCATGCTCATCACATATATATACACCTCATGAATATACATGTACAAAACCACCAAGATCACAAAAGCATAGTTAAGTAAGCACAATAGCATATATGGATATCAACGGATAACTAACAACTCGAATTAACTATAAGTGGCCTACCAAGCACACTTTACACAAGCACACTACACATACTCGAACCAACTTTAGGATAAGTTTAAAACCACTCACCGCCCTTCCTTTGTCAATCGAAACAATCCTCCTACGACCTCGTATTCGGCTCCAAAGCTCCTTCAACGTTTCTTCTTGCTTCTAACCAAACAAAACACACTTATTACACCATAATTCAATGCTAAAACTCAACTAACAACTCACTTCACAAACATAAGCTATATTCTTCAATTTTTCAATCCACAATCATCCCAAAAACTCAATTTTCGTACTCCTCAAACACCTTGCTAAAAACTCCACTTCCAAACACCCAAATGACCTCTAACACATCCCAAATCACTCTCATATCATACCCTAACCATCAGCCCTTAGTTTTCAACATAAACTTCACCAAAAACCAAGTTTTAACACCTTAAAATTTACCCTATGAGTTTAATACGAATTTTCATCCAAATTTAACCAAATTGACATATAATGTGTATTTCATCATGATTAAGCTAAATCCCAACTCAAAACATTAAAACAATTTGGAAAACCACCTAAAATCCAAACTTTAACATAAAACCATAATTTTTCAAAGTCTCATATTTTTGAATTTTAAGACCAAATATAGATAGAGAATAAGGAGGAGAGTCGGAAAACATAATTTACGTTTCAAAACGATGTTGAAATCAAGTAGTATGACCAATCAAATAGTGAAAAGCTTGAGAGAGTTTGATGATGGTGTTTCACGTTTAGAAGAGAATAGAAGAGAAGAAGAAGATGATAACTCTTTATAATTTAAAGTTATCTTACTTTATTTAAAAGTTTTGGGTAAAATCGCAACATAGGTCCCTCCCCTTTTATTAAAGCTCAATTACACCACAACTTAAGTTGAGTGACACTATTTAAATTTTATTAACTCGACTATAAACTCGGTTTACTCCTAGGCCCAAAACACGGGTGTTACATAAAGGGTTTCCTTCTAAGCCTAGAAAAGGGGACGAATCAATTAGTGGAATTGGTTGTGAAATCCTTAGTGGGGAGCTAAGGTAGTGGATGTAGACCTTGGTTAGAAGGTTGAACCACTATAAATCATTGTGTCTTTATTCTTTCTAGCTTCCTAAACCCTTCCACCCAAAAATCCACCTCTCCACCACTTGTTGAGCATAATCGGTTGAACGAATCGAGCCCCACACAACCCAACAGAAGGAAAAAGAGTACATACATCTTTGATACGCATAACATGTTGCATCATTAAAAACCTCGCCAAGAAAACCTATTGGAACAAAACCTCGGTTAAGGGAAAAAGAGTGCAACGCCTATTTACCCCCCTCATGAAAACATCACATAAAATATTTGAATCTTCATAATTCAATCTTAAATACTATTTTTCTAAAGATCGTGGGGGATGGAACTTTGGAGTAATATGTTCCATGATGTATCCACCTTTCATTATCTCTACACAAGATAGTATTTGTATCATATCTTCTGAAAGTAAATCACATATCTTCTGGATATGTTGGGTCAATGGTCTTAGCCAAACACATTTTTAGTTTGCCTCGTGTATAACAATTATTTCAACAAGATTTGAGGAGGCATTGACGAATGTTTGAAGATCTAAAGGTAATGATCTTTGTATATACATGGATATTTCTTGACTAACTAATATATGGTGCTTCAAGACCAAGAAAAGATATAATTATCTTTATTCACATCCAACAATCTTACAACTATTGGGATACTCAATAGATATGGTTTATCCATAATGAATCTTCGTTAAGATTCTTTCAGCTTATGTCCATTCATAGACAAAACGCATATTTAAGTGCTCGATCTTTAGGTGGAGATAAAACCACATCTCAATATTCTTTTTCTCGTATGCTTTCATTAAATGCATTGAAAAGTACTTTAAGGGTTTCTAATTTAAAGCTCTTCAGGAGTTTTAATGAAATTCAAATTATCATAATGAATCTTGATCCAAAACTCCTTTATAAAATACATAAGGAAATCTAATCATTCTTGCAATATTTCCTCAATTAGTACTTATTAAGGCGATTATATCAAATGTGCCAAAATATTCAATGAGACATGTCCAAATAAATTTCCTCAAAAATTTTCAAATGCTTCTAGCATTTTAAATTCTTTAAAGATAAATAGGGATCCATAAATAATTAGACGCATGTAATATATTTTATAACTGCCAAAATAATTGCATCCACCATAAAGTAATTAAAACTCTTCATAAATCATAAGTCAAGTCGTATTTACGACTACTTATTTGTACCTCACTTGCATTACACATTTAGGTGTTTGGACTGCTAGTCCAAATATTTCTCTTTTAGAAGTTCAAAATGTTATTTTATATTGGTCAATCATTTCAACATCTATAGGTTCTTATACAAGATCATCATTTTCTCTCTTTACTTCTATTTCTATAGAAGTATTCTATGTAAAATTGTTTGCAAAATCGTTGTCGACAACTTTTCTATTTTCGTTTCATTCTCGTAGTGACATAACTCATCGAGATCTCTTCAAGATTTCAATCTTTATTTCAGGTACTTGAAACTCTTCAAGAGTTTTATAATTAGTTATGTCTTAGGTATCTTTAGGAGCACTCGCCTCCAATATATGATCATCTCATACTACTTTCTATTTACGAGAATTTTGATCATTGGAACCAATTTCAACTATCATGCGTCAGGCATGATTTATATCCATTTGCTCTAACATGTAATATAATCTTAGAGCATTTTCAGCTGGTATATGAGACTTGATTACTCTAATTAGGTTAGTAAATATGTCTGACAGTTGACATACAATAACTTGAATTATCTTATGAACTTTTAGGTCATATTCGAGGATCTAGATAATGATAATTCATTTTCCTTCTTTATCCAGTTGATTATTCTCTCCCCTGATGTTGAGAAAAATCATCTCATAAATGATTCTCTAATTAATGTTTAAGAGTTTAAACATAAATGGAGACTCGTACTCAATATATATTCTCAACCCTTTTTATTTACCCATTTTGTGCGTTGTGGTGGAGCAATTCACATCGCACATTCAAAAATTATAAAATGAGAAATGTATGACTTCTGACCAAAAACCAATCATAACGGAGAGTTTATTATAACTCGTTGGCTTGATTCGTATAAGTGTTGCTATATGGAAACACCATATAAATAATAACTCTTTTGTTCTCATAGTTTATCTATTTAAAGAGAATGCATCCAATTGAAATTTTGCTAAATTGTATTTTTCATAATCAATAGGCTTTGTAGCAATTGATATAGCCTAAAGTATAAATCCACTAGCTTTTGCAAGACGAATAGTCTAATTGCATAATTTGAATTCTTTTAGAATCAATCTCACAAACTTCTAGTTGTAAGTTATATAAAACAATGTAGATGTATCTACTAAAATCATATAAACGTTTCCACATTTGTGGATATATGGGCCCATATTTCATTCAGATATGCAAGACATGCAGTCTCAACTTCAGTACAAGAACTTCAAGTTCTAGTTCTTTTGGTAAGTGGAATCAACTAAATTCTTTTAGAACAAACAACACAAGAACTTCACGTTCTTTTAGTAAGTGGAATTTAATAAATTTCTTTAAGCAACACAAGAACTTCATGTTCTTTAATAAGTGAAATTTAATTAATTCCTTTAAGAATAAGCACTACAAGAACTCCAGATTCTTTTCATACATGTGCATGTAAATCTCAATAATTTTCGCATCATTATTGATCAGGATGGTCTAACCGATCATGCCAACTATATACATGCGTGTATATATATTTCTGAATTTGGTAAACTAGAAGTTTACCATAACATGTGATTCAATTTCACACGTACATGTTTAATACAACCATCAAAACTATTCCTTTGAATAGGAATAAATTTAGCTCTTTTAGAGCTTTTAATAGAAATTATCTTTTGGTAGCAATATATAGCTCTTCTAGAGCTTTCCACTGACTTTTGGCTACCAGAACTTATATTCACATTGACTTATTTCAAAGGCCAATTGATAACACATGTTATCTATAATTCCCAAAGGATTATTTTGCGAACTCATATTGCTTTCTTAAAATTTTCACTTCTAGTGGTGATGATATTATTACCATCAACGGTAGTTTTTACAATGTTCGCAATTCTGTACTTTTCATAATGTGCTTTCTCTCAAGAACTTATTGCTCTTCTGGAGCATCAATATTTTCAGTACTTTGAGATATAGTACTCACATTTTCCCTTGCATTAAATGAGAAAATATATCTTATGCTTCTACTAAGCATAAATCGTCACTATAAATTGTATTTGATAAGTAATTATGTTAAACAAAATAAATAAATATCATAATATATAAATATAAAACGTAAATAATTAATATGTAAAGTAAATAAAAAGCAAAATAAATGAAAGGTAAATAATTCTCTTCAAAGTTATGAGAATAATTAGAAGATGATTTATTCCCTTCGAGGGTTATAAGGAAATCAACAACGTCCAAATGAGTTGGACCAGCAATGTCCAAATAAGTTGGACCAATATCATCTTCATCATTTTTCGCAAATAAAATTTACTTCTATTTTCTTTCCTTTATCATTCAATGATTGTTGATTTTTCAGTGTACAATAAGTACGGGACCAATGGGTTATTACATCACATTGGTAATAAAAAAGATTTTACTTTCTCAGAATGATCTTTTATCACTCTTGTCATCCTTATAACCTCACTACCGGTGGGTAGAAATATTCTTAAAATGACCATAATGTCTATGTCCATGGCCTCGACCATGACCACAACTACTAATGTGACATTTATTATTTCCATTATAAAATCTCACATTCACTTTAGGGAATAGAGTAGAGCCGGTGAGCCTTTAAAATCATTTTCACGATATTGTGTCTGAGGACAACATTATTTGTATAGAAAAATAGAATATGTTTTTATTAACATATTCTCATCGCAGAGAACAAAGATTTAATCATCGTACGCGACATTGTTAAACCAGTTCACAATGTCCTTTAAAAACATCCTTTGAAACCAATAGCCTCGTAGAACGGGATGTCCAACCAATATACTTGAATTATATCGAAGTTATGTCTCTAATTGAATAATGATTTACCATGTTTGCATTCACTTCAGGGAATAAAACAAATCCAATAATCGCATGGAATAAACATCATGCTTGCATTCACTTCAGGGAATGCCCCATCATTGATAATCGCATGAAATAAACATCATGATTTGCATTCACTTCAGGAAATGCCTCCCACGAAAATTCTTGTCAAGATGAATTTTTTGTAACATGAACTTGGGAGAAGTCTATAGTCGATTTTTTCAACGTAGAAGAAATATTGCTTTCGAACAAAATCATCATGATTTATCGTACTTTAAAATCATAGTTTAAGGGGAAAAGTAGAGTTTATCGATAATGATTTTCTTCTCGAGGACGATAGAGACATAGCTAATGACAGAGACATCTTTTCATAATCCTTTTATATCACGTCTCTTTCCACGTCATTCAAACATATCATGTAAAACTCAAAACACGTTTAAAAATCTCAAATATTATCAATAGGATAAAATAAACTAAATATTGATAAATAAATCACAACAAGTATGTAAGGAGTAAAGTAAATAAACCATAAAAAATATGAAGAACTTGACAGAAATTTACCATTTTCTCTTAAAATTTACGCATATGCAAAACACAACATAGGAAACTATTTTTTATCGAAACAGTGAAAAGCACTAACAAAATAAAAAAAATAATCGATTGATACTGAAATTAAAATACAACCAATCATGGTATACCCATCTCTGTTAATTCGTCCTTTGATTTGTGAGAAATCACAAATTCATCTTTACCCAATGCTTAAATACAATCGAACACGCCCCTATTTGGTTTTTCCAAAAAAAATTAAAAACCAAGTTAAAATATAGAGAGAAATGTAATCAGTAACAAAAAGAAAATTGAGGAAGAAAAAAAAATTTTATCTTTGGTTCACACTGGAATCGAATTCTTTTCAATAATTTTTTTTTAAATTCGAACAACGAAGATCTCAATTGATTAGAAGCTCGTGCTGATAACGTGTTGTGAATAAAATAACGAAGATCAACGAATAAGAATAAAATAAAAAAGAGATGAGAGAAAGAGGAGATTCGTATTCTTATCAAAAACTAGACTTGTGTACAATGTCTTCATCTATTTATAGGCATAAGAAATACATAATACATTAAACTCTAATTAATGAAGATAATATTCTTAATGATAAAGTAAATTAAATCTCTTAAATAAAGTTCTTATCATTATAGACATCCACGTAGATAAATATTCATAACAATAAATTATTTTTTGGCTTAAATTTAAACCCACACTAACATGTAATCTTAACAAACCTAATAAAAATGGGAGGATATAATATATTAACGATTAATTGCAAATATGGGTTTTGGCACTCAACGTCAGGCCATCCGGTGTCAGCTATGTTTAAATGCATAAAAATCATTTGTTTTTTTTATGATCTTGTCCAACACTTTAAAATTAAACTCTACATTATAATTTTAAACTCTAAAATTTAAATTATAATTTTAAATTTAATTTTTTTAGGGTTGTTAATAAAAAATATACGATTCTTGTTATTAATGTTTATTTGATTTTTTAATGGAATCTAGTAGAATATAATTAATTACATTCTTAAAAACTTGTGTTCCATTAATCAGAACTTTTTTATATAATTAAACAAAGACATTAAACCCTAAGTCTTAAAACCTAAACACTAAAACTCTAAACCCTAAACACTAAATCTTAAAACCTTAAACCTTAAACCCTAAACCTAAACCTAAAACCATAAATCAAAAACTTAAACCCTAAACACTAAACTCCTAAAACATTGACACTAAATCATAAACCCTTTTAAGGTTATTAGATTCTATTAAAAACAAAACAAACATTAATTATAAAAATTTATAGAATTTTTATTAATAGTCTTTAGGGCTATTAATAACAAAATTCAATTTTTTTAATATTTAAAATATAAATAAAAACATCAAAAGAGGACAGACGATTCCTCTTTTGCTTAAATAGGTTTTATTCAACAGAATCTTACATGGAGATTTGGGAAGAGGCGGAAATTTATGCCTACATTTTTTTTTACAAATAATTTGTGCCTACATTGAACTTGGGCTAAATAGTTAATTATTTCTTGGAAAGTGAAATAAATAAGAGTTTAAGACGTGTTTAATTAATTAGGCAAGTGCTAATTCCCATGCGGCTGTCCATCACAACAATTAATTGTTTTTCCTGCCTTCTTTAACGTGGGATTTGCATCACCTCAAGGTTGGAACTTGGAAATGACAATTGACAAGTATATAACAGAGAATACTTCGTTTTCGGAAATCAAATATATATACAGAGTTAAAAACCTAACAGAGAAAGCATAACCGAAAGCCCTAGCCGTCTGCAATTTTTTTTGTTTTCAAGTGGCTGGCGACCGCACTAATTTTAATGTTAATTGTCGACAGTAAGTAATTGTTTTTTTATTTTACTTTTTATGTTTTTATTTTTATTTAAATAACTATATTTTTATGACATATTATTTCTCTACCTTTTGGTACGTATCCTCTGCCTTTTGGCACTTTTTATTTTGTTATTCGATCGTTTGACCGATTCTTTGATTTCTTATCAGGGTTAAATTTGACGTTGTCGCGACTGATCAAGATGACGTTTTTTAATTATCATATTAAAATCCTTATTTTGGACCCTCAAACTGAATTTGGATACGAGCTCAGAATCATTGTTCTTGTTCGCAATTGAGTTGTGGTAATGACTGTGTTGTCAACATGCCTTATTATTGTAATATGTATTTTTAATGTCGTTTGTATTTTTTAATGTCGTTTGTTGTTGGTTTTTTACCTTTCATTGTCAAGCGTAGGTGATGTTTGTATCTATTTTGTTTCGAGTCTTTGAGTTAATGTTTTATCCTTTCTTTGTATGGTCTTGTTTATGATCTAAAGACGTTAGCTTTTGTGTATTTAAGAATATGTCTGGGTCAAATTTATTTACCTGGGTGGTTACTCTCATTCTATATAGGATGAGTCTACCACGTGCGAGGAACACCGATGAACATCACTAATGATGAACACCGACGAACATCATTAAATTAATTAATAAAGATTTAAAATTTTAAGGACGTATCATACAATTAATAATTATTTTTAAAAATTCAATTAAATTATTTTTATATATTAAAATTTTAATTTTTTTAATAAGGGTAAACTATATATTTAGTACCTCACCTATTTCCGTATTTCTATTGAACCCTCATTATTTAAATATTATTTCAATTTGATTCTATTTTTTATAAAAAAATAATTTAACCCTTAAGCCTCAACCTAAAACCCTAAACTATTAAACCTTAAACTCTTAAACATATACCCTAAACCATATACCATTAAAAATAATTTCACCATCATCGATTCAATTCAATTCAATGAATTGTTGAATTCTGCTAAAAAATTCAATTAAATTATTTTTTACATATATCAAAATTAATTAAACCCGAATATCCTAGGATTAACATTATCATCTTATTTGAGATGAAGAGGCCATCACAATTAATTATAATAATCGATGAATTGAATCTAGGAGATGGATGCAAAGAAATGGATGCTAAACGCCGAAATGATGAAGATCGGAGGTCAATTCTTTTGCTTTTACTCTCTATTGACTTTAATAATTGGATTTTGATGGACATGCATAAGAACGATATGGACCCTTAAGCACATGCTTTGTTCGAAACTCTTTCCCATCTATTTGTTTGTAGTTTTCAGAGATAGAAAGACTTATAAACTAACTGATGTGGTTTGCATGCACAGATAAATGGGTTCAGTTTTTTTGGATCTTATTTTACTTAATTCTGGAATGTGTTAAATGTTTCTTCCCGAGAAACTTCGAAGTTTTCTATAATGGTTGATACTCTAGTATTGTTAACCGTGTGAATTAATATTTGAATTGTTCAATGTGAGAGCTACTGCCATGGCTTCAAAGTTTAGTCTTTCATTCTGTGTTCGTCAATGGTTCCATTTGAGTTTGTCTGCACTGTAAATTTGCATTTGAAAGCATCGATTCAATTCATCGATTATTGTGATTAATTGTGATGACCTCTTCATCTCAAATAAGATGATAGTGTTAATTTTAGGAGATTTGAGTTTAATTAATTTTGATATATATATATAATAATTTAATTGAATTTTTTAAGAGAATTCAACAATTCATTGAATTGAATCGATGATGGTGAAATTATTTTTAATGATATATGATTTAGGGTATATGTTTAAGAGTTTAAGTGTTTAAGGTTTAATAGTTTAGGGTTTTAGGTTGAGGGTTAAGGGTTAAATTATTTTTATAAAGAATAGAGTCAAATTGAAATAATATTTAAACAATGAGGGTTCAATAGAAATACAGAAATAGGTGAGGTACTAAATATATAGTTTAACCTTATTAAAAAATAAAATTTTAATATATAAAAATAATTATTAATTGTATGATGGATCCTTAAAATTTTAAATCTTTATTAATTAATTAAATGGTGTTCATCGGTGTTCATCATTAGTGGTGTTCATCGGTGTTCGTCGCACGTTGTAGAATTTTCCTTCTATATATATAGAGAGAGAGAGAAAGAGACAGTTAGGATCTACTTATACTATACAAAACTCAATTGCTTTTACATTTTTTTAATAGTTGGATGATGATAATAAATGACTAAGATTATTTTTTTTATTTTTACATTTTTTAGACCGTTAGATGAAAATAAATGAATTAAGAATGGCAACTAGGCGGGGCGAAATCTGACCGGGTTCGCCCCGACCCGAGTCTAACAGTTTCTCATCAATTTTCTAATTTTTCTCATCAACCGGTCATACAAATGAAAAATATAAAAAATAACAAAACATAAATCTAAACAAAAATATATTGCAGATACAAATCTGAAATAAAAAAAAATATGAAAGTTTCAAATTAATGAAAATGATACAGACTGAACATGCAAAAAAAAACTCATAAATAAAATGAAAATACAAATGACAAATCAAAGAAATAGAGAAAGATAACAAAACCCATAAAAAATAGATTGAACATCTAAATCTAAAAAGAAAATATAAAATATTTTAACCAAAACAGGCAAAAAACGAAAATGAAAAAAAAATGTAGATCTGAAAATTTTAAGTACCCATAATCCATTGTTGTTGGGGGTAAAATCGAAAATAAAGGGAAATGAAAATGCTAGTTGTTAAGAGAAGAAGTTGAACTGCTGGAGGCTTAGTGTTGGAGAGTGAAGAATGAGAAACGACGGGAAATAAATGTGAGGGAGGGAGATGAGCAGACGGCTGCTAAAAATGCGAATATATATAGTGGCAATGTTGTAATATTTCAAAGAACAATAATTATTTGGTAATTATATATTCAGGTCGGGTCGGAGATTCTTTATCCTAAGCACGAACCTGCCTCACCCCAATTTTATAATTTATAACCCTCCTCGCCCTGACCCGAATCTAATTTTTTAATAAAAAAACCTTCTATCGCATCGGGCAGGTCGAGACCCGTCGGGTTCGGGTTAAATTGCCACCCCTAAAATGGATGGACGAGATTAACAGTAGAATATGTGAAGATTATAACAAGAAAAAATATATATATAAAATAATTTTAGTCATTTATTACCATCGTCAAACGGTTAAAAAAGTGTAAAATTAAATGGTTTTACATCATGTAAGTAGATCTCATATATATATATATATGGGATATGATCTAGTTACACAGTGTAAAACTCTATAAGTTTTACATGTTTTTTGGATCGTTAGATAGGTAAAACGGATGGATGAGATTAATAGTAGAATATGTGAAAATTATCATTTGGGAAAAAAAGTAAGGAGTTAATCTCAGCCATTCATTTCCCCAATCCAACGATCCAAAAAACGTGTAAAATTTAAAGAGTTTTACACTGTGTAAATTGATACTAACTCTCTCTATATATATATATACATAATTATTTATGAGTTATAAAGTTATACAATTTTTATCATGTAAATACTTTGTTTAATATATATTCAGGGGAGAAGCCATAAATTAAAAGTTAGGGGCTGGAAAAAAATTTAAAGGTATAAGAAGGTCATGAACTTTTTTAAAAAATAAATCAATTAAGCCCCTAAACTTTTTTGCACCCAATTAAACTCTTGAACCAATAAATTAAGTCTATTAAGCCTTTGAACCAATTTTGATCATTAAATCTTGATTTTTTTTGTTCTGTTGGTGCAGTGCATTGTATCAGAGTGTCTTGACTTGATCTTTTTAAAAAATATTTTATTTAAAAAACAGTTTAAAAGTTCTAAAAATTCTAAAAAATGTATAAAATATTAAAATATATTTTCAATTAAGCCAAGAATTGTGGTATATCATGTGCTAGAAATATCTAAAGAAAAAAATTGTCAAGATTTATTGGTCAAAGGACTTAATTAATTCAATTTCTTGGTTCAAGAGCTTAATTGAGTGCAAAACAAAAGTTCAGGGGCTTAATTAATTTTGTTTTAAAAAATTCAAGAGTTTCTTACCCTGAGCCTAAAAAGAATAAAAGATTGAAAAACGTCATCAATATGATTCGATTACTAACTTCAAATAAAACAAACTTAATTTCATGTACACACTTTATCACTAAGACAACACTTACTCTATAATATTAAAACAACTAAAGTAAATTATAATTTAAATCTTTTAGGGGTCAAATTAAAAAAAAAAGATCGTAAGGGTAGAGCTTGACCCCTGCCAACCCCGTGCGGCTTCACCCATGTGTATATCATAAGAGTTAAGACATAGTTTAAGTTTGTCAAAAAAAAAAAAGACATAGGCTAAGTAACATTTAATAATTTTGTTTAAAAAGAGATTTCTTTAAAAGTAACATACATATTAAATAAGAAAACAACAGCTTTGTATTTTACATTATCGTATTTAATATGTGAAACCATAAACTCTAAAATCAAAATCTCATAAACCTTAACCATCAATTTGAAACTCTAAAAATCATAAAACCATGAACATTAATCATAAAGCTTAAACCCTAATAACCGTCAAACAATAACCTACAAAGTTATATAAACTTTACAAACGTATGTATCAAAAAAAAAATTGAATCCTTATGTAGCAGAGAAAGCTTGTGAGCACACGGTGAACCTAGCAAGGCTCTTGGGTTTTCGCAACGTCATCTTCG
This sequence comes from Hibiscus trionum, assembly GCA_030270665.1. Lineage (NCBI taxonomy): Eukaryota > Viridiplantae > Streptophyta > Magnoliopsida > Malvales > Malvaceae > Hibiscus > Hibiscus trionum. The sequence goes on from BSYR01000016.1 coordinate 3,351,562, forward strand.
AGGGTGATTCTCTTAACGGTGATCAAGAAACTCTCACCTCATTCATTCGATTGATTATGGACTTGTGCTTGCCCAGTTTGTCCGACAGCTCTCCTCGGATGTCATCTGAATTGAAGAAGACACTTTCATTCTTGGCGAGGCTTAAAGCAAGGACATAGGGTGGATTAGTCATTCTTTCTTGTTCGGGATTCTTTTGCTTCTCCTTCTCTCCATGGCCTTATGTTTGCTCCTCAAATCATCGTTGCTCATCCACTCCTCGACGATGTGGTCACTTTTATTTCTGCATTTCTCCAATGTCTATCCTTTCAGGTTTCGGAAGCGACATGCAGCAGTAGTTTGGTTTTGCTGACACTCTTATGACTCTTCCTCTGCCTTTCTGATGGGTTGATGTTTGCCTTATAAGCTTTTCATTTTCCATTTTGTTATGTTGTTTTGCTGGTCCTTTTGTTGTTGTTCATAATCGTATGTTTGGTTGATTTCCTTGTATTTTTTGTTTTGTTTTGGTTCTTCAGTAAAGTCAGCTTAACCGTTAAAAAGTATTTTTTTTATTATATATGTAAGAACTGTAATTTTTATCAAATAAAAATCTGATATCAAAAATTATATGTGACCTTACGTATAGTATGGGTTTATATAGTTAATATACAACTGTTCAACAAACCCAAAACAAATTAATTATTGATTATATTTTAAAATTAATTGTATTTTTTCTTCTAGAATTGTTGAATTAAAACAGTGAGTTGAAACGTCTAAATTGATCGCCGAACAAACAAATATTTTTTTTGATAGGAACTGAGCCATGTATTATTATTATTATTATTATTATTATTATTATTATTATTATTATTATTATTACTATTATTATTATTATTATTATATTTTCTCTTCTATTTTATTATATTTATCATGATAATTTGTATTATTATCACTTTCAATATTTTCATTACCATATATATACATTTTTAATTATTATTATTATTTGTCTAATTATTATTATTATTATTATTATTATTATTATTATTATTATTATTATTGTTATTACTTTGGTTTATTTTTCAATAATTAAATTTATTTGTAATCATAATTATGTCCTAGTAATTTGTAATTTAAATTCTTTTATAATTTTTAAATGTAATTTTTAATAACTTATTCGATTTACTTTCGATTATTTTTTATGTTGGTGAACCATAAGTTTAAATTTCCGAATCCACCTCTGGCAAAAAAATCATTAAGTTAAAAACAAAAACCTTCAAGGAGTAAGTTCGGCTCAATCAAAGTATCCAAAGACCATCTAGGGATAGTCCAGTAACAATATAGCATTTCTTCGCAACATCATATATCAATTTAAACACGTATTTGATTAAGAATTCAACAAGTGTTTCAGTGAAAAAACGGATGATGTTCATCTTATGAGATATGGGTTCAAAAAAAACTTTTAAACTTCTGCTGCATATTTTTTTTTTTCTGATTTGAACATTGGGACCAATAATTTATACCGAAAATTCATGTAGCATTCTTCATATTTAAAAGACCCCAAAATAACTTAGTGAACAATCAACCCTCCAGTTTCGAGTACGAGTCCTTTTCCTAATCAAAACCACCCCACTAACAATCTACAAATATGAATTCTGGCAGTTTGGTCGAAAGATTAAAATGGGTTACTATGCAGGTCGCATTTGCGGAGAGGAGCCAATGCTAAAAGAGTCGTGTTGTACGGTGAGTGATGGCGTAACAAGCTTGGTGACTTCGTCAAAAAAAAAAGGAATGGATTTGGTGGCCGTCACATCTTAATTAGAATCTTCAAGATACTTTGTTTATCTCTCTTTATTTTTTTATAATTATTAATGTCCAATTCATTGACTGGTTAATTTAAATAGAGTACTCCAAAAATCTATTACGGGACAATCCTAATAACACTATAATTCGAATTTTTAATATTATTTAAGAGATCTAATGTTTTATTTCAGTAGACTATGTAATTGTTGGTTTATTTGTTAACTCTTTAATAGAAGGGGACGAGAAATTGTGCACTTCAAAAGATTCATATCACGTGTTCATTGTCCGTGAGAATCTCCACTTCTCTTGGGCGCTTGTAGTCCCTCAAAACATAGTTTGGCGGATCCAACAGCCTAACACGAGCCCCTTTCCATCCGTCGTTACCGACCACGTCTGTGGTTGTCTCACTCTTAATTCTGGCTCTTGTTTCCGTTTCAAGACTTCAAATACTAGCTGATAATAAGTGGTGGATTCGTGTTAATTTAGAATTTTAAATTCATTTCGGTAGTTACCTATTTTAGTGATTGTGGGTATTATGAGATCTGAACTTTCTTTTATTAATTGTTTATTTTATTAATTGCTCTCGTTTAAATTTTTTTGAATCCATATATATTATGTATCCACTCTAAAAATATTTTTAAATTCGCCACTGTCACAAAATCAATGGTAGTCCGTCGTTCATTAGAATCATTTCAAGAAAAAGAAAAGGAAATTGTAAGATGACATGGTATGGAAGCTAACATCTGTGATCACGACCGAACCACCTCTAAGGGCCACAGTTTGTGGATGTTAAGCTGTTTTAATCACTCTATTTCTGATTACAAAATTAGGTCTAAAACAATACATGCGATTATAAACATAGAGAGATTTGAACATAAATATCATTGTTTACAAATTACTCTATAAACCAATCGTGGTAAATTTCGTTTTTTTTTTTCTTCATTTTACTCATTTGGACGGTAATAAATAATTATAGGTCCTCCCTTGCTGCTAGGCTTCATCCAAATATACGAGTTTAGGCAATTAAAAAAGGAAGAAAGAAACTCCAACTCCACACATTCTCCCATTTCTCAGGTTATCTCATTGCCTACTACCATGCTCGGGTTTTGAGCTTCTTTCCAATCTGTCTTCAAATTTTGTCTTAACAAATAAGGAAATGGTATTTGCTATTACCTCCCACCATCAATTTTTCGTTTATTTTACAAAACAATCTTATGCACCGTCAATAAAATATGATAGAACCACGTAACACTTATTGTAGATTTGATATTTCATGAACCTAACGAGTGGTTTCAATGGAGAAAAAAAAGTTAATGTCTTCCATAATTGCTATCCCATAGAATATAGACACCAAGTCGGTACAGACTTCCTATGGCTGGGCTGAACAGAAAATCTAAAAATGTTGAAACCCAACATGGATCATATCCGATGCTCAATAGACTTATGGCTAAACATAACATGGAAAGGGTAGGGTAAGCCCAACTATCAGAACATGTATATACCCAAGCCTCTTGGACTTAGTCACCCCACACTCACTCAACTGACCTAACACTTCTGGCATCCTCTGCCTCTGCTACTACAACAAAAGTAAATACTAAATACTTTATCTTTATGACTACAAGTGCTCTACGGGAGCGGATGCACCCAGCCTTAGTTGGAAGTATTCACATCTTAATTTTTGAAAATATAGGTTTGATTTAGTGCTATTTATAAGAAAACTAATTTTGTTTAAAGAGAATTTTTTTATATTCTCATTTGAGAAAAAAAAATATTTTAAACCTTCATTTATAAATTTTTGGATCCGTCAGTTTACGATGATTAATAGTAATTTAAAAAGAGAAAAAGATACTTTAGTGATTTATTCTTACTAAGTGCCGTCTCTTTGACAATGATTATGGTTTGAACTTGTAGGCGGTCTGATAAAATTCGATTTTTTTAGGCTAATTTGTTGATGTAATTTGAATTAGTGGTGAAGCAGGTTGTATAATTAATAGATCTTTGGATTTTCGGAGGAAATTAATCCATCTATACTCTTCGATGTTAAGCCGAAGTTCTGATTTCTCTCATTCATTGCTTTTACATTAAGTCCAGCCTCAGCGAAGGACAAAGTTGACATGCAAGAGCTTTCGCGGGGTATGTTTTGTATTGCTACATTTTTCATGATTTCAATGAAATGTAGCTTCTTTTTATTGTAATGATAAGATATATTGTATTTTCAATATAAACTAAACGTGAAGATTGAATCAAATGATTCACTTCGCATTGAAATGAATAGAAATCCGTTGTCCCTTTTCGGTACTTCTATTTATGCCCACACTAAAAATTAGGTTTATGGTTTAAAGTTAGGGTTTAGAGAATTTATGGTAGGATATATTTTTTAGAGTGTCTAAAGTTCAAATTGCAGTATTACAACACATTCTCACTGTCAAGCTGATCAAATTACTACCCTTTTGTATACATACAAACTGAAGATGAAACAGATACCACATTCTGAGATATAATGAGATGGTTGGCAGCCCGGGACGGAATTATGTGGGAGTGAAAAGGGGCAAAATGTCCTTTCCCGAACAAATTTATTTACCTTTGTTCTCTTATTTATATATTTTTATAAATTAATTTATTTATAAATTTGTTCTCCACTTTTAAATATTTATAATTTACACTCTAACCTCAAATCTTGATTTAGTCCCCATAAGTTCAGCAAATTATGATGTTATGAGTTGGATGGATATCCAGAACTTGTTATCCTGTGGTTAAAATGCAAACAAAACAGAATCATGTTCATACCCTATCACTGCATCTGCATGAAGTCCAAGAGCAAGAACAAGTCCAATCTTCTGAGAACACAAAAGATAGGGTAGGGCTGAACTGGTCTAGGCTCTGCCAAATAGACCCAGAGATGAGTTGGGGTATGGTGCCAATATTAAATGATTTTGGTGGCAGTATTGCGCCAGTGTGACCCCCTAATCCTAATGGCTAAGATCTGGTTCTACCACCGGTCCTTTCTTAGCCCGTATAAAGGGACAGTTGAGGCCTAAAATTCATTTGGCAATAGCAATAGAGCTTGTATTAGCATTAACGGTAATCCCATAAGGCCCCACTGCCAACTAGCGTAGAAAATCAGCCCCTGTTTTGCAGGTAAAGAAGCTAATAGCTATCCCTAGGTCCACTGTACCTCCAGGCTCCAATAAAGTCACAATTCCATTGGCTTTTCTTTTGATGTTTTCCTCGCTGCTTAACATCCTGATTCTGATTAACTCCATGCTCGTGCATTTTCTCGGTCGATAAAACAGAGTTTAAGTCGGCTGTATTTAATTCTCTCTTCATTATGGGTCTGCAAAGAAAGAGAATACTCAAATGGGTCCCTGAATTTTGGAGCATGTCGCCGATGTATCAGTCTGGCTTAAATGAGCTGTTAAACACTTTGGGTTTTTTTTTTTTTGGTAAACTACATATATGACAATTTAACTACGTGATTATGTCAATTTAACCACTATATTTTTAATTTTGGCACTTTTATCACACAATTATTTAATTCGTTTTAATCTAGCCACTAACTGTTAAAAAATGAAAAGGTTAACATGGTTGTTAAATAAAATTGGTATAATCACATATTTAGTCCCTGTTATTTACATAACCTATCAATTTGGTCCTAATTTTAATTTATATTAATCAATTAAGTGGTGACACGTGTCACTACCTTATTGAAAGACTTTATCTATTTTTATTTAATTTAACTAATTTATTTACTCCTCCAATCAGGTGATGACACATGTCACCTTATTGGAGGAAGACAAATTTTAAGTAATGAATCTAGGTGTTGGGGAATTGAACCCTCACACCCCTAATTCAAACGAAAAGAACTTGCCACTAAACCAAGAGCAATTTAATAATATAATATTCTAAATTTTATATATGTGTTAGATAGTTGTTAATGTCAAGAAACGTGAAGTTAATTTGATTTTAGGGGACTCGAACATGACACACTTATGATGCATAAAAACATCTAACTTAATTAGATAAATCTAATAATGAAATCAAAGTTAACAATTTTTTTATATATTTTAAATTATAGTTAGTGCACGGTTTAAAATTAAAAATTTTAATTTATAATAAATTCATTTAACGAACATAATTCAAAATTATATTTTGTTCGTGAGTTTGGATTCGCTAAATGAATTTAATATATATTTTTAATATAACCATATTTATAATAATTTAATTAATTTTTTAATAAATATTGAAACGAACATAATTTAAAATTATATTTTGTTCTTGAGCTTGGATCCGCAAAATAAATTTATTATAATTTTAAATTTTTTATTTTAAACTATGCACTAACTATAATTTAAAATATATACAAAATATTGTTAACTTTAATTTAATATTAAATTTATTTAATTGGGTTAGATGTTTTTATGTATTATAAGTATGTCATGTTCAAGTCTCCTAAAACCACATTCACTTCTTTTTTCCTGACATTAACAACTATCTAACACATATATAAAATTTAAAATACCATATCATTAAATTGCTCTTGGCCTAGTGGCAAGCTCTTGTTGTTTGAATCAAGGCTCTGTGGGTTAGATTCCCCCCAGTGCCTATACTCACTATTTTAGATTTTTCTTCCTCCAATAAGGTGACACGTGTCACCACTTAATTGATTAATATAATTTAAAATTAAAGACTAAATTGATAAATTATGTAAATAACGGGGACCAAATGTGTGATTATACCAATTTTATTTAACAGCTATGTTAACTTTTCCATTTTTTCTAACGCTTAGTGGCTTGATTGGAACCAATTAAATAGTTGTGTTGTAAAATTGCTAAAATTGAAAGTATATTGGTCAAATTGACACCAACCTCATAGTTAAGTGGTCATCTATGTAGTTTACCCTTTTTAATTAATTTAATCTTCAATATTTTATTTTAGGTGAAAATATTTCTATGCGGGTGAAAATAGTTAGTCAACTAACAATAAATAACTTGAAATGACGTGACCAACTTAAATGTCGGTGCACGTTGACATGACAATGTCATATTAACAAAGATGTTGACTTGAAAAAATATCACACCATTCAAAAATAATTTTATTAAATTATATAAAATATAAAATTACTTTTTATGTTCACGTTTCATTGTGTAAAGTTATTTCAAGTTGTTTATCGTTAGTTGACTAACAATTTTCATCCGCATAGGGGTCATTTTGACTTAAACGAAACGTTGATGGTTAAATTGCATAAAAAAAAATAAGAGTCAAAATGACTATTCAATCAAATGTTAGGGGCATTTTTGACATTATGTCAAAATTTTATCACTCTAATTATAATTAGGCTAAAGTACACAAATGATCACTAAACTATCTCCAAAAATATAAAATGATCACCAAACTTTCAAAAGTTACATAGTGACCATTAAACTTTAGTTTTTGTTACAAAATGTCACTGACTCATTAACTGTCGTTAAGTGGGTGTCGTCACAGTTACAAAATTTTGTACAATAGGAGAGTGGGTGACATTGACTCCTCACTTAAGTAGGTGATGTGACAATTACGAAAATTTGAATAGTAACACATTTAATCTTTCTTATTTACACATTCAATCAATTTAGACATTAATAATGAGGGTTAAATTAGGACTAAATTGATTGAATGTGTAAGTATGAAAGATTAATTATATTACTATTTAAAATTTCATAACTATCACATCACCGACTTAACGGCAGTTAATGACGAAGTGACAATTTTATAACAAAAACTAAAATTTAATGGCTATTATGTACTTTTTAAAAGTTCGGTGACTATTTTATTTTTCCGTGGATAATTTAGTGACCATTCTTTTGTTTTGTTTTCTATGGAGGTTACTAAATACATATCCCATTTTGAAACAAAATTGTTGATTGGCTTTAAATGCTGCCTAAGCAGCTGGAACAGCAAGATAATGATGTGGTTATAACTTATAACTTATAAGGTGTCAATTTCACACATTGTCCACATCAGTGTTTGAAATCCAGGGACTATGGCTTGCTTCAATTCAATAATGTTTGGGCTGAGGCTTGTAGTTATGACTTATGAGGTCCCCCTAGTTCCGTCATTCCCTGAAAAATTATGCACATTTTCCATAAACAAAACCTAAAGAATTAGGCAAACCTTTTCTCATAAAATCATTCCTGCAAATAATGAGTTCATGAGCCGTCCACTTTTAAGTGCTTGTTCCATATTAATCGACAAATATGGTGAATTGTTTGACTTTGCAGAAATGAAAAGCCAAAATTAATTGCAGAAAACAGAGAGCCAAGCCTAGACTAGACTACAATTGGCAAACCCTTTAATGCGAAACAGTATACTGCTGCCTGCCTGCCTGGCTGGCTGCAGATGTACATACAGTTTGTTCCGGCGTTGTTGCATTATAACATCATTCAAGTGTCACATATTATGTAATAATTGTATGAAAACTTGAAAGAAAAGGAAAAAGGGAGGGGGTGACCACGCAGGCTTAGCAGTTAGCCCCACAACAACTTATATGCAAATGCAATGGTCCTGGAAACGGGCGTATAATCTTTTAGGCAGGGGATCGACAGATTTAGGAGACTGATGAGTCAATGTCTCTGCTTTTGATGTAATGAATAAAGCCCCGGTTTGTTTCAAGTCTTTTAAAATAATCTCATTAATGTTCAACAGATCATAAGGATGATTTTGAGCTTTATCTAACTTCTTATATTCAGGTTTAGTGTATGTTGCACACACACCTATTTTTTTCTTTTTTGTTTGATTTCATCATCTTCCCCACATAGATGAAACCGTAAGACTTTTCAATCTTTTGTCACGTTATTTTTAACGTCTTACGTGATCCTTTCAAACATCGACAAACTCGTTTCATTATCCTATTAATTTAAATTTTCTTAAAATCTCTTTAAAACTCGTAAAACTCAGCCCAAAACTTATAGAAAAACGACTGCAACCTACAATGTTCATAACCCCGGTCAATGTGTAATCAAGATATATAGCGCATCTCTCCATTCTTCAGCTCCCCACTCTTGGATTTTGAAAGAATGTGCTCCAGCGTCGAAAAATTAAACAGAATCCAAAAAACTAGGTTAAAACTTTGAGAAGAATGATTTAAGAGGAGTTTTTACAAAATTAGAAGAAAAAGTATTGGGAAGTTTTTCTTTTTTTTAAAAAAAATGTCTGTCATAATACTGCTAAAGAATTAACAACATAGTGGACAAAGAGAAGCAATATGAAAGTTGAGTAATGAAATGAAAAAAAAAATTAACATTGATGACCAAAATAAAAATACAGACAAAGTTGAGGGATGAAAAATACAATTTACCTAAAAAATAAAGATGAAAAGTCGAAATAGGACGAATGTACAAAAAGGTGAGAAAATGTTCCGGTGGGCACCAAATTTTTTTCCTCTTCTTTCATGATGAATAAATAATATCTTATCATTGTCTTCTTTTCCTTTTTTAGTTGAAAATAGTAATTCTCCACCAAAAGCAAAGAGCAAAAGATCAACAAAGATATGACAACAAAATCAATAGATATTGTGTCTTCCCATTTCAACATTCTCTCTCTTTTTACTTTTTTATCTTTTATAATTTCTATATTTAATTTACTCGATTAATTTAAATCATGTGTTGTATAAATTTATTATAAAAACAATTATTCTAATTCAATTTACTCAATCACAATATCAAAATTTATTTTTATCTTTATTTAATAAAATTAACGTCATATGTATATTTGCTAGATCACGTGTCATTTTCGGCATTACATGAAATGCTGCATTGTTCCATAACTAATAAAGAATCCATAAATTTACAAAATCTCAATGTAATCATTACATTTAACTACTACGATACAATTTTACGACTTATTTCTCATAAAGATGAGGATAATATATTATTTAACTTTGATTTTCCTCACCTATTATTTATTTTTAAGATTTTGTTAATATTAGAATTAAATAAGTTTCATGTTGATTTTTCTTTTTTGTTTGTATAGTTTATATTATTGTCACTTTTGATAATAGACAAATTAGATCATAACTATTGAATTAATAGTTTAACAACTATGTTCGGACCCTTTTTTATTGAGAGGAGAATGCTACATCTCATACTTCGTTAAAAAAATTTCATAAACTTTATTCAATTCGGGACCCTTTATCTATTATAAATCAATTTTTTTAATTTTTTTTGATCCGAAAAGTATGATTTTATTAAGACACAAATCATACATCCATAAAACATTTACATTCGCCTCGTTAAAAACCTCCCTATATCCTAATGGAGGAAAAGAGTACGAAATGTAAATGTCGAAAAACGATAAAACACCCACAAAAATCAAAAATAAAATGTAACCGACCCCCAACCAAACTCAGCATACTGTCGCACCCACCCAACACCCTCGGATCAGCAATCTCAATTAAGCTACCTACAGGACAAGTGAGGCAGTGGCGATATTTTCCTTCAGGAGCATTAGACTCTAGCCGAGCAATGATCCCAGGCGTACCGCTCCCAAACAAAAACCAGCCCCTCCTGCGTGCTTGTACTCACCAAACCCCAACTCTACTGCTGCCCCTCCCATCCACATCTAACCAAACTCACTCGAACCCAACCAAGCCACTCCCCGACATCCCCCTTGCCACGATCAAAGACATTAATAGCTCACCTTGCACCATTCCACCAAATTCACTCCCCCATTTGCCAACACATCCGCAATAGTATTTGATTCCCGAAATACATGTCGAAAACAAACCCTCGGTAATAAATTACACGCATCATCAATTAACCGAAACCATGTCCAAAGTCTCCATGGTCGCAACGTCCGATTCTCCACCCACGACAACGCCACCATTGAGTCGGATTCAATAATTACCCCACAAGCATTACAATGTAACTCCAAAAGGAACCCCAAAGCTATCGCAATCGCACATACTTCCGCTGCATTTGAATCCATAATGCCCAAAGGCCCTGAAAAAAGAGCTAATGTCTTTCCCTTTTCATCGCGTAGCACTCCCCCGCATCCGGAAGGCCCCAGTTTACCTTTCGCCGCCCCATCAACGTTAAATTTCACCATTCTCACACATGGCGGCTCCCAGCTCACCTTTGGTCTCACTCTCATACCCTCCCCCAACGGCACACATTGTCTCGGACACATCCACCACGTCGCCTCATCCACCATTTGACCCTCCTTCGTTACTTTCACCCAATGTAGCGCTCGCATTTTAATTAAAAACAACACCTCCTTCGCTCCCAATATCTGCTGTCGAAAAATTACATCATTTCGAACCAACCATACTGACCATAACAATGCGGCACACCCCGCAATCCACCACCTACGCGTCAATCCCCGAAAAACTCCTTCATAGCATTGCCCTATGAACTCTTGAACCGTCTTCGGACGAATCAACTCCACCCCCCACCATTGCAAAAAACAGTCTCATATACCTTTTACATACGTACAATGCAATAAAATATGTGTCGACTCATCCTCCCCCTCCGCACACCACACACAACGCGCGGCATTCTCCCCTAATTGTACTCCACGCTCGCGGAAAAAGCAAAGTGTCGGCAAGCGATCAATCAACGCAAACCAAATGAAACATTGAACTTTCGGCGGTACATCGATTTTCCATACCAAAAACGCCTCCATGTCACTCTCAGCCATGCCAAATCCCGTCATTAATTTCATTAATTCCTTCGTTGAAAATTCACCCCGAGTGTTCGGACACCATACAAGCATGTCCCTATATCCCTCGCGTACTCCCCAACCCCTCAACATTTCCTTCAGCGCCACCAGCATTTGCTGCTCAAACCCCCTCAAATTTCGCCCAAAAAATGTCGCCCAAGCAACATGATCGAAACAGCCCCCTCTTGAATAGGCCAGCACATTGCCATATTTTTTGTTCGCCAAACGATATAAACGCGGAAATCTCAGCTTCAACGGCTGCCCCCCGCACCAAATATCTAACCAAAACATCACACTCCTCCCGTCTCCCACTATCCAATAAAAATTATCAAAGTCTAACATCCCCGCCAACCTATCTTTTGTCGCTATTAAAGCAATTTGTTTCCAAATTGGAGACATTCGATGTGCATTCTCACAATTAATCCGCCACGACAGCACTTGCTCCCCATACTTAGATTTAATTAGTTCTCGCCAAAGTGCATTTGTATCTTTCGCATATCTCCAAGTCCATTTAGCCAAAAGCGCGATGTTACGTAATTCCAAGTTCACCACTCCTAAACCTCCAAACTTTTTTGGTCGACACACACGCTCTCAATTAACTCTACTCATTTTTCGCTTCAACTCCACATCCCCTCATAGAAAGTTACGGCGAATTTGATCAATTTTCGCTATAACCCCCTTCGGTGCCGCAAAAACACTCATGTAATACACTGGTAATGAAGCAAGAACGGAATTAACCAACATCAACCGTGCCGCAAAAGATAACGAACGCTTCTTCCATCCCGCCAATTTAGTACGTACCTTCTGAATCACCGGTTCCCACATCGCCATTCGCTTCGGATTCACCCCAATAGGCATACCCAAATATCTAAACGGCAACTTACCCACCTCACAACCCAACACGCTCGCCATTTGTGCTACCATACTCTCATCCACACCAATCGCATAAGCACATGATTTATCAAAGTTAATTTGATGCCCCGAACCATATTGAAATCCCAATAATAAACGTTTAACCTGTATCGCCTCCTCCACAGACCCATGCAAAAACATCAGTGTATCATCTGCAAATTGCAGATGGGACAAGCAAACTTCCGAAGTCATCGTCACCCCCTTGATTACGCCACTCGTCAAAGCTCTCGTCAAAATGCAATGTAAAGTTTCTGCCACCACCACAAAAAGTAATGGTGATAGCGGATCCCCCTGTCTCACACCCCGTTCCATCGGAAAAAATTTCGTTGCACTGCCATTTAATAAAACTGCGACCCTTGCCGTAGTCACACACTCCCTCATCCATCTACGCCATCGCTGTCCGCAACCCATTCTCCCCAAAGTATCATCCAAACTTCAAATCGAAATCAATTCCTTGAAAGGACTAACAACTCTTGATTTAAGGGAACTCATACAAGCATAAATGGGAGACAACGCCGGCGGGAGGGAGCATGAAGGGAAAGGGAAGATTGAATCGATTAGGAATAGGGGTTGGACGTTATTTATGAATAATCTTTCGAATCAAATTCATTGGAAAGGACTATGGCAGGTCTTTGATAGACATGGCCATGTATTAGATGTGTTTATTCCAACGAAAAAATCGAGAATGGGCGCGAGATTTGGATTCGTGAGAATGAAATCGAAAATGGAAGCGCAACGGGTGCGAGATAGATTGAATGGTGCTTAGATTTATGGGGCAAGGATAACGGTAGATTTTACAAAAGAAGTGTCGATAGGGATTGGGGAGTGAAACTGGAAATTGAACAATGGGCAATCAAGAAGGGAAAGGGAAGTTGGAGAGAGGAAGGCGATAAAATTTAATTGCACTATGGTTGGGAGGCAGGAGCCTAAGGAGGAAATTATTCATGGAATTATTGATGAGGGTAAATGGGAAACACTACAAAATTGCGCGATCGGATGGAGTAGAAAATCTAAAGGGATAGCTACCATGGCAAAAGAATTACAATCGGCGGGATTGAAGGACTTCTCAATAATGCGTATTGCAGGATCCAGGGTTTTGCTAATTTTTGAGAATTCGGCAAAAAGAGATGAGTACATTACAACGGGGAAATTATCGACATGGTTTAGTACAGTACAAAGATGGCAGCCGGAGATCGATAGAGGGGATAGAAGGGCATGGATAGCTATACGTGGACTGCCCATACACGCTTGGTCGAAAGAAACTTTTGAACGGATAGTGGCAAAGTGGGGACGAATAATTCGATGGGAGGATTCCGTGACGGAACCGACATCTTTTGAGAGAGGCGAGGTGATGTTGGAGACGGAGTACATTGATCAAATAAATGACATTGTGGAGGTTCACGTTGGACAAAATAAATATAAGGTGCGAGTAATGGAATTCGAGCCGATGGTTGCTGAAACGCGGTGTCGACTTTGTATGGAGGAAACAGATTCGGAACAAGATGAGGAGGAGGAATTAATGCCGGAAAAAAGAAGGGGTGAGACGAATTCAAAAGACACACAGAGAGGAAATGCAGGACATACAACATCGAAAAATGAAATAGAAAAGGAGGTTGAATTTAGTTATTCAAAAACCGATTCATCTAAGGAGGTGTCGACACAATCCGGTTGGATGTCCGATGCGGACGTTGGGGTAATTCAATGAGAGAGAGATTTAACGGGAGATGTGCGGGGGAGAATGGAGGGACAAGATATATGTTTGTTTGAGTGCCCGATTAATGTGGAAGTGGGAGAGAAGTTGGAGCAGGTGCAAGCTGTCCGGGTTGAGGTGATGGAGTAGGTGCAAGCTGACAACATTGAGGTGCTGCAGCCGGATGGGTCAGGGACACATGGGGCTGGGGTAGTTGAGTCCAATTGGGACTCTACACTTTGTGTTGAAACGGAAGTTTGGCACACTGCAAATACTGGGTGATGCGATAGGGGGAGGGGGTGAACATAGAACACAATTTTTCAGTTGGAACAGCAGCAAGCTTACAACATTTAACTGAAGCGAAGGAGACGTTAAATTTATGTAAATTGATTGGGGTAGAGACCATTGGTAACGAAGAGAGGATTGTGACTGATATTGCCGGCTTATTGCAGCGGCAAGACAATCGACAATAGATTCTTAGAAGGATGAAGGTGTTGTCGTGGAATGTTAGGGGGTTGGGAACGAGTTCGAAGTGTAGAGCGGCACAAAGGCTCTTACGACAACATCAAGCGGAGATGGTATTCCTTCAAGAAACGAAATTAGTTGATCACAGAACAAATTGTAAAGAGGGTGTGGCATTCGGATAAATTTGAGTTTGTATTTGCGACGACGGTTGGTCGATCAGGGGGCTTATTAGTGGTTTGAGAGGCGACGAGGTTTCAATTGGAGGCGACCGAGGTGCAACAACATTATATTGCTTTATGGGGCAGGTGGGTCCTTGACGATTGGAAATGTGGGATGATGAATATTTATGCGCCGTGTTCAATAGATGGACAGCGAGAGTTGTGGGAAAGCATTTTAATTGAATCACAGAAGTGTGCCTTACCTTGGTGTGTCGCGGGCGATTTCAACGTGGTTAAGACAATGGAGGAACGGCGCTGCTGCTACGGATCTCAACAAGGTATGACAGCCTTTATTTCTTTTATTGAGGAGATGGGTTTGATCGATGTAAAGGTAGTGGGCAAAAACTTCACTTGGTTTGGGTCGGGTAATAAGTGTAGCCGATTGGATCGATTTCTTGTTAACGGAGAATGGGTAGATAAATTTGTGGGATTGAGGTAATATACCTTGTGTAAGAGTGTATCGGATCATGCGGCGATTAAACTTGCATGTGAGGAGGTGGATTGGGGACATCGCCCGTTTCGGTTTCTAAATTGTTGGTTGGAAAAGAAAATATATGTACAATACATGGAGCAAGAATGAGAGAAATTAGCGCAATTACAAAACAATGGACATCAACTAACATTGCTGGAAAAATTAGACGGTTTGCGTCGGTTTTTGAGGAATTGGAACCGGACCTCTTTTGGGAGTGTAGAGCAGAAAATTGAATCGATTTCTTTGCTAATTGACGAGCTGGATGGAAAGTTGGGGTGTAGGGATTTATCCGAGGTGGAATTGGATGAGAGGAGAAAGTTACAGGTGGAATTATGGAAGTTATTGCGCTTTCGTGAGTCAATTTGGCGACAAAAATCGCGAGCAACTTGGTTGAAAGAAGGTGATCTGAACACGAGTTTTTTTTCAACGAACAACGAAAATTAGAGGGATGAGGAACAACATTGAGGGTTTATGGGTGAGGGGACGGTGGATATCGAAGCCGGATCGCCTAAAAAGATGTGTAGCGGAGGAATTCAGAAAGCATTTTGCAAGGCGAAAACAATGTGGTTCATTGGGTGTGCCGCTGCTTCGACCGCCTCTTGATACTGCCCAAGCTCAGTCTATTGAATTGTCGTTTAGTGAAGAAAAGATTCGTCTTGCTGTGTGGGGTTGCGATGGGAGCAAAGCACCGGGACCGGATGTATATACTTTTGAATTCTATCGCAAGTGCTGGGACTTCGTTAAAGCGGATGTGATGTGTTGTTTCCATGAATTTTACAATACGGGCATTTTGCCGAATGGGAGTAATTATGCTCATATCGTCCTTATACCAAAGAAGGAGGGAGCATGTGAGGTTAGTGATTTTCGACCGATTTGCTTGTTGAATTCAATATATAAAATTTTTGCAAAGGTGTTGGCGAATAGATTTCAGAAGGTTCTAGGTGAATTGATTAGTGACACTCAAACGACTTTTATTAAAGGACGACAAATTATAGATGGAGTGCTTCTTGTGAATGAGGTGGTGCATTCGTTGAAAAAGGCGAAGCAAGGATCGGGGGTGTTTTACTGAAATTAGATTTTGCAAAAGCATATGATTGCTTGAATTGTGATTTTTTTTAATTACCAATATCTGACTAATTCAGATCGAATTTTACAGAGGTTTATTATGTGTACGACTCTTTCAATCTAATTTTTTTCTATTTACATCGTTTAGATTCGAACACTTAACTTTATTTAAAGGTTTTAGTATCTTATCCTATTAGACCAATTAGTTATCGGTTAAAAAAAATTGGAGAAAATGGCAAAGTCAAGAATCTCCTTTAGTTTAAAGGGGCAGTGGTTGCTGCTGTCTTTTCTGCATCTTCAACAACTTTGAAGTATGACGATTTAGCCCTACGGCTTTTCATTAAGAAAGATGATATTGTTGATGTTGACTACCAAAGGCAATGACTTTGGGTGGTGGAAAATTCTTAGACTAAGGGTATTTTTACTTTTTATTTTATCTTGAATTGTCTTTGTAATTGGATGATGAAAATGCTATGGTTGTTTGCTCAATTATTCTTCAAATATTAAAGGCGAGCAAAATTTGATTCGAATTAAAAAAAATTGATTGTTTTAATTTTAAGTTATTCGAATCAAATTAAATTATTAGGTCAGTTTTTTAATTCAGATTTACCAATTTGAAGAGAAAAAAAACAAAAAATTGAATTTCTTTGTTTTTGTAATTTGATTATTCATTTCCTTGTTTATTCAATTTTTATTTCGTTTTAAGTTCATTGTCCATCGAATTTGAACCATATGCTCTTCAACAGCTATAAAATAACTATGTAACTTAAATTAAATTACTCTCTTTTACAATAATTTTCTTCTCCCCCTAAATTTTGCAAGATTTATTTATTTTTCTTCAATTTCTCATTCGTTTTAACCCTATTTTTTTTTATTAAATTTGAACCATGTGATTTCCAATCGTTGTAGAATACTCATGTAACTTTAACTTTTAAAAAAAAAACAAATTTTTTATTTTTGTAATTTAGTCCCTCAATATTTCATTTATTTAATTTAATCCTCTTATTACAACTCTTTCCAAACTATTTCATCCTATTAATTTAGTTCATTAATCAATAAAAAAGATGTATGTTCCTTTCCAAGAGTCGCGTTTTTCCATGAATAAAACTGAAACAACCAATAAAATTCCCCAAAGGTTACTCAAACGAAACAAATGAAACTAAGAATGTTGTAAATTATAGATCAAAATATAATTTTTATCCCTTTGCTATCTTCAACTTAAGTCTATTATTAATCTTATTCCCTAGTACAAATCACCAACGCCATAAAAATCTATATATCAATTGATTTTTTTTTTTTTTACAATGTTAATGATTTTAGAACATGTCATTTATAATAATAGAACCATGTTTAATTTGTACAGAAACCCGAACAACTTAATTTGACTCGAACATTTTTTAAAGAAAACTTAGATAATAAGTCAAAAACTCGTCAATTCAAAAAATTTAAGGGTTGGAGTTCCTATCTTCCCCTCCTTTCATATTTGGCAATTGAAAATTTATGCCCAAAGTTCACACCATGTCCAATCACCCCCATCTAAAGTTCTACTCCATGATAATCACCACATATTACAACTATAGATGACACAATAGATTGGATATTTACATTTTTTTGTAAATTTAAATGGGATAAATATTAAGTTTATATATGAATTTTTATTCAAAGTGTGGTGTGATATATAAACTTTGATTTTAGTGATATTACACGCATGAAACTTTAATTTTTGTTCAATTGCACACATAAAACTTTTATTTTGATTCAATTGTATATTTTTTAAATAAACACATCTTATATTCGATTAATATGATATTTTTGTAATCTATAAGGTGATGTTATGTTGGCAATTGTGATAATAATATATAAAAACTGAATCAAATTAATTTTATGTATACAACCAAATCAAATAAAATTTGTGTATACGATATCACATTTAACAAAGTCGAAGTATATTTTGTAATTTATTGCAATTTAAATCAATAAATCTACTTTAAAACTTAAATTTTATTTATTATCCGTATTAAATTTAAATATTATGAATCAAAAAGTAAAGCATACTTAAATTATTGATATATTATAATTAATATCAATATTCACTCTTAATTTACTATAGCAAATATCTAAAGTGTATACTTTTTTTTGTCTTTGTTTAACCTGTGTGCTAGGCACATGTTAAAGATCAATTAATATTCTAAATTAAGTTAAAGATTTTCTTTGAAAATTACACCTCATTTAATATAAATATAAATAATTTTTTCATTAAAATTTTTATTTAACAATTAAATTTCTCTCTTATTTTTATGTGATTTGTCTCTCCTATTAAACCTTAAACTATAAACCATAAATAATAAATTATAAAATTCAAACCTTAAATTATAACAATAAATCCTAAACCCAACACTCTAAACTATAACCCCAATCACTAAACCCTAAAATCAAACCCATAAACCACAAACCCAAACATTAAACCCTAAACATTAAATCAAAAGCCAAAAAACTCCAAACCCTAAACCATAAAACATTTAATAAGAGAGACAACTCACTTAAAAATAAGAGAATGTTTTAATTATTAAATGAAATATTTAATGAGAATTTTAATAAATAAATTTCTCTCTTATTTCTATGTGATTTTGTCTCTCCTATTAAACCCTAAACTCTAAACCCTAAATAATAAATCATAAAATCTAAACCCTAAATTATAACGGTAAATCCTAAATCCTAAACCCAACACTCTAAATTATAACCATAAACACTAAATCTCAAACCCCAAACACTAAATCCTAAAATCAAGCTAATAAACCCCAAACCCAAACACTAAACTAAAATCAAAAAACCCCAAACCCCAAACCCTAAACCATTTAATAAGAGAAACGACTCACTTAAAATAAGAGAAAATTTTAATTATTAAATAAAATATTGAATGAGAATTTTTTTTGTATCTAATTAAATGAGGTGCAACTTTCAATGGTATCTTTAATTTAATCTAGAATATTAATTGGTCCTTAACATGTGCATTAGGGCACACGTTAGACAATTTTTTTTTTTTGCAATTGAACCCGTGTTTCCTAGAATGAATATCATCCGCTTTTTTACTGAGACATTTGTTAGATTCAAACATTTTAATTATTAACTACAATCATGCCGAGAAATAAAATTAAATTTAGACAAATTATTATAATAATAGTTTTGAACTAAACTTACGCATGATATTATTTGAACTTGACACTTTAAAATTCATGATCTTAATTTTTGTTTGTAATCCGACATCTCATCGACTTATTATTTTCACGATAGTTGAAATCAAAAAACAATAACTATAAAATTTAAGCTTTATAGTTTAGGCTTTAGTATGTTAAGATTAGATTTTAAATTTTATAGTTTAAGTACGAAAAGTTTTATAATTTTTTTACACAATTTATGTATTAAAATATAATCCACTTTAATCTGGATTTAAATTGTGAAACGAATAAATAAAAAATATCCCTGTTTTAAAATTATATTGGACCGAGGGTACTTTATAGGATTTTAAACAAAAAATTGGTCTCCTCAAACCCCCAAAAATTACAGTCACCAAATTTACTCCAAACCCCGCCGGTGGCCGACAACATTGTCCTCCCTTCACATGCAAACAAAAATTCTTTTTATAGTACTATACTTTCACTCCTCCCGTTCTTCTTTTTGTTTTCGCCGCTGTATTTAAATACACATACGTAAAAAATACACAGCCTTTCTATGTATTTGAATCATGTGCAAGAACAATGAACTAAGATTTTTTTTTTAATTTATATACTGTAATGAACTAGTACAACATTTATGTTCGTAGAATAAAATGTCTTGAGCATTAATGCATG
This sequence comes from Hibiscus trionum, assembly GCA_030270665.1. Taxonomy (NCBI): domain Eukaryota; kingdom Viridiplantae; phylum Streptophyta; class Magnoliopsida; order Malvales; family Malvaceae; genus Hibiscus; species Hibiscus trionum. The sequence continues at coordinate 3,371,701 of BSYR01000016.1, forward strand.
GACTCTGCATTTTTCATTGTTTCTTCCGGATAAAATGCAAACCATCTCCGATTCCTGATTTCCTCACCAATCACCCCAAAGCTATACGTCTCTCGATTTGTGCGAGTTTTGGTCGGAAAATACAGAGATGGTAAGCAATTTAACTTGCATCCATAGAAAAGAACACCGACATTATTACATATTAGACTATTCATACTCTGAATTCCACGAGGGAAATTCAGTGTGGAATGCTTAGCATTTCCAGATGCTGCTCTTGCTGTGTTCTGCTCTTCTTCGACGAAGATGCCACTGCCCAGGAATCGTTCGAGCTATCGGAACTAAACGAGACATCGATTACACCGTTCGGGCTTCCCGGGATGGAGCTAAACCTACGCTTATTCGATTGGTTGCCTTCAACTCTTGTTGTTGCCGATTCCATTATCAGCTCACAGCATTCATTTACCTTGTCCTGGTTCAATACATGAATCGAGATTTAAGATGAAATTGCACATTTAACATTAGAAAAAGCTGACTATAAAGTATAAACAATACCTTGTCAATTCCCAGGATGCCTAATAGCTGGTTCTCGTATTCTACTCTAAGACTGGGCTCTACACTCCCCACAACGTGCAGCATTGTAGCAGTGGCCATTACAGAAGGAAGGTAGCACATAAACCTAGAATCTGCCATGAATTTAACAAGAATTGATCTTTATTAATCACATATAGATTACAGAGTGAGTCCAGTTTAAAAAAGGGTGCTGAATTCTAACCTGAAATGACAGAGAGCAGAATCCGGTGGCATCTCCTGAGAAATTCCCAGCAAAGATGGTCCTTTAATCCAAGCCTCCTTGATATGTAGTCGAGAAATGAAAGTGGGGTTACAGGGTTCATCTTCCATTGAAGGGAAGAGAGGACCAAAATCTCCATTCTTTGGATAGTTTTGGCCTCGAACACATATCTGCTCTCCTCCACCTAAACAGATCAACACATTCACAAGCCAAATCCGGTGGCAAATGAATTAAACTACAGTGATAAAGAGACGTACTTGTAAATCCAGTAGAAGAGGAACTTGGGTTTCCTCCACTTTGGCTGCAAGAGAAAGACAAGCCACGGCAGCTAGTTGAGTCGTCCATGGCTTCTCGCTTTGGAACCGGAAGCTAAACAAGAATCTGTCTAGATAATTGACTGCAAGAACGGCGGTGAGAGCGGAGAAGGAATAGTGAGCATTGACTTTCAACACCCATTCCACAGCTTCCCGGCGAGACTTGGCTAGATTCCCATCGGCTTGAACGGTACCGGAGAGTTGATTCTGCTCTTCCTTGGAAAGTAAAGAGGAAAGTTCATCGTCTTCCCAGAACAAGTCCTGTTCTAACAAAACTGGAAAAGGGTTGGATTTATTAACAATCCCGTTACCGAAACAACTTTCTTCTTCATCATCCCAATTCTCCTCCGAACAATAAAGAGCATCGAAAATAAAGGACGAGTCTTGATGGTTCAAAGCCATTCTGTTCCACTAAAAAAAAAACAAAACTTGTTCAGATCTTCGTTTCCATTACAGAACAGAGAAGAAGAAAGAGAGGGGTTGAGGCATCTCTTTCGTGAGCAATGGAGAAAGGAGGTGTATTTGCTTAGCGAGTTGGCTCAGTTGCATCAAACAAAGGGGGGAGGTACTACTCAGCTTAAGTAAGTAGTCGGAGAAGAAAAGATTTGTTTTTTAAGGAGGGAAAGTCTGGTGTGTATCGACACACAGACCTGAATCATGGCCCATGCAAAGCATTTACTGGACACGTGCCATTCTTTGCCTCCAAATCTCTGGACCCCATCAAAACCAACTCATTCCCTTCCGTTGGAAAAATTATATTATGGGTGATTCACATCACGTCATCCATGGGACCAACCAATGGAAACCACCCATTTCACCATGATTTTTCCATGTCATTTTTTCCAACCAATGAATCTTCACTAAAATTTAAATAATGATGAAGTGGGTGGTTTCTATTGGTTGGTCCCATGATGACGTGGTGGGAATCACCCATAATATAATTTCTCCTTTCGTTGGATTCCTAGATTCAGATTATCAGCCTTGATCGTCTTAGTACATTGTTGGTTTTGCGTTTTGGGTCCAAAAATATCAATTGAACGAGAAAATATACTTCGGTCATCGTGCTAACATGTTTTGATTTAAAAATTCAAACGTAATTTTAGACCTCAAATGTAATTTTAAGAAAAGTTAAGGTAGAAGTAACTTTTGCGTTTCGTCGTGATTTTTACATTATATTTTTATATAATCGTGATTTTTAAGAAAAAAAACTCTCAAATATAAATCTCATTACTTTAAAATCAATTATACACAAAATCAATTCTATAAAATCACAATGACCCAAAATCAATTATACCACCGCAAAATCAAACACACATGTTAAATATCGATAACAATTATTCGTATATAAAAGTCGAAAGGGGAAGTAGATACTTACATTAGTGTAAATTTACTTTTACGACTGATAATTTATTAACTGAATTTACCAATATAATATATACGTATAATTTTGAATCAATTTAAAATCTTTATCATATAAATTGAATATGTATTTTTATAAAATATATTTTGAATGATAGAAAATTTCTTACGTTGAAAATTAGTTGGGTTATAATTTGATATAGAATGTGTAAAAAGAATTTGCACACCCATTTTTTAAAATTTAATATCTTAATTTCTAATCCTAAATATTATTATCTTTTAAATCATAAACATTAAACTATAAATCTTAAATTCTAAATCATACAACATAAAATTCTAAGACTTAAACTAACTCTCTAAACCCAAATTTTAACAAATTTATATGATTTTTTACACAACTTGTTGATCAAAGTTTTTCTCAAGTTAGTTAGATATTTTTTTAGCAAACAAAACATTATAATTTATATGAATAGAATAGAAAATAAAATAAAATATAAGGGTGAATTTGATTTTAGAGAATATAGGTCGTTTACATTTTATTTTTTAGAAAATAATTTTTTTAAAGAAAACATGTTTGGTTGTCAAATTAAAAAATATTACTAAAAAATTAAATTAAAAATGAGTGAAAATTTGAAAATATAAAAAAATGATTTCACTATTTTTGTTAAAAATATTTTTAGAAAAGTGTAAAAGATGAAAACAATTATTTAATATGGTTCTAATTCTTATAAAGTCAATTTTAAATTTTGATTTAATCACATTTTACTTTTTTATAATAATAATAATAATATTTCTAATAAATATATTATAATTTAATTATTTGATAATTATTTGCTTATTTATATTTTAAAAAACTAGGTACTAAATACATTTTTACTATTTTGCAGTTTTGAAAACAATTTTTTATTTCTATTAACCAAATATATTTTTTATTTTTCTAAACGGCAAATAAAAATTATTTTTATAAAAGAAAATAAAAAACAAAAACAGAAAATATTTTATAGAACTAAATAGACCTTAATGTTCCAATTATTAAAATTTGTACACAAAATTATAAGAATATGTAAAATTACATTTAATTTTATAAATTTGTAAAATAACTTCTGTATTTTTTTGGGGTATGGTATTTATTTTATGGTCGGTGTCCGAAAAACTCTCCCTCCTAACAATATTACCTTCAAAATTTAAATTCGAATTTCTTCATGAAAGAACAATATTCTTTGCGATTGCACACAATACTTGTTGATAACAAACTTATGTGTTTTGATCCTCTATGTGTATAATATAATTTTTGAAATTATATATAATTGAGGGGGAAAAAGAGAGACCAAAAGAAATTATATATAATTAAGAAAAATGATAGGGATGAAAGGATGGCATGTACACACATTGCCCAAGACATGAAAATGACCTCTTAAATCTTATGAACTGGTTCAAACTAGTAGTAGTATTTAGAATCTAATAATATAATTAAGTATTTATTGACAACTTAAATTTTCAAAATAAAATACAACACAATTCATTTATGGGTAATAAAATAATAAAAATGATGATAAATTAAATTTTATTTGATCCTTTTTAACTAAATCCATCAATCAATTAATTTAAATTAGATACAACAAATATCTATTATATGAATAATTTTTTCAATCCACTTTATTTTATTCATGTCCCAATTTATAAAGGTGTAATTTACTCCGGTTCATTATTTAATAGATTTCCCTTAATAATTTATGTGGAGATGAATAGATAGTCAAATATCATTTATAGTAGCTCTGGAAAAAGGCTGTAAAACAGTTTTGTGTTTGCAGAGGAAAATTCATAAAAATTGACAACTGGGCGAGAAACAAATTTTTTTGTCACACAAGCCAAATGAATCATTAATAATCACTTAGTTTACAGTTATAAATAAATAATATTAAATGAGATATTACTATATATAAATAATAATAAAAAATAAGTAGAATAACATTGTTGCCACATTTCTTTATGCCTGGGATAAATTATTGTGGCTTCACTGTATGACTATATACCTACTCTGGCAACAATTCTATCAAGTGTCCAAAGACTTCAATGATTTGTTTATACTTTACTGATTCTGTATTCGATTTAAATTTTATTGAGATTTTTTATGTCTTGGTGAATCTAGAATACACCACCTTAATACAAAAAATTAAAATTTGACTAAAATTTTAAAACTTATCATCAACTTATAATATTTTAGTTGGATGAGTAACGTTTTAAATTATGTGTTTTCTAACATTTTTGTTGTGCCGTTTTTAACTGTAAATTAAGGTGTTGTACAATAGACTCACCCGTTACATCTATTATAAATTTTTAATATTTATTTGTATTACGTCTCTCTGCTCATTAAACTATTCAGAGAAGACCTATAAAATTATGTTTTTTGTTATACTTAACAGACGCGACCTCCAGAGTGAGACATACCAAAAGCTTTCGGAGTAACCTCATCTCAATGATATATTTTGAAAAGATAGACGTCAAGTCTATCGACTCACCAACTAAGTTGGTCGATTGACAAACTGGGCTACTCTGTTTCATCCATCATATCATGCAGGGATTATACTTGACATCGTCGTCAGACATTCCCAATATATACGACTTCGTTTCTCTTCTTGTTCATCTCCATCATCCCGAAAGACAATGACTTTTCGCCCGAACCACCCTGAATGAGCGCTTGAAAGTCCACCACCGCCATCCTTTTTCGATCATTAACAATACTAAATTTTTAATTCGATTTTGAACAACTTTGATCTCCTTTCACTTATAATTTGAACTAATCAGACATCCATTCATGATTGGATCGGTTGATTCATTTGTTGTAATCTAGTGCAACCTTTAAGCTATTAGTGTTTGTTATTCTTTCTGTTTCTTCAGCACTATGAAATTGAAACACAAATTGCATGGAGGAGTGGGCACTTTGATACTTTGCTTGTGAATCAATCTTAGCTTTTTAGAAGATAAAACCCCAGACTTTTTATGGACTGGCATCGCCTAAATTGTAATGTGGGGGATCCAGTGCTTTAGGTGGAGTTGCTGAATATGGAGACGCATGCAGGTTTTTCTTTTTTTCCACCATGATATTGATACGTTGCTTTCGTTGCTTTGCTTTGCTTTTACTCCTACGACTTGCTTTCATTCTTTAGGGGCTCGAGACCCAAGAAATGAAGCTATTGAGATGACAAAAGAAAAGGGAAAAAAAAGAGTGGAAGCAGGTGGAGAAGGTAAGACAGAAATCAATGGAAGTGGAGCTTTGTGTTGGTCTCCACACAACCGTACGTATCAAAACTGGGTAAATGGGTGGTATAGTCGTTACCCACTACCCACCACTTTTGGTATATGTTCTACTACTGAATACCACTAGTTGTTTGCTTTGAGTTTTGATTATACCCCGGTCTCCTTGCCCAGATATTGTACTGGAAATAATTATTTTTTTAAATATCGCACCCATGTTTTTATTTTCTAATCCATTGTTGTTTGAACAGTAGAAGTAAAGTTGGTGTACACTCAATCCGACTTCACTGTTCATTCTAGTATTTTTATTAAAAAATGATAAAAATAAGCTGTGGCAAATGGCAATGCATTTTATACAAAAAATACTATTTAAAGACATATCGTAGTTGATGCCACTTTCTCAAATCAAACACAAAAAGGAGCCCGAAAGCCAATAGCTAAGACCTAAACCGTACCAAAGGCCAGCTGATAAGACCAGGCTGAGTTGAGTACCACATAATTCACGGCTCTAACACAAACATCTTTCAGTTTCTTCCTCCAGCAAATTATACAAAGAAAACCAACCAACACAAGGATGGAGCAATGAGCAAAGACCCCACATGTATTTGCTTCATCCAGCTGGCGATCCACCCACAGATCATAGAGTAGTCCGAGTCTAATCATCATGCTTGTCTCCTAATCATGATTCAACCCCATTGCTCTTCATTGCAGTCAACCAAGTTACAATCATGCTAATTATACAGGGGAATTTGGATGAATATTCCCTTCTTAGAAGTTATTTGGACAAATACCCCTCCAAAAACCATTTAAAAAATACCCCATTTTGTACACGGAAGGCAAACTCGAGTTTGATCAAAAGCAGAGGCGGATCTTGGTATAATAAGTTGAGGGGGCCAATTTAAAATTTTCAAAAATTGTGAGGTTTAATGAGAAATTTTCAAAAATTTAAAAGGGAACTTAATTGAAAATATTTAAAGAAATAAAAACTTAATGATAATTTTTAAAATTTTGAGGGGGCCAAATTTAAATTTTCTATTTTTTGAGAAGGCTAAATTAATATTTTTTAAAAACTTGAAGGACCAAATGTAAAATTTCAAAATTTTGGGGGGGGGGCCAAGGCCCCCTTAGGCTCCTTAAACCGTCCGCCCCTGATCAAAAGCGAGTTTCAAACTCGCATTTGGCCAAACGCGAGTTCTGTGTCAAAAAAACTTGGTAAATTAATTTCTTTATTTTTTACCTACCCACTCAATACAGAACTCGCTTTTAGCCAAATACGAGTTTGTCTTACGTGTACCAAATGAGGGTATTTTTCCAAATGATTTCTGGAGGGGGTATTTGTCCAAATAATTTCCCAAAAGGCTACCTCACGCTACACTTGACTACAGGGGTTCTATATTCCTGTTTCAACTATGCCGGATTTGACCACTCGAAAACACCTATCTTTTGTCTTCTAAAACAAACCCACATTCTTGCAGACAAGGATTCAGAGTTATCTACCATTTTGACTAATAACAACATTTAACAACTGAACAAGCAGACCAGCTGAGCTAGTCAGGTCTTCAACCACTAAAGGAAGTTTGGTGATTATGAAATCATAGACAGTAAAGAAGGCGATCAAACATCTAAAATTCTGGTATTAGATTACTATTCAATACGAGCTATTTAATAGTGGGTAGAAGTCTGAATTCTGTTACCTACCAACTAACAAGCTCTTCAGACAAGTACCAGACCTACAATAAAGTGCTTTGAAAATATTAGTAAGCTTTCTAATAACATAATCATATGCAGAGGACAAAGATACAATGCAAGTCAACAAAGGCTCAATTCAATCATTTTCTTCGTCCTTATTTATAACAAACATGAAGCATTAGTCAAGAGTTGTTTATCGCATTGAAATTTTTTGGTGACTTCGGGATCATGTGGCCAAGTCTCCCATGAAGGCATTCATGCCAAAAATGTTCACTAATAAATCTTTCTGCATGGGATGGGTACTTATCTTGAATGTATGCACGCAGACACTTTCGGTATGAGGAATCTGTCCATCCACCATCAGTTCTAACAGCAAACAGATACCTTGAAGATCTGAATTCAGGATGTCGACCAACCTTAAAAGAAGGAGATTAAGCACGTTATTAAAGCCAATAGAAATTTTATGACCGAGACATCCATAGAATACATAACGATCTATGTATGGAAGGAAACACCATGGTAGTTAAGTTGCACCCAACCACAAATGTTACTAAACAAAAAAACAGCATTCACTTCATCAGTAAGAAAAGTCAAATTAGCAGGCAGATTAATAGCAGATTCAAGGTCGCAACAATTGGCAAAAGAATGGATCAGTCAAAATGTTCAATCTGTCAATTTATGTGCCAACAATTGCATACAAACACAAACAGAGATATACATGCATCCCTAGGAAAGCTTTAGCACCACAAAAATAAAGAAAATGGGAAATCTGAATTTTGTTAATAAAAAAGAGAGTATAATTCCAATCTTGAGAATTGAGATAAACTGATAAAGGAAAATGGTAACCAGTATGTGTTCCTAAAGAAACTCAAAATGCTACCTAGATTAGCCCAGCCTTTTTAAGCCCATTCTACGAACCAATCTGTAAGTTATAATTAGAAACAGATGGATAATTCCCTTTTCTTTTTCTTTAAATAAAACTATTCTGACACTGCACGGTTAGATAAAATTGAGAGAGTGCGAGTGCGAGGCATACAATAAAATCAACCAGCTAGAAATGGTTCTTGATATAAATAAGATAGACTGTTAGTATCTGAAACAATTTCACGCCCCAAAACCAAGTATTTGCCGAATAACGCTGTGAAGCTTCTCCAAAATGAAAAAAAACAGTAAACAAAGCCACCATTGTATATGGTTCTCTGTACAGGTGCATACATTTGAGATGTTAATTATTTAGTTTTAGCCTTTTAGCCTCTAAAATTTACTAACAAGAAATATAACTTTTCCTGGTACTGTAAATTAAATTCCATTCTACTTGGCATGTAAAATTGTAACTAGAAACCCTTCTCAGGATCCTCATGTTCCATGATCATCCAGGCGTAAACAAATATTTGTACAACAGTCCTTAAATTCTCCACTCATCCATGACAACACAAGCCAAATGCCAAAAGGAAAGAATATCACGCTGCCATGCAGGCAAAATGTATGAAAATAATACATGATGCATGTATTCACCACTCACTTGAGTAAGTAGGCCAAGAAGACATTTTTCTCAAGCACAAATAACTGGAGATTATATCAGTAAGAAGCAAGGATAAAACCATGATTAAAAAAAACCTTCTAAATCAAGGGTTACCAACATTTTTTTTTTCTTCATAATTTGTGTGAGATAACTCAGGCCCAAAACATGGTGGAAGCATTTTTGAAACTCAAGAGTACCGCTTTACATTTAGTGGAATTTATTTTTCCGAGTCACACAATTTTTCAGATGCCATACCAACTATAAAGGAAAACAACAACTAACCACAAGGAGCAGAGAAGGTCGCTTGCATTTGCAAAATATTGAGTTATTTGATTAAATTCATAGCAGATGCCAGTAGGAGAAAATTTTGACAGTAGGACATAAGAAACAAGCAACTTCTTTCTATTAAGTTCATAATAGATATTATCCAGAATTCCAGATGTGTAACCACAGAATGGGTCTATGGGAATACTGAGAAGTTTGTTCACCCAGAACATGTTTGATTATCTAGCAACTCAATCAAAACAGGGAAAACCTCAATAAAAGAAAGCCAACAGAAACTCACCATAATAGAATCAAGTCCACATCCGATTTTATATTCAGAATTTGGATGATAACGAAGAAGCATCTCTACCACAGCTTTCTCCTCTGCAACAGTTAATAGGTCTCCATCAATATACCTAGCATTAGGAAAAATAAGTACAAGGAAGAATCATAATGATGTTGTTGACTAATATTTAACATCGCTGCACTGTAAAGACTGGTTGATTCAACTTATTAACTGCTTCATTCAAAAAGTAACTCAAAATAATATGTTAGCTTGACATCCATCAGTGGTTAACATATTGAAACTTCAAGTATATCCAGAGGGGTCTGTTTTTTCTTATTTACTTGGTTTCCAGATCTTTTATAAGATGCAACAATAACAAAAGCCCCAGTTTAAGTAGGTTCTAGCAAATGATAAGGCAACCACACACAGAACTGTGTTATTTCTTTTGTGGCATTCTTTCTCCTTATTACTAATTTAGGTAAATAGAGAAATCTTATGTACCCCCTATTTCTAATTTTGTGTTTAATATATATACTTGAGCCACTAACAACTGTGGAAGTTCTACAAAATTGGATTATAATGTTTATACAGCCAACCGATACAATGTCCCAATTCTGTTTTCCTCCTCTTCTGTCCTTGATAAAGAAGATAACAGAGAATACTGATATTGGGAACTTAGTGACAGTGTTTCCAAGAGCAGGCAAGTTGATGAGGCAACATTAAAGTGCTTTTTGTTTACACCATTAGACTCCACATTCTTACTTAAACTACTTTTAAATACGACCAGGGAGTAAAATTTTCATCAAAACAATAAAAAGCAGTATTTCTGAAAGCATTAAAGATTTATCACACAAATTGCAAAAGAAGCAACAGCAATGCAACCATGCCAAGCTTGATCATGCAAAAGGATAAATGTAGCTTTTCATTCATCTCATATCAGCAACAGACTCAGAATTTCAAAATTCCACACTAACAAAAACCTTTATACTTATTTTTTAATTTATCTTCTCTGGATAAACACATGAGATAATGATGCAATTTAACCTAAAAACCTAAAAAAACCGTCAGCACTCAATATTTGAAAGTTGAAACTACTAAACATTAGCAACGAATTAAATCAACAGATTGCCTTGTTAATAATCAACAAGCTGCTTTTATTACTTTCGCTTTCTTGATTGAGTTAAAATCCAAGACTAATTCAAACATAACTGAGCGATACATATATGAAATCATATCAGAAAACATTCAAATGTATGATGTAATTATAAAACTATATGTAAGCAGAACCTAAATAAAGAGTAAAATGGATAGAGCTAAGAGACTGACCTATTAGAGTGAAGAATCTCTCTAGCTAGCGAAATGATAGGCTGGATGTCTCGAAGAATCTCTTCCTTCTTATCCTTCCATTTCTTGTAATCAGAATCATCCCACATATGATACTTCGGCGGGCCCCTCAGGCTTGGCACCGCATTGGTCTTCTCCGCAGAGGATTTCTTCTCTTCGTCCCCCGCCGAATCTGCCGCAGCTGACCAAGGACAGCGCGGAGATTATAAGATTCCGTCGGTGAGAAGGTTGTAACGTTGCAGCCGGAGCCGGAGCAGCGGGGTACCTTTATGAAGCAGGGAAGCGGCGATGAGTGAAGTGTGGCCGAGTAACTGAGGATCACCTAACTAATCGGCTTTTGGAAGGGATCGAGTCGAAGCGACACCGTATTTCAGGAATTTGACCGACTTGACCAATTGATTTCGTTTTGTAAAAATACTTCTTAGGTCACTCTCAATTTTAGAATTGTACAAATTGAACCCTCTTACAACTTTAACTAAACAAAGAGAAGCAATTTAACCCCTATAAATTTTGAAACTGAACAATTAAGGATGATTAGTTATGATTAATATTTTTTATTTTACATAATTTTAGAATTGTGCAAATTGATCTCAGTATTTTAAAACTACAACACATGTTTTTTAATATTAAAGGTTAAATTTGTTGAATTTCTTACAATTAATGTAAACTTAAGTGTAAAATTTGAAAATAAACACATTGTACTGTCAAATTATTCGAGCTCTGGTCTGCTAAGGTGATTACAAGTAGTATATGTTCTGATTTCTAAATATACTCTTAACCATTTGACAAATCATACTTAACCACCCTGCTACAGCTATTGGTGCTCGAACTCGTGAGCTCTAGGAACAACAACCGTTCCCTTAACCACTGAAACAAGTTGGTTCGTGCAATATGCTCCTTATTTGAAATTACTTACCAATTGAGCCTTATATAGATAACGAACGTTGTGGTGATGATGTGACATATTCTAATGATCATTAACATATTGATTTAGCAACACTTGATTGATTGGATTTAAAAAAAATCATTAAAAACTCAAAAAATGCTTGAAATTATATATTTTTTAAAATACAGTTGTTTCAAATTATAAAAATATAAATAGTTCCTTAAAATACGAAAAACATAAAAATATATACAAAAATATTTCAGATTATAAGTAATTAAAAATAGTTATATCATTTTTAAAAAAGTCCTTAAATATAAGGGAAAATAAAAAATAATAAAATAGTATAGAGAATAATACAAAATTATCTTAATTATAAAAATCTATAAGAAATTTTAAAATTATAAAACAGGAATATGGTTACCTTTATTATAATATCAATTAATTATAATTCGCTCATCCCCTTGTGTCCTGGTGGCAAAGGTAGATGTTGATCATTCCTTGGGATCCGGGATCGAGCACCAGTATTGCATGCTGTGTGTGCCTTCCTTGAAAAAAGGCTAAAAAAAAAGTTGAACAAATGTTACCCTTGCATCACACTAACATATTCTAAAAAATTAATTATAATTCTAAAATTTAAAAATATTAAACTCTTTATCACTGAATCTAGCTAATATGTGTTGGTCATGCACATATATCTTGCTTATACCGTTGATTTAGAAATTCTAATGTAAAAACGAGTCAAAGGTGTTATCTATTTCGATCGAGTTTTTTAATAGATTTTCAACTTTTTTATGTATGGTACTTTATGATCTAAAGTGGTTAGTTGTAGGTAGTTTACAATAATTCTAAATTTTTATTATGATTTTAAATAATTTTTTCTTTTAATAACACTATCTGCTTCTATTAAATTGTTTTTATCCCTATTAGAAATGGTGCTATTTCAATGAAGAATTGTTCTTTCGGTCAGAAGACTAAGAAATTTGGATCTTGTAATTAAATACTGAATGTGATAGGAGAATGCTGATTCAGAATGTCTAGTTAGCTACTTGACTTTACCAAAGCTAACTCCTAGCTTGAAGTTAGGGCATCTATTGTGTGATACATTGATCAAATCATGGGTTAGTAATTAGCTAGGAGAGGAGATGTGCCCAAATGGATGGCTAAGGCCAGAGATGAACCGAAGAGTGGTGGAGTGCAGCTGTACTTCTTAAAATTTTTAATTTTTTTTAGAATTTAGATATAACTTTTATATTTTTTTATTAAGAATTTAATTTTGTATTTTTTTAAATTTTTAAATTTTAAATTTTTATATTACTAATATAGCTTCTTAATGTAAAGTTTTGTGTCCGTCCGTAGTAAGGCAATCACCATCCTCTCTTATTTATTTTTTTCACTTAGCAGGTTTACTTGCTGCTGTATTTGCTTTAGCAATGATAACAATATGTAATTCCTCATCATAGCTGCCCAGTTCATGAATTTCCAGTTGGAAATCTGACATGAATCCAGTTTTCGTATCTTATGAAGAAAAAATGTTGGTAAACCATGAGGTATAAACATTCCCATGATCAATGTTGAGTCGCCATTCATTTCACTACAACTTGGATGAGCTTGCATATGTCATTATCGAATCTGGAATAAAATCAATACATTTTTTCTTCAATTGGGTTTTGAAATTCTAAGCACCTGGTTCATTGCTGCTTCCCGTTTCATTTTTCTACCAGACTTGAAAGTTCAAAGTCCTTTTTAGCTGCTTTTCAATGTTAATCATGCATGGAGTAGTTAGTGTAAAGTGTAAAGCCAAGAAAGAGAAATCGTAAATAATGAGTGGACATGTGAAACAAAAGTATAAGATTAGGGGGAGAAATGTTCATTTTCTTTGCTTGAATGTATGTCGTGATTGAAGGAGGTGAATTGTGGGGGAGCAGCCAGCTTGCGTGACCCCAAAAACGTGTATCATAATTCATAATCTAGGATGTCAACATCGCACTCATTGTCGTGAAGCTAGATAGGAATTAGGATCGGTTGCCAAATTGTGTTGTTAACCTCCAAATCTAAGAAATCTTTTTTTTTTCTCGCGAATTTTGTGTAAAGAAACATAATAAATTAATTTTTTATTTCAAATCTACCCACTCAATACGAAATTTGTGTTTAGCTAAGTACAAATTTGAAACTTGCTTTTAATTAAATGCGAATTTTATCCTACGTGAATTGAAAGAGAGTATTTTTCTACTGTTCTACATAATATTAGTTAGGGGATGTTTTTCTAAATAATTCTAGAACGGAGAATAATCATCTAATTTTAACTATATAATGAGGGTTTTATTTTCTCCGAGCATCTTCCTATTTTAAAGCTTAACGGCTGAACTTAGTTAATTCCCTTTAAGGATTGTTTAGCTCAATAAACACGGTATATATTGAAATTCTTACACTTTTTTTATAAGAAATTTAGTATATACTGAAAAATTGATACTTAAACTTTTATAATTTTTGTAAAAATTTCGGTTTGCACCTCATTTTAAGGCGTCTCGCCCTAAAACTTCCCGATAGATAGACAATGGTTTCTTTTGGAATAGAATTTGTCCATTTTTTGTACTTTACATGCCCCATCAATGATTCTATGTCACATATATTATCAATAAAACAAAAATAATTAATAAAGTTGTGAAAAATAATTAGTAATACACATGACATAAAATTATGAGAAAACTATATATTTATTACCCTAACTACGCTCTCATTATTGTTTTGGTACTCCGACTATTATTTTTAGCAAAATAGTATCTAACGTTACAATTTTATTCTGTTTTGATACTTTCGTCGTTTAAAATTAACGGAAATGGTGGCGTGGCTTGGGTTAATAACAATTTTAGCCTAAAAACTTATACAATCTATCAATTTAGTCTAAAATTCTATCGATTTAAACATTATATTAACTTTTGAATTAAAATTATAAATTTCTCATTTTTCTTCTTCTTCTAGCCTACACTTTTTTGGGTTTTGAAGTTTAAAAAACACGCTAAGGACAATCAAAACATTAGAATTTGAGGATCAATGGGCTAATGCAGGGTCCATTAGAGGATCCAAACTCCCTAAAATAAAAAAAACAACTTTTAATTTCTTCAGAAATCATACAATTATAAATTAGTCAAATAAAAATACACTTCAGTCCTCATAAGATTATATTCATTATGACCCCTTTTAAATAATCCCAGTCTTAATATTTTTATCGTCTTTTTTTTTTCTTTTATTTTTGCGTAGTCGACGGCGACATTATTTTTAATGTTGGTTGCCGACTGTTGTCGTTTATTTTTTGTTTTGTTTTTTATATTATATTATTTGTTTTTTTCTTGAGTTTTATTTTTCAATCTTAAATAAGAATCTCTATCCTTGTGACACGATTTTCTCTGCTCTTGTGCCACACTTTCTCTCTGCTATTGTGGAGCGATCCTTATGGCTTTTGGTACATTTTTCGCATACTTTTACGGTCATTTTGGTGGTCGCACAAAGACCCTCACGACATTTGTTTTCTGATTGGATTGTCGATGGTCACTTATAGTCAGATCCCCTCTTTGGTAAAAAGGTTGTTTGCCGATATAATCAGAATTGTGTAGCGAAGCAATCTGCCAGATCGTTTGGTTCGCTCACTACTCGTTTATCACTTTTAAAGAGTCTCGTTCAACAGAGAAAATGAGTTTTTATGAAGGTTATTGGGTTCTTTTGATGTTGGAAGTCACTCTCAAGGGAAATTTTGGTTTTTCTTCGTATCTTTGGGCTTAGTATTGTTGTTTTATGTTTGAGTTTTTTGGTGACGGTTGTCTCCAATTTTCTCTTTATGATTGGATGTGTTGTAATTATGATTTCTTCAATTATTTTTGTTAATGAAATCCACTTGCCATTGTTCAAAAAAATCATAGTTTATTTTTTTTAATTTCAGTATAACACAATGATAATTAATTAATTATTACTTGTCAAAACAACACTACAACAAGGGTACATTTAGATAATTTTACTATGACTTGTACTAAATTTCTCTCCGACAAAACAAGTTCCTTACATACTTTCACCATTTGATAATGTTTATGTGCATCAATTATATATATAGATGTCATGAAATGAAATAATAGATTTGGAATATGAGTATTAAGTAATCTAAAATATAGACAATCCAAGTGAAAAACTTAGAAAGAGCTGTTTTGCAAAGGAAATCAAACATTTGGAATAGTTGCAGGCAATTTTGTCAAACGTGAGGAACTTGATGGGCAGTCCAAGGTGGGAAGAGAAGGAGAAGAGTCACATCAGCCCGGCAACCAAATCTCCAGTGTTGACGATATATGCATAATGCATGCGAGTGTTATACAGCAAGTTTTGCTTCAATTTTGGGATACATTTCACGTTTTTCTTTTCTAACTTATTCTATAGGACAATATTATTGGTTGGAACCTTCTTATTTTCAACCCCGCAAAATCAGTGCAATGACTTTATCCATTATATAATTTCAGTGAAAAAGTTTGCGAAAATGAAGCTGCTTTCATTTGTGGTCTTCACACTTGGAAGAAATTCAGAAACAAACGGTAGACGACTAGACGTTGATGAGTTGGACTTTTTTTTACAACTTTAATCCTAAAAACTGGATTCAATGAATTGAATATCGATTGTTAAACAAAAAAAATATAAAAGATTATTATTCCTTGTACAGCGTCGGCATTATCCCAAACCCCCTTAAAAAAATCCCCTAGGACTACATCTATTCTCAGCCTCTTAATTTTTAAAACTTAAAACATTCTCTCTATTCATAAAGACATTACTCAATTAGTGCGGAAACTTAATCATCAATAAATTTTAGGGTAAACTACACAAGTGATCACCCAACTATCACCTTTTTCCTCTTTTGTATCACCTAACTAAATTTTTCATCAAAATCATCACTAATGTTTCGTTTTATTTTTATTTTGGTCACCGGCCGTTAAAAATTTAACAGAGATAGTGACGTGTCATGGGATAATAACACTTTTAGTCTTAAAACTTGTACATTCTATTAGTTAGGTTCTAATTCAAAATAAATCATCAAATATATGAATCAAACCCTAAAATTTTTATTTTCTTTTTTCTTCCTCTACAATAACACTTCTCTCTCTTTTCTTTTTTCTCATTTTCGTTAACTTTTCGATTCCAGCACACCCAAGTAACACAATATCGTTTTCAAACTTTGTTAAAAGAAAAAATAAAATAAAAAGACGACTCTTCTAATCAATTGAAAAACATAAGAGGCTCATTTCCAGAAAGTCAAAAGATAATTAAAAAATATATAAATAAATAAAAATCCAATGCTGTAAAAACACATACATGGAAAGCAACCAAGATCAGAAATTAAAACGCCTAAAAATGATGCTCATCCGTGACTTTTTACAGATGATCAAACCAGGCGACTTGAGAAGCCAAAAGAATAGACAGATTTTGAAAAAGATAAATAGAGGGAAAATTAGAAAAGGATTTATATAATGCTAAAATTGCACTAAGGAATGGTGCTGTGTGTTTATCGAGATCTAAAAATGCAATGACCAACCAAAGCAAAAGCTATAGATAAATAGAAAGAGATTAATGGAATGCTACTCTCAAAACATATACCCTCAAAGAACAAAAATATATATTTTTATTCCATAGACTTCTTAGTATATAGATATAATGTGTTTGCACTGAAAGTATCTGAACTACAACAAAATCAAACTCAAACACATAAGAAAAATGCACAAACTAGAGAAATCCATTTCACAATTCGATTATTCTACTTGCTAATATGAACAATCAAGAGAGCAGTGTACTATCACCAAACTCGATAAAGGATCAGTTAAATGATATCGTTTCTTCGGGTCTCCGGTTAATGAAAATGGGAAAGAAGTAAAGAAAGAGAAGTGTTGTTGTAGAGGAAGAAGAAAGAAAATGAAAATTTTGAGGTTTGACCCATATATTTGATGAGTTATTTTGAATTAGGACCTAATTAATAGAATACAAGTTTTAGAACTAAAAGTGTTATTATCCCATGACACTTCACCATCTCCATTAATTTTTTAATGATCAGTGACCAAAATGATAACAAAACGAAACGTTAATGATAGTTTTGATGATAAAATTAATTAAGTGTCCACAACATAAAAAACTGATAGTTAGGTGTCCACCTGTGTAATTTACCCTAAAATTTAATTATTTAGAAATGCTTTTTAATAAGTATTAATGTATATTATATTAAATATTACTACTAATTAAAGTTTGGGTTAATTTCTAACACATATGATTGATGCACGAGCATGGTTTGAGTTAGATGAGCATAGTCACACGTGCTAAAACCTAATCAAAATATTTAGTGGGTTTTTTTTTTTAATTTATTTTGTTCATAAAGTATGCAGCGATTCTTGATTTATTTGTGGGGTATAAAATCTTGTTCTTTTTTTCAACCTCATCATCAAGGTGGAACATGCAATTATTATTCACCACCCTCAATAATAATGCCTACAAAATATATTTTATGCATTCACATGTATATTTTTTTAATACATCAACAATTGTATGTATGGTTGCATGGTTCCAAGAGATTTTATTGCCAAAAATAGACAAAAAAATGTGGGTTTTGTTTAGACAGAATGAAAACCTGACAGGAGTAACTATATTTTTTGTGTTGCCTAAAGGGATAAAAAGCTGGTTATTAAGGTTGTGCAAAATAAACCTAAATTGTTAATTAATATATTGTTTATTTTATAGGCTAATTAACTTAACCGTTAAGGTTAAACAGTTTTAATTAATCGAACCGCTAAAAATATAGTTAATAGTTAATTTATAAGTACTTTATTTTAACTAAGTATGAAGTTTATGTTTAAAAATTTTCCATTTAAGTATTTTTTTTGAAAATTTTAATACAATATTTATTGAAGAGATAAATTTATTATTCTAAAAAAATAATGAACATTTGAAAAGAAAATCGTAATAAGTTACAGGTTAACCTGTAACTGAACCGTTTCTTAACGGTCGACCACTCTAATAGGTAACCATTTAAAAATTAACGATTAACCGTTTCTTAACGGTTAATAACGGTTAGGTTATGATTAATAACCGTTATAACAATTAACCAACCGTTTAAGCTAAACGGTGCGGTTAACCTACCATGAACACCCCTACTGGTTACAGTACATGTTTTATTCTCGAGCAAGTACATTTGCTTGGTTGATCAAGTTGCTCGCCTTTGTTCCCTTATTTTCTCTTAAATCATAAATTTTAGATCCACTAATAACACTCCCTTTTTTCCCCCCAAATTTTTCTTTCTCTCTCTTTAGATAAGATTAAGATTATATTTAAAATTTATAAAAAAAAATTAAAAAGAAAGTGAAGAATTATCATACCACATAATTTAGACGTTAATTTGCTTTTGACATTTTATTTTTTATTTTGAACGGCTTATTAAGATCAGAAGCCTCTATTAGTATTTATAAAAAAAAACTTTGATATACAAGCGGTGTAAACTTTAGTTTATATAAGTATTTTAGTTTTAGATGTTAGAGGTTTAGTTTATGGTTAAAAGTTTAAGGATTAGGTTTTATGGTTTAGAATTTAATGTTACTGTTTAGAATTTAGGGTATATGATTTAGAGTTTAAGATTTTATTTTTAGAGTTTAGGGTTATGACTTTAAAATTTGAGTTTTATAGTATAAATATGCAGGCTTGTTGAAAATAAATTAACTTGTGTATCAAAAATTTACCTTTAATGTAAAATTTATTTTGCTGGAAAAAAAGCACACATTCGCCAAATTGAAATTAAAATCGATCTGAATTGAAAATCTTAAATTGATCCAACTTAAATGTTAGACTGAATGAAAAACCTGAAATGATTTATCACTAAATTCTCCAATAATATGCTAATATTCAACTTCAAACTTCTTGTTACTTCAATTCTTTAGTCTATTCTGTAAAGTTTTTAATATAAATCAAATATAGTAAACAAGTATTTAAATCATAAAACAAAAGAATAGAAATTATGCAGTTTATCACTAAATTCTAATAAATTAAAATAAATAAACTAATTTCCTATTTTTCTTAAAATATATATTACATCGAATTTTTCATGTTCAAGCTCGTATACACTCAGAAATATTTTTTATGCTTTTTTTTAATATTCTTTTACCTACTAAAGTTTTGATTAAATGGAGATATTTTATTCCCATATCGAGATTCAAATACGTACAAAATAAGATAAGATAAGTATATTTAACCATTAAACCAATTAATGGATCTCTTTTACCTACTAAAGTTAAGATAGTTCTAGTATAAGAACATTAGGATAAGGTTGCAATAAGGACGGATATATAAAATATTATTTAATTATATAAATTATTATAATTTTTAATTACATAAATCATTATTATAATTGTAATAATATAGATTATTTGATAATATTTTATGTAATTAATTATTTTCACAATATTTTTTTACATTTTATTGTAACTACCATATCCTTTGTCACTACCATCTCCCTAAGGTCATATTTTTCGTCACAAATCTTCCAAAATATCTTTTCTGCACAACATTTTTCTGCTCGCACCTAGTCTCAAACACAGACGATCACCACCATTTTCACTTTTAAAACGCATACGAGTATTTTAGTATGAACACTATTTTCTTTTTTTACTAGGACTACTTGTTAGGTTTACCATTAGCATATTTAAAAGAGTTTAGATTATAAATCGAATAATACCTATATTTAAAAGAATAAGAATTTGTGTATACTTTTCTTGAACAATATACTGGCAGAATTTTATTATAAATTAAAATAGAAAAATAATCCAAAAGAAATGAAATTAAAAAAAATCAGACCATCAAAACACTTCCAGTAGGCTGTAAAAAAAGTGATATAAATTATACACCGGAGAAATAAAAGCAGAGAGTAAGATTTTTTGTCTCCATCCACCTACACGCTTCAGGCTTGAAGTAGGAGTGGTGAGAAAAACCAACAAATTTGAAGGCTGCTTCGTAAAACAGATCTGACTGCATCGGCAAACGAATCACAAAAGGGGATCAAACTACTAAAGACCAATGACAATCCGTAAATCAGAGCTGAATGTCGTGAAAACGTATTCACGAACGCAGATCTACCACAATGGTATACGATAACGTGCCATAAGGTAGAGGAAAAACGTGCCACAAGATAGAGGGAAAACGTGCTATAAGGAGGATAAAAACCAACAAAAATATTAAGGCTAAAGGGTCACTTTTGCCCTTGTAATAGATCCAATTTATCGATTTCACCCTTATGGTATTTTCGCATCAATTTATCCCTTGAAGTAGTCCAATTGCATCACCATTTGTCCCTTGACTGACGGAAGCCAACATTGACCGTTACGATGGTGACGTTGCAGTTTAGGATGACGTGGCAGAGGAAAAAATTGATTTTTCAAGCGAGTTCGAGGGTAAAGTTGATTTTTAGATAAAAATACGAATTTAAGAAAATATTAAAATTGTAACACCCGGGTTTTGGGGTCATGTGAAAATAATATTTTAATATTATTTCGGGCTCGGTTTTATAATCAAAATAATCTTTTGGACCTCGGGTTTCAAAAACAAACATTTTATTGTTGGACTAAATTGAAATGAAATTCAATTTGGATGGTTTTTAGAGAAAAGGGGAAATAGCCATTCATTAATGGAAAAACTGTAAATAAACTAACTTTCATTTAAAAACCCCCTTTATGTTAAAATAAGCCTTGTCTTCATCTTCTTTATTTCCCATTTTTCATTTTTGACGACATGGAAGCTCTCTCCACACCAAGCCATTATTCTATCACCTTGCATCTTCATTTTTGGTGCTTTTTGAAAGGTAACTTCGTTTTTGACTTGTCCTCCTCTTCCTCTTCAAGCTAGTATCTTTATTTTTCAAAAAGATCATGGTTTTTGGATTTGGAGGTTTTGAGTTTTGGGATTAAAAATGTGGACTTCATGGTCTTTAACCTAAGCTATTGATTTATTATTGTTGAATGAGTTGTTTATAACCCTTAAGGTCCGACATATGTGATTTTTAATGAATTTTACAATGATTCCCGAATTTGGGTTTTGATGGGGTTTTAGGAGGGTTTTTAGTTGAGTTTTGGGTGTGTTCTATGTTGGAATTTGAGAGTTAATGTTAGGGTAATGGTTGGGGGCTGTTTTGGAAGCGTTTGGAAGTGTTGAAATCATGAGTTTTGGTAGAGGTTTATGGGCTGCTCGGGTTTGGTAATTTTGGGGGTTGTTCATGGCTTGAAATGTTGGGTTTGATGTTTGAATTGTATTCCGGGTTAGCTACTTTGATACTTGGGCTGATTTGAAGTTGTTTGGATTGTGTTGAGGTTGTTTAGAGGCAAGAACTTGTGTTGGTGAAGCCTCGAGGGTGATTTCGGAAGCTTGAAGGTGATTGCTTGCTTGGTGATTTAGCTTGGAAGTGAAGGTGAGTGGTTAATGTTTTAAATTTATTTTCAAAGGTTGGTTCAAGCATGTGGATGTGAAAATGGTTTCAAGTATCGTTTTGGTTCAAAGATGATTTTGAAAGGGTTTAGATTGAGCTTGAAAAGTCAATTTAAACTCAAGAGTAAGTTGATGTGAATCGTCTATTTAATTTCCCCTTTTACTGTTTGTTTTCATTATTTGTGGTGATAAATTGTTATGTATGAAATTCCAATTTTTTGGGAAGAAGCATGTTGCTTATTATTATATCGTTGATCATGTGTGGTGGTATTTATGGTGTTGTTTATATGCCTTGTAAGATATGTGTAAGTTGGTGCAGGTTGTGCACGGAAATGGTGAGTAAGACCATTTGTGGTTGGTAAGATTGAAAGTAGTAAGTTGGTGCCTAGTTGTGGATTTTGTTACAACTTGTTTTTGGTTGTGCATGATATAGTGAGAACATGTCGCATGATGGTGATTGTATATCGTGTTGCATAGTTGGTGTCGAACCTCACGTGATGGTTGTCGTTGCTCCGGTGATGTGTAGTCCCGCCGGTAGCGAATGGTATAAGACTCCGGTGATGTGTAGTCCCACTGATAGTGACTAGTAGAAGAGTACTTTGATGTGTAGTCTCATTGGAAAACTACTAGTCGAAACGGTGATGTGTAGTCCCACCGTGTGTGTTTTGGTTATGCTTGTGCATACCATGTATTGTTCATGTTGTGTCTCACTATATCGTTCTCTTTTTATGGTTTTGCTTTAATATAGGACTATGTCTCTATGCATACCATGAAGTGTGATGCCATGATAAATATCTATATTGTGGACTTGTGGTTGAACTTGTATGTGTTGGCCTTTACTTTTAAAGAAAGCTTTGAACCCTGCATTGTCGTTGTTATGTTTTAGAGCTCCGCTCACTAAGCTTTATGCTTACGCTCTCTTTTTTCCGGCAATGCAGATCTTTAGCTTGGAGTTAGCAAGGAGCATGAAAATGGCGTCCAAGCGCGTGGTCGTTTGCTCAAGTATGGTTTATTAAATAATGTAGTAGTTTAGCAATGGGAAATGCTACGTGTTTTAGGAGCGTGCATCTAGACTCCTTTGTGTTGGCTTTATGTTGTTAATGCCTTATGTTGATGGATTTGTAAACCATGTTTATATTGATGCTTATGTGTTTGTTGGGAGGCTTATAACCATGTCTCTTGGATGCTTGTGTTGCCTTGGCTTTTGGATGTCATGCTTGGCTTGTAAAACCATGTTTAGATTGCCTTATATGAATGTTTTATGTTTGTTTGCTAAGGCGTGAAACTCATGTATGCTTTGTATGTCTTCTTTGAATGATTACATGAATTCCTTGGTTGAATGATGTTTGTTCATGTTGGATGCCTCGTATGCCGAGATCTTGGTTTGTAAATGTTGTATGTATGTTCGTATGTGTCTAGGGAGGTTTTGTTATGCATCTAGAGTGTGAGCCTTATGTGTTTTTGCTGAAATTGGAGTATTGCAGAGCAGGGCGTATCGGTACGCCCAAAGGCCGTATCGGTACGCCCAAGGGCCGTATCGATACGGTCTTGCCTGCAGAACTCAGTTTTGGCTGGGCGTATCGATACACGGGGGTGTATCGATACGGTCCCAACTCTCTGAAATTCAGAGGAGTTTGTGGGTTTAGGTCGTATCGATACGGGATTGTAGCGTATCGGTACGGTTCCATCTCGTTGACCTCGAAATTTTGACCTAGAGGGGCGTATCGATACGCTCAAGGGCTGTATCGATACGGTCTTCCCTGAGTTGACTGAGAGGGTTGACTTTGGTCAAGGCGTATCGATACACTCTGTAGGTGTATCGATACAGCATGCTTAAAAGGGAAAATTGGGTTGTTTAATTGCATGTCTTGTGGGTTTTGTATCCGTGTTTGTTCGCTGCGTGTCCCATCACATAGGATTTAATACAAGCATCTGGAAAAGATAAAGAAAAAAAATAGGGTTGCTAACCGAAGGGAAGCCTTAACGGGTTTCACTTCGGTTTTCCCCGTGTAGCCTACTCGGACCGGTCAGCCGTCCAGACCGGGATGAGGGGTTACAAAAATACTAAAATGATGTAAAAATAATAAAAACATTTAAAATGTTTTATTAATATACGACTAAAATAACAAAAATGTAAAAATAATTAAAAATATAAAATCAAAATATCAAAAGCAACTAAATTATAAATTATTAAAAATTAAAACTTAAAAAATAAGTTTTACCCTCTAATCCTAATTTCTAAATTTCAAACCCTAAAAGTTTTAAACTCTAAATTGAAAACCTTAAATCCTAAACTCTAATTGAAAATTTTATCAATATAAAGTGAGTATGAATCATAAAAGTGTGTGTATAAATTTAATCAAGTAAAGGGTTTAAATTTTAGGGCTTAAGGTTTATGATTTAGAAATTAGAATTTAAGTGTAAAGTTTAATTTTTTAGTATTGAGATATAGAAGCACCAAAAAGGGTAAAAGATTTTTGTTTGGGTGAGAGAATCACATTAACCATACTTTAGAATTCTTTCTTCCTAACATTTTTTGAAGAGAAATAAAATCAAAATTGTCCAATTTTTTTATAAAGGTTTTTATATTTGTAATACTTTATAAATATTTTAATTTTTAATTATTAAATAATTTATAATTTATTAGCTTATGATATTTTATTTTTATAATATTTACTTATTTTCAAATATTTTAATTATTTTATTTTATTTTTAGTCATATATTAATAAAAAATTATTTTTTATTATTTTTAATGTTATTTTAATATTTTGTATTTTACTCATATATTTTTTGTCTTAAAATAATTTTTGCTTTCGTACTCAACTAAAAATCAATTTTACTCTCGAACTCACTTGAAAAATCAATTTTACCCTCTGCCATGTCATCGCAAATTGTCACATCATCACTGTAACGGTCAACGTTGGTTTCGTCAGTCAAGGGGCAAACGATGATACAATTGGACTACTTTAAAGGCTAAATTGATGCGAAAATACCATAGAGACAAAACCGATAAATTTAAACTACTACAGAGACAAAAATGATCATTTAACTAAAAATTAAAATATAAAAAACTTAATATATATATATATATATATAAGAAGAACTACCGACAATAGTGACCAACACTAAAACTGACGTAACCGCCGATAAATCAATTACTAAATAAAAAATAAAGTTGGGTTGAAATTGGAGAGCGACGCTGAAGTTTTTCTTTTTTTAGTTGAGTACACTTAAACATATAATAACCTATATATTTAAATATTTAGATTCACTATTCTCTTTTTAATGTTTTTCTTCTTTTGGCTCTTTAAAATATGGGAAATCACAAGTCAACCTCATCTCATCATTTGGTCTTGGAAGTTCAAAGCACCACCTCATATCCCACTTTCTTTTCTTTATTTTTTTTTGGGTTATGATTTAGTTCTCTATGCTTCCTCTTCTTATCCTCTATATAATTCACCACTCTCTCCATTATTCACTCCTTCACCATATGGGAAACATGAAGGTGCATCAGTTGGCCCGTGGATTCTGGGAGCACGAACCATCCCTCTCCCTTTCCTGCAAGCCCTTCCGCCCTACATCTGCTGCCCATACCCTCTCTTCTTTCGACCTTAACACCTTCATTAGACCCAAAACTACCCCTACAAACCCTCCCTCCTCCGACCACAACAACCCACATTCTCATCAGGTGTGTACATTCATTACACCCTGCCCTTTTATTTTTACATTATTTCATGCACGTTTCAACTTTCAATCTTTCGTTACATTATTTCATGCAGGTGGATATGCAAGCAGGAGGTACGAGATGGAATCCAACGCAGGAGCAGATTGGGATTCTGGAGATGATGTACAGAGGAGGTGTTCGGACTCCAACTGCACAACAAATAGAACAAATCACCGAGCAGCTAGGGAAGTACGGCAAGATCGAAGGCAAGAACGTTTTCTACTGGTTCCAAAACCACAAAGCACGCGAGAGACAAAAGCAGAAGCGCAACACCCTCGGGGGCCGTAGCCATTGCCCCAGAAACTCAAGAGACGATGATAATCCATATAAGAGAAAATGCAGAAGGTGGTCATTTGTGTGCATGGAAGAAGAAAGCAGATCGCCATTTAAAGAGGAGGAAACCAGAACCCTAGAGCTATTCCCATTGCACCCGGAAGGCAGATGATCAAGCCTGAAGGTGTTTGAAAAAGAAAAAAAAAAACTTTGTTCCTACTGTTATCTGGTTTGACAATGATATGGTATATACCAGTATATAGCTTTTGCTTTCTTTTCTTTTGTTTCGTGGAAAGAAGAAAGATAAAGTTGTCTTCTTGCAGTCCAAAGATTCATCGGTGCTGCCGATTGTAGTCAAGACACAGGTGCCTTTGCACAAAATTGAAGGGAAAAGAAATCTATAACGGAACAAAAGTAGGTGGTTGATGTTAGAATATTGAAAAATGCATGATCTGAATTATCTTACAATTCTGTTGCTGGGAAGACTTTCATAAAGTTGTAGTATTTGTCTACTTCTTCTCTGGTGGTGACGTGCATTTGATTTAGCATTTTAAAATAAAAGTTCGATAGTTGTTTCGTGGGCCAGATATTGATATGTACCCAACCTAAGCTTTAGGAATTGGGAGGGAAAATTCATGGCAATCTCCACACACTAATTTTAAATGAAAATGGAGGGTTTTCTCTCGGTAACCGAGAGTCGCGTCTTCTCTTTTTTAATGGTAAAAACTCGAATCAGCGTTAGATTGAGTCGAGTCGAATAAAAAAATTTTGAGTTATTTGAGTTGACGCCTCATATTTCATAGCTCAAACTTTGTTTGAAATTTTTTCTAATTCGAGTCGAGTTTAAGAAATTCGAGTCGAGATTTCAAGTTCCTATAAAAATTTAATTGTAATTATTTATTATGTTATAGTACGGTTTGATTCCAATTTAAACGATTTTTTCTAATCATATAAGATATGCACATATATATTTCTTCATATGTGACAATATATATATCATAAAAAATTGAGGGACTCGTTTTGAACTTAAAAATAAATCCACTAATTACTAAAAAATTCTAGTTATTCGAGTTTCTATTTTACAACTCAAACTTTATTTGAAATTTTTTCGAGTCGTGTTTATGAAATTTCGAGTCGAGTCAAGACGCGTCGAGCATTTTCACATGGAGTCGAGTTATTCGATTTTTTCGAGTCGAGTTTTGCTCACTCCTAATAAAAACAGTCCTCTAACATTTTTCATATTTTTAGCAATTGAAGTCTTAAAATTTTAATTTTGGGTAAACTACCCCAGTGACCACCGATCTATTAGAGTGTACCTATTTTGACCAATGAACTATCGAACTCGTCAATCAGACCACCAAACTTATTAAATTGACCTATATTGACCACCGCCATTAAAAAAACTAACGGATGAGTGACGTGGAAGTTAACTGAAATTCGTAAAATTATATATTTAGTCCATATTATTTATCTATAATATCAATTTGGTACTATTTTTAGTTTAATTAATTAAAATTAATCATCCAATCAGATAAAGACACGTATCATCACTTGATTGGACAATTTATTTTATTTAATAAGAAAGTCACCACCTGATTAGAGAAAAATTAAAAAAATAAGAAATGAGCTTAGTGTGGTTTGAACCTAGGACCTCTAGGATAAAAATTGCCATTACCACTACACCAACTTATATATATTAATACAATTTATACCCTTTTATATATATCTTGTGCTTTGTTAGTATTTGTTTTCAGATGAAAAATTTGTTTTTTTTGTAAAAATCAATTGCAAAATGTGGTGAAAGCGGAAATTGTTGACATCATGAAGGTTCTTCAAAGCACTACAAGTAGAAGAATATGAAGTTGTAGATTATACATCCGAATATCATTTCCCTTAAGCTTAAGCATCGAGTATTTTTGTTCTAAAAAACAGACGAGGAAGAACTCTACCCTAATCTTGTTAAACTGTTAATCGCACAGAACTAATTGGGAGTTTGAATAGTGTTGAATTCATAAGTATTTATTCGGTGCCTTATCTATGTATTTTGAATTGTTGTTTAGGTTTTGGCGGCTCCAACAAGAAAAGAGATCAAGTTCAAGCATGAATTCAAATTTCTCTAGAAAATCCCATGAATTCAAGGTTTTTGGTTGCTGCTGCAATTGTTATAATGTTGAGAATCTATGTATTTTAGCCTCATCTACATATTAATTTCATTTGTAAAACGATTATGAGCAGCAAGGTTTGGATAAGAGGATTGGTTGGGGGAAGCACGTGGAGGATGCTCGTGTTGCCTCTCGATGGTGATGGGTAGGTTGTTGACAAAATGGTGATGCTGCTCAATGGCTAAAGATGTAAGGGTAATGATAATTTGGATTGTTATTATAAGATATATATAAGGGTGTAATTTGTATTAATACAAATGGGTTGGTGTAGTGGTAACCGCATGGCTCTTTTACCTTAAAGTTCTCAAGTTCAAACCACATCAAGCACACTTTTTAATTTTTTTAACCAGGTGATGACACGTGATAATTAATTTTAATTAATTAAATTAAAATTAAGACCAAATTAATATTATAGGTAAATAACAAGGACTAAATATATAATTTTATGAACTTACGTTAATTGCCACGTCACTCATCCGTTAGTTTTTTAATGGCGGTAGTCAAAATATGTCAATTTAATAAGTTTGGTGGTCTAATTGACGAGTTCGATAGTTCAGTGGTCAAAATAAATACGTCTTAATAATTCGGTGGTCACTGGGGTAATTTACCCTTTAATTTTTTTCAAAAGTCTTTTTTGGATGGTCACGGTTAACATTTTTTACTCATGTGACATGACAAAATTCAAGATGCAATTGAAAAAAAGAAGAAGCAAACATTGAGGGGTTTTTTGTTATTATACCTTTATCACGCTTGATTTTTACTTTATTTTTCATCTTTAAATAAAACAACTGAAAATCACTATTTTACTGTTGTTGAATAAATTTTATAAATATTTTTATATAAAATATTTTTCACCCACATCAAAAGTGCAACAAAAATATAGTCTTTATTAGTTTTAAACTCATGCATAACACGATACTGTAATAGATGTTTTTTATTTTTGGAAGCAATGATGTTGAAAAATATTTTGAGAATGAGAGAAATAGAAAAACAGAGAAATAAGTGTTGGAGTCATCGCCGGTCACTATGGTAGGCCAGACACCGTTAAAAATCAACCAGAGATTCAAAAATATTTAGGTTCGAGAGTCGGTTACGCGTGAGGAAGGATTAGCACCCCACATCGCCCAAAATTAGTATCGCGTTGATTAAGTGTTGTCTTTGTAAGAAAATAAAAATAAAAATTTAATTTAATTTTTAATCCAAAAATAATAAGATCTAAATAGAACGTTTCTTCATTTACGACAATCGAAGAATATGACACCCGAATAAGTCAGGATGCCACTTCCTAACCGGTTCCCGAAAATAATTAGAAATCGCCCCTTAAGTATTAAAATAGATTTAAAATTTTTAAAATACATAAAAATATGTTCAAAAAAATATCATCATCACAATAATATATATATATATATATATATATATATCATACACAATATATAAAAATATTATAGTAACAAATTACACAAACGAAATAACATATAACATAACATATGATAATAATTAGTAATAATAATAACGATGTAAATTATAAAAGTAATATAATATTAATATAATATATTATACGCATAATATAAAAAAACCTATACATAAGTAATATAATAACAATAATAATAATATAGATACTAAAAATGTACAAAATTAAATGACTCCGGATACATGACCGAATTGAACGAAAATAAAGTAAACGAGAGAAATTAAATAAATATTTGGAAAGGACCGGATCGAACAAAGATTAAAGCGCAAGAAACGAAAAGCTGAAATTAAATGTTAGTAAGTCATGTTAGATGCTAGCAAACGAACAGGGCCATAAATAATACGAGTCATACCCCGGTTTGAGTCACCGTAAGGCCGATAGCAAAATGTGATCAAACAACTAAATTGAAAATATCTAACTAATGCGTACATATAAATATATATACTATACCATATACATAATATAAGTACTATATAAATAATAAAAATAATAATATACTTATACATGTATATAATAGGATATAATAATAATAATAATAATAATAATAATAATAATAATAATAATAATAATATAAAATAATGTGTATATATATATATATATAACATATACGTAAGAAATAAAATGATAATAATAATATAAGTTAAGTAATAGTAATTAATACAAATTATAGTAACATTTATAATAAAATATTGCTATACATAATAAATGTTATATTAAATAAATAATTGTATAACGTTTATAATAATATATAACATATATTTGTGTATATGATATATTTATGATAAATATAAGTTAATATAAAATATGGTAATGATCATAATAATAATAATCAACATAATAATATTATACTATATAATACTACTATAATATAATAATATAAATTGAATATAATATATATGTATATATACATACAACGTGAGGAATAATAATAATAATAATAATAATAATAATAATAATAATAATAATAATAATAATAATAATAATAATAATAAAAAGTGACTAAAAATCTGAAAAAGGACCGAATTGTAAAAGGATACGAGGTGGAGGGATCCGATGTGCAATTGTACCATGCGGCAGAGCCAAGGTGCGAAGCAAAATGGGACGGACGGACCAACAGAGTAATTTTACCGTTTTAAATTAATTATCCGCAATAGATTATGAATTTAAAAACAAACGAGGGACTATTTGTGTGACTATACCATGCGGCAGAGAGAAAGTAATAACTGACTTGGGAAGGAGGGACTTATTGCGTGATTTTCTCATTTTTTATTAACCTAAAACCTAAATCAGTTTCATTCTTTCACTTTTTTTCCAGCCGCATTTTCCCAAAAACTCTCCCCCCTTTTTTAGATTAGAACCAAACCCTAAATAAAAACCCTTTTTTACACTTCAAATCTCACGTTTTTTCGATCGAAAAAATGTGGATGTAATCGGTGCATAGCTTCGGACCATTCATGGGTGGTTCTCCCTCTAACATGGACGGCGTCGACGGTTCGGATTTGAACTAAGGTAAGCCGAAACGTCTCCCTTTTTTATTTTTGTTTTTAGATTCGAAAGAAAATGAGTAAATATACCTCCTTTTTTGCGTACTCGAAACTGTGGATCTGGAAATCTTCCTTTTTTATTTCATTCGAACCTAAAAAAAACCTTTTTTTATCCGAAAATCTATTTTTTTATTTCATTCGAAAAGCTTTCCGATTGCATTGATTTGTTTTGGGTTTTTATAACCGCAATTTACAATATAAAAATAAGAAAAGAAATCCCACTTACTTAGATCTTCCCAGATCTGAAATCAATTATTTTGCAGGCGGCTCGTGGCGACGGCTTGGGTGGGCGGCGGCTCGGCGGTCAGCGGCGGCTGACAGTGTAGGGGCTAAGGTTTTTAGTTTTAGGTTAATTTAGGGTTAGGTTGGATTTTGGGTATTGGGCTTGTATGGGTATTGGTATCGTATGGGTATTGGTATCAATTTTGTAATGGGTATTTGGGGTATTGGGTTTGTAATATTTAAGGAAATAATAAGAATAAAAGATCTTATTTTATTATATATTTTTTATTTTTGGATTGGGTTTGGGTCAGGGACGGACCGAGGGGGGTGCTGGGGGGCAACCGCACCCCCTAAAATTTTGAAAATCATATATGATTTACAAAAATTTTAGAATTTTTCTATGTATTTTCTATTAAAAATTTATTTTCGCCCCCCCTAAACTTCTATAAGTTCGCCCCTCCTAGAAATTTATAGGTTCGCCCCCCTTAACCTAAAGTCCTGGGTCCGTCCCTGGTTTGGGTTGAAAAATGGGTATATACTTGGGCCCGGGCAAAAATGGGTATTACAAATACATGTTAATCAATTATAATTTTAATACTAATTTAATTTTTTTTGATTAAATAAAAATATTACATTTTTATGTCGAGATTTGAACTCATACAAGATGGGACAAGATGAGCATCCTTATCTATTAGGCCAATTGGTAGATCTCACTAATTTAATTTTTTAATATTATAATATGATTCTTATTTTGGTCATTGAACTTTAAAAACAATCAATTTATTCACTAAATTTTATACATTGACTTATTTTTGTCACTCCTTGATGACATGAATTATTTTATTATTAATTTTGTCTTGAGATGTTATTTTTATAAATATTAAATGTCAAATGTGATTAAAAAAATTCAAACATATGAAACACCCAAAACCCCAAATCAAATCTATCTTCTTCAATAAAAACTTAAACTCCAAATACACACAAGACACAATCTTCCCATCTTTTTGTGATCTAGAATAAAAGTTTAATACCTTTGACCTCGCCGGTCGTTGACGACTCTAACAATGACTATAATGATCATATTTTCCAGCTAAAAACACACACAAAAAAGTTTTTGATAATATAACCTACACATTATATAAAGAAGATGATTGTGATTTCTCTCAAAACAAGTTACTTGCTTTAAAAATGGAAGATTGAGTTCTCTTTATCAGATTGGAGATGGCAACTCTTCTTTGCCTAAGTAAGTTTATTTGAGTTTTTTTTCTTCTTGATTTTATGAAATTCCAAACAAGATTATTGCTTGAAAAATTACGTGGAAAAAAATTATGTTTGTGGGAGATTTACTGAATAGAAACTATTGGGAGTCTGGTTTGTCTACTTCATCAATCTAGTGTTTCTACCGGAAAGAAGAGTCACTAAAAGTCTAGTTCTTTAGTTATATTTCGTATTGAGGTAAATTTAGGGTTTAGATTTTTATTGAAGAAGAATTTGATTTGAGTTTTTGGGTGTTTTATGTGTTTGAGTTTTATTTTTTTATTTTTAAATCACATTTGACATGTAACATTAATAAAAATAACATGTCAAGATAATAATAATAATAATAATAATAATAATAATAATAATAATAATAATAATAATAATAATAATAATAATAATAATAATAATAATCCACATCATCAAGGAGTGACCAAAATAAGTCAATGTATAAAGTTCAGTGAGTAAATTGGTCGTTTTAATGTTCAGTGACCAAAATAGGTCCGAGAGTAAAGTTAAGTGATGATTTAAGTATTTTACTCTTTTCTTATTTATAATCTCACACTTTTTAGTTTAATTTTTATTCTGATTTTTTTTTATATTTATGATAATTTAAATAACACTATTTTGTATAAACAAACAATACAATAAAATGAACTCATGCGTTCAAATAAAATTATAAATAAAACTAAAAAATATAATATTTTTTTGAATATAACTAAAAATATAATAAAAATTCCATAACATTTACTTATTATACCAGTTAAAAATGTTGACCGTTAATTGACGTGTCTTTAATTCTAATATTAAATTGTTAGAAATCATATTTCAATATTAAAATCCTTGTAGTAGAACTAGCTAGACGTTTAAGAAAAATTTTGTTTTTAATAAGTATTAAACTCACAATATAAAGAAAAAAAGAAAATGTCAATTGAAAGTTTTTAACTACCTGTTTTTAGAGATTAGTAAGGAAACTATCTAGATGTCACTTCTTTTAAAATTTGAAGAATTTGAAATTATTGGAATTAGTATAAGTGCCAAGCATCGAGATTTTATTCGGGGCCAGTTTCGGACCTTGGATTGTTCCTTTATTTTATATCGGTTTTTGTCACTAAGTATATCAATTGGGCTTTAGATCCATTTGAACATAGTTTGTTACCTGTCTTACCTCTTATGAGTAAAGATTCGGGCCTCTTACCAGTTTATTTTAGTTTGGATTCCAAGTAATATTGACCATAAGGGATGGCTTAAATTGAACAGTAATGTATAATCTTTGGGTGATCCTGGTCCTGGAGCAGCTGGGTGGGGCTGATCATAAGGGATCAAGACCATAATTGGTATGTTGCCTCATTTCCGCACATCCCATGTGCAACAAGCGTCCAACCTGAATTATGAGTGTTATGCCAAGAATGCTAACATTGGAAGGCTGAAATTCAAATTGATGCAATCAGTCATTAGTCTTATTAAGAGCAATTTTGTCACTAATATTTGTGCATAGTGTTTATATCTTGGGGTAAATTCTGTAAATTGTCACTGAACTTTACTCTCAAATCTATTTTGGTCACCGAAATTTCAAAACGTTCAATTTACTCACTGAAGTTTAGACATTGAACGATTTTTATCACTAAAGTTTAGACATTGAACGTTTTTGGTCACTCCACCGTTCACTGTCATCGTTGTTCGGTACTAAATTTTACCAGTCGCTTCATCTTGCCATCTGAGTCCGAATCCGACCTCTATTTTGCCAGAAGATGCTCCAAAGTCTACGAATCGGACAAAAATCTTTAGGTTTCTCTCTCACCGATCTCCCTCCTCCGCCGTCAGATGGAATCCGTTTCTTTCTTAGTATACTGCTTCCTTTGTGCCAATGAAGCTTTCCACTATTCAAATCTTGAAAAAATTCCTCCGTTCATCGATAAATAAACGCGTTAACGAAAAATTGAACAAAAATATTCAACGTCAAAACTTCAATAAGTGAATTGAACGTTTTAAAATTTTAATGATCAAAATAAATTTGAGACTAAAATTTAGTGATGAATTACGTAATTTACCCTTTATTTTGTTAGACCAATCGATAATTAATGATAATTCGTAGTTTTTAATCATGCTTTATTTTGTAGAAGGAAAATGGGGGCATTGTCACACCATTTCAGTGGTAATTAATAAAGAATTTTAGTGCTTGCTTACGTGGTTTTCTCTATTTAAAAACTATTCTTCCCTTGTGGAATAGGATTTGATAAACTTTGGTTTTTGAGATTTGACCGTTTCTTGCATCAAAATTATGCTCTGGACCCAACATTTTAGCTTTCTTCTGGTTGTCTGGCAGTAACCCCATGCCGTAGGCCTTAGGCCTTAGGCCGCCTCATCTTTTTGATGTTCCGGAATCAAATACGTGTTCGCTTCACAATATAAAGAAAGCCACTCCATTTGCAACTTCCTTCACATTTTTCGAACATCCATGTTCTATTTGTGTGGGCAGGACGCAGGAGCATGCCTCGTGACTTCAGTATCTTGCCTTTCCCCCCTCAAAACAGGAAGCTACTGTGATCGGCCATGAAGTTGGCATTGGCATGTGAATAATCATTATCTCTGCATTCAACATCCAATCTCTCCCATATGCTAACACATGGTGACATGAGGTGGACAAAGCTTGGGTCATACACTCATGCTTCATAACCCTTGATTTAATTCATTCAATCACTCCCATAACCCCACCATTCACAAACAGGCTGTAAAGAGGAAGATTGCCATTTTATGTTCTTATTACTCTAAATTCGAATCTTTTTTTTCTTATTAAAGGCTTCGATTCGATTAAAATATAACTATCAGATAATAACATATTTCGTAAAAAATATCACAAGATCTGAGGTTAAATCAAATAATTTCATTTAAAAACTTATAATAAGCCAATTCCAACTTGCAAGCATTGACTCCTCATGTAATTTTCTACCTTTTTTTATTTCATGTTTATCTTTTGGAATTAGTGCACAATGTCCAAGTTGTATATTGATTTGGTAAGTATGTCCAAATTGTGACACATGATCAAATACATAAGTGATAGGCATTAATTTTTGTCGTTGGAAGGTGGGGGAATCATAAAATATTCAATACTTATCTTATTAATCAAAATTTCAATGCAAGATCTTCCACAATCTAGTTGTGTAAGCAGAACCCATATGTCCAAAAGGAAATGAGATGCAAAGCAACCACCTTTGAACTTGTAAGAGAAGAAAAACCAATAAAAAATAAGAGGAGAGAGGCCCCCCACCCCACGATTGAGATATGAAAGGCAAAAAATACTCATGGGGGTGATAGGGAGGGGTGCTTTGGCGTCACTTTGTTCACATTTCACATATTCTACCCTAAATTATATCCACAAAGAAATCAAGTTATTTCCCTCATCTCAAGATAGGTAAAAGAACATAAATAATTATTAGGTAAACTACATCAATGGTCATTTAATTATGAGGTGGTTCAAACTATTTAAATGATGGTATCAATCAAGTGACTTGTCGTTAACACCTAATAGAAAAAAAGTGACTAGACAATTACTAAAATTTTGTATAATTACATTTTTGATTTCCTCTTATTTATATATTCTATTAATTTGATTCTTATTTTAATTTAATTCAATAAATTTAGGTTCTAAGGAGAATCAAACCCGGTACATATAAGTGAGAGGGAAGAGCTCCCACCACTGAGGCAATTGTATCTGTTGGTTACAATTTTACAACAATTTTTATTAAAGGTCTACCATATCTCCTAGTACTATTTTCTTCCATTCGAAATCCTTCAAAGCTTCAAACCATATGAGCAATAATGCAAGTGCAAAGTTTGAGTAAAATTCTCCAATCAAACGATGACACATGTCAATATCAAAGTGGAAAGTTAAATTTGTTGCATTAAATTAAAATGAGAATCAAATTAATAGAATATATAAGTAACATAGACCAAAATTGTAATTACATACATTTCCGTTAACTTCTACTCACCATCTATGTTTAACGACGTGTGGCTTAAATTATATCATTTAAATAGTTAAGTAGCCTAAATGACAAAATTCATAGTATGATGGTTAAATTAGAGCAATCCCATAATTAAGTGGTCAGTGATGTAGTTTACCCATAATTATTAAATGAAGTAAAAATGATTGTTTAATCACTGAAATTTCAGAAATTACAAAATAATCATTAATTTTATAAATTTTCTTTTTTGCAAATGATCAATAAATTTTACCAAACTATTATAAAATGGTCATTATAACTTACCTGACTGTTACAAATGGCCTTAAACTTACTGAAATGTATACTACTTTATGACGTGTAGTGATAATTTGTAACAAATTCGATAAATTTAATAATCATTCTATAATTTATAATTTTTCAATGGACAAAAAATATTTTTATTTAATTTAGTGACCATTTGTACATTTTATCCTTTTTGTTTTTTTCTCTCTTAAGTAATAACTCCCCAAATCATGGGAGCATTGATTCTTTCTTTCTTTTTATTTTTATTTTTGGAGAAAAGAGAAACATATTCTATTTATTGTTGTCAAAATTAGTTAACTCAATTCATAAGAACATTTGGGCGTTCAGAAATAAAAAGGAAATAAGGTAAGAAAATCTAAAGTCATTCAAGTAGTGTTACGCATGATAAATATTTAATCAACTATGAATTTGATGAGAATCAAGTAAATGTATAATATAAAAATTAATATTTTGATGAAAAACCTACAAATATATATATATATATATATATATATATATAACAAATTCTAATTTTAATTTTAATCTTATTTAAAGGGGAAAAATGAGGTGCTCCTAATAAGTCTAAAACATATGACCTGAAAGAACATGAAAAAATAAAAATAAACAGTTTGACCAATCGCCCAAATATACTTGTTCATATATATATATATATTAAGGTTGAGCCGCCTATTTATTATAGTGAATAAAAATAAAGTAGATAAATGTAACGACAAAAAAAATGGAGTAAATATCCATATATTGATCCGAAGTAAGATAAACTGAATAGTAGGCGAAGATTGGCTTATTGGACTAGAGCAATTAGAGAAATGACTCAATGAGAACTTACATTTTAGCTACATTTCAATGTTATAAGAATATATTTATAATTCATGTTGTAATTAATGTATTTTTATCATTACTTCATTTTTCTTCCTTACAAATCTGATAGTTTTGTAACATAAATTATAAATATTTTATAAAATTAATATATTTAAATTTATATTTTCTTGACGTTTTAATTATAATCTTATAATGTTTGTTAATTTATGCTATATTTAATATTTTTTCATAAAATAAATATAATTAATTCCAATCATGGTTTAACTTAAACATTTTTTTTCAATTATATAATAACTGCCTAGTTTGGTCTAGCGATTAAACATAAGTTCAATCCCTCCTTAATAAAACATATTATCACATAACATTAATTTATTAAATTATTTGTTGATGTTGCATAATGCCACATTAACAATTTAGTACACTTGGATGTGTTACATCAACAACAAATAGTTGACCTTAGTTAACTAGCAATTCCTCCAAAATTAGGTTTATTTTTCCAAAATTAAAACGTTGAATAGAGGTGAAATGATTATTAAATTATGAATTATAAAAAATATTGTTCAACTAAACGTTAAGGACGGATTTTTACATTATGCATTTCAAAAAATTAAAACAACAATTTAAATAAGTTAATTGTTCTTGTAAGATAGAAAAAAAAGTTCATAGGTAAATAAAAAAATGTCAGAAATAAATAAATATAATCTGTTATATTCAATATTTTTTGGTATAACCTATAATGTGTAATATTATGCATGCAAAAAAATTATGGATAAATATCAAAATCACATGTCAAATATGCAATGTACTATATGAAATTTTATTTTTGTGTAATTGTATACATGAAATTTTTGATTTGATTCATTTTTTACAGAATATTAAAAATTGTTATCCACATAGCATTATTTTATGCGAACATATTGTTAAACAAGTAATTATATTTATCCATATAAAAATACATGATGTATTTATTTTTTAAATATGTAAAACCAAATCAAACTCAGAGTTTTATATGTATAATTAAATCAAAAATTAAAGTTCCAAGTATATGATTACATAGAGTCAAAATCTATATACCACATTACAAATTTCACTTAAATTCATGTAGTCTTAATATTTACCTTCAAAATATTATTAGGCTTAATTCACTTTAGCCCCCTAAATTATACTCTTTTCTTAGTTTGGTACCTAAACATTTTTTTGGGGCGAAGTACCCCTATAGTTTTCGATGTTATCCATTTCACCCAAAAATTTAACATCGTTAAAAAATTGGTCCTAACCAATCAGAATGTGCCACCTCACTTAATTATTTTTTTCTTATTTTTTGGTTTAATATATAAAAGAAGGTTTAACCGTCAAATAGGTGCCCAAACTATGCCATTTTTTCCAGTTAGGTAGCCAAACTATTTTTCGGGCCAAATTGGGACCTAAAGTTTCATTATGTGACTCATTTAAGGTGTCATCTCCAGAAAAAATCCAAAATTATATTAAAAATAAATAAAATTAAATAATTTTTAAAAATCTCTAAATTTTCCAGATTTTACAAAATAACCCCAAATTCCAAAATCCCTAAACCCCCAAAATCAAATCCCAATTTGGGCCGATTCTGCCGCCGATTGCCACCCCGCCGCCATCAAATCGGTCACCAGACCATCATGACCATTTTCCCCACCACCCCGTCGCCGGAAATCAACAGACGTCGTGCGAATCGACGAAATTGTTTGGCGAGGGGCGACGAACGGCGTGTGGGTTGTTTGGCGAGGGGAGGGTGCTTCATTCTGTCGCCGGCAACGCGGCCGACGGTGGCGGGAGTGGTCGGATTTAGGGACTATTTTAGAAATATTTGAATCTTTCATGATACATTTTTATTTTTATTTTCTTTTATTAATTTTATTTTTTAATATAATTTTAAATTTTTCTAGAGGTTACACGTGTCCTTTAACGGAAAAAATTAACGGCAAACTTTAAATGTGTGACGAAATGAAACTTTAGGTACCAATTTAGCCCGAAAAATAGTTGAGACACCTAACTAAAAAAAGTCATAATTTGAACATCTATTTGACTAAATACAACCTAATATTAATAAAAAATATTTAATGAACCCATCTTCTCCAACCCCATTTCCTCTTCTTCACCTTTCTTCTTCCCCATTTCCCGATTGAAGCTTAGGTATTTTTCAAGCTCATGAAATATTTACCGATTTTGATCCATGAATTTTATTCTTTGGTTTTCGCCGATTTTCAAGCCCCCATTTCCTCAAATGGTATTTTTTATAAAAGTCTCTGCAAATTGAAGTTTTGAAATTTTTGCTTTTGAAGAAATTTCATCAATTGAAGCTTTAAATTTTTTTCAAGCCCTCGTTTTCTTGATTGAACTAAAAAGAGAATCAAACATATTAAATAGGAGGATAATCGTTCAAATATAGTGAAGGGTACTGGAATATAGTGATGGCAATTTCTGTGTTTTCCCCCTGCTTTCTACTGGGAAATTAATTGAGATTATTGAAATATAGTGAAGGGTACCGGAACAAACTTTAATTGGTTGTTTGGGGCCTGGGGGAGTTATGACTTATGAGTTATGACGAATAAATAATGATGATTGTTTTGGGATAATGTAATAAGTCTTGTCCTGTTTGTTATGTTTCTTTTGTGTAGGATTTGGTTGAGGGAAAATTGGGGGAAAAACGACGAGAATATTTTAAGTATTTTGGTAATATAATTAAATTAATAAATATTTTAATAAATTCATTTTATTTTAAAATTTAAAATTAAATAAAGAAAATAACGTGACAATCTCTTATGGGTCAGATTAATTATTTTAAATAGTATTAGTTTTTTGGGTAAAATGAGTAACGTCGAAATTTTTAGAAGACACTTCGTTCCGAAAAAATTTAGGTACCAAACTAAAAAAATGAAAATAGTTTTAAAGGCAAAAGGTGAATTAAGCCTATTATTAAATACATGGCACATTCAAATTTTTACATGTTAAATTAGGTGTATAGATACACACGTGTTAAATTAGATGCATGGACATACATATTAAGATTTAATATTTGATGTACAAATAATGTAATTTTTTTGCACAAGTATGTTTATTCAAATACCATGATATATAATTTCATTTCCTCCCCTCTCTCCATTATTTTTTCTCTGCAACAGTTATAATTTTTGGTTTGAAATTTTTAAGAAGCTTTTTGGCGTGTTCAAGCCAACGGTAGTAGTTTGGTCGTTCACCGGCGATGATTTTTTTATTTCTTTCTTTGTTTGTTAATTTTGTTTTTTTTATTTTAAATTTTTTGTTTTCGTCGGTTAATTGGTCTGTTCTTCGTCTGCCGTTATAGCACGTTCTTTGTCTGCCCATATGGCATGTTGATATTGATTTATTGAAGACGTTTACAACCTGGTGCATGCTACAATTGAATCTTGCTGCACAACATTGCGTGGATTGATTATTCGTGGAGTTAACTAAGACGTTTTCTTTTTTTTGTTGGTTGGAATAATTCAATGATTCGCGCTCTTCCAGTGAGCACACCAAAATTTGACTATGGTGTTAGTTTCGAAGAACACTAATAAAGATTTTATGAGAATATTTGTATTTGCTATTCACATTTGCATACTCTTTGTTTTTTAAGGTTTAATTTTGTATTTTAGGTCATGCTTATCTGTGTATTTTTTTTTCATTCTTTTAATAAAATTTCGTGTTCGGTTTTAAAAAATACCATAACATAAAATTTAAATCTTTAATCTTAAACCTTAAAAAACTTAAATCGTAAATCTATAAACAACTAAACTCCAAATTAAACCTGCTTATTTTTTTTTACCGATAGTACATTGAATATTTTCTCTAATATTATCCTATTGTTAGCGTGAAAGAAAAACTAGGGTTCAAATCTTTTCTTCAATTCGTAATGGAATCAAATATATATATAGAGATGTATAGATATAAATAAGATTTTGGTAGGGTGTTTTTCTTGGTCACAAATAAAGAGAGGTTGCTGAGGGGTAAAGCAAGCGGTGAGAAAGAGAGATACATGTGGATCGGGTAAAAGCAGCCTAAAGGGAAAGTGGAAGTACTTGGCGCGAAAGTGATGGAAACAAAACAATGCAAAACACACGGGGTTTAGTGTTTTGTGGGGCTTTGCCTACGAACCGCATTGGGAGACGGGTCTTAATTATATACCCATTATTTTATTCATACGTTTAGTTCTACAGGATTGAGATGGGTAATTAAAGCTTGTTTTTTTTTTCTTTACTACTTCACATGAGAATACAGGGAAGGGGCAAAATCTAACAAGGAAAAGAAAGATTTAGACGTGAAAACCATTTGGTAAGCGGCCCAACAGGACACCTTTGCAGGCAGCTACTAGTTGTTGTTGCTGGTATTAAGTACTGTATTTGTCTTTATTGCTTTTTGTTATTCAATTCTTTGTTAGGAAGCTGCTCTTTATGACCTTTGCCTAGTCTCTTTTCTTTTTCTCTCTTATTACCGCTCTTCTCTTTGTGGGTTATTCGGTAAATTATGTATTATTGTCCTTGTTAATCTCTCTCTTTGTTTCTTGTATAAAGGCATTTCATTTAATCTTTCAAAGGTCTTCTCTTTTGCTCCTGTTGTTGGGTTTTCTCTTTCTTTTCTTGAGAAAGGATAGCAGAATAGCTCAAGAATATTTTTTTTTTCATCCGGGTTTTGTGGTATAATCCTTCATCTTCTCATTCTTTTAGATCGATCAAGGTCTTTCATTTCCATACGTTTGGTGAGCCTTCTGGGTGCGTTTTTCATGTTTGTATTTGTTTGATCGGTTGATGGTCAGATGAAATAGAGGATATGCTCCCTGCTGCCTTTTCTTTTCTTGAATTTTTTGGTTTTCTTGGTTTAATGGGGGTATTGTTTTCCTTTTGAAGTTTTGATTTTTATGTTTTTTTCTTCTTCTAAATCTGCATATTCTTTGTGTTTAAACTCTGTATCTCTTTGATGTTTTCACACGTCGGTTGATTGTTGAGGCTCTTTTTAGTTAATTTTCTTTTTACTGTTGTTTTGTTTTTGCTATGTTTTATGGAGCATTTGGGATTGGGGTGGCATATGATATAGGCTCCTCTGTGTGTATTCAGTTTGTTTATGCCGTTTGTGGAACCTTATTTGATGTCTGCTTTCATTTTGATCCACAGTTGGATGTGTGCTGTTTGTGGATGTTCATTATTGTTTGGTTTTGGTTCCGCTTGAATGTTTTGCTTGCTAATCGAATTTAAGGCGATGTTTATACTTTTGTGACACATAATAGAGATGTCTTGTGTATTGTGTGTGGATTAAAATTTTGGATACGGGTATGCCCTTTTCTTCAATATGTTTGTAGGATCATACCTTATACTTGCTTCTGATCTGAATACGAGTCCGAGAGATGTGTTGGAGACGGTTACTTTAGGGTAAATGAAGAGCATGGGAACATAGGCTAGCATCACATTTGGTTGTCTTTGTTGATGACATGCTTTACAGAATGAATTAGTGTCTTTGTTGATATAGATACATTGTCTCCATGCTACTGGTTATCATTGCATTTGCTTATAATTTCTGGTTTCTGTCGTGCTTCTGCAGCGTTGGTGTTATATTTTTATTTACAACAATTGGTTTCTTGATGTCTGAGAAGCAAAATATGTCTCTTCAAAGCAACATAAACTTACTTAGACTACTCCGTTACTATTAGAAAAATGGAAATTGATTGAAACATATTTATAATATTTTGTTTTGTATTTTTATACTCATGTATTTTGTCCAGAATCATTTAAATGCCACTGCTTCTCTTTTTCTTTGTTATGCCAATTGGTTACTTACAAACTGTATTGGAATATTCTTCAGGGTTTCAGTATAGTTGTACGGAAATTCATACGAG
The DNA here is from genome assembly GCA_030270665.1 of Hibiscus trionum. Lineage (NCBI taxonomy): Eukaryota > Viridiplantae > Streptophyta > Magnoliopsida > Malvales > Malvaceae > Hibiscus > Hibiscus trionum. Next base: position 3,415,484 of record BSYR01000016.1, read on the forward strand.
TCATAATGCAGGGGCAAAGGGGTACACTTGGTTCCTTGCCTGAAACCTTATTTGATCATAGCACTACATCAAATAATGCTGCTATCGAACAGCAGGTTTGCTGGAATGATATTCAAAATCCTATAGAAAACAGATTGCCTAATTGTTTGCTGTCATCTAATGACTTGAACATTGGATATGTGAACTCTATTGGTCACGAGGAGCAGCTGGATAGATGGAGCTTGGGAGAGCCTAGCTCTAGTGGCACACAAAATGAGGTCAGCTATAATGAGCGGAAAACAGATCATGGATGGCCATTGTCTATGAGTGCTTCTGCAAATGCTGGTCCGAGGTTAGAAGGACGGAGGTATGAACAGAGCTCTCTATTTACGCAAAGTTCCAATTCTGATACACTTCCCCAGAGTCAAAGGTTAAATGCAGGATTAGTTGGTCATAGTGATAATAACTATCAAGTTACAGAACGGTCTAACCTGTATAATCCTAGTGGATCCGAAAATGAGCAGAATTCTCTGGGTGCTGGTCCTGAAGCATTTCTACTTTCTCCCGGAAGTGCTGGGTATGTTATGGATGATAATGATAGCAGACCTGGTTGCTCATATGAGGGTCGTCGTGCATCATGCAAAAGAAAGGCTCTGGAAGGAAATGTTGGGCAGTCCTCTTCGAGCGGAAGTTCTAGGTACTATCATAGTGCAGAAAGTAGTGCATGGCATGGAGTTTCTGCTAGCTATACTGCAGGAAGCAATGTGAATATATCTACCCCTTCAAGGCAGGCACATCCTAGACTTGGATTAGACATCAGAGGATCAGCATCTGACAGCATTCCTGAACCAATTGTTTTACCACCAACTGCAGAGAGCTCACACAGGAATTACCGGATGAGAATAAATCCTTCTAGTATACAAGAACCAGTTGCTCGACCGCTATTTTCTACAGATAATGTAGTCCAGCGGTCTGTTGTTTCGTCCGCACCGCAGTCATCAAGACTTCTTCCAACTTATCATTCTCTGGATTTAAGTTCAGCACCAGTAGTACCTAATGCAAGTTCTGAAAACCTGAATGTTGTAGTTAATGTTCCAACTTTGCTTCGAAATGGAGGTTCTGGCTCAACAACTGGGAGTTCATCAAATTCTAATCTATTTGCTGATAGAGATGTTGTACCACGAGCAAGACATCAATCAAGAGGTGCCAGAAACCTATTAGATCATCGTATGTTAGTTCCTGCACCAGAACTAAGAACTTTGGTTAGAAATCCTGGTTTAAGCAGTGGAAGTATAAGTGCTCCCGGAAATGTTTCTTCTGTTTCTCATGCTGGTTCAAATTCTGGTGCCAATGCAACGCCTGCATCTACTTGGGTTCCTCATCCCAACTCCTCTTCACAATACCCACAAAGGTTGTCAGAACTTGTTCGTCAATCCTTAATGTCTTCCCTTGGCACTGAATCTGGAGGCCAAAGCAATCATTCCTCACTTCCCTCCGGACCTACTGCTTCTCCAGAAGGGATGATGCTTTCCTCTCGAGTAGCGAATCAGGGTCACCATCGTTCATATCCTAGGTCATTGCCATGGTTGGAAAGACAAGATGCTGGTTTGGTTAGAATTCCACACTCATCGCGAACTTTAGCTTTTGCTACTGAAGGAAGAAGCAGGCTTGTAGCATCTGAGGTCTGCCTTTGAACTCCATCCTTTCTGATTGTGCTAGATTTTCTGTTTCCCTTCAAATTCAAACGATAACAAAGTACAATCCCGGCCTGGGTCCCTTAACACTACTACTTGATTTGCTGCCAATCTAATTTTCACTGGATATCACATGCCTGGTATATATAAAGGAAACTTCTTGTTCAATAGAGCAATGCTAATTGTGGAGAATTTGTGTATGTTTCTGTTTTCCCTTAGTCTCATTTGTCTGAAAGGCATGTCCTTGGGCATTGTTACCCAAAATTCTTGCACTAATCCATGAATCAGTCATTCATGTGTTGCACTTTATTCTCTATTTTGATCGCTCAAAGATAAATGCCACCACTTATCTTGTAAACTCTTGGTTTTACCTGCATATGTGACGTTAAATACGGCCTTAGTTAAAACCAACTCAATTCGATCTGACATTTTGTTTACGGGGCAGATTCGCAATGTCTTGGATCGCATGCGCCGGGGGGAGAACTTGCGGTTTGAGGTAAGGATTTTAATCATTATGGTGTAATTTGATGCAGTTCTATCTTCACCAACTGAAACACGGAAGCATGAAAAAATTGCTGTTTCTTTTATCGGTCATTGTTTTACAAATGTGAGAACTTGAAATAATTACATAGTTTACTTGAAATAAAAGACTTAAACTAAAGGATAAACAAAAACAGGATCCCGTCTCCTAATAACTCAAAATAATAATAATAACAATAATAATTTGACTTCTAATGACAATAAAACTGTTGTTTCCTAAATAGCTAATAATATTTCCTTTGTCCTAAAGTAATTACAACGATAAACAGTTGTGACTAAGCTTATCCTGTAACAAGTGGCCATGTCATTTTGGACCTTACTTCTTCCCCAAGCAAGTAACAAGTTCTCTTCTAATTATGCTTGTATGCAGGACATTATGATCTTTGATCAATCAGTACTATTAGGGGTAGCTGATATTCATGACCGACATAGGGATATGCGGCTCGATGTTGATAACATGTCATATGAGGTAGTATATATATTCTTTGCATCTTTCATCTTTTCTGTGTTTGAAAATTCTCACAGTAGAATTGTTTTGGTGGGTAATAGGAGTTATTGGCTCTGGAAGAGCGCATTGGTAACGTAAGCACAGGTTTGAGTGAAGAAATTATATTAAACCGTCTGAAACGACGAAAGCACTCTAGTGCACCAGGAGCTCAGTTAGAGGCAGAACCGTGTTGTGTTTGTCAGGTAATGGATTTTCTCATCTGTATTTTTCTTAACTGATTTTATGAACCCCGAAAATAATTGTTTACCGACTTGCAGGAAGAATATAAAGATGGAGAAGATCTTGGGAAACTGGAATGTGGCCATGACTTCCATGCTGATTGCATTAAACAATGGCTGATGCACAAAAACTTATGCCCCATTTGTAAAACAACGGCTCTGACTAAATGAGACGATCGGTTGTTTTCAGGCAATTAGTGCTAACCCGGGGCAGAGAAAAGGCCTGGCATCGAATGTTTGTGGCTTTGCTTCTGCAATTCATTGAAAATAGATGCGTTCAAGTGTGGCATATGCGGGCAACGGTTTTGATTCCGAGATAATCAATTCATGGAACTTGGGCAATAATAAACTGATTTTTACTTCCAGTTATGTTAAACAAGGCTACCTTTTTGGGTGGATGACACAAATGTCTGAAGCACCGGGAACAAAAAAGCTTAGTTTCATTGTTTTTCATTTTCTAATAGTTGTATGTATGAATCTTCCGCACATTGGCAACCTATATTATCAAATCTCTCTTTTTTGCCAGTAAATATTTAAAAAATTAATTTAGTCATAATTAAAATTGCGATTAATCAAGTTCTCTCGCAATAGAATAAGATAGTGATATGATTCAACCTTTTTCTTCAGAGCATAATTTTCGAAGAAATTTCCCCACAAAGGTCACTAGGTTGATTCAAGTTTTAAAATCGAGAAGGCTAAGACATTGGAGGCTGAGAAGCAACCTCCATGGTTGACTAGTGGCATCATTCTTCCTTGCAATTCAAAAGTTCAGCTAGTTCTAGTCTTTTAATGATTATAATCCGACAGATTTTCATTTTAATGATGATAGTGTCTTGCGTTTTAAGTGTCGAATAGTTGTACTAAAAGATTCAGAGTCGAGGTGCACTATTCTGACAAAAGTTCATTCTACTCCTTTTGCTATAGACCTTGGTAGTACTAATATTTAAAGAAAAAATATTACTGGGTTGGTTTGAAAAAAAAAGTTGCAGAGTTTATTGCTCGTTGTTTGGTGTGTCAACAAGTTAAAGCTGAACATCAGTTTCTTGCTGGGTTGTTACAACCTATAAGCATTTCGGAATGGAAATGGGTTTAGTGTTTTAGGGAAGCATTTTTGTAATATGTATCTTACGTGTTTAATTTATCAATAAATTTTGCTTAGCAAAAAAAAAGTGGTGTGCTACATGTACGTGTTTCTACGTATCTGGTTTGTTCTAGTGTTTGTCATTGTAAATTTTCAAGATAAATTTCAAATCTAAAAATCTTTATGAATCATTACAACACAACCAAATGATAATTATTTCGGTCGCTTCTTATTAACGATTATGAGAAACAAGGGACACACATTCAGTTAGAACAACTCATGTTTTAGGGCAATGAGCTAGACAATTGTCTTTTGTGCCCCAACAAAGTCGTGGTGGTAATGTTGTACAACACCAAAACATTAAGATTGGGGAATAAATGCATGGTGATTGTGTTATTTTGCTGCCTGATATTGCCTTCCAATCAATTTTATTGCTGTTGATGTCGATGCTAACGACTCTACTCGCTGTTAGATTGAAAATGAAAGCTTAAACATGTGTGATTGGAAGGGTATATCAAAAATTATAAGAAAACTATATTACAATATGTACCTTCATAGAAAGCTAGAAGAGAGACAAACACCAGAAAAACAAAAGTAAAACAAACAGCCATTAACTTGGTTCTTTTTCACTTACTCAGACACTGATTTTTTTTTTCACACACTTGAACTCACGTCTACACACTCACACTCACTCATTGCTTTTCTTTTCTTAGCTCACAATTTCATACGTACAACTACATTTTACCCATATTTATAGTATCATAAACCGGCTAAGGAGAGTTCAATTTTTTTTCCAACTTGCTTGCCGCAATTAGACTTGCTTAGTTGCTAAGTATTTTGTTCCATGCTACTGCCACATCATCTTCTTGAATTTGTCCATAAGCTATTATCCACAGTTTAATTGCTAAGGATTTGGCTTCATTCAGCAACAAATTATAGACTGTATCTTCAGTTTTGACTTGGTGGGGTTGCTTTATAACTTTACCCGACTCCAGTTTAAAGGTATATCATGTGGGTGTGGCAACTTATTTCATGCATTAAAGGCTCTTTAAGCTAAGGATTGATCTGTAAATAAATCTAAGTAATACAATTTTAAAATTATTATCTTTATCTCATGAATATCCACTAAATGACTTCCAATATTTTGTTTCCTTTCTCTTTCAACTTACCGTTTTGGGGATCCAAAGAAAGAATGAAAGAAGGCCCCGAAAAGAATTAAAAAAAAGTTGGATGAGTCTACCACGTGCGACGAACACCGATGAACACCACTAACGATGAACATCGATGAACACCATTAAATTAATTAATAAAGATTTAAAATTTTAAGGACCCATCATACAATTAATAATTATTTTTAAAAATTCAATTAAATTATTTTTTATATATATTAAAATTTTATTTTTTAATAAGGGTAAACTATATATTTAGTACCTCACCTATTTTCGTATTTCTATTGAACCCTCATTATTTAAATATTATTTCAATTTGACCCTATTCTTTATAAAAATAATTTAACCCTTAACCCTAAAGCTAAAACCCTAAACTATTAAACCTTAAACCCTTAAACCTATACCCCAAACCATTTACCATTAAAAATAATTTCATCCTCATCCAAAAACATGCTGGAGTATTTGGTTTTATGATTTAGAATAGTTGAATCATGCAGCTATACAAGAAAGGTGCAGCCTTGTTTGCACCTAAAAATAAAAAGAATCAGTTTTGTAATATTCAGTTCTAACCTTTCGTCTTGAACCACCTCCCATGCCATTGCCTCCAAACCTCTCGTGGAACAATCCCCAAATATTTTCTGGTTCGAAGCGCACCACTTTGATTTCTCCTCGATCTTCCATTTCGCGACTCACATCCATAGATCGAGTAATGAAAATAAGTTTGGAACCATTCTCATGGCTTGGTTCTTGAATCCCAACTTGGTTCAAGTCCACCCTCTCCCATAAATTATCCAACAACACAACAAATCTATTGTTGGACAAGACCCCACGGATATCTGCAGCTTTCTGGTCAACCGTTTTACTCCTCCATGACTCATCTGCAAAACTAATTTTTCCACCTATTTCATCTTGAATCATCCCAACATCAAAATTTCTAGATGCCGACGTCCAAATTACGACATCAAAACCATGAGGCATGGCCTCGAAAATGTTGTTCATGACGTCCAAATTTCATCTTGAATCTATATGGTTTAGGGTATAGATTTAAGAGTTTAAGGGTTTAAGGTTTAATAGTTTAGGGTTTTAGGTTTAGAGTTTAGGGTTAAATTGTTTTTTATAAAGAATAGGGTCAAATTGAAATAATATTTAAATAATGAGGGTTCAATAGAAATACGAAAAAGGTGAGGTACTAAATATATAGTTTACCCTTATTAAAAATATAAAATTTTAATATATATAAAAAATAATTTAATTGAATTTTTAAAAATAATTATTAATTGTATGACGAGTCCTTAAAATTTTAAATCTTTATTAATTAATTTAATGGTGTTCATCGGTGTTCATCGTTAGTGGTGTTCATCGGTGTTCGTCGCACGTTGTAGAATTTTCCAAAAAAGTTATATATGTAATTCCATTGAAGTTATATCTGCGAGAAGACTACAATAACAATAATTTAGGTAAGAGAGTTATTATCGTCCCAAATATGAACTTTGACCATAAGTGGTTAAAAAACATCTGTCGTTCAAAAAAAACTCTACATTTTAGTTTTATTTTCGACCATAATGAAACATACCCAACTTTAAGTGTGTCCAAAGAAAAAATAGTCCAAAAATCATTTTCCTACTAGTTAAATGACTCTATAATGAATGTTACACACTTATATGCACTATTAGTACTACTACTACATATCAATATGCGTTGTTAATATGTTACGCACTAGAGTGATTACATGATTGTAACCGTTAGATCAGGGGCATATGCACCATTGTTCTTATTAGATTAAGTGACCTACAATTGAAAAAAATTAAGAGAATTAAGAAATTAAAAAAAAAAGTTTAGATACATAATGAAAAATATTTCAAAAAAAAATTTAACTCAATAAAATTTATAAGATATCTCTGTTTAAATTTTTTTTTGAATATGTTGGTGTGATATAATGGTGATATTTGTTCAACTTTTTTAGTTTTTTTAATAAGGCACACACTGTGTAAAATTTGTACTCGAACTCGAATCACCTAATTGTATTGCATCATTCTTTACCACTGAAACAACAAGGGGTGAACCATCGCTGACAAAGTTATCAAGCAATGAAAAGCAATAATATGAGGTGCACAGTGAAGGATGGTGGTTACCTAAGCATAACTTCATTTAATTGTGCTAACAGTTACATGTGTTGGATGGTAGGGCTAAATAATAAAACTGACTAATGAAAATTAACCTGAATCAAAGTATTTACCGTTTATAAGTTTTAAAATCACGATTATTCGAAATAAATATAATTTTATGAAATAAATAATATTAATATATAAATATATATTTTAAACTACTTCAGATTAATTTAAATTATTTTATAAAATAAATAATATTAACATATAAATATATATTATTTTCACATATATATATAAATAAAACAATCTTATTTTTATATACTATTAATAATATAAATATATTATTTTTAAAAACCCCAAAATATTTATAAAAACAATATATTATATTATTAATAATATATAAAAACTCTAAATCCTAAATGGTTAATCTACAAACCTCAACCCTCAAACTTAAATTCTATATTTTAGAGTTTAGGATTTAAGGTTTAAGGATTTTTTATATTTGAATTTTATATTTTTAAAAATAATATATTTATATTATAAATAGTATAAAAATAAAATGTTTTTATTTAAATTATATAAACTTATCTATTTAGTTCAACCAAATTATTTTTATAAAAAATAATTTTATAAATAATATAAAATATATTATTTTTACATATATCAATAAAAATATATTATTTATATAATATATTATAAAAAAAAATAAAAATATATTATTTTTTATAAACAAAAGATATTTATAAAACAATATATTTATATTATAAATAATATATAAAAAACTATAAATCCCAAACCTCAAATCATAAAATTTAGAGTTTGAGGTTTGAGCTCTGTAGTTTAATGTTTAGGATTTAGAGTTTAAAGTTTTTATATAATATTTATAATATAAATATATTATTTATATATAATATTTATATAAAAACAATACACTTTTTATGTTTATATATTATATATAAATAATATATTTTAATATTATTTATTTCATAAAATAATTTGAATTAATCTGAAGTAGTTTAAGATAAATAATATTTGTGGTAAAATATTACATAATGTTATGTTGGTTTAATGGTTAAGGCTTAGCTTTATCTTTTAAAGGTCTTGGGTTTAAACCACCCTAAGTGCATGGTTCTAATTTTTCCTCTAGCAAAACGACGTCGTTTTGAGCCAAATTAGGCTTCAAAACAGCCGCACCAAAACGACATCGTTTTGACTTAACGGTTAACGACGGAGTGACATCTTCGATTCACAAATTAAAGTTTAGTACTAGTTTTGAACACTTTTAAAGTTCGGTGGTATTTTCGACTCAAGGGCTATAGTTTAGTGATATCCGGTGTAATTAACCCTATTTTTTACGTGTCATGTAAAATATAATTTTTAAAGTTATTATAAATTGAAAATATGATATAGAAAAAAATAATATAGTGGGTAATTTTTATTGATTAAAACCATAGCTAATATGATAACCCAGTCTCATGATATAACTTCTCTCTAAAGAACGAGTTCAAAGGTGAAAACAAATGTGGAAATAAAAGACAAAACTTTCAATTTCTTTGTCTTGACTATTAGGGGTGAGCAAAACTTATATCGATTCGAAAAAATCGAATAATTCGACTCGACTCAAGACAAAAATACTCGACTCATCTTGACTCGACTCGAAATTTCATAAACTCGACTCAACTCGAAAAAATTCAAATAAAGTTTGAATTGAAAATTGGAAATTCGAATAACTCGAATTTTTTAGTAATTAATGGATTTATTTTTAAGTTCGAGATGAGTCTCACAATTTTTTATGATACGTATATACTGATATATAAAAATATGAAGAAATATTGTCATATTTAAAAAAATATGAAGAAATATATATATGCATATCTTATATGATTAGAGAAATTTATTTAAATTAAAATCAAATCGTACTATAACATAATAAATAATTTCAATTAAATTTTTATAGGAACTCGAAAACTCGAGTCGAATCTAAAAAATTTCAAATAAAGTTTGAGTTGTAAAATATGATGCATCAACTCGAATAACTCAAAATTTTTTTGACTCGATTTGACTCGATCGAACGCTCACCCCTACTGACTATATAACGCGATGTGAATTCAAAGTTAATTTTTTGGGTAAAGTACACCAATGGTCACCAAACTTTTAGTATATTTTCATTTTGGTCACTAAACTTTCAAAATTTTCATGAGAGTCACCCAATTTTTATTTCACTTTCATTTTGGTCTCTCATATTACCTTCCATTAGAAAATGCTGACATGGCTTTGTTAGTTTTTCCTTTTCCTTAAGAGTAAACTACATAAATGGTCACCGAACTTTTAAGACATTTTCATTTTGGTCACCGAAAATTTAAAACTTTCATTGGGGTCACCCAACTTTTGTTTTGCTTTAAAGCAACATTGTTGGTTTAAAGAAAAAACTCTTTCAATGTATAAAAAACAAACATAAGAAGCAGATTTTACCTTACGATTATCGACGAACAATACTTTTTTTTTATAAAAAAAAACTTGTTGTGTACATTGATATATGCCTTTGTGTTTGGTTGCAGCTTGTTCTTAGTCATTGGTTTTCTTTCTTACTCTATTTTTCATCGCAATTTGTATCTTTTCTCTATTATCTTTTGTTTTGAAAGTTTCATTACCTTTTTTTTTAACCTTGACTGACGTGTTTCAACATCTATGCTTGTTTATTTTCTCTATAAGCCAACACTAACAATGGATCCATGGCGAATTCATTACACAATGCAACTAAATAAAGGTAGCAGAAAAAGAATGGAGAAATGATGTAGTAAAATGATGGAAGGAGGGGAGTGAGAAATGTGTGACCCCAACAAAAGTTTTAAAAGTTCTGTGACCAAAATGAAAGCACTTTAAAGTTCGATGACCATTTATGTAGTTTACCCTTGAGGAAAAGGAAACTAACGGGCAAGTCAGCATTTTATAACAGAAGGTAACAAGAGGGACTAGAATGAAAGCAAAAAAAGTTGGGTGACCCCAATAAAAAATTAAAAGTTTGATGACCAAAATGAAAATACCCTAAAAGTTCGGTGACCATTAGTGTACTTTACCCTTTTTATCAAGATTTTGTTGGAATAAAAGCCGCTAGTTTTATTTAGGGGTGAGCGTTCGATCGAGTCGAGTCAAAAAATTTCGAGTTGACGAGTCATATTTTACAACTCAAACTTTATTTGAAATTTTTTCGATTCGAGTCAAGTTTAAGAAATTCGATTCGAGTCGATTCGAGTCGAGTTTTCGAGTTCCTATAAAAATTTAATTGTAATTATTTATCATGTTATAGTAGGGTTTGATTCCAATTTAAACTCCTTTCTCTAATCATATAAGATATGCACATATATATTTTTTCACATGTGACAATATTTCTTCATATTTTTATATATCTGTATGTATATATCATAAAAAATAGATGGACTCGTCTCGAACTTAAAAATAAATCCACTAATTACTAAAAATTTCGAGGTATTCGAGTTATTCGAACTTCCATTTTACAACTCAAACTTTATTTGAAATTCTTTCGAGTTATTCAAGTTTATGAAATTTCGAGTCGAGTCAAGACGAGTCGAGTATTTTTTCCTCGAGTCGAGCCGAGTTATTTGATATTTTCGAATCGAGTCGAGTTTTGCTCACCCCTAGTTTTATTAAACGAGAAAATACCCAAAATTATAATAAGGGTTTACAACTATCCTCGTAAACTAAATACATAATTTGAACATTTTCCTAAAACTAGCCACTTTAGATCATACAAGGACCATACATGAAAAAAGTTAAAAATCATCCAAAAGACTCGAACGAAAAATAGATATGAACAAATATGACTGCATCGGCAAACGAACTACAATAGGGGATTAAGCTATTGAAAGACCACCGAGAACTGCAAATCAAAGCCAGTCGTAGTGAGAAACTTTCCAAGAGCGCAAATTGCGTATCCAAATTCAATCAAGGGTTCAGAGCAGAGAAGATCAACAAGATTACAAATAAGCACCATCTTTATTAAAAAAAACATGCCACATAGGTAGAGTTATTTTTATTAAAAAATAAAATAAAAAAACGACCAAACAACTTAGGAAGAAGAAAAAACATGTCAAAAGATATAGATAAACGTGGCACAAAGGCATATAAAACGTGTCACATAGGTGGAGTTATTTTTATTAAAAAATAAAAAAGATAAAAAATAAATCTGGCGGTTGACAACCGACTTTAAAATCAATGTCGTCGCCAGTTAAATAAAATAAAATAAATAAAACTTACGGCGGTCTATAAATGGAACGAGTTAAGGCAAAACCATAAAGGAAAAGAACACTTTTCTAAAGTTTATTATCAAGAATTCAAAATTACATATAGTTTTTATACATCATCGTATCATGATAAAATTGTCTAGAAATAATTTATTTTAAAATTTTATGATAACATATTATTGTCAAATTCATTAATATGACCGTCTTAGATATTTTTAGGACTTTGTAGAGGTGTTCAAAAGTACTCGACCCGTTGATCTGCCGACCCAAACTTTAAAAAATTAAAAATCTTTTAAAAAATTATCTGATCGGGCCGGTACCCGACCTATAATTTTTCCGGATAATTGAACCGTGTTTGGGTTGAATTTTTTGTAACCGGGTACCCGACCCAGTACTTTTAATATATAATTTTAAATTATATTTATATTTTAAGTTTCTTAATATTTTTACTCTAAAACTAAATTTAAATTTCCAAATTTTTTCGATATTTATATTATGTACGTTTAAACTTTACATGTTTTAAAAAAATATTTGTATTAATTTATTATTATATAATTCAAATGAGAAAATTACGATTGAGACTAATATTTTTAATGTATTCTTAAAATGTTTTTAATTCCATCAATATTATGGCATACATGAAACAAAGTGCAACTGGTCTTTTACGCCATAAATGCAAAGTTGGTTTCAATAACCCCATTTAGAATTAGAAAACATCTAGTAACAAATAATTATGATAAGCAATAATCTCATAGATAGAAGGGCCAAAGAATGAACTCTTTCATAATCTGTCAGCTCTCACCCAGTCCCTGCCTGCGCACACAAACTAAGATTTTCGTATATTGCCATGTGATGCACAAACATTTTTTCTTCTGCCCAACATATGCGCGCTCGAAATTTATTTTAAATTATTAATTTTGTGATTGAATTATATATTATGAACTTTTAAATTTTATGTGTTTCTTATGTAATTTTTTAATTTTTAAAATTTTAAAAATAAAAAATATGAATCGGGTACCTGAATTTTACGTGTACCCACTAGTCAGGGTATCCAGTAATCACGGGCTGAAGTATGGGCCGTCAAATATACTACCCGAAGAACAGGGTAGCTAAAACTTCGAGTACCCAGATTTGAACACCCCTAGAACCTTGTGCAAAAACTAAAAAAACAAACTCTTATAGAATGAAAGTATATCACATTATTTTGAACAATTAATTTGATATTTCATTAATACACCATTGAAACATGATTAAACTTTGTCAAACACATTATTTTCACTGTGTTGTTAAGAAAATTTGAATGGATTGAATTGTGAACAAATGAGTATGATATGAGACTTGATTTTGAACAATAAATACAATTTTTAAGAATATTGCATCATTTATTTTCTTATTGTTAGATTGAAAAATAATAAGAAGAGAATTAAATTAAAAAATAAAACTTGAGATTTAAGAAAGAGAATTAAAATTTAAGAAAAATAATTATTTTTAATTGTTAGATTAATTTATTTAGGGTTTTGCTACACACAACCTTTAGGACTGTGTATGAGAATGTAACACCCACAAAAAAATATATCAGTGAAATGGGATTGGTGGGGTTTAATCCCACAACCTCCCCCCTCCCTTCCCCCTTAGAGGCTAAACTATTGAGCCAAGTGCCCTTTTTTGTCATATTTTGCATGGAGAAATATTAGAAGAATCAAGTTTGAGCGGGATATTAAATCAAATTTAATATCCCATTTGACCTTTCAGATCTAAGTATGGTGAAACAAGCATCCAGAGAATTCTAAGAGCCTCTCACCTACCCTATCTCCGTTCAAGCTCCGACGAGCTCTCCCCGACAATTCTAAGAGCCCCTCCGTCCCCACCATCATCACCGTCGCGCCACCGCCACCAAAACCCGACCACCCAACCTCCATTTCTGCTCGCCGTTCGCACAAAAACGGTGGAAGACCGTTCGGCTTCACCAACCTCGATTTGCTTCACCGTGACGCCGTGGCCTCCACCGCCACTGTGGTTTTGTTCGCTGTCGCCCGCCGATCACGCCTTTGGGGTTCACTCGCGCCATCACGCCGTCAACCGCCCAGGAGAACAGCTCAATGGTTCGACGAATGACCCACCTAAGCCGCCATTATTTTCTTCGATTTCCGGCCGTTTCCGTCGCGGTTCCAGCGCGTCGACGGACCAGACGAGATCAGTGCGACGAAGTGAGTGAAACCCCTTCGGTTGAATGTTCGTCCGATTTCGGCAAGGCCTTCGTCGGAGTAACGCTGTTTTCCGACCACTTTTTACCTTTAGGGTAAGATCCGACATATTTTCTGGCTTGTTTTACGTTTGAAATGTGTGGGTTGAAACCTTGAGTTAACGATCTACCATTTTCCAACAGAATCGTGGCCAAGGGGCGTCTCCGATGACCGATTCCGGTGATCGGCTGGCAAGTTTAAATTTTGGGTAAGTGAACCGGGTTCAACCCGATCTAAACTGGTCTGAATTAGCCCAAACCCAAACCGAGCCCAAAACCCGACCCGTTGACCCGACCCGTCTGCTCGACCTGAAAACCTGAACCAAGTCAACCCGAGTCAACTCGTTTGAGTCAACCCGAGTCAACAAGTCCGAGTCAACCGAGTCAACTCACCGAGTCAACTCACCGAGTCAGCCCGAGTCAACTCAGTTGACCCTTACCAGTTGACTGATGACGTCAGCGTTGACTCTGACCCTGTTGACCTGCTGATGTCAGCGTTGACTTTGACCGTTGACCAAAAAGTCAAATTTTCTGAAAACTCCTATTTTATGTTTTTCGACGTCCTGAGTCCGTTTTTGAACCCCGTTTCGCAAAATTCTGATTTGAAAGCCTCCAAATCTGACCTTGAACCCACACTTGTTTATGTACTAAATTAATTGGTTAAGAGCTTGTAAGTAAGGTCTGATCTTGAAAATTGTGTAATTGAAGGTATTCTCGGTTCCTTGGATGCACGATGCTGAGGAATGTCGAATTCGAGTTCGAGGGTATTCGAATGTCGTATCATGAATCAACTGTTATAGCTCGGAACTAAGGTAATACATTACTACCCCTTGTATGCTTTATGTACATATTGATATCTGGTTAAAGCATGCATGCTTATGATGAGTGTTTTGTGAACTCTGCTTAAGCCGAATTCGATACGGAAAATAAGTATGAGAGTCAGTAAGAGTAAAATACTCGGATAAGAATATTAATAGATCAGGAGTGTCAAAAGTGCTAATAATAATAATACAGTTAAATCTGAAATTCTATCAATGGTGTCTAAGAACCAATGTTCAGAATGCGGAGTATGAGATGTTGGATATGAAATTACGAAAATACCCTTGGAGCATAAGTATGACTAAACTACCCCTCTAATAAAGGAAATGACCTAAAATCTGCATTCGTCCTGATTATGCAATTTAGACTACCCAAGATGTATGCTTTAATGGAAAGACTTCGGCATCATTATGCAATACGTGTGTTACAAACTTGGATAATCCCTCAAACTCTGTATAACACATGAATGAGAATTTTCTGGAAATATTGTTGAAATCCTAAGTCGATCCTTATGACAATAATGCGTGAATTAAATGAGAATGATCATAATGACCAAAAAGACGGTAATGCCCTCGAGCACCGAAATGTCTGATTAACTTGAATGACGATATACCCTCAAGTTCTGTAATGAATGAATCGTCTGTAAATGGCTGGAGAGTTAGGACGCCTTAATCTCGTTTGAGTACGTGAATGATGGAGGTACCAAATGGTAGTTCAGAAAGAAATGGTAGATTTATCTCAGTCTAAAATAACCGAAATACCCTCATGAGTTAATCGGTAACTATGCATTTGATGAAATTCTGGATTTGTTAATAAGACTTAAATAGCTAAGGCTCCCTTAAGTGTTGGGAAATACGACACGTGTATGCCCATCGCTCACCATATCGATGTAAGGTATGAAGATCCGCATAGATTGTATGTTCGATTACTCAAAGTTAAACCGTATAGTAAAGTATGAGGGCGACTGTTCAGGCATACAATACAGTCAGTGTTAAGTTCTGATGCACGCTAGTTACTCATATTTGAACGTTGGTAAGTATTGTCAAGTTGGGTTACGCCGCATTAAACAAATTCTGGAGATATAATAAATTGTTAGAGCCCTTGAGAATTATAATTTTCGTTCTGATATGATTGTGCCATAGTATAAAATTTGTCATGACAGTCAAATAACCAAAAGGCCATGATAGCCTAAATAATCGGAACATCACTAAAAATATCTGATAACTTAAAAGACTTTAATTTAGAAATTCTTAAATGTCTGGTTAGAAAACTAATGAGCAAATAGGATACCCGAGTTCTGTGAACCATTGCTTATTCAATGTTGGTATAATTACCAGAATGTCCATGAACGTCGAAATGACCAAAATGCCCCTGGTAGGCTTAAATGGCTAAATCACTCATGATATGCCTAAACTCTCAAGATCCTGATGTATCCCCTCCTGAATATCTGGGCTAAACTGTTAGTATGAACCCCTTTTAATAGGGGTCACGTTTCAGAAATCCGTTCTAATCGTCAAAAGTTTAATATGTCCCCTTCCGTAAATGCCAAGTATCTCCAAGATATGATCCGTCCCACCTAGTGTGTTCCATGTGTGCTATATTCTGTTGAATGGATTGTATAATGATTTGATCATGTATAATATTATGTTTGATAACATTCTCTGCCTACTTGATGTATGTTTGCTCAATCTGTATACTTGTTATGTGATTGCTTGACCTATGATGGTACAATCTGTTTGCATGATGAATGCTGAAATGTCTGCTCTGCTCAATAGTATACCCATTTATCTATCAAAAGCATGAATTCTTCCGTTTCTGATGTTATGAATAAAATATATCTGTCACATATATTCTGTTATCCATGTCTGGAATCTGAACACTGATTACTATCTGGGGTATACTGTTGGGTTATGTTATGAAGTCTCTGTTGGTACAGCCCTGATCAAGCTGGTAAATCCTTATGGACTCAAGGTCTCCCCTTGAGTGGTACCTATGCCCATCGGGCCTAGGGTAAGTCCTTATGGACTTAAGGTCTCCCCTTGAGTGGCACCTATGCCCATCAGGCCTAGGGTAAGTCCTTATGGACCTAAGGCATCCCCTTAGGTGGCACCTATGCCCATCGGGCCTAGGGTAAGTCCTTATGGATGCAGTTCTGGGGGACTGCATATTGGTGTAAGGTTGGAGGGTAGTTACTAGTGAACCCTTGCATGCACTTAGACCTTTGCATGGATAAATATTGTGCTCTCATGATATGATTGGTATGCATTTATGCCTGTTTGATATGCACCTATTGGAACACACTAGACATTAAACTTGTTGTTTCCATCTTCGTAATCTATCAGCTTGTAAATTCTCGCATGTTACTCGATGATTGAATAAAGAACAAGTACCGTTAATCTCAAGTATAATGTTACCCTGAAATAACAGAAAGGAATAGAGGACTGTCACTGCTTGAATCATCATGAAAATGTTATGCCTACCATATATCTGCATGAGCTAATAGCATCTTCTGGTAGTTCTGTATTACTGAGCTTTTCCAAGCTCACGTTGTTTTTACCATCGCAGGTTAAAACATTATAGCATGATATAATGTTTGACATCAATGTTCGGAGTTCCCTAGGCGTTGCCTTTGGAGTACGGTACTGTATAGTTAGTGGGCATGTATGTCATGTATTGTTTCATGTCAGTGTCTGTAAAATACTTTCTGAAATTTTGTTATGTGTTTAAATGATTTTCCTGAATTGTATTTTAAACAGAAGTTGACTTTACAATTTAATAAGTGTTTTGGGAAAGAAAAATGTTTTCATGTGTATTTTTCACTGTGGGTCACTCTTGTGACCCTAATGTGACTTCCTAGGATCCGTAGTAACGCATAGGCGGGTCTAGGGGGTTACATTTAGTGGTTTCAGAGCTTAGAGTTGCGCCTTTCTGGGTAGATCGGCCGATCGTCTGTCATAGGGTGTCTGGTTTGTGCATGCCCCTAGATCATAACCGTACTCCTCCGAGCCGAAACTCTGATGTCGAAAACTTTTTCTGAAATAGCTGAATCTAAGCTTTCTGTCCGCTGTATCTCGAATCGTAATGACAAGGAATGTTTGTAACATTCTGTGAATTGAATTAACTTAATGGATTTGAACCTGGAGTGAGAACCTGAGATGGTTCGTACATGTGAAATTGAATATCTGATTTAGTGAAGAATAAATGTCTGGTTTTGTGAGGTAACTGATATAAGATTTCATGAAGGGCTATTCAGTGATAATGATCAATTTTTTAATACCCTAATGGAAATGCGATAAAGACTCTATGAACTTACAAGAAAAGTGTTTGTGAATTGCTGAAAGTGTATATTCTGTGGTGCCTCTGTTGTACACGAGGGAAACAATTGCCTGAATACTATGCTGAAGGTATGAGATATCCATTCAATACCCCGGTTATGTTTGGTTGATATAAAGGAAGACATATCTTTGAAATTTGAGGCATGGTAGACCGTTATGTACCATTTCTGACTGAAATTTAATATATACATCTTGATTTCGGAAAGTCTTACGGGAGGCTTTGGGTACTTGTTTGAATTACAGTTAAAGTTCTTCGTCCGTAAACTGATGGTCAACTTGAAAGAGTAATTCAGATTCTCGGAGATATACCTTTGGGTTGTATGAATGACTTCTGTGATAGTTCCAAATGTCTCTTATTCTTGACTAAGACTGGTTATAGTAAAAGATATGAGACAAGTTTTCTCTTGGCACCATACGAAGTTTGGTGTGGTTTAGAATATCGTGTTCGGATAAGTTGGTCTGAGGTGTAAGACGAGATAGTTCTGGGCCAGGTTGGTCTAAGTGTTTGAGAGCGTTATTAGGTTGGCCTGTGATCGTCTGAGAGACTCGAGAAATAAGGATACTCTGATGGAAAAGTTTTAGTATAAAAATAGATGAAAGTGCAGTCTCTCTATTCCTCTGACTCTGGTAAATTTCGAGGACGAAATTTCTTTTAGGGGGAGAGAGTTGTAACACCCACAAAAAAATATATCAGTGAAATGGGATTGGTGGGGTTTGATCCCACGACCTCCCCCCTCCCTTCCCCCTTAGAGGCTAAACCATTAAGCCAAGTGCCCTTTTCTGTCATATTTTGCATGGAGAAATATTAGAATCAAGTTTGAGCGGGATATTAAATCAAATTTAATATCCCATTTGACCTTTCAGATCTAAGTCTAGTGAAACAAGCATCCAGAGAATTCTAAGAGCCTCTCACCTACCCTATCTCCGTTCAAGCTCCGACGAGCTCTCCTTGACCGTTCGTGGCATCCTCCGTCCCCACCATCATCACCGTCGCGCCACCGCCACCAAAACCCGACCACCCAACCTCCATTTCTGCTCGCCGTTCGCACAAAAATGGTGGAAGACCGTTCGGCTTCACCAACCTCGATTTGCTTCACCGTGACGCCGTGGCCTCCACCGCCACCGTGGTTCTGTTCGCTGTCGCCCGCCGATCACGCCTTTGGGGTTCACTCGCGCCATCATGCCGTCAACCGCCAGGAGAATGGCTCAATGGTTCGACGAATGACCCACCTAAGCCGGCGTTATTTTCTTCGATTTTCGGCCGTTTCCGTCGCGGTTCCAGCGCGTCGAAGGACCAGACGAGATCAGTGCGACGAGGTGAGTGAAACCCCTTCGGTTGAATGTTCGTCCGATTTCGGCAAGGCCTTCGTCGGAGTAACGCTGTTTTCTGACAACTTTTTACCTTTATGGTAAGATCTGACATATTTTCTGGCTTGTTTTACGTTTGAAATGTGTGGGTTGAAACCTTGAGTTAACGATCTACCGTTTTTCGACAGAATCGTGGCCAAGGGGCGTCTCCGATGACCGATTCTGGTGATTGGCCGGCAAGTTTAAATTTTGGGCAAGTGAACCGGGTTCAACCCAGTCTAAACTGGTCTGAACCGGTCTGAATTGGGCCAAACCCAAACCGAGCCCAAAACCCGACCCGTTGACCCGACCCGTCTGCTCGACCCAAAAACTCAAACCAAGTCAACCCGAGTCAACTCGTCCGAGTCAACCGAGTCAACTCGCCGAGTCAGCCCGAGTCAACTCAATTGACCCTTACTAGTTGACTGATGACGTCAACGTTGACTCTGACCCTGTTGACCGTTGACCTACTGATGTCAGCGTTGACCTGCTGACGTCAGCGTTGACTTTGACCGTTGACTAAAAAGTCAAATTTTCCGAAAACTCCTATTTTATGTTTTTCGACGTCCTGAGTCCGTTTTTGAACCCCGTTTCGCAAAATTCTGATCCGAAAGCCTCCAAATCCGACCTTGAACCCAAACTTGTTTATGTACTAAATTAATTGGTTAAGAGCTTGTGAGTAAGGTCTGATCTTGAATATTGTGTAATTGAAGGTATTCTCGGTTCCTTGGATGCACGATGTTGAGGAATGTCGAATTCGAGTTCGAGGGTATTCAAATGTCGTATCATGAATCAACTGTTATAGCTCGGAACTAAGGTAATACATTACTACCCCTTGTATGCTTTATGTACATGTTGATATCAAGTTAAAGCATGCATGCTTATGATGAGTGTTTTGTGAACTCTGCTTAAGCCGAATTCGATACGGAAAATAAGTATGAGAGTCAGTAAGAGTAAAATACTCGGATAAGAATATTAATAGATCAGGAGTGTCGAAAGTGCTAATAATAATAATACAGTTAAATATGAAATTCTATCAATGGTGTCTAAGAACCAATGTTCAGAATGCGGAGTATGAGATGTTGGATATGAAATTACGAAAATACCCTTGGAGCATAAGTATGACTAAACTACCCCTCTAATAAAGGAAATGACCTAAAATCTGCATTCGTCCTGATTATGCAATTTACACTACCCAAGATGTATGCTTTAATGGAAAGACTTCGGCATCATTATGCAATACGCGTGATACAAACTTGGATAATCCCTAAAACTCTGTATAACACATGAATGAGAATTTTCTGGAAATATTGTTGAAATCCTAAGTCGATCCTTATGACAGTAATGCGTGAATTAAATGAGAATGATCATAATGACCAAAAAGACGGTAATGCCCTCGAGCACCGAAATGTCTGATTAATTTGAATGACGATATACCCTCAAGTTCTATAATGAATGAATCATCTGTAAATGGCTGGAGAGTTAGGACGCCTTAATCTCGTTTGAGTACGTGAATGATGGAGGTACCAAATGGTAGTTCAGAGAGAAATGGTAGATTTATGTCAGTCTAAAATAACCGAAATACCCTCCTGAGTTAATCGGTAACTATGTATTTGACGAAATTCTGGATTTGTTAATAAGACTTAAATAGCTAAGGCTCCCTTAAGTGTTGAGAAATACGACACGTGTATGCCCATTGCTCACCATATCGATGTAAAGTATGAAGATCCGCATAGATTGTATGTTCGATTACTCAAAGTTAAACCGTATAGTAAAGTATGAGGGCGACTGTTCAGGCATACAATAGAGTCAGTGTTAAGTTCTGATGCACGCTAATTACTCATATCTGAACTTTGGTAAGAATTGTCAAGTTGGGTAACGCCGCATTAAACAAATTCTGGATATATAATAAATTGTTAGAGCCCCTCAGAATTATAATTTTCGTTCTGATATGATTGTGCCATAGTATAAAATTTGTCATGACAGTCAAATAACTAAAAGACCATGATAGCCTAAATAATCGGAACATCACTAAAAATATCTGATAACTTAAAAGACTTTAATTTAGAAATTCTTAAATGTCTGGTTAGAAAACTAATGAGCAAATAGGATACCCGAGTTCTGTGAACCATTGCTTATTCAATGTTGGTATAATTACCAAGTTATGTTGAGTTGATGTTGTGAAAGGTTATGGAATTTGATTAATATTGGCACTAGTATGCTTGGGTACAATGATCGATCATTAGGATGAGTGTGCACACGAGAGTCCAAGTCGCGCGTGGCCTTGGTGGCGTTAAGGCACCAAGGAGGAGTACGGTGATGTAATATTCCACCAGAAATGTTTATATATTAGTCGGTGATGAGTAGAATCCCATCGACGGGGCGTGAGGATGAGTGGAATCTCCTCCGCGAGAACCGGTGATGAGTGTAATCCCACCCCAGGTAATGGTTATGTTGGAAATGCGTTCCAACATGTTATCTGCATATTCGAGTCATAGCTAGGTGCCAATATGAGATTATATGTACCTTTATGATTTGATACGTGTTGCCAATAAGATAGGAAATGTGATTCCAAAATGCATTGAGATATGTTGTTAATAATACCTTGATATATGTATTATTGTAAGTTGAGCTTATGAGTTGTTGAGCATGACATAATGTTGATTATATGTTCATGCATCATGTTTAATTTGGCTCTCGTGGATCAGAGGTAAGATCATGCATTTCATTATGGTAGTTGCTCGTACTTGGACCCTGCATTGTCGAAGGTTTGTTTTATGAGCTTACCCTCACTAAGCTTTTATGCTTACGCTCCTTTTTGTTCGACAATGCATATAAGTAGCTTGTGGGTGGCAAGGGCAAGGAAAGGTCTCCAAGTGTTGCTTTTGGTTAGCTCAAGTATGATGTTTAAATTGTGGATTGTAATAGACAAGCAATGGGATAGGTGTCATTGATTTGAGCTTTGATTTATATTGATGTTGGCTTGGTTCTTGGATGCTATCTTTGATTTGTAAATATTGCTTACGTTACATGTCTTGAATGCTCATATACTTTGGTTGTTAAGGCATTAACCTTAGGGTGCTTTGTATGTCATCTTTTGGTAAATGCATGAAATCTTTTGGATGAATGATGCTTGTTAGGTGTTGGTGAAATGTTTGTATTGAGATGCTATGCTTTTGGTTGAGTGCATGTGTTTGTAAGCATGTAAACTTTATATGGGAGACATGTGTCTTTTGCTTTTAAGTTTTCGAGCATGCTTTGGATGATATGTTAAATGGTTGCCCTATCTTATGCCTTGTGAGTTTTGAGTACGTCTTGCCATAGGATGCATGCCTCTAGAGTGTATGCGTAAGTTGTGTAGGCTTCTTAGGGTTGTTTAGGGCTTTTGGGGTCGATTAAAGATGTTTAAAGATGGTTTTGGGAAATTGCAGACATCAGGTGTTTCGAAACGGGCTGAGCTATTTCGGAATAGGTATGGCTCCAAGGACCCCGTATCGGAACTCGTTTCGATACGGTTTGGCCACTGTGAACCCCTTGTTTCGAAACAAGTTTCAGAACACTTTGGTTACTGGAAGTGCCTGTTTCGAAAAAAGTATCGAAACACCTAGGCAAAATAGGACCCTGTTCCGAAACGGGGTGGATGCGTTTCGGTACGGGTATCTGGCTTTTTAAACTAGAGCTCGCGTTTCGAAACGGGTGACGTCTGTTTCGAAACGGGCGGCTGGGAATGGGCTTTTTGGACATCTCTAATGGGTCTCAAGAGTCGGGCTTAGGCCGGTTTGCTGTAGAGCTTTTGTGGGCCTCGTTTTCTACTATCGTGATCACTTAGGTAACTAAATGTCTCTAGACAAGATGTAAAATAAATGGAAAAAGAAAATTAGGTTCGCTAACCGAGGTGGGACATTCACGGGTTCCGCGTCGGTTTTCCCCGTGTAGCCTACTCGAACCGGTCAGCCTACCAGACCGGGGGAGGGGGTTACATTTGTTGGTATCAGAGCCTAAGGTTTCTGAGACCTTGGGCAGGTAAGTGAGGTATGTTTAATCTTTGTATTGCAATTGCACGGTGGTTGCTTGCCATGTAAGCATGTTGCTTGTTATTCGAGTATGCTGTAATGTGTGATTGTTTGATTGTGAATGTATGTTGTTTGATCGTGTGTGTGTGTTGCTTGAAGCATGTTGAGTAGAGTCCTATTGCTTCTATTACACCGGAAAAAGAGATTTTTAAGTGAGGGAAACATACTTGAGCCACTTGGACCCTTTCCTTTGCTAACCTAGTTTGTATGTCAAATTGTTGTTGTTGTTGTTGATTTATTGCTTTTTTGTAAGTTTGAGGCCAAGGTGTGGGCCGTGAATCGGTAAATAGAAGTTGTGGGTTCTGAAATATGGATGATGTTGAGGGAGTTCATCGCTTCAGTCAGTGAAGTATGGTTATACCGGAGTTGAGGTACAATTTGTTTGTTCGAGTCCGTGTGTATGTGAGTTGATTCTTGTTGGTGAGGGACGATGAGACCGATTCTGGTATTAGTTGGGGAAAAGAAGTGAAGACCTATGAGTGGGAGTCAGAGTAGTATCGATGTTACAGTAGATAAGGCCTTGGTACAGTTTTGAGTTTGTTCCCTTTGGTTGATTCTAAATCCGTACTTCTATATATTGTTAGCAAGCATGCAAAGTTTGATTGTGTCCGGTGAAGTGTTAGAGGTAGGTATGAGTACCTTAGTTCTTTGGGCGAGATCTAGGTAGGGGTCTCGTGTGAGTAATCTGAAATTCAGAAATGCTAGTTAGTGATCGTTGGAGGTTTGGCCTATGGTTTTAGTACAAGACAACTGATCAGTATCTGTGAGTGGGAATCGAATTGCGTGATTGGGCCAGTGTGCGTCCGAGTTGTCTTCCAGCAAGAAGGAGAGATTAAGTCGCTTCCGATATAGTTGAGCTGGGAAAGAAGCCTTGAGTTTTGACTTTAGATTGTTTAGTAGTGGGATGTTTCGAGTCGTCAGGACCGATGTTATAGGACAAGTTCAAGCATGATTGTTTGTGTGTGATCAGAATTGAAGTTTGAAGTTTCGAGATGCTCTAAGAACGGTTTTTAAGAGTTAGGTTATGTGTGAAGGACCAACCTGAAAACAAGAGAACCAAAGACTATCAGTTGTGTACATGTGAAGTTGCAATTTCTGCGGATACATCCTTTGTGTGAGCATGTAAGGAAGTTAGATATCTCTGTCGAGATCTTAGACGTAGGGACGCACATGACTAGTCCTTTGTGGTGAGATAGTGGTGGCCAGAAAAATGTATAGAAGATGTTTGTTGATGGTTCAGGGATACGTGATCCTAGTAGATGTGAAGTAATTGTCTTTTTACGGTTTCGATGTAGCAGTTGGCATGGTTCGGCTCGTAGAACACAAAGCTAGGGTATACGTTGAGACAAAGAGAGAGTTGCCTTGAAGTTGCAGATTTCTGTGAGACTGTAATGGTAGATGAGGATGTGAACTTCTTATCGAATGTTGTTCCAGCTTTAGAGGTCAAAGATTGATTGAGCTTAGTTGACAGGCTTGCCTAGCAAATGTGATGAATTTGATTTTTGGATGAAGATTAGACCGCAGAATGTTAGAATAGTCTGTGTTTTCCTAGAAGTGTTGCAAGAGTTACCCGGTTTGTCTCCTGACAGAGAAGAATAGTTTGTTATTGAGACCGTCTCCGAGCTTGCTTCTGCTTTGATTGCTCTGTATCTTATGATTCCCGACAGAATTGAGAGTGTTGAAGAATCAACTACGAGATTTGTTAGACTTTAGATTCATTAGGCCTAGTACATCATCTTAGAGCACGACAATGTAATTTGTGAAGAAGAGAGATGACAATACGAGAATGTGTTTAGATTACAGACAATTGAAACAATTGAAAGTGAGTAGCTAGTATCCGTATCCGAGCGTCAGTGATTTGTTGATCAGTTAGGGTGTGCTCTAGTCTTTTCGAAGACAAATTTGAGATCCGACTATTACCAGTTGAAAGTGAGAGAAGTTGAAGTACCGAAGACAGTATTCGGGGCAAGATGTGGTCGCTATGAGTTTTGAGTTATGTCGTTTCGTTTGACTAGTGTGTTAGCTACTTATATAGAGATGTTGAGCAGAATATTTCCTGAACTCCTTGATCAGTTTGTAGTAGTTCTCTTAGATGATACATGAGTATATTCACGTACCGAAGAAGACCATGACAAGCTTTGGAGTTAGTTTTGTAGACCCTATTAAAGAATTAATTGTATGCAAAGTTGAGTTGTAACCCCCTAAACTCGACCCAAGGGTTATGGGCCGAATCTAGGAAGTCGGGTTGAAAACGTGTCCCTCAAATAAGATGAATATTAGGTTTTAAAAACTAAATACTTAAATTATTTATTAAAACGGTGTCGTTTCACATTAAATTCTTTTATAAAAACGCGGTCGTAAAAATAAAAATATAATAAAATAAATTATTCAAATATCCAAATAAAAATTCTCATGCATGCTAAAACAGTTAAAAATCCCAAATAAATGTACAAGTAACCAGAATTATATAAATCTCAAAATATTAACTAAAATAAAATAATTCTGTAAACCCGAAATGTTCATACTAAAAATTGAAATAAATCTGATAAATTGTGGTCCTCCAAGTACCGAAAGCCTATGTTTGAGAATCTGAAACAGGAACTAAGGGGGAGTCAGCTATTAAGCTCAGTGTGACTCTAAAGTGCAGGCAATCACAAACTCAGTTCTACAACAATAAATTTTCACAAAAATATTTAAAAGACACAAAGCAAGTTTAAACATGGTTTTATGAAATCACAATGCAATGCACCCATACTCCATAGTCACCAAAAAGAGAAGGTTCCCCAGAACCTCTCGCTACATAGTCACCAACACAAGTGGTATAAACCACTAACTTCCTCCGTACAATCCCAACCCATGATAACACAGTAAAAAGATATCACAGTTTTCACAGTCTCAACACAGTCCGATAATAAATCCGAGATTCACAACTCATTTACTTTAAATCACAATTTTATTCACAATCTGAAAATAGTATGCACGGAAAATATAATGTAAAATCACAACACAATTGAAAATCATCAAGCGTAAAATCTGAGTCACAAAAACAAAGTATGTACCACAGAAAGAGAACACACATAAAAATTATTTATTTATAGCACCGGAAGAAACACACCTTAAGCGGCAATAGCTCTAACGACGAAAAAAGGGAGATTGCGACTTCGATGTAAGGTGATGACAACATCAATTCGAGAAGAATTTATAAAACATGGAAATAACTAAGAGCGACAACACTTTAAAACTTAAGGCTTAGGTTTATTTCTGTACGTAATAATTATGACTATATATAGAGAGAGAGTTAAGAGTTGGTAATCTAAACAAATTAGGTTTATAATAATAATAATAATAATAATAATAATAATAATAATAATAATAATAATAATAAAAGAGGAATTTAAGTTGAAAAAAGTAATTCAACTATGAAAATAAAGAAAGAGAATTAGAATTCAAATTCAAATTATAAATATTATATATATATTAAACAAAAAAAGAATGACGGTAGGAAGGAAGAAATTAAAGTTTATTAAAATTCAAATTGATGAGAGAGTAAATCACAAGGGAAGACATTGAATTAAATGGGGGTTTTCAAACTAGCACCTAGACTTTTCATGATTTACAAATTGACCCTAAATTTCTATATTAATAATTATAAATCTCGATTTTTCTCAACTTAACCCTCAAACTCAATAGGGGTTTTTTAATTAAATTCCCAAATCATTAGGGTTTCAAGAATTAGAAATTTCAAAATTAGGGATTTTGCGAATCTAGGGTTTACAATTTGGGCGTAATTTTTAAAGTGTTACATGAGCAAACGTGAACTCCGAGTTAAGGAAGATGTTCTCCTAGGACATGTAGATTAGCCGAGTGTATTAGAGTAAATCTTAAGTAGGCAGAAGAAGATGTTAGTTGGAAGAAACCGAAGACATTGACATATATCTATAGTTCCTAGGTCTAGTATTGTTACTATCGGAGGTTTGTAGAAGTTCTTTCGAAGACAGCTGCTCCTTTGATAGATTGCTACAGAAGAATGTTCAGTTGTAGGGTTAGGTTGTATGCTTATGCAAGACAGAAGATTTGTGGCCTATTCATCGAGACAGTAGAAAGTACATGAAAGGAATTATCCGACACGAGACATAGAATTAATTACAGTTGAAATTGCTTCGAAGATTTAGAGATAAAGTTTGTATAATAAGAAATGCACAATGTATGTACATATCATCAGAGCTTGAAAATATTAGACGACTTAGGAAGGGTTGAAACTTGAACATCATGAGTTTTTAGAATTGTTTGAAGACCGTAATCTCAAGATTGAGTATCATCTGAAGAGAGTCTACGTAGTAACTGATGTTTCGAGTTATATTTGTTGTTAGATTAGTAGTTGGGTTGCGAGTTGTATTTGCCAGATTCAGTTTACCCAATGATAGTAGTTTGTGGCCGAGTTTCATGTTAAACCTACTTTGAGTTAGATACTTGAAGAGAAATAGTTGCAAGACAGGTTCTTGGCACCTCACGTGCAAGACATAGTGGAAGGAAGACCTTCAGAATACAGTTTCAGAGATGATAAAGTTTGTATTTTCAGAGACAGAATAGTCGTGCCGATTGACATAGTGTTTTGAGACGTATTGTTTTGGCAGAAGCACACGACAATTCATTTGTATTGCATCTGAGTAGTATGAAGACGTATTGTGGGTTGAAGATGAGTACTTCTGGATTGAGTTGATGGATGATGTGGTTCAGCATGAGAGTAAGAGTGTAGTTTGCCAGTGTGTCAAGACCGATCATCAGTTTTCCCTTCTAGTTTGTTACATTCGTGGAAGGTTCTTGATGGAAGTGAGTAATAGAGATTCGAGATTTTGACTAGATTTTTGAAGACGTCTGCATAGTGTTTGGTTACATGTTGAAGTCAGATGATCAGTCAGAGAAAGTTATGGGTCAAGTATTCAAACAGTTCTGTATGAGATTGTGAATCAGGCTAGTTCCGTTGTTTATTTGTTGCGGTTACCACCCGAGTTAGAAAGGGGTTTGTGATGTGTTCCGTGTATCTGTGATTCAGAAGTGTGAGTTAGATGTGTTCCGTGCTATATTCGCAAAGAGATTGAGTTGAGTTTTAAATTGGCATGCCTTGAAAGAACCAGTTGAGATCTTAGCATTAGATAGCTATTGTTGTGTGGTAAGTCTACTGAGTTGGTTAGTATGTTGTGGTGAGAAGGAAGTGTGGAGGGACAGTTTCTGTGATTCTTCCTGTCCGATAAATTTCGGGGACTAAATTTCCTTAAGTGGGGGAGAGTTGCAACACCCGGGTTTGGGGGCCGGGAGAAAATAATATTTAAATAATATTTTGAGTCTCTGTTTTATAATTTAAAATAATAAAGTATTATTTCAGTCTTCATATTTTAATACAAACATTTTATGTTGGACCAAAATTTAATTGAAACACTTTTTCCATGGAATTTGCATATAGATGAAATTGCCATCTCATTAATGGAAAAAGGGTAAATAAATGGACTTTCAAAATTAAAACCCCTTTTTCACTAAAGTGAGCCTTGTCATCTTCTTCTCCACCCTTGTTTCCCCATTTCCACGACAAAGAAGAGAGTTTCTCTTCATTTCACTATTTCATCCCCTTTCAACTTCATCTTTGGAGCTTTTCAAAAGGTAATTGTGTTTTTGCTTGGCCTTGGTCTCCTCTTCATTTTGGTATCTTTAGATTTCACTAAAACTATGTATTTTGTAATTTGGGTTTTTGAAAGTTTAGGTTAAAGGATGGAACTTTATGGGTTTTGATCAAAGCTATTGACTTAATATTGTTAGATATGTTGTTTGTGAACTTTGAGGTCCAACATAGTTGATTTTTACATGGTTTTATGCTAATTCCCGAATTTGGGTTTTGGTGGGGTTTTAGGAGGATTTTTAGTTGTGTTTTGGGTATGGTTTGCGTTGGAATTTGAGGGTTGATGTTAGGGTAATAGTTGGGGGCTGTTTTGGAAGCATTTGAGTGTGCTAAAAAGGTTAAAATCATGAGTTTTGGTTGGGGTTTGAGGGCTTCTCGGGTTTGGTAATTTTGGGGGTCGTCCATGGCTTGAAATGTTGTGTTTGGTGTTTGATTAGTGTTTCGGGTTAGCTACTTTGATGTTTGGGTTGATTTGAAGTTGTTTTGCTTGTGTTGAGGTGATTAGAAGCGAGATTTTGTGTTGGTGAAGCATCGTGAACAAATCCGGAAATTTGAAGACCTTGTTTGCTTGGTAGTGGAGCTTGGAGGCGAAGGTGAGTGGTTACTATTTTTAAATGGCTTTCAAATATTGGTTCAAGCATGTGAACCTAGGATGGGCTTGGTATACCCAGCTAGAGTTGAGATTAGAGTGGTAGCCAAATCTCAAGCTTAGCTTAGGAAACCTTTGGTTGAACTCCTAATTGCTTATTATGCCTCAAGTCTAATTGTGTTTGTGTTGGCTATGTATAATGTGTTATGCATGTTGTTGAGGCTTGATATGATGCGTTGATATATGCATGTAGCTTGGTTTATGAATCGTGCATGATAGTGATCATGGTGAGTACGTGCTAAGCACGGAAGTTATATTGAGTTGATGTTGTGAAAGGTTATGGAATTTGATTAATATTGGCACTAGTATGCTTGGGTACAATGATCGATCATTAGGATGAGTGTGCACACGAGAGTCAAAGTCGCGCGTGGGCTTGGTGGCGTTAAGGCACCAAGGAGGAGTACGGTGATGTAATATTCCACCGGAAATGTTTATATATTAGTTGGTGATGAGTGGAATCCCATCGACAGGGCGCGAGGATGAGTGGAATCCCCTCCGCGAGAACCAGTGATGAGTGTAATCCCACCGCAGGTAATGGTTATGTTGGAAATGCGTTCCAACATGTTATCCGTGTATTCGAGTCATAGCTAGGTGCCAATATGAGATTATATACGCCTTTATGATTTGAGATGTGTTGCCAATAAGATAGGAAATGTGATTCCAAAATGCATTGAGATATGTTGTTAATAATACCTTGATATATGTATTATTGTAAGTTGAGCTTATGAGTTGTTGAGCATGGCATAATGTTGATTATATGTTCATGCATCATGTTTAATTTGGCTCTCGTGGATCGGAGGTAAGATAATGCATTTCATTATGGTAGTTGCTCGTGCTTGGACCCTGCATTGTCGAAGGTTTGTTTTATGAGCTTACCCTCACTAAGCTTTTATGCTTACGCTTCTTTTAGTTCAACAATGTAGATAAGTAGCTTTTGGGTGGCAAGGGAAAGGAAAGGTCTCCAAGTATTGCTTTTGGTTAGCTCAAGTATGATGTTTAAATTGTGGATTGTAATAGACAAGCAATGGGATAAGTGTCGTTGATTAGAGCTTTGATTTATGTTGATGTTGGCTTGGTTCTTGGATGCTATGTTTGATTTGTAAATATTGCTTACGTTACATGTCTTGAATGCTCATATACTTTGGTTGTTAAGGCATGAACCTTAGGGTGCTTTGTATGCCATCTTTTGGTAAATGCAGGAAATCTTTTGGATGAATGATGCTGGTTAGGTGTTGGTCAAATGTTTGTATTGAGATGCTATGCTTTTGGTTGAGTGCATGTGTTTGTAAGCATGTAAACCTTATATGGGAGACATGTGTCTTTGGCTTTTAAGTCTTCGAGCATGCTTTGAATGATATCTTAAATGGATGCCCTATCTTATGCCTTGTGAGTTTTGAGTACGTCTTGCCATAGGATGCATGCCTCTAGAGTGTATGCGTAAGTTGTGTAGGCTTCTTAGGGTTGTTTAGGGCTTTTGGGGTCGATTAGAGATGTTTAAAGATGGTTTTGGGAAATTGCAGACAACAGGTGTTTCGAAACGGACTGAGCTGTTTCGGAACATGTATGGCTCTAGGGACCCCGTATCAGAACCCGTTTCGATACGGTTTGGCCACTGTGAACCCCTGTTTTGAAACAAGTTTCGGAACACTTTGGCTACTGGAAGTGCCTGTTTCGAAACAAGTATCGAAACGCCTAGGCAAAATAGGACCCTGTTCCGAAACGGGGTGGATGCGTTTCGGTACGGGTACCTGGCTTTTTAAACTAGAGCCCGCGTTTCGAAATGGGTGACGTCTGTTTCGAAACGGGCGGCTGCGAATGGGCTTTTTGGACATCTCTAATGGGTCTCAAGAGTCGGGCTTAGGCTGGTTTGCTGTAGGGCTTTTGTGAGCCTCGTTTTCTGCTATCGTGATCACTTAGGTAACTAAATGCCTCTAGACAAGATGTAAAATTAATGGAAAAAGTAAATTAGGGTCGCTAACTGAGGTGGGACCTTCACGGGTTTCGCGTCGGTTTTCCCCGTGTAGCCTACTCGAACCGGTCAGCCGACCAGACCGGGGCGAGGGGGTTACATATATTACATTACATTGGGCAAACATACTGACAAGAAAGATATCTCTAGTCGTTGTAGTGTATATATGGAAAATCTTGTGATTAATTATATGGATGACATTTTAATAGAACAATTGGAGGTCTAAAAGCAACCTCCATGGCCGACTAGGGGTTCATAGTACGGTTTTAATCGAATTAACCGACCAAATTGAAAATTTTCCAGTTAATCGGTCTATTACTTTTAGGTAGAATCGGTCAACGATTAAGTATTTTTCAAACAAAAAGGAGAAGTTAGAGATATTATTGTAATATGTATTTTATGTTGTTTGTTGATGGTTTTATCGATCATCATCGATTTTGGTGATATTTGTATCCTTCTTTTATTTCGAGTCTTTGGGTTAGATTCTTACCTTTTCCGTGTATGGTATTCTTTTGATCTCGAGATGCTAATTTTGTTTACTAAGATTATGTCTTGTTTTAAATATTTTGTTTACTAAGTTGTTAACTTTTATTGTAATTCAGAGACATCTTTGTTTAATAAAATTAGTAGATTCTAATTTTAAAAGGGTAAACTATACTAATGACCACTGAACTATGGGATTGGTGTCGATTTGACCACTATATTTTCAATTGTGTTAAATATACCACATAACTATTTAATTGGTTCTAATGTAGCCATATGCCATTAAAAAAACGAAAGAGTTAACGAGACTGTTAAAATAATTGGTATAATTACACATTTAGTCCCCTTTATTTATACAATCATTCAATTTAGTCCTAATTTTAATCTAATAAAATAAATTAATTATTCAATTAGGTGGTGACACGTGTCACCATCAATTGGAGTAAGAAAAATGAAATAGTGGAAGCTGGCCCCAAAGGAATCAAATCTAAGTAATTTGGGAAAGAAAACAACGCTCTTGCCACTAGGCTAAGCATGTTTCTAGAATATGGAATCTCAAATATAATATATGTGGTATATGTGTTATCTGATTGGAGAAAGAAAATTAAAAGCCATGTAACTGGTAATGGTAGGATTCAAACCTGGGAATCCTTGGTGGTAGTGACAAAGGTTTACCACTAGGCCAGACATGAATTTATAATATGAAATACTACCTATAATATATGAGTTATTCGATTGTAATAGTTATAAAAGAGAAATAAATGTGATTTTTGGGGACTCGAACATGACACACTTATGTTGCATAAAAACATATAACCCAATTAAATATAATTTTAAAATTTTGATTTTCGAGGTTAGAAAAGGATGGGTCAGATGTGGACTGTGAATTATTAGATGTCCAAGTTGACCATGCCCTGGAACCAAATAACTCTATGTCAAGCTCTAGTGCTTCGGAGGACCCAATTTTTGACAGCGAATCCGGCCTATTTACAATCAAAACAAAATTTGCTAAAAACTTACCTGGGGTCAAATTAGTCAAAACCATTGGAAGATCAGTTGACCAAAATGAAAAGGAATGCTACAATATCCAGATTTCGAGCGGTGCTTGCAAGAATTCAAGGAGGGTCGCAAATAAGTCCTCCACATCGAGGTTGTCCAGATCGGATTTCCAGCCTCCAAAGGGTGCGGGTAACCATAGGCCAGAATCGCCTTGTCTTGAGCAAAACGAAGAAGCACGTGATGATGAAGAAGAAGCCAGGTTGTCGGTGGAAATTTGTAACTCTCTGGGTCTTCTTTTCGAAGCTGATGAGGACGAGGTGGTCAAGAAATTCATGGAGATTGCTAGTGAGAGCTCCGGCGGTCTTTAACCAAAGCCTGAAAAACCCGGTGGAATTAAGGTGCGTGTTTGTTTTTTGATAGTTAATTTTATGTCAAAAGATAAGAAGATCTGCTATTTCCTAACCTGGAACATCAGAGGTCTGGTCGAAAGGAAATAAAGAACGCTTTGAGAAATTTGGTGAGATTGAATAAAC
Organism: Hibiscus trionum; assembly: GCA_030270665.1. NCBI lineage: Eukaryota > Viridiplantae > Streptophyta > Magnoliopsida > Malvales > Malvaceae > Hibiscus > Hibiscus trionum. Next base: position 3,449,163 of record BSYR01000016.1, read on the forward strand.
CCTTGGTTCTGTTCTTACAAGAAACTAAAAAACAAGAATTAGAGGAAAGATTAGTTAAATTCTGCTGTGGAAATGATGCGAGCATCAGCGTAATGAGTTCGCCCTCCGTGGGAGCGTCGGGAGGGCTAGCTACTATCTGGAATAACGATTTTTTTGAGAGTGAGGCGGAGATTGTTAGTAGAAGCTTCATCTTATTGCAGGGTCACTTGAAATATTTCAGGATAAAATGCAACATCATAAATATCTATGCCCCAAACGACCAAGGGGAGAGGCTGCTGGTTTTCAGGGAATTGGCTTCAATTATTCTCCAATCAAATCTGCCAACGATCTTGGGAGGAGACTTTAATACAGTTTTGAGTCCAGAAGAGAAGTTGGGGGAGGTATTTATCAGATCAGCTTCAAAGGATTTCTCTGATTTTATCGATGAGGTAGATTTGTTGGATTTACCTGTGAATGGGGGCCGATTCACCTGGGCAAACACGAGGGAAAATTTGTCAGCAAGTAGGCTTGACAGGTTCCTAGTTTCTGCTGAAGTATCGACGTTACTGTTGAATGTTTATCAGTTAATTCACCCCAAAAGCTTGTCAGACCACAATCCTATCAGCTTGTCTGTTTCGGATTTTGACTGGGGCCCTAAACCATTTAGATGGTTTGATCATTGGGCGGAGGATACTGACTTGGTGAAAAGATTAGAAGACAGCTGCAGAAACACAGTGGGAAAGGGCATAGGATCCATCCTAAGAGCTTGCAAGAATGTATCAAAAGCTTGGCGTAATGAGAAGTGTGAAACTGATCAGGAGACCATCCAAAGTTTAGAGAAGAAATGTAATGATCTGGAACGTTCTTTGTTCAAGTATGGGGCTGACGCTATGAAGAGGAAATCCTTGATCTTACTGAAAGAAAAGTTGTGGGACAAGTACAGAGAGGAGGAACGAAGTTGGATTCAAAAATCGAGAACGAAGTGGTTTATCGAAGGAGACCGCAATACCAAGTATTTTCATGCGCTAGCTTCAGCCAGAAACAGGCAGAACAGTATCAGGTTGATAAAAGTTAAAAACACAGTTCTAGAAGAACCTACAGAGATTAAGGAAGGCATTGTGAATCACTTTCGAGAAACTTACAATCTTTCCCCAACTATCCCAGTGAAGTCATTCGAGATTGAGGTTGGTAGGATATCAGAGGTATCAGCCTCTTTACTGGAAATGAGATTCACCATGGAGGAAATCAAGTCAGCCCTTTTCTCTATAGATGGCTCTCGCGCTCCCGGCCCGGACGGATTTAATCTGGGTTTTATACAAAGATTCTGGGACAGCTTGAAGGATGAAATATGTGAATTATTCGAGAGGTTCTATAATGGAGAATCCTTGGAAGCGCCACTTAATCATTCTTTTATAGTGCTAATTCCAAAAGTTCAAAACCCAGTGGCTATCGAGGAATACAGGCCAATAAGTTTGGTTGGTAGTGTGTATAAATTACTGACCAAGGTGCTGTCCAGACGTCTTAGTGGCTGTCTAGAGGAAATTATCGGCGAAAATCAGTTCGCCTTCTGCCCAGGAAGACAATTATTAGGCTGCTCGATGATTGCTAATGAAGTTGTGGATCTTTTGAAAAGAAGGGGTTTATCAGGCGCAATTATAATGATTGACTTTAATAAAGCCTACGATACAGTAAATTGAGATTTCCTATTCCTGATGTTAGAAAAAATGGGGTTCGGACCAAAGTGGCTAAAGTGGATAAGAGAATGCATCTGTTCTGCATTGATTTCAGTACTCATAAATGGATCCCCAACAAAATCTTTCAGGATCAGTAGAGGCCTTCGGCAAGGGTGTCCTCTTTCTCCACTTCTGTTCAATATAGTTGCTGAGGGTTTAAGCTCTTTCCTGAAGAAGGCTACGTCTCGCGGATTTTTCAATGGTGTCAGCATAGGGGACAGTGAGTTAAAGATCTCGCATCTACAGTTCGCAGACGACTTGGTCGTGTTCTGTGGTAACAGTGAAATGGAAGTCAGAAACGTATTCAGATTACTAAGAGGGTTTGGGATCGCTTCTGGGCTAAAAATTAACCTATTGAAGACAAAGCTGATCGGGATCAATATCGAACAAGAAGTATTGAAAGACTGGGCAATGTCTATTCCCTGTAAAGTAGAAAAATTGCCGAGCCAATATTTAGGCCTGCCTCTCGGGTGTTACAAAAACTCAGTGGCTTTATGGTCACCAGTAATCGAGAAGTTCAAAGAGCACTTAGCAGGGTGGAACTCAAAGCTCCTATCTCTTGGGGGAAGAATAACATTAGTCAAATCTGTTCTAACTTGTATCCCAATATTCTTCATGTCAATATTCAGTATGCCCGCTGCAGTGGCGTCCACTTTGAACAGTTTAATAGAAAAATTCATTTGGGGAGCAGTGGATAAGAGAGCTATTCACTGGTTGAGTTGGGAGACCCTTTGCAAACCAAAAAACCACGGTGGTCTTGGTCTTTGTGACTTGCGAGTAAAGAACAGAGCCCTCCTCAACAAGTGGCTTTGGCGTTACGGTACGGAATACAAGAGCCTGTGGCGTAGGGTGATAAATGCGAAATACGAAAGAAACCGAAATCGCGTACTACCAGTCAATGTGAAAGGGGAGAATAAATCCTGGATTTGGAGGGGTATCGTTAAGCCTCTTCAGAATCAAGAGGATGTGTTTCTCCAGAATTTTAGACAAGTGGTTGGCAATGGAGCTATGGTGGACTTCTGGTGCGATATTTGGTGTTCGGTTAAACCTCTTAAGGTGGTGTATCCTAGACTATTCGCGTTGGCAATTAAAAAGGAAGGTAATATTGTTGAATTCGGCGGATTTTTTGAGGGCGTTTGGAGATGGGAAATACTCTTTAGAAGACAATTATTTGACTGGGAGTTGGTAGTATGGAATGAGATGAAAAGCAATCTGGAAGGCATTCGAGTCGGGTCCTTGAAAACAGATTCAGCACGGTGGATTGCTGACTCAAGAAGAATATATACAGCGTCCTCTTTCTGCAAAGCAGTGAATGCTGCTCCGGAGTCCAGTAATACTTTGTGGGACATGGTATGGTTAAATTTGGCGCCTTATAAGATTGAGGTGTTTCTCTGGAAGCTCGTGCACGCACGTATTCCAACCAAGTTTGAACTACAGAAAAGGGGCTGTAGGAACGTTACTGATGTAGAATGCCCTTTGTGTCATGCGACACCTGAAACCGTTAATCACCTTTTTTGCGAATGTATAGTTACATGGGGAATCTGGCAAAAATGGTGTCTGACTTGGAATATTAATCTGGTAATCCCAAATTCTCCAGGAAGTCTTTTGCTAGTATGGGGCCAGATTCATAATGGCTTTAGCAACAAGATGGTCTGGTTAATGATCCTTCGAAGCACGATCTGGACAATTTGGAATGCGCGCAATGATGTGGTCTTTAGAAGCAGAGTTGTTGATCCGTCGGAGATGTTTAATTTGGCTGTCACCAGGGTTAGTCATTGGGGCCGAGCTAAATGGGGTAACGCATTCCCGCAAACATCGGATATAATGAACAGCCACAGAATCTTAAGTAACATAAAGGAGATTGACCTGGGCAATAGGATTCGCAGAAGCAAGTCTCTCGTGAACAGCTGCTTTATTTTCAATACAGACGGCGCAGTGGCGAATAGTTATGGTGTAGCGGCCATCGGAGGAGCGTTAAAGGATCACAAAGGAATGTTACTATGCTACTTTTCCAGGAAGATAGGGGTTGCAGACCCGCTTACAGCAGAGTTATTGGCAGTTCGAGACGCCATGGAAATGTTCAAATCAGTTTTTCCATCTGCAGAACATCCCTTACGCATCGAGTGTGACAGCAGTAATGTGGTTCACTGGATTAAGAACGTGCAGCAGGCCCCTGCAATATTCAAGGCAACAATCCGCAGTATTATCGAGTTAGGAAAGGACCTGAGATGGAATATCTTTCTCATTTCGAGAGAGGAAAATGCTACAGCGGATAAGTTAGCAAAAAGGGGCTTATCCAAAGAACCTGATCTCAAAGTGGTGACCCCTAATCTCAAACTTCGCCAACTCACTGGCAGCCCTCCAATTTTCTGTCCCAATGGTAAGAACCTTCCCCAGATCGTGCCTTTAACTAGAGGAGTGCAGTGATGAAATTTGCAGTCAGTGGATTAAAGGTTAAAGGGTGGATGTATTATTTTGTCATTATTGTTTCATCCGAGTTTGCATTATCCTGGTGCTAGTTTAGGAATGAATTGAAAATGCAGAATGTGTGTGTGGGGGTGAGCGGTGCTTTGTTGCTACAAAATATGGTCATGTTCTTGTGATTTTGAACTTGGATATGAGGCACTCTTTTTCCTCCATTAGGATTTTTAGGGAGGTTTTTTAACGAGGCTCGTATCCAGGTAGTCTTTTCTCATCATCAATAAAATTTATTCTGTGTTTCAAAAAAAAAACTTTTTCATTTTTTAACGGTAGGTGGCTACATTGGAACCAATTAAATAGTTATGTGATATATTTAACACAATTGAAAATATAGTGGTCAAATCGACACCAACCCATAGTTCGATGGTCATTAGTATAGTTTACCCTATAATTTTTAATTTGACCCCTTAACTTTAGATATATTACTAATTTTACTCCTACACATTAGATAAAATATCAATTTGACCCTTAACTTGAGATAAAATATCAATTTAACCCCTAGATCCGTCCAAAGCCACTCACCCTGACTGTCGTTGGTCACTGCCAGCCACCGTATGCGTCGATTGTTGGATCCCAAAATCTCCAGTTCACTCATTTTTAGCCTCATGAATGCGAATTTAATGTTTTATCGAAAAGTGTCATGAAATCCACAAATCTAGTCTAGAACCATCCGTCTTCCTCTAAAATTAAACCATAATAATAAATTTATCGTTAATATTCGTTTAAAATAAGAACATCAAAAATCTAAATCTATATCACAATCAAATTAATAAATATTTTATTTATAATAGTGTCATGTTAAAAAAAAATTGTTGTTGTTTATAATATATTTAAATGAATTCCTGATGAAATTTCAAAGTGCATTATTAGTTTTGATAACCTTTACAATCGCATTGTAATAGTGTGTGTATATATTGCATTACATTGGGCAAACATACTGACAAGAAAGATATCTCTAGTCGTTGTAGTGTATATATGGAAAATCTTGTGATTAATTATATGGATGACATTTTAATAGAACAATTGGAGGTCTAGAAGCAACCTCCATGGCCGACTAGGGGTTCATAGTACGGTTTTAATCAAATTAACCGATCGAACTGAAAATTTTCCAATTAATCGGTCTATTACTTTTAAGTAGAATCGGTCAACGATTAAGTATTTTTTAAACTTCAATTATCAGTTAATTTGGTTCGATTAATAAATTTTGGGTAATTCTGTTCGATTGGTCAACCGACCTGACCAGTCGAACACCTTATGGTTGACTAGAGGCAACATTCTTCCTTGCAATTCAAAAGTTCAGCTAATTTTTTTGTAACAAGGAAGTTAAAACTGGGCAAATAGAGGCTGTAATTTTCCATCACGAGTAACCTATGTACATATATTCTTCCAGTATACTGCATTACGTAATTCAATTACATTGGTATAAAATATTTATTCATTTTATTTTCTAATCTCAGAAAGAATAGCATTCAGTACTTCTAATTGAGATAATAATTTTCTTATAATTAGATAGTTTGATTTATATAAAAGAAGTAACATATTACCGCATTTTTAGTAAAAATCATGTTTAATTTTTTAATATCATTTTTATTTTGGGTTAACTATACCAGATACCACTAAACTATAGCCCTTGAGTACAAAATACCACCGAACTTTAAAACTCTTCAAAACTAACAATGAACTTTGATATTTGAGTTGAAAATGTCACTTTGCCGTTAACTGTTAACTCTCCCGTTAAGTCAAAACGACGCCGTTTTGGTGAGGCTGTTTTGAAGCCTAATTTTGCCCAAAACGACGACGTTTTGTTGGAGAAAAAAATAGAACCCATGACCTTTAAAATGTAAAGTTAAGCTTTAACCATTAAACCAACATAACATTATATAGTTTTTTTTACCACAAATATTATATATCTTAAACTAATTCTGATTAATTCAAATTATTTTATGAAATAAATAATATTATAGTATATTATTTATATATAATATATATAAATAAAAGTGCAATGTTTCTATATAAATATTATATATATAGATAATATATTTATATTATAAATATTATATAAAAACTCTAAACTCTAAATTCTAAACCTTAAACTACAAAGCTCAAAGTTCAAACCCTAAACTTTATAATTTGAGGTTTGGGATTTATAGTTTTTTATATATTATTTTATAATATAAATATATTGTTTTATGAATATCTTTTGTTTTTAAAAAATAATATATATTTTATATTAATATATGTAAAAAAATATATTTTATATTATTTATAGAATTATTTTTTATAAAATAATATAGTTGAATTAAATAGATAAATTTATATAATTTAAATAAAAATATTTTATATTTATATTATATTTATACTATTTATAATATAAATATATTATTTTAAAAAATATAAAATTCAATATAAAAAATCCTTAAACCTTAAATCCTAAACTTTAAAGTTTAGAATTTAAGTTTGATGGTTGGGGTTTGTGGGTTAACAATTTAGGATTTAGGGTTTTATATATTATTAATAATATAAATATATTATTTTTATAAACTCTATAGTTTATCGCCGTTTTGTGTGTTCAAGAAGTGTGTGCAGCAGCGGGATGACCTCTTTGGCTGGGGCAGCATCAGTACTGCCGGGGGCGGCTGGCGTTTCGAACTGGGTAGCGAAGGGCTGACTGGGTGTTGCTGGTTCTGGATCCTACATCATCTGCGTGCGGACCTTCTTGGTCCAGCCCTCTTTGGCAGTTGTTAACTCATCTGTAGGCTCTGCCGAGACTCTAAAGTTGGTGCAGAGACATGTGATGAGAGATGGGAAGTATAATCTTCCCTTCTTCTTCTTGAAGCAATTGTATATTTCCGTTCAGATAATCTCCCATACGTTGATTGGCCGGTTTGCAAGGATGCTGCATATCAAGGCAAGGCGCGGCCAGTCGACTTTGGAGTTGTGGGATGAGGGCAGCAGATGCCTCTTCACAAATGAGTTCCATAGCATAGCATCAGGCAGGAGGTGGCGGCGCTGGACAGATTCCACATGCTTGCCCCCCAGCCATGGTGTATCGGGCTTGCAAATTCTGGCCTTGATCTCGTCATAGTGGGCAGTCTTCAGTGACTGCCTCCATTCCTCGTGCGGATTGTCTTTCATATAAAGGTCGTAATAGCTGTTGATGACAGCAGGGTTGAGTTTGATCTCCTCCCCGCGGACGTAGACGAAAGGCTTCTCCGGGCAGGGGTGGTGGGAGTAGAATTCCCTGACTATAGTGACATTCGCTATATCATCCTGTTGAGCGAATGTCTCCCATCCCTTGTAGTGGATGGTTCGGAATAAGGTAGGCTCGAAACCATGATCGCCCATTTGCTACGTGTAATGGAAGCCATGTTCCTCCCATATGGCCTGCTTGGAGAATTTTTCCCGATATCTCTCCTCATCCGCCTTGAAGCAAAACCTTGTGTAGATGGGTTTCTTGGTTGATGTTGTTTACTGAAACTAGAAATGAAAATTTTGAGAGAGCAGGGTAATCAGATAGCAAATAGCAAGAAGATGAAAGTAAAGTAAAATGAAGTAAGTGAGAGGTGTATATATAGAGGTTGCTAAGAGGTGTCGGGGTGACAGTAAATGCTCAACGGTCTGATTTTCTCACTCACGTTACGGAGTTTTCTGACCGTTATTTTCAGAGCCGTTGGCATCCAACTAGCCGTTACACTTGCTGCACGGGCTGCTGTCTCGGCATGATGGTGGGTGGGCTTCTTGCTGGGCTTCCCTTTTAATCTTGCTCATTTATTCTTGATCCTAAAATAAAAAATAAGAAAAATAATTAAATAAATTTGAAAAATTAAATACTGAAGATTAATCTAGTCCTAAAATAAAATAAACTTTATTCCTAATGCATAAAAATAAATAAATAAAAATAAAATAAAAATTAGGTTATGTTAGGAGTGCATTTGGGTGCATCTCCTAGACATAACCACTTCCTGAGGTGGTTTAGCTTTTTCTCCCCTCCCGAGGGGTCTTCTTGCTCCTTCAGTTTCTGTGTGATGGGGTCCTTCAATTTGCCCCGAGGTCTGTCATGGCAGAAGCTGCCCTGGTCTGTTTCCACACTTATCTTAGCAACTCTTTCATCCGAGTATTCCTTTCCTTCCTCTGAGGGTTGGAGCACATTCATCCTTATGCTTTGATCTTTTACCCTCATTGTAAGTTTCCCGAGTTCCACATCTATCAGCGTTCTGCTCGTGGCCAAGAAAGGTCGCCCGAGAATTATGGGGGCTTTCTCATCGGCCTCACAATCTAAGATGAGGAAATCGACAGGAAGAATTAGGCTGCCCACTTTAACCAGTATGTCCTCAATCTTTCCCTCTGGTTGAACGAATGAGTGATCGACAAGTTTAAGCATTACGGAGGTTGGTTTTGCAGGTTCAATACCTAGTTTGTCGAAGACGGCCTTAGGCATCAGGTTTATACTGGCTCCCAAATCACACAAGGCCCTGGTCTCGTGCTTGCTACCCAGCCTTCATGGTATAACAAAGCTGCCCGGATTTGTCTGCTTGGGCGGCAGCTTGTTATGCAGCAAAGCCATGCACTCTTCAGTGACAACCACCGCCTCGAATTCCCCTATCCGTCTCTTCTTAGAAACTATATCTCTGAGATACTTGGCGTAGTTGGGCATGCTTTGTATAGCTTTTATCAGAGGTATGTTAATATGCACCTGTTTCAGAATATCTAAGAATTTTCTTAATTGGTGCTCCTGCTGCTGTTGTTTGAGCTTTTGGGGGAATGGTGCTGGTGGGAGGATGCCCTCTATTTGCTCCTTGCTTGGGGGGCTTAGTCTGAGAAGAATCATCCTTTAAGGGCTGCTTTCATGTTCTGCTACTGGGGCGGCTGGAGTTGGTGTTGCTGCTGGGGCAGCTAATATTGGTACTGCTGGGGCATGTTTACTTATTTGTTCCGGCTGTGCTCCTAACTATTCTACCATCCTAGGTTCATCCAGCTACTTCCCACTTCTTGTAGTTATGGCCTTGCAATGTTCAAAAGTGGGCTTGGCTGCTTCTGGCGGGCTGCTGGGTGATGCTCCCATGGTCCGGCTGTGGTAGATTTCGGTGAACTTCCCAAACTGGGTCTCCAGGTTCTTAATAGCAGCCTTCTGGTTGTTCGTCTTCATCTCCGTCATGTCCATGAATGACTCAGTTTTTTCAATAAATTTATTTGTATAAACAATAAATTCACCAGTTTGTTTCATGAAGTTATTCATAATAGCTTATAGTGAATTATTGTGCTGTGGCTGCTGAGTCTGCTGCCGGGACTGGTTCTGCTGGTAGCCTCCCTACAGCTGTTGTGGATTTGCTGTTGTCTTTGGGTTACTCCAGGAGAAGTTGGGATGGTTTCTCTAGTTAGGATTGTATGTGTTCTGGGCTGGCCTGCTATTCCTCTCATATCCTCTCATGTAGTGTGCAGATGCAGTGCATTAAGAGGAATCATGGTTGGCCCCACATTCGCCACAGAAGGGCTCAACAACTTTTACTTCATGGACCTTTCCTGGGGATTGCACCATCTTCTTCACCAGCTCCGTCAAAGTGTCGAGGCGGGCATTAACAGATTCGGAGGCTTCCACCTTATTTACAGTAGCTGGCCGCCTTGTGCCGCCTCGGCGGGCTGTTGGGTATTTGTAATCGTTTTTAGCTGCTATGTTGAGCAGCCATAGTGCTTCCTTTGGGGGTCTGTCTAGGATGATCCCGTTGATTGAGACATCTATCAACATCCGAGTTGGGTAGTTAACCCCATTGTAGGATATAGATACTTGAGTCCAAGCCGGTAGACCTTGAAGCGGACATTTGTTTATCATTTGTTGGTACCGCTCCCATGCCTCATACATCGGCTCGTCATCCACTTGTCTAAAATCTGTGATCTCATTCCATAGCCTATCGGTGACGTTGGATGGGCTGAATCGGTCTAGATAGTCCTTGCAGAGCTCTGCCCATGAAGTGAAAGATTCGGCTGGCTGGTTATTCAACCATTGTTTCGCCCTATCCCTCAGTGAATAGAGAAATATCCTCAGCCGCAATACGTCCTGGTGTACCCCATGAATCTTGAACGCTTGGAAAATGTCCAGGAATCCTCGTAGATGCTGCCGAGCATCTTCTGTGGCAGTCCCTCCGAAGTGCCCTAGCGTGTTTAGCATGTTGAATATGACAAGCTTCAGTTCAAAATGATCTGCCCCTACCTCCGATTTCGTCACTATTGGCTCGAACCTTTGGGAGTCATGTTCAAGGTAGTCCCTAGTTATCTGCACTTGGGGTGGATCGGGGGGATCATGCCTCTATTGTACTTGTGGTCCTCTGGTCAGAAAATCTGGCTGCCCGTCCCTACCATTGATGGCATCAATCGGGGCGTCCTCATTTACCATGGTCTCTTCCTTTGCTTTGCCCTTGTCTTTGTTCTTTAAGGCTTCCCTGAGCTCCCACTTGATTCGTCTAGTTTCACGCTCTAGATCGTCGTAAATAATGAAGTTTCTGTTAGGGTTAGCCCTGGTCATACACTTGCAAAGGACACAGTAAAATTCTCTTTTTTTCGATTAAAAATAGAAATAAAAGAAAAAGTAAAAAAAGTGCAGAAATTGAAAAACAAAATTCGCTATTACCAATCCCCGGCAACGACGCCAAAAACTTGTAGGGCGTGTAGGTGTTCCCTTTTTGTAAGAGCGCAAGTGCACACTCCTGTCAAGTTATAGTATATAAGATGTCGAATCCCACGAGGATTGGACAGCGTGTCTCGTTCTTTAGTTCCTGCACAAAGTAAACTAAAAGCATAAGTGAATAATTGGTTGAGATAGGAAAGTAAATAAAAACACAAGTAAAAGAGAAGAGGTGAATCATGTTGATAGAGCATGCATGGTTATGCTGCCACTTAGTGTGAAAACTGCGTTGTAATATGTATGAGTTATCCTTTGCTGCCACGATATGCTGCCTCGACGGGTATGACGGGCGGCAAACTACGACCCTGTCATGCGACCGCAGCAGGTCGCTGCCATTGCAGGGGTGTGCACTGTCTCGGCAGGTGGAATGGAAAGACGTCCTGGCAACAAGTCTAACAGATACTGTAACGCCCTAGGTTTGGGCCTAGATGTTTTGAATCGGGTCGATCGGGAACAGTTCGAACCCTTAAGGTTGGTTTAGGGAACACCTAGTTCGGGATGTTTTAAAAATATGGAAAAATATCTAAAAATCATCATTTATTATATAAATGATTTTGGTGAAAACAATTTTACAAAATGTGATTCGGAAATATTACATTTTGGTGTAGTGATCAAAATGCAGTTTTTGCAAAAGTTGACTAGTGACTGTTTTGTAAAGGATTGAAACTTTGAATCTTTAAGGAGCTAATTTTACCAATTTTTTTCATCATATTTCTCTTTAATTTGGGAGTTTTTAATAATGATTTAATTAAAGGAATTAAAAGAAAAATCAAAGGTTGACTTTTCATAACTATTTTAAGATAGTTTTCTCTCTTTTCATTTTCTCTCAACTTCCAATCAGCCAAACACTTTTTTCTCACCAAAGAACTTCCAATTTTCATCTCATTTGATGAGATTTCATCTTTCAAAGGATTTCCTACCTTTACTTCATCAAATCCTTTTTGTTTTTGCTTTGGATTTTCAAGAAATCTTGCCCAAATTAAGGAGAAATCAGCCATTAGAGGTAAGCTTCGTCCTTCTCCTCTAATGATAAGTTCTTTACTGAAATTTCCAAGTTACCAATCCTTTGTTGATGGTTTTTAAGTTGTTTTAATGTTATAAACAAGGAATAGTTGCTAAATTCAAGGTTCTTGACGTGATTTTGATGATTTTCGTATTTCTAAGTTAAACTCTATTTTGAGGTTGATTTCTAACATGTTTTGGATGATATTTGATGTTGAGATTTAGGTTTTAACAAATAAATCCCGAATAGGTTTGGGTTCCTAAGTTTTAGATGTTAGATATGTGGTTTTTGAAGTGTTTTTGGTGATATGCTATTGCTAGAGATATAAGGTCGTGTTTCTGATGATTTTTCATGTTGATTGAGGTTTAGAAAGGGTTAGAATTGATAGATCTTGGCTGATCTTTGATTTGAGAAAGTTTGGAGGTGATTTCAGTTATTTCAGATAGACGAAATGTTGGTTTTGCGTAGTGCAGCGAGTTAGAATGAGTGGCTGGTGATTTTAATGCATGATGATGCATTAATCTTATGCTCTTATGTGTAATGAACATGAGAGACTTCATTGGACGCTTTTGGTGTTGATCCAGAAGTGTCGGAAGCCTAGAAATCATTTCGACGAGCAAGCAAAACGTAATCGGTGAGTGCAAATGGTATTATAAGTCCTCGAGGAACAAGGAAACGAGGTTTGGGGATTTAGGGTTGGTTTGAAACACCATCCTAAGTACGAAAGTAAGTATATTTAGAATTTGCTCTCGAAAAGTGGTTATGCCCCTAAGTGCTTTTGACATGCTTTTGATTTGAGATAGACAAATTCCTACTATTTTATGCATGATTTATAACATGAAATGATGTTATGTGTTAATCCCATGAGATGACATGACTTTGTAAAGAGTTTTGAGATTTTGATTAAATGCTATGCATGAATTGTGGTTTTGAAATGGGATGAGATAGATTTGAGAAATGTTGCACCAAAATAGTAGGTGAGATGATGATTTTAATGTAATATATTGACATAAATGATGAGATGATTACCGGATATAATTGGTCGACCAATAGGATGTAAAGTGCACTATAAACTAAAATTCGTACGTGCTCTTTGGAGTCGGGCAGTGGGGGTAGTGCCATCCCGATCCAAACTGAGAATCCGATGATAAGAGATACCATCGATGCAGGTCTTGGTGAAACACCCAAGCTTTGTGGCGAAGAGAGATACCTCCATGAGAGTTCGATGATGTGAGATTCCACCGGGGTAGGACTTGGCTTAATGTCAAGCTAATCCGCATATCCGAGTAAAGATAAAATATGAAATGCCAATATATGAGATTGTTTTTGATTCACATGTACCAATGTTGAAATGATTTTATGCTATGAGATATGCATATGAGATTTATGAAATGCTTTTGAATGTCAAGCATGTATGACTTTGCCATGAGATTTGCATTGGTTGAATGCATGAGATAGATAGATAGATGGTACATGTGATTTTCAAATGGTGATTTGCTTTGAAATGGTTTACAATCATGAGATAGAAAGAGCATGTAAAAATGGTTTTCGAGAAAGAGTTTAAAAGGTTTGCATTGTTGTGTTGGTGTTTTTAGAGCATGCCTCACTAAGCTATCGTGCTTACGCTCTCTTTTACCAACAATGCAGATAATTGAGACACTTTGGGTAGCAAGGAGGCTTAGGAAGATCCAAGGAATAGTAAAGCTCAAGTATGGTGATGTTTTGCATTGACTTTAGTAATGATATTTGGCAATGGGAACTAATGGTTTGCTTTGGGAGATGTATTTTGGACTCCCTGTGGTATGATAATGGTTTGCGTCTTAAGCATGTTTAATCATTTGCCTTGCTATGCTTGAATTAATCAACTAAATGTTGCTATATATTAGGAATTGCATATTTATATGTTTGACAAATATCAGATCTATTTTTTTATACTAGAAGACAAATGTCAGATTTATTTTGTTTTATTATTATTATTATTATTATTATTATTATTATTATTATTATTATTATTATTAAAAGACATGTATCAAATATATTTTCATATTAGAGGATAAGAGTTAAAGATTGCTTTCTTTTCGAATAACAATATCATACTTTTAATTTTTAGGTAGATAGTATTGGTTTAGAACAGAAAGTATTTACGAATATATGATGCACGCTTTATGACTCAATTCATTTCTTAGAGGTACTTGATAAATATCAGAAAGATGACATTTGACAATTTTGGACTGATTTCAGAACGAGGTCCCTACGAATAGGGGAGTTCAATAAAACGGATCGAACCAAACATCAAAAGTTGATGCATCAGGATCATCGGGATTTCAGATATATCGTGAGCGAATCAATCAATACGACCTACGAGGATATTATGGTCATTTTGACCTTTAGGGGTAATTTGGTAATTTAAACCAACCAAGTATAAGCAACGACGTGCAGAATTCAAGAATTCGAGTTGCTCTTTAAGATTTCGAGTCCCCTTGAACTAGTCAGAAACCAATAATATGATGTTTATTATTTAATTGGATAGGTACACCTTAAGCATTTATTTCACAGAATCTGACTACGGTGTATAACAAAAAATAGGTACACCTTTGGGCCATAACTTAAACCGATTCACTTACCAAATGAAGTCAAACCGTCGGACGGTCGCCGGAACAGTCACCGGAGATGCCATTTTGCTCCGGTTCTACCGAAAATCAAAGGATCGTTAAACCCAGAACCATATTGAACCTAAGACTTAGCCAAATGAACCATAATATGACCGAAATGGTCCAAAGTGGCCGGATTATTACGTAACTCCGACGTAGCTCTTGCCGGTGTCGAACGGATGATCGGCTAGTAAGGTTATGTTCGCCCTCTCACGCTGAACACACTCGGGTTGTCGACACGCCCTAAAGACGACAGAGGTGGCCGAAATCAACGATGAACAGACTTGTTATAAAACCTAGGTTCGTCGAACCTAATACCTTTGTTTCCCGATGACAGAGACAGTGGTTGCGCAAGTGGCGACCAAGGTTGGGTTTAGGGTGCGACGACAAGCACGACATGGGTGGTGGTGATAGTTACGGCGTGACGGTAGAGAGATATGGATAGAGCCGGTGAGGGAAGAAGAAAAGCTTAGAAGATAGAGAGAGATTATATATTTTTTGAGTGGTATTCCATTCGGTAGGTGAAGTGTCAAGGGTCATTAACTCAGATTTGAAAACACATCCCATCTTAGTTCTAATATTAAGCTAGATAGCATTTGATAAGTATGAGTACTTGGTTTAGATGGTTAAGGCTTATGTTTACTAAGCATAAGGTAAGGCTTATGTTTACTAAGCATAAGGTTAATGTAACCCCCTCATTCCGGTCCGGAAGCTTAACCGGTCCGAGTGGGTTACACGGGGATAACCAAGGCAAAACCCGTTAAGACTCCACTTCGGTTAACAACCCGGGAAAAAACTTTTCATTTATTATTATTATCTTATCTAGATACATTAATATGTCCTATGTGAAACAACAACATCGGAAACAACAAGCGAGGCGATCAACCCAAACAGCATACCTAAAACATCCCATTTTAACTTAAACTACAGGCCGTATCAAAATACCCAGAGGGTGTATCGATACGCCTTGACTAGGTCAACTGGCCAAAGTCAACCCGAGGAGACTATATCGAAACGAGTGTTGACCGTATCGAAACGCCCTCATCGGTCAACTTCTCGTGGTCAACGCTACGAAGACCATTCCGAAACGTTTGTTGCATGTAAAATAGTCTATCACAATGGTAGTGCAAGTGTACACGACGCAAGTAGTAAAGTGATACGAAGTATCGGATATCATCTCCACAGGGATTGGGCTAATAGCTTCACCTTAATTCACTGCACGAAGGTAAAGGAAATATTTGAGAGTTGTCACGAGAATAATAAAGTAAACGTAAATAAAAGAGTAAAGATATCAAGATAGAGAGAATGGGCTGGTATTGAATTGCTCAGTAGTGCAGATATTGCAGAGTTTAGGAAATCTAGTTCTGTCGTCGCGCCCGTCGCGGCAGCAGTCCGTTGATTGTCGCGGCAAAAACACTCAACTCCGTGCTTCAAGTTTGGCAAGAATCCCAGATGTGCCTTGGCCTATCCCTAGGTCCAAGTCTGTCGATGATCACGTCTTTGATGATACCTCCCGGCGTGAATCGAAGGATGAACACCGATGTGTATGAATTCTTCTTTAGCCACTTAACCTCGCCCTATCCCTAGGCCCGAGATAGTTCAACTATAAACTAGAGAACTTGCTCTTATTTCTTTCGTATACTTAACTCTCCCGATGCTAAGTAAATAGATAACCTCACAATGCTCTCCCGAGGCTCTTGCAAGATATTAATAACCAAAATAAGAGAACTTGAAGTTTATTTTATTGAACTGAAAATTCCTAAAACAAAACAACCCTTGCAACTACTTTACAAATCAACCCGTGGCCCTAGGAAGGATTTAGAACATGTCGAGGGCAGGAAAACGACTAGAATTTGGGAATGAGGCTAGGGTAATTGGTTATGGGTTATGCCCTCCTAGGTTAAAATACATGCCCTTATATAAGCTTTGGGCTCAAGTTATCTAAATTAGCAAGAATACAACTTTAATTGAAAGTATGATTCTAATAAAGACTAAATCTTCAAGGAATCTACTTTCCAGCCGTCATCTCCTTGCTTGGGATTTTCTCTCCTTGAACTTTGGGCTTGACATATCTTTTGATCTGGGGCTTGGAAAAATATAAGGTTTTCACACGACAGACGGGCTGAATTTTCTCTATTTGTCGAGGTCCACTTTGCTTCTTCTCCACAAAACTACTGTCGTCCTCTGCTGTCACGGCAGCAACCATGGCAGCATCGTCCTCTTTGTCTGCTTGTCTAGTTCAGCTATTCTGCTTCACTGCCCAGCGCCTGCCCTCTCCGTCTGCTACGGCAGCAACCTGCAAAAACAGCCATTCTTAGTAGAAACTGTGGCTTTTAATATATTTGCGATGTTTTGCTGTAAACTAACCTAAATGCAATGAATAATACTTGAATGCAACAGAAATATGGGTTAAAAAGGGTGTAAATAATAGAACTTTTACACACTCAACACACCCCCAAACTCAAGTTTTTGCTTGCCCTCAAGCAACTAAGACTCAAAAGAAAAATGAAATATTTTTGTTTTGGCTTTCAAACAGTGGACTTTCCCTTACCTGTCGTTCATTCCCTGTGACGGCAGCAACCTGTCGGATAATTTAGGATCTGTCCGGAATCTCACTATAGTCCTCGTGCAGTGTGTGCATGCTTGTGAGCAGTTATATGCCAAGACTCTCTTAGTTTCACTAGAATATTCAACTCTTAACTTGAATTTTTATGCCAAAGTTTATCTTTTTGAAGGCACATTTTCATGCTTCTTTGATTTTTTTGTTTTGACTCGATTCCTTTATTTTTTTAGCTAAAGTTTTACTAGATCCAGTTTTAGGCACCTCTAGTTAGCTTCCTAGAGCCAGTTTCGGGCACCTCTAGGGCTGTTGAGTCTCTTTTGCTAAACTTCTTTCCTAGAGCCAATGTTAGGCACCTCTAGGGGCTATTCAAGTGCTAAGCTTCCTATTCTAGTTTGGCTAAAAGAAGTCTAAGCAGTATAACAGTCACAATGGTGTTTAAGTTTTCAGAACTACAGAAAGGCTCTAAACTTTTCCTTAAACTATCCTAAAGTTACTGCCACGACAGAGCTGTCACGACAGGCAAGTTCAGTTCACAATTTTCAGCCAAAATTTTCAAGATTTTCATCTTTTTTTTAGAGAAAAATAAACTAAGTAAAAGACACAAATTTTAACTAAGATGTACTCCATTAATATGGAGGGTTGCCACCCCCAAACTCGAGGGTTGCATTGCCCTCAATGCAAATGACAAAATAAAAATGAAAACATATGAAGGCAGTACATCACAAAATATATATGGCAGGCAGCAATAAGAAGATAAGAAACTTAAATTTTAATCACTGTCTTCACTGCTGCAGCTGAGGCGGATCTGGCGGCGGGTTCTGGTTCGCGGGGCGGGCTGGGGTGGTTGCTGAACAACATGAATATCAGAGCTGCTGCCGTTGCTGTCACTGCTGCTGCTGGCCTTTGGCAGAGTCTTCTTATCTGCCATTCTTTTATGCCTCTTTACCGGTGTAAATTCCTTCGACAGGTTCCTCTGAATAGAGGGTTCATCGTCACTGTCTGCCCAAACGGAGGAGAAAGAGAACCCAGCAACAAAGGCAGCAAGGTCATCCGATGGCACTGGTCGCTTTGTTCCTCGAGCAGATGGTTCGGCATGAGTGTTGCCGGCTGCTGTCAGGGCAGACGATGGTATAGAGGCAGCCGATGGTGTTTGTGGGGTAGCAGCATGTGTAGGTGTGTGGACATGGGTGGTGACAGTGAAGTAATGGGCAGGGAAAGTGGGGAAAACAGCATCAGGGAAATTTAAAGTATTTTGAATAAAATTTACCATAGAGGCGATGAAGTCCCTGATGAATGTCATGAGGCCCAACTGTCTTTCCTTCATCTTTTGAATGGCAGCTAGGATCTGATTGGAGGAGTCTGTCGGAGCAGCTGCTGCGGCGGCAGGTGCAGGATTTGGCTGCTCTGATGATTCAGCTGTGGCGACAACGGGGTTGAATGATGATAGAGGGGTGGCCACGGTCAGCTCCATGAGGCTGAGGATATTCTTTTTCGTCCAACCTCGTCCTTTCACTATTAAATCGGTGTCGGCTTCTGGCACATTATGGCCGCGGCAGAGTGATGTGATGAGGTAGGGGAGGAAAAGGAGGCCCGTCGGTCGATGTGCACTTTCCAAAATACTCTCTCGAATATAACTACCCACATTAATGGGCCGTTCATTTAAAATAGAGTGTATTAAGGCTAACCTTTGCTGGTCAACGGTTGTATGGTGTGACGACGGCATGATCCTCTTTTTGATGAAGGCATTCCATAGTTTTGCCTCCGGCAGTAGCTGCCCCCTCTTCACCGTGTGTGGATTTTTCCGGCTGGTATTCCATTCGGTCCCCTCTTCCGTCAGTTATGCCATGACAGCATCATAGGCAGCGTCATCCAAGGTGTCGAGGAACTGCTGGTGTGCATCATCATTGGGGCCTATGTAGAGGCCATATAAGGAGTTGATGTGCTCGGCTGTAAACGGTACCTCTTTCCCTCTAACACTCACTGCTTTCGCCGTTTTGCTGCTGATGGCAGCGTAAAATTCTCTCACCAGCGTCTCGTTCATCTCCTCTGGTTGCTCCGCAAATGTTTGCCGTAATAGAGCTCTAATTTTCCTGGCGATGAAAGGCTTGAGGCCCAAATCCTTTGCCTTTGGTGTATAAATGAAGCCTCGTTCTTCCCACAGGTCTCTGGTTGCAAAGGACTGTAGGGGAGTTGCTGCCGGTGAGGAAGTAGAGGCAGCAGTGCGGCGGGTTTTTCTGGAAGACTTGTTAGTGCAAGGGTTGTGAAAAGTAAATGAAACTGAAGATGGAGAGCAAGTAAGGAAGGCAGAAGTGAGTGAAAATGAAAATGAAATGGGGTTTTATAGAAAAGGAATTGCTGCCCGTTGAAGCTGTAACGGCAGGCGCGAATAACGGGGCGGCTGTCGAGCTTTAGCGTGTCTGACGCGTCTGACACGCGTTTCCGCGTCTGTTACGCGTCTGTCACACGTTTCCGCGTCTGTCGTGACAACATGGTGACAGTCTGTCTTTTCCGCGTCTGTCGCGGCAGCTGTAACGACATGCTTCAATATTGGGCTTTGTTGGACTGATGGATGGATGGTGGGCTGAGTTCACTTCTCCTGTTCTTCTTGACTCTTTTATTTCCTAAAAACAATAAACATAAAAACATTATTCGAATAAAATAGACCTTATTTCCTAATAATTAATAATAATAATAATAAAAATAAAAAATAAAAATAAAATTTAGGTTAAATTAGGGCTGCCAGGTGGGGCATCTCCTAAGGTAACCACTTCCTGCATTCCTGGGGCTTCAGTCCCCTGATAATGCTTGAGGCGCTGTCCGTTGACTTTGAATTGGTGCCCGCCTTTTAATGATCGGATTGTGATGGCACCATGGGGAAAAACTTGTACGACTTGGAATGGGCCAGACCATCTAGATTTCAGTTTTCCTGGGAAAAGTTTTAGTCTAGAATTGAACAACAATACAAGCTGCCCTGGGCAGAACTGTCGTGGCAGCAACTTCCTGTCATGCCACTTCTTAGTTTTCTCCTTGTAGATTCTTGCATTGTCGTAGGCCATTGTCCGTATTTCTTCAATCTCGTTCAGATCTAACAGCCTTTTCTGCCCTGCCCTATCCAAGTCCATATTCACTGCCTTGATCGCCCAGTATGCTCTGTGCTCTATCTCGATAGGTAGATGACATGTTTTCCCATAAATCAATCGGTACGGAGACATGCCCAATGGAGTCTTAAAAGCTGTCCTATATGCCCATAATGCATCATTGAGAAGTAAAGACCAATCTTTCCTAGTTGGCTTAACCATCTTCTCAAGAATGTTCTTAACTTCCCTATTAGATATCTCAGCTTGTCCATTGGTCTGTGGGTGATATGCTGTCGCGATCCGATGCTTAACACCATATTTCTTCAAGGCGGCAGCAATAACCCTATTGTCGAAATGTCTCCCTTCATCACTGATAATCGCCTTAGGGATGCCAAACCTAGAAAAGATATTTTTGTGTAAAAACCTTTGGACTGTCTTGGCATCATTCTTTTGAGTGGCGATAGCTTCTACCCACTTAGAGACATAATCTACTGCCAGAAGAATGTATAGATTCCCACATGAAGATGGAAAAGGTCCCATAAAATCAATCCCCCAAACGTCGAAGATTTCGACCTCTAGAATGTTCTGCAGCGGCATCTCGTTTCTCCTTGAGATGTTTCTTGTCCGTTGGCACCTGTCACAGTTCTTGTAGAAGATTTGTGCATCTTTATACAGTGATGACCAATAAAACCCTGACTGCAGCACCTTGGCAGCAGTTTTGTTACCTCCTAAGTGACCTCCATACTGTGAAGAATCGCAGTGATGAAGAATGTCTTCTTGTTCTTCTTGTGGTACACACCTCCTTACAACCTGATCTGCACAAATTTTGAAAAGAAGAGGTTCGTCCCAATAATAATGCTTAACATCATTTTGGAACCTCTTTCTGGCTTGATAATTAAGATCAAAAGGGATTATTCCGCTAACTATAAAATTAACGAAATCAACATACCAGGGGAGTTCAGAAGAATTACTTGCCGCCATGGCTGTCGCGGCAGTGATTGCGGCAGCAAAGAGCTGCTCGTCTGGGAAGGTCTCCAGTATGTTTGTCTCATCTGTTGGTAGACTCTGTCCCTTCTCCAACCTTGACAAGTGATCTGCCACCTGATTTTCTGTCCCTTTTTTGTCCTTGATTTCAAGGTCGAATTCTTGCAACAGCAGGATCCACCGTATCAATCGAGGCTTTGCATCCTTTTTCGTGAACAAATACTTCAGGGCAGAATGGTCTGTGTGCACTATTACCTTTCTTCCAAGTATGTAAGAACGAAACTTGTCGATGGAGAATATCACAGCTAACAACTCCTTTTCTGTGGTGGTGTAGTTCACTTGGGCGTCATTCAGTGTCTTGCTGGCATAGTATATGACATGAAATAACTTATCTCTCCGCTGCCCAAGTGCTGCCCCGACAGCATAGTCACTAGCATCACACATAATCTTAAATGGTTGTGTCCAGTCTGGTGGATGTACTATTGGGGCTGTTACCAGTTTTTCCTTCAGAACCTTGAATGCTTCAGTACATTCATCGTTAAAGTCGAAGGGTCGGTTCTGCTCTAAAAGATGGCATAGGGGCTTGGTGATTTTTGGGAAATTTGCAATAAATCTCCGATAAAAACCAGCATGTCCCAAGAAACTTCTAATACCCTTGACTGTGGTCGGCGGCGGCAGCTTTTCGATCACTTCTATCTTGGCCCTGTCGACTTCTATCCCACGGCAGCTAATCTTATGGCCAAGGACTATCCCTTCATCCACCATAAAGTGGCATTTTTTTCCAATTCAAGACTAGATTTGCTTTTTCACATCTTTCAAGTACCTTTTGTAGATTGCCTAGGCAGCTCTCAAAATCGTCCCCAAAGACTGAAAAATCATCCATAAAAATTTCAAGGAAGTCCTCTACCATATCGGAGAATATGGCCATCATACACCTTTGGAAGGTGGCGGGTGCATTGCATAATCCAAAAGGCATTCTCCTAAAAGCATATGTTCCGTAGGGGCATGTGAAGGTCGTCTTTTCTTGATCTTCCAGTGCGATAGCTATTTGATTATAACCTGAATAACCATCAAGAAAACAATAGTAAGGTTTACCCGCTAATCTATCAAGCATTTGATCAATAAAGGGTAAAGGAAAGTGGCCTTTTCGGGTAGCTTTGTTAAGTTTCCGATAGTCCATACAAACTCTCCAACCGGTCATAGTCCTGGTTGGGATTAACTCATTGTTTTCATTGGTCACCACGGTTATTCCTCCTTTCTTGGGAACGCATTGCACCGGGCTCACCCATTTGCTGTCGGAGATGGCGTAAATAATACCAGCATCTAACCATTTGATTATCTCTTTACGAACCACCTCTTTCATCGCATGGTTTAGCCGCCTTTGGGCATCTATAGTCGGCTTATGATCTTCTTCTAAAAGGATTTTGTGCATGCATAACGCCGGACTAATGCCTTGAATATCGGCTATCGTCCATCCAATTGCCTTTTTGTGCTGCCGCAGCATCCCTATTAGCTGCCGTTCCTGTTCCTGTGGTAGCTTAGAAGAGATGATTACGGGTAACGTATCATTTGAACCAAGAAAAGCATATTTTAGCTGCCCTGGCAGCGGCTTCAGTTCTAAGGCAGGGGGTTCAACAGTAGATGGATTTTGGATTGCATGGTTATCCGAAGTATAATTCAAAGGTTCGAATAACTTACCTGGACGATCGCCTATCCAGTTTACCTCCTCCTGATATTCAGTATCAGATGTATCAGATTCAGAGGAGTTGCTGTCGTCGGTGCTGTCGTGACAGGCCTGTAAGTGGCTACCACGGCAGTGACCAATTTTGATGTCGTGACAGCCTGACCTGATGCAGGGTTGATCAAAGGTAACTTCAGTGATAACCTTACATTCCTCGTCTGCATCAACATGTTTCATAGCTTGGAGAACATTCAACTTAATCTCTTGATCGTTCACTCTCATGGTGAGTTCTCCTTTTTCCACATCAATCAGTGATCTTCCCGTGGCTAAGAAGGGTCGCCCAAGGATGATTGGTGCATTTTCATCTGCTTCACAATCTAAAAAAGGAAAGTCAGCAGGAAAAATAAATTTATCCACTCTTACCAGAATATCTTCGATTTTTCCTTCCGGATGAACATAAGAGCGGTCTGCCAGCTGCAGAATTACGGTCGTGGGTCGCGCCTTTCCAATACCTAATTTCTGAAAAACAGATTTTGGCATTAAATTAATACTAGCACCAAGATCACAAAGTGCCTTACCCACATATTTGTCTCCGATTACACATGGTATGATGAAGCTCCCCAGATCCTTCTTTTTCTAGGGTGGCTGCCGATGAAGAATACTCATGCAGCCTTCTGTCATCTTAACCGTTTCAAATTCCCCAAGTTTAGATTTCTTTGACATGACATCCTTGAGAAATTTGGTGTAACCGGGCATCTCCCTAATGGCATCTAACAACGGAATATTAATATGAACCTACTTAAAAATATCATAAATCTTTTTGAGCTGAGATTCTTGCTTTGCTTGCTGTAACCGTTGAGGAAAAGGTGGTGGGGGACGATAATCAGCAATACGTCCTTCCCACTGCATACGAATCTGAGGATGTTTGGGTTCATCATTTTTCTCCTCTGTCGCTTCTGCTGTCGTGACAGGCTCATCGGCAGCAGTCTGTTTGTTACCTGTCGGGGCAGTTTCCTCGGCAGGTCTGTCCAAGGCTGGTTCCTTTACTGTTTCAGCTTCCTTTTCCGGCCCTGGTAATTTCTTCCCACTCCTAGTAGTAATAGCTTTACACTGCTCATGCGTGGGCTGCCTAGAATTTTCAGTATTACTAGGAAATCCTCCAGTCTGCCTCGGCTTAATATGTTGGGAAACCTGACCTATTTGTGTCTCCAAAGATTTCAGAGTAGCTTCATGATTCGTCATCCGCATCTCTGTTTTATCTATGAATGTCTCTGTTTTCTTGACAAACTGATTCATATTCTCAATATAAGTACCTGTCTGAGACATAAAAGTGGCCAGAGTCTGTTCCAGTATACTGCTCGTGGCAGCTGGTGGCTGCTGTTGCTGCTGCGGCGGCAGTTGCTGTCGCGTTAGCAATCTAGGTCCTCCCTGATTCTGATTGTGTGCTTGAGGATTCAGGGCATTATTAGGATTACTCCAAGAAAATTTGGGATCTTTTCTCCAGTTGGGATTATAGTTGTTGGAAGTGTAATTCGGCTTATAGTTTCCAACATATTTTCCCTCTTCTAACTGTATAGGACACTCATCCGAACTATGATTTCCCTCACAGATTTCACATACCTCCTCAACAGCAAATCCATGTTGTGCATCATCATTCAATAACCTTTTCATTGTTTTAGTAAGGAATGCTACCTGTGATTTCATCGTGCTGTCGGCCTCATAATCCTTGACAGCTAATACCAATTTACCCCCTCTTCTTGCTGTCGTAAACTGCTCCTCATTCTTAGCTAGATTTTTCAATACTTGCATTGCCTCGTCCGGATCTTTATCCAATAATAGTCCGTTTGCTGCTGAATCAATTCGATTACGAGTTTGTAAGTTGGCAGCATTATAAAACTTTGTTACATGGTTCCAGACGAGGAATCCATGCATTGGGCAGTTCCGTAGAAGAGTAGTAAATCTGTCCTAGGCCTCGTGCATCGGCTCGTCATCTTCCTGTTGAAAAGTAGCAATTTCATTACGTAATCGCTCAGATAAATGCGAAGGATTAAAACGAGATAAAGATTCATGTTGGGTTTTTTTGCACGCTCGAATCGATCACCGAAACCGTCAAGGAGGGTTGTAAATGTTTGGTGGTTGAATTGGCTAAAACCGAAATAAAGGTAGACAATTTGCACGAGGATTTTAGAGTGGTTCGACTACTCAACCGAGTCTACATCCACTACCTTAGCACACCACTAAGGATTTCCCAATTCACTCAACAATGAATTCGTCCCCTTTTCCAGGCTCAGGAGGAAACCGTTACAACCCTATCTTTTCAATGGCTAAGATAGAACCAACTCTAGTTTTTACCTAGGCTAAACTAGAACCTCTCCCTTTTACAAGGTAGTTTGTGTAAACAATGAAAACCTCACAAGGTGGGTGTTTACAAGAATTTAAGCTCACAAGAAAGAGTGAAGGATAAAAACAATAAAAAACACTCTCTACAGACTATGTACAAGAGAATAGTAAAATGAAGATTTAGACTCTAATTCTCTTGACCATATTGCTTGGATGTTGTCTCTTTCTTTCTTCAAGTGTTCCAGCCTTCAATTTATAGTCCCAAATGAGTTTGTAGCCGTTTATAGCCGTTGGGAATATTGCTGTTTATAGCCGTTGGGAATATAGCCATTTATAGCCGTTGGGAATATAGCCGTTTATAGCCGTTGGAATAGTACCATTTATGACCGTTGGAAATAGTACCATTTATGGCCGTTGGGAATAGTACCATTTATAGCCGTTGGAATAGTACCATTTATGGCCGTTGGGAATAGTACCATTTATGGCCGTTAGACTATTTCAAAACACACCGTATCGATACGGCTAGGCGTATCGGTACAGGTTTTGGCTACTGGAATTTTGGTAGTTTAAAAACCCTAAGGCATATCGGTACGGTCCAATACCGTATCGGTACGGTTACTTGAAAATCATGGTTTTGACTACTTTAAATACATTTTAAAACCATTCCAAAGCCTTTAAAACCCTTAAACATATTTTCAAGTTGTTTTTGACTAAAAACATATTTTAAATTCTTTTCAAATTAGTCCAAAACATTTTTCAAATATTATATCAAAACCTTAGTTCTACAATCTCCCCCTTTTTGATATAATAAAACCAACTTGAAAATTTTGTTTGGGATTCTCCCCCTTTAGCTTTAAAATTGTGAATAAGAGATTAATATATGAAATCATATAAAGCTCCCCCTTATTCATTTGAAAATTCAATTTTTCAAACCATTTCTCCACCTTTTTGTTATATCAAAAAGAATTTAAAATGACATTTAAGTTTAAGATAACATAGGAGGCAAAAAAAATTGACACACTTAAAATTTTGGTTTTAAAAAATTGGCTCCCCCTTACTCATTGCATCATATTAGGCTTAACAGATAATCCAAGACTTTAAACAAAAATTAGATAACCAAATGTATAAAATGAAGTAATTAAGCTTAGAGGTTACCCAATCTTCTTCTCATGTGTGATTTGAGCATTCTTTGATTTTGCTTTGCTTGCCATTGCTCCAACACACCTACAAAAGACATTCACTTGATTTTTGGTATCCAAATTGCTTTGGATCCATTTACGTTAGTCACAATGTCTTTAGTTCCCTTGGGAACCCATACTTGTCTAATCCTATAAGATTTTCTCTTCTTAATAGGACAAGTATGCAACGAATGACCATGATAATGGCAATGTGAGCATTTTGCCATTATGGGATGAGATGAATTATTAGAAATGATTTCTTTTTCTTTTGTTAAGCTTTCAAGCTTAACTTTTAAATCAAGATTTTCCTTTTCTAAAACATCTTTGTTTGTTTTTGAAAATTCTAAATCATTTTTCAAAATTTCATTTTGATTTTCAAAATCCATTTTTGTTTTTAAAAGAAAATCATTTTCAGTTTCGAGTTTTGAAATTATTTTCCTAAATTTGGAATTCATGGTCTCAAATTCCAAATATAATTCATTAAATGCATCTTGTAACTCATCAAAAGAATGTGAATTTAATTCATCTGAGTTAGAAGATACCTCGGGCTCATCGAGAGCCAAAACACCATCCACCTTAGGTGTTGAGGGGAGGATTCCACATGATGAAGCATCATCTTTCTTCTCTTCTTTCCCATAGAATTTCTCAAGCTTCTCCCAAATTTCTTTGGCACTTTTGGATGGGGAGACCTTCTTGGAAATCTCTTCACTTAGGGCACAGAGAAGAATGTGCATAGCCTTTGCATTGAGATGGTCCTTCTTTGTGTCATTGACACTCCTTTTCTTCTTCTTCTTAGGAGCTTTCGAATGTCCATCATTGATAATCCTCCAAATGTCGAGGTTGAAGCCTTGGATGAAATACTTCATGATGTTGCTCCATTGGAAGTAACCTTCTCCTTTGAAGAGAGGAGGACACATGATAGAGCGGCCTTCTTCAAATGAAATCATTGTAGAACCGCTTGCCATTTTCTTGTACGGTGGACTACGAGCGTTGGATCTTTACTCCTGGATGTTAGTCCTTCGATTGAGACGAGGCTCTGATACCAATTGTTGGGTTTTTTTGCACGCTCGAATCGATCACCGAAACCGTCAAGGAGGGTTGTAAATGTTTGGTGGTTGAATTGGCTAAAACCGAAATAAAGGTAGACAATTTGCACGAGGATTTTAGAGTGGTTCGACTACTCAACCGAGTCTACATCCACTACCTTAGCACACCACTAAGGATTTCCCAATTCACTCAACAATGAATTCGTCCCCTTTTCCAGGCTCAGGAGGAAACCGTTACAACCCTATCTTTTCAATGGCTAAGATAGAACCAACTCTAGTTTTTACCTAGGCTAAACTAGAACCTCTCCCTTTTACAAGGTAGTTTGTGTAAACAATGAAAACCTCACAAGGTGGGTGTTTACAAGAATTTAAGCTCACAAGAAAGAGTGAAGGATAAAAACAATAAAAAACACTCTCTACAGACTATGTACAAGAGAATAGTAAAATGAAGATTTAGACTCTAATTCTCTTGACCATATTGCTTGGATGTTGTCTCTTTCTTTCTTCAAGTGTTCCAGCCTTCAATTTATAGTCCCAAATGAGTTTGTAGCCGTTTATAGCCGTTGGGAATATTGCTGTTTATAGCCGTTGGGAATATAGCCGTTTATAGCCGTTGGGAATATAGCCGTTTATAGCCGTTGGAATAGTACCATTTATGACCGTTGGAAATAGTACCATTTATGGCCGTTGGGAATAGTACCATTTATAGCCGTTGGAATAGTACCATTTATGGCCGTTGGGAATAGTACCATTTATGGCCGTTAGGCTATTTCAAAACACACCGTATCGATACGGCTAGGCGTATCGGTACAGGTTTTGGCTACTGGAATTTTGGTAGTTTAAAAACCCTAAGGCATATCGGTACGGTCCAATACCGTATCGGTACGGTTACTTGAAAATCATGGTTTTGACTACTTTAAATACATTTTAAAACCATTCCAAAGCCTTTAAAACCCTTAAACATATTTTCAAGTTGTTTTTGACTAAAAACATATTTTAAATTCTTTTCAAATTAGTCCAAAACATTTTTCAAATATTATATCAAAACCTTAGTTCTACAATTCACGAGACAAATCTGCCCAAGTTCTAATTGAACCCGGCGTAAGTTTATTCCACCAAGTCTTTGCTCTGTCCCTCAATGAATAGGGAAATAACCGAAGCCTCAGTATCTTCGGATTAACTCCTGGCAGTCTAAACGAACCACAGATTTCCTGGAACGTTTTGAGATGCTCCCTAGCATCCTCTGTAACAGCACCACTGAATTGACCGACATTGTTGATCATGCTAAACATGACAGGTTTCAGCTCGAAGTTGTCAACATCAATATCCGGCAGCGTGGTCTCCAGTTCTACATGA
Source organism: Hibiscus trionum (assembly GCA_030270665.1). Lineage (NCBI taxonomy): Eukaryota > Viridiplantae > Streptophyta > Magnoliopsida > Malvales > Malvaceae > Hibiscus > Hibiscus trionum. Next base: position 3,477,911 of record BSYR01000016.1, read on the forward strand.
TCGTTCAACATGTAGTCACGACAGGACCGTCGTCCGGCAGCGGCGGCAGGGTTACCGGCAGGCGGTATAATTTCGCCGACAGACAGGTCGTTTCCATTGTGGGCCATCTTCTCTAGCTGTTCTTCAAGGTACTCGTTCCTGGCTAGTAAGTGACGAAGTTGTTTCTTGAGATTGAATGATCGTTTGATTTCCGGATCTAATGGATACTCAGGATCTTTACCTCGATTCGATCTGCGCATAAACAAGAGACCTTGTGAAAAGCAAGAGTTGAATGCACCAAAGAAAAATAGAAAAATAAAAACAAAATAAAAATAAAAACGAAAAGTTCAGTAAAAGAAAAGGTAGAGTTATGTTGCCAATCCCCGGAAACGGCGCCAAAAACTTGTTGCATGTAAAATAGTCTATCACAATGGTAGTGCAAGTGTACACGACGCAAGTAGTAAAGTGATACGAAGTATCGGATATCGTCTCCACAGGGATTGGGCTAATAGCTTCACCTTAATTCACTGCACGAAGGTAAAGGAAATATTTGAGAGTTGTCACGAGAATAATAAAGTAAACGTAAATAAAAGAGTAAAGATATCAAGATAGAGAGAATGGGCTGGTATTGAATTGCTCAGTAGTGCAGGTATTGGAGAGTTTAGGAAATCCAGTTCTGTCGTCGCGCCCGTCGCGGCAGCCCCTGTCGCGGCAGCAGTCCGTTGATTGTCGCGGCAGCAACACTCAACTCCGTGCTTCAAGTTTGGCAAGAATCCCAGATGTGCCTTGGCCTATCCCTAGGTCCAAGTCTGTCAATGATCACGTCTTTGATGATACCTCCCGGCGTGAATCGAAGGATGAACACCGATGTGTATGAATTCTTCTTTAGCCACTTAACCTCGTCCTATCCCTAGGCCCGAGATAGTTCAATTATAAACTAGAGAACTTGCTCTTATTTCTTTCGTATACTTAACTCTCCCGATGCTAAGTAAATAGATAACCTCACAATGCTCTCCCGATGCTCTTGCAAGATATTAATAACCAAAATAAGAGAACTTGAAGTTTATTTTATTGAACTCAAAATTCCTAAAACAAACCAACCCTTGCAACTACTTTACAAATCAACCCATGGCCCTAGGAAGGATTTAAAACATGTCGAGGGCAGGAAAACGACTAGAATTTGGGAAGGAGGCTAGGGTAATCGGTTATGGGTTATGCCCTCCTAGGTTAAAATACATGCCCTTATATAAGCTTTGGGCTCAAGTTATCTAAATTAGCAAGAATACAACTTTAATTGAAAGTATGATTCTAATAAAGACTAAATCTTCAAGGAATCTACTTTCCAGCCGTCATCTCCTTGCTTGGGATTTTCTCTCCTTGAACTTTGGGCTTGACATATCTTTTGATCTGGGGCTTGGAAAAATATAAGATTTTCACACGACAGACGGGCTGAATTTTCTCTATCTGTCGAGGTCCACTTTGCTTCTTCTCCACAAAACTACTGTCGTCCTCTGCTGTCACGACAGCAACCATGGCAGCATCGTCCTCTTTGTCTGCTTGTCCAGTTCAGTTCTTCTGCTTCACTGCCCAGCGCCTGCCCTCTCCGTCTGCTACGGCAGCAACCTGCAAAAACAACCATTCTTAGTAGAAACTATGCCTTTTAATATATTTGCGATGTTTTGCTGTAAACTAACCTAAATGCAATGAATAATGCTTGAATGCAGCAGAAATATGGGTTAAGAAGAGTGTAAATAATAGAACTTTTACACACTCAACAACGTTTAAGGCCGTTTCGATACTCTCAATTTCTCGTCAAAATCTCAGATTTCCAGTAGCAAAATCGTATCGAAACGCCCCCTTTGCGTATCGAAACGCCTTGCCTGAAACAAGGGAACCGTATCGAAATGGGGCCAACCGTTTCGATACACCTGCTGCGAACAGACAGGTTTTAGCTGGTTTATGGCACAAGGCTGCCTCAAACACCAACTAAGGCCTCCCACAACCAAACATACATTAATCCTAGATGCAAGGCACCATATACGAACATGCTTGACACACAACATACATATAAAAGACATTCATTGAAAGGAACAACAATTCAACATAAGAATCATACATAGCATTCAAGATATCATGCTTTAGACAAACATACATAAGAGCATTCATAAAAGGCACATGGCCAACATGCAAGGCATAAGCAAACATTAAGCAAAACATCCGCATATCAAGGAGTCTAAACATGCTCCTAACATATAACATCAACATACATCAAAAGCTCAAATCCCATTGCTTGACTATTACATTCTCATAACTTAAAATCCATACTTGATAAATTCAAAAGCCCAACTAGCACACTTGGAGGCCCTCTCCTTGCACAAGCAACCCACGAACTAAGGTTATGCATTGTCGAACAAAAGAGAGCATAAGCATAAAGCTTAGTGAGGGTATGCTCATAAAACAAACCTCGACAATGCAGGGTCCAAGCACGAGCACACAACCAAGGTAGAATGCATGATCTTACCTTCGAACAACATGAGTCAAAATATCAATGATGCGTGAACACAATATCAATATCATGCCACGCTCAACAAGTCATAAGCTCAAAACATGGAAATAAATAAATCAAAGTATTATCAAACACATTCCACAATCCGTATTGGCACCTAGCTATGACCCGAATACGCGGATAACCGTTGGAACTCACATCCAACAACACAACCATTACCTTACGGTGGGATTACACTCATCAATGTTTCACGCGGAGGGGATTCCACTCATCCTCACGCCCCGTCGATGGGATTCCACTCATCACTGACTAACATATATATGAAGATTTCAGGGCGAACCTGTACTCCATCTTGATGATTACCATCATCAAGACCACGCGCGCAATTTGACTCTCGTGTGCACACTAAACATCCTAATGATCGATCATTGTACCCAAGCATACTAGTGCCAATACTAACACAATTCATAACCTTTCACAACACCATTTCATATCAACTTCCGTGCTTAGCACGTACTCACCATGACTTACCATCATGCACAAACCACATTCCAAACCATATGCATATAACAATGCATCAATACCATGCCTCAACACACATGTATGACACAATATACATAACCACCATAATCACAATTAAACATGAGGCATACTCAACATTTAAAGTTCAACCAAAGTCTCTAACTAAAGCTTGGGATTAGACTACCAATCTAATCCCAACTCTAGGTGGGTCTACCAGCCTTTGAAAACCAATTTTAAACCATGTTGAAATCATTGACCACTCACCGACTATTCCAAGCTCAACCACACTAGTCGATCAAGCTCCCAACGGTTCCGGATTCGTTCCCGAGGCTTCACCAACACAATACCTTGCTTCTAACCGTCCCAACACAAACAAAACAACTACAAATCAGTCCACAAATCAATGTAGCAACCCAGAACACAAACCAAGCACAAAACACATGATTTCAAGCTAAAGACAACCCCGAAATCCTCATTCCCGAGCAGCCCTAAAACACAGTCAAAAACCATTGATTCCAACACCTTTAACACTCCCAAAAGCTTCCAAAACAACCCTTATATATCAACTAACCATCATCCAAAAATTTCCCACATCAAACACCCCCAAAACTCAACATTTAAACTCTCTAAAACTTCCCTAAAACCCAATTTCGGGAATCAACATAAAACCTTGTAAAAATCAAGTATGTTGGACCTTTTAGATAGCAAACAACTTATATAACCTCAACAAATCAAAAACTTAAGTTAAAGATAATAAAGATGACATTTTTAATCTAAAACCTCAAAACCCCAAAATACAAAACCATGAGCTATTATGAAAAATAAAGGTATAGACTTGTAGAGAATGATAAGGACAAGTCAAAAATGGGTTTGCCTTTGAAAAATCTCCAACAACAAGCAAGAAGGGTGATGGAATAGTGAACACAATGGTGAAAAGGTTTTTGTCGTGGAAATGTTTTGAAGATGGGGAAGAAGATGAGTTAAAAATGGTCTTTTAAATAAAATGAGTTTTATTTTTCAAATGACTTGAAATTACAAGAATGCTATTAATGAGATGGCCATCTTCCACTATTCCAAAATCCATGGAATTTTGGGTTTTAATTTAAAATTGGATCCAACATATTAAATGGATTTTTAAAACGAAAAGGGAAAACCCGAAACATTATTTTCATATTATTTTCACCCGACCCCCAAACCCGAGTGTTATAACTCTCCCCCACTTAAGGAATTTCATCCCCGAAATTACCTGACGGAAACAGATACGGAAACTACTCAAGCATATCAGCTTTCCTCTCCCACGTGGCCTCTTCCACACCTCTATGTCTCCACAACACCTTGACCAACTCTATGGTCTTGCCACGCAACACCTTGCTATCAGAAGCAAGTATCTCAACCGGTTCTTCATTGTAAGACAAATCCGGATTCAGTTCTATCTCTTCAACGGTCATAACATGGGACGGATCTGATCTATATCTCCTAAGCATTGACACATGGAAAACATCATGGATCTTCTCTAACTCAGAAGGCAATCTCAACCGGTAAGCTACTGGCCCAATCCGCTCAACTATCTCATACGGACCAATAAACCTCAGACTCAACTTGCCTTTCTGGCCAAAACACATTACCTTCTTCCACGAAGATACTTTCAGAAACACTTTCTCACCCACTGAAAACTCAATCTCTTTTCTCTTCAAATATGCGTAAGATTTCTGACGATCAGAAGCTGCTTTCAAACGGTCGCAAATCAACTTCACGTATTAGTAGTCCCCTTAAGCAAATCTGGCATAGGTAACAATTTCTGACCCGTTTCAGCCCAACAGATCGGAGTCCTACATCGTCTACCATACAAAGCCTCATAAAGAGCCATCTGTATACTAGCCTGTTAACTGTTGTTGTAAGCAAACTCAACTAAGGGTAAATGCTTCTCCTAAGAACTCTGGAAGTCAATCACACAACAACGAAGCATATCCTCTAAAATCTGTATCACTTGCTCCGATTTTCCATCTGACTGCGGATGATAAGAAGTACTAAAATGAAAACGACTACCTAGGGCACCATGCAAACAACTTCAGAACCTCGCTGTGAATCTCGGATCTCTGTCTGATACAATAGACTTCAGAAATCCATGCAACCTTACAATCTCGCAGATGTAAAAATCTGCCAACTTGTCTAAAGAATCTGTAGTGTTCACTGCTAAGAAATGGGCACACTTAGTGAACCTATCAACTATTACCCAAACAGAATTCTTCTTCAAAGGAGACAACGACAATCCTAACACAAAGTCCATAGTGATTCTCTCCCACTTCCATTCCAGAATCTTCAAAGGCTATAACAAACCTGAAGGAACCTGATGTACGTCTCACATACTCGGCTACATCCTTCTTCAAACCAACCCAGAAATAATCATTCTTCAAATCTCGGTACATCTTAGTACTGTCCGAATGCATAGAAAAAGGACTCGAATGTGTTTCTCTCAGAATCAGACGTCTCAACTCAACATCTTCAGGTACTACAACTCTGTCCCTGAAACACAACACATTCTCACCACTAAAGCTATAATCCGTCGGTTTACCTTCGACTATGTCCTGAACATGAGAAACTAAAGATACATCTTGCAACTACTTTTCTCTGATCATCCGAATCAACGAAGGCTTCACTTGCAACTCGGTAATCAAACCACCATCCCCTGAGAATGATAAGGACAAGTCAAAAATGGGTTTACCTTTGAAAAATCTCCAACAACAAGCAAGAAGGGTGATGGAATAGTGAACACAATGGTGAAGAGGTTTTTGTCGTGGAAATGTTTTGAAGAGGGGGAAGAAGATGAGTTAAAAAGGGTCTTTTAAATAAAATGAGTTTTATTTTTCAAAGGCCTTGAAATTACAAGAATGCCATTAATGAGATGGCCATCTTCCACTATTCCAAAATCCATGGAATTTTGGGTTTTAATTTAAAATTGGATCCAACATATTAAATGGATTTTTAAAACGAAAAGGGAAAACTTGAAACATTATTTTAATTTTATTTTCACCCGACCCCCAAACTCGAGTGTTACAGTTAAGGGCTCAAATCCCTTGGCTGTCATTTTCCTCATTTCCCCTTTAGCCTTGAATAACTGAAGAATAAAATTTAAGGTGTTACACATTTGCCCCCTGTATTATACAAAATTTGTCAATGTGGGGTATGTACTTTGAAAATGTTCAATCAACCCCATGTACTTTCCTTCCGTCATACAAAATTTGCCAATCGAGTTGATTGAACGTTTAAAAGTACATATACCACATTGGAAAAATTTGTATAGTACAAGGGGATTTGTGTCATTATCCCTTTTTCTTCTACAGGTAAAAAAAAACATAAACTAGAGGGCATGAAAACAACTTCTCCTTTTAATTTCTAGATTAAATTAGACGATATTTTTTCATTCATTTTCTTAAAAAAACTGCAACTCTGCAACTCTTCTTTAACACCATTGTTGTCTTCGTTGTCAAGGATTCTTCTCATCATTCAGTCAATAACCACCACCAATCTGAAGCATTTTCTCCTCTATTGTTCTATCGCCTTAGCTTTCTCTAAAACATCCGAAAGCCTCTTGAAATCAAATATAAAATTTCAAAAAAAAATATCGACAAATCTCTGTGCATCACAGTTGGATCGATCCACAATTGAGTATGTTCTTTGCCACGAGCTTTTTTCACTTCACACTGTCCGATTGAGTGGAACAACCTCAAAACTCAATGAACTGAGATGGGTAAAAATAAAAAAAATTAATCTGTATTTCTTTTAATTCCTTCTTCTTGTTTTTTTTTGTTTAAAATAATGAGAATATTTAATTTGATTTTCTTGTGTTTTTTATTGATGCAAGGCGATCCTCTTTTTCTAGGTTTAGAAGTGGATTCGAACCATTGGCACAAGGATCTTCTTAGTCTAGTGTTTGGTTGTTGCGACTCTTACTTATTTTTCTTAGCCCGAATTCAAATTTAAAAAACCTTGAAAAGCTAGTTTGTGCTTTGTGTTTCCTTTGGGTTTCATCTTGAACAAGTTATGTGGGTACCAAGGTTCCATCTCTATAGATTTTTTTACCGATGTATCGATTCTAAATTTCGTGTTAGAAGTTTAAGGCCGTTAAGACATAGAAACGATGATAATAGATGACGACTCTAAGTTTCATGGTGGAGAAGAAGGAAAGAGAAGAAAAAATAATTATTATTTTCGGCGGCCATGGAAGCAGTGGAGGTGGAGAAGAGTTGCAAATCTCGCTGGAAAGAGATGAATAAAAACAAAACATTTAACTTTATTTGGACAAAAATAAAAAGAATGGGTTTATTGCTATGAAGCCCATGAACTTCCTAATTATTTCTTTAGGATAATGGCCCAAATACCTCCTGTACTAAACAAAATTTTTCAATGTGGTGTCCTCAACCCTAACGACGTTAGGGGCAAGGGGCACTTTGTATGATGGAAGGAAAGTACAGGGGGGCTAACTGAACGTTTTCAAAGTACATACCCCACGTTGACAAATTTTGTATAGTATAGGGGGAAAATGTGATATTATCCCTATCCTATACCACTAAAAGCATATATTCCCTTTGTCCCATGAAATTTATCTCTTATTGATTCTTTTTTAATCAATTTTCTTCAACTTTAAGTCATAATCATTTAAAATTTATTATTATAAAAATATAAAAAAATATATATTTTAAAAACTTATAATCAATTAGTTTTTAAATATATATATATTTTATAAAATTTAATTATTTGAAGTATTTAATATAATTTTAGTTAAAGTTTAAAAATATTAACATTTAAAATGTCAATAAGAGACAACCTTATTAGAACAGGAGTAAGTTTTTTTTAAATTCAACTGTTGATTCTTAAATTTAGTGTCATTAAACCTAACACATTTTCACTTGTAATCGCAATTCTCCGCCAATCGAATTACTATTATAATTCATGATTTGACACATATTAAAGTTTAGGATAAACTATATTAGTAGTTCCTAAACTTTTAGAGCATTTATAATATGTTCATTAGACTTTAAAAACTTGCAATACAATCACTATACTTTTAATTCATTTTTATTATGGTCACTATCGTCAACTAGCGTGACATCTTTACTTTAAAAAGGATTTTACTTTTAATTCACTTTCATTAGGTCACTGAACTTTTAATTTGTTTTTATTACGCGAGCAACTCCAAGTGATAAATCTAACTATAGCTCATGTTGTTTTATTAGAAAAATTTTAACATTATTAGTCAGGTTGTATATCTCATAAACCATTGCACTTAATGTTGATTGCATTGATCGTTAAAGTCCGTCAACAGAATTAGATAGTGATATGATTCAACCATTTTTTCAGAGCATAATTGTCGAAGAAATTTCACCACAAAGGTCACTAGGTTGATTCAAGTTTCAAAATCGAGAAGGATAAGACATTGGAGGCTAAGAAGCACCCTCCATGGTTGACTAGAGCCATCATTCTTCCTTGCAATTCAAAAGTTCAGCTAGTTCTAGTCCTTTTAATGATTATAATCCGACAGATTTTCATTTAATGGTGATGGTGTCTTGGGTTTTAAGGGTCGAATAGTTGTACCAGAAGATTCAAAGTTGAGGCGCACTATTCTGACCAAAGCTCCTTCTAGCCCTTTTGCTATGAACCCTGGTAATACTAATGTACTGTGATTTAAAGGAAAAAAATATTACTGGGTTGGTTTGAATAAGGAAGTTGCAGAGTTTGTTTCTCGTTTGGTGTGTCAGCAAGTTAAAGTTGAACATCAGTTTATTGCTGAGTTGTTACAACCTATAAGCATTCCGGAATGGAAATGGGTTTAGTGTTTCAGGGAAGCGTTTTTGTAATATGGATCTTACACGTTTAATTTATCAATAATTTTTGCTTAGCAAAAAAATGTGGTGTGCTGCATGTACGTGTTTCTACGTATCTGGTTTGTTCTATTGTTTGTCATTGTAAATTTCCAAGATAAGTTTCGAATCTAAAAACCTTTAAGAATCATAACAACACAATCAAATGATTAAATTTATTTTGGTCACTTCTTATTAACCATTATCAGAAACAAGTGACACACATTCAATTAGAACAACTCAGCTTTTAGAGCAATGGGCTAAACAATTCTCTTTTGTGCCCCAACAAAGTCGTGGTGGTAATGTTGTACAGCACCAAGACATTAAGATTGGGGAATAAATGCATGGTGATTGTGTTATTTTGCTGCCTGATATTGCCTTCCGATCGATCTCACTGTTGTTGATGTCGATGCTAACGACTCTACTCGCTGTTCGATTAAAATAAAAGCTTAAACATGTGTAATCGAAACGGTATATCAGAAATTATAAGAAAATTACATTACAATACATACCTTCATGGAAAGCTAGAAGAGAGACAAACACCAGAAAAACAAAAGTAAAACGAACAGCCATTAACTTGGTTGCTACCATTTTTCACACGAAATATGATGTTCGTTACTTTCTTGAGGCTTCCAATATATATACTATTGTTGCCTTTATGAATATGGAAATTCAATAAATATTTACACCTATACTTATTTTAGAGGATTCACTGCCATATCGGGAGATATTGTAAAATACATAGGGATGTAAAATTAGGTAATCGTTCATGTTTCAGGTCAGGTTAGGTCATGTCAAATTTGGTACGGGTTATCTCATGTCAATTTAGTGGTTTAACTCGGATAAGGTCGGGTCTGGGTCGACTCAGATTCGGGTCATTTCCAAGTTGATTTTAAATAAGAATGAGCTCAGGTTCGGGTCAGGTTAATTTCAGGTTAAGTAAATTTTAGTTCAGGCCAAAACGGTTCGGGCCCGAATAAGTTAATTAATATGTTAATTCAGGTTCGGATGGACTTCAGGTCGGGCCACGTTCAGGTCGAGTCACGTTGTTGACAGATAAAATTCAGTTCGAGTAATATCGGTTTCGGTTGAAGTTCAAGTCGGGTGTTATCGTGTACAAATATACTTCAGTATGGTAATTGCGGGTAAATTTCGGATAAAAAGAAATTTTCAAGGATTAATATGATCCAAAATATATCTTAGGATGTCGAAATATGTTACAATTTAAAATATATATGTATATAATTGTGACTAAATTAAATTAAACTAAAATTTAAAAGTAAATGTTAGGACTAAAATGAAAAAATTTAAACGAGTGAGGACCTAAAGGGTAATTAATCACTAAGCAAAAAAAATTAGGCAGAAAATGCCAAATGTGCAATTAATTATTGGATCAAATTTTAAAATGATTCCATTTGGATTTTTGGAGGGAAAGAATCCGTTTGTTCTTTTAGGTTAGGGGAAATTCAATTTTTAGTCAGTATAACTTTAGATGTTTTTCATTTAAGTCCCGAATTTTTTTTGATCAACAACTGTATGATTTTATTAGAATAAGAAAAACATACAGCTTGACGGATCTCACGCCTCGTTAAAAACCTCCCTAAACCTAATGGAGGAAAAGAGTACGATAAGATCCGCCGAAAGAACAAATAAACGAACAACCAACTCATAGACATGCCACAAAGAGCGAACATCTATCCACTCCTTCTTTCGCTAAAACATCCGCAAAGCTGTTCGCCTCCCTCGGCACATAACAAAACTGTATGTCATACGCTACCCGACAAGCCTGATCAATCGCTATGAAGACCTCCCATAACCGCCACGGACATTTTGCCAAATGTGTAGCCCAGCTCAACGCCACCTGAGAGTCCGACTCGATAATGACACAACCTTTCCGCCATTCCCTCTCAGCACCAAACCCAAAGCAAAAGCTATCGCTCGCACTTCGGCTTCGTTCGACTCCATCACCCCTAAAGGGCCAGAAAACAGTCCCAATATTCGACTATCCCCATCCCGCATTACTCCACCAAACCCCGCTGGACCCGATTTACCACGCGCCGATCCATCCGTATTAAACTTTAACACACCCTTTAAAGGTGGCTACCAGCTCCTTCCCACCCTCAGCTTTCTCGGTTGCGCGCTAACAACAAAATTAGCTGGACATGACCACCAAATGGATTCCGGAAACATTTCGCCCCTCCTATCAACCTTTATCCAGTAGAACGATCTCAACTTAACCAAGAAACACAATTCAGACAATGACAAACGTTTCCCACGAAAAACGAACTCATTTCTCGCTAACCATAGCGACCACAGCAATGCACTAACGCTCGCCACCCACCACATTCTCATGCATCCAGTAAAAACGCAATGAAAATCAATCACAAAAAATGCTTCAAAACTTACCGGGAAAATTGTTTCGAAGCCCCACCATTGTCTCATCCAATCCCATGCTGTCCGCGCAAAAGAACACTCATACAATATGTGAGCGATGCTCTCCTTCTCCGTTACACACCATGGACAGCGTCCCTGATCATCCGGCAAAGTGACCCCTCGAGCGCGCAAGAAATCAGTTGTGGGTAAACGTCGTAGCCATATGAACCACAAGAAGGATTGAACTTTAGGCGGTACCAGCACTTTCCAAGCGAAGCATTCACCTAAGCCCACATCCCCAACCTTATCTAACAAGATCAGCTTCGAGCGCCCGGATTTTTACTTTTAGCTTTTAATTTAATTCAATCGAGTCTCAATTTAGGTTATAATTGAAATTTGAGCTTTAGTTTTAGAATTCTTATAGGGACTTATGTTTTATATGTTTTGGAATAAATTACAAAAATTATAGGGTTTGGACTACATTACAAAAACTAGAAATAAATATGGTTCAATTTTGGATAAAAATATAATTTTATAGACTAAAATGAATGAAAACAACACCATCTTTAATTTATTAGAATAAATTATAAAAATTAGAGATAAATATGGGTCAATTTCAGTTAAAAGTAATTTTTAGGGACTTAAATGAAAAATAAATATCGTCATATTAAAAATGTTGGACTAAATTACACAATTTAAAAATAAATAAAGATCAATTTTGGTTTAAATACAGATTTGCAGGGAACCCTAAATTTCATCCTTAAGTCATAAACTAATCACATAAACTATAACTCCTAACACGTATGAGACATATTCACGTTACACATATCAATATAGACACTAGACCATATAAGCATATACTATAGACTATAGTAATAAATTAATAATAATATCATCGCATATGATATATTATATATAGATTATAGATATATTGTATATAGATTATAGACTATTCTGACCAAAGCTCATTTTAGTCCTTTTGCTATGCACCTTGGTAGTACTAATGTACCGTGATTTAAAGGAAAATATTACTGGATTGGTTTGAAAAAGGAAGTTGTGGAGTTTGTTTCTCGTTGTTTGGTGTGTCAGCAAGTTAAAGCTGAACATCAGTTTCTTGCTGGGTTGTTACAACCTATAAGCATTCCGGAATGAAAATGGGTTTAGTGTTTCAGGGAAGCGTTTTTGTAATATGGATCTTACACGTTTAATTTATCAATAAATTTTTCTTAGCAAAAAAAATGTGGTGTGCTGCATGTACGTGTTTCTACGTATCTGGTTTCTTCTAATGTTTGTCATTGTAAATTTCCAAGATAAGTTTCGAATCTAAAAACCTTTATGAATCATAACAACACAATCAAATGATAAAATTTATTTTGGTCACTTCTTATTAACCATTATCAGAAACAAGTGACACACATTCAATTAGAACAACTCAGCTTTTAGGGCAATGGGCTAAACAGTTCTCTTTTGTGCCCCAACAAAGTCGTGGTGGTAATGTTGTACAGCACCAAGACATTAAGATTGGGGAATAAATGCATGGTGATTGTGTTATTTTGCTGCCTGATATTGCCTTCCGATCGATCTCATTGTTGTTGATGTCGATGCTAACGGCTCTACTCGCTGTTCAATTGAAAATAAAAGCTTAAACATGTGTAATCGAAAGGGTATATCAGAAATTATAAGAAAACTACATTACGATACGTACCTTCATGGAAAGCTAGAAGAGAGACAAACACCAGAAAAAAAAGTAAAACGAACAACTATTAACTTGGTTGCTACCATTTTTCACACGAAATTTGATTTTCGTTACTTTCTTGAGGCTTCCAATATATATACTATTGTTGCCTTTATGAATATGGAAATTCAATAAATATTTACACCTATACTTATTTTAGAGGATTCACTGCCATATCGGGAGAGATTGTAAAATACATAGGGATGTAAAATTAGGTAATCGTTCAGGTCAGGTCATGTCAAATTTGGTACGTGTATGTCATGTCAATTTAGTGGTTCAACTCGGATAAGGTCAGGTCTGGATCGACTCAGATTCGAGTCATTGCCAAGTTGATTTTAAATAAGAATGAGTTCGGGTTCGGGTCAGGTTAATTTTAGGTCAAGTAAATTTTAGTTCAGGCCAAAACGGTTCGGGCCCGAATCAGTTAAGTAAAAGGTTAATTCAGGTTCGGATGGACTTCAGGTCGGGCCACGTTCAGGTCGAGTCACGTTGTTGACAGATAAAATTTAGGTCGAGTAATATCGATTTTGGTTGAAGTTCAAGTCGGGTGTTATCGTGTACAAATATACTTCGGTATGGTAATTGCGGGTAAATTTCAAATAAAAAGAAATATTCAAGAATTAATATGATCCAAAATAACTCTTAGGATGTCGAAATATGTTACAATTTAAAATATATATGTATATAATTGTGACTAAATTATATGAAACTAAAATTTAATAGTGAATGTTAGGACTAAAATGAAAAATTTTAAACGAGTGAGGACCTAAAGGGTAATTAATCACTAAGCAAAAAAATTAGGCATTAAATGCCAAATGTGCAATTAATTATTGGATCAAATTTTAAAATGATTCCATTTGGATTTTTGGAGAGAAAGAATCCGCTTGTTCTTTTAGGTTGGGGGAAATTCAATTTTTAGTCAGTATAACTTTAGATGTTTTTCATTTAAGTCCCAAATTTTTACTTTTAGCTTTTAATTTTATTCAATCGAGTCTCAATTTAGGTTATAATTGAAATTCGTGCTTTAGTTTTAGAATTCTTATAGGGACTTATGATTTATATGTTTTGGAATAAATTACAAAAATTATAGGGTTTGAACTAAATTACAAAAACTAGAAATAAATATGATTCAATTTTGGATAAAAATATAATTTTATAGACTAAAATGAACAAAAACAACACCATATAGAATAATCACGTAACACGTATGAGACATATTCACGTTACACATATCAATATAGACTATAGACCATATAGACATATACTATAGACTATAGTAATAAATTAATAATAATATCATCGGGTATGATATATTATTTATAGATTATAGACTATAAATTATATAACACTTGAAAATAATCTCATACACTAAGGCAAACCCTAAACCTTAAACCACACAAATTAATCTCATAAACCAATAACCCTAAACTACACCATAAACCGTAAACCAATAATACTAAACACTAAATCCTAAACCATTAGCCAAAGAAATTAATCTCATAAACCAATAATCCTAAACTACACCAAAAACCCTAAACCATTAACACTAAGGCCTAATCCCTAAGTCATAAACCAAAAATTAGGGGCTAATTTCATAGTTTTACCATAAAATATAGCCTAAAACCGAAATTAGGGACCAATTTGACAATTTGAAAGTGGAGAAATTTTAGAGTCCAATGACCAATTTCACAATAAAATATAGCATAAAACCAAAATATGGACAAATTTGACAATTTGAAAGTGAAGAAATTTGAAAGTTCGGTGACCAATTTCACAATTTCACCATACAATTTTACCATAGAAATAAATAGGGGTCAATTTCGGCTAAAATTTAAATCTTAGGAACTAAAATGAACAAAAATGACAACATATTAAAATTATTAGACTAAATTACAAAAATTAGAAATAAATAGGGGTTAGTTTTGACTGAAAGTAAAGTTTTAGGGACTAAATTTCACCGCGGGGAGGGGATTCCTATATCCGAAGTCCAAACCGTGAGGATACTTGTGACTAAATTGAATTAAACTAAAACTTAAAAGTGAAAATTAGAACTTCTGTAACATTTTAACACAACAATACCTAAAAGGTAATTAATCTGTAACCTAAAAAATAGGTGGTGTATTTCCCTCCAAAATTTTCTCTTTTCCCTCTCTTTTTTAACCAATTGTGATTTTTCGTTTTCTTTTAAAAAACAATTAAATTGAACGGATGGGAAGGAAAGAACCCGCCTAATCTTTTACATTAGGGGCAATTATTCTTTAGCCCTTCCGACTTTAGATGCTTCTCATTTAAGTCCTAAATTTTCACTTTTAAGTTTTAATTTAATTCAATTGAGTCATAGTTTTGATTAATTTAATTAAAATTCAACACTTAGTTTTAAAATTCTTTTAATTATGTCCATGATTTATACTTCTAGGTTTTCATTTAACTCAATTAGATCATAAGTTTAATAAGTTAATTCAATTCAGACATCATCATCATCATTATACCCTATAAATTTTGATTTAATATAATTATACACAAAATTTTGATTTGGATGTAAACATGTAATTGTACACATGAAAGTTGAAACTTTAATTTAGTTCAATTGTACACATGAAGTTTTGATTTAAATATTTAATCAAATTCAAATGCACAAATTAGCAAGTTGAATTAGAATTAATCTCGTAAATTAATAACCCTAAACTAAACCATAAACCGTAAACCTTAAAGAATCAAAATTAATCTCATAAACTAATAATCATATGCTAAACCATAAACCATTGATACTAAACCATAAATCATTGATACTAAACCATAAACCTTAAGGAATCCAAATTAATCACATAAACCAATAACCCTAAACTAAACATTAAACTAACCATAAACCTTAAGAAATTAGAATTTAGCTCATAAACCAATAATACTGAGCTAAGTCATAAACTGTTAATATTAAACCATAAATCATAAAGAATCATGTTGGCATCATTTAGATATTTAATAAAACTTTTAAATATTTTTATATACTACATAATTTATAAATATAAAAATTAAATATATTAATTTAATGATCATAGTTAATCATGTACCTTAAATAATAAAAATGTATTTTGTCACACTCCAATATAAAAAATTCATAATCTCACAACTTCATCAATTGTAACTTATTAGTTATTACAAGTAAGGTAAATATCGTATCAGTTCAGTAACAAGTCAAGTCATTTACAAGTTAAGTCAATTAAGATCAGGTTCATAACATGTCAGGTCGATAAAAGGTCGGGTAATATCAATTATTTACCAGGTTAATCTCGGGTTCGGGTTCATATCAGGTCGGATGCAGGTTGGGTTGGGTTCGGTTATCACATTATAAGGATGAGTTCAAGTTCATGTCGTTCTCAGGTCGGGTGCAGGTCAGGTTCAGATCCAAAATTTCCAAGTCCAACTCCGGTTCAGGTCAACACCAGTTCAGACTCGAATCAATTTCGAATCACCACCACCTCGGTTCACAAGCAGTTCTGGCTCAAGTCGACTTCAGTCAGTGTTGCAGGCCGGGTCAACTTTTTTTTTTGATCAGCAATTGTATGATTTTATTCAGCATTAAGCAAAAAGCATACAACGTGACGGATTATACGCCTCGTTAAAAACCTCCCTAGTGGAGGAAAAGAGTACGATATGATCCGTAAAAAAAAACATAGTAACAAAGCCAAGCCTATCATAAACAAGCCACAAAGAGTGAACATCGATCCACGCCTTCCTTTGCTAACACATCAGCAAAACCATTAGCCTCTCTAGGCACATAACGAAACTGTATCTCATAAGAGACCCTACAAGCCTGATCGATCACTGTAAATACTTCCCACAAACGCCATGGTCGTTTCGCCGAATGTGTAGCCCAACTCAAAGCAACCTGCGAATCCGACTCAATAATCACACATTGTTCACGCCAACACCTTTCCATAACTAAACTCAAAGCAAACGCTATAGCCCGCACTTCAGCTTCATTTGAGTCCATCACACCTAACGGCCCCGAGAACAATCCCAAAATCCGACTCTCCCCGTCACGCATCACACCACCAAACCCCGCAGGACCGGACTTACCCCTCGCAGAACCATCAACATTAAATTTTAAAACACCCTGGATCGATGGTTGCCAACGCACCCCAACCCTCACCTTCCGCGTTGACGGACTAACAACAAACGCAGACGGACATGACCACCAAACCGATTCGGGCAACATCTCTCCCTCGGCACCAACCTTAATCCAGTAAAAAGATCGGAGCTTAACCAAAAAACATAACTCGTCCATCGACAAACATTTACCACGAAAGATGAACTCATTCCTAGCTAACCATAACGACCACAACAAAACATTAACACTCGCCACCCACCATTTCCTCATACAACCATTAAATGAACAGTGGAAATTCACAACAAAGAAATCGTCGAAATTCACCGGTAAAGGTAGCGATACACCCCACCAATGACGCAACCAATCCCAAATTTTCAGCACACACGGACATTCATAGAAAAGATGTGCGATAGATTCCTCCGACGACACACACCACGGACACTTGCCTTGCTCGTCGCTCAATGGCAACCCGCGAACTCGTAAGAAATCCGCAGTCGGAAACCTTCGCAACCAAATAAACCAAAGGAACGCCTGGACTTTAGGTGGGACCAGCACTTGCCAACCAAAACAATCACCAATATCATCATCACCAACCTTATCCAGCATCAACAATTTTGACAGTGCTCTAACTAAAAACTCCCCATGTGCATCCGGGCGCCAAATGAGAGTATCAAGGCGAAATTCCCACAAACGAACCTCGCAAACCAAGTCGCATAACGCCCGCAACTGCTCAAGTTCAAACAATCTCAAATGCCGCCTAAAGAAACATTCCCATTGCCCGTGGTCAAATGATTTTGGTTACCATATTATTAAGTGTTTGATTTTTTGTATAACTACCGGCATCCAACTCATTGGATGACTAATCTAGATCGGGTACTTCATGTTACAAGTATAACAATTTGAGACGATAAAAAAGGGAAAAAAGATTATTTAAATAATCGAAATACAAAAATGAAGGGAAACAAACTCTTGATTAGTTTGAAAATCGTAGGAAACGTGTTAAGGCATGTAGCTACGCAGTTTCCTTAATGAAGATTTCGACCACTCTGGAGTGCTTGAGTTTATTTTCCTTACAGAATTTACAAGTACCGTACTTTGAGCATCAATTTTTCATTCATCACTCAAACATTTTGAGCATATGAAATATTGTTGTAAATGTCTCATGGAGTAGAATATGATTCAATAAATTCTTCATTCGAATCTCCACCTTTACCCATAGAAAATATGGCTCAAAGTTACCAATTTCTTACATTTTTTCCAATACTTCAAGGTTCATTATGGGGGGCGACCTTCCCAACCCAATTCCTCCATTTACAACACTGATATTCAAATCTTTGACATTGTTTAAAGATTCTAGTGCTTCGTACCACTAAACCAATTGGTCCTTGGTGGTAAGTGTTTGATTTTTTCCAGTTTGGAAAGATGAGCCATTGCTCAAATCGAATCTAAGATCTATTTTCAATTAGGATTAAATTAATGTTGGGTACACTGTACACTATGAATTTGACCGACAAAGTATTTGAATAATTATGATTTGGATTTGTATCCAATGTATTCCGCTTTTCTTAAAAATTAATTATTTTATTAATATTAAAAATAAGGTAAACTAAACTAACAGTCCCTAAACTTTGAAGGCGCATTCAATACGATCACAACTATTAAAACTTGAAATATGTACCAACTAGGATACAATTTTTTCTAGAAACTTACTATTTCGTGACATGTGTCCCTAGAGAAGCAATGGTGGCAGATATGTTTTTTAAGTCTGGTTGGCGAGAAACGAATATGTTTTATATGGGAAGATGGCAACGATGTCAGATTTAATATTCTTTTTCTAAGATATAAGCACTATTTTGGGTCAAGACCACGAATGAAGGCATTATTTATTCAGAAGTGGACTGGTGGGACACGCATTGATGAGTTATATGGACTTCTTGCTGCTTAATACATCTTGTTTTTGTTATATTTTGTGCAGGGGTCTAATTCTGGAAATAGCAATGAAAATGGGGCATTTCAGCAGTTTTCATTATAATTTTGTCATGACTGGCATCATGGGCACGACACCGGGCACGACGCGTCTGACGTGGCAGTGACGTGACGACTTCTAGAAGCTTCTGGAATGTTCTGAGAGATCTTATCAGCTTATCCGTTTAAGATTTCCTGCATTTAAATTTCAAAACATTTGAATTGTTTTATCTTTTGTTTATTATTTTAAATTATCTCATCACCTTATCTTTGTAAATCTAAGCCTATAAATACCACCCCTTGGTAAAGGCTTAGATCATCAATCATTTTTAGTTTAATCGAAGTTCTTTTCTTCTATTTTCTTTGTTTCGTTTCTTTTACGTTATTTAATTATTTTTCCAAAACCAAGTTAAGCATGATAATCAATATCATGCTTAGCTAAATCTTTTAAGCCAAGAACCAACCAAGTCAATTCGATTCGTGAGAATTGAACTTGCTTAAATTCTTTTGGGAAATTATTTTTATCTTTCTGCTTAGATAGTTTGGCAATCGGCCTTACTAAAAGTTTTTAACCGTTTTTCATATCAAAAAGGGCCCGTTGGTCTGAAATCGCTTAAAAACACAGTTGGGAGGAAGGATCGGCCTGTGGCAAATTTTGACTTCCTGTGAACAATCTTAGCGGCGGTCCGCTAAGGAAAGATAAAATCAGAAGCGATTCTATTTTGTAGACAATTTCTGAGTCGGGGTTTTCCTGCTTTTTATTCTAAATACTTTAACGGCGATAGACGTGGTTGATTTATTTAAGAACCATCTTTCGAAGATAGACTTGGGAGGATTGGTTACTCGAGAGAAGAACAAGTTACGACGGGTTGGGCCTCGTAGACTGTAACCGACATGATCCCCGAAATAAAAATCCATTTTAGTGATCGAAAGAATTGAAGGAGCTGGTTCGAGGCTGATTTGCATACTTGGCTTTTCTTATTATTTTTAATTCTTGCATTTTATTACTTCACTCAAAATCATATCACCCCCTTTTTACTTCTTTGTTTTTACAGATACTCCTGGAAGTATTAATCGAAGCAATCTTTAGTCAATAATTCCAGCTAATCTCCTCGCGGATCGACCCTCTTTCCCTATATCTATTCAATTTCTTTATTTTATTTATTGTTGAAAGAGGTTAAATATATATTTATTTTTGACCGGTTAAACGACGACTTGTCAAAATTGGCGCCGTTGCCGGGGAGATTTACTTTCGTCATTTTTGACTGATTTTGTTTTATTTTTATGACCAGGAAGAACCCGGGTACTTTAGCTCCATACAACCCGGAAATCGAAGCAAGCGCTCGTAGAACTCACGGCGAAACACTTCGACGAAAGACACAACAACAAAGCACACGACAATCCGATCAGAAATCCACTTCCGAAACTACACCAGTCAAAGAACCTACACTAGAACCAGAATCGATGGCAGATCAGACGATTCGAGAGCTAAACGCAGCCCCTACTGTGCAACAACCCCTTTGTATCGCCTTTCCTCACGGTGATACCCCATTCCAACTCAAAACGAGCCTAATTCACCTATTACCCACCTTTAATGGCCTCCCTACTGAAAGCCCACATAAACACCTTGCCGAATTTCACATGGTGTGTAGCAGCATGAAACCACAAGGAGTTTCGGAGGATCAGATAAAACTAAGAGCATTTCCTTTTTCTTTAGCCGGAATGGCTAAAGAATGGTTATTTTATTTACCTCCGAATTCTATTAATACATGGGCTGATCTTTCTCGTGTTTTCCTTGACAGGTATTTCCCTGCAGCAAAAGCGACTGAACTTAGGCGAAGCATTTTGGGTATCCAAAAAATGCATGACGAGTCCTTATACGATTATTGGGAAAGATTCAAAAAGTTGTGCGCGAGTTGCCCGCAACATAACTTATCCGAGCAAACACTCCTTCAATATTTCTATGAAGGAATGTTGCCGATGGATAAGAAAATGATAGATGCAGCAAGCGGTGGAGCGCTTGTCAACTTGACCCCCGAAAATGCTCGAAATCTGATATCTACGATGGCGGCAAATTCACAGCAATTTAATTCTGCGAGTGAACCCAACCGACGGGTTCACACAGTAAGCACAATTTCATTAGAGAATAAAATTGATAATTTGACTAATATTGTGCATTCTCTTGTTTCAGGAGAGATAAGAGTTGCTAAGGTATGCGGAATATGCACTATGCCAGATCACGCAACCGACTTATGCCCATTGCTGCGGGATACATCTGGTGCGCAAGTTAACGCCATACACAACTTTCCCGGACCTCCCCAAAGACCCTATAACCCACATAGCAATACCTTCAATCTCGGTTGGAGAGATCACCCAAACTTGAGTTACGATAATCAGAACCCGAATTACCAACCTAGGCAACAACCTCCCTACCAAAACCAAGCACCCCAAAAATCCTCGCTTGAGTCTATTGTTGAGAGATTGGCAGTTTCGCAGGAAAAATTCCAAACCCAAACACAATCCCATCTCCAGCAAATCGACAAACAAATAAGCCAACTAGCTCAAGCCGTTAACCGTCTAGAATCCCATGGGAAGTTACCATCACAAACCGAAACCAATCCAAGGGAAAATGTGAGCGCGATCACTCTGCGTAGTGGAACTGTGATAACGCCTAAACCGCCCAAGCAAACTGAGCAAAAATCCGACGAGCAAGGCAGCTCTTCGAAGGACTAGAACGAAAAGTCTCCACCCACTGCAGGTAACTCTAAATCCAATATTTCTGTTTCTACTTACGAACCTGTTCCTCCTTTTCCAGGTAGATTGGCGAAACGAGATAAAAAGGAGGAAGAGAAGGAAATTTTGGATGTATTCAAGAAAGTGGAAATTAATATTCCACTTCTTGATGTTATTCGGAAAGTGCCCAAATATGCAAGGTTTCTGAAGGACTTATGCACAAACCGAAGGCGACTATCCGAAAATGAAAAAGTTAACCTTGGTGAAAATATTTCGGCCATCGTTCAAAAGCCGCTGCCGCCAAAGTACAAGGACCAAGGTATGTTTGCGGTTCCTTGTAAAATTGGGAATGTTGGGATAAAAAGGGCGATGTGCGATTTAGGCGCATCTATCAACGTCATGCCGTTAAGCGTTTACAACAAAATTTCGACTGAACCATTGAAAGAAACGCGAGTGACGGTTCAATTAGCCAATCGATCAGTCATCTACCCCGAGGGAGTACTAGAAAACGTGTTGGTACAGGTAAAAGATCTTATTTTCCCTACTGATTTTTATATTATTGACATGGAAAATGATCGCAGCAATAACGGATCCGAAATCTTGCTTGGCCGACCTTTCCTATCAACCGCGCATACAAAGATTGATGTCCGCGACGGCATCTTAACTATGGAATTTGATGGGGAAGTAGTTAAATTTGATATGTATAAAGCTATGAAGTATCCTGATTCGGTCGCAAGTTTAAATTTCGTTGATATTATAGATCCGTTAGCTGATGATTTGATCGAAACTGATATGTGTTATGACTTTTGTAGGGAATTCGCGGATCTCGACGATAAAAATATAGGTGAAATCATTTCAACTCTTTTTTCCCTTCCTGAGTTTCGATTAATTCTAACTCGATCTAAACATTTTCCCTCAATTTTGCAGGAACCAAAGCCGAAGTTAGATCAATTCAATTATATATTTTTAGGCGACAACCAAACTTTGCCAATCATCATTATGAGTAAGTTGTCGCATTGGGAAGGAGGTAGAAGCTTAGTTGTTGTTTTGCGCACAAATAGAAAGATGAAGGAATGCGTTAAAACGACAAGGGATGGACATCACCGTTTATTTGAAGAACTTGCTTTTGAAGAACCAAAAATTTAGCAAAGGTCGTCGAGCTAAACGACATTAAACAAAGCGCTAAATGGGAGGCAACCCATTGGTTTATTTTTCGTTAATTTTTACTTTTTTTATAATTTAATTTATGCTTCATTTTTTCCTTTTTTTTGCCTTAATAATTTTTCTTTTTCATCCGCAGGACTTCTTTTCGCGAACAGCAGTGGCAAACTTAACCCCAGCTGAAGTGCACCGTTTCATTAATGCGGTGCATTTTAGCACACTCAATGAACGGTGCATGATAGCCCAAGCCCTTTCCCCTTAGCACCCGTCCATTTTTTCCCTTTTCCCCCATTCCTTTCTTTTTTTTTCTTCACGAAAACCACCAAATCCCTAAAAACACAACACACCCAGCCGCAAACTCACTCAGCCGCAATGCCCCGCACCTCCTCCACGCCGCGGTGGTCGAAGACGGCAAGCCCACAGTCCCCGATCAAGAATCCCACTCAGACGGCTTCCACCGTTCATTTGCCTCCTTCCCCAACCGTCAGCCGCTGTTCGCGTCCTTCCAACAACTCGGGCCAATCCCGACTCTCCTCCCCGCCATGGAGGCAGGCAAGGGCACCCGCAACCAGTTCCACCCACCACTACCTTTTCTCCGGCCAGATCCGACGGCCGCCGTTCATGGTTTTCTTCAGCCGCTGGACAGAGCAGTCAACATCCTCCACCTCATTCACCGTCTCCCTCATTCCACTCTATGCCAACAGTGGGCTCAATTTCATCACTCACGAGGAGTATCCTTTTCCCTTATTTTCTCTTTATTTCCTTAATTTTTATGAATTGGGGTAATTCTGTAACCCCCTCGTCCCGGTCTGGCCGAATGACCGGTCCAAGTGGGCCACACGGGGAAAACCGAGCGAAAACCAATTAAGGTTCCCCCTCGGTTAGCAACCCTATATATATATATTTTTTTTCTTATCTAGATGCTTGTATTAAATCCTATATGAGGGAACACGCAGCGAACAGATACTGACACAAAACTCACAAACTTACAATTAAACAACCAATTTTTCCATTTTAAGTAGGACGTATCGATACACCTACATGGGGTATCGATACGCCTTGACCAAAGTCAAGCCTCTCCTAGACTCAGGGAAGGCCGTATCGATACACCATTTAGCGTATCGATACGCACCTCTCGGTCAACATCACTTAGTCAACTAGTTTGAACCGTATCGATACACTTGACCCCGTATCGATACGCTTTGCACTCCACAATTCCCTCAGGATTCCAGAGAGTTTGGACCGTATCGATACACTCCGTGTATCGATACGCTCAGCCTAAATTGGATCTCAGAGAGTTGAGGGTGTATCTTTACAATGCTCTGCTTTCAGCAAAAACATATAAGGCACCCACTATAAATGCATAATTAGACCTCCCTAGACCCAACAACACACAAACAACCTTTAACAATCAAAATATCAACACTCATGGCATTCAAACACACAAGGATCATGCATCTAAAGAATTCATACAACAAGGCAACCTAAGCATTTACAACATACCATCCCCCTTAACCTTCAACAAAGTAATTCATGCTTTACAACCCAAAACATCATATATAACAAAGGGTTATAAAAATTTATACAACAACCCTTTTGCCACATTGCTAACTAGTACAAAATTACCACCGTACTTGAGTTACAAAACTTGGAAGTCCTCCTTGCCTTGCTCCGAGCTAACGCCACACTAATGATCTGCATTGTTGAACATGGAGAGCGTAAGCTATAAGCTTAGTGAGGGTGCTCTAAAACGAAAGCAACAACAATGCAGGGTTCAAGCATGTAATCCCTAAACCTCATATCTAACATGCATAGGCAACATCACAAGTAGTCCTAGCTAGTCCATCAAGTGGCATAATATGGCATATTACCTCATACTAAGCACCAAGCATCAATAACAATAGTCATGTTTCACCACCATATATCACCATATATGAATAAGTTAATTGGCCACTTTAAATTACCCCGATTGTGCGGATTTAAAACTCAACAACACGTTACCTCGGTGGGATTACACTCATCACCGGCCTTGCATGGACGGGATTCCACTCATCGCCACATGCCCTACGGATGGGATTCCACTCATCATCACGTAGAAATGAATAAAAGCTTCCGGTAGAATATTACATTACCGTACTCCTCCTTGGTGCCTCAACGCCACCAAGGCCACGTACGTTTTGACTCAATTTGTGTGCACACTAATCCTAATGATCGATCATTTACAACCGGTAATTGTTTAGTGCCAATTATCATTTACCACATCACATTTTCCATCAATCATAACTCATGCTCATCACATATATATACACCTCATGAATATACATGTACAAAACCACCAAGATCACAAAAGCATAGTTAAGTAAGCACAATAGCATATATGAATATCAACGGATAACTAACAACTCGAATTAACTATAAGTGGCCTACCAAGCACACTTTACACAAGCACACTACACATACTCGAACCAACTTTAGAATAAGTTTAAAACCACTCACCGCCCTTCCTTTGTCAATCAAAACAATCCTCCTACGACCTCGTATTCAGCTCCAAAGCTCCTTCAACGTTTCTTCTTGCTTCTAACCAAACAAAACACACTTATTACACCACAATTCAATGCTAAAACTCAACTAACAACTCACTTCACAAACATAAGCCATATTCTTCAATTTCTCAATCCACCATCATCCAAAAACTCAATTTTCGTACTCCCCAAACACCTTGCTGAAAACTCCACTTCCAAACACCAAAATGACCTCTAACACATCCCAAATCACTCTCATATCATACCCTAACCATCAGCCCTTAGTTTTCAACATAAACTTCACCAAAAACCAAGTTTTAACACCTTAACATTTAACATATGAACATAGTACGAATTTTCATCCAAATTTAACCAAATTGACATATAATGTGTATTTCATCATGATTAAGCTAAATCCCAACTCAAAACATTAAAACAATTTGGAAAACCACCTAAAATCCAAACTTTAACATAAAACCATAATTTTTCAAAGTCTCATATTTTTAAAATTTAAGACCAAATATAGATAGAGAATAAGGAGGAGAGTCGGAAAACATAATTTACCTTTCAAAACGACGTTGAAATCAAGTAGTATGACCAATCAAATAGTGAAAAGCTTGAGAGAGTAAAGAGATGGTGGTTCACGTTTAGAAGAGAAAGAATAGAAGAGAAGAAGAAGATGATCTCTTATATTTTAAGAGTTATCTTACTTTAATTAAAAGTTTTGGGTAAAATCGCAACATAGGTCCCTCCCCTTTTATTAAAGCTCAATTACACCACAACTTAAGTTGAGTTGATTCTAATTAAATTTTATTAACTCGACTATAAACTCGGTTTACTCCTAGGCCCAAAACACGGGTGTTACAAATTCGCTTAAGTGAGGGGGAGGGTAAATTACCACTTGTCCTATGCTTGTTTGATAATATGTTTTCATTTTGATTAAACCTTGAAATGAATTTTTTTCTTGCCATTACTTGTTGTCCAGCATGTTGTACTTGTTCTAGTGCTTAGGAATGATTGAATTGGAGCATTTTGATAATCAAAGGATATGGGTAATCTGCAGTTTGACATCTCTTTTAATTTCTCTTGATTGTGTTAATTAGATTTCTCGCCTAGCTTAATCAAATTAGCCCAATTTTGGTAAGATTTGAGCCTTGAGCATGCATTCTTCATATTATGCTCGTTTCTTTTGCTTGAGAGTGTCATCCTGAATTTTAGGAATCTAGAACTTGTGGTTTGCTTACAATTCGAGACTACACTAAGAACGAGGTGCTTTAAAATGATTTAGGCATTAGGCTTTAACCTCTTCCATCCCTTCCATTTTAATTTACCCTTTCTCATCGCCTAGTGAGCCTTTGTTAGCCTTACATCCCATTTCCTTGCCTTAACCATTTCAATTGATCAAATGCTAGAATCTTTATTAGACATGAAGGAGATACTTTTCAAATAAGGGCATAATTTTCCAGAAAAAAAATGAAAAAACAAAGAGAAAAGGAAAAACAGAATAAAAGGAAGCAATTGCTTCGGGAAAAAAAAGAAAAGAAAGAAAAACAGTTTCGAAAAGAAGAAAAAAAAAGAGAAAAAAAATGTGTGTTTTGCTTGCCCATTTTTAGCTTCTTTTTATTGTCTTCACTGCTTATGTTTGAAATATCTTGCATTGATCCTCTTCTTTTGCCTTTTCTTTCCATCTTTCTACTTTTTTTCTCTCTATACCCACATTACACCTTGAATAAAAGACCTAATAATTTTTGCACCTCGATTCTAATATAGTAGTGGAGAATTGAACTTGTTACAAGCTTATGGAAACCTTTGTTCATGCATGACTTAGAGTGTTTTTTTGCTTCACATTTACCTTTAAAACACTTTGAGTGCTCTTGAGTGTATCTTGGTGAGGATTAAGACTAGGTTAGGATTTGATTAATGCTTGATAGGTAATTGGAAGAGATAAGGGCTGATCTTTGCTTGCATCCATTTGGTTTGATAATGTTTTCTTTCATGATACTCCAATTGCGCTAGAACTCTTATGATCATGTTTGATGCTTGTAATGGCTTGAGAAATGCATTCTTGGGTTTATGATTCTTTCGGACATACTTGAAGACAAGTATGAGACAAGTGAGGGGGAATTTGATGAGTTCTCAAATATGACATATTTCATGTGCTACTTTTCTAGTTATTAGGACTTCTTGTTGCTTAATACATGTTGTTTTTGTTATATTTTGTGCAGGGGTCCAATTCTGGAAATAGCAGTGAAAATGGGGCATTTCAGCAGTTTTTATTATAATTCTGTCATGACTGGCATCATGGGCACGACACCGGGCACGACGCATCTGACGTGGCAGTGACGTGGCAATGACGTGGCGACTTCTAGAAGCTTCTGGAACGTTCTGAGAGATCTTATCAGCTTATCTGTTTAAGATTTCCTGCATTTAAATTTCAAAACATTTGAATTGTTTTATCTTTTGTTTATTATTTTAAATTATCTCATCACCTTATCTTTGTAAATCTAAGCCTATAAATACCACCCCTTGGTAAAGACTTAGATCATCAATCATTTTTAGTGATCATCTTCCAGCTTTGAGTCTTTACATTTGTAAACATTTTTAGTTTAATCGAAGTTCTTTTCTTCTATTTTCTTTGTCTCGTTTCTTTTATGTTATTTAATTATTTTTCCAAAACCAAGTTAAGCATGATAATCAATATCATGCTTAGCTAAATCTTTTAAGCCAAGAACCAACCAAGTCAATTCGATTCGTGAGAATTGAACTTGCTTAAATTCTTTTGGGAAATCATTTTTATCTTTCTGCTTAGATAGTTTGGCAATCGGCCTTACTAAAAGTTTTTAACCGTTTTTCATATCAAAAAGGGCCCGTTGGTCTGAAATCGCTTAAAAACACAGTTGGGAGGAAGGATCGGCCTGTGGCAAATTTTGACTTCCTGTGAACAATCTTAGCGGCGGTCCGCTAAGGAAAGATAAAATCAGAAGCGATTCTATTTTGTAGACAATTTCTGAGTCGGGTTTTTCCTGCTTTTTATTCTAAATACTTTAACGGCGATAGACGTGGTTGATTTATTTAAGAACCATCTTTCGAAGATAGACTTGGGAGGATTGGTTACTCGAGAGAAGAACAAGTTACGACGGGTTGGGCCTCGTAGACTGTAACCGACATGATCCCCGAAATAAAAATCCATTTCAGTGATCGAAAGAATTGAAGGAGCTGGTTCGAGGCTGATTTGCATACTTGGCTTTTTTTTATTATTTTTAATTCTTGCATTTTATTACTTCACTCAAAATCATATCACCCCCCTTTTTACTTCTTTGTTTTTACAGATACTCCTGGAAGTATTAATCGAAGCAATCTTCAGTCAATAATTCCAGCTAATCTCCTCGAGGATCGACCCTCTTTCCCTATATCTATTCAATTTCTTTATTTTATTTATTGTTGAAAGAGGTTAAATATATATTTATTTTTGACCGGTTAAACGACGACTTGTCACACATCGTAAGTGATTGATGTCCCCTGTTGTACCTATTTGGTCCCCTTCGCCACACGGTTCTGTGAAATTTATTGTAGATGGAGAAGCGAAACCAGTTTTGACATGTTGTGGAGGGGTCCTTCATTCTGACGAAGGCTCCTTTCAGGTTATGTTCTCAGGTCCTCTCCCCATTCACGGGTCGGATTTTGCTGAAGTAATGGTTATTCACATGGCTCTTGAGGAGCTCATCGAAGCCAATTGGATTGGTAAAATAAACCTAATAATTGAATCAGACTCAAAATTGGCATTGAACTGGATTTTGAACCCTCTCCAATGACCTTCGACTTGGTGGCGTTATTTTCTAGAGATGTACCACATGTTGACAAAAAATCAAACTTATCACTATACATCATGTTCCAAGAATTAACAATGCAATGGTTGGTTTTCTAACAAACTGTTGTATGCGTAGGTTTGATTTGTTTAAAATAGGGTGTAGATTAATTGTGTTTTCCTTCTTCTATTTCCAGGTAATTTTTTTCTTCAGAAATTTAATTTTAAATTGCTTAGTCTTTTGCATGGCAAGTATTAGTTGGTCGAGGCTTTTTTGGGCACTGTGAGGACTATGTTTTTTTGGGGGTTAAGTAGTTTATTTAGTGTTTCAGAGAAGCATTTTTGTAATATGGATCTTACGCATTTAATTTAAAAATATTTTTTTCATAGCAAAATAAAATTGGTGGTGTGCTGCAGTTATGTATTCTATGTATCTGGTTTGTTACAGTGTTTGTCCTTTGTAAATTTCCAAGATAAGTTTCGAATCTAAAAACTATTATAATTCGTAACAACAAAATCAAATGATAGAATTTATTTTGGTCGCTTCTTATTAACGATTATAAAAAACAAATGACACATATTCAATTAGAACAGCTTAGCTTTTAGGGCAATGGGCTAGACAGTTCTCTTTTGTGCCCCAACAAAGTCGTGGTGGTAATGTTGTACAGCACCAAGACATTAAGACTGGGGAATAAATGCATGGTGATTGTGTTATTTTGCTGCCTGATATTGCCTTCTGATTGATCTCATTGCTGTTGATGTCGATGCTAACGACTCTACTAGCTGTTCGATTGAAAATGAAAGCTTAAACATGTGTGATCAAAAGGGTATATCAGAAATTATAAGAAAACTACATTACGATACGTACCTTCATGAAAAGCTAGAAGAGAGACAAACACCAGAAAAACAAAAGTAAAACGAATAGCCATTAACTTGGTTGCAACCATTTTTCACACGAAATATGATTTGCGTTACTTTCTTGAGGCTTTCAATATATTATATATATACTATTGTTGCCTTCATGAATATGGAAATTCAATAAATATTTACACTTATACTTATTTTAGAGGATTCACTGCCATATCAGGAGAGATTGTAAAATACATAAAATTTGAAAAATGATTTTGGTAATTACCATATTATTAAGTGTTTGATTTTTTATATAGCTACCGACATCCAACTCATTGGAGACTAATCTGAATCGAGTACTTCATGTTACAAGTATAACAATCTGAGACGAGAAAAAGGGAAAAAGGATTATTTAAATAATTGAAATACAAAAATGAAGAGAAACAAACTCTTGATTCGATTGAAAACCGTAGGAAACATGTTGAGGTCTGCAGCTACGCAGTTTCCTTAAGACACATTGTTCATCGGTCGTTAGACTCCCAGTATACAACAATAAGACAATTTTTAATAGTAGCACGGTTGTAAAGATCACGAACCATTCTCTTGACTTTGTTTATCACCGAAAATACTAGTGAGTTGGTGTATATAAACACTTCTCATACTTATTATCCTACCAATATGGGGTTTTTATTTTCCTTATAGAATTCACAAGTACCGTACTTTGAGCATCAGTTTCTCATTCATCACTCAACCGTTTTAAGCATATGAGATACCGTCGTAAAGGTATCATGGAGTAGAATATGAGCCAATAAATTCATCATTCGAATCTCCACCTTTATCCATAGAAAATATGGCTCAAAGTTACCGATTTCTCACATTTTTTCCAACAATCCCCCACAAGAATGAAATTGATATTTTATCAAAACATTTTGACTCGATGTGGTGATAGGTTCTACGATCGATAGCTGCATAGGATAGGTAGGTTTCCTCCTTTGAATATTCTCTTTTGGAAGTATATTTACTTTACTGGCTAAACAATAGACGTGATGTGCTCGAACTGTTTTGTCGTTTGTGTATGATATACTTCACACAACTACCTCTCTGAAAATAATATTAGTTTTCATGGTTATGTTGTCAACCGACTCATGCTTGGCAGAAAATTGATGATTCAGTGTAATAATGTAAGTAAATAATGCCAAGGATAGGTCTTTTTGCGTGCGAGTATACACGGTTAGCAAGTATTATAGTAGTGAGCTGGGTATTGTATCCACATGTATTATATAGGATTTAAAAGCCACGATTGTTACTTGCAACTGAAATGGAAATTGATTTCAGATTTTAAATTAAGAAAATGATTAAAGGAAAGATGAAGTAAAGACTGGAGCATATTGGCAAACACTAGTATCAAGATGTTTTTTTTTTCTCAGCAAAATTAATATTTTATTTATTAAAATACCACAAAAGTGGCTACAACTCAAAAAGACCAACTGTCCTAAGCCAAATTGAGTACCTCGTTAAAAACCTCCCTAAATCTACATGGAGGAAAAGAATACACTCAA
This sequence comes from Hibiscus trionum, assembly GCA_030270665.1. NCBI lineage: Eukaryota > Viridiplantae > Streptophyta > Magnoliopsida > Malvales > Malvaceae > Hibiscus > Hibiscus trionum. The sequence goes on from BSYR01000016.1 coordinate 3,509,586, forward strand.
TTTGGAGATACACAAGATAAAACAACTCAAAAAACAGAAAATACATGAGAAAAAGCTAACACCCTTTATACAAAACGAAACACATCTATGAATTGCTAGAGCTAACACCCAAAATCTCTTAAGCTCCCTAGACATGTCAGCCAAATGCATTTGATTCACAGCTTTCAAATACCCATGCATACCATACATATCCTCATGTCAGAACTAGGGATGTAAAAACAGGTAATCGGATGGGTTTCAGGTCGGGTACTGTTAGGTCGGGTAAAATCAGGTACATGTCATTTCATGTCATTTTTCTGTTTTGACTCGACTCGGGTCGGGTGCGGGTCCATTTTAGGTCAGGTCCATTTCAGGTCGGGTTCATTTCAGGTCGGGTCAAAACGGGTCGGGTCCGAAGCAGATAATTGACTGGTTAATTCGGGTTCGGATACACTTCAGGTCGGGTCCATTTCAGGTCGGGTCCGTTTCAGGTCGGGTCCAATTCAGGTCGTGTTCATTTCAGGTCGGTTGCATTTCAGGTCTGGTGCTTTAGGTCGGGTAGTTTCAGGTCGGGTAATTCAGGTCGGAGTATTTTCAAGATTAAAATTTGTATTGAGTTTGAGGTACAACCGTATAAGTAGTTGATAGACTTTAGGTTGGCCTTCGTCAATCGCCATTGATTTGGAGTTAATTATTTAAAGTCATATCAAATTAAAATTATAAAACATTGAATTAATTAAAAAATAATGAAAAAGGGTCAATTTGAACTGAAAAGGGGTCAATTTGGATTAAAATAAAGTTTCACGGATTATAATGAATAAAAATATCAAATTAAAATTATAAAACATTAGACAAATTTAAAAGAAAACAATGAAAAGGGGTCAATTTGGAATAAAAATAAAAATTTGGGGACTGTAATGAACAAAAATATCAAATTAAAAGTATAAAAAATAGAGTAATTAAAAAACAATATGTAGATGTCAATTTAGAATAAAATAAAGTTTTAGGGCCTAGAATGAACAAAATTTCAAATTAAAATTATAAAACATGATGAATTAATATATATATATAGGGGTCAATACGGAATTAAAATAAAGTTAAAGGACTAGAATGAAGAAAATATCAAATTAAAATAACAAAACATTGGACAAATTTAAAAAAATAAATGTGGGTCAATTTGGAATAAAAATAAAGTTTTAGGGTCTAGAAGATGAAAATATCAAATTAAAATTATAAAACATTGTACGAATTAAAAAAACAATGAATATGGGTCAATTTGGAATTGAAATAAAGTTAAAGGGACTAGAATGAACAAAGTACAAATTAAAATTATAAAACATCAGACGAAATAAAAAAACTATAAATAAGGGTCAATTTGGAATTAAACTAAAGTTTAGGGGACTAGAATGAACAAAATATCAAATTAAAATTATAAAACATCGGACTAATTAAAATAAAGTTAAGAGACTAAAATGAACAAAAATATCAAATTAAAATTATAAAACATCGGACTAATTAAAAAAAATAAAAAGTGGTCAATTTGGAATACAAATACAGTTTAGGGACTAAAATGAACAAAATGTCAAAGTAAAATTATATATTATTGGACTAATTAAAAAAAATTAGTATATAGGGGTCAATTTGGAATAGAAATGAAGTTTTAAGGGCTATAATGAACAGAAATATCAAATTATAAAATATTGGACGATTCAGGGTTTAGACTGTAAAGGGTTTAGGTTTTAGGGAAATTTTATTAATGGTTTAGGGTTCATACATTGATAGATACATGCATACTTGCATACATTAGGGTTTAGTGTTTATGGTATAGGGTTTAGGGAAATTCATCAAGGGTTTAGGGTTCATACATAGATAAGTACATACATACTTACTTACATACATTAGGGTTTAGTGTTTAGGGTTTATGTTTTTAGGGTTTAAGGTTTTGGGTTAAGAGAAAATTCATTAAGGGTTTAGGGTTCATACATTGATAGGTACATACATACATACATACTTACATATTTATATCTAAAATATTAGAGTAAATTACAAAAATTAAAAATTAATAAGGGTAACTTTATGTGGAAAATAAAATTTTAGGGAATAAAATGAATAAAAATATCATCATATTAAAAATGAATAAAATTTATATCTATATATACACACACACACATATATATATATATATATGTATTGTTATAATTAATTAAATATATATATATATATATATATATATACTAAAACACACACATGTATACATACATACTAAAACACGTATATATGCATGTATTTAAGTTTTAGTATATATATACATGTATGTATGTATGTATGTATGTATGTATGTATGTATGTATGTATGTATGTATGTATGTAAATTTTAGTGTATATATATATATTGTTATAATTATACATATACATATATATATATGTGTATGTATGTATGTAAGTTTTAGTATGTATATATTGTAATATATATATATATATATATACTAGAACATACATATTTGTATGTATATATGTATACCTCTAAATAATACCCATAAACCTCAACCCTTAAATCTTATAATCACTAATAATTAGAGTACAAGCCTAGTCTCCTAATCCTTAAACTAATCTCATAGCCACAAATAATTAAGTTGACACATTTACCCATAAACCCCAAACATGAATATCTAAATCTTACAGACATTATTCACTAATAATTAGAGTGCAAGCCTAATCACATAATTCCTAAACTAATCTCATAGCCCCAAACAATCAACTTGACACATTTACCCCTAAACCCTAAACATAAACCCATAAATCTAACAAACAAAATAAATTGAAACATAAAAAAGACAAATCTAAAAATAAATTAAAACTAAATTATTAATTAGAGCCAAAATTACAAATGAATAAAATTATTAAATTTAATTACTTACCAAATCTTTATACGAGGACTAAATCAAATTTAAAGCAAACCAAAAAGCTTAATAGTTAATTAATTTATGAAGCATGGCCTAATTAAATGAAATTTAAAGAAACTAAACCAAAAGTTAGGACTAAAAAAAACAAACTAAAACCTAAAAAACCTAAACCCTAACCATCTAATTAAGGAAGGACCTAAAGAATAATTAATCCCTAAATAAAAAAATCACACCTCATGTAACCCCCTCGTCCCGGTCTGGTCGGATGACCGGTCCGAGTGGGCCACACGGGGAAAACCGAAGCGAAACCCGTTAAGGTTCCTCCTCGGTTAAAGACCCAGAAAAATTTCTTTTAACTTTATCTTGTCTATAGGCATTATTAAATCCTATGTGAAGCACGACAGCGGAAACACAAACAATCCAACATCGACCAACCAAGACAATACTTAAAACAACTCATTTTAACCCTTTACAGCAGGCCGTATCGAAACGCCTTGACTTAGTTAACAGGCCAGGGTCAACCTGATGAGACCGTTCCGAAACGGGGGTGACCCGTATCGAAACGACCCCAACGGTCAACATCTCGTGGTCAACGAGATTTGACCGTTTCGAAACATTATAGACCCGTTTCGGAACACCTTCATCTCACTAATTTCTCAAAATTCCAGTAGCAAAAGTGTACCGAAACGGCCCCTACCCGTTTCGAAATGCTCGGTTAAAAACAAAGGGACCGTATCGAAACAGGGTGGCCCGTTTCGAAACGCCCCTGTCTGCAGACTGGTTTTTGCTGGTTTAAGGCACAAGGTGCCCCTAAACCCCACCAAAACCTCCAACAACACACTAGCAAATAATCTTAAGGCAAACCAACATACAAGCATGCTTGAACATCATAATAACAAGACTAAACACCAAGGCACAACATCACAAGCCATACATCCGTACATGTCATTATAGATATTAAGCTTTAACATGTCCAACACTTAGGCAATTCTAGGTAGCAAAAAAAATACTAACATGGATACAAGCAAGGCATGCATCCCAAGAGCCAATTAACAAACACATACGAGGAGTCTAACATGCTCCTAAACAACAACAACAACAATATAATCCAAAAGCATCATAACCCGACACCTATCCCATTGCTTTACTATTACAATCTTTAAATTTAAATATCATACTTGAGTTAACCGTAAGCAACACTTGGAGTCCTTTCCTTGCCCTTGCCACCCACAAGCCATTGATCTGCATTGTCGAACAAAAGAGAGCGTAAGCATAAAAGCTTAGTGAGGGTAAGCCCATAAAACAAACCTTCGACAATGCGTGGTCCAAGCACGAGCTACAACCAAAATAAAATGCATGATCTTACCTCCAATCCACACGAGCCATAATTATAGATGATGCATGAACATATATTCAATATCATGTCATGCTGAACATGTTTAAATCCACAACATATGAAATCACATATATTAAACCATGTTAGCAACACATCCCGAATCACATTGGCTCACAATTAACCACATATTGGCAACATAAACTACGATCCGTATTGGCACCTAGCTATGACTCAAATACGCGGATAACCGTTGGAACTCACATCCAACAACTCAACCATTACCTGACGGTGGGATTACACTCATCACCGTTCACGCGGAGGGGATTCCACTCATCCTCACGCCTCATTTCACGCGGAGGGGATTCCACTCATCCTCACGCCCGTCGATGGGATTCTACTCATCACCGACATATATATATATATATAAGAAGATTTCCGGGCAAACCCGTACTCCATCTTGATGACTACCATCATCAAGACCACGCGCGCATTTGACTTACGTGTGCACACTAAACATCCTAATGATCGATCATTTGTACCCAAGCATACTAGTGCCAATACTACGCATTTCATTAATCTTTCATAATATCAATTCATAACACTTCCGTGCTTAACACGTACTCACCATGACTTACCGTCATGCACAAACCACATTTCCATGCCTAGCATGTACTCACCATGATCCTCGGATCATGCAACCACCTCATAATATCATTTCACACGTCAACACCACATGTACATCAATAATGACCATATCACATCATATTTTACACATGTGTATAACCATATCATATCTATCATCAACATACATATAATAATGCATCAAACATGCCTCAACATACATGTATACAACATATACATAATCAACACCATCCCAATTTAACACGAGGCATATACAACCATTAAAGAGGGCAACCAAAGTCTCTAATCAAAGCTTGGGATTAGGCTACCACTCTAATCCCAACTCTAGGTGGGTTTACCAAGCTCATCCTAGGTTCACATGCTTGAACCAAATACTCAAACCCATTTTAAAAGTATTTAACCACTCACCTCCACCTCCAAGCTCAACTACCAAGCAAGCAACACCTTCAAGTTTTCGGATTTCCTCCCGATGCTTCACCGACCCAAGTTCTCGCTTCTAAACAACCTCAATACAATTCAAATAACCTCAAGTCAGCCCAAACATCACAACACTAACCCGGAACACAATTCACAATGTTTCAAGCCATGAACAAACCCCACATTTAGCAAACTCGGGCAGCCCCTAAACCTCATCCAAAATCCATGTTTCCAACACCTTTTACACCTACAAATGATCCCAAATCAACCCCTAACCATAGTACTACCATTGGACTATCAATTCCCACCTAAAACAACCCCCAAAACTCACCCAAAACCCTCCAAAAACCCCATTTATACCCAAATTCGGGAATCTCAATAAAACACTTTAAAAATCATATATGTTGGATCTTATGGTTCCTAGACAACATATCTAACCATAATAAATCAAAAGCTTTGATAAAGAATCATAAAGTCACAACCTTTAACCAAAACTTTGAAAAACCCAAATTCTAAAACATTGATGAAAATGAAATCTATTTGTACTTTCAAGTAGAGGAAGATGAGAGCAAGGTGGGGATGTGTTTACCATTCAAAACCGAGCCAAAATGAGTGAGGGAGGAGATGGAATAGTGAAAGCCATGGAAAGGGAGAAGTTGTCGTTGAATTTTGAAGTTTGGGGGAAGAAGATGGGATTTTTATTTATTTGAATAGTAGGGAATTAAAATTAAAATGGATTTTAGTTGGAAGACCAACTATTTACTAAAATGCCATTAATGAATGGCCAAACCCACATCTCTTAAAGCCCATGAATTTGGACTTAAGAGATAGGCCCAACATAGCCTTAAACATTTTGAAATCCCGAGGCCCATAAAAATATTTTATTATTTAAATTGCAAAACCGAACCCGAAATAATATTAAAATATTATTTTCACCCGACCCCTAAACTCGGGTGTTACACCTCCACTGGCGGTAAAATCTCCCCCCTTTTGTTTGATTGGCGGCAAAATCTCCCCCTCCCCCATTAGTGGCGGATCCAGAATTTTTTTGAGGGTAGGCACAAATCAAAACATTTTTTAGGATGAGTACAAATCATAAAAATCTCAAAATTTTAGGGTGGGCACAAGTCATAAAATTTAAGGACTAATTCATAAAAATTATGAAAATTGAAGCCAAATGTGTAAGGTTTGAAAAATTTAGGGTGGGCACAGGCCCACCCAATGCACCATATGGATCCGCCACTGTCCCCCATATTTCCCTATCAATCAAAAAAACTTCCCCCCATTAATTCAAAAAAAAATTCCTCTAAACTAAAAAATATTTTTTTTATTTTTCTAATAGTTATAATTAAAATTTTTAATAAAATATTTTTTAAATTTAATGATCACAAAATAATTTGTTTTAAATTTATCCGTCTCAACTTATTAATTTGATAAAAAATTTAAATTTTGAATATTTTTAATAAAATAAATTGAAGTATGTTAATTCTTATTAAACTTCACAAATAATTTATATTGAATGAGTTAGTATTAAATTAATTTAATAAATTAATACTTTACATTTATCATCACTTTAAATTTATCAAATCGTAGACTTCTTCAACTATATATCAGGTAAATATCAAGTCAGATCAATATCAGTTCAGGTTAAGAATAGGTCGGGTTCAAAGCAGGTCGGGTCAATTAACAAGTCGGGTTCAAAACAGGTCGGGTTCAAAACAGGTCGGGTCCAAAACAGGTCGGGTGTAACACCCTAAAACGTACCATAGTTAGAACGGTATAAAAACGACGATGATAACGTAAACGATTACAACTTAGTTAAGATTGAAAATGTTCAAAATGTGTATAACATGTATAAGAATACATCACAAGGTGAAAATGATATTGAAGCAATGAAAAGAAAATATATATATATATATATATGTAAGTATACACATGCATACTTGATAGTATGTATGTATAAGTATAGAAGGATAACAAATACTTAGAGTATATATATGAATTATATAGGATATATGGCTGATGATTAATTATATGAATAATAGAAATAAAATTAAAATAAATTAAATTAGTAATTGGGATTACATGGTTAGTGGACGTTTATGTGTCCATTTCCTAGACCACAATCGGCCAGCTGTTAAACAAAGGCTTAGTGCCTTGTTTCTAACCATTCATTCTTCTTCATTCTCATCAAAAAATCAGAGAAAAAGAGTGAGAGAGGACTGAGTTTAAGCTGCTGGAAAATTTCTGGAAACTGAATCATTTATGCATGCATGTTCTTGTAAAAATTCAAGTAAGTATAATCTTGTGTTATTTTGATTAGGGTTATTTTGATGAGTTGATTATGGTTTCTTGCTGGAATTAGGATTATAATCAATTTAATATGTTTTTTGATAGATGGGTTTAAGAAAATGTAGATGAATTTCTGGAAATTTAATATGAACATGAACTTAGATTGAATCTGCCCAGATTAGGGTTCATGCACTGCCCTGTTTTGTAATGACAATTCGGATGGGTTAGGGTTCGAATTAGGAAAACATTTGTAAATAAAAGTTGTAGAGATAAATGAGTACTATAATAAAATGTCCTCTTGGGCATTAAAACAACATAGGAAGTGGCTGGAAATTGAATTACAAAAAGACTGCTCAGAATTGAATGAATCTGGAAACTGCTTAGGTTAAATTGTAATTTTTTAAAATGTTTAGGGGTTTAATTGATGCCAATAAATTCTGGAAAAAATTTAGAAACAGGGGAGGTATTGTAGGAATTAAAAATAAATGGTTTAGCTTGAATTATATATCAATTGATAGTTTAAATATCATTAGAACACATAGAGGGTCAAAATGGACTAGTTTGTAAGGATTGATAATTTGAGGACTTACATGCCCTGTTTTTGTGGTTTTTGGAACATCATTATTATGTTAATATATGTAGGTAAATGTGGTTAAAAGTTCAAAATTAATGGTGTAGTGAAATATAGGATTTAAATGCACTAAAGTCACTAAGTTAAGCTTGGACAGATTAGGCCCTGAAATTGTCCTATTTTCAAATGTAAAACTGTATTAACTGGGAAATGCTAAAAATATGAGCCATACATGGTTTTAAAGGTGTGTTTATAAGATTTTCAGAATAGTATGATATGCCTTATTTGGATTAGGGAATAAAAAGTTATGGACAGATTAGTGGACAATGCTCAAAACTGCCATGTTAAGGACAGCTTGTGTGTTTATTGTTGTTTGCTTGATTTGGTTGGATTTTTGTGCTAAGGTTGATACTAATGGATGTTATATATGTTTTTATATGATTCAAGAGCATATTGGTGAAGAGATATTAGAGGAATCAAGGGGTGATCAAACAAAGAAGAAAGGGAGAGGCATCATCATTAAGGAGACAAACTAGCTTGGAGTATTGTGAGTGTAGTTTTGTTTAAAGTGTTAGGATTAGTATCTTAACCTTGTTATTTTTTTATTATTAGATAACATGAAGAAATCATGAAATGAACCTAATAATGGTTGGTAAAAATTAAAATGCTAAGGAAGAAGGATTAAAGGAAAGACTTATGATATGTTGACTATGCTAGTTAGATAAGCTTACTTTGGCCTAGATATGTTATAATGGGTTGATGATTGAATAAACCAAATGACATGAACTTATATGATGAGTTTAGCTACTGTATTTTGATGTTTACATGATGAAAATGACAATATGTGCTTGCTGTTTTTTCATGTTATCATGAATTGAATGATTGGTCTGAAATAAAGATCGATATTGCTACATGTTTGGTGAATTGTTGAATAACAAGCAATTGGTTTTGTTAAACATTTAAGATAAGATAAGACCTTGGTTTGATTATTGTCTATAGGTAGAAGGGCATGCCTTAGAGTCATTGAGCTCCTCTGATTATTGTTAAAGGATGGTGGTTAGTCACTAATATTCCTTAAGGTGGTAAGTCACCTTGATGCTATGGCATCCTCTGATTACATGTCACAAGTTGGTTACAAAGCATTGATACCTTTGGGTATCCAAAGTCATATGTCACACGTATACTCGATTACCTTGTTCATTAATCATACAAGGCAACATATTTAAAAGTTACATGACTTGAAAGATAAGTACCTAAATGATAAGTACCAATGAAATGAAATTGATATGCCTACTTGCCTTGTATATGTTAATGCTTTTAAATGATGCTTGCTGTTGTATATGATAATGTTTTGATTGGTACTTGATGTATGAAAGAACATAAAAGTATGTTGTTTATGTTGCATCAATGGTTACTTGAAATAGTTACAAGATTAGCTAAGTCTACTTATGTATGATGGACTAGCTAGGTGAACTTTGATTAAAGCCTAGTTAGGTAACCTTAAAGATTGAATAATGCTCTAAAAGATAGAAATTAGAAAAGTTTAGGGCTGCCTCACTAAGTACATACCTTGTACTTATCACTCTTCTGTTCCCTTCTTCCAAAAATTTCAGGTACTAGTCTCGAAAGCTAGTCGATTGTCTTAGAGAGCTGACCTTGAAGTCCAAGCACAAGTATGACTCTGTTGGTTATTATAGTTGGTGGCATAGATGTATATAAGTGTCACATGCATATGATACATGTATTTTGGGTGCTTGACATGTAAATGTTATGTTTAAAAACTTGGTTATGTAATATGTATTTTAACATGCTTAATGTTTCGGTTGTGTAATTAAGTACTAAAGAACCATGGTATACATATATAGGAATGATGGTTGCTATGGAATTTAAAGTGTGCTTGTATGATTATGTGATCTTGTTTATATGTATGATTCGAATAGGGTAGATTAAGAAATTGGTTTGGTAACATGATTATGTAATGGTTGTTGAATGTGTATGCATGATTAAATGATTATCTTGTTGTGTTAGTACATGTATGTAATTGTTATGATTGTAACATGATTGCTTGTATGTAAGAGTTAAGGTTTTTGTTAGCCCACATATATGTATGTTTACATTTTTGGTTGAATGTTAGAGTAAGCTTCCGCATGTATATGTAATATAAATCTAAAGTGTGTTTCATAAAGAAACTTGTATGCCAAGTATGTTATGATAATTGGAATTGCTTATGTATGTCATGAATATGTATAATATGAATCCGAATAATAATACGCTGCAAATGTAACGCTCCTCGTTCGCATTCCCGGGCGAGGGGTGTTACATCGGGTTCAAAACAGGTCGGGTAATATCGGATCTCGGGTCAATTCAGTCGGGTAAAATCGGTTATCTGCCAGGTCGGCTTCGGGTTCGGGTTCGTTTCAGTCGGGCGCAGGTCAGGTTTCAGGTCCAAAGTAACATGTCCAATTCGGGTTCGGTTCGTTTTCAGTCGGACGCAGGTCGGGTTCGGTCACTACAGTAACATGTCGAATTTAGGTTCGGGTCAACAACAGTCGGTTACAAATCGGGTTCGGGTCACTAAATTTTCAGGTCAAATCAGGTTCTAACTCGAGCAGGTTTCAGTCGGGTTTTCAGGTAGGGTCAGCTTTTTACACCCCTAGTCAAAACAATGAACACGAACCCATTATTTTTTTTACCAATATCACTATATGCTCAAAACTGGATTTAAGACTGAGATCATGAAAATATCCCTTCACGAGTACCACTAACTTACAATCTACGCCAACAAATGTTTACACATGCCAATCATGCACTCGGTTCCGAGCAAAACCACCCCGACAAACTACATTAGAAATCCTCTATTGAGACTCTAAACAGTAGCTACCTATGAAGTTTGTAACACCAATTACAGTGGCAAGAAACCCCAAATTGAATCTGGCAAAACTTAGAACTTGAAAACCTTGATTGTTTAAATGACAAAGCAAAATTATCCTACTATAACATTTTTACTTCAAAAATCAAGCCAACATTTGTAATCAGAATAAATATATACAAACCAAGAACTCCTAAAATTTATAGGACCAAGATCTAATCAGAGAAGTGAAATTATCACATAAAAGGCTATGATGTCAATATTGAAAAACCAAGCATGTCTCTTGTACCATCCCCTTTAACAACATCGCTAACACTAATGGAGCCGACTCAACCATAAACAAACACAACCGAGTTTAATGAATCATAAGTGTATTTCTGGCTGACAGAAAACCATGATTGATCATGGCCGACATCGTGTGTGGACCTGTTTTGTGGGTAATATCCCTCTTTGATTTCACTGGAAAGGCCTGTGGCAAGCCTTTGATCCCCATGGGGTGGTGGTGGAAACATTCATCCCTAAAAAAGAGCGAGAGATAGGACTCGTTTTGGTTTTGTGAGGATTGCGTCTAAGAGTGATATTGAACGGGTAATGGAGAGATTGGATGGATTTTGGTTACACAGATCGATGATCAGAGTTGCATGGGTACGGGGAGGTGATAGAAGTTTTTTTTTGGCGACACAAAGAATCCTCCTCGATATCGGTCACAAAACCTAACAAAACTGAAAAATCACAATAAGCGATATGGAAAGTGTTTGGATCCATTGATCTGAACAACGTAGCAATCCTTTAGAAGAGTTTGGTTGGGTGGGTAGATCACACAGAGGAGATCACGATTTTGGCAACAGAATTGAGTCATATAGGTTTGAGTGGCTTTTCCATAATGCGTGTTGTTGGTTCGATGGTCCTGATTATGTGTGATAATGAGGGTGTTAAACAGAATTTCTTGAATATTAGTGACATGAGTAGATGGTTTACTCGTTTATCTACTTGGTCATCGAAATTTAAGATGTCGTCCAGGAGTTTATGGCTATCAATAAACGGCATTCCCATTCATGTTTGGTCACAACAAACCTTTGCGAATGTTGAAGGGTTGTGGGGCTCTTTAGTTTGTTTGGCATATAACACAAAAAAGCCTACTTCTTTTGAGAGAGGTCAGATTCCGATACGAACATCAGTCCTGAATCGTATTGATGAGATCCTTTATTTGGTGGTGGGAAAGAAATCACTCCCAATACATGTGCAGGAAATTGATCCATGGCGGGGGTTAGAAGATGATGCATCGATGGAGCTGGAGGAGGTGTTGGGGGGAGCGGGTCATATATCTCCTTTACGTGGGGATTAGCTTGAGGAACAACTAGGTAATAGTTTTCCAACGATGTTACTAGAGCGGAGGGAAGAAGGCCGAGAGGATATTATAAGAGGTTTTCGTAGTGCATGACATGTCGAGACACAAATTGCCTAATCCTCATCTAGTGAGACGTTAGTGCCAAATTTAATGACATTACCTACTATTGAAGTTGATAATTATCGGTTTAGTAGTGGGTCATTTGTTGAGGAGTCAGTATTGGTTTTTGATCGGGTAACTTCAGACGAATTAGTGGGCTGGGTTGATCGGGGAATGGAGGAGGATTCTCGAGTTTTAAGTTTTATGGAGTGCGATAATAATATACGATCAACGGTATCGGCTCAAGTGTTAAGGCCCGAACCGATTGAAAGGGTTTAGAAGTCTAATTTTGTATCTCACGAGGGCACTGATAGAAGGGTAAGGAAAATCTCAGATATAGCCCTGGGTTTTTGATAAGTGTGTAAAAGTACTATTTTTATTACCGTTTTTGTTTGTATTATTGTTAGACTTAAGCTCATTTTAGTGGCATTTGTAGTCATTCATGCACAGTTTCGTGGTTTCCTTGGTCATTGAGCTTGGTGTCATATTTTGTTGGTTTTTGTGGAAAATTCATTGCTAGTGTGCTTTATTTTTGTGTAGGACAAGATTGCTGTGGCATGTAGAGATTGTCGAGGAAAGTAAGGAGAATACTGAAGGAGTTGACAAAGTTGATTTCCGCGGTATATCTGGATAAAACCAGATAATTCTACCTAATTTCAGGATAAATACGAAAAGCAAGGGATAATTCCCCAGATTTAAATGTAGAATTGGATAGAAATAAAGGCTCAGATTAATTATCTCTTAATCAAATTAATTCAAGCTTATTCCTATCCTCGTCAACAATAAATCTGATCGTAAACTCTCTTATAAATGAATCAAATCGCAAAGTTGGGAGGGGGAGAGAGATCGAATTTTAGAGAGAGAAAGAGCAAATCACACGCACCTTCCTCTTCTTTATTTTTATTTATGCAATCCATGTTTGGGATTAAATTCTTTGTAACTTCTTCTTCCCCAGCCATGAACTAATTTAAATTGGCTGAGGTTATTTGGGTTTGTGGCGTGATAAACGATTGGATGGTTGTTAGTTTTTTATTTCAATAAATTCAAAATTTGTTCATTCTTGATTTCTTAGGGAAAGGATCTCGAGTGTTATCTATTTTCTAGACTACGGAGAGTTAGATTCAAGAAACGAATGAACATGATTCTCATTCAAACAATCGTTAGTGAGAATTAATCCACCTTAGGTATAAGGATCAGATTTCAATGGCTAAGAGGAGTGTAAGATTGGTTGTTTTTCACCCAAGGATAACGCAAGAATGTATCACCAAGGCTTGCTCAATTAACCAGTTCTTCGGTTAGGGATAACAAGAAGACATTGAAGAACACTCCGCCGAACTTTGAAGGAAGGAACCCAGTTGCCACGACATTAAAACCAGTCCCAGTTCCTGCATCATAAATTGTGACCTAGTTGCCACGAAAATTCAACCAGTCTTCGTTGCCACAACAATTGTGTTGCCTCAACAATCAATTGCCACGACAATCCATTCAACCATCGCACCACTACTCACGATAACTCGGCCTACTCTATTAAATCGATTGATCTTTCCATTTATTTCTATTTACTTTATTTTACTTAGTTTATCGTTGCATGTAAATAGTTCTCCTCAATTTGTGCAAGTATATACGACGCAAGTAATATAGGGATAAGTATAAGAGTATCGTCTCCAAAGTGATTGATACTCAACTCTCGGCTTTACCTTCTTGCACTGCAAAAATAAATAAAATAAAAACACAATTAAGTTGGGTGATTTGGTATAAACTAAAAATAACTAAACTAATAAAATCTAGTAAATAAAATAAAAAGATATCAAGATGAGAGGATGGGTCAGATTAGCGTGTGTCATAGTGTGGAATCCTCTTTCACTTGTTTTTGTCTTGAATGCAGCTGTAACACCCCCACCCGGTTTAGTTGTAAACCGGCTAAGAAGCGTTACTCATACAAGGGAAAAACATGAACAACCAAAAACTTCTCTTAACTCACCCTTAAAAGATGAATTAGACTTCTAATCAATCAAAGCAATCAATTTCATTCATATAACATTCAATCATAAATACATTAACGCTAGGAATTATAGATTACTACTTATATAATCTAAGTTTCATATTATTAAACAACAAGTATAAGCATCTTTGATTGCTATAGCATACCATCCGAACAACATATACCTAACTAGGCTAATCATTTTATTTGCCAAAGCAATCCAGATATTAGACTCTTGATTTCTTAACTCAAGTGATCAACCTAATCCATAACATCAAAACATGTCATAGCATTCCGATTACAATCTATCATAACAATACAATGCTATAGCAAGTAAGCAATCATCATTCTTTCCATGCTAAGCAATCTAGACACGAATCAATCCATCTGTCAATCATCTAGGCTTTCAAGACATCATATGTCGTAGCATAAAAACATTCATGCTCATATGCCATAGCATAATACCTAGATCGACTAGACTACAAGCTCAAAGATATAATAACATTCCTTTACATCTCCATATCATACCTTCTAGTCAAGATTTTAAACACTTTTACTTAATATATTATTAAAGATCAATTAGGATTACATATGTAACCCCATAGACCCACCTATGCGTTATCACGAATTCCAGGAGGTCATATTAGGGTCACAAGAGCGACCCACCGTAAAAATGCACATAAGAAAAACATTTTTCTCTTAAAAACACTTATTAAATGGTAACGGTAACCTCTGTTTAAAATACTCTTTTAGAAAATTATTTAAACGTATAACAAAAATTCAGAAAAAACATTTTTCAGATACTGTCATAAAACAATGAAGACGTGCATGCCCACTAACTATGTCGGTATCGTACTCCAAAAGCAACACCGAGAGAACTCCAAACACTGATGTCGGTCATCGAGCCATGTTAGATTTCTTTTAACATGCGATGGTAAAAACAACGTGAGCTTCGGAAAGCTCAGTAATACAAAACTACCAATGGATGCTATAAGTGACATGTAGGTATAACATTATCATGATGTTTCGGGCAACAAAATAAGCTCCAAAAATACGACCAGGTATTTCAAAAAAGCGGTATACATGAAGATGATATGATTATTCTTTATTTAATCATTAAGTATCATACTAGGAACATATAGACCGAAGAATTTGTCAAGATATGAATTCCGGTAGTTAAGTCAGGGGCATAGTGTGTGTGTTCCGACAGTGCAAGGTTAACACATACGAGGTAACGGTGTGGTGAACGTTATTTCACGGTTATATAATATTAGCGATAAGGTTCATTTTAGATTCCCTAACTACCCTCCAACTAAACACCAGTATGCAGTTCCCCAGAACTACAACTATAACGGGCATTAACCTAGGCTCATTGGGCGTAGGTGCCAGCCTAAGGGGATACCTTAGGTACGGTAAGGAATTACCCTAGCAGAAGCATAGGAAACTGAAACGGTAAGGAATTACCAGCCTGATCAGGGCTGAACCTATGGTGACTTCATACTCTATCCCAAGTCCCCCGGTAACGGTCTAGGTAGTGATAATAGAAATCAGTAGTAGTCGATAATGATCGATAATAACAATATTCGGTAGCAACCATTGTTAATCAGTAATAACAGTGAACATAGAGTAAACTTTAGTTTTCGATGAAACGATAATGACAAGCATATAAATTTTATTTTTCTCTTTCTTTTTCTAGTTCAGATACATTGGTATATTTCGGTTTAATAAAAGCCATATTTTTTATCAAAAGATAGCCTTGGGTTCAAGACGGTAGAATGTTTATGCACTTGGAACACACTAAAAGGAACCATTTATTTCTCTGAGATACTTGATATTACACGAGGAAATGAAAACTCTGAGCTTTTGACATTTTGAACTGATTCCGGTAATGAGGTCCCAATAAGAGGGTACTTTGTAGCCAACATCGCCAACCAGGCATTTGGAAGAAAAATGCTTTATTATGATCATTCAAGATATCAACTATATTAAAGTTGTTTCGATCACTTTGGCTAACGAGGGTGTTTTGGTCATTTTACTATCAGAAGAAATTTTGTAATTTAGCCCAATAATGACAAAATGATGATTTGCAATATTCAAGATTTCTAACGGTTTATCAAACCTCCAAATACTCCTTCGATCTAACATATCCCAACTCTGTAATAGTTACCAAACCTTCAGATGTATGCGTTCCACATATATCATTTCCAAAATCAACAATATAAAATGTTGGAACGGTCGTCATCATATTTTACCCCAGGCTCACCACTGAAAATTCAAACTTATTTTCCAAGCAGATCTTCCAACCTTATATTAGTATCATGAGTGATGGACATATATGAGTCATGCTTCATAACACTTAGGGGCATTTCAGTCATTTAAGCTTTATTTAGATTTTGGAATTTCATCAAAGGCAAATTTTGCCCCTTCCGGTCAAGAGGGTATTTCGACCACCTTGGAGCTCGGGATAAATCCATCGTTTCCGACAATTATACTATTTATATAATTTTAATCATTTATGTACTCGATAGAGATTTATTCGTACTGGTCCTTTCACCCCTTCTATACAATTCATTCATTTCAAAAGTTAAGGGTATAAATGTCATTTCAGTTAATTGGAAAATTTCGATGCTCGAGATACTTTAGTGATTTCGGTCATTACGCCCATCCTGATCAATTCAATCTTATTAGTACCTTTAATCCTTTAGTCATTTCAGTTGTTTCAATCAATTCGATAATTGAAAGTACTTTGATAATTTCCGAACATTCGAATAATTTCTTGTAAATTTATCTTCAAGGATTAATAAGAATTCAAGGAAATCCAAGCACTTCACAATCTCGAGGGTTTAAGTCTTGTTACCGTAACTCTCCAAGTAATTTGAGGATTTTAGATAAATCTGTTGTTTAACAAAATCTAAAATAGATTTCTAGATTGCTTTTATTGTTAGGGTCATTTTAGTCATTCAGATATCTCAAGGGCATTTTTATAATTTCTCATTCCAACGTTTTGGGCATTAAATCTTTTATCAAGAAAATAATCTAAAATTAAAGTTTCGAGGTTGTCGCTTTATCGAGTGTTCACTAAACTTGAATTTCTTATCGGTCATTTGTTCCTTATTCGAGTCATTTGGTCTTAACAGTTTATTACCATTGTATCGCAACTGTACGACTTATAGTAATCGACGGTAATCAAATGACCAATCATACAGTTCATGCATTAATCAATTACCAACATGTTCCACAAAGCAGATAGTAGGTAGTAAAGTATTACCTTGAATCCTTGCTATATAAGACGACTATAGTACTCCATTCGATGAAACTCGAACCCGAATTCAACTTGATTTACTTCTCGGATACGAAGATACATGAATACCTTCAATTAAATATAACTCATAATCAACCCTTAATTTGATCACATAACTTTTAAACTAAGAAAATAAACACTTTCGAACTTAATTGTAAGCTATGAAGAACATGGAATAAGAAAACTCTAAAGATTTTTTTGCAAGAAAATTCAAACCTAATTACAACCATTCTCACACTAAGTTACAACACAACCCTAACCCAAAGAGAAACTTAGAACATAATGGTGGCAAGGAAACCCTAAACTAGGCCTAAGAAACCCTCTCTTGTGATCTATATCTCTATGTTATACAAAGTACATGGGTTTATATATGCAAGGATCTAATCTAAGTCCTTCTTGAAGTAGAAGTCTTCAAAGGCTGACTTCTTGGAGTTGAATTTGGACTTCTTATCCTGTTGCCTTGCTCCACAAGTTATCGTGTTCTTCTCCTTGGGCGGCTCTACATTATGCTACATGCGTCAGAAAATTGCATGATCTGCACCGTTAGGATCAGAACTTTTTGCTCTGTCGATCACACTCTAATTCTCCGACTCCACAGTTTGCTGCCCTAGGCGGCAGGTTCGGCGGCGGCAGGTACTCGACAACGGCTACTTCTGTCTGGAAATGCATTAGTACAACTTCCTAGTTTGATGCCTCAACATCCTCTCCTGTGGTCTGCTCTCCTTCTAACAACTTCTAGCCCTGGAAAACTAAATATACACTAAAACAACATCTTTACTTCACCAAATAATAAATATTCAATAAAATCATAGTAGAGTAAAAAATACTACAAAATGCAATGCATGGTCCTATTTATGCCTAAAATGCACTTGAAAACATCAATATAATGATATGGAATGTGCATAAAATATAGAAGTAATGTGCACTCTACATATATGCTTTTGTAGTATCGTTATGGAGTGCTTTAAAACTCCCAAATGGCTAGTTCGTGTACCGATATGGTTTTATCGCGTATCGATACGCCTTAACCGCTCCCAACAGTCTTTGCTCCAACGGTTATTTGAAATGAAGGCTCGTATCGATACACTCTCAAGTGTATCGATATGCATAAGCTGAAGCAGGTTCAACGGCTAGTTTCCAAGAAGGGCGTATTGATACTGTGACACAAGTATCGATACCCTAATGCCCAGAATTGCATTTATAGAGGGAAATAAAGACCCCAACAGCTCCAACTCAATCCCAATGGTCTACAACGGCTAAAAGCTCAGTTGGGAATATAAAAGGGGCCTTCAAGCATTCATGGAAGACTAATGCTTCAATTGTCAACAAAAATATGATCAAGGATTTGTCTTAGTGCTTTATTGTCAATCTTTGTATAGATAACACTTGTGAGCCTAAATTGTCACATTTGTTCAAGTGTTTAGGTATGAGAGAGTGAGCTTAAATAGTGCAAACTATCCACCTTGTGAGGGTTTTCAAGTTTGCTAGATTTTCTCTTGCTTAAGAGTGTTCCCAAAGCTCAGCTTGTGAGCTTTGGTTGCTAGACTTAGGTTGAGTCTAGGATTGTAACAAATGCCTCCTAAGCCGGTAAAAGGGGAAGAATATCTAGTGGATATTGGTTGAAAATCCTTAGTGGGAGCTAAGGTAGTGGATGTAGGTGCTTCTTAGAAGGTCGAACCAAAAACACTCAAAACACAAACTTCTCCATAACCTGGCAAGAAACGGTTTAGTGATCATCGATCCTAACTATTGGTATTAGAGCGAGGCTCAATGGAATAAGATTAACATCCTATGAGACGATCCGTGAAGTTTGATACATCAATTCAATCAACTGTTAAATGGCGCAATCTATCGACAAGCCACCTTTCTTTGACGGGACCAACTATGCTTATTGGAAGACAAAATGATGTTCTTCATCAAGGCCAAAGATTACAAGCTTTTGGATATAGTTGAGGATGTTCCGTTCGTGCCACAATGAAGCAAGGCAGAATAGAGTATGGATGATCACAAGATGATGGAGCTAAATTGCAAGGCTTTGCACATTTTCTTTTGTGCATTTAGCCCCCAACATCTATGAAAAGATGTCTTCTTGTGAAGATGCCAATGAGAACTTTAAGATGGAACCAGATGAAGACATCACGAAGATGTTTGATAGATTCTCCATCATCACAAATGGACTCAAAGGCTATGGAGAAATCATTCTAGAAGAAAAACTTTTCTGAAAGCTTCTCTATTCTCTTCTCGAGTCTTGGGACTCAAAGAAGACCGCCATCATCGAAGCCAAGGATCTCAAGACTTTAAAGCTAGATGAACTCTTAGGGTCTCTTCTCACTCATGAAATCATGAAGAAAGGAAAGAAAGATGAGAAAAAGAAGGAAGAGATAAAGAAGACAGGGAAGAAGAAAATCATGGAGCTAGGTATTAACACGAATGTCGTTGCTCTTAATTCCTCCAAGTTCCAATGTGAAGAATCAAGCAAGAAGGAAAGTGAAGATGAGTAGATGTACCCATCTCTTCTAGAAATTCACACGATTCATGAAGAGCGAGATGGTCAAATCCAAACATGAATCGAAGAAGAAGATGAAGGATTCCCACAAGAGCAACGAAAAGGGATCATCTTCAAAGAAAGCATATGTGGCCACTTGGAGTGATGAAGACTCCACCAATGATGAGGTAGCCCACCTATGCTTCACGGCCCTCCAAGAGGGAAAGGTAGCTTCTAATTCATCTACATCTATTCTTTTGATGAATTGCAAGAAGCTTATGGTGAATTGGTTTTTGAATTTAAAGCTTCATTTTAGAAAAACAAGAAATTGATTTCAAATTTAAAAACCGTAAATGATTTTCTTTCTAAAACCAATTTAGAGTTTGAAACAAAAATCAAAGATTTTAAACTTAAAGTTTCAAGTTTACAAGAATTGCTTCAAACAATTGAAAAAGATCATCAAAAAATTGATGATCTTAAGAAAGAAAAAGATTTGATTTCCGATGAACTTCAAAAGAAAAACAATTTGGGATATACAATTTTTTATGTGTGACAATCTAGTGCCCCTAGATTTTTGAATGACAAAGTTTTTAGAAGTATTTGGGTCCCAAAAAGACTAAGTACTTCAACTAAAAATGATGAAATTGCAAAATGGATTCCTAAGGGGACTAATTTATGTGCTTCTAACGTCTATGGATCCAAAGCAATTTGGATACTGAAAATTACATGATTGTCTTATTTTAGGTGTGATGGAGAGTGATCAACAAGTCAATTATTGAGATGGAGCTATATACACACAAGGGAAGACACTTGAAGAAGGAAGGCTTCACATCCTCCCTTAAGTTCAAGTATAGTAAAATCTAGTTTATTTTCTTTTCTTTTGTTTAATTTGATTTATTTTTTATTTCAACTAGATTATCATATTTGCTGGACTAACAGTTATTGATGCTTGAGTAAGAGAGAGCCACTTTTAAAACCAAAATTCCTATTTGTGTCAAAAAAATTTACCTCCTATGTTATTTTGAACTTAAAGTCTTTTGAATTCTTTTTGATATAACAAAAAAGGGGATAAATAGTTTGAAATTTTGATTTTTCAAGTGAATAGGGGGCTTTAATTACTTTTGAATATTTATTCTCTTATTCAAACTTTATTTTACTTAGAGGGAGAATCTCAAACACAATTTTTCAAGTTGGTTTTATTATATCAAAAAGAGGGAGATTGTTAGGATATTTGTTTTGATATGATAATTGAAAAACAATGATTTGGACTAAATTGAAGAAAAAAATTCAAAATATTTTGTAAGTCCAAACAACTTGAAAATACGTTTAAGGTTTTTTACAAGGCTTTAGAACAACTTAAAATGTTTTTAAAGTAGCCAAAACTATGATTTTAATGTCATCGTACAAATACGGTATACACCGTATAGATACACTTTAGGGTTTCAACTACAGGGAAATTCCAGTAGCCAAAACCTATATCGATACAATTTTTCCGTATCGATACGGAGTGCTTTAAAACTCCCCAACGACTAGTTTGCGTACCGATATGGTTGTATCACATATCGATACGCCTTAATCGCTCCTAACAATATTTTCCCCAATGAATATTTGAAATGCAGGTCATACAGATACGCTCCCAGGCATATCGATACGCATAAGTTGAAGCAGGCTCAACAGCTAGTTTCCAAGAAGGGCGTATCGATACTGTGACATGAGTACCGATACCCTACTGCCCAGAATTGCATTTATAGAGGAAAATAAAGACCCCAATGGCTCCAATTCAATCCCAAATGTCTACAACGGCTAGAAGCTCGATTGGGAGTATAAAAGGGGCCTCCAAGCATTCATGGAAGACTAATGCTTCAATTGTCAACGACAATATGATCAAAGATTTGTCTTAGTGCTTTATTGTACATTATTTGTATAGAAAACAGTTGTAAGCCTAAATTGTCACATTTTCTCAAGTGTTTAGGTTTGGGTGAGTGAGCTTAAATAGTACAAACTATCCACCTTCTGAGGGTTTTCAAGTTTGCTAGATTTTCTCTTGCTTAAGAGTGTTCCCAAAGCTCGGGTTGTGAGCTTTGGTTACTAGACTTAGGTTGAGTCTAGGATTGTAACGGTTGCCTCCTAAACCGATAAAAGGGGAAGAATATCTAGTGGATATTGGTTGAAAATCCTTAGTGTGAGCTAAGGTAGTGGATGTAGGTGCTTCTTAGTAGGTCGAACCATTATAAATCATCGTGTCTTTTTTATCTTTTTGCTTCCACCAAAAACACCCAAAACACAAACTTCTCCACAACTTGGAAAGCAACAATTGAGTGATCATCGAGCCTAACAGATTTTTAGTTGTATTAGTACGGCTCGATTATCTATCCTTGTGAAAGAGAGTGCTTCCCGTGAGTTCCAAATGCAAATGAGAGTTCTTCAAGGTGATACGTTCACACTGTTGCTTTTCATTTTGGTTTTCGAGGCCCTACATCAATTTTTTGGTGAATGGTGAGGAGCGTGGATTAATTCATGGTGTCAATATTTTAGGGTAGTTTACTCTTTCCCACCTACAATTTGCGGATGACACAGTTCTTTTCCTTCGCGGGAATGTGAAAGAGATAGTAAATTTGAAGCACATTCTTACTTGCTTTTAGTATGGTTCGAGGTTGGAAATTAATTTCTCTAAGTCATCTTTGTTTGCGGTGGGGATCTCTGATTCGTTGAAAGGGCAGATGGAGGAGATATTGGGTGTTAGTGTGGTGAGCTTCCTTTTAATTACTTGGGTATTCCGATTGGAGTCAATCCTCGGAGTCTTAGTGTTTGGGAGCCTATCCTGCAACGATTTTGCCAGCATCTTGCGGGATAGAAGAGTTCATCTTTGTCTTTTGCCGCGCAATTGTAGTTCCGAAGAGTGTAATTCAAAAGTTGGATCATATCCGGAGGTGCTTTTTGTGGGGCGGGTCTGAGAAAAAATGAAAGATGAGTCGAGCTTGTTGGGAATTGGTTTGTCGACCGAAGTGTCTTGGTGGTTTAGGTGTTGTGGACCTGAGACTCCGTAATTTAGCTTTGTTAGCTAAATGGGCATAGAGATACGCTTCTGAGTCGAGATCTTTGTGGCATACTATCATTATGTCTAAGGATGACTTGCCTCATTTGGGTTGGCATTTCAATACTTTGCGCCAATTGTGTATTTCGGTGGTTTGGTGAAATGTGGTAGCGGTACAGGATTTAGAAGAGGTATCGCGGCACATGGGGTCAGATAGCTTATGTTGGATTGTAGGGGATGGTGCTGCTATACTTTTTAGCATGATAATTGGTGTGTGGAGACTCCTCTTTGCGTCTTATTCCTACGATTATTCCGTTTGGCCATTAATAAATTGGCAGTTGTCGTGGACTATACAATGAATAATTCGTTTGAGCATGAGCTTTGGTTGTACTTTTTTTCAAGGGAATTGCGGTCGTTTGAATTCAAACAATGGTTCTTCCTTCAATTCCTCAGCTTGACTTAGTGGATCGTCTTGTTTGTCACCATGATCTCACTGGTTGCTTTTCCGTGAAGAAGCTTTTCTCGCTCATGGCTGGATTTGGCATTTCACCCAAGCATCTGGACACTTTTTATATTTGGAAAATGACTATACCACCAAAGGTGCAGTGTTTCCTTTGGTTCTTGATGGTTCATCGACTCCCAATGATGAAATTTCTGCAGGATCGTGGCCTTACGTTTGATGTTGCTGCATTATGTTGTTGGTGGTGTGGTGAGGGCATCGATGAGGCGAATCATATATTTTTTGTGCGCGTTCAGCCGGTATATTTGGAGCTTAGTTATACGGTGGTGGAGACTTGTCGTAGCCTTAGCTCTTGTCTCGAAGATTTTA
Organism: Hibiscus trionum; assembly: GCA_030270665.1. Classification (NCBI taxonomy): domain Eukaryota; kingdom Viridiplantae; phylum Streptophyta; class Magnoliopsida; order Malvales; family Malvaceae; genus Hibiscus; species Hibiscus trionum. Next base: position 3,533,672 of record BSYR01000016.1, read on the forward strand.
TTCACCAGTGTGTTTTGGGTATGTTCTCGGTGAAATTTGCCAATGTTGGTTTGCTAGTTGCTCTGCAGTTTTGTGGACATTGTGGCTTGCTCAAAATGATCTGATTTTTAACGACAAGCGATGCTGGATGGAGGATCTTTTTTTCCTCATTCGTTTGTGATCTCTTTTTGGGTGAAGGCGGGTGTATGTTTGACATTTTGTAGCCACAATGATGGTCGAGTCCTTGGGAGTGTGTCACCCCTGTTTCTCTTGTAAGACGTGGAGTCTCTTGGGAGGTACCACCGGTGGGGGTGCTCAAGTTCAACATGGATAGATCAGTTCAGGGGAAGCCGGGACTTGCAAGTTTTGGGGGGTGCAAGTTGTGGGGGGTGCTTCGGGATGCCTCTAGTTGTATTCTAGCCTTGTTTTTGGGTCCGCTCGGTGTGATGGACTCAAATGAAGCGGAACTTCATGGGATTGCGCATGCTTTCGCTCTTCTCCTTCATTCTAAATGGTGTCATGGTTATAATTTTATTGTGAAATCTGATTCCTTGGTTATGGTTTCTCCTTGGTGGTTATAGAGGTATTTTCGGTTGATTGATGGGGCATGTGGTGTCCTCGACTCGGTCGTTATTCATCACATTTTGCGTGAAGCTAATTCCATCACGGATGCATTGGCCAAGAATGGGGTTGGGCGTGCCTCCTGGTTCCAAATTGCCTATTAGAATGGTGCTACTACATGGGGTTTTTGTTTTAGCGTGATTGGGAGTTGTTGGTAGTGTTTGAATTAGTTGGTTTTTTTGGCTTTGTTTCTTTTTTGCTGTGTGTGGGGCATTGCCTGGCGTTTCTTGCTCAAGTTTCGTTGTGCCGTGTTTGTGGCTCGGTTTCTTCTGCTTTTTTGTTTTGTGTTTGCCGCGTATTTTGACTTCGTTTTCGGTTGTAACCTTGTAGAGCACTCTTTTCCTCCAACTAGGCTTAGGAAATTTTTAATGAGGCTCAACTTAGTTCTTGTTATATGATTTTTTCCTCAATAAAATCATACTTCATTGATAAAAAAAACCATAAGCAATCACTCATTTGACAATCAATCTATCCAAACTTAAAGCCTACATAAGAATCTTTACGAACCTAAATTAGCCACTACTTCTTTCAAGAACTACTGTTGAATTTTTAGTTTAACCATTTCTTCCGCAACCTCTTCTTCATTCTCAATGATCTGAATGCCTAATCTTTTCCCAGTCCATGTGAATTTCCTCCCAACAAGGGGTATTTAATCCATTTTGCCCACTACTTTCATTTTTGTTTCTAACTGCGTTTTATGCCATCATACAACTGAACCATTATACAATTATCAACGATAAGAATATTCCTAGTTTTATGCCACACTTCTCCACTTCGAATTTGTTTTTATCCCCAAACGTAAGGAGTCCACTCGAACGCCCAGTTGTCGCTGCCTCTTTGAAATTGAATTCATCGTCATACCATAGTCGCCCAACTTCGAACTCAGTAATAGATTCTTTCTTTGTTTCTTGAAACATCACCATCTCTACCATGTACAACCACAATGTAATAACTTTACTACATCCTTCACCTTCGCTTCTGACCCCAATCCCATTCAATTTCTTGGTAAAATCTCCATCCTGGTTTCTTCTGCTAAACTTCCAATCAGCTTAATATCCTTGTTTCGACGATCAATTTCTTCAAAGGCTGCTAGTTCTTCCACCACCTCATTCTTGTCCCCTCTAAATTCAATGTCGAGGTTCTTTCCAACCACTAAAGTCTTCTTATCCTCTTTGGTGTAGTTGCCCCATCTTGCTTGCATACCAAAGTCAGTGAGAGATCTTCCTTCCAAACCAGATTTCTCGTTTTCCTTTCCTTTATTCTTGAAACGTCTCTTCGCGCAATCTCGTTTCTTCCTTTCATCTTCAGTCAAAGCCTTGTCTTGAAACTCTAATAGTGATCCGAATCTTCTCTCCCTCCTTTTAGGCCCCTTTTTATTCCTTCAAATTCTGGTAAGTCGAATTTATCCCCACTCTCCTCAAGAATACAGTCTTCTCCTAAAGAATCGCTATCACAGTTTACGTTTTCTATCGTGCCCTTATTAGTAACATTGTTAAGATTGTCCACCTCTTTTCTCCCAGCATCCCTTATGTCCATATGACTCATTTGGACCAACATTGTTTATCATCTCTACATCTGAAGAATCTTTATTATGGCAAAGTTCTTTTTTTCGAAAGCCCATTTGTTCTACATCTTCCCTAATTTTGACAGAATATGGGTCAAGATTAGTAGACTTCTCCAACCCTAGTATCTCACCCGTATTATTCACCATAATATCCGCCCAACTAGTCCCACATTCAAACAGGGCTTTCAGAGTTTATAGTGTCAGAATTCTCATTAACTTGGCTTCTTGATATACAATTATGGGCAGAGTTATCTTCCCCGACAATAGCTTCAAAATTCTCAACTCCATTCTTTTCCCTCGTCCGGGGGTCTATAGAAGGAGAACAACAACCAAAATCCTCCGATGAACAATGTCGTGGCCGAGGATGAACACCGCAGAGCACAACGGAACCTCAGTGTCTGTGACTACCTCGAAAAAGATCTGAATGGGATGAATCTTGGAGTTGTCACGGAGCAATTGAGGCTGCCCACTTCGAGCTGAAGCCCGTGATGTTCAACATGCTCAATACCATTGGGCAGTTTGGAGGCTCAGTGACTGAAGATGCCAGGCAGCACCTCAAATCATTCATGGAGATTTGCAATTCTTTCAAAATCCAAGGAGTCCATGAAGATGTTTTGAGATTGAAGTTGTTCCCCTATTCACTGAGGGATAGAACCAAGACCTGGTTTAACAAAATTCTAGCAGGATCCATTGGATCTTGGAATAACTTGTGTCATGATTTCATTACTCGTTTTAATCCTTCCCATTTATATGATAAATTACGTAATGAAATTATCTCTTTTCGACAGGCAAACGATTAATCTATGTATAAGGCATGGGAGCACTATACGGAGCTATTACACAAGTGCCCATTACACGGATTTTCAGTTTGGACCCTAGTTTCCATGTTCTACAACAAGGCCAATTCCAAAACCCAGATAATGATTGATGTCTGGGCAAATGGTACCCTACTTGACAAACCGCCCGAGGAGGCCACAGAGATCTTAAACAAGCTGTCTGAAAATGACTATCAATATCCCATGGCGAGAAGATTGGGCATTAAACGCCATTCGACTATTAATGAGCTTGAGTCGTCAGATTCAATTTTTTCCCAAATGGCCAATTTGACCAATTTGGTGAAAAACATGAATCGACCAAGCAACATTCAGGAAGTCAAGGTAATAAGTTCCTTTTGTGATACATGTAATGTTAACCATGACTCTTCTGAATGTCCGCAAAACCCAGAATCGGCCTGCTATGTTGGAAATTTAACAAGAACAATAATACTCCAGCAGTAGGATTTCAACAGCAGTCGTGGCAGGTCATGCCGCAACAACAAGTTCGACAGCCAATGCAGTTCAGTTCTCTTGAAACTACATGTAATGCTTTTATAGCTCAATCTAATATACATATGGCTAACACTGATGCATTCATAAAAAACTTATGCTTTCATGGGCAGGACTGAGTTATGGCTTCAAAGCCATGAGGCAACATTAAAGTCCTTGGAGATTCAAGTCGGGCAATTCACACAGATCCTAAAGTTTAGGCCGATGGGAGGATTATTAAGTAATACTAAAAAGAAAGACACACACGAGCAATGCAAGGAAATAAGCACCAGGAGTGGCAAACAGTTGACAGAACCTAGCTTAGCTGGGAAAATAGAAGAAGCCACTGCTGCAGCCCTACTTGCCTCGACCACACTAGACCATGTTGTCGTGGCAAAACATGACCACCACACTGAGGCAACCACAAAAGTTGGTGGAAACCCAAGTTCATTACCACAAATCAGATTTCCATGCAAAGAACGGGTTGAAGATATACGACTTCCCCCACCATTCCTAAAAGGCTGTAGCAGCAAAAACATGAGCAACAGTTTAAGAAATTCCTAGATATCTTGAAACAGGTTCACATCAACATCCCTTTCGTGGAGGCCATAGAAAAAATGCCTAATTATGCAAAATTTCTCAAGGACATGGTAACAAGGCGAAAAAAGGATTGAGGAATTTGAAATAGTTGCCGCCACAGAAGAATGCATGGCCATGTTACACAACCTCCAACCACCTAAGCTCAAGGATCTTGGGAGCTTCACAAAACCATGTGCCATTGGGAACAATTACGTGGGGAAGACATTGAGTGACTTGGGGGCAAGTATAAATTTGATGCCCAAATTCATCTTCCAAAAGCTAGAAATTGGAGAGGCAAAGCCCACAACCATCATGCTTCAACTAGCAGATCGATTAAACGTGAAGCTAGAAGGAAAAATCGAGGACATACTGGTAAGAGTTGATAAATTTATTTTTCTTGTTGACTTCCTCATTTTGTATTGTGAAGCAGACGAACATGCACTTATCATACTGAGGCGACCATTCTTAGCCACCGGAAGAACGTTGATAGATGTTGAAAGAGGTGAACTAACAATGCGGGTGAATGACCAGCAAGTCAAAATCAGTGTCGCTCAAACCCTCAAACGTTATGACGATCTAGAAGAGTGTCAATTGATGCAAGCCACCACAGAATTCAACTTTGATATTGAAGCACCCTGTCTCGGCAAGTACTGCCTCGGTAGCGAGTATGGCCCCTACCTTGATATGCATGCTGATGACTGTTATAGCAGCGTTTTGGACAGCTTTGTCAATAGTGAGGAACACGACGAAGCTGATATTGAGGAAGCTAATTGGACAGCTTCTTTTCCATGTAAATACTTCGAACCCCTTAATTATTCTGGAGAGGAACGAAAAATTGAGAAACCGTCAATTGAGAAACCACCGATTCTTGAATTAAAACAATTACCTGATGAATTAAAATATGTTTATTTAGGAACCAATAATACTTTACTCGTAATTATCCCTTCTAAGTTGCTACCAGAACATGAACAAAGCCTGATCAACATGTTGGGGCAACATACGAGGGCAATAGGGTGGAAAATGGCCGATTTAAAGGGGATAAGCTCGGCATTATGTATGCACAAAATCCTTTTGGAGGACACTCATAAACCTACCATTGAGGCTCAAAAAAGACTTAACCTATCCTTGAAGAAGGTGGTGCGAAAGAAAATTATCAGATGGCTTGATGCCGAAATTATCTACCCCATCTCCGATAGTACATGGGTGAGCACATTACAGTCTGTGCCAAAGAAAGGTGGAATGACCGTGATAACCAACGATAATAACGAGCTAATCTCAACCAGGACCGTGACCGGCTGGAGGGTTTGTATGGATTATCGTAAGTTAAACAAAGCAACTAGAAAGGATCACTTTCCCTTACCATTTATTGATCAAATGCTTGATAGACTTGCCGATAAACCATTTTATTGTTTTCTTGATGGATATTCATGTTTAAATCAAATTTCCATAGCTCTAGAAGATCAAGGAAAAACCACCTTCACATGCCCTTACGGTACATACGTGTTTAGAAGAATTTCGTTCGGCCTTTGCAAAGCCCCGGCAACATTCCAACGGTGCATGATGGCAATTTTCTCCGATATGGTGTAGGATTTCCTAGAGATATTCATGGACAATTTCTCGGTCTTTGGTGACAACTTCCACAACTGCCTCGGTAATTTGGATAAGGTGCTTAAGAGATGTGAGGAATCTAATCTAGTCCTAAATTGGGAGAAATGCCACTTCATGGTAGACGAGGGCATAGTGTTGGGCCGCAAGATCTCATCAAAGGGAATTGAAGTAGATAAAGCAAAGATTGATGTGATAAAAAAACTACCTCCACCAACCACAATCAAGGACATCCGGGGTTTTTGAGGCATACAGGTTTTTTATAGGAGATTCATTGCAAATTTTTCTAAAATTTCTAAACCTCTTTGTCATTTGCTTGAACATGATAGGGCCTTTGACTTTAATGACGAATGCACTAAGGCATCCGAGACACTCAAACAAAAGTTGGTATATGCACTTGTTATCGTGCCTCATGATTGGACACAACCAATCGAACTTATGTGCGATGCTAGTGACTATGTCGTCGGGGCAGTGCTCAGCCAAAGAAAAAGCAATCTCTTCCATGTGATCTACTATGCTAGCAAGACGCTAAATGAGGCTCAAATCAACTATATAACCACTGAAAAGGAATTGCTAGCTGTAATTTTCAACTTTGACAAGTTTTGATCATACCTAATCGAAACTAAGGTGGCAGTTCACACAGACCACTCGACAATAAAGTAAATGTTCTCTAAAAAGGATGTCAAGCCAAGATTGATTCAATAGATTCTACTCCTGCAAGAATTTGATGTCGAAATCAAAGATAGAAAAGGAATAGAAAACTAGGTTTCCGATCACCTATCAAGGCTAGAAACATGAAGAAAGGAGGCCACTAGTACAAAAATACCAGATTCTTTCCCAGACGAGCAGCTATTACTTGCCTCGACAGTGGAAAATGATCATGTCGTGACATTGGAAACAAGCCTTGCCTCGGCACTGACAAACTACATTGTCGCGGCATTACCCCTGACGGTTATGACGACCAAAATAGCACCATGGTATGCTAATATTGTTAATTTTTTATTTAGTGGTGTATTAACTTATAATTTTAACTATCAAGGAAAGAAGTGGTTCCAACATGATGCTAAGCATTATTTTTAAGATGAGCCTCTTTTATTCAAACAATGTGCAGATCAAGTTATAAGGAGATGTGTCCCCGAGGAGGGACAAAGAGAAGTACTTCAAAGGTGCCATGACTCACCATATGGAGGACACTTCGGATGAACCAGAACCGCAACCAAGGTACTTCAGTTCGGACTCTATTAGCCCACACTCTATAAAAATGCCCAAGATTTCTATAAGCAATGCGACCGATGTCAACAAACCGGCAACATCTCCCGGCGGAATGAGATGCCCTTGCAAATAATATTGGAAGTAGAGCTATTTGATGTATGGGGCATTAATTTCATGGGACCATTCCCATCATCCCGTGGGAACCTTTACATTTTGCTAGTAGTTGACTATGTGTCTAAGTGGGTCGAAACAATTGCCACCCCAAATAGTGATTCCAAAACTGTGCAGAAATTCCTGCAAAAACACATATTCACACGGTTTGGGATACCAAGAGCCATAATCAGTGATGAAGACAAGCACTTCGATAACAAACTCATTGTCGAGGCATTAAAGAAATACAACTACATACACAAGCTTGCCACGACAAACCACCCACAAACATATGGGCAGGCGAGATATCAAATAGAGAGCTAAAAGAAATACTCGAAAAGGTGGTTAACCCCTCTCGAAAGCACTGGTCTCTTTGGCTCGACGATGCATTAAGGGTATACAGGATGGCCTTCAAGACTTCATTAGGAATGTCCCCATGTCGACTTGTATACGAAAAAACATGCCATTTACCAGTAGAGATAGAACACAAGACATATTGGGCTATTAAAACAGTAAACATGGATTGAGAGAATGTTGTGCAGAAACGACTCATGTACCTCAATGAGATAGAGGAATTCCGAGCCGCAGCATATGACAACGCGAGAATATACAAGGAAAAAAATTAAATGCTGGCATGACAGCAAACTCCTGCTGTGGCAGTTCGTGCCTAGGCAGCAGGTGTTACTTTTTAATTCTCGCCTTCTATTTCCTGGCAAACTCCAATCACAATGGTATGGGCCGTTTTAAGTCGTCCAAGTCTTCCCACATAGAGTAGTAACAATAAAGTCCAACAAAGATGAGCATGAATTCAAAGTCAATGGGCAAAGACTGAAGCATTAATTGGGACCACATGCCATGAAGGACATGGAAGAAATCACTTTAGGGGATGCACACACATGCACTCCTTGAGCGTTCTGACCCATTCTCTCTACTTTTACTTTTATTTTTAATTTTTGCACTTTTCCTTTCCACATTTTTTTTCTTTTAGGAATAAATTGCTCTTTTCTTTCTTTTTCAGGGTACAGTTCATCTCGATTCTCTCAACGAGGTGGATGCCCCAACAGCAAACCCACCACATCATCCCGCTTCTAGTCGCACCGATAGTCCAAACGAATCAAGCGAGCAACTTCAAAGTTGAAGAGGCTTATTTTGCAGACTGAAAATGAAGAGGAGGAGGATTCTGCCACCTCTAAATCCATTTAAATTCCTCTTCATTTGTATTTTGCTGCTCATTTTGTTTGCCCTATATTTTGTGATTTAATTTTTTGTATCTTATATATGACTTGTAAAGCATTGAGGGCAATGCTTGGTTAGAGTTTGGGGTGTAGGTTGAAAGGCCGAGGAATTGCCATGTCGCGGCAGATAAATATAATTGCAGTTTTTTTGTTCTTAACTGTCTGTTAATTTTTTTTATTTACTGCATTGCCTTTACTCGACATAGCATGCCGCGAAAATATTTTCTCTCAATTGCCTTAGTTTAATTTTCTTTGGAGTCTTATTTCTTGGCAAAAGAAATATCTCTTCTTACCATTGTTTAGCATTGTTTTCTGCCTTTAGTTTTAGGATGTTTAAGGAAATAACTTAGGAAATTGCTTTTAGAAAATTTTGAGACTTTATGACTTGAATAAATTAAGGAGTTCTAGGATACTTAGAATATTCACTTGCTTAGAAAAATTATTGGGTAAAAAGATCATAAGTTAGAGGTGCCTATCACTGGCTCTTGTTAAACTTAGATCACTAGAGGTGCCCGAAACTAACTCTAGTCGATTACTTGCTTGAAAATACTAGAGGTGCCCAAAACTGGCTCTAGTTTGAAATTTTTTTCAAAAAACAAGGTAAAAGTAAGGAAGTTATTTAAGTATACTTAGAACCCTTTTTATCCTCTTGTCATAATTTACTCATTATTTCTTTTAGCTTGATCATAAGGAATCCCTAAGATATCTGACGAATTAAGGACCGAGAATAGTCATGGCCATGGTTTGAAGAGAGCAGTAAAAGTAAGACCAAGGAGACGGTTGTGAAAAAAATTAAGGTTTGGCAATTGAGTGCTTGCATTGCTTGAGGATAAGCAATAGTTCGAGTTTGGGGGTGTGATAAGTGCCCAAAAGTCTTATATTTTCTCCCTTTTTCATGGCAATTATCACTCAACATACACCCATTTGAGCTGCATAATGGCCTCCCATGCATTGTTTTTATCATTTATGCCTTTGATCTTTATAATATGTTTATCTTATGAAAAAAGATACTATTCAATGCATGTTTGGTGATTTTGCATAATTGCTTACTGCCAGAGCAGGAGGATGTCGTCACAACACAGAAAATAAAGGGAAGATGAGGCACAAATAGCATACAACAAACCATGATCAAGCCAAGTCACATGACAACTTCTACTAAAGAAAGTTGATTAAGCCTTACATAGCAGAGCAGACCAATGTCGTCGCAGCATATGCCAGGCTGCGGCAGCAACCTGACAGAGGGCAAAATGGATAAAGTGGTAGCCGACTTGTAGAGCCTTTAATGCTGAAATTTTCTACACACTTTGCGTGGCAGTCGAAGCTCGAAAAAAGGGTGAAAACATGGAATGAATGATAAAGTTGGATTTTAGGCAAATGTGCATAATGTAATAAATTAAAGAGATTTATTTCTTTAATGAAGACAAGTCTTAATACAACCTAACTTCCTCTCCTAGAAGGACTTTGCCTCCACCTTCCCCTATATAGGGAGCCTTGACCGAGAGAGAGGAGACGAGAGGGAGAACATCGAAGAAGAGATCACCAAAGAGAATAGAGCTTAGGATTAGTTTAATTATGTTATAATTTTCTTTAGGGTTAGGATTAGTCTGTTTAGTAGTTGTGTGAAAACTCTTTGTACTTTGTTTTTTTTCTTAACGCAATAAAAGTTAAGGTTTGTTTTTTCAGGATTTAATCACTCTTGCATTTTACTCAAGAGAGGGTTTGTGAGATCATCAATTTGTTCAATATTGGGAGAGTTAAGCTCAAGAAAGGAATAAGTACAGTTTTCGCCCCCACGTGGTGTTAACTAAATTGGCCTAGGTATAGGTTAGAGTTTCAGTGGCTAAAAGAAGTGTATTAACAGTTGGTGTTTGCCCTTTGATTCACGCCGGGAGGTATCATCAGAGTTCAGCCATCAACCAGTGTTCCATGCTTAGGGATAAGGTGGAACCACCCAAGGACGCTTTGCCGAGCCTTAACTGCATCTACCCAAGAGCAAGGGATTGTCGTGGCAGGGGAGTCAACCATTGCGGCCGCGGAAGGGATTTAGGTCATTTCCACGGTAGTAGTGTGTAGCTGCATTCAAGACAAAAACAAGTCAAAGAGAATTTCACACTACGATACATTTTAATCCGGCCCATCTTCTCATCTTGATATCTTTTATTTTATTTACTGTTTTTAATAGTTTAGTTGTTTTTAGATTAATTCAACTCTCAAAACTAAATTGTGTTTTTACTTTATTTCTTTTGCAGTGCAAGGAGGTAGAGCCAAGAGTTGAGTACCAATCCTTGTGCAGACGATACTCTATACTTATCCCTATATTACTTGCGTCGTATATACTTGCACAAATTGCGGAGCACTATTTATACGCAACACCAAGCAAGTAACATTTTCTCTTCTAATTATGCTTGTATGCAGGACGTTATGATCTTTGATCAATTAATACTATTAGGGGTAGCTGATATTCATGACCGACATAGGGATATGCGGCTCGATGTTGATAACATGTCATATGAGGTAATATATATTCTTTGCATCTTTCATCTTTTCTTTGTTTGAAAATTCTCACAGTAGAATTGTTTTGGTGGGTAATAGGAGTTATTGGCTCTGGAAGAGCGCATTGGTAACGTAAGCACAGGTTTGAGTGAAGAAATTATATTAAACCATCTGAAACGACGAAAGCACTCTAGTGCACCAGGAGCTCAGTTAGAGGCAGAACCGTGTTGTGTTTGTCAGGTACTGGATTTTCTCATCTGTATTTTTCTTAACTAATTTTATGAACCCCGAAAATAATTGTTTACCGACTTGCAAGAAGAATATAAAGATGGAGAAGATCTTGGGAAACTGGAATGTGGCCATGACTTCCATGCTGATTGCATTAAACAATGGCTGATGCACAAAAACTTATGCCCCATTTGTAAAACAACGGCTCTGACTAAATGAGACGATCGGTTGTTTTCAGGCAATTAGTGCTAACCCGGGGCAGAGAAAAGGCCTGACATCGAATGTTTGTGGCTTTGCTTCTGCAATTCATTGAAAATAGATGCGTTCAAGTGTGGCATATGCGGGCAACGGTTTTGATTCCGAGATAATCAATCCATGGAACTTGGGCAATAATAAACTGATTTTTACTTCCAGTTATGTTAAACAAGGCTACCTTTTTGGATGGATGACACAAATGTCTGAAGCACCGGGAACAAAAAAGCTTAGTTTCATTGTTTTTCATTTTCTAATAGTTGTATGTATGAATCTTCCGCACATTGGCAACCTATATTATCAAATCTCTCTTTTTTGCCAATAAATATTTAAAAAATCAATTTAGTCATAATTAAAATTACGATTAATCAAGTTCTCTCGCAATAGAATAAGATAGTGATATGATTCAACCTTTTTCTTCAGAGCATAATTTTCGAAGAAATTTCCCCACAAAGGTCACTAGGTTGATTCAAGTTTTAAAATCAAGAAGGCTAAGACATTGGAGGCTGAGAAGAAACCTCCATGGTTGACTAGTGGCATCATTCTTCCTTGCAATTCAAAAGTTCAGCTAGTTCTAGTCTTTTAATGATTATAATCCGACAGATTTTCATTTTAATAATGATAGTGTCTTGCGTTTTAAGTGTCGAATAGTTGTACTAAAAGATTCAGAGTCGAGGTGCACTATTCTGACAAAAGTTTATTCTACTCCTTTTGCTATAGACCTTGGTAGTACTAATGTACCGTGATTTAAAGAAAAAATATTACTGGGTTGGTTTGAAAAAAAAAAGTTGCAGAGTTTATTGCTCGTTGTTTGGTGTGTCAACAAGTTAAAGCTGAACATCAGTTTCTTGCTGGGTTGTTACAACCTATAAGCATTTCGGAATGGAAATGGGTTTAGTGTTTTAGGGAAGCATTTTTGTAATATGTATCTTACGTGTTTAATTTATCAATAAATTTTGCTTAGCAAAAAAAAAGTGGTGTGCTACATGTACGTGTTTCTACGTATCTGGTTTGTTCTAGTGTTTGTCATTGTAAATTTTCAAGATAAGTTTCAAATCTAAAAACCTTTATGAATCATTACAACACAACCAAATGATAATTATTTCGGTCGCTTCTTATTAACGATTATGAGAAACAAGGGACACACATTCAGTTAGAACAACTCAGGTTTTAGGGCAATGAGCTAGACAATTGTCTTTTGTGCCCCAACAAAGTCGTGGTGGTAATGTTGTACAGCACCAAAACATTAAGATTGGGGAATAAATGCATGGTGATTGTGTTATTTTGCTGCCTGATATTGCCTTCCAATCAATTTCATTGCTGTTGATGTCGATGCTAACGACTCTACTCGCTGTTGGATTGAAAATGAAAGCTTAAACATGTGTGATTGGAAGGGTATATCAGAAATTATAAGAAAACTACATTACAATATGTACCTTCATAGAAAGCTAGAAGAGAGACAAACACCAGAAAAACAAAAGTAAAACGAACAGCCATTAACTTGGTTCTTTCTCACTTACTCAGACACTGGTTTTTTTTTCACACACATTTGCACTCACGTCTACACACTCACACTCACTCATTGCTTTTCTTTTCTTAGCTCACAATTTCATACGTACAACTACATTTTACCCATATTTATAGTATCATAAACCGGCTCAGGAGAGTTCAATTTTTTCCCAACTTGCTTGCCGCAATTAGACTTGCTTAGTTGCTAAGTATTTTGTTCCATGCTGCTGCCACATCATCTTCTTGATTTGTCCATAAGCTATTATCCACAGCTTAATTGCTAAGGATTTGGCTTCATTCAGCAACAAATTATAGACTGTATCTTTAGTTTTGACTTGGTGGGGTTGCTTTATAGCTTTACCCGACTCCAGTTTAAAGGTATATCATGTGGGTGTGGCAACTTATTTCATGCATTAAAGGCTCTTTAAGCTAAGGATTGATCTAGCGTTTATAAAAGGTAGGTGATATATTATCTAAAAAAATTTAGAATTTTCTTCCATTTGCTCTGATACCAGTGTAATAAAGTTGGTTGTATTTCCGTAGTGAATTTATTCGGTTCAAAAAGTTCAATAATTTTGTTATTGACTTCTTTTATTTCCACCTCAGTCGTATTTGTATATTCATTGAAAGAGGTCCAACTGATTGCTAAGTCTTCTGCTAGGTCTTTAATATCAGAATTTTTTGTCCGAACTCTTAAGCATAAACATTCTTCTATTAAAGGATCTGTTATGGATATAAAGTAGTTTGGTTTAACTTTAAATCATATTCCTCCTGCATGCAGATTTGATTGGATTCGTCCAATAAGTGATTTTACTGGGTTTTCAAATCTTTTATCTAAGAGTACAGCTATGATTGGTATATCATGTCCTCTCCTAAATAAAGGTTTTATTGTTAACATTATTACTCCTAAATGTATATATCTAACTTGAGGATATTTATGTCTTATTCTTTTAATTTTTTCTTTAGTAAATAAAGGAATTTCTGTTAATCCCCCTCTAGTATCCTTAGCTACGGTATTGCCACTAATTGTTTCTATATGTCTTTGAGTCCAGATTTTAAATTTTGATATCTTATAAATTTCTTCTTTAGAAATATGATTTTTATTAATTTTTTCTAATATATCATTGTAGAGATCTTTTTCTTCTCCTATAATATTTCCTAGTTTTATTTCTTGTTGTTCATTATTAGGAATTTCTTCCATCTGGGTTTTGGAATTATCCTTTATTTTTAACATGAATATGTAGTCTTCACTATTGCTATCTGTATCTGTATCTGACTCTGATTCTGATATTAATTCGTATAATATTTCTTCAGGATTTATTTCCTCTTCAAAACATACTTCTAATTCTTGTTCTTCAAGAGTTTTAATCATTTTCCTAGCATTTTTCCCTTTGTTAGGACATTCGAATGCTAAATGACCTTCTTCATCACAGATAAAACACCTACATTTATTTTTATTGATTTTAAAGTTGTTAGTAGTTTTTCTTCTAACGAATCTTTTTCTTTTATTATTATTATAAGGATACCTAGATTGTTTCCAAGGTTTCCATCTATATAGCCTATATCTTTTGTTTTTCTTTTTTGGGTACTTTTTAGGATTTGAACGTATTTGTTTACGGAAAATTCTACAACGGGCGACGAACATTGATGAACACCACTAACGATGAACACCGATGAACACCATTAAATTAATTAATAAAGATTAAAATTCTCAAGGACTTAACATGTAATTAATAATTATTTAAAATAAAATTTCAATTAAATTATTTTTTATATATATTATATTTTTAATATTTATTTTCAAATAATTAAATCAAATATCAACCATCGTCAATCCCTAAATTAAAAAAACCTAATTCTCCTCCTTGCCGTTCCAACCGCCGTTAGCCACCTTCTGTCGGCGATATTATCACCGTCACGCCTTCGACCTTACTGCAGCCTATCCGCCGTTCCCCGTCGTTCGTGCTGTAAATCTGGTAAGGTTTCTATTTTTATTTTGATTGATTAGGACTTGTCGACAGTCATCACTGTCATCGGCAGTCACCGCGGCTGTCCGTATGCGACGTCCGGCATCTCCAATTCCGACATCCCCTAATCCCCAAATTAAAATACTTGATCCATACCACCTCTTGTCAAATTCTTTTGGCCCTGGACTTATTTGAAAGGTTTCTATGTTTTCATGCACTCAAATAACAAATATGATTGCTGCATCAACTAGCTAAGAAATATTAATGAAAATTTTGTCATTTCTTAAAAATTGCATAATTGAATGCATTCATCGTCTCTCCATATATTTAGACTATATAAAGGAACAAGCATATATCTAAAAGCTGTTACTGCACTTCTCAGTGAAAGCATAAGTGCATCTTAAATGATGTTCTTTATTTTGTTGGTGGACGTACATGTGCTTTGGTTTCACACACATAAATACAATGAGATGTTTTACTTATTTTTACAATTTTTTAACAGAGTAAAATCATACTCCATTAAATCTTCATTTGTTTTGTTATACATGTCAGAAAGACATCGTCAATGGAGTCTGTTGATTCTTCTGGTAAAGAAGAGTAAGTTACTCATTAGACCTTATAACTTTTTGCTTTGTTATGTGAATTTCTTTTAACTAATAGTCTGCATTTGAAAACTTGCTTAGCACAAGTATGAATTTTAATCCATCTTAAAAATCTGTCTACATCTATTTTTAACTTGGTGTTGTTGCAAGATCACATATGTTAAAACAGTGTATAGTTGAATTATTTTATTGAAATGTCTAAATATAACTTGCATTTGATGTCTACCATATTATATTTTCAAAATCAATTTATTGGTTTTTCTTCTTCTCTAGACTTGCTATATAGAGGCTTGAGATTGCTAAGAATGACCTACAACATCGAATTGCAAAAGAGGTAAGTAGTGAGCACTACTTTTTTTGAAATCATAATATGCTCTACCAAAATATATTGTCTACCCCTGACAAATTGCTCTCATCCTTCTATGGGCTAGAGGAAATGCAATTTTACAAGCTAGCTTGGAAAGAAGAAAACAAGCCTTGCACGAATGTCGCTTGGCACTTGAACTAGATGTATTTCTTGCTAACCTATTCAACACTTATTTTTTCCAAGAAATTTTTATTTTTTTAATATGTTTGATGATATTTGTACTATATATTCGATACGTAATTGAGTGTTAAGAATTTTTTATTTACAATCATTTTGGATTAGTACCATGTGCTTTTTAAGGCTTGTTTCTATACATTTCTTTGTTTGCTTTAGTGAGAAATTAAATACTAACTTTATTGCTAGTAAGGGTTCATCGTTTGATTTTAAATTTGATGCTATCATCAAGAACGACAACTGTGTCTTGTTTATATTACCTTATTTTGTCTATTCTATTGGGTCTTACTCTTAAATTTGATACTTAAGATGCTAAATCTGTGAACTTCTTTACCTGTAGAAAGAGAAGTTTTTAGAACTCTTTGGACACTAACAATAGAACAGGTTCATTCAGTTGCAAATATCTTTCTTCTGTTGTTTCTTACATCCAATATAAAATGCCTTTGGTAAGAGAGTGTTTTTGGATTGATGATGGTTGCTTAGAGGACTGGATGGAATCTAATCTGCAAAGGGTCATGCTAACTTGACGAGTTTGTGGCTTGCAGTTACTGTGAAATAGTTTTATATGAAATTATTTACCTTAACTTTTGCGGACATAGAGCAAAAGGGTAATAATTGAATACTTTATGAACTATAAATTGTTGTGTAGAATCTTTAACAGTGAGCTAAAATCTACTTTCTTTCAAAGGAATGACTCTTCTTAGACAATTTTTCTAACCTTTCGGTGAAGAATTATGGTACTAGTTTTGTCCCTACTTACCTTTAAATGTTTGTGCAGGTTTCTAAATTACAAGAGTAGCTGCAAGCTGAAAAGAGATCTTAGAGCTGCCCTTGAAGTTGGATTGGACATGTCATCTGGACAATTTTTTATTTCATGTGAAATAGATTCCAAGGTTAGTACTGATGTTAAATGAATCATTATTTTTTTTATAAATTTAGCATTCCTTATTTTTATAACTTAAAATGATGTGAAGACAAAGGCTGAGCTAAAAGAGATTGCTCTTGTTGAAGCTGATGTGGCTAGCATGAAGCAGAAAGTTACGGAACTCCATCATCAGTTGAATCAACAACGACATCATCATTTTAGTTTTCTATCTAATGCATGTGACCATTATCTACATATCCAAAATCATAACTCTCAACAGTGAGTTTATGAATCTTCTGTCCATTTATTTCTAAAGCTTTATATGTCTAAACTTAGTTGGCAGTTGCATGGCAGATTCATAAGGTCATAATGATTGTTATCAACGAAGAAATTACTCATGTCAGTACTGAATTAAGATTTCGAACTTTCTTTATCAGATGAATTTTTATCTTTGCATATTGGTGCACAAAATCATGTGCCTTGTTTTGACTGTTGGTTCCTTGCGTTAGTAGTTATCTTTCAAGTTCCCTCTTGAGGCATCCTTCAACAGCTTCATCAGCTCTGGTATAATTAACAAGTTGTCTTGAGTTTTTCAAGGAAAGGCGCTCCCATATAATAGAATAGCTTCACAACCTCGATTTGAACTATGAAATATTCTTGCAGGACTTTTTTACGCAAACCATCATCATCACCCCCATGGAACTAACTAGTGAAACTAGAGTAACAATGTTACCATGTGGTGTTTGTACATTTTAAATTGTTTCATGCAAATTTATCTTTTTTTCTTTTGGGGGTTGTGAAGGTGATTGGAGTTGTAATCAGGATTTTAATTTTTGGACGAGACTGTAAAGTAAACCAATAATTGTGTCAATAATAATCATTTTTGAATAAGGTTATTACCCAACAAACGGAAAAATGAACGCCGCCGGCAACAAGGTGCAGCGCAAGGAGGCCAATAAGATTGAACGCCGGCAGCACTGGACTGTCTACGTAGGGAGGATATCGGAGACGCTGCATTGGAAAGGGTTATGGCAAGTTTTTGATAGACACGGCGAGGTTATCGACGCATTCATCCCTCGGAAACGGGCAAAAGATGGAGGACGATTTGGATTTGTTAGGATGGCCAGCAAAGAGGATGCGGATCGAGCGATTGAACGCCTCAACAACAAGTGGATTTATGGATCTCGATTGAGAGTGAGTTTGGCAAGATTCGCCGATCGCGGATCGTTTCAACGAAAGAGGGGGCTAGATGAACACACTAGTAAGGAGAATAGGGAAGAAAAGGGTCAATCCAATAGCATGAATTCAAAGAGAGATCCTATCACGGCAACGACAATCAAAGGGTATGTTGACGAAGAGAAAGTGGGCGTTCTTCGACACTATATGGTGGGTTGGTGTGATAGACAATGGAGTATAAAGGAAATAGCAGCAAGGATGCAAATCCCCGATCACCATGGACTATCTATTATGCGAATCGTTGGAACGGCGATATTGTTGATGTTCAAGGATGCAAAAACGATGGAAGGGGTGTTGGAAAAAACGAGCTTCAGCGATTGCTTCTCCAAATTAGAACGATGGGATCCGGGGATGTTGATACAATCACGACGGGTTTGGATTTCTGTCCGAGGCATTCCGGTGCATGCTTGGTCTTATGAGACGTTCGAGAGTATTGCGACACAGTGGG
Source organism: Hibiscus trionum (assembly GCA_030270665.1). Classification (NCBI taxonomy): domain Eukaryota; kingdom Viridiplantae; phylum Streptophyta; class Magnoliopsida; order Malvales; family Malvaceae; genus Hibiscus; species Hibiscus trionum. The sequence goes on from BSYR01000016.1 coordinate 3,552,062, forward strand.
GATCACTTGTACGAGTAGCAGAAACCACATCAGCGCCGACATCTTTCGAACGTGGCTGGATATTGATTGAAACGGAATCGATGGAGGCCATTGATACCCAATTGATGTTGGATGTCGAGGGTAAGCTATATCGGATTTTTGCTCAAGAGGTGACCATATTTGGGCCTCTCATCGATTGTGAATGCACAGTAACTAGTGAGGATGACAGTGATGACTCGTCTGAGGGAAGCTCGTCGGAATACGTACCGGATTCGTGCATGGGGGACGATTCTGCTCGGCAACACTTTGATGAAACAGGAGCAGGGGTAACGGATTGGACTACCAACCAATTATGGAATGACGCCTATCTAGGGGATAAGGAGGCTGTCGATATTACGTCGAAGGTCATGGCTGGATGCGATATGTTGATGCCGGGGCACAATGGACCGCCACGAGGCGGTGGTGATGATGAGATGAGATGATTTGGTCCGGTAGTAGGGGACTGCAGTGGAACGAGGAGTCCTAACGAAACTGAAGTTCTTAGGATTGGAGTTACTGAAGCCAATCCAAACTCCCAAGATACAGCGGCTACTCAAACTCCTCTATCAATTCAGGATAATCTTATTGAAACTCAAGGCCAACGGGGGGAGACGGAATTTGGGGAGAAGGATACGGCAGGTTTGATTTCAGTCCCGATATTGGCATCTATAGTCGACCAAAACGACGTGATAGCAATACCGGTTGAAAGAATTGGTGACGTACAAGATTCACGGCAATCGGAAGTTGCTGTTGATGTTATCCCAGTTTGGATTAATGGTGTGCTGAAGAAAACAAAGTCTGTGAACGCTTTATCGGGGGAGACGAATAAAACGAAGCAGGGGAGAGGACGGCCGCGGAAGAATGGAGGCCGCGCATCCCAATCAGTAATTGCGGATGCTTCTTTAACAGATTCAGATTTTGTCCGTAGACAAAAAGTAATTCACCGCGAAGCTACAGCAACTGCGGCTTTAGGGAATTTGGTGGGTGTGACGTCGATAGGTCATGAGGAAGAAATATTGCGAGACTTGTCGCGAGTGCTGCAGGACGGCATTCGTCAATAGAGATTATGCGTTTATTGAGCTGGAATGTTAGGGGGTTGGGGTCCGTGTTGAAGAGGAGACGGGTTGGAGATGTGATTCGGAAACATCGTTTTGATATGGTTTTGCTGCAAGAGTCGAAATTAGAGGAGCTGAGTCCGTCGTTGGTAGTTGGGCTGTGGTATAGCGATGGATATGAATTTTCTTTTTCGCCATCAGTGGGAGCATCGGGTGGTATTCTAGTAATATGGGAGAGTGACAGATTCGTGTTGGAATCAGTTGAAATTGCGAGGCATTTTGTTATGCTGCAGGGACGTTGGAGACATGAGGATATGGTGTGTTATATTTTGGCGGTGTATGCACCATGTGACGCGATCGAGCAGGAAGGGCTATGGCAACAGTTGGTGCATGCAATTGACAATTATTCGGGACCTTATTGTGTTGCGGGGGATTTTAATGCGGTGTTGCAATCATCGGAAAGAGCTGGATGTAGTACGCAGTCGCGAGGTATGGCTTCTTTTGTGTCGTTTGTACATGATGCTTGCTTAATTGATTTGCCTTTGAGGGGAAAGCAATTTACATGGTTTGGGAGGGATCGCTGTAAGAGCCGTATAGATCGTTATCTAGTAAATTCGAAGTGGCTAGATTGCTTTTCTCGCATGGATCAAGTATCGTTACCGCGTGGTATTTCGGATCATGCCCCTATTTTGTTATTGTGTGATGATATCGATTGGGGTCCTCGACCATTCCGTTTCATTAATGTATGGTTAGAGGAGAAGCGGAATGTTAATCGTATGGCGGAAGAGTGGTGTAGGTTGACGGGAATGGGGATTGGAAACTCGAACATATCGGTTAAGCTCCGCCACTTGAAGCTCTTCCTAAGAAAGTGGAACAAGTCCGACTTTGGGGACATTGAAAAGGAAATTTCTAGTATCCAAAGCCGTATTGAATGCCTAGACAATGCAGAGGTGGAACAAGCCGTGGGGGAGGGGGGCGATGTTTATGATCAACGGCGGGTTTGGCTACAAGCTCTATGGCGCGCGATCCGTAAAAAAGAATCGCTATGGCGACAGAAGTCACGTGCGACTTGGCTGAAATTGGGGGATAGGAATACAGCATATTTTCATAGGGCAGCGAAGTTGCGAGCGTGTTGGAACTCCATTGTTGGTTTGAATATAAATGGAAGTTGGGTGACTGATCCGAACAGGCTGCGACGATATATGGTAAGTTTTTTTCTAGACATTTTGCCGCGGAAGAGAGACTAAGCACTTGGAAGTTTGTGGGTGCGTTCAATAGGGTCGACGATAGTGAAAATTTGGCTCTGACTATGCCTTTCTCGATGAATGAGGCATGGGAGGTGGTGCGTGGGAGTGATGGTTCAAAGTCTCCGGGACCGGATGGCTATAGTATGGAATTTTATAAGCGGTGCTGGGCGATAATTAGTGGAGATGTGGACAGGTTCTTGACGGATTTCTTTTCCACTGGAAAGCTACCCCAGGCGTAAATAATACATTTATTGTTCTTTTGCCGAAAGTGGATTCGCCAGTTTCTTTAAATGAGTATCGCCCGATCAGTTTATTAAATTCTATCTATAAAATTTTGGCGAAAATTCTAGCTCGGCGTCTACAGGTAGTGCTGGGTGGTTTAATCAGCGATCATCAATCAGCTTTTGTCCGTGGCCATCAGATAGTGGATGGGATCCTGTTGGCTAATGAAACCCTCCATTCTATGCGTAACAGTCGAGAGGGGGGTTGTGTGTTGAAGCTAGATTTTGCGAAGGCTTATGATTGTGTTCGTTGGGAATGTTTGGATCAGATTATGGGTTCTATGGGTTTTAATGGAACATGGAGGGGATGGGTGATGGAATGTATTAGGACAGTTCGCCTATCGGTTTTATTGAATGGCAGCGCAACGAAGGAATTTGATATGAGACGAGGGTTACGACAAGGCTGCCCCTTATCGCCGTTGTTGTTTGTCATAGTGGCTGAAGCGTTGCATCGTATACTGGTACAAGCGGAGAGACGAGGGCTGATTCAGGGTATGGAAGTGGCACCAGGGGTGACGATAACACATCTCCAGTTTGCAGATGACACAGTTCTTTTCTTCAGAGCTTCGGTAGAGGCAGCTTTGAATGTTCGAAGGCTCTTGTGTTGCTTCCAGGTATGTTCCGGCTTGCGTATCAACTTTGCAAAGTCGTCCCTATATGCGGTTGGTGTAGATGCTGCGTTGTATGCATCAATGGCCGAGGTTTTGTCTTGCCGTCAGGGGGAGTTACCGTTTATTTATTTGGGCTTACCGTTGGGTGTCAATCCGCGCAATAGTGCTGTTTGGGAACCGGTTATTGCATCTGTTCGTCGCAAGCTCGCAGGCTGGAAGAGGACATCGTTATCTTTTGCGGCACGGGTGACTTTGGTAAATTCTGTCTTGTCCTCTCTTCCTGTGTATTATATGGGTCTGTTTCGAGTACCGAAAGGGGTGATCGCTGCGATAGATAAGTTGAGGCGTGCGTTTTTATGGGGTGGTGTTAATTTACAACGCAAAATGAGTAGGGTGCATTGGAACTTGGTGTGTCGTCCTCGGCATATGGGAGGATTGGGGGTGGCCGATCTTGAAATTCGAAACAAGGCATTGCTGGCAAAGTGGGCATGGCGATATGCCCGGGATGAGAAATCGTTGTGGCGGGCTATTATTGTTTCTAAATATGGTGAAGCGGCACAGTGGTGGCGGTTTAATACATCATTTAGGGGAAATGTGTCCGTAATATGGAAACAAATAGTGCACACGGTCAGCTCGGAGGGAGTGCAACAGCATATGGGAGAGTCTCGGTTCTTTTGGCATGTTGGGTCGGGGGAGCGTGTGATGTTCTGGTTTGATGCCTGGTGTATAGAGCAGCCTTTGAAAGACGTGTTTCCGCGTCTGTTCTCTCTTGCGGTTGACCGTTTGGCATTGGTGCGGGACGTAGCCGTCGAGGGGAATTTTCAGCAGGTTAGTTGGGATATGGTGTTTCGCCGTAGTCTGCGGTCGTTTGAAGCTCGACAATTGCATGACTTATGTGCTTTGGTGTGCCCGTTTCGGTTGCGACAAGGTGAATTGGACATGATCGTGTGGAAGCCGGATGCCCATGGGACATTTTCCGTCAAGGGATTGTCACGGTTGCTGATGTTGGACAAAGAGGGCGAGAGTGACTTAGGGGACTGTTTTGCGTGGAAGGTATTGGTTCCTCCGAAGGTTCAGGCGTTCCTATGGTTCACTTGGTTGCACCGATTGCCGACGTTCGCTTTTCTACGGAGGCGTGGAGTTGATTTGGGCGACAATCATGTGTTGTGTAGGAGGTGTCGCGGGTGGGAGGAGGATGTGGAGCATCTATTCTATTGTTATCCGCTGGCCCAAGAATTATGGAATTGGTTCCGAGGATGGTGGGCGATTTCATTGCCTTTGCCGAAATCATTAGCAGACTTCCTTATCCCGGATATGCATTGTTCCTTCACGGGGTTACTACGGAAGCTGTGGGTGTCAAGTATCGCAGCTTTGTTAGCGTAATGATCTTGTTTTCAATGGGAAGTCCATTCCGGTTTCTGAAATCTGTTTTTTGGTGAAGCTGCGATCTTTCTATTGGGTGAAGACCCTTAAAGAGGGCTTAATGGTGAGTGAGAATCTTTGGTGGGATTGTCCGAGCATGTATAGGGAAGAGGTAGCTAAAAATTTAGACCGTGTGGGTGTGTGTTGGGAACCACCGCTCGGTTCTACTTTGAAGTTCTCAGTGGACGGGTCAGCACGTGGAAAGCCAGGACCTGCGGGTTTTGGAGGGGTATTGCGCGATGCCCATAGTCGCGTCCTTGCTTTGTTTTCAGGGCCTCTCGGTTCTCTCGGTTCTCTTGATTCAAATGTGGCAGAGATTAGGGCGATAGCATTTGCTTTGGAGTTTTATTTAGCTTCCAAGTGGGTGGATCGACCTTTAATTATAGAGTCGGATTCCAAGGTAGCAATCGGTTGGGTGCTGCAGGTGGACCGTCGGCCGTGGCGCTTATGGGAGTCATTTTGTGTGATAGACCGAGCTTGTACGCAGCTAGGTTCGGTTTGTTTCTCACACATCTTTCGGGAGGCGAATGGGCTAGCTGATGCTCTAGCGAAGGAGGGGGTATCCCGAGTCTCTTTGTTTCAGGCTTCGCTTTGAGTTGTATGGGGGGTCGTTTCGTTTCTGTTTTTCAGTCGATATGTCGTACTCTTTTCCTCCAGTAGGTTTAGGGAGGTTTTTAATGAGGCGCATGTCGGACTAGCGTTGTATAACTTCTCGAATAATATACTTCGCTTTGCTGATAAAAAAAAAAACAAATGTCATTGAAGTTTTGAACAAAAAAGAAGTATGACATTGAAGTAAAATTACTTCTCACATTTTGAGCACTACCTTGTATATTATCATCATCTCTAATATGTTACATACATATGAAAAGGTTGAGTTGTCGCCAACTCATCCTTCCGAAGTTTACTTCGACCACCATTGTTCCTAGAATTAATCATCTTCCGGGTGGCTAAACAATTACTTTCAATGGTTAAGTTAGTATATAAAAAACTACTTAATTTTTTTAACAAAAAATGTGCTTTTATACATATGTATACAAAAGTTTGCATAAGCTTACATATTTACTCTATTTTTGTGCAATGTAACATAATGTGTATCAAAAAAAATTCAATTTGAAAAACTATCAAGGGTACTCATAAATTAGTAACTTCTTCGAGGACTCCTTGAGTTATGTGTCCTTCTAGATCTGCAAAAATTTACAGTGTATTGTTAGGTCCCCAAGCACAACACTAATTTTGCAATTGCACAAGAAAAGAACAGCAAAAAAATTTCCAGTTTTCAGAAAATTAAGTTTCGGGGTTTGGCCAAGTTTGGTGCTTGGCATTTGGGTCAAGTACTCAAGTTAAGCTGGTTTGTGCCCAAGTAAGTCATTTCTAGTTTCACTCGTCTAGACTCAAATAGTTCAATTTTGGATTGATTCAATTCCAAAGATTAACATGTTCCATAAATTGAATAGGCTCTATTGATTTATTTCACCAACCTATCCAAACTCATCAGCATGTTAAGAGACACAAACCTCATTTTTTTCTTTTGAAGGCTCTAGTACTGATTCTATTGCTAAAGGCTCAATCAAAATTGATTGTCTATTAGAAGTTTTGCTTCATCTATGGTGGATACGACATTTTTTGCTTCTTCAAACTTATCATACACGATCAATGCATATCCCTGATTGAAAACACTTGCATTAAATCTTACTTGAACAAAACTTACAGAATTATAAAGAAAACAATGTAAACAAGGGCAAAGTTTGTAAAAGAATAGTTCTTTGTATCATTATTCATTATCTTCAAACAATAGTCCAATGTTGTGAAATAAAGACATTAACATGCGTCAAGCTAGCTTTAACTAACAATATAAAATGGTTAGAAGCATAGAACTGCTTGATATCTTGCAGTATAACTAAACCCAAACTCTCTAATACATATAGAAAACACAAAACTATAAATATTATACATACAGATAAAGAGTCAAGATACCTACAAAACACGCACATACATATGCATGCAAGTAAACACATGAATATATAAAAACGAAGCAATGTAAAAGAATTCCACCACCATAAAGATAACTTAGAAAGATATACCATTGCAAAAAACAACGGTATAAAGGCAGCACCAATTTACAAAGTTAACTACCTTGACAAATCTAGTGAAGCGATCAAGATTTAAATGCAAATTCTTGATCTCTCCAAATTCACCAAATGCATTGCGCAAATCATCCTCTTGTGCTTCCTCATGTACACCATTGACAAAAAATAATCCCTCCTTCAATAGCTGCACATTTATTAATGAGAACAAAAAATCATATATTACTATTCACAAGAAGAGTTCACAACAATACAAGAAAAAATTTATTTCATTCTTGGACACAATTGCTATTATCTACCATGTTAATTTTATACAACTTAAGATAAATTATCATCGTGTAGGAAATGAAGGGATGCCCACAACCTTAAAAGTTGCAGGAAAGATCTAAACGAGGTTTTAAAAAATGTCCTATGGTTTAGTTAATGAAACAAAGTGAACTTCAACCGTCAGTCAAGATGTTATATACTCTTAGTCATTTTACCATCATCCAACGGTCCAAAAAAAGTAAAAGTGTAAAAAAGAGTAACTTACTCTTCTTCACCAGAAGAATCAATAAACTTCATTGATAGTGTCTTTCTGACATGTATAACAAAGCAAATGAAGATTCAATGGAGTACGGTTTTACTCTGTCAAAAAACTGTAAAAATAAATAAAACGTCTCATCGTGTTTTTGTGTGTGAAACCAAAGCACATGTCGTCCACCAACAAAATAAGGAACAACATCTAAGATGCACTTATGCTTCACTGAGGAGTGCAGTAACAGTTTTTAGATATATGCTTTTTCCCTTATATAGTCTAAATACAGGGAGAGATGACGAATGCACTCAATTATGCAATTTTTAAGAAATGACAAAATTTTCATTAACATTTCTTAGCTAGTTGACGCAGCAATTATATTTGTTATTTGAGTGCACGAAAACGGAGCAACCTTCCAAATAAGTTCAGGGCCAAAAGAATTTGACCAGAGGTGGTACAGACCGAGTGTTTTAATTTGGGGATTAGAGTTTTGGAATTTAGGGATTAGGGGTGTCGAAATTGGGGATGTCGGGCGTCGCACACGAACAGTCGCGGTCACTGCCGATGACAGCAGCGACTATCGGTAAGTCCAAATCAAACAAAAAAAAACAAAAATTTTACCGGATTTGCAGCGCAAACAGCGGGGAACGGCGGACAGCCTACAGCAGGGACAGAGGCGCGACGAAGACAATCTCGCCGGTGGAAGGTGGCTAATGACGACTGGAACGGCAAGAAGGAGAATTAGGTTTTTTAATTTAAAGATCGACTATGGATATTTTATCCAATTATTTAAAAACAAATATTAAAAAATAGAATATATATAAAAAATAATTTAATTAAAATTTTATTTTAAATAATTATTAATTACATGTTAAGTCCTTGAGAATTTTAATCTTCATTAATTAATTTAATGGTGTTCATCGGTGTTCATCGTTAGTGGTGTTCATCAATGTTCGTCGCACGTGGTAGACTCATCCTTTGTTTACACCCAAATTCCCACTCATTTTGTAATATTTTTGTACAATGCCTATCACCTAGCTTGTTCTTCACTTGTTTAGAGGCTTTTGTTTGAAGACAATGTTTTGTTATTCTTTCTTTTACAAAGCTGATTCTATTGCCTATAGAATCTATAAACTTTGTTTCAATTCCTGCAAGGCTACCATGTTTTTCAAGATAGGAATCATATTTGTTTATACAAATCTCATCCCATGGCGGTGGTAGTTTATGGAAAAATTGTTTTTTTTTCAGAATTCTACCTTATCATTTTTTAACTTTTGATACTCATGAAGGAATTTTTTAGAAAATTCTTCTAAGTACCTAATATCACATAATTTTATTTTTGATAAAATATAATTAGCTTGACCGTCTTGATCTTGCTTATCAGTATAACCACAAAATTCTGTTTTTAGAATTGTTGTTAATCCTTTTAGTACATCTTTGGGCATTTGAATTTGGTTAATTAACTGCTCTTTTTGCTCTCTATCTATATCAGATTCTTCCCACCTACGAAAGAATTGTAAAACATCTCCTTGAAAAGTTCCAACAAAGTAATTTAAAAATTTTTCTTTTGTCCAATTATTGTTATTTACAACAATTGTCATTGACTGAGCCCAATCATCTATAATTTTTTTCATAGTCTGATATGGGAACATTAGTTAGATCTAAATATACTCCTCCTTGAGCAACATTTCTTTTAGTAAGACTATCTATTACGTAAGGGACTGGTTGTGATGTTTCACCTGTTTGTTCAATTTTGACTTCATTGGTAGCTATATTTTCATCTATAATTTGGTTTGTGTTTTCAACCTGTTCTATTTTTTTATTAAAAGATCTTAATTGATCGTCCTCAAAAAGTCAGGGTATAATTTTCTTTTTCCTTTAGGATCTGGATCTGGTGGTTCAATATCCATATGATCTGGAATTTCAATATTTTCATAAACTTCTGAGGAAGTGTTTTCTTCATCAGATATTTCATGGCTAGTTGTTTTTATTATTTCTAAGTCATCTGAACTACCACTACTGCTACTTTCAGTAGTATCATATTTTAACATATAATGATATTTAAAAAGTGCAAACAAATCTTTATGTTCTTCATAAAGCTGTTCAATTAATTTTAAATATTCTATTTTTTCATTTTTGTCCTTAGAATCCAGAAATTTAATTTTCCAATGCTCTATAAGTTCTTTATAGGATTGAAAATTATATTTTTGTTGAGATTTATACCTTTTTGATTTTTTCTTTTTCTCGCTATTATTGGATGTTTCTTCATCTGATAAGGCGAATATAGTAGTACTATTACCGTAATATAAAGGTCCTAAATCTTCTTGTTTAGAAGATACCACAACTTGTTCTAATATATTGTTCATATCGGATAATAATTTTTTAGACTCATTATTTAGGTCTAATTCGGTTACTGCTCCTAAAGTAGTAACTTGTTGTTCTACTTTATTTATCTTGTTATACATTTTATTAAAATATACAGAAGTAATATCTATTAGACTATTTAAACTTTTATTAACAGCTGATATATTGTTTTCATTTTTAGAGTCTATATGCATAATATGATTGTAGTCTTTATCACCGTAAAGGCAATCTGATTCTTCCATGATATTTTCTAAGGTACCTAAAATCGTCTGTTACTGTGAAGAACACAAGCTTAACTAAGATAGCCAAAAGTCTTAATTACAGACAGGGCTAAACGTAAGCAAAATAACATATATATGAGTTTTAAGAAAATTACCAGTGGAATTTCAGCAGAATTTCAGGTTGAAAGACTTGTAATATATTATGATTTTTAGCCCTCCAGAAACGAAACGCTAGGTCCTCTGATACTAGTGTAGTGGAGGGCTGAAAATCTAAGTAATACAATTTTAGAATTATTATCTTTATCTCATGAATATCCACTAAATGACTTCCAATATTTTGTTTCCTTTCTCTTTCAACTTACCGTTTTGGGGATCCAAAGAAAGAATGAAAGAAGGCCCCGAAAAGAATTAAAAAAAAGTTATATATGTAATTCCATTGTTGTTATATCTGCGAGAAGACTCATCTAGACAATAACAATAATTTAGGTAAGAGAGTTATTATCGTCCCAAATATGAGCTTTGACCATAAGTGGTTAAAAAACATCTGTCGTTCAAAAAAAACTCTGCATTTCAGCTTTATTTTCGACCATAATGAAACATACCTAACTTTAAGTGTGTCCAAAGAAAAAATAGTCCAAAAATCATTTTCCTACTAGTTAAATGACTCTATAATGAATGTTACACACTTATATGCACTATTAGTACTACTACTACATATCAATATGCGTTGTTAATATGTTACGCACTAGAGTGATTACATGATTGTAACCGTTAGATCAGGGGCATATGCACCATTGTTCTTATTAGATTAAGTGACCTACAATTGAAAAAAATTAAGAGAATTAAGAAATTAAAAAAAAGCTTAGATACATAATGAAAAATATTTCAAAAAAAAAATTAACTCAATAAAATTTATAAGATATCTCTGATTAATTTTTTTTTGAATATGTTGGTGTGATATAAGGGTGATATTTGTTCAACTTTTTTAGTTTTTTTTAATAAGGCACACATACTGTGTAAAATTTGTACTCGAACTCGAATCACCTAATTGTATTGCATCATTCTTTACCACTGAAACAACAAGAGGTGAACCATCGCTGACAAAGTTATCAAGCAATGAAAAGCAGATAATATGAGATGCACAGTGAAGGATGGTGGTTACCTAAGCATAACTTCATTTAATTGTGCTAACAGTTACATGTGTTGGATGGTAGGGCTAAATAATAAAACTGACTAATGAAAATTAACCTGAATCAAAGTATTTACCGTTTATAAGTTTTAAAATCACGATTATTCGAAATGAATATAATTCTATGAAATAAATAATATTAATATATAAATATATATTTTAAACTACTTCAGATTAATTTAAATTATTTTATGAAATAAATAATATTAACATATAAATATATATTATTTTCACATATATATATATATATAAATAAAACAATCTTATTTTTATATACTATTAATAATATAAATATATTATTTTTAAAAACCCCAAAATATTTATAAAAATAATATATTATATTATTAATAATATATAAAAACTCTAAATCCTAAATTGTTAATCCACAAACCCCAACCCTCAAACTTAAATTCTATACTTTAGAGTTTAGGATTTAAGGTTTAAGGATTTTTTATATTTTTAAACTCCATCCTTTCTGATTGTGCTAGATTTTCTGTTTCCCTTCAAATTCAAACGATAACAAAGTACAATCCCGGGCTGGGTCCCTTAACACTACTACTTGATTTGCTGCCAATCTAATTTTCACTGGATATCACATGCCTGGTATTTATAAAGGAAACTTCTTGTTCAATAGAGCAATGCTAATTGTGGAGAATTTGTGTATGTTTCTGTTTTCCCTTAGTCTCATTTGTCTGAAAGGCATGTCCTTGGGCATTGTTATCCAAAATTCTTGCACTAATCCATGAATCAGTCATTCATGTGTTGCACTTTATTCTCTATTTTGATCGCTCAAAGATAAATGCCACCACTTATCTTGTAAACTCTTGGTTTTACCTGCATATGTGACGTTAAATACGGTCTTAGTTAAAACCAACTCAATTCGATCTGACATTTTGTTTACGGGGCAGATTCGCAATGTCTTGGATCGCATGCGCCGGGGGGAGAACTTGCGGTTTGAGGTAAGGATTTTAATCATTATGGTGTAATTTGATGCAGTTCTATCTTCACCAACTGAAACACGGAAGCATGAAAAAATTGCTGTTTCTTTTATCGGTCATTGTTTTACAAACGTGAGAACTTGAAATAATTACATAGTTTACTTGAAATAAAAGACTTAAACTAAAGGATAAACAAAAACAGGATCCCGTCTCCTAATAACTCAAAATAATAATAATAACAATAATAATTTGACTTCTAATGACAATAAAACTGTTGTTTCCTAAATAGCTAATAATATTTCCTTTGTCCTAAAGTAATTACATCGATAAACAGTTGTGACTAAGCTTATCCTGTAACAAGTGGCCATGTCATTTTGGACCTTACTTCTTCCCCAAGCAAGTAACAAGTTCTCTTCTAATTATGCTTGTATGCAGGACATTATGATCTTTGATCAATCAGTACTATTAGGGGCAGCTGATATTCATGACCGGCATAGAGATATGCGGCTTGATGTTGATAACATGTCGTATGAGGTATATATATTCTTTGCATCTTTCATCTTTTCTGTGTTTGAAAATTCTCACAGTAGAATTGTTTTGGTGGGTAATAGGAGTTATTGGCTCTGGAAGAGCGCATTGGTAACGTAAGCACAGGTTTGAGTGAAGAAATTATATTAAACCGTCTGAAACGAGGAAAGCACTCTAGTGCACTAGGAACTCAGTTAGAGCCAGATCCATGTTGTGTTTGTCAGATAATGGATTCTCTCGTATGTATTGTTCTCGACTAATTTTACAAACCTCGAAAATAATTGTTTACCAACTTGCACGAAGAATATAAAGATGGAGAAGATCTTGGAAAACTGGAATGTGGCCATGACTTCCATGCTGATTGCATTAAACAATGGCTGATGCACAAAAACTTGTGCCGCAGGTCTGAGTAAATGGGACGACCGGTTGTTTTCAAGCAATTAGTGCTTCCTCGGGTCAGAGAAAAGGCCCGACATCGAATGTTTGTGGCTTGGCTTCTGCAATTCATTGAAACTAGATGCCTTCAAGCCTGCCATATGCAGTCAACAATTTTCATTCCGAGATAATCAAGTCACGGAACTTGAATTTTTACTTCCAGTTATGTTAAACAAGGCTATATTTCTGGGTGGATGACACGAATGTCTGAAGCACCGGGAACAAAAAAGCTTAGTTTCAATGTTTTTCATTTTCTAATAGTTGTATATGTATGAATCTTCCGCCCATTGGCAACACAGATTATCAAATATCTTTGCATTATCATTTTTTTGCCAGTAAAAAACCAATTCAGTTCTCATATTTCAAATTGTGATTAATCAATTATGTTAAACTAATTCCACGTGAAGGCTTAAAACTTTCAGTCAGCTCACCACCCCCAAATGATTTGCCTAGAAACCGAAGTGATACACCTCATAATCAGCTCAATCAAATCACCTGGTAACCCAACGTCATATAACGTATCAGCAATAAATGACCATTCAAGCCTATCATAGGCTTTTTTGAAGGTCAATCATCAAAGCCATCCACCCCTTTCGTCCATTTATGGCCCTCATGGAATGGATAACTTCCTGCGCCAACATCACATTATCCATTATATTCTTCCCAGGCACAAAACTCACCTGAGAATGAGAGATAACATTGGGAAGAAAAGGCTTAATTCGATTAACAATAACCTCCGTTAAAACTTTGTATGAAACCGGGCAAAGATTGATAGGTCTAAACTGTGCAAAACTTACAGGCATGCACAACTCAAGTAAGGAATAAGAACGAGCAAAGTCTTATTAAAATCAGCATGCACAACTCAAGTAAGGAAGCAATCCCGAATAGCCTGAAACACGCTTTCCTTTACCACATTTCAATTTTTTTGATAGAACATGGCATGTATACCATCCATCCTAAGAGCCTTCAAAGGCCACCATGCAGGCCACCACGTTCCCAATCAGGTGACTCACCCCTCCCCCTCATTTGCTATAAATAGCGTGGGGAGGGATCTTTGTGGACAGAGACAAAAATGGCCAATTAAATTGGCACGCAAAAGGCCATTTAAAATGGCGAATGGGGCAGTGCTCTTTTAACGGTTCGAACAATCGGTTCGATCAGAGGCTCTGACGAGATTCGTTCGGGAGATCTTACTAGGGGTCGAGTGAAGTTCTTATTTCGAGTTTTTAGTAGGGTAAATTTTGATCCTCGCCTCTGTATTTATTTTAATGTTCTTTTTTTGTAATAAATATTTTTGTATGAAATATAAGATGTTTTTATATTTGTTTGTATATTTTTATTTTATATGTCATGTTTCTATATTTTAATTTATTTTGTATGCAATGTTTGAATTTAATATATTCATTTATATTGTTTAATTGAATTTTAAATTAAAAACTTTTATTAGGGGTTATAATGAAAAACGTACCTCGGGCATAGGGGTGCCGCTTTTCTTTGGTCCCTATTACAAAAGTATTATTTTTAATCTCAAATTATAATTTTTAAAGTAAATTCCCTTCCGTTGGGAATCTACCGGAAATCATGCCCCGAACGTAGGGGTTTAAATTCCTTTTATATACGAAAATTATGCCCCAGGTGTTGGGGTGTAAATTTTCTTTTCTACAAAAATATTCCTTTAAATATTTTAAGGGATCACGTTGATAAATTATATTCGAATTCATAATTCCACCATTAAGACATTACGTAATCGAAAGGTACCAATTTTGGGCGTTGTGGGGGTGCTCACCCTTCCCCACACGTAACCGACTCCCGAACCTGTTTTTCTGGTTTCGCAGACCAAAACTCGTTGTTTTAATAAAAACAAGTTTTATTAAAATAACCGGGTTTTTCAGGTGTTCCAATCGCACCTAAAGTAAAAACAAAATATTGGTGGCGACTCACCCGTTGTTACAGCTTGGCGACTCCGCTGTGGATTTTTTTAGAGAGTCAAGCCACAAGTCGATTACTTTTTGTCTATAGGTGGAAACTATGACTTCGATTTAATTAATTTGTGATTCTTTTTTCTAAAATTTGTACAAAATTTTTTATAAATTCATTTTCTGAATTTTCATATCATGAGCTCTATACCCGAGCTCTGTCCCTTAAGTGGGAGCGAGAAACCACGCCTTCGTAAGGTACTCCCTCCGTGTAGGATGGTGAAACGCTTCTGGGATATAGGTCACTTTGTCTTCGTGAGACCTCTGTCTCCGTGCAGACCTAGGGAAATGTATCCACCTGAATCGATGTCCTAGCGACAGTTCGGGTACCGTTACTTTAGAACCAAAACACATATAGTAAACCCTAAGAGCTTACCCCTTAAAGCCAAACCAAAACTCTGCCCGTTAGCAGTCACCCTGTTTAGGTTTTGATGTCTTTTTTGCTATATATGTTCAATTTTCTTTGCTGCTAATTTTGGTCTTATTCATTATTCAATTTATCCATTTGACTCTTTTATTATGAACTAACTCGTTTCTTCTCTTTGGTGATCATATTGCACTAAGTCATTCATGTTCGCATTAATTGCATGACACCACTATAACATTCTATTTTTTTCATTTCACCAGCATGAAGTATTGATTCGCGACTGGTTCTTAATTTAAAAAAAAAATCTGTCATCGGGAGAAAATCTAGTACCCTAGATATCGATGCAACATTCAAAAGTTGTGAATAAATCTCGTAAATTTAGAAACTGAGCCACAAGAACCATTTTTGGATCAATGTTTTCTCATCTAGGACATGCATTTTCCATTTACATGCATGCATTCTATTTTGAATCAGTACCTTCACATCTAGAACATGTACCTTGCATTTACATGCATTCATTTCGGAACTTTGAAACCGATCTTGGGATGTCGCATGTTAGCAAATATTGGATAAAGTAAAGTTGGCCGATCTAGCATCATGTTGAACTTATGCAAGAACCCGGTCCATGTGGCATTTTGAAATAACCTTTGCAAACACCATGCCTCTACAAGGCCCTAATCTGAGAGCATTCCTCGACGAGTTCAGGAAGCGAGCCTTCGATGTTGAGTTAGATTTCTGCACCCTAGAAGACTACATCAACTATCGCCTATAGCACTTCTCTAGAGCCGAAAGTAATGAGCTGGCATAAACCCACATAACAAAAATTATAGACCCGACTGGGGGGCAACCTAACATATTCACAAGAACAGTGGAAGCCTTCGGGAAATGGCGAAAACATACTTCGAGTTCGCTTCAAGAATAGTCTTAGATAAAATGTTGAGGAATTCACCCGAGAAAGTAACCCAAAAGATGATCAAACCCAAGGAAGGTTGGGGGCATCCTTACAAACAAGGCATCGAGCACTGAGGCAAAGATCTGGCAACTTAGAGTCAGGGGCATCCCTCTGAGGGGCAAAACAAAATTTCCCATTCATCATTCTACAATAATTGCATACATCATACAAGTTATCATGCATTTAGGCTAGATACATGCATCAAACACAAAGGTAAGTGCATCCATGGCACATTTATGTCTTGAACATATAAACAGGTCCAGGAAAGAGACCGAAGACCTCAACTTATGGGGGCGATAACATAATGACCAACCTTTAGCCCTGAAGGAGGCCGAATACGCAAAAAGCTCGAACATCCAGGTAAAAACGGTAAATTTTTTCTAGCAAATTACTAACTAATGTTTCATTTTCAGGGTCATAACTTCATGACATGAAGTTCCAGAATCAGCCTTTTTCCAATCTCGCCTTTGTCAGTGGTGGTGAGCCAAGCCAATTTCCCTGGGAAAAAAAAGAGACGACATCGGGATCATTCAGCTTTTCCAGAAAAGAGTGAGGACAATGAAGCCTGGGGGGCAAACTTTTTCTGGGGAAAATTTTGAACAAAAGTCTGAAGACCAACTTGAGCCAGAAAAAGAAGACTTCTACAAGAATCCCATGCATCCGCACGAGAACATACATGAAAGCATATGCATCATTGCATCATCCAAATACATTCATATATTATGACGTCTTATTTTTCATTAAGGATTCATAATTGACCATTATGTCAAGAATTTCACGCATCTCTACATCATCACAAAAGCAAGCACATGAACATCATCTGCATAAATACTATCAGGAGCTAACTTGGAACTTGTTACTTAAAGATTTTCCTAAACACCGTCATTTCTTAAGGACACCTTTTTTTAGAATTTGAGTTTCTTAACTCCGTCCTTTCTTAAGGGCACTTTTTCTCAAAAAAAAAGAGTTTCTTAACCCCATCCTTTCTTAAGGGCACCTTTTCTCAAAAACACGAGTTTCTTAACTCCGTCCTTTCTTAAGGACACCTTTTCCCAAAATTGGAGTTTCTTAACTCCGTCCTTTCTTAAGGGCACTTTTTCTTAAAAACAAGAGTTTCTTAACTCTGTCCTTTCTTAAGGGCACCTTTTTTTCGAAAACACTAGTTTCTTAACACCGTCCTTTCTTAAGGATGCCTTTTCCCAAATTTGGAGTTTCTTAACTCCGTCCTTTCTTAAGGACACTTTTTTTTCTTCATAATTTGAGTTTCTTAACTCCGTTCTTTCTTAAGGGCACCTTTTCTCGAAAGAAAACAAGAGTTTCTTAACTCATTCCTTTCTTAAGGGCGCCTTTTCTCGAAAATACGAGTTTCTTAACTCCGTCCTTTCTTAAGGACACCTTTTCCCAAAATTGGAGTTTCTTAACTCTGTCATTTCTTAAGGACACCCTTTTTTTTCAAAATTAAAGTTTCTTAACTCCGTTTTTTTCTAAGGATAACTTTTCTCAAAGCAGGAGTTTCTTAACTTCGTCCTTTCTTAAGGACACATTTTCTCAAAACAAGAGTTTTTTTTTTAACTCTGCCCTTTCTTAAGGACACATTTTCTTAGATTTCGTCATTTCGTAAGGATACTTTTTTCTCAAAAATTGGGTTTTCTTAATTCCATCCTTTCTTAAGGATAGTCTTAAAAATGTGAATTTCTCAACTTCGTCTTCTCATGAGGATCAAAACTATTTTGGAAAGTCCGACAGAAATATTGGCACAACGTGCTTAAACACGGTCAAGTTTAAGACAAATGGACAATTCAAATGTCTATCAAAATCCATTGTCACAAATGGCCAAAGGAAAATAAATCCTTTGGAAAAATACAATCTCATGATTGGTAGAAACAGATTGTACCCAGGGGAATGGTACAACTAGCCCGGAGCAAACGGCTACCGGTAAAGGCAAGTCAAAACCGTTGATCCCTGTGCATTTGGGAAAAATGCAAATTCGAAAGCCGACAGAAATGTCGGCATAACGTGCTTAAACACGGTTAAGTTTAAGACAATGGACAATTCAAATGTCTATCGAAAATCCATTGTCACAAATAGTAGGAAAATAAATCCTTGGGAAAAATCCAATCTCATGATTGGTAGAAACTGATTGTACCCAGGGGAATGGTACAACTAGCCCGGAGCAAACGGATACCGGTAAAGGCAAGTCAAAACCGTTGATCCCTGTGCATTTGGAAAAAATGCAAATCCGAAAGCCGACAGAAATATCGGCATAACGTGCTTAAAGATGATTAAGTTTAAGACAATGGACAATTCAGATGTCCATCGAAAATCCTTTTTCACGAATGGTCCAAGGAAAATAAATCCTTGGGAAAAATCCAATCTCATGATTGGTCCAAACTGATTGTACCCAGGGGAATGGTACAACTAGCCCGGAGCAAACGGCTACCGGTAAAGGCAAGTCAAAACCGTTGATCCTTGTGCATTTGGGAAAAATGCAAATCTGAAAGCCGACAGAGATATTGGCATAACGTGCTTAAACACGGTTAAGTTTAAGAACATGGGAAATTCAGATGCCCATCGAAAATCCATTTTAACGAATGGTCCAAGGAAAATAAATCCTTTGGAAAAAATCCAATCTCATGATTGGTATAAACTGATTGTACCCAGGGGAATGGTATAACTAGCCCGGAGCAAACGGCTACCGGTAAAGGCAAATCAAATCCGTTCATCCCTGTGCATTCGGGAAAAATGCAAAAGAAGTGTAAACCAGGGACACTCTTCCTCGTCTCGTTGACGAAATTCCAGTACTAATCAGATCTTCTCGCGTCAATGGAGTTGCAGTAGATCGACCCTTTTTCAGATCTTCTCGCATCAATGGAGTTGCAGTAGATCACCCTGTTGCGTGTAAAAGAGTTTATCGCAATTGTAGTGCAAGTGTACACGACGCAAGTAGTAAAGTGATACGAAGTATCGGATATCGTCTCCACAGGGATTGGGCTAATAGCTTCACCTTAATTCACTGTACGAAAGTAAAGAAGATGTTTGAGAATTGTCACGAGAAATAATAAAGGAAACGTAAATAAAATAGTATAGATATCAAGATAGAGAGAATGGGCTGGTATTGAATTGCTCAGTAGTGCAGGTATTGCAGAGTTTAGGAAATCTAGTTCTGTCGTCGTGCCTGTCGCTGGCAGCACCTGTCGCGGCAGCAGTCCGTTGATCGTCGCGGCAGCAAACACACCAACTCAGTACTTCAAGTTTGGCAAGAATCCCAGATCTGCCTTGGCCTATCCCAAGGTCCAAGTCTGTCGATGATCACGTCTTGATGATACCTCCCGGCGTGAATCGAAGGATGAACACCAATGTGTATGAATTCTTCTTTAGCCACTTAACCTCGCCCTATCCATAGGCACGAGATAGTTCAACTATAAACTAGAGAACTTGCTCTTATTTCTTTCGTATACTTAACTCTCCCGATGCTAAGTAAATAGATAACCTCACAATGCTCTCCCGATGCTCTTGCAAGATATTAATAACCAAAATAGGAGAACTTGAAGTTTATTTTATTGAATTGAAAATTCCTAAAACAAAACAACCCTTGCAACTACTTTACAAATCAACCCATGGCCCTAGGGGGGTTTTAGAACATATCGACGGCGGGTAGACGGCGGAGGGGTTTTGGTTATCGGTTATGGGGTATGATGTATCCTAGGTTAAAATATATGCCCTTATATAAGCTTTGGGCTCAAGTATTCTAAGTTAACAAGGATTGCAACTTTAATTAAAAGTATGATTCTAATAAAGACTTAATCTTCAAGGAATCTACTTTCCAGCCGTCCTCCTTGTTTCTTGGGATTTTCTCTCCTTGAACTTTGGGCTTGACATATCTCTTGATCTGGGGCTCGGAAAAATATATGGTTTTCACACGACAGACGAGCAGAATTTTCTCTATCTATCGAGGTCCACTTTGCTTTTTCTCTCCACAAAACTACTGTCACCATGCTGTCACGGCGGCACCATGGCAGCATCGTCCTCTTTGTCTGCTTGTCCAGTTCAGCTCTTCTGCTTTTCTGCCCAGCGCCTGCCTTCTCCGTTAGCTATGGCGGATACCTGTAAAAACAACCATTTTTAGTAGAATCCGTGCCTTTAATATATTTGTAATGTTTTGCTGTAAACTAACCTAAATACAATGCAATGATGCTTGAATGCAGCAGAAATATGTGTTAAAAAGGGTGTAAATAATAGAACTTTTACACACTCAACACACCCCTTCTTCAGATCTTCTAGCATCAATGGAGTTGCAGTAGATCGACACTTCTTCAGATCTTCTAGCATCTATGGAGTTGCAATAGATCGACCCTTTTTCAGATCTTCTAGCATCAATGGAGTTGCAGTAGATCGAGTCTTTTTCATATCTTCTCGCATCAATGGAGTTGCAGTAGATCACCCCTTCTTCAGATCTTCTAGCATCAATGGAGTTGCAGTAGATCGACCCTTTTTCAGATCTTCTAGCATCAATGGAGTTGCAGTAGATCGACCCTTTTTTAGATCTTCTTGCATCAATAGAGTTGCAGTAGATCGACACTTCTTCAGATCTTCTCACATCAATGGAGTTGCAGTAGATCGAGCCTTCTTCAGATCTTCTAGCATCAATTGAATTGCAGTAGATCACCCTTTTCTTCAGATCTTCTCGCATCAATGGAGTTGCAGTAGATCAACACTTCTTCAGATCTTCTCGCGTCAATGGAGTTGCAGTAGATCACCCCTTCTTCAGATCTTCTAGCATCAATGGAGTTGCAGTAGATCGACCCTTTTTCAGATCTTCTAGCATCAATGGAGTTGCAGTAGATCGACCCTTTTTCAGATCTTCTCTCATCAATAGAGTTGCAGTAGATCACCCCTTCTTCAGATCTTCTAGCATCAATGGAGTTGCAGTAGATCGACCCTTTTTCAGATCTTCTAGCATCAATGGAGTTGCAGTAGATCGACCCTTTTTCAGATCTTCTCGCATCAATGGAGTTGCAGTAGATCGACACTTCTTCAGATCTTCTCGCATCAATGGAGTTGCTGTAGATCGACCCTTCTTCAGATCTTCTAGCATCAATGGAGTTGCAGTAGATCACCCCTTCTTCAGATCTTCTCGCATCAATGGAGTTGCAGTAGATCAACACTTCTTCATATCTTCTCGCGTCAATGGAGTTGCAGTAGATCGACTCTTCTTCAGTGCAGATGACTGGCCCTTCCCCAGATCTCCTTGCATCTACAGAGTTGCAGCAGATCAAGCCTTTTCTTTCAGATCATGCTACCCCGTTCAGTAAAATCACTTATTTCAAAAAAAGAAAATAAAAAACGCAAAAAAAAAAAACAATAAAAAGAGAGAAAAAAAACAAACAAAAGGGGAGAGAGAACTTTTGTCATATCCTATCGCTTCATCAGTGTCGCAGTTAGGTCAAGTTTTCTCCAGGTATTCGTTAATGTCAAAGCCGTAGCAAGCTGGACTTATTTTGCTTCTCCCACGGGTCTCCGTAGTCTAAATATTATCTCCCCAGCGGATCGTTCCATTTTGAAGATTCTGCTTACAAGAGCGGCCGAACAGGTCAAGCGAAGTTCAAGAAGGAGCGTGGCCAGAAAAAGGAACCCAGACCCGAACGGACATAAAATGGTTATCCTTTTATCTTTGCTCTATTCTTGTTACACAACAATGAGCAAAGGGGGCAGCTGTAATACCCATTTTATGTTCGGGCTATAAAAAATTATTTTTCGCTCGAATGTATTATTTTATATTATTAAAAAACCAAAAAAAGTAAAAAAAAATTGCGTGGGCACCATGCAGGCCACCACGTTCCCAATCAGGTGACTCACCCCTCCCCCTCATTTGCTATAAATAGCGTGGGGAGGGATCTTTGTGGACAGAGACAAAAATGACCAATTAAATTGGCACGCAAAAGGCCATTTAAAATGGTGAATGGGGCAGTGCCCCTTTCGAACCTTAGGAGCAGTGCTTTTTTAACGGTTCGAACAGTCGGTTCGATCAGAGGCTCTGACGAGGTTCGTTCGGGAGATCCTGCTAGGGGTCGAGTGAAGTTCTTATTTCGAGCTTCTAGTAGGGTAAATTTTGATCATCGCCTCTGTATTTATTTTAATGTTCTCTTTTTGTAATAAATATTTTTGTATGAAATATAAGATGTTTTTATATTTGTTTGTATGTTTTTATTTTATATGTCATGTTTCTATATTTTAATTTATTTTGTATGCAATGTTTGAATTTAATATATTCATTTATATTGTTTAATTGAATTTTAAATTAAAAACTTTTATTAGGGGTTCTAATGAAAAACGTACCCCGGGCATAGGGGTGCCGCTTTTCTTTGGTCCCTATTACAAAAGTATTATTTTTAATCTCAAATTATAATTTTTAAAGTAAATTTCCTTCCGTTGGGAATCTACCGGAAATCATGCCCCGAACGTAGGGGTATAAATTCCTTTTATATACGAAAATTATGCCCCGGGTGTTGGGGTGTAAATTTTCTTTTCTACAAAAATATTCCTTTAAATATTTTAAGGGATCACGTTGATAAATTATATTCGAATTCATAATTCCACCATTAAGACATTACGTAATTGAAAGGTACTAATTTTGGGCGTTGTGGGGGTGCTCACCATTCCCCACACGTAATCGACTCTCGAACCTGTTTTTCTGATTTCGCAGACTAAAACTCGTTGTTTTAATAAAAACAAATTTTATTAAAATAACTGGGTTTTTCAGGTGTTCTAATCGCACCTAAAGTAAAAACAAAAGATTGGTGGCGACTCCCCGTTGTTACAGTGTTCATATGATAATAATACTTACATATTATAATCTATAATATATAGATAGTTAATAACCTTACTCATAATAATGTATGATATATTAATGTTTCCTTTTTAAGATTCTACCGTATAATATATATATATATATAATATTATGCCCACATGTAATATCTAGTCATTATACATTCATATATGTATTGTTATATATTATATAGTTTAAGCATAGTATATGTATATATATACATACACACACAAATATATTATGTGTTTATCTTATGTCTTATATTTTATGCTTTTTCATTTATCTTTATTTGTTCGTATTTATTTTTTTTTTGACTTATTCACGTTGGTTTATGCTTTATTTATTTATTCTTATAGGCCATGTTAAGTTGCGTTCGGAATATAAAATATCACGCGACGTCCTTTTATTCGAGAATAAACGAGGCCAGTACCAGTCGTAGTGGTGGTGGTTCGTACGTTCGCTCTCAAATATTAGGGCTTTTCGAAATTTACTCGCGTATATAACCAATCTCGATTAAATTCGTCACTTTAATTCGTAAAATCTGATTTTAATTAAGCGGTAAAGTTTTGGTACCAATTTTGGGCTCGTCGAGGGTGCTAACCCTTCCTCGCGGGTAACCGACTCCCGAACCATTTCGAATCTCTGGTTTTTATTTTCGGTGTCCGGTCTACCATTTCAAAGTGGCCGGTGGCGATTCCCCTATTTTCAAATATTTTTTCTAAACCCTTCAATTTTCAAAATACATCTTTTTTTCTAATTCAAATCCTCTTATTTCTAAACCCTATCCTTTTGAAATTCTCAAAATATCCTTTCCACAACTACACATATACCTATAAGTATTTATGAAAAAAAAGGGGTCGTTACACTTAGTTTCAATGTTTTTCATTTTCTAATAGTTGTATATGTATGAATCTTCCGCCCATTAGCAACATAGATTATCAAATATCTTTGCATTATCATTTTTTTGCCAGTAAAAAAAAAAACTAATTCAGTTCTCATATTTCAAATTGTGATTAATCAAGTCTTCTCTTAAAGAATGAGACAGTAATATTACAGTGGTATGATTCAAGCTATTTTTTTCTTTGTGCATAATTTTCGAAGATATTTCCCCATAACGGTTACTAGGTGACTCAAGTTTAAAAATCTAGAAGGCTAAGACATTGGAGGCCGTGAAGCACTTCTATGGTTGACTAGTGGCAGAATTCTTCCTTGCAATTCAAAAGTTAAACTAATTTTTTGGAAAAAGGAAGTTAAAACTGGGCAATAGAGGCTGTAATTTTCCATCATGACTAACCTATGTACATATATTCTTCCAATATACTGCATTATGTAATTCAATTACATTGGTACAAAATAGTTATTCACTTTAATTTCTAAACTCAGAAAAAAAATAACATTTAGTACCTTTAGTTGTTATAATAAATTGCTTAAAATTGAATCAGATGATTTATATATTATTTATAACCATATCATATTGTGCGACATAACCACAATTAAAACATACAAAAACCAACAATGAACGGTGATTAATTGTCTAGGGGATGCGTCTGTCCCTTCCAACCCCTCCCTCGGTCCATCCCTAAGGGCGACTATAGGACTTGAGACAGTCCGATCCTGTTGATCAATCCACTGGAGATAACCATAAGTCGGCCCTGGAGGAGCATTTGCATCAAGCTCCACACTCACAATGAAACTTTGCTTTTGATATTTCTCTGTGAATGTGAGTGTGCTTGGTTCAACGGTGACTCTCAACCATGTGGAGTTTACCACTACAACCTGGTAAACTGATTGATCATCTCCCACGTTAGTCACCACCCTGGAAAAATTCTTTATTCTTGGAGAGTTGAGTTCTTCTTTAAACACGGCGACAAACGATGGGTAGTTCAGGTCTGTCTCGTTTCGGATACAATTCCATTGATTTCGTCTAAGAAGAACTCTCATATCCATCTCCTCGTAGCCTAGTCCACATAGGAAATTGATGTAATCCTGTGTATCCGTGTCGTAAATGAGTCCAGGGTCCAATGCTTTGTTTGGGACCTTTGGGTTGATATGACCCGCACCGTAATCCAGAGGTGTTGCAGGAGGAACGTAATATTGGTTTGTCAAAATTGTTCCATTGTTGTTGATGGTATAGGCAGTGGTCATCAAAGCTGATCGGATGGCTGCCGGACTCCAGTTAGTGCCAACTGCTTTCAGCAAAGCTGCAACACCAGCTACATGTGGGGTTGCCATTGATGTGCCCGACATGAATGCATAATATGTCACCAAAGCATAGTCGCCAATTCTTATTTTCGGAAATGGTGGGACTGCAGCAAGCACATCGACACCGGGAGCAATGACATCTGGTTTTAAAATACCAGGGGTTATAGGATTTGGTCCTCTTGAAGAGAAAGAAGCCACTTCTGGTGCAGGTTTTGTACCTAAACTTGTGAGCACAAATCTCATGTACATAACTTTTGGTTTAGGTTCAACTTTAACATATTCTCGAACCACGTTTCCAGAAGATAGAGGCAGAACCAGTATGGGAATTGTAAGGTCATCTAAAGCATCAAAAGCGATTTGGTCTGCCACGACTATAGCCACACTTGCACGGATCCTGTAAAGCTCAGATATTTGTTCCTGAATCATGGTAAATCCAGCATAATCGCAGAAGACCACCTTTCCAATGATATCATTCTTGTTTAATGACCCTGATTGGCATGTTGTTTTCTTAGAGTCGCCTCTACTATGGTAGAAAGATGCATCTGTTATTAGGACACTCTGTGGAAATTTTGTTTTGCCTTCAAAAGTTAATCCATTTCCTAAAGTCACTGTTCCAATGAAACTTCGATCAATTGTACCAGCACCAACAGTCATAACCCATGGCGCAACATTTAATATAGAATTATATGCACCTTCGTTACCAGCAGCAGAAACAACAACAATGCCTTTCTCATAGGCTGATAGATAACCTATTGATATGGCATCTCTGAAATATGGTCTTTGCTCAAAACCTAGAGATAGCGACATAATATCAATGCCATCTTCTATTGCTTGGTCCATGGCAGCAAGAACATCACTTTCAGCAACCTCATTTGTGTTTGAGACCTTGTACATGGCAAGATGTGCATGAGGTGCCATTCCTCTAGCTGTGCCGCTAGCATATCCGAATTGACTTGCACCGACTACATGGTTACCCCCAGCTGTAGACAATGTGTGCGTTCCATGTCCAAATTGATCTCTCGGCGAATCGTCTGTTTGTTTCGAGTTGTTGGCTTGGATTGCTTTGATAAATGTGCGAGCTCCAATAAGTTTTCTGTTGCAAGGAAAAGGTCTAGTTTTACTTTTCTCACACTTCCCCTTCCATCTTTGAGGGATTGGTGGCATCTCTTTGTCATTGAAACTCGCACACTCCGGCCAAACACCCGTATCAATAAGACCTATGATTGTCCCTTCACCGTACGATGAAGCTGGCCATAGACCAGAAAAATGCCTTAAACCAAGAAACTTTGGCGTCCGAGTAGTCAGCACCTTGCCAAAGGACTCCTCATGTATGGCAACATGAGCCAGAGACTTCTTGATTTCGGATAACTGGGACGGTGTGAGCCTGGCACTGAATCCATGCACAACATTCTTGTATGAATACAAGAACTGGTGTTGTTTATCAGCACTTTTGGACAACGATTGCAGCATAGATAGATGCCGCGATTCGTGGGTTAAGACAGAAGGTTTCTGAGAATGATCCATATGAATTATGTAGGTCTTGTATTCTTCGGTTTCTACCACTGCATTGGCAACCAACAACAGAAATATCAACCATGAAAGAGCACCGAGCATGGAAGTCATGGCCACATTCAAGTTTCCCGAGATCTTCTCCATCTTTTATGTTCTTCCTGTAAGTCGGGAAACATTTTTTTAATAAGCCAATTGTGTTTTTAGGGGAGAGCGCAGGAAACTGTTGAGATAGGATCGAAGTTGAATCAAAGATGAGAGGATTTGTGAATTAACAAGAGAAGTAAGAAGAAAAGAAGAATTGGTTCGTATTATTGATTTATCTTATTAGGATACAAATGTGCTTTATATAGACTATAAAACTGACTTAACTAACTTGATATTACTAACTAGGGTAAGGTACAAACTAACTAAACTAACTAACTTATTATATTCTTAACAGAAACCAACCAAGTAAACTATGTCAGTGGTCAGCCTAAAGTTTACCAATGCGCTCTAAGCTTAACTCTTTTATTTCAAGTGAACAATGTCACCTCTATTTAAAGAGACAAATCGGAATGAAAGATAAAAGAAAGGACAATTTTTTCATGCTTTCGTGTTTCAGTTGGTGAATTTTATTACCTTTGTAGTAATGATTGTCTAAAAGATTCAAGGTGAATTTCATTAGTTAGTCTTTTGCGTGGCAGTGGTTCGTAAAATGGCAGCAGTGAAAATATTGATTAGAGAGCAAAGGGTCGAGATGTTGCTTCTGCAATAAACGATGAAAGCGAGTTTATTGGAAGAGGATATTCGAAAAAAATTGGTATGATGATAAGTACGGATTCAGCTTTACGGCGGCTGGTGGTCAAACTGGTGGGGTGGTCTCCATATGGGATAAAGTCGAAATTCAAGGTTTCAAAATTCATCAATTAATTCCAGGTACATCGTTTCTAGAGGAGAATAGCTTCAGGAAGTGCATTTTTCTAGGATTCTTGGGTGTGTGTGTGTGGCGCATCTCAGTTGCTGCTGCTTTGTGGAGTATTTGGCTCGCGGGTAATGTCAAGATTTTCAATGGAAAAGCCTCGAATCTCAAGGATATGCTGTCTAATACAAAA
This sequence comes from Hibiscus trionum, assembly GCA_030270665.1. Lineage (NCBI taxonomy): Eukaryota > Viridiplantae > Streptophyta > Magnoliopsida > Malvales > Malvaceae > Hibiscus > Hibiscus trionum. Next base: position 3,579,901 of record BSYR01000016.1, read on the forward strand.
CTGAGGGCTTGGATCTGGATAAAAGCTTTGAAGGATGAGTTATTGGTGAAACTTGATGACTGGTGGGATAAACCTGCAAACTGCATTTCTGCAGTTCACAATCTGAAATCTAGTTGGACTCCTCAGCTTGCTGGATCTGTAAAGTTCAGAGTATGTGGAGCCGTAAAGGATGGTGGATTTTTATGTACGAGAGAGGGCGCTATTCGAGCATTGTTTTCAGCCTCATTGACAGGCTGCAGTACCGATTTTGCTACTGTTTTTGCAATTAAAACTGCATTGGGTGCTCTTATCAATGCAGGGTCGATGGGCAAGGCTGAGTTACTAGTCGAGTCAGAGTCAGGAATTGTGTTGAATTGGATTGATAATCCCTTGCAGGCCCGTGGAGTTGGTGGTCTATTATTATGGATATAGATAATTTATCGTGAAAGATCGAAAAAGTGCAGTCTATGTTTGATGGTGAGTCTTCGAGACAGGTTGCTTGATAGTATTGTGACTTGGACATTGGTTCTCTTTGGAGCCTGGTTTTGTATTCTTGGCTATGTTTTCTTTAAGCTTGTTGTACTGTTGTATTGTATCGGGGTAACCAGTTTGGCGGGTGTGCTTGTTGGCGGGAAGTGTTGCAGTATTTCAGGCTGGGTAAACTTGATTTGTATTGGTTTTACAGTTCATGTAGTACTTTCGCTGTAACCCCCTCGTCCCGGTCTGGCCGAATGACCGGTCCAAGTGGGCCACACGGGGAAAACCGAGCGAAAACCAATTAAGATTCCCCCTCGGTTAGCAACCCTATTTTTTTTTTCTTCTTTTCTAGATGCTTTTATTAAATCCTATGTGAGGGGACACGCAGCGAACAAACACTGACACAAAACTCACAAGCCTGCAATTAAACAACCAAATTTTCCATTTTAAGCAGGACGTATCGATACGCCTTCAGAGGGTATCGATACGCCTTGACCAAGGTCAACACTCTATGGTCAACATAAGAGGACCGTATCGATACAGCACATGAGCGTATCGATACGCCCTTCTCGGTCAACACCACTTGGTCAACTAGGTTGAACCGTATCGATACGCCTGGACACCGTATCGATACGCCATGCACTCTACAATTCCCCAAGATTCCAGAGAGTTGGGACCGCATCGATACACTCCGTGTATCGATACGCTCAGCTTAATTTGGATCTCAGACAGTTGAGACCGTATCGATACACTCCTGTGTATCGATACGCTCAGCCTGATTTGGATCTCAGAGAGTTGAGGGTGTATCGATACACAGGGGTGTATCGATACGCCCTGCTTTACAATACTCTGTTTTTCAGCAAAAACATATAAGGCACACACTCTAAATGCATAACTAACCCTCCCTAGACCCAACAACACACAAACACCCTTTAACAACCAAGATGTCAACACACATGGCATTCAAACACACAAGGATCATGCATCTCAAGAATTCATACACCAAGGCAACCTAAGCATTTACAACATACCATCCTCCTTAACATTCAACAAAGTAATTCATGCTTTACACCCCAAAACATCATATATAACAAAGAGTTATAAAAACTTATACAACAACCCTTTTTGCAACATTGCTAACTAGTACAAAATTACCACCGTACTTGAGTTACAAAACTTGGAAGCCCTTCTAGCCTTGCTCCGAGCTAACGCCACACTAATGATCTGCATTGTTGAACATTGAGAGCGTAAGCGATAAGCTTAGTGAGGGTGCTCTAAAACGAAAGCAACAACAATGCAGGGTTCAAGCATGAAATCCCTAAACCTCATATCTAACATGCATAGGCAACATCACAAGTAGTCCTAGCTAGTCCATCAAGTGGCATAATATGGCATATTACCTCATACTAAGCACCAAGCATCAATAACAATAATCATGTTTCAACACCATATATCACCATATATGAATAAGTTAATTGGCCACTTTAAATTACCCCGATTGTGCGGATTTGAAACTCAACAACACTTTACCTCGGTGGGATTTCACTCATCACCGGCCTTGCATGGACGGGATTCCACTCATCGCCACATGCCCTACGGATGGGATTCCACTCATCATCACGTAGAAATGAATAAAAGCTTCCGGTAGAATATTACATTACCGTACTCCTCCTTGGTGCCTCAACGCCACCAAGGCCACGTACGTTTTGACTCAATTTGTGTGCACACTAATCCTAATGATCGATCATTTACAACCGGTAATTATTTAGTGCCAATTATCATTTACCACATCACGTTTTCCATCCATCAATCATAACTCATGCTCATCACATATATATACACCTCATGAATATACATGTACAAAACAACCAAGATCACAAGAGCATAGTTAAGTAAGCACAATAGCATATATGGATATCAACGGATAACTAACAACTCGAATTAACTATAAGTGGCCTACCAAGCACACTTTACACAAGCACACTACACATACTCGAACCAACTTTAGAATAAGTTTAAAACCACTCACCGCCCTTCCTTTGTCAATCGAAATAATCCTCCTACGATCTCGTATTCGGCTCCAAAGCTCCTTCAACGTTTCTTCTTTCTTCTAACCAAACAAAACACACTTATTACACCACAATTCAATGCTAAAACTCAACTAACAACTCACTTCACAAACATAAGCCATATTCTTCAATTTCTCAATCCACAATCATCCAAAAACTCAATTTTCGTACTCCCCAAACCCCTTGCTGAAAACTCCACTTCCAAACACCCAAATGGCTTCTAACACATCCCAAATCACTCTCATATCATACCCTAACCATCAGCCCTTAGTTTTCAACATAAACTTCAAAAAAAAAACCAAATTTTAACACCTTAAAATTCAACATATGAACATAGTACGAATTTTCATCCAAATTTAACCAAATTGACATATAATGTGTATTTCATCATGATTAAGTTAAATCCCAACTCAAAACATTAAAACAATTTGGAAAACCACCTAAAATCCAAACTTTAACATAAAACCATAATTTTTCAAAGTCTCATGCTTTTAAATTTTAAGACCAAATATAGATAGAGAATAAGGAGGAGAGTCGGAAAACATAATTTACCTTTCAAAACGACGTTGAAATCAAGTAATATGATCAATCAAATAGTGAAAAGCTTGAGAGAGTATAGAGATGGTGGTTCACGTTTAGAAGAGAAAGAATAGAAGAGAAGATGAAGATGATGTCTTATATTTTAAGAGTTATCTTACTTTAATTAAAAGTTTTGGGTAAAATCGCAACATAGGTCCCTCCCCTTTTATTAAAGCTCAATTACACCACAACTTAAGTTGAGTTGATTCTAATTAAATTTTATTAACTCGACTATAAACTTGGTTTACTCCTAGGCCCAAAACACGGGTGTTACAACTCTCTCCCACTTAAGAAATTTCGTCCCCGAAATTACCTGGTGGAAACAAATACGGGAACTGCTCAATCATATCCGCTTTCCTCTCCCACGTGGCCTCTTCTACACCTCTATGTCTCCACAACACTTTGACCAACTCTATGGTCTTGCCACGCAACACCTTGCTATCAGTATCAAGTATCTCAATGGGTTCTTCAGTATAAGACAAATCTGGATTTAACTCTATCTCCTCAACGGGCATCACATGAGAAGGATCTGATCTATATCTCCTAAGCATAGACACATGAAAGACATCATGGATCTTCTCTAACTCAGAAGGTAACCTCAAACGATAAGCTACAGGCCCGATCCGCTCAACTACCTCATACGGACCAATGAACCTCGGACTCAGCTTGCCCTTTCGGCCGAATCTCATTACCTTCTTCCACGGAGATACCTTCAGAAACACTTTCTCACCCACTGAGTACTCTATCTCTTTCCTCTTCAAATCCGCATAAGATTTCTGACGATTGGAAGCTGCTTTCAAACGGTCGCAAATCAGCTTCACCTTGTCGGTAGTCCCCTTAAGCAAATCTGGCATAGGTAACAATCTCTGACCTGTTTCAGCCCAACAGATTGGAGTCCTACATCGTCTACCATACAAAGCCTCATAAGGAGCCATCTGAATACTAGATTGATAACTGTTGTTGTAAGCGAACTCAACCAACGGTAAGTGCTTCTCCCAAGAACCTTGGAAGTCAATCACACAACAACGGAGCATATCCTCTAGAATCTGTATGACTCGCTCTGACTGCCCATCAGACTGTGGATGATAGGAAGTGCTGAAATGCAAACGGCTACCTAGGGCACTATGCAAACAACCCCAGAACCTCGAAGTAAACCTAGGATCCCTGTCTGAAACAATAGACTTCGGTACTCCGTGAAGTCTCACAATCTCACGGATGTACAAGTTTGCCAACTTGTCTAAGGAATCCGTAATGTTCACTGCTAAGAAGTGAGCGCACTTAGTGAACCTATCAACAATCACCCAAATTGAATTCTTCTTTGAAGGAGATAAGGGCAATCCCGATACAAAATCCATAGTGATCCTCTCCCATTTCCATTCCGGAATCTTCAAAGGCTGTAATAAACCTGAAGGAACCTGATGTTCTGCCTTCACTCTCTGACAAACCATACAACGGCTGACATACTCGGCTACATTTTTCTTCAAGCCAACCCAGAAGTAATCATTCTTCAAGTCACGATACATTTTGGTACTACCCGGATACATAGAAAAGGGACTCGAATGTGCTTCACTCAAAATCTGACGTCTCAACTCAACATCTTCTGGTACAACAATTCTATCTCTAAAGCACAATAAGCCTTCACCACTGAAACTGTAATCGGTCGGTTTTCCTTCGGCTACGTCTTGGACATGAGGAATTAAACTCTCATCTTGAATTTGCTTCTCTCTAATCAATTGTATCAAAGAAGGCTTCACTTGCAACTCAGTGATCAAACCACCATCCTCGGACACACTCAATTTAGCAAACATAACCCTCAACTCTATGGCCACTTTCCTACTCAAAGCATCAGCGACTACATTCGCTTTACCCGGATGGTACTCGATGGTCAAATCATAATCTTTTAGCAACTCAAGCCATCTTCTCTGTCTCAAGTTTAACTCCTTCTGTGTCATCAAGTACTTCAAGCTCTTGTGATCGGTATAAACAATACACTTCTCACCATACAAGTAATGACGCCAAATCTTCAATGCAAACACTACTGCGGCTAGCTCGATATCATGTGTAGGATAGTTCTTCTCATGAACCTTCAATTGTCTAGAAGCATAAGCAACAACCTTTCTCTCTTGCATCAGAACACATCCTAAACCTACGTAGGAAGCATCACTGTAAATTACAAACTCTTTACCTGAAACAGGTTGTACTAACACTGGGGCATTTGTCAAAGCTTCTTTTAATTTCTCAAAGGCTTTTTGTCTTGCCTTTGACCATTCAAACTTAACTCCTTTTTGCAACAGTTTAGTCAAAGGAGCAGCTACTCTAGAGAAACCATCAACAAATCTTCTATAGTAGCCGGCTAGTCCCAGGAAACTCCTAATCTCAGTCACAGACTTAGGTTGTTTCCACTCGATAATAGCCTCGATCTTCGATGGATCAACACGGATACCTTCGGCCGAAACAACATGACCAAGAAATACCACCTCTCGTATCCAGAACTCACATTTACTAAGCTTAGCATACAACTGATTGCTCAGCAATTTCTGTAAAACAACCCTCAAGTGTTCGTCATGTTCTTCTTCCGTCTTCGAGTACACAAGTATGTCATCAATGAAAACAACTACAAAACAGTCTAGATAGTCTCTAAAAATTCTGTTCATCATGTCCATGAATGCTGCAGGTGCATTCGTGAGCCCAAATGGCATCACAAGAAACTCATAATGACCATATCTAGTCCTAAAAGCTGTCTTCGGCACATCACACTCTTTCACCTTTAACTGATAGTATCCGGATCTCAAATCTATCTTCGAGAACACTGAAGCACCTCTCAACTGATCAAACAAATCATCTATGCGAGGTAACGGATACTTGTTCTTCACAGTCAACTGATTCAATTGTCTATAGTCAATACACATACGCATGCTACCATCCTTCTTTTTCACGAATAACACGGGAGCACCCCACGGAGAACTACTAGGCTTGATGAATCCACGGTCTAATAATTCTTGCAACTGGTTCTTCAACTCTTTCAACTCCTTTGGAGCCATACGATACGGAGCTATCGAAACTGGATTAGACCCTGAAATGGTCTCAATTACAAACTCAACATCTCTGTCAGGAGGTAAACCCGGCAACTCTTCAGGGAATACATCCGGAAAGTCACATACTGTCCTGATATCTTTTGGTCTAGCTTCATTCATATTCGGATTCATGACATAAGCTAAATAAGCCCCACATCCAGAGTCCATCAACTTGTGAGCCTCTAAAGCTGACACTACATTAGACAAGAACTTAATGTTCTCGCCTACTACTACTACCTCGTAGTCATCAGAAAGTTTCAGGGAAATTCTCTTTGTTTCGAAATCTACACTAGCCCGATGCTCAACCAACCAGTCCATACCCAAAATTATATCGAAACCATAAAAAGGAAGTTCCATCATGTCAACTAGGAACACATGACCCTGAATCTTCAGTGGACATCTCCTATACATACGTCTAACCACTACTGTCTCACCAAAAGAACTAGTGACATGCATGCCTACATCTAAGATTTCAACAGGGATATCTAACTTCTTTGCATGCTCACTCAAAATGTAGGAATGCGTAGAACCCGAATCAACCAGAGAAAGCAAAGACATAGACCGTAACTCGAAATTACCTGCTATCACATCAGTGTCGTTCCCGGCCTCTCTCTGAGCATAAACTCTCGCTGGTCCTCCCGCCTCTGGCTGCACTGCCACAACATGAGCAAGATTCCTCTGAGCATCCACCCTAGGTGCATCTATCCTAGGTTGGAAGTAGCCACGACCGCGCCCACGGCCTCTCTGAAAATCATTGGCTCTTGCAGGAGCCTGTGCTGCTGCCTGTCCCACTGGATGTGGACAGTTACGCCTCATGTGGTCTCTAGCCCCACAATTCCAACAAGAATGGAAATTTCCCCAACACTCACCGGTGTGGTTCCTCCCACAAGTAGCACATGTAGGCAACTTCCCACCAGCCTTCTGGTTTTGATGGCCTTTACCGTGGTTACCGCCACCACGCCTATTGGCCTGTCCCACTGGATGTGGACAGTTACGCCTCATGTGGGCTCTTGCAGGTTTATTGTCTCGATGCCTCTTGGCATCATCTCTATCAAAGTTACTGGATCTCTTACTTGAACTAGATCCACCTGATCGCCTGGTCAGACTCAAACTGTGCTCCAAGTCCTTGGCCCTCGAAACCAAGACATCAAAATCAGTGTAGTCTGAAGCTAGAGTATAAGTCTTGATTTCTTCATTCAATCCATAACGGAACCGATTACAGCGTTCCACCTCAGTAGGAACAAGTTCAGGTGCATACTGACTTAATCTGACAAATCTAATCTCATAGTCTGTCACGGATCGAAGCCCCTGAATCAAAGCCATGAACTCTCTCTTCCTCTCATCGATGTATCGTGGACCTAGATATTTCTTCCGGAATGCTGACTCAAAGAACTCCCAAGTGATCTCAGCATCATCCATACTTGAAGTAACAGTGACCCACCAAGTGTAGGCATCGCCTTGAAGCAAGGACTCAACACAGCCCAACTTGCGATCACCAGTACACCCTATCTGAGCCAGGATACGAATGGTCTTCTCAAGCCATAACTCTGACCTCTCCGGAGTAGACCCCCTGAACTCTTCAGCTCCAAGACCCCGAAGTCTCTCTAATGGCAATCTGGTGCCCTCACCATGATGATGTGCTGCCTGTCCTCCAGCTACTGCAGCCTGAAAAGCCCCGGCTATCGCCTGAACCAATGGAGCTAAGTCAATTCCTGCCGGTCCTTGGCCACCTTGGCCACCCTGACCTCCTGGTGGTCCCTCTCCTCCGGCCTCAGCCTCGCCTCCCACTCCTGGTGGAGGAGGTGGTGGTGGTGGTGGTGGAGCTCCAATTCTAATCACAGGCTCTCCCACTTGAGCCTCAGCTCTAACTACTGGCTCTCCTCCTGGAGCCTCTGCCCGTGGTTCCGGTCGAAACCTCCTAGGCCTCCCACGTGGTCTCATGATACAGCTAACAAGGTATAAACTACAACAAGAAACATATAAGGATTTCGTTAGTCAAAGCAAGGGTCCAATAATGCTCAAGTACTCCTCTTTTCAAAATCTTTGTAAATTAAGTAATAGTAGCAATGGGCACACACTCTACACCAAACACATCAATTCATGCTTCAAAACATCATGCGAACAGTCAAATATCAAAGAATCCATAGCAAGACATGCATCGAACAACATAATTACTCAACATAACAAGTTTACCTCACTTACCTGCCCGAGGTCTCGATAACCTCAGGCTCTGATACCAACAAATGTAACCCCCTCGTCCCGGTCTGGCCGAATGACCGGTCCAAGTGGGCCACACGGGGAAAACCGAGCGAAAACCAATTAAGATTCCCCCTCGGTTAGCAACCCTATTTTTTTTTCTTCTTTTCTAGATGCTTGTATTAAATCCTATGTGAGGGGACACGCAGCGAACAAACACTGACACAAAACTCACAAGCCTGCAATTAAACAACCAAATTTTCCATTTTAAGCAGGACGTATCGATACGCCTTCAGAGGGTATCGATACGCCTTGACCAAGGTCAACACTCTATGGTCAACATAAGAGGACTGTATCGATACAGCACATGAGCGTATCGATACGCCCTTCTCGGTCAACACCACTTGGTCAACTAGGTTGAACCGTATCGATACGCCTGGACACCGTATCGATACGCCATGCACTCTACAATTCCCCAAGATTCCAGAGAGTTGGGACCGCATCGATACACTCCGTGTATCGATACGCTCAGCTTAATTTGGATCTCAGACAGTTGAGACCGTATCGATACACTCCTATGTATCGATACGCTCAGCCTGATTTGGATCTCAGAGAGTTGAAGGTGTATCGATACACAGGGGTGTATCGATACGCCCTGCTTTACAATACTCTGTTTTTCAGCAAAAACATATAAGGTACACACTCTAAATGCATAACTAACCCTCCCTAGACCCAACAACACACAAACACCCTTTAACAACCAAGATGTCAACACACATGGCATTCAAACACACAAGGATCATGCATCTCAAGAATTCATACACCAAGGCAACCTAAGCATTTACAACATACCATCCCCCTTAACATTCAACAAAGTAATTCATGCTTTACACCCCAAAACATCATATATAACAAAGAGTTATAAAAACTTATACAACAACCCTTTTTGCCACATTGCTAACTAGTACAAAATTACCACCGTACTTGAGTTACAAAACTTGGAAGCCCTTCTAGCCTTGCTCCGAGCTAACGCCACACTAATGATCTGCATTGTTGAACATTGAGAGCGTAAGCGATAAGCTTAGTGAGGGTGCTCTAAAACGAAAGCAACAACAATGCAGGGTTCAAGCATGAAATCCCTAAACCTCATATCTAACATGCATAGGCAACATCACAAGTAGTCCTAGCTAGTCCATCAAGTGGCATAATATGGCATATTACCTCATACTAAGCACCAAGCATCAATAACAATAATCATGTTTCAACACCATATATCACCATATATGAATAAGTTAATTGGCCACTTTAAATTACCCCGATTGTGCGGATTTGAAACTCAACAACACTTTACCTCAGTGGGATTTCACTCATCACCGGCCTTGCATGGACGGGATTCCACTCATCGCCACATGCCCTACGGATGGGATTCCACTCATCATCACGTAGAAATGAATAAAAGCTTCCGGTAGAATATTACATTACCGTACTCCTCCTTGGTGCCTCAACGCCACCAAGGCCACGTACGTTTTGACTCAATTTGTGTGCACACTAATCCTAATGATCGATCATTTACAACCGGTAATTATTTAGTGCCAATTATCATTTACCACATCACGTTTTCCATCCATCAATCATAACTCATGCTCATCACATATATATACACCTCATGAATATACATGTACAAAACAACCAAGATCACAAGAGCATAGTTAAGTAAGCACAATAGCATATATGGATATCAACGGATAACTAACAACTCGAATTAACTATAAGTGGCCTACCAAGCACACTTTACACAAGCACACTACACATACTCGAACCAACTTTAGAATAAGTTTAAAACCACTCACCGCCCTTCCTTTGTCAATCGAAATAATCCTCCTACGATCTCGTATTCGGCTCCAAAGCTCCTTCAACGTTTCTTCTTTCTTCTAACCAAACAAAACACACTTATTACACCACAATTCAATGCTAAAACTCAACTAACAACTCACTTCACAAACATAAGCCATATTCTTCAATTTCTCAATCCACAATCATCCAAAAACTCAATTTTCGTACTCCCCAAACCCCTTGCTGAAAACTCCACTTCCAAACACCCAAATGGCTTCTAACACATCCCAAATCACTCTCATATCATACCCTAACCATCAGCCTTTAGTTTTCAACATAAACTTCACAAAAAAAACCAAATTTTAACACCTTAAAATTCAACATATGAACATAGTACGAATTTTCATCCAAATTTAACCAAATTGACATATAATGTGTATTTTATCATGATTAAGTTAAATCCCAACTCAAAACATTAAAACAATTTGGAAAACCACCTAAAATCCAAACTTTAACATAAAACCATAATTTTTCAAAGTCTCATGCTTTTAAATTTTAAGACCAAATATAGATAGAGAATAAGGAGGAGAGTCGGAAAACATAATTTACCTTTCAAAACGACGTTGAAATCAAGTAATATGATCAATCAAATAGTGAAAAGCTTGAGAGAGTATAGAGATGGTGGTTCACGTTTAGAAGAGAAAGAATAGAAGAGAAGATGAAGATGATGTCTTATATTTTAAGAGTTATCTTACTTTAATTAAAAGTTTTGGGTAAAATCGCAACATAGGTCCCTCCCCTTTTATTAAAGCTCAATTACACCACAACTTAAGTTGAGTTGATTCTAATTAAATTTTATTAACTCGACTATAAACTTGGTTTACTCCTAGGCCCAAAACACGGGTGTTACATTCGCCCTACATGTGTTGGATTCTTTTCCTCTATTTAGGTGTGTGGAAGTTTTTAATGAGACACACATCTAGGTTTTAGGCTTTATTAATAAAATTTAATTTGCCGGAAAAAAAAAAGTATTAACAATGGGGATGATCAACAAAGAAAATGCAGGCATCCATCATACGTAGGCGTAGCAAGTCACTCAATCCACCTTACACCAAGCCATTGAAAGAGTAAATCAACAAATTTCAGCAAAGTAAAACACAATAATGCAAGTAGAAGTAGTCCAACACTTGATATATAATTGGCCAAAATTAATTCAAAGTCTCTTTTCAAGTTTAACTCCAAACAAACAAAAGATAATAACATAACAGAACTGTCATTCAAATCCAAAAACAGAACTGACCTAGGCGGTGAGCGCAACAGCCTCTAACTGAGCTCCTGATGCACTAGAGTGCTTTCGTCAATTTCACCACCTATTACAGCAACTTAAAAAAGCTCGTCTAAGGCACCAAACTCCACACAGGAGGACAAAGACTGCGAACAATATAGATGGGAAAATCCATTACCTGACAAACACAACACGGTTCTGCCTCTAACTGAGCTCCTGACTGTTAATCAATGGGATATTGTAGACGGTTAGGCTGTTAGATGGTTTCATAACAAACTAACAGACTAAGGCTACTCAATATCTAAGTGTATAAAAGGAATGCCTTGGTGATTGTATTCTCATCGATCTTGAATGTAAATAATACAAGTTTCTTCATTTTCTCTCTTATTTTCTCTTATCTTCTATTGTAAATTTCAACACTGACACACCAACTTATTCCATGCGTTAAAGGCTTTTTAAGCTAAGGATTTCCAAAACCTTAGATCTGTAAATAAATCTAAGTAATACAATTTTATAATTATTATCTTAGCTCATCAATGTCCACTAAATGGCCTCCAATAATCTGTTTCCTTTCTCTTTCAACTTTGTTCACTAAATGTCCACAACCAAATCACTTTGTTCTTTCTCACTTGCTCAGACACTGTTTTTTTCACACTCTTGCACTCGCGTCTACACACACTCACACTCACTCATTGCTTTTTTTTCTTAGCTCACAATTTCATACGTTACAACTACATGTTACCCATATTTATAGTATCATAAACCTGCTAAGGAGAGTTCATTTTGTCCATGATGCTGCCACATCATCTTCTTGATTTGTCCATAAGTCATTATTCATAGCTTAATTGGTAAGGATTTTGCCAAGTTCATACTCTAATATGCTGATTCATCATGCTTCATTTATTGATGCCAACTCTTGATAAGTTTTCAAGATGATTCTACACCTTCATTGCCAAATTAAGAATTCAAATCAAATTTGAATTCTAACAGGTTCTGCCTCTAAGAATTGGCACCTGAAAGAGATTGCGAATAAAAATTAAAATGTGTTAGATTTAATGACACTGAATTTAAGAATTGGTGGTTGAAGTATATCTCGCTAGTGTTTAGTAATATTTTATGAAAAATATTAAGTAACATCATTCAACAACAAATTATAGACCGTATCTTCAGTTTTGGCTTGGTGGAGTTGCTTTATAGCTTTACCCGACTCCAGTTTAAAGGTATATCATGTGGGTGTGGCAATTTATTCCATGCATTAAAGGCTCTTTAAGCTAAGAATTGATCTGTAAATAAATCTAAGTATTACAATTTTAGAATTATTATCTTATCTCATCAATGTCCACTAAATGGCTTCCAATATTTTGTTTCCTTTCTCTTTCAACTTACCATTTTGGGATCCAAAGAAAAAATGAAAGAAGGCCCCGAAAAGAATTAAAAGAAAAGTTATATATCATTGGGTATCACTTTCCATGAATCTCATGGAAAGGGAAATGGTCGGTCAAGTCATAAGCCTTCTTGGGGTTCTTTCATTAACTTGACCCCTAAACTAAAAAGATAAGAAAAATAAATGATATATTTAACCTAAATAATATATATCTCAAGTCGAATATTTTAAACCTTAAACTTTGACCCTAAATTTTTTAAGTAAAAATCCATCCCACTTCAAAACTTGATTTTTATAAAAGAACAAATTTGCCCCAATTATTTTGAATTGAATCGGAAATCATCAAAGACGGGTATTATTGTCACCCTAAATTTATAAAAAAAAAAATACATCTATATAAATTTTAGTAAGCTTTAAACAACATATATTTTGGAGGGAATACTAGATCCAGCGATGATATAGTAGAAAAAAAATACATAACACTATTCGTTTTCGTTTTTTTGGTTGTTGTATAAACAAAAATGATAGAGTGAGCTCTCAAATATATTTAGATTGGGAGATCTTTTAGTTTCAATTCTTTGTACATGATGTATACTTTTTTCATGTAACAACAGTTCACTGCTCTGGATAAATGAAGGAAACAAATTTATCCAAAATTAATAAATTTTTTTTGATAAATTTTAATCCTAATCCTACATAGAGAGGAGGGGAAGGTGAAACTTTAGGAGAATGAAGGGGTGCTCCAACCGGGTCTAGAACTCATGACCTAAGAGAATGTGAGTGAACAGAGATGAACAATTTGACCAACCCGCCAAATATACTTACTCTAAGTTTTTTTTGACAAATTCTAATCCTAGTTTAAGAGACTTGATCTTGGTTTCTCAAGTAAAACAGAGACTTGATCTTGGTTTCTCAAGGTTAAAGAGGGGGGGGGGGGGGGGGGGGGTTCTTAATTGTATGTAATCTAAACCGTCTGCTCTCATCTAAACCAAAACAGGCTGCCTAATCGAATAACACCATCTTTGATCTCATCATTGGTGTTATCGACATCTACAAATGCCCAAAATTTCTTGGGTTGTGAAATTAGCACTGCCCTATAATAGGGTGTTTATTATTCGATTAAAATTAAATTAATCAATTTAACCAACTTAAGTTTGATTAATCGGTAAATTAATTAAATATTTGATCGGTTAATGATTAAAGATTTTTTTTTTAAATTTAGTTATTAGTTAATTCACAATTTATTACTACTTAAATTTTTATTTTGAATCAAAATTAAAAAAATATTAAAATTTTTGTTTAATTCGAAAATCGGCCGAATTAACTAGTTAATGGTTTTTGGAAAAAAATAGTTTTATTAACGATTAAAAATTCTAACGGTGTGGTTAATTTAATTTTAGATAATTCGATTCAATTATTAATTGAATCAATCGTTTGAGCACTCTGCACTATAAATTAATTCTTTTGATGGAGTTATATATGTGAAAAGACCCATCTAGACAATAATAAAAATTTAGTTGAGAGAGTTATTATCGTCCCAAATATGAGCTTTGACTATAAGTGATTAAGAAACATTTGTTGTCCAAAAAAACTCTGCATTTCAGCTTTATTAACAATTAAAAATTCTAACGGTGTGGTTAATTTAATTTTAGATAATTAGATTCAATTATTAATTGAATCAATCGTTTGAGCACTCTGCACTATAAATTAATTCTTTTGATAGAGTTATATATGTAAAAAGACCCATCTAGATAATAATAATAATTTAGGTGAGAGAGTTATTATCGTCCCAAATATGAGCTTTGACCATAAGTGGTTAAAAAACATTTGTCGTCCAAAAAAAACTCTGCATTTCAGCTTTATTTTCAACCCTAATAAAACATACTCAACTTTGAGTGTGTCCAAAGAAAAAATAGTCCAAAATCATTTTCCCACTAGTTAAATGACTCTATAATGAATATTACACACTTACTACATATCAATATGCGTTGTTAATATGTTACGCACTAAAGTGATTACATGATTGTAACCGTTAGATCAGGGGCATATGCATCATTGTTCTTCTTAGATTAAGTGACCTACAATTGAAAAAAATTAAGAGAATTAAGAAATTAAAAAAAAGTTTAGATACATAATGAAAAATATTTCAAAAAAAAATTAACTCAATAAAATTTATAAGATATCTCTGATTAATTTTTTTTGAATATGTTGGTGTGATATAAGGGTGGTATTTGTTCAACTTTTTTAGTTTTTTTAATAAGGCACACACTGTGCAAAATTTGTGCTCGAACTGAAAAAAATATTTTTTCCAGAAATATTTATGAAACAAATTTTAGAACTATCAAATACTAATTAATATAAATAAAATAGAACTATTTTAACAAAAAAAAATATAAAATTTAAAAACTAATATGAAAATAAAATTAGAAATAAAGTTAATCAAATCAAAATACGAAGAATGATAAAAAATCAAACTGAAACGAATGTAGTTCATTGGATTGTGGAGCATGGGATAATGGGGATAAAAAAATCAAAATACGAAGAATGATAAAACATCAGTGATAGTTTAGTATTTTTATATTTTTTTATGTTATTTTTTTTAACTAGTGAATCTTCACTAATTTTGTTTTGGGTTAACTACATCGGATACCATTAAACTATAGCCCTTGAGTCGAAAATACCACTGAACTTTAAAGGTGTTCAAAACTAGCACTGAACTTTAATTTATGAGTCGAAAATGTCACTCCGCCGTTAACCGTTAACTCCCTGTTAAGTCAAAACGACGTCGTTTGGTGCGGCTATTTTGAAGCCTCATTTAGCCCAAAACGACGTCGTTTTGCTAGAGGAAAAAAAATAAAACCTTGCACTTGGCGTGGTTTAAACCCAAAACATTTAAAAGTTAAAGTTAAGCCTTAACCATTGAACCAACATAATATTATATAATATTTTATCACAAATATTATATATCTTAAACTACTTCAGATTAATTCAAATTATTTTATGAAATAAATAATAATTCTTACTCACTTGAAAAAATAATATTTTTTCCAGAAATATTTATGAAACAAATTTTAGAACTTTATCAAATACTATTTAATATAAATAAAATAGAACTATTTTAAAAATAGTGAAAATAACTTAAAATTATTATATAAATTTTTTTAATAATTCTTACTCACTTGAAAAAAAATAATTTTAGAATATTAAGTAATATTAGTAATATAAATTATTATAAAATTATTATATAAAATTATATTTTAAGTAATATTATATAAAATTATTATATAAACTATTAGTAATATTTTATGAAAAATATTAAGTAACATCATTCAACAACAAATTATAGACTGTATCTTCAGTTTTGGCTTGGTAGGGTTGCTTTATAGCTTTACCCGACTCCAGTTTAAAGGTATATCATGTGGGTGTGGCAACTTATTCCATGCATTAAATGCTCTTTAAGCTAAGGATTGATCTGTAAATAAATCTAAGTAATACAATTTTAAAATTATTATCATATCTCATCAATGTCCACTAAATGACCTCCAATAATCCGTTTCCTTTCTCTTCCAACTTTGTTCACTAAATGTCCACAACCAAATCACTTTGTTCTTTCTCACTTGATCAGACACTGATTTTTTTTCACACTCTTGCACTCACGTCTACACACACTCACACTCACTCATTGCTTTTTTTTTTCTTAGCTCACAATTTCATACGTACAACTACATGTTACCCATATTTATAGTATCATAAACCTGCTAAGGAGAGTTCAATTTGTTCATACTGCTGCCACATCATCTTCTTGATTTGTCCATAAGCCATTATTCATAGCTTAATTGGTAAGGATTTTGCCAAGTTCATACTCTAATTTGCTGATTCACCGTCATTTATTGATGCCAACTCTTGATAAGTTTTCAAGATGATTCTACACCTTCATTGCCAAATTAAGAATTCAAATCAAATTTGAATTCTAACAGGTTCTGCCTCTAAGAATTAGCACCTGAAAGAGATTGCGAATAAAAATTAAAATGTGTTAGATTTAATGACACTGAATTTAAGAATTGGTGGTTGAAGTATATCTCGCTAGTGTTTAGTAATATTTTATGAAAAATATTAAGTAACATCATTCAACAACAAATTATAGACTGTATCTTCAGTTTTGGCTTGGTGGGGTTGCTTTATAACTTTACCAGACTCCAGTTTAAAAGTATATCATGTGGGTGTGGCAACTTATTTCATGCATTAAAGGCTCTTTAAGCTAAGGATTGATCTGTAAATAAATCTAAGTATTACAATTTTAAAATTATTATCTTATCTCATCAATGTCCACTAAATGGCCTCCAATATTCTGTTTCCTTTCTCTTTCAACTTACCGTTTTGGGATTCAAAGAAAGAATGAAAGAAGGCCCCGAAAAGAATTAAAATTAACTTGAATCAAAGTATTTACCGTTTATAAGTTCTAAAATCACGATTATTCGAAATGAATTGAATTCTATTTTCTAATTTATAATTAATTCTATTATTTTACAATGTAAAAATAGAGTATTTACATCTAACAATAGTGAAAATAACTTAAAATTATTATATAAATTTTTTTAATAATTCTTACTCACTTGAAAAGAAAAAAAATTCCAAAAATATTTATGAAACAAATTTTAGAACTTTATCAAATACTAATTAATATAAATAAAATATAACTATTTTAACAAAAAAATATAAAATTAATATGAAAATAAAATAAGAAATAAAATTAATCAAATCAAAATACGAAGAATGATAAAAAAATCAAACTGAAACGAATGTAGTTCATTGGATTGTGGAGCATGGGATAATGGGGATAAAAAAATGTTACCGTGGATGTTTTGATAATTTAATGTTTTCTTTTTACATCTGAGGAGGAAAAATTATATTATGAGCACATCAGTGATAGTTTCAACTAATGAAAAGTATTTTTATATTTTTATGTTATTTTTTTTAAGTAGTGAATCTTCACTAATATTTTTTAGGGTTAATTACATCGGATAGCATTAAACTATAGCCTCTGAGTCGAAAATACCACTGAACTTTAAAAGTGTTCAAAACTAGCACTGAACTTTAATTTATGAGTCGAAGATGTCACTTCGCCGTTAACCGTTAACTCTCCGTTAAGTCAAAACGACGTCGTTTAGTGCGGCTATTTTGAAGCCTCATTTAGCCCAAAACGACGTCGTTTTCCTAGAGGAAAAAATAGAACCTTGCACTTGGCGTGGTTTAAACCCAAAACCTTTAAAATTTAAAGCCAAGCCTTAACCATTGAAACAACATAACATTATATAGTATTTTACCACAAATATTTTATATCTTAAACTACTTTAGATTAATTCAAATTATTTTATGAAATAAATAATATTAACATATAAATATATATTATTTTCACATATATATAAATAAAACAATATTATTTTTATATACTATTAATAATATAAATATATTATTTTTAAAAACCCCAAAATATTTATAAAAATAATATATTATATTATTAATAATATATAAAAACCCTAAATCTTAAATTGTTAATTCACAAACCCCAACCCTCGAACTTAAATTCTATACTTTAGAGTTTAGGATTTAAGGTTTAAAGATATTTTATATTTATATTTTATATTTTTTTAAAAATAATATATTTATATTATAAATAGTATAAAAATAAAATATTTTTATTTAAATTATATAAACTTATCTATTTAGTTCAACCAAATTATTTTATAAAAAATAATTCTATAAATAATATAAAATATATTATTTTTACATATACCAATAAAAATAAATTATTTTTAAAAACAAAATATATTTATAAAACAATATATTTATATTATAAATAATATAAAAAAAACTATAAATCCCAAACCTCAAATCATAAAATTTAGAGTTTGATGTTTGAGTTCTATAGTTTAAGGTTTAGGATTTAGAGTTTAGAGTTTTTATATAATATTTATAATATAAATATATTATTTATATATAATATTTATATAAAAGCAATACACTTTTATGTATATATATTATATATAAATAATATATTTTAATATTATTTATTTCATAAAATAATTTGAATTAATCTGAAGTAGTTTAAGATAAATAATATTTGTGGTAAAATACTACCTAATGTTATGTTGGTTCAATGGTTAAGGCTTAACTTTATCTTTTAAAGGTCCTGAGTTTAAACCACCCTAAGTGCATGGTTTTAATTTTTTCCTGTAGCAAAACGACGTCGTTTTTGGCCAAATTAGGGTTCAAAACAGCCGCACCAAAACGGAGTCGTTTTGACTTAACGACAGAGTGACATCTTCGATTCACAAATTAAAGTTTAGTGCTAGTTTTGAACACTTTTAAAGTTTGGTGGTATTTTCGACTCAAAAGCAATAGTTTAGTGTTATCCGGTGTAATTAAAAATATGATATAGAAAAAAATAGTATAATGAATAATTTTTATTGGTTAAAACCATAGCTAATATGATAACCCAATCTCATGATATAACTTCTCTCTAAAAACGAGTTCAAAGGTGAAAACAAATGTGGAAATAGACGTTCAAAAAAAAAAACAAATGTGGAAATAAAAGACAAAACTTTCAATTTCTTTGTCTTGACTATTAGGGGTGAGCAAAACTTAACTCGATTCGAAAAAATTGAATAATCCGACTTGACTCAAGACGAAAATACTCGACTCATTTTGACTCGACTCAAAATTTCGTAAACTCGACTCAACTCGAAAATTTTCAAATAAAGTTTGAATTGAAAATCGGAAATTCGAATAACTCGAATTTTTTAGTAATTAATGGATTTATTTTTAAGTTTGAGATGAGTCTCACAATTTTTTATGATATGTATATACTGATATATAAAAATATGAAGAAATATTGTCATATTTGAAAAAATATGAAAAAAAAAATATATATATATATATGTATATATGTATATATGTATATATATATATATATGCATATCTTATATGATTAGAGAAAGTTATTTAAATTGAAATCAAACCGTACTATAACATGATAAATAATTTCACTTAAATTTTTATAGGAACTCGAAAATTTGACTCGACTCGAATTTCTTAAACTCGACTCGAATCGAAAAAATTTCAAATAAAGTTTGAGTTGTAAAATATGATGCATCAACTCGAATAACTCGAAATTTTTTGATTCGATTTGACTCGATCGAACGCTCACCCCTACTGACTATATAACGCGGTGTGAATTCAAAGTTAAATTTTTGGGTAAAGTACACCAATGGTCACCGAACTTTTAGTATATTTTCATTTTGGTCACTAAACTTTCAAATTTTTCATGAGGGTCACCCAATTTTTATTTCACTTTCATTTTGGTCTCTCCTATTACCTTCCATTAGAAAATACTGACGTGGCTTTGTTAGTTTTTCCTTTTCCTTAAGGGTAAACTACATAAATGGTCACCGAACTTTTAAGACATTTTCATTTTAGTCATCGAAAATTTGAAACTTTCATTGGGGTCACCCAACTTTTGTTTTGCTTTAAAGCAACATTGTTGGTTTAAAGAGAAAAAAACTCTTTCAATGTATAAAAAACAAACATAAGAAACAGATTTTACCTTATGATTATCGACGAACAATACTTTTTTTATAATAAAAAACTTGTTGTGTAGATTGATATATGCCTTTGTGTTTGGTTGTAGCTTGTTCTTAGTCGTTGGTTTTCTTTCTTACTCTATTTTTCATCACAATCTGTATCTTTTCTCTATTATCTTTTGTTTTGAAAGTTTCTTTATCTTTTTTTTAACCTTGACTGACGTGTTTCAACATCTATGCTTGTGTATTTTCTCTATAAGCCAACACTAACAATGGATTCATGTAGAATTCATTACACAATGCAACTAAATAAAGGTAGCAGAAAGAGAATGGAGAAAGGATGTTGTAAAACGATGGAAGGAGGGGAGTGAGAAATGTGTGACCCCAACAAAAGTTTTAAAAGTTCGGTGACCAAAATGAAAGTACTTTAAAGTTCGATGACCATTTATGTAGTTTACCCTTGAGGGAAAGAAAAACTAACGAGCAAGTCAGCATTTTCTAATAGAAGGTAACGACAGGGACTAGAATGAAAGCAAAAAAAGTTGGGTGACCCCAATAAAAATTTAAAAGTTTGATGACCAAAATGAAAATACCCTAAAAGTTCGGTGACCATTAGTATACTTTACCCTTTTTATCAAGATTTTTTGGAATAAAAGTGTAACCCCCTCGTCCCGGTCTGGCCGGATGGCCGGTCCGAGTGGGCCACACGGGGAAAACCGAGTGAAACCCGTTAAGTTTCCCCTCGGTTAGCAACCCTATTTTTTTTTCTAGATGCCTGTATTAAATCCTATGTGATGGGACACGCAGCGAACGAACACGGATACAAAACCCACAAGACATGCAATTAAACAACCAAATTTTCCCTTTTAAGCAGGCCGTATCGATACACCTACAGAGGGTATCGATACGCCTTGACCAAAGTCAACCCTCTCAGTCAGCTCAGGGAAGACCGTATCGATACACCCTTGAGCGTATCGATACGCTCAGCCTGACTTGAATTCCAGAGAATTAATACCGTATCGATACACCCCAGTGTATCGATACGCCCAGCCAAAACTGAGTTCTGCAGGCAAGAACGTATCGATACACCCTTGAGCGTATCGATACGCCCTGTTTTGCAACTCAGCCTTTTCCCAACATGGTGACCCCAAACTCGACCCTTGATGCATTTTAGACTCGCCTATACACATACAAATATACATGCATCAAAACTACAACCGAGACTTAGCCTACAAGGCATTAAATCTAACAAGGATTATACAATTCAAATAGTCCATGCAATCTCACCAAAAGAACATACTTAACACCAAAAAGGCCCCATACACATGGTAGTCAAGCATAAGGCATACATAAAGGCTCAAAAGGCCCCAAAAGGCACAAGACAACATAAAGCCAACATAAAGGAGTCTAGATACAAGCTCCTAAAACACGTAGCATTTCCCATTGCTAGACTACTACATTATTTAATAAACCATACTTGAGCACACTACCACGCGCTTGGACGCCCTTTTTCCTGCTCCTTGCTAACTCCAAGCTAAAGATCTGCATTGTCGGAAAAAGGAGAGCGTAAGCATAAAGCTTAGTGAGCAGAGCTCTATAACATAACAACAACAATGCAGAGTTCAAAGCTTCCTTTAAAAGTAAAGGCCAACACATACAAGTCATCCAACAACCTAATCCATTTACTAACATACAAGTTCAACCAAAGGTCAACAACATAGACATTTCACTTCATGGTATGCACAAACATAACCAAACTTACACATACGGTGGGACTACACATCACCGTTTTAACTAGTGGATTTACAATGGGACTACACATCAAAGTATTATCCAACTAGTGACTACCGGTGGGACTACACATCACCGAAGTCTTATAACACTTGCTACCGGCGGGACTACACGTCACCGGAGCAACGACAACACACGTAGTTTACACAAACACAATCAGCATACAATTACGGTGGGACTACACATCACCGTTTCAACTAGTGGGTTTCCAATGGGACTACACATCAAAGGAATACCCAACCAGTGACTACCGGTGGGACTACACATCACCATAGTCTTATACTTTTGCTACCGGCGGGACTACACATCACCAGAGCAACGACAACCATGCAACACAACACACAAATCACCATCACACAACATGTACTCACTATATCATGCACAACCACACAAGCTGCAACAAAATCCACAACTAGGCACCAAATTGCTACAACCAACCTTACCAATCACAAATGGTCTTACTCACCATTTCCGTGCACAACCTGTACCAACTTACTACAAACAACCTTACCAACCACAAATGGTCTTACTCACCATTTCCGTGCACAACCTGCACCCACTTACACCTATCATACAAGGCATATCAACAACACTATAATTACCATCACTCAAAATCAACGATATACTAAGAAGCAACATGCTTCCTCTCAAATATTGGAATTCATACATAACAATTCACCACCACAAGAATTGAAAACAAACAGTAAAAAGGGGAAATTAAAGAGGCAATTCACCACAATTTACTCTTGAATTTAAAATTGATTTTCCAAGCCCAAACTAAACTCTTCAAAACCAACCTTGAACCAAAATGATACTTAAAAACATTTTCGCATCCACATGCTTGAATCAACCTTTGAAATCAAATTAAAACATTAACCACTCACCTCACTTCCTTAAGCAAATCAAGCAAAGCCGACTCCAGCCTCCATGACTTCCGATATCGATCCCGAGACTTTACCAACGAAATTCCTTGCTCCTAATCATCTCAACACAAGTAAATTAACTTCAAATCAGACCACAACACAACATAGCAAACCCGGAATGAAATTCAAACATCAAACACTTGTTTTTCGAACCAAGAACAACCACTAAAAAGCCATTCCCGAGCAGCCCTTTAGCACAGTCCAAAACCGATGATTCCAACACATTTAACACTTCCAATTGCTTCCAAAACGACCCCCAACCAATACCCTAACATCAACCCTCAATTTCCAACACAAACCACATCCAAAATTCAACTAAAAACCCTCCTAAAAACCTATAAAAACACAAATTCGGGAAACTTAACAAAACTCTCTAAAAATCATATTTGTTGAACCGTTTGGTTCATAAACTTCATATCTATCACTGTTAAATCAAAATCTCAAGTTAAACACCATAAAACAACCATTTTCATTCAAATCTCCCAAAAATCCAAATTCTAAAACATGGATGAAAATGAAAACTACTTGTACTTTTGAAGAGAGGAAGTTGAGAGCAAGTCAAAAACGTAATTACCTTTCGAAACCGAGCCAAAACGAAGGAGAGAGGAGATGAAATAGTATTTGGGGAGGGAGAGATGATTTTGGCGTGGGAATGAAATGGAGGGGAGAGGAAGAAGATGATGAATCATCTTTTACTTTATAATAATTTAAATTTTAATGTTCAAAGACCAAAATGCCCTTAAAGAAAAAAGGAAACCACAATAGGTGCCATCCATGGCTTTTGAGCTCAAACCATTACTTTATTAAATAAAATATTAGAATCGAAACCCGAGACAATACTAAAATATTATTTTCACCTAGCCCCTAAACCCGGGCGTTACAACTCTCCCCCACTTAAGAAATTTCGTCCCCGAAATTTATTAGACAGGAAGAGTCACTAACACATGCTCCTCCACACATTCTCTCTTACTACAACATACTCCCCAACTCGGTAGACTTACCACACAACATTAGCTATCTGATGCCAAGATCTCAACGGGTCCTTAGACCTCAACATAACACATTACATACCTCCTTCTAATGACCATTTTAAACTCAACTCAAACTCTTTAACAACATAACACGGGACAAAATTGATTCACACTTCTGAATCATAGATACACAGAACACATTACATACCTCCTTTTAACTATGGTGGTAACTGCAACAAACAAACAACAGGACTAACCCAATTTACCATCTCATACAACAATGTTTGATTACCTAACCCATAACTTTCTCTGACTGATCATTAGACCTCAACATACAACCAAACATTATGCAGACGACTTCAAAAATTTAGTCAAAACTCGAATCTCTATCAGCCATTATCGATCTCAAGACAATGTACAACTCACAATCTTGCTAAGGCACAACTCCGCCATCTTACTCACGGTACAAGTAGCTTGAACATGTATAAAGGACCACATACAGTGCAACTAACATTGATTACTCAACTAAGTTCTCACTGAGGAAATAGGAGGCGAATCAGACACAAGATCTCTCGAATATATTACCCACTTTCAATACGAATTTCCCCCGAATGTAACAAACTAGAAGAAACTGATGCTCGGTCTTGGCACGCTGACAAATTACACACTTACTCTCATACTGAACCACATTATCCATTAACTCAATCCAGGAGTACTCATCTTCAACCTACAATATGTCTTCACACTATTCGGATGCAATACACAAGAACTGCCATGTGCTTCGGCCAAAACAGTACGTCTCAAAACACTATGTTAGTTGGCACCACTATTCTATCTCTGAACTGCAAAACTCTGTCATCTCTAAAACTGTATTCTGGAGGTCTTCCTTTCACTAATTCTTGCACGTGAGGTGCCAAGAACCTGTCTTACAACTGTTTCTCTCTAAGTATCTGACTCAGAGCAGGCTTAACGCGAAACTCAACCACAGAACTACTATCAATGATAAACTGAATCCGGCAAACACAACTCACAACTTGGCTACTACTCTAACAACAAATTTAACTCGGAACATCGGTTACTACATTAACTCTCTTCGAAGTTTGTTTCAGTTTTTAAAGGGCTCAACGTCTCGTATCTAACACACAAACTGAACGTTCTTCTATAGCAATTTGTCAAAGGGGCAGCTATCTTCAAAAGATCATTTACAAACCTTCGATAGTAACAACGCTAGACCTAGGAACAATAGATACATGTCACAGTCTTTAATTTCTTCCAACTCACTTCTCCTTCTGCCCACTTGGGGTTTGCACTAATATACTCGACTGATCTACATAACCTAGGGGAACATCTTCCTCGACTCAGAGTCCAAACTTGCTCAACTTAGCATACAACTGATTCTCTAAAAAGGATCCACAACCTTAACTTCAAGGCTTGTCATGGTCTTTTCCAGTATGTGAATATTCCCATGTATCATCCAAGAAAACTACCACAAACTGATCAAGGATTTAGGAAAACATTATGCTCAACATCTCTATAAAGGTGACTAACTCACTAGTCTATCAAAACGGCATAACTCAAAACCCCAAGTGATCACATCTGTCCCGAAAGCTGCCTTCGGTACATCAACCTCTCTCACTATCAACTGGTAGTAATCGGATCTCAACTTAATATATAAAGACTGAAACACCTCCCAACTGATCAACAAATCACTGACGTTTGGAAACAGATACTAACTACTCACTGTCAATTGTCTCAACGGTCTGCAATCTAAACACATTCTCGTAGTGTCATCTCTCTTCTTCACAAGTTACACTGTCACACTCTAAAATGATATACTAAACCAAATGAATCTAAGGTCTAACAAACTCGTAGTGGATTCTTCAACACTCTCAAGTCGGTCGAGAATCATAAGGTACACAGCAAACAAAACAGGAGCAAACTCGGAGACGGTATCAATAACAAACTCTTCTTCCCCAACAAGAGACAAATCGGAAAATTCTTGCCAACATCTTTAGGAAAACATCAACTATTCTAACATTCTGCGGTCTAATCCTCACTCAAAAATTAAATCCATCACATCTTTTAGGCAACCTGTCAACCAAACTCAATCAATCTTTGACCTCTAAGGCCAGGTCAACATTCGATACGAAATCCACATTCCCACCTACCATTACAATCTCATAGTCATCCGTAAGCTTTAAGAAAACTTTCATTGTCTCAAAGCCTACCCTAACTCTATGTTCTACAAGCCAATCCATACACAGCTTCACATCAAAACCGAAAAAAAAACAATTCCATCGCACCAACTGAAAACACGTGCCACTAAACTATCATCGGACACCCCTTTGTAATTCTTTCTGACCATAACTGTATCCCCGAAGAAGCTAACAATACCAACACCTACCTCTAGTACCTCACAATGTAGATTCAACAACTTCGCATGTTCATTCCAAATACACGGTCACGTAGATCCAGAATTAATCAGAAAAACAAGCCCATTGACTATATCGAGGAATTACTTGCTATAACATCGACATTGTAACCCCCGTAGCCCGGCCTAGACGGCTGACCCGAACTACGAAGATTACACGGGGAAAACCAAAGTCAACCCGAAAGTCAACCTTGATTAGCGACCCTTTTTTTTCTTTTTAAACTTGTCTAGATGCACATTAAACCTAGGCATACTCTTGAGATTATCATACTCAAAAATCACAGCAATCGGAAAACAATAAGGGACTCAATTGCACAAAATACGAATTTAGGGACCAATTTGTAAATTCTGGAAATTAAGAGGACTTTACCAAATTTTAAGTTACCATTATGAAATTAGTCATGTTTCATGCCTCTCTGCCAAATTTCAACTCAAACGGACATCTCAAGCCCAATTTTTAAGCTTTAACTGCAAGGGGGTATTGATACCCGTCAGGGGGGTATTGATACCCGTCCCCAGCGGTATCGATACCCTTAAAGGGGTATCGATACCCTCCCCCCAACGGTATCGATACCCTTAAGGTAGGTATCGATACCGAAATTGGCAGTAGCTTCATTCACCAAAAAGGTATCGATACCCTCCCGATGGGTATCGATACCCAAAGCCTGAATCACGAAGGGGTATCGATACCGTACCAAGGGTATCGATACCCCCTGCTACGAACTTGCAGGTTTGAGCTGATTTAAGGCACAAGGAGGCCCCTAAATCCCTCAAAAACCCCAACCAACATACTAACATCAATCCTAAGGCAAATCAAACATAAAAGCATGCTTTCACAAAGACCTAAAGGCACTAATCAACACGAAATGATGCACAATCATTCAAGCAACTTAAGCATCCAAACATGAAACAAGGCATATGACCAACACACATGATAAGCAATTTAAACATCTACAGACATACATCACTCAAGCATTCATCAAGGCATGCATCTTAAGTGATATTTACGAGTCGAACAAGGCATCCAAAACAACCACACCTATCCCATTGCTTTACTATTACAATCTTTCAATTTATAAATCATACATTGAACTCACCCAAAAGCAACACTTGGAGACCTTTCCTTGCCCTTGCCACCCACAAGCTATTTATCTGCATTGTCGAACAAAAGAGAGCGTAAGCATAAAAGCTTAGTGAGGGTAAGCTCATAAAACAAACCTTCGACAATACAGGGTCCAAGCTCGAGCAATTATCATGATGAAATACATGACTTTATCTTCGATCCACATGAACCAAAATGAACATGATGCATGAACATATAATCAACATTATGTCATGCTCAACATCTCATAAGCTCAACTTACAACGATATATATATACCTCAATGCATTAACCAAATCATATATCACTTCACATTTGAAATTCACATTTCATATCACATTGATACACATATCAATTCATATTAGCATGTATGCATAATCTCATATTGGCATAAACATACTTTCTCATATTGGCACCTAGCTATGACTCGAATACGCGGATAACATGTTGGAACGCATTTTCCAACATCAACCTTACCTCGGTGGGATTACACTCATCACCGGCCTTGCATGTGGAACGCATTTCCACATGCCCTACGGATGGGATTCCACTCATCATCACGTAGAATATATATAAATTTCCGGTGGAATATTACATCACCGTACTCCTCCTTGGTGCCTTAACGCCACCAAGGCCACGTACGTTTTGACTCAATTAGTGTGCAGACTCATCCTGATGATCGATCATTGTACCCAAGCATACTAGTGCCAATAATAATCAAATTTCACAACCTTTGATGTTCAAGAGTCATAATATGGCATCTTACATCATATTAAGCTCAACATCAAATATCTCAACAACATAATATCATAATGTTATTTTCAAGAGTCATAATATGGCATCTTACATCATATTAAGCTCAACATCATCATGCACAATTTACAATCCAACCCACATGCATAGCAATGCATCAAACCATGCCTCAACAACATGTATAACACATTATACATAATCATCATAACACAAATCATCATGAGGCATAACATCAATTAAAGAGATCATCCAATGTCTCTAACTAAAGCTTAGGATTAGGCTACCACCCTAATCCTAACTCTAGGTGAGTCTACCAATCTCAACCTAGTCCACATGCTCGAACCAATTGCTCAAAACCATTTAAAATATTTTAACCACTCACCTCCACATCCAAGCTCAAACACCAAGCAACCATGGTCTTCAATTTCCGGATTTGTTCCCAAGGCTTCACCATCTCAAAACCTCGCTTCTAAACATCTCAACACAAGTAAAACAACCTCGAATCAACTCAACATCAAAGTAGCTAACCCGGAATACAAATTCAAATATCAAACTCAACATATTAAGTCATGACCAAATCCCAACTTTATCTAATTCAAGCAGCCCATAACCTTGATGAAAACTCAAGTTTCCAACACATCTCATACTCACAAACAATTGCTAAATTCAGCCACAACATCAACCCATAGGTGCAAGCCAAGCTCCAACAATTTCCAACCCATACAATTCACCAAAATTTCCATTTTCGTACTCCTATTTTACCCAGCAGAAAATACCATTTTCAAACATCCAAATGACACCTAAATGGTCCCAAAACACTTTCCTAACATACATATACCATCAGCCCTTCAACCTAACTCTAAAACTCACCAAAATTCAAGTTTTAGACTATTCAAAAATGGGCATAAATACCCATTTCGGATTTTTACCCAAAATTACTCATTTTAACATATTATGTGTATTTTAACATGATTAAACAAAGCCCCAACTCAATTTATCAAAACAAGATGAAAACCCCCTTAAAAACCCAAATTTTGATATGAACCCTAATTTTCAAAACTCCATAACTTTGAAATCTAAAACTATAGATAGATAGAGGATGAAGAGGAGATTAAGAAAACATAATTACCTTTCAAAAACCCCTTGAATTGATGAAGAAATCAAAGGAATAGTAAAGAGAGTTTGGGAGAATTTGGGATGGTTTGCACGGTGAAGAAGAAAGGAAATGAGAAAGATGATAGCTTTCTAATGATAAGGTTATCCTTATTTTTGTTTTGGTTTAATTACCAAAATGATCCCTCCCTTTCTTTCTAAACTCAATTTGCTCACACTAAGGTCAATTTGATTAAAATAAATTTTACCGACTCGGACCAACTAACCCGACTAACTTCTAGCCCCAAAACACGGGTGTTACAACTCTCCCCCACTTAAGGAAATTTCGTCCTCGAAATTCATCGAACATGAAGAGTCACTGAAACATGCTCATCCGCACTTTCCTTCTCACCACAACATACTAGTCAACTCGTAGACTTACCACGCAACAACAGCTATCTAACACCAAGATCTCAATTGATTCTTCGTTCCACGCAAATTTCAAACTCAACTCAATCTCTTCTACAACATAGCACGGAACAGATCTGACTCACACTTCCGAATCACAGATACACAGGCACATCACAACCCTCTTTCTAACTCTGGTGGTAACCGTAACAGATAAACAACAGGACTAGCCCGATTCAACAATCTCATACCACATTTCTTGAATACTCGACCTATAACTTTCTCTAACTGACCATCTGACTTTAACAGGTAACCAAACACTATGCAGACACCTTCAAAAGTAACCTAGTTGGAACCCCGGATCTCTATTACTCACTTCCATTAATAATCCTCCACGGATGCAACAAACTAGAAAAAAAAACTGACGTTCGGTCTTGATACGCTGGCAAATTACACACTTACTCACATGTTGAACAACATCATCCGTCAACTCAATCCAAAAGTACATATCTTCAACCCATAATACATCTTTACACTACTCAGATGCAACGCAAATGAACTGCCGTATACTTCGGCCAAAACAATGCATCTCGAAACATTATGTCAATCAGCACAACTATTCTGTCTCTAACAATACAAACTCTATCATCTCTTAACTGTATTCTGAAGGTCTTCTTTTCGCTATATCTTGCACGTGAGGTGCCCAGAACCTGTCTTGCAACTGTTTCTCTTTAAATATCTGATTCAAAGTAGGCTTCACATGAAACTTGGCCACAAAACCACTATCATTTGGTAAACTGAATTCGACAATTACATCTCGCAACTCAACTACTAATCTACCAACAAACACAACTCGAATCATCGATTACTACTTTGGCTCTCTTCGGATGGTACTCAATCTTGAGATCATAGTCTTCAAGTCTTCGAAGCAAACAAAACTGTAATTAACTCTACGTCTCATACCGGATAACTCTTTTCACGGTCTTCCAACTATCTCGATGAACAAGCCACAATCTTCTGTCTTGCATAAGCATACAACCTAACACTACATGCAACACATCACTATGGTTTAATTTTTTTTTTTCCGGATCAAGGTCGAAGCTCTCTTCAAAGTTTCTTTCGGTTCTCGTTGTCTCGCATCTGGCCACACAACTGGACATTCTTATGTAGCAATCTGTCACAGTCTTCAGTTTCTTCCAACTCACATCTTCTTCTGCATAGTTAGGATTTACTCTAATGCACTCGGCTGATCTGCATGTCCTAGGAGAACATCTTCATTAACTCGAAGTTCACGTTGCGTAACTTGACATACAACTGATTTTCTAAAAGGTGCTACCACACTAACTTCAAAGCTCGTCATGGCCTTCTTCGATACTTCAACTTTTCTCGCTTTCAACTGGTAGTAAACGGATCTCGAATTAATCTTCGGAAACACTGAAGCACCCACTAACTGATCAACAAATCGCTGACACTCGGAAGCGGATACTAATCATTCACTGCCACTGGTTTCAACTGTCTGAAATCTCAACACATTCTCGTACTGCCGCTCTTTCTTCTTCACAAACTGTACTATCATACTCTAAGATGATGCACTAAGCCTAATGAATCTAAGGCCTAACAGTTCTCGTAGTTGATTCTTCAACATTCTCAATTCTTCCGGGATTCATAAGTTACAGAGCTAACAAAACAGAAGCAACCTCGGAAACGGTCTCAATGACGAACTCTTCTTCTTTATCAAGAGACAAACCAGACAATTCTTCCAAGTACTTTTAAGAAAACACAAACTATACTAACATTCCGCGGTCTAATCTTCGTTCAAAAATCAAATCCATTACAATTGCCAAACAAGTCTGCCAACTAAACTCAATCAATCTTCGACCTCCACAGCTGGATCAACCATTCAATAAGAAGTTCACACCCTCGCCTACTACTACAGTCCCACTGAGACCTGCAACTTCAAGGCAACTCTCTCTCTTTGTCTCAATGTATACACTAACTCTGTGCTCTTCAAGCCAAACCTTGTCAAAACGTACCTCAAAACTGTAGGAAGGAGATCACTTCACATTTACTGCATACACATAACCCTGAACCATCAACAAACATCTTCTGCACTTTTTTTTTTTGACCACCACTATCTCACCACAAGGTCTAGTCACATGTGTCCCTACTTCCAAGGTCTCAACACGTACATCAAATTTTCTTACATGCTCACACAAAATGAAGTATCCGTGGAAATTGCAACTACACCTGTGCACAGCTGATAGTCTTCGACCCTATTGTTTTCAGACTGGTTCTTCAACAAAATCTGATTCTTCTAGAATGTTCTTAGAGCATCTCGAAACTTCAAAAAGGCAGTCCTAATCGCACACAAACAATCATGCTTGAACTTGTTCTGTAACATCGGTCCTGACGACTCAAAACATCACACTACCAAACAATCTGAATTTAAAGCTCAAGACTTCCTTCTCAGCTCAACTATATCGGAAGTAACTTCATCTCTCCTTCTCGCTGGAAGACAACTCAGACGCACACTGGCCCAATCACACATATTGATTTCCACTCACGGACACTGAACGACTGTCTTGTATGAAAACCATAGGCTGAATCCCAACGATCACCAACTAGCATTTCTAAATTTCAGATTACACAAACGAGACCCTTACCCTGATCTCGCCCCAAAAGAACTATAGTACTCATACCTACCTCTGACACCTCATCGACACATTCAAACTTGCATGCTTGCTAACAATATACAGAAGTGCAGACTCAGAATCAATCAGAAGGGAACAAGCTCAAAACTGTACCAGGGGCTTACCTACTATATCATTGATAACACTCTGAATCTCACTCATAAGTCGTCGCCTCTTTCACTACTAACACCAGAACCGATCACATCGTTCCTCATCAACAGGAACCAACCCACATACACACTAACTCAGTCAAACAAATTGTACCTCAAGTCCGGTACAACCACACCTCCCTAACCAAGATGATGGACTCCCTCAACATCATTCACATTTTCAGAACCCACAGTTTCCACTTACCGATTCACAGTCCACGCCTTGGCCTCAAACTTACCAAAAAGTAATAAACTAACAACAACAACAACACATTAACATACAAACTGGGTTAGCAAAGGAAAAGGTCCAAGTGGCTCAAGTATGATTTCCTCACTTAAAATCTCTTTTTTTTTCCGATGTAATAGAAGCAATGGGACTCTACTCAACATGCTTCAAGCAACTCAACACACATACATGCTCAATCATGCATATTACAAGGCATACTTGCTAAACAAGCAAACATATGCATACGATCAAACAACATACCTTCTCCATCAAACAATCACACATCACCGCATACACGGGTAACGAGCAACATGCTTTTAAACAAATAACCAACATACTTGTCATACAAGCAATCATACTTACAAAGCAAGCAATCATTCATTTCAGCATACTCGAATAACAAGCAACATGCTTACATGATAAGCAAACACCGTGCATATCAATCATAAGACACAACTTACTTCACTTACCTGCCCAAGGTTTCGGAAACCTTAAGCTCTGATACCAACAAATGTAACCCCCGTAGCCCGGCCTAGACGGCTGACCCGAACTACGAAGATTACACGGGGAAAACCAAAGTCAACCCGAAAGTCAACCTTGATTAGCGACCCTTTTTTTTTCTTTTTAAACTTGTCTAGATGCACATTAAACCTAGGCATACTCTTGAGATTATCATACTCAAAAATCACAGCAATCGGAAAACAATAAGGGACTCAATTGCACAAAATACGAATTTAGGGACCAATTTGTAAATTCTGGAAATTAAGAGGACTTTACCAAATTTTAAGTTACCATTATGAAATTAGTCATGTTTCATGCCTCTCTGCCAAATTTCAACTCAAACGGACATCTCAAGCCCAATTTTTAAGCTTTAACTGCAAGGGGGTATTGATACCCGTCAGGGGGGTATTGATACCCGTCCCCAGCGGTATCGATACCCTTAAAGGGGTATCGATACCCTCCCCCCAACGGTATCGATACCCTTAAGGTAGGTATCGATACCGAAATTGGCAGTAGCTTCATTCACCAAAAAGGTATCGATACCCTCCCGATGGGTATCGATACCCAAAGCCTGAATCACGAAGGGGTATCGATACCGTACCAAGGGTATCGATACCCCCTGCTACGAACTTGCAGGTTTGAGCTGATTTAAGGCACAAGGAGGCCCCTAAATCCCTCAAAAACCCCAACCAACATACTAACATCAATCCTAAGGCAAATCAAACATAAAAGCATGCTTTCACAAAGACCTAAAGGCACTAATCAACACGAAATGATGCACAATCATTCAAGCAACTTAAGCATCCAAACATGAAACAAGGCATATGACCAACACACATGATAAGCAATTTAAACATCTACAGACATACATCACTCAAGCATTCATCAAGGCATGCATCTTAAGTGATATTTACGAGTCGAACAAGGCATCCAAAACAACCACACCTATCCCATTGCTTTACTATTACAATCTTTCAATTTATAAATCATACATTGAACTCACCCAAAAGCAACACTTGGAGACCTTTCCTTGCCCTTGCCACCCACAAGCTATTTATCTGCATTGTCGAACAAAAGAGAGCGTAAGCATAAAAGCTTAGTGAGGGTAAGCTCATAAAACAAACCTTCGACAATACAGGGTCCAAGCTCGAGCAATTATCATGATGAAATACATGACTTTATCTTCGATCCACATGAACCAAAATGAACATGATGCATGAACATATAATCAACATTATGTCATGCTCAACATCTCATAAGCTCAACTTACAACGATATATATATACCTCAATGCATTAACCAAATCATATATCACTTCACATTTGAAATTCACATTTCATATCACATTGATACACATATCAATTCATATTAGCATGTATGCATAATCTCATATTGGCATAAACATACTTTCTCATATTGGCACCTAGCTATGACTCGAATACGCGGATAACATGTTGGAACGCATTTTCCAACATCAACCTTACCTCGGTGGGATTACACTCATCACCGGCCTTGCATGTGGAACGCATTTCCACATGCCCTACGGATGGGATTCCACTCATCATCACGTAGAATATATATAAATTTCCGGTGGAATATTACATCACCGTACTCCTCCTTGGTGCCTTAACGCCACCAAGGCCACGTACGTTTTGACTCAATTAGTGTGCACACTCATCCTGATGATCGATCATTGTACCCAAGCATACTAGTGCCAATAATAATCAAATTTCACAACCTTTGATGTTCAAGAGTCATAATATGGCATCTTACATCATATTAAGCTCAACATCAAATATCTCAACAACATAATATCATAATGTTATTTTCAAGAGTCATAATATGGCATCTTACATCATATTAAGCTCAACATCATCATGCACAATTTACAATCCAACCCACATGCATAGCAATGCATCAAACCATGCCTCAACAACATGTATAACACATTATACATAATCATCATAACACAAATCATCATGAGGCATAACATCAATTAAAGAGATCATCCAATGTCTCTAACTAAAGCTTAGGATTAGGCTACCACCCTAATCCTAACTCTAGGTGAGTCTACCAATCTCAACCTAGTCCACATGCTCGAACCAATTGCTCAAAACCATTTAAAATATTTTAACCACTCACCTCCACATCCAAGCTCAAACACCAAGCAACCATGGTCTTCAATTTTCGGATTTGTTCCCAAGGCTTCACCATCTCAAAACCTCGCTTCTAAACATCTCAACACAAGTAAAACAACCTCGAATCAACTCAACATCAAAGTAGCTAACCCGGAATACAAATTCAAATATCAAACTCAACATATTAAGTCATGACCAAATCCCAACTTTATCTAATTCAAGCAGCCCATAACCTTGATGAAAACTCAAGTTTCCAACACATCTCATACTCACAAACAATTGCTAAATTCAGCCACAACATCAACCCATAGGTGCAAGCCAAGCTCCAACAATTTCCAACCCATACAATTCACCAAAATTTCCATTTTCGTACTCCTATTTTACCCAGCAGAAAATACCATTTTCAAACATCCAAATGACACCTAAATGGTCCCAAAACACTTTCCTAACATACATATACCATCAGCCCTTCAACCTAACTCTAAAACTCACCAAAATTCAAGTTTTAGACTATTCAAAAATGGGCATAAATACCCATTTCGGATTTTTACCCAAAATTACTCATTTTAACATATTATGTGTATTTTAACATGATTAAACAAAGCCCCAACTCAATTTATCAAAACAAGATGAAAACCCCCTTAAAAACCCAAATTTTGATATGAACCCTAATTTTCAAAACTCCATAACTTTGAAATCTAAAACTATAGATAGATAGAGGATGAAGAGGAGATTAAGAAAACATAATTACCTTTCAAAAACCCCTTGAATTGATGAAGAAATCAAAGGAATAGTAAAGAGAGTTTGGGAGAATTTGGGATGGTTTGCACGGTGAAGAAGAAAGGAAATGAGAAAGATGATAGCTTTCTAATGATAAGGTTATCCTTATTTTTGTTTTGGTTTAATTACCAAAATGATCCCTCCCTTTCTTTCTAAACTCAATTTGCTCACACTAAGGTCAATTTGATTAAAATAAATTTTACCGACTCGGACCAACTAACCCGACTAACTTCTAGCCCCAAAACACGGGTGTTACAACTCTCCCCCACTTAAGGAAATTTCGTCCTCGAAATTCATCGAACATGAAGAGTCACTGAAACATGCTCATCCGCACTTTCCTTCTCACCACAACATACTAGTCAACTCGTAGACTTACCACGCAACAACAGCTATCTAACACCAAGATCTCAATTGATTCTTCGTTCCACGCAAATTTCAAACTCAACTCAATCTCTTCTACAACATAGCACGGAACAGATCTGACTCACACTTCCGAATCACAGATACACAGGCACATCACAACCCTCTTTCTAACTCTGGTGGTAACCGTAACAGATAAACAACAGGACTAGCCCGATTCAACAATCTCATACCACATTTCTTGAATACTCGACCCATAACTTTCTCTAACTGACCATCTGACTTTAACAGGTAACCAAACACTATGCAGACACCTTCAAAAGTAACCTAGTTGGAACCCCGGATCTCTATTACTCACTTCCATTAATAATCCTCCACGGATGCAACAAACTAGAAAAAAAAATTGACGTTCGGTCTTGATACGCTGGCAAATTACACACTTACTCACATGTTGAACAACATCATCCGTCAACTCAATCCAAAAGTACATATCTTCAACCCATAATACATCTTTACACTACTCAGATGCAACGCAAATGAACTGCCGTATACTTCGGCCAAAACAATGCATCTCGAAACATTATGTCAATCAGCACAACTATTCTGTCTCTAACAATACAAACTCTATCATCTCTTAACTGTATTCTGAAGGTCTTCTTTTCGCTATATCTTGCACGTGAGGTGCCCAGAACCTGTCTTGCAACTGTTTCTCTTTAAATATCTGATTCAAAGTAGGCTTCACATGAAACTTGGCCACAAAACCACTATCATTTGGTAAACTGAATTCGACAATTACATCTCGCAACTCAACTACTAATCTACCAACAAACACAACTCGAATCATCGATTACTACT
Organism: Hibiscus trionum; assembly: GCA_030270665.1. NCBI lineage: Eukaryota > Viridiplantae > Streptophyta > Magnoliopsida > Malvales > Malvaceae > Hibiscus > Hibiscus trionum. The sequence continues at coordinate 3,617,526 of BSYR01000016.1, forward strand.
TTGGCTCTCTTCGGATGGTACTCAATCTTGAGATCATAGTCTTCAAGTCTTCGAAGCAAACAAAACTGTAATTAACTCTACGTCTCATACCGGATAACTCTTTTCACGGTCTTCCAACTATCTCGATGAACAAGCCACAATCTTCTGTCTTGCATAAGCATACAACCTAACACTACATGCAACACATCACTATGGTTTAATTTTTTTTTTTTCGGATCAAGGTCGAAGCTCTCTTCAAAGTTTCTTTCGGTTCTCGTTGTCTCGCATCTGGCCACACAACTGGACATTCTTATGTAGCAATCTGTCACAGTCTTCAGTTTCTTCCAACTCACATCTTCTTCTGCATAGTTAGGATTTACTCTAATGCACTCGGCTGATCTGCATGTCCTAGGAGAACATCTTCATTAACTCGAAGTTCACGTTGCGTAACTTGACATACAACTGATTTTCTAAAAGGTGCTACCACACTAACTTCAAAGCTCGTCATGGCCTTCTTCGATACTTCAACTTTTCTCGCTTTCAACTGGTAGTAAACGGATCTCAAATTAATCTTCGGAAACACTGAAGCACCCACTAACTGATCAACAAATCGCTGACACTCGGAAGCGGATACTAATCATTCACTGCCACTGGTTTCAACTGTCTGAAATCTCAACACATTCTCGTACTGCCGCTCTTTCTTCTTCACAAACTGTACTATCATACTCTAAGATGATGCACTAAGCCTAATGAATCTAAGGCCTAACAGTTCTCGTAGTTGATTCTTCAACATTCTCAATTCTTCCGGGATTCATAAGTTACAGAGCTAACAAAACAGAAGCAACCTCGGAAACGGTCTCAATGACGAACTCTTCTTCTTTATCAAGAGACAAACCAGACAATTCTTCCAAGTACTTTTAAGAAAACACAAACTATACTAACATTCCGCGGTCTAATCTTCGTTCAAAAATCAAATCCATTACAATTGCCAAACAAGTCTGCCAACTAAACTCAATCAATCTTCGACCTCCACAGCTGGATCAACCATTCAATAAGAAGTTCACACCCTCGCCTACTACTACAGTCCCACTGAGACCTGCAACTTCAAGGCAACTCTCTCTCTTTGTCTCAATGTATACACTAACTCTGTGCTCTTCAAGCCAAACCTTGTCAAAACGTACCTCAAAACTGTAGGAAGGAGATCACTTCACATTTACTGCATACACATAACCCTGAACCATCAACAAACATCTTCTGCACTTTTTTTTTTTTGACCACCACTATCTCACCACAAGGTCTAGTCACATGTGTCCCTACTTCCAAGGTCTCAACACGTACATCAAATTTTCTTACATGCTCACACAAAATGAAGTATCCGTGGAAATTGCAACTACACCTGTGCACAGCTGATAGTCTTCGACCCTATTGTTTTCAGACTGGTTCTTCAACAAAATCTGATTCTTCTAGAATGTTCTTAGAGCATCTCGAAACTTCAAAAAGGCAGTCCTAATCGCACACAAACAATCATGCTTGAACTTGTTCTGTAACATCGGTCCTGACGACTCAAAACATCACACTACCAAACAATCTGAATTTAAAGCTCAAGACTTCCTTCTCAGCTCAACTATATCGGAAGTAACTTCATCTCTCCTTCTCGCTGGAAGACAACTCAGACGCACACTGGCCCAATCACACATATTGATTTCCACTCACGGACACTGAACGACTGTCTTGTATGAAAACCATAGGCTGAATCCCAACGATCACCAACTAGCATTTCTAAATTTCAGATTACACAAACGAGACCCTTACCCTGATCTCGCCCCAAAAGAACTATAGTACTCATACCTACCTCTGACACCTCATCGACACATTCAAACTTGCATGCTTGCTAACAATATACAGAAGTGCAGACTCAGAATCAATCAGAAGGGAACAAGCTCAAAACTGTACCAGGGGCTTACCTACTATATCATTGATAACACTCTGAATCTCACTCATAAGTCGTCGCCTCTTTCACTACTAACACCAGAACCGATCACATCGTTCCTCATCAACAGGAACCAACCCACATACACACTAACTCAGTCAAACAAATTGTACCTCAAGTCCGGTACAACCACACCTCCCTAACCAAGATGATGGACTCCCTCAACATCATTCACATTTTCAGAACCCACAGTTTCCACTTACCGATTCACAGTCCACGCCTTGGCCTCAAACTTACCAAAAAGTAATAAACTAACAACAACAACAACACATTAACATACAAACTGGGTTAGCAAAGGAAAAGGTCCAAGTGGCTCAAGTATGATTTCCTCACTTAAAATCTCTTTTTTTTTCCGATGTAATAGAAGCAATGGGACTCTACTCAACATGCTTCAAGCAACTCAACACACATACATGCTCAATCATGCATATTACAAGGCATACTTGCTAAACAAGCAAACATATGCATACGATCAAACAACATACCTTCTCCATCAAACAATCACACATCACCGCATACACGGGTAACGAGCAACATGCTTTTAAACAAATAACCAACATACTTGTCATACAAGCAATCATACTTACAAAGCAAGCAATCATTCATTTCAGCATACTCGAATAACAAGCAACATGCTTACATGATAAGCAAACACCGTGCATATCAATCATAAGACACAACTTACTTCACTTACCTGCCCAAGGTTTCGGAAACCTTAAGCTCTGATACCAACAAATGTAACCCCCGTAGCCCGGCCTAGACGGCTGACCCGAACTACGAAGATTACACGGGGAAAACCAAAGTCAACCCGAAAGTCAACCTTGATTAGCGACCCTTTTTTTTTCTTTTTAAACTTGTCTAGATGCACATTAAACCTAGGCATACTCTTGAGATTATCATACTCAAAAATCACAGCAATCGGAAAACAATAAGGGACTCAATTGCACAAAATACGAATTTAGGGACCAATTTGTAAATTCTGGAAATTAAGAGGACTTTACCAAATTTTAAGTTACCATTATGAAATTAGTCATGTTTCATGCCTCTCTGCCAAATTTCAACTCAAACGGACATCTCAAGCCCAATTTTTAAGCTTTAACTGCAAGGGGGTATTGATACCCGTCAGGGGGGTATTGATACCCGTCCCCAGCGGTATCGATACCCTTAAAGGGGTATCGATACCCTCCCCCCAACGGTATCGATACCCTTAAGGTAGGTATCGATACCGAAATTGGCAGTAGCTTCATTCACCAAAAAGGTATCGATACCCTCCCGATGGGTATCGATACCCAAAGCCTGAATCACGAAGGGGTATCGATACCGTACCAAGGGTATCGATACCCCCTGCTACGAACTTGCAGGTTTGAGCTGATTTAAGGCACAAGGAGGCCCCTAAATCCCTCAAAAACCCCAACCAACATACTAACATCAATCCTAAGGCAAATCAAACATAAAAGCATGCTTTCACAAAGACCTAAAGGCACTAATCAACACGAAATGATGCACAATCATTCAAGCAACTTAAGCATCCAAACATGAAACAAGGCATATGACCAACACACATGATAAGCAATTTAAACATCTACAGACATACATCACTCAAGCATTCATCAAGGCATGCATCTTAAGTGATATTTACGAGTCGAACAAGGCATCCAAAACAACCACACCTATCCCATTGCTTTACTATTACAATCTTTCAATTTATAAATCATACATTGAACTCACCCAAAAGCAACACTTGGAGACCTTTCCTTGCCCTTGCCACCCACAAGCTATTTATCTGCATTGTCGAACAAAAGAGAGCGTAAGCATAAAAGCTTAGTGAGGGTAAGCTCATAAAACAAACCTTCGACAATACAGGGTCCAAGCTCGAGCAATTATCATGATGAAATACATGACTTTATCTTCGATCCACATGAACCAAAATGAACATGATGCATGAACATATAATCAACATTATGTCATGCTCAACATCTCATAAGCTCAACTTACAACGATATATATATACCTCAATGCATTAACCAAATCATATATCACTTCACATTTGAAATTCACATTTCATATCACATTGATACACATATCAATTCATATTAGCATGTATGCATAATCTCATATTGGCATAAACATACTTTCTCATATTGGCACCTAGCTATGACTCGAATACGCGGATAACATGTTGGAACGCATTTTCCAACATCAACCTTACCTCGGTGGGATTACACTCATCACCGGCCTTGCATGTGGAACGCATTTCCACATGCCCTACGGATGGGATTCCACTCATCATCACGTAGAATATATATAAATTTCCGGTGGAATATTACATCACCGTACTCCTCCTTGGTGCCTTAACGCCACCAAGGCCACGTACGTTTTGACTCAATTAGTGTGCACACTCATCCTGATGATCGATCATTGTACCCAAGCATACTAGTGCCAATAATAATCAAATTTCACAACCTTTGATGTTCAAGAGTCATAATATGGCATCTTACATCATATTAAGCTCAACATCAAATATCTCAACAACATAATATCATAATGTTATTTTCAAGAGTCATAATATGGCATCTTACATCATATTAAGCTCAACATCATCATGCACAATTTACAATCCAACCCACATGCATAGCAATGCATCAAACCATGCCTCAACAACATGTATAACACATTATACATAATCATCATAACACAAATCATCATGAGGCATAACATCAATTAAAGAGATCATCCAATGTCTCTAACTAAAGCTTAGGATTAGGCTACCACCCTAATCCTAACTCTAGGTGAGTCTACCAATCTCAACCTAGTCCACATGCTCGAACCAATTGCTCAAAACCATTTAAAATATTTTAACCACTCACCTCCACATCCAAGCTCAAACACCAAGCAACCATGGTCTTCAATTTCCGGATTTGTTCCCAAGGCTTCACCATCTCAAAACCTCGCTTCTAAACATCTCAACACAAGTAAAACAACCTCGAATCAACTCAACATCAAAGTAGCTAACCCGGAATACAAATTCAAATATCAAACTCAACATATTAAGTCATGACCAAATCCCAACTTTATCTAATTCAAGCAGCCCATAACCTTGATGAAAACTCAAGTTTCCAACACATCTCATACTCACAAACAATTGCTAAATTCAGCCACAACATCAACCCATAGGTGCAAGCCAAGCTCCAACAATTTCCAACCCATACAATTCACCAAAATTTCCATTTTCGTACTCCTATTTTACCCAGCAGAAAATACCATTTTCAAACATCCAAATGACACCTAAATGGTCCCAAAACACTTTCCTAACATACATATACCATCAGCCCTTCAACCTAACTCTAAAACTCACCAAAATTCAAGTTTTAGACTATTCAAAAATGGGCATAAATACCCATTTCGGATTTTTACCCAAAATTACTCATTTTAACATATTATGTGTATTTTAACATGATTAAACAAAGCCCCAACTCAATTTATCAAAACAAGATGAAACCCCCCTTAAAAACCCAAATTTTGATATGAACCCTAATTTTCAAAACTCCATAACTTTGAAATCTAAAACTATAGATAGATAGAGGATGAAGAGGAGATTAAGAAAACATAATTACCTTTCAAAAACCCCTTGAATTGATGAAGAAATCAAAGGAATAGTAAAGAGAGTTTGGGAGAATTTGGGATGGTTTGCACGGTGAAGAAGAAAGGAAATGAGAAAGATGATAGCTTTCTAATGATAAGGTTATCCTTATTTTTGTTTTGGTTTAATTACCAAAATGATCCCTCCCTTTCTTTCTAAACTCAATTTGCTCACACTAAGGTCAATTTGATTAAAATAAATTTTACCGACTCGGACCAACTAACCCGACTAACTTCTAGCCCCAAAACACGGGTGTTACAGACATCATTCCGAAGCCAACTCATAGGTCTTCACTTCTATTACCAACTCATATCAAGATCGGTCACATTGCTTTCTCTCAACAGGAACCAGCTCAAAGGCACGCTGACCCAAACAAACAAACTGTACTTCTAACTCTGGTACTGTCGTACTGCCCTGAACTAAAGCGATGAACTCACTCATCATTCACATCCTCTAAAACTTCAGATTCATAATTACAAACTCCAGGCCTACACCTCGGCCTCAAACTTCCCAAAGACAACAATACAATAATAAACAAAACACACAAACAAGAATATTCAGGGTTAGCAAGAGCAAGGGTCCAAGGTGCTCAAGTATTCTCCTTTACAAAAATCCTTTCAATAAGTAATAGTAGCAATGGGAACTCGACACTACGCCTCAACACAACCATCAAGCTTACACATGCTTTCAAACACCGTACTAACAAGCAAACATCAAGCATACATGGCAAAATATTCACCGAGACACAACAACAGCATAACACATCAAACTTACCTCACTTACCTGCCCAAGGTCTCGGTAACCTTAGGCTCTAATACCACTAAATATAACCCCCTCGTCCCGGTCTGGCCGGATGGCCGGTCCGAGTGGGCCACACGGGGAAAACCGAGTGAAACCCGTTAAGTTTCCCCTCGGTTAGCAACCCTATTTTTTTTTTTCTAGATGCCTGTATTAAATCCTATGTGATGGGACACGCAGCGAACGAACACGGATACAAAACCCACAAGACATGCAATTAAACAACCAAATTTTCCCTTTTAAGCAGGCCGTATCGATACACCTACAGAGGGTATCGATACGCCTTGACCAAAGTCAACCCTCTCAGTCAGCTCAGGGAAGACCGTATCGATACACCCTTGAGCGTATCGATACGCTCAGCCTGACTTGAATTCCAGAGAATTAATACCGTATCGATACACCCCAGTGTATCGATACGCCCAGCCAAAACTGAGTTCTGCAGGCAAGAACGTATCGATACACCCTTGAGCGTATCGATACGCCCTGTTTTGCAACTCAGCCTTTTCCCAACATGGTGACCCCAAACTCGACCCTTGATGCATTTTAGACTCGCCTATACACATACAAATATACATGCATCAAAACTACAACCGAGACTTAGCCTACAAGGCATTAAATCTAACAAGGATTATACAATTCAAATAGTCCATGCAATCTCACCAAAAGAACATACTTAACACCAAAAAGGCCCCATACACATGGTAGTCAAGCATAAGGCATACATAAAGGCTCAAAAGGCCCCAAAAGGCACAAGACAATATAAAGCCAACATAAAGGAGTCTAGATACAAGCTCCTAAAACATGTAGCATTTCCCATTGCTAGACTACTACATTATTTAATAAACCATACTTGAGCACACTACCACGCGCTTGGACGCCCTTTTTCCTGCTCCTTGCTAACTCCAAGCTAAAGATCTGCATTGTCGGAAAAAGGAGAGCGTAAGCATAAAGCTTAGTGAGCAGAGCTCTATAACATAACAACAACAATGCAGAGTTCAAAGCTTCCTTTAAAAGTAAAGGCCAACACATACAAGTCATCCAACAACCTAATCCATTTACTAACATACAAGTTCAACCAAAGGTCAACAACATAGACATTTCACTTCATGGTATGCACAAACATAACCAAACTTACACATACGGTGGGACTACACATCACCGTTTTAACTAGTGGATTTACAATGGGACTACACATCAAAGTATTATCCAACTAGTGACTACCGGTGGGACTACACATCACCGGAGTCTTATAACACTTGCTACCGGCGGGACTACACGTCACCGGAGCAACGACAACACACGTAGTTTACACAAACACAATCAGCATACAAGTACGGTGGGACTACACATCACCGTTTCAACTAGTGGGTTTCCAATGGGACTACACATCAAAGGAATACCCAACCAGTGACTACCGGTGGGACTACACATCACCAGAGTCTTATACTTTTGCTACCGGCGGGACTACACATCACCAGAGCAACGACAACCATGCAACACAACACACAAATCACCATCACACAACATGTACTCACTATATCATGCACAACCACACAAGCTGCAACAAAATCCACAACTAGGCACCAAATTGCTACAACCAACCTTACCAATCACAAATGGTCTTACTCACCATTTCCGTGCACAACCTGTACCAACTTACTACAAACAACCTTACCAACCACAAATGGTCTTACTCACCATTTCCGTGCACAACCTGCACCCACTTACACCTATCATACAAGGCACATCAACAACACTATAATTACCATCACTCAAAATCAATGATATACTAAGAAGCAACATGCTTCCTCTCAAATATTGGAATTCATACATAACAATTCACCACCACAAGAATTGAAAACAAACAGTAAAAAGGGGAAATTAAAGAGGCAATTCACCACAATTTACTCTTGAATTTAAAATTGATTTTCCAAGCCCAAACTAAACTCTTCAAAACCAACCTTGAACCAAAATGATACTTAAAAACATTTTCGCATCCACATGCTTGAATCAACCTTTGAAATCAAATTAAAACATTAACCACTCACCTCACTTCCTTAAGCAAATCAAGCAAAGCCGACTCCAGCCTCCATGACTTCCGATATCGATCCCGAGACTTTACCAACGAAATTCCTTGCTCCTAATCATCTTAACACAAGTAAATTAACTTCAAATCAGACCACAACACAACATAGCAAACCCGGAATGAAATTCAAACATCAAACACTTGTTTTTCGAACCAAGAACAACCACTAAAAAGCCATTCCCTAGCAGCCCTTTAGCACAGTCCAAAACCGATGATTCCAACACATTTAACACTTCCAATTGCTTCCAAAACGACCCCCAACCAATACCCTAACATCAACCCTCAATTTCCAACACAAACCACATCCAAAATTCAACTAAAAACCCTCCTAAAAACCTATAAAAACACAAATTCGGGAAACTTAACAAAACTCTCTAAAAATCATATTTGTTGAACCGTTTGGTTCATAAACTTCATATCTATCACTGTTAAATCAAAATCTCAAGTTAAACACCATAAAACAACCATTTTCATTCAAATCTCCCAAAAATCCAAATTCTAAAACATGGGTGAAAATGAAAACTACTTGTACTTTTGAAGAGAGGAAGTTGAGAGCAAGTCAAAAACGTAATTACCTTTCGAAACCGAGCCAAAACGAAGGAGAGAGGAGATGAAATAGTATTTGGGGAGGGAGAGATGATTTTGGCGTGGGAATGAAATGGAAGGGATAGGAAGAAGATGATGAATCATCTTTTACTTTATAATAATTTAAATTTTAATGTTCAAAGACCAAAATGCCCTTAAAGAAAAAAGGAAACCACAATAGGTGCCATCCATGGCTTTTGAGCTCAAACCATTACTTTATTAAATAAAATATTAGAATCGAAACCCGAGACAATACTAAAATATTATTTTCACCTAGCCCCTAAACCCGGGCGTTACAAAAAGCCACTAGTTTTATGAAACGAGAAAATACCCAAAATTATAATAAGGGTTTACAACTATCATCGTAAACTAAATACATAATTTGGACATTTTCCTAAAACTAGCCACTTTAGATCATACAAGGACCATACATGAAATAGGTTAAAAATCATCCAAAAGACTCGAACGAAAAATAGATATGAACAAATTTGATTGCATCGACAAATGAACTACAAAAGGGGATTAAGCTATTGAAAGACCACTGAGAACTGCAAATCAAAGCCAGTCGTAGTGAGAAACTTTCCAAGAGCGCAAATTACGTATCCAAATTCAATCCAAGGGTTCAGAGCAGGGAAGATCAACAAGATTACAAATAAGCACCATCTTGATTAGTCGTGGTGTCGTCAAATTCAACCCTAAGAAAAAAACATAAAATAAAAGAAAGACCAAACAACTGAGGAAGAAGAAAAAACATGTCAAAAGATATAGATAAACATGCCACAAAGGCATAGAAAAACGTGCCACATAAGTAGAGTTATTTTTATTAAAAAATAAAAAAGAAATAAAAAAATGATCCAGCGGTCGACAACCAGTATTAAAATCAGTGTCGTCGCTGGTTAAATAAAAAAAACTTACGGCGCTAGATAAATGTAACAAGTTGAGGCAAAACCCTAAAGGAAAAGAACACTTATCTAAAGTTTATTATCAAGAATTCAAAATTACATATAGTTTTTATACATCATCGTGTCATGATAAAATTGTCTAGAAATAATTTATTTTAAAATTTTATGATAACATATTATTGTCAAATTCATTAATATGACCGTTTTATATATTTTTAGGACTTTGTAGAGGTGTTCAAAAGTACTCGACTCGTTGATCTGCCGACTCAAACCTTAAAAAACTAAAAATTTCTTTTAAAAAATTATCTGATCGGGCCTGTACCCGACCCAGTACTTTTAATATATATAATTTTAAATTATATTTATATTTTAGGTTTCTTAATATTTTTACTCTAAAACTAAATTTAAATCTCCAAATTTTTTCGATATTTATATTATGTACATTTAAACTTTACATGTTTAAAAAAATATTTGTATTAATTTATTATTGTACAATTCAAATGAGAAAATTACGATTGAGACTAATATTTTTATTGTATTCTTGAAATGTTTTTAATTCTATCAATCTCATGGCATAAATGAAACAAAGTGCAACCGGTGTGTTACGCCATAAATGCAAAGTTGGTTTCAATAACCCCATTTTTTTTATCCAATTCAATAAACCCCATTTAGAATTAGAAAACATCTAGTAACAAATTATTATGATAAGCAATAATCTCATAGATAGAAGGGCCAAAGAATGAACTCTTTCATAATCTGTCAGCTCTCACCCAGTCCCTGCCTGCGCACACAAACTAGGATTTTCGTATATTGCCATGTGATGCACAAACATTTTTTCTTCTGCCCAACATATGTGCACTCGAAATTTATTTTAAATTATTAATTTTGTGATTGAATTATATATTATGAAATTTTAAATTTTATGTGGTTCTTATGTAATTTTTTAATTTTTAAAATTTTAAAAATAAAAAATATAAATCGGGTACCCGAATTTTACGTGTACCCACTAGTCAGGTATCCAGTAATCACGGGCTGAAACATGGGGCGACAAATATACTACCCGAAGAACAGGGTAGCTGAAACTTCGAGTACCCAGATTTGAACACCCCTAGAACCTTGTACAAAAACTAAAAAACAAACTCCTATAGAATGAAAGTATATCACATTATTTTGAACAATTAATTTGATATTTCATTAATAAACCATTGAAACATGATTAAATTTTGTCAAACACATTATATTCACAGTTTTGTTAAGAAAAATTGAATGGATTGAATTGTGAGTAAATGAGTATGATATGAGGCTTGATTTTGAACAATAAATACAATTTTTAAGAATATTGCATCATTTATTTTCTTATTGTTAGATTGAAAAATAATAAGGAGAGGATTAAATTAAAAAAATAAAACGCGAGATTTAAGAAAAATAATTATGTTTAATTGTTAGATTAATTTATTTAGGGTTTTGCTACACTCAACCTTTAGGACTGTGTATAAGAACTACTAAATTAATATCATTAATGCTTATTTTAGTTTTTAATAGAATCTATTAGAGTGTAATTAATTATATTCCTAAAAATTAAACATCATAAATTTAGAGTATTTAAGTAATTAATAATCATGTAAAAGAGTTTAGGTGTTTAAGGTTTATTGTTAATTGTTTTAGGTTTATAGTGTTGTTGTGTTTCATGGTTTTAGTAGGGTTTATTGTTTTAGGGTTTTATAGTTTAGGGTTTTATAGTTTAGGGTTTATTGTTTAAGGTTTATGGTTTTAGGATTTATGGTATTGTTTAAGGTTTTTGGGTTTATGTTTTTAAAGCTTAGGGTTTAGAGGTTAAAGTTTGGGGTTTAAGAGTTTAAAATTGTAACACCCCTAAGCTTTTAAGTAAAAAAATAGAGAGTTTGCTGTCGAAGGGTGTTGATCCCGTGCCCATTGGCGCATTAGGCAATTATCTTAACCAACTCAATTGAGATTATTGTTAGTCTTATTTGCCTCGGATAAAATTTTAAGTTGTTCAGTTTTCTATTCAGAATAGGATAAGTCAGTCAACCTCCCTCCCTCTACCATCATTAATGCTTCTTCTCCATCGAGGCATAGAGAGAGTAAACCAAAGGTCCCATAATTTTTGTCGTCCGATCTTTCCCCCACCGGCGGTCCGTGACATGCACCACTGTCACCGTTGGGCTCGTCACCGCAACCCAACCAAAACCCAGTCCCTCACTCGCCAGTTCATTGCTTCGTTCGCCATGTAAGTCGACTGAGAGGTTCGTGAAAGTGTTTAAATCGAGCCTCTTGCCTCTGTCGGCCTCGGTCATCTCCGCCGTCTGTGTGAGCAACAGTCGCCAGATTCAAACTCTCCATGAAAGGGTGAGTAAAACTCATCCCTCCATTTATCGGTTCGTCGGCGTTAGGGGCCTCGTCGGAGTTGTGTTGAGTTTGACCGTTTCCCCTCAATTTTGGTAAGATTCGGTAAGTTCCAACCTGAATCCGATTTGTGGATGTGAATTTCTGAGTTGGTGAGTTAGTTTTTGTTCTTTTTCGGTCGAAGCACGAGTTTTGGGGTCTCCGGCAGCATTCTAGTGAAGTTCCAACGGGTTTCTGATCTTGGTGAGTAAATCGGTCTGAACCCACCAAACTGAACCGGTCCAGTTAACAGCCCGGTCTGAACCAACCTAACTCGGTCTGAGCCCAAACCGAACCGAGCCCAGACCCGTATCTGACCCGACCTGAACCCGTATCTGACTCCAATAGATCCAACCTTACTCGTTGACCCGAACTTGACCCGTTGACCGAGTTAACTAAGCGAGTCAACCTGTTCGAGTCAACTCAGTGAGTCAACTCATTCGAGTTGACTTAGTCGAGTCAACCCAGTTGACCAATGACATCAGCGTTGACTGCTGACGTCAACGTTGACTTTGACCCAAAAAGTCAAATTTTCCGAAAGGTCGTATTTTATGTTTTTCGACGTCCTAAGTCCGATTTTGAAGCCCGTTTCGCAAAATTTTGGCCCGAAAGCCTCCGAATCGGACCTTGAACCCGAACTTGTTTATGTATTTAATTATTCAGTTAAGAACTTTATGAATAAGGTCTAATCTTGGAGTTTGTGTGTTTGAAGGTGTTCAAAGTTCCTTGTATCCGAGATGTTGAGGGACATCGAATTTGGGTTCGAGTGCGATCGAATGAAGTATCATGAATCGACCAGTGTAACTCGAAGTTGAGGCAATACATTACTACCTCTTGTATGCTTATAAACATAGTGGTATCCAGTAAACGCATGCATGATTGTGTTTAACCGTATGATTAATTCTGTTAATGCCTAATCGAATATAGAAAAGGGTAGTAAACTAGTTGAGACTAGTGCTCGGTTAGAAAGACGAGTGACTTAAAAGAACTTTCGAGATCTAAGAATGATTGATAAGACTGTGATACTCTAAATTGGGTTTTACTTGTTAATGATTTAAATTTTTGAAATGCTTAGTCAAGAGATGATGAAAATACCCCTAAGAGTAATGCGATATGAGATTTTGCTCTTTATCTGAAAAACAATTGATTCATCGGAAAATCTCACCATACTTGGAATGACCTAGTAATAAGATTTGCATCTCCGGGAATGTAAACACTTATGCTTTTCCTGAATTCTGAATAATCTCCAAAGAAAAATTTACAAGAATATTTCGCATGTCTAGAGCTACCGATGGTGTAATTATCAGATTGACTAAAGCGTCTAAAATGACAAAGAGGATTGAAAATATTAATAAGGCGAAATTAATCGGAACAACGTGATAACCAAAAAAAGGGGACTGAATTACCCTCAGGCACTAGATGCCAAAATTAATCGAAATGATGAATATACCCTGGAGATCGGAAAGGAATGAATAGTTGGAACGGCATATAGGCTCAGAAATTTTGGAACACCTTCGGATATGAAGCATCTAAAATACCTGCGAATGTTGAAAATGACTGAAGGTACCTCTAAGACTGGAATAAGGAATACCAATAAAGCTAGACAATATAATGACTCTAAAGTGGTAATTCATGATCCGTGCTTGTTGGCCATTTCTGATACTATCGTAATTTTGGAAAGATACCATGTGGCGACATATTCGGGTTATTTGGAGAAAGTGCTCAGCTATTGGTAAGAGCAACACGTTTCCTCGAAAAGATAAATTCGATGCTATAGAACGAGTTCGGGTGTTATATACATGTTCAGGAATTTGGAAAATTACCGCTTGGATACATGTTTGATCTCTCGTAGTAAGTTTAGTGGATGTAGGGTGAAGACGAACTGCTTTGTTGTTACAATGTAATCAGTTATGGAAATGAATGCTTAAGATGTATTTATCCAATTATACTTCAAACTCTGTGTTAATGATTTCAATTAGTTCAGAGGGACTCGAAAGCTTGATGAGCAGCTAGAATTCCTGAATTCGGTACATCACCGTTTATACCTTGTTGGTTCAGTTTACCAAATTACCCCCAAAGGTCAGAATGACCAACAATACCCTCGTAAGCTTTAACGATCGAATCACTCTCGATATATCTAAAATCTCAATGATTCTAATGCATCAATTTCCGATGTTGATTCAACTCGTCTTATCGAACTCCCCTATTCGTAGGGACCTCGTTCTGAAATCAGTCTTAAATTGTCAAATATCATCTTTCTGATATCTATCAAGTACCTCTAAGAAATGAATTGGGCCATAAAACGCGTACCATGTATCTGTAATTACTTTATGTTCTAAACCAAGACCATATGCTTAAAATTTAAAAGTATGATACTGTAATACGAAAGGAAAGCAATTCTCTGATTTTTGACCTATGATATGAAAAATATATTTGATATATGACATTGAGTATGAAACAATAATAATGATAATAAAATAAATTTGATATATGTCTTATAGTATAAAAATAGATTTGATATCTATTTTCTGTAATATTGTCTTTTGAATATAAACTGAAATCATCCGGGGTGTATTATCTGGGATATGAATGATGATCTATAGGCTTAGCGTTGGTAAGTCCTTCTAGACCTAAGCTCATACGCCCAATGGGCCTAGGGTAAGCCTTTCTGTTAAGCTCCTACGCCCACGAGCCTAGGGTAAGCCTTTCTAGACCTAAGGCATCCCCTTAGGTAGGCTCCTACGCCTCAGGCCTAGGGTAAGACCTTCTGTATATAGTTCAGAGGGAATTGTATTTTGGAGTTTGGTTGGAGGGTAGTTAAGTAAATTAATAAAACTTTATGACCCCTTTCGAAACATGCCCTACTAAATTAATGTATCAAAGTGAACTTTCAGTAAACTTACAATTCGCGCCTAATGAACCACTCTGAACTCCTTGCTTCAACTTCTAAAATCTGAATCTCTTTGAATCTTCAGCTTTAGACTCATCTCCTAAGATTCAGGTGATTGAATAAAGAGCAACTCTTTTATCTTCTGACATGATGATAACAAAATATTGAATCGTAATTTGGGTATAGTTGTCTAGTTCTTCACAAAGTGTTAAGTTTATCATATACATGCTTGTGATTTCAGCATCCGTTGGTAGTTTGTATTATTGAGCTTTTCGAAGCTCACGCTGTTTTTACCATTACAGGTTAAAGGATCGACCAGGTTGCAACTACCAACATTGGTACGAGAGTTTCTTCGGCTTTCTCGCGGAGTATGATATCTGTGTAATTAGGGGGCATGTATGTCACATATTGTGTTATATATGAGTCTGAAATCTGTTTTCGTAACTTGTAACACGATTTTGTTTTATTGTCTGAAAGATTTATGAAATTGTATTTTAAATTAAAATTTGATTTATGATTTTAATAGTTTAACAATTTGTTTTATTTAAAATTTTAATGTGGGTCGCTCCGGTGGCCCTAATGTAACTTTCTAGGATCTGTGGTAACGTATAGGCGGATCTAGGGGTTAATTTTTTTTTAAGTTTAGGGTGTTAGGATTTAAAACACCTTTCATTAATGTTGTTTAATTTTTTTAAGGATGTAATCAATTACATTCTAATAGATTTCATTTAAAAGTAAAATAAGCATTAATTAGAGGATAACCTTTATTAATACTTATTTTACCAAAATAAAAACGTTGAATAGGGGTGAAGTAATTCTTTAATTATGAATTATAAAAAAATATTGTTCAATTAAACGAATTTTTAAATTATGCCTTTCAAAAAATTTAAAGCAACAATTCTAATAAGTTAATTGTTCTTGTAAGATAGAGAAAAAACATCATAGGTAAATCAGTAAAAATGTTAGAATAAAGGGAAAACTACACCAGTGACCACCGAAGATATTGGGGATACCTATTTGAACCACCGAACTAAAAAAAACGTCAATCACACCACCAAACTTATTAAATCAACCTATTTTGACCACCGCCGTTAAAAAATTAACGGTGGGGTGACGGAACTGCCACGTGGCAGTTGATGGATATATTTAAAAATTACACATTTGGTCCCTGTTATTTACACATTTTTTCAATTTAGTCCTAATTTTCAATTAATAAAATAATAAATTATTTAATTAGATAGTGACACGTGTCAACACCTTATTGGAGGACTTTTAATTATTTAGATTTAATTTTATTAATTTATTTTCCTCCTCCAATTAGGTGGTGACACGTGTCACCACCTATTTAGAGGAGGAAAACAAAATTGAGCATAATTGCCACCCAGGGGATTCGAAACTGGGTGGTGTAGATGGATATGCAATGGTTAAACCACTGCACCAAGCCCAACATTATACTTTAAAACATCCAACTTAATATTTAACTCTTATTGGTTTCTACATTTATAACCCAAAAGCTAAAACCCTAAACATTAATTTCACATATATAAATCATAAACCCTAACCCTAAATATTTCAAATTAAACCTCAAACCCTAAAAATTTCAAATTAATTTCACAATAAATATTTTAAATTAAACCCTAAACTCAAACCCTAAAAATTTCAAAATAATTCCATGTTAAATATTTCAAATTAAGCCTTAAACCCTAAACCCTAAATATTTAGGGTTTAATTTGAAATATTTAGGGTTTAGGGTTTAAGGCTTAATTTGAAATATTTAGGGTTTAGGGTTTAAGGCTTAATTTGAAATATTTAACATGGAATTAATTTGAAATTTTTAGGGTTTGAGTTTAGGGTTTAATTTAAAATATTTATTGTGAAATTAATTTAAAATTTTAGGGTTTGAGGTTTAATTTGAAATATTTAGGGTTAGGGTTTAAGATTTATATATGTGAAATTAATGTTTAGGGTTTTAGCTTTTGGGTTATAAATGTAGAAACCAATAAGAGTTAAATATTAAGTTGGGTGTTTTGAAGTATAATGTTGGGCTTGGTGCAGTGGTTTAACCATTGCATTTCCACCTACACCACCCAGGTTCGAATCCCTTGGGTGGTAATTATGCTCAATTTCGTTTTCCTCCTCTAAATAGGTGGTGACACGTGATTGGAGGAGGAAAATAAATTAATAAAATTAAATCTAAATAATTAAAAGTCCTCCAATAAGGTGTTGACACGTGTCACTATCTAATTAAATAATTTATTATTTTATTAATTGAAAATTAGGACTAAATTGAAAAAATGTGTAAATAACAGGGACCAAATGTGTAATTTTAAATATATCCATCAACTGCCACGTGGCAGTTCCGTCACCCCACCGTTAATTTTTTAACGGCGGTGGTCAAAATAGGTTGATTTAATAAGTTTGGTGGTGTGATTGACGTTTTTTTTAGTTCGGTGGTTCAAATAGGTATCCCCAATATCTTCGGTGGTCACTGGTGTAGTTTTCCCTAGAATAAATAAATATAACATGTTATGTTCAATATTTTTTTGGTATAACCTATAATGTGTAATATTATGCATGCAAAAAAATATGGATAAATATCAAAATTACATCGAAATTTCGTCAATGCAATGTACTATATGAAATTTCATTTTTGTGTAATTGTATACATGAAAATTTGATTTGATTCACGTTTTTTACAAAATAATAAAATTTGTTATCGACGTAGCATTATTTTATGTTAACATATTGTATACACAAATAATTATATTTATCCATATGAAAATATATGGTGTATTAACTTTTACACTAAATAAATCCGAATCAAAATCAAAGTTTTAAGTGTATAGGAATCAAAATCAAAATTTCATGTATATAATTACATTAAATTAAAATCCATATACCGCATTGCACATTTTACTTAGATTCATGTATAACTTTAATATTTACCTTTAAAATTTTATTAAATACACGCCACATTCAAAATTTTACGTGTTAAATTAGATGTATAGATATGTATACACACATATTAAATTAGATGTATAGATGTATGGAAATGTAATATTTAAATTTAGTATTTATGTACAAGTAATGTATGTTTTAAAACAACTGTCTATTTAAATAATATAATTTGAACCCTACAAGTATCCTAGTGTAGAAAAGCGTAAGATCAAATTACTTTATCTACATGATGTATATACATTGTTAAAGGGTTAAGAATATTTTCTCCAATATTTATCCCTTGTTAGCATGTAAAGAAAAACTAGTGTTCAAATCTCTTCTTCGATTTGTAATGGAATCAAATATATATAGAGAGAGATGGTATATAGATATAAATAAGATTTTCGCAGGTGGGGTTTTCTTGGTCACAAATAAAGAGAGGTTGCTGAAGGGTAAAGCAAGCGGTGAGAAAGAGAGAAGTATGTGGATCAGGATCGGGTAAAAGAAGCCTAAAGGAAAGGGCATGTGTGAGTGGAAGCACTTGGCGCGAAAGTGATGGAGAGACAAAACACACGGGGCTTAGTGTTTTGTGGGACTTTGCCTACGAACCGAATTGGGAGACGAGTCTTAATTATACACCCACTATTTTATTCATACGTTTAATTCTACCGAATTCACTAGCAGCTGATTAATTTCTTTCCCTCAATTATAAAATCGTTTACTCTTGTTTCTTTTTTTTTAATTATATACCCATTATTTTAAAATCGATTCCCACTTGACACAAAATGCTTATTTTCATTTTCTTCTTCTAATTTGGTGACACGTGTCACCAAATAATTGGAGAGGAAAATAAAATTATTAAATGAAATATAAATAATTAAATAATTAATTTATTAAATTAAATTAAAATTATAACTAAATTGATAGTGTATAAGTAACGAAGACCAAATGTGTAATTATACACCTATTTTTTTAACTGCCACGTTATCCTGCCGTTAATCTTTAACGGCTGGTGGTCACATTGCATTCAATTTAATAGTATGATAGTTTAATTGCTTAGAAAAAAAGTAAGGCGGTCAAATCGCGACTTTTCTAATAATTTGGTGGTCATTTATGTAGTTTACTCTAAAAAAAAATTAGTCAAATCGAGACTTTATCAATATAAAAAAAATAAAGTGGTCAAATCGTGATTTTTCTAATAATATGGTCGTCATTTATGTAGTTTATCTTAAAAAATATTGTAGTTAAATCACGACTTTACCACTATAATATGGTCGTCATTTATGGATGAAAATTCTCTATCCCTTTTCGGTGCTCCTACATATGCTCTCACGCTCAAAACTAAGTTTAGAGTTTAGGGTTTTATGTTAGGGGTTGTGGTTAGGGTTTAGGGAATTTAGGTTAGGGTGTATTTTTAGAGTATATGGGGTAGGGTTTAAGATTTAGAATTTAGGATTAGGGCTTCAAATTTAATTTTATAATATTTTTTAGTGTTGGGGCATAAATAGGAGCACCGAAAAGAAGTCGACGAATTTTATCCGGTCATATATGTAGTTTACCTTTTCTTTATTGCTTTTTGTTATTCAATTCTTTGTTAGGAAGATGCTCTGTATGACATTTGCCTAGTCTCTCTTTTTTTCTTCTCTCTCTTATTATGTCACAAATAAAGTTGAGAATTTGAAATAGACCAATAATGAATAGAAGAAAATTAGATCAGAGGAGAATATTGAGAGAATAAGAGAGAATATTTCATTGATGATCATGAATAATAATCCAAACAAAAACAGTACTCTCTAATATATCCTGCTAGCTCGGCAACAATTTATTTTTTAACAGCTGTCATTCTCTCTAACAACCCAACAGAGGGTATAACGTCTATCACTTATCCTTCTATTTTCTACGGGCTCTTCGGGCTTGCAGCAATCCCTTCCTCGAGTGGGTCGTCTATCACCCGTCCACCTTGGCCATCGGTACGAGACCCATCAAGCCCCTTTTTATTTTCCGCATGTGTTCTCTTTCTCGAAACGACACCGTCCTCATCAGTTGTACTTGAAGCCTTTGACTCAGAGTTGAGACTTCCTTCGATTCTGTTTCCCCCAAAAGTGCAACTTTCCCTTTTCTTCCTCGAAATCCCTAGCTTTGTTCCCATCGCCATGACAATACCCGTCGCTGCAGTCAATCCTTGACCCCAAGGATCGAAATCGGGAAACTGAGACTGAAGCACCGTATAATCTTCCCAGGTTGCACTCTCGGCACCCAGATTCGACCACTGAACCAAAAGCTGGGTAACAACTTTGTTGTGACGTTTCACCATTCGCTTGTCAAGGACGAGTGCGGGGTAGACCTTTAACTGCCCGTCCGACGCTACTTTCGGCGGATCTAATGAGGTAAGTCCTTGGTGCCCAACCCTTTTCTTCAGAAGGCTCACATGAAAGACGGGGTGTATGCGAGAGTGGTCAGGGAGCTGTAATTTGTACACTACTGACCCAATTTGCTGTGTTACCTTGTAGGGGCCATAATACCGGGCGGCCAGTTTCAGATTCTTGCGGAGAGCAATGGATGTCTGACGGTACGGCTGCAACTTGAGGTAAACTTCATCCCCGACCTGAAATTCGCGTTATGATCTTTTTCTGTCTGCGTATTGTTTCATTCGATTTTGTGCTTTCTGCAAGTTGTCTTTGAGTATTTGTTGGAGTTGTTATCTCTCTGATATGATATCTTGGACTGCCTGCACTTGTGAGTCAGTACCCCATTCCAGAAATGGGGGCTTGTAGCCATACAAGGCCTCGAAGGGAGTAATCCCAAGGGCAGTGTGATGGTTGGTATTATACCACTATTCTGCTAGAGGTAGGAACCGTGTCCAATTGCTTGGTTTTAGAAAGCACATACTTCTCAAGTATTGCTCTAAGCATTGGTTTAGTCTTTCTATTTGGCCATCCGTTTCTGGATGATAGGTCGTGCTAAACAGAGTAGTAGTTCCCAGCTGCTTCATTAGCTCCTTTCAGAATAGGCTTGTAAATGTTTTGTCACGATCAGAGATAGGAATTTTGGGGTGCCCATGTAGCTTGTAGACTTTATCTAGGTAAGTTCTGGCCACTTCCACAACAGTGTAGGGGTGGGAGAATGGTAAGAAATGACCATATTTTGTAAACTTGCCCACAATGACAAGTATACAATTAAACTTTTGGGAGGGGGGTAAGCCTTCAACAAAATCCATAGTGATTACTTCCCAGGCATGTTGAGGTATAGGAAGTGGTTGGAGGAGTCCTGGAGAAGGCACATGCTCACCCTTAGTTCTCTGAAAAATATCACACTGAGTAACATAATCATTAACCATGCTTCTCAAGCCTGGCCAGTAAAAGTAAGAACTAAGTCTCTGGTAGGTAGCATTAATTCCTGAGTGACCACCCTGAGGAGAATCATGTAGAGTTTGTAGAAGCTGGAGTCTTAAGTTTCCCTGGTCTCCAATATAAACTTTCTTTTTAAATCGAAGGATCCCTTTAGAGTATGACCAGTCATGCATGTCTCCCTTGTTTAGAACCACAACAGCAATTAAGTCCTGAACCTTAGCATCTCCTGCATAACTGGTTTCCACTTCTTGAACCCACCTTGGTATGATTGAAGTAGCCTGCAACTGCAACATTTTAGAATGGTCTTCATATTGTCTTGAAAGAGCATCTGCTACTCTATTAGTCTTCCCTTTCCTGTATTGAATGGAGTAATCCAGACCCAGCAGTTTAGATAGTCCCCTTTTTTGGATAGTAGTGGAGAGCTTCTGTTCAAGTAGGTGTTTTAAGGGCTCATGATCTGTTTTGATGATAAAGGGACCTCCTTCTAAATAATGTCTTCATTTTGAAACGACCATTAGGATAGCAAGGTACTCTTTCTCATAAATAGAAATGTCAGCATGCCTTGGGCCTAGGGCCTTACTCAGGTAAGCTATGGGTCTCCCTTCTTGGGATAAAACAGCACCAATGCCCTTAGAACTGACATCAGTTTCAAGGCAGAATGTCTTGGAGAAGTCTGGTAGAGCTAGTACAGGGGCCTGGCACATTGCTTGCTTCAATCTGTCAAAAGCAAGTTTGGCCTCTAAGTTCCATCTAAACTGGTCCTTCTTCAACATATTTGTTAAGGGCTTGATGATTTCTCTAAAGCCCTTAATAAATTTCTTGTAATATCCTGTTAAGCCCAGAAAGCCCTAAGAGATTTGATGTTTTTAGGTAGAGCCCAATTCCTCATTGCTTCAATCTTTGATTCATCAGTAGCAACCCCTTCTGTAGAAATTATATACCCCAAGTATTCAATCTTAGTCTGACCAAAGAAACACTTGCTTCTTTTTGCATAAAACTAGTTTATCTTCAGAATCTCAAAAACCAGTCTAAGGTGGCTCACATGAGTTGCTAAGTCAGAATTGTAAACTAGTATATCATCAAAAAAAAACTAGTACAAATTTCCTCAAATAAGGCTCAAATAGTTTATTCATTAAGGACTGGAAAGTAGCAGGAGCATTAGTAAGCCCAAAGGGCATCACCTTAAATTCAAAATGTCCTTGATGTGTTCTGAAAGCAGTCTTCTCTATGTCCTCTTCCTTGATTCTGATTTGCCAGTACCCTGACCTTAAGTCCATTTTAGAAAAATAAGCAGCTCCAGTGAGTTCATCCAGCAGGTCATCCACCACTAGTATAGGGAATTTGTTCTTAATTGTTACTGAGTTGAGCTGTCTGTAGACCACACATAATCTCCAAGTCCCATCCCTTTTCGTAACCAACAAGCAAGGAGAAGCAAAGGGGCTCTTGCTTGTTTGTATAATGGAAGAAGAAAGCATCTCCTTTACTTGCCTCTCTACTTCTGACTTCTGGTGGTGAGGAAACCTGGAGGGCCTTAAGTTGATAGGTTGTGCCCCTAGTTTGAGAACAATAGCATGGTCATGTGTCCTAGCAGGGGGCATGCCTTTAGGATCTTCAAAAACTGTTTCATACTCCTTCAACAGGGGTACTAATAAGTCTGAAGTAACTGTTTCTATAACTTCAGCACTCAGCAAATAGGCTTCTCCCAGCAACTCAGGATCCTTATCTGACATCCTCTGTAGTTTCTTTCCAGAAATCATTTTAATAGAAGGTAATTTTCTTCCCCCTTGTAATCTGATATCTTGCCATCCTTATTGAACTTCATGATCATTTCATTGAAGTCAAGGACTATGGGATTGTAGATCCTCATCCAATCCACTCGTAACACCATGTCACTCCCTCCCATCTGTAGGACTCTAAAGTCATGTTCAAAGAGGTGCCCTTGCATCTTCCAACTTAAAGAATTACTCCTTGTACTGCTATACAGTTTCTCCCCATTTGCAACTGTAATAGCTAAGGGATGAGTCTGCACCAGTTCCCTCCCTTCCTTAGCCCATTTAGCTATGACAAAACTGTGGGTACTACCACTGTCCAACAATATGCTTACTGGTTTTCCTTTCACAGATCCCTGTATCCTTAGGGTATTACACCCAACACTGTCTGTCAAGGCATTCATTGAAATTTCCAATGCTCCATCAATCTGATTTTTTTCCTTCTCCTCTGTTGCATCCTCTAACTCCTCCACCTATTTTAGTGTCCCTTCCTCCTCCATCAAGTTCAGTTATTTTGTTTTGCATTGATGACCAGGCCCAAATTTCTCTCCACACTTGAAACACAGATTATGAGATCTTCTATACTCCACTAGGGACTGTTTAGTACCTGTAGGGTTTGCAGTTGGTTTGGTGGGGTTTGGGGTATTAAAGGTTCTTGGTGTGAAACCGATATTTTAATTTTGATATAACTAAAGAACCTAAGGACTAAATTGAAAATGTCAAAACGAATTTTTAAGTCCTCAAACATCCCCATATGATTTTAACAATATGCCTAAGTCAAAAACTATGCTTTCCAAATATTTTCTAAGTGTTCTTAAAGCTGAAACAGTGTTTTTCGAGTCACTGTTTCAAAACGGCCTAAGGCGTTTCGACACGTTTTCACCACTGCCAACCCCTGTTCCGAAACCGGTATCGAAACAGCTTTAGAACATAGAGAACCCGTATCGAAACGAGTTCAAGTGTTTCGAAACGGTTCTTCATTTTGATTTGAAAAATATGACCGTTGCAAAGTTTTTCAACTGATTTTTTAGAAACCGTTAAGGTGTTTCGAAACGGTTTCAAGCTGTTTCGAAACAACCCTTGACAATGGCAAAAGTGTTTCGAAACGAGTTCACTCCGTTTCGAAATGGGCTCTTAAATGCACCCCAACGACTCTTTCTATTTTGGTCTGTTTCGAAACAGGTTCCCGCGTTCTGAAACGGGTGGTTGCAGACTGTATTTATGGAGGTGAGATTGTAGCGACTAATTTTTTGAAAAAACACTAGTATATATAGGTGTATTGTGGAAGTGGGAAATGTAGTGGAAATGATATTTTAGAAATTAGGGAATAGGGGTTAAAAAGGGTGAATTTTTGAAAATTGAGGGGTGAAGATGGATTTTAGAAAATTATTGGGAAATTGGGGGATTAAAAAAAGATTTTGAAAAAAAGAAAGAGTCGCCACCGACCACTTTGAAATGGTAGACCGGACACCGGAAATTGAAACCAGAGATTCGAAAAGGGTTCGGGAGTCGGTTACACGCGAGGAAGGGCTAGCACCCTCGACATGCCCAAAAATTGGTACCAAAACTTTACCGCTTAATTAATGTCAAATTTTACGAATTTAAGTGACAATTTATACCGAAACTAGGTTATTCACGCGAGTAAATTTCGAAAATCCTAATATTCGAGAGCGAACGCCCGAACCACCACCACTACGACTGGTACTGGCCTCGTTCGTTTCCGAATAAAAGGACATCGCATTTTTTTTTAAAAAACGAATTTAGATTTTTAGAAAGGAAAACTAAATACAATGAATACAAGATTAAATCTAATCTAAAGTCCTATGGGGCCAAAGGAGTCGACATCCGAGTATTCGAAATACCGTTCCCACGCGGTCACCGGGACGGTAAAAAACGACACAAAGATAAATGAGACTATGTATCTCCTCACGACATTTACATGCGTATTAACGAAATCTCATATGAACACGTATATGGCATTGTATAATGATCCACGAAATTAATCGTACATCCATATTTATGCACATGATGATGGCACCAAATCCCATACATAAATTATAATAACATAATGGCCCGCTAACTAATATATGTACATATGTATACATATCCATCATATTATACATATATTATATAAGGGATATAATTTGTATTATGACTAAACTGTGCACATTTTACCATATAAACTACATATATAGCATTAAGTGCAGGAGGTATTTTTTTTTAGTAAATGCTCACATCAATCAAGGAAACAAAAAGGGGATTAAGAAATAAAGGCAAGAAATGAAAAGAAAAACGTGTTTAAAAGAAAAAAAATAATCTTAAATGGTATAAAAAAGCCGACACCGTCTGACGCCTGACCCTTTCTTTTTATTTTTCTCTTCTATTTCGTGCATGCAATGAAAAAATTTAGAAGATAAAATACCTCTGGAAAAATGTTTTTCGTATTGATTTTTCTGATAATTGCCGGGGGCTTACAATGGTTTTGGGGTTCGGTTTTTATAACCGAAGTTACAACGATAGAGAGAAAAAAACAAATGTGGCTTGCTGGGTTCTGATATTTGTTGAGTTGACTTCGCTCTGATCTGCCCTGTTGCGTTCTGGTTTCTGATTTTGTTGCTTTAATTAATTTTTTTTGTCTTTGTTGATATTTTGGGATCTCTGATGCCTTTCTTTTGTTTGTTGCATGTTGGAATTGGCTCGATCGGTGATTGCCGAGGCGTGATCGTGGCAGAAGGGTCAGGCGTCAGACGGTGTCGGGCGTGAAGCGAGGGGTCACGGGGTCGGAATGGAGGGATCTAGGCCGTTGATCGTGCCTAGATCCAACGGTGCGTGGGGCGCGGCGCTGGGCTTGCTGATACCCTTGCTAGGGTTTTTTGGTTAGACTAATCTGGTCCCTTGGATGACTCCCCCAGATCCGACGGCTCCTGTTTGGCTGCGCAAAAGAAAGAGAGGAGATTAGGGTTTTCTTAAATATTTGGGCTTTCGGGTCGTTTCGGCTTAGTACATTGTTTATTATCATTTTTTTATCGGGCTTCATTATTAATTAATGATATTGGGCTATGTATTTTGCATGACATTTAATAAATTTTGGGTTTGCTTTTTATTCCATCAGTTTATTTATTTATGTTACAATAATAATAATAATAATAATAATAATAATAATAATAATAATAATAATAATAATAATAATAATAATAATAATAATAATAATAATAATAAATAGTAATTATAATAATATCCTAATAATGGTGATAACCACATACTAATAGTAGATATAAATAATAATAATAAGTGATTAACAATAATAATAATAGGTGATAATAAATATAATAATAAGTAATAATACCAAGATTATGATAACAATAGCAAAGTAATGTAACCAAAGTATAACAAACAAAGCAACGTAATACTTAGTAATGTTTAGGTTTTTTTTAGCTCAAAAAGCCCGAGAATCATAAAAGAAATAAAATTAAAGACCGGGACAAAATTAGTGATTACAGAGATAACACCACCAACGGCTCTATTCAAGTTCCCAACCACTCAAACGGCTAGAATTAATAGAGGAGATATAAATTGAAGTCCTTTGAAGGTCAGCAACAACTATTCAACCTACAAGCATCATCAAAGCAAAAATCCAAACCCTTGTGCTATTCAAAGTCAAATTCTTGTACCCAACTCTAGTGTTCTAAATTGTCTTTTTGTATTGTGAGTTTGGGGTGATTGAAATTGTAATTGGGTAGACATTTATCCTTTGTGAGGAATCTTTTAAGTTTACCAAAACTTCTCTTTGTAAATTGAGTGGATTAAGCTTTGGGTAGAAAGCTTAATCGAATTTTTAAGGTTACCTCCCCATCCAAGAAAAGGGGAAGAATTCAAGTAGTGAATTGGTTGAAAATCCTTAGTGGGAACTAAGGTAGTGGATGTAGAGTTCATTTGAAGAACTTGAACCACTCTAACCACTTGTGTCAATTTTATTTTTCACTCATTCTTCCCACCAAAAGTTTTATTGCCAATTCACCCCCTCTTGGTCATTTGCAATTGTGTGATCAACTCAACAATTGGTATCAGAGCTACACTCATTGGAAGGATTACAACCCTCTTGAGTCGATTCTAGGAGAGTTTGATCAACAACTAGTCAAGCAATGGCATCCACCTTCAACTATGAGTCCCAATCCACCACCAAGCCACCATTCTTCAATGGGGATAACTACCCATATTGGAAGAATAGGAGGAGATTTTTCATCAAGTCTACCGACTACATGGTGTGGGATGTGGTTAAAGAAGGTCCATACATTCCCATGAAGAGAGATAGAGAAAGACTTGTCCCAAAGGTAAAAGCCGAGATGACGGATGATGAAAGAAGAAGGATGCAAGTGAATGACAAAGCTCTCCATGTGATATTTTGTGCACTTGGTCCGGATATCTACTCTAAGGTGTCTTCAATTGAAAATGCCAAGGAGGTTTGGGACACCCTCGAGACAACATATGAGGGAACTAGTGATGTCAAGGAGACAAAGATTGGGCTACTCAATCTAAGCTATGAAAACTTCAAGATTGATCCCGATGAAAGTGTCTCCAAGATGTTTGATCGATTCTCGGTCATTGTCAACGGATTGAAGGGGTTCGGCGAGATCATCCCCGAAGACAAACTAGTGAGGAAATTGTTGTAATCTCTTCCGGAGTCATGGGATGGCAAGAGAACGGCTATTATTGAAGCTAGAGATTTGAAGACTCTCAAGCTTGATGCTCTTGTTGGATCTCTACTCACCCATGAGATTATGAGGAAGGGAAGAGAAGAAGAGAAGAAAATAGTTGAGAAGAATGATGTTGAGAAGAAGAAAGTGGGAATCGCTCTTAAAGCTTCACATCAAGAAAGCGATTCAAGTGAAGATGAAGATGAGGAGATGGCCATGTTGGCCAAACGGTTTACTCGGTTCATGAAGTCAAATCGTGGAAGAAAGTTTATTAGAAAGGGAGACTTCAAGAGTAAGAGTAAGGAAGAGGAGAAGGACCAAATCACTTGCTATGAATGCAAGAAGCCGAGTCACATCCGTTTCGAATGTCCTCAATTGAAGAGGAAGAGCTTTGGGAAGAAGAACAAGCTCAAAGCTCAAATAGCAACTTGGAGTGACGATGAGTCATCCGAGGAAGAGGAGGAAGTGGCCAATCTATGTCTCATGGTCATTGATGATGAACCAAAGGTAAATTCTAACTTATCCAATTTTGATTTTACTTTTGATGAACTTCAAGATGCTTATGATGAATTGCAAGAGGTTTACAATGAGTTAGTAGGAAAATATAAAGAATTCATTTTGAAAAACAAGAAAACCATTTCCGATTTGAAAAATCAAAATGAGACATTTTCAAAAGCTAACTCCGAATTGGAAAAGAAGGTTTTGTTTTTAGTAAATCTTTCAAATGATCTTAAAACGAAAAATCTTGAACTTGAAAAACTTCTTTTCGATTTTCAAGATTATCACACAAAGGAAGTGGATAATCTTAAAACATCTATTGCTATTGGGAAAAACAATTTTGAAAAAGGAAATCATTCTAAATCCCAATATGTAAAAAGAAAACCTTTTATTCCTAAACAAAGAAATTTTAATAAGCAATCTAGAGGTCAAAGAGTTAGGAGTGTTTGGGTTCCTAAGGAACTCATTATTTCTAATAATATGAATGCTATTGCTTCTTGGATTCCTAAGGGAACCAAAATTTTGAAGGCTAACACTCATGGACCCAAAATGATTTGGGTACCAAAAATCAAGGCCTAATTTCTTTGTTTGTAGGGGGAGCATTGCTACAAGGCTAAAGCTTCAAGCCAAAATTCTTGGTACCTTGATAGTGGATGCTCAAGACATATGACCGGTGACAAGAGTAGATTTGTGGAACTAAAGCCAAAGAGTGGTGGAGTGGTAACTTTCGGTGACAACTCCAAAGGCCACATTGAAGGATTGTTGCGTGTAAAATAGTCTATCGCAATGGTAGTGCAAATATACACGACGCAAGTAGTAAAGTGATACGAAGTATCGGATATCGTCTCCACAGGGATTGGGCTAATAGCTTCACCTTAATTTACTGCACGAAAGTAAAGAAAATATTTGAGAGTTGTCACGAGAATAATAAAGTAAACGTAATTAAAAGAGTAGAAATATCAAGATAGAGAGAATGGACTGGTATTGAATTGCTCCGTAGTGCAGGTATTGCAGAGTTTAGGAAATCCAGTTCTGTCGTCTTCACCCGTCGTTGCAGCACCTGTCACGGCGGCAGTTCGTTGATCGTCGCGGCAGCAATCGCTCAACTCAGTACTTTCAAGTTTGGCAAGAATCCCATATCTGCCTTGGCCTATCCCTAGGTCCAAGTCTGTCGATGATCACGTCTTTGATGATACCTCCCGGCGTGAATCGAAGGATGAACACCGATGTGTATGAATTCTTCTTTAGCCACTTAACCTCGCCCTATCCCTAGGCACGAGATAGTTCAACTATAAACTAGAGAACTTGCTCTTATTTCTTTCATATACTTAACTCTCCCGATGCTAAGTAAATAGATAACCTCACAATGCTCTCCCGATGCTCTTGCAAGATATTAATAACCAAAATAAGAGAACTTGAAGTCTATTTTATTGAACTGAAAATTCCTAAAACAAAACAACCCTTGCAACTACTTTACAATTCAACCCGTGGCCCTAGGAAGGATTTAGAACATGTCGACGGCGGGTAAACGGCTAGGGGTTTTTGGTTGTCGGTTATGGGGTAATCGGCTATGCCCTAGGTTAAAATACATGCCCTTATATAAGCTTTGGGCTCAAGTTATCTAATTTAACAAGGATTACAACTTTAATTAAAAGTATGATTCTAATAAAGACTAATCTTCAAGGAATCTACTTTCCAGCCGTCTTCCTTGTTTCTTGGGATTTTCTCTCCTTGAGCTTTGGGCTTGACATATCTTTTGATCCGGGGCTTGGAAAAATATAAGGTTTTCACACGACAGACGAGCAGAATTTTCTCTATCTATCGAGGTCCACTTTGCTTTTTCTTCACTAATTTGATGTCGTCCTCTGCTGTCACGGAAGCACCATGGCAGCATCGTCCTCTTTGTCTGCTTGTCCATTTCAGCTCTTCTGCTTCTCTGCCCAGCGCCTGCCTTCTCTTTCTGCTATGGCAGCAACCTGCAAAATCAACCATTCTTTAGTAGAATCTGTTCCTTTAATATATTTGTGATGTTTTGCTGTAAACTAACCTAAATGCAATGAATAATGCTTGAATGCAGCAGAAATATGGGTTAAAAGGGTGTAAATAATAGAACTTTTACACACTCAACACACCCCCAAACTCAAGTTTTTGCTTGCCCTCAAGCAACTAAGACCTAAAAGAAAAAAGAAATATTTTTGTTTTGGCTTTCAAACAGTGAACTTTCCCTTACCCGTCGTTCGTTTCCTATGGCGGCAGCAACCTGTCGGATAATTTAGGATCTGTCCGGAATCTCACTATAGTCCTCGTGCAATGTGTGCATGCTTGTGAACAGTTATATGCTAAGATTCTCTTAGTTCCGCTAGAATATTCAACTCTTAACTCGAATTTTTATGCCAAAGTTTATCTTTTTGAAGGCACATTTTCATGCTTCTTTGATTTTCTTGTTTTGACTCGATTTCTCTAAAGTTTTACTATAGCCAGTTTTAGGCACCTCTAGTTAGCTTCCTAGAGCCAGTTTCGGGCACCTCTAGGATTTTTGAGTCTCTTTTGCTAAACTTCTTTCCTAGAGCCAGTGTTAGGCACCTCTAGGGGCTATTCAAGTGCTAAGCTTCCTATTCTAGTTTGGCTAAAAGAAATCTAAGCAGTATAACAGTCACAATGGTGTTTAACTTTTTCAGAACTATAGAAAGGCTCTAAACTTCTCCTTAAACTATCCTAAAGATGCTGCCACGACAGAGCTGTCACGACAGGCAAGTTCAATTCACAGTTTTAAGCCAAAATTTTTAGTTTTTCAGATTTTTTTTAGAGACAAATTAAATAAGTAAAAGACACAACAATTAACTAAGATGTACTTAGACTCCATTAAAATGGAGGGTTGCCACCCCCAAACTCGAGGGTTGCATTGCCCTCAATGTAAATGACAAAATGAAAAATGAAGGCAGTACATCACAAAATATAGAAATAGCAGGCAGCAATAAGAAAATAAGAAACTTAAATTTTAAGCACTGTCTTCACTGCTACTGCTGAGGCAGATTTGGCGGCGGATTCTGGGCTTTGGGGCAGGCTGGGTTGGTTGCTACACAACCTGAATGTCGGAGCTGCTACTGCTGCTGTTGCTGCTACTGCTGCTGCTGGCCCTGGGCAGAGTTTTCTTGTTGGCCATTCTTTTCTACCTCTTGACCGGTGTGAATTCTTTCGACAGGTTCCTCCGAATAGAGGGTTCAGCGTCGCTGTCTGCCCAGACAGATGATGAAGAGAATCCAGCTACAAAGGCAGCAAGGTCGTCCGAGGGCACCGGTCGCTTTGTACCTCGGGCGGATGTTTCACCATGAGGGCTACCGGCTTCCGTCGGGGCAGGTGATGGAATGGAGGCAGCAGATGGTGTATATGGTGTGGCAGCAGGTGTAGGTGTGTGGGCAGGGGTGGAGACGGTGAAGTAGTGGACATGGAAGGTGGGAAAGACAACATCAGGAAAATTTAAAGTATGGTGAATAAAATTTACCGTGGATGCGGCAAAATCCTTGATGAATGTCATTAGACCCACCTGTCTATCCTCCATCCTTTGAATAGCAGTAAGGATTTGAGTGGATGGGTCTGTCGGAGCATCTACTGCGGCGGCAGGTTCAGGGTTTGGCTGCTCTGACGATTCAGCTGGGGCGGCAGCAGGGTTGAAGGAGGAGAGGGGGGTTGCTACTGTTAGCTCCATGAGGCTGATGATATTTTTGTCTGTCCAGCCCCGTCCCTTCACTATGCGATTGGTGTTGGCTTCCGGCACGGCATAACAGCAGCAAAGGGACGTGATAAGGTAGGGAAGGCAGATGAGGGCCGTCGATCTATAGGCGCAGTCCAAAATACTCTCCCGTATATAACTCCCCACATTAATGGGTCGTTTATTGAGAATGGAGTGTATTAGGGCTAACCTCTGCTGGTCAACGGTGGTGTGATGTGATGACGGCAGAATCCTTTTCTTAATGAAGGCGTTCCACAGTTTGACCTCCGGCAGCAGCTGCCCCCTCTTCACTGTGTGGGGATTTTTGCGGCTTGTGTTCCATTCAGTCCATTCTTCCGTCACTTCTGCCATGACAGCGTCAAAGGCATCATCGTCTAGAGTGTCAAGGAACTGCTGGTGAGCATCATCGTTGGGGCCGAAGTAGAGGCCATAGAAAGAGTTAATGCGCTCGGCTGTGAACTGCACTTCTGTCCCTCGGACAGTCACTGCTGTTGCCGTCCTGCTACCGATGGCAGCATAGAATTCCCTCACCAGCGTCTCATTCATCTCTGCTGGTTGTTTCGTAAATGTTTCCCACAATAGGGCTCTAATCGTCCTTGCGATGAAAGGCTTGAGGCCCATATTGAATGCCTTTCGAGTGTAAATGAAGCCTCGTTCTTCCCATAGATCCCTAGTTGTGAAGGACTGTGGGGTAGGTGCTGCCGGTGAAGAAGTTGAAGCAGCACTGCGGCGGGTTTTTCTGGAGACATGTTAGTGCAAGGGTTGTTGAAAGTAAAATAAAGCAAATGAAAACTAAGGGAGAGAGCAAGTAAAAACGAAAGAAGTGAATGAAATGAAAATGAAACGGGGTTTTATACAGGAGGAGTTGCTGCCCGTTGAAGCTGTAACGGCAGGCGTGAATAACGGGGCGACTGTTGAGCTTTAACGTGTCTGACGCGTCTGACACGCGTTTCTGCGTCTGTTACGTGTCTGTCACACGTTTACGCGTCTGCCGTGACAGTCTGGTGACAGCCTGTCTTTTCCGTGTCTACCGCGACAGCTGGAACGACATGCTTCTATATTGGGCTTTGTTGGGCTGATGGATGTATGGTGGGCTGGGTTCACTTCTCCTGTTCTTCTTGACTCCTTTATTACCTAAAAACAGTAAACATAAAAACATTATTCGAATAAAATAAACCTTATTTCCTAATAAATAATAAATAATAAAAATAAATAAAAATAAAGTTTAGGTTAAATTAGGGCTGCCAGGTGGGGCATCTCCTAAGGTAACCATTTCCTGCATTCCTGGGGCTTCAGTCCCCTGATAATGCTTGAGGCGTTGTCCATTGACTTTGAATTGGTACCCGTCTTTTAATGATCAGATTATGATGGCACCATGGGGAAAAACTTGTACGACTTGGAATGGGTCAGACCATCTAGATTTCAGTTTCCCGGGGAAGAGTTTCAGTCTAGAATTGAACAACAATACAAGCTGCCCTGGGTAGAACTGTCGTGGCAGCAACTTCCTGTCATGCCACTTCTTAGTTTTCTCCTTGTATATTCTTGCATTGTCGTAGGCCATTGTCCGTATTTCTTCAATCTCGTTCAGATCTAACAGCCTTTTCTGGCCTGCCTTGTCCAAGTCCATATTCACTGCCTTGATCGCCCAGTATGCTCTGTGCTCTATCTCGACAGGCAGATGATAGGTTTTTCCATAAATCAATCGGTATGGAGACATGCCCAATGGAGTCTTAAAAGCTGTCCTATATGCCCATAATGCATCATTGAGGAGTAAAGACCAATCTTTCCTAGTTGGCTTAACCATCTTTTCAAGAATGTTCTTAACTTCCCTATTAGATATTTCAGCTTGTCCATTGGTCTGTGGGTGATATGCTGTCGCGATCCGATGCTTGACACCATATTTCTTCAAGGCGGCAGCAAAAACCCTATTGTCGAAATGTCTCCCTTCATCACTGATAATTGCCTTAGGGATGCCAAACCTAGAAAAAATGTTTTTGTGTAGAAATTTTTGGACTGTCTTGGCATCATTCCTTTGAGTGGCGATAGCTTCCACCCACTTAGAGACATAATCCACTGCTAGGAGGATGTATAAATTTCCACATGAAGATGGAAAAGGTCCCATAAAATCAATCCCCCAAACGTCGAAGATTTCGACTTCTAGAATGTTCTGCAGCTACATCTCGTTTCTCCTTGAGATGTTTCCTGTCCTTTGGCACCTGTCACAGCTCTTGTAGAAGATTTGTGCATCCTTATACAGTGACGGCCAATAAAATCCTGACTGCAGCACCTTGGCAGCAGTTTTGTTGCCTCCTAAGTGACCTTCATACTGTGAAGCATGGCAGTGATGAAGTATGTCTTCTTGCTCTTCTTGTGGTACACATCTCCTTATAACCTGATATGCACATAGTTTGAAAAGAAGAGGTTCGTCCCAATAATAATGCTTAACATCATTTTGGAACCTCTTTCTGGCTTGGTAATTAAGATCAGAAGGAATTATTCCACTAACTATAAAATTAACGAAATCAGCATACCAGGGGAGTTCAGAAGACTTACCTGCCGCCATGGCTGTCGCGGCAGTGATTGCGGCAGCAAAGAGTTGCTCGTCTGGGAAGGTCTCCAGTATGTTTGTCTCATCTATTGGTAGACTCTGTCCCTTCTCCAACCTTGACAAGTGATCTGCCACCTGATTTTCTGTCCCTTTTTTGTCCTTGATTTCAAGGTCGAATTCTTGCAATAGCAGGATCCACCGTATCAATCTAGGCTTTGCATCCTTTTTCGCGAACAAATACTTCAAGGCAGAATGGTCTGTGTGCACTATTACCTTCGTCCCAAGTATGTAAGAACGAAACTTGTCAATGGAGAACACCACAGCTAATAACTCTTTTTCTGTGGTGGTGTAATTCACTTGGGCGTCATTCAGTGTCTTGCTGGCATAATATATGACATTAAATAGCTTATCTCTGCGCTGCCCAAGTGCTGCCCCGACAGCATAGTCACTAGCATCACACATAATCTCAAATGGTTGTGTCCAGTCTGGTGGCTGTACTATTGGGGCTGTTACCAGTTTTTCCTTCAGAACCTTGAATGCTTCAGTACATTCATCATTAAAGTCAAAGGGTCGGTTCTGCTCCAAAAGATGGCATAGGGCTTGGTGATTTTTGAGAAATTTGCAATGAATCTCCGGTAAAAACCAGCATGCCCTAAGAAACTTCTAATACCCTTGACTGTTGTCGGCGGCGGCAGCTTTTCAATCACCTCAATCTTGGCCCTGTCAACTTCTATGCCACGGCAGCTAATCTTATGGCCAAGGACTATCCCTTCATCCACCATAAAGTGGCATTTTTCCCAATTTAAAACTAGGTTTGCTTTTTCACATCTTTCAAGTACCTTTTGTAGATTGCCAAGGCAGCTCTCAAAATCGTCCCCAAAGACTAAAAAATCATCTATAAAAATCTCAAGGAAATCCTCCACCATATCGGAGAATATAGCCATCATGCACCTTTGGAAGGTGGCGGGTGCATTACATAATCCAAACGGCATTCTCCTAAAAGCATACGTTCCGTAAGGGCATGTGAAAGTCCTCTTTTCTTGATCCTCCGGTGCGATAGCAATTTGATTATAACCTGAATAACCATAAAGAAAATAATAGTAAGGTTTACCCGCTAATCTATCAAGCATTTGATCAATAAAGGGTAAAGGAAAGTGGTCCTTTCGGGTAGCTTTGTTAAGCTTCCAATAGTCCATACAAACCCTCCAACCGGTCACAGTCCTGGTTGGGATTAACTCATTGTTTTGGTTGGTCACCACGGTCATTCCTCCTTTCTTGGGAACGCATTGCACCGGGCTCACCCATTTGCTGTCGGAGTTGGCGTAAATAATACCAGCATCTAACAACTTGATTATCTCTTTACGCATCACCTCTTTCATCGCATGGTTTAGCCGCCTTTGGGCATCTATAGTCGGCTTATGATATTCCTCTAAAAGGATTTTGTGCATGCATAACGCCGGACTAATGCCTTGAATATCAGCTATCGTCCATCCAATCGCCTTTATGTGCTACCGTAGCATGCCTATTAGCTGCCGTTCATGTTCCTGTGGCAGCTTAGAAGAGATGATTACGGGCAACGTATCATTTGAACCAAGAAAAGCATATTTTAGCTGCCTTGGAAGGGGCTTCAGTTCTAAGGCAAATGGCTCAATAGTAGATGGCTTTTGAATTAAATGGTTATCCGAAGTATAATTTAAAGGTTCGAATAACTTACCTGGACGATCGCCTATCCAGTTTACCTCCTCCTGATCTTCAGTATTTGATGTATCGGATTCAGAGGAGTTGCTGTCGTCGGTGTTGTCGTCAGTGCTGTCGCGACAGTCCTGTAAGTGGCTGCCGCGGCAGTGACCAAATTTTATATCGTGACAGCCCGACCTGATGCAGGGTTGATCGAAGGCAACTTCAGTGATAGCCTTGCATTCCTCGTCTGCATCAGCATGCTTCATCGCTTGGAGAACATTCAACTTAATCTCTTGATCGTTCACTCGCATGGTGAGTTCTCCTTTCTCCACATCAATCAGTGATCTTCCCGTGGCTAAGAAGGGTCGCCCAAGGATGATTGGTGCGTTTTCATCTGCTTCACAATCTAACACAAGAAAGTCAGCAGTAAAAATAAATTTATCCACTCTTACCAGAATATCTTCGATTTTTCCTTCCGGATGAACATAAGAGCGGTCTGCCAGCTGCAGAGTTACTGTCGTGGGCCGCGCCTTCCCAATACCTAATTTCTGAAAAACAGATTTTGGCATTAAATTAACACTAGCACCAAGATCACAAAGTGCCTTACCCACATATTTATTTCCGATTACACAAGGTATGTTGAAGCTCCCAGGATCCTTCTTTTTCTGGGGTGGCTGCCGATGAAGAATACTCATGCAACCTTCTGTCATCTTTACCGTTTCAAATTCCCCAAGTTTAGATTTCTTTGACATGACATCCTTGAGAAATTTAGCATAGCCGGGCATCTCCCTAACGGCATCTAACAGCGGAATATTAATATGAACCTGCTTAAAAATATCATAAATCTTTTTGAGTTGAGATTCTTGCTTAGCTTGCTGTATCCGTTGAGGAAAAGAAGGTGGGGGACGGTAGTCAGCAATACGTCCTTCCCACTGCATACGAATCTGAGGAGGTTTGGGTTCATCAATTTTCTCCTTTGTCGCTTCTGCTGTCGTGACAGGCTCATCGGTAGCAGTATGTGTGTTGTCTGTCGGAGCAGTTTCCTCGGCAGGTTTATCTAAGGCTGGTTTCCTTACTGTTTCGGCTTCTTTTTCCGACCTTGATAATTTCTTCCCACTCATAGTAGTAATTGCCTTACACTGCTCATGTGTGGGCTGCCTAGCATTTTCAGTATTACTAGGGAATCCTCCAGTCTGCCTCGGCTTAATATGTTGGGAAACCTGACCCATTTGTGTCTCCAAAGATTTCAGAGTAGCTTCATGATTCGTCATCCGCATCTCTGTTTTATGCATGAAATTCTCTGTCTTCTTGACAAACTGATTCATATTCTCAATATAAGTACCTGTCTGAGACATAAAAGTGGCCAGAGTCTGTTCTAGTATACTGCTCGTGGCAGCCGGTTGCTGCTGTTGCTACTGCGGCGGCAGTTGTTGTCGCGTCAGCAATCTAGGTCCTCCCTGATTCTGATTGTGTGCTTGAGAATTCAGGGCATTATTAGGATTACTCCAAGAAAACTTGGGATCCTTCCTCCAGTTGGGATTATAGTTGTTGGAGTTGTAATTCGGCTTATAATTTCCAACATATTTTCCCTCTTCTAACTGTATCGGGCATTCATCCGAACTATGATTTCCCTCACAGATTTCACATACCTCCTCAACAGCAAATCCATGTTGTGTATCATCATTCAATAACCTTTTAATTGCTTTAGTAAGGAATGCTACCTGTGATTTCATTGTGCTGTCGACCTCATAATCCTTGACAGCTAGTACCCGTTTACCCCCTCTTCTTGCTGTCGGAAACTGCTCCTCATTCATAGCCAGATTTTTCAATACTTGCATTGCCTCGTCCGGATCTTTATCCAATAATAGTTCGTTTGCTACTGAATCAATTCGAATACGGGTTTGTAAGTTGGCAGCATTATAAAACTTTGTTACCTGATTCCAGACGGGGAATCCATGCATTGGGCAGTTCCGTAGAAGAGTAGTAAATCTGTCCCAGGCCTCGTGCATCGGCTCGTCATCTTCCTGTTGAAAAGTAGCAATTTCATTACGTAATCGCTCAGATAAATGCGAAGGATTAAAACGAGATAAAAATTCACGAGATAAATCTGCCCAAGTTCTAATTGAACCCGGCGTAAGTTTATTCCACCAAGTTTTTGCTCTGTCCCTCAATGAATGTGGAAATAACCGAAGCCTCAGTATCTCCGGATTAACTCCTGGCAGTCTAAACGAACCACAGATCTCCTGGAACGTTTTGAGATGCTCCCTAGCATCCTCAGTAACAGCACCACTAAACTGCCCGGCATTGTTGATCATACTAAACATGACAGGTTTCAGCTCAAAGTTGTCAACATCAATATTCGGCAGCGTGGTTTCCAGCTCTACATGATCGTTCAACATGTAGTCACGATAGGACCGTCGGCAGGCGGCGGCAGGGTTACCGACAGGCGGTATAATATCGCCGACAGTTGGGTCGTTTCCATTGTGGGCCATCTTCTCTAGCTATTCCTCAAGGTACTCGTTCCTGGCTAGAAAGTGACAAAGTTGTTTCTTGAGGTTGAAGGAATGTTCGATTTCCTGATCTAATTGATATTCAGGATCTTTACCTCGATTCGATCTGCGCATAAACAAGAAAACCTTGTGAAAAGCAAGAGTTGAATGCACCAACGGAAAAATAGAAAAATAAAAATAAAATAAAAACGAAAAGTGCAATAAAAGAAAGGTAGATTTATGTTGCCAATCCCCGGCAACGGCGCCAAAAACTTGTTGCGTGTAAAATAGTCTATCGCAATGGTAGTGCAAGTATACACGACGCAAGTAGTAAAGTGATACGAAGTATCGGATATCGTCTCCACAGGGATTGGGCTAATAGCTTCACCTTAATTTACTGCACGAAAGTAAAGAAAATATTTGAGAGTTGTCACGAGAATAATAAAGTAAACATAATTAAAAGAGTAGAAATATCAAGATAGAGAGAATGGGCTGGTATTGAATTGCTCCGTAGTGCAGGTATTGCAGAGTTTAGGAAATCCAGTTCTGTCGTCGTCACCCGTCGCGGCAGCACCTGTCACGGCGGCAGTCTGTTGATCGTCGCGGCAGCAATCGCTCAACTCAGTACTTTCAAGTTTGGCAAGGATCCCAGATCTGCCTTGGCCTATCCCTAGGTCCAAGTCTGTCGATGATCACGTCTTTGATGATACCTCCCGGCGTGAATCGAAGGATGAACACCGATGTGTATGAATTCTTCTTTAGCCACTTAACCTCGCCCTATCCCTAGGCACGAGATAGTTCAACTATAAACTAGAGAACTTGCTCTTATTTCTTTCGTATACTTAACTCTCCCGATGCTAAGTAAATAGATAACCTCACAATGCTCTCCCGATGATCTTGCAAGATATTAATAACCAAAATAAGAGAACTTGAAGTCTATTTTATTGAACTGAAAATTCCTAAAACAAAACAACCCTTGCAACTACTTTACAATTCAACCCGTGGCCCTAGGAAGGATTTAGAACATGTCGACGGCGGGTAAACGGCTAGGGGTTTTTGGTTGTCGGTTATGGGGTAATCGGCTATGCCCTAGGTTAAAATACATGCCCTTATATAAGCTTTGGGCTCAAGTTATCTAATTTAACAAGGATTACAACTTTAATTAAAATTATGATTCTAATAAAGACTAATCTTCAAGGAATCTACTTTCCATCCGTCTTCCTTGTTTCTTGGGATTTTCTCTCCTTGAGCTTTGGGCTTGACATATCTTTTGATCCGGGGCTTGGAAAAATATAAGGTTTTCACACGACAGACGAGCATAATTTTCTCTATCTATCGAGGTCCACTTTGCTTTTTCTTCACTAATTTGATGTCGTCCTCTGCTGTCACGGCAGCACCATGGCAGCATCGTCCTCTTTGTCTGCTTGTCCAGTTCAGCTCTTCTGCTTCTCTGCCCAGCGCCTGCCTTCTCCGTCTGCTATGGCAGCAACCTACAAAATCATCCATTCTTTAGTAGAATCTGTGCCTTTAATATATTTGTGATGTTTTGCTGTAAACTAACCTAAATGCAATGAATAATGCTTGAATACAACATAAATATGGGTTAAAAAGGGTGTAAATAATAGAACTTTTACACACTCAACATTCTTTATTGGTAATCACTCTTCTATTTTCATTGAAAATGTTTTGTATGTCAACGGTCTCAAACATAATTTATTGAGCATTAGTCAATTATGTGACAAGGGTTTTAATGTTTTATTTGACAAAAGTGGTTGCACAATTGTAAACATTAAAACAAATCAATTAATGCTCATTGGTCATCGCATAGGGAATATATACATGGTGCATCTAGATGACATTCATTCATCTCATACATGCTTAGTTGCACATGATGAACATGACTCATGGCTTTGGCATAGAAAATTAGGACATGCTAGCATGAGTGTCTTAGAGAAATTAATTTCCCTTAATCTAGTTAGAGGTTTACCCAAACTTAATTTTTCTAATGATAAAATTTGCGATGCATGTTCAAAGGGTAAACAACATAGAACTTCATTTAAATCCATTAATGATGTCTCTACTAGTAGATGTCTACAATTGATTCATATGGATCTTTTTGGGCCTATTAGAACAATGAGCTTGGGTGAAAAAATCATATGCTTTTGTGCTTGTAGATGACTATTCTAGGTTTACTTGGGTTCTATTCTTAAGTACAAAGGATGAGGCTTTAGAAAAGTTCATCACATTTTCTAAAATAACTCAAAATGATCTTGAACTTAAAATTTCTCACATTAGAAGTGATCATGGAACCGAATTTCAAAATCTAGGTTTCGATGAGTTTTTAAATGAAAATGGGATTAGCCACAATTTTTCCGCACCTCGCACTCCTCAACAAAATGGGGTAGTTGAGAGGAAAAATCGAACTTTAGAAGAAATGGCTAGAACCATGCTTTGCGAAAATAATTTACCTAAATATTTTTGGGTGGAAGCCACAAATACCGCTTGCTATATTATAAATCGAGTAATGATTAGGCCAATTTTGAAGAAAACACCTTATGAGATTTTAAAATCTAAGAAGCCTAACATTAGTTATTTTCATCCTTTTGGTTGCAAGTGTTTTGTTTTGAATAATGGTAAAGAAAACTTAGGTAAATTTGATGCTAAAAGTGATGAAGCTATTTTCTTAGGGTACTCTTTAAACTCTAAAGCCTATCATGTATTTAATAAAAGAACTCTAGTAGTTGAAGAGTATATACATGTTGTTTTCGATGATAACCTCCTTCCAAGGAAGGAATCTTGTGATGATGATGATGTAGGAGTCCTTGATGCCATTGATGGAGGACAAACGTCAAAGGTGGATGAGGTTCCAACTAAAGATGAGGATGCACAAGATCCACCTCTTGAAGCCTTGAAAGACTTGGCTCTTGAGGAAAAGGAGGTGTCTTACCCAATGGAGTTCAACTATGTCAAAGGTGGTGAAATCTTGGGTGATCCATCCAAGGGGGTAACTATTATATCCTCTCTCAAATTAATGAATCATGTTGCATTTCTTTCATGCATTGAGCCTAAAAATATTAAAGAAGCTTTAAAAGATGATTTTTGGATTTTGGCCATGCAAGAGGAATTAAATCAATTTGAGAGAAGTAGAGTTTGGACATTAGTTGAAAGGCCTAATAATCAATCTACTATAGGAATAAATTAGATGAAAGTGGTAATATAGTGAGAAACAAGGCTAGGCTTGTTGCTCAAGGCT
The DNA here is from genome assembly GCA_030270665.1 of Hibiscus trionum. Taxonomy (NCBI): domain Eukaryota; kingdom Viridiplantae; phylum Streptophyta; class Magnoliopsida; order Malvales; family Malvaceae; genus Hibiscus; species Hibiscus trionum. The sequence continues at coordinate 3,659,747 of BSYR01000016.1, forward strand.
ATACCCAAGAAGAGGGAATTGATTTTGATGAGACATATGCACCGTAGCTAGAATGGAAGCCATTAGGATGTTGCTTGCATTTGCATGTTATCATAATTTCAAGCTTTTTCAAATGGATGTGAAAAGTGCCTTTTTAAATGGTTTTATAAATGAAGAAGTGTATGTTGAACAACCATCGGGTTTTGAGGATTCAAAATTTCCAAACCATGTGTTTAAACTTACAAAAGCTCTCTATAGTTTAAAACAAGCTCCTAGAGCTTGGTATGAGAGACTTTCAAATTTCTTAATTGAAAAGGGTTTTGAAAAAGGAAAGGTGGATACCACACTCTTCATAAAAAGATATAACAATGATATCTTAGTAGTACAAATCTATGTTGATGATATCATTTTTGGTTCTACTAATGAGTGTTATTGTAAAGAATTTTCTAAGCTAATGCAAGGTGAGTTCGAGATGAGCATGATGGGGGAGCTCTCATTCTTTTTGGGACTCCAAATCAAACAAAGGAAAGATGGCACCTTCATAAATCAAGCTAAGTACGTGAATGATATGCTCAAAAAGTTTGGCTTGGAGAATGCAAAACCTCAAGCCACACCTATGAGTTCTTCCATAAAGCTTGACAAAGATGAAGGAGGTAAGTGTGTTGATTCTAAGCTTTATAGATCCATGATAGGTTCTTTGCTTTACCTTACCGCAAGTAGACCGGATATCATGTTTAGTGTTTGCTTGTGTGCTAGGTTTCAAGCTAGTCTTAGAGAATCACACTTAGTTACCATTAAGAGAATTTTTAGATACCTTAGAGACACACCTACCTTAGGTCGTTGGTATCCTAAAGATTCTTCCTTTAGCCTTCATGCTTATTCGGATGCGGATTATGGGAGATGTAAGATAGATAGGAAAAGTACTTCTGGGACATGTCAATTCTTAGGTAGTATGCTCGTATCTTAGTTCTCTAAGAAACAAAATAGTGTAGCCTTATCTACCACCGAAGCGGAGTACATATCCTTAGGGAGTTGTTGTGCTCAAGTCCTTTGGATGAAGCAACAACTCTTAGATTATGGTGTTGAAATAGAAACTATACCCCTTAAGTGTGACAACACTAGTGCCATTTGTCTCACTAAGAATCCCATCCAACACTCTAGAACTAAACACATAGAAATTATACATCATTTCATTAGAGATCATGTTTTGAAAAATGATGTTGTTATAGAATATGTTGACACCTTGAACCAATTAGCGGATATATTTACAAAACCTTTAGATAAAGAGCGTTTTTGGTCCCTTAGGAGAGAGTTAGGTCTAGCTAGCCTATCGTGACCTTTTAGGACCTCTTTTGTGCTTAAAATTGCTTGATCTTGTGAAATATCATGTTTATGTGTTTTTACTCCTAATTTCATCCATGCCTATAGCTAGGGGGAGTATGTTTATGTTTGCATATGTTTTGCTTGACCATTCATGTCATTCATGCAAGTTAGGCCTTAGAAAAACTCAATTTTCTGCACTTTTAGAGCCTCATCTGCACTTCCAAGCCCATGTGTATCGAAACGGGTCAACCTGTTTCGATACGGATGCTTTAAAATCATGTATGAGAGAAGGGCATTTCGAAACGCCTTAAAAGGGTTTCGAAACGTTTTGGCTACTGCCAAGGGGTGTATCGAAACAAGTTTCGATACGAGTCAACGGGGCTTCGATACGGTCAACTCCGTATCGAAACGGTCTGTTGAAATTCTAAAAACGGTCAAACTCTCGTGCTCACGTTTCGAAACGATCATGACCGTTCCGAAACGGTTTCACGGACAGCTTTAAGTAGGGCTTTTAATGATAAAGTTCACTTTTATTAAAACTCTACCAAACCCTAAAAACCCTAACTCGGATTTTTCCCTATAAAACCCTCTAAACCTCTTTGTTTTTCACCAAATATTGAGGGGATTTTCTCTAAAACACTAGTCTAAGCAAGATTCATCAACATTGTGCAAGGATTTTCATCCATTCATCCAATCATCCAAAATCCCAAACTAAGGTATTTTTCTTCTTTTTCATTTTCTTTCAATTTATGTTCGAATATTAGGTTAGAAAATTTTATTTTTGTATAGTTTATATGTTTTTATGATTGGGTTTTTCATATCTTGTAAAAAAAATTCAAAATCTTAAAACTTCTGATTCGAATATAAATTTTTTTACTTTTATTTTCTTTTACTGATTTTTTTAAATTTTTTCTGTTTTTATTTTTAAAATTTTTTCTTAAACCTAAGTGGGATTTATCATTGGATTGAATTCAGAAATCTATGCACACACTTAATTATTTTAAAACTTGCTTAATGATTTTAGGATGGCTTCAGAAAATGTTAGCAAAAAACGCAAGTCCGTTCAATCCGGTGAATCGAGTATGCGTCCGAATCTCGCTCAGCTCTTTCAAAAATCTCTTCGAACTCCAGAGATGCGAGCTCGTTTCAAATATGTCAAGGATTACGAAGTTCGCCGTGAGCGTGTGATTGATCTCGAATTCCTTAACTCCGAGCGATTTCTTTTCCGCTACCTCGAGCGTTTGTGCGAATGGGATCTTCTTCCTTTGTTGAGCATCTCGGACATTTGCTACAAACACATGGTACTCATCTTTTACTCCAATGCTCGTCTTATTAATGATGAAACACGTACCGAGGTTGTTGGGAATGAATCTTATATTTTAGGGAAAAGGTTTGTTGTTAATGTTCCTCTCTTGGAGTCTACTTTTTCCCTTAAGGATGAAGGAATTGAGAATGAGCGACACTTTGGTTCTAACACCGGTCAAGTGCTTACCTTGGATGCGCACGATCGTTTTCTTCACTTGATGGTTTCATGGTTCCTTCGCCCCTCCAGAGGTAAATACTCTCATATCCGTCAAGTTGACTACTTTTGGCTTGAGTGCTTCCGTCGTGGTGAGCGCCCTAATGTTGCTAAGATCATATTTGCCGAGATGGTTAATAATGTTAAGCTTATTGACACCGATTCTTTGAAGTCCTTTACTTATGGCACGATCTTAAGTCACATCTTCAGCACGATTGGTCTCGATTGCACCTACGACTCTCCGGAACCTCGCAAGTCCAAAATTGGTGAGTCTTCTCTTTGCAAGTTCGGTTTTCACTATGTGAACAATGTTTGGGAATGTGTTGATAGAGCCGCACCTCCTCCTCCTCCTCTCGTTGAACCTCAAGCTCCAGTTGCAAACAATGAAGCTCCCACGGCTTTGATTACCGAGCGGTTCAATGCCATGGACACTAACATGGCTTCGGGTTTTGGTGCCATCAACACTCGCTTGCAAAATGTAGAGGATCGCCTTCTATCCCTTGAGAACTCACACTCCGCCATGGACATGTCCTTCTCTACCTTCTATGGCCAATGGATGAAGTTTCGTCGTTCTCAAGTCAAGAGCGATGATGATACTTCGGATGATGATGGTGATAACGAGGCTTAGGATTTTTATATTATCTATGCATTTTAGGATTGAGTTTGCAACTTTATGTTTCATTATGAACCTATGCTTTTAGTTTTATTATGCTTTGAACTTAATGTTGATTTATGCTTTGGATATTTTAATTTTATGAATTAATATTATTGTTGCTTATTGCTTATTGGTACTAATCTTTTCTCTTCTCTATGAGCCTTATTTATTATTTTTGATCTAACAAAAAGGGTGAGAAGAAATTTAAGAGCCAAAAATTCGTTTTTAAATGTTTAAAGTGTTTTTAAGTTTTAAAACTTGAATTTCAAAGTTAAAACCTTTTTAAAACTTAAAAAACCTATCTTAAATTAAGGGGGAGTTAGAATGTGTTCAAAATTTTCAAAACTCTTAAAAATTCTAACTTTGGTTTTGTTATATCAAAAAGGGGGAGATTGTGAAATCGATATTTTAATTTTGATATAACTAAAGAACCTAAGGACTAAATTGAAAATGTCAAAACGAATTTTTAAGTCCTCAAACATCCCTATATGATTTTAACAATATGCCTAAGTCAAAAACTAAGCTTTCCAAATATTTTCTAAGTGTTCTTAAAGCCGAAACAGTGTTTTTCGAGTCACTGTTTCGAAACGGCCTAAGGTGTTTCGACACGTTTTCACCATTGCCAACCCCTATTCCGAAACCGGTATCGAAACGGCTTTAGAACATAGAGAACCCGTATCGAAACGAGTTCAAGTGTTTCGAAACGGTTCTTCATTTTGATTTGAAAAATATGACCGTTGTAAAGTTTTTCAACTGATTTTTCAGAAACCGTTAAGGTGTTTCGAAACGGTTTCAAGCTGTTTCGAAATGACCCTTGATAGTGGCAAAAGTGTTTCGAAACGAGTTCACTCTATTTCGAAACGGGCTCTTAAATGCACCCCAACGGCTCTTTCTATTTTGGTCCGTTTCGAAACAGGTTCCCGCGTTCCGAAACGGGTGGTTGCAGACTGCATTTATGGAGGTGAGATAACACCACCAACGGCTCTATTCAAGTTCCCAACCACCCAAACGGCTAGAATTAATAGAGGAGATATAAATTGAAGCCCTTTGAAGGTCAGCAACAACTATTCAACCTACAAGCATCATCAAAGCAAAAATCCAAACCCTTGTGCTATTCAAAGTCAAATTCTTGTACCCAACTCTAGTGTTCTAAATTGTCTTTTTGTATTGTGAGTTTGGGGTGATTGAAATTGTAATTGGGTAGACATTTATCCTTTGTGAGGAATCATTTAAGTTTACCAAAACTTCTCTTTGTAAATTGAGTGGATTAAGCTTTGGGTAGAAAGCTTAATCGAATTTGTAAGGTTACCTCCTCATCCAAGAAAAGGGGGAGAATTCAAGTAGTGAATTGGTTGAAAATCCTTAGTGAAAACTAAGGTAGTGGATGTAGAGTTCATTTGGAGAACTTGAACAACTCTAACCACTTGTGTCAATTTTATTTTTTACTCATTCTTCCCACCAAAAGTTTTATTGCCAATTCACCCCCCTCTTGGCCATTTGCAATTGTGTGATCAACTCAACGATGCTGGTCTGATTGGCGGGACTGAACCCTTTTGTGTTGTATCTTTGTTTCCTCGTTTCAAACTTCAAGGCCAGCTCATATAACTTAGCCTGTCTATAAGCTTCAGCTAAATTATCAGGTCTCAATACCTTAACCTTGTGCTTCAGCTCCTCCTTTAATCCACTCACAAAACTGGATACAAAATAACCCTCTCTCAGTGATGCATTTTGTAACAGCATGTGAGGTTTCAACTCCTCGAATCTCTCTTGGTACTCCTCTACTGATATTTTCTGAGTCAATTTATTGAACTCTTCAATAATGTCATCACAGGTTTTATCACAAAATCTATGACATAAATCAGTTGTAAACTCATGCCAATCTACTATGTGTTTCTGCATTATATACTCATCAAACCAAGTTTCAGCCTTTCCCCCTAAGTACATAGATGCCACTTCAACCTTCTGTATTTTAGGAACATCAAAAATTGTAAAATATTTTTGACATTTTCTGATCCATCATCTAGGGTTTTCCGCTTCAAAAAACTGTAACCCAATCTTAGGTTTGAAGCGAAATTTCCATGTACTCCTCTGACTATTCATTTGGTTCAGTTTCTCCAACCTATAGGGATCCTTAGCTGACCCTAATCTTGTCTCATCCCCCACACTACCCTCCATAGTCTCTTTCTGTTAAGATGGTTCGGCACTAGTGTTCCAATTTCCCCCTAGTTTACCAGCTAATATACCAGGTTTTATGGAGTTCAGAAAATACTTTTCATGTTCATCGATTACAGTTACTTGTATGAGTTTTTTACCTTCACTTTTAGGAGGAGTGACATTTGCTTCTGAATTTCCAATGTGTTGAGGCCCTTTTTGTGGTTGTTGTTTCAGGTTCTCCAGCTACTTTGTTCAATGTGTTCAAGATCTTCTCCAGATAGTCTTGGTTTTCAACCGTCGTCCGCTCCAAGTTACTCAATCTGGCTTCCCACTGAGCATTCTGGCCTTCCCACCATTTCGGAATGGTTTCATCATCTTTCCTCTTCTCCAGCTGCTCCTGAATCGTGTTCAACTGCTGTTGCATCGCCACAAGATCCACCGTTTCCCCCATTTGTTGCGTCTTTTTTGATTTTTCCAGCTTGACGTTGGATCAATAACTAAGCTCTGATTACCAATTTGTCACAAATAAAGTTGAGAATTTGAAATAGACCAAGAATGAATAGAAGAAAATTAGATCAGAGGAGAATATTGAGAGAATAAGAGAGAGAATATTTCATTGATGATCATGAATAATAATCCAAACATAAACAGTAACTCTCTAATTATCCTGCTAGCTCAGCAACAATTTATTTTTTAACAGCTGACATTTTCTCTAACAACCCAACAGAGGGTATAACGGCTATCACTTATCTTTCTATTTCTTACGGGCTCTTCGGGCTTGCAGCAATCCCTTCCTCGAGTGGGCCGTCTATCACCCGTCCACCTTGACCATCGGTACGAGACCCGTCAGGCCCCTTTTCATTTCCCGCACGTGCTCTCTTTCCCGAAACGACACCATCCTCATCAGTTGTACTTGAAGCCTTTGACTCAGAGTTGAGACTTCCTTCGATTCTGTTTCCACTAAAAGTGCATCCACTTTCCCTTTTCTTCCTCGAAATCCCTAGCTCCGTTCCCATCGCCATGACATATTATCGCTCTTCTCTTTGTGGGTTATTCGGTAAATTATGTAATATTGGCTTTGGTTCTTGTAAGTATTGGGTTTTCTCTTTTTTTATACGTTTGGTGAGCCTTCTGGATGCGATTCTCATGTTTATATTTGTTTGATCGGTTGATGGTCAGATGAAATAGAGGTTATTCTCTCTGCTTTTTCTTTTCTTGAAATTTTTGGGTTTTTTTTTTGGTTTAATGGGGTTATTGTTTTCCTTTTGAAGTTTTGATTTTTATGGTTTTTTTCCTTTTTATTTTAGGGTAAATGAAGAGCATGGGAACATAGGCTAGCATCACATTTAGTCGTCTTTGTTGATGACATGCTTTACTGAATGAATTACTGTTTTTGTTGATATAGATACATTGTCTCCATGCTACTGGTTATCATTGCATTTAATTATAATTTCTGGTTGCTGTCCTGTTATCTTTTTATTTACAACAATTGGTTTCTTGATGTCTGAGAGGCAAAATGTCTCTTCAAAGCAACATAAACTTACTTAGACTACCCCGTTACTATTAGAAAAATGGAAATTGATTGAAACATATTTATAATATTTTGTTTTGTATTTTTATACTCATGTATTTTGTCCAGAATCATTTAAATGCCACTGCTTCTCTTTTTCTTTGTTATGCCAATTGGTTACTTACAAACTGTATTGGAATATTCTTCAGGGTTTCAGTATAGTTGTACGGAAATTCATACGAGTCATAATGCAGGGGCAAACGGGTACACTTGGTTCCTTGCCTGAAACCTTATTTGATCATAGCACTACATCAAATAATGCTGCTATCGAACAGCAGGTTTGCTGGAATGATATTCAAAATCCTATAGAAAACAGATTGCCTAATTGTTTGCTGTCATCTAATGACTTGAACATTGGATATGTGAACTCTATTGGTCACGAGGAGCAGCTGGGTAGATGGAGCTTGGGAGAGCCTAGCTCTAGTGGCACACAAAATGAGGTCAGCTATAATGAGCGGAAAACAGATCATGGATGGCCATTGTCTATGAGTGCTTCTGCAAATGCTGGTCCGAGGTTAGAAGGACGGAGGTATGAACAGAGCTCTCTATTTACGCAAAGTTCCAATTCTGATACACTTCCCCAGAGTCAAAGGTTAAATGCAGGATTAGTTGGTCATAGTGATAATAACTATCAAGTTACAGAACGGTCTAACCTGTATAATCCTAGTGGATCCGAAAATGAGCAGAATTCTCTGGGTGCTGGTCCTGAAGCATTTCTACTTTCTTCCGGAAGTGCTGGGTATGTTATGGATGATAATGATAGCAGACCTGGTTGCTCATATGAGGGTCGTCGTGCATCATGCAAAAGAAAGGCTCTGGAAGGAAATGTTGGGCAGTCCTCTTCGAGCGGAAGTTCTAGGTACTATCATAGTGCAGAAAGTAGTGCATGGCATGGAGTTTCTGCTAGCTATACTGCAGGAAGCAATGTGAATATATCTACCCCTTCAAGGCAGGCACATCCTAGACTTGGATTAGACATCAGAGGATCAGCATCTGACAGCATTCCTGAACCAATTGTTTTACCACCAACTGCAGAGAGCTCACACAGGAATTACCGGATGAGAATAAATCCTTCTAGTATACAAGAACCAGTTGCTCGACCGCTATTTTCTACAGATAATGTAGTCCAGCGGTCTGTTGTTTCGTCCGCACCGCAGTCATCAAGACTTCTTCCAACTTATCATTCTCTGGATTTAAGTTCAGCACCAGTAGTACCTAATGCAAGTTCTGAAAACCTGAACGTTGTAGTTAATGTTCCAACTTTGCTTCGAAATGGAGGTTCTGGCTCAACAACTGGGAGTTCATCAAATTCTAATCTATTTGCTGATAGAGATGTTGTACCACGAGCAAGACATCAATCAAGAGGTGCCAGAAACCTATTAGATCATCGTATGTTAGTTCCTGCACCAGAACTAAGAACTTTGGTTAGAAATCCTGGTTTAAGCAGTGGAAGTATACGTGCTCCCGGAAATGTTGCTTCTGTTTCTCATGCTGGTTCAAATTCTGGTGCCAATGCAACGCCTGCATCTACTTGGGTTCCTCATCCCAACTCCTCTTCACAATACCCACAAAGGTTGTCAGAACTTGTTCGTCAATCGTTAATGTCTTCCCTTGGCACTGAATCTGGAGGCCAAAGCAATCATTCCTCACTTCCCTCCGGACCTACTGCTTCTCCAGAAGGGATGATGCTTTCCTCTCGAGTAGCGAATCAGGGTCACCATCGTTCATATCCTAGGTCATTGCCATGGTTGGAAAGACAAGATGCTGGTTTGGTTAGAATTCCGCACTCATCGCGAACTTTAGCTTTTGCTACTGAAGGAAGAAGCAGGCTTGTAGCATCTGAGGTCTGCCTTTGAATTCCATCCTTTCTGATTGTGCTAGATTTTCTGTTTCCCTTCAAATTCAAACGATAACAAAGTACAATCCCGGCCTGGGTCCCTTAACACTACTACTTGATTTGCTGCCAATCTAATTTTCACTGGATATCACATGCCTGGTATATATAAAGGAAACTTCTTGTTCAATAGAGCAATGCTAATTGTGGAGAATTTGTGTATGTTTCTGTTTTCCCTTAGTCTCATTTGTCTGAAAGGCATGTCCTTGGGCATTGTTATCCAAAATTCTTGCACTAATCCATGAATCAGTCATTCATGTGTTGCACTTTATTCTCTATTTTGATCGCTCAAAGATAAATGCCACCACTTATCTTGTAAACTCTTGGTTTTACCTGCATATGTGACGTTAAATACGGTCTTAGTTAAAACCAACTCAATTCGATCTGACATTTTGTTTACGGGGCAGATTCGCAATGTCTTGGATCGCATGCGCCGGGGGGAGAACTTGCGGTTTGAGGTAAGGATTTTAATCATTATGGTGTAATTTGATGCAGTTCTATCTTCACCAACTGAAACACGGAAGCATGAAAAAATTGCTGTTTCTTTTATCGGTCATTGTTTTACAAATGTGAGAACTTGAAATAATTACATAGTTTACTTGAAATAAAAGACTTAAACTAAAGGATAAACAAAAACAGGACCCCGTCTCCTAATAACTCTCAAAATAATAATAATAACAATAATAATTTGACTTCTAATGACAATACAACTGTTGTTTCCTAAATAGCTAATAATATTTCCTTTGTCCTAAACTAATTACATCAATAAACAGTTGTGACTAAGCTTATCCTTTAACAAGTGGCCATGTCATTTTGGACCTTACTTCTTCCCCAAGCAAGTAACAAGTTCTCTTCTAATTCTGCTTGTATGCAGGACATTATGATCTTTGATCAATCAGTACTATTAGGGGTAGCTGATATTCATGACCGGCATAGGGATATGCGGCTCGATGTTGATAACATGTCATATGAGGTAGTATATATATTCTTTGCATCTTTCATCTTTTCTGTGTTTGAAAATTCTCACAGTAGAATTGTTTTGGTGGGTAATAGGAGTTATTGGCTCTGAAGAGCGCATTGGTAACGTAAGCACAGGTTTGAGTGAAGAAATTATATTAAACTGTCTGAAACGACGAAAGCACTCTAGTGCACCAGGAGCTCAGGTAGAGGCAGAACCGTGTTGTGTTTGTCAGGTAATGGATTTTGTCATCTGTATTTTTCTTAACTGATTTTATGAACCCCAAAATAATTGTTTGCCGACTTGCAGGAAGAATATAAAGATGGAGAAGATCTTGGGAAACTGGAATGTGGCCATGACTTCCATGCTGATTGCATTAAACAATGGCTGATGCACAAAAACTTATGCCCCATTTGTAAAACAACGGGTCTGACTAAATGAGACGATCGGTTGTTTTCAGGCAATTAGTGCTAACCCGGGGCAGAGAAAAGGCCTGGCATCGAATGTTTGTGGCTTTGCTTCTGCAATTCATTGAAAGTAGATGCGTTCAAGTGTGGCATATTGATTCCGAGATAATCAATCCATGGAACTTGGGCAATAATAAACTGATTTTTACTTCCAGTTATGTTAAACAAGGCTACCTTTTTGGGTGGATGACACAAATGTCTGAAGCACCGGGAACATAAAAGCTTAGTTTCATTGTTTTTCATTTTCTAATAGTTGTATGTATGAATCTTCCGCCCATTGGCAACATATATTATCAAATATCTCTTTTTTGCCAGTAAATATTTAAAAAATCAATTTAGTCCTCATAATTCAAATTGCGATTAATCAATTTAGTCCTCATTAAAAGTCTGTCAATAGAATAAGATAGTGATATGATTCAACCTCTTTCTTCAGAGCATAATTTTCGAAGAAAATTCCCCACAAAGGTCACTAGGTTGATTCAAGTTTTAAAATCGAGAAGGCTAAGACATTGGAGGAGTTTTAAAATCGAGAAGGCTAAGACATTGGAGGCTGAGAAGCAACCTCCATGGTTGACTAGTGGCGTCATTCTTCCTTGCAATTCAAAAGTTCAGCTAGTTCTAGTCCTTTTAATGATTATAATCCGACAGATTTTTATTTTAATGATGATGGTGTCTTGCGAATAGTTGTACCAAAAGATTCAGAGTTGATGATGGCGTCTTGTGTTTCTACGTATCTGGTTTGTTTTAGTGTTTGTCATTGTAAATTTTCAAGATAAGTTTCAAATCTAAAAACCTTTATGAATCATTACAACACAACCAAATGATAAAATTTATTTGGGTCGCTTCTTATTAACGATTATCAGAAACAAGTGACACACATTCAGTTAGAACAACTCAAGTTTTAGGGCAATGGGCTAGACAATTGTCTTTTGTGCCCCAACAAAGTCGTGGTGGTAATGTTGTAAAGCACCAAGACATTAAGATTGGGGAATAAACGCATGGTGATTGTGTTATTTTGCTGCCTGATATTGCCTTCCAATCGATTTCATTGCTGTTGATGCCGACTCTACTCGTTGTTGGATTGAAAATGAAAGCTTAAACATGTGTGATCGAAAGGGTATATTAGAAATTATAAGAAAACTACATTACAATACGTACCTTCATGGAAAGCTAGAAGAGAGACAAACACCAGAAAAACAAAAGTAAAACGAACAGCCATTAACTTGGTTCTTTCTCACTTGCTCAGACACTGGTTTTTTTTCACACACTCTTGCACTCACGTCTACACACACTCACACTCACTCATTGCTTTTTTTTCTTTCTTAGCTCACAATTTCATACGTACAAATACATGTTACCCATATTTATAGTATCATAAACCGGCTAAGGAGAGTTCAATTTTTCTCCAAATTATTTGCCGCAATTAGACTTGCTTAGTTGCTAAGTATTTTGTTCCATCAAGGCTTCATTGTGCTGCTGCCACACCATCTTCTTGATTTGTCCATAAGCCATTATCCATAGCTTAATTGCTAAGGATTTTGCCAACTTCATACTCTAATTTCCTGATTCATCATGCTTCATTTATTGATGTCAACTCTTGATAAGTTTTCAATTATAGAGTGTATCTTCAGTTTTGGCTTGGTGGGGTTGCTTTATAGCTTTACCCGACTCCATCATGTGGGTGTGACAACTTATTCCATGCATTAAGCTAAGGATTGATCTGTAAATAAATCTAAGTAATACAATTTTAGAATTATTATCTTTATCTCATCAATGTCCACTAAATGGCCTCCAATATTCTGTTTCCTTTCTCTTTTAACTTACCCTTTTGGGATCCAAAAAAAAGAATGAAAGAAGACCCCCGAAAAGAATTAAAAGAAAAGAATTAAGAGGGGGTTCTTAATTGTATGTCATCTAAACCAAAACAGGCTGCCTAATCGAACAACACCATCTTTGATCTCATCATTGGTGTTATCGACATCTACAAATGCCCAAAGTTTCTTGGGTTGTGAAAGTAGCACTGCCCTATAATAGGGTGTTGATTATTCGATTAAAATTAAATTAATCAATTCAACCAACTTAAATTTGATTAATCGGCAAATTAATTAAATATTTGCTGTTAATAATTATTTTTTTTAAATTTAGTTATTAGTTAATTCGAATTGAAACCAATTAATTAATTAAATTGACCAAAATTTTAATATATTTTTAATTTTAAACTCAAACCCCATCAATAACTCATAGTATTTAAAATCTAATATTTATATTTTGATGACAATATTAAGCTCAACTCAAAATGGAAAAGATAAAATCTAAAAATAATAAATATCTAACCAAAAAATTAATTCACAATTTATTACTACTTAAAATTTTATTTTGAATCAAAATTAGAAAACATTAAAAATTTTTATTAATTCGAAAATCGGCCGAATTAACTGGTTAATGGTTTTTGAGAAAAAATAGTTTTATTAACGATTAAAGTTTTTAAAAATGTGGTTAATTTAATTTTAAATAATTCGATTCAATTATTAACTGAATCAATAGTTTGAGCACTCTGCACTATAAATTAATTCTTTTGATAGAGTTATATCTGTGAAAAGACTTATCTAGACAATAATAATAATTTAGGTGAAAGAGTTATTATCTTCCCAAATATGAACTTTGACCATAAGTGGTTAAGAAACATCTGTCGTCCAAAAAAACTCTGCATTTCAACTTTATTTTCGACGCTAATAAAACATACCCAACTTTGAGTGTGTCCAAAGAAAAAAATAATCCAAAATCATTTTCCCACTAGTTAAATGACTCTGTGTAATGAATGTTACACACTTATATACACTATTAGTACTACATGTCAATGTCCGTAGTTAATATGTCACGCACTAAAGTGATTACATGAATGTAACCGTTAGATCAGGGGCATATGCAATCATTGTTCTTCTTAGATTAAGTGACCAACAATTGAAAAAAAATTAAGAGAATTAAGAAAAGTTTAGATACATAATGAAAAATATTTCTAAAAAAATTTAACTCAATAAAAATTTATAAGATATCTTTGATAATTTTTTTTGAATATGTTGGTGTGATACAACTTACAAGGGTAGTATTTGTTCAACTTCTTTAGTATTCTTTTAATAAGGCACATACCGTGCAGAATTTGTGCTCGAACTCGGGTCACCTGGATGTATTACATCATCTTTTATCACTGAAACAACAATGGGTGAGCCATCCCGACAAAGTTATCATTATATAATTTTTTTTAATAATTCTTACTCACTTGAAAAAAAATAATTTTTTCAGAAATATTTATGATTTTTTAAAATTTTATCAAATAATAATTAATATAAATAAAATAGAACTATTTTAAGAAAAAAATTTAAAAATTTTAAAACTAATATGAAAATAAAATTAGAAATAAAGTTAATGAAATCAAAATATGAAAAATGATTAAAAATCAAACTGAAGCGAATGCAGTTCATTGGATTGTGGAGCATGGGACAATGGGGATAAAAAAATGTTACTGTGGATGTTTTGTAACAATCTCAAATAGGGCTAGTAAAATTTTAAGAAATTTTTTTTGGGAGATTTAATATTTTCCCCTAAAATAATAAGTTTTGGGACTTAATTGAATGAATTCAGGTTTGGGAAGCTTGATTTATAAGGGATTGATGACCAATTTGAAAACGGAATAAAGTTTGGAGACAAAAGTGTGAACTCCCCAAAAATTAAATGGCTGAGAGTGTATTTTGACCTTTTTTTTGTTTGAAAGGCAATACATATGCCAATTTAACGTGTTTGGCAGTGGAGGTTTTATTTTTTTGGGCAGAAGAAAGAAAAGTGAGAAAGAAAAAAATAGTTAAAGATTCAATCTAAGATCTACCGAGATCCGACCGTCCATTTTCGACACCTCCACCACCATTGCATTCATCTTGTCGAGACGAGTTCATCGGTACCAACGACATCATCATCGGAGTCACCGTTGGAGGGGGTGTTTGTTTATCGTCGAAAAACTTAAAAAGGTTAGTATTCGAACTTTGAGTTTGAATTTTGAAAATCCGAGGCCACCACCGTGTTCAGAAGGTCGAAAACTATCAGCCTGTAAAATTTGGTGGCCAACGGCCGCCCACAGCCGCCGCACGCGCCCCACGCGCCGCCGGTCGCGAGTGGGCTTCGTCTTGGTTGACCGAGCCACCAAGCCGGTTGACCGAGCCGGTTGACCGAGCCACCGAGCCGTTTGACCGAGCCGGTTGACCGAGCCGCCGAGCCGTTTGACCGAGCCACCGAGCCATTTGACCGAGCCGTTGACCCGACCCGATCCGACCCGTTGACCCGACCGACCCGTTGACCCGACCCGACCCGTTGACCCGACCCAGTCAACAGTGATGTCAGCATGACGTCAGCATTGACTTTGACTGCTGATGTCAGCATGATGTCAACGTTGACCGTTGACCGTTGACTTTGACTTTGACTTTGACCAAAAAGTCAAATTTTCCGAAAAGCCTTATTTTATGTTTTTCGACGTCCTGAGTCCGATTTTGAAGCCCGTTTTGTAAAATTCTAACCCGAAAGCCTCCGAATTGGACCTTGAAGTCGAGTCTACTTGTATTTAAATAATCAATTATGAGTAATGTGATTAAAGACTGAAATTGGAATTTGTGCAATTGAAGGTATTCAAGGTTTCTTATATTCGGGATGTTGAGGACGTCGCATTCGGGTTCGAGAGTGACCGAATGGAGTATAATGGTCGATTGGTATAACTCAGAACTAAGGTAATACCTTACTACCCCTTGTATGCTTTATGCACATGTTGATATCCGGTTAAAGCATGCATTTTTGGTATGAAGTGTATCTGTGAACTCTGCTTAATCCGAATTCGATACGAAAATTAAGTATCAGAATCAGTAAGTTCAAAGTATTCAGATAAGAATATAAATAGAATTCAGATACGAATATCAATGGATCAGGAGTATCGAAAGTGCTAATAGTAATAAATATTAAAGCTAAATCTGAAACTCTATCAATGATGTCTAAGAACCAATGTTTAGAATGTGGAGTATGAGATGTTGGATATGAAATTATGGAAATACCCTTAAAGCATATGTTTAACTAAATTACTCATCTGATAAAGGAAATGACCTAAAATTTGCTTTCGGCATCATTATGCAATACGGGTGTTATAAACTTGGATAATCCCTCAATCTCTGTATAACACATGAATAAGAATTTTCTGAAAATATTGTTGAAATCCTAACTCGACCCTTTTGTCAGTAATACGTGAATTTGATAAGAATGATCGCAATGACCGAAAAGATGGTAATGCCTCGAGCACCGAAATGTCTGATTAATTGGAATGACGATAAACCTCAAGTTCTGAAATAAATGAATTTTCTGTAAATGGCCGAAGAGTTAGGACTCCTTAATCTCGTTTAAGTAAGTGAATGATTGAGGTACCAAATGGTAATTCAGAAAGAAATGGTAGATCTATCTCAGTCTAAAATAACCGAAATACCCTATTGAGTTAATCAGTAACTATGGATTTTGATGAAATTCTGGATTTGTTAATAATGCCAAAATAACTGAAAGGCAATGATAGCCTAAATAATCGGATTATCACTGAAAATATCTGATAACTTAAAAAGACTTTAAATTAGAAATTCTTGCATATCTGGATAGAAAACTAATGAGCAAATATGATACCCGAGTTCTGTGAACCATTGTTTTCCATGTTGGTATAATTACCAGAATGTCTGTGAAAGTCAAAATGACCATATTGCCCTTGTATACTTAAAGGACTAAAGTACCCATAATATATCTGAACTTTCTAAGATCTTGAAGTATCACCTTCTGAATATCTGGGTTATACCGAACCCCTTTTTAAGAGGAGTCACGTTTCAGAAATCCGTTCAAGTTGTCAAGGTTTTAATATGTCTCATTCCGTAAATGCCAAACATCTCCAAGAAATGATATGTCCCACCTAGTGTGTTTCCATGTATGCTACATTCTGTTATATCTGTTATATATATATATATATATATATATATATATATATATATATATATATATATATATATATATATATATGCGTGGGTCCTGTTACGATTCTCTGAACATTATAGATTGCACTGGTAATTGTAAAGCATGACTACTGAAAAGCATATTTATAATGTGAGGAATGTCTGTTTATAGTGATATGTTAAAAAGGTATACCTCATGTCTGATCTGAACTAGAAATATTTGATCACTAAATGATAAAAATATTATCTGACTGTTGTTTGAGTTCTGTTAATGGTATTGTATGATGATCCGATAAATTCAATAGTATGATCTGTTGGTTTGACCTATGATGGTACAATCTGTTTGCATGATGAATAATAAGTGTCTGCTCTGCTCAATAGTATGCCTATTTATCTGTTAAAAACATGAACTTCTATTTTTGATACTCTGAATAGAATATGTCTGATACATGTATTATGTTATTCATATCTGGAATCTGAACACTGATTACTGTCTGGGGTATACTCTCGGGTTATGATTGAAGTGTCTGTCACAGCCCTGATCCAGCTGTTCTGTTAAGCTCCTACGCCCAATGGGCCTAGGGTAAGACTTTCTGGATAGGCTCCTACGCCTCAGGCCTAGGATAAGACCTTCTGTATACAGTTCTGGGGGACTACACATTGGTGTAAGGTTGGAGGGTAGTTCTTGTAAACTTCTGTTTGAACATTGAACATTTGCATTTAATCCGTTATGTGCTCATATGATATGATGCTAAGTACTTCTGTATATTGTTTTGCAATTTATTAAAACACACTAGGCTTCGTGGTTTAACTTCTCCAACCTGCCACTCTGTTGACTCTCTGAATAATAAGCTCTCTCTTAGTACTCAGTAACATAGAAAGAACAAACCTTGTAGTCCTCAAGAATAGTGTTTCACTAAATCAGCGAAACATAAATGGAGACAAGTATTGCTTGGAACATCATAATAATGTTATGCCTACTGCATGTCTGCATGAGCTTATAGCATCTTTTGGTAGTTCTGTATTACTGAGCTTTCCCAAGCTCATGTTGTTTTTACCATCTCAGGATAAAAGATCAGACAAGTTGCACCTATCAACGTCGGTATGAGAGTTTCTTCGGCTCGTCAGGGAGTATGGTATCTGTGTAACTAGGGGGCATGTGTGTCATGTTTGTATTATACAAATGAGTCTGAAACTATTTTCCGCAACTGGTATTATGATTGTTTTTATCGTTTTGAACGATTTCTGAAATTGTATTTTAAATCATATACTTAATTTATGGTTTTAAAGGTTTAACTATATGTTTATTTGAAATCTTACTGTGGGTCGCTCTTGTGACCCTAATGTGACTTCCTAGGATCTGTCGTAACGCATAGGCGGGTCTAGGGGGTTACATTTAGTGGTATCAGAGCTTAGAGTTGCGTCATTTTGGGTAGATTGGCCGATCGTCTGTCATAGGGTGTCTGGTATGTGCATGCCCCTAGGTCCTGACCGTACTTCACCGAGCTGAAACTCTGATGTTGAATCATCTCTCTTGAAATAACCAAATCTGAGTATTCTGCCTTCCATAGCTCAACATCTGCTTACAAAAAATGTCTATAACGTTCGTCTGTGTTTTGAATTAAATGGTTGAATTTAAACCTGGATGAGGAACTTGAGATGGTCTATACTTGTGAATCAGATTAAGAATAAATGTTTGATCATGCGGGTTAACCGGGGTAAGATTTCATGAAAGGCTATTCGGTGATAACGACTGTGTTTGAAAATAACCTAACAGAAATATGAAAAAAAAAAACCTCTATGAACTTCAGAGTAAAGTGTTTGCGATTGTGCAAAAAGTGTATAATCTGTGGTGCCTCTGTTAAACACAGAAGAAAGAATTGTCTGAATATTACGTTGAAGGTAAGTGATATCCATTAATGACCTTAGTTGTGTTCGATCAGTATGAAGAAAGTCATCTCCTCCATGGTATGGCTTGGTATATCGTTAAATATTATACCTGACTGAAATCTGATGTTTACATCCTGATTCTGGAATCGTCGTTGGACTCATAGAGTGCTTATCTAATCTGTAGTTGTAGTTTTTCGTCTAAAAATTTATGGTCAACCTAAAAGAGTAATTCGAACTCTGAAAGATATACCTTTGTGTGGTATGATTAACATCTGTGATAGAGCAGAATGCCTCATATCCTTGTCTGAGACTGTTTATAATAAAAGTTATAAGATAAATGTTTGTTTTGTATCATATGAAGTTCGGTGTGGATTCAAGTGTTATATTCTGATTAATTGGTCTGAAATGTATGATGAGATGATGTTGGTCAAAGTCAATTCGAGTAACTGAGGACACTGCTAGATTGATTCCTGATTGTTTGAGAGTTACGAGAAACAATAATGCTCTATTGGATAAGTTTCAGTACATGAATGGATGAAAGAGGCCTTTGACAGACAGAAATCTTATGTTGATCGGAGAAGAAAAGATATTGAGTTTGAAGTCGGTGATCAAGACTTTCTGAAAGTATCTCCATGGAAGAAAGTTCTAAGATAAAAAAAAATAAGTTGAGTCCGAGATTTATTGGGCCGTACCGTATCATGAAGAGAGTCAGGCCAATTGCCTATCAGCTGGAGTTACGTCCTCAGCTCAGTCGTATCCATAATGTCTTACATGTGTCCATGTTGAGGCAATACCATCCAGATCCTAGTCATGTCATTCAAGTTCAGGATGTAGAGTTGAGGCCAGACTTGTCCTACGAGGAGGAACCGATTCGGATCTTGGATTTTGATGAGAGAGTTCTGAGAAACCGACGCATTCTGATGGTTAAAGTTCAGTGGAGAAATCGGAGTCCTATTGAGGCTACTTGGGAGATCGAAGGATCCATGAGAAAACAGTTTCCGCATCTGTTTGATTCAGGTAAATTTCGAGGACGAAATTTTCTTAAGGAGGGGAGAATTGTAACAATCTCAAATAGGGCTAGTAAAATTTTAAGAAATTTTTTTTGGGAGATTTAATATTTTCCCCTAAAATAATAAGTTTTGGGACTTAATTGAATGAATTCAGGTTTGGGAAGCTTGATTTATAAGGGATTGATGACCAATTTGAAAACGGAATAAAGTTTGGAGACAAAAGTGTGAACTCCCCAAAAATTAAATGGCTGAGAGTGTATTTTGACCTTTTTTTTGTTTGAAAGGCAATACATATGCCAATTTAACGTGTTTGGCAGTGGAGGTTTTATTTTTTTGGGCAGAAGAAAGAAAAGTGAGAAAGAAAAAAATAGTTAAAGATTCAATCTCAGATCTACCGAGATCCGACCGTCCATTTTCGACACCTCCACCACCATTGCATTCATCTTGTCAAGACGAGTTCATCGGTACCAACGACATCATCATCGGAGTCACCGTTGGAGGGGGTGTTTGTTTATCGTCGAAAAACTTAAAAAGGTTAGTATTCGAACTTTGAGTTTGAATTTTGAAAATCCGAGGCCACCACCGTGTTCAGAAGGTCGAAAACTATCAGCCTGTAAAATTTGGTGGCCAACGGCCGCCCACAGCCGCCGCACGCGCCCCACGCGCCGCCGGTCGCGAGTGGGCTTCGTCTTGGTTGACCGAGCCACCAAGCCGGTTGACCGAGCCGGTTGACCGAGCCACCGAGCCGTTTGACCGAGCCGGTTGACCGAGCCGCCGAGCCGTTTGACCGAGCCACCGAGCCATTTGACCGAGCCGTTGACCCGACCCGATCCGACCCGTTGACCCGACCGACCCGTTGACCCGACCCGACCCGTTGACCCGACCCAGTCAACAGTGATGTCAGCATGACGTCAGCATTGACTTTGACTGCTGATGTCAGCATGATGTCAACGTTGACCGTTGACCGTTGACTTTGACTTTGACTTTGACCAAAAAGTCAAATTTTCCGAAAAGCCTTATTTTATGTTTTTCGACGTCCTGAGTCCGATTTTGAAGCCCGTTTTGTAAAATTCTAACCCGAAAGCCTCCGAATTGGACCTTGAAGTCGAGTCTACTTGTATTTAAATAATCAATTATGAGTAATGTGATTAAAGACTGAAATTGGAATTTGTGCAATTGAAGGTATTCAAGGTTTCTTATATTCGGGATGTTGAGGACGTCGCATTCGGGTTCGAGAGTGACCGAATGGAGTATAATGGTCGATTGGTATAACTCAGAACTAAGGTAATACCTTACTACCCCTTGTATGCTTTATGCACATGTTGATATCCGGTTAAAGCATGCATTTTTGGTATGAAGTGTATCTGTGAACTCTGCTTAATCCGAATTCGATACGAAAATTAAGTATCAGAATCAGTAAGTTCAAAGTATTCAGATAAGAATATAAATAGAATTCAGATACGAATATCAATGGATCAGGAGTATCGAAAGTGCTAATAGTAATAAATATTAAAGCTAAATCTGAAACTCTATCAATGATGTCTAAGAACCAATGTTTAGAATGTGGAGTATGAGATGTTGGATATGAAATTATGGAAATACCCTTAAAGCATATGTTTAACTAAATTACTCATCTGATAAAGGAAATGACCTAAAATTTGCTTTCGGCATCATTATGCAATACGGGTGTTATAAACTTGGATAATCCCTCAATCTCTGTATAACACATGAATAAGAATTTTCTGAAAATATTGTTGAAATCCTAACTCGACCCTTTTGTCAGTAATACGTGAATTTGATAAGAATGATCGCAATGACCGAAAAGATGGTAATGCCTCGAGCACCGAAATGTCTGATTAATTGGAATGACGATAAACCTCAAGTTCTGAAATAAATGAATTTTCTGTAAATGGCCGAAGAGTTAGGACTCCTTAATCTCGTTTAAGTAAGTGAATGATTGAGGTACCAAATGGTAATTCAGAAAGAAATGGTAGATCTATCTCAGTCTAAAATAACCGAAATACCCTATTGAGTTAATCAGTAACTATGGATTTTGATGAAATTCTGGATTTGTTAATAATGCCAAAATAACTGAAAGGCAATGATAGCCTAAATAATCGGATTATCACTGAAAATATCTGATAACTTAAAAAGACTTTAAATTAGAAATTCTTGCATATCTGGATAGAAAACTAATGAGCAAATATGATACCCGAGTTCTGTGAACCATTGTTTTCCATGTTGGTATAATTACCAGAATGTCTGTGAAAGTCAAAATGACCATATTGCCCTTGTATACTTAAAGGACTAAAGTACCCATAATATATCTGAACTTTCTAAGATCTTGAAGTATCACCTTCTGAATATCTGGGTTATACCGAACCCCTTTTTAAGAGGAGTCACGTTTCAGAAATCCGTTCAAGTTGTCAAGGTTTTAATATGTCTCATTCCGTAAATGCCAAACATCTCCAAGAAATGATATGTCCCACCTAGTGTGTTTCCATGTATGCTACATTCTGTTATATCTGTTATATATATATATATATATATATATATATATATATATATATATATATATATATATATGCGTGGGTCCTGTTACGATTCTCTGAACATTATAGATTGCACTGGTAATTGTAAAGCATGACTACTGAAAAGCATATTTATAATGTGAGGAATGTCTGTTTATAGTGATATGTTAAAAAGGTATACCTCATGTCTGATCTGAACTAGAAATATTTGATCACTAAATGATAAAAATATTATCTGACTGTTGTTTGAGTTCTGTTAATGGTATTGTATGATGATCCGATAAATTCAATAGTATGATCTGTTGGTTTGACCTATGATGGTACAATCTGTTTGCATGATGAATAATAAGTGTCTGCTCTGCTCAATAGTATGCCTATTTATCTGTTAAAAACATGAACTTCTATTTTTGATACTCTGAATAGAATATGTCTGATACATGTATTATGTTATTCATATCTGGAATCTGAACACTGATTACTGTCTGGGGTATACTCTCGGGTTATGATTGAAGTGTCTGTCACAGCCCTGATCCAGCTGTTCTGTTAAGCTCCTACGCCCAATGGGCCTAGGGTAAGACTTTCTGGATAGGCTCCTACGCCTCAGGCCTAGGATAAGACCTTCTGTATACAGTTCTGGGGGACTACACATTGGTGTAAGGTTGGAGGGTAGTTCTTGTAAACTTCTGTTTGAACATTGAACATTTGCATTTAATCCGTTATGTGCTCATATGATATGATGCTAAGTACTTCTGTATATTGTTTTGCAATTTATTAAAACACACTAGGCTTCGTGGTTTAACTTCTCCAACCTGCCACTCTGTTGACTCTCTGAATAATAAGCTCTCTCTTAGTACTCAGTAACATAGAAAGAACAAACCTTGTAGTCCTCAAGAATAGTGTTTCACTAAATCAGCGAAACATAAATGGAGACAAGTATTGCTTGGAACATCATAATAATGTTATGCCTACTGCATGTCTGCATGAGCTTATAGCATCTTTTGGTAGTTCTGTATTACTGAGCTTTCCCAAGCTCATGTTGTTTTTACCATCTCAGGATAAAAGATCAGACAAGTTGCACCTATCAACGTCGGTATGAGAGTTTCTTCGGCTCGTCAGGGAGTATGGTATCTGTGTAACTAGGGGGCATGTGTGTCATGTTTGTATTATACAAATGAGTCTGAAACTATTTTCCGCAACTGGTATTATGATTGTTTTTATCGTTTTGAACGATTTCTGAAATTGTATTTTAAATCATATACTTAATTTATGGTTTTAAAGGTTTAACTATATGTTTATTTGAAATCTTACTGTGGGTCGCTCTTGTGACCCTAATGTGACTTCCTAGGATCTGTCGTAACGCATAGGCGGGTCTAGGGGGTTACATGTTTTGATAATTTAATGTTTTCTTTTTACATCTAGGAGGAAAAATTATATTATAAGCACATCAACCATGGTTTCAATTAATGAAAAGTATTTTTATATTTTTTATGTTATTTTTTTAACTAGTGAATCTTTAATAATATTTTTTTGTGTCAAGTAAAAAATATTTTTTAAAGTTATTATAAATTGAAAAAATGATATAGAAAAAATAGTGTAGTGAGTAACTTTTATTAGTTAGAACCATAGCTAATATGATAAATTAGTCTCATTGTATAACTTCTCTCTAAAGAACGAGTTCAAAGGTGAAAACAAATGTGGAAATAGACATTAAAAAAACAAATGTGGAAATAAAAGACAAAACTTTCAATTTATTTGTCTTGACTATTATGGATGAAAAAAATTTAACTCGACTCGAAAAAATTGAATAATTTGACTCGACTCAAGACAAAATACTAGACTCATTTTGACTTGACTCGAAATTTCATAAACTCAACTCAACTCGAAAATTATCAAATAAAGTTTGAGTTGAAAAATGGAAATTCGAATAACTCGAATTTTTAGTATTTAATGGGTTTATTTTTAAGTTCGAGATGAGTCTTACAATTTTTTATGATATGTATATACTGATATATAAAAATATGAAGAAATATTGTCATATTTGAAAAAAAATATGAAGAAATATATATGTGCATATCTTATATGATTAGAGAAAGTTGTTTAAATGAAATAGATTTTTTTCTTAAACCAACAATGTTGCTTTAAAGCAAAACAAAAGTTGGGTGACCCCAATGAAAGTTTTAAAATTTCGGTGACCAAAATGAAAATACCTTAAAAGTTCGGTGACCATTTATGTAGTTTACCCTTAAGGAAAAGGAAAACTAACAAGCCACGTCAACATTTTCTAACGGAAGGTAATAGGAGAGACCAAAATGAAAGTGAAATAAAAATTGGGCGACCCTCATGAAAATTTTGAAAGTTTAGTGACCAAAATGATAACATACTAAAATTTCGGTGACCATTGGTGTACCTTACCTGTAACCCCCTCATCCCGGTCTGGCCGGATGACCGGTCCGAGTGGGCCACACGGGGAAAACCGAAGCGAAACCCGTTAAGGTTCCCCCTCGGTTAGCGACCCTAATTTTTTTCTTTTCGTTTTAATCCTGACTAGAGGCGTATTAAATCCTAAGTGCTCACGACAGCGGAAAACATTCATAAGAGAAACACGTTCGAAACACCACTACACATTACAGTCCATTTTAAGCTTATAGGGCAGGCCGTATCGATACTCCAATCAAGGGTATCGATACGCCTTGGCTTGGTCAACCCAAACAGTCAACTCGAAAAAGACCGTATCGATACAACCTTTGGGTGTATCGATACGCCCTCTTCAGTCAACATCTCGTGGTCAACGAGATAAACTTGTACCGATACACCCCAACATCGTATCGATACGCCAAAAACTCCCAAATTTCTCAGAATTCCAGTGACTAAAAAGGTATCGATACGCCCCCCGTGTATCGATACGCCAAGCCAAAACTGAGCTCTGCAGGCAAGATCGTATCGGTACGGCCTTAGGCGTATCGATACGCCTGCTCTGCAATACTCCAATTTCAGCAGAAACTCTCAAGAATTCCAACTCTAGATGCATACATGGACTCTCTAAACCACATACAAACATTTAAGCAACATTCTACCACCAAGGGAAACAATCGAAACAAGTAGCAAAGCATCCAAACATAGCATTCACACAAAAGGGGCAATTTAGCATATATGGTCATACATGAAAGTTCAAAAGACCAAAAAGGCACAAGTTAAGCATATGAGGTTTGCGCCCATCAACAATGCAACCTAAACACCTAAAGGGCATGCCATCACACACAACCATTCATCAAGTCATATCATGCTTTACAAACCATAGTCAAATCATGATCATCAACACATATAAATGAGTCATACAAGCTCATACAAACACCCTTGCCACATTGCTAAACTACTAAAAAAATTTGAACTGTACTTGAGCCACAAAACTTGGAAAGCCCTTCTTGCCTTGCTCCGAGCTAACACCACGCTAATGATCTGCATTATTGAACATTGAGAGTGTAAGCTATAAGCTTAGTGAGGATGCTCTAAAACCGAAAACATCAATAATGCATGGTTCAAGCATGTATTCCCTAAATCTCATTTCTAAAATGCATAGATGAATTTCACAAGTAGACCTAGCTAGTCTTTCAAGTGGCATAATATGACATCTTACATCATACTAAGCTCAAACATCAATATCAACATCATATAGCAACATCATATATCACAATTATATGAACAAGTTTAATTGGCCACTATTAGTTACCCGGATGTGCGGATTAAATATCAACAATCACATTGCCTCGGTGGGATTACACTCATCACCGGACCTTGCATGTGCGGGATTCCACTCATCGCCACATGCCCTACGGATGGGATTCCACTCATCATCCCGTAGAATATATAATAGCTTCCGGTGGAATATTACATCACCGTACTCCTCCTTGATGACTTAACGCCATTAAGGCCACGTACGTTTTGACTCAATTTGTGTGCACACTAATCCTAATGATCGATCATTTACACCCGGTAATTTAATTAGTGCCATTTTCATTACCACATCAGATATCATCAACCACATCTCATACTTATCACATATACACATCATGGCATACATGTACAAATCGACCTCAAATCACAAGAGCATGAATAGGCGAAACACATGGCATTCAATGGAAGTCAATGGCTAAATCAACAACTTGAATTAAATAGAAATGGCCTACCAAGCACATTTCACTCACACTCTACACACACTCGAACCAAACTTTAAAACATGATTGAAACCACTCACCGCCCTTCCTTAGCAACCAAAGCCAATCTCCTACGAGTCCGAATTCGGTCCCAATGCTCCTTCGACGTCTCCTCTTGCTTCTAGCCAACCAAAAACACAACCAACCACAATCAATGCTAACATTCAATCAACACTCAACCTTAGAGCTTAAACTAACTTCACCCACATTTCCCAACCAAATTAATCCTCAAATATATCAAATTCGTGCTCCCTCAAACCTTAGCTGAAAACTCCACTTTCAACCCTCCAAATGACACCCAAAAGATCCCAAATCATCCTTCTAACATACCTAAACCATCAGCCCTTAAATTTTCACTTAAAACCCACCCAAAAATCAAGTTTTGACATCCCAAAGATAGCTCTAAGAACCCACTTCGGGTTTTCAATAAAACTCAACCAAATTAACATATGTTGTACCTTTTACTATGAATAAACAAAGACCCAACTTCATTTTTCAAAACAAGATGGAAATCCCCATAAAAACCCAAACTTTAAATCAAACCCTAATTTTCAAAAGCTCTTAGTTTTAAAATCTAAAACCATGGATAGATAAAGGGTGAAGAGGAGAGTGAGGATATGATTTTACCTTTCAAAATGGTCTTGAAATGAGGTTGAAAATCAATGGAATAGTAACCTAAGCTTGGGAGGGTTTTGAAGATGGTTTTAACGTTGGTGGGGGAAGATGGAGAAAGAGAAGACAACTTTTCTTTAAAAGTTGTCTTCCTTTAAAATTCTTTTGGGTAAATTTACAACATTGGTCCCTCCTTTACTACTTAAAGCCCAATTAGATCTTAAATTAGGTTGAATTGATTTTATTAAATTTTATTGACTCGGACTACAAACCCGACTAACTCCTAACCCTAAAACACGGGCGTTACATTACCCCAAAAAATAACTTTGAATTCACACCGTGTTATATAGTCAGTATGGGTGAGCGTTCGATCGAGTCGAATCGAGTCAAAAAATTTTGAGTTATTCGAGTTGACACATCATATTTTACAACTCAAACTTTATTTGAAATTTTTTCGATTTGAGTCGAGTCGAGTTTTCGAGTTCCTATAAAAATTTAATTGAAATTATTTATCATGTTATGTATAAAAAACAAACATAAGAAGTAGATTTTACCTTATGATTATCGATGAACAATACTTTTTATATAAAAAAAACTTGTTGCGTAGATTGTTGTATTTACTAGCCTAAAATATAGGGTAAACTAAATAAATGACCACCATACTATTGGAAAAGTCGCGATTTGACCACCTTACTTTTTTTCGAAGCAATTAAACCACCATACTATTAAATTGGGTGCAATGTGACCACCAGCCGTTAAAGGTTAACGGTAGGGTGACGTGGTAGTTAAAAAATTAAAAGTATAATTACACATTTGGTCCTTACTATTTACACATTCTTTCAATTTAGTCCTAATTTTAAATTAATAAAATAAATTAATTAGATGGTGACACGTGTCAACACTTTATTGGAGGAATTTAATTATTTATATTTGATTAATAAATTATTTTCCTCCTTCAATAAGGTGGTGACACGTGTCACCACCTATTTAGAGGAGAAAAACAAAATCCCCAAACCTGGGTAAAACATGGATAAATGCAGAACCTTAACCACTGCACCAAGCATATGTTTGTACTATAAATCACCAATTGTATTATATGTCTTATTGTTTGTTACCATTCAAACTCATCTTATTCCTCATCACTTTTGTCCTGCTTTAGTCTTCCCATTTCAAGTCTCCAGCACTCTCCAATTTCAAGTCTCTGCAAGGATTGAAGACGAGTTGGCAACCTTCCCAACAATTGAGGACATTCTCTGATCGAAAGCTCACAAAGGCTTGGAAACTTAGAAACTTGCTCATCAACTTCACAAGCATCCCACTCCTCCCACTTTGGTAGACTCTTAAAAGACAAAGTCTGTAAAGATGCAAATGCATTTGAATGATCTTCTCCGAAGAACTCAGCACCAATCTTGTACACCTCATCCAAACCTCCTATGGAAAGATGTTTTAACAATGACAACCTTCCAATCGGGGGTAGTGATTTGCAATTTTTACAACCGAGTAGCTTCAAAGATGACAAGTTCTTCAAGGAAGATTTTGCTATCCAAGTGAAGAATTTTGCACCACCATAATTCTCAATAACAAGTTGCTCAAGCTTTTTTCGGAGGATGAAGAGATTTCAACACTCGTTCTTCAACATCAGTCTTCCTTGTAGGTTTCTCAAAGTCTCTACTCCATTGTAGTATCAACGTATTGATCCCCGATTTCTCATTCAACCTAACTTCCCTTGCATCTTGACCATTAACATTCTCTAACCTCGAAAGACAAAAATCACCTCTGAGATTTGACAAATTCTTCAATTCTCCGAGATTTGTGCTATAAATCAACGATGATATAATATGATATTCTATTGATGAAGAAGAGAAAACATGGGAAGACTGAAGCAGGACAAAAGTGATGAGGAAGAAGATGAGTTTGAATGTTAACAAACAATAAGACATATAATACAATTGGTGATTTATAGTATAAACATGAACTTGGTGCAATGGTTAAGGTTTTGCCTTTATCCCTTTTTCACCCAGGTTCGATTCCCACCAAGAGCAGGTTTGGGGATTTTGTTTTTCTCCCCTAAATAGGTGATGACACGTGTCACCACCTAATTGGAGGAGGAAAATAATTTATTAATCAAATATAAATAATTAAATTCCTCCAATAAAGTGTTGACACGTGTCACCACCTAATTAATTTATTTTATTAGTTTAAAATTAGGACTAAATTGAAAGAATGTGTAAATAGTAATGATCAAATGTGTAATTATACCTTTAATTTTTTAACTGCCACATCATCCTACCGTTAACCTCTAATGAATGGTGGTCACATTGCACCCAATTTAATAGTATGGTGGTTTAATTGCTTCAAAAAAAGTAAGGTGGTCAAATCGCGACTTTTCCAATAGTATGGTGGTCATTTATGTAGTTTACCCTAAAATATATATCATGTTCTTGAAAATTGTCTGTAATGTAAAGCTATTATTTTGATCTATAGATCACATTGTATGCAACCTCATCTTCTAGCTACTTCAAGGTTAATAAGTACAAGGCAGAAAAAAATAAACATTGAGGTTAATTATTGACTAAGAGTATAACATTTTAGTCTACTTCTGAAAGTTGTATCTAAAAGTTGTTCCACAAAATTCCCAAAATATGCAAGCAGATTTGATGCACTCCATGTTTAAGTTCAAACATTAATTTACTTTGCCTTAGAGACGGAGCCAAGGATCAAACATTATGAGGGGCAAGAGTTTATTAGACCTTTAAATATAAAAATTGGGAGGGACAAAAATCTTATTTGATTAGTATTTAAACTAATAAGGACCTAAAATACTATTATACCTAAAATCGGAAGGGGCAACCCATACATCCCCTCGTCCTTGTTTGTCATCATGATCGATGTTGTTTTGATATATGTCTTTATGTTTGGTTGCAGCTTGTTCATAGTCGCTGGCTTTCTTTCTTACTCTATTTTTCATCGCAATTTGTATCTTTTCTCTATTATCTTTTGTTTTGAAAGTTTCATTATCTTCTTTTAATATTGACCGACGTGTTTCAACATTTATGTTTGTCTATTTTCTCTATAAGCCAACACTAACAATGGATCCATGGCAAATCCATTAAACAATGCAACTAAATAAAGATAGCATAAAGAGAATGGAGAAAGGATGTAGTAAAACGGTGGAAGGAGGGGAGTGAGAAATGTGTGACCCCAACAAAAGTTTTAAAAGTTCGGTGACCAAATAAAACACTTTAAAAGTTCGATGACCATTTATGTAGTTTACCCTTGAGGAAAAGGAAAACTAACGAGCAAGTCAGCATTTTCTAACAAAAGGTAACGAGAGGGACTAAAATGAAAGCAAAAGAAGTTGGGTGACCCTAATAAAAATTTTAAAAGTTTGATGACCAAAATGAAAATTCCCTAAAAGTTCGGTGACCATATTGTACTTTACCTTTTTATCAAGATTTTTTTTTGGAATAAAAGCCGCTAGTTTTATTAAACGAGAAAATATCCAAAATTATAATAAGGGTTTACAACTATCATTGTAAACTAAATACATAATTTGAACATTTTCCTAAAACTAGCCACTTTAGATCATACAAGGACCATATATGAAAAAAGGTTAAAATCATCCAAAAACTCGAACGAAAAATAGATACGAACAAATATGATTGCATCGACAAACGAACTACAAAAGGGGATTAAGCTATTGAAAGACCACCGAGAACTGCAAATCAAAGACAAGCGTAGTGAGAAACTTTCCAAGAGCGCAAACTGCGTATCCAAATTCAATCCAAGGGTTCAGAGCAGGGAAGATAAACAAGATTACAAATAAGCGCCATATTGATTAGTCGTGGCATCGTCAAATCCAACCCTGAGAAAAACATAAAATAAAAGAACAACCAAACGACTGAGGAAGAAGAAAAAACATGTCAAACGATATAGATAAACGTGCCACAAAGCATAAAAAACGTACCACAAAGGTAGAGCTATTTTTATTAAAAAATAAAAAATAAATAAAAAAATAGATCCAGTCAACAACTAACATCAAAATTAGTGTCGTCGCCGATTAAATAAAATAAAAAATAAAACTTGCAGCACTCGATGAATAGAGCGAGTTGAGGCAAAACCCTAAATGAAAAGAACACTTTTCTAAAGTTTATTATCAAGAATTCAAAATTACATTTATAAGAACGTGTATTATAATAATAATCAAGGAGAATATTTGATGCATTGATGACATATAGTTTTTATACATCATCGTATAATGATATATTGTCTAAAAATAATTTATTTTAAAATTTTATGATAACGTATTATTGTCTAATTTATTAATATGTCTGTTTTAGATATTTTCAGTACCTTTGTGGAGGTGTTCAAAAGTACTCGACTCGTTGATCTGCCGACCCACACCCTAAAAAACTAGAGATTTCTTTTAAAAAATTATCTGATCGGGCCGGTACCCGACCTATAATTTTTCCGGATAATTGAAATGGGTTTGGGTTGAATTTTTTGTAACCGGGTACCCGACCCAATACTTTTAATATATATAATTTTAAATTATATATATATTTTAGGTTTTTTAATATTTTTAATATTTTTACTCTAAAACTAAATTTAAATCTCTAATTTTTTTCGATATTTATATTATGTAGTTTAAACTTTACATGTTTTAAAAAACTATTTGTATTAATTTATCATTATACAATTCAAATGAGAAAATTACTTTTGAGACTGATATTTTTAATGTATTGTTGAAATGTTTTTAATTCCATCAATCTCATGGCATAAATGAAACAAAGTGCAACTGGTCTTTTACGCCATGAATGCAAAGTTGGTTTCAATAACCCCATTTAGAATTAGAAAACATCTAGTAACAAATAATTATGATAAGCAATAATCTCATAGATAGAAGGGCCAAAGATTAATGAACTCTTTCATAATCTGTCAGCTCTCCCCCAGTCCCTGCCTGCGCACACAAATTAGGATTTCCGTATAATATTGATAGGGATGTAAAAACAAGTCAGAACTTAAAATTTTTAATGGAAAATATATATATTAAATCCTCTTATGAATTTTAGATTTGGAGTGAGAGCAAGAGATTTAATTGAAATATATATACAAAAATTGTAAAAAATATTTAAAACTTCCATGAAAAATATTATAGAATTATATTAAATTTTTTGGATTATTTTATTTTTAAAAAATCGGTTTATTCATCAATAGACTTTTAACAATATTCAAAAAATTTGTTATTTATAATCATATCATCTTGTGCAACATACTGACAATTATAACTTACAAAAAAAGTAAAAAACAAACAACCATGAACGGTGATTAATGGCGAAATAATAAAAGCACGTACGCAGCTTATCAGTGCCCAATTGAAAGGTCAGGAAATCAGGGCCAGTATAGGACTTGAGACGGTCCGATTGCGTTGATCAATCCACTTGAGATAACCATAAGTCGGCTCTGGAGGAGCATTTCCATCAATCTCTACACTCTCAACGAAACTTTTCTTTTGATATTTCTTCGTGAAAGTCAATGTGCTCGGTTTAACCATGTCGGGGCGGAACTAAAAATTTATTATAAGGGACCAAAATATAATTAAAAAATTGAATTGAACTATACAAAATTAACATTTTTTGCAAAGAAGATGACCTCATTAAAAACTTCCTTCGTAACCAATATTTAGCCGATGTTGAATGTTGGACATTAGAAGGAAGAAAAGAGTGCCTAAATAAAATTAATACACGAACAATCCTCAAAGGAGGGGATACAACATCCAAAAACAACTCAATACAACAACACAACCACGATGCAAAAGAAATATATCTATCATTAGAACTCAAAATGAAAAGCTAAACATAAGACTCTAGACAGATCATCAACAAGTCAACAATGAAACACATATTCGAACAACATCAATACGCAAACACAAGAAGAGAATCACGTACTAGAAAGAAACTTGAGAAACCAATCAACCAGCCACGAAGAACAAGAAGCTGAAATCCACCAGAAAAAACACCCAGCACCCCACAAAGCAAAACTGAAAGGCAATGATGAAAAATATATATGTCACGTGATTTATCACAAGTTCAATAGAAACAAATAAAAAAGACGAGCAATAGCGTATTAAAATTAATCTTAAAAAATACATACCTTATTAAATTTCATTTGAGTTGGGCTCGCCTCTCTTTGATCAAATAAAAAGTATCAATAATCTCAACAATACTAAGTGTCTCTGCAATCTCCTTTTCAATATAAGCCAATAAACAATCTCTTAAAAATTTATCTTTCATCCGGCTACGAAGATTTATTTTCACAATTTTCATGGCAGAAAAAGATCAATCTGATGTAGTGGTAGATGCATGAAGAGTCAGTACTAAGTGAAGTAGCCTATACACCAAAGGATACATTTTTACTTTCTCTGTAGCTACTAGTCCTCGACATAAATCACCAAGAGTAGACAAAATTTTCAACTCTAGATGAAGTGGAATATCTAGCAAATAATGTTGCAGTTCATACTTCAAATGATTTTTTTCTTGTTCTGAAAAATTAGCAGGATAAAAATTCTTGGCTAAATTACAAATATCTTCCATGTTGAATGACTTATAACCATCTCTAGAATTCAATGATTCACCCAGAATGAGAAGATCTGACGATTGTTCACTAAATTTATTGTTCAACTCTTGCACTTGTTGATCTATGGTAGCTGTAAAAATGTCTACTCGGTAATGATGCAATGTTGTCACTGTTTGCTTTTGTCTCCCTTGTTGTCGAAGAGATTTAAGCGCATCAAAAGGAGCATCCATGTCAGGAATTGTAATACTATGTCGCTCACAAAATAATTGAACATTGTGTAAGAGATTTTCCCAACCATCATCTCTTAAATTTTGAATAAGCATCTTTGTAGTTGAAACCATGTGCATAACATTTACAATGTCTTGGGACTTTTGTTGCAATGCATGACAAAGTCCATCAGTAATAGCCATAATCTCTTTAACCACATGTAAAATAATCACGAATTCATATGACATCAACAACTTGATTGCATTCAAAGCATCTCCTCGTTGGGCTAAAATTGTACCTTGGGTAGCTATGTCAGTGACAACAATACGAGTAGCACTATACATTCTGAGCATACTACATATGGATTTGTAATGGGAGCTCCATCTAGTATCTCCTGGACGTTGTAATGTTCCAATTTGATTAATACCTTTTCCCATTTCAAGCTCCCCAATTTTCTTTAAATGTTCTATTTCGGTTATATGATTAGCCTGCAACTCATCATGACGTTTAGAAGGACTTGTAACAACATTGACAACAAAAAATAAGTTTTGAAAGAAAGTATGAACTTGAGATACTTCCCTTGCTGCAGCAACAAGTGCTAATTGCAGTCAGTGAGCCAAGCAGTGAACATAATAAGCATAGGGATAATCCTTCATAAATAATGCTTGCAATCCGACTCTCCACGCATATTACTAACGCCGTCATAGCCTTGCCCTCTTATGTCTTCAAGATTAAGATTATGATGTGATATGACAACACATACCTCATATTTTAAAGTTAATGAAGTTGTGTATGTCTTTCACATGGACTAAATCCAAGAAGCGTTCTCTTACAATGTAACCCCCTCGTCCCGGTCTGGCCGGATGACCGGTCCAAGTGGGCTACACGGGGAAAACCGAGCGAAAACCAATTTAGGTTCCCCCTCGGTTAGCAACCCTATTATTTTTTTTTTCTTTTTCTAGATGCCTGTAATAAATCCTATGTGATGGAACATGCAGCGAACAAATACGGATACAAAACTCACAAAAATGCAATTAAACAACCAAATTTTCCATTTTTAAGCAGGCCGTATCGATACACCTATAGAGGGTATCGATACGCCTTGACCAAAGTCAAACCTCTCAGTCAACACAGGGAAGATCGTATCGATACACCCTTGAGCGTATCGATACGCTCCTCACGGTCAACATTTAGAGGTCAACGAGATGGATCCGTACCGATACGCTACAACCCCGTATCGATACGACCTAAACCACACCAACTCCTGAATTTCAGAGAGTTGGGACCGTATCGATACACCCTTGTGTATCGATACGCTTAGCCTGACTTGAATTTCAGAGAGTTGATACCGTATCGATACATCCCAGTGTATCGATACGCCTAGCCAAAACTGGGTTCTGCAGGCAAGACCGTATCGATACACCCTTGAGAGTATCGATACGCCCTGCTTTGCAATACTCTAATTTCATCAAAAACACATAAGGCTCACCCTCTAAATGCATAACAAAACCTCCCTAGACACATCCAAGCATTCATACCACCTCTATTAACTAGAATATAGTCATACAAGGCACCTAACATGGATAAGCATCATTCAAAGGACATGTTTATAAACCTCCCAACAAACACTTAGACGTTAACATAACATGGTTTACAAAACTATCAACATAAGGCATTAACAACATATCATAAGGAACATGCCATCAAAACAACCTTAAACATATAAAAGGCGTACATATAAAGACATATTTACACAAGCAACATCTCAAGCTTAATTACAACTTTCTAAACTCTATACCCCATTGTCTAGGTAATTTATCAAAACACAAACCATACTTGTAACTAGCTTGAGAACTCCAAAAGCTCTTTCCTCACCCGATTGCCTTCCGAACTCTAACGATCTGCACGTTGGAAACAAAGAGAGCGTAAGCCAAATAGCTTAGTGAGAGAGACTCTACAATTCACAACGCACAATTTTTCCTAAACACGTTTATATATAAAAAGACAATGAATGCACAAGAATTAATCTCAATAACAACAACACACATGGTTTGCACAAGCACAACCAACATACAAGTACGGTGGGACTACACATCACCGTTTCAACTAGTGAGTTTCCAATGGGACTACACATCAAAGGAATACCCAACCAGTGACTACCGGTGGGACTACACATCACCAGAGTCTTATACTTTTGCTACCGGCGGGACTACACATCACCGAAGCAACGACAACCATCACGTGAGGCACGAACTAAACTCAACTACACAATTAACCACTCAAATGCACTTAAATCTCATGAATTATAACATTCATCATACCACAACAACATGAGAGTAGAGAGGCTTACACACGGGTTTAGGTGACCCTTTTATGTCCCACCCAACCCCAAGAGAATCCATATCGAGCACAATGCATAATTCAACAATTCTACTCACCGTTGCTACCTAAAAGAAGATCGAAGACCAAGCTCACAACTCCGAAATCCTCAATTTGTCCCCGAAGCTTCACCAACCAACTTTCTCGTTTCTACACATTTCAACACAATTTAAACAATCCCAACTCAGTCCATATTCCAAAGTAATCAACACAATTTCATACCAAGCACACAACATCAAAATCCATAATCTCGAGCAGCCCCTAAACACCCCTCAAACAAATGATTCTAAACTTTAATTTGCTCTCTAAAGCCTCCAAAACCACACTTACATATAGTCTAATCATCAGACATCAAAATTTCACCTAAAACATCCCCAAAACTCAACTTAAAACCTCTCAAAAACCTCATTTTTTCCCAAATCCGAAAATTCCATAAAACGTTGTAAAAATCGATTTTTGTTGATCCTTTTTAGTGTAGACAACTCATATAACTTAAACAAATAGAAAACTTGGTTAAAGACATTAAAAACAACATATTTGAATCCAAAACCCTCCAAACCTCAAATCTCAAAACATGTATAAAAATGAAAACAAATGGTATCATCATGTAGAGAATAACAAGGACAAGTCAAAAACGTCCTTACCTTTGAAAAATCTTCAAAAACGGATGAGTTATGGAATGAAATAGTATCTCTAAAGGGAGAGAGATTTTTGACGTTGGAATGAAATGGAAGAGAAGTGAAGAAGATGATCACTCCACCTTTATTTTATAATTGTTTAAAAATTTAATGTTCAATGACCAAAATGCCCTTAAAGAAAAAGGGAAACCACAATAGTGTCATCCATGGCTTTTGGGCTCAATTTAAAATTAGTCCAAATCTTAAAACCCGAGGCCCAAACCATTACTTCATTAAATAAAATATAAAAATCGAAACCCGAGACAATACTAAAATATTATTTTCACCTAGCCCCTAAACCGGGGCGTTACAACTCTCCCCCACTTAAGGAATTTCGTCCTCGAAATTACCTGGCGGAAACAAGTACGGAAACTGCTCAAGCATGTCAGTTTTCCTCTCCCACGTGGCTTCTTCCACACCTCTATGTCTCCATAAGACTTTGACTAACTCTATAGTCTTGCCACGCAATACCTTGCTATCAGCAGCAAGTATCTCAACTGGTTCCTCGATGTAAGACAAGTCCGGATTTAACTCTATTTCTTCCACTGGCATAACATGGAATGGATCCGATCTGTACCTCCTAAGCATTGACACATGAAATACATCATGAATCTTCTCCAGTTCAACTGGGAGTTTCAATCTATATGCAACCGGACCAATTCTCTCAACTATCTCATAAGGCCCTATGTACCTTGGGCTCAACTTACCCTTTCTCCCAAATCTCATCACTTTCTTCCAAGGTGAGACTTTCAAAAATACTTTATCTCCCACAGAGTACTCTACCTCTTTCCTCTTCAAATCGGCATAGGACTTTTGCCGATCGGAAGCCGCTTTCAAGCGATCACAAATCAACTTTACCTTCTCGGTGGTACCCTTAAGCAACTCGGGCATCGGTATAAGCTTCTGTCCAGTCTCGGCCCAACAAATCGGGGTCCTACACTTCCTACCATACAAGGCCTCATAGGGAGCCATCTCAATGCTCGACTGAAAGCTGTTGTTACACGCAAACTCCACTAGTTGTAGGTGTTTCTCCCATGTCCCCTGGAAGTCAATGATACAACACCTTAACATATCCTCCAATATCTGAATCACTCTTTCCGACTGTCCATCTGACTGTGGATGATATGAAGTGCTGAAGTTCAACCAAGTGCCCAAAGCTCGATGCAAACTCTCCCAAAATCTAGAGGTGAATCTCGGATCTCTATCCGACACAATCGACTTTGGTACCCCATGTAGTCTTACAATTTCACGAATATACAATTCGGCTAACTTGTCTAAAGTATAAGTAGTATGAACCGGTATGAAGTGAGCACTCTTGGTGAATCTATCTACAATCACCCACACTGAATTTTTCTTAGAAGGAGTCAACGGGAGTCCTGACACAAAGTCCATAGTGATACGCTCCCACTTCCACTCCGGAATTTTCAACGGTTGCAACAACCCTGAGGGAAACTGGTGCTCAGCCTTAACTCTCTGACAAACCATACATTTACTTACGAACTCGGCTACATCCCTTTTCAAGCCAATCCAATAATATTCTTCCTTCAATCCTCGATACATCTTCGTGCTACCTGGATGCATAGCAAAAGGACTATTGTGAGCATCACTCAAGATCATACGTCTCAACTCAGCATCCTCCGGAACTACTATCCTATCCTTAAAACATAGGATCCCATTCTCTCCAAAACAATACTCGGTTGGCCTATCTTCGGCTATGTCTTGTACGTGTGGTGCCAAAGACTCATCCCTCAACTGCTTCTCACGAATCAACTGGATCAATGATGGCTTAGCTTGAAGTTCGGCTACTAACCCACCATCTGTAGACACACTCAATCTTGCAAACATCGCTCGCAACTCAACGACCACCTTTCTACTCAAGGCATCGGCCACCACATTCGCCTTACCCGGATGATACTCTATGGTAAGGTCATAATCCTTGAGAAGCTCTATCCACCTTCGTTGTCTGAGGTTTAACTCCTTCTGAGACATCAAATATTTCAAACTCTTGTGGTCGGTATACACAGTGCACTTCTCACCATAAAGATGATGTCTCCAGATTTTCAACGCAAACACCACGGCAGCCAACTCTATGTCATGTGTGGGGTAATTCTTCTCATGGACCTTCAATTGTCGCGAAGCATAAGCTACCACCTTACCATCTTGCATAAGCACACAACCTAGTCCCACGTACGACGCATCACTGTAAATCACAAACTCCCTCTCCGGCTCAGGTTGAACCAAAATAGGAGCTTCAGTCAAAGCTTTCTTCAATTTCTCAAACGCTTCTTGTCTCACATCTGACCATTCGTACGGAACATTCTTCTGTAACAATTTGGTCAATGGTGCCGCTATCTTCGAGAACCCTTCAACGAACCTTCTATAGTACCCCGCCAAACCTAAGAAACTGCGGATTTCGGTCACTGATTTCGGTTGTTTCCAATCCACAATGGCTTCTATTTTCTTGGGATCTACACTAATCCCACTAGCCGAGACCACGTGACCTAGGAAGACCACCTCCCTAATCCAAAACTCACACTTACTTAGTTTGGCATACAATTGATTCTCAAGTAGGGCTTGAAGCACTAACCTTAAGTGTTCATCGTGCTCCTCTTCGGTCCTAGAGTACACTAGGATGTCATCAATAAACACTACCACAAACCTGTCCAAGAACTTATGGAACACTCGGTTCATCATATCCATGAAGGCTGCTGGAGCGTTGGTCAACCCGAAAGGCATCACTAAAAACTCATAATGCCCGTAACGTGTACGAAAGGCTGTCTTCGGTATGTCCGCATCCTTTACTTTTAACTGATAATATCCAGACCTCAAATCAATCTTTGAAAACACGGAAGCACCTCTCAACTGGTCTAGTAGGTCATCTATCCTTGGCAAGGGATATTTGTTCTTCACGGTCACCTTATTCAACTGTCTATAGTCTATACACAGTCTCATACTACCATCCTTCTTTTTCACAAACAACACCGGAGCACCCCACGGGGAAACACTAGGCCTAATAAAGCCTCGGTCTGTCAACT
Organism: Hibiscus trionum; assembly: GCA_030270665.1. Lineage (NCBI taxonomy): Eukaryota > Viridiplantae > Streptophyta > Magnoliopsida > Malvales > Malvaceae > Hibiscus > Hibiscus trionum. The sequence goes on from BSYR01000016.1 coordinate 3,699,408, forward strand.
CCTGAAGCTGTGTCTTCAATTCTTTCAACTCCTTAGGTGCCATTCTATACGGAGAAATCGACACCGGTGCAGAATCAGAATATGTCTCAATAACAAACTCAACAGCTCTATCTGGAGGTAAGCCTGGTAGTTCTTCCGGAAAAACACTCGGAAAGTCGCATACAGTCCTGATGTCCTGAGGTCTCACCTCACTCATATCCGGGTTCATTACATAAGCTAAGTAAGCCTGACACCCTGCACTCAACAATCTCTGAGCTTCCAAAGCCGAAACCACATTGGACAAAAACTTGACATTTTCCCCAACTACCACAACCTCAAAGTCATCGGTAAGCCTCAAAGAGACTCTCTTAGTCTCGAAGTCAACCTTAGCTCTATGCTCTACAAGCCAATCCATGCCCAAAATCACATCAAAGCCATAAAAGGGTAATTCCATCATATCGACCGGAAACACATGGCCTTGAACCATCAAAGGACACCTTCTATACACTTTCCTAACTACCACTGTATCACCAAAAGAGCTAGTGACATTTACACCTACCTCTAGCCAATCACAAGGTAATCCTAATGACTTTGCGTGCTCACCCAAAATATACGAATGTGTTGCCCCCGAATCTATTAGAGAAAGCAAATTCAAGGACTGTAATGTGAAATTACCTGCAATGACATCAGTATCACTCCCAGCCTCTCGCTTAGCGTACACCCTAGCCGGTCCTCCTCCCTCGGGCTGGACTGCTACAACATGAGCCAAGTTTCTCTGACCCTCATTCTTTGGCTGAAAGTTCCCACGGCCGCGCCCACGGCCTCTCTGATGCTCAAAACCCCTAGCTGGGGCTGGTCCTCCCTTAACTGGGTGTGGACAATCACGTCTCAAATGGTCTCGGGAGCTACAGTTCCAACACGGCCCGAATCTACCCATACACTCACCTGAGTGGCGTCTCCCGCACCTAGTGCACTCAGAAATGTATCCAACGGCCCCATGGCCCTGACGACCCTGACCTTGGTTACCACCCTTAGGTCTCGTATCCTGCTGGTACCTCTTATCCTTATGCCCCTTGGCATAATCTCTATCCCAGTTCGCATGTCTCTTCCCGGAATCAGACCCACCAGCACGTGCTCTATAGTTCAGGTTCTGCTCTATATCCTTAGCTCTAGAAACCAAGACATCGAACTCAGTGTAGTTAGAGGCCAACATGTAAGTCTTTACATCAGTAGTCAATCCATATCTATAACGCTCGCATCGTTCCGTCTCATTCGGAATCAATTCTGGCGCGTACTGGCTCAACCTCACAAACTGGACCTCATACTCAGACACGGTCCTATTACCTTGAACCAAAGCCATAAACTCTCTTTTCTTTTCATCCAAGTACCGAGCTCCTAGGTACTTCCTCTTGAAAGCACTCCGGAAAAACTCCCATGTGATATCCACCTCGGCCATACCGGAAATAATAGTGGTCCACCAAGCATAAGCATCTCCCTGAAGTAATGAGACAATGCACCCCAACCTACGGGCATCCGAACACTCCATTTGACCCAAGATGCGAGTAGTACTCTCTAGCCACCCTTCTGAACCTTCCGGAGACAACCCACGAAACTCAACCGCCCCCAAATTACGAAGTCTCTCTAGGGGTAGTCCTGTCCCCGCACCCTGAGGTGGTGCTGCAACATGCATACCAGCCAAAGCTGTCTGAAAGGCTCCGGCTATGGTATGAATCAGATGAGCCACATCTGGACCTGCCTGACCTTGGCCCGCTTGAGCCCCAATTCCTTCCACATTAGCCTCAGCCTGAGGCCCAATACCTTCACCTCCGACGTTTCCTCCATCACCACCAGGAGCATTAAGAGCAGGAGGCGCATTTTCAGGTGCTTGGCCACCCCTCCTAGGCCGTCCCCTTGGTCGCACCATAGCAAATAAAGTAATCTAAAACAACAACACACAACAGTAAAGAAACGTTAGGTTAGCAAAGGGGCAAAGGACTCCGGTTCTCAAGCTCTTTTAAACCAAAACAATTTCCATTTTTATTTTGACAACAACGCCTAACAATGGGGACTCAAACCAACTCTCAACAATTACAAGATCACCATAGCATGCATTCATACTTCGTGCTTAAAGACAAAATTTAGGCATACATAGCAAAATACTAATAATACCTTATCTTACCTCACTTACCGGCCCGAGGTCTCGGAAACCTCAGGCTCTGATACCAATAAATGTAACCCCCTCGTCCCGGTCTGGCCGGATGACCGGTCCAAGTGGGCTACACGGGGAAAACCGAGCAAAAACCAATTTAGGTTCCCCCTCGGTTAGCAACCCTATTATTTTTTTTTTCTTTTTCTAGATGCCTGTAATAAATCCTATGTGATGGAACATGCAGCGAACAAATACGGATACAAAACTCACAAAAATGCAATTAAACAACCAAATTTTCCCTTTTTAAGCAGGCCGTATCGATACACCTATAGAGGGTATCGATACGCATTGACCAAAGTCAAACCTCTCAGTCAACACAGGGAAGACCGTATCGATACACCCTTGAGCGTATCGATATGCTCCTCACGGTCAACATTTAGAGGTCAACGAGATGGATCCGTACCGATACGCTACAACCCCGTATCGATACGACCTAAACCACACCAACTCCTGAATTTCAGAGAGTTGGGACCGTATCGATACACCCTTGTGTATCGATACGCTTAGCCTGACTTGAATTTCAGAGAGTTGATACCGTATCGATACATCCCAGTGTATCGATACGCCTAGCCAAAACTGGGTTCTGCAGGCAAGACCGTATCGATACACCCTTGAGAGTATCGATACGCCCTACTTTGCAATACTCTAATTTCATCAAAAACACATAAGGCTCACCCTCTAAATGCATAACAAAACCTCCCTAGACACATCCAAGCATTCATACCACCTCTATTAACTAGAATATAGTCATACAAGGCACCTAACATGGATAAGCATCATTCAAAGGACATGTTTATAAACCTCCCAACAAACACTTAGACGTTAACATAACATGGTTTACAAAACTATCAACATAAGGCATTAACAACATATCATAAGGAACATGCCATCAAAACAACCTTAAACATATAAAAGGCGTACATATAAAGACATATTTACACAAGCAACATCTCAAGCTTAATTACAACTTTCTAAACTCTATACCCCATTGTCTAGGCAATTTATCAAAACACAAACCATACTTGTAACTAGCTTGAGAACTCCAAAAGCTCTTTCCTCACCCGATTGCCTTCCGAACTCTAACGATATGCACGTTGGAAACAAAGAGAGCGTAAGCCAAATAGCTTAGTGAGAGAGACTCTACAATTCACAACGCACAATTTTTCCAAAACACGTTTATATATAAAAAGACAATGAATGCACAAGAATTAATCTCAATAACAACAACACACATGGTTTGCACAAGCACAACCAACATACAAGTACGGTGGGACTACACATCACCGTTTCAACTAGTGAGTTTCCAATGGGACTACACATCAAAGGAATACCCAACCAGTGACTACCGGTGGGACTACACATCACTAGAGTCTTATACTTTTGCTACCGGCGGGACTACACATCACCGGAGCAACGACAACCATCACGTGAGGCACGAACTAAACTCAACTACACAATTAACCACTCAAATGCACTTAAATCTCATGAATTATAACATTCATCATACCACAACAACATGAGAGTAGAGAGGCTTACACACGGGTTTAGGTGACCCTTTTAGGTCCCACCCAACCCCAAGAGAATCCATATCGAGCACAATGCATAATTCAACAATTCTACTCACCGTTGCTACCTAAAAGAAGATCGAAGACCAAGCTCACAACTCCGAAATCCTCAATTTGTCCCCGAAGCTTCACCAACCAACTTTCTCGTTTCTACATATTTCAACACAATTTAAACAATCCCAACTCAGTCCATATTCCAAAGTAATCAACACAATTTCATACCAAGCACACAACATCAAAATCCATAATCTCGAGCAGCCCCTAAACACCCCTCAAACCAATGATTCGAAACTTTAATTTGCTCTCTAAAGCCTCCAAAACCACACTTACATATAGTCTAATCATCAGCCATCAAAATTTCACCTAAAACATCCCCAAAACTCAACTTAAAACCTCTCAAAAACCTCATTTTTTCCCAAATCCGAAAATTCCATAAAACGTTGTAAAAATCGATTTTTGTTGATCCTTTTTAGTGTAGACAACTCATATAACTTAAACAAATAGAAAACTTGGTTAAAGACATTAAAAACAACATATTTGAATCCAAAACCCTCCAAACCTCAAATCTCAAAACATGTATAAAAATGAAAACAAATGGTATCATCATGTAGAGAATAACAAGGACAAGTCAAAAACGTCCTTACCTTTGAAAAATCTTCAAAAACGGATGAGTTATGGAATGAAATAGTATCTCTAAAGGGAGAGAGATTTTTGACGTTGGAATGAAATGGAAGAGAAGTGAAGAAGATGATCACTCCACCTTTATTTTATAATTGTTTAAAAATTTAATGTTCAATGACCAAAATGCCCTTAAAGAAAAAGGGAAACCACAATAGTGTCATCCATGGCTTTTGGGCTCAATTTAAAATTAGTCCAAATCTTAAAACCCGAGGCCCAAACCATTACTTCATTAAATAAAATATAAAAATCGAAACCCGAGACAATACTAAAATATTATTTTCACCTAGCCCCTAAACCGGGGCGTTACATACAAATCCACTTCTATCAACAAATCTAACCCTATGGCCATTTGTTCTCTTTTAAAAACGTCTCTAGATTCATCCACAATTAGACAAAATTTTGCATCACCAATTTCCTCACGAATTGTACTTTGCACTTTTCTAACAAATACATTTAGAATTTCTTTTTGAATTTTCGGGGAAATGTATTTGGCATTTTGGGGGGCATTTTTTTAAAACAACTTCATCGACTTCTTTATTATATGATGCTAAAAGTTTAATCATTTCTAAAAAAATTCCTTGGTTCTCCGAGTTAGAGCGTTCACCATGCCCTCTAAATGCACAAGCTTGAAATGTTAACCACCTAATTGCATCTATTGTTGTTGTAAGTCACAATCGATTTCGTTGAATCTCTTATGCACTTTGCTTCTCTACTATCTTCTCAAGGTGACATAATTGGATTTTGAGATTATAAAAATATTTAGCAGTAAAGTTATGAGCTGAATTAGAATCTTTCCCCATATGACATAAAAATGCATAATTTTTCCCATTATTAACTTTTCTCCAATTCTTGAATCCCTTAACAGTGAAGTATCTGAACCACACCTTCAGATTGGGGTTTTTTTTTTGCAAAAAAGGAAACAATAAAAACAATAAGCATTGTTTTTTGTCGGAGAATACTCTAACCAAGGAAATTTCTCAAACCAACTTTTTTGGAACCTACGTGGTTTGGGTAGACCAGAGTATGGGTATGAATCTTGTCTAGGTTGATATGGTTCAAAATCTACATATGCCCTCCTAATTAGATCTCCTTCCTTTGAATCATAATTCTCAATTTGTTTACGCAAACCAGTATCACACACTAAAGAATTAATATCGACACCTTTATTAATCATTCTAGAATCTTGAGGAGTATGCTCATTAGTGGTACCACCGGCATCGTGTTGAACTTCATCACTTGGCTCAACTAGTATAGTAGCTTGTGCGTGATCTTAAGAATTTTATCCTTTTTGTTTTGTAAAAAATATGAAGTTATTTGTTTTCTCTTTGACATATTTTAACCTATAATACCAACAATCAACAAATTAGAAAGAAAAAAACAAATATATTAATCAATCAATCATTAAACCAAAAATTAAGAATGAAAAAATAACAATTATATTACTTACACACAACATAGTTCTTATAAAAATGGGTATTTATTAAGATTAAACATGGCAAAGACAAAAACTAATCAAGATAATCCAGTCAGTATACATTTACAAAACAATGATAATTGATCAAGATTCAAACCAATGATACTTAATATATTGTCATGAAAAAAAATTCTACCACGAAACTTTGAAACACTTCTATTCAAATTGCTTAAACTTCTAATGACTTTTGATAAAGAGCTTTCTTTACTACAAAAGAAAATAGAATACTGAAAGTAGAATACTGAAAGTAGAATTATAGGGAAATTTTCTCTTAATCTTCATAAATTATTTAATTTAAAATTTAATTTAACAATTAAACCCTACATAATTTTTTTTGAATTACACTCTTTGCTTGTAACTTGAATACTCACTATAATAATAAAAATTGATAAAAAAAATTAATTAAATACTTATGATTGATATTTGATAAGGAAGATGAAGATGAAACACTAAACCAACAAAGTTTTACAGTGTATTTTCTTTCTTGCAATGCTTAAAAAAGGAACGATGAAGGGTTGGGGATTTATTTTAGTTTCATTATTAAGTATGAATAAAATATTGTTTATAAAGAGAATGTGAAAGGTTTTTAGTTTCGTTGTCTATTCCTATCTTTCCCTTTAATTTTGTCAGCATATTATTTTTTTATTCCACAATTGATTGAATTGAAAGTTAAAATATTAGTTATTTTTTATAGTTGACAGGGACAAAAAATGATTGTTTTAGAAAAAATTATATATTATATATATTTTTATCCCTGTTTAATATATAAAGTAACAATTGGTGGTCCTCTTAAACCCCTAATAGTCCGCCCCTAATTTGGTCTATTGGCTTCTAGCATTTTTTCTACAAGTTAACAAAACAAAAAGTTAAATTTAAAATAATTTAATAATCAAGTAATTCGAATAATCTAAAAAAGAAAAGAAAAAGAACTCGTATTTTTTACCAGCTTTGACGTAGTTAGATGCATTGTCTGTCACCACTTGAATCACATTTTTCTCTCCCACTTCCTCCACCATGGCATCACGCACTTTAAACAATATATTAGCATCCTTAACAACTTCTAAAACGTCCACGAATTTAATGAACATGAAACCCTTTGGAGAGTTGACAAGAAAATTTACAATATCTTTTTGAGCAACCGAGTCGCGCCATCCATCTGATAAAATTGAGCATCCCTTTTCTACCCACTCCTTTTTGTGAACTTCTATCATTTCTTAGGTGTTCTCTACTTTCTTCTTAAGGAGGGGAACTCGTATCTCATACATGCTTGGTGATTTTAAATCAGGACCATATTGCGCAATAACTTCACACATCTCCTTGAAGCTAGGGTAAGTTGCCGCAATAAATGCAATTCTGGCATCATAAAAAAACCTAGCAATTAACTTGCAAGCTATGTCTCTTAATCATTTATCACAAGCCGCATGTATACCTTCATCTTTTTTTGGATTGGCTTTTGGAGTGACAAACAAATCCATAGGACCCTTGAGCCTTGGTTTTTTTTTTTTTGTATAGATTTTTCACTCTTCTGACTTGGGTTACCCTACTTGAATTTAATATTGCACATTCTTTTTCATCCTCATCATATTCATCAATCTTAAATGAAGGTCCGAAGGTGACATCAAATGTGTGGCCTTTTAACTCGACCTTTTTTAACATAAAAACATTTATTTCCTCCTTCACATGCTCATGACATTCAGGACAATCGAGCACACACTTAAACTCTCCAACTAAATGTTGTTTCATTCGATATACCCATCCTTTGACAATTTTATCACAAAAATTATATGTAAAATTGTTCTTATTGGTCGGATCTTGCTTTTCATATTTTCTTCCCGGATCTAAGATGTCTTTTCATCCGGTAGAAGTCCCCGATCCTGAATTCATTATCTAAAATTCAAATAACATAAAAAGACAAAATTAAATATAAAAATAACTAAAATCCAGTGGGACTATTTTAATCAAAGCTTGAGATTATTTTAATGCACATTGAATGAGCACGTGAAACATTGGAGAAAAGTCCAACAAAAAGTAAATACAAAAAACACATTAAAGTTGAAGTGTTGAACGAGGAATCAAATTCCAGTGAAGACAAATTGACAATTTCCAGTGGAGAAAAGTAGGACTTTCTTTATCACTAAGCATGCGGTGGTTTCCACCCGTCAAATAGACAAATAAATACAAAAAATTATAAAATAATCTATCAAGGAGACGTGGCTGGAAGTGGAACTGCAAACTAAAAGCCAAGCACGTGGAAAAGAAGTCAAATAGAAAAAAAATGAGGAGACGTCGTTGTTGAAGAGAGAGGGAGAGGAATAAGAAGCTGAAGCATACCTGAACTGCAAACTAAAACCCAACCTGTTGCCGTGGGTGAGAACTAAGAAACTGAAGAAGAGAGACGAAAAGAAGGGTCAACAGACCGAAATAAAAAGCTAAAAAAAAGTTGTTGAAGACTTGAAGCATACTTGGACTGGAGGCTTGAACATGTAGAGATAAGTTGCCGATCTTAGAATTTTTTTTTATTTTGTTTAATTTGGGGAAGTGGCTGAGATGGAAAGTTTAATTTAGGGGTGAGTTTAATTTGGAGAAGTGGGGTTTTTTTATAAAAAAAACTCACGTGGGTTTTATTTTAATTTCTTTAAGCGCCCAGCGCCCAGCGCCTTGGCAGAAGCGTGGCGCCTAGCACCGTCTGTCGTTCATCGCATTACTTTTGTTGGTGGAGGTGTTTACTCGGCCGCCTTGCAACGCCTAGCGCCTTAGGCGTACTTTTTCAAACTAAGGATGGAAGCTGGTTAAAATTGGTTATAGAAATGTGATGTTTAGTCTTGCAACAGTTCAAAGGTGGAATACATGGAACTAGAGTCTTAAAAGCCTAGTTTTCATGAAAGAATTTTTTTTAGGGAGAGTCATGTAGCTTAACCGCCTTGTTCTCCGTTAACCAGTCAAAACATGATGTTTTCTTGCTTAAGAAAAGCTTCAGATGCATCCAGAAGCTTCAAGCTTAATATCCATGCTTCCAAGAAAAATATGAATGAATAAGTGTTGTTGTGTGGATGAAAAAATGCAGAAAGAAAATTGTATGAAGGACCATTAAAGAAAGAAGGAAGGAAATAAAGAAAGTTGTAGAAAGCTTCTTTCCACTAGTACACTAAAAAAAAACAGATGTACATTGTTAATCAGATGTTCAAGTAAAGATAAATATGGAGATGCTGATTTTCTTCTTTAGAAGAAAGAAACTAAGATAAGATGAAGAATGGAGAATGGAGAATGTTGAAGAAAGACCAACTCACTGAACCAGCTTTATATGTTTGTATTTTTTTTCAGAAGCAACTTCAAGAGGTTTAGAAGGTTAAAGAATGAAGAGTCTCGATTGCTTGAATAACAACTCTCTGATTAGTAGTTCATAGGGATGGCAAACGAGCGGATACCCCCTCCCCATCCCCATACCCACTTAAAATTTTTCATATCCACCACCTACCCACCACCCACAGCAGGTACAATTTTTAAATCCACACCCGCCCATGCGGGTATATTCTCAAATCCATCCCCACACCCACCACCAAACTAGATACTCATTACCCATCTCGTACCCGCCTATACCCACCTGCTTGGTAGCAACCATATCACATAAAACATAAGTTCAAGAACAATCATAAACATAAATTCATGTTCGATCATAAAACACCATAAACGAACCAAAGTCTTAAGTACATAAAACAAACCAAAGTCTTAAAATTCTATAAAATTTTAGGATTTATAGAATAGTTTGTGAAATTACATCTAAATTTATAATGGTTCAAATTTATATGGCGGGTAGGATGCGAGGCGGGCGGGTGGGCACGGGGCAGGCGGATGCGGGGCGAGTAAGGTCTTAAATCCACCACCTACCCACTACCCGCGACAGGTATGACTTTTTACATCCACACCGCCCACTACCCACCAAACTTATACCTATCCCCACCCTAATTGGGGCGGGTGCGGTGCGAAATCCACGAAATTGTACCCGTCTGCCATCCTTAGTAGTTCATGGACTAAATTCAATGAAGAAGTTCAATAGGAGAAGAAAACATGGTGAATGTTAGAGATTAGAAATTAATTGCTGATTTGTTAGTAGTTTGTTAAGATTGTTAGTCAGTTGGGTCAATATGTTGGGCCATTGTTGAATGGGTTATAAACACCCATGTTATTGTAATGAGCATACAATTTTGATCCATCATTTAATAAAATTTTAGATTGCTTTTCGTTTCTCTTATCTCAAGCATAACAGTACCTTAGCCACTCTTCATCTCCATCACAGGCCATCGGCCGTTTATCTATTCCGGCCACTATGGCCCCTTTCTCACTTTGATTGATGTTATAGGCAGTGGTCATCAAAGCTGATCGGATTGCTGCTGGACTCCAGTCAGGGCACGCTGCTTTCAGCAAAGTTGCCACACCAGCTACATGTGGGGTTGCCATCGATGTGCCAGAATCGAATGCATAATCTGTCACCAAAACATAGTCGCCAATTCTTTTTTTCGGAAATGGTGGGACTGCTGCAAGCACGTCAACACCGGGAGCAATGACATCTGGTTTTAAAATACCAGGAGTTATAGGATTTGGTCATCTTGAAGAGAAATAAGCCACTTCTGGTGCAGGTTTTGTACCTAAACTAGTGAGCACAAATCTCATGGATATCCAGGGGCGGATCTTGGGGTCGGAGTTTGAGGGGGCCTACTTAAAATTTTTAAAATATTTGAATGTTTAAATTAAAAATTTTAAATATTTTGATGGGTTTAATTTAATTTTTTTAAAAAAATTTGGAGTCGACTAAAATTTTCAAAAAAAATAGTACTTTAAGAGAACTTTTTTAGAATTTTAAGGAGGGTATTTAATTAAAAATATTCATAAAACTGAAATATAATAAAAATATTTCAAATTTTTGAAGGGGCTAAATTGAAAATTTTTAAAATATTAAGGACAAAATAATAAAATTTCAAAAGTTTGGGGGGCCAGGGCTCCCACTGGCCCCCATTACCGTCCGCCTCTGTGGATATCACTTTTGGTTTAGGTTCTACTTTAACATACTCTCGAACCAAATTTCCAGAAGAAAGAGGCAGAACCAGGATGGGAATAGTAAGGTCATCTAAAGCACCAAAAGGGATTTTGTCTGCCACGACTATAGCCGCACTTGCACGGATCCTGTAAAGCTCAGATATTTGCTCATGAATTATGGTAATTCCAGCATAATCGCAGAAGACTACCTTTCCGATGCTTTCATTCTTGTTTAATGATCCTAATCGGCATGTTGTTTTCTTAGAGTCGCCTATGTTGTGGTAGAAAGATGCATTTGTTATCAGGACACTCTCTGGAAATGTTGATTTGCCTTCAAAAGTCAGTCCATTTCCTAGAGTCATTGTTCCAATGAAACTTCGATCGAGTGTACCAGCACCAACCGTCGTAATCCATGGCGCAACATTTAGTGTAGAATTTATATGCACCATCATTACCAGCAGCAGAGACAACAACAATACCTTTCTCATAGGCTGATAGAGAACCTATAGCTATTACATCTCTAAAATATGGCCTTTTCTCAAAACCGAGAGACAACGACATGATATCGATGCCATCTGCGATTTCTTGGTCCATGGCAGCAAGAACGTCACTTTCGGCAACATCATTTGTGTTTGAGATCTTGTACATGGAAAGATGTGCATGAGGTATTGAGGTGCCATTCCCTTGGCTACGCCGCTTGCATATCCGAATTGACTTGCACCGACTACATGGTTATCCCCCGGCTGTAGACAATGTGTGTGTTCCATGTCCAATGTGATCTCTCAGTGAATTGTCTGTTTGGTCCGAGTTGTTGGCTTGGATTGCTTTAATAAATGTACGAGCGCCAATAAGCTTTATGTTGCAAGAAAAAAGGCTAGTTGTGCTATTCTCACACTTAACCTTCTATCTTTGAGGGATTGGTGGCATCCCATTGTCATTGAAACTCGTACTCTCGGGCCAAACGCCTGAATCAATAAGACCTATGATCATACCTTCATCGTACGATGAAGCAGGCCATAGACCAGAATAATATCTTAAACCAAGAAACTTTGGAGAATGAGTAGTCAGCAACTTGCCAAAGGACTCCTCATGTATGGCAACATGAGCCGGAGACTTCTTGTTTATCAACAAGCGATTCACCGAAAACGAAAAAAGCTTGTGTCGTGGTTTCAAGGTAATTATTGTTGCCGCTGTCAAACCAATGGCTATTGAAGATGGTGGGGCTTTGGTTTTATAAGAGATTGTATTGGAGGAAGAAAAAATAACAATTTCAGGGGCTAGATTGAATAAATATAAAATTTGATAGACTCAACATGTCATTTACCCATTTTTATCAAAGCCAGTCAATTTTTTAGTCAAAAGAGCCACGTAGAGCGATCTAATTGACCCCCCAAAAATTTTTAAATGGACGTTAGATGAGAGGGACTAACAAAAGTCACGATTTTTAGTTCAAAGTGCAAAACGTCCTAAAAATACTTTAGGAGGTAGTTCGGCATTTTATGCATACCAAACGTGCCATTAAGCCATTTATATTCTTGCCCCTTTATTTATTTTTATCATATTTTTTGTTCAAGCATTATATTTTTTTGTAGCATTTAGATTTAATCCTTAAGATTTCAGTATTCTAATGAAAGTACCGTTCTGAGTCTTCGGGCGTCATCTTTTTTAGCTCATGAGGAATTATATATTCGAACAACATGATCATGCATACATGCATTTAGGGATTAATAGTTAAATTAGACATAATTTTTTTTTTGTAAATACGATTCGAACCCTTAGGTACTAATTTTGAGCGTGGTGGGGTACAAACCCTTCCCCACACATAATCGACTCCCAAACTTAAATTTTCTTTTCTCTAGTTATTTCGGTTGTAATTGAGGGGGTTTTTTGGAAACCATGTGTAACACCCCTAAAATATTGCATAAAAAAATATAAGAAAAAGGGTGAGGGTGTGAAGGCTCGAACCCGAGACCTCAACCCTCACCACTCTACATGCTAACCAATTGAGCCAAGTGCTCTTTTCTGTCAAGTATTACCAAGGGTAATATTTGTTTGTTAATTAAGGAGTGGTTGAATTTGATTATATCAGATTCAGACGTTTCATATTCGAATAATATGCCATAATTGTCTTCTCTCTTAACTTCCTCCCCAAAAACCCAGATTCGGTCACCGCCCAGATCTCCGACCACCGCTCGATCGTGGACGTCACCGTCCACACTGGCGTGACTGTCGCCTCGTCCCGGACTCATCTCTGCCCACCACTCGCGCGATAGCGCTGCCGTTCGTTGTCAAACAGCAACAGAAGAGGACATCGGGAACCAATAGCGTATCTGCCGTTGTAGCACCGATCTACGCCACCGTCGGGCCGTGGCCTTCACCGCCACTGCCATCGTGTCCGGCAGCTCTCCCCGAACGCAGCCGCAGTAACCACTCGCGGTCATCGTCCGTCGTTCACCGTAGAAAGTCAGGTCTAGGTTCGTTAATCAAGGGTTTGCACCCTTTCGGTTCTCAGGCGATTACGGCTGCTGCCGCCGTCCGTTTGCCACGCCGAGGCCACCGTTGGACTCTTCGTCCCAAGACAAGTAAAAGCCCTCTGAATAATCGTGGTTTCGTCACTGGCGGGGGGCTCGTCGGAGCTTCGTCGCCTTTCGACCGTTCTTCGGTAATCCCAGGTAAACCCGGTGAGATTCTGACTTTTTGGCTGGTTATTTTGGGTTGGTTTAACTCACTGAGTGACGACCTTTGTTTTTCCGGCAGATTGGTGTCCTCTTGGGTCACCGACGACCATTTCTGGTGACCGGCCGACGAGGTTCGATCTGGAAGGTGAGTGGGCTGACCAATGGCCCAATGTTTGAATTGGCCTGAACCGGTTTGAGCCCAGTTGTGGAGAAGCCCAAACCCGACAACCCGACCCGTCTCTGACCCAAATCCGATCCAACTGAGTCAACTCGCCCGAGTTGACTCAGTGAGTTAAACCATCGAGTCAACTCAGTTGACCCGACCCGTTGACCCGATTCAACCCGTTGACCGACCCGGTCCAACCCGTTGACCCGACCCGACCCAGGCAACAGTGACGTCAGTGTTGACTTTGACCGCTGACGTCAGCATGACGTCACCGTTGACCGTTGACCAAAAAGTCAAATTTTTTGAAAAGCCCTATTTTATGTTTTTCGACGTCCTGAGTCCGATTTTGAAGCCCGTTTTACAAAATTCTGACCCGAATGCCTCCGAATCTGACCTTGAACCCGAAAGTATTTAATTTTGTTAAGGGCTCTATGGATAAGATCTGAAATATTAATTTGTGTATTTGAAGGTATGATAATATTTCGGTACTCGAAATGTCATGGGACATCCAGTCCGGATTCGAATGCGATTGAATGTAGTATCGGGAGTCAACCGGTATAACTCGGAATTAAGGTAATACCTTACTACCCCTTGTATGCTTTATGCACATGTTGATATCCGGTTAAAGTATGCATGTTTGTGATGAAGTATATCTGTGAACTCTGTTTTAGCCGAATTTGATACGAAAATTAAGTATCAGAATCAGTAAGATCAAAGTATTCAGATAAGATTATAAATAGAATTCAGATAATATTATTATTTGACTGGGAGTATCGAAAGTGCTATTAGTAATAAATAATACAGTTAAATCTGAAACTCTATTAATGATGTCTAAGAACCAATGTTCAGAATGTGGAGTATGAGATGTTGGATATGAAATTACGAAAATACCCTTAAAGCATAAGTTTGACTAAACTACTCATCTGATAAAGGAAATGACCTAAAATCTGCATTCGGCATCATTTTGCAATTCGTGTGATACAAACTTGGATAATCCCTAAATCCCTGTATAACACATGAATAAGAATTTTCTGGAAATATCGTTAAAACCCTAAGTCGACCCTTTTTGACAGTAATACGTGAATTTGATAAGAATGATCGCAATGACCGAAAAGATGATAATGCCCTCGAGCACCGAAATGTCTGATTAATTTGAATGACGATAAACCTCAAGTTCTGTATTGAATGAATTTTCTGAAAAGGGCCGGAGAGTTAGGACTCTTAATCTCGTTTAAGTAAGTGAATGATGGAGGTACCAAATGGTAATTCAGAAAGAAATGGTAGATCTATCTCAGTCTAAAATATCCGGAATACCCTCTTGAATTAATCGGTAATTATGTATTTGACAAAATTCTGGATTTGTTAATAAGACTAAAATAACTGAAAGACAATGATAGCCTAAATAATCGGAACATCACTGAAAATATCTGATAACTTAAAAGACTTTAAATTAGAAATTCTTGAATGTCTGGATAGAAAACTAATGAGCAAATACGATACAGAATTCTGTGAACCATTGCTTTCAGTGTTGGTATAATTACCAGAATGTCTATGAACGTCAAAATGACCATAATGCCCTTGTATACTTAAAGAATTAAAGTACCCATAATATATCTGAACTTTCTAAGGTCTTGAAGTATCACCTTCCGAATATCTGGGTTAAGCAGTTAGTATGAACCCCTTCTAATAGGGGCCACGTTTCAGAAATCCGTTCAAATCAACACAAGTTCTACATATCTTATTCCGTATATGCCAAACATCTCCAAGAAATGATCTGTCCCACCTAGTGTGTTCCATGTGTGCTACATTCTGTCTATATGGATTGTATAATGATTTGATCAGGAATGATATTGTATATGTTTGCTCAGTTGTTTACTTGCTATATGATTGCTTGACCTATGATGGTACAATCTGTTCGCATGATGAATGATGAAATGTTTGCTCTGCAATAGTATGCCTATTTATCTGTTAAAAGCATGAATTTCTGTTTCTGATACTTTGAATAAAATATCTGTCACATGTATTCTGTTAACCATGTCTGGAAATCTGAACACTCTGATTCTGTCTGGGGTATACTTTTGGGTTATGATATGAAGTCTCTTTCGGCTCAGCCCTGATCCAGCTGGTAAGACCGTTCTGTTTTCGGATCCTAGGCTTCGGCCAGGTCCGTCCCGTTTTCAGTTCCTATGCTTCGGCAAGGGCCGCCCGTATTCTAAGGTATTCCTTAGGATGGTACCCCGCCCAATGGGCTTGGGTTAATGCCAGTTTATGATACAGTTTTGGGGGACTACATATTGGTGTGCTGGTTGGAGGGTAGTCATTAGTAAACGCATACATGCATTCGAGCATTTGCATATAATCTGTTATGTGTTCATATGATATGATGTTAAGTACTTATGTATGTTGATTTGCAACTTATTAAAACACACTAGGCTTCATGGTTTAACTTCTCTAATCTGCCACTCTGTTGACTCTCTGAACAATAAGCTCTCTCTCAGTACTCAGTAACATAGAAAGAACAAACTTTGTAGTCTTCAAGAATAGTGCTTCACTAAATCAGTGAAACATAAATGGAGACAAGTATTGCCTGGAACATCATAGAGATGTTATGCCTACCGTATGTCTGCATGAACTTATAGCATCTTTTGGTAGTTTTGTATTACTGAGCTTTCCCAAGCTCATGTTGTTTTTACCATCTCAGGATAAAAGATCAGACATGTTGCACCTATCAACGTCAGTATGGGAGTTTCTTCGGCTCGTCAGGGAGTATGGTATCTATGTAACTAGAGGGCATGTGTGTCGTGTTTATATTATACAAATGAGTCTGAAACTATTTTCCGCAACTAGTATTATGAATTGTTTTATCGTTTTGAACGATTTCTGAAATTGTATTTTAAATCAGATATTTATTTTATGGTTTTAAAGGTTTAACCATATTTTTATTTGAAATTTTTCTGTGGGTCGCTCTTGTGACCCTAATGTGACTTCCTAGGATCCGTATAACGCATAGGCGGGTCTAGGGGGTTACATTTAGTGGTATCAGAGCTTAGAGTTGCGTCATTCTGGGTAGACCGGCCGATCGTCTGTCATAGGGTGTCTGGTATGTGCATGCCCCTAGGTCCTGACCGTACTCCACCGAGCCGAAACTCTGATGTTGAATCATTTCTCTTGAAATAACCAAATCTGAGTATTCTGCCTTCCATAGCTTAACATCTGCTTACGGGAAATGTCTATAAAATTTGTCTGTGTTTTGAATTAAATGGTTAAATTTGAATCTGGATAAGGAACTTGAGATGGTCTATACTTGTGAATCGGATTAAGAATAAATATTTGATCATGCGGGTTAACCCTTGTAAGATTTCATGAAAGACTATTCGGTGATAACAACTGTGTTTGAAAATACCTAAAAAAAAAATTCTATGAATTTCAGAGAGAAGTGTTTGTGATTGTGCCGAAAGTATATAATCTGTGGTACCTCTGTTAAACACGAAAGGAATAGTTGTCTGAATATTACGTTGAAGGTAAGTGATATCCGCTAATGACCTTAGTTGTGTTCGATCAGTATGAGGAAAGGACATCTTCTCCATGGTGTGGCTTGGTATATCGATAAATATCATCCATGACTAAAATCTGATGTTTACATTCTGATTCTGGAGTTGTCGTTGGAGTCCGAGTGCTTATCTGAACTGTAGTTGAAGTTTTCGTCTGAAAATTTATGGTCAACCTAGAAGAGTAATTTGAACTCTGAAAAATATACCTTTGGGTGGTATGATTAACTTCTGTGGAAGATCAGAGTGTCTCTTATCCCTGACTGAGAGCGTTTATAAAAAAAAAAGAAGTTATGAGACAAATGTTGTTCTGCATTATATGAAGATCGATATAGTTTTAAATGTTACATTATAATTTTGGTCAAAAAAAATGATGGGATGATTATGGCTCCAAAGTCAATTGAGGTAACAGAAGGCTTTGCCAGATTGATCTGTGACTGTCGATAAGTCCCGAGTGACAATGAACGCTTTGATGGAATAGTTTTAGTACAAAAATATATGAAAGAGCAATTTCTCTTTTCCTCTGACTCTAGTAAATTTCGAGGACGAAATTTCTTTTAAGGGGGAGAGAATTGTAACACCCCTAAAATATTGCATAAAAAAATATAAGAAAAAGGGTGAGGGTGTGAAGGCTCGAACCCGAGACCTCAACCCTCACCACTCTACATGCTAACCAATTGAGCCAAGTGCTCTTTTCTGTCAAGTATTACCAAGGGTAATATTTGTTTGTTAATTAAGGAGTGGTTGAATTTGATTATATCAGATTCAGACGTTTCATATTCGAATAATATGCCATAATTGTCTTCTCTCTTAACTTCCTCCCCAAAAAACCAGATTCGGTCACCGCCCAGATCTCCGACCACCGCTCGATCGTGGACGTCACCGTCCACACTGGCGTGACCGTCGCCTCGTCCCGGACTCATCTCTGCCCACCACTCGCGCGATAGCGCTGCCGTTCGTTGTCAAACAGCAACAGAAGAGGACATCGGGAACCAATAGCGTATCTGCCGTTGTAGCACCGATCTACGCCACCGTCGGGCCGTGGCCTTCACCGCCACTGCCATCGTGTCCGGCAGCTCTCCCCGAACGCAGCCGCAGTAACCACTCGCGGTCATCGTCCGTCGTTCACCGTAGAAAGTCAGGTCTAGGTTCGTTAATCAAGGGTTTGCACCCTTTCGGTTCTCAGGCGATTACGGCTGCTGCCGCCGTCCGTTTGCCACGCCGAGGCCACCGTTGGACTCTTCGTCCCAAGACAAGTAAAAGCCCTCTGAATAATCGTGGTTTCGTCACTGGCGGGGGGCTCGTCGGAGCTTCGTCGCCTTTCGACCGTTCTTCGGTAATCCCAGGTAAACCCGGTGAGATTCTGACTTTTTGGCTGGTTATTTTGGGTTGGTTTAACTCACTGAGTGACGACCTTTGTTTTTCCGGCAGATTGGTGTCCTCTTGGGTCACCGACGACCATTTCTGGTGACCGGCCGACGAGGTTCGATCTGGAAGGTGAGTGGGCTGACCAATGGCCCAATGTTTGAATTGGCCTGAACCGGTTTGAGCCCAGTTGTGGAGAAGCCCAAACCCGACAACCCGACCCGTCTCTGACCCAAATCCGATCCAACTGAGTCAACTCGCCCGAGTTGACTCAGTGAGTTAAACCATCGAGTCAACTCAGTTGACCCGACCCGTTGACCCGATTCAACCCGTTGACCGACCCGGTCCAACCCGTTGACCCGACCCGACCCAGGCAACAGTGACGTCAGTGTTGACTTTGACCGCTGACGTCAGCATGACGTCACCGTTGACCGTTGACCAAAAAGTCAAATTTTTTGAAAAGCCCTATTTTATGTTTTTCGACGTCCTGAGTCCGATTTTGAAGCCCGTTTTACAAAATTCTGACCCGAATGCCTCCGAATCTGACCTTGAACCCGAAAGTATTTAATTTTGTTAAGGGCTCTATGGATAAGATCTGAAATATTAATTTGTGTATTTGAAGGTATGATAATATTTCGGTACTCGAAATGTCATGGGACATCCAGTCCGGATTCGAATGCGATTGAATGTAGTATCGGGAGTCAACCGGTATAACTCGGAATTAAGGTAATACCTTACTACCCCTTGTATGCTTTATGCACATGTTGATATCCGGTTAAAGTATGCATGTTTGTGATGAAGTATATCTGTGAACTCTGTTTTAGCCGAATTTGATACGAAAATTAAGTATCAGAATCAGTAAGATCAAAGTATTCAGATAAGATTATAAATAGAATTCAGATAATATTATTATTTGACTGGGAGTATCGAAAGTGCTATTAGTAATAAATAATACAGTTAAATCTGAAACTCTATTAATGATGTCTAAGAACCAATGTTCAGAATGTGGAGTATGAGATGTTGGATATGAAATTACGAAAATACCCTTAAAGCATAAGTTTGACTAAACTACTCATCTGATAAAGGAAATGACCTAAAATCTGCATTCGGCATCATTTTGCAATTCGTGTGATACAAACTTGGATAATCCCTAAATCCCTGTATAACACATGAATAAGAATTTTCTGGAAATATCGTTAAAACCCTAAGTCGACCCTTTTTGACAGTAATACGTGAATTTGATAAGAATGATCGCAATGACCGAAAAGATGATAATGCCCTCGAGCACCGAAATGTCTGATTAATTTGAATGACGATAAACCTCAAGTTCTGTATTGAATGAATTTTCTGAAAAGGGCCGGAGAGTTAGGACTCTTAATCTCGTTTAAGTAAGTGAATGATGGAGGTACCAAATGGTAATTCAGAAAGAAATGGTAGATCTATCTCAGTCTAAAATATCCGGAATACCCTCTTGAATTAATCGGTAATTATGTATTTGACAAAATTCTGGATTTGTTAATAAGACTAAAATAACTGAAAGACAATGATAGCCTAAATAATCGGAACATCACTGAAAATATCTGATAACTTAAAAGACTTTAAATTAGAAATTCTTGAATGTCTGGATAGAAAACTAATGAGCAAATACGATACAGAATTCTGTGAACCATTGCTTTCAGTGTTGGTATAATTACCAGAATGTCTATGAACGTCAAAATGACCATAATGCCCTTGTATACTTAAAGAATTAAAGTACCCATAATATATCTGAACTTTCTAAGGTCTTGAAGTATCACCTTCCGAATATCTGGGTTAAGCAGTTAGTATGAACCCCTTCTAATAGGGGCCACGTTTCAGAAATCCGTTCAAATCAACACAAGTTCTACATATCTTATTCCGTATATGCCAAACATCTCCAAGAAATGATCTGTCCCACCTAGTGTGTTCCATGTGTGCTACATTCTGTCTATATGGATTGTATAATGATTTGATCAGGAATGATATTGTATATGTTTGCTCAGTTGTTTACTTGCTATATGATTGCTTGACCTATGATGGTACAATCTGTTCGCATGATGAATGCTGAAATGTTTGCTCTGCAATAGTATGCCTATTTATCTGTTAAAAGCATGAATTTCTGTTTCTGATACTTTGAATAAAATATCTGTCACATGTATTCTGTTAACCATGTCTGGAAATCTGAACACTCTGATTCTGTCTGGGGTATACTTTTGGGTTATGATATGAAGTCTCTTTCGGCTCAGCCCTAATCCAGCTGGTAAGACCGTTCTGTTTTCGGATCCTAGGCTTCGGCCAGGTCCGTCCCGTTTTCAGTTCCTATGCTTCGGCAAGGGCCGCCCGTATTCTAAGGTATTCCTTAGGATGGTACCCCGCCCAATGGGCTTGGGTTAATGCCAGTTTATGATACAGTTTTGGGGGACTACATATTGGTGTGCTGGTTGGAGGGTAGTCATTAGTAAACGCATACATGCATTCGAGCATTTGCATATAATCTGTTATGTGTTCATATGATATGATGTTAAGTACTTATGTATGTTGATTTGCAACTTATTAAAACACACTAGGCTTCATGGTTTAACTTCTCTAATCTGCCACTCTGTTGACTCTCTGAACAATAAGCTCTCTCTCAGTACTCAGTAACATAGAAAGAACAAACTTTGTAGTCTTCAAGAATAGTGCTTCACTAAATCAGCGAAACATAAATGGAGACAAGTATTGCCTGGAACATCATAGAGATGTTATGCCTACCGTATGTCTGCATGAACTTATAGCATCTTTTGGTAGTTTTGTATTACTGAGCTTTCCCAAGCTCATGTTGTTTTTACCATCTCAGGATAAAAGATCAGACATGTTGCACCTATCAACGTCAGTATGGGAGTTTCTTCGGCTCGTCAGGGAGTATGGTATCTATGTAACTAGAGGGCATGTGTGTCGTGTTTATATTATACAAATGAGTCTGAAACTATTTTCCGCAACTAGTATTATGAATTGTTTTATCGTTTTGAACGATTTCTGAAATTGTATTTTAAATCAGATATTTATTTTATGGTTTTAAAGGTTTAACCATATTTTTATTTGAAATTTTTCTGTGGGTCGCTCTTGTGACCCTAATGTGACTTCCTAGGATCCGTATAACGCATAGGCGGGTCTAGGGGGTTACACCATGATGTTGGAAAATATATTGAAAACGGGGAAGTGGAAAAAACGGAGAAAGGAGTGTTGGAGTCGCCACCGGCCACTATGGTAGGCCAGACACCGTTAAAAATCAATCAGAGATTCAGAAATATTTGGGTTTGAGAGTCAGTTACGCGTGGGAAAGATTAGCACCCCACAACGCCCAAAATTGGTACCGCATTGATTAAGTGTTGTCTTGCAAGAAAATAAAAATAAAAATTTAATTTAATTTTTAATCCCAAAAATGATAAGATCTAAATAAATCGTTTCTTCAATTGATTGAATGTGTAAATATAGATGAATAAATGTATAATTATATCGATTTTTAAACTACATTGTCAGTTTCTTTGTTAGTTTTTAACAGACAATGGTTTGATTGAAACCATTTTAAAAGTTGAGTGGTTTGGTTGACAAAATTTGTAATTCGGTGGTCAAAATAGGATCGACTTCATAATTTAGTGGTCATCAATATAGTTTACCAAATAAATTGAAGGATCAAATTGAAGTCTTAATTAAAATATAAGGATTAAGTTGAATATTAATTTTTTTTATTAATGTGATACCTCATCAATTTAACGATAATTAACTGTGGGGTGAGGTTTGAGCTTTATAATTTAAGATTTAAAATTTAGAGTTCGGAGTTTTTAGATATTATTTATAATATAAATATATTATTTTATGAATATTTTGAAGTTTTTTTAAATAATATATTTATATTATAAATATTATATAAAAATAAAAACAATACTCTACATTTTATATATATATATATATATATATATATATATATCAATATATATATAATATTTTATATTATTTATAGTGTTATTTATTTTATAAAATAATTTGAATTAATTTCAAGTAGTTTGAGATATATAATATTTGTGGTAAAATGTTATATAATTTTAAGTTGGTTTAGTGGTTAAAGTTTACCTTTATTATTTTAAGGTTTTAGGTTCAAACCCCTCCAAACACATTGTTGTAATATTTTTGTTCAGCAAAACGACGTCGTTTTGGGCTAAATTAGGCTTTAAAACAGTGGAGTTAAGAGTTAACGGTGAAATTGTATTTTCGAGTCACAAATTAAAATTTAGTGATAGTTTTAAACTTTTAAAAGTTCGGTGACATTTTCGAGTCAACAATCATAGTTGAGTGGTATGTGATGTTGTTTAACCTAAAACTTTTGACAAATCTTCCAGATTTTAAAAGCAAGTTTGCATAGTGGAAAGGTAGGCAAACTCCAACTCAAAATAAAATGTTGGTAATTAAGCAATTCTTTCAATAAATTCTTCTGAATTTGCTTGCTAAATATCGCGCCTCTAATCCAAAACAGAAACCACAGGACTGTAAACGGGATAGCATTTTTACCACAATGGGTCCGCTGGTTTCTATCTATTATTATTATTATTATTATTATTATTATTATTATTATTATTATTATTATTATTATTATTATTATTATTCAGTAGAATGTTAATTTTCATTTCCAAATATAAATTCTACTGTTCTTAAATAGATTATGCCCACGATGCTGCTAAATGTAAATAAAAAAGAATAGTTTAATTAAGAAAAAGAATAGTCTTATCCTTTCCTTGTGCTAAACGTCTTTCATAGTTCATGGTTATTGTTAAAGGTTGATAGTTTTACAGTCAACTATTAGAAGTTGATCATCTGGAATTATTTGGTTCGTGTAACTAAAAGGTTGTTGGTTTGTTAAAGTTTGTTACTCAGCCCGTTAGTGTAAACAGATTGGTTCTATCATACCATTTCTGTTATCCACTGGGCTATATAAATAAATGTAGGCTGCAATGTGTTTAATATTGTAGCCATCATTTATTTATATAGCCCAGTGGATAACAGAAATGGTATGATAGAACCAATCTGTTTACACTAACGGGCTGAGTAACAAACTTTAACAAACCAACAACCTTTTAGTTACACGAACCAAATAATTCCAGATGATCAACTTCTAATAGTTGACTGTAAAACTATCAACCTTTAACAGTTATAAATATTAACATCCCTTTGGCTAGTTGCTGCAAATTTAATAAGTATCCGGTTGCGTTTACAATGGCTAGCGACGATAATCTCTTTTACGACGATTGTTTTATCATCCACCCGGAAGATACAACTTACTTTGATCTTCTTGGCCTACTGCTTTCCTCTAAATTGGGACGAAGAAGGTTTGCCCGCAGATGGATCATCTTCCTCTCGCTTCTCCTTCATAAACTCTTCTGGTCCATGAGAATACCTTTACTACTCATGAAGAATACGATGGAGATGTCGCTAAATCTTTTATCACACAACCGCGGTTTATTCGGTCTCTCGTTTAAATTTTTGACAGGTTTCAAGCTTCTTTCCTAACACGATTTTATGATTCGTTAATTTTACCATGATCCACATTTAAATTTCTCTGTTATGCCTTGAATTGGATTTAGAACTATACTTTTGTTTGCATGAAAACTTGTTATTCTTGCATGAAATATCAAATCTTTTGTCAGTAAAAGGTTCAACCAGGACGGATCTATATACATTGTGGGAGTGGTAATTGCACTTCAAATTTTATGGATTAATTATATTTTAAACCCTAATAATTTTAAAACTATTATAATTAAACCCTTGTCTCTCTCGAAATTTTTATGGTTTATTATTTTTAGGACTATATAATCTAAAATTGATAAAATTAAACGTTGACCTCTCATTTTTTCTGGTTTAATTATATTTTAAGACCTTTTAATTTTAAAATTTGTAAAACTAAACTTAAACTCTCTTAATTTTTCAATTTAATTACTTTTTAAAGGCCTATTCTTTTTAAAGTTAATCGTTCTACCTTCTCGTAGTTCAATCATAGCTCTGTACCTGGGTATAGAGTGCAACAATCAGAGATGACGTTTAATCGTGCAGGGAAAGTAGTGTGGCCTCACAGATCGTCGGCGAAGTTCAAATCGATTATTGGATTTACCGACCCTCGCGTTGAATTAGACAGCAACATCAAACCTGGTGACACCAAATATAAAGCGTTGTTGTGTATGATGTCTGCGAAATTTTCGTACGAGAGTGAAGCCTACATTAAAACCAACATCACACAACATTGGAAGTAATTTTCTATATAATATTTGACTGGATAGTCACTTTGACTTTTTTTTGAAGTATTTTAACTCTTATTGTTTTATTTTGGGTCAAAATGACCCCTCAAATGAGGAAAATCTTTAGTTAACTAATGGTAAACACCTTGAAATGACATGGCGATCCTACATGGCATTATACATTGAGTAATTAAGACGCAAGCTATCCCTAATAAAGGCTTGAGCTTGTTCCCTTTCAAGGTCAGATTGTATAA
Source organism: Hibiscus trionum (assembly GCA_030270665.1). Taxonomy (NCBI): domain Eukaryota; kingdom Viridiplantae; phylum Streptophyta; class Magnoliopsida; order Malvales; family Malvaceae; genus Hibiscus; species Hibiscus trionum. Next base: position 3,724,639 of record BSYR01000016.1, read on the forward strand.
TCTTTGTAAATGTGGCACTCTTATGTTAGCGTACGATGTCATGTTGTATTGTCATGCCATATAAAGGTGTTTAACGTTAGTGAACTAACGATTTTTATCTATTGAAGGGTCATTTTGACTCAAAATAAAACGTTAAAAGTAAAAAATTTCTAAACAAATTAAAACGAACAAACGTTAGGGTTATTTTTTGACATTTAGACTTTCTTTTATACACACAAATATATAATATTTGCATTTAAATCAGTCATTATGTATTTAGGATGATGTTTCTCTGAAGAGACTAAGTCTATATATATATATATATATATATATATATATATATCCATTTAAGTGGATTATATATATATATATATATATATATATATATATATATATATATAGAGAGAGAGAGAGAGAGAGAGAGAGAGAGAGAGAGAGAGAGAGAGAGAGAGAGAGAGAGAGAGAGAGAGAGAGAGTCCACTTATATGGTGTAAAACTCATTTAGTTTTACACTAATCCATAACCATTGCATAAGTGAAATGAATGTATGAAATTAACGGTTAAAAATGTGAAAATTATAATTTGGAAAAGAAGATAAGAAAATAATCTTAGCCATTTATTATGATCATCCAACGGTCCAAATAATGTAAAATAATTGAGTTTTATACAATGTAAGTGGTATATATTATTCTATGTACAGATAGGATAAAAAAGTATATAATATTAAATAACTTTTTGTTTAGACTCAAATGTGGCCGACCTAATCCGGCCCAGGTTGATGGCACATCTTCCCTTTTTCTTAAATCATAAAATATTTTAAATAATTTTTTTATTAATAATTATATATTTTAAAATAAATTTAAATATATTATTATTATTATTATTATTATTATTATTATTATTATTATTATTATTTGGATTTGTGATTTTTCAACAAGATTGTCTCAAAGTCAGAATTTATATTCCTTCTTTATAGGTATAATATATCTTATTACTACATCAACACTTATTATTTAACTTAAATTCAAATCAAGTCTATCTAAAATATAATTATCTTGCTTAAACTCGGTTGGACTGAATAAGTTATTGGTAGAGACAGAACTAAAGTTTAGGGTTTAGGGACAATATATAGATTTTGAAAGGGGGCATATTAATCCATTTTTTAAATATATATATATATATATATATATATATATATATATTAAAGGTAAAAAAAAAATTGGGGAGAAACAAAAAAAACCTCTCCCAATATCAACATAGATCTGTCTTTGGTCACTGGCCATGGATAAGTTTACTTTGTAAATTAGTTTTTATATAATACTTTTGAATAAGTGGTCTTAATAAAAAAAAAAGAATGTTTCTATTCAGGGACGAAGCTATTAAGGCTTTAGGAGGGGTAATCGTCCTCCCCCTACCTCCGAAAATTTTTTTTCATCTTTTTCTCTCTATTTAATTTTTTTTAAATTGGTTTATTTATAAATTTGCCCCCATTTCAAATATTTATAGTTTGCCCTCTCCCATTTCAAATCTTGGTTCCGTCCCTGTTTTTATTTATGTGAGTCGAATTCAAACATTTTTTTAGAGCGTACTATAAATAACTATGATTAATGAACAAACATTTTTTTAATCACATCAACAATTCAAAAAATATCTCAACATTGACTAATATTTTTTATTTTCAAAATATGCCTTGTTTTTATGAAAATAGAAAAACAATTCCTTTTTAAACTTAAAAATAAGCATTGCCGTTGAACCTTTTACTCTCTTGAATAAAAAAAATGAGAATTTAACATTGTTTTGCAGATGAAATTCTTGAAGTCCTACGAGTTCTGGAACGGTACGTAAGATGCAAACTTTTTTTTTTTGACCAAAGTACTTCCATTCCGATCAAAGAAAATTACAACCCGAGAAAACAAACAAAGAGTCCCACACCGAAAGGGACGTACAAAAACAAGCATGAAACCATGCAAGGCCATGCAAAGCCAGAGAACAAAAGGCACGATTTGCAACTATCCGACCACCATCCCGGAGAAGCCAAAGCACGGTGATAAAAGGAAAACACGATAAAAGGCATGGATAACCATGCTTACACCCAAACATGAAACAAAAAACAAGCAAAGCCCTTGTCCTTAGAAGAAAAAGCAAGCCAAAACAAAGCAAAACACCATCGACGCTAAGAGCGCACCGATACCATGCTTCCAGTGGCAGAGCCCTGGGTAGCATCAAACCAACAGCACAGTCCATTCGAAAGGACGGAAGATCCGACACTCGTTCTCGTATTCTTTGGCCACCAGGAACGTGACTAACTCCACCGGAGAGCTCTATCCAGAGGCAGGCGTTCACACCAAAGGTTGTGATCCTTGTCACGGCGATAGTAGACATGAACTTTGAAAGATAGCTTGGGAACACGATATCGAGATAATCACCCATCCAGGACCGAAACACGAGCAAACAAAAGCCAAGAAAAAGAAAATCAGCACAAGTGCAACGAACGCAAGGAAGCAAATACGCCGCCACCAACCACACCTTCCACAAGTCGGTAGCGGGATGAGAAAGGATCATTCTTGCTGCGGATAACTCCCATCGGAGTTATCCGTGATCTTAAAAACGGCATCGCTGTGAACAGAAGACTAAGAACAATAACCTAAGGGGTAATTTTCATAAACACCCGCAGTCCCACCCTTGCCAGCACAGAGCTGTATCTCATTCATCATGAAGGCTTGCCACTTTGGTGGGAGCAAAAAGCCAAAAAAAGCTGGGCCCACATACCAAATCTTTGAAATACTTAGGGAAGCACTGCAATAGACCCTTTGCCGAGAGATAAAAAGCCAATAATAGCTGGATAAAGTTTCGAAAGGCGCACTCTCATAGCTGGCGATGATGGAGACAAAACGTAGGACAAACCGAAAAAGCTGTTGAGATCCCAGAAAATCGGGGTTGACTTCGTGGCAAGAGAAAAATTTTAATCCTGCAACTATTCCTCCGTAGCTTAGTCGCAAAAAACCAACAGCTCTTGCCCTCAGCCCGGTGACTGTATGGCTATGCCGCCACTGCTTTCCCACACCCGGACCACAGCTGCCCCGTCTCCAGAACTCTTTTCCACGTATCTCCACCGTCTCCTGATATAGCACACGAACAGATTCCGGTGAAACCCACCAGAACGGGACACCACTTGAGCGAAGATCGACTAAAGCCCCTCCCTTAGCTTTCCGAAACCACCAACGAACGGCGTACTCGAGGCACCTCCCGGCACGTCGGCAAGAGCCATTTGGCGGCGGCAGCGTAACCAGATCAAGACCACGCCTAGAGACAGCAAGCCCCAGCGTTAACCAAACCGGCTTCTCTCCCTTCCGCTGGTCCGAGCCACCAACCGGAGTCGCCCTCCATATTGCCGACGACCGTCGGCCCTTAAAGGGCCCGACACCAGAAGCCGAAACGGAGAGGTCAAAGCTTCGCCTGAGGGACAAGGGTTTTGGAGACAAAGGTGGTTTGGGGTGCGCGTGGAGCGCGTTCATCTTTTTGGGTAGGAAACTGTGAAGTTGGAAAATAGAGAAGTGGTGCGTGGAAATTACAAGCAGAAATGGTACGTAAGATGCAAACTTGTGTTTGAACTCCACATGCAAGTTAATATGAATAAACATATTGTTTTCTTTGTTTGGTTCCATTTTCACTCCCTTTTGCCATGATACATATCTGCTTCACAGATTTCGAGGAGCGTATCACGACCCAAGCCTTCATGATGCAAGACACGCGGTCTAACCCAAACTTGATTGTGGTTGCATTTAGAGGCACCGAAGCATGGGATCCATATGACATGCGGTCGACCGTGGATATATCTTGGTATGAGCTGAAAGGCATGGGTAAGGGCAAGACCCATGGTGGTTTTATGAAAGATCTTGGCTTGCAAAAGACCATGGGTTTCCCCAAGGAGCTCCAACAACCCACTCGCCGCCGTTGCTTCGCTTACTACACTCTCAGACGAAAGCTGAGGCTGGTTTTGCGAGAGAACCGAGAAGCCAGGTTTATATTCACAGGGCATAGCTTGGGTGGGGCATTGGCCATATTGTTTGCTGCTGTGCTAGTGTTGCACGAGGAGGCTTGGTTATTGGAGAAATTGGTAGCGGTTTACACCTTTGCGCAGCCCAGGGTCGGGGACCCTAAGTTTGGGGAGTTTATGGATAACAAGTTGAGAAAATTTGATGTGAAATATTACAGGTATGTTTACAACCATGACCTTCTGCCTAGGATTCCCTATGTTGATTTCAAGCATTTTGGAACCTGCATCTTTTTCAACAGCTCTTATAAAGGGAAGGTAAGTCTCCTTTTCCTGGTTCGAAAACAACACCGGGTTTAATTCAGTTAGTGTTCGAATCCCAACATCTGCAACTCCGGAATTGCAGGTTTTGGCCGAGGAACCCTATAAGAATTTCTACCCATGGCCATGGACGTTACCAATGATGATGGATGCAGTTTGGGAGTTCATTAGGGGTTTCATTCTTCCTTACAAGAAGGGTCCAGAATACAAGGATAGCTGGCTTATGATAATGGCAAGGATAATGGGATTTGCTCTACCTGGAATCTCAAATCATCTGCCTCCAGATTATGTGAATGCTACCCGATTGGGAATCTTGCCCCCGGACCAACTAAAAACAGACTGAAACATAATTCAATCAATCTGAATCACAATAAGATATAGATTTATTCACTGGGAGGAGATGCTAAGCAGTACCTATACCATATTTATAGATAAAGATGTAAGTAATGCATTAATTTTTTTTGAATTCAATTAGTATTTTATCTACTTATTTGAAAATATGGAAAAGAAAGATGAATGATATTGCGATTTCCATGGCGAACTGTTATAGTAAGAAAAAGACATGAAAGTTTGAAGTTCCAGGATTATGACCTTGATGAAGGTACTGGTGCTTCATTCAAGCAAAACTACCTTGACACCTATTTAGAAATCAGCATAAAAGTTGCTTCCTGTACAATATTCATCATCCTCGGTGACCTTTGATCCTCGACAATATTCACTTAAATATCCCTTTACAATTACTTCAATTGCGAATGGAGAAAGTACTAAAGAGAAAAGCAACCTCTAGTGGGAAGGTACGGGGTACTGTTAGAATGTAATCAACAGTTAATCTGTTTTTTAAGATGGCTGTTAGGAAGTTAGATCGTGTAAGCTTGGCCTATAAAAGGGATGGTCTATTGTTGTATGCGAGTACCTTTGAGTATTCAGTATCTTGGCTATGATGAATGTAAAGCCAGTTCCCTCTTATACAATTCTAGTTTTCTTTCATTTCTTTGTTTACTTTCGATATTTCATAAGAGGATATATCCATTTCTTAAAATAAAATTATATTAGACAACCATGGTCTAATAGTAGTCTAAACTAAAAGGAAATTAAACAAATCCTAAAAATAGTCGATGGTATTTTTTTACATATCGACCATGTTTGGTAAACAACATTTTGAGCCAAAATTAGATGTTTGACCAGTTAAATCCGATATTTTAGATATTTGGTGAATATAGAATTATAATAGTGGATTGAAGTGAAACCTCTCGAATTAAAAAAAAAAACTATTAACATGAGTTTTTTTAAATTAGAGGTTTTGACATAAGAATTATAAAGACTCTTTTACCCTTAACAATTTCAAATAATCTCCAAATAACTTGAAGCAAAGAGACAATATAACCCAACTTATGTGCTTCAGAGCACTCCATCTGATTCAGAATACGAACTGTGCTCTCAAACCATGCCTCTAAACCCTCGGGTGACAACCCACGGAACTCAACCCCGCCCAAACTACGGAGTCACTCTAACGGTAAACCAGAACCTACACCCTATGGCGGTGCTGCAACCCGAACACCCGCTAATGCTGTCTGAATAGCCTCGGCTATAGCCTGAATCAACGGATTCACATCAATACCTACTTGTCCCTGACCAGCCTGGGGTCCAACACCTTCCACATTCGCTCCACCCTCCGGAGAAGGAGGAGACAAGTTCTCTCCTCGCACATCCTCGACATCCTCAATCCGTTCAACCCTCGGCCTTCCCCTTGGCCTCACCATGCTAACAGATGCAAAGCTTAGCAACAAATACAACAAGTGAAATGATTTGGGGTCAGCAAGGAACAAGGTCCAAGGTGCTCAAGTCCTTAAACTTAAAATCACTTACAATAATAGTATACTAGCAATGGGTGTCTTTAACTACTCCTCAACCAACACAAGGATAGCCACAAGCATGCTCACAATCACCATGTAATCACAATCAACAAGCTTACACCATAAAACTGACCTCACTTACCTTTCAGCTTGCAGAAACTCAACGAACCTAGGCGGAACCTAGGCTCTGATACCAACAAATGTAACCCCCTCGACCCGGCCTAGCCGCCAGACCGTATCAAACGGGTTACACGGGGAAAACCGAAGCAAAATCCGTTAAGGCTCCACTCCGATTAGCAACCCTAGAAAAAATTTCTTTCAAAGTTATCTTGTCTAGTTGTTAATTATATCCTATATGAGAGGACACGCAGTGGAAACACACATGGATACAAAACACGCAAAAGCAGACAATTAAACAAACCATTTTTATGTTTTACAACAGGCTGTATCGGTACGCTAGAGGACCGTATCGATACGCCTGGACCTGGTCAACACTCCAAAGTCAACCTAGGGAGACCGTATCGATACACTAGAAGACCGTATCGATACGCTCTCAAAGGTTAACTTCCCAAGGTCAAATTACGAAGACCGTACTAATACCCTCAGGACTCGTACTGATACACCAAAATCTCGTCAATTTCTCATATTTCTAGAGAGCTTTTGGCGTATCGATACACCCCCGCGTACTGGTATGCCTTGCTTAAAACAAGGTTCAAAGCAGGGGACCGTATCGATATAGCCCTTGAGCGTATCGATACGCCCTGCACTGCAAACCTTATTTTGGCTGCTAAAAACACAAGGACTCGACTCTATAGGCATTTAACGACTAGTCAAGCAACATACAAACTCAAACACAACACAATACATCCATGTATAAACATACGAAGAAATTTAAACACTTAAGGAGGAAACACTCAACATGATAAGATTCTTAGAGGAAACATGCATACAAAGCATTCACCAACATACCCAAAAACCAAACCAAAGCATATAACATCATGGTAAAAGACATTACAAGCCCAAAACATCTAGGCAAACTTGTCTAAGCAAAAAGGACATGCCAACAACACATCAAATGTAAAGGTCTTATCCCATTGCTTTATACTAGTTATTGAAGTCTAAACCATACTTGAGCAAATACAACTCCCTTGGTGTAACCCCCTATTTTGACCTAAGAGGTTTACTAAAATTGAATTTTCTGTTTTAAGAAACTTGACCCTCAAGAAAGATCACTTAAAAGAAAACGTGTTGAAATTTATTATTCAATTGTAAAAGTTATTTGAAGTTTCGTCATAAAACAATGCATGCATAAAGTAGTTCATCAAACCCAAAATAAAAGTCCAAAGTCCAAATTTACAACCAAGTCTGAAATACATAAATAATAAAAAAGAATCTTGAAATAATCCATATTGAATAATAATATCAAATATGTTCGATTAAGGTCCTCCGAGTACCGAATCCTAAGTCTGGAAATCTGAAACAGATACTAAGGGGGAGTCAGCTATAAAGCTTAGTGTGTCTCTAAAGTGCATAACAGAAGTAAATCCAACAGTCAATCAACAAATCAAGATTTAACAGTTATTTCGAAGTATTACTAGCAAGGCATATTGATAGCATAACATGACATTCACCTATCTACATCACCATCCGAAGAGTGAGGTTCCCCTGAACCACTCTACACCGCAACACCATGTCCGAAGCAGAACTCACCTTGAAAGATAGAACTACTAATCCGAAGCGAAGTTCAAACCAAAGGATGAAGTCGCTGAGCTTCCTCCATACTATATCCCATTCCAATGATATGACATTTTTGAGTTTTAAGGTGCTCGATTCCTTCAACCGTTCTTGCTCGCCAAGTGGTAGAGAAGTGGAATTTTGGGTGGATGTGGTGCGGAAGCTAAAAAGATAAATAATACAATGATTAATAGTGGTTCAACCTTCTAACCAAGGTCTACATCCACTACCTTAGCTTCCCACTAAGGAATTCCAATCAATCCACTATTGATTCGTCCCCTTTTCTAGGCTTAGGAGGAAACCCTTATACACCGATCAAGCTTTCTTCCCAAAGCCTTGATCAAACCCTCTTTGCAACGAGAAAAGATAAGCAAACACAAATCCCTCTAATCGGTGTTTGTTTGCACAATTAAGCTCTCACTCAAAACCTAAAACACTTGAGCAAATTTAACAATTTTGGCTCACTAGTGTTTGTTTATACAAAGAAATGACAATTTAGCTCTAAGACAATTTCTTGATCATTTGTTGTTTGACAATTGAAACATTAACCATTACTTGATGCTTGGAGGTCCCTTTTATACTCCTTAATGAGTTTGTAGCCGTTACTAGCCGTTGGGGTTGAATTAGAGCCGTTGGAGACATAATTTCCCACCATAAATGTAGTTCTGTTGCTACCCGTATCAAAACGCTCGAACCCGTTTTGATACGTTCTTCAAGTAGAAAGAGCCATTGCAGTCTGATGCAGCACCTGTATCGAAACGATCTTGGCCATTTCGAAACACCCATATCGAAACGCCTTTCCCCGTATCGAAACGATATGTATTTAAATGTTAGTTGGGAAATAGCCGTTGGGGTTTAATGACTGACGCGGTCGATGCCACGTAGGTGTATCGAAACGACATAGCCCGTATAAAAACGCTTGGCAAAATCCTCAACCAGAAAAGACCCGTTTCGAAACATTTTGACACAGGAAGACCCCGTATCGAAATACCTGGATGGTTTTGTGTAGTTTGGCTTTGAAAACAAGTAAAAACCTTTGAAAACATCCCTAAACATAGTTTCAAGTTGTTTGGACTTCAGAAAAATGTTTTGAATTCTTTTTAACATTCTCCAAAACTATTTTTCAATTATTATATCAAAACGTTAGTTCTACAGACATGTTATTCGATTTCAGAGTCCGAATGCAATCTTGTTAAACAACTAAGATGCATGTACATAATAGTTTGATTCCGATATGTGTTACATAACATGATCACAACATTCGAGTCATAAAATATTTATCGAATAACGCACATAAATATATATATCATACAGATCATGCAATCAGACAACAAAAACATGTAGCACAGACAGAGAACACACCTTAGGTAGCTAAACTATCAACGTCGGTAGTGACGTCTTCCACACTCAGTTCTAGTGGAAGGTCGAACACAATCAGCTCTAGCAGATCTCAAAGACTATGCCATCGGAGGTCTGCCTGGCAGAGAAGGAGGAAAAGTCTTGGGGTCAGAGTCCACGTCACCCAAACCCAGAACGGAGGCGGCACACGAAGAGGACGGCAGCGACAGACGAAAAGTCGAGGCTTTCAGCCTCTTCTTTCCTATGATAGAAGACGGAGATCGGGAAACTCAATCACGGGTTTTGGTCAGACGGCCACAGGGAAGCCACTGATGGTCGCAGATCGACAAACGGCCGGCAAAAACTCCTTGGTCGGAGCTTCAACGGGCAACGGGGGGAAAGAGGGTGCTCAATTTGCTTATGGAGAGAAAAAGGAGAGTGATGATAAGTGCGGCACTCAAAATCAAAACAGAGACAAAAGAGTTTTACCCTAAACAAATGGGATAATTACAGAAGAAGGGTCCCAACTTTAGCCCGCCTAACGACTTGACCACCGTACTTTAACTTTATTCAATTAGGTCCAGAATTCAAATTAGGTTAAAATCCGAGATTTCCCCTAAATTCTAGGGTTTCCAATTGAGAATTTTCACGATTAGGGTTTACAATTTAGGGCTAAATTGGGGTGTTACAACTCTTCCCCCGTAAAAAAATTTTGACCTCAAAATTTACCTGGAGCAAACAAATTCAGATACTGAGCTTTGATAACAGCTTTGGGCTTCCGGGTAGCCTTATCATGACTGCCACCACGCCACAAGACTTTGACCATCTTAATAGTCTTCTTTCTGAGAACTTTCTTATCCTGAGCAAGAATCTCGATAGGCTCCTCCTCAAAGCGCAAATCAGGACGAATCTCAATGTCTTCCGCAAGCAAGACATGAGACGAGTCAACATGGTAGCGTCTCAACATAAAAACATAGAAAACATCATGAATACGCTGAAGCTCTGGTGGTAACTCAAGCTGATAAGCAACAGGTCCAACCTGACGAAGAATCTGATAAGGGCTAATATATCGAGGACTCAGCTTGCCTTCCGACCAAACCGAAGTACCTTCCTCCAAGGAGATACTTTCAGGAAAACCTCATCACCGACCTCAAACTCAAGATCTCGAAGTCTCAAGTCGGCATAAGACTTATGTCTGTCAAAAGCAACCTTAAGCCGATCTCGAATCAATCTGACTGTCTGCTCGGCCTCACAGACTATGTTTGGTCCCAACAGTCTATGCTCATTAAGTTCAGTCCATCCAATCGGTGACCTACACTTACGTCCATACAGAGCCTAATACGGTGCCATTTTGATACTGGCCTAGTAACTATTATTATATACAAACTCTGCGAGCGGCAAGAAATCCTCCCAACTACCACTGTAATCGAGAACACAACCTCTCAACATGTCCTCAAGAATCTGAATCACACGCTCAAACTGTCCGTCAGTCTGCGGATGATAAGATGTACTGAAGTTCAACCGAGTACCCAAAGTAGAGTGAAGTGCCTTCCAGAACTTTGCTATAAATCTCGGATCACGATCAGAAATAATCGATATCGGTACTCCATGAAATCGAACAATCTCAGAAATATAAAGCCGAGCCAACTTACTCAAAGGATAGTCGACTCAAACCAGAATGAAATGCGCAGACTTAGTCAAACAGTTCACTATAACCCAGATGGAGTCCTTCTTAGACGGAGTCATCGGAAGACCACTAACAAAATCCATAGTCACATGCTCCCACTTCCACTGAAGAATCCCGATGTGCTGAAGCAACCCAGATGGACGCTGATGCTCTGCCCTGACTCTCTAACAAGTAATACACTTAGACACAAATCCGACAACATCCCGTTTAAGACCTTTCCACCAGTACCTCTGACGAAGGTTCTTATACATCTTAGCACAACCAGGATACATAGAATAGGGGCTGTCATGTGCCTCGCGAAGAATAACCTGTTTCAACCCAGATTTCCTCAGAATGCAATACCGGCCTCAGAAACACAAAACAACATCCTGATCAATAGTAAAATCCACATATGTACCCTTAGAAACCTCTCTGATATGGTGCATAAGAAAAGGATCAGTAGACTACTAAGCTCGAATATCAGATATCAATGTAGGAATAACCTAAAGTTCTGCCATCAAACTACCATCCTCAAACAAACTCATCCGAGCAAACAAGGTCCTCAAATCCGAGATGGCGTTACGACTCAAGGCGTCGGCAACCACGTTCGCCTTCTCCGGGTGATACTCTATCTCATAGTCATAATCCTTGAGAAGTTCCAACCATAGACGATGTCTCAGATTCAACTCTTTCTGCGTAAGAAGGTACTTTAGACTTTTGTGATCGGTGAAGATATAGCACTTCTCTCCGTAGAGATAGTGTCTCCAGATTTTCAGAGCAAAGATCACAACAACAAGCTCTAAATCATGGGTAGGGTAGTTGCACTCATGCGCTTTCAACTGACGAGAAGCATAGGCCACTTACCTTCCCCTCCTACATCAGAACACATCCCAATCTCGTGTGGGAGGCATCACTGTATACCGTATAAGCCTTCCTAGGCTCAGGCTAAATCAGAATCGGTGCTTCAGTCAACACGGTCTTAAGCTTCTCAAAACTGGTCTGTTGAGCCTCAGTCCAGACAATAGGAATATCCTTCCTCATAAGTTTAGTCAAAAGAGCTGCAATAATCGAGAAACCCTTCACAAACCTCCAATAGTAGCCAGCTAAACCCAAGAAGCTTCGAATCTCAGGAATATTCTTGGGCTATTTCCAGCTCAAAATAGCCTCAATCTTCTTTAGATCAAACTAAATACCATTAGCAGAAACCACGTATCCTAAGAAGGTAACCTCAGTCAACCAAAATTTACATTTACTAAACTTTGCATACAACTGCTTCTCTCGCAAAGTCTGTAGGACAATTCGGAGATGTTCCTCATGTTCTGCCTCCGATTTAGAATAAATTAGTTTGTCGTCAATGAAAACCACCAAGAACTGATCCGGGTAGGGTTGAAACACCCTATTCATCATATCCATAAATGCTGCAGGGGCATTCGTCAATCCAAACGACATCACTAGAAACTCGTAATGACCATAACGAGTCCGAAAAGCGGTCTTTAACACATCAGAATCCTTAACCTTGAGTTGGTAATAACCCGATCTCAGGTCTATCTTAGAAAATACCGAAGCTCCCCGAAACTGGTCGAACAAATCATCAATACGAGAAAGGGATACTTGTTCTTGATCGTTAGCTTGTTCAACTTCCGATAGTTAATACAAAGCCGAAGTGATCCATTCTTCTTCTTCACAAACAAAACAGGGGCTCCCCAGGGAGAAATACTAGGTCGGATGAAACCTTTATCTAGCAATTCATGCAACTGAATCTTCAATTCCTTGAGTTCTTTCGGTGCCATCCTTTAAGGAGCCATAGAGACAGGGGTTGTACCCTGATAAACATCTATGCCAAACTCAACCTCATTACGTTTTGGCGGTACCCCCGGCAATTCCTCCAGGAAAACATCTGGAAAATCCCTAACCACTCGGATCTTATCCAAACTAGAATCTGACTGCCTCGAGTCAAGAATATAAGCAAGGTAGGCAACGACCCCATGTCGAATCATCTTTTCCGCTTTGAGAGCCGAAACAACATTGGACATGTAACCTCTACGCTCTCCCACCAAGATCACCTCGCACCCATCTGAGGTTTTCAGAGTCGCCCTTTTTCCTTTCACAATCCAAACTGACTCGATGAGCGGATAACCAATCCATTACGAGAATAAGTTCGAACTCTCTGAAAGGTAACTCTATCAAATCAGCAGAAAATATTTTCCCTTGAATCTCCAAAGGGCAATTCTTGTACACCTTAGTAACCACGACATGGTCACCCATTGGACTATGAACTAAAACTACATTCAAAGTATTCTCAACCGGAATTTCAAGTCCCCCAGATACCGAACTCGCAACATACGAATGAGTAGAACCAATATCCAATAATGCAATATACGAGATATAGTGAATAGAAAAGGTACCAACGTTAAAAAAAATTTTACTTATTTATTTTTAAATTTTAAAATAATATAATATATTAAATCATACCCTAAATTTATTAAAGGGAAAACTACACCGGTGGTCCCCTAACTATGCCTGTCTTCCTACTTTGGTCCCAAAACTATGTTTTTCGGCAAAAGAGTCCCTTCCGTTACATAGTTCTCCTGTTTTGGTCCCCGACGTTAAATAACTAACGGTTTTGCTGACGTGGCATTTTTTAATATTTTTTTAAGGCTGACGTGGCATTTTTTAATATTTTTTTAATCATTTCTCTCTCCTCTTATATATTATTTTTATTTAATTTTATTCACCCAATCATGTTGTGACACGTGTCACTACACTATTAGGTGAAAAAAAACCCCCAAAATCCTTAAAATTGGACTTGGTACCACTGGGATTCGAACCCAGGACCACTAGCGCACCAAGCATGCACTTAAACCAACTAGGCTAGGCTAGATACTTGATTCCAATCTACTAACAATTATATTTAAGCTGTACAAATTAACCCCAAAAAAACCTAAAAACATAATTGGTGCCGCTGGGAATCGAACCCAAGACCCCCAGCGCATAAGGCATGCGCATGAACCAACTATGCTAGGCTGGTTACCTGATTCAAATCTACTAACATTTATATTTAAGCTGTACAAATTAACCCAAAAAAATATTTTTAAATTAGAAACAACACATTCGAACGCAATACCTTATTGAATTTTTTTTAAAATATTTAACCACCAAGTTAAACTAGTAAATTGTGCTATTTTTAAATTAAATATATTTAACTAAATTATGTTTAAAATTAAAAAATCAAACTAATTTTTTACTTTGATTGATAATAACAAAAATAATTAAATATTTATTTATTATTATAAAATTATTATAAATTAATATTTATTTATTATAAAATTAATATTTATTAATAATATAAGAGGAGAGAAATAATCAAAAAATATTAAACTAATAATATTTATTAATATTATATTTAATATAATAAATAAATATTAATTTATAATAATTTTATAATAATAAATAAATATTTAATTAGTTTTGTTATTATCAATCAAAGTAAAAAAATTAGTTTGATTATTTAATTTTAAACATAATTTAGTTAAATATATTTAATTTAAAAATAACACAATTTATTAGTTTAACTTGGTGGTTAAATATTTTTTAAAAAAATCAATAAGGTATTGCGTTCGAATGTGTTGTTTCTAATTTAAAAATATTTTTTTGGGTTAATTTGTAGAGCTTAAATATAAATGTTAGTAGATTTGAATCGGGTAACCAGCCTAGCATAGTTGGTTCACGCGCATGCCTTATGCACTGGTGGTCCTGGGTTTGATTCCCAGCGGCACCAATTATGTTTTTAGGTTTTTTTGGGTTAATTTGTACAGCTTAAATATAAGTGTTAGTAGATTTAAATCAAGTATCCAGCTTAGCTTAGTTGGTTTAGGCGCATACTTGGTGCGCTGGTGGTCCTGGGTTCGAATCCCAGGGCACCAAGTCTAGTTTTGAGGATTTTTGGGGGGGTTTTTCACCTAATAGTGTAGTGACACGTGTCACAACATGATTGGGTGAATAAAATTAAATAAAAATAATATATAAGAGGAGAGAGAAATGATTAAAAAAATATTAAAAAATGCCACGTCAGCCTTAAAAAAATGTCACGCCAGCAAAACCGTTAGTTATTTAACGTCGGGGACCAAAACATGAGAACTATGTAAAGGAAGGGACTCTTTTGCCGAAAAACATAGTTTTGGGACCAAAGTAGGAAGACAGGCATAGTTAGGGGACCACCGGTGTAGTTTTCCCTTTATTAAAATACCCATGTCTTCTTCCTAATTTTTTCAATGTTTTCCAACGTCATTCTCTTTCACCAAAGCCTAAATACCTAGGATTTAAATTGAACAAACAAGAACCTCCAATTCAACCAGTAGCTTGAGGAAACATAGAAAATTTGGCAAGTGCAATAGAAAATTCAACAACAAACACAGTAATGTCACGACTCAAACAAGAAGAAATGTGGAATTTTTATCAGAATAGAGGTGAGGAAGAAGTAGATTCAGAGAGAGAGAAGAAAGGGATAAGATCAATTTCATTCCGGCAAAAAACATGTCTATTACAACGTCACCAAAACCCTTAAAACATGCCCATGATAGAAATGACCTCGTTTTATCTATTAACACGGGTCTCCCCAAAACTCACCGTTTCATTAAACGGTTTTCCCCTTAAACAGAATTTAAACACTAACCAACTAACATTTGAAAACCCTTCAACGGTCAAGTCTTCCTCTTCGAGCCATTACATTACTCCCTTCTTCGAAAACCATACTTGTCCTCAAGTATCAAACTGAGGGTAGTGTTGCTTCAGCACATGTAGTACTTCCCACGTCGCATCTTTTGGGAACGAGTTAGACCATTCCACTAGGACCACAGTCACAGCACGGTTACCTCTCCTTCCCAGCCTCCTGTCTAGTATTCTGCATGGTTCCTTGTTTATGCTTCCATCAGGATTGACCACTGACAGTTCAGACTGCACCCTGTCGGACCCAACTCTCTTCTTCAGCTGAGAGACGTGAAAAACAGGATGGGCTCGCGAACCCAGGGGTAACTGCAGTTTATAAGCCACCTTGCCCACCTTGCTAATCACTTCATACGGTCCAAACCATTTAGGTGACAGTTTTTGGCATCTTCTCGACACGACGGTTTGTTGTCTATACGGTTGCAACCTGAGGAACACCAAATCACCAACTTGGAACTCACGATCCTTCCTCTTTTTGTCTGCCTGAATTTTCATCTGATTCTGTGCTCTCTTCATATGAAACTGCAACATCTTGAGAGCTGCTTCTCTGTGTTGCAGGCTTCTGTCTACTTCCGCAACCAATGAATCACCAGCAATATAAGGGACATGTACTGGAGGTGGTTGGCCATACAGTGCTTGGTAAGGGGTCACCTGGATTGCTGAGTGAAAAGTGGTGTTGTACCACCATTCAGCAAGGTGGAGCCAATCACACCACTCCTTTGGTCATTCCCCAGCCATACATCTCAGGTAGGTCTCCACACATTGATTTACCCTTTCTGTTTGCCCATCGGATTGGGGGTGATAGGATGTCGAAGCATTGATTGTCACTCCCAGCTTACTCATCAGCTCCTTCCAAAAAGTACTCATGAAAATTCGATCCCTGTCACACACTATGTCCACTGGTAACCCATGCAGCTTGAATATGTTTTCAAGGAAGATTTGCGCAATTGACTTAGCTGTGAATGGGTGAGCTAAAGCCACAAAATGAGCATACTTGGTTAATCGATCCACAACTACAAAGATACAATCTTTCTTCTTGGATTGAGGTAACCCTTTGATAAAGTCTATGCTAATCGAGCTCCAAATTGCATTAGGGATGGCCAATGGTTGTAGTAATCCCCCAGGAAGGCTCAACTCTCCCTTGTTCCTCTGACATATCATGCATTCTCTCACTGTGTTCTTGACTTCTCTCCTCAACCCCTTCTAGTAGAAAGTAGAAGTAATCCTATGGATGGTAGCCTTCGCACCTGAATGTCCACCCATAGCACTCCCATGAAAAAATTGTATTATATCTCTCCTTAGCTCAGGGACCTGTCCAACGACCAACTTCTCTTTCCTTTTCAGTAATTTCCCATCCTATTTGTACTTCACATGCTTCAAGCTTCCTTTTTCCTTCTCCTTGATCAGCTTTTGTAACTTCTCATCTACTTGCCAAGAGGCAATAACCTTTTCCAGCAGATCTGTGGTTATCTTACTCACTCCCATGGTCATCAAGCTTCCTTCTTCAGGTCTCCTTGATAGCACATCAGCCACTATGTTGTTACACCCCTTCCTATATTGCACCTCATAGTCGTACCCCATCATCTTGATCACCCATTTCTGGTGGAAGGGTGTTATAGCTTGATTTTCAGTTAGGAACTTAAGGCTTTGGTGGTCGGTTCGAATAATGAAGTGTCTTCCAATTAGATACGCTGCCCATTTCTTAACTGCCATCAAGGCAGCTAACATTTCTTTCTCGTATACGGATAATCCTTGATAGCGAACCCCAAGTCATTTACTAGAGAATGCCACTGGTTTCCTTCTTTAAACTAATACAGCTCCCACACCCACATTCGAAGCATCTGTTTCTACTATAAAAGGCAGATTAAAGTCAGGGAGTGTCAAGACTGGTGCTGAGCTAACACATTCCTTCAAGCTTTCAAAAACTGCTTCCTCGTTTGACCCCACTTCCATCCATCTTTTTTTAGCAACTCAGTCAATGGTCTCGCAATGCATCCATACCCCTTCACAAACCGTCTATAATAGCCAGACAAGCCAAGGAATCCTCTTAATTCCTTAGCTGATTTGGGACTTGGCCACTCTTTAATACACTTCACCTTAGATTGGTCCATCGCAATGGTCCCTTTAGAGATTACATAGCCCAAATAATCAACTTCCACTGCTCCAAAACAACATTTGGATTGCTTAGCATACAACCTTTGTGTTCTTAAGATCAACAAGATCTCCTTCAAGTGCATTAAGTGTGAATGCCAATCTGGAGAGTAGATCAGAATGTCATCGAAAAACACCAGTACATACCTTCTCAATTGTGACTTAAAGACTCGATTCATCAGTCCTTGGAATGTTGACGGTGCGTTAGTGAGTCCAAATGGCATCACTAAGAACTCATAGTGGCCTTCATG
Organism: Hibiscus trionum; assembly: GCA_030270665.1. NCBI lineage: Eukaryota > Viridiplantae > Streptophyta > Magnoliopsida > Malvales > Malvaceae > Hibiscus > Hibiscus trionum. The sequence goes on from BSYR01000016.1 coordinate 3,742,648, forward strand.
AGTTCTAAAAGTTTTCTTAGGGATGTCAGCTTCATGCATTCTAATTTGGTGATACCCCGACCTGAGGTCCAGTTTCGAAAAAAAATTACAGATCCCAACTCGTCCAGAAGTTCTTCAATGACAGGCATTGGGAAACTATCCTTGATAGTGACCTGATTGAGCTTCCTATAATCAATACACATACGCCACGTGTCATCCTTTTTCCTTACCATAACCACAGGAGATGAGAACGAGCTATTGTTGTCCTTGATGATTCCTGCCTGCAGCATTTCCTTCACCATCTTCTCGATAGCATCCTTTTGATAATTCGGGTGCCTATAAGGTTTCACCTTCACCACAGTTTCCTCTTTTATCAACTTGATCTTGTGATCATGACCTCTATCTGGTGGCAACCCTTGCGGCTCTTCGAACGCATCCCTGAACTGCAGCAACAACTACTGAATTTCCACTGGGATCGTATCACATTTAGTAGCCATTCCCAATTGAGGACTTATCAAGCAAACAGCTGCACTATATGACCCCTTATGCATCCTTAATAGTTTTTCACAAGCATTAGTCTCAATCCATTGTACCTCTCCAACTTGAATCCCAGCTAATTTCACCCTGTTCCCCAAATGCTGGAACTCCATAACATGATTGACAAAGTTCCATTCAACCTTGCCCAAGCCAGTTAGCCATTGCATCCCTAGAACCTTATGGGTCAGTGAAAAAAATTGTTCCCTTTCAAAAGTTTCAGTTCCTAATCCTATATCAAGGTTATGGGGCAGTCGCAGCTAGCCGTTCTCTTCAGAGTCGTAACATTTACGACGGTTGCTGTCAGCTTGACATTCAGTTTTGGGATGACCCAGGAGTAACTGATTTTGAGCTTGAAACTCAGTTAGAAGACTCGGGTAACATGAAGGTGTTTGATAAAATGGGCGTGAAAGAAAATGAAGTTAAAGATGTTGTTCCAGATGGTGGAGTGATAGATGTTGTTCCAGATGGTGGAGTGATAATGAAGGATGAATCAATGGACAATATTGGAGGTTTACATGAGGCTAATGCAGTGGCTAGGGCACTCCCTCCTCCTTCAACAGCCTCGTTGTCAGTGGCGCATCCTACGTCGTCGGTCTCTTCGCCGATTATGGTGAAAGCAATGATGACAAAGAATTTAGACGCTTCGTTCAAGGGTTGCATTCAACCGGTTCAGGTAACCTTTCAACCATCTCCATTTCTAGATCAGATTCCTCTGTTGGGTTCTTCAAATTTAAACCTGAATCGTGTCATTGATAAAGTTAGTAGAGTTTATGCTTTGCAAGACCGATTGAAAGAATTTGGTTACAAGCTTGAGGACGATCCGTTTGAGAAACTCGAACGAGAGTTTTCAACAAGGCTTATTAATGCCAATGACTTGGGTGAGAATGAGGATCCCTACGGGTTTATGCTACTATTAATGGGAGATGAATTAGTGATAGTAGATAAAAATTTATTGCTGCCTGTGAATAAAGTTATGGGTGTGAAAGATCCCTATAGATTTAGGCTTTTAGTGATGGGGAATCATTTAAGTGACTTAAGCTTTAAAGACACTTCCTTACCATTTTTTGCTGGGTATGCTCTTAATGAAGCACCTGAACTTGTTGTGGTTGTGACATTGTTAAAGGAGCTTGATGCTAGCAAAAGGTTGTGCACCCTAGTTGAAGGAGAATCCCTGATGAATGATGAGACTTCTAGCAACCAATTAGTAGATGCTGATGCAAAATTAAACTTCAATGATAATTTTGCATTTTGTCATAAATATATATTTTCTCTTTGTGATCCATCACACGCGGATCCTCGAGAAGTGGCAGCTGCCAAAGCTGATTTGAATTACACTTGCTTGTATGGAGAAATTAGTTGTATGGTGAATGGGGCAGGGTTAGCAATGGTGACAATGCATATAATTAAGTTGCGTGTGAGAACTGCTGCTAAATTTTTTGATGAAGATGGGAATGCATCTGAATGGCAAGTGGTTGAGGTGTGTAAGATTTTGACTTCGGATGAAAAAGTGAAAGTAAGTTTGGTGAATATATTCGGGATAAGAAAATGTGATGTGATTGCAAGTGGGATCATCAATGCTGCCAAAAATGTTGCCTTTAAGGTTCATGAGATGGTATGTCATGGGAAAACAAGTGCATCTGCTCCATCTTTGTCATTTTCTGAGTATCCTCATTTACTTCATACTGGAGAATACGAGTCCTTTCGACCCAAAGGCATTGTTATCCTTGTTGAATCATTTGGTTGGAGAATTGTTAACAGTGCGAGAACTTATGATATGGCTAAGGCTCTTGCAACAGCAGTAAAAAGCGTAATGGCTCTACATTCTGATATTTTACGCCAAGAAATCAGATTGAATATGAGCTTCATCACTACCCATTTCTTGCAAAGTGAAGTGCTTGGGAAGGTTAGTAAGCGGTGTCACTGTCATTACAATCAGAAGTGGTTATCTTTATCTAATAGTGTTTCGTATCTTTTGGGAAATACACCGAGCTGGCTTCTGTCTCTGTCAATTTTCTGTCCTTTGTACAAGCACAAACTTAGGATTATGGATATTGATTCACGTCTGCTACTGTGATTTACTAATTGGTTACCAAGAGTGATTTTTACTGCCCGTGGGTCACATTACGAAATACCAGAAGTTAAAGAGATGATAAATATTGTTGCTGCTTGGTTTTTTCTGTATGTTACACTCAATACCTCAGAGAGGAGCATGATTGTACGGGTCTATAGAATTGAATTTACTTTAGTGCTGGAAAAGCTTGACATATTTTTCTCTTTCGATCCAGCTTTGCAGAAAAGAGCTTTGGGCAATGTTTGGTCCAACCATTTAAAGAAAAGCAAGGATGATCCAATGTTAATCAAGGATGGTGGTTTCAAAGGCTTGGCTTGCTGTTTTATATTTAATCCTTGAGGACAAGGATTGTTCGAAGGAGGGAGTATTGTAATAGTCTTTAAGTCAAGAAAGCAAAACGTTGCCGTTTTGTTCTTTATTAGTTTAAGTCTTGTTGTTTTCTTAGTGAAATGGTGAGTTTTGGACCAGAATTGTAGGGTAAAAAGGTATCGAGCTGTAGAGAAAGGTTATCGAACGAATGAATGAAAATATCTGTCTCCCTCAAAATTTCTGCTTCTTTTCTTATCTAATTCTTCTATCATCTCGTTTATTCATTTTATTCATTTTTCTCTTGCGATCCAGCTTTGTAGAAAAGAGCTTTGGGCAATGTTTGGTCCAACCATTTAAAGAAAAGCAAGGATGATCCAATGTTAATCAAGGATGGTGGTTTCAAAGGCTTGGCTTGCTGTTTTATATTTAATCCTTGAGGACAAGGATTGTTCGAAGAAGGGAGTATTGTAATGGTCTTTAAGTCAAGAAAGCAAAACGTTGCCGTTTTGTTCTTTATTAGTTTAAGTCTTGTTGTTTTCTTAGTGAAATGGTGAGTTTTGGACCAGAATTGTAGGGTAAAAAGGTATCGAGCTGTAGAAAAAGGTTATCGAACGAATGAATGAAAATATCTGTCTCCTTCAAAATTTCTGCTTCTTTTCTCATCTAATTCTTCTATCATCTCATTTATTCATTTAATTCTGTTCTTTGAGATTTGGACTGTTACAAGTAACTTGAGAAAAGAACACCAATCAAACAAATCAATTTCATTTCAATTTTATGGTAAGTGAAGCAAAGAAACAAAATTTGGGGGGGGGGGTTTTTTGCGGCATACCCTTTATCCAGGCACCATTGCCATTAGAATTAGCATTCCTGTAGATGTTATTGTTGTTTTGCAAAACAAAGTTGTTTCCATTGAGTCCATTGTTAACATGTGAGTGAGGCAAAAATTCTTCAGCCATGGGATTAAGCTTAGAGAACAGTTCTTGTAACTTTCTCATCTCTCTCTTGAAGCTGTCCCCGAGCTCATCATTACCACCGCCGCCATTGTTGCTCTTTTGTAAACCACCGCTGTTGGTTATGGGATGGGGTCCACCGATCTTGTTGTTGCCAAGAATGTGTTGGAGAATGAGGATCCTGCCAATAATACTCATGAAATCAATCCTACTTGCTACCTTGGTTATCATAATTTTTGCAATGAAAACGCTTATAGTTTACCTTTAACAGAAGGGAATTATTTTATGAAGTCGGTTGAGGCAGAGGAGAGGCACGACAGGGAATAATGCTGAAAACATTGGAAAATTAGAGAAGAAGAGATGGGGGAGAAGAAGATGAGGGTATTTTGAGAAATATAATTAAATTAATAAATAGTTTAATATATTTATTTTATTTTAAATTTTAAAAATAAATAAAGAAAATGATGTGGCGCGTTTTTATTGGTGAAAATATATATTTTTTTAACAGTGTTAGCTTTTTAGGGCGAAATGGGTAACGGAGAAAACGTTATGGGGCAAAAATGGTCAAAATAAACTTTAGAGGCAAGTTAAGAAAACATGTAAAGTTTAAGGGAAAAGTGTATTAAGCCTATAATTTATAGTTTTTTTGGTAAATTACATAAATGACCACCAGCCGTTAGAGGTTAACGGCAGGGTGACGTGGCAGTTAAAAAAATAAAGGTATAATTACATTAATTGTTTAATTATGTGGCAACACGTGTCACTATCTTATTGGAGGGATTTAATTATTTATATTTGATTAAATAAATTTATTTTCATCCTTCAGTGTCACCACCTGATTAAAGGAAGAAAATAAAATTAATCACAAATGCAATTTGGGAGGATCAAACATGTGTCTCCCAACCACAAAGAGTACTGGCTTACCAGCACGCCCAATGCTATATTGTGATATAATTCTTACAATATAGTATATGTAAATGAACATCAAAAACTGAAAATCTCCATCATCATCAGCAACATTTTTCATTTTCTTCAGCTTCATCAAATCCCCAAAAATTATTGCTTGTTTCGATAGAAAGGCCATGAAGGAGCTACCGGTTACCAGCACGCCCAATGCTATATCATGTTACTAGCATTTTTGTTCAAATGAAGTTCATACCGTTCTTGTATGGAAGCTTTGAGCATGGCTGGTGGGAAGCGGTGATGTTTAAGATAGGTTCTAGCAACGTTTGACGTTTAAGATCTTGCTCAGCACTAGTTTTATCAGGATCACTAAAATCAGAAAGCTCACAACACAGATTCAATTTACTGATAAAATGGTTCTGTTTCTGTGGATTTGAAACATCCGTGAAAGATAGGTTGGGCTCCACCGCCTCCACACCAACCATGATGCTAGCAGGAAAAACAGCCGAGGACACCTGTTTAACAACACTTAGTGGACTTGATATATTGTCCCCGATACTTGTGCATTGAGCTCCATTGCCCGAGTTAGAAGTATTGTTTTCGGATTGGGCAAATATGCTCGAAGCTTCCATACAAGAACAACAAGAACTTCATTTGAACAAAAATGCTTGTAACACGATATAGCATTGGGTGTGCTGGTAACCGATAGCTCCTTCATGGTCTTTCTATCGAAACAAGCAATAATTTTTGGGGATTTGATGAAGCTGAAGGAAATGGGAAATGTTGCTGATGATGATGTGATGGAGATTTTTAGTTTTTGATGTTCATTTACATATACTATATTATAAGAATTATATCACAATATAGCATTGGGCGTGCTGGTAAGCCAGCACCCTTTGTGGCTGGGAGACACAAGTTCGATCCCCTCAAATTGCATTTGTGATTAATCAAATATAAATAATTAAATCCCTCCAATAAGATAACATGTGTTGCCACCTAATTATATAATTAATTTAATTTATTAAATTAAAATTAAGACTAAATAGTAATGACCAAATATGTAATTATACCCTTATTTTTTTAACTGCCACGTCACCCTGCCGTTAACCTCTAACGGCTGGTGGTTAAATTGCACCCAATTTAATAATATGATTGTTTAATTTCTTCGAAAAAAAGTAAGGTGGTCAAATTGCGACTTTTGCAATAATATGGTGGTCATTTATTTAGTTTACCTTTTTTTTATCCTACATGGTTGTTGAAGTTCGACATTGTTCTCTTGCCTTTGGTGGCTATTACAACTTTCTCCTCTTCCCTCCGCCGATATTTGGTGGCTTCTTTCCTTGGCTTTTTGTTTCGGGCTTGTTAGGTGTTATGGCTTGGTTGTTTTAACCTTTGTTATGTTTTGTCTTAATTTTTTTCTAGATATTCATTGCCTGCCTTTGTATAATTTTTCTCTTATAATGAAGAATGTTTATTTTAGGTTAATTTTTTTTGCCCATTTCGGCTACAAAACATCCTCTTTCACATTGATATTAAAGTAGATTAAAAATTTTGTAGAAATTAACACATTGACCAAACACCTTGTCGTATCCGTCGAGGCATCACAAGCCACGATACTATCGTTTACAAAAAATAAATAAGAGTTTGACCCTTTCGTCCATATCACATTCTTGTGATAATTTTATTTCACTTCGTCATGTTTAGCAAATAAAAAATAAGGTAAACTATAATAAATGTCACCTAATTATGGGTAAAATTAGAATCACTTTGGCGAAGATTTATTAGACAATGAAAACTCTTTCCGATCATACTATAAATATGACACCAAACTAACATAGTGTATGATCAATGATACCCGTCTTGAATCAAACCTACCTTCAACATCATAGCCTCCAAAAAAAATCATTCTACGGACATAGGGATGACACTGGTCGGGTCGAGTTTTTGGCCCATCCGAACTCGACCCGAAAATAAATATTATAAATTTGAATCTAACTCGAACCGAAAATAAATACACTAAAATTGACCATGACTCGACCCAATTGATAAAAATAATAATTAAGGGGACCTAATTGTAAAAAATAATTTTAGGGGACTTAATTGTAAAAATTATAATTTGAAGGACTAAATTATAAATAAAAATTTTAATTTTAAGGACAAAATTATTTAAAAATATATAAAGAGGGGTATTATTATAAATATCCTAAAAATTTAAGAGAAAATTACATAAATAATCTCGAATCGGGTCGAGTATTTTCTACTCTAAAACAAATCCAACATAACCCGACTTCACCTAATAAAAATTCGGCCGACCTAAACCCGGTTTTTATTAAAAAAAATATTGACCCGATTGAGGCAGGTCGTGTCGGAACTCGACCCGTCCCGAAGATGCCCATCCCTAATTCTACCTGATCATAAAAGCCTTTTCATAAATGTCGAAAATCATAGTTTCGAGATAAACAAAAAGAGATCCGCTTGAAATCGGGATTTTGAACCCGACGTGAATCGAACACGCAACCTTCTGATCTGGAGTCAGACGCGCTACCATTGCGCCACGGATCCAGCGGTGGTAATTCCCCGTTCAAAAAATATTTATTTATTTATTTGTTTATACAATTTGATTTTGATATTGTTGTGCCTGTATTGGTGTGATATTCTCTTAACCACCTCCTTCGCTTCACAGCCTTCTCATCTTTCCCATTTCTTTCCATTCAAGCTTTCTGCCATTTCTCACTCGTTGAATGCTGCTATATTTCTCTCTAACTTTGCCTTCATCCCACAGCTAAGTAAGATCTTCCTTCTTCTTCTTCTTCAATTCATCCAAGTTTGTTGAAATTCTTTCTTCTGGGAATCCGGGTTTGTTTTTCTTGAGATTCGGGAAAACCCCATTTGGTTTTATTTGCCACTGATGCGAAATGGTTTGTTATGTAGATTATATCTTTCAGCTTGAATTTTTTAAAAAGGCTGTAATTTGAGTGTTAGATATGTATAGGTGTGTTGGTTTCTTTGTTCACAATGTTCTGGAAATGCTTCGAGATGAAAGGATTGTTTTTGTTGGAGATTCTTATGAGTAGAAAGCAGTGGGAATCATTGATATGCTTGCTCATGACCGGAGTAGAACATAACATTTATTGTATTGTCACTTTGTTGTCCAATGGATGTCGGAATTCTAACTATGAAGGATGCTCAAGTTTTGGAACACTTACCCTGTTGCTATCAGTTACTATTCCTAAGTTGCCCGATTTGAATGATTAGTTAAATTGATGCTTGAAGGGTACAAGGAAAAATATTCTAAACTGAAAGAGAACACTGGTGAAGCCTCACTGGCCTTTGTTGCACTCACATTTTTATTTGTAAAATGTGTTTTTCTCACCATTTAGTATCCAATGAACTTACTATGACTAGCTGAAATGACATTTCCCAGATGCTTATACATACCCTTGTAAGAAAATTTCCTAAATGTCTTCTTTGGCAGTGGTTGCTACTTCCAGGTTGGGAACTCAGTAAAGCTTGGAATGTCAATTCCTGCTGCATATAAAACAGCATTAAGTACTTGGGCATCATGGGTTGAGAACACGATTGACGCCATTGGTGTCTTCCCAGCTTACCTGATGTCTGGAATGAAATTTTCCTGTCTTACCTGCTTGCTGATTATGGAGTTCCTGCAGTGAATGGAAAGCAATGTGAGTTCATTTCCTTTCTAATTTCACTTCTTCCAGTTGTAATTTATACACCGCTCAGTTTGATACTATTCATCTTCTAAAATGAATGCAAACTATTAGAGGCTTGATGAATTGATCATATATTGAATGGCGTGCTTGAGTTCCTTTATTACTATGTGATATGTTACTTAGGCTCGGGTGTAAGTGTCAAATACGCGTATGTATCTTACATGGGTATTCCATGTATTTGGAGGTCATATCTTCAAATAATGTTTCGGACACTAGAGCTGGGAACGGGTACTTTAAAAATGAATCAATGGAGGATGAGAGAGATCTGGATCAAATCATGCAAGATCGTAGGGCTGCCGAGTTGGAGCTTGATACCCGTGATGCCCGCCTCTCCAATCGTAAGCTTCCTCAGCTTCTCCATGACCAGGGTCGGTAAATTGCTCCATAGCTTACCATTTTTTTTAAATCTGGTTCAATATTTTATTTCATTGTACTTGTACATGAAGCGGTTAATACATGGAGTTGAAATGATGCTTGCAGACACGGATGATGACAATTATAGGCCTTCTAAGCGACCGAGAGCCGATTTCAGACCTCCGACTACACCGAGAAGCCAGGATGACACTGATGCGATGCAGAGTTCGCCGGGAAGGTCACGACAAGGCCATTCACGGGATGATGTACCTATGACTGACTGAACTGATGACTACCCTTACGAGGTTCAGACTTCTCCTCAACTTCAATTATGTTGGCATTTCAAATTACATCTAACTTTCCTCATTGTACTCAGGATGATGATGATGATCAAGGCAAGTTCGAGATGTACCTTGTCCAAGGAAAATTGAGAGAGTGGGTTACTAGAGATGAAGTGCATTGCTTCATCTTTGAGAAGTTCAGTGATTTCATACTGAGATATGTCAACCCAAAGAATCAACATGGAGACATCGAATATGTACGCCTCATAAATGAGATGGTGTCAGGTAAATCATACACTCATCATTGAATATGTTTGATCAATGTTAAAAGCAGTGATTTCATATTCTGTTTTTGCTGTTAATTGTTCCATTTTGCAGCTAACAAGTGCAGCTTGGAGATTGATTACAAGCAGTTCATTTTTGTTCATCCTAATATTGCTATCTGCCTGGCTGAAGCCCCTCAATCTGTCCTAGAAGTTATGGAAGATGTTGCCCAAAGGGTGGTTTTTTATTTGCACCCGAACTACAGAAACATCCACCAAAAGATATATGTCCGCATTACAAACATTCCAATTTATGATCAAATTCGGGATCTTAGGTAATATAGAATATTCACTATATATCATCATTTGGTAATTTCCCTTTAAATATAGTTTCAGTTTTACCTTTTTTATTTGGTTGTTTTCAGGCAAATCCATTTGAACGACATGGTTCGTATCGGGGGTGTTGTGACTAGATGCTCTGGGGTCTTTCCCCAGTTGCAACAGGTAAAATACGATTGCAACAAGTGTGGAGCAATTTTGGGACCATTCTTTCAAAATTCATATTCAGGGGTTAAGGTTAGTTCCTGCCCTGAATGCCAATCAAAGGGGCCCTTCACTGTCAACATTGAGCAGGTAAAGTTTTTTGCTCTCTGCCCATGCACATATACCTGTTTTTTTTTGTAGACAAGAAAGGATTATTAGTTGGATTCTATTTTTGAGCTACTGTTTGTTATTAAGAATCAAAACAGCTCCAGTTAAGCTGCAAATAAGTTTTGATTAGTCCTAGCTGTGGTTTAGGTTTTTTGATAAATTTCCCGTCTCAATCAACATCTAATTATTGTAATGATTTGAGATTTTGATTTCATTATATGTTCTTCCTTGTCTTGTTGCAAACGGTATACAGGAACTACCAAAAGCTCACACTCCAGGAAAGCCCAGGAACTGTACCTGTGGAAGGCTTCCAAGATACAAGGAAGTAATATTGCTCAATGATCTAATTGATTGTGCCCATCCTGGGGAAGAAATTGTAGGATCCTCTTCCTATAATTAATTCATACTTCTTTCAACTGTGAGGAACACTAATTTTTGTTTTGCATTCCATGTATCTTTTTCAGGAAGTCACAGGCATTTACACAAATAACTTTGACATGTCATTGAACACTAAAAACGGGTTTCCTGTTTTTGCCACTGTGATTGAGGCAAACTATGTTACAAAGAAACAGGATCTCTTTTCTGCCTACAAACTCACTCAAGAAGATAAGGAAGACATTGAGAGGTTGGCCAAGGATCCACAAATAGGAGAAAGGGTTTTTCATTCATAATACTTTTCTTTTATTCTGAACTGTGCTCTTTTGTAACAAATATTGGAGTGCTCTTTTTTTGTTAGTTTCTGTTTTGAATGCTTGATGGCCCATTTTTTAGATTATAAAGTTCATTGCTCCTTCAATCTATGGTCATGAAGACATTAAATCTGCAATAGCTCTTACTATGTTTGGAGGCCAGGAGAAAAATGTAGAAGGGAAGCACCGACTCCATGGAGACATAAATGTACTACTTCTGGGTGATCCAGGCACAGCAAAATCACAATTCCTGAAGTATGATCTAACTCTCTCAGTTCTTTGGTGTGAATCAGATAGCATGAGCATGCATTTAAAATTTTAAGTATCTTATTTTAAGGTATGTTGAAAAGACGGGGCAGGGAGCTGTTTATGCCACTGGCAAAGGTGCTTCTGCTGTGGGGCTGACAGCAGCAGTGCACAAGGATCTAGTAACTAGGGAGTGGACCCTTGAAAGAGGAGCCCTTGTTTTAGCTGACAAAGGAATTTGTCTTATTGATGAGTTTGATAAAATGAATGATCAAGACAGGTAAGAGAACCTTTCCACCTTTCCTTTACTTCTTTTAGGGTATTACTTGAGCTGTAAAGTTATTGAAACATGTGTATTCATGGTGAGTATCCATGAAGCAATGGAATAGCAAAGCATTAGCATATCAAAAGCTGGGATAGTTACTTCTCTTCAGGTCCGTTGCTCGGTTATTGCTGCTGCAAATCCGATTGGTGGAAGGTATAGATGGTTTATATGTGAGATGATTTGGTCAGTGTCTTTGTAACCCCCTATTTTGACCTAAGAGATTTGCTTAAATTATATTTGTCATTTTAGAAAACTTGCCCCTCAAGAAAGATCACTTAAAAGAAAACGTGTCGAAATACATAAATAATGAAAGAAAACTTAAAATATTCCATACTGAATAGTATTGTCAAATCCGTTCGAATGAGGTCTTCCAAGTACCGAACCTTAAGTTTGAAAATCTTAAACGTATACTAAGGGGGAGTCAGTTATAAAGCTCATTGTGTCTCTAAAGTGCATAATAGTAGTCAATCCAACAGTCAATCAACAATTCAAGATTTAACAGATATTCCGAAGTATTACAAGCAAGGCATATAGATATCATGACATGACATGCACCCATCTACATCACCGTCCGAAGAGTGAGGTTCCCCTAAACCACTCTACACTGCAACACCATGTCCAAAGCAAAACTTATCCCGAAAGATGGAACTACTAATCCGAAGCGAAGTTCAACCCGAAGGATGAAGTCGTTGAGCTTCATCCATACAATATCCCATCCCAAATTATATGGCATGTTATTCGATTTTAGAGTCCGAATGCAATCTTGTTAAACAACTAAGATGCATGTACATAATAGTCCGATTCCGATATGTGTTAATAACATGGTCACAACATTCGAGTCATATAATATTTATCAAATAACATAGCAGAATAGCACACAGTCGAGTCATATAATATTTATCAGATAACATAGCAGAATAGCACACAGTCGAGTCATATAATATTTATAAGATAACAGAGCAGAATAACACATAGATATATATATATATATCATACAGATCATGCAATCAGACATCAAAGACATGTAGCACAGGCAGAGAACACACCTTAGGCAGCTAAACAGTCAACGTCGATAGTGACATCTCCCACGCTCAGCCCTAGCAGAAGGTCAAACAGAATCAGCTCCTAAAAATAAAGAACACTATATAAGATTTCCTACTATGCCACATCGAGTAAACTACGCTTAATAGAAATCTTACTAGCAGATCTCGAAGACTGTGCCACTGGAGGTCTGCTTGGAGGAGGAGAGGTAAAGTCTCAGGGTTAGAGTCCACGTCACCTAAACACAAAAATAACTAAGTCAAACTCTGATGCAACATTTAACAAAAAGCTAAGTTCAACAAATAAACTTGATCCAAAAAGGTATTTCGGGTTCGAATTTGAAGAAACGGACAGCAGAAACGAAACTAGAACGTCGAAAAACTTAGAGGTGAACTCGGCCGAAAAGGTCAACCAAAAGTCAATGCTGACGTTATCATTGACCATGATGACATCATCGTTGACGTCAGCATGCATCAGCATTACAGCAACAGATGACGTCACTACTGACGTCATCCAACTCGGTCAAACATGTCGGTTCGGTTCCCACAACCCGGTTCAGTTCCATCATTCAAACCCAATTCAGATTCAAACCCTAAATTCCCAAATCAATCAAGCCCTAACAACACCCCCCCAACCACACCTTAATCGGTTAACCCAACTTGACAGCAACTAACCAGATCCACGACGGCTGGCAAACCGACGGTGGCGGCAACCCGAAAACCTAACAGACTCGACCACGACACTCACCCAGACCCGAGACGGAGGCGGCGCATGAAGAGGACGGCGGCAGCAGTGCACGATTCAATGCACGGTTTTGAACTCGTTTCCAGCGAAGAACGGCGGCGCACGAAGAGTTGGGTTATCGGGTTTATTTCGCGCGGTGACGAAGAGCGCACCGGTAGGCTTGAAACGCTGAACGGGTGATGATGGCCCTTTGGCCGGAGCTTCAACGGAAAACAGAGAAGGGTGTTCGATTATTTTATTATTTTTCTTTTTGAGAGAAAAGGGGAATGAGAGCGGCGCACAGATACCAAATAGAGGCAAAAGGGGTGTTTACCCTAAACAAATATAAAATTACAGAAGAAGGGTCCCAACTTTAGCCCGCCTAACAACTTGACCTCTATACTTTAACTTTATTCAATTAGGTCCCTAATTCTAATTAGATTAAAATCCGAGATTTCCCCAAATTCTAGGGTTTCCAATTGGGAATTTTCACAATTTAGGGTTTACAAAAAGTGTAACCCACTAGACCTGCCTATGCGTTACATCGGATCCTAGGAAGTCACATTAGGGTCACAAGAGCAACCCACAATAAAAATACACGTGAAAACATTTTTTTTTTGCTCAAAACATTTATTAAACTGTAAAACCAACTTCTGTTTAAAATAACATTTCAAGAAGTCATTTAAATGCTTAACAGAAATTTCAAAAAGTGCTTTACAGACTATATCATAAAACAATACATGACATACATGCCCACTGACTAGACATCACCGTACTCCAAAAGCAACGCCGAGAGAACCCCGAACACTGATGTCACACGTTATACCATGATATATTCTTTTAACCTGCGATGGTAAAAACAACGTGAGTTTGGAAAAGCCCAGTAATACAAAACTACCAAAAGATGCTATAAGTTCATGCAGATATATGGTAGGCATAACATTTTTATGATGTTCCAGGTAGTAACAGTCTTTATTTCCCTTCCGCTATTTCAGGATAATATTACTTGAGAATAACATTACTTGTTCTTTATTCAAACGTTGAGTAACAAACAAGAATTATACAAGCCGATGTATATTACGAAGATGGAACAAAGAGTTTAGTGTTTAGTGTGTTCCAATAAGTGCAGATCAAACAGGCATAAAAACATATCAATCATATCATAAGAACACATAACAGTTCAATACAAATACTCGAGTGCATGCAAGGTTTTACTAGTGTCTACCTTCCAACCTTACACCAAATGCAGTCCCCCAGAACTGCATCCATAAGGACTTACCCTAGGCACGATGGGCATAGGTGCCACCTAAGGGGCTGCCTTAGGTCCATAAGGATTTACCCGTGCTAAAGCATCGGTACCTACTCAAGGGGAGACTTGAGTTCATAAGGATTTATCAGCTGGATTAGGGCTGTACCTGCAGAAACTTCATAACATAACCCAACAATATACCCCAAACAGTAATCGGTGTTCAGATTCCAGATATGAATAACAGAATGCATGTGGCAGACATTCTATTTAGAGTATCAGAAACAGAAGATTCATGCTTTTGACAGATAAATGGGCATACCATTGAGCAAAGCAGACATTTTCATCATTCATCATGCAAACAGATTGTACCATCATAGGTCAAGTTAACAGATCATACTATCAAGTTCATCAGACAATCAAGCAATTCCATCACAGATCAAGCAATCACATAACAAGTATAGGGATTGAGCAGACATACATCAAGTAGGCAGAGAATGTCATCATATATACAGTTCATCATTTCATCTCATTTTCTAACAGAGTGATGCAATCTCAATAACAATTAAAATATTAATCAAACATAATATTGTTTATGATCAAATCATTATGCAATTCATTCAATAGAATATAGCACACATGGAACACACTAGATGAAACATTTTAATTCTTAAAGATACTCGGCATTTACAAAAGGGGACACATTAAACTTTTGACAATTTGAACGAATTTCAAGAACGAGATCCTTATTAGAAAGGGTTCGTAAAATGATTCATACCATGTATTCAAGAATTGATACATCAAGATCTTAGAAAGTTCAAATATATCATGAGTGATTCAGTCATTTAAGCCTACAAGAGCATTATGGTCATTTTATCATACTTGGGCGTTTTGGTAATTCATACCAACGAGGCATAAACAGTTACTCAGGAAATTCTATTTGCTCATCAGGCTTCCAATCATGCATTCAGAGATTTCTATGTTAAGATCTTTCATGATATCGGATACATTTAGGACTATTTTAATTACTTTGGCCAACGAGTGCATTTTGGTCATTTTAACTATCAGAGGTGATTTTGTAATTTAGCTCAATAATGATAAAATGGTGATATACAATATTTAATATTTCTAGAAGTTTTTCGAGCCTCCAGACCGTTCGAACTAACATATCCTAACCTTGCAGTACCAACCAACCCTTATATTAATATCAGGAGTGATTCCACTTTAACCCAAGTCTTATTAGAAATCCTAGAATTTCATCAAATGCCTAACTGCCTATTTAATTTAAGAGGGCATTTTAGTCATTTTGGAAATTGGGATAAATCCACCATTTTTGCCAATTTTACTATTTAGCACCTCCATCATTTACGTACCCGGTAGAGATTAAGTCGTTCTAATCCCTTCGGCCCTTACAGACGGTTATTCATTTTAAAACTTAAGGGTATAATTGTCATTCTAATTAATTAAGAATTTCGGTGCTCGAAGGCACTACAATCCTTTTGGTCATTACAATCATTCCAATTAATTCATGCATTATTGTCGTAAGGATCAGCTCAAGAATACAATGATATTTCTAGTAAATTCACCTTCATGTGTTATACGGAGCTCGGGGAAAAAATCAAAGTTTCCTTTAGTATCACACGCATTTGAATAATGGTGTCGAAGTCTTTTTCAATAGAACATACATCTTAGGTAAGGTACTTTTTTTAATCAGGTTGAATGTAGATTTCGGGTCACTTCCTTTATTAGGGACAGTTTAGTCATTCTTATACCTCAAGCGCATTTCTATAATCTCATATCCAATATCCTTTACTCCATATTAAGGGCATTGAATCTTAGACACCATTGATCGAGTTGTAGATTTAATTGTATTATTTATTACCATTAACTTTCGATACTTCTGGTCTATTAGTATTTTTATTCGAATATTTTGGTTTTAATAATAATTTCCATACTTATTTCTCGTATCTGATTCGGCTTAAGTAGAGTTTACAAAACACTTCATCATAAGCATGCACGCGTTAACCAGATATCAACATGTACTTAAAGCATACAAGGGGTAGTATTGTATTACCTTAACTCCGAGCTATATCTATCGATTCATGAAACCCCATTCAAATGCACTCGAACTCGAATTCGATGTCCATCAACAATCCGTATTCAAGGAGCTAAGAGTACCTTCAATCACACAATATTCTATTTTAGTCCTTATTCATATAGCTTTTAACTGAAAAATTTACTCTATAAATAAGTTCGGGTTCAAGGTCAGATTTGGAGGTTATCGGGTCAGAATTTTGCGAAACGGGCTTCAAAAACCGACTCAAGGCGTCGAAAAACATAAAATAGGAGTTTTCGCAAAAAAGTTAACTTTTTGGTCAACGATCAAAGTCAACGCTGACGTCAGCATGTCAACGCTGACGTCAACAGGTCAACAGTCAACGGGTCAGAGTCAACACTGACGTCAGCAGGTCAACGGGCAGAGGTCAACTGAGTTGACTCGGCTGAATCACTGAGTTGACTCACTGAGCTGACTCGGGCTGAGTTGACTCGGTAGACGGGTTGGGCTCAGATACGGGTCGGGTTGGGTCAAACAGAAACGAATCGGGTTCGGGCACGGGTTCAGATCAGACTCGGGTCGGGTATGGGCCATTAAACAGGCTCAACGGACTGGGCTCAACAACTATTGGGCTAGGCTATAATGGGCTTAAACAGAATTTGGTTAAAGGCCTCGGACCGAGTCGAACTTGGATCTGGGCTGATTCGGTTGACCAGATTGGGCCGGGTTGGACCAATATACTTACCCAGATACCGATCCGTCGGACGGTCACCGACGATCATCAAAAATCATCGTCGGAGATACCCTTCAGTGCCGATTCTGCCAAAAATAAAGAGATTATCAAACCCAAAATCATATTTACCCTCAAACCCACTCATACATGTCAGAATTTGGCCGGAAATTACCCCAAAAGTTCAATAAGGGTCAGACTGTCGCGTAACGCCGATGAAGCCCTTACTGGCGTCGGATGAGTGGTCGAACGACTGGGTTTTGCTCGCCAGTTCGTCCGGAGCACAGGAAACAAAGGCGCGCAATTTGGGGTTTTCGGCCGAAACTTCAAGCGAGTTCCGCCGGTGAAACATGGATCCGTTATGCGTGTGGCGGCCATGAGTTTGGTCGGGTTGAAGAGGCGCTTCTGATGGCTAGGGCGGTGGCAACCACGGACGGTCGGTGCGACAAATTAGGGCCGGACGGTGGGGGAGAAGGTGAGGGGTCGAGAGAGGGAAAAAAGGGATCTGGGCATTTTTTTTCTTTCGATTATAATTAACACATGTGGGTCTTTTTTTAGACTTTTATTATATTTTTTTTACAACAAAACTGAATAACTTAAAAAGGAATTGAGGTAGATCATAATCGAATACTACCTTAGCCCAATGGTAAAGGCTTGCACTCATTGCCCCTAGGCCAAGGGTTCAAACCCCCGTTAAAGCATTATTCTTCTATTTTCTTTTCTTTCTTTTTTTTAAACTCAAGGTGTGACAAAAAGGGGCTAAATTGGGGTGTTACAACTCTCCCCCGTAAAAAGAAATTTCGGCCTGGAAATTTACTTGGAGCAAACAAATGCGGATACTGAGCTTTGATGACAGCTTTGGGCTCCCAGGTAGCCTCATCATGACTGCGACCACGCCACAAGACTTTTACCATCTTAATGGTCTTCCTTCTTAGAACTTTCTTATCCTGAGCAAGAATCTCGATAGGCTCCTATTCAAAACACAAATCGGGACGAATCTCAATCTCCTCCACAGGAAAAACATGAGATGGGTCAGCATGGTAACGTCTCAACACAGAAACATGAAAAACATCATGAATACGCTGAAGCTCTGGTGGTAACTCAAGCTGATAAGCAACAGGTCCAACCTGACGAAGAATCCGATAAGGACCAATATATCGAGGACTCGGCTTGCTCTTCCGACCAAACCGAAGTACCTTCCTCCAAGGAGATACTTTCAGGAAAACCTCATCACCGACCTCAAACTCAAGATCTCGACGTCTCAAGTCAGCATAAGACTTCTGTCTGTCAAAAGCAACCTTAAGCCGATCTCGAATCAACATGACTATCTGCTCGGCCTCACGGACTATGTTTGGTCCCAACAGTCTATGCTCATTAAGTTCAGTCCATCCAATCGGTGACCTACACCTACGTCCATACAGAGCCTCCTACGGTGCCATCTTGATACTGGCATGGTAACTGTTATTATATGCAAACTCTGCGAGCGGCAAGAAATCCTCCCAACTACCACTGTAATCGAGAACACAACCTCCCAACATGTCCTCAAGAATCTGAATCACATGCTCAGACTGCCCGTCAGTCTGCGGATGATAAGATGTACTGAAGTTCAATCGGGTACCCAAAGCAGAGTGATGTGCCTTCCAGAACTTCACTGTAAATCTTGGATCACGATAAAAAATAATCGATATCGGTACCCCATGAATTCGAACAATCTCAGAAATATAAAGCCGAGCCAACTTACTCAAAGGATAGTTGACTCGAACCAGAATGAAATGCGCGGACTTAGTCAAACGGTCCACTATAACCCAGACGGAGTCCTTCTTATACGGAGTCATCGGAAGACCACTAACAAAATCCATAGTCACACGCTCCCACTTCCACTGAGAAATCTCGATGTGTTGAAGCAACCCAGATGGACGCTGATGTTCTACCTTGACTCTATGACAAGTCATACAATTAGACACAAATCCGACAACATCACGTTTAAGACCTTTCCACCAGTACCTCTGGCGAAGGTTCTTATACATCTTATCACCACCATGATGCATAGAATAGGGGCTATCATGTACCTCGCGAAGAATAACATGTTTCAACCCAGATTTCCTCGGAATGCAATACCGACCTCGGAAACACAAAACACCATCCTGATCAATAGTAAAATCCACAGATGTACCCTCAGAAACCTCCCTGATACGGTGCATAAGAAAAGGATCAGTGGGCTGCTCAGCTCTAATATCCGATATCAGCGTAGGAATAACCCGAAGTTCTGTCATCAAACTACCATCCTCAAACAAACTCATACGAGCAATCAAAGTCCTCAAATCTGAAATGGTGTTACAAATCAAGGCGTCGGCAACCACGTTCGCCTTCCTCGGGTGATACTCTATCTCACAGTCATAATCCTTGAGAAGCTCCAACCAGCAACGCTGTCTCAAATTCAACTCTTTCTGCGTAAGGAGGTACTTTAGACTTTTGTGATCGGTGAAGGTATAGCACTTCTCTCCGTAGAGATATTGTCTCCAGATTTTCAGAGCAAAGATCACAGTAGCAAGCTCCAAATCATGGGTAGGGTAGTTGCACTCATGCGCTTTCAACTGACGAGACGCATAAGCCACTACCTTCCCCTCATGCATCAGAACACATCCCAATCCCGTGTGGGAGGCATCATTGTATACTTTATAAGGCTTCCCAGGCTCAGGCTGAATCAGAACCGATGCTTCAGTCAACACGGTCTTAAGCTTCTCAAAACTGGTCTGTTGAGCCTCAGTCCAGACAAAAGGAATATCCTTCATTAGAAGTTTAGTCAAAGGAGCTGCAATAATCGAGAAACCCTCCACAAACCTCCGATAGTAACCAGCTAAACCCAAGAAGCTTCGAATCTCAGGAACATTCTTGGGCTGCTTCTAACCTAAAATAGCCTCAATCTTCATTGGATCAACCTGAATACCCTTAGCAGAAACCACGTGTCTCAAGAAGGTAACCTCGGTCAACCAAAATTCACATTTACTAAACTTTGCATACAACTGCTTCTCTCGCAAAGTTTGTAGGACAATCTAGAGATGTTCTTCATGCTCTGCGTCCGATTTGGAATAAACCAGTATGTCGTCAATAAAAACCACTACGAACTGGTCTAGGTAAGGTTGAAACACCCTATTCATCATATCTATAAAGGTTGCATGGGTATTAATCAATCCAAACGGCATTACCAGAAACTCGTAATGACCATAACGAGTCTGAAAAGAGGTATTAAACACATCAGAATTCTTAACCTTGAGTTGGTAATAACCCGATCTCAGGTCTATCTTAGAGAATATTATAGCTCCCCGGAACTGGTCGAACAAGTCATCAATGCGAGGAATGGGATACTTGTTCTTGATCGTCAACTTGTTCAGCTTCCGATAGTCAATACAAAGCCGAAGTGATCCACCCTTCTTCTTCACAAATAAAACGGGGGCTCCCTAGGGAGAAACACTAGGTCGGATGAAACCCCTATCTAGCAATTCCTGCAACTGGATCTTCAATTTTTTAAGCTATTTCGGTGCCATACTGTAAGGAGCCTGAGAGACAGGGGCTGTACCCAGATAAACATCTATGCCAAACTCCACCTCATCACGTTTTGGCGGTACCCCCGACAATTCTTCCGGAAAAACATCTGGAAAATCCATCACCACCCGGATCTTATCCAAACTAGAATCTGACTGCCTCGAGTCAAGAATATAAGCAAGGTAGGCAATGGCACCATGACGAATCATCTTTTCTGCTTTGAGAGCCGAAACAACATTGGACATGTAACCTCTACGCTCTCCCACCAGAATCACCTCACACCCATTTGAGGTTTTCAGAGTCACCATTTTCCTATCACAATCCAAACTGACTCGATGAGCGGATAACCAATTCATTCCGAGAATAAGGTCGAACTCTCTAAAAGGTAACTCCATCAAATCAGCAGAGAATATTTTCCCTTGAATCTCCAAAGGGCAATTCTTGTACAATTTAGTAACCTTGACATGGTCACCCACTGGACTATAAACTGAAACCACATTCAAATTATTCTCAACCGGAATTTCAAGTCCCCCAGATACTGAACTCACAACATACGAATGGGTAGAACCAATATCCAATAATGCAAAATACGAGCTATAGTGGATAGAAAAGGTACCAACAATAACATCTGGCTCATCACGATCCTCATGTCTCCTGGTAGCATAAATGAAACCTGGCTATCTCACCCCAGATCCAGTTGATCCTCCACTCTGAGCTAGCCTACCTCTACCAGTAGAAACTGTAGAATCAGGTCTACCTCGACCTCTAGCAGAAATCTCTACCGATGCCTGTGACTAACTCGCCATATGAGCTGACGGAGGTGCAAGTAGACAATCTCTGAAAAGATGGTCGAACGATCTACAATGAAAACAAGCCCCAAACTGACGTGGTACCCCTGAATGCCATTTCTTACAGAAAGAACATTGCGGTACCCCTCGTGTGCCATTCGATCCTCCAACACTAGAAGTCGGAACAACAGTGGTCACTGGTCTGGCTCTGGGATAACTCTGATAATCACTCTCGTCTCTTGCCCTCTTCCTGGTCTGATTACCTTAACTATACTGAACTGACGCGGTCGACTGCCTCTTACCCCGATCCATACCCTGAGACTCAACTTGCCTCATTTCTGCCTCATTACGCTCAGCAGTCCTAGCTCGCAAGGTAATATCCTTGTACTCTTTGTCCAAATGCAAAGCAACACCAGTCTTGATCGAAGGTCGCAGAACCCTCAGACACCAGTCGCACTTCTGTATCAGCCTCAAAAACTCAATCTCATATTGATTCACGGTCATGTTATTTTGCTTCAAATTCATAAAGTCCTCTCGACACTTGGCTAGATACTCTGCCTCAACATATCTGTCTTAGAAAGCCTGGCGAAAATGACCCCATGTGACTCGACTAGCAGAAATAACAGTCTCCTCAGTCTCCCACCAGTTTTGGGCTTCACCCTTCAATAATGATACAACCGCTCTTAATTTTCTGTCAGTAGGATAGTCCATCTCATCAAATAACTTATGTAATTTCTTCAGAAAATACTCTGCGTTAGCCGGATCTGCAGTCGTCTTACCATCAAACATCAACATCCCAGCAGACAAAAACATAGCAGATATGGGTCCATCTCATCAAATAACTTATGTAATTTCTTCAGAAAATACTCTGCGTTAGCCGGATCTGCAGTCGTCTTACCATCAAACATCAACATCCCAGCAGACAAAAACATAGCAGATATGGGTTTCCTAGAACCCTGTCGAAGATACTCAAGTAGCTCCAAATGCACTGCAGCAACATCAACTCCAACAGTCTCAGTGTTACCGACTGCACGAGGACCTCCGCTCTGAGTCTGCTGACCAGGGTGATCGGTCTGTTGATCACTCGTATGAACCTCAGGTTGCTCCTCAGCCTACCCATGTTGTGGGTCTTCCTGATGTTGTGGCGAATGCTCAAGAGGATTAACGTCACTCATATCTACAGATGTACGACCTCGGCCAGCCGTAACTCTAGTACTCTTACGGGGTGGCACAGTAGTCTATCTACAAAAAGAAAATCCTAAAGTCGAAATTGGTACTTGGAGTCTCTAATTAAAACATATATTACTTCTTTAAAATTCGGAAATTTATCTGAAAATCTCGTAGTTCTCGAAAACATTTATTATACATGCAAAATTTTGAAAACATTAAAATTAAATTTTGTCGAGTCTCACAGGTCGAGAGGTGTAACCTAGCTCTGATACCACTAAATGTAACCCATTATTTTGACCTAATAGGTTTACTCAGATTGAATTTTTCGTTTTAAGAAACTTTCCCCTCAAGAAAGATCACTTAAAAGAAAAACGTGTTGAAATTTATTATTCAATTGTAAAAGTTATTTGAAGTTTCGTCATAAAACAATGCATGCATAAAGTAGTTCATCAAACCCAAAATAAAAGTCCAAAGTCCAAATTTACAACCAAGTCTGAAATACATAAATAATAAAAATAATCTTGAAATAATCCATACTAAATAATAATATCAAATTCATTCGATTAAGGTCCTCCAAGTACCGAATCCTAAGTCTGGAAATCTGAAACAGATACTAAGGGGGAGTCGGCTATAAAGCTCAGTGTGTCTCTAAAGTGCATAACAAAAGTAAATCCAACAGTCAATCAACAAATCGAGATTTAACAGTTATTCCGAAGTATTACAAGCAATGCATATTGATAGCATAACATGACATGCACCCATCTACATCACCGTCCGAATAGTGAGGTTCCCCTGAACCACTCTACACCGCAACACCATATCCGAAGCAAAACTCATCCCGAAAGATGGAACTACTAATCCGAAGCGAAGTTCAACCCGAAGGATGAAGTCGTAGAGCTTCCTCCATACAATATCTCATCCCAATGATATGGCATGTTATTCGATTTCAGAGTCTGAATGCAATCTTGTTAAACAACTAAGATGCATGTACATAATAGTTTGATTCTGATATGTGTTACATAACATGATCACAACATTCGAGTCATAAAATATTTATCGAATAAAAGAGTATGATAGCACATAAATATATATATATATAGCATACATATCATGCAATCAGACAACAAAGACATATAGCACAGACATAGAACACACCTTAGGCAGCTAAACTATCAACGTCGGTAGTGACGTCTCCCACGCTCAGTTCTAGCAGAAGGTCGAACAGAATTAGCTCTAGCAAATCTCGAAGACTGTGCCACCGGAGGTCTGCCTGGCGGAGGAGGAGGTAAAGTCTCGGATCAGAGTCCACGTCACCCAAACCCGGATGGAGGCGGCGCACGAAGAGAACGGCGGCGACAGACGAAAAGTCGAGGCTTTCGTCCTCTCCTTTCTGAAGATAGAAGGCGGCGAATGGGAAACTCTATCACGGGTTTTGGTTGGCGGCCAAAGAAAAGCCACTGATGGCCGCGGATCGACAAACGGCCGGCAAAAACTCCTTGGTCGGAGCTTCAACGGACAACGGGGAAAAAAGAGGGTGCTCGATTTGCTTATGAAGAGAAAGGGGAGAGTGATGATGAGCGCGGGGCTCAAAATCAAAACAAAGACAAAAAGGTTTTACCCTAAACAAATGGGATAATTACAGAAGAAGGGTCTCAACTTTATCCCGCCTAACGACTTGACCATCGTACTTTAACTTTATTCAATTAGGTCCCGAATTCAAATTAGGTTAAAATCTGAGATTTCCCCTAAATTCTAGGGTTTCCAATTGGGAATTTTCATGATTAGGGTTTACAATTTGGGGCTAAATTGGGGTGATACTTGGATCCTCCCTTGTTCCCCGAGCTGCTCCGAAGGTCTAAGGGCCTGCATTGTTGGAAAAGAGAGCGTAAGCGTTTAAGCTTAGTGAGTGGTGCTCAAAATGGTAGCTACAACAATGCAGTTTTAAAAACATTAGCTTGCTTGAAAACCAAAACCTTTTTCCAAATCATTTCTGCATGCTAGAACACACGACCACATGTATTTACCTTCCATGCATTTACCGAATGCAACCACAAGCCATAGGCTTACCATATGCTCATTCTCATAACGCAAGCAAAGTAATCAACCATGCATAAGCATAAATATGAGGAATCAACAACATGCTTAACATGAGAATCAAAGCATTCATGGGTATATTGACATTCAACGTTTTTACTCGGATATGTGGATAGTTCTCAAACCCACTAGACACTTCTGGTGGAATCTCACATCACCGTACTCACTCGTCTAGTAAACAATATAACTTCCGGTGGAATCTCACATCATCGTACTCCTCCTTAGTAGAATCTAGCATCACTAAGGCCACGCACGAATTTTACCTCGAGTGCACTCTAATCCTATTGATCGATCAATTATATCCGGTAACAACCCAACACATGTCAATATACTCAATCACAACCACAAGCATTACCGATGCTTGAACCACTTACCAAGTCCAAACTTCTATGCAGGACATGTACTCACAATGCAAGCATAACACAAGTCTCACATCTCAACATGCATAACAAATGCAATTCAACACATTACAACATAGCATGTCATCTCGCATTCAAGAAATCGTAAAACACAATTTAATTGCATAAACCTTTAAAACTTACTCTCGAGCTTGGATTGGCCTTTCAAGCTCAATCCAAACTCCCAAAGCACTCCATTAACCACGTTAAGGCTTTTAAAATCAATCCACTCACCGTTGAACCCAACACAAGCCGAAAATGTCGGTCAAGCCTCCAAGTTCCCCGGAATTGAGTACGAAGCTTCTCCGACATTTTTCCTTGCTTCTAATCAACCAAAAACAGTGCATTACACATTAAAACATCCACAAAATCACTGCCACAAATCAGATTACAACCCAAGACAAATTTCGCTACATTTCCAAACCAAGAACTAACCCAAACTCTTCATTTTCGGACTTGGACACAACCCAGCAGTTACCCATCAATTTCATCATCCAAATCATCACTAAACATGTCCAAAACAGCCCCCAAGTGTAACCATACCATCAGCCCAACTTTCCATTCACATAACTACCTCAAAACTCAAAGATTTTCACTTCTAAACTCATCCACTAATACTCATTTCGGGATTTCATTAAAACTTCACCATTTTAACATATGTTAAGCTCAAAAGAAAGTTTATAACATATATGAACTTTACAAATTAAGAACTCAACGAAAAACCAACAAAGTTTCCATCTTTAATTTAAAACTTTGAACACTTGAAACAACTCAAAAATAGATTTTATGGAAATCCAAGACCATGAAAATATTGAGGATGAAGATGAGAAGTCAAAAACGTTATTACCTTGAAGAAGTCACTTGGTTGAGAGCTTGAAAACCAATGGAATAGTGATTAGGGTTTATGGAGTTTTTTAGAACGTGGAATTCAAAATGGAGAAGAATATGGCTTTTTGCTAAAAACCCCTTTTCTATTCCCTTTGTGAAAAATTTCCTTTTTGCCCCTTTTGTCTTTTAAAACTCTTTTTGGTGTATTAAAAATAGTTTTCTTCCAATTTAATTTTAACCCGACCCGGTTTAACTAGTTTGTAAACTCGGGGCGTTACACTTTGCCACCAGACCAACCTTTCAGCTTTGCAAACAAACACCAAATGTAATATATATCCTCGTCCAAATAACATGGTTGCTCATCTTCTTCAACATTTCAACTTTGCAATACAATGCTTTGCCACTAGTGACCCTGTCGGTTCGTTTAGTCGAAGTTGGAAGTTGGAAGAAGATGAGGATATATATTGTCTTTTTTGGTGTCCTATACTTCCAACTTCGACTACACGAATCGGCAGGGTCACCAATGGCAAAGCATTGTGCTGGCAAAGTTGAAAGGTTGAAGAAGATGAGCAGCCATATTATTTGGATGGGAATCTATATTAAATTTGGTGTTTGTTTACAAAGTTGAAAGGTTGGTCTGGTGGCAAAGCATTGTGCTTTTTACCACCAAGACTAGGGTTTGACTCCCTTCTCCTACATATTTTGAGTTATTTTAACTCTTTACTTTAAAATCAATCAGATGATGCCACGTGTCATCATTTGATTGGTTACAATTTAATATGAAAAATAAGATAAAAATTATTTTTTATTTTTTGCCACTTTAGCATTTTGACTTTTCAATGATGACATGACATGCCACATCAGCGAAAACGGCTGATGCGTTAACAGTTAACGGCCAGACTAACGGTTCCGTTAGTCAACGTTGGTCAATGGCTAATTTGCTGTAATGTGCGAACTGAAAGACCTAATTGAACGCGTTTTCGCGCGATGGGCAACATTGCAAAATGGGGTCGAACTTGAGGGGTAAAAATCTTCTGCCCCCTAACCATGCCTCCTTCTATGCCCCTGCCTAAAAATACTTAAAAATTAAATTTTATTCCATAACCCTAATTTTCATATCCTAAATCCCAAACCTTAAACCCTAAAAATACATCATACCCCTAATTCCCTAAACTCTAACCATAAACCCCAACCTTAAACCCCAAACTCTAAACCCTAAACCCATTATTTTAAAGTGGGGGCACAAATGGGGGCATACTTTGGGGGCAGATGATTTCCATCCGAACTTGAGGGCAAAATAAGCCCTTTAGCCTAAAAATAAAAACTTAAATGTCCATTAACCATTTATTAGACAAAAAAAATCCTTTTTTATACTTAAGAATATGCATCGCCATTAACATTGTTTTGCAGATGAAATTCTTGAAGTTCTACGAGTTCTGGAACGGTATGTAAGATGCAAAGTTCTGTTTAAACTCCACATGCAAGTTAATAATATAGTAAAAAAAATATTGTTTTCTTTCTTTCTTTCTTTCTTTCTTTCTTTCTTTCTTTCCCTTTTGCCAAGATATATATACGATTTCATCTGTTTCACAGTTTTCCAAGACCGTATCACAACCCAAGCCTTCATGATGCAAGACACACTGTCTAGCCCAAACTTGATCGTGCTTGCATTTAGAGGCACCGAACCATTGAATTGTCGTCCAACGTCGATATTTCTTGGTATGAGCTTAAACACATGGGTAAGGGCAAGACCCACTGTGGTTTTATGGAAGATCTTGGCTTGCAAAAGAACAAGGGTTTCCCCAAAGAACTCCAAGTCCAACAACCCACCGACACTCTCAGACGAAAGCTAAGGCAGGTTTTCCGAGAGAATCCAGAAGCCAGGTTTATATTGGCAGGCCATAGCTCGGGCGGGGCATTGGCAATATTGTTTGATGCTCTGCTAATGTTACACGAGGAGACATGGTTATTGGAGAAATTGGAAGCGAATTATACCTTTGGGCAGCCCAGGGTGGGGGACCCTAAGTTTGGGGAGTTTATGGATAACAAGTTGAGAAAATTTGATGTGAAATATTACAGGTATGTTTACAACCATTTTCTTTTTCAAGCATTTTGGAACCTGCATCTTTTTCAATAGCTGCTACAAAGGGAAGGTAAGTCTACTTTTCCTAGTTCGAAAACAACTCCGGGTTTATTTCAGTTCGAATCCCAACATCTGTAACTCCGGAACTATATATTTGAATAGCAGGTTTTGACCGAGGAGCCCGAGAAGAATTTCTACCCTTGGCTATGGTCGTTACCAAAGATGATGGATGCAGGTTGGGAGTTCATTAGGGCTTTCATTCTTCCTTACAGGAAGGGTCCAGAATACAAGGAAAGCTGGCTTATGATAATAGCAACTGGCAAGGATAGTGGGATTTGCTTCACCTGGAATGTCAAATCATATGCCTCGAGATTATGTCAATGCTACCCGATTGGGAACCTTGCCCCCGGACCAACTTAAAACAGACTGAAACATAATTCAATCAATACTCTCATTATTGGCAGATCTGAATCACAATAAGGATGTATATATTCCATGAACATGCGTGTAGAAATAAGATATAGATATGTGAAAATAGGTTTATTGATTGGGAGGAGATGCTAAGCAGTCAGTTCCTATACCATATAAAGATGTAACTAATGCATTATTTTTTTTATTGAATTCAATTATAGTAGTATTTTTAAATGCTTGTATTAAATTGCGACCACAACGCAGTGTAACGGCCGCATCGTAACGGTTTTGGAGGTTCGACACTACAAACTGCAACCGCATCTAGAATCATAGTTATATTTTAGAGAAAAATCACACCGCAACCGCAATTTAATACTATTGCATCTACTTGTGAGAAAATATGGAAAAGAAAGATGGATGATATTCGATATCCATGGCAAACTGTCATAGTAGGGTTGATTTACATACATGCAGTGAAGGAATTTATTAGTCAAACATATTCAGGAAAGTTTGAAGTTCCAGGATTATGACCTTGATGGAGGTAGTGGTGCTTCATTCAAGCAAAACTGCCTTGACACCTATTTAGAAATCTGTATAAAAGTTGCTTCCTGTACAATATTCATCATCCTTGGTGGCCTTTGATCCTCGACCTATCTGCCAGAATGCCATGTATCATTCGTTTTAATATAAAAATGAAAAACAGAAGTTATGAAAAGAAACCATTCTTCCAAACAAAAGTTACCTGCCATTTCAGGAATGATTGAACCAGTAAATGGTAGCTAAGTGAGGCATTAGTATGCATGGCAGGTGAAGCAACCACTCAATGAACCCATCTGGCGGGTTCTGCGCAATGATAAAGCCTTATGCGAGGCCTTTGTTACTTGATGGACCTGGTTGGCTAACATCAAGCTTCTCATTTCTTCGGCTCTCTTCTGAGCTGATCTCAGCTTATTCATTATCTTATCCAGTGATGACCTTCTCTTCTTTTCCAGCTTCATCTGAAATACATTGTTATCAGTAATGATGAAGATAATAAGCTTTTGGTTTCATGCTAAATCCGATGTATTTTCGCGACCGATTATTAAAATTTGCAGTCATGATTCTCTTTTTCAGTAGTTAAATAGAAACAAAACTTTTTCCTGGAGAAAACAAAGGAAGGGGAAATAAATATTAAAATAATACTGCCAAAGAGATTTTTATTTTTACTGCTAAAGAGAAAGCAACCTCTAGTTTCCTTATGGCTGCATCAGCTTTTGCCTTCTGCAGGTTTTCCCATGAAGTGATTTTGCCTTCTTCTCTTTTGACCCTGCAAAGGTGAAGGAAAGAAGTTGATTTATGGATGTCGATCAAATCAGCTCTGTCAACATTTGGATTTTCCTCTGATATTGATACCTGATGATAATGGTGAACCATTCACCTAACCAATTAGTTGGATGCACTTTCTTGGCAGATTTATAAAATGATAAAAGGCAAATCCCAGACAATCTAAGAATCTCAAAACGAACAATTTTGCTAATTAAACATAGCATTGCAACTATTTAAAGTTGGCCTTCGAGGAAGAATGCGATTGTGGTTCAAACAGACATAAATATTTTATTGGAAATTTTAGTTTTTATTGAAGGGATCGTGATATATACAGATAAGCTACTCCATGTGTTAAAGGAATTTTTAAATGTGAATTTTAAGCAGTCACTTCTAAAGTTGTTGATGTAAATCCAAGAAAGATTAGATGACACAAACGAGCAAAAGAAGCAGAGGTGATGTAGTAGTAAAGAGGCATACTTGGAAATGTTCTTTGCTGTCTCTGTCACATCCCAGATTGATGTGCGAGTGCGACTGTCAACAACCCTCTTTCTCCAGTCATCAAAAATTTCTGAGCTCTTCCCAGTCTTTCGATCTCTCTGCTTCTTTGACCGCCTAGCCATGGTGACTCTTTCGTCTACCTGCACATCTCTCACTTCTGATTTAGAGGAATGGATGCTCTGCAGTTCTATGATAGGTAGAGCAGAAGGGTTGGACTTGGAGGGAGAGAAAGAAGGCATTTCTTCTGGAGACGAGTGGGTTCTACCCTGTGGGCTCATCTGGGTTGCCATATCTCTTCTTGAAACAGTACGAGAAATATCAGTGGCCGCGCCCTTGACTGCATCAATATTTTCATCCGCTTCTTCGATGAAAAAGCAATCAGAACGTTAGGGTATATACTATATTGTATGAAAGTATAATGGGCTCGGTCATTGCCATAATAACAACTACTCGTCTCTCAATAGAACACTCAGGTTTAGATTTGAAAAATAGCCTATATTGATATTTCATGGATGTAACATCAAGTTCATGAATTTGGCATATAATGAAAAGGATTTTAAGTTTTAGATCAGATGATGAGTTTATGATTCATCTAATCCCGGAGTTTACAATAGAAGGCGTACCTTGAGAAGACAAGGATGGTGTATTGACTACCTCAGAGCATCCATGCACGCTAACAGAACGAGCCATGCAATGCTCAGTCCGAACAGCAAATCCTCCGCCGTGACTACGAGAATGAATTGACAACCCATCAGCTGCAATTACACCAACTGAAAAAGGAGAACCTGCCATGAAATTCCCAGTATGCCCCCCATCAAGTATGTGCATCCCAGGACGACCAAGTGGACCACTCTTTGATATCGGTCTTCTTAGCGGAGGAGCAATGGATTGTCTCACACCACAATCCCCAGAAACAGGACTAAAGATCCACCTCTCAGCATCTTCCCACTTTGAAGGCAAAGTCCTTCCATTGTTAAAAGGCAGCGCCCCAGCCGCATTCCCCTGCCTCCTTCCACCATTGTTGTGTAATGGAACAAGCTCAGAACTCCAACCCTTCTGCATTCCAGCAATCGAATGATGATGATAACTGGGAGTCCCAGGACTAGGAAATGAACCCGATTTCCGTGTTGCAATCGAGATTTTCTTCATGCCCCCCAACCGTGGAGATGAAGCGGAGACATTATTTAGATCCAAAGAAGCCTGTCTTCGCCTATGATGATTCTTTAACAAAGCTTCAGGTCTAGTCCTTCTATCCTGACACTCTACACAATGAAAAGGAAACAGCAAAAACAAATTCTCAAATACCACTTTCTTGAAAAGAAAGAAAAAGAGCTATAAAAAGAACAACTTCAAAAAGAAACTAAAGGGTACCTTTAAGAGCAACAGAAAATGAGTTTCTTGCTGAATCTATGAGTTGGTTATCGTTTTCTGCTTTTTGAACTGCGTGTTATTGTGAACGGAAAATGAGTTTCAATTTAAACATGCTCGGAATAATCAATAAACTGATAATGAAAGAAAATATTGCGAATACCTTTCAACTTTTCTCCTTTCCTGGAGAAACGACTGTGCTTATGAACCTTCATAGCTTTATTTGGATCTGGATCTGGTCCACTCGAACTCTCATTCTGATCTCCTCCTTCACGTCCGGCCAAATGCTACAAAATTCACGTTTCGAACATTTCTTAAAAAATAAAAAATATTTAATCCAACAAGAAAAGGAAAAAGGCATGCAAATTGATCAACATTCAACAATGATCAATCAAATCACAACGTAACACTGTTATAGCCTTCCTCTGCTTATGCATTGCACTTTACAATTGAGAAAAAAAAAAGTAATAACAATGGGAAAAAATACTTGTTGAAAGAGTGGAGAAGTTACTAAAGAGAGTTCTGAAACGAAAGAATCGTGGTCGCGAGCAGCGTCGGAAGCAAAAGAGGAGTGATCGCCGCCACTAGCGGAAGCCGAAGAGAAGACGCTGAAGTTCGATTCCCGAGTGAATATAACAGAGTTGGGGCTCGAATCTCGAGCAATGTAACTTGGTCTCACTGAGGTTTGGCCCTGAAACCCTAGCTCCGCCATTTTTCTCAAAGTTTCTTCTTCTTCTTCTTCAACTGTCGGCCATCTTCTTTTCCTTCTTTCATTTATTGGCTATTTTCTGTTTCTGTTGTTGTTGATATGGCGGGTTGAAAGTTAGTCAAAGTCAAAGACAGAGACAGAGACAGAGACGAACCAAGGCCTCATTTATAAATGATGGTGTCTGTTAAGATGAAAACGGTACCGTTAAAAGCGATAAAAATAAAATAGAATGCCATATCATAAAATATAATAATATTTTCTCTATAATTATCTGTATTTAATATTTTGAACGACTAATTTAAATATATACTACAAAGTACAAAAACTCAATATAGATCGACTTTTTTAACCTAGTATGTTTTATTCACAACTCCAAAATTTTAACTTTTGACCTTATTTGGGATATATACTATCTTATTTATTAGACTAACTAATAGTTGATTATAAACAAAAGGCTTAAAGGTTTAAGATGAACTTTTGAATAAAAATCAATTAAGCTCTTAAATTATTTATTGCACTAAATTAATCTCTTAAACTAATAAATTTAACCAATTAAGCTCTTTGACCAACTTTGAATGTTGAATCTAACAGTTTTTTTTTTCAATAAGTTGGTACAACGTGTTTGTGTCACAGTGTTGTCTAGGGGTGTAAACGAGCCAAGTCGAGTTCGAGTAGTGCTAAGCTCGGCTCGACTCGTTAAGAATTCGAGTCAAGTTCGAGCTTGACTCGAGCTTCAGTATGCTGAGCTCGACTCGGCTCGTTAAGAACTCGAGTCGAGTATTAATCGAGCTTTGACCGAGTTGGACTCGAGTAGCTCGTGATCTGTCTCGTTTCATTTACAACTATGTTCATAATAATAATAATAATAATAATAATAATGATGATGATAATCAAATTGTATGATTTCATTGTAGATAAAAATATACAAAATTTTATGTGCCTCATTAAAAACCCATAATCCTAGTAGGAGGGAAAAAGTACGCATGAAAATATAAAGAAAGTTAAACTAAAAATTAAAGTAACTTAACATAACAACCAAAAACACTCATAGTTGACTTGAATTTTAAAAATTCAAAAGTAATTTATTATATTTTCGAGTAGCTCGTGAGCTTTTCGAATTGGGTATAAAGTAGCTCGGCTCGGCTCATTAAGAACTCGAGCTGAGTTCGAGCTCGAGTCGAGTCCAATCGAGCTTTGACCGAGTCGAGCTCGAGTAGCTCACGATCTGTCTCGTCTCATTTACATCCTTAGTGTTGTCGCTTGATATTTTTAAATTTTTTATTTTATTTGCAAAATTCTTTAAAATTCATAGGAATCATAAAAAATGAAATTAAAAAATCTGTAAACGTCACAAGATAGAACTGTAGTATATTAGGTAGTAATAATATCTAAAGAAAAAAATGTAAAAATTTAATGATAAAATAGGTCAAAGGGATTAATTGATTAAATCTATTAGTTTAAAGACTTAATTGAATGGGAAAAATTAATGCCTTGGTTAATTAAGGGCTTTTTATTAGTTATCCATGATTTTAACACATAAATTGGTATTCAATATATTTTTATTTTTTAACATGGTATTTAATATATTTAAATATATATGAAATATTATTTGATGGTCACAAAATTTTATAAATGCTTCGATAAGAGCAAGAGCAACCCATGATTGTCTGGTTCGTTTCTTTGGTAATGCGGAAGGCCAGCCAGGGCTATAACTATTCCTGCTGTCAGTTTGGTTTTCACTGCCCACGTGAGGTGGAGCAAATTCAGAGAGTCGCTGTTGCTATTATTATTGGTAGGTTTATCATTTTCCACAATATAACATTACAAATATAAATATAATATTTTCATATTATATCCGTCCTATGATTTTATATTCGAGTTTTATGATTATTTATTCTAACAATATTAGAGAGGAAACTAAGATAAAACAAAACTTAATTAAGGATTTGAACTTAAAATTTAAAGAAAACAAAACTTAAAATTTAAAGAAAACAATGTGATCTTATTAAGGATTTGAACTTAAAATTTAAAGAAAACAAAACTTAATTTGATTAAAATTTAAACTATTAGAGACTTAAAATACTGTTAGACCTAAAATTTGGAAAACATGGTCCTTCCTTTTGTGGGTGTTTTCATGTAACTTACAATTACACCTAATACATATTGGGCAAATCTAATACGCTAGTTCTAAAATAATAATAACAGAAAAATATACTAATGTGATACAAATTATTTAATTATTGGCTGATTAAGTCGACTGAACAATATATAAAGTGATAAAATATTTATGATATAATCGTTGGATTGGTTTGGTTTGGGTTATTTATATAGGAATGGACCCAACCCTTCTTTTGGAATATAAAAGGATGGGAAGGACTAAGGAGGTTAGGTGTCGCTTTACCATTTTTATTTTCTGGTACAATTCACAGATATTGATTTGCTTGGATTTCATCTCTTGTATTCAATTCAAGGCCATGACCCCGCTTCGATTACCTTACATACACATGACATGATTATATTGTATATTTTGGAAATTAATAGAAAAATCACTCTTTAAATGTATAGTTAATACTATAATAATAATTTCAATTAGGTTGTCAAACCGGTTATAATTTAAATTTTTAACTTCGTCTTTGTTCGAGAATACGATAAAATTTAATATAGCTAAAAATACGATAAATAATATGAATTTGCAATACTCGATGCCAACCTTTTTGATAAACTCCATGGGCACCATTTTTATATTGTAAATGCTTTGTGCTCATAACAGCTCATTCTATATTAATTAATTTCAATTAGGTTGTCAAACTGGTTACAACTTGGTTATGTAGTTGTTGCAACTTGCAACTACATTCTCCAAGTGTGTGTTTCTAAATATGCATGAATTATCTTTATTTTAAAAGCAGAAATGAGGAATCTTGGTTACAGTTCAACTAAAACCAAGCTGTCCAAACCTTCTTCAACATATAATTAATTGTCACATCTCAGTCTCATAACTAACAAGATTAATAGTCGATCATCAAATCCTAATGCACAAACCACGCTTTACAATAATAATGATCAGCAGTGTTTATTTTCGGGTACCCGAAGTACTGAGTATTATTCTTTCAGCTCGTTCTCGGTCTATATTAATCAGGTACCCGCTATCCGGGTACTCGTAAAACCCGGGTACCTAGGTAATCGGGTAACGAGTACCCGAATAATTTTTTACATTTTTTAAATTATTTAATTTTATAAAATAAAATCACACATAATAAAAGTTTCAATTATATAATCCAAGCATAGAATTTGATTCAAATTATCAAACCCAAACAACTTTAAATGCAAATTAAAGTTTTTAATCCCTAATAATAATAATAATAATAATAATAATAATAATAATAATAATAATAATAATACATCAATTCAAATCTTAAACAATGTCTCTAAAATAAATGAAATATATACATTAATACATAATAATGATGTATCAATTCAAATTTTAAACAATGTCTCTAAGACATATATTAAATTTTTAATAATTATATATATATTTAATAAAAATATAAAATATATTTTAAAACTCTAACCGGGTCATCGGGTCACCGGGTACCCGATAAGGGGCATTCTTGCGGCCCGGGTAAAAAATATTCAGATAATTACCCGGTATTTTATATTCGGGTAGTCGGATCGAGTATTTTTGAACACCCCTAATAATGACAAGACTTATATGAGGCCCGACTAGGTTCTCAAAAATTAATAGAATTTGTCTTTTTTTTCGTGTCTATTTATATGTTTCATCAATGATTTTACGTATATTATTAATAAAACAACAACAATCAATAAAACAATGAAATAATTAATACACGTGACATAAAATTATTAGTTACTCATAAAAAAGAGTAGACGAATTTTGTTGCCCGAAAATGGTTTTATAAATTGGATCGATTCAATCTTATCCAAATTATAATATATTTTTTTATAATTAAAAGGTAAATTATATCATAGTTCATTCAATTATTAGTAAGTTTACAAATGAATGATTATGATACAAAAATTACAATCGTGTCACTCAATTAACGATTGTAACAACCAGGTCACTGTGATTGCAAACGATAATCTAACATGAAATATTTTAATAATAAAAATCAACATATTCCAAAATGTTGCTATCTAATCACTCAATTAATTGTTTATAACAATCGATTCATGTGCAATATAAAATCTAGTTACCTGTTGTGGATGATAAATCCCAAATTTCATCCTGAACCTCTGTCTCCTCTTTTCTTAATTTACACTCGTCCAATAGTCTTAAATTAATACAAAACTTTGTGAATTTTATACTGATGTTGGACCATTATATAAGTATAAATTGATTATTGATATTAAAAAGTAGAAAATGAGGAAATTTTAAAGGACAAAGAGAAGTGGTTAATCTTAACCATGAATTTACACTTACTCTCAAATCTTTGAGAAAAAATTAATTAAGTCTAGACTTTTTTCACCCAATTGAGCTCTCAAATTAAGAAATCAAATCAATTAAGTCATCCAATTGAAAAATTGCACTAATTAAATACTTTGATCAATTCTGATCGTTAAGTCTTAATAATTTTTTAAAAGTTGTCATTAGGAGGGATATTTTGGTTCTATCACGTGACGTTCACAAATTTTTCTAGGATAAAATAATAAAATATCTGAAAATATAAAAATATTAAATGTTACTAAAAGTTATATAATAATAATAATAATAATAATAATAATAATAATAATAATAATAATAATAATAATATGAAATGCCAAAAAAATATTTAAAAAGGTACAAAATGTAAAACGTTATTGAAAATTTTACAAAAATGGAAAAATATTTTTAAACACTAAATTATTAAAAATAATTTATTAAATATCTAAATTCTATTAAAAGAATTATAAAATTTTACTAAACATTATTTTTTTTTTACAAATTCTAATCCTAATCCTACCTAGAGGAGAGAGAATGGAGACTCTAGAGGAAGGAAATGTGTGCTCCTAATGAGTCTAGAACTCATGACCTAAAAGAATATGAGAGAACAAAGATAAGCAGCTTGGTCAATCGTCCAAATATGCTTGCTCAATTTTATTAAACATTATTTTTTTGACAAATTCTTTTTTTTTCTGATCAGTATTTTTTTTTTTGACAAATTCTAATCCTAATCCCACCTAGAGGAGAGGGAACGAAAAACTCTAGAGGAAGAAAGGGAAGTGCTTCTAGTGGTCTAGAACATATGACCTAAGAAAATATGAATGAATAAAGATGAGCAGCTTGACCAACGAGACAAATATTCTTGCTCAATTTTATTAAACATTTGTTCAAATTATTAAAATTATAATAAAAGTGTAATTACATGAATCCACAAATAAAACATCTATAACCGATCTAGCCATAAACAACTCACACTCCAAACATAAACATCATTTTTTTATTTAAAAATAATAATTTTTAATAATGTTTTAATATTCTTTTTACATTTTTATCATTTAATGATATTTTAGAATTTTTAAAACCTTTTACAATTTTTTTATTTTATTATAATTTTTAATATTTCTTTAAAAATTAATAATGTTTTATTGTTTTTTTATAAATTTTAAAATATTTTTTATGTTGGAAATTTCAAAATATCTCTTAATATTTTTTTACAAATTTTAATAATACTTAATGTTCATAATTTTTAAATAATCTTTTAGAATTTGAATTTTTTTTAAAAATATTTTTAATATATTTTTATTTTTATAACTTTTAAAATGTAACTTTTTTAGAAATGTCATGCGACAACATTATATCGCAACAAATAACGGAATTGATTAAAAACAATTAACTGTCAACATTAGTTAAAAATTTAAATTGATCAAATTTAAGGTATAAAATTTAAACTAGATAAAAAATAAAGAAAATATTATATTTATTTTTCAAAAACTTTCGACACGCTTAAAAACTCTCAATA
The DNA here is from genome assembly GCA_030270665.1 of Hibiscus trionum. Lineage (NCBI taxonomy): Eukaryota > Viridiplantae > Streptophyta > Magnoliopsida > Malvales > Malvaceae > Hibiscus > Hibiscus trionum. The sequence continues at coordinate 3,780,888 of BSYR01000016.1, forward strand.
TCAATTATATGAATTACTCATTAGCTAAGGGAGAATACTAAAAATAGACTCGGAACCTGTACTGCCCAAATCCAAATGCGAGTGTTGGATGTTGTTAATTGTTATGAAATAAATAAAGTTCCAAAGAAAATGTATAAGAAGCTGAACAAAGCATCTTAACAAATAAACAAGGATAATAGATAAAAAGAGTTAGTTTGATATTGTTTTTAAAAAGTGGGGTGAAAAAATATTTTTAGATTATTTGATTAAAATTTGAGATTTTGAATTGTTGTAAGAAATTATTTTTAAATAAATAAAATACATATTTTAAATATTATTTTTAAAATATTAAATAATTGATGATATAAATGAGTATGTATAAATTATTTTATTTAAAAGTACTTTTAGAACAGAAAAAAAATAAAAATTAGATATTTCAATTTTTGAAAAGACCTTTTCAAAAATTATTAATAAGCACTTTTAAGCTTAAAAACTACTTGATTTGTATTATTTTTTATTCTAAAAACACTTTTGAAATAAAAAACACTTTTAAAACCGCATCCAAAAAAAAACTTTATATTTTTTAGAAGTATCACCTTTTATAAAGGACACATGTTCACGAGAATCATTAACTAATCGGTCAAGAGTGGAGCGCTCTTGGGTCCTATGGGCTTGGACTTTGTTATAAATATTGTATATTTGATAAGTTTTGGTTAAATGATAAGCTTAAAGGTCAAATTAGCCGTCAACCAAAAATTAAAAAATTAATTAATTTTTTATAAAATTTTTGCACTCAATTGAGCCCTCAAAGTTCAAATTACAATCAATTAGATTTTCAAATTTTAAATTACAATCAATTTAGCCATTTCTGTTAAGTTGACCGTTAACTCAAAAGTAGTTATTATGATGGTGACACGTGACACACTAGGGGTGGGAGAAAATACTCGACCCGAACTACCCGACTACCCGAATACAAATAACCGGGTAATTACCCGGAAATTTTTTTTTACCCGGGTCGGGTACCCGGCCCGCCATTTCCCGGGTCGGGCCCGGGTCACAAAAGTAGAAAATTTCGGGTACCCGGTTCCTAATTTTTTTTTTTATTTTTTTTTTAAATATAATTATATTTTTTAAACAAAATATCCTTATATTCACTATATTTTCAAATCAAACAACCTAATTTTTAAATCTCGATCCCTCAAATGTTCTCCCTTCCCAATTCGTACTAGTCTTCTCTCTCAATTTCACCGCACTCCATATATATATAATTCGAATATTATATATATTACAGTATATGTATATACAATATATTTAATTTTATGTTGGAATATAAATTGTAATTATTGACTCTAATGTTATTTGGGTTTGATATTTCGAATATTAAACTTTATGTTAGATTATATAATTCGAATTTTTCTTTTTTTAGGTATATTTAAATCATTCGAATTAAAAAAAAAAAACTGGCGGGTACCCGGTACCCGATTAGACGGGTACCCGGGTGTGTCGGGTACCCGAATCTCGGGTACCCGGAAAAGGCGGGCCGGGACACAGGCCTTTATTTGAGGTACCCGGATGAACCGGTTACCCGAAAAACCGGGTACCCGAAACCCGGGTACCCGACAATTCCCACCCCTATGACACACGCTGAACGTGTTACGTCATTAAGACCGTAAATAATCATTTAAAAATTTAAAAATTATTTAAAATTATAAAATAATATATTTAAAATTAAAAAATATTAAAAAATAAAAATATCTAAAAATATTTAAATATGTAAAAAATTAAAATTATGTATAAAATCATAAAAATATTTTTTACTTAAAGTAAAAAATAAATAATTGTAATAATTATTAAAAAATATATAAATATTTGCAATGAAATAATATTTAAATTTTGTACAATTTTTTAAAAATATATTTTTAATTATAAAATTTCAAAAAATTTCAAATTGACGGTAGAAGTTTTTGAGAAGAAATATTGAGGGAGAACGATAATTTTCCTGCGACAGGGAGTGGCTGGTGGTTGAATCAGTGCTAACACTTGATTTAGGTATTTATGAAGTTTTTTTCTGAAATAAATGAAATTTTGGGTATTTTTAGAAAAAATATTATTTTTTATTTTTTATTAAAAAATAAAGGAAAATAAGAAAAAAATAATTTAATTTAATATTTTTATTTTTTACAAATTTTAATGATTTTTTAGTTTTTTATAATTTTGTAGATTTTTTTTAATATAAAAAAGACGTGGCATGCCCAAAGCATGTCACGCGTCCATCTATATTTTGACCGTTAGAGGATATTGATGGTCAACGCGATCAAACTAACGGAGGAGCTAAATTTGGTGTAATTTGAATTATGAGGGCTAAATTTGGTGCAAAATTTTCATAAAGGATTAATTGGTTTTTTAATTTTTCGTTGATGGCCAATTTGACCTTTAAGCCAAATAATAATGACACGATGTTAAAAACAACATTAACGTTTCATTGGATAATCATTTTGGTCTCTATTATTTTTTGAAGCACCTTAATCCTCAACATTTCATTTTTAGACTAAAATAGACTCTCAATGAATAAAAATTATTACTCAACTAAAGATAAATGACTTGAAATAATGTGACAGACCTACATAACAATGCAAACTGACATATTAATGTTATATAGACAAACGTGACTTCTTAACAAAATGACATGCCATCAGAAAAAAATAATTTTATAAAATTATATAAACTATTAAATCATTTTTTTTAATGATGTGTCTTTTTGTTAAGTTATTTATTGTTAGTTAACTAATATTTTTTAACCTCAAAAGATAAATTTTGACACAAAATAAAACGTTGAGGGTTAAAATACTTAAAAAAGAATATGAACTAAAACGACCATCCAATCATACGTTAGAAACATTTTTTAAACATTATACCAATAGTAATTTGGGCCTTGTACAAAGTATCTAAATTAAAAATACAAGAGCTAATGAAATATTTAATCAAATTGAAGCTAAAGTAAAGAAGGATAAGCTAGTGCCCCTCAAATTTTTTTGGTCTAACAACTGCTTATGTCCATATAAGTTTAAATATTAGATAAATTAAACTATATTATAAATTTTAAATTTAAATACTTAATCAACTCTAATATTTTTTAAATCTAATGTTCGGTTCTAGCTCCGTCCCTAAACAAGCGATAAGCAACGACCTAGGCAGACACCACGAACCAATAAAAAACCGAGACAAAGGGAGAGCAAAATACACGAGGGAGAAAAAGCTTGGTATAAAGGCTAACGTCTAGTTCATTCCTTCCCCAATTAAAAGTAAATCCAAATCAATGGGATTCATCAATAAATATCAAGAAAAACAGAAGTTGAATTGAGCCTCAGATCCAGAGAAAGGGATGGAATTACTGCATGTATGAAACAAATGAGAAAAACAAGAAGGAAAATCCATGGACTGACTCAAACAAAATGCAGAGTGCAGAAACAGGGGATTACTTCAATTAACAATGACCGAAATGCTCCGAAATATACAGATAGTGTGTAATTAACCGAACCATGTCCATAAAAGAAACCGATTACTTCAGTTAACACTGCACTAATTCATCAATTCAAATCTAAAGAAATCAACTGCTACCCTATGACTTAAATATGTACAACCATCTGCTAACCAAGATAGCATCATGTTTTCACTTTACCATGGACCGGTCAGTGTTCTTCGCAAGCATCGCTTCTTTGATCCATGTTGCATGTTCAGCGTCTCCATAACCTGTGGTTGCACCAAATAATTCTTGAGAATTGAACTAAGCAACCAACTTAGAGTTATAAAATAAAAACAGAATTGGCTCGGTACCTGATTTTTCTGCATTTCCATTATTTCTGCCTGCAGCAACCAAAGTACAGTCAAGAACTGAATGTAAGTATGTGTTCGGTTTGCAATAGCCGGCAATTAGTTATACCGTGATGGACACACTGAAACAAAGAAAGGTAAGAATGTACGTTTTGCTTCTGCAATTCTTCGTTCTCCTCTTTTAGCTTCGCAACTTCTTCTTCCAGTTCCGTTGTATAGGCCTACCAGATAAAAAAAACAGTGAATGCCATGAGAAACATCAATTCACAAACATGAGGACACACCATGACTTCTACAAGTTATTGTATAGGATGATAGAACAGTTTTGATTCATTATGTTTAGAACAAAATCAACTAGGTCAAGGAATGTCAACTTTAATCAATGGTTTTATTTGATTCTTATAATATAACACAGCTTCAAACTTATCATGTTGTCGAAACAAATGCACCATTAGTCCATTACCTCGCAACACGAATCCTTATAACTCCTCATGACGTCGAATTCTCACAATCTTTCATCCCTTCTCATGTCAGATTGCTATCAAATTACCACACTGCCGCATGATTCATGAAGTTTGAGATGCAGGCATGTCATAGATAATAAAAGCACAAGGTCAATGGTTTGTACAACTCATTAGTCCTTAATTCGAGTTAAAAATCTTAGAGATATCGATTCTTAAACTTCCACGAGATGCATTACAAGGTAAAAGCAGACCAATAATATTCAGTTCACAGATGATAACACTGCATATTCCAAATTGTCTACCTTTACTACAATTAACTACATATAAGAAACATACTCACCTGCTTGCGAGCTCGAGATCTTGCGGCGGATTCTCTGTTCTTTATCATTCTCCTTTGCCTCCTCTCAGCAACCTTTTCCACAGCACCGGATTTCCTACCCCTCATACTTCCATTAAACACATAAGGAAGTGGCGAGACAGAGGAATTATCTGCACTACTCTTCCCTATCCCATTGGACGAAAGCTGGTTAGCCGGTGATCCGGTTGAAACGCCGACTGCTCCTCCAAAACCAACCATCCCCAACCCTCCACCTCTATTTCCAGGACTCCCCAACTGAGATCCGAATCCTACAACAGGTTGCTTAGGGAAAATTGGTTGGTGGAGGTTTGAGTTAACTCCATTAACGTTGAATGGCAAATTGGAAGGCTGAAATCCAATTTGGTTACCAGCAAATTGGATGTCCTCTCTTACCGCACCAGCCCTCACCAAAAACTCTTCCAAAGTCATCTCCCCTAACGTTTGCTGGCTCTGGGGCATATTATTATTACTCCCAGGGCCTGCAGTTCCAATCCCATCTTTCCCAATTGAATACTCCTTTGAAATATCTTTCCAAACTTCATCAACAGTCTTCTGGCTAAGTGTCCTGGGAAAAGTCAGGGACCCTTGCCTTTGTAACCCTCCATTTCCGTCCAGGGCAGGAGCCATTGTCTGAGTCTCTTCAGCGCTCCAAATGTTCTTCAATAACTCATCCATGTTCATCGACCCAAAATCTTTGCCTATCCCACCCATACTGCTTTGGAACTCATCCAAGGTTAGAGAATAGATTGATGCCTGTCTGCTTAACAGAGTATTCCCACCGCCGTCTGCTGCTTGGCTACTTCCGAAGTTCATGTTGGTCGCCATTAAAAATCTGGATAAAACAGTACTGAAAAGTTTGGATTAAAGATTTAGAGATATATATACTCCTCTACTATACTTCAATTAAACAAGAAATTAAAAGTTTAAGCTTTTATAATTTTTCAAGGTTGGGAGTTGGGACATTCAGACATACTCAGATCTCAGAAGATCTCAGCTAATGAGAACATGAGTTGTTCTACTTTACCTTTTTATCCCAGCGTGTTTGGTTTGGCTCCTTCCTCTCCGCAACTTAGGGGAGAAATTATATTGGAAAAAATTAATAAAATGAATAACGTGACCAGCTAGGCCTATAATATAATTTTTTGACGGCTTCGAGGAACCACTAAGTGTATCGTTATCTTTTTATTCTATATAAATTTTAAATTTAATCCTACTTAAAAGAAGGAGAATTGATACTTTAAAGGAAGTAGAGTGTTTTTAATGGGTCTCGAACCTATAACTTACAAAAATATAATAAACAAAGATGTACAGCTTGATCAATCAACCAAATATTATTGCTCTTCCTACTTTTTAAGTTGAGAAAATTAAATAAAAAGATATATATCCTGTGAGCCTGTTTTAAATAATGTTTTGTGGGCCAGGTGGATTGGCAAAACGTGGACCATTGAGAAAGGGTTGGCTGCTGGTGACTTGAGATCTGGACCGTCCACGTTGAGTGTAGAGAAGGATTAGTGAGTAGTGTGAATTCTATTGGTTTGGATTTGTTGCGACTTGTGGTGTGTAATGATGTCGTTGGCTGGGACTGCTAAGGGGGTAGAGGTGAATATTCGTTTAATTCGAGTCAAATTTAAAAGTTTTAAGCTAGGTAAGTTAATAAATTTTATTTTACAACTTAAATATATAATTTAAATTATTTTAATTAATAAAATTAATTTTATCCAAACTCAAATAACTCAAAATAATATTTTCGAGTAGAATTGTATTCGCCTATAGGTGTTAGGGTATTTTGGTCTAAAGAATATGTTGGGTTCGATATTTATCCGCTTTCACACGCACGTGATAAAGCCAATGATTCTGGATAACTACGTCTGCAACTTCGGGATCCACGGTTTTATGCGGGTTTCATTTGATAAATTACACTTTTCTTTTTATAATGAATTTAAAGAATTAAGTAGTACTGATTTTTTAACCTTGAACTCAGTAAGTATTGAGTTTGAATTTCATACACTTGGTGTGTTGCTAAAAACTAAGGACTAAATAGGAATATATTGTTGGAAAATGTTGATTTTGAATTTTAAAATATATTTTACCCATTTTGTATTACTTCCAATACAATTGAAGCAAATTTCTTTATCGGCTTGATTTGTTATTAATTTAAATAGTTATAACTTAATTTGTTATTCAGATGATAGTATATAAAGATCCACTAATTGATTTAGTGATTAAAAACATTCATGTTATCTCATTTTGCATGAGTTCAGATCTCGATATGAAAATATCAACACATGAACACGATTCATGTTGAGTAGTGGCGGCACATGTACATGCTTTTTCTTTGATCACTCTCAATGAGTATAGATTTAAAATGATATATTTAAATACTAGAAAAAAAACTAATATCTAACTAATGTGAAATTTACTTTGTTGCACTACCAAATATTGTATTAGTTAGATATTAATTTTTCATGTGTATTATATTAGAAAATATTGTATTACATGTTTCTAGGCTTAAAGGTCAAATTATCCTTCATCAAAATGTAACCCCTCGTCCCGGTCCGGACGCTTGACCGGTCCGAGTGGGCCACACGGGGAAAACCGAAGCGAAACCCGTTAAGGTTCTCCCTCGGTTAGCAACCCTAAATTTTTTTCTTTTATCTGTCTTGTCTAAATACAATACCATGTCCTATGTGAAACACGTCAGCGGAAACACGAGTAAAACAAAAACGATCATTCAAGATATCACCTTTAAAGCAGCCCATTTTCTGTATTTAAGTAGGCCGTATCGATACACTTGTCAAGTGTATCGATACGCCTTGACCAAAGTCAACACCCAAGGGTCAACACAAGAGGACCGTATCGATACAGCCCTTGAGCGTATCGATACGCCCTTCCCAGCCAACATCTCGTGGTCAACGAGATAAACCCGTACCGATACGCTAGGACACCGTACCGATACAGTAATAACTCACCAAAATCTCAGAATTCCAGTGAGCATTTACCGTATCGATACACCTTCGTGTATCGATACGCCCAACCAAACTTGAGTCTTGGAGGCAAGACCGTATCGATACGGCCCTTAGGCGTACCGATACGCCCTGCACTGCAAGTCTCCCAAATTCAGCAAAAACATACAAGACTCGAACCTAGATGCGATTTAAGACCTCCCTAGACTCAAACAAGCATTCATACAACATTTATTAATCATGATCTAATCATACAAGGCACTCAACAAGAACAAACAACATTCATCAAGGAAATCATGCATTTGATCAAAAGATGACACATAAGCATTCAAGGTTTCAAACTTCAACATCCATACACATGAGCATCCTCAAAAGGCACTTGGCCAACACGCATGGTAAGCAATACGATATGGTTTTACAATCCAAACATGACATCAACAAGCCATACAAAAGCAACATAACAAGGAGTCTAAACATGCTCCTAAACAACCAACAATATCCATCAAAATAACACAAATCCCATTGTTGCGTGTAAAATAGTCTATCGCAATTGAGTGCAAGTGTACACGTCACAAGTAATAAAGTGATACTAGAGTATCGGATATCGTCTCCACAGGGACTGGGCTAACCCTTTCCTTCGCTGTCTGCACAAGGGGAAAAAGAATGATTTAAGATTTTGTCACGAAAATAAATAAGAATACTGGAAAAATAAAAGTAAAGTAATCAAGATAGAGAGAATGGGCTGGTATTGAATTTCTCAGTAGTGCAGGTATTGCAGAGTTTAGGAAATCCAGTTCTGTCGTCGCGCCTGTCGCGGGCAGCACCTGTCGCGGCGGCAGTCCGTTGATTGTCGCGGCAGCAAACACACCAACTCAGTACTTTCAAGTTTGGCAAGAATCCCAGATCTGCCTTGGCCTATCCCTAGGTCCAAGTCTGTCGATGATCACATCTTGATGATACCTCCCGGCGTGAATCGAAGGATGAACACCGATGTGTATGGATTCTTCTTTAGCCACTTAACCTCGCCCTATCCCTAGGCACGAGATAGTTCAACTATAAACTAGAGAACTTGCTCTTATTTCTTTCGTATACTTAACTCTCCTGATGCTAAGTAAATAGATAATCTCACAATACTCTCCCGATGCTCTTGCAAGATATTAATAACCAAAATAAGAGAACTTGAAGTTTATTTTATTGAACTGAAAATTCCTAAAACAAAACAACCCTTGCAACTACTTTACAAATCAACCCGTGGCCCTAGGGGGTTTTAGAACATGTCGACGGCGGGTAGACGGCGGAGGGTTTTTGGTTGTCGGTTTAAAGGGAAATCGGCTATGGGTTATGGGATGTGGAGGTTGAGATCTGCCCTAGGTTAAAATACATGCCCTTATATAAGCTTTGGGCTCAAGTTATCTAATTTAACAAGGATTACAACTTTAATTAAAAGTATGATTCTAATAAAGACTAAATCTTCAAGGAATATACTTTCCAGCCGTCCTCCTTGTTTCTTGGGATTTTCTCTCCTTGAACTTTGGGCTTGACATATCTTTTGATCTGGGGCTCGGAAAAATATGAGGTTTTCACACGACAGACGAGCAGAATTTTCTCTATCTATCGAGGTCCACTTTGCTTTTTCTCTCCACAAAACTGTTGTCACCATGCTGTCACGGCAGCACCATGGCAGCAACGTCCTCCTTGACTGCTCATTCCAGATTTTCTGCATTGCTGCCCAGCGCCTGTCACGATTGCTGCCCTGGGTGCTGTCACGACTGCTGCCACGACAGATACCTGCAAAAGTAACCAAATTTAGCAGTATCTGCGCAATTTTATCTAAATGTGATGTTTATGCAAAACTTAACCTAAAATGCAGTTAAACATGCTTGAGTGCAGCAAAAATAAGGATAAATGATGGGTAAAATATAGAACTTTTAAGTACTGATCACACCCCCAAACTCGAATCTTTGCTTATCCTCAAGCAAATCAGACCTAAAAGAAAAATATTTTTTTGTTTTGGCTTTCAAACAGTGAACTTTCCCTTACCCGTCGTTCGTTCCCTATGACGGCAGCAACCTGTCGGATAATTTAGGATCTTTCCGGAATCTCCTTATAGTCCTCGTGCAGTGTGTGCATGCTTGTGAACAGTTATATGCCAAGACTCTCTTAGTTTCACTAGAAAATTTCAGCTCTTAACTCGAATTTTTATGCCAAGTTTATCTTTTGAAGGAACTTCTTATGCTCCTTTGATTTTCTGTTTTGACTCGATTTCAAATTTTTTTAAAATAAAGTTTCACTAGAGCCAGTTTCGGGCACCTCTAGCTAACTTCCTAGAGCCGGTTTCGAGCACCTCTAGGGCTTTGAGTCTCTTTTGCTAAAATTCTTTCCTAGAGCCAGTGTTAGGCACCTCTAGGGGCTATTCAAGTGCTAAGCTTCCTATTCTAGTTTGGCTAAAAGAAGTCTAAGCAGTATAACAGTCACAATGGTGTTTAAGTTTTCAGAACTATAGAAAGGCTCTAAACTTCTCCTTAAACTATCCTAAAGTTTCTGCCACGACAGGCAAGTTCAGTTCATAGTTTTAAGCCAAAATTTTCAAAATTTTCATTTCTTTTTTGCATAAAATAAATGCGACACAATTAAAACTAAATGCAATATTATATTAATAATTAGGAGGACTGCCTACCCCCAAACTCAAGGGTTGCATTGTCCTCAATGCATGACACAAAAGATGAAAAAACAGAAGAAAAAGATGACAGAAAAGTTAAACATCACAAAAAGATAATATATATAGCAGGCAACAGAGAAAAAGAAAAAGAAAACTTAAGTTGTGCGGCTGTCATCGCTGCTGCTGGAGCTTTGGATGAGGAGCTGTCGGCGGGCAGTCTTTTTGGACTTTGTCGGAGGAGCTGTGGGTGCTGCCCTGAGAGTATGAGTGCTGCCGCGACAGGGGTGGAGGCAGAGCTTCCTCAGGTTGCTTGTATCGTCATTGCAAGGGTTTTTCTTTGTTTACCTAATAACAAAAACAAACTAAAACCAATATCAAATTTCTAATTCCTAAAATAATAAAGATAAAATAAGATAAAAATAAAATAAGTTAAATTAGGAGTGCCTTGAGGGGCATCTCCTAAAGTAACTACTCCCTGTTCTATTGATGCTTGATGGGTCGTTTCCGGTACTTCTTGAAGTCCATCCGTACCCTCCATCTGGTGATTATTCTCATGGTGGAGGCTCTTTTCTTTCTCTTCCCTTTGTAGTCCATGAAGTCCTCTCTTCTTGGTAATGTTTCTGAGGGCATGAATATATGATTAGAAAAAAATCAAATTGACATTCGGCCACAAACTTACCTTGTTTTCGTTGAATGTTGTTGTGGTTGAATGTAGCCCTTGCTGTCGTGTCTGCTGCTGCGGCAGCCAGTTATTTTGACAGTCCGTTGTCAGGTTACTTTGCAGGTCAATGGGACATTGGTAAGTGCCATCACTCTCTATACTAAATTCTGTTGACCACTCGTAGATCTCCGTCAGTAGAGACTTTGATGATTCTATGTCCACCGGCTTTGGTTCCTCTAATACCTGCAATGGAATTTGTGAGTTTTCAAAGAATTCAAAAGGTTCGTTTATTACCTGCTCATATTCCATCGGCGAGGCATTGTCAGTGGGTAGCTCTTCTAGGTGGTCGTGCGAGTGCCATGACAGGGATGGATGTGTACAATCTTGGTCAGGCATAATCGAGGTATTGGGTTGAGAATTTGCCTCTGATGTGGTTGCTGCTTCAGCATCAGTTGCTGCCGAGGCGGCAGTTTCTGTCGAGGCGGCAGTTTCTGCTTTGACTGGGGTTTCTGCCTCGAAAGTGGTTGCTGCCGTGACATTCTCTTGAATTTCACTCAGCGTTGTCGCGGTGTTGCTCCATTCCGGCTCCTCGATCATTGCCATGGCAAGTTGTTTCTCAGACTCATCATATGTTGGGTATTCCTTCACATGGGCGTCCTCGTCATCTTTCCTTGGGATTTCAGGTTCAGTCGTGGAATGAATGAGGACCGGTCTGCTCAAGAGTGCATCCATCTTGGCGATACTTGCGTCCATAGAAACCGACACTTCTTGAGTGAGTGCCATGAAGGCTTGCAGTGTGTCTTCTAAGGATTTTGACTGCTCTTGAGGATGATGACATTGCCAGGGCAGGTCGGGTTTTGCAGCAGAACTGTTATGGTATAAAAAATTGTGCGGGTTTTGATCGTACCATAAAAAAATTTGCTGTTGCGGCATCGGCAGTTGCTGCCCCTGTTGCTGCTGTGGCAGCATATCTTTACGGTAATTGCAAGAACTTTCCCACATCAACTCTCGAATGATTTTTCCTGGCATGTTGATGCCCTTGAACATGTATTTTCACCTGAGTTTTTTTTTTTGTTAAAAAAAATAAAAAATAAAAAAAATAAAAATAAAAGAAAAGTGCAGAAGCTAGGGTAAGAGTGTGTTGCCAGTCCCCGGCAACGGCGCCAAAAACTTGTTGCGTGTAAAATAGTCTATCGCAATTGAGTGCAAGTGTACACGTCGCAAGTAATAAAGTGATACTAGAGTATCGGATATCGTCTCCACAAGGACTGTGCTAACCCTTTCCTTCGCTGTCTGCACAAGGGGAAAAAGAATGATTTAAGATTTTATCACGAAAATAAATAAGAATACTCGAAAAATAAAATTAAAGTAATCAAGATAGAGAGAATGGGCTGGTATTGAATTTCTCAGTAGTGCAGGTATTGCAGAGTTTAGGAAATCCAGTTCTGTCGTCGCGCCTGTCGCGGGCAGCACCTGTCGCGGCGGCAGTCCGTTGATTGTCGCGGCAGCAAACACACCAACTCAGTACTTTCAAGTTTGGCAAGAATCCCAGATCTGCCTTGGCCTATCCCTAGGTCCAAGTCTGTCGATGATCACGTCTTGATGATACCTCCCGGCGTGAATCGAAGGATGAACACCGATGTGTATGGATTCTTCTTTAGCCACTTAACCTCGCCCTATCCCTAGGCACGAGATAGTTCAACTATAAACTAGAGAACTTGCTCTTATTTCTTTCGTATACTTAACTCTCCCGATGCTAAGTAAATAGATAACCTCACAATGCTCTCCCGATGCTCTTGTAAGATATTAATAACCAAAATAAGAGAACTTGAAGTTTATTTTATTGAACTGAAAATTCCTAAAACAAAACAACCCTTGCAACTACTTTACAAATCAACCCGTGGCCCTAGGGGGGTTTTAGAACATGTCGACGGCGGGTAGACGACGGGTAGACGGAGGAGGGTTTTTGGTTGTCGATTTAAAGGGAAATCGGCTATGGGTTATGGGATGTGGAGGTTGAGATCTGCCCTAGGTTAAAATACATGCCCTTATATAAGCTTTGGGCTCAAGTTATCTAATTTAACAAGGATTACAACTTTAATTAAAAGTATGATTCTAATAAAGACTAAATCTTCAAGGAATATACTTTCCAGCCGTCCTCCTTGTTTCTTGGGATTTTCTCTCCTTGAACTTTGAGCTTGACATATCTTTTGATCTGGGGCTCGGAAAAATATGAGGTTTTCACACGACAGACGAGCAGAATTTTCTCTATCTATCGAGGTCCACTTTGCTTTTTCTCTCCACAAAACTGTTGTCACCATGCTGTCACGGCAGCACCATGGCAGCAACGTCCTCCTCGACTGCTCATTCCAGATTTTCTGCATTGCTGCCCAGCGCCTGTCACGATTGCTGCCCTGGGTGCTGTCACGACTGCTGCCACGACAAATACCTGCAAAAGTAACCAAATTTAGCAGTATCTGCGCAATTTTATCTAAATGTGATGTTTATGCAAAACTTAACCTAAAATGCAGTTAAACATGCTTGAGTGCAGCAAAAATAAGGATAAATGATGGGTAAAATATAGAACTTTTAAGTACTGATCACACCCCCAAACTCGAATCTTTGCTTGTCCTCAAGCAAATCAGACCTAAAAGAAAAATATTTTTTTGTTTTGGCTTTCAAACAGTGAACTTTCCCTTACCCACCGTTCGTTCCCTGTGACGGCAGCAACCTGTCGGATAATTTAGGATCTGTCCGGAATCTCCATATAGTCCTCATGCAGTGTGTGCATGCTTGTGAACAGTTATATGCCAAGACTCTCTTAGTTTCACTAGAAAATTTCAACTCTTAACTCGAATTTTTATGCCAAGTTTATCTTTTGAAGGCACTTCTTATGCTCCTTTGATTTTCTGTTTTGACTCGATTTCAAATTTTTTTAAGCTAAAGTTTCACTAGAGCCGGTTTCGGGCACCTCTAGCTAACTTCCTAGAGCCGGTTTTGAGCACCTCTAGGGCTTTGAGTCTCTTTTGCTAAACTTCTTTCCTAGAGCCAGTGTTAGGCACCTCTAGGGGCTATTCAAGTGCTAAGCTTCCTATTCTAGTTTGGCTAAAAGAAGTCTAAGCAGTATAACAGTCACAATGGTGTTTAAGTTTTCAGAACTATAGAAAGGCTCTAAACTTCTCCTTAAACTATCCTAAAGTTTCTGCCACGACAGAGCTGTCACGACAGGCAAGTTCAGTTCATAGTTTTAAGCCAAAATTTTCAAAATTTTCATTTTTTTTGCATAAAATAAATGCGACACAATTAAAACTAAATGCAATATTATATTAATAATTAGGAGGACTGCCTACCCCCAAACTCAAGGGTTGCATTGTCCTCAATGCATGACACAAAAGATGAAAAAACAGAAGAAAAAGATGACAGAAAAGTTAAACATCACAAAAAGATAATATATATAGCAGGCGATAGAGAAAAAGAAAAAGAAAACTTAAGTTGTGCGGCTGTCGTCGCTGCTGCTGGAGCTTTGGATGAGGAGCTGTCGGCGGGCAGTCTTTTTGGACTTTGTCGGAGGAGCTGTGGGTGCTGCCCTGAGAGTATGAGTGCTGCCGCGACAGGGGTGGAGGCAGAGCTTCCTCAGGTTGCTTGTATCATCATTGCAAGGGTTTTTCTTTGTTTACCTAATAACAAAAACAAACTAAAACCAATATCAAATTTCTAATTCCTAAAATAATAAAGATAAAATAAGATAAAAATAAAATAAGTTAAATTAGGAGTGCCTTGAGGGGCATCTCCTAAAGTAACTACTCTCTGTTCTATTGATGCTTGATGGGTCGTTTCCGGTACTTCTTGAAGTCCATCCGTACCCTCAATCTGGTGATTATTCTCATGGTGGAGGCTCTTTTCTTTCTCTTCCCTTTGTAGTCCATGAAGTCCTCTCTTCTTGGTAATGTTTCTGAGGGCATGAATATATGATTAGAAAAAATCAAATTGACATTCGGCCACAAACTTACCTTGTTTTCGTTGAATGTTGTTGTGGTTGAATGTAGCCCTTACTGTCGTGTCTGCTGCTGCGGCAGCCAGTTATTTTGACAGTCCGTTGTCAGGTTACTTTGCAGGTCAATGGGACATTGGTAAGTGCCATCACTCTCTATACTAAATTCTGTTGACCACTCGTAGATCTCCGTCAGTAGAGACTTTGATGATTCTATGTCCACCGGCTTTGGTTCCTCTAATACCTGCAATGGAATTTGTGAGTTTTCAAAGAATTCAAAAGGTTCGTTTATTACCTGCTCATATTCTATCGGCGAGGCATTGTCAGTGGGTAGCTCTTCTAGGTGGTCGTGCGAGTGCCATGACAGGGATGGATGTGTGCAATCTTGGTCAGGCATAATCGAGGTATTGGGTTGAGAATTTGCCTCTGATGTGGTTGCTGCTTCAGCATCAGTTGCTGCCGAGGCGGCAGTTTCTGTCGAGGCGGCAGTTTCTGCTTTGACTGGGGTTTCTGCCTCGAAAGTGGTTGCTGCCGTAACATTCTCTTGAATTTCACTCAGCGTTGTCGC
This sequence comes from Hibiscus trionum, assembly GCA_030270665.1. Lineage (NCBI taxonomy): Eukaryota > Viridiplantae > Streptophyta > Magnoliopsida > Malvales > Malvaceae > Hibiscus > Hibiscus trionum. The sequence continues at coordinate 3,796,362 of BSYR01000016.1, forward strand.
GGTGTTGCTCCATTCCGGCTCCTCGATCATTGCCATGGCAAGTTGTTGCTCAGACTCATCATATGTTGGGTATTCCTTCACATGGGCGTCCTCGTCATCTTTCCTTGGGATTTCAGGTTCAGTCGTGGAATGAATGAGGACCGGTCTGCTCAAGAGTGCATCCATCTTGGCGATACTTGCGTCCATAGAAACCGACACTTCTTGAGTGAGTGCCATGAAGGCTTGCAGTGTGCCTTCTAAGGATTTTGACTGCTCTTGAGGATGATGACATTGCCAGGGCAGGTCGGGTTTTGCAGCAGAACTGTTATGGTATAAAAAATTGTGCGGGTTTTGATCGTGCCATAAAAAATTTTGCTGTTGCGGCATCGGCAGTTGCTGCCCATGTTGCTGCTGTGGCAGCATATCTTTACGGTAATTGCAAGAACTTTCCCACAGCAACTCTCGAATGGTTTTTCCTGGCATGTTGATGCCCTTGAACCTATATTTTCACCTGAGTTTTTTTTGTTAAAAAAAATAAAAAAAAATAAAAAATAAAAAAAATAAAAATAAAAGAAAAGTGCAGAAGCTAGGGTAAGAGTGTGTTGCTAGTCCCCGGCAACGGCGCCAAAAACTTGTTGCGTGTAAAATAGTCTATCGCAATTGAGTGCAAGTGTACACGTCGCAAGTAATAAAGTGATACTAGAGTATCGGATATCGTCTCCACAGGGACTGGGCTAACCCTTTCCTTCGCTGTCTGCACAAGGGGAAAAAGAATGATTTAAGATTTTGTCACGAAAATAAATAAGAATACTGGAAAAATAAAAGTAAAGTAATCAAGATAGAGAGAATGGGCTGGTATTGAATTTCTCAGTAGTGCAGGTATTGCAGAGTTTAGGAAATCCAGTTCTGTCGTCGCGCCTGTCGCGGGCAGCACCTGTCGCGGCGGCAGTCCGTTGATTGTCGCGACAGCAAACACACCAACTCAGTACTTTCAAGTTTGGCAAGAATCCCAGATCTGCCTTGGCCTATCCCTAGGTCCAAGTCTGTCGATGATCACGTCTTGATGATACCTCCCGGCGTGAATCGAAGGATGAACACCGATGTGTATGGATTCTTCTTTAGCCACTTAACCTCGCCCTATCCCTAGGCACGAGATAGTTCAACTATAAACTAGAGAACTTTCTCTTATTTCTTTCGTATACTTAACTCTCCCGATGCTAAGTAAATAGATAACCTCACAATGCTCTCCCGATGCTCTTGCAAGATATTAATAACCAAAATAAGAGAACTTGAAGTTTATTTTATTGAAATGAAAATTCCTAAAACAAAACAACCCTTGCAACTACTTTACAAATCAACCCGTGGCCCTAGGGGGGTTTTAGAACATGTCGACGGCAGGTAGACGACGGGTAGACGGCAGAGGGTTTTTGGTTGTCGGTTTAAAGGGAAATCGGCTATGGGTTATGGGATGTGGAGGTTGAGATCTGCCCTAGGTTAAAATACATGCCCTTATATAAGCTTTGGGCTCAAGTTATCTAATTTAACAAGGATTACAACTTTAATTAAAAGTATGATTCTAATAAAGACTAAATCTTCAAGGAATATACTTTCCAGCCGTCCTCCTTGTTTCTTGGGATTTTCTCTCCTTGAACTTTGGGCTTGACATATCTTTTGATCTGGGGCTCGGAAAAATATGAGGTTTTCACACGACAGACGAGCAGAATTTTCTCTATCTATCGAGGTCCACTTTGCTTTTTCTCTCCACAAAACTGTTGTCACCATGCTGTCACGGCAGCACCATGGCAGCAACGTCCTCCTTGACTGCTCATTCCAGATTTTCTGCATTGCTGCCCAGCGCCTGTCACGATTGCTGCCCTGGGTGCTGTCACGACTGCTGCCACGACAGATACCTGCAAAAGTAACCAAATTTAGCAGTATCTGCGCAATTTTATCTAAATGTGATGTTTTTGCAAAACTTAACCTAAAATGCAGTTAAACATGCTTGAGTGCAGCAAAAATAAGGATAAATGATGGGTAAAATATAGAACTTTTAAGTACTGATCACCCATTGCTTAACTATTACATGTTCAAACATTAAAAACTCATATTTGATATACTCAAAGCCAACAACCACACTTGGAGGCCCTCCACTTGCACAAGCAACCCACGAACTAAGGATCTGCATTGTCGAACAAAGAGAGAGCGTAAGCAATAAAGCTTAGTGAGGGTAAGCTCTTTAAAAATAAACCTCGACAATGCAGGGTCCAAGCACGATCTCAACCAAGGTAAATGCATGATCATACCTTCGATCCTCAAGAGCCAAAATGTCAATGATGCATGAACAAATATTCAATAATATGTCATGCTCAACAAGCTCATTTCCACAACATATGTAAGCACATATAATCATCCAAAAGGAAACACATTTCCACATCACATTGATACACATATCAGTTTATATTGGCACCTAGCTATGACTCGAATACGCGGATAAACACGTTGGAACTCACATCCAACAACCACTTTACCTCACGGTGGGATTACACTCATCACCGGTCTCGCGGAGGGGATTCCACTCATCCTCACGCCCCGTCGATGGGATTCCACTCATCATCGACTAATATATAACAATTTTCGGGCGAACTCGTACTCCTCCTTGGTGACTCAACGCCACCAAGGCCACGCGCGAATTTGACTCATGTGTGCACACTAACATCCTAATGATCGATCATTTGTACTCAAGCATACTAGTGTCAACATTTAACCCAATCCACATTATCAATTACAACCAATTCCGTGCTTAGCACGCACTCACCATGATCACAATCATGAACAATCCACATGCATATCACAATGCATCACAACCATGCCTCATCACACATGTATAGCACATTATACATAAATCAACATATCATAAACATTACGAGGCATAAACATCGATTACAAGTACAACCAATGTCTCTAGTTTAAGCTTAGGATTAGGCTACCACCCTAATCCTAACTCTAGGTGGGTCTACCAAGCCCGACTTAGTCCACATGCTCGAACCAAACACTTAGAAAACACTTAGAAAACATTAACCACTCACCTTTACTTCTAAGCTCAAATATCAAGCAAGCAACCACCTTCAAATTTTCGGATTCACTTCCGATGCTTCACCGACGCCAAACCTTGATTCTAATCAATCCCAAACACAAACAAAACACCCACAATCAATAACTAATCGTCGGAACCAACCCGGATTAACATTTCCAAGCAACCAACACTCAAAATCAAGCCCAAAATAGAATTCCCGAGCAACCCACAAAGCCCACTGAAATCTTCCATTTCAAACATCCAAACAATCATCAAACACACCCAAAGTGACCCTCAAACCCGGGTGTTACACAAAAAATCAAAAAACCAATTAAGTTCTTATGAAAATTTTTCACTCAATTGAACCCTTAAAATTCAAATTACGATCAATTAGACCTTTAAAATTCAAATTGCGATCAATTTAGCCTTTCTGTTAAGTTGACCATTAACTCAAAAATATTTATTATGATGGTGACACATGGCACACACCAGACGTGCCACATCATCAAACCCGTAAACATTATTTAAAATTTTTAAAATTATAAAATAATATATTTAAAATTAAAAATTTGAAAAAAAATATTTAAATTAAAAATTTTAAAAATTATTTGAATTTTCGAAAAATCTAAAAAAACAAAATGTGTAAAAAATTAAAATTATTTATAAAATTATATAAAAATATTTTTTTACATAAAATCGAAAAATATAAAAAATAATTGTAATAGTTATTAATATATATATATATATTATAATGAAATAATATTTAAAAACTGTATAAGTTTTTAAAAATATTTTAACTATAAAACCTCAAAATTTTTAAAAAATTTAAATGGCCGAAATTCAAAAACCCTAACCCTATATTTAAAAATTCTCAAATCAGTTTAAATTTACCATCTTACTTTCCCAAACTCAAACCCCACATTCCCAAAACTTAAAATTCTCAAAAATTTTAAAATGCCCAATTTTTTAATCGGTTCTAATGCTTGATTTACATATTTATGGGTTTTTAAAAAAAAATGATACTTGGGGTTTTTTATAAAAAAAAATTAGTATTTTATGTTTATTATAAAAAGTCAAAGGAAAATAATAAAAAATAAATTAATTTAATTTTTTTAATTTTACAATTTTTATAAATTTTTATAATTTTGTAGATTTTTTTTTATAAAAATTGATTTTGATGACGTGTCACATTCAGAGCGTGCTACATGTTCTTATATCTTTGACCGTTAGAGGACATTAATGGTCAACACGATCAAATTAACGGAGGGGCCAAATTGAGTGTAATTTAAATTATGATGGCTAAATTGAGTGCAAATTTTTTATGAGAGCTTAATTAGTTTTTTTATTTTTTCGTTGAGGATCAATTTGACCTTTAAGTCATATTTCTATAATTAAATAAGACACAAATTTTTTATAATTAACATAAAAAAGCAATCACACATTGATATATATATATATATATATATATATATATATATATATATATATATTTATATTTATATATATATATATATATATTTATATATATATTTGAAAATCACACTTTACTATAATTAACACAATGAAGTATATCAATTAAATCTTGCATTATTAAATCTTTAGTCCTTTTGCTTTTAGAAGTATTTTTTCTTTTGAAAAAAGTATTGCTCCATATTGGTTAGATATTAATTATTTTTCAAGTGTTAAAAATTGATTGAATCAAATTAAATATATTTAAATAATAACTAAATTGATCGATTGAGCCTTAGTTCAATTGACACCATTATCTTTCCAATATCTAACTGACAAGATTATGAATTTGATTATACTTAAACACATTTATCTTCAATTTATAAGTTTGAGGTTATGACTAATTTAAACATTACAATTTGTATAAAAATATTAGCCAATATGATATTTTTATGATAATTAGGGGCTCGTTAAAACCTCCCATTATTTGATTATATCTGAAAATATAAATTAAACAAGAGCGAGGTGAAAAAAGTGCCCGTGAGAATTTTATTAATAAATCATACAATGTAGTCACTACAACCTCCAAGATTACCCTAATTCAGGCATTCAGCTAGGAAAGGAGGCCCCGGACCAATTCTAAGTAAGCCCCCTATCCCGCCAACATTACCAATAATGGGTACAGCTCCATCAACATTACCAATCTGAATTTTAAAAGGGAAAAACTACATATTTAGTACTCAAGCTATGCCCACGTTACTGTTTTGGTACCTCCATTATTATTTTTGGTAAAATGGTACCCAACGTTATATTTTTGTCCTGTTTTGGTACCCCAACCGTTAAAAACTAACGAAGATGATGACGTGGCTTGATATAATCACAATTTTAGTCCAAAATACTTATATATATGATCAATTTAGTCCAAAATCCTTCAATTTAAAACATCATCTTAGTTTTGGGGGTAAAATTACGTTCGTCTGGAAGAAGAAAAATGAGGAATGTACAATTTTAATCCAAAAATTAAAATAATGTTTAAATTGATAGAATTTTAGACTAAATTGACAGATTGTATAAGTTTTTGGACTAAAAATGTTATTAACCCAAGCCACGTCGCTATTTCTGTTAATTTTTAACGGCTGGGTACCAAAACAGAACAAAAATATAATGTTAGATACCAATTTGCCAAAAATATAGTTGGGGTACCAAAACAATAACCGGACATAGTTGATGTACTAAATATGTAGTTTTCCCTTTTAAAAAATAGAAACAAATATTATAATTTAAATCAATTTTCGACTATTACAATTTCTTTAGGTCATATATCATTAAGGGTAAACTACACAGTTGACCACCGAACTATGAGTTTGGTGTCAAAATGACCACTATATTATTTTTTGACTCAAAATGACCACACAACTATTTAAATGGTGCCACGTTAGCCACACGCCGTTAAAAAAACAAAAAAGTTAACGGAACTGTTAAAAAATTGGTATAATTACACATTTGATCCTTTATATTTATACAATATATCAATTTAGTCCTAATTTTAATCTAATAAAATAAATTAATTATTCAATAAGATGGTGACATGTGTCACCACCTTATTGGAAGTCTTTAATTATTTTTATTTAATTAATTTAATTAATTTTCCACCTCCAATCAGGTGGTGACACGTGTCACACCCAATTGGAGGTGGGAAAATAAAAGCAACAAAACCAGCCCCCACCAGGATTCAAACCCAAGACCTTGGGGAACCAAAGTCCTGCGCTTGCCACTGAACCAATTACCCTTTTGTGCTAAAAGGTACACCAATTAATATATGTCTTAATGATTTTAATGCCCAGAAAAACTAAAGAGTTGAAAATGCAATTGGATGGATTCGAACCAAGGACCTTAAGGTCCAAAGTGTATGTGCTTGCCACTGCACCAAATGTATACCTTGTAATATAAAGTACAACATTTAATATATGTCTTATATAGATTTTAATGCTTGGAAAAAGGAAGGAAATTTGGTTTTAGGAAACTCAAATATAATATTTTTATGATGCATAAAAACATATAACCTAATTAAATAAATATAATAATTAAATTAAATTTAAGAATATTTTGTATATATTTTAAACTATAGTTAGTGCACGATTTAAAATAATTTTTTTAATATTATTATTTTAATTTTTTAATATAAAAATCATTTTAAATTTTTTATATTTTAAACTAAATTTAATATATTTTTCAATTCCAGATTTATTTTTATAATTTCACGTATATAATCATTGAATTGATTTTTTTAACTTAATTAATAATTTTAATATTTATTTAATTGAGTTAGATGTTTTTATGCATCATAAAAATATTATATTCGAGTTTCCTAAAACCAAATTTCCTTCCTTTTTCCAAGCATTAAAATCTATATAAGACATATATTAAATGTTGTACTTTATATCACAAGGTATACACTTGGTCCAGTGGCAAACACATACACTTTGGACCACAAGGTCCTTTGTTCAAATCCATCCAATTGCATTTTCAACTCTTTAGTTTTTCTGGGCATTAAAATCATTAAGACATATATTAATTGGTGTACCTTTTAGCATAAAAGGGTGATTGGTTTAGTGGCAAGCGCAGGACTTTGGTTCCCCAAGGTCTTGGGTTCGAATCCTGTTGTGTGGTCATTTTGAGTCAAAAAATAATATAGTGGTCATTTTGACACCAAACTTATAGTTCGGTGGTCAACTGTGTAGTTTACCCTATCATTAATTATAAAGTAAGGCCAAAAAGACAAAAAGCACTTTCATTGTCATCTTTTCCATAAAGAAAACATCATATTTATGAATTTATTTTCTCTGGTGGGGAACATTTACACGTATCCATCAACCTAACACATCTTTATATTATGGTAAGTCAAATTGAATCATAAATTAGGGTTTGAAGGGGTGTCCAATTTCCTTTGCTTTCCCCAAATAATTGGGCGATATGGTGATGCTGTGGTGGAGAGAGCACATTGATGGTCAATTATTGGTGAGTTGGTCCATATGCGTAAAGACGGACGCATGATTTTATGTTAGGGATGAACTTATACAACTCTAAAGAAGTCGAGCTTATAAATTTTTAGGGGAGCAAAAATAGATTTTTAAATAAAAAATAAATAGAAAATTTCCAAAAAATTTCTAAATAATATATGAATTTTAAATTTCAAGGGGGGCAACCGCCCCCTCTAGCCCCTCTCTCGGTCTATCCCTGCATATGCGCAAGGACTACGATGCTTTTCGGTAGGGACGGACTCATAATTTTGTGTTAGGGGTGCGAATTTTTATACTTTATAAAGTTATATGAGAATTTAAAAAATTTTACGGTATAAAATTAAATCAACAATGTAAAATGCAAAATATATATATATATATATATATATATATAAATTTAAAATTTCTAAAAAGTGCTATTGTCCCCTAACACTCGCTCGATCCATCCATATTTTTTTGATTTCTTTGTTACCCCTGGTGTAGAGATACTTTATTATTACTAAACCGCTACAAATCAAATCAAAATTTTAACTCAACATGAGATCTATTAATTGGCGTAATGGTCATGGATGCTCATCCGCTTCACCCATGTGTGGGTTCGAACCTTAGCATTTGCTTTGAAAATATTATTGTAATACTATTTAATCAAAATTTTAACTCAACTCAATATTATATTAATATATAATTATTTTAATGATTTGAATCTTATAAAAAATTAGAGATGAAATTAAATTAATGGGAATAGAAATCATTTGCCTCGTTTTGGTGCCGTTATGTATGTCCGACATTAAAAAATAAGTTTAGGTTTAAGGTTAAGGATTAAAGTTAGAGTTTAAAGTTAGGATTTAAAAATTAAAGACATGATGTATTTTATAGGGTTTAAGGTTTAAGATTTAGAATTCATAATTATGACTTAAAATTTAATTTTGTAGTGTTGGAGCATAGAAATAGGCAAAGAAAAAGAGCAGGAGATTTTTTTTTCAATTAATGATGTCACATTAGTTTAGGGTGTCATAACGTGATGTCATAAAAATAATATGAACTATACAAAATATGGAATAAATTAACATAAATTTAAAATATGAATTAAAAAATGTATTAAAATGTATTTATGATAATATCATAATGTTCATATTTTAAATGTCGAGAAACTTTAGCTCTAATTAGGTCCAAAATAATATGAACTTTACAAAATATGGAATAAATTGACATATATTAAAATTGTAGAATGAATTAAAATGTATTAAATCAATAAATAGAAAGATGTAGCCTCATGTATTAGTTTCGACGTTGAAGCTAATCACAGAGTACGAATTCTTTTTCACTCGTTGATATGTAGGTTATAGTGATGGAGGAACAAGCTCAAACCATCAATCTCTTCGTAGGTATAAATTTGTAAGAACAATACCAAAACAAGTTTTTAGCGGTATTTTTTAGTGCTATTAAAAACTATCCCGACACTAATAAAAATACCGTAAGAAGCGCCGCTAGAACCAACGCCGTAAAAATTAATAGCGTTTGTGTACAAGAAACACTGCAATAGATTGTGTTATATAATGACGTTTTAATTACATTTTCTTTAGCGGCGTTTGAAGTACAAATGTTACAGTATGTTGTGATTTGTATTGGTATTTTTTTTCTCCACAAACATTGTTATTTACCTTTGCTTTAGTGGTGTTTTGTTTGCAAACACTGTTGTATGATGTGACTTTTAGTGGCAATTTTTTTTACTATAAACGCTGTTAATTACCTTAGTTTTAGTGGCGTTTTGTGGGTAAACGCCATTGTGTGATGTGATTTTTAGTGGCGTTTTTTTTTGCCACAAATGACCAATATATGTAGTGGTATTTAGTGGGGTTTGTAACAAAAAACGTCGCTAAGCTTAATTGCATTTCGCAAACATCACTTTCAAATATGTGCTACGCAAATTTAACATGTAACATTATCCAATAACATCAAATTTGAAAATTAATTACGTCAATTAAGTAGAAATACTTAACAAAAAAAAAAATCAAAGTCTAACATTAAAGTGAAATGTAGTTCAACATTATTCAGTAGAATAAACAAAACACGATTTATTAAAAAAAACATGAACTTAAGAAATCAACTAAGATGGCAGATTCTGTGGTTGATTATGGTTTATCTTTGTCGTCATTTTTTGAAGTTGATTTTACAGATCCTGATATGTTGCTTCTCTCGCTTCTACTTCGGCTTTAAATTGAGAAAATTATGCATCCACCTAGGTTAACTGTTGTTTTAAACGATTAGCTTCTGCATGAGAAGTCTGGCTCTGTGATGGCATGTACTGAGACGAGCTAGGTCCAAAATTGGAACAATGAACCATTGTCAAACGAATAACCCTTAAAGAACAACTTCAATGATTTTACTCTTTGAGAGCCTTGTGAACGAGGAAGATCTTAACTCTAATTAGAGGAATCAATTGCGCAGACCATTAAAATTAGATTTGTAACGCCCCGGTTTAGGGCCCGGGAGTTTATCGGTTTTGATTTAGGACTAGTTCGGGTTAAATTTAGAATTAAAATACTGATTTTATAAAAAGATGTCACTATTTACAAAAACGCCATTAATGAAATTTGAAAGGGGATTTTGAGATTGAGTGGTCATCTTTATTTCAAAAGAACTAAAACCTAAAAAGCTTAAACTTTCTCCCTAAAAGCTCTCCATCATCTTTTCCCTTGGCTCAAAGGTTCTTAGAAGAATTTCAAAGGTAAACATCACTTTTACTTTGACTTTTAATTATTGAATCTTACCTTTTCGAAAATCTAGCAAAGTATTGATTTTTCAACTTAGGGTTCCAAAGTTTTGATGAAAATAAGAGGAATTTGTGAAATTTTCGTAGAGGTTTTCAATGGGTATTTGGTGGGAAATTTTTAAACTATTTTTGGTTGTTAAATAATGTTAATAAGTGGCTTAAACCTATAAAACCCGAAACTAGGAGCAATGGGTAGGTTTTGAAGGTGAAAATGGTGTTTTTGGTTTAGTTTTGGGTGTAAAATGAGGGCTGGAGGTATATAGACCTAGGTTGGGTATTTTTAGACGATTTTGGTGTGTTTTGGATGTTTAATTAGATGGGGTATTTGCTGGGCTTTGCTTAAGAACGGGTTTGATGATGTTTTGTTGGATTTCGGCTTTGTGTTGATTGGGTAAATGAGTCGATTGATGGACTGTTGCTATTCAGTGAATTTATGGAAGAATAGGGGAGTAATACTTTGTTTTTGGTTGGTTAGAAACAGGGGAAACGAGCTCGGGTACTTTGGGCACGATACCGGGTACTACATAGGCGTGAGATCGGTTTTACGGCTTCCGTTGAGCTCTATCAGTGAGTGGAAACTGTTTTGAGACTTTAAATGCGTTCAATGAATGTTTTTAGGGTTTGGGTGGAGTCTTAGAGACTAACCTAGACCCGAGTGTAAGTTTATTTACTCTCGCTTGTTTGGTTGATTATGGGCGTTCTCGATTATGTGTATTGTGGTGTGTTTTTGGGATTGTTTTTATTCCCTGTTTTAATGTTGTTGTGTAGTAGTTGTGGATGTCAAGCCTCACATGATGGTTGGTCGTTGTATACGGTGATGTGTAGTCCCACCGGTACTAACTAGTAGAAGAGTACGGTGATGTGTAGTCCCATCGAAAAACTACTAGTTGTTGTGAACGGTGATGCGTAGTCCCACCGGATTTTGGTTATGCATGTGCATACCATGTATTGTTTATGTTTGTGCTTCGTTATATCTTCTCCTTAAATGGTTTTGCTTTAAATATAAGAATATGGTTTAAAACTGCATTGTTGTTGTGTTTTAGAGCTCTGCTCACTAAGCTTTAAGCTTACGCTCTCTCCTTTTCCAACAATGCGGATCATTAGAGGCTTTGGGAGGCAAGTGGGTAAGGGAGGAGTTTCTCGGAGTTCTCGGGTGGCTCAAAGTATGGTTTTATTAGTTTGTAATAACACTTAGACAATAGGATTGCTAGGCTTGCTGTTGGGAGTTGGCGTTCAAACTCATATGTTTGGCTATGTCTATGTTGCTAGCACGTTTTAAATGATGATACTATGTTATGTTGAGGTTTAATGTGGCCTTGTATGAATTACTTTGTGTTTTGGCATGTTAGTGTTTTTGAATTTATGCGTTCTTGTGAGCTTAAGGCTTGAAATCCAATTTGTTGCTTGAATGTATGATTGATGATGTGATTAGGACGCTTTGCCTCTTGGTTGTTTGTATGATATGATGCTATGTGGTTTTTGATGTTTCGGGACGAGTTTGGGGACGTTTGGAGATGTCAAACTATGTTTTCGGGCCAAACTGTGTGCAGGCGTTTCGAAACGCCTGATATGGTTTCGAAACGGTCGAGCTCCAGGGGTACCCGTATCGGAACGGAGGTGGTGCCGTTTCGGTACGAATTGCCATTAGAGGCTCATGTTTCGGAACCATGTAGGGCCGTTTCGCTACGTTTTGCCACTGCGAGCCCCTATTTCGGAACCTGTTCCGATACGTTTTGCCACTGTAGACTCCCGTTTCGGAACAAGGTGGGACCGTTTCGGAACGACTTGGTTTTACTTTTTAAATAGAGCTCATGTTTAGGAACGGGCAATCCTGTTTCGAAACGCAGGCTGTTGAATCAGTTAGATGTCATCTTCAAGGGTTTTTGAATGTTACATTTTAGTCCCTAAAGCTTGTATGCTTCCTTGTTGAGTTCATATGTGACCTTTGAGATGGTTTTGCCCAGTGTGCATGTGATTTGACTAACAAACTATATGGCAAGTTTAAATAATTGTATGCCCTCTGCTCGATTCGTATATGTGTCCGCTTTTCCGCTGTTGTCTTCTCACCTAGGGTAAATTGGGATATCTAGACAAGATAATAAATAAGAAAAAAAAATTAGGGTTGCTAATCGGAGTGAGGCCTTAGCGGGTTTCGATTCGATTTTCCCCATGTAACCCGTTCGGTCCGGCCTGTTGGCTAGGCCGGGACGAGGGGGTTACAAGATCGCTTCATCCCATAGTAAAATTGTTGATGTCGAAATGAGAAGACCCCGAACAAGAGATGTAGAGAGTAAGAAGACGATGGTTGATGACGCCTTCAAACGATTCTTCCCCTATAGATTTTGGGCGGAGGGTCACAGACAACACAGTGATCGGATTAAGGAAGACGAGAGGAGGAAGAGATGAGTACAACCCTCTTAATTAAGCCTTGCCTAGACCGATCATGTCTTTTCTTAGACCCTTTCTCATTGGGGGTGTGGGTATTTATAGCCCATCAATACTGGTGGTGAATGGACGACATCATACCTTGTGGCAGCATATGGACAAGTTGACAGAGATAAACTCAACCTCTTAATGTTAGGCTTTGCATATCGGTCACTTTAGTGTAGTTATTGTAACGCATGACAGTGTCTATTCCTAAAATAGTTTGGGGGCTCTGATATTATTTATCTTCGAAAAAATTCAGCTCTGAAAAGAGTTACTGACGTGAACTACTATTGGAGTGTACTAAATATATAGGTGCCAAAGGATATTTTTAGAATAATGAAGGGGGAGAAGTTTGAGTGTAACAAAAATACACTAATTTTGTAACACCCTGAAATTTAAGTTGTTGCAAAAAGAAGAAAAATGAATGAAAATGGTGAGGTAATGCCTTTAAAGGTTTCAAACCTATGACCCCATGCTTAGTAAGCCCATGTCTGCACCATCTGAGCTAAGGCCATCTTAGGTCTTAACTCACCTTGGCTTTTATTTAATCTATAATGTTTCTGATATATCCAATAATAAAATAAGTCAACCTTTCAGCTACCCCCACTAATTTCGTTCGAATCAAATAATGACTTAGATATTTCTCTCTCATCAACTCTTCTCTTTTCCAAGCTTGACCACTGCTCGATCTCTTTCATCGTCGTGTTGTGGTGCGCACCGCCATTGCCGACTGAATCGCCGCCCCGTTCCGCTCCCGTCCTTGGCCACCACTCGTGCTAATGAGCCATCATTCACCATAGAGATCGAGTTGAAGTCTCGTCAAAACCTTCCCCCAAACCTTTCATGTTTTTCTTCATTTCTGGTCGTCTTCATTGTCGACTGAGTGCGTCGACGGTACAGACGTGATCAACGGGTGGAGGAGTACAAAACCCTTCTGACTGATCGCCTTTTCGACACCGGGAGAACCCTTATCGGAGCTACGTGTTTTTTCCCGGCCATAACTTGCATTTCGAGGCTTTTCCAATAAGATTCCGACTTGCTTGGTTATTTTCTGGATTTGGTTTAATTCTATGATTTCCGGGGTTCATTTTTCTGCCAGAGTCGGAACAAATGGCGTCTCCAGCGACCTTTTTCAGCGACCGTCCGACGGTCTGATTTTTTGGGTAAGTGGACCGGTTCAAGATATGGCCCAAAAGCCTGAACCGACTAACCCGGTCTAAGGCCAACCAAACCAGGCCCTATATCGTCCAAGCCGACCCGAGATGTCCGACCCGAACCGAGCTCGAGTCCGACCCGAACCAAGTCTGAGTCAACCCGCTCGAGTAAACCCATCTGAGTCAACTCAATTGACTTTGACCAAAAAGTCAATTTTTTTTCTTCTGGAAACCCTTATTTTATATTTTTGATGTCGCAAGTCCATTTTTAAAGTTCGTTTTGTGAAATTCTAACCCGAAGGCCTCCGAATCTGACTTTAAATCTAAAGATACTTATGTATTTAATTATTCAATTAAGAGAAATGTGAATAAGGGCTGAAATTGAGAATTTGTACAATTGAAGGTATTCACCATTCCTTGTATACATGATGTTGTAGGACATCGAATTCGGGTTCGAGAGTGATCGAATGGAGTATCATGAATCGACTGATGTAGCTCGGAGCTGAAGTAATACATTACTACCTCTTGTATGCTTTTTGAACATGTCGATATTCGGTTAATGCATGCATGATTATGATTAAGTGTATTTTCACCTCAATTTAAGTCAATTTGATTACGAAGTAAAAGAATGGTAATCTGGATAAGATTGAACTATTCGAAAGAGAAGTTTAATAGACCGAAAGGATCCTTAGTTCAGTAAGCGATTGATGAGTTAGTTAATCTCTAAACCCAATTAATAGTGTTAAAAGATTTAACGTCAAAAACAAATATTTGGATATGAAATTACGAAAATGCCCTTTCGATACAAGAATGACTAAAATACACATGATAATGAAAACATTATAGAAATCTACGCTAGATTTGGTAAAACAATTAATTTATCTGAAAACCTTGAATTACTTGGAGAATTATGGTAACAAGACTTAAACCTTCGAGATTGTATAGTACTTGGGTTTTCTTGAATTCTGAATAAATCCCCGAAGATAAATTTGTGGAAAACTTTTCGTATGCCTAAATTAATCATATAGGCGTAAAATACTGAATTGATTGAAATGAAAAAAAGGATTGGAAATAATGATAAGGCTAAATTTATCGGAACGATCGTATTGACAAAAAAGACTGAAGAATCCCCGGGCATCGAATTTCCAAATTAACTGAAATGATGGATAAACCATTGAGTTCTAAAATGAATGAGTTGTTTGGAAATACCAAAGTAACTGAATGACTAAAACATCATCGAGTACTTAAATGATTGAAATACATATGTGCTTGAGATAAGTGGAAGCTTGAAAAATCCTAAAATATCTAATAAACTACAAATAACAATAATGCCCTTATGGGTTTTGAAGCATGAATTAGGTACGTCAATCACTCACGATTTTAATGCAATATTGAAAGATTTTTGCACGAAATATATGTTCGACTACTCGGTAGTAAGTCATGTTGTGAATCATGAAGTTGACCGTTTAGCTATACGATACAATCAGTTCTAAGAAATGAATATCCATGAGGTGTCTCTGTTCAGATACTTGGCGAGTATCGTATTGTTGGGATTTGTTTATTTGGAATATACCTGAATGTTTAAACTTTTGATAGAAATCTAGAATATTTCAAATCACTGTTTATTTATTATTGGGTTGGATTACAAGTTTGCCCTTAACAGTTAATTGGCCAAAATGCCTTGTTGGCCAAAATGATCGGAACGTTCTTGATATATCGGATATCCCTAACGATTATGATGTATAATTTCCTGAATGCCTGGTTGGAGCCGTTAGTTCTAATATCACTTTCATTAGGGACCTCACTTCTTAAATCAGTTTGAAACTGTTAGAAGATATGTGTCCCCTTTCTTGCGTCTGCTAAGTGCCTCCAAAAAATAAATCAACCTATCTGGTGTGTTTCATGTGCAAATGAATATTCTCTTTGGTTCATAAATTTAGTATGTTCATCTGTTTTGAAACATGACTCATATCCGTCCAGAAACATACCTTTGTATCTGATCTAAAGCATGCTATTCGTGTTCTAGTATACTGAAAACATGTTTGATTTCTGTATTTACATCATTACTACTATGTAACCCCCTCGTCCCGGTCTGGTCGGATGACCGATCCGAGTGGGCCACACGGGGAAAACCGAAGCGAAACCCGTTAAGGTTTCCCCTCGGTTAACGACCCTAAAAATTTCCTTTTTATTTTTATCTTGTCTATAGGCATAATTAAACCTATGTGAAGCACAACAGCGGAAAATACAAACAATGTAACATACTCCGACCAACCAAAACATTAAACAGCTCATTTAGTCCTTTACAGCAGGCCGTTTCGAAACGCCCTTAGGGTGTTCCGAAACGCCTTGACTTAGTCAACAGGCCAGGGTCAACCATAGGGTGACCATTTCGAAACGGGGGTGACCCGTATCGAAACGACCCTAACGGTCAACTTCTCGTGGTCAACGATATTTGACCGTTTCGAAACATCAAAGGCCCGTTTTGGAACGCCTTTATCTCGTCAATTTCTCAAAATTCCAGTAGCAAAAATGTTCCGAAACGACCCCCATCCGTTTCGAAACGGAAGGCCAAATGCAAAGGGACCGTTCCGAAACAGGGTGGCCCGTTCCGAAACGCTCCCTGTCTGCAGACTGGTTTTTGCTGGTTTAAGGCACAAGGGTGCCCCTAAACCCCACCAAAACCTCTAACAACACACTAACAACAATTTTAAAGGCAACCAACATACAAGCATGCTTGAGCATCATCATAACAAGACTAAACACCAAGGCACAACATCACATTGCCACACAACCATACATGTCATTATAGATATTAAGCTTTAACATATCCAACACTTAGGCAATTCTAGATAGCAAAATACTAACATGATTTCAAGCAAGGCATACATCCCAAAAGCCAAATTAACAATCACATGTGAGGAGTCTAACATGCTCCTAAACAACAACAACAACAATATATTCCAAAAGCATCATACCACGACACCTAACCCATTGCTTTACTATTACAATTTTTTTTAAATTTAAACATCATACTTGAGCTAACCATAAGCAACACTTGAAGGCCTTTCCTTGCCCTTGCCACCCACAAGCCATTGATCTGCATTGTCGAACAATAGAGAGCGTAAGCATAAAAGCTTAGTGAGGGTAAGCTCATAAAACAAACCTTCGACAATGCAGGGTCCAAGCACGAGCTACAACCAAGATAAAATGCATGATCTTACCTCCGATCCACGCGAGCCATAAATATAGATGATGCATGAACATATATTCAAAATCATGTCATGCTCAACATGTTTAAATCCACAACATATGAAATCACATATATTAAACCATGTTAGCAACACATCCCAAATCACATTGGCTCACAATTAACCACATATTGGCAACATAAACTACAATCTGTATTGGCACCTAGCTATGAATCGAATACGCGGATAACCGTTGGAACTCACATCCAACAACTCAACCATTACCTGACGGTGGGATTACACTCATCACCGTTCACGCGGAGGGGATTCCACTCATCCTCACGCCTCATTTCACGCAGAGGGGATTCCACTCATCCTCACGCCCGTCGATGGGATTTCACTCATCACCGACTAATATATATGAAGATTTCCGGGCGAACCTGTACTCCATCTTGATGACTACCATCATCAAGACCACGCGCGCATTTTGACTCACGTGTGCACACTAGACATCCTAATGATCGATCGTTTGTACCCAAGCATACTAGTGCCAATACTACACATTTCATTAATCTATCACAATATCAATCCATAACAACTTCCGTGCTTAGCACGTACTCACCATGACTCACCGTCATGCACGAACCACATTTCCATGCCTAGCATGTACTCACCATGTTCCTCGGATCATACAATCACTTCATAACATCATTACACATGTCAACACTACATGCATCTCAATAACACAAATATCACATCATATTTCATACATATGTATATCTCTATCACATTTATCATCAACATGCATGTAACAATGCATTAAGCCATGCCTCCACATACATGTATACAACATATACATAATCAACACCATCACAATTTAACACGAGACATATACAACCATTAAAAAGTGCAACCAAAGTCTCTAATCAAAGCTTGGGATTAGGCTACCACTCTAATCCCAACTCTAGGTGGGTTTACCAAGCCCATCCTAGGTTCACATGCTTGAACCAAATACTCGAAACCATTTTAAAAATATTTAACCACTCACCTAAGCTTCCAAGCTCCAAGCCAAACAAGCAACCTCCCTCAAATTTCCGGATTTCTTCCCGAAGCTTCCCCAACACAAATTCCCGCTTCTAAACAACCTCAAACACATTTCAAACAATTCCAAATCAGCCCAACATCAAAATACCAACCCGGAATACAATTCAAATGCAATTTATCATGTTGCAAACCATGAACAAATCCCATTTTTAGCAATTTCGGGCAGCCCCTAAACCATGTCCAAAAACCATGTTTCCAACATCCATAGCACCCACAAACAGTCCCAAATCAACCCCTAACCATAGTACTACCATTGGGCTATCAATTTCCACCTAAAACAACCCCCAAAACTCACCCAAAACCCTCCAAAAACCCCATTTATACCCAAATTCGGGAATTCATTTAAAATACTCTAAAAATCATATATGTTGGACTATTTGATTCACAAACATCATATCTAACCATTATAAATCAAAAGCTTTAGTAAAAACCCATAAAGCTCCATCCTTTAACCTAAACTTTCAAAAACCCAATTTCTAAAACATTGATGAAAATGAAATCTATTTGTACTTCCAAGTAGAGGAAGATGAGAGCAAGTCGGAAATATAATTACCTTTCAAAAAGCTCTAAAGATGAAGATGCTAGGTGATGGAATAGTGTAACGGAGAGAAGAGCTCTCTAATGTCGTTGGAATGAAAATGGATGGGTGAAGAAGATGACAAAAGGGATATTTTAATAAAAAGGTGGGGGATTTAAATTAGAAGTCCATTATTTACCCTTTTGCCATTAATGAAGATAGTCATTTAAGTTTATTCCAATTCCATGGAATTGGGCTTTAAAACCAAAACATGCCCAACATAATTTATTTGTTTGAAAACCCGGGCCCAAAATAGTATTTTATTATTTTAAATTGTAAAATCGAAACCCGAACCATTATTTAAATATTATTTTCTTCCGGTCCCCAAACCCGGGTGTTACAACTCTCCCCCAGTTAAGGAAATTTCGTCCCCGAAATTTATCGGACATGAAGAATCACAGAAGTTGTCTCTCCACACTTCCTTCTCACCACAACATACTAACCAACTCAGTAGACTTACCCCACAACAATAGCTATCTAATGCTAAGATCTCAATTGGTTCCTTCACGGCATGTCCATTTTAAAACTCAACTCAATCTCTTCTACAACATAGCACGGAACCGATCTGACTCACACTCTCGAATTATAGATACACAGACACATCACAAACTTCTTCCTAACTCTGGTGGTAACCGTGACAAACGAACAACGGAACTAGTCTGACTCACAATCTCATGCAACACTGTATGAATACTTGGATCATAACCTTCTCTAACTGAACATCTGCCTTCAACAGATAACCAGACACTATGCAAACGTCTTCAAAATAATCTAGCAGAAATTTCGGATCTCTATTACCCACTTCCATTAAGAACCTTCCACGGATGTAACAACTAGAAGTAAATTGGTACTCGGTCTTGACACGCTGGCAATTTACACACTTACCCTCATACTGAACCACATTATTTATCAACTCAATCCAGAAGTACTCATCTTCAACCCACAATACGTCTTCATACTACTCGGATGCAATATAAATGAACTACCGTGTGCTTCGGCCAAAACAATACGTCTCAAAACACTATGTCAATGGGTACAACTATTCTGTCTCTGAAGTGCAAAACTCTATCATCTCTGAAACTGTATTCTGAAGGTCTTCCTTCTACTCTGCCTCGCACGTGAGGTGCCAAGAATCTGTCTTGCAACTGTTTCTTTTCAAACATTCTGACTCAAAGTAGGTTTAACATGTAACTCGGCCACAAGATTACCATCATTTGGTAAACTGAATCCGGCAATTACAACTCGCAACTCAACTACTAATCTAACAACAGATACAACTCGAAGCATTGGTTACTACGTTGACTCTCTTCGGATGGTACTTGTAAAACCTATGTTTGATTTTGATATAACTAGATCTTTAAGGATCAAATTGAAGAACTTAAAATTGTTTGTACAAATCCCTTAATAAGTTTTTGAAACCCCAAAGACTTTAAACTGATTTATTAGAACTCAAACTCAAATATTTTCTAAGTGTTCCAAGGCAAAAATATTGAAAAACGTCAACCAGTATCGATACCCATCAAGGAGTATCGATACCTTTTTAGCAAAGTTTGCCACTGTCGGAACAAGTATCGATACGACAAACCCTAGTATCGAAACACCATAAAATCAGTATCGATACGGATAAACCAGTATCGATACCATTTTATAATTATTAATTTCAAAGTCGGTTTAAAAATTATGACCGTTGAGATTTTTAAACGGTCACTAAACCGGTATCGATACCCCTAACCCTAGTATCGATACCACATTTGACAGTGAGGTATGTCGAGAAAAAGGTATCGATACAGACTGTGCTGTTTCGATACCCAGTACCGATACGCCAAGAACGCGTATCGATACCCCTTTATTATTTGTACACAACGGCTATTTTCTTGTGAGACAGGTATCGATACCCCACTATAGAGTACCGATACTCATAGCTGGAAAAGTGCAAGAAAGTGGAGAAAAAGCTTTCCAACGGCTATAATCTTAAAGTCAACACTCACAACGGTTGGAAATCATCAAGAGGCTATAAAAAGACCCCAAGAAGCTCCAGCAACAGATGATTGAACCTCAAGAAGAT
Source organism: Hibiscus trionum (assembly GCA_030270665.1). Classification (NCBI taxonomy): domain Eukaryota; kingdom Viridiplantae; phylum Streptophyta; class Magnoliopsida; order Malvales; family Malvaceae; genus Hibiscus; species Hibiscus trionum. Next base: position 3,817,174 of record BSYR01000016.1, read on the forward strand.
ATCAAAACATCAAATCCAAGCATTTGTGCAAAAATCCTACTTTGTCTAGAAACCCCAATTGTATCCTTCATTTCTATTTTGTTCAATTGGGTTGAGTGCTTGATATTGGGCTATCATTTGTATTGAGAGATACCTTATTAGCCACCAAATTTCTTTGTTCTTTTGTGTGAGGATTGGGTTAATTTTTGGGTAGAAAAATTAACCGAAATTGTAAAGGTTGCCTCCTTGTCCTGGAAAAAGGGGACGAACAATTTAGTGGAAATTGTTGGAAATCCTTGGTGAGACTAAGGTAGTGGATGTAGAGTTCGGTTGGTGAACTTGAACCACTCTAAATTCCCGTGTCAATATTTTTAAGTTGCAATTTCCGTTACAACATCGTTAAAATTCCAATTCACCCCCCCTCTTGGTTATTATCATTCGTGTGATCCACTCAACAATTGGCATCAGAGCTTAACTCTTTGAGGATTAACAACCGCAAGAGGAGATCCTTGGAAGAAGTGTGATCATCATCAAAATATCAAGAGATGGCATCAACCTCCGCTCCCGGCATGTACGACTCACAATCCACCACAAAGCCTCCTTTCTTCAATGGTGAGAACTACTCATTTTGGAAAAATAAAATGCGTCTATTTATTAAATCAAGTGACTACCTTGTGTGGGATGTCATTGAGGATGGACCATATATCCCATTGAAGCAAGATGTTGATGGCAAGATGGTGCTTAAAAGAAGAACGGAAATGAGTGAAGAGGAGAGGAAAAAGATCCAAGTAAATGATAAAGCTCTTCACATGCTATTTTGTGCTTTCGGTCCGGACATCTACTCAAAGGTCTCATCAATTGAAAGTGCCAAAGAAGTGTGGGACACTCTTGAAACCACCTATGAAGGCACCAACGATGTCAAAGAAACTAAGATTGGAATTCTCAATCTTAGTTATGAAAATTTCAAAATGGAATTCGATGAGACGGTGTCAAAGATGTTTGATCGATTCTCCACAATTGTAAATGGTCTAAAGGGCTATGGAGAAGTTATACCGGAAGACAAACTTGTCCGAAAGCTACTCTATTCACTTCCCGAATCTTGGGATGGGAAGAGAACCGCAATCATCGAAGCAAAGAATTTAAAAACTCTAAAGCTTGATGAACTTGTAGGCTCTCTCCTTACTCACGAAATCATGAAGCAAGGAAGAGAAGATGAAAGAAAGAAAGAAGAAAAAAGAATGGAGAAGCTTGAAGGGGAGAAAAAGAAGAAAATGGGAATAGCTCTCAAGGCTAAAACTTCCCAACTTGATGAAAGTTCATCTAGTGATGAGGATGAGCTTGAAGAATTGGCTATGATAGCCAAACGATTCTCACGCCTTATGAGGTCCAACCGAGGAAGAAAAATCCAAAGGAAAATGGACTTTAAAAACAAGAACAAAGAAGAAGGAAGGGATCCAATCACTTGCTTCGAGTGCGGACAACCCGGCCACATACGTTCGGAGTGCCCTCAACTCAAGAAGAAGGGCTTTGAGAAGAAGAAAAAGCTCAAAGCCAAGCTTGCTACTTGGAGTGATGAGGAGTCATCGGAGGATGACGAACAAGAAGTGGCGAACCTCTGCCTCATGGCACTTGAGGAAGATTCCTCCTTGGTAACCTCTAACTCATCTACTTTAGATTTTTCATATGAAGAATTAAATGATGCTTATGATGAGTTACAAGAGGTATATGATGAATTAGTTGAGAAGTATAGGGAGTCGGTCATTAGAAATAGAAAAATTATTATAGAATTAAAAGAGAAAAATGACTCACTTACTCAAACTAATTCTAAAATTGAGAAAAAGATATTAGGATTAGAAGATGAACTTAAATTCTTTCAAAAAGAAAATATTGATCTTAATAATCTTTTATCTCAAAATAATTGTGAACACCAAAAGGTGTTAAGTGAGCTAAATGAGCTCAAAAAGTCTTTAAAAATTAATGGTAGTGTTAAACATGACATAGGAGAATCCTCTAGAACACACCAATATAAGAAAAAGACTAACTACTACAAACAAAATAACTATCCTAGACATAGTAAAGTTAAAAGAATTAGAAATGTATGGGTTCCTAAGGAACTTGTTAAATCTAATGATATTATTGCTATGTCACGTTGGATTCCTAAGGGAACCAAAGTTTTAGGAACTAACACACATGGACCCAAAATGATTTGGGTACCAAAAACAAAAGTTTAAATATCTTTGTTTGTAGGGGGAGCATTGCTACAAGGCCAAAGCACAAAGTCAAAACTCATGGTACCTTGATAGTGGATGCTCGAGACACATGACCGGAGACAAGAGTCGACTCATGGATCTAAAGCCAAAAAGTGGAGGAGTAGTAACATTTGGTGACAACTCCAAAGGCCACATTGAAGGTATTGGCTCCATTGGTAATCACTCTACTACTTTCATTGAAAATGTTTTATATGTCAATGGTCTTAAACATGATTTATTGAGCATAAGTCAACTATGTGATAAAGGTTTTAATGTTATATTTGATAAAACCGGTTGTAAAATTGTAGACATTAAAACTAATAATATTATGCTCATAGGTCATCGCATAGGGAATATATACATGGTGCATCTAGATGACATACATACATCTCATGCATGCTTAGTTGCTCAAAACGAAAATGATGCATGGTTATGGCATAGGAAGCTAGGACATGCTAGCACAAGTGTTTTAGAAAAACTAGTCTCTCTAAACCTAGTTAAAGGTTTACCCAAGATAAAATTTTCAAACGATAAAATTTGTGATGCATGCTCAAAGGGTAAACAACATAGATCTTCCTTTAAACCCATTAATGATATTTCTACTAGTAGATGTTTACAACTAATCCATATGGATTTATTTGGGCCAATTAGGACTATGAGCTTGGGTGGAAAATCATATGCTTTTGTATTAGTTGATGATTTTTCTAGATTCACTTGGGTTTTCTTTTTAAGTACTAAGGATGAGGCTTTGGAAAAATTCATCACATTTTCAAAATTAATTCAAAATGATCTTGAACTTAAAATTTCACATATTAGAAGTGATCATGGAACCGAATTTCAAAATTTAGGATTTGAAGATTTTTCAAATGAAAATGGTATTAGCCATAATTTTTCAGCTCCTCGAACTCCTCAACAAAATGGGGTAGTTGAAAGGAAAAATAGAACTTTACAAGAAATGGCTAGAACTATGCTTTGCGAAAATAATTTACCAAAATATTTTTGGGCGGAAGCAACAAACACGGCTTGTTATATTATAAATCGTGTAACCATTAGGCCGATTTTAAAGAAAACACCTTATGAGATTTTAAAATCTAAAAAGCCTAATATTAGCTACTTCCACCCTTTTGGATGTAAATGCTTTGTTTTAAATAATGGAAAAGATAATTTAGGTAAATTTGATGCAAAAAGTGATGAAGCTATTTTTATAGGTTACTCTTTAACCTCTAAAGCCTATCGAGTATTTAACAAAAGAACTTTAGTTGTAGAAGAATCTATTCATGTTGTATTCGATGATAATCCCCTTCCTAGGAAGGATTCTTGTGATGATGATAATGTAGGAATCATAAATACCTTTGATGGAGGTCAAACTTCAAAGAAGGATGAGATTCAACCAAAAGAAGAAGACACACAAGATCCACCTCTTGAAGCCTTGAAGGACTTGGCTATTGAGGAAAAGGAAGTTAGCTATCCAAGGGAGTTGAACTATGTCAAAGATGGTGAAATCTTGGGTGATCCATCCAAGGGGGTAACCACTCGTTCTTCTCTTAGATTAATGAATCATATTGTATTTATCTCATGCATAGAGCCTAAAAATATCAAAGAAGCATTGAAAGATGATTTTTGGATTATGGCTATGCAAGAAGAGTTAAATCAATTTGAGAGAAGTAATGTTTGGACATTAGTTGATAGGCCTAGTAATCAATCTACAATAGGAACTAAATGGGTATTTAGGAACAAACTAGATGAGAGTGGTAACATTGTGAGAAATAAAGCTAGACTTGTAGCACAAGGTTACACTCAAGAGGAGGGAATAGATTTTGATGAAACCTATGCACCCGTAGCTAGAATGGAAGCCATTAGGATGTTGCTTGCATATGCATGTTATCATAATTTCAAGCTTTTTCAAATGGACGTTAAAAGCGCATTTTTAAATGGTTTTATAAATGAAGAAGTGTATGTAGAACAACCACCGGGTTTTGAAGACTCAAAATTTCCAAATCATGTTTTCAAACTTACAAAAACACTTTATGGTTTAAAACAAGCTCCTAGAGCTTGGTATGAAAGGCTTTCAAATTTTTTGATTGAAAAAGGATTTGAAAAAGGTAAGGTGGACACTACACTCTTTATAAAAATGTATAAAAATGACATTTTAGTAGTTCAAATTTATGTTGATGATATTATATTTGGATCTACTAATGAATGTTATTGTCAAGAGTTTGCTAAGTTAATGCAAGGTGAATTTGAGATGAGCATGATGGGGGAGCTCTCATTCTTTTTGGGACTCCAAATCAAACAAATGAAGGATGGCACCTTCATAAATCAAGCAAAATACATAAAGGATATGCTCAACAAGTTTGGCTTGGAGAACACAAAGCCTCAAGCCACTCCTATGAGCTCATCTACAAAGCTTGACAAAGATGAAAGAGGTAAGTGTGTTGACTCTAAGCTTTATCGCTCTATGATTGGATCTTTGCTTTACCTTACCGCAAGTAGACCGGATATACTGTTTAGTGTTTGCTTGTGTGCTAGGTTTCAAGCTAGTCCTAAAGAGTCTCACCTTATAGCCGTTAAGAGAATCTTTAGATACCTTAGAGACACTCCTTGTTTAGGCCTTTGGTATCCTAGAGTCTCAACCTTCAACCTTCATGCTTACTCGGATGCGGATTATGGGGGTTGCAAAATCGATAGGAAAAGTACTTCGGGAACTTGTCAATTCTTAGGTAGTATGCTCATATCTTGGTTCTCTAAGAAACAAAATAGTGTAGCCTTATCTACCACAGAAGCCGAGTACATATCCTTAGGGAGTTGTTGTGCTCAAGTCCTTTGGATGAAGCAACAACTCTTAGATTATGGTGTAAAAATAGAAACCATACCCCTTAAATGTGATAATACAAGTGCAATATGTTTAACGAAAAATCCCATCCAACACTCTAGAACCAAACATATAGAAATAAGGCATCATTTCATTAGAGATCATGTCCTTAAGAAAGATGTGACTATAGAGTATGTAGACACCTTAAATCAATTAGCGGACATTTTCACAAAACCATTAGATAAAGAGCGTTTTTGGTCCCTTAGGAGAGAGTTGGGTCTAACTAGCCTATCTTGACCCTTAGGACCTCCTTTTAAAATTAAATGTGCTTGATTTTGTGAAATTACCATGTTTATGTGTTTAGTCTCCCAATTTCTTCCATGCATATAGTTAGGGGGAGTATGTTTCTGTTAAAATATGCTTAGATCTGTTCATTCATCATTTGCATACTTTTAAGAGATGTTAAATTCATGTCTTTGGTTATTTTTAACCAAATAGGCAAAATTCTGGGCATAAGGTATCGATACTGCCCAATGGGTATCGATACTTGTTCTTCATTTCAATTTCCCAGAATTTCTCATCGCTTCACGCGTATCGATACCGCCTCACGCGTATCGATACCCTCTTCCAACGGTCAGAATTGAGAAAAAGACAATTCTATCCCTGTATCGATACCATCTAATGAGTATCGATACCTCCTTCAACGGTCAAATTTGTGGAAAGACAATTCTATCCCCGTATCGATACCCACTAAGGAGTATCGATACTCTTTCGCGCTGATGGCATTAAATAGCCTTTTAATGAGATCTAATTTTACCAAAATTAAAACTCTTTAATATCCTATTAACCCTAAACGTTTTTGGCTATATAAAGGTCTCTTCTCCTTCATATTCTTCACCAAAAATCAAAAGAAACCATTGAATCAAAGCCTTTTGCTCTCTCTCAAAATTCTCTCTTCAAAGTTTCTATTATGGCACCAAAAGAGCATTCAAGGAAACGTCAAAGAGTTCTTCTTGCCGGAGACTCTTCAACTCCCGGATCGGTTGCTCGTCCGGATTATGCTACTATCTACAACCAATCCTTTGAAGATTCCGAGGGCCTTCCTTATTTCCGCCAATTTGAAAATTACAAAATTCGTGCAGAGAGGATCGTATCCATCCCCTTCCTCGACTCCGAGCGCTTCAAGTTTGAATATCTTCCGCTTCTTCGTCTTTGGAATTTCATGCATTTTCTCACTATTCCGGGTATTTATTATCGGCTTTTGGTTTTGATTTTCTTCTCTAATGCTAAATGCATTTATCGTAATGGAGAAATCGTTGCCATTCGATCTTATCTTATGGGGAAACAAATAGTTCTTGATGTCAAGTCTATTTGTGAGGTTTTTAAATTGGAGGATGAAGGTGAAGATAATGAGAATGCCTTAGGGCATGTTCTTAGCGGTTCCGTAACCGTCCTCAATGCTCATGATCGAATCCTACATTTGATGGTATCATGGTGGCTTCGTCCCTCCGGAGGCAAATATTCCACCATCCGTCTATTGGATGATTTTTGGATTCGAAGTTTCCGTCAACGAAAACGCCCAAATCTTGCTCGCATCATGTTCAATGAGATTGCTTATCATGTTCAACAACGTGAAACTCCTCTCATCACATCCTTTATCTATGGTACGGCCTTAAGCTATTACTTTGTTCAAAAGGATATTGATTGTTCGTTTGATCTTGCTTCTACTCTTACCGATCCTATCGACGAACATTCTCTTGCTCGAAGCAAATTTCATTATTTTAATGGAAATTGGCTACGTCTTACCGAGCTTCCACCCGAGGCCGCCGCCGCCTTAGAACAACAAGCTCCTCAAGCTCCTCAAGTCCCACAACCCAATATGGATAGTCTCATGACATATCTAAATGAACAATTCACCGGGTTGAATACTCGTCTTACCTCTATAGAAACTACTTTTGATACGAGGATGACGGGTATGGAGAATCGCCTTACATCCCTCGAAAGCAAGCAAAATTCCTCGAATATTTCCATTGCCGCTTTCCACGATGAATGGCGTAATAGCATGAGAAACAATGACCCTTTAGGAGATGAAGATGACGATGATGAAGACGATGAAGATAATGCCTAGACTTCTATCCTTGCATATCATATCATTTAGGATTTTTATTTTTTTTATGCACCTATGTTTTATGTTCTTAGGATTAAGATTATTACCTATGCTTTGATTATTTAGGATTTAGGTTTGCTTATGTTTTGGATTTCTCGTTTTATGATATAATAAGATTATGTTGCTTATCTTTATACTCTTGATATTTGATGCACATTATGCTCTCACGATTTTTTTTGATCTAACAAAAAGAGGGAGAAGAATAGCTCACAAACAAACTTCAAATATTTTTTTTTGGTTTTGATTTTATCAAGCTTACATCAAGGGGGAGTTAAGAATTTTGAATTTAAGAAATATTTTTTGATCTTAACTAAATCGAAATATCAAGCTTATATTAAGGGGGAGTTAATTTTCAAAAGTTGTCAAAAATTTTAAGTTTTGGTTTTGTTATATCAAAAAGGGGGAGATTGTAAAACCTATGTTTGATTTTGATATAACTAGATCTTTAAGGATCAAATTGAAGAACTTAAAATTGTTTGTACAAATCCCTTAATAAGTTTTTGAAACCCCAAAGACTTTAAACTGATTTATTAGAACTCAAACTCAAATATTTTCTAAGTGTTCCAAGGCAAAAATATTGAAAAACGTCAACCAGTATCGATACCCATCAAGGAGTATCGATACCTTTTTAGCAAAGTTTGCCACTGTCGGAACAAGTATCGATACGACAAACCCTAGTATCGAAACACCATAAAATCAGTATCGATACGGATAAACCAGTATCGATACCATTTTATAATTATTAATTTCAAAGTCGGTTTAAAAATTATGACCGTTGAGATTTTTAAACGGTCACTAAACCGGTATCGATACCCCTAACCCTAGTATCGATACCACATTTGACAGTGAGGTATGTCGAGAAAAAGGTATCGATACAGACTGTGCTGTTTCGATACCCAGTACCGATACGCCAAGAACGCGTATCGATACCCCTTTATTATTTGTACACAACGGCTATTTTCTTGTGAGACAGGTATCGATACCCCACTATAGAGTACCGATACTCATAGCTGGAAAAGTGCAAGAAAGTGGAGAAAAAGCTTTCCAACGGCTATAATCTTAAAGTCAACACTCACAACGGTTGGAAATCATCAAGAGGCTATAAAAAGACCCCAAGAAGCTCCAGCAACAGATGATTGAACCTCAAGAAGATATCAAAACATCAAATCCAAGCATTTGTGCAAAAATCCTACTTTGTCTAGAAACCCCAATTGTATCCTTCATTTCTATTTTGTTCAATTGGGTTGAGTGCTTGATATTGGGCTATCATTTGTATTGAGAGATACCTTATTAGCCACCAAATTTCTTTGTTCTTTTGTGTGAGGATTGGGTTAATTTTTGGGTAGAAAAATTAACTGAAATTGTAAAGGTTGCCTCCTTGTCCTGGAAAAAGGGGACGAACAATTTAGTGGAAATTGTTGGAAATCCTTGGTGAGACTAAGGTAGTGGATGTAGAGTTCGGTTGGTGAACTTGAACCACTCTAAATTCCCGTGTCAATATTTTTAAGTTGCAATTTCCGTTACAACATCGTTAAAATTCCAATTCACCCCCCCTCTTGGTTATTATCATTCGTGTGATCCACTCAACAGTACTCAATCTTGTTATTACAGTCTTCAAGCAGTTCTAACACTTTATGCTGTTCAAGTTTCAACCCTTCCTAAGTCTTCAAATATTTCAAGCTCTGATGATACGTACATATACACGGTGCATTTCTTACTATACAAGCTTTGTCTCTAAGTCTTCGAAGCAAATACAATTGTAATTTAACTCTACGTCTTGTGTCGGATAACTCTTCTCTCGGTCTTTCAACATTCTCGATGAATAAGCTACAGTCTTCTGTCTTGCATAAGCACACAACCTAACTCTACATGTAACGCACCACTATGGTTCACAAACTCTTCCGCTGATATAGGCTGAATCAAGGTCGAAGTTCTCTTCAAGGTTCCTTTCAGTTTCTCAAGGGCTCATTGTCTTGCATCTGATCACACAACTGTCACAGTCTTCAATTTCTTCCAACTCACGTCCTCTTTTGCCTACTTGGGATTTTCTCTAACACACTCAGCTTAACTACATGTCCTAGGAAAACATCTTCATTAACTTGGAGTTTGCGTTTGCTCAACTTGGCGTACAATTGATTCTCTAATAGAATCTACAATACTAACTCCAAAGCTCATCATGGTCTTCTTCGGTACTTGAATATATCCATGTATCATCTATGAGAACTACTACAAACTGATCAAGAAACTTAGGAAGATATTCTGTTCAACATCTCTATAAAAGTAACTAACACACTAGTCAAACAAAACAGCATAACTCGGAACTCAAAATGGTCACACCTTGCCTCAAAAGTTGTCTTCAATACTTTAACTTCTCTCACTCCCAACTGGAAATAAACGAATCTCAATTAATCTTCAATTGGACTGAAGCACACACTAACTGATCAACAAATCACTGACACACGGAAACGGATACTAATCGTTCACTGTCACTTGTTTCAACTGTCTGAAATCTAAATACATTCTCGTACTGTCACTCTTTCTTCGACACAAATTCCACTGTAGAACTCTAAGATGATGCACTGGGCCTAATGAATCTAAGGTCTAACAAGTCTCGAAGTTAATTCTTCAACATTCTCAATTCTTCCGGAATTCACAAGTTACAGAGCAAACAAAACAGAAGCAACCTCGAAAACGGTCTCAATAACAAACTCTTCTCCTCTAACAAGAGGTAAACCGACAATTCTTCCAAATACATCTAGGAAAAGAAAACACAAACTATCCTAACACTCTGCGGTCTAATCTTCATTCAAAAATCAAATCCATCACACTTGCTAAGCAAGCCTGTCAACTAAACTAAATCAATCTTTGACCTCTAAATCTGGATCAACATTCAACAAGAAGTTCAACTCCTCACCTACCACTACAGTCACACATAAATCTTGCAACTTCAAGTCAACTCTTTCTTTGTCTCAATGTATACACTAACTATTTGCTCTTCAAGCCGAGCCTTGGCAAAAGGCACACCGAAACTGTATGAAGACAATCACTTCACATCTACCAGAAACTAGTAACTCTGAACCACCAACAAACATCTTCTGTACATCTTTCTGACCACTACTATCTCCCAAAAAGGTCTAGTCACATGCGTCCCTACGTCTAAAATCTCAACAGAGATACATCAAAATCCTTCGCACGCTCACACAAACGGACGATTCTGCAAAAATTGCAACTTCACAAGTACACAGCTGTTAGTCTTCGGCCCTCTTGTCTTCAGGCTGGTCCTTCAACAAATTCTAACTCTTCTAAATCATTCTTAGAGCATTGCGAAACCTCAAAACTCAATTCTGATTACACACAAACTATTATGCTGGAACCAGTTCTATATCATCAGTCCCGACGACTCAAACATCCCATTACCAAACGATCTGAAGTTAAAGCTCAAGACTTCTTTCTCGGCTCCACTATATCGGAAGCGACTTCATCTCTCCCTCTTGCTAGAAGACAACTCAGACGTACACTGGCCCCATCACACAAATCGATTTCCACTCACGGATACTAACTGACTGTCTTGTATGAAAACCATAGGCTGAATCCTAACGATCACCAACTAGCATTTCTGAACTCCAGCTTACTCATACGAGACCCTTACCCTGATCTCGCTCAAAGAACTAAGGTGCTCATACCTACCTCTAACACCTCACCGGGCACATTCAAATTGCATGCTTGTTAACAACATACGGAAGTACGGACTCAGAACCAATCGGAAGAGACAAAATCAAAACTGTACCAAGGGCTTATCTACTATAACATCGATACCACTTTGACTCCCACTCAAAGGTCTTTGCTTCTTTTTACCAACTAATACCAGAATCGGTCCCATCGTCTCTCACCAACAAGAATCAACTCACATACACGCGGACTCGAGCAAACAAATTGTACCTTAACTCCGGTACAACCATGCTTCTCTAACTATAGCAAAGAACTTCCTCCACATTTTTAAAAACCACAACTTCCACTCACCGATTCACGGCCCACACACTGGCCCCAAACTTACTAAAAGCAATAAATCAATCAACAATTTAACATACAAGTTGGATTAGCAAAGGAAAGGTCCAAGTGGCTCAAGTATGATTTCCCTCACTTAAAATCCTTTTTCCGATGTAATAGAAGCAATGGGACTCTACTCAACATGTTTCAAACAAATCAGCACACATACATGCTCAACCAAGCATATAACAAGGCATACTTGTTAAACAAGCAAACATATGCGTACGATCAAACAACATACATTCTCAATCAAACAATCACACATCACAGCATACACGGGTAACGAGCAACATGCTTTTAAACAAACAATCAACATACTTATCATACAAGCAATCATACTTACAAAGCAAGCAAACACCGTGCATATCAATTCAAAACTTAAACTTACCTCACTTACCTGCCCAAGGTCTCGGTAACCTTAGGCTCAGATACCAACAAATGTAACCCCCTCGTCCCGGTCTGGTCGGATGACCGATCCGAGTGGGCCACACGGGGAAAACCAAAGCGAAACCCGTTAAGGTTTCCCCTCGGTTAACGACCCTAAAAATTTCCTTTTTATTTTTATCTTGTCTATAGGCACAATTAAACCTATGTGAAGCACAACAGCGGAAAATACAAACAATGTAACATACTCCGACCAACCAAAACATTAAACAGCTCATTTTAGTCCTTTACAGCAGGCCGTTTCGAAACGCCCTTAGGGTGTTCCGAAACGCCTTGACTTAGTCAACATGCCAGGGTCAACCATAGGGTGACCGTTTCGAAACGGGGGTGACCCGTATCGAAACGACCCTAACGGTCAACTTCTCGTGGTCAACGATATTTGACCGTTTCGAAACATCAAAGGCCCGTTTCGGAATGCCTTTATCTCGTCAATTTCTCAAAATTCCAGTAGCAAAAATGTTCCGAAACGACCCCCATCCGTTTCGAAACGGCAGGCCAAATGCAAAGGGACCGTTCCGAAACAGGGTGGCCCGTTCCGAAACGCTCCCTGTCTGCAGACTGGTTTTTGCTGGTTTAAGGCACAAGGGTGCCCCTAAACCCCACCAAAACCTCTAACAACACACTAACAACAATTTTAAAGGCAACCAACATACAAGCATGCTTGAGCATCATCATAACAAGACTAAACACCAAGGCACAACATCACATTGCCACACAACCATACATGTCATTATAGATATTAAGCTTTAACATATCCAACACTTAGGCAATTCTAGATAGCAAAATACTAACATGATTTCAAGCAAGGCATACATCCCAAAAGCCAAATTAACAATCACATGTGAGGAGTCTAACATGCTCCTAAACAACAACAACAACAATATATTCCAAAAGCATCATACCACGACACCTAACCCATTGCTTTACTATTACAATTTTTTTTAAATTTAAACATCATACTTGAGCTAACCATAAGCAACACTTGAAGGCCTTTCCTTGCCCTTGCCACCCACAAGCCATTGATCTGCATTGTCGAACAATAGAGAGCGTAAGCATAAAAGCTTAGTGAGGGTAAGCTCATAAAACAAACCTTCGACAATGCAGGGTCCAAGCACGAGCTACAACCAAGATAAAATGCATGATCTTACCTCCGATCCACGCGAGCCATAAATATAGATGATGCATGAACATATATTCAATATCATGTCATGCTCAACATGTTTAAATCCACAACATATGAAATCACATATATTAAACCATGTTAGCAACACATCCCAAATCACATTGGCTCACAATTAACCACATATTGGCAACATAAACTACAATTTGTATTGGCACCTAGCTATGACTCGAATACGCGGATAACCGTTGGAACTCACATCCAACAACTCAACCATTACCTGACGGTGGGATTACACTCATCACCGTTCACGCGGAGGGGATTCCACTCATCCTCACGCCTCATTTCACGCGGAGGGGATTCCACTCATCCTCACGCCCGTCGATGGGATTCCACTCATCACCGACTAATATATATGAAGATTTCCGGGCGAACCTGTACTCCATCTTGATGACTACCATCATCAAGACCACGCGCGCATTTTGACTCACGTGTGCACACTAGACATCCTAATGATCGATCATTTGTACCCAAGCATACTAGTGCCAATACTACACATTTCATTAATCTATCACAATATCAATCCATAACAACTTCCGTGCTTAGCACGTACTCACCATGACTCACCGTCATGCACAAACCACATTTCCATGCCTAGCATGTACTCACCATGATCCTCGGATCATACAATCACTCCATAACATCATTACACATGTCAACACTACATGCATCTCAATAACACAAATATCACATCATATTTCATACATATGTATATCTCTATCACATTTATCATCAACATGCATGTAACAATGCATTAAGCCATGCCTCCACATACATGTATACAACATATACATAATCAACACCATCACAATTTAACACGAGACATATACAACCATTAAAAAGTGCAACCAAAGTCTCTAATCAAAGCTTGGGATTAGGATACCACTCTAATCCCAACTCTAGGTGGGTTTACCAATCCCATCCTAGGTTCACATGCTTGAACCAAATACTCGAAACCATTTTAAAAATATTTAACCACTCACCTAAGCTTCCAAGCTCCAAGCCAAGCAAGTAACCTCCCTCAAATTTCCGGATTTCTTCCCGAAGTTTCCCCAACACAAATTCCCGCTTCTAAACAACCTCAAACACATTTCAAACAATTCCAAACCAGCCCAACATCAAAATACCAACCCGGAATACAATTCAAATGCAATTTATCATGTTGCAAACCATGAACAAATCCCATTTTTAGCAATTTCGGGCAGCCCCTAAACCATGTCCAAAAACCATGTTTCCAACATCCATAACACCCACAAACAATCCCAAATCAACCCATAACCATAGTACTACCATTGGGCTATCAATTTCCACCTAAAACAACCCCCAAAACTCACCCAAAACTCTCCAAAAACCCCATTTATACCCAAATTCGGAAATTCATTTAAAATACTCTAAAAATCATATATGTTGGACTATTTGATTCACAAACATCATATCTAACCATTATAAATCAAAAGCTTTAGTAAAAACCCATAAAGCTCCATCCTTTAACCTAAACTTTCAAAAACCCAATTTCTAAAACATTGATGAAAATGAAATCTATTTGTACTTCCAAGTAGAGGAAGATGAGAGCAAGTCGGAAATGTAATTACCTTTCAAAAAGCTCTAAAGATGAAGATGCTAGGTGATGGAATAGTGTAAAGGAGAGAAGAGCTCTCTAATGTCGTTGGAATGAAAATGGATGGGTGAAGAAGATGACAAAAGGGATATTTTAATAAAAAGGTGGGGGATTTAAATTAGAAGTCCATTATTTACCCTTTTGCCATTAATGAAGATAGCCATTTAAGTTTATTCCAATTCCATGGAATTGGGCTTTAAAACCAAAACATGCCCAACATAATTTATTTGTTTGAAAACCCGGGCCCAAAATAGTATTTTATTATTTTAAATTGTAAAATCGAAACCCGAACCATTATTTAAATATTATTTTCTTCCGGTCCCAAAATCCGGGTGTTACATACTATCTGCACTAAACTAATTTTTTGGGTACTATCTGGTAGGGGTGTTCAAATCAGAGTACCTGAAATTTTTGGGTAGTGAAATCTCGGCCCGTTACCCGGTCCATACAAATCGGGTACCCGTAAAATCGGGTACCGGGTACCCGGTTCACTTTTTTATATTTTTTTAATCTTTTTTTAAAAATACATAGGAAGCACATAAAATTTTATGATATATATTTCAAACACAAATTATTGAATTGAGCTTAGTTTTAAGTGAGAAATATTTGGATATATATATTAAAAATTATCGACGAAAGAAGGTATTAAAAATATTAATCTCTAACATGATTTTTCTTTCGAATCTCATATTGAAAAATTAATATAATTGTTTTTGAAAATTTTAAAACTTAAAAGTATATAATACAAGTATAAAAAGAAATTAGAGATTTAAAATTAATTTTAGGGGAAAATAGTAAGAAACATAAAATAAAAATAAAATTTAAAATTTAAAATATATAAGTTATAAAATTACTGGGTCGGGTACTGGGTTTTAAAATAATTTCGGCTCTGACTCGGTCCGACTACCCAGGAAAAAATACAGGTCGGGTACTCGGCCCAAAAAATTCGGGTATTTTCAAATAAATACCTAGTAATTTTCAATCGGGCAGACGAGTTGACTGGTCGGGTAGTTTGGGCCGGGTATTTTTGAACACCCCTACTATTTTGGATATTGTAATAAGTCACTGCAGGTTCAGCGCTGGTAATTCCTTATGGACCCAAGGTCGCCCCTTGGGTAGGTTCTGACGCTTCGGCTCGTGTAATTCCTTATGGACCTAAGGCATCCCCTTAGGTTGGCTCCTACGCCCTATGAGCCTAGGGTAAGTCCTTATGGATGCAGTTCTGGAGAACTGCATATCGGTGTACGATTGTAGGGTAGTTAGGTGCTTCAAATAAAACTTTCATTCCTTATTTTTAATCTACCCTACTGAATAAACTATCTATGTCTAAAACTCTTTGTATGGTTTCTATCTATACTCACTGGAATACACTAAACTCTCTGGTTCAACTTCCGTAATCTATCTCCCTTCTGATTCTACGGTCTATTTACTTCTCGCCTATTGCTTAGTGATTGGATAAAGACCAATTCTGTTATACTCAAATATAACGTTTCACTGAAATATCGAATCATAATGAGTCTATAGTTGCATGGAACTTCATGGCAGCTTTATGCTTTGCCTTATATTTGCATGTTGCCTATAACATCTTTTAGTAATTTTGTATTACTGAGCTTTCCGAAGCTCACGTTGTTTTTACCATCGCAGATTAGAAGGAATCTATCATGGTTTAATGTCTGACATCAGTGTTTAGAGTTCTCTCGGTGTTGCTTTTGAAGTACGGTACTGGTACAGTTAGCGGGCATGTATGTTGTGTATTGTTTCATGTTAGTGTCTGTAATATATTTTCTGAACTATTGTTATATGTTTAAATGATTTTTTTCTAAAATGATATTTTGAACAAAAGTTTGTTTAGTTGTTTTTAATGTATTTAAAGAAAAATATTTTTATGTGAATTTTTAATTGTGGGTCGCTTTTGTGACCCTAATGTGTCCTCCTAAAATTAGGTATAATGCAAAGCCGATTCTAGGGGTTACAAATTTGTTCTTTAATAAAATAAAGCGATAAGAATCATTTCCACCAACCGTAAATCACTCCAAATGTCAAATAAGAGACTCTCTCAAATGAAAGGGTAAACTACATAAATGACCATCATATTATTGGTAAGGTCGCGATTTGACCACCTTACTTTTTTCTAAGCAATTAAACCATCACACTATTAAATTTGATGCAATGTGACCACCAGCTGCTAAAACCTAACGAATGGAGTGAAATGGCGGTTAGTAAAAATTTGTATAATTACACATTCTATCAATTTAGTCCTAATTTTAATTTAATAAAATAAATTAATTATTTAATTAAGAAAATAACATTAAGGGAAAATGGATTCAACGAGATTCAAACCCGGGTAAGGGTTCAAGAAATTGCCTTAGTCATTGCGCCAAGTTCAAATCTGTGCTATGAATCATCAACTTTACTATATGTACTATTGCAAGTTCTCTGTATTTTCTCATAGCAAACTCAAAGAATAACGCATCAATACAAAGCAAAAGCAATGGCAGATTTGTGCTCTGTAGTTGCACTCAAAGAACAACACATCAAAACATCATTCCTTTGATCAGACCCTCTGATTATTCAGTTTCAGATTTGTGGTTTTGGTGAATGATTTAGCATTTGTTTTGTTGCTATTCCTGACTATGTGTTATCATTGTGGTTTGATAGAATTTGTCCCAGCTCGCATCAATTAACTACGACCTGCTTTCTAAAGGGCAGAAAGACGATCATCCATCAAATTCTAATGCATAGGAAGATCCTCATTTCTTCGGGAGAGCCTGGAATATTTGTTTTGGACATTGATGTGTTGCTTGTATACCCTGTACATGTATTTTATTTCAATCTTGTATAATTTTATTGTTAGAAAAAATCGATAATTTTAAAGCTTTGAATGAGAAATTGATCCAAACGTTGTTGAGGAAAATGTGGAACCAATTGTTGGTTCGTAAATGTGCAGACGTGCACGACGTAGGTAACGCAAATGTCCGAATCGGTCTGATCCTCCGTGGACTTGCAGATATTTTGACCCAAATTTAAAAATAATTTTTCCTCAAATAAGAGCATATATTTGTCAAATTTTATTTTGGAATTAAAAACATAAATATTAAAGTTTCCTTTAATTCAGACAGTATTAATTCTCAAAATCATAAATGCTCCATCAGGTCAAATGTTTTAGCTTATACCCCTCGTGAAACTCCTACAAGTAGGGAGTAACCTTCTAGGTTAAACACAACTCTCAAAACACAAACAAGTTTCTATTGTTTTACTCTGTGACTTTCAAAAGTAGTTTTTGGTGATAGGAGAAGGCAAGATTGTAGTTCATGATCTCTGCAGTTGTGCTACTGTAGCTGATCGTCTAGTTGTATCCTGGGAGACAAATTTTTTTTATTGTTTTACTCTGACTTTCAAAAGTAATTTTTGGTGATAGGAGAAGACAATATTGTAGTTCGTAATCCCTACAGTTGTCAGTAGTTGATCATCTAATTGTATCTTGGGAGAGAAACGACCAAAAATCTCAAGCACCAAGGAGTGGTCGAAAATCTGCCTTAAGAAAACTGTGTAGCTACAGGCCTCAACTCGTTCTCAATCGGTGTTACAAATTCAGCTAATGAATTCTTGCAATCCAAGGTAACAATTTTAAGGTCTGAAATTGAACTCTTGTCATCCAAGCTCAACATGCAAGTCCCAGTGCCACCAGAAGTTACCTCGGATTATAGCAGGGGATTGTTAGTGGCCGATTTGGATCCTGCCTCAGCTAAACTGGCAATTGGTATTTTCTCGGCATTTGCCTTTCTATTTGTCTTGAGAATAGTCATGTCTTGGTACCCTAAGCTTCCAGTGGATAAATTTCCTTATGTCATTGCTTATGCTCCCACTGAACCATTTGTTATCGCAACTCGAAAGGTGATTCCACCTCTTGGAAGTTGGAAGTGTGGTTATGTGATTTGGGTTGGTTAGTTTCCTTAACCAGATTCTGCTTGGGCCGCAAGGGCTTCTCGTCCTTATCCATTGAAAGAAAGATAATTGTTGTATTAATATTCTTTATGCCCCTTCAATTCTAGAATCCATGAAACTTTCTGCACTGAAGTTTTAACTTCTTTGCTACACTTGAGCTCTAGCAACCTAAACATAATTGAAATTATGGCGAGTAGATATTATATTTTTGCTTCAAAACTGCATTCTTTAGTTGGCATTCTCATACTGAATAGCAATTATACCCGTTCTGACTTGTTTTTTTATATGAAATTTTCGGAATTCAGATAATTGAGGGCCATAAATTTGCTTTAAAGCGTTCCAGTTGGTTGATAGAAAAAGTTAGTGTCAAGTACAGTGATTGATTCACTTGCAAGAATATGGAAGATTTATAAACGTTGCCAAAAAAGGCTTTAATCACTTGTTGCATAAAGGATTTCTACGCTGAAGCTCATCCATCAGCAGATGTGCAACCGATTTGTATCCCAGCTCCCGAGCTTTGAATCCGATGACAAAAACAATACACAGATAAACAAGTCAGTATTTTTCAAGTTTAGCCAGTTGGGAAAGACAATGAATCAATTCAAGACAGAACCTCTGTAAATTGCTATCCCTGTTGGAGCCATCTTTCGATTCTTCAAGCACAGTGAGCTGTGGAAAATTGCAAAAGTGAACTACATATAAACTTCTCAATCACACACACACACACACACACAAGGAATACGATGACGATGAGTCGCGTACCTATTACATATCCAGTAAGGGTTGATTCCTTTTTCTTCTATGCAGTGAGGGCACATCCATTCCTTATTTTCTCTTACCTCCTCCAGTTCTGATTAAAACATGCAACACTATCTTTAGAAAAATGAAAGTCCTAGGGTAACCTATTCATAATATTTATCTTACCTTCACCATATCTAACCTTGAGACAAGCCCGACACAGAACACCATTGCTAGAGTGACAAACCGAACAATCTGTCTTTCCTGCTTGAGACATATATATATATATATATATATATATATATATATATATATATATTGTGAAAATGTTATTCTAGTTTAGATTGAACTGTAAAGGGGTTTCCGTGATAAAACTAACCTATGCAGGGCTGATTTGCATCAAGATTACCACATCGTTTGCAGTCTTCCTCTGCGCATAATGTCTTTTGCCTGCTTACACTTCATATGTTTAAGATCCAAAGTAACATTATACAAGTTTAACCCAAAATCATATCACACTCTAGTCAAAAGATAAGAAATAGATATTCAAAAGGAAGTGTGTTTCTTTTAGATTATATACAAATTGAGTTTGCAATATCCTCCTATTTCTAAGTGGGAAGAGGTGTCTTAGGCATTGTACAAAATGCACACAATTAACAAATATTTTGAAAGTTAATGCGCTTTTAGAGGTGGTAGAAGAGAAATACACCTGCAGAAATGGCAGGAAATTCCAAACACAGGGTTGTAAACACTGCACCTCCCCTCCTTACCACGGCAACGCCGTGCAGAGTCCTGAGGCGATAATTGACAACTCGCATTTGCTGGCCTTTTTACTTTCCCTTGGCTAGAAAAAGATTTACTCCCTTCTTCTGGCTCTCCATAGTCAATCACTTTCCCTATTTAAAAATGGAGACAACACTTGTTTTTTTAGGGGAAAATCTAGTTTGGAAACGGAGAATGGATGGATTGTTTTATTACCTCTGAGACGGTTAGATCTACGCAAAGAATTGGTAGCGGGAGTTGGAGGAAGAGGTGTGATATCGTACTCTTTCTTCTGCCATTTTCGGACATGTTTCTTTGGTTTTGCAGATGAAACGATCGACCTTAGGTCGGAGATGGTTTTTTGCACACCCAGAGAGGCTAATCGAGCCTGTATAGGATTTCAGAAAGCAGAAAAAGAAAAAGAGAATGAATATGAAAAAGGAGGAGGAGGAGGAGCTACCTGGTTCTCTAAGATGCGAGCATTCCTCAGACTTTCATACTCGGATTTGGCTCTAAGCTTTCCCATTCCACAATTCCTCTGCAACTGCAACTGCTATTCTTCTCCAAATCACCCACCAATAAGCTTAAACAAAGCTACTATATGTTAAATGGGTTCCCTTTCACAATTTTGTTACCTTTTAACGGTCATGTTTCGAGCGGGGTATTTGAATATTCAAAAGTTTAAACTCTGCTCTCAATTGATATACACATTTTCTAGGATATAATTCACAAATCATCATTGAACTTTATTAAATTGTTCAATTTAGCAATCAAACTTTCAATTGCTTCAATTTGGACATTAAATTTTTATTTTTGTTATAAGTCGAGCATCGAGCCGTTAACAGTTATCATAAGGGTGACGTGGCAGTTAAGAAAATTTGTATGATAATACATTTTTTTTATTTTTTTCGAGTCGAGTTTATAAAATTTTAATTAAGTTGAGTTGAGGTATTTGAGGTTTTGTACAAATTTAACGGGTTTTCCTATTATTATGAATGCCATGCCCAAAATCATTAACACACACAAAATTCACTTGATAAATAATTTTTTTGGATAAACTACACGGGTGGTCATCCAACTATCATCTTTTTCTTATTTTGGTCACCCAATTAATTTTTTCGTCAAAACTATCACTAACATTTCGTTTCGTTATCATTTTGGTCACCGGCTGTTAAAAAATTAACGGACATGGTAACGTGTCATGGGATAATAACACTTTTAGCCCTAAAACTTGTACATTCTATTAATTAGGTCCAAATTCAAAACAACTCATCAAATATATTGGTCAAACCTCAAAATTTTCATTTTCTTTCTTCTTCCTCTGAACTTGAAGAACTGGATCTTATTATTAATCTCATCTATCTCCAAAACCTCACAAACCAACAGATGGTCCACCTTCAACTTCAGCACTTCCAATGCCTTCTCGGATCATCATGAATTTTGTGGCGACCGATCCCTTGTCTGAAATAGTTTGGTCACCATAGAAAGGTCTATGTCTCAAATGTATTGGATGCAGCCTTTCGGAGAATAAACATTCCCTTCTCCAGGTTGCAGGATCGAACGAGACGGTTCATTCACCACAGAAAATCAATACATCTACAAGATCAAGCAATGAAAAAGTCTATAGACTAACAAATTATATACACATCCTCCTCCACATTCCCTGATTTGAATACTAAAGTTTTCGACATGGAAAATTCAGACAAATTTACCAGGGATAACAACAACATCTAGTTGTGTCATGAACCCCAGATTGATAATGATAATTCTTTCCAATTCATGTTAAGTTTGAATAAATTATTTGTGTATTCTTGATTTAATTTTTGACGTTGTCTTTGAAAATTTCTAATAAACTCTCCTGTAGGGACTGTTGCCTTTGTAAATCTTGTTGAAAATAAGTGTTGCGTGTAAATAAGACTATCGCAAATAGTGCAAGTGTACATGACGCAAGTAGTAAAATGATACTAGAGTATCAGATATCGTCTCCACAGGGACTGAAAATAACTTTATCCTTGAATTGCTGCACAAGAAAAAGAAATAGTTTAAATGATTGTTTGAAGTAATCTTGAGAAATAACTGGAATAAAAGATAAGGTAAATAGATTTAGAGAATAGGTCGGTATTGATTTGCTCAGTAGTGCAAGTGTTGCACTGTTCAGAGGAACTTCTGTCGTTATGTCATCGTTCCTATCGCGGCAGCACCTGTCGCGGTAGAGGTCCGTTGATGTCGCGGCAGCGACCAACAACTTTGTACTTCAAGCTTGGCAAGAATCCATGTTATGACTTGTCTTATCCATAGGTCCAAGTTCTGTTGACGAACACTTCTTGGATGATACCTTCCGGCGTAAATCAAAGGGTGAACACCAATGTTTGTGAATTCTTCTTTAGCCACTTAACCTTGTACTTATCCCTAAGCCAAGATAGTTTAACCATAAACTGGAAAACGTGTATTTACTCCTTTCGTATGCTTAACTCTCCCGATATCAAGCAAATAGATAACCTCACAATGCTCTCCCGATGCTCTAATGAGATATTGAAAACCAGAGTAAATAAACTTGAAGTTTTATTTCTTTGAACAGAAAAAATCCTAAGAACAATTACAATCTTGACAACTACTTTACAAAATCAACCCTTAGCCCTTGAGGAAGTTTAGAACATGGTGGAGAGAGAGAAACGACTAGGGTTTTGGGGGAAGACGACTAGGAGTGAGAAATCCTTCCCTAAGTCGAATTACATACCTTTATATAGGCCTTGGGTCCAAGTTTTCTAATATGCCAAGAATACAAGTTTAAATTAAAGTACAACTCTATTAAAGACTAAATTTTCTAAGTAGATGCCTTTAATTCGTCTTCTTTTCTTGCTTTGACTTTCTTCCTTGGACTTTAGGCCTGGCCTTCCTTCTACTTTAGGGCTCAGAAAAATATGGGAGTGACTCAGGACAGAACGACTTGAAATCCTCTATCTATCGGGCTCCACTTCACTTTTCCACCTCAGTGTCTCTTTGTCATCATGGCTGCCACGACATGTATCACGACAGGCAGTGCTTTTAATCCTTCAGTTCCAGCTCCTCAACTCGCCTCTACTCCTTTACTGCCCTGGATTGTTGGCGCGACAGATACCTACAAAAGTGAACAACTTTAGCAGCATCTGTGCAGTTTTATCTAATTGTGATGTGTATGCAAAAATCTATCCTAAATGCAATAAATCATGCTTGAATGCAACAAAAATATGAGTAAATGAGGGGTAAAATGTAGAACTTTTATGCACTCAACAATAAGGATCCAAGAGATTATGAGAATAATCATGTTGCTAAAATCTCTAAATCAATTGAAAACAACATTCCAATTTCATCATATATTTGATGACGCAGTATATATATATATATATATATATATATATATATATATATATATATATATATATATATATATATAATTGATATGTGCTTCTTATACTTCAATATTTTAAATTTATGATTGATTTTTTAATGTTACCACCTCACACTAGACATGTAACTAATATATTCTTTACTCAACCAAAAACCATATGGACATGAACCAGATGTTGCGTGAACTGAGTCTTTATTCAGTGATCCCGTAAATGAAGTCAGAGATGTTGGCGATTAGACTTGGTTGTCACAGATGGAGGTGGTTTTGACATCTGAAGTTCAAACCAACAATGAATGGGGTGCATCTAGACTTCTAGAGAAAAGTTTAACTTTACCTGCTGAAAATGATTTGCAAGGTCTAGGTGATGGTGGATTTGTTATGAAAGATAAAGTTTCAGGTTCAAGATCTGCATTTGAATCTGAAAAGAACTCTGAGCACCATGGGGGGGGGGGACACTATTGGAGTATATATCCACCGGCAAGCATTCTTCGGCTAAAAGTGGAATCCGTAGATGTAGAGATTAATGTTAAGATCCATTTCTTCAAGTGAAATGTGTTGCATAGGAAGAATAAAATGAGAAATTTGGGGTTTGACCCATATATTTAATGAGTTATTTTGAATTAGGACCTAATTAATAGAATGTACAAATTTTAGGACTAAAAGTGTTATTATCTCATAACACGTCACCATTTTCGTTAAATTTTTAACGGCCGGTGACTAAAATGACAACGAAACGTTAGTGACGGTTTTGACGAAAAAATTAGTTGAGTGACAAAAAAAAAATGATAGTTCGATGACCACCCGTGTAGTTTACCCTAATTTTTTTTGTTGGTGTTAGTGATTTGTATTAAGTAATATCATTAAAAACAACCTCAAGTTGAAAATAGTAGAGGGACAAAAATCATAACTTGACCTATAAATTACAACATTCCTAACTTTATTTGAATAACATTTGAAAAGCTTTGTTGATTGTTTCATTTCTTCCGGGGGGAAATCTGAGACTTGGAAAGGATTATACAATCTTTCCATTGATTGATAGACTAAATTGATGAGAAGAAATAAATTGCAAAGAGTTGCAGTCTAAGGATGAAATTGAATAAAATGAAAAGTTGAAAGACTAAATTGTAAAAATAAAAAAATGTTGTCAAAAATAGGAATTGAAGTTTCATAGGTATTTTAAGGTGATTGAAAAAATAATATCTTCAAGCAGAGAAAGAATTGAAGAAACAAAAAAATCAAGGACCAAATTGCAAAACAAAGAAATTCAGTTTTTTAAATAAGTAAAATCCAAACTCGACCCGAACTCAAAAACTGATCCACTTTTGAGTTAACTCAAATAACTCAAAATAATAAAAAATGTTTGTTTTTTAGTTTTGCTCACCCTAGACAGAGGTACCAAGAATTACGAATATATGCACACTAAACCTTAGACCAGTTACGGGTCAAGCCATTCAACAGAACTCATTATAATATTTTAGGAATATGGTTTTCTAGAAAACGACGGAATGAATTTTCAGTGATAGCTTTTAATTTCTAGAATGTTATTTGAGCTCATAAATATAAAATATTACAAAAACAGAAGAACAAAATTCAAAAGATCCTTAAAACATAGTGGTAGACAAGTTCAGATAATTACACTCATGAACTCCGTCTACGCCGTCGGAAATGTCTGAGAATGAAGCTATCCGCATATAGAGGATAGTTTTTTCTGATCAGGCCCTTGATGCATTTCCAGTATGAAAAATCAACTACTTCTCCATCTTTTCGAACTATGAACATACATCTCGAGCCTACAAATTCAGGATGGTAACCAACCTGTAAACCAAAATATGAGATTGTTTATCATTTACTTGATCAACACAAGTTGGCCAAACATGCCACAAAACCAAACATTAGTTACTTAATAGGATGCCCCACTATGATTAAAGCAATTGCAATTGCAGTTGCACAGTTTCTCTCTTTTTAACAAAAGAAAACTGAAAGAATGCCATCACTGCAGACTCTAAACCTGGGACCTAATGTCAAGTAGGAGTAAAGTGATGTCCCTTGCTAGTACATCATAGGCTTGGTAAACCACCAAAGCTAAGCTAACAAGGCAAAAAGGGAGACAAATGATTATGATGTGGAGGCGTTGGAGGTTCGAATGGGGAAGAATGCCATCACTGCAGACTCTAAACCTGCCAAAGATCTCCATTCTAAACTGAAATCCTACAAGGTGGGACTCCCACCTTCATGTCTAAAAGCCTGCCCCTTCACTTCTTCAATTTTACAGGCATGGACTATACTAGATTCGAGCCCGAATTTATGTGGGATCATAATTCTTCTGAAACATTTGTTTAGACAAAATACAACTGCAATTACATTTACATATGTGTATAGGAATCTCAAGACCAATTTTAGTGTTTAAGTTTATATTTATGCAACTTGATTTGGTCTAAATCCTTTCAGGGGAAGAAAAAAAAGAAAAGACTGTACATTTGAACTAAAACTAAAATGTGCAGCTAAAAAAGGGGAAAAAGTTCTCAAAAAACCCTAAAAAGAAGAATTAGTATAACTTATTTAATTGTTTAGTTCAAGCTTGCAATTATTTATAAATTCCAGAGCTCAGAAACCAGAAAAAGCTAAAGAAACATACAGTAATGTAATCAATTCCACATCCGATTTTCTTCTCAGACTCCGGATGGTAAGGAAGCAACCTCTCGAGAATAGTCCTTTCGTGCTCCGGACTCAATCTATCTCCACTTCCATATCTGCAATAAGTGTACAGAATTACAATAAGATAAGTGTTTTATAGTAACTTGGAGAATTTGAATTAGATGAAATTAAAATTAAAATTAAAAGAAAAGGCAAGAAAATGAATCACTTACTTTCCAGAGTGAAGAATCATTCTAACGAAGCCAACGAGAGGAACAGTGTCCTCTAAAATCCTGTCTTCCCAATCAGTCCATTCACCTCTATTTCTTTTTCCCTCACTGCCCTCCTCTTCCTCCGAAATTCTACTACTGTCCTTCGCCGGCACTATATTCGGCTTCCTTACCAGATCAGCGCCGTAGGATTCCTGGCTCCCGGGGCCGGTGGTCAGCGCGCAAAACCGAACGCGGAGCGACGTCGTTTGGTGCAACGGAGAAGATAAGATGACGGAGGAGGAAGAGAAAGAGATGGGAAAAAAGGTAGGGTGAAAGTTGGGCTTGAGAATTGAAGCCATAACGAGTTAACTGAGTCAGTGAGTCGTCGGAAGGAAGAATCGGAGGAGTTAACGGTCGCATTACTGTTTTGTCATCGGAAAGGAATATCTTAGCTGATAAAAAACGGTGAGAAGTAAGGAAACCGAGAAGACCGTCTATTTGTCCAGCTAGGCGCTTTTTATTTAGGGTAAACTAACTATATAGTCCTTTATCTATGTATAGATTCTATTTTAACCACTTATCTTCTAATGATTTCAATCAGACTACTTAACTATTTAAATTATATCAATTAAGCCACCAACTATTAAAGTTAACGAAAAAACAGACTAGGAGAGCAACACTCGACTTGAAAAAATATTTTTTTTACAAGATTCAATGCTAAAAAACTCGACTCGACTTGAAAAAATTCAAATAAAATTTGAGTTATAAAATAAAAATTCGAATAACTCAATTTTTTAAAGTAATTAGTGGACTGGTTTTCAAGTTCGACTCGCTCCTTCATTTTTGTATGATATATATATCACATATGAAAAAATATGAAGAAATATATATGTATTTATACATGACTATAGAAAGTCGTTTAAATTGGAGCTGATTAGGTCATAACATTATAAATTTTTACAATTAAATTTGAACAGAAACTTGAACAACTCGACTCGAATTTCATAAACTCGATTTAGCTTGAAAAAAATTCAAATAAAGTTTAAGTTATAAATAAGGACTCGTCAACTCGACTAACTCAATTTTTTTAACTCAACTCGAGCGAATCAAATGCTCACCCCTAACACTAACGTAGTAGTTAAACAAATTTGAAAAAAATACATATTTGATCCTTAATACTTATACATTCTACCAATTTAAGTCTAATTTTAATTTATTTGAGTAAATTTAATCCTCCAATCACACGGTGGCATGCGTTATGTACTTGAAATTTCAATTGAACTTTCAAGTGAATAATTTTTACAAGATACTAAATATAATTAAAAAAATTCAAACTTGATCACAACTGGATTATGTAAAATTGCAAATCAAAGTTGATTTACAAATTAAATTCATCAACTGATGGTAAAAGTAAGAAAAAAAATCATTTATCCATTCAAAAACTCATGCCTACATACAACTCTTTCCCAAAAGCAAAAATGTGATATTAACCATATCATTCATCAACGATAAGTGAAATCTACACTCTATGAGTAAAGAACTGTCAGGTGTTATATAACAAGCTGGTCAAACCGCAGCTAAAAAAATGGAGGTAAAATCACAACGACAACGATGAAATCGGACTTCATTTACAACTAATGCGAACTTGGCTTGGATGACTTTTTTCTAGACAAAAACATGAAAAACTTTGGGAACAATGTTCTTTTCTTTTTCTTTGCAACCTTCACTTCTGAGGATGGTTGTTCTACCGGGTTGGCTGGAGCAGGAGGGGTAGGTTCCGAGCCATTATTTTCTTTCTTTTCCTCCACACTTGGTTCAGTAGCCTTTTGCTGTTGTTCGTGTTCTGCCCTCCACTTTCTCAAGTCCTGTTCTACAGTTAACTTACCTTGCCTAGATTTCTCAGCCTTCCCCATAGCGGATCTTAGTGCTTCTTTGCTTTCGGCCATCTCCCGCTTTACTTCTTCCAGCCTTTTCACACTTCTTGACTCGGATTGCTTAGCTTGTTCAATCTGAGACATGAAAGCTTCCACTCTCATGGTGTCCTGTTTATCTGCCTCATGTGCACGTCTACTAAGCTCATAGTAGTCGTCTATGGGAATGATAACACCTGTAGATGAATCAACATTATTTGTGCTTCGAGCTGATTCACTCAGTCGCAATGCTTTGATAGCAGCTAAAGCTAACTTCTGTGAAGCGTTGGCAGCCTGTATCTCCTTTTGAGCTGCAAATAATCTACTATCCATTATACTTGCAGCAGCCTTTGCTTGTTCTGCTTCTTCCTTTGCTTTGCGCAGCTCTTCACGTGTCGTTTGAGCAAATGACTTAGCCTCATCAGCCTCTTGTGCTGCTTTCTGCAGTTGTCTTGGCAGCTCCTCCATCTTCTCTCTGGTAAGTTTTTCCTTCGCCTGGACAGCGGTTATTTCTGAGTGAGACTTGCCCAGTTCAGCTTCCAGAGAAGCAACAACAACAGATGCCATTCCTTCTCTCTGATTAATGCTAGCAAGAGAAGATTTTTCCTTTTCAAGCTCTGTTTTTAATGAATCAGCAGTGACCTTCAAACAATCCACTTCCACAGTCACTTTTTCGATATTGAGCTTCACCTCTTCAAGTTCCTTCTTTGCGGAAGCCACTGCATCTAGTATATCCAAATGAGTTCTTGTCCCTAATGTATGTGACTCATCATTGTAGTACCCATCAGTTTCCATTTTATGTTTGTTTTCCATATAATCAGTTAATTCAGCTTTCAAGTCAATTAGCAAAGCTGAAGCATTGTCTACCTTTAATTTCAGATCCTTGGTTGATTGGATTTGTTGATTGAGACATTGGACCTCCTCTTCGACCTTCTTTACTTCCTTCTCCCAATAGCGAGTATCTTGGTCTCGGGCCATGACTGCTCCAATCTTCTTATCTTCAGCCTCCAAATGGGCAGCCTCTGCAGAATCCAGGGCCTCCTTTGTGGCAATCAACTCAATACTCAATTCTTCCACCGTCTTCTCGACCTCTTTTGAAGCAGAAACTGCCTCTTCAGCTTTCTTAACAACTATATCTCTCTCCATGATCAAAGAACTATAGTCTTTTCTTCGTGTTTCCAACTCTTCTGTAATGGATTTTAGCTCTGAAACTGCATGCTCATACCTAGCTTTAGCAACTTCAAGCTGCGCCTTGGCTGCAACACTAGCCTCATCACAAATCCCTTGTTCCATCTCCTGCACCCTGAGCTTGGTCAGTTCTAAGTCTTGTTTTGCTTGATTCTCTTCGATTTGAGCTTTCTCTAGGCTTAGCTTCAGCTCTTCTATTTGTATCTTTTTGTTGTCCAGCTCCTTTATCACTTGCATCTTTGCCTCTTCAGTATCTTCCGACTGTTTCCTGTATTCAGGTATCTCCTGCTGTATTTTCTCGAGTTGTTGTTCGACGAACTTGAGTCTCTATAGTCAGAAAAAAAGAAACAATTATAATGGTCATTAAAGATAAACAACAGTCACTACACATGAAAAAAATATATATTTCAGCAGAGTAGGTTATATTAACACCACTTTGAAATTATCTAATATACCTCCACAGCTTGCTTTCTATGAGATTTCCGACCAGCAACTTCTCCAAACTTGAAAACAGCTTCTTTAACTGAATCGAATGGTGCGGCTGTATCGATGTAAACTCTGCTTATATCAGCTTGCATCGCGTGTTTAGCACTATAAAATCTTGGAGAGTCATCCGTAGAACTAATGATTTTCAGATGAGGTAGGCTACGAATATCCATTTGAGCTACATGACCACCATTTTCAGCATCTCCCACCTTTGAATCATTGAACTTGGGAGATGAGGAAATATTCCCACCAATTGGATCCTGAGAACTGCTAACAGAAGTAGCATCTTGCGAGGATTCAGCTGCAACAGTGGCGACTGTAAGATGAGGTTGAGTTGAACCGTTGGGTGGTTTCAAGTAGTGATTAGTTCTGGATTCAAAGGAAGCAGAATGAACACTTTCAGATTGATGTCCATCAGAAAAACAATTTCCAGATCCAAAAGCAACCCCGCTTACATCTACAGAGGGTAAAGAAATCTCATCGGGAGATACAAAATCACCATTTTCAGAATCTCGGGTCTTTGGATTGGAAGCAGGAAGAGCACTTCCATCCTCCACATTATGTGAAATGTCATCAGAGCCAGTCTTTTGAAATATATGTTCATCTGAATCGTCTTGTATTCCTCGAGTTTTAGAAACTTCAACCAGTTTACCCTGATTGTCTTTCTCAGTTTGATCAATTACAAGAAGAGCATTTTCATCCTCCACATTATGTGAAATGCCATCAGAGCCCGTCTTCTGAGATATATGTTCATCCGAACAGTCTTGTATTCCCCGAGTTTTAGATTCTTCAACTGGTTTACCTTGATTGTCTTTCTCAGTTTGATCAATTGTAGGAAGAGGACTTCCATGCTCCACATTATATGAAATGCCATCAGGGTTCGTCTTTTGAGATATATATTCATCTGAATCATCTTGTATTCCTCGAGTTTTAGAAACTTCAACCGGTTTACCCTGATTATCTTTCTGAGTTTGATCAATTGCAAGAGGAGCATTTTCATCCTCCACATTATGTGAAATGCCATCAGATCCCGTCTTTTGAGATATATGTTCATCCAAACAGTCTTGTATTCCCCGAGTTTTAGAATCTTCAACTGGTTTACCTTGATTGTCTTTCTCAGTTTGATCATTTGCAGGAAGAGCACTTCCATGCTCCACATTATGTGAAATGCCATCAGAGTTCGTCTTTTGAGATATATGTTCATCCGAACAGTCTTGTATTCCCCGAGTTCTAGAATCTTCAACCGGTTTACCCTGATTGTCTTTCTCAGTTTGATCATTTGCAGGAAGAGCACTTCCATGCTCCACATTATGTGAAATGCCATCAGAGTTAGCCTTTTGAGATATATGTTCATCCGAACAGTCTTGTATTCCCCGAGTTCTAGAATCTTCAACTGGTTTACCCTGATTGTCTTTCTCAGTTTGATCATTTGCAGGAATAGCACTTCCATCGTCCACATTATGTGGAATGCCATCAGAGTTCGTCTTTTGAGATATATGTTCATCCGAACAGCCTTTTACTCCCCGGGTTCTAGATTCTTCAACCGGTTTACCCTGATTGTCTTTCTCAGTTTGATCAATTGCAGGAATAGCACTTCCATCCTCCACATTATGTGGAATGTTGTCAGAGCCTGTCTTTTGAGATATTTGTTCATCCGAACAGTCTTTTACTCCCCGAGTTCTAGAATCTTCAACCGGTTTACCCTGATTGTCTTTCTCAATTTGATCAATTGCAGGAATAGCACTTCCATCCTCCACATTATGTGCAATGTTGTCAGAGCCTGTCTTTTGAGATATTTGTTTATCCGAACAGTCTTTTATTCCCCGAGTTTTAGAATCTTCAACCGGTTTATCCTGATTGTCTTTCTTAGTTTGATCAATTGCAGGAATAGCCCTTCCATCCTCCACATTATGTGAAATGCCGTTAGAGCCCGTCTTTTGAGATATCTGTTCATCCGAACAGTCTTGTATTCCCCGAATTTTAGAATCTTCAACCGGTTTACCCTGATCGTCTTTCTCATTTTGATCAATTGCAGATGATGAAGTTGACGTTTCACTATCTGTTGTATGGCCTTCTCGTACTATAATTGGGGATTCAGATGCATTTTGCAAAGAGGCTGGTTTAGAGCTTTCCATTCCCAACAAATGACTGTCAGGTTGTTCTGTTCCATAACTAGTAGGAACTTCATCAGAAGTATGGATGTCTATAAATGGTAAAGACGATTCCGACTGAAGTATCTCTCCTGGCTTTACATCCTCCATACGAGAATATGGCAAGGAGTTGCACTGAGGGGATCTGAAACCCAGAAAACAGAAACCACATAAGCAAAACCCCTATTTCTGGGCTAAGTTCATTCAAAATTTTCAATTGAATGGAAAACAAGTTCACTTCAATTACAGTACCAAATCTCTACAATGGCCAAAACCAGAACCCCATTACATGATGTAAGCTAAGTTTCAACTCCACAAATTAGAGGGTCATTCATTGAATGACACGAACTAGCATTTCAATAAGAAAAGAAACGCATCTCGGATCATTCATCTGCTAAGAACACAGATAAAAAGTTCCAAATATCTAATAAATAGATAGAAGATTAGTAGATCCAAATTCATAATTCATAATTCATAAATAGAAGCATCTCCACTTTCAAATCCCAATTTATTTTCTCATCGGCAGATTGGTAGATCATTGCACCATACGTTAATTAAAATTAAAATTTTCTCCTGAATTTCAAATAATCATAGCGCTATCTAAGTTCTAAGTTTCTGCAAAAAAAAAATAATGTAACAAAATCTCACAGAGAAGGCAAATGAAGGTATTATATGAATTAAAAGCCATAATTGATTTGAATCATCGATTGCTTGTGGAATTAAACAGAAAAATAACTCAAAATAAATAAAGAAACCAAACCAAATCAAGCATCGATTATACAGAGATTAATGGAAAGCTAAATAATAAATTTGATTTAAAAGAAAGGAACTTACCAGGAATAAGTAGAAACAAAGAGACGAAATCTGGAAATGGAAACTATTATTAACGATGAGTGAATTAAGAGAAATAAAATGAAAATAAAGATTGATGGATAGTAAAATAAATATATAAAAACAAGTTAGTGCTAAAATTAGAAGAAAAGAAGAGAAAAAGGCGGAGGGGACACATATGATATATACAAAAGAAAAAATGGTGTCTGTTTGGCTTGCCAGAAAAACAAAACGTGTCTATTTTCTCTCTTCTCTGCGATTTTAACATCCATACGTTGTTTAAACTTGTTTTGGGTTGAGTGGGAGCCGAAGACGTTGCCATTGTTGCGGGCAGAGCTATGATTGAAAGTTGAAACTGAGAGGTAGAGCGATTAATTATGAAACAAATAGTATTTTAAAAGTAATTAAATCATAAAAAATAAGAGAGTAAAAAAGTTTAATTTTATTAATTTTAAGGTAAAAATACCTTAATCATCATTCAACTTTTCTTCAAGTCCTATTTTGGTCACTAACTTTCAAAAATTCAATTAACTCATTAAACTTTACATTTTGACCTATTTTGGACGCTTTGAATTATTTTATTAATATTGTAACCCCCTAGACCGGCCTATGCGGAATGACCAAGTCTATTAAGGCACATCAAAATTTAAAACTCAAGTGAAAAACTTGTTGGCAAACTAAGTATTTATTTCGACAGCATAACGACAGGACTTAGTGAAAACCATCAAGTTAAATAAACTTGTTTAATACGTCAAGTAGTATTTCCAAAGTCATTCACAACATAGACATCATAAATAGTATAGGCAGCCATGATCACTTATATAAACCCATCATAGGATGATTACAAAGTAAGTATCAATAGCATATCAAAATATTTTTAGTTTAATATTATACATAACAAAATATAGGCACATGTCACCCTGAAAGTACAAACGGTGAATAGAAACATTACATTAAAAAAAAGAATACCAAATGTGTCGATCCTCCAAGTGACAACAACGGGGTGGCCTATCCAAAATATCTGAAAGGGGAAAGAATTTGGGACGTGAGCTAGAAAGCTCAGTGTGTTCCAACAGTGCAAGTAAAACATTTACATCTATACATAATAAATCATGTTATGCAAAACATATCATAAAAAGCATCAAAGTTTTCATGTAACCTATCTATCCTCCAACCGAACACCATGATACCGTTCCCCAGAACAGTATCCTATACTGGCATTAACCCAACCCCATTGGGCGGGGTACCATCCTAAGGATTTACCTTAGAATACGGGCGGCCCTAGTCGAAACTTAGGAATCGAAAACGGGCGGACCTGGCCGAGGCCTAGGATCCGAATACGGGCGGACCTAGCCGAAGCTTAGGATCCGAATACGGGCGGTCTTACCAGCTGGATCAGGGCTGAGCCGATAGTCTCCACATCATACCCCAAATACCTCTACTAATTAGTCCGGGCAGTAACATAGTACGCAACAATAACAGTCATATCAATGCTCAACAACATATTTCTACACTGATAACCGGGAACCATAGGCATGCTTGTCATATCGAATGCTAGGGCATAATTCAAACATATTGTTGCGTGTAAAATAGTCTATCGTAATTGTAGTGCAAGTATACACGACGCAAGTAGTAAAGTGATACGAAGTATCGGATATCGTCTCCACAGGGATTGGGCTAATAGCTTCACCTTAATTCACTGCACGAAAGTAAAGAAGATGTTTGAGAAAGTTGTCACGAAAATAATAAAGTAAACGTAAATAAAAGAGTAGAGATATCAAGATAGAGAGAATGGGCTGGTATTGAATTGCTCAGTAGTGCAGGTATTGCAGAGTTTAGGAAATCCAGTTCTGTCGTCACGCCTGTCGTGGGCAGCACCTGTCGCAGCAGCAGTCCGTTGATTGTCGCGGCAGCAAACACTCAACTCCGTACTTCAAGTTTGGCAAGAATCCCAGATGTGCCTTGGCCTATCCCTAGGTCCAAGTCTGTCGATGATCACGTCTTTGATGATACCTCCCGGCGTGAATCGAAGGATGAACACCGATGTGGATGAATTCTTCTTTAGCCACTTATTCTCGTCCTATCCCTAGGCCCGAGATAGTTCAACTATAAACTAGAGAACTTGCTCTTATTTCTTTCGTATACTTAACTCTCCCGATGCTAAGTAAATAGATAACCTCACAATGCTCTCCCGATGCTCTTGCAAGATATTAATAACCAAAATAAGAGAACTTGAAGTTTATTTTATTGAACTGAAAATTCCTAAAACAAAACAACCCTTGCAACTACTTTACAAATCAACCTGTGGCCCTAGGGGGAATTTAGAACATGGTGTGGGAAGGAAAACGACTAGAGGTTGAGAGAGAAGGCTAGGGTAATCGGTTATGGGATTATGGGATAAAATACATGCCCTTATATAAGCTTTGGGCTCAAGTTTTCTAATTTAACAAGGATTACAACTTTAATTAAAAGTATGATTCTAATAAAGACTAAATCTTCAAGGAATCTACTTTCCAGCCGTCCTCCTTGTTTCTTGGGATTTTCTCTCCTTGAACTTTGGGCTTGACATATCTTTTGATCTGGGGCTCGGAAAAATATGAGGTTTTCACACGACAGACGGGCTGAATTTTCTCTATCTGTCGAGGTCCACTTTGCTTCTTCTCCTCAAAACTGCTGTCGTCCTCTGCTGTCACGGCAGCATCGTCCTCTTTTTTTGCTTGTCCAGTTCAGCTCTTCTGCTTCACTGCCCAGCGCCTGCCCTCACCGTCTGCTGCGGCGGCAACCTGCAAAAACAGCCATTCTTAGTAGAAACTGTGTCTTTTAATATGTTTGTGATGTTTTGCTGTAAACTAACCTAAATGCAATGAATAATGCTTGAATGCAGCAGAAATATGGGTTAAATAGGGTGTAAATAATAGAACTTTTACGCACTCAACACACCCCCAAACTCAAGTTTTTGCTTGCCCTCAAGCAACTAAGACCTAAAAGAAAAATAAAATATTTTTGTTTTGGCTTTCAAACAGTGACCTTTCCCTTACCCGTCGTTCGTTCCCTGTGACGGCAGCAACCTGTCGGATAATTTAGGATCTGTCCGGAATCTCACTATAGTTCTCGTGCAGTGTGTGCATGCTTGTGAACAGTTATATGCCAAGACTCTTTTAGTTTCACTAGAATATTCAACTCTTAACTCGAATTTTTATGCCAAGTTTATCTTTTTGAAGGCACTTCTTATGCTCCTTTGATTTTTTGTGTTTTGACTCGATTTCAATTTTTTTTAAGCTAAAGTTTCACTAGAGCCGGTTTCGGGCACCTCTAGCTAACTTCCTAGAGCCGGTTTCGGGCACCTCTAGGGCTGTTGAGTCTATTTTGCTAAACTTCTTTCCTAGAGCCAGTGTTAGGCACCTCTAGGGGCTATTCAAGTGCTAAGCTTCCTATTCTAGTTTGGCTAAAAGAAATCTAAGCAGTATAACAGTCACAATGGTGTTTAAGTTTTCAGAACTATAGAAAGGCTCTAAACTTCTCCTTAAACTATCCTAAAGTTACTGCCACGACAGAGCTGTCGCGACAGGTAAGTTCAGTTCACAGTTTTCAGCCAAAATTTCCAATATTTTCATCTTTTTTTTTTAGAAAAATAACTAAGTAAAAGACACAAAATTTAACTAAGATGCACTCCATTAATATGGAGGGTTGCCACCCCCAAACTCGAGGGTTGCATTGCCCTCAATGCAAATGACAAAATAAAAATGAAAATATATGAAGGCAATACATCACAAAATATATATATGGAAGGCAGCAAAAATAAGATAAGGAACTTAAATTTAGGCGTTGTCTTCGTTGCTGCTGCTGAGGCGGATCTGGCGGCGGATTCTGGTTCTCGGGGCGGGCTGGGGTGGTTGCTGTACAACCTGAATATCAGAGCTGCTGCCGCTGCTGTCACTGCAGCTGCTGGCCTTGGGCAGAGTCTTCTTATTTGCCATTCTTTTCTGCCTCTTTACCGGTGTAAATTCCTTCGACAGGTTCCTCTGAATAGAGGGTTCATCGTCACTGTCTGCCCAAACGGAGGAGGAAGAAAACCCAGCAACAAAGGCATCAAGGTCATCCGATGGCACTGGTCGCTTTGTTCCTCGTGCAGATGGTTCGGCATGAGTGCTACCGGCTTCTGTCGGGGCAGGTGATGGTATGGAGGCGACAGATGGTGTTTGTGGTGTAGCAGCATGTGTAGGTGTGTGGACAGGGGTGGTGACAGTGAAGTAGTGGGCAGGGAAAGTGGGGAAAACAGCATCAGGGAAATTTAAAGTATTATGAATAAAATTTACCGTGGATGCGGCAAAGTCCCTGATGAATGTCATAAGGCCCAACTGTCTTTCCTCCATCTTTTGAATAGCAGCTAGGATCTGATTGGAGGAGTCTGTCGGAGCAGTTGCTGCGGCGGCAGGTTCAGGATTTGGCTGCTCTGATGTTTCAGCTGTGGCGGCAGCGGGGTTGAATGATGATAGAGGGGTGGCCACGGTTAGCTCCATGAGGCTGAGGATATTCTTTTCCGTCCAACCCCGTCCTTTCACTATGAGATCGGTGTCGGCTTCCGGCACATTATGGCCGCGGCAAAGTGATGTGATAAGGTAGGGGAGGAAAATGAGGCCCGTTGATCGATGTGCACTTTCCAAAATACTCTCTCGAATATAACGACCCACATTAATGGGCCGTTCATTTAAAATAGAGTGTATTAAGGCTAACCTTTGCTGGTCAACAGTTGCATGGTGTGATGACGGCATGATCCTCCTTTTGATGAAGGCATTCCATAGTTTTGCCTCCGGCAGCAGCTGCCCCCTCTTCACCGTGTGTGGATTTTTCCGGCTTGTATTCCATTCGGTCCCCTCTTCCGTCAGTTCTGCCATGACAGCGTCATAGGCAGCATCATCCAAGGTGTCGAGGAACTGCTGGTGTGCGTCATCATTGGGGCCTATGTAGAGACCATATAAGGAGTTGATGTGCTCGGCTGTAAACGGTACCTTTTTCCCTCTAACATTCATTGCTGTCGCCGTTTTGCTGCTGATGGCAGCATAAAATTCTCTCACCAGCGTCTCGTTCATCTCCTCTAGTTGCTCCGCAAATGTTTGCCATAATAGAGCCCTAATCTTCCTGGCTATGAAAGGCTTGAGGCCCAGATTCTTTGCCTTTGGTGTATAGATGAAACCTCGTTCTTCCTATATGTCTCTGGTAGCAAAGGACTGTGGGGGAGTTGCTGCTGGTGAGGAAGTAGAGGCAGCACTGCGGCGGGTTTTTCTGGAAGACATGTTAGTGCAAGGGTTGTAAAAAGTAAATGGAAGCAAATGAAAACTAAAGATGGAGAGCAAGTAAGAAAGGCAGAAGTGAGTGAAAATGAAAATGAAACGGGGTTTTATAGAAGAGGAATTGCTGCCCGTTGAAGCTGTAACGGCAGACGCGAATAACGGGGCGGCTGTTGAGCTTTAGCGTGTCTGACGCGTCTGACACACGTTTCCGCGTCTGTTACGTGTCTGTGACGTATTTCCGCGTCTGTCGTGACAGCGTGATGACAGCTTGTATTTTCCGCGTCTGTCACGGCAGCTGTAACGACAGGCTTCAATTTTGGGCTTTGTTGGGCTGATGGATGGATGGTGGGCTGAGTTCACTTCTCCTGTTCTTCTTGACTCCTTTATTTCCTAAAAACAATAATCATAAAAACATTATTCGAATAAAATAAACCTTATTTCCTAATACTTAATACATAATAATAAAAAATAGAAATAAAATTTAGGTTAAATTAGGGATGCCAGGTGGGGCATCTCCTAAGGTAACCACTTCCTGTATTCCTGGGGCTTCAGTCCCCTGATAATGCTTGAGGCGTTGTCCGTTGACTTTGAATTGATGCTCGTCTTTTAATGATCGGATTGTGATGGCACCATGGGGAAAAACTTGTACGACTTGGAATGGGCCAGACCATCTAGATTTCAGTTTCCCTGGGAAAAGTTTCAGTCTAGAATTGAACAACAATACAAGCTGCCCTGGGCAGAACTGTCATGGCAGCAACTTCCTGTCATGCCACTTCTTAGTTTTCTCATTGTAGATTCTTGCATTGTCGTAGGCCATTGTCCGTATTTCTTCAATCTCGTTCAGATCTAACAGCCTTTTCTGTCCTGCCTTGTCCAAGTCCATATTTACTGCCTTGATTGCCCAGTATGCTCTGTGCTCTATCTCGAC
The DNA here is from genome assembly GCA_030270665.1 of Hibiscus trionum. NCBI lineage: Eukaryota > Viridiplantae > Streptophyta > Magnoliopsida > Malvales > Malvaceae > Hibiscus > Hibiscus trionum. The sequence goes on from BSYR01000016.1 coordinate 3,856,133, forward strand.
AGGTAGATGACATGTTTTCCCATAAATCAACCGGTATGGAGACATGACCAATGGAGTCTTAAAAGCTGTCCTATATGCCCATAATGCATCATTGAGAAGTAAAGACCAATCTTTCCTAGTTGGCTTAACCATTTTCTCAAGAATGATCTTAACTTCCCTATTGGATATCTCAGCTTGTCCATTGGTCTGTGGGTGATATGCTGTCGCGATCCGATGCTTGACACCGTATTTCTTCAAGTCGGCAGCAATAACCCTATTGTCAAAATGTCTCCCTTCATCACTGATAATCGCCTTAGGGATGCCAAACCTAGAAAAGATATTTTTGTGTAAAAACCTTTGGACTGTCTTGGCATCATTCTTTTGAGTGGCGATAGCTTTAACCCACTTAGAGACATAATCTACTGCCAGGAGGATGTATAGATTTCCACATGAGGATGGAAAAGGTCCCATAAAATCAATCCCCCAAACATCGAAGATTTCGACCTCTAGAATGTTCTGCAGTGGCATCTCGTTTCTTCTTGAGATGTTTCCTGTCCGTTGGCACCTGTCACAGCTCTTGTAGAAGATTTGTGCATCTTTATACAGTGACGGCCAGTAGAACCCTGACTGCAGCACCTTGGCAGCAGTTTTGTTACCTCCTAAGTGACCTCCATACTGTGAAGCATGGCAGTGATGAAGAATGTCTTCTTGCTCTTCTTGTGGTACACACCTCCTTATAACCTGATCTGCACATATTTTGAAAAGAAGAGGTTCGTCCCAATAATAATGCTTAACATCATTTTGGAACCTCTTCCTGGCTTGGTAATTAAGATCAGAAGGAATTATTCCGCTAACTATAAAATTAACAAAATCAGCATACCAGGGAAGTTCAGAAGACTTACCTGCCGCCATGGCTGTCGCGGCAGTGATTGCGGTAGCAAAGAGCTGCTCATCTGGGAAGGTCTCCAGTATGTTTGTCTCATTTGTTGGTAGACTCTGTCCCTGCTCCAACCTTGACAAGTGATCTGCCACCTAATTTTCTGTCCCTTTTTTGTCCTTGATTTCAAGGTCGAATTCTTGCAATAGCAGGATCCACCGTATCAATCGAGGCTTTGCATCCTTTTTCGCAAACAAATACTTCAGGGCAGAATGGTCTGTGTGCACTATTACCTTCGTTCCAAGTATGTAAGAACGAAACTTGTCAATGGAGAACACCACAGCTAATAACTTCTTTTCTGTGGTGGTGTAGTTGACTTGGGCATCATTCAATGTCTTGCTGGCATAGTATATGACATGAAATAATTTATCTCTCCGCTGCCCAAGTGCTGCCCCGACAGCATAGTCACTGGCATCACACATGATCTCAAATGGTTGCGTCCAGTCTGGTGGCTGTACTATTGGGGCTGTTACCAGTTTTTCCTTCAGAACCTTGAATGCTTCAGTACATTCTTCATTAAAGTCAAAGGGTCAGTTCTGCTCCAAAAGATGGCATAAGGGCTTGGTGATTTTTGAGAAATTTGCAATGAATCTCCGATAAAAACCAGCATGTCCCAAGAAACTTCTAATACCCTTGACTGTGGTCGGTGGCGGCAACTTTTCGATCACTTCTATCTTAGCCCTGTCGACTTCTATCCCACGACAGCTAATCTTGTGGCCAAGGACTATCCCTTCATCCACCATAAAATGGCATTTTTCCCAATTCAAGACTAGATTTGCTTTTTCACATCTTTCAAGTACCTTTTGTAGATTGCCTAGGCAGCTCTCAAAATCGTCCTCAAAGACTGAAAAATCATCCATAAAAATCTCAAGGAATTCCTCCACCATATCGGAGAATATGGCCATCATGCACCTTTGGAAGGTGGCGGGTGCATTGCATAATCCGAATGGCATTCTCCTAAAAGCATAAGTTCCATATGGGCATGTGAAAGTCGTCTTTTCTTGATCTTCCGGTGCGATAGCTATTTGATTATAACCTGAATAACCATCAAGAAAACAATAGTAAGGTTTACCCGCTAATCTATCAAGCATTTGATCAATAAAGGGTAAAGGAAAGTGGTCCTTTCGGGTAGCTTTGTTAAGCTTCCGATAGTCCATACAAACCCTCAAACCGGTCACAGTCCTGGTTGGGATTAACTCGTTGTTTTCATTGGTCACCACGGTCATTCCTCCTTTCTTGGGAACACATTGCACCGGGCTCACCCATTTGCTGTCGGAGATGGCGTAAATAATACCAGCATCTAACCATTTGATTATCTCCTTACGAACCACCTCTTTCATCGCATGATTTAGCCGCCTTTGGGCATCTATAGTCGGCTTATGATCTTTCTCTAAAAGGATTTTGTGCATGCATAACGCCGGACTAATGCCTTGAATATCAGCTATCATCCATCCAATTGCCTTCTTGTGCTGCCGCAGCATCCCTATTAGCTGCCGTTCCTGTTCCTGCGGCAGCTTAGAAGAGATGATTACGGGCAACGTATCATTTGAACCAAGAAAAACATATTTTAGCTGCCCTGGCAGGGGCTTTAGTTCTAAGGCAGGTGGTTTAACAGTAGATGGCTTTTGGATTGCATGGTTATCCGAAGTATAATTTAAAGGTTCGAATAACTTACCTGGACGATCGCCTATCCAGTTTACCTCCTCCTGGTCTTCAGTATCTGATGTATCGGATTCAGAGGAGTTGCTGTCGTCGGTGCTGTCGTGACAGTCCTGTAAGTGGCTACCGAGGCAGTGACCAATTTTGATGTCGTGACAGCCTGACCTGATGCAGGGTTGATCAAGGGTAACTTCAGTGATAATCTTGCATTCCTCATCTGCATCAGCATGCTTCATAGCTTGGAGAACATTCAACTTAATTTCTTGATCGTTCACTCTCATGGTGAGTTCTCCTTTTTCCACATCAATCAGTGATCTTCCCGTGGCTAAGAAGGGTCGCCCAAGGATGATTGGTGCGTTTTCGTCTGCTTCACAATCTAAAACAAGAAAGTCAGCAGGAAATATAAATTTATCCACTCTTACCAGAATATCTTCGATTTTTCCTTCCGAATGAACATAAGAGCGGTCTGCCAGCTGCAGAGTTACTGTCGTGGGCCGCGCCTTTCCAATACCTAATTTCTGAAAAACACATTTTGGCATTAAATTAACACTAGCACCAAGATCACAAAGTGCCTTACCCACATATTTATCTCCGATTACACAAGGTATGATGAAGCTCCCCAGACCCTTCTTTTTCTGAGGTGGCTGCCTATGAAGAATACTCATGCAACCTTCTGTCATCTTTACCGTTTCAAATTCCCCAAGTTTAGATTTCTTCGACATGACATCCTTGAGGAATTTGGCGTAACCGGGCATCTCCCTAACGACATCTAACAGCGGAATATTAATATGAACCTGCTTAAAAATATCATAAATCTTTTTGAGCTGAGATTCTTGCTTAGCTTGCTGTATCCGTTGAGGAAAAGGCAGTGGGGGACGATAATCAGCAATACGTCCTTCCCACTGCATACGAATCTGATGAGGTTTATGTTCATCATTTTTCTCTTCTGTCGCTTCTGCTGTCGTGACAGGCTCATCGGCAGCAGTCTGTTTGTTACCTGTCGTGGCAGCTTCCTCGGCAGGTTTGTCCAAAGCTGGTTTTCTTACTGATTCAGCTTCCTTTTCTGGCCCTGGTAGTTTCTTCCTACTCCTAGTAGTAATGGCCTTACACTGCTCATGTGTGGGCTGCCTAGCATTTTCAGTATTACTAGAGAATCCTCCAGTCTGCCTTGGCTTAATATGCTGGGAAACCTGACCCATTTGTGTCTCCAAAGATTTCAAAGTAGCTTCATGATTCGTCATTCGCATCTCTGTTTTATCCATGAATGTCTCTGTTTTCTTGACAAACTGATTCATATTCTCAATATAAGTACCTGTTTGAGACATAAAAGTGGTCAGAGTCTATTCCAGTATACTGTTAGTGGCAGCTGGTGGCTGCTGTTGCTGCTGCGGCGGCAGTTGCGGCGGCAGTTGCTGTCGCGTCAGCAATCTAGGTCCTCCCTGATTCTGATTGTGTGCTTGGGAATTCAGGGCATTATTAGGATTGCTCCAAGAAAACTTGGGATCCTTTCTCCAGTTGGGATTATAGTTGGTGGAGTTGTAATTCGGCTTATTGTAATTTCCAACATACTTTCCCTCTTCTAACTGTATTGGACATTCATCCGAACTGTGATTTCCCTCACAAATGTCACATACCTCCTCGACAGCAAATCCATGTTGTGCATCCTCGTTCAAGAGTTTTTTCATTGCCTTAGTAAGGTATGCCACATGTGATTTCATCGTGCTGTCGGCCTCATAATCCTTGACAGCTAATACCCGTTTACCCCCTTTTCTTGCTGTCGGAAACTGCTCTTCAATCTTAGCCAGATTTTTCAATACTTGCATTGCCTCGTCCGGGTCTTTATCCAATAATAGTCCATTTGCTGCTGAATCAATTCGAATACGAGTTTGTAAGTTGGCAGCATTATAAAACTTAGTTACCTGGTTCCAGACGGGGAATCCATGCATAGGGCAGTTCCATAGAAGAGTAGTAAATATGTCCCAGGCTTCGTGCATCGGCTCGTCATCTTCCTGTTGAAAAGTAGCAATTTCATTACGTAATCGCTCAGATAAATGCGAAGGATTAAAACGAGATAAAAATTCACGAGATAAATCTGCCCAAGTTCTAATTGAACCCCGCGTAAGTTTATTCCAACAAGTTTTTGCTCTATCCCTCAATGAATGGGGAAATAACCGAAGCCTCGGTATCTTCGGATTAACTCCTGGTAGTCTAAACGAACCACAAATCTCCTGGAATGTTTTGAGATGCTCCCTAGCATCCTCTGTAACAGCACCACTAAACTTCCCGGCATTGTTGATCATACTAAACATAACAGGTTTCAGCTCGAAGTTGTCAACATCTATGTCCGGTAGCGTGGTTTCCAGCTCTACATGATCGTTCAACATGTAGTCACGACAGGACCGTCGGCCGGCAGCGGCAGGCGGGTCGTTTCCATTGTGGGCCATCTTCTCTAGCGGTTCCTCAAGGTACTCGTTCCTGGATAGTAAGTGACGAAGTTGTTTCTTGAGATTGAATGATCGTTCGATTTCTGGATCTAATGGATACTCAGGATCTTTACCTCGGTTCGATCTGCGCATAAACAAGAAACCTTGTGAAAAGCAAGAGTTGAATGCACCAAAGAAAAACAGAAAAATAAAAATAAAAACAAAAAGTGCAGTAAAAGAAAAGGTAGAGTTATGTTGCCAATCCCCGGCAACGGCGCCAAAAACTTGTTGCGTGTAAAATAGTCTATCGCAATTGTAGTGCAAGTATACACGATGCAAGTAGTAAAGTGGTACGAAGTATTGGATATCGTCTCCACAGGGATTGGGCTAATAGCTTCACCTTAATTCACTACACGAAAGTAAAGAAGATGTTTGAGAAAGTTGTCACGAAAATAATAAAGTAAACGTAAATAAAAGAGTAGAGATATCAAGATAGAGAGAATGGGCTGGTATTGAATTGCTCAGTAGTGCATGTATTGCAGAGTTTAGGAAATCCAGTTCTGTCGTCGCGCCTGTCGCGGGCAGCACCTGTCGCGGCAGCAGTCCGTTGATTGTCGCGGCAGCAAACACTCAACTCCGTACTTCAAGTTTGGCAAGAATCCCAGATGTGCCTTGGCCTATCCCTAGGTCCAAGTCTGTCGATGATCACGTCTTTGATGATACCTCCCGGCGTGAATCGAAGGATGAACACCGATGTGGATGAATTCTTCTTTAGCCACTTATTCTCGTCCTATCCCTAGGCCCGAGATAGTTCAACTATAAACTAGAGAACTTGATCTTATTTCTTTCGTATATTTAACTCTCCCGATGCTAAGTAAATAGATAACCTCACAATGCTCTCCCGATGCTCTTGCAAGATATTAATAACCAAAATAAGAGAACTTGAAGTTTATTTTATTGAACTGAAAATTCCTAAAACAAAACAACCCTTGCAACTACTTTACAAATCAACCCGTGGCCCTAGGGGGAATTTAGAACATGGTGTGGGAAGGAAAACGACTAGAGGTTGAGAGAGAAGGCTAGGGTAATCGGTTATGGGATTATGGGATAAAATACATGCCCTTATATAAGCTTTGGGCTCAAGTTTTCTAATTTAACAAGGATTACAACTTTAATTAAAAGTATGATTCTAATAAAGACTAAATCTTCAAGGAATCTACTTTCCAGCCGTCCTCCTTGTTTCTTGGGATTTTCTCTCCTTGAACTTTGGGCTTGACATATCTTTTGATCTGGGGCTCGGAAAAATATGAGGTTTTCACACGACAGACGTGCTGAATTTTCTCTATCTGTCGAGGTCCACTTTGCTTCTTCTCCTCAAAACTGCTGTCGTCCTCTGCTGTCACGGCAGCACCATGGCAGCATCGTCCTCTTTTTCTGCTTGTCCAGTTCAGCTCTTCTGCTTCACTGCCCAGCGCCTGCCCTCACCGTCTGCTGCGGCGGCAACCTGCAAAAACAACCATTTTTAGTAGAAACTGTGCCTTTTAATATGTTTGTGATGTTTTGCTGTAAACTAACCTAAATGCAATGAATAATGCTTGAATGCAGCAGAAATATGGGTTAAATAGGGTGTAAATAATAGAACTTTTACGCACTCAACACATACCATACAATCGTGTTTCTTTCATAAGAAGAAAGCGTGCTAGTTTTACACAAAATCAAGTTTAACAATCATGTACACATAGTCTGTTTTATTAAATCATATGAAGCATGTAAAACAGTAAATATGCAACAGTCATATCGCACATAAGGAACACACCTTGTGAAACAAATATTTTAATTTTGATATAACTAAAAACCTAAGGACTAAATTGAAAATGTCAAAACGAATTTTAAGTCCTCAAATCATCCCCATATAATTTTAAGATTATGCCAAAGTTAAAAACAAAGTTTTTCAAATATTTTTCTAAGTGTTTAAAGCCAAAACAATGATTTTCAAGTCCCTGTTTCGAAACGGCCTAAGGCGTTTCGAAACGTTTTCATCACTGCCAACCCCTGTTCCGAAACGTGTATCGAAACGGCTTAAGAACACTTGAACCCTTTTTGAAACGGTCTCACACGTTTCGAAACTGTTTTTCATATTTGATTTGAAAAAGCATAACGGTTGCAATATTTTTAACTGAATATTTAAAGATAAATAGGGTGTTTCGAAACGGGCTAAGACTGTTTCGAAACGACCCTTGACAGTAGCAAAACCGTTTCGAAACGAGGCCAAGCGTTTCGAAATAGTTCTTCAGTTTAAATTGAAAATATGACCGTTGAAGTTGTTTTTAACTGATTTTCTGAAAACCGTTAGGGTGTTTCGAAACGGGCTAAGACTGTTTCGAAATGACCCTTGACAGTGGCAAAAGTGTTTTGAAACGGCTCTAAATCGTTTCGAAACGGGCTCTTAAATGCACCCCAACGGCTCTTTCTATTTTAGTCTGTTCCGAAACAGGTACCCCGCGTTTCAAAATGGGTTGTTGCAGACTGCATTTATGGAGGTGAGATAACATCCCCAACGGCTCTATTGATGAGTGCAACAACCACAACGGCTAGAAATCAATGAGAAGGTATAAAAGGGACCTCTAAAAGCTCCAGCAACAACTATTGATCCAAAAGCAAACATCCAAACATCAAATCCAAGCAATTGTGCAAAAATTCCATTTTGTCTAGAAACCCCAATTGTAATTTTCATTCATATCTTGTTCAATTGGGTTGAGTGCTTGTAATTGGGCTATCATTTGTATTGAGAGATACCTTATTAGCCAACAAATTTCTTTGTTCACTTGTGTGAGGATTGGGTTGGTTTTTGGGTAGAAAAATCAACCGAAATTGTAAGGGTTGCCTCCTTAGCCTAGAAAAGGGGAAGAGCAATTAGTGGAATTGTTGCAAATCCTTAGTGAAGCTAAGGTAGTGGATGTAGAGTTCATTTGGAACTTGAACCACTCTAAATCCCTTGTGTATTATTTTTAATTTGCAATTTCCACCACAAAACCTTTAAATTTCCAATTCACCCCCTCTTGGTTTATATCGATCTTGCGATCCACTCAACAATTAGTATCAGAGCCTACCTCTTTGAGGATTAACAACCACAAGAGGAGTTCCTCGGAAGAGTGTGATCATCAAAATATCAAGAGATGGCTTCAATCTCCGGTTCGGGCATGCACGAGTCACAATCCACTACAAAGCCTCCTTTCTTCAATGGTGATAACTATTCTTTTTGGAAGAATAGAATGCGTCTATTCATCAAGTCAAATGACTATCTAGTGTGGGATGTCATTGAAGATGGGCCATATATTCCATTGAAGCAAGATGGTGAAGGTAAGATGGTTTTGAAGAAGAAAGTGGAGATGAGTGAAGAGGAGAGGAAAAAGATTCAAGTCAATGATAAAGCTCTCCACATGCTATTTTGTTCTTTCGGTCCGGACATCTATTCAAAGGTCTCATCAATTGAAAGTGCCAAAGAAGTGTGGGACACTCTTGAGACTACTTATGAAGGCACCAACGATGTTAAAGAAACTAAGATTGGAATTCTCAATCTTAGTTATGAAAACTTCAAGATGGAGCCCGATGAGACGGTGTCAAAGATGTTTGATCGTTTCTCCACGATTGTCAATGGGCTAAAGGGCTTTGGAGAGATCATACCGGAAGACAAACTCGTCCGGAAGCTACTCTATTCACTTCCCGAGTCTTGGGATGGGAAGAGAACCGCTATCATCGAAGCAAAGAATTTGAAAACTTTGAAGCTTGATGAGCTTGTGGGTTCTCTCCTTACTCATGAGATCATGAAGCAAGGAAGGGAAGATGAGAAGAAGAAAGAAGAGAAAAGGGTAGAGAAGCTTGAGGTTGAGAAGAAGAAGAAGATGGGAATCGCTCTCAAGGCTAAAGCTTCACAACATGATGAGAGCTCATCTAGTGAGGAGGATGAACTTGAAGAATTGGCTATGATAGCCAAACGATTCTCACGTTTCATGAGGTCCAACCGGGGAAGAAAAATCCAAAGGAAGATGGACTTTAAAAGCAAGAACAAAGAAGAAGGAAAGGATTCAATCATTTGCTTTGAGTGCAAACAACCCGGCCACATACGTTCGGAGTGCCCTCAACTCAAGAAGAAGGGTTTTGAGAAGAGGAAAAAGCTAAAAGCCAAGCTTGCTACTTGGAGTGATGAGGAGTCATCGGAGGATGACGAACAAGAAGTGGCTAACCTTTGCCTCATGGCACTTGAGGAAGATTCCCCCATGGTAACCTCTAACTCATCTACTTTAGATTTTTCATACGAAGAATTAAATGATGCATATGATGAGTTATAAGAGGTCTATGATGAATTAGTTGAGAAGTTTAAAGAGTCGGTCATTAAAAACAAGAAAATTATCTTAGAACTAAATGAGAAAAATGACTCACTCACTCAAGCTAATTCAAAATTTGAGAAAAAGATATTAGGATTAAAAGATGAACTAAAATTCTTTCAAGATGAAAATGTTGATCTTAATAATCTTTTATCTCAATGTAATAGTGAATAGGGGTGAGCGTTCGAGCGAGTCGAGTCAAAAAAATTCGAGTTATTCGAGTTCAATCGTCATATTTTACAACTTGAACTTGAATTGAAATTTTTTCGATTCGAGTCGATTTTAGCGAGTTCGAGTCGAGTTCAAGTCGATTCGATTTTTCGAGTTTGGTTTTAATTTAAACATTTTTTTATTTATATCTACATATATATTTCTTCATATTATTTTTCACATGTGTAAAAAAAGATTTTGAATTATATCTACATACATATAAATTGACTTATGACTAAACAATACAATGATTCTAAAAGCACAAAAATAAGAACACATTTTTCATCAAACAAGGTAAACCTGTCCAAATTTCAATTGTAACAATCAAACCAACAAAAAGAAAACTCAACCTTCCATTATAAACTACGGGCCTCGTTAAAAACCTCCTTCTTATCTAGGTAACGCCAAGACGAGACCAAAGATAGCGGAAGGAGGAAAAGAGTACCCTAAAATATATTAATAACTAAAGCAAATAACACAGTAGAGTTTAGAAAATCCAACATCACATGTCAAAAGATACAAACCAATAAAAACAAAAACATAATAGTTCAAAAAAGAGAATTGCAACAAACTTTTTTCGAGTTCTGAATTATATTGTCGAGTTTTCGAGTTTCTATACAAATTTAATTGTAATTATTTACCATGTTATAGTACGATTTGATTCTAATTTAAACGACTTTCTCTATTCATATAAGATATGCATATATATATATATATATTTCTTCATATTATTTTTCACATGCATAAGTAAGATTTGTAATGTTATTTAATAAAAAGATTTGTAATGTTATTTAATAAAAAATATCATCTAAACTTCTAAAATATATTTATAATATTATTTTTAAATAAGGAACTTTTAAGGATAAAGTACTGATGGGGGTATAAATGAGTCAATGAATTGATGTAAAGAAAAAAATTACAAAAAATCGGTTGAATGATCAAATTGAATAAAATATAAAGTTAAAGGGCTAAATTAAAAAAAAGAATAATTTTTAAAAAATATGAATTGAAGTTATATAGATATTATATAGTGTTAGTGAATCATGTGGTTTAATTTTGGTAAAAAATAGACTTAAAAAGAAAGAGAAATTAAAGAAATGGGAAACATTCAAAGTTGAGGGGCTAAATAACAAAAGTAGAAAATTTAATTTAAAAATATGAATTGAAGCTAAATAGGTATTCTAGTTTCTACATTGGTTTAGGAGCATGTGGTTCAATTTTGGTCAAAATTTACTTAAAACGAAGGAGATATTGAAGAAATGAGGAAATCATACAAAGTTAAGGGGCTGAATTGAAAAAATATGAAATTTATTTTAAAAATATAAATTGAAGATAAATATGTATTCTACGCTGGTTTAGGAATATGTGGTTCAAATTTGGTCAAAAATGGACTTAAAATGAAGGAGGAATTGAAGAAAAATGAAATAAGTGACTAAATTGTAAAACTGTAAAATTCGGTTTTTCGATTTTTCAATTTTTCGAGTTGGGCAAATTCCAAACCGACTCGAAATCGAAATTTTTTCGAGTTAATCGAGTTGACTCAAATAACTCGAACAACTCGAATAACTCGACTCGAATAACTCGAAATTGAAAAAAAATCAATTTTTTCGAGTCGAGTCGAGTTTTGCTCACCCCTAATAGTGAACACCAAAAGGTGTTGGGTGAGCTAAATGAGCTCAAAAAGTCTTTGAAAAATGTTGGTAGTGTCAAGCATGAAATAGGTGAATCCTCTAGAACACACCAACCTAAGAAAAAGACTAACTACTACAAACAAGGTAGCTACCCTAGACATAGTAGAGCTAAAAGAATTAGAAGTGTATGGGTTCCTAAGGAACTTGTAAAATCTAATAATATTATTGCTATGTCATCTTGGATTCCTAAGGGAACCAAGGTTTTGGGAGCTAACACTCATGGACCCAAAATGATTTGGGTACCAAAAACCAAAGTTTAATATCTTTGTTTGTAGGGGTAGCATTGCTACAAGGCCAAAGCACAAAGTCAAAACTCATGGTACCTTGATAGTGGATGCTCGAGGCACATGACCGGAGACAAGAGTAGATTCATGGATCTAAAGCCAAAAGGTGGAGGAGTAGTAACATTTGGTGACAACTCCAAAGGCCACATTAAAGGTATTGGCTCCATAGGTAATCACTCTACTATTCTTATTGAAAATGTCTTATATGTCGATGGTCTTAAACACAATTTATTGAGCATAAGTCAATTGTGTGATAAAAGATTTAATGTTTTATTTGATAAAAATGGATGCAAAATTGTAGACATTAAATCTAATAATATTATGCTCATAGGTCATCGCATAGGAAACATATATATGGTGCATCTAGATGACATACATACATCTCATGCATGCTTAGTTGCACAAAATGAAAATGATGCATGGTTGTGGCATAGGAAGCTAGGACATGCTAGCATAAGTGTTTTAGAAAAACTAGTCTCCCTTAATCTAGTTAGAGGTTTACCCAAGATAAAATTTTCAAATGATAAAATTTGTGATGCATGCTCAAAGGGTAAACAACATAGGTCTTCCTTTAAATCCATTAATGATGTTTCTACTAGTAGATGCTTACAACTAATCCATATGGATTTATTTGGGCCAATTAGGACTATGAGATTGGGTGGTAAGTCTTATGCTTTTGTACTTGTTGATGATTTTTCTAGATTTATTTGGGTTCTCTTTTTAAGTACTAAAGATGAGGCTTTGGAAAAATTCATCACATTTTCAAAATTAACCCAAAATGATCTTGAACTAAAAATTTCACATATTAGAAGTGATCATGGAACCGAGTTTCAAAATTTGGGGCTTGAAGATTTTTTAAATGAAAATGGTATTAGCCATAATTTTTCAGCTCCTCGAACTCCTCAACAAAATGGGGTAGTTGAGAGGAAAAATAGAACTTTGCAAGAAATGGCTAGAACTATGCTTTGTGAAAACAATTTACCTAAATATTTTTGGGCAGAAGCCACAAACACCGCTTGCTATATTGTAAATCGAGTAATGATTAGGCCAATTTTAAAGAAAACACCTTATGAGATTTTAAAATCTAAAACGCCTAACATTAGCTATTTTCACCCTTTTGGTTGCAAGTGTTTTGTTTTAAATAATGGAAAAGACAACTTAAGTAAATTTGATGCAAAAAGTGATGAAGCCATTTTTATAGGTTACTCTTTAACCTCTAAAGCCTATCGAGTATTTAACAAAAGAACTTTAGTAGTAGAAGAATCCATTCATGTTGTATTCGATGATAACCTCCTTCCTAGGAAGGATTCTTGTGATGATGATGATGTAGGAATCATAAATGCCTTTGATGGAGGTCAAACTTCAAAGGAGGATGAGATTCCAACAAAAGAAGAGGACACACAAGATCCACCTCTTGAAGCCTTGAAGGACTTGGCTATTGAGGAAAAGGAAGTGAGCTACCCAAGGGAGTTGAACTATGTCAAAGATGGTGAAATCTTGGGTGATCCATCCAAGGGGGTAACCACTCGTTCTTCTCTTAGATTAATGAATCATGTTGCATTTATCTCATGCATAGAGCCTAAAAATATAAAAGAAGCATTGAAAGATGACTTTTGGATTATGGCTCTGCAAGAAGAGTTAAATCAATTTGAGAGAAGTAATCTTTGGACATTAGTTGATAGGCCTAGTAATCAATCTACAATAGGAACTAAATGGGTCTTTAGGAACAAGCTAGATGAGAGTGGTAACATTGTAAGAAATAAAGCTAGACTTGTAGCACAAGGTTACACTCAAGAAGAGGGAATAGATTTTGATGAAACCTATGCACCCGTAGCTAGAATGGAAGCCATTAGAATGTTGCTTGCATATGCATGTTATCATAATTTCAAGCTTTTTCAAATGGATGTTAAAAGCGCATTTTTAAATGGTTTTATAAATGAAGAAGTGTATGTGGAACAACCACCGGGTTTTGAAGATTCAAAATTTCCAAATCATGTTTTTAAACTTACCAAAGCTCTTTATGGTTCAAAACAAGCTCCTAGAGCTTGGTATGAAAGACTTTCAAATTTTTTGATTGAAAAAGGATTTGAAAAAGGTAAGGTGGACACTACACTTTTTATAAAAATGTATAAAAATGACATCTTGGTAGTTCAAATTTATGTTGATGATATTATTTTTGGTTCTACTAATGAATGTCATTGTCAAGAGTTTGCTAAGTTAATGCAAGGTGAATTTGAGATGAGCATGATGGAGGAGCTCTCATTCTTTTTGGGACTCCAAATCAAGCAAAAGAAGGATGGCACCTTCATCAACCAAGCAAAATACATAAAGGATATGCTCAAGAAGTTAGGCTTGGAGAATGCAAAGCCTCAAGCCACTCCTATGAGCTCATCTACAAAGCTTGACAAAGATGAAGGAGGTAAGTGTGTTGACTCTAAGCTTTATCGTTCTATGATTGGATCTTTGCTTTACCTTACCGCAAGTAGACCGGATATCTTGTTTAGTGTTTGCTTGTGTGCTAGGTTTCAAGCTAGTCCTAGAGAGTCTCACCTTATAGCCGTTAAGAGGATCTTTAGGTATCTTAGAGACACTCCTTGTTTAGGTCTTTGGTACCCTAGAGACTCTACCTTTAACCTTCATGCTTACTCGGATGCGGATTATGGGGGTTGCAAAATCGATAGGAAAAGTACTTCGGGAACTTGTCAATTCTTAGGTAGTATGCTCATATCTTGGTTCTCTAAGAAACAAAATAGTGTAGCCTTATCTACCACCGAAGCCGAGTACATATCCTTAGGGAGTTGTTGTGCTCAAGTCCTTTGGATGAAGCAACAACTCTTAGATTATGGAATTAAAGTTGAAACCATACCACTAAAATGTGACAACACTAGTGCAATATGTTTAACAAAAAATCCCATCCAACACTCTAGAACCAAACACATAGAAATAAGGCATCATTTCATTAGAGATCATGTCCTTAAAGAAGATGTGGTTATAGAGTATGTAGACACCTTGAATCAATTAGCGGACATATTTACAAAACCCTTAGACAAAGAGCGTTTTTGGTCCCTTAGGAGAGAGTTAGGTCTAGCTAGCCCATCTTGACCTTTTAGGACCTCTTTTTTGCTTAAATTTGCTTGATCTTGTGAAATGCCATGTTTACGTGTTTAGACTCCTAATTTCATCCATGCTTATAGCTAGGGGGAGTATGTTTATGCTTAAATATGTTTTGCCTGCTCATTCATGACATTTATGCATGTTAGGCCTAAGAAAAACTCATTTTTCTACACTTTTAGAGCCTCATCTGCACTTCCAGGCCCAGGTGTATCGAAACGGGTGACCCTGTTTTGATACGGATACCTTAAATCCAGTTTTGAGAGAAGGGTGTTTCGAAACGCCTCTAATGTGTTTCGAAACGTTTTGGCTACTGCCAAGGGGTGTATCGAAACGTGTTTCGATACAGGTCAACAGGGCTTCGATACGGTCAACACCGTATCGAAACGGTCAGCTGACGGTCTCAAAACAGTCAAACCCTAGTCGTCTCGTTTCGAAACGGTCCTGACCGTTCCGAAACGGCATCGCGGATAGCTTTATTTAGGGCTTTTAATGTTAAAATTCTACTTTAACTCAAACTCTTAAAAAACCCTAAAACCCTAAACCGCCTCCCTCTCTATAAATACCCTCTCAAACTCATTGTTTTTCACAAAATTGTGAGGGGTTTTACTCTAAAACTCAAGTCTAAGCAAGTTTCATCAACATTGTGCAAGGATTTTCATCAAATCATCCAAAATCCCTAACTAAGGTATTTTTTTTATTTTCTTTTTCTTTCAATTTATGTTCGAATCTTAGGATAGAAAATTTTATTTTTGTATAAATTATATGTTTTCATGTGTGGGTTTTCCATATCTTGTAAAAAAAATTCAAAATCTCAGATTTTTTGATTCGAATATAAAATTTTTCAGTCGTATTTTTTTTGTTTTTTTTGTTTGTTTTTAATTTTGTTTCAAAAACCTAAGTGGGATTTATTATTGGATTGATTTTAAATATCAATGCATACACTTAATTTTAAAACATACTTGCTTAATTTTTTAGATGGCGGAACAAGCTAACAAAAAGCGTAAGGCCATTCAAACCGGTGATTCGAGCATGCGTCCGAACCTCGCTCAGCTCTTTCAGAAATCCCTTCTAACTACGGAGATGCGAGCTCGCTTCACTTATGTCAAGGATTTCGAAGTTCGTAGAGAACGTGTCATTGATCTTAATTTCCTCAACTCCGAGCGATTCCTATTTCGTTACCTCGATCGTTTGAGTGAATGGGATCTTCTTACCTTGTTGAGCATTCCGGATATTCGCTACAAACATATGGTACTCATCTTTTACTCTAATGCTCGTTTTATTCACGATGAGACCAAAACCGAGATTATAGGAATTGAATCTTTCATATTGGGCAAAAAGTTTGTTGTTGATATTGCTCTCTTGGAGTCAACTTTTAAACTTAAAGATGAGGGTCTTGAGGATGAACGTCACTTTGGCACATTCACCGGTCCGGCACTTACTTTGGATGTGCACGATCGTTTTCTTCACTTGATGATATCATGGTTCCTTCGCCCTTCCGGAGGTAAATACTCTCATATCCGTCAAGTTGATCACTTTTGGCTTGAATGTTTCCGTAGAGGTGAGCGCCCTAATGTTCCTAAGATTATTTTTTCCGAGATGGTCAATAATGTTAAGCTTATTGACACCAATGAGTTGAAATCTTTTACTTATGGCACAATCTTGAGCTTTATCTTTAACCACCTTGGAATCGATTGTACCTACGACTCCCCGGAACCTCGCAAGTCCAAGATTGGTGAGTCCTCCCTTCACAAATCCGGGTTTCGATATTTGAATGATGTTTGGGAAAGAGTTGATAGAGAAGCTCTTCCTCCTCCCGTTGCTCCTCAACCGCAAGTTCAAGTTGGAAACAATGAAGCCCTTACGGCTCTCATTACCGAGCGGTTCAATGCCATGGATACTACCATCGCTTCGGGTTTTTGGTGCCATCGACACTCGCTTGAAAAATGTCGAGGATCGCCTCCTATCTCTTGAGACTTCCCATTCAAACTTGGATTTGTCCTTCTCTACTCTCTATGGGCAATGGACGAAGTTTCACCGTTCACAAGTCAAGAGCGATGATGACACTTCGGATGATGATGATGATGACGAGGCCTAGTATCTTCATATCATATCATATCATATTATCTATGTATTTTAGGTTTAAGATTGCATATTTATGTTTTATTATGTTTTAGGAACCTATGCTTTTGATCTTTTGTTTGGGATTTTATTATGAACTTAATGTTGGTTTATGTTTTTGATATTTTGATATTATGAATTAATATTATTGTTGCTTATTAATGCTTATTGGTACTAATCCTTGTCTTCTCTATGAGCTTTCATTATTCTTTTTTATCTAACAAAAAGGGGGAGAAGAAAATTTAAGAGCCACAAACTAAAATTCGTTTTAACTTTCTAAAAGTTTTTTTAAGCTTTACGACTTGGATTTCAAGTCAAACAATTTTTTTAAAACTTTAAAAACCTATCTTAAATTAAGGGGGAGTTAGAATATTTTCAAAACTTTCAAATTTCTTAAAATTTCTAACTTTGGTTTTGTTATATCAAAAAGGGGGAGATTGTGAAACAAATATTTTTATTTTGATATAACTAAAAACCTAAGGACTAAATTGAAAATGTCAAAACGAATTTTAAGTCCTCAAATCATCCCCATATAATTTTAAGATTATGCCAAAGTTAAAAACAAAGTTTTTCAAATATTTTTCTAAGTGTTTAAAGCCAAAATAGTGATTTTCAAGTCCCTGTTTCGAAACGGCCTAAGGCGTTTCGAAACGTTTTCATCACTGCCAACCCCTGTTCCGAAACGTGTATCGAAATTGCTTAAGAACACTTGAACCCGTTTCGAAACGGTCTCACACGTTTCGAAACTGTTCTTCATATTTGGTTTGAAAAAGCATAACGGTTGCAATATTTTTAACTGAATATTTAAAGATAAATAGGGTGTTTCGAAACGGGCTAAGACTGTTTCGAAATGACCCTTGACAGTAGCAAAACCGTTTCGAAACGAGGCCAAGCGTTTCGAAACAGTTCTTCAGTTTAAATTAAAAATATGACCGTTGAAGTTGTTTTTAACTGATTTTCTGAAAACCGTTAGGGTGTTTCGAAACGGGCTAAGACTGTTTCGAAACGACCCTTGACAGTGGCAAAAGTGTTTCGAAACGGCTCTAAAGCGTTTCGAAACAGGCTCTTAAATGCACCCCAACGGCTCTTTCTATTTTAGTCCGTTCCGAAACAGGTACCCCGCGTTTCGAAACGGGTTGTTGCAGACTGCATTTATGGAGGTGAGATAACATCCCCAACGGCTCTATTGATGAGTGCAACAACCACAACGGCTAGAAATCAACGAGAAGGTATAAAAGGGACCTCTAAAAGCTCCAGCAACAACTATTGATCCAAAAGCAAACATCCAAACATCAAATCCAAGCAATTGTGCAAAAATCCCATTTTGTCTAGAAACCCCAATTGTAATTTTCATTCATATCTTGTTCAATTGGGTTGAGTGCTTGTAATTGAGCTATCATTTGTATTGAGAGATACCTTATTAGCCAACAAATTTCTTTGTTCACTTGTGTGAGGATTGGGTTGATTTTTGGGTAGAAAAATCAACCGAAATTGTAAGGGTTGCCTCCTTAGCCTAGAAAAGGGGAAGAGCAATTAGTGGAATTGTTGCAAATCCTTAGTGAAGCTAAGGTAGTGGATGTAGAGTTCATTTGGAACTTGAACCACTCTAAATCCCTTGTCTATTATTTTTAATTTGCAATTTCCACCACAAAACCTTTAAATTTCCAATTCACCCCCTCTTGGTTTATATCGATCTTGCGATCCACTCAACACACCTCAAAAGATAAGATCGGTCAGTAAAAAGGTCTATCGAGCACCGGGATCACGCTCCGCTACAGTACTGGAACCTAAATAGACAAGGATTATGGTTACAATCAGATTTACACCTTGTTTCGTAATAAAATACTAAGTTTTAGGGTCGTACGAGTGACGATAGGATCACGAGGCGGTACAGATCGGGATGAGCTGGGCTGAGCGTAGGCACGATCGGGAGATCCACGAGTACCTATTAAATTAGGAGATCAATATTAGTCCTTAATCATCAATTTCTTTTAATTGACATAACTTATACATATGCATATTCGGGTTCAACGTCCAATTCGGAGGCTTTCGAGTTAGAATTTCGCGAAACGGGCTTCAAAATCGGACTCAGGACGTCAAAAAATATAAAATAGGACTTTTCGGAAAAAAGTTGACTTTTTGGTCAAAGTCAACGCTGACGTCACTGGTCCAAGGTTGACTCGGCGAGTTGACTCAGACGAGTTGACTCACTAAGTTGACTCACTGAGTTGACTCAGATCAACGAGTCAGGTCAACGGGTCGGGTCAACGGGCTTGACCGAGCTGACCGGTTCGGTCTACTCAGACCGGCTCTTACCCTTAGGAATCGAAGGTCGTCGAAATGTTGCCGGACAGTCCGTTTCACGCCGTTTCTGTCGAAAAAACCACAATCAAACAAATCACCATTTTATTACACATCTAAAATCGAGATAACGCCGGAACTAACCCAAAACTCACCGGATCTATCCTTAACAGTTCGAACACGTCGGAAAATTGGCATAGCTCCGACGACGGGGCAAACGATGATGAACGGTCGAACGGTGACCTGGGTTTTGATCAGCCTGCGACGGGGAGTCCAACGGTGGTGGTGGCGCGACGAACGAACGCCCACATCGGCCGGAATCTTTAAAAAAATCGAGAGGGTCTTAACCCTAGGTTCGACGAACCTCCAACGGCCGATTGCCGGTGATTGGCGCGACGAACGCGCGAGTGGCCTTAGGGGTTTTGGTCGGCGTGCAACGGCGGTTTCAAGGGCACCGACGGTGAGCGGCACGGCGCGGCGGTGAGGGCTGACGGACGGTGATCGGGTTTTAAGGGATAAGAGAAAATGACGAGGGGGTGTTTCTGGAAGCTTTTGGGAAAATTGATCCCAATTAAAATCACATTCGATATGGTAGGTAGGATATTTTAATTATTTTATTATTATTTTAGGATCTAATAAAATTTAATTGGGGTGCTTATAACCAAGAGTTTCAATAGCTTAATTGGATGGGCACCTGGCTGAAACCACTTGAGGTTGTGGGTTTGATTCCCACAACCCGTGTTACAAATATTATAGTATGACTTAGTATATTTTATTATTATTAAATATAAAAATTAATTTAGAATAAAAATAAATTATATTTTATTATTATTATTAAATAGAAAATTAAAGGCTAAAGGGTCAAATTTGCCCCTGTAGTAATCCGAAATCAGCAATGTTGCCCCTAACTTTTTTTTTTCCGTAATTTTGCCCTCAAAGTCAGTCAATTGTAGCAATGTTTCCCTTTGACCGATTTTGACCGTTAAATGCTGATGTGGCAGTTAACGGTGCTGACGGGGCAATTTTACCCTCGAAGTCATTAATGCAGCACTTTTACCCTTGGTTTATTTAGTTTTTGAATAAAATTGGATAAATAATTTGGTTTTTTCGAGTTGAACTTTAACAAACAGAATATATGAAAATCGATTAACAAATTGATGTAAATATCCTTTGAGTCCCTAGTAATTTTAAAAATAAGCAAAATGAGAACTCTCACAAAAAATCAAAATATTATTCAATTTTTTAAAAAAATCTATAAACTTAATAAAACTAAATACGATATTCAAAAAAAAATATTGAAAATAAACCAACGAGAAGCGTGTTAATTGAACGGTGAACGCGAACTATTCTATTCGAACAACGTTCGATTGACACACTTACCGACGATGGGTTGTTAGGAAAAAATGTACGATGATCTCAGAAAACGACATTAGTGGTGTTCGGCGAAAATGACATGGGAGATAAGGGCATGGGAGATAAATACAAGGATATCTAGAAGATAAAGCAGAATTCAACCTGAGCCACATGATTCGAGTTCACCGTACATTTTTTCCTAACAACCCATCGTCGGTAAGTGTGTTAATCGAACGTCTTTCGAATAGAATAGTTCGCGTTCACCGCTCAATTAACACGCTTCTCGTTGATTTATTTTCAATATATTTTTTAAATATCGTATTTATTTTTATTAAGTTTATAGATTTAAAAAAAATGAATAATATTTGATTTTTTGTGAGAGTTCTCATTTTACTTATTTTTAAAATTACTATGGACTCAAAGGATATTTACATCAATTTGTCAATCGATTTTTCATATATTCTGTTTGTTAAAGTTCAACTCGAAAAAACTAAATTATTTATCCAATTTTATTCAAAAATTAAATAAACCAAGGGTAAAAGTGCTGCAATTAATGACTTCGAGGGCAAAATTGCATGAATGACTTCGAGGGTAAAATTGCCCCGTCAGCACCGTTAACTGCCACATCAGCATTTAACGGTCAAAATCGGTCAAAGGGCAACATTGCTACAATTGACTGACTTTGAGGGCAAAATTACGGAAAAAAAAAGTTAGGGGCAACATTGCTGATTTCGGATTACTACAGGGGCAAATTTGACCCTTTAGCCAAAATTAAAATAAAACCCCCAAATCCCCCAACACTCAAATCACTTTTACCTTCACCGGCCACCAACTCCTTTGCCGGCATTACCCTGACCGGCCACCTACTCTTTCGTCGGCGTGCACTTTTAACGTCGTCGCCGCCGCTCCGACGAGCCAACATCGCCGGGCAACATCTTTTCTTTTCCTTTTTTCTTTTGATCCAGCAAAACAGAATAAAAACTGAAAATATCTGCAAAATTATCTTACTTTTGAAAAATCGAACATACCCATATTAGACACATACCTTTATCTGAGTTCAAGTTACGTTGGAGGCTGATTGTTTTTTATGGGATTTGTTGGAGGCTGATTGTTTTTTATGGGATTTTGATTGGTTTTGTCATTAACCTCCTAAATTGTAGGTTGGGATCATACCCTGGTTGGTATTTTGTTTTATGGTTAGCAAGTTTGCTTGTCATGACAGCGAATATCATGTTAAGTTAAATAAAGGTTTTAGAAGATTTTTCGACCTAATTTATGGACTCTATTTTACTCGTTAAGAAAGCTAGTTATACTATGAATAGAGGTACTCATGTCATTGAATTACATACTGAAACATCATCTAAAACGTAGTTGAACATCAAAACTGGAGATTTAATTCGATTCATAATTTAACATCAAATTAGATACAACTTTGAATTTCAACAAATTGATTTGCTTTTCATAAAATCAGAAGACTTTGCCAACGTTCTGTTTGTTGGCTTATATTCTGCAGATATTTTCAGTTTTTCATTCTACTTTACCGGACCAAAAGAAAGAGGGAAAGAAAAGATGTTGTCTGGCGATATTGGCTAATCAAAGCGGCGGCGACGGCGTCGTTGTTTAGAGTGCACGTTAGCGAAGGGGTGAGTGACCGGTGAGAGTAACGCCAGCGAAAGGGTTAGTGGCCAATGAGGATAAAAGTGGTTTGAGTATGGGGGGATTTTAGGTTTTATTTTAATTTTTTATTTAATAATAATACTAAATATAATTTATTTTTATTTTAAATTAATTAATTAATTTATTTTATTTAATAATAATAAAATATGTCAAGTCATACCAAAATAATAATAAAATAATTCAAAGTGACCAAGATAGGTCAAACTGTAAAGTTTAGTGAGTAAATTGAGTTTTTGAAAGTTGAGTGACCAAAATAGGTCTTGAAGCAAAGTTGAGTGATGATTTAAATATTTTACCTTTAATTTTAAAATAAAAAATAAAAAATAATTGAACCAGAAAAATGAGAGGTAAAAGATTAATTTTATTAAATTTAACCGACAAGTCCTAAAAATAATAAACTAGAAAATTATAGGAGAAATAATAATTTAATTGGAATGATTTTAAAATTATTAAAAACTTTAAAATTCAATTAACCTGTTAAAAAAACCAACAATTAAAATAAAGTGATAAGGCATTAGGGGTACCGTAAAATTTGAAAAAAAAAAAAGAGAGTAAGAAATTATTTTTATTTTTATATATTTATTGTAGAACTAATGTTTTGATATAATAATTGAAAAATGTTTTGGACTGATTTAAAAAGTATTTAAAACAATTTCCAAAGTTCAAATATTCTGAAACTATGTTTAGGGATGTTTCTAAATGGATTTTTCATGTTTTCAAAGGCCAAATTATACAAACCTGTCCAGGTGTTTCGAAACACCTAAGGGCGTTTCGAAACAGGGGATTCCAGTAGCGATTTCGTTTCGAAACGTGTTTCAAAACGGGCTTTCCCTGGACTTGATTTTTGCCCAGCGTTTCAAAACGGGCTAGGCCGTTTCGATACGCCCACGTGGCAATGACCCCAACGGTCATAAACCCCAACGGCTATTTTCCCAACCAACTTTTAAATGCAGGCGTTTCGATACGGTTCTACAGCGTTTCGATACGGGTTTCGAAACGGCCAGTAGGCGTTCCGAAACGGACATGAGGAGTTCCGAAACGGCCATGAGGCGTTCCGAAACGGATGCACTGACAGACTGCAACGGCTCTTTCTACATTGAGAGTGTTTCGAAACGGCATGGAGCGTTTCAAAACGGGGAGCTGCAGAATGCATTTATGGTGGGAATTAAAGTCCTCAACGGCTCCAATTTGATCCCAACGGCTAGTAACGGCTACAAACTCAATTGAGAGTATAAAAGGGACCTCCAAGCATCAAGAGAAGGCTAATGCTTCAATTGTCAATCAACAAATGATCAAGAATTGTCTTAGAGCCTAAAGTGTCAATTATTGTATAGACAAACACTAGTGAGCCAAAATTGTCAAATTTGCTCAAGTGTTTTAGGTTTTTGGTGAGAGCTTAATTGTGCAAACAAACACATATTAGAGGGTTTAAGTTTGCTTTGTTTATCTCTTTGTAAAAGAGGGTTTTGATCAAGGCTTTGGGTAGAAGCTTGATCGGTGTAAAGGGTTTCCTCCTAAGCCTAGAAAAGGGGACGAATCAATTAGTGGATTGATTGTGAAATCCTTAGTGGGGAGCTAAGGTAGTGGATGTAGGTGCTTGTTAGAAGACCGAACCACTCTAAAATCATTGTGTCTATTTCTTTTTTAGCTTCCTAAACCCTAACACCCAAATATCCACCTCTCCACCATTTGGTGAGCTAAATTGGTTGATCGAATCGAGCCTCACACAACCCAACAATTGGTATCAGAGCTTGGCTCAATCGAAGAGGATTCACATCCTATTGAGAAGATCCGGCAAGCTCGATCACTTTTTCATCAACCGGCTCAAATGGCGCAATCCATCGACAAACCGCCTTTCTTCAACGGAGATCACTATGCCCATTGGAAGACAAAGATGAAATTCTTCTTGAAGTCAAGAGATTACAAGCTATGGGATATAGTTGAAGATGGTCCGTTCGTGCCACAAGGGAGTAAAGCGGAATGGAGTGCCGACGATCGCAAGAAGATGGAGCTAAATTGCAAAGCCTTGCACATTTTATTTTGTGCATTTGGTCCATCCATCTATGAGAAGATGTCTTCTTGTGAGAGTGCCAAGGAGGTATGGGACAAGCTTGAAGTCACATACGAGGGAACAAATGAAGTCAAGGAGACCAAGATTGGGCTCCTAACTCTTGAGTATGAAAACTTCAAAATGGATCCGGAAGAGAACATCGAGAAGATGTTTGATAGGTTCTCCACAATCACGAATGGTCTTAAAGGCTATGGAGAAGCCATCCCGGAGAAGAAGCTTGTTCGAAAGCTCATCTACTCACTTCCCGAGTCATGGGACTCAAAGAGGACCGCCATCATCGAAGCCAAAAATTTGAAGACTTTGAAGCTTGATGAACTCATGGGGTCACTCCTTACTCATCAAATCATGAAGAAGAACAAAGAGGATGAGAAGAAGAGGGAAGAAATTAGAGCTATGGGAGAGAAGAAAATCAAAGGGCTTGGCATCAACGCAAGTGTCATGGCTCTCAAGTCCTCCACATGTCATCATGAAGATTCTAGTGAGGAGGATAGTGAAGATGAAGAGATGGCCTATCTCTTCAACAAATTCACCCGGTTCATGAAGAGCAAAATGGAAAAATCCAAGCATGAATCGATGAAGAAGATGAAGGACTCCCACAAATCCAAAAAGAAGGGATCATCTTCTAAACAAGCATATGTGGCCACATGGAGTGATGAAGACTCCACCGATGATGAAGTAGCCCACCTATTCTTGATGGCCCTCAATGAGGGGGAGGTAACTTCTAACTCATCTATTTCAAATTCTTATACATTTGATGAGTTACAAGATGCCTATGATGATTTGCTTTTGGAATTCAAGGCATCATTTTCTAAAAACAAAAAGTTGATTTCAAAAATTAAAATTGAAAATGATTTGCTTTCCAAAACAAATCTTGAACTTGAAGCAAGATTAAAAGATTTTGAACAAAAATGCTTTGATTTACAAAATTTGCTTCTTAAAGTTCAAAAAGAAAAAGATTTGATTTCAAATGAACTTGAAAAGAAAAATAATTTTCAAAAATAAAATTTTTATGTAAGACAATCTAGTGCCCCTAGATTTATTAAAGGAAAATGTTTTAGAAGTGTTTGGGTCCCAAAAGGACTAACCACTTCAATTAAAAAGGATGACATTGAAAAATGGATTCCTAAGGGGACTAAAATATGTGCTACTAATGTTCATGGATCCAAAGCAATTTGGATACCAAAAATTACTTGATTGTCTTTTGCTAGGTGTGATGGAGATGTTCAACAAGTCAAACATTGAGGGGGAGCTCCATGCACACAAGGAATAACACTTGAAGAAGGAAGGCTTCACATCCTACCTTGAGTTCAAGTGTGGTAAAATTTCTAGTTGTTTTTAATTTCATTTGTTTATTTTTTTTAAATTCAACTAGATGATCATATATGTTGTGACTAACATTTTGATGATGCTTTGAGTAAGGGAGAGCCATTTTTAAACCAAATTCTTATTTTGTCAAAATCTTTACCTCTATTGTTATTTTTGAACTTAATGTTTTAAATTCTTTTTGATATAACAAAAAAGGGGAGAAATGGTTTTGAAAAATTGAATTTTCAAATGAATAAGGGGGAGCGTTATTTGATTTCATACTTTTAGTCTCTTATTCACATTTTTAAAGTTAAAGGGGGAAAATCCCAAACAATTTTTCAAGAGAGTTTTATTATATCAAAAAGGGGGAGATTGTAGAACTAATGTTTTGATATAATAATTGAAAAATGTTTTGGACTGATTTAAAAAGTATTTAAAACAATTTCCAAAGTCCAAATATTCTGAAACTATGTTTAGGGATGTTTCTAAATGGGTTTTTCATGTTTTCAAAGGCCAAATTATACAAACCTGTCCAGGTGTTTCGAAACACCTAAGGGCGTTTCGAAACAGGGGATTCCAGTAGCGATTTCGTTTCGAAACGTGTTTCGAAACGGGCTTTCCCTGGACTTGATTTTTTTCCCAGCGTTTCGAAACGGGCTAGGCCGTTTCGATACGCCCACGTGGCAATGACCCCAACGGTCATAAACCCCAACGGCTATTTTCCCAACCAACTTTTAAATGCAGGCGTTTCGATACGGTTTTACAGCGTTTCGATAGGGGTTTCGAAACGGCCAGTAGGCGTTCCGAAACGGACATGAGGAGTTCCGAAACGGCCAGGAGGCGTTCCGAAACGGATGCCCTGACAGACTGCAACGACTCTTTCTACATTGAGAGTGTTTCGAAACGGCATCGAGCGTTTCGAAACGGGGAGCTACAGAATGCATTTATGGTGGGAATTAAAGTCCTCAACGGCTCCAATTTGATCCCAACGGCTAGTAACGGCTACAAACTCAATTGGGAGTATAAAAGGGACCTCCAAGCATCAAAAGAAGGCTAATGCTTCAATTGTCAATCAACAAATGATCAAGAATTGTCTTAGAGCCTAAAGTGTCAATTATTGTATAGACAAACACTAGTGAGCCAAAATTGTCAAATTTGCTCAAGTGTTTTAGGTTTTGGGTGAGAGCTTAATTGTGCAAACAAACACCTATTAGAGGGTTTAAGTTTGCTTTGTTTATCTCTTTGTAAAAGATGGTTTTGATCAAGGCTTTGGGTAGAAGCTTGATCGGTGTAAAGGGTTTCCTCCTAAGCCTAGAAAAGGGGACGAATCAATTAGTGGATTGATTGTGAAATCCTTAGTGGGGAGCTAAGGTAGTGGATGTAGGTGCTTGTTAGAAGACCGAACCACTCTAAAATCATTGTGTCTATTTCTTTTTTAGCTTCCTAAACCCTAACACCCAAATATCCACCTCTCCACCACTTGGTGAGCTAAATTGGTTGATCGAATCGAGCCTCACACAACCCAACATTTATTTTTAATGAAATGTAAACTCAAGAATAGAGTCTAAACAGTACTTTCCCTAACTGAACCTAATACATTTCAAAGTAATATAAACTCAGATTTCTTGTATAAAATTTAAAGACATGATTGATAATTAAGTTATAAATTAAATTATTTTTAAAAAAATTGATATAATGGTCTAAATTACCTTCACTAAACCAAATAAAATATTTTCTTTTCTGTTGGACCAGTTTACTTTCGCTTTCTTTTCTCACCCAATATAAACAAGAATCGATATTTACAAAATAAGTATCGATACTTGGCATAAAAAACATGAAAAAACTAACTTAAAATGTTATAAAAAAGTCTTACATTTTAAGTTATAGGCTTAAACCAAAAATATGTGTCCAAAATACGTTTTTTTTAACTTTGGGTGCCTAAAGTATTACTTTGTAAAAATAGGCGCCCGAAGTTTCAAAAGTTATAATTTTAGGTGTTTACCGTTAATGGGGGTTCAAATAAATTATGAAACAATAAATGCTTGACACGTGGCACTAATTTGATTTTTTAAATTTTTTTAAACAAAAACACATCATAAAATCCTGAAAATTTGAATTTTTTACAAAACAGTCCTCAAATCCCTAAAATTACCCAAACTTAAAAGCTCATCGCCCCTGAGCACACCCCTTTGGTCGCCGGACCAAGGCGGTCATTTCCCCCAACATGGTGTCGTCGGAAACGACAAACGGCGTGCGGCCGAACGTCGAACGCGAAATCAACGTTCGGCCGCACGCCGTTTGTCGTTTCCTGTGACGCTGTGTTGGGGGAAATGACCGCCTTGGTCCGGCGATCAAAGGGGTGTGCTCAAGGGTGACGATCAGCTGCGGAAGCGGTGGTGATTTGGGGTTTGGGTAATTTTAAAGATTTAGGGGATGTTTTGTAAAAATTGTAAATTTTTGGGATTTTATGAAAAACAAAAGTTTCTTTTTTTTTTAATTTTAATTTTGAAAAAAAAATAAATTAAATATATCACATGTCAAGCATTGATTGATTAAAGATTTTTTTTAACACCCACTAACGGTAGAGCGCCTAAAATTATAACTTTTAAAACTTCAGGCATCAATTTTTACAAAACAATACTTTAGGCACCTAAAGTTCAAAAAAGACATATTTTGGGCACCTATTTTTAGTTTAAGCTTAAATTTTAAAACAAATATCAAAACTTACCATCTTTTAGCCGCACACTAAACATGTTATATGTCTCAAAATTTTCATTATCCAAACATAGTCGGTCAAAAAGACGTGGTTTACAAAAGTATCATATTCATTGCATTTAATAAGATCCCGTTTTATCAACAAGTGTTGGGTGCATTGATAAGGCATATTGCATTCACAAAGAAAGGACGTGAGTTCAAATATTAAAGACGACATTATTGAAAGGAACAACTTCGTTCTGCGAATATAAATCGTAAGACGAACATGTATTATTACAAAAAAAAAATATCCCGTTTCTAGAAAGGGATAGTCAACAGCTGACTTCCAAGTCTACACAAGTAGGACATAGGAATTGCAGAAAACGCAGGGTAAATTTCGATTCCCGAACTCCCTTTATATACACTCCACTAATTCAACTTTTTACTTACAAGAAATTTTAAACACCTATTTAGAGCTAAAAATAGTTTAGGCACTAAAAGTAAGTTACAAGTATAGTTTGAAGACCTATTTAAATATTAAGCCTAAAAATTGATACAATTAAAGCATAACGTGTAACAATCTATATAGTGAATGTTGATATTATTAAGTGTTTTGGACTCGAACAGTTTACATATACAGTGTGTTATTCAAAGGCTCGTCCTTGCGGTTGGGTAGACATATAATCTGCCCAGTTCATGTGTATCAGGCTTATCCGACTGTGGGCCTTCACTCAAGCCAGCCTACTAATTTTATGTAGAGTGTGTTTTCAAAGTCTTAGATAATTTTTTTAATTAAATAGAAATATTATATTTTCATGTCGCAATTTAAACTATTACAAGATAAAATAATATAGCATTTTTAGTCACTAGGCTAATTAGTGGATTTCAGAGTCTTCGATAATTTGATACGTGTTTTGGTGTGGTTGATTTTGCTATGATTGACTATTTAGATTCTTTTGTTTTGATGATGTAGATATTTTGATTGGAGTGAATTTAGTAATAGAAGGAGTATTCTTTATTTCTTGAAATATGTAAACACTATTTTCTCTTTGAAGCATTTTATCAAACAACTTATTTGCATTTCATTTTCTTCTTTTACCTTTGTTTTTTTTAAATTTCCTCCTGTCAATTTTTACCGACTTTTACAATCTTATATGGCTCGATGAGTTTATAAATTATAATATGTTGTAAATAAAATAACAAGAACAACGAACAAGAATAAAAGAACAAAGAGATGAGAGAAAGAAGGAGATTTGTATTATTCTCAAATATAGACTTGTGTATACAATGCCTTCAATGAATCATCTATTTATAGGCATAAGAAATACATAATACATTAAACTCTAATTAATAGAGATAATATTCCTAATAATAAATAAATCAAACTCCTTAGATAAAGTTCTAATCATGATAGACATCTACATAGATAAATATTCATAACACTCCCCATTGGATGTCTATGAAGATAATGTGCCTCGTTAAAACCTTACTAAGATAAAAACCCAGTGGGAAAAAAATTCATTAGTGAAGGAAAAAGAGTACACACATCTTTAATACGCATAACATGTTGCCTCATTAAAAACCTTACCAAGAAAACTCATTGGGACAAAACCTCGGTTAAGGGAAAAAGAGTGCAACGCGTATTTACTCCTCCTCATGAAAACATCACAGAAGATCTTTGAATCTTCATAATTCAATCTTGAATATTACTTTTCTAAAGATCGTGAGGGATGAAATTTTGGAGTAATATGTTCCATGATGTATCCACTTTCAAACTGAGATATACATCTTGCATTATCTTCACAGAAGGTAGCTTTTATCATATCTTGTAAAAGTAAATCCACATATCTTTTGTATATGTTGGGTCAATGGTCTTAGTCAAACTCATTTTTGGCTTGCCTCGTGCATAACAATTATTTCTACGACATTTGAGGAGGCATCCACGAATGTTTGAAGATCTAAATGTAATGATCTTTGTATATCCATGGATATTGCTAGACCAACTAATATATGGTGCTTCAAAACCAAGAAAAGATATAATTATCTTTATTCACATCTAACAATCTTACAACTATTGGGATACTCAATAGATATGCTCTATTCATATTGAATCTTCTTTAAGATTCTTTCAGCTTATGTCTATTCATAGACAAAAGAAATATATAAAAATGCTCGATCTTCAGGTCGAGATAAACTTGAAGTCAAGATTCAAGTACTTGTATTGAAAGTACTTCACGAGTTTCCAATTTGAAGCTCTTTAGGAGTTCTAAAATTATCATAATGGATCTTGATCCAAACTCCTTTATAAAATACATAAGGAAATTTGATCATTCTTATAGTATTTTCTCAATTAGTATTCACTAAGGCGATTATACCAAATGCGCCAAAATATTCATGAGACATGTCTAAATAAATTTCCTCGGAAATTTCCAAATGCTTCTAGCATTTTAAATCCTTCAAGGATAAATATGGATCCACAAATAATTAGACGCATGTAAAAATTTTCATAGCTGCCAAAGTAATTGCATCCACCATGAAGTAATTAAAACTTTTCATAAATCATAGTTCAAGTCGTATTAACGACTACTTATTTGTGCCTCGCTTACATTACACCTTTAGGTGTTTGGACTGTTGGTCCAAATACTTCTATTTTAGAAGTTCAAAGCGTCTTTCAACATAGACCAATTCAATATCTATACTTCTGGATAGATTTTATACAAGATCCTCGATTTCTTTCTTTACTTCTATAGAAGTATTTTATGTAAAATTGTTTGTAAAATCGTTGTCGACAACTTTTCAATTTTCTGGTTCCATTCTCGTAATGACATAACTCATCGAGATCTCTTCAAGATTTCAATCTTTATTTCAGGTACCTGAAACTCTTCAAGAGTTTTATTATTAGTTATGTCTTGGGTCTCTCTAGGAGCACCCGCCTCCAATATATGACCATCCCATATTACTTTCTATTTACGAGAATTTTGATCATTGGAACCATTTCAACTATCATGCTTCAGGCATGATTTACATTCTCTCGCTCTAACATGTAATTTAAACTTAGAACATTTCAGTTGGTATATGAGACTTAATTACTCTCATTAGGTCAGTAAATATGTCTGACAGTTGACATGTAATAACATGAATTATTTTATGAACTTCTAGTTCACATACGATGATCTAAATAATGATAATCCATTTTCTTCTATCCAGCTGATTATTATATCCCTCTAATGTTGAGAAAAATCATGTCATAAATGATTCTCCAATTAATGTTTAAGAAATTAAACATAAAGGAGACTCGTACTCAATATATATTCTCAACCCTTTTTACTTGCCCATTTTGTGCGTTATGGTGGAGCAATTCAACTATATATCGCACATTCAAAAATTCAAAAAAAAAGGAAATATGACTTCTGACCAAAAGTCAAATCATAATGGGGAGTTTATTATAACTCGTTGGCTTGATGCGTATAATTGTTGCTATATGGAAATACCATATAAATAGTAAAGGTTTTGTTCTCACAGTTTAGCTATTAAATATGAGGCATCCAATTAAAAATTTGCTAAACCGTATTTTTCATAATCAATAGGCTTTGTAACAACCGATATAGCCTAAAATATAAACCCACTACCTTTTCAAGACGAATAGTCTAACTGCATAATCTGAATCTCTTTAGAATCAATCTCACAAACTTCTGGCTGTAAGTCGATAAAAACAATGTAGATGCATCTACTAAAATCATATAAAACTTTCCACGTTTGTGGATATATGGGCCCATATTTCGTTCAGATATGCAAGACATACAGTCTCAACTTCAGTATAAGAACTCTAAGTTCTAATTCTTTTGGTAAGTGGGATAATCTATATCCTTTGAGAACAAACAACACAAGAACTTTAGGTTCTTTTAGTAAGTGGAATTTATTCAATTCCTTTAAGCAACACAAGAACTTCACGTTCTTTAATAAGTGGAATTTAATCCATTCCTTTGAGAATAAGCACCACAAGAACTACAGGTTCTTTTAATACATGTGCATGTAAATCTCAATAATTTCTGCACCATTATTAATCAGGATGGTCTAACTGATCATGCCAACTATATGTGTGTATATATCTCTGAATTTGTAAACTTCTTGTTTACCATAACATGTAATTCAATCTCACTCGTACATATCTAGTACGACCATCAAAATTGTTCCTTTAAATAGGAATATATTTAGCTCTTTCGGAGCTTTCAATTAAAATTATCTTTTGGTAGCAATATATAGCTCTTCTAGAGCTTTCAACTGACGTTTTGGCTACTAGAACTTATATCCATATTGGCTTATTTCAAATGTCAATTGATAACATATGTTATCTATAATTCCCAAAGGGATATTTTGCGAACTCATATTGCTCTATTAAAATTTTCACTTATAGTGGTGACGATATTATTACCATTAGCGGTAATTATTGCAATATTCGCAATTCTGCACTTTTCATAATGTGCTTTCTCTCAAGAATTTATTGCTCTTCTAGAGCATTAATATTTTCAGTACTTTGAGATATAGTACTCACATTATTCCCTTGCATTTAAATGAGAAAATATATCTTATGCTTATGTTGAGCATAAATCGTCACCATAGATTGTATTTGACAAGTAATCATGTTAAACAAAATAAATAAATAAATATCATAATATATAAACGTAAATAATTAATGTGTGTAAAATAAATAAATGTAAAGTAAAATAAATAAAAATAAATAAATAATTCTCTTCAAAGTTATGAGAATAATTAGAAAATGATTTATTCCTTTCGAGGGTTATAAGAAAATCAACAACGTCCAAAAGAGTTGGACCAACAATGTCCAAATAAAATTGGACTAGTATCATCTTCGTCATGTTTCGCAAACAAAATTTTCTTCTATTTTCTTTCCTTTATCACTCAATGATTCTTGATTTTTCAACGTACAACACGTACAAGACCAATGGTTTATAACATCGCATTGGTAATAAGAAGAGTTTTACTTCAATAGAATGATCTTTATCACTCTTGTCATCCTTATAACCTCACTATCGGTGGGTAGAAGTATTCTTAAAATGACCATATTTTTCATGTTTATATTCATAGCCTCGACCACGACTTCTAATGTGGTTTTTATTCATTCCATAATATAATCTCACATTCACTCCAGGGAATGGAGTTGAGCCAGTGGGCCTTTGAAATTTTTTTCACATATCTTTATCACATAGAACAAAGATTTAATCCTCGTACGCTACATTGTTAAACCTGTCCACAAGGTCTTTTAAAAACCTCATTTGAGACCAGTAGCCTCGCAGAACGGGATGTCTAGCTAATAATATTTGGATTATATCGAAATCATGTCTCTAATTGAATAATGATTTACCATGTTTGCATTCACTTCAGGGAATGAAACAGTTCCAATAATCGCATGGAATAAACATCATGCTTGCATTCACTATAGGGAATGCCCCATCATTGATAATCGCATGGAATAAACATCATGCTATGCATTCACTTCAGGGAATGTCTCCCATAGAACTTTTTGGATCAAGACGAATTTTCGTAACTTTAAATTGGGAGAAGTCAATAGTCGAGTTTTTCTGACGTAGAAGAATTATTGCTTTAGAGCAAAATCACCATGATTATTGCACTTTAAAATCTCAAAGATAATGGAGACATAGTGAATGACCAGGACAACTTCTCATAAGAATCTCGTCTCTTTCCCAGCTATTATATCATGTAAAACTCAAAACACGATTAAAAATATCAACTTTTACCAATAGAATATCATAAAAAAATATTAATATTTAATTATAAACTAAATAAATAGAGAAATCTCAATAAACTTACATCAATGATGTTCACACACAGTTTAATTGAAAAGTTATTGGTATGACAACATTTAATAGAAAACGCCAATTGTCCAAATTTGAAATTGAATTTAAAGTAAATGTAGACAAAACTAAATAAAATAGAAACATGAGGCGCTATATAAAAGACTATCCCTCCATGAAAAATAGGCGCTCATACGCAAAGTCCGACATATTTTCTTTTACTTTTAATTCAATATTTATAAGTTAAATGTTATTTAACGAATTCAAAATATATAAATAATTTAATTTGAAATTGAAGATTTGAAAGAAAACGTGAATTTAATATTTAAACTATTTTTATTAATATTTAAACTAAATAATGTGAATGTTATTGCTTTTGATTCAAACACGTCAAAGGTAGCTTAATAAAGACAACAATTTAAAATTATGTAATTTATACCGAACATGGTCTTTCCATCTCTGTCAATTTGTCCTTTACTTTGTGAGAAACCACAAATTCATCTTTGTCCAATGCTCGAATATAATGAAATATACTCCCAAGCTTTTCAACAAAAAAATTAAAAACTAAGTTAAAATATAAAGAGAAAACAATTGGTAATTTAAAAATAAGGAAAAAAAAACTTATCTTTGGTTCATCCTAGAATCGAGTTATTTCTAATAACTTCTTTTAGATTCGGACGATGAAAACCTCAGTTGATTAGGGTCTTGTGCTGATAACGTGTTGTAAATAAAATAACAAGAACAACGAACAAGAATAAAAGAACAAAGAGATGAGAGAAAGAAGGAGATTTGTATTATTCTCAAATATTGACTTGTGTATACAATGCCTTCAATAGATCATCTATTTATAGGCATAAGAAGTACATAATACATTAAACTCTAATTAATAGAGATAATATTCCTAATAATAAATAAATCAAACTCCTTAGATAAAGTTCTAACCATGATAGACATCCACATAGATAAATATTCATAACATAATATGTTTTTATCATTAAATAAATAGATAAGAGACACATGATTCACGCTAAAATAAATAAATATAATTATTTGGTTTAATTTTACAAATAAATTGAAAAATTGACGTGTATGTTTAATTGATATTTAAAATAAATAAATAAATTAGACACATCATGACTTCTTAAACTCGTTTATGAATTTTTTATTGTTTATATATTAAATAATAATCTATAAATAATACCACTTAATATATTTTTAAAAGAGATAATTATTACCAATATGTGTTGAGTGCATTAGTAAAGTGTAGTGTATTTCCAAGGAGAGAACACATGTAACACCCGAGTTTAGGGGTCGGGTGAAAATAATATTTTAATATTATTTCGGGTTCGGTTTTATAATTTAAATAATAAAATATTTTTATGGGCCTCGGGATTTCAAAATATTTGAGACTATGTTGGGCCTATCTCTTAAGCCCAAAATCCATGGACTTTAAGAGATGTGGGTTTTGGCCATTCATTAATGGCATTTTAGTAAATAGTTGGTCTTCCAACTAAAACCCATTTTAGTTTTTATTTCATTACTATTCAAATAAACAAATATCTCATCTTCTTCTCCAAGCTCAAACCAACGACAATGGAGAGCCTTTCTCTCCATCTCACCATTTCATCTCATTTCTTCTTCATTCT
The DNA here is from genome assembly GCA_030270665.1 of Hibiscus trionum. Taxonomy (NCBI): domain Eukaryota; kingdom Viridiplantae; phylum Streptophyta; class Magnoliopsida; order Malvales; family Malvaceae; genus Hibiscus; species Hibiscus trionum. Next base: position 3,891,814 of record BSYR01000016.1, read on the forward strand.
TGGAGCTTTTTGAAAGATAATTACATTTCCGACTTGCTCTCATCTTCCTCTCTTTAAAAGTACAACTAGATTTCATTTTGGTTCAAGTTTTAGAATTTGGGTTTTTGGAAGGTTTGAATAAAAATGATATCTTTATTGTTTTTAACTTGAGATTTTGATTTAATATTGTTAGATATGGTGTTTATGAACCAAATGGTCCAACATATATAATTTTTAAAGTGTTTTATAAGAATTCCCGAATTTGGGTTTTGGTGGGGTTTTAGGAGGGTTTTTAGTTGAGTTTTGGGTGTGTTCTATGTTGGAAATGGAAGGCTAATGTTAGTATGTTAGTTGAGGGTCGTTTTGGAAGCATTTGGAAGTGTTAAATGTGTTGAAATCATGAGTTTTGGTTGATGTTTATGGGCTGCTCGAGTTTTGTAATTTTGGGGGTTGTTCATGGCTTGAATTGTTGTGTTTGATGTTTGATTTGTATTCCAGGTTAGCCACTTTGATGTTTGAGCTGATTTGAGGTTGTTTGGATTGTGTTGAGATTGTTTGGAGGCAAGAGCTTGTGTTGGTGAAGCATCGAGAGTGGATCCAAAAGATTGAAGGCGTTGGTTGCTTGGTGTTGAGCTTGGAAATGAAGGTGAGTGGTTAAAATGTTTTAAATGGTTTTGAGCAATTGGTTCAAGCATGTGGACTAGGTTGGGAATGGTAGACTCATCTAGAGTTGGGGTTAGAGTGGTAGCCTAATCCTAAGCTTTAGTTAGAAACCTTGGTTGATCTCTAAGGTGTTGATTTATGCCTCATGTTTAATCGTGTTTATGGTGGTTATGTATATGTTGTTATACATGTATGTTGAGGTATGACTTAATGCATTATTATATGCATGTTGATGATAAATATGACGGGGATATACATATGTATGAATTATGATGTGATATTTGTGTTAATGATATACATGTGGTGTTGACATGTGAAATGATATTATGAGGTGGTTACATGATCTGAGGATCATGGAGAGTACATGCTAGGCATGGAAATGTGGTTTGTGCATGACAGAAAGTCATGGTGAGTACGTGCTAAGCATGGAAGTTGTTATGAAATGATATTGTGAAAGATTAATGAAATGTGTAGTATTGGCACTAGTATGCTTGGGTACAAATGATTGATCATTAGGATGTTTAGTGTGCACACGTGAGTCAAAATGCGCACGTGGTCTTGATGATGGTAGTCATCAAGATGGAGTACGGGTTCGCCCGAAAATCTTCTTATATATATTAGTCGGTGATGAGTGGAATCCCATCGACGGGCGTGAGGATGAGTGGAATCCTCTCCGCGTGAAACGAGGCGTAAGGATGAGTGGAATCCCCTCCGCGTGAAACGAGGCGTGAGGATGAGTGGAGTCCCCTCCGCGTGGACGGTGATGAGTGTAATCCCACCTCCAGGTAATGGTTGTGTTGTTGGATGTGAGTTCCAACGGGTACCCGCGTATTCGAGTCATAGCTAGGTGCCAATACGGATTGTGGTTTATGTTACTCATATGTTGAATATATGTGTTTTCCATATGTGTGGTGATGGACTCGTTGAGCATGACATGGCATTGATACTATGTTCATGCATCTTTTATATTTTGGCTCATGTGGAACGGATGTAAGATCATGCATTCCATCATGGTAGTTGCTCGTGCTTGGACCCTGCATTGTCGAAGGTTTGTTTGATGAGCTTACCCTCACTAAGCTTTTATGCTTACACTCCTTTTTGTTCGACAATGCAGATCAGTAGCTTGTGGGTGGCAAGGGCAAGGAAGGGTCTCCAAGTGTTGCTTTTGGCTAGCTCAAGTATGATCTTTAAATTGTAGATTGTAATAGTCAAGCAATGGGATATGTGTTGTTGATGTGAATGCTTTGTTGTATGTTGATGTTGGTTGGCCTTCGGATGCTTCGCTTGAATTGTAAACCTTGTTTATGTTACATGTCTTGAATGCTTATATGTTTTGTTGACTAAGGAATGTAACCTTAAAAGCTATGTATGCTTCCTTGTGGTGAATGTATGATCTTATGTCTGGATGCCTATCCTATATCTTGTGTACCTTAAGCATCGTTGCTATAGGGTGTATGCCTCTAGAGTGTGTTTGTATGTTGTGTATGCTTCTTGGGGTCGTTTAGGGCTTTTGGGATCGGTTAGAGATGTGTAAAACTGGTTTTGGGAAACTGCAGGCTGCAGGTGTTTCGAAACGAGTTGTGCCGTTTCGGAACGAGTGTGGTTCCAGGGTCCCCCGTATCGAAACACATTTCGGTACGGTTTGGCCACTGTGAACCCCTGTTTCGAAACAGGTTTCGAAACGCTTTGGCCACTGTAAACGCCTTTTTCGAAACGAGTATCGAAACGCCTAGGCGAAACATGATCTTGTTCCGAAACGGGGTGGAAGCGTTTCGGTACGAGTGTCTTGCTTTTTTTAAACTGAAGCCCGTGTTCCGAAACGGGTGTCGTCTGTTTCGAAACACAGGCCTAAAAATGGGTTGTTTGACATCTCTAATGGGTCCCAAGAGTTGGGCTTAGGCCCTGTTTGCTGTTAGGCTTCTCTCGAGCCCTGTTTCTGCTGTCGTTTCACACATATGTTTAATAAAAGCATCTAGATAAGATTATAATAAACAAAAAAGTTTTCTAGGGTCGCTAACCGAGGTGGGACCTTAACGGGTTTCGCGTCGGTTTTCCCCGTATAGCCTACTCGGACCGGTCAGTCGACCAGACCGGGATGAGGGGGTTACATTTGTTGGTATCAGAGCCTAGGGTTTCCAAGACCTTGGGTAGGTAAGTGAGGTAAGTTTAATTCTTGTATTGAAATTGCACGGTGTTTGTTTGCCATGTAAGCATGTTTGATCGTTTATCAAGTATGCTTGATGTATGTTTGTTCGATCGTATGCGTATGTTGCTTGAAGCATGTTAAGTAGAGTCCCATTGCTTCGTTTACATCGGAAAAAGAGATTTTTAAGTGAGGGAAATATACTTGAGCCACTTGGACCATTTCCTTTGCTAACCCAGTTTGTATGTTAATTTGTTGTTGTTGTTGATTTATTGCTTTTATGTAAGTTTGAGGCCAAGGTGTGGGCCGTGAATCGGTAAGTAGAAGTTGTGGTTTCTAGAAATGTGGATGATGTTGAGGGAGTTCATCGCTATAGTTAGGGAAGTATAGTTGTACGAGAGTTGAGGTACAATTGGTTTGTCTAAGTCAGTGTGTATGTGGGTTGATTCTTGTTGGTGAGGGACGGTGTGATCGATTCTGGTATAGTTGGTAAAAAGTAGTGAAGACATATGAGTGAGGTTCGGAGTGGTATCGATGTTATAGTAGATAAGCCCTTGGTACAGTTTTGAGTATGACCCCTTCTGGTTGAAACTGAGTCCGTACTCCCGTATATTGTCAGCAAGCATGCAAAGTTTGAATGGGCCCGGTGAAGTGTTAGGGATAGGTACAAGTACCTTAGTTCTTTTGGCGAGATCAAGGTAAGGGTCTCGTGTGAGTAATCTGAAATTCAGAAATGTTAGTTGGTGATCGTTGGGGTTCAGCCTATGGTTTCAATACAAGATAGCCGGTCAGTATCCGTGAGCGGGAATCGATTTGTATGATTGGGCTAGTGTGCGTCTGAGTTGTCGTCCAGCAAGAAGAAGAGACGAAGTCGCTTCCGATATAGTTGACCCGAGAAGGAAGTCTTGAACTTTGACTCCGGATTGTTTGGTAGTGGAATGTTTTGAGTCGTCAGGATCGATGTTATAGAACTAGTTTAAGCATAATTGTTCGTGTGTGATCAGGATTGAATTTTGAAGTTTCGAGATGCCCTAAGAACAGTTTTGAAGAGTTAGGTTATGTTGAAGGGTCAGCCTGAAAACAAGAGGGCCGAAGACTAACAGCTGTGTACATGTGAAGTTGCAATTTCTACGGATTCGTCCGTTTTGTGTGAGCATGCAAAGAAATTTGATATACCTGTTGAGACCTTAGACGTAGGGACACTTGTGACTAGACCTTTTAGTGATATAGTGGTGGTCAGAAAGATGTGCGGAAGATGGTTGTGATGGTTTAGGGTTACGTGTTTCCGATAGATGAGAAGTAATTGTGTTTTTACGGTTTTGATGTAACTTTTGGCATGGTTTGGCTTGTAGAGCACAGAGCTAGGGTATACCTTGAGACAAAGAGAGAGTTGCCTTGAAGTTGCAAATTTCTGTGAGACTGTAGTAGTAGGTGAGAATGTGAACTTATTATCGAATGTTGATCCAGCCTTAGAGGTCAAAGATTGATTGAGTTTAGTTGAAAGGCTTGCCTAGCAAATGTGACAGATTTGATTTTTGAATGAAGATTAGACCGCAGAATGTTAGAATAGTTTGTGATTTTCCTAGAAGTGTTTGTAAGAATTGCTCGGTTTGTCTCTTGACAGGGAAGAAGAGTTGTTATTGATACCATCTCCGAATTTGTTCCTGTTTTGAGTCCTCTGTATCTTATGGTTCCCGAAAGAATTGAGAGTGTTGAAGAATCAACTTCGAGATTTGTTAGACCTTAGATTCATTAGGCCTAGTACATCATCTTAGAGTATGACAGTGCAATTTGTGAAGAAGAGAGAAGACACTACGAGAATGTGTTTAGACTACATACAGTTGAAACAATTGACCGTGAATAATTAGTATCCATTTCCGAGCATCAGTGATTTGTTGATCAGTTAGTGTGTGCTCCAGTTTTTTCGAAGATTAATTGAGATCCGACTACTACCAGTTGAAAGTGAGAGAGGTTGACGTACCGAAGACAGTTTTCGGGGTAAGATGTGATCGCTTTGAGTTTTGAGTTATGCCGTTTTGTTTGATTAGTGTGTTATTTACTTTTATAGAGATGTTGAGCAGAATATTTCCTGAGCTTCTTGATCAGTTTGTAGTAGTTCTCATAGATGATACTTGGGTATATTCACGTACCGAAGAAGACCATGAAAGGCATTGGGAGTTAGTGTTGTAGATCCTATTAGAGAATCAGTTGTATGCCAAGTCGAATAAACGTGAATTCCGAGTCAAGGGAGATGTTCTCCTAGGGCATGTAGATTAACCGAGTGTATTAGAGTAAATCCTAAGTAGACAGAAGAAGATGTGAGTTGGAAGAAATCGAAGACTGACAGGTATCTATAGTTCCTAGGGCTAGCATTGTTACTATCGGAGGTTTGTAAATGACCCGTTGGAAGATAGCTGCTCCTTTGACAGATTGCTACAGAAGAATGTTCAGTTTGTGTGGTTAGATGCGAGACATTGAGCCCTTGAGAAACCGAAAGAAACTTTGATGAGAGCTTCGACCTTGATCCAGCCAATATCAGAAAAAGAAATTGTGAACCATAGTGATTCGTTACATGTAGGGTTAGGTTGTGTGCTTATGCAAGACAGAAGATTGAGGCCTATTCATCGAGATAGTTGAAAGACCAAGAGAAGAGTTATCCGACACTAGACATAGAGTTAATTACAGTTGTAATGGCATCGAAAGTTTAGAGACAAAGCATGTATAGAAAGAAATGCACAATATATACATATCATCAGAACTTGAAATATTAGACGACTTAGGAAGGGTTGAAACTTGAACAGCATAAGTTGTTAGAATTGCTTGAAGACCGTAATCTCAAGATTGAGTACCATCCGAAGAGAGTTAACGTAGTAACCGATGTTCCGAGTTATGTTGTAGATAGATTAGTAGTAGAGTTGCGAGCTGTTTTTGCCGGATTCAGTTTACCAAATAATAGTAGTTTCGTGGCCGAGCTTCAGGTAAAATCTACTTTGAGTCAGAATACTTAAAGAGAAACAGTTGCAAGACAGGTTCTTGGCACCTCACGTGCAAGACATAGTGGAAGGAAAACCTTCAGAATACAGTTTCAGAGATGATAGAGTTTTGCATTTTAGAGACAGAATAGTTCTGCCGAATGACATAGTGTTTTGAGACGTATTGCTTTGGCCGAAGCACACGACAGTTCATTTGTATTGCATCTGAGTCAGAATACTTCTGGATTGAGTTGATGGATGATGTGGTTCAGTATAAGAGTAAGTGTGTAATTTGCCAGCGTGTCAAGACCGAGCGTCAGTTTTCTTCTAGTTTGCTACATCCGCGGAAGGTTCGTAATGAAAGTGAGTAATAGAGATTCGAGATTTCAACTAGATTTTGAAGACGTCTACATAGTGTTTGGTTACATGTTGAAGTCAGATGACCAGTCAGAGAAAGTTATGGGTCAAGTATTCAAACAGTGCTGTATGAGTTTGTGAATCGGGCCAGTTCTGTTGTTTATCTATTGCGGTTATCACCAGAGTTAGAAAGAGGTTTGTGATGTGTTCTGTGTATCTATGATTCGAAAGTGTGAGTCAGATTTGCCCCGTGCTATGTTGTTGAAGAGATTGAGTTCAGTTTAAAATATTGACATGCATTGAAGGACCCGTTGAGATCTTGGCATCGAATAGCTAATGTTGTGTGGTAAGTCTACCGAGTTGGTGAGTATGTTGTGGTGAGAAGAAAAGAGAAGTGTGGAGGGGCATTTTCCGTGGCTTTTCCTGTCCGATAAATTTCGGGGACGAAATTTCCTTAAGTGGGGGAGAGTTGTAACACCCGAGTTTAGGGGTCGGGTGAAAATAATATTTTAATATTATTTCGGGTTCGGTTTTATAATTTAAATAATAAAATATTTTTATGGGCCTCGAGATTTCAAAATATTTGAGACTATGTTGGGCCTATCTCTTAAGCCCAAAATCCATGGACTTTAAGAGATGTGGGTTTTGGCCATTCATTAATGGCATTTTAGTAAATAGTTGGTCTTCCAACTAAAACCCATTTTAGTTTTTATTTCATTACTATTCAAATAAACAAATATCTCATCTTCTTCTCCAAGCTCAAACCAACGACAATGGAGAGCCTTTCTCTCCATCTCACCATTTCATCTCATTTCTTCTTCATTCTTGGAGCTTTTTGAAAGATAATTACATTTCCGACTTGCTCTCATCTTCCTCTCTTTAAAAGTACAACTAGATTTCATTTTGGTTCAAGTTTTAGAATTTGGGTTTTTGGAAGGTTTGAATAAAAATGATATCTTTATTGTTTTTAACTTGAGATTTTGATTTAATATTGTTAGATATGGTGTTTATGAACCAAATGGTCCAAAATATATAATTTTTAAAGTGTTTTATAAGAATTCCTGAATTTGGGTTTTGGTGGGGTTTTAGGAGGGTTTTTAGTTGAGTTTTGGGTGTGTTCTATGTTGGAAATGGAAGGCTAATGTTAGTATGTTAGTTGAGGGTCGTTTTGGAAGCATTTGGAAGTGTTAAATGTGTTGAAATCATGAGTTTTTGTTGAGGTTTATGGGTTGCTCGAGTTTGGTAATTTTGGGGGTTGTCCATGGCTTGAATTGTTGTGTTTGATGTTTGATTTGTATTCTGGGTTAGCCACTTTGATGTTTGAGCTGATTTGAGGCTGTTTGGATTGTGTTGAGATTGTTTGAAGGCAAGAGCTTGTGTTGGTGAAGCATCGGGAGTGGATCCGGAAGATTGAAGGCGTTGGTTGCTTGGTGTTGAGCTTGGAAATGAATGTGAGTGGTTAAAATGTTTTAAATAGTTTTGAGCAATTGTGTAACCCCCTCATCCCGGTCTAGCCGAATGACCGGTCCAAGTGGGTCACACGGGGAAAACCGAAGCGAAACCCGTTAAGGTTCCCCCTCGGTTAGCAACCCTATTTTTTTTCTTCCGTTAATTAATCTTGTCTAAATGCATTATTAAGTCCTAAGTGAAGCACGACAGCGGAAACACGAACGATATATCAACGACCCACCAAATCTGCATATTAAAACAACCTATTTATCCTTTCTAAGCATGCCGTATCAATACAGCTCTCTAGTGTATCAATACAGCTATAGTGTATCGATACACTCTCTAGTGTATCAATACAGCTATAGTGTATCAATACACTCTCTAGTGTATCAATACAGCTATAGTGTATCGATACACTCTCTAGTGTATCAATACAGCTATAGTGTATCGATACACTCTCTAGTGTATCAATACAGCTATAGTGTATCGATACACTCTCTAGTGTATCAATACAGCTATAGTGTATCGATACACTCTCTAGTGTATCAATACAGCTATAGTGTATCGATACACTCTCGAGTGTATCAATACAGCTATTGGTCAACTAGGTCAAACCGTATCGATACGCTTAGTCACCGTATCGATACGACCCACACTCCACCACTCCTAAAAAAAACAGAGAGTTGGGACTGTATCGATACACCCTAGTGTATCGATACGCCAGTATCGATACACCCTAGTGTATCGATACGCCTGACCAAAAATCTGCCATTTATGCAAGAGTGTATTGATACAGCACTTTAGTGTATCAATACGCCCTGTTTTGCAAGACTCCCAACTTCAACATATTCAAAGCATGATTATGAACCATCATACATACATGGTAAATTATACATTAAGAACCTTTCATACATGATACTCAACATGAGCATACCTTAATCAACTAAGGAAAATCATGCATTCAATCAAAAGAAAGCAAGCAAGCACATAAGGTCTCATGCTTCAACATCCATACACTTAGGCATCCTCACAAGACATATGTCCAACACACATGATAAGCAATTTAAATATCTACCAACATACATCACTCAAGCATTCATCAAGGCATGCATCATAAGTGACATTTACAAATCAAACAAGGCATCTAAGTGCCAAACCAAATCAACACACATCAAAGTATCAAGACACACAACACTTATCCCATTGCTTTACTATTACAATCTTTTAATTTATAAATCATACATTGAGCTCACCAAAAGCAACACTTGAAGACCTTTCCTTTCCCTTGCCACCCACAAGCTATTTATCTGCATTGTCGAACAAAAGAGAGCGTAAGCATAAAAGCTTAGTGAGGGTAAGCTCATAAAACAAACCTTCGACAATACAGGGTCCAAGCTCGAGCAATTATCATGATGAAATACATGACTTTATCTTTGATCCACATGAACCAAAATGAACATGATGCATGAACATATAATCAACATTATGTCATGCTCAACATCTTATAAGCTCAACTTACAACGATATATATATACCTCAATGCATTAACCAAATCATATATCACTTCACATTTCATATCACATTGATACACATATCAATTCATATTAGCATGTATGCATAATCTCATATTGGCATAAACATACTTTCTCATATTGGCACCTAGCTATGACTCGAATACGCGGATAACATGTTGGAACGCATTTCCAACAACAACATTACCTCGGTGGGATTCCACTCATCACCGGTCTTGCATGGACGGGATTCCACTCATCGCCACATGCCCTACGGATGGGATTCCACTCATCATCACGTAGAATATATATAAATTTCCGGTGGAATATTACATCACCGTACTCCTCCTTGGTGCCTTAACGCCACCAAGGCCACGTACGTTTTGACTCAATTTGTGTGCACACTCATCCTGATGATCGATCATTGTACCCAAGCATACTAGTGCCAATATTAATCAAATTCCACAACCTTTGATATTCAGAGTCATAATATGGCATCTTACATCATATTAAGCTCAACATCAAATATCTCAACAACGTATTATCATAATGTCATGTTCAAGAGTAATAATATGGCATCTTACATCATATTAAACTCAACATCATCATACACAATTTACAATCCAAACCACATGCATAGCAATGCATCAAACCATGCCTCAACAACATGTATAACACATTATACATAATCATCTTAACACAATTCATCATGAGGCATAACATTAATTAAAGAGATCATCCAATGTCTCTAACTAAAGCTTAGGATTAGGCTACCACCCTAATCCTAACTCTAGGTGAGTCTACCAATCTCAACCTAGTCCACATGCTCGAACCAATTGCTCAAAACCATTTAAAATATTTTAACCACTCACCTCCACATCCAAGCTTAAACACCAAGCATCCATGGCCTTCAATTTCCAGATTTGTTCCCAAGGCTTCACCATCTCAAAACCTCGCTTCTAAACATCTCAACACAAGTAAAACAACCTCGAATCAACTCAACATCAAAGTAGCTAACCCGGAATACCAATTCAAATATCAAACTCAACATATTAAGTCATGACCAAACCCCAACTTTATCTAATTCAAGCAGCCCATAACCTTGATGAAAACTCGAGTTTCCAACACATCTCACACTCACAAATAATTGCTAAATTCAGCCACAACATCAACCCATAGGTGCAAGCCAAGCTCCAACAATTTTCAACCCATACAATTCACCAAAATTTCCATTTTCGTACTCCTATTTTACCCAGCAGAAAATACCATTTTCAAACATCCAAATGACACCTAAATGGTCCCAAAACACTTTCCTAACATACATATACCATCAGCCCTTCAACCTAACTCTAAAACTCACCAAATTTCAAGTTTTAGACTATTCAAAAATGGCCATAAATACCCATTTCGGATTTTTACCCAAAATTACTCATTTTAACATATTATGTGTATTTTAACATGATTAAACAAAGCCCCAACTCAATTTATCAAAACAAGATGAAAAACCCCTTAAAAACCCAAACTTTGATATGAACCCTAATTTTCAAAACTCCATAACTTTGAAATCTAAGACTATGGATAGATAGAGGATGAAGAGGAGATTAAGAAAACATAATTACCTTCAAAAACGCCCTTGATTTGATGAAGAAATCAAAGGGAATAGTAAAGAGAGTTTGAGAGAATTTGGGATGGTTATACGGTGAAGAAGAAGAAGAAATGAGAAAAGATGATAGATAAGGTGGTGTTTATTTTTATTTTGGTTTAATTACCAAAATGATCCCTCCCTTTCTTTCTAAATTCAATTTGCTCACACTAAGGTCAATTTGATTAAAATTAATTTTACCGACTCAGACCAACTAACCCGACTAACTCCTAACCCCAAAACACGGGTGTTACAAATTGGTTCAAGCATGTGGACTAGGTTGGGATTGGTAAACCCACCTAGAGTTGGGATTAGAGTGGTAGCCTAATCCCAAGCTTTAGTTAGAAACCTTGGTTGATCTCTAAGGTGTTGATTTATGCCTCATGTTTAATCGTGTTTATGGTGGTTATGTATATGTTGTTATACATGTATGTTGAGGCATGGCTTAATGCATTATTATATGCATGTTGATGATAAATATGATGGGGATATACATATGTATGAATTATGATGTGATATTTGTGTTAATGATATACATGTGGTGTTGACATGTGAAATGATATTATGAGGTGGTTACATGATTCGAGGATCATGGAGAGTACATGCTAGGCATGGAAATGTGGTTTGTGCATGACGGTAAGTCATGGTGAGTACGTGCTAAGCACGGAAGTTGTAATGAAATGATATTGTGAAAGATTAATGAAATGTGTAGTATTGGCACTAGTATGCTTGGGGTACAAATGATCGATCATTAGGATGTTTAGTGTGCACACGTGAGTCAAAATGCGCGCGTGGTCTTGATGATGGTAGTCATCAAGATGGAGTACAGGTTCGCCCGGAAATCTTTTTATATATATTAGTCGGTGATGAGTGGAATCCCATCGACGGGCGTGAGGATGAGTGGAATCCCCCCCGCGTGAATCGAGGCGTGAGGATGAGTGGAATCCCCTCCGCGTGGACGGTGATGAGTGTAATCCCACCGTCAGGTAATGGTTGTGTTGTTGGATGTGAGTTCCAATGATTATCCGCGTATTCGAGTCATAGCTAGGTGCCAATACGGATTGTGGTTTATGTTACTCATATGTTGAATATATGTGTTTTCCATATGTGTGGTGATGGACTCGTTGAGCATGACATGACATTGATACTATGTTCATGCATCTTTTATATTTTAGCTCATGTGGAACGGAGGTAAGATCATGCATTCCATCATGGTAGTTGCTCGTGCTTGGACCCTGCATTGTCGAAGGTTTGTTTTATGAGCTTACCCTCACTAAGCTTTTATGCTTACGCTCCTTTTTGTTCGACAATGCAGATCAGTAGCTTGTGGGTGGCAAGGGCAGGGAAGGGTCTCCAAGTGTTGCTTTTGGCTGGCTCAAGTATGATCTTTAAATTGTAGATTGTAATAGTCAAGCAATGGGATATGTGTTGTTGATGTGAATGCTTTGTTGTATGTTGATGTTGGTTGGCCTTCGGATGCTTCGTTTGAATTGTAAACCTTGTTTATGTTACATGTCTTGAATGCTTATATGTTTTGTTGGCTAAGGCATGTAACCTTAAAAGTTATGTATGCTTCATTGTGGTGAATGTATGATCTTATGTCTGGATGCCTATCCAATATCTTGTGTACCTTGAGCATCGTTGCTATAGGGTGTATGCCTCTAGAGTGTGTTTGTATGTTGTGTATTCTTCTTGGAGTCGTTTAGGGCGTTTGGGATCAGTTAGAGATGTGTAAAACTGGTTTTGGGAAACTGCAGGCTGCAGGTGTTTCGAAACGAGTTGTGCCGTTTCGGAAAAGGTGTGGTTCCAGGGTCCCCCGTATCGGAACACGTTTCGGTACGGTTTGGCCACTGTGAACCCCTGTTTCGAAACAAGTTTCGAAACGCTTTGGCCACTGTAAGCGCCTGTTTCAAAACGGGTATCGAAACGCCTAGGCGAAACGTGACCCTGTTCCGAAACGGGGTGGAAGCGTTTCGGTATGGGTGTCTTGCTTTTTTTTAAACTGAAGCCCGTGTTCCGAAACGGGTGTCGTCTGTTTCGAAACACAGGCCTAAAATGGGCTGTTTGACATCTCTAATGGGTCTCAAGGGTTAGGCTTAGTCCCTGTTTGCTGTTAGGTTTCTCTCGAGCCTTGTTTCCGCTGTCGTTTCACACATAGGTTTAATAAAAGCATCTAGATAAGATTATAATAAACAAAAAAGTTTTCTAGGGTCGCTAACCGAGGTGGGACCTTAACGGGTTTCGCGTCGGTTTTCCTCGTGTAGCCTACTCGGACCGGTCAGTCGACCAGACCGGGACGAGGGGGTTACAACACAAGTTCAAATTTTGGAGACGACATTGTTGAAAATGACAACTTCACACCCCGAATATGGATTGTAAGACGAACATGTATATTACCAAAAAATTATTATTATTGCAGGCTCATTTACATAAAGTATACTCTCTGAGTTAAAATTAACTTGAACTCATCAATTGGTATAAACGGAAAGGAGAGTCTTATTTTCTTTAGGTGACCTATGTTCTTATATAGTTTGTTCGTACGTTCATTAAAGAACTAAAATTAATAAATAAATATTAATTTATAATCACATCACACGAAAAAAAAATACTTTTAATTTTAACCCAAAATTTAGGATAAAAGTTAACATCTTTATTTTTATTTAATAATATTTATAAACATATATTATCTTATAATCACCTTCAGACTATTTAATAAAAATTTTAAATTAAAGTTTTCGTATGAGGTAAGATAGTATGTCGATTAGCACGTGGTATTAAATAGATAAATTAAAAATAAAGCAAACCTAAATTCATATTCGTTTCGCGACGACTTTTGGTTTACTTTTACTCTTCATCTTTGAATCCACCGGTCAATGGTCATTTCGGAAAAAAAGGAAAAGGCAATCAAATGCTAAATTATGAACTATTAGACCAATAAGGAAAAGGCAATCAAATGCTAAATTATGAACTATTATACTAATAAGGTTTGTTCAAGTGATAAGTATTTTAGTATCACATAAGTATGTTTCGAGTTCGAGATCTTGTGTATGTAAAAAAAATTCGCTCAAAAGTTCATCTACCAAAATCATGTGTGTGACGTAAGCTGGGACGGAATCAAAACTTTATGTTAGGGGACGAACCTATAATCTAGGAGGGGCGGACTTATAAAATTTTAGGAGGGCGAAAATAGATTTTCAATGGAAAATACATAAAAAATTTCTAAAATTTTTCTAAATCATATAGGAATTTCAAATTTTTAGGGTTGGAGACCCCCCTCCAGCCCCCTTTAGGTCCATCCTTGGACGCAAGTCTACCCAGATTAATTAGAGCAAAGCGTTAAGAAATCGTAAGGACAACAAAAAAGAGTTTGTACTATTTGAAAATTTAGTTTTTTCTATTATAATTTAATTGTTTTTCATTTTTTTATTTTTAAAAGATTTATTTTCAATCTCGAGATCAAGTATTTTTTGGTTAATTCTGTTAAATAATTTGGTGATATTTTGAAAATTTTCTTATGTGGAAAATCTAAAGGTTGATGTTATTTTATTGGTGATATGAGATTCAGATTATGCATTAGATTTTTTGAAGTTGGTTATTGAGTTTTTGAAGTAAAGATTTTATGTTAATACTACCTTGTTGATGCTATATTTTTAGCAAAAAAATATGAGTGAGTCGCATCGAGTTTAATTTTTTATATATTTTAATCAGATTGGATTTGGTAAAAAAAAAAACAACATATATATTTCGAAATTTCCTTCTCAAATTCTTTGAAACTTTCTTTAGAACAATTTTTTTTTCATCGAATAACATTAGTGTTTAAAACTCATACTATAATCGTAATCGATATATATCTCATCAAATTAACACATTCATTTTTATCACTATAAAATCTAATTATTTTTAAAACTTTATCGCTGCTATTATGGAGCATCTTGTAACAAATTTATCATATCACTATATAACATTAATTTCACATTAAAGATATGAGAATAACTTTTATTAGAAACTCTCTAACTTATCATCTGAATCGATATAGTTAAAGTACTTTTTCTTTACCCACTTAATTAACAATAGAAATATGTAATTTAAAAAGTGAAAAATATATTCCCAAAAGTGCAAAAACCAATATCGATGATAATTTTTTTACATATATTCTAGAAAACGTACACATTTAATTTTTGGTAAAGTTCACAAATAGTCATTAAGCTTTGATCAGCTATCCAGTTTGACAATCAAACTTTTAATTGCTTCAATGTTACTATTTAAATTTTTAATTTTGCTCCAATTTAGTTATTTACTCGTTAACAACCGTTAAAAAATGACGCGACAGTTAAAGTATTTTGTATAATAACACATTTAGTCCTTTATGTTTGCACATTCAAACAATTTAGTCATAATTCGAAAAAAATAATAAATTTAACCCTCATTATTTACACATTATTTTAATTTGTCATTATTTTTAATTAAAAATAATTTAGCCCAAAATCCTAAACACATTCACACTTTTCCTTGAACGAAACCTTTGCTGTGAAGGGCATTTGGACATTGAAACATCAGAAAAATCGAACTTTCATTTACAAAGGATGTCGTTTGACGGCACAGAAAAAAAAATAACGATTTTCAGCGAAAGATGATTTGTCATCTAAATCTGAGAATACCGTAGAAGACGACTTTGGAGAAATCGAATATCAAGGCATGGATGAAGTGTCCCCTGTAACTCATAAATACATTCTTCTTTTGCAGTCTCCTCCAATTTGGACTTTTCTAGTATGCGGCCGCCTAATTTACGGCTAAAAAACGGCGTTACTAGAAACATCATAAGATATATAATGTATCCAGTAAAGCGCTACCGGATATATTGATATGAAATGATGTATCCGGTAAAAAACATGAAAAAAAAATGAAAAAAATGGTAACCGGCAAATTTAAGTTATCAGTCAAAGATAACAAAATCGGTAAAATTACCTATTTTATTGATCCGAATATCAATATATTCGGTAGCGCTTACCTATTTTGTTATTAAAGTTTAAGCTGATGGAGCCTTCGAAAGTATCTATACTTTTTTAAAAGTATCCATACTTTTTTAAAAAAGATAACAAAATCGGTAAAATTACCTATTTTATTGATCCAAATATCAATATATTCGGTAGCGCGAGTATCAACATATTCGGTAGTATTAAAGTATCGATACTTTTTGTTGATACTTTTTTAAAAGTATCGATACTTTCGAGCCACATTGCAACCGGTTACATTGCTTTTTAAAAAAGTATCGATACTTTTAAAAAAGTATGGATACTTTCGAAGTATCAACAAAATAGGTAAGCGCTACCGAATATATTGATATTCGGATCAATAAAATAGGTAATTTTACCGATTTTGTTATCTTTTTTAAAAACGCATGGATACTTTTAAAAAAGTATAGATATTTTCGAAGGCCCCATCAGCTTAAACTTTAATAACAAAATAGGTAAGCGCTACTGGAAACATTATAAGATAAATAATGTATCCGGTAAAGCGCTACAATTTTACCGAATATATTATGTTTACCGGTCACCTTTTTAACCGGTTACGCCGTATATTAGCCGTATATTAACCGCCTTACCGCAGAACTACCCCTCTAACTTCCATGAAAAAAAAAGGTATGTTTCAAGGAGCTTACACTACCCTTTTTCCTTTTCTCATTGAAACCATAAATAACGAGGGTTACATTCTTTTTATTTTTTTTGAATTAGGTCTACATTGTTTGAATGTGTAAACATGGATGACTAAATGTGTTATTATGTAAAATATTTTGACTGTCACGTTACCCTTTTAACGGCTGTTAACGGGCCAGTGACTAAATTAAAACAAAACTAAAAATTTAATGATAACATTAAAATAATTAAAATTTTAATTATTGGATTAAATAAACTGATAAAGCTTAATGACCATTTATGAACTTTACCCTTAATTTTTTTTTTTGTGTTATGTTAATTTAAAATTTTCTTTGATGAGAATGAATAAAACAATGCATGCATCATTGCCACCTTAGATGCTTTTCTTGACATTTGTCAATTTATTCTTTACTTTCTTTTTACTTTTTATCATTATGTGACGAGAAATTTTTTATTTTAGTGACATATATGATCTGATATTTTTGTTAAATGTGTGAAATATGTTGTTGGAATAATATATTATGCCCATTGAAGTAATCGAGAATAAGAATATTAGTTACAAATGCAGTTCAACCCTGCAATTTTGGGCGACTTTTTAAAGGCTTTACAGACAAGACAAGCAAACGACTTTTTCTTTTTTGTCTTTTGCAAGGCTTGTTTGGTTCAGGTACGTAATGTTTTTGAGAGAACGTGAAATAAAAAATAAAAAAGAATTATCACGTGTGTATTGTTAATATTAACCTAGGGCCGATAATATTAGGTTTATCAATTTTATCCATTCATTATATATATATATATTAGGCAAATATATTATATGTATACATATTTTAAATTATTATAATATAATATTTTAACTTAATACATTAATGAAAATGGATTAGTAAAAATAGACAAAATTATTAGTTATCATATTAAATATAAATAATTTATTATGAAAGCTACTTTTGTTCGGTAGACAATATGGTTAAGTTAGCTGATTATGTAGAGTAGGCACATTTGGTCGGTTGGTCAAGCTAATTATTTTTGTTCTCTCATATTTTCTTAGGTCATGGGTTCTAGACCCACTATAACCACTCTCATTCCTTTCTCTAAAGTCTATTTCCCCTCACCTCTAGGTAGGGGTTGGAATCGAGTTGGGCGGGGACGGTTTTATATTCTCCACTCCGTTCCCAACACTTACAGTTTCAAGAAATCCTCATTAAATGCTTCGGGGATTTTTTCGTCCCCATGCCTCTCCGCGCGAATCCCTACGATTTTCGGGGAATCCCCATGCCCAAAAATATTAGACAAAATTACTATTTTACTGACCAAAATAAATGGTCAATTTAATTTAAAATATAAAGTTTAGATACTTCGATTGGGAGCAGTTACGAGATGATGAAGATTGAAATAGTGTTGTGTTGGGGAAGATTTAGACAATGGTTTTAGCTTATATCTAAAAATTAAGATAGAACATGTTGAGAAACTTGAGTGTGTCTAGGTTTGAGAGAAAGTTGAAGTGATAATAATATAGTTAGAACTTTTTTATTAAGATATATATTAGGGGTATATAAATAAATATACCTAGGACTTTAGGTTAAATTAGGAGTCCTACTTTACATTAAATACTTACTCTATCACTAGGTAATTCGACTAAGACTTTAATTCTACTAGTACAATTTAACTACAATAATAAGTTTTTTACTCGTCTAAACTAACACTCCCCCTCAAGCTGGAGAATATACATTGTATAATCCCAACTTGAATAGAAATCTGTCGAAAAGAGCTTTTGGTAGAGCTTTGGTGAGTATATCTGCCACTTGTTCTTCTGATGGACATATTCTAATGAGGCAACTCTACTAGTTAGCTTCTCTGCAATGAAGTGTCTGTCAATTTCAACATGTTTTGTTCTGTCATGTTGAATAGGATTCTTCGCAATTTAAATGGTTGATTGATATCACAAAAAACTTGAAAATCTTCTGCTTGAGTCATTCCAAGTTCTTTGAGTAACTTTACTAGGCAGATGCCTTCACACATGCCCAAGGCTAGAGCTCTATATTCAGCCTCTGCACTGCTTCTTGAAATCACAGTTTGCTTTTTGCTTTTCCATGTCACCAAATTACCCCATACGTACGAACAATACCCACTGGTTGATCTCCTATCAGTCAGTTCGCTGGCCCAGCTTGCATCTGTAAATATCTGAACAGTTTTGTTAGAAATATTCTTGAAAATTAAACCATGTTCAGGTGTACCTTTCAAAAAACGCAAAATCATCTTTGCTGCTTCCATATGTACCTACCTTGGATTTGTCATGTGTTGGCTTACAATATTAACTGAAAAAGATATATCTTGCCTTGTTAGTGACAAATAAATTAATTTTTCTACCAGTCTCTGGTACAACCTCTTATCTTCCTTGGGATTGTCATCATCCTTACTGAATTTTAAACCAGCTTCCATAGGCGTATATGCAGGTTTACATCCAAGTAGCTCAGTTTCTGCCAGTAAGTCTAAAACATAATTTCTCTGATTTATGACTAGTCCTTTGCGTAATCGTGCAACCTCCATGCCTAAGAAGTATCTCAATTTCTCTAGGTCTTTGATTTCAAATTTCTTACTCATGAAAGCTTTTAATCGACTCACTTCTTCTTCATCATCACCTGTTAGAATTATATAACCCACATAAACAATAAGGATAACCCTTTTATTTGATGATGTTACCTTAAAGAACAGAATGTGATCTGCCGTTGACTGCCTGTAACCATTCTCCAAAATAACCCTAGTGAATCTTTCGAACCATGCTCTAGGTGACTGTTTTAGGCCATATAGTGCCTTGTTTAGCTTGCAAACTTGTCGATTCTATCCAACACCCTCAAGCACTGGTGGAATCTGCATATAGACCTCATCCTCAAGGTTACCATTAAGAAAAGCATTCTTAATGCCAAGTTGGTGTAATTTCCTATCACAATTTACAACAAGACTCATTAAAACTCTAACATAATTAAGTTTGGCAACAAGAGCAAATGTCTCCTTATAATCAATACCATAAGTCTGCGTAAAGCCTTTAGTAAGCAACCTAGCTTTATATCTCTGTATACTCTCATCTGAGTTGTATTTGATGGCAAAAACCCACTTACAACCAACAAGCTTCTTACCTTGGGGAAGGTCCGTAATAGTCCATGTACCATTTTTATCAAGTGCCTCAATCTCCTCTTGTACAACCTTTTTCCATTCCAGAATTTGCAAGGCCTCCTCAATAGTTTTAGGAATTTGTTCACCATCTAGGGATATTGTAAAAACCTTAAAAGAAGACATCAAATTCTCATAGGCAACATACCTCTAAATAAGATGTTTTGTACACTGCCTTACCCATTTTCTTTTAGCAATAGACAAATAATCAAATTCAAGGAGATGAGAGGAATACTAGTAGAATCATTACCTTCATTGTCTTCACAGGAAGCTGGACTAAAATCCAATTCTTGACGAGTGCTAGATTGCAAAATGGTCTCTGGAATAGTTCTCCTTTTTCTAGTGTAAACCTGTAACTGTTTGGGAGGTTGTAAAGGGGATTTGTTTGTGGTTTGAGTTCCTGTTGGTGATGATTATGGAGTAGACAAGAGAAAAGGTGAAGAAACCGAGGGAGTGGAAGAATTCTAAGGCTCAAGTGGTAATGGACAAGATGGAATTAAGGAAGGAAAAAGAGTAGAGGGAACATATATGTGAGAAGGCTGGAATGCATCATCATTCTTCCCCTGAATTGCATTCGTCGAATAGTAAGGTTCCTGTTCAAAGAACTGAAGATCCAAAGAAACAAAAAATTTGCGTGAAAGAGGATAGTAACATTTGTAGCTCTTCTTTAGTGAAGAATACCCTATGAAGACACACTTAAGGGATTTAGGGTCAAGTTTGGAACTAGAGGGATTCAAATTTTTAACAAACACAGTACACCCAAACACTCTTAAAGGAAGATTAGATGACAAGGGTTTAAAGTGAGGAAAAAAGGAACATCTCTAGGTGTTTGAAAGTTTAAGACTCGACTAGGCATACAATTAATTAGATAAGTGGATGTTAACAAGGCCTCACCCCATAAACATTTAGGAACATTGTGGGTGAACAAAAGGGCTCGGGTTACCTCTAGTAGATGCCTATTCTTTCTCTCAACTATCCCATTCTGTTGGGGTGTATCAACGCAAGAGCTAATATGCACAATTCATTTTTCTTTCAAAAAATCACCTAAGGATTGATTAAAAAACTCTATTCCATTCTGTTGGGGTGTATCAACGCAAGAGCTAATATGCACAATTCCTTTTTCTTTCAAAAAATCACCTAAGGATTGATTAAAAAACTCTCTCCCATTATCAGATTTAAAGGTCTGAATTTTAGTGTGAAATTGGGTTTCAACCATGGTGTAAAAAGTCTCAAACGCTTTTGCAACTTCTGGTTTTTCTTTCAATAGGTAAGTCTAGGTTGTTCGACTGCGGTCATCAATGAAAGTTACAAACCATCTATTACCTGTAACGTTATTCACTTTAGAAGGACCCCAAACATCACTGTGTATAAGAGAAAAAGGATGTGAGGGTTTATAAATAGATGGCAAATAAGATTGTCTTGTTTGTTTGGCAAGAGGACAAATAGGACATTGAAAAGAAGATGGCTTTTTTATTAACAAATAATTTAGGGAACAACTTTTCAATATAATAAAAGCTTGGATACCCTAATCTAAAATGTAATAGCATGACATCTGATTGTCCTAAGGAAGTAAAACAAGATGGAGTAGGTGATCTTTTACTGTGAAGAACATAAAGACCATTCTGCAAGCTAGCACTTGCAATCCTCTTCTTCAAGTCCAGTGCCTGTAAAAACAATTGGAATCAGTGAGCTGGAAAACACATCTTAAATCTTTAGATAGCTTGCTAACAGACAAAAGATTACAGTCCAACTTAGGCACATATAACACATCTTTAAGGATTAAATCATTGGTAACAAACACAGAACCACTATCTTGGATGGGTGAGAAGAAACCATTAGCTATCTTAATTGAAGATTTAAAAGATGACTATTTAAAGTCAAAAAATAATTCCTTGTTACAAGTCATATGATCAAAAGCACCAGAATCGATAATCCATGTAGATTGAGTCGAAGTAGAGAGAAGTGCAGTAGAGACAAAGGAATTATGTGTACCTCCAATTTCAACTAAAGCTATGTTTCCTTCACTAGTGGGTGTAAATTTACTGAACATCAGTTGCAGTTGGGCCATTTGTTGCTTGGTGAAGCCGGTAGATGTGGAGGAAGAAGCAATAGGTGAAGATATGTCTTTTTGTACCTTGTTGGCTGGAGGTTTCCAATCGGCTGGTTTCTCATGTAATTTCTAACAGTTGTCCTTAAGATGTCTAGGTTTTTTGCAGTAGTCACCAAAGGTTCTCCCTCGTCTAGGCTTGTGAGAAGAAGATGTCTGAGTGACCAATGCTGAGTTGTCAGGAATAGGAGCTTCAAGGATCATGTACAACCGTTTACTCTCTTCTCTAGGAGAGGATTGAGACCAAGGATCCGAGACTTGATGGGATCCATGTCTCGATTGAGGCCACTAAAAAACTGGAAAATTTTTCTTTTGCTCAATAATTTTCATGTAAAGCACAACATATGTAGGATCTACCCAATCGTGAGCCTCAACAAGATCAATTTGTTGGCACAAATTTGTTAGAGTTGTGTAGTATTGAGTAACATTCATCGCTTCAAGACGGAGGCCGTACTTTCAATTCCAAACAATTCAGAGTTGTTGTTTGTACTTGAATATGTATCTCGCACAACTTCAGGGGCCATCGAATTTATCAACTAGGACATAACCCTGCCATTCTCTTGTGTCCACTTCTCAACGGATGAGTCATCGACAGAAGGCTTCTTGATTTTCCCATTGATGTAGCCAAGAGTTCATCTTACAATCAGAAAGATTTTTACAAATTGGGGCCAATAGATATGATTATTTCCAACAAATCGATGACAAAGAATAGTCGAGGGTGAAGAATCTGAAAAATTTGCCATTTGAACCACCGTGAAAGAAGAAGATTGGAGTTTACTCGAACTGGATGGAGTATCCATAAAAAGGAATTAATTCGATAGGATCGAATTAGACTAATACCATGAAGATAAACAGAAAGTGTTCTGCTTATTAGAAAAAAGAGTAAAAAACTCTTACTTACCGCATAGGTTACACTCGATACATATTTGTAGCCTAGGACTTTAGGTTACATTAGAAG
Organism: Hibiscus trionum; assembly: GCA_030270665.1. NCBI lineage: Eukaryota > Viridiplantae > Streptophyta > Magnoliopsida > Malvales > Malvaceae > Hibiscus > Hibiscus trionum. Next base: position 3,914,414 of record BSYR01000016.1, read on the forward strand.
TCCTACTTTACATTAAATACTTACTCTATCACTAGGTAATTCGACTAATACTTTAATTCTACTAGTACAATTTAACTACAACAACAAGTCTGTTACTCGTCTAAACTAACAAAATAAATAAGTATATATATATATTATTTAAAAATCTTGTAAAATATCGAGATCCTTGAGAATATTTTTTAGGGATCCCCACGATTATTTATATGGTTACGGTTCAGTTATCTCCATGGTTCGGATATAACAATCTCCATCCCTATCTCCATTTGAGCTTCGGTGGTAAAACTTCTCCCGTCCCCGTCCCCGTGGGTAAAATTTTTGGTTATTCCTCATACCCGTCAGTTCGGATCCCCACAATTTTCAAATATTCCCCATCTAATTCCCACCCCTACCTCTAGGTAGGATAAAGATCAAATTTAGGTTCAACAACTTATGTTTGCAAAACAATATAATTGACTAAAAAAGTAAAGCTTGTAAAACAAGATAAAAAAGGTGGAGACCAAAGATTTGATAATGGGATTTGGTTCAACAACTTATGTTTGCAGGGTTTTATGTAGAGAATGAATCCGTTATACAAACTTCAATGATATAAGTCTTGTGGGTAGGTCAGGGGTGCAGCTAAAAGACGGTAAGTTTCGAAATTTGTCATCGAACTAAAATTTTAGACTTCTTGATATAAGTAGGGCTGTAAATGAGACGAGACAGATCACGAGCTACTTGAGCTCGACTGGTCAAAGCTCGGTCAACACTTCACTCGATTGGACTCGACTTGAGCTCAAACTCGGCTCGAGTTCTTAACGAGCTGAGCCGAGCTACTTGATACTCGACTCGAAAAGCTTGCGAGCTACTCAAAAATATAATACACTATTTTTTAATTTTTAAAATTAAACTGAACTAAAATGTAGGTTGGATGTTTTTTGTTGTTATGTTATGTTAGTTTAATTTTTAGTTTAACTTTCTTTATATTTTCATGTGTACTTTTTCCTCCTACTAAGATTAGAGGTTTTTAATGAGTCACATGGAAATATTTCTTTTGTATGATTTTATATACAATAAAATCATGCAATTTGATCAATAATAATAATAATAATAATAATAATAATAATAATAATAATAATAATAATAATAATAATAATAATAATAATAATAATAATAATAATGAAACGAGACAGATCGCGAGTTACTCGAGCTCGACTCGGTCAAAGCTAGACCAATATTCGACTCGATTGGACTCGAGCTCGGCTCGAGTTCTTAACGAGCCGAGTCGAGCTCAACATACTCAAGCTCGAGTCAAGCTCGAACTCGACTCGAATTCTTAACGAGTTGAGTCGAGTTCAGTACTACTCGAGCTCGACTCGGCTCATTTACAACCCTAGCTCTAAGTATCAATACTTACAAAAACCTAAAATATTATTAGAAGTGATAAGTATTGATACTCGAAGCTAAGTTTTGATACTTAACCACCAACCTAAAATGTTATCAGAAAGTGTAATATTTTCAAGGGTAAACTACACCGGATACCATTAAACTATGGCCTCTGAGTCGAAAATACCACCAAACTTTAAAACTCTTCAAAACTAGCACTGAACTTTAATATTTGAGTCGAAAATGCTACTCCGCCGTTAACCGTTAATTCCTCCGTTAAGTCAAAACAACGTCGTTTTGGTGTGGCTGTTTTGAAGCCTAATTTAGCCCAAAACGACGTCGTTTTGCTAAAGGAAAAATATGAGAACCATGCACTTAGGGTGTTTTAAACCCAAGACCTTTAGGGGAAAGAGCTAAGCCTTAACCATTGAACCAACATAACATTATGTAATATTTTACCACAAATATTATATATCTCAAACTAATTCAAATTATTTTATAAAATAAATAATATTATAAATAATATTAACATATAAAAACATAAATATAATAAATTTAAAATTATTATAAAATAATTATAAATTGTCTCCAATTTCCAAAAAAATGTTATATTTGTCCTTTTCAAGCTGCTATTCTGACTTTGTTCTTACTCTCAACCCTAACTTTTTTTATATTTACTTATAGAAAACTAATAAAACATGATTAAAGATGTGTACATTAAATCCTTGCTAAAGGCTCAAAGAGAAGTATCTCAAATAAAATAAAGAGTAAACTACACAAATGACCACTTAACTATATGGTTGGTGTTGATATGACCACTATACTTTTTATTTTGACAAATATACCACTAAACTATGTAATTGGTTCTAATCAGGCCACCAACCATTAAAGAAAACAAAAATGCTGACGTGGCATGTTAAATAAAACCGGTATAATTACACATTTTGTTATTGTTAAAGAAAACGAAAATGCTGACACATGTAATTATACTGGTTTTATTTAACATGCCACATCAACATTTTCATTTTGTTTAACGGTTGGTGGCATGATTGAAACCAATTAAATAGTTTAGTGGTATGTTTGTCAAAATTAAAAGTATAGTGATCATATCAACACCAACCCCATAGTTAAGTGGTCATTTGTGTAGTTTACCCTAAAATACATTAGTACACAACACAACGAGGATAGTACTGAGAATCATTGTAACCCCCTATTTTGACTTAAGGGTTTGTAACAAATTGAAATTGACGATTTAGAAACTTTTCCCTCAAGTAAGATTATTTATGAAAAACCGTGCCGAAATTATTATTCAATATAAATGATAATCTTTAATGTTTCATCTTAAAACAAGCATGCTAAAATAGTTTATCAAATCCCAAAAATAATAAATATCCTAAGTCCACTTTTACAACCAAATCTAAAAATACTTAAATAATTAAATATAAGTCTAGAACAAAACATACTGATAAATAGTATCAAATATTGTTCGTACAAGGTCCTCCAAGTACCGAAACCTAAGTCTGGAAATCTGAAACAGATACTAAGGGGGAGTCAGCTATAAAGCTCAGTGTCTCTCTAAAGTGTATAACAGAAGTCAATCCAACAGTCAAACAATAAATCAAGAATTAACAGATATTCCGAAGTATTACAAGCAATGCATATAGATATCATCATGACATGCACCCATCTACATCACCGTCCGAAGAGTGAGGTTCCCCTGAACCACTCTACACCGCAACACCAAGTCCGAAGCAAAACTCATCCCGAAAGATGGAACTACTAATCCGAAGCGAAGTTCAACCCGAAGGATGAAGTCGCTGAGCTTCCTCCATACAATATCCCAACCCAATGATATGACATGTAATCCGATTTTAGAGTCTGAATGCAATCTTGTTAAATAACTAAGATGCACGTACATAATAATCCGATTCTGATATGTGTTACATAACATGATCACAACATCCGAGTCATACATTATTGTCAGATAACAGAGCAGAATAGCATACAGTCGAGTCATGCAATATTTATCAGATAATAGAGCAGAATAACACATAAAATATTTCTCAATTAACCGAGCATGATAGCACATAATATTTTTCATACAGATCACGCAATCAGACAACACATACATGTAGCACAGACAGAGAACACACCTTAGGCAGCTAAATAGTCAACGTCGATAGTGACGTCTCCCACGCTCAGCCCTAGCGGAAGGTCGGACAAAATCAGCTCCTAAAAATAAAGAACATTATATGAGATTTCCTACTATGCCACAATCGAATAAACTACGCTTAACAGAAATCTTACTAGCAGATCTCGAAGACTGTGCCACCGAAGGTCTGCCTGGCGAAGGAGGAGGTAAAGTCTCGGGGTTAGAGTCCACGTCACCTGAACACATAAACAACCGAGTCAAATTCTGATGCAACACTTTACAAAAATCTGAGCTCAACAAATAAACTTGATCCAAAAAGGTATTTCGGGTTCGAATTTGAAGAAACGGACAGCGGCAACGGAACCGGAACGTCGAAAAACATAAGGGTGGACTCAGCCGAAAAAGTCAACGCGAAAGTCATCGCTGACGTCAGCCTGCATCAGCCTTGCAACAGCAGATGACGTCACTGCTGACGTCATCCATCTCGGTCAACCAGGCCGGTTCAGTTCAGAGCACTGGTCCGGTTCCATTTCCCCAATCCGGTTCGGTTCAACCATACAACCCCAAATCAAATGCAAAAACCCTAATCCCCCAAATCAACCAAACCCTAAATCTAATCTTGGTGGCGCCCGACCACTCCAGCACTACCAGCGAACCCGACGGCTCTACCGGCCACGACCAACGTGGCGCAACTAGTGCCCGACATCGGACACGGCCAACACGACGGCGACGGTAAATCTGAAGCCCAACAGACCCAACCACGTCACTCACCCAATCGTGAGACGAAAGCGGCGCTCACAGAGGACGGCGGCGGCAGGAGTTCTCGAAGGAAACTCAAACGTTTCCGATGACAATGGCGGCGACAGAACGCGACAACGACGCGCGACGAGTGACAGCGGCTGGGTTTTGTTCGCACAGCGACGACGAGTGCTCCGGTGGTCTCAAAATGCTTGAACGACGATGAAGGCCCCCTTGGCCGGAGCTTCGACGGAAAAACGGGGAAGGTTTTAATATTATATTAATTTTCTTTTGTTTTTAGAGAAAACCAAGAGAGAGAGAGAGAGCGGCGCAAAAAGACAATCTGATACAAAAGGAGTGTTTACTCTAGATAAATGGGTAAATTACAGAAGAAGTCTCTATTTTTGCCCGCCTAACAAAATAACCACCAAACTTTTAATTTATTCAATTAGGTCCCAAATTTAATTTAGGTTAAATTCCGAATTTTTCCCCAAATTCTAGGGTTTCTAATTGGGAATTCTCATAATTAGGGTTTTCAAATTGAGGCTAAAATGGGGTGTTACAATCATAACAAGAAACAAAGGAAGAAAAAAACAAAGGACATACCCCTATATTGTCAAAAGAAAGTAAGAAAGTAAGAAAATCAGGATAACCTATCCGTAGCATCATGGGTGGAGCTAGCTGGGGAGTATGGATGTGTCAAATGACACTAAAAAAGTTTCGGATGAAATAAATCTTTATAAATTTTATTTAAAAATATATATTAAAAATAATATTAACACCACTTATAAAATAATTAACATTTTTTCTGTAAAGAAATTACACAAGCTTACTCCACTCGCTATGAAATTGCGACACCACAAAATTATATTTTCTGACTCCGCCCTCACGTAATATCACAAGTTGACACTTTACTAGAAAAACTAAGGAACAATCATCGAGAGAGCTCCTAATGAGAAGGTTCAAAATTTTAGAGACCAATATAGAATGAGTCATAGTTTGTGGATGAAGTTGAAACGCTTAAAATTTTGAGAATTAATTTTAAAAAAAGATTATAATTTGAAAATAAAATTAAAATATTTAAAAAATTTAATTAAAAAGAAAAACCATACTTTAAAGATGTCTGATACAATTAACTCTTCTATTTGCATTTACTTATGTATACGTTAAGGACACATAACAAGGGGTAGACGGATAGAAATAATGGAATGTATGTGGGTCTATTTCACATATAAAATTTCGGTGGAGATCTAAATTGGAATATAACAAAAACAAAGAGAAAATTCATTCATGTAATTAATTAATGAAAAGAAAGTGAGAAAAGAATATATGGGAGAAAAAGTAGGGTGGGGACTTGGGTGGGGAATACCCAAAAATTGCAGGGATTCGAACCGACGGGATATGGAATAATCGAATTCTTCACCCATGGGACAGGGACGAGAAAAGTTTATCACCGAAGCTCAACTAGGGATGGAGACGAGGATTGCTATATCCGAACTGTGGGGATAACTGAACCGTAATCGTATAAATAACTGTGGGGATCCCAAAAAAATATCTGCAATGATCCCAATATTTTACTAGATTTTTTTTTTAAAAATACATACTTAATTATCTATATACCCCTAATATATATCTCAATAAAAAAACCTAACTATATTACTATTGGATGAGTCTACCACGTGCGACGAACATCGATGAACACCACTAATGATGAACACCGATGAACACCATTAAATTAATTAATAAAGATTTAAAAATTTAAGGACCCATCATACAATTAATAATTATTTTTAAAAAATTCAATTAAATTATTTTTTATATATATTAAAATTTTATTTTTTAATAAGGATAAACTATATATTTAGTACCTCACTTATTTCCGTATTTCTATTGAACCCTCATTATTTAAATATTATTTAAATTTGATCATATTCTTTATAAAAAATGATTTAACCCTCAACCTAAAACCCTAAACTATTAAACCTTAAACCTTAAACTCTTAAACATATACCCTAAACCATATACCATTAAAAATAATTTCACCATCATCGACAGAATAGTTATCGTTTACCGCTCGTTTTGATTAGCGCTCAATGTGTTGTGAAAATTAGTGATCGTTGTTAACATTATATTAGGAACCCTGTAATGTTTGAGATGTATTGTATTCTGTCGAATATGTGTTTTATCGTAAATTAATTAAACTCGAATCTCCTAGAATTAATTTTGATATATAAAAAAATAATTTAATTAAATTTTTTAGGAGAATTCAACGATTCATTGAATTGAATCGATGATGGTGAAATTCTTTTTAATGGTATATGGTTTAAGGTATATGTTTAAGAGTTTAAGGGTTTAAGGTTTAATAGTTTAGGGTTTTAGGTTGAGGGTTAAACTATTTTTTATAAAGAATAGGGTCAAATGGAAATAATATTTAAATAATGAGGGTTTAATAGAAATACGGAAATAAGTGAGGTACTAGATATATAGTTTATCCTTATTAAAAAATAAAATTTTAATATATATAAAAATAATTTAATTGAATTTTTAAAATAATTATTAATTGTATGATGGATCCTTGAAATTTTAAATCTTTATTAATTAATTTAATGGTGTTCATCGGTGTTCATCATTAGTGGTGTTCATCGATGTTCGTCGCACGTTGTAGAATTTTCCTATTACTATTACTTCAACTTTCTTTCAAACATATCCACACTCAAGTTTCCCGACATGTTTTTATCTTAGTTTTAAGATATAGGCTAGCCTTGTCTAAATCTTCCCCAACACAACAATCTTTCAATTTTCATCATCTCGTAACCGCTTCTAATCGAAGTATCCAAACTTTATATTTTGAACTAAATTCACCATATATTTTTGTCAGTAAAATAATATTTTTGTTTAATTTTATGGGATGGAGATTTCCTGAATACTGCAGAGATTCGCGCGGGAGGGTACAAAAAATTTCTTGAAGCATTTAATTAAATTTGCCAAAATCGTAACCGCAAATGTTGAGAAAAGAGTGGGGAAGGCAAAACCGTCCCCGCCCACCCGATTCCCACCCCTAGAGAAATCAAACTAACTATATATAAATCAATGGTTCTAATAACCCCTTTGATGATATAGCAAAGTAAAGTAGTTTAGTGTCTTGTTTTTCAGACCCAAAAGCTCTAAAAACTTACCTCTTTGCCGACATGCCTCTTTACGTGCCAAAATCCATAAATCTTGCCATAAATGAAGAACAATTGAAGGCCATCTTCAAAGAACAAGACACCAACGGGGACGGTCGTCTAAGCAAGGCGGAGTTGTCGAAAGCTTTCGAAAAACTGGGTTCCCGCAACCCTGGGTGGCGAGTTCGTCGTTCACTACACCATGCCGACACGGACGGAGACGGATCCATTAGTTTGAACGAGCTGGAAGAACTTGTCAAATATGCAGTCAAGCAAGGATATGGCGCCAACTAGGTTCATAAAATATGTGCTTATTCAATAAAATCATCTAATGTTATGTATTTGCTTGTGTTTTGATTGCTTGCAATTTCGTATTACCTAATTGTTGAGAGAAAAGAAGTGTTTCTGTTTTATTTCTACCCCATATAAGTTGTATTGATATTAACAGCAATGAATTGCTATCTGTTTGTTTGTAATAATTTCCTACTTTTCTTATATATTATCTTTCATATGAATAAAACGCACACATGACCACAATACTAAACCCTTATTTATATAGGGTTATATTTTGATAAACAAGATGGATACTAAACTCAAAACCTTAAATCTTAAATTCTAAACTCTAAAATCTAAATTGATAAACCTTAAACACAAACCTAAACTCACAAACCTTAAAATTGTTTACACAAGCTTAAGTATCAAAGTATTTTCTATTTAACTATGCCTAACGTTATTTAAATATTAAACTAATATGAAATAAAAATATTTAATAAGTTCACACACAAAAATAGCTAATTAGTTGAAAAATACAACAAAAGATTTATATGAACAAAACCCCTTATTTTAGGGACTATAATAAAAAAATTAAAATTATATAATACCTAAGAAAGTTGTAAGAATGACCATTTTAAATACAATCCATGTAAAGTGCATATATTAAAACAAATAATAATAATACATCCACAAGAGATAGAATTCCCCAATTGAAGTGCAGGCATGCATACTACACCAGGTAGGGGTGTTCAAATTCGAATACCGGGTATTCGGGTACTCGAATTGTGGGGTAGTACTATGGTCGGCCCGAGTATTGCGGGTACCCGAAAATTGCGGGTGCCCGGAAAATTGGGTACTTGAGTACCCGAATATATATATATATATATATATATATATATATATATATATATATATATATATATATATATATATATATAAATATAAAAATATTTTTAATATAAAATATAAAAAATATATTTATTAGTTTAAAATAAAAATATGTATTTATTAAATATAAAAATATAAAAAATTTAAGATTTTGTATTAGTTTAATATATATATATATTGAATATAAAAAATATTAATTTTAAATATATCCAGGTACCCAAAAATTTCTAATATTTTGACCTGGGCAAAAAAAAAATCGGGTAAATACTCGGTTATTTATGTTCGGGTAGTCGGGTCGGGTATTTTTGAACACCTCTAACACCAGCATATTGTCATGGGGTTATTACCCTCTTCTCAAAAGACATGTCTAATAGAATATTCAGCGCCGCCGTTTATATATTCCAAGACCTCACTTTTCGTTTTCGATGTGAGATTATTGTCTCCACCTCTTCTTAAGCGTGACAATATGCTGATGGAATACAATGAAATGGTACTGACAAATGGCATCTCGTAAATTCTTATAATATATTTTTTCAGAGATTCGACGTGGATTTCTAAAGATAATATTCTTAGTTAGTGATCGGCCTAATCTTCTTCCCATTCTTCGGAGAAATTATATCATGAATTGTTGTGTGTTTTGAGTGCTACGCAAACGCTGCAAGTATACACGTCGCAAGAAATAAAGTGACATGTATCAAGTATGTCTCCACAGGGATTGGTTTGGGTCACTTTGTTTAAATTATTGCACTATAAAAATAAATAATATTGAAGGTGATAAATAATAAATAAAATAAACTTAAGTAAATAGAAAAGAAGAAAAGAGTAATCAATTGAAGACAGTAGGCTGGGTTATCGTGAGTAGTGGTATTACGAATAGATTGTTTGGGCAATTGATTGCTGTGGAAATTGTTCAATTCCCATAGTAACTGGGTTCCTTTCGTCAAAGCTCGACATGTTCTTCAATATCTCCTTGTTATCCCTAAACCAAAGAACTGGTCAATTGTGCATGCCTTGGGATACATCCCTGCGTTAACTTTAGGTGAACAATAACTGATCTTACGCTCCTTTTAACTGTTAAAATCTGAATCTTATTCCTAAGATGGATTAACCTCCATTAACGATTTGTTGAATGAAGATCATGCTCATTCGTTTCTTGAATCTAACTCTCCCGATGTTAGATAAATGGATACCTCTCAACATCCTCTCCCAATTCACTTGAAATCAAAATAAGAACCAAGAATGAACAAACTTTTAATTTAAATTACAAACAAGAACCAACAATCTAATCGTCTATCAAAACCACAAACCCAAAATAATCTCAGCCAATTTACATCAATTCATGACTGGGTTTAAAAGATATACAAAAGAAAAATTAACAACCATAGATCACATAAGAATAAAGAAGAAGAAGAAGAAGAAGAAGGTGTGTGCGATCTGCTTTCTCTCCCTAATCGACTCTTCAATTCGCTTTGTCACATGTTGGATCTCTATTTAAAAAGATGATCCGATCGGTTATTTGCTGATAGGAGGAGTTGATTCTCGTTAAAATTTTTTGGAGTTAAAATTTTTATCCGATCAAACTCTTTTAATTATGCAGATTATGCTTGTTGTTAAGGATAGGATTAGACATGATTCAAATTGGATAAAAGATAATTAATCATTTTCATCTTTATCTTCAAAAATTTCTCACAAATTTGAGTCTTTTTTCCATAAAATTCTGCTTGTAAATTCGAATTTTAGAGAGTTATCTCTTGCTTTTCTAACTTATCCAGAACTGGGCAGATTTATTCAGAATCGACGGCAATCAGGTTCAACATGCCCTTCAGATTTCACCTCAATTGTTACGACAAGCCTTTCAATATTCTTCTTAATTGCCACAGCAAGTAGCACTTGCCACGACAATCTTAACCTGCACAAAATAAATACACAACAACTTTTCCACGAACAACAACCAAAATAACTAAAATGCAATACCAAGCTCAATAATGAAAGAAACTAGGTAATTATGTATGAATGTCAAATAATGCAACTAAAATGTGCTTTAAGTCTAACAATAATATGATTAAAAAGGGCAAAGAAAAAACAATACTTTTGCACATTCATCATGAGTCATTCCCGCCACGTCATACATGAGACCAAGCAATCAAATGTATCCATTTCATTAATTTTTACATCTCATTTTTTTACCAAGTGAATATTCACTCATATTTACTGTAAATTAAATTTAAAAATAGATGAGATTTAAAAATTAATAAAATAAATTCATTTGATCGGTTAATCTCATGTATGACATGGCGAGAATGACCTATGATATAATTTCTTCATTCTTCGAATTTTTACGTTAATAATAAGTGTCGTGATAAGTTACATTACTAAACCTTAAAAATACCTTAATGAAGAAACAGCCACGAAACCCAACCACCATGTTCGTAATAGGCTCCTTGCATTTGGACAACAATTAAATGTTTACTATAATTGTAATCTCTCTCGTACTTTTTCTGCATCTATGGGCTTCATTTATGCATGCTTTTACAAAGGGATAATGGAGAATATTAGGCAACTTTTGCAAAAGCTATACTAATAATTCTTTTGCCTATCTAAAACTTTTAAAGCCTCTTTGTTTTGTTTTTATAGGCATCTTGCATTACATGTTTAATCCAATTTCCATATTGTATTTTTTAAAGCCTAAAGAACGATGGCAAAAGTGGGAGATATAGAATAAATTTGAGAAGCCTTCAAACAATGGTATATTAGGAAGATAGGTAGAAAGAAAGCAAGCAAGCAAATAGTGACAGACTTCGAGGGCTTTGATTATTAAAACTCGAAGCTACTCCATCGATGGCAAGCGCAGAATGACGATCGATGAGTTCAAAAGAAGGTTAAAGTGGTTCGATGAAGATAGAGATGGAAAGATTAGAAAAGATGAGCTCGCGGATGCCGTGCGAGTCTCAAGTGGATGGTTTGCTAGGAAGAAGAGCAAGTGTGGAATACGATCTGTGGATGCCAATGGTAATGGCTTTGTTGATGACAATGAGACCAAAAACCTCGCAGATTTTGCGGGAAAAAAACATTTAAATGAGAGGATTTTGCATTTGTAAAGTGTAAATTTGAGCCAACATCTCTTTCTTCTTGTTTCATATGCTCATCTTCTTGAATTGAAAGAGTTATATTGAGAGAAGATTGATTGTCATTTTGTTTAAGAGAAGATTCAAAAAGATCTCATTCAAACGGAGCATGTTTCCTGTATAAATCAACTTGCTAATGTATTGACCAAGGCATTGGAAATACATAAGCACAACTACTTGTTAAGAACTCTAAACCACAAACGTGAGGGGCAGTGTAGAAAATAAAAGCTATGTAATTAGTTAGGAGTTTGTTACAGAGGTTAGTAATAAGTTAAATAGTTACTTGTAATTTAATTTCATATGAAATGAAAGTATTATTCAAACAACTTGTTATCACATTCATACAACTTAACACTATCAATTCAGAATATACATTTTTATTTACAAATTATTAGAATAAAAATCTTTTTTGTTCCTTTCAAATACAAAATAAAGAAATAAAAGGGAAAATAACTGAGCTTTTTTTAGTCAAGATCAGAAAATTCAACGACAGAAATGGGCCGATATATATATAGGTTAAGGAAATTTGAAAAAGAATAATGAATGAATGAATGAATACATTGAAAAAGAAAATCATCTCTAACTTGATACATATCAAAATCTGCAAAGAGTTGCAGCTTTCTTTGGAGTCTAATGCAGCAACGTAAAGAGCTGTTCAGACAAAAATTCAATCAGTGAGTTTTACAAATTTAAGAGTTCTATAATTATATCTATGATACAATTCAAACTTGTATCCAAATACATTTTCCAAATGCTAATATAGAAGAATATTCTTATGGGGATATAAATGATAACTTCATGTTATTTTTATTTTCCTCCAAGGTTACAAAAGAAAAGTCATGAACTGTAAAATGTTAGATATTTAATTTCAATAATCAAAATTATACTTTTCTCCAGAAAAAAAAAGGGGGGGGGGGGATAACATAGGAAGATATGGATTGTGCATTTATGAGTTAAAGCCTAAAGTCCTAAACTCAGTCCACCCTATTCTCAGGCAGTTGGGATTTGGGAAGTTGTTCCGGTGCTTGCCTTCTTATAGAGCTTGAATTGTACACATAGAGGACACAGACGGTGAGTTCACAGTGTGACTTGATGAATCTACTTCCTCACAGCCTACTATTCCCGATAGGAAACCTAGTCCCATGCTCGTCATATCTATCAATCCCCAGACTCCCGTAGGTCAAGATCCGGCAACTAGTATCACAAAACAACAACAGATATGCATACATAAACTAAATGAGTGTATGTTGTATATTCCTATTGATAACACCAGAGTTTGATCCTTGATCACTAAAACCTATAAGTCCAGCACTCTATCGATAGACCAAATGATAGGTGAACAAATTTCATTCAACAAGTTGGTCACACAAGTTTTTCCTAGTTTCTGATGACAGATATGTATATGTACTCATCAAACGCCCTATACATTATAACACTACTAAGAAATGAAGCTCTTGGTATACAATGCGGTGAAAGATGTTTAAAAAACACAAAGAATTACCTCTGAGGCATGCCAGTAGAGGCATTGCCGAGACTAAAACCCTTCTGCCCATCTTTTCTCATTGCGTTTTCATATTTTCCTTTTCTATTCCCACTTGAGGTAGTTTAGAGAAATCTAAACACATTTCAACACTGATTTCAGACAGGGAGCATAGAACCATCTGGATCCTCAGTTGCAAATGGTCAGAGAGCTCCATGCCCTCCGAAAAGAAATTTGAAGGTAGCCACCGTAGTGAGAATACACCATCTTCCCCATTTACAACCACCTCCAAAACAATTGTCAGAGCCCATAAAATGCAAAAGTAATAGGAGAGATCCAGCTAGTCATTTTCACCGCTATATCCATCTGAAAATACGAGGAAAGGTGTTTTAGTAACACCAATTTGCATTTGAGGAAGAGAGAGTGGAGCTTCAGTCATTACCTCCTGATGGCCTTATCCATTCCATGGCTTCTTTCTTCACCTGACAACTAGAGCAAAGGAAAGGACCATCCCCTTGACATAACTTTACTGAACTAGAAGGACCAGCATGAACTGAAATACCCTCTCCAGGTTTCAATTCTAACTGACATATTGCACACATCAGCAGTTTAAACATGTTGCACACTGGATATTTTGTATCCAACCTGCATCCAACAGACATGTTCCCCATGAGATGAAAATAAAAACTACTAAATCATGTCCTCATTCATAGCAAGTTATGCCCGACAGAATGGAAAGAAATAAGCAATATATGGGACTGATGCTTGATCTGACAATCGAAGTACAAATTTTAACAAATGGAGGATCCTCTTCCGCACAAACCTTTTTGAAAGCATAGCAGATCCCTCCTCAAATAATACCTCCACCGCATCTGGCCCCTTGTATTTTTTATCAGAACGAGAAGATGATTCAGAAGGCTTCTTGCGAAATAATGACATGAACAGGCGTTTTACTCGTTTTTTTGGGGTTGTCGAAGGAACAGCTCGCTTCTCTTGTGGTAAGATATCAATAACAATGCAGGTTGTATCATCTCGAAGACCATCAGCCCGCAAAGCTTCCTGTTCATTGGAGACCAAGGAGTCAGAAGATATATGAGAAAGGCAACTGATACTAAAATATAGCAACCGAAGAAGGGCATAGTGCTCCAAGCATCAACATTTATAGAGCATAGTGTGGACAAATATAATTCAAGACTGTACTTTCACAATCTGTGCAGCAGCTGCATCTGGTGGCATTCCACGACAACAATCAAGAGCTGCTTCAGCTGATAAGGCATCCCAAACACCATCACTAGAGATGATCATCCTACCACCAGCTGTAGAAATCTGCAGAAAATAAACTAGTAGGTAAAATGAAGGGTAAACTACAACCAAAGTCACTTAACTATGGGTTTAGTAACAAACAAGTCACTTTTCTTTTAAAAGTTACAAACAGGTCACTCAATTACCATATTGTTACAAACATGTCACTCAATTAACATATTGTTACAAACAGGTCGCTCTCCTTACAAATAGGTCACCCAATTAACATATTCTTACAAGAAGGTCACTCAATTAACACAAAGAGTAACATGCCTGTAACAATATGTTAATTGAGTGACATACTTGTAATAATATGTTAACTGAGTGACATGTTTGTTACTAAACTCATAGTTAAGTGACCTTGGTTGAAGTTTACCCTAAAATAAACTAACAATAACGGCAAAAAGCCACTAGCACCATTAAACATCTAGCAACTTTCCAAAGAAAACTGATTAGGGTAAACAAATGAAAATTAAGAGAAATCAAAAAAACCAATATGCAAAAGTTTTTCAGTTGTGAGTGTAGGATTCCAAGGCTGAAGCTAGAAAATTTCTATTGTGGGGCCATAATTTGAAAAATCAAAATGTCTAAAACAGACATATAAACTAATGTAGAACATTAAACCTCGATAAATCAATGTATAATATGGTTAACTATAAGATTATTACAAAACTATTAAAGTAGAAATTAAAAGAAAAAGTATTGTGATATAAATTTCAATAACTTGTAAATTTTTCATAATTGCTGACGACGCTTTCTCTCTTATGTTGAAGATTTAAAACTGTGAAACCGATAATTTGATTTTGATATAACTAAAGAATTTAAGGACTAAATTGAAAATGAGAAAACGAATTTTTAAGTCCTCAAACCTCTCTATATGTTTAAAGGAAAGTTAAAAACTTATTTTATCAAAACTTTTGTAAGTGTTCTTGAAGCCAAAACAGTGATTTTCGAGTCACCGTTTCGGAACGGCCTTAGGCGTTCCGAAACACTTTTGAAACTGTGAACCTCTATTTCGAAACGAATATCGGAACGGTTTTGAAACTGGGAACCCGTGTGTCGAAACGAGTTTCGAAACGGCTTGAGAACATCGAGACACCGTATCGAAACGACCTCAAACGTTTCGAAACGGTATTCAAGTCAGATTTAAAAAAATATGACCGTTGAAAGTTTTTAACCAATTTTACACAAGTCGTTAAGGCGTATCGAAACGATTTCAAGCCGTTTCGATACAGGCCTTGACAGTAGCTAAAATGTTTCGAAACGGCTCTTAGCGTATCGAAACACTTTCAGTCCGTTTCGATACGGGCTCTTTAATGCACCCCAACGGCTCTTTCTATTTTGGTCTATTTCGAAACAGGGTCGGGCGTTTCGAAACGGTTAGTTGCAGTCTGTATTTATGGAGGGAAGATAACATCCCAACGGCTCTATTGATGAATGCAACAACCACAACGGCTAGAATTCAATGAGAAGGTATAAAAGGGACCTCTAAAAGCTTCAACAACAACTATTGATCCAAAAGCAAACATCCAAACATCAAATCCAAGCATTTGTGCCTAAATCCCATTATTGTCTTGTAACCCCAATTGTATTTTTCATTCTTATCATTTCAATTGGGTTGAGTGCTTGTGATTGGGCTACATTGTGTATTGAGAGATACTTGTTTTAGCCAACAACTTCTTTGTTTCTATTTCCACTTCTAAAAAGTTTAAAAACCCAATTCACCCCCTCTTGGTTTATATCGATCATTCGATCCACTCAACAAAAACAAATAAATCTAACCATTAAATACACAAGTTTTCATGAAATCAACATACAACTAGTAATTTTCTTTGAATATGAGAATGCAATATGTTAAACACGAGATGAACACAAACACAACATTCACAATAAGACACTAGCAACAACAATTTCTAAACAAAAATACTAAGTTTCTAATCAATATTTAAGAAATTCAAGATTAAAGACAATCAATCCTAATTTCTTCTAGGATTTGTATTAATAAATCTCTAAATATTATTACCCAAGATGTTAGGACTTAGGAACCCAATAGAAAATCAATATACCAAAATCATTCAATCAATAAAAAACCTAACTACGCATAAAAATTCTAATCTATCACAACCAAAGTCATGGTCCTAGTTTTTTCTGATGTTGATCAATAAAGTTTGAAAAGGAAAGAAGAGTTGAAAGTCTTGAGAAAAGGTGATGAATGTTGAAAGAAAATAAAACTATTATGAATTTTTGGGATTTTAGTGGGTGGAAATAGATTAAAATATTTTGGTATAAAGCTTTTTTTTTTCAAATTTTCTGCCCGGTCAATTCTTCACTCATAAATTATTTTAAAATTTTCACAAAGTAAAAACAATATTGAGACTTTTTTGTGCGGTCAATTTACCCCACAATGCACAAGGTGGCTCCATCCACCCATGCATAGGACACATAAGGATATGAAAATGATGCCTGTAATAAATCCTTCAATGATCAATGAATTCAGAAAAGATATTGGTCCAAGCTGAGGGAAGTCCATAACAGAAAAGTACATATCAAACTTCCTAGGGTAGTTGCATAAGGAAAATACATATTAATCAGGTGCTCCGAAAGGCATTGCACAAAATACAATTTTAAGCACAGAAGTTAAATCCAGAAATTAAGATAGGGCAAGTAGCATATATAAAATGCAGTGTGCACATAGAATATGGGAGACAAAACCTTTATTTGCTTTACATATGGAACAGGAACAATAAACTCCCCAACATCCCTATCGCCAATGGATCGTGAAAGACACAAGCCTCCAGGCCAACATCTCAAAGGACCAATCTACAAAATAACTTCTCCATTAAGTCCCCATCTTTGATCCACACAATTAACCATATGCAGTTGTTGTCACTGACTGCAGATACTGAAATTCTATACAGGGAACCAAATCATTTACAAGCATACCAATAGCATGTTTTTAATATATATATATGTAGTGTATATATATATATATATAAGCAAAGATGGACACAGAAAAGTTATTGCTAATTACAATTGTTAGTAATATAGTTTTTTTTTTAAAAAGGAGTCCTCTAATTCACATCAATTTTCAAATAAGTTTAATGACTGTTTTATATACTTTTCCATAAGTCATGAAATGACTGAAACTAGCTTCTAAATTGTGTTTTCCAAGTATTCTTGTTACACATCCAGTCACATGAATATATCTTGAGCGTGTTTCAGTTTCACTGCTCTAGAAAGAAAAGGTGTTGAAGCACTAAAAATGAACAAGATGCAAAACTGTAAGGGAGGAGAAGATACCTCTGTACCACAACCAGCATTTAACCGACCAATATCACCCCCACTTGCGGTGATTCGTCCCCTTCTGATGAGAAGAAAACAGAGAGTAAGACCTCAAAATTTAAGGAATCTTTCAAATGAAACAAACTCCACGTCATTAACTTACTCCTCTTCACTGCAATCAAGCCTATGATCAGCTGACAAGTAATATATTCCACCAACAGCTGAGTCAAATATACACCGGGAATCACCAACAGATGCCACTGTAATAACCCATCCTTCTATTATCACCAAGGTTACAGTTGTTCCGGAGATTTTTTCTGGAAAGAAAAGCATAACACATATATCAAATACTAAACATGTCAGAGAAACCCCAAGAAGTTGCTACCTAAAACTTAAAAAAAGAAAGAAAGAAAAAAACAGTTAAAAATATGTTTTCTTTATCCCAATTGCTCTGATGGGAGGAAGATAATTATGTACTATATGCTCATGTAAAATCATAACAAGGGAAAATAATTAATTGATGAAACTGTCTAGTGAGTGTTTCTTGGTATAGGTGGTAAAAGTATCAAGTTGGATGCTGATTGGTATAGACAACTATATCTAGACCAATTTCAAGTTATCTCAAGAATTATCAGTTAACTACTGAGAAAATAGTCATAAACTAAAGATCTTCTGTGAAAAGATCACATTAATATAGACAAGCTGATCCATGGATAAATGTCTGATAATCTGATATATTCTTTTTTGTTGTACAAGGGAACCCGGAAACTGAGCAATTGCAGGTTGTTATAATCAACTATCAAAAAATGATATCCATAAACTTCCAAGCTGCAACCATTTCTACATATAAGCATGTTTTCTCCATGGAGATTGTTAATGATAAATCTGTAGAAATCTGCAATCCATATGACACACGGACCTCACATAGAGCAAAAGCCAGCATCAAAAAATAATAGGGAGAATATTAAAAGGTTAGTTGAGTGAAATAGGATACAGTCTACATGGATAAAGCAGGAGTGCCTGAAAAAGATGCAATTTGCATTAATAGTAACAACCATTCCAAGGTAAATGGACAAGTAATATTAATATCTAGAACAATACTCTCTTTTTGTCCAAAGATTATCCTATAAATTATATGTTATACTCAGATATATTTACCAAAACAACTAATACCTCTCTCTTGGAAATCTTTATCTGTTTTAACAAAGCCAGCAACCAAAGCCCTTGGCAGCGCATCAACCCATTCATCTGTATTAAGATCGGGCGGAATAGCATTTAGGACATTATTAAGGAGATTCTCTTTACTGTAAATAGCAGCAGCAGGTCCATTGTGTCCATCAAAGAGCTGCAAAAAGGACACAAGTTTAGCAAAACCAACCCATAAAAAGAGAAGCAAAAAAACAATAAAGAAGATCAAGAAAACATCTCCTTAAAAGATGATCCTTCCAAGGATTTACAAAAGCAAATAAATAATGACAAGTACATTTGGGGAAAACAAAACATATGGTACAGGTGATTGCACCAATAGCCTAATAGACAGAAGTTTCTAAACCTTTGTATGCTAGTGAGACAAATTATAGCTTCATGGTGTTAGGTGACAATGTCTCAAGCATATAGTATATGATTAGCAATGTTCAATTAATGGGAGAGACGAAAATTCTTACCCCGAAAACTGAGAATGTGGTGACACCATCTCCCATTGTTCTTTGGCATTCCGTTTTAAGCATCGTAAAGTCCTCCCCTTTCTTGCTCTGGTTGGCTAGTCCATGTACAATCTCTGGTTTCTTTATCTTTACATTTGCTGATTCTCGTTCCAGTAGGACCGACAACAACACTGGTCGATGTTGGCCTTTCGAGGACATTGTTCCAAATCCAAAACACCACAATAGCACCTAAAATGCCTCCTCCTCAAACAATGCCTCTAATTCTCCATGAATTACAACAAAATTCCTGAAATATACACAATGCAATCAAATCTCATCGCAGAATAATTGAAAAAAATAAATGATTCGATACTGAGAGATTATACGCCAATGGATAGCAAAAAAACATCGAGATCTCTGAAAAAAAACGAAATAGAGAATCTAATTTATACAATAATTGAACGATCAGATTTTACATCAAAACCAAATAAGAATAATAATAATGAATCGGAGTCGATGCAGACAATGACACATTATAGACATTCCTAAAATCTGGCAATCATAACAGATAAAAATAACGAATCTCGATGCGGAAAGAGAAATGGAATTGAGAAGAAAATATATATTATATCGAAAGGAATAGAGAAGGAGAAAATTACAGTGCAGAAAAAGAGAAACCTGATGAGAGCAGATGAAGAAGGAGATTAGGCGCCAAGAGAATGAGAGGGACAACGGCACCACCAGATGAAGAATTGGATTATTAGCTGAGATCGATAAAAAAGGATTTGTTGATTGTAAAAACTCTATTATTAAGATTATTCTGTTTTCCATTTACAATTCTTTTGGCTTTTTATAATATATGACGTGGTAAAAACGCCGCAATTCTTAAGTCGGGGCAGCTTTTATTGTTGGGAAAATTACAAGAATGCTCCCTTTACTCCTCAGGAGGCAATTCATCTTCCTATAAATTTATTTTGCATTCACATTCTGTTCATTGTATTTGGAATGGGTATCAGTCCACTTCTTTTTGTGAAGATTCAATAGCATATTTTCCTCGAGTTGATTCTTCCTATAGTTAATGGTTATAGAGTAATAATGTGAAACTGTAAAATGATTTTATTAATGAACCACCATAGTGGTGAAAAACAAAACGAGTTACAATGGTCCGAAACAGTTACTGACTCCCCCAACAAAGTAATGTGAAAAAAGAAAGGCAACCAACTGAAAGTTATGCGGTGAGGCACCGAGGCGACCTTACACAAATTTTTATTTAATTGGTAAAAATTTATTTATCTACACAAATTCTTACTTAAATGGTAAGAATTTAGGTTATAATTACACAAATTCTTACTTAAGGCAAAATGTACACAAGTTCTTATCCAGTTGATAATATGTAACACTTACTCAATTAGTAAGAATTTTAGTTCTACCTAAATTATTACACAATTCTACGTAAATTCTTATCAAAATAGTAAAAATTTGTATAGGGCTGCACTTTAATCGCACCCTAAAGTATCGCACCTTAATATGTCCCGCAACCAACACCTAACAAGCGTATCAAAGCTTCTCTTGATTAATTTTTTTTCCTTTAATTTCCTTTGTTTGTTGGCCACTGCGTTGACCTATGATTCTATGAAGCACGAGCACTTCAATCTAATGTCATATCACGTACCTAATACATTTATGTATCGCAAACATATTAAGTACGGTTTGGGTACTGCCTTGTATTTTATCTCCCTATTTTTTTTATTTTCTATTCTCCCACACTTTTTTGGTCTTTTTCTTATTTTTTTCGACTTTCTCTTGCTCACATGATTCAACTATAAGTATAGAAGTATGTGTGATGCCATGCTCACATAATTTTTTTTATGACTTTTTAGTTTTACATTCGTTTAGAATATAAAATTTATTTATATTTTCCATACCCTTACCCTCATTGTACCTTGTAATTTTAGAAATTACTATTTTTCGTTCCCGTTACTGTATTTGTATCTGTATCTGTATCAGTGCAACATAGACGTTGACAAATGTGCTCTCTGTTACTACTCTCAAATGTGGAGTGAAATTTTTTGTCCAATATTTAAACAAGTGTTTTTCTAAGATTTGGGTCAACAATCTCTAGAGCAAGTGGTTAAAAGTTCTTATTTGACATCTTTTCCCTCCATTAGGTTGTAGGTTCTAGACCTATTAAGAATAAATTTCTCTTTTCTCTCCTTCAAGTAGGAATTGTTAAAAAAACGATTTCGGTGAATCTAAACTTGTTATAAAAAAAGCCAAGTATCATATCTATCTACTCTCATATCTGTAAGCCGAATATAAAACCTTGTTAAATAAGAGTAATCAACACATATATTACCTGATAAGAGTAATTATATATATAGGATGATACTCAGCTTGCCAAACATGCTCTCAATGATAATCACATACCTTGGTAACGATTTTTGAGACCCCCTTCCAAGGGCTAGAGCCTAGAGGAGCCAAAGAATTTCAATAATAAGGAGCCTGTTGAGTTGCCAACGAGGATGGTGCATCAAACTTTGTGGTTGAAGAAGTATTGCATAAAATAAACAAAATGATGAGGGTACATGTACATCTCAAAAATTACTTGTCACATTAGACAAATCCATTAATTTGTGGAGTTACAATGCTTTGGGAATAACACAATAAATCTTTCAGAGTTTTGTAACATAAGTCAGAGTTGTCTACAATTTTCAAAGTTCATTCAATGTTTATTATGGTTGTGCGAAAGCCTTTGCATGAGGATTAAGAGAATTCAAACTGAAATAGGTCACAATTAGTACGGGAGAGAAGCTTACGACTAAGATGTACATTATTGATCGATAGATGACGTTATATGAAAAAAAAAATCATAAGACAATTAATCCAAAGAAAGGGATAAACCGACATTAAGTCGAGTTAGGAGCAAACTGGTGTAGTGAGTCAGTTTCAAGATCTCATAGTCTAGTTTCATTACGAAGACATGACGAAAATATCGATGGATTATGTGGAAGAGAATGTCACGGTCCGTACACGTACAATAAACCTCAAGAGGTTCATTTGAGCATATTGGACTCAACAGGTCCACCAGAATGGGCTCAATGCTTGGAGCATTCTGCAAGGCCCAGTTACAAGAACCTTGGTTGGGTTAGTAACTTCAGTAACTTTGTAATTATTTGGGCAACTCGTATTAATTTAACATCTACTGAAGGAGATAAGGTTGAGATTTAATTTCCTTAGTTATCTATCTTGTGATACGTAAACTTTTATTAGTATCTATGGTGTTTTATCTTTCATTGTAGACTAATGGTGTTTGCATTTTTTTTGTTTTTATTTGAGTTTTTTGCTTGAATTTTTAACCTTTTTCTTATATGTTTTTTTGTAATTTTAAATGGTTAATTTCTTATTTTAATAGTTATAATAAAATGCCCGAATTATGTGTTTAGTTTACTTCCATAATTCTAAACTCTCATTATAATTTTAAATATTTTTTTAATAAAACTAGAAGTTTCTATTAAATAGAGCCTCATTTATATCATTCTGTGAGAAAAAATAATTAAGGGAACAACTTCTATTATGATGATTTTAAAAATTTTGTGGTGTGTTTGGTTGTAGAAAATAGAGATTGTTTTATTTTCTTGAAAGATAGAAAACTTGTTTGGTTGTAAAATTAGAAAATGAAAACAAAAATAAGTGAGTTATTTTTCGAATTGTTTTAAGTTGATTACAATGTACTATAGGTTCGTACATAGTTTAAGTATTTGACAATGCACATACACCTTGCAGACAAGCGATTTGAACTCGTGTCTCCTAGAATGAACATCATCTATTTTTTTTTACTAGGACCACTTGTTGGGTTCAAAATAAGTGAAAATTTGAAAACATAATTTTTTTTTCACTATTTTCATTGAAAATATTTTAAAAAAATAAAAAGAAATTAAAATAAAAAAGTTTTTTTTTTCATTTTAAGGCGAGTTCAAATCCTTCTAATGGCAAATTTAAAATTTAGATTTATTTAATTATATTTTATTTTTTATTATCATAATAACAATGATCTAATAATTATATTTTAAATAAATTATTTAATAATTATTTGTTCATCTCTATTTTAAAAATATAGATGCCAAACACATTTTCACTATTTTTATTTTTAAAATAATTTTTTATTTCTATTTACCCCATATGTTTTTCAGTTTTTAAAAATTTTGAAAATGAAAATTAGTTTTTGAAAATAAAAACAGAAAAAATATATTTCTATAATCAATTGGACCAATAACAGAGGTAGAAATCAAGATTAGGTAAGACAAAGTACAATTAACCATGAAAATAAAATGTGCAAAATTTAAATAAATTAAAAATAAGAGATTAGGTAAAAAATTTGGTAAAAAAAAAATTGAAGGACACATCCAACGTATACTTTTCTTTCATCCCTGAGCAAACCCCGATAAAATTATGCCACCTCATCAAATCTTAAAGACATAAAAGTATTAGTATCATATAAGGTAAATTATCTCAATGATCACTTTTGATTAAGTTTTGTACATTTTTAGTCATTAATTTCAAAAATTAACATTTTGGTCATTTACATTTTCGTTTTTAAACGTTTGGTCATTCAAGTGTTAATTGTTGTTAACCAACTGACGGCGTGCTGACTTGACACAATAAAAGATAAGTAATCAAAACGTTAGTTTTTTGAAATCGATGAGTAAAAATGAACAAAAGTGATCATTACGGAGTTTACCCTATCATATATTCCGCCATGTATGATACCATTCTATCAAGTATCAATATTGATTTTTTTATTAAATAAAAAGGTATTATATTCTCATATTGAGATTCAAACTCATACAAGATGAGACAATATAAACATCCTTAGCCACTAGACCAATTAGTGAATCTCCTATCAATATTGAATTTAACTTCAATTAATTATCTAAAAAATTATTTATTTAAACTTAATTCTCCGGATGTTAATACGATCCCCGGGAATATTATTAAGCACCTGCACTGACCAACGAAATCGGCTCATCAAGCAATAGCATCACCCGTCTCTTAATTTCCTAGAAAAATACATAACCCAATAAAAAGAGAAATTCAATACCATATCATCAAGCATAGACTATTTTGGAACAAAATTTAAAATAAAATATAAAAACAAGATTTTAAAAATGAAAAATACATAGAGAAATGAAGATTGTTTTACATTTATTCCCTATAATTAAACATTCATTTGTTTTTCATTGCAGGAGAGGAAAACAACCAACTTATTAATTGATTTTCAAAGCACCCACTTTCATACGTTAAACAACAGTAGTAATTAAACCAATTCCATACACGCTTCTTTCATGTCAACAGAGTTATTAATGCATCTGTTGGTAAATTTATGGTCTATAGGATTGTTTGACATTGCCAGACTAATGCAGGGTCGCCTTTGAAAAGGAGAGATCGATGACTAGTGATGGCCATTTTAACCATATCCAATGGGTTTGGACTCGACCAAATCTTATAGGGTCCAGATTTTTAAAAGAAAAATTTGGGTTCGGATATGATTGTTTGAGGATAAGGTCGGCCAGATTTGGATTTAAGGTGAAAAATTCTCTACCCGACCTGACTCGAAATAATAGTTTAGTTTTATTCTAAATATTTAGGTGTAATTGCTACAATGTCCCTCTTATATATATATATGGGATATGATCAAGTTACATGATGTAAAACTCATTGAGTTTTACACTAATTCATAGCCATTGGATTAGTGAAATGGATGAATGAGATTAACAGTAAAAAAATGTGAAGATTATCACTTGGAAAAAAAATAAGGAAATAATCTGAGCCATTAATTACCATCATCCAACGGACCAAAAACTGTGTAAAACTAATTGAGTTTTACACAGTGTAAGTTGATCCTAACCCTATATATATATGGGTTAGGATCAACTTACACTGTGTAAAACTCAATTACTTTTACATAGTTTTTGGACCGTTAGATGATGGTAATTAACGACTCAGGTTATTTCCTTATCTTTTTTTCTCAAGTGATAATCTTCACATTTTTTACTATTAATCTCATCCATCCATTTTCCTTATCCAATGGTTCTAGATTAGTGTAAAACTAAATGAGTTTTACACCATGTAACTTGATCTCATATATATATATATATATATATATATATATATATATATATATATATATGAGATATGATCCGTTTACACAGTGTAAAACTCTTTAAGTTTTACACGTTTTTTAGACCGTTGGATGAGTGAAACGAATGTATGAGATTAACAGTAAATATGTGAAGATTATCACTTGAAAAAAAAAAGAGTAAGAAGTTAATATGAGCCATCCATTCCCCATCTACCGATCCAGAAAACGTGTAAAACTTAAAGAGTTATACATTGTGTAAGTTGATCTTAACTCTCTCTCTATATATATATATATTTCAATTATCTCCCTATTTTGTCTAATAAAAATAGAATAATTATTATAATACTATCTTTTTATTTGTATTTTTTTCAAATAACTCTCTATTTTATCGAATAATAATAAAAATGATAATTTTTATTTATGTCAGGTCGGTTTCGAATTTTTACTCTAAAATTCTAGTTCAGATCGAGTTTAGATGAATACATTAAATTTTCTGGTCGAATATGAATCGCCCAAAAACTAGGCTCATACCCATCCCTAGATTGATCCTTGACTTTCTTTTTCCTTTCCAAATGCAGCGTTTTCTATGCATAGTTCCTTAAGAATTGCTAGACTAATTCTTCGACTCCAAAGCTTAAGGATTCACCGCTTCAATTGATGGGTCATAGCTATTAATGCAACAATCTTATTAATGCAATTGTTCGGAACTTGCCTTTAAATTAAAATCAATTAGTGATGATTACTTTTTGAGCAAATTAATGATGATTACTATTATATTGTTTTTCGATATTTTTATAAAAGGGTTGACAAATCATGTATTTATATGTATATATATAACACAAAAATAAAATAAAAATAGACTAATGAATTTTATTTTCAATGATATAAAATCATTTGGTTCAGTCATAATATAAAAGCTTTTTAACATATTGATAGATGAAACATTTTCTTATAAGTCAAATAAGGTCATTGTTGAGATTCGCTCAAAGTTATAAGGAGTAGGGGTGTTCAAAAAAATCAGATCCAATTGATTCAATCCGAAATTTCGGATATTTGATCCGTTTTTTATTTTTCGGATAATTCCGATCGGATATTTGAAAATTTTGGATCGGATACGGATAGTGGTTTTACATTCAGATCGGATATTCGATTATTTGATATCCGAAAATTCAAATTTTTTTATAGGTATAAATCTTATTATATTCGATATTTTTACTTGTTAGATATGAAAAATTGAAATTTCCATGGATAAAAATATTGTTATATTCAATAATTTATTGATTTTTATATTCGAAAACCTAAATTTTTCATGGATAGAACCATTAAATTAAAAAAATAATCAAATAAATTCATAAATTTTGGATATTCGGATATCCAGTTTTTCGGATTGAATACGGATCGCTATTTAAGTGATCCGAATTTTTCGGATATCCGAATTTTCGGATCAGATCGAATCCGATATCCGAAATGAACACCCCTAATAAGGAGTACTCAAGTAATTGAACAAAATTATGTTGGTTAAGATCAGGGACGAAACTGTATTTAAATATTGAGAGGGATAAAAGTTTGTTTACCTTTAAATTTAAAAATTAAAAAAGACAAATGTGTTATGAATATTTATCTATGTGGATGTCTATCATGATAAGGACTTTATTAGGGAGATTTGACTTACTTTATCATTAGTAGTACATTAATTAGAGTTTAATGTATTATGTATTTCTTATGCCTATAAATAGATGATTTACTGAAGGCATTGTACATACAATTCTATATTTGAGAATAATACGAATCTCCATCTTTCTGTCATCTCTTTGTTCTTCTTATTCTCCGTTCTTATTCTTGTTCTTCTTTATTTTATTCACAACGCGTTATCAGCACGAGACTCTAATCATCTGAGATCTTCATCGTTCAAATCCAAAAGAAGTTACCGAAAAAAATGAATTCGATTATAAAATGAAACTAAAGATAAGTTTTTTTCCCTCTCATTTTTAGCTATTGATTGTCTTTCTTTTTATATTTTAATTTTAATTTAATTTTTTGAAAAGAATGGAAGCATGCTTAATCGCATCGAATCCAATCTCGCTCAAAGAATTGATTTCTCAAGCGACTCAAATCCATATCAAGGGGATCATGGAGAAGAAGATAATTATCTTGAGTATATTTACAATAAGTATATTTTTTTATGGATTCATGATATATAATATGGTGAATGTTTTATTTTATTTAACTATATTTTAAGTTTTACATGATATGCTTAAATGGCTTGGAAAGAGATGTGACATAAAGAAATTATGAGAAGTTGTTTCGGTTATTTGCTATGTCTCCATTGTCCTCGAGAGGAAAATTATTATCGGTAAACTTTATTTTTTTCCTCTTTAAATTATGATTTTAATGTGCGGTAAATTAAGGTAAATTTCAATCTATAAAAAGATTGTTATAAAGTCTATATTTGCTCGAAAGCAATATTTATTTTTCGTCGAAAAACTCGACCATAGACTTCTCCCAATTTCAAGTTACGGAAATTTTTCTTGATCCAAAAAATTTTATGGGAGGCATTCCCTGAAGTGAATGCAAGCATGATGTTTATTCCATGCAATTATTGAAACCGTTTCATTCCCTGAAGTGAATGTAAGCATGGTAAATTATTATTCAATTATAGACATAATTTCGATATAATCCAAGTATATTGGCTGGACATTCCGTTTTGCGAGGCTAATGGTCTCTAAGGAAGTTTTTAAAGGACCTTGTGAACTTGTTTAACAATGTCACGTACGAGAATTAAATCTTTGCTCTCTGTGATAAGGATATGTGAAAAAAGTTTCAAAGGCCCACTGGCTCTACTCCATTCCCTGAAGTGAATGTGAGATTATATTATGAAAAGAATAAAAGCCACATTAGAAGTTGTGGTCGCAATTGAACCCATGAATATAAACATGAAAAATATAGTCATTTTAAGGATAATTCTACCCACCAGTAGTAAGGTTATAAGGATGACAAGAGTGATAAAGATCATTCCAATGAAGTAAAATCATTTTTATTACCAATGCGATGTTATAAATCATTGATCTCGTACTTGTCGTACGTTGAAAAATAAATAATCATTGAATGATAAAGGGAAGAAAATAGAAGCAAATGTTGTTTGTGAAAAATGATGAAGATGATATTGGTTCAACTTTATTTGGACATTGTTGGTCCAACTCATTTGGACGTTGTTGATTTTCTTATAACCCTCGAAGGGAATAAATCATCTTATAATTATTCTCATAACTTTGAAGAGAATTATTTAACTTTTTATTTATTTATTTTACTTTACGTTTATTTACTTTACACACATTAGTTATTTATGTTTTATATTTACATTTATATATTATGATATTTATTTATTTTGTTTAACATGATTATTTGTCAAATAATATTTATGGTGACAATTTATGTTCAACATAAGTATAAGATATAGTTTCTCATTTAAATGGCAAGGAAACAATATGAGTACTATATCTCAAAGTACTAAAAATATTGATGCTTTAAAAGAGCAATAAATTCTTGAGAGAAAGCACATTATGAAAAGTACAGAATTGCGAATATTACAATAATTACTGCTAATGGTAATAATATCGTCACCACTAGAAGTGAAAATTTTAAGAGAGCAATATGAGTTCACAAAATATCCCTTTGGGAATTATAGATAACATATGTTATCAATTGGCATTTGAAATAAGCCAATGTAAATATAAGTTCGGTAGCTAAAAGGTCAGTTGAAAGCTCTAAAAGAGCTATATATTGCTACCCAAAGATAATTTTCATTGAAAGCTCTGAAAGAGTTAAAGATATTCCTATTCAAAGGAACAATTTTGATGGTCATACTTGACATGTACGAGTGAAATTGAATCACATGTTATGGTAAACCAGAAGTTTACGAAATTCAAAAATATATATACACACTTTTATATAGTTGATATGATCGGTTAGACCATCCTGATCAACAATAATGCGAAAGATATTGAGATTTATATGCACATTTATTAAAAGAACCTAAAGTTCTTGTGACGTTTGTTCTCAAAAGAATTGATTAAATTCCACTTATTAAAAAAACATGAAGTTTTTGTGTTGCTTGTTCTGCAAGGAAATAATTAAATTCAAAGGATTTATATTTGCTTTATTATCCATCACTAGAATGTGTGGTAAGTGAACTTATATAAATCTTTTGATTAGAAGTAGAAGTGAAGTTTGGTAAGATACTCACTACTCTTCATTGCATCGACATTCATCTATTTCTTACACCTTATGGTAGCATTTAGTATTCTGCGAAAGAATTATTTTGGGATCTCATCTTATCATTACCACATTTCTTCTATCTTTATGTTCAAGTATTGCTCCAACAATTTTACTAAAATTTATCTTATTTTATTCTCCTATTGCACTTACATTGGTAGACGTCCGAACAACCGTCCTCGTGAGATCAATTTTCGAAAAATTTGCATCTGTCTACTATACTTGCATCGACCGTGTACGCTTGCACAAATCATGTGATGTCATTTCACCGATCAATTACTAAATTGAATAATTTATCAAAGTTTAGTTGCCATTTGTGAACTTTACCATTCAAAAAATAAGAGTCAAAATAACTATTTAGTCCAACGTTAAAGATATTTTTTAACGTTATGCCTTATTAATTCTCAAACCATCCAATATTGCTCTAAGAGAGTAATTAAAGAGGCATGACATTTTCTGTTTTCCAAGGCTACTAGCTTCATTGATGCTTCATGTGCAGAATTACTTGCAATTAAAGAGGCCTGCCATTTGTTTCGAGCTTTTGAATGGGCTAATTCATACAAGCTGATTATTAAAGGTGATTGTAGTTTGGTGACGTCCTAGCTCAGGCATCCGGCTAAAGCTCCTACTGTGTTTAAACCAACTATTTTTGAATGCTTGAGTCTGTGTGCTGGTGTTGATTGGAGTATACAAATTGTTCCTCGAGTTTGGAATTCGACAGCGGATAAGCTAGCTAAACAAGGTATCTTCAGATCTTCTCCCTTTTTCTGAATAGACGCTGGTTAGCAATGGTTACTTCCTCTTTTGTAGTTTTGTGGGGGTTATTTAAAGGCTATCGGGGTTCTGGTTCTTAAGTTGGGTTAGTGTTACTTTGGTAGCTGTGTGCTTATGAACTTGTTTGCCTGTTGTGTTGTATCTCCTTGAATCGGTCTCCTTAATATTGACATTTTATACTCTTTTTTCTCTATTTAAGTTGTAAGAATTTGTTTTAATGAGACTGATGTAATTGTCATCTCCTTTTATAAATAAATTATTAATTTAAAAAAAAATCTCAAACCCTCCATCAAGTGACTTTTATGCGTTAAAGAATAGTTGTAATGAAACGAATTCTAAACACGCTTCTTTTATTTCAATGGAATCATTAATGCAACAGTCGAGAAAATTTTGATTTCCAGGATTGTAACGAAACCAACGCAGGTCGACGGATGAAAAAGCTACCTTTAAGAATTGTTTACTAATTCCTCGACTCCAAAGCTTAAGGATTCACCACTTCATGAACTATGATGAACGTAAGATTTTATATTAAGGAGTGAACTTAAAAAATTTTAAGGGGTAAATTTATAAAATTTTAAGAGGAACATAAATAGATTTTTAATAGAAAATACATAAAAAAATTCTTTAAATTATATATGAATTTTAAATTTTCAACCTCCTCTTAGTCCATCCCTGAGCATAGCTGTTTAGCAGTTGCTTGAATAACTATATATTAAGATATTTTTTATCATGTTATTTATATTTGTTACGACTGTGGATAGAAATTAATTTATATTATTATGCTCAGTTATGATAAATAAATAATGTTAACCGAACCAATTGATACTTATAATGGAGCCTTTAATTTATAATATAAAATAATTATGATGTTTTTTTAAAATAAAGTTCTCTTGATACAAAAGAAGATGTTAAATTACTCTCTTGATTAACATAAAAATGACTGACAAACATAATTGTTTTTCGTAAGTATGACTTCATAAACTTTAATTTTGAAATGTTTCGATTTGCAGAAGCAATAATAATAAGAATAATCAATAAGACTCTATATGCAATTGTCGCATTTGAAAAGTTAATAGAATTGAGCAGCCTTAATCACAATTAATGTTTAGATTAAATTTAAAAAAAAATGTTATATATATTTTACCTTATTTTTAAGAATATACATATATATTATAGAACTCATTTGTGGCCCATGTTTTGAGGATCCCGTGCGAACAAACCTATTAAACATGTTCAGAACCACTCCTGATCTCAAATTCAATCCCTGTACGGTATAACACTTGTTGAAGATTTTCCATAAATGTTGAAATACAGATAGTGCTATTGAACATTAATTGGCCACGTCTCCCTTGTTGACGATTCAAATGAAAAGTATTGAAAAGGTAAGTTTATGGACTATGGCCACTAGGGTTTACTCTATCACAACTAATAAATATAAATCCGAACCATTCAAACCGGGCAAGTCTTGTTCAAGTTTGAATTTTCAACATTTACACGGTTTCGTAGCCACCCACTATAGCAGATTGAGATTTCAGGCCCAGCTTCGGCGATCTATTCAAGCAAATTCCAAGTATAGAGTTAGATTAGACACATTAATGTGATAGTTAATTGTATAACTAATTTCTTGCACGGTAAAAACTTGTTTATCCAATAAAAAATACATACTAGCCATTGGGCATTAAGATGTGATTCAGATTATGTTATGGAAGATATGATACATGTTTAAGAATGAATTCTTGGAAGACAAGTTTATGGTATTTTAACTGAGTTAATTAGTCATTATTTTATTTTTAATGTTTTATTTATTTATTTAAGACAAATTTACTATTGTTGTTATATTTGGCTTACTCTAAAAGCAAAGTAAAGTTTTTTAACATTATTATTATTATTATTATTATTATTATTATTATTATTATTATTATTATTATTTAGTGGAATTGTTTTATTAATTATTATAGCCATTTCAATATATGACTAAATTATTTACCTATTGTTTATTTAAGGCAATATTTGTAACATTAAAGGGATTTATACAATGGAGGAGTTATAAGAAGATTAATGGTGGTGAGATCCATTAATTGACCTAATGGCTAAAGATACTTATTTTGTATGAGTTCGATTCTCACTATGAAAATATAAAATCTCTCTCTTTAATAAAAAAAAATCTTTGGGGTGAACCTTCTTCTTTTCAAGGTCGATTGAGCCACCTTGTTTATTGTTCTAATATCTATGTTATTAAATAAGAGTTATCTAGAGATGTGATAGTCCAATTTAAAAAAAAAAGAGATTAAAAACGAATGGAAGAGAGAAATAAATTGTGCCAGGGATAATTGAATTTATTAAAAAAATTTACTGTAAATTTATAAATATGTTTTAATTTTTTATATCAAAATGATATAATTAAAATTAAATTGAGTTAAGAGAAAACATTATATATGTAGCATGTTAACATTAAATTTATAATTATAGTGTATTTTGGCAGTACAAAAATACTTTATAAGCATGCATAATTTTATTTAAAAAATAAAATCTAAACCATAACCCTAAACTCTAAAATTTAAATTTTAAGCATAAATCTTAAAAGCTAAACCTAAAAACCCTAACCTATACTTCTAAATCCTTTCCCAGGATTTTTCCCCCATATATTTATGTCTCTAAAAACTTAACGTATCACTAATTTGAAATGGTCTTAATATAAGTTATTTTGATAAAATGAAATTATTCTAGTAATTAAGAAAATTAGTCATTAGTATAATTCAAAGCATAGTTGAAAGCTTCAAGAGAACTGAAAAGCCTATAAATATCCATGGCATGCATTCCTCAAGAGCATCAAACATAATAAAAGCTTCTGAGTCTAGTTTTCGGTACGACTCTCTTTCGAATTAGATAATATTCTCAAACCCAACCAACCAAAACTGTAATCTTTCCCCATAATGGAAACCATCCCAGAAGACAACATTGCCATGGCAAGTCCAAAATCACCCCTTCAGCCTCCCACCTATGGGAACTTAATCACCGTTCTTAGTATTGATGGAGGTGGAGTTAGGGGGATTATTCCCGGAACCATTCTTGCCTTTTTAGAATCTGAGCTTCAGGTTTATATTTGGAACCTTTTGCTTTGGAAATACATATAAATACACTGTTGTTGACATTTTGTGATGATTCCTTTGTATGTTAATACTATTTACAGAAGCTAGACGGTGAAGAGGCTCGACTGGCTGATTATTTTGATGTCATTACCGGGACTAGCACTGGTGGGCTTGTGACTGCCATGCTAACTGCACCGAGCCCGAGTGATGCCAATCGTCCTCTTTTTGCTGCTAAAGATATCAATGATTTCTACCTTCAACACTGCCCAAGAATCTTCCCCCAAGACGGGTAATTTATATCAATGATTTCATATAGTTTAAAATCGAAAACAAGCTTTCCTGATCACGTTATTACTTCTAATTCTGTCTCTGTTTGTGATTATATTATAACAGCTCACCGTTTGCAGCAGTTGCAAATGTGTTCAAATCTCTATCCGGCCCGAAATATGATGGTGAATATCTTCACAATATTGTGAGGGGAAAGTTGGGAGAGACCAGATTGGACCAAACATTGACGAATGTGGTCATCCCAACATTTGACATCAGACAACTCCAACCAAGAATCTTCTCCTCCTACGAGGTTTCACTCTTGATCAGTAATTATAAATAGACACTTTCCAAATTTATCAGTACGTTGCCTTGAATTTGAAGTAAGATACGATTGTGCAGGTTAGGAACGAGCATTACCAGAATGCTTTGCTCTCTGATATATGCATTGGAACATCGGCAGCGCCAACTTACCTTCCAGCACATCAGTTTGAGACCAAAGATTCAACCGGCCAAGTCAAAGAGTTCCATCTTATCGACGGTGGAGTTGCTTCAAATAATCCCGTATGTGTATATGTTTCTTGGTGTTACAAGTTTCACAAAGAGATGTTAGTAATATGTGATTTTAATCCATTTGTACAGACTTTAGTAGCCATGAGCGAAGTGGCAAAAGCAATCACTCGCAAGAGCTCCGATTTCGACCGTATAAAGCCGAACGACTATACTCGTTTCCAGGTGTTATCATTGGGAACTGGTTCCCAGAAGTTGGAAGCGAAGTACGAAGCGCACAAGGCAGCAAAATGGGGTCTGTTGGGATGGTTGACCTATGAACACTCAACTCCATTGATTGATGTGTTCATGCAAGCAAGCAGTGACATGGTGGACTTTCATCTCGCCACTGTTTTCCGAGCACTTCACTGCGAAGACAGATATCTCCGTATTCAGGTATGTTAGATTCATCAAACTGTAAGTCAGATCGATACATAATAGAATCTAAAGAAAAACAAAAATATTGCAGGACGATACACTATCTGGAGCGGTGGCATCCGTGGATATTTCTACGGAAGAAAACCTGGAGAATCTTGTCAAAGCTGGGGAACAATTGTTGAACAAACCAGTTTCCAGGGTGAATTTGGAGACCGGGGAATTCGAACCTGTTGATCAGGGTACAAATCAAGAGGCTCTCATCAGGTATATATAATATATTTGTGTTATATTTATGTTACAAATCAAGAGCCTGTTGATAATTAATATTCCATATCATAATTTGCAGATTAGCTGAAGTGCTTTCGGAGGAGAAGCAGCTTCGGGAAATGAGATCACCCTATGGAAGTTTCAAAGAAAGATGAAAGATAATTTGGATCGAAACAATTGGAATCACTTTGTTTTAGTACTTCATATTATTATTTATTTTCAAAATTGTTTTACTATTTTCCTTTGAATAATGTATATGTGTGTACGAAACAATTGGAATCACTTTGTGGTCCATTAACTTCATTATTTAATTTAGTAGGCAATAAATTGTACACGTTGTGCCCAATTGGCAAATTTATCCCATTAAACTCTCTAATGCCTGTGATAAACTTCTTTTATATCTATCCGGATGAATTAAACGTGTCTGGGGTTTTTATTTAAAATATAAAATAATTTTATCAAAAATTTAAAAAATATATATTATAATATGAATTTAGCTTAAATGTTAAATTACCTCAACGAAAAAACGAAAAACTAATTAAGTCCTTATAAAATTTTTGCATACAATTTAGCTCGAATAAGACAAATCGCTCTTAATTTAACCATTCGGTAACGGTTGACCAATTTTAACCGTTAAGTTATTGACGAAAAATAAAATGATGACACGTGATATATCCTGAAAGTGTCATTGTAACTTTTTTATAAAAAATCTAAAAAATATTAAAAGTATAAAACTACAAAAATAAAAAGTATTATAAGATATTAAAACTTTTAAAAAGTAATGAAAATATTATAAAATATAAAAAATTAAAATTTTGGCCGATCGGAGCATGCCACATGTCATTTTACATTCTCTCTCTCCTGTACGTATTCTTCTTCTCTCTTCCTTCCCACTTGAACTTTAGCAAATATGTGAACTCATTAAACTGCCGACCACCGGAGTAACATTGGACCCAAGTACCTCCGCTAGTCCGCTGCCTGTACTTATAAAGATAAGATTCGAGCCATTAGGAGCGGCTGCAATGGCATATCTAGATTATTCTGCAGGTTTTGCACCCAAAATATATTTACACCGGTGCCTACATTACAACCGATTACTTCACATTATTAAATCAAATTTAAAGCAAGTACGTAGCCCTGCGATAAATCACAAGAGGCAAAATGGTGTTCTTATTGATCAAACAAGAGTGCTTAAACACATATAAAGAAAAACAGTGAAAAAGAGAAAGCAATGTTGTATGCCGCCATGGAAAACAAAACGAACCTCCTGCAACAAGAATTGAATATAACAGTCTTTTTTATAATTTTATACAATTTTTAAATATTTTTCATTATTATAATTTTTTATATTTTTAAGATTCTAAATATTTTTTTATAATTTTTAACTTTAATTTATTTATAATTATATATATTAGATTTTTAAAAAAATTGTTAAGATTTTTTTATTCTTTAATATTTTTTTACGGTTTAATGACGTAACACTTTTAAAGTGTGTCACGTGTCACTGTTTGTGAGTTAACGGTCAACATTATAAGAAGACTAAATTGATCGCAATTTGAATTTTAAGGGTCTAATTAAGTACGATTCAAATTACGATGGCTAAATTTGGCGAAAAAATTTATAAAATTAATTTTTTTGTTGAGGGCTAATTTCACATCTAAACCTATTAATTTTAATCATATGGGATAATATTCTTTAAATAGTAAAATAAAATTTTAAATTTATCTGGAGCAAGTATTTTGACAGGTTCGTACATAAACTCTTCTAATTTAAACCCTATTATATACATTAATTACAAAAAATTACTATGTCACCAATTAACATATTATCTTAATTACAATATGTTAACTTAATTAGGATGCGATCAAAATACCTTTTTCTACCAACAATAAAATTAATTTTAATTCTACCTAGGGAGGAGAAGAATGAAAATTCTAGGGGGGAGGGGGGGGGGGAAATAGGAAAGGATATTTTACCCGATTGGGTCAATTTTTTTTAATGAAACGTGGGAACTTCAAGTCTTACCTCCTTCTCGTAAACCCGTGGGCTGCAAATGAATTTTTAAGGTGAAAAAGAAATATGATGGTTCGGTTGAAAGGTTTAAAGCCTGACTTGTTGCCAAGGGGTATTCTCAAACGTATGGTAGTGGTTTTAATGATACTTTCAGTCCCGTGGTTCGTGCATCCACTATTCAAACTGTGCTAGCTGCTGCTATTCTTGCTAAGTGGCCAGTTCGAAAAATTGATATTAACAATGCTTTTCTTAATGGAAAGCTCACTGAAGATATTTATATGTCCCAGCCTCCTGGGTTTGAGAAGAGAGGTCCTAATGGGGAGTTATTGGTTTGTCATCTCAAGAAGGCTATCTACGGTCTTCGCCAAGCTCCGCGTGCCTGGTTTCTTACTCTACGCTCTTTTCTGGTTACCAAGCTTGATTTTGTTGCTTCTAAAGCTGATAGTTCACTTTTTCTTAAGAGTGAGGCTAGCAGTAAGTTGTTTCTCATGGTATATGTCGATAACATTGTCATCACTAGCAGCTGTGCTTCTGAAGTTGACATGGTGGTGAAGCTCATTAACTCAGAGTTTTTACTCAAGGACCTAGGTCAACTTGAGTATTTCCTTGGCATGGAAATTTCTCAGTGTGCTTCTGGTCTATTTCTGAATCAGAAGAAATATATCTTGGATCTATTGGATAAGACAAATATGAGACAGTCTACTCCCACGCCAACACCTATGGTGGTTGCTCCTAAGCTTTTTCTGGGGGATGGACAGCTTTTTGATGATATCTATTTGTATAGAAGTGTTGTTGGCAGTCTTCAATATGTGTGTTTGACTAGACCCGATATCACCTCTAGTGTGAATAAAGTGAGTCAATACATGAACAGTCCTACTGTGTTACACTGGAAGGCTGTGAAGCGAATCTTGCGATATCTCAATGGTACTCTTGATTATGGTATTCACTATAAGTCATCACCAAGGGTTGATCTTGTCTGTTACAGTGATGCTGATTGGGCCACTTCTGTTGAAGATAGGTGTTCCACCACAGGATATTGTATCTATCTCGGTGGTAATCCTGTTGTTTGGTGTTCAAAGAAACAGAGTGTTGTTTCTAGATCTTCTTCAGAGGCTGAATATAGAAGTTTGGCAAATGTTGTTTCTGAACTATTGTGGCTTGAACAATTGCTAGCTGAAATTGGTGTTGATCTGGTAGGAAAATTAGTTGTGTGGTGTGATAACACTTCTACTGTTTCAATTGCTGCTAATCCTACTCATCATGCTCGGGTTAAGCATGTGGAGATTGATCTTCATTTTGTTCGAGAACGTGTTCTTGCTGGTCAACTTGTTGTTAATTATATTCCTTCTGCTGAACATGTTGCGGATGTGTTGACCAAGCCTATTCCTCCTGCATCCTTCAGTACACTTCGTATGCAACTTGGTGTTTTTTCTCGTACGGATATCTTAGGAGGAGAAGAAAGCCAGGAGAGTAATAGAGTATTTTAGAATTGAATGTAATAGAGTATTCTAGATTGAATCATATTTCAATCGGTTAGGTTGTAAACCGATTATAGTTAGACTATTAGAGAGTCTGTTGGGTTTATTGGGCTAAGACTATAAATTGGTCTTGGGCTTCACAGAATTGGATCAGTTAAATCATATAACCCATTTTCATAATATTTTGATGAGATATATTTTTCTCTTTAATTCTTTTTTATTTTCCTTTTTTTTTCTCTCTTGGTTCTCTTGTATTCTCCGACTCGTCTTCTTCCCTAATTCTTCTTCAAACATCAGTCATGGTTCGTCTTGATTCAAATGTAACACAGTGAATCTAACACTATTGACCATTAATTGGCCACGTCTCCCTTGTTGAAGATTCAAATGAAAAGTATGGTCACTAGGTTTACTCTATCACAACTAATAAATATAAATCCGAACCATTCAAACCGGGCAAGTCTTGTTCAAGTTTGAATTTTCAACATTTACACGGTTTCGTAGCCACCCACTATAGCAGATTGAGATTTCAGGCCCAGCGTCGGCGATCTATTCAAGCGAATTCCATGTATAGGGTTAGATTAGACACATTAATGTGATAGTTAATTGTATAACTAATTTCTTGCACGGTAAAAACTTGTTTATCCAATAAAAAATACATACTAGCCATTGGGCATTAAGATGTGATTCAGATTATGTTATGGAAGACACGATACATGTTTAAGAATGAATTCTTGGAAGACAAGTTTATGGTATTTTAACTGAGTTAATTAGTTATTAATTTATTGTTCTAATGTTTTTTCATTTATTTAAGACAACTTTACTTAGGGATGGGCACGGGTCGGGTCGAGTCGGACCGGATTTTTGGCCCACCCGAACCCGACCCGACCATATCTTTTAAAAACCCGACCCAACCCAAAAATAAATACCTTAAACCCGACCCGACCCGACCTATATAAAAAAATTAATTTTAGGGACTTAATTGTAAAAAAATAATTTTAAGAGACTTAATTGTAAAAATAATAAAGTTAAGGATTAAATTGTAAATAAAAAATCAATTTTAAGGACCTAATTATAAAAAATTATATAAAAGGCGTAACCCCCTCATCCCGGTCTAGCCGGATGACCGGTCCGAGTGAGTCACACGGGGAAAACCGAAGCGAAACCCGTTAAGGTTCCCCCTCGGTTAGCAACCCTATTTTTTTCATTTTAATCTTGTCATAATCGAGTAATAAATTCTAAGTGATCAAACAGCGGAATAAATCACACGAGACAACAATCGAACCTCAAACCACATTCAAACATCCCAATTTTAATCTTGGCTAATAGCACATTAGTACCTATGTATTTTTCTCTTCAAGAAGGCCTACAAGGGTCAAACAGGGCATTTTTGATTGAAGGTTTCGAAACCTTGCCCAAAGGTTTCGAAACTTTGGCTGGCAGTAGCCCATGGAATCCAATTTTCACCAAAAGTTTCGAAACCTTGGGAAGGTTTCGAAACTTTGCCCAAAGGTTTCGAAACTTTGGCTGGCAGTGGCCTCTGGAATCCAAAAATTTGCAAAGGTTTCGAAACTTTACCCCTAGTTTCGAAACCTAGATGCAGGGGAGCATATTTTGCTTCATCCTAATGACTTTCAATGATAAAAACACATTAGAATCATACATATTCATACATATGAGTTTAAAAGAGGCAAAGGCACTCAACACCAGCCACCCAAGCCTAGATGCATACGTCCTAGATTAAACGTAATCCAACATACTCAAAGCATGAATATGAACCATCATACATACATAGTAAATTATACATTAAGAACCTTTCATACATGATACTCAACATGAGCATACCTTAATCAACCAATGAAAATCATGCATTCGATCAAAAGTAGGCAAACAAGCACATAAGGTCTCATGCTTCAACATCCACACACTTAGGCATTCTCACAAGGCATATGACCAACACACATAATAAGAAATTTAAACATCTACAGACATACATCACTCAAGCATTCATCAAGGCATGCATCATAAGTGATATTTACAAATCAAACAAGGCATCTAAGTGCCAAACCAAATTAACACACATCAAAGCATCAAAAACAACAACACCTATCCCATTGCTTTACTATTACAATCTTTCAATTTTTAAATCATACTTTGAGCTCACCAAAAGCAACACTTGAAGACCTTTCCTTTCCCTTGCCACCCACAAGCTATTTATCTGCATTGTCGAACAAAAGAGAGCGTAAGCATAAAAGCTTAGTGAGGGTAAGCTCATAAAACAAACCTTCGACAATACAGGGTCCAAGCTCGAGCAACTATCATGATGTAAAACATGATTTTACTTTCGATCCACATGAGTCATAAATATAAATGATACATGAACATATAATCAACATTATGCCATGCTCAACAACTCATAAGCTCAACGTACAATGATACATAACTCAGTGCATTAACCACATCATATATCAATTCATAAAGGGCATCACATTCAGTATCATATAAGCATATACACATGGTCTCATATTGGTATACACATACAACCTCATATTGGCACCTAGCTATGACTTGAATACGCGGATAACCCGTTGGAACTCACATCCAACAACACAACCATTACCTGACGGTGGGATTACACTCATCACCGTTCACGCGGAGGGGATTCCACTCATCCTCACGCCTCATTTCACGCGGAGGGGATTCCACTCATCCTCACGCCCCGTTTCACGCGGAGGGGATTCCACTCATCCTCACGCCTCATTTCACGCGGAGGGGATTCCACTCATCCTCACGCCCCGTCGATGGGATTCCACTCATCATCGACTAATATAATACAATTTCCTGGCGTACCCGTACTCCTCCTTGGTGACTCAACGCCACCAAGGCCACGCTCGAATTTAGACTCCTGTGTGCACACTAAACATCCTAATGATCGATCATTTGTACCCAAGCATACTAGTGCCAATACTACACATTTCAATAATCTTTCGCAATATCATTTCATAATAACTTCCGTGCTTAGCACGTACTCACCATGATCCTCGAATCATACAATCACCTCATAATATCATTTCACACATCAACACCACATGTACATCATTAACAACCATATCATATCTATCATCAACACGCATATAGCAATGCATCCAACATGCCTCAACACACATGTATACAACATATACATAATCAACATCATCACAATCTAACACGAGGCATATACAACCATTAAAGAGTGCAACCAAAGTCTCTAATCAAAGCTTGGGATTAGGCTACCACTCTAATCCCAACTCTAGGTGGGATTACCAAGCCCATCCTAGGTTCACATGCTTGAACCAAATACTCAAAACCATTTCAAAAACATTTAACCACTCACCTCTACCTCCAAGCTCAATTACCAAGCAAGCATCACCTTCAAGTTTCCGGATTCCTTCCCGAAGCTTCTCCAACGCAAATTCTCGCTTCTAAACAACCTCAACACAAGTAAATTAACCTCAAATCAGTCCACAACACAACGTAGTAAACCCGGAATGAAATTCAAACATCAAACACTTGTTTTTCGAACCAAGAACAACCACCAAAAAGCCATTCCCGAGCAGCCCCTTTACATAATCCAAAACTTGTGATTTCAACACATTTAACACTTCCAAATGCTTCCAATACGACCCCCAACCAATACCCTAACATCAACCCTCAATTTCCAACACAAACCACACCCAAAATTCAACTAAAAACCCTCCTAAAAACCTATAAAAACACCAATTCGGGAAACTTAACAAAACCCTTTAAAAATCATATATGTTGAACCGTTTGGTTCACAAACTTCATATTTATCACTGTTAAATCAAAATCTCAAGTTAAACACCATAAAACTACCATTTCTATTCAAATCTCCCAAAAATCCAAATTCTAAAACATGGATGAAAATGAAAACTACTTGTACCTTTGAAGAGAGGAAGTTGAGAGCAAGTCAAAAACGTAATTACCTTTCAAAACCGAGCCAAAACGAAGGAGAAAGGAGATGAAAAAGTAGAACGGGGAGAGAGCTTCTTCAAACGTTGAAGAAGAAGATGATAATGAAGAGAGAATGGGTATTTTATTATATAAAGGGGATTTAAATTAGAAAATGGGTAAATTACCAAAAAGGCCATTAATAAATGGCTATTTCATTGATCCTTAAAAAGCTCTTCAACTTGCAATTAAATCAATTTGTCCCATTTCAAATATTTATTTTGAAACCCGAAATTTGAAAGAACCATTTTAGTAATAAAACCGAGCCCAAATAATATTAAAATATTATTTTCACCCGACCCCTAAACCCGGGTGTTACAACTCTTCCCCACTTAAGGAAATTTCGTCCCCGAAATTTATCAGACATGAAGAGCCACTGGAACAAGTTCCTTCACACATTCTTCCTCACACAACGTACTCACCAACTCGGTAGACTCACCACACAACATTAGCTATCTGATACTAAGATCTCAACGGGTCCTTCAATGCATGACCATTTTAAACTCAACTCAATCTCTTCAGCAACATAACACGGGACAAAACTGACTCACACTTCTGAATCATAGATACACAGAACACATTACATACCTCCTTCTAACTATGGTGGTAACTGCAACAAACAAACAACAGGACTAGCCCGTTTCACAAACTCATACGGCATTGTTTGAACACTTGACTCATAACTTCCTCTGACTGATCATCTGACTCCAACAGGTAACCAAACACTATTGTAGGCATCTTCAAAAATGTAGTTGAAATCTTGAACCTCTATGGTCCACTATCGAAAGCAAGACACTGTACAACTCACACTCTTGCTAAGGCACAACCCCGCCATCATACACAAGGCACAAGTGACGTGAACGTTTATAAAAT
This sequence comes from Hibiscus trionum, assembly GCA_030270665.1. Taxonomy (NCBI): domain Eukaryota; kingdom Viridiplantae; phylum Streptophyta; class Magnoliopsida; order Malvales; family Malvaceae; genus Hibiscus; species Hibiscus trionum. The sequence goes on from BSYR01000016.1 coordinate 3,957,927, forward strand.
GAGTACACTCGGTGCAACTATCATCGTTTTCCCGGCTAAACTCTCCCATAGGAAATTAAAGGCGAACCGGACACAAGTCCCTCAAATCTATTTCCCAATCTTATTAAGAATCTTTCACGAATGTAACAAACTAGAAGAAAACTGATGCTCGGTCTTGGCACGCTGGCAAATTACACACTTACTCTCATACTGACCCACATCGTCCATCAACTTAATCCAGAATTACTCATCTTCATCCCACAATATGTCTTCATATTACTCTGATGCAATATACAAGAACTGTCATGTGCTTCGGCCAAAACAGTACGTCTCGAAACACTATGACTTAACAAATTGAAACCGGCAATTACAGCTCGCAACTCAACTACTATTCTAACAACAAATATAACTCGGAATATCGGTTACTACATTAACTCTCTTCGAAGTTTCTTTCAGTTTCTCAAAGCTCATCGTCTCGCATCTAACCGCACAACTAAACATTCTTCTGTCTACTTAAAATTTGCTCTAATACACTCGGCTAATCTACATGTCCTAATAGGACATTTTCCTTGACTCAGAGTTCACACTTGCTCAATCTTAGCATTCAACTGATTTTCTAATAGAGTCTACATCACTAACTTCAAAGCTTGCCATGATCTTCCCCGGTACGTGAATACACCCATGTGTCATCTAAGAGAGCTACTACAACTGATCAAGAAACTCAGTAAGTATTTCGCTCAACATCTCTATAAAGGTGACTAACTCACTAGTCAATCAGAACGGCATAACTCAAAACCCAAAGTGATCACATCTGCCCCGAAAGCTGCCTTCGGTACATCAACCTCTCTCACTATCAACTGGTAGTAATCGGGTCTCAAATTAATCTTGTAAAGACTGAAACACCCCTCAACTGATCAACCAATCACTGACGTTTAGAAACATATACTAACTACTCACTGTCAATTGTCTCAACTGTCTGCAATCTAAACACATTCTCGTATTGTCATCTATCTTCTTTACAAGTTACACTATCACACTCTAAGATGATGTACTAAGCCAAATGAATCTAAGGTCTAACAAACTCGTAGTGGATTCTTCAACACTCTCAAGTCGGTCGAGAATCATGAGATACAGAGCAAACAAAACAAGAGCAAACTCGGAGACGGTATCAATAACAAACTCTTCTTCCCCAACAAGAGACAAATCAGGTAATTCTTGCCAACACCTTTAGGAAAACATCAACTATTCTAACATTCTGCGGCCTAATCCTCACTCAAAAATTAAATCCATCACATCTTTTAGGCAAGCCTGTCAACCAAACTCAATCAATCTTTGACCTCTAAGGCTGGATCAACATTCGATACGAAATCCACATTCCCACCTACCATTACAATCTCATAGTCATCCGTAAGCTTTAAGAGAACTTCCATTGTCTCAAAGCCTACCCTAACTCTATGTTCTACAAGCCAATCCATGCATAGCTTCACATCAAAACCGAAAAAAAAAACAATTCCATCGCACCAACTGAAAACATGTGACTCTGAACCAGCAACAGACATTACTTGTACATCTTTCTGACCACGGCTGTATCCCCGAAGAAGCTAGCAATACCAACACCTACCTCTAGTACCTCACAAGGTAGATTCAACAACTTCGCATGCTCACTCCAAATACACGGACACGTAGATCCAGAATTATTCAGAAAAACAAGCCCATTGACTGTATCGAAGAATTACTTGCTATAACATCGACATCATTCCGAGGCCAACTCATCAGTCTTCACTTCTATTACCAACTCAAATCAAGATCGGTCACATTGCTCTCTCTCAACAGAAACCAGCTCACAGGCACGCTGACCCAAACAAACAAACTGTACCTCTAACTCTGGTACTGTCGTACTGTCCTGAACTAAAGCGATGAACTCGCTCCTCATTCACATCCTCTAAAACCTCAGATTCACGATTACCAGCTCTAGGCCCACGCCTCGGCCTCAAACTTACTAAAGACAACAATACAACAATAAACAAAACACACAAACAAGAATATTCAGGGTTAGCAAGAGCAAGGGTCCAAGGTGCTCAAGTATACTCCTTTACAAAAATCCTTTCAAATAAGTAATAGTAGCAATGGGACTCTACGAAACATGTTTCAAACAAATCAACACACATACATGCTCAACCAAGCATATAATAAGGCATACTTGCTAACCAAGCAAACATATGCTTACGATCAAACAACATACATTCTCAATCAAACAATCACACTTACAGAGCAAGCAAACACCGTGCATATCAATTCAAAACTTAAACTTACCTCACTTACATGCCCAAGGTCTCGGAAACCTTAGGCTCTGATACCAACAAATGTAACCCCCTCATCCCAGTCTAGCCGGATGACCGGTCCGAGTGAGTCACACGGGGAAAACCGAAGCGAAACCCGTTAAGGTTCCCCCTCGGTTAGCAACCCTATTTTTTTTTTCATTTTAATCTTGTCATAATCGAGTAATAAATTCTAAGTGATCAAACAGCGGAATAAATCACACGAGACAACAATCAAACCTCAAACCACATTCAAACATCCCAATTTTAATCTTGGCTAATAGCACATTAGTACCTATGTATTTTTCTCTTCAAGAAGGCCTACAAGGGTCAAACAGGGCATTTTTGATTGAAGGTTTCGAAACCTTGCCCAAAGGTTTCGAAACTTTGGCTGGCAGTAGCCCCTGGAATCCAATTTTCACCAAAAGTTTCGAAACCTTGGGAAGGTTTCGAAACCTTTGACCAAAGTTTCGAAACCTTGCCCAAAGGTTTCGAAACTTTGGCTGGCAGTGGCCTCTGGAATCCAAAAATTTGCAAAGGTTTCGAAACTTTACCCCTAGTTTCGAAACCTAGATGCATGGGAGCATATTTTGCTTCATCCTAATGACTTTCAATGATAAAAACACATTAGAATCATACATATTCATACATATGAGTTTAAAAGAGGCAAAGGCACTCAACACCAGCCACCCAAGCCTAGATGCATACGTCCTAGATTAAACGTACTCCAACATACTCAAAGCATGAATATGAACCATCATACATACATAGTAAATTATACATTAAGAACCTTTGCAACATGATACTCAACATGAGCATACCTTAATCAACCAAGGAAAATCATGCATTCGATCAAAAGTAGGCAAACAAGCACATAAGGTCTCATGCTTCAACATCCACACACTTAGGCATCCTCACAAGGCATATGACCAACACACATAATAAGCAATTTAAACATCTACAGACATACATCACTCAAGCATTCATCAAGGCATGCATCATAAGTGATATTTACAAATCAAACAAGGCATCTAAGTGCCAAACCAAATTAACACACATCAAAGCATCAAAAACAACAACACCTATCCCATTGCTTTACTATTACAATCTTTCAATTTTTAAATCATACTTTGAGCTCACCAAAAGCAACACTTGAAGACCTTTCCTTTCCCTTGCCACCCACAAGCTATTTATCTGCATTGTCGAACAAAAGAGAGCGTAAGCATAAAAGCTTAGTGAGGGTAAGCTCATAAAACAAACCTTCGACAATACAGGGTCCAAGCTCGAGCAACTATCATGATGTAAAACATGATTTTACTTTCGATCCACATGAGTCATAAATATAAATGATGCATGAACATATAATCAACATTATGCCATGCTCAACAACTCATAAGCTCAACGTACAATGATACATAACTCAGTGCATTAACCACATCATATATCAATTCATAAAGGGCATCACATTCAGTATCATATAAGCATATACACATGGTCTCATATTGGTATACACATACAACCTCATATTGGCACCTAGCTATGACTCGAATACGCGGATAACCCGTTGGAACTCACATCCAACAACACAACCATTACCTGACGGTGGGATTACACTCATCACCGTTCACGCGGAGGAGATTCCACTCATCCTCACGCCTCATTTCACGCGGAGGGGATTCCACTCATCCTCACGCCCCGTTTCACGCGGAGGGAATTCCACTCATCCTCACGCCCCGTTTCACGCGGAGGGGATTCCACTCATCCTCACGCCCCGTCGATGGGATTCCACTCATCATCGACTAATATAATACAATTTCCTGGCGTACCCGTACTCCTCCTTGGTGACTCAACGCCACCAAGGCCACGCTCGAATTTAGACTCCTGTGTGCACACTAAACATCCTAATGATCGATCATTTGTACCCAAGCATACTAGTGCCAATACTACACATTTCAATAATCTTTCGCAATATCATTTCATAATAACTTCCGTGCTTAGCACGTACTCACCATGATCCTCGAATCATACAATCACCTCATAATATCATTTCACACATCAACACCACATGTACATCATTAACAACCATATCATATCTATCATCAACATGCATATAGCAATGCATCCAACATGCCTCAACACACATGTATACAACATATACATAATCAACATCATCACAATCTAACACGAGGCATATACAACCATTAAAGAGTGCAACCAAAGTCTCTAATCAAAGCTTGGGATTAGGCTACCACTCTAATCCCAACTTTAGGTGGGATTACCAAGCCCATCCTAGGTTCACATGCTTGAACCAAATACTCAAAACCATTTCAAAAACATTTAACCACTCACCTCTACCTCCAAGCTCAATTACCAAGCAAGCATCACCTTCAAGTTTCCGGATTCCTTCCCGAAGCTTCTCCAACGCAAATTCTCGCTTCTAAACAACCTCAACACAAGTAAATTAACCTCAAATCAGTCCACAACACAACATAGTAAACCCGGAATGAAATTCAAATATCAAACACTTGTTTTTCGAACCAAGAACAACCACCAAAAAGCCATTCCCGAGCAGCCCCTTTACACAATCCAAAACTTGTGATTTCAACACATTTAACACTTCCAAATGCTTCCAATACGACCCCCAACCAATACCCTAACATCAACCCTCAATTTCCAACACAAACCACACCCAAAATTCAACTAAAAACCCTCCTAAAAACCTATAAAAACACCAATTCGGGAAACTTAACAAAACCCTTTAAAAATCATATATGTTGAACCGTTTGGTTCACAAACTTCATATTTATCACTGTTAAATCAAAATCTCAAGTTAAACACCATAAAACTACCATTTCTATTCAAATCTCCCAAAAATCCAAATTCTAAAACATGGATGAAAATGAAAACTACTTGTACCTTTGAAGAGAGGAAGTTGAGAGCAAGTCAAAAACGTAATTACCTTTCAAAACCGAGCAAAAACGAAGGAGAAAGGAGATGAAAAAGTGGAACGGGGAGAGAGCTTCTTCAAACGTTGAAGAAGAAGATGATAATGAAGAGAGAATGGGTATTTTATTATATAAAGGGGATTTAAATTAGAAAATGGGTAAATTACCAAAAAGGCCATTAATAAATGGCTATTTCATTGATCCTTAAAAAGCTCTTCAACTTGCAATTAAATCAATTTGTCCCATTTCAAATATTTATTTTGAAACCCGAAATTTGAAAGAACCATTTTAGTAATAAAACCGAGCCCAAATAATATTAAAATATTATTTTCACCCGACCCCTAAACCCGGGTGTTACAACTCTTCCCCACTTAAGGAAATTTCGTCCCCGAAATTTATCAGACATGAAGAGCCACTGGAACAAGTTCCTTCACACATTCTTCCTCACACAACGTACTCACCAACTCGGTAGACTCACCACACAACATTAGCTATCTGATACTAAGATCTCAACGGGTCCTTCAATGCATGACCATTTTAAACTCAACTCAATCTCTTCAGCAACATAACACGGGACAAAACTGACTCACACTTCTGAATCATAGATACACAGAACACATTACATACCTCCTTCTAACTATGGTGGTAACTGCAACAAACAAACAACAGGACTAGCCCGTTTCACAAACTCATACGGCATTGTTTGAACACTTGACTCATAACTTCCTCTGACTGATCATCTGACTCCAACAGGTAACCAAACACTATTGTAGGCATCTTCAAAAATTTAGTTGAAATCTTGAACCTCTATGGTCCACTATCGAAAGCAAGACACTGTACAACTCACACTCTTGCTAAGGCACAACCCCGCCATCATACACAAGGCACAAGTGACGTGAACGTTTATAAAATGAGTACACTCGGTGCAACTATCATCGTTTTCCCGGCTAAACTCTCCCATAGGAAATTAAAGGCGAACCGGACACAAGTCCCTCAAATCTATTTCCCAATCTTATTAAGAATCTTTCACGAATGTAACAAACTAGAAGAAAACTGATGCTCGGTCTTGGCACGCTGGCAAATTACACACTTACTCTCATACTGACCCACATCGTCCATCAACTTAACGTATACTTCTAAATCCTTTCCCAGGATTTTCCCCCCATATATTTATGTCTCTAAAAACTTAACGTATCACTAATTTGAAATGGTCTTAATATAAGTTATTTTGATAAAATGAAATTATTCTAGTAATTAAGAAAATTAGTCATTAGTATAATTCAAAGCATAGTTGAAAGCTTCAAGAGAACTGAAAAGCCTATAAATATCCATGGCATGCATTCCTCAAGAGCATCAAACATAATAAAAGCTTCTGAGTCTAGTTTTCGGTACGACTCTCTTTCGAATTAGATAATATTCTCAAACCCAACCAACCAAAACTGTAATCTTTCCCCATAATGGAAACCATCCCAGAAGACAACATTGCCATGGCAAGTCCAAAATCACCCCTTCAGCCTCCCACCTATGGGAACTTAATCACCGTTCTTAGTATTGATGGAGGTGGAGTTAGGGGGATTATTCCCGGAACCATTCTTGCCTTTTTAGAATCTGAGCTTCAGGTTTATATTTGGAACCTTTTGCTTTGGAAATACATATAAATACACTGTTGTTGACATTTTGTGATGATTCCTTTGTATGTTAATACTATTTACAGAAGCTAGACGGTGAAGAGGCTCGACTGGCTGATTATTTTGATGTCATTACCGGGACTAGCACTGGTGGGCTTGTGACTGCCATGCTAACTGCACCGAGCCCGAGTGATGCCAATCGTCCTCTTTTTGCTGCTAAAGATATCAATGATTTCTACCTTCAACACTGCCCAAGAATCTTCCCCCAAGACGGGTAATTTATATCAATGATTTCATATAGTTTAAAATCGAAAACAAGCTTTCCTGATCACGTTATTACTTCTAATTCTGTCTCTGTTTGTGATTATATTATAACAGCTCACCGTTTGCAGCAGTTGCAAATGTGTTCAAATCTCTATCCGGCCCGAAATATGATGGTGAATATCTTCACAATATTGTGAGGGGAAAGTTGGGAGAGACCAGATTGGACCAAACATTGACGAATGTGGTCATCCCAACATTTGACATCAGACAACTCCAACCAAGAATCTTCTCCTCCTACGAGGTTTCACTCTTGATCAGTAATTATAAATAGACACTTTCCAAATTTATCAGTACGTTGCCTTGAATTTGAAGTAAGATACGATTGTGCAGGTTAGGAACGAGCATTACCAGAATGCTTTGCTCTCTGATATATGCATTGGAACATCGGCAGCGCCAACTTACCTTCCAGCACATCAGTTTGAGACCAAAGATTCAACCGGCCAAGTCAAAGAGTTCCATCTTATCGACGGTGGAGTTGCTTCAAATAATCCCGTATGTGTATATGTTTCTTGGTGTTACAAGTTTCACAAAGAGATGTTAGTAATATGTGATTTTAATCCATTTGTACAGACTTTAGTAGCCATGAGCGAAGTGGCAAAAGCAATCACTCGCAAGAGCTCCGATTTCGACCGTATAAAGCCGAACGACTATACTCGTTTCCAGGTGTTATCATTGGGAACTGGTTCCCAGAAGTTGGAAGCGAAGTACGAAGCGCACAAGGCAGCAAAATGGGGTCTGTTGGGATGGTTGACCTATGAACACTCAACTCCATTGATTGATGTGTTCATGCAAGCAAGCAGTGACATGGTGGACTTTCATCTCGCCACTGTTTTCCGAGCACTTCACTGCGAAGACAGATATCTCCGTATTCAGGTATGTTAGATTCATCAAACTGTAAGTCAGATCGATACATAATAGAATCTAAAGAAAAACAAAAATATTGCAGGACGATACACTATCTGGAGCGGTGGCATCCGTGGATATTTCTACGGAAGAAAACCTGGAGAATCTTGTCAAAGCTGGGGAACAATTGTTGAACAAACCAGTTTCCAGGGTGAATTTGGAGACCGGGGAATTCGAACCTGTTGATCAGGGTACAAATCAAGAGGCTCTCATCAGGTATATATAATATATTTGTGTTATATTTATGTTACAAATCAAGAGCCTGTTGATAATTAATATTCCATATCATAATTTGCAGATTAGCTGAAGTGCTTTCGGAGGAGAAGCAGCTTCGGGAAATGAGATCACCCTATGGAAGTTTCAAAGAAAGATGAAAGATAATTTGGATCGAAACAATTGGAATCACTTTGTTTTAGTACTTCATATTATTATTTATTTTCAAAATTGTTTTACTATTTTCCTTTGAATAATGTATATGTGTGTACGAAACAATTGGAATCACTTTGTGGTCCATTAACTTCATTATTTAATTTAGTAGGCAATAAATTGTACACGTTGTGCCCAATTGGCAAATTTATCCCATTAAACTCTCTAATGCCTGTGATAAACTTCTTTTATATCTATCCGGATGAATTAAACGTGTCTGGGGTTTTTATTTAAAATATAAAATAATTTTATCAAAAATTTAAAAAATATATATTATAATATGAATTTAGCTTAAATGTTAAATTACCTCAACGAAAAAACGAAAAACTAATTAAGTCCTTATAAAATTTTTGCATACAATTTAGCTCGAATAAGACAAATCGCTCTTAATTTAACCATTCGGTAACGGTTGACCAATTTTAACCGTTAAGTTATTGACGAAAAATAAAATGATGACACGTGATATATCCTGAAAGTGTCATTGTAACTTTTTTATAAAAAATCTAAAAAATATTAAAAGTATAAAACTACAAAAATAAAAAGTATTATAAGATATTAAAACTTTTAAAAAGTAATGAAAATATTATAAAATATAAAAAATTAAAATTTTGGCCGATCGGAGCATGCCACATGTCATTTTACATTCTCTCTCTCCTGTACGTATTCTTCTTCTCTCTTCCTTCCCACTTGAACTTTAGCAAATATGTGAACTCATTAAACTGCCGACCACCGGAGTAACATTGGACCCAAGTACCTCCGCTAGTCCGCTGCCTGTACTTATAAAGATAAGATTCGAGCCATTAGGAGCGGCTGCAATGGCATATCTAGATTATTCTGCAGGTTTTGCACCCAAAATATATTTACACCGGTGCCTACATTACAACCGATTACTTCACATTATTAAATCAAATTTAAAGCAAGTACGTAGCCCTGCGATAAATCACAAGAGGCAAAATGGTGTTCTTATTGATCAAACAAGAGTGCTTAAACACATATAAAGAAAAACAGTGAAAAAGAGAAAGCAATGTTGTATGCCGCCATGGAAAACAAAACGAACCTCCTGCAACAAGAATTGAATATAACAGTCTTTTTTATAATAACTAAATTGATCACAATTTAAATTTTGAGGGTCTAATTAAGTATAAATCAAATTATGAGGGCTAAATTTGGCGCAAAAATTTTATAAGAATTTAATTAAATTTTTATTTTTCGTTGAGGGTTAATTTGACATCTAAACCTATTAATTTTAATCATACGGGATCATATGCTTTAAATAGTAAAATAAAATTTTAAATTTATCTGGAGCAAGTATTTTGACAGGTTCTTACATAAACTCTTCTAATTTAAACCCTATTATATATATTCATTACAAAAAAAAATTACTATGTCACCAATTAACATATTATCTTAATTACAATATGTTAACTTGATTAGGATGCGATCAAAATACCTTTTTTTACAAACACTAAAATTAACCCTAATTCTACCTAGAGAAGAGGAGAATAGAGATTTTAGGGAAAAGAATAGGGATGGGCATTTTACCCGACTCGGTCAGGTACCGACCCGACCCGACTCGTGCCTATCTCTAGGAAGGAAGAAAACTGCTCCTAATAAGTTTAAAACCCATTACCTAAGGGAATATGTGAGAATAAAAATGACCTAAGGGAATGTGTCTAGAGCGGGCAATGCACATCGGTAAACACCACTAACTCAATACACCGCTAAACAAACATTAATTTTTAAATGACTTTTAAATGATTATTAAAAATCTCAAAGGCTCGACATGCAACTAATCATATTTCAAAATAAAATTAGAAGAAATTATTCTATGAACCATTCTCGCCACTTCATCCATGGTCCTATCCAATTAAATAAAATCACATAATCTTTATTTTCCACATAATATTTTTCTTATAAATTAAAATTTACAAATCATCATCTTCTTTCTCATACATCATATATTAATTGTAATATGTTAATGAATAAAATCTTTAAACTAAAAAAAACAACCAAAAGTTTAACCCACAAATCAAAAGAGACAAAAATAAAATAATTAATTTTAATATGTTAAAAACCCTAAAATTATTATATTCGTTTGAACTGCGAACAAATTAATTAAAAAGTCCTAAAGTTTTCAGCCGTATATTGTATGTTGAGGAAAATTTTTTATTGAAAAAGATGAGATATAATCATATACCTCGTTAAAAAAATCTCGTAATTTTAAATGGAGTAGTAATTACAATAATAACAAAGCAACATATGAAACACAACGATTAACTATACAATCCATACTCAGCCATATACCATACTCATAACCAATTACCTAAAACATCATTGCCCAAATAAAATGCCCAAGAGTCGAATCAACAAAAACTCAAAGGGATCAACCAATACCGGTTGCCTGCAGTGTATGTTGTGCGTCTATGCGAATCAGATCCTGCACAAAGGGTGGTGCAGACTGCAGAGTCCCAAATCCTTGTCCTCATCGGCATTCCCCTCATCAATTTTGCGAGATTGTCCGCTGAAGCATTAGCGCCACGCTTAATGTGCCGCACTTCCACTTCCCAATTCCACTGAAGCGTTTCCTGGGTAACAGCAATCAAATCATTTCGGGAACGATTGGGGCCATGCTCTTGAATCCCCGTCACTGCATCACGACAATCGGATTCCAGTACAATCCTACCATAGCCAATCCTCCAGGCATGCCTTAGGCCATCGATCATTGCCCACAGTTCAACATTAAGTACCAAACATTTACCAATGCTTCGTGAAAAAACAAATAACCACTACATGAATCTTGGTATAAAGCGGCACATTTTGCGGCGTTTATAGAGAAAGCGCCACCACTTTTGAAGAATGCACCACAAATAATAAAATTTATTGTGTTTATAAAAAAACGCTGCAATATCAATGCACCTATAGTGGCTCTAAGAAGAAACGCCGCAATCAGTGGTGGAGCTATAGCTCTCATGGGATGCAAATATACATAAATATGAAAAAAAAAATGTAAGATAAAATTATAAATAAACAAACAAGAAAATAAATACAATTGAGAAATAAATAAATGTAAATATCAATGGGTTACAAAAATTAAGAAAGTTAGTGAATGAAATAATAAATGATGTGAAATTGCAAGATAAAATTATAATATATTAGGCTCAAATTATGAATTAAAATAGAAAGAAAATTAAAAGCATAAATAATAAAAACAAAATTTTAAATGTAGTCAACACATGAGATAAAAAATGAATAAGTACATAATTAAATGACATAAATTAAAAAATGCAAGAAATTAAAGACGCGAAATTATGGACTGATTTGCATTAAAATAAAAATAGTATAGGGCTAAAACGCAATATACCCTAAAGACGCTAAAATTCACGGATCTACCCTCGGACTTTGGTCAACACTAGGGATGACAATTTAATCCAAATCTGATCTAAATAAAATCCAATCTAAATCCGGTTGAAAAAATCTGAATCTGAATCCGAAAAAATATCCGAGTCTGATTGTAACGGATTCAGACTTGAATTTTATACAGTCTAATCCCAGTCCGATATGTTGCCATCCCTAAATATAAGAGAATAAAGATAAACAACCTGATCAACCGATCAAATATACTTACTCAGTTCATTCTAATATTTTATCGTGGTTTCGTCCCTGCATATATATGTACAGAACCATTATTTATTTGGGTAATTGTTCTATACACAAGCGCTTGTGGAAACTTTTTTACACAAGCGTCTTAATTTTAGGGGTTAGGGACTCCGTTTAGGGTTTAAAATTTAGGGGTATAAGTGTAGTAATTTTGAATTTAGGGATTGTTGATAGAATTTTGAGTTTAGGGTTAAAATTTAGGGTTTATAGGTTAAAACCCAAAATCCCTACCCATATTACCCTAAAACTAAACCCTAACCCTAAACCCTAAATTCTAAATTCTAAATTCTAAACATGAACCCTAAATTCTAAACATTTACACTAAAACCCCTAAACTCTAAACCCTAAGTCCTAACCCTAAACTCTATAATTGAGGCGCTTGTGGAAACAAAAAATTTCCACCGCCAGTGTATAGGATATTAATCCTATTTATTTTAGTATGCAATAAATTGTACATATTATGCCAAATAAATAATTTTATTCCATTAAATTCATCTATGCCTAGGATAATTTTTTTACATCTATCCGATGAACTAAACGTTTCTGGGATTTTTATTTAAAATAGGTAAACTACTCAGGTGACCACTTAATTTTAAGGTGGTTTTATTTTGATCTTTCAAGTACGTAACTTGTCAATCATGCCATCAAATTTTTTAATTGGTCTTATTTTGACTACTGCCGTTGAAAAATTAACGGAGAAGGCGATGTGGCAGTTAACGAAATTTGTATAATTATATATTTGGTACAAGTTAGTTACTTATTATATCAATTGTGTCATAATTTTAATTTAAATAAATAAAATCAATCAACCAATCAGATGCCACGTGTCATCACTCGATTGGATGAATTTGCTCAAATTTTAATTTATTTTTTTAATATATTTATTTTCGTCCAATACGTGTCACCAGCTGAATAAAGAAAAATTAGAGAAGAATGTGATGGCCTTAGCATGGATGGATATTGAAAATCTGGGACCTCCATAGGATATACCAAAGTCTTTACCATTGCACCAACCTATTATATATATATATTCTAGGGGGAAAGTAAAAATGGTTGAAATGAGACTTGAACTTAGGTCACTTGGGATGTGAATTGTCAAAGGATTAAAAATATGTATGAACAGATACTACCTTGTAATCACCTTTAGACTATTAAAAAAATATGTTATAAAATGAAAATAGATTTATGATTTTTTAAATTAAATTGAATATCTCTTTTTCTTTTTTACATTTATTTTACTAATTTCATATATATAATATTGAATCGAGTTCTTTAATTTAATCAATAATTTTAATTTTCCCTAGTATTTAATATATTCTTATTAATATTGTATTTATGATGTTTCTAGGATTATAGGATGAGATTTCATGTTACTTGAGTGTGAATGAGTTAGGAGTTGATGTTATTAAATTTATTGTTCGATTTGTAAGATGTTTCTCATCTAAAAATTATTTTAGCATGTTAATTTATTTTTATCATTGTTTAAATATTTGTTTTGTAACACCCGGGTTTAGGGGTTAGGTGAAAATAATATTTTAATATTATTTGGGCTCAGGTTTATAATTAAAATGATCCTTTAAAATTTCGGGTTTCAAAATAAATATTTGAAATGGGACCAAATTAATTTAATTGCAAGTTGAAGAGCTTTTTAAAGAATAAGGGAATAGCCATTCATTAATGGCCTTTTGGGTAATTTGCCCATCTTCAAATTTAAATCCCCTTTTCCTATCATCTTTTCACTATTTACTCTCTTCCTCCCCATTTTCAACGTGAAATAGAGCTCTTCCTCCTCTATCACTATTCCATCAAAAAATTCATCCATTTCAACTCGTTTTCGAAAGGTAACAACGTTTTTTACTTCCCCTCAACTCCCTCTCTTTAAAAGTACAATTTATTTTCATTTTCATGGAAGTTTTGGAAAATGGAGTTTTGAAAGATTTTGATTAAAAATGGAGTCTTTATGTTGTTAAGCTTAATATTTTGATTTAATATGGTTAGTTATGGAATATAGGAGTCAAATGGTATAACATATGTGAATTTTGAATGATTTTGAGCAATTTCCGAAATTGGGTAAAAATGGGGGTTTTGGAGGGTTTTAGGTGAGTTTTGGGGGTTGGTTTAGGTGGAATTTGATAGGCTTTTGATAGTACAATGGTTAGGGGTTGATTTGGGATCATTTGTGGGTGTAATGGGTGTTGGAAACATGGTTTTTGGACATGGTTTTGGGGCTGCCCGAGTTTACTAAAAGTGGGATTTGTTCATGGCTTGCTACATTGTAAATTGAATTCGAATTGTGTTCCGGGTTGGTCTTTTGATGTTGGGCTGATTTGGGATTGTTTGAATTGTGTTTGAGGTTGTTTAGAAGCGGAAACTTGTGCTGGAGAAGCTTCGGGAAGAAATCCGGGAACGTGAGAGTGGTTGCTTGCTTGGCTTGGAGCTTGGAAGTCTAGGTGAGTGGTTAAACGTTTTACGTGGTTTTTAAATGGTTGGTTCGAGTATGTAGACTAGGTTGGGCTTGGTAGACCCACCTAGAGTTAGGATTAGGGTGGTAACCTAATCCTAAACTTGATCTAGAGCCATTGGATGAACTTGTATTTGGATGTGTATGCCTCGTATGACTTGTGATATGATTGATTTATGTATATTGTGTATACATGTGAGTTGAGGCATGATTTGTGATGCTTATGGCATGCATGGTAATGGTTCATGATTGTGATCATGGTGAGTGCTTGCTAAGCACGAAATTGATTGAAATGAATAATGTGGAATGAGTTAAATGTTGGCACTAGTATGCTTGAGTACAAATGATCGATCATTAGGATGTTAGTGTGTACACATGAGTCAAAAGTCGCGCGTGGCCTTGGTGGCGTTGAGTAACCAAGGAGGAGTACGAGTACGCCCGAAAATTGTATTTATATTAGTCGATGATGAGTGGAATCCCATCGACGGGGCGTGAGGATGAGTGGAATCCCCTCCGCGAGACCGGTGATGAGTGTAATCCCACCGTGAGGTAAAGTGGTTGTTGGATGTGAGTTCCAACGTGTTTATTCGCGTATTCGGGTCATAGCTAGGTGCAAATATTGATTGATATGTGTATCAATGTGTTGAGAATTATGATCCTTATTTGGATGCTTATATGTGTTTACATGTGTTGTGGAATAGAGCTTATGAGCATGACATTTATTTGGATATTGTTCATGCATCTTAACTTGTGCTCTTGAGGATTCTTGATAATTATGTATTTTTGCCTTGGCTAAGATCGTGCTCGGACCCTGCATTGTCGAGGTTTGTTTTTAAAGAGCTTACCCTCACTAAGCTTTATTGCTTACGCTCTCTCTTTGTTCGACAATGCAGATCCTTAGTTCGTGGGTTGCTAGGAGCAAGAAGGGGGCCTCCAAGTGTGCTTGTGGTGCTTGTGTAGCTACCAAGTATGAACTTTTAAATTAAGATATAATGGTCAAGCAATGAGACATGTAATCGTGTTATGATGTTTTTGAATTATGTTGTGGTTGATGTTGCTTAGGAGCATGTTAGACTCCCCGTATGTGCTTGCTATTTGGCTTGAGATGTAAGCCTTGCTTGAAACCTTGCTAGTATTTTACTATCTTAAAATTGTCTAAGTGTTAGCCTTGTGAATGCTTACTCCTTTAATGAATGATATGAATGCATGACTTGTGATGTGTGCCTTGGTGTTTAATTTCGTTTAAATAAAGTTAAAGCATGCTTATATGGTTGGTATGCCTTAGGATTGATGCTAGTGTGATGTTTGAGGTTTTAGAGGGATTTAGGGGCATCCTTGTGTCATAAATCAGCTAAAACCTGTCTGTTCGCAGCAGGGGTATCGATACGGTTGGACCCGTATCGATACGGCCTTCTTGTTTCAGGCCACGCGTTTCGATACACGGGAGGGTGTTTCGATAACATTTTTGCTACTGGAAATATGGGTATCGAAACGGCCCTAGGTGTATCGAAACGGTCTTCGTAGCGTTGACCTCGAGAAGTTGACTGGGAAGGGCGTATCGATACGCTCAAGGGATGTATCGATACGATCTTCCTATGTTGACCCTGAGTGTTGACTTTGGTCAAGGCGTATCGATACCCTTAACAGGTGTATCGATACGGCCTGCTTAATTACAGAAAATGGGCTGTTTTGTGAATGAAGTCTTGAATGGTTGATCTGTGTATTGCTCTTGTTTCCGCTGACGTGTTTCACATAGGTAATGGTAATGCATTTAGACAAGATAAATAAAAAGAAATTTTTAGGGTTGTTAACCGAGGGGTAACCTTAACGGGTTTCGCTTCGGTTTTCCCCGTGTGGCCCACTCGGACTGGTCATCCGACTAGGCCGGGACGAGGGGGTTACATGTTTTATTATTTATTTTAATTTATTTGATAAATTATCACAAGTAATAAAAGTTAAAATTTTAAACATATTAACCGTTTAACATTTGACAATTCACAAAAAAAGTATTTTAAAAGTGGACGAGGGTATGCAAATATAAAGTATATATTTTCAAAAATATTTAATATATTGATTATGTTATAAATATAAAGTTTTTGCAAATTTTAGACAGCATAACAAAAATAGTTCTATAAATTTTATGCAAATATTTTTAATCTAATATTGAAATTGTAACATGTTATATATATATATATATATATATATATATATATATATATATATATATATATATATATATATATATATATATATATATAAGGGCAAGTTGGTAAATTTTACTCCCAGATAATCTTATATTTCTTCAACCAAACATTCTAATCTTACATTCTACCAAATAAACAAAACAAGTTAATGTAACAATTCAGAAATATGTCAGGTAATGTTACATTCCAAGAATTTTATTCCCATAGGTAATCTTACATTTCGTGAACTAAACCTTCTCTTAACATTTAAATTATAGTTTAATGTTTTAGTTATGGGTGTTCATGGTAGGTTAACCTTATCATTTAGTTCAAACAGTTAGTTAACCGTATTATTTAGCTTAAACGGTTGGTTAACCGTCATAACGATTATTAACTGTAATTTAACCGTTAAGAAATAGTTACTCGTTAGGTTACTTTTTCCCCTTTCAACTGTTGTTTATGCATAGACTCTTGATTAGCCATGCCATTGTACAAAAGCAGTTCATGTTTCATGGAAACCTCACCCCCACTCCCCCACAAGAAAATAGATTTCTCTTCATTTATTTAGCTGTTTTAATCCATCTTTTTGTAAGGCAATGAAAGTTCTTTTTTATTGGATAAATATTCTATACACATGCGGTGAAAACTAAAAGTTTCCACAAGCGTCTTAGTTTTAGGGTATAAGGGGTTAGTTTAGGGTATAAGGTTTAGGGGTTTAGGTACATGGGTTAGAATTAAGGGATAATTATTTCAATTTAAAGTTTAGAGTTATAATTTAGAGTTTATACGTTAAAACCTAAATCCTCGCCATATTATCCTAAAAACTAAACCTTACCCTATAAACCCTAAATTATAACCCTAAACCTTAAATTAAAACAACTATCCCTAAATTTTAAACTCCTACACCTAAACCCCTAAACCCTATACCTTAAACTAATTCCCTATACTTTAAAACTAAGGCACTTGTGAAAACTTAGTTTCCACCGACTGTGTATAAGAAATTAATCCTTTTTTATTTGCTTCTCTTGCAAAAATATAATATTTGAATATTTGCTTCATGAGGGTTGGGGTTGATTTTCTTCTCTCACGCCAATATTTTGTTTTTTGTTGGTACTACATTGGTATAACATAAATATAATATTTGGTGGAAACTTAACAAATGAACGAGGATAGTTTGGTGGAAACTTAACATAAATATAATATTTGGGGTTGGGGTTGGGGTTGATTTTCTTCTCTTGCAAGAAAATGAACGAGGATAGTTTGGTGACCAGTTCATCACCCATCACCCAAGACCGCATAGACCCTTCCGGTTCTTAAGATTCATTAAACTAATCCGTACCGACCTGCATCGTATATTTAATTTAGGTGAGCGAGTCTCTTAACAAAAAAATTTCTATATACACAATACCTCAAACCCGAGATCTATTTAAGCAACGTCAAACTGCTTACCACTTGGACAGACTCATTAGTATATAAATATTAAATTTAATTCATTTGATTTTATATAATATTCTCTAAACCAGCGGCAATATTTAAGATTTAAACGCTAATTACAATCACTTTCCTTGTCTCCTTTTGAAACAAAGAGATTTCTACTCTTTTCTCGGATATCTTCTTGTGGGATCAAACAACTCTTACTCTTATTCTTTGTGGGAAATTTGTTTTGAATTTGCCAAATGAATTTACCTTTCTTCTTTTGATTTCCTAAATGTTAAGAATTGAACTGATGTTACAACCACGTTCAGTGAACTGAACCATTACTTGTTACAAACTCGGTTTTCTCTGTTTGTCTAATAACAAATTGGTCAACAATCCTTACAGTGTTCACCGGATCCTGCTGCCCTGCAGATGCACACCACTTGCTAGGATGTTTTCTCCGATGGCTCGACTGTTGTGGCTGTTTAGCCTCCACATCCCACTCACGGTCTAACTTCCATTCCTTGGGAACCTACATGCATGTCAAATGGATCAGTGTTTGTGTAAAGGGGAAGAAACCGAGATAATCCTTGTCAAGCTGTCGACAGATAGAATTATCACGCCGTTTTATTAACAATCGGCTCTTACCAACATCAACAGTTCAGGTAAAATCTAATAACACAAATAGTTTGGTGGCCGGGTGTACTGGCTCCTTTCTAAATCTATGGAAATGTTCTTTCTTCCTCAAGCATAAGTTAATGGCGTGCAGATATATAAATGCAAAACATGAAGTGAAAGTGAAACCTAAAGGAAAAGACAGCAGCAAGCGAATAAAAACTGGTTTCTCACCTTATCGACTGCAAGAGTGAAAACTTCGAGATCGCCATTACGGTTTATGTGAAAACGAGTGAATGACTTGTAGTTAGCAATTCGAAGAGAAGAGAAGGCCTCATCAAAGTGCACGTGAAGCCAGTTGATGCAGATATATAAGTAGCTTCCAAACACCAAAGAAACCACAGGGGTGGAGAAAACCCAGAAGTACAGGAAGACTGAAGCATAATATATAACAGCACCTCCACGGGATAGTGACTGTATTCCGTTTTTGCAGATATTGCTCCGAGTGACAGCCATAACCTGGCAAGGTTCCCTCCATCAATACAGTAACAAGTAAAAAAGTATCATATCTCCCCCAACAAGGATAGGCTTATTACCTCTGGAACATCAAATGCAGACATGAGATACTTGATACATGCCGGATAGAGGCCAAATGTCCATTGCTCAATACGAGATCGAAGACCAGTAGGATCTGGAAAATGCTCAATTTCCACTGATTGGTACCACTGGTACAAAGAATGGTAACCTGAACACAGTACTTAACCATCATTAACTTCCACCAAAAAGACCCAATTACGCTAGCCATAACCAAAGTATCAAGAATTACTTTTTATTTGCATCACTTTTTCTTTGTTTAAATTGTCTTACTCAAAAAATAATAAAACTAGTACATACAGATTCAAAATCTGGATATCCCATGAAATTAAAAAGCTAATACTTGGGCTGAATTATACTGAAAATTTTTAATCTAATTCAAATAAAATTAACAAGAAAATAGTAGTACCAAAAATCCTCTATCCATGTAGGTTAGAACAACTTTAAACTAATTGGAGCAGCTTACAATGCACGGCATTAATGTTGAGGTGATCACAGCAACAATGTTAACAATCTTACTATTACACAAAAGATAATTAGAATGTAACCCACCCGAAGTTGCTAATAATTTATGCCGGATACACGTCTCCAGACCTATTTCCAAGAGCAGCATAAGAATAAGGGCCGCAGTGAGATGTACAGATACATGAAGAATTCCAATTATTGCACGTTTCTTCCGTGCTAATTTGGAAGGAACAAATGCAATTGCTGCAATCAGCAATATCAGCAAACCAGCCAATGATACAAAAGAATGTTCCAGCACATGTACAAAAGCACTCCATACTGTGCCAAAGAAACTCCTCAAATGACCAGAAAACGAATCATCTTGCAATATGTGATCGAGCTTACACTGAGAAAAGGCGGGAAAGAAATCAGTCACTTCAGTATCAGAGTTATCATACCTGACAGAGTAAAACAATATCACATTGCATATAAGCTTTTCAATTAGAAAGAGAGTCAAAGGCTGACAAAGCCACAATTGGAGTGGCAAGGTTATTGTATGTTGACACCAAAGAATAGGATTCAAGCCCTGGTAACCCCATCCCTGTTCCCCAAATTTGTAATGATAAATAGATAAATAAGTAAACAAATAAAGGGAGTGAGAGTCAGTGAAGGACGAGATTCTAATAATCAAGTCATTTTAGGTCCACTGAAAGCTGAAGGTAGAATAAACAAGTCAAATGTAACCAAATTCAATGAATTTTAAAAGAACTTTACCTGAGGAAACGTAGAGAAAACCAATATAAAGTATATAATTCCACCAATGAAATCAAACTGCCAGTTCTTCTTCCGAAACTTCAAGATATTTCCCAATGCAATCTACATCACAACCTCAGGAGAAATGAGAACTCAGAGGAAACAAGGCAAATGAAATATATGAAATGGTAAAGGAAGGAAGATTACCCTGCTTGAATCATCAAAAGAAGGATAAGCTGCTTTACACTCGTATGTTTTCCCATAAAATTTGCTAAAATTACTAAACACATGAGTGGGGTGTAAAAATGCCCCTCCACACCCATTTACAAGAAGATGCTGCACATGAACTGGACCTTCTGATGGAACACATGAATGGCGCATATAATGATGCAGGTCTCCAGCAATTCGAAGTTTACACCTTCCTTTTAAGTAATCAAGTATCAGGTGTGAGACATTCACACCTGAAGCACCATTCCAGTACCAATCAAGAAGCCAGTGTGGTTCATGGGTCATAATGATCACAGAATCATTTTCTCCAACCTGAAAAGGAAAATGGTGGAGATGAAATTATTATCAACCAGCAAAACATTTAGCAGATAAAGGTGAACCTAGCAACAGTCGATACTACTGACTAATAGCTTGTATTATTAACTGTAATATGAATTAGTGATAGCATCAGATTCGAAAGCATAAATATATGCTAGCACAAAAACTTCTTCCACAACTAACTGCATACATATAACAGTGAACATTCCAAGTGAGCATTCTTCTTAAGGTATGCACTGTGTTGAGAAATCAAAATTCATGATCTATTCACCGCATATAATATGAATTACAATGTTATGTGAATCAAAGCCAGTACACGCCTTCAGAATCAAATGCAGCATAGATGACTCAAGTAACAAATACCAGTATGATTCTGGAACACATTAATGCAATACAAATTCATATGACATCAAACAAAAAAAAAAAGTTAAAAGGAATTTTCCAGTATGTTACAAATATATCCCCTCCTTCAATTAGTTGCATTTTCTCATCATAGACAATTCAAAATGTAAAATTAGAAGCAAACATAACAGAGTACAGATCTTAGGGGTAAATATTACCTTGTTATTTACTAATTCAGAAAAAAACTTGAACTGGTACACATCAATGTCAGAGTGGAGTGATAAATCAAGACCAAATACCCACCATCCTTTTGGGAGCTGCAGAGCGAAATAACTCTTCTTTTGAGGCATAAACCACCCACCCAACCAGCTCTTGTGGCATATATACCTCATAAAAGTATTAAGTCCATCAAACCAATCTGTAAAGTTAAAGCATAATTCCATTAGACATGGAGGAGCTTTAAAATAGCAATACTAGTAGAAGACTTCTTTGTAACAAAAATAAGCTTCTACTGTTCTAGTTCTGCCAAGGAAAAATGTGATAAGTGTTCAGACCATGAGAAAGTTACAGCAATATATAATAAGATCAAGTATAAAAATGTTTCCAATCTAAAATTAAAAATTAAAAAAAAACGGATCTCTCAAGATTAAATTCAGGCTAAAAATGTAAGACCTACCATGATTTCCAGGAATGAGAAAACACTGAGGTCCATTGAATTCCTTGAGTTCATGTATCCCTTCGGGTAACTCAGGCTTGTTTACAGCTATGTGATTCGGTTTGTACCATGCTGGAGGTTGAAGAGCATATTCAAAAGGACAAAAGAAACGCCTTTCATAAGTAAATCCTGATGGATTAGGATACCTACAAATAAACAACAAGTTATGAGTACAAACCATCAAGACACTTTACAGCCAAATCATCAATCAAACATTCAAAGTGAAACATAGAGGCTCTAGCTTCATGAATCATAAACCATCAATGTTAAAATTTGATTTTATCCAAGACATTGCAGCAACTTACGCAAGATCTCCTCCAATAAGTAGCAGGTCCCCGCGTGGCAGAGTAAGCACAGAATCATCTCTAGTAAGCTGAAGCGAAGGTTGAGCAAGCAGCCGAGCCACAGCATACGATGAGTTTCCACCATCACCAGTATCAGCCATGAAATCAAACCATAGATCTTCTTTTTCACTCAAATGATCATAAAAAAGATCATGTTCATGAGCTCCTTCGTGAACCCTGCTCATTGCAGCCTTCAAACACAGAAAGGAAGTGATAGAAAGTCAATCCTTCATAGTAAATATATTAAGACTTTTTGTTTAATAATACAAAAAGAAACTATTACTAAATGCATATAAAATCAAGATTTAGAACTATACTTGCATCATGCGCATGTCAAACCGGCCAACAAACAGGGTTACAGATACCAGGAGGTCAAAAACAGTATTGAACAAGTCGGCTGAGGTTCTGCAAAATTTGGGGATGAGCATACTAAGGTCAAAAGATTGAAATATTTTTGGTCCCACCACATAGTATGGAAAAGAAGTGATAAGAAAAGGGTAAATGACAAAAAAATAATAAACATTTACCCTGAATACCAAGGAACCATATCCAAGAAATCTGGTTTCATTTGATTCTTTTTCAGCTTCTCATATTCTTCAACAGGCAATGGGTGAGTAAGAGCCCATCTGAACTTGACGTAAAAGGTGCAGCACAAAGAATAAGATAAATTGTACCAAGGTGTTTAGAAGAAGTAGCTCAATCCCATAAAATAAAACAAACTAAGACCCAGAAACTGATAGACTAAAGAGTCATCTAGAAGATGGATAATCAAGAAACTAGGAAATGGTATCCACAGAATGCTTATGCATATGAAATATCACTGAAATGAGAATGAACCTCAACGCAAGAATATACAGCAAACTAAAAACTGGATATAACTGAACCTCACTGCTAGAATATAAGCATTCCAGTCACATGCAAGGTGTGGTACAGTTTACATACAAACATGTAGCGAACAGATATATTTCAAACATTTCAAAACAAGCTAAAGATCAATACTCAGTTACTCACCCAGTTGACCTTTCCACTACATAATTGGCAATGTAAAGGCCGATAAATGTAGCCCACAATGAGTATATGGGAGAAATTTCATCTGAGGAACCCGGACATGAACCATTGCAAGCTAACTGCCAATGAGATTTCAAGACGGTGGTAAATATATTAGAATCAAGGAAAAAACCAAAAATGGTTCTCATAGGATGATATAAATAATATTAAACCTTATGGTGGATCAGAGCTTTACCTCACCATAAATGACCCACTTCGACAAAAGGGGATAATCACTTGCAGAGCCAACTGGAGCAAACCAAGATGAGCAGACTTGGTCTTTTAACTCATTCATGTGAAGAAGTTTTGCAAGCCATGTGTTTCTCTCTTTCCAAAAGGAAAACCAATTCGAAGCTTTTCGATCAAAAGGTCTCTTCCCTAGCATAGCACGGTTGCCGCAATGACTATAGAATACACAGCAGGCTACACTAATAACCTACAAAGGTTGAGAAAAAGAAAAAAACTGGTAAGGACCAGCATCAACAGAAAAGCTAAAACATGCAGTGAAAGAAAAAAATTATCAGTTTCATCTTCAACACTTACAGCACAATTCTGAAAAATGGTCAAGATTTCAGGCCTTCTTCCAGCCACACGAGAAATAAGACCAAGATACCACAGGCCAAGGAACACAATGTGGAAGAAAAGAAGAAAGAGAATAGAAGAGATATATATTGACAGAAACAAAGACAAATTCATCCTCATATCCACTCCCATTGACAGAAAACTAGGAAGATGATACACCGCTGCAACTAAAATCCACGCTATGTACCTGCAAGTTTAAGTTACAATTCATGAATATGTTGTGGACCGTTCTTAATTTCCTACCAAAATTGATAGTTCATGGTTATTTGAATAAATTTATTTCAAGAGAGTCCACAGTATGATAAATAAAGGCATCAGATTAGAACACTCACCATCTACTGAAATTTGAATAACTTGGTTTGATAGTCTTCCCTATAAATGGAGAAGAAAAGAAATAAAAGAATCCAAGCAGACAAGCATACATAGACCACCATTTGATATTATTATCCAACTTTTCTATCAAGGTATGCATGTTATCTGAAGAAATAAAGAACAAACACCCCACAGCTACAGCAATTATAGCATGTCGCGAGTGCTCATGAGGATAAGGGTATGTATCGGTTAGGATCGTTCGAACCCTCTCCATTTTGAAAACCCTCTCCATTTTGAAGGCAGGTAATAATCCTCACAAATCACCCCCACACTTCACCTGCACGAAAAGTCAAAAATCACCAAGGCCAGCTCCAGGCAATAATCTAATACTAATTTCTATATTAGAACACGTAATGAAACCCAAAACACTATGCTATTTTTATCAGCAATATTGCATGCCAAAGTAATCTATAATCCAATACAATCAAGTTAACAATTTCCATCAAGCTAACAATGGCCAATAAACAAAACTAATATAACATAACTCAATGAATCAAAAGCCACATTAATTATAAGTCAAATCAAGCACAAAGATAAACAAACAATAACAAGACTTGTACTTTCCTAATCATTTCATTCCAAAATCAAACAAACAACTAGGGTTTTGGTTCAAATTCTTTTCTTTACCTTATCTTATAAAAAAAGATAAACCCCCCATAACGGACGCAAAATAAAATCCCATCATTGCAAAATCTTTAAAAGAAACCATAATCGTAACGAAACCATTACACAAATAATCAGAAAAACAGGGCAAAGAATACAAGGGGAAGAAAAACGAAAACAAGCAGCGACTCTGACGATTCTATAAACAATAAAAATAAAATTTCAAGAAAGAAAGAAAGAAAGAAAGAGTACCTGAGGAGAGAGAGTGAATGTGGGAGCAACAAAAGAGGAATGGGATATATATATGTATATATATATATATAATGGTTTTGAAGAATTTCTTCAAAAAGAAAGAAAAAAACTATGGCATCTAAGACTAACTGCGACGAACATAATAACGGCATATTCTTTTGTTTTCTCTTATAACTTTTTGAAGCGAAGTTTATGAATTTTCTTTTTTTCTTTTATTATACGGCAATTGAAAAACAAGACCGTTGAAAATTTAGAGAAGCAAGGTTGGTGATGAAATCTGGAGCGTTGGATTTGGGGGAGTTTGCTTGATGGTTAGGTAATGAGAGTAGAAATGGACACGTGGAAGGGGGAGGATGACTTTGTTCGAGAACGTACATTGAAATGAATGGTGATAGGAGGTGGAGGATCCCTGTCCCTTATTTTGTTCTGCTGTTTGGGCCCATCTAACCTCGTATATGTTACCATAAAATTGGCATAATTGCAAATGTAGCCCTCAATATTTACACTTTTTGTCAAATTAACTCTTATTCTTTGTTTGGGTTAAATTTGAACTCGAACCTTTCAAAAAAATAAATTGTTTTTCTTTAGGGAAAATGTTGACAAAGAATTACTTTTAAGGCTTTTTATATGGTAATCTACGTGTACGTTATGCCAACATGACATTATTTGTCTTATATTAATTTATGTAGTCAATTTAACTCAAATGTGACGAAACAATGACAAAATTGTTAACAGATATCAAATACTGTCCTTTTTTTATCATGTCATCAAAAAAACTATTTTGCTCTCATTAAAATTGTTTCGTCATATTTACACTAATTTGATAAAAGTTAAAGAAAATTAAAGGTTAAAAGAGACATGATAAACGTTTTAGTGCTATAAAACTAAAGTGGTAAAGTTGAAGGGTCAAAAAGGTTATTCTACCTTTTAAGAATTCATAAAGGTAAAACGATCTCAGTTTAATAACAAAATGAATAAATTATGTGTTTAACTCTTTCATTATGAAAATGTTATATTTTTAGTGACAAAAATGTGGAAAGTGAAGTCACTGTCACTGTCACCGTCCATCACTGATGCATTTCATTTTCATTATGGGCGGTGCCGACTTGGGTTTGCCATGGAAATATGCTCCTTCTCCTCCTGCTCAGCCCAATTTGGAGCAACAAAGTAGGCTTGAAGCACCAGTGGTCCAATCCCCATCCACGCTTGCTTATAGGATTTGGCCTACTGATATTCATGAGGTTGAGAAGTTCCTATCTCACTACATATTTTTTATTCGCGATTGAGTTGTCGTAATGTCTTATTTCAATGTACATTTTATGTTGTTAGTTAATAGTTTTATTTTTCCTCGTTGATCTTTAGTGATATTTGTATCTATCTTTTGTTTCGGGCTTTTAAGATAGATTTTTACTTTTTTTTGTATGGTCTTATTATGATCTTGATATGCTAGTTTCTTATTTCAATGATTATAAAAATATGTCTGAATTAAGTATTTTTATTACTAAATTATAAATTTTTATTGTTATTTTTTTTTTGAAGAAAAATGCTGGTAATTTATTAAAAAATAATCCCATGGGTCCATCACTTTACAACAGAGCTTAATAAAGACATATTAAAAGAAAGTAAAGGAAACCAAACCGACAGCCCATGGTTTCAAAAACCAAGACCAGCAAAAAGCTCATATGAGATCTAGCCCTCGGAGGGGAGAGCAGGGTAAAAATAAACAAGCAGATGAGGGGAAAGCGATGGAGGATAGCTTAATAGACTCAAGAAAATCAACATGCAACCGCCGCTACACCGGGGGAAACACCGTAAGTCTGTCTCTCTCCACAATCGCCGCAACACGCGCCGGAGCCTCCTCAATCCTCTAGGGCTCGCAAAATTTCGACCCAAAATTGCCAAGGTATGAGCGGCTTCATTACATCTCCGATTCACATGTTGGATTGAGAAAGTTTCAAATGTGTGCCATTTCCTTTTGATGTTCGAGGTAATGGCAAAGGTGGCCGATTTATCCAACGCCGGAGACGCTATCTTGTTGACCACCGAGAGGGCATCTCCTTCTAAGATGACTTTTCGAAAACCCAAATCTGACGCCAAGGAGAGAGCTTGATCACATGCACAAGCCTCTGCTATTTCTGGGTTGGCAATATGCGAATGAGGGTAAGTTCTAGTAGCCATAACCAAACCTTCTAAATTCCTGATAACAATACCTGACACTGATTGTCCTGAGTTCACTGTAAAACTCGCGTCGAAATTAATTTTGACCACATCTCCCGTTGGTGGCTGCCAATGCCCAGGAGCTGCCGTAGGGGAACCTGAGATGGGGTTTAAGTTTATGGCCTCATGTTCTGCAACAAAACTCTTGGTGAATCGCACGATTTCCTCAGGTGAGTGAGTTGCATTCTCATAGACTCTTTTATTTCGAAAAGTCCAAATTGCCCAAATAGCTGTAATCAAAAGATTAATCATAGAGGAAGATAATGACTCAAACAGATTTGCTAACTATTCTAACCAATTCTGTTCACCAGATGTAATTGGAATGGAAATTAGAAGATCCGAGAAAATTCTCGCAGTAAAAGGACATTCTGACGCTAAGTGGAAAACAGATTCAGCCTGTAAACCGCAGAACCGGCAAGGTAAATGGGGGTGGAGCTTTCGGATATGTAAATTAACAGATGTGGGCAGGTAATTCATGCAAAACCTCCAAACTGAAATTTTAACTTTTGATGGCAGTTTAGCAAGCCATATACTTCTGAAAACCATGGTTGTTTGCTCATGATTTGAAAACCCATAAAGACTAGTATTAGAGACACATAGCAATTTATAACCACTTCAAACTGAATAGGTACCTGATTTATCAGCTCGCCAAATAATGAAGTCTTCTTGTCTATGCGTAGGCAGTTTCATTTGTAGAATATTTTGGGCTTGGGTGTTGTTGAATAAGCTAGTAACCACATCGAGTTTCCAGTTGTTAGTTACTGGGCAGATAAGATCAGAAACGTGCGTAAATAGAGGGTTGATGGGAGTGTTGTGAACTCTTCCATCAGCATCATCTGTTATCCAAGGGTCTGTCCAAATGTTAATAGTAGACCCACATCCAACCCTCCAACCAAAGCCCTTCTCGATTAAACCACGAGTGCACCATATACTCTTCCAAGTATAACTTGGGTTAGAACCCAAGTTAGCTGATAAGAAGTTACCCGTTGGAAAGTATCTGCCTTTCAATACCCTAGCAAGCAAACTTGATGGATTCGTAAGAAGATGCCAACCCTGCTTAGCCAAGATTGCAATGTTGAATTTCGCAAGGTCTCTAAAACCCATACCACCCTTATCCTTCGAACTACACAACGATTCCCAGCGAGCCCAGTGGATACCTCTTTTCGAACCATTATTCCTCCACCAAAATCTACAATAAATCGATTCCAGATCACGACAAAGGGAGAGAGGAAACAAGAAGCACTGCATCGCGTATATTGGGATAGCTTGGAGGACGGATTTGAGGAAAACCTCTTTACCCCCCATTGAAAGAAAACGACAACTCCAACCTTCCACTTTACGATTAGTACTATCAAGTAAACTTGCAAAAGCCCCACGTTTGTTTCTTCCCACCATTGTGGGAAGGTCAAGATAAGTTTCCAGATTATTTGATATTCGAACCCCATACGCATTACCAATAGCCTGTCAGTCAGTAGGATTTACATTGGAGCTAAAATAAATCAAGGATTTGTCGAAATTAATTTTTTGCCCCGAAATCCTTTCATAACTCAGCAGAAGATGTTTGAGAGCTTGAATACCAGTTGAAGAAGTATCCCCGAACAGAATGCAGTCATCTGCAAAGAATAAGTGAGTCAAAGTAACTCCACTGCGCCCAACCTTCACTCCCTTAATCTCCCCATTCTGTTTTGCTGCATTAATAAGGGCTGATAAACCCTCAGCACAAAATAAGAACAAATAAGGGCTTAGAGGGTCTCCCTGACGTAACCCTCTAGAGAGGCTAAAACTCGCACCCGGAACTCCATTAAAAACAATACGATAAGACACTGAGGAGACACATCTGAAAATAAGATCCAGCCATTGATTAGAAAAGCCCAAAGATGACATCATTTTGCGAACAAAAGGCCATTCAACTCGATCATAAGCTTTGCTCATGTCGATTTTTAAAGCAAAAGCCCCATTACGACCAGCTTTTCTATTCTTAAGGGAATGCAGCACTTCATACGCTATAAGGATATTGTCAGTTATGTGACGCCCTGGAACGAAAGCCCCTTGAGTGAGATTAATGCACAAATCCAAGAGAACACATAATCTATTAACAATTGACTTAGCAATAATCTTGTAGAGGACCGAACACAAACTAATGGGGCGAAATTGAGTCATGGAAGAAGGGCTTTCCACCTTCGGAATAAGAATAATATTAGCCCCATTAATAATGGAAAAATCCTTACCATCATTGAGGATCCCTAGGCAAAAATCAACCACCTCTTTACCCACAATGTGCCAGTATGATTGATAGAAAAGAGCGGGGAAACCATCCTGTCCAGAGGCCTTTAGAGGAGCCATGGATTTTACGGCACCAAAAATTTCCTCCTTAGTGAATGGCAATAGAAGTTTGTTATTCATATCCTCAGAAACAATCGGAGTGACCAGGTTGGAGATGAAATCCGAATTACTTGTAGTTGAAGTAGAGAAAAGATTGCAAAAATAAGATTCTGCCACATTAGCCATATCAGACTCTGTTGTAAACAGTCTACCATCATCATCACGGAGAGAAGTGACCCTATTCGATTTCCTCCGAAACGAAGCCCAATTATGAAAGAATCGAGTATTTCGATCCCCATGTTTTAGCCAGTTTGTGTGGGCACGTTGCTCCCAATAAATTTCGTCCTTATCAGCTTCTAAATTCATAGCCAATTTTACTTCCAATAACTCAGCTAGATTCTCATCATCGGCATCCAAAGCAGAAAGGTGCTTGAGTTTGTTATTAAGGACGGCAGTATGATGTCGTTTTTGAAGTCTTTTCTCCTTATTCCAATTGGAGAGGATTGAGCTTAGCTGATTAAGCTTAGCGGGTAAATCTTCAGTTGTGGAGCTCCAAAAAGAAGAAATAATTTCCTCACAATCAGGGTCTAGAGTCCAATTTGCATCAAATCTGAACTAAGCTCGGTATGTATCCGAAGCTGGAATATTGGCAGTATCGAAGAGAAGGGGACAGTGATCAGATATAGAATGAGTAAGATGAGTTACCGAAAAGTTGGGAAATTTTCATTGTTATTTTAGATGTTTTCTCATTTAATAAAACTAACTAATTTCAATTAAAAAAAATGCATGAATCACTTACATTAACATGGACCTGTTTTACGGTCAGATTATCCATCTAAATCCAAAGTTCTGTTTAAAATTTGTAGTATAAACATTAAACCCTTTTTAAATGTGGGACAGGTTCATGTTCTAATACTCGAAGCCTAAATTAAATTTAACATTTTTGTAATAGATTACAATATTTTAGGGTTGAATATTCATTTGGTATCTGAATTAGATATTTTATCTCATGTAGATACTTAAAGAAATTTTGCTAAAATTTTTGTACTTGAAGTAGACACATTCTCCAAATTGGTACTTTAAGAATTTTTTCTCTCAAGTTTGTACTTGAACTAGGCACTTTCTCCCAAATTTGTACTAAAACTTATACATTCTATCAGTTTATTTTTAATTCGAAATAATTCAATAAATTTAATATTTTATATTTAAAAATTCTAACAGTTTACTCTTTTCTATTCTCATAAATTGTTTGTTTTTCTTCCAAAAATGTTATTTGCTTTTCTGATATAATAAAAGTTTAACAGTACTTGTTGTTGCTTTATGGTATACTGAATTATTCAACCGATTCTTTGATATGATAAATTCACTTGGTTTGTCGGTATTGCAATAATGAAGAAATTGATGAATTTTTTAAATATGAAGAATTAAATTTATTGAATTGTTTAAAATTAGGACTAAATTGATAGAGTGTATAAGTTTTGGGGATTGATACTATTAATAAATTACCAAAATGAGTATCAACTTGAGAGAAAAAATTCTTTAAGTATTAACTTGGAGTTAAAATTCTTTAGGTGTCAACTTGAGAGAATATATCGAGTATAGATACCAAATGTATATTTTAACTTTTTTATATTCTATAACTTATATCACATAAACATTAAATTTATAATAATATACAATATTTTAATTTAAATAATAAAAATATGTTAAGTTGTGTTTAAGAGAATAAAAAAATAAATTCAATGAAAAAAATATACACAAAATTGTCAAATATTAAATTAAAAATTAAATAAATATTTTTAAAAATATACAAATATGGACGGGTTTGGAAATTTGAGACCTGTACTTTAGAGCGGATGTAGACAATTATTAAATGAGTTAATATCATGTACAAATCTGATTCAACCTAACTCAATCGACCTATGAACACCTGTACGTATGAATGTAAATTGGGAAAACTACTACAGTGACTACCGAAGTAATTGGAGATACCTATTTGAACCACCGAAGTATAAAAAACGTCAATCACACCACCAAATTTACTAAATCAACCTATTTTGACCACCGTCGTTAAAAAGTTAACGGAGGGGTGACGGAAGTGCCACGTGACAGTTAACATGATATTTTTAAAATTACATGTTTAGTCCCTATTATTTACTTATTAAATCAATTTGATCTTAATTTTATTTTAATTAAATAAAAATTAATCAACCAATCAAATGATGACATGTGTCATCACCCAATTGGATTAATTTAATTTAGTTTTAATTTATTTTGTTTAATATTTAATATATTTTTTTCTCTTAAAAGAAATTTAAAGAAGAAAACTATAAAGGGGTTAGCGGTTCGAACTTGGGACCAAGGGGTTAAATACCCAAGCTTTTACCATTGAACCAAACTGCTCTTAATGCCATTATTTGCACTTTTTATATACATATCTTATAGTGTAGTAAAAGTTAGGGGAAAAAGAAGAAAATAAGATGGCATTATGGTGGTTCAAACCTGAGACTAAAAGGGTTAATCCCCAAGCTTTTACCATTAAACCAAACTACTCTTAGTGAAAATATTTGCACCTTTTATATATGTTGGGTTTTTTGCACGCTCGAATCGATCACCGAAACCGTCAAGGAGGATTGTAATTGCTTGGTGGTTGAATTGGCTAAACCGAAAATAGTAGACAATATTTGCACGATGATTTTAGAGTGGTTCGACTACTCAACCGAGTCTACATCCACTACCTTAGCACACCACTAAGGATTTCCCAATTCACTCAACAATGAATTCTTCCTTTTGAGGACAAAGGGTAACCTTACAACCCTATCTTTTCAATGGCTAAGATAGAACCACTCTAGTTTTTTCTCTCAAGGCTAAACTAGAACCTCTCCTTTTACAAGGGTAGAAAGATGTAAACAAATATTCCTCACAAGGTGGGTGTTTACGAGAATTTAAGCTCACAAGAGTGTAAAGAATAAAAACAATGAAAAACACTCTCTATACAATATATACAAGAGAAATGAAGAAAATAAAGACTTAAACTCGATTTCTCTTGATCATTAAGCTTGGATCTTGTTTCTTGCTTTCTTCAAGTGTCCTTGGGGTGTATTTATAGTGTGGAATGAGTATCTAGCCGTTTATGGCCGTTGGGGATGTTTTGGAGCCGTTGGAAGCCATTAAAGTCGAGCTTTAAATGCTCTCCTGCACTATAGTTTCGAAACCTTATAAAGGTTTCGAAACCTTAAGAGGGGTTTAAAAAAACTAGCCGTTTTATAGCCGTTTGTAGCCGTTACAGGGCTAAAGTTTCGAAACCTTTACAAGGTTTCGAAACCTTTGAGCCAAAGTTTCGAAACCTTGTGAAGGTTTCGAAACCTTTGCTTAGGTTTCTAAAAAATCAGCTACTGCCCAGATAAGTTTCGATACCTTTGTTTGAGGTTTCGAAACTTTCATCTAAAAACATGTATTTCGGGCATTTTTCGACTTTTAAAAGTATAGTTCGATATAGGTATCAAATCGAACTCTTTCAAAACATTTTGTCACGTTTTAAGGACTTTTGAATTATTTTTGAAATCTTTAAACAAGTCCCTAAAACATTTTTCACATATTTGTTATATCAAAATATTTCTCAACAATCTCCCCCTTTTTGATATAACAAAACTTCTTTGAAAAATTGTTTTTGACAAAAAGCTCCCCCTTAATTTTTCACTTATTTCTCCCCTTTTTTGTTATATCAAAAATAATTCAAATCTTTATAGTACATAATAACAATGGGGTTTATGTGGGAGTATCGAAACGGTTTGAAAACTTCCCTAAACATAATTTCAAGTTGTTTGGACTTTTGGAAATGTTTTAAATTCTTTTTAAATCAATCCAACACATTTTTCAATTATTATATCAAAACATTAGTTCTTCAATCTCCCCCTTTTTGATATAATAAAACCAACTTGAAAATTTGTTTGGGATTCTCCCCCTTCAAGTTTAAAACGTTTAAAAATGTGAATAAGAGATGAAAATCTGAAAAGTAAGTAGCTCCCCCTTATTCATTTGAAAATACAATTTTTCAAACCAAATTCTCCTCCTTTTTGTTATATCAAAAAGAATTTAAAATACTTTAAGCTCAAAATAACAATGGAGGTAAAAAAAAATTTATTAAAAAAATTTTGTTTTAAAATTTGGCTCCCCCTTACTCAAGCATTCCATTAACTTTTTAGCTCAAAACTTGACACTTAAAGGCATTGAATTTCAAAATAAAATCAAATTAAGAACATATGAAATTCAATTTATCCAAGACAAAAAAAAATTTATGCAAACATATGAATGAAACCATTAGATTCATATGCATAAAATTTTCAAATAATGTCATGCTTGTTTAGATATTTGAATAAAAGCTCAAATGCATGAACATTAGTCAAACAGAAATTAGATAACCAAAAAAAATAAAAGCATTAAGCTTAGAGGTTACCTATCTTCTTCACTTGTGTGACTAGAGCATATAAAATTCTTGCTTTTCTTGCCTTTGCTCCAACACACCTACAAGAGACATTTACTTCGATTTTGGTATCCAAATTGCTTTGGATCCATTAACATTAACCTCAATGTCTCTAGTTCCCTTAGGAACCCATACTTGTCTAATCCTATAAGTTTTTCTTTTCTTTATAGGACAAGTATGCAACGAATGACCATGATAATGGCAATGTGAGCATTTTGCCATTATGGGATGAGATGAATTATTAGAAATGATTTCTTTTTCTTTTGTTAAGCTTTCAAGCTTAACTTTTAAATCAAGATTTTCCTTTTCTAAAACATCTTTGTTTGTTTTTGAAAATTCTAAATCATTTTTCAAAATTTCATTTTGATTTTCAAAATCCAATTTTGTTTTTAAAAGAAAATCATTTTCAGTTTCGAGTTTTGAAATCATTTTCCTAAATTTGGAATTCATGGTCTCAAATTCCAAATATAATTCATTAAATGCATCTTATAACTCATCAAAAGAATGTGAATTTAATTCATCTGAGTTAGAAGATACCTCGGGCTCATCGAGAGCCAAAACACCATCCACCTTAGGTGTTGAGGGGAGGATTGCACATGATGAAGCATCATCTTTCTTCTCTTCTTTCCCATAGAATTTCTCAAGCTTCTCCCAAATTTCTTTGGCACTTTTGGATGGGGAGACCTTCTTGGAAATCTCTTCACTTAGGGCATAGAGAAGAATGTGCATAGCCTTTGCATTGAGATGGTCCTTCTTTGTGTCATTGACACTCCTTTTCTTCTTCTTCTTAGGAGCTTCCGAATGTCCATCATTGATAATCCTCCAAATGTCGAGGTTGAAGCCTTGGATGAAATACTTCATGATGTTGCTCCATTGGAAGTAACCTTCTCCTTTGAAGAGAGGAGGACACATGATAGAGCGGCCTTCTTCAAATGAAATCATTGTAGAACCGCTTGCCATTTTCTTGTACGGTGGACTACGAGCGTTGGATCTTTGCTCCTGGATGTTAGTCCTTCGATGGAGACGAGGCTCTGATACCAATTGTTGGGTTTTTTGCACGCTCGAATCGATCACCGAAACCGTCAAGGAGGGTTGTAATTGCTTGGTGGTTGAATTGGCTAAACCGAAAATAGTAGACAATATTTGCACGATGATTTTAGAGTGGTTCGACTACTCAACTGAGTCTACATCCACTACCTTAGCACACCACTAAGGATTTCCCAATTCACTCAACAATGAATTCTTCCTTTTGAGGACAAAGGGTAACCTTACAACCCTATCTTTTCAATGGCTAAGATAGAACCACTCTAGTTTTTTTTCTCAAGGCTAAACTAGAACCTCTCCTTTTACAAGGGTAGAAAGATGTAAACAAATATACCTCACAAGGTGGGTGTTTACGAGAATTTAAGCTCACAAGAGTGTAAAGAATAAAAACAATGAAAAACACTCTCTATACAATATATACAAGAGAAATGAAGAAAATAAAGACTTAAACTCGATTTCTCTTGATCATTAAGCTTGAATCTTGTTTCTTGCTTTCTTCAAGTGTCCTTGGGGTGTATTTATAGTGTGGAATGAGTATCTAGCCGTTTATGGCCGTTGGAGATGTTTTGGAGCCGTTGGAAGCCATTAAAGTCGAGCTTTAAATGCTCTCCTGCACTATAGTTTCGAAACCTTATAAAGGGAGGGGTTTAAAAAAACTAGCCGTTTTATAGCCGTTTGTAGCCGTTACAGGGCTAAAGTTTTGAAACCTTTACAAGGTTTCGAAACCTTTGAGCCAAAGTTTCGAAACCTTGTGAAGGTTTCGAAACCTTTGCTTAGGTTTCTAAAAAATCAGCTACTGCCCAGATAAGTTTCGATACCTTTGTTTGAGGTTTCGAAACTTTCATCTAAAAACATGTATTTCAGGCATTTTTCGACTTTTAAAAGTATAGTTCGATATAGGTATCAAATCGAACTCTTTCAAAACATTTTGTCACGTTTTAAGGACTTTTGAATTATTTTTGAAATCTTTAAACAAGTCCCTAAATCATTTTTCACATATTTGTTATATCAAAATATTTCTCAACAATATACGTATCTTATAGTGCAGTAAAAGTTAGAGAAAAAAGAAGTAAAAATGGTTGAAATACGACTCGAACATAAATTACTTGGGATGTGTATAATCACACAAATATCCGATTTAATTTAAATTTGAAAACTATTAAATATTAGATTTAAAAGAAAAGAAATTTGATTTAAAATATTCGAATATTTTTCCTTTTTCATATTTAAATTGAATATCTAACAAATAAATTTGATTTAAAATATTCGAATATTTTATCTTTTTCGTAATTTTTCTCTTTCATATTTAAATATTCGAATATTTTTTCTTTTTCATATTTAAATATTCAATTTAAATATGAAAAAAGGAAAAAATATTCAAATATTTTAAATCGAATTTCTTTTCTTTTAAATCGAATATTTTTTAAAATCAAATATTTAATAGTGTTGAGTTTTTAGGGGGCTCGATTCGATCAACCGTTCTTGCTCGCCAAGTGTGGAGAAGTTAGATAATTGGGTGTTTTAGTGGGAGGTGAAAATTTGGCAATTTGACACAAGGATTTATAGTGGTTCAACCTTTTAACCAAGGTCTACATCCACTATCTTAGCTCCCCACTAAGGATTTCCAACAAATTCACTAAGAATTTCGTCCCCTTTTCTCGGACGAGGAGGAAACCGTTACAACCCTCAAAGCTTTCTACCCAAAGCTTGAAGGAACACTCTCTTGTACAAAGAAATACTTAGCAAACTAGAAATCCCTCTAGTAGGTGTTTTTTTGCAATTCTAAGAACTCACCCAAAACCTAAACACTTGAGCAAATTTAACAATGTGAGCTCACAAGTGTTGTCTAAGCAAGAAATAAACAATTTAAGCTCTAGACAATTTTTGACATCATAATGTTGTAACAATTGAAGCATTAACCATTACAAGATGCTTGGAGGTCCCTTTTATACTCCCAAAAGAGTTTGTAGCCGTTACTAGCCGTTGGGATTGAATTGGAGCCGTTGGAGCCTTTATTTCCCACCATAAATGCAGTTCTGCAGCTTGGCGTATCGATACTCGTTCAACCGTATCGATATGGTCTCAATGAGGAAAGAGCCGTTGGGCTTCTTCAGCTGATGCGTATCGATACGCTTGCCTAGCGTATCGGTACGGTCCTGCAAATTCAAATGATCGTTGGGAAAAGACCGTTGGGGTAGTTAGGCGTATCGATACGCGATACAACCGTATCGATACGCGACTAGCCGTTGGGCTATTTCAAAGCACACCGTATCGATACGGCTAAGCGTATCGGTATGAGTTTTGGCTACTGGAATTCTGGTAGTTTGAAAACCCTAAGGCGTATCGGTACGGTTCAATACCGTATCGGTACGGTCACTGGAAAATCATGGTTTTGACTACTTTAAATACACTTAAATCATTCCAAAGCCTTTTGAAAACCCTTAAACATATTTTCAAGTTGTTTTTGACTAAAAACTTATTTTAAATTCTTTGCAATTTAGTCCAAAACATTTTTCAAATATTATATCAAAACCTTAGTTCTACAATCTCCCCCTTTTTGATATAATAAAACCAACTTGAAAAATTCTCCCCTTTTAACTTTAAAATTGTGAATAAGAGATTAAGATATGAAATCAAATAAAGCTCCCCCTTATTCATTTGAAAATTCAATTTTTTCAAACCAATTTCTCCCCCTTTTTGTTATATCAAAAAGAATTTAAAATGACATTTAGCTCAAAATAACATAGGAGGCAAAAAAGAATTTGACACACTTGAAATTTTGGTTTAAAATTGGCTCCTCCTTACTCAAAGCATCATAAGAAGGTTAGTTCAACATATATGATTATCTAGTTGACATAAATGAAAATAATTCAAATAAAACAAAAGCAACTAGATTTTACCACACTTGAACCCAAGGGAAGATGTGAAGCCTTCCTTCTTCAAGTGTTCTTCCTTTGTGTGCATGGAGCTCCCCTCAATAAATTGACTTGTAGATCAATCTCCATCACACCTAGCAAAAGAAAATCAAGTAATTTTTGGTATCCAAATTGCTTTGGATCCATAGACATTAGTAGCACAAAATTTAGTCCCCTTAGGAATTCATTTTTCAATTTCATCCTTTTTAGTTGAAGTGGTTAGTCCTTTTGGGACCAAACACTTCTAAAACATTTTCCATTCACAAATCTAGGGGCACTAGATTGTCTAACATAAAAATTTGATATTCCAAAATTATTTTTCTTTTCAAGTTCATTGGAAATCAAATCTTTTTCTTTTTGAACTTTAAGAAGCAAATTTTGTAAATCAAAACATTTTTGTTCAATATCTTTCAATTTTGCTTCAAGTTCAAGATTTGTTTTGGAAAGCAAATCATTTTCAATTTTTATTTTTGAAATCAACTTTTTGTTCTTGGAAAATGATGCCTTGAATTCCAAAAGCAAATCATCATAGGCATCTTGCAACTCATCAAATGTATATGAATTTGTAATAGATGAGTTAGAAGTTACCTCCCCCTCATTGAGGGCCATCAAGCATAAGTGGGCTACTTCATCATCGGTGGAGTCTTCATCACTCCATGTGGCCACATATGCTTGATTTGAAGATGATCCCCTCTTTTTGGATTTGTGGGAGTCCTTCATCTTCCTCTTCGATTCATGCTTGGATTTTTCCATTTTGCTTTTCATGAACCAGGCAAATTTGTTGAAGAGATAGGCCATCTCTTCATCTTCACTTTCCTCCTCACTTGAATCTACATGATGGCATGTTGATGATTTGAGAGCTACGACACTTGCATCGATGCCTAGCTCCATGATCTTCTTCTTCCCCATTGCTCTAATCTCTTCCTTCTTCTTCTCCTCTTCTTTGTTTTTCTTCATTATTTGGTGAGTGAGAAGTGACCCC
Source organism: Hibiscus trionum (assembly GCA_030270665.1). Lineage (NCBI taxonomy): Eukaryota > Viridiplantae > Streptophyta > Magnoliopsida > Malvales > Malvaceae > Hibiscus > Hibiscus trionum. Next base: position 3,997,339 of record BSYR01000016.1, read on the forward strand.
GTGAGTTCATCAAGCTTCAAGGTCTTGAGATTCTTGGCTTCGATAATGGCGGTTCTCTATGAGTCCCATGACTCGGGAAGGGAGTAGATGAGCTTTCGGACAAGCTTCTCGTCTGGGATGGCTTCTCCATAACCTTTAAGTCCATTGGTGATAGTGAAGAACCTATCAAACATCTTCCCGATGTCCTCTTCTGGATTCATCTTGAAGTTCTCATACTCTAAGGTGAGGAGCCCAATCTTGGTCTCCTTGACTTCATCGGTTCCCTCGTATGTAACTTCAAGCTTGTCCCATACCTCCTTGGCACTCTCACAAGAAGACATCTTCTCATAGATGGTTGGGCCAAATGTACAAAAGAGCATGTGCAAGGCTTTGCAATTAAGCTCCATCTTCTTGCAATCGTCGGCACTCCATTCCGCTTTGCTTCCTTGAGGCACGAACAGACCATCTTCAACTATGTCCCATAGCTTGTAGTCTCTTGACTTCAAGAAGAATTTCATCTTTGTCTTCCAATGGGCATAGTGATATCCGTCGAAGAAGGGCGGTTTGTCGATGGATTGCGCCATTTGAGTCGGTTGGTCAAATGTTGATCGAGCTTGCCGGATCTTCTCAATAGGATGTGAATCCCCTTCGATTGAGCCAAGCTCTGATACCAATTGTTGAGTTTTTAGGGGGCTCGATTCGATCAACCGTTCTTGCTCGCCAAGTGTGGAGAAGTTGGATAATTGGGTGTTTTAGTGGGAGGTGAAAATTTGGCAATTTGACACAAGGATTTATAGTGGTTCAACCTTCTAACCAAGGTCTACATCCACTACCTTAGCTCCCCACTAAGGATTTCCAACAAATTCACTAAGAATTTCGTCCCCTTTTCTCGGATGAGGAGGAAACCGTTACAACCCTCAAAGCTTTCTACCCAAAGCTTGAAGGAACACTCTCTTGTACAAAGAAAGACTTAGCAAACTAGAAATCCCTCTAATAGGTGTTTGTTTGCAATTCTAAGCACTCACCCAAAACCTAAACACTTGAGCAAATTTAACAATGTAAGCTCACAAGTGTTGTCTAAGCAAGAAATAAACAATTTAAGCTCTAGACAAATTTTGACATCATAATGTTGTAACAATTGAAGCATTAACCATTACAAGATGCTTGGAGGTCCCTTTTATACTCCCAAAAGAGTTTGTAGCCGTTACTAGCCGTTGGGATTGAATTGAAGCCGTTGGAGCCTTTATTTCCCACCATAAATGCAGTTCTGCAGCTTGGCGTATCGATACTCGTTCAACCATATCGATACGGTCTCAATGAGGAAAGAGCCGTTGGGCTTCTTCAGCTGATGCGTATCGATACGCTTGCCTAGCGTATCGGTACAGTCCTGCAAATTCAAATGATCGCTGGAAAAAGACCGTTGGGGTAGTTAGGCGTATCGGTACGCGATACAACCGTATCGGTACGCGGCTAGCCGTTGGGCTATTTCAAAGCACACCGTATCAATATGGCTAAGCGTATTGGTACGAGTTTTGGCTACCGGAATTCTGGTAGTTTGAAAACCCTAAGGCGTATCGGTACGGTTCAATACCGTATCGGTACGGTCACTGGAAAATCATGGTTTTGACTACTTTAAATACACTTTAAATCATTCCAAAGCCTTTTGAAATCCCTTAAACATATTTTCAAGTTGTTTTTGACTAAAAACTTATTTTAAATTCTTTGCAATTTAGTCCAAAACATTTTTCAAATATTATATCAAAACCTTAGTTCTACAAATAGTTTTCAGATTTAAATTAAATCGGATGTTTGTGTGATTATACACATCCTAAGTAATCTATGTTCAAGTCGTATTTCAACCATTTTTACTTCTTTTTTCCCTAACTTTTACTGCACTATAAGATATGTATATAAAAGGTGCAAATATTATCACTAAGAGTAGATTGGCTCAATGGTAAAAGCTTTGGATTAACCCCTTTGGTCCCAGGTTTAAACCACTATAATGCCCTCTTGTTTTCTTCTTTTTTCTCTAACTTTTACTACACTATAAGATATGTATATAAAAGGTGCAAATAATAGCACTAAGAGCAGTTTGGTTCAATGGTAAAAGCTTGGGGATTTATCCCTTTGGTCCCAGGTTTGAACCAACATAACCCCCTTTATGGTTTTCTTCTTTAAATTTCCTTTAACCAGGTGGTGACACGTGTCACCACCTGATTGGAGGAAAAAATATATTAAATATTAAACAAAATAAATTAAAACTAAATTAAATTAATCCAATTGGGTGATGACACGTGTCCTCATTTGATTGGTTGATTAATTTTTATTTAATTAAAATAAAATTAGGATCAAATTGATTTAATAAGTAAATAATAGGGACTAAACATGTAATTTTAAAAATATCCTGTTAGCTGTCACGTGGCACTTCCGTCACCCCTCCGTTAACTTTTTAACGGCGGTGGTCAAAATAGGTTGATTTAATAAGTTTGGTGGTGTGATTGACGTTTTTTTATAGTTCGGTGGTTCAAATAGGTATCCTCAATTTGTTTGGTGGTCAGTGGTGTATTTTTCTCATGTAAATTTTCTATGCAATTTTTTGTTTGGGTAAAACTTTTATAGCCTAAATTCAAATTCTAAAATTTTAACCTTAAATCCTAAAACTTATAGTCTAAACCTTATACCCTAAATTATAACACTAATTTTAAATTTAAGCCCTACAATTTAAACTTTTAAACTTTAAAGCCTAAACAAAAACCGATAACCCTTAAAACTAAAAAGCACGTGTGAACTGAAATTTACAATTTACACGACATGTGTATCAAATTTTCTTTATTTTTATTTTGTAATCTTTTATATATGAGTATTTGATATGATTAGACGAATTCAACATGATGTTAATATATATATATATAAACTATGGTAAACAACATGTGAAAGCATGTACACCATTATTTAAATCTATACTATAATACAAAGGGTAAATTACAACAAAGATCAATCAATTTGGGTAAGATTATATTTAGGTCACCCAAATCTTAAAAGTTATATTTAGGTCACTCAATTATGGTAAAGTTACATTTAGGTCACCTAATTATTAAAGATTACACTTGAGTCACTTAATTATGGGTAAGGTTACAATTGGGTCACCTTTCATATTTAAAAATACATATCAATTTGTTTATTAGATTAATTAATGATTTCAAGTGAAATACTATAGTGTTAACGATGGTATACAAGTGATTTGGAAGAAAAAATGATTAAGTCGATGTATTTTTTTAAATACGAAGGGTGACCCAAAAGTAACCTTACTCATAATTGAGTGACCCAAGTATAACATTTAATAATTGAGTGACCCAAATGTAACCTTACCCATAATTGAGTGACCCAAATGTAACCTTACCCACAATTGAGTGACCTTCGTTGTAGTTTACCCTAATACAAATCATTAACGTATATAAGAATTTATGTGATTAAATATTTATTTTGACAAATTCTGGTTCTAATCATAATCTTACTTAGAGGGGGAAATAAATACTCTGGAGAAAAGAAAATAGTACTTTTAGTAAGTCGAGAACACATGACTTAAAAAAATACAAAAAAACAAAGATAATCAGCTTGACCAACATACCAAATGTGCTTGCACTTATGTGATTAAACTTGATACAATTGTGTCGATGGACAACTAAATATGTAACACCCCAAATTTGCCCCAATTTGAAATCCTTAAATTTTGAAAATCCCTAATTTTAAATCCTAGAATTTGGGGAAATTTGAATTCAAAACCCTAATTTGAATTTAAGGATTAAATGGCTTTAATTATGTTTAGTGGCATTTTTGTGATAAACCAAGTTTTGGTGGGATAATATGAAAAATGGGTTAACTTAAAAACCCTTATGTTGCGTTTTACCCAAAAATTTGGGTAAAATAACCCTAGTATCGTGTTATTCTATGGCCAGCTTTCAATTTGTTTCGGTAGCCGTAATTCTAAATCTCCCTTTCCTCTCGATAACATCTCTCTCTCACCCATCTCCGGCGAAGCTCCGGCCAAGCCCCATTTGTGTCCGTTCGTCGATCAGAGGCCATCGGTGTGCTCGGGTTTCCTTCGCGATCAAAACCCATCCATCCGTTCAACACGTTCACACGTCGTTTGCTCGGAATCCGAAAGAAACCTTTCGGTTTTCTCGCGCCGCCGTCGTCACCGTTCAAGTTTGGGTAAGCCTCGCTAGTTTTCGTTTTGTTCATGCGTTGTTGGTTGTGGATTCCTTTGTTTTTCCATTTATTTCTGATCGGAAACGTTGTTTTGCTCATCGGAATGTATGTTCTTTTGCAAACTGTCGTCGTCGCGTCATCTCCGACGAGTTTGCGTAGCCGCGTCCATGTTTGTCGGATTGTTGAGTCGCTGCCTTCCTTGTTGATAAGGGTTGCGTCGGCGTTCTCGTCTGGGTCTGCCACCGTCGTTGTTTGGTTGTACCGCCGCTACCGTGGTTTTGTATTCACGCCGCCGCCGTGGTTTTGTGCTGCCTCCGCCTTTGGTTGCTAAAAAAAACCCTAGCCGCCAGTGGCATTCTAGGAACCCTAGATCTGATTGCAGCAATAAGTTGTGGTTCGGGCCTGTTGTGTGTGGCCCATTTGGGTTGTGTGTATGTATATCTGATGAGCCCTGAACCGAGTATATGGACTAGACCAATTAAACGTACCAAACCCATGAAGCTGAACTGATTGTGTAGACTAAATCGAACTAATTGTGTTGGTTGTGAACCGAACCTATGAACCAGTTATTAACTAAATCGGATTAATTAGACCAAACTGATAGAATTGATTCGAACCAGTTTTGATCATAACCTGTTGACCAGATCTGAATTGTTGACCGTTTGACCTTGATTAAGCTTGACCCGTTTGACCAAATTGGACACGTTGACCGAACCTTTGACTTCTGATCAGTTTGACCAATTGACTTTGACTTTTTGTCAGAGTTGACTTTGACCAGAGTTGACCTAGAGTTGACTTTCTCAGAAAATGTTCACCTTGACCTTTCTCGACATCCTAAGTTTGTATCTGCTGCCCGGTTTGCCTAATTAGTTTCCGAAAGCTCAGTTTGCTCATTTTAAGTATTGTTATTGGAATATGATAAGTTATGATTTCAGAATCTGATTCGGAATATTCTCGTGTTCAGGTGCCGACCTTGAGACCGTTGGGTTACCTCCAGTTGTACAGACCGACCGTACACGTTCTTCGAGATATTGCGTGAGTATATCTTAGTTTGGTTTTCAGTGGCTTAGTGTTAGTATTAAATGCTAATATAGAGTTTTACCTTCGTAGGTCCTAATTCAGTGAGATCCAAGCGTGAAGCTCGCCCTCCTCAAGTTTAGAGCTTCTGTTGCTTAAGGTGTGTCTCTTCCTGTTTTATAAATTTGTGTGTTTCTCTCTGTGCTATAAATTTTATGTGTCTTTCTGGTATTAATATAAGTAAATGTTTTGAACATTTTGTGTGCATACTCTGTTGTGATTGGATGAATGTTTTCAGACATCATGCATAGCATGTCATTCTGTGATTTAAGTGAAATATCAGATTTTCGGAATCGTAAAACATTGGATTTATAGTATTGTGCAACTTGAATTTTCATAATTCAAGTTTCGGATCAGACTCGGATTTTAAAATCTGCATCATATCATTGTGGGTATATGGTTTGGAATTTGTTAGGGGAAGTTCAGTGGTTTCAACCTTCGGGTTGAATTTCGCTTCGGATTAGTGGTTTCACCCTTTGGGGTTGAATTCCACTTCGGATCAGTGGTTCCGCCCTTCGGGCTGAGTTCCACTTCGGATGGTGATGATGGAGAAAGTAGGTTCTGGGGAACCTTACTTTTCGGTGTATCGGAGATGGGTACTATGATTCATGTGCATCAGACATCATATCATCATGATTCGATTTTGTTGTGTTTTCAGAAAAGTCTTTATCAGAAAATAAAATACTGTTTTGTTTTGTTTTATTTTCGGTTGCACTTTAGAGACACACTAAGCTCTTTAGCTTACACCCGTTAGTTTTTACTTTTCAGATATCTCAGACTTTTTAGGCGATCGGTACTTGGAGCATCTCTTGTTTATTTAGATAAATTACTATTCAGTACGAACTTTTCTGTTACCTCAGAATTATTATTTTAATATATTTTGGGATATTTGTGTAATATGGACATTGGAATTGTTCTTAATTTGGGTTTTATTAAATGCATGCATCTATGAAGTTACTTTCGAATTTTTAATTAATTATCGAAACATCGTTCAAAAGATTGCGTTTTATTTTAATCGGAATATTTGTTGAGTTTTACATATTTAATCGATTCTTTTGAATTACAAAATATTTTAACCTAAATTGTTTCTTGAGGGACAAGTTTTCAATTGTTACTTCCTAAATTCGGCCCATTCCTTTTGGGCCGGGTTTAGGGGGTTACAAAATAGGTTTTACTGTGTTTTCATTTTTCAACGAATTTCAAGCCCACATTCATTGTACATGATATCTCTCCACTAGATCTTCTTACGAAGTAGCATAACCATCAAATCCAACTTCAAAGATTCTTTAGACTTATACCCTTTCTTTTTGCAAACGTTCAAAGTCACTGAAAAATGGTTCTCTTTCAATCAAAAGTCACAGACTCCTACCTCTAGATTTGCTGTTGCTCAAAGCTCAATCCCCCGTCCATCCCGTTTTCTTTATTATTATGATAGCTATTTGGGGCCATTTCTCCACTATCCAACTGTGTTTGTTGCATTACAAAGAACTTCCTCGACTCGAGGAGCCAACTAAGAATGAGTATTTAATCAAGTCGAGTTGAGTTTAATAAAATCGAATTAGCCGAGCTGACAAGTTATATATTATCAATCAAAATTTATTTGAAAATTTTTCGAGTCGAGTTGACAAGTCATATTTTATCAATCAAACTTTATTTTAAAAAATTTCAAACTAAATTGTTTGAGTTTCTGTATAAATTTAACGTGATCCTATTATGAATGTCTTGTCTTAGTCTAAATTTAATAACATTGTAAAAAATACAGTTGATAAATAAAAAAAATTATAATGTTAGTGATGTGTAACATTAATAATAGCCTCAAGTTAAAATATAGTTAAGAGACAAAAAACCATAATTTGACCACTAATTACATCTCCAATTTTATTTGAGTAACCTTTGGGAAGTTTTGTTGGTTGTTTCAATTTCATCCCTGAAAAATATGACATCGGAAAGGATCATACATTCTTTTCATTGATTGATGAATTAAATTGATGGAAAGAAATAATTTTATAGAGTTTCAGTCGAAAGACCAAAATAAATAAAATGAAAAGTTTAGGAAGTAAACTGAAAAATAAGAAAATTTGTCGTCAAAAGAGGAATGTAAGTTACAATGGTATTCCACATTGATTGGGGAGCATGTCGTTCAAATTTGGTCAAAATGAACATAAAATGAAAGAAGATTTGAATAAACAAAGAAATCATGTGAAGTTGAGGGACTAAATTATAAAAGGAGAAAATTTATTTTCGAAAAGAGAAATTGAAGTTACATAGTTATTTTACAGGGATTGGGGAGAACGTGGTTCAAATTTGGTTAAAATAAACTTAAAACGGATAAATTGAATAAACAAGAAAATTTGATTTTTTTTATTTTTTAAATCGGTAAAATCCAAATTTAAGACTCAAATAATTCGAATAACTCAAACAGGCTCAGATAATTTCAAATTAAAAAGAATTAAATCAAATTTAAGGCTAGCAACCCCTACCATCTATATACTTCTACATGAGCATAATTTGTAGATACGGGTCTTATGGTGGGGCTGGATTCTGGAAGGCTAGCTTATACACTTTTAATTTAGGGTAAACAACACTATTGGTCGCTAAATTGTTTTTGTTTTTTGTTTTAGTCACCAAATTGTTATTTTTGGAAAATTTATTACTAATGTTATTTTTTTCTATTTTGATCACCCATCGTTAGAAAAACTCTCTGAAAAGTAATATTTTGGTGACCAAAACAAAAAATAAGTAATATATTGGTGACCAAAACAGGAAGAAAAAATAACATTAGTAACCAAAATAAATAAAAAAACACAATATTAGTGACTATTTTATCAAAAATATTAGTTTAGTGAACAAAATAGAAAAAAAAATAGTTTAGTGGTCAGGGATAAATTACTGGTAAAAACAGCTTTTGAAAATGCAGCGCGCACTTGCTCACCATCACTACCACTTGTAGTAGTCCACCGCATTATATATCTCTAATATATTCATTATTATATTTAAAAATTTAGTGCCTTATATTATTAAATCAATTGGTTGTTATTAGAAAAAAAAATTTAATTTGAAATCGCAAGTCTAAATATTAGAATAATATCATAATTTTCATTATCTTATTTTTAATTCAAAAATAATATGTCGTTTGGATAGATTAAGCCGGGCTATAGGTCTATAGCTTTTTATATATATAAAAAAATTGGTCTTAATTCGACCTATAAACACCTAGTATGCATATCTTAATCTTCCTCGTATAGTACATAAATAACACAGAAAATGGACATTTTGAGGGGCATGTCATTTACCTGGCCTGTCTTCGTGTAACGCCCCGGGTTTAGGGGTCGGATATTACTCGGGCAAATCGAGTTCGAGTCGTGAGTTCGTTTTAAAATTTAATTAAGCTTTGGTTTAAATTAAAAGGGTTTAAATTCATTAAGGGAAAACTAGTAATTTTCAAATAAAAGGAAATAAGATGAGGAAAAAGGGGATTTTTGAAATACTATCCATCTTCTTCTTCCTCTTCATTTCACGTTAAACCCCTCTTATCCCCTAAAATACTATTCCATCAAATCCCACCTTCATTTCAAGTGTTCTCTTCAAGGTAAGCACATTTTTTAATTCTCCTCACTATTTCCAACATTTCCATAGCTTTAGTTTTCATAGAAATCATCTTTTAAGGTTTTTGAGTTTTTCAAGTTTTTGAAGAAAAGCAAAAAACTTTAGAGGATTTTCGTTTTGTTTTGATGTGTAGAGTTAAGTTATGAGTTAACCTAGCCCTAAGGTACATTATATTTCAATTTGGTTGATTTTTGTTAAGAATTTCGAAATTGGATTTTGGGGGTATTTTAAAAGTGTCAAACTTTGTGTTTTTGGTATGGTTTTGTAAAAAAGAGTTTGGTTGGGGTTATAGTGATATTAGAAGGGTGTTTTAAGGATGTTTGGAGGTGTTTTGAACATTAGATTTGGTAGTTTCCTGCTGGGTCATTAGGGAGTACGAAAATGAGGGATGTTTTTATGGTTCATGGGTTGGAAATGTGGTAAATGGGTCTTGGAAATGTATCTTGGTTGCGATAGTGATTTTGGGGCTGAATGATTGAGTAAATTGTTGTTTTTGATTGACTAGAACCAAGGGAAACCATCGGAGAGGCTTCGGGCACGAATTCGGGGAATTTGGAGACTTGAGATTGGTGTTCGACTTCCGTTTGGGTTGCAACGGTGAGTGGAAATGTTTAACCTTGTTTTGCTTTCGAAATGGGATTCTCGGGGGTTTGGGTGGAGCCTAGAGGGCTCACCTAAGCCCAAGTGTAAGTTTACTAATCCTACCTTATTGGTTATGTGTTGATGCATGACTATTTGTTGTGGTATCATGTGCATTTTGGATTGCTTTACATCCGTTGTGTTGTGTAGTCGTTGTTGATGTCGAGCCTCACATGATGGTTTTCATAACTACGGTGATGAGTGGTCCCACCGGTAGTGACTAGTAGAAGACTAAGGTGATGAGTGGTCCCATCAGAAAACTACTAGTCGAGCGGTGATGTGTGGTCCCACCGTGAGTGTTGGTTGTGCATATGCAAACCATGTAGTTGTCTTGTTGTGATATCTTTCGTGCATTCAATGGTTTACTTATTATTTAAGAAATGTGTTTTGAAACCTGCATGATTGTTGAGTTTTAGAGCTTCGCTCACTAAGATATCAAGCTTACGCTCTCCTTTTTCCAACATGCAGATCGTTAGAGTTCGGGAGGCAAGTGAGCAAGGGAGGAGCCTTTTTAGAGTTCTCAAGTAGCTCAAGTATGATTTAAGTAATTGTAATAATGCCTAGACATTGGGGGTATTAGACTTGTATGGTGTTGGAGTTCAAACTCCTTTGTTGGTTTTGAAGTTCTAGCATGTTGGTTTGTTGGTGCCATGTGTTGTATGAGCATTGTTGGACTCATGTATGTCGGATTGTTGTTAATGCCTTGTTATGGATTGTAAACCATGCTTACCATGTTGCTTAAATGCCTTGTGTTTGTGGGTTTAAGCCCTTTTCTATGAATGCTATGAGTTGCTATGGGAGTATGTAAACCTTGTCATGAATTGCCTATGTGTGTGTTTGTTTGCCTTGAATGGAATGGTGAAGTCATGTGTGTTTTATGCAAGTTTCCTACTTAAATGTCTATCTTGAGATGTATGTCATGTTGGTTCAGCTAAGTAGCCTTGCATGCCTAATTTTGGTTGCTAAATGATGTATGAGCGTCGATATGATACTAGGCAAGTCGTAAATTGCATCTAGAATTGAGTCTTTGTGCCTTTTGCAGCTAATTTGAGTCTTACAGTGCAGGGCGTATCGGTACGCCCAAGGGCCGTATTGATACGGTCCTACACTTTGGGACTCAGAATTGGCTTAGCGTATCGGTACACGGGGGTGTAACGATACGCCAAAACCTCTCTGGAAATCTGAGTTTTTGACTAGATTTTTGCGTATCGATACGAGTCTTGGGTGTATCGATACGATCTTATCTCGTTGACCGTGAGAAGTTGACCGTCGAGGGCGTATCGGTACGATCAACCTGTGTACCGATACGGTCTCCCTGGTTTGACTTTGGGCAGTTAACCTAGTCAAGGCGTATCAATACCCTCTTCTAGAGTATCAATACGGCCTGTTGAAATGAATAAAATGGGCTGCTTAAGTTGCTTGTGTTGTATGCTTGCCTGAGTTCGATGTCCTCCGCTGTCGTATGTCACATAGGATGTATTGAAGCATTTAGACAAGATAATAATAAAAAGAAATTTTCTAGGGTTGCTAACCGAAGGGGAGCCTTAACGGATTTCACTTCGGTTTTCTCTGTGTAGCCTACTTGGACCGGTCAGTCGTCCGGACTGGGACGAGGAGGTTACATTTGTTGGTATCAAAGCCTGAGGTTTCCGAGACCTCGGGTAGGTAAGTGAGGTAAGCTTGATGTGTTAGGTTGTTGCTTGTATCGATGAGTGTTTTACCATGTATGCTTGAAGTCCGCTCGCTAGTATGGTGTTTGGAAGCATGTTTTAATGGCCTTTGATTTGGTTAAGGGTTAGTCAAATGTCCCCATTGTTAGGTATTGTTGTAAAAAAATGGTTTTGGTTTAACGAGCTTGAGAACCTGAGTCCTTGCCCTTTTGCTAACCTAACGTTTTCTTGTGTGTTGTGTGTTTGTTGTTTTAGATTCTATCTTAATATGGTGAGACCGAAGGGGCGACCTAGAGCGGGTGACCAGGCACCCGGGGGTGAGCCTCTTGTTCCTCCTGCTCCCGGTGGTAATGGAGTAGGTGGCGCAGGATATGTACCTCAGGCTGGTGCGCAAGTCGGAGGTGATGGTAATGGGCCTCAAGCTGATGCTAATGTTGGGGGTGTTGGAGCACATGTGGGTCAGGGTCTAGCGGGCGCGAACATGACCCATTTGATTCAGACCATAGCCGGAGTTTTTCAGACAGCTTTGGCCGGTGTACAAGCTGCAACACCACCTCAGGGTGTGGGGACAGGATTACCTCTAGAGAGGCTCCGTAGTTTGGGCGGAGTCGAATTCCGTGGGTTGACTCCCGAGGGTTCGGAGGCGTGGCTTGAGAGTACCACACGCATCTTGGGTCAGATGGAGTGCTCGGACGCCCGTAAGTTGGGGTGCATCGTTTCTGTTGGGATGTGTGGTGCTCGATTCGTTCAACCGATTATGCTCACCAAGTGGTGGAGAGGTGGATTTTTAGGTGGAAGGGTTTAGGAAGCTAGAAAGAATAAAGACACAATGATTTATAGTGGTTCAACCTTCTAACCAAGGTCTACATCCACTACCTTAGCTTCCCACTAAGGATTTCACAATCAATCCACTATTGATTCGTCCCCTTTTCCAGGCTTAGGAGGAAACCCTTACAAACGATCAAGCTTCTACCCAAAGCCTTGATCAAAACCCTCTTTTACAAAGAGATAAACAAAGCAAACTTAAACCCTCTAATAGGTGTTTGTTTGCACAATTAAGCTCTCACCCAAATCCTAAAACACTTGAGCAAATTTGACAATTTTGGCTCACTAGTGTTTGTCTATACAAGAATTGACAAATAAAGAACTAAGACAATTTCTTGATCATTTGGTGTTTGACAATATGAGCATTAGTCTTCTCTTGATGCTTGGAGGTCCCTTTTATACTCCCAAATGAGTTTATAGCCGTTACTAGCCGTTGGGGATGATTTGGAGCCGTTGAGGACTTTATTTCCCTTCATAAATGCTGTTCTGCAGCCTTCGGTATCGATACGCGTGGAACCGTATCGATACGGCCTTCAACAGAAACTAGCCGTTGGGCTCTTGCTAGCCTGGGCGTATCGATACGCTTGGGGGCGTACCGATACGCTTGGGGGCGTATCGGTACGGTATGACATTTAAAAGACCGTTGGGAAATAGCCGTTGGGGTAGTTAAACTGGGATCGGTACGCTGACGTGGCGTATCGAAACGACCCCCTCCGTATCGATACGAGGGTTTGCTGTATCGATACGGGTTTTGACAGTGGCCAAACTGAGGCAAAATGGTATCGATACTAGTATGACCGTATCGATACTGGTAACGTGAAAAGTCAAGTCTGGCTATTGAAAACATGAAAAATCTTTGTCAAAAACCTCTTAAAATACCTCAAACATAATTTCAAGTAGTTTGGACTTTAAAACCAAGTTTTAAATTCTTTCAAATTAGTCCAAAACATTTTTCAATTATTATATCAAAACATTAGTTCTACAGTTTCCTTGCTTCAGGGGGACGCATATACTTGGTGGATCACTGTTACTTCGGGTATGGCCGAAGTGGATATCACGTGGGAGTTCTTCAGAAATGCCTTCTAAAGGAATTATCTCAGAGTTCGATACTTGGATGAGAAGAAGAGGGAGTTTATGGCCTTGGTTCAAGGCAACAGGACCGTGTCTGAGTACGAGGTTCAATTTGTGAGATTGAGCCAGTATGCGCCTGAGTTGGTTCCTAGCGAGGGGAGCGGTGTGAGCGTTTTCGGTATGGGTTGACTAAAGATGTGAAGACCTACATGCTGGCCTCTAACTACACTGAGTTCGATGTTTTGGTCTCTAGGGCCAAGGATATTGAGCAGAACTTGGGCTCCAGTTCCCGTGCTAGTGGGTCCGATTCCGGGAAGAGATGCGAACTGGGATAGAGATCATGCCAAGAGGCATAAGGATATGAGGTATCAGCCTGATTCGAGGCATAGTGGTGGTAACTATGGATGGGGCCATCAGTGCCAAGAAGCTGTGGTGCACACTCTGAAGTGCACTAGATGCGAGAGACGCCACTAGGGCGAGTGTGCACACGAGAGTCAAATGCGCGCGTGGTCTTGATGATGGTAGTCATCAAGATGGAGTACGGGTTCGCCCGAAAATTCTTCTTATGTATATGATAGTCAGTGATGAGTGTAATCCCATCGACGGGGCGTGAGGATGAGTGGAATCCCCTCCGCGAGAACGATGATGAGTGTAATCCCACCGTGAGGTAAAGTGGTTGTTGGATATGAGTTCTAACGTGTTTATCCGCGTATTCGAGTCATAGCTAGGTGCTAATATGAGTTGATATGTGTATCAATGTGAAATGAAATGTGATTCCAATTGGATTAATATATATGTTTACATATGTTGTGGATTGAGCTTGTGGAGCATGACATGATATTGGATAATTGTTCATGCATCATTGATATTTTGGCTCATGTGGATTGAAGGTAAGGACATGCATTTACCTTGTTGTGCTCGTGCTTGGACCCTACATTATCGAGGTTTGTTTTTAAAGAGCTTACCCTCTCTAAGCTTTATGCTTACGCTCCCTCTTGTTCGACAATGCAGATCAGTAGCTCGTGGGTTGCTAGTGCAAGAAAGGGGCCTCCAAGTGTGCTTCGTGGTGCTAGTTTAGCTATCAAGTATGGTATTTTAATTATGATGTAATGGTCAAGCAATGGAACATGAATTTGTGGTGTAATGCCTTGAAGTATGTTGAATGTTGTTTTGTTTAGGAGCATGTTAGAATCCCTTAAAGTGCTTGTGTTGCTTTGGCTTTTGGATGCCATGCTTGGCATGTAAACCTATGTTTAGACTGCCTTGTATGAATGTTCTATGTTTTTTTTGCTAAGGCATGAACCTCATATATGCTATGTTTGCCTTCTTTTGAATGAATACATGATTTCATTGGTTGAATGATATATGTTCATGTTGGGTGCCTTGTATGATTAGATTTTGGTCATAGATGTTGTATGAATGCTTGGATGTGTTTAGGGAGGTCTTAAATTGCATCTAGGTTCGAGTCTTGTGCTGTTTTGCTGAAAATTGGAGACTTGCAGTGCAGGGCGTATCGATACGCCTAATGGCCGTATCGATACAGTCTTGCCTGCAGGACTCAGTTTTGGCTTGGCGTACCGATACACGGGGGTGTATCGATACTCTCTTTGCTCACTGGAATTCAGAGAATTTGGTGAGTTTTTGGCGTATCGGTACGGGGTTGAGGCGTATCGGTACGAGTTCATCTCGTTGACCACGAGATGTTGACCGAGAAGGGCGTATCGATACGCTCAAGGGCTGTATCGATACGGTTTTCCTGTGTTGACTGATGGGTGTTGACTTTGGTCAAGGCGTATCGATACCCTCTCTTAGAGTATCGATACGGCCTGCTTTAAAAAGATAAAATGAGCTGTTTAACTTGTGGTGATGGGTTCGTTTGTGTTTCTTCCTTGTTGTTTCCGCTGTCGTGATCACTTAAGTAACGATATGCCTTTAGACAAGATTAAATTAAAAGGAAATCTTCTGGGTTGTTAACCGAGGGGGGACCTTAACGGGTTTCGCTTCGGTTTTCCCCGTGTAGCCTACTCGGACCGGTCATCCGACCAGACCGGGACGAGGGGGTTACACTTGTTGGTATCAGAGCATAAGGTCACCGAGAGCTTGGGCAGGTAAGTGAGGTAAGTTAAGTTTTTGTATTGATATACACGGTGTTTTCTTGCCTTATAAGCATGATTGCTTGTGTAACAAGTATGCTCGTTGTTTTGTTTAAAGTATGATGTTTAGAGTCTCATTGCTACTATTACATCGGAAAAGGATTTTTAAAGTGAGGGAACATACTTGAGCACTTGGAAGCCTTGCCTTGCTAACCCTTTCCTTTTGTGCTTTGTTGTTGTGTGTAGTTGTTGTTTGTGAGCGATGTCGAGGCCGAGAGGTAGGCCGAGAGTGGTTCGTTAGGAACCACGGGTTGCGGCTCCTATTGATGAGCCGGTGGTTGGGATTGAGGCTCATGTAGAAGAGCCTGCTGCTGCTGCTGGAGTTGGAGCTCCTCCACCACCACCACCTCCTTCGTCTGGTAGGGGAGGCGAGGCTGGAGTCGAGGGAGAGGGACCTCAGTTTGGCCAAGGTCCTGCCGGAATAGATATGGCTCTACTTGTGCAAGCTATAGCAGGAGCATTTCAGGCCGCAATTGTGTGGGGCACAGGCTGCAGCTCAGCCTAGAGGGGATGATAATAGTTTACCGTTGGAGAGGCTCCGTAGCCTAGGGGCTGAAGAGTTTAGAGGGTCTACACCTGAGAGATCCGAGTTGTGGTTAGAGAAGACCGTCCGCATCTTAGCTCAGATGGGTTGTGTGGGTGCTCGCAGATTGGGATGTGTGATCTCTTTGCTTCAGGGTGATGCCTACACTTGGTGGGTCACCATTACTACCGGAGTTCCAGAGGCTGAGATAGGTTGGGATTTCTTTGAGTCTGCATTCAGAAAGAGATACTTGGGTCCGAGGTATCTGGATGAGAAGAAGCGAGAGTTTATAGCCTTAGTTCAGGGAGAGGCTTCTGTGAATGACTATGAGATTTGTTTCGTTCGTTTGAGTCAGTATGCACCAGAGTTGGTTCCGACTGAGAGGGACCGTTGTAACCATTTCAGATATGGGTTGCATGAAGAGGTTAAGAGGTATACTTTAGCTTCTGATTATTCGGATTTTGATGTCTTGGTTGCTAGAGCCAAGGACATTGAGCACAGCTTGGGGCTGACCAAGCGCTCTGCAGGATCTAGTTCTGGTAAGAGACATAATAACTTTGACCGTGGGGATGCCAAGAGGCATAGAGGTGGCGGACAACAGTTTGACCATAGACGTGGCGGTAGCCACTATGGTAGAGGCCACCAGGGCCATAGAGGAGGAGGGAGCTTGCCCGAATGTCTACGTTATGGGAGACAACATACTGGTAAGTGTTGGGGTAACTTCCACGCTTGTTGGAACTGTGGTTCGAGGGACCACTTTAGGAGGGAGTGCCCGCATCAGGCGGCACAAGCACCGAACATAGCTCAGGCTCCTACGAGAGCGACTGATTTTCAGAGAGGCCGTGGGCGCAATCGTGGCTACTTCTAGCCTAGGGCTGATGCTCTTAGGGTAGATGCTCAGAGGAACCTTGCGCATGTTGTAGCTGTACAGCCAGAGGCAGGAGGACCAGTGAGGGTCTATGCTCAGAGAAAGGCTGGGAACGACACTGATGTGATAGTAGGTAATTTTAAGTTACAGTCTATGTCTTTGCTTTCTTTGGTTGATTCGGGTTCTACGCATTCCTACATTTTGAGTGAGCAAGCACGGAAGTTAGATGTAACTGTTGAGATCATAGATGTAGGTATGCATGTGACTAGTTCTTTTGGTGAGACAGTTGTGGTTAGACGTATGTATAGGAGATGTCCGTTGAAGATTCAGGGTCATGTGTTTTCTGTTGATATGATGGAGCTTCCTTTTTATGGTTTTGATATCATTTTGGGTATGGACTGGTTAGTTGAGCACCGAGCTAGTATGGATTTTGAGACGAAGAGGATTTCCTTGAAACTTTCTGATGACTACGAGGTAGTAGTAGTAGGCGAGAACATTAAGTTCTTGTCTAATGTTGTGTCAGCTTTAGAGGCTCATAGGTTGATGGATTCCGGATGTGGGGCTTACTTAGCTTATGTTATGAATCCGAATATGAATGAGGCTAGACCGAAAGATATTAGAATAGTTTGTGATTGTAACCCCCTAGACCCGCCTATGCGTTTCACGGATCCTAGGAAGTCACATTAGGGTCACAAGAGCGACCCACAGAAAATTTCAAATAAACATATGGTTAAATCTTTAAAACCATAAAATAAATATCTGATTTAAAATACAATTTCAGAAATCGTTCAAAATGATAAAACAATCATAATACCAGTTGCGGAAAATAGTTTCAGACTCATTTGTATAATACAAACACGATACACATGCCCCCTAGTTACACAGATACCATACTCCTTGACGAGCCGAAGAAACTCTCATACCGACGTTGATAGGTGCAACTTGTCTGATCTTTTATCCTGAGATGGTAAAAACAACATGAGCTTGGGAAAGCTCAGTAATACAGAACTACCAAAAGATGCTATAAGCTCATGCAGACATATGGTAAGCATAACAATTTCATGATGATCTAAGAAGTGACAGTTCTCTTTTCCTTTTCCGTAATTTCAGGGTAACGTTATACTTGAGAATAATGGCACTTATTCTTTATTCACTCATCGAGTAACAGACGAGAATATCACAATCTGATAGATTAAGAAGATGGAAACAAGGAGTTTAACGCCTAGTGTGTTCTTTAATCAGACCTTGAGAATTAAACAGAAATTATATAGGCTGGTAACATACGAGGTAGGAATCAGAGAGTTTGGCGTCTAGTGTGTTCCAATAAGTACAGATCAACATGCATAAGTACAGATCAACATTCATAAGTATCTAACATTATATCATATGAGCACGTAACAGATTAAATGCAAATGTCCAATGTTCATACTGAAGTTTCCAAGAAATACCCTCCAACCTTACACCAATATGCAGTCCCCCAGAACTGCATCCATAAGGACTTACCCTAGGCCCGATGGGCGTAGGTGCCACCTAAGGGGGTGCCTTAGGTCCATAAGGACTTACCCTAAGCCCGATGGGCATAGGTGCCACTCAAGGGAAGACCTTGAGTTCATAAGGACTTACCCTAGGCCCGATGGGCGTAGGTGCCACCTAAGGGGGTGCCTTAGGTCCATAAGGACTTACCCTAGGCCCGATGGGCGTAGGTGCCACTCAAGGGGAGACCTTGAGTCCATAAGGATTTACCAGCTTGATCAGGGCTGTACCGACAGAGACTTCATATCATAACCCAACAGTATACCCCAGACAGAATCAGTGTTCAGATTTCCAGACATGGTTAACAGAATATATGTGACAGATATTTTACTCATAACATCAGAAACGGAAGAATTCATGCTTTTGACTGATAAATGGGCATACTATTGCAGAGCAGACATTTCAGTATTCATCATGCAAACAGATTGTACCATCATAGGTCAAGCAACCACATAACAAGTAAACAACTGAGCAAACATATACAATATCATTCATGATCAAATCATTATACAATCCATTAAACATAATATAGCACACATGGAACACACTAGATGGGACAGATCATTTCTCAGAGATGCTTGGCATTTACGGAATGAGACATATTGAACTTGTGACGATTTGAACGGATTTCTGAAACGTGGCCCCTATTAGAAGGGGTTCATACTAACGGTTTAACCCAGATATTCAGGAGATGATATATCAAGATCTTTGAGAGCTTTGGCATATCTCGAGTGATTCAGTCATTTAGGCTTACAAGGGCATTATAGTCATTTTATCATACACGGACATTTTAGTAATTTATACCAACAAGGCATAAACAGTGGCTCGGGAATTCTGTTTGCTCATCAAATTTCCAACCATGCATTCAGAGATTTCTATGTCAAGATTCTTCACGGTATCGAATACATTCAGGGCTATTTTGATTACTTGGGCCAACGAGGGCATCTTGGTCATTTAACTATCAGGGATGATTTTCGTAATTTAGCCCATTAATGATGATATGACGATTCACAATATTTAATGTTTCCAGAAGTTTATCGAGCCTCCAAAATCATTTGAACTATCATACTTCAACCTTGAATTTCTAACCAACCCTTCTAATGTATCTGGCTGTATAGTATATCTGAACGGTTGCTTTCGTATTTCACCACCAGACTTGCCACAGAGTAGTCGAACTCATATTCTGTGCAGAAAACTTCCAACCTTATTTTAATATCAGGAGTGATTATCGTACATGAGTGTGATTCCTAACACTTAGGGGCGCTTTAGCCCTTAAAGTCTTATTAAAATCTCAGAATTTCATCAAATGCATATATGCATATTTAGCTCAAGAGGGCTTTTCAGTCATTTTGGAAATTGGAATAAATCCACCATTTCTTTCTGAATTATTATTTGGTACCTCCATCATTCACGTATTCAAACGAAATTAAGTTGTCATAACTCTCCGCCTCTTTATAGACGATTCATTCGTTACAGAACTTGAGGGTATAACGTTATTCTTATATAATTCACGCATTACTATCATAGGGATCGACTTAGGATTTCAACAATATTTCCAGAGAATTCTCATTCATGTGTTATATAGAGTTTGAGGGATTATCCAAGTTGTATCACACGAATTGCATATTAATGCCGAAGTCTTTTCATTAAAACATACATCTTGGGTAGTGTAAATTACATAATCAGGTCGAATGCAGATTTTAGGTCATGTCCTTTATCAGAAGGTAGTTTAGTCATACTTATGCTCCAAGGGCATTTTCGTAATTTCATATCCAACATCTCATACTTATTTCTCATATCGAATTCAGCTTAAGCAGATTTCACAAAACACTTATCATAAGCATGCATGCTTTAACCATGTATCAACATGTACATAAAGCATACAAGGGGTAGTAATGTATTACCTTAGTTCCAGTTATACCGGTTGACTCATGATACTACATTCGATCGCATTCGAATCCGGACTGGATGTCCCATGACATTTCAAATACCAAGATACTTGCATACCTTCAAATACACAAATTAACATTTCAGTTCTTATCCATAGAGCTCTTAACAAAATTAAACACTTTCGGGTTCAAGGTCAGATTCGGAGGTCTTCGGGTCAGAATTTTGCAAAACAGGCTTCAAAATCGAACTCAGGACGTCAAAAAACATAAAATAGGGCTTTTCGGAAAATTTGACTTTTTGGTCAAAGTCAAAGTCAACGGTCAACGCTGACGTCATCAGGTCAACGCTGACGTCAGCAGGTCAACGGTCAACGGGTTAGAGTCAATGCTGACATCAGCATGACGTCAGTAGTCAACTGAGTTGACTTGGGTTGACTCGGACGGGTTGACTCGGTTGACTCGGACGAGTTGACTCGGTTGACTCGGACGAGTTGACTCGGTTGACTCGGACGAGTTGACTCGGACGAGTTGACTCGGGTTTACGGGTCGGGTCAGACGGGTCGGGTCGGACGGGTTGGACGGGTCGGGTCAGTTCGGGCCAGTTCGGCCGGTTCGCTTACCCCAACGGAAAATGTCACTGGACGCTGCCGGAAAATGTCGTCGGTGACGCGTTTAGCTGCGATTCTGCCGGGAAAAATTAGATCTTTAGTCCAAGATCTTAACCCACTCGAAATTATATGAAAATAAATCGAAGAGTCGCCGGATTTTACCTAAAAAGAACCCACAACGGCCGGACATCACGTAGCTCCGGTGATGGGCTTACCGGTGATGGAAAGATGATCGTTCATAGGGGTTTTGTACCCCTCTACCCGTAGATCAAGCCTGCACCGTGGACGCGCTCAGCCGGCGACGGGAACGGTCAGGAATCGTCGCAAAACAGAGGTCAGTTTTGGGTTGTTGCCCAAAACTTCGAACGGATCTTATCGGCGAACGACAACTCGGCTGCGCGCGTAGAGGCTAGGGCTTTGCTTAGCGCACGACGGCGGTTGCAGGGGTGACGGCGGTGCACGCCACGAACCACCGGTGGGGGAGATCGGGCGGTGAACGGGGGAAAGGTGAAGGGTTTCGATTGGAACCAAAAAATTCAGATCTAATCCCCCCCTTTTTTTTATTCATCTGATGCACATTTAATTTGGGGAAAAAGGTGGTAGTTGGGATATTTTTATTTATTATTGGATTACACAGATAAACCATATCCTAAATAAAAACTAGAGTAACTAAAGCCATAAATTGCCTTAGCTCAGACGGTTAAAGCTTGGGCTTACCAAGCATAGGTTACAGGTTCGAGTTCCCTTGGTTGCAAATCTTTTTTTTTTTACCAATACTTAGGGTGTTACAGTGATTTTCTGGATGTGTTTCCTGAAGAGTTACCAGGTTTGCCTCCTGACAGAGATGTTGAGTTTGTGATTGAGACTGTTTCAGGGTCTACTCCAGTTTCTATAGCTCCGTATCGTATGGCTCCGAAAGAGTTGAAAGAATTGAAGAGTCAGCTGCAAGAGTTATTAGATCGTGGTTTCATTAGGCCTAGTAGTTCTCCTTGGGGTGCTCCTGTGTTGTTTGTAAAGAAGAAATATGGCAGTATGCGTATGTGTATTGACTACGGGCAGTTGAATCAGTTGACTGTGAAGAACAAATATCTGTTTCCTCGTATAGATTATTTGTTTGATCAGTTGAGAGGTGCTTCAGTATTCTCGAAGATAGACTTGAGATCAGGGTACTATCAGCTGAAAGTAAAAGAGTATGATGTTCCGAAGACAGCTTTTAGGACTAGATATGGTCACTATGAGTTTCTTGTGATGCCGTTTGGGCTCACGAATGCACCTGCAGCATTCATGGATATGATGAATAGAATTTTTAGAGACTATCTAGACCATTTTGTAGTTCTTTTCATAGATGATATTCTTGTGTACTCGAAATCAGAAGAAGAGCATGATGAGCACTTGAGATTTGTTTTGCAGAGATTGTTGAGCAATCAGTTGTATGCGAAGCTTAGCAAATGTGAGTTTTGGATTCGTGAGGTAGTATTTCTTGGCCATGTTGTTTCGGCCGAAGGTATCCGTGTTGATCCGTCAAAGATTGAGGCTATTGTTGAGTGGAAACAACCTAAGTCCGTGACCGAGATTAGGAGTTTCCTAGGATTGGCCGGTTACTATAGGAGATTTGTTGATGGTTTCTCTAGGGTAGCTGCTCCTTTGACTAAATTGTTACAAAAAGGAGTTAAGTTTGAATGGTCAGATGCAAGACAGAAGGCCTTTGAAAAATTGAAAGAAGCTTTGACACATGCTCCAGTGTTAGTGCAACCAGTTTCAGGTAAAGAATTTGTGATTTATAGTGATGCTTCCTATATAGGTTTAGGTTGTGTTTTGATGCAAGAAAGAAGAGTTGTTGCCTATGCTTCTAGACAATTGAAGGTTCATGAAAAGAACTATCCTACTCACGATATTGAGTTAGCCGCAGTTGTGTTTGCATTGAAGATTTAACGTCACTACTTGTATGGTGAGAAGTGTATAGTTTACACCGATCATAAGAGCTTGAAGTATTTGATGACACATAGAGAGTTGAACTTGAGACGGAGAAGATGGCTTGAGTTGTTAAAAGACTATGATTTGACCATTGAGTACCATCCGGGTAAGGCAAATGTTGTAGCCGATGCTTTGAGTAGAAAAGTTGCAATTGAGTTGAGAGCTATGTTTGCTAGATTGAGTGTATCCGATGATGGTGGTTTGATCACCGAGTTTCAAGTGAAGCCTTCTTTGATTCAGTTGATTAGAGAGAAGTAGTTGCAAGATGTGTCTTTAGTTCCTCATGTTTAGGAGATAGCCGAAGGTAGACCGACCGAGTATAGTTTTAGTGGTGAGATTTTTTTGTGCTTTAGAGATAGAGTTGTGGTACCGAAAGATGTTGAGTTAAGACGTCTGATTCTGAGTGAAGCACATTAAAGTCCTTTTTCTATGCATCCGGGTAGTACTAAGATGTACCGTGACTTGAAGAATGACTATTTCTGGGTTGGTTTGAAGAAGGATGTAGTCGAGTAAGTGAGCCATTGTATGGTTTGTCAGAGAGTGAAGGCAGAACATCAGGTTTCTTCAGGTTTGTTACAGCCTTTGAAGATTCCGGAATGGAAATGGGAGAGGATCACCATGGACTTTGTGTCGGGGTTATCGTTGTCTCCTTCGAAGAAGAACTATGTTTGGGTGATAGTGGATAGATTCACTAAGTGTGCTCACTTCCTAGCAGTGAACACTACAGATTCTTTAGACAAGTTGGCAAACTTGTACATTCGTGAGATCGTGAGACTTCATGGAGTTCCGAAGTCTATTGTTTCAGACAGAGATCCGAGGTTTACTTCGAGGTTCTGTGGTTGTTTGCATAGTGCTCTAGGTAGCCGTTTGCATTTCAGTACTTCTTATCATCCGCAGTCCGATGGATAGTCAGAGCGAGTGATACAGATTTTAGAGGATATGCTTCGTTGTTGTGTGATTGACTTTCAGGGTTCTTGGGAGAAGCACTTACCTTTAGTTGAGTTCGCTTACAACAACAATTATCAGTCCAGTATTCAGATGGCTCCCTATGAGGCTTTGTATGGTAGACGATGTATGACTCTGATTTTTTGGGCTGAGACGGGTCAGAGGTTCGTACCTATACTGGATTTGCTTAAGGGGACCACCGACAAAGTGAGGTTGATTTGTGACCGTTTGAAAGCAGCTTCCGATCGTTAGAAGTCTTACGCAGATTTGAAGAGAAAAGAGATTGAGTTCTCAGTGGGTGAGAAAGTGTTTTTGAAAGTATCTCCGTGGAAGAAGGTAATGCGATTTGGCCGGAAGGGTAAGTTGAGTCCGAGGTTTATTGGTCTGTATGAGATAGTTGAGCGGATTGGGCCTGTAGCTTACCGTTTGAGATTGCCTTCTGAGTTAGAGAAGATCCATGATGTCTTTCATGTGTCGATGCTTAGGAGATATAGATCAGACCCTTCTCATGTTATGCTTGTTGAGGAGATAGAGTTGAATCCAGATTTGTCTTACAATGAAGAACCAGTAGAGATACTTGCTTCTGATAGCAAGGTGTTGCGTGGCAAGACCATAGAGTTGGTCAAGGTGTTGTGGAGACATAGAGGTGTGGAAGAGGCCACGTGGGAGAGGAAAGCTAATATGCTTGAGTAGTTTCCGTACTTGTTTCCGTCAGGTAATTTCGGGGACGAAATTCCTTAAGTGGGGGAGAGTTGTAACACCCGGGTTTAGGGGTCGGACGAAAATAATATTTATATAATATTATATATTATTTGGACTTCGTGTTTTTCAAAGCAAACCTTTTATGATTGGACTAAATTGAAATGAAACTCAAATTACATGGATTTTAAAGTAAAGGAGAAATGGCCATTCATTAATGGCATTTTTGTAATAAATTGGTCTTTCAAATTTTAAACCCCTTTTTCTATTAAAAATAAAGCTTTGTCATCTTCCTCACTCTCCCAATCTCCATTCCAACGACAAAGAGCCCCCTCCCTCTCCATTTTACTATTCCATTTCCTTACTCCTTTGTTTCAACTCGGTTTTGAAAGGTAATTACGTTTTTGACTTGCTCTCATCTTCCTCTCTTCAAAACTACCTTTAGATTTCATTTTTATCCATGTTTTGAAAGTTTGGTTTTTCATGGAAAAATGGTAAAGGTTAAAGCTTTATGGGTTTTTACTTAAGCTACTGATTTAATGATGTTAGATATGGTGCTTATGAGTCAAATGGTCCAACATATATGATTTTTACATGATTTGAACTAATTTTCAGAAATGGGTTTTGTTGGGGTTTTGGAGAGGTTTTAGAGTTGGTTTAAGGGCTTTGATGAGTGGGAAAATGCTTAGTTATGATAGTATGATGTATGAGGGTCACTTTGGGTGTGTTTGATGATTGTTGGGATGTTTGAAATGGAAGATTTCAGTGGGTTTTGTGGGCTGCTCGGGAATTCTGTTTTGGGCATGATTTTGGGTGTTAGTTGCTTGGAAATGTTAATCCGGGTTGTTTCCGACGACTAGTTATTGATTGTGGGTGTTTTGTTTGGGTTTGGGTTTGATTAGAATCAAGGTTCGACATCGGTGAGACATCGGGAGTGAATCCGGAATCTTGAAGGTGTTGCTTGCTTGGTAGTTGAGCTTGGAAGTGAAGGTGAGTGGTTAATGTTTTCAAAGTGGTTTTTAAGTGTTTGGTTCAAGCATGTGGACTAGGTTGGGCTTGGTAGACCCACCTATAGTTAGGATTAGGGTGGTAGTCTAATCCTAACTTTAGTTAGAGACATTGGTTGAACTCTTAACTTGTTGTTTATGCCTCATGGTGATGTGTATTTATGATGGTTATGTATAAATGTGTTATACATGTATGTTGAGGCATGTTGTGATGCATTGTGATATGCATGAGAATGGTTCATGATTGTGTTCATGGTGAGTATGTGCTAAGCACGGAAGTTTATATTAAATGATATTGTGGATTGAGTTAAATGTTGGCACTAGTATGCTTGGGTACAAATGATCGATCATTAGGATGTTAGTGTGCACACGAAAGTCAAATGCGCGCGTGGTCTTGATGATGGTAGTCATCAAGATGGAGTACGGGTTCGCCCGGAAATTCTTCTTATGTATATGATAGTCGGTGATGAGTGTAATCCCATCGACGGGGCGTGAGCATGAGTGGAATCCCCTCCGCGAGAACGATGATGAGTGTAATCCCACCGTGAGGTAAAGTGGTTGTTGGATATGAGTTCCAACGTGTTTATCCGCGTATTAGAGTCATAGCTAGGTGCCAATATGAGTTGATATGTGTATCAATGTGAAATGAAATGTGATTCCAATTGGATTAATATATGTGTTTACATATGTTGTGGATTGAGCT
This sequence comes from Hibiscus trionum, assembly GCA_030270665.1. Taxonomy (NCBI): domain Eukaryota; kingdom Viridiplantae; phylum Streptophyta; class Magnoliopsida; order Malvales; family Malvaceae; genus Hibiscus; species Hibiscus trionum. Next base: position 4,023,317 of record BSYR01000016.1, read on the forward strand.
TGTGGAGCATGACATGATATTGGATAATTGTCCATGCATCATTGATATTTTGGCTCATGTGGATTGAAGGTAAGGACATGCATCTACCTTGTTGTGCTCGTGCTTGGACCCTGCATTGTCGAGGTTTGTTTTTAAAGAGCTTACCCTCACTAAGCTTTATGCTTACGCTCCCTCTTGTTCGACAATGCAGATCAGTAACTCGTGGGTTGCTAGTGGAAGAAGGGGGCCTCCAAGTGTCCTTCGTGGTGCTAGTTTAGATATCAAGTATGGTATTTTAATTATGATGTAATGGTCAAGCAATGGGACATGAATTTGTGGTGTAATGCCTTGAAGTATGTTGAATGTTGTTTTGTTTAGGAGCATGTTAGACTCCATTAAAGTGCTTGTGTTGCTTTGGCTTTTGGATGCCATGCTTGGCCTGTAAACCTATGTTTAGACTGCCTTGTATGAATGTTCTATGTTTGTTTGCTAAGGCATGAACCTCATATATGCTATGTTTGCCTTCTTTTGAATGAATACATGATTTTCTTGGTTGAATGATGTATGTTCATGTTGGGTGCCTTGTATGATTAGATTTTGGTCATAGATGTTGTATGAATGCTTGGATGTGTTTATGGAGGTCTTAAATTGCATCTAGGTTCGAGTCTTGTGCTGTTTTGCTGAAAATTGGAGACTTGCAGTGCAGGGCGTATCGATACGCCTAAGGGCTGTATCGATATGGTCTTGCCTGCAGGACTCAGTTTTGGCTTGGCGTACCGATACACGGGGGTGTATCGATACGCTCTTTGCTCACTGGAATTATGAGAATTTGGTGAGTTTTTGGCGTATCGGTACGGGGTTGAGGCGTATCGGTACGAGTTCATCTCGTTGACCACGATATGTTGACCGAGAAGGGCGTATCGATACGCTCAAGGGCTGTATCGATACGGTCTTCCTGTGTTGACTGATGGGTGTTGACTTTGGTCAAGGCGTATCGATACCATCTCTTAGAGTATCGATACGGCCTGCTTTAAAAAGATAAAATGAGCTGTTTAACTTGTGATGATGGGTTCGTTTGTGTTTCTTCCTTGTTGTTTCCGCTGCCGTGATCACTTAAGTAACGATATGCCTTTAGACAAGATTAAATTAAAAGGAAATCTTCTGGGTTGTTAACCGAGAGGGGACCTTAACGGGTTTCGCTTCGGTTTTCCCCGTGTAGCCTACTCGGACCGGTCATCCGACCAGACCGGGACGAGGGGTTACAAACAAGTCGTTCAAATTGAGTCAAAATAGACTTAAAATGAAGGAGGAATGGAAGAAAAATGGAAATTATAGACTAAATCGCAAAGCTGTAAAATTTGATTTTTCGAGTTGTGCAAACTCAAACCCAAAAATTTTATGAATTATTCGAGTTGACGCAAATAACTCGAAATAAAAAAAAAAATTTATTCGAGTTTTGTTCATTAATGTTTATTAATGTTAAAAAATACATGACCTTAATCAGTGTACTTTTAATTTTATGTGGCAATGAAAACCATAAATTCAAACCATTTCAACCATCAAATGTTGAGCAAGCAATCCTATCAAGTAAAAGAATTTAAGCAGTGGTTCTTTGAAATTTTAAGAATGGCACAGAATTCAGCAGACGATCAAGTTTGAAAGGTTTGATGAGCGCTCTAAACTGGAGAAAGCTTTCTCTATGCAGTGGTTAATCTACCCACTTGAATTTATTTAATGGTTTTATAGAAAATATGCATGCTAATTAATGTGTTAGTTAATATTTTTTTTTGTCAATTCAAACATTCTCAATAACGTTTTCAATTATTTTTTCTATTTATATGATATAAATTTTAGGAAATATTCATAATCTTATTTTTTACGTTTATTTATTTTAAAATGATTAAAAAATATTTTGTTTTCATAGATTATTATATAATTTTATTTTTAAATTTAGACAAAATTATTGTCTAGAAAAAAATCAAATATTCTTACATTTATATACAAAAGGTAGGGGTGAGCGTTGGATCAAATCGAGTAAAAAAAAATTAAGTTATTCGAGTTGATGCGTCATAATTTACAACTCAAACTTTATTTTAATTTTTTACGATTTGAGTCGAGTTTATGAAATTCAAGTCGAGTTCGAGTCAAGTCAAGTTTTTGAGTTCCTATACAAATTTAATTGTAATTATTTATCATGTTATAGTACAATTTGAATCTAATTTAAACAACTTTCTCTAATAGTTATAATTTTTACATATATATATATATATATATATTTCATCATATTTTTCATATGCGTCACATATTTCTTCATATTTCTCTAATCATATAATATATGCATATATATTTGATTCTAATTTGAGGAAGTTGACTCGAACTTAAAAATCAATTAACTAATTATTAAAAATTTGGAGTTATTCGAATTCTATTTTACAACTCAAACTTTATTTGAATTTTTTTGAGTCGAATCGAGTTTTGCTCACCTCTAACAAAAGGAATTAGTTTACCCTCACTTTCTATCCTATTCATTGTCCCGTTCGTGGATTATTGCCACATAACTTTAATTAATTAGGTTTTCTTTTTAACATTATGCCCTATTTACATTTAATAAAATCTAATTTTTATTTTTATTGTACAATAATTATGAAATCTATTAAATTAAAATGTTCTATATATTATATGTTGCTTAAAGATTAGTTCTCATTCTCTAATTTGACAATTTTAAGTTATATAATTTAGTTATATTCTCTTGGTATTATGAGCCAATTAGAACTTCCAAATTTAAAAAGTACATGAATCGAACCCAACCAGTGATCTCATTCTCCAATTTGATAAATTTAAGTTATATGGTTTAGTTATAATGTTTTGGTATTATGAGTGAAATGAAATTTTAAAAATTAAAACGAGTGGGGCTAGTGGAAAGAGATATTATATTATACTTATCTTAAGGGACTTGGGTTCGAGCAGCTTTGTCCGTAAAATACATGGATCGAAACTATCAAAATTAGAATACAAGAACTATTGTTTTTTTTTTGTTCTAAAAAAACAAAAATCAACTATTTCATCTTAATTTCTGAATATTATATTTCTTCAAGGGCTATTATTGAAGCAAAATATTTTTATGGGGTAAAAATATGATGAATCAAAATATTTTTTTAATTAGCTTAATTTATCTTCTTATTATATTAAAAAAATAAAGTATTTCATTAAAAAATAAAAATATTAATTATATTACGTTTATAGTTATAAAAATTCTTTATGGGTAAAAATCTATTAATTGTATTGTAGTTAAAATTTTTAAAATTATTTATTGATGAAACTTAAAAGTGGTATTAATTACACTGCATTTATTGTTTATTAAAATATATATTATATTACATTTAATAGTTAACAAATCATGTAATTTACTCAGTGGGTAGATGTAGCATTGCCCCTCTAAACTTATGTTATTTTATACTACCAATTTAAGATCAAAATGTCATGCATTGATCACTACATGTGGTACCGAAACAATACTAACTATCATAGTTTAAGATTTAAAATTTAAAATTTAGAGTTTAAAGTTTACCGTTTATATTCAGTAAAAAATAAATATATTAATATTATCTTTTTTATAATAGGATATTTAGAGTTTTATACTCCGTGTTTAATATTAACTATTTAAGATTTATATTTTGTAAAAATATTATAAAAAAGTATTAAAATATATAATTTATAAGTGAACAATAAATAAGTTCATTAAATTATAGAAAAAACCTAAATTAATTCATTTAAAAAAATTTGCTGCTTTGAGCTTAAGGGGAATGAATATCATAGTGGAAAGGTAATGTTGTTCTCTATAGGATCCAGGTTCGTACAGCTCCTTTATAAGATGTGCGTAATTTATATTAAAGATTAAAATTGAACAGATATTATAACGAGATCACATTAAAAATCTCAAAAATTGTTGATTTAATGAACTTAAAAAAATGTCATAAAATAATAGTTCATTAATACATTAAATATAAACCATGAATTAATATACTTCACCTTTTTCTCATTTTTGCATCTAGCACGTGAAACATGATGCATGAACAGTAATTCCATGAACTTTTGAAGGCAGATTCCGTGGAGCAAATCAAAACAAAGTCAAGTATATATTGGTTTATTGGTTGTCTACCAGAAAAATCTCTTTCAGCTACCAAATTCCCACCATCTCAGAAGGGATTCAAATTTTATTAATGATTTCCATCATGTTATTAGGGTCATTATGGTGAATAGAAATCTATGACCCTTTTTGGTATTTCTATTTATGCTTCACACTAAAAAAAATTAAGTCTAAGATTAAAATTTAGGACAAGGATTTAGGGACTTTGGGGTAGAGTATATTGTTAGAGTTTATGGTTTAGGGTTTAGGGTTAGAGCTTAGAATGAAAAAGGTTTTTTGTCCCATTATGGTCATCACCATTGTGATTTTATTTCCTTATTTTACACAATTCAGTGTAAATTATGTAATAATTATGATTACAATCTCTTCTTATATTCAATTCCAACATGGAGAAAGAGAGCAAATGCAATATAGTTGCATGGGACATGCAAAAGCAGCAGCCACGCAGATTCATTAAATATGGGGGAATATACTGAACCTGTCGTTTCAAAGGAAATCCAACAGGACATTTATGATAATAATAACCCACAAGACCGGGTTTGCAATTTGCAACTTGCAACAATTGTAAGCGTTTAACTTTGAATAGTTGTTAATAGCAATAGCTAGGCCTAGCTAGCTAGATTGCCCGGCTGGTTGCCGTTTTTTTTATAATCATCGGTATCTGATTTATTTACCGACTAATTTGAACCTCTTATCTTATTTAAGAGACCTAGCATTTAATTCCGTTAGACCAACTTATTGGTGGTGCTGCCGTCTTTCTAATGTCTATAAATAACCAAAGTGGCAAAGGGCTTAAAGCACAGACCACAGATATATACATATAATATACATTTCTCGTTGAGCTTTCTAATTCTTCATTCTTTAATATTCAGTTGCCTCCTTCCATGGCCAAAATCAACCTCGTTTTGGCTGGTTTCCTGGTCTCTGTGTTATTGTTGTGTTTTGGGATCACGGTTACTGAGGAAAGGCTTTTAGTTGACAAATTAGATGAGCCTGGAAACGTCGACGTGACAAATTTGATGACAAACTTTAGCCGTGGCATTGCAGAAGAGGATTCGTCGGCTGCCAATGTCAACAACAGAAGTAAAGATTTCAGTGGCGATGATTTCCAGCCCACGACTCCCGGTCACAGTCCCGGCGCCGGTCACTCTAACGGACCTGCCAGTAATGATAATAACTAGATTTGTTAGTTTTATCCCAAGTCTCAAGTATTATTATCCATTGTGTGAAATAATGTTGTGTTTCATCTAATCAATCTCGTAGACTATTCCTATATGATTATGCATCAGCTCGCAATGTTGTAAATATGTCTTATGCTTAATTTCGTGTAACATTAAATGGAAAAAGAAATGCATGTACATTACGCATTCGTCTACTGAGTTCGACGAGATTAATCTCTATTTAAGTCGTTGAAATAGATAAATAGAAACATCCAGTGACCAAATCAAGACTCAAGATAAGGAGAACAAAGTATAATTAACCATTAAAAAGGGAAAAAAATTTAAAATGAATTGAAAAAATTAGGATTTGAAAATGTAAAAGTCTCATTATATTTTTAATCAAAAAATTAATTTTGGGTCTCCACACAACTCCGTCCGTGGAAACACATGTGATGTAAAATAATAAATGATAAACTTAATTTGGTTTTGTAAGTACTTCTATTTAAATATTATGATAAACTCCAATTGCACAAGTCTCATTATATTTAATTTGGCATTTTGGCCTAGCTTTTACACGGAAGATGTACTTAAATAGAAACATGATAATGTATTGTCCATACATTCCCTTTAACAGAGAGCTTGTTCAATTTACTTAGTGCCCATTGCAAGGGTATTCCTTCTACTTCAGTTTAACTTGTATGAAAAGTTATACAGAGAAAGCATATGAGCTTGGCAATAAATTTGTGGCGTTTCTAGTATAAGATTGTTACCACAGAGGGTTCTCAATGAGGTTTCTTAGGAGGGAGGAACTCCAGGAGGCAGTTTCCCCTGAAGAAAAGATGTGATCATGGTAAGTGCTCGCTCCGGTTGGTAGCTTGGAACTGTGTGTCCCGCTCCCCGGACTGTCGTAAAAACCATTCCCTTGTAGCCAACGACATATCCACCAACCTGCCACCAGCAGTGTATGAAGTATGCATAGAAGTTACAGCTTGGTATTTATCAAATTGAAGCAATGACCATATTACCTCACTATTAGAGTACCATGGCCGCCAAGCTGTCTCAACTGGAAGTTCTAGGCTCTTGATGGCATACCTAGACGATGTCACCGGAACTCGACCATCTGTGTCACCACTGAAAGCAGATTTTTTTATATAAAATAATCAGCATAGGTCTTATTGGTCAATATGTAAATATCTCCTAGCTGTAATAGATTGCTTGTTGACAAATCAAGTTAGATAACTCTTTAACTTGTACCTGTATATCCACACTCTAATCTTTCTTGCTAAGTGTCGTATTTCAGGAAGAATCGATGTTGGGCTATCGGTCCATCCAACGTCGCTGAACATTGGACAGAAGCAGATTGGTAAGGAATTTTGATTTCAACCTTTCAATTCTTTGGAGATAGTATAAAAGCAAGAAACTAGTGGCATGCCTACCTGCAACCTGACCATTTTGTGACTTTGGCATGAAGGGCTGCTTGTACATTGGCGAGATTTAGGTACGAAACGACGTGAAAGTCTGAGCAGGGATCAAAGTTCATGACCTAGCAATTCAAGATAGCATATAATCAGTAAAGGAATTGTTATGAACCATGCAATGAACGTTTAGGAGTATGATACTTACATCACCATTTAAACCATGTTTTGGTGCTGATAAATTGCAATGAGGGGCATAAATACCATATAAATCAATGACTCCCATCTCCATAAATCCCTGACTTTGATACTTTCCACATCGGATCGTATTGTCGTCTCCATCTGCCTTCTTGTTAACTGAATCTTCACTAACAAAGTTGCAATACCTATTAATTCCTTCATTGGTTTCGTCCGAGTTGAGAGCATGTGTCCATAAATAATCAAACAATCCCTTTGTACAAATGGCATCATCTACCCAAGCATTTCCAATCTTCAATATTCATAACAATTCTCAACTTTAGGCTCTCAAATTCCCTCAATTAACATATACATAGATATGGTTCATATATAGTAGTAGAAAGGTCGATTTTGCGATGAACTCACAGCGATTCCTTTGAGATTGATGACGGTTCGATTCACATTCTTGTTTCTTGAGAGAATATAATAGGCAAGTTGAGGAACATAATGGCCGGCATAGCTCTCACCGGTTATAAAAAAGTCGCGATTCTTGTACTGTGGAAATCTTTCAAGCCAGTTGATGAGGAAAATGTAGGAGTCCTTTGCTGTTCTCTTGTCACCTACTTTGGTGTAATCAGAGGAATCATTTGAATAAGAAAAACCAACTCCTGCTGGTGATTCCAGAAACAGCAAATTTGCAACTGAAAAATTTTCATATAATGTGTCAATTGAAAATCAAAAGAATCAATCAGTTCTGGTGTTGTTAAACCAAAGAAAAAGAGACTTCATCTACCATTGTTCCATGCATATTTATTTCTGTAAAGTGTTTTTCCACCACTGTTTACTCTGAAAGGTCCGAGTTCTTGCATGGCTCCATATCCGAACGATGAGCACCCTGGACCTGTACATCCTAGTCAATCAACCTTTTCTGTTTTTCTCCAATAATATCTATATCTACGAGACTACGAATATATTTTGCTCGGCCAGAGTGATCAATAATGATATATGAGGCCTTCAATGACCATGACCATTAAATGTTTATAGTTGTTTCAACAAATTCACAGAAAGATGTAACTGATGTCTTTGTTGATGCTATTCTTTTTATCTTTTCGTTTACTGATCGAAATGTTCGTGGTCAATGAAGCTGTCCACTCCAGGTGCAGATACAAACAAAAGGGAAGAAAAAATGGCAAATGTTTGTACAGGTTCAAAAAGAAGTCAGTATCATACAGCAAGAAATATCCAAGCAATGTCAATTCATGCCATGAAATCCGCTCAATTAGTTCAATTAGTGGTAGGGACGAGTAAGTTATATCTGGTTCATGATTAAGCTCCGGGACAAAGACAATCACTAGTTGGCTAACTTGCTTTTTGTTTGAAAATAAACAGTCCTATGGGATATTCTTGCTGAAGTGGGCTCCCTACTTAGCTGGACTCGGTCACCGAGCCTATCACACAACTTGATAGCCCTTGCAAGATGGAAAGTTGAAGATTCCAGGTCCCTAGTTTCTATCATGCAGAACAGCAGGAGTGTCAAGTTCTTCAGTTCCAACAGTGATGTTTTTGACGCCAAAAGTTCTCTGTTTCTATAGAAAGCTGAAGAATGATGTTGCTATTATTGTTTCGGAATGGACATAATTTCGGTCCTGAAATTATCAATTAAGCCTGATTCTATAGAGGGGTTAAGCATGGGAGTTGTGAATCGATCCCTTTACCGGAACTACCTTCAATCTTCGTTATACAATGCCATTCGTGAAGGTTCGAGTAAGCAAATACTTCTGTTTTATTTGCATATACTCATGCTTATCATTTGCTGGCAATATATAATATGCAGTAAATGAGAGATCAGATAGCTATTATATTCAGGTGTGATTTAATATGAGACTATGTATAACCATGCAAAATAAACATGTAATGCTATCTGTTGATGCAGAACTATAGATAAATTTGGTACCTCCATTTAACCATAAAACGAGAGGCTTTCCAGAAGAATTTTCCGGTGACTCCACGAAATAATAGAACAATGCTCGATGAGCTATTGGATCAACAGTCACATATCCTGCATACTGATCGAAATCCACTCCTTCAGGCTGTCCCGGAAGTGCGTTGATCTTATCACCTTGCATCAACCCTCTCTGGGATCCTACATGCACCGGAGAGTTGTGACCATCTTCTTGATCACCTAGTTGAGCCCATAATTCAGGGCGAGGAGGGCTAGAGGATTTGCGAGATTCGATCAACCTGTTGAGATTGTCAATCTGGTTTCCCTTGCATGAAATGAGGAAACTTGAAAAGTAGCAAGACAGTAGTAGCAGCAACCATTTGATGGTAACTTTCATGGTGGCCTCACGACTCGAGAGCTTATGCGAGCTTCTAGTAGCATATAAGTGTATATGCAAAGTAATATTGGTACCAATTTATGCTCCCCAGGATAACTTTTCATGTTCCTCTCTTCCATTTTGTAGCCAAGTCAAAGCTTGATGCACTTGCAGACAAATCTGCTGGGACCTGGGGCCAGCTTGATATATTCCCATTGTTGGTAAGGGATGAAATTTGGAGACATCCTTCATCTTTTCTACCTCCTGTACTAACCTCGTATATCAAAGCAAAAATATTGATTGGCAAAATACTGCTACATTTTCCATTCTCTCAATGTTCGAACCCTCGTGCAGACGGCGGAAGCTTTCCTCTTACTGTTACAAATGTTAAGTTCTGGTATCCAACAGCTTAACAAAAACCAACAAGTTAATTAGCTTGATCAACATTGAATCATTTTCCAAAAGCAGTAATTAGATTAATAGAAATTGAGTTCAAATTACCACCCCATGGATGTACCATGGATACCGGGCTGTCTTAGTAGGCATCCCCAGTTTGTTTATGGCATATCTGCTACATGTTACAGGCAAGGCACCATCTGTGTCACCACTGAAATACTACTATTAAACTTGATTAGAAAGTGGATCCGAACCCGAACTCCAATTTCCATTACTTCCTTAGCGATTGACAACACTGTTAATTGTTTTTCTTTCCAGCTTCAATTTACTTCACTGTTTTCACTTTTCAGGCATATTTATCAGGAAACGACCAGGCTTAAAAAAAATCAACAGGAACTGAAACATGGATACAAGAAATAAACCACATAACGAGCAAAACTTAAAAGAGGGATGTCGTTGGTGAAAGACTAAAGTTCTAAATGACTGATAACAAGCCGACCATGGATCGAGTACATGCCTACGAAATATTAACTTTCTGACATTCTGACCGAAGGAATGAAAATGTACGAAATCTTTGAACAAATGTACTCATTGAGAAGCTGCCCAAATCTTGGTCCGATTATTGAAAGTTGTTGAAGCATAAGAAATGCAACATCTCCCATAGAAACTGATATGTCACGTGAAAATCGAGAAAGTAAATCAGCTTAAAGATAAGAACTCTATCATTTCCAATGAGTTATCTTTTAGAGCTAATCTCTTCGAATGAGTTATGTTCAAAAACTGCTACATATGCGGCAAAAGCATGATTTGAGTAACTTCTCAATTAATGCACTTGTCTGAAAACCTCGCACATTTTCATTTCAGTCAAATTGTAAAAAAACTAATTTCTCATAGGCATGTATTTAGTCCATAATCGGCATGTCACCGGTAGTGGCTTCAAAAGGAAAGATGAAACTCGAAAGAGATTTTTCTTGTTAAATATGGAAGGGGAATGATCGGACAAAAAGAGAGGCTGCGGAATAGCAGAAGAAGAAGAAGATGTGAATGCTTTATATAGGAAAACGGAGGGGCATTAAGATCAAACACAAGTGGACGGAATCCACTCGTTTCCCCCATATCCGCACTCAACACTCAACAACCATGACCGCACCTCCCTCTCTTTCTAAATTTGGAAATTAATTGAAGATAAATCTGACATGGTCAGGTGTTTGAGTATTTTTGTATGTTTGTACGCAATCTTTGACAGGGGTGTTCAAACGGTCGATTCAGTTAATTGATCAAACCGAACTATCAAAATCTATTAACTGGTTTTTTATATTAATTGTTAACTGAACCAAATTTTTTCGAAAATTTTTAATTGAACCGAAAAATGTTCAGTTAATTCGGTCAATTTTCTAATTTACCAAAATTTGTTATAATGTTTTGGGTAATTTACACAAATGATCACTAAAATATGTTAAAATGATCTTTTTAGTCACTAAATTTTCAGAAGTTATAAAACAATCATTAAACTTATCGAACTATTACAAAATGATCATTAACTCATTGCATGTTATAAATTATTGAAAAGTTTAATGATCATTTTGTAAAAGTTTGATAAATTTAATGATCATTTTGTGCTAATTTGATAAAGTTTAATGACTATTTTATAATATATCAAAAAATTTAATGATCATTTTATAATTTTTAAAAGTTTAGTTACAAAAAATAAATATATGTAATATAGATAATATAAACATATAACAATTTCGGTTAATTACCCGATTTTGAACAGAATTAACTGATAACCGAAGTTTGAAAAAATTATTAATTGTTAACTGGCCAAACCTACAATTAACCGAAAAGACTTTGGTTCGGTCGGTTAATTCGATTAAAACTGAAGTTTGAACACCCTTAATCTTGGACCAGTTAGTGAGAGGTAGGGTGTAAAAACAAATAATCGAATGGGTTTTAGGTCAGGTCAAATCGAGTACAAGTCATTCAGGTTGATTTTTATTTTAAACTTTTTTTTTCTTTTTGAGTTGAATTTAATATTGAAATTAAAATATAAATATTGAACTTTAGATATTATGAGTCATTGGTGAAATTTAGGCTTAAAATTAAAATTAAAAATATATTAAAGTTTTGATTGTTTCAGCTAATTAACCAATTACTATTCAAGAGAGTAGCGAGCTGCTATAAAAAAAGTATACAATCTATACGAAAGATTGCCTAGCTAAGGATCCCCCAATCAATGTTCAACTGTATATTTACTCTATCATTATTGTCTAATACTTTTTCCATAAAAACGAATTCGTATTATATCTTTTATACAAAAAATAATTTAATCTATAGATCTAGAAGTCCCCTAAATTGTTTAAAGTTAGGCTCCTCCCAAATATAATATAAGTAGGCGCTCCATGCAATCTTGAAGATATGGACAATAAAAGATTCTCATTTGAGGTTCTTCACCGCCCATTTGAGTTCATCTTCACAACACGTTATCTTCTTAAACAGTTTGCATTCTCGTAAAATTTTCCTTAATATGCAACTAGAAAATGAACATTCAAAGAATAAGTCAACTCTAGCCTCCAAGCCAACATCACATAGTCTGCTTGCATCACCTGTAACTGTTCTCATGTGAAATAATATATCTTTTGTGGGTAGTCTATCTAAAATGGTCATCCAGACTATAAATCTATAATAGTGTTTAGGGGTGTGAAATGGATAACAAATCAATTTGTGCCATCGTATCTTAGCCTTTCTTTCCCTGACATTTGTCTCAAATTCAAGATATTTCTACTGTGGACCAATCTGTCACTGAACCATATATAACCATAGCTTACGATCTAAGCTTCAACAACTTTTTCACTATCCAACTGAAGTAAGCCTTGCATTCGACATGACAAAATCCTTCTCTCTTGAACACATAATCTTGTAACCAAGCCACCCATAGTGAATTTTCACTGACTAATATCTTTTTCAGTAGAATTAAGCTGCAAGTTTGGTTTCAGTACTTCGGGTTTTTCAATCTCAATCCTCATTCGAATTTTAACGGGCTGATTTGCTGCCAATTTACTCTTGCTCCTCAGGGTCGAGGTGTCATTCCCCTTCTGGAAGAAACGTGCACACATTTGCTTTATCTTTAGAATTACTGATTTAGGTAGCACTGGTTATCTGCTCCAGTAATTGAATATACTGAATAGGACAAACATGATTAACTGCAGACACCCTCCATAGCTGAGGTTCCTATTGGATCATAGATGACGTTTAGTTTTAAAAAAATAAATAAATAAATAAATTCAACTGTTAACTGACCGGACACTTAATGAACCTATTAATTAACCGAATTAAATTTGAGTTTGATCAATTAATTTAATTTTAACCGAAGAATTAACTCATAAACTTGAGAATTTGAGATGGCAGGTTGAATTAGTGTGGTTTTCCCTTTCAAATCAGCATTTATTCTGCTGTTTAATTTCTAAATCCAAATCACCATCCATAACTTATGTACTATAGACGGCAGCACTAATTGACACTGTTTCATGAATAAAATTGACTTTACTTTAGCCACTCAAATAGAATAAGTAAAGAAAAAGAGGGAATAATGTAAAGTTTTTGAAGTGAAATCAAACAAGAAGGCGCAAGTTGAGGCTTGATGGGTGTTTGATGTGTCTACTTTTATACTTATGGACAGCTTGAGACCAGCAATGGGCTTGTCTGTTAGCTTTGCAGGAGTAGGTAAAGCCTATCCCCAAGTCATACATACAATTCAAGTTTTCTTCCCACAAAGTCTAACCATCTAGAACTCCATGAACCAGTCAATTGGTAACCTTGTAAGCACATGTTTGTTGTTACTTTTAAATATTGTAATTCAGACAGGAAAAAAAAACACAAATTATTTACCAATTCAATCTAAGCAACATAAATAAATTCCCTTGGCGTCCACAACTTGCTGTATAGCTGAATCTGGTTCACACTTTACCTAAGAAACAGATGAACAAACCTGTCCAGTCTCCCCCATTGTTAAAAGGCGGCAACTCTACCTTCCATTGTTCTATATTTTAAAGCCCTTTCAATCTGTGCTCTATAGTCTATAACCATATTGTGAAGTGAAACAAACATGGAAGTGGTGATATCAAGCTCGCCTGTTATGGATTTTGATTTCAATAGTGCTCGGTCATCTCCTGTGTCGACTGCCCCTTCTACGCCTAGACGATTCGGTGATTGTTCCATTAGTGCCCCGTCGAGTCCCGCGCGGTTGTTCGAGTTTTATCGAGAATTCGATCGATATGATCTGGATACACCCAAGTCACCAGGATCAACAACGAGGAATCATGTTGCAGATGAAGTAGACGATTTCGCTTTTGATTTTAGTGTGGACTTGGAGAAAACATCTCGGTCAGCTGAAGAACTCTTCGATGGAGGGAAAATCAAGCCATTGAAGCCTCCACCTCGGTTAAGGGTCGATGAGTATGACCAGAAAAGCCCGCTTTTGTCACCCGGAAAGCAAAAGGTTGATCGGGAGAATGGGAGAGGTAGAGAAAGGGTTCAAGATTTCACGTTAAGGAATTCGAGCCGTCGAGCAACAAGATCGGTTTCGCCTTCCCGATGGGAAGATGAAGAAGAAGAGAGAGCACAGCAACGAGAACCCACCACTGGCACCAAGCAATCATCATTGAATTCAAAGCCATCGTTTTCTTCAACTTCCTCGAAGAGCTCTTCCAGAAAATGGAGATTAAGAGATTTGTTGTTGTTTCGAAGCGCATCAGAGGGACGTGCAAGTGATAAAGATCCATTAAGGAAGTATTCGGCGAGTTCTTTCAAGAAACCTGAAGAGAACAAGAATCCAGGTGGATCTAGAAGGAAAGTGTCGGCTCACGAGCTACATTACACAACGAATAAAGCAGTATCTGAGAACATGAAGAAGAAAACTTTCTTGCCATACAAACAAGGTATTCTGGGAAGACTAGCGTTCAATCCTCTTTCCAATGGATTCGGAAAATAATCATTTCGTAATTAAGTTAGTTCATTCTTCTTGTTGTTCCTATAAAAGTGTATAATTCATACAAGGAACTGTAATAATGAATTTTGAATACAGTTTTTTTTAAGAAAAAATAAAGGAATTTTGTCCAAATAATGTAACGAGGTTTGTTTTAATTTCACTAACTAGAGATTGATTCTACCGTGAAAATAAAAGTCGTAAATACTTTTATACAATTTCAAGAAATTGTCGGAAGTGTACGAAAATTTCAGTGCAATTTTCTGCCACAGACACCAACTGTATGTATTCATGGGAAAGGAAGTCGTCTTCTCTTCCCGACGACTTAAGGCTTTTAGATTTTTTTTCCAACGTCGCTTATATTTTCAGACGACTTTAACTTTTAGTGTTCCAACATCTCTAGATCATGAAATAATTTTAAAACATTTCTATTACATAAAATGATAAAATGAAGATCCCTATATGGCAAAATACCCCACAAGACGTCCTACACTCAGAACTGATTGTTAAAATCTTGAAAGTTAGATTGGGTTGTCACAAAACATATTTTGAATGTTAGATTGTTCGTGTTAATCCAAAACATGTTCTGAATCAGGTAGTGATTGATTCATTTTTTTTTTATTATGTATTCATAAATTTTGTCCATCTTTAAAGGAAAATTTTATAACGGGCGACGAACATTGATGAATACCACTAACGATGAACACCGATGAATATTATTAATTTTTTTTTAAATTTTAAAAATTTAAAGGACTAAAATTATAATTAAAATTATCTCTTAAAAAATAAAAACTAAATTTAATAGTTACTTTATAATTTTTTAATAGGTTAGAATCAAATATACTCAATTCTCCTAAACCCTAACAAAATCAATCTCTTAAAAAAATAGAAATCAGTTTATAATTTTTAATAGATTAGAATCAAATATACTCAATTCTCATATTATTGATTCTAATCTATTAAAAAATTATAAATTGATTTCTATTTTTTAAGAGATTGATTTTGTTAGGGTTTAGGAGAATTGGGTATATTTGATTCTAACCTATTAAAAAAATATTATAAAGTAACTATTAAATTTAATTTTTATTTTTTAAGAGATAATTTTAATTATAATTTTAGTCCTTTAAATTTTTAAAATTTAAAAAAAAATTAATAATGTTCATCAGTGTTCATCATTAGTGTTATTCATCAATATTCGTCGCACGTGGTAGACTCATCCATCTTTAAAAATATGTTTTTGTGTTTCGTATTTACGAAGGTTATGTGGTACTCTGGAAAAGGAAATTCGAAATATTTTAATTAATTTCTGATTTTATTAGTTTTTTTATTTTTTATGTGGATTTTGTTTTAGTACTCATATCTGTATTGAATTCAAAAATAATATAGTATTGAGAATCCTAATCCTCATCTTCTAGTTTATGATATTTTAAGTAGAATTTAGATGTTTATTCTAGAAAAACATATTTTAATTTCAAATTAATTATGCCTGGCCGGTCGTTTACTTCAAATCATTTTCAAGTTTATTTTAAATCAACATTTTCCACTAGATATATAATAATCGGCTAATATGATGGTGAAAATGTCAAAGTTCTAGAAGTGGTAAGCCATTATCTGCAATGTGTCACGTCGGTAAACTCTCGCTAACTCGATCGTGCGGCCTTAGCTCACTTCCTGAAACTCTTGCGACTAAGTAAGCCTAAAACGATTAAGTACAAATGCTTAATTCCTTGCGGAAATGAAAGATGAACAACGAAAAGAAAATGACAACACAAAGAGAAGCAAGTGTTGGGAATGCTAGTTGTATTCCACAATGATGAAGTGAGTAAATGAAGAGGGGCTAACCTTTATTTATACATGAAGCCCCGTACATCCAACGGTTTACATTAAATCAAACGAACGGCTAGGATCGCCTCTAAAATCTCTAAATCCCTAAAAACAAGGGGAGCCATGAAATTATTGAAATAATGAATCAAAAATAAATTACATGGCTAAAAATAAGCAAGACTTATTCCAAATTCGGACTGGACCCTCCTAGGCTCGGTCGGGCAGACCCATGGTGCGGAAAACAGGCCCTATGGTGCGGAAACAAGCCCCCTAGGGGCCCTGGTGCGGGCAGAATGCACTCTGGGTGCGCTGGACGAACCCCAGTGCTGATCTGGCTCGTGGTCCGTGACATTCTCCCCCACTTGAGCTAGCGACACCCTCGTCGCGTGGTCGGCATGATACTGCTCCACTTGCGTCTTGAACTGCCAAAGGTCCTCGGCTAGTTCTCAACTCCCCTCACTGTCGGGAAGTCCCTTCCATCGAACAAAATACTCATGCCTTGGCCGGTGACCTGGTCGACGGATGACTCTTTCGGCTTGGACCTCCTCGACCTGGTTCTCATAAGAGACTTTCACTCCGACTGGTGCTCGGTGTGACTTGCCCCGATCTGGATCCTCCTCATCCTGATGGAATGGCTTAAGCAGGCTGACATGAAACATCGGATGAGCTCGGATGGATGATGGTAGCTCTATTCTGTAGGCCATAGTGCCTACTCTCTTCAACATTTTGAACGGACCCTCATATCTTCGCACAAGCCCCTTGTGCACGGTTGGGTTGCGCAAAATCCCGGTCAACTTGGCTAGGACAAGGTCGCCAACTTGAAAGTTCACATCTCTGCGCTTTCGATCCGCCCACTTCTTAGTCCTCTTCCCCGCCTTGTGCAAACAAGCTCGGGCTAACTCCTGATGTTCTTGCCACTCCTTGGCATACTCGTGTGCTGCTGGATTAGGCCCATCATACTTGGTAACAACCGCGTTGGGTGTGAGCGATTGCTGCCCCATCACTATCTCGAACAGACTCTTACTTGTGGCTTCGCTCCGTTGCAAGTTATAAGAGAATTGAGCCACGTCTAACAGCTTGGGCCAATTCTGCTGCGTAGCACTCACATAGTGCCTCAAATAAATCTCCACGAGTGCATTCACCCTCTCGGTCTGTCTGTCTGTCTATGGGTGAACACTCGTCGAAAAGTTCAAGCTCGATCCTATAAGCTTGAACAACTCGGTCCAAAAACAGTCTGCGAACCGTGTGTCCCGGTCACTGATGATGGTCTTTGGCACGCCCCAATATTTCACCATGTGCTTAAAGAAAAGTTTGGTTGCTTATTGGGCTGGGCACACCTTGGAAGATGGGATGAATGTCACATACTTCGAAAACCTGTCAACGACCACCATGATACTCGACAACCCGTCAGTACAAGGTAAACCAACAATGAAATCTAAAGAAACACTTTCCCATGGTCGGTCGGGTATCAGCAACGGCTGCAACAGTCACGCTGGCTTCTTCATCTCTATCTTGTCTTGTTGGCACACAAGGCAAGTTTTCACATAGGCTTCAATGTCTGCACCCATGTGTGGCCAGTAGTAGTCTCGGGCAATGAGGGTTATGGTCCGAGTAATACTTGGATGTCCCGCCCATATCGAATCATGACACTCCTTCATGGTCTCCTTGTGCAACTCACCAAACTGAGGCAAATAAAGGCGGCGGCCTCGGGCATATAACAAGTCCCCATCGAGCCAAAACTTCATGGTTCTGCCCTTCTTGGCATGATCGATCAACATTTTGGTTGTTGGGTCATGAGGTAACCCCTCTTTTATGCGCTCTAACAAGCTTCCCACATGCAGACTAACTGTCTCGATGTTGTACCTCTGGCTTAATGCATCGGCAACGGAATTCACCTTCCCTGGCTTGTACTCTAAGGAAAAATCAAGCTCTGCCAAAAATTCATGCTAACGGACCTGCTTGGGGGAAAGTTTCTTCTGGGTCGGAAAATAACTATTAGCGACATTGTCTGTAAACACAACAAACCTCGACCCCAGAAGATAGTGTTGCCAAATACGCAAGCAATGTACTATTGCCGTCATCTCCTTCTCATAGATCGTGTACTTCTTCTCTGTCTCATTGAGCTTCCAGCTTTCAAAGGCAATCGGATGTCCCTCTTGCATCAAGGCCCCTCCAATGGCAACGTCTGATGCATCTATGTAGACTTCAAATGGCTTGGTGTAATCAGACAACACCAAAACCGGTTCACTCACCATGGCCTTCTTCAATTCTACAAAGGCATTCTGACACTCGATGCCCCAAACCCATGCCTTGTCCTTCTTCAATAGCTTGGTTAAGGGTGCGGCAATCTTCGAATAACTCTTCACGAACCGTCTGTAATAATTCGCGAGTCCAAGGAATGATCGTAGCTCGGTCACTCTAGTTGGTGGCTTCCACTCATCAATTGCTCGGACCTTGGCTCCATCCATTCGGATTTTGCCCCCACCAACGATATGGACAAGGAAAGGAACTTCTTTCTGAGCAAACGAGCACTTCTCTTCTTTCATATAAAGCTCGTTCTGTGGCAATACTTCGAACACCTGTCTCAAGTGCTCAATATGCTCCACAAGAGATTTTCTATAGATAACAATATAATCAAGGTAAACCACAACGAACTGGTCTAGAAATGGTTGTAGTACCTTGTTCATAAGTGTGCAAAAAGTGGCTGGAGCATTCGTGAGGCCGAACGGCATCATTAGGAACTCATATGAACCGTAGCGGGTAACACACGCGGTCTTCGGCTCATCCCCTGCGGCTATCCTGACTTGGTAATACCCGGACCTCAAGTCCAACTTTGTGAACCACCTTGCACCACCAAGTTGGTCGAACAAGTCTGCGATAAGCGGGATCGGATACTTGTTCTTCACGGTGATCTTGTTCAAAGCTCGGTAGTCAATGCACATTCTAAGGAACCCATCATGCTTTTTTTAGAATAACATCGGAGCACCGTATGGTGCCTTCGAAGGTCGGATATACCCTGCCTCTAGGAGTTCTTTCAACTGTCTGCGCAACTCCTTTAACTCGGGCGGAGCCATTCGGTAAGGGGTCTTGGCTGGTGGCTCCGCATTGGGCACAAGCTCAATTCTGTGGTCTACTTCCCTCTTTGGCGGTAGACTTTTCGGCAATTCTGCTGGCATTATATCACGAAAAATCTGCCAACAATTGTCCCACCTCATCGGGGACCTTCTCGTCCATGACAGGATCATCCTCGACCAATGCTGCTAGAAAGGTGGGTTCCTCCTTGCGCACCACCCCCTTCGAAAACTGAACGGCTGAAAGTAATTTGGCCCCAACTCCGGCCTCTCGACTTACCGGAACAATATATTGGTGCTCCGGATCTAGGATGCACAAACAATTGGCAAATGAGACAGGAAACGCGTTAATCTTATCAAGGAAGCTAAGCCCAATAATGAATTCAAAATCATCAAGCGGAATTACCTTGATGGCTTCCTTACTCGTCCACCCTCCAATGTCGAGTTTAACTCATTTTGCTATGCCGACAATCGGAGCTTCTTTGGAATTAACAGTTTTGATGAACCCACTCGCCTTCTCAACACAAAGGCCAAGTTTTTTCGCTGCTTGTTCGGACAAGAACAACTCTGAGGCATATGTATCAACTAATGCACTCATCTTTCGACTAGCAACAGTGATGTCTACAAACATCAGCCCCTTCTTCTTGTTGCCTTTCTTGGAATCCATGCAACTGAGGATGGATCCAAGCTTCGAAGTCTCTTTCTCATCGAAATCTTTCTCTTGCACGACAGCAATCTTTACATTCTGCGGACAGTACCTTTGTAAGTGTTTACCCCGCAAGTGTAACACTGGAAGTTCTCATTGTTCTTCCTTCGGTTCCTTTCCCATGGCATGCGACCCTTCCACTCGTCTAGCCTCACTTTGCCACCTAAAGGCTTTCTGGACCCGTACTTTGTTGCTTGGTCCTTGTCTCCTCCCCAATTGCTTTTTGGCTTTGGTTTGGACGGCTCGAACTTCTTGTTCTCATACTGAGCAAGGGACTCTGCCACGGTTAGGGCTTTGGAGAGACTTTTGACCTCCCTCCGCTCTAACTCCATCTTGACCCACTTTTGGAGTCCATTCATGAAGTCAAAATAGCCGTCATCTTCACTCAAACTCGTGAGCTGGAGCTTAAGCTCTGTGAACTTCCTTACATATTCTGTGATGGTCCCGTCATGCTTTAACTGACGCATCTTTAATCGTGCCTCATGTTGAGCATTCTTCGGATAGAAATGCTCCTTGAATTCAAACATGAAATCCTTCCATGTCTTGAAAGGAATTGTGTTGTCTTCTTCCTCGTCACATCTGCGTCGCCACCATAAAAGAGCGACATCGGTAAGATAAACGGAAGCAGTGTTTATCTTGGTTGTATCGTCATCGATACCCGTCACACGGAAATACTGTTCAAGGCCCCAGATGAAGTTGTCTACATCTTGGGCTACCCTTGACCCACTGAACTTGCTGGGATGCGGGGCGTCGATTTTCAGCTTGGGTGCTACAACTTCGGCAAGCATCCCACTCTTCAATGCCACTTGATAAATTCGAAGCTCATTCTTGAGCTCTTTCATCTCTTCCTTCATAGAGACTATCTCGGCCTCTAGAGAGTTGTCTCGACCATCTAACTTGTCATACAACTCACCCAGGAGGTTCTCCACCTTATCTCTGATCTTCCCTTCAATGGAATTGATCAGATCGGAACGTGACTCCTCGTCACCTCAGGTCTCCTCGACTTCTCTCACGGAATCGTCAGGACTTGCGACCCTTTTATCCAAGGCTACACCTTTGTCCTTGGAACCACCTCGCTTCTTGTCGTCATTGCGACCGGTAACTCCCTCACCTGTTTGGACTTCACCGGAGTTCTGTAGTGTCATTTCTCCCAATCAAACTCGCTCTGATACCACTTGTCACGTCGGTAGACTCTCGCTAACTCGGTAGTGCGGCCTTAGCTCGCTTTCTGAAACTCTTGCGACTAAGTAAGCCTGAAACGATTAAGCACAAAGGCTTACTTCCTTGCGGAAATGAAAGATGAACAACGGAAAGAAAATGACAACACAAAGAGAAGCAAGTGTTGGGAATGCTAGTTGTATTCCACAATGGTGAAGTGAGTAAATGAGGAGGGGCTAACCTCTATTTATATATGAAGCCCCGTACATCCAACGGTTTACATTAAATTAAATGAACGGCTAGGATCGCCTCTAAAATCTCTAAATCCCTAAAAACAAGGGGAGCCATGAAATTATTGAAATAATGAATCGAAAATAAATTACATGGCTACAAATAAGCAAGACTTATTCCAAATTCGGACTGGACCCTCCTGGGCTCGGTCGGGCAAACCCATGGTGCGGAAACAGGCCCCCTAGGGGCCCTGGTGAGTGCTGGCTGCACCCTGGGGTGCGCTGGACGAACCTCGGTGCTGAACTGGCTCGATCGCTGGCTCGCGGTCCGTGACAAATGCATCAATCGGCAGGGATGGAACGAGGGTGGCGGTCACCCCTAAAATTTTAAAATTTTTATATGATTTAAAAATTTAAAAAGAAAATTTTAAGTATTTTTTTATGAAAAATTTATTTTTACTTCCTCCTAAAATTTTACAAGTTCGTCCTCTTAACATAAAGTTCTGTGTCCGTCCCTGAATATGAGAATATTTCATAAATAAATCCTTACTACTAATATTTCATCCTAGCTCCTGATGAGTAAAATGTGTCATGTCTCCGGCAAATGATATATTAATCAGTCTGTGAACACATAGCTAATCATTGCCTCACTGAAAATATAATAAATAAAATGGGATGGGACCAGGAAAGAAAAAGAAACAAAATAGGCCAAACAATGTATAGGGAGAAAATTAGCCATGAGTTCCTCGCTTAATAAAAGAAGGGTGGCAATGTACATAGAGCCTAGAGGACAGACAATGCATGCTGATGGGTGGAGTTTCGGAGGGGCGGTGCGAAGTGGGGTCCCAAAGATGATGCATGCATTATGATAAGCATTAAGCAACCTTAGATTTAATCAGATCTGTGTCGGTGGATGGATGAGTTCCATGGGTGGGGCAAGCAAGGGTTGTTCATCTAGGCACTTTACATAAATACGAGCATCTATTTATTACAGTTTAATTGATTTAGTATAGGCAGGGACGTAACTAGGAAAGTATATTTAAATATTTAAAAAGTGAAAGATATATGCACAATTAATTATTTTTTAAAAAAAATACATTAAAAA
This sequence comes from Hibiscus trionum, assembly GCA_030270665.1. Taxonomy (NCBI): domain Eukaryota; kingdom Viridiplantae; phylum Streptophyta; class Magnoliopsida; order Malvales; family Malvaceae; genus Hibiscus; species Hibiscus trionum. The sequence goes on from BSYR01000016.1 coordinate 4,045,984, forward strand.
GGTAAAAAAAATATGAGTTGAGAGAATGAGAATTCTCGGGCTCTATATCCCTCCGTCACTGCAGAGTATAGGACTTGACTCCTTGGCATCTGTCATGCGAAGTTGCAAACGATTGATTGTCAACAAAAACATATCTGAATGAATGCCTTTCTATGAAATTGAAAACGAGTACCGACTTATTAACAACCATATAATTCGAACAACATCTTCTTCATTAAGTTAAATTCTTGGATATACTAGTAAAGTATATCGATGATCATCAAATTTTTAGGGCGTTTTTATTTTGATCGTTAAAATTTTAAAATTTTTATTAGAGTTATTTAACTTTTATTTCGCTTTCATGCTGACGTGACTCATTATTTTTTCTTTTCTTTAATAAAATAATATATTTTGAGTCTCACTTTCAGCTGATTAAAAATAAATATCATCCCACGTAAATTATTCTCTTTCTTTTTCTTCTTCTCCAAATTCCATCAACAACAAGAGTCCTCCATGATTACTCAATTTCACAAAAACAAGCAATCAACCCCACTAGTTAATATCATTGACTACATCTTCTTAATCGTCCTCCATGGGTTGCTTGTTTTTTTTTTTTTTTTGAAAAGGAAGCTTTTATTCAATAGTAATAGGGGATACATGACTCTCGCCTCGTTAAAAAACCTCCCTAAACCTATATTGGAGGAAAAAGAGTGCAGAGATGACATGTTTACAGAGTAAATTGGGCAGCTCAATATTCAAACAATAATCTAACCCTGCCCAGGGCCAAACTTTTTGCCCAAAAACAAAGTGTATCACAAACCACACCAATTCATCCGAAAGCGTAAGCCAAATACCAGACTGGAAATAAACAAAACCTACTGCTATTACACAGCATGAGAAGATCAGCAATTGTGTCTCCAGTCACAAATCACCCTTTGCGGCATTCGAGATCCATAGCATGTCTGTGCTTCTATTAATTCCTTTCTTAGCCAATAGGTCAGCAAAGACATTGGCCTCCCTTGACACGTGATGAATGGTCCAAGTGACCTCCTTACCAATCAGCAGGCACATCTTAATCAAACTACAGAACGGCATAGGACATTTCCAAGGGTTTCGAATCCAGTCGACAACCAAAGCACAATCACACTCTAAAATCACCACTTTGGAAGAGGCTCATCGGTTGGTTTTGATGATTTTCATAGCTTCTAGGACGGCCAGAATCTCTGTAGATGTTGCATCAAGGCGACCAACGTTCTTCGAAAAACTAATTATCGTTTCACCCCTTTCGTTCCTCATTACCCCTCCTATTCCTGCGTTCCCAAAGCTACCAGTCGCAGCCCATCAACGATAAACTTTAATGAACCGTAGTCCGGTGGAGACCACTTAGGACAGACCCCTTAGCTTTGAATCCACAAATGTCCTGAAATCTGATAGGATCATTCAGAACTACATTTAGATCACCCACATTTTCAGGTGCCAACGCCTTACACCACCAACCGAGTCTAAGGACTCCCAAATTGAAAATATAATCTGCCGAAAACTTGGAATTACTGAAAACCGTCTCATTTCTTGCCAGCCAGATCGACCAAGAGAAACTAAAGAAACTCAGTTTCCAAATCCAGGTTTGGACTCTTCTGGGTTTAGATAGCAACCATACCTTGAAGAAATCCACAAGCTTATTTGGGACAACAACCTGGACATTCCAAAGACTGAGCCAACGGTGCCAAATTCCCCAAACAAATGGGCAATGACAAAGGAGGTGGTCCACTGATTCTTCACATATCTTACAAAACTTGCACTCGGCAATCACTGAGCTGCATCCTCTCTTTCTAATTTCTACCAAAGTCGAGATTCTTCCTAACATCGCCCTCCACACAAAGCAAACTACCTTTGGAGGGGCCTTACAGGCCCACAAATTCTTCCACACTCCCTCGTCTACGTTGCCGACTCATAGACTCAACTCACACCAAACTTTAAAACTGTAGACACCATTTGAATTCGCTCCCCATCTGATGCTATCCGCAAAATCCAGATTCAATTTAAGACCATCCAGAGTATTAAGAAGAGAAGCCCAAGACTCTTTTTCCCAATCGAAGAGAGTGCGTCTAAGTCTTATTTCCCACTTCCAGTCTTCTGAATCGAAGTACCCAAAATCAGCTACTCGTCCATTTTTGTCTGCTGCTAAGGCATATATTCTTGGGAATCTTTCTCTTAAGAATTGGTCACCAACCCAAACATCATTCCAAAAGCTGACTTTGTGCCCATCTCGTACTATGTAGCCAATTTGCTGATAGAACTTATTGATTCCATCAGGGAAAGCAGTAGTAATGTTCCTCCAGATAACAGACTTCCTATTCTTCTTGACATTGATCGGAAGTAAGGCATTACTGTCATTTTCATACCTCGCCGCAATAACCTTACGCCACAGACAATTTGGTTCAGACCCATATCTCCAGATCCATTTTAGAAGAAGTGCTTGATTTTTTAATTTTAGATCTATCAAACCAAGACCTCCAAACTTTTTTGGCAGACATAACCTCTCCCAGCTAACCCAGTGTACTTTCTTTTTGTCCGCTACGCCCCAAATGAAACTCGAAATCATACTTGAGAGAAGATTGCTAACTTTCTTGGGCATGTGGGAAATTGACATGTAATAAATGGGAAGACTAAGCAAAACTGACTTGACGAGTGTAATCCTTCCACCAAAAGATAAACACTTAGCTTTCCAACCAGCGAACTTGTGTTTAAATTTGCCCACGATTGGTTCCCACAGCTGTACATTATTCCTCTTTATTCCGAGCGGAAGACCCAAGTAGTTGGAAGGAAGTTGATCTTTTTGGCAATTTATGGAAGCAGCCCATTGATCCAGCACTGTCTCTTGAACATTAATTCCCATTAGCTTGGATTTCTTCAAGTTTATGCTAAGTTCGGAGGCTAATTCAAAACCTCTTAGAAGGTGCACAATATTTTTTAGCTCCGTTAAACTTGCCCCACAGAAAATAATTAAATCATCAGCATATTGTAAATGGGAAACTCTAACCTTACTCACGCCAATGCTTCGAGCTTGAAAGAGGCCAACATCAACTGCCTTAGACAGTAAACAGTTTAGAGCTTCTGCGACCAAGTTAAACAGGAGAGGCGAGAGCGGACAACCTTGTCTGAGTCCACGTTTGATCTTGAAACTAGGAGTTGGGGATCCATTAACCAGAACCGAAATTGTAGCAGTAGAAATATAAGATCGGATCCATCCAATCCATCTCTGACCAAATGTAACACTATTAAAAAAAAAAAAAAAAATATATATATATATTATAATATTATAATATCCTACCCACTCCCTCTCATTTTGTCCCCCCAATTATGTTATCCCCTCCCCCTCAATTATTATCATTTATCCTCATCTCTGCAGATCACTTTCCCCAAAAAAAATTTTAAGTTTATTTTCCTCTCAACACCACCCACAATCGTACGCCACCAACAACCGTCTATTGCCGAGTTGTGCCGTTTCGTTCACCGCCACCACCATCCGAACCGTCTTGACGACCCGAACAAAACGCTCCTTTTCACGCGTCAAACCGCCGCTCCGTTTGCCGTTAATTTGCCGTTGAAGGTTTCGAACAAAAAGGGGTTTTTCTCAAATCGGCGAAAATCCGGTAAGTTTTCGACTTAAATACGCGTTTGGGGTGATAGAAAATCAAATTTGGAGAATTCTGTTTTTTTTCAAAATTTTGCTCCGCCGTCCACGGCGGCGCGTGGGCTTCACGCGCCGTCCGGCGCCGCGCGTGGGCTTCACGCGCCGTCCAGGGCGATTTCCGGCCACCCTGGACGGTGGCAGTGAACCGGTCAGTTCAGACCGGTCTGGTCACGAATTGAACCGCCCGAACCAGACCCGCCGCGTCAGCGTGACGTCAGCATGACGTCATCGTCCGACCCGTTTACCGAACCGACCCGACCCGTTGACCGACCCGTTGACCCGACCCGATTAACAGTGACGTCAGCATGACGTCATCGTCCGACCCGTTTACCGAACCGACCCGACCCGTTGACCGACCCGTTGACCCGACCCGTTGACCCGACCCGTTGACCGACCCGTTGACCCGACTCGTTGACCGACCCGTTGACCGACCCGTTGACCCGACCCGGTCAACAGTGTCGTCAGCATGACGTCAGCGTTGACTTTGACCGTTGACCGTTGACCAAAAAGTCAAATTTTCCAAAAAGCCCTATTTTATGTTTTTCGACGTCCTGAGTCCATTTTTGAAGCCCGTTTCTTGAAATTCAAACCCGAAAGCCCCCAATTTGAAAGTTGAACTCGAATATACATATGTATAAGCTATGTTTTCAGGAGGATAATTATGATTAAGGACTGATATTAACTTGTTGATCTAATAGGTACTAGTGAACCTTTCGATCGTACCTACGCCCAGCCAGGCCCGTCCCGATCTATACCTCCTCGTGATCCGATCGTCACTCGTATGACTTCAAACCTAGTTTTGAATACGAATTAAGATGTAAATTAGATTGTAACTATAATCAATGTTCATATAGGCTCAAATACTGTAGCGGAGCGTGATCCCAGTGCCCGTTAGACCTGTTGACTGACCGATCTCATCTTTGAAGGTGTGTTTCCTTGTGTGCTACAGATAATCGTTTTAATATTGTTTTACATGACTATACTATATGTGTGATACATCAAAATTTTGATTGAATATGTCTCTGATTACTGTTCTTCTGAAAATACATGTTTATTTTATATTTACCTAATTTTCAGTTATTATCAAAAACCGAACTATTGTATAGGATATTACTGGGCTATTTGGGATTGAATTAGAAGTGACCGTAGGTTCAGCTCTGATCCAGCTGGTAATTCCTTTACCGTTACAGGTTCCTATGTTTCGGCTAGGGTAATACCTACCATACCGTACCGTACCGTTCCTAAGGTATTCCCTTAGGTTGGCACTGATGCCAAATGTGCACTGGTTAATGCCTATGATGCAGTTTGGGAAACTGCCTCTTGGAGTATGGTTGGAGGGTAGAGAAAAGATTAAACCGGACCGCACCGTTACTTGAATTTTATGTTTCTGAACTAGAAAAGTATATTTTTCTGTTGTTGTTCATATTTTAACTTGCACTTTTGGAACACACGGAGCTTTCTAGCTCACGCCCCAAATTCTTTTCCCTTTCATATATTTTGGTCAGGCCATCCCGTAACCGATACTAGGAGGATCGACACGTTTGGTATTTGTCTCTGAATGTAATGTTTCTATCAATCGTTTGTACTTTCAGGATGACATGTGCCTATATTTTGTTATGTATGATTTTATCTATAAAGTCTATGATGGAATGATTTTGAAAAAATATTACTGTTTGACGTGTTAAACATGTTTATTTGACTTGATGATTTTCCCTAAAATCTGCCTATATGCTGTCGAAATAAATGTTTATTTTGAAGTCATGTTTTCTATTTGCGTTTTAAAGTTTAATGTGCCTTACTAGACTTGGTCTATCCGCATAGGCTGGTCTAGGGGGTTACATTTATTGGTATCAGAGCTTTTGGTTTTAAACCCTCGGACTGTGAAAAAGCCCTTATAAAATACTGTTTTAAAAGTGTTTTACAAATTATTGTGAAAAGAGGCCATGTCACACTATTTTACATGCTTAATTGTGTTCGATCCTCCGGTGTCATAAACTGATCTTAAGTTTATTTTTAATAGATTCTCCGAGATGAGCACTAGCAGGGGTAGACGACCTGCTCGTAGACGGGGTCGACCCGTCAGATTTGCTGATTTGATGGACGACCCACCGATCGCTCCATCTGCTCATGTAGATACCTCTACCCCCGTAAATCCTCTACCTTTTACCGAGCCTTCTGCCCCTAGTGGTCATTCAGTTCCGACCACCTCAGCTGCTCCGATATCTGCCCCGTCTGCTCCATCATCCACTCCTGATGTTGATGTGGCCACTCCGGTTAGTGGAGCAACGTTCTCTAGGCCCGAGCCTACGGCTGAGTCTACTAATGAGAGTTTGAGTAGACAGTTTTTTCAGATGATTCAGGGTGTAGTTAGTGCATCAGGTGTCGTTCCAGAAGTCCCTATTTCCCAGACTTTGTTTGCTAATGGGATCAAGACTTTTTCTGGATCTCTTAGTGGAACACCGACTGAGGCTGAGGAGTGGTTGTATGATATCGAGCGACGTATGACAGAGATGGGTTTTGAGCCATCGAAGAAATACTTGGGTGCTGTATCTATGCTGAACGGAAGTGCCCGCACTTGGTGGGAATCTATTATGAGTAGCGTTCCCTCTGATCGGTTGACATGGGATTTCTTTAAAGAGCGTTTTAGGAACCGTTATCTGAGCGAGCGATTCTTGAGGGAGAGACGTCAGGCATTCAAGGATTTGGTGCAGGGTTCTATGACAGTGGCTGAGTACGAGATACAGTTCTTGGAGCTACAAAAGTACGGTCCTGGTTTGGTTTCTACTGAGAAGGACAGATGTGAAAAATTCGCAGAGGGCCTCCGTATTGGGATACGTGACAGAGTGGCTGCACATCATGATGAGGTATTTGAGGATTTAGTAGATCGGGCTAAGACTGCAGAACAAATGGAGATTTTGGCGGCTAGTCAGGGTGACAGGGATAGAGACCGAGATCGAGGTCGAGATCGAGGACGAGATCGAGGTCGAGATTGGGATCGATCTAGGAAACCTAGACAGGGTGAGCCTTACAGACGTCCGGACAAGAGAACCCGCACAGTTGATTCTCAGAAGAGTAAAATGAGTTCTAGGCCTTCAGCATCTTCTGTCCCAACTGCCAGTCGAGGTGATTCTTTGAGTTTTTCATCTATGCCTGTATGTGAGCACTGTGGTAGGAAACACGGGGGAGATTGTTGGAAGATGATTGGTGCATGCTTCCGGTGTGGGTCTATGGATCATTTCCTTAAGGATTGCCCACGTCCACCTTCCACGGGGATATCCACTCAGACTCCTGCTCGTACCCAGACACCGGCTCGCTCACAGACATCTGTTCCGACTTCGACAAGAAATCGTAATCAGGGTAGAGCTTCTGGGTCTGCTATTAGATCGGAAAGTAGAGGCCGGTCCTATCAGAGCGGGGGACCGGCTATGACTGATGCTAGACAGCCTCCACTTGTTTATGCCTCCAGACGTCGAGATGACAGAGATGAGCCAGACGTCATTGCAGGTACATTTACCATGTTTTCTATTCCATATTTTGTACTGCTCGACAATGGTTCTACCCATTCATATGTATCGAGATCCGTGTCCCGAGACCTCCAGATTCCTAATGAGACCACTGAGAATACAATTACCGTTATGAGCCCAGTGGGTCAGTCTGTAGTTGTAAATAAGGTTTTCAGACGATGTCCCCTAGAAGTGCAAGGGGAAATCTTTCTAGCCGATCTTATGGAGCTACCTTTAGAAGAGTTTGATATAATTCTTGGCATGGATTGGTTGACTGAACACCGAGTTAACCTAGATTGTGAGTCCAAGAGAGCATTTTTAAGGACTTCTGATGATCGTACTGTGATTCTCACCGGTGAGCGTCGAGGGTATCTGTCAAATGTAATATCTGCTTTGGCTGCTGACAGAATGATCCGGAAAGGATACCAGACTTTCATCGCTTGTATCTTGAATACCAAGGGTTCTTTGTCAAAGATTGAGGAAATTCGCACTGTTAGCGAGTTTCCTGATGTCTTTCCCGAAGAATTACCTGGGCTACCCCCGGATAGAGATGTCGAGTTTGAGATTGAGATTTATCCGGGCTCTGCACCAGTCTCGATGAACCCCTACCGTATGGCTCCTAAGGAGCTTAAGGAGCTAAAGATTCAATTGCAGGAACTCCTCGACCGAGGATTTATTCGACCCAGCTCTTCACCCTGGGGAGCTCCTGTTTTGTTTGTAAAAAAGAAAGATGGGTCTCTCAGGCTATGTATTGATTACCGTAAACTGAACAAGTTAACCATCAAGAACAGGTATCCATTGCCCAGGATAGATGACTTGTTCGATCAGTTGCAAGGAGCCACGATTTTCTCAAAGATTGATCTTCGTTCAGGGTACTATCAACTAAAAATTAAGGGATCTGATGTAGCAAAGACGGCCATTCGCACCAGATATGGGCACTACGAGTTTTTGGTTATGCCGTTTGGTCTGACTAATGCTCCTGCTGCTTTTATGGATCTAATGAATCGTGTGTTCCGGCCGTATGTGGATCAATTTGTAGTGGTGTTCATTGATGACATCCTAGTCTACTCCCGGACTGAAACAGATCATGCTGAGCATTTGAGGATTGTACTACAGACTCTTAGAGAGCACAAATTGTATGCCAAATTGAGCAAATGTGAATTTTGGCTCAGTGAGGTGACATTTCTGGGGCATGTAGTATCGGCTCGGGGTATTCAGGTTGATCCGAGCAAGATAGAAGCCATTGTAAGTTGGAAGCAACCCAAGAATGTTTCTGAGATCCGCAGCTTCTTGGGTTTAGCTGGATATTACAGGCGTTTCGTTGAGGGTTTTTCTATTATTGCCTCTCCCTTGACGAAGCTGTTGAGGAAGGATGTTCCATTCATATGGACAGATGCTCAACGTGATAGTTTTGAGAAGTTGAAGACGGCCTTAACGCAAGCTCCAGTTTTGACGCAGCCCGAGTCTGGGAAGGATTTTACAGTTTATAGTGATGCATCGCGCTCTGGACTTGGTTGCGTTCTAATGCAGAATGGGAAGGTAATAGCTTATGCGTCTCGTCAGTTGAGACCTCATGAGTGTAATTATCCTACCCATGATCTAGAATTGGCCGCTGTAATCTTTGCCTTGAAGATTTGGAGACACTATCTCTACGGAGAGAAGTGTTATATTTATACAGATCACAAAAGCCTGAAGTACATTCTTACACAGAAAGAGCTTAATCTTAGACAACGTCGTTGGATTGAGCTTCTTAAGGATTATGACTGTGTGTTTGAGTACCACCCAGGGAAGGCTAATGTCGTTGCTGACGCTTTGAGTCGTAAGGCTATATCAGACTTGAGATCCATGTTTGCCAGAATGAGTTTATACAAAGATGGAAGTCTACTAGCTGAGCTGCAGGTTAAACCGACTTTGGCCGATGAGATTAAGGCCAAACAACTCTTGGATAGTTCCCTACTTCCAGTCATGCAACAAGTTGAGCAGGGATCCACATCTGTTTATTCCTTCGATCAGGATGGTATTTTATGCTTTAAGGGTCGTTATTGTGTTCCCGATGATGCTGACCTGAAGCGAGCCATACTCAGAGAAGCTCATAGTAGCCCTTATGCTATGCATCCTGGAGGAGACAAGATGTACCAGAATCTGAGGCAAAGGTACCGATGGGAGGGTATGAAGAAAGACATTTCAGATTATGTATCCCGGTGTTTGACTTGTCAACAGGTTAAGGCAGAGCACCAGCATCCTTCTGGTTTGTTGCAGCCTATTAAGATTCCCGAGTGGAAATGGGAACGAATAACGATGGATTTCGTTACTGGGTTGCCTCTAACTCCTTCTAAAAAGGATTCTGTCTGGGTTATTGTTGATCGACTCACTAAATCAGCCCATTTTATACCAGTTCGAGTAAATTATTCACTGGAAAAGCTGGCAAAACTATACATTTCTGAAATCGTCAGACTACATGGGGTACCTTTATCTATCATCTCTGATCGGGATCCGAGATTCACTTCTCGATTCTGGGTGGCGTTGCACAGTGCTTTAGGTACCCGTCTGAATTTCAGTACATCTTTCCATCCACAGACCGATGGCCAATCTGAGAGAGTAATTCAGGTTCTTGAAGATATGTTGAGAGGGTGCGTGATAGATTTCCATGGTAGTTGGGAAGATTTCTTAGCATTTGCCGAATTTGCTTATAATAACAGTTACCAGGCTAGTATTCGCATGGCACCTTACGAAGCTTTGTATGGTCGCAACTGTCGAACTCCAATCTGTTGGACTGAATTATATGATAAGAAGACTTTGGGTCCTGAGTTGATCCAAGAGACTGAAGAGACTGTCAGACTGATTCGTAGTCGTTTAAAGGAGGCGTTTGACAGACAGAAGTCTTATGCTGATCGGAGGAGAAAGGATATAGAGTTTGAGGTTGGTGACCAGGTTTTTCTAAAGGTATCACCATGGAAGAAAGTTCTGAGATTTGGGCGCAAAGGTAAATTGAGCCCAAGATTTATCGGACCGTACCGTATTCGGAAGAGAGTCGGGCCTGTTGCCTATCAGCTTGAATTACCTCCCCAGCTTAGCCGAATTCATGATGTGTTCCATGTATCTATGTTGAGACAGTACCACCCAGATCCGAGCCATATTATCCAGGTACAGGATGTGGAGTTGAGACCAGATTTGTCTTATGAGGAGGAACCTGTTCAGATCTTGGATCAAGACGAGAGGGTTCTAAGGAATCGATGTATTCCTATGGTTAAGGTACAATGGAGAAATCGAGGCCCTGAAGAGGCTACCTGGGAAACCCTTGAGTCGATGAAAGAGCAGTTTCCGCATTTATTCCATTAAGGCAAATTTCGAGGACGAAATTTTCTTAAGGGTGGGAGAATTGTAACACTATTAAAAAAAAAAAAAAATATTATAATATTATAATATCCTACCCACTCCCTCTCATTTTGTCCCCCCAATTATGTTATCCCCTCCCCCTCAATTATTATCATTTATCCTCATCTCTGCAGATCACTTTCCCCAAAAAAAATTTTAAGTTTATTTTCCTCTCAACACCACCCACACTCGTACGCCACCAACAACCGTCTATTGCCGAGTTGTGCCGTTTCGTTCACCGCCACCACCATCCGAACCGTCTTGACGACCCGAACAAAACGCTCCTTTTCACGCGTCAAACCGCCGCTCCGTTTGCCGTTAATTTGCCGTTGAAGGTTTCGAACAAAAAGGGGTTTTTCTCAAATCGGCGAAAATCCGGTAAGTTTTCGACTTAAATACGCGTTTGGGGTGATAGAAAATCAAATTTGGAGAATTCTGTTTTTTTTCAAAATTTTGCTCCGCCGTCCACGGCGGCGCGTGGGCTTCACGCGCCGTCCGGCGCCGCGCGTGGGCTTCACGCGCCGTCCAGGGCGATTTCCGGCCACCCTGGACGGTGGCAGTGAACCGGTCAGTTCAGACCGGTCTGGTCACGAATTGAACCGCCCGAACCAGACCCGCCGCGTCAGCGTGACGTCAGCATGACGTCATCGTCCGACCCGTTTACCGAACCGACCCGACCCGTTGACCCGACCCGATTAACAGTGACGTCAGCATGACGTCATCGTCCGACCCGTTTACCGAACCGACCCGACCCGTTGACCGACCCGTTGACCCGACCCGTTGACCGACCCGTTGACCCGACTCGTTGACCGACCCGTTGACCGACCCGTTGACCCGACCCGGTCAACAGTGACGTCAGCATGACGTCAGCGTTGACTTTGACCGTTGACTTTGACCGTTGACCGTTGACCAAAAAGTCAAATTTTCCAAAAAGCCCTATTTTATGTTTTTCGACGTCCTGAGTCCATTTTTGAAGCCCGTTTCTTGAAATTCAAACCCGAAAGCCCCCAATTTGAAAGTTGAACTCGAATATACATATGTATAAGCTATGTTTTCAGGAGGATAATTATGATTAAGGACTGATATTAACTTGTTGATCTAATAGGTACTAGTGAACCTTTCGATCGTACCTACGCCCAGCCAGGCCCGTCCCGATCTATACCTCCTCGTGATCCGATCGTCACTCGTATGACTTCAAACCTAGTTTTGAATACGAATTAAGATGTAAATTAGATTGTAACTATAATCAATGTTCATATAGGCTCAAATACTGTAGCGGAGCGTGATCCCAGTGCCCGTTAGACCTGTTGACTGACCGATCTCATCTTTGAAGGTGTGTTTCCTTGTGTGCTACAGATAATCGTTTTAATATTGTTTTACATGACTATACTATATGTGTGATACATCAAAATTTTGATTGAATATGTCTCTGATTACTGTTCTTCTGAAAATACATGTTTATTTTATATTTACCGAATTTTCAGTTATTATCAAAAACCGAACTATTGTATAGGATATTACTGGGCTATTTGGGATTGAATTAGAAGTGACCGTAGGTTCAGCTCTGATCCAGCTGGTAATTCCTTTACCGTTACAGGTTCCTATGTTTCGGCTAGGGTAATACCTACCATACCGTACCGTACCGTTCCTAAGGTATTCCCTTAGGTTGGCACTGATGCCAAATGTGCACTGGTTAATGCCTATGATGCAGTTTGGGAAACTGCCTCTTGGAGTATGGTTGGAGGGTAGAGAAAAGATTAAACCGGACCGCACCGTTACTTGAATTTTATGTTTCTGAACTAGAAAAGTATATTTTTCTGTTGTTGTTCATATTTTAACTTGCACTTTTGGAACACACGGAGCTTTCTAGCTCACGCCCCAAATTCTTTTCCCTTTCAGATATTTTGGTCAGGCCATCCCGTAACCGATACTAGGAGGATCGACACGTTTGGTATTTGTCTCTGAATGTAATGTTTCTATCAATCGTTTGTACTTTCAGGATGACATGTGCCTATATTTTGTTATGTATGATTTTATCTATAAAGTCTATGATGGAATGATTTTGAAAAAATATTACTGTTTGACGTGTTAAACATGTTTATTTGACTTGATGATTTTCCCTAAAATCTGCCTATATGCTGTCGAAATAAATGTTTATTTTGAAGTCATGTTTTCTATTTGCGTTTTAAAGTTTAATGTGCCTTACTAGACTTGGTCTATCCGCATAGGCTGGTCTAGGGGGTTACACCAAAACCCATTTTCTTCATTAGAAAGAAAAGAAATTCCCAATCCACGCAATCGTATGCTTTCCTAAAATCAACTTTAAAGATTAAACCGCTCAGACCCTGCTTAACCGTGTAGTCTATCACCTCATTCGAGATTAATGAGCAATCTAAGATCTGTCTTTCGGAACAAAAAGCGAACTGCGTTTCGCCAATTAATTCTTCCATTACTCTTTTTAACCTTATTGACAATACCTTGGCTAATAATTTATAAACGCAGCCAACAAGGCTGATAGGACGGTAATCTTCAATATACTCAGGGGATTTGATCTTCGGAATCAAACAAATGAAAGAATGATTGAACGACCAGTCTTGAACACGGTTATGGTAAAAATTCTCAAAAAAACCATAATCCGCGGCTTGAGACTTGGCCAGAATTTCTTTAAAAAGCCTGCGTTGAAACTGTCGGGACCCGGGGCTCTCGAATTTTCCAACAACGCTAGCGCAGAACTCACTTCTTCGGTTGTAAATGGTCGTTCCAGCAAGCTTGCTGCACCACTGTTGATCCTTTTTAAATTGCAATCTAGATCCGCAGTCAGCAAGGTGTTTGACTCATTATAAGCCGATTTGAAAAAATCAACAATCGCCCTCTTAACCGAAGCAGGCTCTTTCACAATTACATCACCAACACGGAGACTCACTATTTGATTATTCCTTCTCCTTGCCGAGGCTACAAGATAGAAAAATTTCGTATTTCTATCCCCCTCATGGAACCACTTTAGCCTCGATTTATGTCGCCATTCCAACTCCTCCTTACGTTCGGCTTTCCACAATTTAGCACGGGATTCTCTAAGTTCCAGTAGAATTCCTGGATCATCACTACCATTACTTATTACCATCTCTAAGTCATTACATTTGGCTTGAATTGCTGGAATAGAATCAGCAGCAGACTTGCGGTTTTGGCTCACCCATCTTTTTGTTGCAACTTTACAAGCTCTTAGCAGCTTCATTAAATCATTCCCCTCAGCCTCTGAGCATGTCTTCAGGATTAATTCCACCAAAATCTTCTCCTCACTCCAGTAGTCAAACCACTTAAAATATTTTGGACCCCAGTTTACTTTGTCGAAAGAAAGCAAGATAGGATTATGGTCTGACAACCCTCTTGGAAAAATTTGGTGTAATAGAGACGGCCACAGTGTAGCACATTCAGGAGAAGTTAGAAACATGTCTAGCCTACTAAAAGTCAATTTTAATCTCAGGCTCGACCACATATATTACCCCCTTTGCACGACAAATCAAGTAAACCAAGTTCCTCAATAAAATTGGAAAAACACTTCATCTCTTTGACACTTAAACATGTCCCTGTACTTTCATCCGCAGACCTCACGATATTGAAATCACCCCCTAAAATCAAAGGAAACGAATTTACTGCCGCCCAACTACTAATTTCCTTGAAAACTTCACACCTATCACCAAAATTATTGGGTGCATAGATATATATGAAACCGACCCTAACATTGGTCTTCCTCAACAAACAGCACATATTATGTATCTCTGTTGCACAATGCTCGTTTTGCACCAAAAGAAATCCGACTTCCACATGGTCACTAAACCCCCAGTCGACTCAATTGAAGGAACCATCAGAAATTCATAATCCCCCGCTCTGCCACAAAGCTCTCTAGCAGTTTTATCTGAAAAACCCTGCATTTTGTCTCTTGCAGGAAAACAAACTCTGGTTTATGAAAATTGATGCTTCTTTTGACTTGTCTCTTCTTCTCAGCTTTGCCGATTCCTCTCACGTTCCAGGACAAAACTAAATTTTGTTTTGACATAAATGGGATATACGAACTCTACGAAAACAAGAGAAGAGGTCAAAGCGGCATACCTCCTAAAACCAACTCATCAAACTTCTTGCAAACGACAGCTGCATCAGCAACGAACTTCAGACCTGCAAGATTGCAAATTTCTAGCGCTTCGACTTCAATAGCCTTATTTCTACCCACACTTGAACTCCCACTGAAGGGGATATTTTTAGTTTTGTCTGCCGAGAGAGCCAGATGTGAAGGGATCCCAAGATTAGCATCCATCGACTTGGACCTCAGAAGTCCAGGGCCCAAAGGATCAGATACTCTAGAATATATGGGCCTGACATTAAAAGTACCGGTCACCTCATCCAAAATGGGGCCTAAATGGCCACTCGACCCAGATGTCCCACTCAAACTCTCTTGGGCTTCTGTAACAGGCACATCAAAAAGTCCATCCGGATAGGTAGATATCGGCTGCGTAAAAGTCGGAATGTTTGCGGCTACTTCTTCAAAATCAGCTGGACCCACTGACTTGGGAATGTCAACAGATCCTGCAACTCTATCAGAAGCACCGACATTCCCTTGCATTGAAGTCTCGACTGCAGTACAATTAATGTCAGTATTTTCCGAGACCTTGGGGAGTTCTACAGACCTTTCTACCGTTGTGGGCGCCGGAAAATCCTCAACTCGGCAACTAGGAGCCTCTTCCGATAACAATGAATTAGCTTTATCACTGCTATTCCATACCGGAGAACCATTAATCCAGCATCTGTCGTCTTCGAACTCAGACACAGTAACTCTGATGATAGAACTCCGACTGTTTATGAATAAATTCACTTGCGACGGTATTTCATGTGGAAACTGGACTCCCATTAACAACCTAGCCACGTCAAAACGTTTCTTATCAATAGTATCGTCATCAATCTTTATCAGAACTCCCCACCTCTTTGCCATCGAGCTGAGAACGTCCTTATTCCAGGCTTCCAAAGGCAAGTTTTCCAGGGATACCCAAACTCTGAACTTCCGGCCGCTTTTAAAATTTTCAATCGAATCGATATCATCAAACCAGTTATTTAACAAAGACCCTTGGAGATATCCTGGAAAATCTCTCTCTGCTCCTCTTCTGCTAAAGAGATTATTACATATGGACCCGACCAAACTGCAATAGTGATCTTAAAACCCTCCGACCGTAATACTTGCTCGACGAAACTCGCATCGTACATACCTTTTAGCTGTCCCACAAAGCAGTTGTTGATCCACTGCAAATCCGATTTTGGTATGCTGAAATGAAAGGGATCGCACACTGTGTTGCATTCTGAAACTATCTCGGCCACCTTAGGTCGAGGGTCCTGGATGTTTGCTCCCTCTGCCTGGATGTTTGCTCCCTCCCATGTCTTAGAAGTCAAAACCTCTTTAAAGGATCTGACGTCCGTCGTCTTGAATAGTTTGCTGTTTCTACTTCCAAACATGTTTACATTAGTTTTGTCCCTACGTCCAGCATTGTTGTTAACAGCCATGCTCCTCTTCACTGGCTCTACGGCGGCTCTCCTCACTCTTATCACCATCCCGTCCATTATCCTATTGTTTGCTTTTCCTATCGCCATACTCGCCTCTTCTGCTTTCGAGAACCTTACGAAAGCAAAAGTATACCTCTTGCTCGAATATCTTCTGTGGTAATACGCCACATAAACATCCACAACTCTGCCATATTCCATAAAATCTTCAGCCAAAGTCCGTCGGTGTATCCTCTTACTAACCCCAGAAACAAACACTGCAAAACCTTCTCTAGACGATACAAACCCCTTGCCTCCCTTCGGAAAACTTTCTGCTCCAAACTGTTTCCGGCTTCCCCCTGACCCTACTCTTGAATGTTCACCAAAACCTTCCTTTCGTCGGAAGTCGTTCTATAGATTGCTTGTTAGACACTAGTAAGTCGTCTGTAAAATATTTTTACTTGTTAAAAAAAAATTATGACAAGGTAACTCTGCAGGCCCTACACATAAATGTGTTTATGTTGATGACATAATATAATTATTGGTTGGCATATAAATTTTATATCATAATGTTTCTTTTCACCAAGTTCTACCTATAAATTTGAGCTAAAATTAGTCATATTTTACATATCGGATTGTTTCAAAGCTAACAATCCCTCGAGTACCCGATTGATGAATATATAATTTGAGGTTTGTAAGGCGAAGAAAGTAAGTCGAAGCTAGAAACTAGAAACATACTTCCTTTTACACTATTAAGGTTGTGATTAGAAGTTAGAAGCATACGTTCATTTATACTGATTGCATGTTTTACATCTCAGAAATTAGGAGTTTCTTAGAGAAGGAGAACATAGTTTAGTAATAGGTAGAATGTTGCAGATGCTAAATATTATATAGTAAAATGTGAATACATGAAAGTGAAATAAAAGTAGGGTGACTTTAATAAAAGCGCCCTAAAAGTTCGGTGACAATTTATATAGTTTATTCTGAAGAAAAGGAAAACTAACGTGCCACGTCAGCATTTTCTAATAGAAGGTAATATGAGAGACCAAAATGAAAGCGAAATAAAATTTGAGTGACTCCAACAAAAATTTTAAAAGTTCGATGACCAAAATAAAGTGTTTTAAAAGTTAAGTCACCATTGATATACTTTACTATAAATTCTTTTGTTCTTTTGTTTTGCGTCGGTGGTTGTTTGTTGTAATCTTGCATTTGTTTGAAGTTAAGAACTCCTCATTAATAGGGTTAGTTAGTTTCAATTTTCTAAAATTTATAATACAAAATCTGAAAGACAAAAGAATGGTAGGCATCATAATTGAAATTGAAAAAATAAGCCACGTCACGGGACAGTATCTAAGACAACAGTGGAGTGATGAAAAAATATAGTGTGAAATTCTGTTATTAAATAAATTTTTTTGAAACTTCAGTCATTAAAATACGAGTGAAGAAAAAATTAAGTGATGAAATTTGTAATTTAGCCTTATATTAATTACATAGATGAAAAGTTCTCATATTTAAATATTTGTTGTGATAGTTAACTGAATTTTAATTTAATTTATCTTTTTTTACAAAAATTTAAACTAACTCAAGCCTATAGTATACTCATGCCGCTCCAAGATTTTCGGGGCCATGAGCGAAAATTAAAAAAATAAAGTTATATATAACGAAAGCATATCTCATTATTTGAACAATTAATTTACTATTTTGTTTAGTCTTAATTATAAAATAAGTGACCAAACTACTTATGTTTTTTGCTTTATGTGCCTAAAGTTTCTTTTTGGTCAAGATAGATACCTAAAGTTTATTGTTATTTTGAGCTAACGAACGGTAAATTTTTTTTAAATGAAACTTTAGGCACTTAAAAGGTTAAAACAAACAAAAAACGACATAGTTTGAGCACTAATTTAAGAGTTTAGGGATTTGGTTCATGGTTTAATAGGGTTTAAGTGTAGAGGGTTAGAATTTAGGATATATGGTTAGAATTTAAGGTTTATTGTTAGAATTTAGGGTTTAGGGGTTAGAATTTTGGTTTTAGGGTAATATGGATAGAGATTTAAGTTTTAGCATATAAACCCTAAATTTTAACTTTATACCTTAAATTCTAACCATGCTTTTTAAATTCAAAACTTCTATACTTAACCTCTAAACAGAATCTCTGTGAAAAAATTTTATTTTTACGGCACGTGTAGTTAACCCATTTTTAATTCTTCATCTCAGAATGCTATCTTTAATAGACAAACAATCTTGCAAGGCAAACCAACCTATCATAAAAAAAAGGTATGTGAAGCAGATATTATTGTAATTTGGCCCAAGCAATCATTCTTTTCTCTTTAGTTTTTGACATATTCTGCTTACTTACAAGTTTTAAGAGCATCTTCCAAAACAAACTATAGTTGTCAAGTCCAGGAAGATCCATAAATCTTCTTCCTTTTAAAAAACACTATTTGTTCGCCTGACACAAATGGACTCACTTCAGAAAACTAAAACTAAAATATTAGATTTTTTTGGAATGTTTAATGGGTGAAAATATTAATTTATTTTTATATAAAGTAAGATTTTATAATAAAAAAAAGTTAAATAGTTTGTTTGGTCAAAATTAATTATATAAATTATTTTGTATAAGAGAAAAGAGCATTTCTACTATTTTTTGTGCAAGGTTTTTTTTTTCATTTTTGAGTTGTTATGGATCATTAGCAAGGTGAACATGCAGTTGCAGCATATGATGAAGGATCATCTGTTTTCTGGCTTCACAATGGGTTAAAACAGCTTTCCAATAGCCCACAAACACAGTAAACTTGAGAGTATATCACATGTGGATTTCATTAGGGCTGCCAAATCGAAATATAGAAAACCCAACCTAACTGATGTATTTGAATAGTTTATGGTTAAGAAATTTAAAATTTATGGTTAATTAAATTGAGCTGAACCGAATTTGAATTTAATTTTTTTATTTATAATTAATTTTAAATACTTTATAATGTAAAAATAAGTATTTTATACTTTAAAATAGTGGAATGATTTAAAATATTATATATGAATTATTAATAATTTTTATTTACTTGAAAAATCAATTTTTTAAAAAATATTTATGAAAAATACTTTAAAACTTTGCCAAATAATGTTTAAAAATTTTCAAATAAATTTATTTTCATCAAAATAAAATATAAAATCTCAAAAATTAAGGCTGATGTGAAATAACCGATAACCAAGATTAACCGCACGAAAAACGGATGGATCATGTGGTTCTACTAGTAAGGCCTAGTAAATGTAATTTCAACTGGGTTCTACTAATAGACCCAATAAGAAGCTACGTAGTTTGAAGAAGAAGAAAAAAAAACATATTTTTTTTCACTGTATTGAGTCCTTAAAATCCGATGTCATAAAATTAAAAAAAAAAATCCGATGTCATAATCATGTTATATTTATATAGATCATGTAATTTGAAATTCATAATGTATAACTATTTTATATATAAAGAAATTTCAACCGTTTAAAAATATATTAGCCCTGTTTGGCAATTAGCGGATAGCTGATAGCGGATTACATTAACTGATAGCTGATTACATTAGCTGATTTGACTAGCAGATTGTATTAACTGATTGTATAAAAGTGTTTGGTAAAATTAGCTGATAGATGTTTGATTATTTAAACAAGCAAAATGACATATAAGGACATGATTATATTTAATACTTGTTTGAATAATTTATCAGTTATTAATATTTTGTATCTAATAAATATTAATTAGATTTGTAAAAATTAATTTTTAATATAAATTTCCTAAACATATTTGAAAGATTTATATATTAATTTATTATTTATATAATTATTAAATTTTTATATGCACATATAAATATGTGATAATAAAAAAATAGAATTAACTTACAAATGTCACCATATAAATTATTAGTAACAACAAATAAGTCCAATATTTAATATGTTATTATTTATATTAAAAAATATTATTATTTAATTTAAGTTATTTGGAGATTTTTGGTAATTGTTAAGGTAAAAGAGTCATTACAACTCTAATATCAAACCTCTAATCTCAAAAAGCTCATATTATGAGCTTTTTCAAAATTAGCTTTTTCACCTCAATCCGCTATTTCAATCCGCTATTTACCAAACATCAATATTAGCGGATTTGACTAGTCAAACCTTTAATTACACCTCAAACCTTTAATTATTGTCTAAACCGTTATTTACCAAACAGGGTCATTAATAAATACAGTATTGTGGATTAATATGATAAAGATATCATATTGAATAAAAAATTTACATGCAAGACGAATACAATTATATTAATAGATTCAACAGTGGGATTACTATAATATTAACAGTACAAAAACTTAATGAAAGGTGTAAAACCACTCTAGTACTTATGTAATTAATCTCTCCTTATATAGAAATGTAAATTATATTATTAATAATCATTGAAAATCTCTTAGTAATAATAAATCAAATATACAGAATACATATACATATTTTATAATCTTAAGGTGGATTTAAAATATAGTTTCAATAAATAAAAATAGAATTAATTGTTATATTTGAAATGAAGTATTTATAACTTATAAGAACTTTAAAGTATTTTGCATTCGTTTATTGATGCATAAAGTTATTAATCTTTTACTACATGTTTCGT
This sequence comes from Hibiscus trionum, assembly GCA_030270665.1. NCBI lineage: Eukaryota > Viridiplantae > Streptophyta > Magnoliopsida > Malvales > Malvaceae > Hibiscus > Hibiscus trionum. Next base: position 4,066,694 of record BSYR01000016.1, read on the forward strand.
TAGATTTTTGGCGACAATAATTTTCTTTTACTGATGAATAAAGTTATTAGTTTAAATTTCGTTATTAATCATCTCAAGTCGATAGGCCACTAAATAAAATTAGTGACTTTTATTCTAGAAAATTTTGATGTGATTACATATAGGTGTGAGAATTGAGTGGGAATATTTAAAATTTATGGGGATCCGAACTGACGGGATGAGGAATAATTAAAACCTTCACCCATGAGGATGGGGACAAGGGAAGTTTTATCAAAGCTTAAATGAAGATGGGAACATGGATTGTTATATATATGAATCGTGGGGATAAACAAACCGTAGCCGTATAAATAACCGTGGGATCCCAAAAAATATCCGCAAAGATCTCAATATTTTACAAAATTTTCAAAAAAATATATATACTTATTTATCCATATACCCCTAATATATCTTAATAAAAAAAACCCTAACTACATCATTACCACTTCAACTTCCTCTCAGACTTAACTACACTCAAGTTTCTCAACATATTTGTATCTTAATTTTTAGATACGCTTAATAATCAAAAAGAGCCCAACAAATACCCATTTTTTCAACTTTAGGGCCTAACCTTTATCTTGGGTCAATTTGGTGCCTAACGTTTCATTTCGTAACTCAGTTTAAAATTTTTCATGACAGACGTTAAATTTACGCCATTATCCAATAAAAAATTGCTACGTGGCAGGTTTTTTATTATCTTAAAATGATTTTTCGAAAATTAAAAAAGATTAAAAATAAAATTAAGTAAATTAAAACTTTTACTTTTAACCTAATGTAAACCTCGCTTAAACCTATTCACCATCTTCTCCCTCTCTCCCCGTTCCCCCTTTCTGAAAATGCACTTGAGCAAAAAATCCTAGATCGTTTCTGATTTGATTTTCTGAAGGATGTCGAGTGGAAGTTCGAAACCTCGTTATAGTTCAAGGGTTGTGCTTTGTGATTGTGGAAAGAGAGCTCCGATTTGTATTTTCATCAGCCTTGGAGTAAAGGAATGAAATTTTATAGGTGTTCTAAACCGAAAGAGGTAACTTCTATTTCTCTATGAAATTCTTGTATCTTCTCTCTTCTTCTATTGTTACGAGTTTGATTTTGTATTGTTGTCAGAATCGATATAATTTTTTTCGGTGGCTTGACAAGGAAGAAGACAATTGAAATGTTTGAGGAGAATTTGAAAAATCAATTAGAAATATTGACGAACGAAAACAATCATTTGAAGGAACTTGTAAGATCATACAAAGCAAAATGTACAAAGAGGAGGACAAATTACTTGTTCTATAGGATAGCCTTTTTTTACTTTATGGATAGTGTATTTTATGGTGAAATTTAGTTTAAATAGAAACAATTTCTATTCACGTAAGGTTTATGAAGAATGTAATAGTTTGTAATGACAGTTTATGAAGAATGTAATGATTTGTTTCTATGGTGAAGTCTAATTTGTCATTTTCAATAGGTACAAAAGCTGTTTATGGACATGTTTGATAAGTCTAAACAAGTTCTCAAATGTTTTATGGTTATTTTCATTAGGTAAGTCAGTTCTTCAATTTACTAAATTATCAATAATTACTTACACCGGTGTAAGTTAATTCTTCAATTTACTAAACTATCAACACTTAATTATACGGTGTAAGTCTGTTCTTCAATTTACTAAACTATCAACACTTTCTTACACCGTTGTAAGTTAGTTATTTTGACTGATATCTCTCATTCTTTTGATTTTAAGAGTCGTTTTGTTATTCAAGATATCATCCAAACAAGATAATACAACATTCTCAGTAATGTGTTAAGTAATGCAAAATTCCAGAAATCTTATTCTCAGGGGTAATCATATATTTCGTGAACCAATCGCACCCTAAATGCAATATGCTTTATATTCACATTAGGTACAAAAGGAAACTATATGCATAACAAAAGAAATTGTCTCCGTTAATAACCATTAATAACACACATCTTGATACACCAAGTGAACAATTTGATATGTGTAAACAAAATAAAACTGTTTTATCTACCTAAACAAATTCAAAACAGTTTCAATAACACATATCTTGATACACTAAATGAACCAAACCAGTTTGATATGTTTAAACAAAATAAATTATTTTATTTACCTAAATAGTTTCATTTGAACAAACAAAAAGCTTAACACATTATTTTCATTTGGTGGGTTTAGAGAGAGACCTCTTAATGCCGAGCTTTGAGAGTCTTGCTTGTGAAGGAACAATGGGAGTTCTACCAAGTTGAAAAGATGCTGAAGATGGTGATGGTTGTGAAGTTGTATCACCAAAATTTTTATTGGAGATGTTGAAGCTGACTGTGAATTTGGAGCAACTGAATTTGTATTTATGGCTGCAATAGATGACCGTGTGTTAGGTCGAGAAAGTAACACTTAATTTGGTCTTCCTGACTGTTAAAAAGAAAGGCAAAATATTAAAAAAAAAATTCACCAAAAATTTGTAAGAAAATGAATTAAATAATTATAAACAGAAACTTACATTTAAAATTCACTTGACTTGTCAAGCCACTGAAAAAAATTATATCGATTCTGGACAATAATATAAAATCAAACTCGTAACAATAGAAAAATAAAAAAGATACAAGAATTTCATATAGAAATAGAAGTTACCTCTTTCGGTTTAGAACACCCATAAAATTTTATTCCTTTACTACAAGGCTAATTGGAAATACAAATCAGAGCTCTCTTTCCCCAATCACAAAGCACAACCCTTGAACCGTAACGGAACTGTGAACTTTCACTCGACATTTTTCAGAAAATCAAATTAGAAACGATCTAAGATTTTTTTGCTCAAGTATTTTTCAGAAAGGGGATAGAAAGAGAGAGGGGAGATGGTGAATAGGTTTAAATGTGATTTACATTAGGTTAAAAAGTAAAAGTTTTAATTTACTTAATTTTATTTTATTTTCAAAAAATATTTTTAAGATAATAAAAAATCTACCGCGTGGCATTTTTTTATTAAATAACGGCGTAAATTTAACGTCCGTCACGAAAAATCTCAAACTGAGTAACGGAATGAAACGTTAGGCATTAAAGTGGTCCAAAATAAAGGTTAGGCCCCAAACTAAAAAAAAAAAGTATATATTAGGCCCCTTTTTTACTATTAAGCCTTTTAGATATAAGTTAAAATCCCATCTAAATTTTTCCTAACACAACACCCTTTTAATCTTCATCATCTCACAACCGCGTACAATCAAAGTATCCAAACTTTATATTTTGGACTGAATAGACCATTTATTTTAGTCACTAGAATAGTAATTTTGTTTAATTTCTTGGATGGAGATTCCACACGGGGAGGATATGAGGACAAAAAAATCTCTGAAACATTTAATGAGATTCTCTAAAACCATAACCGCAAATGTTGAGAATGGAGTGGGGAATGCAAAACCGTCCCGCCCCACCCGATTTCCATCCCTAATTACATGATAATATATGTTCTTTAATTTTAAACCTTTAAAACACATCACATATATATAATACTCGAATATAAATCTCCTAAAAATAACAACGTTGCTTTTTTTCACCGATAGCACTTAATAAATTCATTAACATAGTGGTTTCTTTTTCCTTCTAATCTGTTTCTTTTGGTTAGGTAAAGCTTCCCCGCCGGGGGAGGAGAGTGACAATGAAACCTTAGTTACCATGTCTGCACGCGAGTTCCGAACATGTTGTCCCGTAATTGATGGGGTTCCACTTCCTTACATTATGATATACACACTAACACTGTTTTGATTGCACTCATATTCTGCTTTCATTCGCAATGATGATGTCAAAATGATAATTACACTCATCTCATTCCCATCAATATGCATATGCTTGCCAAACCAAATGTTAGAGCAGTCCACGTCCGGACACTGCTAATAATAATAAGGGTAAACTATAATAAATGGTCCCCAACTATGCTTCAATTTATTTTTACGTCCCTTAACTATCAAAAATTATAAACTGGTCTTCCACTTTAAAAAAAACTCACAAGTTGGACCATTTATGTAGTTTACCCTAATGATATTAACCCCACAATTATGAACCCCTTTGGTCATTTGGATTAGCATGCATGAATATTGCTCCATCGAGAAGACATTTGAGGTGGACTGGTAATTTTAATAAATTAATGACAAGTATACAACATGATACGTGATGAGTCCTTGATAGACTCGTATTTTCTTATTTTGGAAGTTGTTGGTTTTTGAATTTAATCATGAGTTTCGAGATGTAAGTATTCTAGTAATTTAGTTATTGTTACTTGTTAGATTAAAGTTCTTTACATTGTTGTATTTCATAGTTAAAAGTTGTAACAATTACTGTATTGTTTAGCTTTAATAGGAGTCTTGAAGAAAAAAAATATACAAGTTAATAGTTTGATAAGCTTAGCTATGGAATTAAGATTATAATCGATAAGCTTGCATTCAGGATCGACCTAGAGGAAGCTGGACGGGGCAGTCGTCCCCTAAAAATTTGAAATTCATATATGATTTAGATTTTTTTAGAAATTTTCTATTGAAAATATATTTTTGACCCACCCTAAAATTTTATAAATTCGCCCCTGACATAAAATCATGCGTTCATCTCTGCTTGCATGGATATAACGTTATGGGCAAAAGATTGACAGCACAAGTCATTTGGTTTGAAGTAGAGTTGGTCAACAATTGTGATGATTTGAAGTTTGAACAGTGTAGTGCCATAACCAGAGTTGTAATAGTCGATGATAAGTTGGTTAGGGAAGGAGGTTAAGGATTTGTAAAAGTGAGTTTTATTTTGCCAAAAGCCCTATCAGGATCTGTTGCATAGAGATGAAATAGAAATGATTCAAAGGCCACCATAATTGAGTAATTGACCTTCCCCTACCCCTCTGCATCGTTATTATCATTGGTACCGAGGTTGAAAAAAGTGGTATGAATTCGGCTACACCAAATGCAACCTAAGATGATCTAAAACAGAAACATGTGTACTAATTCCTAACATGTATTCATAAATTATTAGCCTCTTTTGTGTAGCTGGAATTTCGCCTGCCTACTCATCAGTGATCAAAGCTGTGAAAAGAGAAGAAAGGTTCAAACTGTAGGGACATGAAAACAATTGGTTTTTCCATTAAGACCGAAATGGTGCAGCCAAGCCGGGTGGGGCTAGCTTTATTACCAAATAACCTCTTGGAATGATTAAGTAGTGGTTGAGTAGTGGGTAACTGAAACCTGCAGGCATACGCATCACTCCACAGTGTTCAATGGAAACCCCAAACCCTTTCCCAGTCAAATGGCATAACATAATTGGGACAATATGCATCAAATTCGTTGTTGTAATAATAAGTTGTAGGAAAAGAAACTGTCGTTTACCACTGCAAGGTATTTGATCAAAGACACCAGAGATTTACAGAAGAAAACCAAACTAAAACTTCACAATAAAAACGACAAACAAAACTAACCAGCAAACTGGAACACAATGAACACGTTTTTCCTCCAAAATGGAGAAATCGTTTTTCACTTTAAACCCTCCCCTGGTGCAGAAATTGCAAGGCCTGGCCAAGCGAAGCAATCGCCATCAACTAACCCTCCGCCGCCTTCAACATTGCTAGTTGCTTGCCATGTGTTACACCCGGTGGTTCCACCAACAGCATCACCTGGTTCATCGCCATCGCCACCACTATAACCACCGAGATAACCATTCCCCGGATACCCCCAAACCCCATCGAATCCAGAACCAGCCCCAAGCCCGTATCCACCTAGTGTTAAGTACCCTTCTCCCTGGGAGTTCAAGAACGAAGTGAAGCCTCCATTCACGGTAAGATCCACAGTTTCATTCAAATTCATGTCGGCCAAACCCATTTCGGGTTTTGCTCCGGTTAAGGGCAGAGCAGCGGAAACAGGGTTATTAACGCTCATGGGGACATGAGACTCGGCTTCGTGGGTCAGGCTCGAGGAAGACGAGGTTGCGGCAGAGGGAGATGGCCCGGAAGAGCTCCGGGAGCGCTTGGAAGCCTTGCGGGTCCCACCACCGACGGGAACGTTACGGAGGGTGCCACCCTGAGTCCAGTAACGGCGGCACGACTTGCAGAAGTAGCGAGGCTGGGAGAGGTTGTAGTTGTTGTAGTAGCAGAACTTGGTGTTGGTGGAATCACACCTGGGGCAGGGCAGTGGGTCGGTGCCATTGACCTGTGGATGCGACCCCATGGTTCCCGGGACTCGAACGGGACGCCTGTCGCCGGAATCAGCAGGCATTTCTTTTGTCGGTATAAGGTAAGTGGAAGTGGAGAATGGTGGTGAAAGAGACAAAAGAGAGGAAAAAGAGGGAAGGAGATGTTTTGGAAGTTGTAAAAGAGACAATATCCTAGGATTTTGTTAATGTTGGAGAGTAAGATAGAGAGCGATAAGCAAAGGCCAGACCAGAGCAACTGAGGACCTCAATAAATAAATAATGCCTTTTTCACATCCAACCAAATTATAAGTCGGTGTACGATGTTTATACCCTCCCTCAAACAGAGTAGAAATGGTTTGTTTGTTTTTTGTGTGTGTGTTTTTATTTATATTCTACGGTTAAAAATTAAGTTTAAAATTTAAATTTAATGGTTAAGATTAATGATCAAAATATTAGATGTAATGTCTATTTTTTAAGATATAAATTTTAAAATTAAAAGTTAACTTGACTTGGTGGTTAAGAGAACTGTTATTCTTCTTAGAGGTCATAGGTTCCAACACGAACAGCTGCAGTAAGGTGATTGAGCATACATTATCAATTGAGAGTATATTCAAAATAAATACTACTTATAAATTATAATAACCTTAACTTAAAAAAAAAGAGAAGTTAAGATTTAATTTTATAACATAAAGAAAAAATAAATAAAAAATGGTTTTTGTTCCCCTCAAATATAGGCACGGCTTTTTTAAATACATTACAGGCTTGTTTCATAAATTGAACATTTTTATTTTATTCTTTTAATTATAAGGAGGTGGTGTGTAAAATATCTAATCAGATCGATTACGAATATTTAATTTAAATATTTGATATTCGATTTGAAACAAATCGTTATTTTACTGATTTAAAATTTTCAGTATTCGATTTTTCAGATCAAATCTAATTTAATATCGGAAAATATACACCCTAATTTTTATGCCATGTAACTAAGAAACTAATTTTATAACAAGGATTAGCAATATTTAAGATAAATTGAACCTCTTTTCGAGTAATATTATAGAGGTATTAAGAAGTCGTCAATTTGACAATTCTATCAACTACTATATTTCATTCATTATGAATTTATTGTATTTTTTTCATCTAAATCGTTTTTCGCAACCCGAGCATTGTTCGAACCGATGAAAGAGAGCTATTATCGATCTTTGGATCTTCCACCAGTTGTGCAACTTGGACATTATCGATTTGAACTTATAGATATTCAAAATCATAGGTCCATGTAGAGGTTGACAAAAACTCGACTCGACTCGAAAAAAATAAATTATTCGACTCTACTCGAGGTGAAAAATTGACTCGTTTTGACTCGACTCGTAATCATAAACTCGACTCGACTAAAAAAATTCATATAAAGTTTGAGTTATGAAATGAAAATTCGATTGACTCTAATAACTCAAAATTTTTAGTAATTAGTTTATGTTTTTATATTCGAGTTGATATGTCAATTCTGCATGATATATTATGTATATCACATGTGAAAATATAAAGATAGATATATATATCGTATATGCATATAGAAAGCCGTTGAAATTAAAATCAATATGTATTATAATATAATAAATAATTACAATTAAATTTGTACAGAAACTCAAAAACTCGACTCGCATTGACTCGAATTTCATAAACTCGACTCGATTTGAATTTTTTTAAATAAAGCTTGAATCGTAAAATAAGACTTACAAACTCAAATAACTCAAAAAATTTTGACTCGACCGAACGACCAGCCCTAGTACCATACAATTTGCAACCTTCATATAAATCCCACAACTCAATAGGTAAAACATCGATAGTTCCTATACTTTTATAAAATACAAGTAACCAATTATCATCACAGTCTAGAATGGGGTACTTGGCCAGATATTCCCTTTTGGAAATTTATTTAGAAAAATATCCCCCATAAACAACATTTAGAAAAATACCCCTATTCAGCCCACATAAAGGTAAATTGCGTTCTATAAGGCGTGACTTAGGTCCGATGTGGATTACATTATCCGATATTTATTTTAAAAAAATAAATTGAAGTAGAACGTGATTTTTACGAGAATTTCAAACGACTCGTCGCGAATTTATCAAGAAATATGCTAAAGTCGCGTTTTGCAGAACGCGACTTTCGCCTAATCCTGTTGTTTATATAAAGCACGATAGGGTTGTTTTTGGTTAATTTTCATGGTCTTGGGGGATAATTTTTCATGGTTTTGATCTTTTACCTCATAGTAATGATGCATCTCTTCAAAATGGTGTAAAAATTAGCGTATATAAGGCATCCGAAACCCTGTATAAATTGTGTTAAAACGCTACATTGCCATGTTTCTTTGCATGAAGAAAATGGAAAAATAGGTCGATAGAGTTGTTTATGGTTAATTTTCATGGTCTTGGGGGATAATTTTTCATGGTTTTGATCTTTTACCTCATAGTAATGATGTATCTCTTGAAAATCGGTGTATATAAGGTATCTGAAACAATGTATAAATCGCGTTAAAACGCTACCTTGCCATGTTTATTTGCATGAAGAAAATGAAAACATGGGTCGATAGTCATGTAAAAGTCAATTTTGTGGTAATTTCGTGGTTTTTTGTTATTTAACTTTCACGTCGTAGACCGTAGTACGGGAACACGTGTTTACAATGGTGTAGAATTTGACGCGTATAAGGCATCCTAAAGGGTGTAGAAATTGTGTTAAAAATGCTATCTTAGTATATTCATCTGCATTAAGAAAATGGAAACATGTGTCGGTATTCATATTTTAGTCAATTTTGTTATTCTAGAGTATGGTCGTGGTTTTTTTTTTTGTTATTTAACTTTCACGTGGTAGTACGATAACACATATTTACAATAGTGCCTAGAAAACGTAGCTTCAGAGGTTGAAATGTTATTTAGGATTAAAACATTGGAGTTACAATTACAATTAGTTGATTCGAGGGCGGGTCCTAGAAGGACATTTTCTGATGTCGTGTCCAGGGTTCCTACAATTTCCACATAACTTAGGTTGGTCGGTCCGTTCTCGAGGAACCATATCCTCGGCACAATGAATCCTACTTGATTTTGGGAGACCTTTTTTGTTGTGTCACAAGGATTCATTTAGCCGTATCTTAGGTTCATTTTCAACCATATCACGATGATGTTCATTTTAGATCGGAGGAAACTCAGATCGATATACCTTGAAAATGTTTTCAAGTCTGTATACAGGATCAACGAGTGTCATTACGTCGAAATGAATGGATGCACATGCAGCGAAGGCGTGCGCACACGGGTACTTGAATGTCTAGAAGACTCCTATATCGCATATTCGCTCTTGTAGATTAACAACGTAGTTGTGGTGCATAATTCCTTCAAGCGGTCGTGAAAATTCAGTAACCATAAAGCGATGTTCGTGATGGGAGAAGCATGTGGCACCCATTGTGTTTGCTTGCACACGGTATATCTGAAATTTTTCCTAGAGATCTGGATGGAACCTGTGGCCACCTGCCTTCTAGTTCGTAGCTTGTTTTCCGAGGGTTGTAGAAAGGGTAGTCATTCGATAATATGTTGCCTTCACTATTGATGTGATAGATAAATGATGTGTTCCCTTCAAAGACGAATTGATCGCCTCAGCCAATTTCGTCGTAATGTGACCATATCGACGACCTCCATCATAACATTGCAACCATTTCTCCCTCCAGATATCAAGAAGATAGCTATATCTATATTGATTTCTAACTTTCATCTCTTTTAGAAGCTCCTCAACCAGCTCTACTCGCTTACTCGGTGTGCGTTGCCTATTCAAAAAATAAGAAATAATTAATGAGAATTAATAATAAAAGGCAAGTTAATTAATAATTTTAAGAGTGAAAGGCGTATCCATGCGATGAACCATTATATGCTCACCATTGTTCTTATACCTCTAGTAGTAATTTGGAGTAATATGTCGCAAACAGTACCGATGATGAATATATGAAGGTTCCCAAGACGGTCCCAAATGTTGGATTGATCCCTAGATCTATGCGCCTCTGTCTGAAATAATACATATGTCGTCTTGTCTTGCCCGTAGAACCCGATGTAAGACACAGGTGCGCAGGTTGGTGAGAAAAAACATCCGCGAATGGATATCTTCCTTTTCAACGATGGCGAACACTACCAAAATGCATTTTCTGTTGTCGTCTTGTGCAACTACCACTAGTAAGATCTTGGTGTATTTGACGTACAATAATGTGTCTTCGAACTGCAGCATCGTCTTCCAGTGGCGAAATGCCTTAACGCATTGCGAAAATGTCTAAAATAGGCAGAAAAATTTGCGATCCCCAGGTACGACACGATCCGTTTCGTATCTTTGCACTATCTCAAGTTCCAAACCAGTTCATGGGTTACATTTCTACATACAGTTCAGCCACGTTCGCAACTCGTTGTAGGATTCCTCCCACTGCCCATACAGTTGTTGGATGGCACGATATCTTGCAAACCACGCCTTATCGTATTTAACAATGTACGTGAAACGAGATTTGATCGATGTTATGCATATCGGCACAGATACGCATGGATTTCTTTTCACAAGTGGAAGGATATGATCAGAGAGCATGTGCACATCTAAGTTAGAATGGTCTTGATTCAGGCTTCCCACGGAGCATGTATGGGGTTTATCGTATCTCGTTATCTGCCACAGGTTGTTCATCATCTTCAAACATGATACACGGACCATCGACTTACATCTGAAGTACTTGTGGGGGCATTCAGCAATATATTTGTCCGCTTCAGTTTTCCGCACGGTGGACGTAACTGAGTTGCGTATGTTGTAATGCTTGATGGCAGCCTCCGCAAGTTTTTTATTCCTAAAGACCATCCCAACATTCAGTTCACCAATATTTCGTTCGTTCAAATGGTTCAATTGTGGGAATTCTGGAAATTCTGTAACGTAGAAGCCTTCCATATCCACTGTTGTGAAGTGGGATGGTGGATTGTAATACGCGGAGCTTCTGTGAGTTCCAATAAAACTACCTAGGGCAACAACTTCCACAGGCTTGTCAAGGTTTGGTGGTTGGTCTGGAAATAAACTCATCTCGTCACCTTCGGGCCTGGGCTCCCTCGGCGGTTCCTCATCAAAATTATACCCTTCAAAACTGTATAGTTTTGATTCATCAACAACGAGTACCCTACTAGGTTCTACAACCGTAACTCAGTTGTGAAAATGTGTCCCCATCGATGAGAAATCAATTGCGTTTGCCTCACTGGGATATAAGTTGAGTGACATCCGGAAGAGAAGTCATCAAACTGATAAAACTCTTTATGGTAGGACGGTCCCAAAGATGATGACGACCTTACACCTGAGATATAAGTTGAGTGTCGTCCATATGAGAAATCATCTATGTTTGTCTCACTAGGATATAAGTTGAGTGACGTTCGGAAGAGAAGTCATCGAATGGGTTAAATTCTCCACAGTGAGATGGCCTAATAGATGATGAAGGCCCTACACCCGCACTGTATGGATTGTACGTTGAGTGCTGGGTTGGCGACATATTCAAGTCAATGTCGAACCTAGCTACGAAAAATTGCCTTGGCCTCGAAGCAGAAGACGGTCAAGCCTGGTCATTGCTTGTACTTAGTAAGTTGAAGCATTGTCGCAAACTTGATGTTGGACTATGAGCATTTGGGTCGAAGTCAAGATTTACTTGGATCCAATTTGGCACAATGGTTTGGAATCTGACATTTCATTCAGAAAATGTTACAAAGAGCTCTAGGGGTCATCCCATAGAATACTGGGTATGGGTGTAGATCATCATTTGCACATATTCGTTGTGACTAAAATTGAATATTGTGACATAAAGCGGATCTATCGACGAAGGTAGTCGATACCTCAGTGAGTGTAACTCCCTCCCGGAAGCATGTGGAATCTTCCTCGTTAGCGCTTGCTTCAGCCTTCCATACTTTACTCCGATCAGAATCTGTAGCGTAACATTGTTGGGGGACTAGAATATGACATTGAGTTTGTCATCATGGATCATCTCACCATCGTAGTGAACTAGAGTATCCATTATTTTTAGTATTGTTGTAAAAACGAAGCAGTGTTTCTTTTTTGCACACGAAATGCTTTGAACGTTTGGTAGAAAAAAGTTTCTTGACTGAAATTTTTTATCCCCCTTTTAATAGAATAGGATGTGATGTGACGTGTGAGCAGAGAGAAAGCGTAACACGCGTCGTACAAAATGCGAGTTGTGTCAACTTTGCAGTATACGTATCGTGTCAGGAAAAATCGTGTTTTATAAAACGCGAGTTTTGCCAACTTTCTAATTCCTCAAAGAACTCACATTTTATAGAACACGAGTTTCGCCAGCTTTCTGATTCCTCATAGAAGTCGCATTTTATAGAACAAGACTTTGGCCAGCCGTGTCATGAATCCTTCTATGTCAGAGTATTCGTCTCAAATGGTATGTGATTTCTTCAGTATATATATACATTGGAATGAATTTTACAACAAGGAGAAAAGTGTAACTCGCGTTTTACAAAACGCGAGTGGTGCCAGCTTTACAGGACACGGTACAGAGAACTCGCGTTTTATAGAACGCGAGTTTCTCCAGCTTTCTGATTCCTCAGAGAACTCACGTTTTATAAAACGCGACTTTAGCCAGCCATGTCATGATTCCTGCCGTGTCAGAGTATTCGTCTCAAATGGGATGCAATTTCTTCAGTATATATATACACCGAAATGAATTTTACAACAAGGAGAAAATCACGAAAATTTTGGTTCGTTGAAGGTTGGAATTTACTTTATAAAGACTCCGATCGATATAATATGTCGAGAGAAGAAACTATTACAACTTTAGTATACTACGATGGGAAGATAATCGATGATGCATCTCTCGGCGTCATATTTCAGTCCTCAAGTACTCTATTGCTTCCGCTGCCATACAACTTATCGTATAAGAAGTTAATGAATGAAGTGAAGAAACATGTTCCACATAGTCCTGGGAAAAGGTTAGAACCGTTGAAGTTTCGAATGGTGACATCATTAGAACCATTAACGTACTCATTATTCGCCATTGTGGACGACGATTATTTTGAAATGATGGTGGAATCTCACCTACAATTTTTTTCAGGGCGGGCCCTTGAGCTTGAGCTGTATGCAATGTTTTCTGATGGTAGTGATGTTATTGGAGTCCCAAATAATATGTAAATTTTATTTAAGTTTTTAACGTTCTTTAAAGATTCGTTAAAACGCACCAATTTTAGCACTATATACATGACTGTTTTAGCACCTTTGCAAGCAAGCATACTATATACATGATTATTAAAGCTCGGATGCTCTGAAAATTTGAGTTGACGTGTCGCGGCAGGCCTGTAAAACGCAAGTTGATCAATAGTACATCAGCTTAAAGACGAGGACGCGGTCTCTACACGAAATTATAGGAGACGACAGGAGAAGGAACAAATAATTGAGGAACTAAACTTAACGTCTGGCATAAGTACCGACTACGAGGACAACGAATATGATTTATTTTTGTAGATTTTAAGTAGCCTTAGTAATTTAATGTTTTTGTACTTATGTTAATTAACAATCTTGTAGTACGTTTCGTTAATATAATTTTCGTTAATATAATTTCCTACATCTAACTGCTTCGATTTTCAAACCGTTAACAATTGCAAAATATGTAAATAACAAAACGTATTAAATGTCAATTACATTGGAACAACTAGCATGTATGAGGTCCGTCGTATCTTGTTATCTGCCAAACGTTGTTCAGCCTCTTTGTTCGTGATACATGAATCCTTCAGTTATAGTCGTTGTCCTTTTAGACACAATCTGCAATATAGTTGTCCGCATCGTTTTCTTCACTGTCGAACGAACTGGTCAGCGTATGTTGTAGTTTTTAATTGCATCATCCACGATTTTCTTGGTAGTGAATATCATTCAAACTTGTAGTTCACCGTCAGTATCGACATAAGCATCACAGGACTGACTCCTAATAGATGGTAAATCATCTATGTTTGCAGCCATTATAACGTTGTAATGAATGAAATGGACTAAGAGAATTACAATGAAAGGAAAGTGTGAGTTTTTGAGGAAGCATAAGGGTCTATTTATAGGAGTGTAAATGAATCGGTGTTCTTTCAAATTATAATATTTATAGAAGACATGCATTGAAACACGTAAAATATTACATATATAAATTATATTTTTATTTTTTGTATTTAAAAAATAATTGTACCCCTAAACACTAGGGGTGTTCAAAAATACCCAACCCGACTACCCGAACACAAATAACCGAGTATTTACCCATATTTTTTTTGTTCGATCGGGTACTCGGCTCACCATTTCCCGGGTCGAGATTGGGTCAAAATATTATGAATTTTCGTGTACCCGGATATATTTAAAATTAATAGTTTATATATTCAATATATATATATATATATATATATTAAACTAAAAAAATATTAATTTTTTTATATTTAATAAATACATATTTTTTATTTTAAACTAATATATATATTAATTCAATAAAAAAATTATATTTAAAAAATATTTTTTTAAATTTTCGGGTACTCAAATACCCAATTTTCTGGGTACCCAAAATTTTCGGGTACCCGACTAACGGGTACCTACAATAATCGGGTCGGGACACGGGCCAAAAATGGTACTACCCGACGATCTGGGTACCCGATACTTCAGGTACCTGAATACCGGATTTGAACACCCCTACTAAACACGCGGTCAATTGCACCCCTAAACATGCAGACTCAAATAATTTACATATGAATTGATATAGACGAGAGGTGCAATAGTTTGTCCGATTTGTATGACCATCGAGAGATGTGCCATTACTGTAGACAAATGGCCAACGAGAGGTGTAATAGTTTTTCATAGTTGTTAGAGCCCTAAAGCTTCGTGGATTTCAGTAGTACGCGATAATCATCTTCATCTACGTTACAAATGTCACCAACAACGTTATATGCGTGGGTCTTAACATAACTTCGAAAACACCGACAATAGTAGAAGCTTTGACCCGCGTTATCAAATGTAACAAGAACCCACCAAAAGCTATTAACCCTGGACATGACAGATAAAATTACAGCTATAGTGATTTTGTGGTACCGATCATTTTCGTGGCACCCCACCACGTATTTTCGGATATTATGATTTTTCGGTCATCTTGAAAAAACATACGGTACACACATCGCACCACAACTGATATCCTACCAAAACTATGTACTCATCATGCAACTGCATATACCCATATCTCAGAAAAATCGCGTCTTACAAAACATGACTTTGGCCAGGATTCCTGGAGTGTCAGGAAAGTCGTGTCCTACAAAAAGGCGACTTTTTCCAGGATTCTTGACGTGTGAGAAAAGTCGCGTCTTACAAAATGTGACTAATGCTAGAATTCCTATCGTGTCATAAAAGTCGCATCTTGCAAAATGTGACTTTGGTCAAGATTCCTGACTCGTCAGGAAAGTCACATCTTACAATACGCGAGTTGGCCAGTATTCCTGACGTGTCAGATAAATCGCGTCTTACAGAACGTAACTTTTGCAACTTTAAATACCTAACCGGTCGAACGAAGGAATCCCACACCACTCAGTCGAATAAAAAATGCATTGTAGTGCTTGAAGTTTTCAATTGTAACTACTAATGCCAACAAACCACATATCTGAAAATTTTATTCGCAAACAGATTTTTCGAATATTGTGATTTGTTGTTATTTGTATTTGCATCTATATGTTGAGTAGATGTTGGTGGGTTATTAGCTCTAGTGAGATGACTATTCGGTGTTTTTGTTCACGAGGATCGACAACAACAAATCACAATATCCGAGAATTCGAGGTCTTTTTGAATGGCAAATAAAGTTCTTAACATTTTGGTCTAGGCTACGACTCCACGTGTAACCGGAGTCAAAGACCCAACAATGAAAGCATGTTAAGGGGTACAATACTTAGCTCCAATAGACCTCCGAGCTTGAAGACAAGAACTTGTCCTCTACTCAGCTCATGAAGTAAGCCGAGGGTTCGTTAACTGAGGATGAGACCAAGAGAGCAAAACAAGTTGAAGATCTTGTAGAAGTATATTTATTAGTATGTTTAGGGGTACAATTGTACAATAATAATCTACGCGTGTTTCTTTCTTTTATACTAATTAAAATTTTATATTAATTAAAAATATATACTAATTACAAAACAAAAGACATACTAATGAAAATATAAACTAATTAAAATTAAACAATAATCAAATTCTTCCACAAATTTCCTCCACCAAATATTTATATACTAATTAAAAAATTAACTTAAAATATTGATTCAAATAAAATATAAACTAATTAAAAAATAAAAATGTAAATTTTACCTATCAATTAAAATACTAATATTTCATAAGATGTTATAATTAAAAAACTAAATATATAATAATTAAAACAAATATATATACTTAAAGAATACAATTTATAATTTAGACATTTTATAATTTAATTATACTTACAAAATAATAAAATTAAACGAGTGTTCAATATACTAATTACAAATATATACTAATTAAAAATATATAGGAATTACAAAACAAAAGGGCATACTAAGGAAATAAAAATATATACTAATTAAAATTAAATGAGAGTCAAGGTATTCCACAAATTTCCTCCACCAAAACATATACTAATTAAAAAATAAACTAAAATTTTTGATTAAACTAAAATAGACACTAATTAAAAAACAAAATAAAAATATAAAGTTTAATATTTTCAAGAAAAATAAGCTAAAAAAATAATGACGCTTATGTCCACCGGTACCACAAGACGGTGCACGACGATGTCGCTCCAAATTGCGTCGGGGGCGAGTATCATGAACTGCCTCATTGTCGTTGTCATCACCATCATCATCATTGTCACCATCATCCTCGGTTCTAGCTCCAGCAGTACCGTTCGTTCCATCGAGCCCACTAAGATAGAAAATAAACTGCCCTGGTGTTTGTTGGACAATTTCGGTTCTAAATGCGGCTTACACCGGGGGAACTGCATGAAGGGCACGTAGGGTACATAGGTTGCAGGATAACTCGAGGAACCACTCATCGCCGTAAATTGAACAAAGGGGTCTGACACAGAAGACGTTAAATATCCTTAGCTCGGACTCAGCGTCAGCTGTGGCCGCATCAGTGGTGGGGTAGCATCTGATGGTGGCGGTGCTTCAGAGGCAGGACCACGACTTCTCGACGAATGATGACGCAGCGTCGGAGGTGTTCCGTGCTCCCCTCCCCTCGAACGCTAAAATCGTGGGCGGTTGCGTTGCTGATGCCGATAGACGACCACTACTTCCTCTCGAGTCCGAATAAATGGCTTTCCATTTTCATAAACTATTCCTCATAATCATCGCTGACCATCGTATCAAACATACGATACTCACTTTGGGGTTGCCATCGCAGATTTGCCCTGTCCCTCTAGTGAGCGATATAGGCGTGGTGGTATACCGACCAATAAACCTGTCAGACA
Source organism: Hibiscus trionum (assembly GCA_030270665.1). Classification (NCBI taxonomy): domain Eukaryota; kingdom Viridiplantae; phylum Streptophyta; class Magnoliopsida; order Malvales; family Malvaceae; genus Hibiscus; species Hibiscus trionum. The sequence continues at coordinate 4,084,337 of BSYR01000016.1, forward strand.
ATCAAAATTTTATTATTCTTTTTAGATATGAATTACGTTCGAGTTAATAAAAGAATGCAATAAGTATATAAATATTTATTACCTCGAGTTTCCCTTGTCGAGTGAGTTTGTGCAACTTATCCAGATTTGGAGGCTCTACTAGGATACGTTGGAAACAACCAAACTGTCGTAAGATGCGGTCGGTCGGATGCTACTCAATTGTGGTGTAGTAGACAAGTGGTACAGAGGCGTTCAAAGAAGCTTCATCTCGACCGAAAATTCTGGGATGCAGTGGTGCACTTCTGGATTCGCGTACGGTGTCTATAAAAATTGTACAATATATAATGTGTATATTAAAAAGAAGAAGATAATACGTATAGTTAAATGTAAAATTTATTTTATATAAATACACCAAAGTGTTACCTGATCTTTCGAAAAATTCTCAATATCATGTCTGATAATCTCCGGGCCCTTCGCAACATCAACATGAGTTAAAGGAGCGGTCCACCTACAAAAGAAAAGATAATTTTAATTATAATAATATGTATATTAAAAAATTAACTCTTTAACATATGGAGTAGGGTGCAGAAGCTCAGGGCGTAAAAACAAAATTCTCCACCACGCCCAGGACTGGAGCAACACCAAACAACATACAATATAATACTTTTTTGGATCGGTGTTCTTGCACAGCTCCATAAACAGAGTGGCCAAAACTGCAGATCCCAGTGTTGGATTAAAATCCGTAGTTGTGGGCACATATGTAAAATGTATGTTGCTATTATAAAGTATGACACAAAATAAAGTGACCAATTAAGTTAAGCGTGTCATAGGTATTAAAATGTCATGGAAATAAAAGTGTAGATACCGTAAGATATATTTATAATTCAATGAGGGGCAGAGTTATAAATATTTAATAGTTGATTTAATAAATCAACTATATAAAGAGGTAGTGGTCCCCAAGAAATAGGTTAACTTGTTTTTCTCTCCTTCCCCGTCAGAGAGTTTTATATCAAGAGATAACCTATCTTCTTGGAAAATCAATACCAAAGATTTGGATTTCCACATCAAGATTCAAGATTTTCAATCTATCAATGAATTCAGGTACGCTTCCGCACTCGGTTTATTCAGTTTATTATTCTTGATGATTTGACATGATAGATTCTGGGTTTTAGATTTCATATCTATTATTATTTAGTTCTAACAAGTGGCATCAGAGCCTCGTCATGTTGGATCATTAAGAATCAATTATTTTCTATTATTTTTTTCTGAATTGATTCGTTAATAAGGTTTTAGGGTTTTGCATCCATCATTCTCGTTTCGGTTTTAGGGTATACTGAATATATAATTGCAATTAGAAATTATTGCAGTCTTGATTTATGCGATGGTTAAATACGTGTATTTTATTTTAATCGATATTCGATTAATTACTGCAAAAGGCTAATGTTTGTTTAGGTTAATAAAGTTTTTTTTCCTGCACGTGCCTACCGATGCTATAATGTTTAAAAGCATTATTAAGTTTTATTTAGCTTTGCTAGTATGCCCAACTAGCAGTCGAAACCAAAATTCCGAATATGTTTTAGTTTCGAAATTTAATGCTTGCATGTTTTGTTTCGGTTTCGTGTTGGTTTTAGACACGGTGGTTAGATTTTCGCCGAACATATATTTGCCTTTTAATTCATGTTGGGATAAAAGTTAATTAGGTTTTGATACAATTTTCTTTAATTATGATTGATTTATGGTATTGTGTTTTAATCTACACGTACAAAGAAATTTAAAGTTTTGGTAATTGAGATTTTAAAGAGAACAAATATCGACTCTCTTTTTTGTCATAAGTTAAGTTTCGGCTTTTACCTAGTAGCAGTAAGAGCTTTGTAACTTGGTTTCATTTTATGTATGGATTAATTAGGAGCTTCAGTTTACAGAATATATATTTCTTCCATTGCAATCGAACCTCGTTGCTTAAGTGTTGGTTAATTGTTCCGGTTTGATTAAAATTTCAATTCTAACCATTAGGTTATTATGGATATTATTAAAGTTTCATGCTATCATTGTTGAATTCATTAATATGATACTTTGGTTTTTACTTTTAGTTAAAGATTGGTTGTTTTAAATTCGACTTTAATTTCGGCAAATGCATACTTAAGGAATTTTTTTTTAAAGAAACAGTCAAGGATTTAGGTTTTTCGATTTCTGATAGCCCCATTCAGACAACTTTATTTTAGGTTATTTCAAAAAACTCAAGTGTTATCAGAAATTTCAGTTTTGACTGTTACAAAATTTTAAATTTGGATATCGGTATATTTATTGTATATATTTTAAAATAATTTAATTGAAACATTAAGTCACCAAAGTGACCTTTATTGTGGAAATTATTTTATTTTAAAATATAGAAGGTTTTGTGCATGTAAGTCGGATTATGTTAGTATTAATCGGCCCAAAGGAAGGTTAATAATTAACATTATTACATGTGCAACTGTGGTAATAAACATGTGATAATTATTCAGTTTTATATGTGAGCAATAAATCGGCCAAAAGGAAGATTTCTGTTTGACATGTTCTTATTATCAATGTTTGATTACTATACCAAGATAACACTTGCAAGTTAATGTTTTGTCCAACGATGAAATATTAATGGAGTGTTCGATATCTTAATATGAGGTTTACCTTTATTCAAATTTATTATTAATTTGGTTATCTTTTAATTTAATTGAAAGATAAAAAAAAATTAAGATTTTTTTTTGAAATAAATAAATTCATATTTTGGCTTCAGACATCTAATATTTTAATAGAATAGTTGAAACATAATGTCACCAAAGTGACCGCTTTTGTGTAGATTAGTTTATTTAAAATATTAAGATGATTATGGGTTTTTGTAATTCATGCGTTTATTAATTGGCCCAAAGGAAAGTTAATATTTGGCAGAATTACAACGACAACTGTGGCGATAAATATGTGACAATTATAATGTATTTTATGTGAGCAATACGTTAGTCCAAAGATTAGCCTATTGTTTGACATAGTTTATTGTCAATGTTTGATTGCTACAACAAGAGTACCGCTTACAGTTAATATTACTGTCCAAAGACTTGATATTAACGTTGTGCTTGGTATCTTGAGGGGAACTAGCCATTATTTTGAATTTATTTGTTTACTTATGGATATTTATGTGGGCTTGTTTTAATTTTATTTATTTATTTTTGTTCTATATTTAGTTAATTTGTCATTTCTTGTCACAATATCTGTTAAATACATTCTAAACTCATGTTTAGTGAAACTAATTTCAAGGAATAAGAAAAGACACTTACATATAGTATTTTGATGTATGAACATAGACTTTGCACTAAGGAATGAACAACTTGCACCTCTCACTGCGGTAAGCACCCATAAAAGGTATTTTGAGAGGTGAGATTGTTTGAATCACATGAGTCTAATGATCATAAAACACAACATTCTAGATGTCTTTAGGAGCACAAATCTAAAGAGATTATTCATACTAAGGTTTTCCTTGACGAAATTAAGAAATGTTTTACCCAAAACATTAAGGTCAAGATGACATCACTTATGCTTTCTTTGATGTCTATGAAGTATAAGGGTCAAGGAAATGTGAGAGAGTTGATTATAAAAAAATTCTTTATATTGCTTCAAAATTTAAGGTACATAAGATCGAACTTTCAAACAATTGTTTGTTCTTATGGTTTTGATATCGCTTCCTATACAATTTAACAAATTCAAGTTACAACTGTCAAAGGGAGAAATATACTCTATTTGGGTTCATTTCTCATCGTGTTCAAGAGGAAGAAAGGTTGAAGCATTATAAGTGTAAAAAATAATTATTTTGTTAGTGCTCATTTAGTTAGTGTCTTTAAGAATAAGGGCAATAAAGAAAAATATTTAAATAAAGTTGCTAAGGGTTCTAGCCAAAAGAAACGACAATAAGTTTTTAAGTGTTGATTCTTTTGTATAAGTTAGGACATATGTGAAGTAATTAAACTTCAAAAGTGAGCAACTACTTCGGTTATTTTGAGTGATCCATGGGCCGTAAATTTTATGATCCCACAATTAAGATTATTTTAAGGAGAGTTTATAATTTTTTTTAGGATGTTGAGTTTGGGGGGCGAAATAAGGTTAGATACATTACTATTGAGGAGGAATTGAATTATAATTTAATTCATACTATCACTTTTGATGATGTTTAGGTTTTCACACCTATCATTAATCAAGAAGTGAATCAAGTATAACACCCCTCACCCCGGATTAGGGGCAAGGAGCGTTATGTTAACATGTGACAGAATCGTATTAGGCAGCGGAAGTGGGTTAATAATTTTTTTGTGTGATATTTTTTTTTTCGAATACATCTATTTTAATTTCTTTTCACATTCGAGTATCCCATGGACATACTTCATCATATTCATAAATTAATTCCATTGATTTCAATTCATTTGGACACTACCCATAATCATTTACATTCGATTTACATGTTATCAATTAAGAGCAATTCTATGGTAATTCTAACCGATTCATTCATCATATATATATCATATCCGATAATATCATCCATAGTGTTTTAGTTTCCCTTAATTACATATCAAAATGTAGGGGAACTTCTTATAAGTTTATACAATACTAAAGAAATAGTTTATGAACATAACCATCAGACCAAATTAAACTAACATGCTGAACGCTAGGCCACCCATCATGAGTACGACAAAGACAGGGAAAATCACACTTAAGCTTCGTACGAGTAGAATACAGGTAGAGGTCAACGATGCTAGAACCTGAAATTTAGGGGAAGGAAGGAAGGTTCGAGTGGTAAGTACTTCTCGTACTTAGTGAGGAAACCCTATTCTATTCGGTTTCCAATTTAAACATTATGATCAAACAATTTAATTTCACTTTGCACATTAGCTCATTCGAATGATTCAAGCAATATAATCAATCCACAATTAATAATGCACCATAGAAATCATTCGAATATATACACCAAAGAGTCATGTAATTCTATTCGAATACATGCAAGTGATTACATATCATTCATATCATGAATACACATACAAGCCATGAAACCTGAATTAACTTCCAATTATCTAATTATCACAATTAAAGTTTCATAGCATATCAAGAATAGTAATTCATGAAATTCAATATTTCATTCAAATGATCCAACAACCAATTTCATGAATTTATTTTCAATTTTCAGATTTCATTCCTTAAATTGTTCATTTAATTCATTTAGCAATGCCTTGGATAGTAGAGTATGCTAGGTAATCAAGTCACGTATAACAGAGGTTGTGAATCAAAATTCACCATGTAATAGGTACCACGTACCAAATCGTATCACATATAACATATCATAATGTCCGCATACATTAAGCAAGAAGGTACACTTACCTACCACAATATCGAGTACACTAACGTACCGATTTTCTTATTGAGCTCAGACTCTAGGCTAGCCGTACTACCTAAACAGACTATACACACCAAGGGCTTTGCATTTAAATCTTTAATTTAATCAGATACATAATCAATCAAATTTTCAGAAATTCTTAATTAATCATTTCGATTAATTGCTTATAATTCCAATTCCAACAACATGTTATCACACATGATCATATAAACATTTACAAGCTCAATTCACACATTTCAGCTCAGCATTCGAACAATCCAAACTCATATCATATAATTCAGAATTTCATTTCATAGTTCAACACTCAATTGAACTTATCAAACATAATTATAACATGTAAGAGCATTGCATACTCACATACTATATCACAACTTCATTGTTTCCACAAGAAATCAATATCACAATAATTTTCCAATAATCAGCATGATTAATTCATCCAAAACAGTAAGATTAACCAAAAATCAGATTCGGAATCAAACATATCAATCATCAATTTAAATTCAATCACATATGCAACAAAATCGCATAACACAAGCATAAAATCCAAATTCCATTATTCCTTCTTCCCTTACTAAAATCGAATAATTAATTAGTCCAAATTGCATGCTTATCATAACTTAAAAATCAAATTAAGGCAGTTGGGACTCTAATCCCAACTCTAAAAATCGTTTCACTCACAGTTCGCCGAGCTAGTTTTGGATCCGAACGCCCTTCGCTCGATCAGAAGCCGATCCCGGTGCAATTTCTTCTTCTACCCTTTCACTTCTAGGATCTAAGGCATTTAAGCCAAGCAAATAATAATTTTTCAGAATTCAATTTATGCAATTAGAGACTGAATTTTGCATTTTTATTCAAAACAGTCCCTATACTTTTACGGTTCGATAAGACTAATTTCCATTTTCCTAATTTCTTTAATTAATCACTTAAACTTTCAAATTGATCATTAAAATTGGTGGATTTCACATCCTACAGATTGTTAATCAATTTATTAACACTCCATTTAATCCAATTTTACATCTTTAATAATTCACAAATTTTTAATTTTTCTTCTTTTCATTTATACACATTTCTGACCACCTAATTTAATTAATTTCTTATTTCTTGTACACAACTCCAAATCGAACACCGTTTGTTCCTAAATTCAATTAACATACCCAATTTTAACATATCAAAAATTTAGGTCGAAACTCCTAGTAGATTATTTTCTACAATTTTACAAAGTTCACTGTCCAGCTAAGAGCATTACTGGACAGTTTTGTATGCTGTTCGAAATGGGTTTCCAGATTTTACCACAGTCATCAAAAATCCCTTTTACAATTTTTCTACCATTTTAGACATGTCAAGGTAGAACATATTCAAATTTCATCACTAAACTCTTACTAGTGAATTTTATACAATTTTCTAAAGTTCACTGTCCATCTAAGAACAGTGCAGGACAGTTTTACATGATGTTCGTATTAAGCTTCCAGATTTCACTACAATGATCAAAACTCAGATTTATAATTTTCCTACCACTTTAGACATGTCAAAGTAGAACATATCAAAAATTCATCACGAAATTCCCACTAATTAATTTTCTACAATTTTCTAAAGTTGCATGTTCTTATAACCACTAAATCTGTCCATATTTACTCTTGCATGTTCATAAGCTTTTATCCTTCAAAATTTCTTGAGGTTTCTTGTGTTCTTAAAATTTTCCAGCAGCATAACCTTTAGTATCATCACTTTCATGATTTTCTAAAGGCATTAAAACCATTGATCTATTAAATATTTTAACATATTCGAAAACTATAGAGAGAGAGCTACTTACTTTCGATTTTTCCTTGAATTTTCTAACTCAATTTCTATGCTATGCAACCCTTGTCTTCTTCACCGAAAGCTCTCTGGTTTTCCTCTCAATTTTGTGCTTATAAGTGTGTGTGAATGTATGGTTTACTTAGCTAGAAGGGTTGAGTAATCGGTGGAGGGATGGTGGAAGAAATAGATGAAGGAAAGTGGTGGGAAATGATTAATTTGGTTAGTAGGATTAGGTTGCCTAACTCTACCAAATTTCCACCAAATTTTCCCCTAACCTTTTGTTTTATTACTATTATTATTATATTATATTATACATATATATACATAGATAATTATCCTAATGATCCACCGGGTATATTATATGTATATGTATTAACTTACATTGTTCATTTCATTAAACTTATATACATATAATAAATCACATTTTCTTTATACATATTACACATGTATGTCTTTTTTTTTAATCTATCACTTTATAATTATTCATTTTAATACTTAAATCTTTTAATTTCACTAAGCTTAACCAAAATGTTTACACTTTTCTTTTTATTTTCTTATAATTTCTTCTAGGGTATTTTTTTTTGGGTGTTACAATTCCTCCCCCCTTAAAGAAAATTCGTCCTCGAATTTAACCTGAATCGAACAGATGAGGATATTGCTTTTTCATCGTGTCCTCAGGTTCCCATGTTGCCTCTTCCATCTTGTGATTTCTCCACAAGACTTTAACCAGTGCAACATTTTTGTTTCTGAGTCTTTTGATTTCCCTATCCAGAATCTGAACCGGTTCCTCTTCATAGGACAAATCAGGGTTCAGCTCTACTTCTTCCGGCTCTAAGATGTGAGAAGGATCGGATCTATACTTTCTGAGCATTGACACATGGAAGACATTGTGGATTTTATCGAACTCTCTGGGAAGTGAAAGTCGATAAGCCACTGGGCCAATTCTTTCAGTAATTTCAAAAGGTCCAATAAAGCGAGGACTGAGCTTTCCCCTCTTTCCGAACCGAAATACTTTCTTCCATGGAGAGACCTTGAGAAAGACTTTGTCTCCCACGTTATGCTGGATATCTCTTCGTTTCAGATCAGCATATGTTTTCTGTCTATCGAAGGCTTGTTTTAAACGAGAATGGATGATTTGAACTTTTTCTTCTGTTTCTCTGAGCAATTGTGGTCCCAAAACTTTATTTTCACCAAGTTCGGACCAGCACAGAGGTGTTCTGCATTTTCTGCCGTACAATGCTTCAAAAGGTGCCATCTGAATAGACGACCGATAGCTATTGTTGTAGGCAAATTCCACTAAGGGTAGAGATTTCTCCCAATTTTTCCCAAAGTCAATAATGCAAGCTCTAAGCATATCTTCAAGAATTTGAATTACTCGTTCAGACTGACCATCACTTTGCGGATGGAAAGCTGTACTTAAATTCAATTTAGTTCCCATAGCTCTCTGTAATGTTTTCCAAAATCTAGAAGTAAATCTTGGATCACGATCAGAGACAATGGAGATAGGAATTCCATGTAGCCGGATTATTTCTTGAATATACAGATTGGCCAAGGTCTCCAAACTGTAATTGATACGAATAGGAATGAAATGTGCCGATTTGGTGAATCGATCAACAATCACCCAAATAGCATCATATTTTCTGGGAGAACAAGGAAGACCAGTCACGAAATCCATAGTAATTCGTTCCCATTTCCACTGTGGTAGTACAAGTGGTTGGAGTAGTCCGGTGGGAACTCTATGTTCAGCTTTGACTTTCTGACAGTTTAGACATTTGGATACGAAATCATTGATAGCCGCTTTCATACCAGACCACCAATACAAAGATTTGAGATCTTTATACATCTTAACCGATCCAGGGTGGACCGAGAAAGAACTCTGGTGTGCTTCTTCCAGAAGATCTCTTTTCAAACTTTCATCATTTGGAACACAGATTCTATCTTTGAAGTAAAGGAGACCGTTTGTATGAATACGGAATCCTTCACCAGACTTTGTATCCAGTTTGGAAATAATATCCTGAAGTTCTGGATCAGCTTTCTGAAGATTTTCAATCCTTGAGATTAGACTGGATTGAATTTGAAGTTCGGACAGAAATCCTTGCTTCTGATATACTCGAAGATGAGCATTGATAGCAGTTGGAGCTACAAGAATAAATACCATTTTTTAATCAAAACTCTTATTATAGACACATTATTATTTATATTTTTTTAAGATTCAAAGATTAGAGATTTTACCCAATGTCGGTTTACGACTTAAGGCATCTGCAACCACATTGGCTTTTCCTGGATGATAGTCAATGACTAAATCATAGTCTTTCAATAACTCCATCCATCTGCGTTGTCTCAAATTCAGATCTTTCTGAGTCAGGAGATACTTTAGGCTCTTATGATCGGTGAACAGGTAACATTTCTCACCGTACAAGTAGTGTCTCCATATTTTGAGAGCAAATACAATTGCAGCAAGTTCGAGATCATGCGTTGGATAGTTCAATTCATGAGATTTCAGTTGGCGTGAAGCATAAGCTATCACATTATCACCCTGCATTAAAACACATCCAAGACCCGCATGTGAAGCATCATTGTATACAGTATAATCCTTGCCAGGTTCTGGTTGGATCAAAACTGGGGCATGAGTCAAGGCTGCTTTGAGTTGGTCAAAGCTTCTCTGTTGCTTATCAGACCATTCAAATGGTTGGTCTTTACGAAGAAGTTTAGTCAAAGGTAAGGCTATAGAGGAAAACCCTTTGACAAACCTTCTGTAATAACCAGCAAGACCAAGGAAACTTCGTATTTCACTGACATTTATGGGAGGTCACCAATCCATGATTGACTGAATTTTCTTCGGATCAACTTTAATTCCTTCTGCAGAAATTACATGTCCAAGGAAAGAGACTTCCGATAACCAGAACTCGCACTTGGAAAATTTTGCGAATAACTGGCGTTCCCGGAGAGTTTGCAAAACAATACGGAGATGATCAGCATGTTCTTCTTTGTTGCGAGAATAAATGAGAATGTCATCAATGAAGACAACCACAAATTTATCAAGATAGGGCTTGAATACTCTGTTCATGAGATCCATGAATGCCGCCGGAGCATTTGTCAATCCGAAAGGCATTACCAGAAATTCATAGTGGCCATAACGAGTTCGGAAGGCTGTTTTGGATACATCCTCCTCTTTGACTCTCATTTGATAGTATCCAGATCGCAGATCGATCTTTGAGAATACTGAAGCATCCCTAAGTTGATCAAACAGATCTTCTATTCTTGGGAGTGGATATCGGTTCTTGATTGTGATCTTGTTCAATTGACGGTAGTCAATGCAAAGACGCATTGTTCCATCCTTCTTCTTTACAAATAGAACAGGTGCACCCCAAGGAGAAGTGCTGGGTCGAATGAAACCCTTGTCCTGAAGCTCTTGAAGTTGCTTTTGCAATTCTTTTAACTCAAGAGGTGCCATCCGATACGGAGTGATAGACACCGGATTTGAGCCAGGCTGTACTTCAATCCCGAATTCAACTTCTCTAGTCGGAGGGAGACCAGGTAGTTCCTCGGGAAATACATCAATGAATTCAGAAACAACAGGTATTTCAGACATTCCAAATTCAATTTGATCTCGTAAGACCATGGATGCAAAAATAGAAGTGGGCTTTTTATCAATTATGAGTATGGATTCCTTTCCTAAACCCTGAAGATACAGTCTTTTATTTTGACAATCTACCCAAGCCTCATGTTTACTTAACCAATCTAAACCCAGAATTAGATCGAACTCACAGGAGGGTAATATGTAGAGATCAATAAGGAATGGCAAATTGCTAATATGCAATGAACAATTTCTACATATTAGGTTTATGTTCGAAGTTCCTCCTAAAGGGTTTGAGACTATCAGACTTGTTTTCACATTTTCAGGTTCTAATTTCAACCTTTTTACAACAGATAGACATATGAATGAATGAGTGGATCCCGAATCTATTAAAGCATAAACATGATGTGAGTTTAGCTCAACGGTACCTGCAATCACTTCAGGAGACTCTTCATCATCTCTACCACGAATATGGTAAACTCTAGCAGGTGCTCGAGATTCCTGATGAGTAGTAGCATTGGAATAAGTACCCTTGCCTTTCTTCTGATAACTCGGCTGGGCTGACTTGGCATTCCTAATCCGATTAGAGGATGTCGGTCTAGGAACTACAGTGTTACGAGTTGGCATAGATTCATGCTTTTGAGGACAGTCTTTGATGTAGTGATCATCACCACCACAAGCATAACAGAGATTTGCCTGAAGTCTGCACTGACCTCGATGTGGTTTCTGACAGAACTTGCAAGGAGGAATCTTTTCAGAATTTCCCGAACTATTAACAGACATAGTAGGTACTGAGGATCTGATTATTGTGGCTGGTTTTGAAGTATAATTGCTCCTCGGAGCAGAAGTGAAATTAGAAGACCCTTCTTTCTGAAATTTGGGCTTCTTGAACTGCCATTGAGACTTGTCATCTCGTTTCTGCTTTTTGTCAGGTCTATTGCCCCCTTTTCGCTTTTCAGCAGCTTTCATTCTAGCTTCGGTTGCAATAGCCCGATTAACAAGATTCTGGAAATCATTGATTCCCAAAGCAGTGAAGATTGGACTCAGTTCATCATTCATGCCTTCAATGAACATTCGGCATTTATCAGCTTCAGTTTTGATGTATTCTGCACCATATTTGCAATACTTGCAAAAGTCTGCAACGTACTGCTCAATAGGACGGTTGGCTTGTTTAAGGTGCAAGAATCTCTTTCTTCTTTCAGCTAAGTACTGTTCACTGATGTACTTCTTTTTGAACTCTTCGAGGAAGAATTCCCATGTCACCATTTCATTCGGAACAGTAAGAGTAGTGGTTTCCCACCAATTCATAGCTTCATCAGCTAACAGAGCTACATCACACTCCAATTTGTGTTCATCGGAGCACTGTAATTGTCGGGTTACCACCTTGGTGGTGTTTTCAAGCCAGTACTCTGCATCTTCTGGTCTTTCTTCATTAGCACCAGTAAAAGTGTAGGCTCGATGTTGAGAAAGCTTATCTATCGGTGCTCTGCTAGGTGCAGTAGAGACAGAAACAGCAGGTTGCTCTTGTTTCAGATTTGTCATAAGTTGATTGAACATCTCCTTCATGCTGAGGAGACATTCCTTTTGGGCAGACTGAACCATAGGATTTTCAGGTGGAAGTTGTTCTGTGTTCTGAACAGGCTCTGTAGGGATCCGTTCAGTGACTTGAGCAGGCTTTTTGGCAATTTGTTCAGAAGTCTGAGCAGGCTCTTTGTTTCTCTCCTTTCTCGGAGTTTCAGTTCGAGTAGGAGAATTATCACCCAATCTCACACTTTCACCTTCGCTCGAAGATTCGTGCGAGCTCCCATTCTTTGGGTCTTTTGGGTTCGTCATATTCTATCATTCAGTCAAACAACAGAAGATCAGAAAGCTCAATACAGATATCTTGTCATACAATACATGGGTGGCAAACCTAAACAATGCAGATGTATGTAGACTCGATTAAATTTTTTTAGGACTTAACCTAAAAAGCTCTGATTACCACTTTATATAACACCCCTCACCCCGGATTAGGGGCAAGGAGCGTTATGTTAACATGTGACAGAATCGTATTAGGCAGCGGAAGTGGGTTAATAATTTTTTTGTGTGATATTTTTTTTCTCGAATACATCTATTTTAATTTCTTTTCACATTCGATTATCCCATGGACATACTTCATCATATTCATAAATTAATTCCATTGATTTCAATTCATTTGGACACTACCCATAATCATTTACATTCGATTTACATGTTATCAATTAAGAGCAATTCTATGGTAATTCTAACCGATTCATTCATCATATATATATATATCATATCCGATAATATCATCCATAGTGTTTTAGTTTCCCTTAATTACATATCAAAATGTAGGGGAACTTCTTATAAGTTTATACAATACTAAAGAAATAGTTTATGAACATAACCATCAGACCAAATTAAACTAACATGCTGAACGCTAGGCCACCCATCATGAGTACGACAAAGACAGGGAAAATCACACTTAAGCTTCGTACGAGTAGAATACAGGTAGAGGTCAACGATGCTAGAACCTGAAATTTAGGGGAAGGAAGGAAGGTTCGAGTGGTAAGTACTTCTCGTACTTAGTGAGGAAACCCTATTCTATTCGGTTTCCAATTTAAACATTATGATCAAACAATTTAATTTCACTTTGCACATTAGCTCATTCGAATGATTCAAGCAATATAATCAATCCACAATTAATAATGCACCGTAGAAATCATTCGAATATATACACCAAGGAGTCATGTAATTCTATTCGAATACATGCAAGTGATTACATATCATTCATATCATGAATACACATACAAGCCATGAAACCTGAATTAACTTCCAATTATCTAATTATCACAATTAAAGTTTCATAGCATATCAAGAATAGTAATTCATGAAATTCAATATTTCATTCAAATGATCCAACAACCAATTTCATGAATTTATTTTCAATTTTCAGATTTCATTCCTTAAATTGTTCATTTAATTCATTTAGCAATGCCTTGGATAGTAGAGTATGCTAGGTAATCAAGTCACGTATAACAGAGGTTGTGAATCAAAATTCACCATGTAATAGGTACCACGTACCAAATCGTATCACATATAACATATCATAATGTCCGCAGACATTAAGCAAGAAGGTACACTTACCTACCACAATATCGAGTACACTAACGTACCGATTTTCTTATTGAGCTCAGACTCTAGGCTAGCCGTACTACCTAAACAGACTATACACACCAAGGGCTTTGCATTTAAATCTTTAATTTAATCAGATACATAATCAATCAAATTTTCAGAAATTCTTAATTAATCATTTCGATTAATTGCTTATAATTCCAATTCCAACAACATGTTATCACACATGATCATATAAACATTTACAAGCTCAATTCACACATTTCAGCTCAGCATTCGAACAATCCAAACTCATATCATATAATTCAGAATTTCATTTCATAGTTCAACACTCAATTGAACTTATCAAACATAATTATAACATGTAAGAGCATTGCATACTCACATACTATATCACAACTTCATTGTTTCCACAAGAAATCAATATCACAATAATTTTCCAATAATCAGCATGATTAATTCATCCAAAACAGTAAGATTAACCAAAAATCAGATTCGGAATCAAACATATCAATCATCAATTTAAATTCAATCACATATGCAACAAAATCGCATAACACAAGCATAAAATCCAAATTCCATTATTCCTTCTTCCCTTACTAAAATCGAATAATTAATTAGTCCAAATTGCATGCTTATCATAACTTAAAAATCAAATTAAGGCAGTTGGGACTCTAATCCCAACTCTAAAAATCGTTTCACTCACAGTTCGCCGAGCTAGTTTTGGATCCGAACGCCCTTCGCTCGATCAGAAGCCGATCCCGGTGCAATTTCTTCTTCTACCCTTTCACTTCTAGGATCTAAGGCATTTAAGCCAAGCAAATAATAATTTTTCAGAATTCAATTTATGCAATTAGAGACTGAATTTTGCATTTTTATTCAAAACAGTCCCTATACTTTTACGGTTCGATAAGACTAATTTCCATTTTCCTAATTTCTTTAATTAATCACTTAAACTTTCAAATTGATCATTAAAATTGGTGGATTTCACATCCTACAGATTGTTAATCAATTTATTAACACTCCATTTAATCCAATTTTACATCTTTAATAATTCACAAATTTTTAATTTTTCTTCTTTTCATTTATACACATTTCTGACCACCTAATTTAATTAATTTCTTATTTCCTGTACACAACTCCAAATCGAACACCGTTTGTTCCTAAATTCAATTAACATACCCAATTTTAACATATCAAAAATTTAGGTCGAAACTCCTAGTAGATTATTTTCTACAATTTTACAAAGTTCACTGTCCAGCTAAGAGCATTACTGGACAGTTTTGTATGCTGTTCGAAATGGGTTTCCAGATTTTACCACAGTCATCAAAAATCCCTTTTACAATTTTTCTACCATTTTAGACATGTCAAGGTAGAACATATTCAAATTTCATCACTAAACTCTTACTAGTGAATTTTATACAATTTTCTAAAGTTCACTGTCCATCTAAGAACAGTGCAGGACAGTTTTACATGATGTTCGTATTAAGCTTCCAGATTTCACTACACTGATCAAAACTCAGATTTATAATTTTCCTACCACTTTAGACATGTCAAAGTAGAACATATCAAAAATTCATCACGAAATTCCCACTAATTAATTTTATACAATTTTCTAAAGTTGCATGTTCTTATAACCACTAAATCTGTCCATATTTACTCTTGCATGTTCATAAGCTTTTATCCTTCAAAATTTCTTGAGGTTTCTTGTGTTCTTAAAATTTTCCAGCAGCATAACCTTTAGTATCATCACTTTCATGATTTTCTAAAGGCATTAAAACCATTGATCTATTAAAGATTTTAACATATTCGAAAACTATAGAGAGAGAGCTACTTACTTTCGATTTTTCCTTGAATTTTCTAACTCAATTTCTATGCTATGCAACCCTTGTCTTCTTCACCGAAAGCTCTCTGGTTTTCCTCTCAATTTTGTGCTTGTAAGTGTGTGTGAATGTATGGTTTACTTAGCTAGAAGGGTTGAGTAATCGGTGGAGGGATGGTGGAAGAAATAGATGAAGGAAAGTGGTGGGAAATGATTAATTTGGTTAGTAGGATTAGGTTGCCTAACTCTACCAAATTTCCACCAAATTTTCCCCTAACCTTTTGTTTTATTACTATTATTATTATATTATATTATACATATATATACATAGATAATTATCCTAATGATCCACCGGGTATATTATATGTATATGTATTAACTTACATTGTTCATTTCATTAAACTTATATACATATAATAAATCACATTTTCTTTATACATATTACACATGTATGTCTTTTTTTTTTAATCTATCACTTTATAATTATTCATTTTAATACTTAAATCTTTTAATTTCACTAAGCTTAACCAAAATGTTTACACTTTTCTTTTTACTTTCTTATAATTTCTTCTAGGGTATTTTTTTTTGGGTGTTACATCAAGTACCTCAGCAAAATAATGTTGAACAACTCCCATTCAAGATAAGGTAATTGTTTCAGAAGAACAAACTCAACAACCTTAAAAAAAACAAATGTCTTTAAAGAGGTCCACGAGAGGAAGATGAAATACTATTTCAGATTATTTTATTGTATTTCTTCAAGAAAATAAGGCAATAATGGAATGATAGAAAATGACTCAATCATTTATATTAGACCATAAAAGTTCTAACTCTCAAAAGTGGATTGATGTCATTCAAGAAGAGTATAATTTTATGCAAGACAATAAAGTTTAAGAACTTGTCTCATTACCTTAAGGTGCAAACCAATTGGTTGTAAATTAATATTTAAAATCAATAGGGATGGAAATGGTAATGTGGATAAGTATACAACACGTCTTGTATCTAGAGAATATACTCTAAAAGAAGACATTGATTTTTAGAGACTTTCTCTTCAGTTTTATTGAAAGACTCTTTCAAGATAATTATTACACTTGTTGCTTGTTTTAGTCTTAAGCTACATTAGATAGATGTTAAGCTTGTTTTTTTTTTCAATGGCGACATTGAAGAAACTATTTATATGGTACAATCATAAAGTTGTGTCTTATGATACAATATCAATGATATGTAAATTAAAGAAATCTATATATGAGCTTAAGTAGGACTCTCATTAATGAAATTATAAATTTCATGTTGATTATCTCATTCGGTTTTGAGATAAATTAGGTTGGCACTTGTATATACTACAAGTTCAGTGGGAGTAAACCAAGTGACACTCATATTGCTAAAGTAGATAAGTATTATCTTGCTCAATGCCCTAAAAGTAACCTTGAAAATTTAGAAATACCAAAAGATTCTTTATACATAAGCTATTCAGAATCTAATTTATGCTTAAGTATGTATGCATTCGGAAATTGTGTACATTGTTGGAATGTTAGATAGATATTTAAGAAATTCTAGTATGGATTATTGGATAGCAGCCAATAGAGTTATGAGATATCTTTAGAGAACAAAAAATTACATGCTCACATGTCGAAGTTCTGGTAAGTTAGAGATCATTAGGTTTACAGACTTCGATTCTAATAGAATATTGATGCAAATGAATTTTGTCACATGAGCTGCTAATTTTAGATTGAATAAAAAAAAAGACCACGTTAGTTATTTTGTGACAATAAATATGCATTCATTTATTCTATACACAATAGGAACACTTCAAACTTGAAGCACATAAATATTACGTTCCTAGTTGTTAAAGAAAATTCAGAGTGGTTGTGTGTCTATAGAGCATATTGGTACAAACTCTATAATTGCGCGCATATTAAGAAACTGTCACCCTAGGTCTTTCATGAGCACACTACTCATGTGGGTGTAATGTTATTTAAGGATATTCGGTTTTAGTGGGAGTTTGTAATTTTAAAAAATGCTCATTCGTTTTAGACACAATTTCGGTTACTTCGGTTTAAAGATATTTTAAGATTTTTCTGCAGAAATAAAGTTCTTTTGGTTTATGCACACTCTGAATTCAGTAAAGTTGATCTCACTAAGGTTTAGGAGGACCAGTTGGAAATAGACATGTATGGTTCACATTTCATGTAATTTTCCATGCTACACATCCATGATTGATCTATGTCATTTGACTATATTTGTATACGTGACCATTGATGGGTCCAGTCATGATTGATATGGCGAAGACCGCTTTGATCCTATGTGGATATAGTTGATGGACGAGATTGTTATAGAATACCTATTATATAATAGCAAAATTTTGAGCTCATAAGGTTGTACATTTATCAGGAAACATATGTTGCCCAAGTGGGAGATTGTTGGATTAAAATCCGCAGTTGTGGGCACATATGTAAAATGTATGTTGCTATTATAAAGTATGACACAAAATAAAGTGACCAATTAAGTTAAGCGTGTCATAGGTATTAAAATGTCATGGAAATAAAAGTGTAGATACCGTAAGATATATTTATAATTCAATGAGGGGCAGAGTTATAAATATTTAATAGTTGATTTAATAAATCAACTATATAAAGAGGTAGTGGTCCCCAAGAAATAGGTTAACTTGTTTTTCTCTCCTTCCCCGTCAGAGAGTTTTACGTCAAGAGATAACCTATCTTCTTGGAAAATCAATACCAAAGATTTGGATTTCCACATCAAGATTCAAGATTTTCAATCTATCAATGAATTCAGGTACGCTTCCGCACTCAGTTTATTCAGTTTATTATTCTTGATGATTTGACATGATAGATTCTGGGTTTTAGATTTCATATCTATTATTATTTAGTTCTAACACCCAGCTTAGTTTACCAGCATCTTCAAAATTCTGCAAATGCCGCAACCACATCGTGTGAACCTTGTTTCGGGTTTTGTTAGGCATCAATACCCTGTCGATCATCTGTAAAATATAAGCGCGAGCATATGCCTACAATACGAATATATATATATATATATATATATATATATATATATTAGCATATGTAAAAAATTATTATTTAAATAATATTCACTAAAAAAATTATTGTTACCTTCTTCACATTTTCGCATGCGTCGGTGGGTACATCTCTAAAATTATTCTGCAACCACACTAATTTTTTTTCTACTGCAAAAACGCTCCGGCGGAGCCCCTAGCCCATTCAAACATAAGTCATTCTAATGTTTAGTACCGGGACCAGTGATATCCTATCCATCATTAAGCAAATCCAAGATATAAGACACATCCTCCAGGGTAACCAAGGAAGGTGGAATGTGTGTGTCTCCGGCCTCCACCTCTCCAAAAGAGTGTTTACCAAATCAACGTCTATTTTCGCACCTCTAAAAATTTCGGATGCTTGCAAAAACCCGACCTCTTCTATGTACCGTTGGATCAACAAGTTGGGTGATCTCATCATCCAATTGTAAGAAACCTCCAGACGCCGTTCCATACCATTCTAAAAAATAAACACATAAGTATAAATTAAACTATATAAAAGAATATAAAAAAATATGTATGTATAAATAACAATATATAAAAAATAAAAAAAATAAAACTAGATAAAACTTACATTTCTCTGATGATAATCGAACATTTGCTTGTGATCCAACCTTATCAATCCCGCCATTATATCAAACATGAAAAACCAATCGAGATATTGAAAGGAAGTAGATTTGAGAGAGAGTAAATTTTTTGGTGTGGGGTAGAAGGGAGGGTGGGGGACCAATTTATAGTAGAAATCGTACCGATTAGGATGCGACTATTGAATGAAAATGGCGTCCTGTAGGACCCGACTTCCGTAAATCACACCCTACAGAACACGACTTCTTCATAACCCTAACGCGGTAAATAAATTTTCAACCGATGCAATTTATTATTGCGAAAATTGCGGCCCACAAAACGCGACTTCATCTTATCGCGACGAGTCGTTTGAAATTCTCGTGGAATTCGCGTCCTGTAGAACGCAAATTCAATTTATTTTTTTTAAAATAATAAATATCAGATAATATAATCCACATCGGACCGAAGTCGCGCCCTGTAGAATGCGAGTTTGAAAATCGTATCCTGCAAAACACGATTTACCCTTATATGTGAGCCGAATGAGAGGTATTTTTTTAAAATGTTGTTCTTAAAGAATTATTTTTCTAGATAAATTATCAAAAAAATATGTGGCTAAAATTCATGTCTAGAATGACTTTCTCAACAATGTCGAAACCAATAGTTAATGCAACATCTCCTCGATATTTAGACAACACCATCATATTGACGACTGACGACCTTTGTCACATTATATCCTCAATGCCGCTCGATTTGATATTAGACCATAGAAATCCAACGACTAGCAAAATATCGAGTCCAATTCAAATCACAATGCAACGCTGCATCAACTTGCTAGCAAGTATTCATTTTATTAATTATAATTAGATTTCATTCATATATTTTATTCAAATTTCTGTATTTTGTAATAGAATATAAAAAGGTATAAACAAAGTAAATATTAATAATAAAAAGTAATTTAATTATTTTATTTTAATCTCAAATTTTGAATACAAAATTGTGAAATTGTTGTTAACTTGTTATATTATAATTCTGAAGTTAGGCGAATCAATTGGAAGAAAATGTGTAATATATGAAATCTCATGCTGTCGCGTCCATTTAGTGGATGAATTGACATTCTTTATCACCTTTTCCGATGTACTTTCCACAATTTGATCAAATAAAATATAACTATTAAATCAAACTAACAATCAATAAATAGATAAAAAAATCAACAAAAGCTTAGGCCAAGTATAAAATGGGAGGAGTCTAATGCACATCAGGTTTAGATTATATTTTAAGTTAATTTTTTCGACAGGGAGGGATAGACAAAGGGTGGGACGTTCGATCAAGTTAAGTCAAAAAATTTGAAGTTATTCGAGTTTGTAAGTCTTATTTTACAATTCAAATTTTATTTGAAATTTTTTCGACTCGAGTTTATAAAATTCAAGTTAAGTCGAATCGAGTCGAGTTTCTATGCAAATTTAATTGTATATATATATATATATATATATATATATTTCTTCGTATATATATTTCTATATGCATATACATAGCGGTGCATGTATATATTTCTATATGCATATATTTAGGGCTAGACGTTGCACATATTGATTCAAATTTCAACGGCTTTCTATATGCATATATAATATACACATATATATTTTTTCATATTTTCACATGCGATATACATAACATATTAGAGATAATTGATAAAATCGACTAGAACTTAAAAAGTATCAACTAATTAATAAAAATTTCGAGTTATTTGAATTTTCATTTCATAACTCAGATTTTATTTGAAAATTTTTCGAGTTGAGTCAAGTTTATGAACTTACGAATCGAGTCAAAACGAGTCGATTATTTTCGCCTTGAGTCGAGTTTAATTTTGTCCACCCGAGAGAGAGAGAGAAAGAGAGCATGCCATACGTACACACAGTAGCAGAAGAACAGTAAGATAGCAGAGAAGTGTCCGACAATATAATTGGTGTCGGTCAGCGTTGGAAACAATAATTGGGGGCCTTGCCTGCTACCCCCGCACTTAGCCTATTAGCCGGATTTCTCGGTTGCCGCGATCTTTGCTCCTTTGATTTATGTTTTTATATTTATTTGTGCCTAATGTTTTCACCCCACTTGTATTTGTAGATTAAATTGGTTTGGGGAAACAGGCATGGACTTTTCTCCTTCTTCCGACCTGACATTGACCCAGTCTTTAACCCTGTCCTTGCCTCTTTCGGGTAGAGGTTTGCCGTAGGAGACATGTGGTGGTTACTGTTAATAGCCAAGCACGCGTGCGGCACCACCGTCTACCACCATTCACCCGAGCATTGAATGGTGAGTCTCATGCCAAGATTCTCTCTCTCAGCTTCTTGTGGGCAAATTGTATTAATGCTTTCGGTATCCGCTTGCTGTAAACATCAACCTTGAGTCTTGACCATGATGGGAACGTTTTTGAACCATTCTGCTCCTTCTTTTCCAGTTACTGTTGGAACCCGGTCTGTCTTGAACCTGAAATGTTTCGTTCTCTAGGATTCTATCACAATTTCAAATATCCATGCCTGTCTGTGTCTTGGTTACAGATTCGCAAACTAATGACAGCGACAGGACAACACATTGTCATATGTGTGACATGGTCACCATGTCCTGGACAGCAACCAAGGCCATGCAATTAAGTTGGACTGTTTGGATTGCTTGTGAAGTGGCGGAACCAACTTACGACAAGCAAATTTCCAAACTCTGCAAAATTCAGATGAAGTGACAAAAAGGGATCATATGAACTGGTTTTGAACATGCAAAGACATACCGAGGTGGTTCTTTGTTCTATCAATGGTAGATTGGACCTTTGATAAGAGTTTTTCAAACTCGAGCAGCTCCAATAAATTTTAAAAGTTATTAAAATATGCAGAAGTCGTTCATCTTTGTGGGGTTTAATTATAAATTAGCTAAAAGTTATGTGTGCTTAGTTGAATTTTGATTTTTTTATATCGATTGTTTGAGAGTTTTTTGTGTGTTTCGAATGATGTATAAGATATACTTAAAAGAACAGGCATCAGCTAAGCGTGAAGGGATTTGTCGATTCGATAACATAAACACACCATATGCTTAAAGGAAATATCATAAGATTTTAGGAGAAATAAAGACTTAATTATAATAATTTAAAAACTATTAATAATCTAAGAAAAATTAAACTATTCAAACCCGGAGCAATTGCTCCTCCCACCCTCTGTAGGGCTCAGCATGCTTAATTCAGAAGGGGTTTCAGTTGGCACCAAAGGCATATTTCAGTTGGCCTTGGACTCTGTTTTGGATTCATTTAGATTGAACATAATTTTGTTTTGATTTTGCATGGACATTATCTCATAGGCAGCCTTGATAACTACCCTAAGTGCGGGAAAGCTTTATCCAATAGGAGTTAATTTATCAGGGATTGTGAATTCTCAACCATCTCATTGGTCCTTAAAACAATTTTAACCAAATTTTGTTTTATCTGTAAAGGGGCTTTAGACGTAGAGAGTGCCAACTAGAAGGAATCATCCAAAAAATATGTATGACTCATGTTGTCATTGAATTTTCACCTAAATTCATCATTTTCGTTTTTTGGTTTTTGTATTATTATTATTTTCTCCATGTTTAGTTATTATTGTTATAATTATTGTTATTATTATGTATACATTATAGTGTAATTATTAGTTTATATTAGTATTATTATTAGATAGTTATTATAAAACAAAAAAGGGAGAAATCCACTTAGATTAAAACCAGCCCAATAAAAAGAGTCCAATACATAAATAAAATAAGGGTCTATATACAAGAAGGCCTAATCGGCCCAAACATAATAAAAACCTAAACCCTAATGCCCTAATTAGATGGAAGCGTGATCCAACGGCACAAATGAAGATGCCGAAAGCCCTAGCTGGAGATGCAGTGCCGCATAAGCTTAGCCGCTAGATCTGGGAGCAATTTAACGGCCCAAATCGCGTCATCAGAGGGCACATGGATTGTTACTCGCGCGTGGCAGTCACGCGCCTGACGTTCGAGCTTCCATCAATCATTTCACCTTCTCCGACGAAGCCCACGTTTCTCTTCTTCGTCTCGCCATTCCCGTCGGCATTGTTGTCATCATTTGCAACCACCGGAAACAAGGAAACACGCAAAGATTAAAATCAGAGTCAAAGCAAAGGGTGTCAAATCCCTAAATTGAAGCCCTATCCAAAATCAACTTGAAATCCAAATCGAGACTGAAGCGATTTGGGGAAGGATTAAGGGATTGAATTTGTGTAAATCAAGCATATTTTCATCTATAAAAGCCTTGTAATTTTCATGTACAATTCATAGACGATTGATACAGAAATCATACACAAAAAGTAGTCACGAAAAGCATTTAGAATTGAGGATAGCAAGCACTTGTACTCAGAGTTTTCAAAGGAATAAAGCAAGCTTTTTTTAGGTAATTTCTACTTGCGCATTCTAATCTAAAATAAGGAAAAGGGATAAGCTAAGGGTGTAAATGAACAGTGCTTTCGATGAACTGTTCGTGAACTGTTCGTATAATGTTTGTTTATGTTCGTTTATTAAGCTAAATAAATGAGTATGAACAAAAATGTTATGTTCGTTTAATAAACAAACGAACATAAACATAGGTGTGTTCGGTTCGTTTATGTTTACGTACAAACTCGTTTATGTTCGTTTAGAAGCTCATTTATAGACTCGTTTATGTTCGTTTAAAGGCTCTTTTATGTTCATTTATAAGCCCATTTATGTTCGTTTATTAGCTCGTTTATGTTCGTTTATAAAGTTCAAAGTAAGGGTATAAGACCGTGTAAAGAACTGATTTACACCGGTGTAAGAAAGTGTTGATTGTTTAGTAAATTAAAGAACTGATTTACATCGGTGTAAAACAGTGTTGATTGTTTAGTAAACTAAATAACTGATTTACACCGGTGTAAGTTGTCTTTCTTTCAATTTTTATTTTTTTCTTTCTTCAAATCATGAGTTCCATTTATTTCAAATCTCATAAATCAAAATATGAAAATATGTAATTTTAAGTCTAAAAATATGTGTAAAATTATAAACTTTAAATTTGAAAATTTTGTTAAACTAAGTAATAAATTCGGATTCAAATATCTGGATATAAATCATATTATAATTTATAAACACTTGTCTCCTTTAAAAAACCCATAGTTCAAAGTATATAAACCATATTATAACCCTAACCACCATTTTCCCTAATTTCTGTAACCGCATCCCTTTGAAAATAAACACTCGTCCCCTCACTCTTTCTTCTGATCAACCTCCGACCACCGGGCTTTCGGTTCTCCCTTGCGCCACTGTTCGCCGTCACCCTCTCCGTTCGTCGCCACCAATCATTCGAATCTTTGTGTCGCCTTCCTTTCATCTTCTTTGCCAATCTCTTTCGTTCGCCGCCACCAACCATTCAAATCTTTGTGTCGCCTTCCTTTCATCTTCTCTGTCAATTTCTTTCGTTCGTGTGTGTTGGGTGAGTATCACTATCAAATTCATATTTATGTTTTTAATCAGTGCTTGTGTTTTTAATCAGTGATTATATTTTTAATGGTATAAGCCTATTGGTTGTTTTCCTTTTATTTTCAAAGGATATATCTTGTTATTTGTTATATTGAATGCATTGGTTATATATATGGAGTTGAATCGGAGTATTTTATAGTTTTAGAATTCTCAAAATTAACTTCTGCTTGTGTATTTGAATTCTTAAAATTTGTTGCTTTGTGATATATATATGGAGTTGAATAGGAGACTTGGAGTATTTTATAGTTTTAGAGTTATTTTTGGTATTTTACGTTTACAGTAGAGTTTAAGAACATATTTTGGTTTTCATGTCTTATTAGGTTTTGTTGTAAGCTGCATTGATTTGTTCTCTATTTGTAGTGTAAAAATTTCTATTTGTCCTATGTAAACTAGGAGTCTGTATAAACTAATGTACTCAGTCTTTTGTAGGAGATTAATGATGCATTCGAATTTGTATTTTGTTGCAGCTTAATTTCGTCTTGGATTCAACATAGTTTCATCTTCAAGTCAAAAAATTGTTACAACTCTTGATAAATTTCTCAAAAGTATGCGAAAGAGTTTTTTATTTTGTATATTTTAGTAATATGTATATCTTCCTATAAGATCCGACATTCTGACTCTTTCTGACAGTCTCTCCAAAATGGTATTCGGGGAGATCGCAAAGAGTTCAGGGTGACATTTCAGAACTTTATTTGTGGTATATCATTCTCTTTTATCTTGTTTAAGCAATATGTATTATTACTTTTATAGAACTTGTTTATCATATTTGATGTTATTCATTAATAATGATTTGATTTTAAATTTTTTAGCATGTCATATAATTCGAAACAAGGTCATCATTCGTGTATTGGTTCTTCATCACCGATGGATGTCTTTGAAGGAAAAGGAAATGAAACTTTCAATGTTCGAGATACAACTCATGAAAGACCAACCCCTGAGGATCCCGAGTGTTTGGATGATATTGAAACTGACACTTATACGAGGAGAAATAAAAAGAAGACATCAACTGTTTGGTAGGAACTGACTGTAATTAAAATTGCTGATGGTATTAAAAAAGTACAGTGTAATCACTGTAAGATCAAACTTGCGAAGAACAAAAAAGGTTCAACTACACAATATAAAAGACACTTAGATGGTTGTGTGAGACATCAAATATCTTTAAAGGAACAATGCAATCTTTTTCTACCTTCACAATCACCTAGATCTGACAGTGTGAGTGTTATCCATACTTGAAAATATGACCAAACAAAGATCAGGGAAGTTGTTTCTCATATGATAATGGTTCATGAATTACCTTTTGCATTTTCTGAATATGAGCTATTCACTTTGTTGATGAAAACTACAAGTCCACTCTATACAAAGATCTCTCGTGTGACAGCCAAAATCGGTTGCTGAACAAGTTATGAGGTTGAGAAGAAGAGGTTAAATGGGTTGTTGAAGACAATGAATAAGATTAGAATTACAACCGATATGGGAAAGTCTGGTCAAAAGATTTAATACATGATCTTAACGGCTTATTTTGTGGACTCAGATTGGAATCTACAAAAAAAAAATTGAACTTTGTTGATGTGCCTTCTCCACATAGTGGAGTTGTTGTATATGACATATTGTACAAATGCTTACAAGACTGGGGTATTAAAGGAAAAGTGTGTTCAATTTTTATGGACAATGCTTCTTACAATGATACAGTTGTAAGAATGTTGAAAGATAGCTTTTCATTTCATAAAAGGCTTCTTTTGAATGAAAAATTGTTTCATGTCAGATGTTGTGCCCATATCTTGAACCTATTAGTGCATGATGGCCTTTCCGAAATTAAAGATGTGATTGGCAATGTAAGGGAAAGTGTGAAGCACATCACAGCATCCACGGTACGTTTGACTATGTTCAGTGATATTGTTAAACAACTTCAGTTGCCAAATAAGAGGTTGATTTTAGATTGTTGTACACGATGAAATGCAACATATGTTATGTTGTCATGTACATTGGAGTTTAAGGATGTGTTCCCGCGGTATGCTCAACGGGATGCAAGTTATAAGTATTTGCCAAGTGATGAAGATTGGGCGAAGGTTGAGGAAATTAGTTCTTTCTTGGCACTTTTTAATGAAGTTACCAATATTATCTTAGGTAAATAATTTTAATATATCTAATTTTTTCATTATTTTTTTAATTTTTATTTATGTTACTTGATTTAATATTTTTTCTTAATAAATATTGGGTTTTGATTATCCAATTTCAAATTTAATCCTTTCTGAATTTTGGACTTTCAAAGAGCTGTTGATGGAGAATTCTTTGAGTGAACAACTTTGGATGAGACAAATGGTCGATAAAATGCAAAAAAAATTTTTTTGATAAATAATGGGGTGAATGCAATTTGCTTATTTTTATTGTTGTCATACTAAATTTTCGGAATAAGGTGAAACTGATTGACTTCAGTTTTCATGTTATTTATTTTGAAGCGGAAGTTGTTAGACAAATTCGCATTGTACGTGATAGTTTATATGAGCTTTATAAGGAATATGTGTACGGATATACAATAGCTAATATTGGTACAATGACAAACAATGATGTGCAAGAAAATGTTGTCACCAATGCTTTTACCACTAGTAAAATAAGCAAGGGTAAAGTTATGATTGGAAGGTCCAAATTTAAGAGATATATTAGGAGTGTTGACACAATTGACAATGTCGAGTCTGAATTAGATATATACTTGAAAGAAGGAGTTTTCATTTGTAAGAAAAATAATGGCGATTTTGATGTCTTAGAGTGGTGGAAAGTTAATAACCTCAAATTTCAAATTTTATTTAAAATGGCTTGTGAAATCTTGTCTATTCCTATCACTATAGTGGCTTCAGAATCTGGTTTTAATGCTGGTGGTAGGGTGATTGATGCATATCGTTCATCTTTAGGAACTAATACGGTGTAAATGTTACTCTGTGGTTCTGATTGGTATCGAAACTTTTATGGGTTTAAAAAGAAAGTTAAAGTGGGTAATTTTTTAGTATTTGTTTTATTTATTTAATATCTGAAATTTTATTTAATTTAGTTATCTATTTTTTTAGAGCAATGAAGAAATTAAAAAGATTTCTTTGCTTTGAAGTTGAAATTTGAAGAATTACAAAAGTATTTATTTTTGTAATATTTTTACATTAAGTTACTTCATTTCTTCTAAATCTATTCTATTTGTTAGCTTTTTGCAGTTCCTAAAAATAAAATAATGTTACAAACTTGTTGTATTACAACTAGCTTTCCTTTCTAAAAATGCCTTTTCATTCAATGCTTGTTTGGTTGTAATTAAATCCTAATGAAGTCTAGAATCTTTGATTACGTGGTTGTTGGTAACTCTTTGTGAGGAAAATTGAATTTTTTATCTTTTATTTTGTTGTATCTTTTAGCGACATGTGAAAGTAAACATGACTACTGTAAATCTAGTTTGCATATCAGAAGTATAGAACATAATTTTGTGTGCATGAATGGATCTTTTGTAGTTGTGATATTGCTACTAACTCTTGATAGTTTATGATATCAGCTATGATTTCTTAGGAAAGCGGCGTAGCGAGAGCCTAAAGAACAAAGACCCAAAGCAAAGGAAAAGAAATTGGCCATGATATTTTCACATATTCTTGGATGAAATTTTGTGGATGTTTTTTTTTGTTATTTTTGTGGATGTTTTAGGATGAAAATACTTGTGAATGTTTCTAAGAATTTAAATTTTTATGCTTTTATTTTGTTGTTGTGGTACGTTCTATAAGTTAATGGTGAAGTTTATGTTGGTTTTATTTTATTTAAATTCTGTTTGTTTAGTTAAAATTCTAGAAAACATAAACGAACATGTTCGTGAACGCTAAACTAACATGTTCGCGAACGCTAAACGGACAAGTTGGTGAACGCTAAACGGACAAGTTGGCAAACGCTAAACGGACAAGTTGACGAACATATATAAACAATCATGTTCGTGAACGCTAAACGAACACGTTCGTGAACGTTAAACGAACAAATTGGCGAACATTTAAACAAACATGTTCGTGAACATTAAACGAACCGAGCCCGAACGCACCAAAAAATAAACGAACCGAACTTGAACATACCATTAAAAATTTAAACGAACACGAACTGAGTTCGGACACCTTTTAAAAAAATAAACGAACACGGACATACCCTTGTTCGTTCAAGCTCAGTTCGTTTACACCCCTAGATAAGCTTTACCTTTTTTTCTTTTTCTTCGCCATTGAGAAGCGTCTGAGGCCTCGTTTCGATGACAGATGCAAGTTTCGATTCTCACCATATTTTAAAAAATTGATTTAAAAAAAATGATTTTGAGGCTATGTTTTTTCTATTTCTTTTTTTTCTTCAGAAAAGATGTCGGATTTAAAAATAGTTTAAAAGGAGAAGTTTTAAACGTGAAAAAAGGAGGGGTTTCGAATTTTTGTCGTTGATAACAGCGGCCGGCGCGACGAGCATTACAGAGAAAAGGAGAAGAGCAGTCGCGGTATTGAAAAATTGAATATGAGGTTTTTTCTCTTTTATTTATCTTTTATACTAACCCGAGATTCGGCCCGTATTCAACTTTCAACTTGTGCCCTTTTTTCTCGGGACTTATACTGCGGCCCTTCATTTTTCAAACCATTCAATTTCGTCCTTTTCTTTCGCAATTTAGCACCGAATTTTTAATTGTTTTCATATCAGCCTTCGGATCTTGTTTTCATTTCAATTTGGTCACCAATTTTAATTTCAAAAATATTTTCATTATCTTTTTTTTTTATTTAAGTCTTTTTATTTATTTAATTTCAGTTATTTAATTTATTTAGTTTTAGCAATTTAATTTTAATTAATTTGCATTACTTGTTTGATGCTAAACTTGTTTAGTTTTAAACCTTAGGAATAAGTTCTTGAAAAACTTAGTTATAGCCCTTTGTGTGATGAAAAATTTTCTATATACTTTGGAAAATAAAGTACACTTAAATTATACTTTAACCCTAATTAGATTTTAAAACATGTAGACCTTGTAGGGTTATTAATCACAATTAGGTTTTAATTTATAAACTTTAACACATTTAATTTTTCTTTGATGTTTTGTTAAAAAGTGAAAGTTATTTTACTATTGTGTCCTATCAAACGGAAATGACGGGTTAGCGGTGATTGGAGTTCATTTTTCGGGTGGTAAGACCGTTAAAATAGACTTATATTTATAAAACGTACGAATAAATCGAAACTTTGTGAACTTGCAAATTCTAATTTTGAAACACTTTTTCAAATAAAATAAGGTACCAATTTTTGGGCATTGTGTGGGTGCTAACTCTTCCCCACGCGTAACCGATCACTGAACATGTTTTCTGGTTTTCGCAAACCAAAAATGTTATTTTAATAAATAAAATGTTTTATTAAAGTAATCATTGTTTTAAAAGTGATCCAATCAAACTTTTTAAAAAAGAATGGTGGCAATTCCGTTGATTTAAAATTTTAAAAAATGTCGGACTCGAAAAGGGTTGCGACAACTCCATCTCAAATATTAGCGAAAGTACACTTAACTAGTTGGTCAAATTTCCATCTTTATTCTTTCATATTTTCATAAGTCATGAGCTCAAAATTCAAACATTTTACTTCCTTCTTTTAAAGCCCCTTCTCCTCTAAATAGAATAAAAAAACATTAGCGAAAGCAGTTTTATTTGTACTACCTATTTTGAAGTGTCCCGCTGAATTAATCCTCCGTTGGAAGTTATTCAATTCATGAAAACATTGTTTTCTCCCTTATTTATCAAAGATGGACGGAGTGATTTTTATGTGATGGATCCATCTGCTATTTTTATTGAATAGTCTAAAAGTAGTTATAAGGTAGTATTTATTCATATATATTTTTATTTTTTTGATAAATTGAACCTATATCTCTTAAGATAAATATCATCTGATTTTCTACTGAGATACTTAGATCTACCAGCCCACTTCCTCAAGTGAGAGTTGAGATTGATTCTATCATTCATTTATCTCTCTCGTATAAAACGTCTTTTGAAAATAGCTAATAATAAAATGATTTATATTCAATATATTGGCGGTGAAAACTTTTAGCTTTCACAAGCGTCTTAATTTTGAGGTTTAGCGACTTAGTTTAGTGTGTATGGTGCACTTAGTTTAGTATGTATGGTTTAGGAGTTTAGGTGTAGAGGTGTAGAATTTAGAGACAAAGGTTAAAATTTAGGGGTTAAGATTTAGGGTTTAGAGGTTAGGGTTTAGGTTTTGGTGTAATATATTGAGGATTTAGGTTTTAACCTATAAACCCTAAATTATAACCTTAAACCCTAAATTTTATTAATAATTCTTAAATTCTAGACTACTAAACCTAAACCCATAAACCCTAAATTAAGTTTTTAAACACTAAAATTAAGGCCATTGTGTTTCCGCCGTCAGTATATCAAATAAGGATAAATTACAATGGAGGTCACTCAATTATGGTTAAGGTTACATTTAGATCACTCAATTATTAAAAGTTACATTTGAGTCACTCAATTATGGGTAATGTTACATTTGAGTCACCCAATTATTAAAGGTTACATTTGGATCACTCAATTATGGGGAAGATTACATTTGTGTTACCCTTCATATTTAAAAAAAGTCTATCAATTTGTGTATTAGATTAATTAATGATTTCAAATGAAGTACTCTAATGTTAACGAGGGTATGCAAGTGATTTGGAAGAAAAAATGACTAAATTGATGTACTTTTTTAAATACGAAAGGTGACCCAAACGTAACCTTACCCTTAATTGAGTGAACCAAATGTAACCTTTAATAATTTGGTGACCCAAATGTAACCTTACCCATGATTGAGTGACTCAAATGTAACTTTTAATAATTAAATGACCCAAATGTAACCATACCCATAATTGAGTGACCTTCATTGTAGTTTACCCATCAAATAATTATCTTAAAATAACAATAAAATCCAGAACAATTTTGTAAACAGTATTGAAAAGACTAATCGGTCGACAGTTCAGGGGTTGGGTTTTCTTCAAATTGCTGTTTTTGTTGTGTATAATTCCAGCCTTCCAGAGTTCTTTACTTAATGAATGAAAGGCTTTAATCAAAGGCAACTGCAACAGCGATGTCGAAACCCAGGCGACCACATTTTCTCAACGTCTTCTCCTTTTCTTCGAGTGCCAAAAGCCTGGTATTTTACTCTTTACCCTCCATGCAAGAATTAGAGTTTATGAATCCCATTTTAGATTAGCTAATTATATTTACCTTTTCTGATTATGATATTTTAACAGAAAATTCCTGTGGGATTTAAGACAAACTTGGAGGGGAAATTTTCTGGGTCAGTTTTGTTAGAAGGACCAAGTGGGTATAGTTGGGTTGTTGAACTAGTTCAAAAGAATGATGATTTGTTCTTTGATAAAGGGTGGGCTGATTTCGTTAGAGACCATAGCCTAGAATGTGGTGATTTTTTGGTTTTTAGGTATGACAGTGACTTGGTTTTTGATGTCAAAGTGTTTGATCAAAGCAATTGCGAGAAAGAAGTTGGTTTTCATTGTAAATGCAGTCAAGATAGTACCGAGTTTAATGGAATCGTGGGGCGGAAGAGATATAGGGAGGATGGAGGCGTTTCATTGGATCAAGATTGTGAAGAGTTAAAGAGAATTAGAGAGAGCTCGTTCGAATCCGATGGAGATGAAGATCATTGTGGCCATGAGCTGGTTCTTGCAACTAAAATTTGTCAAGGGTTAACTTCCTGTGATGAAAATCATGGTAAGGAAATGGCTCTCTTATTTTTTGGGATTTGTATATGGAATATTGTTTCATCATTGGTTTGAGAGTGTTTTTTATTTGTGTTATAATAATTTTGTTGCTTTTCATCTAGTAATGCTTCTAGAAAGGAATAGACACGACAACAAGTCGGCAACAAAAACTTGTTTTAATAATCGCCTACTAAAAACTATGGTATCGGTATAATTGGAGTCTTGTTTAGGTTTCATCATCTTATGTTAGTCTCTATGTCATTTATTTCATGACTTTGTAGTTGTGCTTGCATGCATGGACAGTCATTCCGTTTCTTGTTGGAACTTCAATGATGGTTTAGATCTCATCAATCCCTCTTATTAATGAGCCCCATCTCTTGAAACAGATGAAACCATCCTGAGAACCGGCAAAGAAGATGACTTGAATCTACATGGTACTGGCTGTATTCAAGAAGTAATAGGAGAATTTGAAGAGAAAAAGGTGGCTCAATCTTTTAATTCACGTTTCCCCTTTTTTGTTAGAATTATGAAAAGATTCAACGTCAGTGGTTCATATACATTGGTAAGTTGTTTCTTCTCACATATTTTGCTCCGGATCTTTTGTCTAGGACATTGTTCGCACAAGTGTTTACCTCTGCGCATTAGAAACTTGTCTTAATAATCCTTTGGCAGTTGGAGCTTTCGAACAAGTTCCTTAACCTATTGATAATCATGCTTTTACCTCTGGCAGTAGTTGGAAACAACGTCCTCTACTTATAAGGGGGACAACGTATAGATATAATGACTTCTGTCGTGTATTTGTTCCAGAATCAAGGACTGAACAACCTTTTTAATAATTACATTTTTGCTTACGTGTGGAAATTCTTCTAACCATTACCTGGTGTCTTGAATCAACTAGTTAAATCTTTTAGATATCTTATTTAGACACCATGAAACCTGCTTACGTATTCAAGTGCCGTTTTATTCTTTGTGATCTAGAATATTCCATATCAGTTTGTGATGGAACATCTTCCGAAGTGCAAGACTGAGATTGTGCTTCGGAATCTGAAAGGATCTTGTTGGACTGTGAATTCTGTGCCTACAACAAGAGTGCATACAAGCCACACTTTATGTGGTGGATGGTTGAGCTTTGTCCGTGGCAATGAGATAAAGGTCGGAGACATTTGTATTTTTGAATTTGTGCGCAAATTTGAATTCCATGTGCATATTCTTCGGGTTGGAAAGGAAGACCTGGGCAAGCAAAGTGGAAAAGCTGTTGCTAATGTGTTAATTGACAGGTCTGATTCTACTTTACTGAAGGATTTTGTAAAAAATGCTTCAAAGGTCCACTCAAAATCAGAAAGTGTTCAAAGTTGTGATAACAAAGGGTCTAAGATGCTTAACAAAAGGAAATATGGTAATACAGCAAACAGATCTGCAAGTGTTGTACTGTGCTCTTTGTCAAGGTCATGCAATGAAAGGCAAGGTAAAGTTTCTAATTGTTCTGTGCTTGATGTATATGCGAGATTATTCTTATTAGTAGAGGGATTGTGCTGCTACACTTGATGATGAGTGTTACCTTTATCTCATTGAGGAAAATTTAGTGTTTCTCTAAGCTTCCAGGGATAATATTTATGTTTATTGGACCATGGCTAACAGATATTCATCATGTTATCGCAATCCTTGGAATATCTGTAGATATTGATTCACTAGACTTATTGGTAAACCACTAAACCTGCATTCTAACTTGATTTGGCTTCTAAAACAGAAGCAGCAGTTGGTGGTTCGAGAACGATGTTGGCAATCGATGAAGAAAAAGCAGCTAGGTCTTTTGCTTCTGGTTTTCCTAATTTTGTAAGAATCATGAAAAAGTTCAATGTCAGTGGTTCATATACTCTGGTGAGCAATTTACTTTTCATTTCCCTCCCTTCATAAATGAAGCATGATCTCTTCTGTAACTAATTTGATGAATTAATTGGTTTCTTTGCTCAACAATGATAGCCCAAATCAAGAAATAAGTATGATACATATAAAGAGATGGAAGTTTTCTATGCTGAATATTGAAAACAAAGTAAAATAATTCTTCTTTATAATTCTTGGAAATTGATTTTAACTATTAGTAATTATTGCCAGCTAAATATATAGGAGGCATAGGTTCTTTGGGGATTATCTAGTATCAGTTTTCATTTACTATCTGGATCTTATGATGCAGAAAATACCATATAAGTTTTCAAAGGCGCATCTTCCCTACTGCAAAACACAAGTGGTGCTTCGTAATTTGCATGGCAGATGTTGGACTGTAAATTCTGTACCAGATTCAAAAGGTCGAACCGTGCATACCTTCTGTGGAGGATGGATGGCCTTTGTTCGTGATAATGACATAAAGATGGGTGACATCTGTGTATTTGAACTCGTCAACTTTTGTGAAATGCGTGTGCATATATCTGGGACAGGAAGAAAAGGGCTAGATTACCAACACACGTCTTTGTGAGGCAAAACACAACTTTAACTTCCAGGTGATGATAATTGATATGTATCGATGCACCCTTTTGGCTTCTCTCTCTATCCGTTTCTTTCGCTTTTGTCATGTGAATCCGAGCATGTGAAAGAAAAGGGTTTGAAAGAGCTTGGTTGCTTTAGGAGCATTTTCAGATAGTACATGCTTGATCTAATTGGTCTTATTATTATTGTACCGCCGTACTTCTCTAATGCTAACTTTGAGATGCAATTTCTTTGGACCTTTAGCAATCTGGTGCCTTTACCAAAGTCGTTCGGAGGGGAAAATCGTTTTTGAAACACACTAGCAGGATTTATGGAATGTGGTGGTCTAATTTGGATGGAGTTTTGGTATGGCTGCTGAATCTCTTTCACAGATTATGAAGAAAATTGCAGCAGTCATTCAGGATTTGATTATATGGATTCTATTAATGGCATTCTTTATCCTGCCATGGCCATGATATCTTGAGACGCTTTCTTAATTTGCTTTGCCTTTATTTGGTAGCTTTGATTAATTCCTTAGTTGACCTTGTATAGTAATTATATGTTTGATAAGCCTTAAAATATCATAATATGTTTAACAAGCTAGTATGTTATACAACCAAAAAGGGTTGGGTGTCGGGAGAGAACCGGGTTTGAATCTTGGAGACGACATTGTTAAGAATGAATCCTGAACATGAATCATAAAATGGACATATATTTTGTCAAAAAGATAGTATGTTATATGGTATTAAAAATGAAATACCATACGGGTACATGGGCCGAGGAAAGAACCCATTACATTTCAGGCCTCAATTTGTCGTGGAAAGCCCATTTAGGCTTTGGCTAAAAGAACAAAGATCTATTTTAGACCTTCTAACTTAAATTTTTGGTCGGGCTCTTGATTAATCTAGTAAATGTTTTTAAATTTTGACGAACCGGATGAAAAATGCATCTAATTGATTCTTTGAGCTTGAAAATTATATTAATCAAGTCCTTTAACTAACGGAAATCATCTTTGTTTGTTACTGTATTGACGTAAATATCCACTTATAAATGCATTTTCACATGGACTTAATTATCTCTTTAAATGTTCGAGACTTAATTGATCTTTAAGTAAAAATTAAAATAAGATAATAAAAAATATAAAACTTACAACTTTAAAATTAATTTGATTAAAAGTTAAAATATTATTAAAAATAAAATTTATAAAATAGATTAAAAACAATTTATTTTTTATTTTTTAAATATCAGAATAGGTAATTGATAAAACAATTGTACATTATTTAAACATATATACTTCATCTCATGGGTCAAACCTTCTAATTTTCCTTTTTTTTAAAAAAAAAAAATTGTAAGCTTTTATTTTCTCTAACAAAAAGAAGTGATAAAAATTCTAAATTAGAGCTTGTCTTTCCTTTTTTTTTTATAAAGAATTCTAAATTAGAGTTTGTCTTAGACGGTAACATATTCACAACGATATAAAAACAAAATTAGAGCATAATATAAATATATGCTTTTATAGCTTTATTATTCGTTTTGCCTTTCTGTCAATGCCGTATAGCCGAACGACAAGGAATTCAGGGTAAAGCACAAGCTATTGCAAACACAGCCATTCTAATCACTCTTTTGTGTCATTTTCACATTGCAAGCATATATTAATAAAGGGTAATTTGGGTCGGAGCTCTGACATTAGATCTTTTATGTAAAGTTAGAGATTTGAATTTTGACATTATAAATAAAGAAAATTAAGTTGAGAAGTTCGCTCTCATAATGGGCCTCTAAGATACTTAATTCGGATTAAACAATCATTTGATTGGACAATGGTTAAAACAAAAAAAAAAAATAAAAAAAAAATAAAAGGTAAATTATGTTGGAGGTCACCAATTATTAGTGAAGTTACAAACATGTCACTCGATTATTAGTGAAGTTACAAACGTGTCACTCAATTATTAAAACATACAATCGGATCACTCAATTCAAGTTTAGTTACGATCAGGTCACTCCTCTATAAAATACAAACAAATGTCTATCAAGGTTTGGTATAATGAATGTTTTAGTCCTCGAAACTTATATATTCTATTAATTTAGTCCAAGTTAAAAATAATTCAATAAATTTAACCTTTTATATAAAAAAATATCAATTTAGTCATTTTCTTCTCTCAAATTGTTTGTATACCCTCGTTCAGGGGTGGAGCCAGAAATTTATCTAATAGGTGTCATTTTCTCGAATAATATTTGAGAAGAATTAATTATTTATAAAGGGGTGTCA
Organism: Hibiscus trionum; assembly: GCA_030270665.1. Classification (NCBI taxonomy): domain Eukaryota; kingdom Viridiplantae; phylum Streptophyta; class Magnoliopsida; order Malvales; family Malvaceae; genus Hibiscus; species Hibiscus trionum. Next base: position 4,121,654 of record BSYR01000016.1, read on the forward strand.
TTTATTTATAAGGGTGTCAATTATATATATATATATATTAAATTTTTTATATACAAACTATATAAAAAATACAATTTAAAAAAATGGGGTGTCAACACACACCCCAATTGTGGGTGTGGCTCCGCCCATACCCTCATTAACATTAGAGTACTTCATTTGAAATCATTAATTAATTTAATACACAAATTTATAAATAAAAAAGATATTTATAATTATTTTTTAATATTAAATTTGTAATTAATATTTATATTAAATTAAACTCATTAAAATTTATTTAAAATTTTACGTAAACCTTCAGGTTTTAGTTACTATTATTGCGCGAGTTATTGAATTTATATTATTAAATAAATTTCTTAAAGTTTCTGCAAGTGTGCATATTTTCATTAAAAATTCTGTATGATTTTTACAATAATTTTAATTTTTTTGTTTTTATTTACAAATTAATTGATTATTAAACAATTTTTATTATTATAAAAATTTATAAATCTTTTTTTGTTCATATTCAAACACATGTCACATAAATTATTTTTACATAATGAACACAAGCCTACATAAAACAATAACAAATAGTATTTTCATTACATCAATATCTAATATTATTTTTATATATGATTCATTATTCAAGAAGTGACCCACTCCTTTATGAAAAAAAAATAATGACGTGTAAATGCGGTCCTAAAGGACCATGATAACAATGGATAAAAAATTAGGCCGGAAGGACCATGTCGGGAGAATATTGACAATATTGTAAGGTACCACAGAGAGAATTTATTATTCCATTGAACTGGCCAAATAGGGAGAGAGAATAAAAATAAAATGCCATGGGAAGCATAGGATCAATTATATATATATATAATTTTAAATTAAAGTGCTGGATGTAATATTATGATATATTATTTTTAAGAGAAAATTAAATTTCACACAAAATAATATCATTAGAAGAGATAATCATGAACCTTGAAAGTTTAGTCCTCAAAGACGAATTAAATACCAACAATTAGTTGGTTTAGCGTGATGATGCACTAAATTTTTTAAGTAAGATCAGAGGTTTGAATTTTAACATTGTAAATATTGAACATTTGTAAAGTTTAATCCGAATTAGTCAGATAAAACTGATATCTCGATTGATATAGCTGTTGAAATTGAAAATTGTGGGTAAAAAACCATATCACTACAAGTCTACAACCGGGGACCTAGAACCTTACGAGTACTACACAACACACATGATGAGAAAACAAATCATCCATTCCCCCACTCAACTTGCAGTCTTCACTTTCTGCACTTTGTAGCGATTGTTTCTTGGACTAACTTTCTGTATAGCTCGTACGGCCTTTTCTTTGGTTCCATCTTTTCTGTCTCATTCATTCCTCTCCTTCTCTTTTCGTTTTCCATTTCATCAATTAAAACCCTTCGTACCCGGTCCCCTCCTCTCTTTTCCCTCTCCTACTCGATTCAGTGTCGGATATGTTTATGTATACGTTCAAATTTATTGAAAAAACAATTAATGATTGAGATTAAGATCTTAAATTAGTGTTGCAGGAAGTCTTATAATTTCCTTTTGTTTTTTCATGCAGAGAGCATCGAATATCGTACAGAAACCAACGTAAGGAGCCTGCCAACTAGGGTTTGTTTATTCTCTTATATGCTGCAGTGAATATGTGATGGAATATGGTGGTGCACAGCAGCCTAAACGGCGTTGATTACGGTGATTCCTCCCCTTCATTCGTTTCTGTTTTGTCTGATCTCAATGGGAGGTGCCGGTGGTGTCGAATTTCGAAGCCAAAACATGTTACTCTCACTTTGTCCACCAATCACAGAGGCGAAGTTACTATTCTTCCCGTTTTCTTTTAATCTTTTCGTATGGAAAGAAATGAAGCTTGTTTTTGCATGATTTGCAAATCTCTATTTGGTCTTTAATGATGGACTCTTCTTATATCCTTCTCTTTCACTGACCATACCTTTGTTGTACAAATGATATTAGCTTCTAACATTATTAACGATGATATTAAACCTATTTAGATTCGAATCTTAAAGATAAAATTGTCGGAAAGATAGAAAAAAAGACACGCAAATTGTTCTCGTTCGTAAGACAATCAATCCTATGGCATATGGAATATAGCCCAAGCATTCAGTAACATGAAGACATGACTTGACTAATCCAAATCGACTCGTGTTACACACCTAGTTATGGTGAGTGAGTTTTCCAGCGAGAATTTGCTGCATATACAAAGCCTCGAACTCGAAACTTACTTAAGCGATATCAATTTTTTTACCACTCGTACTAACATGTTGGTTAAAACTTATTAATTCATTAATTAGAAAAGAAAGCAACAAAAAAATAAATATTCCAAAATCAAATAAAGTAACAGAAGAAGCCAAAATGTTTCTCATTTCCCGGGGAATCTAGAGCGCATCAGGCGCTGACCCTGGCTTTTGGACACAATTAACAAATGGTTAAAGCATTTAACCACAATTTATTTTAGATATATTCAGCTTGGTAAAAATATTCAACTCAGTTAAATTAGTCTCTATTTTAACCATTAAAATAAAGATTATTGTCCCATATACAAGCAGTAATTTTTTTTATATATATATATACAAGTGTCTCATTTCAGGGTTTAGGGTTTACAATTTAAGGGGTTTAAAATTTAGGGTTCATAGTTATAATTTAAGGGTTATGGTTAGAATTTAGGGTTCAAGGTTAATGTTTAAGTTTTAGCGTAATATGGTTAGGGATTTAGGTTTTAACCTATAGACCTTAAATTTTAACCAAACCCAAAATTCTATCAACAACCCCTAAATTCAAATCTACTACACTTAAATCCCTAAACCATAAACCCTAAATGAAATTTTTAAACCCTAAAATTAAAATTTTCGTGTAAACAAAGTTTCCACCAACATTTGTGTATGTAATAATTGCTCTTAAAATAAATGGATTAATATCCTATACACAGGCGGTGGAAACTTAAAGTTTCCACAAGCGCCTTATTTTAGGGTATAGGGAGTTAGTTTAGGGTATAGGATTTAGGAGTTTAGGTGTAGTGGTTTAGAATTTAGGAATAGTTGTTTCAATTTAAGGTTTAGGGTTATAATTTAGGGTTTATATGTTAGGGTTTAGTTTTTAGGGTAATATAGTAAGGATTTAGGTTTTAACATATAAACCCTAAATTATAACCCTAAACCATAAATTGAAACAACTATCCATAAATTCTAACCTCCTACACCTAAACCCCTAAACCATATACCATAAACTAACTCCCTATACCCTAAAACTAAGGCGCTTGTGGAAACTTTCAGTTTTCACCGCCTGTGTATAGAATATTTATCCAAAATAAATAGACAAACAACGTCCATATATATATCCATATCCATAGTCCATACCAATATACATATATTTAATAATTTACATATTTTGAGAAAAAAAGATTTAAACTATATATTTTAGACTTAAGGGGATAAAAAGTCCTTAAACTTTTAAAAAATTAATTAAGCCTCTATTTTTTGTACGAATTTAATCCTTTAAACCAAGAAGTTTAATGAATTAAGTCTTTGAACCAAGAAACTGAATCAATTAAGTCATTTGACTAAATTTGACCATTAAATCTTGACATTTTTTTCTTTAGATATTACTGGCATATGATAGACTATAGTCTATCATGTTAGATTTACAAAAAAAATAATCAAAAAATATGTTTTATAAGTTTTTTAGAACTTTTAAGATTTTTTAAATAAAACAAAAAAATTATGAAAATGTCAAGTGAAAATACTATGACATGATACACTGCACTAACAAATAAATCTATCAAGATTTAATTGCTAAAATTAATTAAATTTCTTGGTTCAATAACTTAATTAGATGCAAAAATTTTTAAAAACTTTATTAATTTTTATCGAAAGTTCAAAAATTTCTTGTACCCTTGAGCCTATATTTAATAACTCTATTCAGGTTTGATATGGCAATGAAAAGCCATTGGTGTTGGAGAATATGATAATAAATTAAGATATTATAGTCAGTACAATAACAAGAATGAAACTGAATTGTTTAAAAAAGACTTATCATAAGAATGAAAACTGAATTGTTTAAACAAGAATTAACCTTATTTTAGGGTTTAAGAATTTATGTTGGAGTTTTAGGTTTAAAGGTTTAGGTTGTAGGGCGCAGAATTTAAGATTTATTATTAGAATTTAGAGTTTAGGGTCTAGATTTTATAGTTTAAATACAAAGAGTTATGTATTTTTTACACAATTTGTGTTAATAGGACTGGGCGTTCGATCGAGTCAAATTTTTTTGAGTTATTCGAGTTTGCAAGTCCTGTTTTATGATTCAAACTTCATTTGAAATTTTTTCAAATCGAGTCAAGTTTATGAAATTCGAGCCGAGTCGAGTTTTCGAGTTTCTGTACAAATTTAATTGTACATATATATTTCTATATGTATATACGTAGCGGTGCACATATATATTTCTATAGGCATATACTTAGGGGTGGGCGGTGCATATATTGATTCTAATTTTAACAGCTTTCTATATGCATATACGATATACATATATATATATATAATTCTTTATATTTTCACATGTGATATACATAATATATCATGCAGAATTGACAGACTCGACTAGAATATGAAAAGTGATCAACTAATTACTTAAAATTTCGAGTTATTCGAATTTCCATTTCATAACTCAAACTTTTATTTGAAATTTTTTCGAGTCGAATTTTTGAAATTACGAGTCAAGTCAAAACGAGTTAATTTTGTCCGCCTCGAGCCGAGCTGAATAATTAAGTTTTTTAAGTCGAGTCGAGTTTTATCCATTACCTATGCATTGAAATATAAAAATAAAGTGTTAACATAACCTAGAATGTGGCTGTGTTTAAATTTGCTTATAAAATTAAAAAATGTAAACCTAATAAATTAAAGGGAAAATCAGCAAATAAAACGGAGATTTGAAGAATTCTGAACAACAGAAAAGAACAAAGAAAGAGCTTTAATGTAAAACGTGGACAAGGTCACGTGACAATGACCCTGTTGCCGCCGAGGAATTTGCTGGTTTATTTATTATGATCATTATTAATATATATTTCGTTTTTTTTCAGGACATAATAAGAAAATAAAAATAGGAAAATAAAGATGAAAAAAACTTTGATACTCAGGATAAATTTTAGTTTACACCTACTTTTTAATTTAAGAGGTTAGGAATTTAGTTTAAAGTTTAAAGTTTAGGAATTTAAGTTTTATAGTGTAAAATTTAAAGTTGGTATTTAAAATTTAGGGTAAAAGTTTAGAGTTTATGGTTTAATCTTTTGGAGCTTAGGACTAAAAATTTAAAATTTTATTTTTATAGTGTAAATAGATAATCATGTGTAAAATAAATTTTACACCGTCTGTATATCAAAATTTTATACAATAAAAATACCGTATAATTATTTAGAGAAGTAAGTGAAAAGGAACAATTGTTAATGACTTTTCCCAACTTGTCCTCTGTTAGGATTAATTTTTTTGGTGAAGTACATTAAATGGTCATTAAATTATTTCAAAAAATACAAAATGATCATCAAATTTTTAAAAATTACATAATGAGCATTAAATTTTAATTTTTATTATAAAATAGTCACTGAGCAGTTAACTTCCGTTAAGTTGGTGATATGATAGTTACGGAAATTTGTATAAGAGAACATTTAATCCTCAATATTTGTACATTCAATCAATATAAGTATCAATAGTGAGGGTTAAATTATGACTAAATTGATTGAATGTGTAAATATGAAGGATTAGATGTGATATTGATTAAATTTTTGTAATTGCCACGTCATTCACTTAACCACAATTAACAGCTCAGTGAATATTTCGTAACAAAAACTAAAATTTAATGTTCATTATGTAACTTTTAAAAATTTAATGATCATTTTAACTTTTTAAAATAGTTTAGTGATTATTTATATATTTTTTTATCTAAATAGTACACAGTTGTCGGTGAATTTTTAGTGCAAAATTGAAAGACTAAAATAAAAATTATAAAAAGGGAAAATGAAGATAGTGTTAAAAAATATACACAATACATGTTAACCCAAATACAAATATAGGTCAGGTAATAACGTGTGTTTGAGAGCTTTGACTCTAATTTACTTTCACTGATTGATTAAAGTTCTAACACAAGTGCTTAACCCCTTGTGTTTCAGTGGCAAAAGATAATGTTTATCATCTTAGTGACCCGGGTTCGAGCATCAGTATTGCTATACTGTGTATATCTTTTTAAAAAAGACTAAAAAAATTCAACAAATACTACTATTGCATCACACCAGCATATTAAAAAAAAAATTCTAACACAAGTGTCATTTAAATTTAAAAATTTTAAAAGAATATTCCATAAAATGACTTGTTTTATGGGTTAATGATATTTTTTATAAAAAAAATTGACATTAAGAATGTGGTATATGTTTACAATTTTAAATTAATTTCTAATATAAAATACATTTTCTTTTTTAGAGAGACATTCTCCTTTATATAGTTATGAAAATTGAGATTGGAATATAAAAGTTATATTATTCTCTAGCCGAAGTTAAAAAAAAAAAAGGCTAAAGAAAGGGTCACACAGCTAGACTCCAAGCTCCAAATAGGACAAGCATAAAAAAACTAGAGTAAAAGGACCAAGTCATCAACCTATTAATTACCACTCCATCAATTCCACCTTTGCTTGAACTTTTGTTAAAATATGAGCTCCATTAATATTATTAACATAGTTTGGTCCAAATGGCAAGCACTTTGATATTATCTAAGTAGTTTCTGAGTTTGAGATTTTGTATATAGAAATTTTTTGTTAGAAGACTCATCTATCAAAATCAGATGTACGACACCGGTTAATCCAAATTAATCAGAACAAATTCGTAAGAGTAAGGAGTACAACAAAAAAAATATGAGCTCCATTAGAAAAAAAACCAACAACTAGTAATTTAAAAATGTGATTACTTACAAAGCGAAAAACAGAGAATACATATTTTTTGAATAGTCTTAATGTGATTACAAGGTAGTATCTACTAGCGATGAGAGTTTTTAAACTTTAAAAGTTATTATCTTATTAGTTTTATTCAAACGGTAATGTGTATCCATCAAGTGATTCTAGTAAAAAAAAATATTATTATTTTTAAATAATTTGAATTCGAACAATTTTATCTGTGTAATATATACCAAACCTCTCTATCTAGGATGGAAATCATCTGCCCCCAAAGTATGCCCCCATTTGTGCCCCCACTTTAAAATAGTGGGTTTAGGGTTTAGAGTTTGGGGTTTAAGGTTGGTGCTTAGGGTTAGGGGTAGGGAATTAGAGGTAGGGTGTATTTTTTAGGATTTAGGGTTTAGGATATAAAAATTAGGGTTATGGGGCAAGATTTAATTTTTAAGTATTTTTAGGCAGGGGCATAGAAGGAGGCATGGTTAAGAGGCAAGAGATTTTTACCCCTCTATCTAATTCCCCATTATAAAACAAGGGTAAGACATAATTCACTATTTCCCTTCCCCTTTCTTTTTCCCTTCTCTTTCTCTCGGGGGGAAAACGTGTCTGATCCTATTCCTTCTCAGCGTCCTTAGTTGCCCTTTTCCCTTCACCAGAAAAGAAAAAGAAAAAACCTCAGTTACTTTCTCTTTTCCTGCAACTTTCTTATTTGGTTTAATCTGGTCCTTTTAACCTTTGGTATTTTCTAATAAACCCACATTCCACTAAAAAAAAACCCTATATTCTTGTTTACTCATTCGCTCCTTCTCCCACAACACCCATGCAAATCATGAGGCACTCATGATACAATCACACAATCCACAGCACTCAAGCCCTTCCTTCCTTTCTATTTAGACCTTTCCCTTTTCCTAATGTTCACAAGCTCAACAGCTACAATGAGGACCACACCTTTGCCTGATTTATCCTTGCAGATTTGCCCACCATCCCTTTCGGATCCTACGGCTAAAGGAATGGCCTACGATGGGTTATCAACAAAATCGATCAGCAGTGATAGGAGCTCCACGACTGATTCTTCTACTTGCAGTGGAAGCAACCCAGGCCCAACGTTGAGCTTAGGGTTGGAGACGGCAGCTTTGGGTCTTAATCAGCGGCACCATCGATATCAACCTCAAATCAATGGCCGTGATTTCAAGAGAAATGCAAGGGTGATCAATGGAGTGGTGAAAAGAAGCATCAGAGCTCCAAGAATGAGATGGACCACCACCCTCCATGCTCATTTTGTTCATGCAGTCCAGCTTCTCGGAGGCCATGAAAGTAATATACTACTAAACAACCCAAGATTTATCTTTTTTCCGGACAAAATCATAACAAGTTCTTACATCTTTGTATTGACAATTACTGTCACAGGAGCAACACCGAAGTCTGTCCTAGAGTTGATGAATGTCAAGGATCTAACCCTAGCTCACGTGAAGAGTCACCTGCAGGTACCTTCATCGTGTATCTGGTTTTGTTTTTTTATTATGATTCAACAGTAGTGGGATCATGGGATGTGGGAGAAACAAAGGGGTGAGGACAAAGGGCATATTCTAGATGGTAATCTTAGCAATGTGGACTTTATTTTTTCTTCTCATTATTGTTCTGTGTTCATGCAGATGTATAGAACAGTGAAGAGCACTGACAAGGGATCAGGTAATTGTAATTAGTTTACTACCGTCGTTTCGTGTTTATCGTGATTGTAAACGTAACGAATGTTGTATAATCTCTTTGAACAGACATGGGATTGACCCAAAGCACAGAGATTGTTGATTTGGATGAAAGACTACCATGCGGGAAACTGCAGATGACCCAAAGGTGAGGACAATCTGCAAACTGCAACATCTCCTCCATCGATCTGTTTCCTTTTTAATTTGTTTTGATCATCACAGAAGCTGCATCGTTTGTCTTCTCTATCTTCACCAAGTTAGAAAAATTAAATAACATTTTGTCTAATTTAAATGAATGCATTAATTAGGTTGGATCGTACATGAATATATATACACACATATCCTTGACTGTGGACAGTTTTGGTCCAACATGTTGTTTGTCGTTGTCTGTGGTGTATATAAGGCCGGTTTAAGTCGAATATATTAATCCTAATTATAATTTATACCTGTCTAAGTTCCGATAAGTTTTTATGAAATTTTGAATTATTTGGACTCATTGTTTAGCAAATAAAAAATATGATTATATGAGTTTTTGCTCATAGCTCCGAAAATGTCCGAGACGGTCATGCCTTCACTATATAGATCTTCCTCTTCTTGGAAGATAGGATTGTGATATTTCATCTTGATTGCAGCGATTCATGGTTATCCGCAATGGAGACGAATAATTCGAGCAAATCACGCCATGGAAATGGCTTGACATTTAAGTTGAATGATGCCAAGGTGGACGTAGAGAAGGCAGAGCTTCAAGTGTCGGATAATATAGTGAAGGAAAGATTAGATTCCAGCTCTTTGTCACCTTCAGACAAATTACTTAACCTGGAATTCACCCTCGGGAGGCCAAGCTGGCAATTGGACTATGCTGAATCTTCAAACGACTTACCTCTTCTCAACTGTTAGAGACACCATTAAAACCAGCTAATATAATGTTTTTTTTCCTGTCGGGAAATATCTAACGTGCATGAAATTTGCTTGTTCCGTGTTGTTTTTAAAAGAAACAGGTGAAACGAAACTGTTTGTTTTTGTAGACTTGTAATATGGTTTTGATGGCATCGTGGGAACAAACAAGCAAACACAGAGTGTAAATCCAGCAAATCATCTTGATATTTATGAGCCATGGATTTGAAATTGGATGGTAATGTCGCATAGAGGGAGGTGAGGGGCAGCGGACTTAAAAGTTTGAACGTACGATTTGATAAGAGATATGCGTCCAAATCATACAAATTATACGTTTTCTGATATGTATTAATGGAGTTGTAAGTACTCCAAAAGGCGTGATAATTCTCTTAGGACCCCATTAGAATTGCCATGATTGTTCTTCTTGCATAGAGGCTTTAAGGGACCACCGAGTTTGACTGGTTCTTTCAATGGACTATCTGTATTTTGTATAATTGAAACATATATTTATTTCTATAGACTTCTCGAGTGCCTGATTGATTCTACTCATATAAAGAGATTATGTGTTTAACTTCACTCGAGTTTATAATCTTTAGAAATTTACAATTGTATGATTATCATCTGGATGAAAATCTTTTCCCCTTTTAGGTACGTGCTCTCACTAAGAGGTAAACGGTTGACTATAAAATGTGCTCCGTTTTCATTGGTAGAAATCGAACTCCTGACCACATAATTAAGGGATAAAATGAGCAACCACCACACCACATCTCATAGTTTATAATGTCACAATATTAATAGAACTAGTACTTAATCAATAAATGAAACATTAATTTTAAATATTGTTAGTGTAGTTGTGTCATAGCGGCACTATAGGTTAGTGGTAACTAGGAGAAAACACTGAAAACGTAAAAAAATTGTGTACCCAGTTCTGATCTATGATCCTACGTCTGCGGAGCCTTGTTCAAAGAAAAGTTAACTATAATCTTGTAACTATTTTTAAATATAACATACATGATTCTTCAACCTAACTATACATGCTAGTTGTAGGCTCTTCCCGTATAATATTATCCTAGTTATTCTCACCCTAAGAGGGCGTTTGGTTTAGGAACATTCTTTTTAGGGGGTAATGCTACATTTTTAATAGTACCTTATTTCCTCCAAAATGATGAGAATGTCATTCCCACTCTATTTTTGGGTATTACATTATTCCTAACACCTTAGACTAAAATACCTTTACACTACACCAGACTTGTTCTATGGCGGCGCTATTCCTGGCGTTTTCGAAACAAACGCCGCCAAAATTTTACTTATAACGGCGTTTATGAAACAAACTCCACAAAATGGGAACATTGGCGGCGTTTTTATAACAAACGTCGCGATAGGGGGACATATAGTGGCGTTTTCTATAATAAATGCTGCAATCAGTTTCATGTTAGTGGCGTTTTCTACCGTAAACGCCGGTAAATGTTTCATGTTAGTGGCGTTCTTTAATAAACGCCACAATAGGTGTAGGGTTAGTGGCGTTGTTTAGAATAAACGCCGTTATAGGTGTATGGTTAGTGGCGTTTGTTAGAATAAACCCCGCCATAGATTTCTTAAACCAACATTTATTCTCAGTCGCTTAACGGATGTAATCACGGATAAATAACTAATGAGATTAAAGGTTCAATATAGGGATTTGTATTTTCGGTCGCATAACGGATGTAATCACGACCATTGTAAGTATTGCGATCGTGAATTTTTCAAAAAACAAAAATATCATAATTTTAGAGTGGCAAAACCTCTATATAACAACTGTTATAACAAACATAGACTGTTATTTAAATTATCACCTTTATAAAAATCAATTCAGATTAGCTGATCAAATTATCAATAGTCAAATATCGTATAAAAATATTAAAATGTAAATTCGGTTAGTGGCGTTTTTATTACAAACGCCGCAATAGGTGAAGGGTTAGTGGCGTTTTTTATTACAAACGCCGCCATAGGTTAAGGGTTAGTGGCGTTTTATACGACAAACGCCGCCATAGGTTAGGGTTCGTGGCGTTTTATACGACAAACGCCGCCATAGGTTAGGGTTCGTGGCGTTTTTTACAAGAAACGCCGATATAGTTTAAACACACCGTTTTAATCAGATATATCTCCCAATCTCAGACTTCTATCCATCGTGCAAATTAAAAAATCCCCAAATTAATCTAGTTGTGCCCTAGCCGCTCCTGCTCCTCTTGCCGTGTCGCTCCTGGTCGGTCCTCGCCGTCGACCGTCGCTCCTCGCCTTCGACCGTCGGCCAATAGGTTAGTGATCTCTCGTTTCCTTTTGAGAGTTCAACTTATGCAGAATAATAGGTTAAAGGTTGAATTCATACATTTTATCATTCTTTACGGCCCTCTTTTTTCATTATGCCAAATAATTTGAAGTTTTGTTATTTATTGTGCAGGTTCTATTCCTTCCTCAATCTTCAACATTTCTTCATTGCTAATCTATTTTTCTGGGAAGCAACAACTTTTCAGGTAAGCTAATTACCGTGTAACTTTCTTTTTCTTTTTATATTGGTGTAGTTTGTTTTAGTTTCGCAATATAATAGTATTTGTAGCAAACCTTAAAACCCATTGCTGTCTTGCAATTTATTTATTGAATATGAGAGAAATAGAGTACATGAATTCTAGTTCTGATTACAGACCAGCCAAAACCACCTAAATTCCATAAATGGAAACGTAAAGATACAAAACATAACATAATTTCTTTTTACAAATTTTAATTCTAATCATAATCTTAATCCTACTTAGAGGAGGGCAAAAGGGACTCTAGAGGAATGAAGGCGGTGCTGCTATGGGTGTGCAAAAACGAGTTTGCTTAACCATTAGCAAATTATTTCGTTTAACTGATAGGTTTGGGTCACTCAATTCTAATTATAATCTTAATCCCTGACTTTATTTGTGAAACATAATGTCTCATCCAACTAAAACAACGAATAGTCTATCCTTAAAATTTTCTTAACGAAGATTTAATTTATATTTTGATAGATAAAGATGACATTATTTTCATGTTGACATTCATGTAAAAGGGGAAATTAGGAGACCTTCCAACAAGGCATACTTTTTTTTCTGAATGCATTGGCAGTGGAAGAAGCCCACACTGTGAGTGCCATTCTAATGGATGTCGATCTACGATTGATTGCTTTGTTTATGGGCTTTCGGGGGATGAAATAAAGAGAAGGTTTTATCTTGAATGAATGTAAATTGAATTGTGGTTTTAGCTTATATTTAACTATAAAATTATATAATGAAAAGAAAATGAAGATAAAAAAGTTTTGCAAGGTACCTAGTAGAACAAAGCCACAAGATGTGTACAAGCAATAAAAAAGAATCCAATGAATCAAAATCTAGACAATATAATTGCGTGTCTCATTAAAAACTAATAATTTCAGTAATTTGATATAATACATTAACAAAATCTAATTAAGTGAAAACTAATAATTCCATTAATTTGATATTATAAGCATGTTTGATAATGAAAAAAAATCAAACATGTTTATAATTTTTCAATTTATAAAACAACACCTACCTAAATAAAATAAATACAACATGAATACATGAGATGATGATGAAAGGGTAGTTGCAGTGTCATCAAACTTGTGAGATTTGTATACGTAAAGATTCAGGGGGAAAAATCTAAAGGACTTAATAATGTAATAGAAAAAATACAATGTAAAAATAAAAAGTAATGAAAGGAGTAAAGTTCAGTTATTTAACTAATAGTAAGATTTGTATACGAAAAGATTGTTTCAGAGAATGCCATTCCAGAATTAGTTGATTAAGTCTATCTTGATGTGATTTATTTTTTTAGTGATTTGGGTTTGAGTAATGAAGAAACAAATGATGATGATTTGTCTGGTGTTGGATCCTCGCAAGTTTCGAAGACAGTTGAAAATATAGAGATTGATGGTAATGTTCAACACTTTTTAATTGATTGTTGTTTGTTATTATTAACTTGATTTTAAAAATTTTATTAAATTATTTCTTATATAGGTGGAAATGGTCAAAGTCGTAAGAGTAGAGGGCGCACGACGTTGAATGACTTGTACAATCTTCCCGCTGGTGAACGCGTGAAAGTTTCAAGAAACGATATCGGCCAACCCATTGGGGCAGAAGCAGGTGTTCTGGGCAGTTACTTAGTCATTGCACGCAACAATGCGATTTTGCCGATCAATTATGAGTCATGGCGTCAGATGCCGAATAGTAACAAAAATCAGGCTCTGAAACTTGTTAAGGTAATAATGTCATTGTAATAATAATCTATTACAATTCAATACACTATTTATATTTGCTTTGATTGTGTCATTTGTAGGATAATTTTTTAGAAGTTTCAGACGATTATTTGAAGCATGCATTAGGAAAAAAATGGAGAGACAATAAGAGTTTCTTGAAGAAGACATATTTCAAGAACGATCTCACTCTTCAAGAGAAGCTGCAAAATATCCCGCCGGGAATTCTCTGATATCAATGGGAAGATGCAGTCAGGTTTTGGAGTTCAACGAAAGGAGAGGTATGATCGATGCACTTTAAAAAATTGTCATTATAATATTGACTTTATACATAATGCAAATTTTAAATTGTAGGATCGAGAGCGCGTTGGAGTTGCTAGCAGACAAAAACAGAAGTTTACTCACACCGCCAGGTCGAAGAGTTTTGCTCGTATAGCTAATGACGAGGTATTATTATTTTTAATTATTGATCAATTTTTAATAAATTACTTTTTCGCGAGTATTAATTTTTATTATATGTTGTAGCAAATTACAACCGGCACTAGCATTGGACAGATAAAGCTCTTCGACATTACGCACACAAAAAAGGATGGCTCTCCTATAACTCCCGAAGCTGCAAAAATTATGGTATATTAATTAGACAGAAAATCTTGATTATGTTATATTTAATATCAATTGTATAACATTTTTAATTGATTGTCAGGAGAAATTGAGGGAAAAAAGACTGAGTATGAAGCTACAGCTTCAACTAATGGTTCTGTTAATATGGAAGAGATCGAAAATCAAGTTATTGCTGATGTCTTGGGTCCTGAAAGATATGGTCGGGTTCGCTGCCAAGGATCATTCGTTACCCCGATAAAATATTTTGGGGCTAACTCGTCTCAGTACATGCCATCACAGAGCCATTCTTCTCAAGTAGAAGTTCATCGGTTAAAACAACAGTTATCTCAATTTCAAGCCGAGGTACAAGCGAGAGAAGCTGAAAGAGAAAGGAAAGAAGCTGAGAGAGAAGCTGAGATACTAAGAAGGGAAGGTGAGAGAGAAGCTGAAAGAGAAAGGAGAGAAGCTGAGATAGCAAGAAAGGAAGCCGAGAGAGAAGCAAGAGAAGCTGAGAGAGAAGCAGCATACCAAAAGCTTCAACAAGAATTTGAAGAAATGATGGCGATGTTAAGGTAGAACCAACCAAAGAATCCGCCATCTTAGTTCATTTATGTGTGAATTCAAATAAACATGTTGAACTACATTTTAATTCAACGTTTGAACTATATTTCACTTTAATGTTGTAGACTTTGAATTTGTTTTTGTTGTTTTTACTTAATTGTTGGAGTTTTATAAAAATTTGATGTTATTATGGATTATTTTACAAGTTTTGGGTATTTCACATTTTAAAAATGTATTTTATAGAGGCAGTGAGTTTAGCGGCGTTTTCTAGATAAAACGCCGCTAAAAACCCGTAACAAATTCTGGCGTTTGGTAGAAAAACGCCTCCATAGAGCAGCCAATGCCGGCGTTTGTGAATACAAACGCTGCAATAGAAGCATCGTTCCCGGCGTTTATAACAGCAAACGCCACTAAAGACCTCAAACCTTTCGCGGCGTTTGTTCTACAAACGCCGCTATAGACCACTGACTTGTTGCGACGTTTCTTCTACAAACGCCACTATAGATGAGCATTATCAAAACGCCGCTATAGAACAAAACCTATAGCGGCGTTTATATGAAACAAACGCCGCTACCTATTGCGACGTTGCTTCTTCCGGCTCTTTTGGCGGCGTTTTTTTCAACGTTGGTAGTGTTTTTCGTGGCGCTAAAAAATACCGCTATAGGGTCATAAAAACGCCGCTAAAAGCTTGTTTTGCGTGTTAAAATAATATCTTTTATTCATGTAAATCACTTTTTTTCTGTTTTCCCAACAATATAATTTTTGTTTTGATATATTTTTTTCTCAACAATGTATGTCATTTATTAATAAAACGGCTATATAAAATTACCATATGCCTCACTAAAGAACCACTCCACTTTAGAAGGGGAAAATAGCGCGTACTAGTAATCGAAGATACAAGAATAACGCCTACAAAACAAAACTTCACCTGCATACACCATATATAATTCTCATCACCTAATTCATAAACTTATCCTAAGAAATAATTTCTTGGATTACCTAAATAATTGTTTGGTAATAAAATATCTAAATCACACTCATCATTAAAAAAAGTAATAAATAATCATAATATTTTTTAATATTAATTCTTCTCTAAACAACAACACTATTTTATTTAAATGGAAAAAATCTGTGTTATTCAATTTTAAAGCACTTTACAAATAGTGTTTTAAAATTTAGATTTTAAAGAATGAGTTCAAATTTTAAAAATAATGTAAAATGAGTAATAAAAATATAAATATGTTATTTATAGTTAGTTAGTATATTTGATTTAGTGTCGAATATGATAATTATTATAGAAGTTTATCGATTAATTTTTTATACTTTTAAATATATAATTATAATAAATCACAATTAATTTATACATTGTATGCACATTTTCAAATATATAATACAGTACTAAAACATTAGAAAATATATATTAAATTATTTGTGTAAGAACTTTATTAAAAAGCATATGAATTAAAAATAATAAAAAATATATTTCTTATGAATTTTCATGCAAATATTTCCACTTTAATATTGGAAGTTCAACTTATTAAAAAAAATATATCACAAGGATAATTTTGTAAAGTATACATTATGATAATCTTATAAACTACAAACCAAACACTGTAATTTTACATTCCTGTTAAACAAACCAAACAAAGTAATATAACATTCAAGTAATGAATCATTCCGGGAATCATATTCCCAAGAGTAATGATACATTTCGTGAACTAAATGCCTCCTATATAATACCCGTCCGATTATTTAACACTTGTTGTAAACATAATTTACAAAACTCACATTTGCAAACTTTACATTTCTTAATTAACTGATATGTGCTTTAATGACAGCGCTATCTCAAGTAATACAATAAAAACCCTAGATGAAACTAGACACAAGCAAATTTTTTTCATAATTCATATCCATTTTATGGTCTATGTTCGAAACTCGTGACTCCCTTTTTCAATAATATCGTCTTCAAAGTTTGAATATTTGTTCTGTCCTTGAGAATGCAATATGCCTTAACATTGCATCCAACACTTGTTGGTACAAGCAACCCCTTTAAATAGGCATGACACGTTCTTTATAGAGCTTGAGATGCAAGTATTCTTTAATTAAATCTCTTAAATTATTATATATTTTGTTTTATAAAATTGAACAAATAATACATTACCTTATAATTACAACAGCACATTCAAAAAAGTTATTGTATATTTTGATTCATAAAATAGTTAGTCAAATATTCCTTTTCGAATAAAGAAACTTCATAAGGCAATATTGGTGTTGTGGAATAAGGTTCTTTGAGAAACAAAGTCTTCTATCATCAATTTTTATCTTCTAAAAGAGTCTCATTAAAGTGTATTAAATTTATCATTGTTTGTTTGAATAAGGATATTGTTCAAATGAGTAAATTTTGTGATAGAGCAGCTCCAAAATTTTTGATTTTCAAACCAATAAGAATTCTACGAAGTAAACTCTATATTTATCTTTAAAACATGACATCAAATATGATATTCCTCTGAAAAATCGCAGTACAATTTGAACAAAACGTGCCAACAAAATAGTTTCAAAAAGTTGTGGTCGAACAACCTAGATCAATGCTCCCACCTACCGAACATTGTCCTAATATACTGGTGAAAAAAAAAAACCATACATTCATTGAGTGATTAAAGACAAGGCTCATACATGTGCATTGCGGCCGTTGTTTGGCTCATGCTCGTGCGGTGCGATATATCATTTTAGACAAATTCCGTTTGGTTTTTTTTCTTTCTTTTTTATGTTAGTTTTAATTTTCTTCATTTTGGTCCTTAATTTGTGCCAAACCAGCAAAGGCACGTTTCATCAATTGTGTCTTCTTAGGATCATGGGCGGAGTTAATATATAAATAAGGAGTGCAATTGACACCACTTATTTAGTTGGAGTATGGAGTTTTGAAGTAGCTAATATTTAATTTTTCATAGGAAATATTAAATTTGACCTCACTTAATTTGTTAGGATATGAGGCTAACAATACTTATTGTAGTGGTATAAGAATTCTCTGCAACTCATACTCTATTCTAATCCTAGTATATAAAAATTATGGCTCTGTCGCTGCCTAGTATCGTGCCACATAGGGGTGTAAACGAGCCGAGTCGAGCTCGAGTAGTGCTAAGCTCGGCTCGACTCGTTAAGATTTCGAGTCGAGTTCGAGCTTGAGTAATTTCTAACGAGCTTGAGAAATATGAGCTCGACTCGGCTCGTTTAGAATTCGAGTCGAGTTCGAGCTTAATTCGAGCCCAATCGAGTCAAGTATTAACCAATCTTTGACTGCATTGGACTCGAGTAACTCTTCATCTGTCACATCTCATTTAAAGTCCTATGAAGAAAAAACTTTGATACACAAGTTGTGTAAACTCAAGCTTGTTAATTTTAGGGTTTAGGGTGTTAGTTTAGGGTTTAGAGGTTTAAGTTGTTGGGTTTAAAATTTAGGATTTAGATTTTAGGGTTTAATACTTATGTTTAGGGTTTATATTTAGGGTTTTAAGTTTAAGAATTTAGATTTTAAATTATAAAAAATAAAAAAATTAGTATATTATATTTTCGAGTAGCTCGTGAGCTTTTCGAGTCGGGTATCAAGTAGCTCGGCTCGGCTCGTCAAGAAATCGAGCCGAGTTCGAGCTCGAGTCGAGTCCAATCGAGTCGAGCTTTGACCGAGCTTTGACCGAGTCGAGCTCGAGTAGCTTGCGATCTGTCTCGTCTCATTTACAGCCCTAGTGCCACATAGGAAAAAAACGCTTGTATCAGTGGGGATGGAAATCCTCTACCCCTTTTCGGTGCCCCTACACATGTCCCCACGCTCAAAATTAAGTTTAGGGTTTTATGTTAAGGGTTGTGGTTAGGGTTTAGGGAATTTAGGGTAGGGTATATTTTTTAGGGTATAGGGTGTAGGGTTTAGGATTTAAAATTTAGGGTTAAAGCTTAGAATTTAATTTTATAGTATTTTTTTAGTGTTGGGTATAAATAAGGGCACCGAAAAAGGGCAGGCGAATTTTATCCGTATCAGTGGTACCTTCCCGAGATTTGATTGTCATGTAGGTAAAAGCGTGCCTTGTCTTTGCTTCATATGTTAAAAATTGGGGGGTTTTCGGTAAATAATCTTGAATGGTGTTAAAAACGCCATAACTTTGAACACGAGGTTAAAAATCAAAATCCCTCACACACGACATAGTCAAAATTTGTCCACATTTAAAAAAACAATATTATTATTATTATTATTATTATTATTATTATTATTTCTTGTTTGGTTGAGAAATAGGCCAAGGGTAAGCTTTTGGGTTGGTGATTTAGACTATTGTCGTTAGGATTCGGATGAGACAAATGTGAGTTATGGGAATACCGGAGTTTCTTGTCGCAGGGTTAGAGTCTAACTAACAGAATTATACAGCCTTAGTCGATGATCATTAATCAAAGATTAAGTCAGCCATCGAATACTAAGCTAAAACCTTAAAATAGCGGAAGCTTGTGGGAAAGAAAAATGGATAAGGCAAAGGGAAACAAAAAAGAAGGATGAAGAGTGAAAATATTCTCTATTACTCAAAAAAGGATTGAAATGCTCGAATGAATTGTGAATATAAATGAAATAAGTGAGGGTGATCCATTATTTATAGGCAAACCCTCTTATATCTAACGGTCATGAATGGTTCAATCCAAAGGCTAAGGATTGTCCCTTGATCTACGCTCTCTAACTATGAAAACTGTGTCCATATATTACAAACATGCATAATATGTTGGGGAAGAATCACTCCCCAATTATGGTTATTCTGTAACACCCGTGTTTTGGGGTTAGGAGTTAGTCGGGTTAATTGGTTCGAGTCGGTAAAAATTTATTTTAATCAAATTGACCTTAGTGTGAGCAAATTGAGTTTAGAAAGAAAGGGAGGGATCATTTTGGTAATTAAACCAAAATAAAAATAAAGACCACCTTATCTATCATCTTTTCTCATTTCTTCTTCTTCCTCACCGTGTAAACATCCCAAAATTTCTCCCAAACCCTCTTTACTATTTCCTTTGATTTCTTCATCAATTCAAGGGGTTTTTGAAAGGTAATTATGTTTTCTTAATCTCCTCTTCATCCTCTATCTATCTATAGTCTTAGATTTCAAAGTTATGGAGTTTTGAAAATTAGGGTTCATATCAAAGTTTGGGTTTTTAAGGGATTTTTCATCTTGTTTTGATAAATTGAGTTGGGGCTTTGTTTAATCATGTTAAAATACACATAATATGTTAAAATGAGCAATTTTTGAGGTGTTTTATAAAATTTCCGAAATTGGGTTTTGGTGGATTTTTAGGAAGGTTTTTAGATGAGTTTTGGGTATGATTTATGTTGGAATTTGATGGTTGATGTTAGAGTAATATTTGGGGGTTGTTTTGGAAGTGTTTGAATGTGTTAAATATGTTGAAATCACAAGTTTTGGACTGTTTTTCATGGCTGCTCGGATTTGGTGATTTTGGGGATTGTTCATGGCTTAAATTGTGTGTTTAATGTTGGAAATTGGGGGTTGATGGTTATACTATAGTTGGGCAGTGTTTTGAACATGTTTAAGAGTGTTTTGGATGACTACAATTCTGATTTTTGACGGGTTTTTGTGGAAGTACGAAAATGAGAAATTGAAGAATGAACTTGGCTTTGAATTGTGAGAATTGAAGTGGATTTGTGTGTTGATGTTAAACTTTGGGTTTGTGACTGATTTTGAGGTTAATATATTGTTTTTGAATGGTTAGAAGCAAGAGAAATCAATGGTGAAGCTTCGGGCTCGAATCCGGAAACTTGGATGCTTGGTAGGCTTGCCGGCTTGTGCTAATGAAGTAGTCGGTGAGTGGTTAAAATATTTTAAATGGTTTTGAGTAATTGGTTCGAGCATGTGGACTAGGTTGAGATTGGTAGACTCACCTAGAGTTAGGATTAGGGTGGTAGCCTAATCCTAAGCTTTAGTTAGAGACATTGGATGATCTCTTTAATTGATGTTATGCCTCATGATGATTTGTGTTATGATGATTATGTATAATGTGTTATACATGTTGTTGAGGCATGGTTTGATGCATTGCTATGCATGTGGGTTGGATTGTAAATTGTGCATGATGATGTTGAGCTTAATATGATGTAAGATGCCATATTATGACTCTTGAACATCAAAGGTTGTGAAATTTGATTATTATTGGCACTAGTATGCTTGGGTACAATGATCGATCATTAGGATGAGTGTGCACACAAATTGAGTCAAAACGTACGTGGCCTTGGTGG
Source organism: Hibiscus trionum (assembly GCA_030270665.1). Lineage (NCBI taxonomy): Eukaryota > Viridiplantae > Streptophyta > Magnoliopsida > Malvales > Malvaceae > Hibiscus > Hibiscus trionum. Next base: position 4,142,893 of record BSYR01000016.1, read on the forward strand.
CGTTAAGGCACCAAGGAGGAGTACGGTGATGTAATATTCCACCGGAAATTTATATATATTCTACGTGATGATGAGTGGAATCCCATCCGTAGGGCATGTGGAAATGCGTTCCACATGCAAGGCCGGTGATGAGTGTAATCCCACCGAGGTAAGGTTGATGTTGGAAAATGCGTTCCAACATGTTATCCGCGTATTCGAGTCATAGCTAGGTGCCAATATGAGAAAGTATGTTTATGCCAATATGAGATTATGCATACATGCTAATATGAATTGATATGTGTATCAATGTGATATGAAATGTGAATTTCAAATGTGAAGTGATATATGATTTGGTTAATGCATTGAGGTATATATATATCGTTGTAAGTTGAGCTTATGAGATGTTGAGCATGACATAATGTTGATTATATGTTCATGCATCATGTTCATTTTGGTTCATGTGGATCGAAGATAAAATCATGTATTTCATCATGATAATTGCTCGAGCTTGGACCCTGTATTGTCGAAGGTTTGTTTTATGAGCTTACCCTCACTAAGCTTTTATGCTTACGCTCTCTTTTGTTCGACAATGCAGATAAATAGCTTATGGGTGGCAAGGGAAAGGAAAGGTCTTCAAGTGTTGCTTTTGGTGAGCTCAATGTATGATTTATAAATTGAAAGATTGTAATAGTAAAGCAATGGGATAGGTGTTGTTGTTTTGGATGCCTTGATGTATGTTTATTTGGTTTGGCACTTGGATGCCTTGTTCGATTTGTAAATATCACTTATGATGCATGCCTTGATGAATGCTTGAGTGATGCATGCCTTGATGAATGCTTGAGTGATGCATGCCTTGATGAATGCTTGCGTGAGATGTCATGCCATTTTTGGATGATTAGGTTGCTTTGCTGATATGTGCAAACCTCATAAGTGTTAATTTGTGCCTTTAGCAATGTTGAGCTCATATGTATGCCCATATATGCTAAATTAAATTCTATGTGAGGATGTCATGAATGTATGCCTCGAGTATGTTTGAGTATGTTGGAGTATGTTTGATCTAGGATGTATGCCTCTAGGCTTGGGTTGTTGGTGATGTGTGCCTTTAGTTCTTTTTAAGCTCAGTGTATGATTATATATGAACATGAGGTGTTTTTATCATTGAAAGACATTAGAATGAAGCAAAATATGCTCCCCTGCACCTAGGTTTCGAAACTAGGGGTAAAGTTTCGAAACCTTTGCAAATTTTTGGATTCCAGAGGCCACTGCCAGCCAAAGTTTCGAAACCTTTGGGCAAGGTTTCGAAACTATGGTCAAAGGTTTCAAAACCTTCCCAAGGTTTCGAAACTTTTGGGGAAAACTGCATTTTTGAGCATGTTAGAGTCATTTCTGGAAAAAGTGTTCTTCTACAAAGTTGTAGAGGACAAAATTTTACATGAAATAGATGTATGATTTGCTCAAAAATGTTAAGTATAAGTCTCTGAATTGTTGTTAGAAGTTGACGGGACTGAAACTGAATGAATTGGAATTTGCTGGTCTAAATTGTGAAATTCGAAATGTTTAGGGGTTTAATTGATAAGAATAAATTCTGAAAAATTTATTAGAAACAGGGGAGGTATTTTAGAAATGAAAAATAAATAATTTAGTTTGAATTATATATCAATTGATAGTCTAAATATCATTAGAACACATAGAATATCAAAATGGACTAGTTTGTAAGAATTGATAATTTGAGGGCTTATATGCCCTGTTTGACCCTTGTAGGCCTGTTTGAAGAGAAAGATACATAGGTACTAATATGCCATTAGCCAAGATTAAAATTTGGATGTTTGAATGTGGTTTAGGAGTTTAAATGTTGCCTCGTGTGATATATTCCGCTGTTTGATCACTTAGAATTTAATACTCGAATGTGACAAGATTAAAAAGGAAAAAAAATAGGGTTGCTAACCGAGGGGGAACCTTAACGGGTTTCGCTTCGGTTTTCCCCGTGTGACTCACTCGGACCGGTCATCCGGCTAGACCGGGATGAGGGGGTTACATTTGTTGGCATCAGAGCTTAAGGTTTCCGAAACCTTGGGCAGGTAAGTGAGGTAAGTTATGTTTTATGATTGATATGCACGGTGTTTGCTTATCATGTAAGCATGTTGCTTGTTATTCGAGTATGCTGAAATGAATGATTGCTTGCTTTGTAAGTATGATTGCTTGTGTGACAAGTATGTTGATTGTTTGTTTAAAAGCATGTTGCTCGTTACCCGTGTATGCGGTGATGTGTGATTGTTTGATGGAGAAGATATGTTGTTTGATAGTACGCATATGTTTGCTTGTTTAGCAAGTATGCCTTGTAATATGCATGATTGAGCATGTATGTGTGTTGAGTTTCTTGAAGCATGTTGAGTAGAGTCCCATTGCTTCTATTACCTCGGAAAAAGAGATTTTAAGTGAGGAATTCATACTTGAGCCACTTGGACCTTTTCCTTTGCTAACCCAGTTTGTATGTTAATGTGTTGTTGTTGTTAGTTATTGCTTTTTGGTAAGTTGAGGCCAAAGCGTGGACTGTGAATCGGTAAGTGGAAACTTGGGGTTCTGAAAGTGTGAATGATGTTGATGGAGTTCATCGCTTTAGTCAGAGAGGTATAGTTGTACCGGAGTTGAGGTACAAATTGTTTTCTGAGATAGTGAGTATGTGGGTTGGTTCCTATTGATGAAGAACGATGTTATCGTTTCTGGTGTTAGTGATGAAAGAGGTGACGACCTATGAGTGGGAGTCAGAGTGGCACCGATGTTATAGTAGGTAAGCCTTGGTACAGTTTTGAGCTTGTTCCCTTTTGATTGATTCTGAGTCTGCACTTCTGTATATTGTTAGCAAGCATGCAAGTTTGAATGTGCCGATGAGGTGTCAGAGGTAGGTATGGGTACCTTAGTTCTTTGGGGCGAGATCAGGGTAAGGGTCTCGTTTGTGTAATCTGAAATTCAGAAATGCTAGTTGGTGATCGTTGGGATTCAGCCTATGGTTTTCATACAAGACAGTCGTTCAGTGTCCGTGAGTGGAAATCAATATGTGTGATTGGGCCAGTGTGCGTCTGAGTTGTCTTCCAGCGAGAAGGAGAGATGAAGTTACTTCCGATATAGTTGAGCCGAGAAGGAAGTCTTGAGCTTAAAATTCAGATTGTTTGGTAGTGGGATGTTATGAGTCGTCAGGACCGATGTTACAGAACAAGTTCAAGCATGATTGTTTGTGTGCGATTAGGACTGCCTTTTGAAGTTTCGAGATGCTCTAAGAACATTCTAGAAGAATCAGATTTTGTTGAAGAACTAGTCTGAAAACAATAGGGTCGAAGACTATCAGCTGTGCACAGGTGTATTTGCAATTTCCACGGATACTTCCTTTTGTGTGAGCATGTAAGAAAATTTGATGTACGTGTTGAGACTTTGGAAGCAGGGACACATGTGACTAGACCTTGTGGTGAGATAGTGGTGGTAAAAAAAAAATGCAGAAGATGTTTGTTGATGGTTCAGGGTTATGTGTATGCAGTAAATGTGAAGTGATCGCCTTCCTACAGTTTTGAGGTACGTTTTGACAAGGTTTGGCTTGAAGAGCACATAGTTAGTGTATACGTTGAGACAAAGAGAGAGAGTTGCCTTGAAGTTGCAGGTCTCAGTGGGACTGTAGTAGTAGGCGAGGGTGTGAACTTCTTATTGAATGGTTGATCCAGCTGTGGAGGTCAAAGATTGATTGAGTTTAGTTGGCAGACTTGTTTGGCAATTGTGATGGATTTGATTTTTGAACGAAGATTAGACCGCGGAATGTTAGTATAATTTGTGTTTTCCTAAAAGTACTTGGAAGAATTGCCTGGTTTGTCTCTTGATAAAGAAGAAGAGTTCGTCATTGAGACCGTTTCCGAGGTTGCTTCTGTTTTGTTAGCTCTGTAACTTATGAATCCCAGAAGAATTGAGAATGTTGAAGAATCAACTACGAGAACTGTTAGGCCTTAGATTCATTAGGCTTAGTGCATCATCTTAGAGTATGATAGTACAGTTTGTGAAGAAGAAAGAGCGGCAGTACGAGAATGTGTTGAGATTTCAGACAGTTGAAACCAGTGGCAGTGAATGATTAGTATCCGCTTCCGAGTGTCAGCGATTTGTTGATCAGTTAGTGGGTGCTTCAGTCTTTCCGAAGATTAATTCGAGATCCGTTTACTACCAGTTGAAAGTGAGAAAAGTTGAAGTATCGAAGAAGGCCATGACGAGCTTTGAAGTTAGTGGGGTAGCACCTTTTAGAAAATCAGCTGTATGTCAAGTTACGCAACGTGAACTTCGAGTTAATGAAGATGTTCTCCTAGGACATACAGATCAGCCGAGTACATTAGAGTAAATCCTAACTATGCAGAAGAAGATGTGAGTTGAAAGAAACTTTAATGGAAGCTTCGACCTTGATCAAAAAAAAAACCATAGTGATGTGTTACATGTAGAGTTAGGTCGTGTACTTATGCAAGACAGAAGTGGTGGTTTGTTCATTAAGATAGTTGGAAGACCGTGAGAAGAGTTATTTGATATGAGACATAGAGTTAACTACAGTTGTAATTGCCTCGAAGATTTGGAGACAAGCTTGTGTGGTAAGAAATGCACAGTGTGTATGTACATATAATCAGAACCTGAAATATTTGAAGACTTAGGAATGGTAGAAACTTGAACAACATGAGTTATTAGAATTGCTTGAAAACTGCAATATTGAAATTGGGTACTATCTGAAGAGAGTCTACGTGGTAACCGATGTTTCGAGTTATTTTGTTGTCAGATTTGTGGTTGAGTTGCGAGATGTAATTGCCGAATTCAGTTTACCGAATGATAACAGTTTTGTGGCTGAGTTTCATGTTAAACATACTTTGAGTCAGATACTTGAAGAGAAACAGTTGCAAGACAGGTTCTTGGCACCTCACGTGCAAGACATAACAGAGGAAATACCTTCAGAATACAGCTTCAGAGATGATAAAGTTTTGCTTTTTAGAGACAGAATAGTTGTGCCGATTGACATAGTGTTTGGAGATGTATTGTTTTGGCCGAAACACACGACAGTTCATTTGCGTTGTATATGAGTAGTGTGAATACGTATTGTGGGTTGAAGATGAATACTTCGGGATTGAGATGATGTGTGATGTGGTTCAGCATGAGGGTAAGTGTATAATTTGCCAGCATGTCAAGACCGAACGTCAGTTTTCTTCTAGTTTGTTGCATCCGTGGAAGGTTATTAATGGAAGTGAGTAATAGAGATCCGGGGTTCCAACTAGATTACTTTTGAAGGTGTCTGCATAGTGTTTGGTTACCTGTTAAAGTCAGATGGTCAGTTAGAGAAAGTTATGGGTCGAGTATTCAAGAAATATGGTATGAGATTGTTGAATCGGGCTGGTCCTGTTGTTTATCTGTTACGGTTACCACCAGAGTTAGAAAGAGGGTTGTGATGTGTCTGTGTATCTACAATTCGGAAGTGTGAGTCAGATCTGTTCCGTGCTATGTTTGTTGAAGAGATTGAGTTGAGTCTGAAATTGCGTGCAATGAAGAACCAGTTGAGATCTCAGTGTCGGATAGCAAATGTTGTGTGGCGAGTCTAACGAGTTGGTTAGTATGTTGTGGTGAGAGAGGAATGTGTGGAGGAGCATGTTTCATTGACTCTTCCTGTTCGATGAATTTCGAGGACGAAATTTCCTTAAGTGGGAGAGAGTTGTAACACCCGTGTTTTGGGGTTAGGAGTTAGTCGGGTTAATTGGTTCGAGTCGGTAAAAATTTATTTTAATCAAATTGACCTTAGTGTGAGCAAATTGAGTTTAGAAAGAAAGAGAGGGATCATTTTGGTAATTAAACCAAAATAAAAATAAAGACCACCTTATCTATCATCTTTTCTCATTTCTTCTTCTTCCTCACCGTGTAAACATCCCAAAATTTCTCCCAAACCCTCTTTACTATTTCCTTTGATTTCTTCATCAATTCAAGGGGTTTTTGAAAGGTAATTATGTTTTCTTAATCTCCTCTTCATCCTCTATCTATCTATAGTCTTAGATTTCAAAGTTATGGAGTTTTGAAAATTAGGGTTCATATCAAAGTTTGGGTTTTTAAGGGATTTTTCATCTTGTTTTGATAAATTGAGTTGGGGCTTTGTTTAATCATGTTAAAATACACATAATATGTTAAAATGAGCAATTTTTGAGGTGTTTTATAAAATTTCCGAAATTGGGTTTTGGTGGATTTTTAGGAAGGTTTTTAGATGAGTTTTGGGTATGATTTATGTTGGAATTTGATGGTTGATGTTAGAGTAATATTTGGGGGTTGTTTTGGAAGTGTTTGAATGTGTTAAATATGTTGAAATCACAAGTTTTGGACTGTTTTTCATGGCTGCTCGGATTTGGTGATTTTGGGGATTGTTCATGGCTTAAATTGTGTGTTTAATGTTGGAAATTGGGGGTTGATGGTTATACTATAGTTGGGCAGTGTTTTGAACATGTTTAAGAGTGTTTTGGATGACTACAATTCTGATTTTTGACGGGTTTTTGTGGAAGTACGAAAATGAGAAATTGAAGAATGAACTTGGCTTTGAATTGTGAGAATTGAAGTGGATTTGTGTGTTGATGTTAAACTTTGGGTTTGTGACTGATTTTGAGGTTAATATATTGTTTTTGAATGGTTAGAAGCAAGAGAAATCAATGGTGAAGCTTCGGGCTCGAATCCGGAAACTTGGATGCTTGGTAGGCTTGCCGGCTTGTGCTAATGAAGTAGTCGGTGAGTGGTTAAAATATTTTAAATGGTTTTGAGTAATTGGTTCGAGCATGTGGACTAGGTTGAGATTGGTAGACTCACCTAGAGTTAGGATTAGGGTGGTAGCCTAATCCTAAGCTTTAGTTAGAGACATTGGATGATCTCTTTAATTGATGTTATGCCTCATGATGATTTGTGTTATGATGATTATGTATAATGTGTTATACATGTTGTTGAGGCATGGTTTGATGCATTGCTATGCATGTGGGTTGGATTGTAAATTGTGCATGATGATGTTGAGCTTAATATGATGTAAGATGCCATATTATGACTCTTGAACATCAAAGGTTGTGAAATTTGATTATTATTGGCACTAGTATGCTTGGGTACAATGATCGATCATTAGGATGAGTGTGCACACAAATTGAGTCAAAACGTACGTGGCCTTGGTGGCGTTAAGGCACCAAGGAGGAGTACGGTGATGTAATATTCCACCGGAAATTTATATATATTCTACGTGATGATGAGTGGAATCCCATCCGTAGGGCATGTGGAAATGCGTTCCACATGCAAGGCCGGTGATGAGTGTAATCCCACCGAGGTAAGGTTGATGTTGGAAAATGCGTTCCAACATGTTATCCGCGTATTCGAGTCATAGCTAGGTGCCAATATGAGAAAGTATGTTTATGCCAATATGAGATTATGCATACATGCTAATATGAATTGATATGTGTATCAATGTGATATGAAATGTGAATTTCAAATGTGAAGTGATATATGATTTGGTTAATGCATTGAGGTATATATATATCGTTGTAAGTTGAGCTTATGAGATGTTGAGCATGACATAATGTTGATTATATGTTCATGCATCATGTTCATTTTGGTTCATGTGGATCGAAGATAAAATCATGTATTTCATCATGATAATTGCTCAAGCTTGGACCCTGTATTGTCGAAGGTTTGTTTTATGAGCTTACCCTCACTAAGCTTTTATGCTTACGCTCTCTTTTGTTCGACAATGCAGATAAATAGCTTGTGGGTGGCAAGGGAAAGGAAAGGTCTTCAAGTGTTGCTTTTGGTGAGCTCAATGTATGATTTATAAATTGAAAGATTGTAATAGTAAAGCAATGGGATAGGTGTTGTTGTTTTGGATGCCTTGATGTATGTTTATTTGGTTTGGCACTTGGATGCCTTGTTCGATTTGTAAATATCACTTATGATGCATGCCTTGATGAATGCTTGAGTGATGCATGCCTTGATGAATGCTTGAGTGATGCATGCCTTGATGAATGCTTGCGTGAGATGTCATGCCATTTTTGGATGATTAGGTTGCTTTGCTGATATGTGCAAACCTCATAAGTGTTAATTTGTGCCTTTAGCAATGTTGAGCTCATATGTATGCCCATATATGCTAAATTAAATTCTATGTGAGGATGTCATGAATGTATGCCTCGAGTATGTTTGAGTATGTTGGAGTATGTTTGATCTAGGATGTATGCCTCTAGGCTTGGGTTGTTGGTGATGTGTGCCTTTAGTTCTTTTTAAGCTCAGTGTATGATTATATATGAACATGAGGTGTTTTTATCATTGAAAGACATTAGAATGAAGCAAAATATGCTCCCCTGCACCTAGGTTTCGAAACTAGGGGTAAAGTTTCGAAACCTTTGCAAATTTTTGGATTCGAGAGGCCACTGCCAGCCAAAGTTTCGAAACCTTCCCAAGGTTTCGAAACTTTTGGGGAAAACTGCATTTTTGAGCATGTTAGAGTCATTTCTAGAAAAAGTGTTCTTCTACAAAGTTGTAGAGGACAAAATTTTACATGAAATAGAGGTATGATTTGCTCAAAAATGTTAAGTATAAGTCTCTGAATTGTTGTTAGAAGTTGACGGGACTGAAACTGAATGAATTGGAATTTGCTGGTCTAAATTGTGAAATTCGAAATGTTTAGGGGTTTAATTGATACCAATAAATTCTGAAAAATTTATTAGAAACAGGGGAGGTATTTTAGAAATGAAAAATAAATAATTTAGTTTGAATTATATATCAATTGATAGTCTAAATATCATTAGAACACATAGAAGATCAAAATGGACTAGTTTGTAAGAATTGATAATTTGAGGGCTTATATGCCCTGTTTGACCCTTGTAGGCCTGTTTGAAGAGAAAGATACATAGGTACTAATATGCCATTAGCCAAGATTAAAATTTGGATGTTTGAATGTGGTTTAGGAGTTTAAATGTTGCCTCGTGTGATATATTCCGCTGTTTGATCACTTAGAATTTAATACTCGAATGTGACAAGATTAAAAAGGAAAAAAAATAGGGTTGCTAACCGAGGGGGAACCTTAACGGGTTTCGCTTCGGTTTTCCCCGTGTGACTCACTCGGACCGGTCATCCGGCTAGACCGGAATGAGGGGGTTACATTTGTTATCATGATTGTTGCTATTATGTTGGCAATGATACTTTATCAAATTGTCTTGGTCAACAATATAAACTTTCTCCTTGGTGATATCTCTCTTGGGCGGATTGAGCATGGATAGTCCCAATAGATTGGCCAAAAACCTCATGGACAACAAGGAGGGTGCTGACTGAGGCCCCATGTTCTTGGGCAGCTCAGAGGGTGCTCGTCTTGGCCCCCTTGAGTGTGATGGGAGTGCTTGACCGGGTCCCTTTCTCATGGGCAACATATGGGGTGTTTGTCTCTACCCCATAGTGTGCATGTAGGGTGTAAACTTGGGCCCCACAATCTGATGCAGCATGTGGTGTAGTTATTTGGGCCCTTTAGTGCACGTCTGTTTCGGTCATGAGCTGGTGGCCCGTGACATTATGCTCTAAGACGCTCCCAAATACTTAACAAAAAATGTGTTGCAATGGAGGAATCAAGAAAATATATTGGTAGAACATTAGTGTGAAGGTGAAGAAGATGAAGAAGAGAGTAGTACATGATGTTTATATGTGAAATGATCCTCATATTGCGTACGATGGCACGTGAAAATGATGACGTCACTACAACAAATTTGTTTATTAGTGACATCTAAAATATTGTCAACGAAAATTACATTTACGTCACCATTTGTATTTTGTGACGTAAAATTTGATGTCATAGCCTTCGTCACGCTAAAGGCGTCGCTAAATGTCAAACGTCACGATGTATTGTTTTTTGTCACGTATTTTGACGATATAGTGACATTAATATATAATGCCATCTTATATTTTGTTTTTAGTGACAATTACTTACGTCACCAAATGATATAAAATTTTGTCATTGATCATTCGTATCGTCACCAATAATAAAATAACTCAAATGTATAGACGACGAAAGAAATATCGTCACGTTGTTAATGACATAGTATATCGTCACCTAATAGAAATATGAATGACGGTAATACGTAACGTCATCTTATACTTTGTATTTTGTGATAAATAATTACGTCACAAAATTATATAAGATTTCGTTATTGATAATTAGTTTCGTCACCAATAATACAATGAATTCAATATAGATGACAAAAGAGATATTGTCACATTATTTTTTTTGTTATTTATAATTAGATTCGTCACAATTATCAATGTGGTTACAATCAAATTTGTGGTAAATGCAAATTTTGATAGAATTACATTTAGATTTGAATTTTGAGTTTTAATTTTGGACAACTAAATTATTTAAAATAATTTGTAATTTTTTTAAATAAACTTACAAAAAGCCTAAACATGTTACAAATTTCAATGAATTCTCAAAATTGTACAATATTTACAATTTGTTCCCTTCCCTCTAAAATGTCAAAAACCAGTACATTTGCTACATCTACAAGTATAGTGGAGGCATCGTAAGAAACCAAAAGATATCCTCAACAAATAAATAATAGCCACATTAGAGAGAGCTAAATGTACTTGTCAATGTATTTGGTAAGCTTCTCTTTCTTTTAGCTTCAGCTCCAGCTTCTATTTTTAAAGTTCGTTCCTTCTAGCTCTCTTATTTAACTCAATCGAGTCACCCTCTTTGTCTCTCAAGACCTGCATCATGATAGAAGCAAAATCAATATATAGATCAAGCTACACCGCCACATATAAAAGCTGGTTTGAGATTATAAAATTTCGAGTCCTATCTTTAACCAAAAGTGAGGAGAGTGAAAATGATAGAGGGCAAGGCGGCAACAGCAGCTGACAATGTGTAGTAAGTTGGAAAAAGAAATGCAATGATAAATTAGCTAAAGTATAATACCCGTCTTTTCGCTTTTCAAGTTATGTTGCAATGATACTTTTCTATTCACCTGCCTATCTATATCTTAAAGACTGAACAGTTAGTGTTGCAACAGAAAATGTCACAAGAAACTAACTGAGATAACAAATAACCATTTGGTTATTTTGTTTTCAAGAGTTCATTTACTGAAAATGACTAACATGATCACTTTCTTTTATGTTGCATAAATAAAGTGAGAATTAAGCTGCAAAACTGTAGAAATAAGCTTCATAACGATGACTAAACACTACAACATCCACCCGACTTAAACTATAACTACTGTTGTCTACCTCTTCTAGCTACTGATTTTATTACAGTTTCCAGCCTTATCTGCAGCATATGAAGTGAACTACAATGCAGCAGAATTATGGGAAAATTTGGTGGTAAACCGAGTCACTTATTTAGGCATTTTAACACTCAAACGTGTATGAAGAGAACAATTATGTTAAAGGTAGTTCTACCAAAATTCCCAGCAGCTAAGCATCATGTTTTGGCAATTTAGTTCATTAGATAAAAAATATTTATCTTCTTTTCCCAAGACGTGATTATACCGATCAAAAACCACCCTACATCCACCCCTTTGATCGGTCGTGTTCTCCCTTTTTTCCTTTCCTTTTTCCTTTTCTCCCTGTTTTACCCTTCATGTCCCCTTTAACTAGGTGTTGATTGTTCTCCATTTTACCAGTTGTGTCTCGATAAGTAGTGGATGTGTAGTCATATATCTCATTGACAACTAACCACACTACCCAGTCATTTCCTTCTAAATTGATGCACATACACTGTTTTCCCCTTGTTCAACAGTTGTCCACCCATTTAAACATTTCAGTTTATCGTTATTTTAGCATTGACACACACCGATTATACACACATCACAGTGAATGTAATTTATTGAATAAAACAATGATCTTCAAAATACCAGCAGAAAGCAGAGAATAGAATTTCAATATACAACTACGCAACCATGACATCGGTAATGTTGTGATCAAATTCCAGAACATGAGATTGAAACAAAAACAATATCATACAAATTCAACAACTTGCTAATAACCACAAGCAGAACAAGAATTGCAGTTCAAGAAGACAAATATATGAAAAATTAATAATAGAAAGCTTACTTTAAAATAAGAAGAGATTTTCGAAATCTATAGAGATTTTTTTCAGGATTATTGACAAGCTCTATTAGCATCAATTTCTCACAAACAACAACCACAAAAATAAAATTACCTTTAGGGTTTTGCTTCAAATCCCTTGTTTTCACTTCATTCGTCTTAAAACCTTCTCCAAATTTATCCAAAACTCGTTTCCCTTTCTATAAACTCAACGAATAATCAACTAAATCAGGTCTTTGCGAAGGTATTCTTCTCCATCACCGAGCAATTACCGTGACTCCTTTAAACCCACTAATCTTTTAACCAACTCAATCAAGAATCGGTCCATTAAAAATAAGAACCCATCGGAGAGCCAAAAGCAAAAACCTAATAGAGAAGGGAAAAGATACGGGAAAGGGATTCAAATGTTTCCGTTCGGCTAGGTTTTAGAGAGAAATAAAGGAGGGAACCGTTTTGGGTGCCGAGATAAAGAACGAGAAAGAAAGACGAAGCAAATCTAGAGGTGTTTTGCTGTGAGGTCGAATAGAGTCTATGTAAAATGACTTATCGAGAATTAATTCGCCAGTCATTTTATAGGTAAGGACAATATTTTAGGTTAACTTGTCAACCATTTTACATTGCACAAACAAATATCGTTTAATAATAAAAATATATTTTTGAAAAATGACTTGCATGAAATAAATACATTCTAAAAAAATAAATTTGTTATCTTATGCATAAAAATGAATTTTTAAAGATTGTATACTGAAATTTATCACATCTAAAAGATTTAAGCTACTCACTTTAATTAAAAAGATTTTATAAATTTGATTGAGTTTAGTTCAACTGACGTCGTTGTTGGTTCACCATACAGAGAAGATGAGATCGAGCATGCTTAAACACCTTGTATCCTTTGATTTAAGAATAGAGAGGGGATAGATAGCCTAGGCATTGTATTTACAAATTTGAATAGAATAAAGAGAACATGAATTTCAATTAATTATTTAAGTTTTATTATAATTTTAAAATATTTTATTTTTCGATAGTAAAACGAGTGTCGCTCCGATCAAACTCACCATAAAACAAATATGGGTAATTTATATTTTAGATCACTAAACTTAGCATCCACTTTCATTTAAATAAAAAATCCTTAATTTAATTTAATTACATCATTTAAATTTTATTATTTATAAACTAAGGTTATATTCACACCGACAAATAATTGTAATGAAAAAAATTGTATTTGACATTTTTATTTAACATGTGTTTCACAATATCATCAATAAATAATGTTTAATTAGTAATTTAAATATTTTTTATTAAGATTTTTATGAAATTTAGTTTTTTTAATTTATTTAAATAAAATGTATCAGAAATTCTTACAGAAAATTACTAAAATTATCAATTAAATATTATTTGAGGATGATATGTGAAAAGTATGTTAAGTAAAAGTGTCAGTTTCAACTATTTTTCGTTATAATTATTTAACAATGTTAGTATAAGTGAAGTAGTTTATTAATAATTAAAGTTCAATGATGTAATTTTAATAAATTTAAAATTTGTGATGTAAATGAAAGTGGATGGTAAGTTTAGTGATTTAAAATATAAATTACCCAATAAATACTACCCTTATTTATTTTTCAATGAATATTTTCATTTAAAATGATAATAAATTAGAGTTCAGTAATATTTTGAATTGAAAATAAATAAATTTTTAAGTTAGTATTATTTTTAATGATGACGATTTCTAAAAATAGAAGCTTAAAACTTTTTACTTTTTATTACTATTATTATTATAGTTTAAATTTATTTTATTTTCAACTAGGGAATCACATTATAGAACTATATAATTAAACTAATAACTTGTATGATACATACATATAGGTCAAATATTACCATTAGTCCGCAATAAGTGACATAATCTCATGATATTTTTAAAAATCGTCATATAAAACATAAGAGATAATAATGAGTGACAAATAGTGGTTTCGTCACATTAAATCACTTTTTGTGACACAAATAAAACGTCCCATTTTATGTCTTTTAATATTTGACAAATCATATCGTCACAAATAAAAGCTTATTGGTGATGAAATTGCAACGTCACTAATTAACATAGAATTGTCATAATAATAATTCGTCACTAATACTTTCATTTCATTAGTGACGATATGAGAACGTCACCATTTTTTCTAAATGTCATTAAAATGTTTCCCTCCAAAAAAGTTTTAGGCGCCAAACTTATAGTGACGAAAATCAATGACATTTTATAAAATTGTAACAAAAGATATACCATTATTCATTAATTATGACGAAAACAAAAAAGCGTCACATATATAGTATATTTTGTGACGTTATACGCAACGTCATATAGAAATTTCGTCATAAATTGATATATTTGTTGTAGTGCGTTGAGAATTATTTCATGGCATGATGAAGGCATGTCGTACCCACTTTTACAACTTGCAAGCCTTTGAAAATGTTATACCTAGCATCTGTTTTTGGAATTTGCAAGCCTAGACTACAACTCTTCCAAAGCTCTTATTTTCCACACCAACTGACATGTTAGGCTCTATGACCTCCAGAGCTCATTTTGCGGACCACTATCTATACTCAGTTGTTGCACCTCGACAAGTCTACTTAATCCAGCAGCTCAACCTATTAACTTGATAGTCGAGCCTACTCTGTTAGTCTATCAATAGCAATCACGACGCTAGACTTGACACCATTCCATCTGCAATAGTACTTGAGTTATAAATATTCAAGAGACCGTGAAAAAAAAGAACGACGAGGAGAGAGAGGTAGATCCATTGGGGAAATACCCCTCTTCATCATCTCTTCCTCTTCACCTCTCTACCTCATTCTCCTAAGGCTCTGATCATCATACTATTTGCGACTTTCCGCTTCAAACCAACCGGGACGTACCGCCTAAACCCACCACCAACAGAGGAGGAAGCTTTAAGGGACTAGTGGGGTCACGACCCCCCAAAATTTTGGAAAACTCAAATTTTACCTTTAAAATTTTTACAATTTTTAATTTGCCTCCCTTAAAATTTTTAAAAATTCATATTGAGCTTCAAAATTTTGAATATTTTTAATTAAATTACTTCTCAAAAATTTATTTTTTTTGTTAAACCTATCAAAATCATTAAAATTTTAGTTAAACCCTCAATTTTTTTTAAAAGTTTTCGTTTAATCCTTTGATTTTTTTTTTAAAAAATTAAGTTGACCCACTCAAAATTTTACTCCAAGTTTCACCACTGAACTCCAACCACCTTGATTTTTTTCTCCACTTCTATCGTTGGGTGTCTACACATTTTAGACATTAACCAGACATAATTAGATATGGATGATGAGAGAAGTTGAATGGAGCAATGTTCATCAACAACTCCTACATCATAGGGTGTGATCTGTATGTAGGTTTTAGACTACAATAAAGTACTAAAATGGTAACTAAACTTTGTTTTAAAAAATAAAATAGTAACTAAAATTTCAAAAGTTACAAAAATGACAATTAAATTTTATGTTTTGTTATAAAGCGGTAACTCAAACGTTAAAGGTCGTTGAGTTGGTGACGTGGCTGTCATGAAATTTTATATAATAGCACATTTAATCCTCTATATTTACACATTTAATCAATTTAGTCATAATTTAAAAAATTTATTAAATTTAGCCCCCGTTATTTATACATTCTTTCAATTTGGTCATGTTTTTAATTAAAAATAAAATTAAATGTTTAATTTTACCCTTAAAACATATGAAACCTGTGAAAATGCCATGACCGAAGCATTGCAATTATGGAAGAAGATTGCAGGGAAAGGAGATGATGGAGCTGCAGATGACCAGAAGTCTCGTGGTAATTCTGAGATTTTTTTAGGTTGTCCTTATCATGTTTAATCGATTTCTCTATTGGTTAACTTTCAAGAAGGAACTGGAAAATCCCCTTAAAGAAAGGAATTCCAATTTCCAACCATATATGGCTTGACTTGAAAATTCCTTTCTCCATCATTAAGCAAGCTCTATCAATATGTTCCTCCAAGGAAAGCATTAGGTGGAAGCACAAAATACGCTTATTAAGCAAAAAGAGTTGGAAAAACATTCAACTAGAATTCAACCAACAACTCCATTTTCTAAATCAAATCAATCATACAAAAAGAATCAGAATAAATCTCAGAAATAAAAGCAGAGATAAAACTATGCTAGCACTAACATTTCAATATATTTGGATATATAACCCACAAACAGTAAAAAGAATGGAAGTTAGTTTGGTAAAGAGAGAGGGAAAAAGGCAAACCTTGCACTAGGAGCTCTTCTGGGAACTTCAGGCTCAAACTCAACAGGCAAACCCAAGAAGTCATTCAACCTATCGAACGTAACATGGAGGACTATATTATGTATAAATAACGAGAGCTAAATTTAATGAATTTTTTAAATTGGAATTAAATTGATTGAATTTATAAATATGGAAGATTAAATGTGTTATTATACAAAGTTTCGTAATATCACATCACCAGCTTAAATAGGGATGTCCATTTGACTCATACCCAATAGGTTTCGACCCGACCTCGATCCTATAGGGTATGATTTTTCTAAAAAAAAAATCGGATTCGGGTTGGGTTCAGGCCTGATTTTTTGGGATCCTAATTTATTTGAATAAATATTTAATCACTTATAACTTCAAACATTAATGAAATAATACGTGTAACTCATTTTATAATACATTACATATACTATATTTTTTTTTTGCCCGTTGCATGGAAATTGAATCTGTCAAAGACAGCTCCTCGTTTTTCTGGCAAAATCATTTAAATATGGCCTTAAAGATAATTTTTTTTTTATTAATCAAGGGAAGTACTATGGCGAGCCTCGTTAAAAATTTCTCTAACCTAAATGGAGGAAAAGAGTACTTACCATAGCATTACATCATACCGAAAATTAACACGAAACACAAACCTAACCCGAAATGGGTAATTCATCATGCAACAAACCCAACACCGCATCAGGCGGATAACAATAATAAGTCGCCTCATAACCCTGCCAAGGCCCCAACTTTGCCAAAGCATCCGCAATCCGGTTAGCCTCTCGAAAAACATGGTGAAAGTCACAAATCCGGAATCGACGAATCAAGGAGCGTATCGTGCACAACAAAGAAGACTGACCCATCCTTTCATTACCATTGCGCAACATGCGGATTACCTCCTAACAATCCGATTCTACGGTTACGGCATCGATATTACAATGCAAGGCGTAAACCAACCCCTCATGAATCGCCTAAAACTCCGCATCAACCGCACTACACCGGCCTATAAACTTCGAAAAGCCACCACCCCATGTGCCTATAGCGTCTCGGATAACTCCTCCGCATGACGCCAAGCCTAAAACTTTGTCACAAGCTCCATCGACGTTAAGCTTCCAAACTGTAGTCGTCGGTGGCAACCATTGCTGCTGCTGCTGCCGGTTGGTCGCTACGTGAGCCTGCAGTGGTCGGTGATTCAATAAGGCGCGCGCAACCTCCTGAACCAGCTGCCTACTCCGTGCAATAACCTCAACTCCCTCTTGCCACGCCCCTGAAGATAACATTGTTTCGCGCAAGCCACAAGTGCCACAACACAGCACCAAACAGTAAATCCCAGCGGTCCTCACCTCCCCATGCAGCAGCAGCGTGCTGCAAATTCAAGGTGATCCATTCCACCACTGATCAACTGTAGAACCACCCCCATTGCGTAGGCAGCACCAATTGCCTCCAAACCAGCTTCGCTGTCGAGCAGTGACGTAGAAGATGATCAACGTCTTCTTCACTCGCCCCACACGCTAAACACGCGGCCGACTCCGCCATATGCCTCCGAACACGCTCACTATTTGTCAATACCCTACCTGTAACCCCCTAGACCCGCCTAAACGTTACCACAGATCCTAGAAAGTTACATTAGGGCCACCGGAGCGACCCGTGTTAAATTTTTAAATAAAACAAATTGTTAAACTATTAAAATCATAATTCAAGTTTTAAATTAAAATACAATTTCATAAATCTTTCAGACAATAAAACAAAATCGTGATACAAGTTACGAAAACATATTTCAGACTCATATATAACACAAGACATGACATACAAGCCCCCTAATTACACAGATACCATACTCCGCGAGAAAGCCGAAGAAACTCCCGTACCAACGTTGATAGTTGCAACCTGGTCGATCCTTTAACCTGTGATGGTAAAAACAGCGTGAGCTTCGAAAAGCCCAGTAATAAAAACTACCAGGAGATGCTAAAAGCACAAGCAGGTATATGGTAAGCTTAAATTACGATTCGATATTTCAGTGGAGAAGTATACCAGAAGGTGACAGAGTTGTTCTTTATTTGCTCACTCGAATCTTAAGAGATGTGTCTAAAGCCAGAGATTCAGATTTCAGAAGTTGAATCAAGGAGTTCAGAGTGATTCATTAAGCACAAATTGTAAGTTTACGGAGAGTTCAACTTTGATACATTAATTTAATAGGGTATGCTTCAGAAGAGTGCAGAAAGTTTTATTTATTTACTTAACTATCCTCCAACCGAACACCAGAATGCAATTCCCCCTGAACTGCATACAGAAGGTCTTACCCTAGGCCTGAGGCGTAGGAGCCTACCTAAAGGAATGCCTTAGGTCCAGAAAGACTTACCCTAGGCCCGTGGGCGTAGGAGCTTAGGTCCAGAAGGACTTACCAGCGCTGAGCCTACAGATCTTCATTCATATCCCAGATAATATACCCAAATGATTTCAGATTATATTCAGAAGACAATATTACAGAAAATAGATATCAAATCTATTTTTATACCAGAAGACAAATAAAAAAATTATTTTATTATCAATATTATTATTTCGTATTCGATGTTATATATCAGAGGTCAGAAATCAGAGAATTGCTTTTCTTTCGCATTACAGTATCATACCTTTAAATTTTAAGCATATGGTCTTGGTTTAGAACAGAAAGTATTTACAGATACATGGTACATGTTTTATGGCCCAAATCATTTCTTAGAGGTACTTGATAGATATCAGAAAGGTGACATTTGACAATTTTGGACTGATTTCAGAACGAGGTCCCTACGAATAGGGGAGTTCGATAAGACGGGTCGAATAAACATCGAAAGTTGATGCATCAAAATCATTGGAATTTCAGATATATCGAGAGTGATTCGATCGTTAAAGCTTACAAGGGTATTGTTGGTCATTCTGACCTTCGGGGGTAATTTGGTAACTGAACCAACAAGGTATAAACGATGATGTACCGAATTCAAGAATTCTAGCTGCTCATCAAGCTTTCGAGTCTCTCTGAACTAATTGAAACCATTAACACAAAGTCTGAAATATAATCAGATAAGTATATCTTAAGCATTCATTTTCAGAACTGATTACAGCGTAACAACAAAGCAGTTCATCTTCACCCTACATCCACTGAACTTACTACAAGAGATCAAACGTGTATACAAGCAGTAATTTTCCAAATTCCTGAACATGCATATAACACCCGAACTCGTTCCATAGCATCGAATTTATCTTTTTGAGGAAACATGTTGCTTTTACCAATCGCTGAATACTTTCTCCAAATAACCCGAACATGTCGCCACATGGGTATCTTTCCAAATTACGATAGTATCAGAAACGGCCAAAAAACACGGACCGTGAATTACCACTTTAGAGTTGTTATATTGTCTAGCTTTATCGGTATTCCTTATTCCAGTCTTAGAGGTAACTTCAGTCATTTCAACATTCGCAGGTATTTCAGATGCTTCATATCCGAAGGTACTCCAAAACAAATTCTGAGCCTTTCGATCGTTCCAACTATTCAATCCTTTCCGATCTCGAGGGTATATTCGTCATTTCGATTAATTTGGCAATTGGTGCCGAGGATACATTATTCTTTTTAATCATTATGGATATTCCGACCGATTCAGCTTTATCAGTATTTCCAAACATTTCATTCATCTCAATCGATTCAGCAATTTACGCGACTTTCTCTAATCCAAACATACAATTGTTTTCTCGCAAATGTCTTCAGAGAATATTCAATCTCAAAAAGGAATCTGAGCAATTTACAGACTCAAACGTGAAGCCTCGCTACTATAACTTCCCAAGCAAATTTTAAGATTCTTAGAAGGATTAGATGGTTTTACCGGACCTGGTGTAGATTCTCAGACCACTTCCTTTAATATAGGTATTTTAGTCGTTTTCATACATCAAGGGCATTTTTGTAATTCATTAGCTAAAATAATCAGACCTAGAGATCAAACGTTTTTATTAATCGTTTACTAAACTCAGAAGTCCTTTCGATTTATCAAACCTCTTATTCGAAATAATTGCCTTATCCATTATTATTTTTATTTCATATGTGATCGACATAATCGGAAATAATCATATGCTCAAACATGGTCGTGTAAAAATTAATCGAATACCAACATGTTGCAAAAACATGCAGAATGTAGTAATGTATTACCTTGGCTCCGAGCTGCAACGATCGATATGCGAACGACATTCGAACACCTTTGAACCCAGATTTGACATCCCTCAACAATTCGTATTCCGAGAATTATGAGTACCTTCAATTACACAAATCCCAAGATCAGGCCTCATTCACAAAGCACTTAACCAATTAATTAAATACATATACAAGTTCAGGTTCGAGGTCAGATTCAGAGGCTTTCGGGTTGAAATTTTACAAAACGGGCTTCAAAATCAGACTCGGGACGTCGAAAAACATAAAACGAGAGTTTTCGGAAAATTTGACTTTTTGGTCAACGGTCAAAGTCAACGCTGACGTCAGCAGTCAACTGGTAAGGGTCAACTGAGTTGACTCGGGCTGACTCGGCGAGTTGACTCGGCTGACTCGGACGAGTTGACTCGGGTTGACTCGAACGAGTTGACTCGGGTTGACTCGGTTTGACTCGGTTCGGGTTTGGGCCAGTTCAGACCGGTTCGGACCAGTTTAAACCGGGTTGAACCCGGTTTACTTACCCAGAATTTAAACTCGCCGGCCGATCGTCGGAGCAGTCGCCGGAGACACCCTATTTATACTGATTCCGTCAGAAACGAGACCTTACCAACCCAACAATTTAACACACTTATCAGAAACATGAATCAAGCTGAAATCGAGCCTTAAATCACTTAAAATGCCAAAATCTTGCTGAAAAAATATATTTCTCCGATGAGGCCCTTACCGGCGTCAAACGAGTGGTCGGGCGATTGGGTTTTGCACCCCACTTCGTCAGGAGCTCGGATCCGATGGCTGCGTTGCGAACGGACGGTGGACGGGGCCGGAAAATGTAGGAAACGGAGGCGCGCAATTTGGGGTTTCCGACCGAAACTTCAAGCAAGCTTCACCGGCGAAATACGGCTTCGTTATGCGCGTGGAGACCATTGGTTTGCTCGGGTCGAAGCAGCGCTTCCGATGGCTGGGGCGGTGGCAGCCACGGACAGGCGGTGCGGCAGATCGGAGCCGGACGGTGGGGGAGAAGGTGAAGGGTCAAGAGAGGGGGAAAAATAATCTGGGTATTTTTGGGGTGTTAATTATGGTAGACAGATCTGGATGGCTGTAATAAATTGGTTCAGACTATTCAAATATAATTCAAAATAAGTTTGGTGTAAGAATTAACCATAAGTGATCCTTAGTACAAATGGTTAAGGCTCGGGCTTACAAGGCCAAGGGTCACAAGTTCGAACCCCTGAGTTTGCATTTTTTCCCCATCCATTTTCCCTATTTTTTTAGCTCAAGAAAAACTTTAATATTTTTAGGGGTGTTACAACTCTCCCTCCCTAAAAAGAAATTTCGTCCTCGAAATTTACCAGGGTCAGAGGAATGCAGAACTACTCTTTCATCTGTTCTTGTACTAAAACTTATCTATCAGGTATCTTTGTTTCTTAGGACGCTCAGATGGTAACAGATCAATTTGGTATCGTTTCGGTCACTCGGACTGACATTAGACTCACAACCATCCGATGATGTATCTCAACTTAATTGATTAAAATGCAATACATGAATCCATGCAGAACTTCATACGGAGCCACTTGAACACTTATCTCGTAACCGTTATTATTATTATGGCATACTCAGTCATGACTACAAAACATTCTCGTCACCACAAAAGTCAATCATACAGTCCAAAAGTACATCTTTCAAAATCTGAATTACTTTACTAGGTTGACAATCAATTTACGGGCGAACAATTGTGCGTGAAATTCATACAAGTACTCAAAGCTTCAACCAGTACCCTCCAGAATCAGGATGTAATCATCATATTTCAGTAACTAGGATGCATATGACGGTACATGCCACTTTTCCCAGAAATGACTTACTCCCTGCCGAACAAACACAATCCAAGGTTTCGAACGGATAACGCTTACTTTCAGCGCAATGTTCAGGCAACTGTTTCCTTCTTGTATAACAGAGCCACCACATAATCTACATTCTCACCAATATCACGGACGCCTTTATTTTAAATTCGCAATACTTTTATCAAATTTTAATCATAATATTCTCAAACACAATCACTATCACCGAGCTACCTTACAAGTAATCTTATATCGATTATCTCATAAGATCAAACATTTATTCTTAATCTGATTCAGATCTTCGATTTTACATGCATAAATCATCTCAGGTTCTTTATCCAGATTCTAATCCATCAATTTAATCCAAAACACAGACGAATGATATAGACATTTCTTGCTAGTATAAATTGATCTATGGAAGGCAAAATGCTTAGATTCACTTAATTAAGAAGAACGAATTAGACATCTGACTTTCGGCTTGGAGGAGTACGGTTATGCTAGGGGCATGCACAGACCAGACACCCAATGACAGACGATCGGCCGATCTACCCAAAATGACGCAACTCTAAGCTCTGATACCACTAAATGTAACCCCCTAGACCCGCCTAAACGTTACCACGGATCCTAGAAAGTTACATTAGGGCCACCAGAGCGACTCGTGTTAAATTTTTAAATAAAACAAATTGTTAAACTATTAAAATCATAATTCAAGTTTTAAATTAAAATACAATTTCATAAATCTTTCAGACAATAAAACAAAATCGTGATACAAGTTACGAAAACATATTTCAGACTCATATATAACACAAGACATGACATACAAGCCCCCTAATTACACAGATACCATACTCCGCGAGAAAGCCGAAGAAACTCCCGTACCAACGTTGATAGTTGCAACCTGGTCGATCCTTTAACCTGTGATGGTAAAAACAGCGTGAGCTTCGAAAAGCCCAGTAATACAAACTACCAAGAGATACTAAAAGCACAAGCAGGTATATGGTAAGCTTAAATTACGATTCGATATTTCAGTGGAGAAGTATACCAGAAGGTGACAGAGTTGTTCTTTATTTGCTCACTCGAATCTTAAGAGATGTGTCTAAAGCCAGAGATTCAGATTTCAGAAGTTGAATCAAGGAGTTCAGAGTGATTCATTAAGCACAAATTGTAAGTTTACGGAGAGTTCAACTTTGATACATTAATTTAATAGGGTATGCTTCAGAAGAGTGCAGAAAGTTTTATTTCTTTACTTAACTATCCTCCAACCGAACACCAGAATGCAATTCCCCCTAAACTGCATACAGAAGGTCTTACCCTAGGCCTGAGGCGTAGGAGCCTACCTAAGGGAATGCCTTAGGTCCAGAAAGACTTACCCTAGGCCCGTGGGCGTAGGAGCTTAGATCCAGAAGGACTTACCAGCGCTGAGCCTACAGATCTTCATTCATATCCCAGATAATATACCCAAATGATTTCAGATTATATTCAGAAGAAAATATTACAGAAAATAGATATCAAATCTATTTTTATACCAGAAGACAAATAAAAAAATTATTTTATTATCAATATTATTATTTCGTATTCGATGTTATATATCATATATTTTTCATATCAGAGGTCAGAAATCAGAGAATTGCTTTTCTTTCGCATTACAGTATCATACCTTTAAATTTTAAGCATATGGTCTTGGTTTAGAATAGAAAGTATTTACAGATACATGGTACATGTTTTATGGCCCAATTAATTTCTTAGAGGTACTTGATAGATATCAGAAAGGTGACATTTGACAATTTTGGACTGATTTCAGAACGAGGTCCCTACGAATAGGGGAGTTCGATAAGACGGGTCGAATAAACATCGAAAGTTGATGCATCAAAATCATTGGAATTTCAGATATATCGAGAGTGATTCGATCGTTAAAGCTTACAAGGGTATTGTTGGTCATTCTGACCTTCGGGGGTAATTTGGTAACTGAACCAACAAGGTATAAACGGTGATGTACCGAATTCAAGAATTCTAGCTGCTCATCAAGCTTTCGAGTCTCTCTGAACTAATTGAAACCATTAACACAAAGTCTGAAATATAATCAGATAAGTATATCTTAAGCATTCATTTTCAGAACTGATTACAGCGTAACAACAAAGCAGTTCATCTTCACCCTACATCCACTGAACTTACTACAAGAGATCAAACGTGTATACAAGCAGTAATTTTCCAAATTCCTGAACATGCATATAACACCCGAACTCGTTCCATAGCATCGAATTTATCTTTTTGAGGAAACATGTTGCTTTTACCAATCGCTGAATACTTTCTCCAAATAACCCGAACATGTCCCCACATGGTATCTTTCCAAATTACGATAGTATCAGAAACGGCCAAAAAACACGGACCGTGAATTACCACTTTAGAGTTGTTATATTGTCTAGCTTTATCGGTATTCCTTATTCCAGTCTTAGAGGTAACTTCAGTCATTTCAACATTCGCAGGTATTTCAGATGCTTCATATCCGAAGGTACTCCAAAACAAATTCTGAGCCTTTCGATCGTTCCAACTATTCAATCCTTTCCGATCTCGAGGGTATATTCGTCATTTCGATTAATTTGGCAATTGGTGCCGAGGATACATTATTATTTTTAATCATTATGGATATTCCGACCGATTCAGCTTTATCAGTATTTCCAAACATTTCATTCATCTCAATCGATTCAGCAATTTACGCGACTTTCTCTAATCCAAACATACAATTGTTTTCTCGCAAATGTCTTCAGAGAATATTCAATCTCAAAAAGGAATCTGAGCAATTTACAGACTCAAACGTGAAGCCTCGCTACTATAACTTCCCAAGCAAATTTTAAGATTCTTAGAAGGATTATATGGTTTTACCGGACCTGGTGTAGATTCTCAGACCACTTCCTTTAATATAGGTATTTTAGTCGTTTTCATACATCAAGGGCATTTTTGTAATTCATTAGCTAAAATAATCAGACCTAGAGATCAAACGTTTTTATTAATCGTTTACTAAACTCGGAAGTCCTTTCGATTTATCAAACCTCTTATTCGAAATAATTGCCTTATCCATTATTATTTTTATTTCATATATGATCGACATAATTGGAAATAATCATATGCTCAAACATGGTCGTGTAAAAATTAATCGAATACCAACATGTTGCAAAAACATGCAGAAGGTAGTAATGTATTACCTTGGCTCCGAGCTGCAACGATCGATATGCGAACGACATTCGAACACCCTTGAACCCAGATTTGACATCCCTCAACAATTCGTATTCCGAGAATTATGAGTACCTTCAATTACACAAATCCCAAGATCAGGCCTCATTCACAAAGCACTTAACCAATTAATTAAATACATATACAAGTTCAGGTTCGAGGTCAGATTCAGAGGCTTTCGGGTTGAAATTTTACAAAACGGGCTTCAAAATCAGACTCGGGACGTCGAAAAACATAAAACGAGAGTTTTCGTAAAATTTGATTTTTTGGTCAACGGTCAAAGTCAACGCTGACGTCAGCAGTCAACTGGTAAGGGTCAACTGAGTTGACTCGGCTGACTCGGACGAGTTGACTCGGGTTGACTCGAACGAGTTGACTCGGTTTGACTCGGTTCGGGTTTGGGCCAGTTCAGACCGGTTCGGACCAGTTTAAACCGGGTTGAACCCGGTTTACTTACCCAGAATTTAAACTTGCCGGCCGATCGTCGGAGCAGTCGCCGGAGACACCCTATTTATACCGATTCCGTCAGAAACGAGACCTTACCAACACAACAATTTAACACACTTATCAGAAACATGAATCAAGCTGAAATCGAGCCTTAAATCACTTAAAATGCCAAAATCTTGCCGAAAAAATATATTTCTCCGATGAGGCCCTTACCGGCGTCAAACGAGTGGTCGGGCGATTGGGTTTTGCACCCCACTTCGTCAGGAGCTCGGATCCGATGGCTGCGTTGCGAACGGACGGTGGACGGGGCCGGAAAATGTAGGAAACGGAGGTGCGCAATTTGGGGTTTCCGACCGAAACTTCAAGCAAGCTTCACCGACGAAATACGGCTTCGTTATGCGCGTGGAGACCATTGGTTTGCTCGGGTCGAAGCAGCGCTTCCGATGGCTGGGGCGGTGGCAGCCACGGACAGGCGGTGCGGCAGATCGGAGCCGGACGGTGGGGGAGAAGGTGAAGGGTCGAGAGAGGGGGGAAAATAATCTGGGTATTTTTAGGGTGTTAATTATGGTATACAGATCTGGATGGCTGTAATAAATTGGTTCAGACTATTCAAATATAATTCAAAATAAGTTTGGTGTAAGAATTAACCATAAGTGATCCTTAGCACAAATGGTTAAGGCTCGGGCTTACAAGGCCAAGGGTCACAAGTTTGAACCCCTGAGTTTGCATTTTTTTCCCATCCATTTTCCCTATTTTTTTAGCTCAAGAAAAACTTTAATATTTTTAGGGGTGTTACAACTCTCCCTCCCTAAAAAGAAATTTCGTCCTCGAAATTTACCAGGGTCAGAGGAATGCAGAACTACTCTTTCATCTGTTCTTGTACTAAAACTTATCTATCAGGTATCCTTGTTTCTTAGGACGCTCAGATGGTCACAGATCAATTTGGTATCGTTTCGGTCACTCGGACTGACATTAGACTCACAACCATCCGATGATGTATCTCAACTTAATTGATTAAAATGCAATACATGAATCCATGCAGAACTTCATACGGAGCCACTTGAACACTTATCTCGTAACCGTTATTATTATTATGGCATACTCAGTCATGACTACAAAACATTCTCGTCACCACAAAAGTCAATCATACAGTCCAAAAGTACATCTTTCAAAATCTAAATTACTTTACTAGGTTGACAATCAATTTACGGGCGAACAATTGTGCGTGAAATTCACACAAGTACTCAAAGCTTCAACCAGTACCCTCCAGAATCAGGATGTAATCATCATATTTCAGTAACTAGGATGCATATGACGGTACATGCCACTTTTCCCAGAAATGACTTACTCCCTGCCGAACAAACACAATCCAAGGTTTCGAACGGATAATGCTTACTTTCAGCGCAATGTTCAGGCAACTGTTTCCTTCGTGTATAACAGAGCCACCACATAATCTACATTCTCACCAATATCACGGACGCCTTTATTTTAAATTCGCAATACTTTTATCAAATTTTAATCAGAATATTCTCAAACACAATCACTATCACCGAGCTACCTTACAAGTAATCTTATATCGATTATCTCATAAGATCAAACATTTATTCTTAATCTGATTCAGATCTTCGATTTTACATGCATAAATCATCTCAGGTTCTTTATCCAGATTCTAATCCATCAATTTAATCCAAAACACAGACGAATGATATAGACATTTCTTGCTAGTATAAATTGATCTATGGAAGGCAAAATGCTTAGATTCACTTAATTAAGAAGAACGAATTAGACATCTGACTTTCGGCTTGGAGGAGTACGGTTATGCTAGGGGCATGCACAGACCAGACACCCAATGACAGACGATCGGCCGATCTACCCAAAATGACGCAACTCTAAGCTCTGATACCACTAAATGTAACCCCATAGACCCGCCTAAACGTTACCACGGATCCTAGAAAGTTACATTAGGGCCACCAGAGCGACTCGTGTTAAATTTTTAAATAAAACAAATTGTTAAACTATTAAAATCATAATTCAAGTTTTAAATTAAAATACAATTTCATAAATCTTTCAGACAATAAAACAAAATCGTGATACAAGTTACGAAAACATATTTCAGACTCATATATAACACAAGACATGACATACAATCCCCCTAATTACACAGATACCATACTCCGCGAGAAAGCCGAAGAAACTCCCGTACCAACGTTGATAGTTGCAACCTGGTCGATCCTTTAACTTGTGATGGTAAAAACAGCGTGAGCTTCGAAAATCCCAGTAATACAAACTACCAGGAGATGCTAAAAGCACAAGCAGGTATATGGTAAGCTTAAATTACGATTCGATATTTCAGTGGAGAAGTATACCAGAAGGTGACAGAGTTGTTCTTTATTTGCTCACTCGAATCTTAAGAGATGTGTCTAAAGCCAGAGATTCAGATTTCAGAAGTTGAATCAAGGAGTTCAGAGTGATTCATTAAGCACAAATTGTAAGTTTACAGAGAGTTCAACTTTGATACATTAATTTAATAGGGTATGCTTCAGAAGAGTGCAGAAAGTTTTATTTATTTACTTAACTATCCTCCAACCGAACTGAGGCGTAGGAGCCTACCTAAGGGAATGCCTTAGGTCCAGAAAGACTTACCCTAGGCCCGTGGGCGTAGGAGCTTAGGTCCAGAAGGACTTACCAGCGCTGAGCCTACAGATCTTCATTCATATCCCAGATAATATACCCAAATGATTTCAGATTATATTCAGAAGACAATATTACAGAAAATAGATATCAAATCTATTTTTATACCAGAAGACAAATAAAAAAATTATTTTATTATCAATATTATTATTTCGTATTCGATGTTATATATCAGATATTTTTCATATCAGAGGTCAGAAATCAGAGAATTGCTTTTCTTTCGCATTACAGTATCATACCTTTAAATTTTAAGCATATGGTCTTGGTTTAGAATAGAAAGTATTTACAGATACATGGTACATGTTTTATGGCCCAATTAATTTCTTAGAGGTACTTGATAGATATCAGAAAGGTGACATTTGACAATTTTGGACTGATTTCAGAACGAGGTCCCTACGAATAGGGGAGTTCGATAAGACGGGTCAAATAAACATCGAAAGTTGATGCATCAAAATCATTGGAATTTCAGATATATCGAGAGTGATTCGATCGTTAAAGCTTACAAGGGTATTGTTGGTCATTCTGACCTTCGGGGGTAATTTGGTAACTGAACCAACAAGGTATAAACGGCGATGTACCGAATTCAAGAATTCTAGCTGCTCATCAAGCTTTCGAGTCTCTCTGAACTAATTGAAACCATTAACACAAAGTCTGAAATATAATCAGATAAGTATATCTTAAGCATTCATTTTCAGAACTGATTACAGCGTAACAACAAAGCAGTTCATCTTCACCCTACATCCACTGAACTTACTACAAGAGATCAAACGTGTATACAAGCAGTAATTTTCCAAATTCCTGAACATGCATATAACACCCGAACTCGTTCCATAGCATCGAATTTATCTTTTTGAGGAAACATGTTGCTTTTACCAATCGCTGAATACTTTCTCCAAATAACCCGAACATGTCCCCACATGGTATCTTTCCAAATTACGATAGTATCAGAAACGGCCAAAAAACACGGACCGTGAATTACCACTTTAGAGTTGTTATATTGTCTAGCTTTATCGGTATTCCTTATTCCAGTCTTAGAGGTAACTTCAGTCATTTCAACATTCGCAGGTATTTCAGATGCTTCATATCCGAAGGTACTCCAAAACAAATTCTGAGCCTTTCGATCGTTCCAACTATTCAATCCTTTCCGATCTCGAGGGTATATTCGTCATTTCGATTAATTTGGCAATTGGTGCCGAGGATACATTATTCTTTTTAATCATTATGGATATTCCGACCGATTCAGCTTTATCAGTATTTCCAAACATTTCATTCATCTCAATCGATTCAGCAATTTACGCGACTTTCTCTAATCCAAACATACAATTGTTTTCTCGCAAATGTCTTCAGAGAATATTCAATCTCAAAAAGGAATCTGAGCAATTTACAGACTCAAACGTGAAGCCTCGCTACTATAACTTCCCAAGCAAATTTTAAGATTCTTAGAAGGATTAGATGGTTTTACCGGACCTGGTGTAGATTCTCAGACCACTTCCTTTAATATAGGTATTTTAGTCGTTTTCATACATCAAGGGCATTTTTGTAATTCATTAGCTAAAATAATCAGACCTAGAGATCAAACGTTTTTATTAATCGTTTACTAAACTCGGAAGTCCTTTCGATTTATCAAACCTCTTATTCGAAATAATTGCCTTATCCATTATTATTTTTATTTCATATGTGATCGACATAATCGGAAATAATCATATGCTCAAACATGGTCGTGTAAAAATTAATCGAATACCAACATGTTGCAAAAACATGCAGAATGTAGTAATGTATTACCTTGGCTCCGAGCTGCAACGATCGATATGCGAACGACATTCGAACACCCTTGAACCCAGATTTGACATCCCTCAACAATTCGTATTCCGAGAATTATGAGTACCTTCAATTACACAAATCCCAAGATCAGGCCTCATTCACAAAGCACTTAACCAATTAATTAAATACATATACAAGTTCAGGTTCGAGGTCAGATTCAGAGGCTTTCGGGTTGAAATTTTACAAAACGGGCTTCAAAATCAGACTCGGGACGTCGAAAAACATAAAACGAGAGTTTTCGGAAAATTTGACTTTTTGGTCAACGGTCAAAGTCAACGCTGACGTCAGCAGTCAACTGGTAAGGGTCAACTGAGTTGACTCGGGCTGACTCGGCGAGTTGACTCGGCTGACTCGGACGAGTTGACTCGGGTTGACTCGAACGAGTTGACTCGGGTTGACTCGGTTTGACTCGGTTCGGGTTTGGGCCAGTTCAGACCGGTTCGGACCAGTTTAAACCGGGTTGAACTTAGGTCCTACCTAAAGGAATGCCTTAGGTCCAGAAAGACTTACCCTAGGCCCGTGGGCGTAGGAGCTTAGGTCCAGAAGGACTTATCAGCGCTGAGCCTACAGATCTTCATTCATATCCCAGATAATATACCCAAATGATTTCAGATTATATTCAGAAGACAATATTACAGAAAATAGATATCAAATCTATTTTTATACCAGAAGACAAATAAAAAAATTATTTTATTATCAATATTATTATTTCGTATTCGATGTTATATATCAGAGGTCAGAAATCAGAGAATTGCTTTTCTTTCGCATTACAGTATCATACCTTTAAATTTTAAGCATATGGTCTTGGTTTAGAACAGAAAGTATTTACAGATACATGGTACATGTTTTATGGCCCAATTCATTTCTTAGAGGTACTTGATAGATATCAGAAAGGTGACATTTGACAATTTTGGACTGATTTCAGAACGAGGTCCCTACGAATAGGGGAGTTCGATAAGACGGGTCGAATAAACATCGAAAGTTGATGCATCAAAATCATTGGAATTTCAGATATATCGAGAGTGATTCGATCGTTAAAGCTTACAAGGGTATTGTTGGTCATTCTGACCTTCGGGGGTAATTTGGTAACTGAACCAACAAGGTATAAACGGTGATGTACCGAATTCAAGAATTCTAGCTGCTCATCAAGCTTTCGAGTCTCTCTGAACTAATTGAAACCATTAACACAAAGTCTGAAATATAATCAGATAAGTATATCTTAAGCATTCATTTTCAGAACTGATTACAGCGTAACAACAAAGCAGTTCATCTTCACCCTACATCCACTGAACTTACTACAAGAGATCAAACGTGTATACAAGCAGTAATTTTCCAAATTCCTGAACATGCATATAACACCCGAACTCGTTCCATAGCATCGAATTTATCTTTTTGAGGAAACATGTTGCTTTTACCAATCGCTGAATACTTTCTCCAAATAACCCAAACATGTCGCCACATGGTATCTTTCTAAATTACGATAGTATCAGAAACGGCCAAAAAACACGGACCGTGAATTACCACTTTAGAGTTGTTATATTGTCTAGCTTTATCGGTATTCCTTATTCTAGTCTTAGAGGTAACTTCAGTCATTTCAACATTCGCAGGTATTTCAGATGCTTCATATCCGAAGGTACTGTAACCCCCTCGTCCCGGTCTGGCCGGATGACCGGTCCGAGAGAGCCACACGGGGAAAATCGAAGCGAAACCCAAAGGATTCCCCCTCGGTTAGCAACCCTATTTTTTTTCTTTTTATTTTAATCTTGCCTAGATGAATATTAAGTCCTATGTGATTCACAACAGCGGAAAACATTCAAAGGAAAAACACATTCGAGCCACGGCCATGCATAACAGTCAATTTTAAGCTTATAAGGCAGGCAGTATCGATACCCTTGACAGGGGTATCGATACCCCCTTTCTAGGTCAACCCAAGAAGTCAACACGAGAAGACCGTATCGATACCCTTACCAGGGGTATATATACCCTCTCCCTCGGTCAACCTTCCTTGGTCAACAGATAGATCCGTATCAATACTCGGGAACCCCGTATCGATACGCTCTACTCTCACTCAGAAATCCAAATTCCAGTAACTTTGGAGGGTATCGATACCCTTAGGGTATCGATACCCCAGGCAAAATCTGAGGCCTTTGGGCAAGAGAGTATCGATACCCTAGCTAGGGGTATCGATACCCTCTGCACTGCAATTCCTCAAAATCAACCTAAATGACCCCAAAACGACTCTAAATGCATTTCTCGACTCGCCTAAGCATATACAAACATACTAGCATACATATAAGAGCCAAGGGAAGCATTCACACATGGATTCAAGCATTCATGCTTAGCATTCCAACAAGAGAGCAATTTAGGCAATATTGGGCATACATAAGGACTCAAAAGGTCATAAAAGGCTCAAGTCAATCACAAGAGGTTTGCACTCAGCATAAGGCAACCTAAAACATCCTAAGCATGCCATCACACACCAAAACATTCATCATAGTAATACGTGCTTACAATCCATAATCAAATTCAAAACATCATCACATGAAATGAGTCATACAAGCTCATACAAACACACCCCATTGCCACATTGCTTAACTACTACGAAATTAACCATACTTGAGCAACAACTTGGAAAGCCCTTCTTGCCTTGCCTCGAGCTAACTCCACGCTAATGATCTGCATCGTTGAACATTGAGAGCATAAGCTATAAGCTTAGTGAGGGTGCTCTAAAACGAAAAACATCAACAATGCAGGGTTCAAGCATGTAATCCTAATCTCACACATATCAAGCATTTGCATAAAGTTGAGTAGACCTAGCTAGTCTTTCAAGTGGCATATATGGTCTCTCAATCCTAGCAAGATTACACATCAATATCAATGATCATGTACCATACCATATATCAAAACCACACATCACCATCATATATCACATTACATAAACAAGTTTAATTGGCCACTTTAATTACCCCGATTGTGCGGATTTAAACCTCAACAACACTTTACCTCGGTGGGATTACACTCATCACCGGACCTTGCATGTGCGGGATTCCACTCATCGCCACATGCCCTACGGATGGGATTCCACTCATCATCCCGTAGAAATATATAAAAAGCTTCCGGTGGAATGTTACATCACCGTACTCCTCCTTGATGACTTAACGCCATCAAGGCCACGTACGTTTTGACTCAATTTGTGTGCACACTATCCTAATGATCGATCATTTACAACCGGTAATTATTTTAGTGCCAATTATCATAACCACATCATATATATATCATCAACCACATTCATGCTCAATCTCATAGATGCATATCAAGATAAACTCACATCATCAACCACAATCATAATAGCATAGTCAAACAAGCATAAATGCATTCATGGATATCAATGGTTAAATCAACAACTTGAATTAACTATGAGTGGCCTACCAAGCACACTTCACACACACTCCCACTACACATACTCGAACCAAACTTAAAACAAGTTGAAACCACTCACCGCCCTTCCTTAGTAATTCGAACCAATCCTCCTATGCACCCGGATTCGGTCCCAAAGCCTCTTCAACGCTTCCTCTTGATTCTAGCCAAACAAAACATACACATTACTTCTCAACTCAATGCTAACTCAACTATCAACTTACTTTGCAAACACAACTCCAATTCCCACAATTTCCCAAGCCACATAACCTCTCAAAGCCCAATTTTCGGACCCCAACAACCATTGGCTGAAATACCCATTTCTAAGCATCCAAATGACTTCCAAACCATCCCAAATCACCCTCCTAACATAGGTAGACTATCAGCCCTTTAATTTCAACATAAAACCCACTAAAAACTCAAGTTTTAATACCTTAAAATCTACCTCAAGAACAAGCTACGAATTTTCACCCAAAATCAACCAATTTGATATATGTTACTCATTATAACATGATTAACTAAAACCCCAACTCAATTTATCAAAACCAATTAGAAAACCCCTTAAAAATTCAAACTTTAATATAAACCCTAATTTTCAAAATCTCATATTTTTGAAATCTAAGACAAAAGATAGATAGAGATTGAAGAGGAGACTAAGAAAATGTAATTACCTCTTAAATTGGTGTTGAAAATCAAGTAGTAAGATCAATGGAATAGTAACAAGGTTTGAAAGGGTTTAGAAATGGTGGGGGAGTTTTTAACGTGAAAGTGGGGAGGAAAGAGGGAGGAAGACAACTTTTTTATTAAAGTGGTCTTGCTTTTCAAAACTTTTGGGTAAAATTACAACCCTAGTCCCTTCCCTTTTTCCAAAACTCAATTAGGCCATTATTTGAAATTGAATTGTTTTAATTAAGTTTTATTTGACTCGAACTGTAACCCGGCTAACTCCTAGGCCCAAAACACGGGTGTTACAGGTACTCCAAAACAAATTCTGAGCCTTTCGATCGTTCCAACTATTCAATCCTTTCCGATCTCGAGGGTATATTCGTCATTTCGATTAATTTGGCAATTGGTGCCGATGATACATTATTCTTTTTAATCATTATGGATATTCCGACCGATTCAGCTTTATCAGTATTTCCAAACATTTCAGTCATCTCAATCGATTCAGCAATTTACGCGACTTTCTCTAATCCAAACATACAATTGTTTTCTCGCAAATGTCTTCAGAGAATATTCAATCTCAAAAAGGAATCTGAGCAATTTACAGACTCAAACGTGAAGCCTTGCTACTATAACTTCCCAAGCAAATTTTAAGATTCTTAGAAGGATTAGATGGTTTTACCGGACCTGGTGTAGATTCTCAGACCACTTCCTTTAATATAGGTATTTTAGTCGTTTTCATACATCAAGGGCATTTTTGTAATTCATTAGCTAAAATAATCAGACCTAGAGATCAAACGTTTTTATTAATTGTTTACTAAACTCGGAAGTCCTTTCGATTTATCAAACCTCTTATTCGAAATAATTGCCTTATCCATTATTATTTTTATTTCATATGTGATCGACATAATTGGAAATAATCATATGCTCAAACATGGTCGTGTAAAAATTAACCGAATACCAACATGTTGCAAAAACATGCAGAAGGTAGTAATGTATTACCTTGGCTCCGAGCTGCAACGATCGATATGCGAACGACATTCGAACACCCTTGAACCCAGATTTGACATCCCTCAACAATTCGTATTCCGAGAATTATGAGTACCTTCAATTACACAAATCCCAAGATCAGGCCTCATTCACAAAGCACTTAACCAATTAATTAAATACATATACAAGTTCAGGTTCGAGGTCAGATTCAGAGGCTTTCGGGTTGAAATTTTACAAAACGGGCTTCAAAATCAGACTCGGGACGTCGAAAAACATAAAACGAGAGTTTTCGGAAAATTTGACTTTTTGGTCAACGGTCAAAGTCAACGCTGATGTCAGCAGTCAACTGGTAAGGGTCAACTGAGTTGACTCGGGCTGACTCGGCGAGTTGACTCGGCTGACTCGGACGAGTTGACTCGGGTTGACTCGAACGAGTTGACTCGGGTTGACTCGAACGAGTTTACTCGGGTTGACTCGGTTTGACTCGGTTCGGGTTTGGGCCAGTTCAGACCGGTTCGGACCAGTTTAAACCGGGTTGAACCCGGTTCACTTACCCAAAATTTAAACTCGCCGGCCGATCGTCGGAGCAGTCGCCAGAGACACCCTATTTATACCGATTCCGTCAGAAACGAGACCTTACCAACACAACAATTTAACACACTTATCAGAAACATGAATCAAGCTGAAATCGAGCCTTAAATCACTTAAAATGCCAAAATCTTGCCGAAAAAATATATTTCTCCAATGAGGCCCTTACCGGCGTCAAACGAGTGGTCGGGCGATTGGGTTTTGCACCCCACTTCGTCAGGAGCTCGGATCCGATGGCTGCGTCGCGAACGAACGGTGGACGGGGCCGAAAAATGTAGGAAACGGAGGCGCGCAATTTGGGGTTTCCGATCGAAACTTCAAGCAAGCTTCACCGGCGAAATACGGCTCCGTTATGCACGTGGAGACCATTGGTTTGCTCGGGTCGAAGCAGCGCTTCCGATGGCTGGGGCGGTGGCAGCCACGGACGGGCGGTACGGTAGATCAGAGCCGGACAGTGGGGGAGAAGGTGAAGGGTCGAGAGAGGGGGAAAAATAATCTGGGTATTTTTGGGGTGTTAATTATGGTAGACAGATCTGGATGGCTGTAATAAATTTGTTCAGACTATTCAAATATAATTCAAAATAAGTTTGGTGTAAGAATTAACCATAAGTGATCCTTAGCACAAATGGTTAAGGCTCGGGCTTACAAGGCTAAGGGTCACAAGTTCGAACCCCTGAGTTTGCATTTTTTTTCCCATCCATTTTCCCTATTTTTTTAGCTCAAGAAAAACTTTAATATTTTTAGGGGTGTTACACTACCCTTACACACCAACCATAGAAAACATTTTATCCGTTACGGACCTTGAAACCATTGCAAGAATCGCCATACTTCATTCCCGTGTGCAACACTGTGCGGCTGGGTTGTGGCGTAAGCGGATTTCACTGTGAATGTCAAATTATCATTCCACCTCCACCCTGGCGAGTCGACTACATCACCACCGGCTGGGGCTCTAACGGCCATAATTCGGTCGATCACGTCCGTGTCAAAACAGTGCTGAAATCGACCTATATCCCACTGCCCATCACTCTTGCTCATCTCCGTTAGGGGAGTAAAATCATCCGGAATCAGTTCCGGATCCGTAACAACCAGCCCAAGCGGACCATCCCCACGTACCTAATGATCATGCCAAAAATCAATGCACTCCCCATTACCAACCCGCCAAATAACACCCGCCCGAACATCTTTCCAAATCGCCGACACTCCGCGCCATAAATGAGAGCAATTACTTCGAATAATAGATGTCGGCAGAATCTCAAAGCACTTATATTTAGCACGTAAAAAACGCACCCAATGTTGTCCCCATTTATCAATCAAATTAAACCCAATTTTCATCAGAAACGCATCATTTTGCTCTCGTAGCTTTTTGAATCCCATACCACCTAACTCAACAGGTTTACATAGCTCATTCCAGTTCACCAAATGAACACCCTTTCTATCAGCACAACTTCCCCAAATAAAGTTGTGAATCAATCGCTCAATTTCCTCGCATACACCTGTAGGAATCCTAGTTGATTGCATAGCATAATATGGAATAGCAGACAAAACTGCCTTTGCAAGAGTTATCCGACCCGCAAACGATAAATATTTAGCTTTCCAACCTGACAGCCGATCTCGTACCTTTTGAATTAAATATGAATATGTTGCTCGAGTGACTCGTCGATGTAACATCGAAACGCCCAAGATCGGAAACCTCAGAAAAACCCACCACCGAGCTCAAAGAGTGACGAACCTCACTAGATACATTCTTGGAGAAAAAAATGCTTGACTTTTGCACATTCACTTTGAGACCCGAAAACTTACAAAAATCAATCAACACCTCCCGAATCACATCCAACTGTTCCATAGAAGCCTTCGCAAAGAGCACCATATCATCCGCAAACATCAAGTGGGAGATAATCGGGCTGCGCCGAGAAGTACAAAATCCTTTCCACTGACCCGAAGTCACTCTCTGGTTTACCGCATGACTAAGTCTTTCCATACATAGCACAAATAAATACGGTGAAATAGGGTCACCTTGTCGGATACCTCGAGAAGGCGTGAAGGAATCTGTTAAAGAACCATTCCAACTAATCTGGGTCGAAACACTAGAAACACATTTTAAAATCAACTCACATATATCATCAGGAAAACCAACATCTCGCAAGGTGTCATCGATAAAAGCCCACTCCAGCCTATCGTAAGCTTTCTCTAAATCAATTTTCAACGCCATCCATCCATGTTTCCCTGTTTTCCGATTCATAGAGTGAACAATTTCTTAGGGGATTATGTTGTTATCAGAGATAGCATGCCTGGGAACAAAGCTAGTTTGCCTTTCCGAGATCCAATCTGATAGGAAAGGCTTAATCCAATTAACCACCACCTTAGTAATGGCTTTATAAAGAACAGTACAAAGGCTGATAGGCCTGAACTGGCTCATCGTCTCAGGAGATACAACCTTTGGAATTAGAACCATAATAGTTCTATTAATCTCTATCGGAAAAGGCTCCCCGAAAAAATACTCCGTATACATCGGCACACACTGTCCCCCACAACATCCCAATTACGCTGATAAAAAGCCGCATGCAACCCATCAATACCCGGAGCCTTCCACAGATCCATATAAAAAATAGCAGCCTTGATCTCAACATCCGTAACAGCCACACCTAACGCCCGCAACGCGTCGTCTCTCAATCTGGGAAACAACCTGCGAATATGGTACTGTCTATGACAATCCGGATCAGCTGTAAACAATTTCCTGTAAAAGTCAATTGCCTCAGCTCCTAGAGACCTCTGATCCGTATTCCAATATCCATTGCTCGATTTCAAACCCACGATCATATTAGCTCATAGACGCGCCATTGTCGATGCATGGAAATACCGAGTATTTTATCACCAAACAAGATCCATTGACTGCGTGATTTCTGAAACCACATAGACTCCTCCTGCTCAAGAATAACATCGAGCTCAGTCCTCAATTTACTCCTCAGATCAATCAAAAAATCTGACTGTGATCGTTGCAACGACTTCTCAATACCCCTAAGTCTCGCCAAAATCCTATTTTTCTTTTTCCCTATATGGCCAAACACATCGACATTCCACTGTTTAACCACATCCTAAAATTTCTGAGCGTTATCCACCACCGAAGACGAATCATCCCAAGAAGACTCAAGAAGAGCATGAAAATCTGGATGATCCTACCAAGCCGCCAAGAACCGAAAAGGCCGCTCCAGGTTAGGGACCAGAACACCATTTGGCTTAAGGAGAAGTGGACAATGGTCACTACCAACACGATCCAAATGTACAATAATCGACATCGGGTAATCCACAAGCCAAGCATTATTAGCCAAGCACCGATCTAACCGCTGATACAAGTTGCCCCGACACCAAGTAAAGTCATCTCCTTTATAATCAATTTCCGTCAGCTCTGCACTGTCGATAAAATCCTGAAAGAGTGAACTAGTCCCTAAGACCTCACTCGAACCACCACACCGCTCCTCCTTACGGAGAATTGCATTAAAGTCACCACCCAACACCCATGGAACCTCAACCCCAGGACTAAGCCGACTCAATTTATCCCACAAATGTCGTCTAACACAAGCATTAGGACTAGCATAAACTGCAGTAAAATATATCCAATGATCAGAACTAACCTCACGAGCTTTTCCATGCACAAACTGATTAGACACAGACAGAACAGTAACATCCAACCCATCACGCCACAAAAGCCAAACACCACCACTAAAACCTCGCGCCTCAACACAGAACGAATTCGGATACCCAAAACTCCGAATTACTCTATCAGCTTCACCGTAACTCACTCGTGGTTCAAACAACGCCACCATCTGCGGATTATTAGAACGTGCGAAATTTCTAAAATGGCGTTGGAATTCCACACTTCCCGCGCCTTGTGTATTCCAAAACATAATATTCATAATAACAATGGAAACCGAGAAAAAAGAAACCTTACTGAGAGGGCGGAAGATTTTCCTTCCCTACATCCATGCCATGTCCAACATCCGTCTCCCTATCAGGCCTTAAAGATAATTAATTAGATAAATAAACTTCTAAGATTGTTTAGATATATATTTCTTTCAGTCAACTTAGGATAAAATTGCATTTTATTAAAAGCGAGTTTCGAACTCGTACATCACTAAAAGCGAGTTTTGTGTAAAATAAAAACGGCAAACAAAATTTTTTCTTCTTCTTACCTATCTACTCAACACGAAACTCGCGTTTAGTGAAAAGTGAATTTTGAACTCGCTTTTGATAGGACATGAGTTTTGTCCTACGTGAGCTGAAATGAAGTATTTATTTAAATAATCTTGGATGAGTTATTTATCTAAATAATTATTTTAAGAAGTATATTTAGGGACGGAGTGACATGGGCTCCCAACTCTAACTTTTTTATCTTCTTTTTAATAATAAGAAGGCATAGCCTTATATCATGGGATAACAGTGTCTAGGATAAAGCGGCCATGCAAGTTTCTTTCAAGAATAGGCACTAAGGATGTTAGAGCATCAGAGAAAATGGAGGTGAAACCATCCGTGTTAGGTTAGAATTTGGCAAGGAAATCAGCCGTCAAGTTTGCCTCTCGTTTGATCAAGACATATTCTAGCAACCAAGATTTTGATGAAAAATTGGCAATGGCGCGGACAAGCAAAATAAAGCTTGAAGATGAATAAATTATACACTTGTTGATAGAATATAGAACGAAGGTGGGAAATGAAGGTTATAGTGAAAGGGAAAGAGAGAATTATTATTAACCAGTCAACCAAAAGTTAATTTACAAATTGAGAGAGCATCAGTTTATATACAGCTCAAGAACTCAAGAATGGATCAAGACTCCATCGTGTATAACAGAATACTAACAGATTTCCTAACTGATTCTAAACAGACTATTGTCATATTTAATTGGGAAACAATCATATACTCTAACATGCTTTCTATTTTTTTCTTCTTCTTCTTTTAGCACAAAATCTTCATTGAACTTTATGCTGAAACAAACTTCTTCCTTCAAGTTACTGAAATTTTGAAGAACTCAGAAGAACTTTTAATCTTCTAAGGATGCACTTGAAAGATTAACAGATTGCAACTGTAGTTCATCAACACAGAACACTTTAAGACGTTGTCGAAGATGAACAAAGAATGCTGAGGATAGAGGCTTAGTCAACATGTCAGCCACTTGATTTGTTGCAGGAACATAATTAACCTGAAACGATCCTTCCATTACTTTTTTCCTGACAAAACTTAAGTCAAGTTCTACATGCTTAAGCTTAGCATGATGAACAGGGTTGGATGAGTGCGCAATGGCACTTGTATTATCTCACCAGAGTGTAGGTGTTGTTGTGAGCTGAATGTTTAGTTCAGAGAGAAGAGACCTGGCCCAAATGGCTTCACACATTGCATCAGCAAGACTACAAAATTTAGCTTCTGTTGAAGATCTGGATATAACTCCTTGTTTCTTGGAGCTCCATGCAACAAGATTTCCTCCCAAGAATATGCAATGTCCTCCAGTCGAACGTTTATCGTCAGCACAAGTTCTCCAATCCGAGTCAGCATATGTAACTAGAGTTGTTGGCGAAGTAGTACTACTAAAAAACAATCCATGATCTAAAGTCCCCTTGAGATACCTTAAAATCCTCTTGACAGCTTTACAGTGCTTATCAAGTGGTGTTTGCATAAATTGACTTACTTTATTGACAGAAAACTAGATGTCTGGCCTAGTAGTGCATATGTGTTGAAGGGTACCAACTATTTGTCTATACAGCGTGTAATCAAAAAATGGATCACCATCATTAAGAAAGAGATGAGATGTAGTTACCATGGGTGTTGGGGAAGGAGTCGCATCAACCATTTGGGTTTTGTCAAGCAAGTCTATGATGTGTCTCTTCTGGTTTAGAATTATCCCTGAACTAAGAGTCTGGACATTCATTCCAAGAAAAAAAATTAGATGTCCCAAGTCTTTTAGAGAGAAAGTGAGATTAATGTCCTTGATAACTTGATCAACATCGTCTGAGTTGTTACCAGTTGCAACTATGTCATCTACGTATACCATGATATAAACTTTGCTCCCTTGACATTCTCTGAAATACAAAGATGAATTAGCAAGTGAAGCAGTAAACCCCAAGCCATGAACTAAATGATTGTGAAAGTTCTCAAACCAGGCTCTGAGTGCCTGCTTGAGACCGTATAAAGATTTTTTCAATATGCAAACTAATGAATTTCCAGATGCATCAACTTGCTCAAATCCTGGTGGTTGCTGCATATAAACTTCTTTTGAGATGTCTCCATTCAAGAAAGCATTGCCAATGTCGATTTGCCTCAAAACCCAGCCATGGCTAAGCGTTATACTAAGCATAATTCTTATCGTTACTGGTTTGACAACAGAGCTGAAAGTCTCTGAATAATCAAAGCCAGATTGTTGTGAAAAGCCTTTGGCAACCAACCTGGCTTTATAGCGTGCAACACTTTTATCGGGATTTTGTTTGACTTTAAAAAGCCATTTACAGCCAATTGGAATTCTATCTGAGGGCATATGTGTTAACTCCCAAGTACCTTTATCAACCAATGCACTCAATTCTTTTAGAACAACATCTTTCCAGTCTTTAGAAGCCAAGGCTTGATGAATATTAGTTGGGACATCAGAAACTGACTCAGCGAGAAAGACCTTTGGTTTGAAAATTCCAGCTTTGGACCTTGTGACCATCGAATGAGAAGCACCTGGAGCAGTCTTAGTACTAGAAGCACCTGTAGGATTCTCAACACACAAAGGACCAGCCGAATCTGAACAAGTAGGAACATCTAGAGGAGTAGAACTAAGTGACTGATGATGCGGGCTACTAAGTGAGACACCACCTTGTGAGGAAACAGGAACTGTAGGATTTGCAACACTAAATTCAAGGACAGTGCCAGAAGAATATCTATCAGACACACTAAGCTGCCCAACAGGAGCTGAAATTGGACTTTGAGT
Organism: Hibiscus trionum; assembly: GCA_030270665.1. Classification (NCBI taxonomy): domain Eukaryota; kingdom Viridiplantae; phylum Streptophyta; class Magnoliopsida; order Malvales; family Malvaceae; genus Hibiscus; species Hibiscus trionum. The sequence continues at coordinate 4,186,045 of BSYR01000016.1, forward strand.
AGAGGAAGCAGCAGAATCATCTGACGAAAAAACACCAGAACGTTGGACAAAACTAGCTGATGAGCTGGAACTGGACGACGAATGTTGAACATCTTGAAATGGTTGGGAAGGAAGAACTTTAGACACATGTCCTGTGTATTTAAATTTGACCTGATTAGAACTAGACTTCTCCTTAGCATCACAACCTTTGTCCTGCAAACAAGGGAAACAAGATTCATTAAATTGAACATGTCGCGATACATACAACTTACCATCAGACGAGAGACATTTGTAGCTGTGCTGAACTGAGCTATAACCCAGAAAAAAACACGGTGTTAAGCGTAGCTGAATCTTGTTGCGATTGTAGGGCCTAGTCAGAGGGAAATACTGACAGCCAAATACTTTTAAAAATTATAGTCTAGATGCTTCTTAAACAGCTTCTCATAAGGAGAAATTTCATCAAGAACCTTGGTAGGCAACCTGTTGATTAAATAAACTGAAGTATAGAAAGCATCAGTCCAATGCTTCAAGGGAACACCACTTTGAGCTAAGAGAGTAAGACCAAGCTCGACAATATGTCGATGCTTACGTTCAACTTTACCATTCTGAGCAGATGTATATGGACAAGTATTACAAAACTCAATTCCATGTTGCTTAAAGTATGCTCCTAAAGTCTTAAATTCAGTACCACAATCAGTCTGCACACTTTTAAGTTTATAATCAAACTGTCGCTCAGCCATTTTATGAAATTGATTAACTATATTGCTAACATCTGACTTCCTGGCTACAAAGTAGATCCAAGTGTATCTAGTAGCAACGTCCACAAAGCTTACATAGTAAGAATAGTTGTTTGAAATTAAAGGGGCTGGTCCCTATACATCAATCTGAACCAGTTGTAAGGGCAAACAATATTCAGTTAGAGACTGATGCAAATGTAACTTATGACTCTTACCCAATTTGCAAGCTTCACAGAAAAAAGGATTTTTATTAATGTCTGGAATATTACAAGAATTAGACAACCTAGCTAGAACCTCACGAGAAGGGTGTCCAAGCCTTTTGTGCCATACAAGAGAATTACACCCATGACCAGTATAATTTGTACTAGAAACAGCATTTATTTGATTAGAAACAACACTAGGCAAAGTATCAGAAACAGAAATACAACCCTTAGCATCAGACAAAGAACTATGCTCTGAACTCGTAGAAGTAGAAAAACTTAAACTACAATCCTTAGTATAAAAAAAGTACTATGCGTAGAGCTTGTAGAATCAGGAAAACTCAAACCATCAGAAGAAATAAACTTGTACAAGCCATCACTTTGCACACCGTGAAGTATGAACTGATGCGTTATCAAATCCTGTGTCTGGTGTTAGATGAGAGGTGGCTCTAGAATCAGGGTACCACGCTGCATCAGCATAGCCGAAATCCTATGCAACAGAAGCAACAACAGCCTCAGAACCAGAATTATGAACGACGTCGCTGTTGAACATTTGTGATGCATTCTGGTTGAAAATTTGCGACGTACCCTGACCAACTAGTTGAGAAACACCAGAATCTTCAGAATAATCCTCAGAGAAAGTCACCTGATTAATGGAAGCATTATTGCCAATTCCATCGGAGGACTGATCAAAGCAAAAGTAACACCGGGTGGCCAAATGACCTAATTTCTCGCATATCTGGCATTGCGGACAATTACGCCCCCAAAAGATCTCGCCCCTCGACCTTTGTAAGATGTTCCTCCTCGTGATGGATAAACATTGGAAGACGGCCAAAACCCTAAGACATTGTTACGCGAAGCATTTTGAGGATAACTCGTATTAGGGTTAGAATTGTAGAACGGGCCAGACATTGGGCCTTGAGAGTTTGAAGGATGAACATGGCCTTGTACCATATTAACAAGAGAATTTTGAGCCAATAATTCACGCTATCGAGACTCTGTATATAGAAGCACATTCGTAACACCATCTAGCTTATAAGGGAGTTAACTGGAAGTAATAACGGCCACCAACGGCTCATACTCCGGTGAAAGACCGGAAAGTATAGTAGAAATATGCATCGTCTCTAACAACGAATTTCCACACGTATCAAGACTATCACATATACTCTAAATCTGTGCAAGATACTCCCTCATCGTCTGGTCACGTTTCCGAATATTCTTCAAAGAGCAGTGCAAGTGCATAATGCGAGTGGTGGAAGTCACAGAGAAAAGAAGCTTAACCTTATCCCAGATTTCCACAGCATTCTTGCAATTGACTAGGGCAGGCAAGATCGAAGGACCAATAGAAGACAGTAACCAAGAACAAAGAGCGTTATCTTGTTGTTTGTGTTTCACGAACATTGGATTCAGAACCTGACGACCACCGTCACCTGCAACAAGCCACGTTGGAACAACCAAAGAACCATCGATGTGATCTTCAAGAGCAAGACTCTCAATGGTAAAGACAACTTGTTGCTTCCAGAGAAGGTAGCTCGAATCGTCAAGACGTATGGAGATAGTCTTGTTGGTAAAAGGGTTTAGAGGTGTTTTCAGCCATAGAAGAAACCTCTGATACCATGATAGAATATAGAACGAAGGTGGAAAATGAAGGTTATAGTGAAAGAGAAAGAGAGAATTATTATTAACCAGTCAACCAAAACAAACTGAGAGAGCATCAGTTTATATACAGCTCAAGAACTCAAGAATGGATCAAGACTCCATTGTGTATAACAGAATACTAACAGATTTCCTAACTGATTCTAAACAGACTATTATCAGATTTAATTGGGAAACAATCATATATTCTGACACTTGTTCCCTCACTTTTTAAATATTTAAATTTGCTACACAACCTCTAGTCCTGATTCTATCCCTAGATATATTTGACTAATTTTGACCCTTTTTCTTACAAATTTAGGGGTTCATTGACTTGGAAACTAATTTTAAGAAAATAAGTGAAGTGATGTTGAAGAATATTTGAGAATCTACGGTAAATTTTTATTGTCCCTATATTGAATTCTCTCTTTTACATGTTTTTGGATATTTAATGTTTAGGGATATTTGGAAAATAGGTGATGTTGAGAAATATTTGGAAAACTTAGTTTGCATATCTAGGCAAATAATAGAAACCTTTGTTGATTTAATCTTTTATATGGTCTCAATTTGAATAATTCCTAGTTAGAATAATACCACATTTTCATACATGTACATTGATAAAATATTTAATGTAATAGACATATTTTTTAAAATAACTAATGTGATTACCAACAAGTGTTGGGTGCATTGGTAAGACACGTTGCACTTTCAATGAGAGGACGTGAGTTTAAATCTTAGAGACGACATTGTTGAGAGGGCAGTCTCGCACCTCAAACATGGACTGTAAGACCGACATGTATATAACCAAAAAATAACTAATGTGATTTGTACTTTTCAGAATGTCCAAAAAAATAAGTATATTTTGATAAAATGTATAATATGGTATCTAAACTATCAAACTATTAGTAAATATCAAATCAACCAACGAAAATTTGACATATAAAATTTAGGGTAAACTACATAAATAGCCACCTTACTATTGGCAAAGTCGCGATTTGACCACCTTACTATTTTTTGCAGCTATTAAACCACCAAACTATTTAATTGGTTGCAATGTGACCACCCGCCGTTAGAAACTAACGGAAGAAGTGACGCGGCAGTTAGTAAAATTGGTATAATTGCATATTTGGTCATTGCTATTTATACATTTTATCAATTTAGTCCTAATTTTAATAAATAAAATAATTTAATTATTTAATTAGGCGACGACACGTGTCGCCACCGTATTGGAGGACTTTATTTATGTATTTTTGATTTAATAATTTTTATTTTGCTCCTCCAATCAGGTGGTGACACGTGGCACCGGATTGGAAGAGCAAAATTAAAGCAAGAAACACCTTGCTTTTGCTAGGATTCGAACCCAGGTTGTCAAGGTGAAGAATAAACAATTCTACCATTAGGCCACTGCTATCTTTGTTATATATTGTACAAAATCTAATATATATCCTAGTTCTTTGTTATAAATTAAATCAAAATTTTGTGTTCTCTTTGTTTTGCTTTTCCAAAGATTATCAGATTCTCTCACTTTCTTTTCCTCCAAACAGTCTCTCACAAATCACAATAACCCGAAATCATTTTTCTTTTTCTTTTTTCCCTTTCTTTTCTCATGGTCCAAACAGCATTCCATTCCTCCATTTCATTCTAATTCTTTTCATCTTTCAAAAAAATGGATCCAATATTCGAACCCAAATCAGTTTTCACCCGAAGCAAAAGCTGCAACAGCACCACCTCCACCTCCACCATTAACAACATCAACTTCAACAACAACAACAATGGCAGCAGCCATAGCCATAAAAGCAAGCTCGCAAGAACCTTCCACAAAGTCATCAACCTAAAATCATCGTCAAAATTTTCTTCAAACAATAGTATTGGAATCTGCGTTTTCCCATACCAGCACAAATTCGAGTGCTACAATCCAAACCCAGATCATAAAATACCTTCCCATGGAAATCCCAAGCAGAAAGCAGTTTTAGAAGCTTTGGTAGCCAAAATTTTCGCTAGTGTTACCGCCATCAAAGCCGGTTATGCGGAGCTTCAAATGGCGCAAAACCCGTACAACAATGGTGCTATCCAAACCGCCGATGAAGCCATCGTTGAAGAGCTGAGAACACTCTCGGATCTAAAGAGAATATATATTATATTTTGTACAATATATAACCCGAGTTCGAATCCTATCAAAAGCAAGGTGTTTCTTGCATTAATTTTGCTCTTCCAATCTGGTGACACGTGTCACCACCTGATTGGAGGAGCAAAATAAAAATTATTAAATCAAAAATACATAAATAAAGTCCTCCAATACGGTGGCGACACGTGTCATCGCCTAATTAAATAATTAAATTATTTTATTTATTAAAATTAGGACTAAATTGATAAAATGTATAAATAGCAATGGCCAAATATGCAATTATACCAATTTTACTAACTGCCACGTCACTTCTTCCGTTAGTTTCTAACGGCAGGTGGTCACATTGCAACCAATTAAATAGTTTGGTGGTTTAATAGCTGCAAAAAATAGTAAGGTGGTCAAATCGCGACTTTACCAATAGTAAGGTGGCTATTTATGTAGTTTACCCTAAAATTTACTTTCAATACATTCGTGTGAATATTATTATATTATGCTCAAACCTATATTTATTCAAAAACTCTCGATTGAGTTAATGCATGTCACAAGTTAATGGATGATCGCCAGTTCAGTTGAAAAAAGAATTAAACTATAAGTATACATTTGATCAAAAAAAAAATATAGGGTAAACTACAAGGGAGGTCACTTAATTATAAGTAAGGTTACGTTTGGGTCACTCAATTATTAAAAGTTACATTTGAGTCACTCAATTATGGGTAAGATTACATTTGGGTCACCCAATTATTAAAGGTTACATTTGGATCACTCAATTATGGGTAAGGTTACATTTGGGTCACCCTTCATATTAAAAAAAGTACATCAATTTGTGTATTAGATTAATTAATGATTTCAAATGAAGTAATCTAATGTTGACGAGGGTATACAAGTGATTTGGAAGAAAAAAATGACTAAATTGATGTACTTTTTTAAATATTAAGGGTGGCCCAAATGTAACCTTACCCATAATTGAGTGACCCAAATGTAACCTTTAATAATTGGGTGACCCAAATGTAACATTACACATAATTGAGTGACCCAACTGTAACTTTTAATAATTAGGTGACCAAAATATAATCTTACCTATAATTAAGTGACCTCCACTGTAGTTTACATTTTAGATCATTGAACTTAACATCCATTTTCATTTAGATAAAAAAAAACTTTAAGTTAATTAAATGACATCATTTAACTTTTATTATTAAAAAATTAAGTCACGTATACTGACATTAATAAATAAATTTGGCAAATTTGACCTGAGAACCGAGACCCAAACCGATTTACCCAACTCGAGACCCGAAATTGACATGAACATGCTGGCCCAAAACCCGAAATAAATCGAACCGACCCGAATTTTAGTTGAACTGAAAATGATCCCGAACCGATTTTCAACCAAATGGACCCGAACCGAAAACAACTCGAACTGAAAGCAACCCGAAATAAAGAAAAGATATTAAAATAACAAAGAAAGATGAGAAGTGAACTGCCGCACAACTCACCAAAAAGCCAAATATACAAGCTATATAAAGCCAAATATGGGGTGTAAAAACCTAACTCGACTGAAATTGATCGATCTCCCATTAACCTGAAATTGACCTGGCCCGAAAATAATCGACCTGATGTAAACTGAACCGAAAGTCAACTGAATCGACCCGAAGTGTAGAACTAATGTTTTGATATAATAATTGAAAAATGTTTTTGGACTGATTTAAAAAGTATTTAAAACATTTCCAAAGTCCAAACAACTTGAAATTATGTTTAGGGAAGTTTTTAAAAGGGTCTTACATGTTTTTCAAAGCCAAACTTTACAAAACCGTCCAGGCATTTCGAAACGCCCTAAGGTGTTTCAAAACAGGGGATTCCAGTAGCAAAAACGTTTCGATACGGGTATCGAAACGGGCTTACCCTGGATGAGGATTTTGCCCAGCGTTTCGAAACGGGCTCTGCCGTTTCGATACGCCTACGTGGCATTGACCACAACGGTCATAAACCCCAACGACTATTTCCCAACTAACATTTAAATGTAGGTTATTTCGATACGGGACTAGGCGTTTCGAAACGGGTGTTTCGAAACGGACAATAGCGTTTCGATACGGGTCCACGTCAGACTGCAACGGCTCTTTCTACTTAAAGGGCGTTTCGAAACGGGTTCGAGCGTTTTGAAACGGGGAGCTACAGAACTGCATTTATGGTGGGAATTAAAGTCCTCAACGGCTCCAATTCAATCCCAACGGCTAGTAACGGCTACAAACTCATCAAGGAGTATAAAAGGGACCTCCAAGCATCAAGTAAAGGAAAATACTCATATTGTCAAACAACAAATGATCAAGAATTGTCTTAGAGCTTAAATTGGCATTTATTGTATAGACAAACACTAGTGAGCCAAAATTGTCAAATTTGCTCAAGTGTTTTAGGTTTTGGGTGAATGCTTTAATTGTGCAAACAAATACCTATTAGAGGGTTTTAAGTTGGCTTCTTGTTTCTCTTTGTAAGAGAGGGTTTCAATCAAGGCTTTGGGTAGAAAGCTTGATTGTGTATAAGGGTTACCTCCTAAGCCTAGAAAAGGGGACGAATCAATAGTGGATTGATTGGAAATCCTAAGTGGGGAGCTAAGGTAGTGGATGTAGACCTTGGTTAGAAGGTTGAACCACTATAAATCATTGTGTCAATTTTCATTTTAGCTTCCACAACCCTTCCACCTAAAAGTCCACCTCTCCACCACTTAGTGAGCCTTATCGGTTGAACGAATCGAGTCCCGCACAACTCAACAATTGGTATCAGAGCTTGGCTCTATCGAAGGGGATTCACATCCTATTGAGAAGATCCGGCAAGCTCGATCACTAGTTCATCAACCGGCTTAAATGGCACAATCAATCGACAAACCGCCTTTCTTTGACGGAACCCACTATGCCCATTGGAAGACAAAGATGAAGTTCTTCATCAAATCTAGAGATTACAAGCTATGGGATATAGTTGAAGATGGTCCGTTCGTGCCTCAAAGAAGCAAAGCGGAGTGGAGTGCCGACGATCGCAAGAAGATGAAGCTTAATTGCAAAGCCTTGCACATCTTGTTTTGTGCTTTTGGCCCAACCATCTATGAGAAGATGTCTTCTTGTGAAAGTGCCAAGGAGGTATGAGACAAGCTTGAAGTCACATACGAGAGGACCGGTGAAGTCAAGGAGACCAAGATTGGGCTCCTAACCTTAGAGTATGAGAACTTCAAAATGGATCCGGAAAAGAACATCGAGAAGATGTTTGATAGGTTCTCCACTATCACCAATGGTCTCAAAGGCTATGGAGAAGCCATCCCGGAAGAAAAGCTTGTTCGAAAGCTCATCTACTCACTTCCCGAGTCTTGAGACTCAAAGAGGACCGCCATCATCGAAGCCAAGAATTTGAAGACCTTGAAGCTTGATGAACTCATGGGGTCACTCCTTACTCATCAAATCATGAAGAAGAATAAAGAAGATGAGAAGAAGAGGGAAGAAATTAGAGCTATGGAAGAGAAGAAAATCAAAGGGCTAGGCATCAATGCTAGTGCCATGGCTCTCAAATCCTCCACATGCCATCATGTCTATTCAAGTGAAGAGGATGATGAAGATGAAGAGATAGTTCATCTCTTCAAGAAGTGTGCCCCGTTCATGAAGAAAGCCTTGAGAGAGCTTGAACGAGAACCCAAGAGAAAGGAGAGGGCAAGCACTTCAAGCCATAAGAAGAATGCACATGTGGCTACTTGGAGTGATGAGGACTCCACCGACGATAAACAAGCCAACCTTTGCCTTATGGCCATCGAAGAAGATTCAAGGGTAACTTCTAATTCATCTACTTCATGTTCTTACTCTTTTGATGAATTACAAAATGCCTATGATGATTTGGTTTTAGAGTTTAAAAATCACATTTTAAAAAACAATAAATTGATTTCAAAGTTAAAAATTCAAAATGATTTGATTTCTAAAACTAAACTTGAAGCAAAACTCGAAGAGTTTAAATTAAAATGTTTTGATTTACAAAATTTGCTTCAAAAAGTTCAAGAGGAAAAAGATTTGATTTCCAAAGAGCTTGAAAAGAAAAATAATGTTGGAAAATCAAATTTTTATGTGAGACAATCTAGTGCCCCTAGATTTGTAAAAGGAAAATGTTTTAGAAGTGTTTGGGTCCCAAAAGGACTTAGTACTTCAATTAAAAAGGATGACATTGAAAAATGGATTCCTAAGGGGACTAAAATTTGTGCTACTAACGTTTATGGATCCAAAGCAATTTGGATACCAAAAATCACTTGATTGTCTTTTGCTAGGTGTGATGGAGATGTTCAACAAGTCAAACATTGAGGGGGAACTTCATGCACACTAAGGAAGAACACTTGAAGAAGGAAGGTTTCACATCCTACCTTGAGTTCAAGTGTTGGTAATATCTAGTTATTTTTGCATTTATTTGTTTTATTTTTTTCAACTAGATGATCATATATGTTGGACTAACATCTTTGATGATGTTGTGAGTAAGGGGGAGCCATTTTAAAACCAAATTTTTAATTTTGTCAAAATTTTACCTCTATTGTTATTATGAACTTAATGTTTTAAATTCTTTTTGATATAACAAAAGGAGGAGAAATGGTTTGAAAAATTGAATTTTCAAATGAATAAGGGGGAGCTTTATTTGATTTCATATCATCAATCTCTTATTCACATTTTTAAAGTTAAAGGGGGAGAATCCCAAACAATTTTTCAAGTAAGTTTTATTATATCAAAAAAGGGGAGATTGTAGAACTAATGTTTTGATATAATAATTGAAAAATGTTTTTGGACTGATTTAAAAAGTATTTAAAATATTTCCAAAGTCCAAACAACTTGAAATTATGTTTAGGGAAGTTTTTAAAAGGGTCTTACATGTTTTTCAAAGCCAAACTTTACAAAACCGTCCAGGCGTTTCGAAACGCCCTAAGGTGTTTCGAAACAGGGGATTCCAGTAGCAAAAACGTTTCGATACGGGTATCGAAACGGGTTTACCCTGGATGAGGATTTTGCCCAGCGTTTCGAAACGGGCTCTGCCGTTTCGATACGCCTACGTGGCATTGACCATAACGGTCATAAACCCCAACGGCTATTTCCCAACTAACATTTAAATGCAGGTCGTTTCGATACGGGACTAGGCGTTTCGAAACGGGTGTTTCGAAACAGACAATAGCGTTTCGATACGGGTCCACGTCAGACTGCAACGGCTCTTTCTACTTAAAGGGCGTTTCGAAACGGGTTCGAGCGTTTTGAAACGGGGAGCTGCAGAACTGCATTTATGGTGGGAATTAAAGTCCTCAACGGCTCCAATTCAATCCCAACGGCTAGTAACGGCTACAAACTCATCAAGGAATATAAAAGGGACCTCCAAGCATCAAGTAAAGGAAAATGCTCATATTGTCAAACAACAAATGATCAAGAATTGTCTTAGAGCTTAAATTGTCATTTATTGTATAGACAAACACTAGTGAGCCAAAATTGTCAAATTTGCTCAAGTGTTTTAGGTTTTGGGTGAGTGCTTTAATTGTGCAAACAAACACCTATTAGAGGGTTTTAAGTTGGCTTCTTGTTTCTCTTTGTAAGAGAGGGTTTCAATCAAGGCTTTGGGTAGAAAGCTTGATTGTGTATAAGGGTTACCTCCTAAGCCTAGAAAAGGGGACGAATCAATAGTGGATTGATTGGAAATCCTTAGTGGGGAGCTAAGGTTGTGGATGTAGACCTTGGTTAGAAGGTTGAACCACTATAAATCATTGTGTCAATTTTCATTTTAGCTTCCACAACCCTTCCACCCAAAAATCCACCTCTCCACCACTTGGTGAGCCTTATCGGTTGAACGAATCGAGCCCACACAACTCAACACGAAGTCACCATATACCCGAATTTAAACCGACCCGAATTTAAACAGAATGCAGTGAGACCCAAATGACTCGAACTAAAATAAATCAAACCGAATCCAAACCGAATGACCCGTTGCCACCTCTATCAATAAATAATTCTAATGAACAAAACTAAAAGTGAAACTTAACCTATTTTTCACATACTCTCAAACGTTTCATTTAAACTAAAGGAAAATAACAAGTTTCTATAAATTCTAGTAAAAATATTTAAATTGTTGATTAAATATTATTTGATGATATTATGTGAAAAATATGTTAACTAAAAGTGTTTAGTTGAATTTTATCATTAGAATAATTTAACACTGTTAATAAGAATGACTTAAATAAAGGTTGAATGATGTGAATTTGATTAAATTAAAAGGTTGTGAAATAAATAAAAAATAAAATTAATTTTGGATCAAAAAATGTAAATTACGCAGTTACATATATGATCCAACTTCTATATCAGACTCGGGCAACTGAAGAAACTTTTGTTCTGGACATTTATACAGTGTATGTTTAGCAAATACAAATGAAAATTTATTATTCAAGAATGATTTAACTGAAAAATTGTCTCCGTTTACTTGGTAGTCAATTCATCAAATCCGTAACAATCTTTACAATATATACTTATATAGCCAAAGAAATGAATTTAATCCCTCTCTGTTCTAGGCAAACCCCGAAAGCGCCGAGTTGTTTTAGATATCAGTACGTCCTATTCCGGTTGTGTATGCTGGTGGACGCAGTGCTCCCATCATGTGGGAAAGACTCCGAGCCACAGCTCGCCTGGTGCTGATGTTTAGGCTGCATCGGTGTCACCTGCGGGTACTCCGAGACTCGCCATACCTTCACCGACTTATCGAGGCTCCCGCTGTACACAATCCACCGCTGCTCCTTTTTCGATTCATTATCCTTCTCCACTGCTAAGCACTTCACAGGCCCCGTATGCCCCGTTAGCACCGAAAGGCTCGTGTGTACCTTACCGTCCCTACGCCAAATACATATAGTCTTATCGGCCGAACCACTAATCAACAAGTTCCCCGCTGCTTCGAGACAGAGAACGGACAGCTTGTGCCCTTTAAGTTGCCCTCCCTGGGAGAGTTCCTTTACATTATCCTGGTATGTGATCACGCCGTCGCTGGAGCCGCAATACAATGCTGGACCTGCAGAGGGGATGATTGCTAGTGCTGTTACCGCACATTCTTGTTGTATTAGTGTTTGAGCCAATGTATGCTTCGTTCCTTTTCGAAGCTGTTCCCTGTTCCACAATTTAACGGTTCCATCCGCCGAACCGGTGAAAACCATTACACCTGAGCTCGCGATTACGGAGTTGACGGCATCTTCGTGTGCCTGGACCGATTCGAGGCATTTAGAATCCGAGATTCTCCAAACCTTATAGGTCCGGTCCCATGAGGCTGAATAAATAAGGCCTTGTTCCTCGTTCAAGCTCAAACAGGACACTGCATCCGAGTGTTTGAGCCATAAAGCACGTTTGCGTCTCACTTCGATGTAATTGCTTGGTTTAATCGAACTTTTGAGGATATCTTTTAGAGTTGGCAAAGTCCCGGCTCGTTTATGAACGGAAGGGTTCTTAATCGAGACCTTCCAAACACGAATCTTCCCGTCTTGATGACCGGTGAAAATCTTTTCACCCGATATCACAATGGCCTTAACCAATCCACTATTCGATTTGAAGACAGAGAATTCCTTGAGATTCTTCCACACGCGGATGTTCTTGCTATCGGAGCCGGTGTAAAGGAGTTCATTTCTGGCTGCCAAGGAATAAATATGTCCCTCTTCACGTGTAAGCGAGCCGATGAGACTATTGGTCGGAACCTGGCCATTGTCGTCGAAAGGGTCCCATGAAGGCTTGTCCGTAGGTGCGGTTTGGTTCCATGGCGACATGGTTAGGGGTGAAGCTTCACCACTCAATCTGTTGCCTTCGATAAAAGAAGGGCAATTAGATGATGTGTTGCTGTAAGCAAGCAACGAATCGTCCGCTGCAGTCATGGGAGCATTGACGGCGATGCCAGGGTCCGAATACTTACCGTCCCCGAACTGAGATTTACCACTAATGCTATCCGGCTCTTCGAACATCTTGTTCCTGCGCCCTCTCTACCGTCTCTCGTTCACCCGACCCGACAAATGAATACAGTAAATCAAACTAAGACAAGAACCAAAAAGCTAAAACAAAATTCAAAGTATAGGAAAAAAAAACATCAGAGATTTGAGGGTTGAGAGAAAGAAGTGGAGGGTTGGATTTGCATTGAATTCATGCACTCATTTATTGCCTATGATTATTTTAGTAATTAAAAAAGTATGGAGAATTAAGTGCCCTTCTTAAGCAAAGAATTAGAGCGTTGGAGCAGGGGACGAACGCCAACTCCAACGCCCTTTGATCGTATCATTGCATTTTTACCCATCAATTTTTACTAAACGATGGGCGACAAATTTAGACGTAAATGGCCACTGTAGAAATGGCGATATTGCTGGGAACAAAATTGGTATGGGTCCACGAGATTCCGAGTCAATCGCCTGCCAATAACGTACATTCAGGGGTTATTATTAGTAAAGTTTTTTTATTTAACTTTAATTTCTATTTTAGAATCTTATATTCAAATTTGAGGGTATTTTCTATAAAGAAAAGAAAAAAAATAAAAATTGGGAAATCGTTTGCACAAGTTGATGGTTGTCTTATATCCCACAGAATTTTACTTATCCATACCATATGTAGGGATGGTCATGGGTCGGATTCAGTCGGGTTTTTAATCGATCTGTACTCTATCCGAAAATTTAACACTTTCATCCAAATACAATCTGACCTGACATTTTATGGTGTTTTATCCGATCCGAATCCGAACCTAAATTTTAGAGTAAAAACTCAAACCCAATCTGACCCGACCCGACATAAATAAAAAAAGGTAATTTTTTCATTATTATTCGATAAAATAGAGAGCTAACTGAAAAAATACAAATAAAGAGGGAGCGTTAAAATAATTATTCTATTTTTATTAGAAAAAACAGTGAGATAATTGAAAAATATATAGATAAAGAGAGGGACATCGTAGCAATCATACCTAAATATTTTGAATAAAATTAAACTATTATTTTAGGTCGGGTCGGAATTCATCGGATATGAGTTAAATGGTCATCCCTACCCATATGTCAATGATTTAAGGTTCAGTTCAATTTATTAAAATTGATTCTCATTATATTAAAATAATTAATTATTTTTTTAATTTGTGTGCGAGATAAATTAACTTTTGAAAAAAATAAGTTTAACAAGTGCAACAAACAGTTCACTTTCCTCATGTGTTCCATTAATCTAAAACTTTTTTTTTTCAATTCTAAATTAGGTACCAAGTATTCTGGGTCTATTTTAAAGAGATAACATCTATTGATTGGTAAGAGGTGACACATCAACAAAAATTTAATAAAGTTAAGTTTTTAAATTAATATATGCTACGGTTTTTAAGACCGAATACCTAAGGTCAAGTTCAAATACCAACTATATACTATTTTTTAGTAAAAACTAATTTTCATTGATTCCAACATCACCTTCTACCACAACATTTGACCACCTTTCTCGCAAGCTAATTTGATATGTTCGGAAAATGTCTGTGCCGTCACAAGTTCAGCATTCGATAAATTAAAATAATAACAAGTCATACAACTTTACTTATACCTATAATAAACTAAGGGTAAACAATATTATTGTCACTAAATTATTTCCATTTTTCTATTTTGATCATCAAATTATTTTTTTAAGTAAAGTTGTTACCTTGTTATATTTTTATTTTATTTTATTCACCAACCATTAAAAAATTAACTGTGACGATGACATGTATTTTTTTTACGTCATTTTCTATCTTATCATCAATATACTCCATGTGTTATTTTTAAGGTAAATAATACTATTGGTCACTAAACTATTCTCACCTTTTTATTTTAGTCACCAAACCTTTTTTTGTAAAATCGTCATTAACTTTACGTTTTTTTATATTTTGATCACCGACCGTTAAAAATTAAAGACCTAGGGGTGCAAGAAGCCCTTGAACTTTTGAAAAAAAAAATCAATTAAGCTCATGAACTTTTTTGTACCCAATTAAACCCTTAAACTAATAAATTGAATCAATTAGGCCTTTTGACCAATTTTGACTATTAAATCTTGACATCTTTTTTAGATATTATTGCCACATGATAAACTAAAGTTCTATCATTTATATATATATATATAGTTTTTAGGACTTTTAAAGAATTTTTAAATAAATATTTTTTGAAAATATCAAGTGACAACACTAAGAAACGACCGATGCCACTGATCGATCCAAAAATCGTTAGATTCAACTGTCAAAATTGGTCAAAAGACTTAATTAATTTAATTTATTAGTTCAATAATATAATTGGGTGTAAAAAATCTATGGGTATAATTGATTTTTTTAAAAGTTAAATATAAAATTAAATTCACAAGAGGGTGAGGTTATTTGAACCTGTAAATATGATATAATTTCACCAAAATTTATATTTAAATTCTACTCTTAGTTGAATAAATCAAAGAAAATAGAAGCGTATAATGGAAGAATCAAACCTATGACCTCTATGTCAAAGTTCTAAGTGCCTAACCACTAAACCAATTTCTAGGCTTGCTATATTTTCACCAATATTTATATCTAACTTAATCAATTAATTATATAAATTTAAATGTAGCATATATGCCAACCAATTAAATGATATTTAAAAATTAAATAATAAATCTAAAGAGTTACTTTTAAGTAATTTAAAATTTATATTATATCTTAAATAAATATTATAAATTTAATTTGTAGAATGATTTAATATCAATTTTATAAAGATAAAAAAATAGTTATTTAATTAGTTTATTTTATTTCCAAATGAAGTGATATAATTATAATTTGTATTTCAATTTTAGTCACAATTTAAGTTAAATATTAGTGTAATACTTAAATATTTATTGATCGTATAATTAAGATTTTTTCTATAATAAATGTAATTAATTTCAATCACAATTTAATCTAAATATTATTTTTAGGATAATTATTTGATATACTGGCGGTGAAAACTAAAAGTTTCCATAAGTGCCTTAATTTTAGGGTTTAGGAATTTAATTTAGGGTGTAAGATTTAGGAGTTTAGGTTTAGTAGTTTAGAATTTAAGGATTGTGAATAGAATTTAAGGTTTAGAACTTAGGGTTTAGGTTAAAACCTAAATTCTCAACATATTATACTAAAACCTAAACTCTAACGTCTAACGTCTAAACCCTAAATTCTAAACCCATAAACCATACATCATAAACTAAATCTCTAAACCCTAAAACTAAAAGTTTCCACTACCACTGTATTGGATATAAATTCTTATTTTTATTATAATTGTCTCAAATATTTAATGTGATTTAGTGGTTGAACATTTAGTTTAATTTCATTATTTCCCAAGTTTAGCTCTTATGTTTTGTATTATCTACTTTGATACACAAGTTTGTAGTTTACATAAGTCTTTTAATTATAGGGTTTAGAAATTTATGGTGTAGTTTAAGGTTTAGGGGTTTAGGTTGTAGGGCGTAGAATTTAAGATTTATTGTTAGAATTTAGAGTTTAAGCTTTAAGGTTTAAGTGTTAGGGTGTTAGAGATTTAGGTTTTGAATTTTTACACAGCTTGTGTATTAAAATATAACTCGTATATAATTTAAGCGTTTTATCCCTACAATTTAACTTATATATAAATTGTCAAATTTTCATCAATGGCTCAATGGTTTTGCGTTAGAGACTTCTTCTATGAGGCCTTGGGTTCAAACTTCATGAAAAGTATAAGACATTTTTTTTCAAGCTTTATTGGAGGGTACAAATGATAAAAAAATGTCACATAAAGAAATATCTAAACCCAACCATAAAAGAAATAGGACAAGACCCAAAACATCATAATGGACTAGCTCAAAAGGGAACTCAGTCTATATATCGACTCTAGAAGTTAACTGTAATTCATACAATGGTAATTTACTCCGTAGGTTTCTTTATTTGGGGTGTGTTTTATTTTAGTTATTCAATTGAAAAAATTATAATGATTACTTATGTTTTTAATCTGTTTTATTTTGGTATTTGATGATGTGACACGTTAATTAATAAAATTAATTTCTAATTTGACCTTAAATTCTCTCGACCTAACTTTTAGCCTACAATATCGTTGTTCGACTACCTTCTTTGGTGGGTAATTACTCCGACTGCATCAATCTCTTTTTCCTCCTTTGGCTTTTTCCCTCTATAGCTTTTTTCTTCACTCGTTTTCTTTCTCTTCACGAGCTGATATTCTAATTTATGTCCTCCCAAATGCTGGTTTTGCTTTGGAAATTAATTTATGATCTTATTTTACTCACTGCTTAAGTCATGTTTATATAATAATAACTAGGTCCATTTATTTGATGGATACGTACTCTTGGTAGTTCTTATAGCTGTAGTGTTAATTGATTAACTTTTAATCTTGTGACAATGACTTAGAATATGAATTGGAACCTTGCCCTTCTGTTAGTGGTGAAGCTTCAGTAGAGGCTGCAACATGTGTGAAGGTAAGTGACATAGTTAACACCAAATCCATTTTGCGCTGGTTGGTATGAAATGTTTCTACTATAAGATGGTTTTTGACATAATGTGGCCAGTAATAGTTTTTGATGACCTGCTTTTCTTTGAAGTTTCACAACTCATACATCTCATTCCTCACCCTTTTTTTTTCAAAGCTAATCAGCTGAAATGGTTCTTCTTCTTAGGTTTTGATTGCTTCTGGTTTACCAAGTGACTCAAGTCTTGCAAGCAACTCAAGGATAGATGGCCCCATGAACAAAAATATACCTATTTTGCAGTCTTCTAGAGTATCTTCTGAAAACTTGCAGCCCATATGCTCAATGCGGGGGCTGAATATCACCGTTTCAGTTTCTGTTCCGAAACAGATTATGCCTGTAGTGTCATTGGCTGAAACACTAGAAGGAAACGGGTCAGCTGGAGAAGAAGGAGAGAGTGCGAGTGAAGAAGAAAGCTATAGAGGGGAAAGGGCAAAGGAGGAGGAAATGGGTGGAAAGAAAAAGAAGGAGATAGAAATGGTCGGAGTAGCGACGTTGTGGGCTAAAAGTGAAGTCGAGAGAGTTTAAGGGTCAAATTAAAAATTAATTCTTTTGACTAATATGTTACGTCATCGAACTAACGGGTGTTAACGGCACAATGATAAACAAAACATATTAAAAACATAATTGTTTATTATAATATTTTTTCAAGTCGAGTGGCCAAAATAAAACACGCTTCAAACAAAAAGAGCCTCTAGTGTATATTACCTTTAATACAATTACTTCGATGGCGACAAGAAGAGCCCAATCAACTGCGTATCTCCGAAGGTGTAGATTACCATCTCACTTACAAATATTTTAGAATCGGTCATCAAACAAGTAAATAATTAAACCAAAAAAAAATCAATGTCTTAAGGAGAAAACTCAGCAGCAAAACCGCTCTAGAATAGCTTAAAACCTGCAGGCAAATGCCAAATAGAAGTCAAGAATTACCCAAACCTACAGCTAAATGGTATACTAAATTAACCAGTACCTAAATACCATAAAATACTAGGCAACTCCCCAAAAACACAGACCAAAAGAAGTCGGTGAGCAGACAAGTTACAAAGTATGACTTAGGGTTTTGCCAAATGAGGAAATTGTTGAAACCTTGTCTATCATACATGTTGAGACGCCGTGGATCGCCGGCAAAGTAAGGTGAAGATGGTGAAAGACGATGATGATTAACAGTGATGGAAGAATATCGAATAGAAGGTTTTATTATATTTTTTGATAGATTACAAATAAGGAAACTAATCCTATATATAGCCTTAACTAACTTAACCAACCTAACTAACTAACAGAATTACAAAAAACCCCTCGTACATCTCAACACCCCCCCTCAAGTTGGAGGGTGAAAAACGTCTTTCACACCCAACTTGACTTTGAGATAGTCATGTTGATGAAACAGAGAGACCCTTTGTTAGAATATCAGCTTGTTGTTCAGCAGTAGGAACATATTGAGGTTGAATGACTTTGGTTTGGATTTTCTCACGTATGAAGTGGCAATCGATTTCGATATGCTTCGTACGTTCGAGAAATACAGGGTTAGAAGCAATTTGTAACGCTGCCTGACTGTCACTATGCAGTAACGTAGGATGTTGCTGTTGGAAACCAAGCTCATTTAACAAGCCTCTTAACCAAATAACTTCCGTAGTTGCAGAAGCCATGCTTCGATATTCAGCTTCTGCTGAGGAACGAGAAACCGTAGTCTGCTTCTTCGACTTCCAGCAAACCAGAGAATGCCCTAGTTTTACACAATATCCTGTGACTGATTTCCTTGTCAAGGAACATGCAGCCCAGTCAGCATCACAGAATGCCTGTAAGTGAGGTTCACCTTGTGCTGAGAGTAGTATGCCTAAACCAGGATCCTTTTTGATATATCGAGCAACCCTCAAAGCTGCATCATAATGTGCTTGTGTGGGTTTGTGCATGAATTGACTCAAGTATTGAATTGCAAAGGCAATGTCAGGCCTCGTGTTGGTTAGGTACAACAACCTTCCAACCAATCGCTGATAAGATCCCACATCAGATAAGCAAGTATCTTCAGCAGTTCCATGCAAACTTGGCTTAAAATTCTGATCTAATGGAGTTGAGACTGTTTTAGCATTTCCAAGACCTGAATCCGCAATCAATTCAAGTGCATATTTTCTTTGATTGAGTAGGATACCTTCCTTAGATCGAAGAACTCCAATTCCTAAGAAATATCGTAGCTGACCTAAATCTTTCATCTTGAAACTTCGATGCAAAACACCTTTAAGATCCTCTATCATGGCAGCATTATTCCTTGTGATCAAAAGATCATCAACATAAACTAATAAAACTACTAATTGTTCCCCATCCTTTTTAGTGAACATAGAATAATCATAGAGACTTTGAACATAACCATGCTTAACCAAGGCTTCAGTAAGCTTGAGGTTCCACTGACGGGAAGTCTGCTTAAGACCATATAAGGACTACTTCAAACGACATACACGATCACCACTTTGATCCTTAAAACCTTCAGGAAGAGACATATATACTTCTTCATATAGATCCCCTTGTAAAAAAACATTAAATACATCCATTTGATGTAAGGCCCAATTATTCAAGGCTGCTAGGGAAATGACTGTACGCACAGTAACCATTTTAGTGACCGGTGAAAAAGTATCATGGTAATTGATCCCCTCTTGTTGGTTGTATCCTTTCGCAACCAACCTGGCTTTATAGCGTTCAATAGAACCATCAGAATTGTATTTAATCTTGTATACCCATTTGCAACCGATGGGATTGTGTCCAGCTGGCAACGTTACAAGCTCCCATGTTCCATTTGACTCTAAGGCAGCAATCTCTTGTTTCATTGCTTGAACCCAGTGTTCATCATGCACAGCTTGTTTGTACGTGCGTGGTTCACTCGTAGATGAGATAGAGGTAACAAAGGCTCGTGCCTTCAAAGGCAAATGATCATAAGAAACAAAGTTTGCTATTGAATGCTTACTATGTAGCCCATGACTGTCACAAACATAATCATTTAGCCATGTAGGCTGTCGTTGCACTCGTGAAGACCTTCTGGCAGGTTGATCAATATGTGGTCCTCCAATAGGACTATTATTATTCAAAGGTTGATCTCCAGACAGAGAAGTATGAACATCATCACTCACTGTTCTAGGCTCAGACTCCTCAACATTGTTTGTTGCAACAACATTAGGATATTGTGTACTATTCGAATCAACAAGATCAGATGGTACAGACAAGGTTGTCAACTCAGAATCTATATCAAGAAAGCCTAGATTATCATCAGAAGATAAAGGAAAAAGACACGATGACTTAGTAGGAAAATTAAATGGGAAAACATTTTCATGAAAAATCACATCTCTACTGACAAAGAATTGCTTAGTTTCCAAGTTAAACAAAATATATCCCTTTTGTACAAGAGAATAACCCATGAAAATGGAAGCAACAGCCTTAGGGGCAAACTTATCTGAGCAATTAACAGCAGTTGCATAAGTAAGACAACCGAAAACACGCAAAAAAGAATGATCAGGTGGCTTATTATACAAGCATTCAAAAGGAGATTTCCATTCGAAAATCTTACTAGGTAAAACATTGATAATATAACAAGCTGCATTCACACAATAGCCCCAGAATTTAGTAGGCATATTAGAATGGAATTTTAATGCCCTTGCAACTTCAAGAAGGTGACGGTGTTTGCGCTCAGCAACACCATTTTGTTGCGGTGTGTAAACACAAGAACTTTGATGTTCCACACCCATATCTTGAAAAAACGACCTACTTTCATTCGTAAAAAATTCATGTCCATTGTCACTCCTAACTTTCTTAATACTAACAGAAAATTGAGTAGCAACAAACTGGAAAAAATCTTTAAGAGCAACAAAGGCATCACTCTTAAGCTTCAATAACTGAATCCAAGTCATACGAGAGAAATCGTCAACAATAGTCAAGAAATAACGTTGACCATGCACAGTACTAACCCTATAAGGTCCCCACAAGTCTATATGTATAAGATCAAAAGGTTTACAAGAAACAGAAGCACTCAAATTGAAAGACAATCTCGTTTGCTTAGCAAGAGGGCAAACATTACAACTTTTTATTTCAACTTCACTTTTTGTGTTACAATGCACTCCAGGTATATGAGACAAAGTTTTAACAGAGGTATGTCCCAATCTTGCATGCCATACAGTATTCATGCTAACATGTAAACAGGATTCTCTATTGGTAGAAACTTGTAAACAAGAATTCAATTCTAAGGATGATTGAAGAACATATAACCCGTCTCGAAGTCTACCAATTTTCTTCATCTCTCCATTGTAGATATCCTGTGACAAACAAGCATTAGAAGAAAAAACAATAATGCTATTCCAATCTTTAGCCAATTGTGAAACTGATATGAGATTAAATTTAAAACTTGGAACACAAAGTACATTCCTGAGAATTTTAGTAGAAGAAATTCTATAAGTACCAACATGTGTAACAATTGCTGAAACTCCGTTTGGCAATTGTACAACAGAGGAGGGATCACAAGCAACAGGAGACTCAAGGCAGTTCAAGTCATATATCATATGGCTTGTAGCCCCTGTGTCAAGAATCCACTCACGAGTCAAAGAATCAGTAAACATACCTGCCATATATGTTGCACCTTTAACTACAGGATCTTTTCCAAGAAGACTTAGAATTTGTTGATACTGTTCAGTAGTAAATGTAGGAGGCTGTGTAACAGAAGGTTGATCTACAGCATCTACACTTCCTTCAACAGTAGCTGAGTTAGCTGCCTGTTTTGCATTCACTGCATTTTTCCTAGTAAATTTGAAATCTGGTGGGTAGCCTATCAGCCTCTAACAATTCTCCCTCTTGTGTCCTTTAATATGACAAAAGTCACAAGTCCCATTAAACCTTTTCTTAAACTGACTATTTCCTTGCGAATATGAAGATGAATATAAAGCTGTAGGTTCATTTTGAACTTGCACTGCATTAACAGAATGTTGTCTTTGTCCTTCTTCTTGCACTAACATATTATAGGCTTGATTAATGGTTGGCAATGGTTTCATTAGAAGAATTTGACTCCTAACCATAGAATAAGACTCATTTAATCCCATCAACATCTGGAAAAGCCTCTGTTGTGCAAGAATGGTGCTATTCTCACGAGCTACTTCACAATCACAAGAATTAAAAGGAACTAGCGCGTCATACTCATCCCATAACAACTTCAATCGAGAGAAATATACTGAAATGGATGCAAGGCTTTGAACATGTGTAACAATCTCTCTGTGTAAGTAGTAAATCCTTGACCCATCTACCTTGTTAAACATTTCTTTAAGATCTGCCCAAACTATCGCAGCATTTGATGCAAACACTATACCAGCAGATAGATCTTGGCTAACAGTATTGAGAATCCAAGATAATACCAAGGCATTACACCTATCCCACTGTGGCCTTAAAGCCTCTGCCACAGACTCTCTTTTACATGTACCATCAACAAGACCAACCTTGTTCTTGGCCAAAAGGGCAATTTTCATTGACCGACTCCAAAGATTGTAGTTTTTTATACCAGTCAACTGATGGGAAACAAGAAGAGTTCCCGGTGTATCCGAAGCGTGTAAAAACAATATATGATTGGAATCTATAGTAGTTTCCATGAAGAAACAATCAAGAAGCCCAAGAAAAACCAAAAGAAATGAAAAGAAACTTAGCTAAATCGTTTAGAATTTCACACAGTGAAACACGATCACAACGATCGTCGGAACTACTGTCGCCGGTGTGGCTCTGATACCATGTTGAGACGTCGTGGATCGCCGGCAAAGTAAGGTGAAGATGGTGAAAGACGGTGATGATTAACAGTGATGGAAGAATATCGAATATAAGGTTTTATTATATTTTTTGATAGATTACAAATAAGGAAACTAATCCTATATATAGCCTTAACTAACTTAACCAACCTAACTAACTAACAGAATTACAAAAAACCCCTCGTACATCTCAACAATACAGTACTTTGAAGACACAAAGTATATTGCAATACGCTATCTGTTTACTGGGTGGCCATAGCTTTCTCATATGCTTATTTTTAGAATTTTTTATTTTTTTATTTTTTATTTTTTCTATCATGTTGATCTAAATGATTGGTCCAATCTGATTGAGAACTGAAGGATTATAGAACAAAAGGAGATGAAAGCAAGATCGAAACAGAAAGAATTAGAGAGAAAGTGAGCCAAAAGTAATCTAGATTCTTATTAATCACAAAGGTATTTATACACAAAAAGGATTTAAGAATAACAGTTTACAAACTGTTAGTAACCAGCTCAGCAGAGCTTTAACAATCACAACAGATTTCTTAACAGAAATACAAAACAAATCTTGATCTTTAATAGCTCTAACGGCTATAATCCTAACATACTTCCTACGATTCTTCTTTTCTTCTTCTTCTTTTTCCTTTAAGCAACAGATTGAAGTCTTAATTCATCAGCAGAATATACTTTGAGTTGTTCACGAAGCTGAACAAAAAAACTAGCAGACAATGGTTTGGTGAGGACATCAGCAATTTGATGCAATGCTGGTACATAGTTGATCTGAAAGGATCCATCTAATAACTTCTCTCTGACAAAGCTGAGGTCGAGTTCCACATGTTTCAATTTGGCATGATGCACAGGATTGGAAGAATGTGCAATAGCACTTGTGTTATCACACCAAATGATGGAGGGAGAAGGAAGAAGAATGTCCAATTCAGTAAGTAAGGACTTTACCCAAATGGCTTCACACATAGCATTAGCAATCCCTCTGAATTCAGCTTCAGTGGAAGAGCGAGAGACAACAGTCTGTTTTTTTGAACTCCAGGCCACCAAATTTTTACCCAGAAAAATGTAGTACCCAGCAGTTGATCTTCTGCCATCTGGGCTAGTACCCCAGTCTGAATCAGTGTATCCAGTGAGAGCATTAGGAGAGGAGTCTGTACTAAAGAAAAGCCCATGTCCCATTGTACCCTTGAGATATCTGACTATTCTTTTTGCAGCTTTCCAATGTTTGTCCAGAGGGGACTGCATGTACTGACTAACTTTATTTGCAGCAAATTGAATATCAGGCCGAGTTGTACAAATGTGCTGTAAAGTGCCAACAACTTGCCTAAACAACGTAGACTTAGTTTCAGAACAAGGAATTCCATCATGAGCAGACAGCTGTGGAGTTGTAACCATAGGTGTAGGAACAGGAGTAACATCAACCATTGATGTTTTCTCAAGAAGTTCCATAATATGCTTCTTTTGATTAAGTATAACACCCTGATCAACATTCTGAATTGTCATCCCCAAGAAAAATTCTAACTTCCCTAGATCTTTCAAGGAAAAAGCTGTATTAATATCCTTGATGACTTTATCCACATCACTAGCAACATTTCCAGTTACTACTATATCATCTACATAGACCATAATGAAGATTTTGCTGCCATTTTCATTCCTAAAATACAAGGAAGAATCTGCTAGAGAAGCTGAAAAATGAAGAGCAGACACAAGATGAGACCTGAACTTATCAAACCAGGCCCTTGGAGCTTGTTTAAGTCCATACAAGGACTTCTTAAGAAGGCATACCAGCTTGTTTCCTTGCTCATCAAACTGTTCAAAGCCTGGAGGTCCATGTACACTTCTTCTGTCAAATCCCCATTCAAAAAGGCATTATCTACATCAATCTGTCTTAATGCCCAGCCACTACTCAAGGCTATACTTAAAAGAATTCTGACAGAAACAGGTTTTACTACAAGACTATAAGTCTCTCCATAATCAAAACCAGCTTGTTGAGAGAAACCCTTAGCCACTAGCCTTGCTTTATACCTTGAAACACTTCCATCAGCATTTTTTTTTACTTTAAAAAGCCATTTACAACCTATAGGTATCCTATCTGCAGGTAGATTAACTATTTCCCAAGTACCTTTCTGAACTAAGGCTTGAATCTCCTTATGAACAGCTTGCTTCCATTCATCTATAGCCATAGCCTGATGAATATTTTTAGGCTCAGACAAAGCTGCTGTAGTGTGAAAAACCTTAGGTTTAAAGATCCCACGCTTAGATCTTGTTACCATAGAATGAGAAGATTTCAGACCCTTATTAGGAGAGCTAGGCACACCTTGCTGAGTATGACTAGCAACTTGCTCATGAAGCTGTGTAACAAGCTCTTGATCAGAAGAACCCTGACCTGTATCAACAGCTTGCTCAACTGGTGGGACTTGAGATGGAAGCCTAACTTCAGACTGCTGAAGACATGTTTGAGACTCAGGATTGCCTTGAATGTTTGACTGATAGAATTGATTAGATTCTTGTCCAGGAAACTGAAATTCAGAAGAGACTTGAATGCTACCAGTAGAAAGAGGAGAGACAGAAACTGGAATAGAAGGAGTAGAGACTGAAACTGGAACAGAAGGAGCTGACAAATGTTCAACAGAGTTTTCAGCATTATCATAGCTAGAGGAAACTTCAGCATCAGGATAAGCAACATCATTTGATAGCTCAGGTTGAGAAACAGATTGAGGAGAAGAATGTCCTGAATTAGTAGCTCGACTAGAAGAGAGAGAAGTAGAATTTGCAGCTGACTTTTTAGGAAGGAAACCAGAAAATCTGACAGGGACAGTTTCATCTGAAGATTTAGAAGCATTAGCTTTAGAGGAACATATTTGAAAAGGAAAAACCATTTCATTAAACTCAACATGCCTTGACACATAAACACGACCCTCTTTGCTTAAACACTTATAACCATGCTGATGAGAACTATAGCCAAGAAAAGTACAAGGTACAGATCTATACTGAAGCTTGTTATTGTTATATGGCCTAGTTAAAGGATAACACTAACATCCAAATATTTTTAAGAATTTATAGTCAGGAATTTTACCAAACAGTTTCTCATGAGGCGATACTCCATCAAGGACTTTAGTAGGCATGCGGTTAATAAGAAAAACAGAAGTAAAGAAGGCATCAGACCAAAATTTTAAAGGAACAGCAGATTGAGCCATAAGAGTTAAGCCAAGCTCAACAACATGCCTATGTTTTCTTTCTACTATTTCGTTTTGTTCAGAAGTATGAGGGCAAGTATTCCTAAACACAATACCTTGCTGCTGAAAGTAAGGGATTAAAGGCTTAAACTCAGTACCACAGTCAGCTTGTATCATTTTAATTTTATGACTTAACTGCTTCTCAGGCATCTTATGAAAGTTAACAACCACATTAAAAGTTTGAGACTTATTGGCAATGAAATAAATCCAGGTAAACCTGGAATACACATCTACAAAGCTGATGTAATATTTGAAATTGTTTGAAAGTAAGGGAGCAGGTCCCCATAAGTCCATTTGAATAAGCTGCAAGGGTTCAGTATAAACAGAAAGAGAAGAATCAAATTTTAACTTGTGACTTTTGTCCAGTTTGCATGCTTCACAAAAGAACTCATTCTTATTACTCAAAGCAAAATTATATTTCTTAGCAACACTAGCAAGAGCAGCAGGAGATGGATGCCCTAATCTCATGTGCCAAAGCTCTACATTCCTATCAGAAACAGAACAAGAATTGACATCAAGGTTCCCTAAACTAGCAGAAACATCATTTGCTAACCTAGAAGAACCAGTCATATCAACACAATTATCATAAAGAACATAAGCTTGAGAGGGAGGCAAACCAGACGCAGCACTGGGTATCTTGTATAACCCATTATTTTCCAAACCTTGAACAAGAAGCTCCTGTGTTGAGAGATCCTTCACAAGACAACAGTCAGGAAAGAATTCAATGGAAACATGGTTATCTTTAGTAAATTGAGAAACCGAAAGGAGATTTTTCTTAATCGAAGGCACATGCAATAAATTATTTAGAATTAACGGCCGATTTAAAGAATTAATCACAGAACTACCAATACCAGAAATTGAGACATCCATGCCATTAGCAACAGACACCTTACCTATACCTTGATAAAAAGTAGGGTTATCGATGTTACCTGCATCTGGAGTCAGATGGGCTGTAGCTCCTGAATCAGGATACCAAGCAGCATCATTGAAGGTAGACTGACCAAACTCATCGGAAACAGCCGCAGCAGACGCAACAACGCCACTGGAATCAGGAGTCGAGTTGGAATTAGGGATTCCTGTCACTCCATCAGATTCTTGAAACCCAGAATGCTCATCCAATTCTTCAGCAAAATTGCAGAGATTTGCTGCAAACCCATTGTTATTCTGACCATCGTAGGATTGATCGAACCGAAAATAGCATCGAATTGCCAAGTGCCCTAATTTCCCACAAATTTGGCACTGGACCCTCGATCTACCAGCAAAACCACCGCGTCCACGACCGCGAAAGACCGCCGTTGGTCCTCGATTGTACACTGGAACACCTTGAAAACGCTGATCAAGACTAGACCTAGACTGAAATCTGCCTTGATCGTTGAAGCCTCGACCAAAAGAATCTGTATTCTTTTGATAAGCCGAAGGAAAATTCTGCTGATATGTCGAAGGCCCAAAAGAAACAGGCCCTTGAGGCCCTTGAGACAATGTAGGCCCTTGTGCCATATTAACCAGAAAACTCTGGTTAACAAAATCCTGTTGACGAGCTTCAGTGTCAAGAAGCACCGAGCAAACACCATCAAGCTTGTATGGTTGCTGACTGGAGGTGATCACAGCAACGACAGGTTCATACTCCGGCGGAAGACCCGAAAGAATCGCAGAAATATGCATTGTATCAGTCAAGGGATGACCACAGGCAGCCAAGCTGTCACAAATGGACTGTACCTGGGCAAGATATTCCTTCATCCCCTGATCCCGTTTGCGCAAATTGCGCAAAGAACAATGAAGATGCATAATTCTGGTTGTAGAAGAAACAGAGAAGAGCTGATGAACCTTTTCCCAAATCTCCAGTGCAGTCTTGCAATTAACAAGAGAGGGCAAGATTGATGATCCAATGGACGAAAGGAGCCAAGAACAGAGTGCTGAATCTTGTTGCTTATAAGCAACATATTCATCATTGGGAACAGTATTTCCCCCTTCAGATCGGACATTCTGAGGTGGAACCGTAAGCGTACCATCAATGTGATCCACCAAGGCCAGACTCTCGATTGCAAAAAGAACCTGTTGACGCCACAAGAGATAGTTCGTATCATCAAGCCTGATCGAGATGGTCTTGTTGGTGAAGGGTTTAGAGGAAGCAGAAGTGTTTTCCACCATTGTAGAAACCTCTGATACCATGAAGGATTATAGAACAAAGGGAGATGAAAGCAAGATCGAAACAGAAAGAATTAGAGAGAAAGTGAGCCAAAAGTAATCTACATTCTTATTAATCACAAAGGTATTTATACACAGAAAGGATCTAAGAATAACAGTTTACAAACTGTTAGTAACCAGCTCAGCAGAGCTTTAACAATCACAACAGATTTCTTAACAGAAATACAAAACAAATCTTGATCTTTAATAGCTCTAACGGCTATAATCCTAACAAGAACTGATAATCTTACATGTTCAATCATCGATTCTGTTTTGAAAACACTGCTTCAAAGTCAATGCAATGTTAAAATTGATAATCTTACACATTTTAATACATGGTTAGCCGCATGTCTTTTTCTCTCTAGTATTGCTATTTCTTTTTTTTTCATTCTTGTTTACTTTTATGGCCAGCGGCGGTACCAGCTTTAGTGCTAGTTGTTGATCACCGGTCATTATTTTTTATTTTATTTATTTTGTTCTTTTAATTTTTTTTCTTTTTAATTCAATAAATCTGTCTTTATGACACTCTTTCTTCTGTCTTTTGGTACGTATTTTGTGCTTCTTAGCACGCTTTTCAGCCTTTAGGCACATTTTTTTTGTTAGGGTTGCTCTTAACGTCACCACGACTGATTAAGATGACGCTCTTTTTAATGTTGTTTGTTGATGGTTTTTACCTTCATCGCCGAGCTTTAGTGATGCTTTGTATCTATTTGTTTCGAGTCTGTGAATTAAGTCCTTACCTTTTCTTTCTTTGGTCCTATTTATGATCTAGAGAATTAGTTTTCATGTTTGTAGGAATATGTCCGGATCATGTTTGTTTACCTTCATTGTAAACTTTTATCTAAATTTTTTTTCTTTATTAATACAACTAATGTACTTATATTCAAAAAAATCTAATACATATGTTCAAAAAAAATCTATATAATACATGGCTTTGTCTAACCTACAGGGCCGGCTGTGAGGGGAGCACCCTGAGCGACCGCTCAGGGCCCCCAACCAGCCTAGGGCCTCTAAATTTTAATTTTTTTTAATATTTTTTAATTAATCAAATAATTAATTTAATGGTAAAAATTAAAATTTTCTAAATAAATAAATTAATTAATCTAACAATGAAAATAATGTGTTTGATAAAAAATTAATCATATTTTTACGATTTATTAAAGAAATGCTTAACTACAAAATAAGTGTACAAACTATACTCTTTTTTTTTATTTTTAGACACAAAAATGTTTTTTGGGTCAAAATAAGTGTCTGAAGTTTACTCTGTGGCCATTTCTAGATAACGACCGTTAAAAAATTAAAAACAAGTGCTCAAATTATGTTGCCTTTTGTTTTAGGTGTCTATTTTTAAAAAAAATTAGTGCCCAAATTATGTCGATTTTTTTTTGTTTTAGGAGTCTAAAGTTTCATTTTTTATATAAAAAATAATGATCGATACCTCAAAATGATAACAAAATAAACTTTAGGCACTTAAAGCAAAAAAAAACGTGTATAGTTTGGACACTTATTTTGTAATTAAGACTTAAAAAATATTACTTTAATTGTTTAAACTAATAAGATATGCTTTTGTTATATAGAGGTCAATTTTTTAGTTTTCGCTCAGGGCCCCGAAAATCTCCGAGACGGCCATGCTAACCTATATAATACATATGATTCATGGTTTATGATTTTAGGGTTTAAGGTTTAGTAATATATTGAATGAGAGTTTTTAATAGAATCTTTTAAGGTTTTGTAATGCATTGAATGATTGAATTTTTTCAGTAGAATCTTGTATTTAATCCAAACTCTTAAATAACCCTTAATTTATACATGTATACATATATTAGATGAAGCCATAATACATTTATTCTGTTTGGATAAAGCCCCACTGACATAATTGTAATATCGAATTAAGTGAAGTTTAATCATTTATTTCTCTCTTTCTCGTATGTTTGTACCACCAAACACAACCGTTAAACATATCTCTGGTTGTAATCAGCGATGGAATTTGGTAAAAGAGTTTTACGAAACTAACTTAAAACTTTTTTTAAAAAAATAGAAGTTTAAACTAAATTCTCTAAAAATTTTGAAGGATTCAATTTATTTATTTTTTTGAAATTTTGATAGGGTTTAATTAAAATTTTTGAAAATTTGAGAGGCTTAATAAAATTTTTAAAAAATTATGAGAGATATTTAATTAAAATTATTTTAAAAATTAAAAATTAATATGAATTTTAAAAAAAATTGTAAAGACGAATTAGTTTTTTTTGAAAATTTAATGAATAAAATCTATTTTTAAAAAAATTAATTTGAGGGATCATAACCCCATACGTCCCTTCTTTATTCCTCCTGTGATTGTGGTCATGTTTGGTAAATAGAGGTTTGAGCAAAAATTAAAACTTTGAGGTATAATTAGAGATTTGACCAGTCAAATCCGCTAATATTGTTGTTTGGTGAATAGCGGATTGAAAGAGTGGATTGAAGTGAAACCGCTAATTAAAAAAAAAGCTCATAATAAGAGATTTTAATATTAAAGTTGTAAAAACTCTTTTACCCTTACCAGTTACTAAAAATCTCAAAATAACCTAAATTAAATATTTTCTCACCATATTTATAAGCTAATCATATTTACTTTTTTTCTTTTTATTATCACATATTTATATGTGTATTTAAACTTATTAATTAATCAAATTATATTAAAATAATTATATAAATAATAAATTAATATATAAATTATTCGAATATGTTTAGAAAAAATTATATTAAAAATAATTTTATAGATCTAATTAATATTAATTAGATATAAAATATTTATAACTAATAAACTATTCAAACAAGTATTGAATATAATCATGTCTTTATATGTCATTTTGCTTGTTTAAATAATCTAACAACTATCAGCTATCAGTTAATTTTACCAAACATTTTTATACAATTAGCTAATACAATCCACTAATCAAATCAATTAATGCAATCAACTATTAGCTAATTGCCAAACAGAGCCTCTAACAAGAGTTACGTTTGTTAACTAAAATCACCAAACATGTTTCATGTTACAACATCATTTCCGTTTCCATTAAAATTCCTTTTAGACTTTCGCACCTTCAAGTAACACGTACGGCATTTTAAACGTTATTTATTGTTCTCTAATTAAATTCATTTAATTATAGAATAAGCTTTATCAGAATTTTAAAATTTAAGGGAAACACTAATACAACACAAATACTCCATACGTTTAATAAGGTTTAATTATAAAATGTAGAATTATATCTTTTTATTTTAAGTTTTTGAATATTTTTACTAAAATAAATGTATAAGGTTTCGATTTGTTATATTTTGAAGTTTATCCGTTAATTGCGGTTCAATTTTTTTTTGTCACTAATGTATGAAAAGTGGCTTATTTTTTATTTCATTTATTTTTAAAACGAAAATCATAAAAAGCTTTAACTTTTTCAAAAATTCTATTTTTTTTCCATAAAGTCCAAATCTCGAATTCAAATCCTCAAATATTTAAATGATCTTCTATTGCCACCAAATCAATCACCACCACATACCTCACTATTATGTCGCCACAAATCGAAGAACGCGAAATGAGTTTCAATATTAAAGAACGTGGCACACGACGAATGAATAAATTAGGTTTTTAATTTTTTAGAAATAAATAAAAATTAAAAACTCAATCACATGTCAAGTAATAACTTTAAAATATCAACGAAATAAAACTTTGAATGTTTGATATATAATAGAATAAAAATTTAAAACTTATTTTGTTCAAAAAAATTAAATACCTAAAAACAAAAAAAATATATAATTTTAGAATCTCTTCAGTTAATTCCTTTTTAATAAATTGTGAAACGTGCTTAGGTTTAAGCATTGAAGCACGTGGGGTTGCTCTGACATCTTTTTTGTTTTTCCTCGAACATCAAAATCAAAGGACATCCATAATTGATAATACTAAATTATTGAGGCTTATGACGGCAACAAAATATCTTTGCCGTATATGAACTTTTTTTTTTTGATATTTTATTAAATATTATTTTTTCGGTCTATCTATTTATTCAATAAATAAATGAAAATTTTATATATTAATACGTATGGTCTTGGATCATCGCTAATAATTTTTTTTGGGTAAACTATATAAATGATCACCTAAATATAGAGGTGATTTTAGTTTGGTCACCATACATTTAATTGTGTCAGTATGACCACTTAACTATTTATGTGGTATCAATCAAGCCACCCATCGTTAAAACCTAACAGGGAGGGTGACGTGGGAGTTAAACAAATTTGGTATAATTACACATATTACTCCTCCAATCATGTGGTGACACATGTTACTATTTGACTGGAGGATAAATTTATTAAATTCAATTCAATTTAGGACCAAATTGATAAAACATGTAAACAATGAGGATCAAATGTATAATTATATAAATTTTGTTTAACAACCAAGTCACCCTCTCGTTAGGTTTTAAGGATGGGTGACTTGATTGATACCACTTAAATAGTTAAGTGGTCATAATGACGCAATTGAAAGTATTGTGGTCAAACAAAAACACCTCATAGTTAGGTGGTCATAATGACACAATTAAAAGTAGGGAAAACTACACCGGTGGTCCCCAAACTATTACTGTCTTTCTGTTTTGGTCCCAAAACTATGTTTTTTTGGCAAAATCGTCCCTTCTGTTACATAGTTCTCCTGTTTTGGTCTCCCGTCGTTAAAAACTAACAGAATTGCTGATGTGGATTTTTTTTATTTTCTCTCTCCTATATATGTAATTTTTTATTCAAACTAATGTGGTGGTGACACATGTCACCATCATAACAAAGCAAATAAACTTAATGTAGAGGGGAGCTGAGATTCAAACCCGCGTCCCCAGCGTTCCAAGCCAATGGGTTAACCATTGGGCTAAACTCCAATTATTAATGCATTTTAACACAAATTACATTTAAAAAATTAAATGAACCCAAAAACCAAAGAAGCTGCAACATTGCAGTCAAAAGCAATGGCGAACAAGTTGATAAATTTACTTTTATCAACCTCTGCATATTTGACTGCCGATGATTATTAGTCTTCATTTTCAACCTCTGCATTTGACCTGTGCATGTTGGTAATATCCTTGTTAAATATTCAATCCTGTGATGTGGCTAATCACCTTGTGTTTTTGTTGCTATGCTTCTGTCTGAACCCAATCTTAAGATTTCAGTGAAGTGTGTTTTTGAAAGATATATTGGATGTGGTCATATATTTGGCTTTTATAGTTAAGAAGTTTTATGTTTTTCCAAGTATTGTTCCTGCTTTAGATTGGCTTTGCTTTGGATACAAGGTTTTTCTTTTCCCCCCAAAGAGAAAGTACATACAAAAATTATGGTTCTAGGTTCTCCTGGCTTATAAAATAATTAGAGACCTGTATCTTGTTTTCAATAGGATCTCAATCAAATGAGTGCTTCAGAGAAATAGTTAAGCTTGACCTTTTACCTCCAATTCCCACATGCTAAATGTCTAACTTTGATTAGCGAATATAGTTTAAGATATAATGGACTGCTTGTTCTGACCTTTGTGGTGCCAGACTGCCAGTCAAGATGTAACAGAATGCTCTTAATCTCTTTAGTCTTTATTATCCTTATGTTTGCTCGTTTTATGAGTTACCGAGATTTAATCTGATACAAAATTTATGTCACCTACAACCATTAATCTATGGAAGGGCACCAACTCCAACTGGCATGTTAATGATGCCAATGCTTTTACCTGATGGCCGAATCGGATATATCCTGTAAGTTCAGTATCAATATTTTGAACTTTTAAAAGCTATTTCCATAAAATATTTGGCCAATGATATAAAATGCCATTGAATTAGGTGGCATTTTCTTTAAGGGTATGGTTAAGTAGCTAATGCAAATAAATTAAACTCTTTGTTTGTCTCATTTAAATGACAAAATATGATTTGTCAAAATCAGTAAACAGTAAAGGAGTTATATTCTCTTTGTTTTCCTGTAAATTTCATGATGGATCATAATACAGTCCTTCAGTGACATTCTGTTGTTTTGATCTTATAGTAGCATATTGTCACGGACTAATTCTCTCAAACCCGATCCGTGCGGCGTTAGCAACTCTCGACAATGCTAACAAGCCTTGATGTTCCTCGCAACACTTGGCTAGGACAAACACAAGAGAAGGCTAGTAGGTTTACAAGTAAAGAACTTGTATTAGCTTAAGTAGAAGGCTTACAAGAATGCTTTGAAGTGCTTACAATGCTCAATTCTAAGTTGAGTACAAAATGAGGGGGTGACCCTATTTATAGGCACCCTCCTCCCTAATGGACGGCTAGGATCGATTTGATCCGACGGTCACGATTTTGCCTCCAAAAATATCTAGCCTCTATCTATACTATTCTAGAGTGTTCTATACATATCTATACATGTCTATAGATATCTACAAGTATCCAACATGTTCTAGAGAACTCCAGGGTCTTCCAGAGTGGTCTCGATCCTTCCCGAGCTTTCCCGAGCCTTCTGGGGCCTTCTGGTGCATCCCGGGTTTGTCTAGACTTGGATAGAACGTCCCGGACCTTTCTAGAACGTTGTGGCTTGCTCTCTAAGAGGCTTGGCCGTCCATGTCCCTTGTGACATCCTCCTTGGTACTAGTTGGCGTCAAAATGGCCCAAGGAGGGTCTTGAACCTCGGTTTGGATTAGTGGGAGAAAATGGCGGGGTGTGACATTCTCCCCCACCTAAGATCGCGACGCCCTCGTCGCGCCTTCGTTGAACTCTCGGAGTTGGTCCTTGAATTGCCAAAGGGCTTCTTCAGTCTCCCAACTCGCCTCGGCAATGGGCAGGCCCTTCCACTTGATGAAATACTCCTTATAGGCTGGCACGCCCCTTCGCCTAATTAGTCGGTCGGCTAACACTTCTTCAACTTCCTTGTCGAAGGAAGTGACCACGGCTGTTGGTGCTCTAGTTGAAACTCCCCTCGATGGATCTTCCAAGTCTTCATGATAAGGCTTCAACAAACTCACATGAAAGACTGGATGAATCTTGAGCCTTGGTGGAAGCTGAAGTTTGTAAGAGACTTTGCCAACTCTCTTGATCACAGGGAATGGTCCCTCGTACTTGCGGACTAGTCCCTTGTGCACCCTTCGTAGGGTCTTGAACTGCTGGGGTAGGAGCTTGAGCATGACAAGGTCTCCTTCTTTGAACTCTAGGGGCCTTCTTTTCTTGTCTGCCCACTTCTTCATCCTCTTGGCAGCCTTGTGTAAAGATGCTCGAGCAAGCTCATTTTGCTCATGCCATGACTTGGCAAGCTTGTAGGCTGCGGGGCTCTTCCCTTCATAGCGTGTGGCAAGGGAGAGCGGTGTGGTCGGTTGGTGTCCCAAGACAATCTCGAAGGGACTTCGGTTGGTGGCTTCACTCCTCTGTAGGTTGTAAGAAAACTGAGCAACGTCGAGAAGCTTGGCCCAATCTCTCTGATTAGCACTAACATAGTGCCTTAAGTATAGCTCCAAGAGAGCATTGATGCGCTCTGTTTGTCCGTCGCTCTGGGGATAGAAGCTTGTTGAGAAGTTAAGATCGGACCCTAGCATCTTGAATAGTTCGGTCAAGAACCTCCCTGTGAACCTTGGATCCCGATCGCTCACAATGTTGCTTGGTATGCCCCATAGCTTGACCACATTGTGAAGAAATAGCCTTGCTGCCTCATCCGCTATGCAATCGGGTGATGCTGCAATGAAGGTGGCATACTTGCTGAATCGGTCCACCACGACCATTATGCTTCCAAACCCTTCTGACTTGGGGAGACAAGTGATAAAATCCATAGAAACACTCTCCCAAGGCTTGTCAGGTACAGGCAAAGGATCTAAGAGCCCTCTTGGTTGTTGTTGGACAACCTTGTCTTGTTGGCACACAAGACAAGTCCTCACGTACTCTTCTACATCATCATGCATCCGGGGCCAATAGTAGTTGGACTTTAAGAGTGCTAGAGTACGTCGCATACCTGGATGCCCGGCCCATAAGGAGTCGTGACACTCCTTGATTAGCTCCTTGCGTAGGTTGCCCCACTTTGGTACATATAGGCGATTGCCTTTGGTGTAGAGTAGCTCGTCACTTACCCAAAATCGTCGGGTCTTCCCCTCGTTGGCTAGTGCAATGATGTTCTTGGCAAGGGGCTCTTGGTGTAGACCCTCCTTGATCCTATCAAGAAGTGGACTGGTGGCTTGGCTTAATGTTGCGAGCTCCGCCTTTCGACTGAGTGCATCGGCGACTACATTTGCTTTGCCCGGCTTATATTGTAGGATGTAGTCGAACTCGGCTAGGAAATCTTGCCACCTAGCTTGCTTTGGGCTAAGTTTCTTCTGAGTTTGGAAGTAGCTAGTTGCTACGTTGTCGGTGAGGATCAAGAACTTAGCCCCTAGGAGGTAATGTCACCACACCCTGAGGCAATGAATGATGGCAGTCATCTCTTTTTTCTTGCACGGTGTAGCGTCTCTCGGTGTCGTTGAGCTTCCGACTTTCGTAGGCGATCGGATGCCCATCTTGCATAAGAACCCCTCCTATAGCAAAATCCGATGCATCGGTGTGCAACTCGTAAGGCTTGGTGTGGTCGGGCAAGCTCAATACTGGCTCCTCACAAATGGCCTTCTTCAAGTCTTCAAAGGCCTCTTGGCAAGCTGGTGACCACACCCATGGTTTGTTCTTCTTCAAGAGCTCGGTTAAGGGTGTTGCTCTTGCTGAATAACCCTTGATGAATCGGCGATAGTAGTTCACCAGTCCGAGAAAGGATCGTAGCTCATG
Source organism: Hibiscus trionum (assembly GCA_030270665.1). Classification (NCBI taxonomy): domain Eukaryota; kingdom Viridiplantae; phylum Streptophyta; class Magnoliopsida; order Malvales; family Malvaceae; genus Hibiscus; species Hibiscus trionum. Next base: position 4,223,174 of record BSYR01000016.1, read on the forward strand.
TACCTTGGTGGGTGGCTCCCACTCTTGAATGGCTCGCACCTTTCCATCCTCCATCATTAGCTTCCCATCCTTGATTCGGTGCCCTAGGAACATGACTTCGGGCTTGGCAAATGAGCATTTCTCCTTCTTGATGAAGAGCTGGTTCTCTCGCAGAACCTTGAACACTTCCCTTAGGTGTTCAACATGTTCCTTAAGGGTCTTGCTATACACCACAATGTCGTCAAGGTAGACGACCACGAACCGATCGAGGTAGGGATGGAAAAGCTTGTTCATCAAGGTGCAAAAAGTTGCTGGGGCATTGGTTAGTCCGAAGGGCATGACTAAAAATTCATAAGAACCATACCTTGTGACGCACGTTGTCTTGGGCTCATCCCCTTCCGCAATGCGCACTTGGTAGTATCCCGATCGAAGATCCAACTTGGAGAAGTATCGTGCATGCCCGAGCTGGTCAAACAGATCTGAGATAAGAGGGATTGGATACTTGTTCTTGATAGTGACCTTGTTGAGTGCTCGGTAGTCAATGCACATCCTTAATGAACCATCCTTCTTCTTCTGGAAAAGGACTGGTGCCCCAAATGGTGCCTTGGATGGTCGGATGAACCCTGCATCGAGTAGCTCTTTGAGTTGTCTCCTTAATTCCTCCAACTCTGGGGGTGCCATGCGGTAAGGCCCCATGGCTGGTGGCTTGGTGCTGGGTTCCAACTCGATCTTGTGATCTACTTCCCTTCTTGGTGGTAGCCTTCGGGGTAGTTCGGGAGGTGCAACATCCTTGAACTCATCAAGCACCTGGGCTACCTCCCTTGGAAGGTCTTCGTCAGGCATGGCCTCCTCTTCATCATACTCACTAAGGATGGCCAAGTAGCTTTCTTCATTTCTCTTGACGCCCTTCTTGAACTGCAAGGCGGAGAGTACCTTGGCATCTTGCTTGGTAGCCCTAGTCGTGGGCACCATGCATGCTTGATTGCCATCCATGATGCACATGCTATTGGCAAAGGGCACTGGGAATGCTTTGACTTGATCAAGGAACTCAAGCCCTAGGACGATCTTGAAGTCGTCCATCGGCACCACGGAGAAGTTGATGTGCCCTGACCACTTGCCCACAATGGTCTTGACTCCTCGTACGATTCCATGGATGGGCTTGGCTGCTGAGTTGACTGCCTTGATGGATCCGCCTCCTCCCACGGCTTTAAGACCTAGTCTCTTAGCTTCTTCTAAAGAGACAAAGTTATGAGACGCACCTGTGTCGAGCATTGCCCTCGATGCTTTCCCATTGATGGTGACGTCTACATAGAGCGATCCCTTGGCTTCGGTCTTAGGGGTGGATTGGATGACATTGAGTAGTTTCATTGACCCCATCTGGACACCCTCTTCATCATTGTCGGTGTCGCTTCCCTCTCGATGCTTGGCTAGGAGCGAGTTAAGCGCTTGTCTTTGTGGGCACTCTCGGACCCAATGGTCGCCATCACAAATGAAGCATTTGTTGGGGGGACGCCTCGTGCCTCGAGTGTCCTTGGCTTTGCCTTTGTCTTTGTTCTTCCAAGAGGATGGATCCTTGTGCTTGGGCGAGCTTGCCTCTTGGTGGCTCTCCTTGCGATGGCTTTTGTCTCCCCCACCTTTGGCATGGCCACCTTTCTTGTCCTTCAACTTGTTGGACTCCTTGTTGCTAGAGTAGTCAACAAGGCTTTCTGCTATGGCAATGGCATCGGCTAGGTTTTGAACTCCTCGTCGCTTGAGCTCGGTCTTGGCCCATTGTTGGAGGCCATCCATAAAGTGGAAGAGGGAGTCTTTATCGGACATGTCGGGAATCTCGAGCACTAGATTGGTAAACTCCTTGATATAATCTCGGATGCTCCCTGAGTGCTTTAGCCTTCGCAAGCGGCCTCGGGCTTCTTCTTCGGCATTCTCGGGGTAGAATTGTTTCTTAAGCTCCTTTATGAAATCATCGAGAGTAGAGATAGTACACGTACCTTTCTCAATATCTTGGCGCCTTCTCCTCCACCATAGCATGACGGTGTCGGTGAGGTACAAAGTAGCGGTTTGGATCTTGGCGGCCTCATCCATAATGCCAACGGCCCCAAGGTATTGCTCCAAGCCATATAGGAAGTTGTCGACTTCCTTAGCGTTGCGGGTTCCTGAGAAGGCCTTTGGTTTGGGCACCTCGACCTTCCTAGACTCATAAGAGGTGCTTGGCCCGTCAACCATAGCATGCTTACACAAGGCCACATCGCCTTGTAGTGCCTCGACTTGGGCACGGGTGTGGTCTAGCTCTTCTTGAAGAGAAGCACGTACCTTGGAGAGCTCACCCATGAGAAGGTCGCGAACTTGTCCCAACTCCGCTCGCATGGCTTCTTCTAGCTTCACCATCATAGCCTTCATGGCGGTGTGGAGCTCGGCGTCCTCTGCCTCAAGGCCTTCCACCCTCTGGGTAAGGTCGTCCACGTTGGCCCCTAAGCCTCCCACGTTCTCCTCTACGCGGGTTAGACGGTTCTCAAAGCTAGAGATCACATCCTTAGACTTGGCCCTTGGCCTAGTCGCATTAGGATCAGCCACCTCCTCTCGCCCTCGCTGTTGCTCTTGGGTGACTTCTGCCTCAGTCGAACTAGCCACTTAAACTTTGCCTGACTTCACCATATCCCGGGTCTCGAAACACGCTCTGATACCAACTGTCACGGACTAATTCTCTCAAACCCGATCCGTGCGGCGTTAGCAACTCTCGACAATGCTAACAAGCCTTGATGTTCCTCGCAACACTTGGCTAGGACAAACACAAGAGAAGGCTAGTAGGTTTACAAGTAAAGAACTTGTATTAGCTTAATTAGAAGGCTTACAAGAATGCTTTGAAGTGCTTACAATGCTCAATTCTAAGTTGAGTACAAAATGAGGGGGTGACCCTATTTATAGGCACCCTCCTCCCTAATGGACGGCTAGGATCGATTTGATCCGACGGTCACGATTTTGCCTCCAAAAATATCTAGCCTCTATCTATACTATTCTAGAGTGTTCTATAAATATCTATACATGTCTATAGATATCTACAAGTATCCAACATGTTCTAGAGAACTCCAGGGTCTTCCAGAGTGGTCTCGATCCTTCCCGAGCTTTCCCGAGCCTTCTGAGGCCTTCTGGTGCATCCTGGGTTTGTCTAGACTTGGATAGAACGTCCCGGACCTTTCTAGAACGTTGTGGCTTGCTCTCTAAGAGGCTTGGCCGTCCATGTCCCTTGTGACATCCTCCTTGGTACTAGTTGGCGTCAAAATGGCCCAAGGAGGGTCTTGAACCTCGGTTTGGATTAGTGGGAGAAAATGGCGGGGTGTGACAATATGCTTAATGATTTAAAACCGTTAATCATCTACTAACGCAGGCAACAACCGGAAGCTCAACCTCGAAGCTCACCTCTACATCAGAGAAATAGTAAAGATGGTGGCAGTTCAAACAGGGAAAACACAGCAATGATAGCCGGTGGTATCGCCCCTACTAATTGCTTTTATTAGGTTATTTTCATGGTAGGAGGGATTATTTACTCATTCCCCAGCAGTGATCAGCAACTGTTATAAACCAAACTGTTACCAACATGATTGTCCAGGAAACATATCAATAATTGGAGTTTAGCCCAATAGTTAACCCATTGGCTTCTTTGATTTTTGGGGTTCATTTGATTGTTTTAAATGCAATTTGTGCTAAAACATATCAATAATTGGAGTTTAGCCCAATGGTTAACATATTGGCTTGGAACGCTAGGGACACGGGTTTGAATCCCAGCTCCCCAAAAATTCCATGTCAGCAATTTCGTTAGTTTTTAACGACGGGGGACCAAAACAAGAGAACTATGTAACAGAAGGGACGATCTTGCCAAAAAAAACATAGTTTTGAGACCAAAATAGGAATCTATAAGCATCTCAGTTTAGCTACTTGATTTATTTATTAATGAGAAAATACTCATTGTGCGTTGAAATAAAAGGTTTCTATAAGCATCTCAGTTTTCGGGTTTATGGTTTATGAGGTTAGATTTAGGATTTTAGAATTTAAGGTTTAAGGTTAGAATTTAGAGATTATAGTTAAGATTTAGAGTTTAGAGTAATATGGTTAGAAATTTAGGTTTTAACCTATAAACTCTAAATTCTAACCATAAACCTTAAATTCTAACAAAAATCATTAAATTCTAGACCTTTAAACTTTTAACCCTAAATTAAAATCATAAACCCTAAAATTAAGGCGTTTGTGAAAACAATTCGTTTTCACCGTAAATGCATGCTATAATTAATTACCCTTTATTAATCCAAATTGTTTTATTATATCAATATTAATTATTTCTATTGAAAATTTTGTTTTTATTTATAGTGACAATTATATGTCTCATATTTGAATTTTTTTTTAATTATAAAGTCGAAGGATATCTGGTCCTCGTATTAAAATTATCACTTTTCTTTCAAATGAAAAAAAAAAAGTGTTCTTCAAAAAAATATGTGTGTTCCATACTAAAAGGATTTAGAATTAAAGTTAAACTAATAAATAATTACAACCATGGGTTTTAAAACTTTTGTATAAAAAATTGGGAAAACAATCATTTTGATATATTTATCTGAAAAATTTTGTTAGAATTAATAAGAGAAAAATAAAAGATAAACCAGAGTAATTGATTTTTAAATTGTGTTCGTTATGAATGTTTACTTGAATTTATATATATATATATAAAATTTTATGTTTTATCTTTTAAAATTGACTTAGTAATATTTTTTACGAAAGAGATGTAATATAAAATGTTTAACCTTTAATTTTTATTTTATATAACCAGAATTATATAAATTAGAAATTTTAAATCCTGACGAAGAAAGGGAAAATTTTCAAGTCCTTGTCAGTTTGAACTATCAAAGGTCATCAACTTTGTCTTCGAACTAGACAATCAAATTAAGGCACTCTTTTTTCAAACCAGCTGAGTTTTCAATGATAAGGGGAAAAATAGTATCTTTGAATCATATTTTGCCCTTTGCACAATCTAGAATTGTAAAATACCCTATATAAGACCTTAACAGTAAATTTGTTGTACTACTATGGCGAGTTCCAAAAAAAAATTTTTATCCAAATTCGTCGTCCCGCAATGGCGAGTTTAATTTTTTTTCTTTGAATTTGATTAATTCGTAATCAGGTGATTAACAAGAGATTAAATCGAACTCACTTTATGGGTATGGCGAGTTTCGCATGGCCTAACGTTCGTCCAACGACCTTTTTAAACGCCGTGACTGGGCATATGACCGTTGAATAACGGCTACAAATTAGAAACTCACCGTGGAGCCCTGACGAGTTTCCTTTTTGACCCGTTGGCCAATGGTCATTTTTTTCAAGTTAGGGCTTTAAGTTTTGTAGTATAAATAGGAAGTTTGGTGCAGAGTGTTGAGCACCTAAATATTATTCAACATCTTTAGTTTGAGCAAAGCAAGTGATATTTTTGTTAAGCCATGTGCATTTCGTAGAGCCCCGAAATCAAGCTCAAAATTTTTTTCAGAAAATTCAAGGTAAACAGTTTTTTAATTTTTTATTGTGGTTTATCGAAGTTTATTTGATAAAAGTATTTGTTATTATTGTGTTGTTACGGTTTAATGTTTTTTTGCGGATAAATTTTAGAACAAAAATGGTGTTGTTAAGACGAGAAGGGCATCACATCACGAACAACATGCACTTCTTGGTAATAATTGATTAATTGTTTTTTTAATTTTAATTTGTATTTTTTAAAAGGTATTTTAGTAATTTAATTTAAATTTTGCGTTTGTAGAGGGAGAAGAACAAATTTCGGCCCCGAATTCTCTAGAACGAGCCGCCATGCGCAGAAATTTGTGAATTTCTAGAGACATTCAGATTTAATTACGCGGCGAAGATTCGTGATTATGACATCGTGTCGTAGGTGATTAATGCGTTGGTGGAGCGTTGGAGACCGGAGACGCGCACCTTTCACATGCCGTGCGGGGAGTGCACAATCACCCTCCAAGATGTTGCTATGCATCTTGGCGTCCCAATTTCGGGATTTTCAATTATTGCGTGCAACAACTATATTCCAGAATCTCTTTGTGTGCAATAGTTGGGGAAGGCACCAGGGGCGACAGATATAGGTGGCAAACGGGTGAGGATGACGTGTCTAAAGAGCTCGTTTCACGTCGATCATAATTTCACATTGGCTGAAATTGCAATTGGTGCTCAAGTGTATATATTGCGCCTTATCGGTGGGATGCTAATGCCAAACAAATCGACTTCCCACGTGCACACGCAATACCTCTACTTCTTGAATATTGCACATGAAGCAAGAAGATTTAGTTGAGGATCTACAATAATAGCTTTCCTCTACCGAGAGTTGTGCAAGGCAGCAACCCAAACATTCGTTAACGAGAGATTCGTGCATGCCGATATTGGTGGGTGTTTGGTGCTCCTCCAGTCATGAGCTTGGTGTAGGCTTCCATTCTTGGCTCCAATTTCCATACCTTTGTATGAATTCTCACTCGCAACAAGGTAATAATGCTTATTCCCATAATTATTTTTAATATTTTTTTAGAAAAACCATGATGTATGTATGTATTTGTATTATGCAGATGGAAACAAAACAACAAAAAGGATGTGTACCATACGAAATTAATCCTCGAAGTGAGAGCGAAGATTGACCTCTACTGCCAAAATAGGTTATGCAAATTTGTAATTTGTAATTTTTATTCCATATTTAGTTTTCGTTGGTAGTTGGAAAATTATGTTAATTTATATGCGAATGACTTTCTTTAATGATCAAATTGTTACAGTTCGTATGGATGTCATATTTGGATGTTGATTTTGAAGTCTTGATTCCGGCCATCGCGTACGATGATGTCGAGAATTGGTTTTTCGTAATGTCGTTGAGATATTTTGCGATTGTTGAGATGTTTTACAGTGATCGAGTCCTTAGGCAATTCGAATTCCACCAGTCGGTGCCGGTTGATCCGCGCATCTTGGATCATTTGGAAGACTTAGACAGACGTGGTAAGAGTGAAAAGGACTGACCAAGCAAACATTCAGCGTACATCGATGAGTGGCATGGAAGGGCAAACACGTTGCCTCCTATCGAATCCATTCGAGCACGTGATTTCTAATTTTTCTATTTCTGAATGCCATCAATAATTTTCTGCGAACAACAAACTTTACTTGACGAGCCAACTCGAATGATAAGTTGTACTATGTAAAACCTATGTTTGATTTTGATATATAAATTAATTGAGGACCAATTTACAAAAGTAAATAAACTTTTAAGTACTCAAAAGTGTTACTCAAAGTCAAAACTTAAAACCCCAAAATTTTTCTAAATGTTTTCAAGCCAAACTTTACAAAATCTCCCAGGCGTATAGCGTTTCGATGCGGATTTTGGCTACAAGAATTTCAATTAAGCACAACGTTCGATACGGCTTACCCCGTTTCGATACGATATTGCGATACGAGCTTGTCTGTTTCGATACGGCCTTCAAACTACGTTTTATACAAATGAGTTTCGGTACATGTCTTAGGCGTACTGATCCTCAGTTTCGGTACGACACGTCAGCATACCAATACGTGGTCTTAAGGTTTTTAAATTTTTTGCATTAAATTTTTTGACAATTAAGTGTTAGTTAAATCTTCAAATTTCAGTTATATCATACTGATACGGGTGACGTCTGTTTCGATACGCTTTTGTAATAACAAGCCTTCTGCACCGATACTCTCTTGAAGCGTACCGATACCTTTTTCCTAAGACTTTTTCATCAAATACTAGTGAGCAAAAATCGTACCGATACAGCATAGTCGTTTCGATACGACCCTCATTTTACATTAAGACTATTTTGATACGCCTTCCCGCGTATCGATATGCCCCGACATTTACTCTTGCAACGGCTAGTTTCTGTCTTATAGGTACCGTTACGGGGCTCTCGTGTACCGACATGCCTTGCACCATAAGTGCATTTATTACGAGAAAAATGGTCTCCAACGGCTCTATTTATGATCTCACCTACCCAAACGATTAGAAATCAATAAGAGGATATAAAAGCAAGACTCAAAAGCTATAGCAACAACTATTCATCAAGTGAGAAGCATTCAAGCAAAAATCATATCCCTTTGAGCTTTTTATAGTCAAACCCTTGTACCTATCTTGTGTAATTCATTTTTATTTCAATATTGGGGAGAACACACTTGTAATTGGGGTAAATATTTTACCTTTGTGAGGTTTATTTTCATTTGTCAACAACTTTTCTTGTAAAGAGTGATCTTGATCAAGCTTTGGGTAGAAAGCTAAAAGTTTCCAGAAGTGCATTTATTGCGAGAAAAATAGTCTCCAACGGCTCTATTTATGATCTCACCTACCCAAACGATTAGAAATCAATAAGAGGATATAAAAGCAAGACTCAAAATCTATAGCAACAACTATTCATCAAGTGAGAAGCATTCAAGCAAAAATCATATCCTTTTGAGCTTTTTAGAGTCAAACCCTTGTACCTATCTTGTGTAATTCATTTTTATTTATTTATTTCAATATTGAGGAGAGTGCACTTGTAATTGGGGCAAATATTTTACCTTTGTGAGGTTTTTTTTTCATTTGTCAACAACTTTGAGTAGAAAGTTTGATCGATTTGTAACGGTTTCCTCCTAAGCCTAGAAAATATGACAAAGTCCATCAGTGAATTGTTGAAATTCTTAGTGGGGAGCCAATGTAGTGGATGTAGAGCTTCTTAGAAGCTTGAACCACTCTAAATCTTGTCTTCAATTTTCATTTTACCGCTTTGCTCCATTTAAATTTAAAAAGCCAATTCACCCCCTCTTGGCCAATTCAACATTTTTTTATCATCTCAACATATTGTTAATTCGATAATCCCATGAAGCGTCGACATCTGGTGCAGGGTCATCTAGAGACAGATCTGAGAAGATGAGAGGTATAGGTAGAGGCCGACGCGGCACAAGACATGCTGAACCAAAATCGAAACCTGAACAAACATTGCAACCATTTGATGTCGCCATTTTTCAACCGTCTTATGGGTCCCCGAGTTGGGATCAAGAGGTTTCCATGACACAAGGTCATGTAATTTGCAGATTCCATATGAACCAAACGTGTGGAGAGGTATGCCTAGTAATTGGGCGAGTCAAGGAGAATGAGCTGCATCACAGGTGCAAGGTTCAACATGTAATTCTGCCGAAGCTGTTAATGTGCCTGAGTTTGTGGTCCCGCAAGCTCAGTATCAAGAAATGCAGTATCCTGATGTGGAGTCCACGGCAACATTATTGTCGATGATGTCCATTTCAGGTCTTATTTTTTCCGGCAATTTTGAGGGAGTAGGTCCGAGTATGTTTAGTCAATCGTTTCGTATGACTCATGATCATGAGGATGATACAGACGAGGATGAAAGTGGGGATGTTAGAGGATGAGGTGTCGATGATAATGATGACGTTGCCGCTGACGACGATGATGAACGAACCCCGATTTAGTTGAGAATTCGATGAGGGTCGCGTTTATATTACCAGACGCACTCGAGGTAGCGTTTGTATGTCCAGACGCACTCGGGTACTGACAAACCCTAAGGTCGAAGAGAGGAAAAGAACAAAGAAGAGGATGATAAATGTCGAGGTTGTTTGTTTATAATAAATAAATATTGTATTAGTTGTTTTTTTATTCAATTAGTTATGAAAATATTTAATGGATAGTTTTTAGATATTGATTTCTTATTGTTGTAAGAATAAATTTAAATTGTGTTGGGCTCGATGGTCACAACGGAAATACTTGTCAAGTGTTGAGAAGATTGGATTTATAGGTGTTTTTGTGGAAGCTAAAAATATAAAAGATAGACACGAGGATTTAGAGTGGTTCGACTTTCTAACCTAAAGCCTACATCTACTACCTTAGCTTCCTACTAAGGATTTCAACCAAATTCACTATTGAATTTCGTCCCCTTTTCTCGGCTTATGAGGAAACAGTTACAACAATCAAGTGTTCTACCCAAAGCTTGATCAAACACTCTCTTACAAGAGAAATTCAAAGCAAACTAGAAATCCCTCTAATAGGTATATGTATGCAACTCTAAGCACTCACCCAAAACCTATACACTTGAGCAAATTTGATAATTAAGCTCACAAGTGTTGTCTATACAAAAAATATACAATTTAGCTCTAAAGACAATTTGACATCATAGTCTTGTTGACAATTGAAGCATTAACCATCTCTTGATGCTTGTAGGTTCCTTTTATACTCCTAATTGAGTTTGTAGCCGTTGAGGACCGTTGGGGTTAAATTAGAGCCGTTGGAGACTTTATTTCCCACCATAAATACAGTTCTACAGCTTGGCGTATCGATACTCCTCAAACCGTATCGATACGGTCTCGATAAGGAAATGGTCGTTGAGACTTCCAACTGGTGCGTATCGATACATGTAGTAAGCGTATCGGTACGGTCCTACAATTTAAAAGACCGTTGGGAAAATGACCGTTGGGGGTAGTTGGGCGTATCGGTACGCGATACAACCGTACCGGTACACTAACTAGTCGTTAGCTATTTAAACTATACCGTATCGATACGGCAAGGCGTATTGGTACGGGTTTTGGCTACTAGAATGTTACTGTAGCTGAAACCTTAGGGCGTATCGATACAGTATCAGACCGTATTGGTACGGATACTTGAAAAACACTGGTTTGGGTACTTTAAAAGCATTTTAAGATATTCCAAAGCCTTTTAAAAACTCTTAAACATAATTTCAAGTTGTTTTGACTAAAATCATATTTTAAATTCTTTTCAATTTAGTCCAAAATATTTTTCAATTATTATATCAAAATATTTAGTTTTACAAATTGGAACTAATTTATTTTGCAATTTTGTTGATGACTTTCGAGCTCAACATATATTTATCTTTACATTTTAAACTAAATTGGTGAAGCGAATTTTAAGTAATTGAAATATTAGTTTCATAAAAGTAATAAATTAAATAATTTATCATTTACAATGGTTATAAATAAATAAATGTAATAAATTCGTGTAAATATTTTATCGTACACGCACATCATAGTTCAATAAAGAAGTTAAAAAGAACACCAGTTTCAGTTAGTAATGCGATCATCAAACTCGTGAGGCCGTACGTCACTCATTTACTATTGCTCATAAGTTTTAAGTGAACCTTTGGCCTTTTTGAGGCCGTATTTTAAAGATAATGAGGCGACGGGGCACGTAGGATATCATCAATGTACAGCTTCATCCCGATACGAAGTTCATGAGGCCTCCGGATTCCAATAAACAAGCTGAAAAGAAACATCGGTTTCAATTACTGATGGGACCGTGCTAAATTGAGGCCGCATGCTCTCCAATGTTCATTTCTTACCTGAATAGCTATGAGGATGACTTGTGAAGCGTAGATCATGTTGTAAGAAGAACTTCGAAAGTTTGAATGATACATACTTATTTTTTTTGAAAAATTAAGTTTATAGATCATCACTTTGGAAGAAAATGAACATATAAAATAGTCGAGCGTTTGGTTTGGTAGGAAATAAAATATTTAAGTTTTCTAACGAGTATTTATAGGAGATGCACAGACTTCGTCTAAGTAAGAAATGATAGGGCGAACTTGTCGTCTACACACGGCGAGTTCTAACTCGCCGCAAATGTAGTGCAAATTCGGAATATCATTTCTTACTCAGTCACTCGCACGGTTGGCTTTTGCAAGCATAATTTCGAGCACTTTTCGAATGTGCAGAAAAAGGCGGCCACGCCCTCCAATAGAGAAACACATGGATGTTACGGTGGGAAAAAAATTTACGTAAAAACCATCCTAAAATGATGAAAACGTTTCCTAGAGACCCTATTGAAGTCATCATGGTAGACTTTTGAAGGTAAGATTCGGTGCATTGATAGCCATGTTTTAAATGATTTACGAGTTTTTGAGGGATAATATTTTGTATTTTTTTACTTTCACGACATAGTACTGAAACATATGTTCAAAATGGTGTAAAGATTGGCACGCGTAAGACATCCTAAAGGGAGTAAAGATCGTGTTAAAATTAATATCTAGCCATGTTACCATTTGCTAGAGTGACCATGTTCGTTTATTTAACGTACGAATCACCTAATTACATTGAAAGAACTAGCATGCATGAGGTTCGTCGTATTTTGTTATTTGCCACACGTTGTTGACCCTCTTGGTTCTTAATACACGAATCCTCTAGTTACATACGTGGTCTTTTTGGACGCATTCTGGAATATAGTTGTCGACATTTGTTTCCTTCACTGTCGATAGAATTGAGCGGTGTATGTTGTAGTTCTTAATTGCATCCTTCGCGATTTTCTTTTGTCGTGAAAATCATTCCAACTTGTAGTTCACCATCAATATCGACTGCAACATCAGTTCACTGTCAATATCGACTGCAACATCGCATGACTGTCGCCCCATAGATGACAAATCGTCTAAGTTTCCAGCCATTATAGCGGTGTAAATAAATGGAGCATTGAATGAACAATACTATTTTAATAAATTAGAACTGATTTATTACATTTATTGTTTACAAGGTTTAGATGAAAATGTCGAGCACTTGTTTGTACGAACCAGATTTAAGTTTTCATGAAAATTAAGTTCTATACTCGAACATTATTTGTTAGGAGTATTTATAGGAGATGCAGAGATTCGCCAGCAAAAGCCTACCATACACTGAGATAATGCAAGAAATGACTGGCGGAACTCGCCTTAGCGTCACGACGAGTTCAAACTCGCTATGACTGTAAGGCGAGTTCAGCCAATCATTTCTTGCCCTGCCTCAATGCATAGTAGGATTTTGTAGGTAAGATTCCGAGTGTTTTTCGAATGCAAACAAAAAAGGTGGCCACGCCGTCCGATAGATAAACACGTGGGCATTTCGGTGGTGAAAAAAATATGTCGAAAATACATCCTAAAACAACAAAAACGTTGCCTAAAAACCCCTCATGGTACGTTTTTGAAGGCAAGATTTTGTGCTTCAATAGCCATGTTTTAATTGAATTTTACAGAACAATTATGTTTAAATGAACAAGCAAACATGTGTTTTTCGAATGAGCAAATGAACGATGGACATGACCTATGATAGATTTTGTAAAGATCTCCGTTCTTGTATTAAAAAACTTAATAACAAGTTATTATATTACAAACAAGTTAGAAATAAATGATATATAATTCTAACAATACGAGTTCACGTAACAATCATGTTGTAAGAAGAACTTCCATTACTATTGGGGCTGACAATATGACTTCTCGCAGCTCCATTACGAGCAACACACCGCCTCCTCATCTGCATCTGTTGATGAAAGTCCAGTTTTAAGTTGTTATCAAGTGTTGACAAACACTGAAAAGGCTCAGACAATTGAGATATCTAATGCTTTCAAAAGTGCTGGAATTCCGATTAACCTTCTTGGAGCCTTACATCATTCTCAAAGCAATTGCAGCATTGACATCTTTGGTGTCCAACAATGGCGTTGACGTTTTTGGAAAAGATGTCTCAGGAAAAGAAGCCTCAAACGTCGTAGTTATACAGCTTACTTTGTATAATACTTCATGTTGTAAAAAGATACACATATAGATCTGTACTAAATTCCACCTTGATCCTCTTTTTCTGGACGATGATGCATGAGTACTGAACATTGCATATACAACATATGACTTCTATGCACCCTATTATGAGCAATGCACACCCTCTTTCTCTACTTCAGAATCTGGAGAGATAAAGTTGGCTCCGACCCTCCTCACTTGACCGAACGAGAACATTAGTCTTTTGATTTGCGTGCTACACAGAGTAAGCCAACATGGCGTATGCAGCTATCAAGGCTGACTTGTACATGTGGATGCTTTGGGTTGGTCCACGTAATACATTTGCAGCCTCAACTGCTGCACTTGCTCAGTGCGCACATCATGTTGAAAGGAGAACTTCGTACATCAAACTAAGCTTCACGACGGGTTTCACTTATCATGTCGTCTCAATGCACGCTTTTGCAGGTAAAAGATTCGTAAAAATGCCTATAAATTTCAAGTTTTTACCTTCAGCCTTTTCTTGTTCAACTGACCATGTTAGTGTTATTTTGGAGCAACGTCATTTCGATGAGATAAGCTTGTTATTCCTGTCAATTCCAAACGAACCAAGAATATTTTACGTACCATTGATTCGGACAAGTTACAAAAAGTTCTCCTTGCACCATGACATATCGTAATTCTTTTTTTTCTCGAAGGTATTGTGAAACTTCGTGTTGTAAGGAGAACTTTGTGTAATGAGTCCAAAGTCATGGTCTTGATTCATTTGGAATTTATGAGTTTACCAAGCATGACACGACGGTGTATTTACGGACACATGCGCCTGAAATAAGCTAATATCAAACGACAACGACATTGAAATAATTGTAATGTCTACATCCTATTTAATATTTCTAAATTTTATAGTTTTCATTTAGAATTTATGTTTTTCATTCGGTTGTATTCACTATTTTACGCATGCAGTGATAGATTTTCTTCGATAAAATTAAATATGAAGAATATTTAAACTCGCCTTTACAACTTGGAAAGCTTCACGTGATTTTCCTTTACTATAAAACCTACACTCCAATTATGTCTATTTCACCAATACATCCAACACTTTGCTCCCCTTATGGCTAAATTTTTTGTAACATTTTATTTTTTCGGTACCTATTTCGACTCAATAATCACCAACAATATGTCACTCCATGATTTGTTGCAGTTGATATCAAACGAGGTTAGTAAATGTACTGACAAACAAATTTCTTACTTAGAAGGTAAAATCCCAACACCGACGGCAGCTGAAATGCACTACATTATGAAGCTTACCAAAGAAACCGACGTACACAACATGTATGACCAGCTCAATTTTGTAGGAGCTAAATAAATCCACTTAAATGTTAAGTTCGATGAGATCGACGTCGGTGAAGGTAGTACGTCTGCGCCCATAGAAGATGCTCCATCCGCACTCGTAGTGACCACTGAACAAGCTCCATCTTCATCAGATGTTGATGCAACTGCTAATGCACTGCAGCTTTTTATGTACAGGCGCATGCAACAAAAACAACAACTGATCGAAGAACTTAACTTAAGTTCAGACGTATCAACTGAATACGATATACCGTGCCAGAATCCGATTAACCTTTCACTCATCAAACCATCGTCAAATTATGTTTTATGCGTTGGTTTTTCGTCCTTTATTAATGTTCTAAGTATGTGCAACGCTGTAGTTTACCCTTATTTTATTTGTGTGAAACGTTGTTCGGTACAAATCATCCTAAATTATCTTTTTCAGCACGTTACGGTAGGGAGAAAAAATTTACCTCAATTATTTTAACAACATTGACTACCATTAACGTACATGTAAATAATTTACTGACCCAAATCGAAAAAAAATTCAAATCGACACTCTATATGTTCAATAACAATAAAACTTAATTATAAACCCCTAAAACTTTACCTAACTCACCGTACATACACGGTGAGTTTCAGCTTCCCCAATCACAGCGTTTGGAAAGGTCGTGGGATGGACATTAGGCCATGCAAAACTTGCCGTATGGGTATGATGAGTTCGGTTTAGTCCTCCGTTAATCATCTGATTACGATTTAAACATGATTAAAGAAAAAAATTTCATCTCGCCACTGCGGGACAGTGAGTTTGAATAAAAAAGATTATTTTTTTAGAACTCATCGTAGTAGTGCGGCGAGTTCACTGTTAGGGTCCTATGTAGGGCATTTTACGATTATGAATCGTGCAAAGGGCAACATAGGATTCAAAGATCCTATTTTTGCCCTTATCCCGAGATTTCACTCTCAGCCATTAAGTGAATCAAATTTCTCACTACAATTGGAGCTCATTTATTGAGAGTTCGATTTGTTCTTTTATCAAATTAAATAAAAATTTAAGCAACGTTTAGTAAATGAGATGTAGTGTGATGATTGTTCACCTCATTCATTAACCATGAGGTCAGGAGTTCGATTTCTATCAATAAGAATGGAATACATTTCATGACCAGCCGTTTAACTCTCATCGGTCAGTATACATAATTATGTAGGTATACTCTTTTATTTAAGGATATTGTTATATATCCACTTATATATATGTGAAAACATTTTTCCGCTCTAACAGAACTCTACCCCTACATGACTCACTGCAGAAGTAACTTTTCAATATTATGGGCTTCCAACAATGTAGTCTTTCATTGACATGATAATTAATGACGTAATGTTAAAAATATGCCTCTAATTTTGGGAAGACATTGTTGGGAAAGAAAGACGCGAATTTTAAACATGGACCATAAAATAAACATGTAATTTATCAAAATAAATGTTTCTAACGTTTGATTGAATTGTCATTTTGATCCTTATTCTTTTTTAAACTAATTTAATCCTCAACATTTCATTTTGGATCAAAATGACTCATTTACGGATGAAAACTGTTAGTCAACCAACAATAAACAACTTGAAATGACTCGACACAAAGACACATCAGTAAAAAAATAATTTTATATTTTATATTATATAAAATTATTTTTTGAGTGATGTGATACTTTTTTATGTCAACACCATTTATCTATATGACACTTTCATGTTAGTGTGAATTGTTGTGGAAAATTGTGATGGTCATGGAACTCAAAGAGATTATACTCCTTTATCTATAATGACCCTATATCATTTATCGGTACTAGTCGATCTCAATTCTCGTATTACAAGCTGCTAATGTCACCGTGAAACATTGGTATCAAGGAGTATAATCTCTTTGAGTTCCACGACCATCACAATTTTCCATAATTTCTCGGTTCAAACTACAAGGGATGAATCACCATTAATTATTGGCTCACATTCAAAAAAAAAAATTATACGGTCTTGCCCCACTTTATTATTTATGTTCTCGTTCACTAATAAAGTAAAATTTTCTTTGTTTCTAAAGGGTATTATAATAAAAGAAATTTTATTATATGACCTCGTCTATTAAAAATCAGCTAAATAATTTCTTTGTTTTCATGTTATTTTTTTAAAAAATGAAATTTTACATTTTTATGCCATGTAAATAGGGAGTGAGTGGTTACATAGAAGTTACAATGAATGGATTAATAACATAAAAAATGATTAATTGATTAATTTTTAGTGGACGAAAACTATAGATGACATAATGAGTTAGGTCTATAAAATAATTTCTTCTTACATTCTCAAGTTAACCATTACTTTTCAAAAATACAATAAAAAATAGTTTGAGAAAGTGCTTTTTAAAAAGTTTGAGTTATGATTTTAAAATTATTTGTAAATTAAGAAAAAACTTAATTTTAAAGATTTCTTTAGTTCTGTCAATTTTATGAAACTTTTTTTTTTATTTTAACTATTTACTTGTGACACACGACATACCCTAAAAAGTTCACGTTATAAAATCGTAAAAATTGTAAAAGAAGATTCAACAAAAATAGGTGTTGCATATCCTCATTGGCAGAGCCGTCCCTGGGCCCTGGGCGACGGCCCAGGGCCCCAGGGCGACAGGGCCCACTAGCCACTAAACAAATAGTCACGGTTATTAGAGCTTACTAAAATTTGATATTTTTTTAATCGTTAAATTAAGTTTAAAATTATAAAGTGTAAAAAGAGTATAATTATGACTTCCCAAGGCACTGGAAATTAAATTCGGCCCCTCCCCTGCCAAATTGCATCTTCACTTTAATTATTTTCTTTTTTACTTTAATTATTTTCCTTATTATTATATTATCAAATAAATTTAAAATATAACCGTTAAAAGTATGGTGGCCCACCAGTCATAGTTAAGTATAAAGATGTTGATATCTAATTAGCTTAAGTATTAGTGTATTATAAGGTCATAATTAAGATTATAATAATATTTTAATTTTTTTTAATTTTAAATTGAGAATAAAAATTTCATATACACCTATAAATAATATTTACATTGTTCTTGTATTTGCTGAAAGAAGTTTTCCGAAGTTAAAATTCTTGAAAATCTATTTAAGATCGTCACTGTCACAAGAAAGGCTAAATAGTCTACCCATTTTATATATTGAGAAAAATATGTTAGATCATATTGATGCAGACAATATTATTAGTGATTTTGCATCTAGAAATGCTCGTAGAAGTTGTTTTGCGTAAGTTGTTCAATGTTTAATAAATTTTCTTGATGTTTTTCATTTGATAATTATTGAGCGTAATAAAAAAATGATTTATATCCTATACACTGGCGGTGGAAACTGAAAGTTTCCACAAGCGCCTTAATTTTAGAGTTTAGGGTCTTAGTTTAGGGTGTAGGGTTTAGGAGTTTAGGGGTAGGGGTTTAGAAATTAGGGATGATAGTTAGAATTTAGAGTTCATAGTTAAAATTTAGGGTTTAGAGGTTGAGGTTTTGTTTTTAGGATAATATGGTTATATTTCAATTTTTAACTTATAAACCCTAAATTATAACCTTAAACTCTAAATTCTTACCACTATCCCTACACCCTCTAGTGTATAGGATAATAATTCATAAAAAACATAATTTAGAAACAAATTAATTTATTTTTATACTCTTCGAATTTAATTTTTTTAATACTTGTTATTAGGGGCCCAATTTTTACATTTGCCCCTAGGCCACCAAAATCTCAGAAACGGCTCTGCTCATTGGGGTCTCATGTTTAATTCATGTAAAAACCCTTTAAAGTAGAATTTATGCGTTTTATTGAGAAAAATCAGAATTTGAGAACTAAATTGTAAGCTTTTGAAGTTTAAATCTGAAACTGTGATGATTAAATTGTGAGTTCTAGCAAAATCAAGAGCAAATATTAAAATTTTGATAACTTGATGCCAAAAGTACACAATCTAATAAAAGTTTGTTACCACTTTTAAAAACTCTAAAAAGTTAAGTGTCATGTTAATTGTCAGTTAGTCGTTTAACAGTATAGTGATTGAAATGATTTTTTTTAACGACAATGACTTCAATTAATTTTTTTTTTATTTCAATATCATATTAAAAGTGACCTAAAAATTAAGTGACAATTAGTGTAATTTACCTTATTTTTAAATAATTTAGTCAAAGTTGAGAGAATATATTAGATATGGATGAATGCATAATGATAATAGTGTGTTTATGTTCTTAAAATTCGACAAGTTTAGATGATTTTATTGTTGCCTAACACTTGAGGCTTTTAGGATGTACAAACCTAAGAATTCAATGGCCAATGCAACTCTAAAAGCTTGCCCTCTTCAACGAAGTTACTGTAACGGCTGCTCCCAATGGCGACTTACCGACTTCGATCTCGAACGAATCGTACTGTCTGAACAGCTCCACCACGAAAAGCCGCGACGCCACCACCACGAAATCCTTGCCGGCGCACTGTTTGTTCGCCAACGTTGGGTTCTCAGTCTCGGGTCCATTCGACCAAAGCACGTGCTTTAACAGCCTTTCCCCGTCGTCACCCATGAACCTATCCGGTACAAACTCCTCGCCGTCCTCGAATATTTTCGGGTCTTTTGTCGCAAAAGGCTGGTACCCATACAACATCTCCCCTTCTTTCACTCGGTAAACGGCATCGTGGCTCTCGATCAACAGATCCTTCTTCGCTCTCCCGTACTGCGACGGAACGGGAGGTTCGATCCGGAGCCCTTCGTATACAACGGATTTCGTCAACGGCATCTGTTCCATGGCAGCCATCGTGAGTTTGCCACCGTTGGATTTGATGACTGACCGGATCTCTTTTGCTAATTCGGTATGTAATTTGATTCCAGCTCTGCCGATCCACTTAAGCATGTTGGGGAAGAAGAGTTTCATGCCGCCGAAGGTATTAAAGCACGTGGCGAATAACATGTTATGGCAAGCTTCTTCTCTTGAAATACCCAGTTTCTCAGCTTCGTCTTGAACGAAACCGGACGACTGGTAGAAGAAATCGTAAAGTCTCTGGTAATCCTTTTTGACAAGAAATGGCGGAAGAGGAAAAGTCCGGATTGCAAGTTCTTCGATATAACCCGGGAGACCGAGAGAAAGAACCGGACCCAGTTGAAGCAATACCCATTTACTGATCAAGCCTGGACCGTCGTCTCCTAGTTTAGTATCCGGCGGGTTCGAACCAAAGAAAGCCCGACACAAGAAATTAAACCCAGCTTGATCGTTAACTGTCTGAAAACTGCTTTTACCTTTCTCGGAAACTTCTTTTTCTAATGTTTGGTATAACTTGGAGTAGCAAGCTTCAAACTCAGGGATCACTTTGTTTGCGCTCGACTTTAGGAGGAAAAACACGAGTTGTTTGAGCTTGGCGTGTTTTGGCTCGGAAGGGTCAAGATAGGAGAGGACACGGTAGCCGCCGGTGAGGTCGGTTGACGGCATGTAAGTGCCGGTGAAAAGGTCTTTTTTCTCGACTTTTGACACATCGAAAAGAACAGGGAAACTCTTACCGTCGAGTAAAGCGACAACCTTGGGGTCAGAAGAGATGAAAGGACCCGGTGGCATGTTGGTTCGAAACACTGTTGACTGGTATTTCTGGATTTTTGACCTGAAGAATTCATCTCGGCCTTGGTTGTAGAAATAGTCAAGTCGGTCTTTGATCGGACCGACGAAAGGAAGCCCGTAATCCCCCGGGATTTCCTTCAACGGAAGCTTGGTTTCTCCGGGTTTGGAAGCCGACACCGGTGCAGTTGGATTCTCGGACAGTGAGGCTCTAATTGGCCGGAGAATAGGCTGACGTAGAGGCAAAGTAGTGACCGTGGTGGATGGTGAATTAAATTGCAGATGAAGGGATGTAAAAGGTGAAGAAACAGATGCCATTAGAACCAGGTAGGATTATGTTAAGATGTGCAAATGGGAATAAAAAACTGGTGTGGGCAAGTGCAGGGCAGAGTCGAGTCTCTGTTTATAAAATTGGCCGACCCAATAATATCAGTGGAAGAAAAAGGGGTAAAAATCTCCAGCCCTAATCATGCCTCCTTCTATGCCACTGTCTAAAAATACTTAAAAATTAAATCTTGCCCCATAATTTTAATTTTTATATTCTAAACCTCAAACCCTAAACCCTAAAAAATACAACCTACCTTTAATTTCCTACACTCTAACCTTAAGTCCCAACCTTAAACCCCAAACTTCAAACCCTAAACCCACTATTTTAAAGTGGGGCGCAAATGAAAACATACTTTAAAGGCAGATGATTTCCATCCAAGAAAAAGTGAGGGGCCGGACTCACTCACTATTGCACCCCATTACTTCAATCCACTCGCGAAAGGTGTGCATTATTTTTGCTTTTTTAGACATATGTCACAAATAAATATCTACAATTATTGTTTCTTAATATGCCTAAAAAATATGAATTATTATCTTTTATACTTCACAATAGAAAATAAAATTTTCACAAGTAAGTTTATGTAAGGGTTTAGAGTTTAGAGGTTTAGAGTTTAGGTTGTAAGGGTATAGAGGTTAGGAGTTTAGGTTGTATGGTTTAGAATTTAAGATTCATGATTAAAATTTATGGTTTAGGGTTTGTTGTTAGGTTTTTAGGGGTTTGAGGTTAGAAATTTGAATTTTAGATTTAGGCTTGATAATAGGTATGCTTGTGTAGACTTTTTTCAACACTGGCAGTGTATCACATATAAATCCAAAAAATATTACACAATACTTTTTTAAAATTTAAAATCTAAAATTTTAAGTTTAAAACTATAAACTCTAAACTCTAACTTTAAATCTTAAATTTAAACCTTACAACCTAAATCTTAAATTTAGCCCAAAAAAAAATAGAGACCTAAATAAAAATTAATATATTTTAAATATTTAATTTAATCAAAAATACTTCAAATAACTAGATGAAAAAGTTAATATATTATTTTTTAAAAAAATTCTTGGGAAAACTACATATTTAGTACCTCGGTTATGATCACGTTATTGTTTTGGTACCTCAACTATTATTTTTGGTAAAATGGTACCTAACATTATATTTTTGTTCTGTTTTGGTACCTCGATCGTTAAAAACTAACGGAGATGATGACTTGGCTTGGTATAATCATAGTTTTAACTGTCGGGTACCAAAACAGAACAAAAACATAATGTTAGGTACAATTTTACCAAAAATAATAATTTGGGTACCAAAATAGTAACGTATGCATAGTTGGGGTATTAAATATATAGTTTTCCCTATATTCTTTATATATTTATTTATATTTTTTTTTTATCGAAGAGTGCATTATTTTTGTTGAATCATTGATTTTTATGTCTCCGTCGCATTGGGTATTTTCAATGTATAACTGATTTTTTTTAATATTTCAGTCATTCTATAAAATAAGTTCACATAAAAAAAATGAAAACTTTAATAATTAAAAAATAAAAGTTACATACAAATATCATTATTAACGATAAATAATAAACATCATCAACACTAACATAATAATAAAATATAACAACACAACAAAAGTCTGATATATCTAGTTATTTGAAACACTAGTTAAGATGAAAGAAATAGTTAGTTCGATGATCCAAAGCGTAATCCGATCAACAAGATAATTAAATATTCATTATATATCATCAATTGAAAAGAATACAACAAATTCAACGATGACAAAAAACGTGTTACGATAACAAATAAAAATATGGACTACTTTTATTGAGGAAAGATTTGTTAAATAAAAATAAACAAAAGAATCTTCATATATGGAAAATAAATTTAGAAAGAAAAAAGTGAATCAAGGAATATGAAGAGATGAAAGAGGTTGAGATTATTACTCAAACCGTCAGAGGTGATATTAACTAGATTTATAAGTTTTGACTAATAAAACATAGGATTGAGCATACCGGTATCTTATTCATGTGTTTAATATAATTTTTTTAAACTGTTAGGTGTGAACATATGTTTATTATAATCTTTTAATGATACATACACTATACAAACAAGTTGCTCGAACTCAAGTCACCAAAGAAAAACAATATTCTTTTCCATTGAGACTATTTGATGGCTTATTGTGTTTAATATATTTAAATATAAAAATTAATACATAATAAATGATTGGACCTAAATCATTTAACACAATCATTGTAAGTAAATAAAGACTGGGTAAACTACACTGGTAGTCACTGAACTTTTAGGGTGCTTTCAATAAGGTCACCGAACTTTTAAAACTTTCATTACAGTCACCCAACTTTTAATTCGCTTTCAATAAGGTCACTACCGTCAACCACCGTTAAAAAAGCTGACGTGGCATGTTAAATGTAAGGGTAAAATACACTGTTAGTCACTGAACTTTTAAGAGGCTTTCAATATGGTCACCGAACTTTTAAAAATTTCATTACTATCACTCAACTTTTAATTCGCTTTCATTACCGTTAAAAAAACTGATGTGACATGTTAAGTTTAAAAATAAACGTTTTCTCACCATATTTTCTCTCCCCTCTTATTTTCTTCCATCCAAACATGTCTCTTTCTTCCATATGAATCAAATTTTAATTTTTTGGTGAAGGTCGTTACTTCTCTAGTAACACATCAAGGAAAATATTAATGTATCTAGACATGCATACGACATGTGTGAGAACAAGAAAAATATTGGGAGACATCCGATGATGGAATGATAAAGAAATAACTAAAATTTTGCTCATAAAAATCCTCTTTATGCTTCAGGCCCGACATTTACTAAGTCATGCACTAGATAATGAGGAGTTCAAAAGAAAATATTAATGTATCTAAAAGATAGATATGTTTGGATGGAAGAAAATAAGACATGGAGATAAAATAGGGTGAGAAAAAGTTTATTTTTAAACTTAACGTGTCACATCAGCTTTTTTTTAACGGTAATGAAAGCGAATTAAAAGATGAGTGATGGTAATGAAAGTTTTAAAAGTTCGGTGATCATATTGAAAGCCTCTTAAAAGTTCAGTGACTAACAGTGTATTTTACCCTTACATTTAACATGCCACGTCAGCTTTTTTAACGGTGGTTGACGGTAGTGACCTTACTGAAAGTGAATTAAAAGTTGGGTGACTGTAATGAAAGTTTTAAAAGTTCGGTGACCTTATTAAAAGCGCCCTAAAAGTTCGGTGACTACCAGTGTAGTTTACCCATAAAGATTTGTGTCCATCTCAAATACTTTCATTAGAATGGTTTTTTTGGCGTAAAATAAGTAGCACTTTTCTTGTTTAAATTGTTGGGCCGTCAGCCTCGGCCCTTTTATGCTTAAGGACCTTGGCCCAAAATATTGGTAAATCCAATGTTAGGTTTGGTGATTTGTCCAGTTCTACTTTTTTGGCTAATTTTTTCTAGGGTAAACTACATAAATGACCATCATATTTTGGGTTTGGTTTCGATTTGACCATTATACTTTTTTACGAAGCAATTAAACCACTATACTATTAAAATGGACTCAATGTGACCATTTGCCGTTAAAACCTAACAGAGGGAGTGATGTGGCAGTTAGTACAAATTCATATAATTATATATTTGGTCCTCGTTACTTATACATTTTACAATTTAGTCTTAATTTTAATTTAATAAAATAAATTACATATCCAATTAGACGGTGACACGTGTCATCACTTATTGGAGGACTTTACTATTTATATTTACTTTAATAAATGGAAGCAAATTGGCTCTAAGGGAAATTGAACCTGAGTGTGCTTAATGTTATTGGTGTGGCTTTGTCACTAGGCCAAAGTCAATTTTGAGATATATTATACAAATATTTATTATATGTCATAGTTGGTTGTTTATACCAGGGAACAACACATAAATGTGGATTAACAGAAAAAATAAATAAATGTGTCATGTTCGAATCTCATTAATCCACATTTAATTGTTTTTCCTTAGCATAAACAACCAACTATGATATATAACAAATATTGTATTTTATATCTCAAAATTGACTTTGGCCTAGTGGTCCAATAAACACCAAGCACGCCTAGGTTCAATTCCCCCTAGAGTCAGTTTGCTTCCATTTATTTTTGTCATCCAATAAGGACATGTGTCACTACCTAATTGGATGTGTACTTTTTTTATTAAATAAAAATCAGGACCAAATTGATAAATATATAAGTAACGAGGAGCAAATGTGTAATTATACAAATTTGTACTAACTGTCACGCCACTGCTTCCATTAGGTTCTAACAACAAGTGGTTACACTGAGTCTATTTTAATAGTATAATTGTCTAATTGCTTCAATAAAAAAATATATTGGTCAAATCGAGACCAAACTTAAAATATAATGGTCATTTGTGTAGTTTACCTTTTTCTAATTATTATTACGAATGTTTGTTTTCCATACTTTCAATTTTCTTTTTCTAATTAATGATATTTTAAATAATTATTGGTTATATTAACGGATAAATATTAATATTAATTTAGATAAAAAATCATAACCATATTAAATATATTTATTCATTGGTAAAACTAGATTGCAATCCATTTTTTTTATTAAGTAAAGAGTGACCACATTCTAAAAACACGTTAGAGTTCAAATTCATACACGATAGGATAATATATGTACCATTGACCACTCAATCAGTTAATGAATCTCATCTAATATATATTTTTAAAGATTTTTTTCTTAACCCAACTTCACCTTCAATATACATTTTCATTTTTAAAAGTCTAAAATTTGCTTCCATTAATATTTATACATTTTTATAATTAAACTTGTTTCATTCACAATAATAAAATTAAATTATTGGATATTATTTAAAAAATTTAACGTCTTATCTCGTTTAGACTAATCGATAATTGATAAAAAAGAATTGCATTTTTAAATATACTCACAAAATACAGAGCAAGATTAACAATAACCATCTTCTAGTGCCTACTACATACAAATGCATGTAATTTACATACCACTTGGAACTTAGACTATTTTACACGGTTCACCTTTCATCATTTCTTGAAATTCATGGAAGTCCAGCACTCCATTGCCATCAAGGTCGAACACTCGAATCATAGCAACGCATTCCTCGTACGATTTCACGTCCCCTAGACGATTAAGCGTCTGCTGCAACCCCGCCGGCGTGATGCACCCGTTGCCTCTGTCGACTTCGAACATCTCGAACGCTCTTCTAACATCATCGCCTTCATTATCCCCTTCCATCAACATCACAAAGTCCTTAAACTCCATAAACTCGTCCCCATTGCTGTCGAAATCTCCGATAACCCTTCGAGCCTCCTCGGTCAACATCTTGTCCCCTATGGATGCGAAGTAAGGAACAAGTTCTTTGCCCGAAATCTTACCGTCTCCGTCGCTATCGAACCGACGAAACACCGCCCGAAGCGCTTCTTCTCTAGTGTTAGTAGCTAGTGTTGGTGCAGTGGCAGCCCTTGATGATTTGGATCTTGAACGAAGGCGAGGAAAGCTTAACCTTAAACCCTTGTTGGTGAACCATTTGGTAAGTGGCTTAGAAACGCTAGAGATTTCCATGAAACCTAGTTGAAAGAATAGTTTACGGTCTGAATTTGAACAAGGAACTTCACATTTCTATGCAATCTTGAACAGAAAAGGCCAAAATGGGGAACATAGAGTCTTGCGTGATTGGGAGATCAATGAGGCCTGAAGTTGCTATGTAGTTTCTTGGCTTCTTGGGAGGGACCAAGTTGTTTGGCTTTTGAACAAAATGATAGTAATTTCCCTCGGGAAAGTGACAGGAAATTTTGGAAAGTATGAAACTTTATTTTATCTTTTTGGATGTACAATTATAAGCTGACAAATTCGCTGCAAAATTCTTTAATCAAGGAGAGAACTACAAAAAATACTAATATAATCAAAAAGTTTTATGGGAAGGAAATCAAATTTGGACCACCTGCCATTAAAACTTAACGAAAGATGTGATGTGACAGTTAGTAAAAATTTGTATAATTATATATTTGGTTCTCGTTATTTATACACTATCAATTTATTCCTAATTTTAATTTAATAAAATAAATTAATTATTCAATTAGGTGGTGACACGTGTCACCACCTTATTGGAGGACTTTAATTATTTTTATTTTGTTTAATTAATTAATTTCTCCCTACCAATAAGGTTGTGACACGTGTTACTTGATTGGAGAAGGAAAATTGGAAGCAACAAAATTGTGGATAGGGGGTTTAAACCAAGGCTCCCTTGGTGGAAAGAAGCATGCGCTTGCAACTAGGCCGAGCTTACTTTTGTGATGTGATGTACAACATATAATATATGTGTTAGATTGTTGTTAATGCCTTAAAAATAGAGGGAAATCGGTTTTAGGGAACTCGAACAAGACATACTTATAATGCATAAAAACATCTAACCCAATTAAATAAATCTAATAATTAAATTAAAGTTAATAATATTTTGTATATATTTTAAATTATAGTTAGTGCACAATTTAAAATAAAAAAATTAAAATTATATTAAATTCATTTAGCAAATCCAAACTAACGAACATAAGTCAATATAATTTAAAAATTACAAAAACATCTAATTTAATATAAAATTTAAAATTATATTGAATCATGTTCGTGAGTTTTGATTCGCTAAATGAATTTAATATTATTTTTTAATTTTTATTTTAAATCGTGCACTAACTATAAGTCTATAATTTAAAATATATACAAAATATTGTTAACTTTAATTTAATTATTAGATTTATTTAATTGGGTTAGATGTTTTTTATGCATTATAAGTATGTCATGTTCGAGTTTTCTAAAACCACATTTCCTCTATATATTTTCCAGGCATTAACAACAATCTAACACATATATTATATGTTGTACATCATGTCACAAAAGTAATCTTGGCTTAGTCGTAAGTGCGTGCTTCTTTCTACCAAGGGTGCCTTGGTTCGAATCCCTCCAGCCCTCCAATAAGGCGGTGACACATGTCACCGCCCAATTGAATAATTAATTTATTTTATTAAATTAAAATTAGGACCAAATTGATAGAGTGTATAAATAACGAGGATCAAATATATACTTATACAGATTTTTACTAACTGCCACGTCACTTCTTTCGTTAGATTTTAACGAAAAGTGGTCACATTGAGTCCATTTTAATAGTATGGTAGTTTAATTACTTCAATTAGAAGTATAGTGGTCAAATCAAATCTAAAACTATAGTATAGTGGTCATTTATATAATTTACCCTTTATAGAATTAGTGTTTAAGAAAATAGTAATAACTTCCAAAGTCGTCATTTCGATTCAGTGGCACACTTACTCCTACCATTAACTCCAAATACGCCTTATGGGCCAAAGTCTTCCATCTAATGTGCCGTATAACAGTAAATCATCGCTAAATTTTACTCTCAAACCTATTTTACTCATTAAAGTTTTAAAATGTTCAATTTACTCACTGAAATTTATACATTGAATGTTTTTTTGTCACTCATCCGTTAATTTTTTTACGACTTCCATTTACTGACGAACGAAGGAACTTCTCTAAAATCCGAACGGTGAAAAATTTTACCGACACGAGAGAAGCAACATACTAAGAAACAAACTCTATCCGACGGCAGAGGAGAGAGATCGACGAGAGAAAAACCATAAGATTTTTGACCGATTTGCAAATTTTGGAGCACATTCCAGAAAAAATGGAGGTCGAGTTTAGACTCAGGAGGTCGATACAAAGTGATTGGTGAAATTTGGGATCGAATAGCTATCATCTATGACCGTTTGAAGTTTAAGAGTGACATAAAACGTTCAATGACTAAACTTTGGTGACAAAAAACGTTCAATGTCTAAACTTCGGTGAGTAAATTAAACATCTTGAAACTTCAGTGGCCAAAATAATTTTAAGAATAAAATTTAGTGACGATTTACGTAATTTACCGCATTTATAAATGGGATAATATCGGAGTAGTCCCTAAAGTTTATCAATTTGTTTACTATAATTCTTCTACTTTAGAATTATATTTAAAAACAATATGTTATTTTTAAAGCTAATAATGAGATTATTATAGAAGTTAAATTTCATAATTTTATTTGATATTACCACCCAATATTCAATTTACTAGTAAACCAATTTGAATCTGTGTAATATTGAGATCTATTATGAAAAACTTTCTCAATTTAATGTCTTAAAAATACTATTTAGCATATAATATTAGACGATGTTTAAGTGACCTACCGTCTTACCCACATAATTTTTTTATTTTAGTTGTCTTATATTTTCTTTTAAAAAGTGATTATGATATATGTTTACAAGTATATCTCTTAAATGTTAACATTTTTTATATTTGTATTACTTTTGTATATTTTTTATAATTGATAAAAGGGTAGATCCAATTATACGAGGTAAAACTTTTTAGTTTTACACATTTTTTAGACTATTGGATGTATGTAAATCTGATTGAGATTAAAAGTTAAAATTGATAAGATTTTTATGATTAAATATGAATATTGTGAACGGATAAAATTTTAATTTCAGTCATCTATTTATATTTATTCGGTGATTTAAAAAAAAGTATAAAACTAAATTACTTTACATTGTTTAAGTGGATTCCAGCACTTTATAAGAAATAATTGTATTTTAATATTTTTATTTTTAAAATAATAATAATTTTAATTTAAAAATATAATTTTCAAAAAATAATATATTATTTTCAATTTAGTTATAACTTTAAAATCAAAAGATCATACCAAAAAACCAATAAAATTCAAGGACCATTATGATATCATTCAATTTATGAATTTCGAAAATGCAAGCGGTTTGGCCCATATGGCCTCTTTGGTGACAACCTTGAAATGTTTTTCTATGAGTTTTTCGTAACCGAATAATTAAAGATGTTCATATTATTTTATATAAGTTCGAATTTTGATATTTATATTAGAAATGTAAATACTTCTTTACTTGATAAAAAATGTTTAAAATTTTGTATAGGTTTAAAAAAGATTTATATCCTATATACTGGCGGTAGAAATTGAAAGTTTCCACAAACGCCTTAGTTTTAGGGTTTAGGATATTAATTTAGGGTGTATGGTTTAGGGGTTTAGGTGTAAGGGTTTAGGGGTTTAGGGATGGTGGTTATAATTTAAGGCTTAGGTTTAGAATTTAGAGTTTAAAGGTTGGAGTTTTGTTTTTAGTGTAATATGGTTATGATTTAGGTTTTAACTTATAAACCCTGAATTATAATCCTAAACATTAAATTCTTACCACTATCTCTAAATTCTAAACTTCTATATCTAAATTCAAAATCATACACTCTACACTAAGACCCTAAACCGTAAAATTAAGGCGTTTGTAAAAACTTTCAGCTTTAACCACCAGTATATAGAATAATAATCCTTGAAAAATAGGTTTAAATTTTTTTAAAGCGTAGCGAAAGCATATTCTTTTAGCCTGATATAAAATAACACCTTAAAGATAACAAAATCCTATGATGAATTTAAATTGGTGGAATTTCATATTATTATAATGGAAAGGGGAATATAGGCAATTTCCCATTGTAAATTTGTAATGGAAAAGGCAGGTCAATTTATTGACAGACATTTTTCTTCTTATTTTAAACATGGTATTCCAGATATAGTGATGTAACATTTTTATTTAATTCTCAATTAATCTTTTATCTTGTTTAAGTCCAACATTCTAGACGTTTTGATATGATTATGATATTAATTTTTTAATAAATTATGATGTAACATTTTAGACGTTTTAATTCTCATATTTTCTTATGTCATAGGTTCTGGACCCATTAGGAGTATTTCTTTTTTTCCTTTACACTCTAAATAGGATTAAGAATAGAACTAAGATTTGTCAAAAAATCTCCATCGATTAAATAAAGATATGAACGTGATTAATAAATGCTAGAAAATAATTAATTATTAGTTAGTTTAGTGAGATAAAATGTTAATTTTTTTTTACGTAATGTCAAAAGTTCGAATTCTAACATTGTTAGTGAAATAAATTGAACCGAAACGATCACTTTTATAATGAACCTTTATAGTGCTCGATCTAAATTATTCCTACAACAAATCAAATCTCGATAATTATAAAAATAGATAAATACCAGAAAGCTACCGCTGACATGTGAATTGAACAGGAATATTTGCTCCAATGATATCTTGTTCCAAAGGTGATATACTTGTTCTTTTC
Source organism: Hibiscus trionum (assembly GCA_030270665.1). Lineage (NCBI taxonomy): Eukaryota > Viridiplantae > Streptophyta > Magnoliopsida > Malvales > Malvaceae > Hibiscus > Hibiscus trionum. Next base: position 4,254,155 of record BSYR01000016.1, read on the forward strand.
AAATTGAAAATTATTATTTATCTCATGATTTTTTTCTTTACCTTTTATCTCCTTCTTATGTCATAATTTTGATCACTTTAAAGTCTTCATTCAACCTCTGTCTCATTTTGATAAAAAAAAATCTGTTTCATAATTTTGATAAGCTTAATGTGTTGTATCATTGAAAAGGCATAATGAAAAAAAAGCATGTCTAAGCTAATAACGAGTTGGTTCAAGTGGTAAGTAATTTTGTATCGCTTAAACATGTCTCGAGTTTGATCCGTTGTGTATGTAGACAATTTTCGCTGAGAGACTCACCACCATAACCAAGTGTGCGACACGGGTCGGTCAGAATTAGTCAGGGCGAAGCCCTAAAAACCGAAAGGACAACAAAAAAAGAGCATATTATGCTTGGGATCAATTAATTTTACTAAAATTATAATTGACCCAATATGAAACTCTAATAGTCAAATTATTTAAAAAAATAAAAAAAAGACTATTCAGTCAAGTGTTAGGGACATTTTTTTATTCTATGCATGTATTTATTCGTCTAAATTTTTAATATATAAGAAAATAATATTTTATATTAGAAATAGTCTAAATTTTAACTTCACAATCTCTTTGAATGTCAAATAGTGTAAAATTTTAACTCCACTATTTTATTTATCTAAATTTTTAACTCCACTATTTTGTAGTATTTTCCACGTCGGAAGCAGACATGGAAGCTTCCATTAGAGCTTGAAAATGTCAAACTACAACCAGCGTGTACAAATAGGCCGCGCCGTCCTTCAATTTCTAATTCCTAATTCAAACTTGCATTCTAATCTTCAAAATACAAGCAAAACCTTCAAATTAACACTTTTTTATATAAATTCTTTTCCATGTTTGATTTTGATGTAACATAGAAAATGATGATAATGCAATCCCTGAAATTCTACCTATCAGAGCATCCCTCCATCGTCAACTTCCGCTGGAGCAACACCCAAACGTTTGGCTCCACCTGGTCCTTCCTCTTCTCCTCCGTCGCCATCTACGTCGTCGCCGCCTCCACCCTCCACACCTTCCTCTCTCTCATCCTCCCCAAACGTCGACGTGTTCCGCTCGGCCCAATCCCAGCCATCCACAGCCTCTGCATCTCGTTAATCTCCGCCCTCATCTTCATCGGCATCCTCCTATCCTCCGCCGCCGATATCCGCGACACCCGCTGGTTCTGGCGCCGTACAAAAACCATCACCACCCCATTCCAATGGTTCCTTTGCTTCCCACTCGGGACGCGCCCTTCGGGTCGCGTGTTCTTCTGGTCCTACGTCTTTTACCTCTCCCGTTTCCTCCACCTCCTCCGAACATTCCTCGCCGTCCTCCGTCGCCGTAAATTAACCTTCTTCCACCTTTTCAACCAATCTATTCTTTTGTTCATGTCTTTTCTATGGCTGGAGTTCTCTCAGTCGTTTCAAGTCCTGGCCATTTTATTAGCCACTCTATTGTACTCGGTGGTGTATGGGTACAGATTCATGGCGGCGATTGGGCTGCCGAGCAGCGCCTGCTTCTCCTTCGTACTGAATTGCCGGGTGGTGCTTTTGGGGTGTAACTTGGTCTGCCATTTTGGGGTCATTTTTCTGCATTTTGTGAAAGGTGGGTGCAACGGGATGGGAGCTTGGTGTTTCAACTCTGTTCTCAATGGCCTAATTCTATGTCTCTTCCTTGATTTCTACTTTAAGAGGAATTTGAGGAAGAGAACCGCTGGTGACATTAGTGGACACGGTGGTAGTTCTTCTTCCGCTCGTTACCACCGTCGCTCGGCGTCGGAAATGAAGAGTGAATGAATTTTATTCAACCATTGGTTTCTTTGATAAATTTGTTTGGGGGAATCAAATTTGTAAATAGAAATAGACACATAAGGTGATGTTGCTTAGTGTTTTGTTAATTTGTTTTACTAATATTTATAGCCATTAATTGTATGCAATTAACGAAAACTAAATTCACGAACGTGAGTACATGTTTATAAATGAATTAATGAAAAAAACTGCAGGCATATAAATTAATGAATTTATTTAGGTTACCAATCTTTGTTGCATTGCTCTTTGTGATTAGAGCTATTGGAATGTTGTGTATTTAGACCCAAAAATTAAGCAAAGAGAAATCTATTTCCTCCAAAGTAGCTTCCAAAGGCCAATCTTTAAGAATAAGCAACTTGTCTTGTATCGACCAAGGGCATTGGCCTAGGATTTTCATTTTCTCATTTTTCGACTAGAAGACAAACATGTACATGTACATATTTGAGAAAGCTCAAAGAAAAGGAAATGAAAAACAAAATAAAAGTTTTGTAGTGGTAGTCCCAATTATAAAGATAGATTTTTTTTTTGATCAAAGGTAACTTGCATTAATTAGACCAAAAGAGGCAAAAGCCAAAACAAACAAGCCGAGAAAGGAAATAAAACCGACCTAAACAAGGAGAGGAAGCTGTTGTTCGAACAATAAACAACTTCCTTCCGTCTACACCCTAAAAAGAACACATCAGGCACGCAGGCCACTACCACAAACCTAACAACAAAAGTCCGAGACAAGGAACAAAGACAACGTCGCGACTCAGGCGACCATAAACAACGGCGATCGGGGACAAAAGCCCAACGAGAAACCGTAAAATATAACGCGACCGACTTGCGCAAAGTGGTTTGCGTTTTCAATATCAACCTTGCTAGACTCCACCGGCAAGGAACAAAACTAGTTCGCCGCCACCAACTGTTGTTGGCAGTCCGTCGTCGATACCGGAGAGCTCTATCCAGAGACAGACTTCCTACCAATATTGGTTGGTCCTTTTCACGGCAAGCAGCAACGAACAACATCAGAGAGCTTAACGGTCGAACCAAAGAACCTTGCTCCGTCTGGCACTGATTGATCCAAACACCAAAATAAAAGCTTAAACCCGTAGAAACCAAAGATAAAGACCCTGGACTAGGAACCACAATCTCCATGTGTCCAAACCAAGGGGAAGGACGAGAAACTCCCGCTATCAGACAACCCTTCCTTCTGAGTGTAGCGGGACTCGAAGCGATCATTCGGAATGCGGATAGCTCTCACCGGAGCTATCCGCGAAAAACTCGGCATAATCAATAGACAGCTGGTTAACCCAAAAAAGGGAGTGACGTGCACCAAAAAACCATATCTTGATTTGCCAAAAAAGGTGTTTCCTATTTTCAAGCTCAAATTTCCCTAGCAGATAAAGGTCTGATGAAGTCAGTGGACAGATGTTAAGAGATCCAAAAATCTCGGTGTCCTTTTGGCAGGTGGGAGGCAAATTCCCATCAGCTCCATTGCAAGCCAGCTGTGAACCTTGTACAACACAAAAGTCAGCCTGTGAAAAGCATTCTGACACCATCGCAAATGACCAAAAAGCCCTTAGCCCCATTTTCGTCCTCCCAAGCCAAACAAAAAACGCAGCCGGCGTTGGCTCCGTATCATCACCGACAAGGAAAAACAGACCACTCCGGCATCCGCCGAAATTACGAAGCTCAGTTGCTTCATCTTCAACACCGCCAACCAAGCTGTTCAGTGAGCAGTCAAGCCACCCTATCATCCACACTCTTCTGTCGAAAAAGGTTCCGTCCACCTTGGACTTTCCGGCGGATGCGGCGCAAAGCTTAACCTTGCCGGTCTCTTCTGTTTCCATCTTCCCCGCACCAGATCCAGCCTTGGGCATTCCGGCAGTCACGGCGCAGAGCTTAAGCTTTCCTTCCTTTGTTGTTCCCGCCTTCCGCGCACCAGATCCATGGCACCTGAGAGCACACCGCAAGCGGTGGAGGGGTTGGCTGATCGTTTGAACCCGCGGTGACCTAAGGCCAGAAAAGACTCGACGAAAAACGCCCCCGCCGTCCCAGAAAATCTCAACCCCGAGGGTACGACAGAAACCACCAAACCAGAGCGCGTCTTTACGATCCCGGCACCGATATGCAGACTCCGAGGAAGACAAAGCATCCTCCGACTCGCTGCGATCAACTGGCGGGGGTGAGACCGAACCACCTCCTGGTTTGAGCCATCGACGTTCAAGGCTGGGAGTTTGAAGGAGAGCGCGTGCAGGCGCGTACAAAACAGATTTCATCTTTTTTGGTCTATAAAGATAGATATTTGATTATATAAGAAACGTAACTAGAAATCTACTCGACTTAGTTTCCTATTCTAAATGAAAGTATAATTATATATAGCCATATACATATTTGAGGTCGCACTATAAATTTTTGGGAAAACTACACCGGTGGTCCCCTAACTATTATCGTTTTCCTATTTTGGTCCCAAAACTATTTTTTCGGCAAAACCGTCCCTTCTGTTACATAGTTTTCCTGTTTTGGTCCTCCGACGTTAAATAACTAACGGTTTTGCTAATGTAGCATTTTTTAAATATTTTTTAATTATTTCTCTCTCTTCTTTCTTTTCTTCTTCATCTTCTTTAAAAAAAATAAAGAAGGGAAACTATGATTCGCCTGTTGAAAACGCCTCCACCTACTTCAAGGAAAGCGTTTCGACTCTTCATATTTAAATCCATAATCTTGGCCTTCCTCCCTCCTTCATATCCTTCAATCAAAGCTACAGTGTTATATACATATACATATATATGTATGTATATAATGACTCTTTAATTACATCAAAGTTGAATGCGAGAACAATGGGTGAGAAAATGATGTATGATACAATTTTGGCTAGGAGCTTTAGTAAGTATGACCAAAAGAAGTTGGGATATGGTGCATTTCTTGCATGTTTTCTCATTGCATTCAGCTTATGCACTGTCTTCAAGCCTTACTTGGGTCCTTTACCAGTTTGTAAGTACTCCCCATTCCATCTTTTCTTTCTGTTGCGAGACATAAATCGGAATTTCAACTTATGCTCTCATGACACGGTCTAACGAGTCGTGTCCGATCGTGACAACATTATAATTATAATTTAGTTAACATGTCATTTATTTTGCAGTAAATAAGAGTTTGTCCATGGATATTGATCTGAAAATGCTAAAGATCACAGAGTCAGCCAGCTCTCTGAAGTTAAGGGCGAATGGCACAAGCAGGTCTGAGATTGAAGTGGTGGTAGAGGTGGCCAATAATACTGGCAGCTCTAATGAAACAATCATTGGAGAACAACAAAACACTGGGGGAGTGTCAGAGCCCTCTTTGTGATGTTGCTGGTGGAGTAACGACTATGCACGTTGTTGTTCAACCCCCTCCTTTCGAGAAAGGTACAATCATTATTCATGCAATTCCAAATACTATAAATCTGATGCATTTCATAATGATACTCCTTGGTCTGAAAAGTACAATCCATATGGTTGTGTGAAGTAACACTTTTATCTTTTTGTAATGTGCAGAAAAGAAAATAATAAACGAACCGAAACAGAACAAATGCGTTTGTGTCATATTATAATCAGCAGCTTGAAGCGGGGATGACATTATTTTCAGGTGAATTTTTGTTAGCCGAGGTTCCTTTTCGTTCTACCCTAGTCCTTGGCTTTAAACTAAAATTTTCTGCAGATGAAAGAGTAACGGAACTGGTATAGAAAAAGAAGTGGAGTTTTTGATGGACCTGAAAATGGCGGGTAAAATAAAGAAGATGAAGAAGAAGGGAAAGAAGAGAGAGAAATGATTAAAAAAATATTTGAAAAATGCCACGTCAGCAAAACCGTTAGCTATTTAACGTCGGGGACCAAAACAGGAAAACTATGTAACAGAAGGGACGGTTTTACCGAAAAAAATAGTTTTGAGACCAAAATAGAATAACGGTAATAATTAGGGGACCACTGGTGTAGTTTTCCCTAAATTTTTTTAAGCCAGATTGATACAGAATTCAAGTCACAAACTCTAACAACTCGAACTTAAGTTTCTTAAGGAAGACTTCATCCTTTTTCAGACGACTCCTTGAACTCACATTTAATATTTTTTTTAAATCAAATTGGTGTGCTTTAACAAAAATAATGGTTAAATTATTAAATTTTAAGGACGCATAAGTCATAACTTTTGTGATAGTTTATGGGTATTTCATTAGTAAAGCAGTACCATATTATTAATGTTGTAGCCTGCGCCCTGCGTCACCAAAACTAATTTACAATAAATTAAAATATAAAATATATTTTTCAAATAATTTAAAAATTATTTGATGACATGGCATGATGCCAAGTCGATAAAGATACATATATGAACAGCCACACAAATTATCATCTTAACCTCAAAAAAAGTTATCATCTTACCGCAGTGAAAAATTAAACGGTATTGTCATCATTTCTATTAAATCACAAAAAATTAACTAAACAAATTACGATCAATTTTAACTAAAAAGAATTAAAGTTAATTAACAAACAATATAAATTTTGAATTTATCAGTGTATTCTTATAAATGAAATTGTATACAAGATTTTTATATACAAAGTTTCGCATTTAAAAAAAAAAAACTAGGTCTCTACTATATTTTTATCTTCAAAATCCCAATCAATAAATTATCTAATAATTACTTTATCTAAATGAAATTTAGGGATTGTTTTTTTAATAGAAAATTTAGGGATTGTTATTTGTCAATGTTAATTGTAAGAAAATAAACACGTTGGACAAGTCGTCAGCATTCAGCAATTATATCACCATTAATATATTATGTTGAAAATGACAAATATACATATTAGTTTGGAGAATGAGGCTAATACTTAATTCTCTAGATAAACACGTGATTTGAAAAATTAAGATTTTATTATTTATTTATTTTTCTAAAACGTTATGTATTCTTTTCTTACCGAAACTAAATCGTATTGTAAAAGCAAAGACCGGTGTTTGCCGGTGAAAGATTAGCACCGGATACCGGATATTTATGAATGACAAAGTTACCCAACTCCGACCTAATTCGGTGTACCTCAATCCAACCCAACTGAATTTTTCCTTTTTAAATTTCGAGCTCGAGGCGGAGAAAATTTTAGAAAGTATTTAGTTGGGATGAAGCGGGTTCAAGTATATAATAGAAATTTAGTAACCCTTTAAACATGCATATGCGCTCCGCGAATCCTAGGGAGTCATATTAGGGTCCAAGAGCGACCTACGGTAAAAATTCACATAAAGAACATTTTCTTTAAAATGCTTATTAGATTATAAAGCTAATTTTGGTTTAAAATACTCTTTCAAGAATTCATTTAAACATACAATAGAAATTTCGAAAAAAATGTTTTACAGACACTATCATAAAACAATACATGATATGCATGCCACTACTATGTCGGTACCGTAGTTCATAAGCAACACCGAGAGAACTCCAAACACTGATATTGATCAACGAGTCATGCTAGACTTCTTTTAACCTGCGATGGTAAAACAATGTGAGCTTCGAAAAGCTCAGTAATACAAAACTACCAACTGATGCTATAAGCACATGCAGGTATAGAGAAAGCATATCACTGTCATAATGCTTCGGGAAACAACAGGATCCAAAATACGATTCGATATTTCAACGAAGCAGTATACATGAAGATAATAGAATTGTTCTTTATTCAATCACCGAGTATCAGACGAGGAACATAAAGACGAAGATTTAAGCGAGATGTGAATTACGGTAGTTGAATCAGAGGCTTAGGGTTTGTTCCAATAGTGCAAAGTTAACACACACAATGTAACGGTGTAGTGAACATTTCATTTCACGGACACATACTAGTAGCGGTGAAGTTCATGAGAAAGTCCATTTTAAATTTTCTATCTACCCTTCAACCAAACTCCGGTATGCAGTTCCCCAGAACTGCAACTATAACGGGCATTAACCCAGGCCCATTGGACGTAGGTGTCAGCCTAAGAGGATACCTTAGGTACGATAAGAAATTACCATAGCCGAGGCATAGGAATCTAAAACGGTAATGAATTACCAGCATGAACAAGGCTGAACCTACGATAACTTCATGCTCTATCCCAAGTACCCCGATAACGGTCTAGGCAGTGATAATAATAATCAGTAACAACATTAATCAGTAATAACAATAAGTAGTAGCAATCGATACTAATAGGTTATAACAACAGATATTAGGTAACTTTGGTTTTTAGTTCAAATACAAAGGTATATTTAGGTTAAATAATAGTCATAATTCTGATCAGGAGACAGTCCAATATTCAAGCGGAGAGGATATTCATATGCACTTGGAACACACCAGATAAGACAATTTATTTCTCAAAGATACTTGGTATTTGCAAGGAAAGAGAAAACATTGAACCTTTGACAATTCTGACCTGATTTCAAAAAAAAATGACGTCCCTATTAAAATGGCTTGAAACCAATGCCTCCAACTAGGCGTTCGAAAATCGATACGATCATTTAGGACATCAAATATCAAGATTTTTCCGATCATTTTGGCCAACAAGGGCATTTTGATCCTTTTAACACTCTGGGGCAATTCCATAGTCCAACCACGATAGAGTAGGTCAAAGATTTGTTGTGCTAAAGATTGTTAACGATTTGCCAAAACTCCCAAGACCATCCCACTATACTCATTTCGCCAATACATTACTTTCCACGCATTCAACTTGGTACACTTTCTCTGTGATGACTATTTACTTCTGACTGTATTGTACATCTGTAGATTTCTGTCACATTATCTCGGAACAAGCCTCAAGAGGTTGAACATATATTTATATAGTTTTCATCCGCTAATGTACAATATTAAGAAATGATTGACATACATATATACCAAGCTTCAAACCCAAAGGGGTATTACATTCACTTGCATGCTATCAGAAGTTCAAGATTTCGAAGCTTTAGCTTATCTTGAGTCCAGAGGGTATTCCGATTATTAAACTACAGTCGTTCACGTTCTTCCGGCCCTTTTGAACCACTTAATCATTTTAATCTCTATGTTATATCCCATCATTTGGTTAAATTGGTAGTCTTGGTGCCCGGTGTCATCTCATTCATCTTAATCCAAATCACACATATCAGTATTTTCGACCATTTTAGTTATTTTGTTCCTTTCGACCTTTTTCCAACCATCTATTTATTTCAAAACTCGGGAACAATCCCGTCATTTCAGTTAATTTAGAAATCTCAATGCCCAAGGACGTTTTGGTCGATTTTTCTAATTCGATCGTATCGATATCTCTAATTCTCTCTCCCGATTTAGCTGTTAAAGTTAACTTTGCACCTTCTGATAGTTTGATTGATCCGAACAAACATAGAGCTTCCCCTATAAATTCATCTTCAGAGATTTATTTAGGATTTATGCTAAATCCAAGTACTTATCGTTCTCGAATGTTTAATTCCCACTACCGTATCTTTCTGAGTAATTCGAGATTTTCAGGTGAATCAATTGTTTTATCAGGTCAATGTAGATTTCAACACCACTTTCATTATCAGGGGTTTTTTTTGTCATTTTCACCTTGAGGACATTTTCATAATTTCACACCCAATTATTATTTTCGTTTGACCTTTTGACATTTTTAATTGGGTTTAGAGATTGACCGCCATATTAGTTATTCATTAAACTCCAAACCCTCTGATTTATCAACTTTCTCATTCGATTATTCCAATCTTATCTAAATTATCATACTCATTTTCATGTCTGGTTTGACTTAAGCGGAAATTAACAATATTCGTCGTCATATTTATACATGCATTAACCGAATACCAACACGTTCATAAAGCATACAAGGGGTAGTAATGTATTACCTTTGATCCTTGCTACACCTGTCAACCGAGATAATCCATTCGATCAACCTCGAACCCGAATTCGATGCCACTCAACATCTCATATATAAGCAATCGTGATTACCTTCAACTACACAAATTTCTATTTCAGTCCTTATTCACATTACTCTTAACTAAATAATTAAGTACATATACAAGCTCGGGTTCAAAGTCAGATTCAGAGGCTTTCGGGTCAAGATTTCACAAAACGGACATCAAAATTGGACTCAAGACATCAAAAACATGAAATGGGAGTTTTTTTTTGGAAAACTTGACTTTTTGGTCAAAGTTAACATTGACGTCAGCAATCAAAGTCAACAGTGATGTCATGTTGACGTCAGTGGTCAAGTCAGCGTTGACGTCATGCCGACGTCATTGTTTAACCAAGTTGACTCAGGTGGGCTAACTCATTAAGTTGACTAAATCGAGTTAACTCACTGAGTTGACTCGGATAGCTGACTTGGTCAACGGGTCGGGTACGGGTTAACGGGTCGAGTCGGTTCAGGTTAAATCCGAGACGATTTAGGTTTGGGTTAGGCCAGTTCAATTCGATTTAAGGTTCAGACCGGTCCAGGGTCGATCCCACCGGTTCGGTTTGAGGGCCACCGTCTCAGGCGACCAGAAATCGCCCAAGACGACGCGTGACCACTACGCGCGGCCAAAAATGGCTTGAAAGACCTGAAATGCACCGTTTTTCCCAGATTTCACAACTCAAACATCCTCTAACTTAAAAATTTTCCAGAAATGGGTTGGAACCTTACCCTATTTTACCAAAACAAAGCAAAGACGCTTCGGAACGACGAAGCTCCGGCGACGATTTAAACGATGGTGGTTGGGCTCTCCGATGGCTGAGTTTTGCTTGGCTCAACGCAAGGAACTCGACGATAATTGTGGTGCGGCAGACGAGTGATCGAGGCGGCCGGAATCGTTGAATAATAGAGGCGGAGCCCTTGATCTCCGTCAAGCCTTTGAGCCGTTCTCAACACCGTTTGCCAATGCAACGCTACGAGTGACGGTGATGTCCAAAATCGGTGTGCGACGGTGAACACGGTAGAGGAGGCGGTGACGATTACCGGTGGGCGATGGTGATCGGGGTTGGGTTCTCTCCGAGCCTTTCCAGTAGCTTAGACGACGAACGGTGGCTCTTTGGTGCGAGTGACCGTCGGGGTTAGTTTTGGGACGTCGAGACGCTTTCGATGATAGTGGCGGTGCTAGCTACGGTACGACAATTAAGGTAATCAGGTGGTAACTGGTGGGGGAGGTGAAATGTTGGCGATGGGGAGATGAAGGGTTGTCCATCCTTGAATCTGGACATTTTCAGATAACATCTAATTCTATGGGAATGGGTGTGGTTGAGTTATTTTGAACTTATTATTATTTTATTTGAATCAAGATTTTCAAGAGCCAAATAATAATAAGTGGGTGCATACTATGACCAACAAAATCCTTAGCTTAGATGGACAAGGCCTGAGCTCAACAAGCCAAAGTTATGGGTTCAAACCCCAATGGATGTCATTTTCATTTTCTGTTCTTCTTTGTTTTCTTCTCTTTTTTTGCCACAATTTTTTTATGGGTGTTACAACTTACCCCCTAAAAAGAAATTTCATCCTCAAAATTTACGAGAGTCGGAGGAATACAAAAGCTGCTCTTTCACCTATTCTTATATGAAAACTTATTCATCTGAGTATTTTTGTTTTCTCGAGACTCTCAGATAGTCATCGATCAATCTGGTAGTGTCTTCATTCATTCAGACTTTCTTTGGACCCAAACTATCCCATCATACATCTTAGACTAACTGATTAGAATATAGTATTTGAATCTATACCGAACATCATACTGTGCTAAGCAAACACTTGTCTCTTAACTTTTATTATAAATGGTCTCAGTATGGGATAAGAAACCTTCCCAACTATCACAGAAGTTAATCATATAACCATGAAATATCCCCTATAGGATCTGAATTACTCTACTAGGTTGACCATCAATTTACGGATGAAAAATTGTACCTGAAATCTAAACGAGTACTCAAGGCTTCTAACAAGGCCTTCTAGAATCAGGATACAACATCAAATTTCAGTCAGGGATGATATATACAACAATGCAGCATACCATATTTTTAGGAAAAACTTTTCTTCAAGGCGGTTGAACATAACCAAGGTTTTGAACGGATATCACTTACCTTCAATTAAATTTTTAGACAACTGATATCCTTCGTGTATAGCATAGTCACTACAGAATTTACACTTTCGCCGCGTTCACAAGTACCTTTCTTTCAATTTAATAATACTCCTATCAAGTTTTCCATTACAATATTCTCAAACATAATTATTATCATTGAATAGCCATACTTGAAATCTTATATCGATCACCTCACGTAACCAAACATTTATTCTCAATCTGATATATATATATATATATATATATATATATATATATATATATATATATATATTACACACGTAAACCATCTCAAGTTCTTTACCCAGAATCAAATCCATCAAGTTAATCCAACTCACAAACGAATGTTAAGACATTCCTTGCCAGTACAGATTGAGCTATTATGGACAGAATGGTTAGATACACTTAATGTAGGAAAAGATTTGACATCAGAGTCTCAACACTAAGGAGTACGACTATGATATAGGGGCATGCACAGACCAGACACCATATGACAGACGATCGGCCGATCTACCCAGAAAGACGCAACTCTAAGCTCTGATACCACTAAATGTAACTCCTAGACCCATCTATGCGTTCCACAGATCCTAGGAAGTCACATTAGGGTCACAAGAGTGACCCATGTTAAAAATCTACATAAAGAACCTTTTCTTTAAAATACTTATTAGATTATAAAGCTAATTTCGGTTTAAAATACTCTTTCAAGAATTCATTTAAACATATAACAGAAATTTCAAAAAAAATGTTTTACAGACACTATCATAAAACAATACATGATGTGCATGCCCACTATTATGTCGGTACTGTAATCCATAAGCAACACCGAGAGAATTCCAAACACTGATGTTGATCAACGAGTCATGCTAGACTTCTTTTAACCTGCGATGGTAAAACAACGTGAGCTTCGAAAAGCTCAGTAATACAAAACTACCAACTGATGCTATAAGCACATGCAGGTATAGAGAAAGCATATCACTGTCATAATGCTTCGGGAAACAACAGGATCCAAAATACGATTCGATATTTCAACGAAGCAGTATACATGAAGATAATAGAATTGTTCTTTATTCAATCACCGAGTATCAGACGAGGAACATAAAGACGAAGATTTAAGCGAGATGTGAATTACGGTAGTTGAATCAGAGGCTTAGGGTTTGTTCCAATAGTGCAAAGTTAACACACACAATGTAACGGTGTAGTGAACATTTCATTTCACGGACACATACTAGTAGCGGTGAAGTTCATGAGAAAGTCCATTTTAAATTTTCTATCTACCCTTCAACCAAACTCCGGTATGCAGTTCCCCAGAACTGCAACTATAACGGGCATTAACCCAGGCCCATTGGACGTAGGTGTCAGCCTAAGAGGATACCTTAGGTACGATAAGAAATTACCATAGCCGAGGCATAGGAATCTAAAACGGTAATGAATTACCAGCATGAACAAGGCTGAACCTACGATAACTTCATGCTCTGTCCCAAGTAACCCTGTAACGGTCTAGGCAATGATAATAATCAGTAACAACATTAATCGATAATAACAATAATTAGTAGCAATCAGTACTAATCGGTTATAACAACAAATATTAGGCAACTTTGGTTTTCAGTTCAGATACAAATGTATATTTTGGTTAAATAATAGTCATGATTCCGATCAGGAGACAGTCTACGGTTCAAGCGGAGAGGATATTCATATGCACTTGGAACACACTAGATGGACAATTTATTTCTCGGAGATACTTGGTATTAGCAAGGAAAGAGAAAACATTAAACCTTTGACAATTCTAACCTAATTTCAAAAAAAAAACGATGTCCCTATTAAAATGGCTTGAAACCAATGCCTCCAACCATGCGTTCGAAAATTGATACGATCATTTAGGACATTAAATATCAAGATTTTTCTGATCATTTTGGCCAACAAGGGCATTTTGATCCTTCTAACACTTCGAGTCAATTCCATAGTCTAACCCCGATAGAGTAGGCCAAAGACTTGTTGTGCTAAAGATTGTTAACGATTTGCCAAAACTCCCAATACCATCCAACTATACTCATTTCACCAATACATTACTTTCCACGCATTCAACTTGGTACACTTTCTCTGTGATGACTATTTACTTCTGACTGTATTGTACATCTGTAGATTTCTGTCACATTATCTCGAAACAAGCCTCAAGAGGTTGAACATATATTTATATAGTTTTCATCCGTTAATGTACAATATTAAGAAATGATTGACATACATATATACCAAGCTTCAAACCCAAAGGGGTAGTACATTCACTTGCATGCTATCAGAAGTTCAAGATTTCGAAGCTTTAGCTTATCTCGAGTCCAGAGGGTATTCCGATTATTAAACTACAGTCGTTCACGTTCTTTCGGCCCTTTTGAACCACTTAATCATTTTAATCTCTATGTTATATCCCATCATTTGGTTAATTTGGTAGTCTTGGTGCCCTATGTCATCTCATTCATCTTAATCCAAATCACACATATCAGTATTTTCGACCATTTTAGTTATTTTGTTCCTTTCAACCTTTTTCCAACCATCTATTTATTTCAAAACTCGGGGACAACCCCGTTATTTCAGTTAATTTAGAAATCTCAATGCCCAAAGATGTTTTGGTCGATTTTGCTAATTTGATCGTATCGATATCTCTAATTCTCTCTCCTGATTCAGCTGTTAAAGTTAACTTTGCACCTTCTGATAGTTTGATTGATCCGAACATACAAAGAGCTTCCCTTATAAATTCATCTTCAGAGATTTATTTAGGATTTATGCTAAATCCAAGTACTTATCGTTCTCGAATGTTTAAGGTATCTTTCTGAGTAATTCGAGATTTCAGGTGAATCAATTTTTTATCAGGTCAATGTAGATTTCAACACCACTTTCGTTATCAGTGGGTATTTTTGTCATTTTGACCTTGAGAACATTTTCATAATTTCACACCCAATTATTATTGCCGTTTAACCATTTGACATTTTTAATTGGGATTGGAGATTGACCGCCCTATTAGTTATTCGTTAAATTCCAAAACCCTCCGATTTATACACTTTCTCATTCGATTATTCCAATGTTATCTAAACTATCATACTCATTTTCATGTTTGGTTTGACTTAAGCGGAAATTAACAATATTCGTCGTCATATTTATGCATACATTAACCGAATACCAACATGTTCATAAAGCATACAAGGGGTAGTAATGCATTACCTTTGATCCTTGCTACACCGGTCAACTGAGATATTCCATTCGATCAATCTCGAACCTGAATTCGATGCTCCTCAACATCTCGTATATAAGCAATCGTGAATACCTTCAATTACACAAATTTCTATTTCAGTCCTTATTCACATTACTCTTAACTAAATAATTAAGTACATATACAAGCTCGGGTTCAAGGTCAGATTTATAGGCTTTTGGGTCAGGATTTCGCGAAATGGGCATCAAAATCGGACTCAGGACGTCGAAAAACATAAAACATGAGTTTTCGGGAAAAGTTAACTTTTTGGTCAAAGTCAACGCTGACGTCAGCAGTCAAAGTCAACGATGACGTCGTGCTGACATCATCGGTCAAAGTCAGCGCTGACGTCAGTGGTCAAGTCAACACTAACGTCAACAGTCAAAGTCACTGATTACCCGAGTTGACTCGGGTGGGTTGACTCATTGAGTTGACTTAGTCGTGTTGACTCACTGAGTTGACTCGAATAGCTGACTCGGTCAACTGGTAGGGTCGGTTCAGGTTCAATCCAGGACGATTCAGGTTCGGGTTAGGCCGGTTCAAAGGGCTCAATTAGATTCGGTTTAAGGTTCAAACAAGTCTAGGGTCGGTTCGACCGGTTCGATTTGAGGGCAACCGTCTTAGGCAACCGAAAATCTCCCAAGACGGCGCGTGACCACTGCGTGCGGCAAAAAATAGCCTGAAAGGCACCGTTTTTCCCAGATTTCACAACTCAAACATCCTCCAATTTAATTTTTTTCTAGAAATGGGTCGGAACCTTGCCTTATTTTTACCAAAACGGAGCAAGGACGCTTAGGAACGACGAAGCTCCAGCGACAATTTAAACGATGGTGGATGGGCTCTCCGATGCCTGGGTTTTGCTTGGCTCAACGCAAGGAACTCGACGATGGTGGTGGTGCGACGGACGAGTGATCGAGGCGACCGGAATCGTTGAATAACAGAGGCGGAACCCTTGATCTTCGTCGAGGCTTTGAGCCGTTCTCCACGCCGTTTGCCAATGCAACGCTGCGAGTGACGGTGATGTCCAGGATCGATGCGCGACGACGAACACGGTAGAGGAGGCGGTGACGATCACCGGTGGGCGATGGTGATCGGGGTTGGGTTCTCGCCGAGCCTTTTCAGTAGCTTAGACGACGAACGACGGCTCCATGGCGCGAGTGATCGTCGGGGTTAGTTTTGGGACGTCAAGACGCTTCCAACGATGGTGGGAGGTGCTAGCTACAGCGCGAAGGTGAAGGTAATCAGGCGATAACTGGTGGGGGAGGTGAAATGTTGGCGATGAGGAGATGAAGGGTCGTCCATCCTTGAATCTAGACACTTCCAAATAACATCTAATTCTATGAAAAAGGAGTGGTTGAGATATTTTGAACTTATTATTATTTTATTTGATTCAAGATTTTCAAGAGCCAAATAATAATAAGTAGGTGCAGACTATGACCAACAAAATCCTTAGTTTAAATGGCCAAAGCTTGAGCTCAACAAGCCAAAGTTATGGGTTCAAACCCCATTGGATGTCATTTTCATTTTCTTTTCTTTTCTTCTTTCTTTTCTTTTTTTTGCCACAAATTTTTTATGGGTGTTACAAATTCTCTGCCTCACCTTGTCCCGCTCTGATATATTTTAAATTATATATATTATATATTTATAAAAATACCACTTATATAAACCCTTTTAGAATTTTTAAGTTTTTTTGTTTGTGCTTAAGTAAATTTTTGTTAGATGTTGTTCAAATTTTAATATATTTGATTATAATGATCAATAGTTCAAGCTTATTTTTTTAAATATGTATTTTTCATATGGTTATTTAGTTTGTTATATTTTATTTTTCATATAAGTTTAAAGTTCCTTGAAACTCATATTTTGTGATTGTAATGGTGGGTTGGCCGAATCTAACTTTTATCGTCGGTGTAGATTAATTTCTTTTTTGAAATTTTCAGGTCAGGTTTAAAAGTTGATATAGCATATCGGGTGAGATGAGTAAATTAATATTTAAGTCGATACCGGGACAAGGTCATGTTTACGAGTTTATAGATCGTAACGAATTTAGAAAAGTTAAAAATTCACTCTGCACCGTTGCCATCCCATGCCATTTTAATTTTTATATAATATGAACTATTAATATATGAAAATTTATATGATTGTAAAATACAAGAGATTACACAAACATAACATTTCTCTACTTTCAATTGTGATTCAGCAACTTTCATTAAATTTCAGTTAAAAAAAAGAACTTTCATTAGATTTACTGATTTTCTGTATTGTACACGAATGCATACGTTTAAATGTTTTTGTTTTTATTTTTTTTTGAAATATTAGATTATATTCAACGTTTTTATAAAGGAATCACATATCAAAACATTAAAAAATTAATGCGTAAAAATAAAACAATAGAATTCTAAGAGGCGTGAAAGACATTAAAATACAAAACTTATCACGTTCAGAAGAACTTGAACAATCTTCTGAAAGAAATCAAGTGAACAAACTACTTTAACCAGAAGGGCTCTATGAAGAAATCAAATTCTTGCGCTATTTGTTCTTGGCATAACGGCACAATCACAAAAGGAGATCATAATCGTACACATACCGGCGTCCTTCACTTACAAAAGCTCGTTGATACTCGTCATCTGAACGCAAAACTATTATCAAAAGATAGACAACTGTTATAAAAACATACTATAACAGCTATAAAAGCATATGAAAAAACTGCCATAAAAGTAGACGAAAGAACTACCAAAAAACAATTGTGATAAGAATCTGGCAAAGTAAAAATAGAGAAAAACTTGAAAAAGTAAAATATTCATCAACAAAAGATAAATTTTAGGGTAAACTACACTGGTAGTCACTGAACTTTTAGGGTGCTTTCAATAAGGTCACTGAACTTTTAAAACTTTCATTACAGTCACCCAACTTTTAATTCGCTTTCAATAAGGTCACTACCGTCAACCACCGTTAAAAAAGCTGACGTGGCATGTTAAATGTAAGGGTAAAATACACTGTTAGTCACTGAACTTTTAAGAGGCTTTCAATATGGTCACCGAACTTTTAAAAATTTTATTACTATCACTCAACTTTTAATTCGCTTTCATTACCGTTAAAAAAACTGATGTGACATGTTAAGTTTAAAAATAAACGTTTTCTCACCATATTTTCTCTCCCCTCTTATTTTCTTCCATCCAAACATGTCTCTTTCTTCCATATGAATCAAATTTTAATTTTTTGGTGAAGGTCGTTACTTCTCTAGTAACACATCAAGGAAAATATTAATGTATCTAGACATGCATACGACATGTGTGAGAACAAGAAAAATATTGGGAGACATCCGATGATGGAATGATAAAGAAATAACTAAAATTTTGCTCATAAAAATCCTCTTTATGCTTCAGGCCCGACATTTACTAAGTCATGCACTAGATAATGAGGAGTTCAAAAGAAAATATTAATGTATCTAAAAGATAGATATGTTTGGATGGAAGAAAATAAGACATGGAGATAAAATAGGGTGAGAAAAAGTTTATTTTTAAACTTAACGTGTCACATCAGCTTTTTTTTTAACGGTAATGAAAGCGAATTAAAAGATGAGTGATGGTAATGAAAGTTTTAAAAGTTCGGTGACCATATTGAAAGCCTCTTAAAAGTTCAGTGACTAACAGTGTATTTTACCCTTACATTTAACATGCCACGTCAGCTTTTTTAACGGTGGTTGACGGCAGTGACCTTACTGAAAGTGAATTAAAAGTTGGGTGACTGTAATGAAAGTTTTAAAAGTTCGGTGACCTTATTGAAAGCGCCCTAAAAGTTCGGTGACTACCAGTGTAGTTTACCCTAAATTTTATTTATCTACAAAACGGTCAAAGACCGCTGTCGGTGAAGAAAAAAACCAAAAAAAAGATCTTTGAAAACTTAATTTCTTTTAAGCGCCTCACAACAAACGGGGGAGTGAAATCCTAAACTACAGTTGAAAATACTAAACTTTTAAGTTTTGATAGAACTTTTAAATGTTATTATTGTTTAATAAATTAATTTTATTTTATGTAATAGACGTTAGTAATCATAATGAAAGTTATCACTAAAATATATGAGATCTACTAATTAGTATAGTGATAATAAATGTTTATTCGCTTAATCTCGGTGTGGGTTTGAACTTTAGCATTTGCTTCGAGAATATTATTGTAATACTATTTAATAAAAAAATATTGAAATATATAAAATATTTTAAAAATGAAACAATATAAAATCATAATTAAATAATTTACTTTGTTAATTATTTTTCACGAAGACATTTAAAGTTAAACCCTGGATAACACAATGGTCGTTTCCCAAGAGAAAACATGTAGCGGCAACAATTACATTTTAAAATATTTTAGTTAAGGGTGAATGGTGATAATTATTGACACCAAATGTCATTAGGTAAGATCGAAACATGAACTAACGAAGTAGTTAAAATATGGTTTAAGAACATAATATCTATGATGTCTGTTAATGGACCTAGTGTCTGAAAACACTAATATTATCTTATCTTATATAAATTCAAATTTCGAAATAAAAATATAACACTTTTATATTTAATAGAAAAAAAAAACATAATTCCTCCCTACATATCACTTACTATGGTTACATGTAGAGAGAGAAATATGGATTAAACGGTATCATGTTTTATGGTTGATATGTTTTCATCATTTCATATGACAAACATATTTTTCTCTCTATATATGAAAAAATATGTAACCCCCTCATCCCGGTCTAGCCGGATGACCGGTCTGAGTGAGTCACACGGGGAAAACCGAAGCGAAACCCGTTAAGGTTCCCCCTCGGTTAGCAACCCTATTTTTTTTTAATCTTGTCACATTAGAGTATTCAATTCTAAGTGAGTTCCTATACTTTTACGGTTCGATTAGACTAATTTCCATTTTCCTAATTTCTTTAATTAATCACTTAAACTTTCAAATTGATCATTAAAATTGGTGGATTTCACATCCTACAGATTGTAAATCAATTTATTAACACTCCATTTAATCCAATTTTACATCTTTAATAATTCACAAATTCTTAATTTTTCTTCTTTTCATTTATACACAATTCTGACCACCTAATTTAATTCGTTTCTTATTTCCTGTACATAACTCCAAATCGAACACCGTTTGTTCCTAAATTCAATTAACATACCCAATTTTAACATATCAAAAATTAAGGTCGAAAATCCTAGTAAATTATTTTCTACAATTTTACAAAGTTCACTGTCCAGCTAGGAGCATTACTGGACAGTTTTGCATGCTGTTCGAAATGTGTTTCCAGATTTCACTACAATGATCAAAACTCATATTTATAATTTTTCTACAACTTTAGACATGTCAAAGTAGAATATATCAAAAATTCAGCACGAAATTCCCACTAATTAATTTTCTATAATTTTCTAAAGTTGCATGTTCTTATAACTACTAAATCTGTCCATATTTTCTCTGGAACCCAATTTTCACCAAAAGTTTCGAAACCTTGGGAAGGTTTCGAAACCTTTGACCATAGTTTCTAATCAATCAAAACACAACCATTACTCATAATTCAATGCTAAATTTCAGTCACCACTCCAATCCATAAACACAATATGAATATATATAGGAAGTCTATGAACATAATTTAGGAAGCAATAAAGCATATACACACATGCAAGAGCACCTGTTTAAGCCAAGGGAGTCATTCAACATGGTATAATGCATTCATACATAGCATTCCAATTAAAGAGCAATTTATGCATATATGGACATACATAAAATCTCAACAATACCAAAGATACAAATTAACACATAGAAGACTTAGACATATCAACTAAGCAACCTAATCATCCAAAAAGGACATGCCATCACACACAAGCATTCATCAAGGCATGCATCACTCAAGCATTCATCAAGGCATGCATCATAAGTGATATTTACAATTCAAACAAGGCATCTAATTGCCAAACCAAAACAACACACCTCAAGCATAAAAAACAACAACACATATCCCATTGCTTTTCTATTACAAATCTTTAATTTATAAATCATACATTGAGCTCACCAAAGCAACACTTGAAGACCTTTCCTTTCCCATGCCACCCATAAGCTATTTATCTGCATTGTCGAACAAAAGAGAGCGTAAGCATAAAAGCTTAGTGAGGGTAAGCTCATAAAACAAACCTTCGACAATACAGGGTCCAAGCTCGAGCAATTATCATGATGAAATACATGACTTTATCTTCGATCCACATGAACCAAAATGAACATGATGCATGAACATATAATCAACATTATGTCATGCTCAACATCTCATAAGCTCAACTTACAATGATACATATATATCTCAATGCATTAACCAAAACATATATAGCTTCGCATTTGAAATTCACCTTTCATATCACATTGATACACATATCAATTCATTTTAACATGTATGCATAATCTCATATTGGCATATACATACCTTCTCATATTGGCACCTAGTTATGACTCGAATACGCGGATAACATGTTGGAACGCATTTTCCAACATCAACCTTACCTCGGTGGGATTACACTCATCACCAGCCTTGCATGTGGAACGCATTTCCACATGCCCTACGGATGGGATTCCACTCATCATCACGTAGAATATATAAAAATTTCCGGTGGAATATTACATCACCGTACTCCTCCTTGGTGCCTTAACGCCACCAAGGCCACGTACGTTTTGACTCAATTAGTGTGCACACTCATCCTGATGATCGATCATTGTACCCAAGCATACTAGTGCCAATAATAATCAAATTTCACAACCTTTGATATTCAGAGTCATAATATGGCATCTTACATCATATTAAGCTCAATATCAAATATCTCAACAACATGCATAATGTCATGTTCAAGAGTAATAATATGGCATCTTACATCATATTAAACTTAACATCAATTATCTCAACAACATAATATCATAATGTCATTTTCAAGAGTCATAATATGGCATCTTACATCATATTAAGCTCAACATCATCATGCACAATTTACAATCCAAACCACATGCATAGCAATGCATCAAACCATGCCTCAACAACATGTATAACACATTATACATAATCATCATAACACAAATCATCATGAGGCATAACATCAATTAAAGAGATCATCCAATGTCTCTAACTAAAGCTTAAGATTAGGCTACCACCCTAATCCTAACTCTAGGTGAGTCTACCAATCTCAACCTAGTCCACATGCTCGAACCAATTGCTCAAAACCATTTAAAATATTTTAACCACTCACCGACTACTCCATTAGCACAAGCCGACAAGCCTACCAAGCATCCAAGTTTCCGGATTCGAGCCCGAAGCTTCACCATAGATTTCCCTTGCTTCTAACCATTCAAAAACAATATATTAACCTCAAAATCAGCCACAATCCCAAAGTTTAACATCAACACACTAATCCATTACAATTCTCACAATTCAAAGCCAAGTTCATTCTTCAATTTCTCATTTTCGTACTTCCACAATAACCCGTCAAAAATCAGAATTGTAGTCATCCAAAACACTGCCCAACTATAGTATAACCATCAACCCCCAATTTCAAACATTAAACACACAATTTAAGCCATAAACAATCCCCAAAATCATCAAATCCGAGCAGCCATGAAAAACAGTCCAAAACTTGTGATTTCAACATATTTAGCACATTCAAACGCTTCCAAAACAACCCCCAACTATTACTCTAACATCAACCATCAAAATACCAACCCGGAATACAATTCAAATGCAATTTACCATGTTGCAAACCATGAACAAATCCCATTTTTATCAAATTCGGGCAGCCCCTAAACCATGTCCAAAAACCATGTTTCCAATATCCATAGCACCCACAAATAATCCCAAATCAACCCCTAACCATAGTACTACCATTGGCTATCAATTCCCCACCTAAAACAACCCCTAAAACTCACTCAAAACCCTCAAAAACCCCATTTTCGTACTCCTATTTTACTTAGCAGAAAATTATGTTTTTAAACACCCAAATGATATCTAAATGATTCCAAAACATCATCCTAACATATATAAACCATCAACCCTTTAATTACAATCTAAAACTCACCAAAAATTAAGTTTTTGACACTTTAAAAATGGGTCTAAGAATCCACTTCGAATTTTTACCAAAATTCAACCAAATTGATATATGTTACACCTTTTAACATGATTAACTAAAGCCCCAACTTAATTTATCAAAACCAATTGGAAAACCCCCTTAAAAACCCAAATTTTGATATGAACCCTAATTTTCAAAACTCCATAACTTTGAAATCTAAGACTATAGATAGATAGGAAATGGAAAGGAGAGTTCAAATATGTGATTACCTTTAAAAAATCCCTTGAATTGATGAAGAAATTTGATGAATTAAAAGTTTGGGGTTTGGGAGAGCTTTGGGTAAGGTTTCCACGGTGAAGAAGAGAAATGAAGAAGAAAAGATGATATAAGATGGTGTTTATTTTTATTTTGGTTTAATTACCAAAATGATCCCTCTCTTTCTTTCTAAACTCAATTTGCTCACCCTAAGGTCAATTTGATTAAAAATTAATTTTACCGACTCGGACCAACTAACCCGACTAACTCCTAACCCCAAAACACGGGTGTTACAACTCTCCCCCACTTAAGAAATTTCGTCCCCGAAATTCATCGAACATGAAGAGTCACGGGAGCATGCTACTCCACACTTTCCTTCTTACCACAACATACTCACCAACTTGGTATACTTACCACACGTCTATAGATATCTGATGCTAAGATCTCAACTGATTTTTTTTACGCAATTTCAAACTCATCCCAATCTCTTCAACAAACATAGCACGGAACAGATCTGACTCACACTCCCGAATCATAGATATACAAGTCACATCACAAACCCCTTTCTAACTCTGGTGGTAACCGCAACAGATAAACAACAGAACTAGCCCAATTCATAATCTCATACAACACTGTTTGAATACTCGACCCATAACTTTCTCTAACTGACCACCTGACTTCAACCGATAACCAAACACTATGCAGACGTCTTCAAAAATTTAGTTGGAATCTCGGATCTCTATTACTCACTTCCATTAATAACCTTCCACGGATGCAACAAACTAGAAGAAAACTGACGTTCGGTCTTGACATGCTGGCAAATTATACACTTACCCTCATGCTGAACCACATCACCCATCATCTCAATCCCAAAGTATTCATCTTCAACCCATAATACGTATTCATACTACTCAGATGCTATACAAATGAACTACCGTGTGCATCGGCCAAAACAATACGTCTCAAAGCACTATGTCAATCGGCACAACTATTCTATCTCTGAACTGTATTCTGAAGGTCTTCCTTCTACTATGCCTTGCACGTGAGGTGCCAAGAATCTGTCTTGCAACCGTTTCTCTTCAAGTATCTGACTCAAAATAGGTTTAACATGAAACTCAGCCACAAAACTGCTATCATTCGGTAAACTGAATTCGGCAATTACATCTCGCAACTCAACTACTAATCTATCAACAACATGACTCGGAGCATCGGTTACTGTGTTAACTCTCTTTGGATGATACTCAATCTCAATATTGCAGTTTTCAAGCAATTCTAACAACTCATGTTGTTCAAGTTTCAACCATTCCTAAGTCTTCAAATATTTCAGGTTCTGATGATATGTACATACACACTGTGCATTTCTTACCACACAAGCTTGTCTCCAAATCTTCGAGGCAATTACAACTGTAATCAACTCTAGGTCTAGTGTCAAGTAACTTATCTCTTGGTCTTTCAACTATCTCGATGAATAAGCCTCAATCTTCTATCTTGCATAAGCATACGACCTAACACTACATGCACGCATCACTATGGTTCAAGTTTTTTTTTTTCAACTCATATCTTCTTTTGCCTACTTGGGATTTACTCTAACACACTCGGCTGAACTATATGTCCTAGGAGAACATCTTTCTTAACTCGGAGTTCACGTTTGCTCAACTTGGCACACCACTGATTCTCTAATAGGATCTACAACACTAACTTCAAAGCTTGTCATGGCCTTCTTCGGTACGTGAATATACTCATGTGTCATCTATGAGAACTACTACCACCGATCAAGGAACTCGGGAATTATCCTTTTCAACATCTCTATGAAGGTAACTAATACACTAGTCAAACAAAACGACATAACTCAGAACTCAAGGTGATCACATCTCGCCCCTAAAGCTGTCTTCGGTACTTCAATTTTTTTTTCACTTTCAACTGGTAGTAAACGGATCTCAATGACGAACTCTTCTTCTCTATCAAGAGACAAACTGGGTAATTCTTGTAAACACTTGTAGGAAAACACAAACTATTCTAGCATTCGGTGGTCTAATCTTCATTCAAAAATCAAATCCATCACATTTGCCAAACAAGTCTGCCAACTAAACTCCATCAATCTTCGACCTCCACAGTTGGATCAACCATTCAATAAGAAGTTTACACTCTCACCTACTACTACAGTCCCACTGAGACCTGCAACTTCAAGGCAACTCTCTCTCTTTGTCTCAACGTATACACTAATTCTGTGCTCTTCAAGCCAAACCTTATCAGAAGGTACATCAAAACCGTAAGAAGACAATTACTTCACACCTACTAGAAACTAGTAACTCTGAACTACCAACTAACACTTTCTGTACATCTTTCTGATCACTACCATCTCCCAAAGGCTAGTCACATGTGTCCCTACATCTAAGGTCTCAACAAAGATATCTAACTCTTTGCATGCTCCCGCAAAAGGAGGTATCCGCAGAAATCGCAATTTCACATGTACACAACTGATAGTCTTCGGTCCTCTTGTTTTCAGACTGGTTATTCAACAAAATCTAACTCCTCTAAACTGTTCCTTGAGCTTCTCGTAACCTCAAGATTCAATTCTGAACACACACAAACAATCATGCTGGACTTGCTCTACCTCTGACAAACAACCTAGAGTCAAAACTCAAGACTCCTTTCTCAACTCAACTATATCGGTAGTGACTTCATCTCTTCCGCTTGCTGAAATACAACTCAACGTACACCGACCCAACCACACAAACTAACTCCCACTCGTGGACACTAACTGGCTGTCTTGCATTAAAATCATAGATCGAACCCCAACGGTCACCAACTAATATTTCTAAATTTTCAGATTACTCACACGAAACCATTACCCTGATCTCACCAAAAGAACTAAAGTGTTCATACCTACCTCTAACACTTCACCGGGCACATTCAAACTTTGCATGCTTGCTAACAACGTACGGAAATACAGATTCAGAATCAACCGGAGGGAACAAACTCAAAACTACACCAAGGCTTATCTACTATATCATCGATAACACTCTGACTCCCACTCATAGGTCGTCACCTCTTTCACCACTAACACCAGAAACGATCACA
Source organism: Hibiscus trionum (assembly GCA_030270665.1). NCBI lineage: Eukaryota > Viridiplantae > Streptophyta > Magnoliopsida > Malvales > Malvaceae > Hibiscus > Hibiscus trionum. The sequence goes on from BSYR01000016.1 coordinate 4,280,641, forward strand.
TCGTTCCTCATCAACAGGAACCAACCCACATACACACTAACTCAGTCAACCAAATTGTACCTCAACTCCGGCACAACCATACCTCCCTAACCAAGATGATGGACTCCCTCAACATCATTTACATTTTCAGAACCCACAGTTTCCACTTACCGATTCACAGTCCACGCCTTGGCCTCAAACTTACCAAAAAGTAATAAACTAACAACAACACATTAACATACAAACTGGGTTAGCAAAGGAAAAGGTCCAAGTGGCTCAAGTATGATTTCCTCACTTAAAATCTCTTTTTCCGATGTAATAGAAGCAATGGGACCCTACTCAACATGCTTCAAGCAACTCAACACACATACATGCTCAATCATGCATATTACAAGGCATACTTGCTAAACAAGCAAACATATGCGTACGATCAAACAACATACCTTCTCCATCAAACAATCACACATCACCGCATACACGGGTAACGAACAACATGCTTTTAAACAAACAATCAACATACTTGTCACACAAGCAATCATACTTACAAAGCAAGCAATCATTCATTACAGCATACTCGAATAACAAGCAACATGCTTACATGATAAGCAAACACCGTGCATCTTAATCATAAAACACAACTTACTCACTTACCTGCCCAAGGTCTCGGAAACCTTAAGCTCTGATGCCAACAAATGTAACCCCCTCATCCCGGTCTAGCCGGATGACCGGTCTGAGTGAGTCACACGGGGAAAACCGAAGCGAAACCCGTTAAGGTTCCCCCTCGGTTAGCAACCCTATTTTTTTTTTTAATCTTGTCACATTAGAGTATTCAATTCTAAGTGAGTTCCTATACTTTTACGGTTCGATTAGACTAATTTCCATTTTCCTAATTTCTTTAATTAATCACTTAAACTTTCAAATTGATCATTAAAATTGGTGGATTTCACATCCTACAGATTGTAAATCAATTTATTAACACTCCATTTAATCCAATTTTACATCTTTAATAATTCACAAATTCTTAATTTTTCTTCTTTTCATTTATACACAATTCTGACCACCTAATTTAATTCGTTTCTTATTTCCTGTACATAACTCCAAATCGAACACTGTTTGTTCCTAAATTCAATTAACATACCCAATTTTAACATATCAAAAATTAAGGTCGAAACTCCTAGTAAATTATTTTCTACAATTTTACAAAGTTCACTGTCCAGCTAGGAGCATTACTGGACAGTTTTGCATGCTGTTCGAAATGTGTTTCCAGATTTCACTACAATGATCAAAACTCATATTTATAATTTTTCTACAACTTTAGACATGTCAAAGTAGAATATATCAAAAATTCAGCACGAAATTCCCACTAATTAATTTTCTATAATTTTCTAAAGTTGCATGTTCTTATAACTACTAAATCTGTCCATATTTTCTCTGGAACCCAATTTTCACCAAAAGTTTCGAAACCTTGGGAAGGTTTCGAAACCTTTGACCATAGTTTCTAATCAATCAAAACACAACCATTACTCATAATTCAATGCTAAATTTCAGTCACCACTCCAATCCATAAACACAATATGAATATATATAGGAAGTCTATGAACATAATTTAGGAAGCAATAAAGCATATACACACATGCAAGAGCACCTGTTTAAGCCAAGGGAGTCATTCAACATGGTATAATGCATTCATACATAGCATTCCAATTAAAGAGCAATTTATGCATATATGGACATACATAAAATCTCAACAATACCAAAGATACAAATTAACACATAGAAGACTTAGACATATCAACTAAGCAACCTAATCATCCAAAAAGGACATGCCATCACACACAAGCATTCATCAAGGCATGCATCACTCAAGCATTCATCAAGGCATGCATCATAAGTGATATTTACAATTCAAACAAGGCATCTAATTGCCAAACCAAAACAACACACCTCAAGCATAAAAAACAACAACACATATCCCATTGCTTTTCTATTACAAATCTTTAATTTATAAATCATACATTGAGCTCACCAAAGCAACACTTGAAGACCTTTCCTTTCCCATGCCACCCATAAGCTATTTATCTGCATTGTCGAACAAAAGAGAGCGTAAGCATAAAAGCTTAGTGAGGGTAAGCTCATAAAACAAACCTTCGACAATACAGGGTCCAAGCTCGAGCAATTATCATGATGAAATACATGACTTTATCTTCGATCCACATGAACCAAAATGAACATGATGCATGAACATATAATCAACATTATGTCATGCTCAACATCTCATAAGCTCAACTTACAATGATACATATATATCTCAATGCATTAACCAAAACATATATAGCTTCGCATTTGAAATTCACCTTTCATATCACATTGATACACATATCAATTCATTTTAACATGTATGCATAATCTCATATTAGCATATACATACCTTCTCATATTGGCACCTAGTTATGACTCGAATACGCGGATAACATGTTGGAACGCATTTTCCAACATCAACCTTACCTCGGTGGGATTACACTCATCACCGGCCTTGCATGTGGAACGCATTTCCACATGCCCTACGGATGGGATTCCACTCATCATCACGTAGAATATATAAAAATTTCCGGTGGAATATTACATCACCGTACTCCTCCTTGGTGCCTTAACGCCACCAAGGCCACGTACGTTTTGACTCAATTAGTGTGCACACTCATCCTGATGATCGATCATTGTACCCAAGCATACTAGTGCCAATAATAATCAAATTTCACAACCTTTGATATTCAGAGTCATAATATGGCATCTTACATCATATTAAGCTCAATATCAAATATCTCAACAACATGCATAATGTCATGTTCAAGAGTAATAATATGGCATCTTACATCATATTAAACTTAACATCAATTATCTCAACAACATAATATCATAATGTCATTTTCAAGAGTCATAATATGGCATCTTACATCATATTAAGCTCAACATCATCATGCACAATTTACAATCCAAACCACATGCATAGCAATGCATCAAACCATGCCTCAACAACATGTATAACACATTATACATAATCATCATAACACAAATCATCATGAGGCATAACATCAATTAAAGAGATCATCCAATGTCTCTAACTAAAGCTTAGGATTAGGCTACCACCCTAATCCTAACTCTAGGTGAGTCTACCAATCTCAACCTAGTCCACATGCTCGAACCAATTGCTCAAAACCATTTAAAATATTTTAACCACTCACCGACTACTCCATTAGCACAAGCCGACAAGCCTACCAAGCATCCAAGTTTCCGGATTCGAGCCCGAAGCTTCACCATAGATTTCCCTTGCTTCTAACCATTCAAAAACAATATATTAACCTCAAAATCAGCCACAATCCCAAAGTTTAACATCAACACACTAATCCATTACAATTCTCACAATTCAAAGCCAAGTTCATTCTTCAATTTCTCATTTTCGTACTTCCACAATAACCCGTCAAAAATCAGAATTGTAGTCATCCAAAACACTGCCCAACTATAGTATAACCATCAACCCCCAATTTCAAACATTAAACACACAATTTAAGCCATAAACAATCCCCAAAATCATCAAATCCGAGCAGCCATGAAAAACAGTCCAAAACTTGTGATTTCAACATATTTAGCACATTCAAACGCTTCCAAAACAACCCCCAACTATTACTCTAACATCAACCATCAAAATACCAACCCGGAATACAATTCAAATGCAATTTACCATGTTGCAAACCATGAACAAATCCCATTTTTATCAAATTCGGGCAGCCCCTAAACCATGTCCAAAAACCATGTTTCCAACATCCATAGCACCCACAAATAATCCCAAATCAACCCCTAACCATAGTACTACCATTGGCTATCAATTTCCCACCTAAAACAACCCCTAAAACTCACTCAAAACCCTCAAAAACCCCATTTTCGTACTCCTATTTTACTTAGCAGAAAATTATGTTTTTAAACACCCAAATGATATCTAAATGATTCCAAAACATCATCCTAACATATATAAACCATCAACCCTTTAATTACAATCTAAAACTCACCAAAAATTAAGTTTTTGACACTTTAAAAATGGGTCTGAGAATCCACTTCGAATTTTTACCAAAATTCAACCAAATTGATATATGTTACACCTTTTAACATGATTAACTAAAGCCCCAACTTAATTTATCAAAACCAATTGGAAAACCCCCTTAAAAACCCAAATTTTGATATGAACCCTAATTTTCAAAACTCCATAACTTTGAAATCTAAGACTATAGATAGATAGGAAATGGAAAGGAGAGTTCAAATATGTGATTACCTTTCAAAAATCCCTTGAATTGATGAAGAAATTTGATGAATTAAAAGTTTGGGGTTTGGGAGAGCTTTGGGTAAGGTTTCCACGGTGAAGAAGAGAAATGAAGAAGAAAAGATGATATAAGATGGTGTTTATTTTTATTTTGGTTTAATTACCAAAATGATCCCTCTCTTTCTTTCTAAACTCAATTTGCTCACCCTAAGGTCAATTTGATTAAAAATTAATTTTACCGACTCGGACCAACTAACCCGACTAACTCCTAACCCCAAAACACGGGTGTTACAAAATATCTTCTTCAGTATATGTAACTAAAGAATTATTAATTTAACCAACAACTAGTCATATAGTAGGATGGAACATTAGTTTTTTTTTTTCAAGCAAGATCAAAATTTAAATCTAAATGGACAAAATTAAGTTGGAAAGATTGTCCTCATAATGAGTCTCTGCAGTTTCTAATTTGGACTAGTTACCCAATAAATTAGATACTGATGACTAAACAAAAAAATCAATTATTGATATTACTTCTTGTAGTTGATATGTTGGATATATAATTCATGCACGATATAGCTGAATTTATAGATATGAAATTAAAATTTTACTAAAGAGTAAAATATATCATCTTGTATGATTTTTAAAATGGTATATTACACATATCATCACTCAACTATCTTTTCACACTTATTTTGCTCAATTAACTTAACATTTTTTAATTTAATAAATGAACCGTAAGATTACTTATGTTTTAGTAACTTTGAATTATATCGGTATGACATATTATTATTATTATTATTATTATTATTATTATTAAATATAAAAATATTTTGAAATAAAAATAAAATTATATTATATTATTATTAAATTTAAAATATTTAAAATAAAAAATATTAATTTAATACCCAAATCCACTCAAACCCTAAATTACAACACCACCCCACCCCATCCTCACCTACCGGCAACCTCATCCCTCATTCATCTTCACCTTCGCCTTCACCGGCCAGCAACCGGAATTTTCCTAACTCTAATTCATTACCTCATCCGTCGTTAACTATTGCTATTTTTTCCCCAAAAAGTACCTGTATGGAGGATTACTCATCTTCAACTACAGTTAAGATATACAGGGCCACGTAAGCAAAGGATTAATGCTTATTCTGAAGTAAAAGTTTATTTCTAAGCAATTATCTCGCGGGTAAATTACTTAAATTATCAAGTTTACTTTAAACATGTTTTGGTCACTAAAATTTTAAGTCGTTTAATCTATTTATTGAAATTTAAACATTAAATACTTTTAGTAATTTCGTCGTTAACTTTTGGACGACGTCTATTTACTGGGGAATAGAGGAACTTCTCTAAGATCCGAACGATAGAAAGCTTCATCAACACGAATGAAGCAATGTACTGAAAAACGAGCACCATCTGACTGTGGAGGAGGGAGATCGATGAGAAAAACTGAAAGATTTTTGTCCGATTCGTGGACTTTGAGGCACTTTCTGGCGAAATGAAGGTCGGATTCAAACTTAGGGGCCGAGACGAAACATCTAGTGAAATTTATGACCGAACAACCATCATCTATGGTGGTGTCCGACAACAATGAATGGTGGACGATGTCGACGTCATAATACTATCAAAAAGTTAATGGAGGAATGACAAAAGTTGAATGTCTAAACTTCAATGAGTAAATTGAACTATTTGAAACTTCAACGACCAAAGTAGATTTGAAAAAAAAAATCGATGATAATTTACGTAATTTACCCTTTTATCTTGTTGCATGCCTTTATCAGTCTAATAGCAATGGTTCAGGCTGATGATGCAACTAGTATTTACCACTTATTTGGGATTTAAACACTATAGATATTTGAAAATAAAATTCGGAGATTTATCGTTGAGATGTTGCCCAAATAGGGGGGGGGGGCGTTTATACACCCAAAAATGGACTCTGCAACTAGAGTTTAATTACTAAACCAATAATTTAATGAGGATTTTAACGAGACACACAATTTGATCTTAGGCGTTTTATAATTAATTAATAAAATTATAATGTGCCAAGTAAAAAAAAATACGCACACCCACAATCATCGTTTCTTATTCGTGATTGAGTTGTGGTATTGATTGTTTTGTTAGTGTCCCTCGTCGTTATATAAATCTTTATGTTAGTGTTGATGATTTTCTATCACTCATAGTCGTTTAATAGTGTTGTTCGTATCTCTCTTTTTTCGAGTCTTTTGGTTGACTTTTATCCTTTTCTTTGTATGGTCATTTTACAATCTTAAGTGACTAGTTCTTTTTTGTTTGTTTAAATGGTTATAAAAAATTGTCCAAATTATGTGTTTAGCTTACTCTCATCTAAAAAATTGTCAACAATTTCTAGAACAGACAATTAAAGCTCTCAGTTGACATCCTTCTCTTCCCTTAGGTTGTGGGTTCAAGACCTAGTAGGAGCAAAATTCCACTTCCCCTCCTCTAGGTAGAATTTGTTAATAAAAAAAACGAAAAGAGAGCATTGTATATGTATAGGGATTCCATGCACATGCGGTGGATACAAAAAGTTTCCATCCCCACCTTAGTTTTAAGGTTTATGAATCTAGTTTAAGGTTTAAGAGGTTTATGTTTAAGTGTTTAAAATTTAGGGTTTAGATTTATGGTAATATAATTAGGGATTTAAGTTTTAACCTATAATCTCTAAATTCTAACAAACTTAAATTATATACCCCTAAACCTTTAACCATAAATTGGATTCCTACACCAAAACCCCTTTCGGTGCCTGTATCTATGTCCCAACACTAAAAAACTAAACTCTAGACACTAATCATAAATTTTAAATCTTAAATCATAAATCCTAAACTCTACAAAAATAAACCATCCACCCTAACCATAACCCTAAACTTTAATCATAAACCCAAAATCTATTTTTTTAGCATTGACACATTGATAGAGATACCAAAAGTGCATACATTTTTTGGATCGTTGGACGAGAGAAATGGATGGCTGAGATTAATTATATATATATATATATCCTAAACCTAACCCTAGACACAAGCATATCTATCAATATCTTTCCGTCCCAAAGGTGAAGGTACCGCCTATCTCTCTCTCTTTTCTGCCAGATTCTTTGAACATCATCATGTAAACCTTAGCGTTTTGTTTTCAGGCTTTCCTTTTCTTGTATTTTGTAATCCCCTTTTGCATCCATTTGTATTCGTTGTTAATCAACAAATTAATAACAGATTCTTAACTACTAATTAACTAATTATCTTCAACAATCCGTTAAAGCATTTTCTTCTTATATTAAATGGACCGCTTTCATGGGAGTGTTGAGCAAGGGGTGCCTTTCATTCAGGTTTGTGGGATGGAGTTTGGTGACATGATATAATATAGCGGTGGCTTGTTGAGGGTTCTGTTTCCAGTGGGGTTTTGATGTGGCGGATATGGAAGTGTCGGGGAGAAGTATGGTTTTTTAGGCTCGTTTCTTATTATATATCTTTTCTCAGTTATCTTTTTTCTATCTTGAAATCTTACAGACAAGAGCTGTATACGGAGATGGAAGGTGCGGCAGATACTACTTATTACTTCAGTTTTGGTTCAACTCAAAGCAGAGCCAAATATTCTGATATCCTCTACCACTTATGCAATAGGTGACAGGCCAGACCATCGAGTCCACCAGAACATGAACCGTAGCATGCAGGGCTAGAAATGTTGTCGTTGTCTCTGTTGATTGGTCTAATGGTTTTCCATCAACTTCAGCTTATTTTCCCTGCATGTTACAATTCATGTTCTGATGGACTTGATCGTTGAAATTCGTTGGCCATTCACCTACAACACCGAGGATTTCATAATATTTGGCTCTTGTCATCCTTGCGTGTTACGGTTCATGTTTTGATACAAGTCTAACAAGCCAGTTGTTAAGATAAGTCGCAGCAACATAGCTATGGATCCTTCACCCAACAATGCTAGAGTATGGTTGCTTAAACTGTAAACAATAATTACTTATTATTAAATTCACATTTGTTATAAAAATACAGATTGGGAGTTTCAGATAGCTAAATCAATTGTTGAATTGAATTTCGTATGATTTTAGAATAATTTGTGCATTTGTGGTTATTTTTGAAAAATAATATTATTTTATTTAATCTTTGAAAGGTCAATTTATTTTATTTTTTTACAAAGTCAACCGAATATTTTTAAAATTTTATTTTGTTTAATTACAAATTCAATTTCGAGAGAAAACTACCTTAGAATCGATTGAAGAATGAATTTCTTTACTTCATACACGTAAAAAGTAACACCGCAATTCAACTGGCGAGGTTCATTGTGTTGCAACCTACAACAGACAATACGAATCAATTTCAACCAGTTATATAGCCAACTATAAGGTGCCTATGGACTTGGCATTTACTTAAATGAACATCATTTTAACCAAAGAACACAGCACAGGAAAAACAAGGAGGACACTCACAAAGTAAGATAAAAAAAATATTTAATATTGATTCTAAACCCAACAGGAACAATAAACATGGTACTAATGTTCTAACGAGATCAAAAAATGCAATGCATATGATATGCATGTATTGGTTTGAAAATGTACTTTTCTTGAACACTACTACTCTACATGCTCAATTTTTATGCCTCCATTCTGTATTTTGAAGACAAATACATCAAAAACCCCCAAGAAACCTACACAAGTTTCAATCTTTATGGCCGAGACACAAATATATATCCAACAATTTCCTAAAACACAAACATTCCAAGCTAAAACAAATGCCGATGCTATGCAATTCAACAAAAATCCAAACAAAGTAAACTAAACATTAGACATGGCATCCACAATAACCTCAACATTATAAGCTGATCTGAAGAAAAGGGTATTTGCATATGCAAGAGAGGGGATATAACAGATGACAATTCAGTGGACTTGACACCGAAAGCTGAGTACTTTGGGAAGAGAATGAAATGTTGTTAAACGATAAAGCTTTCGAAGGTAAGATGAAGATAGAGAATGAAGTAGCCATTGTTTTGGAAGGGATGAGCTTCAGCTTGTGAGTATTCAGGGTCCAAAAGATTTTGAGACTAAAGTCTTTTGGAGTCTAAAATTAAAGGTTGCTATTTTTCAAAAAAAATATTTTAAGTATTTCACCCAATGTATTTTAAATTAAAAAGTCTAGTTAAAGTTGTCAATTGCATATAAGATAATTAATGTTATTGTTGGTACAATATATAAAAGGATTTAAAATTGAGCATAAATATTTAGTATTCTTTGATTTATAAGTATGAAAAATGATCTAACCAATAGTCTGAAGAAGTACAACTTAACCTTTACGCATGTTTACCTTCTTATCTAACCAATGATTTCAAAACAACACAAAATCCCCTTCAACATATTGTAACCAATGGTATATATTTTCACCTTTAACTATTGGTATTTGATACATTATCCGACTAATATAAATTGTGTTTTATAAAGACTTAATACGGGAACGCTTTTCTAGCTTATTTTTCTCTATTAACAATGTCAAGATTTAAACATATGATTTTACTTAAGTAGTTAATGATATATTGTTAAGCTGCATTGACCAACTAATCAACTATTTAATGTCAAATTCGTTGAAATAAGATGAATGCAGCCAATTGTTCATATATTTTTTTAAAGTGTCAAACATTTGTATCATTCTTACATGTTACAACTTATTGCCTGAAACAATTAAACAATCGTTGAAAGTATAAATATGTACATGTTTTTTATTGAACGGTTAATATGTACATGTTTGATGCCAACATTGAACGGTTCTTCAATCCTTCATAAAAAAAAAATACAATACCCTTTCTCTTTAAGTAGCCTTTGTCAAAATTCTAACGCACATTCAAGTTTCGTTCTCTTTTGAGATCAACACGTTTTTTCCCACCAAATCAGGCTTTTTATACATATCTTTTTAAGGTTGATTTATGTGTTTTTGAGTTCAAAAGTCCATCTGAAATTAGAAAAAAAAAAACAAAGATGATTGGATCATAATATGGGCTTAAAATCCTATCGGTCGAGTTGAGATTACCGAACTAATCTTGGTCATCCGGTTCATAAACATATTGTACATACGTCTAATCCGAACACAACTTAATCCGTACATAAACTTTAGAGATCCTGGAACTGTAATTGAAAGAGAACAAAAAGTTTAATGGATGAAAGGTGAATCAACAACCTTTTTCTTTTTATTTATTTTAGCATTTTGATTCATTTTTGGAAACGACTCAACTTTTTATAAGACAAAAAAAATCATTTTTCACTAATAAAAATGGATAAATTTTTTGTATAAAATAATATAATAAGGATTTATACCCAATATTTTTACAAACGCCTTAGTTTTAGGGTTTAGAGACTTAGTTTAGGGTGTAGGGTTTAGGTGTAGGGGTTTATAATTTAGGGGTAATGGTTAGAATTTAAGGGTTAGGATTAGTATTTAGGGTTTAGAGATTAAGGTTTAGGTTTTAGGGTAATATGTTAAATATTTAGGTTTTAACTTATAAATCCTAAATTCTAACCTTAAATCTTAAATTATATTCACAATTCTTAAATTTTAAACTACTAAACCTAAACCCTTAACCCCTACACCCTAAACTAAGCCCACTAACCCTAAAAACTAAAGCGGATGTGGAAATTAATTTCCACTGCATGTATCAAATAATTATCTATATAATAAAACAACATGACACATTATAAATATGGTTAATAACATATCTCTATTCTTAAAAATATAGTTAATATCATATGTATACAATTAATTTATGTAACATTTATGATTGGGTTTTTCTCCTACCTATGGGAGGAAGAGAGGATTCGAGTTAAGCATTAACATAAAAAATAAACGAAGGTGTATGTTTTTCAAAATGAATTAAATTTCTAAATCTTAAACTTTAATTCATAAGCCTTAAAAATAGATAAAGCATATCCTTAATTTCTTAAACTTTAAATCTAAATCTTAAACCTACCTTTTAGTGTGAGACATAAATAGAGACACAAAAAAAAAGAGTTAGAGTTTCTATAAGCATATCTTCCAACGAGTCTCTCTGCAACTGTAACAATCTCAAATGGGGCTAGTAAATTTTAAGAATTTTTGGGAGATTTAATCTTTTATTTCCCTAAAATAATAAGTTTTGGGACTTAATTGAATGAATTCAGGTTTGGGAAGCTTGATTTATAAGGAATTGATGACCAATTTGAAAACGGAATAAAGTTTGGAGACAAAAGTGTGAACTCCCCAAAAATTAAATGGCTAAGAGTGTAATTTGACCTTTTTTCTTTGAAGGATAATATATCTGCCAAGTTAACGTGTTGGCAGAGGGGAAAAATGAAAGAAGAAAGGTGAGAGAAAAAAAAATAGGTAGAGATTCAATCTTAGATCTACCGAGATCCGACCGTCCATTTTCGACACCTCCACCACCATTGCGTTCATCTTGTCGAGTCGAGTTCATCGGTACCAACGACATCATCATCGGAGTTACCGTTGGAGGGGGTGTTTGTTTTTCGTCGGAAAACTTAAAAGGTTAGTATTCGAACTTTGAGTTTGAATTTTTAAAATCCGAGGCCACCACCGTGTTCGGAAGGTCGAAAACTATCGGCCTGTAAAATTTGGTGGCCAACGGCCGTTCACAGCCGCCGCACGCGCCCCACGCGCCGCCGGTCGCGAGTGGGCTTCGTCTAGGTTGACCGAGCCACTAAGCCGGTTGACTGAGCCAGTTGACCGAGCCGCCGAGCCATTTGAACGAGCCGGTTGACCGAGCCGTAGAGCCGTTTGACCGAGCCGGTTGACCGAGCCGCCGAGCCGTTTGACCGAGCCGGTTGACCGAGCCGACCAGTGACGTCACCATGACGTCAGTGTTGACTTTGACCGCTGACGTCAGCATTGACCGTTGACCGTTGACCGTTGACTTTGACCAAAAAGTCAACTTTTTCCAAAAAGTCCTATTTTATGTTTTTCGACGTCCTGAATCCGATTTTGAAGCCCGTTTTGTGAAATTGTAACCCGAAAGCCTCCGAATTGGACCTTGAACTCAAGTCTATTTATGTATTTTAATAATCAATTATGAGAAAGGTGATTAAAGACTGAAATTGGAATTTGTGCGATTGAAGGTATTCAAGGTTCCTTGTATTCGGGATGTTGAGGACGTCGCATTCGGGTTCAAGAGTGATCGAACGGAGAATAATGGTTGACCGATATAGCAAGGATTAAAGGTAATACACTACTACCTCTTGTATGCTTTATGAGCATGTTGGTATGTGTTAATGCATGCATAAAAATGATGATAAGTACTGTTAAATCTGCTCAAGTTAAATCGAATATAGAAACGAGTATGATAAATTAAATAAGATCGAAATGCTCGAATGAGGCAGCAAATCTCCAATTCTGAGCATTAGTGTGAAATGTTTGAATGTGAAAGATACTTGTACAGGAAATTACGTATCACCCATAATTGTTAAAAGACCCAAAATGCCCTCGTTGGCCAAAGTAATCAAAATAGCTCCGAATGTATCGGATATTGTGAAAAATCTTAATGTAGAAATATCTGAATGCCTGGTTGGATTAGACCTGGCAAACTTGACCCGAGAACCGAAACTCGAACCGAATTACCCGAACCCAGACCCGAAACCGAAAATCAACCCGAAATTGACCCGAAATCTGATCCAAAACCCAAAATAAACCAAACCGAAACTGAACCGAATGGACCCGAACCGAATGGACCCGAACCGAATAGACCCGAACTGAATGGACCCGATTAATAGAAATAAAGAAAGATAAAATATGAACAGCCGCACAAATCACTAAAATGTCAAATATATTGACTTTATAAAGTCATATATAGGGTGTACAAATCTGACCAACCTAAAAATTTGATTAAAAACGACTGATCTCTCATTGAACCGAAAATAACCGAACCGAAATCAACCGACCCGAAATGACCCGAAACACAACAGACCCGAACTAAAACTGAACCGAAACCGAACCAAAACCGAAACTGAATCTGAACCGAAAATATCAGACCCGAAATAACCGAAACCGAAATGACCCGAACCGAACCCGAACTGATTGACCGTTTGCCACCTCTAGGTTGGATACCCGATGAGCAAATAGAATTTCTGAGCTACCGTTTACGTCTTGTTGGTATAAATTACCAAAATGCCCGCATATGATAAAATGACCATAATGCCTTATAAGTAAATGGCTAAATCACTCATGAAATGCCTAAACTCTCAAGATCTTGATGTACCCTCTCCTAACTGTTCGGTTTGAATTGTTAGTTCAAACCCCTCTTTTAATAGGGGCCTTGTTTCAAAGATCCGTTCAACCGTCAAAAGTTAATATGTTCTCTTTCGTAAATGTCAAGTATCTCCAAGGAAATAAACGATTCCACCTAGAGTGTTCCTTGTGTGCTATATAACCGTTTTAATATTGTTTTACATGACGAAAGCATGATTATATTATATGTGTGATACATCATAGTTTTGATTGAACAATATGCTCCTGATTACCGTTATGTGGAAAATGCATGTCTATTTTATATCTACCGAAATTTCAGTTGTTATTGATAACCGAACCGTTACATAAACCGTTACCGTTATAGGTTCCTATGCTTCGGCTAGGGTAATTCCTCACCGTTACCGTTATAGGTTCCTATGCTTCGGCTAGGGTAATTCCTCACCGTTACCGTTATAGGTTCCTATGCTTCGGCTAGGGTAATTCCTCACCGTTACCGTTACAGGTTCCTATGCTTCGGCTAGGGTAATACCTACCATACCGTTCCTAAGATGAGGGTTGATAAAAGATTAAACCGTACCGTATTGTTACTTGAACTTTATGTTTTTTTGAACTGAAAATGTATATTATACTGTTGTTGTACATGTTTTACCTACACCGTTTGGAACACACTAGGAACCGAACTCTCTAATTCCACCTCCGTACATTAATAGCCTATAATTACCGTCTAATTCTCGATGTTTGAACAAAGAACAAGTACCGTTATTCTCAAGTATAATGTTGCCCTGAAATATCGAAAGAGAAATGAAGACCATTACTGCGTAAAGCATCATGAAAATGTTATGCCTACCATATATCTGCATGAGCTTATAGCATCTTTTGGTAGTTTTGTATTACTGAGCTTTTCCAAGCTCACGTTGTTTTTACCATCGCAGGTTAAAGAAATATATCATGGTATAACGTTTGACATCAGTGTTCGGAGTTCTCTCGGCGTTGCTTTTGGAGTACGGTACCAACATAGTTAGTGGGCATGCATATCATTATTGTTTTATGATAGTGTCTGTAAAATGTTTTCTGAATTTTTGTTATATGTTTAAATGATTTCATGAAAGAATATTTTCAACAAAAGTTACCGTTATAATATAATATGTATTTTTTTTTAGAGAAAATGTTTTATGTGTATTTTTACCGTGGGTCGCTCTTGTGACCCTAATGTGGCTTCCTAGGATCCGTCGTAACGCATAGACGGGTCTAGGGGGTTACAGCAACCACACCCCTCCCATCCCTATTGTGTGTTGAACCATTGAGCCAGATGCTCATTTTTGTTAAAGGTTGCCTGGAATATCATTAGAATGAGTTTGGGAGGCCCGTTGGCTAAGCTTTAATAACCCTTTTGACTCCCCACCTACCCGAGTTTGCCATTCATTCCGAATCTAGGAATTTCAGGGGTAACTAAAGGGTTTTTTCCACCGTTCCGGCTCCGATATGCCACACCGCCCCGTCGTGGCCGTCACCGCCACCTTCACCGTGTTCGCCGCCATACCCGGCCCCAGCCCTGCGCTCCACTCGCGGTGAGCGGTTGTCGTTCGTCGTGGAGATGGAGTTGAAGCTTCGTGGAGACCCCTTTGAACCCGCCTCTGTTTTCCTCCGTTTTGGCCGCCTCCGTCGTCCGCAAGGCACGTCGATCGTGCAAGCGTGTTCAGCATACGGAGGAGAACGAAACCAATGTGTCCGATCGTTCATCTAACTTTATTAAGGGCTTCGTCGGAGCTTCGTCGTTAACTATTGCTATTTTCCCCCAAAAAGTACCTGTATGGAGGATTACTCATCTTCGACTACAGTTAAGATATACAGGGCCACGTAAGCAAATGATTAATGCTTATTCTAAAGTAAAAGTTTATTTCTAAGCAATTATCTTGCGGGTAAATTAAGTAAATTATAAAGTTTAATTTAACGTCACTAAAATTTTAAGTCGTTTAATCTATTTATTGAAGTTTAAACATTAAACGTTTTTGATAATTTTGTCTTTAATTTTTGGACAAAGTCTATTTACTGGGGAATAGAGGAACTTCTCCAAGATCCGAACGGTGGAAAGGTTCATCAACACGAATGAAGCAATGTACTGAGAAACGAGCACCATCTGACGGCCGATGAGGGAGATCGATGAGAGAAACTGAAAGATTTTTTCTCGATTCGTGGACTTCAAGGCACTTTCTGGCGAAATGAAGGTCAGATTCAAACTTAGGATCTGAGACGAAATATCTGGTGAAATTTATGACTGGACGACCATCATCTACGGTGCCGTCCGACGATAGTGAATGGTGGACGATGCCGACGTCATAATACTATCAAAAAGTTAATGGAGGAATGGCAAAAAAGTTCAATGTCTAAACTTCAATGAGTAAATTGAACTATTTGAAACTTCAACGACTAAAATAATTTGAGAATAAAGTTCAGTAATAATTTACGTAATTTACCCTTTATCTTGCATGCCTTTATCAGTCTAATAACAATGGTTCAGACTGATGATGCAACTAATATTTACCACTTATTTGGGATTTAAACACTATAGATATGTGCTAAATCAAAAGATAAACAACGGAGATTTATCATTGAGATGTTGCCCAAATAGGGAGGGGGCTTTTATACACCCAAAAATGGACTCTGGAACTAGAGTTTAATTACTAAACCAAGAATTTAATGAGGATTTTAATGAGGCACACAATTCAGTCTTAGGTGTTTTATGATTATTTAATAGGGTAAACTACTTAAATGGCCACCTTATTTTGTAAAAAGTAGCGATACGACCACATTATTTTTTTTCGAAGCAATTAAACCACCAAACTATTTAAATGGTTTCAATTTGACCACTAGACGTTAGAGACTAACGGCAGGGTGACGTGGCCAGTTAAAAAAAAGGGGTATAATTGCATATTTAATCCCTGCTATTTACACATTCTTTCAATTTAGTCTTACTTTTAAATTAATAAAATAAATAAATTATTTAATTAAGTGGTGACACGTGTCAACACCTTATTGGATGACTTTAATTATTTATATTTGATTTTTATTAATTTATTAAGTGGTGACACGTATCACCACCTGATTGGAGGAGAAAAACAAAATTCAAACTTCTGCTTGAGAAGGGATTTGAACCTAGGTGTTCAAGGAAGAAAGGCAGTGGCTTAACCACTACACCAAGCACATCTTTGTGCTTTAATTTTCCAAATTAAATATATGTGCCTTACATTTTCTACGCACATTCTTTTAATTTAACATATATAATCATCGAATTAATTTCACATATGTGAAACATATGCTTTAATTTTGATATAACTAAAAACCTAAGGACTAAAATGAAAATATCAAAACAAATTTTAAAGTCCTAAAATTCCCTATATCTTGTTAAAGACCACATCATAGCTAAAACCAAAGACTTACAAAATATTTTTTAAGTATTTCAAAGTCAAAACAGTGATTTTTCAAGCCCCGTTTCGAAACGGCCCAAGGCGTTTCGAAACACTTTCAGTTCGATGTGCACCTGTTCCGAAACGCGTATCGGAACGGGTCAAGGCGTTTCGAAACGATATGACTCGTTTCGAAACTGTTCTTCATTTAAACGAACAAGGGCAACGGTCTTTAAACTGAAATTTGAAAATAAACAGGGCGTTCCGAAACGGGCTAAGGCCGTTTCGAAACACCCCTTTGACAGTGGCAAATCTGTTCCGAAACGGGCAAGGCCGTTTCGAAACACCCCTTTGGCAGTGGCAAAACCGTTCCGAAACGGCCCTAGGCGTTTCGAAACGGGCTCTCGTAGACGCTCCAACGGCTATATTATTTGAAATCCGTTCCGAAACAGGTTGACCCCGTTCCGAAACGGTAGGCGTCTGGGAGCTGTAAAGTCATGAGAAAAACACCCCAACGGCTCTAATCTTTAGCCCATCACCCACAACGGTTGGAAATCATCAAGAGGCTATAAAAAGACCCCAAGAAGCTCCAGCAATCAACAATTGAGCTACAAGCATACATCCTTTCATCAAATAGAAGCATTTGTGTTGAAATCCCATTTTTGTCTAGAAACCCCAATTGTATCCTTCATTTCTATTTTGTTCAATTGGGTTGAGTGCTTGATATTGGGCTATCATTTGTATTGAGAGATACCATATTAGCCAACAAATTTCTTTGTTCTTTTGTGTGAGGATTGAGTTAATTTTTGGGTAGAAAAATTAACCGAAATTGTAAAGGTTGCATCCTTGTCCTGGAAAAAGGGGACGAACAATTTAGTGGAAATTGTTGCAAATCCTTGGTGAGACTAAGGTAGTGGATGTAGAGTTCGGTTGGTGAACTTGAACCACTCTAAATTCCCGTTTCAATATTTTTAAGTTGCAATTTCCGTTACAACATCGTTAAAATTCCAATTCACCCCCCCTCTTGGTTATTATTATTCGTGTGATCCACTCAACAATTGGCATCAGAGCTTAACTCTTTGAGGATTAACAACCACAAGAGGAGATCCTTGGAAGAAGTGTGATCATCATCAAAATATCAAGAGATGGCTTCAACCTCCGCTCCCGGCATGTACGACTCACAATCCACCACAAAGCCTCCTTTCTTCAATGGTGAGAACTACTCCTTTTGGAAAAATAAAATGCGTCTATTCATTAAATCAAGTGACTATCTTGTGTGGGATGTCATTGAGGATAGACCATATATTCCATTGAAGCAAGATGTTGATGGCAAGATGGTGCTTAAAAGAAGAACGGAAATGAGTGAAGAGGAAAGGAAAAAGATCCAAGTAAATGATAAAGCTCTTCACATGCTATTTTGTGCTTTCGGTCCGGACATCTACTCAAAGGTCTCATCAATTGAAAGTGCCAAAGAAGTGTGGGACACTCTTGAAACCACCTATGAAGGCACCAACGATGTCAAAGAAACTAAGATTGGAATTCTCAATCTTAGTTATGAAAATTTCAAAATGGAATTTGATGAGACGGTGTCAAAGATGTTTGATCGATTCTCCACAATTGTAAATGGTCTAAAGGGCTATGGAGAAGTTATACCGGAAGACAAGCTTGTCCGAAAGCTACTCTATTCACTTCCCGAATCTTGGGATGGGAAGAGAACCGCAATCATCGAAGCAAAGAATTTAAAAACTCTAAAGCTTGATGAACTTGTAGGCTCTCTCCTTACTCACGAGATTATGAAGCAAGGAAGAGAAGATGAAAGAAAGAAAGAAGAAAAAAGAATGGAAAAGCTTGAAGGGGAGAAAAAGAAGAAAATAGGAATAGCTCTCAAGGCTAAAACATCCCAACTTGATGAAAGCTCATCTAGTGATGAGGATGAGTTTGAAGAATTGGCTATGATAGCCAAACGATTCTCACGCCTTATGAGGTCCAACCGAGGAAGAAAAATCCAAAGGAAAATGGACTTTAAAAGTAAGAACAAAGAAGAAGGAAGGGATCCAATCACTTGCTTCGAGTGCGGACAACCCGGCCACATACGTTCGGAGTGCCCTCAACTCAAGAAGAAGGGCTTTGAGAAGAAGAAAAAGCTCAAAGCCAAGCTTGCTACTTGGAGTGATGAGGAGTCATCGGAGGATGACGAACAAGAAGTGGCGAACCTTTGCCTCATGGCACTTGAGGAAGATTCCTCCTTGGTAACCTCTAACTCATCTACTTTAGATTATTCATATGAAGAATTAAATGATGCTTATGATGAGTTACAAGAGGTATATGATGAATTAGTTGAGAAGTATAAGGAGTCGGTTATTAGGAATAGAAAAATTATTCTAGAATTAAAAGAGAAAAATGACTCACTTACTCAAACTAATTCTAAAATTGAGAAAAAGATATTAGGATTAGAAGATGAACTCAAATTCTTTCAAAAAGAAAATATTGATCTTAATAATCTTTTATCTCAAAATAATTGTGAACACCAAAAGGTGTTAAGTGAGCTAAATGAGCTCAAAAAGTCTTTAAAAAATAATGGTAGTGTCAAACATGACATAGGAGAATCCTCTAGAACACACCAATATAAGAAAAAGACTAACTACTACAAACAAGGTAACTATCCTAGACATAGTAAAGTTAAAAGAATTAGAAATGTATGGGTTCCTAAGGAACTTGTTAAATCTAATAATATTATTGCTATGTCACCTTGGATTCCTAAGGGAACCAAAGTTTTAGGAACTAACACACATGGACCCAAAATGATTTGGGTACCAAAAACAAAAGTTTAAATATCTTTGTTTGTAGGGGGAGCATTGCTACAAGGCCAAAGCACAAAGTCAAAAATCATGGTACCTTGATAGTGGATGCTCGAGACACATGACCGGAGACAAGAGTCGACTAATGGATCTAAAGCCAAAAAGTGGAGGAGTAGTAACATTTGGTGACAACTCCAAAGGCCACATTGAAGGTATTGGCTCCATAGGTAATCACTCTACTACTCTCATTGAAAATGTTTTATATGTCAATGGTCTTAAACATAATTTATTGAGCATAAGTCAACTATGTGATAAAGGTTTTAATGTTATGTTTGATAAAACCGGTTGTAAAATTGTTGACATTAAAACTAATAATATTATGCTCATAGGTCATCGCATAGGGAATATATACATGGTGCATCTAGATGACATTCATATATCTCATGCATGCTTAGTTGCTCAAAACGAAAATGATGCATGGTTGTGGCATAGGAAGCTAGGACATGCTAGCACAAGTGTTTTAGAAAAACTAGTCTCTCTAAACCTAGTTAAAGGTTTACCCAAGATAAAATTTTAACGATAAAATTTGTGATGCATGCTCAAAGGGTAAACAACATAGATCTTCCTTTAAATCCATTAATGACATTTCTACTAGTAGATGTTTACAACTAATCCACATGGATTTATTTGGGCCAATTAGGACTATGAGCTTGGGTGGCAAATCATATGCTTTTGTATTAGTTGATGATTTTTCTAGATTCACTTGGGTTCTCTTTTTAAGTACTAAGGATGAGGCTTTGGAAAAATTCATCACATTTTCAAAATTAATTCAAAATGATCTTGAACTTAAAATTTCACATATTAGAAGTGATCATGGAACCGAATTTCAAAATTTAGGATTTGAAGATTTTTTAAATGAAAATGGTATTAGCCATAATTTTTCAGCTCCTCGAACTCCTCAACAAAATGGGGTAGTTGAGAGGAAAAATAGAACTTTACAAGAAATGGCTAGAACTATGCTTTGCGAAAATAATTTACCAAAATATTTTTGGGCGGAAGCAACAAACACAGCTTGTTATATTATAAATCGAGTAACCATTAGGCCGATTTTAAAGAAAACACCTTATGAGATTTTAAAATCTAAAAAGCCTAATATTAGCTACTTCCACCCTTTTGGATGTAAATGTTTTGTTTTAAATAATGGAAAAGATAATTTAGGTAAATTTGATGCAAAAAGTGATGAAGCTATTTTTATAGGTTACTCTTTAACCTCTAAAGCCTATCGAGTATTTAACAAAAGAACTTTAGTTGTAGAAGAATCTATTCATGTTGTATTCGATGATAATCCCCTTCCTAGGAAGGATTCTTGTGATGATGATAATGTAGGAATCACAAATACCTTTGATGGAGGTCAAACTTCAAAGAAGGATGAGATTCAACCAAAAGAAGAAGACACACAAGATCCACCTCTTGAAGCCTTGAGGGACTTGGCTATTGAGGAAAAGGAAGTTAGCTATCCAAGGGAGTTGAACTATGTCAAAGATGGTGAAATCTTGGGTGATCCATCCAAGGGGGTAACCACTCGTTCTTCTCTTAGATTAATGAATCATATTGCATTTATCTCATGCATAGAGCCTAAAAATATCAAAGAAGCATTGAAAGATGATTTTTGGATTATGGCTATGCAAGAAGAGTTAAATCAATTTGAGAGAAGTAATGTTTGGACATTAGTTGATAGGCCTAGTAATCAATCTACAATAGGAACTAAATGGGTCTTTAGGAACAAACTAGATGAGAGTGGTAACATTGTGAGAAATAAAGCTAGACTTGTAGCACAAGGTTACACTCAAGAGGAGGGAATAGATTTTGATGAAACCTATGCACCCGTAGCTAGAATGGAAGCCATTAGGATGTTGCTTGCATATGCATGTTATCATAATTTCAAGCTTTTTCAAATGGACGTTAAAAGCGCATTTTTAAATGGTTTTATAAATGAAGAAGTGTATGTAGAACAACCACCGGGTTTTGAAGACTCAAAATTTCCAAATCATGTTTTCAAACTTACAAAAGCACTTTATGGTTTAAAACAAGCTCCTAGAGCTTGGTATGAAAGGCTTTCAAATTTTTTGATAGAAAAAGGATTTGAAAAAGGTAAGGTGGACACTACACTCTTTATAAAAATGTATAAAAATGACATCTTAGTAGTTCAAATCTATGTTGATGATATTATTTTTGGTTCTACTAATGAATGTTATTGTCAAGAGTTTGCTAAGTTAATGCAAGGTGAATTTGAGATGAGCATGATGGGGGAGCTCTCATTCTTTTTGGGACTCCAAATCAAACAAAAGAAGGATGGCACCTTCATAAATCAAGCAAAATACATAAAGGATATGCTCAACAAGTTTGGCTTGGAGAACACAAAGCCTCAAGCCACTCCTATGAGCTCATCTACAAAGCTTGACAAAGATGAAGGAGGTAAGTGTGTTGACTCTAAGCTTTATCGTTCTATGATTGGGTCTTTGCTTTACCTTACCGCAAGTAGACCGGATATCTTGTTTAGTGTTTGCTTGTGTGCTAGGTTTCAAGCTAGTCCTAAAGAGTCACACCTTATAGCCGTTAAGAGAATCTTTAGATACCTTAGAGACACTCTTTGTTTAGGCCTTTGGTATCCTAGAGTCTCTACCTTCAACCTACATGCTTACTCGGATGCGGATTATGGGGGTTGCAAAATCGATAGGAAAAGTACTTCGGGAACTTGTCAATTCCTAGGTAGTATGCTCATATCTTGGTTCTCTAAGAAACAAAATAGTGTAGCCTTATCTACCACCGAAGCCGAGTACATATCCTTAGGGAGTTGTTGTGCTCAAGTCCTTTGGATGAAGCAACAACTCTTAGATTATGGTGTAAACATAGAAACCATACCCCTAAAATGTGATAATACTAGTGCAATATGTTTAACAAAAAATCCCATCCAACATTCTAGAACCAAACATATAGAAATAAGACATCATTTCATTAGAGATCATGTCTTTAAGAAAGATGTGGTTATAGAATATGTAGACACCTTAAATCAATTAGCAGATATTTTTACAAAACCATTAGATAAAGAGCGTTTTTGGTCCCTTAGGAGAGAGTTAGGTCTAACTAGCCTATCTTGAATTTTTTTTAATATGCTTGATTTTGTGAAATATCATGTTTATGTGTTTAGACTCCCAATTTCTTCCATGCATATAGTTAGGGGGAGTATGTTTATGCCTAAATATGTTTTGCCTGCTCATTCATATCATATATGCATGTTTGGCCTCTTAGAAAATCATTTTTCTGCATTTTAGAGCCTCATCTGCACTTCCAGGCCCAGGTGTATCGAAACGGGTTAACCCGTTCCGATACGGGTGCCTTAAAATTTGTCCTGAGAGAAGGACGTTTCGAAACGGTCCCAGTTGTTTCGAAACGGTTTCGGTTCGATGTAAGGGTGTATCGGAACGCGTTCCGATACGGGTCAAACGTGTTTCGAAACGGTCATCCCCGTTTCGAAACGATCTGTCGAAGGTTTTAAGAAGGATCAAACCCTAGCCGCCCCGTTCCGAAACGGTCGTGACCGTTCCGAAACGGACTCGCGGACAGCCCTATTTAGGGCTTCTAAAAGTTCAAAAACCTAATTTTTATCAAACCCTTAAAACCTCAAAAACCCTAAACGATTCCTCTCTATAAATACCCTCTCAAACCCTTTGTTTTTCACAAAATTGTGAGGGGTTTTGCTCTAAAACACAAGTCTAAGCAAACTTCATCAATCTTCTGCATAGATTTCATTCAAATCATCCAAAATCTCAAATTAAGGTAATTTTTCTTATTTTTTTTTCAAATTATGTTCGAATCATAGGATAGAAAAATTTATTTTTGTATACATTATATGTTTTTAGTTGTGGGTTATTCGAATCTTGTAAAAAAATTTCAAAATCTCAAAATTTTTGATTCGAATATAAAATTTTTTAATCATATTTTTTTTAATTTTGTTTTCAAAAACCTAAGTGGGATTTATTATTGGAATGATATTAGAAATCAATGCATACACTTAATTTTAAAACTCTTGCTTAATATTCTTAGATGGCGGATCAATCGAACAAAAAGCGCAAAGCCGTTCAATCCGGTGAATCGAGCATTCGTCCAAATATCACACAGCTTTTTCAAAAATCTCTTAGAACTGCGGACCAGCGTGCTCGTTTTGCTTATGTCAAGGACTTTGCGGTTCGTAAGGAAAGAGTCATTGATCTAGATTTCCTCAATTCCGAGCGATTCCTCTTTCGGTATCTTGGACGTTTGGATGAGTGGAATCTTCTTTTCTTCTTGAGCATCGAGGATATTTGCTACAAAAACTTGGTACTCCTTTTCTACTCTAATGCTCGTTTCCTTTACGATGAAACCAAAACTGAGATAGTAGGAATTGAGTCATCTTTATTGGGACAAAAGTTTGTTATTAATATTGCTCTTTTGGAGTCTGCCCTTAAACTCAAGAATGAGGGTCTTGAAGATGAACGCCATTTTGGCACTTTTACCGGGAAAGCTCTAAATTTGGATGTGCATGATCGTGTGCTTCATCTCATTGTTTCTTGGTTTATTCGACCATCCGGGGGTAAATACTCCCACATCCGAGAAAAAGATCACTTTTGGCTAGAGTGTTTCCGTAGGGGTGAGCGCCCAAATGTCCCTAAAATTATTTTTGCCGAGATTGTCAATAACATTAAGCTTATTGACACGAATGAGTTAATTTCGTTCACCTATGGGATTGTTTTGAGTTTCCTCTTCCATCATCTCAATATTGATTGTACCTATGATTCTCCGGAACTTCGCAAGACCAAGATTGGTGAGTCCTCTCTTCGCAAGTCAGGATTCACTTATGTGAATGGTATTTGGGAAAGGGTTGATAGGGAAGTGGTTCCTCCTCCTGTTGCTCCTCCGCCTCAAAATCAAGTGGGAAACACTGATGCTCTCACTACTCTCCTTACCCAGCGATTCAATGCCTTGGATTCTAGACTTGATACTATGGACACTCGCATTGCTTCGAGTTTTGAATCTATGGGCAATCGGTTGAAGAACGTTGAAGATGGTCTTCATACTCTTTCGACTTCGCATGCCAACCTTGATCTTTCCTTCTCTACGTTTTATGGGCAATGGACGACGTTTCATCGTTCGCAAGCCAAGGATGATGATGATGATTCGGATGACGAGGCTTAGGATGTTTATCATATTAGTTATGCATTTAGGATTAAGTTTGCATCTTTATATTTTAGAACCTATGCTTATGATCTTCTATTTTGGGATTTGATTATGAACTTATTATTTATGCTTTGAATATTTTGATGATATTAATTATGATTGCTTATTATTGCTTATTGGTACTAATCTTCTTTATGAGCTTGTTTCTTTTTGATCTAACAAAAAGGGGGAGAAGATATTTAAGAGAATTGCCATGCCATGCCATGCCACCAAAAATTTTCAAATTTATTTTTTAAATTTGTCTTAAGGTTTTGATCCTTGATTTCAAAAGTCACAAGTCTTAAATTTCAAAACCTATCTTAAATTAAGGGGGAGTTAGAATATCTTCAAAACTTTCAAAATTCTTAAAAAATTCTAACTTTGGTTTTGTTATATCAAAAAGGGGGAGATTGTGAAACATATGCTTTAATTTTGATATAACTAAAAACCTAAGGACTAAAATGAAAATATCAAAACAAATTTTAAAGTCCTAAAATTCCCTATATCTTGTTAAAGACCACTTCATAGCTAAAACCAAAGACTTACAAAATATTTTTTAAGTATTTCAAAGTCAAAACAGTGATTTTTCAAGCCCCGTTTCGAAACGGCCCAAGGCGTTTCGAAACACTTTCAGTTCGATGTGCACCTGTTCCGAAACGCGTATCGGAACGGGTCAAGGCGTTTCGAAACGATATGACTCGTTTCGAAACTGTTCTTCATTTAAACGAACAAGGGCAACGGTCTTTAAACTGAAATTTGAAAATAAACAGGGCGTTCCGAAACGGGCTAAGGCCGTTTCGAAACACCCCTTTGACAGTGGCAAATCTGTTCCGAAACGGGCAAGGCCGTTTCGAAACACCCCTTTGGCAGTGGCAAAACCGTTCCGAAACGGCCCTAGGCGTTTCGAAACGGGCTCTCGTAGACGCTCCAACGGCTATATTATTTGAAATCCGTTCCGAAACAGGTTGACCCCGTTCCGAAACGGTAGGCGTCTGGGAGCTGTAAAGTCATGAGAAAAACACCCCAACGGCTCTAATCTTTAGCCCATCACCCACAACGGTTGGAAATCATCAAGAGGCTATAAAAAGACCCCAAGAAGCTCCAGCAATCAACAATTGAGCTACAAGCATACATCCTTTCATCAAATACAAGCATTTGTGTTGAAATCCCATTTTTGTCTAGAAACCCCAATTGTATCCTTCATTTCTATTTTGTTCAATTGGGTTGAGTGCTTGATATTGGGCTATCATTTGTATTGAGAGATACCATATTAGCCAACAAATTTCTTTGTTCTTTTGTGTGAGGATTGGGTTAATTTTTGGGTAGAAAAATTAACCGAAATTGTAAAGGTTGCCTCCTTGTCCTGGAAAAAGGGGACGAACAATTTAGTGGAAATTGTTGCAAATCCTTGGTGAGACTAAGGTAGTGGATGTAGAGTTCGGTTGGTGAACTTGAACCACTCTAAATTCCCGTGTCAATATTTTTAAGTTGCAATTTCCGTTACAACATCGTTAAAATTCCAATTCACCCCCTCTTGGTTATTATTATTCGTGTGATCCACTCAACAACATATATAACCCTAAATCTTAAACTTTAAACCCTGAACACTAAACCTAGATATTTTAAATTAATTTCACATATATAAACCTTAAACCCTAACCCTAGACCCTAAACATTTCAAATTAATTTAACATATATAAACCTTAAACCTAAACCCTAAATATTTCAAATTAATTTAACATATATAATCATCGAATTAATTTCACATATATAACCCTCCTGAACCCTAGATATTTTAAGTTAATTTCACATATATAAACCTTAAACCCTAACCATAGACCCTAAATATTTCAGATAAATTTCACATATAAAAACCATAAACCCTAAACCCTAAACATTTTAAATTAATTTGGAATATTTAGGGTTTAGGGTTTATATATATGAAATTAATTTGAAATATTTACTGTGAAATTAATTTGAAATATTTAGGGTTTAGGGTTTAAGGTTTATATATTTTAAATTAATTTGAAATATATAGTTTGAAATTAATTTGAAATATTTAGGGTTTAGGGTTTAAGGTTTATATATTTTTAAATTAATTTGAAATATATAGTTTGAAATTAATTTGAAATATTTAGGATTTAGGGTTATAAATTAGTGAACTTAATGTTTAGGGTTTGGGCTTTAAGGTTATAGATGTAAAAACTAAGAAGAGATATATAAAATGTCGGGTGATTTCAAGCACAAAGATGTGCTTGGTGTAGTGGCTAAGCCATTGCCTTTCTTCCTTGAACACCCAGGTTTGAATCTCTTCTCAAGCAAAAGCTTAGGACTAAATTGAAAGAATGTGTAAATAGTAGGGATTAAATGCAATTATACCCTTTTTTTAACTGGCCACGTCACCCTGCCATTAGTCTCTAACGGCTAGTGGTCAAATTGATACCATTTAAATAGTTTGATGGTTTAATTGATTCGGAAAAAAGTAATGTGGTCGTATCGCTACTTTTTACAAAGTAAGGTGGCCATTTAAGTAGTTTACCCTATTTAATAAAATCATAATGTGTCGAGTAAAGAAAAAAGATACGCACGCCCACAATCATCGTTTCTTAGTCGTGATTGAGTTGTGGTATTGATCGTTTTGTTAGTGTCTCTCGTCGTTATATAAATCTTTATGTTAGTGTTGATGATTTTCTATCACTTATAGTCACTTAATAGTGTTGTCCGTATCTCTCTTTTTTCGAGTCTTTTGGTTGGTTTTTACCCTTTTCTTTGTATGGTCATTTTACAATCTTAAGTGACTAGTTCTTTTTTGTTTGTTTAAATGGTTATAGAAAATTGTCCAAATTATGTGTTTAGCTTACTCTCATTTAGAAAATTGTCAATAATTTCTAGAACAGATGATTAAAGCTCTCAGTTGACATCCTCCCATTCCCCTAGATTGTGAGTTCAAGACCCAATAGGAGCAAAATTCCCCTTCTCCTCCCCTTAGTAGAATTTGTAAAAAAACGAAAAGAAAGCATTGTATATATATGAAATAAAATAAGCTTTAAAATAATAATAATAATATACACTCTTACGACTAACATCACTCATTTTCTTTCACCTGGAATGATATAATTTATTTTCCAGAAACCTGACCCAAAAGCTCAGTCAAACATGAAATACAAAATTGTAAGGCAAGTGAGGAATGGTAAAAAGAAATGCTATATGTGTATGCTATATTTTCTTTCAGTATTTCTTTTTTTCATCCTTCGTATTGAGTAATCATGTAATTTCATATATACCTATTGATTCAAAAATATCAAACCAATAATTTGGGTCTAAAAGCAAATTTGACTGACCACGGATACTCAAGTCGGTTTTCCACTCCTTCGCGGAAAAATGTTCCCGAAACTGGTTTGAGTAATGACTGGTTTAGCTGGCAATGTCGATTCCTTAGCATTGTGATTCCCTGAATATTTAGTATACTCACCAACTACTTTAGAATACCCTGAAGAGCCTCTTTTCGGAAGGACCATGCCTGTAGAACCCAGTTTCGATTGTTCCTCGCTGTTTTCAGGATATTTATCACTTCTTATAACATTTTAGGTTTTTGTAAGTACCAAAGCTTGTTAAATTGGTATGCGCATTACACTTCTTATAACATTTTAGTTATTTAAATTTTTTATTAATTTTGATGTAATTTTTAAGTACACCAATTATCATTCGTTTATGTCGATGATATTCTGATTACAGGGTCGTCCTCACTGCACATCAATGAAGTGGTTCAGCATTTGCATCATAAGTTTTCCTTAAAAGATCTTGGGGAGCTCAATTTCTTCCTTGGTATTGAGGTGATTCGCACATCTGCTAGTTTACTTCTTTCACAGAGGAAATACATTACAGAGTTACTTGTTAAATTTGATTTTAGAGACCTCACCACTGCTCCAACTCCTATGGTTGCCTCTGTCAAGCTTCATAAAGATGCTACTTCACCTGTTGAACGAGCTACTGACTTTCGAAGCCTTGTGGGATCCCTTCAATATGTCTGTCATACCCGACCAGACATTGCTTTTTCAGTCAATAAAATTGCTCAATTCATGCAACGACCTACTGCTCTTCACTGGATGGCTGTCAAGAGAATACTACGCTATCTTACAGGCACACTTGATCTAGGTTTATGGTTTACTTCACAATCATCCACTACCTATACACTGCACTCCTTTTCTGATGCATATTGGGGTAGTGACCCTGATGATCGACGGTCTACCTCGGGACATTGCACTTTCATAGGCCCTCATCTTATATCTTGGAGCTCACGCAAGCAAAGGTCTGTTTCAAGGTCTACTGCAGAGGCTGAATTTCGAAGCCTTGCTGATGCAGCTGCGGACATTATTTGGTTTCAGGCTATTCTTCATGACATGCATATTAAGCTTCTTCAACCTCCTGTCCTTTGGAGTGACAATACGAGTGCTGTTGCAATGGCTGCAAATCTTGTATTGCATGCAAAAACGAAGCAAGTTGATCTTGATCTCTTTTTCATTCGAGAGAAAGTTATGGCCCGTACTCTTCAAGTCAATTATGTTCTAGCTGCAGCCCAAGTTGCAGATATTTTCACTAAAGCCAACTCTACTGCCAGCTTTGAAGAATTTCGACGTCAACTCTGTGTTCAATCTATCTCTCTCACTACAGGGAACTTGAGAAACGGGGAGAATATTAGAAGCCTCTAGAGGCATAGTAGAATTCTCGAGAGAAAGCTGAGTCATCAGCTTTCTGTTAGGTTATTTGTTATTTGTTAGACTTGGCGGGAAAAACTGTTAAAACAGCTGTATAAATGCACCACTGTGTGCACTATGTAAACCAACCAGTTTTGGAATGAAATGAATGAGTTTTAGCTCAAATTAACAGGTTGCTCTTGTATCAAATTAGATAATGTAAAGAATAAATTATATTATTATTATTATTATTATTATTATTATTATTATTATTATTATTATTATTAAATTCAAATTGTTAAAAAAATAGGGAGACCAGTTTCAATCACCCACTTTTTTTTGAATACTTTTTTTCTACTCCCAATTTTTCGCACATCAGTCATTTGCTTTTCCATTTTTCTTTCTTCCTCTTTTATTTGGTTATTTGTTAGTCTTCTTTAAAAAAATAATGTTATTTGAATTTCTCCTCCATTATATACGAGTATGAATCTAGAAAGACTTTAATAATTTTGAAGGACAACATACATATTTTATTACGCCAATTATAATGGAATTATTTATAGGATCATGGATTATCACACTACAAGTTAGTCTCAGATAATAAAATTAAATTTCCAATAATTTTAGAATCATTTATAAATTTGTGGGTATTTTTGAAAAATAATATTTTATTTGATTTTTGAGAAGTCAAACTATTTTTTACAGAGTCACACAAATACTTTTAAAATTTTATTTTTTAACTAGGAATTTAATTTCGATAATCATTTTTGGAAAAACACTATATTTGCATAGAATAAGCATGTTTATAGATTGTGCTTGGTTGTATATGATTGATTATGTGTAAAATTGTCATAATATTTTTTTAGAAGTCAAACTATTTTTTATAGAGTCATACGAATATTTTTAAAATCTTATTTTGTTTAACTAGGAATTTAATTTCAAAAATTATTTCGGAAAAACACTATATTTACATAGAATAAGCATGTTCATATAGGTTGTGCTTGGTTGTATATGATTGATTATGTGTAAATCATTCATAATATTTTTTGAGTGAATTATAATTTAATATAATTAATTGAGTGTAAAAGTTTCATAATTTAATTTATGAGTGAAATTCGAGGTGTCACATGTTATTATAACTAATTTAAGTTTGTTTTGTTTTCATATCATATTGGGTTCTTATCTATGTGTGATTTATGATTCGACCGACATGGGTCACTTTGATCACCTATTATGGATTCAGGTCTAACAATCACGATCGTGTTCGAAATGTCACAATTTTAAGTAATATATATATATATATATGTTATAGATATACATGGATGTTAATTTTATATTTGATCTCAATAAATTACTCGAACTATAATTTAAAACTCTTCAATCTTTTTGAATATTTATATTTATATGTTGAAATTATAGTTGCATAAAACAACCAAAATTTGGAAGAGAACCAGAGTAATATATTTATATATTTATCATTTTTTTGGATCGTTGGATGAGAGAAATTGATGGCTGAGATTAATTTTATATATATATATATATATATATATATATATATATATATATATATATATATATATATATATATCCTAAACCTAACCCTAGACACAAGCATATCTATCAATTTCTTTCCGCCCCAAAGGTGAAGGTACCGCCGATCTCTCTCACCTTAGTTTTCAGGCTTTCTTTTTCTTGTATTTTGTAATCCCCTTTTGCATCCATTTGTATTTGTTGTTAATCCGTTAAAGCATTTTCTTCTTATATTAAACGGACTGCTTTCATGGGAGTGTTGAGCAAGGGGTGCCTTTCATTCAGGTTTGTGGGATGGAGTTTGGTGACATGATATAATATAGTGGCAGCTTGTTGAGGGTTCTGTTTCCAGTGGGGTTTTGATGTGGCGGATATGGAAGTGTCGGGGAGAAGTATGGTTTCTTAGGCTCGTTTCCTAGTTTCCTATTATATATGTTTTCTCAGTTATCTTTTTTCTATCTTGAAATCTTACAGACAAACAGCGATTTAAAAAGCGGACCGCGACCGCGATATATCGGTTGTGCCGCCGTCCGAAACTACAATTAAGATAAAAAACGGTCCGCAATCGCAGCTTTTGCCTGAAACCGCGATATAATGCCGCAACGCGATCAAGACCGCGACTTAAAACCCTGCAGACAAGAACTGCATACGGTGATGGAAGGTGCTGCAGATACTACTTATTACTTCAGTTTTGGTTCAACTCAAAGCTGGCAAGGTACGCGAGAGCCAAATATTCTGATATCCTCTACCACTTATGCAATAGGTGACAGGCCAGACCATCGAGTCCACCAGAACATGAACCGTAGCATGCAGGGCTAGAAATGTTGTTGATTGGTCTAATGGTTTTCCATAACTTCAGCTTGTTTTCCCTGCATGTTACAATTCATGTTCTGCTGGACTTGATGTTGAAATTCGTTGGCCATTCACCTACAACACCGAGGATTTCATAATATTTGGCTCTTGTCATCCTTGCGTGTTACGGTTCATGTTTCGATACAAGTCTAACAAGCCAGTTGTTAAGATAAGCCGCAGCAACATAGCTATGGATCCTTCACCCAACAATGCTAGAGTATGGTTGCTTAAACTGTAAACAATAATTACTTATTATTAAATTCACATTTGTTATAAAAATACATATTGGGAGTTTCAGATAGCTAAATCAATTGTTGAATTGAATTTCGTGTGATTTTAGAATAATTTGTGCATTTGTGGTTATTTTTTAAAAATAATATTATTTTATTTGATCTTTGAAAGGTCAATTTTTTTTTTATTTTTTTACAAAGTCAACCGAATATTTTTAAAATCTTATTTTGTTTAATTACAAATTTAGTTTCGAGAGAAAACTACCTTGGAATCGATTGAAGAATGAAATTCTTTACTTCATACACGTAAAAAATAGCACCGCTGAGGTTGATGTTCCGACCATAAACTCTATTGAAACATGAACCGTAACATGCAGGGATGAAAATGTTGTTGTCGTCTCCGATAATTGGTCGAATGGTTTTCCATCAACTTCAACTTGCCTTCCCTGCATGCTGAGGTTGATGTTCTGATAGATTTAATGGTTGAAATTCTTTAAATGTTGTTATTTTATTGTTAAGATAAGCCGCAGCAGTCACCCACTTTTTCAATCACTCACTTTTTTTTAATATTGGGGTATGGTTGTTCTTGTATCAAATTAGATAATGTAAAGAATAAATTATATTATTATTATTATTAAATTCAAATTGTTAAAAAAACAGGGAGACTAGTTTCAATCACCCACTTTTTTTAATACTTTTTTCCTACTCCCAATTTTTCACACAGCAGTCATTTGCTTTTCCATTTTTCTTTCTTCCTCTTTTATTTAGTTATTTGTTAGTCTTCTTTAAAAAAGTAATGTTATTTGAATTTCTCCTCCATTATTTAGGAGTATGAATCTCGAAAGACTTTAATAATTTTGAAGGACAACATACATTAATTACGCCAATTATGATGAAATTATTTCTAGGGTTATGGATTATCATACTACAAGTTAAAGTCTCAGACAACAAAATTAAATTTTGAATTGAATTTCTTATAATTTTAGAATCATTTGTGAATTTGTGGGTATTTTTAAAAAATAATATTTTATTTGATTTTTGAGAAGTCAAACTATTTTTTACTGTGTCACACGAATATTTTTAAAATCTTATTTTGTTTAACTAGGAATTTAATTTCGAAAATTATTTTGGAAAAACACTATTTACATAGATTAAGCATGTTCATATAGGTTGTGCTTGGTTATATATGATTGATTATGTGTAAATCTTTCATAATATTTTTTGAACGAGTTATGATTTATTATAATTAATTGAGTATAAAAATTTTATAATTTAATTCGAGGTGTAATATATATGTTATTATAACTAGATAAAGTTTATTTTGTTTTCATATCATATTGGGTTCTTATTTATGTGTGATTTATGATTCGATCGACATGGGTCACTTTTGTGACCAAAGTGTTATTATGGATTCAGGTCCAACAATCACGATCGTGTTTGAAATGTCACAATTTTAAATAATATATATATGTTATAAATATACATTGATGTTGATTTTATGTTTTATCTCAATAAATTACCCGAACTATAATTTAAAACTCTTCAATCTTTTTGAATATTAATATTTATATGTTGAAATTATAGTTGCATAAAACAACCAGTATTTGGAAGAGAACCAGAGTAATATATAAAATAGTAAGTACATGCCTTTTCTTTTGATAATATCATTTTTTTCTCCAATTAATTAATAAAAGAAAATAAAGCACTCTAATTTAGAAATCCAATTAATTAATAGTAAGCACAGCAGTCATTTGCTTTTCCATTTTTCTTTCTTCCTCTTTTATTTGGTTATTTGTTAGTCTTCTTTAAAAAAAATAATGTTATTTGAATTTCTCCTCCATTATTTACGAGTATGAATCTAGAAAGACTTTAATAATTTTGAAGGACAACATACATATTTTATTACGCCAATTATAATGGAATTATTTCTAGGATCATGGATTATCACACTACAAGTTAGTCTCAGATAATAAATGTAACGCCCCGGTTTTGGGCTTAGAAGTTTTGGGTTTTGGACCGGACCGGTCGGGTTGCGGTTCGAATATAAAAGGTGATTTTTAGGAAAGCCTAGTTCGGGTTGCATTAAAAATATGGAAAAATATTCTAAAATCCTATTTTATTATATATAAGAGAAAGGTGAAATCAATTTTGCAAAATGAGGTTTGGAAGAGTGACATTTTGGGTTAGTGACCAAAATGTAATTTTTGAAAACTGTGTGACTGTTTTAAAAAGGATTGAAACTTTGAATCTTTGAGGAGCTATTTACCCAATGGGAGTTTCTCCAGATTTTTCTAAAATATTAAATGATTTATTAAAGGTTTTTAAATAAAAGAAAAGTGGAGGGAAGATATTTTGCCATTTCCAACTAACTTTTCCATTTTCCATTTTCCTTTTTCTCTCATTTTTTCTCTCAAACCAAACACATTTTTCTCCAGAGCTTTTCCTCTGATTTTGTCCCCTAAATATCACATTTCAATTCTCTTTTGATCTCTAATCATCTCTTCAACAAAACCTCACCATTTGCTATTTGGATTTTCAAGATTTTGGTTCCAAAAAGGGAGAAAACTCAAGTTTGGAGGTAAGAACGTCCTTCTCCTATGAACTTTAGGTTCTTTATTGAAATTCCCAAGTTCTCAATCCTTAATTTGTGTTTTATAAAAGGATTTATTGATTTGTTCTTGATCTTGGCCTTTAAATGCAAGATTTGCTTGATTTTATTGAAATTTCGTATGATCTGATTGGGCTGTGTTTTGAGGTGTCAAATTGATGTTAAATGAATGTTAAATTGACGAGAAATTGAGGTTTTATCAATGCAATCCCGAATAGGTTGAATTTCCTAAGTTTTGCTTGAGTTTTTGGTTGTTTTTGGAGTGATTTTGGTGATCTGTTATGGCTGGAGGTATAAGGACGTGTTTGTGATCATTTTGGATGTTAATTGATGTTTAAAAATGGTTAGAAGTGATGGATCTTGGCTGGGTTAAGTTTCGGAAGTGTTTGGTGGTGATTTCGGTTGTGTTTGGTAGCCGAAATGTTGGATTTGTGATGAGCAGCGAGTTTAGTTGTGTTGCTGGTGTTTTTTAGTGCATTATGATGCATTAATCCTCTGATGTTATGTGCTTGAAACAGGGGAGATTGATCCGTGAGCATTAGAGGTGGTGTGGAAGGTTTCGGATGCTTGGAAGGCTTGTTGGCTAGCCTTGTTTTGTGTATCGATGAGTGAAGTTGGGTTTTCAGCTTTTAAACCGAGGTTTGATGGTTTTGGGAGCTTAGTTTAAGTCTAAACAACTTTGCTAAGCTCAAGAGTAAGTAAATGGATTTCTCTCTTGGTTTGTGTTGTGAATTGGCTTTTAAAGCATTTGTGATTGTTGGATGCAATGCATGTGGTTTGCATGTCTTAAATTCTGTTTTGAAAGCATATTTTAGCATGGTTTTATGCTGGTTTTGAAAGCCATGAGAGAGGGATGCTCAAGGTAAGAGATCCTTGGTTTTGTACATTGAAATTGTGGAATTGATGCATGGTGTTGCATGTTGTTTAATGGCTTTGTTTAATGCTTCAAAAACAGTGGATTGATGATGGTAAATGATGGTTTTTGCATTATGTTTATGCTTGTAAATCAATGGATTTATGTGGTAAGATGGTTATATTGGCAAGTGATGAAAGTGGTTCTTGGTTACTTTAATCGGATATAGTTAGCCGACTATAGAATTGGGTGCACCGTGAATAAAGTCGCCTTGGATGTGGAGTGGTTATGAGTGAACCGGTAACTCCATCCAAGTATCCTAACGAGATGGTCAAGAACACCATGGTGGTTGAAATTCCATGGGTGGGTCTTGTGTAAGCAAAGGTAATAATGGTGGTTAAAATTCTATTTGAGGACCTTGTGCTTGTTAAGATCACAATGGTGGTGTAAAGTCCATGTGTGGATCTTGTGTAGGGTGTCCCGGATCTCGTTAGTGATGTTATACAACTACCAATGGAATATGTCAAGGTTATATGGTGGTTAAAATTCCATATATGGGAACCTTGGGAATGTTAAGGTTATATGGTGATTAAAATTCCATATATGGGAACCTTGTGAATGTTAAGGTTATATGGTGGTTAAAATTCCATATATGGGAACCTTGTGAATGTTGAGGTCATATGGTGGTTAAAATTCCATATGAGGACCTTGTGTGTGGTAAGGTCAAATGGTGATTAAAATTCCATTTGGGGACCTTGGGTTGGTAGTGTGTATGAAGCGTAGGGGACAACGCTTGTGATCCGCGTATCCGATTGGATGTTGAGTTGAAAAGTGGATTTGGTTTATCACTTGGAAGCCAATATATGTTCTTGAATATAATGAAGCATGAGATGCTTGAAATGATGCATGGTTGCATGAGACATGTATAATGTATTATGAATGCATGCTTACTTGTTAGTTTGAACAAGTGTTGGTTATCTATTGAGAATGGTGCATGTGTGCTTGAAATATCTTTAGTGCATTGAAGTCTTGTGAAGACTTGTTTTTAAGGCATGTGATGCAAAGGTTGGTGATGTGGTTCATATGTTGCATTTGTTTAATGCATATGGTAAATTGAATGAGTAAGTGGTTTTAAGGGTTTCTTGCTTAAAAATGATATTCAAATATGAGCAAGGTATGATGTGAAGTGGAAGTGTTTTCCAAAGTTTTGAATTTAACCTTGCATGTGATGTTTATGCTTGGATTGGTTAAATTGTTGATTTTGCAAGTTGTGCTTTGAAAGGGTTTTCTTAGCTCTTCTAAGCTAAGGGTTTGTTTTTCATGTTTGAGCAATGCATGATGTTATGCATGTTGTTGAAAAGGGTTTTCAAACTTGCTTTGGTCTATTGATTCGAGTTTGCTTTTAAAAGTGGTTTTATGACTTGCTGCATTGATGGTGTTTTGGTTTTGGGCATTCCTCACTAAGCATTATGTGCTTACGCTCATTTTTGTCCATCAATGCAGACATTTGAAGTTGGAGCAGCGAGAAGCAAGGGATTCAAGGGGGAACTCCACTTGAGATGTATGTCTCGGTTAATAGCTATAGATAATAAAGGCAATGGGGGAAGAATCTCTTATATTGTTGTTTAGAGAGGATTTGTATGTTGGACAAGTTTGGTTTATGATTTTGAACTATGTGGTGTAAGCTTGCAACGTTTGAATCTTCTTATGCTTAAGTTGCTATGCTATGCTTCTTGTTTGAAAAGCATGATTGAGTGTTGGATGTGTTGAATGAGTTGGTGCATCTAGGGGTGGTTTTGTATCTAGATTTTGATGCAAATTGGTAGGTTTGATGTTTGGCATGTTGTTGATTTATTGTGGAATGGTTTGGAGCATGTTTGATGGGGTTTAAAGGTGTTAAAACAGGCCAAACTGCTGTTTCTGGGCAGGGTGTTTCGAAACACCCTTGCCTGTTTCGAAACAGGCCCTTGTTTTGGCTAGGGTGTTCCTGAACGGCCCAGCCTGTTTCTGAACACTTTGGCTACTGCCAAGGGGTGTTCCTGAACGGCCTAGACCCGTTTCTGAACACCTGATGGTTTGCAAGCTTTACGTTTTAGTCCTGTTTCTTGTTTGTGCAATTGCTTGAGTTTGAGATGTCCGTTTGAGATGAAATTTGGCAGAGAGGCATGAATCATGACTAATTTCATAATGGTAACTTAAAAATTGGTAAAGTCCTCTTAATTTTCAGAATTTACAATTTGGTCCCTAAATTCGTATTTTGTGCAATTGGGTCCCTTATCGTTTTCCGATTGCTGTGATTTTTGAGTATGCTTATCTCAAGAGTATGCCTAGGTTAAATGTGCATCTAGACAATTTTAAAAAGAAAAAAAGGGTCATTAATCAAGGTTGACTTCCGGGTTGACTTTGGTTTTCCCCGTGTAAACTTCTTAATTCGGGTCAACCGTCTGGGCCGGGTTAAGGGGGTTACATTTGGTGGTATCAGAACTGAGTTGCGAATGATTGGGGAAAATGATAAATTGTTGTAATCTGTGTTTGATGTATATCCTAATGTGTGGTGGAAAGCTGGTTGAAATGCGTGTTTTTGAGTGAATTGTTGATGCTTTTAGCATGCTTTTTGGTTATGAATCTTTGCTGAGTTAATGTGGATTTGTGCTGATGTTATGCTGGTGATGTGAGCTGATTTTATGTATGATGAAAGTGTGATGGGTATGATATGTTGATATTATGCTGTTGCAAGTGAATGTTGTTTGGTGAGAGTATGATCGAAGTATGTTGATTGATATGCTTGATGTTGTGATATCCATGTGTTTTTGACTGTTATGTCATGTAAAAGGGGAGAATTCGGGATACCCATTGCCTTATTATTATTATTATTGTGTTATTTTGGAGTTGGAGTTTGAATCCTTGCTTAAAGCTGGTCTGATCAATTTGTTTGTTTTGTTATGATTGCTTGTTGTTAATAGTATGGAGAAATCAATGAGAGAATGGCAGTTGGGTGAGATGGTTGCTGCTTTAGACTAGGTTGTTAAGGCGTGGAATTCACCTTTTAGTGGAGGTGTTTCGTCTCAGTCTTCAGTGCCTGGAGTTGAGGTAGTAAGGCAGGAGGAAGAAGTTGGTTCTGTGATGAAAAGTTCATCACCTGTTGTTCAGGAGGTGTTGGGAACATCTCAGGCTGTGGCAAAAGTGAAGTCAGTAGACGTGCTGGTGGTGGGATGTGTGGGTTTGTCGAAACAGCGTTTACATGATTTGGGAGCTGTGGAGTATCATGGTTCGTCACCTGAGACGTTTGGGGCCTGGTTGGCCGATGTAATTCTGATTTTGGATCAGGAAGGTTGTGACTATGCCTGTAAGCTGGGGAGTGTTGTCTCATTGATGTTGGAGGACGCGTGTGCCTGGTGGACATCTGTGGCGGTGGCGTCGCACATCCATGATATAGATTGGGACTTCTTTGTGTCTGCATTTTATGAAAGGTATCTTGGAGAGAAATTCCCAAGGGTTGAGCAACGTGATAGTGTGGTTTCAGTTTATGAAGGTGAGAAAGGTTTAAGTAAGGAAGTTGTGGGTGGAGTGGAATCTCAGTTACCGGTGTATGACTGTTGTGGAAGGCGCTATGTTGGAGGTTGTTGGGGCGTAGGTGCGTGTTGGAACTGTGGTTCTAAAGAACATGTGAAGCGGGATTGTCCTCATGTGGTTAAATCAGCTTCAGTGGTAGCAAAAGGGTCTCTGAAGGGTCGTGGGCACGGCCGAGACGAAGTTCGAAGGTGGCAGGAAGAGCAGAAAGTTGTGAAGAGTTTGGGAAATGGGATCTGCTGGAATTGTGGGTCTGTTGGGCATATGAGACGTAATTGTTTGAAGTTGGCTCGGGATAGCCAAGGAGCTTTGCCGCAAGGAGATGGTGGTGACCTTAGTGTGTTAGCTGATGCTACAGTGGTGCGGCTGGAGAATGATGGTTCTGCGAGGAAAAGAGCTCTCGACTGTTGAAGCTCCGGGGCAGTGAGGTATTTTCAGGTAACCTTGTTAAGTAACCTTTGCCTAGTTATCTTAGTTTGGTTTTGGTTTGGTTTCCCTTGCGTTGCGGGTTTGGTCTTGTTGCTAGCGTGTTGGGGTAGTAGTTGTAGTTGTTTTGAAAACAACTTTAGCGTGAAGAGGGCTTTAGTGAGTATCTTGTGGATAATGGTTGCTAGAATGATGGAGTTAGACAAGTTAGAAGTGAGTTAGGAGGTTAGTCTTAGACAGATTCTGAGGATGTTATTGGTGGGTGTGAACTGACATACATGCACAGTTAAAAATCATTTGTTATATGCTATATTATATATGTGCTGGTCCATGCATACATGTGACATGACATTAGAGGTTTTGCATACATGTACATCAGGCATTGATAGGGCATATTGGTGACCATGCATACGAACATTCACACTCACTAATAGCTAATCGAGTCTGTTAGTGTTGTGATAGGGTTAGGTTGGATGATGGGTTTTAGAGGTTGTTTTGGTGCTAGGAGAATGTTAGAAGTAATGGAGGGTATTAAGCAAGCTGTTGGTAGTAGTGGGTGCGGTATAGCATGTTGGTAGAAGGAAAGTGTTTGGCGCTTTATGAGTATAGCCAGTAGTAGTGGTGGTTCCTTGGTGTTAAGTGATGTTGCAGGTTAGTGGATGTGTTCTCAGAGTGCTGAGGTAACTTGGCATTGATATTGTAGTAGAAGGGTTGTTTTTATAGGTGATGGTTTTTAGCAACCTTCGAAGAGTTGAGAAGCTGAGTTGTATGTTGGGCGATGTTCTAATAAGGCAGGTGTTGTGGTCAAAGCTTGAAGTGGAAAGGCAGTGAAAGATCGAAGGCCGTTGTTGGTTGGATGGGTTCTTGTGGGAAGTGGTTGGCTGGTTATGATCAAGTGAATTCCTTTTGAAGTCAGCTGGTGGTGTAAGGAACGGCTGGCGGAGTCAAGGTTGGGGTCTTGTGATGTGTTTTTTTCGGATGTTAGGTGAGTAGTCCTGGTGAATGGTTAGGGTAATGATAACGGCAAATGTGAGGGAATTGTCAGCATTACGTTGAGAGGGTTGGGTAAGCAGTTGATGCTTAAGAATTTTTGCTTGTTGGGAAAATCTGTGAAGGAGGTTGGGGAGTTTGCAAAGAGTTTTAGAAGCAGTGAAGGTTGTGGGTACATAGTGGCAGAACTGGATTGATTGGTGTCACTGTGTGAACAAGTTTTGGGAGTTGTGTGTTGAGGTGGAGTATGCTGTAAAAGTTTGAGGTTCTTCAGGTTGTTGTTGAGGCTATGTGCAGTCTGGAAGTGTGAAAAGTTAAGATGTGGTTAACATCTGAGTGTTCTGGAATTTGTGAACAGTATGTGGTGGTGTTGAGTTTGGGTGAAGTTGTAATGAGAGTGTTCAGTGGTGGTTAAGTCTCCTGTGTTGCTTTGTGGGTTGTTTTGGGAAGTTTGGTTGCGCTCTATCCGCCGGTTGAAATTTCGAGGACGAAATTTCCTAAGGGGGGGAGAGTTGTAACGCCCCGGTTTTGGGCTTAGAAGTTTTGGGTTTTGGACCGGACCGGTCGGGTTGCGGTTCGAATATAAAAGGTGATTTTTAGGAAAGCCTAGTTCGGGTTGCATTAAAAATATGGAAAAATGTTCTAAAATCCTCTTTTATTATATATAAGAGAAAGGTGAAATCAATTTTGCAAAATGAGGTTTGGAAGAGTGACATTTTGGGTTAGTGACCAAAATGTAATTTTTGAAAACTGTGTGACTGTTTTAAAAAGGATTGAAACTTTGAATCTTTAAGGAGCTATTTACCCAATGGGAGTTTCTCCAGATTTTTCTAAAATATTAAATGATTTATTAAAGGTTTTTAAATAAAAGAAAAGTGAAGGGAAGATATTTTGCCATTTCCAACTAACTTTTCCATTTTCCATTTTCCTTTTTCTCTCAAACCAAACACATTTTTCTCCAAATCTTTTCCTCTAATTTTGTCCCCTAAATATCACATTTCAATTCTCTTTTGATCTCTAATCATCTCTTCAACAAAACCTCACCATTTGCTATTTGGATTTTCAAGATTTTGGTTCCAAAAAGGGAGAAAACTCAAGTTTGGAGGTAAGAACGTCCTTCTCCTCTGAACTTTAGGTTCTTTATTGAAATTCCCAAGTTCTCAATCCTTAATTTGTGTTTTATAAAAGGATTTATTGATTTGTTCTTGATCTTGGCTTTTAAATGCAAGATTTGCTTGATTTTATTGAAATTTCGTATGATCTGATTGGGCTGTGTTTTGAGGTGTCAAATTGATGTTAAATGAATGTTAAATTGACGAGAAATTGAGGTTTTATCAATGCAATCCCGAATAGGTTGAATTTCCTAAGTTTTGCTTGAGTTTTTGGTTGTTTTTGGAGTGATTTTGGTGATCTGTTATGGCTGGAGGTATAAGGACGTGTTTGTGATCATTTTGGATGTTAATTGATGTTTAAAAATGGTTAGAAGTGATGGATCTTGGCTGGGTTAAGTTTCGGAAGTGTTTGGTGGTGATTTCGGTTGTGTTTGGTAGCCGAAATGTTGGATTTGTGATGAGCAGCGAGTTTAGTTGTGTTGCTGGTGTTTTTAGTGCATTATGATGCATTAATCCTCTAATGTTATGTGCTTGAAATAGGGGAGATTGATCCGTGAGCATTAGAGGTGGTGTGGAAGGTTTCGGATGCTTGGAAGGCTTGTTGGCTAGCCTTGTTTTGTGTATCGGTGAGTGAAGTTGGGTTTTCAGCTTTTAAACCGAGGTTTGATGGTTTTGGGAGCTTAGTTTAAGTCTAAACAACTTTGCTACGCTCAAGAGTAAGTAAATGGATTTCTCTCTTGGTTTGTGTTGTGAATTGGCTTTTAAAGTATTTGTGATTGTTGGATGCAATGCATGTGGTTTGCATGTCTTAAATTCTGTTTTGAAAGCATATTTTAGCATGGTTTTATGCTGGTTTTGAAAGCCGTGAGAGAGGGATGCTCAAGGTAAGAGATCCTTGGTTTTGTACATTGAAATTGTGGAATTGATGCATGGTGTTGCATGTTGTTTAATGGCTTTGTTTAATGCTTCAAAAACAGTGGATTGATGATGGTAAATGATGGTTTTTGCATTATGTTTATGCTTGTAAATCAATGGATTTATGTGGTAAGATGTGTAACCCCCTAGACCGGCCTATGCGGAATGACCAAGTCTAGTAAGTCACATTAAAATTTAAAACTCAAGTAGAAAACATGTTTGCAAATTAGGCGTTAATTTCGGCAGCATAACGGCAGAACTTAGTGAAAATCATTAAGTTAAATAAACCTGTTTAATACGTCAAACAGCAATATTTCCCAAATTCATTCACCACATCAACATCATAAATATTATAGGCAGCCATGATTACTTAAATAAACTCATCATATGATAGTTACCAAAATAAGTATCAGTTAGTATATTAAAATACTCTTAGTTTAATACCATACATAACAAAATATAGGCACATGTCACCCTGAAATTTCAAACGGGGGATAGAAACATTACAATCAAAAAGAATACCAAATGTGTCGATCCTCCAAGTGTCAGCTACGGGGTGGCCTATCCAAAATATCTGAAAAGGGGAAAGAATTTGGGGCGTGAGCTAAAAGCTCAGTGTGTTCCAATAGTGCAAGTAAAACAGTGCATCAATAATTAATAAATCATGTTATGCAAAACATATCATAAAAATGCATCAAAGTTTTCATGCAACCTATCTACCCTCCAACCGAACACCATGATACAGTTCCCCAGAACAGTATCTTATACTGGCATTAACCCAAGCCCATTGGGCGGGGTACCATCCTAAGGTTATACCTTAGAATACGGGCGGCCCTAGTCGAAACTTAGGAACCGAAAACGGGCGGACCTGGCTGAAGCCTAGGATCCGAAAACGGGCGGACCTGGCCGAAGCCTAGGATCCGAATACGGGCGGTCTTACCAGCTGGATCAGGGCTGAGCCGAAAATCTCCACATCATACCCCAAGTACCTCTACTAATTAGTCCGAGTAGTAACATAGTATGCAGCAATAATAGTCATAGCAATGCTCAACAACATATTTCTACACTGATAATCGAAAATCATAGGCATGTTGGTCATATCAGATGCTAGAGCATAATTCAAACATACTGTGCAAACGTATTTCTTTCATAAACAGAAAACATGCTAGTTTTTCACAAAATCAAGTTTAGCAATTAAATACACATAGTATGTTTCATTAGATCATGTAAAATAT
Organism: Hibiscus trionum; assembly: GCA_030270665.1. Lineage (NCBI taxonomy): Eukaryota > Viridiplantae > Streptophyta > Magnoliopsida > Malvales > Malvaceae > Hibiscus > Hibiscus trionum. The sequence continues at coordinate 4,324,647 of BSYR01000016.1, forward strand.
GTAAAACAGTAAATATGCAACAGTCATATAGCACACAAGGAACACACCTCAAAAGATGAGATCGGTCAGTCAAAAGGTCTACCGAGCACCGGGATCACGCTCCGCTACAGTACTGGAACCTAAATAGACAAGGATTATGGTTACAATCAAATTTACACCTTGATTCGTATTAAAATACTAAGTTTAGGGTCGTACGAGTGACAATCGGATCACGAGGCGGTATGGTTCGAGACGAGCTGGGCTGGGCGTAGGCACGATCGGGAGATCCACGAGTACCTATTAAATCAGAAGATTATTATCAATCCTTAATCATCAGTTTATCTTAAATGACATAACTTATACATATGCATGTTCAGGTTCAACGTCCAATTTGGAGGCTTTCGGGTTAGAATTTCACAAAACGGGCTTCAAAATCGGACTCAGGACGTCGAAAAACATAAAATAGGACTTTTTGGAAAAAGTTGACTTTTTGGTCAAAGTCAACGGTCAACGGTCAAAGTCAACGGTCAACTGTCAACGCTGACGTCAGCGGTCAAAGTCAACGCTGACGTCATGCTGACGTCACCGGTCCAAGGCTGACTCAGCGAGTTGACTCACTGGGTTGACTCGGACGAGTTGACTCACTGAGTTGACTCGGACGAGTTGACTCACTGGGTTGACTCACTGAGTTGACTCGGTCAAAGGGTCAGGTCGGGTCGGTCAACGGGTCGGGTCAACGGGTTTGGACCGAGTTGACCGGTCCAGCCGGTTCAGACCGGTTCGTACCTTTAAACATCGAAGATCGCCGGACGGTCACCGGGACCTCGCCGGAAAAGCGCGTTTCACGCCGTTTTCTGCCGGAAAAAGCCACAAATCATCAGGCCACCATTTTATTTCACTTTAACAAGTCGAAATACTATCGGAAACCAACCAAACTTACCGGATTTGTCCTTAAAAGCTCAAACTCGTCGGAAAATTCGCGTAGCTCCGATGACGGAGCAAACCACGATGAACGGGCGAACGGCAACTTGGGTTTTGATCCGCCTGCGACGGGGAGTCCAACGGCAGAGGTGGCGCGGCGAACGGACGTCGAACAGCGCCGGAAAACTCGAAAGAACAAGCGGACCGATTTAGCCCTAGGTCGCGAGCCTTCAACGGTCGATTGCCGGTGATCGGCGCGATGAACGCGCGAGTGGCCTTAGGGGTTTTGGTCGGCGTGCAACGATGGTTTCAATGGCACCGGTGGTGAGCGCCACGACGCGGCGGTGAGGGTTGATCGCCGGTGAACGGGTTTTGGTTTAAGGGAAAAATTATGTGAACGATGAGAGGGGTGTTTCTGGAATTATTGGGAAAAGGGGATCCCAAATAAAACATACTAGATATGTTAGGTGGGATATTTTTAATTATTTTATTTTATATTATTTTTGGATCAAAATAAGAGTTATTTGGGGTGACTTATGACCAAGAGCTTGCCTAGCTCAATTGGCTGGGCACCCAGCTAAACATCCTTGAGGTTGTGGGTTCGATTCTCACAACCCTCACTCTTTTTTTTTTGAAAATTAGGGTTGTTACAACTCTCCCCCCCTAAAAAGAAATTTCGGCCTCGAAATTTACCTGAATTGAATAGATGCGGGAATTGCTCCTCCATTTACTCAAGGGTCTCCCATGTAGCCTCTTCTGGACCACGATTACTCCACTGTACTTTGACCACAGGAATACGTCGATTCCTTAGAACTCTCTCGTCTTGATCCAAGATCTGAACAGGTTCCTCCTCGTAAGACAAATCTGGTCTCAACTCCACATCCGGTACCTGGATAACATGGCTCGGATCTGGGTGGTACTGCCTCAACATAGATACATGGAACACATCATGAATACGGCTAAGCTGAGGAGGTAACTCAAGCTGATAAGCAACAGGCCCGACTCTCTTCCGAATACGGTACGGTCCGATAAATCTTGGGCTCAATTTGCCTTTGCGCCCAAATCTCAAAACTTTCTTCCATGGAGACACCTTCAGGAAAACCTGATCACCGACCTCGAACTCAATGTCTTTCCTCCTCCGATCAGCATAGGACTTCTGTCTATCAAAAGCCTCTTTCAGACGGCTACGGATCAATCTGACGGTCTCCTCGGTCTCTCGAACCAACTCAGGGCCCAAAGTCTTCTTCTCATACAACTCTGTCCAACAGATGGGAGTACGATACTTACGGCCATACAGAGCCTCATATGGTGCCATGCGGATACTAGCCTGATAGCTGTTGTTATATGCAAACTCAGCCAAGGGCAAGAAATCCTCCCAACTACCACGGAAATCAATCACACAACCTCGTAGCATGTCCTCAAGAATCTGAATCACCCTCTCTGATTGTCCATCTGTCTGCGGATGGAAGGATGTACTGAAATTCAGACGGGTACCTAAAGCACTGTGCAAGGCCAACCAGAATCGAGAAGTGAACCTCGGATCCCGATCAGAGAAGATAGATAAAGGTACCCCATGCAGTCTGACGATCTCAGAGATGTACAATTTAGCCAGCTTCTCCAAAGAGTAGGTGACTCGAACTGGAATAAAATGAGCTGACTTGGTGAGTCGATCAACAATCACCCAGATCGAATCCTTTTTTGAAGGTGTCAGAGGAAGCCCTGTAACGAAATCCATCGTGACACGCTCCCATTTCCACTCGGGGATCTTAATAGGCTGCAACAAACCAGAAGGATGCTGGTGTTCTGCCTTAACCTGCTGGCAAGTCAGACACCGAGATACATAATAGAAATGTCCTTCTTCATACCTTCCCAACGATATCTCTGCCTCAGGTTTTGATACATCTTGTCCCCACCAGGATGCATAGCATAAGGGCTGTTATGAGCCTCACTAAGAATAGCTCGCTTCAACTCGGCATCATCAGGTACACAATAACGACCCTTGAAGCATAAGACTCCATCCTGATCAAAGGCATACATAGAAGTAGATCCCTGCTCAACCTGCTGCATGACAGGGAGTAAGGAACTGTCTAGAAGCTGTTTGGCCCCGATTTCCTCGGCCAAAGTTGGTTTAACCTGCAGCTCGGCTAGTAAACTGCCATCACTGTATATACTCATCCTGGAAAACAAGGATCTCAAGTCTGATATAGCCTTACGACTCAAAGCATCAGCAACCACATTAGCCTTCCCCGGGTGGTATTCAAGAAACAGGCGATGAAAGTCTGATAGCCCTTCCGGATCATCCTGTCGGCAGCCAAAGCAGATACCACATTAGATAGATACCCTCGGCGCTCACCAACAAGAACCACTGTACGATCATCAGAAGTCTTCAAAACTGCTCTCTTGGACTCACAATCTAGATTAACCCGGTGTTCAGTCAACCAATCCATGCCAAGAATCAGATCAAACTCTTCAAATGGTAGCTCCATAAGGTCAGCTAGAAAGATTTCCCCTTGTACCTCGAGGGGACATCGCCTGAAAACCTTATCTACAACCACAGACTGGCCCACTGGACTCATAACGGAAATTGCACTCTCGGTGCTCTCAACTGGAATCTGAAGATCTCGGGACACAGATCTCGATACATAGGAATGGGTAGAACCATTGTCAAGCAATGCAAAGTATGGAACAAAAAATATAGTGAATGTACCTGCAATGACGTCTGGCTCATCTCTGTCATCACGACGTCTAGTAGCATAAACAAGTGCAGGCTGTCTAGCCTCAGTCATAATCGGTCCCCCACTCTGATGTGATCGGCCTCTACTATCAGATCTAGCAGAAGATCCATGAGCTCTACTCTGATAACGCCCTGAACCCGGTGTCTGGACAGATGTCTGTGAACGGGCTGGAGTCTGGGATCGAGCAGGGGTCTGAAACGACGGTCGGTCTACGGAAGGTGGGTGTGGACAATCTTTCTTGAAATGGTCAGTGGATCCACATCTGAAGCAAGCACCCGACATCTTCCTGCACTCCCCTCGATGAAGCTTACCACAATGCTCACATACAGGAAAAGCGGACCCTGATGAATCACCTCGACTAACCGATGAGCCCTGCTGTATCGTGGGCCTATAACTCGAACCACCTCCCTGATACATGGTGCGAACCCTCTTATCAGAGCGCGCGTGAGACTCTCCCTGTCTAGAAGATCTCCAAGATCGATCTCGGTCTCGCCCTCGATCCTTGCCTCTATCTCGACCTCCATCTCTAGTACTCTGACTAGCTGTCAAGATCTCCATCTGTTCTGCAGTCTTAGCCCGGTCCACTAAATCTTCGAACACCTGATCATGGTGGGTAGCCACTCGATCACGTATCCCAATGCGGAGGCCATCCAGAAACTTTTCACATTTGTCTTTCTCAGTAGCAATCAAGCCAGTACCGTATCTCGACAACTCTAGAAAATGTATCTCATACTCAGCTACTGTCATGGTACCCTGCACCAGGTCTTTAAAAGCCTGGCGTCTCTCTCTCAAGAACCGCTCGCCCAGAAAACGGTTCCTAAAGCGCTCCTTAAAGAAATCCCAGGTGCGGGCATTCCCATTCAGTATAGATACAGCACCCAAATACTTCCTGGATGGCTCAAAACCCAACTCACCCATACGTCTCTCAATATCGTATAACCACTCCTCAGCCTCGGTCGGTGGTCCACTAAGAGATCCCGAGAAGGTCTTGATCCCATTGGCGATCAGGGTCTATGAGATAGGAACTTCAGGTGTGACTCCAGATGCTCTGACTACTCCCTGAATCAACTGGAGAAATTGTCTACTTAAGGACTCATCCGTAACTCCAGTCGTAGGCTCAGGCCCAGAAACAGTAGCTCCCCTGACCGGAGTAGTCATGCCAATACCAGAAGTAGACAATGGAATAGTGTGAGTAGGTGTAGGAGCAGTCGAGACAGATGTCGGAGTAGTCGAAGCAAAAGCAGCAGCAGTAGCTGAAGGACCACTAGGGGTAGGAGGCTCTACAGATGTCAGAGGGTCAACTACGGCTGTAGCAACTCCAGAGGCAGGTGGATCAGCCACCAGATCATCTATCGGGTCTGCAAATCTAACAGGTCGACCACGCCTACGAGCGGGTCGACGCCCCCTTCCGGTGCTCATCTCGGAGAATCTATACAAGGGATAAAACTTAAGATCAGTTTATGACACTGGAGAATCGAACACAATTAAAACACATAAAGTTGGGTGACATGACCTCTTTTTACAATACTTGTAAAACATTCTAAAACAATAATTTAAAGGGACTTATCCACAGTCCGAGGTTTTAAAACCAAAAGCTCTGATACCAACTAAATGTAACCCCCTAGACCGGCCTATGCGGAATGACCAAGTCTAGTAAGTCACATTAAAATTTAAAACTCAAGTAGAAAACATGTTTGCAAATTAGGCGTTAATTTCGGCAGCATAACGGCAGAACTTAGTGAAAACCATTAAGTTAAATAAACCTGTTTAATACGTCAAACAACAATATTTCCCAAATTCATTCACCACATCAACATCATAAATATTATAGGCAGCCATGATTACTTAAATAAACTCATCATATGATAGTTACCAAAATAAGTATCAGTTAGTATATTAAAATACTCTTAGTTTAATACCATACATAACAAAATATAGGCACATGTCACCCTGAAATTTCAAACGGGGGATAGAAACATTACAATCAAAAAGAATACCAAATGTGTCGATCCTCCAAGTGTCAGCTACGGGGTGGCCTATCCAAAATATCTGAAAAGGGGAAAGAATTTGGGGCGTGAGCTAAAAGCTCAGTGTGTTCCAATAGTACAAGTAAAACAGTGCATCAATAATTAATAAATCATGTTATGCAAAACATATCATAAAAATGCATCAAAGTTTTCATGCAACCTATCTACCCTCCAACCGAACACCATGATACAGTTCCCCAGAACAGTATCTTATACTGGCATTAACCCAAGCCCATTGGGCGGGGTACCATCCTAAGGTTATACCTTAGAATACGGGCGGCCCTAGTCGAAACTTAGGAACCGAAAACGGGCGGACCTGGCTGAAGCCTAGGATCCGAAAACGGGCGGACCTGGCCGAAGCCTAGGATCCGAATACGGGCGGACCTGGCCGAAGCCTAGGATCCGAATACGGGCGGTCTTACCAGCTGGATCAGGGCTGAGCCGAAAATCTCCACATCATACCCCAAGTACCTCTACTAATTAGTCCGAGTAGTAACATAGTATGCAGCAATAATAGTCATAGCAATGCTCAACAACATATTTCTACACTGATAATCGAAAATCATAGGCATGCTGGTCATATCAGATGCTAGAGCATAATTCAAACATACTGTGCAAACGTATTTCTTTCATAAACAGAAAACATGCTAGTTTTTCACAAAATCAAGTTTAGCAATTAAATACACATAGTATGTTTCATTAGATCATGTAAAATATGTAAAACAGTAAATATGCAACAGTCATATAGCACACAAGGAACACACCTCAAAAGATGAGATCGGTCAGTCAAAAGGTCTACCGAGCACCGGGATCACGCTCCGCTACAGTACTGGAACCTAAATAGACAAGGATTATGGTTACAATCAAATTTACACCTTGATTCGTATTAAAATACTAAGTTTAGGGTCGTACGAGTGACAATCGGATCACGAGGCGATATGGTTCGAGACGAGCTGGGCTGGGCGTAGGCACGACCGGGAGATCCACGAGTACCTATTAAATCAAAAGATTATTATCAATCCTTAATCATCAGTTTATCTTAAATGACATAACTTATACATATGCATGTTCAGGTTCAACGTCCAATTTGGAGGCTTTCGGGTTAGAATTTCACAAAACGGGCTTCAAAATCGGACTCAGGACGTCGAAAAACATAAAATAGGACTTTTTGGAAAAAGTTGACTTTTTGGTCAAAGTCAACGGTCAACGGTCAACTGTCAACGCTGACATCAGCGGTCAAAGTCAACGCTGACGTCATGCTGACGTCACTGGTCCAAGGCTGACTCAGCGAGTTGACTCACTGGGTTGACTCGGACGAGTTGACTCACTAAGTTGACTCGGACGAGTTGACTCACTGGGTTGACTCACTGAGTTGACTCGGTCAAAGGGTCAGGTCGGGTCGGTCAACGGGTCGGGTCAACGGGTTTGGACCGAGTTGACCGGTCCAGCCGGTTCAGACCGGTTCGTACCTTTAAACGTCGAAGATCGCCGGACGGTCACCGGGACCTCGCCGGAAAAGCGCGTTTCACGCCGTTTTCTGCCGGAAAAAGCCACAAATCATCAGGCCACCATTTTATTTCACTTTAACAAGTCGAAATACTATCGGAAACCAACCAAACTTACCGGATTTGTCCTTAAAAGCTCAAACTCGTCGGAAAATTCGCGTAGCTCCGATGACGGAGCAAACCACGATGAACGGGCGAACGGCAACTTGGGTTTTGATCCGCCTGCGATGGGGAGTCCAACGGCAGAGGTGGCGCGGCGAACGGACGTCGAACGGCGCCGGAAAACTCGAAAGAACAAGCGGACCAATTTAGCCCTAGGTCGCGAGCCTTCAACGGTCGATTGCCGGTGATCAGCGCGACGAACGCGCGAGTGGCCTTAGGGGTTTTGGTCGGCGTGCAACGATGGTTTCAATGGCACCGGCGGTGAGCGCCACGACGCGGCGGTGAGGGTTGATCGCCGGTGAACGGGTTTTAGTTTAAGGGAAAAATTATGTGAACGATGGGAGGGGTGTTTCTGGAATTATTGGGAAAAGGGGATCCCAAATAAAACATACTAGATAGGTTAGGTGGGATATTTTTAATTATTTTATTTTATATTATTTTTGGATCAAAATAAGAGTTATTTGGGGTGACTTATGACCAAGAGCTTGCCTAGCTCAATTGGCTGGGCACCCAGCTAAACATCCTTGAGGTTGTGGGTTCGATTCCCACAACCCTCACTCCCTCTCTTTTTTTTTTGAAAATTAGGGTTGTTACAAGATGGTTATATTGGCAAGTGATGAAAGTGGTTCTTGGTTACTTTAATCGGATATAGTTAGCCGGCTATAGGATTGGGTGCACCGTGAATAAAGTCGCCTTGGATGTGGAGTGGTTATGAGTGAACCGGTAACTCCATCCAAGTATCCTAACGAGATGGTCAAGAACATCATGGTGGTTGAAATTCCATGGGTGGGTCTTGTGTAAGCAAAGGTAATAATGGTGGTTAAAATTCCATTTGAGGACCTTGTGCTTGTTAAGATCACAATGGTGGTGTAAAGTCCATGTGTGGATCTTGTGTAGGGTGTCCCGGATCTCGTTAGTGATGTTATACAACTACCAACGAAATATGTCAAGGTTATATGGTGGTTAAAATTCCATATATGGGAACCTTGGGAATGTTAAGGTTATATGGTGATTAAAATTCCATATATGGGAACCTTGTGAATGTTAAGGTTATATGGTGGTTAAAATTCCATATATGGGAACCTTGTGAATGTTGAGGTCATATGGTGGTTAAAATTCCATATGAGGACCTTGTGTGTGGTAAGGTCAAATGGTGGTTAAAATTCCATTTGGGGACCTTGGGTTGGTAGTGTGTATGAAGCGTAGGAGATAACGCTTGTGATCCGCGTATCCGATTGGATGTTGAGTTGAAAAGTGGATTTGGTTTATCACTTGGAAGCCAATATATGTTCTTGAATATAATGAAGCATGAGATGCTTGAAATGATGCATGGTTGCATGAGACATGTATAATGTATTATGAATGCATGCTTACTTGTTAGTTTGAACAAGTGTTGGTTATCTATTGAGAATGGTGCATGTGTGCATGAAATCTCTTTAGTGCATTGAAGTCTTGTGAAGACTTGTTTTTAAGGCATGTGATGCAAAGGTTGGTGATGTGGTTCATATGTTGCATTTGTTTAATGCATATGGTAAATTGAATGAGTAAGTGGTTTTAAGGGTTTCTTGCTTAAAAATGATATTCAAATATGAGCAAGGTATGATGTGAAGTGGAAGTGTTTTCCAAAGTTTTGAATTTAACCTTGCATGTGATGTTTATGCTTGGATTGGTTAAATTGTTGATTTTGCAAGTTGTGCTTTGAAAGGGTTTTCTTAGCTCTTCTAAGCTAAGGGTTTGTTTTTCATGTTTGAGCAATGCATGATGTTATGCATGTTGTTGAAAAGGGTTTTCAAACTTGCTTTGGTCTATTGAATCGAGTTTGCTTTTAAAAGTAGTTTTATGACTCGCTGCATTGATGGTGTTTTGGTTTTGGGCATTCCTCACTAAGCATTATGTGCTTACGCTCCTTTTTGTCCATCAATGCAGACATTTGAAGTTGGAGCAGCGAGAAGCAAGGGATTCAAGGGGAACTCCACTTGAGATGTATGTCTCGGTTAATAGCTATAGATAATAAAGGCAATGGGGGAAAAATCTCTTATATTGTTATTTAGAGAGGATTTGTATGTTGGACAAGTTTGGTTTATGATTTTGAACTATGTGGTGTAAGCTTGCAACGTTTGAATCTTCTTATGCTTAAGTTGCTATGCTATGCTTCTTGTTTGAAAAGCATGATTGAGTGTTGGATGTGTTGAATGAGTTGGTGCATCTAAGGGTGGTTTTGTATCTAGATTTTGATGCAAATTGGTAGGTTTGATGTTTGGCATGTTGTTGATTTATTGTGGAATGGTTTGGAGCATGTTTGATGGGGTTTAAAGGTGTTAAAACAGGCCAAACTGCTGTTTCTGGGCAGGGTGTTTCGAAACACCCTTGCCTGTTTCGAAACAGGCCCTTGTTTTGGCTAGGGTGTTCCTGAACGGCCTAGCCCGTTTCTGAACACTTTGGCTACTGCCAAGGGGTGTTCCTGAACGGCCTAGACTCGTTTCTGAACACCTGATGGTTTGCAAGCTTTACGTTTTAGTCCCGTTTCTTGTTTGTGCAATTGCTTGAGTTTGAGATGTCCGTTTGAGATGAAATTTGGCAGAGAGGCATGAATCATGACTAATTTCATAATGGTAACTTAAAAATTGGTAAAGTCCTCTTAATTTTCAGAATTTACAATTTGGTCCCTAAATTCGTATTTTGTGCAATTGGGTCCTCTTTCACAGAGGAAATACATTACAGAGTTACTTGTTAAATTTGATTTTAGAGACCTCACCACTGCTCCAACTCCTATGGTTGCCTCTGTCAAGCTTCATAAAGATGCTACTTCACCTGTTGAACGAGCTACTGACTTTCGAAGCCTTGTGGGATCCCTTCAATATGTCTGTCATACCCGACCAGACATTGCTTTTTCAGTCAATAAAATTGCTCAATTCATGCAACGACCTACTGCTCTTCACTGGATGGCTGTCAAGAGAATACTACGCTATCTTACAGGCACACTTGATCTAGGTTTATGGTTTACTTCACAATCATCCACTACCTATACACTGCACTCCTTTTCTGATGCATATTGGGGTAGTGACCCTGATGATCGACGGTCTACCTCGGGACATTGCACTTTCATAGGCCCTCATCTTATATCTTGGAGCTCACGCAAGCAAAGGTCTGTTTCAAGGTCTACTGCAGAGGCTGAATTTCGAAGCCTTGCTGATGCAGCTGCGGACATTATTTGGTTTCAGGCTATTCTTCATGACATGCATATTAAGCTTCTTCAACCTCCTGTCCTTTGGAGTGACAATACGAGTGCTGTTGCAATGGCTGCAAATCTTGTATTGCATGCAAAAACGAAGCAAGTTGATCTTGATCTCTTTTTCATTCGAGAGAAAGTTATGGCCCGTACTCTTCAAGTCAATTATGTTCTAGCTGCAGCCCAAGTTGCAGATATTTTCACTAAAGCCAACTCTACTGCCAGCTTTGAAGAATTTCGACGTCAACTCTGTGTTCAATCTATCTCTCTCACTACAGGGAACTTGAGAAACGGGGAGAATATTAGAAGCCTCTAGAGGCATAGTAGAATTCTCGAGAGAAAGCTGAGTCATCAGCTTTCTGTTAGGTTATTTGTTATTTGTTAGACTTGGCGGGAAAAACTGTTAAAACAGCTGTATAAATGCACCACTGTGTGCACTATGTAAACCAACCAGTTTTGGAATGAAATGAATGAGTTTTAGCTCAAATTAACAGGTTGCTCTTGTATCAAATTAGATAATGTAAAGAATAAATTATATTATTATTATTATTATTATTATTATTATTATTATTATTATTATTATTATTATTAAATTCAAATTGTTAAAAAAATAGGGAGACCAGTTTCAATCACCCACTTTTTTTTGAATACTTTTTTCCTACTCCCAATTTTTCGCACATCAGTCATTTGCTTTTCCATTTTTCTTTCTTCCTCTTTTATTTGGTTATTTGTTAGTCTTCTTTAAAAAAATAATGTTATTTGAATTTCTCCTCCATTATATACGAGTATGAATCTAGAAAGACTTTAATAATTTTGAAGGACAACATACATATTTTATTACGCCAATTATAATGGAATTATTTATAGGATCATGGATTATCACACTACAAGTTAGTCTCAGATAATAAAATTAAATTTCCAATAATTTTAGAATCATTTATAAATTTGTGGGTATTTTTGAAAAATAATATTTTATTTGATTTTTGAGAAGTCAAACTATTTTTTACAGAGTCACACAAATACTTTTAAAATTTTATTTTTTAACTAGGAATTTAATTTCGATAATCATTTTTGGAAAAACACTATATTTGCATAGAATAAGCATGTTTATAGATTGTGCTTGGTTGTATATGATTGATTATGTGTAAAATTGTCATAATATTTTTTTAGAAGTCAAACTATTTTTTATAGAGTCATACGAATATTTTTAAAATCTTATTTTGTTTAACTAGGAATTTAATTTCAAAAATTATTTCGGAAAAACACTATATTTACATAGAATAAGCATGTTCATATAGGTTGTGCTTGGTTGTATATGATTGATTATGTGTAAATCATTCATAATATTTTTTGAGTGAATTATAATTTAATATAATTAATTGAGTGTAAAAGTTTCATAATTTAATTTATGAGTGAAATTCGAGGTGTCACATGTTATTATAACTAATTTAAGTTTGTTTTGTTTTCATATCATATTGGGTTCTTATCTATGTGTGATTTATGATTCGACCGACATGGGTCACTTTGATCACCTATTATGGATTCAGGTCTAACAATCACGATCGTGTTCGAAATGTCACAATTTTAAGTAATATATATATATATATATGTTATAGATATACATGGATGTTAATTTTATATTTGATCTCAATAAATTACTCGAACTATAATTTAAAACTCTTCAATCTTTTTGAATATTTATATTTATATGTTGAAATTATAGTTGCATAAAACAACCAAAATTTGGAAGAGAACCAGAGTAATATATTTATATATTTATCATTTTTTTGGATCGTTGGATGAGAGAAATTGATGGCTGAGATTAATTATATATATATATATATATATATATATATATATATATATATATCCTAAACCTAACCCTAGACACAAGCATATCTATCAATTTCTTTCCGCCCCAAAGGTGAAGGTACCGCCGATCTCTCTCACCTTAGTTTTCAGGCTTTCTTTTTCTTGTATTTTGTAATCCCCTTTTGCATCCATTTGTATTTGTTGTTAATCCGTTAAAGCATTTTCTTCTTATATTAAACGGACTGCTTTCATGGGAGTGTTGAGCAAGGGGTGCCTTTCATTCAGGTTTGTGGGATGGAGTTTGGTGACATGATATAATATAGTGGCAGCTTGTTGAGGGTTCTGTTTCCAGTGGGGTTTTGATGTGGCGGATATGGAAGTGTCGGGGAGAAGTATGGTTTCTTAGGCTCGTTTCCTAGTTTCCTATTATATATGTTTTCTCAGTTATCTTTTTTCTATCTTGAAATCTTACAGACAAACAGCGATTTAAAAAGCGGACCGCGACCGCGATATATCGGTTGTGCCGCCGTCCGAAACTACAATTAAGATAAAAAACGGTCCGCAATCGCAGCTTTTGCCTGAAACCGCGATATAATGCCGCAACGCGATCAAGACCGCGACTTAAAACCCTGCAGACAAGAACTGCATACGGTGATGGAAGGTGCGGCAGATACTACTTATTACTTCAGTTTTGGTTCAACTCAAAGCTGGCAAGGTACGCGAGAGCCAAATATTCTGATATCCTCTACCACTTATGCAATAGGTGACAGGCCAGACCATCGAGTCCACCAGAACATGAACCGTAGCATGCAGGGCTAGAAATGTTGTTGATTGGTCTAATGGTTTTCCATAACTTCAGCTTGTTTTCCCTGCATGTTACAATTCATGTTCTGCTGGACTTGATGTTGAAATTCGTTGGCCATTCACCTACAACACCGAGGATTTCATAATATTTGGCTCTTGTCATCCTTGCGTGTTACGGTTCATGTTTCGATACAAGTCTAACAAGCCAGTTGTTAAGATAAGCCGCAGCAACATAGCTATGGATCCTTCACCCAACAATGCTAGAGTATGGTTGCTTAAACTGTAAACAATAATTACTTATTATTAAATTCACATTTGTTATAAAAATACATATTGGGAGTTTCAGATAGCTAAATCAATTGTTGAATTGAATTTCGTGTGATTTTAGAATAATTTGTGCATTTGTGGTTATTTTTGAAAAATAATATTATTTTATTTGATCTTTGAAAGGTCAATTTTTTTTTTATTTTTTTACAAAGTCAACCGAATATTTTTAAAATCTTATTTTGTTTAATTACAAATTTAGTTTCGAGAGAAAACTACCTTGGAATCGATTGAAGAATGAAATTCTTTACTTCATACACGTAATAAATAGCACCGCTGAGGTTGATGTTCCGACCATAAACTCTATTGAAACATGAACCGTAACATGCAGGGATGAAAATGTTGTTGTCGTCTCCGATAATTGGTCGAATGGTTTTCCATCAACTTCAACTTGCCTTCCCTGCATGCTGAGGTTGATGTTCTGATAGATTTAATGGTTGAAATTCTTTAAATGTTGTTATTTTATTGTTAAGATAAGCCGCAGCAGTCACCCACTTTTTCAATCACTCACTTTTTTTTAATATTGGGGTATGGTTGTTCTTGTATCAAATTAGATAATGTAAAGAATAAATTATATTATTATTATTATTAAATTCAAATTGTTAAAAAAACAGGGAGACTAGTTTCAATCACCCACTTTTTTTAATACTTTTTTCCTACTCCCAATTTTTCACACAGCAGTCATTTGCTTTTCCATTTTTCTTTCTTCCTCTTTTATTTAGTTATTTGTTAGTCTTCTTTAAAAAAGTAATGTTATTTGAATTTCTCCTCCATTATTTAGGAGTATGAATCTCGAAAGACTTTAATAATTTTGAAGGACAACATACATTAATTACGCCAATTATGATGAAATTATTTCTAGGGTTATGGATTATCATACTACAAGTTAAAGTCTCAGACAACAAAATTAAATTTTGAATTGAATTTCTTATAATTTTAGAATCATTTGTGAATTTGTGGGTATTTTTAAAAAAATAATATTTTATTTGATTTTTGAGAAGTCAAACTATTTTTTACTGAGTCACACGAATATTTTTAAAATCTTATTTTGTTTAACTAGGAATTTAATTTCGAAAATTATTTTGGAAAAACACTATTTACATAGATTAAGCATGTTCATATAGGTTGTGCTTGGTTATATATGATTGATTATGTGTAAATCTTTCATAATATTTTTTGAACGAGTTATGATTTATTATAATTAATTGAGTATAAAAATTTTATAATTTAATTCGAGGTGTAATATATATGTTATTATAACTAGATAAAGTTTATTTTGTTTTCATATCATATTGGGTTCTTATTTATGTGTGATTTATGATTCGATCGACATGGGTCACTTTTGTGACCAAAGTGTTATTATAGATTCAGGTCCAACAATCACGATCGTGTTTGAAATGTCACAATTTTAAATAATATATATATGTTATAAATATACATTGATGTTGATTTTATGTTTTATCTCAATAAATTACCCGAACTATAATTTAAAACTCTTCAATCTTTTTGAATATTAATATTTATATGTTGAAATTATAGTTGCATAAAACAACCAGAATTTGGAAGAGAACCAGAGTAATATATAAAATAGTAAGTACACGCCTTTTCTTTTGATAATATCATTTTTTCTCCAATTAATTAATAAAAGAAAATAAAGCACTCTAATTTAGAAATCCAATTAATTAATAGTAAGCACAGCAGTCATTTGCTTTTCCATTTTTCTTTCTTCCTCTTTTATTTGGTTATTTGTTAGTCTTCTTTAAAAAAATAATGTTATTTGAATTTCTCCTCCATTATTTACGAGTATGAATCTAGAAAGACTTTAATAATTTTGAAGGACAACATACATATTTTATTACGCCAATTATAATGGAATTATTTCTAGGATCATGGATTATCACACTACAAGTTAGTCTCAGATAATAAAATTAAATTTCCAATAATTTTAGAATCATTTGTAAATTTGTGGGTATTTTTGAAAAATAATATTTTATTTGATTTTTGAGAAGTCAAACTATTTTTTACAGAGTCACACAAATACTTTTAAAATTTTATTTTTTAACTAGGAATTTAATTTCGAAAATCATTTTTGGAAAAACACTATATTTGCATAGAATAAGCATGTTTATAGGTTGTGCTTGGTTGTATATGATTGATTATGTGTAAAATTGTCATAATATTTTTTTGAGAAGTCAAACTATTTTTTATAGAGTCATACGAATATTTTTAAAATCTTATTTTGTTTAACTAGGAATTTAATTTCGAAAATTATTTCGGAAAAACACTATATTTACATAGAATAAGCATGTTCATATAGGTTGTGCTTGGTTGTATATGATTGATTATGTGTAAATCTTTCATAATATTTTTTGAACGAATTATAATTTAATATAACTAATTGAGTGTAAAAGTTTCATAATTTAATTTATGAGTGAAATTCGAGGTGTCACATGTTATTATAACTAATTTAAGTTTGTTTTGTTTTCATATCATATTGGGTTCTTATCTATGTGTGATTTATGATTCGACCGACATGGGTCACTTTGATCACCTATTATGGATTCGGGTCTAACAATCACGATCGTGTTCGAAATGTCACAATTTTAAGTAATATATATATATATATATATGTTATAGATATACATGGATGTTAATTTTATATTTGATCTCAATGAATTACTCGAACTATAATTTAAAACTCTTCAATCTTTTTGAATATTTATATTTATATGTTGAAATTATAGTTGCATAAAACAACCAAAATTTGGAAGAGAACCAGAGTAATATATAAAAGAGTAACTACATGCCTTTTCTTTTGATAATATCTTTTTTTTCTCCCATTAATTAATAAAAGAAAATAAAGCACTCTAATTTAGAAATCCAAATTTGTATCTCAAGAAAACATTATAAATACACACGCAGGCACACAATTTTGTTTCGTAAGCATTCTACCAACTTATCCTCTCTCTCAAGTCTCAGTCCCAAAGGTGAAGGTACGGTCGATCTCTCTCACTCTTTACTGTCGATTTCTTTCATTTCTCAAGCTTTCACTTCTTCTTTCATTTCTCAAGCCTTTCTTTTTCCTCTAATTCATAATCCATCCTTATTTGTTGTTGATTCGTTTAAGCATTTCCTTCTGATCATATTAAATGGACTGCTTTCTTTTGATTCTTGATGTGCAAGAAACACCATATTGCTTTCTTTTCTTCTTCTTTTATAAGCTTTTGATTCTGGATGTGCAAGAGAAACACTATATTGCTTTCTTGGGTGATTTTGGAGTTTTTGTTTCTTGAAATGTTACAGACTTGCGAGTAGCGAGATGGAAGGTGCTGCAGATGCTAGTTATTACACAGATTTGGTTCAACCCATTATCTTGGATAATGTGCCTTATTTACACCGCCTTCTACATGCTAGACCATATGCCATTGATGCGGATATTCGTTTCCTTTGTTTTCCACTCGGGAGTAACGAAGAGCTCAAGGTCTTGAGCAGGACGCCATTGATGATTGCTGCGATGACTAACAGTCCAAAAGTGGTGAGGTATTTACTGAGATGTTGTAAGGCCAATGTTGGTAAAGTTTCCCCTTCTGATGGAGCTACTGCATATGACTGCGCTGTGGAGGTTGAGTGTTCTCCTACGATTATTAACATGCTGCTTGATGCTCGGCTGCCTACGATTATTAACATGCTGCTTGATGCTCGGCTGCCGATGGCTCAACAAATGGGCTTCAATGATGCTAGTCATACATCGTTTCTTCCTTCAACAGCATCACATGGTCAATCTACTTTCGATTCGACTCAAACCTCGCCAAATATTCTGTCATCCCCTTATGCAAGAGGTGCTGCGGGTGAAAGGCCATTCAGTTCCAAGTCCAACCATCAAGCGGACTGGAACATGCTGGAATGGAAAAGGCCAAATATTATGGCATCCCCTTATGGAGCTGTAGGTGAAAGGCCAACCAGCTCCAACCATCGACTCCACCGGAAAATCAACCTCAGCATGCAGGGATGGAAAGAGACAAATATTATGGCATCCCCTTATGGAGCTGTAGGTGAAACGCCTTTAAGTTCCAATGATCAGATCAATCAAAAAAAGAACAGTAGCGCGCATGGAAGGCAAGCTGAAGTGGTGATCAATTCATCTGCTCCTGATCCTGGATTCATGAATGAGTATGTGCATAGTCCTGGAAACGTCAACAGCAGAATGCAGGAAAGGGAAGAGCCTAAGATTCCAACTCCCTCTGATGCTACAGATCCTTCACTTGGAAGAACATCAAGTTTCAATGATCAAGTCCAGCAGAACATGAAGGAAGTGCAAGATTCTGACGCTGTGATCAATCCATCTACTCTCGAAAATGCAGCCGTTGTCTCGGAAGAGCCTAATATTCCAACTCCCTCTGATGCAAGAGATCCTTCGGTTGGAAGGGCATCAAGTTCCAATGATCAAGTGCAAGATTCTGACGCTGTGATCAATTCATCTACTCTCGAAAATGCAGCCGTCGTCTCTGATGATTGGTTAAATGATTTTCCACCTTTGACAGTGGGGGGAAAGTTGGTACCATTACCTAGGCGAAAGTAGAAAATGTACAGTCTATGCCTAATGCTGCAATATGGAAAACTTTTATCACATGTACCAGTACCAACTTCTTTCACACCTTATTTCAAGGTTTAGCTGTTGAGACTTGAGATAAGCTCTACTTTTGAGCAAAAATTTGCATTTTTTTTCCTGGCATTACATGTGAGTAATTTGCCTTTGAAATACAGATATTCATTAGCTTATTTCAAAATTTTCCTCTTTCTTTCATGTTCCCCTGGGATTCAAGTAAGCAAGAAATATTAACTCTACTAGTAGAATGGCAGTATAAAAGTATACTGATACACCCCGACTTATATGCCTCCCCCTCTCTGATAACTCAACTTCAAAACTTAAATATGATGAAAATGAACCCTCTGGCTAATTCTCTTGTAAAATTACTCATAAGAATTACTAATGAATTAAACTAAAACTTCCTCATAAGATTTAAGAACGAATAGTAAAATGCAAACACTATAGTGCAGTGGACAAAATTAAATTTCTAATGTAAATTCAGAAGAGAAAACTACCCTGGAATCGATTGAAGACTGAAAATCTTTACTTCATACACGTAAAAAGTATAGCTCTGGGGAAAACATAAATGAACACAAAATTCCATTACCATACATGTATCTAAGAATAGCTCTGGGGAAAACATAGTAATGCACAAACTACCTTGGAATCGATTGAAGACTGAAAATCTTTACTTCATACACATAAAAAGTTACAATGCGATTCAAGTGGCGAGGTTCATTGTGTTGCAACCCAAAAGAATCAAAGATGGAGATTAGAAAATAAAAGACACGGCAAAATGTGAGTGATCAGTAAGGAATGTCTCCATCTGCCATGTCCCACTTATTTCCATCATCTTCATCCCTCTTCTTTGTAGATCAAAAAATGCAAAGAGATGCAATGCATGTTGGTTTGAAAAACATGCCCAATTCTTATGTCTTCATTCTGTATTTTGAAGACAAATACATCAAATCAACCCAAGAAACCTACACAAGCTTCAATCTTTATGGCCAAGACATAAATATCCAACAAATTCCTAAAAACACAAACATTCCAAGCTAAAACAAAGGCCGATGCTATTCAATTCAACAAAAATCCAAACAAAGTAAGCTAAACATTAGACGTGGCATCCACAATAACCTGAACATTATAAGCTGATATAAAAAAAAGGTATTTGCATATGCAAGAGAGGGGATATAACAGATGACAATTCAGTGGATAATGAAGATGATCGATCCTCTGGACTTGACACTGAAAACTGAGTACTTTGGTGGGTTTTGGAAAGAGAATTAAAGGTTGTTAAAAGGTAGAGCTTTTGAAGATGGTGGAGGAGTGTTCAAAGGTAAGAAAAATGAGATGAAGTTAGAGAATGAAGTAGCCATTGTTTTGGAAGGGGTGAGCTGCAGCTTGCGAGTATTCAGGGTCCAAAAGATTTTGGGACTAAAATTTTTTGGGGTCTAAAATGAAAGGTTGCTATTTTTCAAAAAAAAAATCATCACAATTTATTTTCAATTAAATTTTTTTGTCTAAGTTGTGAATTGAGTATAGCTTAGTTGATTTTGTTATTGAAACAATATACAAGAGGACTTAAAATCGAGCATACTTAAGTATTTAATATTCTTAAATGTACAAGTATAAAAAGTGATTTAACTAATTATGTGTTGAAGTAAATTTAACCTTTACACATTCTTATTTAACCAATGATTAAAAAAAAAACAACCACAACAATTTAACACTAGAAAAATCACACAAAATCCTCTTCAAGATATAGTAACCAATCATATATATTTTTTCCTTTAACTATTGGTATATGACACATTATTCGACTAATATAAATTGTGTTTTGTAGAGGCCTAATATAGATTAGCTTTTGTAACTCAATTTTTTTCTATTCACAACGTTAATATTCGAATATCTGCTTTGTTTAAATAATTGATGGTATATTGTTATGCTGCCTAGCCTAACGTAACCAACTATTTAATCGTCAAATTCTTCGAAAATAAGATGAATGCAGCCAATTGTTCATACTAAAAAACATAAAATTAAAAAATGGCTCTAACATTTTATCAAATAGTTATTTTAGAGCAATTTAACCCTCAACGTTTTTTTGTCAAAATGACACCTTTGCGGATAAAAATGTCAATTAATTAACAGTAAATGGCTTGAAATGATGGGACAAACTTATATGACAGTGCATGCTGACATGAGAGTACTATATAGACGAATGTGTTGATTTAAAAAGCGTTACATCGGTCAAAAACTAATTTTAATAAATTTATATAAAATATATAATAATTTTTTTTTCTAACTAATCATAAACATTTTTATCCAATATGATTATCGTCAGTTTTTTTAACAATTTTTATTCACAAAAGAGTCATTTTGACCTAAAATAAAATATTACGGTTAAATTACTCTAAAAGAAAAAATAGAGACCAAAATAATTATTTAATTAAACATTAGAAGGTTTTTTTGACTTTATACCCAAAAATATTGTCAAACATTTGGATCATATAAAATATAACGTTTTAGCAGCATGCACCACCATTGTTATGCCATTGGTTCTTCAATCCCTCAATTCCCTTTTTACAAAGGGAAAATTACTTCAGTGACCACCGAAGTAATTGGAGATACTTATTTAAATCACCGAACTATAAAAAATGTCAATCACACCACTAAACTTATTAAACTGACCTATTTGAACCACCCTCCGTTAAAAAAAATAATGGCAAGGCTAAGTTGACTGTTAAAAAATTAACGACAAGGCTGACTGGCCTTTATTTTATATTTTTTCCACGTCTGAAAACAAACATTTATTAAATTAAAAAACATTAAAAGTAAAATATTGGAAACTTAAAAGTCAAATTAATTAACCTAAAACAAATTCATCTGTTTCATTAGGGAGAATTTGTTTCGACATTTCAGAGAGAAGAGGGATTGCGAGAAGGAAGAAAAATTCTGTGTGTTTCGACGTTTTAGAGAGAAGAGGGATTGCGAGAAGGAAGAAATTAGTATCAAAATGATTTGGGGTCGTCGCGAACGAGAGAAACAATAGGCGTTATATGGTAAATTTATCTTTTAGTCTGTTTTTTGAAAAATTATTTTCAATATTAAAGTTAATATATCAATAACAATAAGATTTAGGGTTCATATTAGGGTTAGGGGTTTTTTGTTTGTAAATATATCATTGACAGTAAAATTATTTTCAATATTAGGGTTAATATATCATTGATAGTAAAATTATTTTCGAAATGGTTAGGGATTTTTTTGTTGGTAAATATGTAGGTTTAGTATACCAATTAGAGTTTCTGTAAATAATTTGATTAGGGGTTTAGTGAAAATGTATTATACTATTAACATCTTAGATCGATTAGGGTTGATATACTTAGTTGGGTTCGTTAAAATAAGATTAGGATTGATATATGAATTTGGGTTAGATCGATATTAGGGGTTTAGTGAAAATGTAAGTTTATCATTAACAGTAAGTTATCCTTTGTTAACATTTGTAGAGTTAAAGTAAGATTACGGTTGATATATCATAGAATTTTTAGTTTTCTTTGAATGCAGGACCACCAATTAAACACTACTACTCTACATGCCCAATTTTTATGTCTTCATTCTGTATTTTGAAGACAAATACATCAAATCAACCCAAGAAACCTACGCAAGCTTCAATCTTTAGGGCCAAGACACAAATATCCAACAAAAATCCTAAAAACACAAACATTCCAAGCTAAAACAAAGGCCGATGCTATTCAATTCAACAAAAATCCAAACAAAGTAAGCTAAACATTAGACATGGCATCCACAATAACCTGAACATTATAAGCTGATCTAAAGAAAAGGGTATTTGCATATGCAAGAGAGGGGATATAACAGATGACTATCTATTTGGATACTACGGCGGACACGGTGGAGGAAATGGTGGACACGGTAACAACGGACACGGTGGATACTACGGCGGACACGGTGGAGGAAATGGTGGACATGGCAACAACGGACACGGTGGAGGAAATGGTGGACATGGCAACAACGGACACGGTGGATACTACGGCGGAAATGGTGGAAAAGGTAGCGGACAAGGTGGACACGGCGGCGGACAAGGAGGAAAAGGTGGATACGGTGGCAGTAGTGGTGGACACGGTGGATACTACGGCGGAAATGGTGGACACGGTGGCGGAAATAATTGATATGGCGGTGGACACAAAGGGTACAACGGCGGGGAAGGAGGTTACAGAGGTGGAGATCAAGAGAAGGTTATTCAATGTGATCCTCTCGGTCACCGCTGATGTATCCTTTGCAAAAGGGCATGTATCTTAATAAATGGGCATAGCAAGTTCTAGAATTTGCTATTTTCACAGATAAAATGCCACCTTACTATGTAGAGAAAGTAATAATAAAATAAAATAACGATTTTCTCCGGTCCCTGACTAAGCGCTCCATGTTTCTTAATTTATTATCCCATTCAATTAACTAACAGAAGGTCATATGCTAAGCACCAAAATGCTTATCTATATTCTTTTGGGTAATAAGAAACATTGTTGAGCGCAAAAATTATATTTGAGTTATACAATTATTAAATAAAATAACTAAATAATCAACAATTGATATTAGAGGTCACACAATTATTAGTAGTAAGGTTATATTTGAGTTATACAATTATCAAAGATGGAGATTAGAAAATAAAAGACACGGCAAAATGTGAGTGATCAATAAGGAATGTCTCCATCTGCCATGTCCCACTTATTTCCATCATCTTCATCCCTCTTCTTTGTAGATCAAAAAATGCAAAGAGATGCAATGCATATGATATGCATACACTACCACTCTACATGCCCAATTTTTATGTCTTCATTCTGTATTTTGAAGACAAATACATCAAATCAACCCAAGAAACCTACACAAGCTTCAATCTTTATGGCCAAGACACAAATATCCAACAAATTCCTAAAAACACAAACATTCCAAGCTAAAACAAAGGTCAATGCTATTCAATTTAACAAAAATACAAACAATGTAAGCTGAACATTAGACATGACATCCACAATAACCTGAACATTATAAGTTGATCTAAAGAAAAGGGTATTTGCATATGCAAGAAAGGGGATATAACATATGACAATTCAGTGGATAATGAAGATGATCGATCCTCTGGACTTGACACTGAAAGCTGAGTGCTTTGGGGGTTTTGGGAAGAGAATGAAAGGTTGTTTAAAAGGTAGAGCTTTCGACGGTGGTGGAGGAGTGTTCGAAGGTAAGAGGAAGGATATGAAGTTAGAGAATGAAGTAGCCATTGTTTTGGAAGGGGTGAGCTTCAGCTTGCGAGTATTCAGGGTCTAAAAGATTTTGGGACTAAAATCTTTTGGGGTCTAAAATGAAAGGTTGCTATTTTTTAAAAAAATTCATCACAATTTATTTTCAATTAAAATTTTTAGTCTAAGTTGTGAATTGAGTATAGCTTAGTTGATATTGTTATTGAAACAATATATAAGAGGACTTAAAATCAATCATACTTAAGTATTTAAAATTCTTGAATGTACAAATATGAAAAGTGATCTAACTAATTATGTGTTAAAGTATAATTTAACCTTTATGCATTCTTATGCTACCAATGATTTAAAAAAAACAACCACAACAATTTAACACTAGAAAAATCACACAAAATCCTCTTCAAGATATAGTAAACAATCGTATATATTTTTTCCTTTAACTATTGGTATATGACACATTATTCGACTAATATAAATTTTGTTTTGTAAATGCCTAATATGGGATAGCTTTTGTAACTCAATATTTTTTATTCACAATGACAATATTCGAACATTTGTTTTGTTTAAATAATTGATGGTATATTATTATGCTGCCTAGCCTAACATAACCAACTATTTAATCGTCAAATTCTTCGAAAATAAGATGAATGCAATCAATTGTCCATATTAAAAAATAAAGTTAAAAAAATGACCCTAACATTTTATCAAATACACTTTGGCCCTTATTTTTTGGAGTAATTTAACCATCAACTTTTTTTTTGTCAAAATGACACCTCTGCGGATGAAAATTGTCAGTTAATTGACAGTAAATTGCTTAAAATGACGGGACAAACCTATATAACAGTGCATGCTGACATGGAAGTATTATATAGACGAATGTGTCGATTTAAAAAATGTTACATCGGTCAAAAATAATTTTAATAAAATTATATAAAATATATAATAATTATTTTTGCTGACTAATCATAAACATTTTTATCCAATCTGATTATCGTCAATTTTTTTAACAATTTTTATTCATAGAAGGGTAGGGATGGGCACGGTACCCGGACCCGACGGGTTCCGACCTGACCCGGCCCGATCGGGTTGGGTATTTTTATGAAAAAATCGGGTTCGGGTCGGGTCGAGTTTTTGTGTAGGGTGAGGTCGGGTCGAGTCGGGTTCAGGTTTTAGGGTGAAAAAATCTGACATGACCCGACCCGGGACTAATAGTGTAATTTTCCCTAAATTTGTAGGGATATTTGTAATAATAGCCCCTCTTTATATATATTTTTTTATAATTAGGTCCTTAAAATTAAATTTTTTATTTATATTGTAGTCCTTAAAATTATTTTTTTTATAACTATGCCTCTTAAAATTATTTTTTTACAATTAGGTCCCTAAAATTAATTTTTTTCTATAGGTCGGGTCGGGTCGGGTTTTTTAAAGAATTTGATCGGGTCGGATCGGGGTCGGTTTTAGGATAATTAGTTTCGGGTCGGATTCGGGTGGGCCAAAAACCCGACCCGACCCGTGCCCATCCCTACAGAAGGGTCATTTTAACCTAAAATAAAACATTAGGGTTAAATTATTCCAAAACAATAAAAATAGAAATAATTATTTAATCAAATATTAAAAGGTTTTTTTTTTTACTTTATACCCCAAAATATTGTCAAATATTTGTATCATATAACATATAACGTTTTTGCGGCATGCACCACCATTGGTATGCCATTGGTTCTTCAATCCCTCAATTCCATTTTTAAAAAATATAATATCCTTTCTCTTTAAGTAGTCTTTGCCAAATTTCTATCGCACATTCAAGTTTTGTTCTCCTTCGAGACCAACACGTTTCTTTTTACCAAATTAAGATTTGTGTGCAAATGTAACGTAGGGTATGGTGATGCGACTATTACACGACACCAACTAAAAATATTACAAGATACAAAACTGAAAATGTTACACATTCTGATAACATTTTAAGTTGGTGGTTAAGTATCGAAACATAGCTTCGAGTATCAATACTTATCGCTTCTGATGACATTTTAGGTTGGTGGTTAAGTATCGAAACATAGCTTCGAGTATCAATACATATCGTTTCTGATGACATTTTTAGTTGGTGGTTAAGTATAAAAACATAGCTTCGAGTATCAATACTTATCGCTTCTGATGACATTTTAGGTTTTTGAAAGTATCGAAACTTGTCTCTAAGTATAGATATTGTCGCAAGACACCAACCTAAAATATTATCAAAAAAGTGTAACATTTTTAGTTTTGTGTTCCGTGTTTTATAACATTTTCAGTTGGCACCGCAGCGAAATCATACCGCGACTAAACCGCACCGTAGACCTATCCATCTTTTTGTACATGTCTTTTTAAATTTTAAATTAGGTGCGGCCACTAGGGAGTCGGTCCTCTCAAAAGTAGTAAAATTTCAGATCAATTCTTTCAAAAATTATGGAGTTACAAATTATTATAATAATAAAATTAAATTTTAAATAATTTTTTTAATTTAATCAACTTATTATTTTCTTTTAAAATAAGAAAAAAATATTTTTTTCACTAATATAAATGGATCCATTTCTTTTTATATACAATAATATAATAGTACAACGTGAGACATTATAAATATGGTTAATATATCTATTCAAAAAAATATGGTTAATATCATAGGTATACAATTAATTTATGTAACGTTTATAATAGCAAGCGTTGATGGCCGATTGATTACAACTGCTCACCTGCTTCATTCTCCTCCCCTTAAATTCGACATTCAAGACCCAACAAGAGTATTCCTTCTCCTAGAGCCCCCCTCCCCCTTTTGAATATATCAGAAAAGTGAAAAATTTGTTTTGAAATTGATGCAGAAAACGCATATTGTATTGACCCCCCATGCAAGATTATATACACGTTTACATGACTGTTTGGAGTGGCTTAACAAACTTGTCAGCTCAACAATAGTTTTCTTAACAAACTAACAGACTCTTTAACAATCCTAACAATCTCTCAATCTTCATACGCTAACATTTTCCCTACTTTTTCTTTCCTTTGACAAATTTCATCAAATGTTACAACATTTAGTTTTTGTCTAAACAAACAGAAAAAAGAGCTGGTGAGGGGTTTGGTGAACCCATCTGCAGTTTAAAAGGCAGATGGGATAAATTGACTTGAAGGCTCTTATCTACAACTTTTTCCCTGACAAAATGAACGTCCAAGCCAACGTGTTTCAACTGGGCATGATAAACAAGATTCATGCTCAAGGCAACAACACTGGTATTGTTGCTCTATATAACTGGAACTTCCTTTTGTTGTACACCCATGTCATGCAGCAAGGTACACAACCATGTGATTTCAGAGGATGTATCTGCTATACTTCGATATTCAACTTCCATTATAGAGCGTGAGACCACCTTTTGCTTCTTGGAGCTCCATGTAAGTAAACTATTGCCAAGATACACGCAACTGCTAGAGGTTGACCTTCTATCATCAGGACAGCTTCCCCAATCAGCATTGGCAAAGGTAACGAGTCCTAAATTTGGCTCAGTTGGTCGAAACACCAGTCCGTAGTGTAGGGTTCCACTTAAGTACCTTAATATTCTTTTTACAGTAGATATATGCCCTTCACAAGGGTTGTGCATATATTGTGCTACCTTATGAACGTTGAAATGATATCAGGCCTCGTATGACACAAATATAATAATGCTCCCACAATACTTCGATAGCCCTGCGTATCTTCGATTGGACTGCCTGTATCCTGTGCCAATTTCTCAGATGCAATCATCAGTGTGGAAGCACATTTATCCTTGTCCATCTTAGACCTTTCTAGAAGCTCAAGAATACATTTCTTTTGGCTGAGAAACAACGAGCCATTACACCTTCGAACCTCAATGCCAAGAAAGTAATTCAATTCCCCTAGATCCTTCAAAGAAAACATATCACCAAGAAGTTGAACCATTGTTGATATATTTGTATCTGAACCACCCGTGATGATTATGTCATCAACATATATTAACACATACGTGAAAACTCCACTTATATTTTGAATGAAGAGGGATGAATCTGCCCTGGAGCTTCTGAATCCTATTTCAAAAAGGCAATTGCGAAACTTTGAATACCAATTGCGTGGGGCCTGTCTTAAGCCATATAAAGCCTTTTCCAATTTACATACCAACTTCGAGCCATCACTAACCTCAGACTCGAACCTAGGGGGATTGATGCATAAACATTTCCTCATCTAAATCACCATAGAGGAACACATTATTTACATCAACTTGTCTCAAACTCCACCGATTCGAAACAGCCAAGGAGAGCACAATATTGACTGTAGCAAATTTAACCACAAGACTGAAGGAATCTTGAAAATCCTTGCCCGAAACTTGAGAGAAGCTTTTTGCTACGAGACGAGCTTTATACCTAGACATCGTGCCATCAACGTTCTTCTTAACTTTGAAGATCCATTTGTACCCCACGGGAACTCATCTTTCAAATAGTTTAACTAACGTTCACGTGCCATTCTTTTGTAAGGCATCAAACTCTACTACTGCAGCTGCTTTCCATTTGGGCGACTTAAAGGCTTCATGTATGCTTTCTGGAACACATTCATCAACAGTGGCCCCAACAAAATAAACTTTTGGCTTGTAGATGCCTGCTTTGCTTCGAGTTGTCATTGGATGCTTGTTGAAATGCATCACAGAACCTGATGCATCTTTAGGGCGCTCAGATGGTGACCGAGTGTCATCGACTTCTTCAAATTGAATTATACTTGAGGACCTTAAAGGGGCATGTGAGACTAATGGATCAGAAGTAGTGTTTTTTGGAACATCATTACCCAAGGGAACCCTCTATGGTGAAGGAGATGGTACAGTAGACAATTCCATGGCCCTAGCCTATGGGGATCTGGAGCTAGTACCCAACATGGGAGAATGATGCGACGCAGCTGGAGACGCACAAACCATCCCTGGGGAGGCAATATCCTCATAAGAACTGACTCGTCGTATAGTGTCAAAATAAATCCTCAAACTCAAATAAATAAGAATAAATAGTATAGCGAGAGTAAGGGTCGATCCACAGAGACTAGGAGTTCAAACACCCTTTCGTTCTGACTTAGACCAAGAAACCTGCAGATAATAAAAGTGAGGGTTTAGAAAATTAATTGAGTAATAGAAAAATAATGAGAACGAAAAGAAATATTGAAATAAATTATAAAATGAATTAGCCTCAAGTTACGCTTTGCCACGACTTTCTCGATCACCAAAACAGATTTTGCTTCGACCTTCTTGCCGGTTACAGTCTACAAGGCCCAACCCTTGTAACTTGCTTCTCTACGGTAAACTCGATTCCTAAGGCAATCCTTGAAATCAAGTATTAGTTGGTTAGCTACGACAATCGATGCCAACGCAAGTCTGCATTAATGCTGGAGAAGCCTGTGCTCGGATAATTGTCTCGAAGAGAATCGTTTTCGATTTTGATTCCCCTTAGTGGACCGCCACGAAGTTTGTTCTTAGGGAATTGAATTAGCTACAAGTCTATCCTCGTCCCCAACGATGGATCTAAACCACTTTTAATCCGATGACGTCTTCGGAATGAAACAATTGAGATTCTTAAAGATTAGGCCGATTGCCTAACCAATTTTACAGAGAATCGAAAAAAGAATTGTTTAAGGAATGAAGAACTCTTCTAATCTCACGAGTTTAGTCGGGTTTGGCGTTGCTTTTGGCTAAAGAAGATTTAGCTAAGCATGGTTGGTGAAGAAACCATACTTAGTTTTATAATGAAGAAAATATAGAAAATGGAAATGGAGAATAAAAATTGAGAATTATATTCAACTCAAAAGTAGAAGAAAACAATGAGCAAGTGGTGTCTAACTCACCCTCAAAGTGGGGTATTTATAGTATCTGAAAAAACTAAAAATCTAAAAAGATAAATCCCAAAAATAATTTAAATTACATAAGATAATTATCCAAAGTTTGACATTTAAAATTTAAAATCCGAAGGATAGGCTATCTGATAAGTGGCTTGATAAGCTATCACTGTTGCTGACGTCAGCTTCTAGAAGATGCTGATGTGGCGCCCAGTCAGCATTCATGCCCAGTTCATGCCCATGAATCCACCCACGAATCTAGAACTTCTACAGATTTCGGCCTTTTCTAGTCTGATTTCCAGCCACATAGTTCCTGCACGAAAAAGCACAGAACAACCCACATTTCAGCATCTAAAGTCATCCATTTAATCAAAATTAGAACTAAAACAATAACCAATCTAGCTACTCATCAAATTCCCCCTCACTTATCTGATGCTTGCCCTCAAGTATCGAAGATTAAGATCAAGCTCTCACTCTTAAATTCACAAAGTTTCCTTGCTTACAATATGAGTTAGTTATCTCAACTCGAAAGAAACTAAAGGTGCACATGGATTATAGTAGAAATAGCAGGAAATATTAAACAAAAACATTCCTACAACTAATTAAATTAAGAACCCATACAAGGAATTATTCAAGCTACTCAAAGTGCATCAAGCGTAGCGAAACTAATCAGGGCATTAAATAGACTTGTGATGAAATGCAATCTCAACTACAAGATAAACAAGATGCATAAACTTTTTCTTTGCTAGAACCAGTGGTAGGCACTACTACTCTACATGCCCAATTTTTATGTCTTCATTCTGTATTTTGAAGACAAATACATCAAATCAACCCAAGAAACCTACACAAGCTTCAATCTTTATGGCCAAGACACAAATATCCAACAAATTCCTAAAAACACAAACACTCCAAGCTAAAACAAAGGCCGATGCTATTCAATTCAACAAAAATCCAAACAAAGTAAGCTAAACATTAGACATGGCATCCACAATAACCTGAACATTATAAGTTGATCTAAAGAAAAGGGTATTTGCATATGCAAGAGAGGGGATATAACATATGACAATTCAGTGGATAATGAAGATGATCTATCCTCTGAACTTGACACTGAAAGTTGGGTACTTTGGGGGGTTTTGGGAAGAGAATTAAAGGTTGTTAAAAGGTAGAGCTTTCGATGGTAGTAGAAGAGTGTTCGAAGGTAAGAAGAAGGAGATGTAGTAGCCATTTTTTTGGAAGGGATTAGCTTCAGCTTGCGTGTGTTCAGGGTCCAAAAGATTTTGGGACTAAAGTCTTTTGGGGTCTAAAATGAAAGGTTGCTATTTTTCAAAAAAAAAACATCACAATTTATTTTAAATTAAAAAAAATTAGTTTGGGTTGTGAATTGAGTATAGATTAGTTGATATTGTTATTGAAACAATATATAAGAGAATTTAAAATCGAGCATACTTAAGTATACCGCCTACAGTAGCTTGAGCTCTCTCTCCCGTCCAGCTTGCTCCCTCTTCTTTGAACCTTTACCCTAGCTGGTCTCCAGTGGTAGGGTTTGATCTTGTTGATGTGGACTTCCTTGATGGGGTGGTGGTTTGGAGCCACTGCTACTCAAAAGCTTCTTTGTTTTTCTCAGCTTTTCCTAGTGCTCAGAATTCCATCCTTTTTCTTGCGTTCCATCCTGGTGTCTTCTATTTTTCCCTTAAAACTCCCTTTTTCACGTTTGTCTTCAAACCTACATGCATTTACTCCTAATGCCGAGTGGTCCAGGCCTTAGCACGGGGGTCGTTGATAACAAATTTCCCACCAACCCATCTGACTCAAAGCTGTCGAACCAGGACTTCATTGATGAGGTGGAACTTAACGAAGACAACAATGTCAACTTCTTCTTAAAGAACATGTCGATGCTGGGTAAGCTTCTGTCGTCTTCTCCAATCAAAACTTTGGCCATTACAGCTATCTTGAGGAAGGCTTGGAAATGTGAAGGCTTGGAGTGCCATAATCTTGGAAGGAACTTCTTCATGTTTCTGTTTAAAACAACGGAAGAACGGAACCGTATTCTTGGCTGCAAACCATGGTCGGTGCATGATTCTTTGCTGGTTCTAAAGGAGTGGCAGCCGGACAAGGCTTTGGAAGAGATTGACTTTTCGACGGAAGAATTTTGGGTGCAAATCCATAATCTTCCCATAGGTTTGATCACTCCCGACAATGTACGACGGATAGGTAAACTATTTCCTATTTTTTATGGATCTTCGATGGATGAAGATAGCAAAATCGTCTGGCATGGACCAGTAAGTATTCGAGTGGCTATCCGAGTAGAGTACCCCTTAAAGACGGGCTTTGTTCTTAATAGGAAGCGAGACAAGCCACTAGAAATTGGCTTTAAGTACGAGGGCTTGTCGAAATTATGTTTTCGTTACGGTCGGCTGGGTCATGTTGAACAGGGCTGTAATTGTAACCTAGTTATGAAGAAACTCACCGGCAAATTTGGGTTGTGGTTGCGTGTCCCCGTCGGAGCTAATCACAAGATGACCATGCCTATGAGAAGTGATGGCTCCAGTGAGAGTCGTAAGTAACAACAGGACAAATGCTTTGAAGAAAAAGACAAGGCAAGCTGGCTCGACATCCAACCCAAATCCTCTCCAAATCTACAGGACAAGGCTGCCAACATTAAGGATGTTAGTGAAGTCTTTTCAAGCTTTGGCAAAGTCAACCATTATTTTCCTCTTAAGAAAATAGGAGAGCCCAGCTGACAAAAGCCTACCATAGGCAATAACATGCTCAAAGAGCCTGCAAATGAGTGCAACATCAGTCCTATACTAGGTCTTAACGTTTTTATGGAATCTTCAAGATATTATGAGGATTGGTCTCATGAATACCAATGCTTTAGGCTCAAAATCTACCCAAAATCCTGATGGAGATACCGAGAAACATTCAAGCTCCTGGGGAAACCTGCTTGTTGTAGGTATCGACATGATGGAGGTGTCTACAAATCGAAAAAGGAACCGGATGGAAGAAGAAGATGTGTACTTCGGACCGTCTAAAAGAAGGGAATTATGGGAGAAAGTTTCAAAGGCTATAGTCCAAATCGGACCTCAAAATTGGGTCATATCGGAGAGAAACCCAGCGGCTAGCGAAGAGGTACTCACATCAGCTTTATTCCCAGCTTCAGTCTTTACTTCATCATCAATTATCCAGAATATAGAACAGAAGAAAAGAGGGAGGACGTTCGGCATGCGCAGGCTTACATTAATTAAGAAAGCGGCTAGGCGCAAGTATGCTATGGAATGTACGAGAGTAATGGTCGATGAAGCAGGACTGATTCAACTCGGAATAGATCCTTTCGAGAAGAACATCACACGTTTACCGTCAATGTGTATCGACGATAATTTCTCACTAAACGAAGAAATACAGATTAGCGATGGGGAGGATTTGATATCATCTGCTCCGACAAAGAACTATGTTAACCCCTTCACTGAAGCAGCCTTGGAATCGGATAACTCCAATGGGAGTTATCCGGAATCGCCATGATTCCCAGTAGCGTTGGTGCCTATGGTTGGGAGGAACATAGGCTCTCTCTACAAACCTTTCCTTCCCCCCGGATCATTGTGTCTATGGTGCTAACGGATGATCCTTGGACTCGTCTTTTTTTGTTTCCTTTTCTCTTTTCTTTTGTTCCTGTCGGTCTCGAGAAGCTAGGATTGGGGAGGGACTCGATGAACACCCTGCCATTTTTCAACCGGGTCACAATGGTTGCTGCCTTGATAAGGACCAACGCAGACGCGTCGGAAGCCTGCCTCTGGATAGAGCTCTCAGGCACGGTCATCGTCGGAAACCCAAGAAGGCGACAAAGGTTTTCATGTTTTAGTCTCGCCCAGTATCGTCCAGGCTTACTCGATCTTGGAAACACTCACCATGGTTTATCCATCGGTTGTGTATTTTGGGGTGCTCCAACCCCGTTGTTGCGTGTTTTTGTTGGACGTCGGATCGGTTTGTGTTCGCATGTCGCCCTGCGATGTTTTGGGTGTTTCTGTTTTTGCATGGCAGCTCTTCTTTAAGAAGTTTGATGCCTCTTGTTTGGCTTTGCATGCCTTGCCTGTTTGTCCCAGGCTGTTTGCATGGGTTCTACGTTAGTGGGCCCTATGTCTCCTTTATGTATCTGTGTTTTTCGGTTTAATGCTATTTCAGTTACATTTGATAAAAAAAAATCGAGCATACTTAAGTATTTAATATTCTTGAATGTACAAGTATAAAAAGTGATCTAACTAATCATGTGTTGAAGTATAATTTAACCTTTATGCATTCTTATGTAACCAATGATTTCAAAAAACAACCACAACAATTTAACACTAGAAAAATCACACAAAATCCTCTTACGCAAGAGGTGCTTTGGGTGAATGGCCATTGAGTTCCAACAAACAACTGCACTGGAATACGAGCCGTAGCATCCTGGAATGGAAAGAGCCAAATATTATGACATCCCCGTATGGAGCTGTAGGTGAAAGGCCTACGAGCCGTAACGTGTGATGAGTATTTATTTTGGTTATATTTTTTGTCCTTATTTCGATTAAATATAAGTTTGAGGGACTTAACTGGGCTGTTTTATGTTTTTTTCATGCAGGGGACGTGATGCTGGAAATAAGCTGGAATGCTGCAGAAAATGCTGGAGTCATGGGCAGATTCATGGGCATGAACCAGGGCATGAATGTTGACTGGGTGCCACATCAGCACCTTCTAGAAGCTGACATCAGCAGCAGTGATAGCTTATCAAGCCGCTTATCAGATAGCCTATCACCCAGATTTTAATTTTTAAAATTCAAACTTGGGATAATTATCTTATGTAATTTAAATTAAATTTGAGATTTATCATTTTAGTTTTTTAGGGTTTTCAGCTACTATAAATACCCCATTTTGGGGGTGAGTTAGATCATCAGTTGCTCATTGTTCTCTTCTACCTTGAGTTTAATAAAGTTCTCTGTTTTCTCCATTTCCATTTTCTCCATTTCTTTCTTTATTTGATTAAGTATGGTTTCTTCACCAACCATGCTTAACTAAATCCCCTTTAGCCAAAAGCAACGCCAAACCCGACTAAACTCGTGAGAATAGAAAAGTATTTCAATCCTTTAACAACTCTTTTTTAGATTCTCTGTAAAATTGATTAGGCAATCGGCCTAATCTTTAGGCATCTCAATTGTTTCATTCCGAGAGCGCGCATCTGGTTGAAGTGGTTTAGATCTATCGTTGGGGACGAGGAAAAGCTTGTAGCCAATTCAACTCCCTAAGAACAAACATAGTGGCGGTCCACTAAGGGGAATCAAAATCGGAAACAATTCTCATCAAGACGATTATCCGAGCACGAGCTTCTCCAGCACTAACTCAGACTTGAGTTAGCATCGATTGCCGTAGCTAACCAACTAAAGCTTGACTTCAAGGATTGCCCTGGGAGTCGAATTTACCCAAGAGATGTAAGTTGCAAGGGTTGGGCCTTGTAGACTGTAACCGACAAGAAAGTTGAAGAAAAATCAATTTCAGTGATCGAAGATGTCGTGGCAAAGCGTAGCTTGAGGCTAATTCAACCCATAATCCATTTTCAATACTTATTTTCCGTTCTTATTATTTTTCTTTATTACTCAAATCACTTCTCTAAAACCCCTCATTTATTTTTACAGGTTTATTGGTCTAAGTCAGAACGAAAGGGTGTTAGAATTCCTATTCCCTGTGGATCGACCCTTACTCTCGCTATACTATTTTTATTCTTATTTATTTGAGTTTAAGGATTTATTTTTGACACTATACGACGCGTGTCAAAATTGGCGCCGTTGTCGGGGAATACGGCAAAGTACTAATATTGTTTCATTTGATTTATGACCAGGAGCAATCCGGGAGAACAATTTGAACTCATCCCGGAAATCGAAGCACTAGCCCAAAAGTTGCACGCACAAACACTTCGGGAAAAGAAAAACAAACGACGCCATCAAAGATTTGAACACGATCTACAGATCACATCCGAAGCAGAGTCGAACTTCGAACCAGATCCAATGAGAGACGAAAATCAAACTATTCACCAGCTAAATGCAGCGCCCGATGGCCAGCAACCAATGTGTATAACCTTCCCAAATGGCGAAACGCCATTCATGCTAAAAACGGGTTTGATCCACCTTTTATCTACTTTTCACGGCTTGCCAACGGAAAACCCTCACAAACATTTGAAGGAATTTCACATGGTTTGTCTAAGCACAAAGCCTCAGGGAGTATTCGATGACCAAATTAAACTTAGAGTTTTTCCATTTTCTTTTGCAGATATAGCAAAAGATTGGTTATTTGATTTACCCCCAAATTCTGTTACAACCTAGACTGACATGGCTAAACTCTTTCTTGATAGGTTCTTCCTTGCGGCAAAAGCGAGCGAAATAAGGCGCAGCATCTTGAGCATTCAACAAAAAGAATCCGAATCTTTATATGAATACTGGGAGAGGTTTAAAAAGTTGTGTGTAAATTGTCCACAACATGGATTGTCGGAACAAACCCTCCTTCAGTATTTTTATGATGGATTGACGCCCATGGATATGAAAGTAATAGATGCGGCAAGCGGCGGAGCTCTAGTCAATATGACCCCAACAACGGCTAAAACACTGATATTAACCATGGCCGCCAACTCGCAAATGTTTAATCAATCTAGCGAACCATCTCGAAGAATTCGCGAGGTAAGCACAGTTTCTTTAGAAAATAAGATTGATAAATTAGCTGAAATAGTGCAATATCTTGTGGCAGATAAAAAAAAAACATATAGACTTTGCGGAATCTGTACTAGTCCAGAACATCCGACAGACTGTTGTCCGATGATTCAAGAAGATGAAATCGCTCAAGCCAATGCCATAGGAAATGCATATAATCAGGGATGGAGAAACCAGTCAAACTTCGGTTACGCACAAAACCAGAGGCCAAATCATGCTTATCAACCAACTGCACCACAACAATATCAACCGCAGAAGCCTTCGTTGGAGTCAATTGTTGAAAGGTTAGCGCTAGCCCAAGAAAAAATTCAACTAAGGACCGAAGCTCACTTTGAAGCAATTGACAAACAGATAAGTCAACTAACATTAGCGGTATGTCGCTTAGAATCCAAAGGGAAATTAACTTCTCAAACGGGGCCCAATCCAAGAGAGAGTGTGAATGCCATCACTCTACGAAGTGGTACAGTCATCGAACCAAAAGCCACGGAGGAAGGCGTTCAAAAGAAAGGTAAAGAAAAGACAACATCTCCCGTTGAAAATATACACTGAATCCGACCCCTAAACCATCCCCCTATAACGTGCCACCTCCCTTCCCATCGAGATTAGTGAAGAAAGATAAACAAGCCGAAGAAAAGGAGATCCTAGATATGTTTCAAAAAGTGGAAATCAATATCCCACTCCTTGACGTAATCTGAAAAATCCCAAGGTATGCTAAATTTTTGAAAGATTTATGTACTAAAAACGTCGTCTTATAGGAATTGAAAAAGTCAATATAGGAGAACATGTATCGACAGTTTTTCAGCGAAGGTTACCACCGAAATTGAAGGACCAAGGTATGTTCGCCATTCCCTGCAAAATCGGTAAAGTGGGTATTAAACGAGCAATGCGTGACTTAGGGGCCTCTATTAATGTTATGTCACTTTCATTTTATAACTCACTTTCTGCTGAGCCTTTGAAGGATACAAAAGTAACCATACAGCTGGCGAACAGATCCATAATTTACCCGGAAGGATTGCTAGAGAATGTCTTGGTAAAGGTAAAAGATTTAATCTTTCCGGCAGATTTCTATGTCATAGACAGGGAAAATGATCGGACTAATAATTCTTCCGAAATCCTCTTTGGTCGTCCATTTTTAAGTACTGCAAATACGAAAATCGATGTGAGAAGCGGGATCCTTACAATGGAGTTCGATGGCGAGGTGGTAAAATTTGATGTTTACAAAGCGATGCAACATCCTGATAATGTTGCTAGTATAAATTTTATAGATGTTATTGGTCCTGCCGTTAAAGAATTTATAGAATCTAAATCTGTTGATGATTCGTGCAGGGATTTGAAGGATCACGGCAAAGGAATTAAGGAGTTGAAAAATGTTTCATGTGTTCATTCTGATTTACGCTTAACTCCATCGAAATCTAAAATGCTTTCTTTCATTTTGCAGGGATTGAATTTGGAGTTAAAATTACCTCCAGATAAATTGAAGAGTGAAAGAGAAATTTTTCCAGTAAAAAAACTCCATAATCGCAAAATTTCTCGTAGGGAAATACTCAGTTGGATAAAGCGCAATAATTGGAAGAAGTATTTGTCGCAATGCTTGTAGTCTGAACCAGGTCGTCGAGCTAAACGATGTTAAATAAAGCGCTGAATGGGAGGCAACCCATTTCTTTTTCACTTTAATTATTTTTTTATTTTATTTTTATTTCTATTTTTATCTCATTTTAATTTTCTTTAAATGTATGTCATTTTGAATTTAATCTTTAGTTAAGATTTTTATTTTTATTTTTATCATTTTTATTTAATTTATCTGATCTCTAGTTTAATTTATTTGCAGATAATTTAGATCGAATAAAGGAATGAGAAGCTATCTTTATCAACAAGATTTTGTGGGCCCAATTTTTAGAATTCAAATAAAAAATTCGAATTAACCCTTTTATTCCTTTATTCCCCACCCAATCACTTCACCCATATTTTAAACTAAACAAATATATATTTAAACCCAATACCAACCTTATCTCCCACAACCATCGGTCAACACTCACAATTTAAACCCAATACAATCATCCCTTTAATATTCTGTGGTCCCCACATACACAAACCCCTATCCGGTCAAACACCCAACCACCCTCATTAAACCCTTTTTATTTTTATTTTTTTCCTCATTCAGCCTCACAAACATCCCAGCAGCCACCTTCCTCGTCAACCTCCCTATCTCGACAATGCCACGCACCCGTGACCAAGTCCGCCGGCTTCCACAGCAGCCACCGCTCATCATCGGTGGCCGACGCCGTTTTGCACCACCACAGTTCGTGTCTCTCAGTAGTGATTTCGAGCCGCAACAGCCGCCAAACAACCCACCACCACCTCCCTGAACCGCTATTCGCCACGGCCAACATCACCCCCGTCACCATCGTTTCATTCACTTGAGTCACAGGACAGTCGTCCACTGGCCGCACTGCTCGTGTCATTGACAGTGGTGAAGTCGGAGCCTCATCGCAACACCGGCCGACGCGGCCACCATCATTCGGGGAGTTTCCTCCACCTCTTTTTTTTTTACTTTTAAATTATCATTTTGGGACAAAATGCATTGAGTGAGGGGGAGATATGCTTGTCAAAATTTTCATATTACTTATCCGATTGGTTGTTCTCTTGATTTCTTGATTTTATTAATTTAAGCTCTTCGTTTAATCCTTAGTTTTGCCTTGTCTCACTGTTTTCATATGGTTTTGTATCTATCTTGTTAGAAAATTCTAGGTTGCATGGTAGATTTTGGCATGATTAATTTTTGATTAAAATCCTTTATATGACATTTCTTTCTCTACTTCACATGATGCTTACCTAGGTACACAAGACAATTTTTGTGAGTTTTGAGCCTAATGAGCATGCATTATTTTTGCTCTTTGTTTCTTTGAGTGTGCCTAGCTAAATTAGTTGCATTCTAGAACTTGTGTTTAAATTCTTTTTGAGATTACATTGATTGAATATGATGCTTAAATGTGATTGAGGCACTAGGTTTTAACACTTTCTCTTCCCAAACAAATTGTCTACCCTTTAATTAATTTCCCTTAGTGAAACAATTTTGAGCCTTGACTTTTTTCTTGAAATTCACCATATTTTAGCCTAATCCATTTTTCTTAATTCTATTATTTTTGTCCCCTTTTTAAGACAAAATTGTCTTCAAAAAAAGAAGAAAAAACATATTCGAATAAATGCAGTCCAGCAGGAAAAAAACAAACACTGTGCAGAAAAAAACTGTGTAGAAACTGTTCGAATATGCAGTGCAGAAAAATCATTCAAATCTGCAGTAAAAAACAGAAAAAAAATAGCAGTGCAGTTCAAAAAAATATTGTTGAACAGTTTTGATTCGAATGGAAAAAAAGAAAAAAACAGTTTCAAATAAATCTTTGGGATAATTTTTGTCTTGAATTTTAACCCTTATTTTTCGGCCTGTATCCTACCCGAACCTTAGCCCCGTTACAACCCTTTTTAAGACCTCTTGATTTTCGCATCACATTCATACTTAGTAGTGGAGATTAGATTTAACCACAAGCTTATGGTAATGCTCTAATTAGTTTTGGCTCGAGTGATTTTCTCTACCCTTAAACACTTTGAGTGACATGAGCGATTCCTTGTGAGGGTACTTGGTTTGCATCATTGATGTTAGTAGGGTATTGGAATGTCGTTTTTGCTTAAATTTCTTAATCTTGCCATTTATCTATTTTGCTCCTTGTTTTCTTTTATGTTTAGATGCTTAATGATATAGGAAATTTTGAGACTTCGTGAAATTAAGGATGACATCTTGAACTTAGGTTTGTTTAATTTTGAGATACTTGAGGACAAGCATCGAATAAGTGAGGGGGAATTTGATGAGTATTTATTTTGGTTATATTTTTTGTCCTTATTTCGATTAAATATAAGTTTGAGGGACTTAACTGGGCTGTTTTATGTTGTTTCATGCAAGGGACGTGATGCTGGAAATAAGCTGGAATGCTGCAGAAAATGCTGGAGTCATGGGCAGATTCATGGGCATGAACTAGGGCATGAATGCTGATTGGGTGCCACGTCAGCACCTTTTAGAAGTTGACGTCAGCAGTAGTGATAGCTTATCAAGCCGCTTATCAGATAGCCTATCATCCAGATTTTAATTTTTAAAATTCAAACTTGGGATAATCATCTTATGTAATTTAAATTAAATTTGAGATTTATCATTTTAGTTTCTTAGGGTTTTCAGCTACTATAAATACCCCACTTTGGGGGTGAGTTAGATCATCAGTTGCTCATTGTTCTCTTCTACCTTGAGTTTAATAAAGTTCTCTATTTTCTCCATTTCTTTCATTATTTGATTAAGTATGATTTCTTCACCAACCATGCTTAACTAAATCCCCTTTAGCCAAAAGCAACGCCAAACCCGACTAAACTCGTGAGATTAAAAAAGTACTTCAATCCTTCAACAACTCTTTTTTAGATTCTATGTAAAATTGATTAGGCAATCGGCCTAATCTTTAGGCATCTCAATTGTTTCATTCCGAGAGCGTGCATCTGGTTGAAGTGGTTTAGATCTATCGTTGGGGACGAGGAAAAGCTTGTAGCCAATTCAACTCCCTAAGAACAAACATAGTGGCGGTCCACTAAGGGGAATCAAAATCGAAAACAATTCTCATCGAGACGATTATCCGAGCACGGGCTTCTCCAGCACTAACTCAGACTTGAGTTAGCATCGATTTCCGTAGCTAACCAACTAAAGCTTTACTTCAAGGATTGCCCTGGGAGTCGAATTTACCCAATAGAAGTAAGTTGCAAGGGTTGGGCCTTGTAGACTGTAACCGGCAAGAAAGTTGAAGAAAAATCAATTTCAGTGATCGAAGATGTCGTGGCAAAGCGTAGCTTGAGGCTAATTCAATCCATAATCCATTTTCAATACTTATTTTTCGTTCTTATTATTTTTCTTTATTACTCAAATCACTTCTCTAAAACCCCCCTTTTATTTTTACAGGTTTATTGGTCTAAGTCAGAACGAAAGAGTGTTAGAATTCCTATTCCCTGTGGATCGACCCCTACTCTCTCTATACTATTTTTATTCTTATTTATTGGAGTTTAAGGATTTATTTTTGACACTATACGACGCGTGTCAACGTGCATGGAAGGCAAGCTGAAGTGGTGATCAATTCATCTGCTCTAGATCCTGGATTCATGAATATGTATGTGCAAGTCCTGAAAACGTGAACAGCAGAATGCAGGAAAGAGAAGAGCCTAATATTCCAACTCTCTCTGATGCTACAGATCCTTCAGTAGCGTGTATCATGGATTCATATAATTTATTTCCATGTCATGTAAGGTTTTTTCGATGCCAATTTTGGTGGCCATGCATCCAGGTTTTCCTACTTTCAAACGCACAGAGTGAACTACTTCTTCATTGCTGATGATGTTCTCTTAAATTTTTTTCGGATATAAAGCTTGTCTAATAGGAGCTATCAAACGAGATAGAATTTACTGAAGTCTGTGAACCATGATATCAATAAACACAAGCTAATCGACCTAAAACTATTACAATTTTTTCACATTTTCCTTTCTTTTTCTTTCTTTTTCGGAACAATATTTTCCTCTTAACTTGACAACGGTAGCAAAAAGAAGGGACAACCAACAAAAATATTTTAGGTTAAAACGTGATAAAACAAAGAAAATGAAAAATAGGTCAAAGGGTTTTCCATCTTAGCCGCCTTTTGTAGAACTAATGTTTTGATATAATAATTGAAAAATATTTTGGACCAATTTGAAAAGAATTTAAAACTTGGTTTTAAGTCCAAACAACTTGAAATTATGTTTGAGATATTTTAAGAGGTTTTTGGCAAGACTTTTCATGCTTTTATATATCCAAACTTAACTTTTCACGTTACCCGTATTGATACGGCTGTACCCGTACCGATACCTTTTTGTCCCAAGTTTGGTCACTGCCAAAACTCGTATCGAAACAGGCTTGGCTGTTTCGATACGGATCGGGATCGTTTCGATACGCCTGGTAAGCGTACCGATCCCCTTTCAACCACCCCAACGGCTAATTTCCCAACGGTCATTTAAATGTGAAACCGTACCGATACGCCCTCAAGCGTATCGATACGCCTAGGCTGGCAAGAGCCCAACGGCTAGTTTCTAATGAAGGCCGTACCGATACGGGTCCAAGCGTATCGATACGGAAGGCCGCAGAACAGCATTAATGAAGGGAAATAAAGTCCTCAACGGCTCCAAATCATTCCCAACGACTAGTAACGGCTATAAACTCATCAAGAAGTATAAAAGGGACCTCCAAGCATCAAGTAAAGGCTAATGCTTCAATTGTTACAACATTGTGATGTCAAAATTTGTCTAGAGCTTTAATTGTACATTTCTTGCTTAGACAACACTTGTGAGCTTACATTGTTAAATTTGCTCAAGTGTTTAGGTTTTGGGTGAGTGCTTAGAATTGCAAACAAACACCTTTTAGAGGGATTTCTAGTTTGCTAAGTCTTTCTTTGTAAAGAGAGTGTTCCTTCAAGCTTTGGGTAGAAAGCTTTGAGGGTTGTAACGGTTTCCTCCTAATCCGAGAAAAGGGGACGAAATTCTTAGTGAATTTGTTTGGAAATTCTTAGTGGGGAGCTAAGGTAGTGGATGTAGACCTTGGTTAGAAGGTTGAACCACTATAAATCCTTGTGTCAAATTGCCAAATTTTCACCTCCCACTAAAACACCCAATTATCCAACTTCTCCACACTTGGCGAGCAAGAACGGTTGATCGAATCGAGCCCCACACAACTCAACAATTGGTATCAGAGCTTGGCTCAATCGAAGGGGATTCACATCCTATTGAGAAGATTCGGCAAGCTCGATCAACATTTCACCAACCGGCTCAATGGCACAATCAATCGACAAACCGCCTTTCTTCGACGGAAATCACTATGCCTATTGGAAGATAAAGATGAAATTCTTCTTGAAGTCAAGAGATTACAAGCTATGGGACATAGTTGAAGATGGTCCGTTCGTACCTCAAGGAAGCAAAGCGGAATGGAGTGCCGACGATCGCAAGAAGATGGAGCTCAATTGCAAAGCCTTGCACATGCTCTTTTGCCCAACCATCTATAAGAAGATGTCTTCCTGTGAGAGTGCCAAGGAAGTATGGGACAAGCTTGAAGTCACATACGAAGGAACCGATAAAGTCAAGGAGACCAAGATTGGGCTCCTCACCTTAGAGTATGAGAACTTCAAGATGGATCCGGAAGAGAACATCGAGAAGATGTTTGATAGATTCTCCACCATCACCAATGGTCTTAAAGGTTATGGAGAAGCCATCCCGGAAGAAAAGTTTGTCCGAAAGCTCATCTACTCCCTTCCCGAGTCATGGGACTCAAAGAGGACCGCCATCATCGAAGCCAAGAATCTCAAAACCTTGAAGCTTGATGAACTCATGGGGTCACTTCTCACTCACCAAATAATGAAGAAAAACAAAGAAGAGGAGAAGAATAAGAAGGAAGAGATTAGAGCGATGGGGAAGAAGAAGATCATGGAGCTAGGCATCAATGCTAGTGTCGTAGCTCTCAAATCCTCCACATGCCATCATGTAGATTCAAGTGAGGAGGAAAGTGAAGATGAAGAGATGGCCTATCTCTTCAACAAATTTGCCCGGTTCATGAAGAGCAAAATGGAAAAATCCAAGCATGAATCGATGAAGAAGATGAAGGACTCCCACAAATCCAAAAAGAATGGATCATCTTCAAAACAAACATATGTGGCCACTTGGAGTGATGAAGACT
Organism: Hibiscus trionum; assembly: GCA_030270665.1. Lineage (NCBI taxonomy): Eukaryota > Viridiplantae > Streptophyta > Magnoliopsida > Malvales > Malvaceae > Hibiscus > Hibiscus trionum. Next base: position 4,368,335 of record BSYR01000016.1, read on the forward strand.
CCACCGATGATGAAGTAGCTCACCTATGCTTGATGGCCCTCAATGAGGGAGAGGTAACTTCTAACTCATCTATTTCAAATTCTTATACATTTAATGAGTTGCAAGATGCCTATGGTGATTTGCTTTTGGAATTCAAGGCATCATTTTCTAAGAACAAAAAGTTGATTTCAAAAATAAAAATTAAAAATGATTTGCTTTCCAAAACAAATCTTGAACTTGAAGCAAGATTGAAAAATTTTGAACAAAAATGTTTTGATTTACAAAATTTGCTTCTTAAAGTTCAAAAAGAAAAAGATTTGATTTCCAATGAACTTAAAAATAGAATTTACTGAAGTCTGTGAACCATGATATCAATAAACACAAGCTAATCGACCTAAAACTATTACAATTTTTTCACATTTTCCTTTCTTTTTCTTTCTTTTTCGGAACAATATTTTCCTCTTAACTTGACAACGGTAGCAAAAAGAAGGGACAACCAACAAAAATATTTTAGGTTAAAACGTGATAAAACAAAGAAAATGAAAAATAGGTCAAAGGGTTTTCCATCTTAGCCGCCTTTTGTAGAACTAATGTTTTGATATAATAATTGAAAAATGTTTTGGACCAATTTGAAAAGAATTTAAAACTTGGTTTTAAGTCCAAACAACTTGAAATTATGTTTGAGATATTTTAAGAGGTTTTTGGCAAGACTTTTCATGCTTTTATATAGCCAAACTTAACTTTTCACGTTACCCGTATCGATACGGCTGTACCCGTACCGATACCTTTTTGCCCCAAGTTTGGTCACTGCCAAAACCCGTATCGAAACAAGCTTGGCCGTTTCGATACGGATCGGGATCGTTTCGATACGCCTGGTAAGCGTACCGATCCCCTTTCAACCACCCCAACGGCTAATTTCTCAACGGTCATTTAAATGTGAAACTGTACCGATACGCCGTCAAGCGTATCGATACGCCTAGGCTGGAAAGAGCCCAACGGCTAGTTTCTAATGAAGGCCGTACCGATACGGGTCCAAGCGTATCGATACGGAAGGCCGCAGAACAGCATTAATGAAGGGAAATAAAGTCCTCAACGGCTCCAAATCATTCCCAACGGCTAGTAACGGCTATAAACTCATCAAGAAGTATAAAAGGGACCTCCAAGCATCAAGTAAAGGTTAATGCTTCAATTGTTACAACATTGTGATGTCAAAATTTGTCTAGAGCTTTAATTGTACATTTCTTTCTTAGACAACACTTGTGAGCTTACATTGTTAAATTTGCTCAAGTGTTTAGGTTTTGGGTGAGTGCTTAGAATTGCAAACAAACACCTTTTAGAGGGATTTCTAGTTTGCTAAGTCTTTCTTTGTAAAGAGAGTGTTCCTTCAAGCTTTGGGTAGAAAGCTTTGAGGGTTGTAACGGTTTCCTCCTAATCCGAGAAAAGGGGACGAAATTCTTAGTGAATTTGTTTGGAAATCCTTAGTGGGGAGCTAAGGTAGTGGATGTAGACCTTTGTTAGAAGGTTGAACCACTATAAATCCTTGTGTCAAATTGCCAAATTTTCACCTCCCACTAAAACACCCAATTATCCAACTTCTCCACACTTGGCGAGCAAGAACGGTTGATCGAATCGAGCCCCACACAACTCAACAATTGGTATCAGAGCTTGGCTCAATCGAAGGGGATTCACATCCTATTGAGAAGATCCGGCAAGCTCGATCAACATTTCACCAACCGGCTCAATGGCACAATCAATCGACAAACCGCCTTTCTTCGACGGAAATCACTATGCCCATTGGAAGATAAAGATGAAATTCTTCTTGAAGTCAAGAGATTACAAGCTATGGGACATAGTTGAAGATGGTCCGTTCGTACCTCAAGGAAGCAAAGCGGAATGGAGTGCCGACGATCGCAAGAAGATGAAGCTTAATATTATATCATCTTATATGAACTCGAATTTCGGAATAAAAATATAATATCTTTGTATTTAATAAGAAAAAAACATGTTTTTTCGGAATAAAAATATGGGGGAAAGGATTGTAGAGAGATAAAAGACTGCATGCCACTGTCAACAATAGATATGGTTTTTACTTGATTGTAATAATTTTAAATAAAGTTTAAATAATAAAAATATGACTTGTCAACTCGCTTTCAACTCGACTAGACTCGGTCAAATACTCACCGTACCTTACATCCTAAAATTAAAATGCTTCCTCGATGCAGAGGAAGTATAGATTAATAAAAACTCTGCTTGTCTTTATTCCTAATCTCCTGCATTGGGCATTTTTCTTACGTATTGAAATTAACCTAATTTATTGCCATTTTATGTTTTAGTGAGAAAAGGAAAAAATGGTAAACGTTGAAAAACAAAAGAATATATTTAGTTTTAGAAAGGTAGAAAAATCATTTGAAGGAGTTTGATGGTTTTAACTGCAGCATTTATGATGGAGTTTAGAATTAATGGTTTATGGTAATAGTGGGGCCTTGGTTTGGGTAAAAATCTCCTGCCCCCTAACCATGCCTCCTTCTATGCCCCTGCCTAAAAATACTTAAAAATTAAATCTTGTCCCATAACCCTAATTTTCATATCCTAAACCCCAAACCCTAAACCCTAAAAAATACACCATACCCCTAATTCCCTACACCCTAACCCTAAGCCCCAACCTTAAACCCCAAACTCTAAACCCTAAACCCACTATTTTAAAGTGGGGACACAAATGGGGGCATACTTTGGGGGCAGATGATTTCCATCCCCTTGGTTTAAGCATGTCTGTCTACTTTCTTATTGTTTCAAATAGTTTGAGTTTGATGAGAAAGAAATCAGATATGGGTTCCATAACCATTTCCAAGGCTTTCCTTCTCCTTCTTCTTCTAGCTGCTGTTGTTCTCGTTTCTTCTCAAGTGGCAGCTCGAGATTTTGCTCAAACTACCACCCAAATCAACAATGGTCGAGATTTTGCTACCTTCACAAATAAAATGCCACCTTACTATGTAGTGGAAGTAAAAATAAAATAAAATAACGATTTTCTCCGGTCCCTGACTAAGCGCTCCATATTTCTTAATTTATTATCCATTGAATTAATTAAGAGAAGATAAAACTCAACAAGTGTCCCTGTGAAAAAACGGATGTCATTCATCTCAAGAGACACAAGTTCATTATTATTTTGTGTAATGTTATTTTCATTATATGGATTATGATAGAACATTAAGATAGAAGTGATTAAATCATGTGACCGGATAAAATCTAAAAGGGATCATTAATATATTTTGAGATAAATATATTTATGAAAATGTCGTTGGAAGATGGCTAGAAATAATTTTAGCATTCGGTAATTTTAAATGTGTGAGGTTTAGTCATAGTACTTTAGTAGAATGACTTACAACTTAAATAATTATGTAATTAATATACGAAGAATCAAAACTTAATCACATATTATTTTAGCTCATATTATATAAGTCTAATGTGTGAAAGTTTACTGAATTTCTATAATTTGAGATAATACTCCTTCATTTCATTCATTCCAATCTGTTTTTATAAAGAATGCATGCACGTTAATATAGTGCAGTGGCTAACAGATTAGGGTTTCTTTTGCCAGCTCATGCATGGCCAGCTAATACCCAAGGTTGTTACAACAACCATTTCCGCGCTTTAGTGTAGCTGGGAAAACCTTCTCGAAGGCTCTATTTGTTAACATTTCCCCTGCTGTCTAAGATCTTCAGAATCTCGAACACAAAGTTGATGGCGATATAGTGCAAAGGCTTGAATGGAGATGGGCTTTGTAAGTATGTCCGCAACTTGAGCATTGGCAGGGACGTAATTGACTTGAAGTTGCTGGGAGAGCACCTTTTCACGAACAAAAAATAGATCCAACTCTACGTGTTTTGTCTTGGCATGCATCACTGGATTTGCAGCCATGGCTACTGCACTAGTGTTGTCATTCCAAATGACAGGAATAGATGGTAGAGAAATGAACATGTCATTGAGAACCTCTTGAAACCAAAGGTTGTCTGCAGTAGCATCAGCAAGGCTCCTGAACTCTGCCTCGGCTGTGGAGCGGGAGACAGAACGCTGCTTGCGAGAGCTCCAGGAAAGAAGATGCTCACCAAGGTAAGTGCAGTAGCCAGAGATGGATCTTCGATCGTCAGGATCACTGCCCCAGTCCGCATCGGCAAAGGAGTGAAGTGCAGAACTAGAGTTCTGATGAGGCGTGAACCATAATCCAAAGTCCAAGGTTCCTTTTAAGTAGCGTAAAATGCGTTTAACCGCAATCCAGTGTTGATCAGTAGGTTTGTACATGAATTGTGCAACTTTGTTCATGGAGAAGGCAATGTCCGGACGAGTATGGCAAACATACTGTAGAGAGCCAACAATGCTTCTGTATAATTGTGGATCTGAAAGAGGAAGCCCATCATCTTTTAAGAGTTTCGAGGATGCTACCATGGGAGTTGGAACACTACTTGTGTCCCGTAGATCAGTCTTGACAAGAAGCTCAATAATGTACTTCTTTTGAGATAAGAGTAGACCACCATTAATGTGCAATGCTTCAATGCCAAGAAAAAAATGAAGTGGACCTAGATCCTTTAGTGATAACTGATTGTCCAGCTGAGTAATAACAGATGCAACACGAGAGGGAGAAGCACCGGTGATCAAAATATCATCCACGTACACTATAACATATGTAGGTAGATCCTCATACTGGGAAACAAATAAGGAGGCATCAGCACCAGAAGATCGAAAGCCCAAATTCTCAAGAGAAGCTTTGAGTTTGGTGAACCAGTTTCGAGGGGCCTGTCGAAGACCATAGAGAGATCGTTTGAGCTTGCAAACAAGAGTGGAACCAGTAGAGGAATTTTGAGCAAAGCCTTCAGGTTGAAGCATATATACATCTTCAGTGAGGTCACCCTTTAGAAAAGCATTATTCACGTCAACTTGGTGAATATGCCAGCCATGAGAAGTTGCCAACGATAACACAAGATTAACAGTAAAGGATTTGACAACTGGACTGAATGTTTCAGTGAAATCAGCACCAGCAAATTGAGAGTATCCTTTGGCTACTAATCGAGCCTTGTAACGTTCCACAGATCCATCAGCATTATATTTAATGTGAAAGATCCATTTGCATCCAATTGCACGTTTGTCATGAGGGAGGGGAACCAGATCCCATGTGTCATTCTCAAGAAGAGCAGTGTATTCAGCTAGAACAGCTGACTTCCAGTGAGGCACTTGCATAGCATGATGAACATCGAGAGGTGTATCATGCACTTGAAGATGATAAACCTTAGGTTTAAAGATGCCTGACTTGCTTCTGGTAACCATGGTATGACTAGGCATGATTGTGGAAGAGGGTTCTGAGGAAGATGAAGTAGGGATGATGGAAGGATTAGGTGTAGATGGAGGAAATATAGGTGGTTGAGTTGTGTCTGTTGGGAGAGGAGTAGTTGTAGGAAGTGGGGAAGGAGGAAGTATAGGAGGAGAAGTAAGTGAGGTGGAAGGTTCAGGGGATGGACAAGTAGTAGGGGAAGGAGAAGTACTAGGAGCTGGAGCTGGGGATGTAGTAGAAGGAGAGGGAGATGTATGTGGAATCGTAGAGGTGGGTGAAGAGGAGGGATGAACATGTAATGGAGGTGAACTTGTATGAGGAGTAGTGGAGGGGAGTGTGGGTAGTTGATTTTGACAGGGGAAAATAGTTTCATTGAATTTGACATTGCGAGATATAAACTTTCGGTTGGAGGAAGGATCAAGGCAGACATACCCTCGATGTGTAGGAGAGTAGCCTAGGAAGATGCATGGTTTTGTATGAAAGTCGAATTTATGTCGTTGAAAGGGGCGTAGATGAGGGTAACAAAGGCAACCAAATACTTTGAGAAAAGCATAGTTTGGTGAAAGATTGTAAAGTTTCTGATAGGGTGAGATGTTACCAAGGGATTTGGATGGCATCGTGTTGATTAAATACACCGCACTTAAGACAGCATGAGACCAATGATGAAGAGGAATGGAGGCATGAGCAAGGAGAGTGAGAGCTGTTTCAATTAGGTGCATGTGCTTCCTCTCAACTACACCATTCTGTGGTGAAGAATGAGGGCAAGTGATACGCAACTGGATGCCCAATTGTGCTAGAAGAGGCTCAAGAAATTTGAATTCCCCACCTCCATCGACTTGTACTGCCAGTAACTTTGTAGAGAATTGAGTTTCAATAAATTTGTAGAACAATTCAAACGCTTTGCATGCATCAGATTTCTTTCTGAGAAGATAAATCCAAGTAACACGAGAGTACATATCAACGCAAGCCATGTAATAAGAGAAACCATCAGATTGTATAGGTGCAAGACCCCAAAGATCAATTTTAACTAACTGAAATGGTGTTGAATACACGGTTGTAGAATCATGATAAGGGAGAGTATGATGTTTGCCTAATTGACAAGCATGACAAAGATCTGAACTGCTAACAACAAGCTTTTTATTTAAAGCAATATTAACAACATCAACAGTGGGATGACCCATCCTATTGTGCCATAACCAATAGTCATTGCTGGTGGTGGTCAATGAGATGCTTGGTGATGAAGATGGAACTGATGAAGCAAACTCGTACAAGCCATTCCTCTGAGTGCCTCGGAGAAGAACATTCCCTGTCACCTCATCCTTGATAACACAATGATTAGGATGAAATTCAAAGAACACAGCATTGTCAGTAGCAAATTTAGAAACTGAGAGAAGATTGCGAGTAATAGCAGGGACATGTAGAAGATGCTCAATAAGCAAAGGCTTAGTGGAAGTGTGAAGAATAGAATAACCAGCATGTGAAATTGAAAGGGAAGATCCATCACCGATGTGGACATTGCCCTGACCTGAGTATGGTTGCACCTTGGTGAACTGAGAAGGATCATTCGTCACATGGTGAGTGGCACCTGAATCGAGGAACCAGCTGGAGAAGTTGCCTACAAGAGCATTGACCTGAGGAGAGTCAGAGGGAGTTTGAGGAGAAGCTTCAGTAGGAACAAAAGGAGTATAGCCAGCTTCAGCAGAATCAGGAGAACAGCCACAATTGTGAGCTTCAATAGAGGATGAGGACTGAGCTTTAAACTCCTGATTGAATCGGTGCCAACAACGATCCGCAAGGTGGCCAAGCTTGCCACAGATTTGACATTGAATGCGCGGTCTCCCTTTGAACCGACCACCAGTGAAGGATGTAGTTGAAGATCTGCCACCACGAGATCCAGAGTGAGGGGAGTAGCTTGTTTTCGAATCAGACTCAGATCCAGAGGAACACGTGGTTGTATGAATGCCAATGGGCAATCGTAAAGGATCAGCCAGACGAGTTTCAGCATCAGTAAGTAGTGAAACAGCTCCATCAAAGGAGTAAGGTTCTTTGCTAGCTGTGATCACAGCAATCACAGATTCAAAATCTGAAGGCAAACCGTTTAGGATTGTTGCTACCTGTTCAAGTTCAGAAATGGGATTTCCACAAAGAGCTAGGAGATCACAAATCTCTTTGATTTGCCCAGAAAATTCACTGATGGAGAGAGAACCTTTCTTGAGTGTGCGAAGGCGACAATGTAAATGCATGATCCGAGTTGTGGAAAGCTTTGAGTAACGAAGAACAAGGGTGTCCCAAATGGAAGCAGCTGTTTCAGATCCAACAAGATGAGATAAAATGGAATTACTCACAGTGGAGAGGAGCCAAGACGCAAGAGAACTATCATATTTAAAGAAGTGTTGGTAAGCCGGATTTGGTGATTTTGTGCCATCAGCAGCAACCAAAAACTTGGCTGGAGGAGTATACTCTGAATCGAGATAGTGCTCTAATCCTTGGCCACGAATCATCAATAGAACCTGCTGACGCCATAGCAGGAAGTTTGTGTCATCCAAACGAACACTGATTTGTTTGTTGAAGAAACCAGATGAAGAGGATGAATCATCGACAGCAGCGGTGGAAGAATCAGCAGAAGCATCGATGGCCATGGCAAGAAATAATTAAAGAACTAAACCATGATCGAAAAAGGAAGAGATACCATGTGAAAGTTTACTGAATTTCTATAATTTGAGATAATACTCCTTCATTTCATTCATTCCAATCTGTTTTTACAAAGAATGCATGCACGTTAATATAATGCAGTGGGTAACAGATTAGGGTTTCTTTTGCCAGCTCATGCATGGCCAGCTAATACCCAAGGTTGTTACAACAACCATTCCCGCGCTTTAGTGTAGCTGGGAAAACCTTCTCGAAGGCTCTATTTGTTAACATAATGGTCCCTTCATTAGTTGATTGTAACTCATGAACGAAATGTTACTTAATATATGAATAATTGGAAAAATTATGGATTAGAAATATATTGTGAAAAGAAAAACTTAATTAAGTAATTATATTTTCTCAGAATAAATTATTTTTGAATTAATTTAATAACTTTCAATTATTATTTCACTGAGTCCAAAGTAAAAAGTTAAATTATAAAATATCAATATCAAGATTATGGGGTTGAAAATTAAAATAATAATTAAATAGTTTTTTTAGTATTCTAATAAAGTAAAGTTGTAATGATTCCTAATCTCCTGCATTGGGCATTTTTCTTACGTATTGAAATTAACCTAATTTATTGCCATTTTATGTTTTAGTGAGAAAAGGAAAAAATGGTAAACGTTGAAAAACAAAAGAATATATTTAGTTTTAGAAAGGTAGAAAAATCATTTGAAGGAGTTTGGATGGTTTTAACAGCAGCATTTATGATGGAGTTTAGAATTAATGGTTTATGGTAATAGCGGGGCCTATAAATAGAGAGCGGGGATGCCTTGGTTTAAGCATGTCTGTCTACTTCTTATTGTTTCAAATAGTTTGAGTTTGATGAGAGATATGGGTTCCATAACCATTTCCAAGGGTTTCCTTCTCCTTCTTCTTCTAGCTGCTGTTGTTCTCGTTTCTTCTCAAGTGGCAGCTCGAGATTTTGCTCAAACTACCACCCAAATCAACAATGGTCAGCTGCTGCTGCTACTACTGCTAACATGCATGCCTTTCTATTTATTTATTTCTTTATCTAAGCCTTTCAATCGTATTACATAAATGTCGTAATTGATATTGCAGCTGAGGTCACTACTAATGCAACTGAGGCTGAGCTTGGAGATGCCAAGCACCCCTACGGCAGCGGATACGGAGGCGGATATAGTGGACATGGCAACGGAAATGGAGGACACGGTAGTAGCGGAAATGGTGGACACGGTAACAGCGGACACGGTGGAGGAAATGGTGGACATGGCAACAACGGGCACGGTGGATACTACGGTGGAAATGGTGGACACAGTAACAGCGGACACGGTGGAGGAAATGGTGGACATGGCAACAACGGACACGGCGGAAATGGTGGAAAAGGTAGCGGACAAGGTGGACACGGCGGCGGACAAGGAGGAAAAGGTGGCGGAAATGGTGGATACGGTGGCAGTAGTGGTGGACACAGCAACAGCGGAAATAGTGGATACGGTGGATACTACGGCGGAGATGATGGACACGGTGGCAGAAATAAATAATATGGCGGTGGACACAAAGGGTACAACGGCGGGGAAGGAGGTTACCGAGGTGGAGATCAGGAGAAGGTTATTCAATGTGATCCTCTCATACTCGGTCACTGCTGATGATTCCTTTGCAAAAGGCATGTATCTTAATAAATGGTCATAGCAAGTTCTAGAATTTGCTACCTTCACAAATAAAATGCCACCTTACTATGTAGTGGAAGTAAAAACAAAATAAAATAACGATTTTCTCCTGTCCCTGACTAAGCGCTCCATATTTCTTAATTTATTATCCCATTGAATTAATTAAGAGAAGATAAAACTTAATAAGTGTCCTTATGAAAAAACGGATGGCATTTATCTCAAGAAACACAAGTTCAATCACAATGTTTGTAAAGTGTATGTACATTGTCAAGGGATTAAGAATTTATTATGATTGGGTGACCTAATTAATATTATAGTTATAATTTGGTCACTCTCCCATTTAAATTCAAACGGGCGTTAAAATGTTATTTTTCAGGTAACAAATAGGCCACTCAAAATTTAGTAAAGTTACAATCAGGTCACTCAATTATTAAAACTTACAATCGGGTCACTCTTCCATTAAAATTCAAACAAATATCTAACAAGGCTTGATATGATAATAGTTTTACTCCTTGAAACTTATATAGCCAATCAATTTAGTCCTAATTCAAATAATTTAATAAATTTAACCTTTCATATTTAAAAATATATCAGTTTAGTGTTACTTATTATAAAATAAATTTCTTAAGTTATCTGCAAGCATGTGTGTTTTCATTAAAAAATTGTATAACTTTTGCAATAATTTTGTGACAAACGTGTCTTTCTGTCACTAAAATTGAAACAACGGCTTGATCTAATAACAATTTTAGTCCCTAAAACTTATTCATTCTATTAATTTGGTTGTAAGTGGAACCAATTCAATAAACCTAACCCTTCATATTTAAAAAGTTCAACATTGTACCATCTTGACACGCCCTCCGATCACTTACCACACTCCATGTTATTGCCCATCAGTTCGATAATCAACAAATGTGATAGCTCTGCAGACACAGACACTTCACTATTGGAAACTTGACAAACTAATGGAATAGACTCATCATGGCCTTAACATCGCCTTCTAGTACACATAATCACTTCACCAATGGAATTTTCCAATTTGAATGGTTAAGCTTATTGAATTATTTCAAATTAGAACAAAATTCATAAAATGCATAAGTTTCAGGGTCTAAAATTGTTATTATACAAAGTAGTTTCAATTTAAATGACAAAATGACATATTTGTGACAAAATTATTGCAAAAATTATACAATTTTTAATGAAAATACACAGACTTAAGAAATCTTTTTTATAATAAAATGACTAAATTGATATGTCTTTTAAATATGAAGGGTTAACTTTATTGAATTATTTGAATTAGGACTAAATTGATATTATATTTTAGTTTCGAGGACTAAAATTGTTATTATACCAAGCCTTGTTAGATATCCATTTGAATTTTAACGGAATAGTGACCCGATTGTAAGTTTCATAACTGAGTGACATGTTTGTAACTTCACTAATAATTGAGTGACATGTTTGTAACTTCACTAATAATTGAGTGACATGTTTGTAACTTCACTAATAATTGAGTGGCCTGTTTGTCACTTGACAAATAAAATTTTGACGTTCGTTTGAATTTAAACGAAAAAGTGACTCGATTATAACTAGAATGTTTTTGAGAGACTCAATTATAATTTTTAATAATTGGGCAACCTTCAATGTAGTTTACCCAAAAGAAGGAAAAAAAACTTGCAAAAGCAAGACTAAATGTTCTACAAGAGTAAAAAAAAGCATTCATTTTAATGAGAAAATAGAAGATTTATTAATAAAAGAAATGTTAAATACACATTTGATACCTGAACTAGACATGTTTTTTCAATTGGTATCTATATTTTGTTTACTCTCAAATTAGTACTTGAACTAATCACCTCATCCCCAGTTAACATCTAAAAAAAATTTACACACAAGTTGATACCCGAAATTTAATTTCACCCACTATTTTGGCATTGTTATTATCATTTTTAGTACTCAAAACTTATACATTCTATCAATTTTGTCATAATTCAAAATAATTCAATAAATTTAGCATTTCATAAATTTAGTCATTTCTGTGATATTGTCAAACGAAATGAATCTATCGGCTCGAAGTAACAGTTAGATAATTGCATTCTACAATAAAACAACAATAAGTTATTGTTAAAATTTTATGGCATAATGCCAAAGAAATGCCCCTAACGTTTGATTGGATAGTCTCTTTGGCCCTTTTTTGATGTACTTGAACCCTCAACGTTTTATTTTAGGTCAAAATAGCCCCTCCATTGACGAAAACTGTTAGTCAACTAACGGTAAATGGCTTGAGATGATGTGGCAAACCTATATGGCAATGCATGCTGACATAGCAATGCCATATAAACAAAGATATTGACTTGACATAATGACACACCAATCAAAAAATTAATTTTATAAAACTATATATTAATTATTTTTATGTTGATGTGTCATTCTGTCAAGTCATTCAAGTTATTTCTATTTAGTTGACTAATAGTTTTCATCCATAGATGGGTCATTTTCACTCAAAATGAAACGTTGAGGGTTAAAGTGTTGCAAAAAAGAATAGAGGCAAAAGTGACTATCCAATCAAACGTTAGAGACATTCTTTGACATTACTTCAAATTTTATTATAACAAGAAAGTAATATAAAAATTTCGGGAGAAGACCAATTAATTCAAGATAATAATAAAGAATAATTTGATAGTTTTTTTTAAATAAATAGGGTTAAATCTATTGAATTGTTTCAAACTAATTTCAAATTGATAGCATATATATATTTTGATACCGACTTGAGAGAAAAAATTATTTGGCTACCAACTTGAGAGAATGTGCATAGTTGATGTATCAATTTGAGAGTAAAAATTCTTTAAATACCAACATGAAAAATGTGACTGATTCAAGTACCAAATGTATTTTCAAGTACCAACTTGAGAGCATTCCCCCTGGGGAAATAATAATATTTTCCCAATATGTAGCGACTAATTTTTTTGAAATACAAATATCTATAAGTGTAGGTATGGTGGAAAGGATATTTTAGAAATTTTGAAATATGGGTTAAAAAAGGAATTTTAGAAACTGAGGGGTAAAAATAGATTTTAGAAAATTGTTTGGAAAAATATTAGGGGGTTTTAAAATTGTTTTAAAAGAGGGTTTTGGAAAAATATTTTAAAATAGGTAAATTTGAAAAAGGTGTTTTAAAAATAGAAGGAGTCGCCACCGACCACTTTGAAATGGTAGACCGGACACCGGAAATAGAAACCAGAGATTCGAAAGGGTTCGGGAGTCGGTTACACGCGAGGAAGGGTTACCACCCTCGACGTGCCCAAAATTGGTACCAAAACTTTACCACTTAATTAAAATCAAATTTTACGAATTAAAGTGACAATTTTAACCGGAACTTGGTTATATACGCGAGTAAATTTCAAAAATCCTGATATTCGAGAGCGAACACCCGAACCACCACCACTACGACTGGTGTTGACCTCGTTCATTTCCGAATAAAAGGACATCACAAATTTGAAAACAATTTTAGATTTTTTTAAAAAAAGAAAAAAAACTAAATACATAACTACAAGATTAAATCTAATCTAAAGTCCTACGGCGCCAAAGGAGTCGATACCCAAGTATTTGAAATATCGTTCCCATGCGAAAACCGGGACCGTGAGTTAATAATGACTAAATAAGAACTCAAAAATCCGAAAGAGACGAGATTAAATGAAAAGGAAAATTTAAAGTACGAAAATTAAATAAGTTATAAACACATGCATATACATATATAGGTATAGTTATACGAAAAGCTTATTGTAATGATAATATATATATATATATATGTATGTGACTACATAAAAAACCATAATATGTATATATGTATACATACATACATACATACATACATACATGACTTCGTAAAGAGAAAGTAAATAATTAAGACGTGCGACGATAGGGACCTAGACGGTAATAAAACTACCTAAAGAAAATTAAATCGACAGAGAATGGACCAAATTGAAAAGACACAAGAATTAAGAGGGGGCAGACGAGGGATTGGACCATCCGGAACTCAATTAAAATCGATACAGGGACGAATTTGAAATTTTTTGAAAAGACGCGAGGACTGCGTAGATGGTTTCGGGATGCGGAACGGCTTGGGGTGCAATTACGAGGACACGGAGGTCCTTAAAACGAATTAACCCCTTTTATTTAATTAAAACCATATATAAAGCATTTTAAAAAACATTTTGGCCCTTTGGCCTAAATTTAAAACGATCTCCCCCCTTCTGCTCTCTCAATTTCCGACACCCCAACGCCGTCCCGGGCGCCGTTAGCCGGCGTCGGAAACCCTATAAAAAAACTTTCACACCCCTTTTTCCGAGAACCTTCGAAACCTGAAAAACGAAAAGCCAAAAAACGAATGACAGCACCCCTCTTTTTGGAAACTCGCACTCCTCTTTCTGGGTTGCCCCACTGTCGCATCACTGTCGTCTCACCATTCGTGCCACGTTGAGGCACACCGGCTTCTTGACGACTGAAGACAGGTCGACGAAAGGGTCAACTGTTGCCTGAAGGTAAAGATTTCTTTTTTTTACTTCTTTTTTCGTTTCGATGCATGCAACGAATGAGAAAAATGGCAAATACCTTGAATGTTTTTTTTTTTGTATTGATTTTCTCTTTGGATTCTGACCCCTTTACAATGGTTGTTTCTCGGTCTTTATACCCGAGTTGTTTGGAAAAGTAAAAAAAATAAAAAACTACATTGGTTGCCTTGCAATTTCTGATATGCTCTGTGTGGTCTCTGCATTTTGCCTTTTGTTGCATGGTTGACCTTGCTCCTTTATTAATTTTTGTTTCTGTTGTTGTTTTTGGGTATCTGACTGCTGTGTTTTTTGTGTTTGCATGTCGGAATTGTCTCGATCGGGAGTGCCGGGGCGTGCTGGTGGCAGAACGGGGAGGAGACATGCCTCTGAAACGGCAGACGCGTGATGGTTGCAGGCGAAGCGTCAGGCGCGTGGGGACTCGAAGGGTCACTATGAGCCGTTAGATCGAGATTCGATCTAACGACTGGGATCTCGTGCTGCGCAAGCTTAGAAGTGAAGGGCCTCTAAGGTTTCGTCTTGGGACAATCTGGACCGTCAGATCGCTACCAGATCTGACGGCTATCGATGTGCGGCGCTGGGACATCAATGGGGCGCGTTAGGGTTTCCTTTCTGGGGAGATCTGGACCCTTGATCTGAGACCAGATTCAAGGGCTGTAGTGTGTGGCGGCTACAAGGAAATATTAGATTGTTAGGGTTTTTTGGTCAATGTGGGCCAAAACAGGCCTGCTTATGTAAATATATTTTTTGGGTTTTGTATTATGGACTCTTATTATTTAATATGGGCTTTATTTATTCTTATTTAGGTTATTTATTTATCTTATAATAATATTGATCACAATAATAATAATAATTAAAATAATAGTGTTAAACAAACAATAATAATAATAAGAATAATAATAATAATAATGGTAACATTAACATACTATAGCAATAATAAATAATAGTAATAATAATAATAAGTGATAACACTATCAAATAATAAAAGGTGATAGATAATAAATAATAGCAAATAATATAATGATAATAGCAATAATAAGGCATAATAGTAATGACAATATAATAACAATAGTAGTAACATGATACATATATATATATATTCTTTTTCTTTTTCTTTTCTTTTTTTCTTTATTGATTTTTATTTTTATTTTATTTTTAATTGTTATTATTTTAGCCCAATACAAGCTCAAAATGCGAACAAAAAAGTTTAAGTTTCGGGACAAAATTAGTGATTACAGTTGCCCTTATTTGCGTATGCTTGTGGAACAAGGATAAAGCAAAGACCATAAGCACTAATTTTGTCTCACTTCCCTGTTGGATGTGAGTGATCCGCTACACCACCGATGACGAGACAAGGTCAGGAGATTAGATTGGATCAAGCTACGACTCCGACGAAGAGGCATGATCCAGAGAGTTAGTGGAGATCAAGCTACGACTTAGATGAAGAGGCATGATCTAAAGAGTTAGTGAAGATCAAGCTACGACTTAGATGAAGAGGCATGATCTGAAGAGTTAGTGAAAATCAAGCTACGACTTAGATGAAGAGGCACGATCTGAAGAGTTAGTGGAGATCAAGCTTGTTGAGTGGATCGAATGATCAAACTAAACCAAGAGGGGGTGAATTGGATTTTTAAAGTTCTTGGTGGTGGAAATTGCAAATAAAAAGGTAGACAAGGAATTTTAGAGTGGTTCAAGTTCCAAATGAACTCTACATCCACTACCTTAGCTTCACTAAGGATTTGCAACAATTCCACTAATTGCTCTTCCCCTTTTCTAGGCTAAGGAGGTAACCCTTACAATTTTTGGTCAAATTTTCTACCCAAAATTTGACCCAATCCTCACACAAATGAAACAAAGAATTTGTTGGCTAAGGAAGTATCTCTCAATACAAATTGTAGCTCAATTACAAGCATTCAACCCAATTGAAATGATAAGAATGAAAAATATAATTGGGGTTTCTAGACAATAATGGAATTTAGGCACAAATGCTTGGATTTGATGTTTTGATGTTTGCTTTAGGATCAATAGTTGTTGCTGAGGTTTACAGAGGTCCCTTTTATACCTTCTCATTGATTTCTAGCCGTTGTGGTTGTTGCATTCATCAATAGAGCCGTTGGGGGTGTTATCTTCCCTCCATAAATACAGTCTGCAACCAACCGTTTCGAAACGCCCGACCCTGTTTCGAAACAGACCAAAATAGAAAGAGTCGTTGGGGTGCATTAAATAACCCGTATCGAAACGGTCAAAGACGTTTCGATACGGTAAGAGCCCGTTTCGAAACTTGTTTCGAAACACTTTGCCACTGTCAAGGTTCGTATCGAAACGAATTGAGATCGTTTCGATACGCCTTAACTATTTGTTTAAAATAAGTTAAAAACATTCAACGGACATATTTTTTAAAACAATTTCAAAGTCGTTTCGAAACACTTGATGTCGTTTCGATACGGTTGCTCAATTTTCTTAAGTCGTTTTGAAACTTGTTTCGAAACACGGGTTGACAGTGTTGAAAATGTTTCGATACCCATTTCGAAACATGGACTCACAGTTTCAAAACTATTTCGAAACGCCTTAGGCCGTTTCGAAACGGTGACTCAAAAATCACTTTTTTGGCTTTAAGAACACTTAGAAAATATTTGATAAACTTAGTTTTTAACTTAGGCATATTGTTTAAAACATGTAGAGAGGTTTGAGGACTTAAAAATTCGTTTTTACATTTTCAATTTAGTCCTTAGGTTCTTTAGTTATATCAAAAATTAAAATATCGGTTTCACAAAGCTACGACTTAGATAAAGAGGCATGATCTGAAGAGTTAGTGAAGATCAAGCTACGACTTAGATGAAGAGGCGTGATCTGAAGAGTTAGTGAAGATCAAGCTATGACTTAGATGAAGAGGCATAATCTGAAGAGTTAGTGAAGATCAAGCTACGACTTAGATGAAGAGGCATGATCTAAAGAGTTAATGAAGATCAAGCTACGACTTAGATGAAGAGGCATGATCTGAAGGATAGATTGGAGATCAAGCTATGACTTAGATGAAGAGGCATGATCCGATTAGATTGGAGACCAAGCTACGACTTAGATGAAGAGGCATGGTCCGATTAGATGGGGTGGTCAAGCTACGACTCCAACGAAGAGGCATGACCGAAGATCCGCTACGCCACCAACGACAAGACAAGATCCAAATAGAATGGTTGATCAAGCTACGACTCTAACAAAGAGGCATGATCAAAGGTCTGCTACACCATCAACGGTAAGACGAAACCTAAAGATGAGGAGTTCCGGTACACCATCAACGGCACACCAAGATCTAGTGTTGAAGGAGATCCGCTACCATCAACGGCAGGGCGAGATCTGAAGGGAGAAGAGTTGGTGTTGTAGTTGCCTCTCTTGGTGGGTTTAACTTCTTTATTGATTCGGTTTTTGTTGGTGTGGCTTTCCTTTGAGAGTTCGCCATCTTTGTTTTTGACATGTTTGTATGAATGAGGTATGTGTGCTTAGTATGGATGCATGTAACTTGATGCATAGTGTAGATGCTTGACGTGAGTGCGTGATGAATGTACTGATGCTGATGCGAATGATATGTAATGCAGTTGATCCTGATGTTTGACATTCAAAGGGATGCCCCCTGATTTCATAGTCATACTGGCTCAGTCTTGTCCGTTTTTGTTCTGTCCTGTAGCCTTGGTCAAATGACTAGTGTTGCCTTGTGCGATGATGCCCCTTGACTTTTCGTGGTCTTGACCATATTCTAGTGAAATGTCTCTTCCTTGGGGGGAAGGTCAACTTATGGGTGTCTCTTTGGTTAGAGTTCGTCCTTTGTGTAAATGATTGACACACTTATCGTTGGTCCCTGTACTTTTGGACCTTTTCGTAAAGTAATGCAGAGAAATCTTTTGTTTCACTACAAAACTCAGACCACATGCTATTTACTCCAATGTTAGATGCTTGTTAGAGAAAACGAGGTTTTTTCTTCGGATCATGGATAGCCCAAGCTACATCAGATACCTTGAATATCAAGTGTAGGAGCGACAGTGAAATGACTTACCAGGGATACCCCGAGCATCTCTTATGTCTAGAAGACCTCATAAGTTGGGTTGATATCTAAAATGTGAAGTACAACATGACTTATTCTGGTTCATTATTAATATTTTTTTTTATTTTTCGTAGTACCATTTGAAGATTTTGGCATTATTTCGCTTTAGTAGAGTTTTAGGGAAATCAAATCATCACATTCCTTTGGCTTGAAGTTAAAGATGGAGTAAACACCAAAACCCATAGTTACTCGGTATTGTCATGATTTGAAAATATTACCATCACTCGTGAAGCTAAGGTTTTTGAATTTAAATGGTGCAATGCAACCTTATTTGCCCTTTTGCTATAGTGGAGTGCCCCAAAATTTCCACACTTTTATCCGAAATGCCTATTATCAGGCTTCGGACATTGGAGTGCCTTTTTTATTTTATTTTATTCTTTTCCCCTCCTTTTTTGTTTTTTGTTTTGTTTTTTTTACTTTGGCCTCAATTTAGACCTTTTAATTTTAAAGAAATCAATCTTGATGCATTAATGCCCTACGGGCTTAAACAAATGACCAACTTAAGTCGGGATGTTAGTCACAAATTAGTTATCTTCGTAACTTCCGATTTCTAATAGACACAAGCTGCTCGAATTCAACCTTCGGGTCACAATCAATGTCCATCGCACAATTGATATACGAGGGTTCGATAAGCAGATATACACGAAAAGAAGAGATAATTGAGACACAAAATGCGATGCATCCTTTCATTGAAAATAAAAACATTGAGTCATATGCTTTTACAAAAGATCATCACCGCCTTCGGGCTTAAGCGGGTGAGTTTGATTCAATGCACTACTTCAAAAGAGATTAAAAGCAACATGGAAACCTGCGAGAGTTTTAAACCGGTAAGCATGGTTAAGTTTGGATAGATCCTACCCTTAGGCCTCCTTTTCTAGAAATGTCAGATCAATGCTCAGATTTTCTAGGAGTTCTTCCACTGTTGGTTCCTCGGCACCATTTTCATCCATTTCCTTAACAACATCCCCAAACGGTGCTTCAAAGTGCCCAATTGGACCAATGAATCCTCTCGGCAAAAACATTTGATCTAGAGGGGGGGAAAACACGGGCTCTACCTCCCCTTGGTCTTTTGTTTCTTCTCCTTCCTTAGGCTCGTAGCCTAATCCGAAGCGGTCTCTCTTAGCAACCACGTTTGCCCCAAACTCAGATACTGAGGACTTTCCCTTGACTGAAGCAGTTATAAGCCTCAGGGTTAGTTCTCCAACAGTCCTTTTGAATTCCTCAAAGAATTCGATCTCTTTGTTATCCATTAGCCCCTGAACTATTGTTGCGAACTCACAACAGTCTTGAATAGTGTGTCCTCTTTTGGCGTGGAACTCGCAATAAGGACCAACATGTTCCTCGGGCTTCATTGCCCCTTGGCTGACTAGACCCGCTTTGTAGAGCCCCATCCATACCCAACTGAGGGGTGATTTGACTTCAGATACACTAGTCTTGGTCCTCTGATTATCCTCATCGGAAATGGCATTCACTTCTTTTGCATGATTTGGTAGAGGGTTCGTGTTTGTAGCTGGTCGACCTAATTTCTCGAAGCTTATGACCCCAAGCTGGATGAGCCTCTCTACACTCTTCTTGAAACCGAAACAGTTCTCGATCGAATGCCCAACTTGCTCGCCGTGGTACGCGCATTTTGCATTTGCGTCATACCATTTCGGGAATGGGGGCTGCAAAGGAGGTTGGTAGAAAGGTGCCACTACGTGGATATCGGAAAGTTGCTTGTATAAGTCTCCATACAAGATTGGTAACGGAGTGAACTCAATTCTTTCATTATTTTTCGGCTGATTGAAGCTTCGGCTCGAGGAATCTTGGACATTTGAGGCCGCTTTAGGTTGTACAACCGCCACTGGCTTAACATTTTAGACGTCTAAAACGTTCACTTCATTGTCCTTCCTTCCGTGAGGTGGCCTCTTGTGGGACGAGCTTCCCCCTGTCTCAATCCTGCCACTCTTGATGGCATTTTCAATAAGCTCACCGGACAGTACTAGGTCGACAAAGTTGGTGGTTGCGTTTCCTATGAGGCGATCCAAGATTGGCCCTTCCAAAGTCTGAATAAATATGACCACCGTCTCTTTCTCGACGAGTGGGGGTTGGACTTGAGTTGCCACATCTCTCCACCGTTGTGCATACTGCCTAAAACTCTCATTTGACTTTTGTTTCATGTGTTGTATGGTCCAACGGTCCGATACCATGTCACTGACATACTGGTATTGCGTTAGGAAAGCCTTGGCTAAATCCTTCCACGTCTTGATCTGATGACAGCTTAACTGATTGTACCACCGGATGGTGGATCTCGAGAGACTGTCTTGGAAACAATGGATTAACAGCTTGTCATCCCCGCCATACCCGGTCATCCTTCGGTAAAACATGGTGAGATGAGCATGAGGGCAACTCGTTCCATCATACTTCTCAAACTACGGGACCTTGAACTTAGGGGGTAGTACTAGATCTGGGACAAGACTGAGTTCGGCGGCATCAAAACCGGTGAAAGCATCGACCACCTGTGATAAGGTTTTTTCTGAAAACCGCTGAAGTGGGGCCTTATCACTATTTTCTTTTTGAAAAGGGGTTTATTTATAAAAAGGGGGAATTCGTGTTTTGGAAAACTTGTAAAAATTTGGAGTCGCCACCGGCCACTGAGGTAGGCCAGACACCACAAAACCAGAGATTCGTTTTAAAATAGGTTCGGGAGTTGGTTACGTGTGGGGTAGGATTAGCACCCCCATCACGCCCGGAAATCGGTACCAAATTACTCGTTGCCTTTTTGATCGATAGAAATTATTTAAAAATCCAAAGTGAATTTAATAAGAGTGTTCTTAAATAAAAATATAACTTAAATAACACGGGCTTTATCGAATAGTGGCATTGGAATTAATTAATTATTTAATTAAAAAGGATGACGGTACACCGGACCATAGACTAAACCGACATCAAATAAGACTGACTGCCGTGTTAGTTTAGGGTTCGGATCCCGTACGTCACCTTTATGCATGATGCGAGCAGATAAAATATGGTACTATGGTCTTGTTCATTTTAATTACAGATTTACCTTTAGACAATTCGAATTAATCCGAATATTCGCAGGACATCCAATAAGTTAGGCTAGTGACCTGAATACGCGAATTAATAAGTATCTCTGTTTTATAATTAAAATTAATTATCATGCTTATCGAAATACTAAAAGATCATATGAATGTCAATTAAAATGCATGTCATAAAAATATATTCGAACAAAAGAAAGTAAAGCATGCACATACTTACAATATGGCAAAAACATTTGATACAAACATATATTCGATACAATAAGTAAAATGCATGGATGACAACATATAACATGACAAATGAAAAGCAAAGTAAATAAATAAAAATACAAACTGATATGGACCCAAACTGCAATAAACCCATAAAAACTGATTAAAACACGAAATGGGGACTCGATTGGAAGGTCACAGAAAGTTTCAGGGATCAGGAAAACAATTTACCCATTCGGAATTTAACCAAATTGATATCGGGACTAGATTAAAAATGTTTGAAAACATGCAGGGACCCGTGATGTGATTTTGAAATGCGGAAGCCCCTCCGTGTGTTATTACGGCGACACGGAGGGACTGAAAAAGAGATTAAACCAATTTTAAAAATTAAAGTAATATAAAACCCAAATTTTTTTAACCCTTTCACCCTTTTTCATTTTATCAAACCCTAAACCTAAAAAAACTCTCCCCCTCTTCTGTTGAAGGCTCCGGCGCCGCAGAGGGGTTCCGACGCCGGTAACGGCGGCCGGAACTCTAAAAAAAACAGTTTTTAGCCTTCCGAAACCCCAAAACCTTTAAAAAATCTTTGTTTTGATGAAGGTCGAACCAAAAAAATCTTATTTTTCTTCCCTTTTCTTTCGATTGAAAACCCCCAAAAATAAAAAGATTTTTTACCGGCGATCTCCGTTCATCGGCTCACCATGCATGGCCCGAAGTGGGTCACGAGGCTTGTCGCCAACAACGAAAGACCGAAAACGGCAGATCCCGACTCGAAACTAAGGTAAAAAGCTTGACCTTTCCCTTTTTATTTTATTTTTGCGAAACTGAAAATGGAAAAGATGGATACCTCTGTAAATTTCGACTTGTATTGATGAAAGTTTTTTTTGCTTACAAGTTATTTTTTTTCTCTATATTCGAATGGGATCTCGAAAAATCCTCTCCAGATTTCTCTCCAACTGGTTCCCCCTTCGACTTTTTTTTTTATCGTTTGCTTCGGGTGTTTATAGCCCCGAAATTACCTTTCTTTTTTGTTTATGAAATGCATAAAAAATGGATAGTGCGGTTTGGTTGTGCCATGATTTCCTTGTCTGCCATTTTGTTTTCTTTTTTGGTTGCATGTGAATGCTGGAGAGGATCCGAAGTGGTGGGGCTCGAGTCGACCGGATAACGCGGGATGAATCACGGCCGTTGATGGTGATCTGGATCCAATGGCAGACGTGCGGCGGCGCTAGGGTTTTTCTCCTTGGTGCTGTCTGGATCGTTGATCTCGCACCAGATCCAACGGTGGAGGGAGCGGCGGCTGCATAAACATATATGGCAGATTAGGGTTTTTCGCTCTTGGGGCAATTTGGACCGTCAGATCTAGATCAGATCTGACGGCTGAAATGAGGTGGCTGCAAAGACAAAGAGGGTTCATTAGGGTTTCTTTCCTTAGCAGATTATGGTTTTAATTATTTGGGCCTAAACAGGCCTTGTATATGTTTTAGAGTTTTTTTTATGTAATGGACTTTAATTAATAAACATGGGGCTTTTTTTTAATTAATATGGGCTTTTAGTTATATTAATATTTTTTTTCAAAGTTAATAATAATAATAATGATTAATAATTATTATAATAACAACACACGGTAATATTAAATAATATTAATAACATAACACTAATAACACTAATATTATATAGTATATAATAATATGGTAATCATAGTACTAATAATAGATTATAATAATGGATAGTTATAATGATAACATATAATACTATCAGTAGCTATAAAAAACGGTAATAAATATAATGGTAATTAATAAAATATAATAGATAGTAATAATTATATAGTATTTTTTACATAATAGATATAATACTAATAGTAATATTTTTTGTTTTTTCTTTCTTGGATTTTAATGACACATGTACATAATTAATAACTTAGACAATAGCCCATATAAGCCCACTATTATAAGATAAAAAAATGTTAGCCCGGACAAAATTAGTGATTACAGTTGCCCCTCTTTGCTTATACTTGTGGAACAAGAATAAAGCAAAGATCATAAGCACTAATTTTGTCCAACTTCCCTGTTTGGTTGATTTGCTCCTCCGAAGCGGTAGAAACAAAGTGGGTAGCGTCGGCGTGTCATCCCTGAATGGTAAAGGACAGAGTCGATTCATTCTTCCTAAGCGGTACAGAATGAACTTCAAATAGTGTGCTTTCCCGGAACGACGAAAGCGAACTGGATATGCCTTTAAGCTCTTCTGTCCAGGGATCCTTGAACTCTTTTGCTCCCAGATCAGGATGTGGCGAATATGAAATTCTTCGCCTGAAACTACATTTGGTCTTCCGAAGCGGCAGGAACAAAGTCGGTAGCATTGGTATGTCCTCCCTCAGCGGCAAAGAACATAGTTGATTCATTCTCCCTAAGCGGAAAAGAATAATCTTCCAATAGCGTACTTTCCCAGAGCGGCAAAAGCAAACTGGATAACGTTGGCATGTCCTCCTTGAGCGGCAAAGGACACAGCTGATTCATTCTCCCTTCAATAGCTTAGACAACGCTGGCATGTCCTCCCTGAGCGGCAAAGGACGTAGCTGATTCATTCTCCCTGAGCGGCAAAGAATAAACCTTCAATAGCTTTAGACAACGCTGACATGTCCTCCCTGAGCGGCAAAGGACGTAGCTGATTCATTCTCCCTGAGCGGCAAAGAACGAACCTTCAATAGCTTAGACAACGCTGGTATGTCCTCCCTGAGCGGCAAAGGACGTAGCTGATTCATTCTCCCTGAGCGACAAAGAATAAACCTTCAATAGCTTTAGAGAACGCTGACATGTCCTCCCTGAGCGGCAAAGGACGTAGCTGATTCATTCTCCCTGAGCGGCAAAGAACGAACCTTCAATAGCTTAGACAACGCTGGCATGTCCTCCCTGAGCGGCAAAGGACGTAGCTGATTCATTCTCCCTGAGCGGCAAAGAATAAACCTTCAATAGCTTTAGACAACGCTGACATGTCCTCCCTGAGCGGCAAAGGACGTAGCTAATTCATTCTCCCTGAGCGGCAAAGAATAAACCTTCAATAGCTTAGACAACGTTGGTATGTCCTCCCTGAGCGGCAAAGGACGAGGCTGATTCATTCTCCCTGAGCGGCAAAGAATAAACCTCTAATAGCAACTAGACAACGTTGGTATGTCCTCCCTGAGCGGTAAAGGACGTGGTTGATTCATTCTCCCTGAGCGGCAAAGAACGAACCTCCAATAGCAACTAGACAACGTTGGTATGTCCTCCCTGAGCGGCAAAGGACGTGGTTGATTCATTCTCCCTGAGCGGCAAAGAACGAACCTTCAATAGCTTAAACAACGCTGACATGTCCTCCCTGAGCGGCAAAGGACGTAGCTGATTCATTCTCCCTGAGCGACAAAGAATAAACCTTCAATAGCTTAGACAACGCTGACATGTCCTCCCTGAGCGGCAAAGGACGTAGCTGATTCATTCTCCCTGAGCGGCAAAGAACGAACCTTCAATAGCTTAGACAACGCTGGCATGTCCTCCCTGAGCGGCAAAGGACGTAGCTGATTCATTCTCCCTGAGCGGCAAAGAACGAACCTTCAATAGCTTAGACAACGCTGGCATGTCCTCCCTGAGCGGCAAAGGACGTAGCTGATTCATTCTCCCTGAGCGGCAAAGAACGAACCTTCAATAGCTTAGACAACGCTGGCATGTCCTCCCTGAGCGGCAAAGGACGTGGCTGATTCATTCTCCCTGAGCGGCAAAGAATAAACCTTCAATAGCTACTGGACAACGTTGACAGGAAATAAATTGAGCAGGCCTTCTGGCTCTTCTGCTCTGAAATCCTTGAGCTCTTTTGCTCTTAGATTCTGAAGTTGTGGGTCTCTTTTCTCTTTTTCTTTCTTCTTCTTTTTTCTTTTTCTTCCTTTTCTTCTTCTTCTTCTGTTTCTGTTTCTGTTTCTTTCTCTTCTTCTCATTCTTCTTATCTCTTCTTATTTCCTCTCATCTTCTTTTCTTTTTCTCTCTTCTTATTTCTTCTTATTCCTCTTCTCTTTTCTTTTTCTTTTTTTTTCTTTTTTTTCTTTCCTCGCTTTTCTTTTTCTTCTTTCTTTTCCTTTTCCTTTTTCTTTTCTTTCTCTTCTCTCTCTCTCACTTCTTCTTTTTCTCTTTCTCTCTTGTTCTTTTTTTCTTTTCTCATTTTTCTCTTTCTCTCTTCTTTTTATTTTCTTTTTCTTCTCTTCTCTCTCTCTTTTCTTCTTTCTTCTTCTTCTTATTCTCATTTTTTTTCCTCTCTTCTTATTTCCTCTCATCTTCTTTTCTTTTTCTCTCTTCTTATTTCTTCTTATTCTTCTTCTCTTTTCTTTTTCTTTTCTTTCTCTTCTCTCTCTCTCACTTCTTTTTCTCTTTCTCTCTTGTTCTTTTTTTTCTTTTCTCATTTTTCTCTTTCTCTCTTCTTTTTATTTTCTTTTTCTTCTCTTCTCTCTCTTTTCTTCTTCTTCTTCTTCTTATTCTCATTTTTTTCTCTCTTCTTATTTCCTCTCATCTTCTTTTCTTTTTCTCTCTTCTTATTTCTTCTTATTTTTCTTCTCTTTTCTTTTTCTCTTTTTTTTCTTTTTCTTTTTCTTTTCTTTTTCTTTTTCCTCCTCTTTTATTTTTTCTTCTTTTTCTGTTTCTTTTTCTTTTTCTTTCTTTTTATTTAAAAATCGGGAAACCTGAATTTTTATTTAAAATATTCCAAGGGGAATATAATTGAGAAATTTAAATTTTGAGGAAAACGTCCCTTTAGAAAGGGTAAAATTGAGGAATTTGGATTTTTGAGAAAAATATCCTTTCGAAAGGAATGAAATGAAGTTTTGAGAGAAAAATCCTTTAGAAAGGATAGGATTGAGAAATCCGGGGTTTAAAAAAACATCCTTTAGGAAGGATAGAATTGAGAAATCCAGTTTTAAGAAAAACATCCTTTAGAAATGAGAGGATTAAGAAATCGGAGTTTTGAGGAAAACATCCTTTAGGAAGGATAGGGTTGAGAAATCCTGTTTTAAGAAAAACATCCTTTAGAAAGGATAGGATTGAGAAATCCGGGTTTTAAGAAAAACATCCTTTAGAAAGGACAGGATTGAGAAATCCAGTTTTAAGAAAAACATCCTTTAGAAAGGATAAAATCGAGAAATTTAAATTCTGAGAAAAACATCCTATAGAAAGGATAAAAAAAATCAGGGATTCAGAACCTTGATACCAGTCAAAGGATTCTCGAGATCCATTTCTCTTCTCGTAGAGCCGTAGATCCACCCCTTTATTAATCTTCAAATATCTGTTCAAAAATAAACAAGTACTATGATGGTATGAGTTAGCATGCTCCTAACATATGGATGTCTAACTATCAATGATGCATGATCATATTTCATGATGCAATGATGTGTATGGTAATGAGAATGCAAAGATGCATGAATTTTGTCTTTATTCTCTAAGGCTGGTGATCACCATCTGGGGACTACAACCACTCATCAATCTCGTTTCTTGACAAAACTTGCCCCCAACTTGTGTTGCTTATTCCCTGAGTCCAATAGCCTGAATCGCAATCAGAATCATTAGCTCAGTACCTTCAAGCTGTATGTCATCTCTCACCGATTTGAAATCCTGTGTGCAAAGCCTTAGTTGCCCCACGAACAAAGATGCCCATTGGGGTACCGATGGCTTTATCTCGAGCCATGATCAGTCTGCTTGTTCATTCCAATATAAGAGACTTATGAAAATAATAAAAATAAATTCATTATGTATATATATACATTTTAAAGGATCACGGCAAGTGATATTTAAGAAAATCAAGTTTTGGGTCTTTGAAAAAAAGGTCGACCCGAGTGACATTTTCCGAATATTGCAGGAATGCACATATGACATCTTTTCTGGGCTATCAGGCTTCCGAGAGGAGCGACTCCCATTCCTAGTTTCTACCCGACTTAAAAATGGCTCTCTTTAGCTCACCATGCCCCATCCTTCCCTCTTTTCTGGTCTCAATCAGGCATTAGAAGTGTGTCAATCCTTGAAGAAAGGTTAACCCTGATAGGCGAGATGTGATCTGAAGACAAATTCATCCATCTGTGTATGGTCCAAATGGTCTTTTATGGCTTGTAATGTAGGCGAAGGCTTACGGCTACGAAAGAAAGGTTAAGTAGGCCCAAACAAGTGTTTAAGGGTGGTGAAACCAAGGATCAATTTTTCCAACGGGAAGTCTCACGATTATGCTCGGATGTAATGCTATTTCTTCTCTTGTTTCTCTCAATTGCTCTATACTGCCCCATTGTTGGGGTTTTCACCCTAGAGTCTATTTCCTTTCGTCGAATGTAGTTTTGGATCAATTTGCACCTTCGCATTGTATTGGTGCAGGCTTTTGATCGAAGGTGAACAATCATTCGAGGCTCATCTAAGTAGAGATTCATTTGGATAGGGAATCCTCTTGTCCGCTTCTCTCCCTTTTCAAAATTACACTTTTCACTTTAGTGCCATTGCTTTTGATTTCTTCAACTTTTATGTCGGTAACTTTTGACTTGATTTGGATAGCTCTTTGAGAACCGACTTTTCTTTCGCTGTTTCCTTTCGACGTTTTTGGCTTGCTCAAACTGAAAGTGTACCCAATGAATATGTTATCTTTTAATCCCTTTAGTTCACAAGACGTCATTATCATATCATAATCCGAATCCAATGTCATTTATTTGTCCATAGCTTTATATCTCATTTGCCCCCGGTGTAGGGGTGATCCTTGATTTGGGTCCAATCAAAAGAAAAAGTTTAAAAGGCTCAAACGGGGATAACAATGTTTTTTTTTTCATTTTCTTTCTATGTGAAGGGAATTGAAGGAATGCCAAATGTCCTCCCATACACGGATATCAAAATTGGTCTTCATGTGGTAGAAGTTTTAGGGTTATCACTTCATTCAAGGACCTTGAACGATAATGTCCGAAAGGAAAAGTTCACTCAATGGGAGTGGCCCATTATTCCTGAACACTCATTGTCATTCTTCTCTTGGCCTAACTAGAACATAGGATTTTCATATTTAGTATCCTCACAACATCCGGCTTTTCGAAAAAAAATCTTTTTAAATTGAATTAAAGTTAATCTTACAAAAAGTATATACATGTGTAATAGGAAAACAAGAGTAAGCTTATAATAATAAACAATAAATGAAATGTTTTAAAGAATCAATGAATACCAAAATATTTTCAAAATGAAAAAAATCTACAGCTCGGTTTATTTCTTTTGCATTTTTCCCAAATGCACAGGGATCAACGGTTTTGAATTTCCTTTACCGGTAGCCGTTTGCTCCGGGCTAGTTGTACCATTCCCCTGGGTATAATCAGTTTTCACCAATAATGAGAATTGGATTTTTGCAAAGGATTTATTTCCCTTCGACCATTCGTAAAAATGGATTTTCGATGGACATTTGAATTATCCATTATTTTAAACTTTTATCGGGTTTAAGCACGTTGTGCCAACAGCGATGTAATATCTCCAATTCGGTTTTCCTTGAACCGACTTGCATTTTTCCCAAATGCACAGGGATTAACGGATTTGAAATGCCTTTACCGGTAGCCGTTTGCTCCGGGCTAGTTGTACCATTCCCCTGGGTACAATCAGTTTTCACCAATAATGAGAATTGGATTTTTGCAAAGGATTTATTTTCCTTCGACCATTCGTAAAAATGGATTTTCGATGGACATTTGAATTATCCATTGTCTTAAACTTTACCGCGTTTAAGCACGTTGTACCAACATTTCTATCAGACATGCTCAAACATCGCTTCTTCTTCCATGAATCGATGTAATGTCTCCGAAGGTCATACTAGACTGAACTTTGAGCAAAGGCTTCGTCTTGACGGGCAGAAGATGCCCCCTGAGGTGGGCTGGACGAGGGGCCGATAACAAGAGGATTCTTAGAGATCGGGGTGGCCGAGTGGTCTCCCGGTTCTTAAGCAACACTTCTTTCAGACCGGACTGTAACAGTTAGGGTATTCCTTTCGTCATATCTTATTAGGGCTTGATGATGGTGCCCCTTAATTCTTTCTGAGTTTGTTCCATCTGACATCTCAAATCGTCCTCTGGCTTGGCAAAGCTTTCCTCCATTTATTCGTTTTAAGAATGAATGCATGTAATGTGTTGTGTGCACAACAAGGATAGGTGATTAAAGGTAATCAAACAGATATGTACAATTGAATGCAAAGATGCATTAATCATTAATTTTATATGTTTAATGAATGAATGTGTCGTATGTATAACAGAATCAAAATGTATGATTGAATGCAAAGCTGCATTAACTTGATGGAGATTAATTTTATTTGTTTAATCGAATAAATGAATGAATAAACATGTCATATGTACAACAGAAACATAGGTAATTAAACAAAATGCATAATTGAAATGCAAAGGTGCATTGAACATTAACTTCATGAATGCAATGTGTCATATATACAACACAGGGTTAAGAGTAATCAATCAAAATGTATATGAATGCAAAGGTGCATTGAACATTAATTTCATGAATGCAAAGAGCAACACTGAGTTCGGCAAATATCCTCGTTAAACAACTCATCAATGGGAACCTTGGTCTGTTACAATGATCGGAAGAAACCCAACACATGTAGTTCTTGAGCTGGCGTCTAGGCAGACGATTCTCTTCAAGACTCACTCAATCCCTTCTTCTTTCTTGAAATGATCTTTTGCTAGGAATCGGGCGTTCTCGCATATCCTTGTTAACAAGTAAGCCAACTCTCGGTCCTGCTCCCAAGTAGTATAGGCGACGAATTATGATTAATCCACTGTCTATATTTGGTGCTCTTGACTTGCTCTTATAGAGGGTCCCACTGAGCCTAACCTTCAAAGCGCATCGGGGGTGAGGTCGAAATTCCCTCTAACTTGAAGTATTTTTCCTTATTCTAAGTTGAGACTTGATTGTCGACTCAAGGCGACGAGGTGCCCGAGAAACTTTCGATATTGCCACAGAAAGCTTGGTTCTTGTTCGGTGTGGTTCTCGCTAATTCCCTTGCAAGACTCGGTGCTTTCCAACTATTGTAATCAAATCAAAACTGCCAATGGTAGAACAAATGTAGGTCGAATTCCAAGATTTGAAGTACTGGTCACTTGCCTAAAACGTCTAACAAATATGTGAGGTGGCCTTTTTCGTCTTTGAAAGCCTTTCTTGTCTAGGGACCCCAACCATGTAGTTTCTCTCCTTGTGGCTACATTTCTGTCGAGGTCCTCCTCACTATTGTTACAGACCGTATTTCCCACTAATCAAGTCTTTAATTTCAGACTATTTCCAACTCAATATGCTCTTTATGCAAATATAAAATGTGCAAAATAAGAGAAGAGGGGAAGAAAAACAAAAGTGTTAGTCACGTGATGAATATAAATCAATAGTCAAGCAATGTAATTCAAGCATTAAAGAAAACGTAGAAACAAGCAATTAGCAAGCAAAAACCTAGACACTCTAAACTCTAAGGTTATCCGCATGGCTCTAATGGGGTAGGTTTCTTATATTCTCACTCATGAGTTCGGTTCTAGCAAAGGGTACCCAAACCTATCTTATCACCTACTAAGGCAATAAGAACCCCAATTCTGGCCCATTACAGGCTTGCGAATTGGTTTCGGCTCGAGGGAAAACACGACCTAATGACGTGGAGGGCTGCTCACGTGTCAAAAGGCGTGGATTCCGAAAGTGAATTACCGACCCGTGGAGGGATACTCACGTGGGTATGGGCGTTTCACTCTCACTTAAAAAGGGTAGCTCGGGTATAGAGCTTGATGATCATGATGCAACACATGTCGGTGACTTCCTTAATAATTAAATGAGGAATTAATTCGAATGCCACAAATTTCCAAAGCCCGTTCAACTTAAGTCGTATTTTCATAAAAGAACAAACTTATTAGCTTCACTTCGAATTTTAAATATTTTCTATCGATTAAATGGCAACAAGCGTTTTATTGGCTTAACTCTCTTTTTTTGTTTTGTAAAAACAAAAATTTGTCCCCAGCGGAGTCGCCATGCTGTGATAAGGTTTTTTCTGAAAACCGCTGAAGTGGGGCCTTATCACTATTTTCTTTTTGAAAAGGGGTTTATTTATAAAAAGGGGGAATTCGTGTTTTGGAAAACTTGTAAAAATTTGGAGTCGCCACCGGCCACTGAGGTAGGCCAGACACCACAAAACCAGAGATTCGTTTTAAAATAGGTTCGGGAGTTGGTTACGTGTGGGGTAGGATTAGCACCCCCATCACGCCCGGAAATCGGTACCAAATTACTCGTTGCCTTTTTGATCGATAGAAATTATTTAAAAATCCAAAGTGAATTTAATAAGAGTGTTCTTAAATAAAAATATAACTTAAATAACACGGGCTTTATCGAATAGTGGCATTGGAATTAATTAATTATTTAATTAAAAAGGATGACGGTACACCGGACCATAGACTAAACCGACATCAAATAAGACTGACTGCCGTGTTAGTTTAGGGTTCGGATCCCGTACGTCACCTTTATGCATGATGCGAGCAGATAAAATATGGTACTATGGTCTTGTTCATTTTAATTACAGATTTACCTTTAGACAATTCGAATTAATCCGAATATTCGCAGGACATCCAATAAGTTAGGCTAGTGACCTGAATACGCGAATTAATAAGTATCTCTGTTTTATAATTAAAATTAATTATCATGCTTATCGAAATACTAAAAGATCATATGAATGTCAATTAAAATGCATGTCATAAAAATATATTCGAACAAAAGAAAGTAAAGCATGCACATACTTACAATATGGCAAAAACATTTGATACAAACATATATTCGATACAATAAGTAAAATGCATGGATGACAACATATAACATGACAAATGAAAAGCAAAGTAAATAAATAAAAATACAAACTGATATGGACCCAAACTGCAATAAACCCATAAAAACTGATTAAAACACGAAATGGGGACTCGATTGGAAGGTCACAGAAAGTTTCAGGGATCAGGAAAACAATTTACCCATTCGGAATTTAACCAAATTGATATCGGGACTAGATTAAAAATGTTTGAAAACATGCAGGGACCCGTGATGTGATTTTGAAATGCGGAAGCCCCTCCGTGTGTTATTACGGCGACACGGAGGGACTGAAAAAGAGATTAAACCAATTTTAAAAATTAAAGTAATATAAAACCCAAATTTTTTTAACCCTTTCACCCTTTTTCATTTTATCAAACCCTAAACCTAAAAAAACTCTCCCCCTCTTCTGTTGAAGGCTCCGGCGCCGCAGAGGGGTTCCGACGCCGGTAACGGCGGCCGGAACTCTAAAAAAAACAGTTTTTAGCCTTCCGAAACCCCAAAACCTTTAAAAAATCTTTGTTTTGATGAAGGTCGAACCAAAAAAATCTTATTTTTCTTCCCTTTTCTTTCGATTGAAAACCCCCAAAAATAAAAAGATTTTTTACCGGCGATCTCCGTTCATCGGCTCACCATGCATGGCCCGAAGTGGGTCACGAGGCTTGTCGCCAACAACGAAAGACCGAAAACGGCAGATCCCGACTCGAAACTAAGGTAAAAAGCTTGACCTTTCCCTTTTTATTTTATTTTTGCGAAACTGAAAATGGAAAAGATGGATACCTCTGTAAATTTCGACTTGTATTGATGAAAGTTTTTTTTGCTTACAAGTTATTTTTTTTCTCTATATTCGAATGGGATCTCGAAAAATCCTCTCCAGATTTCTCTCCAACTGGTTCCCCCTTCGACTTTTTTTTTTATCGTTTGCTTCGGGTGTTTATAGCCCCGAAATTACCTTTCTTTTTTGTTTATGAAATGCATAAAAAATGGATAGTGCGGTTTGGTTGTGCCATGATTTCCTTGTCTGCCATTTTGTTTTCTTTTTTGGTTGCATGTGAATGCTGGAGAGGATCCGAAGTGGTGGGGCTCGAGTCGACCGGATAACGCGGGATGAATCACGGCCGTTGATGGTGATCTGGATCCAATGGCAGACGTGCGGCGGCGCTAGGGTTTTTCTCCTTGGTGCTGTCTGGATCGTTGATCTCGCACCAGATCCAACGGTGGAGGGAGCGGCGGCTGCATAAACATATATGGCAGATTAGGGTTTTTCGCTCTTGGGGCAATTTGGACCGTCAGATCTAGATCAGATCTGACGGCTGAAATGAGGTGGCTGCAAAGACAAAGAGGGTTCATTAGGGTTTCTTTCCTTAGCAGATTATGGTTTTAATTATTTGGGCCTAAACAGGCCTTGTATATGTTTTAGAGTTTTTTTTATGTAATGGACTTTAATTAATAAACATGGGGCTTTTTTTTAATTAATATGGGCTTTTAGTTATATTAATATTTTTTTTCAAAGTTAATAATAATAATAATGATTAATAATTATTATAATAACAACACACGGTAATATTAAATAATATTAATAACATAACACTAATAACACTAATATTATATAGTATATAATAATATGGTAATCATAGTACTAATAATAGATTATAATAATGGATAGTTATAATGATAACATATAATACTATCAGTAGCTATAAAAAACGGTAATAAATATAATGGTAATTAATAAAATATAATAGATAGTAATAATTATATAGTATTTTTTACATAATAGATATAATACTAATAGTAATATTTTTTGTTTTTTCTTTCTTGGATTTTAATGACACATGTACATAATTAATAACTTAGACAATAGCCCATATAAGCCCACTATTATAAGATAAAAAAATGTTAGCCCGGACAAAATTAGTGATTACACCACCTCCATGGCTTCCAACTTTTCTTTGAGTCGCTTACAACGATCCGTGATCTCTTTAGAGGCTTCAAATCTTGGCTTCTCGATTTCCATTAACTGATCAATGTCTGAGATGAAATTCTCGGCTTGGTTTCCCCCGGGTCTCTCTTCTGGTGCGGAGGGCACATTATCGGGAAAAGGAGTGTCGATCTGATGAAACGGCATTTTTCCTCGATCGAGTATCACCTAGGGGTAGCTTGGACCCTAACCTTAGTGGGGGTAAATCCCGGAGGATACGAGAGATCTTCATTCTCGACGGTGGGCCTTATCACCGGATTACCGTTCGAGGCTTCCCCTCGTACGGAAGGTCGGGTTCCAATAATCTGGCCTATCTGGGCTAGTATATCTTCTTGGGACTTCCTGAGTTGCTCCCTCATTTCCTCTTGGGCCTTAGCTAACTGGTCCTCCAACTTTTTGATCAAATCCGCTTGCATATCCCTTTGAGACTATTCAATTTGGTTCAATCGATCTTCGTTCACCATCTTAGTTCTTCGTCGGGTTCCATAAGGGTGCTGAATCGGCTGACTTTTTCCTTACTCAGTATCACTCCTAAGGAACATCCCAATGATTAGTCATAACATCCCGGAAGTGAATGTATGAAAATGCGTGATGAATGTCGTAATGTGATGATGCAACTATGAATGGATGAGTAATGAGCTTACGATGATGCTATGCGATTATGATATGAAGAAATTAAATGTGATGTATGAAAACAACAAAACAAGCGGGTTAGTGTAGAACAAAGCACAAATACACCTATTTTTGTCTAGCACCTAGGTTTTCCGCATGGCTCTAAGGGGTAGGCTTTCTAGTTTGCTACATGCAGTTTTGGTTCTAGGAGGTACTCGAATTGTCCTCGTTGTCCCCTCCTAAGGGTAGCAAGGCCCCCGGTCATCACCCATTATAGGCTCATTTCAACAGAGTTCAATTCGAGGGGACTCTTTAGCTATATCCGTACGGGGAAACGATATTCCCACGAAGATATAGGGTAGTCGAGTCCCGAAGGTATTTACTAGGCCCATACGGAGGAACGATATCCTCGCGAAAGCACTAGCGTTTTCCCTTCACTTAGAAAAACGGGTGTATATGCCAAAAAATGAATGCGTCCGAAATAAACTCACGTTTATAAACAAATATCGGTTAAATTTGTCACTTTAGTTCGCAACCTTCGATATTAATTAAGCGGTAAAGTTTTCTTGGCCTGACTCTCTTTCTTTTTTTTGTTTTTGAAAACAAAAATTTGTCCCCAGCGGAGTCGCCATCTGTAACGACCCGTTTTTTAGAAAATAACTTATAGGTATTATAGTATGGAAAGGAATTTTTGAAACCCTTTTTTTTAATAAGGGTTTTTGAAAAAATTGATTTGGAAAATTAAGGCGTTCAGAAAAAACTGATTTTAATAGAATGGGGTATGAAAAAGGTTGTTTTTTTTTTAAAATATAAGGTTTCATTTGAAATAGATAAAAAATATGAGGGGTTTAAAAATTGGGAATTTAAAAAAGATATTTAAAAATAGGGGAGTTCATTTAAAAATGGATAAAAAATAGGGGAATTTGAAAAAAGATATTAAAAATAGAGGGAGTCGCCACCGGCCACTTTGAAATGGTAGACCGGACACCGGAAATAGAAACCAGAGATTCGAAAGGGTTCGGGAGTCGATTACACGCGAGGAAAGGTTAGCACCCTCGACCTGCCCAAAATTGGTACCAAAACTTTACCGCTTAATTAAAATCAAATTTTACGAATTAAAGTGACAATTTTAACCGGAACTTGGTTATATACGCGAGTAAATTTTGAAAATCCTGATATTCGAGAGCGAACGCCCGAACTACCACCACTACGACTGGTGCTGACCTCGTTCGTTTCCGAATAAAAGGACATCGCACATTTGAAAACAATTTTAGATTTTTAAAAAAAAAGAAAGAAAAAAACTAAATGCATGACTACAAGATTAAATCTAATCTAAAGTCCTACGGTGCCAAAGGATTCGATATCCGACTATTCGGAATATCGTTCCCACGCGAAAACCGGGACCGTGAGTTAATAACGACTAAATAAGAACGCAAAAATCCGAAAGAGACGAGATTGAATGAAAACAAAATTTTAAAGTACGAAAATTAAATAAGTTATAAACACATGCATATTGTCACGGGGCTAGGTCTAGGCCGGTCTAGCCTCGTGCGGCCTTGGTCGTGAAGCACTCGAAAGGGGCTTGAAAACGGCCAAGTCAGCCTTACTCACTAAGCTTGGAAGGCTTAGTCTCGGATGCGGAAGCTCTCTTGAAAAAAATGAAAAGGGTGATGGCTCAAAGTAAAGCAAGGAAGGGGATGCACACTCTCGGTTAAGAAAGCTAAGGCCTCGTTAAAAACTCCCCCTAAGCCTAGATGGGGAGAAAAGAGTACCAAAGCTCCTTTATTAACAAAGAAGGGAAAAGCTTACAAAAGATAGAAATGGTGAAAAGTGGAATGACCAAGATGGATGGAGGAGGGCTCTATTTATAGCCTAATCCCCCTCGATCCAATGGCTCTCACTGACTCGATCCAAGGGCCATGGATGAGTCTTACAAAAGAATCTCCTATTCAAGGCAAGTTTGTCATATTCATATTGACTTGCCTTGATTACAATCACTATTGCCCCTATTACAAAGACTATGACATCATTGCTTTGTTGTCTTGGAATACTTTCCTCATGCATGGATGGCTTTCCATAAGTATTTCTCCAAGGATGACAACTTGGCATGGGATGATGGTGCTTGGGCGGATTGGGCCTCTCATGGTCCAATCTTGGTGTCCAAAATCCCCTCTCTTGGATGTCTTTGGCTGAATCGGGCCCTAGGGGTGCGGGCAACTCGGATGGGCAACCCCTAGGCCTGTTGGCGCGCACATTGGGTACGGGCTCGGCTCCTTGGGCGTGCACGTCGGGTGCAGGCTCGGGCTCCATGCCTTGGGCGGCATGGACGGTGCGTGACAAAGGCCCCTCGGGTGCTTGTGTTGGGCCCCCTCGGGTGCAAGACTCACGGGCAGCACATGGGGTGCTGGACAAGGCCCCATGGTGCGGACGAACTGGCCCAGGACGGATCTCTTGGGCGCGGACACCACCAAGGGCGTTGTGCATGGCCCCTTGGTGTGCGAACTCGGCAACTACTTGGGCCCCTCGGTCGGGTGGGAGGCATGGTGCGCAAGGGTCCGCACCTATGGGTGCGGCTGGCTCGGTCGCAAAAAGTTCCCCTGTGACATTCTCCCCCACTAAATCTATCGACGCCCTCGTCGATAGGCATTGAAGAGACTCGGTCGTCTTGATCTCGAACGGCCTTGGCTCTCCTTCATGTTCCCGCTTAGCTAAGGGAACGCTCGTCGGATGGGCAAGGCTCTCATGCCTTGTCTCTTGAAGCACTTCGATGGATGGTTCGCCATGTTTCCGCTTGGCATCGGGAAACAACCTCCAAAGCTCAAGGCTCTCATGCCTTGGTCCACGATCAATCTCGAGTGGTGGCTTCTCGTCTCTTGTGATGTGCGCCATGCTTTGTGCTTGGCCAGCCTCGAACCACTCTCGACCATACTTGTCTAACGGCTTGGGGACGAAGTTGTGGTCCACTTGATCGCGTGTTGGCAGACTCAACTTGTAGGCTTCTCCACCTACTTGCTCTTGTATCGACTCTTTGCTCGAACTCTCGAGCAACCTGCGCAAGGAACCAAAGTAAGTTAGTCCAAAATTTTCACACAAATTTGGTGATCTTACCTTGGACGCAAGGTCCTCTTCGGATGGTGTCACGATGCCTTGTCGATACTCAAGACATGTGATGATGGCGGGGTCTTGGAAAAGTCCCTCTTTGGTGCACTCTTGCACTCTCTCAAATCGCAACTCATCTTGGTAGGCTGTCGTGCCTACTTGCTCCATGGAATGGCTTTGTTCTTCGCACGTACTCGTTGGCGACCTACGAACAAAACCAAAGTGAGTTAGTCCCAAATTGGATTGAAAAGTGGGCTCACTTACCTCGGACACTAAGTCCTCATTGTCTCGATCCACTTTGCCTTGTCGATACCCAAGGCAAGTGTTGGCATGGTTTGGCCCCTCATCAATGGGCTTGGACACCTCGGTGCTTTGACTTGCTTCCATGGACTCATGCCACTCGTCCATGGAATTCGACCATTCGTCAAACTCGGCTTGCAACTCTTCGCAAAAGGTTGTTAGCTCCTCTCCATCGGCTTGATCTTCTTCACCAAACTCGGATGGCTCTTGAAACACTTCATCGAACTCGGATGGTTCGGATGGGTACTCCACCTCATGAACCATCTCGCTCTTTGGCGTCGTTGGCAACTCCAAAGGCTTCTCCTCGTCTTTGATCTCTTCAAAGACTCGTCCCATTGTGGTGGAACTTTCCATGGACTCTTCCATGGCTTCTTCATCATTGGCTACCTCGGACTCGCACACTTGGTTGCCTTCGTCTTGGCTTAACAACTCGTCATCGCCTTGTTGCAAACCTGCATCATACTCACCCTCGGCTTCTAGCAAAACAAGTGCGTTAATCTGCTCTAAGCAAGAATAACCAATAATAACATCATCATCAAGACAATGGTTAGAAATTACCTTGATGTTGGTTGTGTCGCACCATTCTCCGATGCGAACTCTAACGTTCCATGCAACTCCATCGATGTGTTCTTCGTTGAAGTTGATGAACTCGGTCTCCTCATGAACCTTCTCCACTTGAAGATTCAACCAATCAACAATTTGATCGGAAATGACCAACGATGTTGCGCTAGAGTCCACTAGCGCCTCAAACTCTACGTTTGCAATCTTGATCTTAGCAAACTCGCGCTCCTCCTCATCGTGGCCACTCTTGGCTAGAGTTGGGCCGATTTGCTCCTCGGTTGTCTCGGACTCAAGCACTCCTTCATGGATGCTTGGCGATGCCTCGACTTTCTCGCTTAACTCCTCAACGTCTTGTCGGTGTGGATCTGCAACACACCTTTCCTCGGTTTCTGACAAGACAAGTGCATCAATTTGCTCTAAACAAGATGCACCAATAACAATTTTATACACATCAAGAAATTCACAAGAAATTACCTTGATGTTTGTTGTGCCTCGGAACTCGCCTATTTGATGGAACACATCTTTCGCGATTCCCACAACTCTCTCGTCGCTAAAGTTGGCTGTCACAACTTGTTGTTTAACCTTCCTAAATTGAAGGTTTAACTGCTCGGCTGTTTTCTCGGACACGAGCACTCCATGTGCACTTGGATCAACTAGTGCACTCAACGTCGCCTCGCGGAACACTATGTCGACATACATAGGCTCCTCATCCTCGTAGTCGCTCTCGACTACACTTGACTCCCAATCTGACTCGTCATCGTCGCTGGAACACCCCACATAACCTGGCTTCTCCCACGGTTGTGTGGCCTCGTTGCACTCTTGCAACCTTTCCCTTACTTCACTCTTGAAGTTTGACGCCCCAACCATCATACTCGCTGATGATTGTTCCCCGAACAAGGAAGCTAGCTTCACGGCCTCGGTCTCATCGGGCAAGCTTCGCTCCTCGAACGCCTCTACCATACTCGCTGGTAGCACATTGCACCTCGCATCAAGCTTCGAAGCCTCGGTCTCGTCGGGCTCGTCCTGTACCTTGGACTGCTTGAAATGGTGCGGGCATCGGAAAGACTCGTGTGGCTCTCCACACTTCCAACACTTTGACGGTCTCCTCTTCGGGCAATCATTGTGATATTCACTGCAACGAAAACAAAACAACGGTTTTGTAATAAAAATATCACTAAACTCAGATTCGCTCACCTCGCTTTTATACGAGACGCCTTGTGATTCCACTCTCTTCTTTGCTGCAACGTTCCTTCTTCTTTGCGCCATCTCTCGACTCGGTATGATGCGGAAAATAGCTCTGATACCACTTGTCACGGGGCTAGGTCTAGGCCGGTCTAGCCTCGTGCGGCCTTGGTCGTGAAGCACTCGAAAGGGGCTTGAAAACGGCCAAGTCAGCCTTACTCACTAAGCTTGGAAGGCTTAGTCTCGGATGCGGAAGCTCTCTTGAAAAAAATGAAAAGGGTGATGGCTCAAAGTAAAGCAAGGAAGGGGATGCACACTCTCGGTTAAGAAAGCTAAGGCCTCGTTAAAAACTCCCCCTAAGCCTAGATGGGGAGAAAAGAGTACCAAAGCTCCTTTATTAACAAAGAAGGGAAAAGCTTACAAAAGATAGAAATGGTGAAAAGTGGAATGACCAAGATGGATGGAGGAGGGCTCTATTTATAGCCTAATCCCCCTCGATCCAATGGCTCTCACTGACTCGATCCAAGGGCCATGGATGAGTCTTACAAAAGAATCTCCTATTCAAGGCAAGTTTGTCATATTCATATTGACTTGCCTTGATTACAATCACTATTGCCCCTATTACAAAGACTATGACATCATTGCTTTGTTGTCTTGGAATACTTTCCTCATGCATGGATGGCTTTCCATAAGTATTTCTCCAAGGATGACAACTTGGCATGGGATGATGGTGCTTGGGCGGATTGGGCCTCTCATGGTCCAATCTTGGTGTCCAAAATCCCCTCTCTTGGATGTCTTTGGCTGAATCGGGCCCTAGGGGTGTGGGCAACTCGGATGGGCAACCCCTAGGCCTGTTGGCGCGCACATTGGGTGCGGGCTCGGCTCCTTGAGCGTGCACGTCGGGTGCAGGCTCGGGCTCCATGCCTTGGGCGGCATGGACGGTGCGTGACAAAGGCCCCTCGGGTGCTTGTGTTGGGCCCCCTCGGGTGCAAGACTCACGGGCAGCACATGGGGTGCTGGACAAGGCCCCATGGTGCGGACGAACTGGCCCAGGACGGATCTCTTGGGCGCGGACACCACCAAGGGCGTTGTGCATGGCCCCTTGGTGTGCGAACTCGGCAACTACTTGGGCCCCTCGGTCGGGTGGGAGGCATGGTGCGCAAGGGTCCGCACCTATGGGTGCGGCTGGCTCGGTCGCAAAAAGTTCCCCTGTGACAATATACATATATAGGTATAGTTATACGAAAACCTTATTGTAATGATAATATATATATATATGTGTGTGTGTGTGACTACATAAAAAAAATAATATGTATATATGTATACATACATATATGACTTCGTAAAGAGGAAGTAAATAATTAAGACATGCGACAATAGGGACCTAGACGGTAATAAAACCACCTAAAAAATTAAATCGATAGAGAAAGGAGCAAATTGAAAAGACACAAGAATTAAGAGGGTCAGACGAGGGATTGGTTGGACCATCTGGAACTCAATTAAAACCAATACAGGGACGAAATTGAAATTTTTTGAAAAGACGCGAGGACTGCGGAGATGGTTTCGTGATGCGAAATGGCTTGGGGTGCAATTAAGAGGAC
Organism: Hibiscus trionum; assembly: GCA_030270665.1. Lineage (NCBI taxonomy): Eukaryota > Viridiplantae > Streptophyta > Magnoliopsida > Malvales > Malvaceae > Hibiscus > Hibiscus trionum. The sequence continues at coordinate 4,410,030 of BSYR01000016.1, forward strand.
ACGGAGGTCCTTAAAACGAATTAACCCCCTTTTATTTAATTAAAACCATATATAAAGCGTTTTAAAAAACATTTTGGCCCTTTGGCCTAAATTTAAAACGCTCTCCCCCCCTTCTGCTCTCTCATTTTCCAACACCCCAGCGCCGTCCCGGATGCCGTTAGCCGGCGTCGAAAACCCTAGAAAAGAACTTTCACACCTCTTTTTCCGAGAACCTTCAAAACCAGAAAAATGAATGGCAACACCCCTCTTTTCGGAAACCTGTACTCCTCTTTCGGGGTTGCCCCACCGTCGTCTCACCATTCGTGCCACATTGAGGCACACCGACTTCTTGACGACTGAAGACAGATCGACGAAAGGGTCAAATGTTGCCTGAAGGTAAATATTTCTTCTTTTTTTACTTCTTTTTTCGTTTCGATGCATGCAACGAATGATAAAAATGGCAAATACCTTGAATGTTTTTTTGTATTGATTTTCTCCTTGGATTCCGACCCCTTTACAATGGTTGTTTCTCGGTCTTTATACCCGAGTTGTTTGGAAAAGTAAAAAAAAAATAAAAAAACTACATTGGTTGCCTTGCAATTTCTGATATTCTCTCTATGGTCTCTGCATTTTGCCTTTTGTTGCATGGTTGACCTTGCTTCTTTATTAATTTTTGTTTCTGTTGTTGTTTTTGGGTATCTGACTGCTGTGTTTTTTGTGTTTACATGTCGGAATTGTCTCGATCGGGAGTGTCGGGGCGTGCTGGTGGCAGAACGGGGAAGAGACAGGCCTCTGAAACGGCAGACGCGTGAAGGTTGCAGGCTGTAAGGCGCATAGGGACTCGAAGGGTCGCTATGAGCCGTTAGATCGAGATTCGATCTAACGGTTGGGATCTCGTGCGGCGCGAGCTGAGAAGTGAAGGGCCTCTAGGGTTTCGTCTTGGGACAATCCGAACCGTCAGATCGTTACCAGATCTGACGGCTATCGATGCGCGGCGCTGGGACATCAGTGGGGCGTGTTAGGGTTTCCTTTCTGGGAGATCTGGACCCTTGATCTGAGACCAGATCCAAGGGCTGTAGTGTGTGGCGGCTACAAGGAAAGATTAGATTGTTAGGGTTTTTTGGTCAATGTGGGCCAAAACAGGCCTGATTATGTAAATATACTTTTTTGAGTTTTGTATTATGGACTCTTATTATTTATTATATGAGCTTTATTTATTCTTATTTAGGTTATTTATTTATCTTGTAATTATATTAATAATAATAATAATAATGTTAAATAAATAATAATAATAATGGTAATAATAATAATAAATAAATAATAACAACAATTATAAGAATAATAATAATAGTAACATTAACATACTATAGCAATAATAAATAATAGTAATAATAATAATAAGTTATAACACTAACAAATAATAAAAGGTGATAGATAATAAATAATAGCAAATAATATAATGATAATAGTAATAATAAGGCATAAGAGTAATGACAATATAATAACACTAGTAGTAACATGATACATATATATATACAAGCCCAAAATGCGAACAAAAAGAGTTTAAGTTTCGGGACAAAATTAGTAATTACACAATAGTGTCATTATTCCACATAAATGGTGGGAATGTCATTCACACCAATTTCTTATGTACTTGTCAATACTAGGGATTGACATTTTACCCGATCCGGTCGGGACATATTTTTTAATGAAAAAACTGGGTTCATGTCGGGTCGGATTTTTATTAAGGCAAACTCAGGTTCGAGTTTATGGTAGAAAATATTCGACCCGACCCAAGACTAATTGTGTAATTTTCCCCTAAATATTTTAGGGATATTTATAATAATACCTTATCTTTATATTTTTTATAATTATGTCCTCAAAATTGAATTTTTATTACAGTTTAGTCCTTCAAATTATATATTTTTTACAATTAAGTCCCTTAAAATTATTTTTTACAATTAGGTCCCTAAAATTAATTTATTTTCTATAGGTCGGGTCGGGTCGAGTTTAGTATATTTATTTTTGGGTCGGGTTTTTTAAAGAATATGTTCGGGTCGGGTGCAGGTTTAGGGTATTTATTTTCGGGCCGGTGCTGGTGGGCCAAAAACCCGACCCGTGCTCATCCCTAGTCAATACTTACCCCTTTGGACCATATTGCCTTAAGTTAATAAATTTTTTATATAAATCTTTTTAATTAGAGGATTAATTATTTTATGGTATAAATTAATTAAAAAATTTATTAAATATAAATTTAATACTTAAATGGTGTTACGCATATTTAAATATTATTTAAATATTTAATGTTTTTTATTAATATTATATTTATGTTGTTTATACTTTATAGGTTATATGTTGGGATTGTATATTGGTTGAGAATTAATAAATTAGTAGTTGATATGTTAATTTTATTCTTTGATTTATAAGATATTTATCATCTTATAAAATATTTTAGTAGGTTAAACTTATGACCTGAAATTTTTATCACTATTTTGCAACTTTTAGGTTAATTTTTTATTTACTTTAATTTCTTTGGCAATGTGTCATAAGTAATAAAAAATTAAAAAGTAAACATATTAAACGTTTAGCATATGAAAAGTCACAAAAATATATTTTGACAGAGAGTAATGAGAGTATGCAAATATAAAATATATTTTTAAGAATATTTAATATAATTATTATATTAGTAATACGATAGTTTTTTGTAAATTTTAGATAGTGTGACGAAAATAGTTTTATGAATGTGTATACTTTTAATTTAATATTGAAAGTTTAAAATTTTAAAAAAAATATAACACATGAATAATTTAGTAAATTTTACTTCCAGACAATTTTATATTCCTTCAATCAAATACAGTGATCTTACATTCCTACCATATAAACAAAACAAGATAATGTAACATTCTCGGTAATGTTACTTTCGAGAATCCTATTTCCATAGATAATTTTACATTTTGTGAACCAAACGCACCAAAAGATATGCGAAAAAGGGTGTTACTAACCCTAGCAGTTTATTGATATTCCCAACACAGACGTTTTAGTGTTTTGCTTCTATTCTTACTCTTAATTGTTTATAAATTCTCTCTAGCTCTCCTTATAAATATATGAAGTAGCCAACACATATCCTATAGAGAGGTTGAAATTTTAATAGGGTTATTTCGAGTTTTTTTGAGTTCGTGATTTTAGTTTACAGTCTACACTTTAAATATTTCTAAGTTCAAGTATAGCAGAAAATATAATTCTGTTGGAAGCACAATAACTTCTAAAGATTGTTTGGAGCGGTGAAAGTATTCGGAGGACAAAATTACATAGATGCTCAGATTGATGTAGATTTATTTTATTAGATATCACAATGACTCATGATGAGCAGGGTGCAACGCCTAAATTTAAGTTTAAAAACGATATAATCGAGATATTAGAAAACACAGAACCTAAAATGTTACTATACAACCGAAATGTTATACTATTTGATAATGTTTTAAGTTTCGTGTTTTCACGACAAGCTTCGAAATTTGTCATGAAAAAAAAAAAAAAAAATCAAAAATTGTCAAAAAACCACAAACCTAAAAAGTTATACTTTTTGATAACATTTCGATTGTGTGGTAATATTTTAGGTTTCATGTTTTCTAACATTTCAGGTGTGCCGTATTTTAGCCTTAAATTAGACTATTGTACCTAGAGATGGGAACGGGTCGGGTCGGGTTTTTGGCCCACCCAACCCCGACCCGAAAATACATATCCTATATCCGCACCCGACCCGAACATATCCCTTAAAAAACCCGACCCAAAGATAAACACTCTATACCCGCACCCGACCCGACCCGACATATAGAAAAAAATAATTTTTAGGGACCTAATTGTAAAAAAATAATTTTAAGGGACTTAACTGTAAAAAATTATAAAGTTAAGGACTAAATTGTAAATAAAAATTTAATTTTAAGTACCTAATTATAAAATATATATATAAAGAAGGACTATTATTATAAATATCCCTAAAAAATAGGGGAAATTACACAAGTAATCCCGGGTCTGGTCGGATATTTTTCACCCTAAACCCGAGCCCGACCCCAACCTTAATAAAAACCCGACCCGATTTTTTATTAAAAATTCGACATGATCGGTCGGGTAGGGTCGGAACCCGACCGGGTCGGGTAAAATGTCCATCCCTAATTGTACCCTAGACTCACCCGAATGATTTATTTTCAAAAGATTTTTTTTTTCAAAAATATCGTTTGTTCATATATTTTTTATTTGATTTCAATGGGACCGACGATGAAATTTTTGTTAATGTGTTTAGCGACATTTGTTGGTAATGCTCAAAGGTGTAAGGTGTAAAAATCCTTCACACATCATCGTCGCTCGTTCAGCTCGGTTAGTGTTAATATGTGTTTCCAGCACGTACTGCGCGCATAATATCTTTTTGAAGAAAAAAATCGTAATGTTATGAATAAAATAACAAAAAACAATAATAAGAACAAAGAACAAGAATGGAAGAACAAATAGATGAGAGAAAAAGGGAGATTTGTATTATTCTCAAATATAGACTTGTGTACAATGCATTCATCAAGTCATCTATTTATAGACATAAGAAGTACATATTACATTGAACTCTAATTAAATGAGATAATATTCCTAATGATAAAGTAAATCAATCCCCTTAGATAAAGTTCTAATCATGTAGACATCCACATAGATAAATATTCATAACACTCCCCCTTGGATATCTATGTAGATAATGTGCCTCGTTAAAACCTTACTAAGAAAAAAACCCAGTGGGAAAAAAATTCTTTAGTGAAGAAAAAAGAGTACACACATCTTTGATACGCATAACATGTTGCCTCATTAAAAAACCTTACTAGGAAAACCCATTGGGACAAAACCTCGATTAAGAAAAAAAGAGTGCAACGCATATTTACTCCCCCTCATGAAAACATCTCAGAAGATTTTTGAATCTTCATAATTCAAACTTGAATATTATTTTTCTAAAGATAGCATGGGATGAAACTTTGGAGTAATTTTTTCCATGATGTATCCACCTTCCATTATCTCTACAAAAGATAGCATTTGTATCATATCTTGTGAAAGTTAATCACATATCTTCTGGATATGTTGGATCAATGGTCTTAGCCAAACACATTTTTGGCTTGCCTTGTGCATAACAATTATTTCTACAAGATTTGAGGAGGCATCGACGAATGTTTGAAGATCTAAATGTAATGATCTTTATATATTCATAGATATTTCTTAACCAACTAATATATAGTGCTTCAAGACCAAGAAAAGATATAATTATCTTTATTCACATCCAACAATCTTACAACTATTGGGATACTCAATAGATATGCTTTATTCATATTGAATCTTCTTTAAGATTCTTTCAGCTTATGTCTATTCATAGACAAAAAGAAATATATAAAAATACTCGATCTTTAGGTCGAGATAAACTTGATGTCAAGATTCAAGTACTTGTATTGAAAGTACTTCATGAGTTTCCAATTTGAAGCTCTTTAGGAGTTCTAAAATTATCATAATGGATTTTGATCCAAACTCTTTTATAAAATACATAAGGAAATCTGATCATTCTTATAGTATTTTCTCAATTAGTATTCACTAAGGCGATTATACCAAATGCGCCAAAATATTCATGAGACATGTCTAAATAAATTTCGTCAGAAGTTTCCAAATGCTTCTAGCATTTTAAATCCTTCAAGGATAAATATAGATCCACAAATAATTAGACGCATGTAAAATTTTTCATAACTGCCAAAGTAATTTGCATCCACCATGAAGTAATTAAAACTTTTCATAAATCATAGTTCAAGTCGTATTTACGACTACTTATTTGTGCCTCACTTGCATTACACCTTTAGGTGTTTGGACTGCTGGTCCAAATACTTCTATATTAGAAGTTCAAAGTGTCTTTCAACACCGGCCAATTCAATATCTATACTTCTGGATAGATTTTATACAAGATCCTCGATTTCTTTCTTTACTTCTATAGAAGTATTTTATGTAAAATTGTTTGTAAAATCGTTGTCGACAACTTTCCAGTTTTCTGGTTCCATTCTCATAATGACATAACTCATTGAGATCTCTGCAAGATTTCAATTTTTATTTCAGGTACTTGAAACTCTTATAGAGTTTTATTATTAGTTATGTCTTGGGTCTCTTCAGGAGCACCCGCCTCCAATATATGATCATCTCATATTATTTTCTATTTACGAGAATTTTGATCATTGGAATCATTTCAACTATCATGCTTCAGGCATGATTTACATTCTCTCGCTCTAACATGTAATTTAAACTTAGAGCATTTCAGCTGGTATATGAGACTTAATTACTCTCATTAGGTCAGTAAATATGTCTGGCAGTTGACATGTAATAACATGAATTATCTTATGAACTTCTAGTTCATATACGAGGATCTAGATAATGATAATTCATTTTCCTCTATCCAGCTGATTATTATCTCCCCCTGATGTTGAGAAAAAAATTATGTCATAAATGATTCTCCAGTTAATGTTTAAGAATTTAAACATAAAAGGAGACTCGTACTCAATATATATTCTCAACCCTTTTTTTACCCATTTTGTGCGTTGTGGTGGAGCAATTCATACCGCACATTCAAAAATCATAAAATGGGAAATGTATGGTTTCTGACAAAAAACCAATCATAATGGGGAGTGTTGCGTGTAAAAGTGTCTATCGCAATTGAGTGCAAGTGTACACGTCGCAAGTAATAAAGTGATATTAGAGTATCGGATATCGTCTCCACCGGGACTGGGCTAACCCTTTCCTTCACTATCTGCACAAGGGGAAAAAGAATGATTTAAGATTTTGTCACGAGAAATATAAAGTAAACTTAAATAAAAGAGTAGAAGAATATCAAGATAGAGAGAATGGGCTGGTATTGAATTGCTCAGTAGTGCAGGTATTGCATTGCTTAGGAACTCCAGTTCTGTCGTCGCGCCTGTCGCCGACAGCACCTGTCGCGGCAGCTGTCCGTTAGTCGTCGCGGCAGCAAACACACCAACTCCGTACTCCAAGTTTGGCAAGAATCCCAGATCTGCCTTGGCCTATCCCTAGGTCCAAGTCTGTCGATGATCACGTCTTTGATGATACCTCCCGGCGTGAATCGAAGGATGAGCACCGATGTGTATGAATTTTTCCTTAGCCACTTAACCTTGCCCTATCCCTAGGCACAAGATAGTTCAACTATAAACTAGAGAACTCGCTCTTATTTCTTTCGTATACTTAACTCTCCCGATGCTAAGTAAATGGATAACCTCACAATGCTCTCCCGATGCTCTTGCAAGATATTAAAACCAAAATAAGAGAACTTGAAGTTTATTTTATTGAACTTGGAAAATCCTAAAACAAAACAACCCTTGCAACTACTTTACAAAACAACCCGTGGCCCTAAGGGGAATTTAGAACATGTCGACGACGGGCAAACGGCAGAGGGGTTTAGGTTATCGGTTATGGGGTAATCGGCTATGGGTTATGGGATGTGGAGGTTGAGATCTCTAGGTTAAAATACATGCCCTTATATAAGCTTTGGGCTCAAGTATTCTAAGATAACAAGGATTACAACTTTAATTAAAAGTAAGATTCTAATAAAGACTTTAATCTTCAAGTATCCTACTTTTCAGCCGCCTCCTTGTTTCATGGGATTTCCTCTCCTTGAGCTTTGGCTTGACATATTTTTTGATCCGGGGCTTGGAAAAATATATGGTTTTCACACGACAGACGAGCATAATTTTCTCTATCTATTGAGGTCCACTTTGCTTTTCCTCTCCGTAAAACTGTTGTCCCCATACTGTCACGGCAGCTCCATGGCAGCATCGTCCTCTTTGTCTGCTTGTCCAGTTCAGCTCTTCTGCTTCTCTGCCCAGCGCCTGCCTTCTCCGTCAGCTATAGCGGCAACCATGGCAGCAACGTCCTCCTTGACTGCTCATTCCAGATTTTCTGCATCGCTGCCCAGCGCCTGCCAGGATTGCTGCCCTGGGTGCTGTCACGACTGCTGCCCTGGATGCTGTCACGACTGCTGCCCTGGATGCTGTCACGACTGTTGCCACGGCAAATACCTGAAAAAGTAACCAAATTTAGCAGTATCTGCGCAGTTTTATCTAAATGTGATGTTTATGCAAAACTTAACCTAAAATGCAGTTAAACATGCTTGAGTGCAGCAAAAATAAGGATAAATGATGGGTAAAATATAGAACTTTTATACACTGGTCACACCCCCAAACTCAAATCTTTGCTTGTCCTCAAGCAATTCAGACCTAAAAGAAAAATGAAATATTTTTGTTTTGGCTTTCAAACAGTGAACTTTCCCTTACCCGTCGTTCGTTCCCTGTGACGGCAGAAACTTGTCGGATAATTTAGGATCTGTCCGGAATCTCCCTATAGTCCTCGTGTAGTGTGTGCATGCTTGTGAACAGTTATATGCCAAGACTCTCTTAGTTTCACTAGAAAATTTCAGCTCTTAACTCGAATTTTTATGCCAAGTTTATCTTTTGAAGGCACTTCTTATGCTCCTTTGATTTTCTGTTTTGACTCGATTTCAAATTTCTTTTTTTTAAGCTAAAGTTTCACTAGAGCCGGTTTCGGGCACCTCTAGCTAACTTCCTAGAGCCGGTTTCGGGCACCTCTAGGGCTTTGAGTCTCTTTTGCTAAACTTCTTTCCTAGAGCCAGTGTTAGGCACCTCTAGGGGCTATTCAAGTGTTAAGCTTCCTATTCTAGTTTGGCTAAAAGAAGTTTAAGCAGTATAACAGTCACAATGGTGTTTAAGTTTTCAGAACTATAGAAAGGCTCTAAACTTCTCCTTAAACTATCCTAAAGTTTCTGCCACGACAGAGCTGTCACGACAGGCAAGTTCAGTTCATAGTTTTAAGCCAAAATTTTCAAAATTTTCATTTTTTTTGCATAAAATAAATGCAACACAATTAAAACTAAATGCAATATTATATTAATAATTAGGAGGACTGCCTACCCCCAAACTCAAGGGTTGCATTGTCCTCAATGCATGACACAAAAGATAAAAAAACAGAAGAAAAAGATGACAGAAAAGTTAAACATCACAAAAAGATAATATATATAGCAGGCGACAGAGAAGAAGAAAAAGAAAACTTAAGTTGTGCAGCTGTCGTCACTGCTGCTGGAGTTTTGGATGAGGAGCTGTCGGCGGGCAGTCTTTTTGGACTTTGTCGGAGTAGCTGTGGGTGCTGCCCTGAGAGTATGAGTGCTGCCGCGGCAGGGGTGGAGGCAGCGCTTCCTTGGGTTGCTTGTATCGTCATTGCAAGGGTTTTTCTCTGTTTACCTAATAACAAAAACAAACTAAAAACTAATATCAAATTTCTAATTCCTAAAACAATAAAGATAAAATAAAAATAAAATAAGTTAAATTAGGAGTGCCTTAAGGGGCATCTCCTAAAGTAACTACTCCTTGTTCTATTGATGCTTGAGGGGTCGTTTCCAGTACTTCTTGAAGTCCATTCGTACCCTCCATCTGGTGATTATTCTCATGGTGGCGGCTCCTTTCTTTCTCTTCCCTTTGTAGTCCATGAAGTTCTCCCTTCTTGGTAATGTTTCTGAGGGCATGAATATATGATTAGAAAAAATCAAATTGACATTCGGCCACAAACTTACCTTGTTTTCGTTGAATGTTGTTGTGGTTGAATGTAGCCCTTGCTGTCGTGTCTGCTGCTGCGGCAGCCAGTTATTTTGACAGTCCGTTGTCAGGTTACTTTGCAGGTCAATGGGACATTGGTAAGTGCCATCACTCTCTATACTAAATTCTGTTGACCACTCGTAGATCTCCGTCAGTAGAGACTTTGATGATTCTATGTCCACCGGCTTTGGTTCCTCTAATACCTGCAATGGAATTTGTGAGTTTTCAAAGAATTCAAAAGGTTCGTTTATTACCTGCTCATATTCCATCGGCGAGGCATTGTCAGTGGGTAGCTCTTCTAGGTGGTCGTGCGAGTGCCATGACAGGGATGGATGTGTGCAATCTTGGTCAGGCATAATCGAGGTAGTGGGTTGAGAATTTGCCTCTGATGTGGTTGCTGCTTCAGCATCAGTTGCTGCCGAGGCGGCAGTTTCTGCCGAGGCGGCAGTTTCCGCTTTGACTGGGGTTTCTGCCTCGGAAGTGGTTGCTGCCGTGACATTCTCTTGAATTTCACTCAGCGTTGTCGCGGTGTTGCTCCATTCCGGCTCCTCGATCATTGCCATGGCAAGTTGTTGCTCAGACTCATCATATGTTGGGTATTCCTTCACATGGGCATCATCGTCATCTTTCCTTGGGATTTCAGGTTCAGTCGTGGAATGAATGAGGACCGGTCTGCTCAAGAGTGCATCCATCTTGGCGATACTTGCGTCCATAGAAACCGACACTTCTTGAGTGAGTGCCATGAAGGCTTGTAGTGTGTCTTCTAAGGATTTTGACTGCTCTTGAGGATGATGACATTGCCAGGGCAGGTCGGGTTCTGCAACAAAACTGTTATGGTATAAAAATTGTGCGGGTTTTGATCGTACCATAAAAAATTTTGCTGTTGCGGCATCGGCAGTTGATGCCCCTGTTGCTGCTGTGGCAGCATATCTTTACGGTAATTGCAAGAACTTTCCCACATCAACTCTCGAATGGTTTTTCCTGGCATGTTGATGCCCTTGAACCTGTATTTTCACCTGAGTTTTTTTTTGTTAAAAAATAAAAAATAAAAAAATTAAAAAAATAAAAATAAAAGAAAAGTGCAGAAGCTAGGGTAAGAGTGTGTTGCCAGTCCCCGGCAACGGCGCCAAAAACTTGTTGCGTGTAAAAGTGTCTATCGCAATTGAGTGCAAGTGTACACGTCGCAAGTAATAAAGTGATATTAGAGTATCGGATATCGTCTCCACAGGGACTGGGCTAACCCTTTCCTTCACTATCTGCACAAGGGGAAAAAGAATGATTTAAGATTTTGTCACGAGAAATATAAAGTAAACTTAAATAAAAGAGTAGAAGAATATCAAGATAGAGAGAATGGGCTGGTATTGAATTGCTCAGTAGTGCAGGTATTGCATTGCTTAGGAACTCCAGTTCTATCGTCGCGCCTGTCGCCGACAGCACCTGTCGCGGCAGCTGTCCGTTAGTCGTCGCGACAGCAAACACACCAACTCCGTACTCCAAGTTTGGCAAGAATCCCAGATCTGCCTTGGCCTATCCCTAGGTCCAAGTCTGTCGATGATCACGTCTTTGATGATACCTCCCGGCGTGAATCGAAGGATGAGCACCGATGTGTATGAATTCTTCCTTAGCCACTTAACCTTGCCCTATCCCTAGGCACAAGATAGTTCAACTATAAACTAGAGAACTCGCTCTTATTTCTTTCGTATACTTAACTCTCCCGATGTTAAGTAAATGGATAACCTCACAATGCTCTCCCGATGCTCTTGCAAGATATTAAAACCAAAATAAGAGAACTTGAAGTTTATTTTATTGAACTTGGAAAATCCTAAAACAAAACAACCATTGCAACTACTTTACAAAACAACCCGTGGCCCTAAGGGGAATTTAGAACATGTCGACGACGGGTAAACGGCAGAGGGGTTTAGGTTATCGGTTATGGGGTAATCGGCTATGGGTTATGGGATGTGGAGGTTGAGATCTCTAGGTTAAAATACATGCCCTTATATAAGCTTTGGGCTCAAGTATTCTAAGATAACAAGGATTACAACTTTAATTAAAAGTAAGATTCTAATAAAGACTTTAATCTTCAAGTATCCTACTTTTCAGCCGCCTCCTTGTTTCATGGGATTTCCTCTCCTTGAGCTTTGGCTTGACATATTTTTTGATCCGGGGCTTGGAAAAATATATGGTTTTCACACGACAGACGAGCATAATTTTCTCTATCTATCGAGGTCCACTTTGCTTTTCCTCTCCGTAAAACTGCTGTCCCCATGCTGTCACGGCAGCTCCATGGCAGCATCGTCCTCTTTGTCTGCTTGTCCAGTTCAGCTCTTCTGCTTCTCTGCCCAGCGCCTGCCTTCTCCGTCAGCTATAGCGGCAACCATGGCAGCAACGTCCTCCTTGACTGCTCATTCCAGATTTTCTGCATCGCTGCCCAGCGCCTACCAGGATTGCTGCCCTGGGTGCTGTCACGACTGCTGCCCTGGATGCTGTCACGACTGTTGCCACGGCAGATACCTGAAAAAGTAACCAAATTTAGCAGTATCTGCACAGTTTTATCTAAATGTGATGTTTATGCAAAACTTAACCTAAAATGCAGTTAAACATGCTTGAGTGCAGCAAAAATAAGGATAAATGATGGGTAAAATATAGAACTTTTATACACTGATCAGGGAGTTTATTATAACTCGTTGGCTTGATGCGTATAAGTGTTTCTATATGGAAACACCATATAAATAATAACTCTTTTGTTCTCATAGTTTAGCTATTAAATAGGAGGCATCCAATTGAAATTTTGCTAAATTATATTTTTCATAATCAATAGGCTTTGTAACAACTGATATAGCCTAAAATATAAACCCACTAGCTTTTGCAAGACGAATAGTCTAACTGCATAATCTGAATTCTTTTATAATCAATCTCACAAACTTCTGGTTGTAAGTTGACAAAACAATGTAGATGCATCTACTAAAATCATATAAAACTTTCCACATTTGCGGATATATGGGCCCATATTTCGTTCAGATATGCAAGACATGCAATCTCAACTTCATCACAAGAACTTTAAGTTCTAATTCTTTTGGTAAGTGGTATCAATTATATCCTTTGAGAACAAACAACACAAGAACTTCAAGTTCTTTTAGTAAGTGGGATTTAATCAATTCCATTAAGCAACACAAGAACTTCATGTTCTTTAATAAGTGGAATTTAATCAATTTCTTTGAGAATAAGCACCACAAGAACTACAGGTTCTTTTAATACATGTGCATGTAGATCTCAATAATTTCTACACCATTATTGATCAGGATGGTCTAACCGATCATGCCAACTATATATATGTGTGTATATATCTCTGAATTTGTAAATTTCTTGTTTACCATAACATGTAATTCAATCTCACTCATACATGTCTAGTACGACCACCAAAATTGTTCCTTTAAATAGGAATATATTTAGCTCTTTCGGAGCTTTCAATTGAAATTATCTTTGGGTAGCAATATATAGCTCTTCTAGAGCTTTCAACTGACTTTTTGGCTACCAGAACTTATATTCATATTGGCTTATTTCAAATGTCAATTAATAACATATGTTATCTATAATTCCCAAAGGGATATTTTGCGAACTCATATTGCTCTCTTAAAATTTCCACTTATAGTGGTGACGATATTATTACCATTAGCAGTAATTATTGCAATATTCGCAATTCTGCACTTTTCATAATGTGCTTTCTCTCAAGAATTCATTGCTCTTCTAGAGCATCAATATTTTCAGTACTTTGAGATATAGTACTCACATTATTCCCTTGCATTTAAATGAGAAAATATATCTTATGCTTATGTTGAGCTTAAATCGTCACCATAGATTGTATTTAACAAGTAATCATGTTAAACAAAATAAATAAATATCATAATATATAAATATAAATATAAAACGTAAATAATTAATGTGTGTAAAATAAATAAACATAAAGCAAAATAAATAAAAATAAATAAATAATTCTCTTCAAAGTTATGAGAATAATTAGAAGATGATTTATTTCTTTCAAGGGTTATAAGAAAATCAACAACGTCCAAATGAGTCGGATCAACAATGTCCAAATAAAGTTGGACCACTATCATTTTTGTCATGTTTCGCAAACGAAATTTGCTTCTATTTTCTTTCCTTTATCATTCAACGATTCTTGATTTTTTAACGTACAATACATACGAGATCAATAGTTTATAACATCGCATTGGTAATAAGAAGAGTTTTACTTCAATAGAATGATCTTTATCACTCTTTTCATCCTTATAACCTCACTACCGGTGGGTAGAAGTATTCTTAAAATGACCATATTTTTCATGTCTATATTCATAGCCTCGACCACGACCACAACTTCTACTGTGGATTTTATTCCTTCCATAATATAATCTCACATTCACTTCAGGGAATGGAGTAGAGCCAATGGTCCTTTGAAACCTTTTTCATAAATTCTTATCACAAAGAACAAAAATTTAATCCTCGTACACGACATTGTTAAACCTGTCCACAAGGTCCTTTAAAAACCTCCTTTGAGACCAGTAGCCTCGCAGAACGGGATGTCCAGCTAATATACTTGGATTATATCGAAATTATGTCTCTAAATGAATAATGATTTACCATGTTTGCATTAACTTCAGGGAATGAAACAGTTCCAATAATCGCATTGACTAAACATCACGTTTGCATTCACTTTAAGGAATGCTCCATCATTGATAATCGCATGGAATAAACATCATGCTTTGCATTCACTTCAGGGAATGCCTCCCATAAAACTTTTTGGATCAAGACGAATTTTCGTAACTTGAAATTGGGAGAAGTCTATGGTCGAGTTTTTTCGATGTAGAATAAATATTGCTTTCGAGCACATATAGACTTTATAAAAGTCTTCTTGTAGATTCAAAATCATCATGATTTATTGTAACCCCCTCGTCCCGGTCCGGGCGGCCGACCGATCCGAGTGGGCTACACGGGGATAACCGAGGTGAAACCCGTTAAGGCTTCACTTCGGTTACCGACCCTAGAAAAACTTTTTTTTATTGTCTTGTCTAGATGCGTTAATTAAACCTATGTGTGAAGCGACAGAGGAAACAAGGCTCACGAGTAGCCTAACAGCAAACAGGGCCTAAGTCCAACCCATGAGACCCCTTTAGAGATGTCAAAAGCCCATTTTCAGGCATGTGTTTCGAAACAGGCATTGCCCGTTTCGGAACACGGGCTCCAGTTTAAAAAGCCAGACACCCGTACCGAAACGCATCCACCCCGTTTCGGAACAGAGTCCCATTTCACCTAGGCGTTCCGAAACCCGTTTCGGAATAAGCATTCACAGTAGCCAAAGTGTTTCGAAACTCGTATCGAAACAGGGGCTCACAGTAGCCAAATCGTACCGGAACGCGTTCCGTTACAGGTATCCCTGGAGCCACACCCGTTCCGAAACAGCCTGAACTGTTCCGAAACACCTGCAGTCTGTGAGTTCCTAAAATCAATTTTAAACATCTCTAAATGATCCCAAACGCCCTTAACAACCCCAAGAAGCATACACAACATATAAACTCACTCTAGAGGCATGCACCCTATTGCAAACATACTCAAAACACATAAGGATACAAGATAGGGGCATCCATTTAAAAGATCATACATGGCATTCAAGATTCATGCTTTAGACAAACATACATAAGGGCATTCAAGATAAGCAACATAGACATGGTTTACAATCCAAAACAAGGCATCCAAAAGCCAAACCAACAACATCATAATAAGGAGTCTAAACATGCTCTTAAACAAACCAACTGTCACATCCCAAAAACCGGTCTAATCGGAATTAAATTCCGGTGACCGAGTATTTTTTTAATTCGATCTTATCTGAACCAATAAATATTATTCGGGGTAATTTATAATAGTTTATTATTATTATTATTATTATTATTATTATTATTATTATTATTATTAAAAGAGAGAGAGAGAGAGACAAGGTGGAGTGGACGGCTAACCACTCCACCAATTGAACAAATTGAAGATAACAATTAGTTGGCAATTGCCACATTACTTGGCCACAAATTAAAGAATGAAAGAAATTGGAATTGAAATTGACATTGAATGGCCGGCCAATTCTTCTATAAATAGGAAGGGGGGGTTCGATTGAGTATGAGAAAAATTAGGGAAGAAACAAAGGATTCAATCCAATGTTCGATTGGTGATTCGATAAATTCGATATAGTAATATCGAATCTCTGCCGACGTCGGGGTAAGCTCAAATCCTTAGTTGGTCTAAGTTTCGGTATTGAATCTTCGTAATATTTTTATATTTATTCGATACTGTCTTACCGATTTTAATTAATTTTTATCATAGTACACGAGGTCGATTCAGAACAACCATCAAGCTCAAGAAATAAAAATAAATTACCGATCTATCAAGGTGAGTGAAACAAATTAGAGTTGAGATTAGAGTCTCAACTATCTTTAAATTTGATGTTAGTATTTATATTAAGCATGAAATTGGATTAATTAAAGGTTGGTAAAAGATAAGGGTAGAAAGAATAAAGAAATTCGGATTTATAAACTGTCCTGTAGAAAACTGCATTTTCGAGCATGTTAGGGTCATTTCTGGAAAAAGTGTTCTTCTACAAAGTTGTAGAGGACAAAATTTTACATGGAATAGAGGTATTATTTGTTCAAAAATGTTAAGTATAGGTCTCGGAATTGTTGTTAAAAGATGACGGGACTGAAACTGAATGAATTTGGAATCTGCTGGACTAAATTATGAAATTCGAAATGTTTAGGGGTTTAATTGATGCCAATAAATTCTGGAAAATTTATTATAAACAGGAGAGGTATTGTAGGAATGAAAAATAAATAATTTAGTTTGAATTATATATCAATTGATAAGTTTAAATATCATTAGAACACATAAGAGATTAAAATGGACTAGTTTGTAAGAATTGATAAGTTGAGGACTTATATGCTCTGTTTTCATGGTTTCTGGAACATAATTATTATGTTAATATGTGAAGGTAAATATGGTTAAAATCTCAAGATTTATGGTGTAGTAAAACATAGGTTATAAATACACTAAAGTCACAAATAGGCAGATTAGTTTTCTAAAGATACCCTATGTTCAAGTAATAAACTGTATTGATACAGAAATGATAAAATTATGTTCCATACATGGTTGTAAAGGTGTGTTTATAAGCTTTCCAGAATGGTAAAGAACTCCTTATTTGGAGTTGTGAGTAAAAAGATATGACCAATTTAGTAGATGTTACTCAAACTGCCAGTTTAGGGGGCAGATTCACTTTTCTAAGTGATTATGTTTAAGTAAAAGAATTTATATGTTTGAATTAATTACTAATGGATATTGTATATGATATTTTATGTATCAAGAGCATATTGGTGAAGAGATATTAGAGGAATCAAGGGGTGATCAAACCAAGAAGAAAGGGAGAGGCATCACCATTAAGGAGACAAACTAGCTTGGAGTATTGTGAGTGTAGTTTTGTTTGAAGTGTTGGGATTAGTATCCTAACCTTGTTATTTTTTTTTATTAGATAACATGAAGAAAGCATGAAATGAATTTAATAATGATTGGTAAAATTTAAAATGATAAGGAAGAAGGATTAAAGGCAAGAATATTGATCTGTATATTGCTTGTTAGATAAGCATGCTTAGCATAAATATGATTAGTTGCTATGATGTGTTGATTGCTTGAGCTATGTGATATGTGACTAAATGATAAGCTTTGCTACTGATTTTTTTTGATGATCATAAAATGAAAATGATCTCATGAGCTTGCTGGAATTTTATGTTACCATGATGCTTGATTGATTATATGTATATGCCTATTGAAATGGTTAAATGCCTTTGAAATTATGAATGATTGACAAGTGAATGATCTTGTTAATAAAGAAAGATAAGTAAAGTCCTTGGTATGATTAGTGTCTATAGGTAGAAGGGCATGCCTTAGAGTCGTTGAGCTCCCCTGGTCTTTGTTACAGGATGGTGGTTAGTCACCTATAAACCTGATAAGGTGGTTAGTCACCTTGATAATTGAATGGTGGTAAGTCACCATTGATGCCTATGCATCCCCTGTTATATGTTGAAATGAGAAATGGATACTTTGAGTATCTAATGTTACATGTTACATGAAGACTTGATTACCTATTTCATTAATCATCCAAGGCAAAACATTTATTAGAACAATGATATATGTTTAAATGAACAAGTTGGGTATTAGCCCTTATGATATGAAATGAATATGTGTACTTGGTTGAGATTCGAAATGAACTATGTTGTGATGTGAAACTATGAAATGTTGCTTCCAAGATGACAATGAGATTACATGTTGTTTGTTGTCCATGTTAGCTTGAATTGTAAAAGTTTGCTGCCCTATTGGTTAGTACATGAGACTAGCTAAGTTAACTTGGTTTTTGATGGAACTAGCTAGGTATTTCAATGTGTGCTAAGCCTAGCTAAGTAACCTCAAAGATTGAATAAGACTTTAAAAGATTGAAACTAGTAAAGTTAGGACTGCCTCACTAAGTACATTCTGTGTACTTATCACTCTCTTTGTTTCCTTCTTCCAAAATAACAGGTTCTTTGATATCCGAAAGTCATCCGTTCTGATTCGAGAGCTTCGCAAGCCAAGAACAAGTATGATATAAACTTGCTTAGACTCCTAGTTGGTGGCATAGTCTAAATTAGTTTGTCATGCATTATGAATCATGTAATTCTTAAGTGTAGTATGTATAAAACTAAGACATGTTATATTACGTAATGACTTAATAAATGTTTATGTAAATTTGGATATGATAAAATGAATGAACTATGTTTGAAGTTAATCAAGCTTGATATGTATGAATCTGTCTATCATCCGAATAGTAACATCGCTCCCTTGTAACCGGTTGAGGGGTGTTACATATATTGGTATCAGAGCTTCGGTTTAGTCGATTCTCGGACTAAATCGGGTCTATTGCATCATATAGGTTAAACTATGCCACCTAGGAGTTTTATATCGAACTGCTTGCGATTGCGCTCTCTAACTTCGATCTGTTCTGAAGTCTTATTAGAATGTCCGAATCACTTTTGGCTCGTGATAATGAAAGTCCTCGGGAATCATCTAACGAGGATGGTAGCGTTAGAATGAAAACCAACGCTCCGGGACAATCTAATCCTCTCGAGCAAGCGGACCCTCCGAGAAGATCGGAACCGCGAGAACCGACTCCACCCCCTGAACCTAATCAAAAAACTCTGACAATTCCAACTGTTCAAAGTGCTCAGCGGGAATGTCTCCTAAGTATGAAGGAGATGTTCGATCAATTAGTAACTAACATCCGACGAGAACAACCGAATCCGGTGGTTGCTACCCCGAGTCGAGCCCCTATCGACAAGCTCGCACAACATCGAGCAACTACATTCACCGGTGAAAACGAGGAAAAGCCGGAAGAAGCTGAGAATTGGCTAGAAAGAACCACTCAAATCTTAACTCGCCAACTCCAATGTTCGGATGAACATAAACTTGAATGTGCGATTGCACTTCTAGCCGATGAAGCTCTAAGTTGGTGGGAAACCACGACTCTAACTGCCCTTGCCGAGTCAGTTACATGGAAATTCTTCGTTGATGAATTCAAAAAAAAAATATTAACGAACAATACCTTGCTGATCGGAGGAAGAAATTCTTACATCTGAAACAGGCCAATCGGCCGATTGAACAATATGTTGCCGATTTCTGCAAATACTGCAAGTATGGCTCGGAGTACATCAAGACCGAGAAAGATAAATGCAGAATGTTCATCGACGGGCTAAGTGATGAATTGAGTCCGATGTTCACAGCACTTGACATTACGGATTTTCAAATCCTTGTGAATCGGGTCATCGCCACTGAATCTAAGATGCAGAATGCCGAGAAACGAAAGAGTGGATTCCGAACTGATAAGAAGCGGAAGAGTGACGACAAGTCTCAGTGGTATAAGAAGCCGAAACATCAGAAGGAATCATCCTCCACCTATATACCATTTACTCGGAATAATTTCCAACCCTCCAACAAGATGGCTACTCCGGTTGTTTCCATCAACAGTACTGGAAATGTCGACAGACCTCCTGTTTGCAAATTCTGTCAGAAGAATCACTTTGGCCAATGCCGAACCCAAGCGAACCTCTGTTATGCTTGTGGCGCTGACGATCATTACATTCGAGACTGTCCAAAACGAAATGATCAATCTTTTGTTCGACCGGCTAACCAAAGTTCTGTACCATCTAGCCGAGGCAAACATCCGAGACAAGTTCAGTCGAACAATCCCGGGAAAAGCAAGGCTGCCCAGTCAAAAGCCACCACTTATCAGGAGTCCCGAGTCCCAGCCCGTGTCTATCACATTCGTGGCAAGGAAGAAGAAGAGTCTCCTGATGTCATTGCGGGTACGGTTGAACTTAACCTTAAACCTGTTTACGCATTGATAGATTCGGGATCAACCCATTCATTTATATGCTCATACTTGTTAGATGAACTTAAATTGAAACCTGAAACTGTACAAACTGGGCTAATTGTTTCGAACCCTATAGGAGGTAGTATGCCAATAAATTTGATCTGTAAAGATTGTCAGATAACAATTCAAAATATACCCTTTCCTTGTAATCTATATGTATTACCCAAATGTGAATTTAATCTAGTTTTAGGACTAGATTGGTTGGGAAAACATGAAGCCTGGATAGACTGTCAAAACCGTAGGTTATATTTACGGGGTTTAGGAAAAGAATCCATCCTATTGATAGACAAGAAACCGACCTTTATTTTTGCCGCTATGGCATTGCAAGACAAGCTTGATTTCAGTTTACCTGAAATGCCTGTCGTATCTGAATTTTCCGATGTTTTTCCTGAGGAACTCCCTGGCCTTCCTCCAACTCGGGAAGTTGAATTCAAAATCGAAGTTCAACCCGGAACTAATCCGGTGTCCATTACACCTTATCGGATGGCACCTGTTGAACTCAAAGAACTAAAGAAGCAAATTCAAGAACTCGAGGATAAAGGATTCATCCGACCTAGCATATCTCCCTGGGGTGCTCCTGTCCTATTCGTGAAAAAGAAGGATGGTACGATGCGGCTTTGTATCGATTACCGGCAACTTAATAAAGTAACCATCAAGAATAAGTATCCGCTACCGAGAATCGAAGATTTGTTCGATCAACTCAAACACGCAGCCGTGTTCTCTAAGATTGATCTTCGGTCTGGTTACTATCAAATGAGGGTAAGAGAAGAAGATGTACCCAAAACAGCTTTCCGAACTCGATATGGACATTACGAATTCTTAGTAATGCCATTCGGTCTAACAAATGCCCCTGCTGCATTCATGGATCTGATGAATCGAGTATTCAAGCCCTATCTTGACAAGTTCGTTGTCGTATTTATCGACGACATCCTTGTTTACTCCCGGAACAAGGAAGAACATGCTGATCATCTTCGGATTGTACTTCAAACGCTCCGAAATCACCAATTATTTGCCAAATTCACTAAGTGTGAGTTTTGGTTATCCGAAGTTTCATTCCTCGGACACATCATTTCTGCCGAAGGAATCAAAGTTGACTCTAAGAAAATTCAAGCTATTCTTGATTGGAGACCTCCGAGAAATGTGAGCGAAGTCCGAAGTTTCCTCGGATTAGCTGGCTATTACCGAAGATTTGTGAAAGGATTTTCCACTATTGCCGCACCGTTAACTAAACTCCTTCGAAAGGATGTAATCTTTGAGTGGTCGGAAAAGCAGCAACGAAGCTTCGACCAACTCAAACAAGCTCTAACACATGCCCCAGTCCTTATTCAACCCGAATCGGGTAAAGAATTCATAGTATACAGCGATGCATCACACTCGGGCCTAGGATGTGTTCTGATGCAAGAAGGCAATATGATTGCATACGCCTCCCGGCAACTGAAGCAACACGAATTGAATTATCCTACTCACGATCTCGAGCTTGCAGCCATTGTGTTCGCACTCAAAATTTGGCGACACTATTTGTACGGTGAAAGATGCAAGCTGTTCACTGATCACAAAAGCCTGAAGTATTTACTCACTCAAAAAGATCTGAACCTTAGACAAAGAAGATGGTTAGAGTTGCTCAAAGACTACGATCTGACTATTGATTATCATCCTGGAAAAGCCAATGTTGTTGCCGACGCTCTGAGTCGAAAACCGAACCTCTCTTCTTTGGCTATCAACGCTCATTTCCGGCTATGCAAAGCTCGGAATTATCTAAATGAACTTCAAGTTCAATCTACTCTGATCACCAGGATCAAAGAACTTCAACAAATTGATCCGGAACTTCAGAAAATCAATTCTAAGCTTGAGTCTAATTCTGACTTCTCTGTTAAGTCGAACGGTCTTCTATACTTTAAAGATCGTATATGTGTCCCTAATAACAAAGAATTACAAGATGAAATCCTACAAGAAGCACACCAAAGTTCTTTTTCGATCCACCCTGGATCAGTTAAGATGTACAAGGATCTCAAGCTCTTGTATTGGTGGCCAGGAATGAAAACGGCTATCAATGACTATGTAGCAAAATGTTTGAACTGCCAAAGGGTTAAAGCCGAGCACCAAGTCCCTACTGGTTTACTCCAACCTCTCAAATTTCCGCAATGGAAATGGGAACAGATCACAATGGATTTCGTAACCGGCCTTCCCTGTTCGCCAAGAAAGTGCGATGCTATCTGGGTGATCGTTGATCGTTTCACCAAGTCAGCACACTTTATTCCGGTGAGAATGAATCTCAGTCTTGAAGCCTTAGCTGAATTATATATCCGAGAAGTAATTCGTTTACATGGAGTTCCGATCTCAATAGTCTCCGATCGAGATCCCCGATTCACAGCTCGATTTTGGAAATCATTACATAAAGCTCTCGGAACCAGACTGAATCTTAGCACAGCTTTCCATCCGCAAAGCGATGGTCAATCTGAACGAGTAATTCAAATTCTCGAAGACATGCTCAGAGCTTGTATCATTGACTTCGGAAAGAACTGGGAGAAATCGCTACCTTTGGTAGAGTTCGCTTACAACAATAGCTTCCAATCTTCGATTCAAATGGCTCCTTTTGAAGCATTGTATGGTAGAAAATGTCGAACACCTCTGTGTTGGTCTGAACTCGGTGATAATAAAGTTTTGGGACCACAATTGCTTCGGGAAACCGAAGAACAGGTCCAAATCATTCATTCTCGATTGAAGCAAGCTTTTGATCGCCAAAAGTCCTACGCCGATCTGAAACGTAGAGACATTCAACATCAAATCGGAGATAAAGTGTTTCTTAAAGTCTCCCCATGGAAGAAAGTATTCCGATTCGGCAAAAGAGGCAAGCTAAGTCCTCGGTTTATCGGACCATTTGAAGTAGTTGAAAGAATTGGTCCTGTAGCTTATCGACTCGCTCTTCCTCCCGAGTTTGATAAGATACACAATGTCTTCCATGTCTCAATGCTCAGAAGATATCGATCTGATCCGTCTCACGTCCTTGAGCCTGAAGAAGTTGAGCTCAATCCTGATCTTTCATACGAAGAAGAGCCTGTTCAAATCCTTGATCGAGAAGTCAAAAGACTTCGAAATAAAAGTGTTCCTCTTGTCAAAGTTCTTTGGAGAAATCACAACGTCGAGGAAGCAACGTGGGAACCTGAGGACACGATGAAAAAGCAATATCCTCACCTGTTCGATTCAGGTAAAATTCGAGGACGAATTTTTTTTAGGGGGGGAGAGTTGTCACATCCCAAAAACCGGTCTAATCGGAATTAAATTCCGGTGACCGAGTATTTTTTTAATTCGATCTTATCTGAACCAATAAATATTATTCGGGGTAATTTATAATAGTTTATTATTATTATTATTATTATTATTATTATTATTATTATTATTATTATTAAAAGAGAGAGAGAGAGAGACAAGGTGGAGTGGACGGCTAACCACTTCACCAATTGAACAAATTGAAGATAACAATTAGTTGGCAATTGCCACATTACTTGGCCACAAATTAAAGAATGAAAGAAATTGGAATTGAAATTGACATTGAATGGCCGGCCAATTCTTCTATAAATAGGAAGGGGGGGTTCGATTGAGTATGAGAAAAATTAGGGAAGAAACAAAGGATTCAATCCAATGTTCGATTGGTGATTCGATAAATTCGATATAGTAATATCGAATCTCTGCCGACGTCGGGGTAAGCTCAAATCCTTAGTTGGTCTAAGTTTCGGTATTGAATCTTCGTAATATTTTTATATTTATTCGATACTGTCTTACCGATTTTAATTAATTTTTATCATAGTACACGAGGTCGATTCAGAACAACCATCAAGCTCAAGAAATAAAAATAAATTACCGATCTATCAAGGTGAGTGAAACAAATTAGAGTTGAGATTAGAGTCTCAACTATCTTTAAATTTGATGTTAGTATTTATATTAAGCATGAAATTGGATTAATTAAAGGTTGGTAAAAGATAAGGGTAGAAAGAATAAAGAAATTCGGATTTATAAACTGTCCTGTAGAAAACTGCATTTTCGAGCATGTTAGGGTCATTTCTGGAAAAAGTGTTCTTCTACAAAGTTGTAGAGGACAAAATTTTACATGGAATAGAGGTATTATTTGTTCAAAAATGTTAAGTATAGGTCTCGGAATTGTTGTTAAAAGATGACGGGACTGAAACTGAATGAATTTGGAATCTGCTGGACTAAATTATGAAATTCGAAATGTTTAGGGGTTTAATTGATGCCAATAAATTCTGGAAAATTTATTATAAACAGGAGAGGTATTGTAGGAATGAAAAATAAATAATTTAGTTTGAATTATATATCAATTGATAAGTTTAAATATCATTAGAACACATAAGAGATTAAAATGGACTAGTTTGTAAGAATTGATAAGTTGAGGACTTATATGCTCTGTTTTCATGGTTTCTGGAACATAATTATTATGTTAATATGTGAAGGTAAATATGGTTAAAATCTCAAGATTTATGGTGTAGTAAAACATAGGTTATAAATACACTAAAGTCACAAATAGGCAGATTAGTTTTCTAAAGATACCCTATGTTCAAGTAATAAACTGTATTGATACAGAAATGATAAAATTATGTTCCATACATGGTTGTAAAGGTGTGTTTATAAGCTTTCCAGAATGGTAAAGAACTCCTTATTTGGAGTTGTGAGTAAAAAGATATGACCAATTTAGTAGATGTTACTCAAACTGCCAGTTTAGGGGGCAGATTCACTTTTCTAAGTGATTATGTTTAAGTAAAAGAATTTATATGTTTGAATTAATTACTAATGGATATTGTATATGATATTTTATGTATCAAGAGCATATTGGTGAAGAGATATTAGAGGAATCAATGGGTGATCAAACCAAGAAGAAAGGGAGAGGCATCACCATTAAGGAGACAAACTAGCTTGGAGTATTGTGAGTGTAGTTTTGTTTGAAGTGTTGGGATTAGTATCCTAACCTTGTTATTTTTTTTTATTAGATAACATGAAGAAAGCATGAAATGAATTTAATAATGATTGGTAAAATTTAAAATGATAAGGAAGAAGGATTAAAGGCAAGAATATTGATCTGTATATTGCTTGTTAGATAAGCATGCTTAGCATAAATATGATTAGTTGCTATGATGTGTTGATTGCTTGAGCTATGTGATATGTGACTAAATGATAAGCTTTGCTACTGATTTTTTTTGATGATCATAAAATGAAAATGATCTCATGAGCTTGCTGGAATTTTATGTTACCATGATGCTTGATTGATTATATGTATATGCCTATTGAAATGGTTAAATGCCTTTGAAATTATGAATGATTGACAAGTGAATGATCTTGTTAATAAAGAAAGATAAGTAAAGTCCTTGGTATGATTAGTGTCTATAGGTAGAAGGGCATGCCTTAGAGTCGTTGAGCTCCCCTGGTCTTTGTTACAGGATGGTGGTTAGTCACCTATAAACCTGATAAGGTGGTTAGTCACCTTGATAATTGAATGGTGGTAAGTCACCATTGATGCCTATGCATCCCCTGTTATATGTTGAAATGAGAAATGGATACTTTGAGTATCTAATGTTACATGTTACATGAAGACTTGATTACCTATTTCATTAATCATCCAAGGCAAAACATTTATTAGAACAATGATATATGTTTAAATGAACAAGTTGGGTATTAGCCCTTATGATATGAAATGAATATGTGTACTTGGTTGAGATTCGAAATGAACTATGTTGTGATGTGAAACTATGAAATGTTGCTTCCAAGATGACAATGAGATTACATGTTGTTTGTTGTCCATGTTAGCTTGAATTGTAAAAGTTTGCTGCCCTATTGGTTAGTACATGAGACTAGCTAAGTTAACTTGGTTTTTGATGGAACTAGCTAGGTATTTCAATGTGTGCTAAGCCTAGCTAAGTAACCTCAAAGATTGAATAAGACTTTAAAAGATTGAAACTAGTAAAGTTAGGACTGCCTCACTAAGTACATTCTGTGTACTTATCACTCTCTTTGTTTCCTTCTTCCAAAATAACAGGTTCTTTGATATCCGAAAGTCATCCGTTCTGATTCGAGAGCTTCGCAAGCCAAGAACAAGTATGATATAAACTTGCTTAGACTCCTAGTTGGTGGCATAGTCTAAATTAGTTTGTCATGCATTATGAATCATGTAATTCTTAAGTGTAGTATGTATAAAACTAAGACATGTTATATTACGTAATGACTTAATAAATGTTTATGTAAATTTGGATATGATAAAATGAATGAACTATGTTTGAAGTTAATCAAGCTTGATATGTATGAATCTGTCTATCATCCGAATAGTAACATCGCTCCCTTGTAACCGGTTGAGGGGTGTTACACCAACACCAACACCAACATACGTCCAAAAGCTCAAATCAACAAACACATATCACATTGCTTGACTATTACACCTTATAATTAAAATGTCCATACTTGATAGCTAAGATAGCACCGCAAACACACTTGGGGCCCTCTCCTTACACAAGCAACCCACGAACTACGGATCTGCATTGTCGAACAAAAGAGAGCGTAAGCATAAAGCTTAGTGAGGGTAAGCTCATAAAACAAACCTCGACAATGCAGGGTCCAAGCACGAGCAAACCAAGGTAGAATGCATGATCTTACCTCCAAATCCACATGAGCCAAAATATAATATGATGCATGAACATAAACTCATAATATGCCATGCTTAACAAGCTCAAAACTACATCATATGTAAACACATATAATAATCCATATTGGCAACATATCTCAAATCATATTGGCACCTAGCAATGACTCGAATACGCGGACAAACGTTGGAACTCACATCCAACAACAACCTTTACCTTACAGTGGGATTACACTCATCACCGTTCACGCGGAGGGGATTCCACTCATCCTCACGCCCCGTCGATGGGTACACTCATCACCGACTAACATATATAAGAAGGTTTTCCGGGCGAACCCGTACTCCATCTTGATGACTACCATCACCAAGACCACGCGCGCATTTGACTCACGTGTGCACACTAACCATCCTAATGATCGATCATTGTACCCAAGCATACTAGTGCCAATACTAAACACAAATCACAACATCATCTCATATCAACTTCCGTGTTTAGCACGTACTCACCATGACTCATCGTCATGCACAAACTACAATCCAATCCACATGCATATAACAATGCATCAAACCATGCCTCAACAACATGTATAACACCATATACATAATCACCATTAATCATGAGGCATAAACAACAATTGGAGTTCAACCAAAGTCTCTAACTAAAGCTTGGGATTAGGCTACCACTCTAATCCCAACTCTAGGTGGGTCTACCAAGCCCGACCTAGTCCACATGCATGAACCAATACTCAAAAACCATTTAAAAACATTTAACCACTCACCGACTATTCCAAGCTCAACCCACTAGCCGATCAAGCTTCCAACGATTCCGGATTTGTTCCCGATGATTCACCAACACAAAATCTTGCTTCTAGTCAACTCAACACAATCAAAACAACCTCAAATCAGTTTACACGTCAATGTAGCAAACCCGGAACACTAATCAAGCATAAAACACAAGATTTCAAGCAAAGAACAACTCCCAAAACCTCAATCCCGAGCAGCCATCAAACACAATACAAAACTCTTGATTTCAACCTCTTTAACACACTTAAATACTCCCAAAACAACCCCTAACTAACATACTAACATCAGCCCTCAATTTCCAACATCAAACACACCCAAAACCAACCTTTAAACCCTTCAAAAACCCCATTAAAATCCAAATCCGAAAATTACCATAAAACTCTTTAAAATTCACATATGTTGGACCTTATGGGTGGTAAACAACTTATCTAACAATAAATAATCAAAATCTTTTGTTAAAGACAATAAAGCTTCAACCTTTGACAAATTCTTTGCAAAACCCAAAATACAAAATACATGGTTTTAATGAAAACTAATGGTACCAAAATGAAGAGGAAGATAAGGCCAAGTCAAAAACGTGATTACCTTTCAAAAATCACCAACAAAGAGCAAAGGATGTGATGGAATAGTGAAATGGGGAGGAGAGCTCTCTAATGTCGTGAGATAGGAAAATGGGAGTGAAGAAGAAGATGACAAAGGCTTATTTTAATAAAAGGGGTTTTAATTTGAAAGACCATTTTATTACCCTTTTGCCATTAATAAGGATAGTCATTTAAATTTCCCAATTCCATGGAGTTGGGCTTTAAAACCAAAACATGTCCAACATAATTTATTCGTTTAAAAACCCGAGGCCCAAACTAATATTTTTATTATTTTAAAATTTGAAACCGAAACCCGAAACATTATTTTAATATTATTTTCACCCGACCCCCAAACCCGGGTGTTACATTTATCGCACTTTAAAATCATAGTTTAAAGAATAAAAATAAAAGTATAATTTACCGATAATGATTTTCCTCTCGAGAACGATGAAGACATAGCAAATGACCGAGACAACTTCTTATAATCCCTTTATGTCATGTCTCTTTCCAAGCCATTTAAGCATATCATATAAAATTCAAAAATATGGTTAAAAACATAAACTCTCATGAAAATAATAACATAAGTATATATATATTGATTTTAATTATAATATAATATAAATATAACAATGACCATGGATTGGTTAATCATACCCGACTTTAAACAATAAATCAAAATAATTAGATCAATGATAAAAATCTACGAGAAGAACAAGGATAAATAAAATAATGATCATGGCAATGTTTCAACGGCTCGTGTAGTGGTTAATTAAAACAATGATAAAAATAATTAGATCTGGTCCCTCCGAAAGCAAGAAGAACAAGAATTCTTACTTATTCGTAAAGTAGTTTTGTGGGCATCTACGAGTCGTATAGTAGTTTTTTGTGTAAAACACAATGTTACTCATTCGATCGAGTCCCTCGAAAAATAAGAATAAAAATCACATGTCATTAATCAAAACATTAGAAACATATATATATATATACAAACATAAATAAATAAAACAATACCGAGCAGTGGCCACGGGACCACTTTGCATGTGTTTTTCTAATGCCTTTAATGACATGTAGTTCGATCCAATTTTCGTTCTCCATCTTGATTCAAGCGCATGACTTTTCTATTTGATTGGAGCACTCGTGCTGATAACGTGTTGTGAATAAAATAACAAAGAACAATAATAAGAACAAAGAACAAGAATTGAAGAACAAAGAGATGAGAGAAATGAGGAGATTTGTATTATTCTCAAATATAGACTTATGTACAATGCATTCATCAAATCATCTATTTATAGGCATAAAAAGTATATATTACATTGAACTCTAATTAAATGATATAATATTCCTAATGATAAAGTAAATCAATCCCTTTAGATAAAATTCTAATCATAATAGACATTCACATAGATAAATATTCATAACACGTAAGCAATTTTCCCTTGTATTGTCTAACTGTGAAAGAATTTTCGCTTCACTATTTATAGGACTCAGAATGGTTTAAATCTGACTTAAATATGGATTTTACTACAACATTATTCTATGAATGAATTGTATTGTTTCGGCCTTTAATTTGGTTGTTACAGCAGCTGCAACAATCCAGCTTTAAATTCAGCAGTTTCATGTCTTCATGGAGAATTAGTGCGCCAATTAAAATGGTTAACGGCTTTGAAAACCTGATATTAAAGAGGATTTAAACATGTGTTTTTCTGGAGTTTTTTGCCCTTCAAATTTAGCCTACGAAAACAGGTTTTCTCAACTCTTTTTCACATCCCACAACAAACACAACATTTGCTAAACGTTCTCCTTTCCTTTGTTTTCTCTATACTTTTCAAACTATTTTTTCAGAGTTCTTAGAGAAGAATATTACTACTATTTTTATCTGCTCCAAATTTCGGGTGTACGATTTCAAGGAGAGACTATGTTAATTTCGTGACATAGTCCAATGCAATTATTACTTCAAGTGGGATAAATTTATTTTTAAAACAATAATTTATTATCACGATACAGTTAAATTTGATTTATTTTTTTCGATATATTTTTCGGTCAATACTAATATTTTCATTTTGCAGTAGTAATATTTCTAACAACACAAACATTTCTCTTAACCACAACAAACATTGATGTCATCCA
Source organism: Hibiscus trionum (assembly GCA_030270665.1). Lineage (NCBI taxonomy): Eukaryota > Viridiplantae > Streptophyta > Magnoliopsida > Malvales > Malvaceae > Hibiscus > Hibiscus trionum. Next base: position 4,440,324 of record BSYR01000016.1, read on the forward strand.
ACAAATGATGTAAAAGTTATAACATTACTTATAGCCACTAAAAAATTATAGAAATTTGGGAGATGTCAATATTTGACAAGTTTCGTCAACATTTCTTATAGCTATAAAAATTGTACAAAATTCTTAACCTTTTCAGTGGTTACATAAAAAATTTCGGTACATGCTATAAATGGTGATGCTAGTTTAAGGCTTAAATATATATTTGGTATTTAAATTAGGCACATTCTCCTAAATTAGTACTTAATGAATTTTTACTTTTAAATTAGTACCTGAATTAGGTACTTTCTCCCAAATCGGTACCTAAATTTTTTTTACTCCCAATGTGGTACTTGAACTAGACACATTCTCTAAAATTGGTACAAATATTAATACATACTATCAATTTGGTCCTAATTCGAAATAAATCTATAAATTTAACTCTATATATTTATAAAAAAATCCTATCAATCTACTCTTTATTATTCTCCTAAATTATTTGTTCTTCTCTCATAAATGTTATATTACTTTCATGAAATAATAAAAGTTTAACATTTACTTGTTTTTTATTGTAGAATGCAAATATCTAATTGTCGCTTTGATCTGATATACTCACACGGTTTGATAGTATCGTAAAAATGACTAAATTGATGTGATTTTTAAATATGAAATATTAAATTTATTGAATTAGGATCATATTGATAGAATGTATAAGTTATGAGACTAAAAATTGTTAATAAAAGTACTAAAACAGTTAATGAAATTAAAGTTTGGGTATCAATTTGAGAGCAAAAATTCTTTAGGTGCTAACTTAAAAGAATATGCCTAGTTTCAGATACTAACTTGAAAATAAAAATTCTTTAAATATCAACTTAGAAGAAGATATGTAATTTAAATACCAACTTAAGAAAATATGTATAGTTTAAATACCAAACAAATATATAAGCGTTAGTTTAACTTTTCCAATAATTTTTTTATCTCGTCATAAATTCCTCAACCTAAAACTTTCTAGATACTCATCGATCTGTTTAGACTTTAGATTGAATGGTTTCCCCCTTTATCCAACGGCCGAGATGCTCTATCATTGGTGTTAACTGGTATTGGGCAATTATTTATAGGGTATAATGCACCACAAGTCACTTAATTATAGGTTTGATAATAAATATATCATTTTTTTAAATTTATAATTTAGATACAATTAAATTTTATTACAAACATTTCACTCTATCGTTAACATTAAAACATGGTCTAGTATGATAACTGTTTTAGTCCCAAAATTTATACATTCTAGCATTTTGTCCTAATTAAAAAATAATTCAATAATTTAATCATTCATATTTAAAAATTTCGACAGTGCAGCCTCCTAACACACCCTCCAATCACTTGTCGCATTTCATGCCATTGTCTATCAGCTCGATAACAAACATATGTGATAGGTCGACAAACATAATCAAATCGCTACTAGACAACTGACAAACTAATGAAACAAACTCATTATGATCTTAATGTCACATGCTAGTAGACACAGTTGTTTCACTAATGAAAATTTTAAATATGAAGAGTTAAAGTTCCTGAATTAATTTGAATTAAGACTAAATTAATTGAATATATAAATTTTAAGGACTAAAATTGTTATTATATTAAATAGTATATTTCAATTTTTTAAAGACAAAGTGAATTGTTTAAACAAAAATTAAATTGGATAACTAAATTATAACTTTTTTAGAAAAAAAATAATTTATTTATTATCAAAGCTACAATTAAATAATTTGTGGTGTATTTTTACCCTTCTTTATATCTGTCATGTTCTTTGCCTGTAATCGCTTTTCTAACTATTGAAAGGCGGCCAAATTAACATGAAACATAATATAAATATACATAAAATGCAAAGCAAGCAAATGGAAAACTAATTTATTATAAGCTCTCAAAAGAAAATTCTAAAGAAAATAGGTTTCAACTTTAGAGATGATTTTATCATATCACATACCTAAACATAATTATAAAACAAACATGAAAATATTAAAAATGGATAAAATTATAATTGGTATTTTAACAAAATTTCCAAAATGTTTAATATGGTCCTTATACTTTGACAAAATGTATAATGAAATACATATACTTTTAAAATATTCAGTGTGATATTTGTACTTCGACAAAATGTCCAATATATTACATGTACGTCAAAAATATTTAATTTGAAAAAATAACTATTTCCTTTTGATTTATTTATATTTTTCACCTAATATTATAATGTCCATGTGGATTTACTAAGGGAAAAATCCATGTTTTGAATTTTCATGATTGATGTCACACTAATAATATTATTCTCAAGTATCATAATTGGAATGATGGTTCGAGTACTATATTTGACATCTTGTGAAAGTATAAGTATCACATTGAACATTCTATCAAATTATACTTGTCACGTTAAACATTTTATCAAATACAAATATCATATTTGTTATTTTAAATATACATGTAACATATTAAATATTTTATCAAAGTACATGTACCAAAGATGACATTATCCAATGAAAATAACCTAAAATGGTCTTCTTCCTTTTTAGTTGTTTTTCCGGTTCTTCAAAGTTTTGTCCTGACTAATTCGGACCAACCTGCACTACACACCTAACTTTAGTGAATAATTTTCCAGTGAAAATTTTCTACAGACGTCGAACTTGAGACTTGCTTGAAACGATAAACATAGTCTGATAACATAAAATGGTCTAATCTTGTTCACGGAAAGATAGCGAAAGTTGTATATATTTGCTAGCAAAATCAATGGGGATAGTGGAAGTGGTCCCTAACTTTCCATATTAAGTTCCCCCAAACTCCCATTCCCTGCACCAAATTCTTCCTATTCATTAAACTCTCAACCCCCTTCTTCCCTCTAAACAATAATGGCCATTTCCTCTACGCTTTGTCTTCTTCTTTTCCTGTTCAATCTCTTATCATTTGGTAAATTTCTCCCCCTTCATTCAATGTATATTATGTATGTGTTTGTGTGGGATTGTAGTTTAGTTTTTTGTTCATGCTTTAAGCTTCTGATTCAAACAACATTGGTTTGATTCTGGTTTTAACAATAATTTCAGGGATTTTATTTTCTTCGGCTACAGTTTTCTCTGTCCAAAACCATTGCAGTTTCACGGTATGGCCTGGTTCTCTCTCCGGAAACGACGCTGCACTTGGCAATGGTGGTTTTGCATTGTCACCTGGTTCCTCGGTCCAGTTACAAGCTCCACCCGGTTGGTCTGGCCGCCTCTGGGGTCGAACCGGCTGCAAATTCGACGACTCCGGCTCTGGCAAATGCGTAACCGGTGACTGCGGTAGCGTACTGAAGTGCAGCGGCGGTGGTGTGCCTCCCGTCACCCTGGTAGAGTTCACCATTGCTGGTGGCTCTGCTGATAATAAGGACTATTATGATGTTAGTCTTGTTGATGGTTACAACGTTGCCTTGGGAGTCAAGGCAGTTGGTGGCTCAGGGGATTGCCAATATGCAGGTTGTGTTACGGATCTTAACGCAAATTGCCCGGTTGAATTACGGGTCATGGATTCGGGTTCTGTAGTCGCTTGCAAGAGCGCGTGCACCGCGTTTAACAGGCCGGAGTTTTGCTGCACCGGGGATCATGCTACTCCTCAAACTTGCTCGCCTACGCAGTACTCCAAGATGTTCAAGAATGCATGCCCCACGGCTTACAGTTACGCTTATGATGATGCCTCTAGCATTAGGACTTGCTCCGGGTCGGATTATTTGATAACATTTTGTCCAATCGGGTCATGAAAATTATTATTAAAGTTGAGGGTTGAATTAATCAACTGAATGACTATTAAACAATCGTTTAGGTCATCTGTTAATTAGAATTAACATTTAAGATTGGTGAAATGAAAGCAATTTGTATGAATCTAATGGAAATTAAAGAAGCAAAGATGAAGGGGAAGCCATAAGCTTTGCGTGAGCCACAATATTTATGGGGTGGTTGGTTGGGTTGCACATTGAATACATTTCATGTGCTCTGGTAAAATGAAATATTTTGGTAAATTATATGTTTATTTTATGATTTATGTTCGGAATTTAGGATTTTAGTCCCAATAACACTATCTCTAAAGTTTGAACTTAAATTTTCTCTTTGAGAATGTAACGTGTCTTGTCATTACACTCAACCCTTGTTGGCTGCAATTTTAAGGGGTTCGTCATATATATATTACATTACGTGACAGCTACATTGCTAGTAAACGGAAAAAAAATATAATATGTTTATATATAAAATCAATACTAATCTCAAAGATTGAACCCACAGCCATAATAAGAAGTTATTCAGGATCGAACTTAAGATCTAATGTCAATCAAACTTAAAGTTTTTTCATTTAAAAGATGTTGTAATAAAGTTTATTATTTTCTATTTTTTAAAATTAAATTATGTCTGGTTAACTCATAACACATACTAAAACTTTAAAATAATGTGAATTATAAAATGAATTGATTTATTTTATATGGTAATATTTTATACGAAATTCATTAGTAATTTGGAATTCGACCAAATGTTTTTAATGCTTTTTTACAATGAATTTATCCTTTGATGGATTTTTAACCTTGTAAACAAAGCGATTTGAACATGCGTCTCTTAGGATGAATATCATATATTTTTCTACTAGTATACTTGTTGGGTTCAAAATATATATATTTTTAAAAGCATTGTTATTGCAAATTGCAGTGAAACGCCCTTTTTAAAACGAAATCATACTAGTAAATTCTGTTTAAAAATTAAAAAGGTAAAATAAAAAAAAAAGAATATTGCAATTTGGATGCTAATTTATGGAAGATATCTAACAATGCACAAATTCACCAACCAACTTTATTAGAATGGCTAAATTTCTTTCCCATGAAAAGCTCTGGTGGGGCACTCAAATTCAACTGCATGCTTGTTGCTTAGGCTTGTTTTGGTTTAGATTCAAAAGCAAAATTACAAAATCAACTGCCTCTTTTATTACTAACATTGGGTTTTTAAAGATTAATGAGAGTGTTATTAGTATTATTATACGTAAAATTCACAAATGATCACTAAACTATGTTTCAATATTTATTATGATCGTCAAACTTTCAATTATTACAAAATGATCACTAAATTACTAAGCCCTAAATGTGGGGTGATGCAACAGTTTGAATAAAATTGTTTAATTGGTCCTCCATATTTCGTCTTAAAAGAACATCTGGTCCTCACTAGATATTGCGTTTAAAAAAGAAAAATCAAAGTATTCACTAGGGCAACTAAATATTGCATGTTGACGGTTACTAGACCATATACTTCATCAACACTTATCTATTGTATGCTTAACACATGAACCGTCGTCGTCTAGTCACATCAAGACTCATCTAGAAATTCCATAGCATGACAAAAATCTCCATCACATCCAAACACGTGTATAGGGATGGGTATTTTACCCGACCCGACCCGGCTCGATTGAGTCCGATTTTTTAATGAAAAAATCGAGTTTGGGTCAGGTTTTTGTTAAGGGTATACTCGAATCGGGTCGAATTCGAGTTTAAGGTGAAAAATATCCAACCCGACCCGAGATTAATAGTGTATCTTTTTCCTGATATTTATAATAATATCCCTCCTTATATATATATTTTGTAATTAAGCCTTTAAAATTGAATATTTATTTATAATTTAGTCTTTTAAATTAAATTTTTTTTACGATTAAGCCCCTTAAAATTATTATTTTTACAATTAAGTTCCTAAAGTTAATTTATTTTATATAGGTCGGGTCAGATCAGAGTCGAATTTAGTATATTTATTTTCGGGTCGAGTGCAAGTTTAGGGTGTTTATTTTTGAGTCGGGTCCAGGTGAACCAAAAATCCGACCCGTGCCCATCCCTACATGTGCATGAAATGAGACCCATCATTACACAACTACCAGCTCCCTTAGCAAGACATTCTCCAAGGGGACCTATATCAACTTCATTAATTGTATAATCCTTCTCACAAAACTCATGTGAGTCTAACGTGCAGTATGTCAAAAATGCGGTTAAAAGAAGATAAATTGAAAATGTAAGACATCTTAATAACATTTTTAGTTGGTTTTTGTGTTTTTTTTAATTATCGATAATTATTTTGTAAGTTTCGATATTTTGTCCCAAAATAAATATCAAAACTTGCAAAAGAACTCAAAAAAAAAAATCAACCGAAAGCGTTATAAAAAAATCTAACATTTTCAATTCGATGACAAATTTCAAAACTGACTTCCCCTCGGACCTTCCCCAACAACTCATAGTTTCAGGATATCACTCTACTTACCAGAATTTCACCATATTATTCGCATAACTCGAGTTTAGCAGATGTTTATCAGCTTAATCCCCAACTCAAAAGAAATATGAATGAGAAAACAATCAAGTAGACAATGGAAGAATATATACATTTTAAGAAATCCACTTCACCAAGTCAGCAGTACAGTGAAGCAAGCTTTAGAAAGGAACTCACATGGATTTCTTGGGAGGTTTTGTAACCATGTTTTTAGATCATATCTACACACAACTACTCTACCAAAACGGAAGAAGGAACCTCTATAGCTTGAACTAAATATTAACCTACTTAACAGCGCGACTAGAAAGATAAACAAGCCACGAATACATGTATATTACAGATACCGCAACCGAGTGAAGAGGATATTAGGGTACGAGTTTCTGTTAGCACTGACTACCCAGCTCAAAGCCCATCAGAACATTCTTATCTGGTTCATTTGCAAACGCTCTTCAATCTCTTTGCAGCCTGAACGAATCCCGCAATGACCTGCAGCTCATCCATTTGCTACACCAGGAGACGACAAATTATATACCATGTAATTACAAATCTCATTTGTGTTCGAAAGGAAGAGAAATAGGTTTACCTGTGACACGAAATGCCTTTGAACAACATCGACTAGTTGCTCTTTTGATGGATTGGGGATGGCATCCACCTAGCATTACCACAAGCAATGACATTTAAATAACTTTTTCTTCTTTTGTTGTAAATGTGCCTATTTCTTGTGCCAAGAACCGTGAAAAACTTACAAGATTGAAGTGTCGCCAATATCTCCATAACGCAGCTATCTCAAGTTTGCTGAGGTCAACCTTCTGCAGGGGAGATATAGTGGAAAAACACAACCCCAATTACTCCAAGAATAGATAGCTAACATGATTGTGCAATAAACCAAAAGAAGTTATGTAAAATCCAAATACAAGTTCTATAGAGATCATTTTTACCGTGGACCCCTTAGACTGCGAGACGCAGGAAAGAGACCTGTTCATAGTCTTGTGAGAAGAACCGGTCGATTTATGTGTTCTATGCCTCGATCTGTGGGACTTTTGAGTGTCATCAGATGCTGGAAATTGAGACATAGAACAATCAGGATTAAAGAAAAAAAGCATGATGGGACCGATACAAAGATAAAGCAATGAAACATTGAAGCTTTTTGAAATAGGAAAAGTTAAAGTGAAGACATAAAGGATCCTATGTTCCAGGCTCAACTACATTTCACTAAAAGAAATTATCATACACCAGATGGTTAATCACAAAATCAAGTATAATTAGAGATCAAAAGCCATTAAGGATGATAAGCATAGCACTCCCTTCCAAGACAGAGAGGTCTTACACACAACACAACATATGAGAACCCGACACGAGAAAAGAAATATCTTTTCCACTACTGAAAATTCACATATATGAATGGAATTATCAAAAGTGCATACAAACAAGGCAATCAAGATTATTGTTGGTTTGAAATGGCTTTGCAGTTCGATCTTACGCACAACTAAATTAGGAGGCAGACACCATTTCTGAAGAAAGGAACTCACCCATGTCTGATCCATTACACTGCATGTTTTCGAATTCAAGGTCGCCGTCCTCCTCGTTACCAGTAGGTGCTTCAATTACGCTGAGTGCGTTTCTCTGTAGCTTTACTTCTATGCCATTAGTAAGAACCTGCGGTTTTTATTAATTAGACAAACAAATCACTATCAGCGACACAGTAAATAATGTCTAATCTACTAGAATATGCTAAATAGTCAGCTAGAACTAACATTGTCAATTTGTTTTTCAATCCACTAGCCAATCCAGGGATTTTTTTTAAACGGGAAATCTATGAAATTGTCAAAAGAAATCAACAGTGATAAGAAAAGATAAGCAAATTACTGGAGAAAAAAACAACATCAAAATATGATCATTTCCAGCAAACTACGAATTAATAGCATATTAATTATTAAATCATGTGAATCACAAGTGAAAATTACAAAAAAAAAAAAAGGAAACAAAGAACAAAAAAGAGGTGGGGATTTTCTTAAAAACCAAGTAAGCAAAGTTAACTGTTGAAATGATTGTAAGTTTTGAATAGCTGATGAACATCCGAAAATCTGAAGAGATTGAAATCCCAGCAGAAACAACCCAGAAAATAAAATATGAGGTTTTCTCGTTGAAAATTTTTTCCAAGATCAATTCCAACAAGGTCATAACTCAATCATGCAATGAAAATCCACTGGAAAAATCCAGAATATCAATCGTGCATTTGCTAAACCACTTGAAAATTCCAGATCCATAGACTAACACTTACAAACAATCAAAACCCACTTCCAAGACCTCAAATTCAAGAAATTTTCACATTTGAAGTTTTAGTCAAAAATAAATCTCATAAAACATGACATTCAATTGTATTACAGAGAAAAAAAAATGATTCAAAGCAAAATCACCCACAAACCAAATATGAATACTGAAATGAATTTACTCGATAAAATACCAAACATTTAATAATTGAAAATCTCGAATTGAATCCACATTACCTTCAAAAATAAAATATGAATTTATTTAAACCAGAAAATTAAGAGGAACCAATTTCCAGATCAAACCGCAAAACCCATTTTTTTGACCAAAACTGGAAAAAAAAAGAATCCAAAGAATTACCAGCCAATGCCACCCGCCAAGTCCGACAGCTTTCTTGACCACGCCTTGAAGGCCAACAAGAACCGATTTAGTACGGTTATTCCCGGTGACAACCACCTTAGTATGACGTGGCAGCACCGAGAGCTCTTCTTCGCTACTGTCTCCGCAACTCTGTAACTGCGAGAAACCACTGCCATTGACGGAACTCTCCATTGCCTCCAACATTAGTTTCTCCGACAACAAAAGAAAGAAGCCCCGACTCCGTGAGTCAAACTCGGTAGAAACTCCAAAGCTAAGGATCAAAATTACATTGGATCGGAAGATCATACATTGGTGAATACGTATAAGCTATTTTCATGAGCAGAGGAGAGAGAAATTAAGGCAAAAAAATGGGAATTTCGTGGGAAAAAAAGAAGAAGATGAGAAAACACAGTTTAGAGAGAGATAGAGAGAACAAAAATCAGAGTTTGTTTTTGTAGTGAGAGAAAGAGAGACGAGAGTGATTGGCTTTTGTTTATTGGTTGGTGTCGCTAGGAATCCCGACAAAACCAAATGGACCAATGAAAGGATTCCACGTAGGGAAGTGAGACTTTTCTCGTCGATCATGCGTTACAGAGAGGAAGAGATAGAGATAGAGAAATACCGGTAGCAGTTTTAGTTTGTGGGGGGTTGACCGTTTGACTAGTAGTGAGAATGGAGTACGTGGGTAATGCATAGCGAAATGACCAGATTGCTCTTCCTCAAATTTCTAACCTATATTTGAATTTGTTTTTAACCTTCTAATACAATCATAATATAGACTAAGTTGTTGGTAATTATCGAATAATTGATAATGGATTACGGTAGTTTATTTTATGGTTAATATTTGAAATTCGTAACTCTTCCTTTTAATAATGTCGCCTCTAATGTTTGAACTTAAATTTTCTTTTTGAAAGAGCAATGTGCCTTTCATTGCATCTAACTCTTGTTGGTTAAAAATTACTTTTTTAGTATAACATTTCTAAGCACATTTGAATGATCTATATATTAATTTCTTATTTGTATAATATATTTTTAATACAATTTTATTAATTACTAAAAGCTTATTAGTGTAAAATACCCTTGAACTTTTCAAGGAAAAAATCAACTAGCCCCTAAACTTTTTTACACTCAATTAAGCCTTTGAACAAAAATATTGAATCGATTTAGCCTTTGACCAATTTTGACCATCAAATCTTGACAGCTTTTTGGATCTATTGGTGTAGTGCAGCGTGTCACATTGTTCCACTTGACATTTTCAGAATTTTTTATTTTATTTAAAAAATCTTTAAAAGATCCAAAAAAAACTTATAAAAATTTGTAAAAAATAGTTTTTTGAAGAAAAAAATATGTAAATGCAACATGATAGAACGGTAGTGTATCATATGCAAGTAATATCTCAAGAAAAAAATTGTCAAGATGGTTAAAATTGGTCAAAAGGCTTGCTGGATTTAATTTCTTGGTTCAAGGGCTTAATTGATTAAATTTCTTCGTTCAAGGGCTAAATTGGGTGAAAAAAGTTTAGGGGCTTAATTAATTGTTTTTAAAATTTAAGGACTTCTTACACCCTTAAGACAATATTTTTTTAACCTTGAATCGGTACTGGATTTTACTAAAAACAAAAGAAGGTGCAACCGTAACAATACAACCAATTAGAGAGAGAAACTTAGGGACTATGTCCACCAAAAAACTCAAACATAAAATAATAAAAAAGAAAATCTAAAGGTGCAATAACAATCAAAGCCTTCTTTTGAATCTAGCGTCAATCATTCATAGAAATTCAGAAATCGTCAATAGTACTCATTTGTCTCTATCCAACTAGACGCTTTAGAGATGATGAAAGAGTGGCGAGCGAATCAAAGCAAACTTATAACTGCTTCGCAAAGTAGATCTGAGTACATCGGCAAAACAAACACAAAAACGAATCCAACCACTAAAAGACACCGTCTATCGCAAATCAGATCGAGTGACGTGAGAATCTCCGCACAATCGCAAATCTACAGCAGAGGTAGGCGAACAACGTGCCATAAGGCAAAAGAAATATACCACAAGAGCATAATAAAGGCGTGTCATAATTTTTTTTTGATTAATCAAGGGAAAAAATACTATGGCGAGCCTCATTAAAAACCTCCCTAACCTAAATGGAGGAAAAGAGTACTCACCATAGCATTACATCAGACCGAAAACCAAACACATAAACATAAAAACTAACCCGAAGTAGGCAAATCATCATGCAACAAACCCAACACCGCATCAGGCGGGTAAAAATAATATGTCGCCTCATAACCCTGCCAAGGCCCCAACTTAGCAAGAACATCCGCAACCCGATTAGCCTCTCGAAATACATGATGAAAGTCACAGATCCAGAACCCACGAATCAAGTTACGGATCGGGCTCAACAAAGAAGACTGACCCACCTTACCATTACCTTTTTGCAGCATACGAATTACCTCAAAGCAATCAAATTCCACGGTTACGGCAACAATATTACAATGTAAGGCATAATCCAACCCCTCATGAATCGCCCAAAGCTCCGCTTCAACCGCACTACAACGCCCTATAAATTTCGAGAAACCACCCCATGTACCTGCAACGTCTCGGATAACACCTCCGCATGACGCCAAACCCAGCACTTTGTCACAAGCTCCATCAACGTTTATCTTCCAAGTTGTAGTCGTCGGTGGCAACCATTGCCGATGATGCTATCGGTTGGTCGCCCCTTGATACTTAAAAATATACTATATGATGTGGATAAAGAGAGGATTAGACGGGTCTCATGACCCACGTAGTTGGTGAGGTGAACATGGTTTTAGTCTTGCGAGTTGCGAGGCATAAATGGTTTATATTTTGTATTTACAGCGGGTTGTGGGGCAGGGATAAGAATAAAAAAATTGACGAAAATAGATACAGAAAGAGCACCATTTAAGCCCGTCTCACCCGATTAACACCCCTAATAACTACTAAGCTAATTACTGAATTTCATAACTTAAAACTCTTTAAATGTACTCCAGCAATATTAAATTCTCTATGATTTGATAGGGATGGTTAGTTGGGTTTTAGGTTTTTAGGTTTTTAGGATAAGCTTTGATATTTGGAAGCAATGACGACCCTTACTTTGTGGATAAAATATTTTTAATACGGTCGTCGGTTGTTCTATACTTGACCAAAATCCCATCAATATGAGGATTCATTTGCTTGAATATATGGGAAAACCTAAGGTTTTAGGTTTACCAATGTTACAATTGTAAAAGAGAGTGTTGTTGAGAATGACAGAAGAAATAAACTAAATTATTCTACTAGTTACTATATCACAGGTAAAGGATGGATTTAATTTTAATCTTAGTATAAACAATAAGTATTAAATTTATCTTGTCAAATATTATTAGTCCATATCTTTTGCGTGAGATTTAAATTTAATTCATATTATCCAATTTGATCGTTTTAAGTTCATGTAGTCCAGTAATATGATATTTGAAACATTTTTTTATCAGAACTGAAATTTTAAATTCGAATAAAATTTGACCGGTATTAATTCACTAATTGCGCAAGGTTAAGTTTATTGTTAGATGCATGCATGGTTACTTAATTGTCTCATGCTCAGAAACTTTTGTTTGAATCACGATAAAAAGACATATGAAATCTTTCCAATAGTTCAGTTTGATTCAAGAAATAAATTGAAAAAAAAAATCTGAATTAGTGGCTTAGATTCTAAAGAGATGGAACATTGTAAGGTAATGTAAGAAAACCTCATATAATGAAATGGGCAGAAGAAGATGAGTTGAATTTTGAAGTCTTTGGTAGACGAATGATAGGTGGGTTGGTTTTCTTTGGGAAATGAAATAAATCTCTTCCCATCACTCTCAGGATACAATATATATATGGGTTAGGATCAAGTTACACTATGTAAAACTCAACTAGTTTTACACTAATTTATGGCCATTAGATTGGTTAAATGAATGGATGAGATTAACTCCTTACTTTTTTTCCCAAGTGATAATCTTTCCATATCCTACTTTTAATCTCATCCATTCATTTCACTCATCCAATGGCTATGGATTAGTGTAAAACTAAATGAGTTTTACATAGTGTAACTTGATCCCATCCCTATATATATATATATATATATATAGGATTATTATCCTATACACTGGCGGTGGAAATTTTTTATTTCCACAAGCGCCTCAATTATAGGATTTAGGGTTAGGTTTTAAGGTTTAGAGTTTAGGGGTTTTGGTGTATGCGTTTTGAATTTAGGGTTCATGTTTAGAATTTAAGGTTTAGGGTTAGAATTTAGGGTTTAGGGATAGAGTTTAGGTTTTAGGGTAATATGGGTAGGGATTTAGGTTTTAACCTATAAACCCTAAATTTTAACCCTAAACCCAAAATTCTATCAACAACCCTTAAATTCAAAACTACTACACTTATACCTCTAAACTTTAAACCCTAAACAGAGTCACTAAACCCTAAAACTAAGACGCTTGTGTAAAAAAGTTTCCACAAGCGCTTGTGTATAGAATAATTACCCATATATATATATATATATATATATATATATATATATATATATATATATATATATGGATTAATATTTGATACACTGCCAGTGTAAAAAAAAATTTACACAAGCATGACTATTTTAAGCCTAAATTTAAATCCTAAAATTCTAACTTTAAAACCCTAAAAATCTAACCCCAACCTTTAAACCCCAAACCTTAAATTATAGCCATAAATCCTAAATTCTAAATCATACAATCTAAACCCCTAACATTTAAACCCTAAACTAAACCCCTAAACCCCTAAATAAACCCGCTTGTGGAAACTTTATTTTCCACCGCCAGTGTATAGGATATTAATCCTATATATATATATATGGGTTAGGATCAAGTTACACTATGTAAAACTCAACTAGTTTTACACTAGTTTATGGCCATTAGATTGGTTAAATGAATGGATGAGATTAACTCCTTACTTTTTTTTCCAAGTGATAATCTTTCCATATCCTACTTTTAATCTCATCCATTCATTTCACTCATCCAATGGCTATGGATTAGTGTAAAACTAAATGAGTTTTACATAGTGTAACTTGATCTCATCCCTATATATATATATAGGGATAGGATCAAGTTACATGGTGTAAAACTCATTTAGTTTTACACTAATTTAGGACCATTAGATAAGGGAAATGGATGGATGAGATTAACAGTAAAAATGTGAAGATTATCACTTGGGAAAAAAGATAAGGAAATAATCTGAGCCATTAATTACCATCATCTAACGGTCCAAAAATTGTGTAAAAGTAATTGAGTTTTACACTGTGTAAGTTGATCCTAACCATATATATATTGCTATCTTTCTAATTTTTTAGATTTTTATCTTGACTAATCCGAATCAACGCAAATTGATCACCTGACTTTGGTGAATAAGTCATCCAACAAAAAAATTTTACATACGTAAGATCTCGAACTCAAAACATACTTAAGTAATACTAAATTGATTATCACTTGAGCCAACTCGTCAAAATTATTTCAGTATATTTTCAATGCATAACAAAAGTATCTTTCACCTGGCACTCAAGCTGGGCTACCCTATTGGTCTCGCCCACAGGGGCAGGGCCTCAAGCCCTCCGTCAAGACTGTTCGCTTATTCGGATTGAACCGGTTTGAATAGATTTATTTTAAGAAAATGTGTCTAATTGGAAAAGGATTAAAAAAGTTTTTACAATCGTCCAATTTTTAAGGGGTTAGTTTTAGGGTTAAGATTTTAATATTTATAATTAGATTTTAAAGTTTAAGAATAGATTTAGGCATTACGGTTTAGGGCCCTAAAAGGAAAACTTGAGAGCTTTAGAAATTCGTTTGAGAATGAAAAAAAAATTCACTAACAGTACTTCAAATAATTACTCTAAAAAAATCTTATTTATCTAAGTAAAGTCGAAACAACGGAAGAAAAAATATTTTTTTGTTCAAAACGGAAGAAAAAATATAAAAAAATATCATTCTTCATTGTAAATTTTGGATCAAACAGACACTGTTATAAACATACATCAAAATGTGTCACAAATGTACACTTTTTCCCCTTGTATTGCAGTTCAATAGTTAGAGTCGTCCTGTCAAGGCGGAAGCTGCGAGTTTGAGACCCGTTAGTCTCGACGGATATAATTAAAAAATAAATCAAATGATTCCTCCGTTTTCTATCAAAAGGGTACAGATGGTAGAATTTCATTCCCAATATTTTTTTCTTTCTATTTTTTGTTGGGTTTTATTTGTAAATTATTTGTAAACGGTCGAATAATTCAACAATGACCAAAGTCACAAATTTATCTATCTCGTTTAATCAAAACAAACACAGAACAATCACTTTATATGTGATCACATTCACCAAATCATCCAAATTAATATATATATATATATATATATATATACGTACATCGTCTACAAAATGACTACATAATGTAAAAGACATAGGAAACAAAGGCAAAACAAGGGGATATAGTGAGCAATGATAGCGATCGGGGAGAAAGGACGATCTCATGATTTTATGTTATGGGGTAAACATTTAGTAAGTTATAAATTGTAGGCGCGATATTATAAAAATTTAAGAGTACAAAATTATATTATGAATAAAAAATATAAAGAAATATCTATATAATTTAAAAAATTTGGTAAACTACACCCAATGTCACATAAATTATAAGTTTTATAATAAACATGTCATTTTTTCTTTTAAAATTTATAAACATGTCACTCAATTAATAAAAGAGGACACTCAATTAATATATTGTTACAAATAGGTCACTCTACTTGCAAACATTCCACTTTTCTTTGGTATAATAACATTTTTAGTCTCAAAACTTAGATATTATTTTAATTTGTCCTAATTCAAGACAATTCAATAAATTTAATCTTTTATATTTAAAAAAATCCATCAATTTGGTTTTTTTGTGATATTGTCAAAACAAGTGAGCACATCATATCGAATCAGTAATTCGATAATTGCATTCCGTCATAAAACAACAATAAATTACTGTTAAGTTATTACTATACCAAGAAAGTAACACGGAAAATAAATATTAAATTGATGTAAATTATAAATATTAAGAATTAAATTTATTGAATTGTTTCGAATTAAGATCAAATATATACCATACCACATTAGAATAAAAGTGGCATGTTTGTATCATTGGGGTAATTGTGATTTTAACATTTTGTTAATTGAGTAAGATGTTAGTATATTCCTGTTGGAGAGAGGATTGGATGAGCCGGTGGAGATAAGTGTCTGACGGCAATAGATATGACCGGAGGACAAGAAAAGGTTGAGTGAATGAGGATAAAAAACTCGATCTATGTGATATTTACTAATTGGTCGAGTGGTTAAAAATGTTCATTTTATCTTATCTTATATGAATTCAAATTTCGCATTAAGAACATAATATTTCTATTTAGTAAAAAAAATTGACTTATGTTTTTTTTTAAATACATCTAGTAACTATGAAGAAAATGATTACATGGAGAAGAATGAAAGATTGTGAAATTAATCTATGAGATATCTGGGTAAATAAATTGTTTTAATATTATTTTAAAACAAAATAAAAGACGTGTGAGTAAAAAAAACACCCCATGGAAACTTGAGTTTAGCAAGCGACGCCCACGAGAACGATTTGTGAATCGTAGAAAGCGGAAGTGTTCCTTCAAGTGAAACTGCCGATGTAAGGAACTGAAGTGATCAGATGTTGTGTCGGATACGCCCATATCCGGTGGGTCCTATCCCCTCCAGTCGACAACGACAGCCTTGTCCCTCTCCTGAGTTGCTCCTCGTAACGACACCCCAATATCACTTAATCATGAGTATATGGGGGTAAACTACAGCCAATATCTCTTAATCATGAGCTTGGCAGTAAATATATTATTTTATTGGCATAATGCTAAAAAAATGTTTTTAATGTTCGATTAAATTGTTATTTTGGCATCTATTTTTTTTAAGCAATTTAGCCTCTAACGTTTCATTTTGAGTCAATATGACTCATCTGTGGATGAAAACTATTAGTCAACTGACGATAAACGACTTGAAATGACTTAGCAGTATGACACATCGTAAGAAAAATATATTTTATATTTTATACAGTTTTATAAAATTATTTTTTTGATTGATGTGTTATTCTGTAAAGTTAATATATGTGTCTATATGACACTATTATCGCGACGAGCACTGTCATGTAGGTTTTTTTATATCATTTTAAGTTATTTTATCGTTGGTTGACTAACAGTTTTCATCTGCATAGGGGTTATTTTGGCACAAAATGAAACGTTAAGGGATAAATTGCTTCAAAAAAGAATATGAGCAAAAATGACAATTCAGTCAAATGTTAGGGGCGTTTTTTGATGTTACATCTTTTTTCCGAAAGCTATAAATCTGCTACTTAACTAAAAATATTGTTACAAACATGTCATTTCGTCGTTAAAATTGAAACGAATATCTGATGTTCTTTGGTTCATTATAATAATATTTTTTGAATATGCTGGTGTGATGCAACGGTAGCATCTGTTCAATTTTCTTAGTCTTTTCAAAGACGGCACACACAGCATGCATTACTGGTGCTTGAACACGAGTCCCAATGGATGATAAACATCTACCTTTGCCACCAGAACACAAGGGGATGGGCCATTATAATAATATTTTTAATCCTTTAAATTTATGCATTCCATTATTTTTGTCTTTTAACCGTTCATTTTTTTTAAAAAAATATCATCAATATAGTCGTTTTTATACTATTAAGCAAGTGAATCCATTAGATTAAAACATCAGTTGGATAATTATATTCTACCATAAAATAACACGGAGCTAATGTTAAATTATTATTATACTAAGAAAGGAACATGGAAATAATATAACATTTCTGGTAGGAAAAAAATAGGAGAATAACAAAGACTAAAATTATTATTATTTAAATATGAATGGTTAAGTTTAATGGATTGTTTTGAATTAAGAACAAATTAATATATTCTATAAATTTTAAAGACTAAAATTGTTATTATATCATACCATATTACTATTCGTATTTAATATTTAATGGTAAGTGATCTATTTGTAGCAATATTTTAATTGAGTTGTTTGTTTATAATTTTTAGAAGAAAAGTAACATTAAGTGTAATTTTTTTTTTGCCATTACACGAAGTTTAGTTTATCCTTATATATATTTTGGTCTTCAAATTTAGTTTTAATGTTCAATTTAGTATTTGAAAAAAATTTAATTAGTAATTTAAAATTGACTTTTTGATTCAAATGGTATATGACCTTGGTGTCTTACTATATTTTTGGTATTTATAAATTTTTTGTCTGATTAGGTACTTGAACTTAACTTATTGATCTACATTGTTGCTTGAACTTAGTTTCTTAATTCAATATAGATTATTTTAGTTTTAGATCTATTTGGATAAGAAAGACTTCATCAAATTCAAATATTTTTGAGACTCTATAAAATATAGATATTTTATTTAAAATTTAATGATTAGTTAGAAAAAATATAAGTGCAAGTTAAACTAAACAAATCAAGTTTGTGTACCCATTTAAATTAAGAAGTTGAATTCAAATACTAAATTGGAATGTAACATAACTATCAAATTGAAAGAAAAAATCTAACAAGTGTCCTAATAGAAAAACGGATGATGTTTATTTTAGGAGACACGAGTTCAAATCGCTCTGTCTATAAGGTGTATGCTCATTGTCAAAGGATTAAGAATATATATGAACAGATACTACCTTGTAAACTATTCAAAAAAATTAAATCAAAATCCAAATTAAAATATCTAAATGGACCAAAAAATATCATATCTCAAATTAAACCTTAAAACTTAATTCTTGTACAGAAAATATATGGCCTAATGGTATTATAAGTCCTAAAACTTTTAGAAAAAAATTAATTAAGCCATACATTTTTTTGCACCCAATTAAGCTCTTATACTTCGAAATTTCATCAATTCACTCCTTTAATCATCGTTGACTGTTAAATCTAATAGCTTTTTTGGACCAATTGATGCGACGTGTCGTGTTACAGTATTGTCGTGTTCTCTCTCTATATATATTATAATAAAAACAATTTTCTAAAAAAATTTATAAACACCACATGACAATACTGTAGTGTATACAATAATATCTCAAGAAAAAAGTCGTCAAAAATCATTAGTTAAAACTGGTCAAAAAAAATAATTGACAAAATTTTAGAGTATAAAAATTTAATTGGGCGAAAAAAATTTAATTAAAATTTTTCCAAAAAAATGCAAAAGGACTTATGATACTATAATTACTCTCTTTTTTTTCCTAGGAAACGAGCTTGGATCTGGTGCGTTCATCCGCATTTTGTACAGATTAAAAACAGAGCAGAGAGTGCAATTTCATTTCTCTTTTCAATTCTTCGTTTGGGTCTGAAAACAGAGTGCGAAAGATTCTTTCTTCTTTAAACGTTTTTATTTTCATTTTTCCAGCGAAGCAAAAGCGTATTCCTCGTGACTCGTGTTCTTCTCCATTTTCCTTTCTTTTTTGTTATAATCCTCTACAACGCACCTTCACGCCGCTTCTTTTACCGCCGTTGGTGGCTTCGTGGAGATGTCTTCAGATGGGGCGACGTCGACGCCGGCTCCAAGGAGGAAACCGTCGTGGAGGGAGAGAGAGAACAACAGGAGGCGAGAGAGGAGGAGGAGAGCTATTGCCGCCAAGATTTACACTGGCCTCAGAGCTCAAGGCGACTACAATTTGCCCAAACACTGCGATAACAATGAGGTCCTCAAAGCTCTTTGTGCCGAGGCTGGTTGGGTCGTTGAAGAAGACGGCACCACTTATCGCAAGGTTAGATCTCTTCATCTGTAAAAAGAATATGTTTTCTGCTCATTTTTTGGTGCTAATCAAGTTGGATCTAGTTCATTCCCATCTGGGTTTTTTCTGATCTGTTTGGTTTTGATTTTGATTTTGTTTACTTGCACTCTTATAATTAGACAATTATTAGTTGATCTGTGCTGGAACAAGAATGTGATACAGTTTTGTTTTTGCATGATCCTGTTGAATTCAAATTGTTTCTGGGTTTTAATGGAATTTGTTGTTCAGGGATGTAAGCCAGCTCCACTAGATATAGCTGGAAGTTCAAATAAAGTAACCCCATTTTCTTCCCAGAATCCAAGTCCATTGTCCTCTGCGTTTCCAAGTCCAATTCCTTCATGTCAAGTCAGTCCTACATCCTCTTCATTCCCTAGTCCCACTAGGTTTGATGCTAATAATCCCTCGAGCATCCTTCCGTTCCTTCGAAACGCCATTCCGTCGTCTTTGCCGCCTCTCAGGATCTCGAACAGTGCCCCTGTTACACCCCCACTTTCATCCCCAACCTCAAGAAATCCTAAGCCAATTCCCACCTGGGAGGCCATTGCAAAACAGTCCATGGCCTCTTTTAACTACCCGTTTTACGCCGTTTCTGCCCCGGCTAGTCCAACCCACCGGCATTTTCATGCCCCGGCTACTATACCGGAATGCGATGAATCCGATTCGTCCACGGTTGAATCTGGTCAATGGATAAGCTTCCAAAAGTTTGCAGCTTCTACATCCCAAGTGCCGACTTCTCCGACATTTAACCTTGTGAAACCTTTGCCTCCACAAAATTTGCCCAATGATGTGGTCATGGTAGATAGAGGGAGAGGTGCAGAGTTTCAGTTTGAGAGTGGACAGGTGAAGCCATGGGAAGGAGAAAGGATTCATGAAGTAGGAATGGATGATCTGGAGCTCACGCTCGGAAGCGGTAAGCCTCGGTAATAAACCGAGGCTAACAGTCGAATGAATGAAGCATTCTGAATGAGATTTGGACATGTTAAAGTGAAGTAGGGGGACTTTTTCATCTGCAACTGTTGTTTTATATGTTTTTCTTCTTCTGTTTTCAGTTAATCGAAGCTGAAATTCCCTGGTTGAATTGTCATTACTAGTGGATACTATGGGAAATTTTTGGTTGTGATGGACTTTGTTCATCTCTCCTTTAGGCTTCTGGGTAAAACCTCACAGAATCAAGTATTTTTTTAGTGGTTTGTATTGTTAAGTAGACGTGTGCATTTGCTCAGTTCGATTTTTATATATCCATAAATTAATTTAAATTGAATAAATCGAACCGATTTTAAACTCAAAACCGAAATAATTGAATTTTAATATTCAATATAAAAAAATAAAAAAAAATCGTTTTTAAACTAAACATATTTGTAATTAATTAAACATGAGTATTTAATTTCATATTAAGATTAAAATGGTTAAATATACACATGCAATTAATTTGTTTATTTGGTTTGGATATATAAAAAAGTTGATCACATGTTGATGAGGGTTCGACTTGATATTCGATAAGCTCGACAAAATTTTACTTGACTTGTGCTCGTTAAAAAACATGTTGCTCGACTTAGTACTTTGCTCGTTAAGCTTGCAAAAAATTTTTACCTTAGTATTTTAAAATACAAGTAAAAATTAGCAATACTATATATATTATAGAGCTTAATATCAAGATAAATTAATAAATTTAACAAAAAGTAATCAAAATATAGTATGAAATAATTCAAAAAATTTAAACTCTAAAGTAATAATCTACAAACTTGAATCGACTCATTAAGGTCTTGAGTCGAGTCAACTTGAGTTAAGCGTTGACCATGTTTTAACCGAACAAGCTCGAGCTACTCAATTCAGTTAGCATCCTTATACAAAACTGACACTTGAATAAAATGAAAATACCAAAAATTGAATAAATTGAAATATTTTGATTAAATCGGTTTGATTTAAGAGTTAACTTTTATAAACAAACTGTGTGATTTTTTATGCAACTATTTATATTTAAATTATAAAATCTAAAATAGACATTTGTGTAAACTAAAATGTACATAACCTATATATCAAATAATATCCTTGATTTAATTGATTAATTTCATTTAATCAATTATTTACTCACCTCAACTCTTAAATACGTTAAGATGGGAACATACTTTTTTATTAAATAGAAAGATATTTACATTCTCAAGATAAATATTGTAATTTAAACTTATTTAATATGAGAAAATATAAATATATTTGGTCACTCAGCCAATCAGTGAATCTCATGTAGTGAGGATTGCCTCCAACAACTCTCGCTGATTCACTTAAATAATAATAATAATTAGATTTTTATTTGAATTGATGTGAATGGAAAAAATTATATAAAATTATATTTATAAAAATTTATTAAACATTCGATTGAATCATGATATCGATTCAATTAAAATTTTAATATATTTATAATAATAATTTAAATAAAAAAAGGGAAAAATGTTTTGGAAATTAGATTGAAAAGGTGTACCGACAAGTTTGACATTTCTTTTAGAAAGTCCAGTAAAAAATATTGTTGAAAAGTTTTTTTTAAAAAATATTTATGTATTGTTTTGTTTAAAATAAGAGAATTTGATATTGTTCTTAAGATGTACTTTTTAAGTATATAAAATCTTTATTTTGGACATAAATTTTAATAATATAAATCACGATAAATGAATAATAATATTTAAAAGTATTTTTTAAAAAAGTAAAAATTAAAAATTTCAACTTTTTTGAAAAATAATTTTCAAACTAAATTGAAAAGTAATTTTAAGCTGAAAAATTGCAACTGTTTTGTATTATTTTTGGTTTCGGAAGTACTTTTGACACTAAAAGCACTCTTGAAAACAATGTGAACGATACTTAAGGAACACAAATTCTTTATTTTTTAATGTTTATGTTTATACTCCAACACTAAAAAATTAAATTTCAATCTATAATACTAAAATTTAACTCATAAATTTTAAACTCTAAATCTCCTACATTCAATACCTTAAGTATTAATTTTAAACCTTAAACCTAACATTTTAATGTTAAAATATAAATATAAATACAAAAAAAGACAGAAATTTTTTATTCGTATGTGTTGGAGTGTGGTGCGGTCTTATCCAAATCTGTTGAGTTCAGCCCTAACCGTCCATTTTGTTTGCATACGGGGCTTGGCCCATCACCCATGTTCTTTTCTGCCATCATCCTCTGAAGTCTGATCATCAAATCACATATTGAATTCAATGCTAAATCATACTCCATCCTCTTTAGATTTTTTTTTTATCGATTTAATAGCATTATTTAATTAAAGTATAAGTGAAATTTATATTTATTTTGATAAGGAGAGGAATATGATTTGATCGTGATCTAATCTATAATTTATTGTTTATCAAAACTTTATTTTTGACCAAAGTTTTTTTATTATATGTGCAGCAGGTTCTATTAACATTAATTTTTTAATATTTTTGTTTATATTAAAAAAGCATATTTTGTAAATATACTAAATAAGTATTTGATATGGTAATGGCATTTATTTATATATATGTTTAATTTATTAATAAATTGATTAAAATAGAAAATTGTTAAGGAATTGAACTAATATTTATAATTATATGAGCATTCAACATGGGATGGCGACATTCTTAATTGCCAGATTTTACAGGATCAGGTATGTGTCGGTTCAATTGTTTACAAGATAGTGACACCCATACATTGAATTTCAATAAAGATCGGATTCGAGATTATATTTCACAAATAACGACCCACCCCAACTAATACGACCATTCAAGTTTGATGATAGAATTATTTTTTTATTTTTTCTATGTTGCACTAATGATTTTATACTATATATATTAATACTTTTTATTAATTTATTGATAATTTATATTTTTATTAATAGTACAGTGGCATAAAATAAGTGGTGAAACATATAAAAAGACGAATAAATTATGTTCTCAATTTGATAGAAAAATTCATGAATACAATTATACAAAGAAGAATGCGGAGAGATTAAAAAACAACATTTATGCAAATGTTATCTAAGGATATTTAAAAGGATAAATATTTTATACACAGGCGGTGGAAATTGAAAGTTTCCACAAGCGCTTTAGTTTTAGGGTATATGGAGTTAGTTTAGGGTATAAGGTTTAGGGGTTTAGGTGTAGGGGGTTATAATTTAGGGATATTTGTTTCGGTTTAAGGTTTATGATTATAATTTAGGGTTTATAGGTTAAAACATAAATCCTCACCATAATACCTTAAAAACTAAACCCTAACTTATAAACCCTAAATTATAACAATAAACCTTAAATTGAAACAACTATCT
Source organism: Hibiscus trionum (assembly GCA_030270665.1). NCBI lineage: Eukaryota > Viridiplantae > Streptophyta > Magnoliopsida > Malvales > Malvaceae > Hibiscus > Hibiscus trionum. The sequence continues at coordinate 4,464,393 of BSYR01000016.1, forward strand.
CTAAATTCTAACCCCTACACCAAAACCCCTAAACCCTATACCCTAAAATTAAGATGCTTGTGGAAACTTTCAGTTTCCACCGCCAAAGTTTCCACCGCCAGTATATAGGATATTAATCCTTTAAAATATACGTTAATATTTAATGCGCAAGCATTGATTTTTTCCACTAACATAATTTAAACTGTAAACTTTAAAATTTAAATATTTATTTTGAAATCCTAAATTTTAAATTTTAAATTCAAAACACTAAAATCACACATTATAGATGTTATATTAAACCCCTAATCGCTAAAATAAATCTACTTGTGTAAACTAAGATTTATACTAACATCCATTAAATATTTTTAATATATTTTTTTAAAATATTATTAAAATTAATTTGCTACAAAATTTATAACGCTTTGAGTACATAGTCAGAATGTTATGATATTTTTGAACATATCTATAAAGTCTATAAAATATTATAATTTTTGCATATACCCAAATATTACAGATATTACAAATTGGGTATATATACAGAAATTGATTTTTTATATTACAAATATGGTAACAAATTACTATTTATTATGGATAGTGTTTATGTTGATGTATTTTTTCACTTTCTTGTTTTTTTAATCCTTTTGTCAATCCCAATGCTTATAGTTTTTTTTAATATATAAATAGTGACAATGCAAAGCTCATATACACAAGCAATAAAAATATTGTCTGATAATACATTCATTTCTTTGTTCTACACTTCATAATTTATAATATGTTATCAACACAAAAACTCTAATTAGTCATGTAACTTTTATCAACTTGTATCAGGTGGAAGTTATCAAATTAATACAAAAACAATACATTTTCAATAACTTGGAACGAGGTACATAAAACATTTTATAATGATATTTGTTTATTTATATGATATTTGAAACATGTTTTTTTTTATACCAATCGGCCTTTAACCCATTAGCTGATTAATCCGAGTCAAATATGCAGGATAAAATCAGTGTCCTTATATATGCCCCAACACTAAAAAATTAAATTTCAAGCCATAACCCTAAATTCTAAATCCTAAACACTACACCCTATACCCTAAAAAATACACCATACCCTAAATTTTCTAAACCCTAAACCTAATTTTGAGTGTGAGAGCATAAATAGATGCACCGAAAAGGGGCAGATGATTTTCATCCAAGTACTGCAAATGCTCGTTATAAGAGCAACCCTCCCAACTCAATTTGCTCAATTCACAACGGTAAGTTTCAAATCTCTGACCTTGTTTAAAAAATTTAGTGCATCATCTCACTAGACTAATCGGTTATCAGTTATTTGAGACATTTTATACAGGAGTATTCACATAACATTCGAAAATAGCGTTGACATATATGTGAGGAACCTTATTGAGGTATATTCTTAAGGCATATGGTGGAGTGTATAACAATTCTTAAAAGGATTAAACTCCTAGTTCTATATCCAACAACCAGTTGGTCTAGCAGGATGATGCGCTAGGTCACTTAAGCAAGATCAGGGGTTCGAATCGTGATATTATGAATGAAAAATCCAAAAATAACATATGCTGTATATGAACATTTCATTTGTTAGCCACCAAAGTCTTAACATTGTCAACAGCAAAAGATTTAAAACTACTGATTAAAGAGCTCATAGAAGGAGAACCTACCTTATTTAAGAGGAACAAAAAGAGTTTTCCTTTTAAATGTTATAACAGTTTCAACAATAGTTACAACAGCCCGTGTTCTAAATTTTTTGCAAGTAATAGCTTTGAAAATGGTCTAAAAATACATGTGAGACATGCACCGGCTTACTCCATACTAGAAAAGTTGTATGTAAATCCACATATAAGCAAGGTTTTCAACTGAATAATTCAAAAGTATTTCACACTACCAGCATCGTTGCAATCTTTTCGGCCAATGCAACCTCCCAACCTTAGGATAGATGCCTGAAATTTAGAGAAAAGAAAGTATCGAGTAAGAGTGTACCCATTATGGTGGTCGTAGTCGAGGACTCGAGGCCAAACTACCATTAAGAGTGTCACTTCATTTTTGTTCCCATCAAAGTCAAAATAACACAACGATTTAGTTTCAGCAAACCATATAACATCATAAAACAGTTCCAACCTTTTACACCATCACTATCTTGAAAAGCAGTCATCAAATTTTAGTTATATCATATTAATACAGATCTCAATATTTCAAAAGGTCATTTGCAATATTCACAAGACAATCAGCATGTATGACATGAGTGTCCCATTTCGATATAAGAAAAGTATGAAAGCTCTAGAGAGGAAATAGTGAAGAACGAACATTTAGTGATATCGTACTCTAATTTATCTACAATCTTGATTTTATAAGCTTGACTGTCTATCAGCTTCAATAGTCTTAACAAGTTCATAAAACCACTTCTTTTTCAACTCCTGTTTCCTTCTTTCCTTTCTAAATTATTTCTAAAAGAGCAAGACTAAAAAAAGTAAAGTTTAGCCTTATATTCACCAGGAAGATCTAAACAAGAACTATATTCTCAAACATAGAAAGAACTGAGATGGCATGTCAACCTAAGGCACAAGAAGGTGAATACTTAATTATAAAAAAATTAGGATGATGACCTAAGTTCTAGACAATAAAATTTATCCCACCAAAATTATTTCAATGAAATGGAACCAGAGGACAAGGAAAGGATCTACCTTTTGCAGAACTCAGTTACGTATCGTGAGCTGTTGTAGAAGACAAACCACATCAGCACGATCATCAAAGTGTCTTCCAAGGTTTAGGAACTAATAATTGAGACATTACAATGCTACATACACTTATAAACTGTTGAGGTGAACAAAGAAGCTAATAGGACCATTTCACTATTCTAAACTCACAGATAAGAAAGCCAAGTTTATCAATTCCAAAATCAAACATCGCAAAATATGACAACGGACCAAATACTAAAACTGACGATATCATAGAAATACTAGAAAACAGCTCCTTCTATAACAATATCAGCATAATTTCACATTCAAGAGGCTTCGAAAAAATAACCATTTTCATCATTTGCTTTAGGTAAAAAATGAATGATGATAAAGTCATCAAAACAAAATATGAGCAGCCCTTAAAGTGTACAAACCCCGAAAATTCTAAACCAGAACTCATACTGTTATACATATTAGGTGTCCTATTTAAAAATGAAGTGAAAAAGGATACTGAAAAGGTAACGTTCCCACCAATCCAACATGTAGAGTCCGAAGGTGACATTGTAGAGATAGATCTTACGTTGAACCCAGTTCATATCTCCAAACCCTATAAAACTGTATATAGATTCCTGGAAAAAGTATGGCAGACACAAACAATGATCAATTCAAAATAATGCACCAGAATAAAAGAATACAAATTTATGCAGAAAGAAATTACAATTATGAAATCAGTAATATACGTTGCTCAAACTCAAATCATCTTAACTTATATTTCAATTTCCATCAGATGCAACTTCTTTTTTCTCATTACAACGGCCATGAAGCACACATGATTGTAATAAAGATGTGAGGAAAACTCAATAGTTCAATATCCAAACATAATTGATATTGTTTACTTTACGATGCTATAAACCAATCAAGAAAGAAATATATAATTTTTCAAGGAAACAAAAACTGAAATTATGCCAGACCACAACAAAGTAAAATCAAGAGCAGTAAAAATGAAGATTGAACGTCATTTCAGGTGCATCCACGGATAAGGATCTTAGGTAACAAATTTAAATGCAAGGATTGAAGGAATTCTACGCCAATTTCAATAATAAATAGCTTCAGATTTATTGAACAACTTGACAAAAAAAAGTAAAATAAAACCTTGAGAATGAAAGCAATCAAAAGCTTACCTTACCGATGCAGACGGCGTCGACGGCAACGTTGGCGACGGTTCCGGTGGTCGGATCGGGAGAGCGGAGATCCTATGAGATTTGCTAAGCCAAGGAGAGAAAAGGAAGAGATTATTTTGGCCTTTGAGTCTTTTACGGTCAAAGAAGACAGCAAATACTTTTCCTTTTAAGAAAATGACGGTTCTGCCATTTACTTAGTGACGTGTTAGTTATTGATTCGTTCTATTTCAACGTAACCAAACATTGGTATGTACACTATACAAACTCCCCGCAGTAATTTCAGTAACATTTCGCTGAATCTCTTATCTTTCTGTTTGGGGAAAAAATTAGGGTTTCAAAATTTTTGAAGCAGAGATCGAAAGCCAATGGAGAGTGCATTAGCAAACGCCTCGGCGATTGTAGATCAGAGGCAGAAAATCGAGCAATACAAGCACATTTTGTCAACTGTTTTCTCATCCAACGACATCGTTCAAGCCAAGAAATTCATCGATCATAGTAATTGTTTTACCTTTTGCTTCACTTAAAAGGTTGTTTATAGTCTTTTAGGGTTTAATTATTTTAATTTATTTTTTTCAGTGTTATCGGACGATGTTCCCCTGGTGGTATCAAGGCAGCTTTTACAGACTTTCGCACAAGAATTAGGAAGATTGGAGCCAGAGGCACAAAAGGAAATTGCGCATTATACTCTTGCTCAAATTCAGCCGCGTGTAGTTTCATTCGAAGAACAGGTACTTGAAAATTTGTTCTATAATTCAAATTTGAAGTGTTTTGAATGTTTAAATGCCAGATTGTTGAACCTTTTTCTGTTGTCGAATTGATTTGATTGAAAGATGAATTCGTTAATTATATTTCTTCAAACAGTTACCGTTGTTCTTCTTGTTTTCCTCTTTCGTTTAAATAAGAGAGATTTTTTTTGGTGCTTTAGTTTTCTTTGGATGAGCTACTAATCTGCTTATGAATTCTGAAGGGTTGTTTTAAAAAAGCTGTTTACTTTGCATGAATTATATAGGTGCTTATTATTAGAGAGAAACTTGCTGAGTTGTATGAGTCAGAGCAGCAGTGGTCAAAAGCAGCTCAGATGCTAAGTGGGATTGATTTAGACTCTGGAATGAGGTCTGAGAGTAAGATTCACTTTAATTTTGCGGTGAAGCTTGCAGAATATTTCCTTTTGTTCCTATTGATGATGCTTTTCTGTTTGTGATACTACTATCAGGGTTATTGATGATACGTTCAGATTGTCAAAGTGTGTCCAAATTGCCCGTCTCTATCTTGAGGTATTGGAAGTTTTTAATTGAATGCCAGCATTATATAGGCAAGTTTGGATGTGTTAGAATGTCAAGGAGTAATTTGGATACCTATTCGATTCTGACATGTAAAATCAATGTGGAAAGTTGACCCGAAACAATTGCTTGAATATTTTACAGGATGATGATTCCGTTAATGCAGAAGCTTTTATTAATAAAGCTTCATTCTTGGTTAGCAACAGTCAGCATGAAGTATTGAATTTACACTACAAGGTTTGGCATAGTTTTGGGTCAATTACTGTTATCTAGAGCTGGAAGTCCAGTCATTCTTTAATTTAATTTCTTTTCTCCCCTGGTTTTCAGGTTTGTTATGCAAGGATTTTGGATTTAAAGAGGAAGTTCTTGGAAGCAGCATTGCGATACTACAACATATCTCAAATTGAGAATCGACAAATAGGAGATGAGTATGTAATTAGGCCATAATTGTTTCTGTAATCATTTCACCTAAAGCAGTTATTAGCTGACTTATACGGAAGCAAATTGAGTCTCTGAACTTGTACTACATCACTCTATATATGGGGTTTGCAATTTTTGCATTGGTGACTATCATGTTTTCCATACGGTGTACAGTCATCAATTTGCTTGTATCTTGTTTTCTCTTTTCCTTTTCTGAACACTACAATATATTTGAGGGATTATGATACAAAAGTTTTCAATGTTCCGTTATAACAGAACAATTGAAGAGGATGCACTGGAGCAAGCTCTATCTGCTGCTGTAACATGTACAATATTAGCTGCTGCAGGTCCTCAACGCTCTCGTGTTCTTGCCACCCTTTACAAAGTAAATTTTTTCTCTTGAATGCAATAGGATTTTGATTTTTTTTTTCAATTTATGTTTGATTCTAATAATTCGAGTGACTTGTGGCATGTTTCAGGATGAACGATGCTCCAAGCTGAATATTTATCCAATATTACAAAAGGTTCTGTGTCTTGCATCTAAGTGCACACACACACACACACACACACATTCATTCATTCATGCTCTTGTTTTCCACATTGTTGTCTATATCTATCACAGAACCTTAAAGTCCATCCTGGTGGGAATTTTATGGAAATTAACAGGTTTATTTGGAGAGAATCTTAAGGAAACCTGAAATTGATGCATTTGCTGAAGAACTGAAACCACATCAGGTTATAGAATGTTTGAACTAGCCTACATATTACATTTACTGTAAATGAAAATTCTCCTGTCTTTAATTAACCTTTTTTCCTTTCCCAACAGAAAGCATTTCTTCCCGACAATTTCACCGTGCTGGACCGTGCCATGATAGAGCATAATCTTCTGAGTGCAAGTAAACTTTATACAAATATAAGGTTAGAAACATAACATCATTGATTTTCTTATCTTATTTCTAGGTCTGAAACTTCCTAACGAAGTTTTTGTTGTCTTTGACATAGTTTTGATGAGCTTGGTACGTTGCTGGGCATTCCTCCTAATAAGGTACAATTCTTCTGTTACAGTGTTTTAAGCTACTTGTGTAGCTTTTGGTTTTTGATTATCTGTTCTCTCTATGCGGAAATAATTTCATATTTTTAGTTAAACAGAGAAGATGAGTGGCTGATTTTACTTTACAGGCTGAGAAGATAGCTTCAAGAATGATTTATGAGGATAGAATGAGGGGATCGATTGACCAGGTTTCTAACTTTTTGTCTCGTGATTTTCTCTACTTCAATGGATTCAATGATCAATTGAATTTAGGATTGCAATTTGATGATTCTCAAAGTAGAACCTGAGTTTAAAAATGTCTTTATTCTGAACTATCGTCTGTTTAAGTAATTAATACTTGTATGCATCAGGTGGAAGCCGTTATACATTTTGAAGATGACACAGAAGAGCTGCAACAATGGGACCAACAGGTAATGCGATCTTGAGCTCGGACTTAATTACAGCTAAAATGAGCAACCCCGCGTTTTGATTTCACAGAATTATCTTGGGTTATGATTCTGCAGATTGCCGGTGTGTGTCAAGCTCTGAATGACATACTAGATAGCATGGCAAAGAAAGGCATGGCAGTTCCCGTGTGATCCAATGCACCAACCAAGAAACAAGATAACCTTCACCCGGCCATATGCATAAAGGAACAGTCGGTTACCTCTGGTTTTTGCCCATTTTAGTTATTGGGATTTATCTTTATAATTGTCATTTCGTCTATCAGGCAGCATGGGCTTTTGGATGATCATTTGAAGTGTCTGTAATTATTATTATTGTTATTTTAGATTCCCCCCCTTTTTTCGTCAGTTTGTTAAGAAAGTTGCCTTGATATGAGCAAAATTAGGACTAAAAATGGGTTCATTTGTTTTCATGTCACACCACACACATTTTCACTTGTCCTCAAACAAACTAACCGTAGAAACAAGCATGGATCGAGGTGGGCTGGAGGGGGCGGTTGTCCCTTGAAGATTTGAAATTCTTATATAATTTTTGAAAAATTAAAAAATTTATATATTTTCTATTAAAAATTTATTTTCGCTCTTTAAGCTTGCCTCCTATAAATTTATAGGTTTGCCCCTTGACGTAAAATTTTACGTTCGTTCTTGCGTAGAAATAAACATGTAGCCTAAAGTTCTTAGCTAAATGAACTATATGATTACAAAAGAGTTCTTGCAAAGCAAAACTACTACTCCTTCCGTCCCATAAAAAATGTCCTTTATTGATTTTTTGAAAGTTAAAAATTTTAAACTTTGACTATTATTATATTAAATATTTCAAATAATTAAATTTTATAAAATATATATTTAAAAACTACTCGATTAGAGGTTTTTAAAATATTTTTTTTATATTTTTATCAATATACATTTTAAATAATTACGAGTTAAAATTAAAAAAATGACCAAAAAAATTTAATAAAGGACAAATTTTGTGGTACGAAAGGAGTATTTTAAAAAACAGTATTTGAAATATGTCTAAGTAGGATGCTTAAATTTAATCATGATGCATATGGGCTATGGCCTCTTAAAAATTTTCGTTAGGAAGTATTTAGACGATGAAACTTTTGTGCACGTGTGTTGGGATTTTTGTGTCCTTAATATAGTAATTTCGCATGATTATTGTAATCCATATGAATTTATTATTTCATTAAAACTTTGAATCGTATTTATTTGTTTTCGTGCACATTTTATACTCAAATTTGAAATTCTATGTATAATTAAGAGAATTTTTCTAAGATCTACTGAAGATTTTTATTTTATGATTTGAGGAGAGTAAGTTTTTATTTAATGATATAGAGATCTTGCTGCGGTCAAAAAATCCTGATAAGTTTAGGAAGTCTTTTTAAAGGCCTCAAGTCGATGAGAAGAGAAGACGATTTTTCTTTTTATGAATATATAATAGGGGTGGGCAAGACCGGGTACCCGACTAATTTATTTAGAATTGATTTTAGTCTCGGTAACCATTGGTTTCTGAAAACTAGAACCAGTCATGATCCTGGTTAGATCGATTTCAAAATTTCAGGAACCAGTCCCGGTATTAGTAAGAACCGGTACCAATACCGGATACCCGGTCAATTAGTCTTATTAATAAAATTTGAGCAACAGGGGAAAAAAATTTTACTGTCAATAATAATATTAAATAATAAAGTCAGAATATTGTAGGCTTGAAGGTTGAAGTTTTAAAACGAGTCATACTCATAATATTCATACATAAAGAGAAATAATAGAGCGCCTTCAGTTGTCTTCAACCTCTTCAACATCATTCGGTACCAAGACCAGTACCTAGTACTGATCTCGGCCTCATTGGGTACCCACCTAATACCTGGTTCAAAAAAGCAGAATCCAGTCCCGGTTGCAATCGGGACCTAAATTTTGAATCCAGTCTCGGTCTTACCAAAATTAATTTCGGATAAAAATTCACCGTTCGACCGAAACTGGATAATCAAATTTTTTGCCCACCCCTAATACTGACAAAAAATTACATTAAACTCGTTTAGATTTCATAACGTTTTTAAGAAGTCAACTGCACTTTCTGATGACTTCCAATTCTACTATAAAAATCACCTTATTTCATGTAATAATCTATACTTTTTGCACAACCCATTTTAGATTCGATAGCATCTCAAGAATCGCATCAGTTCATATGTCATATGAACTTCTGTTGCCGATATCAATAGAATTTCCAGTAATGCGCTTAATATTGGATAGCTTTTTAGCTTTTTAAAAACACCGAGTTTGAATTACCCTTTTATTGTTTAATGGAAATACATTAAACTCTCCTCTCTCTTTTTTGAACGAGAATTTAAACACAAAGATAGTCAAACATCTATTATTAAACTCTCTATTTAAACACGAAGATAGTCAAACATCTATTATTATTTATAATATTTATATTGTTATTATTTCGAGTGTTTGACCGTTAACTAATGTTTACATTTATTTATGTAGATCCAAATACATTTTATCATTAATATTTATTATAATATTATGACTTTGAAATAATTAAATTTTAATATCTACCATTTAGAATAACAATAACTAATGTAAACCTGGTGTACTTAGGCGATACATTGGTCAAGCATTTTTATTTCCTATTGATTTCGTCTCAAACATGAGAGTAGTTTGTCCGAAATGTATATAATTCAAAAACATGCGAATGGATAAAGATGGAGGAACAATCAACAAAAAAACAAATCACAGATCCAAATCCCAAGTACTCTCTGCAGATATTTTAGGCATCTTAGATTCTCCGGCCAGGTTGAGGGTTGCCGAAATCTGGGAAAAATCATGGTCGGAAACCATCTCAGGCAAGGATTAAAGTAGCTTAAATCAATTTACCAAAACAAAATTAGTACCATAAATCAAGTTGTTAGATCACTAACTCAGAAGGCATCATCCCCAACAATTCAAGCCTATATATTTTACTCCCACAAAAAGTAATGCCTGAAACCTATATTCAATGCACATCTAAACACGAGTAAGAAAATATGGCTCTCTAAAGACTCTATGAATATGTCGGAAACTTTGAAAAAAAATATTAAACATGTCTTTGTTGGATTTTTTTTATCATACACTCATATTTTATTCGAGGTGTGACAATTGACATTCTACAGTCTATAATCATTCCAGATTTATAATTTTATCTCTCTTTCAATAAAGCAACAAAAAATCATTACTTAACGAAGAAACAACAAATTAATAAATCTATATGTAAATCTTTTATCGCTCTGCTTGTGATCATTTATTGAATAATTTTTTATAAACGTAATTTTATATAAAATTTTTAGTTCAACCACATCATGAGTATAATAAAATATACTATTTACTAGTAATTTTAAACTCGTGCATAACACCTTAAATGCTAACCAATTATGAATTCAATTATATGGACACATTAAAAATAAAAAGAAATTGTTATCAAGATAAACACAATTAAAAAACATTAGAATAATCAATAACATCTATGGTAGGTTGTTAAAAGCCCTTAGTTGACACCCTTCCCTCTCCTTAATTAATAAATTTCTTATTAATAATCTCTTATTTTAATTTCATTTTCATATTCTATAATCTTTCAAATAACAAATAATATTTCGAAAGGAGTTCACTTACTGTTTTTTTGAAAAGGAGTTCACATATTCAAAACAAAAGTATCAACGACAACAATAACAATAGCCTCAACATTTAAAATTTTCCAATTGCGTCACAGAAAATGTTGACAATTAATTTAATGTCGATCGACCATCCCAAAATAGCTTATTTGAAAAGAGAATTAAACTTTTAAAGTTTAAATTACCAAGAAAAAGACTTTAAAGAATTCATTAAAAATGTGACAAATAGAGTTTTTTCTTGTTATTATGCAAGAAAACAAACACATTTTTGCGAAAAATGTATTATAAAATCCAATTTTTAAGACTTCACAATGCTCGGATATATATGACATGATGTTCCTAAAAAATGACATGATGATTAGTGATGGAGTTCTTGAGGGGCCTAATAAATATTTGTCAAATTAAGCTTTGTTCCATTTAAATTTTGGATTAAATACTAATTAAGTCCCTATTACTTTTGAAGCTAAATGATTTTGTTTCTATCCTTATCTAATCCCGACTCTGTCTATGATGAAATCTATGCAAAACAATGACCATAAGTATAAGTTGCATGGTTAATAAGTGTTTAACCAAATATCCTATGGAACCTTATAATCTGGATTGATCTTGAAAACCCGATTTCAGAAAAAAAAAACAATGACAGATTCAAAGATTATACTAAAAATAGAAGCCAAGAGATCATAAAAAACATGAAACAGAAGAGAAAAGGAAGAAGAGTACTGGATGTGATTACCTTAAATATCCCATTAAACTTGGAATTTCTGGACCACTCCAGAGCCAAATCCCGAGTCCATGAGTCATAGGTGGCCTTAAAAACATCGTCCAATAATGTCCTGGAAACAGAAAAATCCCACGCATTCTTTCCCAAATCATAACACGGCTCGTAAGTCGAAACCCCTCCGTGCACGTAGCTATATTTCACCTTCAAGTCCCGAGTCCCGAAAACGTAATTAGCCGACACTTTGTTCGCAGAATCCAAAACCAACGCCCCGTCCATTACCGTCAGGTTACCGCCGTGGTCGTGGTTGTAGGTCAGCTTCAACGGTTTCTCCGCCACCCTGATTGAGTTCATAAACTGAAACCGAAAATCCTATCTCCCCCGAAAGGAATGAATGATGCACATAATTACGAGGCCTGTGATTCTGATTCATAAAAGGGAAACAAAAAAGAAGTGAAAAGAGTTACCTTCTTGGGGACAACATAGTCGATGATGAAGGACCCTGGTTTTTCAACGGTTAAGGTTAGATTGTTGAGCCTGGGACCTTTGACGAAGGTGACATCACTCATGGAGGCGAGGAGCTTGACGTCGCCGGCGTTGGCGGCAATGGTAACGACGGCGGTGCTCCGGTCATTGGTGTACCGGCCTTTCAAATACGTCTTCATTTCTTTCGGGAGATACGAGGAAGCGAGATAAAGAGGGAGAAGGTGGCGTAACCGTTTGGTTGTTTTGGTTTTATAAGTTTGCATGCCAATGTTTTCAGTTTGCATCTCCAAGACAAGCTTTAAGTCTTGCGTAATAATACTATGGCCCGTAACATGGGCTTCTGCAGAGATTTGAGGCTTGGACTGGACTGCTGTTAATTGGGTTAGAAATACAGATGTTCATTTCTTTCCTTGAGATAAAGTAAGGAATTTGGCAGCCTTTCTCATTTTGCACTACCTTTAATTTTTTAACTGTCACGTCACCTTCCGTTAGTCCATTAACGACTGGTGGTCACATTGATCCAATTTCAATAGTTTGAGTGGTCAATTGAGTCGATTTTTTAAGGTGGTCATTTTAATACGTTAACCAAAGTATGGTGATCAATTGTATAGTTTACCCTTTTTTATAACATTTTAAGTTAATTTTTTCGTGATTTTTAACAAGTTTCTATACTTTTCAAACTAAAGGCTAGTTTAGCATTGCTTTTGAAAAGTAATCTTAAAAAGTGTTGTTAGAAAGAGATTTTGAAAAGAAATTTTAAAAAGTTGGTTGTAAGATTTTAGTGTTCAACATTACTATCAAAAATTGCTTTTAAGAAGATAAATGATCATTTTGGACATGATATTGTAAGTTACATATATATATATATATATATATATATATATATATATATGATATTCAAATTCTCTAATGTTATAATATATGAAATATATCATCTTAAATTATTATAAAATATAAAAATATTTTTATTAATAAATATATTTTTAACAATTATACGTGTTCCATGAAAATATAATAAATTTGAAATATTTTATTTAAAGAACTTAACATGAATAAATATATATTATTTTAAAATTAAAAAAATAATTATTAATTATACAATTATATGTTCGTAAAGAATTATAAATTTATAAATTATAAATAAACACAATAGCAAATTAAGGTTAAAATTGTAATTTGGCTCTCAAAATCACTTTTACAACCGCAAAAGCTAAAATTTTAGCTTTTGCGTTGGGGTTGAAAATCACTTTTCAAAAACAGTTTGAAAAGTAATGCTAAATAAAGCCTTAGTTTCTATACTTGTTCTCTATAACATGTTAGGTTCTTGCACAAAATATCAGAATTTGTCAAAATCATGAAAAAATCAACCTAAAATGTTATATAAAAGTCTAACATTTTAGGTTCTTACACAAATTTCAAAACTTTTAATTTTTAACCACACTCTAGACATGTCACATTCCAAACTCTCACTATAATTCAGAATTATTAGTGGAGCAGTTTGTATATTGATTTTGTAGATCATCTCTCTAACATTTTTTTCTTTTCATATATTTATGTTTTTCATGTTCTATTTATTCGTAAGAAATTTCTTGACAAAATTAGTCAGTCAAGTTTATCTTCATATTTTGGGATGTGATTTATTGTAATATTTCTTATTTTAATGAAATTCGACCTCTTGTTAAAAAAATTTGTAAGTTATTCAGTTTCATTTACCCTTACACTTGTATTATAAATATTTGGGTAAATTATATTTATAGTCACTTAACAACGGATAAATTCTATTTTGACTATTGATCTTTTAATTTTGTCGATCAACGTACTTAACTATTTGAATGATATCATTCAAGTTGCTAATTGTTTTTTTTAACAATGACATCTGAATTTTATTAACCACAATAAAATATATTACAAATACAATGCATAAAAAGAGAGAAGAAAAGGGGACCGGTCCACTAAAATCTCAAATAATTGTGCAAAGAAAAGCACACACTTCCATCGAGATTAACATACCATCAAAATCCAGAAATCTTCTTGAATCTCCTTGTCTTGATCCAAACGAGACGCTTTACGGGGTAAAAAAAGAGTGGTGAGTGAACCAAACTATCAGGCAGATTGTTCTGCTACCCTGGTCTGATTACATCGACAAACAACCATCAACTGAGTGAGAATCTATCTTTCTATGACTACCGACAGAATCAAAATCAGAATTGGCGTCGTGAAAATCTCTATAATAAGAATATAACATTATATATTATTATATTAATAGTTTATTAAAAATTATGACTAAATTAATAGGATAAGTTTATAGAGTACTAATGATAGGGTATGCGTTATATACTGTCTTAAGCCTTGTTTGGTATGGATGATGAAAAAGAGGAATGATGGAAAATTAGTTAATCAAATGGTTAAGATTGATAGCAACTTTCTTACTTTAAATTTTAACCATTTGATCAACTAATTTTCTATCCTTTCTCTTTTTCAATTAATTTGATAAATTGTCATGAGCATGTTTTATGATAAAATATTGTCATGTTACCATATTGATTATGTGCGTAACGCATGAATATCGTGTGCCTATCTCTCTTATGTGGTATATAGAGTTTATAGTGCAACACTGAACTTTTAAGAAAGATCAATGTGCGAACTAGTTTATTTCGTATGGAGGTTGTTGGAAAAGATTTTGAAGACTGAGGAGTGCAACATCATTCGATGACTCTTCATACTTTCATTTAGAGTACAAATTTCATACATCTCAGCGATATGAGCCTGTTAAGGAGTGCAACATCATTTAGGGAGTCTTCATACTTTCATTAAAGTCTAAATTTCATACATCTTAGCGATATGAGTACCTAAATTTTAGACAATTTATAAAATTAAATTACAAGGATACGTATATTGTTCACATATTGTGTTTTATTTTCAAAGGTCATAGCTCTGCAATTGATAAATGTGTTGCTAATTATTTATGGAAGTTTTTGATTAATTGAAAAGTTGCTTTAAACAAATTTGATTTCAATTGTTGCATTGCATTATATTTATTTATGATGTACTGTATAGATTCGTTGTTTAACATCCTCTCTTATACTGTAGACAGGGACGAAGGGCACTTAGTCCCAAAGAAGCCTAAGCTCCCACTACAACAAAAGAGATTTTTAGCGGCATTTTTTAGTCATGTAGCGACGTTTATAAGCGACGCTAAAAATATTCTCAACGCTAAATAAAACACCGATAAATCAAGCGCCGTAATAGTTAGCGGCGTTTCTGAAGACAAGGCCGCTAAAAGTCTTGTTCTATAGCGGTTTTTTGTATTCAAAATGCTAGTAAATATTCTTGGGATATAGTGGCGTTTATGTTAAAACGCCGCAAAATACTGACTTTTAGTGGCATTTTATTTTTCAAACGCTGTAAAAGACTGACTTTTAATGACGTTTTATTTTTAAAACGCCACGAAAGACTGACTTGTAGTTGCGTTTTTTTTCTCAAACGCCGCAAAAGAGTGACTTGTGGTGGCGTTTCATTTCTCAAACGCCATTAAACTTGATTGTAAGGGAAATTTATAATAAAATACTTATTACAATAAAAATTAAATTTTTATTGTTTCTATTTCGTCAAAAAATAAATTACATAAATAAAATATTTGTTAAATAAAACATTTATTTCATCCAAAAAATATTGTCACAATTAACTTAAAATATTTGTTAAATAAACTAAATGATAAAACTTTACATGTTTTGGAATAAATTCCAAATGTACTGCAGAAAGTAGTACAAAATTTTAAAACTGCCAAAGTACAAATCCTTGGGGAGATAATCATAGTTCTTTAACATTGAGACCTATGCCAAGATAGAAGATCAAACTAATATTAGCCATATTGTAATGAATCTAATCAAAGCAAAAGCATGAGAAATTAATAGAGAAAAATTATACCTCAGTAAAAGGTTATTTGACATCATCCAATTTGACACCGCTTTCCAAAAAAAAATTATACAATTTACTTGCTTTCAGTGTCAACAACAATACTAGATCAAAACTTTATAATCTATAACGATAACTCTACTTACATAATTCGAAAAGATAACCGTTTTAACATTTTTAGTACACATGACAGTAATTGGTTCAAAGAGTACTCACGAGTACCCACGGAATGTAATAGCTCGTTAGTGTCGAGATGAATGATCCAATTTATGCCAGCATCCCGCAAACGAATGAAGAAAAAGAATAGTACATTTAAGAGTCATATCTTACTATCAACAGAAATTTATATTGTACATTAAAATATATTACAAGGGAGATGTAACTGTAATAACTAATAACATACCCTTGCCATGACAATAGACATTTCTATGCTACGGGTTTGCTTCACAAACAACTCATAGTTACATGGTTTGTAGAAGAATCTTTCCAACCAAGTCTCGTTTCAAATCCGACTACAAACACCAAAATGACATTGCAAAAGGACATACAAGAGCATCAAGTTAGATTTTAATGCATAAAACAGTTACCTTATATGTTTTTTAGAATGTTTCAATAAAATAATATAGGCTAAAGGGTCAAATTTGCCCCTGTAGTAATCTGAAATCAGCAATGTTGCCCCTACTTTTTTCTCTCCGTAATTTTGCCCTCAAAGTCAGTCAATTGTAGCAATGTTGCCCTTTGACCGATTTTGACCGTTAAATGCTGACGTGGCAGTTAACGG
Source organism: Hibiscus trionum (assembly GCA_030270665.1). Classification (NCBI taxonomy): domain Eukaryota; kingdom Viridiplantae; phylum Streptophyta; class Magnoliopsida; order Malvales; family Malvaceae; genus Hibiscus; species Hibiscus trionum. Next base: position 4,480,989 of record BSYR01000016.1, read on the forward strand.
TGCTGACGGGGCAATTTTACCCTCAAAGTAATTCATGCAATTTTACCCTCGAAGTCATTAATTGCAGCACTTTTACCCTTGGTTTATTTAGTTTTTGAATAAAATTGGATAAATAATTTGGTTTTTTCGAGTTGAACTTTAACAAACAGAATATATGAAAAATCGATTAACAAATTGATGTAAATATCCTTTGAGTACCTAGTAATTTTAAAAATAAGCAAAATGAGAACTCTCACAAAAAATCAAAATATTATTCAATTTTTTTTTAAATCTATAAACCTAATAAAAATAAATACGATATTAAAAAAATTATTAAAAATAAACCAACGAGAAGCGTGTTAATTGAACGGTGAACGCGAATTATTCTATTCGAACGACGTTCGATTGACACACTTACCGACGATGGGTTGTTAGGAAAAAAATGTACGGTGAACTCGAATCATGTGGCTCAGGTTGAATTCTGCTTTATCTTCTGGATATCTTTGTATTTATCTCCCATGCCGTTTTCGCCGAACACCACTAATGTCGTTTTCTGAGATCATCGTACATTTTTTCCTAACAAACCATCGTCGGTAAGTGTGTCAATCGAACGTCATTCGAATAGAATAGTTCGCGTTCACCGTTCAATTAACACGCTTCTCGTTGGTTTATTTTCAATAATTTTTTTGAATATCGTATTTATTTTTATTAAGTTTATAGATTTTTTTTTAAAAAAATTGAATAATATTTTGATTTTTTGTGAGAGTTCTCATTTTGCTTATTTTTAAAATTACTAGGGACTCAAAGGATATTTACATCAATTTGTTAATCGATTTTTCATATATTCTGTTTGTTAAAGTTCAACTCGAAAAAACCAAATTATTTATCAAAATTTATTCAAAAACTAAATAAACCAAGGATAAAAGTGCTGCAATTAATGACTTCGAGGGCAAAATTGCATAAATGACTTCGAGGGTAAAATTGCCCCGTCAACACCGTTAACTGCCACGTCAGCATTTAACGGTCAAAATCGGTCAAAGGGCAACATTGCTACAATTGACTAACTTTGAGGGCAAAATTACGGAGAAAAAAAAGTAGGGGCAACATTGCTGATTTCGGATTACTACAGGGGTAAATTTGACCCTTTAGCCAATAATATAAAACAAAAAGAAAGAAAGAGAATCTCAAGTTGATGGTATACAATCTAATGGTAAATTAGAAATGTTACATGTCATCTACAGTTGATTGACTTATAGAAGAAGACCACAATCATGTACAAATCTTTTAGCTTATTATTCCTTTAATTCTTTTGTTCTATATATCACTTTCACCCATGTACAGGATCATTTAGCAAATAACAACAGAATCAAAGAGAAATGAAAAGTAAAACATACAAGAAAGTACATAAATTGAAAGGCGAAACGAAGATTTATACTCACTGAATTGATTCTAGGACTTTAGATATATTAGGAAAGGCAACCTTCCTCTCAACAAAGAGGAAAAATGTTGAAATTTTAATAGCCTTGTGATAAAAGATCCATGGTAATGTATGTTCTAACCCATGAGCCAATATGTAATAATATTCATACAAGCAAACAACGTGTTTGTAAAAATGCATCGCAGAATCTTCTATTAAAATCTAAATGAAAAGAAATTGACCGAAAAATGAAACAAAATGCATAAGAAATCAATACGAAATGAGAATATAAATTTAAGTTTATATTCCAACATGAGGATACAAACCAATTAAGTGAACTATTTTGCATTCAAATGCAAATGATATTTCATAGTAATGAATAGAAAGCACTATTTTTGTTAATAGAAGTTTAAAGATAACCATGATTTTGGAATCAGATGCTCCACTCAAAATTTGGGTTTAATAGTGATATTTCAACATGAGGATACCACATCTTTATTCTTTCTTGAAGCTAGATAATTTAGACCTTTAACTACTTCACTTTAAAATTGGGTACAAACTAATTAAGTGAACTATTTTGTATTCAAATACAAGTACTGATTTGGTCTAAGTAATAGAATTGACTAATTACAAAATATAAATATATACTACTTTCATCAAGCTTTCCATGAACAAGATTTGAAATTTATAATTCCAGTTTCAAGCAGGACAACATGAGTTATAAAAAATAGAAGTCTACTCAAATTCAGAAACTCTTATACTAATTACTTTACATAACTGAATCAAATAATGCAAGCCCTAAAAGGAAACCAACTAAACTTAAATTAAACAAGGCAAATAACAAAAACAACTAATCAAGATGAAATCTGAAGTAGAAAAAAAAAATTCTTGAACATGAAATATCGATGGGAAGAGCAGATGAGAACTTAGAGGAAGAAACGAAATAACAAAAGGGATAGTTAAAAACCTGATTAGTTGCAGTAAATAATATTAGAGAACCACATGAAATCAGGCGAAAGAGTGACACAGGAAAATAAGAATAATAAAAAGGCGAGGATAAGGAGGCCATGCCAAGCCAAGTAAAGAAATTGTACCCTTCCAAGCAAGAGAAAAGCCAAGCTGGGTTGCAAGAAAGGTGCTAACAATCTAACAAACCCACAAAGAAAAACGACTAAGGTTCCAAATTTGAGATCCAAACACACATAACACAACGTAGCGTAGATCGAAGCTAACAAGAACCAAAAGTTAAAAATCAACGAAACGTGAATTGCAAAAACCAAATTAGAAGAAAACAACCATAATTGAAAAGCAAAAACTCGAGAAGAGGATAATACCTTTAGCGACAAGCAAATGTAGTGGTGACAAGAAAAGGCAGTGGCGACGAGCAAAGGTAGTGGCGACGCAGCAACATAAACGACGGAGAAGAGGGGGCACGATCATCAATAGATCAGACGGTGGAGAGGAGGGGGCACGATCATCAATAGATCAGACGGTGGAGAGGAGGGGGCACGAGCAGTAGAAGATCGAGAAATATTTGAGAAATAAGGGGTAGAGCTTGTGATTAAAAATGGCTAAATGAATTTCATAAATACAATAAGAGATTTTGCGGCGTCTGTAAGTCAAACGTCACCTATATTTGTTCTTAGCGATGTTTATTACAAAAAGTCATGTATATATGTTTTTTAGCGGCGTTTTTAATAAAACATCACTAAAAGAATATAAAAATTAATCAATCACGACGTTTTTTTATTTAAACGTCGTGAAATGTACGAAATTAGCGGTGTTTACTCGAAAAACGCCGCTAAATGTGCTGTTAATAACATATTTTGTTGTAGTGTCCGTTATGAATTTTAAGTACCTGATAAAATTTGGTATGATAATAACTTAGTCCTTATTAGGACTTATTAAGTATTTAATCAAACATAGATAGAACTAAAGAAGGGTGGGCATGTGCCCTCATTTTTTTAACTTTAATAGTAATTTAAGTCTTATAAGTTTAAATATTAAACAAATTAGTTATTGTCCCTGAATTTTAAATTTAAATACTTTATAAGTTCTTGCATTTTTAAAATTTAATACTTTAACCTCTCTTGATGTTTGAAAATTATCCAATTTCCTTGAGAGAGGAGAAGAATACTTCAGCAAATGTTGATATGTGGTGTAATAAACAATTTCATCTAAACTTAGTCAACAGATTAACATTAAGCTTAGACGCCTACTTATTCTTTAATGGAATTGGACTAATTTGTAAGTCAAGATTAACTAAGGATCAGTTTGTAACTTTTAATATTCATGGGACTAAAAAAAAACACGTAGTAACCAGGGGAGCATTTATATACTTTACCCTAATAATTTTTAAATTTTAAAACTATATTCCATTCAAATAGTACTGTTTGGATCAATTTTCGGGATTTCATTAGGTGAAAGGCCCAAATAAAAAGGCGCCGCTCCCGCTAACTCAAACAGCAGTGAAATAAAATTCCCAAACAACAAAACCCTAAATCCTGCAAACCCTATTTAAACGACTCAACCCCCTCATCTTTCTCAACTCTCCGCCTCCAAAGATTTCATAACCATTTTTTGTGTATAATCTTTTTTTAAAATTCGCCTCGTTCATTCAATTGATTTTCGTTAGTCATAAATCGTTCCTGCAAATTTCTATTATTGCTTTAATTTTTTTGGGGTTTTTTGTTTGGTTGCATCTGTTTACCCTCTCCTTTTTTTGTGGCAAAATGAATCCTAAAGGAGATAAAACTGATGCGAACAATGAAAGGTTAGCTTACCAGCCCATTGCATCTTTTTGCTTTGCCTTGGTGTCAAATGGACTTACCCATATTTATTTTTCGTTTTATAGAAAGAAAATCGGTTATTTTCATTCATGTTTTTAGATGCAAGTAGAAGTTTTTTAATGGTGGCAAAGGATGAATTTTTATCTTATCCTACACTCTGAACAACCGTGTAGATTTTAATTTCGCTTATTGATATTCTGATGCCAATTCTTTTGTTTTTTCCCCTGAATTTTTGTAGTTGGAATTTTACAGTTAAGGCATATGATGCAATGTTTCTTATCCTACACTCTGAATTCTTAGTGTGGACTCATAAACTCTGCTTATTATCTGATGCCTTTCCTTTTATTTTCAACTTAATCGAACTTCTGTTTTAACCCCGGATTTTGCTTGTAAAGTTTCAAACTTTGAAACATAAGGATTTGGTTGTAGTTTTCAATGATGAGAAGCAGCAGACTATCCGCTTGTGGGTGTTTCCCGATCTTTAATTTTCTGAAGGTTTCTTTGTTTTCTGGCTGTGAAGTTTGGTTAAAATATTAACTCATTTAATGCAATGATGAATTTGCTTCAACTATGTCTGGACGTATGAACATAGCTTATGATTAGCTACGGCATCTTCTGAGCATTGCCGTGTTTTCACATTTGCGAATTTATCTTTGGTACTAATGTTTCATAATTTATAAGCACCTATGTATGAATGACATTTGGCATTCTTTGTTGATTTTGTGAATGAGCTCAAATAGTTGGGGCATGTACGAAGAAAAAAGAAAAGGGTAAACTATACTATGACCACCGAACTATGGGATTGGTGTCGATTTGACCACTATATTTTCAATTGTGTTAAATATACCATATAACTATTTAATTGATATAATTACACATTTAACACAATAATCCTCCAATAAGTAAGCAACAAACAACATAACATTCATATATTTCCAGGCTTTACCTTTAAGCTTTCCCCATGAAAAACGTTATCGGCCAACTTCCGCTGCCTCACCCATTTTTCACCCTCAACTAAAGAAGCCCGTTCCCCACTAGCTTGCTGACATAAATCGAAGGCTTCTGCTTAGGATAAGCCTTTTCACTATTTTTTAGAACTTGTTTGACTAGTTCAGGTTCTGAAATTACAAGTTGAGCTCGAACGTCGTTCCAATGAAGATAATTTTTCCCTAATCAATAGAAAACAAAAAGGTGGATGTTTCTGTAGAGCTAGAAATCCTAATTTAAAACAACATGCATGGATCTTACCATATTTGTTGGTCCAGGAGTAAAGATGTGGCTGCACTTGGGGAAATATATCATGTGTCAACCCCATAGGTTTGCTTAATGCTCCCCTTTTCATTTTGACAGCTTCTTTGCTGTTTCCATGGATGAATCTGAAAGGAGGTCCTTTGATTCCCAGTGAATTTAGTATATGCTGTATACGGAGAGGTAACCACAAGTAATCATAAAGGAACTTGATTACAACTATGAGGGTGAGGAAGAAAGAACACGGGACAAGAATTTCAAGCATCCTCAAGGCACTGTGTCTGAATCCAGATGCAGCTGCAGGATCACAGAGCCGTGCGGCAGGGTCCATTTCACCACCTAACCAACAGCCTGCCGCCGTGACTGAAATCGAGATGGAGGACGTATCAAGAGAATCTGAACCGGAGAAACCGGCTATCGTAGAAGACATAAATGTGGATTTAACAGGATATGGTCCACTCGAAGATAGCAGCAAAAAAGAAGATCGAGGTTCGAGCCCAGATCCAAGGAAGATCGAGGTTTGTCATTTTTTAATCTGGAAGATCCAAGTAAGATCGAGGTAAAGACTATAGATGATTATCTGGTAATCTGGAAAGCAAACTACCCATAGTTGAAAGAAAAGAAAAAAAACTTCTCCTTCGCTCGTGTTTGTAATATACCACGTATACTATATTTGGTATTCCATATACCAGAAATATGCTTAGCCTAGTAGTAACAACATTGCTTTCTTTCCCTAACAATCCAAGTTTGATTCCCTTTGGGTTTAGTTTTCACTATCTTATTTTTCTTACTCCAATTGGTGGTGACATGTGTCACTACCTGATTGGGGAAGGAAAATAAATTTAATAAATCTAATAAAAATAGATAAATCCCTCAAATAAGGTGGTAAAATTAGATTAAATAATTAATTTATTTTATTAGATTAAAATTAGGACTAAATTGAATGATTGTATAAATAAAGGGGACTAAATGTGTAATTATACCAATTATTTTAACAGTCCCGTTAACTTTTTTGTTTTTTTAGCGGTCGGTGGCTATATTGGAACCAATTAAATAGTTATGTGGTATATTTAACACAATTGAAAATATAGTGGTCAAATCGACACCAACCCCATAATTCGGTGGTCACTAGTATAGTTTACCCAAAAGAAAAAGAAAAAAAAGGAGAAGAAATATTAACTTTATCATTCATTATTTGTTTTTAGATGATTCTATGAATAAATGAGTTAATTCTGAATACTTTTTATTCTAAGGGTAACTCTTTTGCGAAAATATCTATGTATGAATGACATTTCGCATTCTTTCATCATCCCTTCACAAAAAGAGAAAATCATCATTCGTTGTCCCCGTTTGAGCCTTATAATTTTCTTTAATTTGAACCATAACCAAGGATCACCCTCCACACTTGGGGGCAAAGATGAAGAAATATATGCTTACATGAATAAATTGTTGATTTTGATCATACTACGAGGATGAAGCCTTATGGACCAGGGGTCAAGAAAAAAAAAGACGTGTTTCAGCCATAAGAGGTGATTTGTGCTCAAATTAAAATAAAGTTCTAATTCATGAAAAAAGAGAACGAAAAAAAGTAAAGAAAAGAAAAGAAAAAAACATGAAATAAACAGAACGAGAAGCATACATGTGAAGTCCCTCGTCAAAGATGACTTTTTGTTCAAAGTTCTAGTTCCAACATTCGTGGAAATATCATGAATCCTTGAAGATAAAAAAGAAATAAAGGAAATAAACTTTAGGGTGAAAACCCCAAAAATGGGCAGTCTAGAGTGATCCGAAAAAGAAAATATATAGAAGCAGATTCAAGTCGAGCAAAGTGAGATTCCAACGAAAACAATCGATCATTGGTTATTGACTCTTAAACACTTGTTTGAGCCTATGTATCCTTTCTTTCATAAACCTGAACCATAGCCTACATTACATGCCTATAAAGTCCATTTTGATCGTACATAGATATTTGAGTTGAAGAGTCTATTTTTAGAATAGATACATCCTATTGGAGTTAACTCGTTTGTTTGCGGGAGATTTTTAAATCTTATAATACATGATGGAATAATCAAAAAGAAGGAAAAAAAGAGAAAAAAAAATTAAAAGGAGGGTTCAAAATGAAAACATGTAAAGGGCGTCTTGAATCAATGGTGAATTTGAGTCGAAAACCTGAAAAGGTGGCTCGAATATGAAGTCAAATATACATGGTTGACATGCAAGAGATGATACCCTAGAAGTTCAATGAAGTTTCACACACCTTAAAATTATGAGAAAGGGTTTGAGGTTAGTGAACAGTTCCAAAAGTCGCACACGAAGCTTCCAAGATCATTTGATCATTTCTAAACAAATCAATGAACATTTGAAGAATCATGTCTCATTCAAAACAACTGACCCCAAAACACATTGTACTCCAAACTGACTTGAAGAGCTATAGTTTTGAAAGATTGAAAGAGTAATTGATTTGTTTCATTTTCAATGAACTTAAATTTTTATAAAATGTTTCAGTTGTGAGCCTTGAGTGTTGGCACATTTTCCTTTTGCAAAAATATTTTCGAAAGCTCTTTATGATTTGAAAAATATTTTAAAATAAATTCTCTTGAGAATGAAAAAGATTCTTTTGACAAGGTTCACTCAGATTTGAAGAGCCTAGATTCAAGAATGGGGTAAGGAAAAGAAAATACGAAATTTTGGAGACAAATTTGTTGGGGCAAAACTGAATTGTCACAATCTAGAAGTGATGAATATACGCCCAATTAGAGGAAAAAGGAAGTCGAGGTGATCAAGATTGGTTCGAGAAGGAAGACTTCCCAAACATCTTTGCATCACCATTAACCATGTGAGCATACATTTACATCATTGATATACATGTTCTCGTATGCATTCTTTGCACATTGATTATCAAACAGGTACAAACAAAACCCTGTCTCAAGCATGAATGTGTGGTTCTACATCCAATCCAGACTCAAGAATGAATGAGTGCATCTTCATTTATCGAACCTTGCTCTAATCACGAGTAAGCGATTCTACATCAAATCCTACTTCAAACACGAATGATCAGATCTTCGCCTCCAAGATGGAATGCCACCATTTGCCTTCAAGATGAAGTGCCACCAATGACCTCTGAGAATGAGTGCCATCAAGTTTCCAGGATGGAGTGCCACTATTTGCCTCCAAGATGGAGTGCCAACATCAAGCTTCCAAGATGGAATGCCACCATTTGCCTCCAAGATAGAGTGCCACCATTTGCCTTTAAGATGAAGTGCCACCAATGACCTCTGAGATTGAGTGTCATCATGCTTCCAAGATGAAGTTTGTAACCCCCTTAACCCGGCCTAGACGGTTGACCCGAATTAAGAAAGTCACACGGGGAAAACCAAAGTCAACCCGAAAGTCAACCTTGATTAACGACCTTTTTTTTTTCTTTTTAAACTTGTCTAGATGCACTTTAGACCTAATTGTGATCACACAAACATCATACCAAAAGATCACAAACATCAGAGATCAAACAGGGACTCAATTGAACAAGATACAACTTTAGGGACCAAATTGTAAATTCTGATAATTATAAGGACTTAACCCAAATTGAAGTTACCAACTTGAAATTAATCATGTTTCATGCTTCTCTGCAAAATTTCAGCTCAAAAGGACCTCCCAAACTCATACAATTGAACAAACAAGATTCAGGACCAAAACGCAAACAATTCAAAACACATAACTGCCACTGTCTGCCCCCAACGGTCGACCGTTCCGAAACGGGAGACAGCCCGTTTCGAAACTCGGGGCCGTTCCGAAACAGGCATAGCCCGTTTCGAAACGGGGGTCTGGCAGTGACCTTTCTGTTTCGGAACGGCCCCTCCCGTTTCGGACGCCTGGGCACGATTAAGGCACCCGTTCCGAAACGGTAGGTGCTGTTCCGAAACACCCTGCCCAGATTGCTCCAAAACTCCACTTTAAACATGCAATTACACAACCAAACATGCTCCAAATGTCACCAAACTTTACCAGCATGCAATTCAACATATATATAACATATTAGCATCATCAATTCAACCAAACATCATCATATGCAAAAAGCCCCAATTCTATAGGCATGCTTCCTACACAAGCTAGATATTCAAGCACCAAACTTACAAAACAAGCATATGAAGATCCAATCCAAAGACCAACAATCTTAACATCAAGAAACATACTTAGGGAGTACAAAACACCTCCCAAAACATACACATGGTTTCCCCATTGCCAAATCACCCAAAAGCTAAAATGTTTGACAAAAACCTTCCATACATTGAGCTTTACTTGCACTTGAATTCTTGCCCTTCTTGCTGCCCTCAAAAGGTCTCTAATGCTCTGCATTATTGAATTAAGGAAAACGAAGAGAGCGTAAGCAAAAGCTTAGTGAGGAATGCTCAATAAAACCATCCAATAATGCATTTGTAAAACACTTTATAAAACATGCTTCAAACCATCATTTACACATGCTCAAAAGCATACTTAAACATGCATCTCATGCATCAAATCATAACATGTCATATTGGCCACAAGTGATAAATTCCATTTCTTTAAAAACAAGTTCATCAACTTTCACCCCCAAGGACTTTTAAACACCTTGGCCTATGGACTTTTAAACACCATAGAATGTATCTCATCAAGGACTTTTAAACACCTTGATCCCAAGGACTTTTAAACACCTTGGCCATGAACTTTTAAACACCATGAAATGTATCACATCAAGGACTTTTAAACACCTTGATCCCAAGGACTTTTAAACACCTTGGCCTATGGACTTTTAAACACCATAGAAAAGGATCACCTAAGGACTTTTAACCACCTTAATGTCCACAACATGAACCATCCAAGGACTTTTAACCACCTTGATGTTCATAAGTAACAAGGCTCACTCAAGGACTTTTAACCACCTTAGTGACCTTAACATTTTAAAAACATCACTTGCCAATATACATTATTTTCATCACTTACATCACTGTTTTAAAGCATAAAACCAAGCCATACTCATCATGCATTTAAAAGCATTAAACCACATCATTTCAATGTACAAAAGCAAGGAACTCCTACCTAGAGTTACCTTCAACATATGGCTTACATCATCAGCAAAAACCATGCTAAAACATGCTTCCAAAACAGTATGTAAAACATGCAAATTATCATTTCGCATCACAACAAAATCATGGCCACCACTAGAGAGAAATTCCGAAAACTTACGCTCGAGCTTAGCAAAGTTGTTTAGACTTAAACTAAGCTCCCAAGACATTGGTTTCAAAGCCGAAAACCCAATTTCACTCACCGATTCCACTTCGCCACTTGCCGAAGCACGAAATCAAGCTTCCGAATCAACAACTCTTGGATCCAAAGATGCCTCCCCTGATTAAACACATTAAAGCAGAGGTTTAATGCATCATCAAGCATCAAAAGCTTCAATGAAAGCACTCAAACTCGCTGTGTAACCCCCTAGACCCGTCTATGCGTTACGACGGATCCTAGGAAGCCACATTAGGGTCACAAGAGCGACCCACGGTAAAAATACACATAAAACATTTTCTCTAAAAAAAATACATATTAAATTATAACGGTAACTTTTGTTGAAAATATTCTTTCATGAAACCATTTAAACATATAACAAAATTTCAGAAAACATTTTACAGACATTATCATAAAACAAATGCATGCCCACTAACTATGTCGGTACCGTACTCCAAAAGCAACACCGAGAGGACTCCGAACACTGATGTCAAACGTTATACCATGATATATTTCTTTAACCTGTGATGGTAAAAACAACGTGAGCTTGGAAAAGCTCAGTAATACAAAACTACCAAAAGATGCTATAAGTTCATGCAGATATATGGTAGACATAACATTTTCATGATGCTTTACGCAGTAACGGTCTTTATTTCTTTTTCAATATTTCAGGTAATGTTATACTTGAGGATAACGGTACTTATTCTTTATTCAATCATCAAGAATTAGACGGTAATTATAGGCTATTAATGTACGGAGGTGGAATTAGAGAGTTCGGTTCCTAGTGTGTTCCAAACAGTGTAGGTAAAAGATGTACAACAACAGTATAATATACATTTTCAGTTCAAAAACATAAAGTTCAAGTAACAATACAGTACGGTTTAATCTTTTATCAACCCTCATCTTAGGAACGGTACGGTACGGTATGGTAGGTATTACCCTAGCCGAAGCATAGGAACCTATAACGGTAACGGTGAGGAATTACCCTAGCCGAAGCATAGGAACCTATAACGGTAACGGTGAGGAATTTCCCTAGCCGAAGCATAGGAACCTGTAACGGTAACGGTGAGGAATTATCCTAGCCGAAGCATAGGAACCTGTAACGGTAATGGTGAGGAATTACCCTAGCCGAAGCATAGGAACCTATAACGGTAACGGTGAGGAATTTCCCTCTGGATCAGGGCTGAACCTACGGTCACTTCATATTTTATCCCAAGTACCCCAGTAACAATTTATGTAACGGTTCGGTTATCAATAACAACTGAAATTTCGGTAGATATAAAATAGACGTGTATTTTCCATATAACAGTAATCAGAAGCATATTGTTCAATCAAAACTATGATGTATCACACATATAATATAATCATGCTTTCGTCATGTAAAACAATATTAAAACGGTTATATAGCACACAAGGAACACACTAGGTGGAATCGTTTAATTCCTTGGAGATACTTGACATTTACGGAAGAGAACATATTAAGTTTTGACAGTTGAACGGATCTTTGAAACAAGGCCCCTATTAAAAGAGGGGTTTTGAACTAACTATTTAAACCGGACAGTCAGGAGACGATGCATCAAATTCTTGAGACTTTAGGCATTTCATGAGTGATTTAGCCATTTACTTATAAGGCATTATGGTTGTTTTATCATATGCGGGCATTTTGGTAATTTATACTAACAAGACATAAACGGTAGCTCAGAAATTCTAGTTGCTCATCGGGTATCCAACTTAGAGGTGGCAAACGGGTCAATAAGTTCGGGTCATTTCGGTTTCGGTTATTTCGGGTCTGATATCTTCGGTTCAGATTCAGTTTCGGTTTTGGTTCGGTTTCGGTTCGGTTTTAGTTCGGGTCTATTATGTTTCGGGTCATTTCGGATCGGTTGATTTCGGTTCGGTTGATTTCAGTTAAATGAGAGATAAGTCGTTTTTAATCAGATTTTTAGGTTGGTCGGATTTTTACACCCTATATATGACTTTATAAAGTCAATATATTTGACATTTTAGTGATTTGTGCGGCTGTTCATATTTTATCTTTCTTTATTTCTATTAATCAGGTTCATTCAGTTCGGGTCTATTCGGTTCGGGTTCATTCGGTTCAACTAAATTCGGTTCAGTTTCGGTTCGGTATATTTTGGGTTTCGGATAAAATTTCAGATCAGATTTTGGGTAAATTTCGGGTTGATTTTCGGTTTCGGTTCGGGTCTGGGTTCGGTTCGGGTCTCGGTTCTTGGGTCGAGTTTGCCAGGTCTAATCCAACCAGGCATTCAGAGATTTCTACATTTAGATTTTTCACAATATCCGATACATTTGGGATATTTTGATTACTTTGGCCAACAAGGGCATTTCGGGTCTTTTAACAATTATGGGTGATTCGTAATTTCCTGTCCAGCTATCTTTCACATTTAAACATTTCACACTAATGCTCAGAATTGGAGATTAGCTGCCTCATTCGAGCATTTCGATCTTATTTAATTTATCATACTCGTTTCTACATTCGATTTAACTTGAGCAGATTTAACAGTACTTATCATCATTTTTATGCATGCATTAACACATACCAACATGCTCATAAAGCATACAAGAGGTAGTAGTGTATTACCTTTAATACTTGCTATATCGGTCGACTATTATTCTCCGTTCAATCACTCTCGAACCCGAATGCGACGCCCTCAACATCACGAATACAAGGAACTTCGAATACCTTCAATCGCACAAATTCCAATTTCAGTCTTTAATCACCTTACTCATAATTGATTATTAAAATACAAAAGCAAACTCGAGTTCAAGGTCCAATTCGGAGGCTTTCGGGTTAGAATTTCACAAAACGGGCTTCAAAATCGGACTCAGGACGTCGAAAAACATAAAATATGACTTTTCGGAAAATTTGACTTTTTGGTCAAAGTCAACGGTCAACGCTGACGTCATCAGGTCAACGCTGACGTCAGTAGGTCAACGGTCAACGGGTCAAAGTCAATGCTGACGTCAGCATGACATCAACAGTCAACTGAGTTGACTCGGGCTGACTCGGACGAGTTGACTCGGGTTGACGGGTCGGGTCGGACGGGTTGGACGGGTCGGGTCGGGTCGGATGGGTCGGTCAATGGGCTTGGTTTACTACTGGACTTAGGCCGGTTTGGACGGACCGAACTGGGCTTGGGCTCAGACCGGGTTGGACCGGTTCAGACCGGTTCGAACCCTCAGACCGTAATTAAACCGGTCAACTCACCCTAACCAGATCTGGTCGCCGGACGGTGGTCGGAAAACTCACCGGAGGCTCGAAATTGCTCGATTTCACCTGAAAAAAATGGCAAATCCAATTATACAACCAACCCAACATTTATTCAACCGAAACATCGCCGAATAAAGGTTGAAAATTACCAAAAATGCAATACGGGTCTCGAATCTGTCGAAGCTCCGACGAATGGCTTATCGGCGGAGAACGGAGGCGGCATGCTCAGGCTTTGTAGATCCGGACACAAGGATTTCGGTCGTGCCCACGGTGAGCCAAGATCGGCAGTGGATCGGCCGGAAACGCGACAGACGTGGTCCACGAAGTTGCCGAACTTTCGGCTCGGTTTTAACTGCAAACGGCGGTACGGGAGCGCGCGTGACCGACGGTAGCAGATTCAGAGCGACGAGGCGCGTTCGCCGGTGCTGGCCACGATGCAGCGGTGGCGGCGGACGGAGTGGTGCGCAGAGACCTTCGAGGGAAAAGAGTGAGAGTCTGAGTTTGGGAAATTTTGATTCGAATGGCCAAGCATAATTTGATTTTTGCTAGGTGAAAGGTCGGATCAGGTTTTTAATTATTTTAGTTACACTACTAAAAGGGTTCAAAAGAAAAGAAAATATGGGAAGCTTAGACTCTAAGAGTGGTCTAGCTTAATTGGCTAGGTTACATGCTTGATTATCTTAGGTCATGGGTTCGATTCCCACGACTAGCAATCTCTTTTTTTTTTAACTGTAAGTATAAACATATATATTCTTTTAGGGGTGTTACAATTCTCCCTCCCTTAAAAGAAATTTCGTCCTCGAAATTTACCAGGGTCAGAGAAATGCAGAACTAATCTTTCATCCGTTCTTGTACTGAAAACTTATCTATCAAGGTATCCTTGTTTCTCAGGACTCTCAGATGATCACAGATTAATCTGGTAGTATTCCCAAACACTTAGACTGTCATTAAATCTACATTTATCATATCATACATCTCGGACCAAATAAATCAAAATACGGTACTTGAATCCGCTTTAAACTTCATACGGTACTAAGCAGAACTTGTCTCATATCTTTTATTATTAATATAGCATACTCAGTCAAGACTTCAAAACATTCTCGTCGCCACAAAAGTCAGTCATACAGTCCAAAAGTACATATTTCAGAATCTGAATTACTTTACTAGGTTGAAAAATCAATTTACGGACGAACAACTGTGTGTGAAGATTATGCGAGTACTCAAAGCATCAACCAAGGCTCTCTAGAATTAAGATGTGAACATCAAATTTTAGTAAGTATGATACATATGACGGTACATTGCGTCACTTTTCCCCAAAATGATTTACTCCATGCATGAACAAATACAATCCAATGTTTCGAAAGGACAACGCTTACTTTCAGCGCAATGTTCAGGCAACTATTTCTTCCGTGTATAACAGAGTCACCGCATAATCTACATTCTCACCAATCTCGCAGACACCTTCCTTTTAAATTCATAATACTTTTATCATTTTTTTTGTCTGAATATTCTCAATCATACTCATTATCACCGAGCTACTTTACTTAAAATCTTATATCGGTTTTTTTCTCATTCGATCAAACATTTACTCTTAATCTGTTTCAGATCTTCTATTTCACAAGCATTAACCATCTCAGTTTCTTTATCTGGATTCAAATCCATCAATTTAATCCAATTCGTAGACAGACATTACCAATATTCCTTTCCAGTACAGGTCAAGCTATTATGGACAGAACGGTTAATTGCACTTATCACAAGAAATGATTCGACATCGGAGTCTCGGCTCGATGGAGTACGGTTATGATATAGGGGCATGCACAGACCAGACATCCTATGACAGACGATCGGCCGATCTACCCAGAAAGACACAACTCTAAGCTCTGATACCACTAAATGTAACCCCCTAGACCCGTCTATGCGTTACGACGGATCCTAGGAAGCCACATTAGGGTCACAAGAGCGACCCACGGTAAAAATACACATAAAACATTTTCTCTAAAAAAAATACATATTAAATTATAACGGTAACTTTTGTTGAAAATATTCTTTCATGAAACCATTTAAACATATAACAAAATTTCAGAAAACATTTTACAGACATTATCATAAAACAAATGCATGCCCACTAACTATGTCGGTACCGTACTCCAAAAGCAACACCGAGAGGACTCCGAACACTGATGTCAAACGTTATACCATGATATATTTCTTTAACCTGTGATGGTAAAAACAACGTGAGCTTGGAAAAGCTCAGTAATACAAAACTACCAAAAGATGCTATAAGTTCATGCAGATATATGGTAGACATAACATTTTCATGATGCTTTACGCAGTAACGGTCTTTATTTCTTTTTCAATATTTCAGGTAATGTTATACTTGAGGATAACGGTACTTATTCTTTATTCAATCATCAAGAATTAGACGGTAATTATAGGCTATTAATGTACGGAGGTGGAATTAGAGAGTTCGGTTCCTAGTGTGTTCCAAACAGTGTAGGTAAAAGATGTACAACAACAGTATAATATACATTTTCAGTTCAAAAACATAAAGTTCAAGTAACAATACAGTACGGTTTAATCTTTTATCAACCCTCATCTTAGGAACGGTACGGTACGGTATGGTAGGTATTACCCTAGCCGAAGCATAGGAACCTATAACGGTAACGGTGAGGAATTACCCTAGCCGAAGCATAGGAACCTATAACGGTAACGGTGAGGAATTTCCCTAGCCGAAGCATAGGAACCTGTAACGGTAACGGTGAGGAATTATCATAGCCGAAGCATAGGAACCTGTAACGGTAACGGTGAGGAATTACCCTAGCCGAAGCATAGGAACCTATAACGGTAACGGTGAGGAATTTCCCTCTGGATCAGGGCTGAACCTACGGTCACTTCATATTTTATCCCAAGTACCCCAGTAACAATTTATGTAACGGTTCGGTTATCAATAACAACTGAAATTTCGGTAGATATAAAATAGACGTGTATTTTCCATATAACAGTAATCAGAAGCATATTGTTCAATCAAAACTATGATGTATCACACATATAATATAATCATGCTTTCGTCATGTAAAACAATATTAAAACGGTTATATAGCACACAAGGAACACACTAGGTGGAATCGTTTAATTCCTTGGAGATACTTGACATTTACGGAAGAGAACATATTAAGTTTTGACAGTTGAACGGATCTTTGAAACAAGGCCCCTATTAAAAGAGGGGTTTTGAACTAACTATTTAAACCGGACAGTCAGGAGACGATGCATCAAATTCTTGAGACTTTAGGCATTTCATGAGTGATTTAGCCATTTACTTATAAGGCATTATGGTTGTTTTATCATATGCGGGCATTTTGGTAATTTATACTAACAAGACGTAAACGGTAGCTTAGAAATTCTAGTTGCTCATCGGGTATCCAACTTAGAGGTGGCAAACGGGTCAATAAGTTCGGGTCATTTCGGTTTCGGTTATTTCGGGTCTGATATCTTCGGTTCAGATTCAGTTTCGGTTTTGGTTCGGTTTCGGTTCGGTTTTAGTTCGGGTCTATTATGTTTCGGGTCATTTCGGATCGGTTGATTTCGGTTCGGTTGATTTCAGTTAAATGAGAGATAAGTCGTTTTTAATCAGATTTTTAGGTTGGTCGGATTTTTACACCCTATATATGACTTTATAAAGTCAATATATTTGACATTTTAGTGATTTGTGCGGCTGTTCATATTTTATCTTTCTTTATTTCTATTAATCGGGTTCATTCAGTTCAGGTCTATTCGGTTCGGGTTCATTCGGTTCAACTAAATTCGGTTCAGTTTCGGTTCGGTATATTTTGGGTTTCGGATAAAATTTCAGATCAGATTTTGGGTAAATTTCGGGTTGATTTTCGGTTTCGGTTCGGGTCTGGGTTCGGTTCGGGTCTCGGTTCTTGGGTCGAGTTTGCCAGGTCTAATCCAACCAGGCATTCAGAGATTTCTACATTTAGATTTTTCACAATATCCGATACATTTGGGATATTTTGATTACTTTGGCCAACAAGGGCATTTCGGGTCTTTTAACAATTATGGGTGATTCGTAATTTCCTGTCCAGCTATCTTTCACATTTAAACATTTCACACTAATGCTCAGAATTGGAGATTAGCTGCCTCATTCGAGCATTTCGGTCTTATTTAATTTATCATACTCGTTTCTACATTCGATTTAACTTGAGCAGATTTAACAGTACTTATCATCATTTTTATGCATGCATTAACACATACCAACATGCTCATAAAGCATACAAGAGGTAGTAGTGTATTACCTTTAATACTTGCTATATCGGTCGACTATTATTCTCCGTTCAATCACTCTCGAACCCGAATGCGACGCCCTCAACATCACGAATACAAGGAACTTCGAATACCTTCAATCGCACAAATTCCAATTTCAGTCTTTAATCACCTTACTCATAATTGATTATTAAAATACAAAAGCAAACTCGAGTTCAAGGTCCAATTCGGAGGCTTTCGGGTTAGAATTTCACAAAACGGGCTTCAAAATCGGACTCAGGACGTCGAAAAACATAAAATATGACTTTTCGGAAAATTTGACTTTTTGGTCAAAGTCAACGGTCAACGCTGACGTCATCAGGTCAACGCTGACGTCAGTAGGTCAACGGTCAACGGGTCAAAGTCAATGCTGACGTCAGCATGACATCAACAGTCAACTGAGTTGACTCGGGCTGACTCGGACGAGTTGACTCGGGTTGACGGGTCGGGTCGGACGGGTTGGACGGGTCGGGTCGGGTCGGATGGGTCGGTCAATGGGCTTGGTTTACTACTGGACTTAGGCCGGTTTGGACGGACCGAACTGGGCTTGGGCTCAGACCGGGTTGGACCGGTTCAGACCGGTTCGAACCCTCAGACCGTAATTAAACCGGTCAACTCACCCTAACCAGATCTGGTCGCCGGACGGTGGTCGGAAAACTCGCCGGAGGCTCGAAATTGCTCGATTTCACCTGAAAAAAATGGCAAATCCAATTATACAACCAACCCAACATTTATTCAACCGAAACATCGCCGAATAAAGGTTGAAAATTACCAAAAATGCAATACGGGTCTCGAATCTGTCGAAGCTCCGACGAATGGCTTATCGGCGGAGAACGGAGGCGGCATGCTCAGGCTTTGTAGATCCGGACACAAGGATTTCGGTCGTGCCCACGGTGAGCCAAGATCGGCAGTGGATCGGCCGGAAACGCGACAGACGTGGTCCACGAAGTTGCCGAACTTTCGGCTCGGTTTTAACTGCAAACGGCGGTACGGGAGCGCGCGTGACCGACGGTAGCAGATTCAGAGCGACGAGGCGCGTTCGCCGGTGCTGGCCACGATGCAGCGGTGGCGGCGGACGGAGTGGTGCGCAGAGACCTTCGAGGGAAAAGAGTGAGAGTCTGAGTTTGGGAAATTTTGATTCGAATGGCCAAGCATAATTTGATTTTTGCTAGGTGAAAGGTCGGATCAGGTTTTTAATTATTTTAGTTACATTACTAAAAGGGTTCAAAAGAAAAGAAAATATGGGAAGCTTAGACTCTAAGAGTGGTCTAGCTTAATTGGCTAGGTTACATGCTTGATTATCTTAGGTCATGGGTTCGATTCCCACGACTAGCAATCTCTTTTTTTTTTAACTGTAAGTATAAACATATATATTCTTTTAGGGGTGTTACACGCTGCTCTCATTCCCACTCCAATTTCGGCCACCAAACACATCGAAATTGCACCAAAACCACTTCTCAACAAAGCCCAGCCATAAACCAGCAAAACCTAACATCCATTAACACCATTTAACATCTAAAAACAACCTATAAACATCCTTATACCTCCAGCAACAACAGATCCACAAGATCACCACAAAAACATCCAAGAAACATAAGCTAAACTTAGGAAACTCAACCTATCCGGGATTGCATTAATCAAAACTCATTTCCTTATCAATTTAGAGTTCATTTAACATCAAAAACACATCTCAAATCACAGATCAATCAGATCTAACGAAAAATCATGAAAACCATCAAATCTTGCATTATAAGCCAAGATACAATTCCAAACTCAAAAGCCTTTAATTAAACATCAATTAAGAGTTGATAACTTGGGAATTTCAGTAAAGAACTGATAGTTTAGAGGAGAAGGACGTTCTTACCTCCAAACTTGTGTTTCTCCACTTTTTGGAATGAAAATCCTTGTTGAAACACTTAGCAATTGAAGAGATTTGAAGATACAATGATTTGGAATCAAATGAGAGTTGAATGGAGGGATTTAGGTGAAGAAATCAGATCCAATTCTCTGGAAAAGTAGTGTTTGGTTTGAGAGAAAATGAGAGAAAGAAAGTTTAGCAAAGTTGGTTACAAAATCCAAAAATAGCCAAAATGGCTTCCCTCCAATTTTAATGACCTTTAAAATCAGATTTTAGACTTAAAATATCTTAGAAAAATCTGGAGAAATCATCTTTGGATTAATAGCTCCTTAAGGATTCAAAGTTTCAACTCTTTATAAAACAGTCACCAAACTTTCAAAATTCACATTTTGGTCACTAGCCAAAATGTCATACTTCCAAAACCCATTTTTCAAAATTGATTTCACAGTTCACTTAATTATATTAAAAGATGATTTTAGAACATTTTTCCATATTTTTAATGCAACCCGAACTAGGCTTTCCTAATTTCACCTCTTTAGATTCGAACAGCACTTTGACCAAACCGGTCAACGCCCAGAACTTCTAAGCCCAAAACCGGGGCGTTACAAAGTTCAAACAATGACCTCTGAGATTGAGTGTCATCAAGCTTCCAAGATGGAGTGCCACCAATGACCTCCGATATTGAGTGTCATCAAGTTTCTAAGATAGAGTGCTGCCAATTACACCGAGAAATGAGTTCTTGAATTCCAATTCCCTTGAGACGAGCGA
This sequence comes from Hibiscus trionum, assembly GCA_030270665.1. Taxonomy (NCBI): domain Eukaryota; kingdom Viridiplantae; phylum Streptophyta; class Magnoliopsida; order Malvales; family Malvaceae; genus Hibiscus; species Hibiscus trionum. The sequence goes on from BSYR01000016.1 coordinate 4,501,838, forward strand.
GGTACATTGAGTTCTTGAATTCCAATGCCCTTGAGACGAGCGAGGTACATCTTACAGCGCCCTTGAGACGAGCGGGGTGCATCTTACACCGAGAAATGAAATTTCAAATTTCAATGCCCTTGAGACGAGCAAGGTGCATTTTTAGCGCCCTCGAGACGAGCGGGGTGCATCTTACATCGAGAAATGAGTTCTTAAATTCCAATGCCCTTGAGACGATAAGAGTACATCATATAGCGCCTTTGAGATGAGCGGGGTGCATATTTTTATTAGTAGGTGAGTTCTTGAATCCTAGTGCCCTTGTGACGAGCGAAGTACATTTTTCAGCACCCTCAAGACGAGCAGGGTGCATCTTACATCGAGAAATGCGTTCTTAAATTCCAATGCCCTTAAGACCAGCATAGTACATCATATAACGCCTTTGAGACGTGCGACGTGTATATTTTTATCAGTAGGTGAGTTCTTGAATCCCAATGCCCTTGTGACGAGCGGGGTACATTTTACAGCGCCCTTAAGATGAGCAAGGTACATCATATAAACGCCTTTGTGACAAGCGAGGTGCATTTTACATCGAGAAATAAATTCTCGTATTCCAGTGCTCTTGAGACGAGCGAGGTATGTCATATAACGCATTCGAGACGAGCGAGGTGCATATTATATTAGAAAATGAATTCTCGAATCTCAACGCCCTTGAGACGAGCGAGGTACACCTTACATCAAGAAACAAGTCCTTGAGTTCTAACGCCCTCAAGAAGAGCATTAGGTGTCATAACCGCAAGTTCAAATTCATTTGACAAAATTTGTTGCTTTTTATCTTTGCTATATTCCTCTCATTCGAGCAATTAGCAAAGAGGGGCAGCTGTAAGCACCAAATTTTGACCAAACCCAACCACTTGGCCCAAATCCAATCAAACCCAATACTCGAGAACAAAATTAGCATGTCTAAACTCTTTTCTTTCTCTCACCAACTTCCCTCAATACTCATGACTCACATAGTCAACCAACAACCCCACACATCTTGGCAGATTCATTTCAACAACCAAATTCCCTTTGAAAACGTAACCATCTCCAATGAACATGCCTATTTAGCCCAAGGAGGGGGTTACGAATGTGTCGGGAGGCCACTCGACCATGAAAGGGGGGAGGGAGAACCGAGATAGGCTATGAAACTAACGAGGCCACTCGACCATGATTTACAAAAGGGGGGAGAGTTGAGTGAGAATGGCCTCTCGGTCATCACTCAATCAAACGATCGAGCCTACAACTGCCCCGCATCCCCACCTCATCGTCATTCAAATCGGCATCGCCCAATAACTCTCAAGCCTTTTTGCCTCCATCGACATTGACATTTCCCTTCACTCAAGCACTCACACATAAAGCCACCACCCACCGTCTACTATCTTGACTACCATCATAGTCCCTAAACGGCCATTACCATCACTCTTCAATCATACGTCATCACTCTAAGACCAAAACCTTGCAACAAACAAGAAGAAATTGAAATTAAAGTGAGAACATGAAGCAAAAAAAAAAATCAAATCGGGAAAAGAAAAGAGAAACGAGGGACATTACCTTCAAATTTTTGATAGTGGCAGTTCCGGTCATCGTATGACGAATCCCAACGGTGAAGTTGACGCTTGGACGACGAGGAACAACATACTTTGATCCCAAGATCACCTGACAGTCGAAATAGGAGTTAGACGAAGTAGAAGATGAGGAGTTTGAGGCCTTTTTCGTAGGATGCGAGATGGATCTAGGAGAAATGGACCATAAATTCGTGCTCAGGAGGCCGAGACGAGTCTCCCAATGAGATTTGGAGTAAAACGGCCACCAATGACGACAATTGGAGTGGTGGCCGACAGTGGTGGTTGTCATCGGTAAAAGCAGAGAGTGTATATAACACCCCTCACCCGGATTAGGGGCAAGGAGCGTTATGTTAACATGTGACGGAATCGTATTAGGCAGCGGAAGTGGGTTAATAATTTTTCGTGTGATATTTTTTTTTTCGAATACATCTATTTTAATTTCTTTTCACATTCGATTATCCCATGGACATACTTCATCATCACACACATATATATATATATATATATCATATCCGATAATAACATCCATAGTGTTTTAGTTTCCCTTAATTACATATCAAAATGTAGGGAGATTTCTTATGAATTTATACAATACTAAAGAAATAGTTCATGAACATAACCATCAGGCCAAATTGAACTAACATGCTGAACGCTAGGCCACCCATCACGAGTATGACAAAGACATGGAAAATCATACTTAAGCTTCGTACGAGTAGAATACAGGTAGAGGTCAACGATGCTAGAACCTGAAATTTAGGGGAAGGAAGGAAGGTTCGAGTGGTAAGTACTTCTCGTACTTAGTGAGGAAACCCTATTCTATTCGGTTTCCAAATTAAACATTGTGATCAAACAAAATTTGTTTCACTTTGCACATTAGTTCGTTCGAATGAATCAAGCAATATAATCAATCCAAAATTTATAATGCACCGTAAAATTCATTCGAATATATGCACTAAGGAATCATGTAATTCTATTCGAATACATGCAATTAATTTCACATCATTCATATTAAAATTTCACTTACAAGCCATGAAACCTAAATTAACTTTCAAATATCAAATTATCACAATTAAAGTTTCATAGCATATCAAGAATGGCAAAATCATAAAATTCAACATTTCATTCGAATGCTTCCATAACCAATTTCACAAATTTACTTCAAATTTCAGATTTCATTACTTTAATCGTTCATTTAATTCATTTAGCAATGCCTTGGATAGTAGAGTATGCTAGGTAATCAAGTCACGTATAAAAGAGGTTGTGAATCAAAATTCACCATGTAATAGGTACCACGTACCAAATCGTATCACGTATAACATATCATAATGTCCGCAGACATTAAGCAAGAAGGTACACTTACGTACCACAATATCGAGTACACTAACGTACCGATTTTCTTATTGAGCTCAGACTCTAGGCTAGCCGTACTACCTAAACAGACTGTACACACCAAGGGCTTTGCATTTAAATCTTTAATTTAATCAGATACATAATCAATCAAATTTTCAGAAATTCTTAATTAATCATTTCAATTAATTGCTTATAATTCCAATTCCAATAACATGTTATCACACATGATCATATAAACATTTACAAGCTCAATTCACACATTTCAGCTCAGCATTCGAACAATCCAAACTCATATCATATAATTCAGAATTTCATTTCATAGTTCAACACTCAATTGAACTTATCAAACATAATTATAACATGTAAGAGCATTGCATACTCACATACTATATCACAACTTCATTGTTTCCACAAGAAATCAATATCACAATAATTTTCCAATAATCAGCATGATTAATTCATCCAAAACAGTAAGATTAACCAAAAATCAGATTCGAAATCAAACATATCAATCATCAATTTAATTTCAATCACATATGCAACAAAATCGCATAACACAAGCATAAAATCCGAATTCCATTATTCCTTCTTCCCTTACTAAAATCGAATAATTAATTAGTCCAAATTGCATGCTTATCATAACTTAAAAATCAAATTAAGGCAGTTGGGACTCTAATCCCAACTCTAAAATCGTTTCACTCACTGTTCACCGAGCTAATTCGGAATCCGTATGCCTTTCGCCCGATCCGTAGCCGATCCCGGAGTAACCTCTTCTTCTACCCTTTCGCTTCTAAAATCTAAGGCATTCAAGCCAAACAAATAACAAATTTTCAGAATGCAATTCATGCAATTAGAGACTGAATTTTTTTTCACTTTATTCAAAACAGTCCCTGAATTATTTGGTCCAATTCGACTAGTTCCCAAATTTCCTAATTTCTTCAATTAATCACTTAAACTTTCAAATTGATCCCTAAAATTGGTGGATTTCACATCCTACAGATTGTTAATAAATTTATTAACACTTCATTTAATCCAATTTTTATATCTTTAATAATTCACAAATTCTTAATTTTTTTTCTTTTCATTTATACACATTTCTGACCACCTAATTTAATTAATTTCTTATTTACTGTACACAACTCCAAATCGAACACCGTTTGTTCCTAAATTCAATTAACATACCCAATTTTAACATATCAAAAATTCAGGTCGAAACTCTTAGTATATTATTTTATACAATTTTACAAAGTTCACTGTCCAGCTAGGAACATTACTGGACAGTTTTGCATGCTATTCGAAATGGGTTTCCAGATTTTACCACAGTCATCAAAAATCCCTTTTACAATTTTTCTACCATTTTAGACATGTCAAGGTAGAACATATTAAAATTTCATCACTAAACTCTTACTAGTGAATTTTATACAATTTTCTAAAGTTCACTGTCCATCTAAGAACAGTGCAGGACAGTTTTACATGATGTTCGTATTAAGCTTCCAGATTTCACTACAATGATCAAAACTCAGATTTATAATTTTTCTACCACTTTAGACATGTCAAAGTAGAACATATCAAAAATTCATCACGAAATTCCCACTAATTAATTTTCTACAATTTTCTAAAGTTGCATGTTCTTATAACTACTAAATCTGTCCATATTTACTCTTGCATGTTCATAAGCTTTTATCCTTCAAAATTTCTTGAGGTTTCTTGTGTTCTTAAAATTTTCCAGCAGCATAACCTTTAGTATCATCACTTTCATGATTTTCTAAAGGCATTAAAACCATTGGTCTATTAAAGATTTTAACATATTCGAAAACTATAGAGAGAGAGCTACTTACTTTCGATTTTTCCTTGAATTTTCTAACTCAATTTCTATGCTATGCAACCCTTGTCTTCTTCACCGAAAGCTCTCTGGTTTTCCTCTCAATTTTGTGTTTGTAAGTGTGTGTGTGAATGAACAAAATGTTGCTTAATTTGGTGGGTTAAGTAACCGGATAAGGAAGAGAAAAAAGGGGACAAATTAAATGAGATAAGACCAAAGGGGTCATGTCCCAACTAATCCTCCAACTAATCCCACTAACATAATTATATATATATAATTCTTATAATCATCCACATATCATGTTATATATATATTTAAGTATCAATTCTTCAACTTAATTTAATTCCATCGAATGTATATATATACACTTATATATATACATTATTTTACATTGATTAAATTTTATTTCTACCAAGTATGTGTACTTATACATGATTATACATTTTAAATTCTTTCAATCTTAGCTAAGTTGTGATCTTTTACGTTATCGATATCGTTTTTCTATCGTTCGAACTAGGGTACTTTTTAGGGTGTTACAATTCCTCCCCCCTTAAAGAAAATTCGTCCTCGAATTTTACCTGAATCGAACAATTGAGGATATTGGATTCGCATCGTTTCCTCGGGTTCCCATGTTGCCTCTTCCATCTTGTGATTTCTCCACAAGACTTTAACTAGTGCAACATTTTTGTTCCGGAGTCTTTTAATTTCCTTATCTAGTATCTGAACTGGTTCCTCTTCATAGGACAAATTAGGATTCAGTTCTACTTCTTCCGGCTCTAATATGTGAGAAGGATCGGATCTATACTTCCTGAGCATTGACACATGGAAGACATTGTGGATTTTATCGAACTCACTAGGGAGTGCAAGTCGATAAGCCACTGGGCCAATTCTTTCAGTGATTTCAAAAGGTCCAATAAAGCGAGGACTGAGCTTTCCCCTCTTTCCGAACCGAAATACTTTCTTCCATGGAGAGACCTTGAGAAAAACTTTGTCTCCCACGTTATGCTGGATATCTCTTCGTTTCAGATCAGCATATGCTTTCTGTCTATCGAAGGCTTGTTTTAGACGAGAATGAATGATTTGAACTTTCTCTTCTGTTTCTCTGAGCAGTTGTGGTCCCAAAACCTTATTTTCACCAAGTTCGGACCAGCACAGAGGTGTTCTGCATTTTCTGCCATACAATGCTTCAAAAGGTGCCATCTGAATAGACGACTGATAGCTATTGTTGTAGGCAAATTCCACTAAGGGTAGGGATTTCTCCCAATTTTTCCCAAAGTCAATGATGCAAGCTCTAAGCATATCTTCAAGAATCTGAATTACTCGTTCAGACTGACCATCACTTTGCGGATGGAAAGCTGTACTTAAATTCAATTTAGTTCCCATAGCTCTCTGTAATGTTCTCCAAAATCTAGAAGTAAATCTTGGATCACGATCAGAGACAATGGAGATAGGAATTCCATGTAGCCGGATTATTTCTTGAATATACAGATTGGCCAAGGTCTCCAAACTGTAATTGATACGAATAGGAATAAAATGTGCCGATTTGGTGAATCGGTCAACAATCACCCAAATAGCATCATATTTTCTGGGAGAACAAGGAAGACCAGTCACGAAATCCATAGTAATTCGTTCCCATTTCCACTGTGGTAGTACAAGTGGTTGGAGTAGTCCGGTGGGAACTCTATGTTCAGCTTTGACTTTCTGACAGTTTAGACATTTGGATACGAAATCATTGATAGACGCTTTCATACCAGACCACCAATACAAAGATTTGAGATCTTTATACATCTTAACCGATCCAGGGTGGACCGAAAAAGAACTTTGGTGTGCTTCTTCCAGAAGATCCCTTTTCAAACTTTCATCATTTGGAACACAGATTCTATCTTTGAAGTAAAGGAGACCGTTTGTATGAATACGGAATCCTTCACCAGGCTTTGTATCCAGTTTGGAAATGATATCCTGAAGTTCTGGATCAGCTTTCTGAAGATTTTCAATCCTTGAGATTAGACTGGATTGAATTTGAAGTTCGGACAGAAATCCTTGCTTCTGATATACTCGAAGATGAGCATTGATAGCAGTTGGAGCTACAAGAATAAATACCACTTTAAAATCAAAACTTTCATTATAAACATTTTATATTTTATTTCTTAAGGTTCAGGGATTAGAGATTTTTACCCAATGTCGGTTTACGACTCAAGGCGTCTGCAACCACATTGGCTTTTCCTGGATGATAGTCAATGACTAAATCATAGTCTTTCAATAACTTCATCCATCTGCGTTGTCTCAAATTCAGATCTTTCTGAGTTAGGAGATACTTTAGGCTCTTGTGATCGGTGAACAGATAACATTTCTCACCGTACAAGTAGTGTCTCCATATTTTGAGAGCAAACACGATTGCAGCAAGTTCGAGATCATGCGTTGGATAGTTCAATTCATGAGATTTCAGTTGGCGTGAAGCATAAGCTATCACATTATCACCTTGCATTAAAACACATCCAAGACCCGCATGTGAAGCATCACTATACACAGTATAATCCTTGTCAGGTTCTGGTTGGATCAAAACTGGGGCATGAGTCAAGGCTGCTTTGAGTTGGTCAAAGCTTCTTTGTTGCTTGTCAGACCATTCAAACGGTTGATCTTTACGAAGAAGTTTAGTCAAAGGTAAGGCTATAGAGGAAAACCCTTTGACAAACCTTCTGTAATAACCAGCAAGACCAAGGAAACTTCGTATTTCACTGACATTTCTGGGAGGTCGCCAATCCATGATTGACTGAATTTTCTTCGGATCAACTTTAATTCCTTCTGCAGAAATTACATGTCCAAGGAAAGAGACTTCCGATAACCAGAACTCGCACTTGGAAAATTTTGCGAATAACTGGCGTTCCCGGAGAGTTTGCAAGACAATGCGAAGATGATCAGCATGTTCTTCTTTGTTGTGAGAATAGATCAAAATGTCATCAATGAAGACGACGACAAATTTATCAAGATAGGGCTTGAATACTCTATTCATGAGATCCATGAATGCCGCCGGAGCATTTGTCAATCCGAAAGGCATTACCAGAAATTCATAGTGGCCATAACGAGTTCGGAAGGCTGTTTTTGATACATCCTCCTCTTTGACTCTCATTTGATAGTATCCAGATCGCAGGTCGATCTTTGAGAATACTGAAGCATCCCTAAGTTGATCAAACAGATCTTCTATTCTTGGGAGCGGATATCGGTTCTTGATTGTGATCTTGTTCAATTGACGGTAGTCAATGCAAAGACGCATTGCTCCATCCTTCTTCTTCACAAATAGAACAGGTGCACCCCAGGGAGAAGTGCTGGGTCGAATAAAACCCTTATCCTGAAGTTCTTGAAGTTGTTTTTGCAATTCTTTTAACTCAAGAGGTGCCATCCGGTACGGAGTGATAGACACCGGATTTGAGCCAGGATGTACTTCAATCCCGAATTCAACTTCTCTAGTCGGAGGGAGACCAGGTAGTTCCTCGGGAAACACATCAATGAATTCAGAAACAACAGGCATTTCAGACATTCCAAATTCAATTTGATCTCGTAAGACCATGGATGAAAAAATGGAAGTGGGCTTTTTATCAATTAGGAGTATGGATTCCTTTCCTAAACCCTGAAGATACAGTCTTTTATTTTGACAGTCTACCCAAGCCTCATGTTTACTTAACCAATCTAAACCCAGAATTAGATCGAACTCACAGGAGGGTAATATGTAGAGATCAATAAGGAATGGCAAATTGCTAATATGCAATGAACAATTTCTACATATTAGGTTTATGTTTGAAGTTCCTCCTAAAGGGTTTGAGACTATCAGACTTGTTTTCACATTTTCAGGTTCTAATTTCAACCTTTTTACAACAGATAGACATGTGAATGAATGAGTGGATCCCGAATCTATTAAAGCATAAACAGGATGTGAGTTTAGCTCAACAGTACCTGCAATCACTTCAGGAGACTCTTCATCATCTCTACCACGAATGTGGTAAACTCTAGCAGGTGCTCGAGATTCCTGATGAGTAGTAGCATTGGGATGAGTACCCTTGCCTTTCTTCTGATAACTCGGCTGGGCTGACTTGGCATTCCTATTCCGATTAGAGAATGTCGGACTAGGAACTGCAGTGTTACGAGCTGGCATAGATTCATGCTTCTGAGGACAGTCTTTGATGTAGTGATCATCACCACCACAAGCATAACAGAGATTTGCCTGAAGTCTGCACTGACCTCGATGTGGTTTCTGACAGAACTTGCAAGGAGGAATCTTTTCAGAATTTCCCGAACTATTAACAGACATAGTCGGTACCGAGGATCTGATTATTGTGGCTGGTTTAGAAGTATAATTGCTCCTCGGAGCAGAAGTGAAATTAGAAGACCATTCTTTCTGAAATTTGGGCTTCTTGAACTGCCATTGAGACTTGTCATCTCGTTTCTGCTTTTTGTCAGGTCTATTGCCCCCTTTTCGCTTTTCAGCAGCTTTCATTCTAGCTTCGGTTGCAATAGCCCGATTAACAAGATTCTGGAAATCATTGATTCCCAAAGCAGTGAAGATTGGACTCAGTTCATCATTCATGCCTTCAATGAACATTCGGCATTTATCAGCTTCAGTTTTGATGTATTCTGCACCATATTTGCAATACTTGCAAAAGTCTGCAACGTACTGCTCAATAGGACGGTTGGCTTGCTTAAGGTGCAAGAATCTCTTTCTTCTTTCAGCTAAGTACTGTTCACTGATGTACTTCTTTTTGAACTCTTCAAGGAAGAATTCCCATGTCACCATTTCATTCGGAACAGTAAGAGTAGTGGTTTCCCACCAATTCATAGCTTCATCAGCTAACAGAGCTACAGCACACTCCAATTTGTGTTCATCGGAGCACTGTAATTGTCGGGTTACCACCTTGGTGGTGTTTTCAAGCCAGTACTCTGCATCTTCTGGTCTTTCTTCATTAGCACCAGTAAAAGTGTAGGCTCGATGCTGAGAAAGCTTATTTATCGGAGCTCTGCTAGGTGCAGTAGAGACAGAAACAGTAGGTTGCTCTTGTTTCAGATTTGTTAGAAGTTGATTGAACATCTCCTTCATGCTAAGGAGACATTCCCTTTGGGCAGACTGAACCATAGGATTTTCAGGTGGAAGTTGTTCTGTGTTCTGAACATGCTCTGTAGGGATCCGTTCAGTGACTTGAACAGGCTTTTTGGGAATTTGCTCGGAAGTCTGAGCATGCTCTTTGTTTCTCTCCTTTCTCGGAGTTTCAGTTTGAGCAGGAGAATTATCACCCAATCTCACACTTTCACCTTCGCTCGAAGATTCGTGCGAGCTCCCATTCTTTGGGTCTTTTGGGTCCGTCATATTCTATCATTCAGTCAAATAACAGAAGATCAGAAAGCTCAGTATAGATATCTTATCATACAATACATGGGTGGCATACCTAAACAATGCAGATGCATACAGACTCGATTAAAATTTTTAGGACTTAACCTAAAAAGCTCTGATTACCACTTTATATAACACCCCTCACCCGGATTAGGGGCAAGGAGCGTTATGTTAACATGTGACGGAATCGTATTAGGCAGCGGAAGTGGGTTAATAATTTTTCGTGTGATATTTTTTTTTTCGAATACATCTATTTTAATTTCTTTTCACATTCGATTATCCCATGGACATACTTCATCATCACACACACATATATATATATATATCATATCCGATAATAACATCCATAGTGTTTTAGTTTCCCTTAATTACATATCAAAATGTAGGGAGATTTCTTATGAATTTATACAATACTAAAGAAATAGTTCATGAACATAACCATCAGGCCAAATTGAACTAACATGCTGAACGCTAGGCCACCCATCACGAGTATGACAAAGACAGGGAAAATCATACTTAAGCTTCGTACGAGTAGAATACAGGTAGAGGTCAACGATGCTAGAACCTGAAATTTAGGGGAAGGAAGGAAGGTTCGAGTGGTAAGTACTTCTCGTACTTAGTGAGGAAACCCTATTCTATTCGGTTTCCAAATTAAACATTGTGATCAAACAAAATTTGTTTCACTTTGCACATTAGTTCGTTCGAATGAATCAAGCAATATAATCAATCCAAAATTTATAATGCACCGTAAAATTCATTCGAATATATGCACTAAGGAATCATGTAATTCTATTCGAATACATGCAATTAATTTCACATCATTCATATTAAAATTTCACTTACAAGCCATGAAACCTAAATTAACTTTCAAATATCAAATTATCACAATTAAAGTTTCATAGCATATCAAGAATGGCAAAATCATAAAATTCAACATTTCATTCGAATGCTTCCATAACCAATTTCACAAATTTACTTCAAATTTCAGATTTCATTACTTTAATCGTTCATTTAATTCATTTAGCAATGCCTTGGATAGTAGAGTATGCTAGGTAATCAAGTCACGTATAAAAGAGGTTGTGAATCAAAATTCACCATGTAATAGGTACCACGTACCAAATCGTATCACGTATAACATATCATAATGTCCGCAGACATTAAGCAAGAAGGTACACTTACGTACCACAATATCGAGTACACTAACGTACCGATTTTCTTATTGAGCTCAGACTCTAGGCTAGCCGTACTACCTAAACAGACTGTACACACCAAGGGCTTTGCATTTAAATCTTTAATTTAATCAGATACATAATCAATCAAATTTTCAGAAATTCTTAATTAATCATTTCAATTAATTGCTTATAATTCCAATTCCAATAACATGTTATCACACATGATCATATAAACATTTACAAGCTCAATTCACACATTTCAGCTCAGCATTCGAACAATCCAAACTCATATCATATAATTCAGAATTTCATTTCATAGTTCAACACTCAATTGAACTTATCAAACATAATTATAACATGTAAGAGCATTGCATACTCACATACTATATCACAACTTCATTGTTTCCACAAGAAATCAATATCACAATAATTTTCCAATAATCAGCATGATTAATTCATCCAAAACAGTAAGATTAACCAAAAATCAGATTCGAAATCAAACATATCAATCATCAATTTAATTTCAATCACATATGCAACAAAATCGCATAACACAAGCATAAAATCCGAATTCCATTATTCCTTCTTCCCTTACTAAAATCGAATAATTAATTAGTCCAAATTGCATGCTTATCATAACTTAAAAATCAAATTAAGGCAGTTGGGACTCTAATCCCAACTCTAAAATCGTTTCACTCACTGTTCACCGAGCTAATTCGGAATCCGTATGCCTTTCGCCCGATCCGTAGCCGATCCCGGAGTAACCTCTTCTTCTACCCTTTCGCTTCTAAAATCTAAGGCATTCAAGCCAAACAAATAACAAATTTTCAGAATGCAATTCATGCAATTAGAGACTGAATTTTTTTTCACTTTATTCAAAACAGTCCCTGAATTATTTGGTCCAATTCGACTAGTTCCCAAATTTCCTAATTTCTTCAATTAATCACTTAAACTTTCAAATTGATCCCTAAAATTGGTGGATTTCACATCCTACAGATTGTTAATAAATTTATTAACACTTCATTTAATCCAATTTTTATATCTTTAATAATTCACAAATTCTTAATTTTTTTTCTTTTCATTTATACACATTTCTGACCACCTAATTTAATTAATTTCTTATTTACTGTACACAACTCCAAATCGAACACCGTTTGTTCCTAAATTCAATTAACATACCCAATTTTAACATATCAAAAATTCAGGTCGAAACTCTTAGTATATTATTTTATACAATTTTACAAAGTTCACTGTCCAGCTAGGAACATTACTGGACAGTTTTGCATGCTATTCGAAATGGGTTTCCAGATTTTACCACAGTCATCAAAAATCCCTTTTACAATTTTTCTACCATTTTAGACATGTCAAGGTAGAACATATTAAAATTTCATCACTAAACTCTTACTAGTGAATTTTATACAATTTTCTAAAGTTCACTGTCCATCTAAGAACAGTGCAGGACAGTTTTACATGATGTTCGTATTAAGCTTCCAGATTTCACTACAATGATCAAAACTCAGATTTATAATTTTTCTACCACTTTAGACATGTCAAAGTAGAACATATCAAAAATTCATCACGAAATTCCCACTAATTAATTTTCTACAATTTTCTAAAGTTGCATGTTCTTATAACTACTAAATCTGTCCATATTTACTCTTGCATGTTCATAAGCTTTTATCCTTCAAAATTTCTTGAGGTTTCTTGTGTTCTTAAAATTTTCCAGCAGCATAACCTTTAGTATCATCACTTTCATGATTTTCTAAAGGCATTAAAACCATTGGTCTATTAAAGATTTTAACATATTCGAAAACTATAGAGAGAGAGCTACTTACTTTCGATTTTTCCTTGAATTTTCTAACTCAATTTCTATGCTATGCAACCCTTGTCTTCTTCACCGAAAGCTCTCTGGTTTTCCTCTCAATTTTGTGTTTGTAAGTGTGTGTGTGAATGAACAAAATGTTGCTTAATTTGGTGGGTTAAGTAACCGGATAAGGAAGAGAAAAAATGGGACAAATTAAATGAGATAAGACCAAAGGGGTCATGTCCCAACTAATCCTCCAACTAATCCCACTAACATAATTATATATATATAATTCTTATAATCATCCACATATCATGTTATATATATATTTAAGTATCAATTCTTCAACTTAATTTAATTCCATCGAATGTATATATATACACTTATATATATACATTATTTTACATTGATTAAATTTTATTTCTACCAAGTATGTGTACTTATACATGATTATACATTTTAAATTCTTTCAATCTTAGCTAAGTTGTGATCTTTTACGTTATCGATATCGTTTTTCTATCGTTCGAACTAGGGTACTTTTTAGGGTGTTACAGTGTAAGGGAGATGAGAACGTTTTTTTCTCTGTTTTTATAATTTTGGTTTTGAACTATGAAATGAAATAAGTTAGAAAAAAGAAGAAGAAATAAAGTGTGTTTAATACTTTCACCCATTACCCGTGTGTTAAACCCCATACATGGCCAACGTCTTTTTTTTTTTAGTTTTATGGTTATTTCCCTTTTGGTTTGTGTGCTTTGCATGCATTGCATGATTAGGTCCTAGTTTAGTTAGCCTTTAGGTTTAGATTCTTTTTAATTAGGTCATTAATTCATGCTTTTAGGATTAGATTTAATTCGATTAGGTCTTTCATGAAATTGATTAATTTTCTAAGTCTTATGTTTGGTTCTTTAATTTGACTTGGTCCCTAAATTAAGATTTGATGATTATTTGGCTTTAATATTTGATTAATTTGTGGATTAATTTGTAATTAAAATTGTTGAAATCTAATTAGGTGCATAACTTGAACTCGATTAATAATTTGACAATATTCATTAAATTAAGTTTGAATTTGTTTTAATTGGTGAATCGATTAAAATTGAATTTTTGTTTGTTTTGCTAATTAATCGTTTTCTTGATGCATTTACATACCACATCATTTTTAGTAATGCTTTTAATCCTTTTTTGAGATTTTTTTAAACAACCAAAACTTTTAAGTACTAATTTTGGGCGTAGTGGGGTGCTATAACCTTCCTCACTCGTAACCGACTCCCGAACCCGACGATGATCTTGGTGTTGATGCAGACCAATTTTAGAGGTTTTCGGTCGTACCTAACCTAAAACGACTGATGGTGACTCTAACAGATTGACAGGCTTTTGAAGGCCCAATTCATTTTAGCCCGGACGAAAAACGGTTGTAATTTATGTCCCAGTCTTGTTCTAACATCGAAAATATCGCAACCACAAGAACATTGTCTTGTTATGCTATAGATCTTTTGTTTAATTGTATCCCCCAAGCATAAGGTTGTCATATTATAGTAGTGACCCAAATACATTCCACATTATTGGACGGTTCAGACCAAGAATAGTATTATTAGATTAAATCCACAGGACAATCAGGAAAATGTTATGGAGACTAATTAAGCTGGCCATACAAAATAGTAGTGATTTCCAGCTGGAAGGTGCAAGCAATCTTAAATGATATTCTCATCTCATGCACCACAATAGAACATTAACAAATGTATGCAAACTAATGTTATGGAGACGATTCAATGGATCTATATGGCGCACTTTTAATGTTGAAGTTTTAAAAGAAATTCCATCGCCGGGAATTGAACCCGGGTCTCCTGGGTGAAAGCCAGATATCCTAACCACTGGACGACAATGGAACGATGTTTAATGTTTTCTATTAACAAATTAAATTAAAAAGATATTACATATTTCATCAGCTCAAGCAATTTTATTTGGAACTTTAGGTTTGGTGTCAACGTCAGTTCCATTTCATCTAAAGATTCTGCCTTTATATTTTTTGATCAGAAGAAACTTACATTAGATTAACACGGAAAAAACTCGGCACATACAACGATAAAACAAACCTCATGCAAGGGCAACGAACAAGACAGAAACATGGGAAAGCAAACCCACTAATCATAAACATCAGGGTAAACCAACTATCGACATAAAAGAGCCAGCACACGTAAGATGCTAAAGCTTGGGCAGCGTCCACTAATTCAACTAGGGATAACTTAAAACAACAGCCACATGGCGATAAAAACTGCAACGATCCATCAACGTTCTGCCTTTATTTTATTATAACTTTTTTCTGCCATATTCATGTGGTTTCTTTACTATAAAAGGTTTGGAAATTTTGTCCTACAGGCTACATGGACGCGTATAATATATAATCACTAAAGTAATATCCCCACAGTCCACACAAGTTAATGATCCTATTTGATCGAGTTAAGTCAAGTTTTACAAGTATGTAAACTACTTCGTGGTTGATTTCGTCAAATCCTTAATTTCCCTACCAATTTCCTCTTTAAGTTTCTTCACAGTATTTCTAGAACTTCCAGTTGACTGCAAAGATTATGAAAAAAAGAAAAGATTTTAATACTTAATTTTTCAGTTTATCACAGAGACGGTTAAAATCTGAAAGGTAATAGCAAAAAATAGTTTTCCTACTGTTTCTAGCACTTGAAACTATATGCTGAACCTCTTGCTCTGCAGTCAGCAACATCTGAATGCTTCCTTCCTTGCCCTTTAAATGCATTCATGGCATGCCATTTTCCAATGGGATTATAATTTTTAAATATGTTTGATGTACTTTTATTAGAACAAGATCATATGGGATTATTAATTTCCAATCATTTCTTAACAGTAAGTACAATTCATTATTACAAATCAAGTCTGCAGCATGATATAACTTGCAAATGGAGTCGGTTGCCATGGAAACCGATTTAGTTACCGAAACACGAATTCGACACACATGAAACAAGTTCTGTTTTCCCCTATTCAGCAAACGGGTAAGATAAATTGACAGCAGCATTCTATTGACTAGTACATGTTAGAACCAAACCATAATAGATATGAAATTTCAACCCAGAATCAATCAAGTCAAATCATCAAGAACAATAAACCGAAAGCGGAAGCGTACCCGAATTAATCGATAGATAAAAACCTTGAATCCTTTGATGAAGATCGCCTAAAAGGTGGTTGTGATCTTCCAAGAAGATAGGTTAGCCCTTGCCGTAAAAACTCTCTGACGGGGACAAGAGTAATACAAGTTAACCTATTTTTTGGGACCACTACCTCTTTATATAGTTGATTTATTAAATCAACTATTAAATATTTATAACTCTGCCCCTCATTGAATTATAAATATATCTTACGGTATCTACACTTTTATTTCCATGACATTTTAATACCTATGATACGCTTAACTTAATTGGTCACTTTATTTTGTGTCATACTTTATAATAGCAACATACATTTTTACACATGTGCCCACAATTGCGGATTTTAATCCAACAATCTCCCACTTGGGCAACATATGTTTCCTGATAAATGTACAACCTTATGAGCTCAAAAATTTGCTATTATATAATAGGTATTCTATAACAATCTCGTCCATCAACTATATCCATATAGGATCAAAGGGGTCTTCGCCATATCAATCATGACTGGACCCATCAATGGTCACGTATACAAACATAATCAAATGACATAGATCAATCATGGATGCATAGCATGAAAAATTACATGAAATGTGAACCGAACATGTCTATTTCCAACTGGTCCTCCTAAACCTCAGTGAGATCAACTTTACTGAATTCAGAGTGTGCATAAACCAAAAGAACTTTATTTCTACAGAAAAAATATCTTAAAATATCCTTAAACTGAAGTAACCGAAATTGTGTCTAAAACGAATGAGCATTTTTCAAAATTACAAACTCCCACTAAAACTGAATTTCCTTAAATAACATTACACCTACATGAGTAGTGTGCTCATGAAAGACCTAGGGTGATAGTTTCTTAATATGCGCGTAATTATGGAGTTTGCACCAACATGCTTTATAGACACACAACCACTCTAAATTTTCTTTAACAACTAGGAACTTAATATTTATGTGCTTCTAATTTGAAGTGTTCCTATTGTTTATAGAATAAATGAATGCATATTTATTGTCACAGAATAACTGAAGTGGTCTTTCTATTCAATCTACAATTAGAAGCTCAAGTGACAAATTTTTTTTGCATCAATATTCTATTAGAATCGAAGTCTGTAAACCTGATGATCTCTAACTTACCAGAACTCCGATATGTGAGCATGTAATTTTTGTTCTCTAAAAAATATCTCATAACCTATTGGCTGCTATCAAGTGGTTCATACTATAATTGCTTAAATATCTGTCTAACATTCTAACAATGTACGCAATATCTGAACGCATACATACTTGAGCATAAATTAGATTCTCAAAAGCTTACGCATATGAAATCTTTTGTATTTTTCTAAATTTCAAGGTTATTTTTTTAGGGCATTGAGTAAGACAATATTTGTCTTTTTTTAGCAATATGAGTATCACTTGGTTTACTCCCACTGAACTTGTAGTACATATAATTGTCAACTAAATTTATCTCAAAACCGAATGAAATAATCAACATGAAATTTATAATTTCATTAATGAGAGTCCTACTTAAGCTCATAGATAGATTTCTTTAATTTACATATCATTGATATTGTATCATAAGACACAACTTTATGATTGTACCATATAAATAGTTTCTTCAATGTCGCCATTAAAAAAAAAGCTTAACATCTATCTAATGTAGCTTAAGACTAAAATAAGCAACAAGTGTAATAATTATCTTGAAAGAGTCTTTCAATAAAACTTGAGAGAAAGTCTCTACAAAATCAATGTCTTCTTTTGGAGTATATCCTTTAGATACAAGACGTGCTTTATACTTATCCACATTACCATTTGCATCCCTCTTGGTTTTAAATATCCATTTACAACCAATTGGTTTGCACCTTCAGGTAATAAGACAAGTTCATAAACTTTATTGTCTTGCATAAAATTATACTTTTCTTGAATGACATCAATCCACTTTTGAGAGTTAAAACTTTTATGGTCTGATAAAAAATGATTGATCATTTTTTTATCATTCCATTGTTACCTTATTTTCTTAAAGAAATACAATATAATAATCCGGAATAGTATTTCATCTTTCTCTCGTGGACCTCTTTAATGACACTTGTTTTTTTTAAGGTTGTTGAGTTTGTTCTTCTGAAACAATTACCTTATCTTGAATGAGAGTTGTTCAACATTATTTTGCTGAGGTACTTGATTCACTTCTTGATTAATGATAGGCGTGAAAACCTAAACATCATCAAAAGTGATAGTATGAATTAAATTATAATTCAATTCCTCCTCAATAGTAATGTATCTAACCTTATTTCTCCCTCCAAACTCAACATTCTAAAAAAAATTATAAACTCTCCTTAAAATAATTTTAATTGTGGGATCATAAAATTTACGGCCCATGGATCACTCAAAACAATCGAAGTAGTTGCTCACTTTTAAAGTTTAATTTCTTTACATGTGTCCTAACTTATACAAAAGAATCAACACTTTAGAATTTATTGTTGTTTCTTTTGAGTATGACCATTAGCAACTTTATTTTAATATTTTCTTTTATTGCCCTTATCTTAGAGACACTAACTAAATGAGCACTAACCAAAATGAGTACTTTTACACTTATAATGCTTTAACTTTTCTTCCTCTTGAACATAATGAGAAATGAGCCTAATTAGAGTCTATTTCTCCTTTTTGGCAGTTGTAACTGAATCTGAATTGGTTAAACTGTATAGGAAGCGGTACCAAAATCATAAGAACAAACTATTGTTAAAGAGTTTGATCTTACGTGCCTTAGATTTTGAAGCAATATTAAGAATTTTCATAATCTACTCCCTCACATTTCCTTGACCCTTATACTTCATAGACATCAAATAAGACATAAGTGATGTCATCTTAACCTTAAATGTTTTAGGTAAAACATTTCTTAATTTCGTCAAGGAAACCCTTATAGTTTGAGTAGTTTCTTTAAATTTGTGCTCCTAAAAAATAGAATGTTGTACTTTATGATTATTAGACTCACGCGATTCGAACGATCTCACCTCTCAAAATATCTTTTATAGGTGCTTACCGCAGTGAGAGGTGCAAGATGTTCTTTCCTTAGTGCAAAGTCTATGCTCATACAACCAAATACTATATGTAAGTGTCTCTTATATTCCTTGAAATTAGTTTCACTAAACATTAGTGTAGAATGTTATTAACAGATATTGTGACAGAAAAGATAGATTACCTAAATATAGAACAAAAAATAAATAAAATAAAATAAAAACAAGCTCACATAAATATTCATAAGTAAACAAATAAATTCAAAATAATGGCTAATTCCCCTCAAGATACCAAGCACAACATTAATATTAAGTCTTTGGACAGTAATATTAACTGTAAGCGGTACTCTTGTTGTAGCAATCAAACATTGGCAATAAACTATGTCAAACAATAGGCTAATCTTTGGACTAACGTATTGCTCACATAAAATACCTTATAATTGTCACACATTTATCGTCACAATTGTCGTTGTAATTCTGCCAAATATTAACTTTCCTTTGGGCCAATTAATAAACGCATGAATTACGAAACTCCATAATCATCTTAATATTTTAAATAAACTAATCTACACAAAAGCGGTCACTTTGGTGACATTATGTTTCAACTAATCTATTAAAATATTAGATGTCCGAAGCCAAAATATGAATTTATTTGTTTCAAAATATTTGCCTTATCTTTCAATCAAATTAAAAGATAACCAGAATAATAAATTTGAATAAAGGTAAACCTCATATCAAGATAACGAACACTCCATTAATATTTCATCTTTCGACAAAATATTAACTTGCAAGTGATGTCTTGGTATAGTAATCAAACATTGATAATACAAACATGTCAAACAGAAATCTTCCTTTGGGCCGATTTATTGCTCACATATAAAACTAAATAATTATCACATGTTTATTACCATAGTTGCACATGTAATAATGGCAATTATTAACCTTCCTTTGGGCCGATTAATACTAACATAATCTGACTTACATGCACAAAACCTTCTATATTTTAAAATAAAATAATTTTCACAATAGAGGTCACTTTGGTGACTTAATGCTTCAATTAATTTATCTCAAAACATATAACATAAATATATCGATATTCAAATTTAAAATTTTGTAACAGTCAAAACTGAAATTTCTAATAACACTTAAGTTTTCGAAATAACCCAAAATAAGGTTGTCTGAATGGGACTATTAGAAATCGAAAACCCTAAATATTTGACCGTTTCTTAAAAAGAAGTCTTAAACCTTAAACATGCATTTACCAAAATCAAATTCGAATTCAAAACATTCAATCCTTAGTTAAAAGCCAAAATTAGAAGTACCATACAAATGAGTAATTCATATAATGATCACATCAAACCTTAAAATATCCATAATAGCCTAATAATCAAAATTCAAAAAAAAATGATCATATTGGATCGAATAATATATATCTAAAATTAGATATATATTTCATTGATTGCATTAACCGTACATACTTTCCAAAAGTAAAGCCAAATATATTTCATATCAAATAGAAACAAGATGTTATTTCAGAATAATGCAATCACATACTTCTAAAGTCAAAAACAAAAATAAATACAGTTCACATAATTTAAATAAAAACAAGTTTCATGTCAGAGAAATAAAAACTAGGTTCCAAAATCAATACCGAAATTATATAATCCAAAGTATATTATACTTCAATTGAAGCTAAGACTTCACTCATGCCTTTTTTTTCTTATTGATTGAAAACTAAAATGAACTCAAACCTCATTTCCAGTGTATATTATTTAAAATAATAAAAAAACTGGACTGAATTATATAAAAACAGAAACTTTTAGGCATTAAAACTGAATTGCAAGAAACTAGTATGGACTAAACTGAATGAATTGAGAATATGAATGACTAAGAGCGTCATTATCCCCTTTCTTAAAAGAGGCGCACATGTACCTGGCGTCTACGCAAACTTTTTTTTTTAATATAAAATTAAAATCTCAATCAAAACCTTAAGAAGCCGTCAATATTAATGAATTCAATTCTGAAAATTTCTTGAAACCCACTTTCTGTGATTTATGTCCGGTTGAAATTATAAATATCAATCACCATAAAACCCTAAAAGTTTCGTCTTTAATAAATCAAAAACTTAAAACTTTATCATCCATATTCAATCTAAAAACCAAATCAAAATATTAAATTCATAAAATCATATGAATGAATGAATCAATTCCAAATAATAGAAAATAAACTCGTTCTCAATGATTCAACATGACGAGGCTCTGATGCCACTTGTTAGAACCAAACCATAATAGATATGAAATTTAAACCCAGAATCAATCAAGTCAAATCATCAAGAACAATAAACCGAAAGCGGAAGCGTACCTGAATTAATCGATAGATAAAAACCTTGAATCCTTTGATGAAGATCGCCTAAAAGGTGGTTGTTATCTTCCAAGAAGATAGGTTAGCCCTTGCCGTAAAAACTCTCTGACGGGGACAAGAGTAATACAAGTTAACCTATTTGTTGGGGACCACTACCTCTTTATATAGTTGATTTATTAAATCAACTATTAAATATTTATAACTCTGCCCCTCATTGAATTATAAATATATCTTACGGTATCTACACTTTTATTTCCATGACATTTTAATACCTATGACACGCTTAACTTAATTGGTCACTTTATTTTGTGTCATACTTTATAATAGCAACATACATTTTTACACATGTGCCCACAATTGCGGATTTTAATCTAACAGTACAGATATGGCACTATTCTCCAGGGAACAACTTTGCAGTATTCTCCCCATATTTCTTTGTATTTCTCTGCACAACGAGCTTCGTCTCTTCTTTCTCTCGATACGAAAAATACGATCAGAGAAACCGGGTAGATGTATGGAATTGGAGAGCTGCAAAAAATGAATGCTTCATGCTTATTTGTTTACTAAACGTATAAAATGATTAGAATTTCTACATAGATTTTGAAGAAAAAGTTACCTGAAGCCACAAACTAAACTAAAAGAAAGTGACAGCAAGTAATCCGCCAGGTAATTGTAGTGCCTTGCAAGTCCCCTTTGCCAATATAATACATTTCAGATCGACATAGAATTCGGGTCACAAACTCTAACATTGTGCATCTTTATTTTCGATATAAAAGATATCAAGGAAGATAAAGAAGGAGACATTTGTTACCAATATCCTGAAGCTAGCAACTTCCCGCCGATAACCTTGGGAGGCTTACCCCAAATAGGTTCTTTGGGGTTCATTTTGAACTGGTGTTTCTGATCATTGGCTCCTCTGTACCCAATGGAACTGCCAAACATTTTTCGGGTCAAATATAAATCTAAGTATAGTGTTATGTTTCATTGGTTTGGTCAATTATTTTCAATCCTTTAACTTACAATGAAACAAGTACTCACCCAATTAGATAGATTGTGCATATAGCTATTGCAGCCGGGATTGATAGCTCCACTTTGTTGGACAAAAGCCACCAGCCCTATTGTAACACAATGTTTACAGAAAAGGAAGTTGAAAGATATGTGCTACATGTTGGTTATTATGATCATTTTTCCAGAATGATCGATAATTGTTCTTGATTCTTCCAGGATTATCCAGCATCTTCGGTAAAGTCTTTTCTCCAGGAGCTTCGATGATTGCTCGATGGATCTTGTTTTCTCCAGAATTTTCCCTCAACAGAATATGTTATATTAGTAATATTTGTTAGCTGGTAAATAGTTAGTTAGATTTGTTTTTTGTCCAGCTGGCCCAATTTCTTATGTAATGGGCAGCTTAGTATAAATACACACATTGGGTTAAAGCCCAAGACGGTGTAATTGATTTTTACCATGTGTTTAATAAAAATACTCTGATTTTTCCCCAATTGTTTTTCTGAAATCCCTAAAATTTTGTTTGGCTTCCTTCTTCCATCGTCCGTCTTCTTCGATCGTCTGAGATTTAACTCCGTCAGCTATCTCAATCGGAGCCCCTTCATCATGGTATCAGAGCTACGGTGGTCGATTGTCTGTTGCGGTGTTGTTCAATTTGGTCAGCGTTAGAGTTTCTTCTCTTTCGACGGAGTTCTCTTCTTCTCACGGTGGTTTTCTATTCTCACGGTGGTTTTCTTCTACTTTATTCAGTGATATTGTTTCATATTTCTCGATTTCTTGATTTGTTGTCGAGATCTCTGGTTTCTTTTCTTTTTTGGTTGAAACATGGTTAATTCTTCTCCTACCGATGGTGACGCGACGGCAGCGCGAGGCAGTGATGACTCCCCTGCGCAGATGTTCTCCAACAAACGTATCAACGTTTGCTTGGATGATTCGAACTTCCTGCTGTGGAAACAGCAGGTTATCTTAACAATCAGAGGTCTCGGATTGGAGAGTTTCTTGGATCCAGAAGTTCCAAAACCAGCAAAGATCCTTGAACGTCCGTCCGGTGATCGAAGCGTGAATCCAGAGTATGTTCAGTTTGTGAAGCAGGATAGCTCACTTGCTTCCTGGTTGCTGTCGACAGTGAGTGCTGACATTCTTCCTCAACTGGTTGGTGCTGACACTTCAGCCGATATTTGGAGTGTCATCACTCGTTTATACTCGAAGCTATCAACGACCAAAGTAATGCATCTTCACTGCAAACTTCGGTCCATGAAAAAAGGTCTTCTCAGCATGCGTGAGTACACAGTAAAGATCAAGGAAATCTGTGATTTGTTGGCTTTGTCTGGACACAAAGTGGCCGATGTGGAGCACATTGCAACAATATTAAATGGTCTACCTGCAGAATATGCTCCGTTTATAGCTGTTATCACTGCAAGTCGAGATCCGTTTTCCCTGGATGGTGTGGTCTCTGTTTTAGTCGATGCCGAGTCTCGCCTTTCTGATCCGGTTGAAGCCCCTATTGGAATTAATTTTTCTCAGTATCAGCAGGATTCTCAGTTTCAGCAGGATGGATCTTACAACAGGCCTGAATACAATCGACCTCCTTCTAATCGAGGTAGAGGCTTTCGTGGTGGCTATGGTCGCGGTGGTGGCTGCTTTAAAGGTCGATCAAGGCCCCAATGTCAAGTGTGTGGTAAACTGGGGCACATGGCTGATACGTGCTGGTATCGTTTCGACCAAAATTACAAGGGAGTGACATTTCAGCAGCCACGGCAAACAGATCCACCACAGGCTAATACTTGCCATTACAAAACTGATGGTTTTGAGCAATATTTTGAACCTTTTGTTGATGAGCCTGCAGGTGCTACTGTTGTTCATGAAGCTTGTCCCCCTGATGATTGCCCACAAGTCAATTCCATTGTGGTTACTGGTGCTGTACCTGACTTGGTTCGTTGGTGTCTGGATTCGGGAGCTACGCACCATGTCACCAACAATAAAACAGTTATGACTTCTGCAGCTTGCTACAATGGTCAGGGTAAGGTGCACTTGGGTGATAACACTGCCATTAGCATTAGCCATATTGGTTTCTCTAAAATACATACTTCTCATAGACAACTATTAGTTGATAAGTTACTTCATGTTCCACAAATTTCTCGGAGTCTACTATCAGTGTCTAAGTTTGCTTCTGATAATAAGGTTTATTTTGAATTTCACGCAAATGATTGTTGTGTGAAGGATGAAAGCACAGGCGAGGTCTTGTTACGTGGCAGTCAAGATGGTGGTTTATACAGCTTTCCTATTCGAGCAGTTAAGCAGCAACCTTCAGTTAATCATGTTTCTGTTAATAATAATTTTTCCCTATATTGGATTTGGCATAGAAGACTCGGGCATCCCTCCCCTGATGTGTTACGATCTGCTTTGCACAAGGATATACCTCTTGATAGGACGACAGTATGTGAGGCTTGTCAACTTGGGAAATCACATGCTTTACCATTTACCTTGTCTACTACAGAGTATAAGTTGCCTTTCCAACTTGTTGAGATAGATGTTTGGGGACCTGCGTCTGTAACTTCTGCTGGTTTTTACTATTACGTTTCGTTTGTCGATATGTGTAGTCGGAATTGCTGGACATACTTGCTTAGAAATAAGAATGAAGTTGCTGTTGTGTTTGATGTTTTCATTGCTTTAGTCAAGACTCAATATTCTGCTACTGTTAAAGCAATCCAAACTGATAGGGGAGGGGAATTTCAAGCTTTAGTTGGGAAATTAAGTACTTTGGGCATTCAACATCGTATCACATGCCCACATAGGTCTCAACAAAATGGCGTTGTTGAGCGTCGACATCGACAGATAATTGACACTGCCTTATGCTTACTTGCTACTGCTTCACTTCCCCTTCGATATTGGTCACATGCTGTTTTGAGTGCGACTTATTTGATTAATAGGCTGCCATCACGAGTTTTGGGAAACATTTCCCCTTATGAAAAACTTACAGGGCGTAAGCCAGATTATGATTTTCTTCGGGTCTTTGGATGTGCGTGTTACCCTTGTTTGCGTTCTTACAATCGCCACAAGTTCAGTTTTCGCTCTACTCGTTGTACATTTTTGGGGTATTCACCCAAATATCAAGGCTACCAGTGTCTTGGTCCTCGTGGTCGTATCTATATCAGTCGTCATATTAAATTTGATGAAGTTTTGTTTCCGTTTGCAGCATCCTCCTCTACTGAACAACAAGATCTTCTTTTTCAGTCAGCACCTGTACCTATTATTTCTGGGTCTTCTTCCTCGTCTCCACCAGTGAATGCCCCTGCTGATAGTTCAGTTTTTCAAGAATCCAACTCCACTCGGCCTACTGAGCTTCCTCCACAGTCTGCTTCAGACTATCCCACAACCAGTGATGTTCAGCCAAATGAAGAACCGTCAGCTTCCATGAATGCTGAAGCTCATGTTTCGACACATGAAGAAGTCATTGCCTCCCCAAGTGATGAGGCTAACACTTTCGTTCGTGAAGAACATGTTGCTTTCTCACATGATGAAGCTCATGTTCCCACATCTGTTGCTGCACCTGCTGAACAATCTGATGATGATATTGCTTCCCTTCATGCTGCGACTCCTGATTCACGACCATCCCAACCAATCAACACTAATACTCATACTATGGTCACTCGCAGTAAGTTAGGTATTTTCAAACCTAAAACTTACTTACTGAATTGTGATGAAGTACCTCCTACTGTTCATGATGCTATGGAAGTTGCTGAATGGCGTAATGCTGTCCTCGAAGAATATTCAGCCTTAATGGCTAATGGCACTTGGGAGCTTGTTGAAATGCCAGTCGATCGCATGGCCATTGGATGTAAGTGGATTTTTAAGATTAAGCGTAATGCAGATGGGTCCGTTAATCGTTACAAAGCTCGCTTAGTAGCAAAGGGCTTCTCTCAAGTTCCGGGGCATGATTTTAATGACACATTCAGCCCGGTAGTTAAATCTCTTACGATTAATGTTTTAATTTCTTTGGCTGTTACAAATGGTTGGGTTGTGCATCAAGTCGATGTGAACAACACTTTTTTGAAGGGCGATCTTCGCGAAGAGGTTTATATGATACAACCACCGGGGTTCGAGCAGACAAGTGATTCCGGTGCACTGTTAGTTTGTAAGTTAGTCAAAGCTCTTTACGGGTTACATCAAGAACCACGGAGTTGGTTCTTGAAACTCAAGAGTTTTCTTCTCTCGTTGCATTTTCAGTGTTCTCTTGCTGATATCTCTCTGTTCGTGTATAAGTCTGAGTTTGTGATTACTTATATAATTGTTTACGTGGACGATATTTTGATTTCTGGAAGTTCAGAAGATCATGTGAGTGATGTCAAGCGCAAGTTACATGATGAATTTTCTTTGAAAGACCTTGGAGTCTTGCATTATTTTTTGGGCATGGAGGCACTGAAATTTCAGGATGGTTTCTTTCTTAATCAAAAGAAATATGTGACAGATTTACTGCAGCGTCTAAACTTGCATGATGCGCGTTGTTGGGTTTGTAGCACGCTCGAATCGATCACCGAAACCGTCAATGAGGGTTGTAAATGTTTGGTGGTTGAATTGGCTAAAATCGAAATAAAGGTAGACAAGTGACACAATGATTTTAGAGTGGTTCGGCCTTCTAACAAGCACCTACATCCACTACCTTAGCACACTACTAAGGATTTCCCAATTCACTCAACAATGAATTCGTCCCCTTTTCCCGGTTTAGGAGGAAACCGTTACAACCCTATCTTTTCAATGGCTAAGATAGAACCAACTCTAGTTTTTCTCTCAAGGCTAAACTAGAACCTCTCCTTTTACAAGGGATTTGTTTGGTAAACTAAATACCTCTCTAGGTGGGTGTTTACACAAATTTAAGCTCACAAGAGTGTACAAAGAATTTACAATAAAGCACTCTTTAAAGACTATGTACAAGAGAATAGTAAAATAAAGATTTACACTCTAATTCTCTTGACCATATTGCTTGGATGTTGTCTCTAACCATCTTCAAGTGTCCCAAGGTTGCTTTTATAGTGTGGAATGATATTCTAGCCGTTTATGGCCGTTGGAGATGTTTAGGAGCCGTTGGAAGCCATTTAAGTTGAGCTTTAAATGCTCACCTGCACTATAGTTTCGAAACCTTTGAAGAGGTTTCGAAACCTTAAGAGGGGTTTAGAAA
Organism: Hibiscus trionum; assembly: GCA_030270665.1. Lineage (NCBI taxonomy): Eukaryota > Viridiplantae > Streptophyta > Magnoliopsida > Malvales > Malvaceae > Hibiscus > Hibiscus trionum. The sequence goes on from BSYR01000016.1 coordinate 4,529,660, forward strand.
AACTAGCCGTTTTATAGAGGTTTCGAAACCTTTGCTTAGGTTTCTAAAAAATCAGCTACTGCCCATATAAGTTTCGATACCTTTGTTTGAGGTTTCGAAACTTTCATCCAAAAACATGTATTTCGGGCATTTTTCGACTTTTAAAAGTATAGTTCGATATAGGTATTAAGTCGAACTCTTTCAAAACATTTTGTCACGTTTTAAGGACTTTTGAATTATTTTTGAAGTCTTTAAACAAGTCCAAAAACATTTTTCACAATAATTGTTATATCAAAATATTTCTCAACACGCGTCCAGCTGATACACCTATGGCTACTTCTCCTAAGCTTCATAGAAATGATGGTGAGCTCTTCTCCGATGTTACTAAATTTCGAAGTGTAGTAGGTGCCTTGCTCTATGCATGTCATACGCGCCCCGATATAGCATTTGCTGTGGGCAAGGTGGCTCAATACATGCAACAACCTACTGTTACACATTGGACTGCCGTAAAGCGTATCTTGCGCTATCTTAAAGGGACAGTAGATTATGGGCTGATTTTTTCTACACAACATCGATTTCCTGCTCTTGTTGTATTCTCTGATGCTGATTGGGGCAGCGATGCCGATGATAGAAGATCTATTTCCGGACATTGTGTTTTTTACGGCTCGCATTTACTTTCATGGAGCTCTAAGAAACAACGATCTGTTTCTCGATCCACCGCAGAAGCTGAATATCGAAGTCTTGCGGATGCTACATCGGAGGTAATGTGGATTCAAAATGTGTTGCGTGACATGGGGGTTACTTTACAAGATTCACCAAAAATTTGGTGCGATAACACGAGCACCATAGCTATGGCCGCAAATCCAGTCATGCATGCTAAGACTAAACATGTTGACTTGGATTTGCATTTTGTTCGAGAACGGGTGATGGCCAATGCACTACGGGTTAGTTATGTTCCGGCTGGTTCTCAGATTGCGGATGTGCTGAGCCTCTTTCTGTGCAATTGTTCACTGAGTTTCGAAAAAAACTAAATGTTCAGCCTGCTCCTTGTTTGCAAAAGGAGAAAAAGAAGTAGAGTGAATGTTGGTTATTATGATCATTTTTTCAGAATGATCGATAATTGTTCTTGATTCTTCCAGGATTATCCAGCATCTTCGGTAAAGTCTTTTCTCCAGGAGCTTCGATGATTGCTCGATGGATCTTGTTTTCTCCAGAATTTTCCCTCAACACAATCTGTTATATTAGTAATATTTGTTAGCTGGTAAATAGTTAGTTAGATTTGTTTTTTGTCCAGCTGGCCCAATTTCTTATGTAATGGGCAGCTTAGTATAAATACACACATTGGGTTAAAGCCCAAGACGATGTAATTGATTTTTATCATGTGTTTAATAAAAATACTCTGATTTTTCCCCAATTGTTTTTCCGAAATCCCTAAAATTTTGTTTGGCTTCCTTCTTCCATCGTCCGTCTTCTCCGATCGTCTGAGATTTAACTCCGTCAGCTACCTCAATCGGAGCCGCTTCATCACTACACGTCTAATTGAAGAGGGTTATGTGCTAATTACTCATTAGTTTGCTTGCCTGGATGGTAGTTATGAATGCAGCCCAAACAAGAATTTAGGTTTAAAACTTAGAATTTAATTTTTTTAATAATAATACATAGAAAAAGGTATCGAAAAGTGGCCGAAGATTTTTTGTTACTATTATTTTGATGGTTGTTTCAATGCAGTGGTGGAGACAAATGATTTTGACAAATTCCCATGTCTTTTACGTGCAAAAGGAGAATGAATATAACCAACAGGGTGGCGGATGTATAGAGCGGAAGCAATTGCACCTTCATTTTGGGGGAAATTTTTAATTTAGTGTTATTTTTTTTTTCTTAAAAAATTTAGAAGAGAAAAAAATTTGGAAACCTGCATACCTATTTAAGAAAAAAAATTATTTTAAATTTCATTCTTAAATTTTTAAATAGTTACAAAGCGCGTTTTACACAATTTTAGTGCATTAATCGACTAGGCTAATGATATAATAGAAGATGCACCAAATGCAAAGAAAATATTTGTAATTTCTCGCTGGTTATTATTTCAACCAGAGCTTATTGTCATTACACATTTGGAGGCATTATTCAATCTTCATCGATCATTTGGAGGCATGAGAAAGGTAGATGAAAATGGCGATCAACACGAAAGCGAAGACGAGACCAATGTAAGCAGGAGGAGGCTGCAACGGTGGCATTCCGAGAGGAGCCATGAACAGTAGAGCGACCACCACCAACATCATGGTTAGCGAACCGATACCCCAACCGAAATCTTCCATCTTTGCTCTCAACTAATGTATCTTTATCTCTGAATATCTAAAGATGGAGCAGAATGGAATGTAACTTTTTCTGTGTCTTACAAATGGAATTTGTATCCTATTTATAGGAGTGTTCGTGTCTCTTAGTATAAACAAAACTATCCACGTAAAGTTATATGTGGATAGTTACATCTTTTAACAATAATCGCAACTGTTTAATTAACTAAGGATGTAATTTTTAATATCTAGGGGACGTAACTCAAAAAAAATGATTGAAAGTTGCAGAGTTTTTAAGTGAGGAATCTTAGATGATATAATCCAGACGTGATTTCAAATGACAAGTTATCTTCATGATTTAGAGCTTCCAACTTATAAGGACTAGTGCCCATTATTGATAAGATCACTAACTTCTTGTGGTTACCATGATCTAAATCCTTCGGACAACCAGCCTGGGTGATTATTGATTTGTTCACAGCAAGGCTCATTTTGGGAGGGATTTTATGAAAGGAAAAAGAACAACCCTAATCAGAATATGGAGAGAAATGTGTAGCATACTAAATGATATTCTCATGCACTAACAAATGTATGCAAACTGATGTTATGGAAAATATTTATTTCTTTTCTCAACAAAAAAATTATTATTGATTTCAAGCAGGGGAAAGAAACTAAGATGGAAAGCAGACGATTCAATGGATCTATATGGTGCAATTTTATTGTTAAAGATTCAAAAGAAATTCCATTGCCGGGAATTGAACCCGGGTCTCCTGGGTGAAAGCCAGATATCCTAACCACTGGACGACAATGGACACTGTTGACATGTATTCCAAAATATATATAAAATCTAATAGATGTTTTTAAGGTTAGGAGTACGACACAATTTATTTTAACCCCTCAACTTGTCCACTTTTCCCACATTTATGCCTCAACTTTTTTATTTTTCTCCCAATGGTATTTTTTTTTGCAAAAAGTTTAATTTCTCTAACTTCTATTTTTATAAATTTCTTAAAACTTTATTTTGTTTTTTGGGTGATGATATGACACTATACTAAAGTGCCACATCATCCCCTTTTAATACCAATCCAAAAAATACAATTGAGACACTATCTTAATGGACCACGTTATTTTAAAAAAATACGTGAATGATTAATATGATGAACTAAATGAAAATAGAATATAAAATACAAATAAAAACACAAATTAACCGAAAATAATAGTAAAAAATAAAAAAATCCATTGCAATATAAGAATTAAGAAACGAGTCTAATTTAACTTCCTAACGTAATACCAAGTCAAGAATAATAACCGAAAATATTCAAAAAAGGAAAGAAAGAATAATAACCGAAAATAATATACGGTGTTTTTTAGACGTTAACAATAAATAAATTAAGGCCAGCCAAAGTAGAATAAGTTTGCATCAGAAAAAGTCATTATAATAATATTTATTATAATTAAAAAAAATGATATTTTAATAAATTAATAATTAAGTTGACAACCGGTTAACTGATGACACAACTCAATTAATATAGAAACTAAATAATAATATTGATTAAAGTCTTAATTGAATTTTTAATATTACATGTTATTAAATAATTTAAAATTTTATAAACAACTAATTGGTTCAGAAGATGAGACACTACATCTCTTAAGCAAGATTAGTGGCCAAATCATGGCGTCATAAATAAAAAAAACTGGGTTGAGAGGAGGGGAGCAGCCATGAACTAAGAGTTAAGGAGACCAAAAAGAATTTAAGAGTATAAAAAGCCCTTAAACTACTAGGGAAAAATCATTCAAATCTCTAAATTTTTTGCACCAAATTAAATCTTTGAACTAAGAAATTGAATCAATTAAGCCCTTGAACTAATTTTGACCTTTAAATTTTGATAGTTTTTATTTATTTATTGGTGCAGTGCGTTGTGTCACAGTGTCTCGACTTGACATTTTCAAAAAAAATTATTTTGTTTAAAAATTCTAAAAAACGTATAAAATATATAAAAAAATATATTTTTTAAGAAATCTGTAAATGCAAGATGATAGAACTACAATCTATCATGTGTTACTAATATCTAAAGAAAAAATGTCCAGATTTAATGGTCAAAATTAATCAAAAGGCTTAATTAATTCAATTTCTTAGGTCAAGAGCTTAATTTAGTGCAAAAAATTTAGAGGCTTAATTGATTTTTGCCCAAAACTTCAAGGGGTTCTTACACCTAAGCTTAAAAAGAATAAAAGACTAAAAAACGTCATCAATAGGATTCAATTCACTAGGTTTAAGTAAAACATACTTAATTTCTTGTACACACTTTACCACCAAGACAACACCCACTCTATAATGTTAAAACAAATAAATTATAATTTAAAATTCCACAGGGGCCAAATTAAAAAAAAAGAATGGACCGTAAGGGTGGACCACGGGAGCCTGACCCCTGCCAGCCCCTATGCGGCTTCGCCCATGGTTGAGAGGGTCGACCCATAATGAACCTCTGCAAAACTCGATCTGAATTAATTGACGAACGAACCAAAAACCAGTTGTTAAAAAATAATTTAACATAAAACTTCGTATATTCATTTTAGTCCTTACATGTGTATAAGGATGGCCATTTGACCTAGATCCGATGCACTTCGGTCTAACTCGACTTTATAGGGTTGGGGTTTTTAAAGAAAATTTTGGGTTCGAGTTGAGTTTCTTAGGATTGTGTGGGGTTGAATTTGAGTTTATGTGAAAAATATGCGACCCGATCTGAAATAATAGTTTAATTTTATTCTAAATATTTATGTATAATTACTATAATGCCTTAGTCTTTATATATATATATTCAATTAACTTTTTATTTTGTTTAATAAAAATGAAATAATTATTATAATGCCCTCTATATTTGTATTTTTTCAATTAACTCCCTATTTTATCGAATAAAAATAAAAAATGTAATTTATTTATGTCGGGCAGGGTCAGGTTCAAGTTTTTACTCTAAAATTCGGGTCAGGTTCGAGTCGGGTGATACATCATAAAATGTCGGGTCCGACGTATTCGGGTGGTGGTGCTACATTTTTAGGTTTGGTGCGGATCGACCAAAAACCTGACTCATGCCCATCCCTAGTTGTGTACGTATAAATATTTTTCAAATGATTATTATAATAAACTGTTAGTTGATCACGAATAAAAAATTTTTGTCTCTTTTCGGTGCCTCTATATATGCCCAACACTAAAAAAATAATAAAATTTAAATTCTGAGCCTTAACCCTAAATCCTAAACCCTACACCCTATACCCTATAAATACACTCTACCATAAATTCTCTAAACACTAACCATAAATTCTAACCTTAAACCCTAAATCTAATTTTATGTGTAAGGACATAAGTAGAAGCACAGAAAAGAGACTGATGGTTGATTACTCACGTCAATAATTTTTTTAATTAAATAAGAAATAGATCTCAAGGACAAGATAAACATGAATGTATCCTTAGTCAATACAATCATTATAAAAAAATCGATAAAATCATATCAAGAGAGCTATGAAAATGGCGTAAACACAAGTTTTTACTTTAGACAAAGCATTCCATTGACTTGGTTGATGCGGTAATCGATGCATGATTACATGTGAATCTTTCGTTAGGGGTGAATATTCGATAAAATTGAATCAAAAAATTTCCGAATTGAGGAGTCTTATATTATGCAGTAATCGATATCGATGAATTTCATACAATTCCTTTGGTTTGGAAAGGGGAACGGCAGGTTGGGCAGGTGGGTTTCCTTGCAAACCAAAGATCAATACATTGTGCATGGAACATATGGTTACAAACTGGGAAACTCCTGCATCGCTCTCCACCCTCAAAACCATCCAAGCATACGGCACAGTTCATCGAGGCCGTCGTATTTACACAAAAATAAAAGCAAGGGAGCCGCCTTATCTCTTCCGTGGACAAGCCGGATCGATCCTCTTCTTTGCTTCTTTCGCCGTGACCGGCGGTTATATCGTCTTCATGGTTGAGTAGGTAAAATATTACAAGATAAACTAAAACAAGGACTCCAATGCCCAGAAATGGAAAAGGAGGCGATGGAAGCATGGGGAGGGATTGTGGGAGAGGGTTAAGGCCTGAAATGCCTATATATAACTGCCTTCTATGACTATGCCTTTGCTTGGATTGATTCTTCTCTGTAACTTCCCAAATATTATATTTGATTGGAACTCAGAATAAGAATAATCACGTTTCTTTGCCTTGTAATTTACTTAGAGAGAAGCTGATAAGTGGAGTCCATAGTTTTTCATGGATTCCAACTTCAAAGGAACAATTAGAAGCAAGCCAGCAGGTCAACAGCTTTGCCAGTCCTTCCATAAACAACTTCACGTGCTTCTCTTATTAGCTTACAGGCCATAGGCCATAGGTGAGAAACGAGTCATTCGGATTGGTTTCGTTTCAAATCTTTTTGGGTCTGTCTACTTTCGATTTAGTTTTGATTCGGGCCTGGTTCGATTTTAGTTTGGGACTGTGGTGATTCAATTCGGATATAGGGCCAAGTCATATCAAGTTAGTTGATTTCGGGTCGGGTCAATAGGAGATTAATCGGGTTTTTAGGTCATGTCAACTTTTTGCACCCCTATATGGCTTCATAGCCAATATATTTAGTTTTTTGGTGTGTTGTGCAGAAGTTCACATCTTATCTTTCTTTATTTCGGGTTACCAACGGTTTGAGTTGCATTCGGGTTCATTCGGTTCGATTAAAATTCTGTTTAGGTCCATTTTGGTTCAACTAAAATTCAGGTCGGTTTCGATTTATTTCAGTTTTCGAATCTTCATGTTCGAGTTGATATTGAGTCTCGGGTCGGGTAAATCGGTTCGAGTCTCGAGTCTCGAGTTAGGTTTGCCAGGTCTGGCCATATGTACTGATCGTAATAATGACTCAAAGGAGGCCTATGCGGCATGCTCAAGCCACTCCAACTTCAAGCCGTTCAACAAGCTATGCGAATGTGCTTACTTTCTCACCCTCAAAACTTTTAGATAAAAAAGCTTCAAAAATCAAACCAATAATATTGCTACTTGTATGTTTGCTAAAAATGTAGGAACTTCGGTGATTGGATTATGCAATATTCAAAAGGAAGCATATAGTTGGCAGCATGAACTACAATGGTTTTGTGATAGAGTGAAAGGGAAGTTTCTCCTTAGCTGCATTTTGAAGATTGCTCGTGCTGCCTTCGTTTATCTGATCCGAGAGAAAGGAATAACAGGTTGTTTAAGTGTTTATGCAATGGTGAGTCCAATATACTAATTGCTACTAAAGAAATAGTTAGTATACGGCTCGAGCGAAAACTTATTAGTCGTGTTGATATTGTAAATGCTCATCTTTGCTTTGTTTCGAACATTAGGAGTAGTTAAGTTGTTTTTGTAGCACTTTAACTGCTTCTTGGATAGGCCTGTTTCTTCAACTGGTATGTCCTCATGTTGGTCTTAAATGATGATTGAAATAATCATTAATTGTATTCAAACAATTGCAAAATTAGAAATGTTCAAATAAGACTCACAGTTTTAGGTAATTTACAGGTTGAAAAATCCATGGAAAAACTTTTATCACTCTTACAAACTGAAACACTTAAGCTGAAATACACATGGCTGTCAAAAGATCTCTGGTAATGCCAATCAGCAGTCCATTAAGCACATACCTCTCAACATCCCTTACAACATCATCCTTCTCAAGACATGCAAACATCATGCAATTCCATCCCAAGCCCCACATACAATTCAAATCCGGTTCCATGTCGTTCACATCAGCCTCAACCATTTTCGGTAAGTAGTCTTCGAAGGAAGAATCTTCCTTCCCCTCCCTTCCATATAACTTCAACTTATCAAAATCTTTACAAATTTGCTTTACCATGTCGTCCATAGATTTTGCTTTGTTTGAAGAGACTATCGATGCTTTCAGAAACGGGTGAGCACTTAGTTCCTGCCTTCTTCCTTTCCTTTTCATTACTTCGTAGCCACAATCCAAAACGAGCTTGCTTTCTTGCTCATCATATTCGTCACATTTTCCATGAAAAATGCTCATAGGAATGCTGACCTCGAAAAGTGCCTTTGCCGTGTTCATAAATAGTTGGCTTTTCGTAAGTATCTGCTTGAAGTGATTTTCACTCTCTGTCAGTGGCTCTGGCTTTTCTGATGTATAAGTTCTTTGATTCTGTGGCTTTTCATAAATATTTGCTTCATTGGTTCCTACAATACAATGAAATTTAGCAGATAAGTTCCTTTCTTCACAAACCACCGGCTCGACTAGAAGCATAAAACTGAAACACTTTGATGCCGCCATTAGAAAGATTAGAAGAAAATTCAGATTTCATTGAACATAATGTGCATGTTTTCTTTCATGTGCGGTTGCGTGAGTATATAATCACCTACTTTGGCAATGCAATTTTATACTTACTATGTAGCGGATTTGATGCACTGTTCTTAAACTGGCTTTCTTTGGCTATTCCAAGATCAGGTTCTTGATCTTGCTGTTCATTTGTAACCATTGGCACTGGAGTTTGACCCTGCATAAGATGAAAAGAGTTAATTTGGCCTCCATTCAGATGAATGAAAGTGCTTTCATTTGTATCATACAATTGGTTAATGGTTGTCGGTTGCTGATCTTACCACATCTTTTCGAACTAACTCTTGTCGTTTATTTAGGTTTTGGCATTCATCTTCAAGAACACTGCACAAAACTGAATCATGCTTTGCTGCTTTCTGCCTCTCCTGTGGTATACTTGATGATTGTTGGTCTGATATTGACTCGTTGGATCTAATGGCCTTTGGTTCTACTTCTTCGAACCTGCTGGCTTTCATTTGTTCTGATTTTCTTGAGACAGCAAGTTGCTCCAGCCTTGTCTGTTTCCTCTCCGGAAAATTGGAACTCGGATGCTTCAAAGTTCTTAACAAATTATACACACTTGCACCCTTTTTCGTCATTACTTCGCTGATTCGAGGGACCTCGAGCTTATTCCCCTTTTTGATTCTAGCCTTCATTGGTGGTTGAACTTGAACAGGTTTCTCATCCACCGTGAAACGAATGCACGCTTTTGCTGATTCAGATTCTTGATCTCCTCGAGAATGTCCGGAGTTTCTGTTTGATGAACCTTGAATTTTGATATTTAAGTTTGTCAAACTCCTATCATCGGCTTGATTTTTGCGGTGCTTACCATCATGTGCTGCACCAATATGTTCTGTGGAGCCTTTCCTACTAGTTGCTGCTTGGTTCATTTGAGGGTGCTTCTTTTGAAAATTGGTTGCAGTTGCACCAGACATTGGCTTGGAGAAATTACTGCGTTTTGCCTCGTTTTGATTTTGTTTCCCCTGTAATTTCTGTTTACTACTTTGTTGTTTCCTCTCTTCCAGTTGTGGCCTTCTCTTTTGAAGCTCGGATTTTCGGAGCACACTCACCTGTTCAAATCCATTCTTACTTTGCAGTTTGTTTTCACCATACTTTGTTTTTTCTTGCAATGTAACTGCAGCTTCTGATCTTTTATGCACATATGGTATCATTTGCTGCATCTCATCCTCGAAAACCGGTTCCTTGGTTTCACTTCTTTCATGTTTCCTTTCCTTCTGAATTTCCGATCTACTTGCATTGTTATGATTCGATCGGACTATGTCACTTTGCTGTCTGTCTATCTTGATAGTGGCCTTTCTCGAGCTCGTCATCAGTTTTATATCTTCCGTGGCCTCTCGAGGCGGTAAGCTGTCATGAGCAGCAGCCCTTATGCTACCATAACTATTTGTAAAAACTTTCCCTGGTTGCTTTCCAGACTCCTTTGCGGTGACCTTCGAATCTACGTATCCCGGAAGTTCATCAAGCCCCATCAGTTTCGCAATTACATTTGGAATCCTCAACTTTTCTTGCTTGCATTGCAGTGAACTCGAGTGATTTTGTTCCGAGAATGCGGTTAGAGTCTTTATTTCCAGACCATAGCCAGCAGATTGCTTGTGAGAATGTGAATTCGAGACCGGTACAACGTTTTTCCCATGCCTGGAATTAGTAACCTTTGAAGAATAGGTAAGGTCTTTAGACCTCAGCTTGAGATCAGTCCTTGCAACATCTTGAACATGGTTATAATTTCTTGAGGGTCTACCAAAAGAAAAACTTGATATATCCAATTGCTTCTCATCATCATTGTCTTCGTCCTCCTCAAGCAACGTTACCCGACTCTTTCTCGGTTTCGTTATCGAGTACTCTGAAGGTTCCTGCAGGTTGGCAAGCACCCTTAGAGACTCCTCCAAATCCATTGCTCCTTTCAACAGTTCCCGTCCGATTTCAATCGAGTATCTGTCAAAGTTGAGGCCATTAGAGCAGGCTCTGAGGATCTGATTTAACTTCTGTACACCACTTGATATCGCTTCGATATCGAGATGGGAGATAGCAGGGAGTTTGCTATTTTTTCTTTTGATGTCCCCGCAGTCCATTTGTCTTCTACCAATGGTATGCAGAAAGTTAAATACTGTACCATTGACTGAAAATTGTGTTCCACCTCGTTTCCCTCCATTTTCAAGTGCAAAAGCCACTGCCGGCGGATCTCCGATTTTTTGGGACTTCTGGCCTCCCCGAAAAGGAACAATTTGATTCGATGCCGGCGCAGTGGTGACTGATTTCCTGCCTCCACTAGGCCTGTTTATTGTGCTTCCAGCTTTAGAACCAGTCTGCAGGAAGCCAAACAGTTAAACTAAATGAAATTGCCATATCTAATTATATGTTATATGAACTGATAATAACTTCTACTTACAGTTTTGGGCATCTTTGGTTCCCCGGATGATCTATAGGATGTCTTGGAATAAGCATATGCATCTGCTCAAACATGCAACAAAAAGTACAGACCAAATTATGCAACAAAAGGCCTGTTTTTTTCTAATGTCTTGAACATACAGAATCCCACAAATTCTTCCTACAGGGTTTTTAACTGATAAAACCTCACCTGCAACCATGGGATTTGTGGCCTTTGAGTAATTTTGCGAGGCGGCCATTCGTTCCTTCCGCAACCGAAGATCACCCAACAGCTTCGCCGCAAAATCGGATGTTTTAGCCATGTCGGCACTCTCAGTTGGGTCGACTCCGTTTGAGCCAGATCAAGCATTGAAATTTCATTACATAAGGATACAATGTGGGAGCAAGAATCTTTTCTTGTTTTTTTGTTGTGTTTTTTGTTTGGTATTGTAGTTGAGATGGTTCTTTCTTCCCAAGTTGGGTGTGTTGGGAAGTTCAAGTCTCGTACGTAATATAATAAAATGGAGTTTGAAAGTTTATGTTTGACGTTAACGTTAGCTCTCTTTTGTGGTCGGAAAGGTCTGTGTAACATCACGAGTATACCTCCACTTTGATTCTAATTCAAGCAAAGGCAGCAGCTTCCATTCAAAGGGCTTGTATCCCAAGCCTTCTTTACCTCTAACTCAGGGGAGATAGGCTCCTGGATGTAGGGGGTGAGCATTCGATCGAATTGAGTAAAAAAAATTAAATTAGAAGAGTTTACGAGTATTATTTTTTAACTCAAATTTTATTTGAATTTATTCGACTCGAAATTATAAAATTCGAGTCAGTCAAGTGGAGTTGAGTTGTTTGAGTTTTTGTTCAAGTTTATTTGTAAATATTTATAATATTATGATAGTAGTTGGTTCTAATTTAACAATTTTTTATAAAAAGGTTGGTGATTTTTATTCGTTGAGAGAATCACATTAACCCTATTTTAGGATCCTTTATTCCTTACATTCTTTGAAGAGAAAGAAAATCAAAATGGTCCAAATTTTTTGATGAAATTTTTTATATTTTTAATAGTATATAAATATTTCAAATTTTAATTATTGAATAATTTATAATTTATTAGCTTATGATATTTTAATTTTTAATTTTTACATATTTTTAATTGTTTTATTTTATTAATAGTCATATCTTAATAAAATATTTTTAATTTTTATGTTATTTTAGTATTTTACTCATAATTTTTGCCTAAAAATCAATTTTGACCTCGTATTCAACTATAACATTAATTTTGCCATCGGACTCGCTTGAAAAATTAATTTTTCCCTTTTGCCATGTCATCTTCACACGTGGACCGCCACATCAGCACTGTAACGTTCAACGTTGGCTTTCATCAGTCTAGGGACAAATATGATGCAATTCGACTATTTTAAAAGCTAAATTGATGCGAAAATATCATAGGACCGAAATTGATAAATTAGAACTACTACAGAGGTAAAAGTGACCCTTAAGCCTAAATTTTATAAAATTAAAATACATAAATTTTGAAATTATGAAATTCGCATAAATAAAACATTTTTAAAAATAGGGTAAATGTTTAAAAAGTTTTTAACAAAAAATTTAAAAAACTAATTGACGCTGTTACCAATTGACCCCTTATTAATCAAAGTGCATCCAATTGACCCCTTCTGTGAGTAAAAAGAATCAATTTACCTATAATATTATGTCAATGATTCATGTTAGTTAATCAATTTTAATGATCAATTAACAAATAAATTAATGAAATTATGACACATGATATACTTTAAAAGTGTCACGAATCAAATGTTATAAAATCATAAAATATAAAAGAATCCAATGAAAATATTTTTTTATAAAAAATATCAAAATAAAAATATAGAAAATTATTAAAATATGACGATTATAAAATTAAAAAATAGTTGAAAATTATAATAGTGATGAAACAAAATTATGACCTTTAGGTCATGGAGATGGAGGAGAGGCCATCATTATAATTTTCAATATATTTACTATTTTAATAAATTTGTATTGATTTTTAATATTTGATATCTTGACACTTTCAAAATGTAACACATGTACTAGTCCACAATGTATTCATTTTTAGCCTATTACTATTTATATTCTTTAATTTAGGTACTTAATTAAAGAAATTATTTTTTAATTTAGAAAATTAATCCTTTGTATTTAGCATCCCTTACACAATAAAAGGGGCAACTTCTTCTCTTGTACACAACAACAACATGGAGATTTGAAATTAATATTGTTGGTTATGAGTAATTTTCTTTTCAAGGTTGACAAATTCACCTTGTTAATTTTTCCTTCAAAGTTTTTTTTCAACATAAGTTCTTTTAATTTTTGTGAGGGAGATTATTTTCACACTCTTACTTGCTTAGATAATTACGTATAGGAAGGTGGGTTGGAGCTACTTGAAGGTGTGTGCCTATCTAATTGTGATTAGAAGGGTGTCCGAGGACAACTATCTCGTTTTCTACATTAAAATTATCCTTTCTTGCCGATTTGCATAACTTGAAGTTTTAAGTTTTTTTTTTTTGGATCCTTGATAGAGTTTGCTAGAATAACTGCTGTCTAGAGAGCTCATAGATTTTGAGATCTTTCTCGAATCTTGGATTCTGTATCAAAATGTGCTCTATGTTATTTTATTTGTTTGTTTGTTAATTAATAGTCAAAGTAAGTAAACTAACAAAAACCATTGACGGAAGAGATCGATTTAATTCAAAGAGATTGATTCATAAGTGCTCAATTAGGAATACTTCGATCTCATAAGTTCGTTTATTATTTAACAGTCAAAATTAGTTCACTAATAAAAAATATTGAATCAACTAACTGATTTTTAACGAAAAGATTCAATTGGATGTACTTTAATTAATAAAAGCTCAACTAAAAAGAAGTTTTCCCATAATAATTCAATTAATTTTTGAATCATAGTTAAACTATAAAATTTTTAATAGTGTAAAGGTAAATTACAAGTTAATATAAATCTAAAATTTAAATATCGAATTCTAAATCATAAAATTTTAAGGAAAATACTTTGATACACAAGCTTTTAATTTTAAGGTTTGGAGATTTAGATTGTAGTTTAGGGTTTATGGGTTTAGTGTGTATTGTGTAGAATTTAAGGTTTATGGTTACAATTTAGAGTTTAGGGTTTAGAATTTAAAGTGTAGGTTTTAAGATGTTAGGGCTAGAGATTTAAGTTTTAGATTTTATAGCTTAAACAAGAAAGATTGTGTAATATTTTTTACACAGTTGTGTATCAAAATATAACCCAAATTTTAATTCTACACCTTAAATTTTAAATCCTAAAACTTAATGCCAAAATTATATCCATAAACCATAAATATATAAACTTGAATGAACTAAAATTTACGATATATATATATATTATACACCAATTACTTTTCCTTTTTTGAATATAAAACGCTATTTAAATATAAAAAATAGTATAAGGAAGGACGTAAATCACATAATTGATTGTCTACGGGAAAAAATGGCTTATGGAATTCAAAATAAGATTTTGCTATTGACAACTGTTGAGTTGTGAGAAACTCGATTCGTTCAACCGATGTGGCTCACCAAGTGGTGGAGAGGTGGAATTTTGGGTGGATTTGGTGTGGAAGCTAAAATATAAAGAACACAATGATTTTAGAGTGGTTCAACCTTCTAACCAAGGTCTACATCCACTACCTTAGCTTCACACTAAGGATTTTCAATCAATCCACTATTGATTCGTCCCCTTTTCTAGGCTTAGGAGGAAACCCTTATACACCGATCAAGCTTTCTACCCAAAGTCTTGATCAAACCCTCTTTACAAGAGATAAGAAAAGCAAACACAAATCTCTCTAATAGGTGTTTGTTTGCACAATAAAAGCACTCAACCAAAACCTAAAACACTTTAGCAAATTTGACAATTTTGGCTCACTAGTGTTTGTCTATACAAGAATTGACAATTTAAGTACAAAGACTATATTTGATCATTTGTTGATTGACAATTGAAGCATTAGCCTTTACTTGATGCTTGGAGGTCCCTTTTATACTCCTTGATGAGTTTATAGCCGTTACTAGCCGTTGGGGATGATTTGGAGCCGTTGAGGACTTTATTTCCCTTCATTAATGATGTTCTGCAGCCTTTTGTATCGATACGCTTGGACCCGTATCGGTACGGCCTTCATCAGAAACTAGCCGTTGGGGTTTGAAAAAGTCAGGCTGGTTTCGATACCAGCAAGGTGGTTTCGAAACCTACAGGTATCGATACCAGCAAGGTGGTTTCGATACCTCTAGCCCTGCATCTGGGTTTTGCTTACTGGAAGACCCCGTATCGAAACAGATCAAAGGTGTATCGATACGAGCCTTGTAAAAATGATATCTTGGCCATTTAAAAAGAGTTTTAGACATGTTAAAAACCTATGAAACCACTTCAAACATATTTTCAAGTTGTTTGGACTTTAAATAAGTTTTCAAAATATTCAAACAAGTCCAAAAACATTTTTCAATTATTATATCAAAACATTAGTTCTACAATCTCCCTTTTTTTGATATAATAAAACTCACTTGAAAATTGTTTGGGATTCTCCCCCTTTAACTTTAAAAATGTGAATAAGAGATTGAAGATATGAAATCAAATAAAGCTCCCCCTTATTCATTTGAAAATTCAATTTTTCAAACCATTTCTCCCCCTTTTTGTTATATCAAAAAGAATTTAAAACATTAAGTTCAAAAATAACAATAGATGTAAAAATTGACAAAAATAAGAATTTGGTTTTAAAATGGTCCCCCTTACTCAAAGCATCATTAAAAATGTTAGTCCAACATATATGATCATCTAGTTGAATAAAATAAAAATAAAACAAATAAATGCAAAAGCAACTAGATTTTTACCAACACTTGAACTCAAGGTAGGATGTGAAGCCTTCCTTCTTCAAGTGTTCTTCCTTGTGTGCATGGAGCTCCCCCTCAAAGTTTGACTTGTTGATCACTCTCCATCACACCTAGCAAAAGACAATCAAGTAATTTTTGGTATCCAAATTGCTTTGGATCCATTAACATTAGTAGCATAAATTTTAGTCCCCTTAGGAATCCATTTTTCAATGTCATCCCTTTTAGTTGAAGTGGTTAGTCCTTTTGGGACCCAAACACTTCTAAAACATTTTCCTTTTACAAATCTAAGGGCACTAGATTGTCTAACATAGAAATTTGATTTTCCAAAATTGTTTTTCTTTTCTAGCTCTTTGGAAATCAAATCTTTTTCTTCTTGAACTTTTTGAAGCAAATTTTGTAAATTAAAACATTTTAATTCAAACTCTTCGAGTTTTGCTTCAAGTTCAAGTTTGATTTTAGAAAGCAAATCATTTTGAATTTTTAACTTTGAAATCAATTTATTGTTTTTCAAAATGTGATTTCTAAAATCTAAAACCAAATCATCATAGGCATCTTGTAATTCATCAAAAGAGTAAGAACATGAAGTAGATGAATTAGAAGTTACCCTTGAATCTTCTTCGATGACCATAAGGCAAAGGTTGGCTTGTTCATCGTCGGTGGAGTCCTCATCACTCCAAGTAGCCATATGTGCCTTCTTCTTATGGCTTGAAGTGCTTGCCCTCTCCTTTTTCTTGGAATCTCGTTCAAGCTCTCTCAAGGCTTTCTTCATGAACGGGGCACACTTCTTGAAGAGATAGACTATCTCTTCTTCATCCTCATCCTCTTCACTTCTTTCTTGTAATCTCGTTCAAGCTCTCTCAAGGCTTTCTTCATGAACGGGGCACACTTCTTGAAGAGATAGACTATCTCTTCTTCTTCATCCTCCTCTTCACTTGAATCAACGTGATGGCAAATGGAGGATTTGAGAGCCATGGCACTTGCATTGATGCCTAGCCCTTTAATTTTCTTCTCTCCCATAGCTCTAATTTCTTCCCTCTTCTTCTCATCCTCTTTGTTCTTCTTCATGATTTGATGAGTAAGGAATGACCCCATGAGTTCATCAAGCTTCAAAGTCTTCAAATTCTTTGCTTCGATGATGGCGGTCCTCTTTGAGTCCCACGACTCGGGAAGTGAGTAGATGAGCTTTCGAACAAGCTTTTCCTCCGAGATGGCTTCTCCATAGCCTTTGAGACCATTGGTGATAGTGGAGAACCTATCAAACATCTTCTCGATGTTCTCTTTCGGATCCATTTTGAAGTTCTCATACTCTAAGGTTAGGAGCCCAATCTTGGTCTCCTTGACTTCATCGGTCCCCTCGTATGTGACTTCAAGCTTGTCCCATACCTCCTTGGCACTCTCACAAGAAGACATCTTCTCATAGATGGTTGGGCCAAAGGCACAAAACAAAATATGCAAGGCTTTTCAATTTAGCTACATCTTCTTGCGATCGTCAGCACTCCACTCCGCTTTACTTCTTTGAGGCACGAACGGACCATCTTCAACTATATCCCATAGCTTGTAATCTCTAGATTTGATGAAGAACTTCATCTTTGTCTTCCAATGGGCATAGTGGGTTTCATCAAATAAAGGCGGTTTGTCGATGGATTGTGCCATTTGAGCCGGTTGATGAAATAGTGTTGAGATGTGTAGGGCTCGATTCGATCAACCAATTTAGCTCACCAAGTGGTGGAGAGGTGGATTTTTGGGTGGAAGGGTTTAGGAAGCTAGAAAGAATAAAGACACAATGATTTATAGTGGTTCAACCTTCTAACCAAGGTCTACATCCACTACCTTAGCTCCCCACTAAGGATTTCACAACCAATTCCACTAATTGATTCGTCCCCTTTTCTAGGCTTAGGAGGAAACCCTTTACACCGATCAAGCTTTCTACCCAAAGCCTTGATCAAACCTTCTTTTACAAAGAGACAATAAAAGCAAACTTAAAACCCTCTAATAGGTGTTTGTTTGCACAATTAGGCACTCACCCAAAACCTAAAACACTTTAGCAAATTTGACAATTTTGGCTCACTAGTGTTTGTCTATACAATAATTGACACTTTAGGCTCTAAGACAATTCTTGATCATTTGTTGATTGACAATTGAAGCATTAGCCTTCTCTTGATGCTTGGAGGACCCTTTTATACTCCCAATTGAGTTTGTAGCCGTTACTAGCCGTTGAGGACTTTAATTCCCACCATAAATGCATTCTGCAGCTCCCCATTTCGAAACGCTCGATGCCGTTTCGAAACACTCTCAATGTAGAAAGAGCCGTTGCAGTCTGTCAGGGCATCCATTTCGGAACGCCTCTTGGCCGTTTCGGAACACCTCATGTATGTTTCGGAACGCCTCCTGGCCGTTTTGAAACGCGTATCGAAACGCTATAAGCCCGTATCGAAACGCCTGCATTTAAAAGTTAGTTGGGAATATAGCCGTTGGGGTTTATGACCATTGGGGTCATTGCCACGTGGGCGTATCGAAACGGCCTAGCCCGTTTCGAAATGCTGGGCAAAAATCAAGTCCAGGGAAAGCTCGTTTCGAAACGAGTTTCGAAACGAAAACGTTACTGGAGCCTCCTGTTTCGAAACGCCCTAAGTTGTTTCGAAACACCTGGACAGGTTTGAGAAATTTGGCTTTGAAACACATATTAAACTCATTTAAGAAACATCCCTAAACATATATTTGGACTTGGGAAATGTTTTAAATATTTTTAAACAGTCCAAAACATTTTTCAATTATTATATCAAAACATTAGTTCTACAAATAGTGATCGAGCTTGCCGGATCTTCTCAATAGGATGTGAATCCCCTTCGATTGAGCCAAGCTCTGATACCAATTGTTGAGTTGTGAGGAGCTCGATTCGTTCAACCGATGTGGCTCACAAAGTGGTAGAGAGGTGGAATTTTGGGTGGATTTGGTGTGGAAGCTAAAATATAAAGAACACAATGATTTTAGAGTGGTTCAACCTTCTAACCAAGGTCTACATCCACTACCTTAGCTTCCCACTAAGGATTTCCAATCAATCCACTATTGATTCGTCCCCTTTTCTAGGCTTAGGAGGAAACCCTTATACACCGATCAAACTTTCTACCCAAAGCCTTGATCAAACCCTCTTTACAAGAGATAAGAAAAACAAACACAAATCCCTCTAATAGGTGTTTGTTTGCACAATAAAAGCACTCACCCAAAACCTAAAACACTTTAGCAAATTTGACAATTTTGGCTCACTAGTGTTTGTCTATACAAGAATTGACAATTTAAGTACAAAGACTATATTTGATCATTTGTTGATTGACAATTGAAGCATTAGCCTTTACTTGATGCTTGGAGGTCCCTTTTATACTCCTTGATGAGTTTATAGCCGTTGGGGATGATTTGGAGCCGTTGAGGACTTTATTTCCCTTCATTAATGCTGTTCTGCAGCCTTCTGTATCGATACGCTTGGACCCGTATCGGTACGGCCTTCATCAGAAACTAGCCGTTGGGGTTTGAAAAAGTCAGGCTGGTTTCGATACCAACAAGGTGATTTCGAAACCTACAGGTATCGATACCAGCAAGGTGGTTTCGAAACCTACAAGTATCGATACCAGCAAGGTGGTTTCGATACCTCTAGCCCTGCATCTGGTTTTGCTTACTGGAAGACCCCGTATCGAAACAGATCAAATGTGTATCGATACGAGCCTTGTAAAAATGATATTTTGGCCATTTAAAAAGCGTTTTAGACATGTTAAAAACCTATGAAACCACTTCAAACATATTTTCAAGTTGTTTGGACTTTAAATAAGTTTTCAAAATATTCAAACAAGTCCAAAAACATTTTTCAATTATTATATCAAAACATTAGTTCTACAACAACCTTAAAAAGTTGTACTTGTTTTATTTTTAATAAAATCTATTAAAATGTTACATTCTTAAAAAATTGTGTTTAATTAATTTAAGGTGTTTAATGTAATTAATAACTACCTAAAAAGTTTAGGGTTTAGAATTTAAGTTTGCGATTTGTGGTTTAGAGTTTATGTTTTATGGTTTGGGGTTTGGTTTTTAGGTTTTAGGATTATAATTTTAATGTTTAAGATTTTAATGTTTAGGGTTAAGGTTTTAATGTTTAATAATATGAAAAAGTTTAAATTAATGGAACACAAATTTTAAAACATTATACGATTCTATTAAAAAGTCAAATAAGCATTAATAATAGGAATCATGTAGTTCTTATAGCATAACGGAGAATTCTAAAAGTCGACAGCTTAAAAACCAACTAAAAACCGGCCCCTATTTGTAACCTGTTGAATCAAGCCGGTTTAATAAGAACCGTAGGATTGAGGGGGAAAATAAAAGGTTATTCGGTGAACCGGTAACTTTTGTTTTGAGTTAAAAATGAAAACCCACGTTTGAAGAGGGGATAACGAGCGGAAAAAAAAAACTTAGAGTTTCGATACTCTCAAACCCATTGAAAGCTTACAATCGGGAGCTGCGTGATTTTCGTTTCGAATGAGTTTTGTGGAGAAGGATTAGAAAGACGTGGGCGTGAGTTTAAAAAAGATTTCTCTCAAGTAAGTCATATAATCAAAATATATTTCTAAAGGCTTAGTAGTTATGGGCTCTCTTAGTTTTGAAACTATATGTATATTTCGTTTTTCCTCTCAATTTTATGATTTTCTGGCTTCCTATGTTTGAATTATTTGAAAATTAATTGGAGAGGAAGTATGGTTTCTTTTTCTTAGATATATGTAATAGGATCATGCATCTTACCTTATTTTCTCTTATGGGTGAAAAGTTTTCATCAGCCCACACTTCAATGTGATTATAAAGAACTTTAGTTTGATACTTGCTTAACCTCTATTGTAGTTTTGTTGATATATTTTTATTACTTTGTAGTATCATCATGAGATTAAGAATGTGATGCTATCTTTTCTTAAGTTTTTGATTGGAGTAAAGATTAAAACTGGCACTGACTGTGCTGCGTTTTTTTCTTTTTTCATTTTTTATCCAAACTTTGTATTTTGTTGAAGGCATATGAATGTCTATTAATAGTGATAAAGGATGATTAAATTTTTAAGTAATTATATAATGGATTCTAATTTCCTCCTGATAACACTCTGTTCTGAACTAATGTTGTTATGTCCAAGCAAGAAGCGATCGTTCTAAAATGGTCTTTGAGGACTCTGTTCATGCTTTAGAAATGACATGTTGATCCATGATGCTAAGATTTTAGAAAACTGGAGAACTTCTAATATAAAATATAAATTATATGGATAGAGCTTTCTTAAAAAATTATCGTCTCTTCTTTAGGCCTTAGAGACATAAATTTTGTACGAAAACTTGGTTAATAGGCTCTATCTATTGAACATGCTTTGTCTCATGCAACCCTTGAGACATTAGATTATTTAGTTCATGCAAAATATTTAAATCTAGAAGTATTAATCCTTTATCATAGAATTATCTAGTACTTGTCTTGAACTTAAATTGTCTGTACATAATATTTCTTCACTACTGTTATTCTTATTCATGTAATTTCTTTGAAAATCTTATGGTGATAGTTAACTTTAAGATTATTTGCCGTTTGTATTTCATCAGAAAATAATAAGCTGTTATTTGACGAGCTTGTTTGTTATGTTTGAAACACGTCTTATTTTAGTGTTATGCTTTTATATTAGTTTGCTTTCATATTAATTGTGAGGTGCTCGTGGAAGTAAAGAATGTATTGATTAATATCATGGGAACATGTATGTATGGTTGCAAAACTTATGTATAAGTTAGGTAGGTTTTAATTAGAAAAGAGATAGCCTAAACTTGTAGTGGATGCATATATAGAACCAATAAGGGTTTTATATGTTTCTTCATAATATCGCATGTCATGGTACTTAATGAATAATCATGTTCAATCAAGGATTAATAGAATAAATTTATACAGATGATAAGATGGTGGTTCATTATTATGGAAGGGAGTTTTTGATCTCTAAGATTTTTTAAATAGTAGTCTTTAGTGATAGATAATTGTAAGTCATGGGTATTGAAATATTTTTTATTGTCATAAGAAAATCAGTGGAAGTGGTTAGAATTTCAACATGGTATACTATATGATCATCTTTGTAATTAGATTGGTTGAACGCATGTTTATATAATATGAATCTCAACTATAATGTTTGCGTATCTTTCTCGATGATACCACAATGTTGGTAATGGTTAGTGTTAGATTCAGTGGTTTAGTTTAAGGCTTAAATATAAGAAATAAGAAACCAACGTGTTAGTGATGGTTAGTGTTAGATTAAAATAGAAATGCATAACAAAAAGGGCCCCTGTTTGATTATAATAAAATATTGAATAAAGAAGAGAATGATCTTTTGAGACTCTTTACCTTGGCAGTGTTTATATGATGTGTATTGACTATATACAATGTGATAATGTTTTAAATAGGCTTTAGTAGTGGAATGAATGGTGTAATAATTATGTTAAATTTTTTGTTTCACGTATAAGTAAACTTTTGTTCAAATGAGCCATGTTAAGAATGGAAATTATGTTTATGTAGTAATTATCATTTGTCATCATTTATTCCTTTCATCGTTCCGTCATTTATCTTTTCAGATAAACTTTGTTTAAAATGAAGCATCGTAAGGAGTTCGATGTAAAAGTGGTGCATGAGGCACCTAAAAAAATTGACACTATATTTACACTTCTAGTAAGTTAAAGTTAAATGTATATAGCATTGTTGAAATTGTTACTTGGTTAGCGATTTATATTGCGTAAGCTAACTCTAGAATGTTGTTATACAATATAAGCGAATGTAAAAGATTGAAGGGTGGTAAAAAGAAAATCAACAATAATGTAAGTGTGGAAAAGAAAAGTCGAGTGTGCGTTATGTAATAGTTTGTTAAGTGTACATATTATTCATATTTTAATAATTGTGGGACTGATACAGGTAAGAAAAGCACTAGGTGTGAGATGGGCTGAGATGACTGATGATGAAAAGAAGCCTTATATTGAAATGTACGAGGAGCAGAAGCAGGCTCAATCCGAATGGATAGCAGAAGGCAATACGAAGGAAATAGTTATGAAGGAAGACGATAAAAAGGTAAGTAAATGTGTATATTTCTTGTTAGAGAAAGAGGTAAGGGTTCAAACATGTCATAACAAAATATATTTAAGCGTAACAATAAAGTAATTATTGTTCTATGAAATGTTGTAGCCTGAAGAAGCTGTCAGATATGTTTAAAGAGATGTGAAAGCTGTCAGATTTGTGTATACTTTGTAGTAATTTGTGTACATACACAAATCCTTACACTTCTTGTACCATATTATGTTTTCTCGTAGGAAATTATGTATGTACACAAATCCTTACACTAAGTTGAGCTCCTTTGGTCCATGGTGAGTAGGTGTAAGAAATTCGGTATATACCGTTTTTCTTAAAACTTTTGTAAGGATTTGTGTATACTAAATAGTAATTTGTGTACACACACAAATCCTTACACTTCTTATACCATATTATGTTTTCTCGTAGAAAATTATGTATGTACACAAATCCTTACACTAAATTGAGCTCCTTTGGTCCATGGTGAGTAGGTGTAAGAAATTCAGTATATACAGTTTTTCTTACAACTTTTGTAAGGGTTTGTGTATATTTTGTAGTAATTTATGTACATACACAAATCCTTACACTTCTTGTACCATATTATGTTTTCTCGTAGGAAATTATGTATGTACACAAATCTTTACACTAAGTTGAGCCCCTTTGGTCCATGGTGAGTAGGTGTAAGAAATTCGGTATATACCGTTTTTCTTACAACTTTTGTAAGGTTTGTGTATACTTTGTAGTAATTTTTGTACATACACAAATCCGTACACTTCTTGTAGCATATTATGTTTTCTCGTAGGATATTATGTATGTACACAAATCCTTACACTAAGTTGAGCTCCTTTGGTCCGTGGTGATAGGTGTAAGAAATTCGGTATATACCGTTTTTCTTACAACTTTCGTAAGGATATTTGTGTATACTTTGTAGTAATTTGTGTACATACACAAATCCTTACACTTCTTGTACCATATTATGTTTTCTCGTAGGAAATTATGTATGTACGCAAATCCTTACACTAAGTTAAGCTCTTTTGGTCCATGGTGAGTAGGTGTAAGAAATTCGGTATACACCATTTTTCTTACAACTTTTGTAAGGGTTTGTGTATACTTTGTAGTGATTTGTGTACATACACAAATCCTTACACTTCTTGCACCATATTATGTTTTCTCGTAGGGAATTATGTATGTACACAAATCCTTACACTAAGTTGAGCCCCTTTGGTCCATGGTGAGTAGGTGTAAGAAATTCGGTATATACCGTTTTCTTACAAATTTTGTAAGGATTTGTGTATATTTTGTAGTAATTTGTGTACACACACAAATCCTTACACTTCTTTTACCATATTATATTTTCTCGTAGGAAATTATGTATGTATAGAAATACTTACACTTAGTTGAGCTCCTTTGGTCCATTGTGAGTATGTGTAAGCAATTCGGTATATACGTTTTTCTTACAACTTTTGTAAGGATTTGTGTATACCTTGTAGTAATTTGTGTACATACACAAATCCTTACACTTCTTGTACCATATTATGTTCTGTCGTAGGAAATTATGTATGTACACACATCCTTACACTAAGTTGAGCCTCTTTGGTCCATGGTGAGTATGTGTAAGAAATTCGGTATATACCGTTTTTCTTACAATTTTTGTAAGGGTTTGTGTATACTTTGTAGTAATTTGTGTACATACACAAATCCTTACACTTCTTGTACCATATTATGTTTTCTCATAGGAAATTATGTAAGTACACAAACCCTTACACTAAGTTGAGCCCCTTTGGGCCTTGGTGTAAGAAATTTGGTACATACAATTTTTTTAAGGATTTGTATATACCTTGTAGTAATTTGTGTACAAAAACAAATCCTTATAGTTCTTGTACCATATTATGTTTTCTCGTAGGAAATTATGTATGTGCACAATTCATTACGTTGTAACATTTTATGTATATACCGCTTGTCTTACAGTTTTTGTAAGGAATTATGTATGTACACAAATCCTTACGTTGTAACATTTTATGATTATACCGTTTTTCTTACAGTTTTTTGTAAGGAATTATGTACAGGCTTTGTAATAATTTGTGTACATACATTTTACCCGGTTAACCGATTGGCCTTCATTTAGCCTTCAATTAATGGCCGTTTTCTAAAACTACCGATAGCATAACCCTTCAAAATAAGGGTTATTTTATGTGGATAAAAATCATCTGCCCCTTTCCAGTGTCTTTACTTATGCTCTGACACTAAAAAACACTACAAAATTAAATTTCAAGTCATAACCCTAAATTCTAAATCCTAAACCCTATACCTTATACCCTAAAAAATACACTACCCTAAAATCCATAAACCCTAACCATAAATCATAAACCTTAAACCTAATTTTGAGCGTGGGGCATAAGTAGGGGCACCGAAAAGGGGAAGATGATTTCTTTCAATTTATGTTGATTTTTAACATTATTTTTAGAATTGATATTTTAAAAAATAATTCTCGATCTAATACGAACTTGTTTGACTTGTATGATGAGTTCCACATGTTTTTATTTCTTTTAAGGATTATTTTAGTAAAAAAATTGAAAAACTCATGAAACTCGCCAAATTGACATGACGAGTTATACTAAAAAGTAAAATAATATAAAACTCGTCGTATCATCCACGAGTTCTTACGGAAAATACTTAATCAATAATTAGTTTTTGGCTAAAGGGGTACTTTTGCCCCTGAGTTCGACCATAAAATGCAATTTCGCCCCTTGTCGAAAAGTGCACTCAATGTGGCCCTTCAGTCCATAGAATCGATCAAATTGACCATTTGACCGACGTTGACCGTTACTGTGCTGACGTGGCAGTTAACGGTGATGATGTGGCAGTCCATGATGCTGACGTGGTGGTCGACGGTGCTGACGTGGCAGTACATGTGGGATGATGACGTGGCAGGAGGGGCTGAATTGATTATTTTAACCGAATTCGAGGGCATAATTGATTTTTTTCTCGAGTTTAGGGGCGTAAATAAAAGTTCAATAACTTATTTAATCTTTAAGCTAAAAAATAAAATCTATTAATATTTAAATATTCATAAAATATTAAAAAAATATAAAAACACCATAATGAATAAAATATAAGTAAAAACATTAACGTTATAAATATAAAAAATTAAAAAAATATTTATAAACTATTGGAGAATCTTTCTATTGTTTCTCGTTATGCTACGCGTACTAATGTTCCTTGAACATATTTTCAATTGAGACATCCTTATATTCAAATATTAATAAAGCTAAAATTCTCTTTCATTTCTCTACATCAAATATTAATGAGCATCAATTTGATGTAAAAAAGTGGAAAAATCGAATTCTATTGTTATTCTAGTACAATGTTGATTCCACTAAAAAAATTTAACGAATAGTAATACTCAAAGTGACGAAGTCAAATTTTTTTCTATAAAAGTGTTTAATTTTTAATACTTTATAAAAAGAAATTTATTAAGTTTTTACATTAAATTTTATCATTTTTTAATTTATATTATATTTTAATTTTTTATATAATTTTTAAAATATTTTATTTATTTTTATAAAATAAATTAAAGAATATTTTGATCTTCTGTGAGAGTCTTCACTTTGTTTTTTTTTAAATTATCCTCACTTAATAAAATTATTTATCTAGTTTTAATATTTTAAAATTTTAATAATTTCATAAATTCTTATTTTACAACTTAAATATTAAATATGTTATCAAACTTTTAATTAAAATCAATTATGCCCCTAAACTCAGGAAAAAAATCAATTATGTCCTCGAATTCGGTTAAAATAATCAATTCAGCCCCTCCTGCCACGTCATCATCCCACGTGTACTGCCACATCAGCACTGTTGACCACCACGTCAGCATCATAGATTGCCACGTCATCATCATTAACTGCCACGTCAGCACCGTAACGGTCAACGTCGGTCAAAGGGTCAATTTGATCGATTTCATAGACTAGAGGACCACATTGAGTGCACTTTTCGACGAGGGGCGAAATTATATTTTTGGGTCCAACTCAGGGACAAAAGTACCCCTTTAGCCTTAGTTTTTTAGTATATAAATACGTAAAAAAATATAAAAATAAAATATTTGATTACAACTGCCCAAAATTAGAGTCTGAATGACGGTACAATGCACCAATCAGTTCAGATTAAACTCTTCCACTCTTTCAAACCTATGACCGACTAAGGCCCTTTTAGCACTGCTTAAAAAGAACTTTTGTTAAAAAAATACTAATAAATTTTTTGTTTTTATATTTTTATTATTTAAATTGATTTTTCACATATAATAATATTAATAAATTTTGTGATAACGAAGTTAAACATCATTTACATTCATTTAATTTTACTTTATAATATCATGTCTAAAATAAACATTTTATTTTTTTAAAAGTATTTTTTGACATGTCAAACACTAAAAATCTTACAATTAACTTTTTAAAATCACTTTTAAAATTATTTTCTGACAGCACTTTTAAAAACATTTTTTAAAAGTAATGACAAACTGGCCCTAACGGCCTAACCCGTTAAAAATAGTAATTTATTATTTTAAAAGAATATAGTGCTTTTTATTGACTAAATTGCTTCTTTTTTATGATCTATAACTTAATTTTTTTAAAACAAGATAATGAAATTTTAACTTCCCTTTTACTAGACCAAAATTTATTATTATTTATGCTATGCTTGATAGGGATAGGTGGTAGGAGGATTATATTATTCTTTTCTAAAAAGTTTTCAACCATACCCAAGTTTAGTAGGGATGGCAAAAATACCCGGTCCCGACCCGACCCGACCCGACCGGGTATTTTTCCTAAAATTTCGGGGATCGGGGCGGGGCGGGGCGGGGCGGAAAAAGCATGAAGTCGGGGCGGGGCGGGTTCGGGTATTTGCTAGAAATTCCCCGCCCCGCCCCGCCCCGGTATATTTTTATATTTTTATATATATTTTTATTATATTTATAAAAAAATATCATTATATTTAAATATTTTTATGTGTTTTGAGCTATTTTTTGTTTTTGTTTTGGTTCGTACATTTTGTAAAATTTTGTTAGATGTTGTTCAAGTTTTGATATATTCGATTCTAACGGTCAATGATTCAAGTTTATTCTTTTAAATATGTAGTTTAACACGTGTATAATTTAAAATTGGTTTTATTTTATTTTTTTATATAAGTTTGAAGTCCCTTGAAACCATAATTTGTGATTGTGGTGGAAGATTGGTCGAATCTAACATTTACCGTCGACGAAGATTAATTTTTTTTTAATTTTTCGGGGCGGGTCGGGGCGGGGTCGGGTTTAAGGGTTATTGTATCGGGGCGGGTCGGGGCGGGTAAATTAATATTTTTATTCGGGGCGGGGCGGGGTCGGGTATAGTATCTTATAGGTCGGGGCGGGTTCGGGGCGGCCAAAAACCCGCCCCGCCCCGCCCCGTTGCCATCCCTAAAGTTTAGAAATCACTCCACTGGAGTAGTTTACTGATTAATTATGACCCGGTGGATGTGGAGTAATATTTATGGCAAAGAAATCTTTGTCCAAATCCTTTCACAACGGTGACAGTAAATATTTTGTTTTTTTTTATGTTTTATTTATGTCTTATATTAAAAATTTAGAGTTTATGCTCATCCCCTTGTGTCCTGGTGGTAAAGTTAGATGTTTATCATCTCTTGGGACTCGGGTTCGAACACCAGTAATGTCATGCTGTGTGTGTCGTCTTTGAAAAGACTAAGAAAATTGAACAGATGCTACCCTTGCATCGCACCTGTATATTTTAAAAAAAATTAGAGTTTATGGTTTAGGTTTTAAAATTTAAAATTAAGATTAAAATTTAATTTTGTAGGATTAGAATATAAAAAGAATACGAAAAAAATAGATAGATTTTTATTTGTGTAATAGGGACAAGCAGCAAGAGTGTTTTTGGTGCGAAGACAAGCGCGTACCTGATCTGGAAATTAACATGGCTTGGCATGGCCCCTTCATCTATTTTTGGATATCCATCTTTATTTCCAGACTAAACTATCTATTCGTTACTTCATTTATTTTCGTGTTTTTATTTTAATTGTTCGACTAATACTTTTTGATAAAATAATACTTAACGTTACGTTTAGTGAGGGTTTTGGACATGTTCGATAGGAGTAATGGCACAAAACCCCCAAGAGAGTGGTGTCCGAAAATAGAGAACCTAAATTAAATTATATTTAATATTTGTAAAAAAAATTATAAATTTATATATATAATTATGTGTGTGTGTATATATATAAATAATCTGATACTTAAAACATGCAAAAAATGATACATTTTAAGTGAAAATGTTTGATTTTTAGACTTTTATAATTCAATTTTTTGATGCTCAAAAGAGTAATTTAATAATATTTTGGGTAAACTATACTAATGACCACCGAACTATGGGGTTGGTGTCGATTTGACCACTATATTTTTAATTGTGTTAAATATACCACATAACTATTTAATTGGTTTTAATGTAGCCACCTGCCGTTAAATCCTAACGGAAAGATGACGTGGCAGTTAAAAACAAATTGGTATAATTACACATTTAATCCCTATTACTTAGGCATTCTATCAATTTACTCATAATTTTTATTTAATAAAACAATTAATTATTTATTTAAGTAATGCCACGTGTCACCACCTCATTGGATGACTTTAATTATTTATATTCACCACCTCATTGGAGGGGGAAAATAAATTTTACTTTTCAATGAGAGTGATAGGGTTCGAACTCAAGTCCTCTTGGAAAGAGGTGTGTTTGTTTGCCATCATGCCAAACACACATTTGTGATTAGTTATACAACATTTATTATCTATGTCGAAGTCAGTGTTTGGCTCACTCCTGTACCGAACAGTGAACCTAATCTGTGTTTGTTGCACTCCATTCCTTATCTGTGTTTGTTGTCGTGGTCCTTGAGCTGCCGTGGGAACCTCCGGGAAGAAGGGCTCTAACGGACCCTGAAAGATCAGGTGTGCTATTACCGGAGGACGTTGTGGCCCTGACTTGCTCAAAGAAGAGAACCTGCACGACAACACTCAACGGAAGCCTCTCATTTTGCACAGCATGCATGCAGGCTTCGGCTGACAGCTTCTTGCACTCCATAAACCTGCATATTCTCTTTCTCTCACTTTTGCTGATTCCAGGGTGTTCCTATTATGATAGAAGAAGAAAAGGCTTAAACACAGACTTTTCAACAGTATAAACCAGAGCTAAGATGTTGGAAATTACCTTCAGATACATGTCTATGGCACGGTAAAGTCCGTCATGAGAAGGTCTTGAGATGGATGTTATATGCTCAGCAAGATTGACAAATTTAGAAAGCGGTAAATTTGGATCTCGTGCAATTTCGGCTAGGTAGCCATCAATTAGCTTCGCTACCAACACTTTAGAAGCATCTGGTCCAAACTTGGGGCTTCTTGTACCCTCATTGAATTGCTTTTTAGTGGGGTCAGTTTGAGAAACGTGAGACATGAACTCCTCGACTAAGTTTTGAACCATGTCAACATCATATATTGTTGCTTATCCAATATCATAAATGTATCTGTGATCACAGCCTTTTACTTTTGTTATTCAATGAGAATGAATGGAGATAATGGAAGCTGGTGGGATGGCCGGATTGTGTCTGTGAAGGCCAAATCTTATGAATTTTCCGATAGTCCGTGGGAAAGGTTCACTGTTCGGTACATGAGTAAGCCAAACACACATAGTCTGACTTCGACATACATAATAAATGTTGTATAATAAATCACAAATGTGTGCTTGGCTTGATGGTAAACAAGCATTCCTCTTTCCGTGAGGACCCAAGTTCGAACCCTATCACTCTCATTGTAGAGTAAAATTTATTTTCTTCCTTTAATGGGTGGTGACACGTGTCACCACCTCATTGGAGGGGTAAAATAAAATTATTAACTCAAATATAAATAGTTAAAGTCATCCAATGAGGTGGTGACACGTGGCATCACTTAAATAAATAATTAATTGTTTTATTAAATAAAAATTAGGACTAAATTGATAAAATGCCTAAGTAATAGGGATTAAATGTGTAATTATACCAATTTGTTTTTAACTGCCACATCATCTTCCCGTTAGGATTTAACGGCAGGTGGCTACATTGAAACCAATTAAATAGTTATGTGGTATATTTAACACAATTAAAAATATAGTGGTCAAATCGACACCAACCCCATAGTTCGGTGGTCATTAGTATAGTTTACCCTAATATTTTTTGTATTAAAGTATTTAAAAAAAACTTATATCTCTTTCTGATTATAAATTAAGGGTCTTATCTTCATAAATTGCATAGGCCACAAAATCTTTGAACCATCCATCGTTAAAAATGACAAAGTCATTTCCTTCTTATTATTTTTTTCATTTTGTCTCTCCTAATAAAAAATGACAAGTCAATTTTAGGTAAAAAAATCATATGCCCCTTAATCATGCGCCACATTAAAAATCACTTAAAAATTAAATTCTAAATCATAATCCTAATTTTTACATCTTAAACCCTAAATTCTACCCCTAAAAATACACCTTACCCTTAATTCCCTAAACCCTAATCAAACTCTAAACCCACTATTTTAAAGTGGGGGCATAAAAAGGGCATGATAAGGGATAGACGATTTCCATCCGTCAGTTTTGTAGTTAATTTTAAATAAAAATCCTCTTCTTCCTAAGTATGCACCTCTCTATGCTCCATACTAAAAAACACTTAAAAATAAAATTATGAACTCTAACCTTAAATTCTAAATCTTAAACCCTAAAGCATACACCCTAAAAATACAATCTACCTCAAATTATTTATACCCTACACACTACACACTAACCCTAATTTTTGGTGGGAAATCATATTTAAGGGCATACGATTTTCATCTTAATGGTAAATACTAAAATAGAAAGAAAAAATTTAACGCTAGGTTTTATTTTACTTAAAAAAAATTAGTTGGATGAGTAAAAAGAAACACAAGAATATATGAGATACCAAATAGGTACCACATATCTAATATGTGGCCCTCTCGACTTGAGATTGGAGTGTGGGAGCCATTAATAGCTGCCTTTTCGTACCAATAAGGACACAAGAAAAAGCAAAATCTAAGGTAAAAGAAATGGCTAACACTCGTGGTCGTGGACTACTTCCTTTTCATCACCAAGGGAGCCCCGGATATGACTATGACTCAACAGTTTTCATAGACGTTGGTTTTTATGTGCGGCTCTCTTTTCTTATCCCATGATCCTTTCTGTGTTATATATTGCATGCATTATCTCCTCCGCTCCTCTATTTGTTGGCTTTAAATTTCAGTGGTATGGACCGTTCCGAACAAGGGAATGCCTCCCCGGGAGACCATGAACTGGAGCTAAACCTTCCACACCTGCTGTTTACGAAAACGGTTCGAGAACTCTATGCAAAGATTGTGAATGAGTGGGATTTCCTCAAAAAGTCGGCGTGCCAAACGGCAGCCGGTAGAGCCCTGTGGAAGCATGTGGTTCATGACCCTCTTGCAGATGTGCTTGCAGGAGAAACATATCTAAGAAACCTTCATGAGAAGATTAAGAAAGATCGCCGCAACAATGCTCGGGAAATTTCGGGAGTGATCCTGGCTGTTCGAACCCTTTGGTTCGATTCGAAGATTGAAGCTGTTCTCGATTCCTCGGGCGGTGCAGCTCAAGTTGTTCTCCTTGGTGCAGGTTAGTAATACTAATCACTCGGACTTGTATCCTGCTGTCCTGTCACATTGATTGTTACTGAACTAGATTGCTCAACCATTAGGACTAATGACTAAAAATTCAACAAATGCTAGACAATTATCAGTATAATTTTAGTACCGAAGAACAGATAAGTTCTTCCCCAATTCCGAATCCAAAAAACAGGGGAACAGGGGAATTAAAAGAATGAAACACATTACAATTTTAAAACACTGGACATATTTGCAGGAATGGACTCAAGGGCATATCGCTTAAGCTGCTTGAAGGAAAGTGATGTCTTTGAAGTAGACTTCTCTGAAGTCCTGCAAGTGAAAGCTGCTCTTCTCGAGGAGGCTCTCAAGTCCACGGAACATCTTCGGTTGATGGCCAAGTCCTTAACAAGAGTAGCAGCCGATATTCGAGAGAACGACTGGCTCGAAAAGCTGCAGATCTCCGGGTTTGTGCCGGAAAAGAATACGGTATGGGTTCTAGAAGGCATCATCTACTACCTCTCAAACTCTCAAGCCATGCAAGTGTTGAAGATGGTAGGCGAAAAGTGTGCCCTCACACACACAGTTCTCTTAGCAGATTTCATGAACAAAGCATCAACAACACTCTCAAGTTCCACCTTCCATTTCTATAGTGATTGGCCTGATCATCTCCTGCCTTCTCTAGGATTCTCTCATGTTAAGCTTTCACAAATAGGTGACCCGGACGCGCATTTCGGCCTCATGCACGATCCAATGAATCTGTTCAATAAGCTCCGGAACTTGCCGAGGTCAGTAGAAACGCACCCGGACGACGGAACACCGTGCTGCCGCTTATATTTGGTGCAGGCCTCCGGTTCATCTAATCAAACAGTATCCCTGAAACCACCGCCCCAACGTAGCGTATAGAAATCATATGCCCACACATACTTAGTGATTATGATATAGATGCATGAATGATTATTTGTAGGTTGCTCATTGAATATAATATTCAATTGAACACAAGCAGCAACATGAATATCAAGCTGTAGAATGAATCTTTAAATTGTATAAGTATATATTAGCTCAACCTTCTTCTTTTTTTCTTTTGTAGGAGTATTTGTTCAACCATTTTAATCCTCCTTTGTAGTCTATTCCAGAAAGACTCATATAATTGATTTTTTTGGCCAAAATATATTTTGATTGATATCGCTTAAGCAGGTCTCGAATTCGAGATCTTGTGTATGCAGAAAATTCTCGGAAGACTCAACCACAAAAATTAAGTGTGCGATGCAAACCAATCTAAATTAACAAGGTGAAGTCGAAAAAAACTAAAAAAACAAAAAAATAATCACTGGCTACAATTTTGTGGACCAAACACATGGAAAAGGGTTTATAAAACATATTAAAACGTCATTTTTAAATGGATTGATCAGCCCATCAAAATATGACTTGTTTTGCATACTAAAAGTATAAAACTTCCCAAAACATTTGATAACGTAGCCAAAATGTAATTTACATGCATAAATGCCCGATATAGTTCAAATCCATAAATGATATTAATTAAAGTAGGAATATATTTTAATACACAAGCTGTATAAAAAAATTATACTCTACAATAAAATTTAAAATTTAAATTTCAAACACTACCACTTTAAAACTTAAACTTTAAACTTAAACTTTAAATACTAATCATAAACCTTAAATTCTACACTCTACACACTAAACCTCTAAACTCTAGAATGAAATCTTAAACCCTAAAATTAAAAAGAGCATATATGAACATGCTCATTATGCTTAACTATATCATCTTAGCTTACCGCTTATAGATATGCAAACACATTACCACATACCAGAATTTCATCAATCACCACAACCACATATCGTTGACGGCATTTTTACCAATAATGAGAAATTTAGAGGGTATAACAATTATCATGAAAATCTTCGGTTAATTCTCATAAATTAATTAATTTAATCTCTCTATATATAATTTTAAATAAAATTAACATTGAACACATTTAAAATTATTTACTAACACAAATTAGACATAAGTATTCCCCTAAACCCTAAATTGAACTGCTTATAAAAAAAAATTCACCGCAAGAACACGAAATATTTTCCCATAACAAGCAGTGGAAACTTTGGTTTCTATAAGTGTCTTAGATTTAGGCTTTATAGACTCAATTTAGTGGGTTAGAATTTAGGGGTTGTGATTTATGGATTTAAAATCTAGAGGATAGAGGTTAGGGTTTAGGTTTAAGGTAATATGTTAGACATTTACTTTTTAACTTATAAACCCTAAACTCTAAGCTCAAACCCTAAATTCTAATCATAACCCCTAAATTCTAATAATAACCCCTAAATTCTAAACACGCAAACTTAAACCTCAAAATTCAAAACTTTAAATTGAGTCTATGGACCTAAATCTAAGACACTTTTGGAAACTAAAAATTTTGGCCGCATGCATGATATAATTACTCTAAAATTATACTCATTGTTTTTAAATGACTTAAGGGTTTAAGAAGCCCTTAAACTTTTGAAAAAAAAATCAATTAAGCCCTTAATATTTTTTTGTATCAAATTAAGCTCTTGAACCAAAAAAATTAATCAATTAAACCCTTGAACCAAGAAATGGAATCAATTAAGCCCTTTGACCAATTGTAGAACTAATGTTTTGATATAATAATTGAAAAATGTTTTGGACTGATTTAAAAAGTATTTAAAACATTTCCAAAGTCCAAACAACTTGAAATTATGTTTAGGGAAGCTTTTAAAAGGGTTTTACATGTTTTTCAAAGTCAAACTTCACAAAACCGTCCAGGCGTTTCGAAATGCCCTAAGGTGTTTCGAAACAGGGGATTCCAGTAGCAAAAACGTTTCGATACAAGTATAGAAACGGGCTTTCCTTGGATGAGGATTTTGCCCAGCGTTTCGAAACGGGCTATGCCGTTTCGATACGCCCACGTGGCATTGACCACAACGGTCATAAACCCCAACGGCTATTTTCCCAACTAACTTTTAAATGCAGGCGTTTCGATACGGGTCTAGAGCGTTTCGATACGTGTTCCGAAATGACCAGAAGGCGTTCCGATACGGGTGCCCTGACATACTGCAACGGCTCTTTCTACTTAAAGGGTGTTTCGAAACGCGCACGGCTGTTTCGAAACGGGGAGCTGCAGAACTGCATTTATGGTGGGAATTAAAGTCCTCAACGGCTCAAATTTGATCCCAACGGCTAGTAACGGCTACAAACTCAATTGGGAGTATAAAAGGGACCTCCAAGCATCAAGTAAAGGCTAATGCTCATATTGTCAAACATCAAATGATCAAGAATTGTCTTAGAGCTTAAATTGTCATTTATTGTATAGACAAACACTAGTGAGCCAAAATTGTCAAATTTGCTCAAGTGTTTTAGGTTTTGGGTGAGTGCTTAATTGTGCAAACAAACACCTATTAGAGGGATTTGTGTTTGTTTTATTTATCTCTTTGTAAGAGAGGGTTTCAACCAAGGCTTTTGGTAGAAAGCTTGATTGTGTATAAGGGTTACCTCCTAAGCCTAGAAAAGGGGACGAATCAATAGTGGATTGATTGAGAAATCCTTAGTGGGGAGCTAAGGTAGTGCATGTAGACCTTGGTTAGAAGGTTGAACCACTATAATTCATTGTTTCAATATTCATTTTAGCTTCCACAACCCTTCTACCCAAAAATCCACCTCTCCACCACTTGGTGAGCAACATCGGTTGAACGAATTGAGCACCTCACAACTCAACAATTGGTATCAGAGCTTGGCTCAATCGAAGAGGATTCACATCCTATTGAGAAGGTATGGCAAGCTCGATCACTATTTCATCAACCGGCTCAAATGGCACAATCAATCGACAAACCGCCTTTTTTTGACGGAACTCACTATGCCTATTGGAAGACAAAGATGAAGTTCTTCATCAAATCTAGAGATTACAAGCTATGAGATATAGTTGAAGATGGTCCGTTCGTGCCTCAAAAAAGCAAAGCGGAGTGGAGTGCCGACGATCGCAAGAAGATGAAGCTTAATTTCAAAGCCTTGCACATCTTGTTTTGTGCTTTTGGCCCAACCATCTATGAGAAGATGTCTTCTTGTGAGAGTGCCAAGGAGGTATGTGACAAGCTTGAAGTCACATACGAGGGGACCGATGAAGTCAAGGAGACCAAGATTGGGCTCTTAACCTTAGAGTATGAGAACTTCAAAATGGATCCGGAAGAGAACATCGAGAAGATGTTTGATAGGTTCTCCACCATCACAAATGGTCTCAAAGGCTATGGAGAAGCCATCCCGGAAGAAAAGCTTGTTCGAAAACTCATCTACTCACTTCTCGAGTCTTGGGACTCAAAGAGGACCGCCATCATCGAAGCCAAGAATTTGAAGACCTTGAAACTTGATGAACTCATGGGGTCACTCCTTACTCATCAAATCATGAAGAAGAATAAAGAAGATGAGAAGAAGAGGGAAGAAATTAGAGCTATGATAGAGAAGAAAATCAAAGGGCTTGGCATCAATGCTAGTGTCATGGCTCTCAAATCCTCCACTTGTCATCATGTCTACTCAAGTGAAGAGGAGGATGAAGATGAAGAGATAGTTCATCTCTTCAAGAAGTGTGCCCCGTTCATGAAGAAAGCCTTGAGAGAGCTTGAACGAGAACCCAAGAGAAAGGAAAGGGCAAGCACTTCAAGCCATAAGAAGAAGGCACATGTGGCTACTTGGAGTGA
This sequence comes from Hibiscus trionum, assembly GCA_030270665.1. NCBI lineage: Eukaryota > Viridiplantae > Streptophyta > Magnoliopsida > Malvales > Malvaceae > Hibiscus > Hibiscus trionum. Next base: position 4,567,070 of record BSYR01000016.1, read on the forward strand.
TGAGGACTCCACCGATGATGAACAAGCCAACCTTTGCCTTATGGCCATCGAAGAAGATTCAAGGGTAACTTCTAATTCATCTACTTCATGTTCTTATTCTTTTGATGAATTACAAGATGCCTATGATGATTTGGTTTTGGAGTTTAAAAATCACATTTTGAAAAACAATAAATTGATTTCAAAGTTGAAAATTCAAAATGATTTGATTTCTAAAACCAAACTTGAACTTGAAGCAAAACTCGAAGAGTTTGAATTAAAATGTTTTGATTTACAAAATTTGCTTTAAAAAGTTCAAGAAGAAAAAGATTTGATTTCCAAAGAACTTGAAAAGAAAAATAATTTTGGAAAATCAAATTTTTATGTAAGACAATTCAGTGCCCCTAGATTCAAAAATGGTAAATGTTTTAGAAGTGTTTGGGTCCCAAAAGGACTAACTACTCCAACAAAAAGGGATGACATTGAAAAATGGATTCCTAAGGGGACTAAAATTTGTGCTACTAATGTTCATGGATCCAAAGCAATTTGGATACCAAAAATTACTTGATTGTCTTTCGCTAGGTGTGATGGAGATGTTCAACAAGTCAAACATTGAGGGGGAGCTCCATGCACACAAGGAAGAACACTTGAAGAAGGAAAGCTTCACATCCTCCCTTGGGTTCAAGTGTTGGTAAAAATTTTAGTTGTTTTTGATTTCATTTGTTTATTTTAGTTTAAATTCAACTAGATGATCATAAATGTTGGACTAACATTTTATTGATGCTTTGAGTGAGGGGAGCCATTTTAAAACCAAATTCTTATTTTTGTCAATTTTTACCTCTATTGTTATTTTGAACTTAATGTTTTAAATTTCTTTTTGATATAACAAAAAGGGGGAGAAATGGTTTGAAAATTTGAATTTTCAAATGAATAAGAGGAGCTTTATTTGATTTCATAACTTTAATCTCTTATTCACTTTTTTAAAGTTAAAGGGGGAGAATCTCAAACAATTTTTCAAGTGAGTTTTATTATATAAAAAAGGGGGAGATTGTAGAACTAATGTTTTGATATAATAATTGAAAAATGTTTTGGACTGATTTAAAAAGTATTTAAAACATTTCCAAAGTCCAAACAACTTGAAATTATGTTTAGGGAAGCTTTTAAAAGGGTTTTACATGTTTTTCAAAGCCAAACTTCACAAAACCGTCCAGACGTTTCAAAACGCCTTAAGGTGTTTCGAAGCAAAGGATTACAGTAGCAAAAACGTTTCGATACGAGTATCGAAACGGGCTTTCCCTGGATAAGAATTTTGCCCAGCGTTTCGAAACGGGCTATGCCGTTTCGATACGCCCACGTGGCATTGACCACAATGGTCATAAACCCCAACGTCTATTTTCCCAACTAACTTTTAAATGCAGGCGTTTCGATACGGGTCTAGAGCGTTTCGATACGTGTTCCGAAACGGCCAGAAGGTATTTCGATACGGGTGCCCTGACAGACTGCAACGGCTCTTTCTACTTAAAGGGTGTTTCGAAACGCGCACGGCTGTTTCAAAATGGGGAGCTGCAGAACTGCATTTATGGTGAGAATTAAAGTCCTCAACGGCTCAAATTTGATCCCAACGGCTAGTAACGGCTACAAACTCAATTGGGAGTATAAAAGGGACCTCCAAGCATCAAGTAAAGGCTAATGCTCATATTGTCAAACATCAAATGATCAAGAATTGTCTTAGAGCTTAAATTGTCATTTATTGTATAGACAAACACTAGTGAGCCAAAATTGTCAAATTTGCTCAAGTGTTTTAGGTTTTGGGTGAGTGCTTAATTGTGCAAACAAACACCTATTAGAGGGATTTGTGTTTGCTTTATTTATCTCTTTGTAAGAGAGGGTTTCAATCAAGGCTTTGGGTAGAAAGCTTGATTGTGTATAAGGGTTACCTCCTATGCCTAGAAAAGGGGACGAATCAATAGTGGATTGATTGAGAAATCCTTAGTGGGGAGCTAAGGTAGTGGATGTAGACCTTGGTTAGAAGGTTGAACCACTATAATTCATTGTGTCAATATTCATTTTAGCTTCCACAACCCTTCCACCCAAAAATCCACCTCTCCACCACTTGGTGAGCAACATCGGTTGAACGAATCGAGCACCTCACAACTCAACACCAATTTTGATCATTAAATCTCGACAGTTTTTTAGATTTTTTGGTGCAATGTGTCGTGTCACAGTGTTTCCACTTGACATTTGCATAATTTTTTATTTTATTTTATTTTATTTAAAAAAAATCTTTAAAATTTCTAAAAAATATATAATAAATATTGTTTTGGAAAAAATTGTAAATGCAACATGATAGTACTGTAGTAATATCTAAAGAAAAAAATTGTTAAGATTTAATGGTCAAATTGGTCAAAGAACTTAATTGATTCAACTTCTTGGTTCAAGGGCTTAATTGATTAATTTTTTTTGGCTAAGGACTTAATTGGATGTAAAAAAAATTTAGGGGCTTAAATGATTTTTTCCCCAAAACTTTAAAGGCTTCTTACACTGTTAAGCCTTTTTAAATTGAATTAATATTTGAGAAAACTACACCGGTGGTCCCCAAACTATTACCATTTTCCTATTTTAGTCTGCAAACTATGTTTTTCGACAAAATCGTCCATTCTGTTACATAGTTCTCCTGTTTTAGTCCCCGGCGTTAAATAGCTAACGGTTTTGCTGACGTGGCATTTTTTTAAGAGGAGAGAGAAATGATTAAAAAATATTTTAAAAATGCCACATCAGCAAAATCGTTAGCTATTTAACGTCGGGGGACCAAAACAGGAGAACTATGTAACAGAATGGACGGTTTTGCCGAAAAACATAGTTTAGAGACCAAAATAGGAAAACGGTAATAGTTTAGAGACCACCAGTGTAGTTTTCCCTTAATATTTTATGTACGTACAATAAATTTGTTTACACAAGCATGTTTATTTAAGCTTTAAAGCTTAAAATCTAAATCTAACCCTACATCCTTAAACCATAAATCCTAAACTCTAAATTCTAATCCTAAAAATTCAAAATACTAAAACTAAATTCTAATCCTAAAAATTCAAAACCCTAAAACTAAAATCTCTAAACCCTAAATTAACTTAAACCCTCGATCCTTAAAAAATAATTACTCGTGTAAATTAAAGTTTATACCGACAATATATTAAATATTGGATAAATATTCTATACACAGGCGGTGGAAACTGAAAGTTTCCACAAGCGCCTTAGTTTTAGGGTATAGAGAGTTAGTTTAGGGTATAGGGTTTAGGGGTTTAGGTGTAGGGGGTTAGAATTTAAGGATAATTATTTCAATTTAAGATTTAGGGTTATAATTTAGTGTTTATAAGTTAAAACTTAAATCCTCACCGTGTTACCCTATAAATTAAACACTAACTTATAAACCCTAAATTATAACCCTAAACCTTAAATTGAAACAACTATCGCTAAATTCTAAACCCTTACACCTAAACCTCTAAACTCTATACTCTAAACTAACTCCCTATACCCTAAAACTAAGGCGCTTGTCAGTTTCCACCGCATGTGTATATGATATTAATCCTTAAATATTTATACTTTTAAATTCCACGAAATCATTTTTTACAAAATTTGTTCAATTTTGATAACTCAATATTATTCAACTGGTAGTAAGCTTAGTGGTCCAGAACCGACGATTAGGGCTTCGGACCAGGGTGCTATTTTGGTCCGCGTTCTAGGCACGCCCACTGTTTCTCCCCCACATCCTCTCCTCGTTGGAGCTTCACTTCTGCAAAGACAAAACTGCAAGTCATAATGGAAGACAAAACTTCTCAGTTCAAGGTACGCTAACACCCCCACGCCCAGGAAAATATCACTTCAAGTTTGACTGATCGCTACTTGTTTGATGCAGATAATATTGGGGTCGTCTTCCATAACTCGTCGTACGATATTAGCTGAAATGGGATATGAATTCACACTCATGGTAAATTTCATTACTACTAGGAAATTTTAATTCAATTGTTAGTATTTTAAGGACAATAAAGTTTCAGTTTTTTTTTTTTTTTTTTGCAGAGTGCAGATATTGACGAGAAGGCTATCAGAAAGGAGAAGCCGGAGGAGTTGGTCATGGCTCTGGCCGAAGCAAAGGTTCTCTTTTTACTTAATTTTGTAGTGCTTATTTGGAATGATTGTTTTAGTCCTCGTGAAAAGGTTTAGACTTTAGAGTCTATACCAATGTTGTATTTATTGCTTTGAGCAATTTTTAATCTTGTTTTTTTTTTTTTTTACTTTATTGTGCTTTATTAGTGTTAATATTGTGTAATTAGAGGGAATTTTTCAAGTTTCTTTTGTCGATTCCATTGCATCGAAACTATGAACTATCAGTGATCAAGAGAGCTAGTAAAACCTGTTTCATTATCAGTGGCATAAGTGCCAATGAGGGCTCCAACCATGTTTTTATTGCAACTTAAGTCTAATAGGCTGCTTATTTTGAATCACATTTCTCAGTAAAATCCGGGTTTTGATCCGTGGTAGATGTACTGCAAAAGAATAAAAATGAAGTATGCCTAATCAAGAGACCTAGACCGATCTTACTCTTAGCCTTTGTATATTCCCTCTTCGGATCATTTGCATGCACAATCTTTCTTATTCATTGTTTCCACTGCTTCTGTTTCTGTTTCGTGCTGCATGTTTTTGTGTTTGTATATTCCGTTTCTTAGGCTTAACCGGATTGAAAATTTTCAGGCAGATGCTATCTTACAGAGGCTCCCCATTGGTGATTATGTAAAGGAAGCTGAGCCAACGTTACTAATTACTTCTGATCAAGTAAAAATCTATTCCTTGGATATGCTTTAGAGTTCCCGAAATGTTTAATTATGCTATACAGCCTTTGTTGCATGTGTCAATCTTCTCTTGTAAATGTTATTTGGCTCTTTCAAAGAAAGTTGATGCTTAAACCATATATTGGTGAATCAGTTCCCACCTTCAACCTTTAACGAGGTTCCTTTAATTCAATGCTTCCTTAAGTAGATGCTGCAACGGATTTGTTCCGTTTCATAATTAATGTGAAGTCTTTTGACGGTAATTTTTCAGTACTTTTTAAGGGGCCAGTGTCTCACAATTAACCAGATTTACCATCTCCTCCTGGTAGAAGTGCTTTCTCTGTTTAGAAACCAAATAGTTGCAAGATACGCAGGACTGCTATGTTGGCTTATCTTCCACTGAATTTTTAATGTGCCTAAATTGGTGATAATTCATGCTCTTAAGCGTTGGCACATTTAACATTTTCATGTTGTAGGAAACATAACTTTTCTACTTCTATACCTCACTGTTATTGTTAAATGATCTGGAGGTGGTAGTCTATGAAGGTGTTATAAGGGAAAAACCAGCCAGTGCGGATGAAGCACGTGAGTTTTTAAAAGGTTTGTCTTAATATTCTCGATCCAAATCCTACTGTTCTACTCTTCCAGAACTTTACTGATTAACCATTTCTGCAGGCTATTCGGGTGGGCATGCTGCAACAGTGGGATCTGTTCTAGTTACCAACCTTAAAACTGGATTCAGAAAAGGCGAATGGGATAGAGTGGAGGTATTAACCGCTTTCATTCTTGATTTGGATTTGCTAAACAGGAAATCTCAGCACTTGCTTGAATTAACAGATTTACGATGTTCTAGTTCGGTGTCTTTTAAGAACCCTGGAACATACTGTAACACTGTTTTCAAGTATAAATGTTACAATGTATTGTATAGAACAATAGATGAAAATGTTTTGGTTTGGACCCCACTCTCATTCCAATTTCCTTTCATTCCTTGGGGGGGGGGGGGGGGGTTGTGATTGTTCATCTTTCCTATAGTAGCCACAGAATATGAAATAGTAAGGAAGGACATATTTTACTCTACCTACTTTCATACATGTTTCTGTCACCATGTTCATGTTCCCTAAGCTAAGGGGTAAAAAAACAGTCATTATCGAGATCTGTGCTGTGTATGCCTTGGAAGCTGCCTGGAAGTATGCTAATTCAATTGTCGGCACTTGAGCGTGACAGTACTTAAACGGGGATAAAATCATGTTGATAATGTGGCTTAACACTTTGTTTTACTGTTATCATTTTTTCATTTTTAATGTCGTGCAGATATATTTCAATCAAATACCAGATGAAATCATTGAGAAATTGGTAAGTTTTTTTTTTCTTTTCTTTTTTATGAAAATTTCCCCCACCTTTTTGCTTACGGCCGGGGCAATGTCATTGTTTCTTTATGTGTTGATCAGATTGAGGAAGGGGATGTACTGTATGTTGCTGGAGGACTGTTGATTGAAAATCCTTCGATACAGCCATATGTTAAACAAGTGGTTAGTTTGATTATTTATGTGAATCTAAAGTTTGACAAACTAACAAACTGCAAAATAGTTCACATTCGTCTAAGATGTTCCGCTTCTTAAAGTTTGCGGCAAGAATTCGTAAATATGCTTCTTGCTCCATATTTTCTAGGCAACTTCAACACATGACCCTATATATATATATATATATATATATATATATATATATATGAGTGTTGTTCTTCCCTGATTTTCATGCATTTGGAAGGTTGTTGGAGCAATATACCGAATGCTGATGTTTCAAGAAAAAAATCGGAGTAATACTTGATTAGGCGGATTCGAAATGTTGACGAATCGAATGTGAACAGCATCTTTTGGATTTCCACTATTCTAAAAGCTTTTCTTTCTGGACATCAGAGGTTAGATAAGATGTGGTTTTGGTATCTTCGCTTTGCAGGTAGGGACGATCGACAGTGTGATGGGATTGCCGAAAGCTCTCACAGATAAGCTCTTGAAGGAAGCTCTCATTTGATTCCATTGTTGCAACTTCATTTCAAATTTATCATCTTATTTAAGCATTACTGTATTTTCGGCATGTAAGACGCCGCAGTTTAAGAGAAGAGATTGTAAATGTTAAGATTCGATCTAATTACGCTTCTTTTTTAGCTAAATATTTGACTGGTTTATAGTGCCCACCAAACTCGCCCATAGCCAAAATCATTGTCAAAAGCTATTTATATGGCCAACTAGATTTTCTCATACCAAATGATCTCATCTTTGATAAGTTCAAAGAATTCAATCATATCTTTAATTTTGAATTTCAAAAACAATTTGGATTTGATAAATTTAGCCATTTGATTCAAGTGAATGGATTAGATTATTGATAATATAAAGAGTGATATTTCGCATGGATTAATTATCATTTTTTTAAATGTTTATGAGAATTCTAAAATTCAAGGCCACGAAAATTTGCATTGACGTTAACAATAGATTTTGGAAGAAAACAAATTCACCAGGAAGAAAACAAAAGCTTGAATTATAGCAACCACTTGAGTCTTAACAATGACGAAAACTGGAAAAATTCTTCTTGAAGAATCAAGAACCACTCTTTAGCCTTTATATTAGATTCCCATTTCCCCACCTTTATTTTTTCTCGAGAAAGTATGAAGCTTGAAATTTTCCACAACATTACTTGCGCTATTCATTTTCACTTTTCTGTTATTTAAAGTTCAAACCTTTGGAATCTTTTGTAAATCTATTTATAGATTTTGTCAGTCCCAACAACACACCTACTACCACTCTCACGTGCCCCCGGTTCATTACCGTTAACGGAGCCAGCCGGCAGCAGCAGCACCATGAACCAAGGGGGTGTAGCCACCGTCAATGGTGGGTCGGGAACGGGCTCAGTCGGTGTTCAGATCCAACAATCCCGAAGGCTCCCGGATTTCCTTCAAAGCGTTAATCTCAAGTACGTAAAACTGGGCTACCACTACTTAATTTCCAATCTTTTGACCCTCTGTTTTATCCCTCTGATCGCTGCGATATCGATCCAAGTTTCTCAAATGAATCTTGATGATTTACGCCAGTTATGGCTTCACCTTCAATACAATCTAGTCAGCATCATCATTTGCTCTGCTATTCTAGTCTTCGGGTTAACAGTCTTCATCATGACCCGACCCCGACCCGTCTACCTTGTCGATTATTCTTGTTACCGTGCTCCCGACCACCTTAAAGCTCCGTACGGTCGTTTCTTGGAGCACTCAAGGTTGACCGGTGATTTTGATGAATCGTCCCTCGAGTTCCAGCGCAAGATTTTGGAGCGCTCGGGGCTGGGGGAAGAGACTTACGTGCCTCAAGCAATGCATAATATTCCCCCGACGCCGTCTATGGCGGCGGCGAGGGAAGAAGCCGAGGAGGTAATGTACGGGGCTTTAGATATTCTTTTCCGGAACACGAATGTCAACCCCAAGGATATTGGTATTCTTGTTGTGAATTGTAGTTTGTTTAATCCGACGCCTTCGTTGTCGGCCATGATTGTGAACAAGTATAAGCTAAGGGGAAATATTAGGAGTTTTAATCTAGGTGGGATGGGGTGTAGTGCTGGTGTGATTGCCGTTGATCTTGCTAAGGATTTGTTGCAGGTCCATAGGAATACGTATGCTGTTGTTGTGAGTACTGAGAATATTACTCAGAATTGGTATTTTGGGAATAAGAAGTCCATGCTGATACCCAATTGTTTGTTTCGAGTCGGGGGTTCTGCGGTTTTGCTTTCGAACAAGTCTATGGATAGGAGGCGAGCTAAGTATAAGCTTGTTCATGTGGTAAGGACTCATAAAGGAGCCGACGATAAGGCGTTTAGGTGTGTGTATCAGGAACAAGATGATGCGGGGAAGACTGGTGTTTCGCTGTCTAAAGATTTGATGGCAATCGCCGGAGGTGCGCTTAAGACGAATATCACGACCTTGGGTCCTCTGGTGTTACCGATCAGCGAGCAGCTTTTGTTTTTCTCAACTTTGTTGGTGAAGAAGTTGTTCAATGCAAGTGTCAAACCTTATATTCCAGATTTCAAGTTGGCATTTGATCATTTCTGTATACATGCTGGTGGGAGGGCTGTGATTGATGAGCTGGAGAAGAATCTGCAGCTGCTGCCGATACATGTGGAGGCTTCTAGAATGACTCTCCATCGTTTCGGAAACACTTCTTCGAGTTCCATTTGGTATGAATTGGCATACATCGAGGCTAAGGGGAGGATTCGGAATCGCAACCGTGTGTGGCAAATTGCATTCGGAAGTGGTTTCAAATGTAATAGTGCAGTCTGGCAAGCACTCCGGAATGTGAAGCCGTCAAGGAATGGTCCCTGGGAAGATTGCATCGATAAGTATCCTGTGAAATTAGCCACCTAACCGGCAAACATTTCGAGTTGGATTCTACATTTAGACGGAGTATTTCATCGAGAGGCAAACATTCTTTATCTGCTTCTTGATGTGTCTTTTTTAGTCGGTCATTTTTCTCAGCATGTTGTCAAATTTGGGATACCATTGAGTTTTATCTTCTGCAGTTCCTGCATGTCTGGAGTTCTATCATGTAGACTTTTGCTCATTTTGTACTATAATTCTCAATGCATTTCCTTGTTATAGATATAATTGATGTATAATAATACCTTTATGGTGTGGCAAAGGACCACAATGACAATACTTTGAATAGTGATGCTTGCTTTCCTGCTGAAGAGAGAGGTACCCATTTAGCTGAACCTATGTTATTCGAACTCGAATGTAATGTCTAGCATCGCTATGCGCGCAGCACGTATAATTACTTTATTTTTATAGCTTTTTCATGTCTTTAGATGAACTTATTGTGTCTGGAATCTGGATAGAAATAACAAGTGATGTAGAAATACAAGCCAGGAACAATAGATGCTAGCCAGAAATGCTTTCAAGTCCAAAGAAAGATGAGATTATAAACAAAAAATTTAGAACTAAAGATCTCTCTAGTGAGATCATTACAAAAGGTGGAGAATTGGATTCTTGTAAAGTAGAAATGAAAAAGAAAAGCTCATCGGAAAGACCGTTGGATTTCTTCCAGTGTTTTGCCTTTCGTCTCCGGGACCCAAAGAGCCACAAATACGATACTGAAAGCGCTTACAAGCATGTACATCGTAAAGGTTCCTGTTGCAGGTGAAGGGAGCTTGAGTTAATTCTTACTGAATACGAGTTAATATTCGTATTATGTTTGTGTTCGTTTCATAGCCTAACTATGACTTATTCTACACATGTTTTGTAGCGTTGGTGTCCGAAATGGCACACATACCTCCGCTGCTCCAGTCCAAAAGCAGGTTGGCAGTCATTGTAACCAGCCACGCACAGAGCCAGTTGGATAGTGTCGCTACGCTTCCGCCAAGACCCTTTATATTTACTGGAAGAATCTGCAATGAAAAAATGAGCATATTAAAAGATGCAAGTGAGATCATGGTAGACAAGTCATCGATCGAATCGAATGGATTCCAGTGATCAATACCTCCGACATTATAACCCAAGGAATCGGCCCCATTCCCAGAGAGAAAGTAATCACCAGTGCCTGGAAAAAAGGAACCAGTTAGACAATTGCCTCTTAACAGCAGCAGCAGCATCAGAACAAGGAAAAGTAACATACCACAACTCCAACGACTGACAAGATGCCCATGATGTTATAAAGGCTAGAGTCACTTGATACCACATCCTGGATCATTAATCAAAATGGTGACAATTTACGTCAAATTAAAAGACAAATATCGGGCATATACCCGAATCTAGCACTCACAACCAAGTCTGAGTAACATAGATTGAATCGTATATGGATTTCGGTTTGTGTTGGGGTATTGTCAATAGAAGAATCCGCCATTATTACCTTTAAAAAGAATGAGACAGCAACAACTAGGAGGCTGAGAGTTGTTCCAATAGTGGAGACCTGAAATAAGTAAAAGGGAAACTATAATCTCTTTTGATTGTAGTAAACTAAGGGGCAAGTGATATATTGATATCCATATGCTTATGCACTTAAGTGAAAGGGACGAGGTCGTTTTACCAGTAAAATCAGAGTAAACTTACAATAAGCAGGAGTCGTCGTCCGGTTTTGTCCACCAACCATGTGGTTATAGCAGTAGCAATGACCTAATTGCATATATTCCGAAGTTCACAATATTTCGATTCAGAAGTTTCTCATTATGAACCGAAAAATCCGATGAAAAAGGAGAAAAGAAAAAGGCTGGTGGCACTTGTTCAAGCTATACCTGAACGGCACCAAGTGCAAAAGTAGCTATGTTGCTTGATCTAATTCCTGCTCAAAGGTTCACATCATCAGGTTAATGACTACTGTGTAAACATGCTTAAGCTTTACCAGCACTAATGATTAAAAGATTCAAGAATTCTTGTCTGGGAAATGTTTCCATAATGTGTAAACAAGCTTAAGCTTACCAGCAGCTTCAAAAATGGTACTGGAATAGAATAGAACACCATTAATGCCTAAAAGTTGTTGCAGCATAAGTAGTACGATTCCGACCTGAAAGATATCGGTCCATCAAAACTAGTATGGTAAGGTTGTTACCTAGACCAAGTCATATTATTGCAATTAAAAGTACCATCAATGGAAACCAATATCTCCTATGTTTGAGTTCTGCGAACCGAACTGTATTTCTTTTAGTTGATGATGCTACAGATCTCTGTGAATTTAAAACAGAACAATGTATACAAATGAATCATAGTTTTGAAACCAAGTTGAAAGATGTGCAATTGAAGAACAAGCTGTTTAACTGCTTACTGTTACCTTGATTTCGTTCACTTCGATAGAAATATCAGTATCGAAACCTCTGAGAACTTGTAAAGAAGTTTCAAAATCTTCGGTCATTCCCATTTTTGCCTAAAATTCAGGGAAGGAAACTTGAATTAGATAATCATAACTATCTATGTGAGCATGCTTGAGTAATAAAACCCGGTAACCTACTTCTCAAGCTTACCAGCCATCGCGGAGATTCCGGAATGAAAAATAGACCTGGTATCAAAACTGTACAAGGAATGATTCCTGCCAAAGAACACAAATACCAATTTCATTCCTGCCAAAGAATGCTGCAAATGTTTTCAACAAATGATGATGCAGCCATGAGAATGACGGCGGCGGCCGATGATTACCTAGAACTGCAAGTATCCTCCACTCTACAAAAAGTCCCAGCAAATAGGCCACCATTGTTCCAATTGTGACAGACAACTACATAATGTAACATGCATATTTTTCAGTAGTCCAACAAGTGAATATTCAATTATTCATCAAAAACACTCTTGGTGAACAGATCCAGAGCCAACCTGATTAACTGAACCCAAGCCCCCCCTCAAGTTTTCAGGTGCTATCTCAGCTATATACACAGGCACCTGTACATGCAAACACAATTAATACTCTCAACAACACCATGCTACAAAATTCAAATCCTAATCACCAAAGCATAGTTCGCCGTTACCGTATACGAGATTATTCCCACACCGAAACCTTCCAACAATCTCCCCATGTAAAGAAAAGATGAATCCTGGAAAATGCAGCAAGCTTTATTGTAGGCGTAAACGGTGGAGTTTGGATAATATAATCACTAGGAACTCACTCTTGCAAAGGATATAGCAAGCCATCCAATTATATTAGGAATAGCAGCAATCATCAAAGACTGACATGAAAAATTAAGAAACTGAACTTAGTAAATCCAAAACAAAACAAAACTGTGATTCTGTGAAGATAAATCAGTGATTGGATTACCCCTTTTCGCCCTATATACTCTGCAATCTGACCACTGGCTATTGCTCCAACCATGGCTCCCACATTTGATAAAGAACCAAATACAGAATACTGTCCCCCCAAAATAGGACTCATTAGCCGAGTCAAGTCACCAAACCAAAGAAAAACAGTAATAATTTGTACCTCTGAGACTGTTAATCCAAGGTCCTTGACGATTGCAGATTGTGTAGGAGAAGAGTAGCCACACTAGAAACAAACGAAACCCAGTTCAGAACTTCCACTGTACTCAAAATCTAAACCAGAAAAGAAAGAAAATAAGTTGTAACTTACAGTGAAACCGAATTGGATAGGACCCAAAGCCACAATCAAAACGCAGGCTACAACAGAGATGGAGCTATCACGCATAGCTTGAGAAGAGCTCAGCATACTTGAGCCCATCCTGGAACCCATTCGATACCAGCTTCCGGTATGCAGAAATGGCTTCCGTAGATCCCTCCCGTCCTCAGAATCATCTCTGAAACTCATGCTTTTCCCTCTCTTTGATCACCCAGATGAGAAGATGAACAGATATTTTATAAGCTGGAAGACTGAAACAAGGAATTAAAAGAACATGGATTTCTGAGAGAATTACTACTTATTCTAAGGTATGAAATGACATCTACCAGGAAAAAATATGTTGATAAAAGGAATTAAAATGAATGAATGTGATAGATGCCTGCCATTGATGGGTAACCACGTCCACTTGCACTGTTTTAACCTGTTGTTAGAATTTAGAAAAGCTTTTTACTTTATAAAACTGAAAACTTTATCGTTTTTTTTATTTTCTAGAGAAGAAATCATGATGCAGAATACAAGGAAGAAATATCTTTTATTTTCCTATGCAATAGACAGAAGTCGCATGTAGACATTGATTGCCTGAGTAGCTGTTCGATTGGAACTCAACTACCAGTCCTCGCTGTTAAACCCACCAACAGAAGCTTGGCATTTGGCACGGTGTGAGGTAAGCTTGTCTGATTTTCTATTCTCTGGGCAAAAATATATGGAAAGTTCCACATGACGTGTAGAAACAAACTAGGAAAATAATTGTTTGGAAGGTATTAGTATATAAATTTTTTTTGAATATGTTGGTGTGATGCAAGGATAGTAGCTGTTCAATTTTCTTAGTCTTTTCAAAGAAAGGCACACAACATGGTATTACTGGTGCTCGAACCCGGGTCCCAAGGGATGATAAACATCTACCTTTACCACCAGGACACAAGGGGATGAGCAGTATTAGTATATAATTTATGTATTGTTTTCATGATTGAGGATGATTAAATTGTAACTCCGGATGATTTTTTCTATTAAGTAAATAGATATTATATTCTGCACATTAATATTAGAATTTAAATTTATACAAAATGAAAATTTATCATTTTAAATTAGGATAAATATTCTATACACAACCGGTGGAAACTGAAAATTTTCACAAGCGCCATAGTTTTAGGGTATAGTGTTTAGGGGTTTAGGTGTAGGGGGTTAGAATTTAGGGATAGTTGTTTCAATTTAAGGGTTAGGGTTATAATTTAGGGTTTATATGTTAAAACATAAATCCTCACCATATTACCCTAAAAACTAAACCCTAAATTATAACCCCAAACCTTTAATTGAAACAACTATCTCTATATTCTAACCCCTTACACCTAAACCCCTAAACCATGTACCCTAAACTAACTCCCTATACCCTAAAACTAAGGCGTTTGGCCAGTGTATAGGATATTAATCATTTAAATTAGTCTCTAAACTCTTAATCGTTCTAATTACATCTTTAAACTATGACTATCATTTTGAATTGGTCCCGAAACTTTAGAACATTCCAATTTCATTCCTAAATTATAACCCTCATTCTAAATAATTTGAGACTAATTTAGAATGAGTCATAGTTTAGGGATTATATTAGAACATTTATGAAGTTTAAAGACTAATTTAGAACGAGATCATAGTTTGAGGACGCTCGGTAGAATTAACTTTATTTTTATGTTTATTTTTTTAAATATTATAAAGGCTTAATGCATGATTTAATCTCTAAATTATATACATTTTCCCACTTTAATCCTTTTACTATTTTTATGGGACAAATCATGACCAAACATTATTATTTTTCCCATATTAGTCTTCTCTATTGTTACCAATGTTGGCACATAATGCTTATTAGAACACACCACATGGTACATTTAATCAAAAGTAAAAGCACTAAGTGAGAAATTATTAGATGAACCCGGTTCACAACGTTATCTGTGGTCTTAGCCAATAATGTTCATTCATTTAATTTTAACTTTCAAATAACTATTATTTTTTATTGACATGTAGGAAAAATGTGAAAATTTACCTTAAAAAAAGTAGATGAATAAACTTTATTGACTGAGATCACAAATGACGTGAAACTGAGTCATGATCTAATAATTTTTCGGACTAAGTGCAAAAATATATGAAAAGTTCCACCTGACGCGTAGAAACAAACTAGGAAAATAATTATTTGGAGAGGATTTTTCTGGAAGTTATTAGGAAATAGTTTATGTATTGTTTTTATAATTAAGGATGACAAGTCTGTAACACCCGATGGATTTTAAATTTTAACGCTTCAAGTCAAGGGCGAATGCATTAAAAAAAAATTGGGTGCAAATGATTTCATTAATTTAACTAAAATATTTTTCAAACCTATTATAAAGTATAAAAAATTAAAAAAAATATATATATAACATATAAAAGCCGACCCTACTTGATTTTTTAAATATATACTCAACAATATTTATTGTAGTATTATAAGAATTTCTCAAATCTCATATCCACTATGACTCACTATAGATAAAAATCTTCTACCCCTTTTCGGTGCCCCTATATATGCCCCAAGACCAAAAAATTAAATTTCAAGCCCTGACCCTTAATTCTAAATCCTAAACCCTACACTCTATACCCTAAAAAATATATCATACCCTAAATTTCCTAAACCCTAAACCTAATTTTAAATGTGGGACATAAGTAAGAGCACCGAAAAGGAACATAAGATTTTCATTCTCCACTATATATGTTAAAATATGAAAAAAAAATATGTTTAAATTTAATTGTAAACATTTACAATGCTAGATTTGACGAAGGTTTTGACTATTTTTTTTTGGATCAAGATATAACTTCATTTCACAGAAAATTTAAAAAGAAAACCAAATAGGTGGGACTGAATCCCGGTCCCATAACATCAGGCCCTTACATTTTTTTGCATTCTTTGCTAACCAATTGGCGGCCTGATTACAAGAACAGGGAACAAAGGAGAAGGAACAAAAGGTGAAAGATCTAACTGAAGATCTAATATCCTCTTTCACAGCGGATGATGTCCAAGGCGATTGTGATCCCCCATTGGGCCTGGTAATTGCTGCCTTGCAGTCGGCTTCCAAGATAACGTTACCGAAGCCATTTCTAAGGGCCAAAGAGACCCCAAGTCGAATAGCCATCACTTCTGTTACTTTAGCAGACAGGGCAACGAACGAGTCCGAGATTCTCTGGAGAAAAGCGATAGCCGCAGCTGAATAGAGAAGGAAAAACCAAACATGTAAATATCACCTTGTTGTTTACCAATCCCTTCCATCCATTTACCGAAGAAGTCTTGCAAAAAGCAAAAATTGAGATAAAGGTTACAAAACAATTTAAATATTTGGTAAGTTTGGAAATGGATATCAAATTGTATTGAAAATTGGGTTAAAAAAAGCAATAGAAAGATTGTCGTAAAGAATTAAAGTGATGGAATTCAATAAGGGTCAGGAGATGGGTGTGATTTTACCAATAGGCAATTGGACAACTGAGTTAGAAGCACAATGAATATGATAATCCAAGCAATGACAATCATGAGTCATGTGATTAGTTGTACCAGTACGTTCATTACTGGGTACCCGTCCTTCAAGTAATATATTTTTCAGCCCGTGTCTTGGCATATGAATATCAGGTATCCGGTTAACGTTTTTAATTAAAAATATATAAAAAAAAGCATGCATTACTTAACTCTATATAATTTAAAATTAAAAAATATATATATTAAAAATATCGTGTCGGGTATTCAATTATAGAAAATTTTCGGTTCAAACCCGGTTCAACTACTCGAGAAAAATCACGGGCCGGATACCTGACCTGATCAGGTAATATTTTTTTTAGAGAAATGCCAAATTTTTTAAGGTTCGAATTGTCGGGTCAACGAACCGGATCACTCGGGTCGAATATTTTTAAATACCCCTATTAATACCAAGAATCCATTGAAAGTATCGGTGTGGACGACCATCGTCCATCTCCAAAATTTCCGCCATAGAAAGTATCGGCCCAAAACGTTTCATGAGAGAATTGGATACATATCATATTATTTAAGTTTTGAATTATTCGAAAATTAAAAAAAATAGGTCTTCTGTTGTATTGAGATTAATTGTTATATTATTTCTTTTGAGTGTAATTTAATTTTATATAATTATTTATTATCTTGACTCTTTTAAATTTTACTTTTATCCAATTTAATCTTTAAGGTATTTTTCTCTTCATTTTTGTTATTTATTTATTACCTATTTCTTTGGATGTGGCCCACTTGTTAACACTGCTTTGATTTCTTGGGATGGACCGAATGAAATGGATTGAAAAGAATAACTCAAGTACCTCGTATCACGGGCCACAAAAAATATAGCGGAAAGTATAAAATGCAACGGGCTCCCACGCGCTCCTCGGTTCTCCTTCAAACACCCGGAGTCTCAGTTTTTCAATTTGTCCGTCCGTGTCCAGTTGGGTGCTTGGTCGGAAGTACGGACGGCTTGGCCTCCGTCTTAGGGCCATCGGTAACTGGAACAGGTGAGGGCGACGTTAGCTGGTGGTTTACTCTTAGGGAGCTGCGATGGCAGATCAGGTGTGGGCAAGCTTTGATCGGGGCTGCTTTAAGCGTCAGATTTGTTGACGGAGGAGTGTTCCTTGAAGAGGCAAAATATTGCCAGGGCAACCGAGAACTCAAGCAAGGCCACTGTTGCCTTGAGAGTGGGCCGTCGTCGGGGAGATGCAAGATCAGAAGATTTTCATGTGTTTCGACGGAAGTTTTCAGGGGCCTGGGTTGCCGGACTCTCTCAGGACTGCCCGGTGGTCAGGCTCTGGTTGCCGGAACCTTTCTGGTGAATGAATTTCGGCCCGGCAGAAGAATCTGGATGATTGGTTGGGACGCCTAGTTGTCAGGTTGTTTTAGTTTCAGATCGGAACTAAGGGAACTGCCTAGGTTGTCTCTCTTTGATCCCCGGCATGAACCTATCTTACCGAGTCCCCGCCAAACAGATCCCAGGTTCCGGCTGGGGTCTCGGCCTGCCGGAGAAGCTAAGGTTGCTGCGTTGATCGCTGTGCAGCTCAAGGACATGGGCATTTCTGTATTTTCACTAGCACGATACCATTTTTATCCATATCCAGCTGTTAGATCTATTACTTTCCATTTTAAGCAAAGCATTCCCTTCTGTCAAGGGATATGGAAATCTTTTGGGTATTGGTGCTTGGCTGAGCTCCGAAAGTCAATGTTTTTTAGAGTCGGATGGGATCCGGGCGGATCTATCCATCCTCGTGAGATTCGGGTTATACGGATCCAGTCTTCCGAAAATCGAGATTTATTTTCAAGCGCGTCAGTTTCAATATCAATTGACTATGTAGTACAGCCATAGTATTTAGGATCTTGTTTTTCCGCGATTTTGATAACAAGGTCCAATCCCACTATAGGATTGGGAGCCTGCCTCCGGATGGAACTCTCCTAGAAGAACAGGAATTTCGCATTTGCCCTTTCTGCTTCGAGGTCTTCTTGTGGCGGATGTTTCGATTGTCATGATCGGTGTTTTCTCAGCCTTGTGGGCCTAGGTGCCCCGGTTCTGAATAGGCTCTTTGCCTATGATAATTTGTACTCCCTCTGCACTGCTCAGCTTTGCATGGATATCGTTTATCGCCGCTTGTTGGCCTCGCACTTTATGTTTGATGTTGTCTTCTTGTTTCCTGCACATCGAGTGCATGGGGTCGGGCCCCTTTAGTTTAATTTGAAGTTCGTTACCTTTTGATAAAAAAATACCTCGTATCACGTGAATCAAAGAGGATGAATAGAATTTTTTTCTTTCTTTTTTGGTGTTTTCTTTTATGCTCTCACATAGGGATATAAACAAGTCGAGTCGAACTCGAGTAATGCTAAGCTCGACTCAGCTCGTTAAGATTTTGAGTCGAGCTCGAGTTTGAGTAGCTTTTAACGAGTCTGAATAATTTGAGCTCGTTAAAAACTCGAGTCGAGTGTTGACAGAGCTTTGACCGAGTCGGACTCGAGTAGCTCGCGATCTGTCTCGTCCAATTAAAGCCCTATTAGAAGAAAAAAAAACTTTGATACACAAGTTTAGGGTGTTAGTTTATGGTTTAGAGGTTTATATTGTTGGGTTTAGAATTTATGATTTAGATTTTAGGGTTTAGGAGTTATGTTTAGGGTTTATGTTTTAGGATTTTAGGTTTAGAAATTTAGATTTTAAATTTAAAAAAGTTAAAATTTTTAGTATATTATATTTTTCGAGTAGCTCGCAAGCTTTTCGAGTCAGGTATTGAGTAGCTCGACTCGGCTCGTTAAGAACTCGAGCCGAGTTCGAGCTCGAGTTGAGTCCAATTGAGTCGAGTGTTGGCCGAACTTTGACCTAGTCGAGCTCGAGTAGCTCGCCATCTGTCTCGTCTCATTTACAACCCTACTTTCACACTAAAAAAAATAAATTTAGGATTAAGGTTTGAGGTTAGGGTTAGAGTTTAAAGAATTTATGAGTAAAGTGTACTTTTTAAGATTTAAAATTTATGGTTTAAGATTTACAATTTAGAGTTAGAGCTTAAAATTTAATTTTCTTTTAATGTTAAGGCATAAAAAGACATCAAAAGTGACATTAGATTTTTACATGTCGAATCAAGATACCATGTTTTCTATCATTTAATGGTGCCTTTAATACAAAAGAAACACAAGGATTTTCAACAGTGATAAATCTAGAAAAGTATTATTGGTCGGGTCAATATATGTGTAATTTTTTATTATCTAAAATGCTTATATATATATTTTAAATTTTATTCTCTGATAATTTTAAAATTTCTTTTACTATGTACATTTTTATTTAAGTAAAATTAAAGTATCTTTTAGAATAAATTTTAAATTTTTTTATCTATGACTTAATTTGTTTGTTGAAAAAATAAATCATAAAATGTAAACTTAAATTTATTTATTTAAGTATTAACTTCTCGTAAGTTTCAACTAAAAAAATTGAAAAATACATTACATTTTCTTTTTATCATCTTTTAAGTTGTCCTTTTTCAATGCAACGGAGAAGATCAAGATATTTTTACTACAATATTTATATTTATATTGTTTCTTTTTATAATGAATCAAATAGGTATAAGTTGTGGTGTCGATCTTAAGTTTCAGATTCAAATTTTATCATGTTCGAATCCTAAAATTTCGATCATCAACAACTGAATTAATAACTGGAATCATGTAAAATCCTTAGACATTGGAATCATTCATTTTCATTCGTTGTAACACCACTTTCAACCCTGGAAAGGCATGTAAACGAACCGAACGAACATAACGAGGGTGTGTTCATGTTTGTTCATTTAACTTTAGCCGAACAAATGAACGAACACGAACATAAACGAACACAAATTTTTTTGTTCTTGTCCGTTCATTAAGGAATGTAGCTTGTTCATATTCGTTCATATTCGTTCGTTTAAATGATAAACAAACATAAACAAACACAAATGAACATAAACGAACACAAACGAACATATTTAATGTGTTAAATATTTAATATATTGAGTTAGTTCGATTAATTCGGTTAATTAACCGATTTTAAACCAAATTAATCGATAATTGAAATTTGAAAAAACTCTTAATCGTTAACCGAAACCTAAAATTATCTAATAGATTAACCAATTTTGTTTTGGTTCGGTCGGTTAGTTCGGTTTAACCGAACAATGAACATCCCTAGACATATGTGAATAAACTTAAATGAACATAAACGAACGAACACAAACGAACAAACATAAATGAACGAACAAGCCTTTTGTTCATGTTCGTTCATTGAATTAAACGAACAAAAAATCTTGTTCATGTCCGTTCATTTAATTAAACGAACAAAAAATCTTGTTCATGTTCGTTCGTTTAATAAATAAACGAACATAAACAAATATCTCGCCGAACGGTACACTGAACGTTCGGTTCATTTACAGAACTAATTCTAAACCTCCACGACCATCTTTATTGCTTGAAGTTCAGCAGTGCTAGTTGTATTCATTACACCGAGTGATCTCGAAAACAAAACAAGCGTATGCAGTAATAGCCAATAGGTATTGACTATTGAGGTGTGGTCGTCAGATTAGAGAGCTGCAACAACTTGCGTGGGAGAAACCATGAATGGTGCAAGTTTAACACTGATAGAGCACGATCAAGCGACGAGGAGAGCTTTAGCTAGTGGCCTCTTTAGAGAGGCAGAAAGTCATTGGATGGCAGATTATTTGAGGAATATTGGTTGTTGCTCGATGCTGGAGGCAGAGCTACGAGTCTCATTGTATATATGGGGTGTCATAGACGATTTACTTTTTGCATGGAGCCTGAGAATCAGAATGGGGGCTGGCAGGGCCAGGCTACCGTGGTCCACCCTTACGGTCTATTTTTTTTAATTTGCCCCTATAAAATTTTAAATTATAATTTATTTTATTTGTTTTAATATTATAAGATGAGTGTTGTCTTATAGGTAAAATGTGTACAGAAAATTAAGTTTGTTTTACTTGAAATTAGTGAATCGAATCTTATTGACGACGCTTTTCAATATTTTGTTCTTTTTAGGCTTAGGTGTAAGAAGCCCTTGAACTTTTGAAATAAAAAACAATTAAGTCCCTGAACTTTTTTTGCACTCAATTAAGCTCTTGAACCATGAAATTGAGTTAATTAAGTCTTTTGACCATTAAATCTTGACAATTGTTTTTTTAGATATTATTGGCACACGATACACTAAAATTCTATCATGGTGCATCTACAGATTTCTTCAAAAAAATGTTTTTTATATTTTATTCGTTTTTTCAAATTTTTAAACAATTTTTTAAATAAAATAAAATTTTGAAAATGTTAAGTTGCTTTACTTGAAGTTAGTGAATCAAATCCTATTGATGACGTTTTTCAATCTTTTGTTCTTTTTAAGCTTAGGTGTAAGAAGCCCTTAAACTTTTGAAAAAAAATCAGTTAAGCCACTGAATTTTTTTTTGCACCCAATTAAGCTCTTGAACCATGAAATTGAGTTAATTAAGTTTTTTGACCTATTTTGACCATTAAATCTTGACAATTGTTTTCTTTAGATATTATTAGCACATGATACACTACAATTCTATCATATTGCATCTACAGATTTCTTTAAAAAATGTTTTTCTATATTTTATTCGTTTTTAGAACTTTTAAACAATTTTTTAAATAAAATAAAATATTGAAAATGTTATGTTTGTTTTAATTGAAGTTAGTGAATCGAATCCTATTGATGACGTTTTTCAATCTTTTGTTCTTTTTAGGCTTAGGTGTAAGAAGCCCTTAACTTTTGAAAAAAATCAATTAAGCCCCTGAACTTTTTGTTGCACTCAATTAAGCTTTTGAACCATGAACTTCAGTTAATTAAGTCTTTTAACCAATTTTGACCATTAAATCTTGACAATTGTTTTTTTAGATATTATTGGCAGATACACTACAATATTATTTCAAAAAAATGTTTTTATATTTTATTCATTTTTAGAACTTTTAAACAAATTTTTAAATAAAATAAAATTTTGAAAATGTTAAGTTTGTTTTACTTGAAGTTAGTGAATCGAATCCTATTGATGGCTTTTTTCAATCTTTTGTTCTTTTTAGTCTTAGGTGTAAGAAGCCTTGAATTTTTGAAAAAAAACAATTAAGCCCCTGAATTTTTTTGCACTCAATTAAGCTTTTGAACCATGAAATTGAGTTAATTAAGCCTTTTGACCAATTTTGACCATTAAATCTTGACAATTGTTTTCTTTAGATATTATTGGCACACAATACACTACAATTCTATCATGTTGCATCTACAGATTTCTTCAAAAAATGTTTTTATGTTTTATTCGTTTTTTAGATCTTTTAAACAAATTTTTAAATAAAATAAAATTTTGAAAATGTTAAGTTGTTTTACTTGAAGTTAGTGAATCAAATCCTATTGATGACGTTTTTCAATCTTTTGTTCTTTTTAAGCTTAGGTGTAAGAAGCCCTTAAACTTTTGAAAAAAAATCAATTAAGCCCCTAATTTTTTTTGGCTTGGCCCCTAATTATGAGAAGATTATTGGTGGAAACGGGTAGTCTTATGGTTATCACGTTATTGACAGTAATACAAATTAGGGTAAACTACACAAAGGACGCCCATGCTATGGGCTTAGTCGTGATTTGACCACCATACTTTTTTTGAAGCAATTAGACCATCATACTATTAAAATGGGCTCAATGTGACCACCTGCCATTAAAACTTAACGGAGGGAGTGACGTGGCTATTAGTAAAAATTTGTATAATTACACATTTAGTCTTCGTTACTTATACATTATATCAATTTGATCCTAATTTTTAAATTAATAAATTAAATTAAACATTTAATTAGGTGTTGACACGTGTCAACACCTTATAAGAGGAATTTAATTATTTATATTTGATTTAATAAATTTATTTCTCTCCAATCATGTGGCGACACATGTCACTACCTGTTTAGAGGAGAAAAATAAAACTAAGCAAGTTGCACTGGGTGGGACTTGAACCCAAGTAAAGCAAGGGTAAAGGGAGTGGCTAAGCCACTGCACCAAGCACAAGTTTATGCTCAATGGCAGATTTAAAATATTTTTTTAGGGTGGGCACAAGTCAAAATATTTTTGAGGTAGGCACAAATAATAAAAATCTTAAAATTTCAAGGTGGACACAAATTATAAAATTTAAGAAAAATTTAAGAAAATTAAAACCAAATGTATGAACTTTAAAAAGTCCAAGGTGAGCACGGGCCCACCCAAGCATGTGTGGGGCTCCGCCACTGTTTGCGCTACAAATCACTAACTTTGATATATGATTACTCTTTCATCTACTATCAGCAACCTCACTCCAGCTTTCACCTTCATCCTAGCTATTCTTTTCAGGCCAGCTTCTGTATTTGAGACTGCAGAACTGTGAAAACCTTGTTTGCCTTCCTGATAGCTTTTATAAATTGAAGTCTCTTACGAAACTACGGCTTGGAGGTTGCTCAAGATTGGAGAAATTCCTAGAAATCTTGGAGACCATGGAAAGTTTGAAAGATCTCAATTTAAGTCGAACAGCTTTGAAGGAACTACCATCCTCAATGGAGAATCTTATTGGTCTAACGTTTTTGACATTAAATAACTGTGAGAACCTTGTTCATCTTCCAGATAACTTGTTTTGCAGATCAGAGATACAGAAATATCGCAATGGCTTGTCCTCATTGACCAACTTAAGCTTGTAGGAATGCAAGAGACTTAAATCATTACCAGAGCTTCCACCAAGACTAAAGCTTTTAGATGTAGCTTAGTGGATGTCTCAAGCATTAAAAGGCATTTTGAGACAGTACCGGAAATTGATTATCATCAGGTTAGGTTCTTCTTCTTCTTTTATATTTTTAGTCTGATTAAATGATTTATATGATGAATAACCAATCTTGTTTCTCATCATTTTTTATCCCGAAAACTCTAAATAACCATCTCTGGGTTAAAAGAATAGCTAGAATGAAGGGGAAGGCTGGAGTGAGGTTGCTGATAGCAGATGAAAGAGTAACCATATATTAAAGTTAGTGATTTGTAGTACAAACCTGTGCTTGACTCATTTTTTCATGTCTTACGGGTTTGAGTCTTACAACTTATTTAATTTCAACATCTAATTAAATGTTTAATTTATTTTATTAATTTGAAATTAAGACTAAATTGATATAATATATAAGTAACGAGGATTAAATGTGTAATATTACAAAATTTTACCACGTCATCCCTCCGTTAAGTTTTAACGGCAGATGGTCACACTGAGTTTATTTTAGGCTTAACCGTCAAATAGGTGCCCAAACTATGCCCTATTTTCCAGTTAGGTGCCCAAACTATTTTTCGGGCCAAATTGGGACCAAAAGTTTCATTCCGTGACCCATTTAAGGTTTGCCGTTAATTTTTTCCGTTAAAGGACACGTGTCACCTCCAGAAAAATCGAAGATTATATTATAAATAAATAAAATTAATTAATTTTCAAAAAATCTTTAAAATTTTCAGATTTTACAAAACAACCCCCAAATTCAAAAATCCCTAAACCCCAAAATCTAAATCCCAATTTGGGATGGTTCTGCCGCCGATTGCCATGCAGCCACCCACCAAATCGGTCGCCGGATCATCACGACCATTTTCCCCACCACACCGTCGCCGGAAATCAACCGACGCCGTGCGAATCGACAAAATTGACGAATGGTTCTTTCGAACGATTCGCGACGAACGGCAGCAAGAAGGGTGACGAACGACGTGGGGTTGCTTGGCGAGGGGAGGGTGCTTCATTCCGTCGCCAGTAACGCGGCCGACGACAGCGGGAGTGGTCGGATTTTGAGGGTTTAGGGATTTGGGGACTATTTTGGGAATGTTTGAAACTTTCATGATACATTTTTATTTTTATTTTCTTTTATTAATTTTATTTATTTTTAATATAATTTTAGATTTTTGTGGAGATGACACGTGTCCTTTAACGGAAAAAATTAATGGTGAATCTTAAATGAGTTACGGAATGAAACTTTAGGTCCCAACTTGGCCCGAAAAATAGTTTGGGCACCTAACTGGAAAAAAGGACATAGTTTGGGCACCTATTTGACGATTAAGCCTTTATTTTAATAGTATAATATTCTAATTACTTTAAAAAAATACAATTGTCAAATCACGACTAAACCTATAATATAATAGTCATTTATGTAATTTACCCTATAAATTATTAGGCAAAAAGAACAAAAGATAAGTTAAAAGTTAATTATTATCCAACTAACATGAATGTGAGTACAAAATTCCAAAATAACGATCACTATGTTGTATCTATTGACAACTTTATTTAAATCTAATTATCAGAACCAACATGGTTGAGGACTTGAAGTCCCGCGACATACATTACTAGTATGCCATGCTAATTTTCTGCCGTTGCCGCAGGTTCTTCTTCCGGCGCATCTGCCTCTGATCCGCCGCTGCTGGGAATCTCTGCCGCAGATCCACCTTCGCTGCTGGGCATGTCTGCCGCTGCCCCACCTTCGCCACTCGGCATATCTGCCGGTAACCCAGGTTCGTCCATGCGCATGATTCCCGGTGCGAGATCTTGTGGAATTAACCCACCCTCGTCAATGAGCATTCCCGGTGCGAGACCTTGTGGAACCACCCCACTTTCATCGATGGACATTCCCGGTGCGATGTCTCCTGGAATCAACCCACCTTCGTCGATGGCTATTCCGGGTGCGAGTGAGATACCTTGTGGAATCAAACCACCTTCGTCAATGGACATTTCCGGTGCGATATCTTGTGGAGTCGACCCACCCTCGTCACTGGACATTTCTGGTGCTATCAACCCGCCGCTGTCGATTTGGATAGATGTTCCGGGTCCCAAAGGCCTTGAACTTGTGGGTGGAAGTAACCCGCCTTCGTCGATGGTGGTTGTTTCCGATCCTCCACTTTCCGAATCTGCTGCACCATCGTCAATCGGCGCAAGTCTTGAGGGTCCAAAAGACCTAGGAAAAGACACTCCTGGTTCCGGTGGTGATTCCACCGGGGCTGAACCCTGAGCACTCCTGAAAGTAGTAGCAAAACATCAATCATGAATAGCAGAATAATATTGTTTCCATAAGAGTTTTTTGTTGTTGTTGTTGTTGCTTACTTGAGCTTTTCCTCAGTCCACTCAGTCAACGACGAGGCCTTATCCTTCACTTTTTCCGCCGCTTTTTCTAAAGAAGTCACTAGTTTTTCGCCGGTGGCGTCTGAAAACTCTGAAGTATTCTGTCCCCCTTCTTCGTCATCTCCTACGGCGGACTGGATTGAAAGAACCAGCACCAACGAGAACAGAAGAAAAAAGACACTCTTTGCCATGTTTTTGTTTGAGAAAAGACAGAGACAAATGAAATGTGAGCGATTAAGGATTGATAATTCTGGGTAGATTTATAGCTCCGGTGGCCGATAGAACATACGGTGCGGACATATTTCTCTGGATCATTCTCAAAGCGGCGCATCTCTCTCACTTAACTTGCGGTCTTCATTTGATTTACTTTGTTTAGCTTATGACATTGCACCATTGTCGGAGTTAGATCGTGTTTTAAGGTTCCCAGTTGTTGGAAACTACTTCACTCTATGTATCAATGCTGACTGATTACACTTTTGTTTATTCATTAAAAACACAACATGTGTCTTAATCTTATCCATTCTTGGATTAAAATATAATCTCATGTATTTCTTAATTATAGCATTATGTTATCAACATGATGAGGAGAGTCTAACACAAGTAAACTTGATTAAAACCAACTTATATTTATAGATCAAAAGCAGGCTCTAACAACCCATTATGATTTTAGTGTAACATCCAATAAACCTTTCAATACCAAGCTTCTCAGTGTAATTTCATGTGTAACGTGCTTCTGAACATGTGCAATACAAGTGACCGCACAAAATTTAAAAAAATTAAAGATCTCATTTTAATAAATTGTATAAACTAACTGCCCCTACTTCCACTTAATATCTTAAAAAGACATTTTCTCAGAACTCAAAATTTGTACAAACATTTTTTTCTCCTAAAATCAATCATATTTCTGTCCTCGTTTGAATGTTCAATGAAAATTCTCTCTCTTAGATGAAGTTTTTATAACGGAACATGTTCAATTAAACCATTTAAAGTTGGGGAAGATTTTCCCTTCCACCTTTTCTTTGGCTCCATTCTTGTCCCTATCAAATTGGGTCGAGTTGAGACCTATCGAACTCGGGTCAAGTTATCATCTCTATTCATGACTGATATTGGTTCATAGATCTCATTTCTCTCAATATATAAGAGAATTAGTATTATTCTGGACAGTTTGGAAGCAATTCGTGTTGAAAGTGCAAGTGGCAGTGCAAGTAGTTTTGGCTTTCGGTGCATTATTGTCCACTTGCACAAGTGGTATAATAATACACCACTTTTGGCATGGTATAATTATTTGTAAGGTCCTTAAGTTTAAATTATTTGCAAGTTGGTCCTTGAAGCTCAACTATAAATAGCTTAGCCATTTGCCATTCCTATCATCCCAAATCATTCTAACCTCCTCCCAATACTAGAGAAATTAGAGAGTTTTCATAGAGTTGTTTTTTCCTTTCTTATCAAGAGAGAATTGTCATTGTTTTCTCCTTGTTAGATCGAGAGAAGTTGTAATTCCTATTTTCTCATAGTGAAATTCTTCTACCTTTGTCCGTGGTTTTTACCCTATATTATTTAGGGGTTTTCCACGTAAAATCTGTGTCTCCTTTATCTTCATTGTTATTTTCTCAAATTATCAGTTGCGTTTTTGCTCTATCCGACGACCGCATTCCGCAACAATTGGCATCAGAGCCAGGTTTGGGTGTGTATATCTACTTACCGTATTCTCTGTTGGTTGCCACTGAAAAGTGGATCCTCCATCATAAGAAAGTAAGTTAGATATTACTCATTCATTGAAGGTGGTGGGCACTATTCACGTCAAAAAGGTGAAATAGTGGGAGCTATCTGAAATAGAAGCTATGGCAACGAGATTTGATATTGAAAAGTTCAATGGGAGAAATTTCTCACTGTGGAAATTGAAGATAAAGGCCATCCTAAGAAAAAACGGATGTCTAGCGGCTATCAGCGAAAGGCCGGCAGATTTTACGGATAACAAGAAATGGAATGAGATGGACGAGAATGCTATTGCAGACCTTCATTTAGCATTAGCAGATGAAGTACTATCAAGCATCGAGGACAAGAAGACAGCCAAGGAGATTTGGGATCACCTCGCAAAATTATACGAGGTCAAATCGTTGCACAATAAAATTTTCCTTAAGAGGAAATTGTACACTCTTCGGATGTCAGAATCTACTTCAGTGACAGAGCACTTAAACACGTTGAATACTCTATTTTCTCAGCTTACATCCCTAAGCTATAAAATAGAGTCACAAGAACGTGCTGAACTTCTGCTTCAAAGTCTACCTGATTCGTATGATCAACTCATCATCAACTTGACAAACAACAACCTTACAAGTGATCTAGTCTTCGATGACGTTGCAGCTGCTGTTCTGGAAGAAGAAAATCGGCGCAAGAACAAGGAAGACAGACAAGGAAATCTGCAACAAGCAGAGGCCTTAACGGTGATGAGAGGAAGATCAACAGAACGTGGCCAAAGTAGCAGTCACAATCATGGTAGATCAAAGACAAGGAGTAAGAAGAATTTAAAGTGCTACAACTGTGGAAAGAAGGGTCACTTGAAGAAGGATTGTTGGAGTTCACCTAAAAACTCCAATCCTCAAGGAAATATGGCAAACACTTCAGATGATGGAGATGCTCTCTGTTGTGAAGCAGCAACAGCCATGGAAGGCAGAAAAAGATTTGCAGACATATGGCTTATTGACTCGGGAGCCACATATCACATGACCTCAAGAAGAGAATGGTTCTATAATTATAAACCTGTCTCAGGAGGATCTGTGTACAGTTGCAATGATCATGCCTTGGAGATTGTTGGCGTTGGAACCATCAAACTGAAGATGTATGACGGGACAATCAAAGTTGTTCAAGATGTGCGACACGTGAAAGGCTTGAAGAAAAACTTATTATCCTACGGATTGTTGGATAATAATGCAAGCAAGATTGAAACACAGAAAGGAATCATGAAGGTGTTCCATGGAGCGCTTGTGGTGATGAAAGGTGAAAAGATAGCTGCAAATTTGTACATGCTGAAGGGAGAGACTTTGCTAGAAGCTGAAGCCTCTGTTGCCTCATGTAGTTCAGATTCTACCATGTTATGGCATCGGAAACTTGGACACATGTCAAAACAGGGAATGAAAGTCCTTGTGGAGCAAAAGCTACTTCCGGGTTTAACAAAGGTATCACTTCCTTTGTGTGAACATTGTATTACAAGTAAGCAGCATCGATTAAAATTCAACACATCAAATTCTAGAGGCAAGGCTGTTCTAGAATTGGTTCACTCTGATGTATGGCAAGCACCGGTTACATCCCTAGGCGGAGCAAAGTATTTTGTCTCCTTCATTGATGACTACTCTAGGAGATGTTGGGTGTATCCTATCAAGAGGAAGGCAGATGTGTTTTCAACCTTCAAAGTTTTCAAAGCGCGGGTGGAACTTGATTCTGGAAATAAGATCAAGTGTTTCAGATCAGATAATGGAGGTGAATATACAAGTGATGAATTTGATGACTTCTGCAGAAAAGAAGGCATCAAAAGACAGTTCACAACAGTATACACTCCTCAACAAAATGGAGTGGCAGAGCGGATGAACAGAACTCTGTTAGAAAGAACACGAGCAATGTTGAGAGCTGCAGGGCTAGAAAAAGCTTTCTGGGCAGAAGCAGTCAATACCGCCTGTTATTTGGTGAATCGGGCTCCATCAACTGCAATTGAGTTGAAGACACCGATGGAAATGTGGACTGGTAAACCAGTTGATTATTCAAACCTCCATATATTTGGAAGTATTGTGTACGTGATGTACAATGCCCAAGAAATTTCAAAGTTGGATCCAAAATCCAGAAAATGTAAATTCTTGGGGTATGCTGATGGAGTAAAGGGGTATCGCTTGTGGGATCCCACTGCCCGCAAAGTGATTATCAGCAGAGATGTTATCTTTGTAGAAGATAAGCTACAAAGAAAAGAAGAAGATGATAGCACTAATAAAGAAAAGCCAGAGACTACACAGATACATGTTGAAAATGAGTTTGAACAGAGAGATTGTTCTGAAGCAGAACCAGAGCTCGAGGAATCAGAACCAGAGAATTCTGAAGCTCCAACAACTCGTCAATCAGATCGTGTGAGAAGACGCCCCAATTGGCACTCAGATTATGTTATAGAAGGTAATGTTGCATACTGCCTTTTAACGGAGGACGGTGAGCCATCATCATTCGAGGAGGCAATGAACAACTCAGAT
Organism: Hibiscus trionum; assembly: GCA_030270665.1. Taxonomy (NCBI): domain Eukaryota; kingdom Viridiplantae; phylum Streptophyta; class Magnoliopsida; order Malvales; family Malvaceae; genus Hibiscus; species Hibiscus trionum. The sequence continues at coordinate 4,597,814 of BSYR01000016.1, forward strand.
GCTTCGCAGTGGATGGCGGCAATGCAAGAAGAAATCGAAGCCCTTCATAAAAATAATACATGGGAACTTGTGCCACTACCACAAGGAAGGAAGCCAATTGGTAACAAATGGGTCTTCAAAATCAAGAGAAATGGTGACGATCAAGTGGAGAGGTATCGTGCAAGACTGGTGGTCAAAGGATATGCTCAGAAAGAAGGTATTGATTTCAATGAAATCTTTTCTCCTGTGGTTCGACTAACAACGGTTCGAGTTGTCCTGGCAATGTGTGCTACATTGAATTTACATCTAGAGCAGCTAGATGTTAAAACAGCTTTTCTTCATGGAGATCTTGAAGAAGAGATTTACATGCTCCAGCCTGAAGGTTTTGAAGAAAAAGAAAAGAAGAACTTGGTTTGCAGGTTGAACAAATCTCTGTACGGTTTAAAGCAGGCGCCGAGGTGTTGGTACAAGAGATTTGACTCCTTCATCATGAGCCTTGGATACAACAGACTTAATGCAGACCCTTGTGCTTACTTCAAGAGGTTTGGTGAAAACGACTTTGTTATATTGCTGTTGTATGTAGATGACATGTTGGTTGCAGGCCCCAACAAAGATCATATTAAAGAATTAAAGGCACGACTGGCTAGGGAATTTGAAATGAAGGACTTGGGACCAGCAAACAAGATTCTAGGGATGCAAATTCACCGAGACAGAAGTAGTAGGAAGATTTGGCTTTCACAAAAGAATTACTTGAAAAAGATCTTGTCACGATTCAGCATGCAAGATTGTAAGCCAATTTCTACCCCTCTTCCTATTAACTTTAAATTATCCTCCAGTATGAGTCCTAGCAGTGAAGAAGAGAGGATGTAGATGTCTCGAGTACCGTATGCATCAGCAGTGGGAAGTTTAATGTTCGCTATGATTTGTACAAGACCAGACATTGCACAAGCAGTGGGAGTGGTTAGTCGGTACATGGCGAATCCAGGCAGAGAGCATTGGAATGCTGTGAAAAGGATCCTGAGATACATCAAAGGGACCTTAAATGTTGCATTATGTTACGGGGAATCAGACTTTCTTATCAGCGGGTATGTCGATTCTGACTATGCAAGAGATTTGGATAAAAGCAAATCTACAACAGGGTATGTGTTTACAGTTGCTGGTGGAGCTGTAAGCTGGGTTTCAAAACTGCAATCGGTTGTGGCTACGTCAACAACGGAGGCAGAATATGTAGCAGCTACACAAGCCAGTAAAGAAGCAATATGGTTGAAAATGCTATTGGAGGAGCTCGGGCACAAACAAGAGAATGTCTCTTTGTTTTGTGACAGTCAGAGCGCCTTGCATCTTGCAAGGAATCCTGCTTTTCACTCAAGAACAAAACACATACGGGTCCAATACCACTTCATTCGTGAGAAGGTGGAAGAAGGGACGATAGATATGCAGAAGATCCATACCAATGACAACATAGCAGATTTCATGACAAAAGCAATCAACACTGATAAGTTTACTTGGTGTCGATCCTCATGTGGCTTGTTAGAGACGTAAGCAACATGAATGATACAAGGTTGAAAGAATGGAGTGAAGATATGATTGTTCCAATCAAATCTTCAAGTGGGAGATTGTTGAAAGTGCAAGTGGCAGTGCAAGTAGTTTTGGCTTTCGGTGCATTATTGTCCACTTGCACAAGTGGTATAATAATACACCACTTTTGGCATGGTATAATTATTTGTAAGGTCCTTAAGTTTAAATTATTTGCAAGTTGGTCCTTGAAGCTCAACTATAAATAGCTTAGCCATTTGCCATTCCTATCATCCCAAATCATTCTAACCTCCTCCCAATACTAGAGAAATTAGAGAGTTTTCATAGAGTTGTTTTTTCCTTTCTTATCAAGAGAGAATTGTCATTGTTTTCTCCTTGTTAGATCGAGAGAAGTTGTAATTCCTATTTTCTCATAGTGAAATTCTTCTACCTTTGTCCGTGGTTTTTACCCTATATTATTTAGGGGTTTTCCACGTAAAATCTGTGTCTCCTTTATCTTCATTGTTATTTTCTCAAATTATCAGTTGCGTTTTTGCTCTATCCGACGACCGCATTCCGCAACAATTCGTTTAATCCAAAGTGGCAGGTCTGCAGTTTCTTCTTTTACAATTCTGCTACACGTTGTTGAGCTTTTAGAAAGAAATTGGGTAGTTATTATTCAATATGTATATAGATATATGTTTCGAAAAATTTGAATATATATATATGGATAATTTAATTTTTTAATAGTAATTTTATTACTACTTAAAAAGCAGGCAATCCTGCTACAAACAACAGTCTGTACATCAACTAATCAAACTGCAAACAATTTACCCCTCTACAAGCATATATAAAAATATTAAATTTATTGTTTTTTAAAACTATATTATCCTAAACCATTCATTTAAGAGACACATCGACCCAATTCTGACCTCTATTTTGAGTTGAGTCTAGTGGTAGATCATTCTTGTATGGGACACTTGGTCCCAATCAGTTGTTCTCTAGGCCATGCTACCGCTGTCTAGAATGTCAAATTATATCTTTTTCACTATTATTTTCTTGAAATCGCATCTTTTCACAGCACTTGAACCGAATGTTAACAGGGATGGACGCAGGATTTTACATGGGAGGAGGATATTGACTTCACCCACCCTTCATTTTTCATCCATAACTAATGTTCCGTTTGTCTGCCAAACTCTATTTCCAGAACATTTATGTATCTGAAGTCTGAAGCATTATTCAATGGCCGGAAAGAGCAAGGTTTTAATCATCGGAGGCACCGGATACATGGGGAAGTTGATAGTTGAAGCCAGTGCAAAACAGGGTCATCCCAGTTTTGCTTTAGTAAGAGAGAGTTCGATTTCGGATCCTGTTAAGGCCAAGCTTATTGACAGCTTCAACAACTTAGGGGTCCAACTGTTGTACGTAAGTGTATTTCAGTTCTTCTCATGTGAAATTTTCTGGTGATGATCTTATTTTGTTTGGTGGGATCATGAGAGTTTGGTTATGTGGTGATATCTGCTGTAGGTCACATGCAGTTGAAAGATCAAGTTAAAATCATTGCTGCCATTATAGAAGCTGGCAATGTGAAGGTTAGTAAGTTAAAATTACTATATAATACATGAAGAGCATCTCTTTGTCTACTTGCTTATATAATTTCCATGTTGGCATTGAATTTGCTTCACCTACTCTACCCAGTTTTCCATCTTTTGTAACATTGGGATTTGGGAGTATTTTCATATGTTCAGTAGCATGCTTGAGGAATATGAACATTTCTGAGATCAGCATCATACCGCTAGTGTCTTTCAACCACATTGTGTGTACAACAAGATATAATTTATATGTCCATCTCAACTTTCTTCGACGAGATTAAATTGTTTTTGAGCTGGTTCGGGCTGTTCTAGGATCATTGGAATACACTTTCATGAGTTTGAAATCGATATATCAATTTCTTTTACAAAAGAAATCAATTATCCGAACAAGAGAGATTAGACTTGAGCTAGACGACAGAGTAAATATATTAATATATTCAAAGCCCAAAGGCTTTTTAACAAAATTATTATTTGTTATATGGAAAATACTTTGATATATAAGTTTGTGTAAATTATAGTTTATACAAGCCTTTTAATTTTAGAGTTTAAGTGTTTAATGTGTAGGGTGTAAAATTTAAGGTTTATAGTTAGGGATCAGGGTTTGGGATTGAGGTTGAGGTTGAGGTTTTAGGGTGTTGGAGTTTAGGATTTATGTTTTAAATTTTATAGAAGTGTTAGTGTAAATTTTTTTTACACAATTTGTGTATCAAAATATAACCCTTATTATTAATCACTATGAAAGAGAATACAATACAATGCATCAAAAAGAGAAAAAAAAAAGAGATAAGTCCACTAAAAATCTCTTACAATGGTGCAAAGAAAAACAGACACTTTCATCGAGTTAACATACTAAAATTTAGTAACATTTCTGAATATCCTTGTCTACATTCAAACGAGACGTTTTACGGGGTGTAAGGGGGTAGTAAGTTGTTGGGTATTATGGTGCTCGATTTTGTTCAACCGAATTGCTCGCCAAGTGGTGGAGAAGTGAAATATTGGGTGATGGTGGTGGAAGCAAAAAGATAGAAGTTTTGCACAATAATTTAGAGTGGTTCGGCTTTCTAACCAAAGCCTACATCCACAACCTTAGCTTCCTACCAAGGATTTCAACCAAATTCACTATAAATTTCGTCCCCTTTTCTAGACTAAGGAGACAACCTTTACAACCCTCAAAGTTTTCTACCCAAAACTTGAGTAAACACTTTTTACAAGAGAAATTCAAAGCAAACAAGAAATCCCTCTAATAGGTATGTGTTTGCAAATCTAAGCACTCATCCAAAACCTAGAACACTTGAGCAAATATGACAATTTTTGGCTCACTAGTGTTTCTTTATACAAGAAATTGACAATAAGGCACTAAGACATATTTTTGATCATATGATGTTTGACAATTGAAGCATTAGTCTTCTCTTGATGCTTGGAGGTCACTTTTATACCCCTAACTGAGTTTGTAGTCGTTGAGGACCGTTGGGATGTTTTGGAGCTGTTAGAGACTTTATTTCCCACCTTAAATGCAGTTCTGCTGCCTACTGTATCGGTACACGGGGTCCTGTATCGGTACACCCTTCTTCAGAACTAGCTGTTGGGTTCATGCCAGCCTAAGCGTATCAATACGCTAGGGAGCGTATCGGTACGGTCCACAAGTTAATAGTCCGTTGAAAAATAGCCGTTGAGGGTTGTTAAACCAAGGATCAGTATGCTTTAAAGGCGTATCAGTATGACCCCTATCCGTATCGGTACGAGTTTTGGCATAATCAAAATTGGAGTAAAATGTATCGATACAGGGTATACCGTATCGGTACGGTAGAGCTGAAAAGTTAGTTTTAAATATTTTAAAAAATTTCAAACTTTGCCAAAAACCTTTTTAAATACATCAAACTTATTTTCAAGTTGTTTGGACTTAAAAACATGTTTTAAATTCTTTTCAAATTAGTCCAAAACATTTTTCAATTATTATATCAAAACACTAGTTCTACATAAGCGAACCAAGCTATAAGGCAGATTGCTCCGTTATCCAGTTCTGATTACATCGGCAACCAACCATCAACTGAGTGGGGATTTATCTTTCTAAGACCATTGACAGAACCATAATCAGAGATTAGCGTCGTGAAGATTTCTATATGAGCACCAACCGACTGTTAAGGTATGTTAAAATCATGCCACAAGAACAGATGAAACGAACCACACAATTTTTTTTAAAAATGTGTCATAAAGACAAAGAAAATGCATGCTAGAAATGTATAGATTCTTATTTAAATAAGAAAAACAAGAAAAATAATCAATTAAGAACAAATGGTGTTTTTTTAATTCTCCTTATGGAATAAAAAACTGTACTACTATATATTAAATAACAATTGCATGAATAAAATACTAAGTTCCAATTAAAGTGAAAATTCACATGTAAAAAAATCAGCTAAATTGTGAGAGAAATAACAAATTAGAGGAAAAGGTTAAACTTTGATTAAGAACACAAGAAACTTTTAAACTGTTAAAAGAGAGAAAGAGGGGGAAGGTTCCTTGTGACTAGGGATGTAAAAACAGGTCAACAGTTGGGTTTCAGGTCGGGCTCTGTCAGGTCGGGTCAAATCGGTTACAGGTCATTTCGGGTCATTTTTTGTTTTGACTCGATTCGGTTCGGGTTCGGGTCGGGTTCATTTCAGGTCGGGTTCAATTCAGGTCGGGTTCATTTCAGGTCGGGTTCATTTCAGGTCGGGTTCATTTCAGGTCGGTTCATTTCAGGTCGGGTCAAAACGGTTAATTGACAGGCTGATTTCAGGTCGGTTTCGTTTCAGGTCGGGTTCATTTCAGGTCGGTTTCGTTTCAGGTCGGGTTCATTTCAGGTCGGTTTCGTTTCAGGTCGGGTTCATTTCAGGTCGGTTTCGTTTCAGGTCGGGTTCATTTCAGGTCGGTTTCGTTTCAGGTCGGGTTCATTTCAGGTCGGTTTCGTTTCAGGTCGGGTTCATTTCAGGTCGGTTTCGTTTCAGGTCGGGTTCTTTTCAGGTCGGTTTTGTTTCAGGTCGGGTTCATTTCAGGTCGGGTTCCTTCGGGTTTATGGTTTATTGTGTTATGTGTATTATATATATTGACGGATTATGATCTTTATTTTTACGGTTTAGGGTTTAGGGTTTATGGTTTAGGTTTAGGGGATTACATATATGTGATATATATATATATATATATTTAGGACTATTGGATTTATTTTTAGGGTTTGTGGTTTAGGGTTTAGGGTTTACTGATCTTAAATTAATACAAACATGCCTACATTCATTATATATATAATGATGGATTATGATTTTTATGGTTTAGGGTTTACGGTTTAGGGTTTAGGGTTTAGGGTTTACTGATCATAAATTAATACAAACGTGCATACATTAATTATATATATATATATTGATGTATTATGGTTTTTAGGGTTTAGGGTTTAAGGTTTAAGGTTTAGGGTTTAGGGTTTATGATTTAAGGTATAGGGTTTACTGATCTTAAATTAATATAAACATACCTACATGTATTATATATATATATATTAATGGATTATGGTTTTTAGGGTTTAGGGTTTAGGGTTTAGGGTTTAGGGTTTACTCATCTTAAATTAATACAAACATGCCTACATTAATTATATATATATTGATGGATTATGGTTTTTAGGGTTTAGGGTTTAGGGTTTAGGGTTTACTGATCTTAAATTAATACAAACATACCTACATTAATTATATATATATGGATGGATTATGGTTTTTAGGGTTTATGATTTATGGTTTGGGGTTTAGGGTTTAGGGTCTAGGGTTTACTGATCTTAAATTAATACAAACATACCTACATGTATTATATATATATTAATGGATTATGGTTTTTAGGGTTTAGGGTTTACTGATCTTAAATTAATACAAACATGCCTACATTAATTATATATATATTGATGGATTATGGTTTTTAGGGTTTAGGGTTTAGGGTTTAGGATTTAGGGTTTACTGATCTTAAATTAATACAAACATACCTACATTAATTATATATATTGATGGATTATGGTTTAGGGTTTATGGTTTAGGGTTTAGTGGTTAGTGGTTAGTGGTTTAGGGATTATTATTATTATTATTATTATTATTATTATTATATACTTAAATACAATTATTATTATTATTATATATTTACTATGCTTATTATTATTATTAGTTTTTATTATTATTATTATTACTTTTTATTATTATTATTATTATTATTATTACTATGATTAGTAATATTATTATTATTACTATTATTATTATTATTATATACTTAAATACAATTATTATTATTATTATTATATATTTACTATGCTTATTATTATTATTAGTTTTATGATTATTATTATTATTATTACTATTATTATTATTTGTAATTAAATGTATAGGGTTTAGGGTTTAGGATTAGGGACTATGGTTCATTTATTAAATATTAGGGTTTATGGTTTAAACCCCTAATGTCTAATTCTAAAGCATTAAACCCTAAAGCATAAGTAATTAACCCTAACCACTAAACCCTCGATCTAGGATTACGGACTATGAGCTATAGATTAAATATTAGGGTTTTATGGTTTAGAGGGGAGTGGTTATTGCTTAGGGTTTAAGATTAGGGACTATGGTTCATTGATTAAATATTAGGGTTTAGGGTTTAAACCCCTAATGTCTAATTCTAAACCCTAAGCATTAAACCCTAAAGCATGAGTAATTAACCCTAACCACTAAACCCTCGATATAGGATTACGGACTATGAGGTATAGATTAAATATTACGGTTTTATGGTTTAGATGGTAGTGGTTATTGTTTAGGGTTTAGGATTAGGGACTGTGGTTCATTGATTAAATATTAGGGTTTAAGGTTTAAACCCCTAATGTCTAATTCTAAACCGTAAGCATTAAACCCTAATGCATGAGTAATTAACCCTAACCACTAAACCCTCGATCTAGGATTACGGACTATGAGCTATAGATTAAATATTAGGGTTTTATGGTTTAGAGGGTAGTGGTTATTGTTTAGAGTTTAGGATCAGGGACTATGGTTCATTGATTAAATATTAGGGTTTAAGGTTTAAACCCCTAATGTCTAATTCTAAACCCTAAGCATTAAATCCTAAAGCATGAGTAATTAACCCTAACCACTAAACCCTCGATCTAGGATTACAGACTATGAGCTATTAGCTATAGTATTAGGGTTTTATGGTTTAGAGGGTAGTGGTTATTGTTTAGGGTTTAGGATTATGGACTGTGGTTCATTGATTAAATATTAGGGTTTAAGGTTTAAACCCCTAATATCTAATTCTAAACCGTAAGCATTAAACCCTAATGCGTGAGTAATTAACCCTAACCACTAAACCCTCGATCTAGGATTACAGACTATGAGCTATAGATTAAATATTAGGGTTTTATGGTTTAGAGGGTAGTGGTTATTGTTTAGGGTTTATCATAAGGGACTATGGTTCATTGATTAAATATTAGGGTTTAAGGTTTAAACCCCTAATGTCTAATTCTAAACCCTAAGCATTAAACCCTAAAGCATGAGTAATTAACCCTAACCACTAAACCCTCGATCTAGGATTACGGACTATGAGCTATTAGCTATAGTATTAGGGTTTTATGGTTTAGAGGGTAGTGGTTATTGTTTAGGGTTTAGGATTATGGACTATGGTTCATTGATTAAATATTAGGGTTTAGGGTTTAGGGTTTAAACCCCTAATGTCTTATTCTAAACCCTAAACATTAAACCCTAAAGCATAAGTAATATTCCAAACCCTAAATTAATTAAAATAATCATAAAACCCTAAATTAATTAAAATAATCCTAAAAACCCTAAACCACAACTTACATGCATTATATAAAATTAATTAAAATAATCATAAAACCCTAAATTAATTAAAATAATCCTAAAACCCTAAACCCTAAATTAATTAAAATAAACAAAAAACCCTAAATTGCTTGTGGGAGAAGAACTTCTCCTGTGTGGGATCACTATACATTTATTAAGAGTGCTGATGGTGTCATTGCTCAATGTAAGTATTGCAAAACTGCTAGCTATAAAGCTGATTCATATGTTGGTACTTCTACACCTAAAAGACATACTGATAAATGCCAAGCCTATAAAGATTTTCTTGCTAAAACTGTTAGTAGTAGTTCTGCATCTGTTTTTGATCAAAAAAAATATTGTGAACTGTTTGCTGAAGCTGTTCTCTCTCATGGTTATGCTTTAAGTATTGTTGAGCATGATAAACTTAGGGTTCTGCATCAGTATTTGAATCCTAATGTTAAGCATATTTCTAGGTATACCATTACTAAACATTGCATGTTAAAGCATGAAAAACATAAAAAATTGCTCATTGATTCTATGAGTTCTATTCCTAGTCGTATCTGCTTTACATGTGATGGATGGTCTGCTTGCACCTCACGTTCTTATTTTGCTTTGACTGCTAATTATGTTGATAATAACTGGAAACTTCAGTCTAAAATACTGAATTTTAGGCGTTTCCCCCCTCCACATGATGGTGAGTCTATATATAAGTTTGTGAAAAAAATGTTATGTGAATGGGGCCTTGAGAAAAAAGCCTTTACCATGACTGTTGATAATGCTTCTGCCAATGATCGAATGGTGAAGAGGCTTAAGGATGACTTGCATGCTATTTCTCCCCTACCATGCAGTGGTAAGTTCTTTCATGTAAGGTGTGCTGCTCATATTTTGAACTTAATTGTTCAAAGAGGTTTGAAGGTAATTGACTCTTCTGTTCTTAAGTTGCGTGAAATTGTTAAGTTCATTGATTCTTCTGATGCTAGACTTTGTAACTTTGACTCTGCTGTTAAAGACTGTGGTTCTTCTTTTTCTGGTAAATTAGTCCTAGATGTCCCTACTAGATGGAATTCTACTTATCTAATGCTTCGTAGGGCCATTGATGCTAAATTAGCCATAAACTTGTTTGTTAATAGGGAAAATGATTTAGATGTAATTGCTGATTCTGAGTGGGAAACTTCCCAATTAATCTGTGATTTTCTGGAGCCTTTTTTTGAAATTACTACACTGTTTTCTGGTTCTAAGTATCCTACTTCTAATCTTTATTTGGCTAATGTGGTTGCCATTGAGAAGCTGTTGTATGATGCTCACAATGATCCTTGTGAGGCCATCTCTGCAATGGCTGGACCTATGCTTGAATTGTATGAGAAGTATTGGTCTGAGCACTCGACCATTTTGTCCTTTGCTGTTTTGCTTGATCCAAGGTATAAATTACAACTCCTGAAAGAGTTGTATTCTGTCCTATATGTTGAGGATGAGGTTGAGAGAAGGGTAAGTATTGTTTACAATGAATTTGTAAACATGTATGTTTATTATTCAAAATCTGTCCTTTGCAATTCTGGATCTTCTGTTCGAAGTAACTCCTCTCAAAGTACAACCGAGTCCTCCACTGGTCGGCCTCGAACATTTAAGAAGTCTAACCTTTTTCAGGTTAGTTTTAATTTTTGTTATTTCAGTTTCCTTTATTTTATTATTTCAGTTTCAATTACTGACTTGTTTTTTTTTCTAGAACATTGATGCTAATCTAGCTGCTTCAAGGAGTGGGAAGTCAGATGTTGACTCTTTTATTAGTTTGCCCCTTCTCCCTCATGCTGATGATTCAGACTTTGATATTTTGGATTACTGGAAAGCCCAATCTGTGTCTTTCCCTGTTCTTTCTCTCATGGCTAGAGATATCTTAGCCATTCCCATCACTTCAGTTGCTTCTGAATCATCTTTTAGCACTGGTGGTCGGATTTTAAATAAGTTGAGGGCTAAACTCCTTCCTAAAAATGTTGAGATATTTGTGACAACCCGTAATTGGTTGTATGGGTTTGAGCCTGAGGAAGAGGATGAGGAATATCTTTCTGTTATGAAAGATTGTGCAGTGGATGAAGATCCTAGTACAGAGTAAGTTTCTGATTTGTTTAACTTGTATTTTTTTTATTTGTTTTGAATTCTGGACTGATTTGTTCTTTTTTTTTGTAGGGACCTTTGAGAACAAGGAAGCATAAGGTCTGGTACGTATGTTTCTAATTTGTTGAAAGCTGGAGACGTTTGGTAAGTTGTTTTTATTCACTGTCTTTTTTTAGTTTTATATTTCTCATTGATTCTGTTTTATGTTTGCTTATATATGCATGTATGTATGTTTCTGTTTAGTTGCTCACTATGTGTAGAACTAAGGTTTTGATATAATATTTGAAAAATGTTTTGGACTAAATTGAAAAGAATTTAAAATATGTTTTTAGTCAAAAACAACTTGAAAATATATTTAAGGGTTTTTAAAGCTCTGGAATGGACTTAAAATACATTTAAAGTGGTCAAAACCATGCATTCCAAGTGACCGTATCGATACTGTATCTAAGTGTATCGATACGCCTTGAGGTTTTCAGGCAAATAGAATTCCAGTAGCTAAAACCCGTATCGATACGGCTACGCGTATCGATACGGTGTCGAAAACCCGTACCGATACGTTTACCCGTATCGATACGGTATGTTTTTAAATAGCCCAACGGCTAGTCGCGTACCGATACGGTGGTATCGCGTACCGATACGCCCAACGGTCATTTGAATTTGCAGGAAGGTACCGATACGCCAGGCAAGCGTATCGATACGCAACAGCTGAAAGAGCTCAACGACTATATTGATTTCAAGACCGTATCGATACAGGGGAGAGTGTATCGATACACTAGGCTGCTGAACTGCATTTTGTGGGAAATAAACGGCTATTTTGTATCCCCAACGGCTATGAAACATCCCCAACGGCCATAAACGGCTAGAAACTCAATTTGGAGTATAAATAAGACCTCCAAGCATCAAGATTGACAAGAGCTTCAATTGTTACAACATTATGAGTGAAAAACTTGTCTAGAGCTTAAATCGTTCATTTCTTGCTTAGACAACACTAGTGAGCTTACATTGTTAAATTTGCTCAAGTGTTTTAGGTTTTGGGTGAGTGCTTCATTGTGCAAACAAAACACCTATTAGAGGGTTCAAGTTTGCTTCTTTGTTTCTCTTTGTAAAGAGGGTTTTCCTTCAAGCTTTGGGTAGAAAGCTTCGAGGGTTGTAAAGGGTTTCCTCCTAAGCCTAGAAAAGGGGACGAATCAATTAGTGGATTGATTGTGAAATCCTTAGTAGGAAGCTAAGGTAGTGGATGTAGACCTTGGTTAGAAGGTTGAACCACTATAAATCATCGTGTCTTTATTCTTTTAGCTTCCTAAACCCTTTCACCCAAAAATCCACCTCTCCACCACTTGGCGAGCATAATCGGTTGATCGAATCGAGCGTCGAAAAACCCAACAATTGGTATCAGAGCTTGGCTCAATCGAAGGGGATTCACATCCTATTGAGAAGATCCGGCAAGCTCGATCAACATTTCACCAACCGGCTCAAATGTCGCAATCCATCAACATACCGCCTTTCTTCGACGGAGATCACTATGCCCATTGGAAGACAAAGATGAAATTCTTCTTGAAGTCAAAAGATTACAAGCTATGGGACATAGTTGAAGATGGTCCGTTCGTGCCTCAAGGAAGCAAAGCGGATTGGAGTGCCGATGATCGCAAGAAGATGGAGCTTAATTGTAGAGCCTTGCACATGCTCTTTTGTGCTTTTGGCCCAACCATCTACGAGAAGATGTCTTCTTGTGAAAGTGCCAAGGAGGTATGGGACAAGCTTGAAGTCACATACGAGGGGACTAATGAAGTCAAGGAGACCAAGATTGGGCTCCTAACCTTAGAGTATGAGAACTTCAAAATGGATCCGGAGGAAAACATCGAGAAGATGTTTGACAGGTTCTCCACCATCACCAATGGTCTTAAAGGCTATGGAGAAGCCATCCCGGAGGAGAAGCTTGTTCGAAAGCTCATCTACTCACTTCCCGAGTCTTGGGACTCAAAAAGGACCGCCATCATCGAAGCCAAAAATTTGAAGACTTTGAAGCTTGATGAACTCATGGGGTCACTTCTTACTCATCAAATCATGAAGAAGAACAAAGAAGATGAGAAAAGGAGGGAAGAAATTAGAGCTATGGGAGAGAAGAAACTCAAGAGTATTGGCATCAATGTAAATGCCATGGCTCTCAAATCCTCCACATGTCATCATGAAGATTCAAGTGAGAAGGATAGTGAAGATGAAGAGATGTCCTATCTCTTCAACAAATTCGCACGATTCATGAAGAGCAAAATGGAAAAATCCAAGCATGAATCGATGAAGAAGATGAAGGATTCCCACAAATCCAAAAAGAAGGGATCATCTTCTAAACAAGCATACGTGGCCACTTGGAGTGATGAAGACTCCACCGATAATGAAGTAGCCCACCTATGCATGATGGCCCTCAATGAGGGGGAGGTAACTTCTAACTCATCTATTTCAAATTCTTATACATTTGATGAGTTACAAGAAGCCTACGATGAATTGGTTTTTGAATTCAAGGCTTCATTTTCGAAAAATAAAAAATTGATTTCAAAGTTGAAAACCGAAAATGATTTGCTTTCTAAAACCAATTTAGAGTTTGAAGCAAAAATTAAAAATTTTGAGCTTAAAGTTTTAAACCTACAAAACTTGCTTCAAACGATGGAAAGAGATCATCAAAAGGAAGTTTATGATCTCAAAAAGGAAAAAGATTTGATTTCCAAAGAACTTGAAAAGAAAAACAATTTTGGAAAATCAAATTTTTATGTAAGACAATCTAGTGCCCCTAGATTTTTAAATGGAAAATGTTTTAGAAGTGTTTGGGTCCCAAAAGGACTAACCACTTCAACTAAAAAGGATGAAATTGAAAAATGGATTCCTAAGGGGACTAAATTTTATGCTACTAACGTCTATGGATCCAAAGCAATTTGGATACCAAAAATTACTTGATTGTCTTTTGCTAGGTGTGATGGAGAATGATCAACAAGTCAAAAATTGAGGGGGAGCTCCATGCACACAAGGAAGAACACTTGAAGAAGGAAGGCTTCACATCCTCCCTTGAGTTCAAGTGTGGTAAAATCTAGTTGTTTTAGTGTTTATTGATTTATTTTATTTTATGTCAACTAGATATTCATAAATGTTGAACTAACATTTTAATGATGCTTTGAGTAAGGGGGAGCCAATTTTAAACCAAAATTTTAAGTGTCAAATTTTTTTTTGCCTCCTATGTTATCTTAAACTTAAATGTCATTTTAAATTCTTTTTGATATAACAAAAAGGGGGAGAAATTGGTTTGAAAAATTGAATTTTCAAATGAATAAGGGGGAGCTTTATTTTGATTTCATATCCTTAATCTCTTATTCACATTTTTAAAATTAAAGGGGGAGAATCCCAAACAATTTTTCAAGTTGGTTTTATTATATCAAAAAGGGGGAGATTGTAGAACTAAGGTTTTGATATAATATTTGAAAAATGTTTTGGACTAAATTGAAAAGAATTTAAAATATGTTTTTAGTCAAAAACAACTTGAAAATATATTTAAGGGTTTTTAAAGCTCTGGAATGGACTTAAAATACATTTAAAGTGGTCAAAACCATGCATTCCAAGTGACCGTATCGATACTGTATCTAAGTGTATCGATACGCCTTGAGGTTTTCAGGCAAATAGAATTCCAGTAGCTAAAACCCGTATCGATACGGCTACGCGTATCGATACGGTGTCGAAAACCCGTACCGATACATTTACCCGTATCGATACGGTATGTTTTTAAATAGCCCAACGGCTAGTCGCGTACCGATACGGTGGTATCGCGTACCGATACGCCCAACGGTCATTCCCAACGGTCATTTGAATTTGCAGGAAGGTACCGATACGCCAGGCAAGCGTATCGATACGCAACAGCTGAAAGAGCTCAACGACTATATTGATTTCAAGACCGTATCGATACAGGGGAGAGTGTATCGATACACTAGGCTGCTGAACTGCATTTTGTGGGAAATAAACGGCTATTTTGTATCCCCAACGGCTATGAAACATCCCCAACGGCCATAAACGGCTAGAAACTCAATTTGGAGTATAAATAAGACCTCCAAGCATCAAGATTGACAAGAGCTTCAATTGTTACAACATTATGAGTGAAAAACTTGTCTAGAGCTTAAATCGTTCATTTCTTGCTTAGACAACACTAGTGAGCTTACATTGTTAAATTTGCTCAAGTGTTTTAGGTTTTGGGTGAGTGCTTCATTGTGCAAACAAAACACCTATTAGAGGGTTCAAGTTTGCTTCTTTGTTTCTCTTTGTAAAGAGGGTTTTCCTTCAAGCTTTGGGTAGAAAGCTTCGAGGGTTGTAAAGGGTTTCCTCCTAAGCCTAGAAAAGGGGACGAATCAATTAGTGGATTGATTGTGAAATCCTTAGTAGGAAGCTAAGGTAGTGGATGTAGACCTTGGTTAGAAGGTTGAACCACTATAAATCATCGTGTCTTTATTCTTTTAGCTTCCTAAACCCTTTCACCCAAAAATCCACCTCTCCACCACTTGGCGAGCATAATCGGTTGATCGAATCGAGCGTCGAAAAACCCAACACTATGTAATGTGTATGTATGCTTCTGTTTTATGTTTGGTTCTATATGCATGTATGTTTGTATGTTTCTGTTTAGTTGTTCACTATGTA
The DNA here is from genome assembly GCA_030270665.1 of Hibiscus trionum. Classification (NCBI taxonomy): domain Eukaryota; kingdom Viridiplantae; phylum Streptophyta; class Magnoliopsida; order Malvales; family Malvaceae; genus Hibiscus; species Hibiscus trionum. The sequence goes on from BSYR01000016.1 coordinate 4,613,490, forward strand.
ATGTGTATGTCTGCTTCTGTTTTATGTTTGGTTATATATGCATGAATGTTTGTTTCTGTTTAGTTGCTCAGTATGTAATGTGTATGTATGCTTCTGTTTTATGTTTGGTTATATATGCATGTATGTTTCTGTTTAGTTGTTCACTATGTAATCTGTATGTCTGCTTCTGTTTTATGTTTGGTTATATATGTATGTATGAATGTATGTTTATGTTTAGTTGTTCACTCTGTATTGTGTATGTATGCTTCTGTTTTATGTTTGGTTATATATGAATGTATGTATGTTTCTGTTTAGTTGTTAACTATGTAATGTCTATGTATGCTTCTGTTTTATGTTGGGTTATATATGAATGTATGTATGTATGTTTCTGTTTAGTTATATATGCTTGGTTTGCATTATTTCAGTATGTTAATGTTACTAATGATTTTAATTGCTTGTTGCAGTTTGTTGGTGGTAGCTGGTTTTCCTAGTTTTAATTATGTTGGTGACTTAGCTTTTAAAGTTAAGTTGCCCATAATTTAAACTTGGTTGCCCTTCAAAGCTCGATGATGATAATTCTGGTAGCAAAGTTTGTAAAACTTTGTTATAAGATCTGAGAGCTTTAAGTTTAAACTTTTGTATGTAAATTTTGTACTGTGAAAGTTAAAGTTTCAGTTTGTAAAGATTATTTAGTTTGTAAGTTTCAGTTTGTTGTAAGTTTCAGTTTGTAAGTTTAAACTTTTTGTAATATTCAGTAACGTTTGTAAGTTTAACAACTTAAATTATTGAATACAAGTCATTTAATGTTTTAATCTTCTTAAGTTTTACCTTATTCTTTTTTTTACTTATAAAAAAAGTTGGAAGTGTCCCCTATTCCATCTAATGTGAACGTTTTAATATATTTAAACATGTTAACTTAATTAAGTCATTTAAGTTAATCAGTTTTTTACAAAGTCGGTAAAGTATGTAATGTTAATTAAAAAATTTCGTTAGCTTTTATTAATTTAGTATACAGATTTAGTTTAATAACTTTAAACTAATATTAGTTAAGTATAAAAAAATAATTTTAGAATGCTTATTCATTCAACTTAAATAGATTACGTAGTTTATCATAATGCAAGTTAAGTTAATTTAATAACTAACTTAACTTAAAATAACTTTAAGTTAATTAAATTCATTTTTAATTTTAAGTTAAGTTAATTTAATAGCTAACTTAACTTCAATTAAAATGAATGCAAGTTAATTATTTAGCATTAATTTATTCCTATAATAAAAAATTTAAGTCATCTTATTTTAATTAAGAATATATATTTAATTTAATAATTTTTACTCATTTAACTTAATTTTATTAAGTATGAAATTTTAAATTAATAATGGTTATTCATTCCACTTAAGTTAATTAAGTATAATAGTTTATCTTTGAAGTTATTTTAAAATAATAGACAAGTTAATTAGAAATACAATTTATTAATACTTAAAATTATTATTAATTCAATTTATCTTTTAATTGAAGTTAAGTTAATTAATTTATTAATACTTGAAATTATTATTAATTTTCAAATTTTTCAATACTTGACATTATTTTATATTCATTAAATATAACTTCTTTAAATGTCAGATAATTATCATTATTAGCAAATCAAATAATAGTATTAGTTCAGGTTAATATCAGTTCAGGTCAATATCAGTTCAGGTCAATAACAGTTCAGGTCAATATCAGTTCATGTCAAGAACAGTTCAGGTCAAGAACAGTTCAGGTCAATAACAGTTCAGGTTCAAAACAGGTCGGGTTCAAAACAGGTCGGGTTCAAAACAGGTCGAGTTCATTTCAGGTCGGGTTCATTTCAGGTCGGGTCCAAACAGGTCGGGTTAAATCGGTTATCTGGCAGGTTAGTCTCGGGTTCGGGTTCGTTTCGGTCGGGTGCAGGTCGGGTTCGGTTACTACAGTAACAGGTCAATTTCGGGTTCGGGTTCACTTCGGTCGGGTGCAGTTCGGGTTCGGTTTCTACAGTTACAGGTCAAATTCGGGTTCGGGTTCGTTTCGGTCGGGTGCAGGTCGGGTTCGGTCTTTGAATTCTCGGGTTAAACCAGGTTCTGACTCGATCGGGTTTCAGGCAGATTACCAGGTCGGGTCAGTTTTTCACACCCCTGCTTGTGACATGAACTTGTATTTATTAAATACTAAAACTATTGTCTATTGTTCTTATTCCCAACCAAAGGATCTTGAGCTGTCGGTCTCTCCCTCTGGCATTTACCTCCTAGTGTTTGCTTTATTACTCGAACGTGTTATTTTAAGTTGGTACTTGCCCAAAATCCTTGAAACTACAACGAAAGTACGCCTGAATTCCTCTGGTTTTATTGGATTTATATTCAATACATAAACGGTAAAAACAAAAAAAATTATATATCTTGTAGAATTTATGGTTGAATTTGAGTCTATGAGATGAACATCATCCACTTTTTAATTAAAATAACTTGTTGGGTTCAAATAAATTTATGTGGCTATAATTAGTCAGGGCCAGGAAGTTGGGATTTAAGATAGATTAGGGAATGTAACAAAATGAAATTGGTCCATTTTTATCCTTGTTTTTATATGTTTTTCATTATGCTTCTAATATTTTTATATTCTTTGAATTTAACCCTCTCAACACTAATAATTTCAGGGTTTGAATGTAAGGAAAGTTCACTTCCACTTCTTCAAACTATTTAGTGATTTCAAGTAACATTTGTTATATATTCAGAGATACATGCACAATAGAAACGCATAAGATTTCCAAGAAAAAAATAATTTGAAATGAATTAGGTTAAATACTTACAAAGAAAAAACGCAAAATTAGTTACAGAGATAAAGCACATGAGTAAGCAAAATGATGTTGTATTTCATAAATTTTGAATTATAATAGACTCAACCTTTTAGTCTATTACGTATACAACAAATTAATAAATATCTACTTTTAAAAAAATTAAAAACTATATTTTATAAATTGTACATAACCTTTAAGTCTTATGTTATTTATAATATAAATATCAAATATGAATACAAAAGATGTTGAATGGCATGTCTAACAATGCTACCTCATATCTCAGAGCTGGGTTGGTGGGCCATTGCCCTTTAAATGATAAAAAAATGTTAGTTTAGTTTTTTTTTAATTAAAAGTTTTTAAAAAATAATAATGAAATTGTAATTTTAACTTTCTTTAAATAATTTTTTTTCCATTTCTTACCGAGGAAACCCGCAACTGTTTTATTTTCACATTGGCCTTTATGTGGTCTCGCGTGATATTTGATTGATTGTACATCTTGAGTAAAAATCTCCTGCCCCCTAACCATGCCTCCTTCTATGTCCCCTGCCTAAAAATACTTAAAAATTAAATCTTACCTCATAACCCTAATTTTCATATCCTAAACCCTAAACTCTAAACCCTAAAAAATACACCTTACCCCTAATTCCATACACCCTAACCCTAAGCCCCAACTTTAAACCCTAAACCCTAAACCCACTATTTTAAAGTGGGGGCATACTTTGGGGGCATATGATTTTCATCCGTACATCTTTCTTTGTTTCAACTTTTTATTCTAGTTTCCAACTTGCTCATTTATTTTTCAATTTTTCAGAGTAAGAATTTCAACCGGTTAATAATAATTAGAATAATTTAAAAGTTTATCATGAGAACAACTTTTTAATCTAATTTATTTTATTTACTAAAAAATTATAATATTTCTTTCTGTTTAATCAACTGATAATAGGTGAAAATCTCGTAATATTATTATAATATTATAATTTTTTTAGTAAATAAAATAAATTAGATTAAAAAGTTGTTCTCATGATAAACTTTTAAATTATTCTATCTACATTAATTAATTTATAAATCAAATATATATGATTATCGAAAATAATGTTTCAAGGATTTGATCACGAGCTTAGACGTCTTATTTAGCAAAACTCGTGATTTTCCCATGCAAAAAAGCATAATGGATAGAGAATTTCACGCTTCTCCATTGCCCATTGGAGCTCTTGTATTTGCCTTTTCTTCTTCTTTTTAATTTGGAATTAATGAAGGCAGTAAGTAGTTGGAATTCAGAATTCCTCCATGACTGAAAAGTGATGAGTTTCGTGAATCCTGAGTTTTTGCAGCCAATGTAAGGCCGAAAGGTTCTTCTTCTTTTTTCCCCCTTGCCTTTTTCAAATGTACCATTAAAGATTAAACAGAATTGAATGAGAATATTCACTGCCCAATCTCAAAATAAAGGTATTCCCCATGTAATTGACTTGCACTTTTACTCTCTTTTTTCATTTTAAAGTTGAATTATTTTGTGGTGTATTACTCTTAATAGAATTTATTTGAACCTTTTATGTGTCTTTTATATGTTCCATTAATAAGATGTTTAAAGCTTAGTGGTAACTAGTTTCGAACAAGTCAAGGTGTTGGGTACCAAAAATATATAGGTCTTGTTTGACAATTAGCAGATTATATTAGCTGATAGCTGATTTGACTAGCGGATTGTATTAGCTGATTGTATAAAAGTGTTTGGTAAAATTAACTGATAACTGATAGCTGTTAGATGATTTAAACAAGCAAAATGACATATAAGGACATGATTATATTCAATACTTGTTTGAATAGTTTATTAGTTATCAATATTTTGTATCTAACTATTATTAATTAGATCTATAAAATTATTTTTAATATAACTTTTTAAACATATTCAAATGATTTATATATTAAGTTATTATTTATATAATTATTTTAATATAATTTAATTAATTAATAAATTTAAATACACATATAAATATGTGATAATAAAAACAAAAAAAAGTAAATAGGATTAGCTTATAAATAGGGTGAGAAAATATTTAATTTAGGTTATTTTGAGATTTTTGATAACTGATAAGGGTAAAAGAGCGTTTGCAACTCTAATATCAAACTTTTAATCTCAAAAAACTCCTATTATGAGCTTTTTCAAAATTAGCGGTTTCACCCCCAATCCGTTGTTTACCAAACAACAATATTAACGGATTTGATTGGTCAAACCTCTAATTATACCTCAAACCTCTAATTTTTGCCCAAACCTCTTTTTACCAAACAGGTCCATAGGCGTTTCTTGTCCTGGTGGGAAGGAGCATTGCGATCATTTTAGTGATGTGCTATGTAGTGATATTTTTGTTGTTCTCTTATCTAGTTGTGGCGTATTCTTTTCTTTCACTTAGGATTAGAGAGGTTTTTAAAACTTAACTCAAAAGTTTTTATGACCTTTTAAGATCAAGAGATATTTGTCGAGAAAATAAAAATCTCATTGATTTTATAATCACATGTATTATTAAGGCTTAGTGGCTTATATTATATATACCATGAGAATATAACTTTTATGACTTTTTTGGTACCTTTATTTATGTCTCACCCTAAAAACTTAGATTAAGGGTTAATGTTAGAGTTTAAAAATTTTGAGGTATGGTGTATTTTTAAAATTTATAGTTAAAGTTTATGATTTAGAATTTAGAGTTGGAGCTTAGAATTTAATTTTTTGTATTAGACATAAAAAATAACACCGAAAAAAACGAATTTTTTTATCCATGCCATGAATGCATGGAATATAAATTATAATATAGTAAATTGATGGGATTAGCCTATTCAACCCCTCTTCTCCCCACGCGTGGTTCTGCTCTGGTTCGGTCCCAGTTGTGTCTAAGGTCATCCTGTACTCTTCATAATTCAATAATCATTTAGATTATATATATATTTGTTTAATGCACAAGCACTGGACAATTCACCTATATATAAATCCCTATACGAATCTATTCATATCATTCAATTTCCAAAACAATACAAGTACTCTACCAGCTTCCATCTCTGTTCTTCATCAACTTTCCTTTTCTTTAACATCTGAAAGCAACCCTAAACCTTCTCCTTCATTTCCCTTTTTTTTCTTCTTGTTAAACAATCATGGCTTCCTTTGATTTTGATAATGTCAAGGCCGAGAAAGAAGATGCCTTATGGAGGTACAACATGGAGAGGAAGCTGAGGATCGGTCTTCGCTTCTTCGGGTTTCTGTTGGTTTTGTTCTTGCTGTCATGGCCTTTTTTCCCCGCCTTGATTCTCGACGCCGTCGAGGCTGCCGGGGATTTTCGCCGGCGTTTTGTTTCGGCTTTTAACAAACCGCTATTCACGTTCGTCGTTGTAAACATCATCATCGTTGCTGTTTATGTTTTGTCTAGCCCGAGAAAGACCCAGAGACAAAACACCGGCAGCGACATCTACGATGAATACGTCAGCTTCCGCCGGAGTACACCCGCGGCCGCATCCAACTCTCCGGTCATGGTGGAAAATGCGGTTGCTGTTTCTCAAGTAAAGCTGCAACGTAAGTCAGTTGATACAGAAAGTAAAATTTCGGTTCCAACAGTAAAACAACAACAGCCTACGAAGATCCGTACAGTGGCAAAGACAAAGCCTGAGGTTTCTCCAAAACAGTACCTAAGAACTCGATCAATGTTTTCGGGACATCGACTAGAACGACCCGGAGACCGGGAGTTTCGGAGATCGGAGACGACTGTGAAAAGCCGAGAGTTGGCGGTTTCAGTCGTAGAGCCGCCGTGTAAATCAATGGAAGAGATGAGCAGTGAAGAGTTTCGGTCGATAATAGATAGTTTCATCGCTGAAAGAAAGAAGAGTCTGATGCAAGAAAACACTGCCCAGGAGAAAATAGCTAAGAAATAGAAAATTAATGAGTTGAGAATAGAATCTGTCTCGAATTTGGAATTACTATTAGGCTATTGATTGCTGTTTGGCATGTACAGTGATAATATTTTCCCTGGTTTTGTTGGGGATAAATATATATTAATATAAATTAGTTTTCATGTATATTAAACAAATAAATGAAATTGGTTTTTTGCTGAGGCCCATATAGGGGCAACCCTCTCAATCTAATTTTTTTTATTTAAAACGTTAATTGGATCTTTAATTCTATTTAAAGAATATAGCATTTTATCCTTTTTAGATCAATTAGTTATTGGTTCAAATTATTGCATTTAATCACACTCGATTTTATACTTTATACACAAGTTAAATGCAATGGTTCAGGTTTATTTACAAGGGGTTAGGAGAATATACAAGGTCTCTTAAAGATTCTGTGCCATATTTTAAATTAATATCACATCATTTGATTTAAATTCAATCTCATAAAATTATTTCAACTTTATAGGAAAATAACAATTTTACTCATTTTTATCCGCATTCTTAAAATACATGATCAAAATAAACCACGTACTAAAATATAGAAACATGTATAGTACTTTTACCGTCCAACAACGTCAATTTGATCATCTTTGTTATATCTCTACCTCTGAGTCATCCATATCTTCTGTCAGAACAGTTTTTCGTTTTAACTCTTTTTTGTGTTATTTTGAGTCTTTAGAGTTTTTTTTTTTTTTGATGCAATTCATCAATGGATTACAACACAATCGACATGATAAATATTAAATCTATAAAGTCTATTAGTCGACTCTACTACCTGACAGTCAAAGCTACACTATTATCATAGCCACCATAGGCTCGACACCACTCACCAATCACGAGATTTAAATATTGTAAACTAAAAAAAGAGAGAGATCAATATCCGTTCACATATTGTGTTCGTAAGAAGTCCAACAAGTCATAAGTGGTTACTCACCCGTTCAGAAATTCGCACTCTAAAAAATTCGTGGGATGACGGTTTGCAGGTGCTAACAATTCTTACAGTCAACAATCTCGTGTTCAACTGTCTCTTCATCAGATCCTAATCATGAAAATTGCAGTGTTATTCAAAATGCATAATGAAGTAATGATTTGGAATGTTGGATGAATTTTTACTTCCAAAAAGCTTGAAAACCTTCCACCGGAAAGTCAATGAGTTTGGCTCTACTTTAGCCACGCCTCTATACCATTAAACTAAGCAGGCAGCTTTGTCTTAATCCCACCTTTAATTTGTTTTTTTATCATAATTAGTGGAGCTTTGGAAAGCTTAGATACTCTTGGAGCAACAAAAACAGAGGCCACCATCCGGACAATATTCCCACCATTAGCTTTTTCTCCGACTTAATTGTTTAGAGATATAAATAGTGTTTTTATGATTTCCATCTTTTGTTCGGTCAATATTCACACCGTAATTGATTACGATAACGTTAAAACTCAGAACTAATTAACCAAGGGTAGATCCAACAGAGCACTCTACAATAATACTAAAACTCAAAAATAGTTAATCAACGAGGGTTGGTCCAAGTGATAAGCAGTTTGATATTGCTTAAACATGTCTCGAGTTTGAGGTCTTGTGTGTATATATATATATCGTTAGGAGACTCACCCACCAAAATCAAATGTACGACGTGGGTCAATTCAGATTAGTTAAGGCAAAACCCTAAAAATCGAAAACGCCAGGTGCAGAGCCAGAATACTAACTCAAGGGGATGAAGTATAATTTACTTAAGAAGTAAAGTATAATTAATAATTATTTTACTAAAATTTTAAATTTATTATAAAAATAAAAGGACAAATAAAAGATGGGGTGGGGGTTGGGGGCTAGGCCCCTCCCACACATATAATAAATCCGTCCCTCCCAAGGGCAACAAAAAAAACTCAAAAATATTTTTTTTAGCATACAAAAATAGTTAAAGTAGAGACAAATTCAAGGAGCAGTAACAACTGTGGAACTTAATATTATCGGTTGAGGGGCAGTTATAAATTTATAAGGGCCGACGAATTATGTATTTGGGTAAAGAACAATTTTACCATTATTTCAATTTATTTTTTAATATTTTAAGAGGATCACGACCACATTAGTCCTTCTAAGTTCTACTCATGGGCAATGGGCAAGAAGATTGGGATAAAATGAAAATAAAAGTTTTTGAGGGGTGACAACAAAGTTTTACAATTATATTAACTTACAATTCAACTAATTTTAGAGGGATAAAACTAAAATGGCTTAAGGCGTAAAAAGTCTTTGAATTTTTAGAAAAAAATAATTAAGCCCCTAATATTTTTTGCACTCAATTAAGCATTTGAACCAAGAAATTGAATTAATTAAGCCCTTGAATTAAGAAACTGAATCAATTAAGCTCTTTGACCAATTTTGACCATTAAATCTTAACAGTTTTTGGATCTATTGGTGCAGTGCGTCGCTGCACAGTGTTTCCACTTGACATTTTCAGAATTTTTTTATTTCATTTAAAAAATCTTTAAAAATTCTAAAAAAACTTATAAATTATATATTTTTAAAAAATCTATAAATACAATATAATAGAGCTGCACTGTATCATGTGCCAGTAATATCTAAAAAATATCAAAATTTAATGGTTAAAATTGGTCAAAGAATTTAATTGATTAAATTTTTTAGTTTAGGAACTTAATTGAGTAAAAAAATAGATAATTGTTATGAATATTTATCTATGTGGATGTCTATCATGATTAGAACTTTATCAAAGGAGTTTGATTTATTTATTATTAGGAATATTATCTCTATGAATTAGAGTTTAATGTATTATGTACTTCTTATGCCTATAAATAGATGATTCATTGAAGGCATTGTATACAATTCTATATTTTAAGAATAATACAAATCTCTCTCTTTCTCTTATCTCTTTGTTCTTCTTGTTCTTATTCTTGTTCTTCTTTATTTTATTCATAACACGTTATCAGCACGAGACTCTAATCAACTGAGGTCTTCATCGTTCGAATTCAAAAGAAGTTACCGAGAAGAATTTGATTATAGAATGAACCAAAGATAAGTTTTTTTTTTCTCTTTATTTTTTTTAGTTACCGATTGTCTTTCTTTTTATATTTTAACCTGGTTTTAATTTTTGAAAGGCATGGTAGCACGACTCGCTCAATTATTGTGGTTCTTGTTGGTGGTTCTTTTCATCATGTATACTTTTTCGGATTCCTCAATATGGTCGCCATTAAACTTGGGAACCATAATGTTGTACTGATATGGTGCACACAAGAAATCGTGCGGTTGTACTTTACGAATAGGTAAATATTAAATATTACCATGAGATTTATTCATTTATATTTTATCATAATCTATAGTTTCTAGTATATTTACTTTAGTTATTGCATTTTTTTTAATCCTATTTTATTCTTAAATAATTTATTATTTATTTTATTCTATTGATTGTTTCTAACCGTAATTTGAGTTGTATGTGTCTTTAAATGGCTTGGAAAGAGACATGACTTAAATAGATTATGTGAAATTATCTTTGTTATTTGCTGTGCCTCTATTGTCTTTGAGTGGAAAATCAATATCGGTAACTTTTGTTTTATTTTTATTCTTTATATTATTATTTTAATGTGCGATTAATTATGATGATTTTGAATTTTCAAGAAGGTTATTATAAAGTATATATTTGCTCGAAAGCAATATTTCTTCTTCGTCGAAAAACTCGACCATAGACTTCTCCCAAATTTCAAGTTACGAAAATTCGTCTTGATCCAAAAAGTTTTATGGGAGGCATTCCCTGAAGTGAATGCAAAGCATGATGTTTATTCCATGCGATTATCAATGATGGGGCATTCCCTGAAGTGAATGCAAGCATGCTGTTTATTCCATGCGATTATCAATGATGGGGCATTCCCTGAAGTGAATGCAAGCATGATGTTTATTTTATGTGATTATTGGAACTGTTTCATTCCCTGAAGTGAATGCAAACATGGTAAATTATTATTCAATTAGAGACATAATTTCGATATAATCCAAGTATAATTGGCTGGACATCCCGTTCTGCGAGGCTACTGGTCTCAAAGGAGGTTTTTAAAGGACCTTGTGGACAGGTTTAACAATGCCGCGTACGAGGATTAAATCTTTGTTCTCTGTGATAAGGATATGTGAAAAATGTTTTAAAGGCCCACTGGCTCTACTCCATTCCCTGAAGTGAATGTGAGATTATATTATGGAAGGAATAAAAAAAATCACATTAAAAGTTGTGGTCGTGGTCGAGGCTATGAATATACACACGAAAAATATAGTCGTTTTAAGAATACTTCTACCCGCTGGTAGCGAAGTTATAAGGATGACAAGAGTGATAAAGATCATTCTAAGGAAGTGAAATCCTTTTACCAATGTGATGTTATAAACCATTGATTTCGTACTTGTCAAACGCCTAAGTATTATGGACTTTATCCATAATCATGAATGATAAATGAAATAAAATATAAACAAAATTTGTTTATGGCGAAAATAATTATGGCGTTATTGGTCCAACTCAATTGGATATTGTTAAATTTCTTATTAACCCTTGAATGGACTAATTTACCATTTATTTTATTTCCCTTATAACCTCTAACAGGAATAATTGGTTTTTATTTTATTTTATTTATTTTATGTTAATTCATTTTATTTATTATTTTGCTTTATGTTTATTTATTTCATATATTATTTATTTACGCTTTTTGTTAATTTATTATTTGAAGAATATGATTACTTCCGGAATAAAATATACAATGAATTGTGGCTATTTATGCCTAGAATTGTGGCTATTTATGCCTAGCAGATAATGCAAGTACTCATATTGTACTTAAGCACAAGAATATTTTTCCCATTTAAATGCAAGGGGAAATATGAGTAGTATTTCTCAAAATACTAAAATATCAATACTTCGGAAGAGCACTTGAAAGTTTATCTCTGATAGATAATCGACTTGATATGATGTGCTATATTTTATATTTTTCATTCCTCGAAGTGAATGATGCAAAGTACATATTTTCATTACCTGAAGTAAATGAAACAAAGCACATTTTGAAAGGTGCACAATTATGCATTTCTCGATTAAAATGCAAGATAATAATGTGAGTACTATATCCGGAAGTACTAATATCACAAAAGGCTCTGGTTGAGCAAATATGTTATTGTCAAATGGAACTTTATTCCATATTCACATTGCGTTATACTCGTCAAAGTCATAAAGAGAGCAATATGAGTTCGCAAAATATCCCCTTGGAAATTATAGATAACATATGTTATCAATGGGCATTCGAAATAAGCCAATATGAATATAAGTTCTGGTAGCCAAAAAGTCAGTTGAAAGCTCTAGGAGAGCTATATATTGCTACCAAAAGATAATTTCAATTGAAAGCTCCGAAAGAGTTAAATATATTCCTATTTAAAGGAACAATTTTGATGGTCGTACTAGACATGTACGAGTAGGATTGAATTACATGTTATGGTAGACAAGGAGTTTACAAATTCAGAGATATATACACACATATATATAGTTGGCATGATCAGATAGACCATCCTGCTCAATAATGGTGCAGAAATTATTGAGATTTACATGCACATGTATTAAAAGAACCTGTAGTTCTTGTGGTGCTTATTCTCAAAGGAATGAATTAAATTTCACTTATTAAAGAACGTGAAGTTCTTGTGTTGCTTAAAGGAATTGATTAAATTCCACTTACTAAAAGAACCTGAAGTTCTTGTGTTGTTTGTTCTCAAAGGATATAGATGATCCCACTTACCAAAAGAATTAGAACTTAAAGTTCTTGCACTAAAGTTAAGACTGTATGTCTTGCATATCTGAACAAAATATGGGCCCATATATCCACAAATGTGGAAAGTTTTATATGATTTTAGTAGATGCATCTACATTGTTTTATCGACTTACAACTAGAAGTTTGTGAGATTGATTCTAAAAGATTCAGATTATGCAATTAGACTATTCGTCTTGAAAAGCTAGTGGGTTTATATTTTAGGCTATATCAGTTGTTACAAAGCCTATTGAATATGAAAAATATAGTTTAGCAAAATTTCAATTGGATGCCTCCTATTTAATAGCTAAACTACGAGAACAAAAGAGTTATTATTTATATGGTGTTTCCATATAGCAACACTTATACGCATCAAGCCAATGAGTTATAATAAACTCCCCGTTATGATTGGTTTTTGGTCAGAAACCATACATTTCCCATTTTATGATTTTTGAATGTGCGATATGAATTGCTCCACCACAACGCACAAAATGGGTAAATAAAAAGGGTTGAGAATATATATTGAGTACGAGTCTCCCATTTTATGATTTATGACATGATTTTTCTCAACATCAGGGGGAGATAATAATCAGCTGGATAGAGGAAAATGAATTATCGTTATCTAGATCCTCGTATATGAACTAGAAGTTCATAAGATAATTCATGTTATTACATGTCAACTGCCAGACATATTTACTGACCCAATGAGAGTAATTAAGTCTCATATACCAGCTGAAATGCTCTAAGTTTAAATTACATGTTAGAGCGAGAGAATGTAAATCATGCCTGAAGCATGATAGTTGAAATGGTTCCAATGATCAAAATTCTCGTAAATAGAAAGTAATATGAGATAGTCATATATTGGAGGCGGGTGCTCCTGAAGAGACCCAAGACATAACAAATAATAAAACTCTATAAGAGTTTCAGGTACCTGAAATAAAGATTGAAATCTTGAAGAGATCTCGATGAGTTATGTCATTACGAGAATGGAACTAGAAAATTGGAAAGTTGTCGACAACGATTTTACAAACAATTTTACATAAAATACTTCTATAGAAGTAAAGAAAGAAATCGAGGATCTTGTATAAAATCTATCCAGAAGTATAGATATTGAATTGGCCAATGTTGAAAGACGCTTTGAACTTCTAAAAGAGAAGTATTTGGACCACCAGTCCAAACACCTAAAGGTGTAATGCAAGTGAGGCACAAATAAGTAGTCGTAAATACGACTTGACCTATGATTTATGAAAAGTTTTAATTACTTCATGGTGGATGCAATTACTTTGGCAGTTTTGAAAATTTTACATGCGTCTAATTATTTGTGGATCCATATTTATCCTTGAAGGATCTAAAATGCTATAAGCATTTGGAAATTTCTGAGGAAATTTATTTAGACATGTCTCATGAATATTTTGGCGTATTTGGTATAATCGCCTTAGTGAATACTAATTGAGAAAATACTATAAGAATGATCAGATTTCCTTATGTATTTTATAAAGGAGTTTGGATCAAGATCCATTATGATAATTTTAGAACTCCTAAAGAGCTTCAAATTGGAAACTCATGAAGTACTTTCAATACAAATACTTGAATCTTGACATCAAGTTTATCTCGACCTAAAGATCGAGCATTTTTATATATTTCTTTTGTCTATGAATAGACATAAGCTGAAAGAATCTTAAAGAAGATTCAATATGAATAGAACATATCTATTGAGTATCCCAATAGTTGTAAGATTGTTGGATGTGAATAAAGATAATTATATTTTTTTCTTGGTCTTGAAGCACTATATATTAGTTGGTCAAGAAATATCTATGAATATACAAAGATCATTACATTTAGATCTTCAAACATTCGTTGATGCCTCCTCAAATGTCGTAGAAATAATTGTTATGCACGAGGCAAGCTAAAAAAAATGTGTTTAGCTAAGACTATTGACCCAACATATCCAAAAGATATGTGGATTTACTTTTACAAGATATGATAAAAGCTATCTTGTGTGAAGATAACGCAAGATGTATATCTCAGTTTGAAAGTGGATACATCATGGAACATATTACTCCAAAGTTTTCATCCCTCACGATCTTTAGAAAAATGATATTCAAGATTAAATTATGAAGATTCAAAGATCTTCTGTGATGTTTGCATGAGGGGGAGTAAATACGCGTTGCACTCTTTTTCCCTTAACCGAGGTTTTGTCCCAATGGGTTTTCCTGGTAAGGTTTTTAATGAGGCAACATGTTGTGCGTATCAAAGATGTGTGTACTCTTTTTCCTTCACTAAAGAATTTTTTTTTCTCACTGGGTTTTTATCTTAGTAAGGTTTTAACGAGGCACATTATCTTCATAGACATCCAAGGGGGAGTGTTATGAATATTTATCTATGTGGAAGTCTATCATGATTAGAACTTTATCAAAGGAGTTTGATTTATTTATTATTAGGAATATTATCTCTATGAATTAGAGTTTAATGTATTATGTACTTCTTATGCCTATAAATAGATGATTCATTGAAGGCATTGTATACAATTCTATATTTTAAGAATAATACAAATCTCTCTCTTTCTCTTATCTCTTTGTTCTTCTTGTTCTTATTCTTGTTCTTCTTTATTTTATTCACAACAATAATTAATTTATTTTAAAAAAAAAAGTTCAAAGCCTTCTAAGTTCTTTAAGCCAAGTAAAATCTACCATTTTAATCCTCCGGTCAAAATTATAAAATTATATTTTAGTTCTTTTAAAATACGACATAATATTTTTAAATGATGCACTCTCAACCAACCCATTATAGCTTCAAATGAATCGTTACATATAGCAGTACTCATCTATATGATAATTGTACGTGTTCAAATTAACCAAAATTGAATTAATTAAGAGAATAACATGCTCTTATGCCCCATTTTCATTAGCCCTAGCTTTTCTTTTTCTCTCTAACGCCGCCGCTCATTTTGGTTTAAACTAAGGCCGGCGGCGGCAACAACTTTAGGTTGTTTTGTCGACCGTCGGCCGCTCACTTTTATTTGTTTGTTTTGTTCTTTTATTTTTCAGTCTTTTAATTCAATAAATCTGTCTTCATGACACGTTCTTCTCTACCGTTTGGTACGTTTTTATGCTTTTTGGCACGCTTTTTTGTTATTTGTTTTCTATCAGGGTTGGATCTGACGACGCCACGACTGATCAAGATGGCGCTCCTTTTATTATGTTGTTGATCTCTCTGTCTCGGGCCCTTGAATCGGATTCGGATACGCTATTACATCTACCGTTTATTCGCGATTGAGTTGTGGTAATGACCTTTTTGTCAACGTACGTTCACTGTAATATGCATTTGTCAATGTTGTTTGTTGATGGCTTTACACATCATCGTCGATTTGAGGATGTTTGTATCCGTCTTTTGTTTCGAGTCTTTGGATTAGGTTTTTACCTGTTCTTGTATGGTCCTATATGATCTAGAGCCGCTAATTTAGTTTTTGGGTTTGTATCTGGATTTAGATATTTGTTTACATAGTGGTAAACTTTCATTGTAATTTCAGATATCCCCTCGTTTAATAAAATTAGTGGATTCAATTTCAAAAAAAAAAAATTGAATTAATTAAAATATTTTTTAATCATTAACTGAATTAAAATTTGTTTGAAAATCATCAACTGAACTTATTAGAATTCAACTAATTTGATCAGTTTACAAATTAACAAAATTTTATTAAAAATTTAGGTTTATATTTTTGTGAATTAACCGAAAATTCTACTTATTTAATCAATATGGCAAAACTACATTGTAACCTGGACAGAGCTAAATGGGTGAGGGGCAATTGTCCCTCAACCCCATTTTTTTTTCACCTTTGTCTCTTTATATAATTTTTTAAAGAAATTTGATTTATTTATAAATTTATTCTCACTTTTAAACATTTATATTTTACCACAATCTTAACTCCGTACATGATTCTAAATTTCTAACCCTATTTGGTGATGAGTGCATGCTTGACAATGGGGAGGGACCCCATAGCAAATAGTGGTTTAGGGCTTTAGGCGGTGGTTGCAGGGAACATTGGTTGGCTTCCAGGGTGGTGGGGTCTTTCTCTTATATATTGTTTTGTAATTCTTTAGAAATTAGAATGAAGTAGTCTGTCTCTTATCCACTTGTTCTCAAAATTGGGCAACAAAATATGGGATTTCCATTTCCCCTTGTTTATTATATTAGCCCAAGCAGCCACCAACAAGCATTCCATTCCCTTTTTTTTGTTGTTTCTCAGCTTGTCGCCATACTCACAACTGGTGTGCATCAATACATTAAACTAAACCTCTCAATTATTTCCTCCTTTTTTGTTCCCTACATTTGCCATGCATTCCACTGCACTTGTCTATCTATGTATTCACCTTATCCCTTTAGGGTTTGTAGTTTATAATTTAAAGTTTAAGATTTAAATTTGAACCCGAGACTTATTTTAATAAAAAATTTAAACAATACAAATCATTTAACACCACGCTAACGATTAGATGATTTTGACTTTACATTTCATCACTTTCATAAATAATATAAATAAATGTATATAAAATGATGCACAATTTTCTGTTCACTTATTTAATCCGAATTTCAAAATCGGTAATCTCTCTATCTTCCGATTTTTTTTATGTCTAAATAACCTTATGTTTTCATGGAAATGGAAGATCCTTATTTGTGTGGGAGTAGGCAGGTTGTAACTTTCATGATTTGATAGCAATACTTGTATATTTGTATAGCACATAGTTAGTTATAATATGAAGATGGTGAAAGGGTGAAGGAATGGCAAAGAATTTAAAATTATTTTTATATATAATATTTGCCTTCATATTGGATATAAAGTATCCATTTTTTTATTCTACTGCTCACTAGCTGTCATATTATGATCGAAGAGGTCTCATAATTATTTTTATTTAGTAGGTATTTATTTCATGCACAAGCATTTGTAAAAAAATTGTTTATATAAGCGTCTTAGTTTTAAAGGTTAGAGAGTTTGTTTAGAGTTTAGTTGTTTAAGTATATTAGTTTTAAATTTAAGGGCTATTGATAGAATTTTGAATTTATGGTTAAAATTTGAGGTTTATAGGTTAAGACCTAAATTCCTAACCATGTTACCCTAAAACCTAAACCCTAAATTCTAACAATGAACCTTAAATTCCAAACCCTTACACTAAAACTCCTAAACTCTAAATTAAAATCTTAAACCCTAAAGTTAAGGCACTTGTGAAAACAAAAAGTTTTCACCGCTTGTGTATAGTATAAGAATATTTATTTAATTTCTCTAAACCCTAAATATTTTCTTTTTCTTTCATACTAAGCACATAAGGACTTGCATGAACCAACCTTTAATTTTAGGGCATGTACCTAGGCGATTAAGGGCTGGTTCATGCAAGTCCCTGTGCACTTAGTATGGGATAATAATATTTATTTAATTTCTTTAAACCTTAATATTAAGTGCATAGAGACTTGCATGAACTAGCCCTTAATCGCCTAGTAATGTATAATTGAGTTTAATGGTTTCCCTTTTAATTTTAAAGATAAATGCTTTAGAGAGGTATATTGTTTGGACAAAAGTTTATTCTATTTGAACCATAAGGTTTATATATAATATAGTGTGTGAATTTATATAGGGGTAATCATGCTATACTATGCACTTATTGTGGGACCATAAAGTTTTTACGAGTGCTATAATTTTAGAGTTTAGATGTTTAGGTTTATGTGTTTAGTATTTAGGGACTATGATTAGAATTTAAGGTTTATAGGTTAAAACCTAAACTCCTAACATATTACCCTAAATTCTAAGCACATAAATATAAATCCATAAACGATGAACCCTAAATTAGATCTCTAAACCCTAAAATTATGGCGCTTACGTAGAAAAAATTCACCGTCAGTGCATGAAATATTTTCCCATTATATATATAGAGAGAGAGGGGGTTAGGATTGATATAAAAAAAGTATTTAATCTCATTCATTTTTTCACCCATCCAAATTACATTGACACAAACACAATGATAATTACCGAACGTATGATTAATTATTGAATTTATTTTGGTGAATGCCTTAAAAAAATCTTAAACAAATGCATTATTGTATTGATACAGAAAACATCACAATCAATTAGAATAAGATTATAAGAGAACAAAACCTAATCCATATTTGCTCTTATAATTTCGAAACAAAAGAACACTACTTTAACATCAATATTCGTCCCACACATTTGTTATTTTATACATACTAAACTGTACTAGGTCTTTTTTTTATACTACTACTTTTTGCCTATAAAACATTTTTATATGTGCTTTCCTTCATACTTGTTAAACCTACATCTATAGTCTAGCACTAGCATTTATTAAATTAGTTTCATTACTTTCTTTTATATTTGACTTTTTATATACTTTTGAATAAGATAAGTATGGCTTATGAAAGATGAAACAGATGTTTATTAGATACAAGCTCACATTGTGGTACATATAACCACTCTTATTCTTTCCTGGAAAGGAAGCAAACATTATAATACTCAAGTAGTTGATGAAATTGATAGAAGACCTGTACATAAAAAACTCATTTTTAATACAAGTTTTCTTCGTTTAAAAAAAAATCCCTTCTTTTTAATTTTTCATGTTCCAATAGCACTCCCGTCGCTTTTTTGTTGTGGAGTTTTAGGTTAAGCTAGTGTGATATACAATTTACAATTTATTTTGTATAATTATCGGTATCTGATCGATCAATTTAAATTGAGTACTACTATGACTTATTATGTAAAGGGCAATCCTCCTAATCTAATTTAACTTCATTCACAACTTCATAATTTAAATCTTTAGCCTTACTTAAGGGATCTAGTGCATCATCACGCTAGAACAACTAATAGTGATAGACAATTTACAGTTTTAAGTTTCAGATTCAATAAAAAATTATTTAAATACTAAAGTGATAATTGTATATAACTTTAAGGACCAAAATAACATTTAACCAAAAATTGATTCTAGCATAATACGAATTGCGTTGTCCATTCTTCTTTACCTTTTGTTTTTTGGGGTCAAAAATACAATCCAATGGTCAAAACACCATTGTTTTTAAATAGAATCTGCTTTAGAAATTGGATGGGAAAAAAATGTTCTAATCATTGAATTGGGATAAGGAGAGTCAATTACCAAAGTGGCAAATTTTCGCATAATAATTTGAACACTAAACTAAAATTTAATTTAATTAATTTGTATAATTTAGTTTAACATTTCCATCGGTTGCTTAAAAGAAGACAAACACCAACCCGTCTGTAATATGATTGAAATATATAATATAATTAATAAGGTATCCACTTTTCCTCCCATACCATTATTTTTGTTTGGTTGGCGAGAGACTATTTTGTTTATTTAAATTTTTTTTATTTGTATCAAGCTGATTATAGGAGATTAATAAATTTAAAAATTCATGTACTTTAAACTTTAATCTTAAACCTTAAATATGACAAATAACATCAAAACAGATGTGATTATGTAATCAAAATTTTACACATGTATATCAAAAAAATTCTTTAAATTAATGTTTTATTGTGTTACCCATGTTTATGTTTCATATTAAAAAATTAAGTTTATGGGTTTTTTTTATTAAGGTTAGAGTTTAGGTTTAGATTTTAACAAATTTGAAATATGGTGTATTTTTTAAGGTTTAAAATTTATGATTAAGAGTTGAAATTTATTTTTATAATTTTGTGACATAGAAATGAAAATCGAAAATTGATTGAGGATTTTTGTCCCTAGCTAACAACAATTGACTGTGTTGGAATGAAACGCAGTGATTGGGAAAATTGGATATAACAGTGGCACTGACACAAGTGGGAATATTCATCTTCGTTTAGCGATGGAGAAAGGCCCATAGATATTACACACACGAACACAAATTGATGGTAGAACTAGATGGGTCATAAATGGCAAACCTGTCCTTTGTCCTGGGGTAAGGTTGTTGGACAAGCTGGATTCATTCTGTCATTACATCTATACTCTTAACATATGATATATTTGTTGCAGGTTTCTATCCAACAACAAGTTAATCTATTCCGATGAGACACGTTGTAAATTAAAAAAAAAAAACTAAATTAGGAGAGTCATCCCCATAATGAACCTCTGCAAATCTCGAAGGTTGGAGTTTATATAAAATTATGCGTATGGTACATGAAAAAATGAAAATGTGGTATTTATTCTATGACCATATTATTACAATCAAAATGCGCATCAACCTCAACAGCAATAAGCAGCCCACCAGTCCAAAGAACATAATTGGGCGCATATGCATGTATGGTATGGTATGGTATGGTTACATTGCATACGTCTTGATATCACACCGTGAAAGAAGAATCCACGAAACATCCATAAGAAACTTTGGTTCTCCATCTTTTCAAGTACCCAAGTACGTATTGAATGCTGGATCCACATAACACAATTCTTTTCCCATCTTACCAGCAATACTTCTTTTTCTGCATCATGCATGCATATAAACACATACAATCATTTATCTAAACATATAAACCAATCACATTGCATGTAAGCGCACACGTATATTTAATCTTTCGACTTACCCGAAACTTAGCTTCTTCTTGACTATCTATGTATGCAAGGAGTTCTTCCTGCCGCAGTAAAGCATCATGAAGAGCCTGCTTGTATATAGAACCACGATCAACAACACAGATTCAAAAAAACTACCACCAAGAAATCATTTGTACTCAAGCCGGGATCGAGGACAATTACCTTTTTCGTAGCAATTAGCTCTGCTTCTAATGCATCCACGCGACAAACAGCAGCATTCAGCAACTCCTCTTTCTCATGAGGCATCTCGAATCTTTTTGACTGTAGCGTCTCAACCTTCTCTTCTAGATCACCCAGCCTTCTTACCACAGATGACAATAGGTCTGCCTCTGTAAACCTTGGAGGAGCAGGTGAAGGCGGACGAGTTTCGTCCTTGAACATTGATTCAACATGCTGGTCAGGAATGCTACATGTCAAATCAGTTACTCTCGGCTTCTTCGTCATATGCAACGCCATTGTTCGGAAGAGAGAAAAAAGGGTCCAAAAAGTAATAACTAGAGCCCTGATATGACCGTAGATTCCTTTTGGAACATGCTCTATCTGTCGCATAGGAGTCCCTGCAATTGAAGCCAGTGGACTTCATCAAAGTCGTGTATTTTGAAAATATAGCAAGAAATAGTCTAGCTGATCTGGTTTGACTAAGCTGTTCCCATGACTCATAATGGGATTAAATCATGTTATAATGAGCTAAAAGCTTCTAAAATGTGAGTGAGATTAGACAGAAGAGAAATGTCCAAAGCCTGGCAACACATTCTGTTTATCTTGGGTGCTGTTATTTCTCAATAAACCTTGACGTTGATACCATATTCCTTGCATGAGAATATGTAAAATAAATTGTTGCAAGACCATTTAAAAGGGACAGAATTTGGATTTAAGCATGTAAATGGTCTTGCAACAATTTATTTTACATATTTTCTTAAAGCCAAATATCCACATAAATTCCGGCAATGTAAAGAACTCTTGGATAGTTGAGATCACATGCAGTACACAATAGTTTTTGGCAGTCATACCAGTCATATTGGTCAAGTAAAAGAACAGCTTTTAGAAACAGCTCGTATAGCTAACCTTCAGAAGTAAATGGACTCTGACATGACAATTGTATTTCACTCTCCGAATCCACAACCTTGTCAATCATGGGGACATTTTCATCATACTCAGATGAACAAGCAGCAGAGGTTGCCTTACCAGCGATTCTAGCCTACACAAACATCATAGTATGCTGTTATAATTCCAAGATCTAAGAATTTATAGCTTGAGACTAAGCACACTCCCATTTAGCCAGCTTAGGATGTTATGCTATTTTATACAGTGAGCAAAGTGTCCGCATATATACTGGCAAGTAAAGCACTCTTGGATAGACAAAAAGACCATCCTTGTATTAGGTGATGTTTTAAGCGTCTGGAATGTATTGAATGACATCCTTTTATGCCACGAAATCAGTCATTGCAACTTGCACGCACATACCTCTTCACTGACAGGGGCCAATATTGGATGTAAATAGTTTCTAGTCGGCATAGGAGAAGCAATTTCTTCCACTTCAGATCCTGACTCGGCTGTAGATGCGTCGCTACTCTTTATCTGACCCAGGATAGGAAAAAAAAAATAAGAAAAGCGGAATTTTAGAGAATGTGTTACCATTATTTAATCAATTCTTGGTAAGTCAATTACTTTTAGGGAAGAGAAAATATTATTTGGAAGATATCAGTTTATTATTATAAGCATTATGAGGAACAAGTTTATTATTATGAGAATTATTAGTATATTCAATTTATTAGCATGTAACCCATATTTAAAGAGTCTGATAAATAAATTCTTAAGAGGTTAAGGCTCTCTCTAACATTATAAAACTCAAAGCTGAAAAGGCATGATATGCACAGTGAAAGACAATCTAGTGACCACAACATGGCTTATCATAGGCAATTACCCTTCCTTCGCCGTTTGAAACTGTCACAATCTGTCTGGTGTATAGTGCTTCGCCATTGGCAATCATCTTTATGAAGACATTCAATAATATTACTTAAAACATATATGAGATAACACTGAAAAGGAAAGGGGTAAAAAAACAGAGCAAGTTTAATCACAGTGTAATCAGACCTTTAATATGTTGGGATCTTTCCAGGGACCTTTGTCAGATCTCATACAACCTCCCAGATCAGCACAGGTGCAGGTACCTCCAAGAAACTGCGGTAACTCGCTAAATTTTATTGATATAAAGAACTTTAGTTGGCAGTACAATTGAATGTGAATTAACCAGAGCATATATGCAACCAATAAAATTTTGTTACCTTGCATCAATAATTTCAAGCAACTTACTCTGGTAGTTGCTACCAAGAACCTGAGAAATTTTGGAAATAAGGTAACTTATATCAACTTTGAAACCTCAATGAATAATATCTTTCTAGAAAAGGGGGAAAACGCAAACTATATGAAATTTTGAACTTACATTGATCTTACTAGCTGTTTTGGAATCAAGAACAGATTTGGCAGCTTTCCAGGCCATCTTAAAACCAGAACCAGCATTGATGATGAACATTCGGCAAAGAGTCTGCAGAGAGAAGAAGATCAAAAGAGATAACCTTGATTTTGATTCCTAACAAATTTCTGTCAATTCTGAAACACAATTTACTTTCACAAAATGTCTGAGCACATTAGCAGCTGAGACAATCTACCTCAGGATAGTTATCGCCATCAATCTTCTGCAGACACCTAACAAGATCTTGTGCAGTCTTGCTGAAATTTTTTAGACCCTACAAGGAAAAATAGCAGGGAATGAGCAACATCTAAATGTAATAAAATTCCCAATGTAAACATAAAATGATGTCAGGGAAGACTATAAAACCTAATAAACAGCATAAAAGCATACCATGCCTTGAACATCCAAAATAGTTGTATTGGAATCTATGTGTCTCTTTGCAGCGATGGAGCAAGCCGGAAACTTAGTTGCAAAACACTTCTCAAATTCCTTCACATGGTATCTTACATACCGTTCCAAAGTTGTAAATCGCATGAGCTTGTCAGGTACAACTTTTCCTATCAATTCAATGTAAACAGGTCTTCCTTCCTTATCCACTCCATGATAACCATGAGGGTAGTACTTCAACACTTCATCCAACTCATGGAAATCAAAATCCTGATTAAACCATAATAATGAATATTTTTAGAGAGAGCATTGCTCCATTTGAAGTCGATCAATAAGTGAATAAACAAGTTGGAAGAACAAACTAAGCTATCTGTTATATAATGCACTAATTAACAAAAGTCCCATAAATGATGTTTAGTATTTCCTGAAATAAGATATCACCTCCAAAATAGTATCAGTACCAAAATCCTTCCTCCATTGAAGCATATTATCCCACATATGCTTCGCTTTTTCGATATCAAACTTCCTTGCTTTTAAGAATCTGCAAGAAATCAATGATTTCATAAGCACAGAGTAAATTAACCAAACTTGCATCACTTATAATATTATCCAGAGAAAAAAATATCAATTCTGTTTAAAACAAAGACATCGCAGCCTACCTCAGTAGCATATGATAATCATCATGTCTCTGTGGAAGCAACTGATCTGCGATTAATGCCTGACGGAAAGCTTCAACAGTCTGCAACTCTTCGATATCTCGGAAATCCTTAATCGAAACAGATAGATCACTTTTCCTCCTCCTACTATTACTACTTTTCTTCTTAAGAGAACGTCTGAAGTTACTCGATGCTTTCATTGCTTTCTTCTTAAGATTTCCGATTCTAGTCGTCCTATCATCTTCAGAGATTTCGAATTCCGATTTCCTATCTTTCCTTTCACCATTACTACCTTCAAAACCTACATGATAAAAACGAAGTTCACAAAGCTGAATCTAAACCGACAACACTCTGAAATTATAATTCCGGTTGTAACGGACTTAAAACAAAAGTAACAGCAAGTATCAATCAAAGAAAACTAATAAGTATAAAAACAATTAAACGACAATCTAGACATTAATTAGAGAATTCATAAGTAACCGATGGAAACAAAACGGTTGAGAATTTGAATTTATGAAGAGGAAATCAGGAAATTCACTTACAAGGCCTTGCGAAACGATCGAGAGGACCGGACATGATTAAAGGATCAGTCGTCAAAAGAGCATGCAACGATCAAGAACGCGAATATAAAAACAAATTCAAAAGAAATGAAATGAATGAGAGTAATTAAGGATTTATAGAGTACTGTTGGGATCTAAAAGGAATTGATAGTTCAACGAACTGGATCTTCGGAAATGAATAAACAAACAAACAAACAAACGAAATAAAGCAAAGCAGAGAGAAAGCGTAAACAGAAAATTCAGAGGAGCAGAAGAAGAAGAAGAAGAATTTGTTTGGTTATGAGCGAAGCAAACGACAGGTGAGCGGATACGAAACGCAGGGAGGAGGGGAGGGGATAGGGACAGTGGGGTCCGTTATTGCTTGAAAACGTTGGAAGGGTCCCACTTTGAAAAGTCTGACAGGTGGCGTGATAAAAATGTTGTTGTGTGTTTGATTTCCTAGGCGGGAATTTGGTGACGCCTACCCGGTTTCTGTCGGCGCCTTCAATTTTCTTTCATTCTCCGTTCGTTTTTAAATTTCAAGGCATGTGTATGTGTTAAATTGGGTTCACGTTATCCCTAAGTTTTGTTATTAGTCTTTGTACATAAATTATGAATGTATCCCATATACTCTGATTTAGTCTAATTTTGATCTTATATTTTTTTTAATTTTAAAATTTTAATCCTAACTCAAATTATATAAACTTTAAAAAATCAAATTTAAGAAATTGCAAGTACATTATAAAAACTAATGATATGATTTGACTTGATATAATTTGAAGTCATTGTTTGAAGTCAACATTAAATTTTAAAAAAAATTAAAAATTAAAAATACTCAAGTTAAAATATAAAAGTTAAATTCAAAGACGGATCATAATGGGAGCCATGGTAACCTGCCCCCTCCCCCAACTTTTGAAAATCTAAAGACTAGACCTTTAAAAATTTTAATTTGGCCCTATAAATTTTAAAAAATTTATTATGTTTTAAATTTTTTGAATGTTTTTAATTAAGTCATTTTTTAAAATTTTTTTAAAAAAAAATCATTGTCTCATTTAAAAAAAAAAAAGTTAAACGCAATTTTTTTTGAAATTTAAAATTAAACCCTTCAAAATTTTTAAAAATTTTAATTGAAGACTTCAATTTTTTTAAACTTCAAATAGGCACCCCTAAACTCTATTATCAATATTCACCCTGGTTAAATCTACCATTTGTGCATGGTACAAGGAGCAATAGAAGATTTTGACCAAGAAATTAATGTGGGAATTTAAAAATAATCCAAAAACATAGTGGAATACGAAATAATTATTCTTTTTATCATGAAGCCTCTTTATATGTCCAGGTCGTTCATGTTAAATTGATCAGACTACAGTTGTATTCCATTTATTGTTTTTTATACCAACATTTCTACAAGCTTTATAAGTATAGAATTTAATGATTCTTAAGATAAAGAGGGGTGGATTCGTCCTTTTTAAGTATGCAAAAAAAATTATTTCATATTTTTAATATATGTTTTAAATTTTTTAAAATATAATACGTTTATTATAAAAAAATAATAAATATAAGTGAACATATGTGAATAAATTTAAACAAATAAAAACAAACGAATTATCGAACGTAAATGAACAAATGTACCTTTTATTCGTGTTCATTCATTTAATTAAACAAATAAAAAATTTTGTTCAAGTTTATTCATTTAATAAATAAACCACCACAAGCAGGTCGAAAATGACCACCCAAAATCGGAGAAACAAAACATATAAACCTGATCATTTCCAACATGATATCCAAAAAAAAAAAAAAGCATTTGCGATATAGTATTTTAAAATGCAACATATAACGTGCTAAACATAACTATTTTACACGGAAAAAAACACACATACAACCAAAAACACGAAAATGCAAATCGTCATTCTGTCTCCAACAAGTAGCTCAATGATCAATTGATAAGCATAAACCAACGTGCTTATACTACATCACCAATATTAAACTGCATCTGTACTGTACATATATGTACTGTATGAATATTCACAGACAACTTATACATGCATATTTTGTAGAAGATGAGACAACTGTTGCTTTTTGTATCCAGTTTATCAGGCTTCCAACAATAATTCCTATTTACAATTGAAGTCACCCGGGACAACTGAAACAAAAAATAAACTTGTTTACCGTCTACTCACAGGTGCTCCAAGTCGAATCAGAAAGAAAAGGCTAGCTTGACCACTATGGATCCCAATTACACCTTCAGGATTCACCTGATTTTGGGTTTAGTATATCACTTGTTATGTATATTTCCTCAGCTTCCTCTGAGCCCGGAACTTACGAAGTTTGTCTCTCAAGTCAGCTGCAAGGGGGCATCAGATTAAAATCATTAAGATATAAACAGGAAAAATAAACCATGCAGACCAAAGATGAGAGTGCTTATGCTACAATTATAGTTCACTCCACATGGCTTCAGATATACCCAACGATCTTAAGATCTTGCCCTCGACATGATTAAACTCAAACCAACAAATAAAATTTACTTCATCTTGGATCAAAATTAAAATATACCGTCACTCTTTGGATAAAAGAGAGGCTATGCTGCCTATATCAGATAGCAAATCATCAAATAATCTCGGGTAGTACAGATAATGTCAATTCAACAAGAAACCTAAGAAAACTCTAGGTCAGGGATTAATGGACGATGAGTGAGAGTAAGGGGAAGAGTACCAGCATCCTTGTAGCGTTCCTGATTGATAGCCTCATTTAATTTGCAGACCATACTAAATTCCTCTGTATCAAGACAAGGCTGACCACTTGGCCTGAAACCATAAATAAAAGTATGTGGCATTCCAGATTCTCGCATATTCAAAACAAGAAATCTCCTGCAAGTGTTAACATGTCCGATTCTCTCACAAAAGCAAAAATTATCTCCAAAGAGGTTTCAAGACTAACCGGTCCTGTTCAATGAATAATAACCCATCTGAAGCTGGAGACTGCATTGACGGCTTCCCTGATTCAATCACTCGCATCCCATCAGTGTATGCCAAGTACCTGTTGACTTGTATAGAGACCTGCACAGCACATCAGGTAGGTTTCCAATGTCATATTTTCTGAAAATTTGCAAATTTTGGTAGGAATTAAATCAGCTCAGAAAGTAAAACATGAAAATAAGTATGTGAAAATTTATGTTTTAGACTTTAGACCATATCTTAATTTTAATTAATCATGCAAAATGTAAAAACAAAAAATAGGTAAACCAAGGCCAAAAAAACAAAAAGAAAAAGAGAACCAATGTAAGCTCATAGCAACAGCATAGACAACCACAGAATGCTTCTCCATAAAGGATACAGCATTTCAGCCATCATATCAATCAACAATAAGTCAATTTTCCAGGATGACTACCACTTTTCAATGTAATATAGTACTTAGAAAGGGAAGGAAATTCCAATGTCCTGAGCTATTCTGAGATATCCTTAGACCTTAATCACTAAACTGAACTGGCACAGACATTCAAGACAATTCAAAACCATATCTCAGATCAGTATTCTTTCTCCTCAACCCTGAGTCTTTGAAATTATCAATCAGCATTATGAACCATTTATACATTTTAGCTGTTAGAAGATACTATCTAGCAAGATTTTAAAGGGTCATGTCAAAACAATCACTTGTTAAATATGTTAACCTAATTCAACAAGAACACCTAAAGCATCCACCTAAGACCTCTCGATAGATGTAGCACTTGATGAACCCAGCAGATACAATTGTAAAACAGTTATAATACATCACTGCTACCAGTCAAATGCTCCAACGACTATTTGGTAAAAAAAAAGAGATAACTTTTTACCCTTGAACTTGACAATTTTTTCCAACTTGGTCCCTGAATTTTTGGTCCCCATTAGTCCTTAAACTTGAATTTTTGGTCCACATTAGCCCTTAAACTTGAATTTTTGGTCCTTTTGGCGAATGTAACACTCTAAAATTGTGATATGCATTATAAATATATATAAATTGTGTGGCATGTGTCACAATTTTAAAGTGTCACGCCATCAAAGTGACCAAAAATGGAAAAGCTCTCAAGTTCAGGGACTAAGATAGACAAAAACAGTTTATGGATCAAGTTGGAAAAAATTATCAAGCTCGGTTATTAAAAGTTGTTTTATCCCCCAGAAAAGAATAAAAAAAACTAGAGAACACATAAAGGGTACCTTGCATCTCACAGCAATGTTGATGGCATCAGAAGGCCTAAGGTCAAAAATGACAGGCTCTGACTCATCGCCCACCTGCTAGAACATCCACATTGTCAGCAAAGACAACTCTACATGAACGTTTATATCCCAGAGTTACAAGGCATGCACTAAAAGGGGAAAGGAGTGAAAGAGATGAAGTTCCATGCTGAAATAGATATAAACCTTTGTGAGGTACAACTGTGCAAAGTAGGCCTCATGCACTCTTTTAGTAACTCTGACAAGCTTTACCTGAGAATAAAAACGTAAACATCACCAATTCAGAAACTAGTATTAGCAAGCTAGTCGTATTCGATTAAAAAAACTCAAATTCAATTTGATAATTATCGAGTCGAGTTCGAGCTATCAGTCGAGCCAAACTCGAGCACCATAATACCTGACTAGAACGACTCGCGAGCCTAATTGAGCTTTTTGTTTTTAATATATTTTATACTACTAAATTACATTTTTATCCTCAATATACATATCATTATTAACCCTAAGTTTTAATATATTTTCCCTCTCTTTCATTGCATTAGCAGCACTGCATACACATTAAGAAGAAACACTGATTCCATGGTGATTCCTTCTTAATTTCTTCCTTCACATTTAATTATTATTTTTCTAGTTACCCTTTTCTTCGTTTTAGCTTCTTAGCTATTAGTTTATCACATTAAACAAAAAAGGATTTTAACAAATGAAGAAGATTAGGAAATTTGGAAAAATAGGTTTTCTTCCAAGTTCCCAAGGATGCTTAACAAGTTGTAACTCTCTTCTTGTAATTATTTTTGTTCTTTACTTTTGTAAGGTCTATCAAATCTATAAAAACAACCCCTTTTTCAGCAAGAAAACAATTCCCTTCCCTTCTTATGAGCAAATTTAGTTTAATATTGTAGGGATTTTCTTACTGTTTAATTTTTATGGGTTTAGTTTTAATAAGAGATAACTAGAGCTAAAATCGATTTGTATTTTTTCCCCTTTTTAATTGTAATTTAGGTTTGGTTTTGTAACAGAATTCTCCTTTTGATTCTTAATTCTTACAGGTTTTGAGACAATAATTTAGTCCAATAACTAGGAAACAGGGAAACAATATGCAATGCTTCATCGAACTTAACCAATGGTCTCGAGCTAAATTAGCTCTTTGGTTTTATAAACGAGCTTAATCGAACTCGAGTTCGAGCTGAAAACATAATATTTGATTGATCTCGAGAGTAGAGTATTGAACTCCAACTATAGAGTCAAGCTCGAGTTCGATACTATTTGGGCTCGGCTCGATTACACCCCTAGCCTCTAATGACAATACAAAAATAAGACGTTGAGAGACAGGAAGTAGAGCAAAAAAGGAATCATACTTGGTAGCCCATCTTGTCAATCATGTCCTTCACTACTTGATACATAGTAGGTCTAGCCTGAAGTCAATGGCAAAATCATACATTAGCATTCACATTTGGTAGAAAGTCAGTTACCCAAATTCAGTATATCAAACATTGCAACAAACTGAAATTGAAGGAAATGAACCCTGACTCAATGGGGATAGAAAACAATAACATACAATCTGAACATTGCGCACAGCTGCCATGAGCAAAACACTTGGCATCTCCACTGCAATAAAAACCACAATTCAAGTCAAACACGAATCGAAAAATTAACAAATAGGGTCAGATTCATGGATCATGTAAGATCACATACAAACAATGATTGGGAGAAGAAGACCACTCCCATCTTCCATCTTCAGAACAATGGCAGGGTGCGGTGCGTAATCCGCCAAATGCGCGCCTTGAGGATTGTTATGGACGCATCTTATATGCCTGCCGTCCCTCATTTTGACCACAAATCCATCAGCTCCACTCCACACCTCAACTATATTAAACAATTATGAAAATACATCAATTAATTGCCCACATATTAACAAATCCATATAAACAGATTCCAGCTTTATATATTAGTAAAAGGCAACAACAATAATGAAGAAGTCACAGATTTAGCATCCACATACCAGCTTCAAGCACACTGGAATCAACATATTTTTTATCATTCTCATTGAAATTCTCGGCCCTGCTTTCATTCCCATCTGAAGATGAACTGAAAGAGCACTGCACCGTGGTCCTGCACTTAGGTAATTTGAGTTGACCAAATAAAGCACGCGACTTATTCTTTCCATCAGTTAACCCTCTACATCCCCATATATCATTTCTATGCAATCTTTCCCTCGGAAAGAGGGCATTCGCCGGCGGCGTATAAACCCCAAATGGTTTGCTCCAAACGGCGGGGCAAATCACAGGTCCTTGCAAAGAAACCACCATCTTCCCTTTCTCACGCCAGAATCAAAGGTTTTCGAAACAGGCACAACAACTATACAGATCAAGATTCAAGTTCCGATAAGCGATCACTGAGAGTTTGTCGACAATCTAAGAAATTTGAAGGGGTTTTTTTTGTATATTTTTAAAAGATCTAAATCAGAAATGCAAAAGAAAAAGGAAGGAGAGAAGAGATTGGGGAGCAAGCAAGTAACCGACAAGGTGAGGAATCTGATGACAGAGTGAGAAATGGCGCAGCCCAAAAGATAAGAGATTCCTTTTTCTTTGGATAATTATATAGTAAAACATATGTCTCTCCCTGGACCCTACCGCATTGAATATACACCCTCTTTATCAACATTGGAACTCTCTTTATAAAGGGTAAACTACTGAAATATCACTTTCTTTCCATAAGTGTTAACTTTCGGTCGTCGATTTTGAATATGTTACATTTAGGTCACTTATAGTTATATTATCGATTTACTACATTTTGATCATTTTTATTATCGATTTGTTACATGTTGATCACTAAATTTATTAACTCTGGTAAGTTTAATGATGTGACACGTTAGTAAAAAGTTTAATTTTTAATTTGACCCTTAAACTTTATATGAAATATCATTTTACCTATAAACTTTAAGTAAAATATCAATTTGACCCCATAAATTCGAACAAAATCTCCTACTTGTCAACAACCACTCACCGTCATCACTGGTCACCATCAGCCATTGTTTTCATCGACTATTAAACCCCAAAAATTTTACTTTACTTCTTTTTTGTTCCTCTTTAACGCGAATTTTGTGTCTATTTCACTGAAAATTTATCGAACTCAAAAAAATTTAGTCTAAAACCTTTCAACTTCCTTTAAAATTAAATCATAATAAAAAAATTTATCATTAATATTCCTTTTAAAATAGGAACACAAAAATCTAAATTATATTATAATCAAGTCCATAAATTCTTATTATATTGTAATGCTATAATTTTTTTATTATATTTTTTAATATTTATAATTTGTGTAGTTAAAAATACATTTTCTTCCTAAAAATTCTAGTCCTCTTCCTCTTTCTCTAATCTAACTTTTCTTTCAATATTTTTGTACCGTCTTTTTCTTTCCCTTTGATTTTTGTTTAGTCGACGACGCCATTAATTTTAAAGTAAAGTACACAGATGGTCACTGAACTTTGGTAAAAAAAACAAAACGGTAACCAAACTTTTAAAAATCACAAAATGACAATTAAACTTTATATTTTGAAACAAAACGGTAACTCCACCGTTAAAACTCGTTAATTCTTAACGTCAGGCTGACTGTGCTAATCCAAGTCATCACTTCTTCCCCGTCAACTTCATCTTCTACATTGGTTCTTCTCCCTACCCTGAAAAACACAACATATGTTCAATTGTTGCTCCGTCACCCATTCTCATTTCTTATTGCGTTGGGACACTTTGCTCAACTTGTACTTTGCAACTTCCTCACTGACTTCCTTCAAGTCACCTTTGGTAAAGATCAACCCGACATTTCCCTGTATCAAAAATTTCCAAAAAACCAGTTACTTTGTTTATCATTTATCAAGCACTAAAATGCAATATTCTATATATTCATGGATATAGAACACTTTAAACTACCTGGAGCAAAGGGATGAGGTTAAGGAAAGCCTGGTTCCCGGTCTTCTCAGCATGCATCCTAATCGACCTTTTCATCATAGTATTCTTACCCATGGGAACAATTGAGTCGCCTCGGAGACCCTTCCGGATGTTCTGGAGCTGGTTAGAACCTACGTTGTCGGCGGCGACGATTAAGATCTGGGTGTACTCATTTAAGAGCTGGCATAGCTTCGCATCGTAGGCGATTTTCTTGTCGGCCTTGGAGGATTTCACTGTCATTTTCTACAAAGGGTTAGTGAACGTGTAAAAGAGCAAAATCGAGGGCCAAGACGATGCTGGACGGTCGTTCAAGGTGGACAGGCAGTCAACGCCGTCTCTTTAACCTCTGATTTGGTTTGAGAATTGTTGATGAAGAAAAACTGAGGCTGGTAAAAATGGAGTCGAGGGTTTCAGCAGGTTTATATATAAGGGAGGGAACTAGGGTTTTGTTGTTGTTTATTTTGGGTTTGAGCTCGCTTAACATATGTCACATCCCCACCCCGACAATAAGAAATGAGAATGGGTGACGGAGCAACAATTGAACATATGTTGTGTTTTTCAGGGTAGGGAGAAGAACCAATGTAGGAGATGAAGTTGACGGGGGAAGAAGTGGTGACTTGGATCAGCACAGTCAGCTTGACGTTAAGAATTAACGGGTTTTAACGGTGGAGTTACCGTTTTGTTTCAAAATATAAAGTTTAATTGCTATTTTGTGATTTTTGAAAGTTTGGTTACCATTTTATTTTTATTACTAAAGTTCAGTGACCGTCTGTGTACTTTACCCTTAATTTTATTGTTGCTTACTGACCGCCGATGTTTATAATTTTTTTTTGTTTTTTTCATACTATGTCCTTTATTTTTCTCTTTTCTTGAGTTTTTTTTTTCAATTTTGAATAAGAATCTCTGTCTTTGTGACACACTTTTATATGTTCTTGTAGCACGCTTTCTCTATGCTCTTGTGGCACGATCTTTATGACTTTTGGCACATCTTTTGCAGCGACGGCGGCGGTAGAAGGGAAATAAATGGGTTGAGTTTAGGGTTTTGATATTAAGAAAATTTTGGGATATTTATTCTAATAAGTCAATTAAAAATACTATAAAGAAATATAAAAATTTATTAAATTTAATTTTTAATTTTCTTTTAAAATAATTTTAAATATAAGTCTAGTCCTTAAAGTTTTTAATCTTTTTAATAAAAAAATTAATGGTATTCAATGGTGCATTGCGTTAGTGGTGTTCGACGCTCATCGTAGAATTTTCCTTAACTAAATTATATAAGATAGAGAGAGAAAAAAATGAGAAACGAATTTGGACTGTGTAATACCCGTATTTTGTCCGGGTACTCGTATATATTATATTTTCACTATAAATAACACCCAAAATATATACATAAATAAATAAATGTTTAAGGCAGTCTAAAATACCAAAATCCATTACATATTGTCCAATTTACATATAATATCTCAAAGCTCAAGTTACAAAGCTCAAAACTACTTTACAATCCAAAATCCTTCTCTAATAGCTCATTTTCGCCCATTTTCAGCCAAACAAACACAAAATTTATTTTGTGTTTCTTTTTTCCGCATAAACCAGCCACGTGGCGCCTTCCCATTGGCTCAAACCCAATTCAATTGAATCAAGCATCTGGTGACATCAGTACCTACATCACCATATAAATAGGGAGAGAGAGAAAATGTCAAGGGATTAATTACCACATTAATTACTACCATTAAATAATAATAAATAATAATAAAAGGTAATAATAAGGAGAGAGAGAGCTCCTCGGGGGATCAACTGTTGCCGGTAGACGAGGAGTTGCCGGGAGTCGAATTGTCTGAGTAGTCAAGGCGTCATCGTGAGCTCATCTGCCGTAGGGAGCTCATCAGTCACCGAAAAATCCACTTGTCAGCGCGATTACACTATCGTGGTTACAAGAAGACACCAGAAAAGGGAAACGTCGCCGGAGTAGGTCACCGGAACTACCGTTTCACCACCATAAACTTGATGTTGCCGACAAAAGGTAATTTCTCGTCGTCTTTTCATATCTCTGCATAAGAAACTGAAAATGTTAGATCTATATTTAGATCTAAGAGAAACCAAAGTTAAAACATGAATAAGGCCGTTAGAGTTCTTTGTTTTGGTTTGCCAGTAGAGATCAAATGTCGTTAGAGATTTATTTTGAGTCGGTGGGAGTGCTATGAGTAACTGGCGGAGTTGAAAAAGGGTGGTTAGGGTTATGGGTAGGTAGATTTAGGGGTGAAGTTGGGTGATTCGATTGAATAGGGTGTTAGAATAAGTTTTAGGGTGAAAAATGAGAATTTTTTAGGTATTTAGGGTTTCGGCGGCCCAGAAGCCGGCTGAAGATCAACGGCGGCGAGCTTTGGTTTTTTGAGAGAGGATGCAGAGCGTGTGTGTGTGTTTATGAAAGAGGGTTAAATGGAAAAAAAGGAAAGAAAAGAAAGTGGGAAGCTGGAAACGGGGGTTTATATACCCCTATCGAAACGCGGCATTTTAGACCCCGAGTTAGAGGGGGATCCGCGCGCTTTCTATTCGGGTCAAGAAATGATTTGCGTTTTTTTTTCGAAAAGTGGGTTAATTGTTGTTTCGGTCCTTCAAGTTTTGTAACGCATTATAATTCAATCACCATTTGTTTGTATTTTGACTCTCCAATTTCCAATTTAATACAATTTAATCAATTTCTCAGTTTTAATTAGTTTATTTTAATTACAATTGTAATTAATTTATTTGTATGTTTGTAACACTCGTGTTTTGGGGCTAGGAGTTAGTCGGGTTAGTGGTCCGAGTCGGTGAAAATTAAATTAAATCATTTTGGCATAAGCTTGACCTAATTGGGTTTTAAAATAAAAAGGAGGGACCAATGCGGTGATTTAACCCAAATGTTTTAAAAGCTAGACAACTTTTAGAATTTTAAAAGAGAACAAAAAGGAAAAGTCATCATCTTCTCTCCCCTCTCCCCTTTTCCAACGTGGGAAAGCTTTCAAAACCCCTTAAAACCCAAAATCACTATTCCATTAAATTTCATCTTCATCTTAAGGCCTAATCCCAAGCTTTAGTTAGAGACCTTGGTTGATCTTTAAAGTGTTGATTTATGCCTCATGTTTAATCGTGTTTATGGTGGATATGTATATGTTGTTATACATGTATGTTGAGGCATGACTTAATGCATTGTTATATGCATGTTGATGATAGATATGATGGAGATATACGTATGTAGGAAATATGATGTGATATTTGTGTTAATGATATACATGTGGTGTTGACATGTGAAATGATGTTATGAGGTGGTTGCATGATCCGATGATCATAGTGAGTACATGCTAGGCATGGAAATGTGGTTTGTGCATGCCGATAAGTCATGGTGAGTACGTGCTAAGCACGGAAGTGTTATGAAATGATATTGTGAATGATTAATGAAATGTGTAGTATTAGCTCTAGTATGCTTGGGTACAAATGATCGATCATTAGGATATTTAGTGTGCACACGTGAGTCAAATGCGCGCGTGGTCTTGATGATGGTAGTCATCAAGATGGAGTATGGGTTCGCCCGGAAATCTTCTTATATATATATTAGTCGGTGATGAGTGGAATCCCATCGACGGGCGTGAGGATGAGTGGAATCCCCTCCACGTGAGGATGAGTGGAATCCCCTCCGCGTGAACGGTGATGAGTGTAATCCCACCGTCAGGTAATGGTTGTGTTGTTGGATGTGAGTTCCAATGGTTATCCGCGTATTCGAGTCATAGCTAGGTGCCAATACGGATTGTGGATTATGTTGCTCATATGTTGGTTATATGTGTTTCCTATTTGGATGACTATATGTGCTTACATATGTCGTGGAAATGAGCTTGTTGAGCATGACATGATTTTGATAATATGTTCATGCATCATGATTATTTTGGCTCTTGCGGATCGGAGGTAAGATCATGCATTTTATCTTGGTTGTTGCTTGTGCTTGGACCCTGCATTGTTGAATGTTTGATTTATGAGCTTACCCTCACTAAGCTTTTATGCTTACGCTTCTTTTTGTTCGACAATGCAGATCAATAGCTTGTGGGTGCCAGAGGCGAGGAAAGGTCTCTAAGTGTTGCTTTTGGTTAGTTCAAGTATGATCTTTAAATTGTAGATTGTAATAGTTAAGTAATGGGATAGGTGTTGTTGTTTTGGATGCCTTGATGTATGTTGATTTGGTTTGGCTCTTGGATGCCTTGTTTGATTTGCAAACCTTGTTTAGGTTGCATGTCTTGAGTGCTTTCATGTTTTGTTGGCTAAGGCTTGTAACCTTAAAGGCTATGTATGCTCCCTTGTGGTGATGTGTGACCTTGTGTTGGATGCCTATCTTTATTGCTCAAGTGTTGGTCTTGTGATGCATGAACCTTCAATGCTATGTATGATTCACATGTTGAAGATGTTGTTTCCTTTAAATGTTTGGTTCTTATATGCTTGAAGTATGTTTAACATGTTTGTAGAAGTTTGGTCTCGCCTTAGGTTTGTGCTGGTGTGTGGTGTGAGGCTTTAGTGGGGTCTTGAGGCATCCCTGTGCCTTAAAACCAGCTAAAACCAGTCTGCAGACAGAGGGCGTTTCGAAACGGTTGGTCCCGTTTCGATACGGTCCCTTTGTTTTTGGCTGGGTGTTTCGAAACGCGGGAAGGCCGTTTCGGTACACTTTCGCTACTAGAATTTTGAGAAATTGGCGAGATGAAGGTGTTCCGAAACGGGTCTAGGGAGTTTCGAAACGGTCAAATCTCGTTGACCACGAGAAATTGACCAGGGAGGGTGTTTCGGAACGGTTGACCTCCGTTCCGATACGGCCTCCTCATGTACGCTCAGAACTGTTGACCAGGTCAAGGCGTTTCGATACACCTTGAGGGTGTTTCGAAACGACCTGTTTAATCACATAAAAATGGACTGTATGTATAGGTTGTTCGAGTTATTGCTTTGAGAATGCTTGTCTTCCGTTGCTGTGATCACATAAGAATTAAATGTGCATTTAGAGAAGATTAAATTAAAAAAAAAAATTCTGGGTCGTTAACCGAGGAGGAACCTTAACGAGTTTCGCTTTGGTTTTCCCCGTGTGGCCCACTCGGACCGGTCAAGCGTCCGGACCGGGACGAGGGGGTTACACTTGTTGGTATCAGAGCCTAAGGTTTCCGAGACCTTGGGCAGGTAAGTGAAGTAAGCTTAATTCTTGTTTTGGAATTGCACGGTGTTTGCTTGTCATGTAAGCATGTTTGCTTGCTTATCAAGTATGCTTGATGTGTGTTTGCTTGCTCGTGCGTGTGTGTTGCTTGAAGCATGTTGAGTAGAGTCCCATTGCTTCTATTACATCGGAAAAAGAGATTTTCAAGTGAGGAAATCATACTTGAGCCACTTGGACCTTTTCCTTTGCTAACCCAATTGTATGTTAATTTTCTGTTGTTGTTGATTTATCGCTTTTTAGTAGTTTGAGGCCAAGGAGTAGGCCGTGAATCGGTAAGTGGAAGTTGTGGTTTCTGAAAATATGAATGATGTTGAGGGAGTTCATTGCTATAGTCAGAGAAGTATGGTTGTACCAGTGTTGAGGTACAATTTGTTTGTTTGAGTCCGTATGTTGGTGGGTTGATTCTTGTTGGTTAGGGACGATGTGATTGATTCTGGTATTAGTGGGTAAAAAGAGGTGAAGACCTATGAGTGAAGTTCAGATTGGTATCGATGTTATAGTAGATAAACCCTTGGTACAATTTTGAGTTGTTCCCTCCGGTTGATTCTGAGTCCGTACTTCCGTATGTTGTTAGCAAGCATGCAAGTTTGATTATGCTCGGTGAAGTGTTAGGGGTAGGTGTGAGCACCTTAGTTCTTTAGGCGAGATCGAGGTAAGGGTCTCGTGTGAGTAATTTGAAATTCAGAAATGCTAGTTGGTGATCGTTGGGATTCAGCCTATGGTTTTATTACAAGTCAGCCAGTCAGTATCCGTGAGTGGTAATCAATTTGTATGATTGGGCTCGTGTACGTCTAAATTGTCTTCCAGCAGGAAGGAGAGACGAAGTCGCTTCTGATATAGTCGAGCCGGGAAAGAAGTCTTGAGCCTTAACTTCAGATTGTTTGGTAGTGGTATGTTTCGGGTCGTCAGGACTGATGCTATAGAACAAGTTCAAGCATGATTGTTTGTGTGTGATCAGAACTGAATGTCAAAGTTTCGAGATACTCTAAGAACGGTTTTGAAGAGTTAGGTTATGTGTGAAGGACCAGCCTGAAAACAAGAGAACTGAAAACTATCAATTGTGTACATGTGAAGTTGCAATTTCTGCGGATACATCCTTTTTGTAAGCATGTAAGGAAGCTAGATATCTCTGTTGAGATTTTTGACTTAGGGACACATGTGACTAGCCCTTTTTGTGAGACATTGGTGATCAGAAAGATGTACGGAAGATGTTTGTTGATGGTTCAGAGTTATGTGTTCTTAGTAAACGTGAAGTGCTTGTCTTTTATTATAGTATCGATGTGTCTTTTGACATGGTTTGGCTTGTAGAACACAGAGTCAGGGTATATGTTGAGACAAAGAGAGAGTTGCCTTGAAGTCGCAGATTTCTGTGGGACTGTAGTAGTAGGTGAGGATGTGAACTTCTTATTGAATGTTGATCCAGCTTTAGAGGTCAAAGATTGATTGAGTTTAGTTGACAGGCTTGCTTAGCAATTGTGATGGATTTGATTTTGAATGAAGATTAAACCACAGAATGTTAGAATAGTTTGTGTTTTCCTAGAAGTGTTTGGAAGATTTGCCCGGATTGTCTCTTGTCAGGGAAGAAGAGCTTATTGTTGATACCGTCTCCGAGTTTGCTTCTATTTTGATTGCTCTATACCTTAAGACTCCCGAAGGAAGTGAGAGTGTTGAAGAATCAATTACGAGATTTGTTAAACCTTAGATTCATTAGGCCTAGTGCATCATCTTAGAGTTCGACAGCATAAATTGTGAAGAAGTAAGAGTGACAGTGCGAGAATGTGTTTAAATTCAGACAGTCGAAACAAGTGGCAGTGAGTAATTAGCATCCGTCTCCGAGTGTCAGTGATTTGTTGATCAGTTAGTGTGTGTTCACCAGTCTTTTCGAAGATTAATTTGAGATCCGATTACTACCAGTTGAAAGTGAGAGAAGTTGAAGTACCGAAGACAGCTTTAGGGGCAAGATGTGATCACTTTGAGTTCTGAGTTATGTCGTTTTGTTTGACTAGTGTGTTAGTTACTTTTATAGAGATGTTGAGCAGAATATTTCCTAAGTTCCTTGTTCAGTTGTACTAGTTCTCATAGGTGACATATGGGTATATTCACGTACCGAAGAAGATCATGAAAAGCTATGGAATTAGTGTTGTAGATCCTATTAGGGAATCATTTGTATGCCAAGCTGAGCAAACGTGAACTCCGAGTTAAAGAGGATGTCCTTCTAGGATATGTAGATTAGCCGAGTGTATTAGGGTAAATCCCAAGTAGGCAGAAGAAGACGTGAGTTGGAAGAAACCGAAGACAGTGACAGGTATCTATAGTTCCTAGGTCTAGCCCTGTTACTATCGGAAGTTTGTAAATAGTCTTTTGAAGATAGTTGCTCCTTTGACAAGTTGCTACAGAAGAATGTTCGGTTGTGTGGTCAGATGCATGACAATGAGCCCTTGGGAAACCAAAAGAAACTTTGAAGAGAGCTTCGACCTTGATTCAGCCTTTATCAGAGAAAGAATTTGCGAACCATAATGATGCGTTACATGTAGAGTTAGGTTGTGTGTTTATGCAAGACAGAAGATTGTGGCTTATTCATTGAGATAGTTGAAAGACCGTGAGAAGAGTTATCCGATATGAGACATAGAGTTAATTACAGTTGTAATTGCTTCGAAGACTTAGAGACAAAGCTTGTATAGTAAGAAATGCACAGTGTGTGTGTACATATCATCAGAACTTGAAATATTAGACGACTTAGGAAAGGTTGGAACTTGAACAACATGGGTTGTTAGAACTGTTGGAAGACCGTGATCTCAAGATTTTGTATCATCCGAAGAGAGTTAACATAGTAGCCGATGTTCCGAGTTAAATTTGTTATTAGATTAGTAGTTGAGTTGTAACACCCCCTTCCCGGCCTGGTAGAGAACCGGGTCGGAGAGCGCTACCAGAAAATAATACGGAGATCG
The DNA here is from genome assembly GCA_030270665.1 of Hibiscus trionum. Taxonomy (NCBI): domain Eukaryota; kingdom Viridiplantae; phylum Streptophyta; class Magnoliopsida; order Malvales; family Malvaceae; genus Hibiscus; species Hibiscus trionum. The sequence goes on from BSYR01000016.1 coordinate 4,654,906, forward strand.
GAGACATAAATCTTTTAGTGACATAACATATTAGAGATAAGAACGTATTCCAAAGTTCAAAAATCATTTCGGCATATTTTATTAATCTCTTTTAAGACTTAACACTTAACTTATTAACAACTTATTTGAATTGGGGTCAATTTTAAACTTTTTCAAACTCAGGGACTAATTTGTAATTTTTACAAATTGGGGGTCCTTATCTGAAATTCGTGATATTATACTGAAATTAAACTTACTAGTTATTAACCTGTAAAACCTCATTACTATCGGAGGTCATTTACTTACCTGATTAGACGATGTAATGTTTAATGACTATTTTGTAAAGTATTCAAATCTATTTCTTTTTGAATTATCTTACTAAAATTCTTTACAGAATTAAATGAGCCTAACAACTCACAAAAATCATAGAGTCATTTAATCAATGTTTTACTACCAATTATGTCAATTTATTACTAACTCAATAGTCTATATAGCTTTAAAACCTTATATAAAACAAAAAGTAAAATTTCACAATAGTAGGCCCACAAGATTAGTATAATTACTTTAACTACTTTGCCACCATACTAGGAGTTTATAAGGACAAAACACATTACTCTTTAATTGTAGTGACTTGTCAACCTTCCAACTAATCTCGATCTCGATCTGTTACTTTCCTTAACCTGAAATGTTATGCAATGAATGCATTAGACTTATATAGTCTAAGTGAGGTAGCCAATGACAATGAATGAACGTATTATGTCATGTAGCATGCTTCCAAAAATGAATGTCATGATAATTATGCAATAACATGGCATACTTCATATTCATAACAAAACATAATATCATATCATGAGCATAACATAGCATAATGTATCAAACACATAATATATTGGTACCATTTCTTGATTTGTGCGTGTCATTCTTGCGCAGGGGTCATGCTAATCTTGTAACCATTTCAAGTAACCATTGATGCAATATAAACATCATACTTTTATATTCATTTATACAACAAGTATCGATCAAACATAATCATATACAACAACAAGCATCATTTAAAAGCATTAGCATATACAAGACAAGTAGGCATATCAATTTCATTTCATTGGTACTTATCATTTAAGTACTTATCTTTCAAGTCATGTAACTTTTAAATATTTTGCCTTGGATGATTAATGAACAAGGTAATCGAGTCTTCATGTAACTTGTAACATTAGATACTCAAAGTATCTAGTTCTCATTTCAACTTATAACAGGGGATGCATAGGCATCAATGGTGACTTACCACCATTCAATTATCAAGGTGACTAACCACCTTATCAGGTTTATAGGTGACTAACCACCATCCTGTAACAAAGATCAGGGGAGCTCAACGACTCTAAGGCATGCCCTTCTACCTATAGACACTAATCATACCAAGGACTTTACTTATCTTTCTTTATTAACAAGATCATTCACTTGTCAATCATTCATAATTTCAAAGGCATTTAACCATTTCAATAGGCATATACATATAATCAATCAAGCATCATGGTAATAAAAAAAATTCCAGCAAGTACATGAGATCATTTTCATTTTATGATCATTAAAAACCAGTAGCAAAGTTTATCATTTAGTCACATTTCACATAGCTCAAGTAATCAACACATCATAGCAACTAATCATATTTATGCTAAGCATGCTTATCTAACAAGCAATATACACTTAGATCAATATTTTTGCCTTTAATCCTTCTTCCTTATCATTTTAAATTTTACCAATCATTATTAAATTCATTTCATGCTTTCTTCATGTTATCTAAAAAAAATAACAAGGTTAGGATACTAATCCCAACACTTTAAACAAAAACTACACTCACATATCAGAACATAAAAACAATGATCGGAATGACACCGCGTCACCCGAGACAAATGCATCCACACTCACATATCAGAACATAAAAACAATGATCGGAATGACACCGCGTCACCCGAGACAAATGCATCCACACTCACATATCAGAACATAAAAACAATGATCGGAATGACACCGCGTCACCCGAGACAAATGCATCCACACTCACATATCAGAACATAAAAACAATGATCGGAATGACACCGCGTCACCCGAGACAAATGCATCCACACTCACATATCAGAACATAAAAACAATGATCGGAATGACACCGCGTCACCCGAGACAAATGCATCCATACTCACCTCAATCCAAGCTTAGAGACATTTTCCTTATTCTCCAACTTTGTGGTTTCCTTCATTTCTACATCTTTTCTAACCAAACATTAAAGAAACATATCATTTATTACATTAGGCAGCTTGCATTGTCCTTAAAGAAATATTTATATAAAATGTTCTATAACTCAAAATCTGATTTCGTTTGTTTCAAACGAAACTAGACTGAATAACCTTTTAAACCATATAAATTATAGCTTTTAATTTCTCTTATACAATTTATAATGAATTTTTAAAGTCAATGTTGATGCAGATTTAGGGGCAAACTGTTACCCTGTTTTTATGACATTTACTTACTCAAAAATTCATATCTTTTTACTCACAACTCCAAATAAGGAGTTCTTTACCATTCTAGAAAGCTTATAAACACACCTTTATAACTATGTATGGCATATAATTTTATCATTTCCCAATTAATACAGTTTATTACTTGAACATAAGGCATTTTCAGAAACCTAATCTGCCTATTCTTAATTTATGACTTTAGTGCATTTATAACTTATGTTTCACTACACCATAAATCTTGAGATTTTAACCACATTTACCTTCACATATTAACATAATAATTATGTTCCAGAAACCATGAAAACAGGGCATATAAGTCCTCAAATTATCAATTCTTACAAACTAGTCCATTTTAATTTTCTATATGTGATCTAAATGGTTTTAACCTACCAATTGAGACTTAATTCAAGCTTAGTCATTTAATTTAATTCATTTCATGAATCCCCTGTTCTAATCATAAATTTTCAGAATTTATTAACACCATTTGACCCCCTAAACATTTCGAATTTCACAATTTAGCCCAGCAGATTCCAATTTTATTCAGTTTCAGTTCCGTAACTTCTATGAACAATTCAGAGACTTATACTTAACATTTTTGAGCAAATCATACCTCTATTCCATGTAAAATTTTGTCCTCTACAACTTTGTAGAAGAACACTTTTTCCAGAAATGAGTCTAACATGCTCAAAAATGCAGTTTTCTACAGGACCGTTTACAAATCCGAATTTCTTTATTCTTTCTACCCTTATCTTTTATCAACCTTTAATTAATCCAATTTTATGCTTAATATAAATACTAACATCAAATTAAAGGTAGTTGAGACTCTAATCTCAACTCTAATTTATTTCACTCACCTTGATAGACCGGTACTTTATTATTATTTCTTGGGCTTGACGGTTGTTCCGAATCGACCTCGTGTACTATGATAATAAAAATCAATTAAAATCGACAAGACAATATCGAATAAATATAAAAATATTACGAAGATTCGTTACCGAAACTTAGACCAACCAAGGATTTGAGCTTACCCCGTCGTCGGCAGAAATTCGATATTACTATATCGAAAATATCGGACTACCAATCAAACATTGGATCGTATGCTTATCCTACCAATTTCTTTCTTTCTTTCATTTGCCGTGAAAGGCTTCAATCTCCTTCCCCCTTTTATAGCTGATTGTCCAGCTTTCAATTTCATTCCTAGCCACAAGTAGTGGCCTTTGCTTTCTATCTTCAAATTGATTGAATTGTGGTGGTGTAGTGGTTGCCACGGCAATCCACCATTTTATGTTTTGTTGTTTTTTAATCCTTGCCACATATAGTGGCAGATGCTACTTGCTTTCTTATCTTCAAATTTTCAATCCAATTGGTATGTTTGTGGAGTGGTTAGCCGACCACTCCACTTATGTCTTTTTTTTTAATAATAATAATAAACTATTATAAACTACCCCGAATAATATTTATTGGTTCAGATAAGATCGAATAAATTATTCAATCAATAAAAATATTCGGTTACCGGAATTTAATTCCGACTAGACCGGTTTTTGGGATGTGACAACTCTCCCCCCCTTAGAAAAGAATTCGTCCTCGAATTCTTACCTGTAGCTTCGGATTGTTCATCCGAGCACTCTTCGGGATCAGAATCTTCTAGAGATGAAGAATTCACCTTTCCTAATTTTTTTAATTATTTTTTTTTGCGACATTGTCCTTCATGTCATCGTTGACAAAAATTGCACTTAGAAATTCTCATGTCTTGATTTCTTTTCAGACTTATTAAATTTACTAACTTTCTGAGCTCTCTTCGCTATTTCCGTGGCTTTGACTCTATTTACGAGGTCTTGGAAATTTTTAATGTATATCGCTGTAAACATGGGTCGTAACTCATCGTTGAGCCCTATGATAAATATCTGACACTTATGTACTTATTATGGAACTCTCTCAAGAAGAATTCCCAACTCACGGTTTCCTCGGAGACGGTAAGGACGGTAGTCTCCCATCACTGTAAGGCTTTAACGCAAGAGTGCATTCAAGCTTATGTTCATATAAACATCTTAATTGCTTATCAAAAATCCTTAAAGTATTGTTTAACCAATACTCGGCTATTTCGGAATCATCTATGTCTCGACTAGTAAGCTTGGTATTACGATAACTTATCGATTGGGGCTCGAAGAAGTTGCGCAACAGGTGGCGTAGGTTGCATGACTTGACTAGCCTTTAACACATTCATAAATTGCTAAAACATATCAGCCATGTTCTAATAACATTCTTCCTGAGCTGTAGGAGCTTCAGGCTCTACACCTCGAACATGAGGGTTCTGAGGATTCGAAGGATTTCCTCATTGAACTTCCTCGCCATGAGTCGAGGAGTTAGCAACAGACTCATTATTACAAGTTTCGTTAGTTCGAGACACATATCTATTTTATAAAAGAGATCGGATCAGTTGACAAGTCACAATACTTAACAGATTAACTCCTAGGTGGCAAAGTAACTTAACACATAATACAAACATACTTAAGTTTAGTCCAGAACCGACTAAACTCTAGCTCTGATACCACTTCTGTACCACCCCCTTCCCGGCCTGGTAGAGAACCGGGTCGGAGAGCGCTACCGGAAAATAATACGGAGATCGGAGACATAAATCTTTTAGTGACATAACATATTAGAGATAAGAACGTATTCCAAAGTTCAAAAATCATTTCGGCATATTTTATTAATCTCTTTTAAGACTTAACACTTAACTTATTAACAACTTATTTGAATTGGGGTCAATTTTAAACTTTTTCAAACTCAGGGACTAATTTGTAATTTTTACAAATTGGGGGTCCTTATCTGAAATTCGTGATATTATACTGAAATTAAACTTACTAGTTATTAACCTGTAAAACCTCATTACTATCGGAGGTCATTTACTTACCTGATTAGACGATGTAATGTTTAATGACTATTTTGTAAAGTATTCAAATCTATTTCTTTTTGAATTATCTTACTAAAATTCTTTACAGAATTAAATGAGCCTAACAACTCACAAAAATCATAGAGTCATTTAATCAATGTTTTACTACCAATTATGTCAATTTATTACTAACTCAATAGTCTATATAGCTTTAAAACCTTATATAAAACAAAAAGTAAAATTTCACAATAGTAGGCCCACAAGATTAGTATAATTACTTTAACTACTTTGCCACCATACTAGGAGTTTATAAGGACAAAACACATTACTCTTTAATTGTAGTGACTTGTCAACCTTCCAACTAATCTCGATCTCGATCTGTTACTTTCCTTAACCTGAAATGTTATGCAATGAATGCATTAGACTTATATAGTCTAAGTGAGGTAGCCAATGACAATGAATGAACGTATTATGTCATGTAGCATGCTTCCAAAAATGAATGTCATGATAATTATGCAATAACATGGCATACTTCATATTCATAACAAAACATAATATCATATCATGAGCATAACATAGCATAATGTATCAAACACATAATATATTGGTACCATTTCTTGATTTGTGCGTGTCATTCTTGCGCAGGGGTCATGCTAATCTTGTAACCATTTCAAGTAACCATTGATGCAATATAAACATCATACTTTTATATTCATTTATACAACAAGTATCGATCAAACATAATCATATACAACAACAAGCATCATTTAAAAGCATTAGCATATACAAGACAAGTAGGCATATCAATTTCATTTCATTGGTACTTATCATTTAAGTACTTATCTTTCAAGTCATGTAACTTTTAAATATTTTGCCTTGGATGATTAATGAACAAGGTAATCGAGTCTTCATGTAACTTGTAACATTAGATACTCAAAGTATCTAGTTCTCATTTCAACTTATAACAGGGGATGCATAGGCATCAATGGTGACTTACCACCATTCAATTATCAAGGTGACTAACCACCTTATCAGGTTTATAGGTGACTAACCACCATCCTGTAACAAAGATCAGGGGAGCTCAACGACTCTAAGGCATGCCCTTCTACCTATAGACACTAATCATACCAAGGACTTTACTTATCTTTCTTTATTAACAAGATCATTCACTTGTCAATCATTCATAATTTCAAAGACATTTAACCATTTCAATAGGCATATACATATAATCAATCAAGCATCATGGTAATAAAAAAAATTCCAGCAAGTACATGAGATCATTTTCATTTTATGATCATTAAAAACCAGTAGCAAAGTTTATCATTTAGTCACATTTCACATAGCTCAAGTAATCAACACATCATAGCAACTAATCATATTTATGCTAAGCATGCTTATCTAACAAGCAATATACACTTAGATCAATATTTTTGCCTTTAATCCTTCTTCCTTATCATTTTAAATTTTACCAATCATTATTAAATTCATTTCATGCTTTCTTCATGTTATCTAAAAAAAATAACAAGGTTAGGATACTAATCCCAACACTTTAAACAAAAACTACACTCACATATCAGAACATAAAAACAATGATCGGAATGACACCGCGTCACCCGAGACAAATGCATCCACACTCACATATCAGAACATAAAAACAATGATCGGAATGACACCGCGTCACCCGAGACAAATGCATCCACACTCACATATCAGAACATAAAAACAATGATCGGAATGACACCGCGTCACCCGAGACAAATGCATCCACACTCACATATCAGAACATAAAAACAATGATCGGAATGACACCGCGTCACCCGAGACAAATGCATCCACACTCACATATCAGAACATAAAAACAATGATCGGAATGACACCGCGTCACCCGAGACAAATGCATCCACACTCACCTCAATCCAAGCTTAGAGACATTTTCCTTATTCTCCAACTTTGTGGTTTCCTTCATTTCTACATCTTTTCTAACCAAACATTAAAGAAACATATCATTTATTACATTAGGCAGCTTGCATTGTCCTTAAAGAAATATTTATATAAAATGTTCTATAACTCAAAATCTGATTTCGTTTGTTTCAAACGAAACTAGACTGAATAACCTTTTAAACCATATAAATTATAGCTTTTAATTTCTCTTATACAATTTATAATGAATTTTTAAAGTCAATGTTGATGCAGATTTAGGGGCAAACTGTTACCCTGTTTTTATGACATTTACTTACTCAAAAATTCATATCTTTTTACTCACAACTCCAAATAAGGAGTTCTTTACCATTCTAGAAAGCTTATAAACACACCTTTATAACTATGTATGGCATATAATTTTATCATTTCCCAATTAATACAGTTTATTACTTGAACATAAGGCATTTTCAGAAACCTAATCTGCCTATTCTTAATTTATGACTTTAGTGCATTTATAACTTATGTTTCACTACACCATAAATCTTGAGATTTTAACCACATTTACCTTCACATATTAACATAATATTTATGTTCCAGAAACCATGAAAACAGGGCATATAAGTCCTCAAATTATCAATTCTTACAAACTAGTCCATTTTAATTTTCTATATGTGATCTAAATGGTTTTAACCTACCAATTGAGACTTAATTCAAGCTTAGTCATTTAATTTAATTCATTTCATGAATCCCCTGTTCTAATCATAAATTTTCAGAATTTATTAACACCATTTGACCCCCTAAACATTTCGAATTTCACAATTTAGCCCAGCAGATTCCAATTTTATTCAGTTTCAGTTCCGTAACTTCTATGAACAATTCAGAGACTTATACTTAACATTTTTGAGCAAATCATACCTCTATTCCATGTAAAATTTTGTCCTCTACAACTTTGTAGAAGAACACTTTTTCCAGAAATGACTCTAACATGCTCAAAAATGCAGTTTTCTACAGGACCGTTTACAAATCCGAATTTCTTTATTCTTTCTACCCTTATCTTTTATCAACCTTTAATTAATCCAATTTTATGCTTAATATAAATACTAACATCAAATTAAAGGTAGTTGAGACTCTAATCTCAACTCTAATTTATTTCACTCACCTTGATAGACCGGTACTTTATTATTATTTCTTGGGCTTGACGGTTGTTCCGAATCGACCTCGTGTACTATGATAATAAAAATCAATTAAAATCGACAAGACAATATCGAATAAATATAAAAATATTACGAAGATTCGTTACCGAAACTTAGACCAACCAAGGATTTGAGCTTACCCCGTCGTCGGCAGAAATTCGATATTACTATATCGAAAATATCGGACTACCAATCAAACATTGGATCGTATGCTTATCCTACCAATTTCTTTCTTTCTTTCATTTGCCGTGAAAGGCTTCAATCTCCTTCCCCCTTTTATAGCTGATTGTCCAGCTTTCAATTTCATTCCTAGCCACAAGTAGTGGCCTTTGCTTTCTATCTTCAAATTGATTGAATTGTGGTGGTGTAGTGGTTGCCACGGCAATCCACCATTTTATGTTTTGTTGTTTTTTAATCCTTGCCACATATAGTGGCAGATGCTACTTGCTTTCTTATCTTCAAATTTTCAATCCAATTGGTATGTTTGTGGAGTGGTTAGCCGACCACTCCACTTATGTCTTTTTTTTTAATAATAATAATAAACTATTATAAACTACCCCGAATAATATTTATTGGTTCAGATAAGATCGAATAAATTATTCAATCAATAAAAATATTCGGTTACCGGAATTTAATTCCGACTAGACCGGTTTTTGGGATGTGACAACTCTCCCCCCCTTAGAAAAGAATTCGTCCTCGAATTCTTACCTGTAGCTTCGGATTGTTCATCCGAGCACTCTTCGGGATCAGAATCTTCTAGAGATGAAGAATTCACCTTTCCTAATTTTTTTTAATTATTTTTTTTGCGACATTGTCCTTCATGTCATCGTTGACAAAAATTGCACTTAGAAATTCTCATGTCTTGATTTCTTTTCAGACTTATTAAATTTACTAACTTTCTGAGCTCTCTTCGCTATTTCCGTGGCTTTGACTCTATTTACGAGGTCTTGGAAATTTTTAATGTATATCGCTGTAAACATGGGTCGTAACTCATCGTTGAGCCCTATGATAAATATCTGACACTTATGTACTTATTATGGAACTCTCTCAAGAAGAATTCCCAACTCACGGTTTCCTCGGAGACGGTAAGGACGGTAGTCTCCCATCACTGTAAGGCTTTAACGCAAGAGTGCATTCAAGCTTATGTTCATATAAACATCTTAATTGCTTATCAAAAATCCTTAAAGTATTGTTTAACCAATACTCGGCTATTTCGGAATCATCTATGTCTCGACTAGTAAGCTTGGTATTACGATAACTTATCGATTGGGGCTCGAAGAAGTTGCGCAACAGGTGGCGTAGGTTGCATGACTTGACTAGCCTTTAACACATTCATAAATTGCTAAAACATATCAGCCATGTTCTAATAACATTCTTCCTGAGCTGTAGGAGCTTCAGGCTCTACACCTCGAACATGAGGGTTCTGAGGATTCGAAGGATTTCCTCATTGAACTTCCTCGCCATGAGTCGAGGAGTTAGCAACAGACTCATTATTACAAGTTTCGTTAGTTCGAGACACATATCTATTTTATAAAAGAGATCGGATCAGTTGACAAGTCACAATACTTAACAGATTAACTCCTAGGTGGCAAAGTAACTTAACACATAATACAAACATACTTAAGTTTAGTCCAGAACCGACTAAACTCTAGCTCTGATACCACTTCTGTAACACCCCCTTCCCGGCCTGGTAGAGAACCGGGTCGGAGAGCGCTACCGGAAAATAATACGGAGATCGGAGACATAAATCTTTTAGTGACATAACATATTAGAGATAAGAACGTATTCCAAAGTTCAAAAATCATTTCGGCATATTTTATTAATCTCTTTTAAGACTTAACACTTAACTTATTAACAACTTATTTGAATTGGGGTCAATTTTAAACTTTTTCAAACTCAGGGACTAATTTGTAATTTTTACAAATTGGGGGTCCTTATCTGAAATTCGTGATATTATACTGAAATTAAACTTACTAGTTATTAACCTGTAAAACCTCATTACTATCGGAGGTCATTTACTTACCTGATTAGACGATGTAATGTTTAATGACTATTTTGTAAAGTATTCAAATCTATTTCTTTTTGAATTATCTTACTAAAATTCTTTACAGAATTAAATGAGCCTAACAACTCACAAAAATCATAGAGTCATTTAATCAATGTTTTACTACCAATTATGTCAATTTATTACTAACTCAATAGTCTATATAGCTTTAAAACCTTATATAAAACAAAAAGTAAAATTTCACAATAGTAGGCCCACAAGATTAGTATAATTACTTTAACTACTTTGCCACCATACTAGGAGTTTATAAGGACAAAACACATTACTCTTTAATTGTAGTGACTTGTCAACCTTCCAACTAATCTCGATCTCGATCAGTTTTCTTCTAGTTTGCTACACCCGTGGGAGGTTCTTAATGAATGTGGGTAATAGAGATTCGAGATCTCGACTAGATTTCTGGAAGGCATTTGCATAGTGTTTGGTCACCTGTTGAAGTCAGATGATCAGTCAGGGAAGGTTATGGGTCAAGTATTCAAACAGTGTTGTATGAGTTGTGAATCAGACTAGTTCTGTGGTTTATTTGTTGCGGTTACCACCAGAGTTAGAGATGGGGTTCGTAATGTGTTTTGTGTATCTGTGATTCGGGAGTGTGAGTTAGATCTGTCTCGTGCTATATTGTTGAAGAGATTGAGTTGAGTTTTAAATTGACATGCCTTGAGGGAACCAGTTGAGATCTTAACATTAGATAGCTATTGTTGTGTGGTAAGTCTACTGAGTTGGTTAGTATGTTGTGGTGAGAAGGAAGTGTGGAGGGACAATTTCTGTGATTCTTCCTATCCGATAAATTTCGGGGACGAAATTTCCTTAAGTGGGGGAGAGTTGTAACACCCGTGTTTTGGGGCTAGGAGTTAGTCGGGTTAGTGGTCTGAGTCGGTGAAAATTAAATTAAATCATTTTGGCCTAAGCTTGACCTAATTGGGTTTTAAAATAAAAAGGAGGGGCCAATGCGGTGATTTAACCCAAATGTTTTAAAAGCTAGACAACTTTTAGAATTTTAAAAGAGAACAAAAAGTAAAAGTCATCATCTTCTCTCCCCTCTCCCCTCTTTCAACGTGGGAAAGCTTTCAAAACACCCTAAAACCCAAAATCACTATTCCATTAAATTTCATCTTCATCTTAAGGCCATTTTCAAAGGTAAGCATATTTTCGAACTCTTCTCTTCATTCTCTATCCATACATAGTTGTAGATTTTCAAACTATGAACTTATGAAAATTAGGGCTTGATGAAAGTTTGGGTTTTTATGGAGATTTTCAATTTGTTTTGAAATATAAAGTTGGGTTTTAGCTTATTTACCCTAAAATGTACATAATATGTTAAAATGGAGGATTTTGGTTGAAAACCCGAAATGGGTTCTTGTGGCAAATTTTAAAGTGTCAAAAACTTGATTTTGGGTGAGTTTTAAGGTGAAATTGGAGGGCTGATGGTTTAAGTATATTAAGAGGGTGTTTTGGGACCTTTTGGGTGTCATTTGGATGTTTGAAAATGGAATTTTCAGCTAGGTTTTGGAGGAGCACGAAAATAGGTATTTTGGGTATGGTTTGTGTTGGAAATTTAGGGTTGATGTTAGGGTAATGGTTGGGGGTTGTTTTGGAGGCATTTGGAAGTGTTAAATGTGTTGAAATCACAAGTTTTGGACTGTTTTTCATGGCTACTCGGGTTTGGTGTTTTTGGGGATTGTTCATGGCTTGAATTCATGTGTTTATTGCTTGATTAGTGTTCCGGGTTGTTACATTGTTGTGTGGACTGATTTGAGGCTATTTTGGTTGTGTTGAGGTGATTAGAAGCGAGGTTATGTGTTGGTGAAGCCTTGGGAACAAATCCGAAAACTCGAAGGTGTTGCTTGCTTGGTAGTTGAACTTGGAGGTGGAGGTGAGTGGTTACATATTTTTAAATGGTTTTCAAGTGTTGGTTCAAGCATGTGGACTAGGTTGGGCTTGGTAGACCCACCTAGAGTTGGGATTAGAGTGGTAGCCTAATCCCAAGCTTTAGTTAGAGACCTTGGTTGATCTTTAAAGTGTTGATTTATGCCTCGTGTTTAATTGTGTTTATGGTGGATATGTATATGTTGTTATACATGTATGTTGAGGCATGACTTAATGCATTGTTATATGCATGTTGATGATAGATATGATGGAGATATACGTATGTAGGAAATATGATGTGATATTAGTGTTAATGATATACATGTGGTGTTGACATGTGAAATGATGTTATGAGGTGGTTGCATGATCCGAGGATCATGGTGAGTACAAGCTAGGCATGGAAATGTGATTTGTGCATGACGGTAAGTCATGGTGAGTACGTGCTAAGCACGGAAGTGTTATGAAATGATATTGTGAATGATTAATGAAATGTGTAGTATTGGCACTAGTATGCTTGGGTACAAATGATCGATCATTAGGATGTTTAGTGTGCACACGTGAGTCAAATGCGCGCGTGGTCTTGATGATGGTAGTCATCAAGATGGAGTACGGGTTCGCCCGGAAATCTTCTTATATATATATATATATATATATATATTAGTCGGTGATGAGTGGAATCCCATCGACGGGCGTGAGGATGAGTGGAATCCCCTCCGCGTGAAATGAGGCGTGAGGATGAGTGGAATCCCCTCCGCGTGAACGGTGATGAGTGTAATCCCACCATCAGGTAATGGTTGTGTTGTTGGATGTGAGTTCCAACGGTTATCTGCGTATTCAAGTCATAGCTAGGTGCCAATACAGATTGTGGATTATGTTGCTCATATGTTGGTTATATGTGTTTCCTATTTGGATGACTATATGTGCTTACATATGTCGTGGAAATGAGCTTGTTGAGCATGACATGATTTTGATAATATGTTCATGCATCATGATTATTTTGGCTTTTGCGGATCGGAGGTAAGATCATGCATTTTATCTTGGTTGTTGCTTGTGCTTGGACCCTGCATTGTCGAAGGTTTGATTTATGAGCTTACCCTCACTAAGCTTTTATGCTTACGCTCCTTTTTTGTTCGACAATGCAGATCAATAGCTTATGGGTGCCAAAGGCGAGGAAAGGTCTCCAAGTGTTGCTTTTGGTTAGTTCAAGTATTATCTTTAAATTGTAGATTGTAATAGTCAAGCAATGGGATAGGTGTTATTGTTTTGGATGCCTTGATGTATGTTGATTTGGTTTGGCTCTTGGATGCCTTGTTTGATTTGCAAACCTTGTTTATGTTGCATGTCTTGAGTGCTTTTATGTTTTGTTGGCTAAGGCTTGTAACCTTAAAGGCTGTGTATGCTCCCTTGTGGTGATGTGTGACCTTGTGTTGGATGCCTATCTTTATTGCTCAAGTGTTGGTCTTGTGATGCATGAACCTTCAATGATATGTATGATTCACATGCTGATGATGTTGTTTCCTTTAAATGTTTGGTTCTTATATGCTTGAAGTATGTTTAACATGTTTGTAGAAGTTTGGTCTCGCCTTAGGTTTGTGCTGGTGTGTGGTGTGAGGCTTTAGTGGGGTCTTGAGGCATCCCTGTGCCTTAAAACCAGCTAAAACCAGTCTGTAGACAGAGGGCGTTTCGAAACGGTTGGTCCCGTTTTGATACGGTCCCTTTGTTTTTGGCTGGGTGTTTCGAAACGCGGGAAGGCCGTTTCGGTACACTTTCGCTACTGGAATTTTGAGAAATTGGCGAGATGAAGGTGTCCTGAAACGGGTCTAGGGAGTTTCGAAACGGTCAAATCTCGTTGACCACGAGAAATTGACCATGGAGGGTGTTTCGGAACGGTTGACCTCCGTTCCGATACGGCCTCCTCGTGTAGGCTCAGAACTGTTGACCAGGTCAAGGCGTTTCGATACACCTTGAGGGTGTTTCGAATCGGCATGTTTAATCACATAAAAATGGTTTGTATGTATAGGTTGTTCGAGTTATTGCTTTGAGAATGCTTGTCTTCCGTTGCTGTGATCACATAAGAATTAAATGTGCATTTAGAGAAGATTAAATGAAAAAGAAATTTTCTGGGTCGTTAACCGAGGAGGAACCTTAACGGGTTTCGCTTCGGTTTTCCCCGTGTGGCTCACTCGGACCGGTCAAGCGTCCGGACCGGGACGAGGGGGTTACAATGTTTGCATGATTTAAAATAAATATGTAGTATACTTATTTAGGGGACTTTAATTCATCTCGAACGATTAAATTAGTTCCTTTAGGACTAAGTTCTTTAATTAAATTTAATTAATTTGATAGGTAATATTACGGAGAAAACTTTCTCTACCCAGTGGGTAACTTATCCACCTATGTTAATTTAATAGTTTTATAAAAAATATACATGCTAATTAATGCGTTAGTTAATGTTCATTATTTTTGTCTATTCAGACATTTTCAATAATGTTTTCTATTATATTTTCATTTATATGATATAAATTTCAAGAAATATAATCTTATATTTTTTACGTTTATTTATTTTTGAATGATTAAAAGATTATTCTATTTTCATAGATGATTATATTATTTTATTTTTAAATTTAGACAAAATTATTGTCTAAAATAAATAAATCAAATACTCTTAATTTTATATATGAAAGGAATTCGTCTACCCTCACTTTTTATCTTATTCATTGTCTCGTTCACGAATTATTGTCACATAGCTTTAATTAATTATTATTTTTTATATTATACCTCATTTACATCTAACAAAATTTAATTTTTTTATTATATAATAATTACGAAATCTATTAAATTGAAAATTTCCATATATTGTATGTTATTAGGATAACGTCCTGAATGGTGGTGGCCGTGTGAGAAAAGAGTAGAGGATGACTGCATCGCTCGTGTCCTCCTCTGTCTTATTCTCAATCGAGTGACCCTTAATTTTTTTAAATTTAATGAAACCCTTTCTTTTATGTTATATTCAATTCCTATCAAGTCATAACAAAAAAGTCAATTTGTGTGAAACTAAAATTGATTTTGATATAACAATTTGACTTATGGACTAAATTGCAAAACAAATAAATTTTTAATTATCTTTCAAAGTCTCACATTTTGAGAAGCCATTTTGAAACAAACAATATTTCAAGACAAAACATAATTAAAGGTTCAAATTTCACTAAGTTTTTTCATGTATTTTCAAGCCAAACTTCAACAAAACGCCCAGGCGTATCGATACCCTTATGCGTATCGATACAATTTTTCAACACTGGAATTTTAATCGTTCATAGCGTACTGATACAGACTGTACCCATATCGATACGATATTCATATGGGCAAGACTTTAAGCTATAGCGTACCGATACGACACGTCACTGTATCGATACGATATGATGACCTTTGCAAAATCCTTGCATTTAATTTTTGACCGTTGGCTTGTCAGTTAGTTGGTCTCCTAAATTTTAAATGACCGTTGAACTGAACCGATACGCTTTTTATTAAAACCTAACTCATGATTCCAGTGAGCAAAATCTGTATCGATACGCCTATCCGTATCGATACACCCCTAAATATCGTACCGATACGCCTTCGAAGGTATTGATATGCCATGTTTTTCAATCTCAACGACTCTTTTTATTTGAGACAGGTACCGATATGCCAACGAGCCGTACCGATACGGTAAGTTGTTAAGCAACATTGATTGAGGGAAATTGCAGTCCAACGGCTCAATTAATGATCTCAACCTCCCAAACGGCTAGAAATCAATACAAGAGTATAAAAACAAGTCTCAAATGCATCAGCGACAACTATTGAACCTACAAGCAACATCAAAGCACTCAAATCCAAACTTTATTCTTTAGAGTCAAATCTTTGTACCCAACTCCTTTGTGTTCTTCATTGTATTTCTTATTGTGAGTTTGGGAGTGTGTGTTTGTAATTGGGTAAACATCATCCTTAGAGAGAAATTTGTAAAGTTTACCAAAAACTCTTCTTTATAAAAGTGAGTGGATTAAGCTTTGGGTATAAATCTTAATCGAATTGTAAGGTTTCCTCCTCATCCAAGAAAAGGGGGAGAATTCAATTAGTGGATTGGTTGGAAATTCTTGGTGGGAGTTAAGGTAGTGGATGTAGAGTTCATTGGAGAACTTGAACCACTATAATTGCCTTGTGTCCAAAATTTTATTCTTTCAATTTCCACCCTTAAAATTTTTATCGCCAATTCACCCCCTCTTGGTCATTTGCAATTGTTTGATCAACTCAACAATTTGGTCTAGTGGTTAACGCATGAGTTTTCATTCATCCGGCCTGCCAACTTTAAAAAAAATTAAATTTAGATTAATTGGAGGTTTTCAAGGTGTAATGTTCAATTTTTGCGATTAATTTAATAAATGTAATATTTTTTTACAAAAAAAAACTCGTTGACGTGGTATAATGCCATGTCATCATTAACATCCATGTGAACATGCCACATTATCATTACAGTTCATGTGTGCCTACCTAGTCAGTGAGAACCGTTGACTAACGGTTTTACATCTAACGAAGGGCCCTTTTGTTAAAAAAATGAAATGATGAGGACTAAAATACTTCAAAAAGGGGGCCAAAGTGACTATTTAAAAAAAATACATGAAACGAAACTACCAAAATTAGAATATATGAACTATTGACTATTTTTGTTCTAAAAAAATAAAATCAAACTATTTCATCTTAATTTCGAAATATTATATTTCTTTAAGGGCTATTGTTTGAAGCAAGGTCACACTCGTTGATCCAGAAACTAGCGGAACATGATATTACGACAGGTCAAAATGTTTTTTTAATTAACTTAGTTCCTCTTTTTATTATATTTAAAAAATAAAATATTTTATTAAAAAATAAAATATTAATTATATTACATTTATAGTTATAAAAATTATTTTTTATTAAAAGATGTATTAATTGTATTGTAGTTATAATATTAAAAATTATTTATTGATAAAACTTAAAAGATGTATTAATTGTATTGCATTTATTGCTTATTAAAAGATACATTGTATAACATTTATTAATTAACAAATCATGTGCCACCTCAGCTGGGTAATCTATCCAGTGGGTAGATGTAGCATTGTAACACCCGTGTCTTGGGCCTAGGAGTTAGCCGGGTTGTTGTTCGGGTCAATTAAAATCTAATTAAAATAAACCAACTATGAAAAATGGCCTATTTGAATCTTAATAAAGAGGGAGGGACCAAAGTTGTGATTTACCCCATTAGAAATAAAAGGAAGACAACTTTTATGGAAAAGTTGTCATCTTTCTCTTCATTCTCTCCTTTCCCAATTTCAAAACCCTCCCTCATTCTCAAACACTCCTAAACCCTAGTTACTATTCCATTAGCTTTGCAAACCGATTTCAACACCAAATTAAAAGGTAAATGTATTTTCTTAACCTCCTCTCTATTCCCTATCTATCCCTTGTTTTAGATTTCAAAAATAGTGAGTTTTGGAAATTAGGGTTCATATGGAAATTTGGGGTTTTGATGGGGTTTTTCAACTTGTTTTGATAAATTGTTTTGGGGGTTTGTTTAAGTGCTATGAAATACACAACATATCTTAATTTGGTTGATTTTGGGTGAAAATTCGTAGCTTGTCCTTGAGGTAGATTTTAGGGGGGTAAAACTTGGGTTTTTGGTGGGTTTCGTGTTGAAATTGAAGGGCTGTTGGTATACCTATGATATGGGGGTGTTTTGGGATGTCTTGGAAGTCATTTGGATGTTTGGAAATTGGTTTTTCAGCAAGCCTTTAGGGGAGCACGAAAATTGAGATTTTAGGAGATTATGTGGTTTGAGAAATTGAGGAATTTGGGTTGTGTTAGCAAAGTATGTTGATGGTTGAGTTTAGCATTGAATTGAGAAGTAATGTGTATGTTTTGTTTGGCTAGAAGCAAGTGGAAGCGCGGAAGAGGCTTTGGGACCGAATCCGGGTTCGTAGGAAGATTTGGTTCGATTTGCTAAGGAAGGGCGGTGAGTGGTCTTAACTTGTTTTTAAAGTTGGTTCGAGCAATGTGTAGTGGGAGTGTGTGTGAAGTGTGCTTGGTAGGCCACTCATAGTTAATTTAAGTTGTTGATTTAACCATTGATATCCATGAATGCATGTATGCCTATTTGACTTTGCTAGTATGATTGTGATTGATGGATGTGAGTTTATCTTGATATGCATCTATGAGATGAGCATTGTATTGTGGTTGATGATGTTCATATATGATGTGGTTATGATAATTGGCACTAAAAATTACCGGTTGTAAATGATCGATCATTAGGATAGTGTGCACACAAATTGAGTCAAAACGTACGTGGCCTTGATGGCGTTAAGTCATCAAGGAGGAGTACGGTGATGTAACATTCCACCGGAAGCTATTCATATATTTCTACGGGATGATGAGTGGAATCCCATCCGTAGGGCATGTGGCGATGAGTGGAATCCCGCACATGCAAGGGCCGGTAATGAGTGTAATCCCACCGAGGTAAAGTATTGTTGAGGTTTATATCCGCACAATCGGGGTAATTAAAGTGGCCAATTAAACTTAAATCATGTATTGTGATATATGATGGTGATGTGTGAGTGTGATATATTGTATTGTTGTATGTTGATGATATTGATGTTTAATCTTGTTAGGAATGAGAGACCATATATGCCACTTGAAAGACTAGCTAAGTCTACTTGATATTATGCCTATGTTTGATGTATGTAGACTAGGATTAACATGCTTGGACCCTGCATTGTTGTTGTTTTTCATTTTAGAGCACCCTCACTAAGCTTATAGCTTACGCTCTCTATGTTCAACAATGCAGATCGTTAGCATGGCGTTAGCACAAGGCAAGGCAAGAAGGGCTTCCAAGTTTGTAGCTCAAGTATGGTTATCGATTTTGTATTAGCTAGCAATGTGGCAAGGGTCTTTGTATGAGCGTGTGTGACTCATTCGTTTGATGTTGTTTTGGATTGATGTTTTGAATTGTACGTATGTTACACTGTGATGAATGATTTGATGTGTGATGGTATGCTCTAGAATGTTTAGGTTGCCTAGTGTATGAGTGCAAACCTTCCATGATGACTTGTTCCCTTTTTAAGGTCTTTGTGTTCTTATGTATGTCAATATTGCATAAATTGCTCTTTAACTAGAATGCTATGCCTGAATGTTTTAGTCCTTGTTTGAATGACTCCTTTGGCTTAAATATGCGTGCTTACATGTTTGTATATGCTTAGGTGAGTCGAGAATTGCATCTAGAGTCGTGTTTGGGGTCGTTTAGCTAAAAATTGTGGACTTGCAGTGCAGGGCGTATCGATACGCCTAAGGGCTGTATCGATACGGCCTTGCTCAGAGGAAACAGTTTTGGCTGGGCGTATCGATACGTGGGGTGTATCGATACGGTCCCAACTCTCTGAAATTCAGGTTAGGCTGGGCGTATCGATACACAAGGGTGTATCGATACCCTCTTAACTCTCTGAAATCTTGGGGAGTTGTAGAGTGCATGGCGTATCGATACGGTGTCCAAGCGTATCGATACGGTCTTCTTATGTTGACTGTAGGGTGTTGACCTTGGTCAGGCGTATCGATACCCTCTGAAGGCGTATCGATACGACCTGCCTAAACAGGATAAATGGGCTGTTTTAAGGTGCTGTTTTGGTTGGTCGTTGCTATGGTGTTTGTGTTCCCGCTGTCATGTTTCACATAGGACTTAATAAGGCATTTAGGCAAGATTAATTAATGAAAAAATAGGGTTGCTAACCGAGGGGGAACCTTAACGGGTTTCGCTTCGGTTTTCCCCGTGTGGCTCTCTCGGACCGGTCATCCGGCCAGGCCGGGACGAGGGGGTTACAAACATTGTCCGTAAGATTACTATAGAAAATAAATGAGTATTAAATGAACACTTTAATACTCTAATTTGATTAGTGTCTCATTATAATGAGATGTCAATCAAGAGAGTATTTTCGTGAAATATTTAATACGTCATTTGAACTTAGAAAATGATATTCACATAGTTAGTTTAATTAAATTGGAATTAAGTACACATAATTAGAACCATAAATAATTAGGAATTATATTAATGATTTAGGGC
The DNA here is from genome assembly GCA_030270665.1 of Hibiscus trionum. NCBI lineage: Eukaryota > Viridiplantae > Streptophyta > Magnoliopsida > Malvales > Malvaceae > Hibiscus > Hibiscus trionum. The sequence continues at coordinate 4,675,442 of BSYR01000016.1, forward strand.
TTAATATGGGTAGTGCCCAATTATTTGGGTGTTATCTCACAAACCCTAAAATTAATAATATTCATAGGATTTTAATTAATTAATTAATGGAGCCTAAATTAGGGTTTACTTAAAAATGGACAATCAAATAAGTGGACATGCATTAAACCTTTTGTGTTGAGATACATTTTGAATATAAATTGAAGTGTCCTAATGTATTTGGAGGTTTCAAAACTTATGTTCGTCCAAAATGTATTTTCTTACAAAAGGATACCCCCATTTGAAATGCAACATGTTTAACAATTAAAAGATTTAATTAAATTCAGATTAATGTTCGAAATGCCAAAATGCCACGTGAAATTAATGAGGTACCGATAACAGGCGTTTGTAGGGGTGCTAACCCTTTTCCTACACGTAACCGACTCCCGAACCCGAATTTGATTAAAATAATCTCTGGTCCGATTTTATGGTGTCTGGTCTACAAAAGTGATCAGTGGCGACTCCAAAACGATTTTTAAGCAAATAAAGGAAATTTGATTAAAAATGAAAAAACCCTTAATTTCAAGATCAAATTAAAATGAAAACCCCGATTTCCAAAACCCTAATCGTCATGCTATTTTTCCACAAATGAGTTTCAAAAACGGTCACGACTGTTGAGTGTATAAAAGTTCCACATTTTACTCCGCATTTACCCATATTTCTGCTGCATTCAAGCATATTTCATTGCATTTAGGATATATTTCTGCATATACATCACAACTAGATAAAATGGCACAGTTGCTACTGATTTTGGTAACTTTTGTAGGTATCTGTTGTGGCAGACTCAGGGCAGCAAAGAAGCAGAGCTGGATCACATGACTGGAGTCAAGGAGCAAAACGCTGCCGTGGCCACTGCCGTGGCAGCCATGACGACATCATTGGTGAGGTGGAATAGTGAAGTGGAGCTCGACAGATAGAGGATTTAAAGCCGGTCTGTCGTGGACCACTCATATATTCTTCTGAGCCCGGAGGAAGAATTAAGGTCAAGCCCAAAGTCCAAGGAAGAAACTTAAGGCAAGAAAATAAAACGAATTAAAGACATATACTCAGAAGATTTAATCTCCAATAGAGTTGTACTTTAGTTAAACTTGTATTCTTGCCATATTAGAAAACTTGGACCCAATGCCTATATAAAGGCATGTAATTCGACCTAAGGGAGGATATCTCATTCCTAGCCGTCTTCCCCAAAACCCTTGTCGTTTTCCCCCTCTTAATCATGTTTTAAACTTCCCCTATGGCTAAAGGGTGATTCTGTAAAGTAGTTGCAAGGATTGTACTGTTTTAAGAATTTTATGTTCAAGGCAATAAAAACTTCAAGTTTATTTATTTTGGTTTTCATATCTCGCAAGAGTATCGAGAGAGCATTGTGAGGTTATCTATTTGTTTGATATCGGGAGAGTCAAACTTACGAACGAAATAAATATGCGTTTTCCAGTTTATGGTTAAACTATCTCGGCTTAGGGATAAGTACGAGGTTAAGTGGCTAAGGAAGAATTTGACAACATCGGTGTTCACCCTTCGATTTACACCGGGAGGTATCATCTAAGCAGTGTTCATCAACAACACTTGGGCCTAGGGATAGGACAAGTCATAGCAGGGATTCTTGCCAAGCTTGAAGTACAGAGTTGTGTGATCGCTGCCGCGACATCAACAGACTACTGCCGCGACAGGGACGACAACAGAACATAAGTTTCAATTCAGTGCAACACCTACACTACTGAGCAATTCAATACCGGCCTATTTCTTAAACCTGATTCTTTTATCTTTTATATTACTTGTTTCCCAATATCACTTTACAATCAATCTAAACTCTTTCTCTCTCTCGTGCAGCAATTCTAGGATAAAGCTATTTCCAGTCCCTGTGCAGACGATATCCGATACTCCAAGTATCACTTTACTACTTGCGTCGTGTACACTTGCACTATTTGCGATAGGACTTTTGACACGCAACAAGTTTTTGGCGCCGTTGCCGGGGACTGGCAACATATCTTTACCCTTACTCTTATTGCACTTTTTCTTTTTGTTTTTTTTTTGTTTTTATTGGCATTATTTACCCTGTACTTTTCACAAGGTTTTTTGTTTGCTTATGCGCAGATTTAGACAAGGAAAAGAAACTGAGTACGAACTAGACCCTGAAATCGAACGCACGTACAACTTTAGGAACCTTGTTCGACTCTTGATAGCAAGAAACGACTATCTTGAGGAACAACTAGAAGCAATGCAGAACAACGAGGTAAATGATAACCATAGGGTTGCTGAAGATCTTCCCCTAGATGCCCGTAATGAATAGCTTGCCGCTGCCGCTGGCGCACGACAGTCCTGCCGCGACTACATGATCAATGACCATGTTGAACTGGAGACCACCTTGCCAGACGTGGAAGTTGAGAATTTCGAGCTGAAACTTGTTATGTTCAGCATGATAAATTCCGCTGGCCAGTTTAGTGGTACTGCAACAGAGGATGCCTGAGAACATCTGAAAACGTTCCAAGAAATTTGTGGATCGTTTAGATTGCCAGGAATAAATCCGGAAGTACTGAGGCTCCGGTTATTTCCTCATTCACTGAGAGACAGAGCTAAAACTTGGTGGAATAAACTAACGTCGGGTTCAATACGAACTTGGGCAGATCTCTCTCGTGAATTCTTATCTTGTTTTAATCATTCTCATTTATCTGAGAGATTGCGTAACGAAATTGCTACTTTTCAACAGGAAGATGACGAACCAATACACGAGGCATGGGACAGATTTACAACTCTTCTAAGGAACTGCCCGATGCATGGATTCCCCGTGTGGAATCAGGTCGTTAAATTCTACAATGCTGCCAATACACACACTCGTATGAAAATAGATTCAGCAGTAAATGGGCTATTATTGGGTAAAGAACCAGACGAGGCAATGATAGTGTTGAAAAACCTAGCAAAGAATGACGAGCAATTTCCTACAGCTAGGAGAGGAGGTAAACGAGGGATAACTGTAAAGGATTATGAAGCTAACAATTCCTTGAAATCACAAGTTGCATACCTCACAAAAGCGGTGGAAAATCTGCAGCGGAAAGATTCTAAACCCGTATATTCTGCAGAAGAGGTATGCGAGACTTGTGGTGGGAACCACAGTTTGAAAGACTGTCCATTACAATTAGAAGAATAGATGTATGTTGGGAATTATAACAAGCCAAGAAGCTATGATTCCAACAATTACAATCCCAACTAGAGGAAAGATCCTAAGTTTTCCTGGAGCAATCCGAACAATGCAATGAATCCTCAAATGCAGAACACCCAAAACCAAAGGGCACCCAAAATCTTATCGCGACAGCAGCCACAACAGCAGCCGTAACAACAGCCGGTAGCCGCACCTAGTATACTTGAGCAGACATTGACAACATTCATGTCACAGACAAGAGCTTACATGGCGAACATGGATCACTTTGTCAAGAAAATTGAGTCATTCACGGATAAAACTGAGATGAGGATGACTAACCATGAGGCTACCCTGAAATCACTAGAGACACAGATGGGCCAGGTTTCCCAGCATATCAAGCTAAGGCAAAACGGAGGATTCCCTAGTGATACTGAGGTCACTAGAAAACCCATACATGAGCAGTGTAAAGCAATCACAACTAGGAGTGGGAAACAGTTACAAGCGCCGGAGATGAAGAGCATACCAAGTAAGGAACCGACCTTAGATACATCTGCCGTGAACACTGCCCCGGTAGAGGAAGAACAACCTACTGCCGACACACCTGTCATGACAGCAGAAGGGACAGAAGAGCAAATAGAGGATGCTGAAGAACCTAAACCTCCTCAGATCCGAATACCATGTGAAGGACGTCTTGAAGATTACCGTCATCCACCTTATTTTCCACAGCGGTTACAAAAATAGAAACATGAGTACCAGCTCAAAAAGATTTATGATATTTTTAAGTAGGTGCACATTAATATACCGCTGTTAGAGGCCATCAAGCAGATGCTCGGTTATGCGAAATTTCTCAAGGATGCCATGTCAAAAAGGTCCAGACTTGGGGAATTCGAAACGGTAAAAATGACAGAAGGATGCATGACTATCTTGCAAAGGCATCCACCCCAGAAGAAGGATCCTGGGAGCTTCATCATACCGTGCATAATTGGCGACAAATTCGTGGGTAAGGCACTTTGTGATCTTGGTGCTAACATAAATCTAATGCCCAAATCTGTGTTTCAGAAATTAGTTATTGGACGAGCAAGGCCCATGACAGTCATGATGCAGCTGGCAGACTGCTCTTACGTGCAACCATAAGGGAAGATCGAAGATATTCTGGTAAGAGTGAATAAATTTATTTTTCCTGCTGACTTTCTTGTTTTAGATTGTGAAGCAGATGAAAACGCACCGATCATCCTGGGGCGACCCTTCCTAGCCACAAGCAGAACTGTGATCGATGTAGAGAAAGGAGAACTGACCATGAGAGTAAATGATCAAGAAATCAAACTCAATGTTCTCCAAGCAATTGAAGATGATGATGCAGAAGAAGAGTGCAAGGTCATCACTGAAGTTATCCTTGACCAACCCTGCATCAGGTCGAGCTGCCATGACATAAAGTTTGGTCACTGCCACGGCAGTCATCTGGAAGACTGTCACGGCAGAAACAACGACATTGACTCCTCCGATTCAGAAATATCTGACACTGAAGGTCATGAGGAGGTAAATTGGATAGGCAATCGTCCAGGTAAGTTCTTCAAGCCCCTAAATTATACCTCGGATGAACATATAATCCAGAAGCCTTCAATTGAAAAGCCACATGTTTTAGATCTTAAGCCCCTGCCAGGGCAGCTTAAATACGTCTTTCTTGGTTTAAATGATACGTTGCCCGTAATCATCTCTTCCAACTTAATGTAGAAACAGGAGCATCAGCTAATCAGAATGCTACAGTAGCATAAAAAGGCCATTGGATGGACGATAGCTGATATCCAAGGCATCAGTCCGGCATTATGTATGCACAAGATTCTTTTGGAGGATAATCTTAAGCTGACTATTGATGCCCGGAGACGTTTAAACGAGGCTATGCAAGAAGTGGTGAGAAAAGAGATTATCAAATGGCTTGACGCCGGAATCATATATGCCATCTCGGATAGTAAGTGGGTGAGCCCGGTGCAGTGCGTACCCAAAAAGGGAGGAATAATAGTGGTGACCAACAAAGAAAACGAGCTAATCCCAACCAGGACTGTGACCGGTTGGAGGGTTTGTATAGATTACCGTAAGCTTAATAAAGCTACCCGGAAGGACCATTTTCCCCTACCTTTTATTGATCAAATGCTTGATAGATTAGCGGGGAAACCTTACTATTGTTTTCTTGATGGTTACTCGGGTTATAATCAGATAGCAATTGCACCGGAAGATCAAGAGAAAACTACCTTCACATGCCCATATGACACTTATACTTTTCAGAGAATGCCATTTGGGCTCTGCAATGCACCAACAACCTTTTAAAGATGCATGATGGCAATATTCTCCGACATGGTGGAGGATTTCCTTGAGATTTTTACGGACGACATTTCCGTCTTTGGAGACAGTTTTGAAGGTTGTTTAGGCAACTTACAGAAGGTGCTTGAAAGATGCGAAGAGGCGAACTTGGTTTTGAACTGGAAAAATGCCACTTCATGGTGGATGAAGTGATAGTATTAGGCCACAAAGTGAGCTGCCGTGGCATAGAAGTGGACAGAGCCAAAATAGAAGTCATAAAAAAGCTGCCGCCACCCACCATAGTCAAGGGGATTCGAAGTTTCTTAGGGCATGCCAGGTTTTATTGACGATTTATTGCAAATTTCTTGAAGATTACCCTAACCCTTATGCCACCTACTGGAGCAGATCCGTCCCTTTGATTTCAATACTGAATGTACTGAGGCATTTGAAATTCTGAAGGAGAAACTGGTGACAGCCCCGATCGTACAACCACCAGACTGGAGTTTGCCATTTGAGATAATGTGTGATGCCAGTGACTATGATGTCGGGGCAGCACTAGGGCAGAGGAAGGATAAGCTTTTCCATGTGATTTACTATGCCATCAAAACACTGAATGATGCCCAAGTGAACTAAACCACGACAGAGAAGGAACTATTTCAGTGGTGTTCTCAATCGACAAGTTCCGTCCGTACATACTTGGAACAAAAGTGGTGGTCCATACAGACCATTCAGCACTGAAGTATCTGTTTACAAAAAAGGATACAAAACCGAGATTGATACGTTGGATTCTTCTGCTGCAAGAATTTGACATTGATATCAAAGATAAGAAGGGAACAGAGAACCAAGTGGCAGACCACCTGTCGAGGCTGGAGACGGGAAGGAGTCAATCCGCAGATAGGACCAACATATTGGAGACCTTCCTAGATGAGCAGTTGTTTGCTGCCACCAGCACTGCCGCGACAGCCATGGCAGCAGGTAAGCTTTCTGAAACCCTTGGTACGCTGATTTTGTTAATTACATTGTTAGTGGGGTACTACCTCCCGAACTTAATTACCAAGCAAGGAAGAGGTTCCAAAATGATGCAAAACATTATTATTGGGACGAACCTCTTCTTTTCAAACACTGTGCAGATCAAATTATCAGGAGATGCGTGCCACATGATGAATAAGAAGCTGTGCTTCACCACTACCATGCTTCCCCATATGGAGGTCACTTAGGTGGAAACAAAACCGCTGCCAAGGTTCTGCAATCCGGTCTCTATTGGCCCACATTTTTCAAGGATGCACAAGCTTTTTACAAGGGCTTTGAAAAATGCCAAAGGATTGGGAACATATCGAGAAAGCATGAGATGCCGCTGCAGAACATATTAGAGGTTGAAATCTTCGATGTTTGGGGAATCGACTTCATGGGACCATTCACAGCATCTTGTGGGAACCTGTACATCCTACTGGCAGTGGATTATGTGTCCAAATGGGTAGAAGCGACCGCCACTCAAAAGAATGATGCCAAGACTGTTCAAAGATTTCTTCACAAGAACATCTTCTCCAGATTTGGCATCCCAATGGCGATAATTAGTGATGAGGGGAGACACTTCGATAACAGGGTAATTGCTGCTGCCTTGAGAAAATACGAAGTAAAGCACCGGATTGCAACAACATACCACCCTCGGACCAATGGGCAAGCCGAGATATCCAACCGAGAAGTAAAGAACATACTTGAGAAGATGGTTAAACCCACTCGAAAGGATTGGTCTATACATCTCAATGATGCACTCTGGGCCTATAGAACAGCGTTCAAAACACCATTGGGGATGTCACCCTATAAACTCATCTATGAGAAAACATGTCACTTACCTGTTGAGATAGAACACAGAGCTTACTGGGCTATCAAAGCAGTAAATATGGACTGGGGTAAGGCAAGACAGAAGAGGCTACTGGACTTGAATGAAATTGAAGAAATTCAAGCAATGGTCTATGACAATGCTAAGATCTACAAGGACAAAACCAAAAGGTGGCACGACAGGAAGCTGCTGCCACGACAGTTCTGCCCAGGGCAGCAGGTGTTGTTGTTTAATTCTATATTGAAGATTTTTTCTAGGAAAGCTTAAATCTAAATGGTCCGGTCCTTTCCAAGTTGTCTAGGTTTTCCCTCATGGTGCCATTACAATCAAATCCCTAAAGGACGGGCACCAGTTCAAAGTAAACAGACATAGACTCAAGCATTATCAGGGGACTGAAGCCCCAAGGATACAGGAAGTAGTTACTTTAGGAGATGCCCCTCAAGGTATCCTTAATTTAACTTAGTTTTTATTTTACTTTATTTTTTAGGAATTAAGATTTATTTATTTTATTTTAGGAACTGAGATTATTTTAATTTATTTAATTAATTATTTTTAGGAAATAAAGGAAGCAAGGCAAAGAGAAGGAATGAACCAGCCCACCACATCCACAACAGCCCAAAAAGCCCAACGGACGAGTCTGTCGTCACAACCTGTCACCAACTGTCGCGACAGACGCGGAGAAGACAACCTGTCACGGAGCTGTCGCGACAGACACGCAAACGCGTTACAGGCGCGCAGTAGACACGGAAACGCGTGACAGACACGTCAGAAACCGCATACAGCTAGCCCCGTTATTCTCGCCTGCCGTTACAGCTCCAACGGGCAGAAAATCACCCTTCTATATAAACCCCCACTCACTATTCACTTTTCATCTCATTCTCTCAACTTGTTTCCTCTGTTTTAGATCTCAAAATTTTCTTTACATTTTTTCTACAAACCTTGCAAATGGCTAGCAGACAAACCCACAGCAGTGCTGCCTCCACCTCTACCGCAGCAGCATCCACCCCAAGTCATAATGCCATTCTGGACCATTTCGCCTCCACCGAGTCTGCCTCGAGGTATTACAGTTCCTTTCAAAAGAGGGACATATGGGAGGAACGAGGGTTTATCTACACACAACCAACGGGAGATCTAGGGCTAGAAAACTTCATAGCCAAGAAAATCCAAGCCCTCAAATGGCAGCAATTTGCTACTCAACCAAAGGAGATGAACATAACCCTCGTCAGAGAGTTCTACGCTACCGTCAACAGCAAAGACACCAAGACAGTAACAGTTTGAGGTAAACAACTCTCCATCGAGCCTGCATACATCAACACACTCTACAGATTATATGTGAGTAAGAAGGAGGACTCCCACAAAAGGTTCGTGAATAGTCTGTCACCGGCAGACTACGATGCGGTCATGGCAGAAGTCACCGAAGAAGGGACAGAATGGAACAACGACCCTAAACACCGATGGACAGTGAAGAGAACCTAGCTGACTCCACAAGCCAAACTGTGGAATCACTTTGTCAAGAAGCGCATCATGCCATCCTCCTACAACAGCACGGTTGACAGACCAAGTTTAGCCCTTGTTCATTCCATTTTAAATGAAAGAAATAAATGTCGGCCGCTACATACGGGATGGAATACTTGAGTGTGCCCTCCGACCGTCGGGTCCCCTCGTCTTCCCCTACCTCATCACCACCATCTGTCGGGGCCACAATGTATCGGAGATCGAGGAAGACTTCAAGGTTCAAGGAAAAGAGTGGACGCAACGGAATATTTTCAGCCTAATAGAGTTGAAAGCTGCCACCCCGCTGTCATACTTCAACCCCTCTGCCACGGCAGGCCCCAGTTCCCCAGAACCTGCCACAGCAGACGGCGGCAGCACCTCCACCAGACACCTCCGCCCAAATTCTGTCGACGTTGAAAAGGATTGAGTAACGACAGCTCGGACTGATGGGCTACATGAGGGACTTCACGGCCGCAACGGTAAACATTATTCACAGTGATTTACATTTTACCCATGTGCCATTCCCCTCCTTCCCAGACCACTTCTTTGCTACCCCCACACCTACCTCTGCTGCAAGCCCGAAAACCCCCTCTGCTGCTTCCACACCTACCCTTACCACGACAGGCGAAGGCGGTAGGCAGTCTGCCACATCCAGAGGAGAAAAGCGAAAGGACCCCCTCTCGGAAATCGACCCCAAATATTGGGAAAGGTTCTCCTCTTCTTCCATCTGGCATGATTCTGACTCCGAGCCATCGGTTGCCCGAGACATCTCCAAGGACTACCCTCCGATAAAGAGGAAGAAACTCAATGAGACTGTCGAAGGACCCTCCGGCCAAGGCAGATCTGCCAGCAGCAGCAGCAGCTCCGACGATGATGTCGAGGTTCTGGACAAGCCCCCACACATCTCACTGACACATGTCCAGCCACCTCGAGAAGCAAAGAAGAAGACATCCTCTGCCTCCCCCAGCACACTGCCAGCCCCTGCCATGAAAGTCACTGCCCGCCGACAGCTCCAGATCAGCAGTAGCAGCGACAACAACTCCTCAAATTAAGTTTCTTTCTTATATTTTGTTGTCTTTCTGTTTTATTTATTTTGTGATGTATTTTTTTCTGTTTTTATTTTCCATCATGTCATGCATTGAGGGCAATGCAACCCTCGAGTTTGGGGGTGGCATCCCTCCATTAATGAAGTTGTCAGTTGTGTCTTAAATTCGTGTCTATTTTTTAGTTTATTTTTAAGTTTATTTTTGTGTCAAAAAATGAAAATAAAAACAAAATTTTGGCTTAAGTCTTTGAACTAAACTTACCTGCCGTGACATACTCTGCCGTGACAGTGCCTTTAGGAAATTTCAGGAAATGCTTAGAGTCATGCTAATTCTGATCTGTACAACACTCTTTGTGACTCTTATGCTATCTAGACTTCTGTAGTGTCCTGAAATAGGAATGTTTACCCACTTGAATTTGCCCCTAGAGGTGCCTATCACTGGCTCTAGGAAAGAAATAAAAGAAAGAAAAATATTCAGACTCATTTGCTTGCAAAACTGCCATGCACTGATTTTAGGGAGATTTCTCTTTGAGATTAAGTTAGAAAAAACTAAAAGAACCTAAGAATTGCCTCTAGAAAAGATGCAGTTAAATCAAGAGTCTGAAAAAAACTAAAGAAGCCTAAGAATTGCCTCTAGAAAAAATTGAATTGGCATAAACTCAAGTTTGTAAGCATGACTATTCTGGTACACTAAAGGAGTCTAGACACATAGTTGTTCACAAAACCTGCACACACCACACAAGAATTATAGCATGGTTCTGAATAAATCTAAAAATGCCCGACATGGTATTGCTCTTGATAGGGAACAAGTGGTAGGTAATGAAAGGTTCACTAAATTAAGCCAAACCAAAAAGTTTTTATTTTTAGTTAGGTCATATTTGCTTGAGGGCAAGCAAGAACTTGAGTTTGGAGGTGTGTTGAGTGTATAAAAGTTCTATATTTTACCCCGCATTTACCCATATTTCTGTTGCATTCAAGCATATTTCATTGCATTTAGGATAGATTTCTGCATATACATCACAACTAGATAAAATGACACAGTTGCTACTGATTTTGGTCACTTTTGCAGGTATTTGTTGTGGCAGACTCAGGGAAGCAAAGGAGCAGAGCTGGATCACATGACTGGAGTCAAGGAGCAAAACGCTACCGTGGTCACTGCCATGGCAGCCATGACGACAACATTGGTGAGGTGGAATAGTGAAGTGGAGCTCGACAGATAGAGGATTTAAAGTCGGTCTGTCATGGACCACTTCTATATTTTTCTGAGCCCGGAGGAAGAATTAAGGTCAAGCCCAAAGTCCAAGGAAGAAACTTAAGGCAAGAAAAGAGGACGAATTAAAGACATATACTTAGAAGATTTAATCTCCAATAGAGTTGTACTTTAGTTAAACTTGTATTCTTGCCATATTAGAAAACTTGGACCCAAGGCCTATATAAAGGAATGTAATTCGACCTAAGGGAGGATATCTCATTCATAGCCGTCTTCCCCAAAATCCTTGTCGTTTCCCCCTCTTAATCATGTTCTAAACTTCTCCTAGGGCTAAGGGTTGATTCTGTAAAGTAGTTGCAAGGATTGTACTGTTTTAGGAATTTTCTATTCAAGGCAATAAAAACTTCAAGTTTATTTATTCTGGTTTTCATAACTCGCAAGAGTATCGGGAGAGCATTGTGAGGTTATTTACTTGTTTGATATCGGGAGAGTCAAACATACGAACGGAATAAATACGTGTTTTCTAGTTTATGGTTAAACCATCTCGGCTTAGGGATAAGTACGAGGTTAAGTGGCTAAGGAAGAATTCGACAACATCGGTGTTCACCCTTCGATTTACGCCGGGAGGTATCATCTAAGAAGTGTTCATCAACAACACTTGGGCCTAGGGATAGGACAAGTCATAGCAGGGATTCTTGCTAAGCTTGAAGTACAGAGTTGTGTGATTGATGTCGCGACATCAACAGACTACTGCCGCGACAGGAACGACAACAGAACATAAGTTTCTATTCAGTGCAACACCTGCACTACTGAGCAATTCAATATCGGTCTTTTCTTAAACCTGATTCTTTTATCTTTTATATTACTTATTTCCCAATATCACTTTACAATCAATCTAAACTCTTTCTCTCTCTCGTGCAGCAATTCTAGAATAAAGCTATTTCTAGTCCTTGTGGAGACGATATCTGATACTCCAAGTATCACTTTACTACTTGCGTCGTGTAAACTTACACTATTTGTGATAGGACTTTTGACACGCAACAACGACAACTTGGCAACTCCATTGGGGATGAAATTGAGAGTCGGGCCTATTAATTAATTCCACGTAGCATTTTGGCATTTCGAACACTAATCTGAATTTAATTTTTTCTAAAAGAATTGTTGGATGGATTTTCAAGAAAATGGGGGTAGCTTTTGTGTATGATATATCTGTCGTTCATGCATAAAGCCTTGAGCAGGGTGTTTCACCCTTAAGTGGGAGTAAGAGAATATCCGACGTGATGCTCTCCAACTTCGAGTTTGGATTTTTGTCTTCTTCCGGTATACTAACCTTATACGTCGTGGGGCCCACGCCTCCGTTATAAGGGACCTATACTACCGAATCAATGCCTTACTGTCGCAGTAGATGGTAACGACAGTTTGGGAATCGAGAGTCTAGAACAAAGCCCACATTTTGTTTTTAGAAACCTACCATGCTAGAGCCAGACAGGGACTAGGACAAGTGCTCTTCCGGTTTCAAATACATTTCTCTGGTTATTTCCTTTGCTAAATATTATGTGCTTTTCTGTGTCAATAATTTTCTTATTTGCCTTTCCATATTAATTCACAATACCGACATTTTTTTGTTTGTTTTTTTGTTTTGTCTTCTTTTTATGCACCGGGCATCATTTTGCATGCTTAAAGGTATCAATTTTTTGGGTTAGTCGAGTTAGGCAATATTTGTAATGGCCAATGAGTTCGATAGACAAGAAGAAAGCAATACGACGGTGTGGATCCGATCAAAGAAGACTCAATTCAAGAAAAGATCAGTATCTATAAGAATGACGTGTCAGGGTGCAAAGAACCACGAGAAGTTGTACGAAGAAGCTAAAAGGGCAACGAAAGAGGAGATTCAAGAATTAATGGATTTGAACGACCGAATCAACCATAAATTAAAGAGAGAGTAAGTTTTGAGTCCATTAGTGTCGTCACAAGTTCCAAAGCTGGAGAAAATAATTAAAAGGATACAATAGCAAGAAAAGTCAATCTTTAACTAGAAGATAAAGATGGTGGCATAATTGGAAAGTGTCGTACAACATTCATAAGATTAGTTCAGAAGTTTCAGAAGAGGCACTATAAATGAAGAATAAGGTATTGAAAGGCGAGATTGATGTGGCTATCCAGATGTAGAGCGTCTGGGTGTTCTCTATTTATGAGCGCGATTGCACACTCTTGTCAAGTTATAGTATAAAAGATATCGTCTCCCACAGGGATTGGAGCAGCTCCTATGAATGGTTTCCTGCACAAAGATTTAGTAAATGCACAATTAAATCTCATGATGTGGAAATATAAAAACACAAATAAAATAAAGATAGTGATGAGAGGGATGATAGAGAGAGTTGGTCGATAGATTGGGTAAGGCAATTACAACTTAGTAGTGTGTGGACTACATTGTAAAGTCTGAGTATGTTTTGCGCTGCCATGAATTGCTGCCTCGGCGGGTATGGTGGGCGGCAGGCTACGACCCTGTCACGTGGCCGCAGCGGGTCACTACCATTGCAACTTTCGCTGTCTCAGTAGGTGGAACGGAAATAGGTCCTAGCAACAAGTCTGGTAGACATTACAAGTTCGGCGGGATAGTCGACAATGATCCTCCCTATTTCTAGGTAAGGATGCTCGAACACTCACGTGATGTAGGTAGTACCTAGCAATCTCAGCGTAAACCTAACACATGCAAGTCCATTCGATTGGTGACCCCTCTTAGCCGCTGAAACTTGTGGACTAGTGTAGAACCAAGTTATTCACTCCCCAACATGTTGTGACCGTGCTTAACCCTTTCGTAAGCCTTACACTTTCGTGCCCGAAAAATGGATTCTTTCAACTGACTGGTGTAGACTAATCGAAAGAATAAAGTGCAATGGATTGAACAAACTTTGGAATTTTATTGAAAACAACTCATAACTAATACAACCATTTCTCACAACCTACTTTACATACGCGTGCCTAAACCCTAGGAGAGTTGGGCCGCGACCCCCAACAATTTCAACCTATCTAACTACATCTCTGTTGTGCGGATGTTCAAGCACGCATCCCCTCACCCTCATCATGCCCATATACCCTTACAAGCGTTGGATATATATAGGGCTCATGGCCTCAGTTTGAGTCCTCCTTGAAGTAGAAGTTCTTACAACATATTTACATTAAATACAAACTCCTTTTTAACTTAAATATGAACTCCTTAGACGTTGCCTTCTTCCACAAGTAATGATAAGTTCTCCTACTTATCGATCTTGGATCAGCTCTACCGGCCGCTACAGGCTTCAAAAAATTGCAAGACTGAGCTCATTGGGCTTAGAAAATTTCCCTCTTTCAATCGCGACCCATCTTGGCTAAGTCGGTATATCTCCTGCCTGGGCGGCACTAGGCAGCAATGCTGCTTCGGTAGCGTCCTTGGCGGCATCTAGAACTGCTTCAGTACAGCTCCTTTTGTTCCAGCTTTCCTGTCCTCTCCTGTCTTCTCATCTCCTCTCCTTGCTACAACACCTGAAAATATAAACTAAACTAAAACAATAACTTTTCTCAACCAAACATAAAATATTCAATAAACGCATGGTAAAAGAGAAGATATTGTTATAATGCATGCAATGCACCTAAATATGTCTAAATGAGCTTAAGAACGGAAATAATAAGGGCAGGAATGTGTACAAAATATAGAACTTGTGGACACTTTACACCAGATCATCCAAAGGTAGAATCATGAAATGGTCAAATTCAGAAGCCATGCGAGGAGTCGCCCGATTGGTGCCAATTTTATCCATTGAAGCCATGAACCTGTAACAATACATTGACATCAGCACCAAGCTAGAACATACGCTGACTCGGAAGCAGAACAAAGTGATTAACCTAAGGACGATGGCTAGTTGGTTTCTGTAATGAGATTGTCTAAATGTAACCCCTAGACCCGCCTATGCATTAATATGGATCCTAGGAAGTCACATTAGGGTCACCGGAGCGACCCATGTTAAAATTTCAAATAAACAAATTGCTAAATTATTTAAAATCGTAAATCAAGTTTTGAATTAAAATAGAAATTTATAAAACATTCTGACAATGAAACAAAACTGGGATAAAAGTTGTTAATACAATTTCCATACTCGAATATAAAACAACACGTAACATACACCTCCCTAATTACTCAGGTGTCGTACTCCGCAAGCGAGGCCGAAGAAACTCTCGTAGCGACGTTGATAGCTACAACATGGTAGATCCTTTAACCCGTGGCGGTAAAAACAACGTGAGCTTCGAAAAGCTCAGTAATACAAACTACCAGAAGATGCTAAAGGTACAAGTAGGTATATGGCAACTTAACATTGTCATGAAGAATTGGGCAACGATAAGCTCAAATTACGATTTGATAGTTTAGTGAAGCATTATTAGGAGGTCGCAGAGTTGTTCTTTATTTGATCACCCGAACCTTAAGAGGTGTGTCTAAAGCCAGAGATTCAAAAGAGATTCAGATTTCAGAAGTTGAATCAAGGAGTTCAGAGTAGTCCATTAAGCGTGAATTGTAAGTTTAGTGAGAGTTCAAAATTGATACATTAATTTAGTAGGGTATGTTTTAGAAGAGGTCAGAAAGTTTTATTAATTTACTTAACTACTCTCAAACCAAACTCCAAAATACAATTCCCCCTGAACTGCATACAGAAGGTCTTACCCTAGGCATGAGGCGTAGGAGCCTGCCTAAGGGAATGCCTTAGGTCAAGAAAGACTTACCCTAAGCCCATTGGGCGTATGAGCTTAGGTCCAGAAGGACTTACCAACGCTGAGCCTACAGATCTTCATTCATATCCCATATAATATATCACAGATGATTTCAGTTTATATTCAGAAAATAGTATTTCAGAAAATAGATGTCAGATCTATTTTTATACCAGAAGACATATGTCAAATTTATTTTATTATTATTTCGTATTCAATGTCATATATCAGATATATTTTTCATATCAAAGGTCAGAAACCAGGGGATTGCTTTCCTTTTGTATAACAGTGTCATACTTTTAAAATTTAAGCATATGGTATTGGTTTAGAATAGAAAGTATTTACAGATGCATGGTACACGCTTCATGACCCAATTCATTTCTTAGAGGTACTTGATAGATATCAGAAAGATGACATTTGAAAATTTTTGACTGATTTCAGAACGAGGTCCCTACGAATAGGGGAGTTCGATAAAATAGATCGAATCAGCATCAAAAGTTGATACATCATAATCATTGGGATTTTAAATATATCGCGTGCAAAATTAAATGGTATATCCTAAGAGGGTATTAAGGTCATTTTAACCTTTAAGGGTAATCTGGTAATTTGAACCAATAAGGTATAAACGGTGGTGTACAGAATTTATGAATTCTAGTTTCTCATCAAGTTTCTGATTCCCTTTGAACTAATCAAAACCCATTAACACAATGTTTAACATCTCACCGGATAGGTACACCTCAACCATCCATTTCTTAAAACTTACTATAGAGCATAACAACAATAGTTCGCCTTCACCAATCGTCCACTGAACTTATTATCAGAAATCAAGCATACATTCGAGCGGTATTTTCCAAGTATCCAAACATGTGCATTGTACCTTAATTCATTCCAAAACATCGAATGTGCCTTAGGAGAACAGATCCCTCTCACTATTAATGTTGCGTGTAAAAGTGTCTATCGCAATGTAGTGCAAGTGTACACGACGCAAGTAGTAAAGTGATATTGGAGTATCGGATATCGTTTCCACAGGGACTGAACCAATAGCTTCACCTTGAATTACTGCACGGAAGTAAAAAAGAATATTTAAGATTTTGTCACGAGAAATATAAAGAGTACTAGAAAATAGAAGTAAAGTAATCAAGATAGAGAGAATGGGCTGGTATTGAATTGCTCAGTAGTGCAGGTATTGCTGAGTTTAGGAATATCTGTGCTGTCGTCGTCCCCGTCGCGGCAGCACCTGTCGCGGCGGCAGTCTGTTGCTTGTCGCGGCAGCGAACACACAACTCTGTACTTCAAGTTTGGCAAGAATCCCTGCTGTGCCTTGGCCTATCCCTAGGTCCAAGTATGTCGATGATCACGTCTTTGATGATACCTCCCGACGTGAATCGAAGGATGAACACCGATGTTGTTGAATTCTTCTTTAGCCACTTAACCTCGTCCTATCCCTAGGTCCGAGATAGTTCAACTATAAACTAGAGAACTCGCACTTATTCCTTTCGTATACTTAACTCTCCCGATATTAAGTAAATAAATAACCTTGCAATGCTCTCCCGATACTCTTGCAAGATGTTAATAACCAGAATAAGAGAACTTGAAGTTTATTTTTATTGAACTGGAAATTCCTAAAACAAAAACAACCCTTGCAACTGCTTTACAAATCAACATGTGGCCCTAAGGGGAATTTAGAACATGATGAGAAAGGGAAAACGGCTAGGGTTTGAGAAGAAGGCTAGAGATAGGTGATGTTCTCTCCTAGGTCGAATTACATGCCTTTTTATAGGCCTTGGGTTCAAGTTTTCTAATATGGAAGGAATACAACTTTAAATCAAAGTACAACTCTAATAAAGACTAAATCTTCAGAACAACAGTCTTTAATTCGTCATTCCTTCTTTCTTGGGATATCTTCCTTGAACCTTGGGCTTGACCTTCATTCTGATCTAGGACTCAGAAAAATATAGGAGTACTCCACGACAGACGGGCTTAATTTTCTCTTTCTGTCGAGGCCCACTTTGCTTCTTCTCCTCAAAATTGTTGTCGTCCTTTGCTGTCACGGCGACA
Organism: Hibiscus trionum; assembly: GCA_030270665.1. Taxonomy (NCBI): domain Eukaryota; kingdom Viridiplantae; phylum Streptophyta; class Magnoliopsida; order Malvales; family Malvaceae; genus Hibiscus; species Hibiscus trionum. Next base: position 4,693,275 of record BSYR01000016.1, read on the forward strand.
ACTATGGCGGCATCGTCCTCCTCGACTGCTCATCCAGTTCCAGTTTTTCTGCATCTCTGCCCAGCTCCCGCTTCTCTGCTGCCCTGGCTGCTGCCACGATAGTTAGCTTCTGTTCCTCTGCTGCCCTGGCTGCTGCCACGACTGCTGCCCTGGATGCTACCACGACCGCTGCCCTGGATGCTGCCACGACTGCTGCCCTGGATGCTGCCACAGCAAATACCTGCAAAAGTAACCAAATTTAGCACTATTTACGCAGCTTTATCTAAATGTGATGTTGATGCAAAACTTAACCTAAAATGCAGTTAAATATGCTTGAGTGCAACAAAAATAAGGATAAATGATGGGTAAAATATAGAACTTTTATGCACTGATCAATTAACTATGTACTTTCTCCAAATAATTTACACGTGCATTTACACGGTATTCTCCCACTATTATCATAGTATCTGAAACGACCAACTGACACGGGTCATATTTTACCACTTTTGGAGCCATTACATTTGTTTGTCTTTATTGGGATTTCTAATTCCATGTCTTAGAATTATTCTCCAACATTCTAGTATTCGAGGGTATTTCAGACATTACAATACTTGAAAATGTTTCAATTATCCAGAGTTTCTCGGTTCTTCCATATATTCATTTGTTTTAGACCTTGAGGATATATCCCATATGTTGGTCGATTGGCAATTAATGCCCGAAGAAAAAATCAGTCTTTAGGGTCATTGTGACCCATTCAGCCTTATCAATATATATTTAATCTTTTTTAGTCATTTCAATCAATTCAATCTTTTTCGCCCCATTGCTCAATTCATACATACGAATAGATTTCCGTAAATTTTTCTTCGTCGAATTATTCAGAATTCTAGCAACTCAAGTATTTTACAATCTTGAGGGTTTAAGTCTTCTACCGTGACATTTCAGTAATCTGAGGTTTTCAAGTGTATCAGATGTCTTATCGGATCAAGTATAGCTTCATGAGTTGTTTTTGTAGATAAGGGTATTTTCATCATTCGTCAATCGAATTTTCGACATTTCTTTTTAATCAAAAGGGTTATCAGACTTAAAGATTAACCGACTCATTAATCGTGTACTGAACTCGAAAGTCCTTTCGATTTATCACACCTCTTATTCGAATATTTGTCTTGGCCATTATTATTTTTATCTAAAAAATGATCGACATAGGCGGGAATAATCACATGCTCAAACATGGTCGTGCAAAAATTAACCAAATACCATCATGATACAAAATCATGCAGAAGGTAGTGATGTATTACCTTAACTCCAAGTTGCATCGGTCGATTCATGAAACCCTATTCGATTGCATTCAAACCTGAATTCAATGTCCCATAACATTTCGGATACGGAGATACGTGGGTACCTTCATTAAAACAATACCCTTAATCAGTCCTCATTTACATTGCTCTTATACTGGATATTTAACTCATGCACTATCGGATCCAAAGTCAGATTCGGAGGCTTTCGGGTTGGAATTTTGTGAAACGTGCTTAGGACGTTGAAAAACATAAAACAGAAGTTTTCAAAAAAAATTGACTTTTTGGTCAAAGTCAACTGTCAACGCTGACGTCATCATTCAACAGTCAACCGAGTTGACTCGGACGGGTCGACTGACTAAGTTGACTCGGACGGGTTGACTCACTGAGTTGACTCGGACGGGTTGACTCGGACCGGGTCAACGAGTTGGGTCAACGGGTCGGGCAGACGGATTCAGGTTTGCGCTCAGACCGGGTTGGGCCGGTTCAGACCATAGCTTGAACTAGTTCACTTGCCCCAAATATGCCGGTCACCGGGAGGTTGCCGGAAAAGTCACCGGAGATGCCCTTCCTCGTCGATTCTGCCGATAATCAAGAGATTATCAAACCCACAATCATATTTATCCTAAAACTCAGTCAAACATGTCAGAATTCAACCGGAAATTACCTAAAAAGTTCAAAAAGGGACGGATTGTCGTGTAACGCCGATGAAGCCCTTACCAACGACGAATGAGTGGTAGGACGACAGTGTTTTGATCTCCACTTCGTCCGGAGCTCAGATCTAGTGGCTGTGTCGTGAACGGACGGTGGACGGGGCAGGAAAGAATAGGAAAAAGAGGCGACGATTAGGGTTCCGGTCGAATCTTTAAACGAGACTTGCCGACGTCGAAAAGATGAGCGACCGGCTGGGTTTTGGTCTCCACAACACGCCGATCACATTGGCGAGATCAGCGCGACGATCGGACACTAGGAATGGCTGGAATCAAAGCTGGAAACTCAAGGATTCCGACAAAGCTTTAATCAAGCTTTCGCCGACGATGGTGGCTCGGTTGCGTGTGTGCCAGATGGCTGGGTGATCGGAGCGGGAGAGAGAAAATGAAGAGGATGGCTGGGGTTTCGGGTAGCCGAACAGTCGAGAGGGAGAGAGAGAAAGAGCTGGGTAATTAATCCTGATAGGTGAGTGGTCAGATCAAGCTTTTAATTTCTTTTTGGCAACACAACCTATGTTAGTTTAACATAAATTCGGTGGAGGCTAAGACTAACAATAGTCTTATCTCAGTTGGCTAAGACGCTCGCCTAGCACGCCAAAGGGCACAGGATCGGGTCCCTAAGGTTGCATTCTCATATTTTCATTCTTTTCTTTCATTTTTTTTACTTCTTTTTCTTCCTTTTTTTAACCGAGTGTTACATTATTTATTGTATTCGACCTTTTGGCTAATGAATGTTGCTCTAAAGACTAGTCCTTGAAATCGATACCTCGAGCATTCATGCATTGTATTGCATTCATCATATTTTTTTTCAAATAACATCATTTTTAAAAAATAATAATAATTTGTTGGGTTATATGGTGCTCGATTCCTTCAACCGTTCTTGCTCGTCAAGTGGTGGAGAAGTGGAATTTTGGGTGAAAGAGGTGTGGAAGCTAAAAGGAATAATGACAAGGTGATTTATAGTGGTTCAACCTTCTAACCAAGGTCTACATCCACTACCTTAGCTTTCCACTAAGGATTTCCATTCAATCCACTATTGATTTGTCCCCTTTTCTAGGCTTAAGAGGAAACACTTACAAACTGATCAAGCTTTCTAACTAAAGCCTTGATCAAACCCTCTTTACAAAGAGATAAAATATGCAAACTCAAATCCCTCTAATAGGTATTTGTTTGCACAATTAAGATCTCACCCAATCCTAAAAACACTTGAGCAAATATAACAATTTTGGCTCACTAGTGTTTGTCTATACAAGGAATTGACAATTTAAGCTCTAAGACTCATTTTGATCATATGTTGTATTACAATTGAAGCATTAACCATTACTTGATGCTTGGAGGTCCCTTTTATACTTCTTCTTGAGTTTTTAGCCGTTACTAGCCGTTGGGGTTGAATTGGAGCCGTTGGAGACTTTATTTCCCACATTAATTGCAGTTCTGGTGATGTCCGTTTCGAAACAGTCGAGTCCGTATCGGAACGACCTTCTTCAGAACTAGCCGTTGGAGATTGATGCAGCTGGCCGTATCGAAACACCTATGGTCGTTTCGAAACCCTTCTAGTCGTATCGAAACGGTTACCACCCGTTTCGGTACGCTTGACAGTTAGGCTGCAAATTAAATTATCGTTGGGAAATAGCCGTTGGGGGTGTATGACCGTTGAGGCCATTGCCACATAGGCGTATCGAAACGGGTAAAACCATATCGAAACGCCAAGCAAAATGCTCACCCAAATTAAAGTCCGTTTTGAAACAGGTAGAGCTGTTTTGGAACGTTTTGCAACTGTAAAGACTCGTATCAAAACACCTAGAGGCGTTTCGAAACGTCTGGATGGTTTTGTTGATTTTGTCTTTGAAAACATATAAAAACCTTTTAAAATATCCTATAAACATAGTTTCAAGTTGTTTGGACTTTAGAAATGGTTTTGAATTCTTTTTAACTTTGTCCAAAACTATTTTTCAATTATTATATCAAAACATTAGTTCTACAATCTCCCCTTTTTTGATATAATAAAACTAACTTGAAAATTTATTTGGGATTCTCCCCCTTCAAGTTTAAAAATGTGAATAAGAGATGAAAAATTGAAAAGTAAGTAAAGTTCCCCCTTATTCATTTGAAAATACAATTTTTCAAACCAAACTCTCCCCCCTTTTGTTATATCAAAAGATATTAAGTTCAAAATAACTTAGGAGGTTTTTAAAAAAAAAGATTCAAAAATGAGAATTTAGGTTTTAAAATGGCTCCCCCTTACTCAAAGCATCATCAAGGCATGTTAGTTCAACACATGATAATCTAGTTGAATTAAAATAAAATAAATCAAATTAAACAAACTATAGCAACTAGATTTTACCAACACTTGAATCCAAGGGAAGATGTGAAGCTTTCCTCTTCAAGTGTCTTTCTTTGTGTGCATGGAGCTCCCCTTCAATGTTTGACTTGTTGATCAATCTCCATCGCACCTATCATAAGACAATCAAGTAATTTTTGGTATCCAAATTGCTTTGGATCCATAGACATTAGTAGCACAAAATTTAGTCTCATTAGGAATCCATTTTTCAATTCCATCCTTTTTCGTTGAAGTACTTAGTCCTTTTGGGACCCAAATACTTCTAAAAACTTTACCATTTACAAATCTAGGGGCACTAGATTGTCTTACATAAAAATTTAATTTTCCAACATTATTTTTCTTTTCAAGCTCTTTGAAAATCAAATCTTTTTCTACTTGAACTTTATGAAGCAAATTTTGTAAATAAAAACATTTTTGTTCAAACTCATTGAGTTTTGCTTCAAGTTCAATTTTGGTTTTAGAAATCAATTCATTTTGAATTTTCAAATTTGAAATCACTTTCTTGTTTTTCAAAATGTGATTTTTAAATTCTAAAACCAAATCGTCATAGGTATCTTGTAATTCATCAAAAGAATATGAACATGAAGTAGATGAATTAGAATTTACCCTTTAATCTTCTTCGATGACCATAAGGCAAAGGTTGGCTTGTTCATCGTCGGTGCAGTCTCTATCACTCCAAGTAGCCACATATGCCTTCTTCTTATGGCTTGAAGTGTTTGCCCTCTTCTTTTTCATGGATTCTCGTTCAAGTTCTTTCAAGGATTTTTTCATGAAAGGGGCACACTTCTTGAAGAGATGAACTATCTCTTCTTCTTCATCCTTCTCTTCACTTGAATCTACGTGATGGCATGTGGAGAATTTGAGAGCAATGTCATTTGTGGTAATGTCAAACCTTTTGAGCTTCTTCTCCCCCACAGCTCTAATCTCTTCCTTCTTCTCCTCTTCTTTGTTTTTCTTCATTATTTGGTGAGTGAGAAGAGACCCCATGAACTCATCAAGTTTCAAAGTTTTGAGATTCTTGGCTTCGATGGTGGCGGTCTTTTTTGAGTCTCATGACTCGGGAAGGGAGTAGATGAGCTTTCGGACAAGCTTCTCTTCTGGGATGGCTTCTCCATAACCTTTGAGTCCGTTGGTGATGGTGGAGAACCTATCGAGCATCTTCTCAATGTTCTCTTCCGGACCCATCTTGAAGTTTTCATACGCTAGGTTGAGAAGCCCGATCTTGGTCTCCTTTACTTCGTTTGTCCCCTCGTATGTAACTTCGAGCTTGTCCCAAACTTTTTTTGCACTCTCGCAAGAAGATATCTTCTCGTATATGTTAGGGCCAAATGCACAAAAAATGATGTGCAAGGCTTTGCAATTTAGCTTCATCTTCTTGCGATCTTCGGCACTCCATTCTGCCTTGCTTCGTTGAGGCACGAACGAACCATCTTCTACTATGTCCCAAAGCTTGTAGTCCTTTAACTTTTTGAATAACTTCATCCTTGTCTTCCAATGGGCATAGTGTGTTCTGTCCAAGATGGGCGGTTTGTCGATAGATTGCGTCATAGAGCCGGTTGTTTGAAATGTAGATCGAGCTTGACGGATCTTCTCAATGGGATGTTAATCCTCTTCAATTAAGCCAAGCTCTGATACCAATTGTTGGGTTATGTGGTGCTCGATTCCTTTAATCGTTCTTGCTCGCCAAGTTGTGGAGAATTGAAATTTTGGGTGAAAGAGGTATGGAAGCTAAAAGGAATAAAGACAAGATGATTTATAGTGGTTCAACGTTTTAACCAAGGTTTACATCCACTAACTTAGCTTCCCACTAAGGATTTCCAATCAATCCACTATTGATTCGTCTCCTTTTTCTAGGCTTAGGAGGAAAACCTTACAATCCGGTCAAGCTTTCTACCCAAAGTCTTGATCAAATCATCTTTACAAAGAGATAAAATAAGCAAACTCAAATCCCTCTAATAGGTATTTGTTTGCACAATTAAGCTCTCATCCAATCCTAAAAATATTTGAGCAAATATAACAATTTTGGCTCACTAGTGTTTGTCTATACAAGGAATTGACAATTTAAGCACTAAGACTCATTTTGATCATATTTTGTATTACAATTGAAGCATTAACCATTACTTGATGCTTGGAGGTCCCTTTTATACTCATTCTTGAGTTTGTAGTCGCTACAAGCCGTTGGGGTTGAACTGGAGCTGTTGGAGACTTTATTGCCCACATTAATTGCAGTTCTATTGATGTCCTTTTCAGAACAGTCGAGCTCGTATCGGAACGGCCTTCTTCAGAACTAGCCGTTGGAGACTGATGCAGCAAGTCGTATCGAAACGCCTATGGCTGTTTCGAAACCCTTCTAGTCGTATCGAAACGGTTACCACTCATTTCGGTACGCTTGACAGTTAGGCTGTAAATTAAATTACCGTTGGGAAATAGTCATTGGGGGTTTATGACTGTTGAGGCCATTGCCACATAGGCGTATCGAAACGGGTAAGACCGTATCGAAACACCAAGCAAAATGCTCACCCAGATTAAAGTCCGTTTTGAAAAAGGCGGAGCTGTTTTGAAACGTTTTGCCACTGTAAAGACTCGTATCGAAACACCTAGAGGCGTTTCGAAATGCCTGGATGGTTTTGTTGAATTTGTCTTTGAAAACATATAAAAACCTTTTAAAATATCCCATAAACATAGTTTCAAGTTGTTTGGACTTTAGAAATGGTTTTGAATTTTTTTTAACTTTGTCCAAAACTAATTTTCAATTATTATATCAAAACATTAGTTCTATATAATTGCATTTTAATTAAATAATATTGCATTGTTTTTGAGATAATAGTGTGAAAGCTGAAAACCAATATTTTGAGAAACATGATCAATATGCTTGTTAAGGTAAGGAAATCTCAAAAAGTTATTGAGGACCTCTTGGGTGGAGTTGAGCAAAGGATTGATCAGTCCTAGAACGAGTTGGTAATTCGAGCTGTTGTTTTGCTTGGAATTAGGGAAGCCAAAAAAAGAATGTTTCAAACAAAAATAATGATATTGATAAGCAAGAAGGTTTCACATCTCACATGAGGGTCCATCCTAAATGATTCTTCTTGCAAAAAAAAAGTCAAAGAGAAAAATCAAAAGACCAAAAAAGACAAAAAAAGATCAAAAACAAAAAAGCAAAAAAAAAAGCAAAAAGTCAATAAAAAAGATAGAATAAAGGGCAGAAATCAAGGGAAAAAAGAAGCAAACTCGGGTTAATAAAGCCGGGGCATTTATGAGAAATCTAATAAATCAAAAGGAAATAAAGAAGTGAATGCACTGAAAATTTTGAAGATGCTGAGATGAAGGTAGTCCAATAGACAGACATGGAAGGACTGAATAAAGCCAAATTCTGGTGTTTTTTTCCAAAACTTCTTTCGATCAATGGTTCAGTGACAGATTGAGTACATGATAAATCTAGGAAAGTTGAGGGACTGTAGAACCTTTTTCTGAAATATTGAAAGTCAAGGATCTAGTTGAAGATTGAATTTTTTTCTCACAGAGGAGCAAAGAGCACAGAAACTCAAGACAAAAATTGAATGGTTCAAGAAGAAAAAGATATTGTTATTCCTAGTCCAATGCCGTATTTAGATTTGTTGCCCAACCTCGTATAGAATCCATATTTGATGACAGTGCCCTGAAGTTTTACAAGTCTTTTTTAGGGTATGGTTCTGAAATCGAGTCAGTGATTTCAGCGAGACACTTATGATCTGGGAACAAAGAATTTTGATGTTACAAAAGACCATTATCTGCTGAAAGAATTAGGATAAAAAAGAAAGGGCGTAGTCTACAACAAGAATTTGAAGGTGATCCGCTGTAGTTCGGGCTCAATGAGAATCAGAGTAATTTTTGGATGTCTACTTCTTCAATGTTTCTTTCACTGAAGAATACATCAAAGTCAGATGCTCCAGATGCACATGTCAATGGAAAATCAAAGACTAAGTTGAATCTCATTTATGTTTCCTATCAAGAGCTGTATTGTTCGAAACTTTACTATGTCGCTTGAAATCTTCAAAGCCCCGTCACTCGAGTTGTTACGATATTAGGAATCATTATGAATATCATGATGGAGTTCATGACCATGACATTGAGGACTATTGCAATTTCAAGCGACAAGTTCAAACTTTTTGAACCAAGAGATTTTGGAGGTTGACATTGAAAGGTCAGTTCATTAAGATTTGTAATTCAAGATGTAGTCACCTAATCGGAGCCAATGTGATTGGGTTGCCTGGAAATTAAATGCCGAAAGACGTCAAGAAAAGAAAGAGAAGAAAAAGCAAGGTGAAATTAATTGAGAATTAGTAGCCGTCAAGGAAGAAACCCTGAGCAGACATGCTCGTTAAAAAGCTTCAACACATCCAGTCAACATCTTAACAAACAGAGTTTATCTAAACGCCAGCCATAAGAAGTTGTTAATTTCCACATGCAAATGACTGAGCATTCCATGAAGAAGAGCAAGCAATTGATTGAAGAAACAAAGAAATTTATAAACAGAATGGTCTTACTTCGAGATTCGATGATGATATCAGAACATGAGCAAAAAAGGGCATGTCTTTGTGCTGGCAGAGAAAAATAAATGAAGAAACACTGATGGAATTGAAGCGGGCGAAATTCACTCAGGTTCTCCTTGACCAATAATTGCTAGTTTGATCGTAGTGGATATGTCAGTACTTTTAGGACCGTTGCAAAACAATACCCTGAACCATCCCACCAATCGCTTTTGCCCGCGAGCATTGGGGGTCCTTTGTAAGGGAGCTTAATCGGTTTATTTGTTTACGATGCTTGTTTCCTACATAATTTTTCTCAAATGGCAAGCATTTTGCATTCTTTGATTCTTTTAAATAATTCATTTATTCTTTGTTATGGGTTAGTTTTTGTTCTCCCATACATATATGTATATATCATCTCTATCATTTTTTTACCAGGTCCCTGGATATTAATGGCAAGAGTAACCAAGAATCAAATTCAGAGATCAATTTCGAAATGTGGTTCTCTTCCAAGTTATTTAGGCCAATGAGAAGACATTAATGAGTGTTCAGGAATCACGAGAAAATCCCAAATACAGAATATGAGTGAATTTTCCTCTCATGCATTGTTGACTAAGGTCCTTGAATGAAGTAATAACCCAAAAAATCTACCACATGAAGACTGCTTTTCTTCGAAGATATTCGTATATTGGAGGAAATTTGGCATTCCTTAATCTCCTTTCACAAAGAAAGAAAATAAGAAAAATATCATTTGTTGTCCCCTTTGAGCCTGATGATTTTCTTTCGATTCAACCCAAACCAATGATCACTCCTAACTGGGGGCAAATAGGATGAACGGTTTTCCAATCCGTTTCTCTATTAAGTGGATAGCTCATTCGGAATGTTCATTTTTTTTCTTTCTTCTTTATTTGTACCACAAGTCTTACATTTTTTAAGTAAACCATAAAATGTACATTTCTTCAATTTTATTTATTTGTTGATTTTTGAGCTGTTAAAGATGTCTTGAGATAGATTTATGTAGTTTGTTTATTACTTTATTTTATGTTCCTCAAATCTTAGATAAGAAAAATGAAAGAGGATCATGGATTTGTTATTTTAGATTAATTTAGAAAGTTTAGTTGAGAATTTGTATAGTGTTGAAAGTGCCTTAAGTTTTTTATCAATAAAGATTTATTTTTCTATTTATTCTGAATCCTTAGGTAGCAATTCAGTCAATAAATGAATTTTTGTGATTTAAACTATTTAATTTGAACATCTATATTAAAATTTTAATAAACTCAATACATTCATTATAGATAACTTCATACTCACAACTAATGTTACACCAGCTCTAAGTCGGTTAACCCTTTATTTTTTGATTGCTTAATAAACAACAATATTTATGCGGCTGAGCTGATCATATATCATTAAGATGGTAGAATCAATCATATATTATTTAGGTAACAATGCCGCTCATATGCCATCAGGCAACAAAGTCGGTCATATATTAAGAAGCAATACAAGTGCACTAAATACTTAGGAATATAAGGTTAACCGGAAAACTTAACAATTAAAATAAAAAGGGAAATTTTATTTTTTTTGTTGAATAGAAAACTTTTATTAATATAAAGGTATAAAATCAAAAAAATGCCCCTAACGTTTGACTAAATAGTCACTTTGGCTCATTTTTTTGGAGCAATTCAACCTTCAATGTTTCATTTTGGTTCAAAATGATCCTTCTGCGTTTGAAAATTGTCAGTCAACTGACGATAAATGGCTTGAAATGACGTGATAAAGCTATATGACAGTGCACGCTGACATCGCAGTATCATATAGACAAATGTATTGACTTGAAAAAATATTACATCAGTCAAAAAATAATTTTATAAAATTATACTCCCTTCGTCCCATAAAAAATGTCCTTTATTGACTTTTTGAAAGTCAAAATTTTTAAACTTTGACTATTATTATATTGAATATTTTAAATAATTAATTTTTATAAAATATATATTTGAAAACTATTCGATTAGAGGTTTTTAAAATATATTTTTTCATATTTTTATCAATGATACATTTTAAATAATTATGAGTCAAAGTTAAAAAAATTGACCAAAAAAGTCAATAAGGGACAAAAATTGTGGGACAGAGGGAGTATAAAATATAAAATATTTTTTTGCTGACTTATCAATATGTCAAGTCATTTCAAATTGTTTACCATCAATTTTCTAACAATTTTCATCCGTAGAGAGGCTATTTTGACCTAAAATAAAACATTGAGTATTGAATTGCTCCAAAAAAATAGGAGTCAAAATAACTATACAGTCAAACGTTAGTGACATTTTTTGACTTTATGCCTAATATAAAACACAATAACAAAATGAGATACACTTATTATTCACTCTTCTGTGCTTCTCATATGGCTATTTCTTCCTTTCTTACAAAAACGAAAACTTCTACTCTTATTTATAGAGTTTAGTGGCCATTGAATTGTTGACAATGTCAATATCGTAACCATTACTATTACAAATATTTAGACACTTCTATAGAAAATTATAGACATAATAATTAAACATTATAAATATTTAGATTATTTTATAGATATTTCTAGACATATCTTTTTAATATTATTTAAATAAATATTTAAATAATTATTAAGAATTATCTAAAAAGATAGAAAAGTTGATAACTATTTAACATTTTAAGTTTTTTATATTATGAAAATTTGTGTTATAGATTTCCGATGGGCCCTGCCTAAGCTTTCATGCTATTGCAATGATCTCAATATAAAGAGCAATAAAAATTAGAGTGTAAGCACTTCTCAAAAGTAATGTCAAATTTGTCCTTAATTTATTACAAGTATTCAGTGAAAATTAGAACCTTTATTTTCATTGATCTTTTGCAATTGTTGAAAACAACTAGTAATCTGTATCTTTAAGTAAAGTAGCTTAATGATCACAGGCTTTTAGGGTTGCAATCCCTAACGTCCGTTCGAGGCAAACGGTCGTTGGTTAAAAGTTAAAAAATTTAGCTGTTTTAAAACGTTCGTTTGAGTACTAAAATAAGTGAGCAAACGTCCGTTAAAAGCCTAAGCAGTGATTATTTGAGGTTGTTGTGACCGATAAACAACCGTTAGAGACAATCACCGCAACCAAAAACCCTGGTATCATATTGAACTTGATACAATATTTCTTGGTGCGCTTGGTGACATTTTTAGTTCTTTCTATATGTTGCAGAGTAGGTAATCCATGATATTTTTGATGGAGTTTTTTCTTGCAATTCTCATAGACTTATTTTATTTAGGTATAAAATTGAAAAATGTTCTTAACATTTAAGTGAATAGTCATTTTGGCACATACTCTTTTTTGAACCTATTTAATCCAACGTTTTATTTTGGGTTAAAATAGTCTCTTTGCGGATAAAAGTTGTTAGTCAACTGACAATAGACAACTTGAAATAACTTGACAGAATGACACGTTAGAAGGAAAAAATATTTTATATTTTATACAATTTCATAAAAATATTTTTTGACTGATGTGTCATTATGTAAAGTCAGCATATTTGTCTATATGACACTGCTATCGCGGCGTGCACTGTCATGTAGGTTTGTCACGCCATTTCAAACTGTTTAGCGTTAGTTGACTAACAGTTTTCATCTGTAGATGAGCCATTTTGACCCAAAATAAAATGTTAGGGTTAAATTGATTTTAATAAATAAGAACCAAAATAATTATTCGATAAAAAATTAGAGGCATTTTTTTGACATTAAGCCTTTTATTTATCATGTTCACTTTCACTCTAGTAGTGTTTTTTTTCTAGCAAATGTTCTCATTTTCTTCTACGCACAATATGATAATTTTCTTTGTTTCACAATGTAGAAATACTGAAATCCTAAATTTTAAGGGTGTTTTTAGTTTTAGAGAATAAAGTTCGTTTTTTTTAAAAAAAAATAAAAAAAATGAAGAAAACATGTTTGGTTGAAAAATAGAAAATAATTTTTAAAAAATGAAAACAAAAAAAAAGTGAAAATTTGAAAACATGAAAAAATATTTTCATTAAAAATATTTTAAGAAAATAATAAATATGAAAATACGAGTTTTTTTTTAATTTTAACTTCCTTCTAATGCCATTTTTTAAATTTTTTTTGTTTATTTACTCATATTTTATTTATTATTATTATTATCATTATTATTATAATAATATTTGCTAGCTATATTTTATTCCAATTATTTAATAATTATATTTTTCATTTCTATTTTGAAAAGCAATATACCAAACACATTTTCTGAAAATGAAAATTATTTTGGGTCTGTTTGGTAAAGAGCGATTTGGATAAAAATTAGTGGTTTGAGGCATAATTAGAGGTTTGATCAGTCAAATCCGCTAATATTGTTGTTTGGTGAACAACAGATTGGGGTGAAACCGCTAATTTTGAAAAAGTTCATAATAGGAGCTTTTTGAGATTAGAGGTTTGATATTAGAGTTGTAAAGACTCTTTTACCCTTACCAATTACCAAAAATTTCCAAATAACCTAAATTAAATATTTCTCCACCCTATTTATAAGCTAATCCTATTTATTTATTTCTTTTTATTATCACATAGTTATATGTGTATTTAAATTTATTAATTAATTAAATTATATTAAAATAATTATATAAATATTAAATTAATATATAAATCATTTGAATATGTTTAGAAAATTTATATTAAAAATAATTTTTATAAATCTAATTAATATTAATTAGATACAAAATATCGATAACTAATAAACTATTCAAACAAGTATTGGATATAATCATGTCCTTATATGTCATTTTGTTTGTTTAAATAATCTAACAGCTATCAGCTATTAGTTAATTTTACCAAACACTTTTATACAATAAGCTAATACAATCCGCTAGTCAAATCAGCTAATACAATTAGCTATCAGCTATCCGTTAATATAATCCGCTATCCGCTATCAGCTAATTGCCAAACAAGACCTTTCTGAAAATGAGAACATGAAACAAAAAAGTAGAAAATATTTTTTTAAAATCAAACGGACCTTAATTCTTTCAAATGATCTTGTCTCGATGAAATTTTATTTTTGGCAAAAGGTCAAAAATAGCTCCAACGTTTCACATTTTGGTCATTTTAGCCCTATCTTCTTTTTGGTGCAAACAACCACCTAACGTTTCATTTTTCGTTCAAATTTCACCCTTGTTGGATGAAAACCGTTAGTCAACTAACGGTTAACGCTTGAGGCTGACGTGACATGTCTACAGGGCATAGGGATATGATGTGGCACTGTCACGTGGTATTTTTGCTGACGTGACATTTTTAAAAAATTAAAAAAAAAATATTTATTTATTTTTGAAAGAAAATATTTTTTTGAATATTTTTAACCAATCGCCACATCAGCAAAGTGCCACGTGGCAGTGCAAGGTCATCTCCCCATGCCCTGCAAACATGTCATGTCAACCTCAGGCGTTGACTGTTAGTTGACTAACAGTTTTCATCCAAGAAGAGTAAAATTTGAACGAAAAATGAAACGTTAGGTGATTGTTTGCACACAAAAAAAATAAGGTTAAAATGACCAAAAAAAATGAAATGTTGGGGACTATTTTTGACATTCTGTCTTTATATTTTTACCCTGAGGTAATGCTCTGATTATTAATGAATAGTTTCTTTGTTACAGTATTTTATTGATGATCCAATACAACCTTAAGGCTACATGGAACAAAAAGGTTATGAGATCCAATAGAATCCTCACAGTATATATATCAACAAAATTACTTCCTAATTTCACGAGAGCAGCCGCATAACTGTTTTGCTCTAGTTTCACATACACCAACTGCTCAAAGAGGCCCTGGAATCAAGTATTATAATATAGAGCCAGTGATTAGGAAAAAGTTTTGTTTTAGGGGACTTGAATTCGAATACTTATATATATAAGATATATTTATTTTATTAAAAAATTAAAAAATATATAAACATATATTATCATGTAATTATACTAGTATATTAAAAAAATAATTATACGAGCACGTCGACGCAGCCTCATTGAGAGAGGAAAGTTAAGCATGTATTATGTGAAGGTAATAAATTGACTGATGGTACGACAAATATTGAATGGACGGTTGATCCCAATTTTTTTTTTTCATTGTCCATCATATGAAATTTTAACTGTTTTACATAATGATTGTATTAATTTAAGGTCAAATTAAATTAGAGCCAAAGTGCATAAACCAAATTGAAATTGGATTTCTCAAGAATTCAATCTTTTAGCCGTCACCTAGTGTTTGCTAAAAAGACAAAATTGTGACCACCAAATCAGCCAAATGAAACATGTATTTATAATCTCTAGTAATGTGTTGCAATTGAGTTTAATGGAACTCAAAATTTGATTTGGATGTTAATTTCATGTAAACAAACTCAAAGTATTCTAAATTCACTCCACTAAATTCGGTTAAGCTTATTTATCTAACAACATAAATAAACTGGATTCTCTTAAGCTTGATTATTTACACTCGAATACATTTTCTTTTTATCTGCATTGAATAGCATGGAGAGTGAGCGAAATTCAGTGCACGGAGGGATCTGTTTTGACTGGAATGGGGCCCACTGGGAGTTTCACATTTGACCTTCCCAATCATATTCAGTGTACGAAGTCAAATTTGGATAAAAATGAGAAGAAGCCTTCGATGTTCTTATCTCCAACCGATCCAGAATTCCCAAGACCCAACTCCATTTCACATTTCATGTTTGCCACATGAGCTTGTGTACAGACAAATAGCCTCGGCCATGTGTGTCTTCCAGAAATGACTCCAAGCTTTGCTGTCGACACGAGCTAACAAGTCCCCCATGCCATGTATCATCCCCAACCCTGCTTAGGACACGTTTCGGCTTTCTGCTCTTATCTCCCTCTGCTCCCCTTCGTATAAATGCCTTTCAACCAATGTGCTTATCAGTTATCAATCAAACAATGTCAATGGTGGGTGGTTTTGGATCGGAGAGGAAACAAGTGAGGAAGCCTGCACAAGCAAGCTCCAGGAAAGGCTGCATGAGAGGCAAAGGTGGTCCGGAGAACGCTCTCTGTACTTACAAAGGTGTCCGCCAGCGAACTTGGGGTAAATGGGTGGCTGAGATCCGTGAACCCAATCGTGGCGCTCGCCTTTGGCTTGGAACTTTCGATACTTCCCATGAAGCGGCAATGGCTTACGATGCCGCCGCCCGTAAACTCTACGGCTCCGATGCTAAGCTCAATTTGCCTGAGTTATGTCCGTCTCAACCTTCTCAGGCCGTGGCTCCGGTCATGAATTATCAGCCCCAAAACGTGAACAATTCAGGTATGGGTTCGTCGAATATGGCACCACCGGTGTACACCAACGAGTCCTCGGTCATGTGTTTCCCCAAGGAGAACATGCAGGATCCTGTGGCGGAGAAGGATGCGATGTTTGGAGAGGTTAATGAAGATGGGTTCTGGGAGAATATGAGCGTGAACTTGCCTCTGTTAGACGACTCCATTTGGGCTGAAACTGCCATGTCGTTAGATTTCCCGATGATGGTCGATGAGCCAGGCAGTTTCGGTAGCAATGGCCTTATGGAGGCGACTGGCTGGGACGCCTTGCAAACCCCGTGGTGCATGTAAAAACGCTAAGCTAAGCTAAGCTAGATAGCCTGTTTAGATACATAGTACGTGAAAGTCGTAAAGAATAGTGTGCATATAGGTGTAAGCGCCCTACGAATCTACACTTTATATACGTGTAAATATAAATAGAATATATGAAGTGTGCTACTGTCGTCTGTCTACACATAGTAATATCCATGAAAACTACATGGGGCTTTTCTGGGTTTATGTTTATCTCGTGCTCATAAGTTTTTTGTTTTTATTTACATTCCTCTAAATATATCAGTCACGTGCAGCTTCCAGGCCCAGCAAACCAGCTTCTATGCCGGCGTAAATTCAGAACATTAAAATGTCCAGTCAAGCTTATACTTGCTTATAATATAAACGATATTTAACTCGTATATCGACCGATTAATTCAGATCAAATATAAAAAAATTCATTATGTGATAGCTCTCATTCTATATTTTGCTTTATTTATTATATTATAATTCAAATTCCTTAATGGATCAACATCTCAATTAGGACCAAATATTTATTTTTAGTTTCTTATTTCCATTGAAAATCCATTTATTATAATAATAAAAGATATTTGGTATCTATTTTCATATAATTAAAAAACATGAGAAAATAAATTAGATTTTGAATCAATTAATTAAGAAACAATTTTTATTTTTGACATTTTAAAATTTAAATATTATTTAAAATCATTTTTATTATTTTACATAATTTCGTTGTTCAAAAATAATTTATAAAAACTACAATTTGTCATTGTTTTTATTTTCTAAAAAATAAACAGAAACAATCATTATTTTCTGAACGTGCAGAAATAAAAGATCAAATAATCAGTCAATTCAAAGTTGATTTTTATGATCAGTAACCTTAATATTTGCTAACTCTTTGGCGTACATTTGATCCATACGAAGAGGACATTTGTTGAAACAATAGACAAAACTTCTTCAATGTTTCTTTCACTGAAGAATACATCAAAGTCAGATGCTCCAGATGCACCTGTCAATGGAAATCAAAGACTAAGTTGAATCTCATTTATGTTTCTTATCAAGAGCTGTATTGTTCGAAACTTTACTATGTCGCTTGAAATCTTCAAAGCCCCGTCACTCGAGTTGTTACGATATTAGGAATCATTATGAATATCATGATGGAGTTCATGACCATGACATTGAGGACTATTGCAATTTCAAGCGACAAGTTTAAACTTTTTGAACCAAGAGATTTTGGAGGTTGACATTGAAAGGTCAGTTCATTAAGATTTGTAATTCAAGATGTAGTCACCTAATCGGAGCCAATGTGATTGGGTTGCCTGGAAATCAAATGCCGAAAGACGTCAAGAAAAGAAAGAGAAGAAAAAGCAAGGTGAAATTAATTGAGAATTAGTAGCCGTCAAGGAAGAAACCCTGAGCAGACATGCTCGTTAAAAAGCTTCAACACATCCAGTCAACATCTTAACAAACAGAGTTCATCTAAACACCAGCCAGAAGAAGTTGTTAATTTCCACATGCAAATGACTGAACATTCCATGAAGAAGAGCAAGCAATTGATTGAAGAAACAAAGAAATTCATAAGCAGAGTGGTCTTACTTCGAGATTCGATGATGATATCAGAACATGAGCAAAAAGGGGCATGTCTTTATGCTGGCAGAGGAAAATAAATGAAGAAACACTGATGGAATTGAAGTGGGTGAAATTCACTCAGGTTCTCCTTGACCAATGATTGCTAGTTTGATCGTAGTGGATATGTCAGTACTTTTAGGACCGTTGCAAAACAATACCCTGAACCATCCCACCAATCGCTTTTGCCTGCGAGCATTGGGGGTCCTTTGTAAGGGAGCTTAATCGGTTTATTTGTTTACGATGCTTGTTTCCTACATGATTTTTCTCAAATGGAAAGCATTTTGCATTCTTTGATTCTTTTAAATAATTCATTTATTCTTTGTTATGGGTTAGTTTTTGTTCTCCCATACATATATGTATATATCCTCTCTATCATTTTTTTACCAGGTCCCTTGATATTAATGGCAAGAGTAACCAAGAATCAAATTCAGAGATCAATTTCGAAATGTGGTTCTCTTCCAAGTTATTTAGGCCAACGAGAAGACATTAATGAGTGTTCAGGAATCACGAGAGAATCCCAAATACAAAATATGAGTGAATTTTCCTCTCATGCATTGTTGACTAAGGTCCTTGAATGAAGTAATAACCCAAAACATCTACCACATGAAGACTGCTTTTCTTCGAAGATATCCGTATATTGTAGGAAATTTGGCATTCCTTCATCTCCTTTCACAAAGAAAGAAACTAAGAAAAATATCATTTGTTGTCCCCTTTGAGCCTGATGATTTTCTTTCGATTCAACCCAAACCAAGGATCACTCCTAACTGGGGGCAAATAGGATGAAAATTTGTTTGCAAGTGAAAGATGTTTGGTTTTGATCGTGCTAATAGTGATGTCTTGAGAATTAGAGGCAAGAAATAAAAGTGGATGCTTTAAAAGAGCAAGAAAGGCAAGCTAAATGAAGACAAATATTCATAATCAAATAAAAAAAAGAAAAGAAAAGAAAAGAAAAGAAAGGAAAAGAAAAGAAAAGAAAATGAAGAAAGAAAAACAAACAGAAAATGAGAAAAAGAAAGAAGAAAATGAAGAGAAAAAAGAAATGAAAAGGGAAAAAATGTGTGTTCAAAGAATCAACTGAATCAAGTTGAAGATTGTTGATGTAAAATTTGAAGCAGTTGAAAAGAGAAAGCACAAAGTTGAAAAAATGCAAGAAAAGCAAACAAAAAAATGTGAGATCTTCCATTCAAATGAATCTCTATCTAAAGGAGAAGTGGAGGATTGATCACTTTTGAATTCAACGAAAGGAAATGAACTCTAGGGTGAAAACCTAGAAATGAACAGTCTAGAGCGGTCCACAAAAAAAAGGAAAAAAAAAGAGCATTTCATCCAACCATGTTCAAGATCAAAGATCACAAAAATAAGATTTTACTTGGAAGAAATGATCCTTGGTTTCATCACCCTTAAACATTACTTTTGAGCCTATATATCCTTTCTTTCATAGCCGTGAGCCAAGCCCCATTACAAGCCTCAAGAGACCATTTTGATCATATGCGAGTATTGGAGTAAGGGAAGTTTGTCTTCAGAATACATCTCGCTTATTAGGGTTAACCTTTCTTCAAGGACTTCCAGACTTTTAATGTTTGATTGAGATTAGAAAAGAGGGAAGGATTGGTGAGTTAGTGAGGCAAACAGTGCCACTTAAACGAGTTAGAATTAGGAATATGGGAATGTTTCTCTCAGAAGTCGAATAAAGTGGAAGGGGTCACATTTGAGTTGATCTTTGTCAATTTGTTTCGAGGGCACTCTTGCACTTAATATTCTATGGCCTAATTTTGTTTTTTCTTTTGTTTGTTATGACTTATCAAATTATTCTGATTTAATAAGATAATATTTTGAGCCTTTCGCTTATCGTTTCAATAAGTGTTCTGCACATAAATCGATTAAAGAAAAACAATGGATTTCATGGGTATTATTATGATGTACTAATCCTTTAAGTGCAGGCATAACAAGAGGTGGCCTCGGTACTTGGTTAATGATGAAAAGTATGACGAAGAAGATGAGAACATGATCCATCTTTTGGAGAAAAGCTACAACGAGATTGATCCATCAATGGTTCAAAAGCAAAGATCATTACGTCTGAAGATTGTTATTTCTAAGGCGTTGGAAGACAAGAAAGCTTTGTGAATACTAGAGTGAGCAAAGATGACAGTTGAATTTAAGAGCGGGATAACACTACAAAGAACATTCTAGAAGAATGTGTTCTGTTCCAAAAGGTGATGGTCTCTGTTGGGAACCATGATTCCTAGATAGTAAAGAGGAGAGTATGAAGTGAAGATAGTGCTGAATCCCACGCCAACAAATACGCATAAATGGGTCTCCATACAATATGCAACATGTAACTGATGTTGACAACAAAGTTTGTCACCCGAAGAACAATGATTTTTATCTACTATTATTCTTGCTAGTTGTGATTACTTGGCAGCACCTCATTTGGGACAGTTTATGAAGTGTGAAGAAGATTCCTATATATTGATAGTCAGTTTCTTAGATTTACAGCCCCATATTCCTTCGTTGGAAAAGGAAATTTGAATTGTCAACTATTGAGACATTGATAAAGTCAATTTGAGTCCTCGAAAAAGAAGAAAAAGAGAAAAAGAAAAGAAAAAGAGGGAAAAAAAGAAAAATTGAGGTGAAAACCCGAAAGGGCGCCTTCAAAAAAGAAAAAAAGAAAAAAAAAACAAAGTGAAAACCCGAAAGGGAGCTTTGAGAAAAGCAATCTAAAGTGAAAACCTGAAAAAGCGCTTTAGAGCATCAATGCAGAGATCATGAAGATTGAACTTGAGTGTGAGATGGGTTACCTTGTTAGCCAAAAGAGTTTTCAAAAAATGAAGTGAGAAATTTTATGCTTCCCTGAAAATGAAAGCTCACCCAAGTGGCCCTCAATTGACAACATTCATGCATCATATAGTTAGACATCCATAAGATAAGAGCATGCTAACTCATACATTCAGAGCATTTTTGCATTTTTTTGGCATAAATCTACCAAGACCAGCAAGAAACAAGAAAAGATTTCAACCTAAAGTTTCAATATTGGAGGATTAGACCCAGTAATATATGTTCCAAGCGTAGAAGAGATCGAGCAACAAAGTAAGAGAAGCAAGAGACCTTACACGAGTTTCAGACTGAAAGATCGAGATACTTTAGGTAGAATGAGCCGTGATTCTAAAGATCTTGGAGCATCAAGAAGAAAAACCGAAGATATTTCACATTACTTCAGGAATAATTCTTATTAATTGATGCTATTCCTTTTTGCAGAATCAACATTACGAAAGAACAAAGCTCGTACCTCATCCAGTTTTCATATCAGGGAAAGAATGCATATGTTAGAAAGTTTAGGGACTTGGAGTAAGTTTCTACATTGGGTTTTTGATCAAGTCTAAAGAATGAACATGAAGAAAGTACGGGAACTTCGAGAAAGTATATGGACTAGAAGAAAGTTTAGGGACCTGAGGTATTTACTCACCCAAAAGGATGAAAGATGGACAAATTCTACGTGTTAGAGCCAGAAACAAAGAGATTAGTGGGGCATCATTATACAAAAGAGTGCATATCAAGATGGAAAAGGAGGAATGCATGGCCTAAAGAGAATTTGACCACTGAGGAAGTCAAGATTTGCTCTAAAAGAATAAGAGCTCAATAACAAGATTTTGGGACAAATTTTGCCGGGGGTATGAAGAAAACAAGAGTTTCAGATCAAGCTCAAGAAGATCAAGCAAAGCAAGACCTGATAAGAATAATTTTAAGAGATGAGGCACCATTAAAACAGAAGTAGAAAACCTATGTAACCCCCTCGTCCCGGTCTGGCCGGATGACCGGTCCGAGTGAGCTACACGGGGAAAACCGAGTGAAAACTCCCTAAGGAACTCTCCCTCGGTTAGCAACCCTATATTTTTTTTTCATTTTAATCTTGTCTAGATGAGAATTACATCCTAAGTGATCATACAGCGGAACAATATTTACGAAGCAATCAAACGAACCCAAACTAACATTTAAAAGCCCATTTTAAAACTTAAGCTGCAGGCGGTATCGATACCCTTAAGGGGTGTATCGATACCCCTTGACTAGGTCAACAGGGTTTGGTCAACCCGTGGAGACCGTATCGATACCCCCAAGGGGTGCATCGATACCCTCCCCAAAAAGTTGACTTCCCACGGTCAACGCCAAGATAACGGTATCGATACCCTAGAGGCCAGTATCGATACCGAAATTGACAGTGGCTCCAGTGACCAAAAAGGTATCGATACTCTCCCTCGAGTATCGATACACGAGGCCTGAAACCAAAAGGCAGTATCGATACCAGACCAACGGTATCGATACCCCAGCTACGAACTTGCAGGTTTGAGCTGATTTAGGGCACAAGGAGGCCCCTAAATCCCTCTAACACTTTAACCAACACACTATCATCAATCCCTAAGGCAAGCCAACCATAAAAGCATGCTTTCACAAGGACCAAAGGGCATTAAACCACACAAAGAGGTACACATACAATCAAGCAATTTAGACATACTAACACAACCTAAGCATCCATACAAGGCATCACAAAAGGCAATTTTAACTTACAAGTCATACATAGAACTCAAGGCCCTAAAAGATGCATGATAAGCATAAAGAGGTTTACACTAAAACAAGGCAACCTAGCATCTAAGACATGCTATCACACAAAACATCCATCATAGCATATCATGCTTACAAACCATAACTAATCCAACATCAACACATGTAAATGAGT
The DNA here is from genome assembly GCA_030270665.1 of Hibiscus trionum. Taxonomy (NCBI): domain Eukaryota; kingdom Viridiplantae; phylum Streptophyta; class Magnoliopsida; order Malvales; family Malvaceae; genus Hibiscus; species Hibiscus trionum. The sequence continues at coordinate 4,716,046 of BSYR01000016.1, forward strand.
CATACAAGCTCATACACAACCCTTGCCACATTGCTAACTAATACAAAATCACCACCGTACTTGAGTCACAAGCTTGGAAGCCATTCGTGCCTTGCCTCGAGCTAACACCACGCTAATGATCTGCATTGTTGAACATTGAGAGCGTAAGCTATAAGCTTAGTGAGGGTGCTCTAAAACGAAAAACATCAACAATGCAGGGTTCAAGCATGTAATCCTAATCTCACACATATCAAGCATGTCATATAATCAAGTAGACCTAGCTAGTCTTTCAAGTGGCATATATGGTCTCTCAATCCTAGCAAGATTAAACACCAATATAGATCATCATGCAACAACACCATATACCACAATCACATATCTCCATCATATATCACAATACATGAACAAGTTAATTGGCCACTTTAATTACCCCGATTGTGCGGATTTAAACCTCAACAACACTTTACCTCGGTGGGATTACACTCATCACCGGACCTTGCATGTGCGGGATTCCACTCATCGCCACATGCCCTACGGATGGGATTTCACTCATCATCCCGTAGAAATATATAAAAAGCTTCCGGTGGAATGTTACATCACCGTACTCCTCCTTGATGACTTAACGCCATCAAGGCCACGTACGTTTTGACTCAATTTGTGTGCACACTATCCTAATGATCGATCATTTACAACCGGTAATTATTTTAGTGCCAATTATCATAACCACATCATATATATATCATCAACCACATTCATGCTCAATCTCATAGATGCATATCAAGATAAACTCACATCTATCAACCACAATCATAATAGCATAGTCAAACAAGCATAATAGCATTCATGGATATGGAAGGTTAAATCAACAACTTAAATTGACTATGAGTGGCCTACCAAGCACACTTCACACACACTCCCACTACACATACTCGAACCAAACTTAAAACAAGTTGAAACCACTCACCGCCCTTCCTTAGCAATTCGGACCAATCCTTCTACGTACCTGGATTCGGTCCCAAAGCCTCTTCCACGTTTCCTCTTGCTTCTAGCCAAACATAACATACACATTACTTCCCAATTCAATGCTAAACTCAACCATCAATCTACTTCACAAACATAAACCAAATTTCACAAATTCCCAAATCACATAATCTCCTAAAATCCCAATTTTCGTGCTCCCCTAAAGACTTGCTGAAAAACCAATTTCCAAACATCCAAATGACTTCCAAATCATCCCAAAACACCCTCATATCATAGGTAGACCAACAGCCCTTCAATTTCAACACAAAACCCACCAAAAACTCAAGTTTTACCACCTTAAAATCTACCTCAAGGACAAGCTACGAATTTTCACCCAAAATCAACATATTTGATATATGTTACTCATTACAACATAGTTAACTAAAACCCCAACCCAATTTATCAAAACCAAATAGAAAACCCCTTAAAAATCCAAACTTTAACATAAACCCTAATTTCCAAAACACCATATTTTTGAAATCTAAAGCAAGGGATAGATAGAGATTGAAAAGGAGGTTAAGAAAATGTAATTACCTCTTAAAATGGTGTTGAAATCGGGTGCTAAAATAGATGGAATAGTAACTTAAAGCTTGAAAGGTTTTAGAAATGGTGGGGGCTTTCAAACGTGAAAAGGGGGAAGAATGAGGGAGGAAGACAACTTTTTTTTTGTTAAAGTGGTCTTGCTTTATTTAAAACTTGGGTAAATAGCAACATAGGTCCCTCCCTTCATATTAAAACTCAATTAGACCATTATTTGAAATTGAATTGTTTTAATTAAGTTTTATTTGACTCGAACTAATACCCGGCTAACTCCTAGGCCCAAAACACGGGTGTTACAACCTAACGGAGAAGCAAAAAAGATTAGAATCCATCCAAGTGGAATTTACAAGAATAAGCAAAGAACAAATAAGGATTTCAATTTGCAACTTCGAGACTGAAAAAATAGATCCAGCAAAGACTAACGAAGATTCCAATCACGTTTTCGTGAATCAAGGATTTCAAAAATCCGTTTGGAGAGGCGGATCACAACAAAAATTTCAATACGTTTGAAGAGGCGGATATAAGCAAGATTTCAATCCGTTTGAAGAGGCGAATCTCTGCAGAGACATTCGATTGTTTGCGCAGGAAAGGAAGTGTATTACAACTTTGAATCCTTCGGGTAGTTAGTAAGCCCTATTCCTATTCTACAGCAACGAGCAAAGAGGAGCAGCTATAATACCTGTATTTTGTCCGGGTACTCGTATATATTATATTTTCACTATAAATAAAACCCAAAATATATACATAATTAAATAAATGTTTAACGCATTAATATTGTCCAATTTACATATAATATCCCAAAGCCCAATTTACAAAGCCCAAAACTACTTTACAATCTAAAATCCTTCTCTAACAACTCATTCCCGCCCATTTTCGGCCAAACAAACACAAAATCCATTTTGTGTTTCTTTTTTCGCATAAACCAGCTATGTGGCATCTTTCAATTGGCTCAAACCTAATTCACTTGGATCAAGCATCTGGTGACATCAGTACCTGCATCACCATATAAATAGGGAGAGAGAGAAAATGTCAAGGAATTAATTACCACATTAATCACTACCATTAAAAATAATAAATAATAATAAAAGGTAATAACAAGGAGAGAGAGCTCCTCGGGAGATCAACTGTTGCCGATAGACGAGGAGTCGTAGGGAGTTGAATCGTCTGAGTAGTCAAGGCGTCGTCGTGAGCTCATCCGTCGTAGGGAGCTCGTCCATCACTGAAAATCCACCTGTCAGCGCGATTACACTATCGTGGTTACAAGAAGACACTAGAAAAGGGAAATGTCGCCGGAGTAGGTCACCGGAACTACTGTTTCACCACCATAAACTTGATGTTGTCGACGAAAGGTAATTTCTTGTCGTCTTTTCATATCCTTGCATAAGAAACCGAAAATGTTAGATCTAGATTTAGATCTAAGAGAAACCAAAGTTAAAACATGAATAAGGCTGTTAGAGTTCTTTGTTTTGGTTCGCCAGTGGAGATCAGATGTCGTCAGAGATTTATTTTGAGTCAGTGAGAGTGCTATGGGTAACCGACGGAGTCGAAAAAGGGTGGTTAGGGTTATGGTAGGCAAATTTAGGGGGTGAAGTCGGGTGATTCGATTGAAGAGGGTGTTAGAATAAGTTTTAGGGTTTAAAAATGAGAATTTTTCAGGTATTTAAGGTTTCGGCCAGCGCGGCGGCTGGCCGAAGATCGATTGAGAGAGGATGCATAGCGTGTGTGGGCTAGTGAGAGAGGGTAAAATGAAAAAAAATGAAAGAAAAGAAAGTGGGAAGCTGGAAAAGGGGGTTTATATACCCCTATCAAAATGCGGCGTTTTGGACTTCGAGTCAGAGGGGGATCCGCGCGCTTTCTATTCAGGTCAAGAGAGGATCCACATTTTTTTTGAAAAGTGGGTTAATTGTTGTTTCAGTCCTTCAAATTTTGTAGCACATTATAATTCAGTCACCATTTGTTTGTATTTAGACTCTCTAGTTTCCAATTTAATACAATTTATTCCATTTCCCAGTTTTAATTTAGTTTATTTTAATTACATTTGCAATTAATTTATTTGTATGCTTGCATGATTTAACATAAACATGTAGTATACTTGTTTAAGAGGCTTTAATTCATCTCGAATGATTAAATTAGAGCCTTTAGGGCTAAGTTCTTTAATTAAATTTAATTAATTTGATATGTAAGATTATTATAGAAAATAAATAAGCATTCAATGAACACTTTAATACTCTAATTTGATTAGTGTCTCATTGTAATGAGATGTCAATCAAGGGAGTATTTTCGTGAAATATTTAATACGTCGTTTGAACTTAGAAAATGATATTCACATAGTTAGTTTAATTAAATTGGAATTAAGTACACATGATTAGAACCATAAATAATTAGGAATTGTATTATTGATTTAGGGCTTAATATGGGTAGTGCCCAATTATTTAGGTGTTATCTCACAAACCCTAAAATTAATAATATTCATAGAATTTTATTTAATTTTAATTAAATAATTGAATATGCATTAAACCTTTTGTGTTGAGATACATTTTGAATATAAATTGAAGTGTCCTAATGTATTTGGACGTTTCAAAACCTATGTTCGTCCAAAATATATTTTCTTACAAAAGGATATCCTCATTTGAAATGCAATCTGTTTAACAATTAAAAGATTTAATTAAATTCAGATTAATGTTCAAAATGCCAAAATGCCACGTGGAATTAATGAGGTACCGATAACGGGCGTTTGTAGGGGTGCTTACCCTTCCCTACACGTAACCGACTCCCGAACCCGAATTTTATTAAAAGAATATCTGATTTATTTTTATGGTGTATGTTCTACCAAAGTGATCAGTGGCGACTCCAAAACGATTTTTAAGCAAATAAAAGAAATTTTATTAAAAATGAAAAAACTCCTAATTTCAAGATCAAATTAAAATGAAAACCCCGATTTCCAAAACCCTAATCGTCTGGCTTTTTTCCCACAAATGGGTTTCAAAAATAGTCGCGACAGACTGTTATTTTGATTTGATTTTTTTAATGGTCTAAAAAGTGATTAAATTGTAATATTTGTTTATATATATTCTTAATCCTTTGATAATAGGCATATACCTTATAGACAAAGCAATTTAAATCTTTACCTTTTAAAATGAACATCATCTGCTTTTTTACCGAGATATTTTTAGGTTCTATTGATTTGAATCTTTAAAACTTCGGTTAAATGATGTCATTTAATCGCGCATCAACTCAATTTAATTATTTTCATTAGACATAAAATCCGAATTTATGATTTAAAATAGAAAATTCATTTATAACTCACAAGTCGTCTATAACCCATTAGACTTTAATTTATGACTTCAATTTCAAGTTTTTTTTATTTTAATAATTTATTCATTGTCCCATAATTAATTCATCAGAAATGAGAAAGTAAGATCTGGCTTGCTCATTTTCGTGAGGTATGAATTATCTTGCATTCAATTTTTTTTAATATGTATATTCGTCTTATGGTTTATGTTTAAGGTGAGTGGTTGCCCTTTAAATAATATTATTTTTAAAGTTTGAATTCGTGTTTTCTGTTTCAGAATGCAATGTATCCTACTAATACACACAACATTTGTTAGTCTAGTCTTGCATTCATTAATTGCTAATGCTATAAACTTTTATAAACTTGACCTTAGTAATCCTCTTACACCATTTTTTAGTATCTTTCAGTTCCATTCTTGCAATTTAATTTTCTAATTAATCTGATGACTTGTAGCAATATTTTTCTTTTTGGAGACTGAAACGGGTTATTCCTTATTTACAAGATTTTTTGACAAGATTTTTTTGCATGAAATTTTTGTAACTTTTTTTATTAAGTATAGAAGTAATTACATTCTCAAGGAATATGTTGGGAAAGATTTTATAACTTTTTATATAATATGAATTCTCACATCATTTTTACACGCACCTTGCAGACAAATCTGTTTAAACTCGGATTTTTTAGAATAAACATCATTATTTTTTCCACTGAGATTACTCGTTGAGATTCAATAAATTTTATTTACTTTAAAATTACTTTTAGAAATATTTATTAGAATTTTGAAACTTTTGGTCAAAAAGTGTAAAAGATCATGAAACATAAGTAATCCTTTTTCCAAAATAAAGCCTAAAAGTCAAAAGTTAAATTTAATGAAAAAATCGAAATTGAAACAAATTGATTCATCGTGGTTCGATTCTAACCAATTATTTTAATTTATTAATTCAGTTGCGGTTCGAAAAATTAAAAAAAAATCCAATTTGATTCGAAAACCAAAAATCCTAACCTAACCTGATCTCATCCCTAAACTTATATTGGGGCATTATTATGGGAGACTTGCATCAAACTCAGTTTACTTCTCTTTATTATTATTATTATTATTATTATTATTATTATTATTATTATTATTATTATTATAACAATGTTGAGACTTATCTAATTTCATTTTTTTTCTTTTCTATTATAGTGAAAAGTAAGAGGTCTCCGATGCAAATTAGGATATGGGGGAAAAGGAGGATTTTTTTGGCTGCTTAAATGTGGTTTTCATACAAGACTAGTTTCTCTAATCTGAGCTACATAGGGAGAGTTTCTATTGGATGTCAGCATTAATTTCTCTGCAAAAAAAAAAGTTAACTTATGAAGGGTTATTGTCATGTAACCCCTTTCTATGAGCAAGTTGAAGTTGATAAATTTTTCATTTTTTTATATGTGATGCATATTTAAATATAATTATATAAATATATTTGTTAAGGGTAATACCGTACATGACTTTTGAAAACTAAAAAAGTTTTCACCCGCCCTTGTTTTTATGGATTTTGTTTGGGGTTTAGGTTTAAGGAATTATAATTTATGGGTTGTGGTTAAAATTTAAGGTTTGAATTTAGGGTTTGTAGGTTAAAATTTAAATTCCTAATCATATTACCCTAAATTCAAACATCTAATTCTAAATTCTAACCACAACCCTTAAATTATAAACCCATAAACCTAAACCCCTAAACATTAAACTCTAAGCTAGATCCATAAACCCTGAAACTAGGCCTGTAAACGAACCGAACGAACAAGAACGAGGGTATGTTCATATTTGTTCGTTTAATTTTAACCGAACAAATGAACGACACGAACAACTAAACAAACATAATTTCTTGTTCATGTTCGTTTGTTAAGGAATGTAGCTTGTTCGTGTTCATTCATGTGTGTTCGTTAAAATGATAAACAGACATAAAATGACATATGTGAATAAATTTAAACGAACATAAACGAACGAACATATGTGAATAAATTTAATTTTTTTAATATATAATACTTTTGTTATGAAAATTAATGAATGTAAATGGGTATATGTGAATAAATTTAAACGAACGTAAATGAACGGGATACCGAACATTCACGAACGTAAATGAATGAACGAGCCCTTTATTCGTGTTCACTCATTTAATTAAACCAACAAAAAAATCTTGTTCATGCTGAACGGTTCACGAACGGTTCGCTGAACATTTGGTTCGTTTACATGCCTACATGAAACTAGATATTTTTAGAAACTTTTTGTTTCCACCGCTAATACATAAATTTTTTTTATTTTTAATAACATTTAATTTTAAAAAATAAAATATATTGGTCGCTCACATTCGCCTAACATAATATATCACCTTCACAAACAAGATAGGGTAAACTGCCCATTGATGAGTTAATTATTAGTGTTTTTCTATTTATAATAAACCACTGGTTTTTTAAATATCTTTTTATGAATGTTGAGCTATAATTATTTAAATATATTAAAATTTAGGGTAAAGTACACATATGGTCACTAAACTATATCCGAAAAAACAAAATGGTAACCAAACTTTCAAAAATCACAAAATAGCAATTAAACTTTATGTTTTGTAACAAAACGGTAACTAGACGTTAAATTGCGTTAAGTTTCCGTTAAAACTTTAGTATAATAACACATTTAGTCCTTCAATTTTATACAGTCAATCAATTTAGTCTTAGTTTAAAACAATTCACTAAATTTAGCCCTCGTTAATTACACATTCTTTCAATTTGGTCATTAAAGCAAAATTTCAAAGTATGTGTAACACCCGGGTTTAGGGGTTAGGTGAAAATAATATTTTAATATAAATCGGGTTCGGTTTTATGATTTAAATAATGGTTCGGGTTTGGTTTTCAAATTAATTAATTTGAAGTTAGACTATACTTTGAAATTAAACCCCAAATAGCCATGGGTTTTATGTCTTTGTGAATGTTTCATTTCATTAAGGGCAAAAGGGTCATTTGGCTTTTAAACTAAAAGAAAACAAAAAAAAACCCATCATCCACTATTACATCCCTTCTTCACCAACGGGAACTTAAGCTCTCTACCCAAATCCACTGTTCCATCACCTCCCTTCTTCGTTTCAACTCCGTTTTGAAAGGTAATAGCATTTTCGACTTCCCCTCATCCTCCCCTTCATGAAAGTACTCTTCTTTTTCATTTTCATGGAGTTTTTAGAAATGGAGGTTTTGAATGTTTTGAATAAAAAATGAGGACTTTATGTAGTTAAGTGGAGTAATCTGATTTAATATGCTTAGTTATAGTATATAGAGACCAAATGGTATAACATATATAAATTTCAAATGATTTGGGGCAATTTTCGGAATTGTGTTTCAAGGGGGTTTTTGGAGGGTTTTAAAGTATGTTTTGGGGCTGTTTGATGTTGGGTTTTGGGGGTTGTAGGTAGTATGACATATGAGGATCATTTTGGGTGCAATTGATGATTGTTTGGGTGCTTGAAATGAGAGTTTTCAGTGGGTGTTAAGGGCTGCTCGAAAATCCTGTTTTTGGTCTAATTTTGGGTGTTGAATGCTTGGAAATGGTAATCCGGGTTAATTTCGATGACAAGATATTGATTGTGGATGTTTTGTTTGTGTTTGGGATTGATTAGAGTCAAGTTTGGGCATCGGTGAAGCATCGGAAGTGAATCCGGGAAATTGAAGACAATTGCTTGCTTGGTCTTGAGCTCGGGAGTTGGTGAGTGGTTAATTGTCTTAAATGGTTTTAAATTGGTTGGTTCGAGTATATGGACTAGGTTGGGCTTGGTAGACCCACCTAGAGTTAGGATTAGGGTGGTAGTCTAATCCTAAGCTTGATCTAGAGCCCTTGGATGAACTTGAATGTATGAATGTATATGCCTCGTATGTGTTGTGATATGAATGCTTATGTATATTGTATTATACATGGGAGATGAGGCATGATTTGTATTGCTTAAAGCATGCATGATGTTGGTTCATGATTGTGTTCATGGTGAGTACGTGCTAAGCACGGGAATGATTGAAATGAGTAATGTGGAACGAGTAAAATATTGGCACTAGTATACTTAAATACAAATGATCGATCATTAGGATGTTAGTGTGTACACATGAGTCAAAAGTCGCGCGTGGCCTTTGTGGCGTTGAGTCACCAAGGAGGAGTACGGGTACGCCCGGAAATGGTATTTAAATATAGTCGGTGATGAGTGGAATCCCATCGACGGGGCGTGAGGATGAGTGGAATCCCCTCCGCGGGACCGGTGATGAGTGTAATCCCACCGTCAGGTAATGGTTGTGTTGTTGGATGTGAGTTCCAACGGTTATCCGCGTATTTGAGTCATATCTAGGTGCCAATGTTGTTTGATATATGTATCCATGTGTTGAGATTAATGATCCTTGTGAGAATGTTTGATGTGGCTATTTATGTTGTGAAAGTAGAGCTTAATGATTCATGACATGTACTTGTATATATTGTTCATGCACCTTATAATGTGGCTTTTGTGGACCCTTGGTATGTGTGTGTAATGCCTTGGCTAGATCGTGCTCGGACCCTGCAATGTTGAGGTTTGTTTTTAGAGCTCACCCTCACTAAGCATCATTGCTTACGCTCTCTTTGTTCAACATTGCAGATCCTTAAGCTCGTGGGTTGCTCGCGCAAGTGGAAGGCTCCAAGTGTGGTTTTTGGCTTGAGTTCATCAAGTATGGTTTTTAAATGTTAGACATGTAATAGTTTGAGCAATGGGACATGTATGGCTTTGATGAGTAGTTGTTGGTTGTTTGAGAGCATGTATGGATTCCCTTATATCCTTCTTTTGCATGGTTTGTGTTGCCATGATGAATTGTAAGTCATGCCTAATTGCTTACTTTGGATTTTAGCCTATGCCTTAAGAGTTTTTACATGTGTTTGAATGTTGTTTGAATGAATGCATGTTGTGGATTGTTGCCTTAGTGTTGGACATGTCTAAATCATGTTGAAGCATGCTAGTATAGTTGTTATCCCCTAAGTTGCTTTGTTTAGCTGTTGTATGGTGTTTTGGTGGTGTTTTGGGGCACCCTTGTGCCTCAAAACAGCCCAGACGAGTCTGCAGACAGGGGGCGTTTTGGAACGGGTCCCCCTGTTCCGGAACGGTCCCTTTGTAAATGACCTGCCGTTTCGAAACGGATGAGGGCGTTTCGGAATGTTTTTGCTACTGGAATTTTGAGATATTGGCGAGATGTAGCCGTTCCGAAACGGGCCTTTTGTGTTTCGAAACGGTCAAATCTCGTTGACCACGAGATATTGACCGTCAAGGTCGTTCCGATACGGGTCACCCCTGTTTCGGAACGGTCACCTTATGGTTGACCCAGGGCCGTTGACCAAGTCAAGGCGTTTCGGAACACCCTAGGGGCGTTTCGAAACGGCCTGCTGTAATGAAGTAAAATGGACTGTTTATGCTTAGTTTGGTCGGTGAATGTTCCGTTGATTGTATCTTCCGCTGTTATGCTCCACTTAGGGATTAAATGTGCATCTAGACAAGATTAAAGTTAAAAGAAATTTTAGGGTCGTTAACTGAGGGGGAATCCTTAGGGGTTTTCACTCGGTTTTCCCCGTGTGGCCCACTTGGACCGGTCATCCGACCAGACCGGGACGAGGGGGTTACACTTGTTGGTATCAGAGCCTAAGGTTACCGAGACCTTGGGCAGGTAAGTGAGGTAAGTTTAAGTTTTTGCTTGATATGCACGGTGTTTGCTTGCTTGTAAGAATGGTTGCCTGTTTGACGAGTATGTTGCTTGTTTTATTCAAAGCATGTGTGTGTGAGTCCCATTGCTACTATTACATTGAAAAATGGTTTTGTTTTAGTGAGGGAACGTATTTGAACACTTGGAAGCCTTGCCTTGCTAACCCAACTTGTGTGTTTTGTTGTTGTGGTTGTAGTTAATTTTCGTGAGAGCAATGTCTAGACCGAGAGGTAGACCGAGAGTGGTTCGTCAGGAACCACGGGTTGCGGCTCCGGTTGAGCCGGCTGTTGGTGTGGAGGCTCATCTGGAAGGGCCGGTGGCTGCGGGAGTTGGCGCCCCACCACCACCTCCACCACCACCACCTCCACCACCTGGAGCTGGAGGTGAAGATGGAGTCGGAGGAGATGGACCTCAAGGTGGCCAAGGTCCAGCTGGAATTGACATGACACCGCTAGTGCAAGCGATAGCGGGAGCGTTTCAGGCCGCAGTTGCGGGAGCTCAGGCTGCAGCTCAGCCTAGGTTTGATGATGCTAGTCTCCCTTTGGAGAGGCTCCGTAGTCTGGGAGCCGAGGAGTTTAGAGGATCTACACCGGAGAGATCGGAGTTATGGTTGGAGAAGACGGTTCGTATCTTAGCTCAGATGGGTTGTGCGGGCGCACGTAGATTGGGTTGTGTGATCTCACTGCTTCAGGGTGATGCCTACACCTGGTGGGTCACCATTACTGCCGGGGTTCCAGAGGCCGAGATAGATTGGGAATTCTTTGAGTTTGCTTTCCGGAAGAGGTACTTAGGACCGAGGTACCTAGATGAGAAAAAGAGAGAGTTCATGGCTCTCACTCAGGGAGATGCTTCTGTGACTGATTATGAGATTCGTTTCGTTCGTCTGAGTCAGTATGCTCCAGAGTTAGTGCCTACTGAGAGGGCTCGATGTGATCGTTTCAGATATAGACTTCATGAGGAAGTTAAGAGGTATACCTTGGCTTCTGATTATTCTGACTTTGATGTCTTGGTTGCTAGAGCCAAGGACATTGAGCATAGCTTGGGGCTGGCCAAGCGTTCTGGGGGATCTAGTTCTGGTAAGAGGCACAACAATTTTGATGGTAGAGATGCTAAGAGGCACAGAGGTGGCGGACATCAGTTTGATCAGAGACGTGGCGGTGGCCACCATGGTAGAGGCCATCAGGGCCATAGAAGAGGAGGGCGTTTGCCCGAGTGTGCACAGTGTGGGAGGCAGCACACTGGTGAGTGTTGGGGTAACTTCCATGCTTGTTGGAACTGTGGTTCGAGGGACCACTTTAGGAGGGACTGTCCGCGTCAGGCAGCTCAGGCACCGAACATTGCTCAGGCTCCTGCGAGAGGTAACGATTTTCAGAGAGGCCGTGGGCGCGGTCGTGGCTACTTCCAGCCTAGGGCTGATGCACCTAGGGGAGATGCTCAGAGGAACCTTGCTCATGTTGTGGTTGTGCAGCCAGAGGCGGGAGGACCAGCGAGAGTTTATGCTCAGAGAGAGGCCGGGAACAACACCGATGTGATAGCAGGTAATTTCGAGTTACAGTCTATGTCTTTGCTTTCTTTGGTTGATTCGGGTTCTACGCATTCCTACATTCCGAGTGAGCATGCACAGAAGTTAGATATTCCTGTAGAGATCTTAGATGTAGGTATGTATGTTACTAGTTCCTTTGGTGAGACAGTTGTGGTTAGACGTATGTATAGGAGGTGTCCGCTGAAGATTCAGGGTCATGTGTTCTCAGTTGATATGATGGAACTTCCCTTTTATGGTTTTGAGATTATATTGGGTATGGACTGGTTGGTCGAGCATCGGGCTAGTGTGGATTTTGAAACAAAGAGAATTTCTTTGAAGCTTTCTGATGACTACGAGGTAGTGGTAGTGGGCGAGAACATTAAGTTCTTGTCTAATGTGGTGTCAGCTTTAGAGGCTCATAGATTGATGGACTCTGGATATGGGGCCTATTTAGCTTATGTTATGAATCCGGATATGAGTGAAGCTAGACCGAAAGATATCAGAACAGTGTGTGTGACTTTCCAGATGTGTTTCCTGAAGAGTTGCCGGGTTTGCCTCCTGACAGAGATGTTGAGTTTGTGATTGAGACAGTTTCAGGGTCTAACCCAATTTCGATAGCTCCGTATCGCATGGCTCCGAAAGAGTTGAAAGAATTGAAGAGTCAGTTGCAAGAGTTATTAGACCGTGGTTTCATTAGGCCTAGTAGTTCTCCGTGGGGTGCTCCCGTGCTGTTCGTGAAAAAGAAAGATGGTAGTATGCGCATGTGCATTGACTATAGACAGTTGAATCAGATGACTGTGAAGAACAAGTATCCGTTGCCTCGCATAGATGATTTGTTTGATCAGTTGAGAGGTGCTTCAGTATTCTCGAAGATAGATTTGAGATCCGGGTACTATCAGTTGAAAGTGAAAGAGTGTGATGTTCCGAAGACAGCTTTTAGGACTAGATATGGTCACTATGAGTTTCTTGTGATGCCATTTGGGCTCACGAATGCACCGGCAGCATTCATGGACATGATGAACAGAATTTTCAGAGACTATCTAGACCGGTTTGTGGTTGTCTTCATTGACGATATACTTGTGTACTCGAAGACAGAAGAAGAGCATGATGAGCACTTGAGGTTTGTTTTACAGAGATTGTTGAGCAATCAGTTGTATGCGAAGCTTAGTAAATGTGAGTTCTGGATTCGAGAGGTTGTATTTCTTGGCCATGTTGTTTCAGCCGAAGGTATCCGAGTTGATCCGTCGAAGATTGAGGCTATTGTTGAGTGGAAACAACCTAAGTCCGTGACCGAGATTAGGAGTTTCCTAGGATTAGCCGGTTACTATAGGAGGTTTGTTGATGGATTCTCTAGAGTAGCTGCTCCCTTGACTAAGTTGTTGCAAAAAGGAGTCAAGTTTGAATGGTCAGATGCAAGACATAAAGCTTTTGAGAAATTGAAAGAAGCTTTGACGAATGCTCCAGTGTTAGTGCAACCTGTTTCATGTAAGGAGTTTGTGATCTACAGTGATGCTTCCTACGTAGGCTTAGGATGTGTTATGATGCAAGATAGGAGGGTTGTTGCTTATGCTTCTAGACAGTTGAAGATTCATGAGAAGAACTATCCTACTCATGATATAGAGTTGGCCGCAGTTGTTTTTGCATTGAAGATTTGGCGTCACTATTTGTATGGTGAGAAGTGTATTGTTTACACCGATCACAAGAGCTTGAAGTACTTGATGACACAGAAAGAGTTAAACTTGAGACAGAGAAGATGGCTAGAGTTGCTAAAGGATTACGATTTGACCATTGAGTACCATCCGGGTAAAGCAAATGTAGTGGCTGACGCTTTGAGTAGAAAAGTGGCCGTTGAGTTGAGAGCTATGTTTGCTAGGTTGAGTGTGTCCGATGATGGTGGTCTGATCACCGAGTTGCAAGTGAAGCCTCCTTTGATTCAGTTGATTAGAGAGAAACAGTTGCAAGATGCGAGCCTAGTCCCTCATGTTCAAGACATAGCCGAAGGAAGACCGACTGAGTACAGTTTCAGTGGTGAGAGTCTGTTGTGCTTCAGAGATAGAATTGTTGTACCGGAAGATGTTGAGTTGAGACGTCAGATTCTGAGTGAAGCACATTCGAGTCCCTTTTCTATGCATCCGGGTTGTACCAAGATGTACCGAGATTTGAAGAATGATTACTTCTGGGTTGGTTTGAAGAGAGATGTAGCTGAGTATGTGAGCCGTTGCATGGTCTGTCAGAGAGTGAAGGCGGAACATCAGGTTCCTTCAGGTTTGCTACAGCCTTTGAAGATTCCGGAATGGAAATGGGAGAGAATCACCATGGATTTTGTGTCGGGGTTACCCTTGTCTCCTTCAAAGAAGAATTCAGTTTGGGTGATTGTTGATAGGTTCACTAAGTGTGCTCACTTCTTAGCAGTGAACACTATGGATTCCTTAGACAAGTTGGCAAACTTGTACATTCGTGAGATTGTGAGACTTCATGGAGTTCCGAAGTCTATAGTTTCAGATAGGGATCCTAGATTTACTTCGAGGTTCTGGAATTACTTGCATAGTGCTTTGGGTAGTCGTCTGCATTTCAGCACATCTTATCATCCGCAGTCCGATGGGCAGTCAGCGCGAGTGATACAGATTCTAGAAGATATGCTTCGTTGTTGTGTGATTGACTTTCAAGGTTCTTGGGAGAAGCACTTACCGTTGGTTGAGTTTGCCTACAACAACAGTTATCAGTCTAGTATTCAGATGGCACCTTATGAAGCTTTGTATGGTAGACGGTGTAGGACTCCGATTTGTTGGGCTGAGACAGGTCAGAGGTTGTTACCTATGCCAGATTTGCTTAAAGGAACCACAGAAAAAGTAAAGTTGATTTGCGACCGCTTGAAAGCAGCTTCCGATCGTCAGAAGTCTTATGCAGATTTGAAGAGGAAAGAGGTTGAGTATTCAGTTGGTGAGAAAGTGTTTCTGAAAGTATCTCCGTGGAAGAAGGTAATGAGATTTGGCCGAAAAGGCAAGTTGAGTCCGAGGTTCATTGGTCCGTATGAGGTAGTTGAGCGGATTGGGCCTGTAGCTTATCGGTTGAGGTTACCTTCTGAGTTAGAAAAGATCCATGATGTCTTCTATGTGTCTATGCTTAGGAGATATAGATCGGATCCTTCTCATGTTATGCCTGTTGAGGAAATAGAGTTAAATCCAGATTTGTCTTATAATGAAGAGCCCGTTGAGATACTTGCTTCTGATAGCAAAGTGTTACGTGGCAAGACCATAGAGTTGGTCAAGGTGTTGTGGAGACATAGAGGTGTGGAAGAGGCCACGTGGGAGAGGAAAGCGGATATGGTTGAGCAGTTTCCGTATCTGTTTCCACCAGGTAATTTCGGGGACGAAATTCCTTAAGTGGGGGAGAGTTGTAACACCCGGGTTTAGGGGTTAGGTGAAAATAATATTTTAATATAAATCGGGTTCGGTTTTATGATTTAAATAATGGTTCAGGTTTGGTTTTCAAATTAATTAATTTGAAGTTAGACTATACTTTGAAATTAAACCCCAAATAGCCATGGGTTTTATGTCTTTGTGAATGTTTCATTTCATTAAGGGCAAAAGGGTCATTTGGCTTTTAAACTAAAAGAAAACAAAAAAAAAACCCATCATCCACTATTCATTCCCTTCTTCACCAACGGGAACTTAAGCTCTCTACCCAAATCCATTGTTCCATCACCTCCCTTCTTCGTTTCAACTCTGTTTTGAAAGGTAATAGCATTTTCGACTTCCCCTCATCCTCCCCTTCATGAAAGTATTCTTCTTTTTCATTTTCATGGAGTTTTTAGAAATGGAGGTTTTGAATGTTTTGAATAAAAAATGAGGACTTTATGTAGTTAAGTGGAGTAATCTGATTTAATATGCTTAGTTATAGTATATAGAGACCAAATGGTATAACATATATAAATTTCAAATGATTTGGGGCAATTTTCGGAATTGTGTTTCAAGAGGGTTTTTGGAGGGTTTTAAAGTATGTTTTGGGGCTGTTTGATGTTGGGTTTTGGGGGCTGTAGGTAGTATGACATATGAGGATCATTTTGGGTGCAATTGATGATTGTTTGGGTGCTTGAAATGAGAGTTTTCAGTGGGTGTTAAAGGCTGCTCGAAAATCCTGTTTTTGGTCTAATTTTGGGTGTTGAATGCTTGGAAATGGTAATCCGGGTTAATTTCGATGACAAGATATTGATTGTGGATGTTTTGTTTGTGTTTGGGATTGATTAGAGTCAAGTTTGGGCATCGGTGAAGCATCGGAAGTGAATCCGGGAAATTGAAGACAATTGCTTGCTTGGTCTTGAGCTCGGGAGTTGGTGAGTGGTTAATTGTCTTAAATGGTTTTAAATTGGTTGGTTCGAGTATATGGACTAGGTTGGGCTTGGTAGACCCACCTAGAGTTAGGATTAGGGTGGTAGTCTAATCCTAAGCTTGATCTAGAGCCCTTGGATGAACTTGAATGTATGAATGTATATGCCTCGTATGTGTTGTGATATGAATGCTTATGTATATTGTATTATACATGGGAGATGAGGCATGATTTGTATTGCTTAAAGCATGCATGATGTTGGTTCATGATTGTGTTCATGGTGAGTACGTGCTAAGCACGGGAATGATTGAAATGAGTAATGTGGAACGAGTAAAATATTGGCACTAGTATACTTAAATACAAATGATCGATCATTAGGATGTTAGTGTGTACACATGAGTCAAAAGTCGCGCGTGGCCTAGGTGGCGTTGAGTCACCAAGGAGGAGTACGGGTACGCCCGGAAATGGTATTTAAATATAGTCGGTGATGAGTGGAATCCCATCGACGGGGCGTGAGGATGAGTGGAATCCCCTCCGCGGGACCGGTGATGAGTGTAATCCCACCGTCAGGTAATGGTTGTGTTGTTGGATGTGAGTTCCAACGGTTATCCGCGTATTTGAGTCATATCTAGGTGCCAATGTTGTTTGATATATGTATCCATGTGTTGAGATTAATGATCCTTGTGAGAATGTTTGATGTGGCTATTTATGTTGTGAAAGTAGAGCTTAATGATTCATGACATGTACTTGTATATATTGTTCATGCACCTTATAATGTGGCTTTTGTGGACCCTTGGTATGTGTGTGTAATGCCTTGGCTAGATCGTGCTCGGACCCTGCAATGTTGAGGTTTGTTTTTAGAGCTCACCCTCACTAAGCATCATTGCTTACGCTCTCTTTGTTCAACATTGCAGATCCTTAAGCTCGTGGGTTGCTCGCGCAAGTGGAAGGCTCCAAGTGTGGTTTTTGGCTTGAGTTCATCAAGTATGGTTTTTAAATGTTAGACATGTAATAGTTTGAGCAATGGGACATGTATGGCTTTGATGAGTAGTTGTTGGTTGTTTGAGAGCATGTATGGATTCCCTTATATCCTTCTTTTGCATGGTTTGTGTTGCCATGATGAATTGTAAGTCATGCCTAATTGCTTACTTTGGATTTTAGCCTATGCCTTAAGAGTTTTTACATGTGTTTGAATGTTGTTTGAATGAATGCATGTTGTGGATTGTTGCCTTAGTGTTGGACATGTCTAAATCATGTTGAAGCATGCTAGTATAGTTGTTATCCCCTAAGTTGCTTTGTTTAGCTGTTGTATGGTGTCTTGGTGGTGTTTTGGGGCACCCTTGTGCCTCAAAACAGCCCAGACGAGTCTGCAGACAGGGGGCGTTTCGGAACGGGTCCCCCTGTTCCGGAACGGTCCCTTTGTAAATGACCTGCCGTTTTGAAACGGATGAGGGCGTTTCGGAACGTTTTTGCTACTAGAATTTTGAGATATTGGCGAGATGTAGCCGTTCCGAAACGGGCCTTTTGTGTTTCGAAACGGTCAAATCTCGTTGACCACGAGATATTGACCGTCAAGGTCGTTCCGATACGGGTCACCCCTGTTTCGGAACGGTCACCTTATGGTTGACCCAGGGCCGTTGACCAAGTCAAGGCGTTTCGGAACACCCTAGGGGCGTTTCGAAACGGCCTGCTGTAATGAAGTAAAATGGACTGTTTATGCTTAGTTTGGTCGGTGAATGTTCCGTTGATTGTATCTTCCGCTGTTATGCTCCACTTAGGGATTAAATGTGCATCTAGACAAGATTAAAGTTAAAAGAAATTTTAGGGTCGTTAACCGAGGGGGAATCCTTAGGGGTTTTCACTCGGTTTTCCCCGTGTGGCCCACTTGGACCGGTCATCCGACCAGACCGGGACGAGGGGGTTACAGTATGGTAACATGATAAATAATTACAATTAAATTTTTATTGGAACTCGAAAACTCGACTCGACTTGGCTCGAATCGAAAAAATTTCAAATAAAATTTGAGTTGTAAAATATGACATGTCAACTCGAATAACTCAAAATATTTTTACTCGACTCGATCGAACGCTCACCTCTATCTTAAGATATGACGTGTCAACTCGAATAACTCGAAATATTCGAATATTTTAAATCAATTTTTCTTTTAAATCGAATATTTTTTTAAAATAGAGCATTTAATGTTTCATATTTAAATCACATTGAATATTTAATAACTACTTTAAATATTCGATTTAATTTAAAAATATTTGATTTAAAAAAAATTAATTTAAAATATTCGAATATCTGAAAAGAGCACCGGATGCACCAACAGAGATGGTGTTACGGATAAATAAAGAGGAGAGTACACTTCCACCGAATCCAGACACGACATAGAGAATTCCAATCTGCACTGCCATGTTTTAAATTTGTATATCAGATCATTGTAACATCTGAAAATATAACATCACACAGTTTTGAAGGGAGAACATGATAAATTTGAACCGGAAGGTGATGTACCAAACCCGAACTGTCGTTCGAGGCGAATACCAATGAAAACTTCAAATCAATTTTTTTATTTTAAATTGAATATTTTTAAATTAAATCGAATATTTAAAGTAGGTATTAAATATTCAATGTGATTTAAATATGAAACATTAAATACTCTATTTTAAAAAATATTCGATTTAAAAGAAAAATTGATTTAAAATATTCGAATATTTCGAGTTATTCGAGTTGACAGGTCATATCTTAAGATAGAGATGAACGTTCGATCGAGTCGAGTAAAAAAATTTTGAGTTATTCGAGTTGACATGTCATATTTTACAACTCAAATTTTATTTGAAATTTTTTCGATTCGAGCCAAGTCGAGTCGAGTTTTCGAGTTCCAATAAAAATTTAATTGTAATTATTTATCATGTTACCATACTTTGAAATTTTGTTTTAATGACCAAATTGAAAGAATGTGTAATTAACGAGGGCTAAATTTAGTGAATTGTTTTAAATTAAGACTAAATTGATTGACTGTATAAAATTGAAGGACTAAATGTGTTATTATACTAAAGTTTTAACGGAAACTTAACGCAATTTAACGTCTAGTTACCGTTTTGTTATAAAACATAAAGTTTAATTGCTATTTTGTGATTTTTGAAAGTTTGGTTACCATTTTGTTTTTCGGGTATAGTTGAGTGACCATCTGTGTACTTTACCCTAAAATTTAAAATGATTAGATATAAATTCACAACTCCATACAGATTCAAGTATAAATTATATAATAACTCAACAAGTGGTCCCACTAGAAAGTAATGAAAAAGCGGATGATGTTCATCCTAAGAGACTCAAGTCCAATTATTTTGTCTACAAATTATGTACATTATCAAAAGGTTAAAAATATGTGTGAACATATACTAACTTGTAAAAAAATATAAATTATGTAGCATTGTTAAAAAAATGCATAGGATGTTATGGTAAAACAACAAGGAGATTAACAAGCATGGCAATTGACAGGTCAAAAAAAACATGCTAGTATATTATTCGCTAAATTTTAGGTGAAAATTTTCAAATTTATCATTAATTTTTCGATTTAATTTTTCTAACTTTCGCTATACGTAGTCTTACGGACTATACATAAAAACTATTGAATTTTTAAAATTAATATTTTTTTTTCGGTTAATGTAGTCCGCTAATCAAATCAACACTCTAAGATACTACTTCAGCTAATGTTGTATTGGTATACTTAGAATTTGGCTTCCGTTGCCTGCTTGATCTTTGTAGTTGCGGCTGTGACGTAGTTTTTTCACTGACTTCTTGTTGGCTCGATTACAGCTATCAACTAACGTAATATGTTATCCTCTATCAACTATTAATTAATTGTCAAACTGAATTTATATTATTCATAAAATCTTACTGGAGAATAACTAGATAAGTATGATTTTGTTTAATATATTCTTAATACATAAATTTACCGAACAATGAGTCATACAATAATACTAACAAAAATAATATTTGATGTACTTCAAATGTATTATCATACAACTTTTAAATCAGTCTTTTAAATTGATTCTCTGATTATGCATAAAATTATACATTGTCAGTGCAACAAATATTTACTCATATAAAATTTAAAAATAAAAAAAATTATATTTAATGTACTAACTATACATGATTTTATATACCGATAGTGAATTATATGACAACACACTATAATAAAAATATTTTATTAAATTCATCTCTATGATGTATCACTAAATTCACTAATATTTATTGTTTTTCTCTGGTTTATATATTTAAATTACCCATTCCATGGTTTGAAAATTGAAATGTCACATTTATCCATGAAATTCCTTCTAGATCATGCAAACCGCCAAAAGCCTAATGTCAAAAAATGTATTATTATAATTTTAACTTGTATATTAATTAAGTGTTCTCGGTGTCAAATAAAATAATATTTATTTTAGTAGATTTTAATTTAAACAATCTTATTTACAAGATGTATACTTATTAAATTATTAAAAAAATTAAATAAATATTAACCTACAATCATTTAAGAATATTAAAAAATTAACTTATATATTACTGTAAATTTCTTAATGGAAAAGAGGGAAATATATATATTATAGTAATTTTTTGGGCTTTTCGAGGTGTTCAATAGAGTGAGTCAAATGAGTAATTCTTTCGCATTTTGACATTCTAATGTCCATATAAAGGGTAAATACTGGTCACAAGTTTAAAAGCTATTTCAAGCTCAGGATGAGAAACAAATCTTCGATTATTGATTAAGGTAGGACGAGAGACCGTATTTAAGCCCTGTGGCATATATATATATATATATATATATATATATATATATATATATATATATATATATATATTAATTTTAATTATACATAGACCATTATAGATCATGTTTAAATTATTATTTATATCATTTTCAGTATTTTCCCCAGTATTACAACCAGCGGGCTTCAACACTCAAGAAGGACGTTTCAAAGTCTTCTACTATATTTTATTCGCATTTTTAATTCAATTTAATTTCCGCTTTTCTTCTATATATTGCCTTCTCAATTCTCACAAAAATCTCTTCCATTTCTGCTATCCCCTCCCTTAGTGATTTCTTTCCCCTTCTACAGCTGAGCTTCTGCTGTAATTTTCTTACCTTCTTCTTCCTTTTTTTCATTTCATATCTTTTTGCTGAGATTACTGTCGTTGTTGTTGATATTTTTCTACCAAAACACAAAATCTTGATGCTGCATAAGTTTTTGTTGTTGATGTTGGAGATTCATGTCTCCAGTCGTCAGTGAAATCCTCCGATCGGGGTTTATGATAAACTCCTCCCTCAGACGCGGGACTCATCTCGTTCAATCTTTCTCAGTCGTTTTCCTCTACTGGTTCTATGTTTTCTCGGAAACAATTTTCTATCGCTTTCTAGTTTAGCTAAAAAAACATAACATAATTTATGATTAGCATCTCCGAGGTTAAATTTATCCAGAAAATCATACCAGTTTCGTCAGTGATTTTGGTAAAACATGGCTTCCTCCAGCGGAAATTCCATTTCCAATTCTTCAGGTTCATCTCTGCAACACCAGAACACCGGGTCTGAACAGGGCGTGAATCTGCACCGGCTGATTGATCAAAGAAAACGAAGGAGAATGGAATCGAACCGAGAATCCGCGAGGAGATCAAGGATGAGAAAACAGAAGCATTTAGATGATTTAGTGACTCAAATAACAGAGCTGAAAAACGATAATAACCAAATCCAGACGAGCATCGGCTTCACCACCCAGCACTATATGAACATTGAGGCCGAGAACTCGGTCCTGAGGGCTCAGATGATGGAACTGAGCCAAAGACTGGACTCACTAAACCAGATCCTCGACCATATCGACAGCAACGGGGTAAATGAAACAGATGCTATTGAATTCGGTTCCGACTGTTTCAATCTGCCTTATTATCTGAACCACCAACAGCAACCCATCATGGCTTCCCCAGACATCTTTCAATACTAATTGATGAAGCAAATGGTTTAGTTGTTCTTATTATTTCAAAGTGGGAAAATGTCAATATTAGCAAGGTGGGGTTAAAAAGTAGTAATAATCAATTGGCATTCGCCTTGTTTGCTGTCATTTTCTTCCTTAAAATTGTCGTCATTTTATGGTGCCTTCTGTTGTATGGAAGTGATAATAATTCCATTTCTCTCTTTCCTCTGTTTTTGGTCAAGAAAAGTGGCAAATAATTGATGGTAGTAAACACTAAACAGGGTATGTTAATTGCATCTGGCACAGCAAACAGCAACAATGGCTGCTTCTTCGGCCCTTCCTTTTTATTCTTCCTAGTAAAGACAAAATCACATACATTTAACCAACGAGCTTGGTCCAAATCATAAATAGTTTGATATCGCTTAAATATGTTTAGAGTTTGAGGTCTTGTCATTTGTATATACAAAATATTTTCGTTGAAAAATTCACCCACCACAATAAATATGCGACGTGAATCGGTCTAAATTAATATGATAAAATTTTATAAAACTAAGAAAATAACTAAAGAAAATCACATACATTGAACATGACGTACTAATTGAATTTGAACTATTATATTATGTTTATTAAAATGAATTTCGTTTTCCCTTCTTGGTCAATCATTAGGTTTTTAAGGATTTTTTTATGCATTATCAAAATCGATTTTTAATAAAAAAATTAAAAAGTTTATAAAAATTCATAAAAGAAATTGTAAAAAATTAAAAATATTGATTTAATTTAATTTAATTTAATTTTTTTCTTATTTTCCTTTATTTTTTAATAAAAAACATAAAACAATATTTTTCTCTAAAAAAACTCAAAAGTTTCATTTTTTTCAAAAAAAAATCTCATAAACTCTTAAATCAAGCATTAGCACCGATTCAACCATCGGCCACTCCTCGTTGTAGGAAAACCTCCGTTCTCCCTCAGTATTTCTTCTCACCAACATCGTCATCTTTCACAATACCAACAACTTTCACCGTCGATTAAACTGATTTGAGGATTTGAGAATGTAGGGTTAGGGATTTAAAAATGTTGGGCATTTTGAAATATTTTAAAATTTTGAGATTTTATGATTAAAAATATATATTTTTTAAATTATATAATTTTTAAATATTATTTCATTATAAATATATATATTTAATAATTATTATAATTATTTTATATTTATGTAAAGGAAAATTCTACAACGTTCGACGAATATTGTTGAACACCACTAACGTTGAACACCGTTGAACACTATTAGATTGATTAATAAAGATTAAAAATTTCAAGGATTCAAAATATAATTATAAAAATTTTATTTAAAATAAAATTTTAACTAAATTATTTTCCATATATTTTAATTTTTTTTAAAAACAATTGGATCCAATATCAATCTTAGTGAATTTTAAAAAATAAAAATTCGAATATCTAAATTATAAATCTTAAAATCTAAACCATAAATAATAAATCTTAAACCCTAAACTATAAATTTTGGTTTATACTTTTGACTTCCGCATTCTGCCATTAATTTTATTATTAATTTCTTTACCTTTCTTTCTCTATTTAAATCTCCACAAAGAGTCAAAACTGCTACTGCCTTTAAAAAAATCAGAAACGAAAAGTGCTTCCCAATTTCTTTCATTGTTCTTTGATTCGATCAAATTTAAATTCAAGTCCCTCTCTCTCAGATGATATCTTTTAGTTTTCTCCTTGCCCTGTTAATATCTTAACATAAATTTTAACATTAGGTTTAGGGTTGTGGGTTGTGGGTTTAAAATTTTTTTTATTTTTTAAATTGATTAATATTGGTATTTGATCTAATTATTTAAAAAAATTTAACAAATATAATATATATGAAAAATAATTTAATTAAAATTTTATTTTAAAAAATTTATAATTATATGTTCAGTCCTTAAGATTTTTAATCTTTATTAATTAATTTAATGGTGTTTAGCGATGTTCATCGTTAGTGATATTCAGCGGTATTCGTCGAGCGTGGTAGACTCATCCTTATGTAAAAAATATTTTTTTCTGATTTTGTACATAATTTTAATTTTTACACATTTAACTTTTTTTTA
This sequence comes from Hibiscus trionum, assembly GCA_030270665.1. Classification (NCBI taxonomy): domain Eukaryota; kingdom Viridiplantae; phylum Streptophyta; class Magnoliopsida; order Malvales; family Malvaceae; genus Hibiscus; species Hibiscus trionum. The sequence goes on from BSYR01000016.1 coordinate 4,740,517, forward strand.
GATTTTTCTTGAAATTTTCAAATATTTTTAATTTTTTAAATTTTAAAAATATTATTTTTTAAATTTTTAAATGATTATTTACGATTTTGATGACGTGTCATGTCCAGAGTGTGTCACGTGTCACCATCATAATAACTACTTTTAAGTTAACGATCAACTTAACAAAAGGGATAAAATGATTTTTTGATTTTTCGTTGAAAGTCAAAATAGGTGCAAAATTTTCATAAGAACTTAATTAATTTTTTGATTTTTCGTTGATGGCCAATTTGTCCTTTAAGCCTAAAATTTATAATGATAATATTTTATAAAACTACTCATATATATATATATATATATAAAAGGTTATTGACTATATATTTCAATTACGGTTTGTGCATCAAATTACTCTTCTTTATTGCTTCCAATAAATTAATATGTTTAAATCTATAATACAGATTAAACATAGGGTAAGTAAAATTCGAATTGACTCGAAAAAATTTGAATAAAATTTAATTTATAATATAAAAATTTGAATAACTCAAAACTTTTAGTAATTAGTGGGTTGGTTTTCAAGTTTGAGTTCAGTCCCTCAACTTTATCTTATATATATATATGAGTTATAATCAACTTACACAATGTAAAACTCTTTAAATTTTACACGTTTTCTGGATCGTTAGATGGAGGAATGAATAGCTCATATTAACTTCTTACTCTCTTTTTTCAAGTGATAATCTTCACATATTTACTGCTAATCTCATCCATTCGTTTCACTCTTCCAGCGGTCCAAAAAACGTGTAAAACTTAAAGAGTTTTACACTGTGTAAAGGGATCTTATCTCTCTCTATATATTGTATATGTTTATATAAAATTGTTTAAATTGGAAGTAATTAGTATTATAACATTATAAATGTTTACCACTGAATTTGAACATAACTCAAAAAACTCAACTCAAAAAAATTTCTAAAAAAGATTGAGTTCTAAAATAGAACTTATTAATTCGATTCGATCGAATATTCGCCCGCAATGTACATTATTAAAGTTTACTCTTTTTTAAGCTGGCAATAAATTACTTTCAGTGAGATGTCATGCTACTTATCAATACTTGATCTAATCGCTGCTTCTTAGAGTCTCAACTCTTAAATATTAATATACTTTTGCTCTATAGCTGTCAGCTAATCTGAAATATTAATCACGGCCGAACAACATATCTGTTGTAATCTTGAAATCTTGTCCATTTTCTCACCTTTGCCCGTACACTAATAATTGAGAACACAATATGGTGAAGTTTCGTCCCTTATAAGTTTAAGTTTAAAAGATTTTTGTATTGTATCCTCGAAATGTCTATTTTTAATCTTAATCACGATATTTTATTTCACGTCTTTAATGAAAGTTCACACGCGTATTAAAAACTACAAAGTGAAATTTGTAAAGATTTTTGTTTTAGTGTTGTGAAAAAGACCTTTCACAAATAACTTTTTGCATTATAGAATGAACTGTCTCAAACCATCAAATTTTATATCTGCGAAAATACACTTTTTTTTCTTGTAATATTTCAAACTTGAATCCAATTGCTTTGATGTGTTTGACTACATGTTAAAAGAAAGGCAGGAAGATGATTAGTTTAATGAAACCAAAAGAGAGGATGAAAGCATGAGCATTTGAGAAAAAAATGGTGTCATTTTCAGAGTTAGTAGTTTAATAGCTTTACATGGTGGAAAAGTTGTCCAAAATTAAAATTAGCACAAGAGGAAGACAGGCCAGCAAAACATAAAATTCGCTACATTTACAAGCCAAGTTTAATTGAATTACTTAACTCATTGATTAATTAAACATAATGTCGAATATAATATTATGTTTATTTAATTAGCAAGAAGTGAGCGATCCATTGGTTTCATGGAGAAGAAGACAGAAATGACAAAACTCCAACACCTAATGAAAATAAAAGAGTAGGAATTGAAAATTAAGCAAAGAAACAAAGTGTTGAATAATGAAAATAATGGGAGGTAGGTTAGAATGGCCTCACCTCAAATCATCAGTGGGCTTCCGACAAGCATTACTCTATACTGGAATCACTCCAAATTATAATCATAAACTTGGATGAGTTTTTCTTTTCTTTTTCTTTTTTTTGGCATTTTTGCTGAGGTATTGATGTTGAAAAAAAAAGAATGATAGAAATGGAGTGTAAAATTAATTATTTGTTCGTCTTAGGATGTTCCTACAAAATATAATATTACGACATTAAAAAATATTAAAAATAGTAGAGAATTTTGATCTTTTAAGTCTTTAATAGTATCAAGATAAATGAAATTAAATCACGGTCTTAAAATTTTTTGTTACAATTATTGAAATTGAATTTTGACCTATAATTTTTCAATTCAATTACCATTTAAGGTTTTATTTGGTGTAGTGTAAAATATTGAAATGATGAAAAATTAATATGAGAAAAGTAGAGATAATTTCTCTCCGACTACTAGGCATCACAAAAAATTCAAATCCTTATATTCTCTTTCAACATTATCAATATTCAACTAAATTTCTCTTGTTCTCTATAAGAATTGTTACATGATAAGTGTTGATGCCTAAAGTCAGTAAACACCTAACAAGGATGGTAGAGGGAAAAATCACAGTAATTGTGGCGGATTCAAACGATTCATCTCGATAATTTTAAGTGAAAAATTACAAACAGTACTGTAGTCGAAGTTAAAAGGAGAGAAAAAAATGAGGGGGGAGGAGATGGGGTGTTATTCTATGTTGTTTCCTCTTGCCCTTGTTCGATGTAGTTGCATGAGTGTTATAACTCATGGTATTGTTAATGATGAAACAATGTCAGGCTTAGTGGCAGTTTATGGACGAGTTGACAGAGATCAGTCTAACTTTTAATTACTAGACTTTACAGTCCAATCATGTGGGTGGAATGCTGTAACTTCTTATAGTGTATGCTCTCGAGATCATGCATGTCTCTGGTATTCTAGTCTCTGATGTTGCTTTCCTTTGAAGGAATTGTTACCGTGAGACCCCTTGCGAAGTTGCCAAGTGTAAAAACGCTAAAGGTCATTTCCGAAACTTTCGGGTGCGGAGATAACAATAGTATACCAATAAATAATCAATCTTTCAAGATTTTTAAGCGATTCTATTTTATTTGAGATTCATAACATCTTTGACGAGTAATATATTTTAGAGTTGATACAAATTCTTAAAAATGATAATGGATTGTTTTTATAATCTTGAATTTCGTGAATATTAATTAGATGTTTAATATTTTGTTTAGAAATTATTGTTGTTAGTGTAAAAAAAGTTTACGAAAGAAAGAGAGAATATGATTATCTTTAATTTAAAGTTTTAATCTCAATTATTAAACTTAATTAAACAAACAATAAAAAAACATGTAAAACAAAATAATTTTATATTATAGAAATGATCTTAACTCTCTTGATATAAAATCATGCACGGGCTATGAACATATACTACTTTGTAATCACATTTAGACTATTAAAAAAAAATCATGCACGAGCTAAACCGCTTAACAATCCTTGAATTCATAGACACAGAGCTGGAGCTGGAAATAAATTTATTCATACATAAAATATAATATTCATCAGAACTCAGAATATGCTGTGAAAATTATTTGAGTTAAAATGTTTGAAAAATGGACTCAACCTATCAGAGATATTCACATAAAAGTTCAATTATTCAAAACGATCGAATAAGGGATAACGTTTTTAAATCTGTTTAATGACCTAACCTATCAAAAAAGGTTAAATAAGTGTTTATTGTTTTTGAATTTGTTCATACAAGAGCTTAACATTTTTGAACTTGCTAAAATAAGAGATTAAATGGTAAATCTTTATTCGATTGCTTTAAAAGGTTAAACTTTTTACTTGAACAGATTCAAAAACATTAAAATTTTATTTGATCATTTTAAAACATTAAGTACTTATGTGAATAACTACTAAAAGATTAAAACCTATTTGAATATTTAGCCAATTATTTGCAAAAGAAGAACAGAAAGGTTGAAGAACAACGTTATCGTGTGGGCTTTTTAGCCATGAAAATATTCAGTCCATTCTAACTCAAATCAGTAAATAATTGGAATGACAAGTGTGGCCCATTTGGTCCAATTACTCTCTACCTATATCATCATCATTACCTTCAATAATTGGTATTTTAAGGGAAAAAAATGTTTTTCACCACGTTTGAAAAATGGCTACAATTATTATTTTGGACTCAAACAATGTGATAAAGTACATTTTTGACGATGAGATGGACTAATTGGCTTAGTGGCTAAGATGTTCATATTGGTATATCTTGTATGGGTTCGAATTTCGATATATGAATGTAATTAGGGATGGGCACATGTCGATTTTTTTGCCCACCTGAACCCGACCCGAAAATAAATACTATAAACCCGAACCGGACCCAAAAATGAATACATCAAACATGATCCCGACCCGACCTATAGAAAAAAATTAATTTTAGGGGTCTAATTGTAAAAAATAATTCTAGGGGACTTAATCATAAAAATTATAATTTTAAGGACTAAATTATAAATAAAAATTCAATTTTAAGGACCTAAATATATATATATATATTAAGAGGGGTTATTTATAAATATCCCTAAAAATTTAGGTGAAATTACACACTTAATCTCGAGTCGGATATTTCTCACCCTAAATTCGGCATGACCCGACTTGAACCTGATTTTTTATTTAAAAATTCAACCCGATCCAACTGGGTTGAGTCGAACCCCGACCGGATCAGATAAAATGCCCATCCCTAAATGTAATACATCCTTATTTAATAAAAAGAATACATCTCGACACATTTGTTAAAAAGTACTCCATCATATCTATAAAAATATGTTTTATATTGACTTTTTACATAATTTTAAAAAAAATTCTTTTTATGAGATATGTGATGTAAATTGTAAACTAATTAAAATTATAATTTAATTCTTAAAAAGTTAAATTTTGTTTTTATTGAGAAACTTATAAAGGATAAAAAAATGTAACTTGTAAAAATTGTTAAACTTTTCAAAGGGATAATTTTAAAATATAAATGGTAACGAAGATTTAGGGTTAAAGTATCAAAACAGTTTTAGTATTATATTTTAATTCTCTATTAAAAATGAAAAAAAAATGTTTTTTTATATTTTGAAAAATATAAAACTTAAAAGAAAAAAATGACTAAATTGATATATTTTTAAATATGAAGGGTTAAATTTATTAAAAGATAAATTACATCGGTGACCACTAAACTAATTGGGGTACATATTTTGACCACCAAACTATCGAACTCGTCAATCAAACCACCAAAATCATTAAATTGACATATTTTGACCACCGGCGTAAAAAAACTAGTGGATGGGTGACGTGGCAGTTAACAAAAATTTGTAAAATTACACATTTCGTCCATGTTATTTACCTATTATATCAATTTGGTCATAATTTTAATTTAATTTAATAAAATTAACCAACCAACTAAATGACGACACATATCCCATCTATTTTTAAGTTTTAATTTATTTAATTTAATAGATTTAATCAACCAACCAGATGGTAACACGTGTCATCATCTGATTGGCCGTAAAGAATGAGAAGAAATAAATTGAAAGGGCGATTGCTCCCATAGAGATTTGATCTCGCGCCAACCACATAGAAAACTCATGCTCTAGCTGCTGAGCCAAGTTCCCTAATCTAGTATAAGATACTAACCTATTTTATTAAACAATTACTTTGTTGGTGAAAACTAAAGGATTTTTAAAGAAGAAAGAGGATCTAAGCATGGTTTTTTCATGTGGTTAGGCGCGTGATCAAATTTCTATGAGAGCAATCTCTCTTCCATTTTATTTCTTCTCATTCTTTACGGTCAATCAGATGATGACTCATGTCACTATTTGGTTGGTTGATTAAATTTATTAAATAAAATAAAATAAAACTTGAAAAATAATAGGACACATGTTGTCATTTGGTTGGTTGATTAATTTTATTTAATTAAATTAAAATTAGAACCAAATTGATATAATAGGTAAATAATAGGGATTAAATGTATAATTTTACAAATTTTTGTTAACTGCCACATCACCCATCCGTTAGTTTTTTAACGGCGGTGGTCAAAATAAGTCAATTTAATAAGTTTGGTGGTTTGATTGACGAGTTCAACAGTTCGATGGTCAAATTAGGTACCCAATTAGTTCGGTGGTCATTGGTGTAGTTTACCCTTTATTAAATTATATTGTGTTAGCAGTAAATTGATAAGATATATAAGTTTTGAGGACTAAAATTGTCATTATACGAAATCTTGTTAAATATTTATTTATATTTTAACAGAGATGTGATTCAATCATAACTAAACCTTTAATCAAGTGATTTAATTGTAACTTTTAACAATTTAGTGATCCAATCGTAACTTTATTAATAATTGAGTAACCTCTAATGTAGTTTATCCAACTTAAAAAGCAGAGAAAAAGAAGGAAATGGGAGCGAAAAAGCAGCAGAATTTGCACTAGGAAGCGACGTAGCACAATTCCCCATCCGTGCCCTTCAACTCTCTCTCTCTCTCTTTCCGTCGTGAACATCGCCGTTCCTCTCTGACCGCCCCCGGAATTTTCGACGCCGGTTCCAATCTCTATTCCTCTCTTCTTCACCTCCATGACTGCCTAACTGTTAAATCTGTAAGTTTCTATTTTTTTCCTCTTTATTTTTGTTGTGTTATAGATGATATCTTTCGGCTGTAGAAAAGCTTGAAATTGGATCAGTGTGTGGAATACCAAACGCTTCCGATTTTTAGCCCTAATTGAAGCTTTATATATTATAGATTTCGTTTTAACTTTTGAGCCATATTTTTGGTAGAGCTAGTAAATGTTTGAACCGGCGATTCTTTGCTTCTTTTAATTTTTTTAGTTATAAAAGTCAAACAAAAATATGCTCTCGAGTGGTTGAAGGCTTTAATATGTAAATATTCGCGTCTTAAATGTTTTAATTTGCATTATTTTTATTATAGATTTGGAGTTTGCCAGGTATATGAATGATTAATTGAGGAAGATGGTCTCAACTAGTTGGGTTTTTTCTCCATTATTGTTATACCTCAGCTTAACTGTGTTATTTGCTACTAATTACTTTCAATTTTACAATGTTTTTTGGGGGTCTAAAGGCATCAAACTCTCTGCATATTTAACTTTTAATACTAATCTTTGTATTCTTTAGTTTCGATCTTGTAATACTGAGGGAAATGAATTAAAAATGTTAAAATTCTTTTTTTTAAATTAAACTTAGTCAGTCAAGTGTGGTTAGCTTGATTTGAGTTTGTTTAGTTGTTTGCATTTGTATTTCTTTTCAAATTATGAGTTCCAAATTGTGCTGTTTTATAACTGACAAATGTTTATGTTTTACAGGAAATACTTGCAGCTTATCCTCTATGCAGTACTTCACCTTGTGTTTTGAATCAGTGGTGTGAATTTGTAATACTATACATTTTTTAGGTGTATGAGTGATCATGGGGTCAGCTTGTTGTGTAGCTTCAAGGGAAAGAACTCTTCCAAAAAGAACTGGAGGTGAGACTTTGAATGGAAATCTGACATGTTCACCATCATGGAGTTTCCGCTGGGATAATCGAAGATGTGTGACTGATGAATTTGAAGAGCCTTCTTATCAGATGTCTAATAGAGTTGGCAGAAGTGTTAGCATGGAGAGGAGCGGGACATTAGGTTCCGGTAGGCGTAAGGTTTCTGGCCAAAGAAGTGCACTTGAGATTGGGAACTATGAAACACCCACTTCTCAAAAATCGCCAATCCATGAAGATATGGGAGGGAATATGATGATCCCCTCTTCAGGTAACTTTATTTTCTAATATTGTCAATATGCCTTTTTTACTGTAAGCATCTTGACTGTACATGAGATACCAGGAAACTTTTGCTTAGAACTTGTGTTCTATGTTCAATTTTTGGAAACTATGTCGTGTATAATTTTGTCTCTTAACTTGTATGCAGAAGGCTCTAGCCTCTAATTGTCTTCTATCCCAACTACTCTACCTTTAGTGTGCAGGATTGCATGGTATTTGAGTAGTTGAATTCAGTATCATAAGAATAAAACTTCATGTATGTTTATTCACTAGTTATACGCGTTGTGTTGTTGTGTTATTGTGTTATTGACGACTCTTATTCTTTGTTCTCCCATTGCAGTTTTTGGTAGTAGGGCTTGTTGTCAGTTCCCACTTTTCTATTACATGTTTCTGTTGTGTTTGATATTGTTTTGTGTTGTTGCTGCAGACGTATCTAGGGCAAGCAATTATTCCACTGAGGTAAGTCTGAATAGTTGAAAAAACTTTTTTGCTTGTATGTATTGTCTCTTTATCTTTTGGATCCTCTAGCCTGATCTATCACTTTTGATGGTCTTTAACATGCCCTTCTGGTTATTCTCAGGCAAAGAATTTGGCAGAATCACCAGATATCGTGGATTCATCTGCACCAAAGCTATCATTTTGTATGCCTTCACCATTCTCACCACCAATTACAAAAACTTTGTCTGGCCGTGGCCGTTCACTTCCTTTCAATTCCACCCCATCTAGACGGGCTCGCCGTTCACCTGGGCACCGGCTATTGAGGCAGGTCTCTGATAGTCGAATCCTTGGACTTAAATCACCGAATAATTATTCAATGTCTGAAGGAAGGTCATCTTTTGTGCTCTCCACATGTAGCAATGACTTGACAGCTGGATCTTATGGTGGCTCTTCTGATGGATGGTCCATGCGCACTTTTTCTGAGCTTGTGGCCTCTTCTCAAAGAGAAAGATGGTCTTTTGACAGTGAACACTTTGGTTCTGGTGATGGCAAGATAAGTCGATGTAGCAGCAGGTTATCATATTCTCCATCCATAGATACGCGAACTTGTGGGGCTTGCTCGAAACTTTTGGCTGAGAGATCATCGTGGAGCGGCAATGAAATTTCAGTGGTAGCCGTACTTGTCTGTGGACATGTCTATCATGCTGAATGCTTGGAGACAATGACACCAGAGACTGACAGATATGACCCAGCCTGCCCGATATGTATGGTTGGAGAAAAGCAGGTCTCAAAGATGTCCAGAAAAGCTTTGAAAGCTGAAGCGGAGTTGATGGCGAAACATCTCAAGTTATTCAAGAATAGAGTTAAAGATAGCTTTGTTGAAGGTGGTTGTAATGATTTTAACCATCAACAAAGTGCCAAGCTAGAAGGAAAAGCTCCAAAGTTAGAACCCAGTTCAAGTAGGAGAAGCTCCCTTGCAAAGCCTTTCTTGAAACGCCACTTCTCAATTGGGTCGAAGTGTCGATCACTATCAGAAAATGGTTCTGCCAGGAAGAAGGGGTTTTGGGTAAGATATAGGAAAGACTGAGTTCCCTCCTGTACCTCTTTCCGTTTAAGAGAGAAGCTCGGTCTTCTCCATGAGTCAGACTTCCAATCCCCCACTGCAATAAGTTAGAGATTCTCCACCCTTTTTACACTGACCCATTTTATAACTCGTGCTCCTTTGCGTTTTTGGTTGCCGACGAATGACGATAACCTGGTGCTGGGTAGGGCATGAGTTATAAATGTGTAGTATATGATATCTAATGGTCAAAGACGTAGGTAATGAAGCTATTTTCTTGATTTTTAGATGTCAAGTAAGTTTTATGTTTTGGTAGGGTTGGTGCAAAGATGTGTTGGGTATTTAAGTGTACACGCTATTCTGGAATCTGGATGACTGATCTGAAAGGGAACCTACAGTTTCAGCCACTGATTGGGAAAATGATTACCAACCATTATATTTGTATTGTCCTTCTGCCTCTCTATTCTTCTTTGCTGTAATCTTATAACTGAGGAAAAGTTATATTGTTAGCATTTGAAAAAATTAATGCATGCATAATTATTTTAGATATTTAGTTAGGAATTGAAACCCTATTTTTTGTGTCTTTATTTATGTTCCCACATTAAAAAAATAGGTTTAAGTTTATGATTAGGGGACCACAACCTAGGGAGAAGAGGGAAAAGAGAGAGTGTCAACTTGAGAGCTTTAAGTTTAACTAAAAATTGTTGATAGAGCAAGGTGAATTTTTAAAGTTTAGTGTTTAAGACTTAAAATTTAGGGTTAGAGTTTAAAATTTAATTTTTTTTATTATTGTTGGAGTATAGAAAGAAACGTAATTTTTTGGTGGCAAGTGTGCAGGGGGCCACTTGAAAAATGGTAGGATAAATATCATTAATTATTAAATGGGAACTTTTTTATTTTTGATCTCTTAAAAATTAATGATTCAATTTATGTCCTTTGAACACAATTTTAAAATCTTGATTTCGCTCTTGCAAATGTGGATGGAATAGAGATTATTTGGTCTTCGTTTATTGCTTTGGGTTAGGTGTCAAAGGGATTACGAGTATATATATTCTTTTTTGGATAACATAAAGAATTGGGTAAATCACACCCGCGATGACTACCGAACTATTTGAGGATATTTATTTTGACCACTAAATTAGGTAATTCGTCAATCAGACCACCAAATTTATTAAATTAACATATTTTGACCATCACCATTAAAAAATTGACGGATGAGTGACGTGGCAGTTAACGAAAATTTGTAAAATTATATATTTGGTCTATATTATTTACCTATTATATCAATTTGGTCCTAATTTTAATTTGGTCTATATTAATTAAAATTAACCAACCAACCAAAGAACGGCACGTATCACCATATTTTAATGTTAAATATATATATAAACATATACTAGACCCTTAAAAAAGTTTTCATTTTAAATTCAACACATTTCCTATTTGTGTTTTGATGATATAATATATCCATGTAATGTTGTTTTCAAATTATTACGACGCTTGATATTTTAACAACTGGTTTACGCAGATTTTGAAAATTACCCTTGTGAGTTGTATTCATGTTAGTTTTTGTATTGAGTTGCATCACTTTCAATATTTTAATAATTTGATTGAAAATTACCTTTACGAGTTGTATTCATGTTAGCGTTTGTATTGAATTACATCACTTTTATGAGTTCATTTAGGGTGGCAATCGGGTGGGGAATAACTAAAAATTATAGGGATCTGAACTGAGGAGTATGGAGAATAACCAAAATCTTCACCTACGAGTAAGGGTGGGTATTGTCGGGTACCCGGTTCATCCGGATACCTCATCAAGCGGCCCGTGTCCCGGCCCATTATATCCGGGTACCCGAGTAATCGGGTTCCTATTTTTTTAATTCTAAAATTAAAAAAAAAATCACATGTTAAACACAAAAATATTAAAAAAATTAAACTTAAAACTTAAAAGAATATAATACAAACATAGAAAAAATGTAGGGATTTAAACTTAATTTTATAGTGAAAATATTAAGAAACATAAAATAAAAATATAATTTTAATATATATTAATTTTTATCAGGTCGGGTCGGGTACCCGATAAGGGGAAACTTTCGGCCCGTGTCCCGAGAAATTTGCCGAGTCGGGTACCTGGCCCGGTTGGGTAATTTTTTTCGGGAATTACCCGACATATTAGGTTCGGGTCGTCAGGTTTTCGGGTCGGGTCAACCGGGTCGGGTATTTTTGCCCACCCCTACCTACGAGAACGGGGACGAGAAAGTTTTATCACCGAAACTCAAATGGGAATGTGAACGGAGATTGATATATCCGAACCCGTAGGGATAACCGAATCGTACTCGTATAAATCACCGTGAGAATCCCTAAAAATATCTACAAAGGATCTCGGTATTTTACAAAATTGGATGGCCATAAAGATAATTTACCCCTTTTTAACAAAAATTCTCAAAATATTTAATTGAATTCTACAAAACTGTACCCGCAAAAACTAAAGACGAAATAAAAAATATAAAACCGTGCCCGAGCCGCAATTATCACCCCGTATTGTATTCATGTTTACTTTTGTATTGTATTTTATCGCTTTTATGGATAGTATATTAAAATGTATTTTGTGAAGTTTGTCGTAGTGATTAATCTTATGCAAATTTTAAAATGTTAATAAAATTTTGTAGATTTTTTTGTCATGTATTACTTTTTAATTTCAAGGTTTAGGATTTATGTTAGGGTTTAAGAATTTAGTTTGTAAGATGTAAAATTTAATGTTTATAGTTTAAGGTTTAAATTTTAAGGTGTTAGGATTAGGGTTAAGGATTTAAGTTTAAGATTTTGTACCTTAAATATAAATGGTTGTGTAAACAAAATATAACTCAATTGTTATATCTTATTGTCTTTTATCTTGTTTGTCATGATAACTCATTTTGACCAACAATGATTGGGTACAATTACAATGTGCGTTGCTTTCCTAAAGAGAAAATTAAGATTTAAATTTTGGAGATGATGTTATTGGAAGAAAGAGTCACATATCCTGAACATAGATCATAAAATGGACATGTATTATACCAAAAAAATAACTTGTTTCAACTTTAAACTTATTATTCAAAAATTAGATTATTATACATGTTACATAATAATAAAAGGGTAATTATTTCATGCACAAGCACTTTATGTTAGGGTTTAGGGATTTTGTTTAGGGTTTAGGGGTTTTAGTGGACGAGTTTTGAATTTATAGGATGTTGTTAGAACTTAGGGTTTGTGGTTAAAATTTTAGGTTTATAGGTTAAAACCTAAATTCATAACCATATTACACTAAAAATCAAACCCTAACATCTAAACCCTAAACTCCAAAATATAAACCCTAAATTATAAATCTCCACTTAAACCCTAAACCTTAAATCAACTCCATAAATTCTAAAATTAAGGTGTTTGTGAAAAATTTTTGTTTTTAAACAGTGCATGTTACATTTTCCCATAATAAAATTATAATATTACTTGATTTTCTAAATCGAAACAATAACATATATTAAAGAAGATGCTAATACGTCTATATGAGGTTCATCCAAGTGATAAGCACTTTGGTATCTCTTAAGCAGGTCTCTAGTTCGAGACTTAGTTTATAGAAAATAGCCTTGTTGAAAGACTCACCCATTAAAATTAAGTATACGACACGAGACGATTTATATTAGTCAAGACTAAACTTTGAAAAACCGAGTGAAAAAAGAAGAAAGATGCTAATACTGCCAATGCCTCGTGGCATTGGCATTCTAGAGGAGTATTTAGGTACTCTCACCACTTGTGTAACAACTAATTCTTTTGAGTATAAGAAAGGGTTAACTATTGTGATGATCACTTATGTTTCTCCTTAATATAAAGTTGGTCATCGATTATGAAAAATGACCAATAAGGTCTTACGTTTTTTGAGCATAAATTTTTGGTCATTTAGCCGTTTGTTACCGTTAACCTTTGACGGGAGTTTAATCTGAAACAATTTTTTTTACCTAAACAGTCCCTAAACTATTTTTTCACTCATATTTTGACCACCGAAATAAAAATAATTTGTATAATTTCACATTTAATCTTGCACATTTACATTTTTTTATTTCTTCTTCATCTAACTCAATCTCTAATTTTCTACTATATTAATCCTTCACATTTACATTTTTTTATTTCCTCTTCATCTAACTCAATCTCTAATTTTCTAATATATTAATCCTTAATTCACACTGTATATTATAATTCATCACCGTATATATCCATGTTTCAAATAATGTTTGTAATCCTCAATTCAGAATTTTTAATCTTTCAAAAAATCCCGAAATTTTGAAAATTTTACAAAACAGTCCTCAGATCCCTAAAATTACCCAAACTTAAACCCCCAAATTGTCGCCGCTTCCACCGTCAATCGACACCCATGACAACACCCCTTTGGTCTCCGAATCATGGCGGTCATTTCTCCCAATATGGCGTCACTAAAAACGGCGAACGACGTGCAACCGAACTTCAAACGCGAAATCCACGTTTGGTTAGCACGTCATTCACCATTTCCGGTGACGCCGTGTTGGGAGGAATGTACACCATGCTCCGACGACCAAAAGGAGTGTGGTCAAGGGTGGTGATCGGCGATAGAAGCGGTGATGATTTTGGGGTTTGGGTTTGGGTAATTTTAGGGATTTGAGACTGTTTTGTAAAATTTCCAAAATTTCCAGATTAAAGATTAAAAATTCTGAGTTTTTTTTTCATTAGATTGATTTTAAAAAATAAAAAATAGTGCCACATGTCGAGCATTGATTGGTTGATAATTTTTTAACACCCCTTTAACGGCCTGACACATAAAATTATAACGGTTGAAATTCTGGGCACCTATTTTTACAAAAAAAAAACTTTAGGCACCTAAAGTTCAAAAAATGTATACTTTAGGCACCTATTTTCATTTAAGCCTTTCGAATATACTATGTAAATATTGTTACACGTAAATTGGGCATTGTTTTGTATTGAACCATATTAAGAATTACAAACATTATTTGAAACATGGATATATACAGTGATAGATTATAATATACATTGTGAATTGAGGATTAATATAATAAAAAATTAAAGATTGAGTTAGCTGAAGAAGAATATGGAAAATGGCGGAGGTGAGAAGAAATAAAAAATACAAATGTGGAGGATTAAATGTGTAATTATATAAATTATTTTTATTTTGGTGGTTAAAATAAGAGTGAAATAATAGTTTAGGGACTATCTAGACAATTTATCTTTTTCTTATTATCTCATATCAGCCTCCCGTTAACATTTAACGACAACAAACGGCTGAATGACAAAAAATTTACACCCCGAAAACGTAAGTGACATTACTGGTCATTTTTCAGAATCAATGACAAACTATGTACTGAGTTTCTTATGTGTTATTTGAATGTTCAAGATTAAAATTGTGAAGAAATCCTAGAGAATTCAAGGGTTGAGCAATCAAATAGGAGGAGTAAAGGCATAGTGATCAAGGATTTCAACTAAACTTTGGAGTATTGTGAGTGTAGTTATTTTAGGGTTATGACTAGTGTCCTAACCAATGCTTTTATGTTTGTTTGATGAATTAACATGAAGTATGAAATGAATTTAATCAAGGATTGGTAATTTAAAATGTAAAGGAAGAATGATAAAAGGAAAATGGATAAAATATTACATGTTTAGTGCTAATTATGAATGTTAGTGATCATTGTTGTTTGCTATGATTTAATGGCTTGTCGAGCTTCATGATATGGACTTATATGTGACTTTAAGTCACTGTTTTTGGTGTATAATTGAATGAAATATCATGCTAAGCTTGCTGGAAAATTTCACGAGTGATGATTGTTACATGTTTAATGATTTGGTATCATGTATAGACTATGTGACCTTGTAATATGTTTATGAAACAATTGGTTGATATGGTTGAAAATTTAAAAGACTTAATAAGTCCTTGGTTGACTAGTGGTCCTTAGGTAGAAGGGCATGCCTTAGAGTCTGAGCTCTACTAATTTAAAGGTGGTTAGTCACCTATTGATGCAATGGACATCTACTATTAAAAGTTACATGTTGAATGGTGTTGTTAGACACCTTGATACATTGAGTATCTACTAATCTTTGGTGCTTTGAGTATCTACTGT
This sequence comes from Hibiscus trionum, assembly GCA_030270665.1. Classification (NCBI taxonomy): domain Eukaryota; kingdom Viridiplantae; phylum Streptophyta; class Magnoliopsida; order Malvales; family Malvaceae; genus Hibiscus; species Hibiscus trionum. Next base: position 4,755,964 of record BSYR01000016.1, read on the forward strand.
TATATGTTGGTACTTGATACCTATTGACTTGATTACCTAGTCCACTGAATCATCCAAGGCAACACTTATTGAACTTGCCACAAGACTATACATGATTGAATGAAACTTGAAATGGTATATGATTATATGTTATATGAAATGATATGCTTAAAATGGATAGCGAATCTATACGAATGAACATTGATATGATTCTTGCTCTTTGGTTGTGTTGTATAATGTTGTGTTTGATTGATATTGAACATGTATATGTTTATATGTATAGATAATATGATATAAATGGAACTAGCTAAGTAATATTGGATACATTATATAAGACATTAAAAGACTCAATTAGTAAGTTATAAGAACTGCCTTACTAAGTACATATCATACTTATCACTCTTCTGTTTCCTTCTTCCAAAATAATAGGTCTATGACATCCGAAAGCACTCTGTTTTGATCCGAGAGCTAACACAAGCCAAGATTCAAGTATGATATAAGCTTTGCTTAGACTCCTAGATGGTGACATAGGTATATGTGTTAGAATTATGTCACATGCATTTTAGAACTTTGGATATGTAGTTTGGTTTATAAAGGTTTATTACATGATTTACATGATATGTAATGGATGATCAAGTTGATATGATTTTATTTTGAGATGTATATACAAGGTTTTGTTTGATTATGTCTAGATATGAATTATGGATATGTCGTGAGTTGCTTAAGTAGGTGATCGATTCGAATAATAGTATATTGAACATGAATGATATGTTAATTTAACTAGGGAAAATGTATATAGAATTTGCTATGGTTATACGATGTATTCGAATGATATATATTATGTTTGAATTTATATATGTTTATTTACATGATCTTAAGAAGAAATATGTATCTAAATGATGGATTGAGATATATCAATGTGGTTGATATGTTTTGTTCAAATCTTTAGGTTGTTTAGAACCATTCAAACATGGCTATAGTTTTATATGTTGTTTAGGTCAAATTTACAATTGTGTACATGTATAGTTAAATGAAATAGGATGATTTGTTAAGTTGTTGATTCATTTGTTTAGGATGAACAGTATGGTTAACATGTTAGTATAAGTTGGGTAATATTGTATGATAACATGTGTACATGCCTTGTTAATGAGATAGCTGAATACTATTCATGTATGAATTGTATTGGTTTGATTCCAATATGGATAATTGAAAGTGTATAGATGTTATAAGAAGGTTAAAGTTTAGTGCAAGTATGTTATTTGTTAGAAAAGTTTTTGTTGGCTCACCTAAGTGTACTATTTGTTATAGAATGTTAATATGTTATAAGTTGTGTGTGAAACCGATATTTTAATTTTGATATAACTAAAGAACCTAAGGACTAAATTGAAAATGTGAAAACGAATTTTTAAGTCCTCAAACATCCCTATATGTTTTGAAGAATATGCCTAAGTTAAAAACTAAGTTTATCAAATATTTTCTAAGTGTTCTTAAAGCCAAAACAGTGATTTTCGAGTCACCGTTTCGAAACGGCCTAAGACGTTTCGAAACAGTTTTGAAACTGTGAGTCCATGTTTCGAAACGGGTATCGAAACGATTTCAACACTGTCAACCCGTGTTTCGAAACTTGCTTTAGAACAAAGAGACACCGTATCGAAACGACATCTAGTGTTTCGAAACGGTTCTTAAATTGATTTGAAAATTATGACCGTTGAATGTTTTTAACTAATTTTTAACAAACTGTTAAGGCGTATCGAAACGATCTAAAGCCATTTCGATACGATCCTTGACAGTGGCAAAATGTTTCGAAACAAGTTTCAAAACGAGTCTTAGCGTATCGAAACAGGTCTGACCGTTTCGATACAGGCTCTTTAATGCACCCCAACGGCTCTTTCTATTTTGGTCTGTTTCGAAACAGGGTCGGGCGTTTCGAAACGGTTGGCTGCAGACTACATTTATGGAGGGGAGATAACACCCCCAACGACTCTATTGATGAATGCAACAACCACAATGGCTAGAATTCAATGAGAAGGTATAAAAGGGACCTCTAAAAGCTTCAACAACAACTATTAATCCTAAAGCAAACATCCAAACATCAAATCCAAGCATTTGTGCCTAAATCCCATTATTGTCTTGTAATTCCAATTGTATTTTTCATTCTTATCATTTCAATTGGGTTGAGTGCTTGTAATTGGGCTAGTTTATGTATTGAGAGATACTTGTTTAGCCAACAAATTCTTTGTTTCAATTGTGTGAGGATTGGGTCAAATTTTAGGTAGAAAATTTGACCGAAAATTGTAAGGGTTACCTCCTTAGCCTAGAAAAGGGGAAGAGCAATTAGTGGAATTGTTGCAAATCTTTAGTGAAGCTAAGGTAGTGAATGTATAGTTCATTTGGAACTTGAACCACTCTAAAATTCCTTGTCAATCTTTTTATTTGCAATTTCCACCACCAAGAACATTAAAAAATCCAATTCACCCCCCTCTTGGTTTAGTTCGATCATTTGATCCACTCAACAATTGGTATCAAATCCCACCTCTTTGAGGATTAACAACCACAAGAGGAGTTCTTAGGAAGAGTGTGATCATCCAAAAATCAAGAGATAGCTTCTACCTCCGGTTCGGGCATGTATGAGTCTCAATCCACTACAAAACGACCATTCTTCAATGGTGACAACTATCCGTTTTGGAAGAATAGAATGCGTCTCTTCATCAAGTCTAATGACTACTTGGTTTGGGATGTCATTGAAGATGGCCCTTACATTCCATTGAAGCAAGATAGTGAAGGGAAGATGGTTTTGAAGAAAAAGGTGGAGATGAGTGAAGAAGAAAGGAAGAAGATCCAAATAAATGACAAAGCTCTCCACATGCTTTTTTGTTCTTTCGGTCCGGACATCTACTCCAAAGTATCATCCATTGAGAGTGCCAAAGAAGTGTGGGACACTCTTGAGACTACCTATGAGGGAACCAATAATGTCAAGGAAACTAAGATTGGAATTCTCAATCTTAGTTATGAAAATTTCAAGATGGAGCCCGATGAGACGGTGTCCAAGATGTTTGATTGTTTCTCCACTATAGTCAATAGGCTTAAAGGATTTGGAGAGACAATACCGGAAGACAAGCTTGTCCGGAAGCTACTCTACTCACTTCCCGAATCTTGGGATGGGAAGAGAACCGCCATCATAGAAACTAAAAATTTGAAGACTTTAAAGCTTGATGAGCTAGTGGGTTCTCTCCTTACTCATGAGATTATGAAGCAAGGAAGGGAAGAAGAGAAGAAGAAGGAAGAGAAGAGAGTAGAAAAGCTAGAGGTGGAAAAGAAGAAGAAGATAAGAATAGCTCTCAAAGCTTCATTACTTGAGGAGAGCTCTTCTAGTGATGAGGATGAGCTAGAAGAATTGGCAATGTAGCCAAACGGTTCTCACGCTTTATGAGGTCCAACCGGGGAAGAAAAATTCAAAGGAAGATGGACTTAAAAGGTAAAAACAAAGAAGAAGCAAGGGATCAAATCATTTGCTTCGAGTGCAATAAACCCGACCACATACGTTCGGAGTGCCCTCAACTCAAGAAGAAGAAGCTCAAAGCCAAGCTTGCTACTTGGAGTGATGAGGAGTCATCCGAGGATGACGAACAAGAAGTGGCCAACCTTTGCCTCATGGCACTTGAGGAAGATTCCTCCATGGTAACCTCTAACTCATCATCTTTAGATTTTACATATGATGAATTAAATGATGCATATGATGATTTGCAAGAGGTCTTTGATGAATTAGTTGAGAAATACAAGGAGTCGGTCATTAGGAATAAAAAAATTATTTTGGAACTAAATAATAAAAATGACTCACTCTCTCAAGCTAATTTAAAATTTGAGAAAAAGATATTAGGGTTGAAAGATGAACTAAAATTTTTTCAAGATGAAAATATTGACCTTAATAATCTTTTATCTCAATGTAATAGTGAACACCAAAAGGTGTTAGATGAGCTAAATAAGCTCAAATAGTCTTTTAAAAATGTTGGTAGTGTGAAGCATGAAATAGGTGAATCTTCAAAAACAAACCAACCTAAGAAAAAGACTAATTACTACAAACAAGGTAGCTTTCCTAGACATAGTAGAACTAAAAGGATTAGAAGTGTATGGGTTCTTAAGGAACTTGTAAAATCTAATAACATTGTTGCTATGTCATCTTGGATTCCTAAAGGAACCAAGGTATTGGGAGCTAACACTCATGAACCCAAAATGATTTGGGGTACCAAAAACAAAAGCTTAATATCTTTGTTTGTAGGGGGAGCATTGCTACAAGGCCAAAGCACAAAGTCAAAACTCATGGTACCTTGATAGTGGATGCTCAAGGCATATGACCGGAGACAAGAGTAGATTCATGGATCTAAAGCCAAAAAGTGGAGGAGTGGTGACATTTGGTGACAACTCCAAAGGCTACATTAAAGGTATTGGCTCCATAGGTAATCACTCTACTATTCTCATTGAAAATGTCTTGTATGTCAATAGTCTTAAACATAACTTATTGAGCATAAGTCAATTGTGTGATAAAGGATTTAATGTTTTATTTGATAAAAATGGGTGCAAAATTGTTGACATTAAATCTAATAATATTATGATCATAGGTCATCGTATAGGGAACATATACATGGTGTATCTAGATGACATACATACATCTCATGCATTCTTAGTAGCACAAAATGAAAATGATGCATGGTTGTGGCATAGGAAACTAGGACATGCTAGCATTAGTGTTTTAGAAAAACTAGTTTCCCTTGATCTAGTTAGAGGTTTACCCAAGATTAAATTCTCAAACGATAAAATTTGTGATGCATGCTCTAAGGGTAAACAACATAAGTCTTCCTTTAAATCCATTAATGATGTTTCTACAAGTAGATGTTTACAACTTATCCATATGGATTTATTTGGGCCAATTAGGACTATGAGCTTGGGTGGTAAATCTTATGCATTTGTACTTGTTGATGATTTTTCTAGATTTACTTGGGTTCTATTTTTAAGTACTAAAGATGAGGCTTTAGAAAAATTCATCACATTTTCAAAACTAACCCAAAATGATCTTGAACTTAGAATTTCACATATTAGAAGTGATCATGGAACCGAGTTTCAAAATTTAGGGTTTGAAGATTTTTTGAATGAAAATGGTATTAGCCACAATTTTTCGGCTCCTCGAACTCCTCAACAAAATGGGGTAGTTGAGAGGAAAAATAGAACTTTGCAAGAAATGGCTAGAACCATGCTTTGTGAAAATAATTTACCTAAATATTTTTGGGCGGAAGCCACAAACACCGCTTGCTATATTGTTAACCGAGTAATGATTAGGCCAATTTTAAAGAAAACATCTTATGAGATTTTAAAATCTAAAAAGCCTAACATTAGCTATTTTCACCCTTTTGGTTGCAAGTGTTTTGTTTTAAATAATGTAAAAGACAACTTAGGTAAATTTGATGCAAAAAGTGATGAAGCTATTTTCATAGGATACTCTTTAACCTCTAAAGCCTATCGAGTATTTAACAAGAGAACTTTAGTAGTAGAAGAATCTATACATGTTGTATTCGATGATAACCTCCTTCCAAGGAAGGATTCTTGTGATGATGATGATGTATGAATCATAAATGCCTTTGATGGAGGACAAACTTCAAAGGAGGATGAGATTCCAACAAAAGAAGAGGACACACAAGATCCACCTCTTGAAGCCTTGAAGGACTTGACTCTTGAGGAAAAGGAAGTGAGCTACCCAAGGGAGTTCAACTATGTCAAAGATGGTGAAATCTTGGGTGATCCATCCAAGGGGGTAACCACTCGATCTTCTCTTAGATTAATGAATCATGTTGCATTTATCTCATGCATAGAGCCTAAGAATATAAAAGAAGCATTGAAAGATGATTTTTGGATTATGGCTATGCAAGAAGAATTAAATCAATTTGAGAGAAGTAACGTTTGGACATTAGTTGATAGGCCTAGTAATCAATCTACCATAGGAACTAAATGGGTCTTTAGGAACAAGCTAGATGAGAGTGGTAACATTGTGAGAAATAAAGCTAGACTAGTAGCACAAGGTTACACTCAAGAAGAGGGAATAGATTTTGATGAAACCTATGCACCCGTAGCTAGAATGGAAGCCATTAGGATGTTGCTTGCATATGCATGTTATCATGATTTCAAGCTTTTTCAAATGGATGTTAAAAGTGGGTTTTTAAATGGTTTTATAAATGAAGAAGTGTATGTGGAACAACCACCGGGTTTTGAAGACTCAAAATTTCCAAATCATGTTTTCAAACTCACTAAAGCTCTTTATGGTTTAAAACAAGCTCCTAGAGCTTGGTATGAAAGGCTTTCAAACTTTTTAATTGAAAAGGGTTTTGAAAAAGGCAAGGTGGACACTACACTTTTTATAAAAAGGTATAAAAATGACATCTTAGTAGTACAAATTTATGTTGATGATATTATTTTTGGTTTTACTAACGAATGTCATTGCAAAGAGTTTGCTAAGCTAATGCAAGGTGAATTTGAGATGAGCATTATGGGGGAGCTCTTATTCTTTTTGGGACTCCAAATCAAGCAAAAGAAGGATTGCACCTTCATCAATCAAGTAAAGTAATAAAGGATATGCTCAAGAAGTTTGGCTTGGAGAATGCAAAGCCTCAAGCCACACCTATGAGCTCATCTACAAAGCTTGACAAAAGATGAAGGAAGTAAGTGTGTCGACTCTAAGCTTTATCGTTCTATGATTGGATCATTGCTTTACCTTACCGCAAGTAGACCGTATATATTGTTTAGTGTTTGCTTGTGTGCTAGGTTTCAAGCTAGTCCTAGAGAGTCTCACCTTATAGCCGTTAAGAGAATCTTTAGGTACCTTAGAGATACTCCTTGTTTAGGTCTTTGGTACCCTAGAGACTCCACCTTCAACCTTCATGCTTATTCGGATGCAGATTATGAGGGATGTAAAATCGATAGGAAGAGTACTTCGGGAACTTGTAAATTCCTAGGTAGTATGCTCATATCTTGGTTCTCTAAGAAACAGAATAGTGTAGCCTTATCTACCACCGAAGCCGAGTACATATCCTTAGGGAGTTGTTGTGCTCAAGTTCTTTGGATGAAGCAACAACTCTTAGATTATGGTATTAAGGTTGAAACCATACCCCTTAAATGTGATAACACTAGTGTTATATGTTTGACAAAAAATCCCATCCAACACTCTAGAACCAAACACATAGAAATAAGGCATCATTTCATTAGAGATCATGTCCTTAAAGAAGATGTGGTTATAGATTATGTTGACACCTTAAATCAATTAGCGGACATATTTACAAAACCTTTAGACAAAGAGCGTTTTTGGTCCCTTATGAGAGAGTTAGGTCTAGCTAGCCTATCTTGACCTTTTAGGACCTCTTTTGTGCTTAAAATTGCTTGATCTTGTGAAATGCCATGTTTATGTATTTTTACTCCTAATTTCATCCATGCCTATAGCTAGGGGGAGTATGTTTATGTTTGCATATGTTTTTCCTGCTCATTCATGTAATTCATGCAAGTTAGGCCTTAGAAAAATTCTTTTTTCTGCACTTTTAGAGCCTCATCTGCACTTCCAGGCCCAGGTGTATCGAAACGGGTCAACCTGTTTCGATACAGATGCTTTAAATTTCTATCTGAGAGAAGGAAGTTTCGAAACACCTTCCAAGGGTTTTGAAACGTTTTGGCTACTGCCAAGGGGTGTATCGAAACAAGTTTCGATACGAGTCAACGGGGATTCGATACGGTCAAACACGTATCGAAACGGTCACCTAGAGTTGAAAAATCGGTCAGACTTTCGTGCTCGCGTTTCGAAACGGTCGACACCGTTCCGAAACGGGTTCACAGACTGCTTTAAAAAGGGCTTTTAATGATAAAGTTATGCTTTAATTAAAACTCTCCCAAACCCTAAAAACCTTAGAATCGATTTTCCCTATAAAAACCCTCTAAATCTCTTTGTTTTCACCAAATCTTGAGGTGTTTTTCTCTTAAACACAAGTCTATGCAAGCTTCAACAATCTTGTGCAAGGATTTTCCTCTATTCATCCAAAATCCCAATTTAAGGTTATTTTCATCTTTTTCTTTTTCCTTCAATTTATATTCGAATCTTAGGTTAGAAAATTTTAATTTTGTATAGTTTATGTATTTTGATACTTGGGTTTTTCAAATCTTGTAAAAAAATTTCAAAATCTTCAATTTTTTTATTCGAATATATAAATTTTCATTCGTATTTTTCTTTACTGTCTTTTTATTATTTTTCTCTTAATTTTGTTGTTGTTTTGTTTTGTTTCTTTGTTTTTAAAATTTGTTTTTAAATCTAAATGGGATTTACCATTGGATTGAATTAAGAAATCTCATGCATACACTTAATTTTTTTTAAATTGCTTGCTTTATATTTTTAGGATGTCTAAGGAGAACGTTAGCAAAAAGCGTAAGACCAATCAAGCAAGTGAATCGAGTATTCGTCCTAATCTCACTCAGCTTTTTCAAAAAAGTCTTCGAACTCAAAAGATGAGGGATCGATTTGCTTATGTCAAGGAGTACGAAGTTCGTCGTGAGCGTGTTATTGATCTCACGTTTCTTGACTCTGAGCGCTTTCTTTTTCGTTACCTCGACCGTTTGAGAGAATGGAGTTTCATTGGTCTTTTGAGCATCCCAGACATTTGCTACAAGCACATGGTACTTCTCTTTTACTCTAATGCTCAATTTATCAATGATGAAGACAACTCCGAAGTTGTTGGCCTTGAGTCTTTTATCTTGGGGAAGAGGATTGTCATTAACATCAGTCTCTTGGAGTCTACGTTTTCTCTTAAGGATGAAGGAATTGAGAATGAGAGTCACTTTGGTTCTCACACAGGTTCGGTGCTTACCTTGGAAGCACACGATAGATTCCTCCATTTGATGGTCTCATGGTTCCTTCGCCCCTCCGGAGGTAAATATTCTCACATTCGTCAAGTAGACTATTTTTGGCTTGAGTGTTTCCGTCGTGGTGAGCGCCCTAATCTTGTTAAGATCATATTTGCCGAGATAGTCAATAATGTTAAGCTTCGTGACACCGATGCCCTGAAATCCTTCACTTATGGAACGGTTTTAAGTCACATCTTTAGCAAGCTTAATCTTGATTGCACCTACGACTCTCCGGAACCCCGCAAGTCAAAAATTGGTGAGTCCTCTCTCCGTAAGTCTGGTTTTCGCTATGTAAACAATGGACATTGGGAACGTGTTGATAGGGAAGCACCTCCTCCTCCTCCCGTTGAACCTCAACCACAAGCTCAAGTTGCGAACAATGAAGCTCTCACGGCTTTCCTTACCGAGCGGTTCAACACTTTGGACACTAACATGTCTAGAGGTTTTGGTGATCTCAATACCCGTTTGCAATCCGCAGAGGATCGACTCCTTGCCAATGAAAATCGACTCCAATCCCTTAAAAATCAACAATCGGCCATGGACATGTCATTCTCCACCTTTTATGGCCAATGGATGAAGTTTCGTCGTTCTCAAGTCAAGAGCGATGATGAGTCCTCGGATGATGATGGTGACGACGAGGCCTAGGATTCTCATGACATATCATATTAGCTATGCATTTTAGGATTAAGTTTGCATCGTTATTTCCATTATGTTTTATGAACCTATGCTTTTAATTTTATTTGGGATTATGATTTGAACTTATTGTTTAAGATTTATGTTTTGGATATTTTAATTTTATGAATTAATATTATTGTTGCTTATTGCTTATTGCTTATTGATTATTGCTTTTAACCCTATTTCTTCTCTTTGAGCCTTGTTTATTATTTTTGATCTAACAAAAAGGGGAGAAGTAATCTAAGAGCCAAAATTCGTTTTAAATGTTTAAAGTGTTTTTAAGTTTTAAATTTTGAATTTAAAATTTAAATCCTTTTAAAACTTTAAAAACCTATCTTAAATTGAGGGGGAGTTAGAATGTATTCGAAACTTTCAAAACTCTTAAAAATTCTAACTTTGGTTTTGTTATATCAAAAAGGGGGAGATTGTGAAACCGATATTTTAATTTTGATATAACTAAAGAACCTAAGGACTAAATTAAAAATGTGAAAACGAATTTTTAAGTCCTCAAACATCCCTATATGTTTTGAAGAATATGCCTAAGTTAAAAACTAAGTTTATCAAATATTTTCTAAGTGTTCTTAAAGCCAAAACAGTGATTTTCGAGTCACCGTTTCGAAACGGCCTAAGGCGTTTTGAAACAGTTTTGAAACTATGAGTCCATGTTTCGAAACGGGTATCGAAACGATTTCAACACTGCCAACCCGTGTTTCGAAACAAGTTTCGAAACGGCTTCAGAACAAAGAGACACCGTATCGAAACGACATCCAGTGTTTCGAAACGATTCTTAAATTGATTTGAAAATTATGATCGTTGAATGTTTTTAACTGATTTTTAACAAACCGTTAAGGCGTATTGAAACGATCTCAAGTCGTTTTGATACGATCCTTGATAGTGGCAAAATGTTTCGAAACAAGTTTCGAAACGAATCTTAGCGTATCGAAACAGGTCTGACCGTTTCGATACGGGCTCTTTAATGCACCCCAACGGCTCTTTCTATTTTGGTCTATTTCGAAACAGGGTCGGGCGTTTCGAAACGGTTGGTTGCAGACTGCATTTATGGAGGGGAGATAACACCCCCAACGGTCCTATTGATGAATGCAACAACCACAATGGCTAGAATTCAATGAGAAGGTATAAAAGGGACCTCTAAAAGCTTCAGCAATAACTATTAATCCTAAAGCAAACATCCAAACATCAAATCCAAGCATTTGTGCCTAAATCCCATTATTGTCTTGTAACCCCAATTGTATTTTTCATTCTTATCATTTCAATCGGGTTGAGTGCTTGTAATTGGGCTAGTTTATGTATTGAGAGATACTTGTTTAGCCAACAAATTCTTTGTTTCAATTGTGTGAGGATTGGGTCAAATTTTGGGTAGAAAATTTGACCGAAAATTGTAAGGGTTACCTCCTTAGCCTAGAAAAGGGGAAGAGCAATTAGTGGAATTGTTGCAAATCCTTAGTGAAGCTAAGGTAGTGGATGTAGAGTTCATTTGGAACTTGAACCACTCTAAAATTCCTTGTCAATCTTTTGATTTGCAATTTCCACCACCGAGAACATTAAAAATCCAATTCACCCCCTCTTGGTTTAGTTCGATCATTCGATCCACTCAACATTGTGCTATTCTGATTGATCGAAGTTATGTGTGTTGTTCATTGTTACATGTTCTATATGTTATGTATTTTGTTCGAGTAACGCCTCACACTCCTAAACCGGTCGTGGGGTGTTACACAAATTTGTATCAGAGCCTTAAGTTATAGGTTTTAAAGTCGTATGAAACATGACATGCATCATATAGGATTGCACTATGCCACCTATGAGTCTTATATCGAACTGCTTATCATTTCGCTCTCAAATTTTGATCTTTATACGACTAATCTAGCCCAAGACGATGAATGTCCCAAAGAATCATCGAATAACAATGGAGATAGTGTTGGAATGCAACCACCCATCCAACCCGAACAACCTCGAGAACCAGTTCCACAACAACCGAAAAATCCGACACTTCAGTCTACTCAACGGGAATGTCTCCTTAGTATGAAGGAGATGTTCGACCAATTAGTATTGAACATAAGACAAGAACAACCAGCCCTGGTTGTTGCTTCCCTGCAACGATCCCCGATTGATAAGCTTGCACAACTTCGAGCTTTCATATTTAACGGTGCAAATGAGGAGAAGTCGGAAGAAGTTAAGCATTGGCTCGAAAGAACGACTCAAATCTTGACTAAACAACTTCAGTTCTCGGACGAGCATAAACTTGAGTGTGCAGTCGCGCTATTAGCCGACGAAGCTCTTAGCTGGTGGGAAACCACGATCCTGACCGCTCCTGCCGAGTCAGTCACGTGAAAATTCTTTATCAAGGAGTTCAAGAAAAAGTACATCAGCGAACAGTATCTAGTTGATCGTCGAAGGAAGTTCTTATATCTAAAGCAGGCCAATCGACCGATTGAACAATACGTCGCTGATTTCTGCAAATACTGCAAATATGGCTCAGAATGCATCAAAATCGAGAAAGACAAGTGCAAAATGTTCATCGATGGTCTGAGCGATGAATTAAGTCTGATGTTTACCGCCCTCTGTATTACGGACTTCCAAACTCTAGTGAATCGAGCTATCGCCACCGAATCCAAAATGAGAACCACAGAAAAACGAAAGAGCGGTTATCGGGCTAATAAGAAATGAAAGAATGACGATAAGTCACGATAGTCGAAGAAACCTAAACATCATAAGGAAGCCTCCTCCAATTATACTCATGTTACTCGAAGTAATTTCCAATCTCAACACTCGAGTAAGATGGCTATCCCGGTTGTCTCTATCAGCAGCACAGGAAATACGGAAAAAGCTCCTACTTGCAAGTTCTGTCAAAAGCAACAATTCGGCCAGTGCCAAATCCAATCCAACCTTTGCTTTGCTTGTGGTGGTGATGACCACTATATCCGGGATTTCCCGAAAAGAAATGATCAATCTTCTGCTCGACGCTCTAATCCGAGCTTTGTGCCACCTGGCCGAAACAAGAACCCGAGACAAGCTCAATCAGGTAATCAGGGGAAAGGCAAGACTGCCCATTCGAAAGCTACTACTTATCAAGAATCATGAGCCTCAGGTCGTGTCTACCACATTCGTGGCAAAGAAGAAGAAGAGTCTCTCAACGTCATTGCGGGTACGGTTGAACTAAACCTTAAACATGTTTACGCTTTGATAGACTCGGGATCAACACATTCATTTATTTGTTCATATATGTTAGATGAACTGAATTTGAAACCTGAAATAGTAAAATTAAGCCTTGTAGTTTCAAACCCGATAGGAGGAAATTTTCCAATTAACTTGATCTGTAGAGACTACCAAATCACTATTCGAAATGTTCCTTTCTCTTGTAATATATATGGGTTGCCTAAATGTGAATTCAATCTAGTGTTAGGACCAGATTGGTTGGGAAAACATGATGCGTGGGTAGACTGTCAAAATCGTAGGTTATACTTACGGGGTTTAGGAAAGGAATCCATTTTGTTGATAGACAAGAAACCGACCTCTATTTTCGCCGCTATGGCACTACAAGATGAGCTTGATTTCAGTTTAATTGAAATTCCTGTTGTATCTAAATTTACCGATGTTTTTCCCGAGGAACTCCTTGGCCTACCTCCAACTCAAGAAGTTCAAGATCAAAGTTCAACCCGGAACTAATCATGTATCCATTATGCCTTATCGGATGACACATGTTGAACTCAAAGAACTAAAGAAGCAAATTCAAGAACTCGAGGATAAGAGATTCATATGACCCAGTATTTCTCTCTGGGGTGCTCATGTTCTGTTCGTGAAAAAGAAAGACGGTACGATGCGGCTGTGTATCAATTACCTGTAATTGAACAAAGTAACCATCAAGAATAAATACCCTCTGCCAAGGATCGAAGATTTGTTTGATCAACTCAAAAATGTAGCCGTGTTCTCTAAGATTGATCTCTGATCCGGTTACTATCAAATGAAGGTGAAGAAAGAAGATGTGCCCAAAACAGCCTTCCGAGCTTGATATTGACATTACGAGTTCCTAATAATGCCATTTGGGTTAACGAATGCCCCTGTTGCATTCATGGACCTGATGAATCGAGTATTCAAGCCTTATCTTGACAAGTTCATGGTCGTATTCATAGACGATATCCTTGTATACTCCCGGAACAAGGAAGAACATGTTGATCATCTCCGGATTGTGCTTCAGATGCTCTGAGATCACCAACTATTCGCCAAGTTCACTAAGTGTGAATTTTGGTTATCTGAAGTCTCATTCCTCGGACATGTCATTTGTGCTGATGGAATCAAAGTTGACTCCAAAAAAATTCAAGCTATTCTTGATTGGAGACCTCTGAGAAATGTTAGTGAGGTCTGAAGTTTCCTCGGTTTAGCCGGGTATTACTGAAGAATTGTGAAAAGGGTTCTCGGTGATTGTTGCGCCGCTAACCAAACTCCTTCGAAAGAATAAAACCTTCGAGTGGTCGAAAAAGCAACAACGAAGCTTCGACCAACTCAAACAAGCTCTGACACATGCCCAGGTTCTTATTCAACCTGAATCGGGTAAAGAGTTTGTTGTGTATAATGATGCATCACACTCGGACCTCGGGTGCGTTTTGATGCAAGAAGGCAGCGTGATCGCATACGCCTCTCGACAATTGATGCAAGTTGTTCACCGATCACAAAAGTCTGAAATATTTGCTCACTCAGAAAGATTTGAATCTAAGACAAAGAAGATGGTTAAAGTTACTCAAAGACTATGATCTGATTTGAATCTAAGGCATGCCCTTCTCGAGTTAGAGGTAGGCCAGGGAGTTCCTCGGGAAAAACATCGGTAAATTCAGATACAACAGGCACTTCAATTAAACTGAAATCAAGCTCATCTTATAGTGCCATAGCGGCGAAAGTAGAGGTCGGTTTCTTGTCTATCAACATAACGGATTCCTTTCCTAAACCCCGTAAGTATAACCTATGGTTTTGACAGTCTACCCACGCTTCATATTTTCCCAACCAATCTAGTCCTAACACTTGATCGAATTCACATTTAGGCAACACATATAGATTACAAGAGAAAGGAACATTTCGAATAGTGATTTGGCAGTCTCTACAGATCAAGTTAATTGGAAATTTTTCTCCTATCGGGTTTGAAACTACGAGGCTTGATTTTACTATTTTAGGTTTCAAATTAGTTCATCTAATAGATATGAACAAATAAATGAATGTGTTATTCTCGAGTCTATCAAAGCGTAAAAATGTTTAAAGTTTAGTTCAACCATACCCGCAATAACGTCGGGAGACTTTTCTTCTTCTTTGCCACGAATGTGGTAGACACGACCTGGGGCTCGTGATTCTTGATAAGTAGTAGCTTTCGAATGGGCAGCCTTGCCTTTCCCCTGATTACCCGACTGGGCTTGTCTCAGGTTCTTTTTTCGGCCAGGTGGCACAGAGCTCAGATTAAAGCGTCGAGCAAAAATTGATCATTTCTTTTCGGGAAATCCCGGATATAGTGGTCATCACCACCAAAAGCAAAGCAAAGGTTGGATTGGATACGACACTGGCCGAAGTGTTGCTTCTGACAGAACTTGCAAGTAGGAGCTTTTTCCGCATTTCCTGTGTTGTTGACAGAGACAACCGGGATAGCCATCTTACTCGAGTGTTGAGATTGGAAATTACTTCGAGTAACATGAGTATAATTGGAGGAGGCTTCCTTTTGATGTTTAGGTTTCTTCGACCACCGTGACTTATCGTCATTCTTTCGTTTCTTATCAGCCCGATAAACGCTCTTCCGTTTTTCTACGGTTGTCATTTTGAATTCGGTGGCGATAGCTTGATTCACGAGAGCTTTGAAGTCCGTAATACCGAGGGCAATAAACATCGGACTTAATTCATCGCTCAGACCATCGATGAACATTTTGCACTTGTCTTTCTCGATTTTGATGTATTCCGAGCCATAATTGTAGTATTTACAGAAATCAGCGACATATTGTTCAATCGGCCGATTGGCCTACTTCAGATATAAGAACTTCCTTCGACGATCAAACAGATATTGTTCGTTGATGTACTTTTTCTTGAACTCCTCGATAAAGAATTTCCACGTGACTGACTCGGTAGGAGTGGTCAGGATCGTGGTTTCCTACCAGCTAAGAACTTCATCGGCTAATAACGCGACTGTACACTTAAGTTTATGCTCGTCCAAGCACTGAATTTGTTTAGTCAAGATTTGAGTCGTTCTTTCGAGCCAATGCTCAGCTTCTTCCATCTTTTCCTCATTTGTGCCGTTAAATATGAAAGCTCGAAGTTGGGCGAGCTTATCGATCGGGGTTCGTTGCGGGGCAGCAGCAACCAGGGATGGTTGTTCTCGTCTTATGTTCAATACTAATTGATCTACCATCTCCTTCATACTAAGGAGACATTCCCGTTGAGCTGACTGAAGTGTCGGATTTTCCGATTGTTGTGGAACTGGTTCTCGAGGTTGTTCGAGTTGAACGAGTGGTTGCATTCCAACACTATCCCCGTTGTTATTCGATGATCCATTGTGACTTTCATCGTCTCGGGCTAGATTAGTCACATACATTCTATTAAGAATGCAGAAAAGATCGAAATTAGATATCGAAATCACAAGCAGTTCAATATAAGACTCCTAGGTGGCATAGTGCAATCTTATATGATGCATGACATGTTTCATACAACTTTAGGACCTATAACTTAAGGCTATGATACCAATTTATGTAACACCCCACGCCTAGTTTTGGAGCGAGAGGCGTTACTCAAACAGAATACATAACATATAGAACATGTAACAATGAACAACACATATAACTTAGATCAATCAGAATAGCGCAGCTTATAACATATTAACATTCTATAACAAATAGTACACTTAGGTGAGCCAACAAAAACTTTTCTAACAAATAACATACTTGCACTAAACTTTAACCTTCTTATAACATATATACACTTTCAATTATCCATATTGGAATCAAACCAATACAATTCATACATGAATAGCATTCAACTATCTCATTAACAAGGCATGTACACATGTTATCATACAATATTACTCAACTTATACTAACATATTAACCAGATTATTCATCCTAAACAATTGAAACAACAACTTAATAAAGCATCCTATTTTATTTAACTATACATGTACACAATTGTAAATTTGACCTAAACAACATATAAAACTATAGTAATGTTCGAATGGTTCTAAACAACTTAAAGATTTAAACAAAACATAACAACCACATTGATACATCTGAATTAATCATTTAGGTACATATTTCTTCCTAAGATCATGTAAACAAACATATATAAATTCAAACATAACATATATCATTCGAATACCTCATATAACCATATATAATTCTATATACATTTTCCCTAGTTAAATCAACATATCATTCATGTTCAGTATACCATTATTCGAATCCATCACCTACTTAAGCAACTCATGACATATCCATAATTCATATCTAGACATAATCAAACAAAACCTTGTATATACATCTCAAAACATATTCATATCAACTTGATCATCCATTACATATCATATAAATCATGTATTGAACATATACGAACCAAACTAACATATCCAAAGTTCCAAAATGCATGTGACATAATTCTAACATATATAACTATGTCATTATCTAGAAGTTTAAGCAAAGCTTATATCATACTTGAATCTTGGCTTGTGTTAGCTCTCGGATCAAAACAAAGTGCTTTCGGATATCAGAGACCTGTTATTTTGGAAGAAAGAAACAGAAGAGTGTGATATGTACGATATGTACTTAGTGAGTCAGTTCCTATAACTTACTAATTCAGTCTTTTAATGTCTTATATCAAGTATCCCATGTTACTTAGTTAGGCTTAGATAAACAAGACAACCTAACTAGTCCAAATCACGCTTCAGTATACTTAGCTAGTTTCATTTATATCCTATTATCCATACATATAAACATATACATGTTCAATATAAATCAAACACAACATTATACAACACAACCAAAGAGTAAGATTCATATCATATCAATGTTCACATTTTCATTTCAAGTTTCATTCAATCATGTATAGTCTTATGGTAAGTTCTTTAAGTGTTGCATTGGATGATTAAATGGACTAGGTAATCAAATCAATAAGTACCAAATACTAACATATAATAGTAGATGCTCAAAGCACCAAAGATCAGTAGATACTCAATGTATCAAGGTGTCTAACTACACCATTCAACATGTAATTTTTAACAGTAGATACCCATTGCACCAATAGGTGACTAACCATCTTTAAATCAGTAGAGCTCAGACTCTAAGGCATGCCCTTCTACCTAATGACCACTTTTAACAGTAGATACCCATTAAGTCTTTTAAATTTTCAATCATATCAACCAATTGTTTCATAAACATATTACAAGGTCGCATAGTATATACATGATACCAAATCATTAAACATGTAACAATCATCACTCGTAAAATTTTCCAACAAGCTTAACATGATATTTCATTCAATTATACACCAAAAATAGTGGCTTAAAGTCACATATAAGTCCATATCATGAAGCTCAATAAGCCATTACATCATAGCAAACCACAATAATCACTAACATTCATAATTAGCACTAAACATGTAATATTCTATCCATTTTCCTTTTATCCTTCTTCCTTTACATTTTAAATTACCAATCCTTGATTAAATTCATTTCATACTTCATATTTATTCATCAAACAAACATAAAAATATTGGTTAGGACACTAGTCCTAACTCTAAAATAACTACATTCACATTACTCCATAGCTTAGTTGGAATCCTTAATCACTATGTCTTTGCTCCTCCTATTTAATTGTTCAACCCTTGAATCCTCTAAGATTTCTTCACAATCTTGATCTTGAACATTCAAATAACACATAAGAAACACATTAAAACTCAATTCAATTACATTTACTCATTTATTTAAACACAAACATTTAATCAATATGAAACTGCCTCTAAACTGGCAGTTTGAGCACCCTACACTAATCTGTCCATAACTTTTTACACACAACTTCAAATTAAGATTTTTTTACCATTATGGAAAGCTTATTCACATAACTTTAAAATCATGTATGACTCATATTTTTTTTATTCCTACATCAATACAGTTTAATGTTTGAAAACAAGACATTTACAATGGCCTAATCTGCCCACTGTTTACAATATGTAACTTTAGTGACCATTTAACCTATGATCCATTACACATTTGGTTCTGAGTTTTAACCACTTTTAGATACATCTAATAAAATTATTATCGAGTTTCAGTAGCTTCAAAAACAGGGGCATTAAGGTCCCTTAATAAGTAATTTTCTCAAATTAATTTAAACCACTCCTTTAACTATTTTATTGACTTTAAACATCAATTCTAAGTCCTTAATCACCTTAAACATGATACTAACCATATATTACTAAGTTCCCTGTTTCATAACAATTCGCCCAAATTTTAAAATCTTCAAATAACCCCTAAAACAATTTTAGAATTCAAATTTAATCTAAACAGTTTCCAATTTCGTTTTAAATGTGACCAGTTCATTACTAACTCAATTTCCAGCAAACCCTGCAACATATTTAAGCTTTCAAGGCTTCTATCATATAATATTTTTTATGTTCTACAACTTTGTCCTATGGAAATTTTTCAGTTTTGCCTCTAACCTATTCAAAAATGTAATTTTCTACATGTTGTTCAGCTAGAACAAATTTTGAACAGTTTAATGTTCTAGGCTAAATTCAAGTATATTTTTTCAGATTTCTTTCAACAAATTCATCAACTCAGCAACATAACAACAATATAAAGCTTTCAACATAATTTTTCTAGCAATCAATTCACAAGAAAATCAATTAAACAAACCCTAAACTTTAAAAATACAATCGGATAACTTATAAAATCACTTACTTGATTATCCAATGAACATGCATGTAATCCTATGATAATTTCCAGCCCTTTGAGCCTTGAAATTTTCAGTCTTCTCTCTCTAAAATTTTCAGAATTTACTTTCTCTTAAACTCTTCTTTGTTTCTGTGGTTGATGAAAAAAAAGATGATTATGAAACAAGTGTTTTACACTTGTCTTGCCTAATCTTAGTTGGCTGAATAAGGGACACATGGGAGACTTACCTACCATGTAATCTCCGTTAACTTTAGAGGATGATATTAACATATTTATCATATTAACTATTATTATTATATGTTATTTATCAATTATTTTATATATTATACATATATATATATATATATATATATATATATATATATATATATCTTTAAGCTCACACTATTTGGTACAATTTTTGCTTATCAAGTGATTGATTTACACATAAAACTGTGGGGGATATCAAGCTGTGTAATTATGCCAACATTGTTGTGGAACCTTTCTGCCTTGGAAGCTTACATATATATATATAAACATAATTCCGAATTTCTTGGAAGAGTTGATAAATAACTTGAGAAAATATTGAAATGAAAATATAATGTGCAGTGCACTGCCCTGTCCTGCACTCAAGAATAGAAAGCTGCTCTATTCTTTACCAAAATCCGTACTGTAGTGTGCACTCGATTCCAGTTTCTTGGCCTCGTTTAATTTTCTTACTGCCTGCAATTTCATCCCACAGTCAAGTAAACATATTATCGTCAGCTGTCCAACATTTTGTGCCCAAAAAAATAGTAAAAACAGAAAGCTAACAGTACTTATAAGCCAAAAATACAGAAGAGAGTATTTCCAAGTTCCAAGATCTTACCTTCATGAAATCCTCGTGGATGACATAATCGCGTTCCGCACGAATTGCTGCCATTCCGGCTTCCGTGCAAACATTCCGTAGATCAGCACCATTAAAACCCTATACCGATGGTGATTGGAACTGTATATTAGTAATGTGGGTTATAGGCATGAAATGAATAAGGAAACAAGAAGCCACCTTTGACTAACCTCAGCAAGTTTAACAACAGCCTCATAGTCAATTTCACCATGCTTGGCAATGCCAGCAGCATGAATCTTGAGGATTTCCATTCTTGATTGCTCATTTGGCAATGGAATTTCTATTTTTCTGTCGAGCCGCCCAGGACGAAGAAGTGCAGGGTCAAGAACATCAGGTCGGTTCGTAGCCATGATCATTTTCACCTACGCAAGAGCAAAACAATTTAAACATGAAAGTAAAACCTGCATACGGCAGCAATAAAGGATGCATCGAGAGAAATTTGAGTTCCAGACAATGAAAATGCAACAACTTAAAATACGAATAATTAAACCCACAAGCCGTACAGTTCAGGATATTAACAGTTAGGCTTCTCATCCAAGGCTGAGAACACGGTGATGTTATGCTACTGCAGTAGTCAAATGGAATTTGCACCTAATTAGATAAACCAGTGATTTTAGGCACTTAGAAGATATCCGACTCTTCACCCACTTAACGAGAAAAACCATGAAAAGTATAAACTATGGCCTGTACAAATGCAGTTTATACTGCAAGAATTTTTTCCATAATTCAAAATCTTGAACTTCGTTGACACTTCATGATAAAATAGTGTACCTTTCCAAGCTGATCAAATCCATCAAGCTGATTAAGCAACTCCATCAGCGTTCTCTGTATTTCACGGTCAGCACTTGTTCCTTCACTGAAACGACGTCCACCAATGGCATCAATCTCATCCATAAAGATGATGCAAGGCTGAATAACAAGAAACAAACATAAAGAAGACATTAACATATACAAAGAAGCCAAAAAGAGAGAGAGAAAAATCATAAGTCCAAGGCTCTCACTTGGTGATCACGTGCATATCCAAACATTTCTCTTATCAGCCTTGCACTTTCTCCAATGTATTTGTCAATTATTGCACTTGAAACAACCTGAATTCAGATGAGGAGACAGTAAACAAATTCATTCAAGGACAGAATAACATGCTGCATAAAGCCACAAAGCAGGCACATGGAACAAAAAGTACCGACCTTTAAAAAGTTAGCATCAATATTGCTCGCTATTGCTCTGGCTAACAATGTCTTGCCAGTACCAGGAGGTCCGTAAAGGAGGACACCCTGCAATGAAAATGATAAGTTCAAAATGATTCTCAAACAAACATCACTTAACCAGTGTGCTTCATCCAACAATATACACATAAGCAAACACTTTAAATCTCCAGAATTGAGAAACAGGGGAGATAAGCAGCAAGAATCACCTTAGGAGGTTTAATCCCAACTCTAAGGAAAAGTTCAGGATTCATTAGAGGGAGCTCAATGGACTCCCTAAGCTCTCGAATTTGATCAGATAAACCACCAACAGCAGAGTAGCTAACATTACCAGGATCCTCATGCAACATGCTGTATACAACTGGATCAACCTGGCATCCAAAGATGTGCAATGAAATCAGACAGTTGCATAGAAAACTTCCTTTTATACCATAAAGACAGCTGAATCAAACAGAAAGCAAATAACTTACTTCACGTGGAAGAGCCCGCATGATTGTAAGAGTTGTCATGTCAAGAACCACTCTAGTTCCTGAAGTCAATTTCTCCTTATCAACTTTGCTGCGGCAACCAACCACATAGCGAGGGCCACTGCTTGCTTTAACAATCACTGAAAGATCATATAAACATCCAATTTTATAGTTATTTGTCAATTCTAAAGAAGAATGAATCAACAAACAGCAAAAAATTCAAATGCAACTACTCAGATTCCAAACTACGAAGTTCTACTAAAAAGAACACATGAACAAAAGTTTGTAATCTAAGTACAGCGTTCGTTGTCAAGAGGCCTGAGAACTTCTCCAATGATCTGTCCAACACTTTGAAGAGACTTCAAATCATCTTCTGTTTTGTTAAACTCCTTTTTGGCAGCTCTCAGATTCTCCTTAACTAAACATTCAACAGCATAACTACATGTTAAAAAACCATTATATACATGACATAATATTAATCAGAAAGATAAAGATTTGAACTTCAAACAACTAATTCACTAAGAAACAGCCAAATCTACACGAATTTTTTTCCCTTTCGTTTATTGGTCCTCTTCTATTTTCTCAGCCAGCAAAAGGCTAATTTCATCATAAACAGAAGTGAAATAAAAAAAATCAATCATCAGACCAAGTCGAATACATTGAAAATCATGATTTTAATTGAAAGCAGAATAATTATCTACCACTGCAATCAACGCTTATAACTTTTCTCGTCAATTTTTACCTACTTAAGCTATCTCTACAAAGAACAGGAAAATAAACAGGAGCGAACTCTCGGGGCAGCATAGATGGAATCCACCAAGAATCCAAAACGGAAAAGAAAAAAAACCTAAATCGCAAATCCAGAAAAAGCGAGAAGTGTGGTGCATATTAGGGTGATGAAGATCAGAAAGGAGACCTGATCGAACCCTGGACTGGTACTCTTTCTTTTGAAGGAGTTTCTTCCGGTACTCCGTAATCGCATTACGGCGTCGTACGGCGTCTTCTCCGTCGCTCATTGTCACAAATCCCCGATCAGAGATCGAAAGGGTTTGGTTTTTGAAGAATGCCTTGTTTTGGGTTTTTATGTGGAAGGTTTCTTGAGCCAGGGGTTGCTTTGTACTTTAAAGCTCCCTGCGCTTCAGAGAAAATCCTTTTTATAGTGTATTTATTATCTATTTCAAAAACAATCAAAATAGCCATTGAGTTTAACACGTTGGCATATCAATCATACTTAACTATGAAATAACTCCACAAATTATACTTTTCTTTCATATAAGTACGAAGTATCTAAAATATTTGTTGGTCAATTAAGTGTCTAAGGCTTAGTTTCATAATCTTTTAAGTGTTTTCTTTTGGCTTAATCATAAAATAAGTGCTTAAATTTTGTCATTTTTTAGAATAAGCGCTTAAACTATTTTTGGTTGAAATAGGTGTCTAACGTTTTCAGCGTTACTATTTTAGATGCCTAGCCATTAACCGCCGTTTAAAAAGTTCTGTTAGCCAATAAAAATATGGCATATGGCAAGTTTTATTTTATTTTATTTAAAAAAAGAAATCAGAATTTGGAAAAAAATCCTGAAATTCTCAAATATTTCCAAAATAATCCCCAAATTTCTAAACCTCAAATTTCGGCCACTCACGCCGACGTTGGTCACGACGCCGATAACAGAATGAAGCGTCCTCCCCTCTCCGAAAGACCAAGACATCGTTCGTCGTCCGTTCGGCCACCATTTATTGTGAATTGTTCGAATCAACTCAAATCGTCCGAATCATTCGACCGGCGTTTCGCACAGCGTGGGTCGATTTCAGGCGACGGGTGGTGGGGTAAATGGCCGTGATGGTCCGACGACAGATGTGGTGGTCGGCGGCGTGGCCATCGACGGTGGAATCAACTCAAATTGGGAATTTAATTTTGGAGAGCTAGGGATTTCGAAATTTGGGGTTAATTTGTGAATTTTTGAAATTTAGGGATTTTCTGAAAAATTAAATTAAAAAAATTAAAATCAAAGCCACATGTCATGTTTTGATTGGTCAGGATAATTTTTTTTAAACGGACGTTAACAGTTAGACACTTAAAATGATAACGGTAAAAACGTTAGGCACCTATTTCAGCCAAAAAATAGTTTAGCTACCTTTTACAAAATGTTGAGTGGGTCGAATGATCGAAATGAACCAAGAGGGGGTGAATTGGATTTTTAAAGGTTTAAGTGGTGGAAATTACAAATTAAAAAGATAGACAAGGAATTTTAGAGTGGTTCAAGTTCCAAATGAACTCTACATCCACTACCTTAGCTTCACTAAGGATTTGCAACAATTCCACTAATTGCTCTTCCCCTTTTCTAGGCTTAGGAGGTAACCCTTACACTTTTCGGTTAAATTTTCTACCCAAAATTTAACCCAATCCTCACACAAATAAAACAAAGATTTTGATGGCTAAGAAAGTATCTCTCAATACAAATTGTAGCCCAATTACAAGCACTCAACCCAATTGAAATGATAAGAATGAAAAATACAATTGGGGTTTCTAGACAATATTGAGATTTAGGCATAAATGCTTGGATTTGATGTTTGGATGTTTGCTTTTGGATCAATAGTTGTTGCTGGAGCTTTTAGAGGCTCCTTTTATACCTTCTCATTGATTTCTAGCTGTTGTGGTTGTTGCATTCATCAATAGAGCCGTTGGGAGTGTTATCTCACCTTCATAAATACAGTCTGCAACCACCCGTTTCGAAACGCCCGACCCTGTTTCGAAACGGACCAAAATAGAAAGAGTCGTTGAGGTGCATTTAAGAGCCCGTATCGAAACGGTTTTACCCGTTTCGAAACACTTTTGCCACTTTCAAGGGTCGTTTCGAAACGGCTTGAACTCATACCGAAACGCCTTAACGGTTTCTGAAAAAATAGTTAAAAACTTGCAACGGTCATATTTTTCAAATCAAATGAAGAACCGTTTCGAAACATTTGATGTCGTTTCGATACGGGTTCTCTATGTTCTAAAGCCGTTTCGATACTTGTTTCGAAACATGGGTTGGCAGTGTTGAAAACGTTTCGATACCCGTTTCGAAACATGGGTTGACAGTTTTAAAACCGTTTCGAAATGCCTTAGGCCGTTTCGAAACAGGGACTCAAAAAACACTGTTTCGGCTTTAAGAACACTTAGAAAATATTTGGAAAGCTTAGTTTTTAACTTGGGCATATTCTTTAAATCATATGAGGATGTTTGAGGACTTAAAAATTCCTTTTGACATTTTCAATTTAGTCCTTAGGTTCTTTAGTTATATTAAAATTAAAATATCGGTTTCACACAAAAAAATGACAAGTTTGGGAACCTATTTTATAGTTAAGCCTTTTTTCTTCAACCGTTAAAGATTTTAATGTTTTTCAAAACAACTTCAAATTCCTAAATCTCCCATGTATCGTGGTCGAATCCCAAACCATCATTGCATCAGTAATTTCTCCAGCTCTCGTTGTATGAGTCACAAGTCTAGTGTGTCATTAATCCATTTGGCGTTCGATTGAAGATTTCATGTTTGACATTCGTGGTTCGTTTGACCGCTAGTTCGTCGATTTTTTACGATGTAAGAATAGAGTTATTGGTTGTGGAGGATCGACAAAAAAATGGATGAATGGTGGTGGTTGAATTGATGGTCGAAATGGACAAATTTAGGGGTTTGTGATTTAGGGTTAAGGATTTTGGTACTTTTTGAGAAATAAAAGATTTTAGGGTTTTTTATAAATCTAAAGATTTTAGGATTTAAAAAAAATAATGAAAACTATAAAAAATAGGTCATGTGTCGCGTTTTTATTGGATAACAGAGTTTGTCACGAAAGAACCTTCAAATAGTTACAAATGAAAACACTAAAAACTAGAGGAAAAAAAGACTTTAAACACCTATAAAAAATATAGTTTGGGCACTTATGATGGTTAAGCCATAATAATATATAAAAAAAACATAAAACCTTTAGTATTTTCTGATTTATAAGTAGAGAAGTTTAAATAATATAAACATTGTATTAAACTATATATATTCAAAAAATAAAAATGATCAAAATATCAAATAGCGTAAAGTACACTACTCACTAAACTATGAAAAAAATTGATCACAATGATTTAAAAATTAGAAAATAATCATTAAATTTATCGAACTATTTCAGTATATGTTATAATAATGTATCAATTAATTTAATTGTCATTTTGTGATAGCTTGATAATTTAATGACCATTTTAAAATAGTTTGATAAATTTAATGACCATTATTTAACAATTTGATCATTTTAATGATCATTTTATAATTTTTGAAACGTTATTACCAAAATATCATTTTCATAGTTTAAGGACTACTTGTATACTATAACCAATCAAATATAATCTTTATTATATTATAGAACATAAATTTAAAGTTTATAATTTAACATTTAGATGTTAGGATTAGATTTTATGTTTTAAAATTCAAATAGACAAGATTATGTAGACTTTAATTTATATAACATGTATATAAAAAATTACTCATATATCATTCATGTAAAAAAAAAGAGTTTGATATTAAAATTGATATCAGTAATGTTTAGGTATAACGTTGTTCATAGCCTTAACTCGAAATATAGGACAGTACAATTTTAAGGCGTTATTCGTGATTACTTTTGATAACCAAAAAGCATTTACCGATAAAAAAACATTGTCAAATAACTAAAAATTACGTTTAAAAATTGATTATCAACCTAAATCAATCAATAAATTTGATTTTTGTGTTTTTTATAAAAAAATTAATCACGTTTAAAATTTTATTATCAAGTTCGTTTGGGAGGGAAATTCTAATTTTAACTTTGAGGATATTAGTTGAAAGGTTTTCCAATCCGTTTTTCTATTAAGTGGATAGCTCAGTCGGAATGTTCGTTTTTTTCTTTCTTCTTTATTTGTACCACAAATCTTACATTTTTTTAAGTAAATCATAAAATGTACATTTCTTCAATTTTATTTATTTGTTGATTTTTGAGCTGTTAAAGATGTCTTGAGATAGATTTATGTAGTTTGTTTATTACTTTATTTTATGTTCCTCAAATTTTAGATAAGAAAAATGAAAGAGGATCATGGATTTGTTTTTTAGATTAATTTAGAAAGTTTAGTTGAGAATTTGTATAGTGTTGAAGATGCCTTAAGTTTTTTTTATCAATAAAGATTTATTTTTCTATTTATTTTGAATCGTTGGGTAGCAATTCAGTTAGTAAATGAGTTTTTGTGATTTAAACTATTTAATTTGAACATCTATATTAAAATTTTAATAAACTCAACACATTCATTATAGATAATTTCAGACTCACAATTAATGTTACACTAGCTCTAAATCAGTTAACCTTTTTATTTTTTGATTGCTTAGTAAACAACAATACTTATGCGGCTGAGCTGATCATATATCATTAAGATGGTAGAATCAATCATATACTATTTAGGTGGTAATGCCGCTTATATGTCATTCAGTCAGCAAAGTCGGTATTAAGAAGCAATACAAGTGCACTAAATACTTAGGAATATAAGGCTTAACCGGAAAACTTAACAATTAAAACAAAAAGAGAGAGCATGCGATGATGGCCTGGTGGTCAGAGCACGCTCACCTGCTCCACTCCCTTCCCCTTAGGTCCCGGGTTCAAGACCCCTCAGGAGCATTGCCTTCACCTAGATTTCCCCCCTCCCCTCTAGGTAGAAGTAGAATAGGATTTTCAAAAAAAACAAAAAGGGAAATTTTATTTATTGTTGAATAGAAAATTTTTATTAATATAAAGGTATAAAATAAAAAAATGCCCACAACGTTTGACTAAATAGTCACTTTTGCCCATTTTCTTTTTTTGGAGCAATTCAACCCTCAACGCTTCATTTTGGTTCAAAATGACCTTTCTGCGGATGAAAACTGTCAGTCAACTAACGATAAATGGCTTGAAATGACGTGATAAAGCTATATGGCAGTGCACGCTGACATCGCAGTATCATGTAGAAAAATGTGTTGACTTGAAAAAATGTTACATCAGTCAAAAAATAAATTTATATAAAATATAAAATATTTTTTTGCCGACTTATCATTCTATCAAGTCATTTCAAACTGTTTACTGTCAGTTTTCTAACAATTTTTATCCGTAGAGGGGTTATTTTGACCTAAAATAAAACGTTAAGGATTAAATTACTCTAAAAAAATATGAGCCAAAATAACAATTCAATCAAACGTTAGGGACATTTTTTAACTTTATACCTAATATAAAACACAATAACAAAATGAGATACACTTATTATTCACTCTTTTGTGCTTCTCATATGGCTATTTCGTTCTTTCTTACAAAAACGAAAGCTTCTACTCTTATTTATAGAGTTTAGTGGCCATTGAATTGTTGACAATGTCAACATCGTAACCATTACTATTACAAATATTTAGACACTTCAATAGAAAATTATAAACATAATAATTAAATATTATAAATATTTAGATTGTTTTATAGATATTTCTAAATATATCTTTTTAATGTTATTTAAATAAATATTTAAATAATTATTAAAAATTATCTAGAAAGATAGAAAAATTGATAAATATTTAACATTTAACATTTTTTATATTATGAAAATTTGTGTTATAGATTTCCGATGGGCCCTGCTTAAGCTTTCCTGATCTCAACATAAAGAGCATATCTAAAATAATTGTAATTTTTTTCTCTGCTTTTGGCAATTTTTCTCTCTGTAATCTGATAGTCTTCTCTGCTTCTGGCAGTCTTCTCTATTTTCTGGCAGCGTCTTTTTCTTCTTCTGCAATGGGGGATGTTGATGAATCTTTAGCGGGACTCTCTCTGCGAGAAGCGGAGGATGAGGAAATTTTACTACAGGATGATGATGTGGCCCCGGTGGTTTCTTATGATCTGTGCTTTGTGGGATCTTTCCTTTCTTCTTCGTCGATTCATTTTCAGTCCATGAGAACCACGTTGGCAAATGTTTGGCACCCGATCGGTGGGATTTCAATCTCTGATTTGGGTTTAGGCCGTTTCTTGTTTCGCTTATATCACGCTATTGATGTAGATCGGATAGAGGCGGAGGGTCCATGGTATTTCAACGCTCATCTTTTGGTCCTTCATCGTTTGAAACCAGGTGATAACCCAATGTTGGTCCCTTTGACACATACTGGTTTTTGGGTACTGATCCACGACCTCCCTCCGGGCTGCGTGACGACTA
Source organism: Hibiscus trionum (assembly GCA_030270665.1). Taxonomy (NCBI): domain Eukaryota; kingdom Viridiplantae; phylum Streptophyta; class Magnoliopsida; order Malvales; family Malvaceae; genus Hibiscus; species Hibiscus trionum. The sequence continues at coordinate 4,785,203 of BSYR01000016.1, forward strand.
ATGTAGCAAAACAGCTACGTAATTTCATAGGGGAGTATTTGGATTACGACATCAAGGCTATTTTTTGGGATACAAAGGTTCAATGCGGATCCGAGTTTGGTTAGATGTGCGACAACCTCTCCAGAGAAGGAAGAAAATAGCTTTAAAATCTGGCTATGTGGTGTATGTTTGGTTTCAGTATGAAAAGCTTAAGTTGTTCTGTTTCTTGTGTGGTCGTCTGGGCCATGCTGAGTCTTTCTGTCCACTGCGTGTGCTACAAGAGAAGAAAGAACTGATTTTTGAATGGGATGCCTCACTGCGTGCTCCGGCTAGAAGAAATTTGATTCCGACCAGTAGGTGGTTAGTTGAAGACACAATTTCGGGCCTCCAACAGAGCGTTAACTCTACTGGCGATTTTTCTGGAAATGCTAAAAATCTGCGCACTGATTTATTTGGTCAAAAGGGTCAGATTTATGCAAATCCCTTAATTGGTGCCCAGTCAAAGAATCCAAGTTAAAAACTAGTAAATGAAAACTGCACATCTGGAAAGTTTGGAGGATCTGCGAATATCACTCATGATTTCTTCTGTGGCATCGGGCCTATTTTAGGCCCAACTGGATCTCATTTATTGAAAATGGGCCATTTGGAGGTAATGAACACATGTGAGGTAGAAGAGGTTCCTATCGAACAAGAAGACAGTTTAAAACGCCAACGTCTTTTTTCCACAAACACGGGCGTTTCCTCTAACCATGGGGATTCAAGCAAGGACACTCATAATTTATCGGCAGCCCATGTTCAGCGGGCTGACCGGTCACAATGAAGCTCTTAAGTTGGAATGTCCGAGGGTTGGAGCAACCTCGGACAGTTGGGCGTCTCCGGCGTGTGCTACGGGACTTAAGCCCTTCGGTAGTTTTTCTCATTGAAACGAAGTTACCGGAATTTAAAATGGCTAAGGTTAGACATAGTTGTGGATATCCTAATGGAATTGATGTTAGTGCAAGAGGTCGTAGTGGGGGTCTTTCGTTGGGTTGGAAAAGCGATGTATCTATAAGCCTCCTGTCTTTTTCTGGAGGCATATTGATGTGGAGATTGATAATGTTGAGAGGGGTTTTAAGTGGCGCTTTACTAGTTTCTATGGGGCTCCTGAGGAACGGAATAGGGCTGAGGCTTGGGATTTACTTCGGCAGCTCAGTTCACTGAATAATTTGCCTTGGGTGGTCTTAGGCGACTTCAATGAAATTCTATATTCTTTTGAGAAACATGGGGGCCTCCCACGAAGTGAGCGTCAGATGGAGGGTTTTCAAAATGCACTGTCTGATTGTGCTTTGGAGGAAATGGGATACTCGGGTTCTTGGTTCACTTGGGAAAAGGGTCAGTTTGCATTGACTAATATCAGAGAGCGCCTAGATAGAGGGGTAGCAACTGAGGATTGGTTAACCCTTTTCCAGAAGTTTAAGCTTGAGCATCTTGTTCGATCCTTTTCGGACCATTGCCCTTTATTATTATCTACCTCAGTTCCGATTTTGGCTACTATCCCAAGAAAGTTTCACTTTGAGGCTGCCTGGCTTTTAGAGGATTGCGGAAACATTTGACCATTTATGGGCTTCTACGGATGGTCCGTTACCAAGTAAATTGGTCAAAGTGGCAGATGGCCTTTTGAAGTGGTACCAAGGCATTTGTCGGGCGAAAAAGGCTCAATTGAAGTCCTTACAAAAACGACTCGAACACCTAAGTGAGAAATCAGTTTCTGATGAGGTTTTGGGGGAGATTTTGGGCATTAAAGTTGATATCAACCTTGAAGTTGATAAGGACGAAGTGTTTTGGGAACAACGCGCGAGGTTAATTGGTTACAAAATAGGGATCGCAATACCCCTTTCTTCCACCGTCAAGCATCCCAACGCTGGAAATTCAACAGAATTGGCAGTCTTGTCAATGAGGAGGGCAAACTTGTTTCGACAGAAAACGAGCTTTTCGATCTTGCCACTAATTATTTTGCGGACCTATTTACAACCCAGGGCTCTACTGAGGTGAAAGATATTTTTGATCATATTCAGCCTGTTATAACACAGGATATGAATGACACATTACTGCAGTCGTTCACTAAAAATGAGGTGTGGGTCGCTCTTCAAAGTATGCAACCGTTAAAAGCCTATGGGGAGGACGGTTTTGGAGCAGTTTTTTTTCCAAAAATTCTGGAATGTGGTGGGCGAGGATGTATTTCATTACTGTATTTCCCTTATTAAGGGCGAGTCCTCAATGGCAGAAATTAATTCCACCCGAATTATTCTTGTCCCAAAGGTCAGTAAGTCGTCTCGCATGAATCAGTTTAGGCCTATAAGCCTGTGCAATATTATTTACAAAATATTTGCGAAAATGATTGTGAATCGATTCCATGAGGTACTTCACTTGTGTATTGACGAAGCGCAGAGCGCTTTTGTCCCTGGGCGCCTAATTTTTGATAATGTGCTAACAACTTATGAGGTTCTTCATGCTTTTAAGAACATGAGGCGAGGAAAGAAAGGATTTTTTGCTTTAAAATTGGACATGAGTAAAGCATACGACAGAGTCGAATGAGGTTTTCTTATCGCAATCCTTCAACGGTTGGGTTTTGCGGCAGATTGGATTGAACTCCTTCTGAAGTGTGTGTCCACTGTGTCATACGCAGTGGTTATAAATGGCGTATCGGGAAATATCTTTTTACCGTCGAGGGGTCTTCGTCAAGGGGATCCGCTCAGCCCTTATCTTTTCCTTATATGTAGTGAGGGTTTGTCTGCCCTATTACGTTCAAGGGTACATATGGGTCAGCTAAAGGGTGCGAAGATCTCTAGAAATGCCCTTTTGATAACCCACTTACTTTTTACGGACGATTGTTTGTTATTTAGGGATGCTACAACTGCTGGAGCAACTACTTTGAGAGATATATTATCATTATATTCATCAGCGTCTGGTCAACTCATTAACTTCGACAAATCTGGGGTTTATTTCAGTGCTAATGTGATCGATTATAACAGAGCTGATGTATGCCGTATCTTAAATGTTAACGGTACCAGTAACCTTGAACGATATTTAGGCCTCCCCCCCATCGTTGGAAGAAATAAGAGAGCTGCGTTTTCTGAATTGTATGGGAAGGTCTTTAAACGCAGGAATCACTTGAGTAATCGTCTTCTTTCAGCTGGCGATAAGGAAGTGTTTATAAAATCGGTTCTACAAGCAATGCCGATTTACGCTATGTCTTGTTTCCTACTTCCAACTACTTTTTGTAGAAAATTGGAAAGCATATTAAGTCGTTTTTGGTGGCAAAAAACGTCAGCAAAGAGAGGAATACATTTGTGTTCGTGGCAGTCTCTTTGTGATTTAAAAGAAGATGGTGGATTGGGTTTCAGGGATATGGCGAAATTCAATGTTGCGCTGTTGGCCAAACAAGGATGGCGTTTGGTTAACAATCCAGGGTCACTCTTAGCTCGAACTCTTCGGGCGAAATACTACCCCCACGGCTCTTTTCTCACTGCCTCGCTCAGTTCAAATCCAAGTTATACATGGCGTAGTATTTGGACATCTCGGGCATTACTCGAGAAGGGACTTTGTTGGCGAATTGGTACATGGAGGGATGTCTCGATTTGGAATTCATTTTGGTTGCCAAGCTATCCTCCTCGTCTTGTGCAGACCCCTCCGGTGCAAGGCTTAAATCAAGTATCGGATCTCATTCTTCATAACCCGAGACGTTGGAATCAACAACTCCTAAGTGAGTATTTTACGCAGAACGATATACAGTTAATTTTAAGCTGTGTTGAGTGTGTAAAAGTTCTATATTTTACCCCTTATTTAACACATATTTCCGCTGTATTCAAGCATAATTTATTGCATTTAGGTTAGATTTTAGTTTTACATCACAAATATATTAAATGGCACAGTTTCTACTGAAATTGGTTGTTTTTGCAGGTAGCTTCTGTAGCAGATGGAGGGCAGCAGAAAAGCAGAGCTGGAACTGGATGTGCAGACGTGAAGGATGATGCTGCCATGGCTGCTGCCGTGGCAGCCAAGGACGATAGCGATAGTGAAGGGAAGAAAGTGAAGTGGACCTCGACAGAAAGAGAAAATTAAGCCCATCTGTCGTGGAGTACCCTTATATTTTTTCGAGCCCTAGATCAGAATGAAGGCCAAGCCCAAGGTTCAAGGAAGAAATCCCAAGCAAGAAGGAATGACGAATTAAAAACTGCTGCTTTGAAGATTTAGTCTTTATTAGAGTTGTACTTTAATTTAAAGTTGTATTCTTTTCATATTAGAAAACTTGAACCCAAGGCCTATATAAAGGCATGTAATTCGACCTAGGAAAGAACAATCACCATTCTCTAGCCTTCTTCCCAAAACCCTCGCCGTTTTACCTTCCTCACCATGTTCTAAACTTCACCTAGGGTTAAGGGTTGCTTTGTAAAGTAGTTGCAAGGATTGCATTGTTTTAGGATTTTCTTTGTTCAATAAAATTACTTCAAGTTCTCTTATTCTAGTTTTCAACATCTTGCAAGAGTATTGGGGGAGCATTGTGAGATTATCTATTTACTTAATATCGGGAGAGTTAAGTATACGAAAGGAATAAGTGCGAGTTCTCTAGTTTATAGTTGAACTATCTCGGACCTAGGGATTGGACGAGGTTAAGTGGCTAAGGAAGAATTCAACAACATCGGTGTTCATCCTTCGATTCACGCCGGGAGGTATCATCAAAGACGTGTTCATCGACAGACTTGGACCTAGGGATAGGCCAAGGCACAGCAGGGATTCTTGCCAAGCTTGAAGTACTTAGTTGAGTAATCGCTGCCGCGATAACCAACAGACCGCTGCCGCGACAGGTGCTACCGCAGCAGGCACGACGACAGAACAGAGTTTCCTAGACTTTGCAACACCTACACTACTGAGAAATTCAATACCTGCCCATTCTCTCTATCTTGATTCCTTTACTCTTTTATTTAAGTTATCTTTATTATTTTGTGACAACAACTTAAACTATTCTTTTCCTCTCTCGTGCAGTAATCCAAGGTGAAGCTATTAGCCCAGTCCCTGTGGAGATGATATCCGATACTTACGTATCACTTTACTACTTGCGTCGTATACACTTGCACTACATTGCGATAGACACTTTTACACGCAACAAGTTTTTGGCGTCGTTGCCGGGGACTGGCAACATAACTTTACCCTACCTTTTACTGCATTCGTTTTATTTTTCTGTTTTACTTGTATTGTTCAACCTATACCTTTCACAAGGTCTTTTGTTTGCGTATGCGCAGATCTCAACGGGGGAAGGAACCTGAGTACCAGTTAGATCCTGAACCCGAACGAACGTTCAATCTCAAGAAAAGAGTTCGTTACCTCGTTGAAAGAAACGAATACCTAGAGGAACAACTCGAAGCAATGGTGAACGAAATACGTGAAGAAAGAAGGGACAACCAAGGGAATCTCCGGGATAATAACAATCTTGTCGAAGATGGAGGGATCGATCCACCTGTCGCCGACCCTCCTGTCGCTGGCACACGCCAGTCATGCCGAGACTACATGCTCAATGTTCATGTGGAACTGGAAACAACCCTACCAGATGTAGATGTTGACAACTTTGAGCTGAAACCTGTTATGTTCAGTATGATCAACAACGCTGGCCAATTTAGTGGTGCTGTTACAGAGGATGCTAGGGAGCATCTGAAAACGTTCCAGGAAATTTGTGGTTCGTTTAGACTACCAGCAGTTAATCCAGAGGTACTGAGGCTTCGGTTATTTCCTCATTCATTGAGGGACAGAGCAAAGACTTGGTGGAATAAACTAACGTCGGGTTCAATACGAACTTGGGCAGATTTAACTCGTGAATTTTTGTCTCATTTTAATCCTTCACACTTATCTAAGCGATTAAGTAACGAAATCGCTACTTTTCAACAGGAAGAAGACGAGCCGATGCACGAGGCCTGAGACAGATTTACCACTCTCTTAAGGAACTGCCCAATGCATGGATTCCCCGTTTGGAACCAGGTAACTAAATTCTATAATGCTGCCAATTTACAAACTCGTATCAGAATTGATTCAGCAGCAAATGGATTACTGCTGGACAAAGACCCGGATGAGGCAATGGCAGTATTGAAAAATCTAGCAAAGAATGAGGAACAGTTTCCTACAGCAAGAAGAGGGGGTAAACGAGTTCTAGCTGTAAAGGATTATGAGGCCGACAGTTCATTAAAATCACAGGTGGCATACCTCACTAAGGCAATGAAAAAGCTCTTAAAAGAAGATTCACATCATGTCTATTCTGCTGAAGAGGTATGCGAAACTTGCGATGGAAATCACAGTTCGGAGGAGTGACCGTTACAGTTAGAAGAAGGGATGTATGTTGGGAACTACAATAAGCAGAATTATAACTCCAACAACTACAATCCCAACTGGAGAAAGGATCCCAAGTTCTCTTGGAGCAATCCTAATAATGCCCTGAATCTTCAAGCACAGAACACTCAGAATCATGGAGGACCTAGATTAATGACTCGGCAGCAACCGCAGCAGCAGCAGCAACAGACACCACCTGCCTCGACTAATATACTGGAGCAGACCCTGACTAAGTTTATGTCTCAAACAGGAACCTACATTGAGAACATAAATCACTTCGTCAAAAAGACTGAGACATTCATGGATACAACAGAGATGCGAATGACTAACCATGAAGCTACTCTGAAGTCACTAGAGACACAAATGGGTCAGATTTCCCAGCATGTTAAACCAAGGCAAAATGGCGGATTTCCTAGCAATACTGAAAATGCTAGACAGCTCACACATGAGCAGTGTAAAGCCATCACTACTAGGAGTGGGAAGAAATTACCAGGGCCAGAGAAGGAAGCTGAAACAGTTAAGAAACCAGCCTTGGAGTCTCCTGCCGAGGAAGCTTCCCCGACAGACGATAAGCAGCTTGCTGCCGATGAACCTGTCACGACAGCAGAAGGGACAGAGGAGAAAGATGATGAACCTAAACCTCCTCAGATCCGAATGTAGTGGGAAGGACGCATTGCTGATTATCGTCCCCCACCACCTTTCCCCCAGCGGCTACAGAAATTGAAACAGGAATCACAGCTTAAGAAGATCTATGATATTTTTAAGCAGGTTCATATCAACATTCCGCTGTTAGATGCTGTAAGGGAAATACCTGGTTATGCCAAATTTCTCAAAGATGTCATATCGAAGAAATCCAGACTTGGGGAATTTGAAACGGTTAACATGACACATGGATGCATGAGTATTCTACACAAGTATCCACCCCAAAAGAAGAAGGATCATGGGAGCTTCATCATACCATGCATAATCGGAGACAAATTTGTGGGTAAGACACTTTGTGATCTTGGTGCTAGCATAAATTTAATGCCCAAATCTATTTTTTAGAAATTATGTATTAGAAAAACTCGGCCCACAACAGTAGTACTGCAGCTGGCAGACCTCTCTTACGTTCACCAGAAGGAAAAATTGAAGATATTCTGGTAAGAGTGGATAAGTTTATTTTTCATGCTGACTTTCTTGTCTTAGATTGTGAAGCAGATGAGAATGCACCAATCATCCTGGGGCAACCCTTCTTAGCCACAGGAAGATCACTGATTGATGTGGAAAAAGGAGAATTCACTACGAGAGTGAATGATCAAGAGATCAAGCTGAACGTTCTCCAAGCAATGAAACATGCTAATGCAGAAGAAGAGTGCAAAGCCATCACTGCAATTACCTTTGACCAACCCTGCATCAGGTTGGGCTGCCACGACATCAAAATTGGTCACTGCCTCGGCAGCCATTTAGAAGACTGTCACGACAACAGCTCTTCAGAATCCGATACATCTGATACTGAAGATCAAGAGGAGGTAAATTGGATAGGCAATCGTCCAGGTAAGTTGTTCGAGCCTTTAAATTATACCTCGGATAACCATATAATTCAAAAGCCATCAACTGTTGAGCCCCCTATTTTAGATCTTAAGCCCCTGCCAGGGCAGTTAAAATATGTTTTCCTTGGTTTAAATGATATGTTGCCCGTAATCATCTCTTCCAAGTTGATGTAGGAACATGAACATCAGCTAATAGGGATGCTGCAGCAGCACAAAAAGGCGATTGGATGGACGATAGCTGATATCCAAGGCATTAGTCCGGCACTATGCATGCATAAAATCCTCCTAGAGGATGACCATAAGCCGACCATTGATGCACAGAGACGACTGAATGATGTTATGCGAGAGGTGGTTCGTAAAGAGATCATAAAGTGGCTAGATGCTGGAATAATCTATGCCATCTCGGATAGCAAGTGGGTGAGCCCGGTGCAGTGCATTCCCAAGAAAGGAGGAATAACCTTGGTAACCAACGAAGACAATGAGCTAATCCCAACCAGGACTGTGATCGGTTGGAGGGTTTGTATGGACTATCGGAAGCTTAACAAAGCTACCCGAAAGGACCACTTCCCCTTACCCTTTATTGATCAAATGCTTGATAGATTAGCGGGTAAGCCTTACTATTGTTTTCTTGATGGTTACTCAGGTTATAATCAAATAGCCATCGTACCGGAAGATCAAGAAAAGACGACATTCACATGCCCGTACGGTACATATGCTTTTCGGAGGATGCCATTTGGACTTTGTAATGCACCAGCCACTTTCCAAAGATGCATGATGGCAATATTCTCCGATATGGTGGAGGACTTCCTAGAGATATTTATGGATGATTTTTCAGTCTTTGGACACAACTTTGAAAGCTGCCTAGGCAATCTACAGAAAGTGCTCGAGAGATGTAAAAAGGCAAACTTGGTATTGAACTGGGAAAAGTGTCACTTCATGGTGGATGAAGGGATAGTCCTCGGCCATAAAATTAGCTGCCTAGGCATAGAAGTCGACAGAGCCAAGATAGAAGTAATCGAAAAGCTGCCGCCACCCACCACAGTCAAGGGAATCAGAAGCTTCTTAGGGCATGCTGGTTTTTATCGAAGGTTTATCGTGAACTTTTCGAAGACCACGAAGCCCTTATGCCATCTTCTGGAGCAGAACCGTCCCTTCAACTTCAACACTGAATGTAATGAAGCATTCAAGGTTTTGAAAGAAAAGCTGGTAACAGCCCCAATAGTACAGCCACCAGACTGGAAACTGTCGTTTAAGATCATGTGTGATGCTAGTGACTATGCTGTCGAGGCAGCACTTGGGCAGAGGAAAGACAAGCCTTTTCATGTCATATATTATGCCAGCAAAACACTGAATGACGCCCAAGTGAACTACACCACCACAAAGAAGGAACTATTAGTTGTGGTGTTCTCTATTGATAAGTTCCGTTCTTATATACTTGGAACGAAGATCATAGTCCACACAGACCATTCTGCATTGAAGTATCTGTTCACCAAAAAGGATGCAAAGCCTAGACTGATATGTTGGATTTTGCTACTGCAAGAATTCGACCTTGAAATCAAGGACAAGAAGGGGACAGAGAATCAAGTTGCAGATCACTTATCAAGGTTAGAGAAGGGAAAAAGTCTACCGGCAGACGAGACACACATACTGGAGACCTTCCCTGATGAGCAGCTGTTTGCTGCCACAATCACTGTCGCGACAGCCATGGCGGCAGGTAAGTTTTCTGAACTCCCCTGGTATGCTGATTTCGTTAATTTTTTAGTTAGCGGAATAACTCCTCCTGACCTTAATTACCAAGCCAGAAAGAGGTTCCAAAATGATATGAAACATTATTATTGGGACGAACCTCTTCTTTTCAAAATCTGTGCAGATTAGGTTATTAGGAGATGTGTACCACAGGATGAACAGGAAGCTATACTACATCACTGTCATGCTTCACAATATGGAGGACAATTAGGAGGCAACAAAACTGTTGCCAAGGTTTTGCAGTCAGGATTTTACTGGCCATCACTGTTTAAGGATGCCCAAAAATTCTACAAAAGCTGTGACAAGTGTCAAAGGACTGGAAACATCTCAAGGAGACACGAGATGTCGCTGCAAAACATTCTTGAAGTCGAGATCTTCGACGTTTGGGGGATAGATTTTATGGGACCATTCCCAACTTCATGTGGGAACTTATATATCCTCCTAGCAGTGGATTATGTGTCCAAATAGGTTGAAGCAGTCGCCACTCAGAAGAACGATGCCAAGACAGTTCAAAGATTTCTACATAAAAACATTTTTTGTAGATTTGGCATCCCAAGGCGATCATCAGTGATGAAGGGAGACACTTTGATAATAGGGTTATAGCTGCTGCCTTGAAAAAGTATGGTGTCAAGCATCAGATTGCAACATCGTATCACCCTCAAACCAATGGACATGCTGAGATATCCAACAGAGAGGTTAAGAACATTCTTGAAAAGATGGTTAAGCCAACTCGGAAGGATTGGTCTCTACACCTCAATGATGTATTATGGGCCTACAGAACATCATTCAAAACTCCATTAGGAATGTCCCCCTATCGGCTGATTTATGGGAAAACGTGTCACTTACCTGTCGAGATTGAGCACAGAGCATACTGGGTCATCAAGGCAGTTAATATGGACTTGGAAAAGGCAGGACAGAAAAGACTGCTTGACTTGAATGAGATCGAAGAAATTCGAGCAATGGCCTATGACAACGCAAGAATATACAAGGACAAGACAGAGAAGTGGTATGACAAGAAGTTGCTGCCACGACGGTTTTGCCCAAGGCAGCTTGTGTTGTTGTTCAACTCTAGGTTGAAACTATTCCCAGGGAAGCTGAAATCTAGATGGTCTGGCCCATTCCAAGTAGTACAGGTTTTTCCACATGGTGCCATCACGATCAGATCTTTAAAAGACGGGCACCAATTCAAAGTGAATGGACAACGATTGAAGCTTTATCAGGGGACTGAAGCCCCACAAATGCAGGAAGTGGTTACCTTAGGAGATGCCCCTCCTGGCATCCCTAATTTAACTTAATTTTTATTTTTATTATTTTTATTATTTATATATGTATTAGGTAATTAGAGTTATTTTATTTTAGGAATTAAAGTTTTTAATTTTATTATTTTCAGGAAATAAAGGAGACAAGGAAAAGAGGAGAAGTGAATCCAGCCCACCATTTTCCATCAGCCCAAAAAGCCCAACTGCCGTTACAGCTGCCGCGACAGACGCAAAAAATACAGCCTGTCGACACGCTGTCGCGATAGACACACAAACGCGTAACAGACGCGCAGCAGACACGGAAACGCGTGACAGACGCGTCAGAAACCGCGTAACAGCTGGGCCCGTTATTCGCGCCTGCCGTTACAGCTCCAACGGGCAGCAAACTCTTCCTTATATAAACCCCGTTTCACTTTTCATTTTTTCACTCACTTCTACTCCTTCTACTTGCTTTCTCTAGAGTTTTACTTGTTTTCATTTTCCTTTTCATTTTCTTACACAATCCTTGCAACTATGTCTTCTAGAAACACCCGCAGAAGTGCTGCTTCAGGCTCTACCCCGGCAGCATCCACCCCACGATCCTTCCAAATTCGCGACATGTGGGAGGAAAAGGGCTTTATTTACACTTCCAATGAGGGGAACCTGGGCATGCAGCCATTCATAGCGAAGAAAATTAGAGCCCTGCAGTGGCAGCTATTCACAGAACAGCCAGAGGAGATGAATGTGTCTCTGGTCTGAGATTTCTATCCTACCATCGACAGCAGACACACGACAGCAGTCACGGTGAGGGGAAGAAAGGTGCCCTTCGAGCCAGAATATATCAACACTCTATATGGCTTCTATGTGGGCATCAATGAAGATGGTCACCAGCAATTTCTGGAGAGCCTCGACCCTGCTGCCTACGACGTTGTCATGGCAGAGCTCACGGAAGAAGGAACCCAGTGGAACATGGATCCGAAGAACCCAAGGACGGTGAAGAGGGTTCAACTCACCTTGGAGGCCAAGTTGTGGAACGCCTTCATCAAAAAGAGAATCATACCTTCCTCGCACAACACAACCGTAGACCAACTCAGGTTAGCCCTCATTCATTCTATACTACATGAGAGGTCAATTAACGTGGGTAGATACATCCGGGAGAGCATATTGGAATGCGCACACTAGCTGACATGACCACTCTACTTCCCATATCTCATCACCGCCCTCTGTCGCGGCCATCATGTACTAGAAGCTGTCACAGACCTACGAGTCCAAGGGAAAGGCTGGACTGAGCGAAATCTACTAAGCCTGATGGAACTCACTGCTGCCACCCCGCTGTCATCATTTGATCCTACTGCCACAGTAGCAGATCAGACAGCACCCAACGATACCGACCCAGCTGCCACAGAACCCAGGTAGCAAACAGCAGCAGCCCCTGCAGCCGATGTCTCCTCCCAGATCCTTGCTACCTTACAAAAGATGGAGGAACGACAGCTCAGTCTCATGAGCTTCATCAGAGACTTCACGACAGCCATGGTAAACTTCATCCAAACCTCTTTAAATTTCCCTGATGATGTTTTCCCTACCTTTCCAAATCAATACTTTGCTGCCCCCACCCCTGCCCATACCTCTACACCTGCTGCCACGCCCCAAACGCCAACTGCGGCGTCCACACCAACCTCTGCCTCAATAGTTGCAGGCGGCAGCCACACAACTAACACTTCTGCCAGGGGAACCAAGAGAAGAATTCCGTCCGACGAACTCGATGCATACATAGTCGGTTTCTCCTCTTCTTCAGTTTGGGCAGAATCTGATGGTGAACCCTCCGTAAAGAGGAATTTGTCCAAAGAGTTCACACCCGTAAAGCGACAGAAAATAGTGGCAGACAAGAACAAGGTTGATAGTGGCAGTGGCAGCGACAACGATAGCGGCGGCGAGAGCAGCAGCAGCTCTGATGTTCAGGTAGTGGAGAAGCCTCCCCACATCTCTCCTACCCGCATCCAACCACCAAGGGAGGCCAAAATGAAGAATACCTCTGCCTCTCCCATCTGCCAGCCAGCACCAGTCAAGAAGGCCCCTGCCCACTGACAGATCCGTCTCAACAGCAACGACGACAACAACTAAATTTTAAGTTTCTTATCTTTTATTGTTGTCTGCCTCTTTATATATTTTGTGATGTACTTTTCATTTTCTTTTAAACTGTCGTTTGCATTGAGGGCAATGCAACCCTCGAGTTTGGGGGTGGCATCCCTCCATTAATGGAGTCTTATTTTAGTTTAAAATTCGTGTCTTTTACTTAGTTTATTTTTGTCTTAAAAAATGATGAAAATTTTGGCTTAAGTCTTTTGAACTGAACTTACCTGCCGTGACAGCCTCTGTCGTGGCAGCACTTTTAGGATAGTCTTAGGAACAGTTTAGAGCCTTGCTATAGTTCTGAAACTTAAACACCATTTGTGACTCTTATACTGTCTAGAACTTTACTGGTAAACTAGAATAGGGAAAAGCTTAGTACTTGAATAACCCTTAGAGGTGCCTAACACTGGCTCTAGGGATGTCTCGATTTGGAATTCATTTTGGTTGCCAAGCTATCCTCCTCGTCTTGTGGAGACCCCTCCGGTGCAAGGCTTAAATCAGGTATCAGATCTCATTCTTCATAACCCGAGACGTTGGAATCAACAACTCCTAAGTGAGTATTTTACGCAGAACGATATACAGTTAATTTTAAGCTGTGTTGAGTGTGTAAAAGTTCTATATTTTACCCCATATTTAACCCATATTTCTGCTGCATTCAAGCATAATTCATTGCATTTAGGTTAGATTTTAGTTTTACATCACAAATATATTAAATGGAACAGTTTCTACTGAAATTGGTTGCTTTTGCAGGTAGCTGCTGTAGCAGATGGAGGGCAGCAGAGATGGAACTGGATGTGCAGACGTGAAGGATGATGCTGCCATGGCAGCCAAGGACGACAGCGATAGTGAAGGGAAGAAAGTGAAATGGACCTCGACAGAAAGAGAAAATTAGGCCCATCTGTCGTGGAGTACCCTTATATTTTTCCGAGCCCTAGATCAGAATGAATGCCAAGCCCAAGGTTCAAGGAAGAAATCCCAAGCAAGAAGGAAGGACAAATTAAAGACTGCTGCTTTGAAGATTTAGTCTTTATTAGAGTTGTACTTTAATTTAAAGTTGTATTCTTGCCATATTAGAAAACTTGAACTCAAGGCCTATATAAAGGCATGTAATTCGACCTAGGAAAGAACAATCACCATTCTCTAGCCTTCTTCCCAAAACCCTAGCCGTTTTACCTTCCTCACCATGTTCTAAACTTCCCCTAGGGCTAAGGGTTGCTTTGTAAAGTAGTTGCAAGGATTGCATTGTTTTAGGATTTTCTTTGTTCAATAAAATTACTTCAAGTTCTCTTATTCTGGTTTTCAACATCTTGCAATAGTATCGGGAGAGCATTGTGAGATTATCTATTTACTTAATATCGGGAGAGTTAAGTATACGAAAGGAATAAGTGCGGGTTCTCTAGTTTATAGTTGAACTATCTCGGACCTAGGGATAAGACGAGGTTAAGTGGCTAAGGAAGAATTCAACAACATCGGTGTTCATCCTTCGATTCACGCCGGGAGGTATCATCAAAGACGTGTTCATCGACAGACTTAGACATACGGATAGGCCAAGGCACAGCAGGGATTCTTGCCAAGCTTGAAGTACTGAGTTGAGTAATCGCTGCCGCGATAACCAACAGACCGCTGCCGCGACAGGTGCTGCCGCAGCAGGCACGACGACAGAACAGAGTTTCCTAGACTTTGCAACACCTACACTACTGAGCAATTCAATACAGGCTCATTCTTTCTATCTTGATTCATTTACTCTTTTATTTAAGTTCTCTTTATTATTTCTTGACAACAACTTAAACTATTCTTTTCCTCTCTCGTGCAGTAATCCAAGGTGAAGCTATTAGCCCAGTCCCTATGGAGACGATATCCGATACTTACGTATCACTTTACTACTTGCGTCGTGTACACTTGCACTACATTGCGATAGACACTTTTACACGCAACAATCCCGTTATCTAATCTGGATCAAGGGGACATCCTTGTTTGGGGTGGTGAATCGAGGGGAGTTTATATGGTTAGAAGTGGTTACCGTCTCTTGTTAGCATCGAATGTTAGTTCAAACTCCCCTATACCAATTTACAAGCTACTTTGGAATACCCTATGTCCTGCAAAAATCCAAATTTTAATTTGGCGTTTCCTTTAGAATTTTGTTCCAACTTTTCAGAATCTCTATATTAGGCGTGTTACTCAATCGGTTGTCTGTCCTAGATGCTCTCAGGCTATTGAAACTATTGAACATTTAGCTAGAGATTGTGAGTACGCTAAGGAAGTTTGGTCTCTATCGGGTCTTGCCTGGCCACCTAGTCTAAACCAGGAGAGTTTTTTCGATTGGTTTTGCTGGATTTTTTCGAATGCATCAATTCATACACGAAAGGAAACATTGATAATCTTATGGGCTCTATGGTATGCCAGGAATAAATTGGTACATGAACAAAGTACACAGAGGGCAATCGATCTACTTACCTTCTGCAGAAGTTACCTGCGGGAACTTGAGAAGGTCTCTGTGTCGTTTCCCCTCCCTCGGCTGGTTGTTCCGGCGAAATGGGTCCCTCCAGTTGATCCTCTGGTTAAGGTGAACGTCAACGCCGCCTTCGTTCCTCACGCCCAAAAATCGTGTTTAGGTGTGGTTGTGAGGGATTCTGACGGACAGGTCCTGGGTTCTTGTGTCCGGCTGAGATCGAGTATTCCCTCGCCGTTTGCCGCGGAAGCTCAAGCTATATTGGATGGGCTACAATTCGCATCGGATTTAGGTTGCATGCAAGTTTTGCTGGAAAGCGACGCACGAAGTGTTATCCTCAAGATCAAGTCTCCGGCTGAGGATTTTTCGGTTCTTCGGCCTTATATTGCAGATGCTAAGGCGTGGTCGCGGCGGTTTACATCATGTCGCTTCGTCTTCTCCGGCAGGGAAGGAAACATGGCGGCCCACGAGTTGGCCCGTTTCGAGAAGGAATCCTTAGAAGACATCTCTTGGGTCGAGGAAGTGCCGCCACAAATTCTAGGTTTAATCCAAGCTGATCGAGCTTCGTTGCTTTCTCTTTGAAGATTATGGATGTGCTTTGTGGGTTTTCCCCTTATTTCTTTTGCTCTGGTTTAGTTATCACTCTCTCTCTCTCAGCTACTAGGAGTTCTAGAACTTTCTATCCCGGTTTTAAGTTTTATTTTGATTTTTGCTATCGTAAACTCTTTGTCTTTTTTTCAATGTTCATTTAATAAATTATTACCGGGATCGTTTATCTCAAAAAAGAAACACATAAAGAGCATATCTTAATACTTAGAGTCTTACTTTTGCTTAAAAAAATTGCTGCCCAAAATAACTTAAATGGCAAACGCAGAAGCAGCAAATCCTTAGCTTCTGGAGTTTGAAAACTGCGTTTGGAGTAAAACGATCTTTTTACCCTTTCTTTTTATACCAATACAATATTTTTATTATCTTTTCACTCCTAATACATTCAATAAAATTTTTATTTTTTAGATTAAGTGTTTATTTATTTATTAGTTATAATTACAATCATTAAATATTATTTCATTTTTAAATTTTTACCACAAATAAATTATATTAATCACCTAAAAATATTTTAAATTAATATTTTATAAATAAAAATATTATTAATAAGTTAGAAAATATTATTATTGTAATAATTTAAAATAGTGTGTTTTATATATCATAATAATAAATTTTACCACAAATAAATTATATAAATCACTTAAATAATTTTTTATTCAATATATTAAATATTAATAATATGTTAATATTGGAATAAATGATATATTAAAATAATATATTAAATATTAATATTAAAATAATATTAATATTTTAAATAAATAATAAAAACATCACTTGCGTTTATTTTCTTTTACTTTACAATATCATGTCTAAAATAGATATTTTATCTTTTCAAAAACACTTTATAAAAGCAATGTCAAATATTGAAATCTTACAACTAATAAACTTTTCAAAATCACTTTTTAAAGTACTTTTAAAAGTACTTTTCAAAAGTAATGCTAATCTGACCCTTAATTTCTTACAAGTATCAATAAAAATTAGAGTCTAAGCACTTTTCAAAAGTAATGCTAAATTTGTCCTTAATTTGTTACAAGTATTCAGTGAAAATTAGAGCCTTTGTTTTCATTAATCTTTTGCAATTGTTTAAAACAACTAGTAATTCGTATCTTTAAGTAAAGTAGCTTAATGATCACATGCTTTTAGGGTTGCAATTCTCAACGCCCGTTCGGGACAAACGGTCGTTGGCTAAAAGTAAAAAAATTTAGTTGTTTCAAAACGCTCGTTTGAGTGCTAATATAAGTGAGCAAGCGCCCGTTAAGAGCTTAACCAATGATTATTTAAAGTTGTTGTGGCCGATAAACAACCGTAAGAGACAATCACCGCAACCTAAAACCATGGTATCATATTGAACTTGATACAAGGTTTCTTGGTGCGCTTGGTGACATTTTTAGTTATTTCTATATGTTGTAGAGTAGGTAATCCATGATATTTTTGATGGAGTTTTTTCTTGCAATTCTCATAATATAGACTTATTTTATTTAGGTATAAAGTTGAAAAATGCTCTTTAATATTTGACTGAATAGTTATTTTGGCACATATTTTTTTTGAATTTATTTAACCCAATGTTTCATTTTGAGTCAAAATGGTCTCTTTGCGGATGGAAGATGTTAGTCAGCTGACGATAAACAACTTGAAATAACTTGACATAATGACACGTTAGAAGGAAAAATATTTTATATTTTATACAATTTCATAAAAATATTTTTTGACCGATGTGTCATTATGTAAAGTCAGCATATTTGTCTATATAACACTGTTATCGCGGCGTGCACTGTCATGTAGGTTTGTCACGCCATTTCAAACTGTTTATCGTCAGTTGACTAACAATTTTCATATATAGATGGGTCATGTTGACCCAAAATAAAATGTTGGGGTTAAATTAATTTTTAAAAATAAGAACCAAAATAATTATTCGATAAAAATTAGAAATTTTTTTTTGACATTACGCCTTTTATTTATCATGCTCACTTTCACTCTAGTAGTGTTTTTTCTGCAAATGTGCTCATTTTCTTCTACGCACAATATGATAATTTTCTTTGTTTCACAATGTAGAAATACTAAAATCCTGAAATTTAAGGGTGTTTTTAGTTCTAGAGAATGAAGTTTGTTTTTATTTTTATTTTTTTAGAAAATAAAAAACGATGAAGAAAACATGTTTGGTTGCAAAAATAGAAAATGATTTTTAGAAAATAGAAACAAAAATAAGTGAAAATTTAAAAACATAAAAAAATATTTTCATTAAAAATATTTTAGGAAAATGAAAAATATGAAAACACGAGTTTTTTAATTTTAACCTCATTTTAACCCAAATTCGAATTCTTCTAATGTCATTTTTCTAAAAGTTTTGTTTATTTACTCATATTTTATTTATTTATTTATTTATTAGTATTATTATAATATTTGCTAGTTATATTTTATTCCAATTATTTAATAATTAATTTTTTCATTTATATTTTGAAAAGCAATATACCAAACACATTTTCATTATTTTCATTTTTGAAAAATAATGTTTCATCTCTATTAATCAAACATGTTTTTTACTTTTTTAAAAAATTGAAACTGAAAATTATTTTTTGAAAATGAGAACATGAAACAAAAAAATAGAAAATATTTTTTAAAATCAAATGGACCTTAATTCTTTTAAATGATCTTGTCCCCGTATGATATTTCATTTTTGGCAAAAAGTCAAAAATAGCCCCCAACGTTTTACATTTTGGTCATTTTAGTCTTATCCTTTTTTGGTGCAAACAACCACCTAACGTTTCATTTTTCGTTCAAATTTCACCCTTGTTGGATGAAAATCGTTAGTCAACTAACGGTTAACACCTGAGGCTGACGTGACATGTCTGCAGGGTATATGAATATGATGTGGCACTGTCACGTGACATTTTTGCTGACGTGACATTTTTAAATAATTAAAAAAATATTTATTTATTTTTGAAAGAAAATATTTTTTTTGAATATTTTTAACCAATCGCCACATCAGCAAAGTGCCACGTGGCAGTCCCAAGTCATCTCCTCATGCCCTGTAGTCTGCAGACATGCCATGTCAACCTCAGGCGTTGACTGTTAGTTGACTAACAGTTTTCATCCAAGAAGAATAAAATTTGAACAAAAAATAAAACGTTAGGTGATTGTTTGCACACAAAATAGGATAAAGCTAAAATAACTAAAAGGTAAAACGTTAGGGGCTATTTTTAACCTTCTGCCTTTATTTTTTTACCCTAAGGTAATGCTCTGATTATTAATAAATAGTTTGTTTGTTACAATATTTCATTGATGATCCAATACAACCTTAAGGCTACATGGAACAAAAAGGTTATGAGATCCAATAGAATCCTCACAGTATATATATCAACAAAATTACTTCCTAATTTCACGAGAGCAGCCGCATAACTGTTTTGCTCTAGTTTCACATACACCAACTGCTCAAAGATGCCATGGAATCAAGTATTAGAATGTAGAGCCAGTGATTAGGGAAAAAAATTGTTTTAAGAGATTTGGGTTCGAACACTTATATATGTAAAATATGTTTATTTTATTAAAAGATTAAATAAAATATAAATATATATTATCATGTAATTATATTAATATATTAAAAGAATAATTGTACGAGCAGGTCGCGACAGCCTCATTGAGAGGCGAAAGTTGAGCATGTATTATGTGAAGGTAATAAATTCACTCTATTTCATAAAAAAAAAACCGGCTTGTCTCTAATTTTAAAGCCAAAGTGCATAAAACCAAATTGAAATTGAAATTCTCAAGAATTCAATCTTTTAGCCGTCGCCTAGTGTTTGCTAAAAAGACAAAATTGTGACCACCAAATCAGCCAAATAAAACATGTATTTATAATCTCTATTAATGTGTTGCAATTGAGTTTAATGGAACTCAAAATTTGATTTGGATATTAATTTCATCTAAACAAACTCAAAGTATTCTAATTCACTCCACTAAATTCGGTTAAGCTTATTTATCTAACAACATAAATAAACTGGATTCTCTTAAGCGAAATTCAGTGCACGGAGGGATCTGTTTTGACTGGAATGGGGCCCACTGGGAGTTTCACATTTGACCTTCCCAATCACATTCAGTGTACGAAGTCAAATTTGGATAAAAATGAGAAGAAGCCTTCGATGTTCTTATCTCCAACCGATCCAGAATTCCCAAGACCCAACTCCATTTCACATTTCATGTTTGCCACATGAGCTTGTGTACAGACAAATAGCCTCGGCCATGTGTGTCTTCCAGAAATGACTCCAAGCTTTGCTGTCGACACGAGCTAACAAGTCCCCCATGCCATGTATCATCCCCAACCCTGCTTAGGACACGTTTCGGCTTTCTGCTCTTATCTCCCTCTGCTCCCCTTCGTATAAATACCTTTCAACCAATGTGCTTATCAGTTATCAATCAAACAATGTCAATGGTGGGTGGTTTTGGATCGGAGAGGAAACAAGTGAGGAAGCCTGCACAAGCAAGCTCCAGGAAAGGCTGCATGAGAGGCAAAGGTGGTCCGGAGAACGCTCTCTGTACTTATAAAGGTGTCCGGCAGCGAACTTGGGGTAAATGGGTGGCTGAGATCCGTGAACCCAATCGTGGCGCTCGCCTTTGGCTTGGAACTTTCGACACTTCCCATGAAGCGGCAATGGCTTACGATGCCGCCGCCCGTAAACTCTACGGCTCCGATGCTAAGCTCAATTTGCCTGAGTTATGTCCGTCTCAACCTTCTCAGGCCGTGGCTCCGGTCATGAATTATCAGCCCCAAAACGTGAACAATTCAGGTATGGGTTCGTCGAATATGGCACCACCGGTGTACACCAACGAGTCCTCGGTCATGTGTTTCCCCAAGGAGAACATGCAGGATCCTGTGGCAGAGAAGGATGCGATGTTTGGAGAGGTTAATGAAGATGGGTTCTGGGAGAATATGAGCGTGAACTTGCCTCTATTAGACGACTCCATTTGGGCTGAAACTGGCATGTCGTTAGATTTCCCGATGATGGTCGATGAGCCAGGCAGTTTCGGTAGCAATGGCCTTATGGAGGCGACTGGCTGGGACGCCTTGCAAACCCCGTGGTGCATGTAAAAACGCTAAGCTAAGCTAAGCTAGATAGCCTGTTTAGATACATAGTACGTGAAAGTCGTAAAGAATACTGTGCATATAGGTGTAAGCGCCCTACGAATCTACACTTTATATATGTGTAAATATAAATAGAATATATGAAGTGTGCTACTGTCGTCTGTCTACACATAGTAATATCCATGAAAAATTGAAAACTACATGGGGCTTTTCTGGGTTTATGTTTATCTCGTGCTCATAAGTTTTTTGTTTTTATTTACATTCCTCTAAAGATATTTGGTGTCTATTTTCATATAATTAAAAAACATGAGTAAACAAAATAGATTTTGAATCAATTAATTAAGAAACAATTTTTATTTTTGACATTTTTTTAATATGCTGGTGTGATGCAAGGTAACATATGTTCAACTTTCTTAGTCTTTTCAAAAATGGCACACACAACCTGCATTACTGGTGCTCGAACCCGGGTCCTAAGAAATGATTATTTAAAATCATTTTTATTATTTTACATAATTTCGTTGTTCAAAAATCATTTATAAAAACTACAATTTGTCATTGTTTTTATTTTCTAAAAAATAAACAGAAATAATCATTATTTTTTGAACGTGCAGAAATAAAAGATCAAATAATCAGTCAATTCCAAGTTGATTTTTATGATCAGTAACCTTAATATTTGCTAACTCTGGCGTACATTTGATCCATACGAAGAGGACATTTGTTGAAACATTAGACAAAACTTATGTTCATTGACATTTGTGTGAATTTATTTTCACTCTTTGGCTATTTCATACAACTTTCTCATGGATGATAGAATATATACTTGCTGCAATGATTGGTGATTACTGATTAGGCTAACATTTGCTTATTATATTTCTGTCAATTACTAAGCCAACATTTGCTTAGTAAAAAAAGAAAAAGAAAGCTTAAATTAACTAATTAATAATAAAAGTTTCCTATAGGATAAACGTGGAGGTGTAATGCACTGATAATGAATATAAATGAGCAAGTACGTTCGGCCGGTTGGTCAAGCTGCTCATCTTTGTTCTCTCTTATCAGTTCTAGACCCGTTAGGAGTAGTCTCTTTCTTCCTTTAGAGTCCTCTTCCCTCTTCTTTCTAAGTAAAATTAGGATTAGATTTAAAATTTGTTGAAAAGATCAATAATAAACAACCTCTCTCCTCACTCTTATAAAATAATAATGATAATAATAATAAATAATTTAAGCAAGCACATTTGCCGGGTGGTCAAGCTGCTTATATTTGTTCCCTCCTATCTCTTTAGGTCATGAGTTTCAAATCTATTAAGAGCACTCTCATTCATTCCCACTACAAAAAAAATGACATATACCGACGGACACAAATCCGTCGGTAAAACATTAAAAATTTGTCGCTATATGGTCTAAACCCTTTTACCGACGGACAAAAGGGAAATTTCGACAGACAAAGTACCGTCGGTAATATGCTTGTCGGTATAACTTTATACCGACGGACAAAACCGTTGGTATAGATCTATTGACCTTATACCGACAGACGAAACCGTAGGTATAGGTATGACTACCCCGACATATTAGGGTCAATATTTCGACGGATTTTGTTCGTCGGTATATGTTACGGCTTTTACTGACGGTTCGTCCGTCGATACAGGTCTTATCTGTACCGACGGATTGGCCGTCGGTATAGCTTTTATCTGCAGTGACGGTTTGTCCATCGGTATAGCTTTTATCTGTACTGACGGTTTGTCCGTCGGTATATATTACGGCTTTTACTGACGGTTTTATGCGTCGGTATATGTATCATGTAAGATCTATATAAAATATTTATACCGACAATTTTGTCCGTCGGTATAGGTGTAATTGGTATTTATTTGTTTTTTAAATATTAATAATTATTAATACATTCCATTATTTTTTTAATATTTTTTATTTTAAACATTAAAATTACTAAAACTATTATAACAAAAAATATTTCATTTTTAAAGGGAAAATATATGATTTAATGTTCAAATAAAAAAGTATGTAATACATAATCAGTAAAACATGTATCTACAAGTCTAGTACAGGCGGAAGAAATATGCAAGCAAGTATTTTTTTTCTTAATAACTTACATAATAAAAGCTAGAAATAATTGAAGATCCTCCTCTATTGTGTGCTTGGATCATTTGCATTTGTATTCTGTTGATTTGTTGAAGTCAAGGATTGACTGGTACTATTGATTGCTGCTGAAGCACTACCAGCATCAGGAGTTGCCTATTAAAAATAATTAAAATAATATTCAGGGCCGAATCAAAATCAAAGTTCGAATACAAAAGTCAATATATCTTTGAAGTTGAATTTTACTATGTTTCGCCTTTTCGAATTAAGACAATTAGCAATGATATCATAAATTAAAATGAAACTACAAGGACCTGCTATTGAAATGGCATAGAGCATTATTAATCATCAAACAAAAGGCTATTTAAATGCATTAATAAAGCAATTAACAAATGTAAAAATAACATAAAACATTCATTGGCTTACTCAGAAAAATATGACTTTGACAAGGACCTGCTACTCTGCTCATGGAGGCATTTTCTTCATTTTCACTACAAGAGGTAACATGAATGGTTAAATCTATGCAATTAAACAATAAAAAATAAACTACCTTAAATAGGAAATAGGGACTAAATCACAGTGAAAAACAAAAATAAGATCAGGAATATGAGCTGTAATACAAGAAAAAGCATACTCAAATCAAATGATGTATACAATACCACATTTTCTTGCATTATACGCTCCCATGAATTATAACCCCATACCCATGAATTATAAAAAGTAAAAAGTTGGAACAAAAGAGTAAGTTCTACACTACCCTACGCTCTCATGAATAGACCAGATCTTCACTCAATACTTGAACCAGATTTTGCATACTGTTAACACATTCATTAAACTAAGAACACTCTAGAGTGACAAGCAATTAGGCATATTGAGCTCAAGGCCTGAAAAAAACCAGAAATCATTGCTCATCTTGGTTCTGTAGGAACTAATGAAAATTCAGGTATATATGCACCGAAGTTTTTTCGATTGCAAAGTGAATTCAGGAACAAAGTATATTCTCACAATTTGTCACTTGCAAGATATGCAAGTGCTTTACATTAAGAAAACATCAAATATTTACAACAGCAAATAGGAGAACTTAATGATCTCCTGCCAAAACCAAATACGAATACGATGCCATTACGCTAATATTGTCAACATCATTCAACAAGACACCAAATGATCACCAGCTAACTGCTAATGAAATGTTTCATGCCAAACACATCTGACCATTGCTTAACGTATAATCAAAATTTTAATCAAATATAATGCTGGAGAATATGCAGCAATGAATCAAAGATGGAAATTATTTTTCTAAATACCATTCAAGGCAAAATGGAATCATTTCATTAGAATGAACTCTTACTCAGAAATAGTGTGCCATATATCCTTGTATCCCACACTCAATGATTTGATTGATTTCTCCCTTTCAGACCAGCAAGGATCACAAACTGAAAACTTCAACGACCCAATGGCTGCAACAGTTCAAAATTTATTAATGAGAAAGAACAATTAGTAAAAGAGATCAGAGCTTCCCCTAAAACAATTCCCATTGAAAACAGCAAACAGGTAAGTTAGAGTCTTAAAGAAAACTTCTTAGAGATGTCACAATAAAAATGTAATGCGGATACAAGGGACAGCTACATAATGTGATATTTTGAAAGAGGTCAAAGTATAGGACATCGGTTTTAATTAAAGTTCAAGACTCTCTCTCAGAACATGAAACATCATGCTACACCTAAAGAAATAGTTCAATGCAAATCATTTCTGAAAATTCACAAACCTAAAGTTTCATTTGAATTTCCAGCTTTCTTAGAATTCTTTGACAATAGAGCAATATTCATTATGTCCAGCACCAAGCGCAAAAACTATATTCTCAGAGTATATCTTAGAAATTTTAAAGAGAAAACCGAGAGAAAGAACAGATCTTGTAAAGCAATATATACAATAGCATAAGCATACAAACTGCTCCCAAATTTAACACCAGCAAGACCTAATTTTCAGCCATTCGAATCCACAAAAAGAAAAAATCGAACTGATTAACCTAAATACAACAAATACTAACCAGTTGACCCTTGATTTCTTCCTGTAAGTGCTCTATGTCAGATTTTAGCTGGTTGACAACACCTCTCTGGGGAGAAAAGTCGAACAATTAAGAGATTTCTAAGAAGGATTTAAATAGGCGATTGAGAAAATAGAGGATGCAGGGAGGATTTAAATACTAACCTATACAGACTGAGACCAGCAAATTGCATGGAGGATTGAGACGATCTAGAGGCAACGAGGACGATTGGAGGCCATGGAGACGACTGAGAGGCAGTGATCGTAAGGTTTGGTTTGGGTAAAGTTAAAACGGTGAGTTTTATTTAAGTAATAAAAAATAAATAAATAAAAAACAAAAAAAAATATCATACCTATACCGACGGCGAGAAATACCGTCAGTATATATTTGACCTATACCGTCACACAGGTACACCTATACCGACGACCTGATTAACCTATACCGACAGTCAAAATAACTGTCGGCATAAACTACACCTATACCGACGGTCGCAATACATCATCGGTATATATTATATCTATACCAACGCATTTATATTTACCGTTGGTATATGTGACATCTATACCGACAAATTATGTATTCGTCGGTATACATCAGGACTTTTACCGATAGTGTTATTTTCCGTTGGTATATAGTACCTATAGCGACGCAATTTGTCCGTCGGTATAACCGGGCGTCGGTATATGTACATTTTTTGTAGTGCCCCTAGAGTTTTTCATTTTCCTCCCCTCTAAATAAAATTAGATTTAAAATTTATTTAATAATAATAACAAATAATTTTCTCCATTGAAACGAAGAACAAAGGAGTCATTTTTAAAAATTATCAAGTTAGTTTATTGCTAACTCTTATACTAATTGTCATGTTTTTTCCTGTTATGAATATTTATCTATGTGAATGTCTATCATGATTAGAACTTTATCTAAGGAGTTTGATTTATTTATTATTAGGAATATTATCTCTATTAATTAGAGTTTAATGTATTATGTACTTCTTATGCCTATAAATAGATGATTCATTGAAGACATTGTATACAATTCTATATTTTGAGAATAATACAAATCTCCCTCTTTCTCTCATCTCTTTGTTCTTCTTGTTCTTCTTTATTTTATTCACAACACGTTATCAGCACGACTCTAATCAACTGAGGTCTTCATTGTTTGAATCCAAAAGAAGTTATTGGAAAGAATTCGATTCTAGGATAGACCAAAGATAAGTTTTTTTCTCTCTCTTCATTCTTTTAAATTACCGATTGTCTTTTTCTTTATATTTTAACTTAAATTGTTTTTGAAAAGTTTGGAAGTATGTTTGATTTTATTCGAACATTGGAAAGAGATAAATTTGTGGCTTCTCACAAACCAAAAGACGAATCGACAGAGACGGAGAGGTTGCGTTTGGTGTAAATTACGTGTGTTTTCTCTTGTTCCTAAAAGTGTTAATTAGCGGTATGCTTATTCATACTTTTACTTATATGATTATATTTGATATTTTTCATATTATTATTTATGTTATTTTATTTGGTAAAAATTAATATGTTTAACCGTGTTTTGAGTTTTACATGATATGCTTAAATAGCTTGGAAAGAGATGTGATATAAAGGGACTATGAGAAGCTATCTCGGTCATATGCTATGTCTCCATTATCCACGAGAGAAAAATCAATATCGGTAAATTTTGATTTTATTTTTATTCTTTATATTATTATTTTAAAGTGCGATAAATCATGATGATTTTGAATTTACAAGAAGATTATTATAAATTCTATAATTGCTCGAAAGCAATATTTCTTCTTCGTCGAAAAACTCGACCATAAACTTCTCTCAATTTCAAGTTACGAAAATTCGTCTTGATCCAAAAAGTTTTATGGGAGGCATTCCCTGAAGTGAATGCAAAGCATGATGTTTATTCCATGCGATTATCAATGATGGGACATTCCCTAAAGTGAATGCAAGCATGATGTTTATTCGATGCGATTATTGAAACTGTTTCATTCCCTGAAGTGAATGCAAGCATGATGTTTATTCCATGCGATTATTAGACTTATGTCATTCCTTGAAGTGAATGCAAGCATGATGTTTATTCCATGCGATTATTGGACTTATGTCATTCCTTGAAGTGAATGCAAGCATGATGTTTATTCCATGCGATTATTGAATTTTTTTCATTCGTTGATGTGAATGCAAACATGATAATTCACTATATAGTTAGTGAATAAAACTCAATTATGTGCCAGAGTATCATTGATGAGGTTTTAAAGACCTATTGGCCTCCGCTACATTCCCTAAAGTGAATGTGATATTTTTATAGCGAAAAAATAAATAAATACCACATTAGCAATTGTGGTCGCGATTAAGGCCATAAAAAATAGACATGGATATGATGATCCTTTTGAGAATGTTTATATCCACCGAAAGTGGGATTATAAGGATGACAAGAATGATAGATGTCATATCAAAATCTTTATGTTATCAATACGATGGTACAAATCATTGGTCTCGTACTTGTCAAACGCCAAAGTATTATGGACTTTATCCATAAGCATGAATGATAAATGAAAGAAAATATAAACAAGTTTTTGTTTATGACGAAAATAATTATGGCGTTGTTAGTCCAATTCAATTGGATATTATTAATTTCTTCATAACCCTTGAAGGGAATAATTCACCATTTATTTTATTTCCCTTATAACCTCTAAAGGGAACAATTAATCTTTTATTTATTTTGTTTTTATGTTAATTTTATTATTTATTTATGTTAATTTACTTTATAGTAACTTGTTTTACATATTATTTATTTATGCTTTATGTTAATTTATTCTTTGAAGAATGTGATTACTTTTGGAATAAAATATACAATGAGTTGTGGCTATTTATGCCTAGCAGACAGTGCAAGTACTCATACTATACTTAAGCGTAAGAAATATTTTCCGATTTAAATGCAAGAGAAAAATATGAGTAATATTTCCCAAAGTACTAAAATATCAATGCTTCGTAAGAGCAATAAGTTCTTGAGGGTTTATCTCTGATAGATAACCAATTTGATATGATGTGTTATATTTAATAGTTTTCATTCTCTAAAAGTGAATGAAACAAAGCACATTTTGAAAGGTGCATAACTATGCATATTTTCCCATTTAAAATGCAAGGGAATAATGTGAGTATTATATCCGGAAGTACTAATATCACAGAAGGCTTCGACTGAGCAAATATGTTATTGCCAAATGGAACTCTATTTCATTTTCACAGTGCAATATACTCGTCAAAGACGCAAAGAGACTTATTGAATTTTAAAGATATTTGCATAAATATATTGAGAATATTAGTCGATAAGTGCTGACTATCTCAATCTTACGAGTATAACTCAAGGCAATAATAAAATCTTGAAAAAAAAATATGCATTGTTATCCATATTGTACTACACAAGGATTAGTACAAATTAAAGCTTATGCTATTGTAAATCAGAAGTTTACTGATAACTTTATTATTTGGCATGACCGGTTAGGCCATCCCGGTTCAATTATGATGCAAAAAATTTGTTGACACTTTCATGTGGTCATTATTGAAGAACTAAAATTTTCTTCAAGGCAATGTTTTTCATGTGATACTTGCTATCAAAGCAAATTGATTATTCAATCATCATCAGCTAAGATAGATTGTGAATCTATTAATTTCTGGAACGGATACAAGGTGATATATGTGGGCCCATACACCTTTCTTACAGTCCATCTAGATATTTTACGATTTTAATCGATGCATCGAATAGATGGTCATATGTATCCTTGTTATCAACTCGTAACTTGGTGTTTGCTAGGCTATTAACTTAGTTGATAAAATTATGAGCACACTTTCCATATTACCTTATAAAGACAATCGGTCTTGATAATGCTGGTGACATGTCATTCTACATGTAGTATCACTAATTCGCATCAAGCCAACAAATTATCATAAGTTCTCCCCATTACAAATGGTTTTTGGTTAAAACTAAATATTTCTCATCTTAGATTTTTTTTGTGCGGTATATGTTCTGATTCCTCCACCACAACGCACAAAGATGAGTTCTCAAAGGAGGTTGGGAATATATGTCAAATTCAAATTTCCCTTGATAATTAAATATCTTAAGCTTCTAATAGGGAATTTATTTACAGCTCAATTAGCCGATTGTCATTTTAATGAGTCGGTTTTCCCAACATTAGGGGGAGAAAATAAAATAGCTGGAAAAAGAAATAAATTGGAATGAATTATCATTATCTTAGTTTGATCCACGTACTCAACAATGTGAACTATAAGTTCAAAGGATAATTAATGTAGCAAATCAATTGTCAGATGATTTTGCTGACCCTAATAGAGTGACTAAGTCACATATACCAGCTATGAATGCTCCGTTTAAATTTGATGTCACAGAAGGACAAACTCTAGTTGCTAATGAGTCTAAATTACGCCTGTAGCGTGGTAGACAAGTAGGTTCCAAAGATAAAAATCCTCGAAAAAAAGGAAGGGAGCTATAGTTATGATGGTCTGATCAAGGAATCAATGAATTATAAAAATCTCAAGAAGAGATTAAAAGGTCTCCAATAGAGACATTAACATGACTCAGGTACCTGATAATAAAGAGATCTCAATAGATT
The DNA here is from genome assembly GCA_030270665.1 of Hibiscus trionum. NCBI lineage: Eukaryota > Viridiplantae > Streptophyta > Magnoliopsida > Malvales > Malvaceae > Hibiscus > Hibiscus trionum. The sequence continues at coordinate 4,815,061 of BSYR01000016.1, forward strand.
ATGTCATGTCTGGTAATAAGTGGAACTGAAATCAAATCGACGTCAATAATACATTTGCATGCAATATAGCACTAGAGATTTTATTTGATGATGTGGATCATGAATCATTGTCAATTGGACAATGTAAACAAAGAAATGATTGGCCAATATGGAAAGAGGCAATTGAGGCGAAACTAAGATCTCTTTCGAAAAGGGAATTATTTGGGCCTATAGCCCGTATACTAAAATGTGTAAAGCTCGTGGATATTAATGAGCCTTTGTGAGAAAGAGAAATCAAAAAGAAAAATCACGAGATATAAGCTCGTTTGGTTGCAAAGATTCTCACAAAGACATGAAATTGATTATGAGGAAAATATATTCCTCAGTGGTGGATGCAGTTACTTTTAGATAGTCTGACAATAAATGAAATAACTCAGTTTCCGCCTAATGGATGTTGTTACATCTTATTTGTATAAGCCTCTTGATAACAACATTTACATGAAGCTTCTAGAAGGATTTAGACTGCCAGAAGCAGTTAATTCAAGTTCTCGAGAACATTATTCAATTATATTGAATATATCTTTTATGGGTTAAAACATTTTGGGCACATTTGGTATAATCGCCCCATTGAATACTTATTAGCGGAAGGCAATAAGAATGATTTAATTTCCAGAGCATTTTATTAAGAGGTTTAACTCTGAATTTGTCTTTATTTTTATTCTGTATGTTGGCGATTCATTGAGACCCATGATGAGATTTCCTTAACAATGGAATCCTTGTGCAACAATCGACATACACAGAAAAATGTTTAAAGAGACTTTACATGCATAATGCATATTTGCTTACCACTATTTGGTTGCTAGGTCTCTTAATGTAAACAAAGATCCATTCTGCCCTCGAGAAAAAGGTGATGATATTTTTGGTCTAAAAGCACCATATATACATTAATTGATCTGGAAGCATCATATCTTAGCTGGTCCAGAAATACTATCTAAGTGCTACGAGACCATTGCCTTTAAATAATTGCTATGCAAGAGGTAAAGCCGAAATATGTGTTTGGCTAAACATATCCAGAAGATATGTGAATTACTTTTACAAGATAAGATGCAAGCTATTTTATGTAGAGATAATGCAAAATTTATATCTCAAGGTGGATACATCAAATGTGATAAAACGAAACATATCTCTTTAAAGTTTCGTCCCTCATGATCTTCAAAAGAATAGTATTTGATGAATCATTTCAAGCAATAATTTGGAAGATTTATCCAAGATTGAATTATGAAGATTATATTCAAGATTGAATTATGAAGATTCAAAGATCTTATGTGATATTTTTATGAGGGGGAGTAAATACGCGTTGCACTCTTTTTCCCTTAACCGAGGTTTTGTCCCAATGGGTTTTCCTGGTAAGGTTTTTAATGAGGCAACATGTTATGCGTATTAAAGATGTGTGTACTCTTTTTCCTTCACTAATGAATTTTTTTCCTGCTGGGTTTTTATCTTAGTAAGGTTTTAACGAGGCACATTATCTTCATAGACATCCAAGGGGAAGTGTTATGAATATTTATCTATGTGGATGTCTATCATGATTAGAACTTTATCTAAGGAGTTTGATTTATTTATTATTAGGAATATTATCTCTATTAATTAGAGTTTAATGTATTATGTACTTCTTATGCGTATAAATAGATGATTCATTGAAGGCATTGTATACAATTCTATATTTTGAGAATAATACAAATCTCCCTCTTTCTCTCATCTCTTTGTTCTTCTTGTTCTTATTGTTGTTCTTCTTTATTTTATTCACAACATTTCCCTATTTATCATTGTTGTTTCTTTTCTTTTCTTTTATTTTCTTTTCTTTTTTTTGCACTACTCATGGCAATTTTAAGTTGGTTGCTTACTATCGATAATATTTTTTATTTTATTTATTTTTTTGTTATTTTTTAATTTTCGATGAGAATCTTCTCAGTTTTTTATTCTTCTTTTTACACATCTTGTTGCATTTTTTTGTGCCACGATTTTTCCTGTTTTGTGGCAGGTTTATCGTTTGTCTTGTGGTATGATTCTTATTTGTCTTGTGGTATGATTCTCATCTGCCTATGTAGTAGTTTGATGTTCGTATAACGATCATCACGACGCACATCCCTAATCAGGGAAGATCAGTGATCTCGTTTGGTTAGATCTTTTTTGTGACCGTTTGTTGTTGTTTTCATAACCATTACCGAAGCAATCTACAATATTAATTTTGTTGATCATCTCTCCTACATCACTACTCAGTGACAGAACTTGGAGTAAATGTTTGAGGGGGCAACTTAAATTTTTTAAAATTCGGAGGCTTAAACGAAAATTTTCAAAAAAAAATTTGAGGGTTTAATTACTTTTTTTAATAATTTTGTGAGATTTAACAACAAATTTTAAAAATTAAAGAGGGAATTTTAATTAAAAATATTCAAAATTTTGAAGCTTAACATGAATTTTTAAAAATTTTGAAGGTCAAATTATTATTTTTAATTTAGAAACAAAATTTTAAAATTTTAAGGGATCATGGCCTCCACTAGTCCAGGATATGCACTTGTCACTTTTTGTGTTTCAAAGGGAAGGTTTTGGTTTTTTCTTTTCACATCTTTTGGGTTTTTATATATTTTTTGTATGTATGATTTTTTTATGTGAATATAATCGTCAAATTTCTTTTTATGTTTTAGGGTATATTTGTACATTTTTTATTTTAATAAAATAAGACTTCCTGTCCAAAAATTTATATACTAAAGCATTGAAGTTAACCCTCTTATCAAATATAGCATGATTTAAAAAAAAATAAGGTAGGGGGTTCCTTATTTTGAATTAGTAATTACATATAACAAATAAATAGGAAAACTTAAAATTTAAAGCATCAACTAAGTCGAATGGATTATAAAATAATACGTGGGTTATAAATGGCTTTCCTGTTATGGATCAAAAACTTGGGCTTTACATTAATTCGGTTTCTTTTTAGACTTTTATTGTCCAATATAAAGAATAGAAACTGAACCAACTTAGTGCGGTTCAATGATATCATTTAATTAAAGTTTAGTTGAAATTAAAAAAAAAACAAACTGATAACATAAATTATAAATTTTAATTTTAAAGCCAAAACGCTAAAACTTAAAGGATTAATATCCTATACACTGGCGGTGGAAACTGAAAGTTTTTACAAGCGCCTTAGTTTTAGGGTATAGGGAGTTAGTTTAGGGTTTAGGGTTTTAGGTATAGGGGTTTAGAATCTAGGGATAGTTGTTTTAATGTAAGGTTTATGGTTATAATTTAGGGTTTATAGGTTAGGGTTTAGTTTTTAGGGTAATATTATGAGGATTTAGGTTTTAACCTATAAACTCTAAATTATAACCCTAAACCTTAAATTAAAACAAGTATCCCTAAATTCTACCCCCTCCGCCTAAAACCCTAAACCATATACCCTAAACTAACTCCCTATAACCTAAAACTAAGGCGCGTGTGGAAACTTTTAGTTTCAACCGCATGTGTACAAAACATTTATCCAAACTTAAATTCTATATTATACTCTCTTTTTTAACAAATATTACTACTATTTCTACCTAAAGGGGGAGTAAGATATTCTAAGAGAAAGAATACTCCCGTTGAGTCTTGGACCTGGAACCTAAGATAAGGGAAATGGAGCATATGAGCATAAATCTGCTTAAATAAATTAAAAATTACGTTAGAAATATATCAAATATTTTTCCTAATAAAATATATTCTTACATTCTCTAAACTAATAACATTACAAATTGATCAAATATTATTCCTAATAAAATATATTCTTACATTCTTTAAACTAATAACAATATAAATTAATTCTAAAAAAATAACATTATAAATTGATGTAATACAACACATATGATATAGATAGGAATAAAGTAAATAACAAATGAGAGTAGGTTAACGGCATTACGTTTTGTCAATTTGTCGTATCTATCTAACCTGTCTTTTCCTCCTTATTTCGCACTCATCAACTTGTACATTTCTTTTTCATATTTTTAAAAGAGTCTACATCCTCATTAATTATTAAATATAAATATAAGCTGGCCGGGTCTATATATTTGTGGAGCATTAAATGCGATATTATATAAAAAAAGTTAAATATTATGTTATTTCTTAACCGATGTTAATAATATAATGATTATTTTGTAACAAAAATTAAAATTTAATACTTGTTATATAATTTTTGAAGTTTAATAATCATTGTATAATATTTAGTGAAAAAGTTGTAAACTTTACCTGTTAAGTATAATTTTCTAATAAATGTTGGCAAGGAAGAAGCCAATATTCTAACTTGAGGTGGTATAATATATTTAAAAAATGGATAATTATTTTGTATACTGAAGATTAACATTAAGTTTTCAAAAGCGTCTTAATTTTAGGGTTTATAGACTTAGTTTAGGTTGTAAGGTTTAGAGGTTTAAGTTTAGTAGTTTAGAATTCAGTGGTTGTGAATAGAATTTAAGTTTTAGGGTTAGAATTTAAGGTTTATTGGTTAAAACCTAAATCCTCAACATATTATCATAAAATCTAAACCCTAACATCTAAACTCTAAATCTTAACTCTAACCCCTAAATTCAAACAATTACCATTAACTTTAAACACATACACCTAAACTGATAAACCTTAAGTTCTAAACCCTTAAACTAAAGTGATTGTTGAAACTAAAAGTTTCCAACCGTCAATATATTTGATATAAATCCTCTAAAAATAGGGGGCAAACTTATCCCTTAAAACTTTCAAACTTATTATATAAACAAAATATAAAAAAAATTGGAGGTTGAAGGGCAACCACCCGTCCTAATATAACGATACCTCCTAAATGTTAGATATATTAATAATGTACATATTGATATTATACTCTTAAAATAAGAATTTAGATTTAAATTTTTTGGGTTAATATTATTAAAAGATATATAAACTCTAAATATTAATATGTACGAGAAATATTGTAAAATTTTGGTTATGAATTTTTTGAATGGTCTGAAGGTGATTACAAGGTATTATCTGTTTAGATATATTTTTAATTTTTTGACAATGCACATACACCTTATAGATAAAACGATTTGAACTCGCATCTCTTTGAATAAATATCATCTATTTTTTTTACCGGGACACTAGTTAGATAATTGGATAAATATAAAAAGGAAGTAATTTGTTACAAGATTTCTTACCCAAATCAGATTCAATACGAACAAGGAGATGTCCTATTGGATGGGCAGCCCCGTCATTAAAAAGTCCACATTGATTGATAGCAACAACACCATTGATGAGCAAAGGCAAATATGGGACTGATTTGAATGAATAATCCCTTTTAAATTATTATATAAAAAAATGGCTCTCAAAAAATATTATTTGGTAAAATGACCCCCAAACTTGTCACGTCGGTGAACCTCCCGTTGTGTAGAACGCGAGGTTTGATATCGCGTTCTGCACAACGCGATTTTAGTTTACATGACCTTGTTGTTTGTGTTAATGTGCATTCATCTTTTAAAAAACCCTACGACCTCGCGTCCTGTAGAACGCGATATCAAACCTCGTGTCCTACAGAACGCGAGGTTCACTGACGTGGCAAGTTTGGGGTCATTTTGCCAAATAATATATTTTGGGAGCTATTTTCCTAAATAATAATTTAAAAGAGATTATTCGCTTAAAATTGCCCAAATATGATTTAGGAATTAAAGAATAATGATGGGGAAAATAATCAAAAGGAAGTTTTCAAGGAGACGTGGGTTGTGGGTCAGCCTCATAACTTTTCCTCTATGGATTGCGTATGAAACTAGGGTTCATCTTACTTGGAAGAAATAATTAGAAATGTTTGGAAGTTTATCAACCAAAAAAAATATTTATGGAGGATTTTCTTTCTGGATAAAAAGACAATAAAATATTATGATTACAGGGTAATGTCCCAGAAAACACAAAGGTACACACCTTGTTCTATAAATTGTACAAACAATGTTCTCTTTTGGTAGTATGTCTAATGCAAAGTATATACACTTTTATTTTTTTTATTAAGCAAAATACCTTGATGCACAAATTTAGTTTACACAAGCCTTTTAATTTTAGGGTTTAGAGATTTAGGTTGTGGTTTAAGGTTTAGGAGTTTATGCTGTAAGGTATAAAATTTATGGTTTATGATTAGAACTTAGTGTTCAGAGTTTAAGGTTTATGTTTTAGGGTGATAGGACTAAGAATTTAAGTTTTAAATTTTATAGAATGACAATGTAAATCTTTTCTACATATCAAAATATAATTATTTTATTAATTTTATTCATGATTGATGATATTTAAAACTTCAAACTTTTAATTTTTATAGGGAAGATGTACCACAAAACTAGAATACATGGACCAAACCTATCATTTAGGTGCAATAAAATGCATTAATAAAAGAATGGGTAAACTACAATAAATGTCACTCAATCATTAATAAGGTTATATTTGGGTCACTTAATTATTAAAACTTACACTTAGGTCACTTAATTATGAGTATCAATTTGTGTATTAGATTAACTAATGATTTCAAATGAAATACTCTAGTATTAATGAGGGTATATAACCATAGGTGATTTGGAAGAAAAATGACTAAATTGATATGTTTTTTTTTAAATATGAAGGGTGACCCAGATGTAACTTTACCCATAATTGAGTGACTCAAATGTAACCTTTAATAATTGGATGATCCAAATGTAAACTTACCCATAATTGAGTGATCCAAGTATAACTTTTAATAATTGAGTGACCCAAATGTAACCTTACTCATAACTGAATGACATCTGTTGTAGTTTACCCTAAAAAATTTAACTTAGATATCCAATTTTTTTTCAATAACAAGAAAAAAAGTTATATGAAATTAAACTCAAAATCTGACGTCAATCAAACTAAAACATTATTTTTTATATGTTTACAAACTTATCAACTAAATCTATTAAACCAACGTAAATATATAAAATTGACATGTTTCGTGTAAAATTAAGTTTCAAACTTTATAAAAAAATCTCAAACAACTAGAGTAAACAATAATTGTACAAAAAGGGGAAATTGTAGGAAAATATATATTATATTATACGAAAATATAAAAATATCAAAACCGATATTTTCGTTTTAGCGGATAGAAGAAGAACACGTGTCAGGATCTTGTTATCCAACCACGGTACCACCTACTACCAATAATTTAGGAACCAGCGATATAAATTACTATAATATTTCGTGTATCTACGCATTCACTTCTCAAAGCTCTTTCCTTTAACCCTTTCCGAACAGATGGACCGCTTCTCTCTTCTCTTCCTCCTCCTCTCCGCCCTCGTCGCTTCCGCCGTCGCCACCTATGTCGTTTCCGATGTCGCTTCCGCCGTCGTCTCCGACGTTAATAGCGACGAAGATCCTCTCATCCGTCAAGTTGTTTCCGATGGAGGCGTCGAGGAAGAGTCCGATGACCACATCCTGAACGCCGAGCACCACTTCACGCTGTTCAAGTCCAAGTATGGGAAAACCTACGCCACCCAGGAGGAGCACGATTACCGAATGGGAGTCTTCAAGGCTAACCTGCTCCGGGCCAAGCGTAACGGGCTCCTGGACCCCAGCGCCGTCCACGGCGTCACCAAGTTCTCCGATTTAACTCCATCGGAGTTCCGCCAGCAGTTCCTTGGCTTGAAACCGCTCAAGCTCCCAGCCGATGCTCAAAAGGCTCCTATCCTTCCGACTGACAACCTACCGGAGGACTTTGACTGGCGCGACCACGGTGCCGTCACCGGCGTTAAAGACCAGGTAATAATAAATATAAATTATCTAATCAGACGGGTCGTTCTTTTTATCGAGATTCGTTAAAATTCCCCTTTGTTACGATGATATTTAAAACTTTTGATAAAATTTAGGGCTCGTGTGGATCGTGCTGGTCGTTTAGCGCGGTAGGTGCTTTGGAGGGATCCCATTATTTGACGACAGGAGAGCTTGTAAGCTTGAGTGAGCAGCAGCTTGTTGATTGTGATCACGAGGTTCGATCTTTCTTCTCTTTACAGCTTTTTGATTAACAAATCCTGAGATTATTGCTTTAGAAGAGTGGAAACTGTTTGTTAAAGATATTAATTAACCTGAGAAAGCTTCATTTGTTGCTAAAAGATCATTTCTTGTTGTGTAATTTCAAAACTTTCAGAAGATTTTTACATGGTTTTTGGCTGCTATTCCGGTGCTTTGGGTACTTCAAACTAAATATAAGAATTGGGTGTTTTGCAGTGTGATCCAAATGGTGGTTGTAACGCTGGGTGTAATGGTGGGCTTATGACCTCTGCCTTTGAGTACACTCTTAAGGCTGGTGGACTTGAGAGAGAGGAGGATTATCCTTACACCGGGAATGACCGTGGTACCTGCAAATTCGACAAGACCAAAATCGCCGCCTCTGTTTCTAACTTCAGTGTCATTTCTGTTGACGAGGATCAAATCGCTGCCAATTTGGTGAAGCACGGTCCACTTGCAAGTAAATTTCATACCTTTTTCGAGTATTGGGTATAATCTTCATCATCATTGACATTCTGTACATGGACTCTAAACATGCTTTGGTTTCTTGCAGTTGGTATCAATGCAGCTTTCATGCAGACATATATGGGAGGAGTTTCTTGCCCATACATTTGTTTCAGAAGTTTGGATCACGGAGTTCTTCTGGTAGGGTATGGAGCTGCCGGTTATGCTCCGATCCGCTTCAAGAACAAGCCGTATTGGATCATAAAGAATTCATGGGGAGCAAACTGGGGAGAGGAAGGGTATTACAGGATCTGCAGAGGTCGCAATGTTTGTGGAGTGGACTCCATGGTCTCAAGTGTGGCCGCCTTGCACACAAAGTCACAGTAGAGCATTGCCTTATAAATGAATGATAAGTCACAGTAATATCAATATGCCTTGAAATGGGTTAGTTTAGCTTATTTAGTTTATGTGGACACCTTTAAAAGCTTGCATTAAGTAGTTTTAGGGTTCGAATCCCAGCATACGCAAACCCTTTTTTCCTTTGGCTATGAATTTTATTGTATTGGAAAAAGGGGAACTTGTTTATCTTATAATTAAGCGTTGTGATGTATATAATTCTATCTATATATAAACTTGGAACTTGGTAATGTGTTTAGTGTTTACCTGTCTTTTCTCTGATTTTCTTGGCAACTCTTGGGCTTGATGATGGTTACAATGATGTCGAATTCTGTAATGTGGAAACGGCTTCCGACTCTAATGAACAAATACATGCATTGATGTGTAACGTAAGACTACAGTAACCAACGCGGTTGGTCCGAGTCGTAAGTGCTCCGATTCCCCTCACGGAAGACTTGCTGGATCTTCTTGTGCCGCAGTCCAAAACGAGAGGTTGATGAATAAGGTTGTTCACAACAGGATCAGTAACAATTCACAGCTTTGGCATCAAGCACAATGATAAGATGGTCAATATTTAAAAGCTTTGCAAGACACGAGGCATCACAAAGGGGTCGTAGTTCAGCAGACATGTTAGAGGATTGACCAAAGCAAGAGGTTAATGAATAAGGTTGTTTACCAGCATTGTTGTTCAACACTTGTTTCCACGTTACAAATAATTAAATGAAGGCAAAGGCCTCAATGCATTGCTTGTCAGAGTGCACTGAGTTTCCCAATACATCAAACTTAGCTATAGGATGAGCACGTGTCAGGTTTTTGGACCACACGAACTCAACCTAAAATTTATATACTTAAATTCGACCTATTAAAAAATTAATTTTAAAGACTTAATTGTAAAAATATATATAAAGAAGGGTATTATTACAAATATTTTTAACAAAATATAAAGGAAAATTATAAATATTTTTAACAAAATATAAAGAAAAATTACAAATATATATAATGAGGGCTATTATATATCCAAACCTGACACGACCTCACCCTTAAAAAAACTCAACCTAAATCTGATTTTTTTAAATATTAATTTTTTATTTTTTTTTCCCCACATATATATATTTTATTTTATTCGACTAATAAGGTGGTGATAAAATTTAGGGGTTCTATTGTATTAATAGTAATATTAGACACATAAGATATACGAAAGACTAAAAAAAACAGTTGGGTGTAAATGCTTGTATGAAGGGTAATTGGAAACAATACAAGTGGTTTTAGGGGAAAGGAGACTACGTTGGGTTTATGTGGTTACGGGTTACCAACTAGCCCAATTATGACAGCCCATATAAATAATAAAAAACGAAAATGTCAGAAGTGGGATTTGAACCCACGCCCTCTCTCGAAGACCAGAACTTGAGTCTGGCGCCTTAGACCACTCGGCCATCCTGACTTTGACGCTTCTTTCTTTCTAATTACTTTAATGACTCATTCAATTTTACTCGGCCACAGATTGCTGCATTGGTTCACTGTTAGTCTGTTAGTAAAAAAAGAGGGAAAAATGGTCCCTGTCTGTTAAACATGAAGAGAGGCTCATTGGAAACCCCAAACGTTTGGAATCTTGACCAATATCTTAAAGAGGGAGTCTAACCTACAACAGGGTAACGAATTAATGGTGCAGTACTAACTGAAATGCTATAAAATACAAAACTTAAAATGTTACATTTTTTTATAACATTTTAGGTTGGTGGTTAAGTAAACTTGACACCAAGTATCGATATTTGTCACTTCTTATAACATTTTAGGTTTTTAGTAAGTATCGAAACTTGTCTCCGAGTATCAATACTTGTTGTGAGACCACCAAACCTAAAATATTATAAAAAATGTGACATTTTAAGTTGATGAAAAACTTTTAAAGTTCTATGTTTTGTAACATTTTAGTTGTAGCCGCACAATAACCGTACAGTAACCCTACTGTTTTTGAGGCTTTTCCCCCGAAGAGTTTAATAACATCTATATATTTTTGTTTTACTTATTTTATTTTATATTATATTTATTTTATATAATTATATCATGTCTAATATTTGAGGTTACAGTTGTAACTTGCAACTACAAGTAATACATCTATATAATTAAAGGTTAACTACATTGTTAGTCCCTTTTATTTTCAGATTGTTCGATTCTGGTCACTGGTTACATAGGACTTCCATTTCACCGTCGTCTGGTTTAATCCGTAGTAGTTTTTTGCTCGTGAACTAATGATGAATTTTTATATCAATAGCTAAAAAGAATTAGAAAATAGCATCCAGAGGGTGCTCACAAATAAACTAAAGTTTAAAACCAAAACAAAATATGTTAAAGAATATGGATTAAAGCTGCAAATCAACAGAAACATTAACATTTTAAAAGAAATATGATTTTTGGGTTTTTTTGTGAAGAGGGTGAATTCTTTTTTAAAAGTTCAGGGGTCAATTTTAAAATTAACATTTCTGTTAATGTATCACACAATTAAACTAACGAGGGTTAACAATTTAGTAACCAAAATAAGACAGATCGATAATGTAAGTGACCAAGACGTAACTTTTTTCAAAATCAATGGCCAAAATCAAATAGTCCAAAACCAAAAAGGACTAACCATGAAGTTTACCCAATAATAAATGATAATTAATTTTTTGACTATAAGCCCATGTTTTATTAAACGAGAAAATATACAAAATTACAGTAAGAGTTTACAACTATCATCGTAAACTAAATACGTAATTTGAACATTTTCCCTAAAACTAGCTACTTTAGATCATACAAGGACCATATATGAAAAAAGTCAAAAACTCATCCAAATAACTCGAACGAAAAATAGACACGAACAAATCGGACTGCATCGGCAAACGAACCACAAAAGGGGATTAAGCTATTGAAAGACCACTGAGAACCGCAAATCAGAGCCAAGCGTCGTGAGAAACTATCCACGAGCGCAAATCGTGTATCCAAATTCAATATGAGGGTCCAAAGCAGGGAAGATCAGCAGGATTACAAATAAGCGCCATCTTGATCAGCCGTGGCGTCGTCAAATCCAACCTTAAGAAAAACATAAAATAAAAGAACGACCAAATGACCTAGGAAGAAGAAAAACATACCAAAAGACATAGATAAATGTATCACAAAGGTAGAAAAAAGCATGCCATAAAGGCAATGTTATTTTTATTAAAAAATTAAAAAAGAAATAAAAAACATAGATCCGGCAGTCGACAACCAGCATCAAAACTGGTGCTGCCGCCGATAAAATAAAATAAAAAAAAACTTACGGCGCTCGATAGATAGATGAAGAAGGTTGTGTTAGAAGAAAAATGGAGAGCGGCTAGGGTTTTGGGCTACCATCCTATTTGAGAAATGATAATTAATTACTACAATATATAAACAAAATTACAAATATAATTACTACATCCATAATAAACCATTACAAAGTACAAATGAAAAATATATTGAATTTGGACCATAATAAGTCTAGATATGTACACATAGAGACGTTTCAATCAAAATAAATTTGAACCAAGAACTCACGCAAGTGTATATAAATGACGAGACTTAAAGCCCAACTATTAAGGATCTAAAACCTTAATCTTTGTCGACTCTGCCAAAGCCTCATAAACACAATGAATAATGTTATTATATCTAATTTCTAAATATGCATTGTGAAGTCAACTAAATGGCACTTGTGAACTTGGTCGTTAAATGAAATGAAAACCATCGATGTTTAGCATTGGGTTTTAAGTATGAAGCAATGCTAAACATATAACCATCAATGAATATATTTAAGCGTTAGAGCACATGTACGACGTTGATTGATTAGAATAAGATACTGCATCAACAAACGAACCATAAAAAGAAAATAAAATATTGAAAGACTACCGAAAATCACAAATCAGAGCCAAACGTTAATGCACTACAGTCAACCATTTGCGTCTATACATATATTTCACATACGTACATAATTCATAACAACACAACTAACTAAGATTCACATAGACATACCAACTTCTCAAGCAATATCATTCGTGCAAGATTCATTATCACAAAACATTAGAAGTTATGTTGACCACTCGACTGAATTACATAATTCATGGTTTGTTCATCATAATGTAAGTCGAGAGGTACTTAGATGTATTCGAACTCAAAATATAGTTTGTAAGGCTATCTTGGACATTTAGACTTCATAAGGGTATTCTAATAATGTGATGCGTCATAAGTATTTTAATATTTTTCAAGTAAGACCATTTTGGTCATTTGACGTAATAAAGTATATTTTTTTGAAGATATTCTTAATAAAAAAAATTAGGAGTTATTATATTGTAGTCATAGTACAATAAGATATAAGAAGACAATAAATAAAGAATAGTTGGGTACATAGCGCTGTAAATGAGACGAGAAAGATTACGAGTTATTTAAGCTCGACCCGGTCAAAGCTTGGTCAACACTCGAATCTGTAATACTTATTTTTTGTCCGGGCTTAAGCCCAATACCATGATCAATCCAATCCAATAATTTTAAATTAATTAAATAAATGAAAAAACCTTTTATCATTACAAAATCCATTAGACCTATTTTTAAACCCAAACTCATACCCAAAATTATTTACCCAATATTACAAAAAACCCTTCCCCACGCGTAACCCAAAATCATTTACCCAATATTACAAAGCCCAATACCATGATCAATCCAATCTAATAATTTGAAATTAATTAAATAAATAAAAAAATCTTTTATTATTACAAAACTCATCAGACCCATTTTTAAACCCAAACTCATACTCAAAATCATTTACCCAATATAAAAAAAAACCATTCCTCTCGCGTAACCGACTCCCGAATTTAAATATTTTTGAATCCCTGGTTAATTTTTTAACGGTGTCTAGCCTACCACAGTGTCCGGTGGTGACTACAACACCCATTTCTCTATTTTCTCCATTTTCCAGATTTTTCAAAAAAAATCGCGATGACAGACGGCGACTCCGCTGAGAAAAAAATTTTGTTTTCAAAAAAATAAAATAGAAAGTCAAGCCTTAGACGGGTTCACATCATATTTACGAAGAAAAATTTAAATTCGGTGTAATTTAATTTTGAATCCCTAACCTTGTTTGTTTATCAATTTTATTTGCACGATTTTTGCTATAAATTGTCATTCATGCATGAGCTACCCAAGCTCTGTCCCTCAATAAGTGGGAGTGATTACTTTGTCTCGTGGGGTGTCCACCTTCGTATGATATTGTAATTCACTTTCTGGATATAATTCTTATATTTCGTGGAGTCTACGTCTCCGTATGGTATAAGGACTTGTATCCTCTTGAATCGATGTATTATTATCTTAGTAGGTAATAGCGACAGTTCTGGTACCCATAGTACTCTAGAACCTAACCGCATATAATAAACCGTAGAGCTCACCTTTTAGAGCCATGCCAAAATACTGTCCGTTTAGCGATAACTCTATTAGGCCTTAGTTGATTTATTTATACATTTGTTTGCTATTTATATGCCATGTATATAATTTTATTTGTTTTAATTTTAGCCTTTATTGTTATTCAATTTATTTTACCTATTTGATTATCTTTAACTGTACTAACTTATTTTGGTGTTTGATTTTTTACATCACATTTTTGAAGCATTATTTCATTTATTTACATGATAGTTGCATTACATCATCTTAAAATATTAATTATTCATTCACTTGCATTAATATATATATATATATATATATATATATATATATTTATACATTAATATTGCATTTAAGAGCATACATATTTTTTCATTTATCATCACATTGGATCAAAATAAAGGATCATTCATTTTTTTAGAAAGAGGATGTCCTAATCGGTAAAAATTATGACAAGCTTGATGACCCATAGTTGTGGGGCAAGTAATGTTTTAATTCCACATTGGGGACATCCTTACATACAAGGCATCGAGCACTGTTTAATCGAAAGGAAAAATCTGACCACCATAGAATCAAGGTCATCCCTTTGAGAGACAAAACAAAATATGTCATTCACACGTTCATTAAGACCATTTTCATTAACTTCATACATTATACATGCATTTAAGTCATCATGCATTTAGGTATGACACATGCATTAAGCAAAAAATTAGGTGCATTCATAACATTTATTTTTGGCTTGAATGTACAAACAGGTCCAAGAAGAAATGAAAATAACCTCAACTATGGGGGCAACAACACAATGGCCAACCTAGGGATGGGCACGACACCCGGACCCGACGGGTTTCGACCCGATCCGGCTTGATCGGGTTGGGTATTTTTATGAAGAAACCGGGTTCGAGTAGGGTCGGGTCAGATTTTTGTATAGGGTAAGGTCGGGTCAGGTCGGGTTCGGGTTTTAGGGTGAAAAAATCTGACCCGACCCGACCCGGGACTAATAGTGTAATTTTCCTCTAAATTTTTTAGGGATATTTGTAATAATACCCCCTCTTTATATTTTTTTATAATTAGGTCCTTTAAATTAATTTTTTTATTTACATTTTAGTCCTTAAAATTATTATTTTTTATAATTATGCCTCTTAAAATTATTTTTTTACAATTAGGTCCCTAAAATTAATTTTTTTCTATAGGCCGGGTCGGGTCGGGGTCAGGTTTAGAATATTTATTTTCGGATCGGGTCGGGTTTTTTAAAGAATTGGATCGGATCGGGGTCGATTTTAGGATAATTAGTTTCGGGTCAGGTTCGGGTGGGCCAAAAACCCGACCCGTGCCCATCCCTAGGCCAACCTTTAGCACACTAAAAGAAGCCGAATATACAGAAGTGTTGAAACTTCTAGGAAAGGTATCAACAACAGAACTTTTTGGACAATTAATGACTAATATTTTTCTTCTTTTCAGGGTTCCACCCCTTCGACAATGACCTAAATCCAACATTTTCTTGATTCTGCATTTTCGCCAGTCGCAGCAACACTTTTTGAATTCTGCCTCCGTCAGTGGTGTAACGGATCAAATCTTATTTTCAGATCTTGCCTATCCATCAGTGGTGTAGCGAATCAACCATTATCTTCAGATCATGCCTCTTCGTTAGTGTTGTAGCTTGATCAACCCTTATTTTCAGATCTTGACTCTCCGTCAGTGGTATAGCAGATCAAATTTTATTTTCAGATCTTGCCTCTCCGTCAGTGGTGTAGCAGATAAACCATTATCTTCAGATCATGCCTCTTCGTCGGTGTTGTAGCTTGATCAACTTTTATTTTTCAATCTGGTCTCTCCGTCAGTGGTGTAGCAGGTCAAACTTCTTCCTGATCCAGTCTCTCCGTTAGTGGTACAACGGATCAAATCCTTTTCAGGTCTTACCTTTTCGTCGGTGTTGCAGCTAGACCAAACTTTTTTCCTTGAATATCACCTCAAATTTATAGCAAGGTTCAAACATTCAAAAAAAATGAAAAGAATGAAAAAATAAGAAAAAAAACAAGCAAAAATCAAAAAAAGAGAAGAAGAAAAACAAAAACAAAAAAATCAAACAAAAAATTTAGAAGAAAAAAAAAACAAGCATCTTTCTCTCAGACCATGGCTCTTCGTCAATGTCGTAGCTTGGTCAAATCTAACTTTCGAATTTTGTCTCTTTGTCGGTATTGTAGTTGGATCCAACTAACTTTAAGATCATGCCTCTTCGTCAGAGTTGTAGCTTGATCGCAAAACCGACCCTCTGATCATGCATCTTCGTCAGAGTCGTGGCTTGATCACTTTCATTCTATCATGCCTCTTCGTCAGTGTTGCAGCTAGATCCAATTTAATTTGGCAAGTCCAACAAAAATGTTGGCACAACGTGCTTAAACACGATAAAATTTAAGATAATGGATAATTTAAAGGTCCATTAAAAATTTATTTTTACGAATGGTCAAAGAAAAATAAATCCTTTAGAAAAAATCCAATTTCATGATTGGTATAAACTGAATGTACCCAGGGGAATGGTACATCTAGCCCCGAAAAAACGGCTATCAGTAAAGGCAACTCAAAACCGTTGATCCCTATGCATTTGGGAAAAATGCAAAAGAAATCTATGAGCTAAGCTCTAGATACTTTATGAATCAAAGATTCAAAATTTCATCCTCCGATATTGCCTCTTCGTCGGTGTTTTAGCTGGATCAAAACTTACTGACTTTAGTTCTTGCCTCTTCATCGGTGTTGCAGCAAAACTAAACTTTCCTCCTCAGATATCATCTCAGTATCATAGCCAAATAAAAAAAATGAAGAAAGATTCAAAAAATAAAAAAAATCCAAAAAAGAAAAATAAAAGAAAAAAGAGAAAAAAAAATTCTTCTTCGATCTTGTCTCTTTGACAGAGTTATAGCAGATCGACCATTCTTCTCCGATCATTCCTCTTCGTCAGAGTTGTAGCTTGATCGGAACTTTCTCTAAATCTTGCCTCTTTATCAGAGTTGCAGCTGGATCAAAATTTTCGACTTCGACCATGCCTCTTCGTCGGTGTTGTAGCTGGGTCAAACCGTATCAACTCATGGTCTTGCCTCTTCGTCGGTGTTGCAGCTGGACTAAATTTACTAACCCCCAAATTCAGATCCTTCCTCTTCGTCAGTGTTGTAGCTGGATCAACCCTACTAGCTCCAGAATTTGTCTCTTCGTCGATGTTGTAGCTGGACCAATTTCATTAACCGTCGATCTTGTCTCTTCGTCGGAGTCGTAGCTGGATCAACCACACTAATTATAGACCACGCCTCTTCATTGGTGCTGTAGCTTGGTCAAAATTTACAGACTTTTAAATTTTCCTCGTTGTCAATATTGTAAAAAAATAAAAAACTCAAAAAGGAAAATTAGAAGAAAAAAAACAAAGAAATCAAAAAGATAAGAAAAAAAAATTGCTGATCTTGCCGCTGCGTCAATATTGTACTTGGAGTAAACTTCAGAGCTTCATCATTCGATCACATCTTCTCGTCGGTGTTGTGGTCAGATCAAATGTTAGAGCCTTCACACTTGGATCATGTCTCTTTGTTAGTGTCGTAGCTGGATCAAGTTTTGCAGAATTTGCCTCTTCGTCAGTGTTGTAGCTAGGTCAAATTTTTTCCAGGTATTGCATCATCGTCGGTGGCAAAGCAAGTCGAGCTCATTTTGTCTCCCCTAACGGATCCTCCACTTTGAAGATCTCGCCTCTAAAGGCGGTGAAAAGAGAAGATCAAGTGAATACCAAGGAGTGGTGGCTAGAGAAATAACTCAAACATGACCGGACATAAAATGACTATTCTTTTATCTTTGCTCTGTTCTTGTTACACAACAATGAACAAAGAGGGGTAGTTGTAATACCATTTTTCTGTCCGGGCTTAAGCCCAATATCATGATCAATCCAATCCAATTATCTGAAATTAATTAAATAAATGAAAAAATCTTTTATTATTACAAAACCCATCATACCCATTTTTAAACCCAAATCATTTACCCAATATTATAAAATACTTTTCCTTACGCGTAACCGACTCTCGAATTCAAATATTTTTAAATTTTTAGTTAATTTTTTAACGGTGTCTGGCCTACCATTGTGGCTGGTGGCGACTCCAACACCCATTTCCCTATTTTTCCCATTTTCCAGGATTTTTCAAAAAACCCGCGATGACAGACTCGAGCTCGAATTCGGCTCGAGTTCTTAACAAGCCGAGTCGAGCTGCTCGATATTCGACTCGAAAAGCTCATGAGCTACTCGAAAATATAATATACTAATTTGTTTAATTTTTTAAATTTAAAACCTAAATTTCTAAACCTAAATGTAAAACCTAAATTAATTTTGATATAACAAATTATATAAGAGCTTATTTGCAAATACAATAATTTTGTAAGTACTTCAAAGACTCACTCAATTGACAAGCTTTTGAACCAAAAGATCTTTAAGTCATTTTTTTAAAGTGTTTAAAATTTTATAAGTATTTTAAAGTCTAACTTCAATTATACGCCCAAGCGTATCGATACGCTTAAGCAATATTGATATGATTTTCCTTCACTGGACATGTTTTTTAGCTATAGTGTATCGATACGGTCATACTTGTATCGATACTATTTGATGATGTTTACAAAAAAAATTCATTTAATGATTCGAACGTTACTTGTCAGTTATTGGAACCCCAAATTTTAAAAAGACCGTTAATCGTATCGATACGCTCATTCATCGTATCAATACCATTTTTGGTGTAGTTCAATCCAGAATTCCAATAAGCAAAATTCGTATCGATACAATATATGAGTATCGGTACGCCCCTTGTTTTACATTATACTTGTACCGATATGCCCCTCTTAAATGTGCACAACGACTCTTTTTGTTTTTGAGACAGACATCGATACCCTTGTTCGAGTACCGATACGGTAGGTTGCATAAGTGCATTTATTGCGGGAAATGCAGCTCAACGGCTAAATTAATGACCTCAACCACCCAAACGGCTAGAATTCAATGCAAGAGTATAAAAGCAAGCCTCCAAAACACCAGCAACCACTATTGAACCTACTTGCAACATCCAAGCTATAATCCAAACCTTTGTACTTCATAAAAGTCATATCTTATACCTAACTTATTGTAATCCTTATTATAAATCATTAGTTCAAGTTTGGGAGAGTGTTTGATTGTAATTGAGCAAAATTTTTAGTCTTGTGAGAGATATTTTAATTTGCCAAATTTTATCTTTGTAAAGAGAGTATTTTGGGTCAATCTTTAGGTAGTAAGATTGACCGATTGTAAAAGTTATCTCCTTAGCCTAGAAAAGGGGAAGAACATCTAGTGGAGATTGTTGAAAATCCTTAGTAGGAGCTAAGGTAGTGGATGTAGAGCTTGTTAGAAGCTTGAACCACTATAATTTGTCTTGTTCTTCATTATTCAATTTTCAATTTGCTCTCTAAATTTAAAAAGTCAATTCACGCCATCTTAGCCAAATCACATTCATTTAATCCACTCAACACTAAAATCCTAAAACATAAACCCAAAAATAAGTCATACACCCTAAAATCTAAATCCTAAATTATAAACCCAATAACCTAAACCCTAAACTAACACCCTAAACTCTAAAATTAACAAGCTTGCGTAAACTTTAGTGTACACGTGTGTCAAAGTTTTTTTTCCCTAATAGGACTTTAAATAGATGTGATAGATCGTGAGCTACTCGAGTCCGATTCAGTTAAAATTTGATCAACACAGTGTATTAAAATATAACCCTATATACCTCTTTAGCAGACCTAATCGATGTGCTCCGAAAACCCCAGAATCCCCTCCCCTATCGCTGGTGCCGTCAACCTTGGTAATCCAAGAAAACACCGTCGGCTCGACGATGACCCACCTGATGGAGGCGGCACGACACAACCGTCCCTGCCGTCTTACAAAGACTCGCTTATGGCTGCTATCCCTTCATCCTCTGCTGCCCAGGAGGAATTCTTCGAAGAGGATGATATTGAAATCATGGAAGGAGACGTGGTTCGATCCTCTGAAGATGGCATACCGTCCATTGACTTTTCAGAACGTATCCAAACTCTTGCAGAGCGAAGCTTTGACCAAACCTTGATTGTGAAACTGTTAGGCCGACGAATCGGATATAACACCTTGCATTCGAAAATCTATGAACTATGGAAGCCTAAGCAAGCGATTCGATTGATGGATATCGAAAACGATTATTTCTTAGTCTCGTTCCGCCTCAAATCCGACTATATCAAAGCTCTCACCGAAGGGCCTTGGACTGTTTTCGGCCATTATCTTACAATACAACAATGGTCGCCTGAATTCACGACGTCAACTCCCTATCCGACGCAAGTGGCTGCATGGATTCGATTGCCGGGACTGCCGGTACTACTATACAAGAAGAGTTTGATTGAAGAGATTGGGGAGTGCATTGGCCCGGTTCTCAAGCTCGACTATCAAACGGAATTGGGACGTCGAGGTCGCTTCGCGCGAATGGTCGTTACCGTTGATCTTTCCAAACCGCTCACTTCTAAGGTGATAGTTAATGGTAATATTCAGCTGGTCGAATACGAATCCCTGCCAATTATTTGTTTTAAATGTGGCTTGTATGGCCACGGACAAGATCTTTGTCCCAAGACACAATCGGAGGAGCAGTCCAACAGGGAGATGCAAAGCGAGACAGTTAATGATCCAACCCCTGCTGAACCGGCTAAACATGATGCATCAACTGATAACAGTGGCGAAGGTGCTTCTTTCGGGCCATGGATGGTAGCAGAACGCCGTCCGAGACGTAATGTCAATAAACCGAAACCTACCACGCATGCTACAGCCAATATGAATACAGGTTCCCGTTTCAATCTGCTCAGCAGTGATGTTCCTATCGATATTAATCCTACCTCGCCCGCTAATCCCACCGTTGCACCCCGACCATCGCAGCCGCAACGCAAACATGTCCAAACAGCATCCAATAAATCCCGTAACAAAGGCAAATCCCCTTTGGCCAATCAGGGTATTAAGTTGGGTTCCACAAGGAAGCCGCTTACGGTCAACCTTGCTGATTTTCCTGTGTTATCAAAGTTCTCGGCCAAGTCGCCCAATGTTGCTGCAAGCTCGAGTTCCAGGCTTGATAAAACTCATCATGTAGCAACTGTCATATCTGAAAATGCTGACCCTAATGTTATGCAGCTAGATCCGATTGCTAACCCTCATGCGCAATCAGTTGATAGTATCCCCCTTGGGAAACCTCCTGACCGACAGCAATCCAATGGAGATCAATTGGCTTCCCTACCAGCCTCGCCTAATATCATGAACGAAATGAGAGAAACGCCTAGCAATGGTGCGGTTGATTCGACGGAGGAGCGTCCGACGACGATGATTGAATAAAGTCCTACCCTTCTACATTATTTTTATGGATTTAAAAGTTTTTTGTTGGAATGTGCAAGGTTGCGCAGATAGAAAATTCATTCAGGCAGCAAAACAATTTATCCGTGATAACAAGCCTGACGTTGTGGTTTTTGTAGAACCCCGGATTAGTGGGTATCGTGCAGAGTCTGTTATTGCATCTTTGGGTTTCCCTCATTCTCATCGTGTGGAAGCTGTTGGTTTTTCTGGAGGTATTTGGGTGGCTTGGCACGATCGTGTTTTGGTATCCGTTCTCAGCACTCACTTTCAGTTCATCCACTTTCGGATAACTCATAAATCCAGTCGTTCTTCTCTTCTGGCCACTGCTGTTTATGCATCCCCCTCGGCATCGGGTAGGAAAATTCTTTGGCGTCATCTTCATAATATTGCGACATCTATCTGTAGTCCTTGGATTCTTTTTGGAGATTTTAACGCCACACTCTCATGGGAGGATCGGAAGGGTTGTTCTTCCTCTGCACGGCCAAGTAAAGATTTCTACCGTCTTACACTTGACCATTGCTTGAGAGACATGGGATACAGTGGCCCCGACTTCACGTGGTCAAGGGGTCTCGCTTCTGTTCGACTTGATCAATTTATTTGCAACAATTACTTTAATGAGTCTTTCCCAGAAGCTTCTGTGCAGCACTTACTTCGGATGCGTTCTGATCACAGACCCATTCTCTTGCATATTGGCGCATCTCACCACAGGTCTCCTTCTAAGCCTTTTCGATACTTTTCTGGTTGGAATTTACACGAAGATTTTTCTCGAATGGTTATGGATAACTGGATACCGGCTTCCTCTATTTCTGAAACTATTCAGAATTTTACCTACGCTGCTGATACGTGGAATAAAACGGTTTTTGGTTATATTGGCACCAAAAAACGTATGCTTATGGGAAGACTTCGTGGTATTCAAAAATCCTCTGGCGTCAAAAATCACGCTCTGATTGGATCTCCCAGGGTGATCGGAACACTCGTTACTTTCACAGGAGGGCAATTGCGAGACGTCAACGCTGTTGTATCAAGGCGTTACAGTTATCGGATGGAACCTGGTGTGAGGACGATACCCAATTGCAAGAGGAAGCTGTAACTTTTTTCCGTAATCTTTTTAAGGATGGGACAGCGGCTTCGGGAACCTTCCCAATTATAGGTTGTTTCCCACCCATTGATCGAGTGATGCTAGACGCCCTTGAACTCGTTCCGTCACCGGCGGAAGTACATTCCGCCCTTATGGATATGGCTCCGTTGAAGTCTCCTAGATGGGACGGGCTTCACGCTGAATTCTATCAAAAACATTGGCCGACGGTAGGCAACTCGATAGTGGCGATGATCCAAAGCATCTTTCAAGGTAAACATCTTGAATTGGATCTCAATCGCACAATTTTGGTTCTTGTTCCTAAATGTGATCACCCATCGACCTTCGTTGATTTTCGCCCCATTAGCCTTTGCACAGTGCTTTATAAGCTTTTATCGAAAGTTATAGTCCGTCGTCTCAAGCCCATTTTTCCTCATATCATCGGACAGAATCAGACTAGTTTTGTCTCAGGAAGGAACATCACGGAGAATATAATTATTAATCAGGAAGTCATCCACTCTATGCGGTTATCGAAGAATAGATCACATTGGATGGCTATCAAAGTTGATCTCACCAAAGCTTTTGATCGTGTTAAATGGGATTTTATCTCTGATTCTCTTCTTGATGCGGGTTTTCCCCCTATTATCCGACAGGTGATCATAAGCTCAATTACGTCTGCTAGCTTCCAAATTCAATGGAATGGGGCCTTATCTCGCCCTTTTTTCCCGGAACGTGGTATTCGTCAGGGTGATCCCCTCTCGCCCTATATTTTCGTGTTGGTAATGGAGAGGCTTGGGCATCTGATCAATCACTCGGTCCAAAGCTCTATTTGGCATCCGTTTCGCTTCATCCGTGATGGTATTCCGATATCACATCTATTCTTTGCAGATGATCTTATCCTCTATGCTGCTGCTGATATGTCTCAGGCTTCTTTGATTCAATCGGCACTGGACACCTTTGGCGCTTTCTCTGGGCATTGTGTTAATAAAGCCAAAACAACGATCTATTTCTCGCCGAATACTCCACAACCCTTACAAGACAACGTCAGCTCTTTCTTGGGCTATCAACGAGTTGATTGCTTAGGGAAGTATCTAGGCGTGCCGGTGTTACATGCGCGCATGCGATGCTCAGACTATAACTTCATTCTCGACAAGATCAAGGAAAAACTCAATGGTTGGGCTAGCCGCACTCTCTCCCTTGCAGGCCGGGTTACTCTAGCCAAGTCAGTTCTATCCGCCATACCTGTTTATTTCATGCAAACCTCCCTTTTGCCGAAGCGAATATGTGCTGAAATTGAAAAAATTATTCGCAAATTCATATGGGGATCGACGGATCATGTTAACAAAGTTTCCTTGGTTAATTGGGAAACTATTTGTGTAACAAAAAAAAAAAAAAAAAAAAAAAAAAAATTATTATAATATTATAATATCCTACCCACTCCCACTCACCCCTCCAATTATGTTACTCCCTCCCCCTCAATTATTGTATTTCTTCCTCATCTCTGCAGAACACTCCCCTCCCATTTTTTCTAAGTTTTATTTCCTCAACTCAAATCACAATCGTACACTACCTTCAATCGTCCATCATCGTGTTGTGCCGTTTCGTTCACCGCCACCACCATCCGAACCGTCTTGACGACCCGAACAAAACGCTCCTTTTCACGCGTCAAACCGCCGCTCCGTTTGCCGTTAATTTGCCGTTGAAGGTTTCGAACAAAAAGGGGTTTTTCTCAAATCGGCGAAAATCCGGTAAGTTTTCGACTTAAATACGCGTTTGGGGTGATAGAAAATCAAATTTGGAGAATTCTGTTTTTTTTCAAAATTTTGCTCCGCCGTCCACGGCGGCGCGTGGGCTTCACGCGCCGTCCGGCGCCGCGCGTGGGCTTCACGCGCCGTCCAGGGCGATTTCCGGCCACCCTGGACGGTGGCAGTGAACCGGTCAGTTCAGACCGGTCTGGTCACGAATTGAACCGCCCGAACCAGACCCGCCGCGTCAGCGTGACGTCAGCATGACGTCATCGTCCGACCCGTTTACCGAACCGACCCGACCCGTTGACCGACTCGTTGACCCGACCCGATTAACAGTGACGTCAGCATGACGTCATCGTCCGACCCGTTTACCGAACCGACCCGACCCGTTGACCGACCCGTTGACCCGACCCGATTAACAGTGACGTCAGCATGACGTCATCGTCCGACCCGTTTACCGAACCGACCCGACCCGTTGACCGACCCGTTGACCCGACCCGTTGACCGACCCGTTGACCCGACCCGTTGACCCGACCCGTTGACCGACCCGTTGACCGACCCGTTGACCGACCCGTTGACCGACCCGTTGACCCGACCCGGTCAACAGTGACGTCAGCATGACGTCAGCGTTGACTTTGACCGTTGACTTTGACCGTTGACCGTTGACCAAAAAATCAAATTTTCCAAAAAGCCCTATTTTATGTTTTTCGACGTCCTGAGTCCATTTTTGAAGCCCGTTTCTTGAAATTCAAACCCGAAAGCCCCCAATTTGAAAGTTGAACTCGAATATACATATGTATAAGCTATGTTTTCAGGAGGATATTTATGATTAAGGACTGATATTAACTTGTTGATCTAATAGGTACTAGTGAACCTTTCGATCGTACCTACGCCCAGCCAGGCCCGTCCCGATCTATACCTCCTCGTGATCCGATCGTCACTCGTATGACTTCAAACCTAGTTTTGAATACGAATTAAGATGTAAATTAGATTGTAACTATAATCAATGTTCATATAGGCTCAAATACTGTAGCGGAGCGTGATCCCAGTGCCCGTTAGACCTGTTGACTGACCGATCTCATCTTTGAAGTTGTGTTTCCTTGTGTGCTACAGATAATCGTTTTAATATTGTTTTACATGACTATACTATATGTGTGATACATCAAAATTTTGATTGAATATGTCTCTGATTACTGTTCTTCTGAAAATACATGTTTATTTTATATTTACCGAATTTTCAGTTATTATCAAAAACTGAACTATTGTATAGGATATTACTGGGCTAATTGGGATTGAATTAGAAGTGACCGTAGGTTCAGCTCTGATCCAGCTGGTAATTCCTTTACCGTTACAGGTTCCTATGTTTCGGCTAGGGTAATACCTACCATACCGTACCGTACCGTTCCTAAGGTATTCCCTTAGGTTGGCACTGATGCCAAATGTGCACTGGTTAATGCCTATGATGCAGTTTGGGAAACTGCCTCTTGGAGTATGGTTGGAGGGTAGAGAAAAGATTAAACCGGACCGCACCGTTACTTGAATTTTATGTTTCTGAACTAGAAAAGTATATTTTTCTGTTGTTGTTCATATTTTAACTTGCACTTTTGGAACACACGGAGCTTTCTAGCTCACGCCCCAAATTCTTTTCCCTTTCAGATATTTTGGTCAGGCCATTCCGTAATCGATACTAGGAGGATCGACACGTTTGGTATTTGTCTCTGAATGTAATGTTTCTATCAATCGTTTGTACTATCAGGATGACATGTGCCTATATTTTGTTATGTATGATTTTATCTATAAAGTCTATGATGGAATGATTTTGAAAAAGTATTACTGTTTGATGTGTTAAACATGTTTATTTGACTTGATGATTTTCCCTAAAATCTGCCTATATGCTGTCGAAATAAATGTTTATTTTGAAGTCATGTTTTCTATTTGCGTTTTAAAGTTTAATGTGCCTTACTAGACTTGGTCTATCCGCATAGGCTGGTCTAGGGGGTTACATTTATTGGTATCAGAGCTTTTGGTTTTAAACCCTCGGACTGTGAAAAAGCCCTTATAAAATACTGTTTTAAAAGTGTTTTACAAATTATTGTGAAAAGAGGCCATGTCACACTATTTTACATGCTTAATTGTGTTCGATCCTCCGGTGTCATAAACTGATCTTAAGTTTATTTTTGAATAGATTCTCCGAGATGAGCACTAGCAGGGGTAGACGACCTGCTCGTAGACGGGGTCGACCCGTCAGATTTGCTGATTTGATGGACGACCCACCGATCGCTCCATCTGCTCATGGGGATACCTCTGCCCCCGTAAATCCTCTACCTTTTACCGAGCCTTCTGCCCCTAGTGGTCATTCAGTTCCGACTACCTCAGCTGCTCCGATATCTGCCCCGTCTGCTCCATCATCCACTCCTGATGTTGATGTGGCCACTCCGGTTAGTGGAGCAACGTTCTCTAGGCCCGAGCCTACGGCTGAGTCTACTAATGAGAGTTTGAGTAGACAGTTTTTTCAGATGATTCAGGGTGTAGTTAGTGCATCAGGTGTCGTTCCAGAAGTCCCTATTTCCCAGACTTTGTTTGCTAATGGGATCAAGACTTTTTCTGGATCTCTTAGTGGAACACCGACTGAGGCTGAGGAGTGGTTGTATGATATCGAGCGACGTATGACAGAGATGGGTTTTGAGCCATCAAAGAAATACTTGGGTGCTGTATCTATGCTGAACGGAAGTGCCCGCACTTGGTGGGAATCTATTATGAGTAGCGTTCCCTCTGATCGGTTGACATGGGATTTCTTTAAAGAGCGTTTTAGGAACCGTTATCTGAGCGAGCGATTCTTGAGGGAGAGACGTCAGGCATTCAAGGATTTGGTGCAGGGTTCTATGACAGTGGCTGAGTACGAGATACAGTTCTTGGAGCTACAAAAGTACGGTCCTGGTTTGGTTTCTACTGAGAAGGACAGATGTGAAAAGTTCGCAGAGGGTCTCCGTATTGGGATACGTGACAGAGTGGCTGCACATCATGATGAGGTATTTGAGGAATTAGTAGATCGGGCTAAGACTGCAGAACAAATGGAGATTTTGGCGGCTAGTCAGGGTGACAGGGATAGAGACCGAGATCGAGGTCGAGATCGAGGACGAGATCGAGGTCGAGATTGGGACCGATCTAGGAAACCTAGACAGGGTGAGCCTTACAGACGTCCGGACAAGAGAACCCGCACAGTTGATTCTCAGAAGAGTAATATGAGTTCTAGGCCTTCAGCATCTTCTGTCCCAACTGCCAGTCGAGGTTATTCCTTGAGTTTTTCATCTATGCCTGCATGTGAGCACTGTGGTAGGAAACACGGAGGAGATTGTTGGAAGATGATTGGTGCATGCTTCCGGTGTGGGTCTATGGATCATTTCCTTAAGGATTGCCCACGTCCACCTTCCACGGGGATATCCACTCAGACTCCTGCTCGTACCCAGACACCTGCTCGCTCACAGACATCTGTTCCGACTTCGGCTAGAAGTCGTAATCAGGATAGAGCTTCTGGGTCTGCTATTAGATCGGAAAGTAGAGGCCGGTCCTATCAGAGCGGGGGACCGGCTATGACTGATGCTAGACAGCCTCCACTTGTTTATGCCTCCAGACGTCGAGATGACAGAGATGAGCCAGACGTCATTGCAGGTACATTTACCATGTTTTCTATTCCATATTTTGTATTGCTCGACAATGGTTCTACCCATTCATATGTGTCGAGATCCGTGTCCCGAGACCTCCAGATTCCTGATGAGACCACTGAGAATACAATTACTGTTATGAGCCCAGTGGGTCAGTCTGTAGTTGTAAATAAGGTTTTCAGACGATGTCCCCTAGAAGTGCAAGGGGAAATCTTTCTAGCCGATCTTATGGAGCTACCTTTAGAAGAGTTTGATATAATTCTTGGCATGGATTGGTTGACTGAACACCGAGTTAACCTAGATTGTGAGTCCAAGATAGCATTTTTAAGGACTTCTGATGATCGCACTGTGATTCTCACCGGTGAGCGTCGAGGGTATCTGTCAAATGTAATATCTGCTTTGGCTGCTGACAGAATGATCCGGAAAGGATACCAGACTTTCATCGCTTGTATCTTGAATACCAAGGGTTCTTTGTCAAAGATTGAGGAAATTCGCACTGTAAGCGAGTTTCCTGATGTCTTTCCCGAAGAATTACCTGGGCTACCCCCGGATAGAGATGTCGAGTTTGAGATTGAGATTTATCCGGGCTCTGCACCAGTCTCGATGAACCCCTACCGTATGGCTCCTAAGGAGCTTAAGGAGCTAAAGATTCAATTGCAGGAACTCCTCGACCGAGGATTTATTCGACCCAGCTCTTCACCCTGGGGAGCTCCTGTTTTGTTTGTAAAAAAGAAAGATGGGTCTCTCAGGCTATGTATTGATTACCGTAAACTGAACAAGTTAACCATCAAGAACAGGTATCCATTGCCCAGGATAGATGACTTGTTCGATCAGTTGCAAGGAGCCACGATTTTCTCAAAGATTGATCTTCGTTCAGGGTACTATCAACTAAAAATTAAGGGATCTGATGTAGCAAAGACGGCCATTCGCACCAGATATGGGCACTACGAGTTTTTGGTTATGCCGTTTGGTCTGACTAATGCTCCTGCTGCTTTTATGGATCTAATGAATCGTGTGTTCCGGCCGTATGTGGATCAATTTGTAGTGGTGTTCATTGATGACATCCTAGTCTACTCCCGGACTGAAACAGATCATGCTGAGCATTTGAGGATTGTACTACAGACTCTTAGAGAGCACAAATTGTATGCCAAATTGAGCAAATGTGAATTTTGGCTCAGTGAGGTGACATTTCTGGGGCATGTGGTATCGGCTCGGGGTATTCAGGTTGATCCGAGCAAGATAGAAGCCATTGTAAGTTGGAAGCAACCCAAGAATGTTTCTGAGATCCGCAGCTTCTTGGGTTTAGCTGGATATTACAGGCGTTTCGTTGAGGGTTTTTCTATTATTGCCTCTCCCTTGACGAAGCTGTTGAGGAAGGATGTTCCCTTCATATGGACAGATGCTCAACGTGATAGTTTTGAGAAGTTGAAGACGGCCTTAACGCAAGCTCCAGTTTTGACGCAGCCCGAGTCTGGGAAGGATTTTACAGTTTATAGTGATGCATCGCGCTCTGGACTTGGTTGCGTTCTAATGCAGGATGGGAAGGTAATAGCTTATGCGTCTCGTCAGTTGAGACCTCATGAGTGTAATTATCCTACCCATGATCTAGAATTGGCCGCGGTAATCTTTGCCTTGAAGATTTGGAGACACTATCTCTACGGAGAGAAGTGTTATATTTATACAGATCACAAAAGCCTGAAATACATTCTTACACAGAAAGAGCTTAATCTTAGACAACGTCGTTGGATTGAGCTTCTTAAGGATTATGACTGTGTGTTTGAGTACCACCCAGGGAAGGCTAATGTCGTTGCTGACGCTTTGAGTCGTAAGGCTATATCAGACTTGAGATCCATGTTTGCCAGAATGAGTTTATACAAAGATGGAAGTCTACTAGCTGAGCTGCAGGTTAAACCGACTTTGGCCGATGAGATTAAGGCCAAACAACTCTTGGATAGTTCCCTACTTCCAGTCATGCAACAAGTTGAGCAGGGATCTACATCTGTTTATTCCTTCGATCAGGATGGTATTTTATGCTTTAAGGGTCGTTATTGTGTTCCCGATGATGCTGACCTGAAGCGAGCCATACTCAGAGAAGCTCATAGTAGCCCTTATGCTATGCATCCTGGAGGAGACAAGATGTACCAGAATCTGAGGCAAAGGTACCGATGGGAGGGTATGAAGAAAGACATTTCAGATTATGTATCCCGGTGTTTGACTTGTCAACAGGTTAAGGCAGAGCACCAGCATCCTTCTGGTTTGTTGCAGCCTATTAAGATTCCCGAGTGGAAATGGGAACGAATAACGATGGATTTCGTTACTGGGTTGCCTCTAACTCCTTCTAAAAAGGATTCTGTCTGGGTTATTGTTGATCGACTCACTAAATCAGCCCATTTTATACCAGTTCGAGTAAATTATTCACTGGAAAAGCTGGCAAAACTATACATTTCTGAAATCGTCAGACTACATGGGGTACCTTTATCTATCATCTCTGATCGGGATCCGAGATTCACTTCTCGATTCTGGGTGGCGTTGCACAGTGCTTTAGGTACCCGTCTGAATTTCAGTACATCTTTCCATCCACAGACCGATGGCCAATCTGAGAGAGTAATTCAGGTTCTTGAAGATATGTTGAGAGGGTGCGTGATAGATTTCCATGGTAGTTGGGAAGATTTCTTAGCATTGGCCGAATTTGCTTATAATAACAGTTACCAGGCTAGTATTCGCATGGCACCTTACGAAGCTTTGTATGGTCGCAACTGTCGAACTCCAATCTGTTGGACTGAATTATATGATAAGAAGACTTTGGGTCCTGAGTTGATCCAAGAGACTGAAGAGACTGTCAGACTGATTCGTAGTCGTTTGAAGGAGGCGTTTGACAGACAGAAGTCTTATGCTGATCGGAGGAGAAAGGATATAGAGTTTGAGGTTGGTGACCAGGTTTTTCTTAAGGTATCACCATGGAAGAAAGTTCTGAGATTTGGGCGCAAAGGTAAATTGAGCCCAAGATTTATCGGACCGTACCGTATTCGGAAGAGAGTCGGGCCTGTTGCCTATCAGCTTGAATTACCTCCCCAGCTTAGCCGAATTCATGATGTGTTCCATGTATCTATGTTGAGACAGTACCACCCAGATCCGAGCCATATTATCCAGGTACAGGATGTGGAGTTGAGACCAGATTTGTCTTATGAGGAGGAACCTGTTCAAATCTTGGATCAAAACGAGAGGGTTCTAAGGAATCGATGTATTCCTATGGTTAAGGTACAATGGAGAAATCGAGGTCCTGAAGAAGCTACGTGGGAAACCCTTGAGTCGATGAAAGAGCAGTTTCCGCATTTATTCCATTAAGGTAAATTTCGAGGACGAAATTTTTCTTAAGGGTGGGAGAATTGTAACAAAAAAAAAAAAAAAAAAAAAAAAAAAATTATTATAATATTATAATATCCTACCCACTCCCACTCACCCCTCCAATTATGTTACTCCCTCCCCCTCAATTATTGTATTTCTTCCTCATCTCTGCAGAACACTCCCCTCCCATTTTTTCTAAGTTTTATTTCCTCAACTCAAATCACAATCGTACACTACCTTCAATCGTCCATCATCGTGTTGTGCCGTTTCGTTCACCGCCACCACCATCCGAACCGTCTTGACGACCCGAACAAAACGCTCCTTTTCACGCGTCAAACCGCCGCTCCGTTTGCCGTTAATTTGCCGTTGAAGGTTTCGAACAAAAAGGGGTTTTTCTCAAATCGGCGAAAATCCGGTAAGTTTTCGACTTAAATACGCGTTTGGGGTGATAGAAAATCAAATTTGGAGAATTCTGTTTTTTTTCAAAATTTTGCTCCGCCGTCCACGGCGGCGCGTGGGCTTCACGCGCCGTCCGGCGCCGCGCGTGGGCTTCACGCGCCGTCCAGGGCGATTTCCGGCCACCCTGGACGGTGGCAGTGAACCGGTCAGTTCAGACCGGTCTGGTCACGAATTGAACCGCCCGAACCAGACCCGCCGCGTCAGCGTGACGTCAGCATGACGTCATCGTCCGACCCGTTTACCGAACCGACCCGACCCGTTGACCGACTCGTTGACCCGACCCGATTAATAGTGACGTCAGCATGACGTCATCGTCCGACCCGTTTACCGAACCGACCCGACCCGTTGACCGACCCGTTGACCCGACCCGATTAACAGTGACGTCAGCATGACGTCATCGTCCGACCCGTTTACCGAACCGACCCGACCCGTTGACCGACCCGTTGACCCGACCCGTTGACCGACCCGTTGACCCGACCCGTTGACCCGACCCGTTGACCGACCCGTTGACCGACCCGTTGACCGACCCGTTGACCGACCCGTTGACCGACCCGTTGACCCGACCCGGTCAACAGTGACGTCAGCATGACGTCAGCGTTGACTTTGACCGTTGACTTTGACCGTTGACCGTTGACCAAAAAGTCAAATTTTCCAAAAAGCCCTATTTTATGTTTTTCGACGTCCTGAGTCCATTTTTGAAGCCCGTTTCTTGAAATTCAAACCCGAAAGCCCCCAATTTGAAAGTTGAACTCGAATATACATATGTATAAGCTATGTTTTCAGGAGGATATTTATGATTAAGGACTGATATTAACTTGTTGATCTAATAGGTACTAGTGAACCTTTCGATCGTACCTACGCCCAGCCAGGCCCGTCCCGATCTATACCTCCTCGTGATCCGATCGTCACTCGTATGACTTCAAACCTAGTTTTGAATACGAATTAAGATGTAAATTAGATTGTAACTATAATCAATGTTCATATAGGCTCAAATACTGTAGCGGAGCGTGATCCCAGTGCCCGTTAGACCTGTTGACTGACCGATCTCATCTTTGAAGTTGTGTTTCCTTGTGTGCTACAGATAATCGTTTTAATATTGTTTTACATGACTATACTATATGTGTGATACATCAAAATTTTGATTGAATATGTCTCTGATTACTGTTCTTCTGAAAATACATGTTTATTTTATATTTACCGAATTTTCAGTTATTATCAAAAACTGAACTATTGTATAGGATATTACTGGGCTAATTGGGATTGAATTAGAAGTGACCGTAGGTTCAGCTCTGATCCAGCTGGTAATTCCTTTACCGTTACAGGTTCCTATGTTTCGGCTAGGGTAATACCTACCATACCGTACCGTACCGTTCCTAAGGTATTCCCTTAGGTTGGCACTGATGCCAAATGTGCACTGGTTAATGCCTATGATGCAGTTTGGGAAACTGCCTCTTGGAGTATGGTTGGAGGGTAGAGAAAAGATTAAACCGGACCGCACCGTTACTTGAATTTTATGTTTCTGAACTAGAAAAGTATATTTTTCTGTTGTTGTTCATATTTTAACTTGCACTTTTGGAACACACGGAGCTTTCTAGCTCACGCCCCAAATTCTTTTCCCTTTCAGATATTTTGGTCAGGCCATTCCGTAATCGATACTAGGAGGATCGACACGTTTGGTATTTGTCTCTGAATGTAATGTTTCTATCAATCGTTTGTACTATCAGGATGACATGTGCCTATATTTTGTTATGTATGATTTTATCTATAAAGTCTATGATGGAATGATTTTGAAAAAGTATTACTGTTTGATGTGTTAAACATGTTTATTTGACTTGATGATTTTCCCTAAAATCTGCCTATATGCTGTCGAAATAAATGTTTATTTTGAAGTCATGTTTTCTATTTGCGTTTTAAAGTTTAATGTGCCTTACTAGACTTGGTCTATCCGCATAGGCTGGTCTAGGGGGTTACAATTTGTCAACCTCCCGCTAATGGTGGCCTTGGCTTTCGACGCATTCACGATTTTAATGTGGCTTTTATTCTAAAGATTTGTTTTGCTTTGGTGGCAAATACACAAGCGCTTTGGATCCGTCTCTTACGGCAAAAATACCGGGTGTTTGAGCTTTGCCCTCGCTCGGTTAATCGGAACTCCTGCACGCCCTTGTGGCGAGCAATCTCTTCAGCTTGGCCGGACCTGAGGGAAAGTATCTCTTGGTCGATTGGGGATGGTACTATTATTGATGCTCTAGACGATAATTGGGTGCCGCCCCTTGGTCCCTTGCGTTAATATCTTCGCCAGCCACGTGATGTTAATGCATGCACCCTAAGCATTTGGGACTTAACAGACGGACGTGGTGGATGGGATCAGGCACGTCTATTGGACCTCTTTGATCCTGCTGTTATTCCGTATATTATGAGTCTTCGTTGCCCGGATGCTTCTGATATCTCAGACTCGCCTGCTTGGTCTCACTCGACATCGCATCACTTTACGGTTAGCTCAGCCTATGAATCCAAATGCCACATGTTTTGGGACACTCGGAACCCATGTTGGAATCTGCTTTGGACCCTCCGCATCCCACAACGGGTTCGCATGTTCATCTGGCTTTGCCTCAAACACCGCCTCATGACCAATGCGGAACGTTTCCGTCGATACTTAACCCCTTCTCCCCGCTGTTCGTGCTGTAGCTGTGGTGATGAAACTGTGATTCATGTCTTGCGAGACTGTGAGGTTGCAAAGAAGACTTGGAAACAGCTCCTACCCGTGTGCCTTCATGCGGCATTCTTCGACGGAGATGTATCACGCTGGATGCTAAATAACCTTACCCAGCAGCACTTACTGCCGACATCGAACATTCCCTGGTATGTTCTTTTTACATCTGTAATTTGGTGTATCTGGAAAAACAGAAACGATACCATCTTCAAGGGTATCGCAGCGACTACAGAACAGCTTGTAGCACGGGCTGTTACCTGGGCTACGTATATTCGTGAAGCACAAAGCACTGCTCAGCAATCTCACGTGAACCAACAGCAGCGTGCGTGGAGCAGGCCACCAGCAGGATGGACCACCTTGTCAACCGACGGGGCGGTGTCGCGGTTGTCTAATCTCGGTGCAGCAGGTGGGGTTTTTCGAGCGCCTGATGGTACATGGATACTGGGATTTAATAAGCAATTGGGCATTGTAAGTCCATTACAAGCCGAACTTTGGGCGGTTCTCATAGGCCTCAGACTTGCTAGATCAAAAGACTTTGCTCGGGTCTTTATTCAGTTGGATAATAAAGAAGCCGTCGACCTCTTGAACCATCCAAATGCCATCTCGGATGTGAACCCGCTTGTACGGGACATAGCTAAACTCCGCAACATAGGAGGAGAGACCTTGGTTTGCTGGCAACCGCGAGAAGAAAACAAGCTAGCCGACGCTCTTGCAAAGATGATCAGTTTCGAGGGTTTTGACTTGATGATTTTTGATGATCCCCCGTCTTCTATTTCGTCTATTTTAGACTCTAATTTGCATGTGAAGTGAGCTCGTCCGAGCTATCTTTTTAATTCAAAAAAAAAATTTGATCAACACACGACTCAATTAAATTCAATTCGAATTCTTAACGAGCTGAGTCAAGCTTAGCACTACTCGAGCTCGACTCGCTTACACCCCTACTTTTATGAAGGGTAGTTGGAAACAATACAAGTCGTTTTAGGGGAAAGGAGACTACGGGTTACCAAATAGCCCAATTGTGACAGCCCATATAAATAATAATAAAAAATTGCAAATGTCAGAAGTGGGATTTGAACCCACGCCCTCTCACGAGGACCAGAACTTGAGTACAGCGCCTTAGACCACTCGGCCATCCTGACTTGACAAACGTGCTTCACTAATTAGTTTAATTAATCTCTAAATGCACAACCTTCTCATTACACGGCAAGAAGTTGAATCAATTACATAATAACTTCACCCTATTTTATTAATTAATTTTAACATCAAGAAATGCCTAACGCAAAGTTTTAATTAAGCTGCAAGCAATGCCTAGGGGGATTTGATGGAATAATTAGAATAAAAAAAACTGAATCCAACGAGAAAGGTTCCCATGAGTCGCTTCGATCAGCAATTTACCAGCGCATTATGCTCGGATTTAAATCCATACTAAGAACCACAGACAATTCCATTAAGTATGTTAAGAAGTATTGTCCTTGAATCTCAAATACGTTCATACGATATACATATATTTTATTTATCGAGACATTAAGTTCCAACAAATTAGACGCTCGAACGTTCATCTCAATATCTTCTACCGAAATATTTTTATCTCGGATAATTTCACAACAAATAAAAGGACATGTAAACCACAAATCTATCAATGTAGTGATTAGTGCCGTCCCTGGGCATGGATAGGAGAGGCGCCCGCCCAGGGCCTCATTTTTTTTAATAATAATTAATATTAATATTTAATTTTTTAATATTTATTATTAGGGGTGTATTTTTAATTTTTTTTGTTTAACACTTATTATTAGGACTCAATTTTTTCCAACATTTGTTATTAGGGGTCTACTCTTAAAATTTAAGGGTCTATTTTTCTCAATATTTATTATTAGTGACATACTCTTAATTTTTTTCAATACTTGTTATTAGATCTGCTTTTTTCTAATACTTATAATTAGGAGCCAAATTCCCCATATTTGTTATTAGGGACAATCTCTTAATATTTAATATTTTAATATTTATTAGGGTCCAATAGGGACATGATTTTTTCCTAATATTTGTTATTAGGAACATACTCTTAATTTTTTTTTCTAATATTTGTTATTAGAAACCTATTTTTTCTAATACTTGTTATTAGGGGCCTACTTTTACTAATATTTGTTATTAGGAACATACTCTTAAATTTTTTTTTTCTAATATTTATTATCAAAAACTTAATTTTTTAATACTTGTTATTAGGGGCTTACTTTTAAAATTTATTTTTAATATTTATTATTAGGGGCCTAATTTTTTAATACTTGTTATTAGGGACCTACTTTTAAAATTTATTTTTGGGTAAACTACATAAATGACCACCATACTATTGGAAAAGTCGCGATTTGACCACCTTACTTTTTTTCGAAGCAATTAAACCACAAAACTATTTAAATGGTATCAATGTGACCACCAGCCGTTAGAGCTTAACGGTAGGATGACGTGGCAGTAAAAAAAAATAGGGATATAATTACACATTTGGTCATTGTTATTTACACATTCTTTCAATTTAGTCCTAATTTTAAATTAATAAAATTAATTAATTATTTAATTAGATAGTGACACATGTCAACACCTTATTGGAGGACTTTAATTATTTATATTTGATTTAATAAATTTATTTCCCTCCTCCAATCAGGTGGTGACACGTGTCACCACCTATTTAGAGGAGAAAAAACGATTTCAAGCAATATGCTTGCCAAGGGAATCAAACCCAGGAAGCAAAGGGTAATTGGCAGCAGCATAACCACTTCGCCAAACCCAATCTTGTGTTTAAATTTACTCCATCATATATATATTGCTTATTTTTTTAACATTTATTCTTTTAATTCAACATATATAATCATCGAACTAATTTCACATATATAATACTAAATGGTAAACCATAAACCCTAAACTCCAAAACTAAATGCTAAACCCTAAACCCAAAAATCTAAATACTAAACTTCAAACCCAAACCTTAAACTCTAAACTCTAATTTCGCAATCATCGAATTTATTTCGCATAATAACCATAAACCTTAAATTCTAAGTGCTAAACCCTAAACCCTAAACCCTAAACTCTAATTTCGAGATCATCGAATTTATTTCACATAATAACCCCAAACCTTAAATTCTAAATGTTAAACCCTAAACCCCAAACACTAAATAATAAAACCCTAAACATTTATGATTAATATTTAGGGTTTGATGTTTAGCATTTAGGGTTTGGAGTTTAAGTTTAGCATTTAGGGTTATTTATATGAAATCAATTTGATAATTATATATGTGAAATTAGTGTTTAGGGTTTGGGGTTTAGGGATATATATGTGAAATTAATTCAATGATTATATATGTTGAATTAAAAGAATAAATGTAAAAACAATAAGCAATATATATCTGATGGAGTAAATTTAAACACTAGATTGGGTTTGGTGCGGTGGTTATGCTGCTGCCAATTACCCTTTGTTGCTTGGGTTCAATTTTCTTGGCAAGCATATTGCTTGAAATTTTTTTTTCTCCTTTAAACAAGTGGTGACACGTGTCACCACTTGATTGGAGGAAGGAA
Source organism: Hibiscus trionum (assembly GCA_030270665.1). Taxonomy (NCBI): domain Eukaryota; kingdom Viridiplantae; phylum Streptophyta; class Magnoliopsida; order Malvales; family Malvaceae; genus Hibiscus; species Hibiscus trionum. Next base: position 4,853,306 of record BSYR01000016.1, read on the forward strand.
ATAAATTTATTAAATTAAATATAAACAATTAAAGTCCTCCAATAAGGTGTTGACACGTGTCACTACCTAATTAAATAATTAATTTATTTTATTAATATAAATTAGGATTAAATTGATAAAATGTGTAAATAATAAAGACCAAATATGTAATTATACCAATTTAATTTAACAGTCCCGTCAACTTTTTTCTATTATTTTTAACAGCTAGTGGTTACATTGATACCATTTAAATAATTTGATGGTTTAATTGCTTCGAAAAAAAGTAAGGTGGTCAAATCGCGACTTTTCCAATAGTATGATGGTCATTTATGTAGTTTACCCTTTATTTTTTAATATTTATTATTAGGGGTCTAATTTTTTTGGTACGCCCTTAGGCCACTAAAATCTCAGAAACGGCTTTGGTAGTGATGAGAACAAAAAAATAAATTCGTTGGAATACTCGTCCATAGTGGGAAAATCGCCGAGTCTCTTACATATATTACAATACTCATTTTTAATGAGAAAAATAGCTAATGCAGTCAGTTATTCGCTAATTGTTAAACGTGTGTGAGAAAGGGGCCATAGTGGCCGGCCCGGAATAGATGAACGACAGTGGATATGGCGAGATAAGAGGGGAGAAGAGTGGGGGTGGTTGTGTAACACCCCAGGTTTAGGGCCCGAGAGATAATCAGATTTGGTTAAATTGGTTCGGGTTAAATTATTTGGGAGAAAGCATTTTTAATGAACACTAAAGAGTTTTAAGGAAAAAGAGGTAAAAACGGGACTTTAAAATTAAATATTAAGAAAAAAAGGTTTTTTTTTTCAAAATACACTCATCTTCTTCTTTCTCTTTTCACGTCACTTTTCTCAAACACCACATTTCTACTATTCCATTGCTCCAACCATTCATCCAAGCAAGTTTTCAAGGTAATCCCTCTTTTGTTTTGATTTCCTCTTCCTTAAATTTATTGTTGGTGAAAATTTTACTAAAACTTATTGTTTAATTTGTTCCAAAATGCTTTGAGTTAAAAAAGGAAAATGAAGGGATTTCCGTTTAGGTTGTTTGATGCCATGTTTAAAGGTGTTTTTAACATTGTTTTGGTGTCTTAAAAATGTTGGGATAGTGGCTTAATGTAGGAAAACCCAAAACTAGTAAAAAGGAGGGATTTTTGGAGTGAAAAATTTGGGTTTTTGGTTTGTTCTTGTGAAGGACTTTGGGCTGATGGTTTCTAGACCTTGGGTAAGTATTTTGGATGTTGAAAGATGCAGTTTTGATGATAAATTTTTTGGGTTTTGGCTGCTGGGTGGTTTGGGTCGTTCTGATGGTGTTTCCAAGTGTTTGCGGGTGTGAATCGATTTGGTTCTGATGATAAATGATAAGTTTCTGTGTTGCTGCGAGTTTGGGGGCTTGATTTGGGTCTAATGCATCATTTTTTAATTGGCTAGAAACAAGGGAAACGAGTTTGGGTTCTTTGGACACAAGATCAGGTAGTTTGGAGGCTTGAATCGATGTTTCGGCTTTCGTTTGAGTTTTATCGGCGATTGGAAATGTTTTTGAGAGTTTAGGTTGAGCTTGAAAGGCCAACCTAAGCTCGAGAGTAAGTATTTAATGTTTACGTTTTACTTTTCTGGAATTTTACATTTCAATCTGTTTATGCATTGTTGATATGAGGTGAATGTATATATTTGATTATTGAGTGTAGTATTGTTATGCTGGATTATAAGATGTTTGAGTATTGGAAAACATGAGAGTCTTACCGAGTATAATTGGTCGACCATAGGATTAGAGTGCACTTGTAAAATTCGCGCATGACCCTAGTGATGTAAGATGCCATTATGAAGGAGTATGGTGATGTAAGATGCTATTGGGGAGGAGTACGGTGAAGTAAGATGCCACCGAAAGCTTTATTGTTAGACCTCGGTGATGTAAGATGCCATCGTGAGTCTTGTTGTTCTTATAGATTTGGTGATGTGAGATGCCATCGAATCCAATTCGCGTATTCGAGTAATGTAACCATAATTGCCATAATACTCTTGTGTTGGAAGGTTGAATGTTATCTTGGTAGATGTTGAGAGTCATGCCTTGTTGTTATATGTTGTTGCGTTGCATGATGTAAGATGCCAAACACATGTAAGTTAGTTGATAATCATGTTGATGGAATCCATGCTTGTGGTTTGTTTTTAATTCGTAAATAGTTTTATTAAAACTACATTGTTGTTGTTGTGGTTTTGAGCACAACTCACTAAGCTTTATGCTTACGCGCTCCTTTAAAACAATGCAGATCGTTAGCGATTCGGGAAGCAAAGGAAAGCGAGGGAAAGGCTCTAGTGATTGTAGCTTAAGCTCAAGTATGAATTTTAAGTTGTAATAAATTTAGAAATGGGAATACTTACACCTGGTGTTAGGGAGGTTGTTGTAAACTCCCATGAGTTTGACCATGTTGCTACATGTTTTAAATGTTGAAACCATGCTATGTTGAGACTTGCTTTGGCTTTTGGTTTAATGCCTTGTGTTTTGGCCTGTTGGTGTTTTGAGCTAAAGTGTTCTTTTTTAGCTTTTAAGTTTGAGATCCATGCTTGTGTGTATGCATGTTTGAAACATGTTTTTAGGGTGTTTTGCCTCTAGAATGTTTGCTCAGCATGTTGCTTTGTGGTTTGTGCTCTTTTGGGGGTAAGTTTAGGAATGTTTGGGGATGCCAAAATACATTTTCAGGCCAATCTGTGCCTAGGCGTTTCGAAACACCTGGTATGGTTTTGAAATGGCCAGGCTTTTGGGGCACCCGTATCGGAATGTGGGTGGTGCCGTTTCAGCATGTTTTGCCTCTGGAGACCCCCGTTTCGAAACCAAGAGGAGCCATTTCGGAACGACCTAGTTTTGCTTTTTTGCTGAGAGCCCGCGTTTCGAAACGAGCAACCCCTGTTTCAAAACACAGGCAGTTAAAGTGGTTAAAAGGCATCTTTGAAGGTTCCCAAATGTTACATTTTAGTCCCTAATGCTTGTATGCTTCCTAAGTGAGTTTATATGTCTCGTTTGTGTTGGTCTTGCTTCGTGTGCTTGAAAAATGACTAATAAACTATTTGGTAAGGTTTAATTACCTTATTTCCCCTGTTTTGGTGTGGTTTTACAAAATGGTCATTCGTGACTGTTTAGCTCTAATTGGACATCCGATTGATGTCCGATTAAGACGTTGTTATTCTGTTGTAACCCTTAACACCATAGGACCGTTAAATTGCATTTAGACAAGATAAATCTTAATCTAGGGTTATTAATCGGAGGGAAATTTTCGGATTTTTCTTCGATTATCCCTGTGTGACTCTCCCAATTCGGTTTTACGACTAAACTGGGTCGAGGGGGTTATATTTGGTGGTATCAGAGCCTTGGTTACAAGGTTCCCCAGGAATTTAAGTCAGGTAAGTTGTTTCTGTGTATGTTTGTCTAATTTGCATGGTGTTTGTGAGCATGACTTTGTGTTTCTGCTGATGTTTGGAGGTTGGTTAAGCATTCCCATTGCTAGGTATTATTATGGAAAAGTGGTTTTGAATTAAAAGAGCTTAAACACAGGGATCCATGCCTTTGCTAACCCAGTGTTCTTTCTCGTGTTCTGTGTTTGTTTTTTTAGATTATTTTATTGTTATGGTGAGACCAAGAGGATGACCTAGAGTGGACGACCAGGCACCCAAGAATGCACCTTTTCCTCTTCCTGCTTCCGATGGTAATGGGGCGAATGTCGGAGGTAATGCACCTTAGGTGAATGCCAATGTTGGAGGTGATGGTAACGAGCCTCAGGTTGGCCAGGGTCAGGCTGGTTTGGACATGGTTGAGATACTTCAAACTATAGTCGGAGCTTTTCAGACGGCTGTTGCTGGTCTTCATGCTGCAACACCACCTCAGGGTGCAGGGACATGTTTGCCCCTTGAGCGACTTCGTAGCTTAGGCGGAGTCGAGTTTCGTGGTATGTCTCCCGAGGGTTCAGAGGTATGGCTTGAGAGTACTACACGCATCTTGGGTCGGATGGAGTGCTCGAACACTCGTAAGTTGGGCTGTATTGTCTCGTTGCTTCAGGGAGATGCGTATGCTTGGTGGACCACAGTTATCTCAGGTATGCCCGAGGCCGAGGTTACTTGGGAATTCTTCCGTGGTGCGTTCTACAAGAAGTACCTTGGTGCTCGCTATCAGGATGAGAAGAAGAGAGAATTCATTGCTTTAGTGCAAGACGGTATGTCCGTATCCGAGTATGAGGTACAATTTGTGCGCTTGAGTCAGTATGCTTCAGAGTTGGTTCCCACTAAGAGGGAAAGGTGTGAACGGTTCCGTTACGGGTTGGTTACAGAAGTGAAGACCTACATGCTTGCTTTTGATTACACCGAGTTCGATGTCTTAGTCTCTAGGGCCAAGGACATTGAGCAAAGTCTAAGTTTGACTACTCAATCGGGTGGATCCAGTTTAGGGAAAAGGTCTACCGAGTGGGAGCAAGACCGTAACAAGAGGCACAAGGATAGAAGGCACCAATCGAGCTTTAGGCGTGGAGGTGGTAACATGGGACGGGGCCATCAGGGTCGAGGTTTTGTTGCTCGCAAACCCAAGTGTGCTAGATGTAGGAGGAACCATTCTGGAGAGTATTGGGGTATGTTTTGCGCTTGTTGGAACTGTGGATCTCAGGTACATTTGAGGTGTGAGTGTCCTCATCTGGCTAGGGATGGTCAGGCACCTGCTATAGTTGCTGAGTATCAGAGAGGTCATGTGCGTGGCTGAGGTAACTTTCAGCCGAGGAGTGATAACCAGAGGAATATGGCTCATGTCGTCGCGGTACAGCCCGAGGGAGGTGAACCGACTAGAGTTTATGCACAACGTGAGGCTGAGTATGACACGGATGTGATCGCAGGTAATTTTGTGTTATAGTCCTTATCCTTGCTTTCGTTGATTGATGCTGGCTCGACACATTCGTATATTTTGGGTGAGCATGCAAGATCATTTGGTTTGCCTTTTGAGCTGTTAGATATAGGTATAAATGTTACGAGTTCTTTTGGTGAGACAATTGTAGTTAGGAAAGTGTTCTGGAGATGTCCCTTGATGGTTCAGGGTCACGTGTTTCCCGCTGACATGATGAAGTTGCCCTTCTATGGTTTCGATGTAATTCTAGGTATGGGTTGGCTTGTGGAGCATAGAGCTAGAATAGATTTTGAGACTAACAGAGTTTCTTTGAGGCTTTCTGATGACTACGAGGTTGTTGAGTTGTAAGGTGCTCGATTCGTTCAACCGATGTTGCTCACCAAGTGGTGGAGAGGTGGAATTTTGGGTGGATGTGGTGTGGAAGCTAAAAAGTAAAAGACACAATGATTTTAGAGTGGTTCAACCTTCTAACCAAGGTCTACATCTACTACCTTAGCTTCCCACTAAGGATTTCCAATCAATCCACTATTGATTCGTCCCCTTTTCTAGGCTTAGGAGGAAACCCTTATACACCAATCAAGCTTTCTACCCAAAGCCTTGATCAAACCCTCTTTTACAAAAGAGAAAAGATAAGCAAACTTAAATCCCTCTAATAGGTATTTTTTTTTGCACAATTTGCACTCACCCAAAACCTAGAACACTTGAGCAAATTTAACAATTTTGGCTCACTAGTGTTTGTCTATACAAGAATTGACAATTTAAGTACAAAGACACTTTTTGATCATTTGTTGATTGACAATTGAAGCATTAACCATATCTTGATGCTTGGAGGTCCCTTTTATACTCCTTAATGAGTTTGTAGCTGTTACTAGCCGTTGGGGATGATTTGAAGCCGTTGAGGACTTTCGTTCAACCGATGTTGCTCACCAAGTGGTGGAGAGGTGGAATTTTGGGTGGATGTGGTGTGGAAGCTAAAAAGTAAAAGACACAATGATTTTAGAGTGGTTCAACCTTCTAACCAAGGTCTACATCCACTACCTTAGCTTCCCACTAAGGATTTCCAATCAATCCACTATTGATTCGTCCCCTTTTCTAGGCTTAGGAGGAAACCCTTATACACCGATCAAGCTTTCTACCCAAAGCCTTGATCAAACCCTATTTTACAAAAGAGAAAAGATAAGCAAACTTAAATCCCTCTAATAGGTATTTGTTTGCACAATTTGCACTCACCCAAAACCTAGAACACTTGAGCAAATTTAACAATTTTGGCTCACTAGTGTTTGTCTATACAAGAATTGACAATTTAAGTACAAAGACACTTTTTGATCATTTGTTGATTGATAATTGAAGCATTAACCATATCTTGATGCTTGGAGGTCCCTTTTATACTCCTTAATGAGTTTGTAGCCGTTACTAGCCGTTGAGGATGATTTGGAGCCGTTGAGGACTTTATTTCCCTTCATTAATGCTGTTCTGCAGCCTTCCGTATCGGTATGCTTGGACCCGTATCGGTACGGCCTTCATTAGAAACTAGCCGTTGGGCTCTTGCCAGCCTAGGCGTATCGATACGCTTGAGGGCGTATCGGTACGGTATGACGTTTAAAAGACCGTTGGGAAATATGATCGTTGGGGTTGTTAAATGGGGATCGGTACGCTTACCAGGCGTATCGAAACGACCCCTCTCCGTATCGAAACGGCCAAGCATGTTTCGATACAGGTTTTGGCAGTAACCAAACTGGGCAGAAAAGGTATCGATACGGGTTGGACCGTATCGGTACGGGTAATTTGAAATCACTAGTTTGGTTGTTTAAAAACATGAAAAATCTTGCCAAAAACCTTTTAAAATAACTCAAACATAAATTCAAGTTGTTTGGACTTAAAACCAAGTTTTAAATTCTTTTCAAATTAGTCCAAAACATTTTTCAATTATTATATCAAAACATTAGTTCTACAATCTTCCCCCTTTTTGATATAATAAAACTAACTTGAAAAATTGTTTGGGATTCTCCCCCCTTTAACTTTAAAAATGTGAATAAGAGATTAAATATATGAAATCAAATAAAGCTTCCCCTTATTCATTTGAAAATTCAAAATTTCAAACCATTTCTCCCCCTTTTTGTTATATCAAAAAGAATTTAAAACATTAAGTTCAAAATAACTATAGAGGAAAAATTTGACAAAAATAAGAGCTTGGTTTTAAAAGGGCTCCCCCTTACTCAAAGCATCATTAAAAGTGTTAGTCCAGCATATATGATCATCTAGTTGAAATAAAAAGAAATAAATCAAATAAAATAAAAAACAACTAGATTTTTACCAACACTAAAACTCAAGGGAGGATGTGAAGCCTTCCTTCTTCAAGTGTTCTGTAATCCCCTCGCCCCGGTCTGGCCGGATGACCGGTCCGAGTGAGTCACACGGGGAAAACCGAGTGAAAAATCCCTAAGGAATTCCCCCTCGGTTAGCAACCCTATATTTTTTTTTTCATTTTAAATCTTGTCTAGACGATTATTAGATCCTAAGTGGTCATACAGCGGAACAACATTCACGAAACACACAAACGAACTCAATTAAAACTTATACTGCAGGCGATATCTATACGCCTAAGGGGTGTATCGATACCCCTTGACTAGGTCAACTGGTCAGAGTCAACCAGAAGAGACCGTATCGATACGCCAGGGACCCGTATCGATACCAAGATGGACAGTAACTCCAGTGGCCAAAATGGTATCGATACACCAGAGGCTCGTATCGATACCAAGATGGACAGTAGCTCCAGTGACCAAAATGGTATCGGTACGCCCCCTTGTGTATCGATACACGATGCCTAAAACAAGAAGGCAGTATCGATACCGTACCAACCGTATCGATACCCCTGCACAGCAAAGCCTCCCAAACTCAGCAAAAACAATCAAGACTCGAATCTAAATGCATTTTAGGACTTCCCTAGACCCAATCAAGCACTCATACAACATTTACATACCACTATATAGCCATACAAGCACCCAACATGTGTAACAACAAGGAACTCATGCAAAGGACTCAAGATGGCATTTTAACATTCAAAGATCATGCTTCAACATCCAAACATATAGGTCATTTCAAAGGCACATGGCCAACATTCAAGATAAGCAATTTAGGCATGAATTACAATTTAGACATGGCAACACAAGCCATACAAAAGCAAGATAACCAGGAGTCTAAGCGAGCTCCTAAGCAACTAACATTCATCCAACAAAACAACACAAGTAAATGAGTCATACAAGCTCATACACAACCCATGCCACATTGCTAACTAATACAAAATCACCACCGTACTTGAGTCACAAACTTGGAAGCCCTTCTTGCCTTGCCTCGAGCTAACGCCAAGCTAACAATCTGCATTGTTGAACATTGAGAGCGTAAGCTATAAGCTTAGTGAGGGTGCTCTAAAACGAAAAACATCAACAATGCAGGGTTCAAGCATGTAAATCCTAGTCTCACATACATCAAACATTAACATGCAACCAAGTAGACCTAGCTAGTCTTTCAAGTGGCATATAGGGTCTCTCAATCCTAACAAGTTTAAACATCAACATCCACATCATGCAACAATACCATAAACCACAACCACATATCACCATCATATATCACAATACATGAACAAGTTTAATTGGCCACTTTAATTACCCCGATTGTGCGGGTATAAACCTCAACATCACTTTACCTCGGTGGGATTACACTCATCACCGGACCTTGCATGTGCGGGATTCCACTCATCGCCACATGCACTACGGATGGGATTCCACTCATCATCCCGTAGAAATAAATAAAAGCTTCCGGTGGAATGTTACATCACCGTACTCCTCCTTGATGACTTAACGCCATCAAGGCCACGTACGTTTTGACTCAATTTGTGTGCACACTATCCTAATGATCGATCATTTACAACCGGTAATTATTTAGTGCCAATTATCATTATCAATCACATATCATCAACCACACTCATGCTCATCACATATATCCACATCATGATATAATATACATGCACCATATAATCCCAAGTACAAGAGCATAGCTAAGCAAGCACATTAGCATTTAAGGATATCAAAGGCTAAGCTATCAACTTGAATTAAATGGAAGTGGCCTACCAAGCACACTTTACACACACACACTACACATACTCGAACCAAACTTAAAAACAAGTTGAAACCACTCACCGCCCTTCCTTAGCAATTCGAACCAATCCTCTTACGAACCCGGATTTGGTCCCAAAGCCTCCTCAACGTTTCCTCTTGTTTCTAGTCAAACAAAACACATACATTACTTCCCAATTCAATGCTAACTCAACTATCAACTTACTTTGCAAACACAACCCCAATTTCCACAAATTCCCAAACCACATAATATCTCAAAAATCCCATTTTCGTACTCCAACAACCCATGGCTGAAACACCCATTTCCAAACACTCAAATGACTTCCAAAACATCCCAAAACACCCTCATATCATAGGTATACCAACAGCCCTTCAATTTCAACATTAAACCTCCCAAAAACTCAAGTTTTACTACCTTAAAACTTGCCCTAAGACCATACTACGAATTTTCATCAAAACTCAACCAAATTAATATATATTGTGTATTTCATTATGCTTAAACAAAACCCCAACATGATTTATCAAAACAAATTGAAAAACCCCTTTAAAAAACCCAAACTTTAACATAAACCCTAATTTCCAAAACCCCATATTTTTGAAATCTAAGACAATGGTTGGATAGGGGATAAAGAGGAGAGTTGGAAAACATATTTACCTTTCAAAAACACCTTGAATCGAAGTAGCAATCCAATGGAATAGTAACTAAGGTTTGAGAGGGTTTGAAAATGGTGGGGAGGGTTTCCAACGTGAAAGGGAGATGGGAAAAGGGAGGAAGACAACTTTTTCTATAAAGTGGTCTAGCTTTTTAAAAGTTTTCAGTAAAATTGCAACATAGGTCCCTCCCCTTCTTACCAAAGCTCAAATAGGTCACTATTTAAGTTGAATTGATTAAATTAAGTTTTATAGACTCGAATTATAAACCCGGTTAACTCCTAGGCCCAAAACACGGGCGTTACAACTCTCTCCCACTTAAGGAATTTCGTCCCCGAAATTACCTGACTGAAAGAGATACGAGAACTGCTTTTCCATATCCTCCTTCCTCTCCCAAGTGGCCTCGTCCACACCTCTACGTTGCCACCGCACCTTTACTAACTCGATCGATCTACCCCTCAACACCTTACTGTCAGAAGCTAAGATCTCAACGGGCTCTTCTTCATAAGTCAAATCCGGATTCAATTCGATTTCTTCTACGGGCATAACATGTGACGGATCGGACCTATACTTACGAAGCATCGAAACATGGAACACATCATGTATCTTCTCAAGCTCGGACGGCAAACGCAACTGATACGGAACAGGACCAATCCTCTTCACTATCTCATACGGCCCTATGTACCTCGGACTCAACTTCCCCTTTCGGCCAAATCTCATCACTTTCTTCCACGGAGACACTTTCAGGAATACTCTCTCACCCACTGAGAACTCAACTTCCTTCCTCTTCAAATCGGCATAGGACTTCTGCCTATCTGAAGCAGCCTTCAAACGATCACAAATAAATTTTACCTTTTCGGTTGTCCCCTTGAGCAAATCCGGCATAGGTAACAGTTTCTGTCCTACCTCGGCCCAACACACTGGAGTTCTACACTTTCGGCCATACAAGGCCTCATACGGAGCCATCTGAATGCTCGACTGAAAACTGTTATTGTACGCAAACTCTACGAGAGGCAAATGTTTCTCCCAAGTACCCTGAAAGTCAATGATACAACATCACAACATGTCCTCTAAGATCTGAATAACTCTCTCTGACTGACCATCTGACTGAGGATGATAAGAAGTGCTGAAGTTCAAACGGGTACCCAAAGCTGTATGCAGACACTCCCAAAATCTAGAAGTAAATCGCGGATCTCTATCCGATACAATGGACTTCGGTACACCATGTAGCCTCACAATCTCACCAATGTACAAGTCGGCCAATCTATCTAAGGTGTAAGTAGTGTTGACTGCCAAGAAGTGAGCACACTTCGTAAAACGATCCACTATCACCCAAACTGAGTTCTTCTTCGTAGGAGTCAAAGGCAAACCTGAAACAAAATCCATGGTGATGTTCTCCCACTTCCATTCCGGAATTCTCAGCAGCTGTAACAAACCTGAGGGAACCTGATGTTCCGCCTTCACTCTCTGACACACTAAGCACTTACTCACAAAGTCGGCTACATCTCTCTTCAAGCCAACCCAAAAGTATTCATTCTTCAAATCACGGTACATCTTCGTACTTCCCGGATGCATAGCAAACGGACTACTGTGAGCTTCAGTCAAGATCGTACGTCTCAAATCACTGTCTTCTGGCACAACTATTCTGTCTTTGAAACGTAAAACCCCATCGGAACTAAAGCTGTAGTCTGAAGATCTACCCTCGGCTATATCTTGCACGTGAGGTGCCAAAGATCTATCTAAAAGCTGTTTCTCTCGAATCAACTAACCTAGAGTAGGTCTAACCTGAAGATCGGCTATCAAGCCACCATCTCCAGACAAACTCAATCTAGTAAACATAGCTCTCAAGTCTACGGCCACCTTCCTACTCAAAGCATCGGCCACTACATTGGCCTTACCCGGATGGTACTCAATAGTAAGATCGTAGTCTTTTAGCAGCTCTAACCACTTACGCTATCTGAGATTCAAATCTCGCTGAGTCATAATGTACTTCAAACTCTTGTGGTCGGTGTATACTGTGCATTTCTCACCATACAAATAATGCCTCCAAATCTTCAGAGCAAACACAATTGCAGCTAACTCTATGTCATGGGTCGGATAGTTGCGCTCATGGGTCTTCAACTGTCTTGAGGTATAAGCCACTACTATTTTGTCTTGCATAAGGACACATCCTAGCCCTACATATGAAGCATCACTGTAGACTACATAGTCCTTCCCGGACTCAGGCTGTATCAAGATCGGTGCTTGGGTCAAAGCTTCTTTCAATTTCTCAAAGGCTCTCTGTCTTGCATCCGTCCACTCAAACTGAACACTCTTCTGAAGTAAATGTGTCAATGGAGCGGCTAACTTAGAGAAGCCCACTACAAATCTCCTATAGTATCCGGCTAAGCCTAGGAAGCTACGTACCTCTGTCACAGACTTCGGTTGCTTCCACTCAACAATGGCTTCAATCTTCTTCGGATCAACTCTAATGCCTTCAGCTGACACTACATGTCCTAAGAAGACTACCTCACGGATCCAAAATTCACACTTGCTAAGCTTCACATACAACTGATGATCTAGCAAAGTCTTCAAGACAAGTCTCAAATGTCGGTCATGGTCTTCTTCAGTTCGAGAGTATACCAATATGTCATCAATAAATACAACCACAAACTGATCTAGATACTGATGAAAAATCCTATTCATCATGTCCATGAAAGCTGCCGGTGCATTAGTCAACCCAAATGGCATGACTAAGAACTCATAATGCCCATACCTAGTCCTAAAGGCCGTCTTCGGTACATCAACCTCTCTAACCTTTAGCTAGTAGTAACCTGACCTCAAATCAATCTTCAAAAAGACAGACGCTCCTCTCAACTGATCAAACAAGTCATCTATTCTAGGCAACGGATATTTGTTCTTCACTGTCAACTGATTTAACTGTCTGTAATCTATACACATTCTCATGCTTCAATCTTTCTTCTTCACAAACAAAACTGGTGCACCCCAAGGTGAAGAACTAGGCCTAATAAAACCTCTATCTGTCAATTCTTGCAACTGAGTCTTCAACTCTTTCAATTCTTTCGGTGCCATACGATACGAAGCAATCGAAACAGGAGCTGAATCAGAATAAGTCTCAATGCTGAACTCTACCTCTCTATCCGGTGGTAACCCTGGCAATTCTTCCGGAAACACACTAGGAAAATCACATACTGTCCGGATGTCCTGAGGTCTAACCTCACTCATGTTAGGGTTCATCACATACGCTAAGTATGCTTCACACCCCAACTCAACTAATCTCTTAGCCTCTAACACTGAAACCACATTGGACAAGAACTTCACGTTCTCGCCCACCACCACAATCTCATAATCATCTGTGAGCTTCAAAGAAATCCGCTTAGTTTCAAAATCTATCCTAGCTCTATGCTCCGTGAGCCAATCCATACCTAGAATCACATCGAAACCATAGAAAGGAAGCTTCATCATATCCACTGGAAACACATGTCCCTGAACCATCAACGGACACCTTCGGTACATCTTCCTAACTACTACCGTGTCCCCAAAGGAACTAGTAACACTAACTCCTACCTCTAACAATTCACAAGGCAAATTCAAAGACTGTGCATGCTCACTCAATATGTACGAATGCGTAGACACAGAGTAAATCAAAGAAAGCAAACCCAAAGACTGTATCGAGAAGTTACCCGCGATCACATCGGTGTCATGCTGCTCCCCGCGCTGAGCGTAAACCCTAGTCTGTCCTCCGCCCTCCGGCTGGACTGCAACTACATGAGCTAAGTTTCTCTGACCATCATTCCTCGACTAGAAATTACCTCTACTGCGCCCGCGGCCTCTCTGAAAATCGTTGGCTCTAGCAGGAGCCTGAGCTGGTGCCTGTCCCACCTGATGTGGACAGTCACGTCTAATGTGGTCTCTAGCACCACAACTCCAACAAGAGTGATAATTTCCCCAACACTCCCCGGTGTGGTTCCTCCCGCAAGTAGCACATGTGGGCAACTTCCCACCAGCTCTCTGGCCCTGGTGGCCCCTACCGTGGTTACCGCCACCACGCCTATGATCATACGGATGTCTGTTGTCTCGATGCCTCTTGGCATCACCTCTATCAAAGTTGCTGGACCTCTTACCCGAACTAGATCCACCTGACCGCCTGGTCAAGCTCAAACTGTGCTCCAAGTCCTTGGCCCTCGAGACCAAGACATCAAAATCAGTGTAGTCTGAAGCTAGTGTATAAGTCTTGATTTCTTCATTCAGTCCATAACGGAAACGGTTACAACGCTCCACCTCAGTAGGTAAAAGCTCGGGTGCATACTGACTCAATCTAACAAATCTGATCTCGTAATCGGTCACAGACATACTCCCCTGAAGCAATGTCATAAACTCCCTCTTCCTCTCATCGAGGTATCGCGGACCCAAATACTTCTTCCAGAATGCTGTCTCAAAGAACTCCCAAGTGATCTCGGCCTCATACATCCCCGAAGTAACGGTGACCCACCAGGTGTAGGCATCACCCTGAAGCAAAGACTCAACGCATCCCAACTTACGCTCACCAGTACATCCCATCTGAGCAAGAATACGGACCGTCTTCTAAAAACCATAACTCTGACCTCTCCGGAGTAGCACCTCTGAACTCTTCGGCCCCAAGGCCCCGAAGTCTCTCTAAAGGCAATCCAGTGCCCTCACCCTGATTGTGTGCTGCCTGACCTCCAGCTACTGCAGCCTGAAATGCCCCGGCTATTGCCTGAACCAACGGAGCTAAATCAATTTCGGCCGGTCCTTGGCCACCTTGTGGTCCCTCTCCTTCAGCCCCGGCCTCACCTCCCACTCCCGGTGGAGGAGGTGGTGGTGGTGGAGGTGGTGGAGGAACTCCAACTCCAACCACAGGCTCTCCCACTTGGGCCTCAACCATAACTACTGGCTCTACTCCTGGAGCCTCTGCCCGTGGTTCCGGTCGAACCATCCTAGGCCTCCTGCGTGGTCTCATGGTTCAACTAGCAAGGTATAAACTACAAAAAGAAACATATAAGGATTACGTTAGTCAAAGCAAGGGTCCAATAGTGCTCAAGTACTCCTCTTTCCAAAAATCCTTTTTAATTTAAGTAATAGTAGCAATGGGCACACACTCACACCAGACACGACAATTCATGCATTCAAAGCATCATACGATCAATCAAGCATCAAGTATTCATGGCAAATCATGCATCGAACAACACAAGCATTTAACACATTAAGCTTACCTCACTTACCTTCCCGAGGTCTCGGTAACCTCAGGCTCTGATACCAACAAATGTAACCCCCTCGCCCCGGTCTGGCCGGATGACCGGTCCGAGTGAGTCACACGGGGAAAACCGAGTGAAAACTCCCTAAGGAATTCCCCCTCGGTTAGCAACCCTATATTTTTTTTTCATTTTAAATCTTGTCTAGACGATTATTAGATCCTAAGTGGTCATATAGCGGAACAACATTCACGAAACACACAAACGAACTCAATTAAAACTTATACTGCAGGCGGTATCGATACGCCTAAGGGGTGTATCGATACCCCTTGACTAGGTCAACTGGTCAGAGTCAACCAGAAGAGACCGTATCGATACGCCAGGGACCCGTATCGATACCAAGATGGACAGTAACTCCAGTGGCCAAAATGGTATCGATACACCAGATGCCCGTATCGATACCAAGATGGACAGTAGCTCCAGTGACCAAAATGGTATCGGTACGCCCCCTTGTGTATCGATACACGATGCCTGAAACAAGAATGCGGTATCGATACCGTACCAACCGTATCGATACCCCTGCACAGCAAAGCCTCCCAAACTCAGCAAAAACAATCAAGACTCGAATCTAAATGCATTTTAGGACTTCCCTAGACCCAATTAAGCACTCATACAACATTTACATACCACTATATAGCCATACAAGCACCCAACATGTATAACAACAAGGAACTCATGCAAAGGACTCAAGATGGCATTTTAACATTCAAAGATCATGCTTCAACATCCAAACATATAGGTCATTTCAAAGGCACATGGCCAACATTCAAGATAAGCAATTTAGGCATGAATTACAATTTAGACATGGCAACACAAGCCATACAAAAGCAAGATAACCAGGAGTCTAAGCGAGCTCCTAAGCAACTAACATTCATCCAACAAAACAACACAAGTAAAGGAGTCATACAAGCTCATACACAACCCATGCCACATTGCTAACTAATACAAAATCACCATCGTACTTGAGTCACAAACTTGGAAGCCCTTCTTGCCTTGCCTCGAGCTAACGCCAAGCTAACGATCTGCATTGTTGAACATTGAGAGCGTAAGCTATAAGCTTAGTGAGGGTGCTCTAAAACGAAAAACATCAACAATGCAGGGTTCAAGCATGTAAATCCTAGTCTCACATACATCAAACATTAACATGCAACCAAGTAGACCTAGCTAGTCTTTCAAGTGGCATATAGGGTCTCTCAATCCTAACAAGTTTAAACATCAACATCCACATCATGCAACAATACCATAAACCACAATCACATATCACCATCATATATCACAATACATGAACAAGTTTAATTGGCCACTTTAATTACCCCGATTGTGCGGATATAAACCTCAACATCACTTTACCTCGGTGGGATTACACTCATCACCGGACCTTGCATGTGCGGGATTCCACTCATCGCCACATGCCCTACGGATGGGATTCCACTCATTATCCCGTAGAAATAAATAAAAGCTTCCGGTGGAATGTTACATCACCGTACTCCTCCTTGATGACTTAACGCCATCAAGGCCACGTACGTTTTGACTCAATTTGTGTGCACACTATCCTAATGATCGATCATTTACAACCGGTAATTATTTAGTGCCAATTATCATTATCAATCACATATCATCAACCACACTCATGCTCATCACATATATCCACATCATGATATAATATACATGCACCATATAATCCCAAGTACAAGAGCATAGCTAAGCAAGCACATTAGCATTTAAGAATATCAAAGGCTAAGCTATCAACTTGAATTAAATGGAAGTGGCCTACCAAGCACACTTTACACACACACACTACACATACTCGAACCAAACTTAAAAACAAGTTGAAACCACTCACCGCCCTTCCTTAGCAATTCGAACCAATCCTCTTACGAACCCGGATTCGGTCCCAAAGCCTCCTAAACGTTTCCTCTTGTTTTTAGTTAAACAAAACACATACATTACTTCCCAATTCAATGCTAACTCAACTATCAACTTACTTTGCAAACACAACCCCAATTTCCACAAATTCCCAAACCACATAATATCTAAAAAATCCCATTTTCGTACTCCAACAACCCATGGCTGAAACACCTATTTCCAAACACTCAAATGACTTCCAAAACATCCCAAAACACCCTCATATCATAGGTAGACTAACAGCCCTTCAATTTCAACATTAAACCTCCCAAAAACTCAAGTTTTACTACCTTAAAACTTGCCCTAAGACCATACTACGAATTTTCATCAAAACTCAACCAAATTAATATATATTGTGTATTTCATTAT
The DNA here is from genome assembly GCA_030270665.1 of Hibiscus trionum. NCBI lineage: Eukaryota > Viridiplantae > Streptophyta > Magnoliopsida > Malvales > Malvaceae > Hibiscus > Hibiscus trionum. Next base: position 4,870,507 of record BSYR01000016.1, read on the forward strand.
GCTTAAACAAAACCCCAACATGATTTATCAAAACAAATTGAAAAACCCCTTTAAAAAACCCAAACTTTAACATAAACCCTAATTTCCAAAACCCCATATTTTTGAAATCTAAGACAATGGTTGGATAGGGGATAAAGAGGAGAGTTGGAAAACATATTTACCTTTCAAAAACACCTTGAATCGAAGTAGCAATCCAATGGAATAGTAACTAAGGTTTGAGAGGGTTTGAAAATGGTGGGGAGGGTTTCCAACGTGAAAGGGAGATGGGAAAAGGGAGGAAGACAACTTTTTCTATAAAGTGGTCTAGCTTTTTAAAAGTTTTCGGTAAAATTGCAACATAGGTCCCTCCCCTTCTTACCAAAGCTCAAATAGGTCACTATTTAAGTTGAATTGATTAAATTAAGTTTTATAGACTCGAATTATAAACCCGGTTAACTCCTAGGCCCAAAACACGGGCGTTACATGTTCTTTCTTGTGTGCATGGAGCTCCCCCTCAAAGTTTGACTTGTTGATCACTCTCAATCACACCTAGCAAAAGACAATCAAGTGACTTTTGGTATCCAAATTGCTTTGGATCCATGAACATTAGTGGCACAAATTTTAGTCCCCTTAGGAATCCATTTTTCAATGTCATCCTTTTTAATTGAAGTATTAAGTCCTTTTGGGACCCAAATACTTCTAAAACATTTTCCTTTTACAAATCTAGGGGCACTAGATTGTCTTACATAAAAATTTGATTTTCCAAAATTATTTTTTCTTTTCTAGCTCTTTGGAAATCAAATCTTTTTCTTCTTGAACTTTATGAAGCAAATTTTGTAAATCAAAACATTTTAATTCAAACTCTTCGAGTTTTGCTTCAAGTTCAAGTTTGGTTTTAGAAATCAAATCATTTTGAATTTTTAACTTTGAAATCAATTTATTGTTTTTCAAAATGTGATTTTTAAATTCTAAAACCAAATCATCGTAGGCATCTTGCAATTCATCAAAAGAATAAGAACATGAAGTAGATGAATTAGAAGTTACCCTTGAATCTTCTTCGATGGCCATAAGGCAAATGTTGGCTTGTTCATCGTCGGTGGAGTCCTCATCACTCCAAGTAGCCACACGTGCCTTCTTCTTATAGCTTGAAGTGCTTGCCCTCTCCTTTTTTCTTGGATTCTCATTCAAGCTCTCTCAAAGCTTTCTTCATGAACGGGGCACACTTCTTGAAGAGATGAAGTATCTCTTCCTCTTCATCCTCCTCTTCACTTGAATCAACATGATGGCAAGTGGAGGACTTGAGAGCAATGTCATTGGTGTTGATGCCAAGCCCCTTGAGCTTCTTCTCTCCCATAGCTCTAATTTCTTCCCTCTTCTTCTCATCTTCTTTGTTCTTCTTCATGATTTGATGAGTAAGGAGTGACCCCATGAGTTCATCAAGCTTCAAGGTCTTCAAGTTTTTTGCTTCGATGATGGCGGCCCTCTTTGAGTCTCATGACTCGGGAAGTGAGTAGATGAGCTTTCGGACAAGTTTCTCCTCCGGAATGGTTTCTCCATAGCCCTTGAGACCATTGGTGATTGTGGAGAACCTATCAAACATCTTCTCGATGTTCTCTTCCGGATCCATCTTGAAGTTCTCATATTCTAAGGTGAGGAGCCCAATCTCGGTCTCCTTAACTTCATCGGTTCCCTTGTATGTGACTTCAAGCTTGTCCCATACCTCATTGGCACTCTCACAAGAAGACATCTTCTCATAGATGGTTGAGCCAAATGCACAAAAGAGAATGTGCAAGGCTTTGCAATTTAGCTCAATCTTCTTGCGATCGTCGGCACTCCACTCCGCTTTGCTTCGTTGAGGCACGAACAGACCATCTTCAACTATGTCCCATAGTTTGTAGTCTCTTTACTTTATGAATAACTTCATATTGGTCTTCCAATGGGCATAGTAGGTTCCGTCGAAGAAAGGCGGTTTATCGATGGATTGCGCCATTTGAGCCGGATGGTGAAATGATGATCGAGCTTGCCGGATCTTCTCAATAAGATGTTAATCCTCTTCGATTGAGCCAAGCTCTGATACCAATTGTTGAGCTGTAAGGTGCTCGATTCATTCAACCGATGTTGCTCACCAAGTGGTGGAGAGGTGGAATTTTGGGTGGATGTGGTGTGGAAGCTAAAAAGTAAAAGACACAATGATTTTAGAGTGGTTCAACCTTCTAACCAAGGTCTATATCCACTACCTTAGCTTCCCACTAAGGATTTCCAATCAATCCACTATTGATTCGTCCCCTTTTCTAGGCTTAGGAGGAAACCCTTATACACCGATCAAGCTTTCTACCCAAAGCCTTGATCAAACCCTCTTTTACAAAAGAGAAAAGATAAGCAAACTTAAATCCCTCTAATAGGTATTTGTTTGCACAATTTGCACTCACCCAAAACATAGAACACTTGAGCAAATTTAACAATTTTGGCTCACTAGTGTTTGTCTATACAAGAATTGACAATTTAAGTACAAAGACACTTTTTGATCATTTGTTGAATGACAATTGAAGCATTAACCATATCTTGATGCTTGGAGGTCCCTTTTATACTCCTTAATGAGTTTGTAGCCGTTACTAGCCGTTGGGGATGATTTGGAGCCGTTGAGGACTTTATTTCCCTTCATTAATGCTGTTCTGCAGCCTTCCATATCGGTACGCTTGGACCCGTATCGGTACGTCCTTCATCAGAAACTAGCCGTTGGGCTCTTGCCAGCCTAGGCGTATCGATACGCTTGAGGGCGTATCGGTACGGTATGACGTTTAAAAGACCGTTGGGAAATATGACCGTTAGGGTTTTTAAATGTGGATCGGTACGCTTACCAGACGTATCGAAACGACCCCTCTCTGTATCGAAACGGCCAAGCCTGTTTCGATACGGGTTTTGGCAATAACCAAACTGGGCAGAAAAGGTATCGATACGGGTTGGACCATATCGGTACGGGTAATTTGAAATCACTAGTTTGGTTGTTTAAAAGCATGAAAAATCTTGCCAAAAACCTTTTAAAATACCTCATACATAAATTCATATTGTTTGGACTTAAAACCAAGTTTTAAATTCTTTTCAAATTAGTCCAAAACATTTTTCAATTATTATATCAAAACATTAGTTCTACAGAGGTAGTGGTAGTTGGCGAGAATGTTAAGTTCTTGTCTAATGTTGTTTCAGCTTTAGAGGCTCGGAAGATGATGGACTTGGGTTGTCAAGCTTACTTAGCCTACGTGATGAATCTGAATATGAGTGAAGTTAGACCGCAAGATATCATAATAGTTTGTGACTTCCCGAGTGTTTTCCCAGAGGAGTTGTCTGGTTTGCCTCAAGATAGGGATGTTGAGTTTGCTATTGAGACATATTCAGATTCTGCTCCAGTATCGATTTCTCCGTATAGAATGATATCAAATTATTTGAAAGAGTTGAAGACACAACTTCCGAAACTGTCAGATATAGGTTTTATTAGGCCTAGTATTTCACCTTGGGGTGCTCCGGTCTTGTTTGTGAAGAAGAAATATGGCAGTATGAGGATGTGCATAGATTATAGACAGTTGAACAAGGTAACAGTGGAGAACAAATATCCATTACCACGGATTGATGATTTGCTTGATCAGTTGAGAGGCGCTTCAATGTTTTCGAAGATTGATTTGAGATCAGGTTACTATCAGTTGAAGGTAAAGGATGTGGATATACTGAAGACATCATTTCGTACACGATATGGGCACTACGAGTTCTTGGTAATGCCTTCTGGTTTGACTAATGCCTCAACTGCATTTATGGACATGATGAAGTGAGTGTTTCACAAGTTTTTGGATAAGTTTGTAGTAGTGTTCATAGATGACATTCTAGTGTACTCCAAGACCGAGGAGGAGCATGATAAGCATTTGCGATTAGTGCTACAGACCTTGCTTGAAAATCAATTGTATGCCAAGTTGAGCAAATGTGAGTTTTGGATTAGGGAAGTAGTCTTCCTAGGTCATGTGATCTCAGCCGATAGGATTAGTGTGGATCCCAAGAAGATAGAAGCAATAGTGAGTTGGAAACAACTGAAGTTAGTGACCAAAATCCGTAGTTTTCTAGGTTTAGCCGGATACTATCAGAGGTTTGTTTAGGGGTTCTCGAGAATTGTTGCATCTTTGACTAAATTGTTATAGAAAAATGTCCCATATGAGTGGACAAATACAAGGCAGCAAGCGTTCGAGAAGTTGAAGAAAGCATTGACAGAAGCTCATATCTTGATTCAGCTTGAACTAGGGAAAGAGTCAATGATCTACAGTGATGCGTCATATGTAGGTTTAGGTTGTGTGCTTTATCAAGAAGGAAGAGTTGTAGCTTATGCTTCGAGACAATTGAAGGTTCACGAGAAGAATTACCCTACCTATGACATAGAGTTAGAAGTTGTGGTCTTTGCTTTGAAGATTTGGAGACACACCTTTATGGTGAGAAATGCACAGTCTACACCGACCACAAAAGTTTGAAATATTTAATGACTAAGAGAGAGTTGAATCTTAGACATCGTAGGTGGTCAGAGCTTCTTAAAGACTATGACCTCACAATCGAGTACCATTCAGGTAAAGCAAATGTAGTAGCCGATGCTTTGAGTAGAAAAGTGGTAGTTGAGTTGCGAGCTATGTTTGCTAGATTGAGTGTGTCTCAAGATGATGGTTTGATAGCCGAGCTACAGGTTAAACCTTCGTTAGTTCAGTTGGTTTGAGAGAAATAGTTGGGAGACAGATCTTTGGCACCTCACGTGCAAGATATAGCCGAGGTTAAACTCACAGATTTCTGCTTTGGTGAGAATGGGATCCTATGTTTCAAGGATAGAGTAGTCGTTCCAAAAGATGTCGAGTTGAGACGTACAATTTTGAATGAAGCTCATATTAGTCCTTTTACTATGCATCCGGGTAGTACGAAGATATATCGTGGATTGAGAGATGAGTACTTCTGGATTGGGTTAAAGAAAGATGTGGCCAAGTTTGTAAGTAAGTGTATGGTTTGTCAGCGAGTTAAGGCCAAACATCAGTTTCCTTCAGGTTTGTTACAACCGTTGAAGATTCCGGAATGGAAGTGGGAACGGATTACTATGGATTTTGTGTCAGGTTTATTGTTGACTCCTTCGAAGAAGAATTCAGTATGGGTAATAGTTGATAGATTCACTAAGTGTGCCCATTTCATACATGTTCATACTACTTACACCTTAGACAGGTTGGCCGAGTCATATATCAGTGAGATTGTAAGGCTGCATGGTGTACTGAAGTCGATTGTGTCTGATAGAGATCTGAGGTTTACGGCCAGATTTTAGGAGTGTTTGCATCGTGCCTTGGGAACTTGGTTGAACTTTAGTACTTCGTATCACCCACAGTCAAATGATCAGTCGGAGAGAGGTATTCAGGTGTTAGAGGACATGTTGAGGTGTTGCATCATCGACTTTCAGGGTTCATAGGAAAAACATATACCGCTAGTAGAGTTTGTGTACAATAACAATTATAAGGCTAGTATTCAAATGGCACCATATGAAGCTCTGTATGGTAGGAAGTGTAGAACACCAGTTTGTTGGGCCGAAGTTGGATAGAAACTTGTACCCATGCCAAACTTGCTTAAGGGCACTACCGAGAAGGTAAAACTGATTTGTGATCGCTTGAAGGAAGCTTCAGACCGACAGAAATCGTATACAGACTTGAAGAGGAATAGGATTGAGTATGCTATCGGTTATAAAGTGTTCTTGAAGGTTTCCTCGTGGAAGAAGGTAATGAGGTTCGGTAAAAAGGGGAAGTTAAGTCTGAGATTCATTGGTCCTTACGAGGTAGTTTAGAGAATTGGTCATGTTGCATATAGGTTGAGATTGCTATCCGAGCTTGAGAAGATTCATGATGTGTTCCATGTTTCGATGCTCCGAAAGTATAATTCAGATCCGTCCCATGTTATGCTAGTGGAAGAGATTGAATTGAACCTGGATTTGTCGTATAATGAAGAACCAGTCGAGATTCTAGCTACCGATAACAAGGTGATGTGGGGTAGGACCAGAGAGTTGGTGAAGGTCTTGTGAAGACATCGGGGGTGTGAAAGAAGCCGCTTGGGAGAGAAAAAAGGACATGGAATAGCAGTTTTTGTACCTCTTTCCATCAAGTAAATTTCGAGGATGAAATTTCTTAAGTGGGGGAGAGTTGTAACGCCCCGAGTTTAGGGCCCGAGAGATAATCAAGTTTGGTTAAACCGGTCCAGGTTAAATTATTTGGGAGAAAGCACTTTTAATGAACACTAAAGGGTTTTAAGGAAAAAGGGGTAAAAAGGGGACTTTGGAATTAAAAATTAAGAAAATGGGGTTTTTTCAAAATATACTCTTCTTCTTCTTCCTCCTTTCACATCACTTTTCTCAAACACCACATTTCTACTATTTCATTGCTCCAACCATTCATCCAAGCAAATTTTCATGGTAATCCCTCTTTTGTATTGATTTCCTCTTTCTTAAATATATTGTTGGTGAAAATTTTACTAAAACCCATTGTTTAATTTGTTCCAAAATGCTTTGAGTTAAAAAAGAGGAAAATGAAGGGATTTCCGTTTGGGTTGTTTGATGCCATGTTTAAAGGTGTTTTTAACCTTGTTTTGGTATCCTAAAAATGTTGGGATAGTGGTTAAATGTAGGGAAACCCAAAACTAGTAAAAACTAGGGGGTTTGGAGTAGAAAATTTGGGTTTTTGGTTTGTTCTTGTGAAGGACTTTGGGCTGATGGTTTCTAGACTTTATGTAAGTATTGTGGATGTTGAAAGATGTAGTTTTGATGGTAAATTTGTTGGGTTTTGGCTGCATGGTGGTTTGGGTCGTTTTGATGATGTTTCCAAGTGTTTGCGGGTGTGAATCGATTTGGTTTTGATGATAAATGATGAGTTTCTGTGTTGCTGCGAGTCTGGGGGCTTGATTTGGGTCCAATGCATCATTTTTGAATTGGGTAGAAATAGGGGAAACAATTTTGGGTTCTTTGGACGCGAGAGTGGGTAGTTCAGAGGCTTGAATCGGTGTTTCGGCTTTCGTTCGGGTTCTATCAGTGAGTGGAAATGTTTTTTAGAGTTTAGGTTGAGCTTGAAAGGCCAACCTAAGCTCGAGAGTAAGTATTTAATGTTTACGTTTTACTTTTCTGGAATTTTACATTTCAATTTGTTTATGCATTGTTGATATGAGGTGAATATGTGTATTTGATTATTGAGTGTAGTATTGTTATGTTGGATTACAAGATGTTTGAGTATTGGAAAATATGAGAGTCTTACTGGGTATAATTGGTCGAACATAGGATTAGAGTGCACTTGTAAAATTCGCGCGTGACCCTAGTGATGTAAGATGCTATTAGGGAGAAGTATGATGTTGTAAGATGCCACCGAAAGCTTTATTGTTAGACCTCGGTGATCTAAGATGCCATCGTGAGTCTTGTTGCTCTTATAGATTCGGTGATGTGAGATGCCATCGAATTCAATCCGCGTATCCGAGTAATGTAACCATAATTGCCATAATACTCTTGTGTTGGAAGGTTGAATGTTAACTTGGTAGATGTTGAGAGTCATGCCTTGTTGTTATATATTGTTGTATTGCTTGATGTAAGATACCAAGAACATGTAAGTTTGTTGATAATCATGTTGATGGAATCCATGCTTGTGGTTTGTTTTCAATTCGTAAATGGTTTTATTAAAACTGCATTGTTGTTTTTGTGGTTTTGAGCACCACTCACTAAGCTTTATGCTTACGTGCTCCTTTCTAACAATGCAGATCGTTAGCGATCCGAGAAGCAAAGGAAGGCGAGGGAAAGGCTCCGGTGATCGTAGCTTAAGCTCAAGTATGAATTTTAAGTTGTAATAAATTTAGCAACAAGAATACTTACACCTAGTGTTAGGGAGGTTGTTGTAAACTCCCATGAGTTTGACCATGTTGCTACATGTTTTAAATGTTGAAACCATGCTATATTGAGACTTGCTTTGACTTTTGGTTTAATGCCTTGTGTTTTGGCTTGTTGGTGTTTTGAGCTAAAGTGTTCTTTTTGAGCTTTTAAGTTTGAGATCCATGCTTGTGTGTATGCATGTTTGAAACCTGTTTTTAGGGTGTTTTGCCTCTAGAATGTTTGCTCAGCATGCTACTTTGTAGTTTGTGCTCTTTTGGGGTAAGTTTAGGAATGTTTGGGGATGCCAAAATACATTTTCGGGCCAATCTGTGCCCAGGTGTTTCGAAACACCTGGTATGGTTTCGGAACGGCCAGGCTTTTGGGGCACCCGTATCGGAACGGGGGTGGTGCCATTTCGGTACGTTTTGCCTCTAAAGACTCTCGTTTCGAAACCAAGAGGAGTTGAGAACCCGCGTTTCGAAACGGGCAACCCCTGTTTCAAAATACAGGCAGTTAAAGTGGTTAAAAGACATCTTTGAAGGTTCCAAAATATTACGTTTTAGTCCCTAATGCTTGTATGCTTCCTAAGTGAGTTTATATGTCTCGTTTGTGTTGGTCTTGCCTCGTGTGCTTGAAAAATGACTAATAAACTATTTGGTAAGGTTTAAATTACCTTATTGCCCCTATTTTGGTGTGGTTTTGCAAAATGGTCCTTCGTGACTGTTTGGCTCTAATTGGACATCAGATTGAGACGTTGTTCTTCTGTTGTAACCATTAACACCATAGGACCGTTAAATTGCATTTAGACAAGATAAATCTTAATCTAGGGTTGTTAATCGTAGGGAAATTTTCAGATTTTTCTCCGGTTATCCCTGTGCGACTCTCTCAATTCGGTCTTGCGACTAGACCGGGTCGAGGGGGTTACATATTGTGTTTGATAACCAATATCAAAATGAATTAATATTTTCCAAGTTGTTGACCCATTACAATTATTGGCTTATATAGCCAATATCAAAAGGCAGAAGGTCAAAAATAGCCCATAACGTTTCACTTTTTTGATAATTTTAGCTATTGAGTGCCTAAAAGTCCTATATTTTACCCCTCATTTATCCTTATTTTTGCTTCACTCAAGCACATTTAATCGCATTTTAGGCTAGTTTTCGCATTTACATCACATTTAGATAAAACTGCATAGATGATGCTAATTTCGGTCACTTTTTGCAGATATATGTCATGGCAGCATCCAGGGCAGCAGAGGAACAGAAGATAACTGTCGTGGCAGAATCTAGGGCAGCAGAGGAACAAAAGAGCTGGAGTGAAGAAAACTGCCTCATACATCACTGTCGTGACAGTGATGTCGTGGCAGATGCCGTGAAAGATACAGTGGCAGATGCCATGACAGATGCCATGGCAGATGCCGTGACAGATGTCGTGGAAGATGTCGTGGCAGTTTCCTTGACAGTTTCCGTGGCAGATGCCGTGACAGAAGTGGCGATAGTGTTAAAGCAAACTGCCTTATAACTCACTGCCGTGACATATGTCATGACAGAGGTGGCGACAGTGAAGAAGAAGAGATGGAAAATGCGAAGTGGAGTTCGACTGATAGAGGATTTCAAGCCTAATTTTTAGAGACCACTCGCATAATTTTTGGAGCCCATAAGCACAAGAAAGGCCTTGCCCAAAGTTTGAGGAGAAAGTCAAAGCAAGAAGATAAGGCAAACTAAAGGACGTTTATTCAGAGATTTAGTCTTTAATGAATTGTACTTTAATTCGAACTAGTATTCTTGGCTATTAAGAAAACTTATACCCAAGGCCTATATATATGCTTGTAATTCGACCTAGAGAAAGACACATCTTATTCTCTAGCCGTCTTTCTCAAAACCCTAGTCGTTTCTCTTTTTTCACCATGTTCTAAACCTCCCCTAGGGCAAAGGGTTGATATTGTAAAGTAGTTGTAAGGGTTGTTTTGTTCTTAGGATTTTTCTGTTCAATGAAATAAAACTTCAAGTTTGCTTATTCTGGTTTCAACATCTTGCAAGAGTATCGGGAAAGCATTGTGAGATTATCTATTTACTTAATATCGGGAGAGTTAAGTATACGAACGGAGTAAGTACGAGTTCTCCAGTTTATGGTTGAACTATCTCGGACCTAGGGATAAGACGAGGTTAAGCGGCTAAAGAAGAATTCATAAACATCGGTGTTCATACTTCAATTCACGTCGGGAGGTATCATCCAAGACGTGTTCATCGATAGAACTTGGACCTAGGGATAGGACAAGTCAATCCAGGGATTCTTGCCGAACTTGAAGAAACTGAGTTGCTTATCGCTGCCGCGATAGCAACGGACCGCTGCCACGACAGGTGCTACCGTGACAGGAGCCAGACACAGAACAGAAGTCCTTGGACAGTGCAATACCTGCAATACGGAGCAATTCAATTCCTGCCTATTTTATATATCTGATTTATCTTTTTACTTAATTATTTTCGTGACAATTTCAATCAAATTATTAAAACTCTTTCTTTCTTCTGTGGAGATAGTTAAAGGATAGAAGTATTCCAGTCCCCGTGGAGACGATATCCGATACTCTAGTATCACTTTACTACTTGCGTCGTGTACACTTGCACTATTTGCGATAGTTCTTTTGACACGCAGGAAGTTTTTGGCGCCGTTGTCGGGGACTGGAAACATACCTCCACCTTTAATTACTGCACTTTTATTTATTTTATCTTATTTTTATTTTTATTTTCTGTTTTCTATTTCTGGTCGTTGTATCTCAGTCACAATACAGGTTCAAGGGCATCAACATGTCAGGAAAAACCATTCGAGAGCTGATGTGGGAAAGTTCTTGCAATTACCGTAAAGGTAATCATGCACTCGAAAGTTGTCCCCATTTTTTTGGTGAATATATGGACAACCAACGATGGAACCAACAAGAACAAAATATGCCACCACAGCTGCAACAAGAACAACATATGCCGCTGCCGCAGCAGTAAAAATTTTTATGGTATGATCAAAACCCGCAAAATTTTTTGTACCATAACAGTTTTGCTGCAGAACCCGACATGCCCTGGCAATATCATCATCCTCAAGATCAGTCAAAATCCTTAGAAGACACACTACAAGCCTTCATGGAACTCACTCAAAAACTGTCGGCTTCTATGGACGCAAGTATCGCCAAGATGGATGAACTCTTGAGCAGACCGGTCCTCATTCATGCCACAGATGAACCTGAAATCTTGAGGTAAGATGATGAGGATGCCCATGTGAAGGAATACCCAACACATGATGAGTCTGAGCAACAACTTGCCATGGCAATGATCGAGGAGCCGGAATGGAGCAACACCGCAACAACGCTGAGTGAAATTCAAGAGAATGTCACTACGGCAACCACATCCGAGGCAAACTCTCAACCCACTACCTCGATTATGCCCGACCAAGATTGCACACATCCATCCCTTTCATGGCACTCGCACGACCACCTAGAAGAGCAACCCGATGACAATGCCTCGCTAATGGAATATGAGAAGGTAATCAACAAACCTTTTGAATTCTTTGAAAACTCACCAATTCCATTGCAGGTATTTGAGGAACCAACGCTGGTGGATTTAGAATCATCGAGATCTCTACTAATGGAGACCTTCGAGTGGCCAACAGAATTTGATGTGAAGAGTTATGGTACTTTCCAATGTCCTCTTGACCTGCAAAGTAACCTGACAAAGGACTGTCAAAACTACTGGCTGCCACAGCAATAGACACGACAACAAGGGCTACATTCAACCACAAAAACATTCAACAAAAACAAGGTAAGTTTGTGGTCGAATGTCAATTTAATTTTTTCTAATAATATATTCATGCCCTCAGAAACATTACCAAGAAGGGAGGACTTCATGGACTACAAAAGGAAGAGAAAGAAAGGAGCCCCCACCATGAGAATAATCACCAGATGGAGGGTACGGATGGACTTCAAGAAGTACCGGAAACGACCCCTCAAGCATCAATAGAACAGGGAGCAGTTACTTTAGGAGATGCCCTCAAGGCACTCCTAATTTAACTTATTTTATTTTATTTTTATTTTTATCTTATTTTATCTTTATTGTTTTAGGAATTAGAAATTTGATATTAGTTTTTAGTTGTTTGTGTTATTAGGTAAACAGAGAGAACTCTTGCAATGACGATACAAGCAACCCAAGGAAGCTCTGCCTCCACCCCTGCCGCGGCAGCACTCATACTCCCTGAGATAAATTCCAAAGTGACTGCCGCCAACAGCAGTGAAGATAGTGACGCAAGGAAGAAGGCAACCTCCACATCTTCAACTCCCAGGGCAGTACCCACAGCTCCTCCGACAACGTTCAAGGAGACTGCCCGCCGACAGCTCCTCATCCAAAGCTCCAGCAGAAGCGACGACAGTCGAACAACTTAAGTTTTCTTTTTTCTTTTTCTCTGTCGCCTGCTGTATATATTATCTTTTTGTGATGTTTCACTTTTCTGTCATTTTTATTTTCTGTTTTTCTTTTTTATGTCTTGTGTCATGCATTGAGGACAATGCAACACTTGAGTTTGGGGGTAGGCAGTCCTCCTAATTATTAATATAATAATGCATTTAGTTTTAATTGTGTCGCGTTTTTTATGCAAAAAAATTGGCTTAATTTATTGAACTTTTATTATCTGCTGCTGCCATCTCTGTCGTGACAGCCCCTTAAAAATATTTTAGGAAGTAAGTAGAGCCTTAATATAGTTCTGAAAAACTGAAACACTTTGTGACTTACTTGATAACAGACTTTCTCTAGCATACTTAGAATAGAAAACTTAGAACTTAGAGTAGAAAGAGACTAGAAACTCAGGAAACCTAGAGGTGCCTATCACTGGCTCTAGGAAAATAACCAGAGAAAAACTTCTAGAGGTGCCTATCACCGGCTCTAGATAGTTAACTAGAGGTGCCTGAAATATTGGCTCTAGTAGAAAAAAGAAAAATTCAGAAAAAGAAGGAAAACAACTAGAGGTGCCCGATACTGGCTCTAGTAAAAAAAAGAATTAAGTTTCGAAGGAAAACTCTAAAAAAGCTAAGTATAATATTCTAGTTGCTAGGGAAGTCTATATTCATGTATGTTCACAATAATTGCACACACATGCACGAGAACTATACTTTTGCTCTAAGTAGATCCTTAAATATTTGAACAGGTGCTAAACATGATAAGGATGGTGCTGTGGGTAAGGATTGTTCATTGACTTAAGCCAAGAATATATATATATATATATATATATATGCGTGTGTGTGTGTGTGTGTGTGTGTGTGTGTGTGTGTGTGTGTGTGTGTGTGTGTGTGTGTGTGTATGCATGCATGCATGTTAGTTAGGTTGCATTTGCTTGAGGACAAGCAAGGATTCGAGTTTGGGGGTGTGTTGAATGCCTAAAAGTCCTATATTTTACCCCTCATTTATCCTTATTTTTGCTGCACTCAAGCACATTTAATCGCATTTTAGGCTAGTTTTCGCATTTACATCACATTTAGATAAAACTGCATAGATGCTGCTGATTTCGGTCACTTTTTGCAGATATCTGTCATGGCAGCATTCAGGGCAGCAGAGGAACAGAAGATAACTGTCGTGGCAGAATCCAGGGCAGCAGAGGAACATAAGAGCTGGAGTGAAGAAAACTGCCTCATACATCACTGTCGTGACAGTGATGTCGTGGCAGATACCGTGGCAGATGCCGTGACAGATGTCGTGGCAGATGCCGTGACAGATGATGTGGCAGATGCCGTGACAGATGTCGTGGAAGATGTCGTGACAGTTACCGTGACAGTTGCCGTGGCAGATGCCGTGATAGAAGTGGCGACAGTGTTGAAGCAAACTGCCTTATAACTCGCTACCGTGACATATGTCGTGACAGAGGTGGCGACAGTGAAGAAGAAGAGATGGAAAATACGAAGTGGAGTTCGACTGATATAAGATTTCAAGCCTAATTTTTAGAGACCACTCGCATAATTTTTGGAGCCCATAAGCACAAGAAAGGCCTTGCTCAAAGTTTGAGGACAAAGTCAAAGCAAGAAGATAAGGCAAACTAAAGGACGTTTATTCAGAGATTTAGTCTTTAATGAATTGTACTTTAATTCGAACTAGTATTCTTGGCCATTAAGAAAACTTATACCCTAGGCCTATATATATGCTTGTAATTCGACCTAGAGAAAGACACATCTTATTCTCTAGCCGTCTTTCTTAAAACCCTAGTCGTTTCTCTTCTTTCACCATGTTCTAAACCTCCCCTAGGGCAAAGGGTTGATATTGTAAAGTAGTTGTAAGGGTTGTTCTATTCTTAGGATTTTTCTGTTCAATGAAATAAACCTTGAAGTTTGCTTATTCTGGTTTCAACATCTTGTAAGAGTATCGGGAGAGCATTGTGAGATTATCTATTTACTTAATATTGGGAGAGTTAAGTATACGAAAGGAGTAAGTACGGGTTCTCTAGTTTATGGTTGAACTATCTCGGACCTAGGGATAGGACGAGGTTAAGCGGCTAAAGAAGAATTCATAAACATCGGTGTTCATACTTTGATTCATGCCGGGAGGTATCATCCAAGACGTTTTCGTCGACAGAACTTGGACCTAGGGATAGGACAAGTCAATCCAGGGATTCTTGCCGAACTTGAAGAAACTGAGTTGCTTATCGCTGCCGCGACAACAACAGACCGCTGCCACGACAGGTGCTGCCGTGAAAGGAGCCAGACACAGAACATAAGTCCTTGGACAGTGCAATACCTGCACTTCGGAGCAATTCAATTCCTGCCTATTTTATATTTCTGATTTATCTTTTTACTTAATTATTTTCGTGACAATTTCAATCAAATTATTAAAACTCTTTCTTTCTTCTGTGCATATAGTTAAAGGATAGAAGTATTCCAGTCCCTGTGGAGACGATATCCGATACTCTAGTATCACTTTACTACTTGCATCGTGTACACTTGCACTATTTGCGATAGTTCTTTTGACACGCAACATTAGCCCTATCCTTTTTTTGGGTGCAAACAACCACTTACTGTTTCATTTTTTGTTCATTTTTAACCATTTTTGGATGAAAACCGTTAGTCAACTAACGGTCAACGCCTGAGAATGACGTGGCATGTCTGCAGGGCATGGGAGTATGACGTGACACAGCCACGTGACATTTTTGCTAACATGGTGATTGGTTAAAAATATTTTAAAAAATAATTAATTAATTTTTTTATTTTTAAAAATGTCATGTCAGCAAAAATGCCACGTGATAGTGCCACGTCATCTCCCCATGCCCTACAAACATGCCACGTTAGTCTCAAACATTGACCGTTAGTTGATTAACGGTTTTCATCCAACAAGGGTGAAATTTGATCGGAAAATAAAATGTTAGGTGGTTGTTTGCACCCAAAAAAAAGAATAGGGCTAAAATGACCAAATAGTGAAATGTTTGGGGCTATTTTTGACTTTTTGTCATATCAAAATTGTAATTGAAACAGCCTAAAACGGCCCACTAACAACTCTATCATGCTGATGAAACTAACAACATTTTTATAATATAAACTAATCCAACAATTTCAGCTAATTAAGAGAATAGTAAAACTACTTACTTTCTTTAACAACGTGGTCCACATATCATCATACTATAAAACTCTATCGTAATAGTTTTTATAATATAAAATAACTAAATTTTAAGATACGCTGTGTTGAAATTTAAAAAACCATTAAAAAGAATATTGTTGCTATTATTAAGGTACTCGAGTTTGAGCAGTTTATTTGCATATTGCATGTTATTAAAAGATCATGATTAATACAAGTTATCAAAAGGTTAATAAAAACAATGGCCTGCGATAATTTCGGAAACCCTACTGCGCTTGACATGGCCGGCTTCGTAGGGCAACCGCCGAACACGGAACACTCGGATCTCCTGGCTCTAGTTGATGGTCAGAATTTACACGAGGAAGGAACTAACCAAGGGGCTCTTGATCAGGGGGATGTGGTTACTGACCCCTCTGGCAGTGTGGACTCCGGATCGAGTATGATGGAAATTAGGAATGTGCATGTTCCACCGGCTCAAATGGTTATTAGTGAGAACCAGGGTCCAAAGTCTCAAGCTCCCAATCTTCAGACTGTGAATGGTGAGGCTGCTCCTGGGAGTGTCGGGACTAGACCTTCCTTCCGTGATATCATGATGGGGCAGGCTACTGAAATTAGGGCTTCATCTGTTATCGATAATCTGGATGTTGTGGTATTAGAGGAGGACGTCCGAGTTCAGTCTGACGATGAATTTCCAGAGATGAACTTCTCCGAGAGAGTCCACGCCGCCATTGATAAAAGTTGGAGAACTCGGTTATCGTGAGGTTACTTGGTAAATCGATCGGGTATAGGGCGATATTGAATAGAGTTGGGGCATTATGGAAACCCAAAGGGGAGATGCGACTCATCGATCTAGACAACGATTATTGTCTTGTGAGATTTGTGATGGAGGATGATTGTGATAGAGTCTTGACGGGAGGGCCGTGGGTGATCTACGGCTCGTACCTCACAGTTCAGCCGTGGAGCCGGAATTTCTCCACGGCTAAGGATCATCCCTCTAAGATAATGGTGTGGATTTGTATTCCGGGTCTCCCTTACAGATATTATACCAAGAGTTTGTTCAGACACATTGCTAGCTCCCTTGGCACAGTGGTTCCTATAGACTACAACACTACGAAGGGGAGCCGAGGTAAGTTTGCTCGCCTAGCGTTGATTGTGGACCTTGATAAGCCTCTCAAATCTTGTATTATCATCGATGGGTAGCGTCAAACAGTTTAATACGAGGACCTTCCCTCTATATGCTTCTCGTGCGGTAAGTATGGTCATACAAAGGAAAACTGCATGGTGGACTATGCTAAGCCTAATGATACTGTTCACCAACATCATGTGCCACCCGAGAAGGAGCTTTATGGGCCGTGGATGCAGGTTGCTAATAGAAAGAGGAAGGTCTCACCGGCGTGTAAGGAGCCCACAACCTTGGTCGATTCAGATGTCATGGTTGGTCGCATGAATGGCTCTCGTTATCACACACTAGTGGATGTGGTTGATGTCGATGAAGTCGAGGGTCCCATACCAATATCTAGTAAGCCTGTGACCGCAAAAAAACTTGGATGTTGTTCTACCTCGGCCTAGGCTAGCTGGGAGTTTGCATGCATAAACTAGTAAGTAGGGGGCTCAGTCAGGGGTACGTAAACAACTGTCCAAAGATGTTGTGGAGTTACCATCCCAAGTTCCTACTGCCACGAGGGATAATGTGGAGTCGGCCCCGGTTGTGGGTAAGGGGAATATACCAGTTGCCTCTAAGGAGAATGTGGTTCCTATTTCCACGACGTTAGACGTAGGGAACCACGTTGTGGTCCAAGTATCGGACAAGGCAGCAAGACCAACGTTAAGTGAGAAGAATGGACGTGTTTTACCTGCTTCAATTACGAGTTTTGGCTCTAAGGGAGCTGAGAAAAATAAAGCGGTGATTTTAGGAGTGGCTCGTGCTAAACTAAAGAATAAGGTTAATAAGACTCCAAGACAATCGGTGTTGCAAGAATTGGTCACGTCTTTGTCTTCTGATCTAGACCATGCTCAAGGGATTTTGGATAAGGCAAAGAAGAATACGGGGGGTTCTGTCCAATGGCAAGAGAATACATCATATGATTTCACCGATAATGTTGATATGCAGGTTTAATCACCTGCCACCCCTTTACTTTTCATATCATTATGGTTAGAATAATTTCATGGAATTCTCAGGGTGCTTTAGACTCTGCTTTCAATCGTTATTTTAAGTTGTTTGTGAGAACAAAGTGTCCATATATTTTTGTTGTTTCTAAGCCTAACGTTGGAGGAGAAAAAGCAGATCGTTTCATTCGTTGTTCAGGGCTTGATTCTTCTTTTCGAGTAGAAGCAGAAGGGTTCTCTAAGGGCATTTAGGTGATGTGAAAGGCATCTATTATTGTTGATGTAGTGGTCGTTTCTTCACAGTTCGTTCATGCTTTCTGTTATGTTCCATCGGTGAAGCGTAACTTCTTCTTCACTTTTATATATGCCAGCCCGAGTGCGTTGAAGCGCCGTGAATTATGGTTACAATTGAGGGCTCTTGACCCGAGAGAGGGGAGGTCGTGGGCCATTGGTTGTGACCTTAATGTTATCGCCAATGTTTCTGAACGGTCTGGTGGCTCTCGGCGACGTTCAGGAATATGTTCGGATTTTTCTGCATTCTTATTTGACACATGGCTAATTGATTTGGGTTTCAATGGTCTGAAATTCACCTGGAAGAGAGGGGATTTATCTCAGCGTCTTGACAAGTACCTATGTAATAAGGAATGGTTTGCGGTTTTTGCCAGCTCGGAGGTGTTCCATTTACAAATGTTGGGATCAGACCATAGCCATATTCTTCTTGATACAATGGAGTGTTTGGTTAATTCCAACAATAGGCCCTACCGTTTCTTGGCTGTTTGGAATGATCACTCGGATTTTCCGTGACTGTTGGCGTCTTCATGGTTGGACTCAGCTCCTTTAGGGGACAATATCTCTCGGTTTCAACAAGATAGTAGTGAGTGGAACAAATCTGTGTTTGGCCATATAGGAAGGCGTAAGGCTTTGCTATTAGCTCGTTTGAGGGGTATCGAAAGAGCGTTGGAGTCGAATGAGTCACCATTTCTCTTGAGCCTTGAGGCGTCTCTCAAATCTGAGTTGGAAGAGGTCCTTGTACAAGAGAAAAAGATGTGGCAACATAAGTCTCATGCGAAATGGATCAATGATGGAAACCGGAACACTGTATTTTTTCATGCAAGCACTATGATCCGTAGGAAGAAAATTTCTATTCGATTGCTTGAAATTTCAGCCGGGAAGTGGTGTGACAATCATGTGGTCCTTAAACAGCATGTGTTTCACTTTTTTAAGAGTTTATTCACTGCTGAACCGCAGAATTTGTCTAGTGCCGCCTCTCCTTGTGCATTCTATCAATATGGGGATTCAAAAATGAGGCCATTGGTAGCTCCAGTTACACTTGATGAGATTAAGCGTGTAGTGTTTAACATGGAACCATTGAAGGCCCCGGGCAGCGATGGTCTTCCTGTTATATTTTACCAGCGGAATTGGGAGGTGATTGGTTCTGCATTGTATCAAACAGTTCGACAGTTTTTTGAGGAGGGTCGATTGGAGGAATGGATTAACCGAACGCTCTTTGTTCTTATTCCGAAGGTGGAATGTCCCACGGTGATTAACCAATTTTGCCCTATTAGTCTTTGCAACATTGTTTACAAGGTGATAACCAAGACAATGGTTGATCGTCTCAAACCTTTCCTTCCTAAATGGATCGCTCAAACTCAGGCGAGTTTCGTGTCGGGGTGGCAAATTACAAATAATATTATTTTGGCACAAGAGGTGATACACTCCATGTGCCATAAATCTGGTCGGAAAGGGTGGATGGTGTCAAAGGTGGACCTTGAAAAGGCTTACGACAGGCTTGAGTGGGACTACATTCAAGAGACATTTTTCCTTACCGGTATGCCAAGTAAGCTAGTTAATCTCATTATGATTTGCGTACGCTCAGTTTCTACACAAGTTTTATAGAATGGTGAGGCGACTGAATCTTTTAAGCCTACGAAAGGAATACAACAAAGGGATCCACTGTCCCCCTACCTTTTTGTGCTTTGCATGGACATATTGTCTCAATCAATTACGCATTGTGTCAATGAAGGGAGTTGAAGCCGCTTCGCCTATCACGATAAGGGCCTGACATTTCTCACCTTTTCTTCGCGGATGATCTTGTACTTTTCATGAAAGCCTCCCTAAGTCAAATGCAGGTGCTTCAAGGGGTGTTGGATAGTTTTTGCCGTGAATCTGGCCATCGAGTAAGTGCTGCTAAGACACAAGTCTTTTTATCTAGCTTCACGGGATGTTGGATAGCTTCACGTGCCAATATTGTGTATGGTCTGGGATTTGAGGAGGTTAAGGATCTTGGGAAATACCTTGGAGTGCCGCTACTTCACTCGCGGGTGACTCATGCCACTTATGCCTATTTATTTGATCATGTGTGTGGCTACCTTACGGGGTGGGCAGCCCGCTCTCTTTCGTTAACTGGGAGGATCACGCTTGCTAAGTCCGTCCTTCAATCTATTCCTACATATGCCATGCAAACATCATGGCTTCCTAAAGGGTTTTATGAAGGGCTAGAAAAATTAATACGACAATTTGTTTGGGGGAGTGGTCCAAATGCTCGTGGGATGCCGCTAGTTAATTAGAGTTCGACGCAGCTCCCGATTGAGCGTGGAGGGCTTGATTTCCGAAACCTACACTTGTAAAATAAAGCCATGTTAATGAAAGTTGGTTTCCAACTTATTTTGAATGCCGATAAGGTTTGGATGCGTGTTCTCAAACATAAGTATGGTTGGGGTGATTTGTTACCTGGTTCTTTGCGGAGGCGCAATTGCTCACGGCTTTAGCAGGGTCTATCGCATGTGTGGGATGATGTTTGTCGTAGTATATGTTGGAGTATCGGTAATGGTGTCTCTACAGATTTCTGGCATGATAATTGGCTGAACTTGCCGGAGCCTCTGGCCCACTATTGTACGCAGAGTGAGGTTTCTGCCCTTACTGCCATTTCGTTGTTTGTCAACTCGTTGGGTGAGTGGAATTGGCAACTCTTGTCCCAGGTGCCGCTGGACATATATTACGACTGATTGTTGCGGTTAGTCCGCCAGATCCTTCAATGGATGGAGATTTGTCGGGTTGGCGTTGGGAGGAGAATAGACTATTCTCTACCAAGTCAGCTTATCGAGCTTTAAACTCGTCCGAGCCATGTGAGTTAAACGCTAAATGGAAGATGATTTGGAAGTTACAAATTCCCTAACGTGTGCGAGTGTTTCTTTGGTTAGCGTTGAGAGGAAGCTTGTTGACTAACGTGGAGCGTTTAAGGTGTCACTTGACCTCTTCTAGCATTTTTCGGCTTTGTGGTCGTGGTGACGAAGAGGTTGATCATGTTCTCCGCCATTGCACGAAAGCTAGATCGACTTGGTCACGGCCGGTCCCTTCCAATGAGCTTCGAAATTTCATGACTATGGACTTTAATTCTTGGTTGCTGCAAAATGTCCGCCCTCTTAAAGTTTCTGGTGAGCAACGGCCAGATTGGTAGGTTTGTTTTGCTGTAATATGTTGGCAATTATGGAAGCGAAGGTGCAACGTTTTACTTGATGTGAATTATGTTGAGAAATGTGACTTCGTGGATTCATGCATGCGTTTTGCTGTAGAAATTTCGAGTAATTATATGCAGGTTTCTGCCCAACCTATGCTCGCGGATGTTTCGGCGAGCCTTTGGCAATTACCGGTGGAGGGGTGGAATAAGGTGAATGTGGATGGTGCTGTTAACACGGTTGATGGCTCGGCTGCTACAGGGGCTGTGTTGAGGGATGGAATTGGTGATTGGATCATCGGTTATTCAAGAAGTATTGGAGTGTGCTCAGTTATAATAGCTGAGTTATGGGATGTTCGTGATGGTCTTCGCCTAGCTTGGAACCATGGCTTCTGGTATGTAGAGGTTGAAACTGATAATGTGGAGGTTTCTCGCATACTTCAAGGGTCATCACCGGCTCTTTATGGCTCGGCTTTAGCTGTCTCTATACGTAGATTATTGGCTTTGGAATGGGAAACGAGAATTCAGTGCATTCGACGAAGCGCTAACAACGTTACCGATGGTTTGGCTCGACTCTCTCACGGGGCGCAACTTGGTGAAAGTATGTTTCAAGATCCACCCCTGAAATTGCTGCTCTTGTTCTAGCTGATCTCCATGGAATAGTTTAAGCTTTACTAGTTCTGTTTTACCAAAAAAAAAAATCATGATTAATAAATATATATTATTTTGTAATTATATCGTCTATCTCGCTGCGTAAATACAATTGATCAAATGGATTAACAAACAAGCCTTAAGAATAAAAGGGAAAAAAGTTAGATGCATGAATTTCCGCGGAGTTGTCCAAGTGAAGAGTAGAGGAATCAAATTGAAAGCGAAGTGAGCTAATTATTGCTGACTTATCGCCTCTACGCTACATCATCTGATGATGATGCCCACTATGCCACTATACATAACAATAACATACATATATTCCTTTGTTTCACCCCCATCTTATCCTTATCCTTATTCACTTTCCACTTTGTTATATATTGTAAATTTTTTTAAGTTTTATATTGTTTTGAATAGTTGGATGAGTAAAATGAATAACTGAGATTAACAGTTGGATATAAAAAGATTATCACTTGGGAGAAAAAGTGAAGAGTTAATTTCAACCATCTGTTTTACCCATTCAATGGTCCAAAAAATTTGTAGAACTCAAAGTTTGAGCTTTTACGTTTTTAGGATGAGTGAAATGGATGAATGAGATTAACTCTTTACTTTTTTCAAGTGATAATATTCATATAACCGACTGTTAATTTCAGCCATCCATTACATCCATCCAACGATCCAAAAAATATGTAAAACTTAAAAACACTTACACTGTATAACTGGATATTATCTCTCTCTCTTACACACATATATATAAGACATACGTACAGAGACGGGGCCAAGAATCAAAATTAGGAAGTAAAGTATAATTAATCATAAAAAATATGGGAGATAAATCTCAATTGATTTGAAAATTAGAGGTTTAAACAGTTAAAATTATCATTAGATTTTTTAATATGAAAATTTTTTGGGCCAAAACCCTAAGGCTTACTTTAGTTTAGTCTATGCATATGTACATTATTAATAGAATTTTAGACTACATAAGTAAGTTGATGAATGTAACAAATATTTTTAGATTCATTTCTGTCATTAGCCTTTGTATTATGCATAAATTTTGTATTTAATCATTATATTCTAATTTGGTTAAAAACTATCAAATTTTGAAATTTTAATCTGACCCAAATGATACATGACAATATAAATAAACTACAATCTACTGAGATTTAAAATGATCAATTTGGAGAACAATATTAAATTTACAGCTTACACGTAATACAAGGACTAATAGCATAATTCAACTAAACATATTTCACGACTATTGTTTTGAGTCATGATCAAGATTTCAAATTGTAAAAAATGCATGGACTAGAAATATCCAAATTAGAGTACATGGACTAAATCACAACTTTCATATAGTACTTGGACATATAAAATAATTTGACCAATTAACTTAAGATGCAGTAGAAAAAATTAAATTTACAAAAAGGAGGCATGTGGTAGTTTTTTTTTTTCTCCACTCATACGAAGTTATTAATCTCTATCGTCAATGTAGCAAAACCAAACTGTATGCATTCTTATCCAGTGGAGTTTCTCTGCAAGTAAAATTAAAAAGTAGTACATGAGAATTTAACGAGTGGTCTCAATAAAAAAATGATGTTTATTTTAAAAGATTTGAATTCGAATAATTTTCTGTAAAGTATATATACCACATTAAAGGATTAAAAAAATGTATGAACAGATAAGGCAGAGCCAGAAAATTTTATTTGTGGTGTCAAAATTTTGGGAGTTAATTCATGTTTTACTAAAAATAGACAGAATCAAATGACGAGTGTCAATTTCCATTAAAAGAACTCAATTGTTTTTTAAATCGATGTCAATCTCCTTCTAAAATAGGTATCGTTTGACATCCTATTTGTCTAGCTCTCTCCGCCCATGTGAATAAATATTATCTTATAATCACCTTAATGTGAATATTTTTTTCTAAAATATAATTATTTATAACAAAATATTATTTTCTGCCGTGTGATGGATTTATTATATAATGTGAAGCAAGCTGCCCATGTTTCCGTTTCTCTATTTATCCTTTAAAACAGCAATGAAATAGGAATCCCCACCATCTCACCAGTCACCATAGCTTATTCTTGCAGTGCCTACACTTATATTATATCCCTCTCTTTCCAATTTTTCCAAACTTCTCTCTATAAGGAATTGAAAGCTGATTGCATTGGAGCACAACATCGAAAAACCTGATGAAGATTCAGTGTGACGTGTGCAACAAAGAGCCTGCCTCTGTGTTCTGCACCGCCGACGAGGCCGCCCTCTGCAACGCCTGTGATCGCCGTGTGCACCACGCCAACAACCTTGCTTCGAAACACCAACGTTTTCCCCTTCTCCATCCTTCCTCTCCTGATCAAGTTCCTCTTTGCGATATCTGTCAGGTTCTTTTTCCACTTTCCTGCTTGTGGATTGTTGAATTTTGCAGGAAGTTAATGTTTTGATTGGTTTTTGTGTGTGTTTTTTTTTTCGTATAGGAGAAACGAGCCTTCTTGTTTTGTGTACAAGACAGGGCAATTCTATGCAAAGATTGTGATGTTCCGATTCATTCAGCAAATGAACATACCGAGAGGCATGACAGGTTTCTTCTTGCAGGGGTTAAACTCTCTGCTCTCTACTATTCCTCGTCTTCATCTTCCATAGCTTCCTTATCCAAGGATGGCAATTCCGTTCCTGAATTCGAGTCTCAACCATCGGTCGACGACCCTTTCTCGGTTGCTAAATCTTCATCCATCACTGCAACAGCAAAGAACAGTGGAGATAATAACAACCTGTTAGCAAGTGAAACGTGTGATTCGATTGGCACCATATCTGAGTACTTGGTAGAGATGCTCCCAGGGTGGCACGTTGAAGATTTCCTTGATTCCGGCTTCTCTAAGGTTTGCACGGAATCCATCACTCATCTGTTGTTTCACTTTTCTTCCCTTTATAAAGCTCATTTTTGGGTCTGATTTTGTTAGACGTGTGATGATATGTTGCCGTTTTTCGATGCTGATCTCGAGAGCAATACTAGTACTTTCTCGCCAAGAAGTTTAGAGCTTTGGGTTCCACAGCAGTCACCATATTCCTCAAATACTCCCCAGAATTCTTCACAAATGGGAGGGCAAATCGGGTTCAAGGAAACAAAGGAAATTATAGGCATGAAAGCCGAGAAGAGATGGACAGATGATGCCTTTACAGTTCCAGAGATCATCCCTCCATCCATTGGCTCCAAGAGATTTAAGCCTCATTCATAGGATCAGATCTTCAAAAGAACACACCTTTGGATACCTGGGTTTATTTATTAATTTCTATATAAAGAGTAGATTAATTAGTCTAAGACAATTTTGTTTTTCTTACATCTGATTTGAGCAGCCCTCGGAATGGGGATTGCCGATGTTTAGATGAAAACTAGATTGGGTTGGTTTGTCTTGCAGACAGGATTATAGTTGTCTACATCAAGCTGTCTCAAGATTTGCTTTGTCTTCCAAAGATAAGAACAGTGTCCTTCCATAAATTCGGTTGCATCAACCTGCATATTTGATTCAAATTTCATTTTCTTCTAACATCGATAAATGCAAATTCGAAAGGAACTAGCAAAAAACTGAGTCCTTACATTTTCAACCCCTCGAAGTTCAATAGGTTGAATTCCAGCCAATCCCGTCGAAACTACACTGCATAAAGGAAAATTGACAAAACAAGAACAGATAGTAAAAGATGGAAAAAGCAGGGTTCAAAAGCCTAGGTAGCACCAGTTTCGAATTCTGTGCTCCGACATTTCATTTTTTTTCTTTAACGTACTTGTGTTCAACACTCGTATTAATATGATCTTCTAAAAGATCCATGAAATACATGAAAAGAAGAACTGTAAAAGAAAATGAATTTACCCATCACCCATGTTGGACATTATTCGTATCTGACACTCAAATCCAACATAGGTTTTAAACATAGCATGACAATGTCATGACCATCCATGGAAGAAAATCCTCTTTCATTGACTATTTCATGGTAGGAGTTACCAAACAATTGCCAAATGTGGCCCACATTTTTAGATAGATGTGAATGCAAGATTATGACCCCCCACCAAGATAATAATGGATAAAGCCCAATGGTGTGAGATTCTCCCTTATAATTCATCGATTTTACTACAGTATAATTAAG
Source organism: Hibiscus trionum (assembly GCA_030270665.1). Classification (NCBI taxonomy): domain Eukaryota; kingdom Viridiplantae; phylum Streptophyta; class Magnoliopsida; order Malvales; family Malvaceae; genus Hibiscus; species Hibiscus trionum. The sequence continues at coordinate 4,896,308 of BSYR01000016.1, forward strand.
TATAGCTCAATTACTTGCCTGGCACGAAAAATGATTCCGAGTGTCCAATCATTAGAATCGTAAACATTGACAAATCTTCCTGCCACCATCTGCAAACCAGCAGTAGATGGAGGAGATACTATGGTTTCCATGAAAAATTATTGTGTGCAAAGAAGAATGTTAGAGCTTGAAAGCGATCAAGAATACCTTCCGGGCATCTTCCCATTTTTCATCTTTTATTGAAACGGGAGTTCCAAGAAGAACAACTCTTTCAACAATTCCAGCTGCAGACATATATGGTTGAAGAAAACTTATCAAACGGTCAACCTGACCTATTAGTGAAAATTATGAAAGGACGGTGATTGGTGAACTCGCCATTATCTCCTTTTGTTTCAGCCAGACACTGCAGACACTTCAAGATTACTCGAGCACCCAATGAGAAACCGAAGAGCGTCACGGGTCTGAAACAAGAATATATATATAAGGTGATTGCTCAACTACTGTCATTGAGAAAAAAGATCAGAACATGATCATATGTTGCTACCTGATTCCCTGCAATCCATTGAGCAACAATTCAGCTAGCAGCTTCCCAGCTTTATCAGATCTGAGGCAGTATACACAAAGGGTCAAAGAATCAACAACTATGATGCAGAGTCCAAGAATGTCTAAGGGGGAAATTGGAGGGAAATCAGAGACATTATTCAAAGACAAATGGAACTAAGATTTTGGTTAAAATGTGTTGAAAAAAGTGCAGAAAATGCATGCTGTATTTAATGTCTAGAAAAATGTAGAACAGTTTCTACCACCATCTATCTCGATCATACTCTTGAGGTATACTTTGCAATGAAGTAAATATAACCTGTCAACAGCAGTTGCCCATGCACTGTCGATAAGATCAGATGCGGTAACAAAAGCTTCTGGCGGAGTTTCTGCCGCTAGTAATGTACTTAATACAGTCAGCATGGATCCTCCTTGCATTACATTTGATGCAACTTCTGCAAAATGCAGCTAGATTTCAGTCAGTATATTTTGCCAGTTGGCTAAATTTGACTACTTATGTTAAAATAGTACTTGAAGTAAGCCACTCCCTTATCTGAGTGTTCAAGGCAATCAGATTCTTAGGCTCCCACTTTAGCACATACCTGCATATTTGGAGCAGTACTAATAAGACTAATTTGCAATCAAGAAAGGGGGGGAGTAGCTTCAAGAAAATTGAAGGCTACAAAACATGGCAGGCTGGAAAATTATCAACAAAAGAAGAAGATAATGTCTAATATGGAACAAAATTAAAATTCCATGAACGTGAAAATCCATTTCCATTGCCCTTATGGATAAAACTTATACATCTCAGAGGGGCAGCAGTACCCGATTAAGTTCAAAAAGCAACTGAATTACAGCACCAAAATGTAGAAAGCTTGAAAACCGAATAAGTTGTTGATTACAATGAAACTCAAAACAAGCAGAACGTTGAAGGTTGAGGGCAGAAAGGAAAGGAAATTAAACACAAAGGGCAGAAAAAGCAAGAGTCAACCTTTGTTTAATTAACATCTTACCTCTCCAAGTTATCATTGTAATTTTCCCAAGGTTTTAAGAAATCTTCTTCCTCAAACACAATTCCAGAAATCAAGATTCCAATTGCCAGCCGCTGAAAATTGCAGTTATTTAAAACCATTAAGTAAATTCTTGAAATAAGCCATGAAGAACAAATAATCAGTAATTCATAACGTAGCCTATTCTAGGCAACTAGAAAACAAAAAGATTTAAATAAATTAATGAAAACTCACGCCTCGGTTATGATTTTTCCCAGTTTGTATGAATTCGAATTCATCAACGCCTTCAGTTCCTTTAGGCATTGTACTTGCTGCAAGACCAACTCCAGCAGCTGGGATGCATAGACAACAAGTTAGTGGGTCCAGAAAAGTCATTACTTCAGTAAAAAAAAAAAGAAGAAGAGAGGGAATAATGAGAAACATTGAAGTTGGATAAGAATCATCATAACTAAATCTGCAGTCTTTGCAGCAAGCATGTCTTGCTTTGCATCCTTTAACTGTCAAGTTTCCTATTGTTTTAGCTCTTAAAAGTTCTTTACACTACAAAATGACAATTGATTGATAGTTTTTAGCTGTTTACTTTATCGTGTTAAGTGAAGTTTCCTATGATATATATAAGCTTTGGGTTATTGACAATTCTGTTAGAATGTTAAAAGCCTTTTGTTTTACAATTGTACTCCAGTATTGTTGAAGGGTCAGAGCATAATCTAAGTGCTTATAGATAACCTAATATCCAGCGACCAGCATATCAGTTATAACCATGATCTTATAGCTCCATAAAACTCTCAAGAATAGCACCAAACTTAAAAGATCAAGTACAATGTCCCATTGATCAATACCTCCAAATGATGCAGCAACAGCAACTGAAGCGGCAATTGATCCCGTAGCAGTAGCGGCTACAGCAACTCCACCCACTCCAACTGCAGGAACAAGGCCAACTAAAGTAGGAACAAGGGCACCTAATCCATGGCCAATAACTGGTGCAACTAAGCCTGTTATGAGATTATTCAACAGTGAATATATAACTTTTCGTATGCCTTTAAAAAAAGCACTTAGGGGCAATATATATGTATATATATCTGCTGCTATGTACAAAGTGATGGATTTCATACCACCGGTAAGGGCTATCAAGGATCCTCCTGTTAAAGCAGCGGCACCAATCATGCCTGCCAGTTTCAAATTATCGTTCTTGCTCTTTCCAACTTCCTCTGCATGTTGATTATTCAACTGAACCATGAGAGAGCAAGCAACCATTATCTCCATAGCTTCCTAGAAAATGAAATTTCCTTAAAAATGGACATAAAGGTTCAATTGTAGCAAACTAGTACTGCTAACATGATTTGTGATGTTAAAAACCAAATGGCATTCACAATTGATAGCTAAGAATCAAAGGGTATTTACAAAATAGTGAGTAGTTTAAGCACACAAACCATTTTTATCCATTTGACATTGAGCCAAGCAGCTAGCAAACGCAGTGCTACACGGTGTCGAGCATCATATCCCTTTGGTCCGTCATCACTAACATCAACAACTACACAAGATGAAAGAAGCTCATAAAGAATGACCAACTTCCTCTCCTCTGAAATCAATTTTCCCTCTTCAATCGGTTTCTCGGACAATCTACTTCCTGATCCATCCACATCTTCATCATTAGATATATTGAGAGTAGTTCTTCCACTGGGACCTGTAGCTGCAGCAGTTGTGTCGGGATAACCGCACCTCTGGCGGCACTTAGTTTCATAGTCACAACTCCTATCACTATCCTCGGAGACAAGGAGAGAGCTTTCTATACGAAGAATTGTAGCATCCACAGCCTTAAGAAAAGCAAGTTCCTTTTCTTGGATTTTTGAAGAAACCCCATCATTTTTCTCTGACAATAATGTCAAGAACTGTGCCAAAATCAAAATCATGCGCATCGAAAAAGGAAACCCAAAGATCGTCCAGAAAAATGAAAATCAAAAGGGGACATACTGATCCAACGTGGTGCCTAGCTTGAGTAGATACTCCAGCAGTTTCTTTGAGCCCATCCCAAGCTTGACCCTCCACTCCCATGTATCTAGTCCGTTCAAAATTTATTCCAAAGAAAGTAAATATAGAAAGACAAAAAGCATGGACCCAAAGCTGGGGACTATACATATATACCTGAAGACAGGCAAAAGTAAACCGGAATTCTCATGGATCCAATGCTGTAGGTAATCAGAGACGGAAACAGTGTCATTTTCGCCAATGGGCTCTTCATTCAGAGAGAGGAGAGGACTGGTGGGTTGTTTCTGCTGAATCTGAGAATGGTGAAGAGCCAAAGCGAACAGAGCTGAGGCAGCGTATTTCTGTGTTGGTGAAAGTATCGATGTTTCCATCGCTATAAATATCGTTGATAAATTACAATTATGGAATGGGGGAAGGGACAATCATGAAGATCAACGAAATTCTTCTTTCTTTCTTTCTTTTTTTACCATGAAAATCGAAGCTAATTGCCTGACTTTTTCAAAAGAGCGCAACGATTTCCCGGGGAGAAATGAAACGGCTAATGCAAATGATTATACGCTTGCTTAGGACAATGATAATGGACCGGGCCAACATTAGTTACGGACTCAAGGCGGCCCATTCAACTTGCAATAACAAAAAAAGTCGAATCAATTTGATTTCAATTTCAATTTCATAAATTTAATTCGAAAAAAATTCAAATAAAATTTAAATTATACAATAGAATTTCAAATAACTCAAAAAAGTGATTATTAATAGATCGATTTTTAAATTCGAATCGAGTCCTTCAACTCTACCTAATATATATATATGCATGAAAAAAAATGTTCATATATATCATATATGGTTATAAAAAGTCGTTAAAATTAAAACTAATTAGTATCATAACATTATAAAGGTTTACGATTAAATTTAAACATAAACTCGAACAACTCGACTTGAATTTTATATTTATTTAAAAAAATTAATTTATAAAATAGAACTCATCAATTCGACTCACTCAATTTTTTTTAGAATGCTCCACCATGGGTTCGGATATTTACATATATTCAATTTATTTTTCTTTTTGCATTCATATGATATTCTTATAATCTGCAATGGATGTATCTCCAGATATCTTGGACCAAATTCAAATTTACTATTGGATTTAGATACCATTATCAGTTTTACTTCTTAAATATTTGTACGTTAAACCATTTTTAAACTTACTAGTATATTCTTCAAAGTCTAATCAAAGTTAATCTAAAAATGAAATAAATAACAATTTGTCTGAAAAAGGGACAGGGAAAGGAAATGAAAGAAAAGAGAAGAGCTTGAAAAGATCCTAAATGCAAAAGCAAATTAATCTTTCATATCCAATTTTCTGCATATATATAAAAGTAAGACATTTCCATCTGAAAAATAACATCTTTAACTCCAAATAATGGTTTCCTAACGGCTTTACTCTTCAAGACCCACATTTTCAAACACCTCTTCCTTATGAGTCGACTTTCACACGCATAGGTTATCTACAAACAACAAAAGATTAAAAAAAATTAAACCCCAAACTTAGTTTGGTTGATTCATGCAATTAACTTCAAGACCAAACATTCAACTCTTCTTCCCCTATCCTTACACGGTGTCGCCTCTTTTGTACAATGCAAAACCATTTTAAAGCTAAATACGACCAGTTTGTAACTGAATGAACCCTAAAACTCATTAGTTCGCAAACTACATGGTAAATAATGGTCTAAGTTTTCAGAAACAGCTAAGTTCCATAGAGTAGAGTACCAGTGTGAATCTCTATTCTACATTTATGTTTGAATAATTTGATGGGGACTAAAAACCACATCTCTATTGCTTATAAAACCTTTAAAGCCAATGGAGGGGGACAAAGAACACGTAAACTATTCGAGCTTCAGCTATAATAGTTTCTAGACTAAAAATTTAGCAGGTGTAAGAGGCAAAAGCACTCGTACCTCCCGTCGGCCAGCTGCAACACTTTGCCAACCTGGAATTCCAAAACAGGTGTTAGCAATGAATTAATAACTGAGAAATGAAAAGGATATTCCATTGATTTTCTGGTATATAAAATGAAACAGACAAGCTGTTGTTGCATAATGCATAGTGCATCCCTCTAGCTTACCCAGCAGAGGGTATACGGTAATGCTTTACAACATCGAAAACATCTATACCCATACAAACAGACAAGCAACTCACCTAATAATTTCAATGTAAATGTCATTAGGAAATAGCTCAAAGTCTTCAATCTTTGGAAAGAAGATATGTCATGTATAATGATGCTATGCATATCGCCCCTCAGATTCATTCCATGCATGTAAATCAATCATTCCTTCAATAAAGATTTGAAGAAAGAAATTGAAGCTAGCAATTGATGGTCAATTTTAAAAAATCAGGATAATGTTGCAGTATTTCCAGATAGACAATCTCTGCATGCTTGTCATCACTAAAAGAATACTAAGCTGTACACATCAAAAACAAGACAAGTATTGTCTCATCTGTGGGAATCCAAGAATAAAATTTTGGATCTTGACTACCACCCTTTGAAGTATGGCTTTGTGCCAATAATACAAGGATCTTGATGTCATCTTCAATGCCAACCACTTGCCCAATCCAGAAGATATGGATAGCCATGACAATTTCATTGATCTCTTTTACAATAATGAGACCAATTCAACATCCAAAGAGGTTCTACCATATTCCAGTACCGTTCTGATCAACTTCGCAGCGATGCTCCAACTTGGGCGACTTTTTATTTGCTTTGAGGGTCAATCACGATTATAAAGCAGTAAACCATGTTCTTTTGTTACATGAACACCTTCCAGGTCATGAACTGCAGATTGTACAACTCTTCTAGCATCGCCATATTTTAAGGCAGTGAACTCGAGCAGCGATAGGCTTTTTAGGTCTTGCGGAGAAAGCAATAAAGCATAACCAGTCGATCCTTAACACCATCATGGTTTCATGACGGGCTTCGTTGCCATGTGCCTCTCAATTAATTTGTCTACAAAGGGACGAATCTGCATGTCAAAGGCATCCAGATTAAGCTTGATTAAGACACAAAAGCTGCGGCTATCCTTTTCACAGTAAAAGGGAAAGCAAGAACTATTCAGTTTAGTAATTTCATTAAGGCTGTCATTAAAATGATTGTGACAAATAAAACTATGATAATAAGAATCATAAATCAAAGTTAATGTACAAATGGAACCTAACAAAAGCAAATATGCACTAGCTATATCATCTCATTAGCAATTACAAAACCAATAGTGTGCATCAGAGAATCTTTAAAACTGGGGAGAAAAAAATGAAAAAGAAAAGATAAACCAACAAGTCTATAGGTAGACTGGGTAAATAATATAACCTAATACAGGACATATCACATATGCATACCTTATTTTTGCGCTTGAAATCAAGAAATTTAGGAACAGCCATGTTTTTCTCTGCATCTGTTGCCTGCTCCATTACCTGGTAAGATAACAGAAGCCTAAGACCTGACTGGAAGTAGGGGCAGAAAAGATGCCGAGAGCTAATGAGTGAAATAAAAGAAATGAGAGAGAGGAGAAGCGAAGAGTAACCTTTGTTGCAGTTTTCTTCATTATCGATTTGTACCCCTCCTTATCAATTTTTCTTGCCTTATAAAGGGGCATTAACAAGGATGCAACATAGTCAACAACAGCCTGTTTAATACGATCAGCTCCACGTGGATGATTTTCAAATCGTTCCTTGTTTACAGATACTTGGGAGATGGAGCTCTCATTAGCTCGTCCGTCATGCTTCCAGGTTGGTTGCCTTGAACTAGTATTTGAATCTTCCTCATCCTTGAAATTTGTAGGATGGAAGAAATCCGGATCAGCAGCAGCTGCTTGAGACTGCCATCTCTCAATGGCATGATAATCCTTAATCCCCCCACTACCAGCAGTATCAACCCATGCTTTTGTGAAGATACTACTGTCCACAGCCAAACTTTCTCCAGAGTGCTCTCTAAGTTTCAAGTGGCTCCCGCTCTTCTGAGACAGGTTATCTGCTGACATTCCAGAACTGTCAAGGTTAACACAAGCTGCAGAGAAATCAACAGACCAATCCCTAACTCTGCAGTTCCTAGAGTCTATTTCTGATATACAATCTTGTCTTCCTAAAACACCACCAGGCCATTTCCCTTCATCCATTTGTGCATATTGCTCCCTTCTGGCAAATTTGTGAAAGGAAGGAATCTTAGGAAGCTGCAGCAATTTGTTGCAGTTGGCTTCTGTGGAAGCAAGTGCCTGCAGAGTACAATTGTTAATCTCTTTATGAACACATGTTCTTGACCATAGCAGAAAAGAAGGGAATTTTTTGACTCGAGACAAAAAACAAAAAGTACATGAATGATATGGTTGAAAAGCAATTTTTTTTGGACACTAGAAATCTTAAACTTCATTAAACAACACCAAGGTTACAAGAAAAGCAGGCCATGACAAACAAGAACATCAGCCACGAAAACAAACAAACCTCAAACTGAGGAAAGACAAAGGGTTCGACACAAGCAAACGAGAAACACATAGACATGGAACCACAAAGGTTCAGAACAACAAAACACAGGACAGATTCATGATAGAGGTAAGCGATCCAAAGATGGAAAACGTGACTCCAAAATCTCCATTGCGAAACTCTTTGCATTTTCAAATTAATGCTCATTACTACCACAAGTTATCCAAATTTGACCAGTCTATCAACTAATGATATCAACCTGATCAAAAGTTAAAAAGAAGCATTCATTAAATTCTTTAACGGTGTAAAACCTTCACGAAACATTCTTAAAAGAGTATATGATAAAGTGGAATGTTGAGAACATTAACACCAAAACAAGGGATAAGCTCTATAAATCTTTGGGTGTTGAAGGAAAACAAGATAAAGCCAAACATCAAAAGGCACAAATAAAGCCTTCTGCAATGTGGCATCCAAGTAACAGTTGTTTAAGAACAATGCATTAATATAGATATGCCGCTGTAGGTAGGGTAAAAGAAAGACATACCTCTGCAGCTGCTTTTGCTGCAGCTCGGGCAGCTGCTTCAGCAGCGAAGGCAGCCTGCTCTTCCTCTGACATCCCTCGGTTGACACCTTCCACCTCCATATCAACTGATTTTCCATTCTCATTCATACTGAAAGGATGCTGGTTTCCGGCAGAGAAAGTGTCCTGCAAAAGTGCTTTATTCTCGGAAGCACCATATCGTGAATGTAGAGGTGGCTTTCCTGAAGCTTGATCTTTAAGGGATTTTCTCTTTGAAGAAGCTTTTGCCTTGCGGAAGACTTCAAGCCAAACATTAACCAGCTGGCTTGCTATAGCACGTATGTCACGACTTGTATGCACACAAATTTTTTCCTTCACAGTTTTCCCTATGCCTAAAAACAATTATTAATAAAAATGTCATCTTAGCCAATTTTATTCATCACATACCGGAAAAGTCAACATAAATTCACATACAAACAAAACTTCACACATAACATGCAAAGTACATTACGAATGACAAAATATATATGATAGCACAACATAAACAAAGTACCTGATGAACGAACTGCGAGTAAATCAGTTGAAACAAGCACAAGAAGACGAACACAATGTCGCAACAATTGTGTCCCATCTTTCCCCATTGAATCCTATAAATTTCAATAAGAGCACAATAAACATCAAAGCCATTATTTAATGCCACTAAATTGATGCATTACTAGAACAAATCAATATTAGGACAGAAGGATAGATGATAAATCATGAAATGGAATTATACCAGCATCCATGAGTTCAATGTAGTAAGCCCTTCCTTTGTCCCAGCAAAGGATTTCAAAGATTCAACTGGGAGACCCAACAACTTTTTGGCCAGATGCAATCGTCCTGCAGTGGTTTTCACATTAAAGAACATGTCCCGTAGTAAGGCTTCCCTGCTCAAAACCCGAGCTCGATCCAAAGAGTTTTTGTACAACACATTAGAAAGTTCAACTGCTTCGAGTCTCTTAATTATGTCCCTAACTTCATCCCTTCCTGATTCTGATTGTCTCAGTGCAGCCTCCATTGCCTCTACTTCGGCTGTATAATCATTTCCAGTGGTAAATATGTCAATTAACCGCACAGCTTCCCTAAGTCCACTCAACATTGCACCACCAACTGTGTCAGGATGCTCCTTACAGGTAGCTTCTCCAGCAAAAAACAAGCAGTTCTCAACAGGCCTGCCCAACATATCATAGTCCTCTCCAGATGCTCCAATGGCAACATACGAGTAAGCCCCGTAGCTGAAAGGATCCCTGCCCCAATCTGTCACAACTGAGGCAACAGGATCAGGAACTGAAGCCTCTCCAAAAAGTTTACGAAGAATAGTTACAGCATGGTTAACATGATCTGATGAGCTCATACTTTGACCATCAATAGCTGCCTTACCAGCCACCAAGGCTATAAGAACAGGAGCCCCAACAGTTTTCCGGACATTCCAAAACATGAAGCAATGGCCTCTACTATCTGTTTCCTCAGCAGTCACTCCAAAGTAATCCACAGAATCATCCCAAAACACTTCTGGGAATTCCAAAACAACTTTATTAAGTACTCCAAAACCAAGCCGCTGTATGGAAGATTGTTTCCATTGGGGCAACGGAGGAGAAAATTTTATGGCACCTGCTTTCAAGCAACCAAGTGGCACAGTGATGAGCACAGCATCCCCTGAAAACTCACTGCCATTTGATGTGGAAACTTTGACCTGCCTATGATGACTATCATCCATCCCAGGGTCCTTTGGGTTGTATGAAATATTTGTGACTACATGGTTCAAGTGGACTAGAAGTCCTCCTCCAAGAGACTCAACCACCTTACTGTAACCCCCTTTAATCATACAATGGGCTCCTCCAAATCCACCATAAACATCATCTTGATTCCAATTGGGAAGAGACACTTCCTTAAGCGATGCAGCACAGCCATACTCCAAGTGAGCATAGTGCCAATTCATAACCCTTCTCTCAAGGGGACTCAAAAGCTCCTCTTCAGAACATTTTCTTTCAAAAAAATTTCCAGAGACATTGCATGCTTTGGAATCATAGAAAGCATCAACTGAAGCATGTGATTCTTCTTTCTCAATATCTGCTCCTATTTCTTCCATACGATGCCTTTTTAGGGCATATTCTAAACCATCCTCAAGAGACATAGTCATTGCTTTTTGACCTTTTTGGCCAACAAGAAACACCATGTCATCAAGAAGACTATTGTATTCAGCTTCCAGAGCATCATCCATATCAGCCGGAACCTTTTGACCAGATACAATGTCATAAAGAGGACAGGAACTATTCAACACAGTCAACTCTAACCCCAACTGTGCACAAATCAATGAGGAAGGATCTGGCCTTCTATTAGTTGATACATCAGCCTCAACTCCAGTAATAATGCTAGCCCCAAGATCCACAGGTACTGAAAGAGAGGAGCAATCAGTATAAACACGACCTCCTATCCTATCCCTAGCCTCAAGTACAACTACAGAAAATCCCTGACGTTTTAAGTGGCGTGCAGCAGTCAATCCAGCAGGACCAGCTCCAACAACTATGATGTTCTTTCCGGCCTCTGAATCACCCTGCAGTTGATGACTCCCATCAGGATTATCATAAGTTACAGACTGAACGTACTGTAAGACATTCGTTTCTTCTGAAGTTACTACAGGGGCTATTCCCATGTCAACTGCATCACAAGATTGATCTGCACTTGGGACCTCCGAACTAATTAATCGAGGGTTTAGTTTCGCATTGATGCTGCCATTTTGCTGGGAACTATCACTTGGGCATTCCTCTTGTTCTTTTACATAAGGTAATTCTGGTGTTATTATGGCTTCAGATTCCTGGTTCTGGTCATCAACTATAACACTACTCTTTGCATCCATAGAAGCTTCAGAATTCTTGACCTGACCAAGGATAAAGGCAACACCATCCTCTGAATCAGCATTAGAGGCCAGAGAATTACCATCAACTTTTCTTTCCTCAAGAAATTTGTAGTTGGCCTTAACAATGTGTTCCGCCTTCTCTTCCTTCGAAGCAATTCCAAAGTTTATGTAACCCTGCAAAGAGGAGGTCATCCAATTTTCAAGGTCAACATAATATACCAAGTAATGGAAATTCAGGGGGGGGGGGATTATCCATCAACAAACATATATGACAAATTTTCACTCATTCAAGAGTAGACACTTACACCCTGATCAAGAAATGCATATATCTCCCGAATTAGGGAAGCTCGAGGTGATTCACCTTCTGAAGGAGTGTCACAAACACCGCAGTCAACAAGAGGCAAAATGCGGTTAACATCTTTACTCCAAAGACCTAAAATATGATTCCTGCAGCAGCAATTGATTAAATTCCATTGAGAAGAACGGAACTTTTTGAAGGCAGCAAATTGGAAACTGTCAATCCTATCAACTCCTATCAAAGAAAGTAACCAAATACAAATCCTTAAATTTTATGACTAATTCTATGTTGAAATGCCAAACCAGGTCATAAAAATTACTACAAAAGATGCTGCCTAGCAGGTTGGCACACAAGGTACAAGGAAATTAGTACTGTAGTTTATAGTTTAAAACAAAAACAGAATGGGAGCAAAAAAGGAACCCATACTCAAAAGCATTCATAATAATTATAAATAGTAAACAAAATATGCATATTCACAAACCTGCATTCCAAATATTCCTGTAGCCCACCTCTACACTTTAAGACCTCCTTAAATTTAATCTTCTCAACAGGTCCAACAGCACGAGCTTTCAGTCCAGATGATACTGCTGCCTCATTAAACTTCTCTCTTGCTCTAAAGGAACGATCACCGTCTGCAAAATGTTGATTTCCAAAAAAACCTTGCTCGTTTAGCAAATTCTCCCAGTCAGTATCCCCTTCATAAGCCATATCTCCATGTTTACGCTTTTTAACATTGCGCCCACCTCGCTGGGCGACTAATGCCTTACTGTCTTTGATATCAGAACTAGGAAGAGAGACGGCATCTTCATGACAACTTTCATTTTCATCAGGCATTGATGTGGGAGAATCAACATTGGCCCCATGGCATGCATCTTCAGATGGTTGATTCAAACCAGAGTTGCATCTATGAATGGAGGCCACAACTTGATTTGGAAGAACAGAGGTTTCTAAAGAGTTGACCTCAGAGCAAGTATTTGGAATGTCTCTGCAAGTCTCTTCCATCCTCAGTGAATCAATAACAGACAGAGAAGCATGTTGGGTTTGTTGTGAACCTTCACGTTCTGGTTTACTCTGGCCAACTGCTGGACACTTGTCCCAGAGCTCAATGTTGGAATGCCAATATCTGCCCTTGTCACAAACTTTAGGTGACATACATGGATCTTCTGTAGGACCCTTTTGAACACTTGAGTCATCTGGTTCCAAAATGCTCTCTTGTTGACACACACTATGGTCAAATCTTTGATTCTCAGCGGTGTAGCATTTTTTGGAGGATGAATGCGAGAAACTTGAACTAGAAACTGAATGAGAACTATCACCGGAATTTCTGCTAGGGTTCTTTGATGCAAAAGCACGTTGGGCAGCCTTGTTGTTCTGTTTCAAACTCAAATTTGGGCGAGATTTCCTTACTGAACCAGATTGTCCCTTGCAAGAAGCCTCTGCCAAATGTTCTTTCAACTTCTCATCCACAGGCCACAGGCCATCCTCGTTCTGATCTTCCTCAAGCTTGGCTCCGGATTCATCATCAACCTCAATGGACTTTGCTTTTGAATCAATCTTGGATCTCCTTACTTTCCCCTTACACTTTCTTTCGCCGCCTTTATCAGTGTCCGTATCAGACTTGTCTTCGCCGATACCAAAATCTATCACACCAGTCTTTGACACAGATTTCCCATCCAAAACTCCATCACCCTCCACAGACTCATTCAAAGAATAAGTCCTTACCTTCATTGCCCCCGGATCAATGTCTTTCTTAGGATCCTTTAACTTCTTTCTAAAGCTCGCCAACGTATCATTCATTCCCCCAAAATCCTCCTCATCCTTTCCCACAGTTTTACCTGCCTTAACTACACCCTTCTGGCACTTCCTGGCACTGCCTTCCAATCCAGCCTTAACCTTTTTACGATTCTTAGGTTTTCTTAACTTCAACAAAGACAGAATGGGCTCATCATCATCCGACTCAACACCAACTTGTGCTGCTGTGACCTTTAATCTTTTCTTAGAGCCCCCATCACCATCCATTTTCTTGTTCCTAAGTTTCAACGAATTTGGTAATGAAACCTTTTCTAACCCTAGGTCAACATCATTCCCCAAATCAAATTGCAGCTGTTGACCTGCCTTCGAGTTTGAACAATCACCACTCTCCATCTTTCAATAACCAAAAATCCGAAGCTCATAATTACGAATAAAAAGATTCCTACGTCCAGGCAACTAAAGCCATGAGACAAAACCGAAATTTCCAAGCCTCATCAAATCCATAAATATTCACCAAAAAAGCTTCTATTTACAGCTAAAATCGATAGAGTGTCTTCCAGTTAATGAGTTTTAGACAAGGTATTCGTCAATGCCTTTGCCCTACTCTCCCTCTACCGCACGGAATCCAATTAGGGAATAAGGTTTCGAAACGGAAATAATAAAAAGGAATCTAGGGTTTTGAAAATAACAATTAAGGCCTGAAGAATGAAGGTGAAAGATAGAGAGATTGGGAATAAAGCACACCTGAGAGGAGGAATAAGCAGCGAAAACGGTGGCGTTAATGGAATTTGTCGAGGAGAGTGAAAAGCGCACGTTAGCGTCGTTGTTGCTGGAATTAGTATTTAGAGGGCATCTCCCTCTATATATTACCGCCGCGACCACTGTTGTAGTGCCAAAATTCCATTTTCTTCGAAAGCTCCAACTTTTTAAAATTGTAAATATTTACTTGAGTTGTCGCCCCGCTTACGTGGAATTATAATTTTGTGAATAATGTAAATAAAACTTTAATAATATTTAAAGGGAATTTCTATTCGGCAAGATTAGACATGACAAACTTGATCCAAGACTTGAAACCTAAACCGAATTACTCGAACCGAGACCCGATTTTGACTCGAACATGATGATTCGAAGTTGATCCGAAATTCGAACTAAACTGAACTGAAATTTTTTGTTGAACCAAAATGGACCCGAACCGAAAGCTGAACCAAACATCGACCCGATTTTAACCCGAAAATTAAGGTAAAATAAATGAATAATTTATTTTTAATATTATCTATTTTTAACAATATAATAAATAATAAAATGAAGTATGTTTTATTATCTTTTTGCACTATACCATGGAAGAGATCATTGCTCTTGTCAAAGTTGTGTTATAATAACATTTTATGTCATTTTACGTTTAAATATTAATTAAATAAAACTTTTGTCCCTACTAATTTTTAAATTTAAAATTTTAATGTACTATTTTCTCTCCCAATATTTAATCTTAAGCCATAAATCCTAATCGATAAACCTTAAGCCATAGAAATTAATCTCATGAACCAATAACCTTAAACTAAACCATAAACCCTAAATCATTAACACTAAGCCCTAAAAACCTAAACTATTAACTTTTAAGCCATAAAAATTAATCTAAAATCAATAACCATTAACACTAAGGCCTAAACCATAAACTGAAATTAGAGAATTTTTACAATCTTACCATAAAATATAGCTAAAACTGGAATTAGAGACCATCTTGACAATTTGAAAGTAGAGAAATTTGAGAGCTTGGTGACCAATTTTATAATTTCACCATAAAATATAGCATAAAACTGAAATTGTGGATTAAATTGACAATTTGGAAGTGGAGAAATTTGAGAGTCCAATGACCAATTTCATAATTATACCATATAAATAAATAGGGTTCAATTTTGGCTAAAAATTAAATCTTAGAAATTAAAATGAACAAAAATATCATTATATTAAATTAATAGACTAAATTACAAAGATTAGTTAATTTTGACTAAAAGTAAATTTTTAGAGACTAAATATCACTACGGGAAGGGGATTTCTATATCCGAAGTCTAAACCGTGGGGATACTTGTGACTAAATTAAATTAAACTAAAACTTAAAGTTGAATATTAGTACTAAAATGTAACATTTTAAATGCAACATGACCTAAAAATAATTAATCTCTAGCTTAAATAATTGGTGGCTTATTTCCCTCCAAAATTTTATCTTTTCCCTCTCTATTTTTACCAATTGTCTTTTTTTTCTTTTTTTCAATTTAGCTTAAAAAATTGGTGGCTTATTTCCCTCTAAAATTTTATCTTTTCTCTCTCTATTTTTACCAATTGTCTTTCTCTTTTTTTTAATTTAATTGAGTTTCAATTTAGATTAATTTAATTGAAATTTCACATTTAGTTTTAGAATTATTTTAATTATGTTCGTGATTTATACTTCTAGATTTTAGTTAGCTCAATTAGATCCTAAGTTTAATAAATTAATTCATTTCAGACATTATTATTATTAGGGAAAACTACACCGGTGGTCGCTTTCGGTTCGGGTCAAAATCGGGTCGTTCGAGTCGCTTTCGGTTCGGGTCATGTCAACATTTGAATTTTCGAGTCAATTTAGTTTGAGTTGGTTTAGGGTTTGAGGTTTAGTTTAGAGTTATTAGTGTATGATATTAATTCTTATTCAATTTATTAATCTATGCATTTGAATATGATTAAATATTTAAATCAAAGCTTCATGTATCTATATCAAAATTTTGTGTATAATTATATTAAATCAAAGTTTATTATATATATAATAATAATAATAATAATAATAATAATAATAGTGATAATAATAATAATAATAATAGTAATAATATTTGAAATGAATTAATTTATTAAACATGATTTAATTGAGCTAGTTAAAATCTAGAAGCATAAATCACGGACATAATTAAAATAATTCTAAAACTAAATGTGAAATTTCAATTAAATTAATTAAAATTGAAACTCAATTAAATTTAAAAAAAAGAAAAAGAGAAAGACAATTGGTAAAAATAGAGAGGGAAAAGACAAAATTTTGGAGGGAAATATCAAATAAGCCACTAATTTTTTAAGCTAGATTGAAAAAAAAAGAAAAAAAAAAGACAATTTGTAAAAATAGAGAGGGAAAAGACAAAATTTTAGAGCGAAATAAGCCACCAATTTTTTAAGCTAGAGATTAATTACTTTTTAGGTCATGTTGCTTGTAATCTACTAGGGCCATGTTGATCAAACCATTTGAGTCATGTTTGTTTTTTTTGTGTGTGTGTGGAACTAGTTTTTCCAATGCATGGAGTAGTGATGCAATTAAAGGTTGCCGTTATAAATTGGTCTATTATGTATCTATTCCTTTTAATGCAATTTTTTGACATTTTTTTCTTTGTAAATGTAGCAACAAAAAAATCACACTGACAAGGATGAAGTTAAAATTAAATATTGGGAGAGAAAATAGTACATTAAAATTCTAAATTTAAAAATTAGTAGGGGCAAAAGTTTTATTTAATTAATATTTAAACGTAAAATGACATAAAATGTTATTATATTTATACCACAACTTTGATAAGAGCAACAGTCTCTTCCATGGTATAGTATAAAAAGATAATAAAACATACTTCATTTTATTATTTATTATATTGTTAAAAATAGATAATATTAAAAATAAATTATTCATTTACTTTACCTTAATTTTCGGGTTAAAATCGGGTCGATATTCGATTCGGGTAGCATTCGGTTCGGGTCCATTCGGTTCAAAAAAATTTGGTTCGGATTCGGTTCGATTTACTTCGGGTTTCGAGTCAACTTTGGATTGTAACACCCGGGTTCGGGGGTCGGGTGAAATTAGCAATTTAAAAATAGTTCGGGTTTCGGTTCCAAATTTTAAATAATAAAATAAAGGTTTGGGCCTCGGGTTTTAAGACAAGAAAAATTTAGTTGGACCATATTTTAAACAAGCCCACATGGCCATGGGTGGCACCTATTGTGGTTTTCCTTTTTCATTAAGGGCATTTAGGTCTTTAGACCTTTAATTTTTAAACCAACCTAAATAATGTTTTATATTTTGTCATCTTCTTCCCTCTCCCTACACTTCCCTTTCCAACGACAACATAAACCCCACCCCTCCTAAATACTATTCCATTCAATATCTTGCTCATCTTTGAAGGTTTTGCAAAGGTAACTTCGTTTTTTACTTCCCCACGTTATTCTCTACACGTTGACACATTTTGTTTTTATGTTTATGCAATTTTTTTAGATTTGGAAATTTAAGGATTTTGGATAAAAATGTTGCCTTTATGGCCTTTGACTAAAGATTTTGGTTTATTGTTTGTGTGGGGGTTGTTTGTAGTTGTTGAGATTTATGGTGCTCGATTCGATCAACCGTTCTTGCTCGCCAAGTGTGGAGAAGTTGGATAATTGGGTGTTTTAGTGGGAGGTGAAAAATTGGCAATTTGACACAAGGATTTATAGTGGTTCAACCTTCTAACCAAGGTCTACATCCACTACCTTAGCTCCCCACTAAGGATTTCCAACAAATTCACTAAGAATTTCGTCCCCTTTTCTCGGATTAGGAGGAAACCGTTACAACCCTCAAAGCTTTCTACCCAAAGCTTGAAGGAACACTCTCTTTACAAAGAAAGACTTAGCAAACTAGAAATCCCTCTAAAAGGTGTTTGTTTGCAATTCTAAGCACTCACCCAAAACCTAGACACTTGAGCAAATTTAACAATGTAAGCTCACAAGTGTTGTCTAAGCAAGAAATAAACAATTTAAGCTCTAGACAAATTTTGACATCATAATGTTGTAACAATTGAAGCATTAACCATTACAAGATGCTAGGAGGTCCCTTTTATACTCCCAATTGAGTTTGTAGCCGTTACTAGCCGTTGGGATTGAAATGGAGCCATTTGAGTCTTTATTTCTGTTGAACTTATTTTGATTTTGATATAACTTAAAAAGAAATTTTAAAGGACCAAATTGTAAAAATTTGTAAAGTAATTTTAAAGAAATAAATTTGTCAAAAACTCGATTTTAACTTGACAAAATGCTTTGAAAAAGTTCGATTCAATACGTATATCGAACTACATTTTTAAAAGTCAACAAATGCCCAAAATATACATTTTGGAAGGAAAGTTTCGAAACTATCTGAAAGTTTCGAAACTATACTGGGCAGAAGCACTCTGTTTTTGAAACCTTGGCCTGAAAGTTTCGAAACCTTATAAAGGTTTCGAAACCTTTGGCCTGTAACGGTCAAGTTTTTCAAATCTAATCTTACAGTTTCGAAACCCTTGGTAAAGGTTTCGAAACTTAAGTGCAGGGGAGCTTTTTAAAGTCAAAAATAAACATCCCCAACAGCTCCAAAGACCCCCCAAAGGCTCCTAACGGCTAGATGCTCAAACAACACTATAAATGCAGCATTGGATCATCAAGAAACATCAAGAAAGCAAATACAAACATTCAAGCTTCCAAGAAATCATTTTGTGCTTATTTTTCAATCTTTCTTGAAAAACACTAGAGTGTTCTTCGTTGTAATTCTTGAGCTAGTGTTTATTCGGGTGTGTGAGAGAGCTTAAACTTTGCAAACACTTTCCTAGTGAGGATTTTCTAGTTTGCTCATTTGTATCCAACTTTGGGATAGGATTCAATAGACTTTGGGGTATAAGTCTATTGAAGTGTGTAAGGTTACTCCTTGTCCTTAAAGGAAAGACAAATTAGTGAATTTGTGGGAAATCCTTAGTGTGGACGCTAAGGTAGTGGATGTAGACTTTGGTTAGAAAGTCGAACCACTCTAAATCGCTTTGCAATTTTTATCTTTGCAATTAGCTTCCGCCGTTATTTTCAAAAATCCAATTCACCCCCCTCTTGGTTTTGTTCGATCGATTGCCACGTTCTACAATTGGCATCAGAGCTTTGGTTCATTAGAAGGTCTTACAACCTCTTGAAAAAGATCCAAGAAGTGTGCAATCATCTACAAAGTCATCCATGGCATCCACCTCCAATGTTGTAGCTTGGGGCGATTCTCAACCCACCAACAAGCCTCCCTTCTTCAATGGAGTAAACTATGCCTATTGGAAAAACCGCATGAAGCTCTTCATCCAAGCTTATGATCTTGAAGCTTGGAAAATCATCATGAGAGGATACATAGCACCAACGAGCAATATTGAATCATGGAGCGTTGAAGAAGACAAGGGATTCTCAACAAATGCAAAGGCTATGCATCTCATCTTTTGTGCCCTTGGCCCGGACGAGTATGGAAGGGTGTCATCTTGTTCCAATGCAAAAGAAATTTGGGACAAACTTGAAGTTACACATGAAGGTACAAATCAAGTGAAGGAGACCAAAATCGGGCTCCTCAATCTAAGTTATGAGAACTTCAAGATGGACCCCGAGGAAGACATCAAAACCATGTCCGATCGATTCTCCGTAATCGTAAATGGTTTAAAAGGTTATGGCGAAGTAATCCCCGAAGACAAACTTGTGAGGAAGATGATCTACTCTCTTCCCAATTCATGGGATTCGAAGAAAACGGCCATAATAGAAGCAAAGGACCTCAAAGTTCTCAAATTAGATGAGCTTATTGGTTCCTTGCTTACTCACGAAATGATGTCAACGGGCAAGGAAGAAAAGAAGAACGAAGTGGAGAAAAAGAAAGTTGGTCTTGCTCTTAAAGCATCCAAAAAGGATGATGATTCTAGTGAAGAAGATGAAGAAAAAGAGATGGCAATGTTTGCCAAAAGATTTAAAAACTTCATGTTGACCAACAAAGGAAGAAGATTCCAAAGAGAAGAGGGATTCAAAAGCAACAAAGGGAGAGATCCTCTAACTTGCTATGAGTGCAACAAACCGGGACATATCAGGATCGATTGTCCTCAACTAAATAAAAATAGCTATGAGAGGAAGAAGCACAAGGCTCACGTAGCTACTTGGAGCGATGACTCTTCCGACGAGGACGAGGATGAAGTAGCCAACTTGTGTCTTATGGCTTTCGAGGATGACTCAATGGTAACCTCTAATTCATCTTATTCATTTGATTATACTTTTGATGAATTACAAGAGGTTTATAATGAATTAGCCTTAGAGTATGAGAAGTTAATTTTGAAAAATAGAAAAATTACTTCAAAATTAAAAAATGAAAATGACTCTCTCTCTAAGACTAATAAGGAATTTGAAAGCAAGTTCGAAGAAATGCAAGTCCAATTAAAAGATTTTGAAAAGAAAAATCAAGACTTGCAAAACTTACTTTCAAAGGTCCATGAAGATCATCAAAAGGAACTTGATGATCTTAAAGCTTCTTTCAACAAAGTTGGGACAAAAATTGTTGAAAAATGTGAAAGTTCAAAAACCAACTATGTTAGAAAGAACTTTCAAGGGTATAGACAAAGATCACCTAATCGAAAGATGATTAGGAGAATTTGGGTTCCAAAGGGACTCATTGCTAACAAAGATTTTAATCTATTGTCAAAATGGATACCCAAAGGGACTAAATTACTAGGAACTAACTCTTATGGACCCAAAAGAGTTTGGGTACCAAAACATACTTAGTTCCCTTTTGTAGGTGTGTTGGAGCCATGATATACAAATTTGAAGAAACTTGAAAGCTCTAAACACACAAAATGGAAGGACACTTGAAGAAGCACAATCGACATATCTTGATTCAAGTGGTAACATTTTTTTTTAAATTTTACTCGTACATGTTGATTTGTATGAATATTTTGTGTTTGAAACATGTTTGAGGTTCCCCATATGTTATATAAATGCTTTTAGTGAGGGGGAGTTATGTTTTGCATGTTTGCTCAATATTTGGCCTTATGTGTTAATTGTTTGTATTTAGGCCTTAAATATTAGCAATATTATGTGCTTAATTGTTTAAAATTTTTTTGTGACCTTAGATAAGATAGTCACTTTTAAATCCAACAATAAGCATAAAATTCTTTTATTTTAGTTCAAATATGGTCTTTAATGTTAATAATTATCATAATAATTTTAGAATGCTTTTAGGAACAATTTTGAGGCAAAATCTGAATTTTTCTAAGCCATTACAGGACAAAGTTTCGAAACTTTAACAAAGTTTCGAAACCTTGGTCAGATAGTTTCGAAACTATAGAAAAGTTTCGAAACTTTTAGGTGCCCAGAAACTTTTTTTTGCTACTGGAGGCAATAGTTTCGAAACTTTTGAAAAGTTTCGAAACCTTAGGCTGAAAGTTTCGAAACTTTCCCAAAGTTTCGAAACCTTCATTAAACCAGGCCGAGTTCGAACGGGTTTTTAAGCATAAAAACACCAATCTTTCAACCCTAACTCTTATTTCCTCTACTTCAAACGGCCAAACCACCCAATTTCTCTCAAAATCTTCAAAACTCCTACTCAAATCTACAAGTTTTTATCAATCCTTCGGGCTTTCATCATCATCTTCATCAATTATTTGAGGTATTTTTTTTGAAAACTTCAATTTCTTCAAGTTTTTGAGAATTTTAGGGTTATAAATTTTTTTAGGGAATCATGTTTTAGAGAATTTTAGAACAATGTGGGTTGATAATTTTGCTTATTATATCATGTTTTGCAGGAGGAATCACCTAATCTTAATTTATCTCTTGTTTAAACACCCTTAGACTTTTGCCCACAAAGTGTTTGATAGTATTCCCAAACCAAATTTTTTTTCTAAAAACATGCCTCCTAGAGTTATCCTTCCTAGAACCAATCCTCCTAGAGCTAAACGTCAACGCAATGAAATCGGTCAAAATTCCGGTTCTAATCCTAATCCTCAATTTGAGGATCGTTGCTTTAGGGATTCGGATAACCTAGATAAATATCAAAGTATATATGAAAATAAAAAGGTTAGAGAAGAAAGAACTATTGATTTTGATTTTCTTACTTCTCCAGATTTTAACTTTGATCTCTTTGAACTATTTGCCGATTGGAAATGGCTTGATTTTCTAAACATTCCTCCTTACACCCATCGCAAATTAGTTCGTGCCTTCTTTGCCAATGCCTCCTTCATCCGATCACCTAGGGATCGAAACACCATCTTAGGTATCCGTTCTTACCTTATGGGTACCGAATTTGATATAACACCTCAAATAATAGCTGATCATTTAGGTGTTCCTTTAGATGGTAGTTCAGATGAAAACGTAGCTCATAACATTCCCGCTTTCCCGGATGGTAGTCCTACGCACCTTCCTCTCGAGGAGCGCCTCTTTTTACTCCTTACTACTTGGTTCTTCCGTCCCTCCGGCGGAAAAGCCACTAGTATGAGAGCTTGTGATTATTGGTGGCTACGCCAATATCGTGATAGGACTCGTCCCGATATTGCTACCATCATTTTCCTCAACCTCATCAAAATTATTCATAATCCCACCTCATTCTCTCTCTCTTATGGGAATGTTCTTAGCCATATTTTTAGGAAGCTCAATATTGACACTTCCTTAGATCCACATGTTAAGAACAAGAGCTTTATTGACATTAAATCTTGTCACAAAGCCCAATGGTATCATGGAGATCACGGTTGGGTTCATAGAGGAGAGGAGTTTGATGATGATGAGGATCCTATTGGAGAGGCTCCACTAGCTCCGGCACCGGCACCGGTTACATTAGAGAGTATGTATGCTACTATGGTCACGCGTTTTGATAGCTTAGATGCTCACCTTCGTGGCATAGACGATCGCGTTCGTGGCATAGATGATCGAGTCACATCGTTGGAGCATGACATGCACGATGTCCATACTCACTTTTTTCCACAGATGCCTCAGGATGATGTTTAGTTTACATTTGCATTCTATATGACTTTATGATGTTATTGGTACATTTTTAGACTTATTTTGATTTACGCTTTAGTCTTTGTTTTTAAGACATATTATGCTCTTTGATTGAATATTTTTATGAATTTTATTTTGTTGGATTATAAATCTTGGATGATATGCTTCATGAATGATATGCTTTATGGATGATATGCTATTGAATTATATTGATCTATTAACATTTTTGTTGCTTGTGTAGCCATTTATCCTTTTTGCTATAACAAAAAGGGGGAGAAGATTAAGAGGAGCAAATTTGTTTTTATCAAAGTTTTTATCCAAATATTTCATATGTCTTTAAAATTACAATTTTAAAATTTTTCATGAAGACATTTATTAAGGGGGAGCTTATGAAAAAGATTTGAAATATTAAACAAATTATTTCAAAAACAAATTTTTACAAAATGTTTTGTTATATCAAAAAGGGGGAGATTGTTGAACTTATTTTGATTTTGATATAACTTAAAAAGAAATTTTAAAGGACCAAATTGTAAAAATTTGTAAAGTAATTTTAAAGAAATAAATTTGTCAAAAACTCGATTTTAACTTGACAAAATGCTTTGAAAAAGTTCGATTCAATACGTATATCGAACTACATTTTTAAAAGTCAACAAATGCCCAAAATATACATTTTGGAAGGAAAGTTTCGAAACTATCTGAAAGTTTCGAAACTATACTGGGCAGAAGCACTCTGTTTTTGAAACCTGGGTAAAGGTTTCGAAACCTTCATAAGGTTTCGAAACCTTGGCCTGAAAGTTTCGAAACCTTATGAAGGTTTCGAAACCTTTGGCCTGTAACGGTCAAGTTTTTCAAATCTAATCTTACAGTTTCGAAACCCTTGGTAAAGGTTTCGAAACTTAAGTGCAGGGGAGCTTTTTAAAGTCAAAAATAAACATCCCCAACGGCTCCAAAGACCCCCCAAAGGCTCCTAACGGCTAGATGCTCAAACAACACTATAAATGCAGCATTGGATCATCAAGAAACATCAAGAAAGCAAATACAAACATTCAAGCTTCCAAGAAATCATTTTGTGCTTATTTTTCAATCTTTCTTGAAAAACACTAGAGTGTTCTTCGTTGTAATTCTTGAGCTAGTGTTTATTCGGGTGTGTGAGAGAGCTTAAACTTTGCAAACACTTTCCTAGTGAGGATTTTCTAGTTTGCTCATTTGTATCCAACTTTGGGATAGGATTCAATAGACTTTGGGGTATAAGTCTATTGAAGTGTGTAAGGTTACTCCTTGTCCTTAAAGGAAAGACAAATTAGTGAATTTGTGGGAAATCCTTAGTGTGGACGCTAAGGTAGTGGATGTAGACTTTGGTTAGAAAGTCGAACCACTCTAAATCGCTTTACAATTTTTATCTTTGCAATTAGCTTCCGCCGTTATTTTCAAAAATCCAATTCACCCCCCCCTCTTGGTTTTGTTCGATCGATTGCCACGTTCTACAATTTCCCACCATAAATGCAGTTCTGCAGCTTGGCGTATCGATACTCGTCCAACCGTATCGATACGGTCTCAAAGAGGAAAGAGCCGTTGGGCTTCTTCAGCTGATGCGTATCGATACGCTTACCTAGCGTATCGGTACGGTCCTACAATTTAAAAGACCGTTGGGAAAGTGACCGTTGGGGTAGTTAGGCGTATCGGTACGCGATACAACTGTATCGGTACGCGACTAGCCGTTGGGCTATTTCAAAGCTTACCGTATCGATACGGCTAAGCGTATCGGTACGGGTTTTGGCTACTGGAAAATCTGGTGGCTTGAAACCCTAAAACGTATCGGTACCCTTCTATACCGTATCGATACGGGTACATAAAAATACAGGTTTTGACCACTTTAAATGTACTTTAAGTCCATTCCAAAGCCTTTAAAACCCTTAAACATATTTTCAAGTTGTTTTTGACTAAAAACTCATTTTAAATTCTTTGCAATTTAGTCCAAAACATTTTTCAAATATTATATCAAAACTTAGTTCTACAATCTCCCCCTTTTTGATATAATAAAACCAACTTGAAAAATTGTTTGGAATTCTCCCCCTTTGACTTTAAAATTGTGAATAAGAGATTACAAATGAAAACAAGTAAAGCTCCCCCTTATTCATTTGAAAATTCAATTTTTCAAACCATTTCTCCCCCTTTTTGTTATATCAAAAAGAATTTAAAATGACATTTAAGTTCAAGATAACATAGGAGGCAAAAAAAAAATTGACACACTTAAAATTTTGGTTTAAAATTGGCTCCCCCTTACTCAAAGCATCATAAGAATGTTAGTTCAACATATATGATTATCTAGTTGACATAAATGAAAATAAATCAAATAAACACTAAAGCAACTAGATATTACCACACTTGAACACAAGGGAGGATGTGAAGCCTTCCTTCTTCAAGTGTTCTTCCTTTATGTGAATGGAGCTCCCCCTCAATTTTTGACTTGTTGATCACTCTCCATCACACCTAGCAAAAGACAATCAAGTAATTTTTGGTATCCAAATTGCTTTGGATCCATAGACATTAGTAGCACAAAATTTAGTCCCCTTAGGAATCCATTTTTCAATTTCATCCTTTTTAGTTGAAGTGGTTAGTCCTTTTGGGACCCAAACACTTCTAAAACATTTTCCATTCACAAATCTAATGGCACTAGATTGTCTTACATAAAAGTTTGATTTTTCAAAACTATTTTTCTTTTCAAGTTCATTGGAAATCAAATCTTTTTCTTTTTGAACTTTGAGAAGCAAATTTTGTAAATCAAAACATTTTTGTTCAAAATCTTTTAATCTTGCTTCAAGTTCAAGATTTGTTTTGGAAAGCAAATCATTTTCAATTTTTATTTTTGAAATCAACTTTTTGTTTTTAGAAAATAATGCCTTAAATTCCAAAAGAAAATCATCATAGGCATCTTGTAACTCATCAAATGTATAAGAATTTGAAATGGATGAGTTAGAAGTTACCTCCCCCTCATTGAGGGCCATCAAACATAGGTGGGCTACTTCATCATCGGTGGAGTCTTCATCACTCCAAGTGGCCACATATGCTTGTTTTGAAGATGATCCCTTCTTTTTGGATTTGTGGGAGTCCTTCATCTTCTTCATCGATTCATGCTTGGATTTTTCCATTTTGCTCTTCATGAACCGGGTGAATTTGGTGAAGAGATAGGCCATCTCTTCATCCTCACTTTCCTCCTCACTTAAGTCTACATGGTGGCATGTAGAGGATTTGAGAGCTACGGCACTTGCATTGATGCCTAGCTCCATGATCTTCTTCTTCCCCATCGCTCTAATCTCTTCCTTCTTCTTCTCATCTTCTTTGTTTTTCTTCATTATTTGGTGAGTGAGAAGTGACCCCATGAGTTCATCAAGCTTCAAGGTTTTGAGATTCTTGGCTTCAATGATGGCGGTCCTCTTTGAGTCCCATGACTCGGGAAGGGAGTAGATGAGCTTTCGGACAAGCTTCTCTTCCGGGATGGCTTCTCCATAACCTTTAAGACCATTGGTGATGGTGGAGAACCTATCAAACATCTTCTCGATGTTCTCTTCCGGATCCATCTTGAAGTTCTCATACTCTAAGGTGAGGAGCCCAATCTTGGTCTCCTTGACTTCATTGGTTCCTTCGTATGTGACTTCAAGATTGTCCCATACTTCCTTGGCACTCTCACAAGAAGACATCTTCTCATAGATGGTTGGGCCAAAAGCACAAAAGAGCATGTGCAAGGCTTTGCAATTAAGCTCCATCTTCTTGCGATCGTCGGCACTCCATTCCGCTTTGCTTCCTTGAGGCACGAACGGACCATCTTCAACTATGTCCCATAGCTTGTAGTCTCTTGACTTCAAGAAGAATTTCATCTTTGTCTTCCAATGGGCATAGTGATTTCCGTCGAAGAAGGGCGGTTTGTCGATTGATTGTGCCATTTGAGCCGGTTGGTGAAATGTTGATCGAGCTTGCCGGATCTTCTCAATAGGATGTGAATCCCCTTCGATTGAGCCAAGCTCTGATACCAATTGTTGAGATTTAGGGTGCTCGATTCGATCAACCGTTCTTGCTCGCCAAGTGTGGAGAAGTTAGATAATTGGGTGTTTTAGTGGGAGGTGAAAAATTGGCAATTTGACACAAGGATTTATAGTGGTTCAACCTTCTAACCAAGGTCTACATCCACTACCTTAGCTCCCCACTAAGGATTTCCAACAAATTCACTAAGAATTTCGTCCCCTTTTCTCGGATTAGGAGGAAACCATTACAACCCTCAAAGCTTTCTACCCAAAGCTTGAAGGAACACTCTCTTTACAAAGAAAGACTTAGCAAACTAGAAATCCCTCTAAAAGGTGTTTGTTTGCAATTCTAAGCACTCACCCAAAACCTAGACACTTGAGCAAATTTAACAATGTAAGCTCACAAGTGTTGTCTAAGCAAGAAATAAACAATTTAAGCTCTAGACAAATTTTGACATCATAATGTTGTAACAATTGAAGCATTAACCATTACAAGATGCTAGGAGGTCCCTTTTATACTCCCAATTGAGTTTGTAGCCGTTACTAGCCGTTGGGATTGAAATGGAGCCATTTGAGTCTTTATTTCCCACCATAAATGCAGTTCTGCAGCTTGGCGTATCGATACTCGTCCAACCGTATCGATACGGTCTCAAAGAGGAAAGAGCCGTTGGGCTTCTTCAGCTGATGCGTATCGATACGCTTACCTAGCGTATCGCTACGGTCTTGCAATTTAAAAGACCGTTGGGAAAGTGACCGTTGGGGTAGTTAGGCGTATCGGTACGCGATACAACTGTATCGGTACGCGACTAACCGTTGGGCTATTTCAAAGCTTACCGTATCGATACGGCTAAGCGTATCGGTACAGGTTTTGGCTACTGGAAAATCTGGTGGCTTGAAACCCTAAAACGTATCGGTACCCTTCTATACCGTATCGATACGGGTACATAAAAATACAGGTTTTGACCACTTTAAATGTACTTTAAGTCCATTCCAAAGCCTTTAAAACCCTTAAACATATTTTCAAGTTGTTTTTGACTAAAAACTCATTTTAAATTCTTTGCAATTTAGTCCAAAACATTTTTTCAAATATTATATCAAAACTTAGTTCTACAGTAGTCCATGTGACTCAATATATGTGATTTTTAAAGAATTTTATGCTAATTTCCGAAATGGGGTTTTGGGGAGGTTTTTGAGAGGTTTTGGGTTGAGATATGGGGGTGTTCTATGTAGAAATGAGAGAGCCAATGGATAGGCTATATGTGAGGGCTGTTTTGGAGGCTTTAGGGAGTAATTTGAGGGTTGAAATCAATGGTTTTGAAGGGTGCTTGAGGGCTGCTCGGATTTTGAAAGTTTGAGCTTGTTTTCAATGGAAAATTGATGTCTTGAGATTGGTATTTAATCCGGATTGATTATTTTAGAATATGGACTGATTTGAGATTATTTGCTTGGTGTTGGAATGGCTAGAAGCGAGAATTTTGGTTGGAGAAGCTTCGGGGACAAATCCGGGGATTTCGGAGTCTTGAGCTTGGTCTTCGATCTTCTCTTGGGTAGCAACGGTGAGTAGAATCATTGGTTTTTACCTTGTGCTCGATATGGATTCATTTGGGGTTTGGGTGGAACCTTGAGAGGTCACCTAAACCCGTGTGTAAGCCTCTTTACTCTCATATGTTGTGATATATGGATTGTGGATGCGATGTGATTATTTGAATGCATTTTAAGTTGTTAATGTTGTAGTCGTGTTGAGTTCGTGCCTCACGTGATGGTGGTCTAAACTACGGTGATGTGTAGTCCCACCGGTAGTGACTAGTAGGGTAGTACTTTGATGTGTAGTCCCATTGGAAATCCACTAGTCGAACGGTGATGTGTAGTCCTACCGTACGTGTATGTTGGTTGTGCTTGTGCAAACCAAGTGTTGTGGTTGAGATAGACCCTTGTGCATCCATTGCTTTCTTGCATTTAAATCGTGTTTTGGAAAACTGCATGTTGTGAATTGTAGAGCCTCTCTCACTAAGCTAGATTGCTTATGCTCCTTTGTTTCCAACGTGCAGATCGCTAGAGTTCGGGAGGCGAGCGGGCGAGGGAGGAGCTTTTGGAGTTCTCAAGCAAGTTTAAGTATGGTTTGCTTTTGTAATAATGCCTAGACAATGGGGTGTAGAGTGTTAGGAGTTGGGGTCAAACTCCTTAGGAGGTTATGCTTGAAATTGTTATGATTATGTTGTGTTATGCTTTTGCTACTTGGATTATGACATATGTTTCCCTTGTGGTTTATTTGCATGTGCCTAAACTTGTATGATGTTGGCCCATGTATACCTTATGCTTGTCTATATTGTGGTTGATGTCTTGTGCTTGCTAAATATGCTTCTTTGTGGAATTGTATGGGGTCTTGTTTGTATGTTTTCATTAGATTAATTGCCTCCCATGCTAAGTCTCAATTGTGGTTTGATGCATGTATGCTTGCTTACGCTTAGGAGTGCCTAAAAGTGCATCTAGAATCGTATGTGAAGTTACCAAGTAGTGAAATGAGGAGTTGCAGAGCAGGGGTATCGATACGGTTAGACCCGTATCGATACGGCCTTCTTATTCCATGCCTTTCGTTTCGATACGCGGGGAGACGTATCGATACCATTTTGGACACTGGAGCTACTGCCCAACTTGGTATCGATACCGGTCTCAGGCGTATCGATACCATTTTGGTCACTGAAGTCACTGTCCAACTTGGTATCGATACCGGTCTTGGGCGTATCGGTACAGCCATATTAGTGTTGACTGTGAGAAGTCAACCTTTGGGAAGGGTATCGATACACTCCTTGGGTGTATCGATACGGTCTCCTCAAGCTGACTTTGACTTTATGACCGAGTCAAGGTGTATCGATACACCCCTTAGGTGTATCGATACCGCCTGCAGTTTAAGTCTAAAATTGGGCCGTTAAGTGTTGGTTTGGGTTTGTTTGTTTTTCTCGTGCTTGTTGTTCCGCTGTATGATCACTTAGGATTTAATACTCATCTAGACAAGACTTAAAATGAAAAAAAAGATAGGGTTGCTAACCGAAGGGGAGCCTTAACGGGTTTCACTTCAGTTTTCCCCGTGTAGCCCACTTGGACCGGTCATCCGGCCAGACCGGGACGAGGGGGTTACATTTATTGGTATCAGAGCCTGAGGTTTCCGAGACCTCGGGCAGGTAAGTGAGGTAAGTTAAGGAATTATGAGTGTTTTGCCACACACGTCTAAATTTTGTTTTAGCACGGTGTATGTATGCATGCTATGGTGACCTTGTTGTTGTTCGAGAGTAGGTTTGAGTCCCCATTGTTAGGCATTGTTGTCAAAATAAAAAGGGAAAATTGTTTTGGTTTAAAGAGCTTGAGAACCGGAGTCCTTTGCCCCTTGCTAACCTAACGTTTCTTTGTTGTTGTGTGTTTGTTGTTTTAGATTACTTTAATTGCTATGATGAGACCGAGGGGACGGCCTAGGGCGGGTGACCAGGCACCCGAGAACGCGCATCCTGCTCTTAATGCTCCCGGTGATAATGGGGGGAACGTCGGAGGTGATGGTAATGGGCCTCAGGCTGAGGCTAATGTGGGAGGTAATGGGGCTCAAGCGGGCCAAGGTCAGGCAGGCCCAGATGTGGCTCATTTGATCCAGACTATAGCCGGAGCTTTTCAGACAGCTTTGGCCGGCATGCAAGCTGCAGCTCCACCTCAG
Source organism: Hibiscus trionum (assembly GCA_030270665.1). Taxonomy (NCBI): domain Eukaryota; kingdom Viridiplantae; phylum Streptophyta; class Magnoliopsida; order Malvales; family Malvaceae; genus Hibiscus; species Hibiscus trionum. The sequence goes on from BSYR01000016.1 coordinate 4,927,240, forward strand.
GGTGCGGGGACAGGATTACCCCTAGAGAGGCTCCGAAATTTGGGGGCAGTTGAGTTTCGTGGATTGTCTCCGGAGGGTTCGGAAGGGTGGCTTGAGAGTACTACTCGCATCTTGGGCCAGATGGAGTGTTCGGATGCCCGTAAGTTGGGATGCATTGTCTCATTGCTTCAGGGAGACGCTTATACTTGATGGACCACTGCTATTTCTGGTATGGCCGAGACGGATATCACATGGGAATTTTTCAGGAATGCCTTCAAGAGGAAGTACCTCGGGGTTCGGTACTTGGATGAAAAGAAAAGGGAGTTCATGGCTCTAGTTCAAGGCCATAGGACCGTGTCCGAGTATGAGATCCAGTTTGTGAGGTTGAGCCAGTACGCGCCAGAGTTGATTCCGGATGAGAAGGAGCGATGTGAGCGTTTCAGATATGGGTTGACTACTGATGTGAAGACCTACATGTTGGCCGCCGACTACACTGAGTTCGATGTCTTGGTTTCTAGGGCCAAGGATGTGGAGCAAAACCTAATCTCTAGAGCACGTGCTAGTGGGTCTGACTCCGGGAAGAGACATGCGAACTGGGATAGAGATCATGCCAAGAGGCATAGGGATAGGAGGTACCAGCCGGACACGAGGCCTAGAGGTGGTAACCATGGTCAGGGCCGTCAGGGCCAAGGGGCTGTCGGGCACATTCCGGAGTGCACTAGGTGCGGGAGACGCCACCCAGGTGAGTGCATGGGTATGTTTGGGGCGTGTTGGAACTGTAGCTCCCGAGACCATTTGAGGCGTGATTGTCGACACCCAGTTAGGGGAGGACCGGCTCCAGCGAGGGGTTTTGAGCATCAGAGAGGTCGTGGGCACGGCCGTGGGAACTTCCAGCCAAGGAATGAGGGTCAGAGGAACTTGGCTCATGTGGTAGCAGTCCAGCCCGAGGGAGGAGGACCGGCTAGGGTGTACGCTCAGCGTGAGGCTGGGAATGACACTGATGTCATTGCAGGTAATTTCACATTATAGTCTTTGAGTTTGCTTTCTCTAATAGATTCGGGGTCAACGCATTCGTATATTTTGGGTGAGCATGCAAAGTCATTAGGACTACCTTGTGATTGGCTAGAGGTAGGTGTAAATGTCACTAGCTCTTTTGGTGATACTGTGGTGGTTAGGAAAGTGTATAGGAGGTGTCCCTTGATGGTTCAGGGCCACGTATTTCCGGTTGACATGATGGAGCTACCCTTTTATGGCTTTGATGTGATTTTGGGCATAGATTGGCTTGTAGAGCATAGAGCTAGGGTTGACTTCGAGACTAAGAGAGTCTCTTTGAGGCTTACCGATGACCTTGAGGTTGTGGTAGTTGGGGAGAATGTTAAGTTTTTGTCTAACGTGGTTTCGGCTTTGGAAGCTCAGAGATTGTTGAGTTCAGGGTGTCAGGCTTACTTGGCTTACGTGATGAACCCGGATATGAGTGAGGTGAGACCTCAGGACATCAAAACTGTGTGTGACTTTCCGAGTGTTTTTCCGGAAGAGCTACCAGGCTTGCCTCCAGATAGAGCAGTGGAGTTTGCTATTGAGACTTATTCTGATTCCGCACCGGTGTCGATTGCTCCGTATAGGATGGCACCGAAAGAGTTGAAAGAGTTGAAGACCCAGCTTCAGGAGTTGACTGACAGAGGCTTTATTAGGCCTAGTGTTTCCCCGTGGGGTGCTCCGATTTTGTTTGTGAAAAAGAAGGATGATAGCATGAGAATGTGCATAGACTATAGACAGTTGAATAAGGTGACGGTGAAAAACAAATATCCCTTGCCAAGGATAGATGACTTGCTAGACCAGTTGAGGGGTGCCTCCGTGTTTTCAAAGATTGACTTGAGGTCTGGGTATTATCAGTTAAAGGTAAAGGATGTGGACGTACCGAAGACAGCTTTTCGTACACGATACGGGCATTATGAGTTTTTGGTGATGCCTTTTGGATTGACCAATGCCCAGTAGCCTTTATGGATATGATGAACCGGGTGTTTCATAAGTTCTTGGACAGGTTTGTGGTAGTGTTTATTGATGACATCCTAGTGTACTCTAGGACCGAAGAGGAGCACGATGGACACTTAAGGTTAGTGCTTCAGACCCTACTTGAGAATCAGTTGTATGCCAAGCTAAGTAAGTGTGAGTTTTGGATTAGAGAGGTGGTCTTCCTAGGTCACGTGATCTCAGCTAGTGGGATTAGTGTAGATCCCAAGAAGATTGAAGCCATTGTGAATTGGAAGCAACCGAAATCAGTGACAGAAATCCGCAGTTTCCTAGGTTTAGCGGGATACTATAGGAGGTTTATGGAGGGATTCTCGAGGATAGCGGCTCCGTTGACCAAGTTACTACAGAAAAATGTTCCGTACGAATGGTCAGATGCAAGACAAGAAGCGTTTGAGAAATTGAAGAAAGCTTTGACCGAAGCTCCCATATTGATTTAGCCCGAGTCGGGGAGAGAGTTCGTGATTTTCAGTGATGCATCTTACGTGGGGCTAGGTTGTGTGCTTATGCAAGAAGGTAAGGTAGTGGCATATGCTTCCCGACAGTTGAAAGTTCATGAGAAGAATTACCCCACACATGACATAGAGTTGGCTGCAGTGGTGTTCGCATTGAAAATTTGGAGACACCATCTTTATGGTGAGAAGTGCACGGTGTACACCGACCACAAGAGTTTGAAATATTTGATGTCCCAGAAGGAGTTAAATCTTAGGCAACGAAGGTGGTTAGAGCTCCTTAAAGATTATGACCTTACCATAGAGTATCATTCGGGCAAGGCAAATGTGGTGGCTGATGCCTTGAGTAGGAAGGTGGCCGTTGAGTTGCGAGCAATGTTTGCAAGGTTGAGTGTGTCTACGGATGGTGGGTTAGTGGCCGAGCTTCAAGCTAAGCCATCTTTGGTTCAGTTGATCCGTGAGAGACAGTTGCGAGATGAGTCCTTGGCACCTCACGTGCAAGACATAGCTGAAGATAGGCCTACTGAGTATTGTTTTGGAGAGAATGGGATCCTATGTTTCAAGGATAGGATAATGGTTCCGGAGGATGCCGAGTTGAGGCGTACGATTTTGAGTGAGGCTCACAATAGCCCTTTTTCTATGTATCCGGGTAGCACGAAGATGTATCGAGGATTGAAGGAAGAGTATTATTGGATTGGTTTGAAAAAGGATGTAGCCGAGTTCGTAAGTAGATGCATGGTTTGTCAGAGAGTCAAAGCTGAGCACCAGTTTCCTTCAGGGTTGTTGCAACCGTTAAAAATTCCAGAGTGGAAGTGGGAGCGTATCACCATGGACTTTGTGTCAAGACTTCCGTTGACTCCTTCGAAGAAAAATTCAGTGTGGGTGATTGTAGATAGATTCACCAAGTGTGCTCACTTCATACCGGTTCATACTACCTATACATTAGACAAGTTGGCCGAATTGTATATTCGTGAGATTGTGAGACTACATGGGGTACCGAAGTCGATCGTGTCAGATCGAGATCCGAGATTTACCTCTAGATTTTGGGAGTGTCTGCATCGAGCTTTGGGCACATGGTTGAACTTCAGCACTTCGTATCACCCGCAGTCAGATGGGCAGTCAAAGAGGGTAATTCAGATATTGGAGGATATGTTGAGGTGTTGTATAATTGACTTCCAAGGGACGTGGGAGAAACACTTACCACTAGTGGAGTTTGCGTACAACAACAGCTTTCAGTCGAGCATACAGATGGCTCCCTACGAGGCTTTGTATGGTAGGAAGTGTAAGACCCCGATATGTTGGGCCGAGGCCAGACAGAAACTTGTGCCGATGCCCGAGTTACTTAAGGGAACCACCGAGAAGGTGAAATTGATATGTGATCGCTTGAAAGCGGCTTCAGATCGGCAAAAGTCCTATACCGATTTAAAAAGGAAGGAGGTGGAATACTCCGTGGGGGATAAAGTGTTCTTGAAAGTCTCACCATGGAAGAAGGTGATGAGGTTTGGAAGGAAAGGCAAGTTGAGCCCAAGGTACATAGGGCCTTATGAGATAGTTGAGAGAATTGGTCCGGTTGCGTATAGATTGAGACTCCCAGTTGAGCTAGAGAAGATTCATGATGTATTTCATGTGTCGATGCTTAGGAGGTATAGATCGGATCCGTCCCATGTTATGCCAGTGGAAGAAATAGAGTTAAATCCGGACTTGTCTTACAATGAGGAGCCGGTTGAGATACTTGCTACCGACAGCAAGGTGTTGCGTGGCAAGACTATAGAGTTGGTCAAAGTCTTATGGAGACATAGAGGTGTGGAGGAAGCCACGTGGGAGAGGAAAGCAGACATGCTTGAGCAGTTTCCGTATCTGTTTTCGTCAGGTAATTTCGAGGACGAAATTCCTTAAGTAGGGGAGAGTTGTAACACCCGAGTTCGGGGGTCGGGTGAAATTAGCAATTTAAAAATAGTTCGGGTTTCGGTTCCAAATTTTAAATAATAAAATAAAGGTTTGGGCCTCGGGTTTTAAGACAAGAAAAATTTAGTTGGACCATATTTTAAACAAGCCCACATGGCCATGGGTGGCACCTATTGTGGTTTTCCTTTTTCATTAAGGGCATTTAGGTCTTTAGACCTTTAATTTTTAAACCAACCTAAATAATGTTTTATATTTTGTCATCTTCTTCCCTCTCCCTACACTTCCCTTTCCAACGACAACATAAACCCCACCCCTCCTAAATACTATTCCATTCAATATCTTGCTCATCTTTGAAGGTTTTGCAAAGGTAACTTCATTTTTGACTTCCCCACGTTATTCTCTACACGTTGACACCTTTTGTTTTCATGTTTATGCAAATTTTTGAGATTTGGAAATTTAAGGATTTTGGATAAAAATGTTGCCTTTATGGCCTTTGACTAAAGATTTTGGTTTATTGTTTGTGTGGGGGTTGTTTGTAGTCCATGGGACTCAATATATGTGATTTTTAAAGAATTTTATGCTAATTTCCGAAATGGGGTTTTGGGGAGGTTTTTGAGAGGTTTTGGGTTGAGATATGGGGGTGTTCTATGTAGAAATGAGAGGGCCAATGGATAGGCTATATGTGAGGGCTGTTTTGGAGGCTTTAGGGAGTAATTTGAGGGTTGAAATCAATGGTTTTGAAGGGTGCTTGAGGGCTGCTCGGATTTTGGAAGTTTGAGCTTGTTTTCAATGGAAAATTGATGTCTTGAGATTGGTATTTAATTCGGATTGATTATTTTAGAATATGGACTGATTTGAGATTATTTGCTTGGTGTTGGAATGGCTAGAAGCGAGAATTTTGGTTGGAGAAGCTTCGGGGACAAATCCGGGGATTTCGGAGTCTTGAGCTTGGTCTTCGATCTTCTCTTGGGTAGCAACGGCGAGTAGAATCATTGGTTTTTACCTTGTGCTCGATATGGATTCATTTGGGGTTTGGGTGGAACCTTGAGAGGTCACCTAAACCCGTGTGTAAGCCTCTTTACTCTCATATGTTGTGATATATAGATTGTGGATGCGATGTGATTATTTGAATGCATTTTAAGTTGTTAATGTTGTAGTCGTGTTGAGTTCGTGCCTCACGTGATGGTGGTCTAAACTACGGTGATGTGTAGTCCCACCGGTAGTGACTAGTAGGATAATACTTTGATGTGTAGTCCCATTGGAAATCCACTAGTCGAACGGTGATGTGTAGTCCCACCGTACGTGTATGTTGGTTGTGCTTGTGCAAACCAAGTGTTGTGGTTGAGATAGACCCTTGTGCATCCATTGCTTTCTTGCATTTAAATCGTGTTTTGGAAAACTGCATGTTGTGAATTGTAGAGCCTCTCTCACTAAGCTAGATTGTTTATGCTCCTTTGTTTCCAACGTGCAGATCGTTAGAGTTCGGGAGGCGAGCGGGCGAGGGAGGAGCTTTTGGAGTTCTCAAGCAAGTTTAAGTATGGTTTGCTTTTGTAATAATGCCTAGACAATGGGGTGTAGAGTGTTAGGAGTTGGGGTCAAACTCCTTAGGAGGTTATGCTTGAAATTGTTATGATTATGTTGTGTTATGCTTTTGCTACTTGGATTATGACATATGTTTCCCTTGTGGTTTATTTGCATGTGCCTAAACTTGTATGATGTTGGCCCATGTATACCTTATGCTTGTCTATATTGTGGTTGATGTCTTGTGCTTGCTAAATATGCTTCTTTGTGGAATTGTATGGGGTCTTGTTTGTATGTTTTCATTAGATTAATTGCCTCCCATGCTAAGTCTCAATTGTGGTTTGATGCATGTATGCTTGCTTACGCTTAGGAGTGCCTAAAAGTGCATCTAGAATCGTATGTGAAGTTACCAAGTAGTGAAATGAGGAGTTGCAGAGCAGGGGTATCGATACGGTTAGACCCGTATCGATACGGCCTTCTTATTCCAGGCCTTTCGTTTTGATACGCGGGGAGACGTATCGATACCATTTTGGACACTGGAGCTACTGCCCAACTTGGTATCGATACCGGTCTCAGGCGTATCGATACCATTTTGGTCACTGAAGTCACTGTCCAACTTGGTATCGATACCGGTCTTGGGCGTATCGGTACAGCCATATTAGTGTTGACTGTGAGAAGTCAACCTTTGGGAAGGGTATCGATACACTCCTTGGGTGTATCGATACGGTCTCCTCAAGCTGACTTTGACTTTATGACCGAGTCAAGGTGTATCGATACACCCCTTAGGTGTATCGATACCGCCTGCAGTTTAAGTCTAAAATTGGGCCGTTAAGTGTTGGTTTGGGTTTGTTTGTTTTTCTCGTGCTTGTTGTTCCGCTGTATGATCACTTAGGATTTAATACTCATCTAGACAAGACTTAAAATAAAAAAAAAAGATAGGGTTGCTAACCGAATGGGAGCCTTAACGGGTTTCACTTCGGTTTTCCCCGTGTAGCCCACTTGGACCGGTCATCCGGCCAGACCGGGACGAGGGGGTTACATGGATCATCATGTTCGAGTCAAAATCGAGTTTCGATTCGAGTCATTTGATTTGGGTTTCGAGTCTCGGGTCAAGTTTGCCAGGTCTACTTGCTACTAAGCAGGGTTGGTATAATTCTTTTTCTTTTTTGTTTTATGTTGTTTTGAATTGTTGCATTGTTTTTCTGAATTTGGATGATTGGATTGTATGTTGGGGTGTTTTTAGATGGATAAGATAATCAATTTATCCAAAATAAACAAATTTAGTATTTGAATATTCTTAGCCACTTTAACGTAAATGAATATTACAGGGACGGAGCCATGATTCGGGGTTGGGGGACAAAACATAAATATTTAAAAGTGGAGAATTTATAAATAACTCAAATTTAAAAAAAAAGTGTAGGAGACCAAAGGTAAAAAAAATATTTTGAGGGACTAGGGGGCAATTGCCCTTCTCACAGTCCGTACAGCTCTATCATTGAATTATTAGACTGTTAATTTTTGTATAGTGTTAATGTAGTGATTTTATTGACGATTTATATATACCTTTATTGAAAAATTAAATGAATAGTTCCTTTTCAAGAATTATCTAGAAAAACAATCATCAACTAAGACTATTTAAAAAGAAATATTCCTTTTAGCTCAAGTACGATAAAACTCGCTTTTAGCCAAAAGTAAATTTTGAACTCACTTTTAATTAAACGCGAGTTTCGTGTTGAGCATGTAGGTAAGAAATAAAAATTAATTAATTTACCAAGTTTTTTTTTACACAGAACTCGCTTTTAGTTAAGCACTTGCTTTTGGCTAAACACGAGTTTACGTAGGCTGGAATGAGGTATTTTTCTACGTAATCTTTGATGAGGTTGTTTTTCTAGATAATTTCCAAAATGATAATATTCATTTAATTTTGTCATTTTTGTTGTTGACGTTATATTATTTTATTGGCCTAATGTTTATGTCACTATACACTATCTTATAACAAAAAATATTTTAAAAAATATATAGTTATTGTTGTGAATAAAATAACGAAGAACAACAAACAAGAATAAAAGAACAAAGAGATGAGAGAAAGAGAGAGATTTGTATTATTCTCAACATATATACTTGTGTACAATGTCTTCAGTAAATCATCTATTTATAGGCATAAGAAGTACATAATACATTAAACTCTAATTAATATAGGTAATATTCCTAATGATAAAGTAAGTCAAATATCCTTAATAAAGTTCTTATCATGATAGACATCCACATAGATAAATATTCATAACACTCCCCCTTGAATGTTTATAAAGATAATGTGTCTCGTTAAAACCTTCACTAAGATAAAAACCCAGTGAAAAAAATATTTAGTGAAGGAAAAAGAGTACACGCATCTTTGATACGCATAACATGTTGCCTCATTAAAAACCTTACGAAGAAAACTCATTGGGACAAAACCTCGGTTAAAGGAAAAAGAATGCAACGCGTATTTACTCCCCCTCATGAAAACATCACATAAGATCTTTGAATCTTCATAATTAAATCTTGAATTCTATTTTTCTAAAGATCGTGAGGGATGAAACTTTATAATAATATGTTCCATGATGTATCCACCTTGCATTATCTCTACAAGATAACATTTGTATCATATCTTGTGAAAGTAAATCACATATCTTCTGGATATGTTAGGTCAATGGTCTTAGCCAAACACATTTTTGTCTTGCCACGTGCATAACAATTATTTCTACAAGATTTGAGGAGGTATCGACGAATGTTTGAAGATCTAAAGGTAATGATCTTTGTATATCCATGAATATTTCTTGACCAACTAATATATGGTGCTTCAAGACCAAGAAAAGATATAATTATCTTTATTTACATCCAACAATCTTACAATTATTGGGATACTCAATAGATGTGCTTTATCCATATTGAATCTTCTTTAAGATTCTTTCGACTTATGTCCATTCATAGACAAAAACGTATATTTAAGTGCTCGATCATTAGGTCGAGACAAAACCACATCTCAAGATTCTTTTTCTCAAATACTTTTATTAAATACTTTGAAAGCTCTTCATGAGTTTCCAATTTGAAGCTCTTCAGGAGTTCTAATAATATCATGAATCTTGATCCAAACTCCTTTATAAAATGCATAAGGAAATGTGATCATTCTTATAGTATTTCCTCAATAAGTACTCACTAAGGCGATTATACCAAATGTGCCAAAATATAAATATTCAATGAGACGTGTCTAAATAAATTTCCTTGGATATTTTCAAATGCTTCTAGCATTTTAAATCCTTCAAGGATAAATATGGATTCACAAAATAATTAGACGCGTATAAAATATTTCATAACTGCCAAAGTAATTGCATCCACCATGAAGTAAAAACTCTTCATAAAAATAATTCAAGTCGTATTTACGACTACTTATTTGTGTCTCACTTGCATTACAACTTTAGGTGTTTGGATTATTGGTCCAAATACTTCTCTTTTGGAAGTTCAAAGCGTCTTTCTACATTGGCCAATTCAGTGTCTATACTTCTGGATAGATTTCTATACAAGATCATCATTTTCTTTCTTTACTTCTATAGAAGTATTCTATGTAAAAATTTTTTTTTGTAAAATCGTTGTCGACAACTTTTCAATTTTCTAGTTCCATTCTCGTAGTGATATAACTTATCGAGATCTCTTCAAGATTTCAATTTTTATTTCAGGTACCTGAAACTCTTCAAGAGTTTTATTATTAGTTATGTCTTGGGTCTCTTCAAGAGCATCCGCCTCCAATATATGACCATCCCATATTACTTTCCATTTACGAGAATTTTAATCATTGGAACCATTTCAACTATCATGCTTCAAGCATGATTTACATCCACTCGCTCTAACATATAATTTAAACTTAGAGCATTTCAGCTGGTATATGAGACTTAATTACTCTCATTGTGTCAGTAAATATGTCTGGCAGTTGACATGTAATAACATGAATTATCTTATGAACTTCTGGTTCATATACGAGGATCTAGATAATGATAATTCATTTTCTTTTATCCAACTAATTATTATCTCTCCCTAATGTTGAGAAAAAGTCATGTTATAAACGATTCTCCAACTAATGTTTAAGAATTTAAACATAAAAGAAGACCCGTACTCAATATATATTCTCAGTCTTTTTTATTAACCCATTTTATGCGTTGTGGTGGAGCAACTCAATAATATATCGTACATTCAAAAATTATAAAATAGGAATGCATGGCTTCTAACTAAAAACCAATCATAACGGGGAGTTTATTATAACTCGTTGGCTTGATGTGTAGTGTTGCTATATGGAAATACCATATAAATAATAAATATTTTATTCTCATGGTTTAGCTATTAAAGTGGAGACATCCAATTGAAATTTTGCTAAACTGTATGTTTTATAATCAATAGGCTTTGTATCAACTGATATAGCCTAAAATATAAAGTAAATAGCTTTTGCAAGACGAATAGTCTAATTGCATAATATGAATCCTTTTAAAATCAATCTCACAAATTTCTGGTTGTAAGTTGATAAAATAATGTAGATGTATCTACTAAGATTATATAAAACTCTCCACATTTGTGAAAATATGGGCCCATATTGCATTCAAATATGCAAGACATGCAGTCTCAACTTCAGTACAAGAACTTAAAGTTTTAATTCTTTTGGTAAGTGAGATCAACTAAATCCTTTGTGAACAAACAATACAACTTCATGTTCTTTTAGTAAGTGGAATTTAACCAATTCCTTTAAGCAACACAAGAACTTCACGTTCTTTAATAAGTAAAATTTAATCTATTCTTTTGAGAATAAGCACCACAAGAACTTTGAGTTCTTTTAATACATGTGCATGTAAATCTCAATAATTTTCGCATCATTATTGATCGGGATGGTCTAACCGATCATGCCAACTATATACACATATATACATGTATATATATATATATATATACATATATATATTTGTAAACTTCTTGTTTACTATAACATGTGATTCAATCTCACTTGTACATGTGTAGTACAAATTTTAAAATAGAAATATATTTAGTTCTTTTGGAGCTTTCAATGAAAATTATCTTTTGGTAGCAATATATAGCTTTTCTAAAGCTTTCAACTGATTTTTTGGCTACCAGAATTTATATTCACATTGGCTTAGTTCAAATGTCAATTGATAACATATGTTATCTATAATTCTCAAAGGAATATTTTGCGAACTCATATTGCTCTCTTAAAATTTTTACTTCTAGTGGTGACAATATTATTACCATTAGCGGTAATTATTACAATATTTATAATTCTGCACTTTTCATAATGTGCTTTCTCTCAATAATTTATTGCTCTTCTAGAGCATCAATATTTTTAGTACTTAGAGATAGTACTCACATTTTTTTTTCATTTCATTTAAATGAAAAAATATATCGTATGTTTCTGCTAAGCATAAATCGTCACCATAGATTATATTTGATAAATGATCATGTGAAACAAAATAAATAAATATCATAATATATAAATATAAAACATATATAACTAATGTGTAAAGTAAATAAACATAAAAAAATAAAAAAAATAATTATCTTCAAGGTTATGAGAACAATTAGAAGATGATTTATTCTCTTCGAGGGTTATAAGGAAATCAACAACGTACAAATGAGTTGGACCAACAATGTCCAAATGGGTTGGACCAATACCATCTTCGTCATTTTTGCAAACAAAATTTGCTTTTATTTCCTTTCATTTATCATTCAATGATTGTTACTTTTTCAGCGTACGACAAGTACGAGACCAATGATTTATAACATCACATTGGTAATAAAAAGTATTTTACTTCCTTAGAATGATCTTTTATCACTCCTGTCATCCTTATAACCCCACTTCTGATTGATATAAACATTCTTAAAATGATCAGATTATCCATGTCTATATTCATGGCCTCAACCACGATCACGACTTCTAATGTGGTTTTTATTCTTTCCATAATATAATCTCACATTCACTTCAGGGAATGGAGTAGAGCCAGTGGGACTTTGAAACCTTTTTCATGATATTGTGTCCGAGGACAACATTATTTGTCGTGAAAAATGGAGTGTGTTTTTATTAACATATTGTAACCCCTAGACCCGCCTATGCGTTACAACAGATCCTAGAAAGTTACATTAGGGTCACAAGAGCGAACCATAGTAAAAATACACATAAAAACATATTTCTTCAAAACACTTTTTAAACTATAAAATCAACTTCTGTTTAAAATACCATTTCGGGAAGTCATTTAAACACATAATAGAAATTTCAGAAAGTGCTTTACAAATACTATCATAAAACAATACATGACATACATGCCCACTAACTATACAGTACCGTACTCCAAAAGCAACACCGAGAGAACTCCGAACACTGATGTCAAGCGTTATACTATGATATGTTCTTTTAACCTGCGACGGTAAAAACAACGTGAGCTTGAAAAAAGCTCAGTAATACAGAACTACCAAAAGATGCTATAAGCTCATGCAGATATATGGTAGGCATAACATTTTCATGATGTTCCATGTAGTAACAGTCTCCATTTTCTGTTCTACTATTTCGAGCTAGCATCATACTCGAGAATAACGATATTTGTTCCTTATTCAAACATCATGACGTAGACGAGAATCATATAGGCTGGTAACATACGGAGGTGGAAATAGAGAATTTAGTGTCTAGTGTGTTCCAACAGTGCAACGTTAATGCATGAAATGTAACAATGCAGTAAACCTTTTTATTTTAAATACATTTGTTTCAAATAGCCGTAAAGTTTATTTTAATTCTTTATTTTCCCTCCAACAATACTTCAGTATATAGCTTCCCCAGTGCGGTATCATGTACATGCATTAACCCGAGCCCATTGGGCGTGGGTACGATCCTAAAGATATACCTTAGAATACGGGCGGCCCTTGCCAAAGCATAGGAACCGAAAACGAGCGGACCTGGCCAAAGCCTAGGATCCGAAAACGGGCGGACCTAGCCGAAGCTTAGGATCCAAATACGGGCGGACTTACCAGCTGGATCAGGGCTGAGCCGATGATAACTTCATATCATGTCCCAAGTACCCCAGTGAATCAGATCATAAATAGTTCATTAATCAATAACTGTATTTTTAGTAACACATTATCCATATAGCATGTTTGTCATATCGAGTGCATAGGCATGTACCAGAAATATAGTACGGTCATGCTTAATTTATAAAACATGTCATGTTCATGTGAGTTCAAGTATGTCAATCATGTGCACGTGATCGATATTATAACATGTAAATCAGTATGCAAAAACAGTCGTGTAGCACACATGGAACACACTAGGTGGAATAGTTTATTTCCTTGGAGATAATTGTCATTTACGAAAAGGAACACAATAAACTTTTGATAATTGAACGGATTTTTGAAACGAGGCCCCTATTAAAAGAGGGGTTTGTACTAACGGTTCAAACCAGATATTCAAGAGATGATACATTAAGATCTTTGAGAGTTTTGGCATATCATGAGTGATTTAGTCATTTAAGCCTACAAGGCATTATGATCATTTTATCATACATGGGCATTATGGTAATTTATACCAACAAGGCATAAATAGTGGCTCGAGAATTCTGTTTGCTCATCAGGTTTCCAACCAGGCATTCAAAGATTTCTATGCCAAGATCTTTCACAATATCAGATACATTCAGAGCTATTTTGATTACTTTGGCCAACAAGGGCATTTTGGTTATTTAACTGTCATGAGTGATTTTGTAATTTAGCCCAATAGTGATAAAATGAAGATTTACAATATTTAAGATTTCCAAAAGTTTATCGAGCCTCTAAAACCAATCGAACAAACATGTCCCAACCTTACAGTACTAACCAAACCTTCTGATGCACGCACTTCACGAGTATCATTTCCAAATACTGATTGTATCGTATATCTGAACGGTTGCCTTCATATTTCACCACAGAACTTGCCACAAAGTAGTCGAACTTATATTCTATGCGGAAAAACTTTTGTCCATATATTAATATCAGGAGTGATTGACGCACATGAGTCATGCTTCACCCTTAGGGGCATTTCAGTTATTCTTAGCCTTATTGGCATTTCTAAAATTTTATCAAAGGCAATTTACTTATCCCAGTCAAGGGGGTATTTCAGTCATTTTCAAGATCGTGATATCCATCATTCTTGTCAAATGAACCATTTGTAGTATTTCAATCATTTAAGTACTCGTGGGTGTTTTAGTCATTCAAGAAATTTCAGTACCTCCAACCACTTCATTCATTTCAGAACTCAAGGGTTTATCCATCCTTCCAGTTAATTTGCAAACCTCGGTGTCCGAGGATACTTCAGCCTTTTTATCAATACGATCATTCCGATTAATTTAACCATAACAGTATTTCCAATACCTTTAGTCATTATGATCAATTCAATATTTGAGCCACTTGATTAATTTAGAGGTATGGATAGTTTCCCGTAAATATATACTCGGAAATTCATTCCAAATTCAAGGAAACCTAACACCTTAAAATATCGAAGGTTTAAATCTTGTTACCATAACTATCCAAGTAGTTCGAGGTTTTTAGATAAATCAGCTTGTTTTACCATATCTAGTATAGATTTCTGAATCGTTTCCAATTCCAAGGGTATTTTCGTAATTTCATATCCAAATATGTTTTTAGCATATAATCATTTGACAATAATAATCGAGTTTGGAGATTAGCTGTCTTATTACTTAATTTATTGAACTCTAGATCCTTACATTTATTAACTTTCCCGTTCGAGCATTTCAATCTTATCTAGGTTATCATACTCAATTTCATATCCAGTTTGACTTATGATCAGTGCTTAAAAGTTCTATATTTTACCCATCATTTATCCTTATTTTTGCTGCACTCAAGCATGTTTAACTGCATTTTAGGTTAAGTTTTGCATAAACATCACATTTAGATAAAACTGCGCAGATACTGCTAAATTTGGCTGTTTTTGCAGGTATCCGCCATAGCTGACGAAGAAGGCAGGCGCTGGGCAGAGAAGCAGAAGAGCTAAACTGGACAAGCAGACAAAGAGGACGATGCTGCCATGGTGCCGCCGTGACAGCATGGTGACAGCAGTTCTGTGGAGAGAAAAAGCAAAATGGACCTCGATAGATAGAGAAAATTCTGCTCGTCTGTCGTGTGAAAACCATATATTTTTCCAAGCCCCGGATCAAAAGATATGTCAAGCCCAAAGTTCAAGGAGAGAAAATCCCAAGAAACAAGGAAGACGGCTGGAAAGTAGATTCCTTGAAGATTAAGTCTTTATTAGAATCATACTTTTAATTAAAGTTGTAATCCTTGTTAACTTAGAATACTTGAGCCCAAAGCTTATATAAGGGCATGTATTTTAACCTAGGAGAGACATATCATATCTCATAGCCGATTACCCCATAACCGACAACCAAAAACCCCTCCGCCGTTTACCCGCCGTCGATATGTTCTAAAACCCCCTAGGGCCACGGGTTGATTTGTAAAGTAGTTGCAAGGGTTGCTTTTGTTTTAGGAATTTTCAGTTCAATAAAATAAACTTCAAGTTCTCTTATTTTGGTTATTAATATCTTGCAAGAGCATCGGGAGAGCATTGTGAGGTTATCTATTTACTTAGCATCGGGAGAGTTAAGTATACGAAAGAAATAAGAGCAAGTTCTCTAGTTTATAGTTGAACTATCTCGTGCCTAGGGATAGGGCGAGGTTAAGTGGCTAAAGAAGAATTCATACACATCGGTGTTCATCCTTCGATTCACGCCGGGAGGTATCATCAAGACGTGATCATCGACAGAATTGGACCTAGGGATAGGCCAAGGCAGATCTGGGATTCTTGCCAAACTTGAAAGTACTGAGTTGAGTGTTTGCTGCCGCAACAATCAACGGACTGCCGCCGCGACAGGTGCTGCCCGCGACAGGCGCGACGACAGAACTGGATTTCCTAAACTCTGCAATACTTGCACTACTGAGCAATTCAATATCAGCCCATTCTCTCTATCTTGATTTCTCTACTCTTTTATTTAAGTTCTCTTTATATTTCTCGTGACAAAATCTTAAATCTATTCTTTTCCCCTTGTGCAGATAGCGAAGGAAAGGGTTAGCCCAGTCCCTGTGGAGACGATATCTGATACTCTAGTATCACTTTATTACTTGCGACGTGTACACTTGCACTCAATTGCGATAGACACTTTTACACGCAACAAGTTTTTGGCGCCGTTGCCGGGGACTGGCAACACACTCTTACCCTAGCTTCTGCACTTTTCTTTTATTTTTATTTTTTTTTAATTTTTTTTATTTTTTAACAAAAACTCAGGTGAAAATACAGGTTCAGGGGCATCAACATGCCAGGAAAAACCATTCGAGAGCTGATGTGGGAAAGTTCTTACAATTACCGTGAAAGTAATTATGCACTCGAAAGTTGTCCCCAATTTTTCGGTGAATATATGGACAACCATTGATGGAAACAATAAGAACAAGAGATGCCGCCACAGCAGCAACAGGGACAGCAAATGCCGATGCTGCAGTAGCAAAAATTTTTATGGCACGATCAAAACCCGCAAAATTTTTTATACCATAACAGTTTTGCTGCAGAACCCGACCTGCCCTGGCAATGTCATCATCCTCAAGAGCAGTCAAAATCCTTAGAAGACACACTGCAAGCCTTCATGGCACTCACTCAAGAAGTGTCGGCTTCTATGGACAAAAGTATCGCCAAGATGGATGCACTCTTGAGCAGACCGGTCCTCATTCATGCCACGGATGAACCTGAAATCCTGAGGCAAGATGACGAGGATGCCCATGTGAAGGAATACCCAACATATGATGAGTCTGAGCAACAACTTGCCATAGCAATGATCGAGGAGCCGGAATGGAGCAACACCGCGACAACGCTAAGTGAAATTCAAGAGAATATCACGGCAGCAACCACTTCCGAGGCAGAAACTCCAGTCAAAGCGGAAACTGCCGCCTCGGCAAAAACTACCGCCTCGGCAGCAACTGATGCTGAGGCAGCAACCACATCAGAGGCAAATTCTCAACCCACTACCTCGATTATGCCTGACCAAGATTGCACACATCCATCCCTGTCATGGCACTCGCACGACCACCTAAAAGAGCTACCCAATGACAATGTCTCGCCGATGGAATATGAGCAGGTAATAAACGAACATGTTGAATTCTTTAAAAACTCACCAATTCTATTGCAGGTATTAGAGGAACCAACACCGGTGGACACAGAATCATCAAAGTCTCTACTGATGGAGATCTACAAGTGGTCAACAGAATTTGGTATAGAGAGTGATGGCACTTACCAATGTCCCATTGACCTGCAAAGTAACCTGACAACGGACTGTCAAAATAACTGGTTGCCGCAGCAGCAGACACGACAGCAAGGGCTACATTCAACCACAACAACATTCAACGAAAACAAGGTAAGTTTGTGGCCGAATGTCAATTTGATTTTTTCTAATCATATATTCATGCCCTCAGAAACATTACCAAGAAGGGAGGACTTCATGGACTACGAAGGGAAGAGAAAGAAAGGAGCCGCCACCATGAGAATAATCACCAGATGGAGGGTACGGATGGACTTCAAGAAGTACCGGAAACGACCCATCAAGCATCAATAGAACATGGAGTAGTTACTTTAGGAGATGCCCTCCAAGGCACTTCTAATTTAACTTATTTTATTTTATTTTTATATTATTTTATCTTTATTATTTTAGGAATTAGAAATTTGATATTGGTTTTTAGTTTGTTTTTGTTATTAGGTGAACAAAGAAAAATCCTTGCAATGACGATACAAGCAACCCGAGGAAGCTCTGCCTCCACCCTTGCCGCGGAAGCACTCATACTCTCAGGGCAGCACCCACAGCCCCTCCGACAAAGTTCAAAGAGACTGCCCGCCGACAGCCCCTCATCCAAAGCCCAGCAGCAGCGACGACAACCGCACAACTTAAGTTTTCTTCTTCTCTGTCGCCTGCTATATATTATCTTTTTGTGATGTTTAACTTTTCTATCATTTTTAGTTTCTGTTTTTCATTTTTATGTCTTGTGTCATGCATTGATGACAATGCAACCCTTGAGTTTGGGGGTAGGCAGTCCTCCTAATTATTAATATAATATTGCATTTAGTTTTAATTGTGTCGCATTTATTTTATGCAAAAAAAAACTTGAAAAAAAAACTTGAAAATTTTGGCTTAAGTCTTTGAACTGAACTTACCTGCCGTGATAGCTCTGTCGTGGCAGCAACTTTAGGATAGTCTTTAGAAGAAGTTTTAGAGCCTTTCTATAGTTCTGAAAACTTAAACACCATTGTGACTGTTATACTTCTTAGACTTCTTTTAGCCAAACTAGAATAGAAAACTTAGCACTTAGAGTAGAAAAGAGAGTAGAATCTTAGGGAACCTAGAGGTGCCTACCACTGGCTCTAGGCAGATAACCAGAGAAAAACTTCTAGAGGTGCCTATCACCGGCTCTAGACAGTTAACTAGAGGTGCCTGAAATACTGGCTCTAGTAGAAAAGAGAAGAAATTAGAAAAAAAAAGGAAATAACTAGAGGTGCCCGATTCTGGCTCTAGTAAGAAAAAGAAAGAAATCAGTCTCGTAAGAAAAACTCTAAACAAGCTAAAGAATAATATTCTAGTGAAACTAAGAGAATCTTGGCATATAACTGTTCACAAGCATGCACACACTGCACGAGGACTATAGAGAGATTCCGGACAGATCCTAGATTATCCGACAGGGTGCTGCCATCACAGGGAACGAACTACGGGTAAGGGAAAGTTCACTGTTTGAAAGCCAAAACAAAAAAAAAATATTTTTTCTTTTAGGTCTGAATTGCTTGAGGACAAGCAAAGATTCGAGTTTGGGGGTGTGATCAGTGCTTAAAAGTTCTATAGTTTACCCATCATTTATCCTTATTTTTGCTGCACTCAAGCATGTTTAACTGCATTTTAGGTTAAGTTTTGCATAAACATCACATTTAGATAAAACTGCGCAGATACTGCTAAATTTGGCTGTTTTTGCAGGTATCCGCCATAGCTGACGAAGAAGGCAGGCGCTGGGCAGAGAAGCAGAAGAGCTAAACTGGACAAGCAGACAAAGAGGACGATGCTGCCATGGTGCCGCCGTGACAGCATGGTGACAGCAGTTCTGTGGAGAGAAAAAGCAAAATGGACCTCGATAGATAGAGAAAATTCTGCTCGTCTGTCGTGTGAAAACCATATATTTTTCCAAGCCCCGGATCAAAAGATATGTCAAGCCCAAAGTTCAAGGAGAGAAAATCCCAAGAAACAAGGAAGACGGCTGGAAAGTAGATTCCTTGAAGATTAAGTCTTTATTAGAATCATACTTTTAATTAAAGTTGTAATCCTTGTTAACTTAGAATACTTGAGCCCAAAGCTTATATAAGGGCATGTATTTTAACCTAGGAGAGACATATCATATCTCATAGCCGATTACCCCATAACCGACAACCAAAAACCCCTCCGCCGTTTACCCGCCGTCGATATGTTCTAAAACCCCCTAGGGCCACGGGTTGATTTGTAAAGTAGTTGCAAGGGTTGCTTTTGTTTTAGGAATTTTCAGTTCAATAAAATAAACTTCAAGTTCTCTTATTTTGGTTATTAATATCTTGCAAGAGCATCGGGAGAGCATTGTGAGGTTATCTATTTACTTAGCATCGGGAGAGTTAAGTATACGAAAGAAATAAGAGCAAGTTCTCTAGTTTATAGTTGAACTATCTCGTGCCTAGGGATAGGGCGAGGTTAAGTGGCTAAAGAAGAATTCATACACATCGGTGTTCATCCTTCGATTCACGCCGGGAGGTATCATCAAGACGTGATCATCGACAGAATTGGACCTAGGGATAGGCCAAGGCAGATCTGGGATTCTTGCCAAACTTGAAAGTACTGAGTTGAGTGTTTGATGCCGCAACAATCAACGGACTGCCGCCGCGACAGGTGCTGCCCGCGACAGGCGCGACGACAGAACTGGATTTCCTAAACTCTGCAATACTTGCACTACTGAGCAATTCAATATCAGCCCATTCTCTCTATCTTGATTTCTCTACTCTTTTATTTAAGTTCTCTTTATATTTCTCGTGACAAAATCTTAAATCTATTCTTTTCCCCTTGTGCAGATAGCGAAGGAAAGGGTTAGCCCAGTCCCTGTGGAGACGATATCTGATACTCTAGTATCACTTTATTACTTGCGACGTGTACACTTGCACTCAATTGCGATAGACACTTTTACACGCAACAAGTTTTTGGCGCCGTTGCCGGGGACTGGCAACACACTCTTACCCTAGCTTCTGCACTTTTCTTTTATTTTTATTTTTTTTTTAATTTTTTTTATTTTTTAACAAAAACTCAGGTGAAAATACAGGTTCAGGGGCATCAACATGCCAGGAAAAACCATTCGAGAGCTGATGTGGGAAAGTTCTTACAATTACCGTGAAAGTAATTATGCACTCGAAAGTTGTCCCCAATTTTTCGGTGAATATATGGACAACCATTGATGGAAACAATAAGAACAAGAGATGCCGCCACAGCAGCAACAGGGACAGCAAATGCCGATGCTGCAGTAGCAAAAATTTTTATGGCACGATCAAAACCCGCAAAATTTTTTATACCATAACAGTTTTGCTGCAGAACCCGACCTGCCCTGGCAATGTCATCATCCTCAAGAGCAGTCAAAATCCTTAGAAGACACACTGCAAGCCTTCATGGCACTCACTCAAGAAGTGTCGGCTTCTATGGACAAAAGTATCGCCAAGATGGATGCACTCTTGAGCAGACCGGTCCTCATTCATGCCACGGATGAACCTGAAATCCTGAGGCAAGATGACGAGGATGCCCATGTGAAGGAATACCCAACATATGATGAGTCTGAGCAACAACTTGCCATAGCAATGATCGAGGAGCCGGAATGGAGCAACACCGCGACAACGCTAAGTGAAATTCAAGAGAATATCACGGCAGCAACCACTTCCGAGGCAGAAACTCCAGTCAAAGCGGAAACTGCCGCCTCGGCAAAAACTACCGCCTCGGCAGCAACTGATGCTGAGGCAGCAACCACATCAGAGGCAAATTCTCAACCCACTACCTCGATTATGCCTGACCAAGATTGCACACATCCATCCCTGTCATGGCACTCGCACGACCACCTAAAAGAGCTACCCAATGACAATGTCTCGCCGATGGAATATGAGCAGGTAATAAACGAACATGTTGAATTCTTTAAAAACTCACCAATTCTATTGCAGGTATTAGAGGAACCAACACCGGTGGACACAGAATCATCAAAGTCTCTACTGATGGAGATCTACAAGTGGTCAACAGAATTTGGTATAGAGAGTGATGGCACTTACCAATGTCCCATTGACCTGCAAAGTAACCTGACAACGGACTGTCAAAATAACTGGTTGCCGCAGCAGCAGACACGACAGCAAGGGCTACATTCAACCACAACAACATTCAACGAAAACAAGGTAAGTTTGTGGCCGAATGTCAATTTGATTTTTTCTAATCATATATTCATGCCCTCAGAAACATTACCAAGAAGGGAGGACTTCATGGACTACGAAGGGAAGAGAAAGAAAGGAGCCGCCACCATGAGAATAATCACCAGATGGAGGGTACGGATGGACTTCAAGAAGTACCGGAAACGACCCATCAAGCATCAATAGAACATGGAGTAGTTACTTTAGGAGATGCCCTCCAAGGCACTTCTAATTTAACTTATTTTATTTTATTTTTATATTATTTTATCTTTATTATTTTAGGAATTAGAAATTTGATATTGGTTTTTAGTTTGTTTTTGTTATTAGGTGAACAAAGAAAAATCCTTGCAATGACGATACAAGCAACCCGAGGAAGCTCTGCCTCCACCCTTGCCGCGGAAGCACTCATACTCTCAGGGCAGCACCCACAGCCCCTCCGACAAAGTTCAAAGAGACTGCCCGCCGACAGCCCCTCATCCAAAGCCCAGCAGCAGCGACGACAACCGCACAACTTAAGTTTTCTTCTTCTCTGTCGCCTGCTATATATTATCTTTTTGTGATGTTTAACTTTTCTATCATTTTTAGTTTCTGTTTTTCATTTTTATGTCTTGTGTCATGCATTGATGACAATGCAACCCTTGAGTTTGGGGGTAGGCAGTCCTCCTAATTATTAATATAATATTGCATTTAGTTTTAATTGTGTCGCATTTATTTTATGCAAAAAAAAACTTGAAAAAAAAACTTGAAAATTTTGGCTTAAGTCTTTGAACTGAACTTACCTGCCGTGATAGCTCTGTCGTGGCAGCAACTTTAGGATAGTCTTTAGAAGAAGTTTTAGAGCCTTTCTATAGTTCTGAAAACTTAAACACCATTGTGACTGTTATACTTCTTAGACTTCTTTTAGCCAAACTAGAATAGAAAACTTAGCACTTAGAGTAGAAAAGAGAGTAGAATCTTAGGGAACCTAGAGGTGCCTACCACTGGCTCTAGGCAGATAACCAGAGAAAAACTTCTAGAGGTGCCTATCACCGGCTCTAGACAGTTAACTAGAGGTGCCTGAAATACTGGCTCTAGTAGAAAAGAGAAGAAATTAGAAAAAAAAAGGAAATAACTAGAGGTGCCCGATTCTGGCTCTAGTAAGAAAAAGAAAGAAATCAGTCTCGTAAGAAAAACTCTAAACAAGCTAAAGAATAATATTCTAGTGAAACTAAGAGAATCTTGGCATATAACTGTTCACAAGCATGCACACACTGCACGAGGACTATAGAGAGATTCCGGACAGATCCTAGATTATCCGACAGGGTGCTGCCATCACAGGGAACGAACTACGGGTAAGGGAAAGTTCACTGTTTGAAAGCCAAAACAAAAAAAAAATATTTTTTCTTTTAGGTCTGAATTGCTTGAGGACAAGCAAAGATTCGAGTTTGGGGGTGTGATCAGTGCTTAAAAGTTCTATAGTTTACCCATCATTTATCCTTATTTTTGCTGCACTCAAGCATGTTTAACTGCATTTTAGGTTAAGTTTTGCATAAACATCACATTTAGATAAAACTGCGCAGATACTGCTAAATTTGGCTGTTTTTGCAGGTATCCGCCATAGCTGACGAAGAAGGCAGGCGCTGGGCAGAGAAGCAGAAGAGCTAAACTGGACAAGCAGACAAAGAGGACGATGCTGCCATGGTGCCGCCGTGACAGCATGGTGACAGCAGTTCTGTGGAGAGAAAAAGCAAAATGGACCTCGATAGATAGAGAAAATTCTGCTCGTCTGTCGTGTGAAAACCATATATTTTTCCAAGCCCCGGATCAAAAGATATGTCAAGCCCAAAGTTCAAGGAGAGAAAATCCCAAGAAACAAGGAAGACGGCTGGAAAGTAGATTCCTTGAAGATTAAGTCTTTATTAGAATCATACTTTTAATTAAAGTTGTAATCCTTGTTAACTTAGAATACTTGAGCCCAAAGCTTATATAAGGGCATGTATTTTAACCTAGGAGAGACATATCATATCTCATAGCCGATTACCCCATAACCGACAACCAAAAACCCCTCCGCCGTTTACCCGCCGTCGATATGTTCTAAAACCCCCTAGGGCCACGGGTTGATTTGTAAAGTAGTTGCAAGGGTTGCTTTTGTTTTAGGAATTTTCAGTTCAATAAAATAAACTTCAAGTTCTCTTATTTTGGTTATTAATATCTTGCAAGAGCATCGGGAGAGCATTGTGAGGTTATCTATTTACTTAGCATCGGGAGAGTTAAGTATACGAAAGAAATAAGAGCAAGTTCTCTAGTTTATAGTTGAACTATCTCGTGCCTAGGGATAGGGCGAGGTTAAGTGGCTAAAGAAGAATTCATACACATCGGTGTTCATCCTTCGATTCACGCCGGGAGGTATCATCAAGACGTGATCATCGACAGAATTGGACCTAGGGATAGGCCAAGGCAGATCTGGGATTCTTGCCAAACTTGAAAGTACTGAGTTGAGTGTTTGCTGCCGCAACAATCAACGGACTGCCGCCGCGACAGGTGCTGCCCGCGACAGGCGCGATGACAGAACTGGATTTCCTAAACTCTGCAATACCTGCACTACTGAGCAATTCAATACCAGCCCATTCTCTCTATCTTGATTTCTCTACTCTTTTATTTAAGTTCTCTTTATATTTCTCGTGACAAAATCTTAAATCTATTCTTTTCCCCTTGTGCAGATAGCGAAGGAAAGGGTTAGCCCAGTCCCCGTGGAGACGATATCCGATACTCTAGTATCACTTTATTACTTGCGACGTGTACACTTGCACTCAATTGCGATAGACACTTTTACACGCAACAACTTATACAAAGCTAACATCACTCATCATCATATTTATGCATGCATTAACCGAATATCGGCATGTTCATAAAGCATACAAGAGGTAGTAATGTATTACCTTTAATCCTTGTTATATCGGTCAACCATGGTACCCCATTCGATCACTCTCGAACCCGAATGCGGCGTCCTCAACATCTCGAATACAAGGAACTGTGAATTCCTTCAATCGCCACAAATTCCAATTTCAGTCATTATTCACATTGCTTATAATTGATTAATAAATTACATAAGCAAACTCGAGTTCAAGGTCTAATTCGGAGGCTTTCGGGTTAGAATTTCATGAAACGGGGATCAAAATCGGACTCAGGACGTCGAAAAACATAAAATAGGGCTTTTCGGGAAAAGTTGACTTTTTGGTCAAAGTCAACGCTGGCGTCAGCGGCCAAAATCAACGGTGACATCATGCTGACGTCACTGGTCCAGTGGCTGAATCGGCGAGTTGACTCACTGGGTTGACTCGGGCGAGTTGACTCGGTCAACGGGTCGAGTCGGTCGGTCAGCGGGCTTGGTTTACCATTGGGCTTGGGCCGGTTTGTTTGGACCGGTTTGGGTGGCTTTGTTCACGACTAGACCGGTTCTGAGCTGGCCAGTTCGTCAGCCACCATCCAAGGCGGCCGGGAATCGCCTTGGACGGCGCGTGAAGCCCACGCGCGGCATTTCCTGGTCGGAAAACACGTCGTACAACCCAAAAACGCTGAAAACAACCTTAAATCTAACCTATCTGAACCAAAAACCCATAAATTAAACCAAAACTCACCGAACTTACCCAAATCCGTACGAAATGGTCGGATTCTCGCGTAACCCCGATGAAGCCCGTACCGGCGTCGGACGAGTGGTCGAACGATTGGGTTTTGCTCGCCCAGCCACGAGGAAGACGATGGCAGCAACGACACGGCGAACGAATAATCGCGGCGGCCGAAAACCATGAAAAACGGTGGCAGAGGATATTTGGTTCCCGATGAACCTTCAAAAGGGACTCCACGGCAGCTGACGGCTCAACTGTGCAAGTGACCGGCAGGTTTGAGCTTGGAACGTGACGGTAGAACCGCTAGTGGTGGCGGTGTCGTACACCACTCGACGGTGGTGTAGATCGGAGCGACGATCGGCAAGGGGTAGGTGAGGGGTAGGGAGAACACTCTCGAAGCACCCTTTTTTTATTCGATTCAAAAAGAATACTCCCCTTTCGATAAGTGGGTAGTTCAGATATTTTTAACTATCACATACCATCAAAACACAGTTGAATACAAGGCTGGTGTAAGATTTAACTGAATATTGTCTTTAGCCCAACGGTTAAGGCTTAAGCTTGCCAAGCACATGTCATAGGTTCAACACCCCATGGTAGCACCCTCTCCCATTATTCTTTTTTTTTCTTTCTACTTTCACCCCTTTCATTTCCATTTTATTGTTTTCATTCATTTTTTCATTTTTTGGAAATTATGTGCATATATTTTTGGAGTGTTACACATATCCTCATCACAGAGAACAAAGATTTAATCATCGTACGCGACATTGTTAAATCAGTTCACTAGGTCATTTAAAAACCTCCTTTGAGACTAGTAGTCTCGCAAAACGGGATGTCCAACCAATATACTTGGATTATATCGAAGTTGTGTCTCTAATTGAATAATGATTTACCATGTTTGCATTCACTTCAAGGAATGAAACAGATCCAATAATTGCATGGAATAAACTTCATGCTTGCATTCACTTCAGGGAATGCCTCCCATAAAACCTTTTTTGATCAAGATGATTTTCCGTAGCTTAAATTTGGGAGATTTTTATAGTCGAGTTCCTCGACGTAAAAGAACTATTGCTTTTGAGCAAAATCATCATGGTTTATCGTACTTTAAAAACCATAATTTAAAGAATAAAAACAAAAATAGAGTTTACCAATATTGATTTTCATCTCGAAGACAATGGAGTCGTAGCAAATAACGAAGACAATTTCTCATAATCTCTTTATGTCATGTCTCTTTCCAAGCCATTTAAAGACATGTAAAACTCAAAATATGGTTAAAATATCAATTATCATCAATATATTATATAACATATCGAGAAAAACATACCAAGCAATTACTGAACAAATTACATAATAGGTGAAATTACTAAATCATCACGTTTTCCATTGTACTATAAAGAGCCAAGTACAAATTAAGGTTAGATTGTCGAATATTACAGAGAGTGGTGCAATGAGGATGATCGTGCTCTTTGATGAGAGGGTAATCACGATTCTTTGATGAAGGATTGCACTCATGAGCTCCCTTTTTTCTTAAAAAATATGAGAAAAGTAATTAGTGAATAGTAATAAAGGTATTATTTTAGTGAAATTACCGCCACTACGTGGTTACACTAATTCCAAAAAAAACTAAAAGATCATGAGAAAGATATTGTTAAACAAAAAAACAAATAAGAAAAAGAACTTATCTTCAATTCACCCTAAAATTAATTCTTTTGGGATTCAAATTACGAAGACTTCAGATGGTTAGAGTATCATGTTGATAACGTGTTGTGAGAACAACAAACAAGAATAAAAGAACAAAGAAATGAGAGAAAGAGAGAGATTTGTATTATTCTCAACATATAGACTTGTGTACAATGCCTTCAGTAAATCATCTATTTATAGGCATAAAAAGTACATAATACATTCAACTCTAATTAATGTAGATAATATTTCTAATGATAAAGTAAGTCAAATCTCCTTGATAAAGTTCTTATCATGATAGACATCTACATAGATAAATATTCATAACAATTATATAATTTTAAATTTATTTGATGAGTGATACATGAAGTGCACGGGACTGCCACATAAGTTGTTTTGTCAATATACTCAAAATTTTAACAGTTTAATCATTATTTTATTAAAATAAAACAATTTATAAAAAAAGGGCTGAAGACCAAAACTAGTTCGAAAATAGAAAGGAACTAAATTGATAAAAGATACAAACATTAAAGACTAAATTTGACATTTATATTATAAATTAATGGCTTGAGTGCTATTTTTACCCATGTAGTAGTCTTAAATTATTGATTTCGCCTATATGGTATTTTTGCATCAATTTGACCTTTGAAATTATCAAATTACATCACCGTTTGTCTCTTTACTTGATTAATTAAATTTATACGAATACTTTTATGTTTCATTATCACTTTAGATTGATAAAATGTTTATTTGGGTTTGAGATTTAGAAAATAGGGTTAGAGTATTAGTCAAGGGGGAAACAGTGATGCAATTCAACTACTTCAGGGGCCAAATTGATGTGAAAATACCATAGGGGCGAAACTGATAAGTCGAGACTACTACAGGGGCAAAAATAGCCCTTAAGCCTAAATTAAATTTTATTGAGTAGTTAATAAATTTATAATTTAACATAAAAATTAGGGTAAAGTTCACAAACGGTCACTAAACTTTGGTTAATTATTCAATTTGGTAACCAAACTTTCAATTGCTTCAATGTTACCATTAAACTTTTTGATTTGTTTCAATTTGGCCACTGAGTTCTTAATGGACGTTAAGGAAGTGACATGGCAGTTAATAAAATTTGTATAATAACACATTTAGCCCTCTGTAATTGCATATTTAAACAATTCAGTCCTAATTTTAAAAATAAAAATAAATTTGACCATCAATATTTACACATTATTTTAATTTGGCCCTATTTTTAATTAAAAATAATTTAACCATCTCTAAACTTACCTTCCAAACAGCTAGATAGTCGATTATCGGTTGCTTGACCTTGACTAAACCAATAATGATCATTGTTCAGACAGTCTTTTGCAGCCTACAGGTCCAGTTCTTGTTCTTCACTGGCCTTCTACCAAGGCAAATCGGCAAGAAGCTCCAAGTAGACACGTGAACTATTGTATCCAGGTTGTTGCGATTTTGCGGTTGCATTTTCTTAAGCCTCCTGAAATGAAAATAATAGGAAAATTTTGTTCAAAATCTTATCCAATTTAAATAGAGAGTACAAGGAGTTTGGATCACATAACTTCTACAAGAACACAAAAGAAAACAAGAAAGGCGAGGAAATGATGCGGTCACATAACTTCTACAGAGCAATATCTTTTCGGGTTTTGGGTTTGAATTTTAGGTTTATGGTTTTAGTGTTTAATGTTTAATGTTTAAAGTTTATGGGCTTGAGGTTTTGTGTTTATGTATTTTGGGTTTTAAGTTTATAGCTTAGGGTTAAATTATTTTTAATTAAAAATAGGGGCAAATTGAAATAATGTGTAAATATTGAGGGTTAAATTTATTATTATTATTCGAATTAGGATTAAATTGTTTGAATGTACAAATGCGGAAGACTAAATATGTTATTATACAAATTTTTTTAACTGACACGTCACTTCTTTAACGTCCGTTAAGAACTTAGTGGCCAAATTGAAGCAAATCACAGCGTTTAATGGTAACATTAAAGCAATTAAAAATTTGGTTACCAAATTGAATAATTAACCAAAATTTAGTGACCATTTGTAAACTTTACCCTAAAAATTAAAAACATCTCCTTCTTGAACGAGTCGAGTATAGATATTGAACTTACTTTTCAATGAATCTACTTGATAATTATTTTTTTGGTTGCCCTTAAGTTTTCAGGGGTTCACCCTGACTAATATGGACTGACTTGCGTCGCATACCTGATTTTAGTGGGCGAGTTTCTCGACAAGAATTTTCTCCATACACAACGTCTCGAATTCAAGGTCTGCTTAAGCAGAACCAAACTGCTTACCAGTTGAACCAACATGTTGGTGATAACTATTTTTTTAATACATCATTTAAAAAATAACAAAAATATGTGATTATGTAGTCCTAAATTAATCTACAAATAAACATGTTGAGATTTTTTTTAATTTCATCATTTGAAATTAAATTAAGAATATTACTATTATATTTTATTATTTATAGTTTTGTTTTTGTAGTTTTTATATAACAAATAAATAAAATTGTTTTAACTATTTTAAGAAAAATTTGTAAAAATATTTTCGAGTGATACTAACGCTCTAAAACATGTTTTCAAAACTATTTAGCGTTTAACAATGGTTTTAGAGTTGATCGAAGCATTTTCAAAGTGTTTTAATGATTTTAAAGGGATTATGATTTATGTGGCTCAATAGTCAATATTGATGCATCAGTTTTTGTATTGATACATATTAAAAAAGTAGCCATAGGTTCTTTAAAAATATTATAGTATCGATATCCCTTTTGTTTCAAATGACTACACTCGTTTAAAGGTATCGATATTATTATTTGCGAGTAAAAACATGCAAATTAAATATTACATATTGTTATTTATTCCCTATAATAATATTAAGACCGTTAAAATTTTAATGATGCGGTATAAATATAATTTCATGACACTCAAACATCAATAAAAATATATTTCCAAATATCAAAGTCTATGAATTAAGGGGAGTTCTAGGGAACAACCTTTAAATACAGGCTAAAAAATAACAGACCTATTTACCGGATAAAAAGCGGTACATAAATTGTTACAACAAATATACATAAATTGGTACAAATTTGTAGGAGAAAACAGTATATACCTTTTTTATTACACAGTTTCATGAAGGTTCAAATGGCTTTTGTAGTTGTACGGAAATGTGTACATACATAATTTCTTACGCAAAAACATATTTTGTTACAAGTTTTATAAGGATTTGTGTATATACACATATTAGTAGCAAATGTACACAAATTAGTACAAATTTATAAGAGAAAATAATATATACCTTTTTTATTACACAATTTCACGAAGGTTCAAAATGACTCTTGTACTTGTAAGGAAATGTGTACATACACAATTTCTTACCCAAAAGCATACTTTGGTACAAGTTTTATTAGGATTTGTGTATATACACTTATTAGTAGCAAATATACACAAAATGGTACAACTTTTTAAGAGAAAATAGTATATACCTTTTTTATTACACAATTTCTCCAAAGTTCAAAATGGCTCATGTACTTGTAAGGAAATGTGTATATACACAAATGAGTACAAATTGTACACAATTGTAACAATTTTGTAAGAGAAAAATGTATATACTTTTTTTAATATGCTATTTCACTAAGGAGGCATCCATACCACCTTTAGGTGGTATTGATGCTGGTTTGGCATACATGAAAAAAAAGCTATTTTACCAAGAGGGCATTCTTACCACCTTTAGGTGGTATTGATGCTGGTTTGGCAGACATGAAGAAAAAAAAAAGCTATTTCACCAAGGGGCATCGATACCACCTTTAGGTGGTATCGATGCTGGTATGACAAACATGAAAAAATTGATATATTTGTTATACAAAATGTGTATGTACACAAAATATTACGAAATGTGCACCAAGGGGGCATCGATACACAAATTAGTACAAAAATGTACACAAATTGTTACAATTTTGTAAGAGAAAACGATATATACTTTTTTTACTACGAATTTTATTCAAGGGGGCATCGATACCACTTTTTTTACTACGATGCTGGTTTGGCAGACATGAAAAAATTAGTACATTTGTTATACAAAATGTGTATGTACACAAAATTACACAATGTGTATATAAACAAATGAGTACAAAATGTACACAAATTGTAACAATTTTGTAAGAGAAAAAGGTATATACCTTTTTTAATATGCTATTTCACCAAGGGAGCATCCATACCACCTTTAGGTGGTATTGATGCTGGTTTGGCAGACATGAAAAAAAGCTATTTTACCAAGGGGGCATCCATACCACCTTTAGGTGGTATTGATGATGGTTTGGCATACATGAAAAAAAAAAGCTATTTCACCAAGGGGGCATCGATACCACATTTAGGTGGTATCGATGCTGGTATGACAAACATGAAAAAATTAGTATATTTGTTATACAAAATGTGTATGTACACAAAATATTACGAAATGTGCACCAAGGGGCATCGATACACAAATTAGTACAAAATATTACAACTTTGTAAGAGAAAACGATATATACTTTTTTTTACTACGAATTTTTATCAAGGGGGCATCGATTGGTTTGACAGACGTAAAAAAATTAGTATATTTGTTATACAAAATGTGTATGTACACAAAATATTACACAATGTGCATATACACAAATGAGTACAAAATGTACACAAATTGTAACAATTTTGTAAGAGAAAAGGGTATATACCCTTTTTAATATGCTATTTCACCAAGGGGCATCCATATCACCTTTAGGTGGTATTGATGCTTGTCACATCCCAAAAACCGATCTAGTCGAAATTAGGTTCCGGTGACCGAATATTTTATATCGGTTCTATAAATTATTTGATCTTATTAATTGTTCGGGTTTATTATTATTAGATTATTCGGGTCTAGTAGAAATTAGGTTCGAAACTTATTTATTTGGTTTATTATTATTATTATTATTATTAAAAATAAAGAAGAGGATTTAGGAGGATTGCCGTGTAAGGCAAATCCATCATATTGCAAATGGAAAATCAAGTCATGAAAACAAATAGGCTAAAAAAAAAGATGCAAGTGGAATTGCCACCAATTGTGGCTATGATTTGAAATTAGAATCTGGCAAATTGCTATAAATAAGAAGGAAATGGTACACGGCAGATCCACCTAAAATATTTAGGTAAAGTAAGCATAATGGGAAATATAGTGGAAACACCATATGAAATTATTGAATAAAAAAAAATATATGGTGGGGGGGAATAGTTCACGGCAAGTAGTATAAAAGGGGAGGAGAGGTGATTGGAATATGCACGGCCTATTGAAGGAAATTAGTAAACATACGATCCAATGTTTGATTGGTAGTCTGATATTTTCGATATAGTAATATCGAATTTCTACCGATGACGGGGTAAGCTCAAATCTCTAGTTAGTTTAAGTTTCGGTATCGAGTTGATTAATATTTTTATATATATTCGATACTGTTTTATTGATTAGTTTTTATTAATTATCATAGTACACGAGGTCGATTCGGAACAACCGTCAAGCCCAAGAAATAATAATAAAGAACCGGTCTATCAAGGTGAGTGAAATAAATTAAAGTTGAGATTAGAGTCTCAACTACCTATAATTTGATGTTAGTATTTATATTAAGCATGAAATTGAATTAATTAAAGGTTAGTAAATGATAAGGGTAAAAGGAATTCGGATTTGTAAACTGTCCTGTAGAAAACTGCATTTTTGAGCATGTTAGAGTCATTTCTGGAAAAAGTGTTCTTCTACAAAGTTGTAGAGAACAAAATTTTACATGAAATAGAGGTATGATTTGCTCAAAAATGTTAAGTATAGGTCTTTGAATTGTTGTTAGAAGTTGACGGGACTAAAACTGAATGAATCTGGAATCTGCTGTACTAAATGGTAAAATTCGAAAATTATAGGGGCTTAAATAATGCCAATAAAATTCTGAAAATTTATGATTGAAACAGGGGATTCATGAAATGAATGAAATTAAATGGTCAAGCTTGAATTAAGTCTCAATTGGTAGGTTAAATCAATTTAGATCACATATAAGATTATTAAAGAATAAAAGGGGACTGTTTTGTGGAAATTAATAAATTGAGGACTTACATGTCCTATTTTTGAGGTTACTGTATTATAAAAATAATGTTATAAGATTAATTTAAATGTGGTTAAAAGCTCAAGATTAATAGTGTAGTGAAACATAGATTATAAATACACTAAAGTCACAAATTAAGCATAGACAGATTAAGTTTCTGAAAATGCCTTATGTTCAAGTAATAAACTGTATTAATAGGGAAATGATAAAATTATATGCCATACATAGTTATAAAGGTGTGTTTATAAGATTTCCAGAATGGTAAAGAACTCCTTATTTGGAGTTGTGAGTAAAAAGATATGAATTTTTGAGTAAGTAAATGTCATAAAAACAGGGTAACAGTTTGCCCCTAAATCTGCATCAACATCGACTTTAGAAATTCATTATAAATTGTATAAGCGGAACTAAAAGCTATAATTTATATCGTTTAAAAGGTTATTCAGTCTAGTTTCGTTTAAAACAAACGAAATCAGATTTTGAGTTATAGAACATTTTATATAAATATTTCTTTGAGGATAATGCAAGCTGCCTAATGTACTAAATGATATATTTCTTTAATGTTTGGTTAGAAAAGAGTAGAAATGAAGGAAACCACAAAGTTGGAGAATAAGGAAAATGTCTCTAAGCTTGGATTGAGGTGAGTGTAGATGCATTTGTCTCGGGTGACACGGTGTCATTCCGATCTTTGTTTTTATGTTCTGATATGTGATTGTAGTTGTGTCAAGGGATAGGCTCGGTGCCTTCCCGTTGCATTAATTATGAATTTATCTGCATTTGGTAAGTGCCTTGTATTACTTTGATATGTTCGAATATGACTACGAAATGCTATCTGATATGGAGCTACGGCTCATCTTGTTATTTCATATGATATGATATGAAAATCATGGACTATGTGAATTTGTGTGTATTTATGGACGTTGGATACAATTGGCATGCCATAGGATTATTCGAGCTCACCATGTAAGGGAGGACTACGGTCCAGGGCTACGGCCTATATGTGGGAGATAAAAGGATGGAAGTGTAAGGGATACATGGAGCTACGGCTCAGGGCTACGGCTCATTACTGATTCATGATATGGTGTACAGGGTATCCGCGTATCCAATGGTACCAATATATTATGTGTTTGATACATTATGCTATGTTATGATCATGATATGATATTATGTTTTGTTATGAATATACATGGAGCTACGGCTCAGGGCTACGGCTCATTACTGATTCATGATATGGTGTACAGGGAATCCGCGTATCCAATGGTACCAATATATTATGTGTTTGATACATTATGCTATGTTATGATCATGATATGATATTATGTTTTGTTTTGAATATACATGGAGCTACGGCTCAGGGCTACGGCTCATTACTGATTCATGATATGGTGTACAGGGAATCCGCGTATCCAATGGTACCAATATATTATGTGTTTGATACATTATGCTATGTTATGATCATGATATGATATTATGTTTTGTTATGAATATACATGGAGCTACGGCTCAGGGCTACGGCTCATTACTGATTCATGATATGGTGTACAGGGAATCCGCGTATCCAATGGTACCAATATATTATGTGTTTGATACGTTATGCTATGTTATTCTCATGATATGATATTATGCTTTGTTATGAATATAAAGTATGACATGTTATTGCATTATGATCATTTTTGGAAGCATGCTACATGACATAACATGTTCATTCATTGTCATTGGCTACCTCGCTTAGACTATGTAAGTCTAATGCATTCATTGCATAACATTTCAGGTTAAGGAAAGTAATAGATCGAGATCGGGATTAGTTGGAAGATTGGCAAGTCACTACAATTAAAGAGTAATGTGTTTTGTCCTTATGAACTCCTAGTATGGTGGCAAAGTAGTTAAAGTAATTATACTAATCTTGTGGGCCTACTATTGTGAAATTTTGCCTATATTTTGTATAAGGTTTTAAAGCTAGATTGACTATTGAGTTAGTAATAAAATTGACATAATTGGTACTAAAATATTGATTAAAGGATTCTAAGATTTTTGTGAGTTGTTAGGCTCATTTAAATATGTAAAGAATTTTAGTAAGATAATTCAAAAAGAAATAGATTTGAATACTTTACAAAATAGTCACTAAACATTACATCGTCTAATCAGATAGGTAAATGACCTCCGTTAGTAATGAGATTTTACAGGCTAATAATTAGTAAGTTTAATTTCAGTATAATATCATGAATTTCAGATAAGGACCCCTAATTTGTAAAAATTACAAATTAGTCCCTAAGTTTGAAAAAGTTTAAAATTGACCCCAATTCAAGAAAGTTGTTAATAAGTTGAGTGTTAAGTCTTAAAAGAGATTAATAAAATATGCCGAAATGATTTTTGAACTTTGGAATAAGTTCTGATTTCTAATATGTTATGTCACTAAAAGATTTATGTCTCCGATCTCCGTATTGTTTTTCGGTAGCGCCCTTCGACCCGGTGCTCTACCAGGCCGGGAAGGGGGTGTTACATTAGTGGTATCAGAGCTAGAGTTTAGTCGGTTCTGGACTAAACTTATGCATGTTTGTATTGTTTGTTATGTTACTTTGCCACCTAGGAGTTATTTATTGAGTATTGTGACTTGCCGATTAATTCGATCTCTTTATGTTTAGATGTCTAAGTTCAGTCAGGCTCGTATAGATGAGCATATTCTTGTCGGAGAAAATTCGAGGACGAATTTTCTTTAAAGGGGGAGAGAGTTGTCACATCCCAAAAACCGATCTAGTCGAAATTAGGTTCCGGTGACCGAATATTTTATATCGGTTCTATAAATTATTTGATCTTATTAATTGTTCGGGTTTATTATTATTAGATTATTCGGGTCTAGTAGAAATTAGGTTCGAAACTTATTTATTTGGTTTATTATTATTATTATTATTATTAAAAATAAAGAAGAGGATTTAGGAGGATTGCCGTGTAAGGCAAATCCACCATATTGCAAATGGAAAATCAAGTCATGAAAACAAATAGGCTAAAAAAAAAGATGCAAGTGGAATTGCCACCAATTGTGGCTATGATTTGAAATTAGAATCTGGCAAATTGCTATAAATAAGAAGGAAATGGTACACGGCAGATCCACCTAAAATATTTAGGTAAAGTAAGCATAATGGGAAATATAGTGGAAACACCATATGAAATTATTGAATAAAAAAAAATATATGGTGGGGGGGAATAGTTCACGGCAAGTAGTATAAAAGGGGAGGAGAGGTGATTGGAATATGCACGGCCTATTGAAGGAAATTAGTAAACATACGATCCAATGTTTGATTGGTAGTCTGATATTTTCGATATAGTAATATCGAATTTCTACCGATGACGGGGTAAGCTCAAATCTCTAGTTAGTTTAAGTTTCGGTATCGAGTTGATTAATATTTTTATATATATTCGATACTGTTTTATTGATTAGTTTTTATTAATTATCATAGTACACGAGGTCGATTCGGAACAACCGTCAAGCCCAAGAAATAATAATAAAGAACCGGTCTATCAAGGTGAGTGAAATAAATTAAAGTTGAGATTAGAGTCTCAACTACCTATAATTTGATGTTAGTATTTATATTAAGCATGAAATTGGATTAATTAAAGGTTAGTAAATGATAAGGGTAAAAGGAATTCGGATTTGTAAACTGTCCTGTAGAAAACTGCATTTTTGAGCATGTTAGAGTCATTTCTGGAAAAAGTGTTCTTCTACAAAGTTGTAGAGAACAAAATTTTACATGAAATAGAGGTATGATTTGCTCAAAAATGTTAAGTATAGGTCTTTGAATTGTTGTTAGAAGTTGACGGGACTAAAACTGAATGAATCTGGAATCTGCTGTACTAAATGGTAAAATTCGAAAATTATAGGGGCTTAAATAATGCCAATAAAATTCTGAAAATTTATGATTGAAACAGGGGATTCATGAAATGAATGAAATTAAATGGTCAAGCTTGAATTAAGTCTCAATTGGTAGGTTAAATCAATTTAGATCACATATAAGATTATTAAAGAATAAAAGGGGACTGTTTTGTGGAAATTAATAAATTGAGGACTTACATGTCCTATTTTTGAGGTTACTGTATTATAAAAATAATGTTATAAGATTAATTTAAATGTGGTTAAAAGCTCAAGATTAATAGTGTAGTGAAACATAGATTATAAATACACTAAAGTCACAAATTAAGCATAGACAGATTAAGTTTCTGAAAATGCCTTATGTTCAAGTAATAAACTGTATTAATAGGGAAATGATAAAATTATATGCCATACATAGTTATAAAGGTGTGTTTATAAGATTTCCATAATGGTAAAGAACTCCTTATTTGGAGTTGTGAGTAAAAAGATATGAATTTTTGAGTAAGTAAATGTCATAAAAACAGGGTAACAGTTTGCCCCTAAATCTGCATCAACATCGACTTTAGAAATTCATTATAAATTGTATAAGCGGAACTAAAAGCTATAATTTATATCGTTTAAAAGGTTATTCAGTCTAGTTTCGTTTAAAACAAACGAAATCAGATTTTGAGTTATAGAACATTTTATATAAATATTTCTTTGAGGATAATGCAAGCTGCCTAATGTACTAAATGATATATTTCTTTAATGTTTGGTTAGAAAAGAGTAGAAATGAAGGAAACCACAAAGTTGGAGAATAAGGAAAATGTCTCTAAGCTTGGATTGAGGTGAGTGTAGATGCATTTGTCTCGGGTGACACGGTGTCATTCCGATCTTTGTTTTTATGTTCTGATATGTGATTGTAGTTGTGTCAAGGGATAGGCTCGGTGCCTTCCCGTTGCATTAATTATGAATTTATCTGCATTTGGTAAGTGCCTTGTATTACTTTGATATGTTCGAATATGACTACGAAATGCTATCTGATATGGAGCTACGGCTCATCTTGTTATTTCATATGATATGATATGAAAATCATGGACTATGTGAATTTGTGTGTATTTATGGACGTTGGATACAATTGGCATGCCATAGGATTATTCGAGCTCACCATGTAAGGGAGGACTACGGTCCAGGGCTACGGCCTATATGTGGGAGATAAAAGGATGGAAGTGTAAGGGATACATGGAGCTACGGCTCAGGGCTACGGCTCATTACTGATTCATGATATGGTGTACAGGGTATCCGCGTATCCAATGGTACCAATATATTATGTGTTTGATACATTATGCTATGTTATGATCATGATATGATATTATGTTTTGTTATGAATATACATGGAGCTACGGCTCAGGGCTACGGCTCATTACTGATTCATGATATGGTGTACAGGGAATCCGCGTATCCAATGGTACCAATATATTATGTGTTTGATACATTATGCTATGTTATGATCATGATATGATATTATGTTTTGTTTTGAATATACATGGAGCTACGGCTCAGGGCTACGGCTCATTACTGATTCATGATATGGTGTACAGGGAATCCGCGTATCCAATGGTACCAATATATTATGTGTTTGATACATTATGCTATGTTATGATCATGATATGATATTATGTTTTGTTATGAATATACATGGAGCTACGGCTCAGGGCTACGGCTCATTACTGATTCATGATATGGTGTACAGGGAATCCGCGTATCCAATGGTACCAATATATTATGTGTTTGATACGTTATGCTATGTTATTCTCATGATATGATATTATGCTTTGTTATGAATATAAAGTATGACATGTTATTGCATTATGATCATTTTTGGAAGCATGCTACATGACATAACATGTTCATTCATTGTCATTGGCTACCTCGCTTAGACTATGTAAGTCTAATGCATTCATTGCATAACATTTCAGGTTAAGGAAAGTAATAGATCGAGATCGGGATTAGTTGGAAGATTGGCAAGTCACTACAATTAAAGAGTAATGTGTTTTGTCCTTATGAACTCCTAGTATGGTGGCAAAGTAGTTAAAGTAATTATACTAATCTTGTGGGCCTACTATTGTGAAATTTTGCCTATATTTTGTATAAGGTTTTAAAGCTAGATTGACTATTGAGTTAGTAATAAAATTGACATAATTGGTACTAAAATATTGATTAAAGGATTCTAAGATTTTTGTGAGTTGTTAGGCTCATTTAAATATGTAAAGAATTTTAGTAAGATAATTCAAAAAGAAATAGATTTGAATACTTTACAAAATAGTCACTAAACATTACATCGTCTAATCAGATAGGTAAATGACCTCCGTTAGTAATGAGATTTTACAGGCTAATAATTAGTAAGTTTAATTTCAGTATAATATCATGAATTTCAGATAAGGACCCCTAATTTGTAAAAATTACAAATTAGTCCCTAAGTTTGAAAAAGTTTAAAATTGACCCCAATTCAAGAAAGTTGTTAATAAGTTGAGTGTTAAGTCTTAAAAGAGATTAATAAAATATGCCGAAATGATTTTTGAACTTTGGAATAAGTTCTGATTTCTAATATGTTATGTCACTAAAAGATTTATGTCTCCGATCTCCGTATTGTTTTTCGGTAGCGCCCTTCGACCCGGTGCTCTACCAGGCCGGGAAGGGGGTGTTACAATGCTGGTTTGGCAAACATGAAAAAATATGTTATTTCACCAAGGTGGTATCGATACCACCTTTAGGTGGTACCGATGCTGGTATGACAAACATGAACAAATTGGTACATTTCTGTTCTTCGATTTCTCTTTCATCTACAAATCATTTTTTTTCGAGAATTTTTCTTGGGCTATTTTTGTTCTTCTATAGACTTCCAATGATGAGTTTTTTTTCTTAATTAACTTAAAAAATCTCTGCAATTTCTTTAGGTCGTGCTCAAGAAGAATGGACAGACGCGTCAATGGCGGGAGGGGTTTTTTGTTTTCTTTAGCAGCACAATCTGCTCGTCCAGATTCCCATGCGAGTTAGAATTCACCGAAGACCCCATCGTTTCTTCTCTTATAACTTTAGATTCCGAAATTTTTTTCTCAAAATGAGAATTATGTAAAAGATTTCTGGAAAGAGAAGTAGAAAAGGGTAAAGGAAAAAGAAATGAAGCGTTGGTGAAAAAGAGCCAATGCTTTTGTGAAAGATAGAGACGAAAACATGTTTTTAATCCAACGGCCACTATAAAAGTGGCTTCATCCAATGACCTAAATTAATGGTTGATATTTAGTTGGTATTTAAGCCGCCTGTTTTTAGAATTGGCCAGGAATTTAATGTTCAGATCTTTCAAATCTTTATACTCTTCACTTTTCATTTGTAAACGCATGTTAGGCCGTGAGATATTTGTTTATTCAAACGTTTCACTAGACTAGTGAATGTTTAATTTATAAACACACTTTTGAAAGGTACATCTTTATTTATTACTCCATATGTCCCATATTTTTTGTCCATTATTGACTAAGCACATAGTTTTAGGAGATCAAATTAACCACATGCCAAGTCATATAAAATATATGAAGTGACCAAATTACCCTCTAAAATGTCAAACTATTGTTTATAGCGGGAAACTATTAAAAGCATGATTTTTTTTGAAAACCCAACTAAATAATAGGCGCCAAATTAGATTTGGCTAAAATTGTGTTTTAAATTTTAAATGTAATTGCCAAAATTTCAGCCAAAAATTTCGCACCAAATTTTAAGCGACCATTTAAAATTTTTTTCATCACTTTTAAATCACTTAACAAGATTAAACCATCGTTCTTCTTTTTATTTTCTTTTTTCATGCTTTGAACCAATATCAGTGAGAATTTTCTCTTATCTTTCATGATGAATTCTGAATATACAAATATCAGAATGGAGTTTTTTCTAGTATCGACAAATAGTAGAGAGCGAAATAAGCAATTAAGCAAAGAGTAAAGACAAGCTTTGATTGAAACTCTGTTAAAACATAGCAACAATGGAAAGCTATCAAAAGGCTCCATAAGTCAAACTGCAGATATGTTCTTAGTTTCTACAAAGACTGTGAGTAGATTGTAGAAAAAAGTAAAAGAATTTGTGGAGCAAGGCATAATGATTGATGTTAGTAGTATGTATCATCGAAGGACAAAGAAGAGGATTTCTATGGATATGGATCGTATTTTAGAAATTTCACTTCGTAGACGAACAAATATTCGTTCGATGGCCAAAGATTTAAACATGTCAAAGTCTACTCTTCATCGTCGAATTAAAGAAGGTTTCATCAAGCCACACACTAATGCTATAAAGCCTTATTTGACTGATGTAAACAAAAAAGTCAGATTGCATTTTTGCTTATCAATGCTTGAGCCAGGTACTATCACCACAAATCCTTTGTTTATTGACATGTTTAATATAGTGCATATTGATGAAAAGTGGTTTTATTTATCAAAAACATCAGAACGGTACTATCTTCATCCACAAGAGGTTGAACCTTTTCATAGTTGCAAAAGTAAAAAGTTTATCACCAAAGTAATGTTCTTAGCTGCAATGGCTCGACCTCGCTTTGATGAATTTTCTAATTGTATATTTTTTGGAAAAATAAGAATTTTTCTATTTATATTCAAAGAACCAGCAAGACGAAATAGCAAAAATAGGCAAGCTGGAACCTTAGAGACTAAACCGATATTATCAGTAACTAAAGATGTAACAAGGTCATGCTTGATTGATAAGGTTCTACCAGCTATTAGAGCTAAATGGCCTAGTTCTAGTGACAAGAGAATTTTCATTTAACAATACAATGCAAAGCCTCACATTGACATTGATGATGAGCAATTCTTGCAAGCTGCAAGTGTGGGTGATTTTAATTTTTAGCTATTTTTTCAACCTCCAAACAGTCCTGATTTAAATGTGTTAGATCTTAGATATTTTAGAGCAATACAATCTTTGCAGCATCAAGAATCTCCTACAAACATTGATGAATTGGTGAGAACTGTAGAAAAATCATTTGATGAGTTATCACCGGAAAGTTTAAACAATGATTTTTTAACATTGCAGTCATGTATGATCGAAATTATGAAGGTCAATGGAGCAAATAATTATTGGTTGCCTCATATAGGTAAGCAAAGGCTAGAAAGAAATGGTGAACTTCCCATTCAACTCCATTGTGATCGAAGTATTGTGCAAGAAGCTCTTTTGCAGATTCAACTTCAACCATAAGTGCAGTAAATGTTCTAGTTTAGGTACTGCTATTGACCTTTTTGTGATTTTTTGTTTAGTCGTTTTAATCTTTTTTGTAAACTTGAGTTATGGAGTATACAACTCAAGTAAAATGGTGATTGTGTTGAAGTTATAGAGTATATAAAATGCTTTTGTGTGTTTATTGTAAATTATCTGTAATGGAAAAAATTATCTTCTTATGAAACAAGCCTCTCCTGCATTTAGTTTTGAAGTTATATCTATGGCAGTTTTGTTTTTATGGCAGAAACAGATTTGATTTTTTATTTTTTGAATGATTATTATATTAAAATGCGTAAAGGGTAAAAAAAGAAGTATAAGTGTTGTTATCTTTTGACTTTTTTAATAAGACATTTTGAATGGGACAATTTTAAAAACTAAAAGGGACATTTTAAATGGGACCGAGGGAGTATTATTTTTCTACTACTTATGGGTCTAGTTAAAAATCTGAAGGGATAATATAAAAATGATAATTTTTAATGGTGGTCTTTTTGTTTAGGTCGTGTTTTATTTTTGTCACAAAAAAAATTGTTATTCTGATCACTTATATTTTCGACGTTTATCGTTTTAGTCACCCTAACGTTAACCCTGTTAATACAATGACGTGACACGTTAACAAGAAAAGTTAATTTTAAACTTGACTCTCAAACTTTTAAAACTTTATTTTTTTCACCATATTCACACAACAGCTACACAATCATCTCGTGAGACAATGTAGCAGTCCTCGATTCGAGTATTCGTGCAAAAATTAAAAAAAGGGTAAACTACATAAATGACCACCATACTATTAGTAAAGTCGCGATTTGACCACCTAACTTTTTTTCGAAGCAATAAAACCACCAAATTATTTAATTGGTTGCAATCTGACCACCAGCCGTTAAAAACTAACGGAAGGAGTGACGTGTGTAACACCCCTTGCCCGGTTACGAGCGAGCGATGTTACTATTCGGATGATAGACAGATTCATACATGTCAACTCATCAAACTTACAATTATATGAGATTTAATTCATATCAAGCTTGATTAACTTCAAACATAGTTCATTCATATCATCATATCCATATTTTCATAAACATTTATTAAGTCATTACGTAATATAAAATGTCTTAGTTTTATACAAACCACACTTAAGAATTACATGATTCATAATGCATGACAAACTAATTTAGACTATGCCACCAACTAGGAGTCTAAGCAAGATTATATCATACTTGTTCTTGGCTTGCGAAGCTCTCGAATCAGAACGGATGACTTTCGGATATCAAAGAACCTGTTATTTTGGAAGAAGGAAACAAAGAGAGTGATAAGTACACAGAATGTACTTAGTGAGGCAGTCCTAACTTTACTAGTTTCAATCTTTTAAAGTCTTATTCAATCTTTGAGGTTACTTAGCTAGGCTTAGCACACATTGAAATACCTAGCTAGTTCCATCAAAAACCAAGTTAACTTAACTAGTCTCATGTACTAACCAATAGGGCAGCAAACTTTTACAATTCAAGCTAACATGGACAACAAACAACATGTAATCTCATTGTCATCTTGGAAGCAACATTTCATAGTTTCACATCACAACATAGTTCATTTCGAATCTCAACCAAGTACACATATTCATTTCATATCATAAGGGCTAATACCCAACTTGTTCATTTAAACATATATCATTGTTCTAATAAATGTTTTGCCTTGGATGATTAATGAAATAGGTAATCAAGTCTTCATGTAACATGTAACATTAGATACTCAAAGTATCCATTTCTCATTTCAACATATAACAGGGGATGCATAGGCATCAATGGTGACTTACCACCATTCAATTATCAAGGTGACTAACCACCTTATCAGGTTTATAGGTGACTAACCACCATCCTGTAACAAAGATCAGGGGAGCTCAACGACTCTAAGGCATGCCCTTCTACCTATAGACACTAATCAACCCAAGGACTTTACTTATCTTTCTTTATTAACAAGTGCATTCACTTTGCCAATCATTCATAATTTCAAAGGCATTTAACCATTTCAATAGGCATATACATATAATCAATCAAGCATCATGGTAATATAAAATTCCAGCAAGTACATGAGATCATTTTCATTTTATGATCATCAAAAACCAGTAGCAAAGCTTATCATTTAGTCACATTTCACATAGCTCAAGTAATCAACACATCATAGCAACTAATCATATTTATGCTAAGCATGCTTATCTAACAAGCAATATACACTTAGATCAATATTTTTGCCTTTAATCCTTCTTCCTTATCATTTTAAATTTTACCAATCATTATTAAATTCATTTCATGCTTTCTTCATGTTATCTAAAAAAATAACAAGGTTAGGATACTAATCCCAACACTTTAAACAAAACTACACTCACAATACTCCAAGCTAGTTTGTCTCCTTAATGGTGATGCCTCTCCCTTTCTTCTTGGTTTGATCACCCCTTGATTCCTCTAATATCTCTTCACCAATATGCTCTTGATACATAAAATATCATATACAATACCCATTAGTAATTAATTCAAACATATAAATTCTTTTACTTAAACATAATCACTTAGAAAAGTGAATCTGCCCCCTAAACTGGCAGTTTGAGTAACCTCTACTAAACTGGTCATATCTTTTTACTCACAACTCCAAATAAGGAGTTCTTTACCATTCTGGAAAGCTTATAAACACACCTTTACAACCATGTATGGAACATAATTTTATCATTTCTCTATCAATACAGTTTATTACTTGAACATAGGGTATCTTTAGAAAACTAATCTGCCTATTTGTGACTTTAGTGT
The DNA here is from genome assembly GCA_030270665.1 of Hibiscus trionum. Classification (NCBI taxonomy): domain Eukaryota; kingdom Viridiplantae; phylum Streptophyta; class Magnoliopsida; order Malvales; family Malvaceae; genus Hibiscus; species Hibiscus trionum. Next base: position 4,971,942 of record BSYR01000016.1, read on the forward strand.
ATTTATAACCTATGTTTTACTACACCATAAATTTTGAGATTTTAACCATATTTACCTTCACATATTAACATAATAATTATGTTCCAGAAACCATGAAAACAGGGCATATAAGTCCTCAAATTATCAATTCTTATAAACTAGTCCATTTTGATCTTCTATGTGTTCTAATGATATTTAAACTATCAATTGATATATAATTCAAACTAAATTATTTATTTTTCATTCCTAAAATACCTCTCCTGTTTATAATAAATTTTCCAGAATTTATTGGCATCAATTAAACCCCTAAACATTTCGAATTTCATAATTTAGTCCAGCAGATTCCAAATTCATTCAGTTTCAGTCCCGTCATCTTTTAACAACAATTCCGAGACCTATACTTAACATTTTTGAACAAATAATACCTCTATTCCATGTAAAATTTTGTTCTCTACAACTTTGTAGAAGAACCCGTTTTCCAGAAATGACTCTAACATGCTCAAAAATGCAGTTTTCTACAGGACAGTTTACAAATCCGAATTTCTTTATTCTTTCTACCCTTATCTTTTACCAACCTTTAATTAATCTAATTTCATGCTTAATATATATACTAACATCAAATTAAAGATAGTTGAGACTCTAATCTCAACTCTAATTTATTTCACTCACCTTGATAAACCGGTACTTTATTTTTATTTCTTGGGCTTGACGGTTGTTCCGAATCTACCTTGTATACCATGATAATTAATAAAAACTAATCAATAAAACAGTATCGAATATATATAAAAATATTAATCAACTCGATACCGAAACTTAGACTAACCAATGATTTGAGCTTACCCCGACGTCGACAGAAATTCGATATTACTATATCGAATTTATCGAATCACCAATCGAACATTGGACTGTAATATTTATTTCTTCCTAATTTTTTTTTCCAATGCTCAATTCAATTCCCCCCTCCCCTATTTATACTAAACATGACCGACACTTCTTTCTCCAATTCCAATTTCTTCTTTAATTTGCTACCACATATAGTTGCAATTGCCACTTAGAATTTTCTTTTCATTTTCAAATTAATGAGTGGGTTGGTTAGCATCCACTTTATATCTTCTTTTTTTTTAATAATAATAATATTAATAAAAATAATAATAATAAACTATTATAAATTACCCCGAATAATATTTATTGGTTCAGATAAGATCGAATAAATTATTCAATCAGTAAAATATTCGGTCACCGGAATTTAATTCCGACTAGACCGTTTTTTTGGGATGTGACAACTCTCCCCCCCTAAAAAAAAATTCGTCCTCGAATTTTACCTGAATCGAACAGGTGAGGATATTGCTTTTTCATCGTGTCCTCAGGTTCCCACGTTGCTTCCTCGACGTTGTGATTTCTCCAAAGAACTTTGACAAGAGGAACACTTTTATTTCGAAGTCTTTTGACTTCTCGATCAAGGATTTGAACAGGCTCTTCTTCGTATGAAAGATCAGGATTGAGTTCAACTTCTTCAGGCTCAAGAACGTGAGACGGATCATATCGATATCTTCTGAGCATTGAGACATGGAAGACATTGTGTATCTTATCAAACTCCGGAGGAAGAGCGAGTCGATAAGCTACAGGACCAATTCTTTCAACTACTTCAAATGGTCCGATAAACCGAGGACTTAGCTTGCCTCTTTTGCCGAATCGGAATACTTTCTTCCATGGGGAGACTTTAAGAAATACTTTATCTCCCACTTGATGTTGAATGTCTCTACGTTTCAGATCGGCGTAAGACTTTTGGCGATCGAAAGCTTGCTTCAATCGAGAATGAATGATTTGGACTTGTTCTTCGGTTTCCCGAAGCAATTGTGGTCCCAAAACTTTATTATCACCGAGTTCAGACCAACACAGAGGTGTTCGACATTTTCTGCCATACAACGCTTCAAAAGGAGCCATTTGAATCGAAGATTGGAAGCTATTGTTGTAGGCGAATTCTACCAAAGGTAGTGATTTCTCCCAATTCTTTCCGAAGTCAATGATACAAGCTCTGAGCATGTCTTCGAGAATTTGAATTACTCGTTCAGATTGACCATCGCTTTGCGGATGAAAAGCTGTACTAAGATTCAGTCTGGTTCCGAGAGCTTTATGTAATGATTTCCAAAATCGAGCTGTGAATCGAGGATCTCGATCGGAGACTATTGAGATCGGAACTCCATGTAAACGAATTACTTCTCGGATGTATAATTCAGCTAAGGCTTCAAGACTGAGATTCATTCTCACCGGAATAAAGTGTGCTGACTTGGTGAAACGATCAACGATCACCCATATAGCATCGCACTTTCTTGGCGAACAGGGAAGGCCGGTTACGAAATCCATTGTGATCTGTTCCCATTTCCATTGCGGAAATTTGAGAGGTTGGAGTAAACCAGTAGGGACTTGGTGCTCGGCTTTAACCCTTTGGCAGTTCAAACATTTTGCTACATAGTCATTGATAGCCGTTTTCATTCCTGGCCACCAATACAAGAGCTTGAGATCCTTGTACATCTTAACTGATCCAGGGTGGATCGAAAAAGAACTTTGGTGTGCTTCTTGTAGGATTTCATCTTGTAATTCTTTGTTATTAGGGACACATATACGATCTTTAAAGTATAGAAGACCGTTCGACTTAACAAAGAAGTCAGAATTAGACTCAAGCTTAGAATTGATTTTCTGAAGTTCCGGATCAATTTGTTGAAGTTCTTTGATCCTGGTGATCAGATTAGATTGAACTTGAAGTTCATTCAGATAATTCCGAGCTTTGCATAGCCGAAAATGAGCATTGATAGCCAAAGAAGAGAGGTTCGGTTTTCGACTCAGAGCGTCGGCAACAATATTGGCTTTTCCAGGATGATAATCGATAGTCAGATCGTAGTCTTTGAGCAACTCTAACCATCTTCTTTGTCTAAGGTTCAGATCTTTTTGAGTAAGTAAATATTTTAGGCTTTTGTGATCAGTGAACAACTTGCATCTTTCACCGTACAAATAGTGTCGCCAAATTTTGAGTGCGAACACAATGGCTGCAAGCTCGAGATCGTGAGTAGAATAATTCAATTCGTGTTGCTTCAGTTGCCGGGAGGCGTATGCAATCACATTGCCTTCTTGCATCAGAACACATCCTAGGCCCGAGTGTGATGCATCGTTGTATACTATGAATTCTTTACCCGATTCGGGTTGAATAAGGACTGGGGCATGTGTTAGAGCTTGTTTGAGTTGGTCGAAGCTTCGTTGCTGCTTTTCCGACCACTCAAAGATTACATCCTTTCGAAGGAGTTTAGTTAACGGTGCGGCAATAGTGGAAAATCCTTTCACAAATCTTCGGTAATAGCCAGCTAATCCGAGGAAACTTCGGACTTCGCTCACATTTCTCGGAGGTCTCCAATCAAGAATAGCTTGAATTTTCTTAGAGTCAACTTTGATTCCTTCGGCAGAAATGATGTGTCCGAGGAATGAAACTTCGGATAACCAAAACTCACACTTAGTGAATTTGGCAAACAATTGGTGATTTCGGAGCGTTTGAAGTACAATCCGAAGATGATCAGCATGTTCTTCCTTGTTCCGGGAGTAAACAAGGATGTCGTCGATAAATACGACAACGAACTTGTCAAGATAGGGCTTGAATACTCGATTCATCAGATCCATGAATGCAGCAGGGGCATTTGTTAGACCGAATGGCATTACTAAGAATTCGTAATGTCCATATCGAGTTCGGAAAGCTGTTTTGGGTACATCTTCTTCTCTTACCCTCATTTGATAGTAACCAGACCGAAGATCAATCTTAGAGAACACGGCTGCGTGTTTGAGTTGATCGAACAAATCTTCGATTCTCGGTAGCGGATACTTATTCTTGATGGTTACTTTATTAAGTTGCCGGTAATCGATACAAAGCCGCATCGTACCATCCTTCTTTTTCACGAATAGGACAGGAGCACCCCAGGGAGATATGCTAGGTCGGATAAATCCTTTATCCTCGAGTTCTTGAATTTGCTTCTTTAGTTCTTTGAGTTCAACAGGTGCCATCCGATAAGGTGTAATGGACACCGGATTAGTTCCGGGTTGAACTTCGATTTTGAATTCAACTTCCCGAGTTGGAGGAAGGCCAGGGAGTTCCTCAGGAAAAACATCGGAAAATTCAGATACGACAGGCATTTCAGGTAAACTGAAATCAAGCTTGTCTTGCAATGCCATAGCGGCAAAAATAGAGGTCGGTTTCTTGTCTATCAATAGGATGGATTCTTTTCCTAAACCCCTTAAATATAACCTACGGTTTTGACAGTCTATCCAGGCTTCATGTTTTCCCAACCAATCTAGTCCTAAAACTAGATCAAATTCACATTTGGGTAAAACATATAGATTACAAGGAAAGGGTATATTTTGAATTGTTATCTGACAATCTTTACAGATCAAATTTATTGGCATACTACCTCCTATAGGGTTCGAAACAATTAGCCCAGTTTGTACAGTTTCAGGTTTCAATTTAAGTTCATCTAACAAGTATGAGCATATAAATGAATGGGTTGATCCCGAATCTATCAATGCGTAAACAGGTTTAAGGTTAAGTTCAACCGTACCCGCAATGACATCAGGAGACTCTTCTTCTTCCTTGCCACGAATGTGATAGACACGAGCTGGGACTCAGGACTCCTGATAAGTGGTGGCTTTTGACTGGGCAGCCTTACCTTTCCCGGGATTGTTCGACTGAACTTGTCTCGGATGTTTGCCTCGACTAGATGGTACAGAACTTTGGTTAGCCGGTCGAACAAAAGATTGATCATTTCGTTTTGGACAGTCTCGGATGTAATGATCGTCAGCGCCACAAGCATAACAGAGGTTCGCTTGGGTTCGGCATTGGCCAAAGTGATTCTTCTGACAGAATTTGCAAACAGGAGGTCTGTCGACATTTCCAGTACTGTTGATGGAAACAACCGGAGTAGCCATCTTGTTGGAGTGTTGGGGTTGGAAATTATTCCGAGTAAATGGTATATAGGAGGAGGATGATTCCTTCTGATGTTTCGGCTTCTTAGACCACTGAGACTTGTCGTCACTCTTCCGCTTCTTATCAGTTCGGAATCCACTCTTTCGTTTCTCGGCATTCTGCATCTTAGATTCAGTGGCGATGACCCGATTCACAAGGATTTGAAAATCCGTAATGTCAAGTGCTGTGAACATCGGACTCAATTCATCACTTAGCCCGTCGATGAACATTCTGCATTTATCTTTCTCGGTCTTGATGTACTCCGAGCCATACTTGCAGTATTTGCAGAAATCGGCAACATATTGTTCAATCGGCCGATTGGCCTGTTTCAGATGTAAGAATTTCTTCCTCCGATCAGCAAGGTATTGTTCGTTAATATATTTCTTTTTGAATTCATCAACGAAGAATTTCCATGTAACTGACTCGGCAGGGGCAGTTAGAGTCGTGGTTTCCCACCAACTTAGAGCTTCATCGGCTAGAAGTGCAATCGCACATTCAAGTTTATGTTCATCCGAACATTGGAGTTGGCGAGTTAAGATTTGGGTGGTTCTTTCTAGCCAATTCTCAGCTTCTTCCGGCTTTTCCTCGTTTTCACCGGTGAATGTAGTTGCTCGATGTTGTGCGAGCTTGTCGATAGGGGCTCGACTCGGTGTAGCAACCACCGGATTCGGTTGTTCTCGTCGGATGTTCGTTACTAATTGATCGAACATCTCCTTCATACTTAGGAGACATTCCCGCTGAGCACTTTGAACAGTTGGAATTGTCGGAGTTGTTTGATTAGGTTCAGGGGGCGGAGTCGGTTCTCGCGGTTCCGATCTTCTCGGAGGGTCCGCTTGCTCGAGAGGATTAGATTGTCCCGGAGCTTTGGTTTTCATCCTAACGCTACCATCCTCGTTAGATGATTCCCGAGGACTTTCATTATCACGAGCCAAAAGTGATTCGGACATTCTAATAAGACTTCAGAACAGATCGAAGTTAGAGAGCGCAATCGCAAGCAGTTCGATATAAAACTCCTAGGTGGCATAGTTTAACCTATATGATGCAATAGACCCGATTTAGTCCGAGAATCGACTAAACCGAAGCTCTGATACCAATTTATGTAACACCCCTTGCCCGGTTACGAGCGAGCGATGTTACTATTCGGATGATAGACAGATTCATACATGTCAACTCATCAAACTTACAATTATATGAGATTTAATTCATATCAAGCTTGATTAACTTCAAACATAGTTCATTCATATCATCATATCCATATTTTCATAAACATTTATTAAGTCATTACGTAATATAAAATGTCTTAGTTTTATACAAACCACACTTAAGAATTACATGATTCATAATGCATGACAAACTAATTTAGACTATGCCACCAACTAGGAGTCTAAGCAAGATTATATCATACTTGTTCTTGGCTTGCGAAGCTCTCGAATCAGAACGGATGACTTTCGGATATCAAAGAACCTGTTATTTTGGAAGAAGGAAACAAAGAGAGTGATAAGTACACAGAATGTACTTAGTGAGGCAGTCCTAACTTTACTAGTTTCAATCTTTTAAAGTCTTATTCAATCTTTGAGGTTACTTAGCTAGGCTTAGCACACATTGAAATACCTAGCTAGTTCCATCAAAAACCAAGTTAACTTAACTAGTCTCATGTACTAACCAATAGGGCAGCAAACTTTTACAATTCAAGCTAACATGGACAACAAACAACATGTAATCTCATTGTCATCTTGGAAGCAACATTTCATAGTTTCACATCACAACATAGTTCATTTCGAATCTCAACCAAGTACACATATTCATTTCATATCATAAGGGCTAATACCCAACTTGTTCATTTAAACATATATCATTGTTCTAATAAATGTTTTGCCTTGGATGATTAATGAAATAGGTAATCAAGTCTTCATGTAACATGTAACATTAGATACTCAAAGTATCCATTTCTCATTTCAACATATAACAGGGGATGCATAGGCATCAATGGTGACTTACCACCATTCAATTATCAAGGTGACTAACCACCTTATCAGGTTTATAGGTGACTAACCACCATCCTGTAACAAAGATCAGGGGAGCTCAACGACTCTAAGGCATGCCCTTCTACCTATAGACACTAATCAACCCAAGGACTTTACTTATCTTTCTTTATTAACAAGTGCATTCACTTTGCCAATCATTCATAATTTCAAAGGCATTTAACCATTTCAATAGGCATATACATATAATCAATCAAGCATCATGGTAATATAAAATTCCAGCAAGTACATGAGATCATTTTCATTTTATGATCATCAAAAACCAGTAGCAAAGCTTATCATTTAGTCACATTTCACATAGCTCAAGTAATCAACACATCATAGCAACTAATCATATTTATGCTAAGCATGCTTATCTAACAAGCAATATACACTTAGATCAATATTTTTGCCTTTAATCCTTCTTCCTTATCATTTTAAATTTTACCAATCATTATTAAATTCATTTCATGCTTTCTTCATGTTATCTAAAAAAATAACAAGGTTAGGATACTAATCCCAACACTTTAAACAAAACTACACTCACAATACTCCAAGCTAGTTTGTCTCCTTAATGGTGATGCCTCTCCCTTTCTTCTTGGTTTGATCACCCCTTGATTCCTCTAATATCTCTTCACCAATATGCTCTTGATACATAAAATATCATATACAATACCCATTAGTAATTAATTCAAACATATAAATTCTTTTACTTAAACATAATCACTTAGAAAAGTGAATCTGCCCCCTAAACTGGCAGTTTGAGTAACCTCTACTAAACTGGTCATATCTTTTTACTCACAACTCCAAATAAGGAGTTCTTTACCATTCTGGAAAGCTTATAAACACACCTTTACAACCATGTATGGAACATAATTTTATCATTTCTCTATCAATACAGTTTATTACTTGAACATAGGGTATCTTTAGAAAACTAATCTGCCTATTTGTGACTTTAGTGTATTTATAACCTATGTTTTACTACACCATAAATTTTGAGATTTTAACCATATTTACCTTCACATATTAACATAATAATTATGTTCCAGAAACCATGAAAACAGGGCATATAAGTCCTCAAATTATCAATTCTTATAAACTAGTCCATTTTGATCTTCTATGTGTTCTAATGATATTTAAACTATCAATTGATATATAATTCAAACTAAATTATTTATTTTTCATTCCTAAAATACCTCTCCTGTTTATAATAAATTTTCCAGAATTTATTGGCATCAATTAAACCCCTAAACATTTCGAATTTCATAATTTAGTCCAGCAGATTCCAAATTCATTCAGTTTCAGTCCCGTCATCTTTTAACAACAATTCCGAGACCTATACTTAACATTTTTGAACAAATAATACCTCTATTCCATGTAAAATTTTGTTCTCTACAACTTTGTAGAAGAACCCGTTTTCCAGAAATGACTCTAACATGCTCAAAAATGCAGTTTTCTACAGGACAGTTTACAAATCCGAATTTCTTTATTCTTTCTACCCTTATCTTTTACCAACCTTTAATTAATCTAATTTCATGCTTAATATATATACTAACATCAAATTAAAGATAGTTGAGACTCTAATCTCAACTCTAATTTATTTCACTCACCTTGATAAACCGGTACTTTATTTTTATTTCTTGGGCTTGACGGTTGTTCCGAATCTACCTTGTATACCATGATAATTAATAAAAACTAATCAATAAAACAGTATCGAATATATATAAAAATATTAATCAACTCGATACCGAAACTTAGACTAACCAATGATTTGAGCTTACCCCGACGTCGACAGAAATTCGATATTACTATATCGAATTTATCGAATCACCAATCGAACATTGGACTGTAATATTTATTTCTTCCTAATTTTTTTTTCCAATGCTCAATTCAATTCCCCCCTCCCCTATTTATACTAAACATGACCGACACTTCTTTCTCCAATTCCAATTTCTTCTTTAATTTGCTACCACATATAGTTGCAATTGCCACTTAGAATTTTCTTTTCATTTTCAAATTAATGAGTGGGTTGGTTAGCATCCACTTTATATCTTCTTTTTTTTTAATAATAATAATATTAATAAAAATAATAATAATAAACTATTATAAATTACCCCGAATAATATTTATTGGTTCAGATAAGATCGAATAAATTATTCAATCAGTAAAATATTCGGTCACCGGAATTTAATTCCGACTAGACCGTTTTTTTGGGATGTGACAACGTGGCAGTTAATAAAATTGGTATAATTACACATTTAGTCCCCGTTATTTGTACATTTTATCAATTTGGTCCTAATTTTAATAAATAAAATAATTTTATTATTTAATTAGGCTACGACACGTGTCGCCGTATTATTGGAGGATTTTATTTATATATTTTTAATTTAATAATTTTTATTTTGCTCCTCCAATCAGGTGGTGACATGTGTCACCAGATTGAAGGAGCAAAATTAAATAAACAAGCACTTTGCCCCCAATAGGATTCAAACCCAGGTTAATTGGGTTGAGAGTGAGCACGCTTACCACTAGGCCAAAGCAATCCTTGTGATTCATTTTACAAAATCCAATATATATGTTAGTTTTTGGTTTGCTCGAATTGAAAGGCGTTATACCCACTGTCATCCTTCGCCCCACCATCATCACCAGCACTTACAAAGAGCCCTTCCCCGGCTGGGTCGAAGGAAACAGGTTGCTCCATTCACTTCATTTTTCCGCATCAAGTTTTTGCACCAGAAATGTCACTTTATTCTTGAGGAAAGGCTCATATTTATTCGTGATTAGTGTTAAATGGAATCAATTCCGCTTTTGACCTGCGTTTCATTTGCAGGTTAGATATACATTTCTGAAAGGAGCCTTGAAACTTCTGATGCCACCCAAATACTTTATTGTCATTCAGGTATTCATTGGTTATTTCCTGTTGTATTTTCATATTGGTGGAATGTTATGATTTTTGGCCATTGTCGAACAGCTTGTGTATTAGCTCTCGTATTTTTCATTGGAATATAAAATATCATGTCATGTCCCCATTGGAATGTCTCAGGAATCCAGAAAAGGATCATGGCATGTCCCCATTGTATGTGATAGCGACGAGGAGGCATCAAGAACATGGCTTTGCATTACCCGCCCAGGTGCTTGTGAAGATGGAGATAAAACCTGTGAAATTGTTAATGTTCCCTGCTGCAAGTCAGCCATATCAGAAGCAGGCAATCCTAAGATTCTCTCAATTGAGAACAGAAATCATGAAATTTCTGATGATAAAACTACATCCATGACAGTGAACAGAAATCACGAATAAATATGAGCCTTTCCTCAAGAATAAAGTGGCATTTCTGGTGCAAAAACTTGATGCGGAAAAATGAAGTGAATGGAGCAACCTGGTTCCTTCGACCCAGCCGGGGAAAGGCTCTTTGTAAGTGCTGGTGATGATGGTGGGGCGAAGGATGACAGTGGGTATAACGCCTTTCAATTCGAGCAAACCAAAAACTAACATATATATTGGATTTTGTAAAATGAATCACAAGGATTGCTTTGGCCTAGTGGTAAGCATGCTTACTCTCGACCCATTTAACCTGGGTTTGAATCCTATTGGGGGCAAAGTGCTTGTTTATTTAATTTTTGCTCCTCCAATCAGGTGGTGACAAAATAAAAATTATTAAATTAAAAATATATAAATAAAATCCTCCAATAATACGGCGACACGTGTCGTAGTCTAATTAAATAATAAAATTATTTTATTTATTAAAATTAGGACCAAATTGATAAAATGTACAAATAGCGGGGGTTACATTGCAACCAATTTTATTAACTGCCATGTCACTCCTTCCGTTAGTTTTTAACGGCTGGTGGTCACATTGCAACCAATTAAATAATTTGGTGGTTATTGCTTCGAAAAAAAGTAAGGTGGCCAAATCGCGACTTTACTAATAGTATGGTGGTCATTTATGTAGTTTACCAAAAAAAAAAACATGAAGCAAAACAATACTTTTTAACACGGATCAAAATGTAAACATATTGCGGCTAAAAGGTCGTCTTAACTGGTGCAAGGACAGTTAATCCTTGAACAACGACGTTGCTGCATTTTAATGACAACCAATGTTAGAACATGATACCAATGTGCCAGCAACATGTTAAGGAAACTGATCAAACCTGCTATAAAACATTCTATAGGACTGTGGGTCCTTTCCCTTGATTCTATAATGTCTAGTATATACACACCTCTTAAGCTGTGGTATTTTAGAGGGAGGGGTTAGGGTTTGAGAATTTTTTTTAGAAGAAGGGAGTTTTTTGTGTGAAGATGATGAAAAGGTAAAATTTTATAAGTTTGAGGGTCAAATTTAAAAATAACTTTTTTATTAACGTGTCATGTCATCGTATTAATGAGGGCTAACTGCTGTGAGACTAAAACAATAAAAGTCAAAAGATCGGGTCAAACCAACTATCTCATAAAAAATGATCCACCAACGCCACAAGCTTTATTCATCGCACAACACCATGCAACCAAATAAGGATAAAATCAGCTTGTTTCCTCAAAAATTTGACTCTATATCATCCGTACACCAAGCTGACTTTGGAATAAAACATGGCTCGAATTCGCATATTCAAACTTTTTAAAACTTTACATTTTTACTAGAAATCATTCACGGAATATTTTTTAAAATAAATTTTTGTATAAAATATTTTGCTCACCTGCGTAAGTAAGTTCAACAAAATTTAGTATTTATTGGTACTAAACTTGTGCACCGCATATTAGATGCTAATCAATTATAAGTTTCATAATATAGTGCTAAATAAAAATAAAACATTTACTATCAAAATAAATAAATATTAACAAATATTAGAATATGATTCATAGTTTTCATATTTATAATATCATATTTCTTATAGTTTAATTTTTATTTTAATTATATTTTTCATACTTTATAATCTTTTAAATAATATTCTTTTGTATAAACAAATGATACTATAAAATAAACTCACGTACTTAAAATTAAATTGTATTCAAGAGAGAGAAAATGCATAATAAAAAAACTTTCAATTGTTTTTTTTTTCAATTGCACCCTTAAAATTACCATGTCACATCAGTAAGAATATTGATTGTCAATTGACTATTCGAAAATGGATTACTTGAAGAAAATGAAACTTTAAGGGGGCGTTTGGTTCGCGAAAAAGATCATTATTTGGGGGAATGATCTTTTCTAGAATCACATACCCACGTTTGGTTGGAGAGCATTCCCTCCAAGGGGTAATATTGTATTCTCAACCGTAGCCTTTTTTCATTAATTGGTGGGAATGTGATTCCCTTAGTTTTCTTAGGTATTTGTCAATTCCCACCATTTGGACCATATTACCCTCGAGTTAATGAATTTTGTTCACATGGATCCTTTATTTAATTTAATTAGACGATTAAATATGTTTGATGTAAATTAATAAGTTAAGACGTAATATTTTTAGACAATATTTTTTTATTTATAAGATGTTTATCATCTTATAAAATATTTTAGTAGGTACTTATAATATAATTTCTTATCAGTATTACACAATTTATTTACTTTAATTTACTTGACAATCTGTCACAAGTAATAAAAAATTAAAAATTGAACATATTAAAAGTTTAGCATTTAAAAACTTCACAAAAATATTTTAATAGAAGGTAACGATAGTACGTAAATATAAATTATATTTTTATTAAAAATAATTAATATAACAATTATATTAATAATATGATAAATATATCATTTTTGTAAATTTTAAATAGTGTAACAAAAATAATTCTACAACTTTTTGTGCATATGTTTTAATTTAATATTGAAAGTTTAACATGTTAAAAAAAATATAACACACGGTCAATTTAGTAAATTTCACTTCCAGATAATCTTATTTACCTCCAACTAAACACAATAATCGTACATTCCTACCAAATAAACGAAATAAGGTAATGTAACATTCGTACAATAATCTTATTCCCAGAAATAATCTTTCATTCCGTTAACCAAACGCACCCTAAGGGTTTAGTTAAAAAGAATAACAAAGATTAAAGGTTTTATTGTCATTAAACCAAATCTTAAAGGAGGTTTTTAGTGGTCATGTCTAATCTTGAAAAGATAGAGAAACACTGCATTTCATCGAAGATGAAAAAAAAACAAAGGCTTATGTCAAATTGACCTTCAACGAAAAATTAAAAAAACCAATTAAATTCTTATGAATTTTTATTATTTAATCGAGCCCTTAAAATTTAAATTACAATCAATTAGGTTATTAAAATTCAAATTGCGATCAATTTAGCTCTTTCATAACGTTGACTGTTATAGTTGACTATTAACTTAAAAGTAGTTATTATGATGGTGACATGTGGCACACTCTGGACGTGCCACATCATCACAACCGTAAATAATCTTTTAAAAATTTTAAAAATATAAAATATTATATTTAAATTTTTTAAAAAAATCTAAGAATATATTTAAAATTATAAAAATAGAAATAAAAGTATAAAAAATTATTTAAAAAATTCAAGAAAAATCTAAAAAATATTTAAATGTGTAAAATATTAAAATTATGTATAAAATTATAAAAAAAAATTACTTAAAATTGAAAAATATAAAAATAATTGTAATAATTATTAAAATTATATAAATATTTATAATGAAATAATATTTAAAAATTGTATAGTTAAAAAACGTTTTTAATTGTAAAACCTCAAAATTTCAAAAAAATTTAAAATGCCCAAAATTTTCAAAATCTCTAACCCTAACCCTACATGCTCAAATCCTCAAATTAATTTAATCGACAGTGGAAATTGACAATGATGGTGAGAAGAAATATTGAGGGAGAATGGGTTGGGCTATGCAAGGAGTGTCAAACGGTGAAAATGAGTGCAAGGAAGATGAAGATGGGAAGGGTTTTCCTGCGATGGGGAGTGGTCTGTGGTTGAATCGATGCTAATGCTTGATTTAGAAATTTATGGGGCTTTTTTGAAAGAAATGAAACTTTGGAGTTTTTTAGGGGAAAAATGTTATCATATGTTTTTTATTAAAAAAAATTAAAGGAAAATAAGAAAAATTAATTTAATTCATTTTTTTATTTTTACGATTTTTGTACCTTTTTATAATTTTGTAGATTTTTTTTAGATTTTTAAAAATTCGATTTTGATGACGTGGCACGCCTAGAGTGTGTCACATGTCCTTCTATCTCTGACTGTTAAAGGGCATTGACGGTCAACGTAATAGAGGAGTTAAATTGGGTGCAATTTAAATTTTAAGGGCTAAATTAGGTGACATTTTTTCATAAGAGCTTAATTAGTTTTTTAATTTTTCGTTGAGGGCCAATTTGACCTATAACCCAAAAGCAAATATGTTGAGATATTTGGTTTGATATAATAATTGAAAAATAATTTGGACTAAACTGAAAAGATTTCAAAAATGTTTTTAAGTCAAAACAACTTGAAATTATGTTTGAGGAAGTTTCAAAAGTTTTAAAAGGTTTTAAAGTAGCCAAACCCAAGTTTCCAGCTTGACTGTACCGAAACGGCTTATCCTGTCTCGAAACACTTTAGGGTTTCAGCTACAATTCTTTTGAAACTGCCAAAACTCGTTTCGATACAGGGCTTACCTGTTTCGATACGGATAGGGGTTGTTTCGAATACGCCTACGTGGCAAAGATCCCAACAGCTAAAATTCCCAACGATTATTTTCCAACGACTATTTTAATTGCACGCTGGTTCGATACGACACTAGACGTTTCGATACGACCCAACGTGTTTCGATACGGCATACTGCATCAGACTCCAACGGCTAGTTCTGAAGAAGGGCGTTCCGATACAACTTCGAGCGTATCGAAATGGACATCACCAGAACTGCATTTATTGCGGGAAATAAAGGCCGCAACGACTCCAATTCAATCTCAACGGTCACCAACGGCTATAAACTCAATTGAGAGTATAAAAGGGACCTCCAAGCATCTATAGAAGACTAATGCTTCAATTGTCAACAACATTATGTCTTAGAGCTTAATTTCCATTCCTTGTATACACAAACACTTGTGAGCTCAAATTGTCAATTTATGCTCAAGTGTTCTAGGACTTGAGTGAGTGCTTTAGTATGCAAACATCAACCTTTGTAGAGGGATTTCGTTTGCTTAGAATTCTCTTGTTTAAAGAGTGTGCCCAAAGCTCGGGTTGTGAGCTTTGGTTGTTAGACTTGGTGAGTGAGTCTAGGTTGTAAATGGTTGCCTCCTTAGCCTAGAAAATGGGAAGAATTCTTAGTGAATTGGTGAAATTCTTGGTGGGTAGCTAAGGTAGTGGATGTAGGCTTTGGTTAGAAAGTCGAACCACTCTAAATCATGTGTCAATTTTGTCTATCTTTTACTTTTACTATAAACACCCAAAATTACATATTCTCTACCACTTGACAAGTAATTCGGTTGAAGGACATCGAGCCCAACAAAATATAGCACAAAATCTTGGAAATAAAGTAAATAAATAAATAAAAAAAATCAAAAGGCATGAATATTTAATCTCATAATGCTCATCGTGAATGTTGGAAAATTATGGACATTGAAAATTTTGAGACATATTTTTAATGAGTGAAGGTAGAGATTCGAATTATGAAATTATGGTTTTATATTCTACTTCATGAGACCTTTATAACGGTATTACATATGTTCAAAATGGTTGAGTGTTGAATGAGAAATTGATGCTCAAAGTAGGTTAATTGTGAATTGTGTTAAGAAAAAAATAAAAAACTTATACCCCATATTGAAAAGATATCAAGTGTGAAATATGTTTATATACAAGACCCAATTTAATAATTATTAAATGATTTTAAGTTGATATGATGTAGATGACATAAATATTTGTTTGTTTATAGATATTTTAGCCCACACATCATTTTGATAATGATATCTAATTTATAAAAGAATATTAGAAAAATTACGAATATTATCACCTCTAATTCATGAATTTTATTTCCAACAGAACTTATATGAAAATTCAATAAATACCAAACCTACTAGGTTTAACACTCACACAATATTTTCTACTATTTGTACAATGTGATTTTAGAAGAAAATGGGATTACGGTTCACTGATCATTATAGACGTGTTATTGTTGTGCTTATTTCGTTTAAACATTATACGAGCGGATGAATCTGTAAGAAAACTATGTGTTACACAAGCGGGCCTCAATGACTTTTCTCATCCGATTTTTTTCCGAATACAAGTAAAGGGTTTCTATTTATTTTTAACATTCGATTTATGTTCTGAATATTTTTGTATTTATTAAATATTTTGTTCGATTCATTAATAATATCAGAATTTCATTTTACTGTTTATTTTTAATTTTTAGATTGTTGCTTATTTCTAACAGGGACGAACTCCTATCACATAAATTACATCAGAACACCAAAGAAAATGAACACTTTCTTCAATAAGAAAACTCCAACAATCTTGAACATAGTTTTACTGCTAGTTCCAACTCTATTAAGCTTTATTAAACCAATTTTTAAAGTATGACATATTGTCGAGCGTCTCTATACAAAATATGCACCATGTTATTAACTCCTCCACCATCAATGTGTCACAGAGGTAAACAAAAAATGTGTCAAAACAGTAGATAAATATCGTATCATAGTGACATACGAAAGGCATTTCAAAACGGCCAATAAAAATATATAAATAGTAAGAAAAAAAGGAAAAGAAAACAAAGTTAATGAAGTCCTACCGGTGACGAGAAGTTTTAGGGTGAAACCTGTTAAAATGAGACTAAAAGAGGCGTGTACTTAAATTCTTACAAAAAATCGTAAGAATTTATGTACATGTACCGAAATTCTTACAAAAATAGTAAGAAATTCGGTATATACATTAATACTTACTACTTTTATGTACATACCGAAATTTTTACAAAAGTTGTAAACATTTATGTATATACCTAAGTTTCACAATTTTTGTAAGGATTTATATATATGTACATAAATACTTAGAAAAGTGGTAAATATTTATGTATATACCGAATTTCTTACTATTTTTGTAAGAATTTCGGTACATATACATAAATCTTTACAATTTTTTGTAAAGATTTAAGTACATGTCAACGAAGACAATACAACAAAAATAAAAATAAAAATTGGATAACAAAGAACTATCTTGGATGAAAAGTGAATTTAGTGGAACATAAAGATATAAAAGTTATAAGGCGATGATAGTCTTTAAAGAATTAATTTATAGTATTGTATTGAATAAAATTTTAGAGTTTAAATTTTATAGGTTTATAATTTAAGGGTTGTGGTTAGAATTCAAGGTTTAGATAGTTTATGTTTTAAGTAATATACTAGAGATTTAAATTTTAATATATAAAATTTAAATTGTAACCCTAAACACTAAAATGCAATCCTTAAATTTTAAATCTCTAATATAAATCCTTAAATCTTAAATTTCAAATTAAATCGCTAAATCTTAAAATTAAAATATTTATAAAAGCTTTTTGATTTTTACTACCAGTCCATTGTATATCCTTAAAACAATCATTCGTTTACATGTCATTTAAAAATAAATGAATAAGAAAATCGGTTTGTGAGTAGACACGTTATAAACCAAATAATTTAAGGGTTTTATTTTGATGCACAAGCTGTGTAAATTTTTTTTACACAACCCTTTTATAAAATTTAAAATTTAAATCACAAACCCTAGCAACCTAAAACCTAAACCCTAAGCCCTAAACCCTAAACTCTAAATTCTAACCATAAACCTTAAATTATATACCCTACATACTAAACCCCTAAACCCTAACCTAAAATCTTAAACCCTAAACCCTAAAATGAAAGGGCTTGTGTAAACTAAAGTTTACACAAGCTTGTGCATCAAAGTATTTTCCATAATTTAAATACACCATTCAAATGAAGATTAAAATTATAATGATTATTTCTTAAAAAAATGTTATTTAAAGTATTTTTTATACGTCTTCCATAAATGTTCAAATGTTTTATTTTAACCGATGATTATAAAAGAAAGTCCTTGCACTATATAGTATACTTAAAACTTTATTTTAACCATCTACTATAAAAAAAAATTATACTTTAGCCTATTTATGATATTAAACATTCGAATGATATCAAAATTTATATTTTGAATAAATTAAATAAATTTATGTTACGGGATAAATTAATTAATAAATTAAATGCATAAAATTTAAAAATTTTATTCTAAAAATTTAAATTTTAACCCTAAAATTTTA
This sequence comes from Hibiscus trionum, assembly GCA_030270665.1. NCBI lineage: Eukaryota > Viridiplantae > Streptophyta > Magnoliopsida > Malvales > Malvaceae > Hibiscus > Hibiscus trionum. The sequence goes on from BSYR01000016.1 coordinate 4,990,166, forward strand.
AATTCTAAACCCTAAACTCAAGTCTAAAATTTAAATTGTATCTATAAACCATAAATTTTAAATTATATTATCTGAATCTACGTGATAAACCCTAAATTAGACTCGCGTAAAAATAAAATTTTTATTTTTGGTGCATGAAATATGTTGCCTTATTTTAACCATCTACTATAAAAAAATTATTAGACTTTATAGCCAATTTATGATATTAAATATTCGAATGATATCGAGCAAGCACATTTAGTCGGTTGGCCAAGTTGCTCATCTTTGTTCTCTTATTTTCACGTAGGTCATGGGTTCGTGACCCACTGGGAGCTCTTTCCTTCCTCTCCCCTCTATCTAAGATTAGAATTAGATTTAGGATTTGTCAAAAAAAATATTTGAATGATATCAAAATTTATATTTTGAGTAAATTAATTAAATTTATGTTATGGGACAAATAAATTAATAAATTAAATGCATAAAATTCACATTGATCTTGATTATCAGTTTATTATAATATGAATAATTATTCTATGCACTGACTGACGGTAGATTTTTTTCTACAAGCATGATTAGTTTTATTTTGAAAATAAAAATTTTAAATTTTAATCCTAAAATTTTAAATTCTAAACCCTAAACTCAATCCTAAAATTTAAATTATAACTATAAATTATAAAATATATTATTTAAACCTGTATAATAAACCCTAAATTAGACTGGCTCGTAAAAATAAAATTTTCATTTTCCGTGCATGAAATATGTTGCCTTGTAATATTACTATTTAGGTTGAGTTTTTATTCCACCTGCCCGCGGAAGAACGTGGCGGCGAGTGTGGAAAATCAAGAGACGAGATCACAAAAATCAACCCAAAAAAACACAGCGTAGACTGAGACACACAGTCTTAGGAATTAGGATTTAGGACACAAAAGGAAAGGGATAATTCAGTTTGTCTTACCTTCTTCGACCCACCCTTACCTAAAATTTCCCATCTTTCCCAAATTCACCTTTTGATTTACTTTCCTTTCCTCTCAAATTCATCAGCCGGTGAGTTTCTTCTTCTTCTATATTGAACCCACATTTTTTTTTGCTTGATCATCTATCTGGCGTTAGACCCATCTCGATTATTATTTGTTTTATTGTTTTATGCTTTCACTTTAGCTGGTTTTGACTAAATATTTGTGGCTGCGAGGTAAATTTGCTTTGACTGACTTCTTACTTTTCATTTCTAAGGTTTTAAGCTTGTTTTTATTAGTTTCTTTGAATAGCTATGGAAGTGAACTTAAGGCTTTTTGGTGTTTAGCTTTCCGGAAAGAATTAGATGATTCTTTTTTATGTTTTTAGCTTTTGGAAACTCCTCGTCACTTCATAATCTTTTTGATTTATTTTTTAGGACAGTGTAATCACCGCTATATTTGGCTAAAATACTGGGAAATATTTATTATTCACTTTGCATATTTGGCCTCCTTATTTTCATTCGTTGTACTGCATAAAAGCTAGGGTTTTATTAACCAGGTTCATATTTATGGAAGCTCTTTGGTTTTTCTTGTTTCTTTTCGTTGTTATTTGATTTCTTTTTTTCCATGTAGCAGTTGAAGAAAACTATGAAAGAAAATGGAGGGTACGAATTCCATACATAAGCCTCAAAATAACTTAGATATACCCACTTTCAATGCCTCACAAATGGCTTCTCCTTCTTCCTCTCCTTATATGCGTTTGAGTCCTGAGAACAACAGTAACAAAAGACCCGGGATACCTCCTTCACACCCCAACAACCCTGCTGCTCCATCGCCTTATTCGCGACATATTGGTGGTTCGAGTCCCAATGCTCAACATGGGGCACCGGGGCATTCAAGGTCTTTATCTCAACCCACTTTCTTTTCCCTTGATGGATTGCCCCCCTGGTGCCCTCCCCCTTATCCAGATCCTTCTCCCTTGTCTCTCTCTGATCCTGCTTCTAATGATGTTTCTATGGAAGAAAGGGTTGTCAATTCTAATGTTAGGTCCTCACTTCCTTCACCTGTTGCTGGAGGAAGTAACGAGTTCCTCATCAAGGAGAGTTCAAGCCTACCTCCGCGTAAAGGACATAGGCGGTCTAACAGTGATGTTCCATTAGGATTTTCTACCATGATTCAGTCTTCACCTCAATTGGTTCCTATAGGTCAGTTTCAGGGAGGGATAGGCTCTTTTGGTGCAGGGAAACCTATTCAGTTGGTGAAACGAGAATCAGAATGGAAAAAGGATTGTGGCAGTAATGTAGAAGTGTCGGGTGAGAGAAAATCCGAGGGGGATATTGCGGACGACTTGTTTAATGCATACATGAATTTGGAAAATCTTGAGACGTTGAACTCTTCTGGTACTGAGGATAAGGATTTGGATAGCAAAGCTAGTGGCACAAAGACATATGGATGTGAAAGTAGTGACAATGAAGTTGATAGTACAATAAATAAACATCCAATCACTAAACAGGGGATGAGTTCTGGCGTTTTGAATGAGAAGAGGGAAGGGGTCAACAAGAGGAGGGCTGCTGGAGATATTGCACCGACTGTTCGACATTACAGAAGTGTTTCAATGGACAGTTACATGGGAAGTCTGCAATTTGATGAGGATACACTGAAGATTCCTCCTTTGGAAAATCATGGTAATCATCACTCTCCGGGTAGCTCAGCTGATGCAAATTCAAGTAAATTCAACTTTGAGATTGGGAGTAATGAGTTCAATGAATCTGAGCTTAAAAAGATCATGGAAAATGAGAAGCTTGCTGAGATGGCATCTGTAGATCCAAAACGTGTCAAAAGGTTTTGTACATCGCTTTTGCTTCTCTTCTTCTTCTCGCATTTCTAGTATATTTTGCTTTTGATGTTGCATACAATGTTGATGTTTCTGATATATTCATGACAGGATTTTGGCTAATCGTCAGTCAGCTGCTCGTTCCAAGCAGCGGAAAATGCAGTACATTGTAGAACTAGAACAAAAGGTGCAAACTTTGCAAACAGAGACAACCACATTATCTGCACAGATAACAATGTTACAGGTGGGTGTAAAGTTCGATTGTTTACGCCTTTTTCAACATTAGTTCCAGTACATACTTAGTTGTTCCTTTGGTTGATCATTCTTTTTAGAGAGATTTTGCTGGACTTTCAAGCCAGAACAATGAGCTAAAGTTTCGTCTTCAGGCCATGGAGCAACAGGCCCAATTGAAAGATGGTATACTTTTTTGTTATTAAATCTTATATAATCTGTTTACTAGAAGTTTCTCAATTGGTATACATTTTTCTCTTTCACATGAAAAATCTTGATTGCATATTACATCCTTGGCCTACCCGAGGATTTCCCATAAATCTATCATGTTATATTGCTGGCATTTCTGAGTTGCGCCACTTGGATTTTACCATTCTTTGACATGTCAAATGTGATCAGCTATCTAGTTGAAGCACTTATATTATACGGTACACCACCTAATTTCCGAATATTATTCTTACTTTTTAGCAATTTTGAATTGAATACCTTCTACATTTCTAGCAAAGCATATAACTCTAAGTATGAGTTCTCCCTATTTCTTCTATTGAAAATGTGTCTGCATTTTGATATGTTGCTGAATCCGCATATCTAGTTGGTGTAGCTTTTCATGTTTTGTTGTATGATATTTGGTACTTTCTTGACTCTTAGGATGAGTTACATTTATAGATGTACATGTGGTTTATTTAAGATCGGCACACGTATCCAGAACTAATTGGAGATGGTAGAGGTTTAGGCTTATCAAACGTAGAGATTGAGATCATAATGGTTTTCTTTTCTTTTTTCCGGTGAAAACTACATCAAGTTTTTATGACCATGCTATGCAAGGCGTGATTATAATAACTCTTAGAACTTTTAGGAATGTCACTATTTTCGTCATTATGATGATGTTATAACAAAGCCTAAATGAATGATGCTTGAATGGAACCAACTTGTGTTTGTTTTTATTGTTAGGGTATATTGATATGACTTTCCTTTTTATTTTTTTACGCGACTTAACCATGCTAATGATACATTTGTATCTGAACTGAAACAATATTCTCCTTTACGGGTGTGGTGTCGTAGCACTAAATGAAGCATTAGCTGCTGAAGCTCAACGACTGAAGCTCACTGCAGCAGAGTTCAGTGGAGAGGCTCATCTTTCAAACTGTATGGCTCAGCAACTTTCCATTAATCATCCAATGCTCCAGTTACAGCCTCAGCAATATCAGCAACTAAACGTTTATCAGATGCAGCAACAGCCACAGAACAGTCGGAATGACCAGTCCCAGACCCAGCAACAAAATGGTGATGCTGCTGCGAATGAATCCAAGTGATGACCGGCAAAACTACAAACATCAGTTCGTGTGCAACCATACTATCATATATCTGAGCTGGATTCAAAATAACAATGATGGTTTAGAGGTTTTCTACATATATCATATACATGTTTTATTTATTCTAGTGAACTTTAACCATTTTTTTGTTCATTGGATGCCTTATCGTGCGAGGCATTGGAGGGTTGATTCATTTATGGTAGACACGAACAATCTTAAGCTTTGTCTATATTTGATGGTGTTATATTTTGCATTTTCAGCTTGTAACGAGTAATGACTTCATATTTTACTTCCATCGAATTATTGATTAAGATTTGCTACATCCTTCAGGACTCAAATGTGCACCAAAAAGAGTATATTCGTTTTTTTTTGGTTTATCCGCTGGTTCGGACCTATTAGCCGATTAATTCAGATTAGGTTTTACAGAGGTTTATTATGAGGTGATCTTTTCGACTCAGTTTTCTTTATTTAGAATGCCAAGATTCGAATACATGATGTTATTTCAGGATCTAGTGATTAGTGTGTCATTCCACTTGACCAATTAGTCTTTAGTAAAAAGAGTATATTCTTTAGCTTCATGTATTTTAACCATTTGTTGGCAGTTATCAGTCAAACGATGTCTACTCAACCATACTTTGATATGAGGTTTAAGGGTAAAAATAGCATTTTAAAATTTTATTATGCCTGGTGCAACACTCGAAATTTTAAAAATTTAAAAGTAAGACTTTAACAGTAAACTCGCCGTACCACTATAGCAAAATTTTTGGAAAAAAAATAAAACCCGCCTATGTGATACGGCGAGTTTGAATAAAATAAAAATATTTTTAAAAACTTGTCATGATAGTACGACGAGTTTACTATAAAGGTCTTACTTTTGAACTTTTGAAATTTTAAAATTTTAGGTGGTGCGTTGGGCATATTATGATCATCCTAAATATGCCCTTATCCCCTGATATCATAGGTCCATCTAAAGCTATTTCCGATTTAAACGAAGTCAAATGAATTTGGTTTCCGGCCTTAAGGTATGTTTTGATTTGTTCAACTCCTTTTCAACTTTAATTTTTTGTCAACATATTAAAGTACTATGTTTTATAGCAATTCATTTGTCAAAAATATTATCTTAATTTAGTTTTAAATTATTTTATATTGATTAAAATTAGAGGTCACGAACAAACGTGTTAAGGTGTGTTTGGATCATGTATTTTTATTTGGATTATTGAGTTAGTGTTCTTTCAAGTTTGGATCAATACAAATTTGATGTTTCTCATGCTTAGATTTTCTCATACTCAAGTTTCTGGAATTGGACCCTTTTATATTCAAGTTTTTAGTCTTGAGTTATTTTGAATTGTGCGCGTTTAGGTAGATTCAAACTTTTATTGTTAATAATTTTAATATAATTTGAACTTGTTTTAGTGATTTAGGTTGATGATGATATTATTTATGTTAATATCATTATAACAAAAACAAAATATAAAAAAAATTGTTGAAACAAAAGACTCATGTTAATACAAAAAGACGTGACAAACGAAACAAAAGTGACCGCATAAAAAATCACGTACTACCAACATGAGTTGAGTCATAAGCGTAATTAATGACAAAGTGTATTGTTCTCCCAAAAAAATAACACAGGTTTTAATTTTAGACAATATTATTAGAAAGGAGAAAAATAAAAACTTCCTGCACCAAAAAAGCAAAAAAAAACAAGCAAAAAAAAAACAAGCATTACATGAATGTTTGTCGCTCATAAAATGGATATATAAAATTATTTTGGTTATTGTCACTCAGAGAGAAGCAAAGACTTCCTGCACCAAAAGAAGTTTCAACACTGATGTAGGAAGACAAACCTTTTATATTGGACAAGCATTATGTCCTGACACGTCGGTAGAGAATTTTTTCTGTTGGTGTAAAAAGTGTTTTCATCTTTTTGAGTGACACTAAACAATAAATCTTTTTTGTAAATATTTTTTATCTGTTTTTATTCGACGATAGTACTCTAGTGCATTAGATTAATTAGTGATTTTAAATAAGATATTTTAATGTTAACACGCGTATACAAGCGATTTAGAAGAAGAAAATAACTAAATTGATATGTCTTTTTAAATATAAATGGTTAAATTTTTTGAATTATTTTAAATTAGAACTAAATTAGTAGAATATATAAGTTTTGAGGACTAAAACTATCATTATATCAAACCTTTTTGGACGTTTGTTTTTATTTTAATGGAGAAGTGACACGAACGTAGTTAAAACTTCAATTGAGTGATTCAATTGTAATTTTTAATAATTAAATGACCTCCAATAAAATTTACCCAATTTTCAATGGTTGGAATTTGAAAATTTGGACAAGCTTTGGGCTTCTAGTTTGTTTTGCTACCTATTGTCAAAATCATCACGTGTAAAGAAACAAGAGGAAAAAAATGTGAGTAAGCAAAACAAGTGATCAAATTATAGTCTATACATGTTATTTTTTAGTGTCTAATTTTTTTTAAATAGATAGGTGCCTAATATTTTTCTGTTATTGATTTAGGTATTTGAAGTTTCATTTTGTTATCATTTTTAAAATTGGTCTGTTAAAAAAATATCGTCGAATTAATACTTGACATGTGACAAATTATGTTTTACTTTATTTTAATTTTAAAAAATAAGATTTTTTTCAAAAAAAAATTCTTCAAATTTTAAAAAATTCTCAAAATAGTCCAAAATCCTCAAATCTTAATTTCAATCGTTGCCACCACCAATACTAACTACGTGCTCACTACTTTTATCGTCGAACTCCCACGAATATTTATCCTATTTTTTGTCGCTGAAAGTTGACGGACGACATACTTAACGTCGAAAAAAGCTGAACTCGCGAAAAGAAGTTGATCCACATAATTACAGTCGATTACCAACGACGATAAGAGAAATGGACGGGTACATTCTGTAGCAGTAGTGGTGGGCTCCGATGAGATTATTAACGACGATAAATTTGGGTTATGGATTTGAAATTATTTTGTAAAATTTTTTAACTATTAAGTTTTAAAAAAACAAAAAAAACATATTACATGTTATGTTTTGATTTTATGACAATTTTTTTTAAATTTTTTTTGAAAATCAGACACCTAAAATTAATAAAATAAAACTTAACTTGTTCTGAGCGAAAAGTAATTAAGCCATTAAAAATTGGAAAATTCTACAACGTGCGACGAGCACCGATGAACACCACTAATGATGAACACCGATGAACACTATTAAATTAATTAATAAAGATTTAAAATTTTAAGGACCCATAATACAATTAAGAATTATTTTTAAAAATTGAATTAAATTATTTTATATATATTAAAATTTTATTTTTTGAATAAGGGTAAACTATATATTTAGTACCTCGCCTATTTTCGTATTTCTATTGAACCCTCATTATTTAAATATTATTTTAATTTGACCTTATTCTTTATAAAAAAATAATTTAACCCTTAACCATCAACCTAAAACCCTAAACTATTAAACCTTAAACCCTTAAACTTATACCCTAAACCATATACCATTAAAAATAATTTCACCATCATCGATTCAATTCAATTAAATGAATTGTTGAATTCTCCTAAAAAATTCAATTAAATTATCTTTTATATATATCAAAATTAATTAAACGCGAATCTCCTAAAAAAACTATCTATAAATCAACCTCTTCAGTTCAGGTCTCCAGAAACTTTCCGCATGAATTTTCTCGGAAGAACGAAAGTTTTCATTTTCAATCATCCTCAGAGGCAAAATAGAATAATCAATCAATAAAACACAACACATACAAATTGAAATCAAATACTGAGAGGAAAAAAAAACTATAATATCTCTTCAGCTCAGGTCTCCATATAGAAATTCTGCAGGGATTTTTCTCTCGGAAGAACGATAGTCTTTCAAATTTAAATCATCAAGACATTTTGCTCAATAATTACTAAATCAAAAACCCTAAACAGACAAAAAAAACTAGCTTAGAAAGCAGTGAAAAGGGTAAAGAGCGGAAATGGAGGGAGAGATTTACCTGATGAACACCTTTGTTGAATTAGGTTTAGAAAAATTGAGATTCGAGTTTAATTGATTTTGATATATATATATATAAAATAATTTAATTGAATTTTTTTCAGAGAATTCAACAATCCATTGAATTGAATCGATGATGGTGAAATTATTTTAATGGTATATGGTTTAGGGTACATGTTTAAGAGTTTAAGGGATTAAGGTTTAATAGTTTAGGGTTTTAGGTTGATGGTTAAGAGTTAAATTATTTTTTTTATAAAGAATAGGGTTAAATTAAAATAATATTTAAACAATGAAGGTTCAATAGAAATACGAAAAAAAGTGAGGTACTAAATATATAGTTTACCCTTATTAAAAAATAAAATTTTAATATATATATAAAATAATTTAATTGAATTTTTAAAAATAATTCTTAATTGTATTATGAGTCCTTAAAATTTTAAATTTTTATTAATTAATTTAATGATGTTCATCGGTGTTCATCATTAGTGGTGTTCATCAGTGTTCGTCGCACGTGGTAGACTCAGCCTTAAAAATTAGGAAAATTCTACAACGGGCGACGAACATTGATGAACACCACTAACGATGAACACCGATGAACACCATTAATTTTTTTAAAAAAATTAAAAATCACAAGGACTAAAATTGTAATTAATATTTTAAAAAATAAAAATTAGATTTATTAAAATAATTATATTTCTTTATTATATTAAAATTAGATAATTTTGAATCAAATTTAACCAAAATATCAGAAACCTATATCCCGACCCTTTCAATTGCTACTGTCGGCGTCGCCTATTCTCGTCGTGATCAGTCTTGTTTCGCCGGCGTTCATCCAGTCGCTCCGTCGCCCGCCGCCTGCCGTGCATCGTATCAGCATCGTTCCAGGTTAATTTTCTGCCCCTTTATTGTCTCGTCGATCTTAGTCGGCCATCGCAGACGTCGCCGGCTATTCCCGGCGTTCAGCCGTCATCCACGAACTGAGCTCGCCGAACCGAATCCCATCGCCGGCGACCCCAAATCCCAATCCAAAAAACTTAATTTTTATTTTCCCCAATTTCATGTTCCTAATTTAATAAATTAGATACCCTAATTTTAATTTCCCCAATCCGAAAAATCTTATATATTATGCTTTGAATGCTTAATATATGCAACGAATTATTTCTAGATTAATTGAAATATCCATACCATGAATTGAATAGGTGTATAGTTCATAGAAAGAAATTATGTTTACTCTTCCTTTTGAGCCTTGATTATGTGATAATTATGAAGTTTTTGATCTTTTAAATGATAAACATGTTAGATTTTACTACTGTAAAAAGTTATAGAATGCCCTGTTATGAGTATAGAATGTGTATAGAAGTGTAAAAGGATTGTTCGATTGATGTTGTATTCATGGTGATTGTGGTTGTCCACCATAGTCCATAAAAACATTGGAAGGAGTAAGTCGGTTGATTTGGTCGAATTAAAAACTGGATAATATAAATATCTTATGAAGGGTTCATTTTGTTACTATTGAAATTCATTTGTTTGGGAACTTATATAAGTCTTCATTCATTTGTTAAAATTCAGTCTTTATTTCTGCTGTAGTTCACATATTATTATGCTGCATTCATTTGTTTGGGAACTTATATAAGGCTTCATTTTGTTACTGTTAAAATTCTGAAAATAAATTTGTGCTCTTGATTGTCTTAGTTTTCTTAGTTAGTAGATTTTACTGTATATTGATGAATAGGGACTGTATTGAAGGTTATAGATGATTGGTAACTTACAAATTCATGTAGTCATGCCGACCATATATCTATGTATATATGCATTCAGATTAATATATCATATGCCTACATACATACATCCATGGATACATGTGTATAAACATATAAAGTTTACAACTTTTTGCGATTGGTTCTCATATACAAAATTGAATTTATTCTCCTACATTCTTATTGTTAAAAGAGGTGCTTGGCTAAATTAACGCAGGCAGATAATGTCTTTGCCTTTAATTATGTCTTATTAAGTAGTCAGACTGAACATATGACCACAAGAATCAACTGAGTTGCTAATATTAGTTTCTTAGTACTAATATGAATGTATTCTCCTCTACTTATTATCAATTTCCACAACTAATGAGAGATAGACCCTACAATTATACTATTACCGAGTAAATATTTATTAACTTCTAATTAACACTCTAATGATTAGAAAACAAAACCCTTCCCTTTGATTATGGATTTAATGCCAACATAATAAGATAATTGAGTGGTTGCTGATCTATATTTATTATTATTGTTTCAATGATTTTAAAGGACCGAAGCCCACTATTCACATTGTTTATCAACCCAGTATACAAATTATATACTGCTGATTAGAAGAAAACTAGTAAAATTTATTAGAGCCTTTTTTTGTCTTGTTTTACTACTTGATAGAAGAAAACTCAGTTAATCCTAAATTGTTAATTAAGATAAGAAGTAAGCAATCAAAACTTTTGTTGTTCTTTGCAACAGATTCTAAAAATTTACCGAGAATTGTGCTGTGAAATAAATTGATTGTCATATATTGGAATGTAAACATTAGCCATTAAGTTGACATGATTTTTTGCATTAATATTAGAAGAATTGAACTTCAACTGCATTGTTCTTTTGTTGTCGTTTCAACGAAGATGTGGTTTCAACTGCATTGTTCTTTTGTTATGTTTCATTGCTAAATGATCACTTGCTCTATTTTCTTGAAACTGATTTAGAATGATTCAAATAGTAACAAGTAAGACAAAAGTAGTTGTGCCCATGGGTTATTGGGGCCATTTGTCCTACTCTATTCTATTGTTGTCGTCTCATAAATTCTTTCAAAGTTTAAAAATTGTGTGAACCATTAATTTGTTTTAAATGTATGCAATACTTACTTTTTTTCTTTTTAACGTAGATGATGGATCTAAATTTAACTCCTCCAAAACAAATTAATATGGAGTGTAAGCGTCGTATCAACATGAATTCGGAGAAGACAAACAATGAGGTATATTCATTCACATTAAATAGAATTTTAGTAATAGTGTTGAGTGATATTTTTGTCGTTATATGTTATTTTAGATTATTGTTGAATTATTTATTTATTTATTTTATGTACATATAGGAAAAAGTTGAAGATGTACATGAGGAAAAGATAAGAACTCCTTATCAGAGTGATCATAAGTTCACGCCACTAATTCATTCGGTACAAAATATTAAAAAGGAATTTGTTAAACTGAATGATCAATTTGAAAAATTAAATGGCCAATTTGAAAAACTATATGGCCAATTTGAAAAATTAGTGACCATATTAACAACGAGTAATATTAAAGGTTCAATACAAGATAGTGATTTCTTAAAAGGAGAAGGTATACATGGTCCGTCATTAAAGGAAGATGCTTGCAGATTAGAGGAGACTAGTTTACATAGCGGGCCTTTGAAAGATGAGGGTTTAGAAAATATACCACACAAGGAAGAGGGATCAAGTGTCGTATCATTGAAGGAAGAGAGTGATAGTCAGATTAAAAAATCGAGTTTGTCTCCATTTATGAATTGTGATCTTAATTATTCCTCTCTCTTACTTGAAGGTAATTCTGAAGACAACATCAAGGCTGACACTGATGGTCTCCCAAAAATTCATAGCGAGGTTTTTAACTTTGAATTTAGTCATCGGTTTCCTAGTCAATTAGTTACGTTGAAGGAAACTCTAATGATTAAAAAAATGGCCCTTAAAATGTCAAATGGTCCAAAGGCTTCGTCAAAGAGTAAAAAATCTCAACAAAAAAAGAGTGTGGGATGTTCGACTGCACGTTTTGATTTTACTAATGATCTGAAGTCAAAAGATATGACATCGAAAAAAAGAGCTCGAACTTTTAAAGTGGATTCAAAGGTATGTATAAATCATTATTTATTGGTTATATTTCATCTTAAAGTTTGATACTATTTGTTTGCTTAAAAATAATATTTATCGTATGATATGTAGATACAGGAAAAAATCACAAAGTTTCATGATATTGGAGAAATACCAAAGGATGATTCTTCTGAAAAAATTGAGGTACTTAAATGTTTAAAAATATTATTTTTTAGCAGGGAATTTGAAAGAAATTGTGTACAAATATTTCATTGGAGTTGAATATATGATCAATTACTCTGTGATTGTGCAGGTTGGAAAAAAAAACAAGCTTTGTGACTTTGAGACTGAACCAAGATTGCAAGATTTATTTGCAAAAGCTCAAAGGAAGTTTAAAAGAAGAAAGGTGTAACTATCTACGTATTTTTTAATATCGACATATAATTTGTCGTGTTATTATCATTGTTAAGAGTTAAATGTTTTTCATGCAGGATAAATATGAGGTAGGTGATGACTTAGCAAAAGCTTGCCAAGAAACTTCTATGTAACCCCCTCGTCCCGGTCTGGTCGGATGACCGGTCCGAATGGGCCACACGGGGAAAACCGAGTGAAAACCCCTAAGGATTCCCCCTCGGTTAACGACCCTAAAATTTCTTTTTACTTTAATCTTGTCTAGATGCACATTTAATTCCTAAGTGGAGCATAACAGCGGAAGATACAATCAACGGAACATTCACCGACCAAACTAAGCATAAACAGTCCATTTTACTTCATTACAGCAGGCCGTTTCGAAACGCCCCTAGGGTGTTCCGAAACGCCTTGACTTAGTCAACGACCCTGGGTCAACCATAAGGTGACCGTTCCGAAACAGGGGTAGCCCGTATCGGAACGACCTTGACGGTCAATATCTCGTGGTCAACGAGATTTGACCGTTTCGAAACACCAAAGGCCCGTTTCGGAACGGCTACATCTCGCCAATTTCTCAAAATTCCAGTAGCAAAAACGTTCCGAAACGCCCTCATCCGTTTCGAAACGGCAGGCCATTTACAAAGGGACCGTTCCGGAACAGGGGGACCCGTTCCGAAACGCCCCCTGTCTGCAGACTCGTCTGGCCTGTTTTGAGGCACAAGGGTGCCCCAAAACACCACCAAGACACCATACAACAGCTAAACAAAGCAACTCAGGGGATAGCAACTATACTAGCATGCTTCAACATGATTTAGACATGTCCAACACTAAAGCAACAATCCCCAACATGCATTCATTCAAACAACATTCAAACATATGTAAAAACTCTTAAGGCATAGGCTAATATCCAAAGTAAGCAATTAGGCATGACTTAAAATTCATCATGGCAACACAAACCATGCAAAAGAAAGGTATAAGGGAGTCCATACATGCTCTCAAACAACCAACAACTACTCATCAAAGTCATACATGTCCCATTGCTCAAACTATTACATGTCTAACATTTAAAAACCATACTTGATGAACTCAAGCCAAAAACCACACTTGGAGCCTTCCACTTGCGCGAGCAACCCACGAGCTAAGGATTTGCAATGTTGAACAAAGAGAGCGTAAGCAATGATGCTTAGTGAGGGTGAGCTCTAAAATCAAACCTCAACATTGCAGGGTCCGAGCACGATCTAACCAAGGCCATTTACACAAACCATGAGTCCACAAGGTATAGATGCATGAGCAATATATCGCATGTATGCCATAATTATGAGCTCAATACTACCATACATGTAATCACATATAAACATCTAAACAGCTCATATATCTCAACACATTGATACACATATCAACAACATTGGCACCTAGTTAAGACTCAAATACGCGGATAACCGTTGGAACTCACATCCAACAACATAACCATTACCTGACGGTGGGATTACACTCATCACCGGTCTCGCGGAGGGGATTCCACTCATCCTCACGCCCCGTCGATGGGATTCCACTCATCACCGACTATATTTAAATACCATTTCCGGGCGTACCCGTACTCCTCCTTGGTGACTCAACGCCACCAAGGCCACGCGCGACTTTTGACTCATGTGTACACACTAACATCCTAATGATCGATCATTTGTATTTAAGTTTACTAGTGCCAATATTCATTCATTTCATCAATTCCGTGCTTAGCACGTACTCACCAACAACCATCATCATGCATGTCTCAAGCATCATAAATCATGTCTCATCTCACGTGTACAACACAATATACATAGCCATTCATACCACAATTCATACGAGACATACACAACCATATAATGAGTTCAACCAAAGGCTCTAGATCAAGCTTAGGATTAGGCTACCACCCTAATCCTAACTCTAGGTGGGTCTACCAAGCCCAACCTAGTCCACATACTCGAACCAACCAATTTAAAACCGTTTAAAACAATTAACCACTCACCTAAACTCCCGAGCTCAAGACCAAGCAAGCAATTGGCTTCAATTCTCCGAATTCACTTCCGATGCCTCACCGGTGCCCAAAATTGATTCTAATCAATCCCAAACACAAGCAAAACATCCACAATCAAAATCTTGTCATCGAAACTAACCCGGATTACATTACCAAGCAACCAACACTCAAAACAAGACCAAAAACAGGATTTTCGAGCAGCCCACTTGACCCACTGAATTCTCTCATTTCCAACACCCAAACAAGCATCAATTACACCCAAAATGATCCTCATATATCATACTACCTACAGCCCCCAATTTCCAACCTTTAACAGCCCCCAAACCCACATTAAAACCCTCCAAAAACCCTCTCAAGCCAAAATCCGAAAATTGATTAAAATCATTTGAAATTCATATATGTAGTATCATTTGGCCTCTATACATCATTACTAAACATATTAAATCAAAACATTTAACTTTGCAACACAAAGACACCATTTTTTATCAAAACATTCAAAACCTCCACTTTCCAAAAACTTCATGAAAATGAAGAAGAATGGTACTTTTATGAAGGGGAGGATGAGGGGAAGTTAAAAACGTCCTTACCTTTCGATTTGGGGCTGAAATGAGTGAGAAATAGGATGGAACATTGATTTGGGTAATGAGCTTTGGTTTCCCGTTGGTGAGTTTTTGAAGGGAAGATGAATAGTAGAGAGATGAGTGTTTTATTTCACATGTGATATAATTTGAGGCTTAAAAGTCTAGTTTACCCTTGATGAAATGGAATATCTACAAGGGAGGTAAATCCATGGTTAAATGTGGTTTAATCTTAAAACATGATTAACCTCAAGTAGATTAATTTTGAAAACAACTCGAAATATTATTTAGAGTATAAAACCGAGCCCAAAACAATATTAAAATATTATTTCCACCTAACCCCTAAACCCGGGTGTTACAACTCTCCCCCACTTAAGGAAATTTCGTCCCCGAAATTACCTGGTGGAAACAAATACGGAAACTGCTCAACCATATCTGCTTTTCTCTCCCACGTGGCCTCTTCCACACCTCCATGTCTCCACAACACCTTGACCAACTCTATGGTCTTGCCACGCAACACCTTGCTATCAGAAGCAAGTATCTCAACGGGCTCTTCATTATAGGACAAATCCGGATTTAACTCTATCTCTTCAACGGGCATCACATGAGAAGGGTCCGATCTATATCTCCTAAGCATAGACACATGAAAGACATCATGGATCTTTTCTAACTCAGAAGGTAACCTCAAACGATAAGCTACAGGCCCAATCCGCTCAACAATCTCATACGGACCAATGAACCTCGGACTCAACTTGCCCTTCCGGCCAAACCTCATTACCTTCTTCCACGGAGATACTTTCAGAAGTACTTTCTCACCCACTGAGTACTCAACCTCTTTCCTCTTCAAATCTGCATAAGACTTCTGACGATCGGAAGCTGCTTTCAAGCGGTCACATATCAACTTCACTTTATCGGTAGTTCCCTTAAGCAAGTCTGGCATAGGTAACAATCTCTGACCTGTTTCAGCCCAACAAATCGGAGTCCTACATCGTCTACCATACAAAGCTTCGTAAGGTGCCATCTGAATACTAGACTGATAACTGTTGTTGTAGGCAAACTCAACCAACGGTAAGTGCTTCTCCCAAGAACCTTGAAAGTCAATCACACAACAACGAAGCATATCTTCTAGAATCTGTATCACTCGCTCTGACTGCCCATCGGACTGAGGGTGATACGATGTGCTGAAATGCAAACGGCTACCTAAAGCACTATGCAAGCAACCCCAAAACCTCGAAGTGAACCTAGGATCCCTATCTGAAACAATAGACTTCGGAACTCCATGAAGTCTCACAATCTCGCGGATATACAAGTTTGCCAACTTGTCTAAGGAATCCGTAGTGTTCACTGCTAAGAAGTGAGCACACTTAGTGAACCTATCAACAATCACCCAAACTGAATTCTTCTTCGAAGGAGACAAAGGCAACCCCGATACAAAATCTATGGTGATTCTCTCCCATTTCCATTCCGGAATCTTCAAAGGCTGTAGCAGACCTGAAGGAACCTGATGTTCTGCTTTCACTCTCTGACAAACCATACAACGGCTCACATACTCGGCTACATCTCTTTTCAAACCAACCCAGAAATAATCATTCTTCAAATCTCGGTACATCTTGGTACTACCCGGATGCATAGAAAAGGGACTCGAATGTGCTTCACTCAGAATCTGACGTCTCAACTCAACATCTTCTGGTACAACAATTCTATCTCTAAAGCACAACAGACTCTCACCACTGAAACTGTACTCAGTCGGTCTTCCTTCGGCTATGTCTTGAACATGAAGGACTAAGCTCGCATCTTGCAACTGTTTCTCTCTAATCAACTGAATCAGGGAAGGCTTCACTTGCAACTCGGTGATCAAACCACCATCATCGGACACACTCAATCTAGCAAACATAGCTCTCAACTCAACGGCCACTTTTCTACTCAAAGCATCGGCTACTACATTTGCTTTACCCGGATGGTACTCAATGGTCAAATCATAGTCTTTTAACAACTCTAGCCATCTTCTCTGTCTCAAATTCAACTCTTTCTGTGACATCAAGTATTTCAAGCTCTTGTGATCGGTGTAAACTATACACTTCTCACCATACAAATAGTGTCGCCAAATCTTCAATGCAAAAACAACTGTGGCTAGTTCTATATCATGAGTAGGATAGTTCTTCTCATGAATCTTCAACTGTCTCGAAGCATAAGCAACAACTCTTCTATCTTGCATCAGAACACATCCTAAGCCTATGTAGGAAGCATCACTGTAGATCACAAACTCCTTACCTGAAACAGGTTGCACTAACACTGGAGCATTCGTCAAAGCTTCTTTCAATTTCTCAAAAGCTTTCTGTCTTGCATCTGACCATTCAAACTTAACTCTCTTTTGCAACAATTTAGTCAAGGGAGCAGCTACTCTAGAGAAGCCATCAACAAACCTCCTATAGTAACCGGCTAATCCTAGGAAACTCCTAATCTCGGTCACGGACTTAGGTTGTTTCCACTCAACAATAGCCTCAATCTTCGACGGATCAACACGGATACCCTCGGCTGAAACAACATGGCCAAGAAATACAACCTCTCTAATCCAGAACTCACATTTACTAAGCTTCGCATACAACTGATTGCTCAACAATCTCTGTAAAACAAATCTCAAGTGCTCATCATGCTCTTCTTCTGTCTTCGAGTACACAAGTATATCATCAATGAAGACAACCACAAACCGGTCTAGATAGTCTCTGAAAATTCTATTCATCATGTCCATGAATGCTGCCGGTGCATTCATGAGCCCAAATGGCATCACAAGAAACTCATAGTGACCATATCTAGTCCTAAAAGCTGTCTTCGGGACATCACACTCTTTCACTTTCAATTGGTAGTACCCAGATCTCAAATCTATCTTCGAGAATACTGAAGCACCTCTCAACTGATCAAACAAATCATCTATACGAGGCAACGGATACTTGTTCTTCACAGTCATCTGATTCAACTGTCTATAGTCAATGCACATGCGCATACTACCATCTTTCTTTTTCACAAACAACACGGGAGCACCCCACGGAGAACTACTAAGCCTAATGAAACCACGGTCTAATAATTCTTGCAACTGACTCTTCAATTCTTTCAACTCTTTCGGAGCCATACGATACGGAGCTATCGAAACTGGGTTAGACCCTGAAACTGTCTCAATCACAAACTCAACATCTCTGTCAGGAGGCAAACCCGGCAACTCTTCAGGAAACACATCTGGAAAGTCACACACTGTTCTGATATCCCTCGGTCTAGCTTCACTCATGTCCGGATTCATAACATAAGCCAAATAGGCCCCACATCCAGAGTCCATCAACCTATGAGTCTCTAAAGCTGACACCACATTAGACAAGAACTTAATGTTCTCGCCTACTACCACTACCTCGTAGTCATCAGAAAGCTTCAAAGAAATCCTCTTTGTCTCAAAATCCACACTAGCCCGATGCTCAACCAACCAATCCATACCCAATATAATATCAAAACCGTAGAAAGGAAGTTCCATCATATCAACTGAAAACACATGACCCTGAATCTTCAGTGGACACCTCCTATACATACGTCTAACCACAACTGTCTCACCAAAAGAGCTAGTAACATGCATACCTACATCTAAGATCTCTACAGGAATATTTAACTTCTGTGCATGCTCACTCAGAATGTAGGAATGCGTAGAACCCGAATCAACCAAAGAAAGCAAAGACATAGACTGTAACTCGAAATTACCTGCTATCACATCGGTGTCGTTCCCGGCCTCTCTTTGAGCATAAACTCTCGCTGGTCCTCCCGCCTCTGGCTGCATAGCCACAACATGAGCAAGGTTTCTCTGAGCATCTCCCCTAGGTGCATCAGCCCTAGGCTGGAAGTAGCCACGACCGCGCCCACGGCCTCTCTGAAAATCGTTACCTCTCGCAGGAGCCTGAGCAATGTTCGGTGCCTGAGCTGCCTGACGTGGACAGTCCCTCCTAAAGTGGTCCCTCGAACCACAGTTCCAACAAGCATGGAAATTACCCCAACACTCACCAGTGTGCTGCCTCCCACACTGTGCACACTCGGGCAAACGCCCTCCTCCTCTATGGCCCTGATGGCCTCTACCATGGTGGCCACCGCCACGTCTCTGATCAAACTGGTGTCCGCCACCTCTGTGCCTCTTAGCATCTCTACCATCAAAGTGGTTGTGCCTCTTACCAGAACTGGAACCCCTAGATCGTTTGGCCGCACCCAAACTATGCTCCAAATCCTTGGCCCTCGCGACCAATACATCAAAGTCTGAGTAGTCAGAAGCTAGCGTGTACCTCTTAACCTCTTCATTCAAGCCATAACGGAATCGGTTACAGCGTTCCACCTCAGTAGGAACCAACTCTGGGGCATACTGGCTCAAGCGAACAAAGCGAATCTCATAATCAGTCACAGATGCATCCCCCTGAGTGAGAGCCACGAACTCTCTCTTTTTCTCATCTAGGTACCTCGGTCCCAAGTACCTCTTCCGGAAAGCAAACTCAAAGAATTCTCAATCTACCTCGGCCTCTGGAACCCCGGCAGTAATGGTGACCCACCAGGTGTAGGCATCACCCTGAAGCAACGAGATCACACAACCCAATCTACGTGCGCCCGCACAACCCATCTGAGCCAAGATACGAACTGTCTTCTCCAACCATAACTCCGACCTCTCCGGATTAGATCCTCTGGACTCCTCGGCTCCCAAGCTACGGAGCCTCTCTAACGGTAGACTAGCATCATCACACCTAGGCTGAACTGCAGCCTGAGCTCCCGCAACTGCAGCCTGAAACGCTCCCGCTATCGCTTGCACTAGCGGAGTCATATCAATTCCAGCTGGACCTTGGCCACCTTGAGGTCCATCTCCTCCGGCTCCATTTTCACCTCCAGCTCCAGGTGGTGGAGGTGGTGGTGGCGGAGGTGGTGGAGGAGCGTCAACTCCCGCGGCCCCCGGTCCCTCTATGTGAGCTCCCGCACCAACTACCGGCTCAACAGGAGCCACAACTCGCTGTTCCTGACGAACCAACCTCGGTCTACCTCTCGGTCTAGACATTGCTCTCACAGATATTAACTACAACCACAGCATACAAACATACAAGTTGGGTTAGCAAGACGAGGCTTCCAAGTGTCCAAGTATGTTTCCTCACTTAAAAATCATTTTCAAATGTAATAGTAGCAATGGGACCCACACACACATGCTTTAAAATAAAACAATCAGCATACTCATCACATAAGCAACCATTCTTGCAGAATAAGCAAACACCGTGCAATTCAACTTAAAAACTTAAACTTACCTCACTTACCTGCCCAAGGTCTTGGAAACCTTAGGCTCTGATACCAACAAGTGTAACCCCCTCATCCCGGTCTGGTCGGATGACCGGTCCGAATGGGCCACACGGGGAAAACCGAGTGAAAACCCCTAAGGATTCCCCCTCGGTTAACGACCCTAAAATTTCTTTTTACTTTAATCTTGTCTAGATGCACATTTAATTCCTAAGTGGAGCATAACAGCGGAAGATACAATCAACGGAACATTCACCGACCAAACTAAGCATAAACAGTCCATTTTACTTCATTACAGCAGGCCGTTTCGAAACGCCCCTAGGGTGTTCCGAAACGCCTTGACTTAGTCAACGGCCCTGGGTCAACCATAAGGTGACCGTTCCAAAACAGGGGTAGCCCGTATCGGAACGACCTTGACGGTCAATATCTCGTGGTCAACGAGATTTGACCGTTTCAAAACACCAAAGGCCCGTTTCGGAACGGCTACATCTCGCCAATTTCTCAAAATTCCAGTAGCAAAAACGTTCCGAAACGCCCTCATCCGTTTCGAAACGGCAGGCCATTTACAAAGGGACCGTTCCGGAACAGGGGGACCCGTTCCGAAACGCCCCCTGTCTGCAGACTCGTCTGGCCTGTTTTGAGGCACAAGGGTGCCCCAAAACACCACCAAGACACCATACAACAGCTAAACAAAGCAACTCAGGGGATATCAACTATACTAGCATGCTTCAACATGATTTAGACATATCCAACACTAAAGCAACAATCCCCAACATGCATTCATTCAAACAACATTCAAACATATGTAAAAACTCTTAAGGCATAGGCTAATATCCAAAGTAAGCAATTAGGCATGACTTACAATTCATCATGGCAACACAAACCATGCAAAAGAAAGGTATAAGGGAGTCCATACATGCTCTCAAACAACCAACAACTACTCATCAAAGTCATACATGTCCCATTGCTCAAACTATTACATGTCTAACATTTAAAAACCATACTTGATGAACTCAAGCCAAAAACCACACTTGGAGCCTTCCACTTGCGCGAGCAACCCACGAGCTAAGGATCTGCAATGTTGAACAAAGAGAGCGTAAGCAATGATGCTTAGTGAGGGTGAGCTCTAAAATCAAACCTCAACATTGCAGGGTCCGAGCACGATCTAACCAAGGCCATTTACACAAACCATGAGTCCACAAGGTATAGATGCATGAGCAATATATCGCATGTATGCCATAATTATGAGCTCAATACTACCATACATGTAATCACATATAAACATCTAAACATCTCATATATCTCAACACATTGATACACATATCAACAACATTGGCACCTAGTTAAGACTCAAATACGCGGATAACCGTTGGAACTCACATCCAACAACATAATCATTACCTGACGGTGGGATTACACTCATCACCGGTCTCGCGGAGGGGATTCCACTCATCCTCACGCCCCGTCGATGGGATTCCACTCATCACCGACTATATTTAAATACCATTTCCGGGCGTACCCGTACTCCTCCTTGGTGACTCAACGCCACCAAGGCCACGCGCGACTTTTGACTCATGTGTACACACTAACATCCTAATGATCGATCATTTGTATTTAAGTTTACTAGTGCCAATATTCATTCATTTCATCAATTCCGTGCTTAGCACGTACTCACCAACAACCATCATCATGCATGTCTCAAGCATCATAAATCATGTCTCATCTCACGTGTACAACACAATATACATAGCCATTCATACCACAATTCATACGAGACATACACAACCATATAATGAGTTCAACCAAAGGCTCTAGATCAAGCTTAGGATTAGGCTACCACCCTAATCCTAACTCTAGGTGGGTCTACCAAGCCCA
This sequence comes from Hibiscus trionum, assembly GCA_030270665.1. Taxonomy (NCBI): domain Eukaryota; kingdom Viridiplantae; phylum Streptophyta; class Magnoliopsida; order Malvales; family Malvaceae; genus Hibiscus; species Hibiscus trionum. The sequence continues at coordinate 5,012,512 of BSYR01000016.1, forward strand.
ACCTAGTCCACATACTCGAACCAACCAATTTAAAACCGTTTAAAACAATTAACCACTCACCTAAACTCCCGAGCTCAAGACCAAGCAAGCAATTGGCTTCAATTCTCCGAATTCACTTCCGATGCCTCACCGGTGCCCAAAATTGATTCTAATCAATCCCAAACACAAGCAAAACATCCACAATCAAAATCTTGTCATCAAAACTAACCCGGATTACATTACCAAGCAACCAACACTCAAAACAAGACCAAAAACAAGATTTTCGAGCAGCCCACTTGACCCACTGAATTCTCTCATTTCCAACACCCAAACAAGCATCAATTACACCCAAAATGATCCTCATATATCATACTACCTACAGCCCCCAATTTCCAACCTTTAACAGCCCCCAAACCCACATTAAAACCCTCCAAAAACCCTCTCAAGCCAAAATCCGAAAATTGATTAAAATCATTTGAAATTCATATATGTAGTATCATTTGGCCTCTATACATCATTACTAAACATATTAAATCAAAACATTTAACTTTGCAACACAAAGACACCATTTTTTATCAAAACATTCAAAACCTCCACTTTCCAAAAACTTCATGAAAATGAAGAAGAATGGTACTTTTATGAAGGGGAGGATGAGGGGAAGTTAAAAACGTCCTTACCTTTCGATTTGGGGCTGAAATGAGTGAGAAATAGGATGGAACAGTGATTTGGGTAATGAGCTTTGGTTTCCCGTTGGTGAGTTTTTGAAGGGAAGATGAATAGTAGAGAGATGAGTGTTTTATTTCACATGTGATATAATTTGAGGCTTAAAAGTCTAGTTTACCCTTGATGAAATGGAATATCTACAAGGGAGGTAAATCCATGGTTAAATGTGGTTTAATCTTAAAACATGATTAACCCCAAGTAGATTAATTTTGAAAACAACTCGAAATATTATTTAGAGTATAAAACCGAGCCCAAAACAATATTAAAATATTATTTCCACCTAACCCCTAAACCCGGGTGTTACATTCTAAGATCAGTGATGTGTACAAGCAATATTTGAAGTACTTAACGCCTCAAGAACGCAAAATTTGTACGGATGTTGCTACTTGGAATGATATATCCAACACTATTTACATGGCCAAAAATAATATTTTGGACGTTGGCAATGCTTATACAGTTTTTCCATATAGTTGGTTATCCGATTGGGTATTATATATTAAATTATTAAATCTTTTACATAATTAATTTTTGTTCTTTTGTTTGTTACTAATACAAGTTTTTTTTTATTGTTTTTAAATATTTAATTGTTTATCGATATCTATGTGTACGATTTGTACTTGAGACAAGAGCCTATGTCAAAGAAGTTATATCTGCCTCTTTCTTTTCAGGTAAAAAATAATTTGTGGGTTAAGAATCACATTATTTTTAGTTCATGATTTCATGACATTTTCAAATGTTATATTTGTTGTAGATTTTGATAGAAGAATTCACAGATGATAAGAAGCTCAGTAACTGCCTTTTTAAATTTCATACCCGATGGATAGAGGACTTTATACCTGTTGATAGTAGTAATGTTGAACATGTATATTTATAGTTTGTTGTTTGCTTGTACGTAGTTGATAGTGATTTTTAACTCACATGATTTTGCAGGTATATGTGTCTTTATATGATGCAGAAGGCATCCATTGGTTTTTATTAGTTGTTAATGTTGTGGAGGAGCAAAATTACGTGTTGGACTCTCTTGGCACAAATGAAGTGCGTGAAAAGATCGCGAAAAATATAGTAAGTTCTTTATTTATTTATGAGAAGTACTAGAATTCGTATAGTTTTTAACTATTAATTTCTTATTTTTATTTTATTTATTATAACAATTGAATAAAGCTCCATTTAAGTAGGGGGGCCATGCTCATTTGGGCAGATTATTTGAAAAGGCTACAAAATTTTCAATTGTGTTGAATTACCGAAGCAGCCAAATTGGTACGTAATTTAAATTAAAAATAAAAGTTATATTTAAGATATCTCTAAAAAAATTTCTTTACAGATTAATTTATTTTATATTTGGTTCAGGTATGATTGTGGCATGTACATGTTGAAGTATATAGAAGCCGATAATAAAAATGATTGGTCGATGATTACTTTCACGGTAAAGTATACCATGCAACTTTGTTTAGCTATTGTATGATATTGAATAACATGATATATTTATTATGTAGACGCAACAAATGAGAGTTAAACGATTGAAAATCTTGGCAAAACTTGTTACAAGCAACCACAATGAAGTTGATCTTTTCAATCGTCGTGAACTGTTCACACAAGATTTTGAAGTTGGGAAAAAGAATGTGGTAATGGGAGCTGAAATAGCAAATGACAGTTTGTAATAATTGAGTAAAATTTATAGTTATATCATATTTTTTTTTCTAATTTTTACTTTATAATTATATTATACCATTATCAAAAGAAATAATACATATATGTGGTTTTATTATTTACAACAATTTTGAATGCTATTATGTGGATGGTTCACAGCTTTCCCTCTTTTTTATTTCTCATTTTTTTTCATGTGCTAAGTAATGGATGAGATAATATAAGAAACACATGCTTTTATGCAAGCAAATATACATATACAAAACCAACAAAATATGATACAACATTTAAAAATGCATATTCGAACAACTCATATCTAATATAAGAAGAAAAATACAAACATAATATGATTATATAAAAAAAACATACTTTTTAGTATTTATTTGTATGCCTTCGATTTGATTCGAATATGCATTATAAATGTTTATCACAATTATTGGCATTAAAGACACTTTGAAATGAGTTCAAAAATGTATGACATTTAAATAACCATTAGCCATAAGTATGGATTTTAAATTTGGCTTAATGACCTATTTGGTCATTCTTAGTATGCACAAACTATCGAATTGACCCCTAAGGTATGTTTTGTACGTTTACCCCCTAAACTATAAATCGTGACCACCATTGGATGAACTAAAATTTTTTACCTGATATGCCGTTAAAAATTCTAACGGGCCAATAAAAATGTAACATGTGTCAGTAATAAACGGAAAAAAAACCAGTTCGCTTATTTTAAATGAATAAATTGCACGCTAAGTCTACTTTTTAAATTTTTTCAATCATAAAAATCATTATTTAACCCGAATTGACCCAAAATGCTTTCTAATTTTTATAAATTAGTCTAGTATTTTTAATATGCTTATGATTTATTCAATTTAGTCCTCATAAACTTTATTTAGCCCACAATTGACCTTTACTACAATATAATTTTAATAAATTCGTCCGATATATATATATATATATATATATATATATATATTAAATAAGTTGATATTTTTATTCAATTAAACCTTACTTGTTTTTAATTTTTATAATTTAGTCAATATTTGGTATTATTATTGGTATTATTTTATTTAAATGTTTGTATTTAATAAAAATAAATAAAATAAAATATTCTAATACTAAATAATTAATTTTTAGATAAATTAAATTAACTAAAATTGACCAAAACAATTACTTATTCCAATTATATTCTTTTTGGAGAAAAATTCAAATCATATTCCGGTTAGATTCGAATTTTGCTCAAATTTGAATCGTTTTTTTAAGAAAATTTAAATTATGTTCGAATCATATTTCAATTATATTATAATTATTAATTCAGATTTTTCTATATTCATATTATATTTTTTGCATAAAGTTTAACAAAATTTCAAATCATATTTATATTATATTCGAATCATGTTTATATTATATTAGAATCATAATCTAATTACATTTCAATTATTAATTCAAATTTTAGGTAATTTAATTTAGGGTAAACTATATCATTGATCACCGAACTAATTGGGGATTCTTATTTTGACCACCGAACTAACGAACTCGTCAATCAGACCACCGAACTTATTAAATTAACTTATTTTGACCAACGCCGTTAAAAAAATAATAGAGGACTGACGGAGAGATGACGTGGCAGTTAACGAACTTTTATAAAACTACACATTTAATACTTGCTATTTACACATTCTTTTAATTTAGTCCTAATTTTAAATTAATAAAATAAATTAATTATTTAATTAAGTGATGACACGTGTCAACACCTTATTAGAGGACTTTAATTATTTATATTTGATTTTATAAATTTATTTTCCTCCTCCAATCAAGTGGTGACTCACCACTTGGTTGAAGGAAAATTAAGCAAATTTGGAAGAATGTGGCTGGGGTGGATCAAACTTTGGATATGTGGGTTTCAAACCCACACATTTACCACTGCACCACGCCTCTCTCAATGGCATGAATTGTGCCATTTAATATATATATTATAATGCAGTAAATGTTAGGGGGAAAAAGTAAAAATGATTGAAAGGAGATTCAAAACTAAACCACTTGAGATGTGTATAATCACACAAACATTCGATTTAAAATATTCAAATATTTTTCTTTTTCATATTTAAATTATTTCGAATACTTGATTTAAATATTTTAAATTGAATATTTTAAAAATATTTGTTTCTTTTTCATACTTTAAATATTCCATTTAATTTAAATAATTTAAAATATTCGATTTAATACAAATTTTGCTTTTCCAATTAAAAAAATATTTATTAAAATGTTTAATAAATTTTATTACAAATTTTAATACAAATTTTCCATTCTATTACAGATTTTAATACAAATATTCGATTTTAATAAATATTCGATTTAATACAAATTTTGCTTTTCTAGTTTAAAAAATATTTGTTAAAATATTTGAATATTTTAAATCAAAATTTTAAAGTATTTAAATTAAGTCGAATATTTAAAGAAAGAAAAAGAAGAAAATATTTTTAAAATATTTGATTTAAAATATTTAAATCAAATACTTGGTTTGATTTAAATATGAAAAAGAAAAAATATTCGAATATTTTAATGGAATTTCTTTACTTTATATTGAATGTTTTTGTGATTATACACATCCCAAGTGGTCTAGGTTCGAATCCCCTTTCAACCATTTTTACTTTCTTCCCTAACATTTACTACATTATAACATATATATTAAATGGCGCAATTCATGTCATTGAGAGAAGTTTGGTGTAGTGGTAAAGGTGTGGGTTTGAAACCCACATGTCTCAGGTTCAATCCACCACATCCCATTAAGAGAACATCAATAAAATATTCATAACATTGGATGCATTAAAGAGATACCCGAGAGAGATACTGACCAACAATTGCAGTTCCAAACAATTGAATCTAAGTTAATAATATTTTATCACATACTTTATACAAATGTGGCAGTTATGTGTTTCTTTCTACCAATATGGTATCTATTTTCAAACATTACGCAATTGGTACTTGTATTTTGCAAATATTACACAAAACATCCTTATTAAATAACCCAAAAGTAACAAATAAATAAACTATAAACTAAAATATTTAATTTAAATTATAACAAATTGTGACATGAAATCTATATCATGTTTAAATCAGATTGAATCCAACAATTAATTCATGGTGAACTTACCAAAATTAATACTGACATAGTAATAGTATGGTAACATCTCTCTTCAACTACTTCTGCAAACCTTGGCTCTCATTTGCCTTGTTTCACACAATGATTAAAAGTTAACTTGTATCATCAAACCATCATAAGACACCCAAATCCTATAACAATTAATTATTTGCTAGCTTTATATTGAATCCAACAAACTTTATGTAAACAACAAATTAAACTTTAAAAACCCTAACTTCAGCTAGCCCTTCTTCCCCAATCTCTCAAACATATCGTTCAAGAGGTACGTGGAGATCGGAAGAGTTATTACCACCAGGACAACAAATCATACAAGCTCACACATGTGCAATTCCAATCACACATCCTCATAAGTATCTAGTAACATTTCGAACAATCCAATACATGCATGAGACTATTCTAGTACACAAAACAGTAGTAAAAATTTTCATGTTTATTTACCTCAACTCATAACAGGGCATTCTATACTCATTTATCAATTTAATCAATCGAACAATCCTTCACAAAGTCATGTATAACAAAACAGTCCACCATTCATTTTATTCATACAAAACAACCCCTAAATGTACCTGTGTAACTAATTTCACACTTCTAAGTACAATCGTCAAACAAATTATAAAACAGTCCAACATATTTTATTTCCACACATATATCTACTCAGAACAGTTCCCTAATGTTTGTACTTATGCCAAATTAATCCATTATCCTTACATACATATTTTACACATCAAAATAGTCTATTGACATGCTTAACATTGTAAAACAATCTATTTTGTTTTTAAATCACCAAAATCTGCTCTTATAATTAGAAAACTAAATCAAAAACTGTAACCCCCTCGTTCCGGTCTGGCCGGATGACCGGTCCGAGAGAGCCACACGAGGAAAACCGAAGCGAAACCCGTTAAGGTTCCCCCTCGGTTAGCAACCCTATTTTTTTCTTTAATTAATCTTGTCTAAAAGCCTTATTAAGTCCTATGTGAAACACGACAGCGGAAACACAACTCCATAGCAACGACCAACCAAAACAGCACCTTAAAACAACCCATTTAGCCCTTTTAAGCAGGTCGTATCGATACGCCTTCAGAGGGTATCGATACGCCTTGACCAAGGTCAACACCCTATGGTCAACATACGAAGACCGTATCGATACGTCCCTTGAGCGTATCGATACGCCCTTCTCGGTCAACACCACTTGGTCAACTAGGTTGGACCGTATCGATACGCTTGGACACCGTATCGATACGCCATACACTCCACAACTCCCCAAGGTTCCAGTGAGTTGGGACCGTATCGATACACCCCACGTATCGATACGCCCAGCCAAAACTGTTTTCCCTAAGCAAGGCCGTATCGATACAGCCCTTAGGCGTATCGATACGCCTTGCACTGTAAACCCACAATTTTTAGCTAAACGACCTCAAACACGGCTCTAGATGCAATTCTCGACTCACCTAAGCATATACAAACATGTAAGCACACATATTCAAGCCAGAGGAATCACTCAAACATGGATTAAAGCATTCATACATGGCATTCTAACAAAAGAGCAATTTATGCATATATGATCATACAAGCACTTAAGATTTCATGCCTTAGCAACCAAACATATAAGCATACAAGACATGCATCGTAAGCAAGCTTTACAATTCAACAAGGCATCCAAGAGCCACACCACTTCAACATACAACAAGGCATTTAAATCAATAACACATATCGACATACATCAAAACTCAAATCATCAATACCTATCCCATTGCTTAACTATTACATTCCATTACTTAAAATTCATACATTGAGCTCACCAAAAACAACACTTGGAGACCTTCCCTTGCCTTTGCCACCCTCAAGCTATATATCTGCATTGTCGAACAAAAGAGAGCGTAAGCATAAAAGCTTAGTGAGGGTGAGCTCTTTAAAGACAAACTTCGACAATGCAGGGTCCAAGCACGAGCTACAACCAAGATAAGATGTATGTTCTTACCCCCGGTCCACACGAGCCATAATTCTAAATGATGCATGAACATATAATCAATATCATGCCATGCTCAACATGTTTAAACCCACAACATATGATATCACATATATTAAACCATGTTAGCAACACATCCCAAATCACATTGGCTCACAATTAACCACATAATGGCAACATAACTACAATCCGTATTGGCACCTAGCTATGACTCGAATACACGGATAACCGTTGGAACTCACATCCAACAACACAACCATTACCTGGCGGTGGGATTCCACTCATCACCGTTCACGCGGAGGGGATTCCACTCATCCTCACGCCTCATTTCACGCGGAGGGGATTCCACTCATCCTCGCGCCCGTCGGTGGGATTCCACTCATCACCGACTAATGTAAATATAATTTCCGGGCGTACCCGTACTCCTCCTTGGTGACTCAACGCCACCAAGGCCACGCGCGACTTTTGACTCATGTGTACACACTAACATCCTAATGATCGATCATTTGTACCCAAGTATACTAGTGCCAATACTACACATTTCATTAATCATTCATAATATCAATTCATAACACTTCCGTGCTTAGCACGTACTCACCATGACTTACCGTCATGCACATACCATGTACTCACCATGATCCTCGGATCATGAAACCACCTCATAATATCATTAATAAATCAAAAGCTTTAGTTTAAGACAACAAAGATGACATTTTTGGTCTAAACTTTCAAAATACCAAAATGCAAAATCATGGGTTTTAATGAAATCTAAGAGTACTAGCATGTAGAGGAAAGAGAGGACAAGTCGAATATATGTTTACCTTTCGAAAATCACCAAGGATGGGGAAGAAAGATGATGTAATAGTAGACTAGGGGAAAGGGGAGCTTTTGTCGTGAGATTTTGGAAAGGGGGAGGGAAGAAGATGATGAATAATCTCTTTAAAATAAGAAATGGGTTTTTAATTTCCCAATTCCATTAAATTACAAGTATGCCATTAATGAAATGGCTATTGGGCTTTGGTTTAAAAATTGGGTCCAACACCTTTGTTTTATTTGTAAACAAAACCCGAACCATTATTTTATTTATTTAAATTATAAAACCGAACCCGAAAAATATTAAAATATTATTTTCACCCGACCCTTAAACCCGGGTGTTACAAAAACATTGAGTTGTTATAAGACCGGAATAAATGATGAATTTGCAAGTCTAACTATGAGAAACCTGAAATAATCATACAACATCGACAAAGAGCACAAACTTATTTTCAGAATTTCAACAGTAACAAAATGAAGCCTTATATGAGTTCCCAAACAAATGAATGCAGCATAATAACATGTGAACTACAACAGAAATAAAGACTGACAATCAATCTATTTCACAGCACAATTCTCGGTAAACTTTTAGAATCTGCTGCAAAGAACAAAAAAAATTTTGATTGCTTAGTTCTTATCCTAATTAACAATTGAGGATTAACTGAGTTTTCTTCTATCAAGTAGTAAAGCAAGACAAAAAAGGGCTCTAATAAATTTTACTACTTTTCTTCTAATCGGCAGTATATAATTTGTATATTTGGTTGATAAACAATGTGAATAGTGAATAACCATGGACAAGAGGCATGGCAGGAATGAATGCATGGAATAAGAGAAAGAAAACACTGCTTATAAAAAAAATGTTAGCTTAACACTTACCCTAGAAGGTGGAACAGGGTTTCGAGTAAACTTGGAACCACCAGGAGCCCAAGGAACTGCAAATGAATTTAATACATGAGCTTCAAACAACATAATAAGTTTAAAACAAGAAACTAAGCACCTGATAACAAATCTATCTATATCACAGTCGATCAATCACATGTCATAAAAAAGTGAGGCCTAATCAGCAATAATCAACTATTGGTGGAACAAATACAATAATGTATAGATTATTCCAAAGCAAAACTATAATACTAATATATTTACCTTAAGCCTGAAAATGATCTAATTTGAACATTTATCTTATTATAAAACATGAATAATTCCTCTGTTTTATGCTTCACTTCTTATGATTAATATTTATAATATCTCAAAATATTCACCGAAATGATATAGTCTGTTTTATGTTTCACATGTTTGATAGTTATACAAAGTGTAAAACAAAATTTCAACAGTAACAAAATTTCACAAATAAATGCAACATAATAATATGTGAACTACAACAGAAATAAAGAATGAATTTCAACAAATGAATGAAGCCTTATATAAGTTCCTAAACAAATGAATTTCAACAGTAACAAAATGAACCCTTCATAAGATATTAATATTATTCAGTTTTTAATTCGACCAAATCAACCGACTTACTCATTCCAATGTTTTTATGGTGGACATCCACAATCACCATGAATACAACATCAATCGAACAATCCTTTTACACTTCTATACACATTCTATACTCATAACAGGGCATTCTATAACTTTTTACAGTAGTAAAACCTAACATGTTTATCATTTAAAAGATCAAAAACTTCATAATTATTACATAATCAAGGCTCAAAAGGAAGAGTAGACATAATTTCTTTCTATGAACTATACGCGTATTCAATTCATGGTATGGATATTTCAATTAATCTAAAAATAATTCGTTGCATATATTAAACATTCAAAGCATAATATATAAGATTTTTTGGATTGGGGAAATTAAAATTAGGGTTTCTAATTTATTAAATTAGGAACATGAAATTGGGGAAAATTAAAATTAAGTTTTTTGGATTGGGATTTGGGGTCGCCGGCGATGGGATTCGATTCGGCGAGCTCAGTTCGTGGATGACGGCTGAACGCCGGAAATAGCCGGCGACGGCTGCGATGGCCGACTAAGATCGACGAGACAATAAAGGGGCAGAAAACTAACCTGGAACGATGCTGATACGATGCACGGCGAACGGCGGGCGGCGGAGCGACTGGATGAACGCCGGCGAAACAAGGCTGATCATGGCGAGACTAGGCGACACCGACAGTAGCAATTGAAAGGGTCGGGATATAGGTTTCTGATATTTTGGTTAAATTTGATTCAAAATTATCTAATTTTAATATAATAAAGAAATATAATTATTTTATTAAATCTAATGTTTATTTTTTAAAATAAATTTTAATTACAATTTTAGTCCTTGTGATTTTTAGTTTTTTTTTTTTAAAATTAATGGTGTTCATCGGTGTTCATCGTTAGTGGTGTTCAGCAATGATTGTCGTACGTGGTAGACTCATCCTAAAAATTAATAACATTTATAATTTGAGCACTATTAAACTTAAAAAACAAAATAAAACCATGGTCAGAATTTCAAAATTTCAATCCAAAAATCCAGTTTGTTTTAACCCCACTTGCATTTACAACGCGTGTAAATACACCACGAGCAATCCCAACATCCCTCCACTTGTACGCAGTACGCGTGAATAGATTGCGTGCGTCATCCCTTCTACAGAACAGAAGCCCAGGCACAAGATTTCGGGAAAATAAATCGGATAGAAAAATGGCAAACCCCTGAAAAATCGTTCTAGGGTTACCATGGTTTTGAAAGATTAGATAATTAGAAATAGATATGTAATGCTTTTGAATCGATTCTTTCAATTAGGGTTTTCGAAATTAGGCATGTTCATTTTACGGCTGAGGCTCTTTTCTTCTTTTCTCCTTTGGGACAACAGTGCTGGGAGTTTGGGTTTTAATTGACCCAACCCTAACTGGACTTCAACATTTTTACCGATAATCGGAGCTGGAAAAAGGATCCTTTTTAGGGTCTTTTTTTTTTCTCTTAATATAATATCTTGAATTCTTCTGCGGTCTGTAAATATGCGAGGACTGGACAAGACAAAAAGGGTTACCTGGGCATCAGACGTTAACCTTTGTCAGGTAAAATTGCAATTTTGCTTTGGAAGTTCTTCCATTTCAGGTGAAATAGAGAAGAGAAAGGGGGTGTCGTTTTTGGGTTTTTTTTCTCTCTCAATAATATCTGTTTCTTGAATTGCATTTGAACATTTCTGGTGGTCAATTTTAGTTGGTTTTTTTGTATTCTTGTCAAATTTCATTTTGGTGATGGCATTGTTGTATTTATGTCAAATTTAATTCCGAACCTTTCTGACTTTATGGGAAGTTTGACATGCTAGTTAGACACATAAATGAGAGAATGGAAATGGTGAAAGACTTTCATTGTTAGCTTGTTTAAAAATGCTAGTAATGATAAAAATATGCCATTGATTAGCTTCCCTGGCATGTCAATTCATATGATGTTCATCTTTGCAGAACTCGATAACATAACCAAAATACAACTAAAAAATCTTTATGGAGCTTGATTATGATGCATGTTAAGTTAATGAATTCTTCCTATATTGTTTTATTTCCGAAGTCTCGACTTTATATTGGTGCTTGTAGTTATAAGAAAACCTTCCAATATGTGTTTTTACATGTAGGATGGTTAATCCGTCTTTCGCAGTGTCTGAAGTATTTGACTTTTGTTGTGAGTCCTAAACAATTTGAAAGGACTCAGTTTCATTTGGAGAGGTTCTAGTTTTAGAATTTCTATTTTTTAGGTGCATGATGTTCTTTACATTTGAAAGGGCATGTTCTATATAGCCAGTTAGCCACCACAAGTCCATAAAGATTCTTTGCTGTCTCATCCTAAGATCTTCATTTGTTAGTCTGAACTAATTTGAATTGAATTTTTACTGTTTTTTGATGTGAGATATCAGAAATGTTGTCTGCCAAAGGTTTTGTGACAAAAAAGTGCAATCCCATGCTGTCAAGTTAGTAAGGAGTAGGTCCAACTGTCTCTCTAATGACTCAAGTTGTGAGAGTGAAGAAAGCAATTTTCGCTCAACATTTTAGGTCAAGTTATTCTCACAAATGACAAATAGCTGATCTCGCTTTCTTATTGCAGTCTTGCAGTGAAGAGACCAACTTATATGTTGATTGGTAACCTGCACCTAAATCTATTAGGCTCGAGTAGATGCTTGGTTTCAGAGTATCTCATTCGTGACAAAATGCATTGTTGCTGCCATCTTAACTCATCTAGTTGTCTAGTGGCAAATACTTCTCCGTCTCATTTTACTAAGTTTATAGGCTGCTTACACAATTGGCTTCTAGCATTTCCAACAAGAGGAGTTTGCTAACTAGAGTAGTAGATAATACTAGATTTTTATGCTGCTTCCTATCAAGGACGGAGCTAGGATCAAACATTGGGAGGGGCAAAGGTCTGTTAAGCTTTTAAATCTATAAATTGGGAGGGACAAAAACCTTATTTTACTATTATTTAAACTAGAAGGGACCTAAAGTGCAATTATACCAAAAAAATTTGGAAGGGGCAAAAGCCCCTCCCAAGCTCTACATGGCTCCGTCCCTGCAGTTCCAATTGTAACATTATAGGTGAAGTTTTCTAAGGTAAGCAATTGACTTTCACCGTTAGAATTTATTAGTCTCAGCTGATGCTTAGTGGAGTTAAAAGATTTGTAGTAACTCAGTGAGAAATGACGGATTCGTTGGCACATATCCGCATCATAGATGCTGTAGTTAATTCCGCTTGCACTTTGATTTTGTTGTTGCAAAAAAGTTCTCATATATACACATTTATTTTTAAAAACTATCTCTATTTATGAAATCTATCTTCGGTTTAGTTGCCAGAGGGAGTTTCAACAATAAAATGATGTTTGAGTATTTCACAATCCTCTATTATCGAAGATGACAAACATAATACATAAATGCTTCTCTTCTTAACAGATACGGCTGTTTCTATCAGAGGATTCACCGTCACAAATTGGGTCAGGTGGTCAAGATCACCTTCAAGCAAAAATCTCTTTGGTATCACATTCTAATGGGGCAGCTGTTGATGACTTTCTGCCTCCTGGATTTGAAGGAGCTCCTTCTGCAAATCATCTGCAGATTAACTTGTCAGAAATTCCTGTCATTAAATGGAGATGTCCTCTCAGAGTAACAATTCTATAGCTTAATCTGCATTTGTGTTTTGAGTTGTGATTATTTGTCCCAGACATTTACTTCAAAGCTTAATGTGCATTTTCACAGTTTGTTTTGGACTTGAGTTTACAAGTTGTTGCTGGAGAGGAAAGTAAAGAGGTGGAGATTCAAAACCAGAGAGAATTGAGAGTGCTTGAAGCTGTTTATCCACGCCCATCTGCAATTCCTACAAAGTTTGATACTTTTCTTTTTCTCTTTTTGACGGGTTGTGGGGTGGGTTTTCTAGAACCTGCTTCTCTTGGTTTTACTTTTCCATGAAACTGAGTTTTCTTCTCGTTGTGCAGCCCTTCTGTTTCAGCAGACGTAGAAAATTGTCACTATAACGATCAGCAAACTCCTCATATACCCATCACTCCTATCGAAGATGATGATGTAGCAATTGAAACTCCCCTTAATTCACAGCCTCAGTTGTTGCCTCCTGGTATTTTACATACTCTTCATTGCAGTATGCCGAGTGTTTCAAGTGCTTCGGCTGATGAAAAAGCAGCTGCTGGAATGGTTGTGAATGTTGAACCTGGTGTAGCAGCTGCCGCCTTTGCAGCAATTAACCAAAGTAATGAACCCGGAAACACGGTTGATCCCGACTTGCTCGTTAAAATTCTCAGCAACCCGAGATTGATTGAGAAATTAGTTACTGATTATGGAACATCTTCAGGTGCCCAAAACTTAACTGGATCGACATCCCCTTTGGTACCTTCTCCTAACCCACCCCCACCTGTAAATCACTCCAACCCATTTCATACCCACATCAATAGAACAGAAAATGGTACTGCATCTTTATCAGCTACATCTGGTGGACCATTTTATGCTCAGCCAAATGGGGTCGGAGTTGGACCCTCAAATAAACAAGGTCCTATTCCCAGTGTCCATCCAGCTTCAGCTTCACCTGCTGTTGGACTTCCCCAGAAGGATGCAAACTATTACAAAAACTTGATTCAGCAGCATGGAGGAGAAAGACAAGAACCGACTCAGAAGTTCAATGTCCGATACAATCAGCACCTAAGACCAAACCAAGAGCTAATAAACAACCCCAAATCGAGAGACTCAAGGCCAAAGATAATGAAGCCTTGCATGTACTTTAACAGTTCCAGGGGATGCAGGAACGGAGCCAATTGTGCTTACCAGCATGATACATCGTCCCACCAGAACGGTGGCAATAATGTTGCAGAGGCGCCGAATGCAAAGAGACTGAAAATGGATAGAGAGATAAGCAGTTAGAAAATACTAGAACACGTATGCCTTTTTCACATGCAAAAAACATGTTGCAGCTCTACTTTTTATTCCTATATTTACTGGCTTGCTTAGGATCTTTTTGCAAGTAGCATAATTCTAGCACTCGTTTTCCCCTTCTTTGCATCAAGCATTAAGATTCATTGGGTTAGAGCTTTCCCTTGATTATCACAATCAATTGCAGATGCTACCTTTTAAGAGTGCATTTTTGTGTCTGTATTTTTACTCAACTTTTTTTTTAACATAATATTTTTGCTCAACTTTTGCATGCATACATGTATACTACAAGTATGACAAGGGTTGGTTGGTTTCAGGCAATCCATGTTGATTAAATATTTAACAGAGTATTTTATGCATTTTTGTTTAGAAATAGAGAGCCTTAAAATAAAAAATAAATAAATAAAACTTTGAATCCTGTTTCCTCCTAGGGCTGAGTAAAGAAATTGAGATGAATGCTGGCTGGTTTATGGTTCATAAATATAAAAAATGTATTTATTTGTATTGAATCAAACTTTATTTTTACAATGTAAGAAATAATTGTTTTATATTTTAAATAGTGGAAATAACTTAAAATGCTATATTAGAGTGGTTAATTATTTAATATTTTTAACCAACGATTCTAGTAGAAAAGAGGATGATGTTCATTCTAAGAGACTTAGTTTGAGCAATTTTGTCTGTAAGATATGTATAGGAATGAGTAAGAAAATTAGGTTTGGGTCGGATTTTATTGAGGGTGAGGTTAGTTTGAGTTTATGGTGAAAAATATCAAACCCGACTCAAGAGTAATAGTGTAATTTTCTCCTATATTTTTAGAGATATTTGCAATAATATCACCTCTTTACATTTTTTTATAATTAAGTCCTTAAAATTGATTTGTTTTCAATTGGATCCCTAAAATTATTTTTTTTATAATTGCTCCTATAAATTATTTTTATAATTATGTCTCTAAAATTCAATTTTTTATAGGTTGAGTCGGATTCGAGTTTAGGCAACGACGGATCCAAAAAATAAAAAATGGGGTCTAAAATATTTTTTTTCTCAAATGAGTATTCAAATTTTTATTTTCCCATACACACTAAATTAATTTTTTTTTAAAAAGAAATTTGACACTAAAATCCCCCAAATGGGGTGTAAATGCTCCCCTAGATGGCCTTGTAGATCCACGACTTGGTTTAGGGTAATTGTTTTCGGGTTGAATTTAGATTGGCTAAAAAGCCGACCTATGCTCATCCCTAGGTGTGTATGTCTTATCAAATAGTTAAGAAAATGTATGAACATACACTACGTTGTGATTACCTCAAGACTATTAAAAAATTATTGTATTTATTTAAAAATAATTTTTAAAAATATTTATGAAAAATTAAAATATTATTAAAAATATAATATAAATTAATATGGAAAATTGAAAATGGATCGTATTAAATTTGTTACGGCCCATTCAATCGCTTAAATTAAACAAGAAGGCCAGAGAGAGCCCAAAAGAGCCCGACTATATATGAGGGTAAATGACATTACTGGAGCTTCTCCTTTCCTTTGGAACTGAGTTTAGCGCTCTCAAAAAGCAGACCGAGCAAAACAATCCAGCTCTGTACTCTGCACTCGGAAATACTGAAGGAAGAAGATGCTGAAGTTTCTATCCAAAGTAAAGATCGAGTTCAATGCATTGGATCCACGCACAGCTTCATGCATGGAGTTCTTAGCCCAGTGCAACGCCCGCCAAGCCAAGGAATCGAACCCCGCCTGCCAACTCCAGGTCAAGCGCCGTACGGACGATCACCCGCCCCAAATCACCGTTACTTTCGTCAATGGAGTGCAAGAAGTTTTCGATGCAACATCGACTCCTGCTCAAACCATAAGGACCATGATCCTCGAAAAGGGTATGTTCCTTGAGACCGAGCAAATGTTCCGTGAAGCTGGCGAGAAGTGGCCCGTTATTATACCCGACGAGGAACTTCACCAATCGTTTCCTGGAATCAAGGTTTGGACATTTTCTCTTCTGGGTTTGTTTCAGTTGTTGGTTCCTTGTGTTTTGGTTGTAGAGGCATTTTGTCGAATAACTGGTATGTATTGGTAGGATATGGAATTCTCACACAACGAGGTCTGAGATTGATCATCATTTGCTCTATTAACATCCTGCTTGCTTAAAATGATAAGCTTAAGCATATCAAACCTGTTGATTAATAGTTTTTCCTTGTATTTGTCTTTTGTTTATATTTTTCTAACAAAAATGCTGTTATTTTGTTTAATCTCTCCAAATATGTATAGGAAAAAACTTTAATACACAGCCACGTGCCTTTTAGTTTTAGTGTTTAGGGTTTTAGTGTAGGGTTTAAAGTTTAGGGGTTTAGGTTGCAGGGTTTAGAATTTAAGGTGAGTGTTTAGAACTTAGGGTATATGGTTTAATGTTTCGGGTTTAGGTTTTTAGGGTTAGAGTTAGGAATTTAAGATTTGAGTTTTATAGTGTAAATATGCTGGTCCTGTGTATCAAAATTTTACCCATATATATACACTACCGATTTATATATACATGTTTTCTTTCCTTTTACTTCAGCCAAGGAAAGCAGAAGAGAATCAGCAGTAACTCCACTCTGTCTTGACCTCAGCCATTTTACTTGATGTCACTTTGGAAGATAATAAATGTTCCATTGTATGATGAAGCCTGGGAAACTACTCTATATGAACATTTTGGATACTGATTTATGTTGCTGGAGTGTATGTTCTTACATTTTTTTATATCCAAGTTCGATAGAACTTATCTGTTTGAGTTACTATTCAGAACCCCATTTAGGTACTTTGATTTCATCTATTTAATGTCATAAGAAAACTTTATTTGCTGCATCTCGCCGTAGTGGTATGCAAATAATAGCAGAGTTTGCTTTGATATGCATTAGCTGTGGCATTGCATACGCGCACTATTGCTGAGCAAAATGGTTGAAACTGCCAATACAGCAATAAAAAAGTAGTATTCTGAACTGACTCAATCTCTTTCAAATGCTTACATGTATTAAAGCAAGAGAAGTATATTCTAGTGTAATGTTGGTTTTTATTTGTGTTATTTGCTCGGCCATCTTCTTGATGAATTGGGATCGCCAATCATACGCATGTCTTCTTCTTCTGAGGTGAGTAATTCCAGTTTGCTAATGTTTTTAAGTCAGCGTGGCCAAGGGCCGATACCGATTCTCTTGCATTAACGCCTTAAATGGTTTGGTTAATGTAAATGAAAGAATGATTTCCCGAAGTTTAACTCAATTGATTAAGGGTTGTTATATGTTATCCACCATGATAGAAATTTACTATATGTCGAACAGGTTGTGGAAGAAAGACTCGATAGTTTCAGATTCGATCGAGAAAAAAATAGTTGAGAAGGCTACTTGCCATCTTAAAAACGATTACAGCAATGAACAGAGCAGCTAAAATTTTATAGGACATTTGATTCTGCTATGACTGACTGGGGAATTGATTATAACAGTTGGAGATCAAGAGATGAAGGTGAATCCGAGAAAGAAGAAGATGAGATTCAAATGATTAACTAATACTAGTGGGATATGAAATCACAATGCTTGTCGTATACTAGTGGGATGGGACACTAAATCTCTTAAGCAAGGTCAGAGGTTTGAATCCTTGGGTTTCCAAATTCGTTTACAAGTCCTAATCCCATTTATTTTAAACAATTTTGCTATGACTATCAGCAGCAGATAGAACTGATGATGTTAATGTTGTTTGTTGACGATTTGCACATCTCACACCCACCAATAACTGATGATGTAACAATGTCGATTGAGTCGGAGTTTGATTGACACTATTATTGTTGTAATATATGAGAGGATGTGAGTTCAAACGTGCTTAAATGTACGACATTCTTCGATTTATGATAGAGATAACTTCCCTATAGTTTAGATATTGTATAGGCTTAATAGTAAAAAAGTTGTTCAAATTATACATTTTATTCAGATAGGTGCCTAACATTTTCATTGCTATCATTTTAGGTGTCTAACCGTTAATTTTCGTTTAAGAAAATTCCTTTAACCAAATTCGGTCACTGTCATCGTCATCATTTATCACGCTCCTCTTCCTCTCGCCGCAAGATACGCACGTCGTTCGCCGTCTGATCGACCGTCGTTTTTTTTTCTTTTCGTCTTTCAATTTTATTTCAACGTTAGGTACGCCGATCATCGACTTTCGGGCGACGAGAAGATGGGGGAAATGACCGTAGGGGTTCGGCGACGAAAGTGGTGGGCATGCCGTCAACATTGGTGGCGACAACGGTAGACTTAGGGATTTAGGGACTATTTTGAAAAAAATTAAAAATTTTAGAATATTTTTGAAGATTCTATTTTTTTTTAAAAATAAATCATGTCACATTTTATGTTTTTATTAGCTAACAGAATATTTTTAACGGCCGTTAACAACAAATACTCAAAATAATAATGATAAAAATATTAATACACTTACTTGAGTTGAAAAATAGTTTAGGCACTTCTGCCTATAGTATAAAACAAGTTAAAGCGGAATCAATACATATATGATTTGTATTATAAGCACAGAATTACAGCCCAAAATATTCTATAATGGATTTAAATTATATAGGCCTAATTATATATTTCTGATATGGAGGTCGTGTTTTCAGGCCCAAAGTAAAGCTGCTCAAACTTCAAATGCTGAGTTGTGATTCTAATTGTCAGTTAGGGTTTTTCATTTTTCAGGGTTTTCTCTTTGCCACCTTTGAAGAAAAACCCAGACGAATTCCCCAAGTTTCAGTTTTGGGCATTGATTGCATTTCGAAATGGAAGGATTAAGCGTAGCAGATGCTAATTTGGTTGTCTACTTACATCCTTCGAAGAGCAAGAATGTTTCCCAGGCGATCCTCCGTGAGCTTGGCTCTTTGCTCTTCAAGTTCGTTCTTTTATTACTTGAATGCCTTATTTTTCTTCATTAGTTTCACATTCACCAAAAGCTGTTGATATTGCTTGTGATTTAATTAAATTACACCCTTGGTTTGGTTAATCTAGAGCTCAGTTTTCTATTCGAACCGAAAATTTTAACTCCTTAGGATGAATCGTATAATTTAGATCAGCTTATGGGATCTAAAATCTGAACTATACTGTGGCCTGTGGGTCTTTTTAAACAAATGGAGAAGTTTATTACAGCTAATTATAAGCTTGTAGACATGGCAAATTTAACTGCTATTAACAGTAATAAAATTCTCCATAGGTTACATAGGTTGTGTCATAATGCACTTTACTTGTAATGTTGATGATGATAATAATAATAATTAAATGGTGTTTGAATATTTTTCTTGTTTATCCTGTTATAAAGTGTTTCTGCTTTTTTCTTGCAGGTTCAATGAAACATTTGATGGTGTTTTATTGGCTTATGATGTTCATATTCTTGATAAGAAGGGGAAAATTCTTTCCGGTGTTCATCCGTATTTTGCTCTTAAACTTAAAGCGAATCTCCTACTATTTTCACCAAAGCCAGATATGATCATAGGTAGTTTTTCATGATATTTCAGGTTGTTGTTTTTTTTTTAGTTTTTCTGGCGGTGGATATCACATTGATTGTATGTATTTATGAATCTTCAGGGTCTATGATATTGTCTAAACTTATTTTCTTTTCCATGTTCAGAGGGGAAGGTTGTGAAGCTTTGCCAAGAATCTATTCATGCCATTGTTCTTGGTTTTTCTTCCGCTATTATAACAGCTGAAAACATCCATGGAGAATTTAAATATAAATATGTAACACTTCTCTACCCTGTTCTTTTTATTTTTGGGGGGTTGTGTATGTGTATATGGCAAGATACTTTATTTGTTACCCTAATAACTTACTTTAGTGTCTTATTGTATCATAGAAAGACGGGGAAGAACTATTTGCCAGCAAATCTCACAAGCGGCATGTCATAAAGGTTGGAACCATGATCCGTTTTTTAGTCAAGAGGTGACAATTTCCTTTCAAAAGAAAATTATCCTTTTAATTTTAAGAATGGAATATGTTTTTCATCGTTGTATTGTTCTGGTTACCATCAATATTTTATGGCAAGCTGGAGATAAGTAGTATTCTTTATAGTTACTCAGCTTATTTTTCTTATACTATCTAAGATTGTCGTAGTAGTTTATTTTTCCTCATCATTGATCAAATATATATTTGTACTTAAGGCCAAGTCTTAATAATGGGTATTGATATCTTGCCTCCTTGCTTTTGTGATTTTGTTTGTCAGTCAGTCATTTTTAATTCATTACAAACCAGTGGATCGTATAATCTCATAGCTTTATTCTTTATGCCTCGTTTCTACTTGCTTTTCCACTCAATTATGTTTCACTGTTGTTCATCATGTCAAGTTGATATTTATTGGAGATTTACAACTTGTTTGAAGTTCCAGTTTCTTGTATTTTTAATTTCCACTGGGAGAAAGGGAAGGTGTGGTGGTTAAAGACATTGATCGCATGTTTTTTTGGCACTGATTCTTCTTTGCAGCTTTGACGAGGAGATGCTTCACATCACTGGATCTCTGATGCCAGCTCACACAGGAAGCATACGTTGGTTAGATAGAAATTTGGAGGAAATTTCAGAAATTGATAGGTCTTTAAATAAACTCAAAAGTTCATCTATAGCAACCTTCCTGCAAATCAACTTGCAAAGGTTTTAATGTTAGTGTTATATAATTCTGTAGGAGTTCTATGAAGAGTAGAGATAGAGAATCGCTGGGGGACAAAACCGTTGATGAGGGCTCAACTCCCTTGAGCCACAATAGTTACATTAAAAAGTCAAAAAAACGTAGAATTGCAGAATGATAATGACATTGCCTCCAATTACTAATTGTATAAGGAGATATATTGTTCTCAGGTAACACATTAACCCATTCATGTGCTCACTATTAGTATTTGCTAATAATCTTTTTTCAGTGCTGGATTATTCTTCTGTCGAGTAATTTTTACATTCATCTATTTAGAGTAATCAAACCTATGAACTATTAGTTGGACCGATGACCTGTAATTGACAGGCTTACATTGTAATTATAAGCAAGGAGTGTTGTGGCTGAAGGTCCATGTATTTTTGTGCTAGTGCAGGTAGCAAGGAGTGTTGTGGCTGAAGGTCCATGTAGGTGAAGGTATATTGCTTTGGTGCCGACATTTGGAATCCCCCCTTACTACTCTTCTCTTGGTGGTTGTCTTGCATGTCCACCAAAATTGAGAATTTCAAATTCCCAAGTTTATACAAAGATTGGAGAGAAATGGTTGGTTTTTGTTTATTGATGCTGTATTTCGATCGACATTTTTGTATGTTGTACTAATATAGACTTGGCCAGTTGGCCTTACCTATACATATGTTAACATTTACTAGTAGGGAATGGAAATGCTTTGCCCCCTTGTTTCTTGATGGCTTCACATCATTTTTGTCAAAGTTTTTATGCCATTGTTTGCTGATGAAATTGGTTTTTCGTATTTTACGGCTTCCTATATCTCTTCGATTAGATGGAAGATGGGAGTGATTATATGAAGGATCCGAACTCTGATTCTCTATGGCCAGCCAGGTACACCTCTGCAGCTGAGCAGGTTTGTGTAAATCTAATCATTGTTGAGTTGGGGTATGGTACGGGACCATACCTTAAACTGATACTTATAATTGGAACTGCAGCCGGATTGCTAATCTTTGGGCTGCTTCAACATAACAAATACACGAACAGATCCTGTTTTAGCTGTTGGAAATTGAAAATTCTGCATCTGTTCATGCTCCAATTTTTAACCAGGGGTTTCTTTAAAAGAAAAAAAAAATGCAACATTTTAAATGAGTGCCTCGGGGGCCCATCTTTCTATGTAGAGAAAAAAGTCGATGGCATGCTTGATTAGGGATGGGAATTGAACTGACCTTAATTAAATTTTGTTGGTTATAGGCAAGTAAAACTCAACTTATTTGAGTCAATTTGAATAACTTGTGAAAATTTTGAGTTCAAATTAAGTTCGAGTTTGCACAAGAAAGATTGAAACATTGAATCCATTTTTTGATCTAGTCTATAATTTTTTTTCTTTAATTACTCCATTTTAATTTCATTTTTGATCAAGTTTGAATTAGATCTTAAACCAATTAAGAATACATATTTAACTTTATTTTATATTTTTGAAAATAAACTTTTGGCCTTGTTTGACAATTAGCGGATAGTTGATAGCGGATTACAATTAACTGATTGTTGATTGCATTAGTTGATTTGATCAAAGATTGTATTAGTTTATTGTATTAACTGATGGATGATAGTTTGCTTATTTAAACAAGCAAAAAGACATATAAGGACATGTTTAGATTTGATACTTGTTTGAATAATTTATTAGTTATCAATATTTTGTATCTATTAATATTAATTAGATTATAAAAAATATGTGTTTAATATAATATTACTAAGCATATTTGAAGGATTTATATATTAATTTGTTATTTATATAATTATTTCTTATACAAATTAATTAATTATTAAATTTAAATACAAATGCAAATGTGTGAGTAAAAAAACAAAAAATATTAGTTTAGTCAATTTAAATACGTAAATGTGAAGAATTAAAATAGAAAAGATTAATTTTAGGTTATTCAATAGATTTTTGATAATTATTGAGAGTAAAATAGTCTTTATAACTCTTATGTCAAAACCTCTAATTTCAAAAAACTCATATTTGCAGCTTTTTCAAAATGAGAGGTTTCGCCTCAATACGTTATTCACCAAACATCCAAATTAGCGAATTTGACCAGTCGAACCTCTAATTTTGGCTCAAATCGATGTTCACCAAACAAAGTCTTTCACCTTTTGCAATTTAACCCATTTGACTTTGTATGATTTCTTCAATTCCTCTTTCATTTTAGGCTCCATTTTTTTTTACCAAATTTGAATCACATGTTAATAAACTATTATAGAATACCTATGTAGCTTCTTTAAAATATTTTTTTTTGTAATTTAACTCTCAAATTTGTATGATTTAATTTCTTTAATTTCACCTTATTTTAAGTCTATTTTAATCAAATGTAAACCATATGCGTCACTACCACTATAAAATATCTATGAAAATTCAATTTATTTTTTTAACAATTTTTTTTTTCAATTTAACCTCTTAATTATGTGTTTTATTTAACTTGTTCCTTCCAGTGTTTTTTTGTAAATTCAATTCATATTTTTAACAAAAAAATAATTTTTTTTGTAAGTTTAAATTATTCATTGATTTTTATAATTGTTAAGAGTAAAAGTGTTTTTATAACTTTTATGTTAAAATTTTTAATTTCAAAAGGCTCATTTAAAAGCTTTTTCAAAATTAGAGGTTTCACCCAATCCGTTATTCACCAAACATCCAAATTAGCGGATTTGACCGGTCAAACCTCTAATATTGGCTAAAACCGCTATTTACCATACAAGGTATTCACCTTTTACAATTTAACCCATCGACTTTGTATGATTTCTTCATTTCTTCAATTCCCCCTTCGTTTTAGGTTTATTTTTTAACCAAATTTGAATCATATGCTCCTAAACCATTGTAGAATACCTATGTAGCTTCTATTCATATTTTTTAAAATAATTTTTATTTTTTTAATTTAACCCTCAATTTTGTATGATTTCATTTATTTAATTTCTCTTTGTTTTAAGTTTATTTTGCTCAAATGTAAACCATATGCGTCATTATCACTATAAAATATTTATCTACATTCAATTCATGTTTTTAACAAACAAACAAAAAATCTTTTATCAATTTTAGCCCCTTAACTCTGCATTTTATTTAATTCGTTCCTTCGAGCGTAATTTTTTTTATAATTTTTTTTCTTATCAATTCTTTGACTCCTTTATACTCTCATTAATATTTTATCCTTAAAATTTCATTCTTTAAAAATAACAATATAAACATATTTTAGAATTTTAGATGATGTTTTTTATATTAAAAAACATTAAAAATTTTACCCACACATGTGAAAAACATGAATATATATATACATTATATGATTAGAGAAAGCCGTTTAAATAAGAATCAATCCGTACTTGATTCAAATTTTATAAATTTGTAGCGTTATAAATTATTACAATTAAATTTGTAGAGAAACTCAAAAACTCGACTCGAATTTTATAAATTCAGCTCGAATAAAAAAATCAAATAAAACTTAAATCATAAAATAAGGTTTATCAACTCGAATAACTTAATTTTTTTAACTCGACTTGATTGAATGAAGTTATAAAACTCCTCATCAAACAAATCAAACAATATTTAAGATAATTTAATGATCATTTGTAAATTTTATTTTTTAAAAGAAGTTTGAGGTAGGGTTGGCGACATCATCCAATAGCCAGAGTCCAAGCAAATGGAACTCTCGATCTTATCGGCAGCACAGCCCGACCCAGACTTTAGAGGGGTAGAATCGTCAGTAAATAAACATTAAAAACCCTAATTCGCTCCTTAAATAGCCTTTCAACTTCGGCTCACAATACATTCCGAAGCCGTTAACGGCGGCTGCGATTTCCGATCAAATGTTTCGTTTGCGAGCTCATGCTCCTCTTTGGTTACTCTATTAGCTTTTTCTTCTTCTTTCTTTTCCGCGGTTTTGATTTTTGATTTGTTTGAAAAATGGAAGAAACAGAAAGGTAAATCAGATGATGAGATTGGATTAAATTTCTCACGACGGTCGTCTGAGACACCTCTATGTGCGGTGTCTGCCTGATGCATTGATCCAATTTTTTCTGATGATTTTATTTTTCGTTTTTCTCATCGTTTGATCCATTTCCCCCTAAAAGTGAAAGAGAATTATCTCTTCTGTTATTTTTATTGGCTAAATTATTACTTATTTTATTTGGCACGATGAGGAATTTTTTAATAATATACAGATTGAGATCGGTAGATCTTTGAAATTCTGAAACTATAAAGTCCTTTTCATTCTGAGTGCATTGTTTTAAATTATGATTTTTTATTTTTGGCTGACATAAGTATTTAAAATTTTATTTTAGATTTGTTTTAAAATTAATTGAAAGACATATTTTGACAATTATTTTAATTAAAAAATTAATTTTAGACACTTATTTCAATTAAAAAGTACTTATCTATTGTAAAACTCAAGTAATTTTGAGAATTTATTTTATAGTTTTTTAAATTTAATTTCAAGTTTTGAACAACTCTGTCCTTTAGGTTTAACCCGATCATTGATTTCATTTCTTTTAGTTATAATCCAATTTTGTATCAGACACCATTTGTTTCATGGTTTTTTTTTTTTTCTTTCAAATTTTAGTTAATTTTTACAAGATTTAAGCGTTTTTGTTTTATATATATATTTAATCTGAACTCTTTACTTCAATAAAAAAAGTATCTCTTAAACAAGACAAACATAAAATTTCATCTTACTATAAGAAAATTATAGTAGAAACTTTTAAAAATTTTAGAGGTGCAAAATTACAGTAGTCTAGGAGTTTTAACTTAGATATTAATATAAAATACATAATTATATAATATTGATTACATTAGAGTTTGATGGAAGCATTGAGTATTGAAGTAAAATAATTGAGATGATAAGTCTAAAATACAATTTTTTAATATAAAATTTAAAAATTTTTAAAGTTGGATTATATTTTAGATTAAAATTAAAAATATTACACTTTTAATAACAAATCATATAATATTTCTTGTTATAATTTAAATAGTTATTGTTAAAAAATTCATGTAACAGTTTTGGTTATATTTTAGATTAAAATCTATTACAATGTGACATTTTTTGTTATAACCCGAATTATTATTAATTGTATAATTTTTGAAAATAGATTAGACTTTGGAAGATGTATTTTTATTTCAAATACCCACAATTTAATGTAATGTTCCTATCAAACCTCCCAATAAGATCGGATGAAAATTATTTGCTATTTTAGTGTGGGGCAAGAAGGGAGCATGCTTTTAGTTCATTGCCATACCAAATTAGTCCATATTAGAATTCAGTCTCATATTTAATGTCCTTTCGTGGTGTTTTGTTTTTTTGAAAGCAAACATCTGTTATTTATTATTAATAAAGAAAGTAAATACATAATAAATAAAACGCAAAAAAGTGAAAAGACAAAACAAATAAGACGCCGACCGATGGTATTCTTCTATCTGATAGGGATTAAACTTGAGAGAGAGACGGTAGAAGTGAGAGAAAGGGGTTTCATTCTAAGAAAACTCTAGATGCTAATTGATATTCCCCTTTAATTTCCTCCAGACAAACGACGGGTCTAAGGCGGCTCACTGAAGCGGCGATCTCCGTTCACCAGATGCCAGATATGAGATGGGACTTTTTCGATCCAGAAACGTTCCTCTGCATGTCGCAATCCATCTGCCGCTAACGCATGTGTCGTTCGATTTCCGGTGCGTCCAACAAAGCCAAAGCTACACGAGGTAAAACCCTTACTTAATTCTTTCGAATCACGGATTAAAGGTCTGATTTTTGATAAATCTATTTCCGGTGAGTTGAGTTTAAGGGCTATGGATCTGATATCACTCTCAATCACAACCCTCCGGAGGCCCAGATCACATACAAAACGGAGACCATGTAGGACACTCAAAGCCTCTGCTTCAAAGACTGAGGTAACCCCTAAAACTCTCCGATGACCTGCTCCGATGACTGATCCGGTGGCATCTCTAACAATAAAACCTGACCCAGAGCTATTGTCCGAAACTCTGTAACTGGCGTCCACATTTATTTTGTAGGTCCCCACCGGCGGCAGAACCCACTGAATTTCAGCATGACGGGTCTGATGTTTGAAACGTGAGGCGGTGACAGATAGCCCCTGACATTATCCCTTAATAAAGGTAAAGACCTCCTCAGTGCGTTGTATTTTCCCCTCGTAGATTAACATGTTTCTTGAGTACCACAATGCCCAGATTGCAATCAAAATCATATTGTGAATAGTTTGAGCTGTAGAATTAAAAACATGTAAAAGCCAATCTTGTACATTCGAAAACTGAACCCATTTGCTATTAAACACTTTAAGGAGACGCCACACTTCTTCCGCAAAGAAACAATCACGAATAACATGTAGGGAGCTTTCTAATTGTAGCTTGCATCTAGGACATAGCGGATTATTTGATACCCTCTTTGCAACCAAATTCAGTATTGTAGGAACAAAGTCTCTAGCCATTCTCCAGGTTAGAATTTTAATCTTCGATGGACACTGTATTCGCCATATGGAATTGAAACAATTAGGCTGAGAATCAACCGTAGTAGTGTAGCCTAGGAGGAGTTTATAACCACTACGAACCGAGTAAACTCCTTAACCCTCTCCCTTCCAAGTTAAGTAATCCTCCTGATGGTACATAGGGAGTTTTATTTTAAGAATGTGTAGAACTAATGTTTTGATATAATAATTGAAAAATGTTTTGGACTAATTTGAAAGAATTTAAAACTTGTTTTTAAGTCCAAACAACTTGAAATTATGTTTGAGGTATTTTAAGAGGTTTTTGACAAAGAGTTTTCATGTTTTAATAAGCCAAACTTAACTTTTCACGTCACCAGTATCGATACGGTTGTACCCGTACCGATACCATTTTGCCCTGGTTTGGCCACTGTCAAAACCCGTATCGATACGAGGGTTTAGTGTATCGATACGGAGCGGGGTCGTTTCGATACGCCACGTCAGCGTACCGATCCCATTTTAACTACCCCAAGGGCTATTTCCCAACGGCCATTTAAATGTCAAAGGGTACCGATACGCCCTCAAGCGTATCGATACGCCCAAGCTGGCAAGTGCCCAACGGCTAGTTCATATGAAGGCCATATCGATACCGTTCCACGTGTATCGATACCGTTAGCTGCAGAACAGCATTTATGAAGGGAAATAAAGTCCTCAACGGCTAGTAACGGCTACAAACTCATTTGGGAGTATAAAAGGGACCTCCAAGCATCAAGAGAAGGATAATGCTCATATTGTCAAACATCAAATGATCAAGAAATTGTCTTAGTGCTTTATTTGTCAATTCTTGTATAGACAAACACTAGTGAGCCAAAATTGTCAAATTTGCTCAAGTGTTTTAGGATTTGGGTGAGAGCTTAATTGTGCAAACAAACACCTATTAGAGGGTTTAAGTTTGCTTTGTTTATCTCTTTCTAAAAGAGGGTTTTGATCAAGGCTTTGGGTAGAAGCTTGATCGGTTGTAAGGGTTTCCTCCTAATCCTAGAAAAGGGGACGAATCAATAGTGGATTGATTGTGAAATCCTTAGTGGGGAGCTAAGGTAGTGGATGTAGACCTTGGTTAGAAGGTTGAACCACTATAAATCATTGTGTCACACTTCTTTTTAGCTTCCACAACCCTTCCACCCAAAAATCCATCTCTCCACCACTTGGTGAGCAATATTGGTTGATCGAATCGAGCTCCACACAACCCAACAATTGGTATCAGAGCTTGGCTCAATCGAAGAGGATTCACATCCTATTGAGAAGATCCGGCAAGCTCGATCACTTTTTCATCAACCGGCTCAAATGGCGCAATACATCGACAAACCGCCTTTCTTCAACGGAGATCACTATGCCCATTGGAAGACAAAGATGAAATTCTTCTTGAAGTCAAGAGATTACAAGCTATGGGATATAGTTGAAGATGGTCCGTTCGTGCCACAAGGGAGCAAAGCGGAATGGAGTGCCGACGATCGCAAGAAGATGAAGCTAAATTGCAAAGCCTTGCACATGCTCTTTTGTGCTTTTGGCCCAACCATCTATGAGAAGATGTCTTCTTGTGAGAGTGCCAAGGAGGTATGGGACAAGCTTGAAGTCACATACGAGGGGACAAATGAAGTCAAGGAGACCAAGATTGGGCTCCTAACTCTTGAGTATGAAAACTTCAAAATGGATCCGGAAGAAAACATCGAGAAGATGTTTGATAGGTTCTCCACAATCACGAATGGTCTTAAAGGCTATGGAGAAGCCATCCCGGAGGAGAAGCTTGTTCGAAAGCTCATCTACTCACTTTCCGAGTCTTGGGACTCAAAGAGGACCGCCATCATCGAAGCCAAAAATTTGAAGACTTTGAAGCTTGATGAACTCATGGGGTCACTCCTTACTCATCAAATCATGAAGAAGAATAAAGAGGATGAGAAGAAGAGGGAAGAAATTCGAGCTATGGGAGAGAAGAAAATCAAATGGCTTGACATCAATGCAAGTGCCATGGCTCTCAAGTCCTCCACATGTCATCATGAAGATTCTAGTGAAGATGAAGAGATGGCCTATCTCTTCAACAAATTCACCCGGTTCATGAAGAGCAAAATGGAAAAATCCAAGCATGAATCGATGAAGAAGATGAAGGACTCCCACAAATCCAAAAAGAAGGGATCATCTTCTAAACAAGCATATGTGGCCACATGGAGTGATGAAGACTCCACCGATGATGAAGTAGCCCACCTATGCTTGATGGCCCTCAATGAGGGGGAGGTAACTTCTAACTCATCTATTTCAAATTCTTATACATTTGATGAGTTACAAGATGCCTATGAAGATTTGCATTTGGAATTCAAGGCATCATTTTTTAAAAACAAAAAGTTGATTTCAAAAATAAAAATTGAAAATGATTTGCTTTCCAAAACAAATCTTGAACTTGAAGCAAGATTAAAAGATTTTGAACAAAAATGTTTTGATTTACAAAATTTGCTTCTAAAAGTTCAAAAAGAAAAAGATTTGATTTCAAATGAACTTGAAAAGAAAAATAATTTTCAAAAATCAAATTTTTATATTAGACAATCTAGTGCCCCTAGATTTATAAATGGTAAATGTTTTAGAAGTGTTTGAGTCCCAAAAGGACTAACCACTTCAATTAAAAAGGATGACATTGAAAAATGGATTCCTAAGGGGTCAAAAATTTGTGCTTCTAACGTTCATGGATCCAAAGCAATTTGGATACCAAAAATTACTTGATTGTCTATTGCTAGGTGTGATGGAGATGTTCAACAAGTCAAACATTGAGGGGGAGCTCCATGCACACAAGGAAGAACACTTGAAGAAGGAAGGCTTCACATCCTCCCTTTGGGTTCAAGTGTGGTAAAAATCTAGTTGTTTTAGTGTCTATTTGTTTTATTTTTATTTCATTCAACTAGATGATCATATATGATGGACTAACACTTTTGATGATGCTTTGAGTAAGGGGGAGCCATTTTTAAACCAAATTCTTATTTTGTTAAAATTTTTACCTCTATTGTTATTTTGAAACTTAATGTTTTAAATTCTTTTTGATATAACAAAAAGGGGAGATATGGTTTTGAAAAATTGAATTTTCAAATGAATAAGGGGGAGCTTAATTTGATTTCACATCTTTAATCTCTTATTCACATTTTTAAAGCTAAAGGGGGAGAATCCCAAACAATTTTTCAAGTTAGTTTTATTATATCAAAAAGGGGGAGATTGTAGAACTAATGTTTTGATATAATAATTGAAAAATGTTTTGGACTAATTTGAAAGAATTTAAAACTTGTTTTTAAGTCCAAAAAACTTGAAGATGAAGACATGATCTCTCTGGATCCCATTGAATTTCAGTCTGAAGAAGAGCTTTATAAAGATTTTGACAAAGATTTTTCATGTTTTAATAAGCCAAACTTAACTTTTCACGTCACCAGTATCGATACGGTTGTACCCGTACCGATACCATTTTGCCCTGGTTTGGCCACTGTCAAAACCCGTATCGATACGGGGGTTTAGTGTATCGATACGGAGTGGGGTCGTTTCGATACGCCACGTCAGCGTACCGATCCCATTTTAACTACCCCAACGACTATTTCCCAACGGCCATTTAAATGTCAAAGGGTACCGATACGCCCTCAAGCGTATCGATACGCCCAAGCTGGCAAGTGCCCAACGGCTAGTTCATATGAAGGCCGTATCGATACCGTTCCACGTGTATCGATACCGTTAGCTGCAGAACAGCATTTATGAAGGGAAATAAAGTCCTCAACGGCTCCAATTCATCCCCAACGGCTAGTAACGGCTACAAACTCATTTGGGAGTATAAAAGGGACCTCCAAGCATCAAGAGAAGGCTAATGCTCATATTGTCAAACATCAAATGATCAAGAAATTGTCTTAGTGCTTTATTTGTCAATTCTTGTATAGACAAACACTAGTGAGCCAAAATTGTCAAATTTGCTCAAGTGTTTTAGGATTTGGGTGAGAGCTTAATTGTGCAAACAAACACCTATTAGAGGGTTTAAGCTTGCTTTGTTTATCTCTTTCTAAAAGAGGGTTTTGATCAAGGCTTTGGGTAGAAGCTTGATCGGTTGTAAGGGTTTCCTCCTAATCCTAGAAAAGGGGACGAATCAATAGTGGATTGATCGTGAAATCCTTAGTGGGGAGCTAAGGTAGTGGATGTAGACCTTGGTTAGAAGGTTGAACCACTATAAATCATTGTGTCACACTTCTTTTTAGCTTCCACAACCCTTCCACCCAAAAATCCATCTCTCCACCACTTGGTGAGCAATATTGGTTAATCGAATCGAGCTCCACACAACCCAACAGAATGGTCTCAGCCTCTAGATCGTCAAAAGAATTACGAATAAGGTGCTGATCCCACCTATTCGTGTCGCCCTGAATCAAATTCGATACCATATGAAGTCCATCCACTGGAGCAGTTTGAACCCGGCCCGATGGCAAACCCGGGAGCCAATAGTCGTTCCAGATGGACATATTGGATCCAGAGCCAATTGTCCATCCGAGGCCCATTTCAAGGAGCTTCCTCGAACTCCAGATGCTCCTCCAAACCAATGATGGCGAGGAGCCCAAACCAGCGTTAAGGAAATCTGAGCGTGGGTGAGATTTTGCCTTCAATAACCGGGCCACTAAAGAATTGGGCTTTGTCAACAAACGCCATCCCTGTTTAGCCAACAGAGCGATGTTAAATTTCCCTAAGTCACGAAAGCCCATCCCACCTTCTTCTTTAGGCTTACACAGTTCTACCCACGTGCACCAATGGATTCCTCTCCGAGCCGCAGACTTTTGCCACCAGTACCTTGCTAGAATAGCCTCTAACTCCCTGCAGAAAGTTAACGGGAGCAAAAAACAAGACATTGCGAACAGAGGGATGGCCTGAAGGATTGATTTAATAAATACCTCCTTACCCCCCTACGAAAGCGTTTTGGCACTAAGCGAACTCACTTTGCAACCAACACGGTCTTTTAAATACCTGAAAGCCCCTTTTTTCTCCCGACCCACAATAGCTGGTAGGCCCAAATTGTAACACCCTGATATATATATTTATATTTGTATGCAAAAAAAGAGGAAATCAAGGTGAGGGTGTAGAGGCTCGAACCCGCGACCTCACCCCTCACCAATCAATGTTCCTACCGCTGAGCTAAGGGCTCATTTCTGTCAAAGCTTACCAAATTTTATATTTTAACTTAGTTAAAAATAACTCCGAACCCATAAAACTTTATCTGCCTCTCCACCTACCCGAAATTAATTTCCACCCACCTTCGAAATCTGAACCGTCCCCCTCATCTCCCCCACAGATCCCTCTCCCCTGTTTTTCGGCAACCTTTGGCCGTCCACACCGCCGTCCGGTGTGCGACACCGCCCGTACCGGCGAACAAACCTTGCCGCTCCGGGCCTTTCGCCATCGGTAACGCACCCCCCCGTGCCGCCGTTTGCGTTAAAAATCGAGCCCTTGCACCGCCAGTCGAACCGTTTCTGCCGTCGGTACGACGAAGCTCCCCTCTGCGAGTTGATCCCACCCGGCCGATCGACGTTTCGACACCGGGAAAGGTTCTATCGGAGCTTCGAACATTCCGACCGTTTCGAACCTTAAAGGTTAGATCCGGCCTATTTTTCGACTTGTTTCGAATTAAAAATGTATGGGTTGGATTTGTGGCCTAATGATCTACGTTTTTCCGGCAGAATCGCGTCCATTGAGCTCTCCGGTGAGTTTTCCGACCACCGTCCGGCGACGCCCGATCTCCTAGGGTAAGAATCGGTCTGAACCGGCCTACCTGTGTAGTCCGAACCAAACCGGTCCAACCCGACCCGTGTCCGACCCGACCCGAGACTGGGTCAACTCGCTGAGTCAACTCAGTGAGTCAACTCGCCCGAGTTGACTCAGTGAGTTAACTCACCGAGTCGACTCAGTTGACTTTCTGTTGAGCGCTGACGTCAGCGTTGACCTGTCCCCCGTTGACTTTGACCTGCTGACGTCAGTGTTGACTTTGACCAAAAAGTCAAAATTTCTGAAAAAGCCCTATTTTATGTTTTTCGACGTCCTGAGTCCGTTTTTGAAGCCCGTTTTGTGAAATTCTAACTCGAAGACCTCCGAATCTGTCCCTAAACCAAAACCATGCATATGTGTTTAAATTGTTTCCTTGAGTTAATATAAATCGAATATATGGCTAATATAAGCTTGTATATGTTTAAAGGTAATCAAGACTCCCCTGACCGTTCGTCTGCTCAGCCTAGTTCCTCCCGATCTGCTCCTTCGCGCGTTCCGGTAGTTACTAGTATGAATCTGTAAACCTTGTAAGCTATTAGAATTTTCACGTATACCTTGTAGTAACCATGATCCTTTATTGATTTAGGATCTAGCACAGTGGCAGATCGTAGCGAGGCAGGAGCCCGATAGATTCTCTGACCAGCTTTTGAGGTGTGTTCCATGTGTGCTACATTTCTGTTATATATATACATATATGTATACATGGGTCATGTGACGATTCACTGAATGTTATAAATTGTACTTCTGTTTGAAATGCATGATTTCTGTTTAAAAAGCATGATTATAATGTGATGAAAGTCTATTTATTGTGATATGTTAGAAGGTATGCCTCATGTCTGATCTGAAATAGAAATATCTGATCTCTAATGATAGAAATGTTATCTGTCTGTTGTCTGAGCTCTGTTGATGGTATATTGAACTGAATTGCTCTGCTTGGGGTATACTTTTGGGATATGATTGAAGTGTCTGCAGGTACAGCCCTGATTATAACACCCCTCACCCCGGATTAGGGGCAAGGAGCGTTATGTTAACATGTGACAGAATCGTATTAGGCAGCGGAAGTGGGATAACAATTTTTTTTCGTGTGATATTTTTTTTATTCGAATACATCTATTCAAATTGCACTAATTTACAATCATTCATGTCATATATAAATTATACACATTTCATATCAATGTTTCGATCAAGGCTTGGTGGGCACATGTAATCCAATCACTTATCTTATGATGTATATAACATAATCTATTTTAATTTCTTTTCACATTCGATTATCCCATGGACATACTTCATCATATTCATAAATTAATTCCATTGATTTCAATTCATTTGGACACTACCCATAATCATTTACATTCGATTTACATGTTATCAATTAAGAGCAATTCTATGGTAATTCTAACCGATTCATTCATCATATATATATATATATATCATATCCAATAATATCATCTATAGTGTTTTAGTTTCCCTTAATTACATATCGAAATGTGGGGAAACTTCTTATAAGTTTATACAATACTAAAGAAATAGTTCATGAACATAACCATCAGACCAAATTAAACTAACATGCTGAACGCTAGGCCACCCATCATGAGTACGATAAAGACAGGGAAAATCATACTTAAGCTTCGTACGAGTAGAATACGGATAGAGGTCAACGATGCTAGAACCTGAAATTTAGGGGAAGGAAGGAAGGTTCGAGTGGTAAGTACTTCTCGTACTTAGTGAGGAAACCCTATTCTATTCGGTTTCCAATTTAAACATTATGATCAAACAATTTAATTTCACTTTGCACATTAGCTCATTCGAATGATTCAAGCAATATAATCAATCCACAATTAATAATGCACCATAGAAATCATTCGAATATATACACCAAGGAGTCATGTAATTCTATTCGAATACATGCAAGTGATTACATATCATTCATATCATGAATACACATACAAGTCATGAAACCTGAATTAACTTCCAATTATCAAATTATCACAATTAAAGTTTCATAGCATATCAAGAATAGCAAATCATGAAATTCAATATTTCATTCAAATGATCCAACAACCAATTTCATGAATTTACTTTCAATTTTCAGATTTCATTCCTTAAATTGTTCATTTAATTCATTTAGCAATGCCTTGGATAGTAGAGTATGATAGGTAATCAAGTCACATATAACAGAGGTTGTGAATCAAATTCACCATGTAAAGGTACCACGTACCATATCGTATCACATATAACATATCATAATGTCCGCAGACATTAAGCAAGAAGGTACACTTACGTACCACAATATCGAGTACACTAACGTACCGATTTTCTTATTGAGCTCAGACTCTAGGCTAGCCGTACTACCTAAACAGACTGTACACACCAAGGGCTTTGCATTTAAATCTTTAATTTAATCAGATAAATAATCAATCAAATTTTCAGAAATTCTTAATTAATCATTTCAATTAATTGCTTATAATTCCAATTCCAATAACATGTTATCACACATGATCATATAAACATTTACAAGCTCAATTCACACATTTCAGCTCAGCATTCGAACAATCCAAACTCATATCATATAATTCAGAATTTCATTTCATAGTTCAACACTCAATTGAACTTATCAACATAATTATAACATGTAAGAGCATTGCATACTCACATACTATATCACAACTTCATTGTTTCCACAAGAAATCAATATCACAATAATTTTCCAATAATCAGCATGATTAATTCATCCAAAACAGTAAGATTAACCAAAAATCAGATTCGGAATCAAACATATCAATAATCAATTTAATTTCAATCACATATGCAACAAAATCGCATAACACAAGCATAAAATCTGAATTCCATTATTCCTTCTTCCCTTACTAAAATCGAATAATTAATTAGTCCAAATTGCATGCTTATCATAACTTAAAAATCAAATTAAGGCAGTTGGGACTCTAATCCCAACTCTAAAAATCGTTTCACTCACAATTCGCCGAGCTAGTTTTGAATCCGTATGCCCTTCGCCCGATCTGAAGCTGATCCCGGAGTAATCTCTTCTTCTACCCTTTCGCTTCTAGGATCTAAGGCATTCAAGCCAAGCAATTAACAATTTTTCAGAACTCAATTTATGCAATTAGAGACTGAATTTTGCATTTTTATTCAAAACAGTCCCTATACTTTTACGGTTCGATAAGACTAATTTCCATTTTCCTAATTTCTTTAATTAATCACTTAAACTTTCAAATTGATCATTAAAATTGGTGGATTTCACATCCTACAGATTGTTAATCAATTTATTAACACTCCATTTAATCCAATTTTATATCTTTAATAATTCACAAATTCTTAATTTTTTTCTTCTTTTCATTTATACACATTTCTGACCACCTAATTTAATTCATTTCTTATTTCCTGTACACAACTCCAAATCGAACACCGTTTGTTCCTAAATTCAACTAACATACCCAGTTTTAACATATCAAAAATTCAGGTCGAAAAACCTAGTAGATTATTTTCTACAATTTTACAAAGTTAACTGTCCAGCTAGGAGCATTACTGGACAGTTTTGCATGCTGTTCGAAATGGGTTTCCAGATTTTACCACAGTCATCAAAACTCCTTTTTACAATTTTTCTATAATTTTAGTCATGTCAAGGTAGAACATATCAAAATTTCATTACTAAACTCTTACTAGTGAATTTTCTACAATTTTCAAAAGTTCACTGTCCATCTAAGAGCAGTGCAAGACAGTTTTACATGTTGTTCGTATTAAGCTTTCAGATTTCACTACAATGATCAAAAATCAGATTTATAATTTTTTTACCACTTTAGACATGTCAAAGTAGAACATATCCAAAATTCATCACGAAATTCCCACTAATTAATTTTCTATAATTTTCTAAAGTTGCATGTTCTTATAACTACTAAATCTGTCCATATTTGCATCTTGCATGTTCATAAGCTTTTATCCTTCAAAATTTCTTGAGGTTTCTTGTGTTCTTAAATTTTCCAGCAGCATAACCTTTAGTATCATCACTTTCATGATTTTATAAAGACATTAAGACTACTAATTTTTCCAAGAATTTTATCATATTCAAAAACTATAGAGAGAGAGCTACTTACTTTCGATTTTTCCTTGAATTTTCTAACTCAATTTCTATGCTATGCAACCCTTGTCTTCTTCACCGAAAGCTCCCTGGTTTTCCTCTCAATTTTGTGTTTGTAAGTGTGTGTGTGAATGAACAAAATGTTGCTTAATTTGGT
This sequence comes from Hibiscus trionum, assembly GCA_030270665.1. Lineage (NCBI taxonomy): Eukaryota > Viridiplantae > Streptophyta > Magnoliopsida > Malvales > Malvaceae > Hibiscus > Hibiscus trionum. The sequence continues at coordinate 5,050,384 of BSYR01000016.1, forward strand.
GGGTTAAGTAACCGGCTAAGGAAGTGATGAAGATAATGATTCAAGATAGTGGGATTTGGTTACCTAACCTCCACCAATAATTCCACTAACCTTTTATTTTATTACTATTATTATTATATTATATTATACATGTATATACATAGATGATTATCCCAATGATCCACCGAGTATGTTATATGTATATGTATTAACTTACATTGTTCATTTCATTAAACTTATATACATATAATACATCACATTTTCTTTATACATATTACACATGTATTTTTTTTTTAATCTATCACTTTATAATTATTCATTTTAATACTTAAATCTTATAATTTCACTAAGCTTAACCAAAATGTTTACACTTTTCTTTTTATTTTCTTATAATTTCTTCTAGGGTATTTTTAGGGTGTTACAATTCCTCCCCCTTAAAGAAAATTCGTCCTCGAATTTTACCTGAATCGAACAAATAGGAATACTGGTTTCGCATTGTTTCCTCAGGTTCCCATGTTGCCTCTTCCATCTTGTGATTTCTCCACAAGACTTTAACTAGTGCAACATTTTTGTTTCGGAGTCTTTTAATTTCCCTATCCAGAATCTGAACTGGTTCCTCTTCATAGGACAAGTCAGGATTCAGCTCTAATTCTTCCGGCTCTAAGTTATGAGATGGATCGGATCTATACTTTCTGAGCATTGACACATGGAAGACATTGTGGATTTTATCGAACTCGCTGGGAAGTGAAAGTCGATAAGCCACTGGGCCAATTCTTTCAGTAATTTCAAAAGGTCCAATAAAGCGAGGACTGAGCTTTCCCCTCTTTCCGAACCGAAATACTTTCTTCCATGGAGAGACCTTGAGAAAGACTTTGTCTCCCACGTTATGCTGGATATCTCTTCGTTTCAGATCAGCATATGTTTTCTGTCTATCGAAGGCTTGTTTTAAACGAGAATGGATGATTTGAACTTTCTCTTCTGTTTCTCTGAGCAGTTGTGGTCCCAAAACCTTATTTTCACCAAGTTCGGACCAACACAGAGGTGTTCTGCATTTTCTGCCATACAATGCTTCAAAAGGAGCCATCTGAATAGACGACTGATAGCTATTGTTGTAGGCAAATTCAACTAAGGGTAGGGATTTCTCCCAATTCTTCCCAAAGTCAATTATGCAAGCTCTAAGCATGTCTTCGAGAATCTGAATTACTCGTTCAGACTGACCATCAGTTTGCGGATGGAAAGCTGTGCTTAGATTCAATTTCGTTCCCATAGCTCTCTGTAATGTTTTCCAAAATCTAGAAGTAAATCTTGGATCACGATCAGAGACAATGGAGATAGGAATTCCATGTAGCCGGATTATTTCTTGAATATACAGATTGGCCAAGGTCTCCAAACTGTAATTGATACGAATAGGAATAAAATGTGCCGATTTGGTGAATCGGTTAACAATCACCCAAATAGCATCATATTTTCTGGGAGAACAAGGAAGACCAGTCACGAAATCCATAGTAATTCGTTCCCATTTCCACTGTGGCAGTACAAGTGGTTGGAGTAGTCCGGTGGGAACTCTATGTTCAGCTTTGACTTTCTGACAGTTTAGACATTTGGATACGAAATCATTGATAGCCGCTTTCATACCAGACCACCAATACAAAGATTTAAGATCTTTATACATCTTAACCGATCCAGGGTGGACCGAGAAAGAACTCTGGTGTGCTTCTTCCAGAAGATCTCTTTTCAAACTTTCATCATTTGGAACACATATTCTATCTTTGAAGTAAAGGAGACCGTTTGTATGAATACAGAATCCTTCACCAGACTTTGTATCCAGTTTGGAAATAATATCCTGAAGTTCTGGATCAGCTTTCTGAAGATTTTCAATCCTTGAGATTAGACTGGATTGAATTTGAAGTTCGGACAGAAATCCTTGCTTCTGATATACTCGAAGATGAGCATTGATAGCAGTTGGAGCTACAAGAATAAATACCACTTTTTAATCAAAACTCTTATTATAGACACATTATTATTTATATTTTTTTAAGATTCAGAGATTAGAGATTTTATCCAATGTCGGTTTACGACTTAAGGCATCTGCAACCACATTGGCTTTTCCTGGATGATAGTCAATGACTAAATCATAGTCTTTCAATAACTCCATCCATCTGCGTTGTCTCAAATTCAGATCTTTCTGAGTCAGGAGATACTTTAGGCTCTTGTGATCGGTGAACAGATAACATTTCTCACCGTACAAGTAGTGTCTCCATATTTTGAGAGCAAACACGATTGCAGCAAGTTCGAGATCATGCGTTGGATAGTTCAATTCATGAGATTTCAGTTGGCGTGAAGCATAAGCTATCACATTATCACCCTGCATTAAAACACATCCAAGACCCGCATGTGAAGCATCACTGTATACAGTATAATCTTTGCCCGGTTCTGGTTGGATCAAAACTGGGGCATGAGTCAAGGCTGTTTTGAGTTGGTCAAAGCTTCTCTGTTGCTTGTCAGACCATTCAAACGGTTGTTCTTTACGAAGAAGTTTAGTCAAAGGTAAGGCTATAGAGGAAAACCCTTTGACAAACCTTCTGTAATAACCAGCAAGACCAAGGAAACTTCGTATTTCACTGACATTTCTGGGAGGTCGCCAATCCATGATTGACTGAATTTTCTTCGGATCAACTTTAATTCCTTCTGCAGAAATTACATGTCCAAGGAAAGAGACTTCCGATAACCAGAACTCGCACTTGGAAAATTTTGCGAATAACTGGCGTTCCCGGAGAGTTTGCAAAACAATACGGAGATGATCAGCATGTTCTTCTTTGTTGCGAGAATAAATGAGAATGTCATCAATGAAGACAACTACAAATTTATCAAGATAGGGCTTGAATACTCTGTTCATAAGATCCATGAATGCCGCCGGAGCATTTGTTAATCCGAAAGGCATTACCAGAAATTCATAGTGGCCATAACGAGTTCGGTAGGCTGTTTTTGATACATCCTCCTCTTTGACTCTCATTTGATAGTATCCAGATCGCAGGTCGATCTTTGAGAATACTGAAGCATCCCTAAGTTGATCAAACAGATCTTCTATTCTTGGGAGCGGATATCGGTTCTTGATTGTGATCTTGTTCAATTGACGGTAGTCAATGCAAAGACGCATTGTTCCATCCTTTTTCTTTACAAATAGAATAGGTGCACCCCAAGGAGAAGTGCTGGGTCGAATGAAACCCTTGTCCTGAAGTTCTTGAAGTTGTTTTTGCAATTCTTTTAACTCAAGAGGTGCCATCCTGTACGGAGTGATAGACACCGGATTTGAGCCAGGCTGTACATCAATCCCGAATTCAACTTCTCTAGTCGGAGGGAGACCAGGTAGTTCCTCGGGAAATACATCAATGAATTCAGAAACAACAGGTATTTCAGACATTCCAAATTCAATTTGATCTCGTAAGACCATGGATGCAAAAATGGAAGTGGGCTTTTTATCAATTAGGAGTATGGATTCCTTTCCTAAACCCTGAAGATACAGTCTTTTATTTTGACAGTCTACCCAAGCCTCATGTTTACTTAACCAATCTAAACCCAGAATTAGATCGAACTCACATGAGGGTAATATGTAGAGATCAATAAGGAATGGCAAATTGCTAATATGCAATGAACAATTTCTACATATTAGGTTTATGTTCGAAGTTCCTCCTAAAGGGTTTGAGACTATCAAACTTGTTTTCACATTTTCAGGTTCTAATTTCAACATTTTTACAACAGATAGACATGTGAATGAATGAGTGGATCCCGAATCTATTAAAGCATAAACATGATGTGAGTTTAGCTCAACGGTACCTGCAATCACTTCAGGAGACTCTTCATCATCTCTACCACGAATGTGGTAAACTCTAGCAGGTGCTCGAGATTCCTGATGAGTAGTAGCATTGGAATAAGTTCCCTTGCCTTTCTTCTGATAACTCGGCTGGGCTGACTTGGCATTCCTAATCCGATTAGAGGATGTCGGACTAGGAACTGCAGTGTTACGAGCTGGCATAGATTCATGCTTTTGAGGACAATCTTTGATGTAGTGATCATCACCACCACAAGCATAACAGAGATTTGCCTGAAGTCTGCACTGACCTCGATGTGGTTTCTGACAGAACTTGCAAGGAGGAATCTTTTCAGAATTTCCCGAACTATTAACAGACATTGTAGGTACTGAGGATCTGATCATTGTGGCTGGTTTAGAAGTATAATTGCTCCTCGGAGCAGAAGTGAAATTAGAAGACCCTTCTTTCTGAAATTTGGGCTTCTTGAACTGCCATTGAGACTTGTCATCTCGTTTCTGCTTTTTGTCAGGTCTATTGCCCCCTTTTCGCTTTTCAGCAGCTTTCATTCTAGCTTCGGTTGCAATAGCCCGATTAACAAGATTCTGGAAATCATTGATTCCCAAAGCAGTGAAGATTGGACTCAGTTCATCATTCATGCCTTCAATGAACATTCGGCATTTATCAGCTTCAGTTTTGATGTATTCTGCACCATATTTGCAATACTTGCAAAATTCTGCAACGTACTGCTCAATAGGACGGTTGGCTTGTTTAAGGTGCAAGAATCTCTTTCTTCTTTCAGCTAAGTACTGTTCACTGATGTACTTCTTTTTGAACTCTTCGAGGAAGAATTCCCATGTCACCAATTCATTCGGAACAGTGAGAGTAGTGGTTTCCCACCAATTCATAGCCTCATCAGCTAACAGAGCCACAGCACACTCCAATTTGTGGTCATCGGAGCACTGTAATTGTCTGGTTACCACCTTGGTGGTGTTTTCAAGCCAGTACTCTGCATCTTCTGGTCTTTCTTCATTAGTACCAGTAAAAGTGTAGGCTCGATGCTGAGAAAGCTTATCTATCGGAGCTCTGCTAGGTGCAGTAGGGACAGAAACATCAGCTTGCTCTTGTTTCAGATTTGTCAGAAGTTGATTGAACATCTCCTTCATGCTGAGGAGACATTCCCTTTGGGCAGACTGAACCATAGGATTTTCAGGTGGAAGTTGTTCTGTGTTCTGAACATGCTCTGTAGGGATCCGTTCAGTGACTTGAACAGGCTTTTTGGGAATTTGCTCGGAAGTCTGAGCATGCTCTTTGTTTCTCTCCTTTCTCGGAGTTTCAGTTTGAGCAGGAGAATTATCACCCAATCTCACACTTTCACCTTCGCTCGAAGATTCGTGCGAGCTCCCATTCTTTGGGTCTTTTGGGTCCGTCATATTCTATCATTCAGTCAAATAACAGAAGATCAGAAAGCTCAGTACAGATATCTTATCATACAATACATGGGTGGCAAACCTAAACAATGCAGATGTATGCAGACTCGATTAAATTTTTTAGGACTTAACCTAAAAAGCTCTGATTACCACTTTATATAACACCCCTCACCCCGGATTAGGGGCAAGGAGCGTTATGTTAACATGTGACAGAATCGTATTAGGCAGCGGAAGTGGGATAACAATTTTTTTTCGTGTGATATTTTTTTTATTCGAATACATCTATTCAAATTGCACTAATTTACAATCATTCATGTCATATATAAATTATACACATTTCATATCAATGTTTCGATCAAGGCTTGGTGGGCACATGTAATCCAATCACTTATCTTATGATGTATATAACATAATCTATTTTAATTTCTTTTCACATTCGATTATCCCATGGACATACTTCATCATATTCATAAATTAATTCCATTGATTTCAATTCATTTGGACACTACCCATAATCATTTACATTCGATTTACATGTTATCAATTAAGAGCAATTCTATGGTAATTCTAACCGATTCATTCATCATATATATATATATATATATATATATATATATATCATATCCGATAATATCATCTATAGTGTTTTAGTTTCCCTTAATTACATATCGAAATGTGGGGAAACTTCTTATAAGTTTATACAATACTAAAGAAATAGTTCATGAACATAACCATCAGACCAAATTAAACTAACATGCTGAACGCTAGGCCACCCATCATGAGTACGATAAAGACAGGGAAAATCATACTTAAGCTTCGTACGAGTAGAATACGGATAGAGGTCAACGATGCTAGAACCTGAAATTTAGGGGAAGGAAGGAAGGTTCGAGTGGTAAGTACTTCTCGTACTTAGTGAGGAAACCCTATTCTATTCGGTTTCCAATTTAAACATTATGATCAAACAATTTAATTTCACTTTGCACATTAGCTCATTCGAATGATTCAAGCAATATAATCAATCCACAATTAATAATGCACCATAGAAATCATTCGAATATATACACCAAGGAGTCATGTAATTCTATTCGAATACATGCAAGTGATTACATATCATTCATATCATGAATACACATACAAGTCATGAAACCTGAATTAACTTCCAATTATCAAATTATCACAATTAAAGTTTCATAGCATATCAAGAATAGCAAATCATGAAATTCAATATTTCATTCAAATGATCCAACAACCAATTTCATGAATTTACTTTCAATTTTCAGATTTCATTCCTTAAATTGTTCATTTAATTCATTTAGCAATGCCTTGGATAGTAGAGTATGATAGGTAATCAAGTCACATATAACAGAGGTTGTGAATCAAATTCACCATGTAAAGGTACCACGTACCACATCGTATGACATATAACATATCATAATGTCCGCAGACATTAAGCAAGAAGGTACACTTACGTACCACAATATCGAGTACACTAACGTACCGATTTTCTTATTGAGCTCAGACTCTAGGCTAGTCGTACTACCTAAACAGACTGTACACACCAAGGGCTTTGCATTTAAATCTTTAATTTAATCAGATACATAATCAATCAAATTTTCAGAAATTCTTAATTAATCATTTCAATTAATTGCTTATAATTCCAATTCCAATAACATGTTATCACACATGATCATATAAACATTTACAAGCTCAATTCACACATTTCAGCTCAGCATTCGAACAATCCAAACTCATATCATATAATTCAGAATTTCATTTCATAGTTCAACACTCAATTGAACTTATCAACATAATTATAACATGTAAGAGCATTGCATACTCACATACTATATCACAACTTCATTGTTTCCACAAGAAATCAATATCACAATAATTTTCCAATAATCAGCATGATTAATTCATCAAAAACAGTAAGATTAACCAAAAATCAGATTCGGAATCAAACATATCAATCATCAATTTAATTTCAATCACATATGCAACAAAATCGCATAACACAAGCATAAAATCCGAATTCCATTATTCCTTCTTCCCTTACTAAAATCGAATAATTAATTAGTCCAAATTGCATGCTTATCATAACTTAAAAATCAAATTAAGGCAGTTGGGACTCTAATCCCAACTCTAAAAATCGTTTCACTCACAATTCGCCGAGCTAGTTTTGAATCCGTATGCCCTTCGCCCGATCTGAAGCTGATCCCGGAGTAATCTCTTCTTCTACCCTTTCGCTTCTAGGATCTAAGGCATTCAAGCCAAGCAATTAACAATTTTTCAGAACTCAATTTATGCAATTAGAGACTGAATTTTGCATTTTTATTCAAAACAGTCCCTATACTTTTACGGTTCGATAAGACTAATTTCCATTTTCCTAATTTCTTTAATTAATCACTTAAACTTTCAAATTGATCATTAAAATTGGTGGATTTCACATCCTACAGATTGTTAATCAATTTATTAACACTCCATTTAATCCAATTTTATATCTTTAATAATTCACAAATTCTTAATTTTTTTCTTCTTTTCATTTATACACATTTCTGACCACCTAATTTAATTCATTTCTTATTTCCTGTACACAACTCCAAATCGAACACCGTTTGTTCCTAAATTCAACTAACATACCCAATTTTAACATATCAAAAATTCAGGTCGAAAAACCTAGTAGATTATTTTCTACAATTTTACAAAGTTAACTGTCCAGCTAGGAGCATTACTGGACAGTTTTGCATGCTGTTCGAAATGGGTTTCCAGATTTTACCACAGTCATCAAAACTCCTTTTTACAATTTTTCTATAATTTTAGTCATGTCAAGGTAGAACATATCAAAATTTCATTACTAAACTCTTACTAGTGAATTTTCTACAATTTTCAAAAGTTCACTGTCTATCTAAGAGCAGTGCAGGACAGTTTTACATGTTGTTCGTATTAAGCTTTCAGATTTCACTACAATGATCAAAAATCAGATTTATAATTTTTTTACCACTTTAGACATGTCAAAGTAGAACATATCCAAAATTCATCACGAAATTCCCACTAATTAATTTTCTATAATTTTCTAAAGTTGCATGTTCTTATAACTACTAAATCTGTCCATATTTGCATCTTGCATGTTCATAAGCTTTTATCCTTCAAAATTTCTTGAGGTTTCTTGTGTTCTTAAATTTTCCAGCAGCATAACCTTTAGTATCATCACTTTCATGATTTTATAAAGACATTAAGACTACTAATTTTTCCAAGAATTTTATCATATTCGAAAACTATAGAGAGAGAGCTACTTACTTTCGATTTTTCCTTGAATTTTCTAACTCAATTTCTATGCTATGCAACCCTTGTCTTCTTCACCGAAAGCTCCCTGGTTTTCCTCTCAATTTTGTGTTTGTAAGTGTGTGTGTGAATGAACAAAATGTTGCTTAATTTGGTGGGTTAAGTAACCGGCTAAGGAAGTGATGAAGATAATGATTCAAGATAGTGGGATTTGGTTACCTAACCTCCACCAATAATTCCACTAACCTTTTATTTTATTACTATTATTATTATATTATATTATACATGTATATACATAGATGATTATCCCAATGATCCACCGAGTATGTTATATGTATATGTATTAACTTACATTGTTCATTTCATTAAACTTATATACATATAATACATCACATTTTCTTTATACATATTACACATGTATATCTTTTTTTTAATCTATCACTTTATAATTATTCATTTTAATACTTAAATCTTATAATTTCACTAAGCTTAACCAAAATGTTTACACTTTTCTTTTTATTTTCTTATAATTTCTTCTAGGGTATTTTTAGGGTGTTACACTGATCCAGCTGGTAAAACCTTCGGTTAAGCTCCTACGCCCAATGGGCCTAGGGTAAGACTTTCTGGGTAGACTTCTATGCCTTCGGGCCTAGGATAAGTCCTTCGGTATGCAGTTCATGGGGAATTGCATTTTGGTGTTCGGTTGGAGGGTAGATAGGTTAAAATGGAACCTTGGTTGCTCTTATGGCATGTTTGTATTGTCTGATGCATATCTGAACTGTATATATATGTTTCCTTGCACTTATTGGAACACACTGAGCTTCCTAGCTCACACCCCCAAACTTTCCCCTTTCAGATACTTTTGGATAGGCTACCCGTAGACTTGGCACTTGGAGGATCAGCACATTCTTACTATACTTTTGTTGTAATGTTCTTATCCATCATATTGTCTATTTTGGGTGACATGAGCCTATATTTTGTCAAGATATATTTTACTAGTTAGCCAAGATGGCATTATTTTGTAACGCAAACTCTGAAATGATTTTAGATTATGAACTTGATAGATGATTCGAATGGATGTGTTTACCTATTATTATCTTGATCACTCTATAGTGATGCTTGAGTTTCATGAAAACTGAATACAAATTATATATATGTATATGTTGTGATAAATCTCTGTAACTTAGGTACAACGCATAGGCAGGTATAAGGTGTTACATTTAATTGGTATCAGAGCTTTTGGTTTTATAAACCTCGGACTGTGAGTGGGTCTTAAATGCTATGTTTTATAAAACGATTTAAATATTTATATATTTTCAGAAAAAGGCCATGTCACCAAGTTTTATATGTTTAAATTGTGCTCGGTACTCCAATGCCAGTTCTGACCTTAGGTTCTTCTTTTTGTAGAGCCGAGATCAACAGATGAGTACTAGACGTGGTTCTCGACCTGCTCGGAGGCGAGGTCGACCTGCTAGGTTTTCTGACCCGCTTGACAATGTAACTAACGATCCTCCGACCTCAGAAGATCCTCCTGCCCCTAGAGGTCCTACAGCCCCAGATGATCCACCGCCTACCTCTGGTATAGATATGACGACTCCGGTTAGAGGAGCACCCGCACCCCGTACCGAGCCATCCACGATAGTGTCTGATGAGGCTCTTAGCAGGCAGTTTTTACAACTGATTCATGGTGCAGTTAGAGCTGCAAGGGTTGTGCCTGAAGTTCCTATCTCTCAGACCCTAATCACTAACGGGGCTAAGACCTTTGATGGCCCTACTGGTGGAGCCCCGACTGAGGCAGAAGAGTGGCTTCATGATCTTGAGAGACGCATGAATTCGTTGGGTTTTGAGCCACCCAAGAAATATTTGGGAGCTGTCTCGCTGCTTTATGGGAGTGCCCGAACTTGGTGGGAGTCTGTTGTGAGTAGCGTCTCTGCTACTCGTCTAACATGGGACTTCTTCAAAGAACGCTTCAAGAGCCGTTTTATCGGAGAGCGTTATATGAGACAGATGCAAGAGCAGTTCAGGACTCTGACACATGGGGATATGACTGTATCTGAGTATGAGACGAGGTTTCTAGACCTCCTGAGGTTTGGATCTAGTTTGGTACCCACTGAAAAAGAAAAATGCTGCAAGTTTGCACTCGGACTCCGTCATGAGTTGTGCGTACTGGTTATCGGCCACCTTGATAAGGATTTTGATAAGGTGACCGAGTTGGCAAAAGATTTAGAGGAAGTTGAGTTAATGGCCACTGAGAGCGACAGAGTAGATCGAGACCGATCTAGGAGGCCCTCTAGCACTGAGTTTTCAGCACGGGCAAGTAAGAAGGCTCGCACTTCTGCACCTCCGAGGAGTGACACCGGTTCTATGCCTCTAGCCCCTCAGCCCTCGACAGCTAGTCGAGGTGGTTCATCAAGTTTTTCTAAGGCACCTCTTTGTGAGCATTGTGGCAAATGGCATCAAGGGGAGTGTAGGAGGAAGGCGGGCACATGTTTCCGTTGCGGTTCTGGAGATCATTTCTTGAAGGGTTGCCCTGTTCCACCGTCTTCTTATCGAGCATCTCCTCAGACTCCTGCCCGTTCACAGGCTTCTGTTCAGACTCCAGCTAGGGGTCGTAGTCAGGGTAGACCTTCTGCATCTGCTGCCAGGATTGACACCAGAGCTCGATCATATCAGAGTGGAGGACCAGTTCTATCTGAGGCTAGACAGCCGGCACTTGTGTATGCCACCAGACACCGGGATGACAGAGACGAGCCAGATGTTATTGCAGGTACCTTTACCATTTATTCTGTTCCATACTTTGCATTGCTCGACAATGGTTCCACCTACTCCTATATTTCAAGATCAGTATCTCGAGACCTTCAGATTCCCTTAGAAGCCACAGGAAGTGTTGTTACAGTCATGAGCCCAGTGGGTCAGTCAGTGATTGTGGACAAAGTACTTAGGCGATGTCCTCTTGAGGTTCAAGGGGAGATCTTTCTGGCCGATCTCATGGAACTTCCGTTGGAGGAGTTCGATCTGATTCTGGGTATGGATTGGCTGACGGAGCATCGGGTTAGTCTGGATTGTGAGTCAAAAAGGGCTACCTTGAAGACTTCAGATGGCCGATCAGTGATCTTAGTCAGAGAGCGTCGAGGTTACTTGTCCAATTGGTATCCTCTTTGACTGCTGATAGGATGATCCGGAAAGGATATGAAACCTTCATTGCTTGTTTCTTGAACACGAAGGGCTCTTTATCTAAGATTGAGGACATTCACATTGTTAGCGAGTTTCCTGATGTTTTCCCAGAAGAGTTGCCCGGGCTACCACCAGACAGGGATGTTGAGTTCGAAATCGAGACGTATCCAGGGTCTGCGCCTGTATCCATGAATCCGTATCGTATGGCCCCTAAAGAGCTTAAGGAGTTAAAAGTCCAGTTGCAAGAGCTTCTGGACCGAGGCTTTATCCGACCCAGCTCTTCACCTTGGGGAGCTCCTGTTCTCTTCGTGAAGAAGAAAGATGGTTCACTCCGGTTATGTATTGATTACCGGAAGTTGAATAAGTTGACTGTGAAGAACAAATATCCGTTACCCAGGATTGATGACCTATTTGACCAATTTCGGGGAGCCACTGTTTTCTCGAAGATTGATCTTCGATCTGGGTATTATCAATTGAAAATAAAAGATTCTGATGTTGCTAAGACGGCCATTCGTACCAGATACGGGCATTACGAGTTTCTAGTGATGCCTTTTGGTCTTACTAATGCACCAGCTGCCTTTATGGACATGATGAATCGTGTGTTCCGACCCTTTATAGACCAGTTTGTTGTGGTTTTTATTGACGATATTTTGGTCTATTCTCGGACAGAGACTGAGCATGTTGAGCACTTGAGAATTGTTCTACAAACCTTGAGAGATAATCGTTTGTATGCTAAGCTGAGCAAGTGTGAATTTTGGCTCAAAGAAGTGACATTTCTGGGACATGTTGTATCTGCTCGAGGCATTCAGGTTGATCCAAGTAAGATCGAGGCCATCACCAATTGGAAGCAGCCTAAGAATGTCTCTGAGATCCGTAGCTTTTTGGGTTTGGCTGGATACTACCGACGCTTTGTCGAGGGCTTCTCCATCATTGCCACCCCTTTGACAAAGCTTTTGAGGAAGAATGTTCCTTTTGTTTGGTCTGATTCCCAGCAAGCTAGTTTTGAGAAACTGAAGGGAGCCTTGACTCAAGCCCCGGTTCTTACACAACCTGAGTCTGGAAAGGACTTCTCAGTGTACAGTGATGCTTCACACTCCGGGCTCGGTTGTGTACTGATGTAGGATGGGAAGGTTATCGCTTATGCATCACGTCAGTTACGACCCCATGAGTGTAACTATCCGACCCATGACCTCGAGTTAGCTGCTGTGATCTTTGCTCTGAAGATCTGGAGACACTATCTTTACGGAGAGAAGTGTTATATCTTTACTGATCACAAAAGCTTAAAATATATCCTCACCCAGAGGGATTTAAACATGAGGCAACGTCGTTGGGTGGAACTTCTGAAGGACTATGATTGTGTGTTTGAGTACCATCCGGGAAAAGCCAATGTCGTTGTCGATGCCTTGAGTCGTAAGGCCATATCCGACCTGAGATCCCTGTTTGCCAGGATGAGCATTTATATCGATGGCAGTTTGCTAGCGGAATTGCAAGTTAAACCAACTCTGGCCGATGAGATTAAGGCCAAGCAACTCTTAGACAGTTCCCTACTTCCAGTTATACAGCAAGTTGAGCAGGGATCCACATCCGTTTATGCCTTCGATCAGGATGGCGTTCTGTGCTTCAAGGGTCGTTATTGCGTTCCTGATGATGCTGACCTGAAGCGAGCCATACTCAGTGAGGCTCATAGTAGCCCTTATGCTATGCATCCTGGTAGAGACAAGATGTACCAGAATCTGAAGCAAAGGTACCGTTGGGAGGGTATGAAGAAGGATATATCAGATTACGTATCGAAGTGCATGACTTGTCATCAAGTCAAAGCAGAACATCAGCATCCTTCTGGTTTATTACAGCCCATTAAGATTCATGAGTGGAAATGAGAGCGTATAACAATGGATTTCGTTATCGGATTGCCTCTAACTCCTTCTAAAAAGGATTCTGTCTGGGTTATTGTTGATCGACTCACTAAGTCAGCTCACTTTATTCCTGTACGAGTTACTTATTCTCTGGAGAAGCTGGCTAGACTGTATATTTCAGAGATTGTCAGGTTGCATGGTGTACCCTTATCTATTATATCTGATCGAGACCCGAGGTTCACTTCTCATTTCTGGTCGGCCTTGCATAATGCTTTGGGTACACGTTTGAATTTCAGTACCTCCTTCCATCCACAGACTGATGGTCAGTCTGAGAGGCTAATTCAGGTTCTTGAAGATATGTTGAGGGGGTGCGTGATAGACTTCCGCGGTAGTTGGGAAGACTTCTTGCCATTGGCCGAGTTTGCTTATAATAACAGCTACCAGGCTAGTATTCGCATGGCACCTTACGAAGCTTTGTATGGTCGCAAGTGCTGAACTCCTATATGTTGGACTGAGTTGTATGATAAGAAGCCTTTGGGTCCGAAGTTGATCCAAGAGACCGAAGAGACTGTCAGACTGATTCGTGATCGTCTGAAGGAGGCGTTTGACAGACAGAAGTCTTATGCTGATCGGAGAAGGAAGGATATCGAGTTTGAGGTCGATGACCAGGTTTTTCTAAAAGTATCACCATGGAAGAAAGTTCCGAGGTTTGGGAAAAAAGGGTAAGCTGAGTCTGAGATTTATTGGGCCTTACCGTATTGTGAAAAGAGTTGGGCCAGTTGCCTATCAGCTTGAGTTGCCTCCCCAGCTTAACCGTATCCACGATGTCTTCCATGTTTCCATGTTGAGGCAGTACCATCCTGATCCGAGTCATGTCATTCAGGTCCAGGATGTGGAGTTGAGGCCAGACTTTTCCTACGAGGAGGAACCAATACAGATTCTAGACTCAGATGAGAGGGTTTTGAGGAACATACGTATTCCTATGGTTAAAGTCATGTGGAGTAATCGTAGCCCTGCAGAGGCTACTTGGGAGATCGAAGGATCCATGAGAAAGCAGTTTTCCTCATCTGTTTGATTCAGGTAAATTTCGAGGACGAAATTTTCTTAAGGTGGGGAGAGTACCTTTCGGGGCATGCAATTTCTGGAACATTAAGAATACGGCCTACATCTTCTCGATTTCCAGAGATAACATTGCTACTAAAAAATATGCTTGACTTATCATAATTAACTACTTGTCTCGAACATTCACCATATTCACGAAGTAGAGATATAAGCTTACCCGCGTCCTCTGCCAAGGCTTCCCCGAATATAATGCAGTCATCTGTGAAAAGTAAATGGCTCACCAAAGGAGCACCACGAGTGATGCGTATACCTCGGAGACTACCCGATGATATAGCCGAAAGGAAATAGTCGCTCGTAGTTCCATTTATGGTGACTGAATACGATACAGTTCGAATACAACGCATTATCATGTAAACAAAGCTAGTGTCAAACCCCAATCTGAGCATAATACCTTCCACAAAGTTCCACTCCACCCGATCGTATGCCTTACTCATGTCGAGTTTAAGAGCAAACGATCCACGCTTACCATACCTTTTCTTCTTTAGAGAGTCAAGGATTTCATAGGCTGCTACGATATTATCTGATATTAAGCGACCCGGGACAAACGCACTTTGGGCCTCGTCTATACAGTCCTCAAGAACGAACTTCAGTCTATTTGCCAACATTTTGGAGATGATCTTAAACAACACGTTACAAAGTGCAATTGGGCAAAATTGTTTCATCGACCGGGCATCGGAGACCTTTGGAATCAAGACAACGTGGGTCTTATTTATCTCCTCAACTGGGAATTCACCTCTAAGAACACCGATACAGAAGTTGGCTATATCCGTCCCGAGAATACCCCAGAATCTCTGGTAAAACACTGCTCCTAACCCATCCGCTCCAGAAGCTTTTAGAGGGCTCATTGAATTAAGCGCACAAAACACATCATCCTTAGTAAATGGTCGTAAAAGAGACTGGTTCATATCCGAATTAATACAAGGAGTGATACCCTGAAAGATATTATACGGATCTGCATTGCATTCAGAGGTGAAAAGATTTGAAAAATATTCTACAGCTATTCGTTTTACCTCAACACAATCCTCCTGAAAAGTACCGTCATCAGTCACTAGGCCTTTTATATACTTTTGTCTTTTTCTCTGACTAGCATATCGATGGAAGAAACTCGTATTTCTGTCTCCATTTTTCAACCAATTCGCCCTTGCTCGTTGTTCCCAAAAGACCTCCTCTTTGTCCAATTCCAAGTTCAAATCAAGCTTTGACTCAATTAACGCACCAATTGTGTCATCTGTAGCTTCCTTTTCTGATAGCTCAGCAATACGGGCTTGTAAATCACGAACAATTAACTTCTTTTCCTTTCTTAATCGACGAAACCATTTATCTAAACCTGAGCTGACCGTCAATAAACGTTCAGGAACAGTACCCACAGAGCTGGTCCATATACGTCGAACTTCATCTTCGCACGACTCTTCAAGCAACCAAGCCGCTTCAAACTTAAAATGCCAGATTTGTTCTGGTTGGTACAAGTTCGGTGCAGTGTTGAGTAACAAAGGGCAATGGTCAGAGAGGGAATGTGGGAGATGATCAATCTGGTAATTAGGAAACAACTCCTCCCACATAGATGACATTACTCCCCGATCTAGACGCTCACGAATGTTATTCTCAGCCGTCCAGCCCCATTCCCAAGTATACCATGTTCCTTTATAGCCCATATCCATAAGCCCACAATCATCTAAGGCCGCATGAAAATTCTGCATCTTCCAGTCATGACAAAGGCTACCACCAGACTTCTCATGCTGAAATAACAATTCGTTAAAATCACCAATAACGCACCATGACACATCTGGGCAGTCATTCAAACGTCGAAGAAGATTCCAAGAGTGAATTCTGTTACCCACCTCCGGTGCACCATAAAAGCCAGTTAACCTCCAGCAATGTCCACCATTTTCTTCTGTAATCATAACATCGATATGGTTTGTAGAAAAGGATCTAACCGATAAACTAACAGTATCCTTCCAACCTAAACAAAGACCTCCACTTCTACCATCCGAACTTACTTCAACCCCGTTAACATAACCACATAACTTCCTCACACGCTCAATCTTTATTGCCGGTAGTTTTGATTCCATAAGAAAAATTACCGATGAGGATATATCAGGGAGAACAGCGCGAAAGCGATGAACGGTTCGGTCCATCCCCAGGCCCCGAACGTTCCAACTCAATATTTTCATTGAGATCGGCTGGCCCCTTTCGAGGAGCCTGCCAAAACAGGAGATGAAATTCCATGTACATCATGAATGGGAGAACCAACCAAGGACGTCTGAACACGGGCCCGTTTTGTACTATCACAACTCGTTAGGGGAACATCCTCTTCAACTTGGCCCATTACAACATCAAGACCATCAGGAGCTGAAGTTATATTAAGCTGGTTTCCTATAGCAGATCCACTAGGGTGTAGACCAAGGGGCCCAGGCCCAGAATTGGTAATAAGCCCAGAGGCACTTGGTTGTTGAGCACCTGTCAAAATAAAACCCCCTGATGGGGCCCTTGAACCTGTTAAACCGTTTATCTGATCGTGGTTGATTGGCGATAAGTTAGGCGAAATATTCTCCTTCTGCGACGATTCTGCAGAGATCATGTTAGCCTGAATTTTCTCCATTCCATCCTCAACTAACCATCTACTCGTCGACGGATGTGCACGCCGGAGCGGAGCCCTAAGCGAAACATCCCATCCTGGGCTTAATTCCATACCCCCTGCAGTAAACTTCAAAGGGCAAAAGCTCTCCCCATGCCCAAGAATGCCACATAGAAAGCAGAAAAGGGTTAATTTCTCATATTGGAACCGGATATAATGATGATTACCGTTTGACAGAATGATCTTCTTCCTCCTTTTAAGAGGAACCCTCACATCCACACAAGCACGTAATTTCATAACTCGCTTATAACCCAAAGCAATAGCCTTTGAATCATATTCAATGAATTGTCCAATAAAATTACCGACCACACGTGCCACCTTCTTCGACATGAAACCCAACGACACATCATGAACCAGAATCCATAAGTCAACAAAGTTAAGAGGGACAGTCATCGGATCTTTGCCAATTTGCAATCGATGTAGGATTAGAAGATGATTGTTAAAATACCAAGGCCCTCCGGCTGAGATTCGTTCCACATCCAAAACATGGTACAGCCGAAACAGGAACCGTCCTTCGCCCAGATCTGAGATCGAAATTCCCCCAGGAGGGTGCCAAACCGATGCCAGTGTGGAGCGCATCGATTGGAAGTGAATAACACTAGAGGTAAGGAACGACCCCACGAAACAGAACTCAAACGGCAGCGGTGAATCATTAGGATCCAATTCAATCTGCAGTCCGTCATCCTCACGACCAGAGAGGGAAAGGTTTGCAAGATCGGATTCCACTTCAGCCATGACGAACGTGATACAAGATCAGAAAGAAAGAAAGAGAACAAGAGGAGAAAAAACGTGCTACAAGAGCAGAGAGAAAAACGTGCTACAAGAGCAGACTAAAGGCAGTAATATTTTAATTGGTGTTTTGTTAAATCTATTAATATTATACGTATAATATAATTCCCGAGATACAAAAGTTATTCTTATCGTAAAAAATATTGTTTATATGAAATTGTCTACTAAAAAAAATTCGAGTTGGCGTTGAAAGGAAAATTAATGACCAATAAGGAACGTCTCCTAATTGGAGGTTGGTTTGGAGGCTGCCGGTGCCACAACACATCCGATTGTTTTTATGGTTGGCGTTGAAAGGAAACTTAATGACCAATAAGGAACGTTTCCGACGACATCTAGCTACTTCAAGTGTATGTAGCATTTGTGGTTGAGCGGAGGAAAATATAATCCATGTCTTACGCGATTGCCCCAAAGCCCGCATGGTGTGGGCAAGGGTGATACCGGCTGCTGGGTTTCGACGGTTCATGCAGCTGGAATATTATGATTGGTTGATTGGTAATATCGCAGCGTCTAGCACTGCATCATTTCGCCCGGATTGGCAGGTATGGTTTGTGGTGATATGTTGGCGATTGTGGAAACGCAGATGTAGCATTGTGATGGATGCCACGTATGTGGAACGCGGCGATTTTATTGAGTGTTGTCACCAATTTGTTGGCGAGATACTGCAGGCGAATGTGTTACGGGTAACACCCTCTTTAAATCGAATTACAGCGAATGAGGATTGGAGGCTACCAGATGAAGGGCGAGTTAAAGTGAATGTGGATGCCGCTGTCAGCCCTACCGATGGATCGGCTGCGACAGGGGTGGTGCTGCGAGATGATGATGGATCTTGGCTAGCTGGGTGTGCGCGTAGCTTAGGTGTGTGCTCGGTGCTGGTGGCTGAGTTGTGGGCGGCCCATGATGGGCTGCACCTAGCGTGGTTGAAAGGTTATCGGCGGGTAGATTTGGAAACGGATAATGTGGAGGTCTCGCGAATAATGCAAGGGAACTCACCGGCGTTCCAAGGGACAGCGTTGCTGTAATTAATTCGCAGGTTTTTGGCTTATCGATGGGATGTAAAGGTCCGGCATATCCGGCAAAGCGCAAACAAGGTGGCGGATGCATTAGCAAGATTGGCCCGTGGGGATCCGATCGGTGCTCGACTGTTTGAGGAACCTCCAGTAGAGGCTGCTACGTTGGTTCTCATGGATGCTCAAGGTGCTTCGTAAGCATACTGCAATTTGTTAGTTCTTCTTTACCAAAAAAAAAAATTTCGAGTGATACAAACAATTTCTTAAAAATCCTTTTTTTCTCTCTCTAAAAAAATGCAGTTTCCCCCAAATTAGACTTCTTTAGAAATGGATCTAGAAGGTGGCCCATATTTTTCAACTTTGTGTTGCCAGGGACCAAGTATCCCATTATTATAATTTTTATATAATAATATTCATATTTTTTGGATGGTCTAAAATTGATTTACAATGTAGTATCTGTTCATACATACTTTTAACCTTTTGACAATGCATATACACACAAAGCGATTTGAACTCGTGTCTCATAGGATAAACATCATTCGCTTTTTCACTAGGACAATTATTAGGTTAAATATTTATATAGCTATGATTACATTGGTTATACGAATTGAATAATCAGTATCAATTCAGTTAGAAGAAACTTTAAAAAATCAATTTTAAAAGACACTAAATAATATTATAATTTTATTTTTATATTTTCACATATTTTTCTAATTTCAAAATAAAACAATAAAAAATTTACTATTTAAGATTCGAACATGATATTGATTTAGGGTGGCAATGGGGTGAGTCGAGAACAATTTTGCATTTTCTAGTCCGTTCTCAGCACTTGCGGGTACGATTTTGGGGAATGCGATTAAACGTTTCCGGGTTTTTTCAGCCCTATACTCATCCCTTACAGGTCCCAGGATTTTCGGTTAATCCTCGTACCTAGAAAAAAATAAACAAAACTTAATACATTAAAATAAATGCTCAACGTTAAATCTCCAAAACTACAAACATAAATGATAAATTTAATTTTACCAACAACAAACAAATAATTTCAAAACTATCTAATATAACTAAAATATTAACTATTGAAACATGACAACTTGCTCTATCTTTAAAAAAACATGTAACCAATAATCTATAGTTCTAAATCATGATCCGTTTGTTCTAAAAATGAACTAGATTCGATAATCTTCTCAACCATATAAATTATCTTTTCTAATTTTACTCGTACGAATTATGACGAATTTCTGAAGTCACTGTCATTGTTGTTTTTGAAAAACGTATGCAGTCTTTTCTTCTGACCTTTGCTCACACAAAAATTATTATCTTTTAATATATAACTTGAAATCAAGAACCGTTTGTTTTAAACGAATCTAGACTTTCGTATGATTATAGAAATATAAAGCTCACTTTCTGATTTATCTTGTAAATTTTTTTAGTGATTTTTCAAAGTCACTGCTAAAACTGTTTTCTTATATATTTGTTGCCAAATTTTTTATGATCATTCAACATTCACATATTCATATTTTTTTAAATATATATCGAAATTGATCACCGATAATTTTAAGTAAAATTAGACTGAATCACGTTTACAACGATGTATAAACCACTTTCTAATTATTTTTATGAAGTTTACAAAGATTTTTTAAACTTACTCTAATTGACCATACTCAAGTTATAAGAAATTAGATTTTTGTTGAAAAATGGTTAAATTGCCCTTATGGCTATCTAATTTTGTAAAATATTGAGGGATCTCAGCAGATATTTTCCGAAAATTCCCACGATAATTCATATTGTGGTTGTGACAAGTTAATAGTTTTAAATATTTTTATTTTAAAAATAATTACATTTCAAATTGAATTATCCAAACCTAATTGTCACCCCTAATATATATATATATATATATATATATATATATATATATATATATATTCACATTTTTACTGCTAATCTCATCCATCTATATCACTCATCCAATGGTTCTAGATTAGTGTAAAACTAAATGAGTTTTACACCATATATAGGTGTAATTTGATCCTATCCTTATATATATATATATATATACTTCGTTTGAATATTTTTTATATCGTGGTTGTGACAAATTTAATGATTTTAAATATTTTTATTTTTAAAAATAATTACATTGCAAATCGAATTATCCAAAAATTTATCCACATAGCCAGTCCTTGACAATCGGATAAGACTAATCCAAGCAGTGAAGGTGGAATTTTTTGACAGAAAACCGCAGCCTTAAAAGATTTGAGAGACCATTATCTTACTCGTTTAGAGTAAAATAAAATTAACTCGACTCGAAAAAAATCGAATTATTTAGTTTAACTTGACGCCAAAAGAACTTTATTCGACTTAACGTAATTTCTTTAATTTGACTAGATTCAAAAAATTTCAAATAAAATTTAAGTTATAAAATGATAATTCGAATAACTCAAAATTTTTAATAGTTAGTTGATTAATTTTTAAACTTAAATAAAGTGTCTCAACTTTGCAGAATATGTGTATATTGCGTATGAAAATATGAAATACATATATATATATATATATTTATATTTATATGATTATATAAAGTTTTAAAATTAAAATCAATTAGTATCACGACACTAAAAATATTTTTAAAATTAATTTTAAACAAAAACTTTGGCAACTTAATTCTACTCGAATTTTATAAACTTAATTTTATTCTAAAAATAATTTAAATAAAATTTAAATTATAAAAAGTCGCTAACCTAAAAAAAAAATTACTCCTCTCGTCTCGATGAATGTTGACCCCTATTCCACATCATGGGAACAACCGAAGCTGCAGCCTGCAGCTGCTACTGCTGCATTACGTGCCATTGAAGTTGAATTACCTAACTTCCTTTTAGGACTAAACCCTCCCACCTGTCAGCAGCAAACTATGACCTTCCCATTTTGAATCTCCAAACTCAAAATCATCGCTTCATTATTTATTATTATTTTATTAATTCAACTAATGCTCCCTCTTTTAAAAAATAATTTAAATATTAATTTGTAATTTAATCTTCAGGTTTAGTTTATTGTTTTCCATGAGATTAAATAAAAATAAGGGTAAACTACTTCATTAACCACCATACTTTTGATAAAGATGCAATTTGACCACATTACTTTTTTTCCGAAGCAATTAAACCACCAAACTATTTAATTGGATGCAATGTGACCACCAGCCGTTAAAACTTAATAGAGGGAGTGACGTGGCAGTTAGTAAAAATTTGTATAATTACACATTTAGTCCTTGTTATTTATACATTCTATCAATTTAGTCATAATTTTAATTTAATAAAATAAATTAATTATTTAATTAGGTAGTGATGCAGAGATTCGAACCTAGGTTGAGAAGCAACTTTAACTCGCACATTACCACTAAACCAAGGCCATTTCTTTGTACAATATGGATAACATTTTAATAAATCCAAAGCGACTATTCCATCATATTCTTCCTCTACAGCACATTTGTGCTCTCAGACCCACAGTGGTAAATGGAGAATTACTGTAACCCCCTCGTCCCGGTCTGGTCGGATGACCGGTCCGAGTAGGCCACACGGGAAAAACCGAAGCGAAACCCGTTAAGGTTCCCCCTCGGTTAGCAACCCTAACTTTTCTTTTTCTTTTTTAATTTAATCTTTTCTAAAGGCTCATTCAAATCCTATATGATCATAACAGCGGAATAAAATGCGGAAGATAAACATCAGAACCCAAAACAACATTTAAACAGCCCAATTTAAAATCCATTAAGCATGCCGTTTCGAAACACCATTGAGGCGTATCGAAACGCCTTGACCAGGTCAACTACCGCAAGCCCATACGAGAAGGCCGTATCGGAACGGAGGTCAACCGTTTCGAAACACCCTAAACGGTCAACTTCTTGTGGTCAACGAGATATTGACCGTTTCGAAACCCTTCCATCTCGGCAATTTCTCAGATTTCCAATAGCCAAAGTGTTCCGATACACGTTTCGGAACAGGGGTTCACAGTGGCCAAACCGTATCGAAACGAGTTCCGATACGGGGTCCCTGAAGCCTTACCCGTTCCGAAACGGCCCAGCTTGTTTCGAAACACGGGCTGTCTGCAACCTTTGAAGACCAGACTTAAGCATTTCTAAACAACTCTAAAGGTCCCAAACGACCCCAAGAAGCATTCAACACAAGCATACATGAACTAGAGGCATGGATCCTATGTCAAACATGCTCAAACACACAAGGCATAAGATAAAACATCCATTCATGGCATTTACACAAGAGGCAACATTACTTATAAAGGCATGCTTAAGGACTCAAAAGCCAAATAGAACTATTAATCACAATAAGGTTTTCATGCCATCCAAAAACAACTCAAACGTTCATAAGGCATGTCACCACACAAGCATCGACAAGACATAACATACTTCAAAAACATTATAGCACGAATACATGTCCCATTGCTTGACCATTACACCATAACTAAAAATGTTCATACTTGATAGCTAAACAAGCACCACGAAGCACACTTGGAGGCCCCTTCTTGCGCTTAGCAACCCACGAACTAAGGATCTGCATTGTTGAACAAAGAGAGAGCGTAAGCAATAAAGCTTAGTGAGGGTAAGCTCTTTAAAAACAAACCTCGACAATGCAGGGTCCAAGCACGATTCTCAACCAAGGTAAAATGCATGTTCATACCTTCAATCCTCAAGAGCCAAATGTCAATGATGCATGAACAATTATTCAATAGTAGGTCATGCTCAATAAGCTCATTTCCACAATATATGTAAACACATATAATCATCCAAAAAGGAATCACATTTCCACATCACATTGATACACATATCAAAATATATTGGTAAGATGACATTTCATATCATAATGGCATATACATACAATCTCATAGTGGCACCTAGCTATGACTCGAATACGCGGATAACATGTTGGAACACATTTCCAACATAACCATTACCTGCGGTGGGATTACACTCATCACCGATTCTCACGGAGGGGATTCCACTCATCCTCACGTCCCGTCGATGGGATTCCACACATCATCGACTAATATAAATATTTCCGGTGGAATATTACATCACCGTACTCCTCCTTGGTGCCTTAACGCCACCAAGGCCACCCGCGACTTTGACTCTCGTGTGCACACTCATCCTAATGATCGATCATTGTACCCAAGCATACTAGTGCCAATATTAATTAAAATCCACAAACTCTCACCACATCCATTACAATATAATCTCCGTGCTTAGCACGTACTCACCATGATCCTCACAATCATGCAATCACCTCATAACCTCATTTCACAAACCAACACTACATGTATATCATCCGAACAATTATCGCATCATATTTCACACATACATATATCCACATTTTATTTGTCACCAACATGTATATAACAACGCATTAAGCCATACCTCCACATAAATGTATATCACATTATACACAATCATCATAACACAAATCATCATGAGGCATAACATCGATTAAAGAGTTCATCAAGGTCTCTAACTAAAGCTTAGGATTAGGCTACCACCCTAACCCTAACTCTAGATGGGTCTACCAAGCCCAAACTAGTCCACATGCTTGAACC
The DNA here is from genome assembly GCA_030270665.1 of Hibiscus trionum. Lineage (NCBI taxonomy): Eukaryota > Viridiplantae > Streptophyta > Magnoliopsida > Malvales > Malvaceae > Hibiscus > Hibiscus trionum. Next base: position 5,075,047 of record BSYR01000016.1, read on the forward strand.
AACCGCTTAAAAACCAATTTAAAAACATTAACCACTCACATATACTTCCAAGCTCAAATACCAAGCGAGCAACCACCTTCAAGCTTCCGGATTTCCTCCCGATGCTTCACCAACACAAGTTCTCGTCTCTAAACAACTTCAACACAAACCAAACAACTTCCAATCAGCCCAAGCATCAAAGTAGTTAACCCGGAATACAATTCAAACATCAAACTCAACATTTCAAGTCATGAACGAACCCCAACTTTATCTAATTCGAGCAGCCCATAAACCTTGATCAAACCCCAAGTTTCCAACACATTTTATACCCACAAATGATCCCAACGCAACCCCCAACCATAGCACTAACATTACCCCCCCCCCCAATTCCAACCTAAAACAACCCCCAAAACTCACCCAAAACCCTTCAAAAACCCCCTTTAAAACCAATTTCGGGAATGTGCTCAAAACCAAGTAAAACTCATATATGTTGCACCATTTAGCTCCTAGACTTCATAACTAACAACATTAAATCGAAATATTAAGTTTAACAACATAAAGTTATCATTTTTAATCACAATCCCTAAAAGCTCCATTTCCAAAACATTGAGGAAAATGAAAACCATTTGTACTTTTGAAGAGAGGAAGTTAAGGAGAAGTAAAAAATGGTGTTAGCTTTCAAAAACGGGTTGAAATGGAGAAGCTATGTGGTGGAATAGTGGAGGGGATGAGCTCTCCCCCTTTTACGTTGGTTTTAGACTTGAAGAAGAGAGTGAATAGTGAAGTTGGGTGTTTTTAATTGTTTTGTTTTAAATTTAAAGGTCAAAGACCATTTTACCCTTAATGAAATGAGATATTCACAAGAGCATGTAATCCATGGCTATTTGGGATTAAATTTCAAAATATGGCCAACACAACTAATTAATTTGAAAACAAAAACCCAGAACATTATTATAATTATAAAACCGAACCCGAAATAATATTAAAATATTATTTTCTCTCGGCCCCCAAACCCGGGTGTTACAACTCTCCCCCACTTAAGGAAATTTCGTCCCCGAAATTTATCGAACAGGAAGAGTCACTGAAACATGCTCCTCCACACTTCTTTCTCACCACAACATACTAACCAACTCGAAAGAATTACCACGCCACAATAGATATCTGATGCTAAGATCTCAACTGGTACTCTACTGCACGTCAATTTTAAACTCAACTCAATCTCTTCAACAACATAGCACAGAACAGATCTGACTCACACTCCCGAATTATAGATACATAGACACATCACAAATCTCTTTCTAACTCTGGTGGTAACTGTAACAGATAAATAACGGGACTAGCCCGATTCACAATCTCATACAGCACTGCTTGAATACTTGAACCATAACCTTATCTAACTGACCATCTGACTTCAACAGGTAACCAAACACTATGCAGACGTCTTCAAAAACAATCTAGTTGAAATCTCGGATCTCTATTACACACTTCCATTAAGAACCTTCTACGGATGTAATAAACTAGAAGAAAACTGACGCTCGGCCTTGACATGCTGACAAATTATACACTTACTCTCATACTGAACCACATCATACATCATCTCAATCCCGAAGTACTCATCTTCAACCCACAATACGTCTTTATACTACTCAGACGCAATACAAATGAACTACTGTGTGCTTCGGCCAACACAATACGTCTCGAAACGCTAAGTCAATCGGTACAACAATTATGTCTCTAAAATGCAGAACTCTACCCTCTCTGAAATTGTATTCTAAAGGTCTTCATTCTGCTATGTCTTGCACGTGAGGTGCCAAGAACCTGTCTTGCAACTGTTTCTCTTCGAGTATCTGACTCAAAGTAGGCTTAATATGAAACTCGGCCACAAAACTACTACCATTCGGTAAACTGAATTCGATAAGTACATCTCGCAACCCAACTACTAATCTAACAACAAATATAACTCGATACATCGGTTACTACGTTAACTCTCTTCGGATGGCACTCAAGCTTGAGATTACAGTCTTCAAGCAATTCTAACAACTCATGTTGTACAAGTTTCAACCCTTCCTAAGTCGTCTAATTTTTTTCAAGTTCTGATGATATGTGTGTACACTGTGCATTTCTTACTATACAAGCCTTGTCTCCAAGTCTTCGAAGCAAATACAACTGTGATTAACTCTATGTCTCATGTCGGATAACTCTTCTCTCGGTCTTTCAACTATCTCGATGAATAAGCCACAATCTCATGTCTTGCATAAGCACGCAACCTAACCCTATATGTAACACATCATTATGGTTCACAAATTCTTTCTCTGATAAGGGCTGGATCAAGGTCGAAGCTTTCATCAAAGTTTCTTTCGGTTTCCCAAGGGCTCAATGTCTCGCATCTAACCACACAAACTAGATATTCCTCTATAGCAATCGGTCAAAGGAGCAGCTATCTTCGAAAGACTATTTACAAACTTTCGGTAGTAGCAGTGCTAGACCTAGGATCTATAGACACATGTCACTGTCTTTGGTTTCTTCCAACTCGCATCTTCTTCTGCATATATAGGATTTACTCTAATACACTCGACTGATCTACATATCCTAGGAGGACATCCTATTTAACTCGGAGTTCATGTTTGCTCAACTTGGTATACAATTAATCTTCTAATAGGATTTACAACACTAACTCTAAAGCTTGTCATGATCTTCTTCGGTACGTGAATACACACATGTATCATCTATGAGGACTACTACAACTAATCAAGGAGCTCAGGAAATATTTTTCTCAACATCTCTATAAAAGTAACTAACACACTAGTCAAACAAAACGACATAATTCAGAACTCAGAGTGATCACATCTTGCCCCGAAAGCTGTCTTCGGTACATCAACTTTTCTCACTCTCAACTGGTAACAACTAGATCTCAAATTAATCTTCGAAAAGACTGGAGCACACCCCAACTGATCAACAATTCACTGATGCTGGGAAACGGATACTAAATATTCACTGTCAATTGTTTCAACTGTCTATAATCTAAACACATTCTTGTATTATCATCTCTCTTCTTCACAAATTGCACTGTTGTACTCTAAGATGATGTACTAGGCCTAATGAATCTAAGGTCTAACAAATCTCAAAGTTGATTCTTCAACACTCTCAATTCTGTCGGGAACCATAAGATACAGAGCAATCAAAACAAAAGCAAACTCGGAGACGATATCAAGAACAACCTCTTCTTCCCTATCAAGAGACAAACCGGCAATTCTTGCAAACACTTTTAGGAAAACACAAACTATCCTAACATTCTACGGTCTAATCTTTATTCAAAAATCATATCCACCACATTTGCTAGGCAAGCCTGTCAACTAAACTCAATCAATCTTTGACCTCTAAAGCTGGATCAACATTTGATAATAAGTTCACATCCTCTCCTACTACTACAGTCTCACAGAAATCTGCAGCTTCAAGGCAACTCTCTCATTGTCTCAAATCATACTCAAGCTCTGTGTTCTACAAGCCAAACCATGCCCAATGCTACATCGAAACCGTAAAAAGACAATTACTTCACGTCTACTAGGATCACGTATCCCTGAACCCTCAACAAACATCTTCTGTACATTATTCTGACCACCACTATCTCACCAAAAAGGTTTAGTCACATGCGTCCCTACGTCTAAGATCTCAACAGTGATATCTAATCTTTTTGCACGCTCACACAAAAGGACGAATCCGCAGAAATTGCAACTTCACATGTGCACAAATGATAGTTTTCGGTTCTCTTGTTTTCAAGCTGCCCCTTCAACAAAATCCGACTCTTCTAAACTGTTCTTAGAGCATCTCGAAACTTCAAAATTCAGTTCTGATTACACACAAACAATCACGCTTGAACTTGTCTTATAACATCGGTCTTGGCGACTCAAAACATCCCACTACCAAACAATCTAGAGTTAGAGCTCAAGACTTCCTTCTCGGTTCAACTACATCGGAAGTGACTTCATCCCTCCTTCTTGCTAGAAGCCAACTCAGATGCACACTGGCTCAATCACGCAAATTGGTTCCCACTCACGGATACTGACCGGCTGTCTTGTATTAAAACCACAGGCCGTACTCCAACGATCACCAACTAACGTTTCTGAATGTTCAGATTTCTTACACGAGACCCTTACCTAGATCTCACCTAAAGAACTAAGATACTCATACCTACCTCTAACACTTCACCGGTACATTCAAACTTGCATACTTGCTAGTAACATACAGAAGTACAGATTCAAAATCGATCGGAAGAAACAAACCTAAGACTATACCAAGGCTTATCTACTATAACATCGATACTACTCTGAACCTCACTCACATGTCTTCACTTCTTTTTACTAACTAATACCAGGAACGATCACATCGTACCCCACCAACAAGAACCAACCCACATACATCCTGGCTCAAACAACCCAATTGTACCTCAACCCCGGTACAACCATACTCCCCTAACTATAGCAAAGTACTTCCTCAACATCATCCACATTTTCATAAGCCACAACTTCTACTTACCAATCCGTGGCCCACTCCTTGGCCTCAACTCACTAAAAAGCAATAAATCAACAACAACAACGATAAAACACACAAGATTGGGTTAGCAAGGCAAGGCTTCCAAGTGCTCAAGTATGTTCCCTCACTTAGAATTCTTTTTCGATGTAATAGTAGCAATGGGACTCCATACAACATGATTTAAACAAAACAACGAGCATAACTTGATACACAAGCAATCATGCTTACAAGGCAAGCAAACACCGTGCATATCAATCATAAAACACAACTCACCTCACTTACCTGCCCAAGGTCTCGGTAACCTTAGACTCTGATACTAACAAATGTAACCCCCTCATCCCGGTCTGGCCGGATGACAGGTCCGAGTAGGCCACATAGGGAAAACCGAAGCGAAACTCGTTAAGGTTCCCCCTCGGTTAGCAACCCTAACTTTTTTTTTTAATTTAATCTTTTCTAAAGGCTCATTCAAATCCTATATGATCATAACAGCGGAATAAAATGCGGAAGACAAACATCAGAACCCAAAACAACATTTAAACAGCCCAATTTAAAATCTATTAAGCAGGCCGTTTCAAAACACCATTGAGGCGTATCAAAACGCCTTGACCATGTCAACTAACCCAAGCTCATATGAGGAGGCCATATCGAAACGGAGGTCAACCGTTCCGAAATACCCTCAACCGTCAACTTCTCGTGGTCAACGAGATATTGACCGTTTCGAAACCCTTAGACCCGTTTCGAAACGCTTCCATCTCGGCAATTTCTCAGATTTCCAGTAGCCAAAGTGTTCCGATACACGTTTCAGAACATGGGTTCACAGTGGCCAAACCGTATCGAAACGAGTTCCGATACAGGGTCCCTGAAACCTTACCCATTCCGAAACGGCCCAGCCTGTTTCGAAACACGGGCTATCTGCAACCTTTGAAGACCAGACTTAAGCATTTCTCAACAACTCTAAAGGTCCCAAACGACCCCAAGAAGCATTCAACACAAGCATACATGAACTAGAGGCATGGATCCTATGTCAAACATGATCAAACACACAAGGCATAAGATAAAACATCCATTCATGGCATTTACACAAAAGGCAACATTACTTATAAAGGCATGCTTAAGGACTCAAAAGCCAAATAGAACAATTCATCACAATAAGGTTTTCATGCCATCCAAAAGCAACTCAAACATTCATAAGGCATGTCACCACACAAGCATCGACAAGACATAACATACTTCAAAAACATTATAGCACGAATACATGTCTCATTGCTTGACCATTACACCATAACTAAAAATGTCCATACTTGATAGCTAAACAAGCACCACGAAGCACACTTGGAGGCCCCTTCTTGCGCTTAGCAACCCACGAACTAAGGATCTGCATTGTCGAACAAAGAGAGAGCATAAGCAATAAAGCTTAGTGAGAGTAAGCTCTTTAAAAATAAACCTCGACAATGCAGGGTCTAAGCACGATTCTCAACCAAGGTAAAATGCATGTTCATACCTTCAATCCTCAAGAGCCAAATGTCAATGATACATGAACAATTATTCAATAGTAGGTCATGCTCAATAAGCTCATTTCCACAATATATGTAAACACATATAATCATCCAAAAAGGAATCACATTTCCACATCATATTGATACACATATTAATATATATTGGTAAGATGACATTTCATATCATAATGGCATATACATACAATCTCATATTGGCACCTAGATATGACTCGAATACGCGGATAACATGTTGGAACACATTTCCAACATAACCATTACCTGCGGTGGGATTACACTCATCACCGGTTCTCGCGGAGGGGATTTCACTCATCCTCACGCCCCATCGATGGGATTCCACTCATCATCGACTAATATAAATATTTCCGGTGGAATATTACATCACCGTGCTCCTCCTTGGTGCCTTAACGCCACCAAGGCCACGCGCGACTTTGAATCTCGTGTGCACACTCATCCTAATGATCGATCATTGTACCCAAGCATACTAGTGCCAATATTAATTAAAATCCATAAACTCTCACCACATCCATTACAATATAATCTATGTGCTTAGCACGTACTCACCATGATCCTCACAATCATGCAATCACCTCATAACCTCATTTCACAAACCAACACTACATGTATATCATCCGAACAATTATCGCATCATATTTCACACATACATATATCCACATTTTATTTGTCACCAACATGCATATAACAACGCATTAAGCCATACCTCCACATAAGTGTATATCACATTATACACAATCATCATAACACAAATCATCATGAGGCATAACATCGATTAAAGAGTTCATCTAAGGTCTCTAACTAAAGCTTAGGATTAGGCTACTACCCTAACCCTAACTCTAGGTGGGTCTACCAAGCCCAACCTAGTCCACATGCTTGAACCAACCGCTTAAAAACCAATTTAAAAACATTAACCACTCACATATACTTCCAAGCTTAAATACCAAGCGAGCAACCACCTTCAAGCTTCCAGATTTCCTCCCGATGCTTCACCAACACAAGTTCTCGTCTCTAAACAACCTCAACACAAACCAAACAACTTCCAATCAGCCCAAGCATCAAAGTAGTTAACCCGGAATACAATTCAAACATCAAACTCAACATTTCAAGTCATGAACGAACCCCAACTTTATCTAATTCGAGTAGCCCATAAACCTTGATCAAAACCCCAAGTTTCCAACACATTTTATACCCACAAATGATACCAAAGCAACCCCCAACCATAGCACTAACATTAGCCCCCCAATTCCAACCTAAAACAACCCCCAAAACTCACCCAAAACCCTTCAAAAACCCCCTTTAAACCCAATTTCGGGAATGTGCTCAAAACCAAGTAAAACTCATATATGTTGCACCATTTAGCTCCTAGACTTCATAACTAACAACATTAAATCGAAATATTAAGTTTAACAACATAAAGTTATCATTTTTAATCACAATCCCTAAAAGCTCCATTTTCAAAACATTGAGAAAAATGAAAACCATTTGTACTTTTGAAGAGAGGAAGTTGAGGATAAGTCAAAAATGGTGTTACCTTTCAAAAACGGGTTGAAATGGAGAAGCTATGTGGTGGAATAGTGGAGGGGATGAGCTCTCCCCCTTTCACGTTGGTTTTAGATTTAAAGAAGAGAGTGAATAGTGAAGTTGGATGTTTTTAATTGTTTTGTTTTAAATTTAAAGGCCAAAGACCATTTTACCCTTAATGAAATGAGATATTCACAAGAGCATGTAATCCATGGCTATTTGGGATTAAATTTCAAAATATGGCCAACACAACTAATTAATTTGAAAACAAAAACCCAGAACATTATTTTAATTATAAAACCGAACCTGAAATAATATTAAAATATTATTTTCTCCCGGCCTCCAAACCTGGGTGTTACAATTACAATATACCCATATATATATTCATCGTAAATGGAAATGATCAACCAGTGCTCCAAGAGCCTTATAAGTACATCTGGTTATTGCAAGCTCATGTAACACCTCAAAAATCGGTCCAGTCAGAATTAGGTTCCGATGATCGGAGTATTAATATTAGAATATTAAAATCTTGATTCTCGCTATAGATTTTGTTGTTATAATGACATAGGACTTTAAGTAAATCAAGTCCCTAGTCAAGATTGCTTTGGAATGCTTAAATTAGTGTTTTTGAGCTAGGTGTTTCGGTACAGTCAGACACGAACCGAAACAATCTAGGTAAGGCATTCCGAAACGATTAAGGGCATATCAATACGGTGTAACGATTTTAACGACTTGATTGGACTTTTGTTTACCCGTACCGATACGGCCTCGAGCGTATCAAAACGGTACCCTGCAGAAAATAGGGTAGGTGTCTTAAAGTCAAAAGTTGCGGCCCTTAAGTGAGTCACCTACTTGCTTGGCATGTTCTCGCATGTTTCTAAGCTGAATAAGTGGCTGTTTGTCAGCATTTTGATGTGAATTGATGGGAATAATTAAATAGGAAATCTTTGGGGAGAGGAAATGTTCTTATTGGTTCTTGATGAGGTGTGTTGGGCTTGGCAAACCCTCAAGCAAGGGAAACCTTTTTATTGGTTGCTAGAGAGGTAATTAATAATTCCCAAATCCTTTATAAATACAAAGTGAATGAAAGGAGCCTTGCTTTTGATTTTCTACTGAGCTTAAACTCTTTTCTTTATAAGACAAGCAAGCTCCTCCATTTCTATCTTCAACCTCAAGCTTAAAGCAATCGCCTCCATTGAAGACAAAACCAAAGCTTTGTCTTCCTCCGTTTAAGAATCTCGTTTAATCCATTCAAATACGAGAATGAGAATTTAAGCATCGATCGAGGTATTATCAACCATAAAGCCTTAACCGAGCAAGGTGAGTGTAGTCAGAGTCTCGAGAGTGGCTAGGTGCCATCTCGAATCATTGTATATTGATTTACTAACCATTGATTTTAAGGAATTTGCAGAAAGCATTATTGTAAGCCATGTTGGTAAGTTTCGGTAAGTTTTGCAATGATTTATTGTCCTTAGCATTGTTATTATTGTCATGGAAATCATTGAAACATTGACATGTGATAAGAGTTTATTGTTATTGCTTATTGCTATGACCATGTGATTATTGAAATATTGCAATGAATCATGGATATTGAACTATGGATTATTGGACCTTGGGTCGAAGTATTGGATACGATTGGCATGCCATAAAATTCATGAGCTCATTGGTACGGGTGGACTACGGTCCTAGGGCTACGTTCTATATGATTTGGCGAGGCGGAGGGATGTATTGTGTATTGGTCTTTGGCGATGTTGGTGGGATGACCATTTAATGATTTGGCGAGAAGGTGAAATTCGTGTATCCATATACCATGAATCGATCCAAGGGATTTGTTGTTTATTGACAATGTTTACTATGAAATCATGATTTTGTTATTGATGACATGATACTATGATTATTATTGAAGCATGATATTTTGGCATCTATAGCCTCATTGTGTTTGTGACTACCTCACTAGGAAAAGTATGCCTAATGCATTCCATTGCATCCATTTCAGGTTAGACAAGTTTTGGGATCAAGACCGAAGAAGTTGAGGCATTGCACAAGTCACAATCAAGTTCTAAGTAATGTATTTTGTCCTTTGAACTCCTAGTATGGTGGCAAGGTCTATGCATGAGTCTGTTATGTCTCTTTTGGATGTGCTTATGTTGTGCTTAAGTGTTTTAAGTATGATATGATAATATGAACTTTCTTTATGGCTTGAAATGTGAGTTTTAGTACTAAAGGGTAGAAACCGAGTAAATGGATTCAAAGAGCTCTAAAATCAGACATACAAGTAGAATATATGTTTATAATGTTGTGTGGTAAGTTTCACTGCTTTTAAACATTGTATGGTATGATTGAATGGATTAAAACCAATAAAAATTTGTCATTACAGGCCAGACCGTACCGAAACAGGTGATGGCGTTTCAATACGGGTAAGCATAATCTAAATCTTAGTAAATAGGGTGTACCGAAATAGGTAGGAATGTTTCGAAACGTTTTGTCACTAGAGACCTCTGTTTCGATACGGGTTCACAACGTTTTGAAATAAGTCAAGGTCTAAGTCAAAAGTAGTCTACTCGTACCAATACGGGTGCTCCCGTATCGATATGGTCTAAAAAGGAAAGTCAACAAGGCTGACCTTTGTCCTCCCGTATCGAAACAACCTTGATTGTTTCGATACATGGTTAGTTAAATGTGGTCCTCTTACGAATGAAATGAACCAATACATATATTGGTAATGTTTGTGTGTGAAATATTAACTAAAGGTTATTAAAAAGTTAGAAGTTTATCGCACTGATCACTGCATCGCTCATCGGTAACACACCCCGACCCGATTCTCTACCAAGCTAGGAAGAGGTGTTACAGCTCAGGTCTTCATTCTTTGATCAATGACAATCACTTTTAGTTTCTCGTCGACTCAACATGTTGATTCTGGCTTTGTTGGGTTCGGAAGGTTGAACTGGCAATAACTTATGTAGGTTCTAATCAACTCCCCCGCGACGCAGATCATGCTTTGTTCATAAGGTCTTTGCGTTTTTGCTTCTAAGCAGTTGGATTCGCTTCACCAGGCCAATGAGAAGAAAACAGTTCTCCAACAGTTTTTCTGCGACAGTGGTAATATGAACTAATGAAGAAAATGGAATTTATGAGATATAGTTTGACTACCCTTTTTACTATAATAGCATAATCAATAATGATTTTACGTATTCTCCAGCAACTCAACTGTTGTTACATTTTCCAACTTTCAAAGGTTTTCATATTAGCCTGAAAGTTTTAGTACTAGTTTTGTTAATACAGAGCTTAAACCAATACAAGGATTAAAGGATTTTGCTTGGTTGATTATTTCCATTTATGGGCCTGAGAGCACAAATGTGCTATGGAGGAAGAAGATGATGGAAGAGTCGTTTTGGATATATTAAAATGTTGTCTATATTGTACAAAGAAATGGCCTTGGTTCAATGGTAATGTGCGAGTTAAAGTTGCTTCTCAACCTAGGTTCAAATCCCTAGAGCTCCATGTTCTTGAGAGTTTTATTTTCCTTCAACCAGAATGTGACAAGTGTCACGTGTCACCACCTAATTAAATAATTAATTTATTTTATTAAATTAAAATTAGGACCAAATTGATATAATATATAAGTAACGCGGACCAAATGTGTAATTATATGAATTTTTGCTAACTGCCACGTCACTCCCTCCATTAATTTTTAACGGCTGGTGGTCACATTGCATCCAATTAAATAGTTTGGTGGTTTAATTGCTTCGAAAAAAATAATGTGGTCAAATCGTAACTTTATCAAAAATTTGGTGGTCAATGAAGTAGTTTACCCTAAAAATAAACACGCGTTAGTTAAAAAAACAAAGGCAGGCGAAAAAAATCAATGAATTTCTTGAATTATTTTTTTATAAAAAAATAATCAATTAACTTTTCGAATTGATAGATTGGATTAATAAAGTTTTTCGAATAATTTTGACAATTATATTTTAATATTTTGTTTTCTTTTAAAGTTTGAATATTACTGTCACGTAAAATATTATAGTTTTGTTACGTAACATTTATAATTTTTAAAAGTTGTTTTTAATATTTTTAAATAAAATATCTTCTTTTGAAAATCTCATATGATAACATCCTTGACACGATACATAATACCAATCGATTCAAAAAAATAACTGAATTTAACAATGTTGATTTTAAATCATAAGGACTTAATTGAATAAAAAAATTAGAACTTCATTTTTTTAAACTTTAGACACTTAACCAAAAATAAAACAAGAAAGAACATTGGCCGAAACTATAGGGGGGTAGGGTCAGGCCGCAGCGTCAAGAACCCAATATGTGGTACAGTAAAAAAACGGATGATGTTTATTTTAGAAGACTCGGGTTCAAATCGTTTTGTTTACAAGGTGTATAAATATTGTCAAAGGGTTAAGAATATGTATGAACAAATACTACATTATAATCGCTTAATACTATTCAAAAAAATCATGCATCAGCCCCCCTCAAATGGTAAAATTCCTAGTTTAGTCCCTTTTAATTTTATTGTTTTAAAAAATATAAGGGTAAAATTATATTTGACACCTCCTAAATGATAAAGTTTTATTTTAATTCTTTTAAAATTTACAAATACAATAAATTAAAACAATGATAAAAGTATATTTTTTTCCTGATCTCATCCTTTGTTTGGTGGTCGGCTGAAAACATACGTTACATCAGCTATGGCTATGCCCGTTGTTTTGATCTTCATCTTCTCAATTTTAATGCGTGTTGACGGTTGACGTTTTAAAACAAAACTAAAAGTCAAAAGGATCTTTTTGTAATACATTTATTTTGAATGGTAAAATAAAGAAATATACCCTTGAAAGTTACATAATAAATCAAATATATATAAAAAAGTGTTTTGAAGTTTTAACTTTACGAATGACCTCCCATCTAGGGCTGAGCATGGTTAATTGAAAAACCTAAAATTAATCGAAACTAAAATGTTTAAATGGTTTATGGTTTATAAGTGTACGAATTGTAATTACTTGAATTGAGTCAAATTTATTTTTTATTTTATTTATAAATATTTATTAAAAATACTTTAAAACTTTATCTGTTAATACACCATATGGTGTATGGATAGCTGTTTTTCACGTTGTATTTTGAGTTTTGACTGCTTTTCACCGTATTTTATGATAAAAGACGGGGGCAAAACAGACAATGTAGAGGAGCAGACAAAATGAAAGCAAACTCAGAAACGGCGGGCGGGAATTCAATGCCTTCCTTTAGCTTCGAATATCATTTTGCATGTTTCAGACTAAAACTATTCCTTTTATTTCTACAAGTTCAATTTCTGGAAAGTCAAATAAATAAATAAAGAGCTTGTTCAATTAAATTCCCATTATTATATATGTTCTTCAATTTTTGTTTTCAGACTCTGTCCATTTCTTCTTCCTTCTACTAAACCCAACTTTTATTTTTCTTTCATTTAATCTTCTTCCGTTCGTTTCCCAGGATTCAGTCAGCAGGTTTGTTCTTGGTTTTTCTTTCTAATTCCCAAACTTTTCTTTTTTCTTTTTTCCTTTTTGGATTGATTTTACGTTTTGGTTGGTATAAATTGGGGTTGTTGTTTCTTCTACACATTAAAAGTTTCTTTCTTTTTTCTATCTGGATTATTTTTTTTAGGTATAAATTGGGGGATTTTTTGAGATTAATTTAAGCATTTGAAGAATAATGGGAGGTGTTTGCTCCGGCGGAGCAAAAGAGCGGACTGTAAAGCATCAACAAAAGACTAGAGGATTGCCAGGAAACCTCAAGTCAAAAAACAGCTTTGCTAAGCAAAAAAGAAATTTAAATCCACTTTCATATGCCAATGGAGATAACGCACGGCAAATACACGATTCTTCTGACTTTGGATTGCAATTTTCCCGGGAATTGAAGCCATCAAAACCCGCAAACACAACAGCTTCCAAGGTATACCTTGCTTTCATCATATTGTTTGTACCGGAATTGTCGTTTCCGTCCCCGTATTCGTATCGGTATCAGTGCAACATAGCTGTCAATGAGCTTCCATTGTTGGAGCTGGAGCTTATAGAAACTTGAACTAAAAGATAAGTACTATTTTTGTAGGTTTCTCACAGGAGCTCATTTCTAGGAAGAGCTGGGATTATAGGCCTAGAGAGAGCGGTCGACGTTCTAGATACACTCGGAAGTAGCATGTCGAATTTGAATGCAGGAAGTGGCTTCGTCACTGGCCTGGCTTCAAGAGGGAATACGATATCTATATTGGCATTCGAAGTGGCTAATACAATAGCTAAAGGAGCAAATTTATTGTGGTCGCTTTCAGAACAGAACATCCAGTTCCTCAAAAAGGATGTCTTACATTCAGAAGGAGTACAGAAGTTGGTTTCTACAAACATGAAGGAGTTGCTTAGTATAGCTGCAGCTGATAAGAGGTTGCTTATGTGCTTTAAATTGTTCTCTATGGCCATGATGTGCTGCATTTTGCATTTTAGTATCCTATTATAACAGTCAATCCTTTACCATATATAGGGATGAATTGGATATCTTTTCCCGCGAAGTAATTAGGTTCGGAGATCTATGTAAAGATCCACAATGGCATAATCTTGACCGATACTTTTCAAAGTAAGGTAGATTTTACTTTTTGGAGCAATTACTTTCAACTTACGGTGCTGATGTTTACTGATGGAGTTATACATCTCTTGCTACTGTCACCAATCTGTCAGCCTAGCCCTAGATATACACAATTCACTTCATAAACAAGCTAGAGTTGAGGCGGAAGTGACAATGAAAGAACTAACTTCTCTTGCTCAGCATACGTCGGTAAGTTCTATCCTCCAGTTTTGAGCACTGCCCTTCTATTTGATATGATTTGAGTTCTAACATCAGAATTGTCCGTCTCTGTGAATGGTTTATCTCTGTGTATTGGTTCTTGAAAAATTTTAAACTATGTAATCTACTTCTAGAATCTAACCGATGTTCGTATTTGTAGGAACTGTACCATGAATTGAATGCTCTGGACAGATTTGATCAAGAATATAGGCGAAAGCTGGAAGAAGTGGAGGCCTTAAATCTCCCTAAAAGAGGTTGGGCACGGATGTTTCTTTTACTCATTCTGTTTTTCTTTTATGTGTCTAGGGATGTATGCAAAAATCCGATCCATTGTCATATGTAACGACATTTTATTGATGAGTTAACATTGCATCAAAATGAAAAAATGCATATCCTAAATACTTTAAATGTGCTAACATCAGAGTGAATACTATCCTCGTTTTGTTATTATTTGTTTATCTGTCATAACATTGTCATTTGTTTACGACTTCATTCTAGTCACTAAAGCCTGTATTCTGCTCTGTTGCTCATTTTCAAGATTGTATTTCTTATTTTTTTACAGCAATAATTCAATTTATCTCTACGAAACTTCTTACGGTTGATTTCTTCTTATTAAGAGCTCCTATTAACAGCTAAAGTCTTTGAATTACAGGAGAGAATCTCATGATTTTACAAAGCGAGCTAAAACAACAAAGAAAGCTTGTAAGGAGTTTGAAAAAGAAATCTCTTTGGTCAAGAACTTTGGAAGAGGTACATAACTACAAGCTTACTTTATTGTTCCATGAAGCTTCTCCACAGCATTTTTCTATGTTAACAATAGTTGGTTTTTATGAGTATCAACACAACTGATGTGCTGAATACGGAACCTATCTTGGATTCTTGGTCATGGAAAAAATGATGAACATGATTCAGTTTTGGCATCTTTATTAGCAAAACATGTTCGCTTTGCCTGAGAATCATTATGCAACCTTTCTTGACTGTAATTATTTTTCTCTGCAGATCATGGAGAAGCTTGTTGACATTGTTACTTACATGCATCAAGCAATCTTTGAAGCCTTTGGAGGTAATCATTTAGATTCAAGTCTCATCATGTTATTTGATGTTTTACTGTCTTATCAATGTAATTTTCAACTCATGGCAGAAGCATCATCAGTCAGAAAGGAGGCTCCTGAAAATTCTCGAAAACTAGGCGTCGGTGGACTTGCATTACACTATGCTAATGTAATTCATCAAATCGACAACATTGTAAGTAGTCTATGCCATGCCCTTCTTTTCCACTGGCAGTCTAGGCCTTCCATCAGCTTGGATTAAATTGAATTTATATGTTATAGGCTGCTCGACCAGCCTTCCTTCGTCCTAATATCAGGGACACATTCTACCATGGATTGCCACCCACTGTTAAGAAAGCTTTAAGGTCCCGGTTACAGTACATTGACACCAAGGAAGAGGTACATTTTTTGTTTTTTTGTATAGTAGTTTAACTGTGATCCATACTCATAGACTTCGATTTTCATCGCTTAGTTGTTTTTCTTCAGCGCTCGATTTCACAGGTCAAGGATGAGATGGAAAAGACACTACAGTGGCTTCTTCCAGTTGCTACAAATACAACCAAGTATGTTACATTTGATTTCCCCCTCTTGCTTGAGAAATAAAGCCAAAATTCCAAAGTAATATTCGTTTCTTTATTTTCTTTTTGCTGCAACAGAGCACATCAAGGTTTTGGATGGGTTGGGGAATGGGCCAACACAGGGTTAGTCAAAGGCTTCTCTTTATCTCTCTGTAGTAGCACATTGTCACACGTTAACGTAGTTCTTTTGTTATTTCCATCCTAACAATCAGGTTTCCTGTTTAACAGCAATGAATTTGGAAGAAGTGCAGCCATAAACATTACCCTCACCCGCCTTCAAACACTTTATCACGCTGATAAACAGAAAACAGATGCATACATCCTCGAATTGGTGGCATTGCTTCATCATTTGATCAGCTTAGTAAAACAAAGAGACCATGGACTCAAGCCTCATCCGTTTCGATCTCCTACGTATAAAGGTTTGGTTTTTCACTCCAAGATGCAGCAGCGAGCTCAATCCTTCAACGGTGGTGGAAGTAAAGCCCGAAAGATCGAACTTTCTCAAGACGACAGGAACTTGTTAAACAAGGTGACAGAGAGGAGATTGGTTCCAGGAGTTAGCAAAAGTCAAGAGCTTCCTTTGGGCAAAAACAAAGGGATCAAAGTCTGGGCATTGAGTAGGAGTGCTGGGAACTCTCCAGATAGGAGCTCTAGGACAAGAAAGCGTTTGAAGTGTTCAAAAGCAAATATATTGGATGTTATGGATGGCTTAGATCTTGCAATCTGAGTAACTTTCAAACATATTCATGTGATTCATATTCATTTCATCTATTGTATATAATATAATACAATCAATATGAATTTTATAGTTTGAATAGGATTGTTTTCCTAGTTTTCTTTCAAAATAGCCGGCACATTTTTTTTCTCATCTGTTGTTTGCATTATTCTCCATTCTAGATGGAATTGTATTTGTTTATATATAATATCTTCAATATATATATATACATAGTTTGGAAGTGATCTTTCGACCCAGATCCAAATTCTCACATTTTGCTTTGTGCATCAAAAAGCTTAGAACTGGGAATTAAAGAATGTTCCTTAAAGATTGGGATCAGGTGGTAAAGATGAGAGTGCCCATGTGTCGTAACCAGGCTTTGGGGCGGACACCCCTGTCGCAACGCTTGCGAGTGATGACCACTCATCATATCCCGTTTGCTGCCTGAAGGATCATGATGTTAACCGAGTCAGCGCATCTTTTTTATAGGGGATGTCGGGTCCTTGCTTTCCGTCTCTAGGAGATGTGGGTTAGAGTATAGATTAGTTTACACTGCAGTTTTTGAAACTACCTAGGCCTAAGGGTTCAGACGACCAATATCCAGAGGTTAGCCCAATTCAATCAAATATTAAATTGGATTTAATTGTTTTTTACTATTTAAATTCTTCCCATATATAAATTAGAGTATATTGATCGTCGCTCTCACGTCCTACCTATATTATACCAACAATATGTTTGTCGAGCTGAACTCGATCGATATTACTACTTTCTTTTAAAATCATCAAACTTCCAACAATAACAATAATTTAATTTTGGCCGAAGTTAATGTAAATCACAAAATTTTAATTTATTCAAATTAATTTACTAATTTTTAATTATTGACTAATTAAATCACTCACGCCAATACTGTGAAATTATTTTAACAAAAAAAACTGACTCGACAATCTTACTTCACATAATTTTTTTCCATATCAATCACAATATAGTTGGCATTTTAAGTAGTTTTTTTTTGAAAAAAAAATCCATCTCATTATTTACCACTGTCTTTTAATGGTCAAACGATCAACTTTGACGAGAGATCAAATTTTGTTTTTTGCCCTTGAAGATTTGGGATAGACATTCGGAGTTTTAAAATTCATCCTGAAATCCACTAATTAATTTAAAAATTATAGATAATCGTCCACTTTATTTTTTGTATAAATTATATTCTTGATATATTATTGTAACACTTCGTAGTAAAAAAAAACTCACCATTATCTACAACATGAAAAGACAATATTTTGTTTCTTAAAACCAGCTTAGAACCAAATTTTATGGTAGGGAATTGGATAACAATTCAGTACTACTCATTATTGACGCAGATTGCATATAACAATAAAAAATATCAGCCAAGATATTTGAAGGGACCTTTTTCTTTCCAAAACTCACCATAAAACTGGCCCAAGAGTCCGCATATTTTCCCCCTTTTTTTAGTATAAATAACCCATGGAAATATCTGTTGGTAACCGTTAAATATCACAATAAATAATATAAATTAAACACACAAATCTGATGAAAAATAGGTTTATATAACAAATATGTATTTAAAGTATATTAACTTTTTCATTTAAATGTTTAGAGTATTTTTTGGTTAAAATAAGTACTTAAAAGTATATTTTTTTGGTCAAATTAAGTATTTAAAGTATATTTTTTTGTGAAAATATGTACCTAAAGTATTTTTTGTCAAAATAGATACATAAACTATATATTTTTATCAAACTAGGTACATAAACTATATTTGTTTTGTCAAAATAGGTACCTAAAGTATTTTGTGTGTCAAAATAAGTACCTAATATATTTTTAATGATATAATGCCAAAAAATGAATGACTTTAATGTTTGACTGAATAGTCACTTTTGGCACGACACATGAAAACGGCATCAAAGTTGGATCCTTAAACGTATCTTAAAACTTGGAGACGAAGCTGCTATTCTCTTTGCTAATGTAAAAGCATGTTGGATATAGGAGCGTAGCAAAGAAAGCAAGCCTAAGGTATGCTGGCACCGATTGGTATGGTTTCCTCTCCATGTCCCGAAGCATGCGGTTATAACTGGATAGATTGCCTACCAAGAGTTGACTTGTGAGAATGAGACTCTCTATCGAGGATTGCTGTAATTTTTGCAGAGCTGCAGGCGAGTCGAGAAACCATCTTTTTTATGATGTGCTTTCACGAGAGAGGTATGGGAGGCTTGGGTTGACACTTGACAGGGAGATAGTTGACTGGGATCTCGAATTACAGTGGGCTCATTCCCGTTTGAAGGGTAAATCGCTTATAGTTATAGTAACTATTTTGTTGCTAGCCTTGAGCGCTTTCATTTATAGTATATGGGCTGAACGTAAAGGCAAAATTAATTCTAATGCTTGTCTTGTTAATATTGTACAGGAACTAGTTACAATAGTTTTGATACATAAGAAGATAGATAGAACTGATAGTGTTAATACCTGATTATGTTTAGATTGCAGTATTTTTTTATTGATATTGTTTGATTGTATAAACGTTATTTTGTAGCAGGTTTTCTGCTTCATGGATAATATACACACAATTTATTCAAAAAAATCACTTTGGCTCCTATTCTTTTTTTTTTTTTTTGAAGTAATTTAGCCTTTAACATTTTTTTGGATCAAAATGTTCCCTCCGTGAATGAAAACTGTTAGTTAATTGACGCTAAACAATTTAAAATGATTGATAGAATGACACGTCAGAAGAAAAAAATGTTTTATATTTTTATACAATTATTTTTAACTAATGTGTCATTCTGTAAAATCAGTATATTTACTTATATGACACTCCTATTGCGGCGTGCACTGTCATGTAGGTTTGTTGTAACCCCTAAACTCGACCCAAAAGAAATTGGCCAAACCTAGGAAGTCATGTTTGAAAATTGTCCCTCAAGAAACCTCATTAGGTTTAAAAATTTAATATTCATATTAATTATTAAAAACCTAATTAAGCACAATAATATTCTAATTATATAAAACGTAGTCGTATAATAGTATTCTGAAAAGTTGACGAAACATTCGAAAATAGTATCATATGCATGCTAAAAACAATAAACCCCCAAATAAAAGTGTTTGAGTCCGAAATTACATATAAATCCAAAAGATAAAACAAAGTCCATAAATCTGAAATAGTCCATACTGATAATTGTAATAAGTCTAATAAAACGAGGTCCTCCAAGTACCGTATGCCTAAGTCTGAGTATCTGAAATAGGAACTAAGCGAGAGTCAGCTATAAAGCTCATTGTGTCTGTAAAGTGCACCTAGACATGTAGCACAAGAAGAGAACACACCTTAGGCAGCTAATAACTCAACGTCTAGAGTGATGTCTCCCACGCTCAGCCTTAGCACTAGGTCGAACAGAATCAACACCTACAAGAGTAAGCACTACGTAAGTTCCACTACTACTATGACATATCACTAATATATTAATACCGAAAAACATCAAACTAAACTCACGAGCAGATCTCGAAGATTGAGCAACAGGAGGTTGCCCAAGTGAAGGTGGAGGAGGAGGAAGGATCTATGTATCTGAATCAACGTCACCTAAAAACAATAGTATTCGAATCAGATTCTGATGTTCACAATTACATAAATTACCGAGTACAAATAAATGTAAGTAGTAAAACAATCTTTCGGGTTTGAATTTGGGAAAACGAGCAGCGAATTTGAAATCAGAACGTAAAAAAATGTGAAGTTGACTTTGACTTAAAAATTCAACACCGAAAAGTCAACGGTGGCGGTCAAAGTCAACGACGATGGTCAATGGTGGCGGTGACGTCATCAAGGTCAACGATAACATCATGCACCACTGTTAGCGATGACGTCACCCGGTTCGGTTCAGATATTAGTTCGGTTCGATAGGTTCGATTCATTACTGACTTGGTTCGGTTCGTTACATTGGACCGATTTGGTTTAGTTTTGCAGACCCGATTCGAGCTTCTCTCTCACTTGGGCTCACCAACCGATTTGGGCTAACCCAAAAATACCCAAAACACACACACACCCAAGCCCAATCACCCCATTTCAGCAATCTGGAACTAGGGTTTGACAACCCTTGACGGCGCGTCTCGCCAGCGGCCACTCATCGTTGACCTCAAGGGTCATTTTCTGATCACCAAGCGAATAGGAACAAGAGTTAAACAACACCCACAACAAAAAAACTGAAAAGGGGAAAAATGGGTTACTCCACTCGAATGCTTTACCCAACGGAACCAAAAGAAACGGAGGGACGACGACGCGATGGATTACCGAACGATTTTGTATCGATTCCGAGCAAACGACCGGTGATGAAAAAAATTAGGGCAAGGTTTTGTTCAGACGAAAAAGGGAAACAAAATGATGGTCTCAGACCGACGTTAGGATGGCGGCAACCCCTTCACTGGAGCGTGGTCGAAAGACACGGTTGTTGGGTGGTTATAGAACGAGAGATTGAGGGAGAAAGAACAGCTGAAGCAAAGAGGGCAATTTTTAATCAATATTGCATGACACTTTTTAGGAACCTCGATGAGTATATCTGTATAATTTAGGTACCTATTTTAACAAAAAATATTTTAAGTACCTATTTTGATCAAAAAATACTTTAAGTACTTATTCTTATCAAAAGTATACTTTAAGTACTTATTTTGACTAAAAAAATATTTTTAAGTACCTAAATAAAAAGTTGATATACTTTAGGTATATATTTGTAAAGTAAGCCTAATAAATAATAAAAAAACAGTAGACTAAATTTTATTGCCAACCTCGTTTCTACGGACTACGTTGTAGACCTTAAAAGTTTCACGTTGTCCTCCGGGTGAAAAAAAAAAGAAACTAAGTAGAGATGACCTCAAAAGATTCCCAATCAGTTCCTTCAAGATTAGAACCCAGGCACCAGATTCTCTAAATTTGCCTTGTAAAGTGATAAACTATACGCATAAAAAAGCTTAGAACTGGGAATTAAAGAGTTTTCCTTCAAGATTGGGATCAGGTGGAAAATATGGGAGTGCCCAAGTGTCGTAACCAGGCTTTGGGGCGGACACCCCTCTCGCAACGCTTGCGAGAAATGACCACTCATCATATCCCGTTTGCTGCCTGAAGGATCATGCTGTTCACCGAGCCAGCGCATCTCTTTTATAGAGGATGCGAGGTCCTTGCTTCCCGTCTCTAGGCGATGTGGGTTAGAGTATACATTAGTAAAAACTACCTAGGCTTAAAAGTTTAGACGACCGACATCCAGTGGTTAGCCCAACTCAATCAAATATTGTGCCAAACTGCTAGGAAATTTGGCAACTAATTTCATGCGAATTTGTTATTTTTTTAAGATATAATTTGATACAATATTTATACTATTTAAACCCTTTCTTATCTATAAATAAGAGGATATTTAACTTTTAAAAATGTTTGATCTTACGTCCTTTTGTATTTTGTACCAATGTCATGCTAATCGAGCTAAACTCAATCTGCATTGTTACTTTCTTTTAAAATCATCAAACTTCTTACATTAACAATGGGTAATTTGTTTTTGATCAAATTTCATATGAATCATAATTTTCTTAAATTTATTCAAATTAAATTATAAATAATTAATCATTAAACATGAATATTGTTAGTGCATGTTTACTACTTTTACTATTATTTTGGTCGACTTTAGCTCCACCAAAGGTTGAAACGTTTCTATGGAAAGTGGTTCAGCAAAGATTACCAACGCTAGTAGAACTATCAAAGCGTGGAGTTCATATTTCGGATTCATGCTTGTGTGTCTTTTGCTCTAAAGAAACTGAAATTGTCAACCATCTTTTTTCCATTGAGTTTATACTATTTCGGATTTATGCTTGTGTGTATTTTGCTCTTGTATTTTTGTCTAGAGGATTGGTTTTTTGGTGCAAAAGCAAGTGGCATTCCTCTATATCCTCTATTTCGGATTTTATTCGGTGTCCCCATCTATCTACAATTCGACCAATTCGTCCTCAAAGACTCTTATTGGTACGTGAGAAGCCCCTCCTTTTGGATATCTCAAGTTCAACATTGATGCTGCTGTCCTAAGGAGTTTTAGAGCTTCTGGAATCGGAGGAATTTTACGGGACCATACAGTACGATTCTCGCTAAGGTTTCTAGGTCAATTGGCTATGCAGATCCATCTTTTGCTGAATTAATGGCTATATTGGAAGTGTGTGTTGTGTTCTCTTCTTCGAATTGGTGTGACTCCTATTCTCTCATTATTGAGTCGGGCAGTTTATTAGCAGTGAACTGGATTGAGCAACCATTTTTGGCCCCTTCATTTTGTTTAGAGCTGGTGTAGAAATGTAAAGGGTATGGCAGTAAGTATAATTGGAAGGTTGTTTTTGCTTTCAGAGAATGTTACTGTGAGGCACATTTGTTAGCTAAGCAGGGTATTAGCAGGGATTTAGGTCTCTTGTGGGTAGGTGTATGAGGTATTCGGTTTTGTTTCACTTTATGTATTTGTCGAGTATATGTCTAAACTACAATGGTGGTAACTAGGGCCGTAAATAGGGATGGCAATTTAATCCGAATCCGATCCGAATCCGATTCGATCCGAAGAAATTTATCCGATCCATATCCGATTGAAAAAAATCCGAATCCGAATCCGAGAAAAATGTCCGAGTCCTAATAGGAGATGGGTTGGATATGGATCATGCCAAGATCCGATCCGAATACGATCCGAATCCGATCCAAATCTATGTCCGATCCGAATCCGACGCATCCGATCCATATCCGAGTCTGAATCAAAACATTTAAGACTTTTAATTCCTTAATACAAAATATCATATATAATATTTACATTAAAACAAAAATACAACATAAATAAAGTAAAAGGTTAAACTAAATACATTAACTTTATATATATATATATATATATATATATATATATATATATATATATATTAAAAGTAATAATAAAAATATAAATGCCTTAAGAATGTAAGTTAAATAATAATAATATTTATTATGATCTATATATATTAATTAACCTTAATATAATGTAATATATTTATTTATACCATATGCATGTATAAATAAATATGAAAAAATAAATGCAAGATCAAGTCATAGATAAACAAACGATAAAATAAATACAATAGGGAAACAAATAAATGTAAATATCAATGAATTACTAAAACTTAAGGAAGTTAGTGAATGAAATAGTAAGTAATATGCAATCGATAGATAAAGTTATGATATATTATACTAAAATTATGAATTAAAATAGAAATCAAATTAAAAGCATAAACAATAAACACAAAAAATAAAATGTAGTCAACAAATAAGGGATAAAAATGAACAAGTGTAGAATTAAATAACATAAATTAAATGTGTAAGAAATTAAATATACAAAATTATGAACTTGATTGCACTAAAATAAAATTATTAAAGGGCCAAAACACAATATACCCTAAAGACGCTAAAATTCGCGAATCTACCCCTTAGACTTGGGTCAAGACTAGAGATGACAATTTAATCTAACTAAAAAAACTCTAATCTAAATGCGGTTGAAACAAATCCGAATCCGATCCGAAAAAATCCGATCCAAAAACAATCCGATCCAAATCCGTTTGAAAAAAATCCGAATCCAAATCCGAAAAAAATATCCGAGTCCGATTGTAACGGATTCGGACTTGGATTTTATACAATCCGATCCAAATCCGATCCATTGCCATCCCTAGCCGTAAATGAGACGAGACAGATCGAGAGCTATTCGAGCTCGACTTGGTTAAAGTTCAGTCAACACTCGACCCGATTGGATTCGACTTGAATTTTTAACGAGTCGAGTCGAGCTACTCGATATCTGACTCGAAAAGCCCGTGAGCTATTAAAAAAAATATATACTATATTTTTAAAATTTAAAATCTAAATTCCTAAACCTAAAATCCTAAAACATAAGTCCTACACCCTTAAATCTAAATCCTAAACCCAACAACCTAAACCTCTAAACCATAAACTAACACACTAAACCCTAAAATTAACAAGCTTGTGTAAATTAAACACAACTTGTGTATCGAAGTTTTCTTTTCCTAATATGGCTTTAAATGGACGAGACAGATCACAAGCCACTCGAGTCTGACTCGGTCAATACTCGACTCAAGCTCGAACTCGACTCGAAATCTTAACGAGCTGAGTCGATCTTAGCACTACTCGAGCTCGACTCGGCTCGTTTACACCCCTAGTTGTAACCGAGATGATTCGATGAATAAAACATGATACTCTTTTCCCCTTGTAACATAGTTATCTTCGAACCATTGTTATTTGGGGTTTTAATGAGGCCATTTTTCTTTAAAAAAAAATTACAATAGGAATCCATTACAAGGAAAATCTATGTTCCATTGATGGGAAAATCAATATGATGGTTAGAGGCGGACCTTCTGTGGAGCCTTGCCCTCTTAAAGATGAAAATTTTCATATTTAATCCTTTAAAATTTAAAAGCCCCTTCAAAAAAATTTAAAAATTATTATTATATTTCATAATTTTCAAACAATTTTAATTTACCCTCTCCTAATTTTTTTTTTAAATTCTTGATAAGTCTCAATTTTTTGAAATGTTTAGTTAAACCGCTACATTTTTATGAAAAATTTAAATTAAACCCTTCAAAATCTTTAAAAATTTTAATTTAAGCTTTCAAAATTTTCAAAAAATTTATATAGGCCCCCTCAAACTGAATTGTCAAGATCTGCCTCTGATGATGGTGGTGAAATAATTTTTTTTAACCGGTGCAACTCAACTGATTTGTCACAAGAATATTTGAGATGGCTCGAAATATAAAAAAATGATGACGATTGTTTCATCGATAATGAATTTGATTTAGATGATGGTGACGATATATTAATTTAGGTTGAAGATAGCTATAACACCCCTCACCCGGATTAGGGGCAAGGAGCGTTATATTAACTTATAACAGAATTCGTATTAGGCACAGCGGAAGGGGTTTAGTTTATCAAATTCGTGCAACCCTTTTTTTTATTTCCTTTCGAATACAAACAAATATAACTTTGCTATCTTATAACCATTCATTACTCATGTAAAATCAATCATATTAAATACAAACATTATACATGTTTCATACGAATTTCATATCATATTTCTATTAATGCTAAGGTGATTACAAACCAATCGGTTTTCCAATTTTAATCTAACATCCAACCTACTTAAGTTACAAATTTCATACAAGATAACATGTACATATGAACCATACATCAATTTTCCAAATTGATTAACTAAACTTCATTCGAATGAATCAATTCAAAATCCTATTCTATTCGAATATCATTTAATTCGTCCAATTGGTGATACATTTACAACTTTATATTTTCATTCGAATGACATAGTCAATTTCATTTAGCTTATACATTATCTAATTATTAGTCCAGATTATAATTCATTTCAAGGAATTTAATACCATTCATGACAAGGTTAAATTAGTCCATACATGTAACCGAGACATTCATATATATATATAATGCATAATCCGATACGTACAACCATAGCGTTTTAGTTTCCCTTTTTACAAAATAACCGGGGTATCATAACGGCTAAACCTAACGGTTGCCTATACAAAAAGTGACTATCAACAAAAAGAATCAAGCCCTAACATATATACGGGCGATCTATACCCCAACATTTACCCCCTTACATACATAACAAAATATAAGGAAACATATTAAAAGTTTATGTCGAACCAAAGTAATAGTTTATGAACATAACTATTAAACCAAATTGCACTAAGATACTGAACGCTAGGCCACCCATCATGAGTACGACAAAGATAGGGAAAATCATACTTAAGCTTCGTACGGTAAGGTTTCGGGTAGAGGTCAACGATGTTAGCACCTGAAATTTAGGGGAAGGCAGGAAGGTTCGAGTGGTAAGTACTTCTCGTACTTAGTGAGGAAACCCTATTCTATCCGGTTTCCAATTAAACATTATGATCAAACAACTTTAATTTCGCTTTGCACATTATTCTATTCGAATGAATCAAGCAATGTAAGCAAACAACATTTATCAATGCAATATATCAATCATTCGAATATGTGCACAAAGGAGTCAAGAAAATTCCATTCGAATATATGTAATTAATTTCATATCATTCATAATTCAATTACACATACAAGCCATGAAACCTAAATTGACTACCAAGTACCAATTTATCATAATTTCAGCTTCATAGCACATTAAGAATATAAATCATGAAATTCCACATTTCATTCGAAAGTTTCACTAATCAATTTCATGAATTAATTCCAAATTTCAGATTCTATTACTTTCAATTGTTCATTTAGTCAATTAGCAAATGCCTTGGATAGTAGAGTATGATAGGTAAGCAAGTCACATATAACAGAGGTTGTGAATCAAATTCACCATGTAAAGGTACCACGTACCAAATCGTATCACATATAACATATCATAATGTCCGCAGACATTAAGCAAGAAGGTACAGTTACGTACCACATTATCGAGTACACTAACGTACCGATTTCTTATTGAGCTCAGACTCTAGGCTAGCCGTACTACCTAAACAGACTGTACACACCAAGGGCTTTGCATTTAAGTCTTTAATTAGTCATTTAATAATCAAAATTTATCAGAATTAAATCCTCAATCCTTTCGATTGAAATCATAAATTTCCAATTTCACTCTAACATTATCAATCGGCCTATCAATAGCCAAATTTCTAATCATATAATCAAGCCACATTTCATAACTCACATTTCAATTAAACTTATCAAACATGTATAAACATGGCGTTAATCGAATCAGCATGGCAACATCAAGTTCCAATCCCACATGTAATTCTTCAATAGTTCACATAACACATTTAACTTCAAGGTAGCATATCAAACATACTTTCGGATTTAACCAAAATAAATCACACATTAATCACTTAATCGTCATGTCAATCATGCTAACATTCAGCAGATAATACATTCAAAATCAATCCAACATTCATAGAATTTCAGATTCAATCTAACGTGTTAAGCATCACAATTAAATCCAATAATTTAGATGCCAAAATCACAAGTCACATGCACATAGTTAATTTCCTTTAATTTCCTTCTTCCCTTACTATAATCAAATAGTTAATTAGTCCAATTGCATGCTTATTATAGCCTATAATCAGAATAAGGCAGTTGGAACTCTAATTCCAACTCTAAAGATTCGTTTCACTCACAATTCGCCGAGCTAATTCTGAATCCGTATGCCTTTCGCCCGATCTGTAGCCGATCCCGGAGTAATCTCTTCTTCTACCCTTTCGCTTCTAGGATCTAAGGCATTCAAGCCAAACAAATAACAATTTTTCAGAATGCAATTCATGCAATTAAAGACTGAATTTTTCATTTTATTCAAAACAGTCCCTGAATTATTTGGTCCAATTCGACTAGTTTCCAATTTTCCTAATCTCTTTAATTAACCCTTTAATCCTTTAAATTGACCACCAAAATTACTAAATTTCATACTTTTCAGTTTATGACTCGACTTAACAATACTTCATATGTTTCAATTTTACCAATTTCATAATTTCCACATCCTAATTTCACATTTTTCCAATTAAACTCATTTCTGACCACCTAGATTGATTCACTTCGTATTCCTTGTGTACAACTCCAAATCAGACACCGTTTGTTTCTAAATTCAGATTACATATCCAATTTTAATATATCAAAAATTTAGATCAAAACACTTAGTAGATTAATTTCTACAATTTTTCAAAGTTCACTGTCCAGCTCGAAATAGTGCTGGACAGTTTTACATGTTACTCCATTTCACACTTCCAGATTTTAACACAGCCTTTAAAACCTTGTTTTATCATTTTTCTATGATTCTAGACATATTAAAGTGAAACATATCAAAAATACAGATCCAAACTCCTATCATAGAATTTTCTATAAATTTTTCGAAGGTGCATGTCATGAATTTTACAAATCTGTTAACATACTTTGCATGCATGTTATTAATGTTTTATGACTCTTAATCCTTAAGGATTCATATAAATTTCTATATTTCCAGCAACCATACTCAAGAACATCAGCTTTGGGAATTTCTAGACACCTTAGAACACATGATTTAATAAACCTTTTACCATAATCGAATTGAGAAGAGAATGATCTACTTACTTTCGATTTTTCTTGATTTTTTCTAAGGAATTAACACCACCATGCAAGCTCTCCTTCTTCTCCACCGAGCTCTCAATTTTCTCTCAAGTTCTATGTTATGTTTTGAGTGTGTGAAAGAGCAAATGAAACTTAGTGGTTTGATTTAAGGTGGCCGGCTAAGGAAGGTGATAATGGGGAACAAATTTAATAAGATATGACCAAGGGTCATGTCTCCAACTAACCCCCTCTAATTATTCACTTAATAATTTCACTAACTCACATATATAGTCCCCAATTACACTATGATTTCATCTTATAATTAGTGTTATTCATGCCAATTTTATTTTTGCATGCAAGCCTCAACTTTTCCACCTTATTCGGTTTGGTCATTGAGCTTATTGACCGAATTCTTATTGTTCATTTGACCTCATTTCAATTTGGTCCTTAACAAACCAAATTTTAAATTCGAAAATTTTGAGGAAATTAATCTAATAATTCATTTAATCATTTAATTAAATCTCTAATCTTCTAGGCTAATTTTTGGGATGTTACAATAGCAATAAAATAGATGGAAAAGAAACGGAGAAGGTGACTTATACAAAGCCAACAAAAAGGAAACATTTCGAATTTGATAAGGAAAAGGATATGTTTTTTTATTTGTTGTTGGAATGATATTTAAAAGTTTTGAAAAATCCATCAACACAACTTGGAACAAGTCGTTAAAGATTTTTGTCGACATACAATCTTTTTTCTTAAGTCTTGAATTCTAGTCCCAATAGGAATAATTCCTCCTTTTTTCCTCCTTACGTAGAAATTGTTCAAATTTCTTTTAAAGTATTCAAAAATACTTCATAACAATACTCATTAATTAATCAGTTGAAGATTATTTTTAAGCATAATGATAAAGATAGAGTGTGTAAGGCGCAAGGAAGGTTTCCTTTTTGTATATAAGCTTTAAAAGTGCTAGACAAATGGCCATTCAAATCAAAAGCATTATGAGTGAGCACAACTGTAAAAAAATTCGAGAACAAATTTATATTCGTTAAATTGTTGGCTTATATATTTTTAAATGGTACTTCAAACTATAGGTGTTCATGGTAGGTTAATTGTACCGTTTAGTCTAAATGATCGGTTAATCATTATAACAGTTACTGAATTTTGTTAACCGTAACCTAACTATTAAGAAACGGTTAACCACCTACAGTTAATCGTTTATACATAGTTAGCCGACAATTCGGTTAAAGGTTAACATGTAACCTATTACAATTTTTTTCACATGTTCACTACTTTAGAGAATAATGAAATTATCTCTCCAATAAGTATTATATTAAAATGTTCATGAAAAATACTTAAAACAAAGAGATTCTAAACACTAACTCTGTACTTAGTTAAAAAAAAATATCTCCATACTATAGAGTTTCAACACAAAACACACAAGCTTCATAATAGTTTCAACAGTGTTCAACACATAGCAAAATACCATAAAGTTCAAGGCATAAAAAGACATCATCTAAGTTTTAAACACGAATCTTTAACTAACATAAAACAAACATAAGGTAAATAAAACGTTCACGAGCTAATACCCACATGCCACAAAATAATTTAATATATATATATATAAGTTAATAACGGTTAAGGTTAACTGTCTTTGAAAATTTGTAACCGTAATTATTAACTATAATTTTTAATGGTTCGATTAACCGAAACCATTTAATCTTAACGGTTCAGTTAATTAACCTGTAAAATATAACAATTTTATCGATTAACGGTTATAGTTAATTATGCAAACTCCTACTTCAAGGTGACTCTAAAATAAGAATAAATATAAATTTAGTTAAGATGATAAAGGAATTGAATCTTGAAATAAAATGGACGAAGGGTTATAAAATTAAAGTAAAAAACTTTGGAGATTATTTGGGGAAAGCATAAAGGGCAACACTCTAAACTACCTAAGTACCACAAAAAGCTGAGGAAAGAAAATCGTAAGTCAGCCACCATTTTGCATTTAGGAAGATCATTGTTATAAAGGGCCTATGTATGGCAGGGGTGTACATGGTTAACCATAATGAGGTAAATATATTATTTTTAAATATTATTGTATTTTGATACACAAGCTGTGTAAAAGAAATTTATACAATCTTTTATATTTAAGTTATAAAATCTAAAACCTACATCTTTATCCCTAAAACTTAAACCTTAAATCCTAAACCATAAACCTTAAATTCTACCCTATACAACCTAAACCTCTAAACCTTAAACGACAACCTAAATCCTTAAACCCTAAAATAAAGGCTCATTCATGTACACGTTTGTGTATCAAAATATTTTTCTTTAAAATATTATCATCTAATTGTACTAAAAACAAAACCTATAAGTTAACTGTTGTAGTATAATGGTTAACGAATACCAATAATATATGTCACTAATAATGACTTTCTAATGGGTTATGGACCAATAATATAATTGTAGTAATTAGCTAAAGGGTGGAAATGGTTATCGAAAGAATTAAGTTTGCATGATATATTCAAAGTATATACATGAGTGATAGTGTGTCTGATAAGTGATAACTGTAATTTTTGAATTATTCGAATTTGTAAATTTGAGTTAAAATTTAAATCTATTTTTATTTTTAAATTATTTAGTATTATTATTTGAATGAAATATTATTGTTCATTAGATATTTATGTTTGCAACAAAATTTAAATTTAAAATTTAAAATCACATATCAAATATGTTAAAAGTTGGATGACCAAGATTCAATTTCCCTAGGAAGCAAGTATATTCTCCATTTTGTATTCTAGGGTTAGATTTAGATGTCCGAATATGCAATCTGCATCCACATAAGTAATATGGATTTAGATTAGGGATGAGCAAAATTTAACTCGACTCGGAAAAAACCCCGACTCGTTTTGACTTCAAGCGTAATTTCATAAACTTGATTTGAAATATTTTTCAAATAAAGTTTGAGTTATAAAATGAAAATTCGAATAACTTCAAAATTTTAGTAATTAGTTGATTAATTTTCAAGTTCGAGTCGAGTCTGTCAATTCTGCCTGATATATTAGGTATATCACATGTGAAAATATGAAGAAATATATATGTATATCGTATATGGATATAGAAAGTCGTTTAAATTGGAACCAATATGTATTATAACATTATAAATAATTACAACTAAATTTGTACAGAAACTAGACTCGAATTTTATAAACTCGACTTGAAAAATTTTTCAAATAAAATTTGAATCGTAAAATATGACTCGTAAACTCGAATAACTCAAAAAAAATTTACTCGACTCGACTATATCGAACGCTCAACCCTAATTTGATAATGAATATTTAAGGGTGTTTAGCCTTATCTCTAAGTATATATAGAGATGGGCATTTTACCCGGACCCGACCCGATCGGGTCAAATTTTTTAATGAAAAGCTCGGGTTCGGGTGTGATTTTTGTTAAGGGTAAACTCGGGCCGGGTTCGAGTTTAGGATGAAAAATATCCGACCCGACCCAGGACAAATAGTGTAATTTTCCTCTAATTTTTTAGGGATATTTATAATAATACCCCTCTTTATATATATTTTTTATAATTAAGTCCTTAAAATTAAAATTTTTATTTATAATTTAGTCCTTTAAATTATAAAATTTTACAATTAAGTCCATTAATTTTTTTTTTACAATTAGGTCCCTAAAATTAATTTATTTTATATAGGTTGGGTCGGGGTCGAATTTAGTATATTTATTTTCGGGTCGGGTCAAGTTTTTTAAAAAATATGTTCGGGTCGGGCCTGGTGCGGGTTTAGGGCGTCTATTTTTTGGTCGGGCCCGGGTGGACAAAAAACCCGACCAGTGCCCATCCCTAAGTATATATTAATTCTCGAAGGTACCCTCCCATTTTCCATGGATAACATTGCCCATCCTTAGGCTTTTATAGGTTCGTTAAATTCCCATAAATAAAACTCCATTATCTTTTATTTTTCAAATTTATTTTATAATTTATGCTTAAAATTTGTGACTATATTTCCTCATAATATTAAAGTATACAAAATATTCCGACTAGAATCCAACAAGTGTTTCTAGTAAATATGCAGATGATGTTCATTCTAAAAGACTCAGATTTAATCGTTCTGTCTACGAAATGTATACATTATTAAAGAGTTAAGAATATATATAAACAAATATTATATTATAATTACTATTAAAAAAATTCTGTTGAGTATTTGAGCCTAATTTTCTTAACTACTTATTAGATCTAACATCAATTCCACCCGATGCACGCGTTACATTGAGTATTGGACTTTCTTACTGTTTCATTGGATATTTATATAATTTGGAATTAATGCAAAATACTTGGTCTACTAAAACAGAAAATTGGTTGAACCACTGTTCATTGAGAATGAAGGTTACTTGGCCCATTAAAACAGAATTATATATATCTGTGGATGTAATTGCACGTGTTCACAACAAAACCTTACAATATTGCATAATATCATGAATTTCTATTAAATGTATGCATCATCTGTATTTTACATATTAATATGAATTTATATACATATAATAAATGATATCGTAAGTAGGGGTGTGCATTTCGGATTTCGGATTTCAGATATTCAAAATTTTTGGATTGACAAATTAACGGTTCATATTCGATCTGAAAAAATTAGATATTTAGTTTTTCAGATATCAGATTTTCGGATCGAATATTCAGATATTTAAATATGCAAACTTATGGTTTGATTTAAGTTTTTTTTTTGAATTTGATGGTCATATCCATAAAAATTTCTGATTTTCGAATATAACAAGCAACATATTATTAAATATAACAAGAT
This sequence comes from Hibiscus trionum, assembly GCA_030270665.1. Lineage (NCBI taxonomy): Eukaryota > Viridiplantae > Streptophyta > Magnoliopsida > Malvales > Malvaceae > Hibiscus > Hibiscus trionum. The sequence goes on from BSYR01000016.1 coordinate 5,108,714, forward strand.
TTGTATTCATGAAAATCTTAATTTTTTATATATAACAAGTAAAAAGTATCGAATATAACAAGATTCACATCTATTAAAATTTTGAAATTTCATATTTTTAGATATTCAAATGTCTGATTCGAGTACCAAATAACTATATGTATCCGATCCGAAATTTTTAAGTACCCATTCTAAATTACCCAAAAATAAAAATGAATCGAATTAACGGATAGACGGATTGAATCAGTTGAATCGATTTTGTACACCTCTAATTACAATTCAATAACATATTAATATCGATTGAGTATGACTTGATTGATATTATCATTGGTATAATAAACAAAAGAACGTGAGATCAAGCGTGTTTAAAATTTGGATGAGTCTACTGCGCTCGACGAGCACCACTAACGACGAGCACCGGTGAGCACCATTAATTCAATTCATAAAGATTAAAAATCTAAAGGACTCACCGTATGATTATAAATTATTTAAAAATTAAAAAGTAAATTAATTAAAATATATTATTTTATTTTTAATTTTATTTTAAACATAAATCAAAATACATATCTATTCCTAAATTACAAAACCCTAATTTTTGTTCATTGGAGAAGCCTGCAATAACCGTCGCTGCCCTCGTTTCAGTACATGTCATCTAACAATTAATCACTTTAGAAAGCACAATAGTTAGCGTTACACAAAAGTATGGTTTTGGGTCATGACTATCGGTGGGCGGCGCTGGTGGCAGAGCGGTGACGGCGGCAGGGCAGTAGTGGTGACGCCGATAATTTTAATTGAACAAAAATTAAAGTTTTGTAATTTAAGGGTAAATAAGTATTTTGATATATGTTTAAAAAAATTTAAAATAATTATATTTTAATTAATTTATCTTTTAATTTTTAAATAATTTATAATTATACGTCGAAATTTTTTAAATTTTAAATTTTTATAAATTAAATTAATAGTACTCGTCGTTAGTAGTGATTATCTGTGCTCGTCGAGCGCAATAATTTTTTTTAATTTAATATCTCCTAATATACGATTAAGGAGAAATTTGTATAGCATTAAATGTAAAAGAAAAAACGAATTAATAAGGAAATAAATTCTCAAGCAAGCACTACAACTTCATGTCCAAATCGGGTAGAGTTATAGAGACACGTGCCACAGGCACGATAGCAACTTCTACTTAATTGGTCCATCATTCATCTGTCTCTGACTGTATCTGACGTTTCTCAATTTCCCTTTATAAATAACACATTCTATATCGCCATTGCTTACTCTCACGCTCTTTACCGACCCACAAGGATTTTGTCCGTCCACCACCACCGCTTCCGCCGCCGTTCACCACCGTCACTTCTTGCAAACTTTAATGGCTCATTTTACATTGATTGTCGCTATTTGCGTTCTTATTCTGCCACATCCGTTCATCTCAGGTACTCAAGCAACAACCTTTACCATAGTAAACAAATGCGATTACGTGGTATGGCCTGGAATTCTCTCAAACGCCGGTGTTCCACCGCTTCCTACAACTGGTTTCACTCTCCAAAGAGGCGAAACCAAAACCATTGCCGCGCCGGCATCATGGGGTGGTCGCTTTTGGGGTAGAACCCATTGCTCACAAGACTCCGCCGGTAAATTTTCATGTCTGACCGCTGACTGTGGCTCCGGGAAGCTCGAATGTTCGGGGAACGGGGCTGCCCCGCCTGCCACTCTGGCTGAATTTACTCTGGATGGTGCCGGTGGGCTTGATTTTTTCGACGTCAGTTTGGTGGACGGTTACAACGTCCCTATGTTGGTGGCTCCTAAGGGTGGGAAAGGTCAAAATTGTAGCAGCACCGGCTGCGTTGTGGATCTCAATGGCTTGTGTCCTTCGGAGCTGAGGGTGACGAGCATCGAAGGCAGGGGTGGCGTGTCATGTAGGAGTGCTTGCGACGCCTTCCGCCAGCCTCAGTACTGTTGCAGCGGCGCGTATGCCACACCCGACACTTGCAAGCCTTCTTCCTACTCCCGAGTCTTTAAGACGGCTTGCCCACGCGCCTACAGCTATGCGTATGATGACAAAACCAGCACGTTCACATGTGCCAATGCCGATTACACCATTACTTTCTGTCCTTCGCCCAACACCAGGTAAATTCCCTTAGAACAATAGATTAATCTATTTTTAATTAATAAAAATAACAAAATATCAAATATTTTAAGTTTTAACATTAATAATTGAATAAACGTTAAATATTTGTCTCTTTTTTTAATCATGAAAAGTAAATATAAACGTTGGCGTGAAGGATTTTTCACTCAGTTACGGCGCAGTTGTTTCTGACAAGAGGCTGTAAAAATAAAATAAAAACGTTGACGTGAAGGGTCTGTCAGTTCAGCACAACTTTTCACGTGGCTGGGGGAGAAAGAATAATTTCCACATCTGACCGTTGAGGGTAGTGTCAAAGGGCTCTAAGAAAATGTCATGTCGTGAAAGAATCTGGGTAGGTTGAGGGTTGAATGGTCTTTTTAAGGGTCCTGACAGGAAAATAAGATTAGGTGTCTAATTAATATAGATCAGCTGAATTTAGTGCATCAATCTCTAGTCTGTCCCGCAAATTGAGATCAATGCCCTGTCTGAACAGTGGACTTCTATTATTGTAGTTAACGGGAAAACTAATTATGACGTTGGACCACTGATTTATGATTTATTAATAAAATTAAAATCTCATTTTTATTATATTAGACAAATTTAGGGAAATAACGTAATTGAAAAAATATCTTAGAATTTATTTAGGGATTTATAGAATTTTTTATAATACGAGATGAACTTATCGTGTATTCTCAAAAAGTTATAAATAATGTGATTTTTTATTGAATTTATGTGTGTTCTTGACGAGTTTCATTGATTACTTTTTAAAAAAAAAATGCACGAGACTCGTCAAGAAATTATGACAAGCTTATTTGATCTTGGGATGAAAATGAAAGGAAGATAAAGTTGATGGCTGGAGTGAAAAAGAAAGAAAAGTTGGGGGTTGGAAGATAAATTCTTAAAAATCATGACACTAGCAGCCTAATCACTATATTCTCAATCCAGCCCCCAACTTTGTCTCTTTTTTCACTCCATCAATCAACTTTGCCTTCCTTTCATTTTCATCCCTAGATCAAGTTAACTTGTCATGATTTTTTGACGAGTCTCGTGCATTTTAAAAATAAAATAATCAATGGAACTCATCGGGAACACACGGCGAGTTTCTTAAAAAAATATTTTCAGACGCAACTCGTAATTCTTTTATTCAGTAGCATTATTTCCCTAAATTTACGATTAGATTAATTGGTATTAATATATTCTTATTCGAGTTTTTAATCCATAGTTTTGGTGGTATGTAAATTGCAGCCAGAAATCATCGCAAGAGGCGACAACTCAAGGAGAAAACACAGAAACAACGACAAGTCCAGGAGAAAATACGGGAACAACGACGTCGCTGCCAACCTCACCTCTTAGCAACACCACAATCGTGTACGAAGGATTCTTGGACTATAGTGGGGCATCACACCCGGTTGCCGGAATCGTCGGCATCACGGTGGCAATTTGGTGGTCGTGGCAACTCTTCTAATTTACAGACAGGCAAACCCCTACTAAACTTTGGCCCATAGACAGACCTTGTATGCTGCCGGGTCTAGTGGTGACCTGGAAATCCCGTCATGGCAGAGAAAGCTCTCCTGTAAATTGAGTTGAACTATTTGCTCTGTTTAACAATTCAGTCATCATTTTGTTCGGACGTAACGTGCAACCGCCAACCGTGACATGCAAAATGTTGGGGGGCTGAAGGGCCAAACGGTCGATGTTGTGGCTGTTAGGTTTAAGGAATATTTTTATAGTTTCCTATTGTTTTAGGCTTAATTTTTTATATAATAAGAGGTTTGAATTTAATTTCACTAAATTAATTTTGAAAGTATTCATCTTAAGATGAATACCATCCCTCTTATAGTACTATTTTTAATAAATTAATAGTCGTAAAAATGAATTAAATCAAACTATTATAAGAATGAAGTGGTTTTAAAATTATTAATGGTTAAACTATCAAAATCGAGGACAATTGCTCCTCTTACCTTCAACGTAGATCCGTCCATGAATAAATTAACCAGTTGTATAGTTTACTATTTTCTTAACTTGATGTTCTATGCCCTAATTAGTAGTCATTATATTTTGGTGTTAAATGTAAAATATAATAATTAATTTTAAAAATTCAAAAATATATAATAATTAATTTGATGTATCAACATATAAGATACTGGGTTATCTAAAGCTTTTTAAATAAATTAAGCTCCCCCATTTAGCTAGATAAGTATTGGTAGGTAGTGAGCAGGTTTCTACAAGGTTGAATCAACCACTTATATAAATAGACAAATGCTCTTTCTCATTATAGATAGTGATAGGATAACCGATCATTGTGGGTATAATAGTAGATGCTATCGACCAAATTATTATTATTATTATTAAATCTTTTTACTTTTTTAATGCATTATTTGCTAAGGACTTTTAGTGAACGTGTCGTTTTCTTAAATATTTTTTATTTTAAACTATTACAATATCCCAGCAGCCACACATTATTATTGAAATATTTAATGTTTGATATTTCGGTCTATATTTTTAATGTTTTTATTTTTATTTTTGTATTGGGCTAACCTCTGGATATTGGTCGTCTGAACCCATAGGCCTAGGTAGTTTCAAAAAGTGCAGTGTAAACTAATCTATACTCTAACCCACATCGCCTAGAGACGGAAGGCACGGACCCGACATCCCCTATAAAACAGATGCGCTGACTTGGTGAACAGCATGACCCTTCAGGCAGCAAACGGGATATGATGAGTGGTCATCACTCGCAAGCGTTGCGAGAGGGGTGTCCGCCCCAAAGCCTGGTTACGACATTTGGGCACTCCCATCTTTACCACCTGATCCCATTCTTGAAGGAACGTTCTTTAATTCCCAGTTCTAAGCTTTTTGATGCACAAAACAAAATGAGAGTATTTGATTACTGTTCGAAAAGGGAGATCAATGCATAGGTTTTCTGATCCAAACAGTAAAATGATATATTGTAGGCCAATTTATGTAATTCCACCAAGAAATGGAAAGATAAAGTTTGTATATTAATAGATGAAATAAGAGTGAAAAAACAAAACAAGGATTCTCTACAATGATATTGTAGGCCAATTGAAAGGGATGTATCGTAGCTTGGTAGGACGTTTATTTTGGGTACAAAATGTCACGAGAACCACTTCACCAAAATCTCATACAAAAGCTTAAAAGTGCAAAGAAAAGTAAATAGTTCTATAGAGATTAGCATACCGTCAAAATTTAAAAACCTTTTTGAATTTTTTTATCTTTGTCCAAACGAAATGCATTATGGGATAAAAAAGAATGATGAGAGATCTAAACTATTAGGCAGATTGTTCCGTTACCCAAGACTGATTACATCGGCAAATGATTAAGAGAGATAATGTCCTTCCTATTTATTATGGCGGCAAACGAATTAATCAGCCCATAGTTATATATGGATAATCCCTCGTGAATGAAAGGCCTTATAAATGGAATAGAATTTTTTGTGTGTCTTTACTTATGCCCCACACTAAAAAATAGGTTTAAAATTTAAGATTTGGATTTTAAGTTAAAATTTAGGGTATTTGAAGTATAATGTATTTTTTAGGATATAGAGTTTAGCATTTAAGATTTACAGTTAGAACTTAAAATTTAATTTTTTAATGATGGAGCATAGAAAAAGGCACTGGAAAGGGACAAAGGATTTTTGTCCCTTATAAATGAATAGAAATCCCAGTCCATATGTTCCCCTTTATATATGATTTCAGATGCATTTTTTCACAAGCTTTCTTAAAGTTACCGACAAATTTTGAGTGCAATAGTAAGACATATTGTTTTTCTAAGTAGAGAATTCGAATTTAAATCTTTAAAACAATATTATTAGAAAGAAAAGATACAAATCTCGAACGTAGACCATAAAATGGGATGTACTTTACCAAAAACAATATTTTACACAATGTTTCCTCAATAACAAGGATTTAAAACAACTTACTATTATTCCGTTTAATTACTTTTATATTAAAAAAGCCAACACTCCCTTGTCGAATTAAAATCTGTAATTGTGGACACAAATGAATAATGTATGATGTTATTTTAAAATATGAAACATTTTTTTTGAAAATATATGACACAAAATTAAGTAACCAATTATGTTACACGTGTCATAGATATTAAAGTATTATGGAAATAAAAGTATAGATACCATAAGTTATTTTTATAGTTTGATGAAGTGATATAATAGTTAGTTATATAAAGGGGAAGTGGGTCCCCAAGAAATATAATAACTTGTATTTCTCTTTTTTCCCGCCAGAGAGCTTTGCGGTAAGATAAAACATATTTTCTTGGAAGATCAATACACAAGAATGAAGATTTCAACATCAAGATTCAAGGAGTTCAACATATCAATGGATAAAGGCACACTTTCACATCTAGTTTTTATTATTGATGATTTGACATGATAGATCATGAGTTAGATTTCTTATTAAGTTATGTTTACGGTTCTAACATTCGGGAGTCACAATTTCTTGATTCTCACCAAATTAAAGGGTTGTGATGACTCATTACTATTTTAAAACGGTGACCGTCGAAATAATGTTACATATGTGGTGGGAATTCGAAGGGTATGTATTTTGTATTTTCCCCGTAAAAATAATTCATATTTATTTAATTGTTATTTATAAATGTGTTATATGAAATAGATCACAAAGAAAGATTCGGTGGGTTTTAGGACCCACGTGAGTGGTGGAGGAGGAGGATTCTAATCTTGTGAGTTGCAGAGTGGAGTGGTTTTGGATTTTATACTTGTAGCTGGCCGCGGGGTGAGGATTTTGATAAAAATTATTGTCAAAGATGAGTGTGGTATGGGGAGCACCCTTCGCACTCAACCCCGCCCAATTAACCTCTTTATCTAGTACATGTGAAAAGAAAAGGTTTAATATACAGACAGTCGTTGAAGTATGCCCTCTGTTAACCTTAGGTACACGAATTAATTTTTTTATTAAGAATTACCCCCTAACATTATCTTCGTCTTGACTTTTCACTCCACTCGTTAATCGATGATGTATCATACTTATAAAAAGTAAGGGTGAGTGAAATTCGATTCGACTCGAAAAAATTAAATTTTTTGACTCGACTCGACTCGAAATTTTATAAATTCGAATCGATTCGAAAAAATTTCAAATAAAGTTTGAGTTGGAAAATGAAAATTCAAATAACTCGATTTTTTTTAATAATTAGTAGATTTATTTTTAAGTTCGAGTCAAGTCCTTCAATTTTCCTTAATATATATACCGATATAAAAAAATATGAAGAAACATATGTCACGTATGAAGACATATAAAGAAAGTTGTTTAAATTGGAATGAAACCGTACTATAACATGATAAATAATTACAATTAAATTTATATAGGAACTCGAAAACTCGACTCAAATTTCATAAACTTGACTCGAATTGAAAAAAAAATTCAAATAAAGTTTGAGTTATAAAATATGATGCGTCAACTCGAATAACTCTAAAAATTTTACCCGACTCGATCGAACGCTCACCCCTAATGGAAAGGCAATGTAGCACTATTCAATAGTGCCACATGGAAAAACAAAAATTCTAAAATATTTATAAAAATGATATTATTTTAAAATTATTTGAGAATCTTTTTACAATTTTTAGATTTTTATTTTTAAAAGAAAAATTGAAAATTTATTAAAAATATGTTTTTAAAATTCAGATGATTTAAAAAAATATATTTACATTCATTACATTTTTTTGTAGTATTTTAGAATTTTTATGTTTTACCACATGGTACTACACATGATCTTTTCTCCGAGTGTTGCATCATCACTTTGGATGAAATAAATAAGTGGAGTGGAAGTAAAAAATTAGAATACATTAGGGGTGAAAATTAACTAAAAATAGTTCAGGGGGTGAAAAACAAATGGCATAGTCAAAATAAGAACAAGTGTTATAGTAAGTGACTAAGTTATCATGTTTTTTCTATTTAGAGATCTAACGTTTTTTTTGTCCATTTTAAGTTCTTAAATTATTATTTTTCGTTCAAATTAAGTGTCTCGGTTGATCTTAAAAAAATAAAAAATAAAAATAATTTGAACACTTAAAAGAAAAAAAAGTTTAAACATCTAAAAATAATAATTTGAATATTTATTTTGATATTAAACCTTTTATTAAATGAGAAAGGATTGGGGGATACCATTTTCATTTCTTAAAAATAAAACATTGGTAGGTATTATACCATGGAAATGGATAAGATGTTAAAGGCCGGCATAAGTAGTGAATAATATATAAAGTTAAATTGCAATTGCCAGTTTAGTTAAATTTTCATAACCATATTGATTTCAAATTGAAATTTCATGTTCGACTTTTAATTTGTGAAATAATATGTTGATTGTCTTTAAATTTTATTCTCATTTAAATCTCATTTTTATTATTCCTAACCTTTTGTCAATAGTAAATAACATGAGTTAACCACAGCCATGGGCGGAGTCACATTATATAATAGGGTCTTATGAGACTTAAAATTTTTTGAATTTTTTTTTATATAATTTGTATATGAAAAATTAAAAAATATATATAAATAATACCCCTTTTATGAATAAAAGGATATCCCTTTATAAATAGCTAACCCTCCTTAAATAATGAATAAATGACACAATTTGAATAAATTTCTAGCTCCGCCCCTGGCCACGGCGATTTGATCCGCCGAGGTGACGCCCGGTGGAAAACACAATGCTGGACGGCTGCCTGATTCGCCTTCTCTCGGACAAGACAACCGTATGTATGTCCAAAAGAAGTAAGCCGAAAGGTAAAACGTCTTAGTCTGCAAGTTAGTGATGCAATGGCACCATTGGAGGACAGGCCACGCGCGTAATCCGCCATGGCGCCGGGAATCTCCATTAGTCAAGGGAGATGAATGAGGTCGGTAGCAGCGGTGAAAAATCACGAACCTAAACAGAGATCGCTGCCGCCAATCAAGTTCAACTACAAGGAATAAGGATACGATTTTCAACCATTCAAATACAAGGGAGCTCAAATCCAGCAGTTTTATAGCGAGCACGGGCCACGGAGGCTGCGGGTTTTGCTTTCGATTTATTTGACATGCCTAACTGCTGTTGAATTGGACTGGATTCTATCTGAAATATATGGGCAGGCTAGGTTCACAAGAAAACTATGAATCAAAGTTGCTTCCGCTTGGATTCTGACTCATAAATTTTCAGCAAGCCAAATTTCTTTTAATGATTTAATATGTCGTGTCATTATATTGTCGCATGTCATTAGGATGTGCAATGCGACCACATTTATATATTAAGATATATATTTTTGAAGTAAGATTAATGTCTCTCATCTCTTTTCATGCGTGATATTCATTCTGACTTAATCTCGTGACATCTTCATCACGAGTCAACCATACTCGTGATGAATCGTTGTCATAGTTGTTCATTTATCTACTTTACTCATGGCGCTCAACGTGAAATTAAACAGCTAAAGAGTCGTTCCGATACTATTTGTCACAATACCATTATCTTCTTTCGTAATTTAACTCTTGTTAAAAATTACAAAATGATAACACGTAACACAATCTAAAAAATGTTACGTCATTACACCGTAAAAAATCTAAAATATATTTAAAAATTCAAAAAATGAAATTTAAAAATATTTTTTAATTTGTCCATTTGTTGATTTTTTATTTCAAAACAATCATAGTTTTAATTTTTTTAATTTGGTCCTTATTGATTTTTTAATTCAAATCTCAAACTCTATTGTTATCATTACTATAAAGTTGCTGGTAAATCTCCTATCCATTCTTCCTCCAATCTATGCGAATCAAATTTTTCAATGAGATTTTACTAATTTTCTAGGAAACTAGGGATGGCAACGTGGCGGGGCGAGTTTTTAGCCGCCCCGACCCGATCAATGAATATCAAGACCCAACCCCGCCCCACCCTATATATTTTTAATATTTTACCCAAACCCGTCCCACCCCGAAATTTAATCTCCAAACTCAACCCCAATCCGATCCGACCCAAACTATATGTCCATATCCCGAAACATGAAAAATTAAAGCCAACAAACAAAAAAAAGAGTCAGATTTTATCTCCACGGCCAACTAACAGAAACAAAAGTAAGATCTTATCTTCCTAATCTAAGAAGCATATATCAGTAAAAAAAATCTTGAACAAAGTTTAAAAAATGCAATCAAATAAGGTGTTTTAAATTTAAAAATCTAAAACAAAATTAAAATAGTAGATATAAAACACCCAATTTATACAAATACATCATAACCATCAAATTTACTGTTCATAAACGATTGAAAGAAATACAATGATGAATCTGAGAAAGTGGTAGAAGAATTGGAAACAATTGGTGGAAGAATCGAAAACAAATCGGTAGAAGAATAGAAAATAAAAGAAAATAGATAGATTAGGTGAAGGTGAGTAACGACGCAGACATGAAAAAATGGGAAATAAGAACCCTAACTAAGGATGTATATAGGAGTGACAGTTTTGTAAATACAATAAAACTCATTTATAATTAAAATATTCGTGTCGGGGCGGGAATTTTTAACCCTATACTTGATCTCGCCCGACCCAGACGTTATCTTTATCAAAACTTGCCCCGCCCTGACCCGAACCCGAAATTTAAGAGAAAAACTCGCTCGGGCGGGGAGGGGCATATCGGGTAAGGTCGGGTTCGAGTAATTTTACCATTTCTATAGGAAACAAACAATCTGTAACAAACAAATCACGTGTTTTAAGAAGAAAATGGATGTTGAAATATGGAGATGTCGTATTTAATTCCAACCCATGCAAACTCCATAGCGTTTCAATAGATCCAAGTGAAGACGGTAGTTGTGGAGGAGAACTAATTAGCAAACTATTTTAAGGTGGTAGTTGTGGATGGGTTAATTCTAAATATGTTTTTTTTTGGATTTTTTTATTATTTTTAAGTGTACCATGTGTCACTCTCTTAATGATTGTCTGTGAGTTAACAATCAACGTTATGAGAGGGCTAAATAAATCGCAATTTGAATTATGAGGGTCTTATTGATTGTAATTTGAATTATGAGGGCTAAATTGGGTGTAAAAAATTTATAAGGGTTTAATTGATTTTTTGTTGAGAGCTAATTTGATCTTTAAGCCTTTTATTTTGAAAACTAGATACAAAACACATTTTCACTGTTTTCATTTTTGAAAATAAGTTTTCAATTCTATTAACAAAACATGTTTTCTAATTTTTAGAAAATAAAAAATGAAAACTATTTTTTAAAAATAAAAATGGAAAATAAAAATAAAAAATAATTTATAGAATCAAACAAATCCTATGATTTTCTTTCAAAAATTAAATAAAATTAGAAGACCGTGTGTCGCTCATTCATTTGATGACAGATTTTTTTAACAAAAAAAACTTAAAATATAACGAAATAAAATATTAACCACATATTTTGATTTTAAAAAAACTGTAGACATCTAAAGCAAAAGAAAACAAGGTTTGAGCACTTTTTTATATCAATTTTCTTTTAAATTATATGTAAATAAATATGAAATTATAACTTAAAAAATTAAAAACTTAGGAACTGAGTTTAGGTGGCCGTTTAAATATTGCAGCAACTAGAAGACGAGTTGTGAAACAATGATATTTTTTTTTTATAATTCCGTTTTTCAGAGTTTCGCCTTAATTAATATAGACTGGTCCGTACTACAACCTGACTTTAATAGATGAATTTCTCAACGAGAATTTTCTGCATACACAACATCTCAAACCTAAGACATTGCTTAAGCGATACTAAACTGCTTACCAACCCCGCTGGTTGAAACTATGATATTTAACTAACAGTTTTCTACCTATGCTGAATTACCAAGGGATGAACACATCTGCTCTCCTCAATCGGATTTTAACCCTCCTTCAACATCAACCTTCAGATATTGGGATTAGCAACTCATGAGATTGAATTCAACCCAAAGTTTATATTAAGTGCAGTCATAATAAATCAATGTAACATAGCTCAGAATATCTCCGATTATACTTTAGGGAAAATTACATGGATGGTCACCCAATTATCACTCATTTTCTGTTTTGATCACCCAACTAAATATTTCGTCAAAACCATAACTAACGTTTCGTTTTGGTAACCGGGCGTTAGATATTTAACGTATATTGTGATATGGCATAATTTAATAACAATTTTAATCTCTAAAATTATTATATTATATCAATTTAATCCTAATACGAAATAACTCATCAAATATTTAGACTAAACCCCAGATCCCTCATCCCCTTTCTTCTTCCTTTGCAACAGTACTCTGAAAATCCCAAACGACGACCAAGAAGGTTGATGGTGAACCAGTGCAAACCCCTTCTCACTCTTCTTAAATCGAAGCTCGGTATGTAAGGAGAAATTAACATATATTTCATTCTATAGAAGTAATACTCTTTTTTTCTTCTATTTTACATTGCATCAATTTTGTTTATATATTAGTCCCTGTTTTTTTTTACAATCTATGTAAACAGTAACTATTTGCTAAAGATTATATTGTCCAAGACTATATAATACTGCTAACATTCTTCACGCTGTTCAAATCTTTTGCTTGTCGACCAATAGTAGCAGCCTCAATAGGCGAGAACACTCGTAGTTTCTGTCGAGACTGTGTAAATGAGCTGATGGGTAGAGCTTTGGTCAACGTATCTGCAAATTATTTTTCCGCTGGGATGTAATTAACTTGAAGTTGATTGTTCAATACTTTGTCCCGAAGAAAATGTAAATTCAATTCAACATGTTTAGCCTTGGCATGAACAATTGGGTTTATTGCTAATGACACGATACTTGTGTTATCACACCACATTTTGAAACCTATTGAAGTGTAATACTAAGATCATCCATAATTAATTTTAGCCAAATAAGTTCTGAAGTGGCCTCGACCAAATTTTGATATTCTGCTTCTGTGGTAGAACAAGATACAACTTTCTGTTTTTTTTAGCTCTATGAAATTATGTTTGAACTAAAAAATGTGCAACATCCAAAGATTGAACGCCTGACGTCTTGATCACTACCTCAATCAGCATCAGAGAAGGATAAGGGTCATTGAGTGATTAGGAACAAATAAGATACCAAAGTTCAATGTGCCCTTAAGGTATCATAGAATGCGTTTCACCGCTACCCAATGACTATGATGAGGAGCATGCATGTACTATGCAACCTTACCAACACAAAAGATTATATCTGGTCTAATGTGCGTAAGATACTAAAGTGATCCTACAATGCTTCTGAAATACTGAACATCTGATAATAACATACCTCTTTCACCCTTCGACAAGCGAGGAGAAACACTCATTGAAGTGGAAACCTCATTAGCATCCAACATACTAGTTTTTTTTGAAGTAACTCTTGAGTGAATTTGTGTTGACTTAGGTGTAGGCCATCACTAACCTTTTGTACCTCTATGCCCAAACAATAATGAAGTTCACCAAGATTTTTGAGAGAGAACTGAACATTTAGATTATGTATGAGTTTTGTAACTTCAAATTTTGAATTTCATGTGATTAGAATATCATCAACATACACTATAACATACATCACCATATTACCATTCATGTAATAGAACAATGAGGAGTCTGCTTTGGTGGATCTTAACTGATAAGACTCTAAAAATTTCTTCAACTTGTGGAACCAAGTTCGTGGATCTTGCCTAAGACAGTAAAGAATTTTGTGAAGCTTACACATTAGAGGTGTCCCTTGTTCATCATACTGTTCAAATACTGGAGGTTGTACCATGTAAACTTACTCAGTGAGGTCACCTTTAAGAAAGGCATTATTCACATCCACTTGTCGAATACTCAAATGATTACTAACTGCAAGCGAGAGCAAAATGTTTATTGTAGGCAACTTAACGACTGGGCTGTAGGTTTTTTAAAAGTCCTGTCCCAGTACTTGTGAGAAGCCTTTGGCAACCAGACGTACTTTATACTTCTCAGTCGTTCCATCAGGTTGTTTCTTAATTTTAAACAACCACTTACATCCAATAGACTTTCGATGTGAAGGTAATTTCACCAGTGACCATTTGTTGTTGCTCATTAGAGCATTGTACTCTGTGAACACAACTTCAGACCAATGTTTTGACTTTAAGGCCATGTGAACATCAATGGGTTCACTATCTATAACATCACAAGTATAAATCTTCTGTTTATAAATATCGACTTTACCTCTAGTAATCATTGGGTGCACATTTTCAACAACATGAGGCTATTGTGTATTTTGGTGCACTACAGATGTTGTTTCAGTTGTGACATGAGGCTGAGTTGGAGAACTATCAACTGATGAGTGATGATCTCTCATGTTAGAATGAACATTTTTGTCATTTGTAGGAGCAGATTTGTAACCCCCTCGTCCCGGCCTGGCCGGATGACCGGTCCGAGTGGGCCACATGGGAAAAACCGAAGCGAAGCCCATTAAGGTTCCCCCTCGGTTAGCAACCCTATTTTTTTTCTTTCATTTTAATCTGGACCAGAGGCGTATTAAATCCTATGTGATCACGACAGCGGAAAACATCCATAAAAGAAACACATTCGAACCACAACCACGCAATATAGTTCGTTTTAAGCTTACAAGACAGGCCGTATCGATACACTAACAAGGGGTATCGATACGCCCTGACCAGGTCAACCCAAAGAGTCAACTCCGGGAAGACCGTATCGATACAGCCCTTGAGCGTATCGATACGCTCTTCTCGGTCAACTCTTCTTGGTCAACGGAGTAGACCCATATCGATACGCGTGAACCCCGTATCGGTACGCCATACTCTTCCCAATTCTCACAAATTCCAGTGAGCTCGGAGGGTATCGGTACGCCAGGCAAAAATTGTGGCATTTGGGCAAGGCCGTATCGATACGGCCCTTAGGCGTATCGATACGCCCTGCTCTGCAATTCCACAATTTCCAACTTAACGACCCCAAACACAACTCTAGATGCATCTTTAGACTCTCCTATGCACATACAACATTTAAACAATCATACTTGAGCCAAAGGAAGCAATCAACCATGGAACAAAGCATCTAATCATGGCATTCATACAAGGACAATATTTAGCATATAAAGTCATACATGAGAAGCTCAAAAGGCCAAAAGGCACAAGTTAAGGCAGATAAGGTTTGCATCCACTAACAAGGCAACCTATACATCTAGGAGGCATGCCACCACACTCAAACATTCATCATAGCATATCATACTTTAAAAACCATAGTTAATCCCAAGCGTCAACATATCAATGAGTCATACAAGCTCATACAAGACACCCTTGCCACATTGCTAAACTACTACAAAATCATGAACCGTACTTGAGCCACAAAACTTGGAAGCCCTTCTTGCCTTGCTCCGAGCTAACACCACGCTAGTGATCTGCATTGTTGAACATTGAGAGCGTAAGCTATAAGCTTAGTGAGGATGCTCTAAAACCGAAAACATCAACAATGCAGGGTTCAAGCATGTATTCCCTAAATCTCATATCTAACATACATAGGCAATTTCACAAGTAGACCTAGCTAATCTTTCAAGTGGCATAATATGACATCTTACTTCATACTAAGCTTGATATCAATATCAACATCATATAACAACATCATATATCACAATCATATGAACAAGTTTAATTGGCCACTATTAGTTACCCGGATGTACGGATTAAACCTCAACAATCACATTACCTCGGTGGAATTACACTTATCACCGGACCTTGCATGTGAGGGATTCCACTCATCGCCACATGCCCTACGGATGGGATTCCACTCATCATCCCGTAGAAAATATAATAAAGCTTCCGGTGGAATATTACATCACCGTACTCCTCCTTGATGACTTAACGCCATCAAGGCCACGTACGTTTTGACTCAATTTGTGTGCACACTAATCCTAATGATCGATCATTTACACCCGGTAAATTAATTAGTACCAATTTTCATTTACACATCACATATCCATCAACCTCATCTCATGCTTATCACATATACACATCATGGCATACATGGACAAACCAACCACATAACACAAGAGCATGAATAGGCAATACACATAGCATTCAATGGAAGTCAATAGCTAAATTAACAACTTGAATTAAATAGAAATGGCCTACCAAGCACATTTCACCCACACACTACACACACTCGAACCAAACTTTAAAACATGTTTAAAATCACTCACCACCCTTCCTTAGCAACCAAAGTAAATCTCCTACAAGTCCGGATTCGATCCTGATGCCTCTCCAACGCTTCTTCTTGCTTCTAGCCAAACAAAACACATCTATTACTTCACAATTCAATGTTAAAACTCAACCATCATCTCACTTCACAAGTACAAGCCAACTTCAACAAATTTCCAATCCAAATAATCACCCAAAATACCAATTTTCGTGCTTCCCCAAAACCTAGCTGAAAATTCTATTTCCAAACATCCAAAAGACTCCCAAATGATCCCAAAACATCCTCCTAACCTATATAAACCATCAGCCCTTTGTTTTCAACCTAAAACCCACCAAAAATCAAGTTTTTGACTTCCCAAAAATGGCTCCAAGAACCCATTTCGGGTTTTCAATAAAACTCAATCAAATTAACATATGTTGTATATCTTGATGTGATTAAAACAAAACCTAACTTATTATTTCAAAACAAAATGAAAATCACCATAAAAACCCAAACTTTAACCAAACCCTAATTTTCAAAAGTTCATAGTTTTTAAATCTAAAATCATGGATAGCTAAAGGATGAAGAGGAGAGTAAGAAAATGTTTTTACCTCACAAAATGGCCTTGAAATGGAGTTGAAAATCAATGAAATAGTAACTTGAGCTTGGGAGGGTTTTGAAAATGGTTTTAACGTTGGGTGGGGAGGTTGGGTGGGGAGATGGGGGAAAGAGAAGACAACTTTTCTTTAAAAGTGGTCTTGCTTTTAAATTCTTTAGGGTTAAATTACTTCTTCGGTCCCTCCCCTTTTTATTTAATTTCAACTAACTCATGTCATGACCAAAATGTTTTAATTAAATTTTTACCGACTCGGACCGCAACCCGACTAACTCCTAATCCCAAAACACGGGCGTTACAAGATTCACCATAGACAATTAGTTTTGATGATCTGAATCCAAGCTGAAGTTCTTTTAAATTTAATGATTTTGTACGATCAAATGGAAACATTCCTTCAAATGTAACATGTCGAGAAATAAATATTCTACCAGGTTTATCAAGACATTTGTGGTCATGGTGCATTTGGCTGTATCCCAAGAATGTACAAGGAAAAGATCTAAATTCAAGCTTGTGATGGTTGAACGGTCGTAGATGAGAAAAGCAAAGACATCCAAATACTAGAAGTTGGCACTGTTTGTTCGGTATGGTTTGTGTAATGGTTAATAGGTACGAGGTTTCGAATGAGTGAGGTATGGTGTTGAAGTGAAGAGACTGGGTGTTGATGCCAAAAGGGGTAGAGACGAACCAAAAGAAAACTGCTCTCCCCCTATCATGCGTCTCTACCTGTAAAATTAGGCAAAATGGGTGCTTTGGAAGGAGATGTCACGTATTGTATCAAAAGCTTTTTAAAAGCTACATTTTCAATGTAGTGTTGCAGATGAAGAAGTTGAGGAATTTGAGGTTAAGTCCAAATATTTGATGAGTTATTTTGTATTAGGATTAAATTGATATTATATAATAATTTTAAGGACTAAAATTGTAATTAAATTATGCCATGCCATAATCTCCGTTAAATATTTAACGGTCGGTGATCTAAACGATAACGAAATGTTAGGGACGGTTTTGACAAAAAAAATTAGTTGTATGACTAAAATAAAAAAAGAGTGATAGTTGTAGTTTTCCCTATAATTTATTATAAAACGGTATAAAAATATGATAATAAACTACATGATTAGGATTTTAAACTTTTTAGTTGAACTGCAAAGGCCATGAACTTGGTTGATTAGCCATTGAGCGTCAAAAGGTGAGGAGGCTTGGCCTCGACATAGGGGCAGATTGTGGAGGATTGGTGAGCATGTGAACCACTTCTCTCATGGCCGGCCTTGCGGAACTCTCGTCCTCGACGCACATCATGGCTACCTTGAACAGATGGGCGACTGCCACTAGTGGATATTCACTTAGCCTGGGATCAACGATCGCCAACACCGAAGCAGGCTCGGACGGTTGGGGTTGTTCCGATGCGATCTTCCTAACCCACCTCACAATGTCCACCCCATCTCCAAATTCTCCTACAGGTTTCCTACCTGCAATCAGCTCCAACAGTACAACACCGAAGCTGTACACATCGCTTTTCTCATCGACCTTCAGTGTGTAGGCGTACTCTGTTGTATAATACATCACAACAACCAGCCCAGGCCAATGCCAGTTAGTTAGCCAATACTTCATAACACAGTACTCTTTTTCATTTAATATAGTCTGGGACAAAATACAAACCTGGGGCGATGTAACCGTAGGAACCGGCAACGGAGGACATGCACTCGGAAGCACCGGCGTCTTGCAAGAACTTAGCCAGCCCAAAATCAGCTACATGAGCTTCATAGTC
This sequence comes from Hibiscus trionum, assembly GCA_030270665.1. Lineage (NCBI taxonomy): Eukaryota > Viridiplantae > Streptophyta > Magnoliopsida > Malvales > Malvaceae > Hibiscus > Hibiscus trionum. Next base: position 5,127,318 of record BSYR01000016.1, read on the forward strand.
TTCATCGAGCAATATGTTATTCGATTTCACATCCCTGTGTATAATCAAAGGTGAGCAATCATGGTGAAGATAACAAAGTCCCTTGGCAGCTTCCACGGCAATCGTATACCTTCTTTCCCATTGCAAATGTGCACCCTTTGTCCCATGCAACATTTCTCCTAAGCTCCCATTAGGCATGTATTCATACAACAACAGATTCGTGTCATTGTTCGAAACGTAACCCAACAGTCTCACGATGTTTCGGTGCCTAATTCGACCCAGAGTTTGAATCTCCGCCGAGAACCCGTGATCGTTTCTTCCGGTTCCACGACCCACCAATCTTTTAATCGCCACATCGAGACCATCCGGCATGGAACCACGGTAGACAATCCCAGCTCCACCTTTCCCTATAACATTCTCGTTCTTCAGGCATTCCAGCACGTCCTCAGCTCCGAAATCGAGCCTTTGGAATGCAGTGAGCTTCCAGGCTCGTGATTTTCGGAGCCTCTTTGATCTAATTCTGTAAACCGTGATAACTATCAACAACAAAGCAGTGAGTAACGTAATGATTGTGATTATGAGCTTTGAAGCAGTGAAGTACACTGCAGGACCATGACTTGAACCTCTAGCTTTGTTTATCAAAGCTGGACAAGTAAGGTGGCGCGGCGGGCAGAGGCCTGGATTACCGATAAACGAGCTGTCGTTGAACACTAAAAATTGGCCACCAATGGGGACTCTGCCGACGAAATCGTTGTACGAAAGATCAAGAGTTGTGAGGCTTATCATGTTCCGGATTTCACCAGGAATTTCACCACTTAACTGGTTTCTTGAGAAATTGAGAATGCTTAAATCTTTGAGCTTGTCGACTCCGTTCGGGATTTCACCGGTGAGACTGTTCCGACTGAAATCAACCGATGTAAGAGAAGTACATTGCGAGATCGAAGGTGGGATTGGACCAGTAACATTGTTGTCACTGATGTTAATCTTCGAAAGCAACTTGATATTAAAGATTTCTTCAGGGATTTCGCCTGAAAACCTGTTCATTTCCAGAGACAAAACTTGCAAACTCCGCAAATTGCCGATTGCCACAGGGATTTTACCGGTGATCCAATTGTTGGAAACTTTTAACTGACCAAGCGAAGCACCGGACATATGGGACGGAAGCTCACCGGAGAAGAAATTGTCGCCTAACTCGATCATACTCAGCAACGGTAAGTTGAAAATCCCGGCCGGGATTGTTCCATTGAGAAGGTTTTTCATGATACGAATCTTTGTAAGAGATTTGCAGCTGCCGAGTTCTTCAGGGAGTGGACCAAAGAAGAAATTTTCCATCATAATCAAAGTCTCCAACTTCCCTCCTTTACATAAATCCCTGGGAATCAATCCGGTGAGATGATTCGAAGCAACGTCAAGCCTATAAAGCTTTCCGTTCCGGCCAAGATTCTCAGGCAATTCAAAGGTGAAGTTGTTTCCCCACACTTGAAACACTTCGAGATGAGGATAATCGCCGACGAACGATGGAATTGAACCGTAGAGATTGTTCTTGAACAAGTTTACAAGTGTAATGTTCTGCAAAGCAGAGAAAGTGTCTGGTATCTCGCCGGTGAGTTCATTTATGGATAGATCAAGCGATTTCAAGCTGACTAAACCGGAGAGTTGAGGAGGAATACGGCCGGTGAGACGGTTCAGTTGAAGGAACAATGAGTGCAAGCGTTTCAAATTGCCCAGACTCGCGGGAATCTCACCGGTTAGATTACAGCTTGCCATGTCGAGAAGTTCGAGTTGACTCAATGAACCAAACTCCGGCGGAATCCCTCCATCATAAGCGTTGAAGTATCCGATTACCAAGTATTTCAGGTTTGTTAAACGAGCCAAAAACGCTGGGCTTTTCCCTGTTAAACCGATGCCGTTAAGACCCAAATACTCCAAGCTCTGAATCTCGGAGTACTTCTCCGGTATCTCGCCGATAAAAAAGTTGCCTCCAAAAGATAAATGCTTGAGATTTTTTAGGTTCACGACCTCCATGGGAAGAACACCGGTGAAGTTATTATTATAAGCGTCGAGAATCTCAAGCTGAGTCATCCCTGTAAGTATTTCTCCAGGGAAACTTCCCTGGAAGACATTGTTGGAGATGTTGAGTATCTTAAGAGAGGTTAAATTCGCCATCTCCGCCGGCATCTTCCCGGTAAGACTATCGGACGAAATAGTAAGGTTGACGAGCTTGTTGAGCAGCCCAATTTCAGAAGGAATGGTGCCAAAGAGAGGAGCGAAGGACACGTTCAAAGCAACAACACCGAAATCCTCGTCGCACTCAACGCCGGAGAAACGACAATGCGCAGACGGAGATGAAGAGAATTCCCAGTCGTGGAGTCCCGAACCTTTGGGTCCAATCATGGAAGACTTGAGCTTCAAGAGAACTTCAAGATGAGTATAGGCATTGCCGGTGACCGAGAAAAGTACATGAATCAAGAAAACATAAAGAAGATAAGTGCAAAAGCTTGTCATTTCTGGGGTTTCTTGGATTGTTCAGAACAGAGAGAGAAACGTAGAAGATAGAGATAGAGAATGAGTGCAAGTCGCTACGTTAAGTAGAGTAGTACTGTATACAGTGCCTTGCAAAAGAGAATCGTAGTTCCCAAAGCATCAAGCTTGGATATGAAATAAACAAATACTACAAAATCTGAAAGTCAGATACACAAGTATGGATTCATGGATTGCATGGAATCTAATTAGAAAAAGAAATCGAATTTTTCAATTAGATCAAAAAAAAAAAATTGATTCTTCTTGATTTAAATCGTAATATTATAAACTTGATTAGAATTAAAATTTTTAAATAAAAGGTAAATTTTAAAATAAAAATTCGAATAACTCAAATTTTTTTAATAATTAAGGGATGAAATTTTAAGTTTGAGTCGAGTACATGAATTATATTTATCACATAGAGTGAGCGTTCGATCGAGTCAGGTCGAGTTAAAAAAATTTAAATTAGTCGAGTTTACGAGTCTTGTTTCACTACTCAAACTTTATTTGAATTTTTTTCGAGTCGAGTTTATAAAATTCGAGTCGAACTTTCGAGTTTCTTTACAAATTTAAATGTAATTATTTGCAATGTTATAATATATATTGATTCTAATTTAAATGATTTTTTATATCTATATACAATACACATATATATTTCTTCATATTTTTTCATATGTGATATATATATATATATATCATATAGAAGAGAGATTCGACTCGAGCTTAAAATTGGATTCCCTAATCCCTAAAAATTTTGAATTATTCAATTTTTTTCAAGTCGAGCTTATGAAATTTCGAGTCTAACTAAAACGAGTCGAGTTTTTGCGTCGAGTCGAAAAAATCAATTTTCTCGAGTCAAACCGAGTTTTGCTCACCCTAATATCACATATAAAAAATATGAAGAAATATATTTGTATTGTATATGATTATAAAAAGTCATTTGAGTTAAAATATTGTTATTGATTTTTGCACTAAATCACCCAACTAATTATCATTGTTGTTAAAAAGGAGATTTAGATAACCAAGTTTTCTCTGCATATTTGCACGCCTCTTCTCTGCATATTTGCACGTTTTTCTCTCAGTTTTCTCTGCATCTTCGCACGATTTGTTTTGCTGAAACGACCTCTTTTCGGTTTTCCTCTCATGGCGGACATGGCTGAAGAACTGGCTGGTTTGACCTTGGAATCTGGTGAGGACGACCTTCTTGAAGTAGATCTGCCTGAATCAGAACAAAAGGTTGATTATAGTTTCTGCCTGGTGGGTATTTTTCTTACTACTAGTATTATTAATTTTCCCTCTATGAGATCTACTTTAGCAAATCTTTGGCGGCCTGTTGGTGGTATTTCGATCATGGAATTGGGTGATGGGCGATTTTTATTCCGGTTCTTTAACGGGGTGGATGTCGATCGGGTGGATTCAGGGGGTCCTTGGAATTTCAACAACCATCTGCTGGTCCATTATCGGTTAAAACCAGGGGAGGATCCAATGCTGGTTGCTCTAACCCATCTCTGTTTTTGGGTGTTTGTCTATGATATACCACATGGTTTTATGCTTGAAAAGGTCGCGCGATCGTTGGGAGATTTTATTGGAAAATTCATTGAGTGTGATTGCAGGGATGTCTCGCTCAGTTATAAAGGAATCATGCGCATCCGGGTGCTTATGGATGTTCGGTTGCCGCTGAAACGTCGGAAAAAACTTCTTCTTGGCAATGAAAAGCACCATTTTGTTCGGTTTGCTTATGAAAAGCTCACCCTCTTTTGCTTTATTTGTGGCCGGTTAGGGCATGGGGAGTTATTATGTCCGGTACGTGTTATGAAAGGACCTGAGAATGTTGAACGTGGCTGGGATCTCTCGCTGAAAGCACTGCATCGGAGAGCGACCGTTCCGGCGAGTATCTGGCTCCGGGAGCCTGTTGATTTTGGCAAGCAAAATTTGGGGGATGATCAGGACGGAAAATCAGGAAAGGAGAATTCTGCTCCTTTATTCTCGCCTACTCATAACTTCTCATCTGGAGGAGTAATTCTGGCCCCAAATATAGCTATGCATTCAAAACACCCTGCTGGTGCCACCATACCTATGGGAGGAATTAATGTGACGGGTTTAGGTGGAATTAATGTGAATGTCTTGAATGGTCTATCAGCTAATAGGGATGTTTTGATGGACCCTGTTGGGGAGGACAATGCCCTAGACCCTGTTGAGAGTTCTAAGCGTCAGCGTGTGGTACCCTCTGTTTCTTCAGTTTCTACTTCTATGGATTCTGCTGGAACATCTGCTCTTTTATCGGCAGACCTGAATGGACAGGTCAGCCGGTCCCAATGAAGATTCTTAGTTGGAATGTCCGTGGTTTGGGGAAACTGCGGGCTGTTAGACGTCTTAGGAATAAACTAAGAGAAATAAATCCCCAAATTGTTTTCTTAATGGAAACTAAATTAGATTCAAAGCGTATGGAAAATGTTCGGAATAAATGTGGTTTTGTAAACGGAATTGATATCTCTGCTACTGGTTCCCGAGGGGGTTTGTCCCTTGGGTGGAAATCGGATATTAAAATAAAATTACGTTCTTTTTCGGATTCGTATATTGATGTTGAAGTTATGGATCCTGATATCTCACTTAACTGGAGACTCACGGGTTTCTATGGTTGTCCTGTTACTAGTCTCCGACATATCTCTTGGGATTCCTTGCGTTCTTTGGGTGCTGACCAATCGTTACCATGGCTGTCTATTGGAGACTATAATGAGATATTGTTGGCTGGGGAAAAAAAGGGAGGTATGGTCCGATCTGCGAGACAAATGGAAGAGTTCCGCTCCGCTATTCAGGATTGTGATTTATCTGATCTGGGGTACAATGGCCGTTGGTATACCTGGGAAAAGGGGAAGTTTGCGGCAACAAATGTTCGTGAAAGGCTTGATAGAGGTTTAGCTAACCCCGCGTGGTGGGACCTCTTTCCATAGTTCCGGGTTTCTCACATCCCCCACTCTTTTTCTGACCATTGCCCAGTTTTAGTAGACACTGTTGGATGTGCTTCTCATAATCCAGTTCCCACCACGAATGCTTTCAGTTTCGATGCTAACTGGGTGTTAGAAGAGGATTTCGAACAACTAATTTCTACCTCCTGGTTGAGTGATCAAAGTTTCGTTCCAAGTAAACTGGAACGTCTAGCTTTATCTATTAAGAGCTGGTGTCGAGGGCTCCGGGCTAGACGCCTACGATCAAAGTGTTGAGGGAACGGTTAGAGGATTTATCTTTACAGGATCCGGATGATGACGCTCTTGAAGAATTAACTGAAGTAAAATTGGCTTTAAATCTAGAGGCGGATAAGGAGGAAATTTTTTGGGAACAACGAGCACATGTGAACTGGTTGCAACATGGAGATCGTAACACTACGTTCTTCCATAAATGGGCAACTTTTCGGCAGAAGAAAAACAGAGTTCGTAAGTTAAGGCGCAGTGATGGCAGTTGGGAGGATGATGAAGCTGCTATGGCCAATATGGCAAAAGAGTATTTTAGTGATCTTTTTACTAGTGAAGCTGTGGAGAATCCTGATAGCATTCTTGAGCTCATCCCCCGCTCTATTTCTAGTACAAACAATGCTTGCCTTTTGGCCCCTTTTACTAAGGATAACTTTTTCCTGGCTGTGAAGCAGATGGCTCCTCTAAAGGCTGCCGGTTTAGATGGTTTCCCGGCTCTCTTTTATCAACGATATTGGCACATTGTTGGTGACGATGTCTCATCATTTTGCAATCTTGTGTTACGTGGGGAAATGGTATTGGGTGATGTTAATTTGACGAGCATAGTTCTGGTCCCTAAAATCGATCAACCTGTTACTATTGATCAGTTCCGCCCAATAAGCTTGTGCTCGGTCCTTTACAAAATCATGGCTAAGGCTTTAGCCAACCGGATTCGACCTCTTCTAGACAAGTGCATTGATCCAACGCAGAGTGCGTTTGTACCAGGAAGGGCGATCACGGATAATATATTGATTGCTTATGAGTTTATGCACTCTATGAAGACTAAGAAGCAGGGTAAGGCTGGATCTTTTGCTCTAAAGCTTGATATGGCAAAGGCATATGACATGGTGAGTTGGAGTTTTTTGGAGAAGGTTATGTTGGTTATGGGATTCGATAAGGCCTGGGTGGATATGATCATCCGATGCATTAACTCGGTGTCTTATAGAATCAATTTTAATGGCATTATGAGTGACCCTTTTATTCCTTCGAGAGGTATCCGGCAAGGGGACCCGTTGAGTCCCTACCTCTTTTTAATGTGTGCTGAGGCGTTTTCGGCAATCATTAATCATGCGAGGAATTTGGGAGATATACGGGGTGCAAAAGCTGGAAGGTATGGCTATCCCATTTCTCATCTTTTTTTCGCTGACGACTGCATACTTTTTGGTGCCAGTAATTTCGAGGAGGTTGCTGCAATTAAGGATTTAATCATGAAGTATGAGTCTATTTCGGGACAAAGAGTTAATTTCCGCAAGTCATCGATTTACTTCAGTGGAAATGTCCCTCCCCGGGTGAAAGTGTCTATCAGCCGTTTCTTTGGGGTTCGTATCTCTAGTAACCCGGAGAAATATTTGGGCTTGCCGAACATGGTTGGTAGAAACAAGAAGGAGGCTTTTACCTCTTTGTGTGACAAGCTGATTAGACGCATTGAAGGCTGGAGCGTGCGTTTCCTTTCGATGGGGGGAAATGAGGTCTTTGTGAAGGCAGTACTCCAGGCAATCCCCATTTTTCCTATGCAATACTTTCTCTTTCCCAAAGCTTTGTGTTCTAGGCTGGAGGGTATAATGAACAAGTTTTGGTGGCGCAATAGTGGTTCGGGGAAAGGCATCCACTGGTCTAAATGGGAGGATATTGTTGTTCCGAAACTCTTTGGAGGTATAGGGTTTCGCAATATGGGTCAGTTTAATATTGTGCTACTTGCAAAACAGGGTTGGAAACTACAAACAAATGCTAATAGTCTCCTTACAAAAGTCCTAAAAGCTAAGTACTTCCGCAATGGTGATTTCCTTTCGGCAGAATTAGGCTCTTCTCCCTCCTACACGTGGAAGAGCATCTGGTGTTCACGGGGTCTTCTAGAGAAAGGGATGGGGTGGACTATTGGTAATGGGAGATCTATTGATATTTGGCAGGATGCTTGGGTTGACGGATTACCTAATGGCCGCATCAATGATCAGGCTCTTGATCTACAGTTTACAAAGGTTGCTGATCTCATTGATCACTCCTCCCACTCTTGGAAAATTGATATCATCAGTTCAATTTTCAATCCCCCTACGGCAGTGAGAATACTAAGTATCCCTATCTCTAACTATGACGATCCTGATGTTAGAAGTTGGAGGGGGGATAGTTCTGGGGTGTACAGCGTAAAGAGCGGTTACAAATGGCTTGTAAATGCAAACCTTGGGTTTCCAGGTTCTCCCCCGATAGTGGCAACGGATTGGTATACGGAATTCTGTAACTCCTTGTGGTCTCTAAAGTTACAAGCCAAAATCAGGATCTTCTTCTGGCGGCTAGTTCATAACTATCTACCAGTACAATCTAATCTTCTTGCTAGAAAGGTCAGCATTCAACCTCTTTGTGTTTTATGTGGTACTGGTTGTGAAACAATTAAGCATATGGTTCTAGAGTGTAACTTTATCAAGCAAGTTATGACTGGAGTTGGGATCAGATTAGGAGTTTTTCCTACTGAAGAGGGAATTACCAGATGGTTTGCTTATCTATTCGAGAATTTGAATCGAGAACAACAAGAACAAATAATCATAGCACTTTGGGCATGTTGGTTTGCGCGGAACAAAATAATTCATGAGAATACCCCTTACCATTCTACCCAGATTGTAAACCTCTGCCGTAGGACCCATCTAGAGGCGTCTCGAATATCTCCGCGTCTGAGTTATCCGTTTATTCCTCATTCTGCAGCTTGGATTCCCCCTATGACAGATAGAGTAAAAGTAAATTTCGATGCCAGTTTTTCCGAAATAGAGAGAACTTCCAAATCCGGGATTATAATCCGCAACGACAAAGGAGAAATTATGGCAGCGGCTACTTATCTCAAATCGTCGGTTGTAAACCCAGAACATGTAGAAGCATTAGCTTGCGAACATGCGGTTATTTTTGCACAGGAGTTGGGTTTCCGGCGAATCGAGGTTGAAGGAGATGCCCTAGGAGTTATCACAAAGCTGAAAAGTCGGAACTCACAACGGGGTTTTCTAAGTACCCTCTACAGGAATATTCACCGGAGGGGGGATAGTTTCGATTACCTCCGTTTCATGCATGTTTGCCGGGAAAGGAATGGAGTTGCACACGCCCTCACTCGCCTGGTTGTGACGTCGGACGAACCGTTGATCTGGGTCGAAGAGGCGCCCCGGTCGGTGCTCCACCTGGTCCGGCGAGACCAGTCAGGCCTTAATCCACCCTCTTGATGCCGCGATGGTTTATTGAACTCCGGAGTTTCTCTCATTCTCTCCGGCATGGCTTTTGCCATTGTTTACCCCTCAGTTTTGCTAACCGATTCATATGCCCAAGCCGATGCTTGGCGGTGGGGTTTTGTGTTCCAGAAGCTGCATTTTTTTTCTTCCATTTACTTGTCTCTCTCTTCAATTACTTTTGGTTTAAGTGTGTTGTAATAAAGGGACAGCTGGATTTTGGCTTCCCAATAAATCCCAATAAAAGCAGCTTTACCCGTTCAAAAAAAAAGAAAGTCATTTGAGTTTAAATTAATTAATTACTGTCATAACATTATAAATGTTTACAATTAAATTTAAACATAAACTCTAACTATTCAATTTGACACGATTTAATTCAAATTTTATAAACTCAACTTGACTAAAAATTTCAAATAAAATTTAAATTATAAAATAAAATTCATAACTCAACTAACTTAATTTTTTTACTAGACTCAAGAAAATGTTCACCTTACTGTTTGCAATTGCAATATAGAGTGGCCCCATGGTTATTGGTTCCCACCGTACATTACATGCAATTGAAAATGGAAGAACACAGAGAGGGTTAACGTTGAATTTACTAGTTTTTAAAGCTTGTCAGCTCTTTTATTTCTGCGAGTCAAACGTGAGGGGTCCGCCATGGCAGAGGCTTAAACGTTAACTCTGAACGGAGGGCTTACAAACTGTTAACCGCTAACGTACTCATCTGTTGAGTGTGCTTTGACGGCGTGATCCGCCGGTTCTCCATGCATTGGCCCCATAATAAATGCAGCCTGCAAAACTGTCAGGGACTCGGCCAGTCGGAAACCAGTTGTTTGTCTTTTTCTTCTTTAAAATTACTGGTGAAAATGTAAAACCATGAGAGTTTGAGGTTCGATTAGTGTATATTTTGAGGATTTGGGATTTGTGTTAAAGCCTGTGAATGTCCTTTCCCGGAGAGAGGGGTCTGACTCCGGTTTGGCTGTGAGCTAAAAGTCCACTCTTTTTGTTCTTTTCTCCGATCCGGACCGTCCAGAAAATTAGGGGACCATTGCCTTTGCCTTTTCTTTACCTGGGTTTCACTCCCTTATCCAATGCTTCACGGTCCAACTGCAGTCTTCTGGAACTCCACCTTTTAACCATCCACGTGTTCCATCATCAACGGCTTAAACTCCTTTTGGCTTTTACCATCTCACTCAAAATTTTGTCTTCTTCTTTAAGAAACATTTATGATGTTACCAATGAAACTTTTAGAAAAAAATAAAAATAAAAGATATAAATAAATAATAGAGTAAACTACATGAATGACCACTATATAATTACATATTTGATTTTTATTATTTACATATTTTATCAATTTAGTTAAATTTTAATTTAATTTAATAAATTTAATCTTCCAATCAAATGATGACATGTGATAAATTTTGGTTGGATGCAAAATATTGAAATAAATTAATAAAAACAATAATAAAATCAACAAATCAGATGGTGACACATGTCACTTGTGACAAATTTCATGACATGTATTATTTTTTAGGTTTTAATATCAAGTAACGTAATTAATATTATTTAAATAGTTAAGCGGTCTTATTGACAAAATTAAAAATATAGTGATCACAATAAAACATCCTCATAATTAAGTGGCTATTCATATAGTTAACCCTAAATAATGTCATCAATCTTAAAAGATTAACATCATAATAATATATTATTAATTATTTTATCACAACTCAGATATAATATTTTTATTTCAAAAAAAACTCAGATATAATATTTTAAAAAATTAAAACAATATTCATACATATAAAGCAAGTTCTAAATAAATCTTGTTGCTGAGGTCGATAATCTTAGTGGTATACCTAGTTCTCTTTTATTATAAAAAAAAAGAGGAAATCTTGTTGTCGAGGTTGATTCTCTTTTATTATCAAAAAACAAAAAAAACTTGTTGTCGAGGTTGATAATCTTGAAACTGTCTAGGTGCTGCAAACCAACTCGAAGTTCTTCGCTAAAAGTGCAAGTGCAACATGCATGGAATAGAAATTTTCTAACCAATATTAAAAATTTAAGTTTATAATTTAGAGTTAAAATATAATGTTAGGGTTTAAGAAATTAAGACATTATGTGTATTAAAGGTTTAAAGTTTATAATTTAAAATTTAATATTATAATTTAATATTTTTATTGTTATAATATAAAAAGAATCATCGAAAAAGAGTAAAAAACTTTTATCCTCCACCATGTCTCTCGTCAAACTAACTGGTTTGGCAAAAATGAATTGGTCACAAGATTTTGTTTGTCGGTTTTCCCATAGTTCTCCCAATAAAATATATATTTTTTTTTTCGTGAAGATTGTATTGTTTTAGGTTCTAGTTAGTCCTAAGAGTTTAAGACGGTTCTTTTGTTGAATAAAAATTTGTTGTCTTTTTTCGATATTCTTATTTATGTCTCACTTTAAAAAAATAAATTTATAATTTTGTTAGGGTTTATAGAATTAGGGGTTTGTTGTATTTTTTAGGATTTATAATTTAAGGATTAAAATTTAAAATCAAAGTTTAGATTATCTTTTTGATATTGGGACATAGAAAGTGAACCGAAAAAAGTAAAGGATTTTTGTCCACTTCTATTATTAAAAAATAGAGACGAAAAGAGTCGGTTACTTTTTAGTTCTTAAGCTGTGATCGACGGTGGTCAATTATTGTTTTTATTTTAATCTATAAAAATAAGCGTCTAAACTATATCAGATTTTTCAGATAAGTATCTAACGTTTTTTTTTTGTCTAAGTATGTGCCTAATGTTTCATTTTGAAACCTCTATAAAAAATTTCAGTCAACTATCGTTAAAAAATTACTATCATCTAATAAAAACGTGACATGTGAATTGTTTCTTAATTTTCATTTAAAAACCAAGAAAATCATTAACTTTTTTTACAACCCCAGACTTAATTTTTTTTCAAAACAACCCTAAAATCTTGAAAATTCTACTCTATTGTTGTCGCTTTCGAATTGGGTCTCGTCCTCTCGTCACACGAGTTACAAAGTTTAGTTCATCGTTCGTCGTTTGTTTGGTTGTTCGTTCATCAAGTTTTGATGATGCAAGGCTAGTGTTATTGTCTGCGGAGGGTTGACGAATGAAGTGGTGACTGGTAGTGGTTAACGATGGTCAAAGAAAAACAGTTTAGGGTTTAGTAATTTAAGGTTAGGAATTGTGGGATTTTTTGAGAAATTGAGAATTTTAGGGTTTAAATAAAACGGAAGATTTCTAATTTTTTAAAATAAAAGTTAAAAATAAAAATATGGCATGTGTCGTGTTTTTATTAGATAACGAAAAATGTTTAATGTTGGTCACGAAAAAAACTTTATAATAATTACAAAATAAAATGTTAGAGTCTAAACACTTACTTTGGTCGAAAAATATTTTAAACACTTATATGAAAAATAAGGTATAATTTGAGTATTAATATGTAAAACGAGAAAGAAAATATGTTAAGATTTTTTTATTAAATAAAAAATATTATATTTTTATATTAAGATTTAAATTTATACAAGATGTACAATATGAGAAGTATGTTATGATTTGATTATATATAAAGTTGAACTATGTCAGATTCATAAACGGCTGCATTATATTTCATCATTGAAAACATTGGTTAAGAAGCCACGATCTTTTCTACTGCAAAAGTGAAGCATTTAATAGTGTTATATTAGGTAATTATTTAAAATGTATTTTATTATATAAACTCATTTAAGAGAATTTATTTAAAAAACGTCATAATTATCTGATATAAACACCTTTATTCTATATCTTGTATAGTGATATTACAATTATATTCTTAAAAGTAGAGGCGACAAACTGACTCGAGACTCGATATCTGAACCAATTTTACTTGATTTAAGATTTAATATCGACTCGAACATGATGATTTAAAATTCGAAACAAACCGAATCGAATTAAAACCAACCCGATTTTTAGCTGAATCGATATGAACCTGATCCAAATTTTCAATCGAACAGAACGGACTCGAACCGATTTTCAGTATGATAATTGTGGGTAAATTTTGGATAAAAATAAATTTTTAGAGATTAATATGAACCAAAATATCCTTAGGATGTCGAAATATGTTACAATTTAATATATATATATATATATATATATATATAATTGTGGCTAAATTGAATTAAACTAAAACTTAAAAGTGAATATTAAGACTAAAATGCAACATTTAAAACGCAACATGACCTTCTGACTTTAAATTGAACGGTGGGATGGAAGGGAAAGAACCCACCTAATATTTTACATTAGGGGCAAATATTCTTTAGGCTTTCTGACTTTAGATTATTTTCTTTTAAGTCTCAAATTTTTACTTTTAGATTTTAATTTAATTTAATTGAGTCCTAATTTAGATTAATTTAATTGAAATTTCATATTTAGTTTTAAAATTCTTTTAATTATGTACGTGATTTATATTTCTAAGTTTTAATTTAGCTCAATTAGATACTAAATTTTATAAGTTAATTCAATTCGGACAACATTATATTATTATTATTATTATTATTTTTTTATTAAATCATATAAACTTTGATTTAATATAATTATACACAAAATTTTGATTTGGATCTAAACATATAATTGGACACATGAAAGTTGAAACTTTAATTTAGTTCAACTGTACACATCAAGCTTTGATTTAAATATTTAATCAAATTCAAATGCATAAATTAGCAAGTTGAATCGGAATTAATCTCGTAAATTAATAATCCTAAACTAAACCATAAATCGTTAATACTAAACAAAAATCATAAACCTTAAGGAATCGAATTAATCTCATAAACCAATAATCATAAGCTAAATCATAAACTATTGACACTTAACCACAAATCACTAATACTAAACCATAAACATTAAGGAATCTAAATTAATCACATAAACCAATAACCCTAAACTAAACACTAAACTATAAGCTATTAATATTAAACCATAAACTATGAATCATAAGGAATCATGTTAGCAACATTTACATATTTAATAATTTTTTTTTAAATATTTTTATATACTACATAATTTATAAATATAAAAAGTATTCGATCATAGTTAATCATGTACCTAAAATAGTAAAAATGTATTTTGTCAAGTTGATAACAAGTCGGGTAATATCATTTATTTACCAGGTTAATCTCGGGTTCGAGTTCATATCAGGTCGGATGTAAGTCGTGTTTGGTTATCACATTACCAGGTTGAGTTTGAGTTCAGATCGTTCTCAGGTCGAGTGCAGATCTAAATTTTCCAGGCCCAACCCGGGTTCAGGTCAACACCAGTTCAGGCTCGAACCGATGTCAGACCACTACCACGTAGAATCACAAATAATTCTAACTCAAGTCGATTTCAGTCAATTTTGCAAGTCAAGTCAATTTTTTACATCCCTGTTAAACATCATTTTCTTATAACGTTGCATGTCTCAAAGGTTCAAACATTGTAAAGCTTTCATTATCGAGCTTTGCCTTACAGCTGCAGCCTGCATGCAAATGAAATCTATGGTTCTGCCGTTGGCATTGGCACATTAATAACATGAAAATGGACATAGCATTGGGGATTGGCACCGTCGATCTCACGGGCTTCGGAAAGAAGCAAAAATGGAAAGAAAATCGACCTAGCGTTAGCAAATAGCCATGGGTATAGGTAGGAAGAATCTTTGGACAAAGGAGAAGGAAAGGCTATAATCTATATAGATACCGATACGTAATGATTCCTACTTTTACTAGTTTTAGCAAAGGTAATGGGCCTAATGGGAGTTGAGCAACGATTGATAGACTAGACCATTTTTACTTTATTTTTGAAAACAGACTACACCATTTCATATGGCAGAGGCAGTCATTTCAACAGGGTACAGTTGTGAATTGTTCATGAGATCTGAGCGGGAAATGATGATGTGAAGAATATTTCCTCAGAAGCGTTTCATCAATCAAAGATAGAGTGCAATCCTGGGGAAAGGTCACATCTGATCTAGATAGGGCTGTAAACGAACCGAACGTTCAACGAACTGTTTGTGAACCGTTCGATGGAAAGTTCGTTTATTTATTAAACGAACAAACATGAACAAAATTTTTTGTTTATTTAATTAAATGAACGAACACGAACAAAGGGCTTGTTCATTTATTTATGTTCGTGAACGTTCGGTAATCCGTTCGTTTATGTTTGTTTGTTTGTTTATGTTTATTTATGTCCGTTCATTTATGTTCGTTTATGTTCGCTTATGTTCATTTAAATTTATTCACATATGTCTAGGGGTGTTCATTATTTGGTTAAACCGAACTAACCGACCGAACCAAAACAAAATTGGTTAATCTATTAGATAATTTTAGGTTTCGGCTAATGATTAAGAGTTTTTTCAAATTTCAATTATTGATTAATTCAGTTTAAAATCAGTTAATTAACTAAATTAATCGAACTAACCAAAAATATTAAATATTTAACAAATTATATATGTTCATTTATGTTCGTTTACCATTTAAACGAACGAACATGAACGAACATGAACAAGTTACATTCTTTAATGAACGAACACGAACAAGAAATTTTGTGTTCGTTTATGTTCGTGTTCGTTCATTTGTTCGGTTAAAGTTAAACGAACGAACATGGGCACACCCTCATTCGTGTTCGTTCGGTTAACCTACATTTAGAGATGGACCGAGGGAGTAAGAGAGACGCTTGCCCCTTAAAAGTGAGCAAAAATTTTATGTCTTTAAGTGTACTATTTTTAGGGATGGATCGAGGGGGCAGTCGCATCTCTAAAAATTTAAATTTTTTTATACGAGCTAGAAATTTGTTAGAGTTTTTATGTATTTCTATTAAAATTTTATTTTTCCCTTTTAAAATTTTATAATTTATCTTCTTTAACCTAAAGTCTTGGTTTATTATACTTTTGCATTACAGAAAAAACTTAGATTTGCAAAAGATTGAGAAATTATTTGGATAATGATATTATGTTTTTTATTTCACCAAGTAAAAGAATAAAAATCTACAGCTTCTTATTGAAGCATAGTGAATATTGAAGCATAGTGACTAGCATAGTGACTCATCAGTCGGTTAGCAGGTTTCTCAAAGCTGGCAAAGTTTGTTGGTGATTGTTACTTGGTTGTTATTTCATTTTGTTATTTCTGGTTCATGAACAGCTGGGCCTTAACTGATTAACCACTATTGACTTTCTAGTCATTAGTTAAATCGGTTGGGCTATATAAACCCTTGAAGGGCACTGGCCCAAATTAATCATTTGGCCTACATCTTTTAAACAAAAGAAAATAAACAGATTCCTTTTCTTCTTTCTTTCGTCTTTTCCCCTTTCTTCTGTTTGGCTAGGGTTTTTGTTTTGCTGTATTTCCGATCATCTTCATCGACTTCCGGCAACCGCAATATGGTATCAGAGCTAGCGATCACCGGCCGAGTGTGTGTTCGTGTCTAATTCGTTTCATCTCTTTCACTTGCTGTGCTCAGATACGAACAGAGGCTCTCATTCTCTCTCTGTTTCGATTCACGTTTTCTCTGGTGAAATGGCTCCAGAAATTGTCAACGATGCTACAACTGAGATGGAAGCACTTCAGATTGAACAAGGCACGGGTTCCACGTTCGCAAATAAGCAAGTTAGTGTCAAATTAGACGATACTAACTTTCTTCTTTGGAAGCAGCAAGTTGTGCTGATGGTTCGTGGCCAAGAGCTTGAACACTACCTGGATTCAGAGACACCAATTCCTTCGAAAGTTGTCAAAGATGCAACAGGGAAGCTTGTCCTTAATCCAGAGTTTCGTAGATTCAAGAAAGAGGATAACGCTCTTGCCTCTTGGCTTTTATCAACCGTAAGCCCTACCGTTCTGCCGCGTCTTGTTGGAGCTGAAACGTCATCTGCAATTTGGTCAGTGATCTTGAATCTTTACTCTAAATTCTCCACCACTAAAATCATGAATCTGCATTGTCGTCTGCGTGCATTGAAGAAGGGTGCACAGTCGATCCGTGAGTATACTACACAAATCAAAGAGGTTTGTGACCTGTTAGCCACTAGTGGAAGTCCGGTGGCCGAGGTGGAGCAAATAGCCACTGTGCTTAACGGATTGACACCAGAGTTCGATCCATTTGTAGCAGCTATAACCATGAGTCGAGAATCTTACACACTTGAGTCTGTTACAACGGGTCTCATTGATGCATAATCAAGGTTACAAGACTCGATTCGTCTACCGGTAGGCATTAATCTGACACAAGTAGATAGTGAGAAGCCAAGGATGACATTCAGTTCTGATAAGGATGCTACTAGAAATGCATATGACCCTCGACAGCAGCAAAGAAATTATCAGTCTGGTGAGTTAGATTCAAGGGCGCAACAAAGGAACTATCAGTCTGGTGGGAGATTCAGAGGTGGTCGTCCACGTCTACAGTGTCAATTGTGCGAGAAGCTTGGACATCTCGTTGACCGTTGCTGGCATAGGTTCGATCAAGGGTTTAAGGGTGTGACTTCTCAGCAGTTCAAGGGTTCTGGTAATGTGACTCAAGCTAATCTGTGTCAGTTTGCTGATGAAGAGGTCTGTTACAATCCTTTTGTGGGTGTGGAGCTCAATACCAGTGATGATAAGGGTAATGCTACGGATGATACATCACAAGTAAATACACTCATTGCTCGTGGTGTGTTGTCTGTTGATGACAAGTGGTTTCCGGACTCGGGTGCAACTCATCATGTTGCAAGGTCTGCTGCTGCAGCTAAACAACCATACACTGGAACTGGTAAGGTTTTTCTGGGGGATGGTTCTACAATTGCTATATCACATATTGGTCGTTGCAATATTTCTACTGCTTCTAAGTCTTTATTGCTTGATCAGTTATTATGTGTGCCTAGAATTACAAGGAACTTGTTGTCTGTTTCAAGGTTTACTTCTGACAATTCTGTGTATTTTGAGTTTCACTCTAACAGTTGTTGTGTCAAGGATGAAGTAACAGGTGAGATACTTCTACATGGTACTCTTGAGGATGGTTTGTACTGTTTCAGTCTTGCTTGCCCTACTCAACATGATAGCCTATGCAATAATGTGAATGTGTCTGCTGCTTTTGCTAATACTGCCTCACCTAATGACTCAACAAATAATACTTCCACTGTTACTGCTACTAAACCTGCTGCTCAATCTCTATATTGGCTTTGGCATCAGCGTTTAGGACATCCCACACATCTTATAGTTAGTAAAGCCTTGAATAAAACTTTTACTGTTGATAAGAACTTGCTGTGTAATGCATGTCAGTTAGGGAAAAGCCATAGGCTACCTTTTGCTATGTCTTCTACTACTTACACTAGACCCTTTGAGCTAGTTGAAGCTGATGTATGGGGCCCTTCACCAGTTAAATCTTTAGGCTATCAGTACTATGTTTCCTTTATTGATATGTACTCAAAGAACTGTTGGTTGTTTTTGTTGAAAGCTAAGTCTGAAGTGTCTACTGCTTTTATGATGTTTGATGCAATTGTTGCCAATCAATTTTCTGCTTCTATAACTGCCTTACAAACTGATGGAGGAGGTGAATTTGTTGCTTTATCCTCTGTTTTAGCTAATAAGGGTATACAACATCGCATTACTTGCCCTTATACCTCTGCTCAAAACGGTGCTATAGAACGTAAGCATAGGCATATAGTGGATACTACTTTGACTTTATTAGCTAATGCTTCTGTTCCTCTCCAATACTGGTCATTTGCTGCCTTGAGTGTTGTCTTTCTTATCAACAGACTTCCCACTGATACCTTAAATGGAATGTCTCCTCATGAAAAGTTATATGGTACCAAGCCTGACTATCATTTGCTTAAGGTTTTTGGTTCACAGTGTTTTCCCTGTTTGCGTGATTACAACAAGCACAAGTTTTCCTTTAGATCCCAACCTTGTGTCTTTCTTGGATACTCACCAAAACATCGTGGGTATCAATGCATGGATTCTTCTGGTCGGATATATGTTTCCAGACATGTCAGGTTTAATGAGGCAATCTTTCCATTTGCTTTAGAGTCACCTAAGTCTTCTACTCGAGATAAGTTCTATACTTCTGTGCCTCTTGAAGTCCCTGTTCATAGTGATTCTGAACATGTTGTTTGCCCATCTAGTGCTCAAAATACAGATTCAATTAGTGTTGAATCCACTGCTGGTATAGATGTAACTCTGATAGATACCTCCTTTTCTTCTCCCGAGTCCCCTTCTCATCCTATGGGATCTACTGAGCCTGTTTCCACTTCTTCATTCCCCATTACACAAGAACATGCTGCTTTCTGTACTGCTGATGAGGCTGCAGGGGGTGCTGATGAAGTTGCTGTTTCTAATGAGGAAGTTGATAGCAGCTATGATGGGGAGGTAGCAGGGTCTTCTGATAATATGGGTGATTGTAATACAAATGAAGGATTGTTTGCTGATATGGAGGCTGGGCAGTCTGAGAATTTGTGTGATACTGCTGATGTCTCTCAGAGCTCAATGCAATCTCTAGGTTTCCCTATTCATGAGTCCACACCAGTTTCAGACTCCTTAGTTCATACTTCTGATACACCTTCTTCAGCTAGTGATCATCATGATGTTGCTGATGCTGATATTCAACCCACTTCAGTACCTACTAATACACATAGTATGGTTACGAGAAGTAAAGCTGGAATATTTAAACCTAAGGTTTACAGTGCTGAGCATCATTACACTCCTGACACTGTGCATCAAGCCCTTGCTCATCCCAAATGGAGTGAAGCTGTCCACTCTGAGTATAATGCTCTTCTAAATAATCAGACATGGGATTTGGTTCCCCTTCCTCCTGATCGAAAACCTATTGGTTCCAAGTGGCTCTTTCGTATCAAGTTAAATTCGGATGGTTCTGTTAGTAGATACAAAGCTCGACTCGTCGCGAAAGGGTATTCCCAGGTTCCTGGGTACGATTTTGGAGAAACCTTCAGCCCTGTTATCAGGTTCTTCACTGTCAATGTTTTTCTTTCTGTTGTTGTTACTAACAGATGGGTTGTGCATCAAGTGGATGTTAACAACGCTTTTCTTAAAGGAGATTTGTTTGAAGATGTTTACATGTCTCAACCTGCTGGCTTTGTCCAAAAAGCTCCTGATGGATCAGACCTCGTTTGCAAACTTCGAAAGGCTCTCTACGGTCTTCGACAAGCCCCTAGGAATTGGTTTTGCAAGCTGAAGGAATTTCTCTGTGGTCTTGGCTTTCGTTGTTCCTGTGCTGATAACTCTTTATTCATCAAGTCTGCTTCTGATGGTCTGACTTATATTGCTGTGTATGTGGACGATATCTTAATTACTGGGGCTTCCGAAGTGTACATACGACATGTGATTCATGAGCTTGATGTCAAATTCTCTCTTAAAGATCTAGGCTGCATTCATTATTTCTTAGGAATTGAGGCAGTTCATTTTGGTCATGGTTTGTTTCTTAATCAGAAAAAGTTTATTGAAGAGCTTCTGATTAAGACTGATTTATACAATGTTAGATCTGTTGATACACCTATGATTTCACTGCCTAAGTTGAGTAAAGATGTTGGCACTGAATTTGTTGATACTCAGCTATATCGTAGCACTGTTGGAGCCTTGTTGTATGTGTGCCATACAAGGCCAGATGTATCCTTCGCAGTTAACAAAGTCTCACAGTTCATGCAACATCCGATAGATATACATTGGGCAGCTGTAAAACGAATTCTCCGTTATCTCAAAGGGACCCTTGAGTATGGTATATGGTTTTCACCTCAACCCATGCCTTTGTGTTTGCAAGTTTTTACTGATGCAGATTGGGGGAGTGATATTGATGATCGTAGATCTGTCTCTGGATATTGTGTTCGATTTGGGTTGCATATGCTGTGTTGGAGTTCTCGGAAACAGAGGTCAGTGTCCAGATCCACTGCAGAGGCTGAGTATCGTAGCCTTGCTGATGCTACGTGTGAGCTACTGTGGGTGCAGACTATTATGGCAGATATGGGGATTGTTCTTCCAGATGTATCTCAAGCCTGGTGTGACAACACTAGTACAGTTGCATTGGCTGCAAACCCTGTTCTACATGCGAAAACTAAGCATGTAGAACTTGATTTACATTTTGTTCGAGAGAAGGTGCTTCGACAACAGCTTCTGGTCAATTATATCCCTGCTCAAGATCAAATTGCGGATGTATTTACCAAACCACTTCCCACTGCTCGTTTTGCTGAGTTAAGAAGGCAGCTCAATGTTTTGGCCCTGTCACATGTTCGAGAGGAGGCAGAAAGTGGGGTGAATATTGAAGCATAGTGAATATTGAAGCATAGTGACTAGCATAGTGACTCATCAGTCGGTTAGCAGGTTTCTCAAAGCTGGCAAAGTTTGTTGGTGATTGTTACTTGGTTGTTATTTCATTTTGTTATTTCTGGTTCATGAACAGCTGGGCCTTAACTGATTAACCACTATTGACTTTCTAGTCATTAGTTAAATCGGTTGGGCTATATAAACCCTTGAAGGGCACTGGCCCAAATTAATCATTTGGCCTACATCTTTTAAACAAAAGAAAATAAACAGATTCCTTTTCTTCTTTCTTTCGTCTTTTCCCCTTTCTTCTGTTTGGCTAGGGTTTCTGTTTTGCTGTATTTCCGATCATCTTCATCGACTTCCGGCAACCACAATACTTCTTTGTGGTGTTATTTTTTTAATATTAAAAAATCAAATCTTAAGTCCTAATTATAATGTCTAAATTCTACACTTAATATTTTAAATCTTAACTCTAAACTTAAATTTTAATGACGAGCATAAATAAAGACACCAAAAAAAGACATAAGATTTCTATTTCCAAGTAGAGACATTGCTACAGTAAACGAGAATGTTGACAAAAAACTGAACGATTTTAAGAAATATTCGAAAAGGGACGACGATTTTAAAATTTCAACTAAGAAAATCTTTTTTTTTAAATGACGGGCCTCGTTAAAATCCCCCTCTAATCCTAAGTTGGGGGAAAAGAGTGCCCTATTTATTCATCCACAAACGGGGTAGAAATCAGAAATACACGATAAGGACCATACATTGGATAAGTTCCCGCAACAACATACATTACAAAGACAACCTAAAGCAGCCCAATTTATTCATCCACCTGGAACCTACTTAACATCGCCAACCCCACGGAGAACCACGACCTTCCCGAACTTACTAGGTTGAAAACAGTCCTACTCGATTCCTTATCCACTGCCCATACGTCCCTTTGTTAAATGCGTAGAATTCCCCCTAAACAGAAGCTTCCACAAAGCCCACACCTCAACATTGAAAAACAGCGTACAATCCAGCGATGCTTCTCGCAAAACTCACATCGCAACTTTGGAAGATTTCAGTTCAATATTACACCGGTTTGGAAATCTGATGAAATTCAAAATAGAGGGGACAGACTCAGGCCATTTGCTCTTACACCAATATCCGATCCTTAGAACCATAGAGTCACGCACAGTCTTTTCTTATTAAAGACTACTTCATTTCTTTCCAACCAAAGAAAGCCAAGTTTCACACTGGTTTTGCACGTTTCCTGATGGGTAAACTGTCCCATGACAGCAGCAAATCCTTTACATTTGCAGGTAACACCAGATGGACTTTCCACTGTGAGCACCAATATTGCCATAGTTTCCAGGTAAAATAACACTAGCAAAAGAGATGTTCGCACGTTTCTTCACTAATGCCACAGAACACACAAAGGCCATCCATCACCTATATTGACCATTCCTCGCCTTCTAAGTGAATGCAGAATGCAATGTAAGAATTCTGTCAAGGCTAGCTCTCCAAACAAAGGTTTCGACTTTTGGAGGTGCTAATTTCGCCCACACAAGCTTCCAAAAATTATCCACGGAGGAAACAACCGCTGAAACCATTAAGCAATAGTCTTTCGAATTATAGACCCCATTCGTTGCTCCTTTCCAGTGAAGGGTATCCTTCACATTAATAACCAACTGAATATGATTAAGAACACCTAGAAATTCGGCCCACACCCTTTCTTCCCACAGAAGGAGTCTCCTTCTTAATTCTACTTTCCAGCTCCATTTGCCCCCAACAAAACAACCAAAATCGCAAACTCTCCCCACCTTGTTAATGGCCAGGTTATAAATTCTTGGAAATGATGTCTTTAAAGGCAGAAGCTGAGACCAATTATCATCCCAAAAGCTGATCGAACAACCATCGCCAAGTTTGTAAGAGATGTTCTTAGTGAAACTTTCTTCCGGATTAAGAAGTGTCTTCGTAATGTTTTTCCATACCCAAGATTGCTTCCTAACCACTGAATTCACAGGGAGCAGAGTATTATGCTGATAATCCCTCCAAAGACTTTTCGGTTCGAGACTAAACCTCCATATACACTTGTTTAATAGAGCCCTATTTTTTACCCTCTCATCAACCAAACCCAGCCCGCCAGCTTCTCTAGGCTTGGAAACATTCTCCCACTTCACCCAATGGATCGGTCTCGGTGTATTGGGCCCCAAATGAAATGGGCAGTTAGCTTATTTAATTTTTCCAATTCAAACAAACTCATATAATAGATAGGGAGATTATTGAGAACAGACCTGACTAGGCAAATTCTCCCAGCAATAGAAAGGCACTTACGTTTCCAACCAGCCAGTTTCCTTTTCACCTTTTCAAGAATCGAATTTCACAGCTGTAAAGAATTCCTGGGCGCTCCCAAGGGTAATCCCAAATAAGTCGAAGGGAGGGTACTCGAAATACACCAAAGACTCTTAGCCCATTCTACAACGCAGCTATTCTCCACCGAAATACCATACAAACTGGTCTTTTTCAAATTCAAACACAAACCATAAGCAAGCTCGAATAATCTCAAGGTTCTTTTAATATTTACCACATTATCTCTATTTGCTTTCGCGAAGATGATCAAATCATCTGCGAATTGAAGATGAGAGATCCGGAACCCAACATCACCAACCGAACCAAACCGAACCGAACCGAACCGAGCCGGCCGGACGGCGGCGGCGGCACGCGAGGACGTCCCTTGTTCTTTCCCACTCAACAAGGGATGGAGGAAGTATGGGTATAAATACCCTTCCCTAGCTATTTTCCCAACCAATGTGGGATATAGCTTTGGTAACTCTTGAAGCATTACCAACATTCCCCACTAATGCGAAAGAATTCATCTGTATCTCAAACACAAACCTCCTCAGACGAGCAGTAGCGGAATTAGTTGCTTAAGCACTAGTGAACGTATCTTGAACTAGTACATAGTGATAATGAGCGATCCTTCTCTTAGATAAGTGAAACTAGTCTTGAACTTTCTAAGATAGGGGTAAACTCATAACACACAACTAACTCCTTCATCTACTGAAGTTCTCGATGTGTAAGATATATATATACACAAGTGTATATTTGGCCATCTTACCCTCAGGATTCTAGTAAGTGTTTTAGAAAAACGGCCCAACGTTTTTCATAGAAGGTGGCTAATCCTTCTCACTTACATAGGTTATTTCATCAAGTTTATCACAATATAAACCACCCTGAATCTGGGCTATGAAATAATTAAGAACCATTTGTAATGGCTCAACCTCTTATAGACTTATGGTGATTTCTTCAAGTCCATTTAAAATGAACCACCCAGTCTTGGGATAAGAAATCATTAAGAATAAATATTCAACCTCATTGTCGGTGAATTCAAAATGTCCTTCTCAATAGGATCATTTTAAATTTCATTAAGAGTTTCTTGAAACTCAACCTTTCTGGTGGTAAGTTCATCTTGTCCTTCTCAATAGGACAACACATTCATACTTGTGTTATGAACTTATTAAGAATAAGTATTCAACCATGATTCGGTAAATTCATCAAGTCTTTCTCACAAAGACCACCCAAAACATGGGCTTTGAATTTATTAAGAGTAATAGTACTCAACCTGGACATGTACATTATTCGTCATAGGGATAGGCAGTGAGAAATGTACACTATGAGTCTTTTCATGGTTTCGTTTGACCATATTGAACTTAGATAACTAAGTTGGGTGTCCACCATGAATTCCTCAACCAATGGGCTTTAAACCCATCCCCCTTGACGAATCTAGGACCAGTTTCCGACTTAACCCTTTGGTAAGCGGATCTGCTAGGTTTCTTTCTGACTTCACATACTCTAAAGAGAGTACTCCATTCCTTATTAAGTGTCTAACAGATTCGTGCCTTATGCGAATGTGTCTCTTTTTACCATTGTAAACTTGACTTTTGGCTACACAAATCGCGGCTTGTGAATCACACAACAAGGAAATAGGAGGAGTTGGAGTTCCCCACAACGGAATATCAGCTAACAAACTCCTTAGCCACTCAGCTTCTTGCCCAGCTAAGTCAAGAGCTATAAACTCTGACTCCATAGTAGAGCGAGCAATGCAAGTCTGTTTTGAAGACTTCCATGAAATTGCTGCTCCTCCCAAAGTAAATACATACCCACTCGTAGAGCTTACTTCATCACTATCGGAGACCCAGTTGGCGTCACAATATCCTTCTAATGTAGCAGGAAAGCCAACAAACTCAAGTCTCCAGTCCACAGTACCCTTAAGGTACTTAAGTAAGCGTCTAAGAGCAACCCAGTGCTCATTACTAGGGTTATGAGTATATCTACTGAGTCTGCGAACAGCATAGGCAATATCTGGCCGAGTATAGTTCATTAAGAACATTAGACTGCCAATTATTTTGGCATATTCCATTTGAGAAACGCTACTTCCTTCATTCTTGAAGAGATGTATGCTAGAGTCATAAGGAGTTCGAACAGGGACGACATCAAAACTGTCAAATTTCTTTAACACTTTCTCAATATAATGTGTCTGGCTTAAAGAAAATCCCTTTTCAGATTTGATTACTTTGACTCCTAAGATTACATCGACTTCTCCCAAGTCAGTCATCTCAAACTTAGTGGACAAGAAACTTTTTGTTTTGTTAATGGACTCAATGTTAGTACTGAAAATCAACATGTCATCAACATACAAGCTTATGATAACACAATCAGTACCAAACATCCTCGAATACACGCATGCATCCGAACCATTCACAACAAAACCAAAACTAAGAATAGTTTTGTGAAATTTCTCATACCACTGTTTAGGAGCTTGCTTCAGGCCATAAAGTGACTTTTTAAGTCTACATACTTTGCCTTCCATACCAGGCGCCTCGAAGCCAAGAGGTTGCTCCATATAGATCTCTTCATCTAGATCCCCATTCAAAAATGCAGTCTTTACATCCATTTGATGTACTTGCAACTTGTGAATGGAGGCTAGTGCAAACAATGCACGGATCGTTGAGATTTTTGTGACGGGAGAGTAAGTATCAAAGAAGTCTTGACCAAATCTTTGAGTGAACCCTTTGACTACTAGCCTTGCCTTATACTTTTGGATAGAACCATCTGGTCTAAGTTTCTTTCGAAAGACCCACTTACTGTTAATGGTTTTAAATCCTCTAGGCAAGTCAACTAATTCCCAAGTATGATTAGACATTATTGATTCTAGTTCATCTTTTATAGCGCTTTTCCAAAAACTAGCATCAATAGATCGTATAGCTTCTTCGTAAGTTTTAGGATCCTCATCTAACAGATATGCTTGAGCTATATGATCAGAAAGAGTGTCTAAATCATTTATCTCAGAAATAAAGGAAGTTATGAAGTCTGGTCCAAAAGAGGTTTCAACTCTTTGTCTCTTACTTCTTCTAGGCTCAAATTTAATCTCTTGAGAAGACCTAGCAGACACACTAGAAGAAGTGGATGGCAAGCTTTCTATTTGTGTTTCAACATTTAATCTAGGTTTCTTTAGAGGAAAGATATCTTCAAAGAAAACTGCATCCCTAGATTCACAAGTAGAGAAGTCTTGCAGAGTCATGAATCTATATGCGACACTGTTAGAAGCATAGCCTATAAACACTGCATCAACGGTCTTAGGTCCAATGGTGGACTTCTTAAAGTCTGGTAACCCCACTTTGGCCAGACACCCCCACACTTTCAGGTATTGTAAATTTGGGGCATACCCTTTCCATAATTCGTATGGGGTAGAATCAATTTTCTTATGAGGTACTCGGTTCAGAATATGATTAGCCGATAGAATGGCTTCCCCCCACATGTTGTCAGACAACCCAGAACTTATCAATAATGAGTTCATCATCTCTTTTAAAGTTCTGTTTTTCCTCTCGGCTATGCCGTTCTGTTGAGGAAAATAAGGGGCTAAAGTTTAATGTATTATGCCATTCGTCTCACAAACCTCTTTTAGAAAATTAGATCCATATTCACCACCTCTATCAGACCTAACACGTTTTATTCTCCTATCTAACTGATTTTCAACTTCTGTCTTATAAATAAGAAAGAAATTTTCAGCTTCATCTTTAGTTCTTAGGAGATAAACTTTTGTATACCTAGAAAAGTCATCTACAAAAGTTACGTAGTAGTGTTTTCCTCCTTTACTTTCAGTGTTTCTAAAGTCTGCTAGATCAGTATGAATAAGTTCTAACAGTTCAGTCTTTCTTTTAGAAACACTTTTAAAGGTAGGTTTTGCATGCTTGGCTTCTACACAAACTTCACATTTATTATAGTTTGTTGTGTCTAGTTTGGGCAAAATATTCATATTCATCATTTTCTTTAAGGATTGAATATTTACGTGTCCTAATCTAGCATGCCACATATCAACAGACTCAACAATATAAGCAGAAGTGGTGGCTTTATTATTTTCATTAAGTTGAGTTTCTATGACAAATAAACCTTCGCTTAAAAAACCTTTCCCAACATAATCACCGTTACGGGAAAGTACAAGTTTATCTGCCTCAAAAACTAACTTAATGCCTGCCTTATTTAAGAGGCCACCACTAATCAAATTTCTACGCAGGGCAGGCACATATAGGACATTGTTAAGAGCCAAAGTTTTACCGGAAGTCAGCTTTAGTAAAACCTTGCCTTTGCCCATCACTTGAGAGCTGCTGGAGTTCCCCATGTACACACGTTCACCATTTTTCGCGTCCTCGAACTCGGTGAATAGCTCCTTCTTTGCACAGAAATGTCGAGAAGCTCCAGTGTCTACGACCCACTCGGTGTTCTTCTCTACGAAGTTGACCTCCGAAACCACCGCAGCTATGACATCATCATCCATGTCCTCCGCGACATGCATGCGTGGTCTGGTTTCGTTCTGGCGGTCCAAGCGGTGCTGACATTGGTACGCCTTGTGACTGGCTTGCCCACACACGTAGCACTTCATGGTTTTCATGTCGTGCTTAGCCTTGTTGGGCTTCTTGAAATTGGTAGTCTGCTGTGGTTTGGGCCTTTTGTTCGGAGGGCCTTTCTTAAAGGGCCTTTTGGACCCTGAAGCAGCACCAGACTCAACAATGTTAGATTTAAAAGATAAGTGACTAGAGTTGTTCGAAACCTTATCTTTCAACCAGTTGGCCTCCTCGATTTTCATGTGACCAATCAGCTCCTGAAGTGGTATGTCCCTTTTCTTGTGTTTGAGGGAGTTGCGGTAATCGGACCATGATTTTGGCAACTTCTCGATAAAGACATTGGCTTGCAAAACTTCACACATTTGCATGCCTTCCGCTATGATGTCCAAGACAAGATTCTCATAGTCATGGACTTGGTCCATGATGGTCTTGTCGTCAGTCATCTGGAACTTCAACCATTCGCCCACGACATATTTTTTAATCCCCGCATCATCGGTGCCATACTTGGTGTCCAAGGAGTCCCATATTGCCTTTGCACTCCTCTCCTTTAGGTACATATCAAATATTTTGTTAGACATGTGACTTAGGAGATGGCCACGGACCGTCTTGTTGTCCTTCTCATATTTGGCAAAGGTGGCAGCAGCAAGGACATCGGCGGCAGCATCAGTTTGGCCTTGGTTATCGGCAGGAACAGCAACGGTAGGTGGTGCAACTGGTGGTTCGTTGAGCAGCACATAATCGAGGTCCAATTGCTCAAAGAAAATCAGTATGCGCTGGGACCATCTACGGTAGTTGCTGCCATCTAAAGCATCGAGCTTGGAAAGATCGGGAATGAGCTTGCTTAGTGCGGATGAAGATGCCATTTTGCAGAGTCGGAGAAAAGTTTTGTTTCTAAATTGTTGGTAAAATGGACTGCAAAATCGGCTGTTAGCACTGACTGGAAAATATCAAATACAACGGTAAAGAAAAGATTATGAACCGTGTCGTGGTATGATGGCCACTGCCTTAGAAACAAAACTGCCCCGAACAGTGTAGTCGCTTCACAGGCAGAATGTCCCCCGAGGTGCACACGGACGCTCCTGAAATCGTACACTCGACTCCGGAGTGAACAACAGTGGCACTGCTCGCAGGATGCTCAAATAATAGAGGAAAAACAGAGAGAATTGAAGTGTTTAATGTGTTTGATCGGATGTCTCAAATGGTGTATGAAGCACCTCTATTTATAGGCCGGATGTTACTGTGCAACGGTCGTTTCATTGTGCAACGGCCGTTTCACTGTTCAACGGTCGTTTCACTGTTCAACGGTCGTTTCACTGTTCAACGGTCGATTCACTATGCAACGGCCGTTTCACTGTTCAACGGTCGATTCACTGTGCAACGGCCGTTTCACTGTTCAACGGTCGATTCACTGTGCAACGGCCGTTTCACACGTTATCAAAAGCCTATAAATAAGAAAAAATTCTTTCACATATATTCTTTTGTTCATAAGAAAATTCCTACGAATTTTTCTCCAAAAAGAATATTTACGCGCGCGTACGTGTCGAAGACACGTGTTAACACGAACCGAACCGAACCGAACCGAAACGAACCGAACCGAACCGAACCGAGCCGGCCGGACGGCGGCGGCGCGCGAGGACGTCCCTTGTTCTTTCCCACTCAACAAGGGATGGAGGAAGCATGGGTATAAATACCCTTCCCTAGCTATTTTCCCAACCAATGTGGGATATAGCTTTGGTAACTCTTGAAGCATTACCAACATCCTCCACCTTGAGCCGAATCCCATTTTATCTAAAATGTGATCCAAGAAAAGCCAATCAACGGTGTCGTATGCAAGTTTAAAATCAGCTTTGAATACTATAGACTCATCCTTTCTCCTCCTTAAATCCTCGATAACCTCGTTTGCAATCAGAACACAATCTGAGATTTGTTTGCCAGGTATAAAAGCAAAATGATTTTTACCCACGACCTCATTTAGGCACTGGCGGAGCCTCCTCGAAAAAACCCTCGCTAGAATCTTATATAAGCTGTTAACTAACGAAATGGGTCTGAAATCTTCCACTTTAACTGGATGATCCTTTTTAGGAATCAGCGATATGAAGGAATGGTTGAAGTATTTGTCCTTTACCTTCCCTTTGTAGAACTCGTTGAAAAAACTAAGCACCTTGTCCTTTAAGTGATGCCAGAATTTTTTTTTGTAGAAATCCAGATTAAAGCCGTCAGGCCCTGGCGCTTTGTTGCCATCGGCCGACCAGATTGCATCTCTGATTTCATCTTCAGTAAAAGGGGCTTCCAATTTCCTTGCAGACGATGCACGGATTTTCTTCAAATCGCAGTCGAAGTTCCTTATTGGAATTGTATCAGATCTATTAAAATTAGACCTGAAGACTTCCTCAAATATCTCTAATAACTGCTTCTCATTAGATACCACATTGTCCTTCCATTCAATCGAATGGATAAAATTTCTACTCCTCCGTAACGAAGCTACTAGGTAAAAGTACTTTGTATTCTTGTCTCCGTCTGTAAACCACTTGACCCTCGATTTCTGATGCCATTCGCGCTCTTCTCTCCGGTGACATCTTTTTTCGACGACTACAAAAGTCGTCTAATTTTTAGTTTTTCCAATAATTTCTTCATTCACTGTAATAATATCTCTACTTAGTGAAATAATTTTTCATCCACCTTACATTATGAAATAAATACTTAATATTATTATTCAAAAAAATTGCGAAAAGAAACTGGTGGATTGTAAAAGTTATTAATCAAGTTCGTTTTTCTTTACATGTGATAGATTTCCTTTTGTTCATTATTGATGTTTAGAAGAAAAAAAAAGTGAGGGAAAACAAGAAAAATCCACTGTTAGATTCCTTTTTTATCATTATTGATATCTTGAAGAAAAAATTAGGTGAGAGAAAAAAACAAAAAAAATCTATTGAAAATTTTGAAAACTATTGAAAAAGTAAACAAATATTAATTTTTATCATTGAAATGTCATTTTTAACTATTATTATATTTATGATAAATATTAATGAAGTTCGTTGAAGATAGAATTTTTCGAATTTTCACAAATTTTCTTAAAGTTATATATTCAATACACTGACAGTAGAAATTTTTATTTTCCACAAGCGCCTTAATTTTAAGGTTTAAGGACTTAATTTAGGGTGTAGAGTTTAGGGGTTTGGGTTTAGAATTTATGGGTAATTGTTAAAATTTAAGGGTTAAGGTTTAAAGGTTAAGATTTAGGTTTTAGTGTAATATGTTGAGGGTTTAGGTTTTAACATATAAACTATAAATTCTAACCCTAAATCCTAAATTCTATTCACAATCCTTAAATTCTAAACTACTAAAACCTAAACTCCTTACCCCTACACCCTAAATTAAGTCCCTAAACCCTAAAATTAAGGCGCTTGTAGAAACTTTTAGTTTCCACCGCCAGTGTATCAAATAATTATCCTTTTTCTTATAGTAACTAAAAAAAGTTGTGTAACTTTAGAAGTCGTCTAAAAAACACAAGAACTTTAAGTAAATTTATAATGGGGAGCGGTTCGAATATCTTGATGACTTCAAGCAAATTATTTTCAATTTTTTTTTTTGTCAATGTTCAAACATCTCTAGTTCGCGAAGAAACATTCACCATACTTCATAAAATAAAAAATCTTACAACATTATCTTGACAATATTACCAAATTTAGAATATTATAAGTATTAATAAACTCATCAATATTTCTCGTAATTACAACGGTTGTTAAAAATAAAATTTACTTTATTACATTATTTTTTTGTATTTATCACAAAGATAAATTTCACCAGATGTCTCTTATGTTTAAAGCTTGTTTTATTTTAATTATTAAATTTTAAAAAAATATTCTTACCATTTATATTTTTTACCATTATTTTTATGGCACTACACCAGACCTGTTCTATGGTGACGCTATTTGTGGCGTTTTTGATACAAACGCCGCCACCATTTCACTTATAACGGCGTTTTTAAAGTAAACGCCACAAAACGGCAATATTAGCGGCGTTTGTACAAGAAACGCCGCCATAGGGTAACATATAGCGGCGTTTGCGCCAATAAACGCCGCAATATGTTCATGTTAGTGGCATTTTCTATCATAAACGCCGCAATATGTTCATGTTCGTGGCGTTTTCTATCATAAACGCCGCAATAGGGATTCGATATAGTGGCGTTTATCTAAAAAAACGCCACAATAGTATAGCTTTTGTGGCGTTTATTAATAGAAACGCCGCCATAGATTTCTTAAACCCTAACTACAACATTTATTCTCGATCGCATAACGGATGTATTCATGGATAAACAATTAATGAAATTAAAAGTTCAATATAGGGATTTGTATTTTTAGTCGCATAACGTATGTAATCACGGATAAACAATTAATGAAATTAAAGGTTCAATATAGGAATTTGTATTCTTGGTCGCATAACGAATGTAATCACGACCATTGTAAGTATTGAGATCGTGAAATTAAAGGTTCAATATAGTGACACTATATAATGTTGGTAATGCTTAAGCTGAGAGAACCAAAGGCAAAAGCCTATATCCCACATGGGTTGGCAAAAAGATTTGTGAAGGGTATTTATATCTAAATTTCTCCCCTCCCTTGTTGAGAAGAAAAGAATAAGGGACATCCTCGCGCACCACCGCCGCCGTCCGGCCGGGCTCGGGCTCGGGCTCGGGTAATACGTGTCTCTGACACGTACGCAAAAAGTATACCCTTACTGGCGCGAATGTTGTCTTTTTCTCCAAACAAAATAATTCTTATTTATTTTATCATATACCTTACTGGCGTTTTTAATGGAAAACGCCACAAAAGGTATTAGGTTAACGGCGTTTCAGTTCATAAACGCCGCAAAAGGGTTTAGGTTAACGGCGTTTTAGTTCATAAACGCTGCAAAAGGTATACCCTTACCGGCGTTTTAATGGAAAACGCCGCAATAGGATTGTGTTAACGACGTTTCAGTTTGTAAACGCCGCTAGGTTAAACTTAAATCCCCCGAATGTCAATCTCAGACAAATTTATCGTCGAAATTAAACTTAAAAATACCCAATTCGCTCTGCCCTAGCCCCTCGCTGTCGAACTTCAGTCCTCGCCGTCGACCGTCCGTCCTCGCCGTCGACAGTCCCTCCTCGCCGTCGACTGCCCCTCCTCTCGCTCAAGCTTCTCTGCCGTGCTTCCAGGTTAGTCAATTTTTCTTCTCTGCCGTTTTGCTTCTATGCCGTCGACCACCATTTCCGCTCTGCCCTAGGTTAGTCGTGTATAATAGATATAGGTTAGGCAACATAAACGGATGAAAGAAATACATACCAAACTGATTAAACAAGATTGTGTTTGCTAATGAATAAACAAGGAAAATCATGATTAGGTTAACCAGATTGTGTTTGCTATCATCTTTAATGACTTCAATTTCAAATTTAACTAGATCCCAAGTTACCAAGACAAAAATCTGTAACGAAACTTCCATCACAGCTTAGTGTCTGAAATAAGGGTGAAACCAGAATTAAAACGAAAACTTAATCTAAATTTCGGTGTAATTTGTACTGTAACAGCTTTTTGCACTGTAACGAAACTCCCATCACAGCTTTTATTCAAATTCTGCATCACTAAATGTGATTTTACTGGTTTCAGGAATTTCCTTTTCAGTTTTTTATTTATGCTCTAATTAGTGAAATTTAAGGTTAAAATTTAAGGTTAGTGTCTAGGGAATTAGGTGTGAGATGCATCTTGTAAAGGTTAAACTTAGAATTTAAATTAGATAATTAGAACACAAAAAAATAGATAATTAGATAAGCAGCAATTCACAGTTAAGACAGTTAAGCATTTTTGTTTTTTCTGTTAGTATAAGCAGCTTATCAAACACATTCTAAGCAGCAATTCCACCCTAACATTATAAACACATTCTAAGCAGCAATTCTACCCTTTTTTTAATGGTTCGGCGTATTGTGTGAAAAGGAAGATGATAAGCAGCTTTTTGGTTATTTTCCTAGGCCAAATTCCCACTAGCCAACTCCCATGCATGACACATGGTTGAATCTAATTATTATTGATGTTCAAAAAAAGGAATTTAATTATTATACAACCTTTACTGTTTCCACTATCCAAAATAACAAATAATTGAACCCAATTTTTCAAGTTAATAGATCAGCATCCCGACCTAACAAATAAATACCTGAACTGATATTTACCCAATTGCTTCTTTTATTATTTATAATTCTTAAGTGCGAATTTGCTTTGTTTGGGGTTAACAGATTTTTAAAGACGAGAATCTGCTGGTGTTCTCCAGCTGATAATCCAACACCAAGCACCACTGGTCATCTCAATTCAGGTATTTATTTTCTTCTCCTTTTCAAAACATAGATTTTGTCTTTGTTTTTCTAAATAATACAATTTGATAGTTGGTATTTTTTTTTCAAAACAATTTGATATTTGGTTGAGCTACAATTCTAGGGTTGACTGATAGGTATTTTATATCTTTAATTTGGATATGACAGAAATTGAAAATGGATAGGAGTTGGATGAATTTGCCAAGGGTAAACGCTGACTATCGAAATGGGGTAGAATATTTTCTGAATTTAGCTTTTGCAAATGCAAGCCAAGAAAATATGATTCTTTGTCCCTGTAAGAAGTGTGCTAACGTTAATTGGCACTTTCGTGAAGTTGTGCACGAGCATCTAGTTATTTTTGGCTTTGTTCCGGGTTATAGAAAATGGACATTCCATGGAGAGTTGTCATCTCGTACAGCTTCTTCCACGAGCAATCCACCTTTTCATTATAATTCTCATCATGGATATCCTAGAGAAGATGACATGGAGGGTATGTTACGAGATGCATTTAATATGCAAGATTATCATCATGGACATTCCATGGAGAGTTGTCATATCGTACAGCTTCTTCCACGAACAAAAGAGGGTTGGTATGTTGTACTCCGTAACACTCCTAGAGACTTGATAGACATCGGTGAAGGAAATAGAGATGACATTGAAATAAGATCAGAAACTCTACCTTTTGCAGCGCAAAACCTAGATAGAACAATCCCTAGTTCTAGTTCACAATTCCAATGGGTTCGAGAGGACATGGATGAAGATTTTAATGAAAACTAACTGCATAACAATGTAGTAAGTTTTATATCGTAACTTATTAATTTATAATAGTATTGTTGTCTCTAGTTACTAAAATGTCTTTTGTTTATTGTAGATACTATGCCTAGGAGGAAATTAAGTGATCTGCGGATAGTTCAAGCATCGAGAGAGGGGGAGGAAACAAATTATGATGATTTGTCTGGTGTTGTATCCTCGCAAGTTCCGGAGACAGTTAAAAATATAGAGATTGATGGTAATGTTCAACACTTTATTTAAATGCTAGTTGTTTGTTATTATTGACTTTATATTAAAAATTGAATATAAACAATTATTTCTTATATAGGTGGAAATGGTCGAACTCGTAAGAGTAGAGGGCGCACGACGTTGAATGAATTATACAATCTTCCCGCTGGTGAACGCGTGAAAGTTTCAAGAAACGATGTCGGCCAACCCATTGGGGCAGAAGCAGGTGTTCTGGGCAGTTACTTAGGCATTGTTGCACGCAATCATGCGATTTTGCCGATTAATTATGAGTCATGGCGTCAGATGCCGAATGGTAACAAAAATCAAGCTCTGGAACTTGTTAAGGTAATAATGTCATTGTAATAATAATCTATTACAATTTAAAATAATATTTATATTTAATGCTTTGATTGTATCATTTGTAGGATAAATTTTCTTTAGAAGTCTCAGATGATTATCTGAAGCATGCATTAGGGAAAAAATGGAGAGACAGTAAGAGTTTCTTGAAGAAGACATATTTCAAGAAGGATCTCACTCTTCAAGAGAAGCTGCAAAATATCCCGCCGGGAATTATGCGACATCAATGGGAAGATGCAGTCAGGTTTTGGAGTTCAACAAAAGGAGAGGTATGATCGATGCACTTTAAAAAATTGTCATTATAATATTAACTTTATATATAATGCAAATTTTAAATTGTAGGATCGAGAGCGCGTTGGAGTTACTAGCAGACAAAAACAAAAGTATACTCACACCGCTGGATCGAAGAGTTTTGCTCGTTTAGCTAATGAGGAGGTATTATTATTTTTAATTATTGATTAATTTTTAATGAATTACTTTATTGGTTTAATATTAATTTTTATTATACGTTGTAGCAAATTACAACTGGCACTAGCATTGGACGGATAAAGCTCTTCGACATTACGCATACAAAAAAGGAAGGCTCTCCTATAACTCTCGAAGCTGCAGAAATTATGGTATGTTAATTAGACAGAAAATTTTGATTATATTATAATTAATATCAATTGTATAAAATTTTGAGTTGATTGTCAGGAGAAATTGAGGGAAAAGAAGATCGAGTATGAAGCTACAGCTTCAACTAATGGTTCTGTTAATATGGAAGAGATCGAGAATCAAGTTATTGTTGACGTCTTGGGTCCTGAAAGATATGGTCGGGTTCGCTGTCAAGGATCATTCGTTACCCCGACAAAATATTTTGGGGTTAACTCGTCTCAGTACATGCCATCACAGAGCCAATCTTCTCAAGCAGAAGTTCATCGGTTAAAACAACAGTTATCTCAATTTCAAGCTGAGGTAGCAGCGAGAGAAGCTGAAAGAGAAAGAAAAGAAGCTGAGAGAGATGCTGAGATAGCAAGAAATGAAGCCGAGAGAGAAGCAAGAGAAGCTGAGAGACAAGCAAGAGAAGCTGAGAGAGAAGCAGCACACCAAAAGCTTCAAGAAAGATTTGAAGAAATGATGGCGATGTTGCAGAACCAACCAAAGAAATGATGGCGATGTGTGAACTTAAATTCAAATGGTGGACTACATTTTATGAACATCGTTTGAACTTTCACTTTAATACTGTAGACTTTGAATTTGTTATTGTTGTGTTTACTTAATTGTTGGAGTTTTATGGATTTGATGCTGAACACTTTGAATTTGATGTTATTATGAATTTATTTTACAGGTTATTTGGGTATTTACATTTTTAAAATTTATTTTTATAGAAGCAGTGAGTTTAACGGCGTTTTCAAGGAATAAACGCCGCTAAAAATCCATAACGTATTGTGGCGTTTCTAAAAAAAAACGCCTCCATAGAGCAGCCAATGCCGGCGTTTGTGTTCACAAACGCCGCTAATGAAGCATCAGTCCCGGCGTTTTATTTTACAAACGCCGCTATAGACCATTCACCTTTTGCGGCGTTTGTATATTTAAACGCCGCTATAGAATAGCATTACCGGCGTTTGTATATACAAACGCCAGTAAAGAACATTGACTTTTGCGGCGTTTTTATATACAAACGCCGCTATAGATCAAAACCTCTAGCGGCGTTTTTGCGATATAAACGCCGCTACCTATTGCGACGCT
Source organism: Hibiscus trionum (assembly GCA_030270665.1). Lineage (NCBI taxonomy): Eukaryota > Viridiplantae > Streptophyta > Magnoliopsida > Malvales > Malvaceae > Hibiscus > Hibiscus trionum. Next base: position 5,164,811 of record BSYR01000016.1, read on the forward strand.
ACTTTTTGCGGCGTTTTTTTTAACGCCGGGAGTGTTTTTAGCGGCGCTAAGAAACGCCGCTATAGGGTTATAAAAACGCCGCGAAAAGCATGTTTTGCTGTAGTGTGGTCACCCGACGTTAGCCTCCGTTACTTGGGTAAGGAAGAGCTGATATGGCGCAAGGTAAGTTCCTTGGTCTTACAAACTTGGTTTGAAATCTAGAATTAAAAAGAGTAACTCGATGGTATTGATTGGCTTAATTTGATTTGTTTTGCAGGTGTTTCAGGGGATGGTTTTGGGCAAGGGACATAGCTTTTGATAGGGGTAGATAAAAAAACTCGGTTATCTGGTCGAACTTGGTGAATTTTTACTCGGAACAAGTTTTGGTGGGATCGAGACTAGATTCAAAATTTAAGTCCTGATTATGATCAGGATTAAATCATGATTTTTTGGACCCGGTATTTGGTGGGTACCAGTACTGGTATGTTAGGACCACTTTAGTTGATGTTTTGGTGGATGTAGACTTGGAGTTTTTTGTATGAATATTATGAGTATGACTGGTTTCAAGACTTCAACCTTCAAGCCTATAATCTGACTTTGTTATTTAATATTAGGGTAAACTACACAAATGACCATTGAACTATGGGTTTGGTGTCAAAATGACCACTATATTATTTTTTGCCGCAAATGCACCACACAACTATTTAAATGGTTCCATTTTAGCCACATGTCGTTAAAAAAACGAAAAAGTTGACGGAACTGTTAAAAAAGTTGGTATAATTACACATTTGGTCCTCTATATTTATACAATATATCAATTTAGTCCTAATTTTAATCTAATAAAATAAATTAATTATTCAATAAGATGGTGACAAGTGTCACCACCTTATTGGGGGATTTTAATTATTTTTATTTAACTAAATTAATTAATTTTTCCCTCCAATCAGGTGGTGACGGAACCTTGGGATGTAGTACGCGCAAGTTTGCCACTGAGCCAAGCATATACTTGTGATATATAATACTAATAATAATATATGTGTTATACATACAGAGAAAAAAAAAAACAAACAATATGCTGATTCCAAGCATAAGCACGAGCTGAAAGAGCAATGCCAAATCATAATCAATGAGTGGCATCTCCAGGGTTGGGTGTCTAAGTTTCAGGTTATAATATTGTAAAATAGCCTTAAGAATCAATTCCCATGTATCTGTCTAGATTCCGGAAAGTATTTCCAATTTTTACCTACAAGGAGTTCACAATCCAATACATGACTGAGCAGGTTGGAATATATTCTTGCAGAAACAAACATGTAGATGTCATTTAGGAAAGATAACTGATCTAATACGCGTCGTGCTTGCTATGTTATTGGACGATATAGTATACCTTAATAATCTGCAGGATAAGAAAACCGATCCACACGTAGAAGAGCAGGCATACCTTTTTCCAGTATATGTTTTGCAGTAGAGGTACCTGGATTGAATATAACAACAATAGGAAATTATTACAAAGATTATACGAAAACCAAAATGTTCTTTAACTTACTTCCATCTGCAATTTGAAGTTTAGCATAATCCATTTGCTATGATTTCAATTGACATAATGAAGCTTTTTTTATCAGTAGACCTCTATGTACTGTAAAGCTTATTTCTATAGTTAACGTTTACTTGGATGAGAATCACTAGGTTGGACTCCTCTGATTCGGACTTAGCCGCCTCCTGAAAATAGAATCTCAACATTCTCATTAACAATCTTATACAAAAGGGAAGTAGCCTTTGCAAAACTTGGAGAAATGGAAAATTATACCTTTTTAATCGTTGTCTCTTTCTTCCACCTTTGAATAAGGCTTTCGTTGATGTACCTAGCATCGATAACCACTTTTTTCTGATTTGAATAACCGAAAGCGTGTTCTTTCCATATCATCCGATTACCACTATTGATTCTTAACTAAGATAATATCGAATAAGTACGAATAGCCGAAAGCGTGTTCTTTCCATGTCTCCAGGGTTGGGTGTCTAAGTTACAGGTTATAATATACTGTTGAACCAGCTGCACCCATGATCATACCTGCAATCATAAAAATCCTTGTTATAAACATATGATTAGTGCTAAAGAGTAAAGACTAAACAATCAGCGTAAAAGCTCGAGTTTTACAATGTTAATCATATTGTGATCACGCTTGCTGCAGACTAACAATGGATGAACATAAGCATATTATATGAATAAAAGTTGAAACTCACACTTGGAAATGGCGGTGGACGACTTTGGGTCGAAACCTATAATGAGAGACAGCATTGGCACTAAAATTCCACCACCTCCGACGCCTCCAACGCTACCCAACGCTGCACCAAGGAACTCGACAATCGTCCCCACGACTACTTTCCAACCAAACTCCATCTCCTGCTCAAACAATGATTCAATTCACATGTATCAAAGTTAACAATCCTGAAAAGCATTAACCAGATGTTGTATAGATAATCCAACTTACAGGCCAGACAGGTTCATAGCCAGAATTCCCACTTTGCCAGAGGAAGTTGACAACTCCAGCAAGAGATCCTTCTAAGGGCGAGTATATTGTTTGTTTTTTCTTTCTTCATATATATAACACATATATTATTATTAGTATTACATATCATAAGTATATGCTTGGCTTAGTGACAAGCTTGCTCGCGTCACACCCCCAAGGTCCTAGGTTCAATTCTTACCAAGGGTAGTTCTTTAGTTTTCATTTTTGCTACTCCAATCAAGGTGACACGTGTCACCACTTGATTGGAGGGGGAAATTAATTAATTTAGTTAAATAAAAATAATTAAAATCCCCCAATAAGGTGGTGACACGTGTCACCATCTTATTGAATAATTAATTTATTTTATTAGATTAAAATTAGGACTAAATTGATATTTTGTCTAAATATAGAGGACCAAATGTGTAATTATACCAATTTTTTTAACAGTTCCGTCAACTTTTTCGTTTTTTTAATGGCGTGCGGCTAAAATGGAACCATTTAAATAGTTGTGTGGTGCATTTGCGGCAAAAAATAATATAGTGGTCATTTTGACACCAAACTCATAATTCAGTGGTCATCTGTGTAGTTTACCCTTAATATTATTATTGGTGATTGATTTTTTTTTCCGTGCAGCTCAAATTTTCTTAATAGTAGACCAATTGACCGGGTACCCAGTACTGGTACCGGGATCAGTTCTTAGAATCTGAGATTCGGTTAACCGAAACTGATTTCAATTTCTAAAAACTGGTGGCTATCGAGACCAGGACTAATTCTGGGTAAATTGACCGGATACTCGATCTTGCTGACCCCCAACACTTGAGAACACAGCCGGTTCACATAAACATCAAGCAGTGGCATTAAGGGTAAGCTCACACCACTGTGGTTTTTGTTTGACAACATTGACAGAAATAATGGGGGTGGACCGGTGGAGATGTAGTGGCAGAGGATGAAGGTGGAGGTGATGAGGTGGTTGAAGGAGGAAAAGAGGATGAGGTGGTTGAAGGAGAAATAAAACAAATGACGTGTATTACATACATAGAATTTTTTAAAATTTTAAAAGCACCATGTCAACTCTCTTACTTAGGTAACGAAGACTAACACTCAAGTAACCAAAACAATAACAGTGAAAAACGTAAATGATAAAAATAACTTTTTTAATAAATGATTAATATAGAATAAACCCTAAACATAAAAAATCTCCGGTAAAATTTACCTTTATCACAAAGGTTATCCAACCTATAAATTTTCAAGTAAAATTTTTCGTTTTTACCCACTCTAAAACTTCCATATATATCCATATTTTTCACTTTTTATATGCTAATTTCAAGTATTTAGAGAGATATTTTATTAGCAAAAATAAATTACACATGTCACTCTATTATATTACAAATAGGTTATAATAAATTACCCTTCTTACTTTGAATCTTAATTATTTTATTAATAAATTTTTCACCCTTCCACATTTTTATCATTCATACCAAACAAAGCCTAAATCTTAAACAACCATTGAAAGTCGCGGTTGGAAAACATTTTTAATTTATTGTTGGGTAAATTACACTATACGTCTCGCCATCTATTTCAAAAAGTTATAATCTAGTCACTCAATTTTGTTACAAATGAGTTATTTGGGTTTTGAGATTCTCAAAGATTGGGTATTTCTTTTAACGATCCGAGCGATCAAAGGGTTGTCTTTTGAAAAGAAGAATATATCTCGATACGGAGGTCATTTGCTAGTGGAGGCGAAGATCAAGGTTCAAAAAACTTAAATGTTTTGGTTTGATTTCGTGACTTTTAATTGTGATTCTCGGGATAATCAGACTCGTCTCAAAAGATGTATAGGCCTTGTGATACTTTTTAAAATGAGTCTCTTAAAATATTTTATAATAAGGTGGAATTGTAAAATATCAAAATTTAATATATTACGATTGTTTCTTACAAAAAAAAAATTTCTCAAACATATGAAACTAAGACAATGTCACAAAGCAACTATATAATCGTGACATTTTATTTAGAAAGTGTTATCCTCCGAACGCTCTTAGAAGCAAAGTCGTCAACTAAATCTTTATAGTCAATTTTCTCTAAAATATCATTTTCAACCGCTATTAATACTAACTCATTAAGCCTTTCTTGTGATATTGTAGAGCGCATATAAATCTTCAACAATTTCAATTTAAAAAAAAATCGCAGACGTAATTGTCACAAGAATAGTAACAAAAATTCTATATGCAATAATAGTATTAGGAAAAATATTACCTTTCGAAAACCTCAAAATTTTCAGTGGCCCCATTTTTTCAACATGAAAAAAATTTCTTAATAACCTCAACTCCACGTACAATTCATTTCCATCAACATCAGGTTGTCTTTTATTTTTATGAATAGACTTAAAATATGCACAATGAGACTTTAGACTTCTATCATCTAGTGACTGTAACTTATGAGAAGTAAACAGAAAGTCAATTTTTTTCATAGTCTTGGTATTGTTCAATCTTCTATTAAGAGAAACAACATCTTATCAAACAATATATAAAAGATAATTAACTCTAAATGATTGAAATTAGGATATAAATAAGAAGTAATTGAAGAAGATTGAAATAAATAAGATTTTTTGCCCGTTAAACACTATAAATTTGGTGAGTTTTTTTTAGGAAGAATTGATTATAATTAAATTCTTGAGATAATAAAGGATAAAACTAGAAGATTTTTTTACGAAAATAATTTGTTTTAGATTAGCGGATTTTTTTTTCAAGATGTGGGTTCCCTAAATTTTGGGGCTTTGTGATGTGTCACGTGTTACACTTGTGCATAGACAGGTCTAAATATTTACAATTAAATTTGAACCGAAACTCGAATAACTTCACTTGGTTTTCATAAATTTGACTCAAAATGTTTCAAATAAAATTAGACTAACTCAAAATATTTCACTCGACTTGATAGAATACTCACCTCTAGCGGAATTATGACGAAACATATAAAGGATTAATTACCAAATTTTAAATTGATAAAGATCTAAAACAAATATTTAAATAAAAAAGAGATTAAGACTTAAGTTTTCTACTTTTAAATTTTACCGGGGTTTAATAGGTATTTAAATAGTTTGCTTCTTGTTCTTGAGTTGTATTTCATGCATATCCCATATTTCAATGGCAGCGAGGCCAAATTTGCAAGGAAATTGATAGTTATTGACATTAACAACAACATATTCAAAGGAGAGTCAAGAATCTTTGATGAACAGAAGGGAAGTGAAGAAAAAAAAAACGAAGTGACAGAGCTGTAGTTGCTAGTATCAGAAAAAATCTGGACTAGTCTTCTTTACAAACTTTCCCAAAGCCAAAATAGTTGTGCATATCTAAGAAGTTCTCCACTGCATCTCAATCTGAATCCGACCGTTCTTCGAGTCGATGAGATGATATTTTTCATTGATTCTTCTGTTGTTCACAACATCAGCTAGGCTTATAGTAACATACCCCAAAGATTCCTGGTAAAACATGTCAAGTGTTATTATACATAAAGATCTATATGGTGAAAAGAAAGATTTGAAGTCATCAGGATAAGCAATGCTTGTCGTAATGAGACGAGAGAGAACAAAAACGAAAGCAAAAAGAAATGCAGTGTGCACCTTGGGATGCAGTAGCCCTATCCTGGAGGACGTACTGAATACTTCGACGTGAATTTTATCATTCACGGGCGGTTCATCCACCATAAACTGGAATTCCTCCTCCCATCTTGGATCTCTGCTTTTCTTTACACGCTGTATCGACAAATTCCGGATGAGGAATCGAAATGTATGGTAACTAACAAGAACACAATGCTCAGACAAGGCAAAAATATAATGCATTCCGTAAACTGCACAAACAGACTTATGCCGATTTATCAATGTGAATTATTGGTTACAACTTGTGCATGTGCTCCAGCATGATTTATCAAATATTTCCAAGATTTTAAATGGTGACATCAACAGTTGCAGCTGTAAGAATATGGAATTCTATCAAAAAGTAAGATGCATTGGAAGTTTGGAACCAAATTTTCACACCATTGCCTTTTAGCGAAACCATTCTTGAGGGAAAAAGAATGAATGAAAGAAACAATGCTCGAACAAACTAATTTTACGGCATATATTTATGGCATACCTTTGTTTTTTTCTCCTCCCCTCTGAATAAAAGTTGCACATGTGGGTTTGTGTGGTTCTTTCCTTCGACATCTTCCGCTTCATGCACAATAACTACGAGTAAACCTCCACCTGCAGGCGTTCCTTCTGGAGCTTTTTGTACCATAGCTGAATCGTCAATGCCATCTGGTATCTCATCCTCCTTGAAAGGTTTGTACAAGGCTTCCAAGACGAGCTGCCCACGTGACTTCTCATTTTGTTGATCATTCGGGTCCATATTTTTGAGCAGATCGAGAGTCAAAACTTTTGGCTCATCGGGTGTAAGCTCTTTCAATGGAACAACATTCATGCCCATCTTTTCGTGTTTGCCAACCTGAATTGAAGTTAACATACAGCTTGAGGAATACATGTGGAATGTACAGGGGCATGCAACATGATAGAAATCACAGAGAAAGCGAAAACCTACTAATACTATCAATCTACAAGATACATTAAAAGTATCATACCTGCTCCCAGTCATAGACAATTATCTCCAACGCTTGAGTGATTGGATCTTTAACAACAAAATTAAACTCCTCGTTCCACTCGGGGTTCAAGTTGCTTTGTTTCACAGTAGTCTTCTTTGCGGAGAGCTTTTCTTCTGTCAATTTTAGTTTCACGTAAGGATCGGATTTTCCCAGGAGGTCTTTCTTTTTAAGCTTCATTGCCCTCACAACTTTCACATCAAGAATTCCAACAGGTTTCTTCATGGCTCTGTCGATTTGAGGAAATTTTAGAAGGTAACACATAAAGTCTCATCTGTAACTTGTCGAAAGCCGGAATATGCACACTTACTGTGTAGGATCCATTATTGGCACTTGTAAGGCTTTAGGCCATAGGTACATATTTGCAACTTGGTCCTTTATGAGCTCCTGGAGAAATAGAGTATCATTATTAAGGACAAAGAAGAAAAATGACGCGTGATCGGATGACCATTAGCTATGAGGTTATAATTGCGTTCTCCATCACAAAATTCGATCGATTAGAAGAAGAAACAAGAAATAGAAGTATTACCTGGACAAAGCTGTATAATCCAGGAATGGCCATAACATCTGCCCCGAGTAACTTAAGCCCAAAGTCGACGTGTGGCTGCAAATTAAAATGGAAGATTAGGAAAAGGGAATTGAAATAATGAGGCTAGAAACTGAGATCTCTATAGATAATATTACTAGACCGGCCTGGCCGATGTTTTCTCCTAAACATATTATCCTGAAACTGAACCATTAAACAGCATAGCAATCGGAAAATAAAAACATGAACAAAAATTAATAACATCAGTTCATAATATATTGATATGATAAACACATTAGAAAAACTTTCCTAATGAGAATGATGCTTAGAGAGAAGTATCATGCATAAAATTTATAACATGGTCTGTAAGAACTTGTAATGAAGTACAAACTTTATTACAGAATAAAATAACCATGTGTGCCTTGTAATGAAGTAAAACTTTATTATAGAGTCAAATAACTATGTTTACGATGTTAATAACAGCACACCTTGTCCATTAGGGAGACAAATATGTTGGCAAAACAAGGAAAGACGCTGAGCAAAGGCTTCAGAGTGATTCGAGGAACAGCAAAAACTTGCAAATCAACAACCTGAAAGATCAGGAGGAAAATAAAAAGTCAATGTTCCTCACTTGAAGCACCAATTTCCATCTAGATCTTGCTGAAGCACTTTGTTAAGGGTGCACATATGTTTGTTAATGAGAAAGAGACGGACAGAATGCGTACATTTCTTTCTTTTAATCAACCAGCACACTAGCAAATACCTGAACAGTGGCTTTTAATCCAAAAGCTTTAACTGCGATAACGATGTTAGGATTCCCTGCCCACTTTAATGATGGTTCCATAATAATTTCCTTCTCATCAGTGACATAGACTTTCATTCCTGGCATATGATAAAATCAACAATGAAGGTAATTCTATCAAAATTTGAGTTGGAATTACTCAGAGAAGCAAACGAATAAAACACAATTCGTGCAAATAAGCTAAAAACTCAACCACCATATGCTTGCAAGTTGTTAAATTGAATGTTCTGGAATGGACTACTTTTCAGTACTTTTCTTGAATAATTGTACAACATAATAATAAGCCTCACGGCCATTTTTTCAGACTCGTTTGCTTGTCTAAAGCATAACCAAGACATATGATACAACGTGAACACATTTCATATGTCATAAGCAGTTGTGATTATGTGTGTAGAATGTATTGTGGATGAGAAGTCAACCTTGAAATGTTGGTGGTAGGGTGCCTAAAGTAAGCGTTTCAAATTCAACTGATTGAATTTTGTATTTTGGAATCTGTTCAGCAATGATAGGCTTTGCTATGTTCTTGGCAGTTGCGCAAATTGCCTTGACAAACAAGTATCGACACTTGTTAATGTATTCAATAAAACAAGGCCGAACAAATATAAGAGAGGACATAATAGGTCAAAGATCACTGCAGTTACACATACCGTGTCTAGATAAGGCCACATGTTCTCGATAAATTTGTTAAGCCAATCAACCTTCAGAGAAACAGACAGTTATTACCTTGGTGAATAACTTAATGCACTTAGGACCTAACATACAGAAATGACAGGAAAAAATAAACAACATAGCACAGAAGAACATACACGGTCGAAATCCGGATTTTTGACCCACAAGGGGATCTCTGGAAGCATCCGCTGCAATGTTTTCGAGTCTTCCTCAACCAAAGGCCGAATTTTAGGATCCTGAACACAGGTAATGTTAACAACTAAAATTAACAACGTGATCATCTTATCAATGGTTCAAAGGATGAATTATGACAATCCAGACAATTCGTGTTGTTAATGTTGTTCAGCTATCAACTTCAATTGCTTAGTGAGTATTAGAGACAGTGAGTATAGTCTAAGTATTTCAATGATGTATTTTCTCTATTGCCTGAGGACAGTTAAGAATCTTGTAAGTTTGTTAGAACGGTTCTTAACTGTTTACCTCTTCTCCTCTTGTATATATAACTGGTCTTCATATTTTGAAGATATTACAGTTGACAATCAATAAAATAACAGAGAGTGCCGTCTCTCTTTCTCTACACCTTTCTCTCAAATTCCCATCTTTCATTAGAATCTAACAGTGAGATATGGTCTCGCCATTTACAAACATCAACACAGCCCAAATTGTTTGGTAAATAGTGATCTACTACAATAAGCAAAATCCCATAAAAAAAAGGGCAATAAGCAAGAAAAGTTTCTCAATCCTAAAACTTAAAACTTTCTTAGAAAAACATAAGCTACCAGTTTGACCATTTCAAAATCATGGATATACATATTCCAAAGAGAGAACACTACAAAATAGAAATCTTAGCACATTAAAACTGCAGATGGAATCCATAGAGTGATGTATTAAGACAACAGCTTGAATTAACGAGTAAAGAAGAAATATTTAATCAGCTTAGAATAAAGTCTTCATTTTTATAGTAAAAAACGCCCTGCTCTGACAAAAGCATAAGGGGAAAAAAAGGAGCAAAACATAAGGAAAATTCAAGAATCAAGGGAGAAAGAAACAAACCTTAACATCAGTGGGGAGGAAGTAGATGAACATGTAATAGCCAATGACGATCCCAACAGAAGTTCCAATTCCGAAGCCAAAAACACCCAATATAGAGCTCAATATACCCATTCTTCTTCTGGGAAGATATCTCAGGAAGTTAAACCGACGAGGCATAAAATGTATTTGTTGTGTTCAGTACAGTTCAGTTCAAAGGGGGAGGGGAAAACCCAGAAATGGAATCCGAAAAGAATATTGTCTGCCTGAAGTAAAATTGGAAAGAAAGAGAGATTAGAGTTACAAAAATCTTATCAAGAAGAGGGTAAGCAATAAAGGAGGCATTTGCTTCTTGTGGTTAGTCTTTTACGTTCAGAGGAGCCTCTACCAATACTATGTTGGACGGACCTACCCAGACAGAGCTATGAAATTTTTATGCGCGTGACATTCGGCCTTTTGCCTAGGGGTGTGAAAAACTGACCCGACCTGGTAACCTTCCTGAAACTCGATCGAGTCACAACCTGGTTTAACCCGAGAATTCAATGACCGAACCCGACCTGCACCCGACCGAAACGAACTCGAACCCGAATTTGACCTGTAACTGTAGAAACCGAACCTGAACTGCACCCGACCGAAGTGAACCCGAACCCGAATTTGACCTGTTACTGTAGTAACCGAACCCGACCTGCACCCGACCGAAACGAACCCGAACCCGAGACTGACCTGTTAGATAACCGATTTAACCCGACCTGTTTGGACCCGACCTGTTTTGAAACCGACCTGTTTTGAACCCGACCTGTTTTGAAACCGACCTGTTTTGAACCCGACCTGTTTTGAACCCGACCTGATATTGACCTGAACTGATATTGACCTGAACTGATATTGACCTGAACTGATATTGACCTGAACTAATACTATTATTTGATTTGCTGATAATGATAATTATCTGACATTTGAAGAAGTTATATTTAATGAATATAAAATAATGTCAAGTATTAATAAATTTTAAAATTAATAATAATGTCAAGTATTAATAAATTAACTAAATTAACTTTAATTAAAATATAAATTAAATTAATAAATATCAATTGGTAATAAATTACCATTAATTAAAAGATAACTTTAATTAAAAATAATAAAAATAATCTTTTAAGTTAACAATAACTTTAATTAACTTGCATTCATTTTAAGTTAAATGATTAAACATTATTAAATCAATTTGTCTTTCTAATTAACTTAACTTTTATTTTAAAATAACTTCAAAGATAAATTATTATACTTAATTAACTTAAGTTGAATGAATAACCATTATTAAATTAAATTTTTATACTTAATTAAATTAAGATAAATGAATAAAGATTATTAAATTAAATCTGTATTCTTAATTAAGATAAGATGACTAATTTTTTTATTATATGAATAAATTAATGCTAAATTAACTTAACTTAAGAATAAAAATAACTTTAATTAACTTGCATTCATTTTAAGTTGAATGATTAAACATTATTAAATCAAATTGTCTTTCTAATTAACTTAACCTTTATTTTAAAATAACTTCAAAGATAAATTATTATACTTAATTAACTTAAGTTGAATGAATAACCATTATTAAATTAAATTTTTATACTTAATTAAATTAAGTTAAATGAATAAAGATTATTAAATTAAATCTGTATACTTAATTAACATAAGATGACTAAATTTTTTATTAACTTAACATACTTAAATGACTTTACACAAACCTAAATAACTTAAATGACTTAATTAAGTTGTTTAAAACATTATAATTAACAGTGAATAAGTTAAAATCTTACATAACTTTTACAAAAACTTAAATGACTTAATTAAGTTATGTAATTTAAATCTTTATAATAAACTGAATTAACACGATCATGCAGTCATGCACCACCTAACAGTAAAACATAACCCTCTTCACATTTTCCTTGAGGGCAGGCAGAGGTCTCACGGCAGCACTGGCACCAGGCCCTCTTGTGCTTCGTCCTCCTACTCCTGCTCCTGCACTCACATTTGCACCTCCACACATGCCACTCATCATTGATCCACTATCTGAGGTCTCTGGTTCCATATAAAAACGAGCTCAGAATGCAGCAAGATGAGCACAGTATGCAGGGGAACTGCAAAATTTTAGTTTCCAGGTCAATCAAAAAGAAAATGGAGAAAATAATGAAGAGAGAGGGGCAGAAACATGTATTTGCATTTGAATAAAGCCACCAAACAAGAGGGGGGCTTACCGATTGACACTGAACGTGTGCACCTTGTATATCTGCAACAAGTGAAAATAATTAGACATACCAACTCGTCTTACAGCCTCCATCTTCGAAGGCAGAGACTACTTAATACCACTCATCTCAGCAAACCTGATGTTTGGGGGAATATAACCAATAAGTTTTGATCTCATAATAACTCAAATATGCATAAATGTTTGATCCTAAAGTAACCAAAGTACAAAACCTACTTATATAAGCAGGATCAAGTAAAAATGAAGTGAACAATATCTAAACACGCCTATAAGACAATAAATTAACATTTAAGCATGTCTTAACATCACCGCAACTAAGAAAGTTCACTTACAGTAAAAGCCACTGAAATTTAAACCGGTAGTTACCTGCATCGATTGTGAACCAATGTCATTGAGTTCTTGGCCATACACTCTTGCTTCAAGCATGAAGTAGGCTCAGTTATTCATCCTTATAGCACCATTGACCAATAAATAAATCCATTAGCAACATTACTCCAAAAATCAAACTTGTAAAAGGATGATCACAAAGATCAATTACCTTTATCCACAACAACAGGATCAGAATGATAGCCACAAACAATACACCTCAACACTGCTTCCCTAATCTCGGGAATTATCGAACTACATAGAATAACCATCCCCTTTAATGACACCATCTTCTCAATATCTAAAGCAACTAAACAAATAAACCCCAAATTAATCCAACACCCACAAACACTAAAAAATGCACAATGTATGCAAAATAAAAGAGAACTGACCAGATGGGTTGAGATTTCTCATGGAAGTAGAGCTCTTCAGATTATGAATCTGAACTTGAACATGTTTATCAAACAGAGGATTAATCAAACTAACAATGTCCATCAAGACATATCGAAAATCGCTAAAACTTCGAGGGGGTACCTCATCATTTTGTTATACAAATCAGAGTCATAATTAAAAACATCATGAGCATCAACGTCAATCCACTCTCCTTCAACTTCAAGCACCCTATGTACCATTCTCGTATACTTTCCTTCTCCATTATATCTTTGCTTAATTCTTGTGGGTCTCTGAAATGCTTGATGAACATTTGAATTACATTTTTCACATCTTGGGCGTTAATATTCGTACCCCAAACGAAGGTAGGAGTGGGCTCCTCCATAAACATCACCACCATCTGAAGATGGCGGCGGGAAATCATCCGTGGAGGATGGAGTGGCGGTAGCGGGTGGAGTTGAGGATGTGGCTGCATGGCGGCCACTCTTGGTGGACCGGGATGGAGTTGGGGTAGATGCTGAGTTGGCAAAACGATAAGGGTTTGAAGGTGGGGATGCGGCGGGAGAGGAAGGGAGCAGAGAGAGGGGAGATTGAGATGCAGTCGTCTCCGGTTTTAATGGAGCTGCTAGACCGACGGTGGGAGCAAAACAAAAAATAGAGAGAGGGGAGAGAGCTGAGCTGCTGAAGCTTTGTTTAACAAGGAAGTTGAATCGTGAATGAAATTAAAAAAAAAAGCTTTAAAATCTATTTTAATGAGAACATGAAAAGCTGAAGTAGGTAGGTGGGAAAATGTTTTAGAAATTCCTTTAATGCAAACATTTGGGAGGGAAACTAACCCGCCTCTTTTTAGGTTAGGGTTAATTAGCCTTTAGGTCTTGCTTTGTTTAAACTTTTGCATTTAGGCCATAATTTAGGGTTTTCTTTTTCAAGGTTTAAATTTAATGATTTATTTTTAGGGTTTAGGGTTATGTTCAAGTGCTCTTGTTTTGATTATGGTTTCGATTTTAAGGTTTAGAGTTTACTTTAATGTTTTATTTTTAGGGTTTACTGTTATAGCTCATGGTTTATTGTTCGTATATATGTATGTATAATGTACGAAAGTAGCCAAGTATATATATATATCAATGTATGAACCCTAAACCTTAAACCTTGAACCATAAATCATAAACCCTGATTCCTTTTTTATGCTATGTATGTATAATGTATGTATGTAGGAACGTGAAACCCTTAACCCTAAAATATATAAACATATGTATAATGTACGTAAGTATGTATGTACGTATGTACCAATGTATAAACCCTACCCCTAACCCCTAACCCTTAGCCACTAAACCAAAAACCCTAAACCATAAGATATAAACCTTAAACTCTAAACCCCAAAACACTAAACCATAATCCTTATATGTATGTACGTATAATGTATTATGTATGTTAAATCCTAATCCCTACTCAATAAACCCTAAACCCGAATGAAACCGACCTGAAAGAAAACCGACCTGAAATGAACCCGACCTGAAAGGAAACCGACCTGAAACGAACCCGACCTGAAATGAACCCGACCTGAAACGAACCCGACCTGAAACGAAACCGACCTGAAATGAACCCGACCTGAAAGGAAACCGACCTGAAATGAACCCGACCCGAAATGAACCCGACCTGAAATCAATCCGAACCGAAATTAACCCGTCAATTAACCGATTTGGCCCGACCTGAAATGAATCCGACCCGAAATGAACCCGACCTGAATTGAACCCGGCCTGAAATGAACCCGACCTGAAATGAACCCGACCCGAAATGAACCCGAACTGAATCGAGTCAAAACAAAAAATGACCTGAAATAACCTGTAACCGATTTGACCCGACCTGACAGAGCCCGACCTGAAACCCAACTGTTGACCTGTTTTTACATCCCTACTTTTGCCCATCTGTCGTCTGACGGTAACCTTCAATTGGTTCATTATGGATTAGATTTTTTCCCATTAGGTCTGGTGCGCCAGATTTAAATTACGACTAATAAGTTTCAAAATTTGTCTAAAAACTTAAAATATTATATTTTTTGATAATGTTTTAAGTTGAATTTTTCATGTTTTTGGACAGATATCGATACTTAATTTTTGGACAAGTATAGACAATTACAAGATAAGTATCGATACTTGTAAAAAAACGAAAAACTCAACCTAAAATGTTATAAAAAAAAGTCTGTCATTTTTAATTTTTGGACAATTATAAAAACTTGTCGTCTTTTAGTCGCACCCTAGACCTGTTGTACGTTAGACTCCCCCTTAAACTCTAGTGAAAAGGAGGATGATATTCATCTTATGAGACCTGAATTCAAGTATTGTGTATGCAATGTGTGTGCGCGTTGTTGAAAGCTTAAGAAAAAAGTATAAACAAATACTATTATGTGATCACACCAATATATTAAAAAACTGCAATATATTACTATTATCTAATTAACACCTATAAGTAAGTTTTGTAATAATAATAATAATAAATATTTGATGCACTATTAGGTAAGTTTAATTTAGAGTTTAAGAGTTTAGTTTAGTATTTACATGTTACAAGTATATATTTTAGGGGTATTAAATTTAAGTTTTAAAGTTATAATTTAAAATTTAGTGTTTAGAGTTTATAATTTATAAGTTTAGGGTTAGAATTTTAAAATTTTAGGTTTTAAAGCTGTTTTTGAAAAAAAAATTATATGTCAATCAAATATTAACTCAATAATGAATTGTGTTAAAGGTAATAAGTATTTTATTCCCATTTGGCTATATTCAATCATCACTAAGATATTTGTGCAGGGGTGGACCCAGAGAGGGCTGAAGGGGGCAATCGTCCTCTCTAAAAATTTAAAATTCATATTTGATTTAGAGAAGGTTTAGAAATTTTTTATTGAAAATATATTTTCGCCCCCAAGTTTTATAAGTTTGTCCCCTTAGAATTTTATAGGTTCATCTCCTCTAACATAAAATCATGTGTCTGTCCCTGTATCTGTGTATAAATAAGTTCAAATAAGCCCATTTTTTTCAAATCTAAGCAAATTTTTTTAATGTTCTAAAGGTAATTACAATGTAGTATATGTTCATACATATTCTTAACTCTTTGACAACGCGCATACACTTTTTTGATAAAACGATTTGAACTCGTGTCTCCTAGGATGAAAAGTAATTTTTTTTATCTTTTAACTTGTACATAAATAATCTGTTTTTGCAAGTGGAACATTGACTTATATAAAGGTTTGTTTTTGTCTAAATTAAAAGTCAGAGCTTTTTAGGTGGATTTTTTT
Organism: Hibiscus trionum; assembly: GCA_030270665.1. NCBI lineage: Eukaryota > Viridiplantae > Streptophyta > Magnoliopsida > Malvales > Malvaceae > Hibiscus > Hibiscus trionum. Next base: position 5,181,251 of record BSYR01000016.1, read on the forward strand.
AAACATAGTCCAAAGTCACATTAATTCTCAGTCTAAGCATAAAAAAAATATCTGAAATAGTATTTTTAGGACAAATTCGACTACGGTCAAAGTTAAATTCTTCATTAATCATGTCAACATATATTCCTTGATAAGAATGTCTTTCAAAGTCTATGATTGTATAATAATTAGGGTTTTATTTTGATGCACAAGCTGTGTAAATTTTTTTTACACAACCCTTTTATAAAATTTAAAATTTAAATCACAAACCCTAGCAACCTAAAACCTAAAACCTAAGCCCTAAACCCTAAACTCTAAATTCTAAATTCTAACCATAAACCTTAAATTATATACCCTACATACTAAACCCCTAAACCCTAACCTAAAATCTTAAACCCTAAACCCTAAAATTAAAGGGCTTGTGTAAACTAAAGTTTACACAAGCTTGTGCATCAAAGTATTTTCCTAATAATTATTGAATTCAATTTATATTATAATCAAATTTAAGTTTTCTCTTGTATTTTTCTTCCTTTATTTTTAATGGTCTTTGTTTGTCGATATTAGTATCTGTTTTGGTGCTGGTTACTGACCGTTGTGATTTATTGTTTCTTTTGTTCTTTTATTTTTTATTGTTTGTCTTGATTTTTATGCTTTTAGTTTTAAAATAAATAATTTTGTCCTTGTATACGCTTTACTCTACTTTTTGGTACATTTTACTCATCGATAGTAGTCAAAGTTCACACTAAAAATTATATATTTGGAGAATTAATTTTTTTAGTTTTGAATAAATAATTTTGTCCTTGTGGCCGTTGTTACAATCTTTTGTTTACCAAACAATTAAATTAGCATATTTGACTAATCAAACCTCTAATTGTAGTTCAAACCTCTAGTTTTAGTTCAAAACTCTTTCCACCAAACAAGACTTAAGAGTTTGATTTTATTTAGAGGATTAGTGTTTTATGTACTTTTGGTGCAATTTGTTGCGACTAAAAAATACCGCGGTGTCACTTAGAAGAACCGGGTTTTAAGTTGGTTTTGAAAATTTTAATCGGATTTATAAAAAATAGAGGAGTCGCCACCGGCCATTTTAAAAATGGTAGACCGGACACCGAAAAATAAAACCAGAGATTTAAAAGGGTTCGGGAGTCGGTTACACGCGGGGAAGGATGAGCACCCCCGTCGTGCCCGAAAATCGGTACCAAAAACATTACCGCTTAATTAATATTAAATTTTGTGAATTAAAGTGTTGAATCGTATCGAAATTTGGTTATACGAGCGAGTAAATTTTAAAGGTCTTAATATTCGAGAAAGAACGTCCGAACCACCACCACTACGACTGATACTGGCCTCGTTCGATCCCGAATAAAAAGGCATTCGCATTACATTCATAATTCGAGATGCAACTTAAAAATAAATACACGAATGAGACATAAAAATATACAAATAATAAAAATATGAGAAGACATAAACTATACAAATAGATGCACACATTATATACATACCGTAACGCTAAACATCATAAACCATGTATTAAACCATACCATTAATGTGATTACATACCACAATATTCGCATATTATCAACCAAACATGTATAAAACGCATAGAAAAATATGGGTTGGAATTAAATAAATATAAATACGAGGCAAGAAAACTAAAATGCATGAGAAACAAGAAACTATGCTAAAAAAAACTAAAATCAAACTCGGGGCGGATTCTAAGGACTCGTGAGGAATTAGACCATAAAAAACAAACTGGTAAAACATGAAAATAAGGACCAAAATCAAAGGCGCTGAAGGTTGTAAGGACTAGAATGGTCATTAAACCATTCAGCGTCGATTGAGACAAATTAGGGGACGAGATTAAGAAAGATTTAAAACGGGTAGGGACCGAAAGGAGGATTTCCCCATGGAAACTTAATCGAATCGGATGAAGGAGGGGTGAAATTATGAGAATTTGAAAAGTCCAGGGGACTGCGGACGTAATTTGACCACTAGGAATTCACATTAACACCAACACAGGGGTCGAAATACAAACTTCAAGAAATTTGAAGGATTGCGGGTAGATTTTTAAAAGAACTGAGTGGCCTGAACCGAATTAACCCAACATACTCCCATATATATTCAACCTATTTTGATCTGAAAACCCTAAAACCTAAAAGAGACCCAACGACGCCGCTCATCCCTCTCCTTTCCCCTCTTTTTTTTTGCGAAACCAGCATCCCTTTCCCGAGCCCTTCCGTTCACCGGCTGCCCGGCTCCGACGAAAACTTCGTCTGAGCCCAAAAAGAAACCTAAACTAAACTTACACCCTCCCTGAAATACCTCCCAGAACCAAAATAAAAGGGAAATCCTCCTTTCGACACTCTAGAGAGCCGAGGCCCAAAAAAAACAAACCTTTTTATGCTGAAAGCGGGAATCCCGACCACTCGTTTCACCGTCACCTCACCGTTTACGGCCTTATCAAGGCGCGTTGGCTTATCGGTGACGAGAAGACGAAGCGACACAGGGGAGAAGAAGACTCCGAAGGTAAAGCTTTCGACTTTTTCTTTTTTTTTTTCGTTGTTTGGGTTTGCATGCAAAATATGAAACTGAAAAAAGGATACCTCTGAATGTTTTTTTTTTGTATTTCCTTTTCGAAATTCCGAACTGGGTTTACAATGTCTCTCTGCTGATTTTTCCTCTCCTCTCGTGCTCATTAATTTTTTTTGTTTTTGACTTCTCTTTGTGAAATTTTCCGATGCTCTCCTCCTGGTATTTTGGCTCCGATTGCTCACTGGTCCCCCGTGTTTCGTTTTTTTTCTCTCATATATAAACAAAACCGAATAACAGGGCCTTTAACTCTCTGTGCCTTGCTTTGATTGCTTCTGATCTGGTCTAGTTGACCTTTTGTTGTCTTTGTTTGTTTTTTCTGTTGCCTATGTTATTTTGGGTATCTGATGCACAGTTCTTTTTCGCTGTTGTTGTCGGACTTGCCTGATCGGGAGGGACACGGCGTGCTCGGGAGCAGAGGAGACGGGCGTGGCTTGGCACGCGCGCGTCAGGCAACGGATGGTCGCGCGTGAGCGTGTGCGGGTTTCTGGAAGCTTCATCGTCCTTCATCTGGGACCGTTAGATCGGCTCGATCTAACGATCGAGGCTGCGCGGCGCAAGGGCAAAGGGGAGACCCTCTCTAGGGTTTTTCTCCGCGGACAGATCTGAACCGTTGGTCTTTTGCGTGATCCGACGGTGGGAAAGGGTGCGGCGCTTCAACCTTGATAGGGCTCTCTAGGGCTTCTTTGGCGGGTGCAATCTGGACCGTTGGATCGCGGCCAGATCCAACGGTCACAGATGGGTGAAGGTTGTACCTGAAAACAAAAAAGGGCCATTAAGGCAATTAGGGTTTTTGTTTTGTTGGGCTATGTATTTATTGGGCTTTCGGGCTACATGTAATTTATTTAAGTATGGACTGTTACTAGTTCAAACATAATTTGGGCTTTTATTTACATATGTTTTATTTTCATTTTCATTATGATAATAACAATAATAATATTAATAAATAACAACAACGCATAATAATAATAAAAACAAATAATAATAATAATAATAAAAGGAAACAAGAATAATGCTATATAATAGGTAATACTAATAACAATATAATAATATAAAAATACTAACACACAATAATAATAAAAGATAACAAAGGTAATAATAATAATACTAATAACACTAACAAATAATAATAGGCATACTAACACACAATAATAAGGCGTGACACACACACACACACACACACACACACACACACACACACACATATATATATATATATATATATATATATATATTTTTTCTTTTTCTTTCTTTTTTAATTTCATAACAGCCCAATATAAGCTCATTAGTCATCATAAACAAAAGATGTTCAAGGTCCGGACAAAATCAGTGATTACACAATTTTTTACACAAAAATGTTTATTTAGTTCTAAAATATAATATCTAAATCCCTAACTTTAAACCCAAAAATGTAAATTTTAACTCCTAACCGAACATTATATTTTAATTTTAAACTCTAAATTTTAAACTTAAAATCTAACCCCATAAACCTTAAACTCTAAACAAAATTTCCAAACTCTAAATTATATCTGTTTGTGAAAACAAATTTTCTATAGTTAATGCATGAAATATCTTCTTTTATTTTAATTGGTGTAGTTCAAAGGTTTTTATTTATGGATTATATTTAATGTATTATCAGTTTTAAATCTCATGAATAGTCAATGAACTATAATTGGATACCTCACTAATAACTATAATGGAAATAAAGGTAATTAATGGAAATTTTATATGAGCCTAATTAAAAATAATAATTATATTGCGTGAAGTCTCTTATTTTGTTTGTGTTATTAAAATAAAACAGTTTTATTAATAGAAAAAATAAATTTTGTTGTTCATTATTTTAAACAATAATTTGAAGTTTTTGAGCTTTGGACAATTTAATCCCATGCAAATCAATACATAAAAATGAATTAATTCAGTTGAGTAAATAAACATTTTAGTACTTGAATTTGAATTCAAGGTTTACTTTGGTGCTTAAATTTAGGTTCAATATTTAATTTCTTATACTTAAACTTTTTTTTCAATTATGTACCTGAATTTGTCTTTTTGATCCAAATTGGTGCATTAATTTAGCTTATTGGTACAATTCAAGTACCAATTTGAATTAAAAGGTCAATTTTAGATATCTAATTTGACAAAAAAAAATAGATACCAAATTAATTTTCAAAGTCAAATTTAGGTACTTAATTGAATAAAAAATTAGATACTAAATTAAATATTGAAATCAAATTCAAATACCAAAATAAATATGCTTAAGGGTCAATTTAGCTCTAGTAAAAAAATCAACTTCTCTCTCATAATTTTTTTACTCAATTTAGTCCTTATGTATCGTTGACCAATTTTGATCGTTAACTCATTGGCAATCTATAAAATAATGACATATGGCACACCCTAGAAGTACCACAACATTAAATAGTAAACATTCTAAAAAAATCTAAGAATTCTAAATAATGTATTAAAAAATTATAAAAATATTAAATAATTCATGAAAAATAATAAAAATTTTAAACAATATAAAAATTAAAAATATATATTTAAAATATTATAAAACTTAATAAATCTATTTTTTAAAATATAAAATATACAAATTCAAAAAATATACAATAATAATAAATTTAGAAGAAAAAATTATAAAATTATAAAAATCCACTAATTGGCCTAATGGCTAAAAATGATAATATTGCTTTCATCTTGTATGAGTTCGAACCTTAACATGAGAATGTAATATCTCTATATTTAATTAAAATTAAAAAAATTAGCTAACAAAAATTTCTTATTAATGACAAGTCTAGTATGACCACCCAAAATCCCTGTCTTTGTGTAACATGCAGAAACAAAATATTTGAAAAATATAAAAATTTTAAAAAATTAAAAATATTTTTTTTTATAAAGTTCGAACAACAACTATTGTTTCTTATAATTTATTTCTCTGTCACATCAAAGACGGATATCTTGGTTGATGATCCTAGTTATTAATAAGAAATTTATCTCAACTATTTTTTAATAATTTTATATTTTATAAATTTCAAAAATATTTTTGTATAATTTTATTCAACTTTTAATGTTATTTGATTTTAAATCTTTTTATATTTGTAAACCATTATTACATTTTTAATAGTTTTTTATGATTTTAAATAAAATATATATTTAAAATTTTATACAAAATATTTTATTTTAATTTTTTATATTTTTAAATATTTGTTTAGAATTTTTATGATTTATTCATTTTATGACTTGTCGCTTCTAAGTGTGCCACGTGTCACCATATTAATGATTATTTGTGAGTTAACAATCAAATTTAGTCAACTGTAACGATCAACCATACAAGAGGGTCTAGTTGATCAAAAATATAAATTATGATGATTTAATTCATCGTGATGTGAATTATAGGAATTAAATGAGACGCAAAAAATTTATCAAAATAAAATTGTTTGTTTTTTATTTTTTACTAGAAGTTAAATTGACCCTCAAGCCAAATAAATATTTACTCACTTTAATAATACATTAGACTCCAGATGAATTAATTAATTATCGACTAAGGCCTTTTTTTGGGTTGCAGTCCCAAACGCTTGTTGGAGACAAATAGTTGTTGGCCAAAAGTTAAAAAAATCGATTGTCTCGAAACGCTCATTTGAGCGTTAATAGGTGGGTAAACGCTTGTTGAGAATCAAACCAGTTATTGTTTGGGGTTGTTGTAGCCGGTGAATAGCGGTTGAAGACAGCCACCATAAAAAAACGCAAAATCATTTCAAATTAAGAAATAATATTTTTCTCTTAAATTGAATTGATTATGAAATTTTCACCATTAGTACGACTTAAATTGATTATGAAATTTTCGCCATTAGTACGACTTTCCTCACCTAAATTTCCGAGCACCTTCTAAATAAAAAGAGTGTACTAATCATCTATGATTGCAGTTAACGTAAAACTTGAGTTTTTTTCTCCACCTTCCTCACCAATCATATCTATTGGAATTTTATTTGGTTTGAGAAGAGTTTTTTTTTAAATGTTTGAGACATAATCTTAATTATATTTAGAATTGAGATCATATTTTTAAATAAAAGTAAAAATTCTTTTAATGTTGTTTTTTATTCACAAAATCCAAACATATAATTTTACACCCAGATGATCTAGTAATATGAAACACTATATCACTTAAACAAGATAAAGAGTTTGAATTCTAACGTTGTAAATAGAACGCATTGGGTTGAGAGGATCGCCCCCGTAATGAGCCTCTACAATATCTGATTTAGATTAATCAACCAATAAGTTTGATATAATAAGTTATAAAAATGGCTTAAGGATGCTTGAAGTCCTTGAACTTTTGAGAAAAAAATCAATTAATCCGCTAATTTTTTTGTCAACAAATCAACCTCCCGAACCAGTAAATTGAATCAATAAGCTCTTTGACTAATTGTGACAGTCAGTTTTGACAATTTTTCTTGAAATATTATTTTCACGTGACACATTATAGTTTTGTCATGTGACATTTACAATTTTTTTAAAAAAATATTTTTTATAATTTTAATAAGTGTTTTAGAAATTTTAAAGATTTCTTAAAATAAAATAAAATAAAATAATTCTAGAAATGCCAAGTTGCAACACTGTAACATGACATGTTGCACCAACTGATTCAAAAAAATGTTAAATTTATAGTCAATGTTGGTCAAATGATGAATTGATGGAATTTTAAAGTATAAAGGCTTAATTAGATGCAAAAAGTTCAATAATTTGATTGACTTTTTAAAAAAATTTAAGGACTTACGATACTCTTGAGCTTAAAAAAATCGAATTTCTTGTCATGGGTGAGCGTTCGATCGAGTCGAGTTGAGTCAAAAAATTTCGAGTTATTCGAGTTGACGAGTTATATTTTAGAACTCAAACTTTATTTGAAATTTTTTCGATTCGAGTCGAGTCCAGCTTTCGAGTTCCTATAAAAATTTAACTGTAATTATTTATCATGTTATAGTAGGGTTTGATTCCAATTTAAACTCTTTTCTCTAATCATATAAGATATGCACATATATATTATTTCACATGCGACAATATTTCTTCATATTTTTATATATCAGTATGTGTATGTATATATCATAAAAAATAGAGGGACTCGTCTCGAACTTAAAAATAAATCCACTAATTACTAAAAATTTCGAATTATTCGAATTTCCATTTTACAACTCAAACTTTATTTGAAATTTTTTCGAGTTATTCGAGTTTATGAAATTTCGAGTCGAGTCAAGATGAGTCGAGTATTTTTACCTCGAGTCGAGTCAAGTTATTCGATTTTTTCGAGTCGAGTCGAGTTTTGCTGACCCTAGTCATATGATTCCATATCACTATTTTGCTTATAAAGTTAGGAGAACTTCACTCCATTTTAGGGGACAAACGAGTGAATGAAGCATCACCATTCACCATAGCATAATCATCATTATTATCTTGCAAAAAGGACATAAAAAATTGGGAACAAAAATCCAAATGAAGAATAAAATTATAAAACCAAAGTTTTCCGGAATGGACAATTTCTAAGTGTCCCCGCACACTTTATCATTGTCGACAGTTTGGTCCTACCACGTGTCAAACCCAAACATTTTTCTTTGTTTTCTCTGTCCATGATATCTCCGTCTAGTTTACTTGTTTTATTTGTTGTTTCATTTCTTCTGTTCTGTTCCTCTGAAACAATCCACACTGTTCCTTATTTTGTGCGTTTGAGTTTCCGTGCATGCTTACTTTTGGTTTTTTTTACTGCCTCTTTTAACTGAAATGGACTGAGATTCTGCTTCAGTTTGTGGTCACAATTACTTTATGTATTTGATGGTAACGTTTTGCCAAGTTTGCTTGGAATTTATATATATAGTCTAAAGTTGAGTAGACGATAGTATCTGTTTATACATATTTTTAATCTTTTGACATGCACACACATTTTTGTAGACATTGAGATTGAACCCGGATCTCCTAGGATAAACATCGATCATCTGTTTTTCTACTGAAACCACTCGTTGGGTTCTATATAAAATTGAATGATCCTTAGAAAACCATACTCCTTATATCGAAATGCCGAACAGAGATATTTCATAAAAAATGAGCATGCAAATATTTACTCTTGGAAACCATTTACAGTTGCCGTAAAACTATCATCTGGCTTGGACCAAGCATACTGCAAGTCTGCAATTGTGCCCAACGGAAGCATAAGGTTGGTTGAACTTGAAGAATAGTAATGGATAGTGACATGGACAGAAAATTTTTATATTAGAGTGAAATTTTTTAAATTTTAAAAAATAATATATAAAATTTTAAATTTTTAAAAAGTGCGAACACCTCTCTGTCTAAAACTGAGACATGTGCCATCATGCAACATGAGTCATGAGGCGAGTGCGTTGGAGAAGGGAAGGAACCTCTCTCGGTAATTAGCTTTGGGTTTTAACTTTTAAGCATTTGGGCCAAAACTTTTTAAAACAATTATTCGATGTCTCTCTGTATAAACTGTATCAAGTCTAACGTACGGTATATCTAGACTACAGTTAAAAGAGGTAAATTTTGAAATTTATTTTCGAACTGGAAATGTTATTAAGAAGTCTAACATTTTCAATTTGAGGACAAGTTTCAAAACTTGTCGATTTTTAGCCGCACCCTACGCATACCGCACCCCAGACATATATGTCTCTTCTTTTTTGTTTAATCATCAGTATCTGATTCATTGGTCGATTAATTCAGATCGAATTTTGTAAAAATCTAATATCAGGATGACCTCCCAATTTAATTTTCTCCGTTCACAACGCCATAATTCGAACATTTGACATTGTTTAAGGAATCTGGCGTTCTATCCCGATAAATTTTTTTTTTACAAAACTAAGAACGAAGCTCTTCAACAACTTGTTTAAAGAAAGATGACATTCTCACTTGAAAACCCAAACAGGATACTATACCACATTTGTTTGTAAGAAAAGGACTTGTGGCGAAGTTAGGCCCAAAGCCTTGAACCCATACCACCAAAAGACAAACAAACTACATTGTGCCTATTCAAAATTGTGACCTATTCAAAATTGTGACCTCTTACCTACATATAATTAAAAAATGCATAGTTACAAGAAAATTATACTAAAATAAGTAGATGTTATTGGATGAACCATAAATGACATTATAAGTCAGATCCATCTAATAATTTCTCTAAAACTTCTTTAGAGACTAACCCTCCCCTTTTTATTCCTTAAAAGGCGTCACACTTTTCCTTGGATTATTATTCTTTTACCAAAGCTTTTAAATTTGGGTAAACGACATTCAAGGCGCAATGAGGATTTATTAGGTAAAAAATAGACATGAAAAAAAGAAGAAATTTATTGATTGAGATCATAATCGATGTAGTAAGAAGAATTTATAATACTATAATTTTTTTATTATACCTCTTACGGATATAATGTGAAAAGTATAAACACTTAGACGTTATATTTATTCTATAATTAAAATAATATATATATTTTTCTTTCTTACTATTTAAATAGAAAACCCTCAGAAAAATGGCGCATCTCTTGCATTTAACAAAAATTATAACCATCAGTGGCAGAAGGTGGGAGTATCAGCGGGGCAACACTTTCTAAAAAAAATTAAAATAAAAAAATATAATTTAGGAAAACGGGGAAATTAAACCACTCATCCCATTTTCTCTGCAACGGTTACAAGAAGTTTACAAGTTCTTCATCTTCTTCTTCACCGACAACAGCTTTTGACCGTTTTGCTAATTTTGTATATAAATAACTTTCATCTTTGGTGATGAATGCTTTATTTTTATGTTTTTTCCTTGCTTTGCCAGTTTCATATCAAATCTGCTTTTATGACAGTTCTTTTGTCTGCTTTTATGGCAATTCCTTCGTATGCCTTTATGGCAGTTCATGCCTTTATGGCAGTTTTAGTCTGTCTTTTGACAGTATAGCGTTCGATTGACGAAATTTCAGCGAGCGTTTTTCAGCGAAGGAGGCCGCTCTATAAATGCTTATCCCCTGTTGTGGTTGTGTCGATATGCCAAGAACAATTAACGAAAGAATTTGCTGTCTTCATAGAGCACTCTGGTTAAAACTATAATTTTCTGGATTTCTTTCAAAAGTTGCTTCAAGTTCTTCGTAGAGCACACTTTGTAATCCTATCACTTTTAATATAATCCAGTTTATTTTAATATATATATAATTCAGTTTAATAATAAAATCATTATTTAAATTTTTAAAAAATATATTTTATTATTGACCCTATAAATTTAAATATTTTTAAATGACCCTTTCATAAATAATGCCGAATTTCCTCATTAGGTATGATGTTTTTTTAGGTGCATCAATTATGGGAATAAGATCAAGGGTTATTGTCGATTCATTGCTTGATATGATCCTCTTACAACGCTTTGGACAAAAGTGGTTATTGTGGGGCTTAAATATGAAGCGGGCAAAATGGTGAAGTGGAGAAAATATGTTGCAGGTGGTATGGTTTTCACCTAATGAGAGATTAATTAAATGGATATGAATGATGCGATAAGCCGAGTTCATTTAATATATTTTTTCTACATAAAAAAAATTTCATCTTTGATTTGAAGTATGTGGATCAACATATTAGAATGGTTCCTCCTTATATTTCCACCAAATACTTTAAGGGTGCGTTTGGTTCGCGGAAAAGATAAATATCAGGGATAATCATCTTTTCTAGACTTACATTCCTATGTTTAATTTGAGAGGATTTTCAATAAGAGGTAATAATATTTTCCAATAATGCCCCCAAAATGGTAGGAATGTTATTCACCTCATTTTTTTAGGTATTAAACAATTTCTTCCCCTTTAGACAATATTGCTTATAAAATAATTAATTGTGTTCATGTTGATCTTTTATTGCATTTTTAATTAGGCAACTAATTGTTTATGCATGGCTGGCCCTGGGCCGGGGCAACAGGGGCGCTCGCCCAGGGCCCATATTTAAAAAAAATAATATTAATTATCTTTTATTTTTTAATAATAATTAAAAAACTGCTACATAAAATTATGGGCCCATAAAATTTTATAATAATTAAAAAAATTGTTATGTAGAATAATGAGGGCCATTATTAAATTTTTATATCAATTAATAATAATTTTACTTCACATAAAGCACTAATTAAAAATTTTCTTTCCAAAATAAAAAAAATTTAAATAACCGATTAAACTTTTGTCTTTTTAAATTCTCACCATCAATTCATCAAACCTATTTTCAAATTTCCCATATCAACAAAAAAAATTTAAACGTTATTTTTTTCTCTTTTAATACCCAATTTCTCAATCTCCCAGTTTTCCATCAATTCATCAAACCCATTTCCCAATTTCTCAACCTCTTCTCTTTCATATTTTACAATTCATCAGAAAATTTAATTTCTCACAAACACACTCACAATTGCCTATCATCAGTTGTAGTGCTTGAATCTTATTGAAGTCTGTTCTTAAAATTTTAGGTAAGATCATATTTTCAATATTTTTTTCTTCTTATTTTTATATATTTTTAAATTCTAAATACGATTATTCTTTTATATTTGTTTAATAAAATTTAGGTATGAATACGCAGATTCTCCGTCTTCATTCTTTGGTTCAACTCCAATTCAATTTAATTTCAGATTCAAACATAACTTTAAAGGTAAAATTCTTGTTGAAATTTACTTTTTATGGGAGTTAATTTTTTATTGATTTTCTTTTTTTAATAAACTCATCCCGACTGCCCTATTTTTAATATTTTTTGTCGTATTATCGTTGATTACTACTTTAGATTCTAAAGTAGTTTGGTTTTAAATGCCTTTCTGTTGAGTTGTGTGGTGCTCGATTCGATCAACCGTTCTTGCTCGCCAAGTGTGGAGAAGTTGGATAATTGGGTGTTTTAGTGGGAGGTGAAAAATTGGCAATTCGACACAAGGATTTATAGTGGTTCAACCTTCTAACCAAGGTCTACATCCACTACCTTAGCTCCCCACTAAGGATTTCCAACAAATTCACTAAGAATTTCGTCCCCTTTTCTAGGATTAGGAGGAAACCGTTACAACCCTCAAAGCTTTCTACCCAAAGCTTGAAGGAACATTCTCTTTACAAAGAAAGACTTAGCAAACTAGAAATCCCTCTAAAAGGTGTTTGTTTGCAATTCTAAGCACTCACCCAAAACCTAGACACTTGAGCAAATTTAACAATGTAAGCTCACAAGTGTTGTCTAAGCAAGAAATAAACAATTTAAGCTCTAGACAAATTTTGACATCATAATGTTGTAACAATTGAAGCATTAACCATTACAAGATGCTAGAAGGTCCCTTTTATACTCCCAATTGAGTTTATAGCCGTTGCTAGCCGTTGGGATCAATTTGGAGCCGTTTGAGTCTTTATTTCCCACCATAAATGCAGTTCTGCAGCTTGGCGTATCGATACTCGTCCAACCGTATCGATACGGTCTCAATGAGGAAAGAGCCGTTGGGCTTCTTCAGCTGATGCGTATCGATACACTTACCTAGCGTATCGGTACGGTCCTACAATTTAAAAGACCGTTGGGAAAATGACCGTTGGGGTGGTTAGGTGTATCGGTACGCGATACAACCGTATCGGTACGCGACTAGCCGTTGGGCTATTTCAAAGCTCACCGTATCGATACGGCTAAGCGTATCGGTACGGGTTTTGGCTACTGGAATTCTGATAGTTTGTAAACCCTAAGGCGTATCGGTACGGTTCAATACCGTATCGGTACGGTCACTTTAAAAGCCTGGTTTTGACTACTTTAAATGTACTTTAAGTCCATTCCAAAGCCTTTAAAACCCTTAAACATATTTTCAAGTTGTTTTTGACTAAAAACTCATTTTAAATTCTTTGCAATTTAGTCCAATTTTTTTTTTCAAATATTATATCAAAATATAGTTATACAATCTCCCCCTTTTTGATATAATAAAACCAACTTGAAAAATTGTTTGGAATTCTCCCCCTTTGACTTTAAAATTGTGAATAAGAGATTACAAATGAAAACAAGTAAAGCTCCCCTTTATTCATTTGAAAATTTCAATTTTTCAAACCATTTCTCCCCCTTTTTGTTATATCAAAAAGAATTTAAAATGACATTTAAGTTCAAGATAACATAGGAGGCAAAAAAAAATTTGACACACTTAAAATTTTGGTTTTTAAAAATTGGCTCCCCCTTACTCAAAGCATCATGAGAATGTTAGTTCAACATATATGAGTATCTAGTTGACATACAAGAAAATAAATCAAATAAACACTAAAGCAACTAGATTTTACCACACTTGAACTCAAGGGAGGATGTGAAGCCTTCCTTCTTCAAGTGTTCTTCCTTTGTGTGCATGGAGCTCCCCCTCAATTTTTGACTTGTTGATCACTCTCCATCACACCTAGCAAAAGACAATCAAGTAATTTTTGGTATCCAAATTGCTTTAGATCCATAGACATTAGTAGCACAAAATTTAGTCCCCTTAGGAATCCATTTTTCAATTTCATCCTTTTTAGTTGAAGTGGTTAGTCCTTTTGGGACCCAAACACTCCTAAAACATTTTCCATTCACAAATATAGGGGCACTAGATTGTCTTACATAAAAGTTTGATTTTCCAAAACTATTTTTCTTTTCAAGTTCATTGGAAATCAAATCTTTTTCTTTTTGAACTTTGAGAAGCAAATTTTGTAAATCAAAACATTTTTGTTCAAAATCTTTTAATCTTGCTTCAAGTTCAAGATTTGTTTTGGAAAGCAAATCATTTTCAATTTTTATTTTTGAAATCAACTTTTTGTTTTTAGAAAATGATGCCTTGAATTCCAAAAGCAAATCATCATAGGCATCTTGTAACTCATCAAATGTATAAGAATTTGAAATAGATGAGTTAGAAGTTACCTCCCCCTCATTGAGGGCCATCAAGCATAGGTGAGCTACTTCATCATCGGTGGAGTCTTCATCACTCCATGTGGTCACATATGCTTGTTTTGAAGATGATCCCTTCTTTTTGGATTTGTGGGAGTCCTTCATCTTCTTCATCGATTCATGCTTGGATTTTTCCATTTTGCTCTTCATGAACCGGGCGAACTTGTTGAAGAGATATGCCATCTCTTCATCTTCACTATCCTCCTCACTAGAATCTACGTGATGGCAAGTGGAGGATTTGAGAGCTACGACACTTGCATTGATGCCTAGCTCCATGATCTTCTTCTTCCCCATCGCTCTAATCTCTTCCTTCTTTTTCTCCTCTTCTTTGTTTTTCTTCATTATTTGGTGAGTGAGAAGTGACCCCATGAGTTCATCAAGCTTCAAGGTTTTGAGATTCTTGGCTTCAATGATGGCGGTCCTCTTTGAGTCCCATGACTCGGGAAGGGAGTAGATGAGCTTTCGGACAAGCTTCTCTTCCGGGATGGCTTCTCCATAACCTTTAAGACCATTGGTGATGGTGGAGAATCTATCAAACATCTTCTCGATGTTCTCTTCCGGATCCATTTTGAAGTTCTCATACTCTAAGGTTAGGAGCCCAATCTTGGTCTCCTTGACTTCATTTGTCCCCTCGTATGTGACTTCAAGCTTGTCCCATACCTCCTTGGCACTCTCACAAGAAGACATCTTCTCATAGATGGTTGGGCCAAAAGTACAAAAGAGCGTGTGCAAGGCTTTGCAATTTAGCTCCATCTTCTTGCGATCGTCGGCACTCCATTCCGCTTTGCTTCCTTGAGGCACGAACAGACCATCTTCAACTATGTCCCATAGCTTGTAATCTCTTGACTTCAAGAAGAATTTCATCTTTGTCTTCCAATGGGCATAGTGATCTCCGTTGAAGAAAGGCGGTTTGTCGATGGATTGCGCCATTTGAGCCGGTTGGTGATATGTTGATCGAGCTTGCCGGATCTTCTCAATAGGATATGAATCCCCTTCGATTGAGCCAAGCTCTGATACCAATTGTTGAGTTGTGTGGTGCTCGATTCGATCAACCGTTCTTGCTCGCCAAGTGTGGAGAAGTTGGATAATTGAGTGTTTTAGTGGGAGGTGAAAAATTGGCAATTCGACACAAGGATTTATAGTGGTTCAACCTTCTAACCAAGGTCTACATCCACTACCTTAGCTCCCCACTAAGGATTTCCAACAAATTCACTAAGAATTTCGTCCCCTTTTCTAGGATTAGGAGGAAACCGTTACAACCCTCAAAGCTTTCTACCCAAAGCTTGAAGGAACACTCTCTTTACAAAGAAAGACTTAGCAAACTAGAAATCCCTCTAAAAGGTGTTTGTTTGCAATTCTAAGCACTCACCCAAAACCTAGACACTTGAGCAAATTTAACAATGTAAGCTCACAAGTGTTGTCTAAGCAAGAAATAAACAATTTAAGCTCTAGACAAATTTTGACATCATAATGTTGTAACAATTGAAGCATTAACCATTACAAGATGCTAGGAGGTCCCTTTTATACTCCCAATTGAGTTTGTAGCCGTTGCTAGCCGTTGGGATCAATTTGGAGCCGTTTGAGTCTTTATTTCCCACCATAAATACAGTTATGCAGCTTGGCGTATCGATACTCGTCCAACCGTATCGATACGGTTTCAATGAGGAAAGAGCCATTGGGCTTCTTCAGCTGATGGGTATCGATACGCTTACCTAGCGTATCGGTACGGTCTTGCAATTTAAAAGACCGTTGGGAAAATGACCGTTGGGGTGGTTAGGCGTATCGGTACGCGATACAACCGTATCGGTACGCGACTAGCCGTTGGGCTATTTCAAAGCTCACCGTATCGATACGGCTAAGCGTATCGGTACGGGTTTTGGCTACTGGAATTCTGATAGTTTGTAAACCCTAAGGCGTATCGGTACGGTTCAATACCGTATCGGTACGGTCACTTTAAAAGCCTGGTTTTGACTACTTTAAATGTACTTTAAGTCCATTCCAAAGCCTTTAAAACCCTTAAACATATTTTCAAGTTGTTTTTGACTAAAAA
Organism: Hibiscus trionum; assembly: GCA_030270665.1. NCBI lineage: Eukaryota > Viridiplantae > Streptophyta > Magnoliopsida > Malvales > Malvaceae > Hibiscus > Hibiscus trionum. Next base: position 5,197,761 of record BSYR01000016.1, read on the forward strand.
CTCATTTTAAATTCTTTGCAATTTAGTCCAAAACATTTTTCTAATATTATATCAAAACATAGTTCTACACTTTCTTTACTTCATCTTTGCATAATTTTTCATGCAATTCAGTGCATATTTTTTTGTTGTATTGCCTTTCTTTGCTTCATCTTTATAAATAAAATCTTATGAAATATTGAGTGCTGTTGATTATTAATTTCTTTGCCTTTTTTGCATAATTTCTCATGCTGTTGATTATTAATTTCTCATGCAATTCATCTTTACAAACAATAATTTTTTGTTGAATGTTTTTCTGTGTATTTTTCCTGACATATCATACAACATGGTTCCAAATAAAATCTTATTTCGTTTGAATGATAGTTTTTACTAACGAGTTTTGAAGTAATAAAAATCGTATTTCGATTGTTAGGTGAAATGTTGAGTAAATAAAATATTTCTTTAAGAATTTTAGAGGTGGTATTTTGTTGTTTATTTTTCAGAAAATGTGTAGGGATGCTAAATTTCTATCAAATGCTTCGTTAGTGCCAGCCTTGCTTCAAAAAAATAAAAATAAAGTGTAAACTTGTGTTAAAAAATTGTATTGAAACTGCTTACTTATTTTTTTGGTAATGAATTTTTTAAGATGTAATAATTCAAATGCCTATTATTTTTTTCATGTGTTTACATGTGTTATTGTTTTAGAGTTCAATCATTGCGGTGTTGCGAATTTGGTATATAAATCCTTCGATCGAGGATCTTTCCATTTTCACAGGTGCTATTGTTCTTTTCTATATTAATTGCATTGTCATATAATGTCGCTTAAAAAATATTTGTCTGGTAGTGAAAAAAGAAATAAAAGAAAACAAAGAGATGAGTTAATAGAATCACAAAAGAGAGCACTTGATAAATTCTTTAAAAATAAAGTAGGAGAGCCTTCTAATAAAAATTTAAATGATGTTATTGTAACTTTAAATGATCTAGATAGTTCTCCAAATCATACTAATGTGGGTGCTACTGATGCAAATGATCATGATAATGTCCTAAATCATATCGATGATGATGCTTCTAATTTAAATGACCATAATCAAGCACAAAATGAGTCTAATATTAAAATTTTTAAAATTGACCAACACTTAATCCCTCATTTGGACATTTATGATCCTAGAAATTAGGGTAACCTTGATAATAAGTTTAGAGATATTTTAGTAGAAAAGGGACCTATAAGAGAATTGAATTTGAAATTTTCATTAGCTAATAATTATAGGCATTTTTCGTATGCCTATTTTTCTAGAAAGTTAAGTAATGGAGAAATTAGCGATAGAAAATGGTTGGTCTATTTTAAACATGTGGACAAAGTTTATTGTTTTTATTGTAAATTGTTTACAAAGTAAAACAACAAAACTTGTTTAACAAATGATGGATGTAATGATTGGAAGCATCTTAGTAAAAGACTCGAACAACATAAAAATAACATTAAGCATATGACTAATATGAATGTTTGGAGTGAATTAAGAGTGAGATTAAAAACTAATCAAACACTTGATAAAGATTTGCAATTAGGAATTTCAAAGGAGAAAGAACGTTGAAGACAAGTTTTAATAAGAATAATAAGTGTTGTAAAATGTCTTGCTAAAAATAATTTAACTTTTCAAGGATCTAGTGAGAAACTTTACGATGAGAGTAATAGAAATTTTTTAGGGTTAATTGAAATGATTGCTAAATTTGATTTGCCAGTGCAAGACCATATTAAATGTATCTAAAATAAAAATATCCATTATCATTATCTTGATCATAAAATTTAAAATGAACTAATCTCTCTCTTGGCTCATAGTATTATAATTTCTATTCTAAAAATAATACAAAAGGTAAAGTATTTCTCTGTTATTCTTGACTGTACACCTGATGTAAGCCAACAAGAACAAATAACTCTAATAGTGCGTTGCGTAAATATGACAAACAACAAACTAAAAATAGAAGAATACTTTTTAGAGTTCTTGAAAGTGGATTATACAACTGGATTGGAGCTTTTTAATGAATTAGTAAATGCATTGCAGTCTTTTGAGTTGAATGTTGATGATGCGAGGGGCCAAGGATATAATAATGGTTCTAACATAAAAGGAAAACACCAAGATGTTCAAAAGAGATTGCTTGAAATAAATCCTAGAGCTTTATATATGTCATGTGCTTGTCACAATCTTAATCGTTCTCTTTCTGATATGACACATTTTTGTGTTAAAGCTATTTTATTTTTTTTGAAATTGTGCAACGTATATATTCATTGTTTGCAAGTTCTACCAAAAGGTGAAAAAATTTATGTGATAATGTTCTAAAAACTGTAAAATCTTTATCTGATTTTCGATGGGAAAGTCAAATTAAAAGTGTCAAAGCTATTAAATGTCACGCTCCTAAAATAAGGTTAGCTTTGTTACAATTATATGAATCTTGTAGTAATGATGTTAAAGCAAAAAGTGAAGCAGAAAATTTGACTAATACCTTCAAAGTTTTGATTTCTTACTTGGATTGGTCATATGGTATGATATTTTATTTGCTATCAACATGGTGAGTAAGAAATTACAATCTAAATCAATGTGCATTGATACTACCATAAAGGAGTTGGAAGGTGTAATGTCATATTTTAAAAACTATAAGAATGAGGGGTTTGAAACAAGTATAAATATTGTCAAAAGTCTTGCATTGGATATGAACATAGAGCCAACATTTTTAACTAAGCGCCGTGTTTTTAGAAGAAAAAAAATAATTTGGTAAGATTAATCATGATGAAGAAATACAATCTCTAGAAGAGTCTTTTAGAGTTAATTATTTTTTGTTGTTGTTGTTGATATGACGACTGCTTCTTTAAAAGATAGATTTAAACAATTAAAGAAATTTAAAAATTATTTTAAATTTTTAATTGATTCTACAATGTTGAAGTCATTAGATGATAATAAATTAAGAGAATATTGTGATAATTTTAAGATTGTTTTTTCTCATAATAATTTGTCGGATGTTGATGCTGATGACTTTTTTTTTCTGAAATGAAAGTGTTGCAAATGACTTTGCCAATTGGGTTCATGTCGGCGTTTGAAATTCTTGAGTTTGCTAAAGCTGCAGATTGTTATCCTATTGTTTCAATTGCTTATCGAATCTTATTAACAATGCCGGTGACGGTAGCATTGTCGGAACGAAGTTTTTCAAAATTGAAATTATTGAAAAATTACTTGAGGTCAACAATGTCACAAGAAAGATTGAATGGGCTAGCTATGTTATGTATCGAGAAAAATATGTTGGAAAGCATTGATGTTGACACTATCATCAATGATTTTGCATCAAGAAATGCTCGAAGGCAATGCTTTTTATAAGTATTTGTATGCTTAAATATATTTTTAATATTTTTAAGAACGTAATGAATTACTATTTGTTTAATTTAATAAATAGAAATTTTATATTATATATATTTTAAAATTTTTTTAAATTAGGGGCCCATTTTTTAATTTCGCCTCGAGCTAAAAAATAACCAGGATCGGCCATGTATTTATGGTGTAAATTTATTAAATATTTTTATTTAATATATAAAAGGTTTTGCATATATTTAAACAATATTGTAATATTTAATATATCTTTATTAATATTCTATTTATGATGTTTCTAGGGTTATAGGATGAGATTGCATGGTGCTTAAGAGTTTATGAGTTAAAAGTTGTTGTTATTAATTTTAAGGTAAAGTACACACATGGTTACAAAACTATCTTTAAAAATATAAAATGGTCATCAAACTTTCAAATGTTACATAATAGGCATTAAACTTTAGTTTTTGTTACAAAATGGTCATTGAGTCGTTAACTGTCGTTAATTGAGTGACATGACAATTACAAAAATTTGAATAATATAACATTCAATCCTCCATATTGACACGTTCAATCAATTTATTCCTAATTTAACCCTCATTATTGATGTCCAAATTGATTAAATGTATAAATATTGAGGATTAAATATGTAATTATACAAATTTTCGTAACTGTCACGTCTCCCAGTTAACGACAATTAACAGCCCAGTGACCATTTTGTAATAAAAACTAAAATTTAATGACCATTATGTAATTTTTGAAAGTTTGGTGGCCATTTTGTATTTTTATGGATAGTTTAGTTTGTGTACTTTACCCTTAATTTTATTATTTGAATTATAAGATACTTTTTATCTTTTAGAAATTGTAGGTCAATTTATTAATTTTTCTCTTTTACTAATTTTAGATTTATTTTATTATTTACTTTAACTTATTTGACAATTTGTCAAAAGAAATGAAAAAGTTAAACATATTAATCGTTTAGTATTTTCCAGTTCAAAAAATTAAAGGGAATAAAGGTATATAAATATAAAATATATTTAGTTTGCAATGATAGTTTGTAAGCTCTTATTGTAATTTTGGGTATTTTCTCGTTAATAAAATTAATGGTTTTCTTTAAAAAAAAAATTATAATCTCTTTGTAAAGTCAAAAAAATTATAAACTCTTTGTTTTATTTTATTAATTATTCTTCGCATATCATGTTGCGTTTTCTCCGTTTTTGTGACATGTTTTTATTTCGTGTCATGCTTTATTTATATCTTTACGACCGTTTGTATTTATACAAAGATCCTCACGACGCTAGTTTTTGAATTGTAATTGTCGATAATAATGAATATCTTGACTTTTCTTTTTATAGTCGTTTGCTGATGTAATCATAACTGGATAACAGAGCAACCTGAAAGATTGTTTGTTTCACTCATCACTGTTACATCACATTTTATGTGTCTCATTAAATAAAGCTAAAATGATTTGATAACGGATGTTAAGTTTCTGTGCTCTTAAAGGAAAGTTTCAATGTTCTCTACTACTTTAAATTTTATGTTTTCTTGCTTATTATTATATATAAAATTTTTGGTGGACATAATTTTCAAATTTAATATTATACTTAGGTGTATTGTATTTATTAAACCTTACATTGTTTTTAATAAAACTAAATCACCTTGATAAAAAAAATAACAGTGGATATTATTTATCCTAATTTATTTGACGGACAAGATATTTTGAGAGGGAAACCCAAACAATTAAGGCCGCTTATAATAAATAAATATAAAAGATGAACGAAGACAAGACAAAACCATGAGTTGAATAATTTGGTCGGTGTATCTAAAATAATATTTACACGTCACCGCCTAATGCTAATCTGCCCTATTATCCTATTGATTTTCTGGTAAACCCAGTTTGATATAGACATTTTTAAGAACACAAGTTGGCCAAAAAAGAAATCCCATATGATCATATCAATTTTAATATATTTAAATCAAATACCATTTTTTTGAACACAGAAACAATATTCATTCAAAAAAGTCACACAAATTCTTCCTCACAGATTTCGTCATCCAGTCAACAACAAAACACAAGTTAAAATGAGAGCATACTATTGAATTTTTTTTGATAAAACCTTCGTTTTCAGATTTAAAAATAACATTTTTCGTACCCTTTCGAATGAAAGAACGAATGGAGTAGGTGGCATAATAGGTGCACGTGAAAGTAGAAAATTTAAAACATGAAATCTAAGCTAGCATGAAAGCAGAGAGAGCAAGGAGAACCATAAGTTTGATCGGCATGATCATGTTTTTTTTTAACATCATCTACGTACCGTCAAAGATATGCTAGGTCGGTTTGGTTTGCAATGGCTAAAATGATAAATATTTGGCGCAGAAACTTTTGAAACTGCCCATCTTATTCTTGGTACAGCTAGCTAGCTTTATACTGCCTGCCGGGCTTAATTTAGTTTACCATGTTAGGCAGCCTCCCTTTGAAACCAAGCCATGCCATGTCATGCATCAATTAATTGTAACTTTTTTTTATTAATATTAATATCCGACTTATTGATCGATTAATCTGGACCAGATTTGTAGAGACTCATTATGATTTACGAGGACAACCTTCTTAATTTAGTTTTCTTCATTTACAACGTTAGAATTCGAATCTCTAACCCTGCTTAAAAGATCTAAAACTTTATCTCGTTAGACCAATTGGTTATTAGTAATTAATTGCAACGCCTTAATTATATATTTACTATTCAATTTGTATTGGGGGTTCACAGCTGAAAACGAAGATGAAACATTATGGTCAAATATAAATAATAAAAGGGGTCTTCATATTTGTTCCAATACCCAAAAATATTACAATGGTATTTATCAGCATTTTTGTGAATTTTCCGACGGTGAGCAAATATCTTGTATCCCATTATAATGCATATTATGCGAAATTCCCTTGGTGAGAAAACAACTATTGCATATATTTTCTTTTTTGTTCATTAATAATTGCCTATGATTGGTCCATATTTAATATTATATTGCCAGGTTAATTATTTTTTCAATCCCTTAATGTTTAAAAATTTCTAAAGCAAGTGGTTAAAGCTCTCAGTTAACACATTTCCTTCTTTCCTGAGTTGTGGGTTCAATATCTATTAGGAGTAAAATTCCCCTTCTTATTCCTTAGGTAGAAATTGTTCAAAAAATCCATTAATGTTCGGCTTCAATATTTATATTACCACAATTTTAAAATATTTTTAATCATTGTTAATTTCTTAATACATTAATCAACTACAAGTTGATCTAGTAAGATTAGTCGTTAAGTCCGTTAAACAATATTATGAATTTGAATCTTAACATTATGAATAGAGAAAATTAAGTTAAAATGGTCACCTCTATAATAATTTTTTACCATGCATAATCTGAAATACTCAATAAATTTAATATTTATGACTATAAAAAACACGTTAATATAATAAAAAAATAATAAAACGTTCACTTTCAATATATTACATTAAATGGACAAATACCTTTTACATTAAATTTTGGCACGATGTCAAAATAATCCTTAATGATAATTTTGGTCCCCATTTTTTATGACCTATGCAAGACGAAATTAGGATTGATTTATGAGAGGACAAGTTAATTAATTTTAAAATTAATAGGGTCCTAAAAAATAATCAAATTATAAAAATTAAGGAAATTAATATTTATTTTCACTAATTTTAAAAATGAAGGATCTTAAAAAGTAATTAAACCAGAAAAATGAGGGGGTCAAAGTTAAATTTCATTAATTTTAATTTAGAGGGTCTTAGAAAATAATAAACCAAAATTTTTTAAGAGAGAAAATAACTTAATTCTAAAAGTTTTAAAACTATCGCCTAAAAACAATTAACTTATTCAAAGTTGAGGGGCAATTTCCCCTCCCACCCTCCATTTAGCTCCGTCCCTGGACCTATGTTAGTCTTCCGCGTTTAGTTTCGATTAAAATTAACATTTTTTTGGTAGAAACTATTAGTTATTTTTTTAATATCTATTAATTAATTAATCGTTATCAATAATTGCTAACGAGATATTATACCGTGTTAGTAAAAATGTCATGTTAATAAAAAAATAATATATATTATTTGTAATGTCCATTAATAATTTAATAAATATTTTATTAACTAATAAAGTGATGACACATCATTATTTTATTGGTTAATAAAAATTTGAGAAAATTATAATAAAAGGGGTTGAACTTAGACCCTTGAAAAAGAAAAATTATATCATATCTTCTCTTTCCCACATTATTTATGGTCCAAACCAATAAAAATTACTTACTTTATTAATTTTTTTATGCCATTTTCTCATAAAATGAATATTCACTATGTAAAAACTATTTTTAAATTTGATTACAGTAAATATGAATGGAGATTTACTTGATAAAAATAACATAAAAATTAATAAAACAAGTCATTTCTATTGGTTGGTTGGGCTAATTAATAACCTGACGAGGATACCAATAATATAATTTCTCGGATGCCTTGTAAAAATAATAATTTTAACCAAAATTGAGATATTAAAGGTTTTCTTTTTTTTTATTATTCCTTTAATTTTAATAAACGTGAAAGAAGGTCATGTGCATGGCACCGACCAATCATGAACAAGGAATAGTCAATAGTGGCTGGTATGCTTCCACGTGGACCAATCCCTTAAGGTCTTTGTACCTGCACTTGCACTGTATTGTTCCAAGAATATAAAAATCTTTTAGCATTGATAATTTTATACGTTGCTCCTGCATGGGGGTGGTCATAAAATAATCGTGGGCCCCTCACCAAGTGGGATATTTTCCCAGCTAAGATCCCGAGGGATTGATCAACGGCTACTATCCCCTCAACGGCAATATCAAATTATTGGATCCAAGGGTGGACATCGAACTGGCGGCTGCCGCCCAGCAATGTTCCCCCCAATCTTCGATATAATTTTTTAGGTATTTAAAATATTAAAATAAAGTAATTTAAATATTTATTTTAACTAAAAAATAATTTAAGAAATAAAAGTAAACAACGATATAATTATAGGACTGATTTTTTTATTTAAGCCAATAAAAAAATAAAGTAGCCGTTGGAGGCGATCACTCCTATAAAAAGAGGCACAGACATCGATACACATGAAAGTTTGGAAGAAAACTATTGTAATCAATTCCCAATCCTTCGTGTAGATCCCTCTGGGATCGAAATCTTAACAATTTTTTTTTGTTTTTTTTTTCTCGAGAAAATCTGTAAAAATTTCATCTCCTCTGTGATATATAGATTTTCAAGGTTTTTTGGTTTCGGGCTTTTGATCATATTATTTTCCGGGATTTTTTTTACCCAATATTATGGATGCCATTTTCATGTCATCATCTTCACCTCAGAAATCTGTTTCTTCTCCAAACAAGCAACTCAAGAATAATACTCTGAGGAGATATAACAGTGGGGCTAATTTCATTTCGAACCAAAATGAAAACCTAGCTTACAACGCAAGCATCATCCATGGCGGCGGCAGCTGCGGGGGAGGATTCTTGTTTGCTCCCCCGCCGTATCATTCCTTTTCCTATAATCCTTCACCTCCTCTTCTCAATCCATTATCCTATCAAAACTATCAGCAGCAACCGCAATGGCAACCGCCTCTCCTTCCACTTCCACTCCCTAATAAGCCTCTTCATACTTCGCTCCCGTCTCGAACTCTAAGCCTTTCATCGTCTCCTTCTAACGCGAAACATAAAAGAAACAAAGACCCAAAGAAATCAAAATCAAAACAACTCGCCGGTAAATCAGTAGAAGAGCCAAAGAAACTTCAACTGAAACCAGCAGATGTGGCAACAAAAACATTTGTGATGGCAGCAGAAAAAGGTTTTACTTTTAGACCGGTTCCGAATGCTACCCCTAAGGTTGGTAAAGATTTGGAAAGCTTTACAAGCTTCATCTTTACGCTCTCTCCACCACCTAGCAGCTTGCCTTTGCCTAGCTTTTCCCTTAGACCAAAGCTTAGTTGCAACGCTGAAGCTGCTTCCGGTGATGATGGAGGAGCCACTCACAATCTTCGACGAGTCCTTCGTCTCCCTTGAAGCTGAATAAACCAGACTCCGGCTTCGTTTTTGGTTCGCCGGAGCTGTGTGGCGGGTCATCTGCGTAAACAAATGCCTTAATAATAAAGGGTATGTTTCCTTTTTCTCGCTTTTCGTCGAATAAAAATATTCTGCACCTTTTAATTATTATCTTACAATCACCTCTTAGATTTTTTAAGTTGAGGTGCATAAAATGGAGAGACAAGAAGGTGCAACAAAGAGAATATGAGAAGTTTGCTTGCTTCTTTCTTTTCCAGCTTTTCTTCAAATCATAGTATTGTATTGTAATTTAGATCCGTATGCCGGTCATATTGTGGTCACCGCCTTGTTTTTTTGAATAGGGGTGAACATATATATGAATTATAATGTGTAAGGCTTCGCCATTTTCGTTTGTTTGATCATTGTAAGGCTGTTTCGATTTCATATAAAATGTTACAATGTTTACATGTTCTATGTATCTCACCGTCCATACAAGGATGAAGGAGACATTTTTATCGTCTGTGCAAAGTACAAACTTTACAAAGTAACACAAGAATAAAGACATACCAGAAAAAAAAAAACAGGAAACATACAAAAACAAGACAAAATATACCAATGTTGATTGGATCTTACATGAAAACTAGATTCCTAAGAACCATATATCAATAATAGCAGCCAAGGGTGTTCAAAATCTTATCCGAAAATTTAGATATCCGATTCGATTTTAATTTTTAGATCGAATATCCGAACCGATTTCTTATTTTTTTGGATCGGATACGGATCACAATATTTTAAGTTTCGGATTATGGATAATCCGAAATATCCAAAAATTTAAAATTTTGTAGATTTGTTATATTTAGTAATTTAAAGTCGGAAATTCAAAAAATCAAAATTTTCATACATGTTAATCTTGTTATATTTGACAATTTATTAATTTCTGTATTCGAAAATCTAAAATTTTCATATATACAACTGTCAAATTCGAAAAATACTTAATCACAATATTTAACGAACGAAGCCAAACAAGTTCACAAACAGCAGTAGCCATGGCACGATACTCGGCTTCACAAGAGGAGCGTCTGACAATCTGTTGCTTCTTGGCTTTCCAAGAGACCAAGTTATTGCCAAGGAAGATGCAAAAACCTGTAATAGATCGTCTGGTGTTTGGACAGGCTCCATAATCAGCATCAACAAAACTACTAAGCTGCGTGTTAGATGCTAAAGAAAAAAACAAACCAAGAGCAAAAGTCCTTTTGACATATGCAAGAAGATGGTGGACAACCATGAGATGAGGACACCGTGGAGAAGCAACAAATTGACTCAAATGATGCACAATATAAGCAATATCTGGCCTGGTATACGTAAGATACAATAAGCGTCCAATCACCGTCGATAAACCTGAGGATCAGATAACAAATCTCCTTCAGTTGCACTCAACTTGCTAGAAGGAACCATAGGTAATTCAGCAGGTTTCTTAGCCAGGGAACTCGTATCCTCCAAGAGCTTCGAGCAGTCTCAAATCCAAAAAAATACCGCAAAGTGCCAAAATCCTTAAGTTTAATATGTTGTTGAAGGAAAGCTTTCACAGCTGCCAGATCGTCTAAGCACTTTCCTGCAAGGACAATGTCATCAACGTATACAAGAAGAGCGACCAAATTATCGCCATAACCTTTAACAAAAAGAAAATGATCGAAGGGTGACTGAGTAAAACCAAACTGAAGAATTACTCGTGCCAAGATCTGGCCACGAGCATGAGCAAAAGACTCATTTAAGCCCATGAGAAACTGCATAGTCAATTCTTTTTGTCGCTCTTCAATCATCTTGCGAACACCATCTCACGTACAAGTTGAACAAGTACAAATAGATTTTACAGAAGCAAGCTCATCCCAAATTATTTTTAACTGGGTATAATAAGCACTCACAGTTAAAGACCCCTGAGTTAATTCATGTAAAATTTTTTTCAAATGAAAAATTCGAGGTGCATTGTTCTGTTGAAATCTGTCTTCAAGATCCTTCCAGATGTCAACAACATAAGAATGAAAAATCAAACTTGCAGCAATATCTTTCGAAACTGAGTTAAGAAGCCAAGAGTTCACTAGATTGTTTGCCCGCTTCTAAGATTCATAGCGTACCTGATCTGTAACTGCAGGAGCAGAAATGAAGCCATCCACGAAACTGAGTTTGTTCTTGGCAGACAATGCCATGGCCATGGAACGCTTCCAAGAGTTGTAGTTGTCATTTGTCAATGGTTGTGTTACCAGACTCATGCCCGGGTTATCGGATTGATGAAGGTAATAGGGATTATTACCATTGTTGAAATCATCATTTGAGTTGGCCATGATCAAAAAGAATGAAGAACATAAAGAAAAAAAACGAAAACAAGAGAAAAATTTTAGGAGAGAAGAGAAAGCGATTAGGGAAGCAAAAATTCTCTCTGATACCATATAACAATGAATAAGAATCATAGAAAGTTTTCTTTATTCATGATAGTGTTTGATACACGGAGAGTCAAGCTATTATATAGCTAGCGTTGAACCACCAAAAATAACAGAAAGAAAAACTAACTACCCTTTATATTTAACAGAAATGGTTAAGTATAATAGTTCCGAAAATGAACACCCCTAATAACAACAACGGTAGCAGATTTCAGTTAATTGCTCAATTGGCCATCGATCAAACTAGATGAAAACTAGTGGATTTTGTTGATCCTTTGCATTACATTAGGGACATCCTAAACAAAAATCCTTAAAAAATGTCTTACCTCAAATCCTCCAAACATTAATCTTAAACCTTGAATCTATTTTTTAATATAAAAACATAGATATGAGCATCGAAAGTGAGCAAAGGATTTTTATTCGAACATACTAGGAATGCAGTGTTTGCCCTTCATCCGCTGACCTCTCGTCTGTGTTGGAATTGAGAGAGACGGAGAATTTGAAAAACATGTTAAATGATCATGAGCGGTTAGCTATACAGATGTGGTTAATTTCATCCAAGTAATTACCGCTGTGCAATACTTTTGGTTTAATTATCCATGTTTCTTGTTTGACCAACAATTGTAATCCGTGGATTCCATCAAATAGAGTGCAATCGGAGGTCGACATCTATTGTTTTTGTCAAAGTTTTAAATTTGTTTCGGGCTCACTGTACTTTCAGAATTCGTGTCAAGATGAATATTATTAGAGTTTGCAATTCAAGTTTTGTGAATTTTTTTTGTTGGATTTTGGTTCAATGTACGAAATTTAATTTAGATATATTTATTGCTACGTAAGTTTCTTTTGTTATCAAGTAAATAGTCCTATACATACATATTAGGGATCAAAGTTAGATATTAGGTTGATTTTACAAATGTTCTGTCTATTTTAATGTGCGATCATTATATTTGTATTAAAAGTTTTTTGTTGTATAATAATTAACATAATTTTATAATTTAAATTTATATAATTATGTAATTACAATATGTACTATTGAACATGAAATATTGAATTAAAACGTTTATAGATAATTTTGAGAGGAAATTGCAAGATGAGACGAAAGAACTTTAATTATTAAGGTAACCACTTGTTTTCGTTGTTAATCTTAATTGCTGATAACAAATCATTCTAAAACAAAGTAATTATTAAGGTAATCATTCTAGGAACAACAACCATTCCCTTAACCACTGACGTAAGTTGGTTCGTGCAGCTAAACAGATTTTTGAATGCTTTTCCAGCCATTTTTTGGATATTGTTTTTTTTGTTCATTATTGATATCAATTCATGGGTTGATTAATTCATATTAAATATTGTATATGCCCATTAAATCAAATTTTTAATCTTACTTAAAAAATTTAATGTCTCATTTTACTAAATCAATTGGTTGTTAGTTAGTTTTTTTTTTTTGAGTTAATAAGAAAGAAAGAAAGAAATTTTCATGCGATTTTCAGAAAATCTTGGTTGTTTGTTTTACTTAATTAGAGTAGGAAGGTGCTTTAGATGGAATATTAAATGGAAGGCAAAAAGAGTATTTTTGTCCTCGAGTTTGACTTAAATTAGTAATTTAGTTTTTCGTGTGAAAACGTAATTAATTAAATATTTCAGTTCGCGAATTGCAATAAATTAGCCTATTGACCAACATTGACCGTTACATTAATGACATGACACTTAACGATTTAGACGTGACATTTCATTGTGCTGACGTGGCAATACACATGTGATGATGACGTGGTGGAGGGGCTAGATTGTTTTTAACCGAATTTGAGGGCATAATTAATCTTTTTGCCTAGTTTAGGGGCTTAATTTATTTTAATTGAAAGTTCGATAACTTACTTAATCGTTAATCTAAAAATAATAAATTATTAAAATTTTAAAAATGTTTAAATAATGTTTAAATATAAAAAAAATAAAAAATATTATAATAAATTTTAAAAATTAAGTAAAGATATAAAATTAAAAATATGAACATTTATAAATATAAAAACTCAAAATTTGATAATATTTATAAACCATCGGAAAAGTCTTCAAATTTTTTCTGGCTATACTAAGCCTATTAATATTCCTACATATTTTCAATGAAATCATCATTGTATTAAAGTTGTAAAAAGACCAATATGAGTTCCAACGTGATGAGTGTTTATCCGCGTATCCGCGAGAACGGTGATGAGTGTAATCCCACCGTGAGGTAAAGTTGTTGTTGGATGTGAGTTCCAACGTGTTTATCCGCGTATTCGAGTCATAGCTAGGTGCCAATATGAGTGGATATGTGTATCAATATGATATGGAATGTGTTTCCTATTTGGATTAATATATGTGTTTACATATGATGTGGATTGAGCTTGTTGAGCATGACATATTGTGAATTTATGTTCATGCATCATTGACATTTTGGCTCTTGTGGATCGAAGGTAAGGACATGCATTTACCTTGTTGTGCTCGTGCTTGGACCCTGCATTGTCGAGGTTTGTTTTTAAAGAGCTTACCCTCACTAAGCTTTATGCTTACGCTCTCTTTTGTTCGACAATGCAGATCCTTAGTTCGTGGGTTGCTAGTGCAAGAGGGGGCCTCCAAGTGTGCTTCGTGGTGCTAGCTTAGCTATCAAGTATGGGTATTTTAGTTATGATGTAATGGTAAAGCAATGAGACATGTAATTGTGGTGTGATGCTTTTGAAGTATGTTGATGTTGGTTGTTTAGGAGCATGCTAGACTCCTTTTATATGTTTTGTTGGTTTGGCTTTGGATGTCATGTTGCTTGTAAACCATGTCTATTTTGCCTACCTTAAATTGGCTAAGTGTATGTTCTTTTGAAACATGAACCTTGAATGCCATGTATGATCTTTGAATGGATGCCTATCTTATATCTTGTGTATCTTGAGCATGTTTGCCATAGGGTGTATGCCTCTAGAGTGTGGTTGTATGTTAAGTATGCTTCTTGGAGTCGTTTCGGACGTTTGAGATCAATTGGAGGTGTCTAAAGCTGATTTTGAGTATTCGCAGAGTGCAGGTGTTTCGAAACGGATAGCCCTATTTCGAAACAGGTGTGGTTCCAGGGCCCCGTATCGAAACGTGTATCGATACGTTTTGGCTACTGTGAGCCCCTGTTTCGAAACCAGTTCCGAAACACTTTGGCCACTGTGAATGCCTGTTTCGAAACGGGTATCGAAACGACTAGGCAAAATGAGACCCTGTTCCGAAACGGGGTGGATGCGTTTCGAAACGGGTGTCTGACTTTTTAAACTGGAGCTCGTGTTTCGAAACGGGCTCTGACTGTTTCAAAACACAGGCCTGAATTTGGGCTTTTTGACATCTCTATAGGGTTTCAATGGTTGGGCTTAGGCCCTATTTGTTGTTGGGCTTCCGCTTATGTTTAATTAATGTATTCTAGATAAGATAAAATGAAAAAGTTTTTTAGGGTCGGTAACCGAAGTGGAGCCTTAACGAGTTTCATCTCGGTTATCCCCGTGTAGCACACTCGGATCGGTCAAGCGTCCGGACCAGGTCGAGGGGGTTACACTTGTTGGTATCAGAGCCTAAGGTTTCCGAGACCTAGGGTAGGTAAGTGAGGTAAGTTGTGTTTTTATGATTGAAATGCACAGTGTTTGCTTGCCATGTAAGCATGTTAGCTTGTTTATCAAGTATGCTTGTTGTTTTGTTTGAAGCATGTTGTTTAGAGTCTCATTGCTACTATTACATCGGAAAAAGGATTTTTAAAGTGAGGGAACATACTTGAGCCACTTGGAGCCCTTGCCTTGCTAACCCTATCTTTTGTGTTTTCTTGTGGTGGTTGTAGTTGTTGTTTGTGAGCGATGTCGAGGCCGAGAGGTAGGCCGAGAGTGGTTCATTAGGAACCACGTGTTGCGGCTCCTATTGATGAGCCGGTGGTTGGGGTTGAGGCTCATGTAGAAGAGCCTGCTGCTGCTGCTGGAGTTGGAGCTCCACCACCACCACCTCCTCCGCCTGGTGGGGGAGGCGAGGCCGGAGTCGAGGGAGAGGGACCACAGTTTGGCCAAGGTGGCCAAGGTCCGGCCGGAATAGATATGGCTCCGCTTGTGCAAGCTATAGCGGGAGCATTTCAGGCCGCAGTTGCCGGGGCTCAGGCTGCAGCTCAGCCTAGAGGGGATGATAACAGTTTACCGTTGGAGAGGCTCCGTAGCCTAGGGGCTGAAGAGTTTAGAGGGTCTACACCTGAGAGATCCAAATTATGGTTAGAGAAGACCGTCCACATCTTAGCTCAGATGGGTTGCGTTGGTGCCTGTAGGTTAGGATGTGTGATTTCTTTGCTACAGGGTGACGCCTACACTTGGTGGGTCACCATTACTACTGGAGTTCTAGAGGCTGAGATTGGATGGGATTTCTTTGAGTCTACATTCCGGAAAAGATATTTGGGGCCGAGGTATCTTGATGAGAAGAAGCGAGAGTTTATGGCCCTAGTTCAAGGAGATGCTTCTGTGACTGACTATGAGATTCGTTTTGTTCGTTTGAGTCAGTATGCACCAGAGTTGGTTCCGACTAAGAGGGACCGTTGTAACCGTTTCAGATATGGGCTGCATGAAGAGGTTAAGAGGTATACTTTAGCTTCTGATTACTCAGATTTTGATGTCTTGGTTGCTAGTGCCAAGGACATTGAACATAGCTTGGGGCTGACCAAGCGTTCTGGAGGATCTAGTTCTGGTAAGAGACATAATAACTTTGACCGTGGGGATGCCAAGAGGCATAGAGGCTGTGGACAGCAGTTTGACCATAGACATGGCGGTGGCCACCATGGTAGAGGCCACCAGGGCCACAGAGGAGGAGGACGGTTGCCCGAGTGTACACGATGTGGGAGGCAACATACTGGTGAGTGTTGGGGTAACTTCCGTGCTTGTTGGAACTGTGGTTCGAGGGACCACTTTAGGAGGAAGTGTCCGCATTAGGCGGCACAAGCACCAAACTTAGCACAGGCTCCTGCGAGGGCGATAGATTACCAGAGAGGCCGTGGGCGCGGTCGTGGCTACTTCCAGCCTAGGGCTGATGCATCTAGGGTAGATGCTCAGAGGAACCTTGCTCATGTTGTAGCCGTACATCCAGAGGTAGGAGGGCCAACGAGAGTCTATGCTCAGAGAGAGGCCGAGAACGACACTGATGTGATAGCAAGTAATTTTGAGTTACAGTCTATGTCTTTGCTTTCTTTGGTTGATTCGGGTTCTACGCATTCCTACATTTTGAGTGATTATGCACAGAAGTTAGATATACCTGTTGAGATCTTAGATATAGGTATGCATGTGACTAGTTCCTTTGGTGAGACAGTTGTGGTTAGACGTATGTATAGGAGGTGTCCGCTGAGGATACAGGGCCATGTGTTTCCCGTTGATATGATGGAACTTCCGTTTTATGGTTTTGATATTATTTTGGGTATGGACTGGTTAGTTGAGCACCGAGCTAGTGTGGATTTTGAAACGAAGAGAATTTCTTTGAAGCTTTCTGATGATTACGAGGTAGTAGTAGTAGGCGAGAACATTAAGTTCTTGTCTAATGTTGTGTCAGCTTTAGAGGCTCATAGGTTGATGGATTCCGGATTTGGGGCTTACTTAGCTTATGTTATGAATCCTAATATGAGTGAGGCTAGACCGAAAGATATTAGAACAGTTTGTGATTTTCCGGATGTGTTTCCTGAAGAGTTACCAGGTTTGACTCCTGACAGGGATGTTGAGTTTGTGATTGAGACTGTTTCAGGGTCTACTCCAGTTTCTATAGCTCCGTATCGTATGGCTCCGAAAAAGTTGAAAGAATTGAAGAGTCAGCTGCAAGAGTTATTAGACCGTGGTTTCATTAGGCCTAGTAGTTCTCCTTGGGGTGCTCCTGTGTTGTTTGTAAAGAAGAAGGATGGCAGTATGCGTATGTGTATTGACTACAGGCAGTTGAATCAGTTGACTGTGAAGAACAAGTATCCGTTGCCTCGTATAGATGATTTGTTTGATCAGTTGAGAGGTGCTTTAGTGTTCTCGAAGATAGATTTGAGATCGGGGTACTATCAGTTGAAAGTGAAAGAGTGTGATGTTCCGAAGACAGCTTTTAGGACTAGATATGATCACTATGAGTTCCTTGTGATTCCGTTACGGCTCACGAATGCACCTGCAACATTCATGGATATGATGAACAGAATTTTTAGAGACTATCTAGACCATTTTGTAGTTGTCTTCAAAGATGATATTCTTGTGTACTCTAGATCAGAAGAAGAGCATGATGAGCACTTGAGATTTGTTTTACAGAGATTGTTGAGCAACCAGTTGTATGCGAAGCTTATCAAATGTGAGTTCTGGATTCGAGAGGTTGTATTTCTTGGCCATGTTGTTTCGGCCGAAGGTATCCGTGTTGATCCGTCGAAGATTGAGGCTATTGTTGAGTGGAAACAACCTAAGTCCGTGACAGAGATTAGGAGTTTCCTAGGATTAGTCGGTTACTATAGGAGATTTGTTGA
Organism: Hibiscus trionum; assembly: GCA_030270665.1. NCBI lineage: Eukaryota > Viridiplantae > Streptophyta > Magnoliopsida > Malvales > Malvaceae > Hibiscus > Hibiscus trionum. The sequence continues at coordinate 5,216,061 of BSYR01000016.1, forward strand.
TGGTTTCTCTAGAGTAGCTGCTCCTTTGACTAAATTGTTGCAAAAGGGAGTTAAGTTCGAATGGTCAGATGCAAGATAGAAGGCCTTTGAGAAATTGAAAGAAGCTTTGACAAATGCTCCAGTGTTAGTGCAACCAGTTTCAGGTAAAGAGTTTGTGATCTATAGTGATGCTTCTTACATAGTGTAACCCCCTCGTCCCGGTCTAGCCGGATGACCGGTCCGATTGAGCCACACGAGGAAAACCGAAGCGAAACCCGTTAAGGTCTCACCTCGGTTAGCAACCCTAGAAAATTTCTTTTATTTATCTTGTCTAAAGGATTGTTAAGTCTTAAGTGATCACAACAGCGGAAAACAATCAAAGGAAGTCACATTCGAACCACGGCCATGCACAAACAGTCCATTTTTCAGCTTACAGGGCAGGCCGTATCGATACACCAATCAAGGGTATCGATACGCCTTGACTTGGTCAACCCAAATAGTCAACTCGAAGAAGACCGTATCGATACAGCCCTTGAGCGTATCGATACGCCCTCTTCAGTCAACATCTCGTGGTCAACGAGATTAACCCGTACCGATACACCCCATCACTGTATCGATACTCCAAAAACTCCCTAATTTCTCAGAATTCCAGTGACCAAAAACCGTATCGATACACCCCCGTGTATCGATACGCCCAGCCAAAACTGAGCTCTGCAGGCAAGACCGTATCGATATGGCCCTTAGGCGTACCGATACGCCCTGCACTGCAAAACTCCCAAACTCAGCAAAAACGTACAAGACTCGAACCTAGATGCATATTAAGACCTCCCTAGCCACATACGAACATGCATACAACTCATACAAACCAAGATCTAGCCATACGAACACCCAACATACTCATACATCATTTAACAAGGAAATCATGCATTTGGTCAAATGATATCACAAAAGCATTTAAGGTCTCATGTTCCAACATCCATACTCTTAGGCATTCTCACAGGGCACATGATAAACAATTTAGACATGGTTTACAACCCAAACATGGCATCGACAAGCCAATCAAAAACAACATATATAAGGAGCCTAAACATGCTCCTAAACAACCAACAATAGCACAAGTCAACAACACCTATCCCATTGCTTAACTATTACATTCTATAACTTAAAATTCATACATTGAGCTAACCATTAGCAACACTTGGAGACCCTTCATTGCCCTTGCCACCCACATGCTATTTATCTGCATTGTCGAATAAAAGAGAGCGTAAGCATAAAAGCTTAGTGAGGGTAAGCTCATAAAACAAACCTTCGACAATGCAGGGTCCAAGCACGAGCAATTTCCAAAATGAAATGCATGATCTTACCTCCGATCTGCAAAGGCCAAAATGAACATGATGCATGAACATATAATCAACAATAGGTCATACTCAACATCTCGCGAACTCAACTTACAACGATACATAACTCAATGCATTAACCACATCATACATCAATTCGTAAAGGACATCACATTTCGTATCATATAAACATATATGCATAATCTCATATTAGTATATACATACAACCTCATATTGGCACCTAGCTATGACTCAAATACGCGGATAACCCGTTGGAACGCATTTCCAACAACAACATTACCTCGGTGGGATTACACTCATCACCGGTCCTTACATGGGCGGGATTCCACTCATTACCACATGCCCTATGGATGGGATTCCACTCATCATCACGTAGAATATATATAAATTTCCGGTGGAATATTATATCACCGTACTCCTCCTTGGTGCCTTAACGCCACCAAGGCCACGTACGTTTTGACTCAATTTGTGTGCACACTCATCCTAATGATCGATCATTGTACCCAAGCATACTAGTGCCAATATAAATCAAATTCCACAACCTTTCACATTATCAATTTCAATATAATTTCCGCGCCTAGCACGTACTCACCATGATTCTCAAAATCATGCAACCACCTCATAACCTCATTTCACAAACCCACATTACATGTATTTCATCCCAACAATTATCACATCATATATCCACATTACATTTGTCATCAACATGCATATAATCAATGCATTAAGCTATACTTCAACATACATGTATATCATATCATACATAATCATCATGAGGCATAACACCAACTAAAGAGTGCATCCAAGGTCTCTAACTAAAGCTTAGGATTAGGCTACCACCCTAATCCTAACTCTAGGTGGGTCTACCAAGCCCAACCTAGTCCACATGCTTGAACCAACCACTTAAAACCAATTTAAAAACATTAACCACTCACCTCTACCTCCAAGCTCAACTACCAAGCAAGCATCACCTTCAAGTTTCCGGATTTCTTCCTGAAGCTTCTCCAACGCAAGTTCTCGCTTCTAAACAACCTCAATACAATTCAAATAATCCTCAAATCAGCCCAACATCAAAATACCAACCCGGAATACAATTTACCACGTTGCAAGCCATGAACAAACCCCATATTTTGCAATCTCGGACAACCCCAATACCTCTTCCAAAATCCATGTTTCCAACACTCATTTCACCTACAAATGATCCCAAATCAATCCCTAACCATAGTACTATCAATAGCCTATCAAATTCCACCTAGAACAACCCCCAAAACTCACCCAAAACCCTCCAAAAACCCCATTTTCGTACTCCTATTTTACCCAGCAGAAAATCATATTTTTAAACACCCAAATGACATCTAAATGGTTCCAAAACATCCTCCTAGCATACATAAACCATCAGCCCTCTAATTACAACCTAAAACTCACCAAAAATCAACTTTTTGACACCTTAAAAATGGCTCTAAGAACCCACTTCGGGTTTTCAACAAAACTCAACCAAATTAACATATGTTGCACCTTTTAACATGAATAAACAAAGACCCAACTCAATTTTGCAAAACAAGATGAAAATCCCCATAAAAACCCAAACTTTAAATCAAACCCTAATTTCCAAAATCTCATATCTTTAAAATCTAAGACTATGCATGGATAGAGAATGAAGAGGAGAGTTAGAAAACATTTTTACCTTTGAAAAACACCTTGGATTGAAGAAGATACTCTATGGAATAGTGTTTTCAAGTTTGGGAGATTTTTGGAGATGGTTTGGGCATTCTAACGTTAGAAAGGGTTTAAGGGAAGAAGATGACAACTTTTGTTTTAAAGTTATCTTGCTTTTAAAGACTTTTGGGTCAAATTACTCTTTTAGTCCCTCCTCTTTTTACTAAAGCCCAATTAGATTACAATTTAGGTTGAATTGATTTAATTTAATTTTATTGACTCGGACTACAAACCCGGCTAACTCCTAACCCCAAAATACGAGTGTTACACATAGGTTTAGGGTGTGTCCTAATGTAAGAAAGAAGAGTTGTTGCCTATGCTTCGAGACAGTTGAAAGTACATGAGAAGAACTATCCTACTCACGATATAGAGTTAGCCGCAGTTGTGTTTGCATTGAAGATTTGGCGTCACTACTTGTATGGTGAGAAGTGTATAGTTTACACCGATCATAAGAGCTTGAAGTATTTGATGACACAGAGAGAGCTGAACTTGAGACAGAGAAGATGGCTTGAGCTGTTGAAAGATTACGATTTGACCATTGAGTACCATCCGGGTAAGGCAAATGTAGTAGCTGATGCTTTGAGTAGAAAAGTTGCAGTTGAGTTGAGAGCTATGTTTGCTAGATTGAGTGTATCCGATGATGGTGGTTTGATCACAGAGTTGCAAGTGAAGCCTTCTTTGATTCAGTTGATTAGAGAGAAGCAGTTGCAAGATGTGTCTTTAGTTCCTCATGTTCAGGACATAGCCGAAGGTAGACCGACCGAGTATAGTTTCAGTGGTGAGAATGTGTTGTGTTTCAGAGGCAGAGTTGTAGTACCTGAAGATGTTGAGTTGGGACGTCTGATTCTGAGTTAAGCACATTCGAGTCATTTCTCTATGCATCCGAGTAGTACCAAGATGTACCGTGACTTGAAGAATGACTATTTCTGGGTTGGTTTGAAGAAGGATGTAGCCGAGTATGTGAGCCGTTGTATGGTTTGTCAGAGAGTGAAGGCAGAACATCAGGTTCCTTCAGGTTTGTTACAGCTTTTGAAGATTCCGGAATGGAAATGGGAGAGGATCACTATGGATTTTGTGTCGGGATTACCATTGTCTCGTTCGAATAAGAATTCTGTATGGGTGATAGTTGATAGATTCACTAAGTGTGCTCACTTTTTAGCAGTGAACATTACGGGTTCTTTAGACAAGTTGGCAAACTTGTATATCTGTGAGATTGTGAGACTTCATGGAGTTCCGACGTCTATTGTTTCAGATAGAGATCCTAGATTCACTTCGAGGTTCTGGGGTTGTTTGCATAGTGCTCTAGGTAGTCGTTTGCATTTCAGTACTTCTTATCATCTGCAGTCCGATGGACAGTCAGAGCGAGTGATACAGATTTTAGAGGATATGCTTCGTTGTTGTGTGATTGACTTCCAGGGTTCTTGGGAGAAGCACCTACCTTTAGTTGAGTTTGCTTACAACAACAGTTATCAGGCTAGTATACAGATGGCTCCCTATGAGGCTTTGTATGGTAGACGATGTAGGACTCCGATCTGTTAGGCTGAAGCGGGTCAGAGATTGTTACCTATACCGGATTTGCTTAAGGGGACTACAAACAAAGTGAAGTTGATTTGTGACGCTTGAAAGCAGCTTCCGATCGTTAGAAGTCTTATGCAGATTTGAAGAGAAAAGAGAATGAGTTCTCCGTGGGTGAGAAAGTGTTTCTGAAAGTATCTCCGTGGAAGAAAGTAATGAGATTTGGTCGGAAAGGGAAGTTGAGTCCGAGGTTTGTTGGTCCGTATGAGATTATTGAGCGGATTGGGCCTGTAGCTTACCGTTTGAGATTTCCTTCTGAGTTAGAGAAGATCCATGATGTGTTTCATGTGTCGATGCTTAGGAGATATAGATCAGATCCTTCTCATGTTATTCCTGTTGAGGAGATAGAGTTGAATCCGGATTTGTCTTATAATGAAGAACCTGTTGAGATACTTGCTTCTGATAGCAAGGTGTTGCGTGGCAAGACCATAAAGTTGGTCAAGGTGTTGTGGAGACATAGAGGCGTGGAAGAGGCCACGTGGGAGAGGAAAGCTGATATGCTTGAGCAGTTTCCGTATCTGTTTCCGTCAGGTAATTTCGGGGATGAAAATCCTTAAGTGGGGGAGAGTTGTAACACATGGGTTTAGGGGTCGGGTGAAAATAATATTGAAATAATATTTTTAAGTCTCGGTTTTCTAATTAAAATAATAATATATTATTTTGGGCCTTGAGTTTTCAAGACAAATATTACATGTTGGACTCAAATTGATTTGGGAGCTAATTCCCATGGATTTTAAATGTTAGTGAGATTGTCATCTCATTAATGGCAATCTTGTAAATAACTCAACTTTCAATTTAAATCCCCCCTTTTATTAAAATAGTTTCCAATTCATCTTCTTCACCCTCCTTTTCCATTTTTCAACGACAAGAGAAGCTCCCCCTCCCCTTTCACTATTCCATTTCATCACATCTTCATTTTGGCTCGGTTTTGAAAGGTAATTACGTTTTCATTTTGCTCTCATCTTCCTCTCTTCAAAAGTACCTTTAGATTTCATTTTCATCCATGTTTTGGAAATTTGGTTTTCCATGGAAAATGTTAAAGGCTAAAGCTTTATGGGTTTTTACTAAAGCTATTGATTTAATAATGTTAGATATGTTGTTTATGAAGCATGGGGTCCAACATATGTGATTTTTACTTGGTTTTACAAACATTCTCGGATTTGGGTTTAATGGGGGTTTTTGAAGGGTTTTGGAATGTATTTTAGGGTTGTTTTGTGTTGAATTTGAGGGCTAGCGTTAGTATGTTAGTTGAAGGTTGTTTTGGAAGCATTTGAATGTGTTAAATGTGTTGGAATCATGAGTTTTAAGTTGGGTATAAAGGCTGCTCGAGTTTGTGGTTTTTGGGGGGTTGTCCATGGCTTGAATTCTTGTGTTTAATGATTGACTAGTATTCCGGGTTAGCTACATTGATGTATGAGCTAATTTGAGGTTGTTTGGATTGTGTTGAGTTGTTTAGAGACAATGACTTGTGTTGGTGAAGCATCGGAAGTGAATCCGGAAGTTTGAAGGTGTCGGTTGCTTGATAGTTGAACTTGGAAGTGAAGGTGAATGGTTTAATACTTTCAAAATAGTTTTGAGTATTTGGTTCAAGCATGTGGACTAGGTTGGGCTTGGTAGACCCACCTAGAGTTGGGATTAGAGTGGTAGTCTAATCCCAAGCTTTAGCTAGTGACATTGGTTGAACTCTATAATTATTGTTTATGCCTTATGATGATTTGTGTTGATGATGGTTGTGTATAAATATGTTATACATTATGTTGAGGCATGATTTTGATGCATTGTGATATGCATGTGGATTATTCATGATTGTGATCATGGTGAGTACGTGCTAAGCACGGAAGTGATATGATATGATGTGTATTTTGTTTAATGTTGGCACTAGTATGCTTGGGTACAAATGATCGATCATTAGGATGTTAGTGTGCACACGAGAGTCATATGCGCGCGTGGTCTTGATGATGGTAGTCATCAAGATGGAGTACGGGTTCGCCCGGAAAACCTTCTTATACATATTAGTCGGTGATGAGTGTAATCCCATCGACGGGGCGTGAGGATGAGTGGAATCCCCTCCGCGAGAACGGTGATGAGTGTAATCCCACCGTGAGGTAAAGTTGTTGTTGGATGTGAGTTCCAACGTGTTTATCCGCGTATTCGAGTCATAGCTAGGTGCCAATATGAGTGGATATGTGTATCAATATGATATGGAATGTGTTTCCTATTTGGATTAATATATGTGTTTACATATGATGTGGATTGAGCTTGTTGAGCATGACATATTGTGAATTTATGTTCATGCATCATTGACATTTTCGCTCTTGTGGATTGAAGGTAAGGACATGCATTTACCTTGTTGTGCTCGTGCTTGGACCCTGCATTGTCGAGGTTTGTTTTTAAAGAGCTTACCCTCACTAAGCTTTATGCTTACGCTCTCTTTTGTTCGACAATGCAGATCCTTAGTTCGTGGGTTGCTAGTGCAAGAGGGGCCCTCCAAGTGTGCTTCGTGGTGCTAGCTTAGCTATCAAGTATGGGTATTTTAGTTATGATGTAATGGCCAAGCAATGGGACATGTAATTCTGGTGTGATGCTTTTGAAGTATGTTGATGTTGGTTGTTTAGGAGCATGCTAGACTCCTTTTATATGTTTTGTTGGTTTGGCTTTGGATGCCATGTTGCTTGTAAACCATGTCTATCTTGCCTACCTTAAATTGCTAAGTGTATGTTCTTTTGAAACATGAACCTTGAATGCCATGTATGATCTTTGAATGGATGCCTATCTTATATCTTGTGTATCTTGAGCATGTTTGCCATAGGGTGTATGCCTCTAGAGTGTGGTTGTATGTTAAGTATGCTTCTTGGAGTCGTTTCGGACGTTTGAGATCAATTGGAGGTGTCTAAAGCTGATTTTGAGTATTCGCAGAGTGCAGGTGTTTCGAAACGGATAGCCCTGTTTCGAAACGGGTGTGGTTCCAGGGCCCCGTATCGAAACGTGTATCGATACGTTTTGGCTACTGTGAGCCCCTATTTCGAAACCATTTCGAAACACTTTGGCCACTGTGAATGCTTGTTTCGAAACGAGTATCGAAACGGCTAGGCAAAATGAGACCCTATTATGAAACGGGATGGATGCGTTTCGAAACGAGTGTCTGACTTTTTAAAATGGAGCTCGTGTTTCGAAACGGGCTCTGACTGTTTCGAAACACAGGCCTGAATTTGGGCTTTTTGACATCTCTAAAGGGTTTCAATGGTTGGGCTTAGGCCCTGTTTGTTGTTGCACTTCCGCTTAGGTTTAATTAATGCATTCTAGATAAGATAAAATGAAAAAGTTTCCTAGGGTCTGTAACCGAAGTGGAGCTTTAACGGGTTTCATATCGGTTATTCCCGTGTAGCCCATTCAGATCGGTCAAGCGTCCGGACCGGGTCGAGGGGGTTACATTTATATTAAGCTTAAGGATTTTTTTAAAAAAATTAAAAAATATTTTGTTTTTTTTGTGAGTTCTCACTTTGCATATTTTTAAAATTATCAGGGGCACAAATGATATTTACACCAATTTGTTAATCGATTTTTCATATATTGTTTTTTTTAAATTTAACTTGAAGAGCAATTTATTTATCTAATTTTATTTAAAAACTGAATAAATCGATCAAATTAACTTAAAGTTTGAACAAATTATTTATTCAGTTTTAATATTTTTAAAATTTTAATAATTTCTTAATTTCTTATTGTATAGCTTAAATATTCAATAAGTTATCGAACTTTCAATTAAAATAAATTATGCCCGTGAATTTGGTAAAAAAAATTCAATTATGCCCTCGAATTCAGTTTAAAAAATCAATTCAACCCCTATGCCTGTGGACTGACACGTCAATATAGTGGAGTGTCATGTCAGCACCATTAACTGCCACATCAACACTATAACAGTTAACGTTAGTCAAGGCACTAATTTGCTTCAATTCGCGAAGTAGAGGACCTAATTGACAATATTGTCGCGCAATGGGTTAAATTACTAATTTAGGTCAAACTCGAATGTAAAAATACCCGTTAGCCTAAATACTACTTATAGATATATTATATCATGTAAGCATACAATATAAGTTTTGATTAAATGATAATTTTTTGTTCTATTTGGTAAATTGTTTTTTAGTCAATATTATAGGTTTGACCTATTTTTAAAGGTTTAACCACTCAAAATCGCTAATTTAGATATTTGGTAAATAGAGAATTGTAATAGTGAATTGATCTATTTTTGAGTTAGAGTTTTGGAGAAAAGAATTATAAAGACTCATTTGTCATTGACAATTACAAAAATTTCTCTAAATAACATAAATTTGCATAACTAATAAAATTAAAAAATAATTTTATAAATAACAAATTAATATATAAATCAATATACATATAAATTTAATAATTAACAAAATTATATTCAAAATATAATTTATATATACATCTAAATTTAATAATTATTAAAATTATATTAAAAAATAATTTCACAAGTAAGAAATTGATATATACATCCTTCATATATGCTTAGATATTACAAAAATAATTTTTATAATTTAATTGATATTAATAGATACAAAATATTAATAACCAATAAATTATTCAAATGAGTATTTAATATAATATGTCTTTATATGTCATTTTATCCATTTAAATAATCAAACAACTATCAACTATCAGTTAATTTTACTTAACACATTTATACAATCACCTAATGCAATATGTTAGTCAAATCAGCTAATATAATTCTCTAGCTACTAATTTTCGAAAAAGACCTTTAAGTTTGAACATCCTATGTTTGGATTATGTAATTTAATTTTTTTTTTAATTTTTCAAGTTTGTTCATTTGAATTTTTTTTTAAAAATTGTATGATTTGTTAAATAAAAATGAACAGATTTGTATTGAGTACACTATGACTTGATTAGCGAGTTTTTGCAGGTGCCCGACTTTCGGTTTTTGATCTTTTTACTATCGGAAAAATCGGATGCCCAATTATGAACACCTAATTCCAAGTTCAAACCTTTATGGGCATTATTTCAATTTTGTTTCGAACAAAGTTACGACGTTTTAAGTTGTATAATTTTTTTTTGAATATTTAAGTTGTATAATTAAAATTAATGAAATAATTAAAATTGAAGTGATTGGATATTTAATTTAGTAACATCCGGTTAAAATACACAATGTCATAGAATAATAAAATAGAAATGAGAAAAATTCAAAAAATCAGTTATATCCAAACAACTGTCAAGCCTATGTTTCTCCTCTCATTTTTGTAAAACAAAATTTCTCACCTTTCTTCTCTCCGTTTCCCATTCCCCTCTTTTCACTTTGCTTCTACTCTCCATTCCAATCATCCTCTGCATTACATTTACAGGGTTTGCTTCGTCAACAGAAACGATGAAGCCTTTGGGTCTCATGCTTTGTTTCACAAACACCACAGCGTGACGCAAATTCGAGAAAAAGAAGATCTCTCCCCCACTTTCTTGGAAAAAAAGACAAGAATTTCGACGTCTGCTTTACTCTTAATTCGTACGGAGGCGAAGGAAAATGAGCGCCGCCAAATTCATAAAGTGTGTCACAGTCGGCGATGGCGCCGTCGGCAAGACCTGCCTCCTGATTTCTTACACTAGCAATACTTTCCCTACGGTGAGCCTTTTACTCCGTCATCTTTCCTGTATTTTCGGATCTTTATTGAATCATCACTTTCCCTTTGGTTCCTGATAATTCTGATTTGTTCTATATTCTATAATTCTGAAAAAAAATTGTTGTTTTTAATAAATTCTATCAGATTTGGGCTAATGCCGTTACTGTGTAGGCTGATCCTGTGCTAAGAGATCTTTTGGCTGTTAATTAAAATCAAAATTGGGGATTTAGGTTATTCCGCATACTGATTTTCTTTATTGATATCTGTTTGTTTTGACAATTGAAATGGTAACAGGACTATGTCCCCACGGTTTTCGACAATTTCAGTGCAAATATTGTCGTGGATGGCAGCACTGTCAACATAGGTTTATGGGATACTGCTGGTAATTGGGAAACAGCTTCTGCAATTCCTCTCTTAGGCTTAGTTCGGCGTGGATATTCAAGCATTGCCGAACGGGCCCTTAGTATTAAATTTGAGTTCTTTCTTGGTTTGGTTTGAAATTATTGCCTTGGAACAGGTCAGGAGGATTACAATAGATTAAGACCGTTGAGCTATCGCGGGGCTGATGTGTTTATTCTTGCATTTTCTCTCATCAGCAAGGCCAGTTATGAAAACGTTGCCAAGAAGGTCTATACTTTGAATATCTTCTGCATTTAGAATATATAGTTTTGTGCAGTGAAAGATGCCGCCGTAATGGCCTGTGAATGCTGATGTTGCGTTTTGTTTCAGTGGATTCCTGAATTGAAGCATTATGCACCTGGTGTTCCGATTGTTCTGGTCGGGACTAAGCTTGGTATGATTTTTACTCTTTCGATTATGGCATCGTTGTATGTGCTTGCAATGGTCGTGTTTGTTAATTGCAACAGGTTTGATTCCCTAAGTGACAAGGTTTTTCCCAAAATTGATCTAGTATCCTGTTATACTAATGTTTCTAAACCATGTTGCTCTTAATTTTCTTTTGAAGTATCTAAGTCCGGCACTTGTGTCCTAGAGATAGGTATCGATATGACCTCCAACGATCCTTCGAATGTATGAAAAAAAAATCTGACTATGTCATGTTTGACGGTCACACTCGAGTCTGAGTAAGATGTTTTTTCAAAAATCTGGTCATCTTTTCTACTAATCGCTCTTGTAGATCTCCGGGATGATGACCAATACTTCATAGACCATCCTGCTGCAACACCCATTTCTACATCTCAGGTGCTTGTTTCAACATCAGCATTATTATTATTATTACCATTACTGTTATTTAATGAGAATTTGTTCCCCTTGTTTTAAATATTGGTCTTGCATCACTTCTTTATGAAGGGAGAGGAGTTAAAGAAACAGATAGCGGCTCCTGCCTACATCGAGTGTAGTTCGAAAACACAGCAGGTTAAATATTCTCCACACATTCTTCATAGTTTTCATTCGAAAAATTGGGATGAATCCCTTTGTTTCTGATGGAATCTTGTTGCTGCAGAATGTGAAGGCGGTCTTTGATTCCGCAATTAAGGTAGTACTCCAGCCTCCAAAGCAAAATAAGAACAAATCGGGGGGTGGTATGTGCTCGGTATTATGATGAACTGAAGATTCGAGTCTGACAAAGCCGAATCCGCCGGCAGCTCCTTGCTGCTTGTTTCTCTATCACTGTCACATTTTTGAAGCAGCAGAAGCCATCCTGAGTAGAGTTCCAAGTCTTAACTGACATTCTGCAGTTTTGAGTGGTAGCATCAGGTGGTTTGTTTTCTGTTTTACTTCTTGTTTTGATCCATAAGTGATGAAAACTTGACAAGCATTTCATGTTTTTCATGTTTAAGCTTCCACTCATGTATTAACCAGGTGCCAGGAATATCCTATTAAGAAATAACCATTTTCTTGCATGATGTTTGTTTATGAAATGTAAAACCTTTATTTAAGTTTTTTAATTAAGATTATATATTATTTTTTATAATTTAGTGCAAATATAATTCATACATGATTATTATTAGGAGCTTTGGCAGTTATTTTTTTACAAATACATTAAAATGGTGACAAGTGTTCTAATTTTCGTTTTTTTTTCATTACTAAATTTACTATAAAGACACAGTCATAATTTTGCAACTGCTTATGATTTTTTTTTCATGAACAATGCACCAAGTAATTATCCATTAATATAATGTATTGCATTTTTTTCTTTTATCTTATTTATAAGCACATAAAAGAAATAAGATAATAAACATGAGAGAGTGAGAATTAAAAAAAGTATTTTAAGTATTTATAATAAGCCAATAATTTATTAAAGTTTAAAGAAGAAAAACGGATAATTTACCTTTTAGATCACTAAACTTAACATCCACTTTTATTTACATCACAAACCTTTAATTTAATCAAAGTATATCATTTAACTTTTATTATTAATAAATTAAATCACTTACATTGACACTGTTAAATAATTCTAATGTAAAAACCGAAATTGACACTTTTTTTAATTTTACTTATCATCAGTAAATAATGTTTAAATAAAATTTTAAATATTTTTTGTTAGAATTTATATGAAATTAATTATTAAAATGAAATGTTTCAAAATTCTTACCGAAAAATATTAAAATTATTAATTAAACATTATTTTATAATGATATGTGAAAAATATGTTAAGTAAAAGTGTTAATTTCAGTCTTTTTGTTAGAATTATTTAACAAAGTTACTATAAGTGATTTAATTTATTAATAATAAAAGTTGAATGATATAATTTGATTAAATTAAACATTTATGATGTAAATGAAGATAGATGTTAAGTTAAGTGATCTAAAATGTAATTATTCAAGAAAAACTAACACTAAATTATATAATACTTCATAGGGTGATGCTAAGGTTAGGTCCCTTAATCTTAGGTCGCATCGATACTACCGTTAGATCTAGGGTAAATTAATTTCAGCCGTTGGATGGGAGAAAAGGGGGAAAAGGGAGAGAAAAAATAAGGATCCGGAGAAATCGGTAAACCGATTTTCCTATTTCGTATAAGTGCCTCATATTGGAGTAGCATCGGTACTGAACTTAAAATTTCGAAAAAACTAACTTTCTCTCTCCCTCCCTCGTGAAAACTTTCGAAAACTCTCCCCCTACCGTTTGGTATTTTGGTTCATCTTGCAGGCGAAAATCGTTGGTTGGGCTGTTGTTATCTCTTACATTCAAGCTAGTAATGTTTAATATTTCGTGTTAGTCAAATTGGAGATGAAAAATGTGTATGAAAAATTATTAGGGTTTTGAAAAAAGTGAGGGTTTAATAATGATTTTGAAGGATTAAGATAAGGAGTTTAATATGGTTTACTTATTATACCGAAACACATCAATTTCCATAGTTTAAGGGTTAAGTTTGGTGATTTTTGTTACGAATGCGGAGGTTGAGACACGGTTCTGGGAAAGTAGCATCGGTATTGTTCTTCAGATACCGATGCTGAGAGTATTTGCAATGGCACAAAATGGAAAAATGGTATCGGTATTGACATGTGATATCGATACTAATAGGATGAAATATCGGTATTGCAGTAGTAGTATAGATATTGAAATAATTTGAATGACATCGAATGGTAAAATAGTATCGGTATAGATAGGTCATATCGGTACTAATAGATAGAAATATCGATATTGTTGTAGTAGTAGTACAAATATTAGAATAAATTGAAAGACATCGAACAGATAAACGGTATCGGTATTTATAAGTAATATCGGTACTAATCGTTTGAAATGTCACATATGTAGGGAAAAATGTTTATTTAACAAGGAGGGAGACATGCTAATAAATAATATGGTATGATAACCATTAATAAAATATTGTATTTTATTCGTGGGTGTGTGAGCAAGGAAGAAGCAAATAAGATGGAAGTAGAAGGTGCAAAGGATGAGACGGTGACGGCCGAGGTGACTAAGGCCCGTAAACATGTGTCTGGGTTTATGAACTTTTAGTAAGTTAAAGTTCAATTTGTATTGAATATTTGAAGTTGATCAATTTGTTAGATTGAAGTTTAAATACGATATATTTGAATGAATGTATGTACAGTATAAATGAATGCAAAGGGAGAAAGGGTGGGAAGAAGAAAATGACTAATGAGGTAAGTGTGAAATTTCGAATAGTTGAATGTGTTTGCTTAATTTTTCAGTAATGTGTATATAAGGCAAAATTGTAATATATTTTAAATGATAAAAGTGCGAAAAACATGGGGAAGGAAGTAGGGAAAATGAGTGCTGAAGAAAAAAGGTTGTATATCGAATTGCAACAAAAGGAATCATATATAGAAGCAAAATCAAAATACGTAAATACAACTACTGTTAAGAAGGTAAGAGTTGCATTAGTTTTAGTAAAAATTGTTAGTATTTTATAGATCTCTAATGTTGATGTAAATAATTGTATGTTTGTAGGAGACACTCACAAGGTGTAGCATAAAGAAGTTGTTGAATTTGTTTAAAGAAATGAAGAGTAAAAAGATGGATGGTGTAGTCGTAGAACTTGAGTTTGGGAGCTTACTTGAATTAAAATCGTGTGAAATTTATCGCGATCTGTGTCGTGAGTTGGTAGAAAGCTTTGATGTCGAAAGGTCAATGATAAAGTTTAATGGCCACGATATTTATGTAATGGTAGAAGATGTTGAAACTATTTTAGAGTTAACAAATGAAGGTCTTGACTATCCCACCACCGGAGTCTGATGCTTAAATATGTTTATTATGTTAGTTTTAATATTTTGCAGCGAAGACTTTGTTAGTTGTTATGACTTGTGTTGATACTAGTTTGGTACTTTTCGTACTTTAAACTTTTTGCTTCTTATGTTGGTTTCAGCACCTAATCTCATGTAATGACGAATATTTTTTGTTTGCAATGATATTATATTTTGTAAGATATGATAGCGTCTTGTTTATTTTATATGCTTCACCACCACTTCCAATATTTTGTTGTCAAAATGCTTTAAAATTTTTCAAGAAACAGAATAACAAATCAATACCGAAACCCCATGAACAGTATCGATATGCCATGAACAGTATTGATATGCTTTAAAAGTTGGGCTGGTTTAAGATTAAGACACATGGGGTTAAAAAATTCGGTAGTTACATTCTTTATTATCTATTTCGTACCGAATTAAGTAGGTAGGTGCGATATGTTGTAGGAACGAAATTCCTTACGCGTTTTGTAACATATAGGGTAATCCTTTAAGAGATGAGGTAGCTACAAAATTTCTTACAATAAGTTGGGTTGGTTTAAGATTAGGACACACGGGGTAACAAATTCGGTAGTTACCTTCTTTACTATCTATTGTGTACCGAATTAGGTAGGTATGGTGCGATATGTTGTATGTACGGAATTGCTTACACGTTTTGTAATATATAGAGTAATCATTTAAGAGATGAGGTAGCTACAATATTTCTTACCGGAAGTTGGGTTGGTTTATGATTAGGACACATGGGATAAAAAATTCGGTAATTACCTTCTTTACTATATAATGTGCATCGAATTAGGTAGGTATGGTGCGATATGTTGTAGGTACGAAATTTCATACGTATTTTATAAAATATAAGATAATCCTTTACGAGATGAAGTAGCTACAAAATTTAGCTTTTCAGCAACTACTATTTACCTTACAATTAGTATCATAACAAATACCGTAGGTACCAACTATCTATATTACCAGGAGATCTAAAATTAGCCTAACGTTAAGGTTAGAATCACCCTACTTCATAGGGTGATAGTTAGCACTTTAATTTTTCCGACTTTGGCAGAGGTCTTTTTCTTTGACGTGACAACTACTTCAAATTAGTTATAAATGACATCGCCTCTTACGTCAAAAACATGAAAACGTAAGAGTAAGTTACAATTGTAATACGACCATAAGAGAATCAAACATTAGATTAATAATGAGATTAAAGGCATAATTTCAAACTTTAAATTAAAAATAACAAATAATTAGGAGCTCCACCGTATATGTAGAGAGATTCAGAATTCCTAGTTAGTCGAGCTTGTAGTCAAAAATCTCTCCTGCATAAAGGGCAAGATGTATGCCATCTCACCCACTTTTGAAGACACCAAACGTGGAACATATGCTGGCATTGCGGCAACCTATGAACTGTTTCCCACGCTAAAAACTCCTGCAATTTTTGAAACTCACAATCAAACAAAGCAAAACAAAACAAACAATCAGACAAGAAAAACAAGTGAAAAAAAGAAGAAGCAAAACCTCAAGGCAAATCGAACATGAGTTTCTGCTCCTGAATGAATCCCATAGCTTTTCTTCTTTGATTCTCATCTTTGGAATTTTTTCCATGGATTCCTTTGACAACCCATGTACGTTTATCTAACAAGTAAATACCCTTTTTCAGACATGGATTTGGTTTCCGAATATACGCAAATCATGGCATTGTACGAATCTTACCGGTTGGAGGAGACGGTGGTACCTCGTTGCCACCCCCAAATCATTGGAACTGCAAATTATGACTGAGATTTTCAACAACTTGATGGACAAAAAACTTCCCTTCATGGCTCCAACCGCCACTCCGTACATTAAACCCATCTTTGTTTTTGCCCCGACAAAGCCTCCGGTGACGGCTCCCAAAGTTGCTCCAGCTACATATCAATTGTCAGATTCGGATCAATTCTGGAATTCAAGCGAAGCCAACGCCAAATGTAAAAGAAAAGAGAGGAGGGGGGGGGGGAAGCGAACTGACCCACAGCAAATATGAGGATGAAGATTGCATAAAGTAGTTTAGAAATTACTGATGAGGCTGCTGAGCAGCAGAAATTCCTTGCTTCTTCAACCGGAAAACATGGCATGCTCAAGGAGGAAGAAGAAGATGAAGGGTAGATGGTAAAGTTCATTGGGAGAAGAGAGTTTTACTGGTTGAGCTGAATAGTGCTTTTGAAAAAAGCAAGTAGAATTTGACAAAGAATGAGAGAATATGGCCGCTGAGTCTGGATTTAAACAAGAGGTCAAGCAAGTGGGAACATAAATTATCAGTGATTCATGGGTGAATTAATAATTATTTTTATATCTTTTTTGGTAATTAATAATTATTTTTTAATAAATAATTAATAATTAGAGTAAACTATGCCATGTACCACCAAATTATTGGTGGTGACTTGTTTATACCAACAATCTTTTAATTGGTTTAAATTTACCACCAAATTTTATTTTTTGACTCAATTATACTATCGAGCCGTTAACTCTTTAGTGGTGTGATGACTTGGATACTAAACCAAAACGATATCGTTTTGGTGCCCTATTTTTATACTAAAGTGCCCAAAATAACATCGTTCTGTTGGAGGAAAATATAAAAAATTATGCAATTAAAGGGACTTGAACTTGATATCTTTAAACTCAAAGGCAACTTCCCAACCATTGAGCCAACTTAATATTTTTGTTTTGTTCTCACCACAAATAATATATATTCCAAATTGTAGTTGATATTAATTTAATCTATTTTATTATATAAATAATATTTCTTCATATAAATAATGTAAACATATTATAAATAATATTAATATAGATAAATAATAAATAAAAATTTTATATTATCAATATTATTAAATATATAAATAAATAATATATTATTATAAAACTAAAAAGCTCATTTAAAAAAAACCCAAAATTTCCTAAACTTAAAAAAAAAAATCACAAAATCCACCAAAACATTAAATTCTAACCTATAAACCCAAAGCTCTAAATTATAAATCCTAAACCCTAAACACATTAGCAATTAAAATGAATGTATTTGGGGTTTAAGCTTTAAGCTTTTAGTGAATTTTTGAGTTTTTTTTTTGTAAATTTTGTAAATTTTAGATTTTTTTAAAATTATTTTTAGTTTTTATAATAATATATTATTTTTTATATTTTTATATTATTTTTTATGAACAAAATTTTAGGGTTTAAGGTTTATAGTTTAGAGTTAGAGTTTAGGGTTTAATGTTTTGTTAAATTTTTGGGGTTTTGGAAATTTCGAGATTTTTAAAATTAATCTTTTTAATTTTTATAATAATATATTTATCTATTTAATATTATTTATAATGTAAATTTTTTTTATATATTTTTATTTCATTTATTATTTATATTTTAATATATGTATACTAATATATTTATAATATGTTTATATTAGAAATAATATATTTATATTATTTATATAGGGTAATATTATTTATATGATAAACTGTAGTTTGAAATATATATTATTTGTGATGTAAATAAAATAAAGATATTAAGTTGGCTTAGTAGTTAGGAGGTTTCTTTTAATTCTAAAAGTTCCAAGTTCAAATTTTATTAAGTGTAATTTTATTTTATATTTTCCTCTAGCAAAACAATGTCGTTTTAGGCAATTTAGTATCAAAATAGCGGCACCAATCGTTTTGGTCTAGCATTCAAGTCATCACGCCGTTAACTAGTTAACGGTGTAGTGGTATAAACGAGTCAGAAAATAAAGTTTGGTGGCAAATTTGGACCAATTGAAAAGTTGATGGTATAAACGGTCACCCCTAATAGTTCAGTGGTATCTGACATAGTTTATCCTAATAATTATTTAAGCTTTTCGGTGGCAAATGAAACTCATTTTTACGAGTGAAAGGGATAAAATAAAAGTATTACTCTTTATGTTCTATTCAATATGTTTAATATTAATTTTTTTGATCAAATTTTTTAAAATTTAACTCGTTATTACTTTAAATTTATCATTGATAAAAATTAGAAACCTTCAATTAATAGTTTAAAATATATTTTTACAAAAATTAATTAAAATAATTATGGTTATAATTTAAAAAAATTGACCATAAAAAAAACAATACTAAAAACATTGGATGAGACAGAAGAAGTAGCATATATTTTGTTGGAATACATCAGCTGCATAGTACAAATTATCATGATTGTATTACAAGTGACTAATCAGAAATGATTTTTTAAAGGCAGAAATTGGAATTATTAAAATGTTATGATTTGAAATTACTACATATTTTTTTAATATAATTGAATTGTTGTAATATATGTATTAACCAGGGTGGAGGGTGTGTGGAGGTAGAGGGGCCTTGGCACCCCAGAATTTTGGAAAAATTGTATTATACTCTTAAAATATTTTTAAAATTTTAATTAGGCCCCTTCAAAAAATTTAAATATTTTTTATTATCCTCAAATTATAAAAAAGTTTTATTAAACTTTTTAACATTTTAAAGTTAAAATTTTCATTAAGTCCCTCAAAATTTTTGAAATTTCTGGTTAAACAACTAAAATTTTAAAAATTTAATTAGACCTCCTCAAAAACTATAAGGTCAAGATCCACCACGAGTAGTAACATTACATTTTTTGAACGAGAGTAGATTGTCACAAACAATATTATATTAGTATGAAGTAAGAGTTAAATTTAACTTAAAAGTAATGATTAAATTAACAATAAATTATAAATATAAAGATTGAATTTATTATTATGTATAATAATAAGAAAGAATGAGGAGGTGTGCGTTTGAGTGATGTAAAGGGACGTGGGAGAAAACATGGTTTTTGAATAAAGAAATAGAAGGGTAGATATCATTATTATGAAGACGGAGTCAAAGTCGTCGGCTATGATAATATCACAACTGAATATTTTATTAAACCAACACAAAGAAAAAAACGCTTCTCTTCTCAATTGGTCACTTCTCCATTCTCTATTTCTTTGATTGGAAAGGGTAAAATTTGTAAATTTAAATTCTAATGTGGACCAACACATATTTCTTTAATTCATTTGGTACTAGTATTACTTTAATTCATTTAAAACTTTTCCCGTATTGGAACTTAAAGTGTCCTAATAGGACATACAATAAACTATAGTTTGAATCATTTGTAGCTATGGTGTAAAACTAGTCATACGTATTTATAAGTTATAATAACTATCCTAAAATTAATTGCACAACCTAGGGCTCCACCTCCACCTAAGCAAGGTGGACTAACAAATCGATCCGATCTTTTTAAAAAAAATATCACACTAATAATCAGTTCGTTTAGTGAGATAAGACTAATTTTTTTAAACAATGTCAGAAATTTAAATCTTGACACTGTGAATAAAAAAATTGAATTGAAAAAGATGTCCCCATAATAAACCTCTGTAAAACCTGATCTATTTTAGTCGGTCAATAAATTAAAAACTAATGGTTAAACAAAAAAAAACATCACCGTCTAATAGCTCTAAAAGGACAACTCGCCTACCTAGCACATCAAGACCCGGAATAAGGTCATCGACATTTTTATAATAAGACGATAACATGTAAAACTGAAGGTGTTCAGTAGGGGTGGTTCAAAGTTTTACAAGGCCCTGTGTAGTTTATTAAAACAAGACCTTTAATTTATAATCTCAAAGACATGTAAGGTTTTTTTATAGGGTAAACTACATAAATAGCCACCTTACTATTGGTAAAGTCGTGATTTGACCACCTTACTATTTTTTGCAGCTATTAAACCACCAAACTATTTAATTGGGAGCAATGTGACCACTCACCGTTAGAAACCTAACGGCGTTGCTGATGTGGCTGTTATTGACTAACGGTGTATGTGATGTGTAAATTAAAAATTATATTACTGTCACGTTGGATAAATGAAAAACAAAAAGCCCTAAAGCAATTACCCTTAATCATTCTCACTCTCGAAACCCCGATAAACTCTCTGAAAAGTTTGACGATTCAAAAAAACTGGGCGATTTTCTAAGGAGGTTGAGAAATATTGGGCGATTCGTTCTAAGGAAGTTGAGAAATTGTTGGAGATAAAGACACGATGAGTGGATTTCTTCGCGAAAAAGGGCAACCCAATCCAAAATACGGTAAGTAGATTGATTACTTTTTGTTCTGAGATTAGGTTTAGGGTTTGAAATTAGGGTTTATTGTCTGGGTTACTAATTTCTTTTACCCTAATTGAATAATTTGGGGTTATTAATCAAGATTACCATAAAATTTTAATTTTAAGGTTAATATTTGGGTTTAGGGTTAATACACAATGTTAGGACTAAATATTTGGGTTTAGCGATAATAATTGATACTAAAGTTAACATTGATAGATTTTGTATAGGTTAAAAAATGATTAAATTACAGATTATCAGTTCAAAAAGTTTATTTTTGTTTTGTTCTTATAAACAAAGTTAGGGTTTGTCTGTTAGTTGTTGGTTGGTTTGTACTAAAGAATAATTCCATTTCAACAATAAAATAGTCATACTTTTGATTGGTTTGCACGTGCTTTGTTTGTTCAAATATGAATATGAAATTTACTTGTGGGGTCTATATTTGGTTGTTGTAGGGGACCTCCCAGACCACCATTAATATGTGTTAGTTGTCTGTTAGTTGTGGCCTTGTGGGGTCTTTATTTGGTTGTTGTAGGGGTCTTTAATATGTGCTTTGCATGTGGTTTATTTGGTTGTTGTAGGGGACCTCCCAGACCACCATTTTTTATTGTATACTTTATATTGTTTGACTTGGTTGACTAAAAGGAATCTGATTATATACTAAAATGTATATTATTTGACTTAGTTGACTAAAATATACTAAAAATGTATGTTGTTTGACTTAGTTGATTAAAACATACTAAAATGTATACTGTTTTGTTAGAAGGGTAAAATATACTAAAATGCATATTGTTTGACTTAGTTGCCTAAAGTATACTAAAATGTATATTGTTTTGTTAGGAGACCTAGGATAAATTATACTAAAATGTGTTTGACTTAGTTGACTAAAATGTTTGATTTAGTTGACTAAAATGTTTGACTTATTTGTGCTTTTTAACAGGGATTAATTCAGAGTATTTTACTATGGTGGTACATCATGGAGGGTTCTTTGTTAGGAAACCTAGGGTAAAATATACTGGACAGTTAGTGGATTACTTTGATAATTTAGATGTAGATACAATGTCTATGTTTGAAGTTATCGGTGTGGTTGAGAATTTAAAAATCACTTCTGGTGTTCATGTGTTTTGGCAGTTAGAAGATAATCCACTAGAGGTCAAACAATTGAAAACTGATAATGATGTTATTGAGATGGTTAGGAATTTACCTAGAGACCATTATCTTCATGTGTATTTGGAAGAAGTTGTACATGATAATGAGTCTGAATTTATGGTTGAGGTTGAGTCTGAGACTGAAACTAGGGCAGTGTCTGAATCTGATTCAGAAGATGATGAGTATCATGTTGAGTCTGATACATCCAGTGATAAGTCAATATTTAGTGACAGTGAAGATGAATTAGTTAGTTCAGAAGATGAAATGTTCAATGTGAATGTAGGGTTGGGTAGTAAGGAAGTAAAAGTTGAAGGTGACAATGACAGTAGACATTCTGACTCATTACACAGTGTAGATGAGTCAGATTCAGATTTAGATTGTCCACAAAAAAAACCTAGATTTCCTAAATTTAATAGGAAGTCAGACTTATCCAATCCTAAATTGAAGGCTGGTCTGATATTTGCAAGCAAGAAAATACTGAAAGAGGCAATTAAGATGTACAATATTAAGAACAGATATTGTGTTAAGTTAAAGAGAAATGACAATAGAAGGATCCAAGTAAAATGTAAGGGTGAGTGTCCATGGGTGTTATGGGCAGCTCCAATCCATGGGGAAGATCCTTCTACTGGTACTTGGTAGATTAGGTCTTTAAATGATGAACACACTTGTCTTAGGGAGTTTCAAAATCCCAATATCACTGCCAAGTGGCTAGCTGAAAACTACTTTAGTAGTTTTTTTGTTGATCCTAATTTCTCAAGTACTTCATTAAAACAAGCTGTACACAAAGATTGGGGCATAGTGGTACCTAAATGTATTAGGGCAAAAAATTTGGCCATTGAGCACTTGACTGGTAACCATAAAGAGCAGTATGCAAATCTGTATGCTTACCTAGGTGAATTGAGGCATTCTAATCCATGGACAACAACAATTTACAAGTTAGATGAAAGAAGATTTGAGAGACTTTATATCTGTTTACAAGCAATGAAAGATGAGTTCAAAGCAGGCTGTAGGCCCATTATAGGACTAGATGGATGCCACTTGAAGGGCTACTACAAAGGCCACCTTTTGGCAGCTATAGGAATAGATGCATATGATTCAATCTATCCCATAGCCTTTGCAGTTGTAGAGAGTAAGAATGGGTCATCTTGGGGCTGGTTTCTGAAATTATTAGCCATTGATTTGGAGATTGAAAATTCAAGCAGTTTTACCTTTATGAGTGACAAATATAAGGTATGAGTAAATTTCTTTAAAATATTTTAGTTTTTAAATTTTGTAATAGTTGTACTAATAAATTATTGTTTACTTTGTTTTGTGCAGGGGCTAATGAATGTTGTGCCAGAATTGTTCCCCTATTCAGCACATAGAACATGTGTTACGCACTTGTACTCAAATGCAAAGACCAGTGGGGTGTTTATAGGAAAAGCAGTAAAGGACCAATTGTGGAAAGCTGCAAAGGCTACATATGTTAGAGAGTTTCAATCTGTCATGGATGAACTGAAGGTATTAACTTGTTAGATTCAAATTTTTTATATGTTACTAAATTTTTTATATGTTACTAACTTTATTTTGACCACTGTCATTTTTTTGTAGGTTTTATAAGAAAAAGCTTGGAAGTGGCTCTCACCTAAAGACCCAACCAACTGGTCAAAGTCACACTTCTCTTTTGGGTGTAAGTCAGACATGCTTCTAAATAATAACTGCGAGTGTTTTAATAAGGTAATACTTTTAAACTTTGTTAATTAATTTCTAACTTTATTATCTGTAAATTTCCAAATGTTTTCTAACTTTGCTAATTACAACTATTACTATATGACAGCTAATACTTGATGCTAGAGACAAACCTATTATCACATTGGTGGACTCTATTAGATCAAAGTTGATGCAAAGGCTTGCTAAAAGGAAGGATCTAGCTGAAAAGTGGACAGGGCTTCTATGCCCTAAGATTCAGAAAAAATTAGAACATGCAACATCAGTAGCACATAGGTAATGTTTAATGTTGTTTAATGTTAACTAGGTTTAATGTCTAATGGTGTTGTTTACTAGGTTTAATGTTTAATTGAGACTGTTTAATGTTAATTGTGTGTTGTTTACTAGGTTTAATATTTAATTGAGACTGTTTAATGTTAATTGTGTGTTGTTTACTAGGTTTAATGTTTAATGGTGACTGTTTTATCTTCAATTGTGTATTGTTTACTAGGGTTTATGGTTTAATGGTGACTATTTTATCTTCAATTGTGTATTGTTTACTAGGATTTAGGGTT
The DNA here is from genome assembly GCA_030270665.1 of Hibiscus trionum. Taxonomy (NCBI): domain Eukaryota; kingdom Viridiplantae; phylum Streptophyta; class Magnoliopsida; order Malvales; family Malvaceae; genus Hibiscus; species Hibiscus trionum. The sequence goes on from BSYR01000016.1 coordinate 5,240,526, forward strand.
TAATGGTGACTATTTTATCTTCAATTGTGTATTGTTTACTAGGGTTTAGGGTTTAATGGTGACTATTTTAATGCTAACTGTTTTGTCTTCAATTATTGTTAACTATCTTATGCTAACTGTTTTCTCTTAATTTTATATAGTTGCTGGCCTCTCTATGCTGGTGGACACATGTATCAAGTTTCATGTGGTCCTTCAAGCCAGCATTCAGTTAACATTCAAGCATGGACATGCTCATGCAGAAAATGGCAACTTACAGGTTAACATTTTCATTTATTTAGCAACCTGTTTTTTTATCTTCAATTATTGTTCATGCTATTTTTGTGATATAGTTATTAATCAATGATTGTTCTATGTAGGCATTCCATGTGTTTACGCTATTTCTGTGATATTGTCAATTGAAGATAGGTCAGAAAAATATGTTGTCCCTTGTTACTTTGTGTCAACACAAAGGGCAATATATTCTCATTTGATAAGTCCTGTAAGAGGTGAGAAACAATGGTCAACTGATAACACAATGGAGCCTATTCTGCCACCACTCTTTAGAAGACCCCCAGGAAGACCACACAAGAAAAAAAAGAGGGAGGCTGATGAAGCACCACCTCAAAATGGCCAGGTGTCAAGGAGGGGTGTCAAGATCTTCTGTAAAAGATGCAAAGGGATTGGCCATAATATTAGAACATGCAAGGGAAAGGTTGGTGCCAATCCTAAAAGAACTGGACAAACTTCTAGAATCCCAAAACTGCCAGTAAGTTCTTGAATTTTTGCTTACTTAATTTGGTTTTTGCTTGATGAACATGCAATGAAAATACATTCTAAGATGTATTTTTTGCTTACTTGATTTGGTTTTTGCTTACTTGATTTGGTTGCTTAATTGTTTGTTCTTGAATTGTTTTGCTGATTAGAAGATCTGGAACCACCCCAACAAGTCAGGCTGGAACCAGTCAAGGTCGTAGGCCAAATCCAGCTCTAAAGTCAACCCCAACAGCACGTGCGAGCCAAGAGACTTGTGTCACTCACTCATCTCCAAATCCAAGTCCAATACCAACTCAATATTCACAAGTAACTACTGTCAGATGGATGCCCACACCAAGAGTACCTATGAGTCAAGAGAGCTATGGCAGTCACTCATCTTCAAGGATTGATCCTTGATTTGATTCTGTTGGCATCAGAATTTTTTTGTGAACACATTTGTGTTTTGCATACATACATTTGACCAACTTTAATGTCATTGTGACATTTTTTGTTTGACTTGCTTTAGTGGGTCAATATCTTTTGTTTCACATGTATTGGTCAAACATATGATGTATGAATTACTTTTCAACTTTAATGCCATTATGAATTAATGTTACTTTGTTTACTCTACTGTGTTTTAAGCTCAAATAATGCATTGTCTTTGGTTTCAAAAGTGTAATATAACACATTTTCAGTTTCTAATAACAAACATTACATGACATTTTTAATACTGAAAAAAACATTACAATAACTGAAAATTACATTACAATAACTGAAAATTACATTATCATATTGTAGAGGGTTAATATATTCGAATCTTACAAAAAAACCCTAAATCCCCCAAACTCATATTACAACCTAATTTCAGCAACCTCAACCTAAATCTCAAGAATTAGGAGAAATTTTTCCCTAAAATAAAACCCACCCAAATTGCAGCAGCAAGAAGCAAACTTCCAAGAATTCTTTCCTTCTTTCTTTCTTGCTCCATTGCATCAATTTTTTTAAGAAGACCAACAATAACCCCTTTTGACCTATCACTCACCGGTGGATCATACCAAGAAAAAAATTTGCAACCCCTAACCCCATTTCGATAATTTCCACACCCCTAAAACATCCTACCTGGATTTTCATAAGTCCAACTTGTTGTTAGCTTCGAACGAACCTTACAATAGCACACCCGATCCATTTTCTTCTACAACCCTTACAAAATTTCTTCTTTTCGGCAGAGTGGAGAGAAAGAAGAAAGAAAGAAGAAAGAAAATGTTGAAAACTGTTTAGGGTTTCTTCAAATGCACAATATTTATAACATGTTTTATTTTTCACTCCTTAGGTGGCATGATGAGTGGACAAACATTTACCAACGTGGAAAAAAGACCCATTTAATTGTTTTTTCAAAAAATTCACGTCAGCAACGCCGTTAGGTTTCTAACGGTGAGTGGTCACATTGCTCCCAATTAAATAGTTTGGTGGTTTAATAGCTGCAAAAAATAGTAAGGTGGTCAAATCACGACTTTACCAATAGTAAGGTGGCTATTTATGTAGTTTACCCTTTTTTATAAATATTTTTATCTTAGTTAAAAAATATTATGGAGTCCTCTTTAAAATGACTTTTTATTTTTTTCTTCTTATAATTTATTAAATTAAAATCTTTTATTTCCCATAAATATTTAATTCAACTCATTTGGTCCCTATTTTCTTGGGAGCCTTATACGGTCGCTCAACTCGTACATATTTAAAATTTCACCAGTGTCCATTAATAGACTCTCATGCGATATCTGAGGTATGCTTAACCTCTTTTCTATACTCATACTCAACCTTTTCTTTCCATTCTTAATTAACTTAGATATCCAAATAAGGGGTAAGGTTATAAAATTTTGAACAATTAAAATGTATTTTTATTATGGATTATTATGCTATACGTTGGTAGTAGAAAATTTTAGTTTTCACAAGCGGGTTAGTGTAGGAGTTTAGAGTTTAAGAGTTAGAGATTTATATTGTATGATATATAATTTAAGGTTTATTGTTGGAAATTAAGGTTTATAAGTTAAGGATTTAGATCGTAGAATATAGAATTTAAGGTTTATAGTTAGAATTTAAGCTTTAAAGCTTATGATCTAGTATTTAGAGATTAGGTTAGGTATTTTAATTTTAGTTTTAGCCTTAAATTAAGCATATTTGTGTAAAAAAAAACTTTACACGATCTGTATATAGAATAATTGTCTTTTTATTATTGTATTAACTAATAAGTTGTTTGTTAAAAAATATCCGATCCGAGTATTTAATATCCAAAAATCCGGATATCTAATTTTTTTCCGGATCGAATACAGATTACTATTTTACCGATATGAAATTTCGGATATTCGATTTTTTTTCGAAACTGAGCGACGTTCTTTAAAATTTCTTTAAGTTCATCGTATTATTATATTTTTAAAATTTTATAAAGTGAGCTTCTAATATTCAAAATCTTCTCTTTGGGCTTCCATTTTTGAATTTCTAAACATGTGAACTTTAGACCTTATCAAAATTTGAAGTTGTGTTGAATGTCTTAGTGAACTTCATATAATATTAAATAATTCCAAAATACAAAACTAAACCAACCAGAACAAAAGAGCAAAGCACCTTAGTAAAATATGAAATGTATTCATAATGATTTTTTTTAATACTTTTACATACGGATGTTGAGGCACCACCTACTGTCACCAATCTTACAATCTCCTAATTAATGAATCACTATAAAGTCGAACTAAGATATCAAATTATATAAAATAAATAGGTAAAAAAAAATCTCGTGCGTGGGGCAAAAGTCCCTCTCAGGACCTAAGTAGATCTCATAAGAATAACCAATCCTTAAAACAGTTAACTAACGGGTAAATAAGATGTTTTTACTCGCAAACTATTCGAATTTGACTTGATTATTGTCTAGTCGGTTTCAACGGCTCAAGATATCAAGTTCGAGCCAGCCAAATTCGGATACCTAATACTCGACGGTTAGCATATACAGGGTAACGTAACCATGCATGTGGCATATCATTGAAAAAAAAACTTACATTACTTGTATTCATTAACATGAATCCACTTGGTAGATGACCATTTGTCCCCCTTAATCACTGGGCATCCACCTGTTCCCAGACACAAGACAGTTAAATTCGTTTGTTTATTTGGCAGTAGATTAACTAGAAGTTGAGATCTAATGTCTTTCTTGGCCTATAAGTAAAGAAAAAACACAAAAAAGGAAGGTAAGAGGAAAGACTGCAAACCATGCAAACTTGAAGGATCTACTGTGTTATTAGGTCTCATGCTCCAGAACAGCAACGCATTACCCATCTTAGGCTTCACGGCAAGACCGCTTTTCCCGCATTCCGACAATTCATCCCACCACGGAACATCGCTGACATTTCCCTCGGCGGAGGGGAATACCGTCTCGCCCCCTTCTTCTACATCCGACCTGCATTGACAGCACTGAGTAATGTAAGATGTAACGAACGAATCGTCCTCTTTTCGAGTGCACCATTGCCGTGTAGAGCTAGATAGAATTAGAAAACATACAAATACATGAGCATAGTAGCCATCCGCTGACCCTTTCTAATGTTGAATGAATCGAGGAAGTAATCAAAGTGTGGATCATATTTCTGCCCAACTTCATAGTGGAGAACTTGAAGGCCGACTCCATGCTCTATAGATTGCCAACTTAGGTTTAAGTCATAAAAAGAAATGAAAATGCAATAATCGAAAAACGAGGGTAGCCGATTTAATCTCATACCTACAGGCATGAAAGTGTACTCTGCTATCCTTTTCTCTATGTCACTTATGATCTTATCTTGCCCTCTTCTCAGAAACATACCCGAACTCGTACGCACCCTGCGAACGACACGAGTCTACTGTCATACGATGTAAGATTGGGTGAAGTGCTCAACATATAGGGAAAAAAAAGGAGAGGGGAACCTGCTATCTTTACTCTTCCCTGTGTTGCTATCAACAACACTGGACTTTATCATGAAAGGTTGAGCAAGTTTTATTAGGTACTCGCATTCTTCTTTGGACTGTTCAAATATCAAATGAGTGTAAAAGAAAATAAAATCACATCTCATGAGGTTGTTAATGAGTGTAAATTATTGACATGTTTTTACATTTTGTTTTGAAATTTTTGATAACTTAAAAAGAAAAAGGAAACCAACCAAGAAATTATGAAAAAGGAAAGCTCTAGGCTCCCATGAAATGACTTCAGTCCACTGCTCCCCTCTGTACCCCAGCCCTCTTCCTCTGCATCAACGCCAATACGTTAAATTAAATCAATGTAAACAACACATTGCTGCCGCTAATCAAAACAGATAGAATTGCGTTTGGAACTGGTTGCGGACGCTGTTGATGTTACATAACGCGTAACGATTGTAGCGGTCTTGATTAGATGCGGTTCGATATTGCCATGACCTCTAAAACTATTACAATGCGACCACAATTTAATACTACGGAACGGTTTGAAAATTATTATTAAACCTTTTAGAAGCCATGCGCCTATAAGTGGTGAGATCGTAGGACGAGGAATCGTCGGGGCTCATCGGGAGAGAGAAGATCCCTAATCCCAGAAGCATCAACAACGCAACGGATAACATGACCAAGATCCATAATACAATCGTTACCGTCAACCTTTTCTTCGCAAGGATTCGAGAATGTTTCACTTCCGCCATTCTTGAATCTAAAAACGAAAACAAAATCAGCTCAAAATCCTAAAGGTCAATGATCCAAGAAAACCAAAATGCAATTTCTGTGGGTAAAAGTTGTGATTGATGAACCAGACAAGGCAAAGTTTGCTTGGAATAGAAAAAGGAAAGAAAACTAACTGAATTTATGTCGTCCATGCAAGATGGCGCCTTTATATATGGATGACAAGTGAACACAATCAGTTACGGACACAGAAATTATATGTAACATTTTCGTGATGTGAAAATTTTTATGCAAACATTTATTTTCCTATATCGTGTGGATTGAGTACGATTCTACCTAACAAAAGAAAGTAAAGCATACCATTTACGCTAGGTATAAAGATACATTAGTAAATTAAAAATTTTCAAATTACAATTTATAAAGTAATGTGATATATAATACTTACAAGACTGCAACAAGTTTAAAACAACCTATTTTGTGCCTATTACCAACTTATATTAAAAGGCATGGACAAATATGAATGCCAATTTTTATTTTTTAGTGAACTTCATTCTGAACAAAAATCCTCTGCCCCCTAAGTATGCCTTCTTCTATGCCTCACACTAAAAAAATACTAAAAATTTGAATTTTAAACCTTAATTCTAAATTTCACATCTTAAACTTTAAAAAAAATACATCATACCTATAATTTTCTAAACTCTAACCATAAACTCTAACTTTAAACCCTAAACCCACTATTTTAAAGTGGAAGCATAATTAGAGATAGACGATTTTAATCCCTTTATTCTTCACTTGTAATGGTTAATTATTTTTGGACTTTTATCTGAGTTGTAAATAAACTGAGCTCAATCAAATTGTTTGTGGACTATTAAAAAAACAAGTTACTATTATTTATAGACATTTTTAGTCAATTTTTTTATTATAATTTATGTGTGTGGACAAATAGGATTCCAGGGTGTACACATAAAAATTTGCAGGTAGTATTTCTTTCCAAATCATTCGTTTAAGCTTATGCTTAATTTGCAGGTAAACCCCTCATCTGTTGAAGTGCAATTATGAGAAAGAGTTCATTGTCTGCTTCAAACATTTGTTCAAAACAATTCTTTGTAACATTCATTCTACATTGGGTTAACAAACTACGCGAATCAGACATCAAGCTAAATTCGGTTAACTAGGTCAACAATGTTCTGCTTCATGCTCGTCATGAATTGGAATCACTATCGATCGTTTCGAATTGGATATGATCGAAAACCAATAAGTTTGGTTTGCATCTGAACTAAAATCAAGATAACACCCTAATCCAAGCTGACCCTACCAGAGAATTCGAAGTCGATCGACTTGACCCGCCAAACATATGAAACCAAGGTTTAGTAAAATTGTAAAAATTATTTCCAAAATAACCAGTCATAAATTAAAACCAAATATATACGACCAAATATTAAAGTTATAACAAACAAGGAGCTCCAATTTTAAATAATATTCGACTCGAAATATTACAAGTATAAAAATAGAGTTACAAACTTAACCAACATAAGGTCATATAGATACATGGCCTGGAACATAAAGTTTTGTACTCAGAAATTACACTTGTTGATGCTGAAATCTTACATTGATGGTGTTTCGCAACTCATCTACTAACCTGCAAACGAAAATAATGTTTTCGAACGTTGAACTTATCAAGTTCAATGACACACTTTTACTCTACTATACTTCATGCAAATAATCAATATAAACATTCAAACTAGTACGAGTAAAATAACGATGATCATAATAACATAGGGCACTACTACTAGTCGCTTAAAATCATGCTTTATCATTAGCAAACACATACATACAATCATCATAGTCATGCACAAATCAGACAACAATAAGCTTTGAGTGAGAACCTATATTGCAAAGTCTCGAGAACATACACTCGTCGGCTTATAATACTCAAAATCTTTGATCGAGTATCTTCGAATGAATTATAATGTTACATAACCTCGAAATCATACATCCAATAAACCATGTGTAGATAAGTTATTATGTCACATAGCCTCAAACACGTACACCTAGTATGTACTTATTATGATGTTGCAACACTTTCACTGTGTATCCGGATCTCGAACCATATAAGTGTACTTGCCATGTGTTGCAAACGTACACCTAGCATGTACTAACAAATAACAATGCCCTCAAGGCTAGGGATGGGCACGGGTCGGGTCGGGTTTTTGGCCCACCCGAACCCGACCCGAAACTAATTATCCTAAAACCGACCCCGACTCGATCCAATTCTTTAAAAAAACTCGACCCGACCCGACTCGAAAATAAGTATTCTAAACCCGACCCCGACCCGACCTATAGAAAAAAATAAATTTTAGGGACCTAATTGTAAAAAAAATAATTTTAAGAGGCATAATTATAAAAAAATAATAATTTTAAGGACTAAAATGTAAATAAAAATTAATTTTAAGGACTTAATTATAAAAAATATATATATAGAGAGGTATTATTACAAATATCCCTAAAAAATTTAGGGGAAATTACACTATTAGTCCCGGGTCGGATCGGGTCGAATTTTTTCACCCTAAAACCCGAACCCGACCCGACCCGACCTCACCCTACACAAAAACCCGAACCCGATTTTTTTTCATAAAAATACCCGACCCGATCGGGCCGGTTCGGGTCGAAACCTGTTGAGTCCGGATACCGTGCCCATCCCTACTCAAGGCATACAAGCAACACGATCACAAAGACCTATGGTTGCTAATCACCACACATAATCAATACATCATTATTTATCTATTACTTTGTTGTTAGTTTATTATGTATGATTATTTGGGTGGAAATCGTCTACTTCCTAGGGGTTTAGGATTTAGAGTTTAGGGTATAAGAAATTTATGGTAGAGTGTAGGGTTTAGGATTTGAAATTTAGGGTTAGAGTTCCTAATTTAATTTTTAAATATTTTTTAACAAAATGCATAAATAGAGGCATGGTTAAGGGGACAAAAAAATTTTAGTCGAGTATTTAATCATTCTCATCATTTGGCCCAATTAGTCCGCACAATGTTATTAATAAAGCATTACAAATTTACAATTCATTAGCAATTTACCAACATTATTGGTCTTTTTAATACAATGAGCACCAATGCTTACTTTTGAGTAGGGGTGGGAATTGTCGGGTACTCAGGTTTCAGGTACTCAGTTCATTCGGATACCTTAATCTTCGGTCTGTGTTTCGGCCCATTTCGTTTGGGTATCCGAAATACCCGGGTACCCGAAATACCTGAGTACCGGGTGCCCGCCTATTTTTTTATTTTTTTAATTTTAAAATTTAAAAAATATCACATATTAAACACAATAATATTTTTAAAAAATTTTAAACTTAAAAGTATATAATACAAACATATAAAGAATTTAGAAATTTAAATTTAGTTTTAGATTAAAAATACTAAGAAACTTAAAATAAAAATATAATTAAAAATATAAAAAAAAAATATTAAATATTATCGGGTCGGGTCGGTACCCGTTAACTTAAAAATCCCAGCCCGTGTCCCGAGAAAATTCTCGGGTCGGGTAATTTTTTTAGAAAATTACCCGATATTTTTAAGTTCGGGTTGTTGAGTCGTCGGGTCGGGTATTTTTGCCTGCCCTACTTTTGAGTATCCATATTGCCTATAAGAATATCAGTACTCTGTACGAGTACCAAAACTGAATTTCCTGATGGCAACTCCGGGGATAAGCTTGAAGCTCTGTATCAAGAAGAAAGTGATTGAGTTGGAGCAGTCGAGGATGGGTCATCCAGCACTTCTGGATTTTGGTGTCCGTAATAACTCTCAGGTTTTACATTCCAACCCAACATTTTTCTGACGACGGTCATCCTTTGCTAGTTTCCTGCTCACTCTGGAGCTCTAAATCCACTGAAATTGCATATACCAACTTACATTCTTCACAGAACTTTGATGATTATACTTTGCAGGTACATTTTTTACCCTATGTTGTCCCAAAGGGATCTGGGAGACATTCTAAGAGGAGAAAACACCGTTTCTTCCATGGCCTGAACAAGCGTTCAATTTAGGGGTGTTTAAAATTACCCAACCGGATTGATCCGGTATGATTACCCGACGACCCGGTACAAAATAGGCGGGTATTTTTAAGATTTTTATTTTTTTTATCGGGCCGGGTACCCTACCCGGTAATTTTCCCGGGTACACGGGTCAGGCTTGGGACGAAATTTTTCCCTTACCGGGTACCCGACCCGACATTTTTAATATATATATATATATATTAAATTATATGTTTATTTTAGATTTTTTAATATTTTTACTCCAAAACTAAATTCAACTCCCTAAATTCTTTCTATGTTTGTAATATATACTTTTAAGTTTTAAGTTTAAATTTTTTTAGAAATATTTGTATTGATTTGTCAGTATGATATTTGAAGGGAAAATCACGATCAAGATTAATCTTTTTAACATATTCTTTTGGTGATAAACTTTAATATATATCTAAATATTTCACTTTTCAAAGTTAAAACTAACTTCAAATCACTATTTTTTTGTTTGGATTATATATTATAAACTTTTAAATTTTATGTGTTTAATACATGATTTTTTTTAATTTTAAAATTAAAAAAATTATGAACCGAATACCCGAATATAATAAGCTGAAATACGAATCAAAAAAAGTACCCGAATAAATTAAGTACCTAATTTTTTGAGTACCCGACAATAAATACCCCGTTCATAAATTCCTATCATCCCAGAAAACCATTTAGCTTGTTTTTTTTTTTTGTTTTTTTTTTTTTGTAATTGTAAAGTTTAGGTCAAAGGATAGACCATAGGTGTACCGTTGAAGAATGCACATTTGGTTAAATTCAAGGTTTATCTACAATACAAGTGATAAACGTATTTTTTTTTTTTTGAAATGATGGCCTAAAATTTTATTTTTAGCTAAAATATGTGTTAAAGTAATTGTCTTATTTAACTTTAAACAAACCAAAAATAAAATTTTAAACACATATTTCAACCAAGAAATATTTAAGCACCTATTACACACTTATAATTACGCCTAAAATCAAAGGTTTTGTTTGGTACGAAGGATAACTCTAAGGGGGTGTTTGGTTCACAGAAAAAATTATTACCATAGGCAATAATTTGTTCTTGAAGTCTTATTCCCATGTTTGATTGTGCTCATTCCCACCAGACCGGAAAAGAGTATTATAAACAGTGCCACTTTTTTTTGTCAAGATTCCAGGAATGACATTCCCATTCAATCACAAAATAGCCTTGAAATAATTCATGCTATTTTGAACTAAAATAGCCTTGAAATAATGAAAAAATTTATATTAGTCTATTTATATAAAATTTATATTTAAAGTTTAATTTGAATTAAAATACCCTTGAAATAATCACAAAATTTTATATTTATATAAAGTTCGATAAGTCGATGAATTTTGTTATTTGTTTTGGAATATTTATATATTTGTATTGCAATTTATTCATGTATGTTGCTAATATTCAAAGTCCAAAAGAGCACAAGAGGGAAATTGAAACTATAATTGTAGGGCTTTACCCCAAAGGGAGCCCTTCCAGAAATTCTCGAAGGCCGAGGTCAAGCCCAGGCCTAAGAGGGGGTTTGGAAATAGTTTTCAACCAGCAATTGACGCGCCTCGGTTAGAACCTCATGAGCTGCGTCATTGCCCCAAGCGCAAAGATGCTTTGTCCTACTCTCCCCATTCGTCTTTTATATAAGTTAGCAACCCCCAGCGTATTGTTTGCTCCCGATGTGGGATTCCATTACACAAAAGGAGAACAGTAGAAAACAACTTTTTCAAACCAAAGCAAAGGAAGAGTCCCTGGGGGCGGTAGTTCTGCGGTACGGCCGCCTAATATAAGGCTAATATACAGCGTTACCGGAAACATCATAAAATATACAGGAAACATCATAAAATATACCGGAAACATGGATACTTTCGAAAAAGTATGGATACTTTCGAAATCAACATATCTAAAAGTATCGATACTTTCGAAATCAACATATCCGGTATACCTTATCATGTTTCCGGTATATTTTATAATGTTTTCGGTATTTTTTATGATGTTTCCGGTAACGCCGTATATTAGGCTTATATTAGGCGGCCGCATGCTAGAAAACTCCCCCTGGGGAAACAACCCGATCCAAGGGGCAGCAACTTGATCTATTTCTAGTTGGTTTGGCCACCCAATCAGCAAAAAGAAAAAAAGAAAAAAAAAGTCGCATCAACAGAATTCCTACTATCCTCTTCAGTCGCCCATATCTTTCCGTTCCTAGAAGCAATCCGACTCAACAACTATCTATTAACTCACAACCAAAATTATTAGGTCGCGTCCATCATATTTTATAAGGTCTAGATTTATGTCTTTATCGGTCTTTCACAAACATAATCGTATTGTGAAAGAAGATTATCATCCCCAAGTGAAACTTGGATTAAAAAATTAGAATAACACATCAAATTCTCTCCAACATTTTCCACCACCACCTTTAATTATCGCTCTTCACTCAAATCATAAGAGGTCAACCAAATGAGAAAATTTTATCTTTTTATTATCGTCTAAAACAGTGACAACCAAATGAGAAATTTTTATTTTTTATTAAGTAGAGAAGTTTAAATTTTAAAGACAAATGTCAATAGTTGAAATCACACAAAATGAGACAACATGAGTATATTTAACCACTAAATTAATTAATGGATCTCATTTTGAACGGATTGTTTTTTTTTATTATCAAATATTTTTTGATTAAGTAAAAAACATAAACATTTACAAGATAAATGTCAAGATTCAAATTCATAAAAGATGGAACAAAATATATCTTTCTTTCTTCTCCCATCATTTTCCCTTTTCATTTTCACTCTTTTTTTTTCTTTATCCTACTGGTTCTCATAGCTTTGTCCTTACTAATTCGGACCGACTTGCATCGTACATCTGGTTTTGGTGGATAAATTTTCCATCGAAGATTTTATACATACACAATGCCTCGAACTCGAGACCTACTTAAACAATACTAATAAGTTACTTACAACTTGGATCAACCCGTTAATACTCTCCTTTTAAGAAAAACACACACACATATATATATATATATATTTAAAAGAACTTAAAACACATATATGTATATGTTTCAATATTTATAATTTATATAGAAAATATATTTTGCTTTTAAAAATAACTTTTAAACAAAACTAGAATTTTAAGCCAATGCATAAATAAATAAACAAGCAAGCATCGTAACTTGTTTTTAGTTATCAATATTTGCCACCAAAGTATTTTAATAAAATTGATTTTAATTGTTATAGTTTGAAGCAGGGATGAATTGAGATGGGGTGAAGGGGCAGTCACAACCCTAAAAATTTAAAATTTATATATAATTTAAAAATTGTTTAAATTATTTATGTATTTTTTTTATTAAAAATCTATTTTTCCCTCCTAAAATTTTATAAGTTCACCCCCTAATAGAAAATTCTGCGTTTGTCCCTGGTTTGAGGGAACTTAGTTAAAACTTTGGGTAAAGTACACAAACGATCACTAAACTATGCGGAAAAAAACAAAATGATCATCAAACTTCCAAATGTTACAAAATGGCAATTAAACTTTATGTTTTATTACAAAACGGTAACTCAGACGTTAAAGGCTGTTACCTGCCGTTATAAAAAATGGTATAATAGCACATTTAATCCTTCATATTTACAAATTTAATCAATTTAGTCCTAATTGAAAAAAATACATTTGACCCTATTATAAGACATTTTTTTCAATTTAGTCCTATTATTATTCATTAGAAATATTTTAATATTTTTCCTCCAACCAGATGGTGAGATCTGATTAAAGGAAAATGAATTAAATAGATTTGAGGAGAGCAAGATTTGAACCTGAGTTTGGTGGAGGCGCTAAGTGCATGTTATGTACTAGTTTCATTGTTGGCAATAAAAGAAAAAAGAGAGGTGATGAGGGGACTCAAATCTGAGACTAAAACAGAGACATTAGACATGACAAAACACTAGGCTAAAATAAATATTGTAAATTAAATGACAATTTATTATATATTAAACTATAATTAAATGTATGATATTAAATAATATTATTTATTAAATGTTTGATATTAAATAATATTATTTATTAAAAGTTTGATATTAAATAATTTTATTTATTAGTTTTATGATATTAAATAATATTATTTAGTATCATACATTTAATTATAGTCTAATATAATAATAAATTATCATTTAATTTATAATATTTACTTTAGACTAATGGTTTGTCATGTTCAATGTCTCCCTTTTACTCCCAGGTTCAAGTCCCCTTATTGCCCTTCTCTTTTCTTTAATTGCCAGCAATGAAACCTAGTATATAACATATAATATATTGTTAAAAACTACAGCCAAATAAAGGCTTTGACCTAATGGTTTGTAGCGCGCTTAGCACCCCTCCAAACCCAAGTTCAAATTCTGCTCTCCTTAATTATATGTCATCATCCGGTTGGGAAAATTATTAAATTATTTCTAATTAATAATAATAGGATCAAATTGGAAAAAAATGTCTAAATAATAGGGTCAAATGCATTATTTTTTTCAATTAGAACTAAATGGTTAAATTTGTAAATATGAAGGATTAAATGTGCTATTATACCATGTTTTATAACGGCAGTTAATAGCCTTTAACGTCTGAGTTATCGTTTTGCAACAAAACATAAAGTTTAATTGTCATTTTGTAACATTTGAAAGTTTGATGACCATTTTTTTCCGTATAGTTTAGTGATCATTTGTGTACTTTACACTAAATTTTTTATATTTTCGAGAGACGTAATGAAACTTTATAAAAATATTAGTCTTTTAATTAATTTTTCAGAAAATTTAAAATTTTTCAACAATATTGAGATGACAATTAAAAACATTTAAAAGATTCTAAAATTCTACGATAAGTTTTATAAATTTTGAGGAGACATAATTAAAATTTTAAAATTATTTTAAAAAGTATAATACAAATTTTACAAAACTTTTTGGTGTCCAGCCTCTTTGACTTTATTCACCATCCGCCCATTGGGTGCTAAAACAATGAAAGTTGTAAGAAACAATAAATCAAATTTTATTAATTTAATAGAATCATTTTTTCCTTACATATTCACATCAATTTTTTTTAATTAGATAATCGATTAATTCAGATTAAGTTTCGTGGAGACCCAATATAAGTTCGATTATACCAATTAAATTTTTTCCATTCACAACGATATAATTCGAGCATTCGACCTTGCTTAAGAGACCTAGCGTCTCATCTCGCTAGACCAAATGGTGGTTGGTTATTCACATCATTTTTGGAGGGTTTAATCACTGGTATCTAACTCATTGGCTGACTAATCCGGATCGAGTACTGCAGAAGCCCATTTTGGAGACGACCCTCCCAACTCAATTGTTCTATTCACAATGCTAGAATTTTAACCCTTGACTTTACTTAAGGGGTTTAGTATTTTATCCCACTAGATCAATTGGTTGTTGGTGTTATTCACATCAATTGTAATTAGTAATTAAGTTAGATTTTATTGTAATTCTTGTAGTTAAAGATTATTTAATAATTGAATTTATTTAATGATTAAATATTTATATTAACTTAAATTTTTTATTGAATAAGGTTTATTGGTAACCGAATTTTTAACTCTACAAATATAGTATATTTTAACCATTAAAATTATGGGAGGTAATTATTTTGGAAAGATGCAATATTTTTTTGTCATCTCTGTAACTATTGAGACTATATTGCTAATATTACACTATGTAAAACCTCAACAAAAAATTAAAAAATCAATTATATATTTTAATTTTCTCTCTTCAAGAATTTTTGGTAGACTTGATCACAAGATATTTTTTATTGTTTAGGTGTGTTGTATATTTTCTTAGTTTTTCAATAAAAATTAGTAGTTTTTTATTATTATTAAAAAAAGGTTTACTAGTATAAAATTTTAATTATATATAGTAAAATATAAATTGTAATTAAATATTATTATATTAACAATAAATCTAAACTATCGGACGTCAAAATGTTAATTACAATTTCTTAACTAGATATAGGTTATTCTTATGTATCTCTTCTTAGAGGAAAAAATATTCTATTTGCGGTACTATCCACTAAAAATTAATTAATTAATTATTTTTCTTTTGCCATGTAAATATAGAATGTGTGATTATATAAAAGTTAATTATGAATAAAAAAATGACATAGAAAAGAAAAAATTAGTTGATTGGTTTTTAGCGGATAAGGACCATAGATAAAGGGGTAAAAATCTCCTGCCCCCTATTCATGCCTCCTTCTATGTCCCCTGCCTAAAAATACTTAAAAATTAAATCTTACCTCATAACCCTAATTTTCATATCCTAAACCCTAAAAATACACCCTACCCCTAATTCCCTACACCTTAACCCTAAGCCCCAACTTTAAACCCCAAACCCTAAATCCTAAATCCACTATTTTAAAGTGGGGGCACAAATGGGGGCATACTTAGGGGGCAGATGATTTCCATCCTAAAGGGGTAAGCTGAATCCATATAATAATTTTTCCTTCTTAGAGATATAAAAAATTAAATTATATTTCGAAAACATTTTATCCTAAACCCTAAATTTTAAACTCCAAAACTTAAACCCTAAAAAAATTCTATATCGGTAACATGTCTTTGTTGAATTCGTGGACAGTATACATAAGCGATGCAAACAATCAAAGACACGCACATTCCCGATAAACAAGAATTTCGAAACAATGTATCATTCTTTAGTTTAGAGGTTAAAGGATAAGGAATACCTGAAATTCCGACGTCATAGCCAAATATGAGGCCACTTGAAGCGGCAACAATGTCGAAGCTACCGACATGGCTGTCGACGCCACCGAAACCTCCTACAGCCATTTCTGCTGTTCTTACTGAACCTTGAAGAACTGGGGAAAAAACAGCAGGAAGCACCTTATTGTGAGTGGAGACAAGAGACTACTGTTTATGTGAAAAATGAATGGAAAAAGTACTGTATATGTGAAAAATGAATGGAAGCACCTTATTTATATGCTTATTTATTACCGTTAAAAAGTAAGATTTGATTTAAATATCTTGCTTGGATTTGGGGTTGGTTTCACCATTAAAATGTATTGTAAACTTTCAATAAAGGCAAATCCTATATACCTCTCGGAAGTGGCACTCCCAAAATGGCGAGGTGCTTTCATCACAGGCTTCCAGTTCTTCACAGGCATTGGGGTGGTGGCAGCAAACTGTATAAACTTCGGCACTGCTGAACAAAGTTGGGGGTGGTGGCAATCGTGGGGTTTCGGGCACAAAGGAAATCAACAAGGGCTACGCCATATTGCTACTGGTTCTAATGTGCATATATGCAGCTGGGTTTGGTTGGTCTTGGGGCCCTCTCAGTTGGCTCATTCCGAGTGAAATCTTCCCCATTAAAATCCGATCAACGGGACAAAGCATCAGCGTCGCCACCACCTTTGAGCTTTCCCAAATGCTTTGCCACTTCAAATATGGTGCCTTCTTGTTCTACGCTGCTTGGATCATGTTCATGACCGTTTTCGTTGCCCTCTTCTTGCCCGAAACCAAACGCATTCCCCTCGACTCCATGAATGCAATTTGGCAAAACCATTGGTATTGGCGTCGGTTTGTTCGAGGTTAATGACTTAAACAAGATAAAATTCTGGTTTCTGTGCATGATTTTAGTCGTGATAAAAGCTTAAACTCTTTCATTTATAACCCAATTTGCCGGGAAACTTACTTTACTTCATATACTTAATATAAAAATAAGCGTTTAAATATATTTTATTAATTTTAGATATTTAAACTATAAAATTAGTAAAAATAAGTGCATATTGTTTTATTTTTTTAATTTTAGGTGCCTATTAACTACCGTTAAAAACAATTCGTTAACCAATTAAAATTTGACACGTGAAGTGTTTTAATTTTTAAATTTTTTAATTAATTTGTTAATTTTAATAATTTAAAATCTTTCAAAAAAATCTTGGAATTTTAAAATTTTCTAAATAGTCCATAAATCTCAAAACTTCAAATCCTCACAGCTATCGTTGTCATCGAGCTCACTCATTCGGTCACCGAATTTAGCCGACAATTTCCCCTAATCAACCATCGTCGAAAACCGACCAACGGCATGCTAGTCGAACATTAAACGACGAATGTAAAATTGTCGTCACCTGGCATGTTGTTTGTCGATTTTCGACACTACAAGTTGAAGGAAATGGTCGGTTGGGTCCGATGATCGAAGGAGTGGGCTAGACGACTACGATCGGTGTCGACAACGGTGGGGATTTGTGATTTTCAAGGATTTGGGTATTTTTAGAATTTTTGAGATTTTTTAAATTAAAATTTTAAAGTTTTTAAAAAATTAAAAAATTATAATTATTGCCATGTGTTGAGCATTGATTGGATAACATATTTTTTAATGGCCAACGACCAAGCATTTAAAATTATAACGATATAAAAATTAGACATTTATTTTTACAAAAAATAGTTTAGACCCTTAAAGTTAAAAGGAGATATAATTTAGACACTTATTTATATATTAATCTTACTTTATATAATAGAATATGTAATAATTCGTTTTCAATATAAATATAAATCTCAACGCTTCATTTTAAGATAAAATTTTTGTACAAGGACAAAAACAGCAGGGAACTTCAATTTCAAAGAGATCGGTCCTTGAGTCATTTTCCATCAAATCTGTTTCAATGACTTCAAAGATATAGAGAGACTTTAAAATAAAAAACTGGACCAATCAAAATTTAGTATTTGTCATTATTTATCTATAATTAAATTAAATTAGTTAAGAGATAATTAAGAAATTGAATCTTTTTAAATCTCTTCTACGAAAAACAAATACTCATTAAAGATAATCTTTTTAAATTAATTTCATTATTTATCTTGGTTTCTCTTTAAATTAAGTTCAATTTTATCGTTAAATGATGGGCCTACAACTATAAAAAAGAAAAAAAGTAACTTTATTGGTCCTTATATTTACAAATTTCTTTTATCAGTTTGATACTTAAAAAGTTGTAAACGTAAATAATTGGAAAAAATATATTGTAAAAGTAATGATAATTTTTATTTCTTTTAAGATTAAGGGTGAAATTTAAAAGAAAATTAAACATCGGGAAGTTAAAAGTTATTTTATCTTTTTTATAGTTGTTAGGTCAACCGTTAACAGTAAATTGAACAGAAATTAGAAAATAGATTAAAATTATCCGATAAAAATAAAGGTTATATTTTTTGAATTGTAATAAGGGTTATATTTTGATACACAAGATTCATATTTAAACTATAAAAATTTAAACCCTAAAACTTAAACTATTAACCCTAAACTCAAATTCTAATCATAAATCTTAAATTCCAAACACTAAACCCTAACTTAAATCCATAAACCCCAAAATTAAAAAAATTGTGTAAACATATGTACCAATGTATTTTCTTAAAAATAATACAGAGATTCAATTTCACCAAAATAAAACATAAAGATTTAATTTTGAAATATCAGAATCATTAAATAATTTCAAATGTTTATTCAGCGTCACTTCCATTTTTTCTACCATTGCTATTATAGAGATGTATTGAATAATTCTCAGCTGCCTTATTAATTCTTAAGAGGGCAATCATTCTAACATGGAAAACTTTAATTTTGTTTGACTAAATTAGGAGATGCCTACTATTATAATCATGCATCGCTAGACTTTGACAAGTTTAATTGAAAGAAGAAAAAAAAACGAAATCATAATCGGTTGAAACTGTCTCCAACCAACATACCAGAATGTTAAAAATAATTTAGTTAATTGCATCAAACATCCTCAAATTATAACATTTATTCTAGATTAGTTCCTAAACTTTTCTTTGATCTAATTTCACTCTAAATTATGGTTCTCATTCTAATGTGGTTCCCAAAGTTTTGAATATTTAGGTTTCCTTTTTATACTATGACCCTCATTCTAAATTGTTTTTTGAACTTTTAAACGTTCTAATTTCATCATCAAATTATTTTAATTTTTATATAATACACATCAATGTTTAGATTATAGTTAATAATTTTTATAACAATTTTATTAACAAGAGATATGATTAGTATATATTGGTAATTTGGGGTGAAATTAGAATGTTAAAAACTTTGGGGACCAATTTAAAATGAGATATATAATTTGAGGATAAAATTAAAATATTCAAAAGTTTAGGATCAATTTAAAACGAGGTTATAATTTATGGACGATTGGTGCAATCAACTCGAAATAACTAAATTTTGTCACCTACTTTAGTGAAAATAAAATTTTGGCTAAAGAGGTACTTTTGGGCCTGAGTTCGACCCAAAAATGCAATTTCTCCCCTCGCCGAAAAGTGAACTCAATGTAGCCCTCCAGGCTCCAACCCATGAAATCGATCAAATTGACCCTTTGACCGACGTTGACCGTTACGGTGCTGACGTGGCAGTTAACGGTGATGACGTGGCAATCCATGATGCTGACGTGGTTGTCAACAGTGCTGACATGGCAGTACACGTGGGATGATGACGTGGCGGGAGGGGCTGAATTTGTTATTTTAACCGAATTCGAGGGCATAATTGATTTTTTTTCCTGAGTTTAGGGGCATAAATGATTTTAATTAAAAGTTTGATAACTTATTTAATATTTAAGCTGAAAAATAAGAATTTATGAAATTATTAAAATATTAAAACTAGATAAATAATTTTATTAAGTGAGGATAATTTAAAAAAAACAAAGTGAAGACTCTCACAAAAGATCAAAATATTCTTCAATTTATTTTATAAAAATTCATAAAGTTAATCAAAATAAATAAAATATTCTAAAAGTTACTGAAAATAAAAATTATATAAAATATTAAAATATATTATAAATTAAAAAATGATAAAATTTAATGTAAAAAGTTAATAATTTTTTTATAAAGGGTTAAAAAATTAAACACTTTTATAGAAAAAAAATTCGACTTCGTCACTTTGAGTATTACTATTCGTTAATTTTTTTTAGTGGAATCAACATTGTACTAGAGTAACAATAGAATTCAATTTTTTTCGCTTTTTTAATCAAATTAATGCCCATTAATATTTGATGTAGAGAAATGAAAGAAAATTTTGGCTTTATTAATACTTTAATACAAGGATGTCTCAACTGAAAATACGTTGAAGGAACATTAGTACGCGTAGCATAACGAGAAATAATCGAAAGATTCTCCAATGGTTTATAAATATATTTTTTTAATTTTTTATATTTATAACTTTAATACTTTTACTTATATTTAATTCATTGTGGTGTTTTATATATTTTTTAATATTTTATAATATTTAAATATTATTTATTTTTTTAGCTTAAAGATTAAATAAGTTATTGAACTTTTAATTACCCCTAAACTCGGGAAAAAATCAATTATGCCCTCGAATTCGGTTAAAATAATCAATTCAGCCCCTCATGCCACGTCATCATCCCACGTGTACTACCACGTCAGCATCATGGACTGTCACGTCATCACCGTTAACTGTCACGTCAGCACCATAACGGTCAACGTCGGTCAAAGGGTCAATTTGATCGATTTCATGGACTGGAGGGCCACATTGAGTGCACTTTTCAGCGAGGGGCGAAATTGCATTTTTGGGTCGAACTCATGAGCAAAATTACCCCTTTAACCTAAAATTTTAAAGCAAAGTTTAAGGGTATAAGAATCATTTTACTTTCTAAAAAAATAAATTGACAACTTCAATACACCTAAACATACCCTTGTACGTTAAAAATAAATCAAATAAGAGTTTTGATCTTAGAAATTGTCTTTTAACTATTACAGTTTTTTTTACAATATGTGTTTTATTAAAAAGTTATAGAAAAAAAATATGAATATATATCACCTTATAATCACTTTAAAATTATTTTAAAAAATATTTATATATAAGTTTATAAATCTAAAATTTAATGCTCGATACAAATAATTATTTTAAGTTGTTTAAACCAACAGAGTCATTTGATTTTATTTTTGAAACATGAAGGTGTGCTTTTATTAACGATAATCTTACAAAAAGACAAAGACATAAGCCTCGTTAAAGAAAACATTCCTAAATTTAATTGGAAGAAAAAGAATGCACATATCGATGTCATTACAATTTGGTCC
The DNA here is from genome assembly GCA_030270665.1 of Hibiscus trionum. Taxonomy (NCBI): domain Eukaryota; kingdom Viridiplantae; phylum Streptophyta; class Magnoliopsida; order Malvales; family Malvaceae; genus Hibiscus; species Hibiscus trionum. The sequence continues at coordinate 5,262,078 of BSYR01000016.1, forward strand.
CAAAAACAGCAGCCTCACTCTTAACCCACAAAGACCACTAAGACCCAGCACTACTAAATGAAGGCTAAGATCATATAGCGCTAGAACAGATTATAACCAGCTTGAATACTTTCTGCAAATCGAGAAGAAACAGCATCTGACAATCACACATCATAAGAAAAAAACCAACACTCTTCAGCCTTCTTAATACCAGATCTTCACATCAAGCAGAGGTGGCAAACAAGTCGTTTGGATTGGGTTTGGGTCAGTTTGATTTTCGGTTCAGGTTGCTTTCGATTTAGGTTCGATTCGGATCGGATCAGGTCTAATTCTAATTTACTTCAGGTCGGGTTAATATCGGATCGGTTGGCTTTTCAAGGTCGGGTCAATGTCGGGTCGGTCAACTTTCAAATTGAGTCAATATATGAATATGATTGTTTAAATGAGAAAAATGATATTAAACTATTACTAAAGATAGTTATTAATTAGTAATATAACACAAAGTGAGAAATAAATTTATTTGAGGAAATAAAATTCGGGTTGCTTTCGGTTCGGGTTGATTTTCGATTCAGTTGATTTTCAGTTCAGGTTGTTTTCGGTTTCGGTTAATTTCGATTCGGATTAAATTTTGGTTTAACTAAATTCGGGTCGAATTTGATTCGGTTCGATTTTGGTTCGAATTCAGGTCATGTTGAAACCATCATGTTCGGGTCTATATTAGATCTTGAGTCAAATAAATCAGTTCGATTCTCGAGTTTCAAGTCAAATTTACCAGGTCTAACATCAAGAGAAGCCTGCAGCGATCGAAATTACCTCGCCTCATAGTTCGATCCTCAACCCGATTAATACCCTTTTTAGCTAAAAGACCATGAAATACATTTTGAGATCTTGGAATAAGTTCAACTTACAAAGTCATTTGATTAAACTAGCACCAATGTGAAAACATGAAAGACTACTTAACTTGCCCATTGACCCTTAAATTACGTGCTTGATTACTTCCCTAGGATGTACAAAACTTCAATAGTTCAATTCAATTTCTCATGTGGCTAAACATACTTGATAATTAAACTCCTCCGGGATAGGGTGGTAAATGAGACGAGAAATATCGTGAGTTATTCGAGTCTAATTTGATCAAAATTCAATTCGATTAGATTCGATTTGAACTCAAACTCGGTTTGAGTTCTTAATAAGCCGAGCTAAACTACTTGATACCTGATTCGAAAAGCTCGCAAGTTAATTAAAAATATAATAAACTAAAATTTTTAATTTTAAAATTAAAGTGAACTAAAATGTATGTTGTTGAATAATAATAATAATAATAATAATAATAATAATGTTGTTGAATAAATCCACCCAACAATTATTATTATTAATATTAATATGGATGTAAACGAAACGAGACAGATCGTGAGCTAGTCGAGTACGACTCGGTCAAAGTTCAGTCAATAATCGGCTTGATTAAACTCGACTCGAGTTCTTAACGGGCCGAGTTGAGCACAACAATACTGGACTTTGACTCGAGCTCGAGCCCGAACTGACTTAAATTCTTAACGAGCCAAGTTGAACTCAGCACGACTCGAACTTAACTCGACTCGTTTACACCCAACTCCAGGGTCTAGATGGGTGGTAAAAATGATGGCCATGACCGCTTCTGAAAGATGAAACGGTTGAAGGCATAGGCATAAAGTTGTGGCAAAACCCATGTTTTCCCTTAAACAAAAAGATGGTATAAAGGTGAGATTTAGCTGTAGTTTTGTCATTATTTGGTTTGATAATCATAACCAAGTCTCTTAAGCAACGCTCTTTTCCCACATAAAGAATCCTTTTTAAACTGAAACCGCAATATTCATCTCCTCTCTCGTTGATTAATTTCAGTTTTTCTGCTTTCATGGGTGTTTAGCAAAGGGCTTCTCACAGAGTTTATTGGCATTTTGTCCACCTCCGATCATACAGCCACCTCTAGGCTCTAACCTTTCATGGAGGTGGACATACTGCCAACTGGGCTCTGTTGGCTTCTCTTTGTAAAACCCTTGTGATTCTGAACCATTTCTTTTTAAGGCTTTGATTGTCAGCTGTTTAAAGTAATCTAATCAGGTCTGAAGGGGTGACCTGAGCAGTATGATGAACAGCCTTGTGCAACTTGTCTTGGTAATTAGCCTTAACCTTGTTTTCACATTTTCAGAAGCCTTTTTCTTTCAGTTTTGTCTTAAAGTATTGCTATATGCATCTTGTGTTATATATTCCCATCTAGGGTTTCATCACTGTAAGCGACGCCTCTTGTTTTTGTGTGCATCTGAATCCATTAGAATCATTTGTCTGTTCACTGATATCCAAATCCAGGTAAACCCTTCAAATCACAAGGGCGGAACTTGCATAGTTTTTTTTTTTTTCTTGGCGAATATAATTTTATTGATAATTAAACTGAATGTATACCTCGTTAAAAATTTCTTTAAGCCGAAAGGAAGAAAAATACTTTTAACTCAAACTTTTTAGACCAAAATCTTAGTGAATTAAATTTTAACGCTAAGATTTTGTCAGAGATTTTTTTATACCAAAATGATGACTCTAACTCAAAGTTTTGAATTAAACTTTTCTTTGTTTTCTTGAAACACTTTTATTTATATGAAAAAACTTTAATATACAGTTCGTATAAACTTTAGTTTACATTAGTTTTTTAATTTTAGGCATCAAGATTTAGAGCTTAGGATTTAATTTTTTAATATTTAAATTTTATAGTGTAAATATGCAGGCTTTTTACACATCGCATGTATCAAAATTTTACCCTTATTTATATTAAACTATTATTTGATTAATTGCTATAAGCATCAAAATCATGACAAATAGAAAATTTATCATTTTAGTCTATATGTATGATAATGATTTTGATTGTTAGATATCATATTACAATCAAAGCAAAAGAGATTTTTGTGACCATGGCCCATGCATGATGTCCACCAATTTCACATGATCATTTCTTTATTTATACTACATAATAGTTATTTATCTGTTTTTTAATATATTTAAGTATGAATGTCAAAATATATATTTGCTATAAAATAAAGAAAGTAAAAGAATGATAACAACAAGATGTAGGAGAATAATGAGAAATTTTGTATTATATTGTTGTTATGAAGTCTATACGATACTTTTTTATATTTATAGAGATAAATAGTAGATATCATATAAAACTCTAATATAATTAGACATAAAGTCTTAATAATAAAGTACATCAAAGTCTTATTTAATATATAAAATTTTAATAATAATGAAGATTCACGTAAACAAATATTAATAACACTCTTCATTAGATGTTCACAAAGATAATGATTCTTGTTAAAAACTTATTAAGGTAAAAATTCTTCTTCTTGATAGAAAAAAAAAAGTACATATCTTTAACTCATATAATATGTTGTCTCATTAAAAATTTTATCAGAAAAATCTAATAGAACAAAATCTAAGTTAAAACTAAAGATTACATATATTTCACTCTCCAAAATGACATCACATATGATTTGACAATTTGAACTTGGATACAATCTTCTCAAATGTTGGAGTAGATAATGGATTACCGAATAAATCTACCAAACTATCTCTAGAACAGATTCATGAAATTCTTTATAGTACTCTGGAGAATATGGTCATGGTGACTCGTTTTCCCGAGTCTAATAACGCTCAGTTAATTCGAGTATGTGGTGACTTGTTTTCTAATTATCTTCTTTAATTTTTAATAGTATAAGGTAATATACGATAGACATAAAGTTAAAAAATATCTCTAATGTTTGACTGAATAGTCATTTTGATTTTTTTTAACCAATTTAACTCCCAACGTTTTATTTTAGATTAAAATGGCTCATCTGCGGATGAAAACTGTTAGTCAACTGAGGACAAACAACTTGAAATGACTTGACAGAATGACGCGTCAAAAGAAAAAAAATATTTTATACAATTTTATAAAAATATTTTTTGATGGGTGTATCATTATGTAAAGTTAACATATTTGTATGTATGACAATGCTATCGTGGCGTGCACTGCCATGTAAGCTTGTCACGTCATTTCAAGTTGTTTATTGTCAGTTGACTAACAGTGTTCATTCGCAAAGGGGTCATTCTGACCCAAAATGAAATGTTAGGGTTAAATTGGTTCAAAAAAGTATATGGGCCAAAATGAATATTCAGTGAAACGTTAGGGGGCATTTTTTTAGCATTATGCTTATACGATAACACACATCTTATAAATATGGATAGAATTAAGATCAAACATAAAGAGGGGCACGAATCTATTACATTTTTTAAATTTTAAAAATGTCCCTAAAAAAAAAACTTAAAATGATATTATACTAAAAACTTTTAGGAGGGCTAACAACCACTTTAAAGCAAAACATAGATTTGTCTTTGCTTGCACACAAAATTATTTAAACTCGAATTTTTTAAAATTGTTAAATTAATATTGGTAAACATCATGGTAGGTTAGATAACACAACGAAAACTCAATCAATTGAGCTAATATTTGTTGTAATTTAAGATTTTAATACTTTTTATAATTCAAAATTAACATATTTTCTTAATAAGTTTATAAAAAGATTAGATAGATAAAGAAATAATTAGGAATACATCTAATAAATTTTATTTCTTCTAAAACTTATTGTTTTATAATATTTAATTGTTGAATAGTTTATTTACATAATTTAAAAGGTATAAAAAACAATTTTAAATATTTTAATTGTTGAAGAGTTATGGGCTATACTTGATGGCCTCCAAACGATGTAGAACCATGGGATTCCTTATGGTATTATCGAGACGGATTGTTTAAACGTGATCAAGTTGGTTTTGGATGTTTAATTGTGTTGACTTTTTTCGTTGAGTATTCGATTTTTACTTAATTCTGATTGAGATCAGTGACGGATCTAGTTTAATGTAGTCTTCTAAAAATAATAAAATTAATTAGCCTTGAGCTCTCTCAAGTTCACGGTGACTCGAATTTTTTCAAGTCCAATAATACTCAATTAATTCGAGTTTACGGTGACTTGTTTTCTAATTTTTTTTAAATTTTTTTAATAATTTTAAGTGCTTATAAAGTAGTATCTGATTAGATATACATCTTGCAGATAAAACTGCTTGAACACAAATATATTAAAATAAATATTATTCTCTCCTCTTTTCCATTGGAGTACTAGTTGAACTTAATTATCTTCTTTAGTTAGTATTTTTTAGAATTTGTATTAAAAATATAATATCTTTATTTAATTTTATTTTTTCAACTTCTAATTATATATTTTTTAATTTTTCAGTTTATCTATCATTTTCACTTGGGTAAACTACAATGGAAGTCACTCAATTATGAGTAAGGTTACATTTAGATCACTCAATTATTAAAGATACATTTGAGTTACTCAATTATGTATAAGGTTACATTTGAATCACCCAATTATTAAAGATTACACATGGATCACTCAATTATGGGTAAGACTACATTTGGGTCACCATTCATATTTAAAAAACATATATCAAATTATATATTAAATTAATTAATAATTTCAAATGAAATACTTTAGTATCACCCATAATTGAGTGACCTCCTCCATTGTAGTTTAACCTTTTCACTTTCAAGACGCGCTCATGTTAAAAGGAGTAAAAAAAAGGGAAAACTACACCAGTGACCACCGAAGATATTGGGGATACCTATTTGAACTACCGAATTAAAAAAAACGTCAATCACACCACCAAACTTATTAAATCAACCTATTTTGACCACCGCCGTTAAAAAATTAACGGAGGGGTGACGGAAGTGCCACGTGGCAGTTAACAGGATATTTCTAAAATTACACATTTGGTCCTTGTTATTTACACATTCTTTCAATTTAGTCCTAATTTTCAATTAATAAAATAATAAATTATTTAATTAAGTGGTGACACGTGTCAAGACCTTATTGGAGGATTTTAATTATTTATATTTAATTTTATTAATTTACTTTCCCCCTCCAATCAGGTGGTGACACGTGTCACCACCAATTTAGAGGAGAAAAACGTTTTTCCCTCAATGCGTGCTGGGGGATTCGAACCTGGGACACCCAGGTGTAAATGCAACAACTCTACCACTGCACCAAGCACATCTTTGTGCTATAATTCTCCAGATATAATATATATCTTTTATTAGTTTCTACATTTATAAACCAAAAGCTCAAACCCTAAACACTAATTTCACATATATAAATCTTAAACCCTAAACTCTAACCCTGAATATTTCAAATTAATTTCACACTAAATATTTCAAATTAAACCTCAAACCCTAAAATTTTCAAATTAATTCCACGCTAAATATTTTAAATTAAACCCTAAACTCAAACCCTAAAAATTTCAAATTAATTCCACATTAAATATTTTAAATTAAGCCTTAAACCCTAAACCCTAAATATTTCAAATTAAACCCCAAACCCCAAACCCCAAACCCTAAATATTTCAAATTAATTTCACGCTAAATATTTCAAATTAATTTGAAATATTTCAAATTAAACCCTAAATATTTCAAATGTGTAATTTTAGAGTGAAATATTTAGGGTTTGGGGTTTGGGGTTTAATTTGAAATATTTAGGGTTTGGGGTTTAAGGCTTAATTTAAAATATTTAATGTGGAATTAATTTGAAATTTTTAGGGTTTGAGTTTAGGGTTTAATTTAAAATATTTAGCGTGGAATTAATTTGAAAATTTTAGGGTTTGAGGTTTAATTTGAAATATTTAGTGTGAAATTAATTTGAAATATTCAGGGTTAGAGTTTAGGGTTTAAGATTTATATATGTGAAATTAGTGTTTAAGGTTTGAGCTTTTGGTTTATAAATGTAGAAACTAATAAGAGATATATATTATATCTGGAGAATTATAGCACAAAGATGTGCTTGGTGCAGTGGTAGAGCTGTTGCCTTTACACCTGGGTGTCCCAGGTTCGAATCCCCCAACACGCATTGAGGGAAAAAACGTTTTTCTCCTCTAAATTGGTGGTGACACGTGTCACCACCTGATTGGAGGGGAAAAGTAAATTAATACACGTGTCACCACCTGATTGGAGGGGAAAAGTAAATTAATAAAATTAAATATAAATAATTAAAATCCTCCAATAAGGTCTTGACACGTGTCACCACTTAATTAAATAATTTATTATTTTATTAATTGAAAATTAGGACTAAATTGAAAGAATGTGTAAATAACAAGGACCAAATGTGTAATTTTAGAAATATCCTGTTAACTGCCACGTGGCACTTCCGTCACCCCTCCGTTAATTTTTTAACGGCGATGGTCAAAATAGGTTGATTTAATAAGTTTGGTGGTGTGATTGACGTTTTTTTTAGTTCGGTGGTTCAAATAGGTATCCCCAATATCTTCGGTGGTCACTGGTGTAGTTTTCCCTAAAAAAAAGAGGAAAATAATGCGAGAAAATTAGGAGGGAGAGCCACGCAACGAACTAATGCGTAATTGAATTGATGCTCCCTTCTCCTTTCTTCTATCTCCAATTAATTTCTTGCTCTGCAAATTCTCAATTCCAAACCTTTTCTTCATATTCAAAAGCCAAACAGAAAGGCGGAGGAAGGAGATGATAACGCGATCGAATTTAGCAGAGCAATTGAGGGAGTATCAGCTTCGATCTAAGCATGATTGGGCTTCCGTTTCGTTTTTCTCCTCCACGTCCAATCTCTCGTCTTACAGGTATTCCCCAATTCCAAGATTTGCTTTCTCTGTATTCCGTTTTTTAAGTTCTTATTTCGAATTTAAGGTTGAACATTTAGGAATTAGTTTTTCTGGCCTTGATACAACAACAACTTCGTGCCTAACGTGCTTCTCGTTTGAATTTTGATCGAGGCGTTACTTACAGATTTTCCAGGATTTTATTGGATTAGTTGGGTAGAGGGATTAGCTCTAGTTTCTCGTGTGTGATTATTTTTAAAATTAATTTCGTTTCTTTATTGATTTCATTTTGTCAATTTACTGATACATATACTAGGAATGGGGAAAAGGCTTGAAAAATTCTCGTTTTCAAAATACAATTGAAAATTTAGGTGGTCACGGAATTCGAAACCGACTCTGGATTTTCATAAACTGCTATTTAGTGACTCCTTATGATGAGCACTAGACCTCAAAATGAAAATAAAAACGAATGTTTGAAATTGTTGATTCATCTTAATTTTCATCTGAAATTAGATACTTAGCTGCTGGAAGAAGCCTGCGGCTGGGTATGGGGTAGTTTAAAAAAAAAAAAACCTTCTATGGACGTTTCATGTAGTTGATTTCGGGGAGTTTGTGGAAGAGATGACTATGAGTTTTGGTTATTGCTGTATGCCAACAAACTTAAGCTTAACTGTTAACACTTGCTATAGTAGAATGCTTGTCAAACTGCTGGGAATTGGAGCTTTACAGATTGTTTCGATGTGCTTAGGCTCGGAGTCCTTAAGTGCCAGAAGTTGAAAATAATAATCTGTTGGTGTTTTGAGATTTCGTGCTACTTATTCATGGAAACATTACTGCTTTGACATGTTTGTGCTTTGGCCTAGTTTCAAGAAGTTTGACATGTTTATAGTATTATTGTTTAGATTAATAAATACTGGGATTCCCAACTTTTTGTTGGGAAAATCGAATGGAGAACATTACGTCTAGAATACATGTATTATTCGGATACGCTTATTTCATCTTCATTCAGCTGTTTCTTTTTCACTGTCTCAGCAAATGAGACCGATTCTAATAGTTGTGCTTTGTTTTATGCCTTGTGGGTGCAGGGTGGATGTTATGGTCTTTGTTATATGGGAACTCGTCATTTTAGCTTTCCTGGTTTTTTCAGCCGTTTCTTTATATTTTAGGCATATGCAACTCGCTTTTATCCTAGTATGCATCACAATGCTATTGCTTCTCTGCATGAAAATCACAAAGCAAGTGAGGTTGGCCAGGAAAAAGAAAAGAAGGATGCTTCTTCCGTTATCGATTTAGTACTACATGAAGCTTGAATGAGGTTAAAAGGGACCAACTCGGTGGTGCAAACTTGAGATTAGTTGATCGTTGCGTTAGGGTGCTAGAAGTTAGCTGATGATGGAGCACGATTTGCTTCATTTTGTCATTTGTTTGACATTTAGTTAAAACACATCCGAGGATCGAAATGGACGCGATGAGTGATCATTACGATTTCTTTTTTGTATTATGTACCGATACAGTTGATTTGCAACAGATCAAATACCATACAGGACTTAGGGTTTCTATTGTCCTTGAAGCTTTTCATTAGCTAGTTCCAAATTAACACAATAAAATCATACCACACCCTTATTTTCTGCTGTTTGTTGTTTGAGTAACATAAAATTGAGAAGCAAAGGCTAAACCAAAAGGCTTCAGAGTTTGGAGGTGGCCAGCTTTATCAGATCCTTCCTAAGAATCTTGCCTGATGGATTCTTCGGTATTGAAGCTACGAATGCCACTTTCCGGATTCTTTTGTATGGGGCAACCTGTTTAGCCACGAACTCCATGACGCCAGTCTCCGATATATTGCTTCCGGGTTTTCTCACCACATATGCCATCGGAAACTGCCCAACCTCCTTATCAGGAAACCTGAAACACCCAAGGATAGAGAAAGGAATTAGATGAAAAAGACATGATTCTCTTTAGCATATACAAGAGGAAAGACAACTTACGGAATAACCGCAGCATCTAAAATTTCAGGGTGGGTAAGGAGCAATGCCTCAAGCTCTGCAGGAGGAACCTGCCACAGAAAGTATGAGTAAGTTTACAGGTTTAGTATATAAACAAAAATAGGTTTGAATTCGATTCTACAAAATCTAAAATCCATTCACCTGATATCCCTTGTACTTAATCAGCTCCTTCAACCTGTCAACTATGAAAATGAAGCCATCTTCATCAATATAGCATAAATCTCCGGTCCTCAGCCATCCCTCAGAATCAAGAGTTGATGTGGTTGCTTCTGGATTACTGAAATAACCTACAATATAGCAACAGATTCAACCAAAAAGAAAATCACAAAATGACATCAATTATGGTGCTAATTGATTCTAATTTAAACGACTTTTTATAATCATATATGATATACATATCTATTACTTAATATTTTTTTCATATGCGATATACATATATCATGTAAAGTTGAAGGACTCGACTCAAACTTAAAATTCGATCCACGACTCAAACTTATTTAAACTTTTTTTCGATTACAATTTCAAGCAAACCGAATCGAATTTTTCAAAAATCAAGTCCAAAAATTTAAAATTTTCGATTTGAGTTTTATTTACTTTTACTCTCAACTCTATATGTATAACAGTTACTGCCAGTGATAAAAGGGAAATACACAATACAGCCATTTGCAAAAACCACTGAATTAACAATTTTTAATCTAATAAAATACTATAAAATAGGCTAGTGGAATTCATCTATTCTTTGGTGCCTTTATTTTTAGATAAATATAACTTTATTCGTCCACGCAACTTCAGAAAAACAATACAAGCCAAAACAACCGCCCCAGACCTGTACACTCAGGAAAAAAAATTAACAAATGCCCCACTCAGTATCTAAGCATCTATCTATCGAACATTTACAATCAATAGCTAGTAGAATTCGCCTATTTTTCGATACCTTTATTTATGCTTTATCATTAAAAAAATTAAGTTTAAGGATTAAGATTAAAATTTAGAATTTAAAAAATTAAAGATAAAATGTATTTTTAAAAGCGTAAAATTTAAAATTTAATATTTAAGGTTAAAACTTAAGATTTTATTTGTTAGTATTGAATCAGGAAGACAAAAAAAAAAAAAAAAAACGAAGAACCAGACAGACTTATCCTACCAGCAAAAGCAAAAAAGGACATTATAATTATTTTAAGGATTATTATCCGACATTATAATTATTTTTAAGATTATTATTTTAAATCTTAAAATTAAGGAATTCATGAAAATTTTAAATTTTTACTAGGACAATGTATCAAATAATTATTTTTATTTTAATACCGTTAAAGGGAAATTATTAGCATAGTTAGTGGCAATACCTTTCATAACGGAGGGGCCCCTAAGCCAAAGCTCACCCGTCTGATTCACCGTTAATGCCTTACCACTCTCCGGGTCCACAACCTTCGCCTCCATGCTCGGCGACAACATCCCCGCCGTACCATACCTCCGGCTCTCCTCCAACGAGTCCGTCGACGCACCGATCCCCGTCGACTCCGTCAAACCGTACCCCTGAAGGATTTTTACATTCGGGTACTTCTCCAGAAACCCCTCGATCACCTCTTTACTCAGCGGCGCACCACCGGACAACGCTGAGTGCAACGAACTCAGATCATACTTCTTCCGTATCTGATCGGCGGCGTTTACCATCGCCACCAGAATCGGCGGCACGAGTGGGAGGTAGGTGGCGCGGTACTTCTCGATCGTTGACAGCATGTCGTGCATCTCGAACTTGGATAAAACTATGACTGTCGATCCAGACGCCAGCAGCCCGGTGGCGAACGCTACTAAGCCGTAGATATGAAACATCGGAACCGTGCAGATGAACCTTTCTCCTACTTCTAAACTGAACCTGTTTATCACCGTTTGTACCATAGCTATCAGGTTTCTATGAGATGAAACCACCCCTTTGCTGGCACCGGTTGTACCGGACGAATAAAGCAGAGTCGCCGTGTCGTCCTGGTTCACTCGGTCCCTGACTCGACTCCCACTCGGTTCCGTCTTCATCATCTGATGTAAAGTCGTCACAATCTTCGCTCCCCCGGCGTTACTGTTCACGTGATCATCTAGGAGCACGATTGGGATGGCGGACCCGGCTAATTTAGGAAGGAGTTGAGCGATAGTAAAGGCGAGAACCGGCTTTGAATCGGCGATTTGTTTCCCGATTTCACCGGCCGTGTTGAGAGGATTCGTGGTGGTTATGATAGCGCCGAGGGACATAACAGAGAGGCAAACAATGGGGAAGAAGATGGAGTTGGGTGAGAGGAGTAAGACGACGTGGCCTTTCCGGATTCCCATATTGGAAAGAGACGTGGCGACGGAATCCACGGCCTTCCAAAGGTCGGAGAAGGTGAGGTTTTGGCCGGTGGCGGCGTCGATGAAGGCAATCTGACCGTGGTGGGCTCGAGCCGAAATGAAAGTGGTGACATCGAGGGAATCGTTCTTGGGGAGAGGAATGGGGTTGCGCTTGCTGTAGAAGGTAGAATTGGACCGGCAAAAGCCACTTCTTGGGTCGATTGTCAAGCTCATGTTTTCCGCAATGGTTTTGCTGTAACAATGCTTCACTTTTGTAGCACAAGTTTCAAGGTTCAAATAGAGTCGGCTGCTAAAAAAATCAAATTTTATTTATTTATTTATTTGGTAAGGACGTGAACTCCCGATAGCAAAATACGCTAGTTTGACTGTTTTAAACAGAGCCGTGGTCGGTAGCCTCACGTGGCGAAATGACAATCGTTGGATGGAAACGGAGTTGAATTGGAGTCGTCGGATCAAAATGAGTGATTGAGAAACGTGTTTGACTGATGTAGTCACGTGTGAAGTGATCTACATTTTCATAGTTGACAGACTTTTCTGACCTGTCCCTTTTATTTTATTTTATTTAAAACTATATTCAATTGGTCACATTTTTGGAAGATAATATATTACGAAAAATTACTAACTACCTGTTATCTAATTAAATATTTTTTTATTTTTTAAATTATATTATAAATTTTGATATTATAAATGAAATAATTTGAATACGGGCGAAAATTTATCAAGTTAATATGAGATGTTCCTATCTAAAAAAAGTTAATATGAGATGTTCGTAAATCAAGTTTAAATATGTACTCACTTTGTTCTAATTTTTTTGTCACATGTTAATTTTTTATAAAATTTACACAAGATGTGATGTGAAAAAATTTAAATGAAAATTTTATTTTTAAAAAGTTAACTTTTATTTTTTTTGTTGAAAAAATTATAAATGATAGAAAAGTAAATGTGTTGTTGAATTTTTTAAAGTGATACTTTAAGAGAAATAATTTTTTTGATTAGATAGAGAGATTACATTTTATCGATACATGTTGCAGGGCGATACTATCAAATTATAGTATAGCATATAAATTCAATGTTATAACAGAAATAAAACAAAAACTTTGATATATTGTATTAGTATAAAAAATTGAACATTTTTAATTGATCGTATGGTAATATTTTTTAAAACTTTTAACTTTTAATAACATATATTATACAGATAAAGTTGTTTGAATACGAGAGTAATTTAATTTTAAAATTAAAATATAAATAAATTTGAAAAGTTTAAGCAATATCTTTAAAAAATAAATTTCTTTATTTTATTTTTATATAAAAAAGTAGTTACCATATTAATATTAAAATGTTTTATAATAAAAATAATTGTAATTAATTATGATTTTGGAATAAAATATGTTGTCAATTCATTTACTTAACGAGTTAAGAATTAAATCCGTTTACATTTAAATTTTTTTAACCCAATTGGTGAAATTGTTAGTATTGACTATTGACAGTCAATATTTGTTTATTATCGATATATTTCTTATGTTCATGATGATTTTCTTTTAGAATTTGTATACAATTTTAGGGATGATTATTATTCAAATTCATGAAGACTGTTACACTACAACTCATCTTCTTTCTTCTTTCTTCTATCTTCAACACAACACCTATTTATCGGCAATTTTGGGTGAAAAACCCATTTTTAATTAATATTGGGGAAAATAACTCCCAAAAACTATTATTTGGCAAAATGACCCACAAACTTGCCAGGTCGGCAGACCTCGCGTTGTGTATAACGCGAGGTATGAAATCGCGTTCTGCAGAACGCGATTTTAGTCGACGTGGCATTGCTGTCCGTGTTAACGGTTTTACAGTACCTCGCGTTCTGCAGAACGCGAGGTCCACGAGAATTTGAAACGGCGGCTGGAATATATCGCACTGACCTCGCGTTCTGTAGGACGCGAGGTCTGTGCTTTTCCAGCCTGAACAACAAGGAAAAACAAGCGTTGGTAGGCTTGTTCGAACCGAATTTCGAGCGTGTAAATTGTATATTTTTAGCGATCATCGAGTTTGGGGTCGTAGTACTGGAAATTGTGTATCGTATGATACCAACATAGTTAATTTCCGTCAATTATACAATGATTTAAAATGGCTTCGAAAACCCTATGATAGCATACTTTTTTGAATGAAGTTGCATTTCAACAAATGTCGATAGGCATATTCGAGCAGAATTTCATACGTATAAATTTTAAATTTTTAGCTAACATCGAGTTTGGGGTTGTAGTACTGGAAATTCTCTATCGTATGACACTAACACGGTCAATTTTCGTCCATTGTACGCTGATTTAAAGTTGATTCGAAAACACTATCATAACATATTTTTTTGAATGATTGAAAATATAAGATGACGGATTGTATAAATCGAAGTGGACTGACTTTATTGATTAGATTGTCATGTGCGAACTCACATATACAAATTAAAATTAATTAATTAATACGAGGGGCTGAGCGATTAGGACACTTAGGAGCTGTGTGCCCAATATTTCGACATATAGAACAATGCTTCTTTTGTCCGGTTTTCTCTCGATGTTCGACCAAATCCTCGGCACAGTATATTCTTGTAGAAGGTGGACGTCCTTTGGCTCGTAGTAGTGCTGGATCTGGGCGTATGATCGGTTCAGTGTCCACAGCATTCGGATCAACCTCATTTCCGATTGGAGGAAACTCTTTTTCGTAAACCTTAAGCACCGTTTTGAGTAAGTATACTGGATCAACCATATGCATGTATTCTATTCGTTGGTTAGTGCAAGCAGCAATGGCGTGTGCGCAGGGGTATTTGAAAGTTTGGAAAATTCCGCACTCGCAGGTTTTTTCCCTCAGATCTACCACGTAAGCGTTGTGCTGAATGCCTTCCAACCGCCTGGAAAATTCCGCAACACGAAACAAGTGTCCTTCTCGCGAGAAGAGAGTTACTTGCATCTATTTTGATTGGCCCAATTGAATATGCAATCTTGTGCGGAAATCTGGATGGACTTTGTGTCCACCTGTCATGTACTCAGTTGCTTGTCTGCCCAAGGTTGCAAAAAGGGTAGCTAATCGATAATAGGTCGCTTTGACAATGGAAGTGATAGGCAACTGGCGAACTCCCTTCAGTGATGAGTTCACTGCCTCAGCCAAGTTCGTTGTCATGTGACCATAACGTTTACCCTCGTCATACGATCGAAGCCATTTTTCCTTTGGGATTTTTTCAAGGTATTCTGCGCCTTTTTTGTTTCTCGCTCTCAATTCCTCGAGCAGGTCAGCCACCTCTTGTTTGTAGTGCGAGTTGCCTACGGAATGACAGTTGAATAGTTATGGGAGTAAGAAATAATAAAAAGGAGTAAGAAATAATATAGTAACTGAAAATGCCATAGGGACGTACCCATATCGAGCACCATTTGACGTTCATCACGGTTCTTGTATTGCAGCAGGTAGTTTGCGGCTATGTGCCGCAAGCAGAAACGGTGGTGAATGTATGGAGGCTTCCAATAGTCACCCAAATTTTGTATCGCCCACAGTAGCGCTGTGCCTCTGTCAGAAATAACACACACCCCTTCATCCCTTCTTCTTCGTATTACATGATCAAGGACATATTTTCGTAGGTTCTTAAGGAAGAACGTCCAAGACTCCAAATCCTCCTTCGGGACGATTGCGAATGCAACAGGAACGCATTTGCGATTGCCGTCCTGTGCTATAGCTAGAAGTAGGATCTGTGTATATCTTCCGTACAACCATGTGCCGTCGATTTGGACCATCGGTTTGCAGTGCTTGAATGCGTTGATGCACTGGGGGAAAGTCCAAAATAACCGGTGGAATTGACAAACACCTCGGACGACACGATCATTTTCGTATGCCAGAACCGTATCAAGTTTGACAACCATTCTGGGGATGTGTTTCTGCAGGAGATTAAGCCACGGGCGCAACTCTTTGTAAGATTCCTCCCACCGGCCATACAATTCCTCTTTGGCCTTTTTCCTTGCATACCATGCTTTCCAATAACCTGGACGGAAGTTGGTGACTGCTAGAGCTGTTATGCGTTTGATTGAGCGCGCTGGTTTTGGGCACATAGCTCGCTATATAGGGGGGTGAAGGTTAGACCGTCGTTGATCAGCGCGCTGATAGAACGGTGGAGACCCGAGACGTACACGTTTCATCTTCCATTTGGCGAGGCAACAATTACGTTGGAGGATGTTGCCTACATTCTGGGGTTGCCTACAAATGGCAGCGTTATTACTGGTATAGCGATGGCATATTGGCCAATCCTATTTGCTGAACAAATGGGCGTGCTGCCCCCTGATGGAGTGTGGGACGGAGGGAAAATTTCTCTATCGTACTTGGAGGACAACTTTGGAACCCCTCCCCCCGATGCAGATGAAGTTGCACTTAGGTATTTTTTTTATTATATTTAGTATGCTTTTATTATATTTATGATTAAATTAAAATTATTTATTTGCACATTAGGCTGCTTTATGAATTTTTTAGGATGAATTCAGACAATATTTAGGATCTTTTTAATAAATATTTAGGATAAATTATAAATATTTAGGATAAATATTTAGGATGAATTCAGTAAATATTTACGATACTTTATTAAATATTTAGGTTGCCTACATTAAATATTTAGGATAAATTACAAATATTTATTTACAAATTAGGATTAAGTTACTAATTTCTTTGGATGCATTTATTAAATCTATATTTAATCTATATTTAGGATGAACTTACAATTTTTTTATTTAGGATGAACTTATAATTTTTTTAATTAGGATGCCTTTATTAATTTATATTTTCACAGCGGTGTGCACGAGCCCACATCTTGCGCATTATTGGCGGGATATTAATGCCCGACAAAACTCGCAACAAAGTGCACGTTATGTGGCTTCGTCATCTGACAAATTTAGATGAGTCTGGACTAAAATCTTGGGGGTCAGCTGTCTTGGTGTTTCTTATTAGAGACCTCTGCAGAAACGTTGACGCCTCCAAAGCATCGATGGGAGGATGCTGTTTATTCCTGCAGGCTTGGGTTTGGCTTCGGATCCCTTCTTTGGCACCACAGCTTAGGGTTCCCTCTCCTTTGTCATTTCCGCTTCTACGGAGGTACTACATAATCTACTATAATTTTTTTATTAAATTATTTTATTTAACGATCTTTTTCATTCTTTAAAGGTGGACCACCGCACTATCCCACACCGGCCTGCCGGAGTCCCAGAAAGAATACATATATATATTCGATGCCTTGACGGAGGACAAGGTAATTCAACGATTATTTTGGTTATTTCCATACTATTTTTCCAATAATATTTCATATAACCGTTACAAATTTTTTCATTCTTTTTAGTTCGTGTGGAGGCCCTACGCTTTAGAGGAGATTCGCGAGATTACTCCAGCAGATATTGTGCAAGAGCGAGACCTCTGGATTTCCGTCGTGCCGTTGCTGAACTACGAAATTTGCGTGTGACATTCTACGGATAGGGTACTCCGACAGTTCGAGTACGTCCAAAATGTTCCACCCCCTCCGCAAAATATGGACTCCTTCCACAATCTTACGCGTCAGGGGAAGACAGAGGTTGACTGGGCTGACCACCACGCTAGCTGGATAGCGTTTTGGAGTCAACGATTTCTCAGACGCCCACAGTTTCTCCAACAAATTATGGTAGGGGGTCCTTCGGTCACTTTCAATTATGAACAGTGGTATATGAACAATGGGATGCCACATATCCTTACTCCGGCCGAGCGCGAAGCAGGGCTTCCCCAGCAACCCCAAAACCGCCCACGCGGGAGCGGGCGAGCGAGCCAGACCCAGAGCCAGTCCCAGACCCAGAGGCAGACCTAGAGGCAGACCCAGCACCGCGGTCCGAGACCACGATATGACACTCCAGGGGCATCATCTTCTGCCCCACCATTGCATAGCGGTCCATCGACTTTCCAGCAGACGATGCCTCCACCCCAGTACGGCTCCACTGATGCCTATCGTCCCCATACGCCCACGACTGACCTTATGCTTATCGATTATCCACCTCAGTATGGGTTTCCGATTGTGGAGAGTACGCCTATAGGTAGTTTGTTTTACTCTCCGCCTGCGCCCAGCACAGATCCGCAGATCGCGCACGATGGTCAGGATGATAGGGACCAGGGACCACCACAGGATGGAGACAGGAGGTATCCGGATCGTGAGCGTCATCCACCCGACTGCGGAACGGGTGGACATAGGCATTTTTAGTCTTCTTTTTGTTGTTTTCTACTTATGTTTTTAATATTTATGTAAAACATTTTTAAATTTTATAATGTCGTATTATAATTTTCTTTTACGAATTATAATTTTGTTTGCATATTATAATTAAACTTTATAATGTTTATTTAATTTTTCCCCAATTACAATAAATTTAATGGGATTAAAAAACCGAAAATCGACATTACTTTAAATGCAACTTCAATCAAAAAAATATGATGGCATAGGGTTTTCGAAGCCATTTTAAATCATTGTATAATTGACGAAAATTAACTATGTTGGTATCATACGATACACAATTTCCAGTACTACGACCCCAAACTCGATGATCGCTAAAAATATACCATTTACACGCTCGAAATTCGGTTCGAACAAGCCTACCAACGCTTGTTTTTCCTTGTTGTTCAGGCTGGAAAAACACAGACCTCGCGTCCTACAAAACGCGAGGTCAGTGCGATATATTCCAGCCGCCGTTTCAAATTCTCGTGGACCTCGCGTTCCTATAACACCGTTAACACGGACAGCAATGCCACGTCGACTAAAATCGCGTTCTGCAGAATGCGAGGTCTGCCGACCTGGCAAGTTTGGGGGTCATTTTGCCAAATAATAGTTTTTGGGAGCCATTTTCCCCAATATTAATTAAAAAGGGGTTTTTCACCCAAAATTACCCTATTTATCCTCAATTCCTTTTAATTTTAATCATAAAATATCTACCTTTTCACTTGATCCAATCAAAAGAAACCCCTAAAAGTAAAAACAAAAAAACACTCAGCTCGTGTCCTGCACCCCTGCGACCTTGCAGCCTTTGTCTTCGCACTGTTCATAGACATAGGGTGGACAACTCGTTTTTAAACAGTGCATGGGCTG
Organism: Hibiscus trionum; assembly: GCA_030270665.1. Lineage (NCBI taxonomy): Eukaryota > Viridiplantae > Streptophyta > Magnoliopsida > Malvales > Malvaceae > Hibiscus > Hibiscus trionum. The sequence continues at coordinate 5,281,182 of BSYR01000016.1, forward strand.
CCCAGTGCATGCCACGTGGCGTCGAGAAAAGCTGAAAAAGGGGAGGAAAGCACCCCGCTTTTGAACAGTGACACAACCCGAAGAACACTATTCAAAGACGGGTTGAAGTGCACCAATCTTCTGAATTAGAACAGTAATCATCCCTAGAATTAAAAATAATTTGAGCGGGTCTTTACTTTTAGAATTAAAAATTCCCAAAATAATATTTGGGTAAATCTTCATATAATGGAAGATAATCTGAGCGGATCTCTACTTTTGGAATTAAAATTTTCCAAAATAATATTTAGATAAATCTTTCATTATATGTGTATATATTGATGATACTTTTTGACGAAAACTACTAATAATATCAACAATTAACTAAAAAGTTAAAGGATTCAAAATATGTATGTGATTATGAAACTATAATAATGTACATTGATTAAAACATCAAATTTATCGTTTCAAGAGACTCAAATTCAAATAATATTGTCTTTAAAATGTATACTCGTCACCAAAAAATTAAAAAATAATATAAATAAATATTATTTTACAAACACCTTAAACTATTAAAAAAACAAATTTAAACAATAAAAGAAGACTTTTCGTGACGCCTTGAATGCGTTAAAATTTCTTTTATCAGTTTTAAAATAGATTAATATTAATTGAATTCTATTTTAAATAAATTAATATTTGTTTAAGTGTTAAATCAGGTGAATATGACTGTAAACGAACAGAAACGAACAAGAACATAAATGAACACAAAATTTTTTGTTCGTGTTCGTTCATTAAGGAATGTAGCTTGTTCATGTTCGTTCGTTTAAATGATAAACGAACATAAACGAACACAAATGAACATAAACGAACACAAACGAACATATATAATGTGCTAAATATTTAATATTTTGGGTTAGTTCGATTAATTCAGTTAATTAACCGATTTTAAACCAAATTAATCGATAATTGAAATTTGAAAAAACTCTTAATCATCAACCAAAACCTAAAATTATCTAATAGATTAACCAATTTTGTTTTGGTTCGGTCGGTTAGTTCGGTTTAACCGAACAATAAACACCCATAGACATATGTGAATAAACTTAAATGAACATAAACAAACAAACATAAATGAACATTAATGAACGAACACAAACGAACAAATTACCGAACGTTCACGAACACAAATAAACGAACAAGCTCTTTGTTCGTGATCGTTCATTTAATTAAACGAACAAAAAATCTTGTTCATGTTCGTTTGTTTAATAAATAAACGAACATAAACAAACTTCTCGTCGAACGGTTCCCTGAACGTTCAGTTCATTTACAGCCCTGCTAGTAAATAAGCGTTCTTTCAACGTTAAATCATTAGTTTTTTTTTATCAAAGTTAAATCGTTAGTTGTTTTTTTTTTGTTCAAATATGACTTTCATTACTACTAAAAAGGGAAATAACAGACACAAGACTCGACCAATGGAAGGCCCCCTACCCAGGTCCAAGCATAACGGGGAACCTTCCCAACAACAAACCAGGCATGTCCAACGCGAACAAGCCTCAGAACAAACCAAACAAAAGGCCAAGCAAAAAGAGCAAAACAACAATCCCTTGAAAGGGAGAAAACAACCAGAACCATCGAACATAAGATGGTAAACCCGACAAACTTCAGGCAACCGACCAGACTTATGCTGGAGACAAAAAGCTTTTCCTCAATGTAGGATAATTTTGAAACACCATGTCTTCGCCTGAGAGCTCTATCCAGAGGCAGGCTTCCGTTGCGTCGGCGATGGTCCTTGTCAAGGCAATCGGCATCGTGAAAAACCATCGAACATTGACCGGAAAAAGAGGACTCCAGCTGCTCTCGGCTTGCAGATAACACTCCGAGGCCTAACAACCAATAACAAACTGACGCAGAACCTAAAAACAACAGCTTCGACATAGAAGCACCGACATAAAAAAACCTAATAAACGGGGGCCTACAATAAGCATGGCACCTGCATGCCTCCCTAATGAAGGTGCCAGCACCATGAATACTCATGGGGTTATCGGATAACCCTCAGCAGAGTTATCCGAATAAAAAAGTCCATCATTGGTTCCACTGGTCATGGTACCCGGTTCTTCCCCGTCACTGATAATGATTTCCTCGTTGAGGATATAATCTTCATTCATGCACATGGAGGGCATCTTCGTTATCTTCTTGCCGAAAGGATCTTCACCAAGTTCTAAAAGCCCTACTTCATCAATCATTATTCTAGAACACTCCATTGAGAATTTGCGTCTAGCTGCTTTCTTAATTAACGTCAACCTCCTGGTACCAAAAGTTCCACCCTTCTTCCTTCGCTCGATATTTTGAATTATGGTGGAATTGTTGAAAATGGAATTCGAAAAAAGTGCAGCTTTAAGCACCTCCTCATTGGCAGCTATACCCCTCTCTGCAATGCACCAGTTTCCAGGACTTACTTGCACGATGGCCTTAGAGACTTCGTTCCATAGTTCTCGACGGTGGATTTTACTGATGTACTCTCCCTCGTCGCTTTCACGTTTCCTCTTTTTATTGCAGGACACCTCCATCTTATTTAGGCCTTCAGCAAGGAAGCAACCCCAAAGACCTTGAGAGTCCATAGGTGAAGCTGTCAATATTCCCGGCCCATATCCGGAGCCCACCACCGTTTGAGAGGCCCCATCACTGGATTGATCTGTCTTCTCAAACAGATTCCGCAGGCCTTGCTTAGGTACAGAAGAAATCTCCGAGGTTGGGTTCGAACCTAGAGGATTATTTTAGAGATTTTCCCCTTCCGTGTTAGTCGCCCCAATCGAAAGAGAGGGTCCAGGTTGTCTAGTTTCCAAACCGGGAAAGCTAACGTTGACCATTTGCTTAGTAGGCCTGGGTTTTACAGACAACAGCAATGATGGTTCTGACATTTCGGATTTTCCTAAGGATTTCCTAGGATTAGGAAACATTAGACCTTTGTCTTTAGTGCATGCATGGTTTGAGGTGTCTCCCCCCAAAAGCTGATGTTTGTTGTATACCGGACTAGCACCCACGGCGTTTCCGGTTGCGTTGGAACCTCCATATTTCTGATTTTTTCCACTGAACGTAGCTCTAAGCCAAGGCCCGAACCTCCCAGCAAGCTTGAACATGGCCGTGTCATGCCTACACTCCCTCTCAACGTGCCCCAGCCTTCCACACCGAAAACAGAATTTAGGCAAGCCTACGTATTTAAACGCAACCTCCAGAGGTTGGTCCTTTTTCTGATTCAGAATGAACCCCGATTTTAAAGGGTCTTCAACCCTTACTGCAACCCTAACGCTGACCTCCCCAAATCTGTGTTCGATGCTGCCGTCATCTAAGGTAGAAACATAGTAAACCGGAAACAGCTTCCCGATCCTCTGCACATTCTCGGGTGTGATTAACCCTATGGGCAAGTTATGCACTTGAACCCAGAACTCCTCGAGGGAAAAGTCAATCTCCTCAAGGGCTCTTTCCGGTTGCCAATCCTTCAGAATCAGTAAGGAATCTTGAATGGCCCATGGCTTTCCCCCAAAAATCCGCAGCCTCTCCTCTATCGATGGGAAGATAAAGAGAAAAAAATTTCTCCCTAAGTCATGACATTCAACCCCCTCACTCTTCCAAGCTTTACGGATAATAGTTGTTAAGGCTAACGGTTTCATGGTAGTTGGCGAGAGTAGTTTCCCAACAAGAGCCTGATTTTTCAGAGTCAGGTTGACATCCCCATCTTCATTTAATTCCAGTTCATCAATGAGCTCTTGACTCAACAAACTAGGGTTAACAGGGTTGTTGGGATAACCATTGTTAACAACACCCACACTTAAAGCCGCTGTCTTTTGCATGGCAAGAAACGTAGAAAGGAGAAAATTCTGGACATCAAAAGAGAGGTAGGAAGGAGGCTAGAAACGGGCTGCAAACGTGAGACAGAAGGAAAGAAAAACAAAAAAAAAAGCCAAAGAAACACCCCTAACAAGGAAAAGAGTATCGGAAACCAAAACCCTACTCAAGGAAATCAAAACACCTCACTGATCCGGCCCTAAGGTCCAGTAATCTGTGAGCGGAAGTCTTGAGAAAGGAGAGCTTTTACTCTTTTCCTAGAGAGATGATCTTCCTCATAAGTGGGGATTAAATCATTAGTTGTTTGACATTATTTTTTTTTCAACGTTTCAATGCCTATAAGAAAAGCATTACCGAACGAAATCCCACATTCCTTCATATTTTTTAGGGTTATCTTCACCAGTGGTCCCTTTTGTTTAGGGTGTGTTTTATTTTGGTCACCAAAATTCAAAAACGTGTATTCTGGTCCCTAACGTTACAAAACGTTTATATTTTGATCCCCCAACCGTTAATCTCCGTTACTTGGCTAACGAGTAGCTGACATGGCTCATTAAAAAATTAAAAAAAATCACGTGTTTAGTCCACGTGTGATATGTTAATTAATTATTATTTTAAAAATGGGTAAAAAGGAGCCATGTCAGCTACCTTTTTTCTGCTTCTTCTTTCAATGATGAAAGGAGGATTTCACAACCACTCCACCACCGTCAACTCCATTCCCCGTCAGCTCCACAGTGAACCCATATGGGATTTCACAACCACCACCGTCAGCTCCATTCCCCGGCAACAACAATGCATAAACACGTGATTTTTGAAGAAGACGAAACCTTTGTTCGAGGGTGTGTTTTATTTCACCTCCGTCGCCGCCCCATCCTCCTCCTCGAGACCCACCACTTCGAACCAAACCGCCACCAAATTTTTCCGCCATTTTTCCGCCATTAATGTCTGATCTTAAAGCTTCAAATTTGTTTGAAAAAATGTGATTTTTGGTGTTCTTTTTGCCTAGATATTGAAGTGATGAGTGGGGCTATAGTTTTCATAAAAGACGATCTGAAAATCAGCGACGTTCAAGTTGAAATCGTCGTCGGAATCCTCAATTTGTATTGTCTCATCGGTACGTACGCCGCCGGACGGACATCCGATTGGGTTGGCCGCCGTTACACCATCGTCATCGCCGCTGGTATCTTCTTCGTCGGAGCTTTCCTCATGGGGTTCGCCACTAACTACGCTTTCCTCATGGTGGGTCGTTTCGTCGCCGGAATCGGCGTCGGCTTTGCCATGATGATTGCTCCTGTTTACACCGCCGAGCTCGCCCCCGCCTCCTCCCGTGGCTTCCTCACTTCCTTCCACGAGGTTTTCATTAATATTGGCTTATTGCTGGGATATGTTTCGAACTATGCATTTTCGAAGCTCCGGGCCGACTTAGGGTGGCGCGTAATGCTCGGCGCCGGCGCAATCCCGTCGGTTCTCTTGGCTATCGGAGGTTTTTCAATGCCCGAGTCGCCTCGTTGGTTTTTCAATGCCCATGTCAGCCACCCGTTAGTCAAGTAACGGAGACTAACGGTTGGGTGACTAAAATATAAACGTTTTGTAACGTTAGGGACCAGAATACACGTTTTTGAATTTTGGTGACCAAAATAAAACACACCCTAAACAAAAGGGACCACTGGTGAAGATTACCCTATTTTTTATCACTCTTTCTATTTATGTTCGTCTCCTGCAGTCCTTTCTTCTACACTGACAAAACTTTTCTATCCCTTTCTCTATGGTCTCCCCCCCCCCCCCCCCCCGCTGTTTAGTTTTAAGCCTGCAACAATGATAAGTCTAATGCCTATGATGTCATTGTATTCAATTATTCCTAAATATGCTTTATGTAACTAATATATAATATGAAATATGATTTTAATTGAGTTTGAGTAGCTTACAAACACATGAGTTTAAGTTTAATTTGGTCAAAGATTTGATCGACCATTAGTTAGGGTTGATCAAAAAAATTATATTTTAAAAAGTTTGATAAAAACTCTAAAAAATTTAAGTGACTTGCTAGGTAACTTAACCATAAAAATATTTGGGTACTTTTGGAAAAGTTATTTTATATTAATAAAAAATAAATTATAATAATTAATCTGTTCTTTTTGTATATATTTTTTTCTTTGAGACTTAATATAAAAATAAATGTTCAATCTATCATGTTTTTCACTTTTAAGTGCCTAATTATTTTTATCTTTTTAGGTCACCAAATTTATCATTTTTAAGATATTTTCATTTTGATCACTTCCTGTATAATCCTTTCTTATCTTTCTGTTATAAGCTGTGACCTAGCACGTTAGCTTCATTTTTCCAAAATAAAATAATAGGTAAACTATATTATTCATCACTCAATTTTTTTCTCACTCCTATTTTGATCACCATATTATCGGTTTTTATGTTAAGTTACAAGATTACTAAACATTTTTTGCATTGTTACCAATTACTCACCGTTGGCTTATCTCAAATTCAAACTAAAATACAATTCATCATAATTCCATCCATTTGAAATAAAATCGTGAGTAGTTGATACCTCCACAAAGATCTGGCCTACTCAAAGGTGATCTACAGTTTGCTCTTATTCTTCGAAATGCTTCCTAATGCCTTGGCCTTCTCTCGTAGAAGATATTTCTGTGTCTTTCCGGTCGAAGTCTTGGGCAAATCCTGGAAAACCACCGTTCGAGGAGCCATGTAATGGGGCAAGTTATCTCGACAATGCTTGATAATTTCATCGGCACCGGCTCTGTACCCGTCCTTCAACTTTACAAACGCACAAGGTGTCTCCCCCCAGTAATCATCTGGTCTTGCCACCACAGCTGCCTCCAGCACTGCTGGATGGCTATAAAGCACGGATTCCACTTGGATAGAGCTAATATTTTCTCCCCCGGAGATGATTATGTCCTTGGACCGGTCCTTGAGTTCTATGTAACCATCAGGGTGTCTCACTGCCAAGTCCCCACTTCGGAACCATCCGCCGTAGAAGGCATCCTCTGTTGCTTTTAAGTTTTTAAGGTAACCATTCATGATAGTGTTGCCTCTAAACATAACCTCACCTATACTTTTTGCATCCGGTGGCATGCTCTTCATAGTAACAGGATCTTTAACATCAACTTCCTCTATACCGAGATGATTCAACCCCTGCCTGGACTTGATCTTAGCCTGTTCTTGTCGAGGCAGAGAATCCCATTCTGGTTTCCAAGTGCAAACTGTTCCTGGACCGTAGGTTTCGGTCAGGCCATATGAGTGAACCACTCTAAATCCCAGTTCTTCCATTTTGAAAAGTACATGAGGGGGTGGCGGTGCAGCTCCCGTCATGACCACAACCTTCCCCGGAAGACGCCTTTGGTCGGTAGCCGGTGCGTTGATTATCATGTTCAAAACCGTAGGTGCACCGCCCATGTGAGTCACCTTGTGCTCAGCAATATTACAAAATATTCCACCTGCAGAGACATTTCTTAAGCATACATTTGTTCCACCTTGAGCAGCAACTGCCCATGTCAGACACCATCCATTGCAATGAAACATGGGAACAGACCATAAATAGACCGGCATCGATGTCATCTCGTTGAGAAGAACTGCCGCTAGAGAATTGAGATAGGCACCTCGGTGGCTATAAATAACACCCTTCGGTCGCGATGTTGTGCCCGAAGTATAATTAAGTGAGATAGGTTCCCACTCATCTTCTGGTCTTCTGATCTCAAAATCAAGTTTCCCCATTTCTAAAAGACCGCCATAGTCCAAGATTTCCGATGTGGAGTTGGTGTTGCGGCTGGAGGGAACTTGCCGGCGGTCATGATCCGGAATCAAGACGAGTCGGGGCAGCTTACAGTTTGTCTTGGAAAGTATTTTCAATGCTCCCTGAGCAATATGGAGGAATTGGTAATCTACAAAAAGGAGTTTAGCTTCTGAATGCTTCAATAACACAGCCACCATAGGGGAATCATGACGTATATTGAGTGTACATAGAACTGCCCCAGCCATTGGAACACCAAAATGAAGCTCATACATTGCAGGAACATTTGGGGCTAATACAGCAACCTGCTCTCAGACAAGCAAATGTTGGTCCTAAGTAAACAGAGAAGGGCTGGAGATTTCAACAGCAACTTAGGATTCAGTAGCAAAGATTTGATTCCGAAAAATTACTACCCAAAATAAAGTTTACAAATTAATCTAAAGAATAGCAGAAACTTACTCGAAAGAAAGCCACATGATTGAAGAGAGCTAAGAAAAAAAAAACAGTGTAGATTATTGGAGAAAGAGAGAATTACCACATCTCGACGGGAGATTCCGAGTTGGGAAAGCGCAGAAGCCAGGCGCACGCACCTCCGACGAGTGTCTTTCCAGGTATACTTGACATCGCCGTGGACGACGGAGACGGAGTCCGGGTAGATAAGCGCGGCACGGTCCAAGAAGGAGATGGGAGTTAAAGGGACGTAGTTGGCGGAACACTTGATTGAACCTTCCATATCTTGTCGTCTTCAACAACAACTTCCGTAGGGCGAACTTGCAAATGGCAACGTAAAAGATGAATGAGCGAAGATAAGATTTCTTAGGACGGAAGAGTGTGTCGGTGTTAGGACAAAGTAATTAGAACTCGATATTTTCGGATGAATATTTTCCGTATTTTTATTAGATCACTTGTTGGATTCTTTATGATAAAAAAAAGAAAGACAGGTAAAGGGTATAATTAAAATGGCAGCTTTAAGTAACTTTCGTGACTTTTTTTATGTCGTTTATTTATAAAAAGATGGAACTGTCATCATCATGGTATACACGTATCGGTCATTATGTTGGTAATGGAATGAAAGTACCATAGCACCTAACGGATGTTTGATATCAGTAGGTCCAGAATGCGGTTAAATTAAGGTTGCCTAATTGGTAAAATTTAGTTTAAAATCCAACTCGTTTATTTAAAATTAATTAATTGTAGTTAGAATTTAGCCTTAAATGTTATCTAATTGATAAAAATTTCAGTTGCAATTTAAAATGTTATGAACAACATAAAAGTTCCAGTTATAATTTAAAATGTTATCGATTTAACAAGAATTTCGGTTACCAACCTAAAATGTTTTTCAGCTGGTAAAAATTTCGGTTCCAACCTAAAATGTTTTTCAGTTGGTAAGAATTTCGGTTCCAACCTAAAATGTTATCCAATTAATAAGAATTTCGGTTACCAACCTAAAATATTTTCATGTTGATAAGAACTTCGGCTCCAACCTAAAATGTTATTCGATTAATAAGAATTTCAGTTACCAACCTAAAATGTATTCCAGTTGGTAAGAACTCCGGTTCCGACCTAAATTTTTACCTAATCAAACATAAAATATTACCAAATTAGTAAGAATTTAGATTCGAACCTAAATATGATGTTTTTAATCGCATCATAAGGTGCCGCACGCTAGCTTTTCTCGTTTGATATATTAGGTTTAGATTACGATAAATAAGTTGCTCACTTAATTAAATTTAGGGTTTTGCTATACACAACCCTTAAGGTTAAGTATGGGCTACCCCGACATATAAGTGTATCTCTTCCGACGGTTTGAATCTATCGGTATATGTAGTACATATATAACAACGGTTATTTACTGACTGTTTGGTCATCGCTATATTTTCACCTTTACTGACGGTGTGTTCGTCGCAATTGGTTCGAACTTATAGTGACGGTTTTGGCCGTCGGTAAATGTTTCATGTAATACCTATACTGACGATTTTGTCTATCGGTGTATGTTTTACATAGATCTGTAAAAGGTACTTATACTGACGGTTCTTTTCGTCGGTATAGGTTAAATTGGCACTTTTTTGTTATATTAATAATTACTATGGTTGATTTTTAATTTAAATATTAAAAATACTAATACTATTATAATTTTTTTTGAGTTTTAAAGGAAAAATATCTAATTTAATCTTCGAATAAACAAAGTTTGAGAAAATAATCAACAAAACATGTACGAGTTTATTGCAAGTAGAAGAAATGTGCAAACAAATATTCATGTTTTATAATACTATACATAATAAAAGCTAAAAATAATTCGAAGATCCTTTTCTACTGAGTGCTCATATCATGTTCATCTGTATTTTGTTGATTTGTTGAAAGTAAGGATCGACTTGCACAATTAATTGCCGCTGAAGCACTACCAGCATCAGGAGTTGTCTATTAAAAGCAATAAAAATAACGACTTTAAATAAGAAAAATAAATGAAGTAATAAGAAAGTAAAATATTTTGTATACCTCTGTATTAACCATACGAAGCAAAACATCCATATCAAGCACATGTAGATCTGGACGTTATTGTTGAAAGTAAAGTAGAAAGCAAGTTTCAAAAAGCTTTCCTAATTTCGCAACCTTAGATTTCAACCCTTCCAATTCTGTAGTATTTTGGACTGGTTGTGAAGGTCCAGATTTATGAAAAGAACGAGTGTGAATTGACCTTATACAACTAACACGCCTTTTTCTTTCTGGTCCCTTAACTTGAGCAAACACATTATTTGACCACAAAATTTGTGATAATTTCTCAAAAGAAGAGCTTTCATTTATCTTCTCTTCAATATGTTCTTAAAAATATAAGTAAGTTAAACATATAATATCATAATTATATTTTTTTTCAAAACACATATACAATACTTAATAATAACAAATTACCACAACAACCGCGGCTCTAAAATTCACGATACTTCCATCTTTGCGTGTACGAGATCGAACATAAACATCAGCTTGTGTTGGTGGGACTCCACTAGATTCTGCAGTCTGACATTAAGAGAACAATGTAAGATATTAGAAACAATTGTTATCCTTCGAATCAATGGTAATAAAAAAGAGAATTATATGCGCCAAGTCTTCAACAATTCTAGGGAAAGATCTTGTTCCTGTGCAATGTAGTTCGTCTAGATTTGACCTATTTGATATATTTATAGCACTTTGTTCCTATTCGAATTATAAGTAACAAATTGTTAATAAAAATTAAAATATTAGACTTATAGAAATAAAAAAATTGTAGCAGTTTATCATCGCCTTTGAGGACAACTAATATTAAACAAGTGTCTTCAATTGATCCAAATTCACTCGTGGATCTTTGCAATTTTCGAGGATTTGCTCTATAGTTTGGTTCTCATCAAATATTTGAGACTTCAATTCATTTATTCACTGGCTCCATTTGGTATTCATATATGAGAGAACCCATTTCTTAACATGTTTTAATGTGGCTTCGTCAACGCCTTCCTCCGAATCAAATAGTTGAAATTGAAATTTTAACTACAATAGCAAAATAAGACATGTGTCACTGTTTCATCTAACCTATGCAACAATAAGGCTTATTGATAGTAAAGTGGGTTATCAATTAGTTTACATACCTCGATCCTGGATCACATTTCTTCCTTCTTATTGCTCAGAATCTCATGTTAACTCAAATAACTAATTGGCGCAAACTCAACCTTTCGCACCATCGTTCTAATAAATCGACATAAATAAGTTAATTCTTCATCCACAGGTTGATATAAATTATTAACTTTGACATTAACGCGTTGTCCTTGTGGCAACTCTCAGATATCTGACGTAAGTGTTGTTCCTTAAACTTTCTTAGGATTAATGTTCACTACAAAAAAAAATGTGTAATTACAAATGATATTCAAACAAATAATTGTATTTGAACCTTTGATTTGAGGTGAGCATAACTTACCTGAGGAGGGTTGTGATTGTTCTTCATGGGATTGTACTCCACCAACTCTTCGAATATCTTCAGATTGTTGTGCTTGAGATTGTTCTGGTTGTTGCACAGATGTTGCTCTTTGTTTTTCACCTTGAGCACGAGATTCAGAGTTTCTTCTTGTTGAAATAACGTTAAGACGTTTTTATTTCGCTATATTGTTCAAAATCCTGTAAAATTTAATCTAAAATATTAGTAAATAAAGTATCATATTAGAGTGACAACGGCTAAATAACACAATTAAATAACACACATTGGAGTGGCATTAACATCTTATTGTCAACAAATCTAGTATTAACAATAACATCACAATAAAGTAGGGAAAACACAACAGTAAATACAAAATTTTCATTTTTAGATTTAGAAGCTAAATTTATGAAAAAAAATTAAAAATAAAGTACAATGCTCAATTACTAAGTTCTCATCTTGTATTGCATAAAAAAGATAAGCAGAAGATGACATCCAATCCATTAACCAATAATTACAATAGAACAAGTACAAAAAATGACATATAACTCTAAAAAATGTTTGATCCATTTTTTTCATTAACTGAATCTTTTTCTATATTTTCATTTTCCATATATGGAGTGACATCCAATCCATTAGCATCAACTTAAATTTGAGACAACAGTGCTAATAGAATCATCTAGAACTAATTGTCCAAGTTTCTCATCTTTGTCGAAGGATAAAGCAACACCCATATCGAATGCATCTCTAAGCTTAGCATGTTTGATGATTTTCCAACCGAGTTGTGATTCATCTTTAACGAAGTAAACTTTCTTAACTTGTAATACTAACACAAATGGTCATAAATTAAGTTGTTCCCTCTATATGCCAAATACGAGAAATTCACAAGCGTGAAATTAAATTTATCCTTCTTACAGCCTTTATTGATATCAACCTAATCACATTTAAACAATACAAGACATGAATAATTCAATTCAACAATATCTTTCAAAACCCCATAATAATTAACTTCTCCTTCAACTGGTTGCTTGTCTTTTGAGTTTTCAAGTTTTTTATTCTTCTTTTTGTATGAAACTTAAAGTCATTTATCATGTAGCCACTGTATCTCTTAACAAATTCGGTTGGACCTCGAGCAAGTCACTTAATTACATCAACGACACTTGAATGTATTTGTCGATCCAAGAGTGCAACCTATATAATATTTGAAGTGTCAATACTAACGGTTGAAATAATATCAAATAAGTTTCACATCTTAATTTTGCTATACTTACATGAGAGTTTCGATTATAATTTAAAATGTTATCGAATTAATAAGAATTTCGGTTACCAACCTAAAATGTTTTTCAGTTGGTAAGAATTTCGGTTTCAACCTAAAATGTTATCCAATTAATAAGAATTTCGGTTACCAACCTAAAATTTTTTCATGTTGATAAGAACTTCGGCTCCAACCTAAAATGTTATTCGATTAATAAGAATTTCGGTTATCAACCTAAAATGTATTCAAGTTGGTAAGAACTTCGGTTCCGACCTAAAATTTTACCTAATCAAACATAAAAATATTACCAAATTAATAAGAATTTAGATTCGAACTTAAATATGATATTTTTTAATCGCATCATAAGGTGTCGCGCGCTAGCTTTTCTCGTTTGATATGTCAGGTTTAGATTACGATAAATAAGTTGCTCACTTAATTAAATTTAGGGTTTTGTTATACACAACCATTAGGGCTGTGTATAATAATTACTACATTCTTATTATTAATGATTATTTTACTTTTCAATAGGATTTATTGGAATGTAATTAATTACCTTCCTAAAAAATTAAATATCATTAATTTATGGTGTTTAATAGAATTAAACCCTAAATTTTAACCCTAACCCTACACCCTAAGCTTTAAGCCCTAAAATTTAACCCTGATCCTAAACCCTAAACCTTAAACACTAAGCCCTAACAAAACTCTTAAGTTTATATATAGTGTAGTAAGGGACGTAATTTTTTTTGTATAACTGTAGGAATCTAATTTACTTAGGGCGATCGTTTTATATACAGACGATAAAAATAAAAATTTTACAAAAACGTTTTAGTTTTAGGATTTAGAGGTTAGGGATTTAGGTTTACTTAGATTAGAGGTTAGAGTTTATAGGTTTAAGCCTAAATCTAAAATCCCTATTCATCTTACACTAAACTCTAAACTTTAAATTCTAACTACAACTCTTAAACCTCTAACCTCCAAACCCTAAATTGTAACCCTAAACATAAAACTAAAATATTTATTGAAATTTTTGTTTACACCATATGTGTATTGAATATAAATTCATTTAGTAATTAATTAGTTTAGATCATATATTACATAGACTTATTATGGAGGCGACATTTTCAACCCAATTGTTTCATCAATCTTTTTTAGTGTAATTATCGATTTCTAATTTATTAACTGGTTAATTCATTTAAGATACTGCATTGATCCATCATAGAACCGACCCTCTCTACCCAATTACTCTATACACAACACCAAAATTCAAATCTCTAAAATTCTTTAAAGAATTTAGTGTCTCGTCTAGGGGTGCTTAATGAGCGAGTCGATCGCGAGTTGGGCAGTGCTCGACTCGTGCTTGTTAAAAAATTTTGTTGCTCGACTCGTTGCTCGTTAAGTTCCTTAAAATTGTGCTCGACTTGTGCTCGTTAAAAAAATTGTTAAGGTCTCGAGTTCGAGTTCGAGTCGAGTCAACTCAAATTAAGTGTTTACTGAATTTTAACCGAGTCGAATTCGAGCAGCTCACGAGCTGCTCAACTCGTTAAGCACCCCTAGCCTTGTACTACTAAAATCAACTAATTTTTGTAATTCTTATTTTAATTGACATGAGTTTGACTTCAGTAACTAAATACCTAATACTTATAAATGACAGAGCTATCAATTTCTTTTATTTAATTATAAGTTTCGTTCAAATTAACTTATCAAATTAATCATCATCCTTCTTAAATTTTAGATTAAATTTTATTTATTTTAATGTTAGTTTTGTAGTTAAGTGTTTTTGTCACACTGCCATGTAAGTTCTTAGTTAGGTTAGCATGGAAATCTTTTTCTATCGTTTTGCACTATTGAAGTCTCCTTCCGGATGGCCCCGGTGTTGTCGAGGGTCGGTACCGCTCTGATAACCTTTTACCCTCGAGCTTTTTGTGTTAAGAAACGTTTTTTCATCCTTCTCCATCAATGGATTCTCGTCTTTCATTCGCTGGTGGTCATCCCTCCCGGCGTCTCACGGTCTTTCTATTGAAGTCACGGTGGTTCATGGCCAAGTTTTCTCTTCAATGGTCTGAGGGTAAAAGGGCGTCGCCTTTGCTCTTCGTTCGGAACCATCTCCGATATGCCTTTCCTTCACCCCCAAAACTTTTCTTTACCTTTCGGCCACCTCCAAACCCCTTTTCTCACCGTTTTTTATGACCTGTTAGAATCTCCTAAGCCAACTATTGATATTGTTGTTGTTGAAGTTCTGTTGTGTTGTGGGGTTCTCTCTCCCAGGGGTTAGCCGTTGTTTCAGAAGGAAGTCTGCTTTGTCAATGTTTTCAAGTGTTTTTGTCCCTCCCGCTATCTAATTTTAATTTTGCCTATACCGATGTCCCTGGTCCCAAAAAAATCCATACTTAAATCAATGAAGTAGGATAAACTCAGACATAGGGCTGTAAATGAGATGAGACAGATCGCGAGCTACTTGAGTTTGATTTAGTCAAAGTTCGAGCTCGAACTCGATTCGAGTTCTTAACGAGTCGAGACGAGCTACTCGATACCCAACTCAAAAAACTCGTGAGCTACTCGAAAATATAATATATTATATTACATTGATTAATTAGGATTTAATTATGAGTTTAAATGTTAATTTAGGGTTTAGAGTCTGGTTTTAGATTCTGGGTTAGGTTAACAATGGCTTATAAGATTTTGGAAATAATGGTAAGAAAATTAGGGTTTAGACCGAGCTCAAGCCTCAAATTTTGTGTTCGAGATCGATTCGAGCTTGATAACTTTGAGCTTGCGAGCTTTCGAGTCAAACTTGAGCTTCAACCGAGCTTAAGTTAAAGCTTGATAATTTTAAGCTTGCGAGCTTTCGAGCCGAGCCGAGTTTAACCTTTAACATTTCGAATTCGAGTCGAGCTTAACAATACTTGAGCTCAACTCAGCTCGTTTACAACCCTACTCGGACTTAAGATATTCAAGCTTCCAAAACTTCAGATTTTACCAACTTTGACCTCATTTAAAATATAAATTATGCGGTAGAGTTTTTAAATTTTATTTATGAAATTAAGGGAAAAAATGATGTCTACATTCAAACTGCATTTATAAGTATACCTTTTTCTCTATTGAAAAAGTATACATTTTTCGTTTGGACAAATGAAATACACATATTTCATTACTTTAGTGATTTCAAATGTAATCTTAAATAATTTAAGAGGTGGTCTCAGACTCAGTAGAGAAACGGATAATATTCATCTTAAGAGATTCAAATTCAATCATTTTATTATTATTATTTAGAAAACCCCAGATTTTCAGCCATTTAGACAATGCATGTACGTTGCTCTTCCAACAACTTCATATTTTTTATGTTATTATTTTTTAATCTCTGGGTGTTTTTTGTTGTATATTACAAGGAATCCAAAATAGACCATCGATTTGGTAAGATAATTTACATTCGATCACGACGGTTGTTGAGAATGGAGGGGCAAGAATCAGATCATCGGGTCAAAATTTGTAGAACAATGTGGTTGCGTCAATCGTGATGAAAATAGAGAAACTCAGATGCTAAATGAGTCTAGTGATATGAAAAACGAGGGTAACGGTGAGATTTTCAAGAAAAAAATGTGAGTTATTCGATTGAAAAGATTGTGGTTTTTTTTGTAACACCCTTATTCGATCTCGACCTGCAATTAAATATTTGATGTCGCATTCGACATTGGAAGTTGGAACAAAGTTCTTATCAAGTTACACCAAAAATATATTGTTTAGAGCATAATGACATCACTTTAGCAAATACAAGGTTACTTTTAAAGCATAACAACATAATACTTTTCATACATCTAAAAGGGCAACGCTTAAATATTTTCATTCGCATGTTAATAGAAATTGTTCTCATCCTAAGGCTTTGTTTTTTGTTGCGTTTGAAAGGCAAACTAATTTTTCTACCTAAAAAATTTTAAAAGCAATAAAAATGTTATAAAGTAATCAATCCAAGACGATAATAAAAAAAATAAAAAAAAAGAAATAACTTTAATCAAATAAGAAGAGAAGAAATAACGGTGAGATTTTCAAGAAAAAAATGTGAGTTATTCGATTGAAAAGATTGTGGTTT
This sequence comes from Hibiscus trionum, assembly GCA_030270665.1. Taxonomy (NCBI): domain Eukaryota; kingdom Viridiplantae; phylum Streptophyta; class Magnoliopsida; order Malvales; family Malvaceae; genus Hibiscus; species Hibiscus trionum. The sequence continues at coordinate 5,298,028 of BSYR01000016.1, forward strand.
TTTTTGTAACACCCTTATTCGATCTCGACCTGCAATTAAATATTTGATGTCGCATTCGACATTGGAAGTTGGAACAAAGTTCTTATCAAGTTACACCAAAAATATATTGTTTAGAGCATAATGACATCACTTTAGCAAATACAAGGTTACTTTTAAAGCATAACAACATAATACTTTTCATACATCTAAAAGGGCAACGCTTAAATATTTTCATTCGCATGTTAATAGAAATTGTTCTCATCCTAAGGCTTTGTTTTTTGTTGCGTTTGAAAGGCAAACTAATTTTTCTACCTAAAAAATTTTAAAAGCAATAAAAATGTTATAAAGTAATCAATCCAAGACGATAATAAAAAAAATAAAAAAAAGAAATAACTTTAATCAAATAAGAAGAGAAGAATTATAAAACCAGATTAAAGTTGAGGCCTGCGAAGAGCAGTTTCCTTAAGACAAATTTCGACCACTCCGCGGTGCTTGAGTTTGGTTGGTCGTTCGTCTCCCAGGATACAACAACAAGAAGATCTTGGACAGAAGCACGAACTGAAGAGATCTCGAACTAGAGCCTTGTCTTAGCCTATCACCGGTTAAAAGAAAAAGGAGAGAGAAAATGATTTTTGGAGTGATTTGAAACTGAAGAGAAGCATTCTTCATATAGGGGAATGGAGGAGGAAAAATATGGAAGGTAAATATTTCGAATTAAAGTCATTGACTTTGTATCCGAGCAAAATCGGAAATAATCAATTAATGCCTTATTTAAACGGATATTTTTCTATTAAATTCGAAATATTCAAAAAGATATGTTGTATATAAGGGAAAAAAATTTATTCAAAGTGGGTAAAATATCCACAGGTTCTAAGTGGAACTCGATCGGTCCAAACATTCACATCACCCAAACCCGAATGGGTTCAACGGGTTTCAATTTGCACCCCTGCGCCTACGCACAAGACATAGTGTTCATTCAAGTCATTCAATGACTCTTAAGTGGGTTGGTGTATTTAAACCATTCCCAAGTTTGTTATCCCACCCATGTGGGATAAGGGGTTCATATTTTCCTTAACACAATTCATAACAACTTCACTTTGAGCATCAATTTCTCATTCATTTCTCAACCGTTTTGAGCATATGAGATATCGTTGTAAAGGTCTCATGGAGTAGAATATAAATTAATAAATTTTATTCGAACATCCACCTTTACCACTAGAAAATATGGCTCAAAGTTTCCAATTTCTCACATTTTTCCAACAAAAAAGCACTCAACTTTTGAGTGTCAAAACTTTAGTTTTCTCACCATTTTAGCTTCTCAAACCTTAGTTTACCAGAAGCTAGTTTTTCTAGCTTTTGCAAAATCTTGGTTTGCCCACCACACCCAAAAACAAAGCTTAAAAACACCATCAAAAAAGTTTTTTGTTTATAAATAGATCAAAGAGGAATTTTAGCACCTCACACATTAGAGTACATAACCTAATCTCTTTAGTATGGTTTGTGTTTCATATGACAATATTATCTTTTTGTTTGCAACTCTTTAGTACTTCTATTTAATATACTCCGACTCAAATGATGAAGCTCCACTTTTTTGTATAAACTCACTACATATTTATGTATGCATGATTTTATTTTTATTGTTGATTTGTCTAAAAGGTCGATCACTTCAATAACTTAATGTGATAATTCTTAATCTCTGAATTGTCTGTATCAAAATTAGAGTGTTACATGAAGTATTCAAGGTATGTAATAGTAGAAAATAATGTAATTAATATTTTAAAAAAATTAAATCAAATTTTAAATGATAAAAAAAATGTATTTATTAGACGTTTTGATTTTCAAACATGCCTTCTATGATTCATGGTAATCGGTAAGCGTCTAATGATAATCTTTTAAGTTTTATCCACATCAATTGTTGACCGTCGGATCAAATAATGGAAAATGACCGTTTGAAACGCTCCAGCAAATTTAAATTTTAAACAACCTCCGAAAGTTTTCGTCAATACCCCTTTGTGAATCTCAAAGAAATCTTTCAATCATAATGTCGAAGATGAAATATGATCGTAAGCCACCGCTAGCCGCTAAATCGTCGATCAACCTACGTCCCCGCCGCTCCATTCGGTTAAACTCCGCCTCTCTGCAAACCCCTCCAGGTTATTTCCGCTCAAGAACTCGGTATCAACTTTTTATTCTCTGTTCTTTTTTTTTAAAACGATGAGTAGTTTTCATTGCATCTTCTTTGTTTGTTCGTTGTTAAAGGTTCTTTAACGAAATCCCAGAAGCCGATTCGTACGGAAGAATCCGAGATCCGACCCGAGTACCGATCCATTTCTTGCGAGCTACGGGCATTGGCTCGGAAGGTTAAAGATGAACTTGGGTATGAGGGAAAAGAGAACGCGGAGAGTGTTGTCAACGCCAACAAATCTTGTCCGGGGTTCGAGAGGGGCCGATTGTACGATGCGTACTCGGCGAGGAGAAACGAGAGGCTTAAGAGAAAGAAATGCGAAGAAACGGAGAAGGAACCGAAGACTGGGCATCAATATAATCTTGGAGTAACAGTTGAATCTTCAAAGAGGAGAGCTTCATCGAAGAAGGTTGAGAGCTTGAGGAAATCGGCGATGGAGATGGAGATGGAGAGTCCTACTCCCAGGTATCTGCTTCGAAGCATGAACAAAGAGAATAAGAAGCCTCCTGTTGCAGTGTCTGTCGCCGGAACTCAGAAGAAGACGGCGGCTAGAAGAGTTGGTAAGGTCTGAAAATTGGGAATTTCAAGTATTTTTTGAATGGTTGGATAAGAACTACAGATGTTTCGATCTCCGAAGTTTGTTTTTTCAGTTTGGGATTGGTTTCTGGTTACTCTTCCAGATGTTTGTTTTTTCTTTCGATATTTGAATATGAACATATCGAATTATATTCGGGTTTTTACATTTTTGTTGTTGCAGAATAAGCAAAATTAAATAGGATTTAATCGTCTATACGTAATTATTTTAACCGTTCAATTTGATTCTCCAACTTAGATATTTCGGTGTACCTACTTATGTCCCCACACTTAAAATTAGATTTAGAGTTTTAAGTTTAGGTTTAGAGAATTTAGAGTATGATGTATTTTTTAGGGTATAAGATGTAGGATGTAGGAATTAAAATTTAGGGTTAGGGCTTGGAATTTAATTTTGCAGTATTTTTTAGTGTTGGGGCATAAGTAGGGGCACCGTAAAAGGACAGAAGATTTTTATCCCTCTTACGCTTCCGGGTTTTTTTTGGACTAAATTATTTTATTATATATTTTTTGAATTTTTTATAACTATTTGTGTAAACTACATTAATGGTCCCTGAACTTTGAAGAAATTTATATTTTGATCATCGAATTTTTAAAATATGTAATACAATAATTAAAATTTTAATTTGTGGCTAACGTTGTTAGTTGTCGTTAAAAAAACTGATGACGTGTTAAAATATTTATTTATAATTAATTACTTATACATTCTTATTTTTACCAACATAAACCAACAAAAAAGAAAGAGAACTAGTGAAACACGTAAAAGACCTCAAATCCAAACCAATGATATGAAAAAAAAGTAAATCATCATAATAAAGAAGAAAGAAAAAAGTGATAACTCAATGAATTTGATTTTTAATTTTTTGGAGTTTGAAAAAGCATATATCTCAAGTACCCAAATGCAAAAAAAAAAAAATCTTGAGGTTTTGGTTTTGAGATTTTTCTTGAGTTTTAGGGTATTTTTAAGAGATCGAAATCGAGAACTAAAAGGATAAGACAAGAAGCTTCAAATTGATGGGTTAATTGTAGGAGAGATCATTAGACATCGGTGTTCATGCAACAACAATTTGTTAACAATGACTGGGATAGTGATCGTAGTGAAAACGAATTAGAAAAGTTCAGTGATTGTATCATAGATTTTGAAGTTCGGTGGCTAAAGTTCAAGTGTCCCAAAAATTAGGGACCACTAAGGTAGTTTGCCCTAAGTGTTTTTTAAATAATTAATTACCTACTTAATAAAAGATAGAATTTGATTCGGCATCAACGGATTTAAAATTTAGCAATCATAATCATATAATAAAATACAATTTTATTTGATTTATTTTTTTACTCAATTGCTCTATGGAAAAGGGTTTTCACTTTTCTTCTAGTGCCGCCGCTCTCTCTTTGGTTCAAAAATAGACCGGCGGCGGCAATAGCTTTCGGGCTATTTGTCGACCGCCGGTCACCCTCTTTCACTTATTTGTTTTGTTCTTTTAATTTTCAGTCTTTTTAATTCAATAAATCTGTCTTTATGACACGTTTTTCTCTACCGTTTGGTACGTTTTTCTGCTTCTTAGTATGTTTTTCTGTCTCTTGGCACGTTTTTCTATCATTTGTTTTCTATCAGAGTTGATTTGATGACGCCACGACTGATTAAGATGGCGATTATTTGTAATCATGTTGATCTTCTCTACTATGGACCTTCGGTTTGAATTTGAATACGTGGTTTGCGCTTGTGAAGAGTTTCTCAAGTGCTCGGCTCTGATTTGCGTTTTCTCGGTGGTCTATCAATAGTTTCATCCCCTTTTGTGGTTCGTTTTGCCGATGCAGTCAGGTTTCGTATCTATTTTCGATCGAATATTTGGATGGGTTTATAATCTTTTCATATATGGTTCATGTCTGATCTAAAGTGGCTAGTTTTAGGAGAAAGTCCAAATTATGTATTTAGTTTACAATAATAGTTTGTAAACCCTTATTGTAATTTTGAGTATTTTCTCATTAATAAAACTAGTGGCTTATTTTCAAAAAAAAAATTGCTCTATGGAAAAGATTGTAAAGTAAAAATAATGTCAAATTTAATGGTTAATGTCTATATATTAGGTAAAAGTTGTGAATTTAGTACTTTGTACTCTAATTTGATAAATTATAATATTTATATTTTTAAAATTTTGAAATTTTAATAATGATTAAAATAATACATGAAAATGTAACTAAATTACATGATTTAGAACTTTTAAATCCGAGAACAAAAATAAAACCTACAATTAGAGGATAATGGTAGAATTTAATTTAACATATATTTTTTAAATGAAATAGAAAAGGCCGATAATAGCAGAATCATTCTTCATCAGCATATAATATGCATCCATGTTGTTTGTTTCCTGAATAGGGATGGCAAAAATACCCGGCCCCGACCCGACCCGAGGTGCCCCGACCCGACCCGATCGGATATTTTTTCTAAAATTTCGGGGATCGGGGCGGGGCGGGGCGGGGCGGGAAAAGCATGAAGTCGGGGCGGGGTGGGTTCGGGTATTTGCTAGAAATTTCCCGCCCCGCCCCGATATATTTTTATATTTTTATATATATTTTTATTATATTTATAAAAAAATATTGTTATATTTAAACACTTTTATGTGTTTTAAGCTATTTTTTGTTTTTGTTTTGGTTCGTACATTTTGTAAAATTTTGTTAGATGTTGTTCAAGTTTTAATATATTCGATTCTAACGGTCAATGATTCAAGTTTAATCTTTTAAATATGTAGATTAACACGTGGATAATTTAAAATTGGTTTTATTTTATTTTTTTATATAAGTTTGAAGTCCCTTGAAACCATAATTTGTGATTGTGGTGGAAGATTGGTCGAATCTAACATTTACCGTCGACGAAGATTATTTTTTTTTTAATTTTTCGGGGCGGGTCGGGACGGGTAAATTAATATTTTAATTCGAAACGGGGCGGGGTCGGGTATAGTATTTTATAGGTCGGGGCGGGTTCGGGGCGGCCAAAAACCCGCCCCGCCCCGCCCCGTTGCCATCCCTACAAGTAAATTAGTCTGTTTCCACAAAAACTCTAGAATAACCCAAAGACCAAGCTGTAGATAAGCCTTCATATATGCCCCAAAGTTCGATATCTAACATATTTCACGAGTACTATCTGAATTATGACATTTTTTATCTAAATATTCTGTTTTTAAATATTGGATAAATATTTTACACACAGGCGGTGGAAACTGAACACTAACCTATAAAACTTAAATATAGGGTTTAGGGGTTTAGACGTAGAGGGTTAGAATTTAGGGATAGTTGTTTCAATTTAAGGTTTAGGGTTATAATTTAGGGTTTATAATTTAAAACCTAAATCATCGCCATATTATCCTAAAAACTAAACACTAACCTATAACCCTAAATTATAACCCTAAACCTCAAATTAAAACAACTATCCCTAAATTCTAAACCCCTACACCTAAACCCCTAAACCCTGTAACCTAAACTAACTCCTTATACCCTAAAACTAAGGCGCTCCAGTGTATAGGATATTAATCATTAAATATTATTTACGATCTGATACTTAAAAAATATTAATTTTTGATCTAACACCTATTACAGGAGCTTGTCTGGCTGGTATGATGAATTTCATTAAAAAAATAAAACATATGGAATCCGTTATACTTGTATGACGAGTTTTATGAGTTTTTGTTTTTTTAGTAATTTTTTTATAGATATTTGTTATTAGCTCTCATTAAAAAAATAATAACCTATGAAACTCGTCATAAATCGAAAATTAATATTTTTTAAGTGTTAGATTCGTAAATAATATTATGAATGAGATAATTGGGTAATATAATCTGAATTATAACAAACATTTTAGAAATCGAAAAGTACAATGACTAAAAACGACGGAATTAATACAAATCCACAGCTTATATATAGAAGAGGCACTGATCATAAAATTTAACCTAAAAATAATAGCTAAAATGATTTATATCTCATCTGTCAATTTATGTTCAACGCGTTTTCCTTATTTGTTCTTTGCAAATTTGAAAAACCCACAAACTAACCGAAAAAATAACGATAACCGGCAAATCTAGTTGAGAAAAACCCTGTAAAATGCAATCTTAGCCATCATTTCAGTACCAAAATACAAGGCACCATTAAAAAAATACAAGGCTTAATAATTAAATAAGTGCTTAAACTATTCTGTTTTTTTATGTGCTTAATTTTTTTTTGTCTTTTTTAAATGTTCAAACTATCATTTTTTAGTCATAGTAGGTGTCTAAACTATCACTTTTTAGTCAAAGTACATGTCTCATCTTGACCTTAAAAGAGGCAAAAAAAATAATAGTTTAGGCACTTAAAAGGGATAACAAAAGTTTAGTAGGCACCTAAAAGAAGAAAAAAACGTGATAGTTTGGGCACCTAAAATGAGCAAGAAATAGTTTAGGCGCTTAAAAAACATGATAGTTTAGGTACTTATTTTGACATTAAGCCTATAAGTAAATAGGCATCAAAAGTCTTGTTACATAAGAAAATGCAAAATGTCAAAAAATACCCTTTAATGTTTGAGTGAATAGTCACTTTGGTCCCTATTCTTTTTTTGAAACAATTTAACTCTCTACGTTTTATTTTGGGTTAAAATAAACCTCTACAGATAAAAACTGTTAGTCAACCGACGATAAACAAATTAAAAATAACTATTCAATCATAGGTCGTTTGTGCAATGTCTACTATGTGAATCAATGTTTTTGGCTAACGCGTGAGCTAATGACATCTTCAAGCACTGATTTCTATTAGTTACTTCTTATGACTCTCTGCAACAACATTGGCTACTCTACTCGATAGTTTGTGCATCAGATTCCATCCATGCACGCAGTGCTAGAGGTATGTGGGGGTGGGTTTTTTTTTAGCTTTATCCTTCTATATAATTTTTTTTTACAAATTAATTTATTTTTAAATTTGCCCTTCCCCTCCTTACAAACATTTATGTTTTGTCCTCAATCTTAACTCCGTCCTTACATGCACGGCTCTGCCTTTGACAGACTGTGTTTCGGACTGTTTCCTATAAAGATGTCATGTGCCAAAATTTTACAAGGAAATCAGGCACAAGTTTGAACCCTAAAAGGGTCAACCAAAGCCGAGGGAGGTAAGCATTAATAATTGGACATAAACTCCTTCCCACTTGATCCAACAAGTGTTGATATTCATCTTCTTGCAGCCTGTAGGTATTCGTAAACACAATTGTTGTTTGATGAGTTCCAATGTTACGACAAATATGATGCTAAACATGAACAGCTCTTTTATTCAAGTTTAGATAGCATAACTAGAGATTATGCAGACTATTGTTGTTCTCTACATACTATTTACAACTACAAAACAAAATTAAACTTCCCTTCTTACTCGGCTATTATTATTCACAAAACAAAAACTAAGCACTTATTACGCATTGGCTTCAGTTATCAAATCCGTCTGGCAGATTCGTGTTGGAGCCGAAAAGCTTATTCGTCCGACATTCCATCTTCTGTCTCTTCCACTCCAGGATCATCTAGCTTACTTGCAGCAATCGTTTCGTCTACCATGGAAGCTGGCTCTTCAATACTTTCCTGCTTTGCTCCGTCTTTTCTCAATCTCTCATCAACACTGGCCAAGTGATGTTCATTAGTTTCTCCTGGATTCTCTTCAGCTCCATGAGCATCCTGGGGAGAATCTTAAGAAATCTGTCAATTCAAGTTTTCATTCCTAGACTCAGAGCCAAATAAACAGGCACAGATTTGATCACCTACCAAGATAGTCGACTCTTCAACATTCTCCTGCTTTGGTGCATCAGCTTTTAACATCTCGTCGACACCACTTAAGTTTGCTTCATTAGTTTCTTTTAGACTTTCGTCCACTTTATAATAAACCTGTGGAAATTTTGTAAGAAATGTCAGTGTCCATGTTTTCCTTCGAAGGCACAAAGACCATAGATACAGGTAGATGTTTGATGCCATTCAAAGTTCCAAAAGCTATAAGCCTAAGTGCATAATAATAAATATACACAGTTATCCAAGGCAAAGCATGGAAAGTAGGAAGTCAGGTGCATTTCCATGCCATAAAAAGAAAAGGCAATAAAACTTCCATACCAAAATACCATTGTTAGTGGGTTGTGAATATAAATTATATAATATAAGATAATCAGAAAGACCAGGAATAGATAATCATACCACGCATGTGCGAGCTGGTGACAGTACTTTGAAAGAATTAGGGCGATTGTTGAAATTAGTTTCGGGCACACCTGGAATTCCTTCCGGAGATGTAAAATGGTCCACATCATGAGCCACCTACCAAAATAATTAATTATAGCATTACTAGGAGAGAACAATGTATAGGTGAGAAAGAGAGGCTTTAGATGCTACTGCTTCATTAGTAGCCGGTATCAGGGTAGGCACACTGTGGTTACCAACTCACAGGACCACATGCCACTCCTAGACCCAAGGAAACAATCAAAATTTTGTTTTCATGTCCCAAGAGAGTTCATGAACTTAGTAGCTGTAAAATTCCAATTATATTGGAAGAAATCAAGCCAGATAACACACGACTGTTATACCAATAGCAAAAGGCAAGAATAACAACAATAGCAGGAGTTCCTTACTCTTCCATGCCCACCAAATTCCCAAGCATCACTACCCAACGCAACTCTATACTTCCCTGGCAAGTCACACCCCACTTTGTACCTGCATGTTTCACACAATAGTCACTCGAAGAGTTTTAAGGTACAAGTAATTACTTTCTGGCATGTATAGATAAGTAACCTAGTCTCTAGCTTTTTTTTTGATAAGAACCTAGTCTCTAGCTATAAATGGATCCTTGTACAAACACAAAAATAAATATATACATTTCATGATTCGAGGCATACATACCCATCGTACGTATTTTCTGGATGAAAGTTGAACACGAAAACAAGATCTCCCCTCTCAAAGACGATAACCTAAATCAGGAAATCATTATTGAATCCACCAAAACTGAAGTTGGTTAAAACATGGCAACAGAAGGTTGTAAGGCAGAGAAGAACTAAACAAGGGTGTAGTGCGATTATCTCTATCCATTAAAGGTAAAAGGAAGAAAGAAAAAACTACACCAGCATGATGACATAACTAGAAACCTTCCATTATACCATATGTGTTTGAAACTCATAAAAGGAAATAATAATCTTGTTTGCTGGCCAATGCAGTCTTTTGGTTTTCAAATATCCGTCAAAAAAGAGTGATAAGCAAACAATTTATTATTTCTAAAATTTAAAAGTTCAATCCTAACAATGTCAAATAACTTTGATTATCAACAATATGCATATATTTTGCATCATGAATCCGATGGACTGTTGCAATGGTCTTACTCTAACCACCAACTGCCATTGTAGATTTACCTTGTTTTTTTCATCAGCGCAGCTCACCATCTGCTTTGTCGATGAAAGGAATGGAAATTTATCATCAAGTGCATGCATAGCTCTATCAAATGCATTCATGAACTGCGAAGCCAAATGCAAAGGGAAAAGTTTATGTAAAGATTGCATAGGAGGAGCAAACCACTCCTGAATGGAGAAAGATAAAAAAGGATTAATAGTGAAGAAACTTCAGTTTATAAAATAGATTGTACAGATGCCTTCAAAGTTAAAAAGGCGGGTGAGCATTGAGCAATGTCTGTGTTTCCACAATGATCCATGTTCAACTAAATGCTTGATCTCTCAACTTGGATTTTGATCCGGCTCTTAGCATTATGTTATGGTAATGAAAAGATAGTGAGAGATTTAAACGGTCTCTTGACCATAGTCACTAGCTTACGGCCTAACACTAAAATGTTCAAATCTTAGCAAATGCTCCAGTTGCCCACTGGAATAATGCACAGAAACTTCAAGAAATTCTTAACAAGGAAAATGACCATGGACCTTGTATCTTAAGTGATCGGTATCCACCAGGTTCCAGTGTCTTCTGCACTTTTCATAACTCCACCCATTGCCTTCTCTCGGAAAGTCAATCCATTCAGGATGTCCAAACTGTCCAAACATGCAGAAGAGATATCTAGTAAACTTATTTGTTAAAAGAGAAAACAAACCCTGATATTAGAAAATTGCCCTCTAGACAGGTGTAGCCTATCACCCCTTTATTTTTTTAGTGTCCTTTTGACTTAAATGGCCTCGGCAGATCTCCATCGGTTCATCCTACTTTCCTAGACTTAATATTATCTCCAATATCCACCCAAATAAAATATTGATGAACTGTCCAGTACGAAAAAGTTGAGCCAGAATGTTTACCTCATTTCCCATAAAATTAAGGTAGCCTTCTCCTCCTAATGCCATAGTGATAAAATGTATCATCTGCGAAAGAAATTTTAAATAAAGGAAATTTGTTAGGGAGAGAAAGAAACAATGAGAATAATGACTAAATAAAGAAAATGATCTCTATGCAGATGCAGAATATGATGGCTGAATAAAATAATCAAAGTTCCATAGTTGCAGTTTTTCACAACAACACACAGATTCATGGCTGCTGTAATTCATCAACAAGGCAAGACATTACGGAAAGGACAGAAAGATTTGAGCTAGCACCAACCTTGTGAAGTGCAATCCCTCGCTCAATGGCAGGAGAAGCATCTGTTAAACATGACATGCCAGAGTACATTTCTTTGTCCATCAGGAAAAATGCTATTGTCTTGTCACCTACAATAGACTGCACCAAACAAGAGTTAATATCAGAGAAGCATGATAAATGAAAAAAATATACAAACATTAAAAGGAAAGGAAACATTAATAAGTGCTAATGTGGTGTCAAACTCAGGCAAGGAGATCAGCTTTGATTATCCATTTAAGATTTACACTCTTTCGGTATTTTTTTAGGGATAGAGGAGAAAAGGAAGAGGTAGTAAGCATTTTATTACTCGACCTTTCTTTATGTTATATCTCTTTCTGTCATCATCCAAAAGTGAGAAAAACAAAGTTCAAAGGAAAACAAGTTCTGGTGTCATAAAGAAATGATTTAACTAAATCCAGAAATAGATTGGTGAGAGAAACAATTCCCCACTGTTTATACCTGATCATGACTTTCAGCATAGGATATACACTTCTCAGTGTGTCTCCTATTTGTCAAGTTCCAGGATAAATCCTTCATTGACCACTCTTCATCATTCTTATTCTTCAAGTAATCAATCCACTTGTCAGGGATGGCCATGGCTAGGCGGTAGTCAAAACCAATTCCCCCTTCAGAGACAGGCCTCCCAAGTCCAGGCATACCAGAAACATCTTCAGCAATTACAGTGGCATCCGGCAAGATGCTATGTATCAGAGAATTGGCCAGCATTAAATAAACAACAGCATCAACATCAGTTGCCTCGCTGAAATACTCGTTGTAATTCCCTGTGAATGCCATGTTGATACCATGGTGATGATACAACATGGAGGTCACTCCATCAAACCTAAACCCATCAAATTTGAACTCCTCAAGCCACCACCTCAAGTTTGAAAGAAGGAAGCGAAGGACTTCCCAATTACCATAATTAAACAGTCGACTATCCCATAAATTGTGGTAGCCTCTTTCTCCAGTGTGAAAATACGATTCCTGTGAACTTTGGCCAACATCAAAGCCATTGAGTCCATCGGTGACATTGTTACTTGCATGGCTGTGAACAACATCCATTAAGACCCGTAGACCTAAGCTGTGAGCTTTATCAATTAAATATTTGAGGTCCTCAGGAGTTCCAGATCTACTGCTTGCAGAAAAAAAGTTTGTAACATGGTATCCAAATGATGCATAGTAGGAATGCTCCATTACAGCCATTAATTGTACAGTATTATAATTATTTGCCTTAATACGAGGTAAAACTTCATCAGCAAATTCTCTGTATGAATTAATATGTGGTTCTGAGCTGCTCATTCCAACATGCGCTTCATATATTCTCGGGGCTTTAGGTTGTGGAGGACGAGGGTACTTAAACTCATACCTACATTATAAATGAAGAGTACATTAAAAGAAACAATTTCTCAATCACATAGATTAAAATCAGAAAATCAGCAATATCAAAAGAATAAGGCAGCAAGTTTTCAATCTCTAGCAATATCAAACTGATTTAAATGGACTAGACACAACACTTTTATTGACTACTAATGGAATCATGAGTATAAATATAAATCAAATAAAATCTGAAGAAATTGCACCTTTCTGAAGATGGAGGATCCCAATGCACACCATCATATGGTGCTCCAAATGCATTAGGGTCTACAGTGGCATACTTAATCCAAGCAGGAATCCTATCTACCCAAAGTCCATCGCCATGCTTGAATCTGAACTTGACCCTTGAATTATGAGGAATCGCAGGTTTTCCCTCAGAATCCGGAATTCTTATACTCCAAACTCCAAATTGATTCTTTTCCATCTTGTGGTTGGAACCATCCCATCCATTAAAATCCCCAACAACTTGAGCTTCCCTGCATGATGCAAAAGACTAGCCAGCAATCAAATTTATGTAAAATGCTAATAACAAAATTAGAAACTTTGTGTTTCAGAACTAAAAACTTACTGAGCAGCAGGAGCCCACTCACGGTAGACAATTCCATCATCTTCTTTGTTGAATCCAAATTTCAAATAACCTACAAAAAGAAGGTAAAAGACTGATTTCCTTCGAACATTCTCATATAAAATATTGAATTTACCACTTAGCAAGCAATTCCATCATCAAAATAGCCTTTGATAAAAGCAATTTAATAAATGGATAGCAATGAAATGACCTTTTGCAAACTCCTCCAAGCCTCCCTCATGCTCTTCAAAGAGAGTTTTCTGATCCACATATTTCTTAATTCTATATTGAAAGTGATCTTTAAATGGCCGGAGTGCAGTATCAACATCCAAGATACCTATGTGTTCTGTGTCTTCCTCAGAGGTTGTAATCGTTGAAGTATCCTGAATCATAACAGCTGATATCGGGGAACCATAGCTGACCTGGAGGGGAAAGTAGAGCAGGGACGATGACTTAATCAACACCAGAACACTTACAATTCAAAATTTGACACCAAATATAGCCAAGGATTTCAATCAATTTTATATTTCATCGCGCGTGATTAGGACTAATATTCATAAAAATGAAAGAAAAACAAATCACGCGCATAAAATAGAAGAAATTGAAAGGAGAAATCGTATTCGTACCCTCCGATACACAGAGCTACAGGGAAACAAATGTCGCCGGAGCAAATTTCGGGATCCACGATAGCATTCTGCGGCTAGTTGATGATTAGTCGTCGAACACTGTGGAAACATAAACAAGTTAAACGACCATGGAAGGGAGTAGAAACGCCATGCAAATTTTCTAGTTTTTAAGAAATTTGAGTAAAAAGAAGAAATAGAAATTACCGAAGAGCGATTCTTGTTCGATGAAGGCGAGAAAGATCGGAACGCAGAAGGCGTAGCGAGTAGACTCAACGAACTCAACATATTTGCGAATCCAAGATTCAGACTCTCAAGCAAAGCTCAGCTCCATTGCCTCTTTTAAGCAAAGAATGGTGTCAACAGAAAGCAAAGCATAAACACAGTTGATTGGCATTAGCGCCAGATCCCATATTTATTTTATAGAATAAAATCAAGGCCGTTGGTTCTTCAACGAAAAATAAGCGAAATTAGTTTTGTTCAGTCTAAAATCCCATCCGAATTCAGCAGAAAAACAAGTGCAGCAGTTGAAATGATGTCTTTTCATTTCTATGATTTTCCTTATCACTGAGTTGCCTTCCGAAACAGACAAAGCATATACTCACACGTTGCGACTCAGCTCCCCGTAAAAATTCAGGGATTAATTATTAAAATGAAAATTCATGAATCCTACCTTTTCTTCTACTGCATGCATTGCACCGTACTGAAAAAAAGCTTGATAATGTAAAAAAAAAATTAATATTAAAATAAGTGCTCAGTCTAAATTATTTTTTATTTTTTTAAGTGTTCCAATTATCTCATTTTCCCTTTTAGATGCCTAAACTATTTTTTGCTCCTTTTAAGTGCCCAATCTTTTTTTTGTCAAAATAGGTGCCCAAACTATTAATTTTTGTCAAAATATGTGCTTCAATTTGACCTTAAAAGGAGAAAAAATTATAGTTTGGGCACCTAAAAGGAGCAAAAAATTATAGTTTGGGCACCTAAAAGGGGCAAAAATAATTTGGACACTTAAAAGAGGCAAAAAATAATTTAAGCACTTAAAAGGAAAAATATGATAATTTGGTCACATATTTTGACATTAAGCAAAAAAACTGGATAATAGTTGAATCAAATCAAAACTTGGCTTATAATCATGGAACTTTTAGTCACTAAGCTTTTAAGGTGTTTTCATTTGATCACTGAACTTTTAACACTTGTGCTATAGTCACTAATTTTTAGTTCTCTTTTAGTATGGTCTCTCTCGTTACCTTTTAGAAGTTACCCATATGACACGTTAATTTTCATTTTTCTTGAAAAATAATGGGTAAATTGCATTGTTCATCAATCAACTTTCGAATTGTTCATGTTTTAGTCACTCTCGAATGACATGGTTTTTACACTTATTTTTCATAAATCGAACAATTTAAATTTACCATTATCATATTTGATAATTTTAATAAGCAAAGTAAAAAAATCATTACCTAAATTAAATATGTTGGTTAACTTATTAATCGATTATCCGATTTAATTGATACAATATAAGACCGAGAATTAAATAATTCAAATTTACCAAATAACCAAAATAATCTTAGGATTAATTGAACCCAATTTTACACACCCCTAACCATAATAATAAAAAACACAATCCAATCAGAAATATGAGGCAACAAAATCCAACAACCACACACAGTTTTTACATGTTTTCACCAATTCAATGTGTTGTGTATGTTTAGAAGGTATTGAAAATGGTCCCTAAAAACTAACAAATTATCCACTTAATCTATAGAACTAATGTTTTGATATAATAATTGAAAAATATTTTTGGACAAAGTTAAAAAGAATTCAAAACCTTTCTAAAGTCCAAACAACTTGAAACTATGTTTATGGGATGTTTTAAGAGGTTTTTACATGTTTTCAAAGCCAATTTAAACAAAACCATCCAGGTGTTTCGAAACACCCTTGGGTATTTCGATACGGGGTCTTACAGTGTCAAAACGTTTCGAAACGGGTTTCAAAATGGGTCTTTTCTGGATGAGGATTTTGTCAAGCGTTTCGATACGATCTATGTCGTTTTGATATGCTTACGTGGCATCGACCGCAACGGTCATAAACCCCCAACGGCTATTTCCCAACTAACATTTAAATGCAGATCGTTTCGATACGGGTACAGGCGTTTCGATACGGCCAAGAGCATTTCGATACGGGTGCTGCATCAGACTGCAACAGCTCTTTATACTTGAAGAGTGTTTCGAAACGGGTTCGAGCGTTTCGATACGGAGAGCTGCAGAACTGCATTTATGGTGGGAAATTAAGTCTTCAACGGTTCCAATTCAACCCCAACGGCTAGTAACGGCTACAAACTCATTAAGAAGTATAAAAGGGACCTCCAAGCATCTAGTAATGGTTAATGCTTCAATTGTCAACAACAAATGATCAAGAAACTGTCTTAGTGCTAAATTGTCATTTCTTTGTATAGACAAACACTAGTGAGCCAAAATTGTTTGATTTGCTCAAGTGTTTTAGGTTTTGGGTGAGAGCTAAATTGTGCAAACAAATACCTATTAGAGGGATTTAAGTTTGCTTATCTTTTCTCTTTTGTAAAGAGGGTTTGATCAAGGCTTTGGGTAGAAAGCTTGATCGGTGTATAAGGGTTTCCTCCTAAGCCTATAAAAGGGGATGAATCAATAGTGGATTGATTGGAAATCCTTAGTGGGAAGCTAAGGTAGTGGATGTAGACCTTGGTTAGAAGGTTGAACCACTATAAATCATTGTGTCATTAATCTTTTTAGCTTCCACACCACTTACACCCAAAATTCCACTTCTCCACCACTTGGCGAGCAAGAATGGTTGAAGGAATAGAGCACCGTATAACCCAACATAATATTTAACAGATTTTTTTAGGTTGTATGTATTATACAATGGTGTAAAGTTTGAACAACAGCAAAAGTCGTTTTTGTTCTTTATTTCTTTTTTCATTTAATGTTTTTCATAACACCCTCTCAACCAAGAAAAATAAATTAAAATTGGGATCGTCATTTCTCCTCTTCCGTGATAAAAAGTTATGTCATTCGAGAGTGACCAAAATAGGAACAATTCGAAAGTTGAGTCATTAAATTGAAATTGTTTAAACTTCAATGACTAAAATAGGAGTGAGAAGAAAGTTGAGTGATGAGCAGTGTAGTTTATCCATTATTTTTATTCAGGAAATTGAACACTAACGTGTCACGACAGCCGCTTTAACGGAAGGTAACATGAGGAACCATACTAAAAGCGAACTAAAAATTCGGTGATTATAACACAAGTTTCAATAGGTCAGTGAGCAAAATGAAAGCATCTTAAAAGTTCATGATCATTTATGTAGTTTACTCTAATTTTTTTATACTTATTGTTGCATTAAACTCACACACTACCAACTATTATGTTCAAATTCAGGAATCACACCAAACCCTTCCTAACTAGGGATGTAAAAAGTTGACCCGACCTGAAAACCCGACTAAAACCTGCTCGAGTCAGAACCTGATTTGGCCTGAAAATTTAATGATCCGAACCTGATCTGTAACCGACTGTTGTTGACCCAAACCTGAATTCGACATGTTACTGTAGTGACCGAACCCGACCTGCGTCTGACTGAAAACGACTCGAACCCGAATTGGACCTGTTACTGTGGACCTAAAACTCGACCTGCGCCCGACTGAAACGAACCTGAACCCGAAGCCGACCTGGCAGATAACCGATTTTACCCGACTGAATCGACCCGAGATCCGATATTACCCGACCTGTTTTGGACCCGACCTGTTTTGAACTCGATCTGTTTTGGATCCGACCTGTTTTGGACCCGATCTGTTGTTGACCTGAACTGATATCGACCCGAAATCTATGAATTGATGAATTAAAAACTTTCATAAGTTGATATACATATATGATATATATACATATACACCTACATATATTGATATACATATATGATGTGTATGCGCGCGCGCGCGCGCACACACACACATATATATATATATATATATATATATATATATATATATATATATATATTAAGTACTAAAATTGGAAAAAAAAATTAAGTAATTGATAATTTATCAATTACAAAAGGCTAATGAAGAGTGAATACTAAAAAAAAAATATTGAGTCAAGTAATACAAATAATTTATGAAATTAAAAAAATATTAAATTAAACTTTATATTATACTTCCAATCTAATACATTAAACATACTTATTTTTAACTAATATTTACGTTACTTAAAAAAATAATTTATGAAATTAAAAAATATTAAATTAGTTTAAGGTTATTGGTTTATGAGATTTATTTCGATTCCTTAAAGTTTATGATTATGTGTTTAGTATTAATTATTTATGGTTTAGTTTAGGGTTATTGATTTGCGAGGTTAATTCCAATTCAATCAGCCAAATTATGCATTTGAATTGATTAATGATGCTCATATTTTTCCTATCTTGTATGGATTTGAATCCTGATATGAAAATGTAATACCTCTTATTTAATCAATAAATATTTAAATCAAAGCTTCATGTGTATAATTGAACTAAATTAAAGTTTCAACTTTCATGTGTACAATTACATGTTTACATTCAAATAAAAAATTTGTGTATAATTATTTTAAACCAAAACTAATAATAATAATAATAATAATATCCAAATTGAATTAACTTATTAAACTTAGGATCTAATTGAGCTAAACTAAAACCTATAAACATAAATTACTTTAAATTTGGACTCAATTGAATTAAATTAAAATTTAAAAGTACAAATTTAGGACTTAATGAAAACATCTAAAATTAGAAGGGCTAAAAAAATAATTTCCCCTAACCTAAAAAATAACTCGGCTCTTTCTTCCGCCCTTTCATTTCAATTAAGAAAAAAAAGAAAAACATAATAATTGGTTAGAAAAAAAGGGAAACGACTACGCTTTTATTTTAATTAAAAAAAGAGAAAAAAACATAGTTAAAAAAAGAAGAGGGAAACACTAACATATAGAATATGGAGGGAAAAAAGCCTCCTACTTTTTTTAGAAGAGTTTTCACAAATATCCTTATAATATAGACTTCGGATATAGCAATCCCCTCCATAAGGTGATATTTAGTCATTAAAAATGTACTTTTAGTCGAATTTGCCCATATTTCTTTCTAATTTTTATAATTTACTCTATTAATTTCAATATGATAATATTTTTGTTTATTTTAGTTCATAAGATTTAATTTTTAGCCAAAATCGACTCATTTATTTCTATGGTAAAATTGTGAAATTGGTCATTATACTAAAAATTTTCCACTTTCAAATTGTCAAATTAGTCCCTAATTTTGATTTTATGCTATATATTGGTGGTAAAATTGTAAAATTGGTCACTAGACTCTTAAATTTTTATACTTTTAAATTGTCAAATTGGTCCCTAATTTCAATTTTAGACTATATTTTATGGTAAAATTGGTCCCTAATTTTAGTTTATGGCTTAAGTTTTAGACTTTAATGTTAATGGTTTAGGGTTTATGGCGTAGTTTAAGATTATTAGTTTATGAGATTAATTTCCATGGTTTAAGGTTTTATAGTTTGTGATTTAGTGTTTAATGTTAATGGTTCCGGGTTTATGGCATAGTTTAGGATTATTATTTTATGAGATTAATTTCCATGGTTTAAGGTTTATAGTTTATGATTTAGTGTTTAGTATTAATCGTTTAGATTATTGGTTTATAAGATTAATTTATACGGTTTAAGGTTTATGGTTTATCTTAGTGTAGGAGATTATTTTCAATTGTTATATAGTCTATAGCATATAATATATATATATAACATATCATACACGATGATATTATTATTAATTTATTACCATAGTCTATATTAATGTATGAACTCTAAACCCTAAACCCTAATGTATGTAAGTATGTATGTATGTACCTATCAATGTATGAACCCTAAACCCTTAATGAATTTTCTCTTAACCCATAACCTTAAACCCTAAAATCATAAACATACACCATAATGTATGTAAGTATTTATGAATGTATGAACCCTAAACCCTAAATCATAATGTATGCATGTATGTATCTATCAATGTATTAACCATGAACCATTAATAGTTTTTCCCTAAACCCTTTAAATCATAAACCATAAACCTTGAATCGTCCAATATTTTATAATTTTAATTTGATATTTCTGTTCATTATAACCCTTAAATCTTCATTTCTATTTTAAATTGACCCCTACTAATTGTTTTTTTAATTAGTCTAATAATATATAATTTTACTTTGACATTTTGTTCATTCTAGTCTCTAAACTTTTTTTGTATTCCAAATTGACCACTTTTTATTTTTTTTAAGTAGTCCGATGTTTTATAATTTTAATTTGATATTTTGTTCATTCTAGTCCCTTAACTTTATTTTAATTAGTCCGATGTTTTATAATTTTAATTTGATATTTTGTTCATTCTAATCCCCTAAACTTTAGTTTAATTCCAAATTGACCCCTATTTATTGTTTTTTTAATTCGTCCGATGTTTTATAATTTTAATTTGGTACTTTGTTCATTCTAGTCCCTTAACTTTATTTCAATTCCAAATTGACCCATCTTCTTTGTTTTTTAATCCGTCCAATATTTTATAATTTTAATTTGATTTTTCATCATTCTAGACCCTAAAACTTTATTTTTATTCCAAATTGACCCACATTTATTTTTTTTTAAATTTGTCCAATATTTTATTATTTTAATTTAATATTTTCTTCATTCTAGTCCCTTAACTTTATTTTAACTCCATATTAACCCTTATATATATTTTAATTCATCATGTTTTATAATTTTAATTTGAAATTTTGTTCATTCTAGACCCTAAAACTTTATTTTTATTCTAAATTGACCTCCACTTATTGTTTTTTTAATTACTCTAATTTTTATACTTTTAATTTGATATTTTTGTGCATTATAATCCCCAAAACTTTATTTTTATTCCAAAATGACACATTTTCCTTGTTTTCTTTTAAATTTTTCTAATGTTTTATAATTGTAATTTGATATTTTTGTTCATTATAATCCCTGAAACTTTATTTTTAGTCCAAATTGACCCATTTTCATCATTTTTTAATTACTCCAATGTTTTATAATTTTAATTTGATATGACTTTAAATAATGAACTCAAAATCAATGACGATTGACGAAGGTCAACCTAAAGTCTATCGACTAGTTATATGGTTGTACCGAACTCAAACTCAATACGAATTCCAATCCCGAAAATACCCCGACCTGAATTACCCGACCTGAAACTACCCGACCTGAAATGAACCCGACCTGAAACGGACCCGACCTAAAACGGACCCGACCTGAAATGGACCCGACTTGAAATGGACCCAAACTAAAATGGACCCAACATGAAGTGTATCTGAACCCGAATTAACCTGCCAATTATCTACTTCGGACCCGACCTGAATGGACCCGACCTAAAATGGACCCGCACCCGACCCGAGTCAAGTCAAAATAGAAAAATGACATGTATCCGATTTTACCCGACATGACAGTACCCGACCTGAAACCCGTCCTATTACATGTTTTTACATCCTTATTCCTAACCACCTGCATATAAATCCTAAGTCCTAACTCCTAACCAAAGAAGTCATGTAGGGTCATTTTACACATTTATAACCATCAATTTACAACAATTGAGCAATTGGTCATCAAAATCATGCAAACATACACAATAACCAACAAGCGAATCATTATCTGTAAGAAGCACAACAAGAACATAAGTGTACTATGTCGGCACAAAACATCAATCGGGCTTCCTAACTTAGCTACCGTCCACTTTCTTCTTGTCTTTAGAGTTACATGCTTCTTTCACTTCAATCATACAAATGCAAGAATGAAATACAAATATAAGTAATAGCTTAAGAAAATTAGGAAACTGTTTAAAAACTTTAAACATGAGAAAATAAAGCTCGATTAATCTCATAACTTAAACTTCTCTCTATGGTTAAATCCAAGAAAATAGAAAATATGAATATTTTCTTAAATAAAAAGAAAGTATGGGTGAAAGAGAAGGGTGAAGAGTGGTTGGTAGAACCTTTTTTCATGTTAAAACATGGAAGAAATAAAGGGGATACTCACCAACGGGATTGGTCTAAGTGGTTCTGCTTAAGCAGGTCTCGAGTTTGAGGTGTTGTGTATGAAGAAAATTCATATTGGGAGACTCATCACCAAAACCAGATGTGCGATGCGGGTTGGTCTAGATAGTCAGGGCAAAGCCCTAGAAACCAAAAGAGCAACCAACACGAAGAGGGATAGTCAGTCACTTTTCAAAAATAGACTAACTATTATTTAATCCCATCAATAATTCCTTTATTTCAATTTAATCCCTACAAAAGCCCAAACAAACCTAAAAAGTCCATTGACTCGAAATTTTGGGCCATTATAGATGTTTTGAGTTTCTTACTCGATATAAGTGTAGGTTGAAAGAGATACTGTAACTCTCTAGGCCTGCCTATGTGTTAATACGGATCCTAAGAAGTCACATTAGGGTCACCGAAGCGACCCACGTTAAAATTTTAAATAAACAAATTTATAAATCATTTAAAAATCATAAATCAAGTTTTGAATTAAAATATAATTTTAGAAAACATTCAGACAATGAAACAAAACTATGATAAAAGTTGTTAATACAAGTTTCGGACTCGAATGTAAATCAAGATATGACATACATGCCCCATAATTTCAGGTATCATACTCCGCAAGTAAGCCGAAAAAACTCCCATACCGACGTTGACAGCCGTGACATGGTCGATCTTCTAACCTGTGATGGTAAAAACAACGTGAGCTTCAGAAAGCTCAGTAATACAAACTATCAAGGGATGCTAAAAGCACAAGCATGTATATGACAAGCTTAACATTGTCATGATGAACTGGGCAACGGTAAGCTCGATTTACGATTTGATATTTTCATGGAGCATTATATCGGAAAGCAATATAGTTGTTCTTTATTGATCACCTGAATCTTAGGAGATGGATCTGAAGCCAGAGGTTCAGAAGAGATTCAGATTCCAAAAGTTGAATCAAGGAGTTCAGAGTGGTTTATTAAGCGCGAATTGTAAGTTTACTGAGAGTTCAACTTTGATACATTACTTTAGTATAGTATGTTTCAGAAGATGTTAGAAAATTTTATTAATGTACTTAACTACCCTCCAACCGAACTCCAAAATGCAATTCCCCTTGAACTGTATACAGAAGGTCTTACCCTAGGCCTGAGGCGTAGGAGCCTACCTAAGGGAATGCCTTAGGTCCAGAAAGACTTACCCTAGGCTTATTGGGCGTAGGAGCTTAGGTCCAGAAGGACTTACCAGCGCTGAGCCTACCGATCTTCATTCATATCCAGATAATATACCCTAGATGATTTCAGTTTATATTCAGAAGACAATATTACAGAAAATAGATATCATATCTATTTTTTATACCGGAAGATAGATGTCAAATTTATTTTATTATTATTTTGTATTCAATGTCATATATCAAATATATTTTCATATCAGAGGACAGAAATCAGAGAATTGCTTTCTTTTCGAATAACTGTGTCATACTTTTAATTTTAAGCAGATGATCTTGGTTTAGGACAGAGAGTGTTTACAGATACATGGTACACGCTTTATGACCCAATTCATTTCTCAAGGGTACTTGATAGATATCAGAAAGATGACATTTGACAATTTTTGGATTGATTTCAGGACGAGGTCCCTAGGTGAGGGAGTTCGGTACTAACATCTCAAACCAACATTCAGAACTTGACACATCGAGAACATTGAGATTTCAAAAGTATCGAGAGTGATCCAATCATTTAAGTCTATGAGGGCATTTGGGTCATTTCGACCTTCAGAGATAATTTGGTAATTAGACTATCGGATAAAAGTAGTAACGTACGGAGTTCAGAAGTTCTGGTTACTTATCAGGTTTTCGAGTCCCTTTTAACTAATCGCAACCCACCACACAAGGTTTATTATTTAACCGGATCAGTACACCGCAAGTACTCACTTCTCAGAACTGACTACATTGTATAGCAAAAGCTCATCTTCACCAAGCAACCACTAAACATACAACGAGAAATCGATTAAGTATTCAAATGGTATTTTCCCAAGTAATCGAACATGTGTAATGCATCTGAACTCGATCCATAACATCGAATACACATGAAGAACAAGTTGCTCTTACCATAGACCTAGGTACCTTCTCCAAATAACTTGAACATGCCTTTATATAGTATTCTTCCAACATCACAATTGGTTCCCGGAACGACCAACCACAAGGGTCGTGCATTACCATTTTCAGAGCTATTGCATTTGCTTGACTTTATTGATATTCCTTAATGCAAGTCTTAGAGGTATTTCAGTCACTTCAATGTCCGACGATGTTTCAATTATTCTGAGTCTTTCGGTTCTTCCAACTATTCATTCATTAAAGTTCTCGAGGGTAAATCCATCATTTTAATCAATTGGACAATTTGTGTCGATGATAGATTATTCCTTTTTAGTCATTATGGATATTCCGATCGATTCAGCCTTATCCGTATTTCTAAACATTTCAGTCATTTCAATCAATTCAGCAATTTACACAACTTTGACTAATCCAAACATACAATTATTTTCTCGCGAATGTCATCAGAGATTATTCAATCTCAAAAGAATCTGAGCAAACTTATAGTCTCAAAGGTGAAGCCTCGCTACCATGACTTCCCAAGCAAACTCCAAGATTTTCAGAAGGTTCAATTGTTTTACCGGATATAGTGTAGATTCTCAGACCACTTTCATTAATAGGGTATTTTAGTCATTTTCATACATCGAGGGAATTTTCATAATTCATCAGCTAAAATACTCAAACTTAGAGAACAACCGTTTATTTAATCATTTACTGAACTCGGAAGTCCTTTCGATTTATCAAACCTCTTATTCGAATATATGTCTTGGTCATTAATATTCTTATTTCTTAATTGATTGACAACAACATAATTGATCACATGCTCAAACATGGTCGTGCAAGCATTAACTGGATACCAACAAGTTTTGAAAGCATGTAGAAGGTAGTAATGTATTACATTGAATCCTTGCTAAAATAGTCGACTCTCGAACGATATTCGAATCTTCTTGAACCCGAATTTGACATTCCTCAACATCTCGTATTCAAGAAACTGCGATTACCTTCAATTACACAAATTCCAATATCAAACCTTATCCATAACGCTCTTAACTAGATAATTAAATACATATTCAAGTTCAGGTTCGAGGTCAGATTCGGAGGCTTTTGAGTCTGAATTTTACAAAACAGGCTTTAAAAACAGACTCAGGACGTCGAAAAACATAAAACGAGAGTTTTTGAAAAAGTTGACTTTTGGGTCAACGATCAAAGTCAACGCTGACGTCAGCAGGTCAATGGTCAACAGGGTCATAGTCAACGCTGATGTCAACAGTCAACTGATAAGGGTCAACTGAGTTGACTCGTCCGAGTTCACTCGGACGAGTTAACTCATGTTGACTCGGTTCGGGTTTTCGGATCGGGCGGACGAGTCGGACATACGGGTCTAGGCTCGGTTCGGGTTTGGGCTCAGACTGGGTTGGGCCGATTCAGGCCTATTCGGACCGGTTCACTTACCCAAACTAAAGTGACAGTCGGAAGGTCGCCGAAAAACTCGCCGAAGACACCTTTGGCATCGATTCTGCCTGATTTCAAAAGCCCATTAGCACCACAGTTCAACCAAACCTATACATACTAAAATAAATATGAAATCTAACCGAAAACTTACCAAAACGAACTAGGACGGTCGGAAAATAGCGTAGCTCCGATGAGGGCTTTGCCGGAATCGGACGGACATTCGACCGAAGGGGTTTTACTTGCCTCGCCGCACCGATCTCGCCTGGTCCATCGACGCGCTGAAACCTTGACGGGAATGGCCGAAAATAGAAGAAAACCACGGCGGCTTAGGTGGGTGATTCGTCGAACCTCTGAGCCGTTCTCCTGGGCAGTTGACGACGTGATGGTGCGAGTGAACCCCATGGACGTGATCGGCGAGCGGCAGCGGTTCTAGTATGACAGACGGTGCGCGCTATGGACGAACGGTGGCCGAGGTCGAGCCGGTGAAGGGTGGGGTAGGCGAACGGTCGTGGAGAGAGGAAGACCTTAATTTCTGAGTGGGTTTTTTTTTAAACCGGTAGGTGGGTGTTTCAAACTTTTATTATTATTTGGTCAGATCAACTAAAACATAGCAAAAATAAAATAAAATAAGTTGACGCAGAATATAACCAAGAGTTGCCTTAGCCCAAGTGGTTAAGGCTTTGTTTCACTAAGCTGAGGTTAGGGGTTTGAGCCTTCTTGATAACACATTCTCTTCTTCTTCTTTTTTTTTTTTAAGGGTAAACTACACCGGTGGTCCCCTAACTATGTCTGTCTTCCTACTTTGGTCCCACAACTTTGTTTTTCGGCAAAAGAGTCCCTTCCGTCACATAGTTTTCCTATTTTGGTCCCCGACGTTAAATAACTAACGGTTTTGCTGACGTGGCATTTTTTAATATTTTTTAAGGCTGACGTGGCATTTTTTTAATATTTTTTAAATCAAAGTCGGGGACCAAAATAGGAAGACAGACATAGTTAGGGGACCAAAATAGGAAAACTATGTGACATAGTTAGGGGACCAAAAATATTAAAAAATGCCACGTCAGCAAAACCGTTAGTTATTTAACGTTGGGGACCAAAATAGGAAAACTATGTGACGGAAGGGACTCTTTTGCCGAAAAACAAAGTTGTGGGACCAAAGTAGGAAGACAGACATAGTTAGGGGACCACCGGTATAGTTTTCCCTTTTTTTAATCTTAAAACTTTTTGGGGGCGTTACAAATACTCTACGAAGTCATGTTTTTTGGAAGATTAGACATAAACCGAAAGTGTTATATCGTAGAGGTATACTTTTAGAGGATTAAAGGCGGAATGTGTAACAAATATAATATAATTCATTTATAAACATAAGTAAATTGAATAAACCTTATTCATATTTAATTCGTTTAATAATCATCCTTAAAATATTATTTATATTAATTAATTTATGGGTAAACTACTTGTTTTGGTCACCCATCTTTAAAATTCTCTGATTTTACCACCTAGCTTTTAAATTTTGTTATCATTGCCACCCAATTGTATAATGGTAGTAACAAAACATTGCGTTTTAGAAAGTTTTATTTATAAAATTAACTTAATATTTTACCCATATTCTTCCCTATAACCGACATCCTGCCCCATCATTGTTCGACTGTCGTTGACAATCATTTGTGACTTAACTAGTACTAAAATGTTTCTCTCAAAAGCGACAAAACTCAAATCATAATTTTGATATTATCTTGGTCTGATTTACAATTTATATCGTTTGATCACCATACAATCGAGATATATTATTTTTCTCCTTCTTAATCTCTCCAACATTTAGGTTTGTGAGAAAATATTATGACATAGTTGAATCAAAGATAGTTTGAAGATCCCAGTTTGAGAGAATAATTTCAGGGCTTTTTTTGGTATAAATTTACTAAAAGATAACATTAGACACTTAATGACTTGTGACAAAAATGGATTTTAGATGATAAAATAAAAAATTTAAAGTTGAATGACCAAAATATAAACACGATAAAATTGAACGATTAATGTGTTTATTCTTAATTTATTTGTTTAACTAAACAAACGAATATAAACGTAAAAAACCCAACTATTTTTTTTGTTTTTGGTTTAAAGGTGTAAGCAACCCTAAAACTTTTGAAGAAAAAAATTTAACTACGCTCTTATTTTTTTTTACCAAATTAAGCCCTTGAGTTAATAAATTGAATCAATTAATCTCTTTGACTAATATTAACTATTAAATCTAATAGTATTTTAATCAGATGGTACAGTGCGTCGTGACATAATGTAGTCACTTGACATTTCATGATTTTTTATTTTATTTAAAAAATTCTTTAAAATTTTAAAAAATTATAATAAACTTTTATAAAATATGAAAAATGTTAAAAAATAAATTTATAAATATCATATAATAAAACTCTAGTGTATTATGCGAAAATAATATCTAAAAACTGTAAAAATTTAATAATCAATGTTGAAAATATATTTATGCACTTATTTTTTTTTCAAAAGTTTAAAGCGCTTTTTTTTTATATATATTTTTAACCAAATATTTACACGCTAATCACTAATCAGAGAGGTAAGCTGACGGTGCTGATGCATCCATATTAACCTATTGAACTCTCCAAACTTGTCCTCATTGTATGTACAGAATTACAATTATAACCCCAAGAATTCGATTTCATAGAAATTTAAACAAACAACTCACCGGGAAAAATTATTCCTCTCAACGCTAGGGTTTTCGATTCGTGCGAAAGCAGACCGGACGAGCGAGAGAGAAAGAAAGGTGAAAGGAAAAAGATACAATGAGCCGGAGCTTGGGCATACCGGTGAAGCTACTACACGAGGCGTCGGGCCACATTGTAACGGTGGAGCTTAAGAGCGGGGAGCTTTACAGAGGAGGCATGATCGAGTGCGAGGATAACTGGAATTGTCAGCTCGAGAACATCACTTTCACCGCTAAAGTACCTATCTTCCTCACTTTACCTTCTTTCTTTAGTTATTCAGCAATGTGTTTGATTTATCAATTTTAGTTTGGATCTGAGGAATTTAGGGTTTATGCTCAGTCGGTGATGAACCTTAAAATGCTCAAGTATTTGATGCTAGATTTAGGCATTGCTTGCCGGTACTCTGGACTTAAATTTATAAGCGGGTTAAGCATGGAGATTCTAGGGTTTGAAAATTTAGGATGTTTCTTAGCAATTTCTCGCTGCTATATTTGAGTTTGCTCGTGGATTTTGCATATTAACTGTTGTGTGGTTATATTTAGGTTATAATACAAATGTTGGGTTGTTGTCTTATTTAATGAAGCATTTCTGTTCATGGCTTCTTGCATCATTGTTCTTTGTTTAATAGAACTTCAAAGTGGAATATGTGAAATGAGAATTTAATAGAATCACGGTTCTTTCTCAGAAAAGTCATTTAGATTTGAGTGCATATTTTTTATCCCCTTTTTCAAAAGTAGATATATTATGAAAAGCTTGTTGTTATTCACTTTGGCTTAAGGTTCTCGTCTTTCCTCTCATATTACCTCCGCCTGTAACTGATTTTAAACTGATGGATTTGCTTGGCTTCAGGATGGAAAGGTGTCACAGCTCGAGCATGTTTTCATTCGAGGCAGTAAAGTCAGGTATCATGTCTCTCTCTCTCCCCCTCGTTCGACCATGTCTTGTTTTTTATATGCAGCATCTGATGGTTATAAGATGCCTGCTTATTGGTCTGCAGTTATATTCAAATCAGGCTTATGGTCGTATTTTGGCAGGTTTATGGTCATACCCGACATGTTGAAGAATGCTCCCATGTTCAAACGCCTAGATGCTAAAATCAAGGTACGTATCTACTCTCAAGTTATCATTTTTCTTACATTATGCACTTCTTAGTTCATTTCTGATTTTGTTTCATAACATCTTCAAGGGTAAGAGCTCATCTCTAGGAGTGGGCAGAGGTAGAGCTGTTGCAATGCGAGCCAAAGTAAGTTTACCTATCCTGTAATTAAGTCTGAACCCAAAAATCATGTTTTTTTTTTTGCTTATCTGATTATAAATTTCCTTGTCTTGTAAGATTCATTTTCCAAAATTTTGACTCCATTTCTTTTTGGTTTACAGGCTCAGGCTGCTGGGCGTGGCACAACAGGCGGTAGAGGTGTTGTTCCAACTGTTCGTAGGTAATCTTGTCTTATCGAATGGTTTCTAGACTCTTGTGTGTTTAGTGATCAAAGCTTGTACTCACATTTGATGTAAAAGGATCTATAATTTTGTTGAAGAAAATGCATGTTTTGAAATGCTAAAATGATCTTTATTGTTTCTAATGGCTTTTTATTAATGAGGCAGGGGGACATTATAAATCATGCACATCTGATCTCAGAACCCGTTGTTTTTCTGAAATTTTGATCCTGCATTACTGTTTGCATGTGAATGTATCTTATGTTGCTTTGAATTTATTTTTTTTAATTATAGAAAATTTGAACACGTTCATATCCAACTAACTTTAAGCTTGTACTATTTTTAAGTGATCTTTCAAATCAGAGATAAGTATTTGTTTAAATATATTCTAAGTTACAATCTTCATGATTAATATGGTTCTCTAGAACTTTGTTCTGACTAATCTGGACTGACTTGTGTTGCACAACTGGCTTTGATTGTAAGTCTTTTAGCAGAGATTTTCTGCATACAAGACCTCGAATTTGAAACTAGTTTAAGCGATATAAAGCCTGCTTATCACTTGGACAAACTCTTAAATGGAGGGGTGGGTGTTTGCCTATAATTAGCATGAAGCTAGATATATAACAGGATGTGTAGGATAAGGACTTTCCCTTTCCTAACACACTCACTTTTCTGGTGTAGAGATCAGCGGTCATATAATATACACGTGGGCCTACATTTTTTATTTTATTCTAAATTACTCATAGTCTCTTTAAAGTTTTAATTATTAAATTAAAAATAAAAACTGAATATGTATTTAAATCCACACAAAGCTATACAAAAATTGACTTGATTTGAAGGTCTATATTGGTATGACGAATGCCAAACAAACATATGTTTTCGGATCAAAATATATTAAGATTAATTTGCTTCTATATATAAAAAGAGGGTTAACTTCTTTTAGTATGAACCTAGATACATTAGAGCAATTGATTAACAATTTTCTCAATTTGTTTATGTTCTTTTGAATAATAATCAATTTGTTTATTTTATTTTATTGATACTATAACTGTGGTTAATTTAGGGATAAAATACAATTTAAAAATATTAGGATTTTGTTGTTAAAAATTATGGGAAAGTAGCTCACGGCTGTAGGTGACTTTGTCGGAGATGTGCTTGCGGGCTTGTCACTTGTGGCAGAGACTATGCCTGGGCTGCCAGGCTGGGATGGACTGGTATGGAAGACTAGAAGAAAATGGGTCGAATAAAAAAGTGAAAAAATGGTGGGCTAAAAAAGATATAGAGATATTTCAATATATGTAAAGTTTAGACAAGTTTTTTTAGTTTTAAGGTTTAGCGATTTAATTTAGGAATTTAGTTGTAGAAATTAGAATTTAATGTTAGTATTTAAAATTTAAAGTTTAGGATTTAAAATTTTGGTTTTAGAAATTATAATAATCAGGCTTTACACAGTTCGTATATCAAATTTAAAACTAAAAAGATATAAATATATGTATGAACTTTATTCAAAAAGAAGTGACACACACGGTGCGTGTCAAAGTCATGTACACGTACATGAATCAAGTCGGGATGGCGACAAAAGTCTATACTAGCGTTTAAATATAACATTCATATTTTTTCTCATTGAGTGATTGAAGTTAAGGCCTACACACCTACACTATTATTATTAGGGTAAACTACATAAATGACCATCTTACTATTTTAAAAATTACGATATGACCACATTATTTTTTTCATTATAATTAAACCACCAAACTATTTAAATGGTATCAATGTGACCACCAGCCGTTAAAGGTTAACGGAAGGGTGAGTGGCAGTTAAAAAAATAAGGGTATAATTACACATTTAGTCCTTATTACTTATAAAATCTATCAATTTACTCCTAATTTTAATTTAATAGAATAAATAAATTATTTATATTTAATTAAATTATTTTATTTTTCTCCTCTAATCAGGAGGTGACATGTGTCACCACCATTTAGAAGAGAAAAATTCAATTTGCACAAACATGCTAATGGTCGGAATCAAACCCGCATATGGGTGATTTAGAAGCAGTGGCTTAGCCACTGCACCAAGCATGTTTTTGTGCTAAAAATAACCCTTTTAAATATATGTTATATTGTGTACAGAATGAATGACCACCCAAAACACATTCTCAGCGGTGAATTCATCGGTTGGCAAAAATTTGAGTTTTCGAGAACTGCAAGATCGCTGGCATTCTCTCCTTTATGATCCAGTTGTTTTCGAGGAGGCGTCTTCTCGCATAATTGAGTTTGAACATTCTGCTCCTTCCCTGCTGGCAATCCATCGGTCATATCCTCAACACGACACATTGGCATGTTTGTGCAAATTGAATTTCCCTTTTGGTTGTGACACAGAAGAAAGCATTGGTACCTCTGAATCAAAGGGCACAGGCCCATCTACCACGCAAGATCCTGCAATGCCATCCAATTCTCCAAGATGTGAACAAGATACACTTACAAAATTATCTTGTGTTTTTAACGTCATAGGTTCAATTACATCCGACATTTGATATTGATCACAGTTATTAGGTGAACTTGCCATAAACGAGCTCAGACCATCAAAGTAAGACTTATCAATCACATCTTTCGCGTCAACATTCATGAAAAAGGGTTCATCATTCATAAGGTTGTTGGTTATTTCCACCAAATAACCTTCTGTATCATTCATTTGATTTTGCACTTCCTCATTAGGTATGTCAGGTTCTAAATTAGAATCTGTAGTAACATCATGTCCCGATGCATGATCACTCTTAGCAACGATGTCAGTAGGAGGTGCATATATATCCCCTCCCTGAAGGTCTTTTTCCCCATGACCATCAGGGGAAATAGCAGATGCAGACAAGCCTTCACCAGTTCCCCAGATTGACAACCCACAATCCATTGGTGAGTTGAAGACCTGGTTGCCTTCAAACTTAGAACAGATATTTTCTAGATCATTGTCAATTTGATCAAATGTAGATGAAGGTTTTACCATTAAATCATTAGCGTCAAACAAGCCATTCACAGGCAATTCTTTGGATTCATGCAATTCCTCAATGCCAGATTCACTCTCTAGAAAAAAATTGATTCTATCCGAGCATATGGGGAATGTCCTTGTGTATATTAACTTGATCTATAGGAAAACCACCATTATCGTGATTACAATTAGTAATCTGAAAGTCATCTGTTGTGCATGCATCCCTCGCTGCAGCTCCATCATCAGCTAATATTTGTGGAAAAGAACAATTCATAATATTCATATTTGTTTCCTTAACTCCAAAACGATCTGAAATTGAATTGTCAAGCACGCAATTTTTGAGTAAATGCTCCTCTTCAATCCCAACATAGTTTCCATCATTAGGCGCTACAAGGAAACTCAAATCCATTGAGTTAAACGGCTCATTTCGAATTCTTTTGCGCAATGCACAGTAACAACTACGCACACTCTCAGACTTTTTCTTTTCAAAGAAATTTTTGCTATCGTTTAAATTTTCAATTCTGCCAATTTTGAAGGCAGGGAAGGAGCAGAACGTTCAAGCTCAATTATGCGAGAAGACGCCTCCTCGAAAACAACTGGATCATAAAGGAGAGAATGCCATCGATCTTGCAGTTCTCAAAAACTCAAATTTTTGCCAACCGGTGAATTCACCGCTGAGAAGGTGTTTTTGGGTGGTCATTCATTCTGTACACAATATAACATATATTTAAAAGGGTTATTTTTAGCACAAAAACATCCTTGGTGCAGTGGCTTAAATCACCCATATGTGAGTTTGATTCCCACCATTGGTATGTTTGTGCAAATTGAATTTTTCTCTTCTAAATGGTGGTGACACGTGTCACCTCCTGATTGGAGGAGAAAATAAAATATAAAATAATTTAATTAAATATAAATAATTAATTTATTTTATTAAATTAAAATTAGGACTAAATTGATAGACTTTATAAGTAATGAGGACTAAATGTGTAATTATACTCTTATTTTTTTTAACTGCCACGTCACCCTTCCGTTAACCTTTAACGGCTGGTGGTCACATTGATACCATTTAAATAGTTTGGTGGTTTAATTGTGACGAAAAAAATAATATGGTCAGATCGCAACTTTTACAATAGTAAGGTGGTCATTTATATAGTTTACCCAAATTATTATTGGGTAGGTTCATATACGTGTATGTGTCTTTAACACATTGTGTGTTCCTTCTTTCCACCATTTTCTTAATCTATACAATAATATCTCCTATGCATGACTTAATTGGAGAACAACTTAATTAATTAAAGATGCCTATTAATAACTGAAATTTACATGTATACACTGGATTATTTAATGCTGATATTTAAACATGAAATTTCCATTGTGATTAATAATAATCCATGCTCTTGATTTTGACATAAAACTAGGCCTCAAGTCGCCTGCAATGGAATTGTATTTCACATATTTTTAGCTGCCTATATACGAGTAAACAAACGAGAGTCAGTTTCATGAAATTAAGCTGATCGAATAGAGCAGAGCAGCAACAATTATCACAATGCGTCACATGCACATCTCCGGAACCAAATAGCTACCGATGCGACCTAGCCGTGGAGGACTGTTGATTATTCATATTCCGACCATAAGACCGATTATTGTTAGCCTTAGACTTCGATTTGCTACCTTTACCACTCTCTTTCGAGTTTTCGTTGACAGCATCGATCTTTCGTAACGTCTCCAACACCTCTTCCATGGATGGACGGTTTCTGGGATCAGATTCTAAACACTTCAAAATAAGCTCACCGGCCTGCAATGCAGCTTTGATAGGGTATTGTTGTTCGAGCCTCGGGTCAATTATCTTCTTCAACTTTCTCTTCTCCGTCAACGAATGTTTGGTCCATTCTATCAAGTTGTGCTTGGCACTGGGTCGATTCGTATCGAGGGCCCGTAGGCCGGTTAGCATCTCCAACAACACCACTCCGAAACCATACACATCACTTTTAACATACAAATGACCTACAAAGTATGGTACATGTTAATGTCTTGTTCCATAACGGAGGAAAGGAAAGATTGGTATGTTACCTGTGGCAACATATTCAGGAGCAGCATAACCGTAGGTGCCCATGACCCGTGTAGTGACATGTGAATCGCCATTTATCGGTCCGAACTTAGCCAACCCGAAATCAGAAAGTTTCGCGTTGTAGCCCTGGAAGAACACACGGTCGGATCAGGTTGTTAGTGCAATCTTACTCGGAGAAATCTAAAACAGAGAGGGTGGGTTTGGATTTACTCCATCCAACAAAATATTGGAGGCTTTAAAGTCCCTGTAAATAACACTCTTTTCTGATGTGTGCAAAAAGGCCAAGCCTTGGGCAGCCCCCATGGCTATTTTAAGCCGAGTTCCCCATGAAAGAGGCTCTGCTCCGCCTGCTGCAGTGACCGTAATAATAATCGTTATGTCCGTAACCGCAATAAACACAACGCCACCGCAACCATAATTAAATTCTCTGGTTTGTGGTTAAATTACTTACATCTGAAGAGGTGGTTTTCCAAGCTGCCCTTTTGCACGTATTCATAGACAAGTAGGAACTGATTCTCCTCCCAACAGTATCCCAACAACTTTACCAGGTTTGGATGGCTGAACTTGCCCAAGAATTTCACTTCTGCCTGTCCTCACACACCCAAAATCAACATATTTTTCATACATCAAATATCCTGGATTTGAAATTGAATTACTATAAATTTTAAGGGAGGCAAAATGTAATTGTTCCATTGTATTAACTTATAATTTTACAGTTTTTAGAATATATTTTTTTCATTTTAGGAAGGACAAAAGACAATGTTATTATGTATAATTCTCACTATAATTTCTGGAGGTACTTATGCACAATTTAATTACAGTAAAACTTTCATAAATTAAAGTTAATAAAATTCCAACTATCTTGCATCAAAAAAATATTTTGATACACACGTGTGTATAATTTAAAAAAAATGAAATTGAAAATAATATTATTTTATAATGGAATAAAGTTATCAAAAAAATACTACGTATTGCTAAGACAATAATTATCATCCCATACATTTTATATAAAAGGATTAATTGTTATAGAGGTTAGATAAACTCAAAGAAAAACCAGGCCAAAATGTTAATAATATTTCCAAAATGTTGTCAAAAACAATGAACATAGAAAACTATAAATAAAATAAAATCATTTTTTATACGTAAAATAATAACGCGCCGTACATTTGGAAAGACATTAATTCTCCAGGCCGGTGTTTACACATATGATTGTCCATTCGATTTTGATGAATATTTTGATTACACGTGTTTAACAATAAAATACATTATTTTGGTTAAAGTCCTTCTATTATAACGAAAAATTTATTTCAGTCCCTATACTATAAAAAACATTTTAATTCATGTATAATTGATAAAATCAACACATTGGTATAAAACATTTTAATTCATGTAATTTAGTCTTGTACATTTCGAAAAGTAAACAAACAAAAACGATATATGTCCGTGACTTTTCTTGTTAGTAAAAAAAATAAAAAAAATCATAAAAAATAAAATAATAAATTCACAAAAAATCCAAAATTTGAAAATTTTCACAAAAATCCAAAAAATAATTTTCAAGAATTTCCCACAAAAACATCCAATCCAATGTAAATGAAAGATGATAAAATTGAGTGCCCATTATACTAATCGTACAATCCAACATATCAAAATACAAAGCTACGAACACCCAACATAATTGCAATGATAAACAAAGGCACACAAAAGCAAACAAATTGAAAACAACAAAATTAAGAATCCTAACTAATTTTAAATTTAGATTTAATTAGTGTTCAAAAAATTTCATAATAAATAAATAAATCATCTATACAAAATGAACCAGAATTTACATGGAACTTTTAGATTTGGAATGATGAGTAAGAGTTTATGGTTGAAAATGTATATGAATTTTTTTTTTGGTGGGGGGGGTTTAAAAATTTATCCTTTTTTGGACACGTGTTGTTAGCAAAAGTAGATTGAGGTAAAGTATACAAATGGTCACTAGTCTATCCCTAAAAATACAAAATGATCATTAAACTTTCAAAAGTTACATAATGGGCTTTAAACTTTAGTTTTTATGACAAAATGGTCACCGAGTCGTTATATGTCGTTAACTGGGAAACGTTGCAGGTACAAAAATTTGTATAATAACATATTTAATCCTCAATATTTACGCATTCAATCAATTTAGGCATCAATAATGAAGGTTAAATTGGTTGAATGTTTCAATATGAAGGATTAAATGTTCTATTATTCAAATTTATGTAACTATCATGCCACCCACTTAACGACAATTAATAGCCCAATGACCATTTTATAATAAAAACTAAAATTTAATGCCTATTATATAACTTTTGAAAGTTTGATGACCATTTTATATTTTTAAAGATAGTTTAATGACCATTTGTGTACTTTATCCAAAAGATTAATGTCACATATATCGTTCTTATTTGTTCACTTTCCATGTATAGAGAATATGTTACTTTTTGTTTGGAAGGATTTGTCTGCTCATTTTTAAAACTAACATGGATCTAAGGGGAATTTAAACCAAAATCATAAAGTCAACTAACGACGACTTCAACGTTCTAAACCAAAATGTTAATTTCTTTTAAATGTATAAGGATTAAAATGAACATTTTTATAGTAAATGGATTAAAATAAACTTTCTAGCACAAGAAGTTGTAGTAAACTTTAACAAAAAATTTAAAGAAATTACTAAAAACAATGTTTTAACATGTGGTGGTATTATATTTCCTTCAATTAACTTAATTTGTTTAGAAAGCAAAATATTTTTTTTAAAAAAAAGGAAAAAGAAGAGAAATACCTGCCATTCTTGCAAGCCTTGAGAGCTATCGGGGTTCGATTTTTTAACGGCGACCGCCATGCCAACGCCGACTCTTGAAGGAGCATAGGTTACCTCATCGACCCAACCTTTGAACACTCTACCAAAACCGCCCTCACCTAGCACCGTGGCCGGCTTGAAATTTCTGGTGGCAGCCTTGAGTTCCGCCAAAGTGAATATTTTCAAGGTGGTGGTCATCAGAATCTTTCCACTAGCGGGCACGGCCACCGCCTCACCCTCCTTGCTTCTTCTTTCAGCGCCAGCGCTCTCTTTGTTCGTTGTAGGCGGCAGCGATCCGTTTAGTTTCTTCGTGGAATCTGCATATGTGTGCGTGTTTAATCAATCAGAAATGAAAGTGAAAGTAGAGGGGAATTTGAATGTACCTGGGCTGGATGGCTTTATGGTGGGTTGGCTATTGTGGTCAACTTGTTGAGTTCCCAGGCAGTTCCCCATAACTGAGTCTGAGAGTAAGTTTTTGTCTTTGTCTTTTGGGATTGAAAAGGGTGAATTAGAGATAGGAACTGGGAAGAGAGATTTGTTTATTTCCAGTTCTGGGAAGAAGAAAAGAAAGGGCGAGGAAGCAACCAACTCTTCTGTATCTATCGATGTGGGACTTGGTGTTTTCTTTGGACTTTTTCCTTTGTTTTTGTGTCAAATAAAATGCATTTCTCTTCTCTTCTGCCTCGGTCTCCCCTCTAACTCTTTCTCTCTCTACTTGTTCGATGTTTCTCATGCCATTGCCAACCAAAATATTTGAAAAAAAAATGTTTTTTTTTATAGGCTAAAGGTCTAAACGCCCTTATAGAAAAAAATATCAGTTTAATCACTATAAAACAAACATCAATTCTTTTTTTATTGTATGCATGTCCGTCTTACAGTCCATGTTCAGGGTACGAGGCTGTCCATCCCAACAATATCATTTCCAAGGTTCAAACTCACGTCCTTTTCTTAATAGTGCAATATGCCTTACCAATGCACTCAACATTTGTTGGTAACATCAAATTCTTTTTTGATTAAATAAAACTTTCATTAAATCATATTCGTCTGTACATTCAAACAAATTCACAAGACAAGAAAGTAAATGGGTAACCAAGATTAAATACATGAAACATGCAACAAGACCTGAGAAATAACAAGTAACCCTAACCCTAAAAGAGAGTAAAGACTGTTGGCAGTGAAGATCTTCACTAGCGGAGAAGCAGCGTTGATCCTCTGAACCAACAGAGGATCCACCAAATGAGAAGTCTTTGACGGTCGAAATGTTCAACGAGTGTTTCAAGGGATCAGACTGACAAAGATGACAAAGAAAAGACCACACTGGACATAAAATCAAGTTGCACTTTATTCTCAACGAACCTGTCATCTAGATAACCAACAAACACTGAGAAGAAAGTTTTTGGAGAAGCAAAACTAGTTAACTCTCACCACCACTAACATCAGAACAAGAAAAAAAGGTGAAACTCAAATCCTTGAGCAAGTGAAATCTTATAACTTGCAAGCATAAAGGGCAAGCAAAACAGGAGAGGAAGGGAAAAGAGAGGACAATGAGACCTTTTCACTCGATCTTTCGTGACCCAAGTCACTATGGAGGTGTTGCGTATAAAAGAGTCTATCGCAATGTAGTGTAAGTGTACACGACGCAGTAGTAAAGTGATACGTAAGTATCGGATATCGTCTCCTCAGGGACTGGGCTAATAGCTTTAACCTTGGATTGCTGCACAAGAGAGAAAAGAAAGAGTTTAATTGTTTGTCACGAAGTAATAAAGAATACTGAAAATAAGAGATGAAAATATTCAGAGTAAAGAGTAGGCCGGTATTGATTTGCTCAGTAGTGCAGGTATTGCACTGCCTAGGACTTCTCTGTTCTGTCGTAGCGTCTGTCGCGGCAGCACCTGCTGCGGCAGCAGTCTGTTGTTGTCGCGGCAGCGAACACACAACTCTGTACTTCAAGCTTGGCAAGAATCCCTACTGTGCCTTGGCTTATCCCTAGGTCTAAGTCTGTCGATGAACACGTCTTTGATGATACCTCCCGGCGTGAATCGAAGGATGAACACGGATGTTGTTAAATTCTTCCTTAGCCACTTAACCTCATCCTATCCCTAGGTCCGAGATAGTTCAACCATAAATTGGAGAACACGTACTTATTCCTTTCGTATACTTAACTCTCCCGATATTAAGTAAATGTGTAATCTCACAATGCTCTCCCGATACTCTTGCAAGATGTTGAAAACCATAATAAGCAAACTTGAAGTCTATTTTATTGAACAGAAAAAATCCTAAAACAAATGCAATCCTTGCAACTACTTTACAGAATCAACCCTTAGCCCTAGGGGAAGTTTAGAACATGATGAGAAGGGGGAAACTACTAGGGTTTAGGGGAAGACGGCTGGAGAATAAAATATCATTCCCTAGGTCGAATTACATGCCTTTATATAGGCCTTGGGTTCAAGTTTTCTAATATGGCAAGAATACAAGTTTAAATTAAAGTACAACTCTATTAAAGACTAAATCTTCAGAGTAGATGTCTTTAATCCGCCCTCTCTTCTTGCTTGGAGTTTTTTCCTTGAACTTTGGGCTTGGTCTTCATTCTGATCTAGGGCTCAGAAAAATATAAGAGTGCTCCACGACAGACCGGCTTAATTTCCTCTTTCTGTCGAGCTCCACTTCACTTCTTCCCTTCATTATTGTTGTCGTCATTGGCTGCCACGGCAGCGACCATGGTAGCATCCTTCTTCTCGTCTGCAGCCCTGTGTTCCAGCTCTGCTTCTCCACTGCCCTGCATCTGCTACAGCAGCTACCTGCAAAAATAACCAATTTCAGTAGCACTGTGCTATTTAATATAATTGTGATGTATGAATGAAATCTATCCTAAATGCAATGAATTATGCTTGAATGCAACAAAAATATGGGTTAAATAGGGGGTAAAATATAGAACTTTTATACACTCAACACACCTCCAAACTCAAGTTCTTGCTTGCCCTCAAGCAAATATTACCTAACTTAATTTTTTCTTTGGCTTAAATCAGTGAACTCTACATTACCTACCACTTGTATTCTATCAATAGTTGTACCTTGTCGGGCATTTCTGGATTCATTCGGAACTATGCTATAATTCTTGTGAAGTGTGTGTGGGTTTTGTGAACACTTATGCATCTAGACTACCTTAGTATACCAGAATAGTTATGTCTACAAACTTTAGGTTATGCCATTTCAATTTTTTCTGGAGGCAATTCTTAGGCTCCTTTGTTTTTACTGACTCTTTATTTAACTGCATCTTTTCTGGAGGCAATTCTTAGGCTCCTTTAGTTTTTTCTAACTTAGCTCAAAAAGAAATCTTCTAAAATAAGTGCAAGGCAGTTTTGCAAGCTATTGAGTCTGAATATTTCTTTCTTTCTTTCTTGTTTTCCTAGAGCCAGTGATAGGCACCTCTAGGGGCAGTTTCAAGTGGGTAAACATTCCTATTCCAGTGTACTAAAGTAATCTAAAAAGCATAAGAGTCACAAAGAGTGTTTTACAGGGTAGAATCATAGCAAGGGTCTAAATAGATCCTAAAATTTCATAAAGGCACTGTCACGACAACATATGTCGTGGCAGGTAAGTGAAGTTCAAAGACTTAAGCCAATTTTTCATTTTTTAAGCAAAAATAAACTAAACATTAGACACAATTTCTAAACATAAAGACACTTCATTAATGGAGGGATGCCACTCCCAAACTCAAGGGTTGTATTGCCCTCAATGCATGATGACAAAATGATAAAAAGAAAATAAAACAACATCACAATTATAACAAAATAGCAGACATCAAAGATAAGAAAAGAAACTTAAATTTTAAGCGCTGTCGTCGCTGCTGCTGTTGATCTGAATCTGCCGGCGGGCAGTGACTTTCCTCGTTGGTGCCGGCAGATGGCTTGGAGAGGCAGAGGCAGTCTTTTTCTTGGCTTCCCTCAGAGGCTGGATGCGGGTCGGTGATATATGGGGTGGTTTCTCCAGCACCTGAACCTCCTCGGAAGAGCTGCTGCTGCTACCACTGCTGCGGCTGCTGCTGTCAGATTTCCCTTGGCCGAATGGTTCGACTCCAATGTTGGGTTTCTGCCGTTTCATCTGGGTGAATTCTTTGGACAGGTTCCTCTTGACAGAGGGTTCTCCATCGGATTCCTCCCAAATTGAGGAAGAGGAGAAACCAGCTATGAACTCGTCGAGGTCAAACATGGGCTCTTTTCTCTTTTCTCTTTTCTCCCCTGGCAGATGCTGTGGCGGTGTGGCTGCCGCCTGCAGCTGTCGTGGCCGAGGTTAGAGTAGACGCGACAGACGGTGTTCTCGGTGTGGCAGCAGGGGTAGGGGTATGGGCAGGGGTGGGGGCAGCAAAATAGTGATCGGGGAAAGCAGGAAACAGTACATCTGGAAAATTTAAATTGCTTTTAATGAAATGTACCGTTGCTTTTGTGAAGTCCCGGATGAAGCTCATCAGGCCCAGCTGCCGTTCCTCCATTTTCTGCAGGGTAGCCAGGATTTAGGTGGAGGAGTCGGCTGGGGGAGCTGCTGCTGTAGGCTGCCTTTGTTTTGTGGCGGCAGGCTCTGCCTGGGTGGGCTCTGTCGGTTCACCTGCCGCGGCAGACGGGTTGAAGCTGGAGATTGGTGTTGCGGCTTTCAGCTTCATCAAGCTGAGGATGTTTCTCTCCGTCCATCCTTTTCCC
This sequence comes from Hibiscus trionum, assembly GCA_030270665.1. Taxonomy (NCBI): domain Eukaryota; kingdom Viridiplantae; phylum Streptophyta; class Magnoliopsida; order Malvales; family Malvaceae; genus Hibiscus; species Hibiscus trionum. The sequence goes on from BSYR01000016.1 coordinate 5,340,267, forward strand.
TGAACTTTCAGATCCTCAACAATTTCAGGAACATTATGGCCACGGCAGAGTGCTGTTATGAGGTAGGGGAAGACAAGGGGTCCCGATGGCCGCATAGCACAATCCAAAATCCCTTCCCGAATATATCTACCAACATTAATAGGCCTCTCGTTTAGAATTGAATGGACGAGAGCTAACCTTGGTTGATCTACCGTGCTGTTGTGTGAGGAGGGCATAATCCTCTTTTTGACGAATGCGTTCCACAGCTTGGCTTCGGGGGTGAGTTCGGCTTGTTTCACCGTCCGTGGGTGTTTGGGGTCTGTATTCCATTGGGTTCCTTCCTCGGTGAGCTCTGCCATGACAGCATCATAATCTGCTGCCTCCAGGCTCTCCACGAATCTCTGATGCCCATCTTCCCTTCTGCCGACGTAGAGTCCATAAAGGGTGCTAATTTACTCTGGTTCAAAGGGGACTTCCTTACCACGAACTGTCACTGCTGTTGTAACGCCCCGGTTTTGGGCTTAGAAGTTGTGGGCGTTGACCGGTTTGGTCAAAGTGCTGTTCGAATCTAAAGAGGTGAAATTAGGAAAACCTAGTTCGGGTTGCATTAAAAATATGGAAAAATGTTCTAAAATCATCTTTTAATATAATTAAGTGAACTGTGAAATCAATTTTGAAAAATGGGTTTTGGAAGAGTGACATTTTGGCTAGTGACCAAAATGTAATTTTTGAAAGTTTTGTGACTGTTTTATAAAGAGTTGAAACTTTGAATCTTTAAGGAGCTATTATTCCAAAAGTAGTTTCTCCAGATTTTTCTAAGATATTTTGAGATTTATTCTGATTTTAAAACATGTCAAAAGTGGAGGGAAAGGCCATTTGGCTATTTTCTTAACTAACTTTTCTATTTTCTTTCTCTCATTTTCTCTCAATCCAAACACTTGTTTTCCAGAGAATTGTTTCTGATTTTCTCACCCAAAATCCTCCTTTCAACACTCTTTTGATTCCTAAACATCATATCTTCAAAACCTCATCATTTGCTAGTTGATTCAACAAGGTTTTTGATTCCAAAAAGTGGAGAAACACAAGTTTGGAGGTAAGAACGTCCTTCTCCTCTAAACTATCAGTTCTTTACTGAAATTCCCAAGTTCTCAACTCTTAATTGAAGTTTTATTAAAGGATTTTAAGTGGTGAAATGGATCTTGGCTTATAATGCAAGATTTGGTGATTTTTGATGATTTTCGTTAGATCTGATTAATCTGTGATTTGAGGTGTGTTTTTGATGTTAAATGAACTCTAAATTGATAAGGAAATGAGTTTTGATTAATGCAATCCCGGATAGGTTGAGTTTCCTAAGTTTAGCTTGTGATTCTTGGATGTTTTTGTGGTGATCTTGTGGATCTGATGTTGCTGGAGGTATAAGGATGTTCATAGGTTGTTTTTAGATGTTAAATGGTGTTAATGGATGTTAGGTTTTGCTGGTTTATGGCTGGGCTTTGTTGAGAAGTGGTTTTGATGCAATTTCGGTTGTGTTTGGTGGCCGAAATTGGAGTGTGAATGAGAGCAGCGAGTTTGAGTGCTTTCATTGAAGCTTTTGATGCATGATGATGCATTAAATCTCTGCTTTAATGTATTTAATCAGGGGAGGCATCTTTGGATCCAAGAGTTGTTGATCCGGAAGCTTGAATTGGTGCTTCGGCAAGAGGCGAAGTGGAATCGGTGAGTGAAATTGGGTTTCGGCTTTGAAACCATTGTCTTGGGAGCTTAGTTTAAGTCTAAACAACTTTGCTAAGCTCAAGTGTAAGTTTTCGGAAATACTCTCTAGTGGTGGCCATGATTTGATTGTTGTTGCAATGTGGTTTATTGCATGATTTTAACACTGTTTTGAAAGCATGATTTAGCATGGTTAATGCTGTTTTTGTAAGCCATATGTTGAAGGTAACTCAAGGTAGGAGTTCCTTGTTGTTGAACATTGATTAAATGTGATTTGATGCTTTTAAATGCATGATGAATATGGCTTGGTTTTATGCTTTAAAACAGTGGATAAATTGATGATAAAGATGTATATTGGCAAGTGATGATTTGAAAAGGGTTAAGGTCACTAAGGTGGTTAAAAGTCCTTGAGTGAGCCTTGTTTACTTAAGAACATCAAGGTGGTTAAAAGTCCTTGGATGGTTCTTGCTACGGACACAAAGGTGTTTAAAAGTCCTTGTGTGGTCCTTCCATGGTGGTTAAAAGTCCATGGGCCAAGGTGTTTAAAAGTCATTGGGATCAAGGTGTTTAAAAGTCCTTGATGTGATACATTTCATGGTGTTTAAAAGTCCATGGCCAAGGTGTTTAAAAGTCCTTGGGATCAAGGTGTTTAAAAGTCCTTGATGTGATACATTTCATGGTGTTTAAAAGTCCATGGCCAAGGTGTTTAAAAGTCCTTGGGGCCAAGGTGTTTAAAAGTCCTTGGGGTGAAAGTTGATGAACTTGTTTTTAAAGAAATGGAACTTATCACTTGAGGCCAATATGACATGTTGTGATGTGATGCATGAGATGCATGTTTAAGTATGCTTTTAAGCATGTACAATTGATGTTTTGAAGCATGATTTATAAATGTTTTGTTAATGCATTATTGAATGGTTTTACGAGCATTCCTCACTAAGCTTTTTCTTACGCTCTCTTCCGTTTTCTTAATTCAATAATGTAGAGCATTAGAGTACTTGAGGGCAGCAAGGAGGGCAAGCATCCAAGTGGAAACAAAGCTCTAAGTATGGAAGGTTTTCTAAGTACATTTTAGCTTTTGGTAATTTGGCAATGGGGGACCAATGTATATGTTTTGGGAGATGTTTAGTACTCCCTAAGTATGTTGTTTGATGTTGAGAATGTTGGTTTTGGTGTTGGATCTTTTCATGCTTGTTTTGGAAGTTTATGCTTGAATGGTTAGCTTGTGTAGGAAGCATGTCTATTGATTTGGGGCTTTTCTCATATGATGTTAATATGTTGAATTGATGATGCTTTTATGTCCCTTCCATGTTTAATTGCATGCTGGTAAAGTTTGGTGGCATTTGGTGCATGATTGGTTGGTCAATTGCATGTTTAAGTATGCATTTTGGAGCAATCTGTGCAGGGCGTTTCGGAACAGCACCTACCGTTTCGGAACGGGTGCCTTAAATGAGCCCAGGCGTCCGAAACGGGAGGGACCATTCCGAAACGGCAAGGCTTCTGCCAGACCCCCGTTTCGGTACGCGTTGCGGAACGGCCCCGAGTTTCGAAACGGGCTATGCCGTTTCGGAACGGGTGACCGTTGGGGGCTGACATTGGCAGTTATATGTTTTAGAATGTTTGCGTTTTGGTCCTGAAACTTGTTTGTGCAATTGTATGAGTTTGGGAAGTCCTTTCGAGCTGAAATTTCACAGAGAAGCATGAAACCTGATTAATTTCAAGTTGGTAACTTTAATTTGGATTAAATCCTCATATTTATCAGAATTTACATTTTGGTCCCTAAAGTTGTAATTTGTTCAATTGAGTCCCTGTTTGATCTCTGATGTTTGTGATCTTTTGGTATGATGTTTGTGTGATCAAAATTAGGTTTTAAGTGCATCTAGACAAGGTTAAAAAGAAAAAAAAAAGGTCGTTAATCAAGGTTGACTTTCGGGTTGACTTTGGTTTTCCCCGTGTGACTTTCTTAATTCGGGTCAACCGTCTAGGCCGGGTTAAGGGGGTTACAGCTGTCGCGTCTCTGCTGTCGATGGCAGCATAAAATTCTCTGACCAGGTTGACATTCATCTCTTCAGGTTGCTCAGCAAACATTTGCCAATGTAGTGCTCTGATCTTACGGGCTATGAATGGTTTGAGCCCGAGATTCTCCGTTCGTTTGCTGTAGATGAACCCTTTCTCCTCCCACATATCTCTGCCCTGGAAGGAGCTGGGAGTGGCTGCTGCTGGGGTAGAGCTTGAGGCAGCACTGCGTCTGGTGTTTCTGGTACTCATAGTTGCAAGGGACTGTAGAAAAAATGGAAGCAATTGAAATTCTAGAGAGGAAGCAAGTAGAGAGAGTAAAAGTGAAGTGAAAAATGAATAGTAAAATGGGGTTTATATAGATGAAGAGTTTGCTGCCCGTTGGAGCTGTAACGGCAGGCGCGAATAACATGGCCAGCTGTTACGCAGTTTTTGACGCGTCTGTCACGCGTTTCTGTGTCTGCTGTGCGTCTGTTACGCGTTTCCGTGTCTGCTGTGCGTCTGTTACGCGTTTCCGTGTCTGTCGCGATAGCGTGTTGACTGGTTGGATTTTCCGCGTCTGTCACGGCAGCTGTAACGATAGGCTCCTATTTTGGGCTTTTTGGGCTGATGGTGAGATGGTGGGCTGAGTTCACTTCTTCTCTTCTCCTTGTCTCCTTTATTTCCTAAAGATAATAAAAATAAAGCTTAGTTCCTAAAAATAAAATAATTATAATTACCTAGTAAATAAATAAATAATAATAAAAATAAAATTAAGTTAAATTAGGGATGCCATGAGGGGCATCTCCTAAAGTAACCACTTCCTGCATTCTTGGGGCTTCAGTCCCCTGATAATGCTTTAATCTTTGTCCGTTGACTTTAAATTGATGCTCGTCTTTTAAGGATTTGATCGTGATAACACCATGAGGAAAAACTTGCACCACTTGAAACGGGCCATACCATCTAGATTTCAACTTTCCTAGGAAGAGTTTCAACCTAGAGTTGAATAACAACACAAGCTGCCCTGGGCAGAACTGTCGTGGCAGCAACTTCTTGTCATGCCACTTCTTTGTCTTGTCCTTGTAAATCCTTGTGTTGTCATAGGCCATTGCTCGAATTTCGTCAATCTCATTCAAGTCAAGTAACCGCTTCTGTCCTGCCTTTTCCAAGTCCATGTTCACTGCCTTGATGGCCCAGTATGCTCTGTGCTCAATCTCAACAGGTAGATGGCATGTTTTTCCATAAATCAGCCGGTAGGGTGACATTCCCAATGGAGTTTTAAATGCTGTTCTGTAGGCCCAGAGTGCATCATTGAGGTGTAGGGACCAATCCTTTCGAGTTGGTTTAACCATCTTCTCAAGAATGTTCTTTACCTCTCTGTTGGATATTTCAGCCTGTCCATTGGTCTGAGGGTGGTAAGTTGTTGCGATCCGATGCTTAACACCATATTTCTTTAAAGCAACAGCTATAACCCTATTGTCAAAATGCCTCCCTTCATCACTGATAATCGCCTTCGGGATGCCAAATCTAGAAAAAATATTTTTGTGTAGAAATATCTGAACGGTCTTGGCATCATTTTTCTGCGTGGCAATTGCTTCAACCCATTTGGACACAGAGTCCACTGCCAAGAGGATATAAAGATTCCCGCATGATGCTGGGAATGGTCCCATGAAATCAATCCCCCAAACGTCGAAGATTTCGACTTCAAGAATGTTTTGCAGCGACATCTCATGTCTCCTTGAGATATTTCCGGTCCGTTGACATTTATCACAGCTTTTGTAGAATGCTTGGGCATCCTTGAACAGTGAAGGCCAATAAAAACCAGATTGCAGCGGCATCTCATGTCTCCTAAGTGTCCTCCATATTGTGAAGCATGGAGTGATGAAGCACAGCTTCCTGCTCATCCTGTGGTACACACCTCATGATAACCTGATCTGCACAAATTTTGAAAAGAAGAGGCTCGTCCCAATAATAATGATTAACATCATTTTGGAACCTCTTCCTAGCTTGATAGTTAAGGTCATGAGAGAATATTCCGCTGACTAAATAATTAACGAAATCAGCATACCATGGGAGTTCAGAAAACTTACCTACCGCCATGGCTGTCGCGGTAGTACTTGTGGCAGCGAACAACTGCTCGTCAGGGAAGGTCTCCAGTATGTGTGTCTCGTCTGTTGGGAGACTCTTTCCCTTCTCTAATCTTGACAAGTGATCTGCAACTTGGTTCTCTGTCCCCTTTTTATCCTTGATTTCTATGTCGAACTCTTGCAGCACCAGAATCCAACGAATCAGTCTGGGCTTCGTGTCTTTCTTAGCAAACAAATATTTCAGTGTAGAGTGGTCTGTGTGGACCACCACTTTCGTTCCAAGTATGTAGGAGCGGAACTTGTCAATTGAAAACACCACTGCTAACAGTTCCTTCTCTGTTGTGGTGTAATTCACTTGGGCATCGTTGAGTGTTTTGCTAGCGTAGTAAATTACATGGAATAGCTTGTCCTTCCTCTGCCCAAGTGCTGCCCCTACAGCATAATCACTGGCATCACACATATTCTCGAATGGCAACTTCCAGTCCGGTGGCTGTACAATTGGGGCTGTTACTAGCTTCTCTTTCAGAATTTTGAATGCCTCGGTGTATTCAGTGTTGAAGTCGAAGGGACGATTCTGCTCTAAAAGGTGGCACAATGGCTTGGTGATCTTCGAAAAATTGGCTATAAACCTTCGATAGAAACCATCATGCCCTAAAAAACTTCGAATTCCCTTGACTGTGGTGGGTGGTGACAACTTTTCAATTACCTCAATTTTGGCCCTGTCAATTTCTATGTCGCGACAGCTTACTTTAAGGCCTAGGACTATCCCTTCATCCACCATGAAGTGACATTTCTCCCAGTTTAATACCAAGTTCGCTTTCTCGCATCTCTCGAGCACTTTCTGCAGGTTGCCTAAGCACCTTTCAAAACTGTCTCCAAAGACAGAGAAATTGTCCATGAATATTTCCAGGAAATCATCCACCATATCGAAGAATATAGCCATCATACACCTCTGAAAAGTTGCTGGTGCGTTGCAAAGTCCAAATGGCATCCTCCGAAAAGCGTAAGTACCGTACGGGCAAGTGAAAGTTGTTTTCTCTTGATCCTCCGGTGCGATGGATATTTGGTTATAACCTGAGTAGCCATCAAGAAAACAGTAATAAGGCTTTCCCGCTAATCTATCAAGCATTTGATCAATAAAAGGCAGGGGAAAGTGGTCCTTTCGGGTAGCTTTGTTAAGCTTCTGGTAGTCCATACAAACCCTCCAACCGGTCATAGTCCTGGTTGGGATTAACTCGTTTTCTTCGTTGGTCACCACGGTTATTCCTCCCTTCTTAGGAACGCACTGCACCGGGCTCACCCACTTACTATCCGAGATGGCATAAATTATCCCAACATCTAGCCATTTGATAATTTCTTTTCGGACCACTTCTCGCATAACATCATTCAAACGTCTCTGGGCATCAATGGTCGGCTTGTGATCATCCTCTAAGAGGATTTTATGCATGCATAGTGCCGGACTGATGCCTTGGATATCAGATATCGTCCATCCAATAGCCTTTTTGTGTTGCTGCAACATCCCTATAAGCTGCTGTTCCTGTTCCTGTATCAACTTGGAAGAGATGGTTACGGGTAACGTATCATTTATTCCAAGAAAAACATATTTGAGATGCCCTGGCAGGGGCTTAAGATCTAGAACAAGTGGCTCTACAGTTGATGGCTTTTGAATGATATGTTCATTCGAGGTATAATTTAAGGGCTCGAATAACTTACCTGGACGATTGCCTATCCATTTTACCTCCTCATGATCTTCAGTATTAGATATGTCAGAATCTGAGGAGCTGCTGTCGTCGTCGCTACCGTGACAGTCTTCTAAATGGCTGCTTGGGCAGTGGCCAAATTTGATGTCATGGCAGTCCGACCTGATGTAGGGTTGGTCAAGGATAACTTTAGTGATAACCTTGCATTCTTCTTCTGCCCCAGCGTGCTTTATTGCTTGGAAAACATTCAGCTTGATCTCTTGATCATTCACTCTCATAGTGAGTTCTACCTTTTCTACATCAATCAATGATCTTCTTATGGCTAAGAAGGGTCGCCCCAGGATGATTGATGCATTCTCATCTGCTTCACAATCTAAAACAAGAAAGTCAGCAGGAAAAATAAATTTATCCACTCTTACCAGAATATCTTCAATTTTTCCTTTCGGTTGTACGTAAGAGCGGTCTGCCAGTTACAGCATAACTGTTGTGGTTCGTGCTCGTCCAATACCTAATTTTTGAAATACATATTTTGGCATTAAATTAATACTAGCACCTAGATCACAAAGTGCCTTACCCACGAATTTATCACCGATTATGCACGGTATTATGAAGCTCCCAGGATCCTTCTTTTTCTAGGGTGGATGCTTGTGCAGAATAGTCATGCATCCTTCTGTCAGTTTTACCGTCTCAAATTCCCCAAGTTTGGATTTCTTCGACATAGCATCCTTGAGAAATTTGGCATAACCGGGCATCTCCTTGATGGCATCTAACAGCGGAATATTGATGTGAACCTGCTTAAAAATATCATAGATATTCTTAAGCTGGAACTCTTGTTTCTGCTTCTGTAACCGCTGTGGAAAAGGAGGTGGAGGACGATAATCTTCAATGCGTCCTTCCCACTGCATTCGGATCTGATGAGGCTTAGGTTCCTCCCCCTTCTTCTCTGTCTCTTCTGCTGTCGTGACAGGTGTATCGGCAGTAGGTTGTTTGTCGTCTTCCGGGGCAGCGTTCTCGGTAGTCGATTCTAGGGCTGGTTTCTTAACTGGTTCAGCTTCCTTCTCTGGCCCTGGTAATTTCTTCCCACTCCTAGTTGTGATAACTTTGCACTGTTCATGTATGGGTTCTCTAGCGACCTCAGTATCGCTAGGGAATCCTCCATTCTGCCTTGGCTTAATATGCTGGGAAACCTGACCCATCTGTGTCTCCAGTGATTTCAGAGTAGCTTCATGGTTAGTCATCCGCATCTCTGTTTTATCCATGAATGACTCAGTCTTCTTGACGAAATGATTCATGTTCTCAATGTAAGTTCCTGTCTGAGACATAAACGTAGCCAAGGTCTGTTCCAATATACTAGTTGTGGCTGTTGGTGGCTGTTGCGGCTGCTGTTGCAGTTGCTGTCGAGTCAGAAGTTTAGGTGCCCCCTGATTTTGATTGTTCTGTACTTGAGGGTTCAGGGCATTGTTTGGGTTGCTCCAAGAGAATTTGGGATCTTTTCTCCAGTTGGGATTGTAATTGTTGGAATTGTAGTTCTGCTTGTTATAATTCCCAACGTACATCCCTTCTTCTAGCTGTAGTGAGCAGTCCTCCGAACTATGATTCCCACTGCAAGTTCCACATACCTCTTCTGCAACATAAACAGGTTGAGAATCCTTCTTTAGCAAGTTCTCTACTGCCATTGTGAGATATGCAACTTGTGTCTTTAAGGAATTATCGACTTCGTAATCCTTCACAGCTAGTACTCGTATATCTCTCCTTGATGTGGGGAAATGCTCTTCATTATTTGCCAAATTCTTTAATACTACCATGGCATCATCTGGATCTTTATCTAACAACAACCTATTGGCTGCTGAATTGATTCTCATACGAGTTTGTAGGTTAGCAGCATTGTAGAATTTGATTACCTGATTCCAAACAGGGAATCCATGCATCGGGAAATTCCTCAGAAGAGTAGTAAACCTGGCCCATGCCTTGTGCATTGGCTCATTGTCTTCCTGTTGAAAAGTAGCAATTTCGTTACGTAATCGCTCAGATAAATGGAAAGGGTTAAAACGAGACAAAAAATTCACGAGTTAATCTGCCCAAGTTCGGATTGAACCCGGCATTAGTTTGTTCCACCAAGTTTTAGCTATGTTCCTCAATGAATGAGGAAATAACTGAAGCCTCAGTAACTCCGGATTTACTCCTGGTAGTCTAAACGAACCACAGATTTCTTGGAACGTTTTCAGATGTTCCCTAGCATCCTATGTAGCAGCACCACTAAATTGGCCAGTGGAATTAATCATGCTGAACATGACAGGTTTCAGCTCGAAATTTTCAGCTTCCACATCTGGCAGGGTGGTCTCTAGTTCCACATGATCATTGATCATGTAATCTCGGCATGACCGGCGTGCGGCAGCAGAAGGAGGATCGACAGGCTGTCTGTTTCCTCCATCTCCGATAGGATCTTCAGGACCTTGGGGATTCCCTTGGTTGTTCCTCCTGTCTTCGTGTCTTCCATTCACCATTGCTTCTAACTGTTCCTCCAAGTACTCGTTTCTTTCTACTAAGAGGCGGACTCGTTTCCTGAGGTTGCACGTTCGTTCGATTTCAGGATCTAACTTGTGCTCAGGTTCTTTCCTCGTTGAGATCCGCACATAAGCAAACAAAAGACTTTGTGAAAAGCACAGGGTGAACAATCCAAGTAAAAATAGAAAAATTAAAGAAAGTGCAGTAAAAGTAGGGTAAAGATATGTTGCCAGTCCCCGGAAACGGCGCCAAAAACTTGTTGCGTGTAAAAGAGTCTACCGCAATGTAGTGCAAGTGTACACGACGCAAGTAGTAAAGTGATACGTAAGTATCAGATATTGTCTCCTCAAGGACTGGGCTAATAGCTTTAACCTTGGATTGCTGCACAAGAGGGAAAAAAAAGAGTTTAATTGTTTGTCACGAAGTAATAAAGAATAATGAAAATAAGAGATGAAAATATTCAGAGTAAAGAGTAGGCCATTATTGATTTGCTCAGTAGTGCAGGTATTGCACTGCCTAGGACTTCTCTGTTCTATCGTAGCGTCTGTCGCAGCAGCACCTGCTACGGCAGCGGTCTGTTGTTGTTGCGGCAGCGAACACACAACTCTGTACTTCAAGCTTGGCAAGAATCTCTGCTGTGCCTTGGCTATCCTTATATCCAAGTCTGTCGGTGAACACGTCTTTGATGATACCTCCCAGCGTGAATCGAAGGATGAACACGGATGTTGTTGAATTCTTCCTTAGCCACTTAACCTCGTCCTATCCCTAGGTCTGAGATAGTTCAACCATAAACTGGAGAACCCGTACTTATTCCTTTCGTATACTTAACTCTCTCGATATTAAGTAAATGTGTAATCTCATAATGCTCTCCTGATACTCTTGCAAGATGTTGAAAACCAGAATAAGCAAAATTGAAGTCTATTTTATTGAACAGAAAAAATCCTAAAACAAATGCAATCCTTGCAACTACTTTACAGAATCAACCCTTAGCCCTAGGGGAAGTTTAGAACATGATGAGAAGGGGGGAAACGACTAGGGTTTAGGGAAAGACGGCTAGAGAGTAAGATATCCTTCCCTAGGTCGAATTATATGCCTTTATATAGGCCTTGGGTTCAAGTTTTCTAATATGGCAAGAATACAAGTTTAAATTAAAGTACAACTCTATTAAAGACTAAATCTTCAGAGTAGATGTCTTTAATCCGTCCTCTCTTCTTGCTTGAAGTTTCTTCCTTGAACTTTGGGCTTGGCCTTCATTCTGATCTATGGCTCAGAAAAATATAAGAGTGCTCCACGACAGACCGGCTTAATTTCCTCTTTCTGTCGAGCTCCATTTCACTTCTTCCCTTCATTATTGCTGTCGTCATTGGATGCCACGGCAGCGGCCATGGCAGCATCCTTTTTCTTCTCTGCAGTCCTGTGTTCCAGCTCTGCTTCTCCACTGCCATGCATCTGCTACAGCAGCTACCTGCAAAAATAACCAATTTCAGTAGCAACTGTCCTATTTAATATAATTATGATGTATGAATGAAATCTATCCTAAATGCAATGAATTATGCTTGAATGCAGCAGAAATATGGGTTAAATAGGGGTAAAATATAGAACTTTTACACACTCAACAGGAGGATCCATCTTCCTCTTCGCAAAAAAGAGTTCAAGCCTTGACCAAGGTCGTCGAAAAAAGAGAACCTCATCAAGCTGACCAAAAAGGACAACAAAACAGACTCAAAATAAAGAAGAAAGAGAAAGAAAGACAAAAACCAAAAAGCAAAGGAGATGAGAAGGTCAAGAGGGGGAGGCTAGCCGTCTTTGGCCAAAGGGGCAGCTCGCTCCTAAACAAAAGGCAAAAAAATTAGATTTTATCTAGTAAAGAGAAGGGATAGTGTTTGAATATAGAGCGATAATTATCTTGAGAAATTAAAACAACTGAAAACGAGTGAAAATAAAAAAAAATCTTTACTTTTATCTATTAATCAAAAGCAACGAAAGATAGTTTTTTATTTGTAATTGGTCAATTGAGTCTTTATGGAGATCAATAAAACCCTTAAGAAAAAAATAAAAACAATAATTTTTTTATTGAAAATGGGATATCACCACGTGCCTCGTTAAAAATTCCCCTAAATCTAGATGGGGGAAAAGAGTACACATGGTGATATGTACAAAGAATCAACTAGAAAAACAGGCACAGTTGCACACAAAAACACGTAAACAACATGAGTCATGTCCTATCAATGATCAACAACTCCTCCACCTCAATAGAGGAACACAGATAAATCGTTTCTCCCAATGGAAGACCTCGGGCGAAACTCGCGAATTTATCTGCTACCATATTCGCCTTGCGGGAGATATGAGACACTATTATATTCCAACTCTGGGTCAGATAACTCCTAATCCGTTTAACCAACCCACTCTCTTTTAAGATTGCAAATTTCTCATTGAGGATCTTAACAACTGTTGCATTATCTATTTCCAAATCCACATATCGGTAACCAAGCGCCCATGCATGGGCATGGGCATCATGTGCTGCCCACAACTCGGTCATTAGAACCGAACACGACCTAATACTCCTAGAGAAACCAAAAAGCCAAGTGCCAGTAGAATCACGGAAGACACCACCAATCGAAGCCATGTTATTGGAACCCCTTACCGCTCCATCGAAATTAATTTTCACTCTACCATGTACCGGCTTTTTCCAGCTTACACTTGGAGGTTCCCCAACTCCAATACCTCGACCATGCCCCAGGCCACTCAACCATGTTGCAGCTAAGCATTCATCCCGAACACGTCGAGCGTAGCCAACAACATCACCTATGCCCTCGTTAGAAGTCACAAAAATGGCTGAGCAACGACACTTCCATAGCGCCCAACATACGGCTGCAAACATAATACGCCAATTCGCCTCAGGCGATGTCCCTTGAGTATTATCCGTAAGATTCCTAGCTAACCAAACATCAAAAGGCTGCTGGTAGAACTCATTAAGACGATGCACATGTACAACACGATCTCATACCTTACGCGCAGCACTACACGTACGAAGCACATGATTTGTATCCTCCACACTAGCATCACAAATCGAACACCTGCTAGATGCAGCAATATGTCTCCGGTGTCGTTCAGCATTAGTAAGGATACGGTTATGAGCAAGGAGCCAAAGAAACGTACAGACTCATTGGGGAATATTTAACTTCCAAATCACCTTCCACAACCCCGGCCCAGGTCTCCGGATCGCATTACCCAGTGCGAAATAAGCCGAGGATGTTGTGAATCGTCTCGACTCATCCCAACACCAACCCGACTTGTTGCATCCCAACGTTGCATGCAGCGGTACCACAGTAGCTATCCGATGTACAACACTAAACGGTAAGACTCGGTATAGCCTCTCCCAATCCTAAGATCCGGATGGATGAACCATAGCAGCCACAGGTAACGGGTATGGCAGAGAACCATTCAAACTATATGACGCAAGAGGTACATCACCATCAAGCCAAAGTTCCCACCAAAAATTTGTATACCACCCGTCATTAATTTGCCAAAAAAATTCCCTTACGAATCTCATCCCAGAGATGACTCAGTCTCTTCCATAATCGCGAACAACAGGATCAGTGAATATTTGTAGGAACAATGCCCTCCCATTTATACTTATTCCTGAGTACTTGCACCCATGACTTATTCTCACCAGTAATCAGTTGAAAACCCACTTTCATAAGTAAAGTTGCATTATGGCAATCAAGCTCACGAAGGCCTAAGCGCCCCTTAGTCATTGGTAACGTAACAACATCCCAGCGAACAAGAGGAACTCCCCTCGATCCACCAGTCGATCCCCAGACAAAACGCCTAATGATTTTCTCAATTTCATCACACACTCCCTTCGGTAACCAAGTAGTTTGCATAACATACGTCGGTATAGCTAGGAGAACAACTTTCGCAAGCGTAATATGCCCCGCTAAGAACAAGGTACGGGATGCCCATCCAGACAATCTGTGCTCAACTTTATCAATAAGAAAGCGATAGGTTTCTTTCATGACACGCTTATGAAGAAGTGGAACCCCCAGATACGTGCCAAGATCATCCAACATTTCAAAGCCAAAACTATCAGCTATCATCTGTCGTCTATTAAAATCACAATTCTTGGAGAAAAAGATCTGAGTCTTTGCTACACTAACCTTATACCCGGAACAAGCATAAAAATTGAGCATAATATATTTTATAACTTCCAACTGAGAGACCGGCGCCTCAGAAAAGAACTAGATCATCTGCGAAGAAGAGGTGAGAGATACCTAGTCCATGTCTCGATAAAAAAATGTCCTTCCAAGCACCACTATTAACATGTCAGTCAATCGCATGTGATAGTCTTTCCATACATAGCACGACTAAATACGGAGATAGCAGATCACCCTGACAGATGTTGCGTATATGCTTAAAACTCTCCGTAAGGTCTCCATTCAAAAATAATCTGAGTTTTCACGGAACACACACAATGCATAATCCACCCAATAAACTTGCCCGGAAGCCCCAGTTCATGTAAGGTCTCCTCAACAAAGTCCCACTCCAAGCGATCATACGCCTTTTCTAGGTCCACCTTAATAGCCATCCATGGTTTTAACCCCTTCTTCTTAGATATAGTATGGATGATTTCTTGTGCAAGGATGACATTGTCGGTAATGTGGCGATCAGGGACAAAGCTCACTTGAGTCTGCGCAATCCATTCAGATAGAAACAGTTTCAGTCTGTTAATTAAAATCTTAGTTATCACTTTGTAAAGCACCGTACACAAACTAATGGGTCGAAATTGATTTATCTTTTCCGGGTTTGGTATTTTTGGGATGAGCACCAAGAGGGTCCGATTGGAATCATCAAGAAGAGTTCATGTGGCAAAGAAATCCTCAACGAAATGAACGATAGACTCTCCCACTACATTCCAATTCTTCTGAACGAAAGTAGCCTGAAATCCATTGGCACCCGACGCTTTAAACGGATCCATACTGAAAATCACCTCTCTAAACTCCTCTGGCGATACAACCCGAGTTAAACATTGTAGATTTGTATCCGGGGTCATCGGAAAACCATCACAAAAGTCATATCGAGCTGCACATCGACTACTTGCAGTGAAAAACATCGAAAAGTAACCCACAGCATGTTATTTTAGAGTAGTCGGATCATCACACCATGTTCCATCCTCCATTTAGAGCATTCGAATAGCATTTTCCGCCTTTGATTTAGCGTTGTGGCTTGAAAAAACTTAGTATTGTACTCACCATGCGAGATCCATTTACTTCGGAATTTTTGAAACCAAAGGCTTTCCTCTTGCCTTAGAACATCATCCAACTCCTTCTTCAAAACAGTCTCTAACTCAACTAAAAAAGGTGTGGCATTCCGCTCAAAAGCAATTTCAATACCTTGAATCCGCGCTAAAACCTGAGCTTTCCTTCTCCTAATATGCCCAAATATTTCTTTATTCCATCTACGACTCTGTTCTTGGAACTCATTCAAGTTATCAAAGGCGGATCTCTCATTCTTCCAATTTTCATTTAGCAATCTCCCAAAATTCGAGTGTTCATTCCACGCTGCTATAAATCATAATGGTCGGGTACCGCGCGTTGTATTTCCAGGTTCCGTTGAGAGTAGTGTGGGCCTGTGATCAGAATGGTCGGGTACCGCACAAACACCTGTCAAGGCGTTGACGAAGATCACCACTCTGCCAAGTGAAGTGTGGTCCACAAAAACCCATATCGAGAAGGCTAGATTGGAACATAAAATCACTAAACAAAGAACAAATACATGTTCTCCTCAGAGATCCCCCTTGTCTATCTTCAGACGAGCAAATGGCATTAAAATCACCTCGCAGCGCCCACATAATATTACTACCAAGGTCGAGGGGCCTAAGTTGGTCCATACAAGTCTCCGTCTGCTATAGTTCGGGCTGGCATACACAACGGTCAGAAAGAAACTCTGAGATGACTAAGCCTTCACACTAACGCCATGAAAAAACTGATTAGACACCGCCAACATATCTAACCTGACCGTGTCTCTCCAAAGGACCCAAATACCCCCAGATAAGCTAGTAGCTTCCATGCGATAAGAATGATCGTACCCAGACCGTCGAATAAAACCATCTGCCGTCAGGCCACTCACCCTCGGCTTTGTGATTGCAAAAACATCTGGTGCATGAATTCTATCTACCAACTTGAAATATCGGTTAAATTCAAGGCCTAAAGCTCTTTGTGCATTCCAAAAGATTATTTTAACCATAAAAAATATAAAGGAAGAGAGAAACACATTGATGAGTTCCGGCCGAAGCCCCTTCAAACGTAGTGTTCTTAATCCACTGAACCGGCCCACGACAACCACTCTGCTTAAACTGACCAAAATCATTGCTAGGCTTATCAGATTCCTTCGCGGCAGAAAGCGCACTCGGAAGATTAGCAACCCATTCTTTAATCGGAACATGTGTCTTACCATTCGTATCTATCTTTTGTGGCTTAGCTCCCTTACGAACCGACCCCTTCGGAGCTAACGAATTGCGGTTTAGTCCCTTTACACTATTGCCACGAATAGACCCATGTTCTTGTGTGAAACCAATAAATTGATTTTGATATAATAAAAGATTTAAGAACTAAATTGAAAAATGGAAAATAAATTTTTAAGTCCTCAAAACCTCTATATGTATTTAAAGAAAAATGTTTAAGTCAAAACCTCAACTTGTCAAATATTTTCTAAGTGTTTATCAAGCCAAAACAGTGATTTTCGAGTCACCGTTTCGGAACAGTTTGAAACTGTTAACCTCTATTCCGGAACGTGTTTCGAAATGGATGAAGAACATCAGAACGATTTGATTCGTTTCGATACGGCAGTATCAAAACGACCTTAAACGTTTCGAAACAGAATTCAAACTGGGTTTAAAAATATGGTCGTTGAAATTTTACAACTAAATTTAAAATTATCGTTAAGGCGTATCGAAACGCTTCTAAGCCGTTTCGATACAGGCTTTGACAGTGGCAAAATGTTTCGAAACGAGTTTCGAAACATGCTCTTAGCGTATCGAAACGATCGTGCCCATTTCGGTACGGTTTATTTATTACACCCCAACGACTCTTTCTATTTTGGTCTGTTTCGAAACAGGGTCGAGTGTTTCGGAACGGGTAGTTGCAGGCTGCATTTATGGAGGGAAGATAACATCCCAACGGCTATATTGATGAATGCAACAACCCCAACGGCTAGAATTCAATGAGAAGGTATAAAAGGGACCTCTAAAAGCTCCAGCAACAACTATTGATCTCCAAAGAATCATCCAAACATCAAATCCAAGCAATTGTGCCTAAATCCCATTATTTCTTGTAAACCTCAATTGTGAACTTTGTAATTTCCATTCCTATCTGTTCAATTGGGTTGAGTGCTTGTAAAAAGGCTATTTTTGTATTGAGAGATACTAGTTTTAGCCTTCATCTTCTTTGTATTTCTTGAGTGAGGATTGGGTCAAATTTTGGGTAGAAAATTTGACCGGTGTTGTAAAGGTTACCTCCTTAGCCTAGAAAAGGGGAAGAACAATTAGTGGATTGTTGAAAAATCCTTAGTGAAGCTAAGTTAGTGGATGTAGAGTTTGATTGGAACTTGAACCACTCTAAATCCTCTTGTCTAGCATTTTTAATTTTCCACTCCACCACCAAAAGTTCTAAAAATCCAATTCACCCCCTCATGACTTATATCGTTTCTTTGATCCACTCAACAATTGGTATCAGAGCCTACCTCTTTGAAGGATTAACAACCACAAGAGGAGTTCCTAGGAAGAGTGTGATCATCTACAAAAACAAGCCATGGCATCTACCTCCAGGTCAAGCATGTACGAGTCTCAATCAACCACCAAACCGCCATTCTTCAACGGTGATAACTACCCTTTTTGAAAGAACCGGATGTGTCTCTTCATTAAATCCAATGACTATCTTGTTTGGGATGTCATCGAAGATGGTCCCACTATTCCGATGAAGAGAGACGACGAAAGAAGAATGGTGCTAAAGAAGAAAATTGAGATGAGTGAAGAAGAGAGAAAGAATATTCAAATTAATGATAAAGCTCTTCACATGTTGTTTTGCTCTTTCGGTCCCGACATCTACTCCAAAGTTTCCTCCATCGAAAGTGCTAAGGAAGTGTGAGATACACTTGAAACTACTTATGAAGGAACAAGTGATGTGAAGGAGACAAAGATTGGAATTCTCAATCTTAGCTGTGAGAATTTCAAAATGGAGCCCGGCGAAACCGTGTCAAAGATGTTCGATCGTTTCTCAACAATCGTCAATGGGCTAAAGGGTTTTGGAGAGATAATCCTGGAAGACAAACTAGTCCGGAAGCTACTCTACTCACTTCCCGAGTCTTGGAATGGGAAAAGAACCGCCATCATTGAGGCCAACAATTTGAAGACACTCAAGCTTGATGAGCTAGTTGGTTCTCTCCTAACTTATGAGATCATGAAGCAAGAAAGGGAAGATGAAAGGAAGAAGGAAGAGAAAAGAGTGGAGAAGCTTGAGGTAGACAAGAAGAAAAGCTTGGAGTGGATCTCAAAGCTTCTCTACATGAGGAGAACACTTCTAGTGAGGAGGAAGACCTAGAAGAATTGGCTATGATAGCCAAAAGGTTCTCACGGTTTATGAGGTCCAACCGAGGAAGGAAGATTCAAAGAAAAATGGACTTCAAAACCAAAAACAAAGAAGAATAGAGGGATCAAATCATTTGCTTTGAGTGCAAAAAACTGGGTAATATTCGTTCGAAGTGCCCTCAACTCAAGAAGAAGGGCTTTGAGAAGAAGAAGAAGAAGAAGCTCAAATCCAAGCTTGCTACTTGGAGTAATGAGGAGTCATCTGAGAATGAGGAACACGAAGTGGCCAATCTTTGCCTCATGGCTCTTGAGAAGGATTCCTCCATGGTAACCTCTAACCCATCATCTTTTGATTTTACATTTGATGAATTGCATAATGCTTATGATTAGTTACAAGAGGTATATGATGAGTTAGTTGAGAAGTATAAAGAGTCGGTCATAAGAAATAAAAAGATTATTTCGGAATTAAATGCTAAAAATGACTCACTTTCTCAAGCTAACTTAAAATTTGAGAAAAAGACCTTAGGTTTACAAGATGAACTTAAATTCTTTCAAGATGAAAATGTAGACTTAAACAATCTTATTTCTCAATGCAATAGTGAACACCAAAAGGTGTTAGATGAGCTTAACAAGCTCAAGGAGTCTTTCAAAAATGTTGGTAATGTGAAAAATGAGATAGGTGAATCCTCTAGAACTAACCAACCTAAGAGAAAGACATATAACTACAAACAAAGTGGCTTCCATAGGCATAATAAAACTAAGAAAATTAGAAGTGTATGGGTTCCTAAGGAACTCGTCAAGTCTAATAATGTTGTTGCTATGTCACCTTGGATTCCTAAGGGAACCAAGCTTTTGGGAGCTAACACTCGTGGACCCAAAATGATTTGGGTACCAAAAATCAAAGCTTAATATCTTTGTTTGTTGGGGGAGCATTGCTACAAGGCCAAAGCACAAAGTCAAAACTCATTGTACCTTGATAGTGGATGCTCGAGGCACATGAACGGAGACAAGAGTTGATTCATGGACTTAAAGCCAAAAATTGAGGAGTAGTGACATTTGGTGACAACTCCAAAGGCCACATTAAAGGTATTGGATCCATAGGTAATCACTCTACTATTCTCATTGAAAATATTTTATATGTCGATGGTCTAAAACATAATTTATTGAGCATTAGTCAATTGTGTGACAAAGGGTTTAATGTCTTATTTGATAAAAATAGGTGCAAAATTGTTGACATTAAATCAAATAATATAATGCACATTGGTCATCGTATAGGTAATATATACATGGTGCATTTAGATGACATTCATACATCCAATGCATATTTTGTTACGCAAAATGAAAACGATGCATGGCTATGGCATAGGAAACTAGGACATGCTAGCATTAGTGTTTTAGAAAAATTAGTTTCCCTAAATCTAGTTAGAGGTTTGCCCAAAATTAAGTTCTCAAATGACAAAATTTGTGATGTATGCTCTAAGGGTAAAACAACATAGATCATCCTTTAAATCCATTAATGATGTTTCGACAAGTAGATGTTTACAACTAATTCACATGGACTTATTTGGGACTATTAGAACTATGAGCTTGGGTGGTAAATCGTATGCATTTGTACTTGTTGATGACTTTTCTAGATTTACTTGGGTTCTATTTTTAAGTACTAAAGATGAGGCTTTAGAAAAATTCATCACGTTTTCAAAATTAACTCAAAATGATCTTGAACTTAAGATTTCTCATATTAGAAGTGATCATGGAACCGAATTTCAAAATCTAGGTTTTGAAGAGTTTTTAAATGAAAATGGTATTAGCCACAATTTTTCGGCTCCTCGAACTCCTCAACAAAATGGGGTAGTTGAGAGGAAAAATAGGACTTTACAAGAAATGGCTAAAACCATGCTTTGTGAAAACAATTTACCTAAATATTTTTTGGGGGAAGCCACAAACACCGCTCGGTACATTGTAAACCGGGTAATGATTAGGCCACTTTTAAAGAAAACACCATATGAGATTTTAAAATCTAAAAAGCCTAACATTAGCTATTTTCATCCATTTGGTTGCAAATGTTTTGTTTTAAACAATGGAAAAGATAACTTAGGTAAATTTGATGCTAAAAGTGATGAAGCTATTTTCTTAGGTTATTCTTTAAACTCTAAAGCCTATCGTGTATTTAATAAGAGAACTTTAGTAGTAGAAGAGTCTATTCATGTTGTATTCGATGATAACCTCCTTGCGAGGAAGGATTCTTGTGATGATGATGATGTAGGAATCCTTGATGCCTTTGATGGAGGGCAAACTTCAAAGGAGGATGAGATTCCAACGAAAGAAGAGGATGCACAAGATCCACCTCTTGAAGCCTTGAAGGACTTGGCTCTTGAGGAAAAGGAAGTGAGCTACCTAAGGGAGTACAACTTGTCAAAGGTGGTGAAATCTTGGGTGATCCATCCAAGGGGGTAACTACTAGATCTTCTCTTAAACTCATGAACCATGTTGCTTTTATCTCATGCATAGAGCCTAAGAACATTAAAGAAGCATTAAAAGATGATTTTTGGATTATGGCTATGCAAGAAGAGTTAAATCAATTTGAGAGAAGTAATGTATGTACATTAGTTGAAAGACCTAGTAATCAATCTACTATTAGGATGTTGCTTGCATATGCATGTTATCATGATTTCAAGCTCTTTTCAAATGGATGTTAAAAGCGCATTTTTAAATAGTTTTATAAATGAGGAAGTGTATGTGAACAACCACCGGGTTTTGAAGATTCAAAATTTCCAAATCATGTTTTCAAACTAACCAAAGCATTTTATGATTTAAAACAAGCTCCTAGAGCTTGGTATGAAAGACTTTCAAACTTTTTGATTGAAAAAGGTTTTGAAAAAGGTAAGGTGAACACTACACTTTTCATAAAAAGGTATAAAAATGACATTTTAGTAATACAAATATATGTTGATATTATTTTTGGATCTACTAATGAGTGTCATTGCAAGGAGTTTGCTAAGTTAATACAAGTTGAATTCGAGATGATCATGATGGGAGATCTCTCATTCTTTTTGGGACTCCAAGTCAAGCAAAGGAAGGATGGCACCTTCATCAATCAAGCAAAGTACATCAAGGATATGCTCAAGAAGTTTGGCTTGGAGAATGCAAAGCCTCAAGCCACACTAATGAGCTCATCACAAAGCTTGACAAAGATGAAGGAGGTAAGTGTGTTGACTCTAAGCTTTATCACTCTATGATTGGGTCTTTGTTTTACCTTACCGCAAGTAGACTGGATATATTGTTTAGTGTTCGCTTATGTGCTAGGTTTCAAGCTAGTCCTAGAGAGTCTCACCTTATAGCCGTTAAGAGAATCTTTAGATACCTTAGAGATACTCCTTGTCTAGGTCTTTGGTACCCTAGAGACTCAACCTTCAACCTCCATGCTTATTCGGATGCGGATTACGGGGGGGGTGTAAAATCGATAGGAAGAGTACTTCGGGAACATGTCAATTCTTAGGTAGTATGCTCATATCTTGGTTCTCTAAGAAACAAAATAGTGCAGCTCTATCTACCACCGAAGCCGAGTGCATATCCTTAGGGAGTTGTTGTGCTCAAGTCCTTTGGATGAAGCAACAACTCTTAGATTATGGTATTAAAGTTGAAACCATACCCCTTAAGTGTGACAACACTAGTGCCATATGCTTAACAAAAAATCTCATCCAACACTCTAGAACCAAACATATAGAAATAAGGTATCATTTCATTAGAGATCATGTTCTTAAGGAAGATATTGCTATAGAGTTTGTTGACACCTTAAACCAACTAGCGGACATTTTTATCAAGCCTTTGGATAAGGAGCGTTTTTGGTCCCTTAGGAGAGAGTTAGGTCTAACTAGCTTATCTTGACCTTTTAGGACCTTTTTGTACTTAAATTGCTTGATTTCTTGAAAAAATGCCATGCTTATGTGTTTTTACTCCTAATTTCATCCATGTTAATAGTTAGGGGGAGTATGTTTATGTTTGTACATGTTATTCCTGCTCATTCATGTCATTTATGCATTTAGGACTTCATGAAACTCATTTTTCTGCAATATTATAGCCTCATCTGCACCTCCAGGCCTAGGCGTATCGAAACGGGTCAATCTGTTTTGATACGGGTGCCTTAAAAGAGTGATCTATGACTAGGGTGTTTCGAAACGCCTTAAAAGGGTTTCGAAACGCCTTAAAAGCGAGTTTCGATACGGGTCAACATGTAGGATTCGGTATGGTCAAAGCCGTATCAGAACGGTCAACTAGAGTCAAAATGTCAGTCAACATTTCGGTACCCACGTTTAGGAACGATCGTGCCTGTTCTGAAACGGGTATGCGGACAGCTTTAAAAAGGGTCTTAAATGTTAAAGTTCAGTTTTAATTAAAACTCTCAAAAACCTTAAAAACCCTAACCCGATTTTTCCCTATAAAACCCCTCCAAACCTCATTGTTTTTCATCAAATCTTGAGGGCTTTTACTCACAAACTCAAGTCTAAGCAAGCTTCAACAATTTTGTGCAAGATCTTCCATTCATTCATCCAAAATCCCTATTTAAGGTATATTTTCATCTTTTTCTTTTTCCTTTGATTCTATTCGAATTTTAGGTTAGAAAACATTAATTTTGTATAGATTATATGTTTTGCAATTTGGGTTTTTCAAAATTTTTAATTTTTTTTCAAAATCTTCAATTTTTTGATTCGAATATATTTGTTTTTGCTCGTATTTTTTTACTGTTTTTCAAAAGTTTTTTTTCTCTCTTAAATTTTTTTAAGTCTTTTTAAACCTAAATGGGATTTGTCATTGGATTGAATTAAGGATGTTCATGCATACACTTATATTTTTCAAATTGCTTGCTTTATGTTTTTAGGATTTTTCCATGGAAAACGTTAACAAGAAACGAAAGACGGCTCAATCGGGTGAAGCTTCAAGTCAAGCCAATATCCTTCCTAACCTCACCCAACTTTTTCTCAAAAGTCTTCAGACTCAAGAGATGAAGGATCGTTTCACCTACGTCAAGGATATAGACGTTCGGCGAGAGCGTGTTTTTGACATCCCATTCCTTGATTCCGAGCGTTTCGCTTTCCGCTATCTAGAGCGTTTGCAAGAATGGAACTTCATGGCTTTCTTGAACATACCAGATATTACCTACAAGCACATGGTCCTCATTTTCTACTCAAATGACGTGCTCATTGATAATGAAGATCACACCGAGGTGATTGCCATTGAGTCGTATCTCTTGGGGAAGAAGTTCATTATCAACATACCCTTTTTAGAGACTAATCTTGGGCTCAAGAACGAAGGCATTGAGGATGAAAACCACTTTGGTGCTCACACCGGATCCGTTCTTTCTTTGGATGCTCATGACCGGTTCCTACACTTGATGATTTCATGGTTCATTTGCCCCTCCAGAGGTAAATTCTCTCATATTCATCAAGTTGACTATTTTTTGCTAGAGTGCTTTCGCCGAGGAGAATGACCAAATCTTGTCAAAATTATGTTCGTCGAGATGATCAATAATGTGAAGCTTCGTGAAACCGATGCTCTTAAATCTTTCACTTATGGGACTGTTTTGAGCTATATCTTTGGCATCCTCAACTTTGATTGCTCTTATGATTCTTCGGAACCTCGTAAGAACAAGATTGGTGAATCCTCTCTCCATAAGTTTGGGTTCCACTACACTCTTGGCCAATGGGAACGTGTTGATAGGCATGTACCTCCACCTCAAGTTGAGCCCCCACCTCAAGCTTCGGGTCCTAACAATGAAGCTCTTATGGCTTCCTTCACCGAGCGGTTCAACACGATGGATACAAACATGGCTTCGGGTTTTGGTGCTCTCAATACCCGTTTGTAATCCATGGAGGATCGTCTCACCGCCCTTGAGAATCAACATCAATCGATGGACTTGTCATTCTCTACCTTTTATGGCCAATGGATGACAATTCGTCGTACTCAAGCTAAAAAAGATGATGATTCTTCAGATGTTGATGGTGACGATGATGACGAGGCTTAGGGTCTTCATTGCATATCATATTAGTTTATCCTATTAGGACTAAGTTTGCACTTTCTCTATTTTATTTATGTTTTGTGAACCTATGCTTTGATTGTTTTGTTTGGGATAGAGCTTTAATATATATTGTTTTTTACCTTGTTTCTTCTCTTGATGAGTCTTGTTTATTATTCTTTTTGATCTAACAAAAAGGGGGAGAAGTAATATAAAAGCCAAAAAATTTCTTAAGTCGATTTTGAGTTTTAAAAGTTGAATTTTAAATCTTTTCAAAACTTTAAAAACCCATCTTAAATTGAGAGGGAGTTAGAACGTCTTCAAAATTTCAAAACTCTTAAAAATTCTAACTTGCTTTAAGTTTTATGTTTGGATATTTGAACTATATAAATCTATATTAAGTTGTTTATTGCTTTTAACCTTGTTTCTTCTCTTGATGAGCCTTGTTTATTATTCTTTTTATCTAACAAAAAGGGGGAGAAGTAATATAAGAGCCAAAAATTTTCTTAAGTCGGTTTTGAGTTTTAAAACTTGAATTTTAAATCTTTTCAAAACTTTAAAAACCCATCTTAAATTGAGGGGGAGTTAGAACGTCTTCAAAATTTCAAAACTCTTAAAAATTCTAACTTGGTTTTGTTATATCAAAAATGGGGAGATTGTGAAACTAATAAATTGATTTTGATATAACAAAAGATTTAAGGACTAAATTGAAAAATGGAAAATAAATTTTTAAGTCCTCAAAACCTCTCTATGTATTTAAAGAAAAATGTTTAAGTCAAAACCTCAACTTGTCAAATATTTTCTAAGTGTTTATCAAGCCAAAACAGTGATTTTCGAGTCACCGTTTCGAAAAGGCCTTTAGGCGTTTTGGAACAGTTTGAAACGGTTAACCTCTGTTTCAGAACGTGTTTCAAAACGGATGAAGAACATCGGAATGGTTTGATCCGTTTCGATATGACAGTATCGAAACGACCTCAAACGTTTTGAAACGGAATTCAAATTAGGTTTAAAAATATTATCGTTGAAATTTTACAACTGAATTTAAAATTATCGTTAAGGCGTATCGAAATGCTTCTAAGCCATTTTGATACAGGCTTTGACAGTGGCAAAATGTTTCGAAACGAGTTTCGAAACGGGCTCTTAGTGTATCGAAACGATCGTGCTCGTTTTGGTACGGTCTATTTATTACACCCCAACGACTCTTTCTATTTTGGTCTATTTCGAAACAGGGTCGAGCGTTTCGGAACAGGTAGTTGCAGACTGCATTTATGGAGGGAAGATAACATCCCAACGGCTAAGGTAGTGGATTTTTGGAAAATCCTTAGTGAAGCTAAGATAGTGGATGTAGAGTTCGATTGGAACTTGAACCACTCTAAATCCTCTTGTCTAGGATTTTTAATTTTCCACTCCACCACCAAAAGTTCTAAAAATCCAATTCACCTCCCTCTTGGCTTATATCGTTTCATTGATCCACTCAACATCTTATCTCCCATTAGTATCTTGTAACGATCGTTTACCCTCTTCCTCAAGCACCCTAACAGTAATGTGATTACTTGATTGAAGCGTTGAAGGTCCTTGTGACTATAATGCTAAACACCCTGAGAACATGCTCTCTCTTCCGTGTTACCATCCTCGACATTAACATGACTCTATGACTCAACAATTTCCATTGCTTGCGATGTGTCGCCACCCATTACAACCGGAGCTAATGAAACCTCTTTGGCAGAAGGGTTTTGTGCACCACTTTCATCCCTACTTTGCAACGAAGAACCAACATAGATAGGGTTATTCTCAGCATTAGAGTCATCATTCACAACAATAGGATCTTTGTGTGCACCATCATCCTCGGTGATCAGCAGATCTAAACGAGAACCCTTGCTTCGAGTCAGGTTTTGTGCATGAGCAATTGACTTCTTAGGCGCACTCGGACGTCGTCTCCGACCAGACACCTGCAACCAGGGACCAAACAAATCATCTGTCACTAAAGGTCTTGGGTCATCCACTTTAGCTTTGCCTTTATTCACCTCCGAGCCGCCACACACCTCCTTAGAATGCCCATAATTCCCACATCCGAAACATATAATAGAAAGGCCCTCATACTCGATGACTTGATGTCTCCCATCAATAACAATGCCAGGGATTAACGGCTTCTCCAGATCAACTACCACCGCCAGTCACGCAAATTTTCCCCTCGAACCCTTAGTCGTATTATAGTCAATGCGAACCACACTCCCGAGAACACCAACAATAGCCTCAAACATGCTTTTAGGGTAATAATGGTACGGCAACCCAGGCAGGCACAACCAAACCAATATTTTACTAGGCTGATCCTCCGATGTAGAAAACTCCCGAGACCACGGCCCAACAGTGAGATAGCTGCCATAAACCATCCATGCCCCATGTCAAAACATGTTCATAATCAGCATCCATAGCAAAACGAACGAGAAAATAATCATTGTCTAAATCGATGATACATATCTCCCCTGTTGGCTTTCATAACGTATGCACACGAGCATGAACTACTCGGTAACCAATAGACTTTCCCAACAATCGCACAACCAACGACTTCGACAACTTATCGTTAATAACCTTATGCACTCTTTCGGAGAATCGAATCTCAGGAAGAACCTCGTTGCTACCAACGATGACATTTTTGGCCTATGGATCGACATCCATATCACAAATGAAATTATCCTTCAGGCATGTACCACACTTTTCAGTTACCATATCGCAGAACGAGGGTTTTCCAGATGCACCTCCCTGGCTGCTATTATGTTTTTAGCAATGGAGTCATCCCTCGGCTTTCCAAACGAATCCACTGGTGCATTAAGGGGAGCGCTAGCATCAACCTCCATATTTTCCTCATCCCGGCGAGGAACCGGTGTAGAGTGAGATTCCAGCCCACAACCAGCGTTGCGCGGCAAATCCACCCCTACCGACGAGGGATCATGCGGCCGTCCAGTCGGCGCCAAAGGCTGCAGATTCCTAAGGTTTTCGAAATACTTGGAGCTTTCCATACGAAAAGAGATTCCTATGATTTTTTAATAAATGAATTTATTTGATAACGAATAAGAATTTTTTTAAATATAGAGATATAATTTTATCTTGGAAAATTAAAACAACTGAAAACAGGTGAAAATAAAAAATGATCTCTTTTAAAAGAAATCAATTAAAATTTTTAACTATTAATCAAAAGCAAGATAGATGATTTTTTTATTTGTAAAGGGTCAATTGAATCTCTATGGATGTCAAGAAAACCCTTAAAATAATATATTATATAAATAATTTAAAGATGATTACAAATTAGTATTTGTTCATACATATTTTATTTCTTTGACAATGCACATACACCTTGCAGACAAAGTGATTCTCCTAATATGAACATCATCCGCTTTTCTACTAGGACCACTTGTGGGTACAAATCATGGGCGAAGCCACATGGGGGGCTGACATGGGTCAGGCCCTCGTGGTTACCCTTATGGTCCATTCTTTTTTTTAATTTGGCCCCTGTAGAATTTTAAATTATAATTTATGTTTTGTTTTAATATTATAGAGTGGGTGTTGTATTAGTGGTAAAATGTGTACAAGAAATTAAGTTTTTTTTACTTGAAGTTAGTGAATCGAATCCTATTGATGGCGTATTTCAGTCTTTTGTTCTTTTAGGCTCAAGTGTAAAAAGCCCTTGAACTTTTGGAAAAAATCAATTAAGCCCTTAAACTTTTTTGCACTCAATTAAGCTCTTGAATCAAGAAATTCAATTAATTAAACATTTTGACCATTAAATCTTGACATTTTTTTATAGATATTACCGGCACATGATACACTACAGTTCTATCATGTTCATATAGATTTCTTCAAAAAAATATTTTTTTTATATTTATACGTTTTTAAAACTTTTAAACAATTTTTTAAATAAAGTACATTTTTTTGAAAATGTTAAGTCGAGACCCTGTGACACAACGCACGCACTGCACCAATAGATCCAAAAGAAAAAACTATCAAGATTTAATGATCAAAATTGATTTAGTTCAAGGGCTTAATTGGGTGCAAAAATGTTTAGGGACTTAAATGATATTTTTTAAAGTTCAAGGGCATTTTATACCCATAAACTTTTTTTTTATTTCCGGCCTCTTAACTTTTAATTCCTGGCTTCACCCCTAGTACAAATAAAAACAATAATTAATTTAACACTCGGAACCAAAAGAAAAATCAATCGACTATTTCAATTATTTTCCGTTAATGATCAATAATGATTTTCGTTGATGAAAGGACCATTTGATTTTCTTCACAAAAATATCAATTCGGTGCATTTTTATGATTATTCAATTGATTTTAAAAAATTTATAAGAAAATTTCCCACTTAAACTTTTTTTTAAATTTTATAAATATCAAAAACATATAAAATGATAAATTATAAATTATTAAAAAAATTAAAAATAATTATAAAGTGTTAAAATTATATTGAAAGTTGACATTATAAAAAAATTTAAAACATAGATATTTAAGAGATCTACTAATTGATCTAGTGGCTAAGGATGCTCATATTGTCTTATATTGTATGAGTTCGAATTTTGATGTGAGAGTGTAATATTTTTATATTTATTCAAAATATTAAAAAATAGTTTTTTTAAAAATATTTGCATTATTATGTTTTAGATTTTATAAAAATCTTTTAAAAATATATTTAGTTCAGATATCAATTAAAAAATACAAATTTTAGGTATAAATTTGAAAAGGTTATCTAATCCAAATACTACATTTATATTTAAACATAATGCTAACCCTACTAAAGAATTTATGTGCGCTGGCGATTGAAAATTAATGAAGTGAAAAAGGAGGAAGTCAACTGCAAATTCCGGGCAAAGCCTTGAGAGGCGTGGCTGGGATGGGCCCTATCTTTGGCTCATTTTATTGTTCAACTATATCATTAAAACTCTTTTTCTCGTTTGGTGCCAGTAAAAAAAATGATATTCATTTTAAAATATTCGAGTTCAATCATTTTGTCTGTACGGTATATATATTGTCAAAGAGTTAAAAATATATATGAACAGATAATACCTTGTAATCACCTTTAAACTATTAAAAAAAATTCTTCATTTCAATAATGATTTAGTAGATTTTATATAATAATTATTTGATCCGTCGCCAATGGAAAGTTTATTTTTACGGCCGAAATTTCTAAAGTTGCCATGTGTCCTTAAGAGCCTTAAATTTCAATCTCTAAATTCTAAACTTTAAACTTTAGACCATAAAATATGTTCTCAAACAATAAAACCTAACCACAAACACTAAAACTCTAATACTAAACCATAAATTTTAAAAATTAGACGCATGTGAAAAACATGTTTTTTTATTGCCAACGCATAGAATATTTTTATTTTTATTAGGGAAATGTATAGATCGTTAAATTTTATTTAGATATAATATTAATTAGTATTAAGATGATGTCATTTTTCCATACATTTTCATGTTTGAATATTAAGTTTTTAATGTCTCATATTCGATTTGTATCATTTGTGGGTTCTTAGTTTGGATTTAGGTTTATATAAAAAAAATTGAACTATTGTCTCAACTAAACTTTTATTGGAAAATTCACAATACCGTAAATTTGATTATAGAATTTTTCAAATAATGGTTCAGTTGACGTGTCTTTCTAATTTTAGGTATTCTTTTGATCATAAATTTTAAAATAATGGCTCAATCGAGACCATGTTTCACTTATGTTTTTACTTGATTATTATCTAATTCGAGGGTGACCAATGAATTATATAAACCTTAGATTTATTGTTGTTTTAAACCACATCACGTATGTTCTATCCAAATTTAAGTATGGCACGTTTATGTTTAATAAAGGTCGTAATTATAACTCGGGATAATTACTCTTATTCATATTTCACTTATATTCTTATTTGATTATCGTTTAATTCGAGGGTGACCAATGAATTATATAAACCTTACATGTCTTTCAAGTTTATTGTCATTTCTCGAATGTGTTTTTAATAT
This sequence comes from Hibiscus trionum, assembly GCA_030270665.1. Taxonomy (NCBI): domain Eukaryota; kingdom Viridiplantae; phylum Streptophyta; class Magnoliopsida; order Malvales; family Malvaceae; genus Hibiscus; species Hibiscus trionum. The sequence continues at coordinate 5,370,837 of BSYR01000016.1, forward strand.
AATTAATTTCATATTTAAACAACAATAACTCGGGAATTATTTTTCAGTTTAAAAATGATGAGACAAAGTCTATACCAAAATGGTCTAAAATAAGATTCGTAAACGTCATTTTAGCACGGACTTTATCCTAATGTTTTTAATTTTTAGAAGGAAACCCCAAAAGCCATTTTTATTGTAACACGTGATTGATTTCAATGAAAATGCGGTTGAAAATGACAACTCTAGCTACCAAATTTACTTATTTTGAAAGAAATTTTAAAAGATTTTAGAGGTTTCTATCTTAATCATTTTAAAAGATATAAATTATTATATTATACTATATCTTAAAAAAGTAATCAGTTGTGAGATGCTAATTGACATAGTAACTAAGGTTGTTTATATTGTCACATCTTATACGCGTTCGAATTTTGACATGAGAATATAATACATCTCTATTTAATAAAAAGGACAAAATCCATAAATATTGCTTTAGGTCTTTTTTTCAAAAAGTATGTCCCTTCTCATTTTTTTTTCTCAAACTAGTGTATTTGCTACAGTACCCTAAAGGCTGGTTTAGGAGAGTTTGATTTTAGAGTTAAAATTACAAAAATACCTTTAAAGGTGAATTCAGGAGGCTCAAACTTTGAGATTGTTTGAGGGCTTTTTGAAAAAATCTTTAACAAATATAATATTCTGAGAATTAAAATGAGAAGTAAGGGAAAAATCTTAAAGCTATATTTGAGTAAAAATTCCAAAAAAATATCAATTTGTAAAATTAGATTGAACGTTTGGATTCATATGTTGCTTTTATATATGAATGTTTTTTTTAATTCTTACTAGCTATTTACAACGTTTGGATTCATATGTTGCTTTTATATAGGAACTAAAATCAATCACTAATGATAGAAGCCAAAAATATTATCCTATAGATTAACAAGTAATATAAATATTTATTTAATTAATTAGAAAAGTAAAAAACACTAAAATTAATAGATAAGGTTTAGACCAAAAGTATTACCAAATTTATTATTCTAACCTAAATATTTTAGAAGGGCCAAATTAAGATGAAAATAAATTGATGGGCTAAACATCAATATACATTTTTTTTAAATACTCTAAAGGTGATACAAGGTAGTATTTATTCATACATATTCTTAATCTTTTGACAATGCGCATACACCTTGTAGATAAAACGATTTGGACTCGTGTCTCCTAAGATAAATATCATCCGCTTTTCTATTGTAACACTTGTTAGATTCTAATATACATTATTTTTAAAAGTACTTTAAAATAATCAAAACGTGTAAGGGTCAAATACATTCATACCTTATTTTAAAACGATGATATGAAATTTACCTAAAAAAATATAATATATAATTAATATTTTTTTAAAAGAAGTTTATTTGGTCAAACCTTTTTTTCTTTGTGGGCCTCAAAGACTAGCTAAACCTAAAACTTTTTTTAGTTTTTTAACCTATAATAATAATTAGTACAAAGTTTATATTACCCGAACTTTTCCTCACTTATTATACATTGGATATTAAACCCTTAAGTATGTTCGATCTTATATTCTCCTATATATTATACTGACAATAATATCAATTAAACTAAGCTTAATTTAGCTAAACCTAAACTTCATAAATTAAGTGATCATCCAAGCTTTGCTTTAAAAATAAGAAAGTGAATGAGAAATTGTTATAATATGCAAAGGTTGAAGTTGTTCAGATTTAAGTTTTATTATAATTTTTGGTTTAAATTTATTTTGCTTTAAATTTCATTATATATGGATAATATTTAAAATTATTTTAATTTAGTTTAGATATATTTTTTATATTTTGTACTGGTTATTTTAATTATAATAGTACATATATATTATTTATAATTGTAATTATTTTTTTGAACAATTCCTAAGGAGAATTTGGTCTTAATGAGTATTAAACTTACAATTTAAGGGAGAGAGAAAAGTGTTAACTGAAAATTTTTAACATTTTTTAATCGCTCTAAAGATTGTTGAGTAATTGTAATTATAACGGAAGGAAAGTAACATTATAAATATGTATAATATTATTAAATTAAATGTATTAAAACTGTTTTTCTCGTACAATTAAGATATAGGGCATGAGAATTGGATGAACACAATTTGTTGTGGGGGCCGGCCTCAAATTAATTACTAAAAAATATTGTACCTAAATGAGCCCTTATTTTTTAATGTTTATTTATAGAAACCTTTGATTTTATTTATTTGACATCTTATTTTATTTTTTGGTTGTATTCCAGGTTTTTTAAAGTTTTGTTTTGACTAATTTAAATTAACTCGTGTTGTACACTTAATTTTGGTGAGTGAGCCTCCCAACAAAGATTTTCTGCATGCACAATGTCTCGAACTCGAGACATACTTAAACGATATTAAATTGCTTACCACTTGAAGCAATCTGTTGATTTATTTTTTTAACATATGGAGCAGTTTGTTATGAGATATTATTTATTTACATTACCAACAACGGGTGGCGTAGTGGGAAGAAGCAACTAACAATTCTCTGCATATTTTCAAAGAAGAATTTATTTTATTATATTTTTATTACACTTTTTATATTTTTTTCTTTGTATTAAATTTTTTATCAGCTTAAAATAAATTTAATAAGATACACTCTATCATGTGATTAAACATTCATATTCAATCTTTTACAATCAATAATATAAAATAGATGCCACCTAATTAAGATCAAGGGCTTCTACGAGTAAGCATCAAAGAATAAGGGACTTGTTTAGGTGCAAAAATATTATAAGGACTTGTTTAGATAAACTATGGTGGGTCGAGTCAGATTGGGTTCTGATTTCTTTTAAAAAAAATTATCTTTTAAAGTTGGTGTCAGTTTCATTTTAAAACGATATATATATATATTAATATATATATATATATATGTGTGGGGGTAATCTTCACTCGTGGTCCCTTTTATTTAGGTTTTGGTCACCGAAATTTAAAAAAGACTATTCGTGTCACTTACATTTGAAAACGTTTTTGTTTTGGTCATTGGACCGTTAGTCTCCGTTAGTTTTAGTTTCGGCTTATTTTGTTTTGGTCACCGATTTTAATTTTTTTGTTTAAGTCACTTACGTTATCGTTATGTTCTATTTTGGTCACTGGCCATTAATCCTCATTAATTTGATGATGTGTCGTGTTAATAAAAATGAATAATTTCTAATTAAATCCTTAAACATTTATTTTCCACCATCTTGAAACAAAAAAAACCCTTACAAAATCATCTCCAACCTTAACTTTCATTTTTACTAATGTCATTGTCGTCAACCGTTGTTGTTGCTTTAGCTACCGTCAACTACAAACGTCTACTGAAATAGTGAAATGCAACTGATTTTAACTTCGATACAGAACTGACCAAAGAAGACAGTTCAAATAATTCTGTTATTCTCGTTCGCTTATGCAATGGCTCCATTCTAAGGTTGTGCATTATTCGGTTTTAACTGAATAAACCGACCGAACTGATTTTTTTCTCGGTTAATCGGTCGGTAAATTTAAGGTAAAATCGTTTAACATTTAAGAGTTTTTTAAACTTCAGTTATCGGTTAATTAACCGGAATTATTATATATTAAATAATATATATTACATATATTTATTTTTGGTCATTAAACTTTTAAAATTATAAAATGATCATTAAATTTTTTGATATATTATAAAATGATCATTAAACTTTTATCAAATTAGCATAAAATGAAAGTTTAGTGACTAAAAATACCATTTTAGAATAATTCGGTGATCAATTGTGTAATTTACCTAAAATTTCATACCAAATTTCGGTTAATTCGAAAACCGACTGAATTAACCGATTTTTTCGGTAAGGTTAAAAATATTCAAAAAAATAATTCAGTTCGATTAACGGTTAAAATGGGGGGAAATTGGGTTAATGGATTTTTGGTAATTCGGTTTGGTCGGTTAACCGAATGCACACCCCAACTCCTTTCAAGAAATCAAAGAAAACGAAAAAAATCATTGAAAAAATTGAAGACAAATAAAGCGTTTTTGTGGTTCTAGTGAAACCTAGAATTAACAAGCCCGATTGATGGAGGGGATAAATTTTGGGAGACAAAAAGATTATATAATTTTTTTGTTTGAAGATGGTGAATTTTTTTTAAAAGTGTAGGGATTAAATTAGAAATTATCCACTTTCATAAATGTGACACATCATCAAATTATCTGGATTAATGGCCTAATGACCAAAATAGAACAGAACGATAACGTAAGTGACTTAAACAAAAAATAAATAAAATTGGCGACCAAAACAAAACAGGCTGAAAATAAAACTAACGGAGACTAACGGTCCAGTGACCAAAACAGAAACGTTTTCAAACGTAAGTGACTAAAATAGTCTTTTTTAAATTTCGGTGACCAAAATAGAACAAAACCTAAACAAAAGAGACCACAGATGAAGATTACCCTATATATATATATAATTAAAAAATTCATTACCTCATCTAATTCTGTCGGTGATGTAATTAAGGGTTTTTTTAATAAATAATCAAAAATAACTTAATGTTTCATCATCTTTTGGTTTAAATATAAAATTCCATTGTCGTATGAAAGGAGCAAGGGAAGAAAGTCTTTGAGGGTGATTTTATAATGTGAAAATGAAGAATATAATTGATGGGGAAAAAGGACATGTGGTGTGGTGTCTTTGCATTGTAGAAAAAAGGAGCGATGATTGTGGTCCTTGTGTTAATTAATGGGAGGAAGTTCCCATTTTTCAACTTATACAAAACTCCCAAACCAAAAAGCATCGACAAACTAATCAACGATGACGTTTAAGTGATAAATAGTTTAGTATTATTTAAGTAAATTATTTTAAGTTTAAAATTATGTGTACAAAAGTTTTTCGTTAGAAAACCCACCTACTAAATTTAGATGTACGTCGCAAATTGATCTGAATCAGTCAGGACATAGTCTTGAAAAATCGAGGGGGAAAAATATATATAGGCAATCTTAATTCCTAAAGCATTTCTAATTGTACCATTGGTACAAATGAGCCTTTTTGACTTGTACAATTTCCTAGCTTTTTGTTTGTTTATTCGTTTAACATTTCCCAGCTGTTTTGATGCTGATGGGTTTAGTCCTTCAGAAATTTATGGAGTGGGTTGGAATTTTTGGAACTCCTAATTATGTTGTCGGCTATCCACAACTACCTACGAGACTTTTATTCCTTCCTTTTTTAAATAAAAAACATTGTAAATTGTCGAAGACAATACTATTAAGTTACGTGAGCTTGGAAGAAAAAACTCGATCTTTATATTTTTTTTAATTCTTTGATAATTTATAAATTTTGTAAACAAAAATGCTCGAATTTAATTTTTAAGATGAATATTATTTTTTTTCTTACAATGAAATAACTCGTTGAATTCAGCATTATCTTTTTGGATGAGTCTACCACGTACGACGAACACCGATGAACACCACTAATGATGAACACCGATGAACACCATTAAATTAATTAATAAAGATTTAAAAATTTAAGGACCCATCATACAATTAATAATTATTTTTAAAAATTCAATAAAATTATTTTTTATATATATTAAAAATTTATTTTTTTTAATAAGCGTAAACTATATATTTAGTACCTCACCTATTTTCGTATTTCTATTGAACCCTCATTATTTAAATATTATTTTAATTTGACCATATTCTTTATAAAAAAATAATTTAACCCTTAACTCTCAACCTAAAACCCTAAACTATTAAACCTTAAACCCTTGAACTCTTAAACCTATACCCTAAATCATATATCATTAAAAATAATTTCAACACCATTGATTCAATTCAATGAATTGAATTTGCTCACTCAACTTTAGAGATTAATTTTGTTGGTCACTCTGTTGTTATCTCACTAACTTTTTAATGATATGGATTTTTTAATCAATTTTGACTTATTGACCTGCCACATAGAGATCAACTAATATTTTATTATTATTATTATTATTTATTAAATAAAACTCTCCACCTTCACTCCACTGCATCTCCATCTTCATCCCCGATTTTCTTCTACAGACCATCCGTCTTGAAATTTCAATTCATTCTTTAGATTATTTTTTTTCGTACATTTAGAGAGCTTGAGAAATGGATTCTAAAATTTGAGCCAGCTTCAGAAAAGTGCCTTTAAGCTACCATGGCATGTTGCAGGCAAGAAGGTTGTTGCAGACAAATAACATCACCAATTTCTTCATCTTCTTTTACAATAAGGGAGTTCAGATTCGCAAATTCAATGAATTCAATTCATTGAATTGAATTGAATCGATGATGGTGAAATTATATTTAATGGTATATGGTTTAGGGTATAGGTTTAAGAGTTTAAGGGTTTAAGGTTTAATAGTTTAGGGTTTTAGGTTGAGAGTTAAGGGTTAAATTATTTTTTATAAAGAATACGGTTAAATTGAAATAATATTTAAATAATGAGGGTTCAATAGAAATACGAAAATATGTGAGGTACTAAATATATAGTTTAACCTTATTAAAAATAAAATTTTAATATATATAAAAATAATTTTATTGAATTTTTAAAAATAATTATTAATTGTATGATGGGTCCTTAAAATTTTAAATATTTATTAATTAATTTAATAGTGTTCATCGGTGTTCATCATTAGTGGTGTTCATCGGTGTTCGTCGCACGTTGTAGAATTTTCCTATTTTTTTATTAGTAGATATTACAATTTATAGTGTAAATGAAGACGAGGGAATTAGAATTCGATATCTATTGATTTAGGTTTTAAGGACATCATTACAAATCCAAGGTAGATTGGGCCTAAATTAATTACAACGAATGAAAAATAATTGTAAGACCATTAATAAAATGAAGTACAGGAACGGAGTCGGCATAAAATTTTAGAGGAGTAAATATAAATGATTATAACATGAGGTCAATATTTGATATTTTTATTAAACAAAGAGGTATTACATTTTCATGTCGGGATTTAAACTCGTATAAAATAGAGTAAGATGAGTATCTTTAGCCACTAGGTCAATTAGTGGATCTCGATTAATATTTAATTATTAAGTCACTTATTTAAACTTTTTAAATTTAGAGGAACAAAATCGATTTCGTTTGATTTTGAAATTGACAAGAATCTAATTAGTATATGAAACTCAAAAATAAAGGTTAAACTTTTTTTCAACGATTCTTACCTAGGGGAGCGGAAGAGGAAATTTGCTTCTAATGGGTCTAAAGCCTACAACTTAGAGGAAAAAATGTGTTAATTGAGAGTTTTTAACCGTTTGCTTCAAAAATTGTTGATAAAAATAAAAAATAAACTTATATTATTTAATTTTGAAATAAACATAGACTAAAGAAACATTTAAACCGAAAAATGTAGCTCAACGCTTGATTTTTCTAGCTTCAAAACTGAGAGGAACTTAGAGTGATTGGACCAAAACATTGAGGGGCAAGACTTTCTTAGTTTTAAAATTACGAGAGATCTAAAAATTACTTTAATCCAAAAAATTTGGGAAGGTGGCATCCCCTCCCGCTCACTGAGTGTGTCATGTTAACAAATTTACATGTTGCTCCACTGCCTAATTGAGCTGAGCTTCTATTATTATAAATGTAAACCATCTCAACAACTCAATTGTGATGAATAAATGGCTTAAATAAAAATAAGGCATAAAGTGAAAAGTAGCCCCAACATTTTACATTTTAAACACTTTAACCTCTATTCTTATTTTGGTGCAAACAATCACCTAACATTTAATTTTCGTTTAAAATTGACACTTTCCTAACGTGGCATCACAATTTTTTTAAATATTATTATTTTTTGAAACAAGTAATTATTTTTTATATTTTTTTAACCAATCAAATGATACCACTTCAGCAAAGTGCCACGTGGCATCATATTATTGGTTAAAAAACATTAAAAAACAATTATTTTTTCAAAAAAGTATTTTTAAAATATTTTTAACCAATCAGATAATACCACATTAGCGAAGTTCCCAAATCCCTAAAACTTCCCAAACCTAAACTCCTAAATCACCGTCACTAAGCTAACATTTCGTATGACATGCCATTTATCTTTTTCAGCGACGCTGCGTTGAGGAAAATGACTGACTACGCTGGGCGACCAAATGGTGTGCTCAGTGGCAGCGATCAGCGCGGGAAGCAACGATGATTTTGAAAAATTGTATGGATTTAAGGGTTGTTTTGTAAAAAATGGAAAATTTCAGGATTCTCTGAAAAATTAAAAAAATTTGTGTAAAAGTTAATTGTTTTAAGTATTTAATTTAAAAAAATAAAATAAATATATCACGTGTCATGTTTTGATTGATTAACTAATTTTTTAACGGGAGTTAACTATCAAGCACCTAAAATTAACAAAATGAAACGTTAAACAACTATATTTACCAAAAAAATAATAATTTAAGCACCTAAAATTCACAAGATGTATAGTTTAGGCACTTATTTTTATAATAACCTATATAAAAGTGTCATTTTTAAGCTAAACATAAAATTTGATACATCAATCTGTAAAATATCTTATTTCCCAACAATCTAATGATCTTTTTTTTGGAAAACAAATCCAATGGTCTTATGCTCCCTTTCTTGAGAAACTCCTACATATCTAACTTTTGAATCAACAATGTGCTAAACCCAACTCAATCTCTACATACACACACAACCAAGCCTAGTTTGATTACAATTACTTTTGCAACAACTGTAATTTCTTCAAATCTGTCTAGTTTTAGGAAAATGCAACAACTATTTCAGTACTTGACGTCTGGAGTTGAAATTTTGTTTGGAGATTGCTAACAGATAGATTGTTGGGCCATGCCCTTCGTTTTGTGATCTCTAAAATTATTGGGTAGATGAGTCTTATAGCACAACTTCGTTTTGGATATTGCAACAAAAGCTACTTGCGGTGTTCAGCTGGCCCTCAACCTCCCCGCATTTGAAATTAGGATTTAGGCCTATAGCACAACTGTGTATCGACACCTATGTTCACTAATTCTGCAAAAACGCAGTCTTCCTCTCTCGGCTGCAACATTCCCCCTCCGCGACATCTTTGATTGCTTTTAAACTCTCTCTCAAGAACTTGTACCCTGGAAATCTTATGTTTCCCCTTTTCAGTGAATCAACTAGACTGGTATCGTTAGTATCACCGTCCTCCATAGAAACACCAACTATATTTTGCAAAGCAATACCATCATACAGTCTGCCACCAGTTGTGCTGCCTCATCAACCCCCCTTTAGCACAACCTTTATTTTCTCTATCTTTCGCAAAAAGCATCAACAACTTATCATAGTTAGCAATCCGTGTAGCCCTCCATTTTTTAGCACCAGGTTCTGACTGATGAAATACAATGGTAAAAGAAATACAAGCATCAACAACAGAACATGTTTAATTGTAATATGTGGTGCAGTGAAAGGAGCATCAGCACATTTACTTCTCAACATATGAACTTACCTGAGGTTCAGACATCATATGCGCCCCAACTTTAACTCATAACAACATTTTACAAGGACTAGATAATGAACCCACCAATCTGTAAATTTCCCAAGATAATCATGACAACGAGAAAGACTGTATTACTGTTACACACACACACACACATGATTATCATGACTTCGATATAGCTGGTAAATCAAAAGCAATCTGGAATAGTTAGATTGTACGGAATACACTTCAAAAAAACACTACCGACTCATTCCCCGTGAACTGAAAGGAAGTTGGCCCAACGGCAGACTCGGTGAGAAAAGAAAAGGAGGGAAAACCTGTTAAGGAAAGGACGAGTAGGTGTTGGACTTCATCTCCAAGGAACGCAAACGGCAGTCAAGCAGCAGCCTAGAAACGCGGGGTAAAAGAAAAGCCATTTTTAACTTTCCTAGTATTCTTACGCCGGCCCATCAACCTGTGCTGAAAATTTTTCAGCCATTTTCTCCCGAGTTGTTACCAAAGCTCTTATTCATTTTGTAGAAATTTTCTGACCTTTTTTCTGCTCGGCACTTCCTATATTCTATTAGGTTATGTACAAGTCTGATTCAACGGATAATTAAAATACATAACAAGATTCGTAACCATATAACGAGTGAAATTCAGTAGATTGAATGCGAAAAAAACATAATCATTTAAAAATCGAAAGATTTTTATTAAACAATATTGAAGAAGACTAATAACAATCATTAATAATATAAATCAGTATTTAAAGATAGTGTATAAACTAATTAGAATTTAAAAATCAAATAAGAGAAACGAAAACAACTCAGAAGAAAAACAAAGGACTGCAGCAACAAAGGATTAAACTCAGAAGAAAAACAAAGGACTGCAAGCCAACAGCATCAGAATATTAACATGCATTAGAGGGGCAAGCAAACAAGGGGACTAAATTCTCTACAAAAGGATTAAACTATCTTAAAGGCTTTGAATGTAAAATACACATAGAAGCAAATTTCCCATCTACAACTTTTAATTTCAAAGCGTCAAAGGAAACAAACAAGATTCAGAGTTACATTTTTCCTTAAATGAAATTGTGCATTTAAAAGCATTAACATAAGATGACCAAACACTATCACAGCCTACTTTGATCATGCTATCCTCCCCGGATCTTCCTACTCGTCATCATCTTCCTGCATTTCAAAAAAAGAAACAGACCCAATTCACTATAGTTACAAAAGAAACAGGAATATCAGTAACAACTCATAACTGAAAGGAATCGCAAAACTCACATCTCCACTGCCTTCTTCATCATCATCTTCATCATCATCATTGACCTCAGACACAGACTTCTCAGACTCCGCCTCTTCATCATCTTTCGAACCTTCAGCCTGATAGTAATCCAAAAATGTTCATAACTTTTTAAATCATTAAACAAGTATCTAACAAAAGTTTTAACTTCAAAGATGACAGTAAATTACCTGTTTCTTATTGTAGGCTTTCATGTTCTTTTCATACTCAACCTTTCGCTTCTCTGCCTTTTCAACATAGGGTCGCTTTTCCTATAATCATTCGTGTTAAATTAATCAGCATGGAAATTGCATGTGTTTAATTACCAATAAATCAACGCTGAAAATAGCAAAATACTTACTGCTTCAGACAGACTCTTCCATTTATCTCCACCAGCTTTGCCAACCTGAATTTGAAACCAAAAAGAGATTGAAAAACAAAGGAAAGAAATCCAGAAGAAAACACGAAAACTCTAGCTCATACTTACTGCAGCAACAGATTTGTTTTTAGGATGTTCCTTCTTGTATTGCACGCGAAATTCCTCCCTTAAATCACGAAACCAACATTAACAAATTAGACAAAATATGAAGGAATTTTGCAAAATCATCCTCGAAAATCAACTTTGCCATGACCATAAGAAAAACAGTTCAATTCACCTCATCAACATAAACGCCAGAGTTTTCCACGAAGCAAACGCAAGAAACCAAAAACATTAAAGAAAACAGAGATTCATGAATGATTACATGAAGACGAAGAAGGCGCTAGCAGGCCTCTTTGGCTTGTTTGGATCCTTTGCTGCCTTCCCCGCTTTCTTCGTAGCCTTCGTGGCTGGTTTCTTATTCACGGCGAGCCTACAACCGAATCAATAGAAATAAGGTCAAACAACAGGAAACGTAAATCCAAAATCATGATCAGAGCTCTTAGAAGACGCGATCTAAAGAAACGAAAGCAATACAACAATAGAAAGAGAAAAAAAAAAGATAGAAGCTTACTTAGAGCTCTTGGCATCCGACTTGGATTTACCTCCCTTCATGTTGAATCCTGCAATTAAAATCGCAAATTAGCAGTGAAACTGGCAGGAAAACGGCGAAAAAATTGTCGAAAAAACGATGAGAATCGAAGGGGAAATACCTGGTAGGGGGCTAGGGTTAGGGTTAAAGGTGGAGAAAGAGGGAAATGGGAATAGAGAATAAAGAGAGGGGATGTGTGTTGAGAATGAGGGGCCGAAACTCGAGAGGCGGAGATATTATTAAGTTGGGGGCAAATTGAAATTCAATTGCACTCGAAATGAGACTTAGGGGGGTTTAGGCGGGATTTGGAATTTTCATGCCACGTCATCGATCTGTGTGCTTTAATCTTATTGGCTGCGTGACTCCTAAGCTTTCGGCTTCCCGGGGTCCTGCTGTGTTTCCTTTGTGCTTCTTCTATGCCACTGGGGACCGGGGTGTTTTTACTTTTTTTATTCTCTTTGACTCTTTGTTTTTGTTGGGCATTGGGCTAAATAGGTATAGTACTGCGCCATGCCACGATCTCGAATCAATGGTTTGAGATTTATCAGGCCTGATCTGACTTAATCGTAGCCCAACCCATTTACGTATAAATAAATTGGGCCTTCAAACTTTACACTTCGTTATAATCTGATCCTAATCCTAAAAAATTAACCTCACCATTTCAAAATTACACCATTTAGCCCTTCTTTCATCCATTTTCAAAAGTTTTAAGAGTTATATAATGGGCATTATTAACCATTAGTTTTTGTTATAAAATGGTCACTAAACTGTTAATTGGGTGACGTTACAGTTACAAAAATTTAAATATTGAACATTTAATATTCTATATTGACACATTCAATCAATTTATTTTTAAGTTTACCCTCATTATTGATGTTTGAGGATTAAATATGTTATTATACAAATTTTCGTAATTGTCATGTCTCCTAGTTACGTCAAAAGCACAATTTATTGGAACAAAAACTAATGGGTACAAACATCAAAAGCACAATATATTGAAGCAAAGACAAATATAAAAAAGACTTAACAGTAAAAAAGGTGCTTAACCTATACCATTTTTTCAGTTTGGTGCCTAACCCTTTTTTGGGCTACTTTGGTGCCTAATGTTTCATTCCATAACTCAAATTAGGTTTTTCCGTGACGGATGCTGAAAATTTTCAGTTATCCAATAAAAACACAACATGTGGCATATTCTGGTATTTTATTTAATTTTTATTTAAAAAACATAAAATTTTTAATTTTATTAAAAAACCCAAAATATTTAATTTCTCTAAAAACCCCAAACCCAAACACCAAATCCATGAATCCCTCCCCTCCCACCATCGATTCAACCACCACCGACCACCCTTTCTTTCGTCCCCCCACGACTGAAAGCCCTATGATTTCGTCGTCGAAAATCGGTGAATGAACCGTCGATTGCTTCGTCGACGAACATCCAAAAATGAAGAAAAGAAGAGACCGATTGGGCTTCAAACCGACTGCTAGAGGTGGAGAATGTTGAACGGTAAGTTACCCGACGCTTGGGTGGTGAATGGTGAACCGCCAACGTGTGGGCGATGCTGGACGGTGAGGGAGATGAGATTTAAGGATTTGTTTGAATGAAATTAAAATTTTGGGGTTTTTTGAGAAAAGCATAATTTAAAGTAATTTAGAAATTAAATAAATAAATAAAACAAGTCATGTGTCATGTTATAATTGGTTAACGGAATTTTTTTAACGATCGTTGATGAAAAGCCCCAATTTGAATTACAGTATGAAACGTTAGGCACCACAGTGGCCCAAAAAAACGTTAGGCACCGAATTGAAAAAAGAGTATAGGTTGGGCACCTTTTTGACTATTAAGCCATATAAGAATTAAAACTTTAAATTTATTTTTTAAAATGTTCAAGTAAAGGAGGGAAAAAAAGAAAAAATGGCATGACTCCATTGAAGAAATACATCTAAAACGAATAAAATTTTTTTGCCTCTTTTCGGTGCCTATATATATATGCCTCAATATTATAAAATATTAAAAAAATTAATTTAAAGCCCTAACCCTAAATTTTAAATCATAAATAAATAATCATGACAAGAAAAGAAAAGGGAAAATAACAAAAAATAAATAAAAAGAAAGAAACTTGTAAGAAAGGGATCGTTTTTTGTTCAGGCAAAGTAACCTTCTTTTCTTTTCTCCCTTGGCTTTTGTGAAAAATTAAGCTTTGGGTTTTTTGAGTAATTGAGTTCATAGTTTAAATTCACAATGTTTATCGCCTTAAGCTTTGGTTATTGACTCTTTTTATGATCAGTGTTTTTGGTTTTTTGTATATCAGATTTTATTTATGTTTTGATTTTTGTAGGCCCTCCGCGACTGGTTTCATAGTTTCCGGCCGTAAAATCAACATCGAGAGTGACGAGGAAGTGGATGGGAGAAGAGGACTAAATTGGCATAATTTTAAAACATTGTGGTCTAATTTTTAGAATTATGATCAAATTACAACAAAGTGTGCAGGTTGAGGGTCAATATTTGTTATTATGTCATTTTTATTAATAAACATGTCAAGATCTGTTAATTTTAATAACGAATTAACTTGTTAATTTTTAAAGTCAAGTAGTCATTTTATAACCTTTTTATAGTTAAAAGACTAATAAATCATTATATAATCTAAAAACTATTTACGTATTTTACCCTTTTAATTTCAACATTTCCGTCCAACTCCACCTCGTGTTACTTTTGAGTAGGGGTGAGCGTTCGAGCGAGTCGAGTCGAGTCGAGTCAAAAAAATTCGAGTTATTCGAGTTCAATCGTCATATTTTACAACTTGAACTTAAATTGAAATTTTTTCGATTCGAGTCGATTTTAGCGAGTTCGAGTCGAGTTCGAGTCGATTCGATTTTTCGAGTTTGGTTTTAATTTAAACATTTTTCTATTTATATCTACATATATATTTCTTCATATTATTTTTCACATGTGTAAAAAAAGATTTTGAATTATATCTACATACATATAAATTGACTTATGACTAAACAATACAATGATTCTAAAAGCACAAAAATAAGAACACATTTTTCATCAAACAAGGTAAACCTGTCCAAATTTCAATTGTAACAATCAAACCAACAAAAAGAAAACTCAACCTTCCATTATAAACTACGGGCCTCGTTAAAAACCTCCTTCTTATCTAGGTAACGCTAAGACGAGACCAAAGATAGCGGAAAGAGGAAAAGAGTACCCTAAAATATATTAATAACTAAAGCAAATAACACAGTAGAGTTTAGAAAATCCAACATCACATGTCAAAAGATACAAACCAATAAAAACAAAAACATAATAGTTCAAAAAAGAGAATTGCAACAAACTTTTTTCGAGTTCCGAATTATATTGTCGAGTTTTCGAGTTTCTATACAAATTTAATTGTAATTATTTACCATGTTATAGTACGATTTGATTCTAATTTAAAGGACTTTCTCTATTCATATAAGATATGCATATATATATATATATATATATATATATTTCTTCATATTATTTTTCACATGCATAAGTAAGATTTGTAATGTTATTTAATAAAAAAATATCATCTAAACTTCTAAAATATATTTATAATATTATTTTTAAATAAGGAACTTTTAAGGATAAAGTACCGATGGGGGTATAAATGAGTCAATGAATTGATGTAAAGAAAAAAATTACAAAACAATCGGTTGAATGATCAAATTGAATAAAATATAAAGTTAAAGGGATAAATTAAAAAAAATAAATTTGTTAAAAATATGAATTGAAGTTATATAGATATTATATAGTGTTAGTGAATCATGTGGTTTAATTTTGGTAAAAAATAGACTTAAAACGAAAGAGAAATTAAAGAAATGGGAAACATTCAAAGTTGAGGGGCTAAATTACAAAAGTAGAAAATTTAATTTAAAAATATGAATTGAAGCTAAATAGGTATTCTAGTTTCTACATTGGTTTAGGAGCATGTCGTTCAATTTTGGTCAAAATTGACTTAAAGCGAAGGAGATATTGAAGAAATTAGGAAATCATACAAAGTTAAGGGACTGAATTGAAAAAATATGAAATTTATTTTAAAAATATAAATTGAAGATAAATATGTATTCTACGCTGGTTTAGGAATATGTGGTTCAAATTTGGTCAAAAATGGACTTAAAATGAAGGAGGAATTGAAGAAAAATGAAATCAGTGACTAAATTGTAAAACTGTAAAATTCGGTTTTTCGATTTTTCAATTTTTCGAGTTGGGCAAATTCCAAACCGACTCGAAATCGAAATTTTTTCGAGTTAATCGAGTTGACTCGAATAACTCGAACAACTCGAATAACTCGACTCGAATAACTCGAAATTGAAAAAAAATATCGATTTTTTCGAGTCGAGTCGAGTTTTGCTCACCCCTACTTTTGAGTTTTGAATGCAACCTGCCACAGCGACTGATGTTTCAACATGTACTCTTTGATCCTAACAAATCCTCGAAGCTTGTAAGAAAGGTTGTTTTCTATAATTTCATGTCCTCGAAGCTTTACTTTTTCCTTCAAAACAACAAAAAGCGCCGCTGCTCCCCTTTTTTTCATTCTTGATTTAACCGACTATCGACAATATTTAAAGTGTTGATAGTCGATCCTTAGTGTTTTTTTTTCTTTTATTTTTTTTATGTTTTTAGTTTTTATTTGTTTAATAAAAATATCTGTTTCAGTGACACGCTTTTTCTATGTCATTGAGACACTCTTTTTTTGTTTTTGTGATACATTTCTTCTTCCGTTTGGCATGGTTTCACATATCTTTACGGTCGTTTGGTGTTCATACAGATATCCTCACGACACTTATTTTCTGATTTGAATTTGTCGGTTGTCATAGAAAGCTTGATTCTTTTTTACGGTTGTTCGCTCTTCTTTTACATTTTTGGTTTCTCTGTTTCTTTTGTATGAGTTTTTAGTGAAATTTGTCTTTATTTTTCTCTTTTATTCGAGTATGCTGTATTTATAATTCCTTCTTTTATTTTTTTTATTGAATCCAGATGCTATTGATAAAAAAAATCCTCAAAAACTTTCGGTCACGAAAGCAAAAACCCTGAATAAGTTATTATTCTCAAGGGCGTAAAATGTTTTTATGCGCTTATTTTGATATTTTGTCTGATAGTAATATCTGTTGATTGCAGTATTAGAGATTACTTTATTGCTAAATTTATTTAATGTAATAGATATCCATTAATAAGGTTGAAAAAATGAGTGAATTTTTTTTCGGTGAACTATATTTCTTAGTGATCAAGTAATGTCCATCATCTGTTTTCACACTACATAGCAGATAATTACTGCTTGCAAAGGCAATCCAGAAATATTTTTGAAGCCGAACAGGCGTACACATAATACATGTAGATCCACCAGTGGCGATATCGATGGCAGTTGCATCAATGCACTTGCTGTAGAGCTTCAATAACCAATAATATAATTATATAAATATATAAAAAACCAATGGTCAATGATAGCAATTATTTGATTAACTGAAACTGCTACAAGCCTACAACATATCTCTCAAGGCTCAGTTTATTTACACAGGACAGAAGTAAGCACATGAAAGAAGAAAGAAAGTAACAAGGGTCGAACATCGAATCCTGTCAATCCGTACAAGACAACACGAGTTATCTCGGATGTACAGGATTTAATGACTTGTAAAAAAATTACATGCTGCATGATAAGCATGTCCTTAAACGTGGAATGGATGTTAGCCTGCAGCTACATGGGAGAAAAATGCCACCACCATTTTGCCCTCCAATGTCTTTATGCACAACCTCTTTCATCTATCTGATTGTTTCATCAATTGCCATCCAGCACACCCTTTAGAAAATTAAGCCCTTCTGCTGATATGCTCCTCCGAACACGGAATTGGGGTATTTCTATTCGAGGTGGAGGGTCAGCGGAGAAGCAAACCACGATTACTGTTAAATTATCGCAAGTGTTGCGTTTCAGTGCCTCCCTGACAAGTTCTCTCGAACATCTTTCAGGGTCATTGTGAAGCATCAGTTCCTTCCTTGCCATAGTCACAGCACACTGGCTACTCATAACATCCCACAGCCCATCACATCCCATTATCAAGAATTCATCCTCCTCACTTAACTCTGTCTCCTGCAGCTCCGGCTCTGCACTTAAAGGACAGGCAGATCCTTTTGGCCCCTTCATGTGCCAATCTCCGAGTGCTCGTGCCACAGATAATTGACCATTGAGGTAGCCATCATAAATTACTCCGCCAAGCTTCTCAATTCTTAGTCTTTCAGATGTGCAATTAGGTTTGTGGTCCTTGGACATTTCTATCGCTCTACCTCGTCTTCCCAACACAGCTCGACAATCCCCCGCATTTGCAATTATCAAGGTCCTGTGAAGAGAAAGTAATGTTAGCCTTCAACTAAATCCTTGCTTTCTCAATACAACATTATAGACTTGTAAACGACTTTGACTTCAGGTTCGACTTGTAAACTAACATGTCCTGCCGATGCCTGCAGAAGTTTTGTTTATTCTCTACCTCTAAATTTATTTTTCTAAGCAATTAAAACTCGTTATAAACGGCTTTCCCCTTAACCTCACAAAACGAACACCATATCAAGTTTCTAAGATGAATGAAATCCTTGGACAATTTAACATTGTATACAAGTTTTAACTTACTTGAACGTCTTCTACAGAATCGTTTGCAATGTTAGAAGAAAATGCTTCAATTCATTAGCTTTTTGCCTTCATTTTTCTAAATATTCCTTACATGAAACATTTTGAATAAAACTAATAAACGTAATTTACCATACTTGTTTTAATGCAGACCTTTCCGTGTCATGACTCAATGAAGAAGGAAATTAACAAATGTAATACGCCATGTCTTGTTTCAATGAAGACCTCATGTGATGACTTGATGAACAATACCTAAAGGTAAAATTACCAGTGCAGATCTGTTGTTAACTAACCTTCCGAAAATAAATGCAATTAATGCAGTGGTGCCGGAGGATATATCAAGAGAACTAGCATCTGCAAATGAATAATCAGCTCTTAGAAAAGCACTCTTGATTGCCTTCTCCACACAAATTGGAAAATGTGAGTCTTCAACTATGAATTTAAGGATATTTTTCCTAATAAATAAGGCTGCATCTGTTCCTCCATGACCATCAAAAACCTGTCCACGTGCATTGGTAAGAATCAGTTCATGAGTATGGCAAACTATGACTCCAATGCCACCTTTCAAGGTAATTAATTGTAAATGAGAGAACAAACAAAATGTAATAGAACTGACATGTCCAGACACCTGAAACCTAGCCACGAAGTAGCAAAGTATAAGAAGGCAGAAGATCAAAGGGAGAAAACTACTATAAAGTAATATCCATTAAGGACAAAGGATTGTGTGCTTCAAAAACTTATGGTATTGCTAACGTAAGATCTAGCTGCAGTTTATGATGTCAGAGATGATAAATATATTATCCAGAGTGTT
Source organism: Hibiscus trionum (assembly GCA_030270665.1). Taxonomy (NCBI): domain Eukaryota; kingdom Viridiplantae; phylum Streptophyta; class Magnoliopsida; order Malvales; family Malvaceae; genus Hibiscus; species Hibiscus trionum. The sequence continues at coordinate 5,389,995 of BSYR01000016.1, forward strand.
CATTTTCTTTGAAACTTGTGCTTGACATAACATTTGGGCATGGTTATAGGGCTATGGTCCTCCAAATATATGGAAAAACTTAAGAAGAAAAAAATAAGTATACAGTGTTGGGCACATAATATCAGATACTCCCAAGTTAGGTTAACATAAGTGTTACGGGATAACGGCAAGTATAACAATCGCACAATAAAACAAGAACACCAAGATTTACGTGGAAGACCCTTAACGGGAAAAACCATTGACAAAGAGGAGAAATTCACTATAATATCAAAATAATGCAAGAGAATGAGTTTGGGCGGGCTAAACTGTTTGTGACTTCTAAATGGCTCACTAAAACCCTAATCTGCATTAACTATTTATAGGATTACAAAGGAAACTTGTGTAGCAAAAGATCTACTCAAACAAGGTTTCTTACTTTAAACTAAAGTCTAACAAAAGAAGTAAAGTCATGTATGGACTGGGCGTGTGGCATGCTCCATACCCCTCCCGCAAACTAACGCATGTGGTTCCTACGTTTTTCCTTTTTTTTTTCTTTTGCACCCTCCTTTTGACATGGATAAAATATGTAGATTTCCTTCTCTTTTTCGAGTGGAATTCGCTCCAAACACCGCAGCTAAACAGTGACGGATCTAGGAAAATTTTTTAGGGTGGGCACATATAAAATCTCAAAATTTCAAGGTGGGCACAAGTCATAAAAATTTAAAAAATCTAAAGATTAATTCATAAAAATTAAAAAAAATTAAAGCTAAATGTGTAAACTATAAAAAGTTCATGGTAGGCACATGCCCATCCAACCATTAAGCTACGTCCGCCACTGCAGCTAAACCTTCCTCGGACCTCAATATTAACCACACAAAGGTAAATATAGAGAATGATATAGGCAGAAGCTATATCAATGAGGAAACATGTTTTTTACTGACTAACAACAACCAGGCAACGTAGACAACAGTGGCGGATGCACCCAGCCCTGTTGGGGTGCATCCGCATACCCATTTTTGAAATTTCTTTAAAAAATAGGTTTAATTTAGTGTTATTTTTTTTGGAAAAAAAATAATTTTGTTTAGTATGCAGAGGAAAATTTTATTTTTGCATACCCATTTGAGAAAGAAAAAAATATTTTGGACCCCCATTTTTAAATTTCTAGATCCGTCACTGGTAGACAAGCTGAAACTAAATGCCATTAAATAAAGTTCCCTACTTGATATGATAGTTAAGAGGTTCAGTAAAAGACTACTTATAAAACACCATCATCGGATGATATATGGAAGATTCTAACATGATCATACCCCGTAGAAAGCTCCAGGAGAAGGAACCTCTGCAGTTGTCCCCAAGTGTCCAATAAGATCATCTATGCAAATGTGTTCATCCTCCATATACTGTTTAGGTCCCATTTCAGCACAACTTCCTGATCGTAATACGGGCAAAAACTCATTCTTTTCATCAGAAGATGACTTGTGGACTATAATACCAATATCCAATTCCTGGAGGAAAAAGAAATGTGTGAGGAAAGGAAGGGAATATAGAATCTAGCAGCCACATAGATTAAACAAGTGGGATGAAATTGCTAAATCTGATTTTATCTTCAGCCACTTCCGAATTAATGATCCAACAAAACATCAAATTAAATCAATTTAAAGTCTTGCTGAAGTTGATAAGTTTCAACAAAATACAAACAGTTATCGAATTTTTCCGAACAAAATACAATCTTTCTTTCTTTCTCCTAAAGATCACCACTTCAGGATTTTATCATTTATAAATTTCGGCAGGTTTTTATGAGCAAAAACAAACCTAGATTGAAATGGATTACAATTACATGTAAATTTTCTAAGCAACTTAAAACTAATTAATAAGCCTTATGACAAAAGTTCAGATTTTATGTTCATTTAAAAAGTCCTTAAAGATGAGGCAGGCTCATGATATTCGATAATGACCAAAAGAGGGATCAGAAGAGATCAAACATACCAAATTAGCCTCGGCAATCAACTTTGCCGAACCCATGGAGTGACACATAACCGAGAGGTGGCGCGGAGGTTTACCAAGGGAGATTCGTTTTACGTTATCCGAATTCTCATTTTCCATATCTGATACATTATCCTTACCATAATCATCTTCTATGATTCCACATGGAGGTGTAAAATCCATATCCGCTGCCATATTCCTTTTCCAACCATAAATTAAAGATCTCGAACAAACCCTTTCAAGTTCTAAAAAGCAATCCTTTCTCTAAAATTCAAAGGCAAAAGGTTCTGAACACAACCAAATCCTGAAGCAACTTATCAGTAATCTTCCAAATATAGCAAAACTTTAGTTTCTTACCACAGAGATAAAATAACCTTGACGAAATCACAACCTAAAGGAATATTATACTTTGTGCAGCAACAATTCAGAAATATGAGAAAACCAATTCTTTGGGTAAAGATGTAATAATTCTGAAATATCAAGAACCGGAGTCAACTTAGAGATCAAACTAACCTAACCCAGATGGCATCAAAAGAAAGAAAGAAAGAAAAATTCAAACTTTATAGGATAACTAAGCCTTCATTTACCTTTGAATCACTCGAGCATTTCTCCAAAAAAGAACCCCGGATCAAAACTCTAGAGAAAATAAGCGAAATCCCCACAAAGGTAAAAACTTGGTGTAGCTGTTGTTAGTTCTTTGTTGCTAATGCTATGTGGATGGTCACCGGCGATTCCAGGTAATCCGGTGGATCTTCTAAGCTGTCGCGTGCCGAATAATGGCGTTTCTGGCTTTTAATGATTGGTGGAAGTCTGAGTTGACCGGTTAGTTCCGGCCCTAACTTCCTAGCCGTTGGATCCCTTTTTCTTTTAGCGGTGTGAAAGGTGGGATGAGAATGGTCACGCTAGGTTCGTTAACGTCCGTTAACGGAGCTCCCGGGGCAGACGTGGCAGGTTTTGATTGGAAGGAAGTTTTAGATAAGTTACAACTTAGTACAAGCAATAGAACACTTGAGTTGAGTCTAAAATGTTTAAATATGTGAAAAATCTCTATAATATTTTAAAATTTAAAATTAGTTATTTTATTTTAATAAAATTTAGTTTTTGTATTTTTTATTTAAAAAGTATCGCCTCTCTTTTAACTTCGGTCTAATTATTGATATAATAATTATAAAAAAAGTAAAATATGTTTTTAGTCTTTCTGCGTTATATCTTCTTCATCAATTTGACCATAAAAAAAAATTTGACCATAAAAATTATAAATGTTAATGATTAAAAAAATTTATATTATTTAATTAATGACATTTTACTAGATTTGTAGTTATCTTTTAAATCTTTAAATAGATTTTGGATAGAATTTAAGGTGAAATTTATAAAATGGTAAGTAAACTATCTTAAAATATTTATTTTAGTCATCGAACTTTCAAAAGTTATAAAATAAGCTTTAAACTTTGGATGTTGTTACAAATGAGCATCTAACGTTAATAACTTACGACGTTCTGGCTATACAACTAAAGTACTTAAGTCTAAAAAAGACTAGGCTACTAAAGTAATATATTAGTTGTTATAAAATGGTCATTTAACTTTATAAATGTTATAAAATGGTCATTAAACTTTATAAATGTTATAAAATGGTCACTGAACTATTTAATTATTAAAAATGATCATTGAACTATTTAATTGTTACAAAATGATCATTAAAATATTTAATTGTTAAAAAATGGTTGCCTATTACATGCCATACTGTAAATTTTTATTGTTGTTGATTTCAAGAGACTTTGTTTCCAAAAATGTTTCAAATGAAAGAATGAAAGGATTTTTGGTTTCCAAAAGTATTTCTTGAAAGAAAAAACCCTTCAATTCCTTTAATTTGAACGTTTCTTGAAAAAAAAATATTTAATTCGAAAAGATTTTTGAAAACAAAAAGCTCTTAATTTATTTCATTTGAAACGTTTTTTAAAACAAAGTCTTAAAATTAATAGTAAAAAAAGTTGTAGCATAACCTGTAATAATCAATCATTTTGCAACAATAAAATAGTTCAATGATCATTTTGTAACAATCAAATAGCAAGTTTACCATTTTGTAACAATTAATTAGTTCGATGACCATCCAATAACATTTACTACTATACTACTTAGTTGCTCAGTTAGCCTGTTGTTAGGCCGTCAATTGCATCTAATGACTCAATGCTCATTTTATAACAAAATTTAATGTTTATTTTGTAACTTTTAAAAGTTCGGTGACTAAAATGAATATTTTATGATAATTTAGTGACCATTTGTGAACTTTACCCTAAAATTTAAGACAAGTATAATTACAAAGATTTAAATAGAGTTTATAATTTGAATAAGAATATGGCTTCAATAAAGATAATTGGATAAAAATTGTGATCAATGTATAATTTTTATAAATTTTTGGTTTAAAAGTGACTTATGAGCCACTTATAAATAAGTCCATTATTATTTGTGACTGCTCCTAGTAATAATGTTTTTAGAATTCGAACTTATTTTTTTTTATTAAAAGTATAATGTATCTTACCAATCCACTACATTCATGCTGCATATGTATATGTGTGTGTGCGCGCGCGATAAGTGTAATTGTATGTATGTGTGCGATGAATGTAGTGATAATATACATTGTATTCATAATGAAAGAATTTCTCGAGATTTTCTTGCAATACCCTTCTTCTCAACATTTACATGGTCAACAACTGATGCAAATAAGTAGTGGCGCATGAAGTGAAATGTGATTGAGCTTGTCCTAGAGCATTTTGGTAGCCCTTATGCTTGTTGGTACAATTACAACGTTCATCCATGACTTTGAACAAAAGGAGGCAAAAATCAAATCTGAAAAATTAAGATGAAAGGCTTAATTACCCGGCAAATATTATGTTTATATGAAGTACTCTTGGACTGCCACATGAGCTATCATGTCACAATTTTAAACTATCCAACTTGTCTGTCTCTTTACACATTTAAACTCATCAAGCGATCCTAGTAAAGAAAAAAGATGTTGTTTATCTTAAGTTATATAGGTTCGAATAGATTGTTACATAGTATGTATGAGTTATTAAAAGGGTTAAAATTAATGAATAAATATTATCTTATAATCACACCAAAATATTCAAAAAGTAATAATAATATGTTCATGCATACCATTAATGTCTACTTACAAAAGTTACAGATAATATGGTAGGGATCATCAAATCACAAAACTATCAGATGCAAATACGATTTTTAGTATATGTTATCCGTGTACAAAAACAATCTCATAGGCTTCCCATTTTTAAATACTTAGTGCGGATAATTGTTAGAGGCCGAACGTTTGAATGATTGTTGGTTTAATTCGACAACCAAGTCCAATGTTCATACGAAAGCAGTGAGAAGTGAGAACTATATCGAACCCTTAGTTATGACTTATGATAATAGAACTCTTCTGCTTTCTTTTATGACTTTACTTATATCTTCACACTAAAAAATTAAGTTTAAGATTTAAGGTTAATGTTTAAGGTTATAATTTAAAATTAAGATTTAGGAAATTTAGCGTATGGCGCGTGTTTTTAGAATTTAGAATTAGGATATAGAATTATTAGTGTCGTAGCATAAAAAGAGACACCGAAAAGGACATAATATTTTTGTCCCCTGATCAGAGGTATTATTTTTCTACAGCATAATGCTAAAAAATACCCCTAACAATTGACTAAATAGTCATTATGGTCCTATTCTTTTTTTAAAGCGATTTAACCCTTAACATTTCACTTTGGGTCAAAATGACCCCTATGCAGATGAAAACTGTTAGTCAATTCACGTTAAACAACTTGAAATGACTTAGTAGAATAACACGCTGGAAGGAAAAATATTTTATATTTTATACAATTTTTAAAAAATATTTTTTGACTGGTGTGTTATTCTGTAAAGTCATCATATTTCTCTATATGACATTGCTATCGTGGCGTGCACTGCCATGTAGGATTGCCACGTCATTTCAAGCCATGTACCGTTGGTTAACTAACATTTTTTTATCAGTAAAGAGGTTGTTTTGACCCAAATGAAATGTATTCAACCAAACATTAGAGGTATTTTTTGACATTATGCTTTTTTTTACTAATTTTCTTACTTTAGATAAAATGTCAAACTTGTCATCAAAAGAATCTAATACGATGTATGTGTTTATTTTTTTAATTAAGCTTTATTTTGACGCATGCTTCACTTTTATTTTGTTGTGATGTATGTGAAATTAAATAAATATAACATTTTGTGTCGGTTCGAAATTTGCTCACTCTACTGTTAGAAACTAAGAATTTCTAGAATTTGATACCAAATGATAGAAGATACGTAGCATAAATCGATTTATCTTGAGATCCTTTAATGAATATACTAAAAGTTTAAGAACATGAAAAGAAAGAGTAAATATCCTCTGTCTCCTAATCATGCCTCCATTTATACTTCTTGTTAAAAAAATACTTAAAAATTAAATTAGGAACCATAACCATAAATTCTAAATTTTAAACCCTACACACTAAAAAATACACCATACCCTAACTTTTCTATACCTAACCCTAAACTCTAAACTTCTAATTTTATTGTGGAGGCATAATGATTAGGAGTAGACGATTTCCACATAAAAGAAATTAAGATTAATGTTCCTAAATGATATGAAAGAAAATAAAAGACGAATTAAAGGAAATAAAAAATACATAAGAGGGAAGAGCTTGATAACATGGTGTGCATGTTTAAAAAGACTAGGGTTGGTGTCGGTAAATATAATTTGGGTATTAAAATTTAAAATGTTTATGAATATTTTTTTTAAGTAGCGAGGATAAACAATGAGGGTCAATTTTTTAAGGGATATTGATATTTATTTAAAGTTGTGTTGGTTTTATTTTATAACATAATTTTATATTAAATTTAAAAGAAAAAAGTTTTCTCCAAAATTTTTGAATGCCTTATGATACTTCTTGGTTAAAGATGGATCCACTCATGATCTAAACATTTAAAAAACCTTTACAATTTGCTCCAAGGCAATTAGATAAAAATTTTGAAAGAAAATAAAAGCTTTTAAAAGACTTTTGAATAAAATAATTTGTAAGAAGAATTAAATTGTTGAATAAAGACGTAATAAGGCAATTAGATGTGTTTTTTTTTTGCTAGCAACGCTACCGGCTGCTCTTATCGAATCAACTAAACTGAAGCTGAAGAGCAGTTTCAATGGTAACCTCTTCAAACATACGTTACCATCGCGAAACAGTTCGTGGTCCGATCTATCGGAATAAGATTTTGAGCATCACTCAACAATTGCAATACAATCATGCAACACTTGTCCTACCATGTAAATCTCAAATTCCAGTATACTTGATCTTATTCTGCAGCTATATGTATTGGATTATTCATCTGATCTTTCTTTCAATGGATGACATGACCAAAGTTAACAAGTATTTCTTTCTTTTTCTTTATAATACTCTATATAATAGAAAGGATGAAATATGGTGGCGGAGTGCGTATTTGGTTGCAGAGAAAATGAAAAGAATGAAAAGATTTTCAAAAACAATCAATAGGTAAACAAATGGTCCAAAATAAAGAGCCAGGTTTCGTGGTGTAGTTATCACGTCAGTCTAACACACTGAAGGTCTTTGGTTTGAATCCCGGCGAAGCCAATGAATATTTTTGTGGCCTTTTTCCTCTTAGGAGAGAAAATAAAAAGAAAGCGCCGTTGCCGGGGATCAAACCCAGGTCACCTACGTGACAGGCGGGAATACTCACCACTATACTACAACAACTTAATTGATGATTACATTACTTTAAGGGTGCGTTTGGTTCACAGAATATATAATTACCTCTGGGAATGAGATTTCCGGAATGTAATATTACCTTGGGAATTTTACATTACTTTGTTTGGTTTATTTGGCAGGAATGTAAGATTATTGTGTTTGGTTGGAGAAATATAAGATTACTTAGAGGTAAAATTTACCAAATTATCAATGTGTTATATTTTCTTTCTGACATGTTAAACTTTCAATATTAAGTTAAAAATATCTACATAAAAAGTCATATAACTATTTTTGTTATACTATCTAAAATTTACAAAAATTATATATTTATCATATCATTAATATAACTATTAGATTAAAAAATTAAAAATATTTTTTTATATTTTCATATCTTCGTTACTCTCTATTAACATAATTTTGTGAATTTCCAAATGTCAAACGTTTAACATGTTTAATTTCTTAATTTTTCTATTTCTTATGATAGATTGTCAAATAAATTAAAGTAAATAATAAAATAAATCTAAAAGTTGTAAAACAATGATAAAAATTTTAAATCATAAATTTAACCTACTAAAATGTTTTATAACATGATAAACATCTTATAAATCAAAGAATAAAATTAAAAACATCAGCTACTAACTTATTAATTCTCAAGCAAATATGCAATCCACCATATAATCTATAATCATCATAAATATAATATTAATAAAAATACATTAAATACTAAAACAATATTTAAATAAGTGTAACACCATTTAAGTATTAAATTAATATTGTGTTAAAATATTTAATTAATTTACACCACAAATAATTAATCATCTAATTAAAAATTCAAATAAAGGATCTATATGAACAAAATTCATTAACTTAAGGATAATATAGTCCAAATGTGTGGGAATTGACAAATACCTAAGAAATTGGTGGGAATGACATTCCCACCATTTAGGGGGAAAAGTGGCACTATTGGGAAAAGATTATTACCCCATAGAGGGAATAGTCTCAAACCAAACATGGAAATGTTATTCCGGAAAAGATTATTACCTTTGGTAATAATCTTTTCCATGAACCAAACGCCCCCTAAATCTATAAAAACTATAACTAACTGTAGGTTACTATACATAATAACCATAAATTATTGCATTTAAACGATGTTCTTATATGTTTTAGATGAAGCCATAGTGCCAGAGTTTGCATTCAGTTGGTTGGATGACAAGGATACATTCAAAGCTGGAGAAACTGTAACAATCAAAATCAAAGTTCTGGAGAATTTTGATACTAAAGTAAATGCTTCACTTGATAGAACAACTTTTAGTCCTTCAATCACAGTAAATGGGAAGACATGGAATAGTACTTCTTACATATCTAGTGTTTTTTTAGACATCAACGCGGATCCTAGTTCTTGGCAGATTGTTATTCGCAGGGCCGGTCCTGAGATTTTAAAGGCTCGAGGTGAACTGAAAAATTAGGCCCCTAACAACAAGTCTTAAAAAAATTAAATTTCAAGAATGGCTCCTAATAACAATATTTTAAAAATGAATTTTAAGAGTAGACCCTAAACAAATATTTAAAATTTTTAATTTTAAGAGTATGCCTCTAATAACAAATGTTGAGAAAAGATGAGTATCTAATAACAAGTATTGGAAAAATTAGATCCTAAATAACAAGTATTGAAAAAAATTAGATCCTAAGAACAAATATTAGGAAAATTGGGCATCAAATAACATGTATTGAAAAAAAAGTGGACCCTTAATAACAAATATTTAAAAAAAATGAATTTTAAGAGTAGCTCATAATGATAAAATATTGAGAAAATTGAGCCTCTAATAATAAGTATTGAAAAAATTGGACACCAAATAACAAGCATTGAAAAAAATAAATTTGAAGAATATGTCCCTAATAACAAATATCAAGAAAAATTGGGTCTCAAATAACAAATATTGAAAAAAATTGGACCCCTAATAACAAATATTAAAAAGAATTAAGAGTAAGCACATAATAACAAATATTGAACCTCTAATAAAAAGTATTGAAAAAAATTGAGTCCCAAATAACAAGTATTGAAAAAATTGGACCCCTGATAATAACTATTAGAAAAAATTAAACTATAAATATTTAAGTAGTATAAATTGAAAAAAAATAGTCCTCTATCTAATATTATAACCAAACTTTAAGCCATTTTTTATTATAATTATTTAAATAATAAAAATAAAGAAAAATAAGACCATGAGCGGTCGACCGGTTCGATCTTTCTTAGAGTCGGCCTTGGTTATTGGGTGTCATGTAACACCCCTTAGTTAAAGATGGCTCTGCCAATGACCTAAACAGTTCAAAAATCATCTCAATTCTTTGCAATGCAATTAGATACTTTTATTACATAAACATTTTCAATTCGTCGCAAAGCAATTATGGTGTTAATTAGGTTTTTTGGATCAAGACATTTTCGTCTAATATTTCATAAAAATGAGTTTAATTTTAATTTAAATTGTTTGACTTTGTCTTTTTGGTGTCATGTGACACCCCTTGGTTAAAAATGGCTCCGCTCATGACCTAAATAGTTGGAAAATATTTCAATTCGATGCAACGCAATTAGATACTTTTATTAGATAAACATTACAACTTGTCGAAAAGCAATTAGGGTATCAATGGGGTTTCTTGGATCAGGACATTTCCATCTATTATTTTATACAAATGTGTTTAACTTCAATTCCAGTTGTTTAACATTCTATAAAAAGTGACACCCCTTGGTTAATGATGGCTCCGCCCATGACCTAAACAATTGAAAAATATCTCAATTCGATGCAATGCAATTAGATACTTTTATTATATAAACATTACAATTCATTGCAAAGCAATTATGGTATTAATGGGGTTTCTTGGATCAGGACATTTCATTTTATACAAATGTATTTAACTTAAATTCCAGTTGTTTAACATTTTATATAGCCAACTAGCCTTTTTTATTTCAGTAATTTAGGCACTCTTTGATCTTGAACGTGTTTAGAATGCATTGCAAACTAAGAAAGAAAGAAAAATGACGTCCAACAAAGAAACCAAGTGAACATTCCGATCCCAACATTACAAATTGCAAGGTCATTCCAGTTAGAGCTCAGTTCTACGGTTTGGAGCAAAATATTATGCCTACTTTAGCACTTAATATTACGGAGGTTTTGAAGATCTATTTATTTGCTGAGTTGAAATATATAATTTTTGGGAAGATGGTGAAAAATAAAACTTTAAAAGTTTGGGGGTTAAATCCGAAAGACATCACAAGGAACTTATAGTGACCATATCGTGTCCGGAAAGCTGTTTTGAACACATCAGAATCCTTAACCTTGAGTTGGTAGTAACCAGATCTCAGGTCTATCTTAGAGAAAACCGTAGCTCCTCGGAACTGATTAAAGAGATCATCAATGCAAGGAAGGGGATACTTGTTCTTGATCGTTAGCTTGTTCAGCTTTCGATAGTCGATACAGAGTCGAAGTGTCCCATCCTTCTTCTTAACAAACAGAACATGAGCTCCCCAAGGAGAAACATTAGGTCGTATGAAACACCGATCTAACAATTCTTGCAACTGAATTTTTAACTCTTTAAGCTCTTTCGGTGCCATCTGGTAAGAAGCCATAGACACATGAGCTGTACACGGATAAACCTCGATGTCAAACTCAACCTCATCACGTTTCGGTGGTACGCCTGATAATTCTTTTGGAAAAACATCTGAAAAGTCTCTCACAACACGAATCTTATCTAATCCGAAATCAGACTGTCTCGGATCAAGAATGTAAGCAAGATAAGCAATGAACCCAATTCTTATCATTTTCTCAGCTTTGAGAGCCGAGATGATAGTAGACAGAAAACCTTTGCGCTCCCCAACAAGAATCACCTCACGATCATATGAAGTTCTATGGGTTGCCCTTTTCTTTTCACAGTCTAGAGTAACTCGGTGAGATGACAACCAATCCATACCGAGGATAAGATCGAACTCCCCAAAGGGTAACTCCATCAAATCAGCTGGAAAGATCTCCCCTTGAATCTCAAGAAGACAATTCATGTATACTCTAGTGACCTCAACATGATTACCCACTGGACTGTGCACGGTAACAACACTAACAGTATCCGCAACAGAAATTTCAAGTCCCCAGATACAGAACTCGCAACATACGAATGGGTCAAACCATTATCAAGCAATGAAAAATATGAGATAGAATGAATAGAGAAAGTACCGATAATATCTGACTCATCACGATCCTCGTGCCTCATGGCAGAGTAAACTAACCTTGGCTGTCTCGTCCCTGATCCTGCTGATCCTCTACTCTGTGCCGGTCTACCTCTACTAGCAGAACCCGAAGTAAAAGATCGGACATGTCCTCTCCCCCTAGCGGGAGTCTGTACTAATGCCTGAGACTGGCTCGGTGCATAAGCTGATGGAGGTGAAATCGAACAATCTCTGAAAAGATGCTCAAATGAACCACATCTGAAACAAGCCCCCGTCTGTTTACTACACTCGCCTGGATACCACTTCTTGCAAAATGAACATTGTGACACCCCACGAGTAACAGTCGAACCCCCAGCACTAGCAATCGAAATAGTAGAAGTCACTGGCGTAGCTCTGGAATAACTCTGATGATCTGACTCATCCCTGGCTCTCTTCCTAGACTGATTCCCCTGACTATGCTGAACTGACACCGACGCTGGCCTCTTACCTCAATCAGATCCATGAGACTCAAGTTGTTTCAGCTCTGTCTCATTCCGCTCGGCGGTCCTAGCTCGTCGAGTAATCTTCTTATACTCCTTATCCATATGCAGAGCAACACCGACTTTAATCGTAGGACGAACCCTTTCAGAAACCAATCACATTTGTCCCTTTTAGTGGTCACTAACCCGGGGACATACTGAATCAATCTCAGAAACTCAATCTCGTAATCGTTCACAGACATATCATTCTGTTTCAGATTCATAAAATCATCCCGACACTTGGCTATAAACTCAGCTCCGACGTAACGATCACGGAATGTTTGTCAAAAATGATCCCAAATGACCTGACTAGCTGGAATAACATGCTCCTCAACCTCCCGATGATATAGTTTGATATTAAGCAATCCGAATTCGATACATGTTGCATGGCATACCAACATACTGAACAAGTCAAACACAACATATCAACATAATATATCATAACCATACAATATCAGATCATGTCATAATCACAATTTAGTCCATCAAACATATATACATGCATAACACTGTAAAATAGATAGCACAATATAGAACACACCTAAGACAGCTAAACATTCAACGTCGATGATGACGTCTCCCACGCTCAGCTCTAGCACTAGGTCGGACAAAGTCAACACGAGCAGATCTTAGGGATTGAGCAACAGGAGGTCGTCCAGGTGGAGGAGGAGGAAGGATCTCAGTATCCGAGTCAACGTCGCCCCATAACTCGAAATCAGATGAAAAATAAAGAAACACGGCGGCGCACGTAAGAACTCGAATGGTTTTCGAACCGTTTTTGAGCAACGGTAACCGGAGAGGGAAAACGGCGAAATGGTTTTGGTCGCACGGCCACGAGGAGTCGATTTCCGGTCTCGGAACGAAGAACAGTCGTCGATAGGGCCTTGGCCGAAACAAAATCGGAAAAAATGTGGGTTGGGGTTTATTTTTGTGCGAGAGAGAAACAAAGACTGGTGAAGGTTGTGGCGCACTAATGGAAAAAGGGCTGAAAACATTCAATTTATACCCTAACAAAAGGGTTAATTACATGGCGTGCCATTATACTTCTTAGGGTTTACGGATTGGCACTTAAGTTTTGCAACCTTTGCAATTTGGTCACTAAAATTTTGAAAATTTCCAATTTAACCACTGCAATTCCATTAGGTTTTCCAATTAAAATTCCCAATTATTAGGGTTTTTAATTAGGGATTTAATCAATTAGGGTTTCACAATTAGGCAAAATTTAGGGTGTTACAGTTGCATAGTATGTATAAATTATTAAAGGAGTTAAGATTAATGAATAAATACTATCTTATAATCACACCAGAATATTAAAAAAAATAGTAATATGTTCATGCATACCATTAATGTCTACTTACAAAAGTTACGGCCAATATGGTAGGATCATCAAAACACAAAACTAAGGACGTAAATACAATTTTTAGTATAAGTTATCCATACACAAAAACAATCTCACAGGCTTTCGATTTTTAAATACTTAGTGCGGATTATTGTTAGAGTCCGAACGTTTGAATGGTTGTTGGTTTAATTCGACAACCAAGTCTAATGTTCATATGAAAGCAGTGAGAAGTGAGAACTATAATTGAGGATATCGACCCCTTAGTTATGATAGTAGAAATCTTATGCTTTCTTTTATGTCTTTACTTATATCTTTACACTAAAAAATTAAGTTTAAGATTTAAGATTAATGTTTAGGGTTATGATTCAAAATTAAAGTTTAAGGAATTTGGAGTATGGCGCGTGTTTTTAGAATTTAAAATTAGGGGTTAGAATTTAATTTTTTAGTGTCGTGACATAGAAAAAGACACCGAAAAGGACATAATATTTTGGGTAAAGTACACAAACGATCACTAAACTTTGATAAAAAAAACCAAAATGGTAACCAAACTTTCAAAAATCACAAAATGACAATTAAACTTTATGTTTTATAACAAAATGGTAACTAGACGTTAAAGCCCGTTAAGTGGCAGTTATAAAATTTGGTATAATAACACATTTAGTCCTTTATATTTATACATTCAACCAATTTAGTCATAATTCGAAAGAATTCATTAAATTTAGCCATCGTTATTTACACATTCTTTCAATTTGGTCCTTAAAGCAAAATTCCAAAGTATGGTAACATGAAAAATAATTACAATTAAATTTTTATAGGAACTTGAAAACTCGACTCGAATCGAATCGAAAAAAATTCAAATAAAGTTTGAGTTGTAAAATATGACGCGTCAACTCGAATAACTCAAAACTTTTTGACTCGACTTGATCGAACGCTCACCTCTATCTTAAGATATGACGCGTCAACTCGAATAACTCGAAATATTCAAATATTTTAAATCATTTTTTTAATTGAATATTTTTTAAAATAGAATATTTAATATCTTCATATTTAAATCACATCGATTATTTAATAACAACTTTAAATATTCGATTTAATTTAAAATTTTCAATTTAAAAGAAAAAAATGATTTAAAATATTCGAACATTTAATTAAATTTTTATAGAAACTCGAAAACTCGGCTCGACTTGACTCGAATTGAAAAATTTCAAATAAAGTTTGAGTTGTAAAATAGGACGCGTCAACTCGAAATTTTTTTACTCGCCTCGATCGAACGCTCACCTCTATCTTAAGATATGACACGTCAACTCGAATAACTCAAAATATTCGAATATTTTAAATCATTTTTTCTTTTATATCAACTATTTTTTAAAATAGAATATTTAATATTTTCATATTTAAATCACATCAAATATTTAATATCTACTTTAAATATTCGATTTAATTTTAAAAAAAATTGATTTATAATATTCGAATATTTAATTAACTGTCGGCTTTATGGATCCCATGACAGCTGAGTTACTAGCCAAGGCTTACGTTTATTTCAAACAATCAGTTTGGTTTCCTTCTACTCCGCTTATTCTAGAAAGTGATAGTAGCCTCACCATCAAGTGGTTGCTCTGCCCACAAGAATTTCCTGTAGAGTTCAAAAACCTTATATCCTTTTGTCTATCAACATTAAGTGCAGTAAAATGGAAGGCAATTCACGTTCCTCGCGATTGCAATGGTAGTGCAGACTTATTGGCCAAAAAAGGGATTTCCCGTGCTGCTGAGTTGAAGGTGGTTCACTAAAGAGCTAAGGTTTTGCTTATTTCGCATCCAGTTTTGTTTCTCAGGTGGTATCTTTTGCGAGCAGGTTGCGATTCTCCAAATTGCTTCGGATGGAGGCCGCAGTACAGGTACGGTTTCAACAGGTTGTCGTTTCACTACACTGTTGTGTTGTGCTTCCCTCTCTTCGTTCGAAGAATTTGCCTCCAGGGGCTGTTTTCCTTCTCTCATTTCTGCTATAAGTTTTCTTGGTCGATTTCAGTTTGGCTGTTGTCGTTAGTAGTCTGTTTTGAGGCAGCCAATGCCATTAGTTTTTTGGTTTGTAAGGAGATTGTGTGGGTGTTTTTAATTTCGGCAGTTGTAAACCAGACTTTGTGAGTTGTTAGAATGCTTAACCATGTTGCACTCTTTTTCCTCCACATAGGCTTAGGGAGGTTTTTTAACGAGGCACATGGTTAAGTTTGGGCGTCAATTAATGCAATTACACCTTTCAAAAAAAAAATTAAATTTTTATAGGATCTCGAATCGAAAAAATTTCAAATAAAGTTTGAGTTGTAAAATATGACACGTCAACTCGAATAACTCGAAATTTTTTGACTCGACCCGATCGAACGCTCACCCCTATCTTAAGATATGACGAGTCAACTCGAAATATTCGAATATTTTAAATCATTTTTTCTTTTAAATCACATCGAATATTTAATTACTACTTTAAATATTCGATTTAATTTAAAAATATTCAATTTACAAGAAAAATTGATTTAAAATATTCGAATATTTAAAGTAGTTATTAAATATTCAAATATTTTAAATCAATTTTTTCTTTTAAATCGAATATTTTTAAATTAAATTGAATATTTAAAGTAGTTATTAAATATTTGATGTGATTAAATATGAAAAATATTAAATATTCTATTTTAAAAAATATTCAATTTAAAAGAAAAACTAATTTAAAATATTCAAATATTTCGAGTTATTCGAGTTGACGCGTCATATCTTAAGATAAAGATGAGCGTTCGATCGAATAGAGTAAAATTTTTTCGAGTTATTCGAGTTGACGCGTCATATTTTACAACTCAAACTTTATTTGAATTTTTTCGATTCGATTCGAGTCAAATTTTCAAGTTCCTATAAACTTTATTTGAATGCGTAAATAACGATGGCTAAATTTAGTGAATTGTTTCAAATTAGGAATAAATTGATTGAATGTATAAATATAAATGACTAAATGTGTTATTATACCAAATTTTATAAGATCCACTTAACGAGATTTAACGTCTAATTTAATTGCTATTTTGTGATTTTTGAAAGTTTGGTTACGATTTTGTTTTTTTACCAAAGTTCAGTGATCGTATGTGTACTTTACCCTAATATTTTTGTCTCCTGTTTAGAGGTATTATTTTTCTACGACATAATGCCAAAAAATACCCATAATGTTTGATTGAATAGTCACTATGGCCCTATTCTTTTTTTGAAGCGATTTAACCCTTAACATTTCATTTTGGGTCAAAATGGCACCTATGCAGATGAAAATTATTAGTTAATTGACGTTAAACAAATTGAAATGACTTGGCAGAATGACACGCCAAAAGAAAAAATATTTTATATTTTATACAAATTTTTAAAAATATTTTTTGACTGGTGTGTTATTCTGTAAAGTCATCATATTTCTCTATATGACACTGCTACCGCGGTGTGCACTGCCATGTAGGATTGTCACGTCATTTTAAGCCATTTATCGTTGGTTAACTAACATTTTTCATCCGTAAAGGGGTCGTTTTGACCCAAAATGAAATGTTAAAGGCTAAATTGCTTCAAAAAAATAAAGGCCAAAATGACAATTCAATCAAACATTAGGGGTATTTTTTGACATTATGGGTTTTTCTACTAACTTTCTTACTTTAGATAGAATGTCAAACTGATCATCAAAAGAATCGGATACGATGTATGTGTTCATTTTTTTATTAAGCTTTATTTTGATGCATGTTTCACTTTTATTTTGTTGTGATGTATGTAAAATTAAATAAGGCTTAATGATCCAATTAGCCTCTGAAGTATATATAAAATACCGAATTGTCCTCTAAAATATTTTTTTAACGTTTTGCCCCGTAAACTAAAAATTTTGACTTTTTTGGCCCCTCTATTTAATGGTGTTAAAAAAAATTACGGGCCAACTAGAAAGCGCCACGTGTCACTAATAAACAAAAAAATCAGTTGACTTATTTTAATGGGGTAAATTACACGCTAAGTCTATAAATTTTTTATTTTTGTTCATTTTTGTCCTAAAAATCGTTATTTAACCCAAATTGACCCTAATTGCTTTCTACTTTTCACAAATTAGTCCAATATTTTAAATATGCTGATAATTTTGTTCAATTTAGTCCTCAAAATCTTTATTTAACCCATAATTGACCCCTCATACTTTATAATTTTTATGCATTAGTCCAATTTTTTAATATGCTATTTTTTGTTCAATTTTATCATCAAAATCTTAATTGAACTCACAATTTATCTCTAGTTCTTTATAATTTTTTATATTTTCCCAATATTTTAAATATAATTACATTTTTTGTTCAATTTAGTCCTAAAATCTCTATTTAACCCGAAATTGACCCATATTTCTTTATAGTTTTTATAGTTTAGTCCAATATTTTAAATATAATCATATTTTTGTTCATTTTAGTCAAAAAATATTTTAACCTGAAATTAACCCCAATTTCTTTCTAATTTTTATAATTTAGTCCAATATTTTAAATATAATTTTTTTCAATTCGGTCCAAAAATCTTTATGTAACCCGAAATTAACCTCAATTTCTTTCTATTTTTTATAAATTAATCCAATATTTTTAATATGCTGATATTTTTGTTCAATTTAGTCCTCAAAATCTTTATTTAACCCACAATTGACTCCTACTATTTTATAATTTTTATAATTTAGTCCAATATTTTAAATATAATTATTTTTTCTATTTAGTCCTAAAATATATATTTAACCCGAAATTGACCCTTATTGGACTAAATTCGGTTACATTTAAAATTTTGGAATAAATTATAAAAATTATAAATAAACATGGGTCAATTTCGGTTTAAATATAGATTTTAGGACAAATTTGAACAAAAATAAAATTATATTTAAAATATTGGAATAAATTTTAAAAATTATAATGTAGTAGGGGTCAATTGTGGGTTAAATAAATATTTTGAAGACAAATTTGAAAAAAAAATTCAACATATTAAAAATATTGGACTAATTTATAAAAATTAGAAAGAAATTGATGTTAATTTCATTGTTATCCGCCTTGCCGATTTATTATATGGGTATGTTCTTGGTCCCAAAGGGTATTATTAGAAGAATTGACAGGATAAGGCGGTCGTTTTTATGGGGAGGTTCAGAGGAACGTCGTCGTATGAGCCGTGTGAATTGGAAGGTGGTGTGTCGACCGCAGAAGTTTGGGGGGTTGGGGGTAGTGGATTTACATCAGTGAAACTTGGCTCTTCTGGCGAAATGGCGATGGCGGTTTGCGGTGGATGGGGAATCTTTGTGGCGATCGGTATTGATTGCTAAGCATGGGGCGGACGTTTTGGATAAGCGGCTGACTTTGGTGAGGCAACGGTCAATGTCGACAGTTTGGAAACAGATAGTGACATTACAAGAGCGAGAAGAGGTGCATCGTTATATGGCGATGTCCAATTTTGTATGGCTAGTTGGGAATGGTTGCAAGATTCTGTTTTGGCGAGATAATTGGTGTTCGGATGTGCCATTATGTATGCTTTTCCCTCGACTGTTCCGTCTTACTAAGAATACTTGGGCATTGGTGCAGGATTATGCCTCAGGGACCTTGTTGACACATGAGAGGTGGGATGAGTTTTTCTCGCGTTCGCTTCGATCTTTTGAGGTACACATGTTGAGAGAGTTACGTTGTATAGTGGGATCAATAGTATTGATAGTCGAGAATGAGGATATGCTAGTGTGGAAGCATACGACGACGGGACAATTCTCAGTGGCAATGTTGTATAGGTTGATGGCGTCTTTTGGGTTGGAGTGTGATCGGAACGTATCAGCAATTTGGTCGTTGAAAATCCCACCAAAATTACAATGCTTTGTTTGGTTCGTTTTGTTGGGATGATTGCCTACGTTATGCTTTTTTAGGGATAGGGGGATGCGGCTTGAGGGAAATAATTTTGGTTGCCGATGGTGTGGGGAGGGGGAGGATGAAGTGGACCATATCTTATATCATTGTTCGGTTGCATGGGAAATTTGGTCGTGGTTTTTTGTGTGGTGGCGGGTTGAGTTTGTGCGACCAACAACTGTGCTAGAGTTCATGAGAGTGGTGCTGGAAGGCACCTTTCGGGGACCTTTGCGGGATAGGTGGTTGACGGGTTGTGCTGCAACATTGTGGTCGTTATGGTTAGCGCGTAATGACTTAATTTTTCAGGATAAGAGGATATCTGTGGGGGACTTAATTTTTCTCATTAAGCTTCGTGTGTTTTATTGGGTAAGGGCTTTTGAGGCGCAAGCTTTGCTCATTGAGTCCCAATGGTAGGACTGTCTGAGGTGGGGTGCGGAGCCGAATCGGCCACGGGTGCCACGAGTGGGCTACGTATGGTCCCCTTCTGTGGCCGGGTGTGTGAAGTTTAATGTCGATGGCTCGGCTCGAGGGAAACCGGGCCCGGCGGGATGTGTTGGGGTGTTGCGCGATGAGATGGGGAGAGTGTTGGCATTGTTCTCAGGTCCTTTGGGTGTGTTGGACTCCAATGAGGCGAAGTTGCATGCAATTTTGTTCGCATTGGAATCCTTTAGGACGTCACAATGGTGCGCGAAACCTTGTATTATTGAGTCCGATTCCTTGGTAGCGACTTCTTGGGTTAGTCATGGGGAAGAAAGGCCGTGGAGGCTTTTCCATTTGTTTCGACGTATCGATGATGCTTGCATGGCAATGACTTATGTTTTTCACCATGTTGTGCGTGAGGTAAATGGTGTGGCCGACGTATTGGCGAAGGGTGGGGTGGACCAGAAGGATTGGTTGCGGGTTGGGATTTAAGGGTGGCTGGTGCAGTGCGT
Source organism: Hibiscus trionum (assembly GCA_030270665.1). Lineage (NCBI taxonomy): Eukaryota > Viridiplantae > Streptophyta > Magnoliopsida > Malvales > Malvaceae > Hibiscus > Hibiscus trionum. Next base: position 5,410,615 of record BSYR01000016.1, read on the forward strand.
GCTACGCGATGGAGGGGGCAAGGCTGGGCGATGCAGGGGCCTGCTGCTGGGTCCTGCGTGCTGAGGGGTGGATTGGCTGCTGGATGCTGGGCAGGGAGTAAGTGCTGGGCAGTGTGTGCATTGGGGTGGGGCTTTCACATCGGGTGTAGGCATGCCAGGGTAGGGTATTTTGGTGGCATGGACCATGTGTCGTGCTTAAGGCGTTGTTTTTTCGAATATCCTTTTCGGGTACTCTTTTCCTCCATTTAGGTGTAGGGAGGTTTTTAATGAGGCCCGGAAGGATACATTGTATGATTTTCCATCTCAATAAAAATCATACGAATTGAGCAAAAAAAAATTAAAATATTGGACTAAATTCTAAAAATTAGAAAGAAATTGGGGTTACATTCTGGTTAAAATGTTTTTTTTACTAAATTGAACAAAAATATGATTATATTTAAATATTGGACTAAATTATAAAATTTATAAATAAATATGGGTCAATTTCGGGTTAAATAGATATTTTACGACTAAATTGAATAAAAAATATAATTATATTTAAAATATTGGAGTAAAATATAAAAATTATAAAGTTGTAGGGATCAATTGTGAGTTAAATAAAGATTTTGAGGACTAAATTGGACAAAAACATCAGCATTTTTAAAATATTGGACTAATTTTTGAAAATTAGAAAGCAATTCGGGTCAATTCGGGTTAAACAACGATTTTTAGGACTAAATTGAACAAAAATAAAAGTTTTACAAACTTAGCGTGTAATTTACCCCTTTAAAACAAGTCAGCTGATTTATTTTGTTTATTAGTGACACGTGGTGCGTTCTGGTTGGCCCGTGAATTTTTTAACGTCGTTAGACGGAGGGGCCAAAAGAGGTCGTGATTTTTAGTTTAGGGGGCATAACGTCCAAAAAATACTTTAGGGGCAGTTCCGTATTTTGTGTATACTTCAGGGACTAATTGGGACATTAAGCCATTAAATAAATATAACTTTTTGAGTTGATCCGAGATTTGCTCACTCTACTATCAGAAACTAGGAATTTCTAAAATTTGATACCAAATGATAGAAGATACGTAGTATAAATCGAATAATTTTGAGATCCTTTAATGAATATATTAAAAGTTTAAAAACATAAAAAGGAAGTAAGATTAATGTTCTCAAATGACATGAAAGAAAATAAAACACGAATTAAAGGAAATAACAAAGACATAGGCGGGAAGAGATTGATAACATGGTGTGCATGTTTAAAAAGACTAGGGTTGGTGTCGGTAAATATAATTTGGGTATTAAAATTTAAAGTGTTTATGAAATTTTTTTTTTAAGTAGTGAGGATAAACAATGAGGGTAAATTTTTTAAGGGATATTGATATTTATTTAAAGTTGTGTTAGTTATATTTTATAACATAATTTTATATTAAATTTAAAAGAAAAAAGTTTTCTCCAAAATTTTTGAATGCCTTATGATACTTCTTGGTTAAAGATGGATCCACTCATGATCTAGACATTTAAAAAACCTTTTCAATTTGCTCCAAGGCAATTAGATAAAAATTTTGAAACAAAATAAAAGCTTTTAAAGGACTTTTGAATAAAATAATTTGTAAGAAGAGTTAAATTGTTGAATAAAGACGTAACAAGTGATTAGTTTAATTGTGTTGCAACGAATTGAGATGTGTTTTTTTTGCTAGCAACACTACCAGCTGCTCTTATCGAATCAACTAAACTGAAGCTGAAGATGTAACCCCCTCGTCCCGGTCTGGCCGGATGACCGGTCCGAGTGAGCCACACGGGGAAAACCGGAGCGAAACCCAAAGGATTCCCCCTCGGTTAGCAACCCTATTTTTTTTCTTTTTATATTAATCTTGCCTAGATGAATATTAAGTCCTACGTGATTCACAACAGCGGAAAACATTCGAAGGAAAACACATTCGAACCACAGCCATGCATAAACAGTCAATTTTAAGCTTATAAGGCAAGCAGTATCGATACCCTTGACAAGGGTATCGATACCCCCTTTCTAGGTCAACCCAAGAAGTCAACACGAGAAGACCGTATCGATACCCTTACCAGGGGTATCGATACCCTCTTTCTCGGTCAACCTTCCTTGGTCAACAGAATAGATCCGTATCGATACTCGGGGACACCGTATCGATACGCTCTACTCTTACTCAAAATTCCAAATTCCAGTAACTTTGGAGGGTATCGATACCCTTAGGGTATCGATACCCCAGGCAAAATCTGAGGCCTTTGGGGAAGAGAGTATCGATACCCTAGCCAGGGGTATCGATACCCCCTGCACTGCAATTCCTCAAAATCAACTTAAACGACCCCAAAACGACTCTAAATGCATTTCTCGACTCGCCTAAGCATATTCAAGCATGTAAGCACACATATTTAAGCCAGAGGAATCATTCAAACATGGATTAAAGCATTCATACATAGCATTCTAACAAAAGAGCAATTTATGCATATATGGTCACTCAAGCACTTAAGATATCATGCCTTAGCAACCGAAACATGTAGACATTCAAGGCATGCAACAACAACGATATTATAGATCAAACAAGGCATTCAAGAGCCAAACCAAATAAACACACCTCAAGGCATCCAAAACAACAACACCTATCCCATTGCTTTACTATTACAATCTTTCAATTTATAAATCATACATTGAGCTCACCAAAAGCAACACTTGGAGACCTTTCCTTGCCCTTGCCACCAACAAGCTAATTATCTGCATTGTCGAACAAAAGAGAGCGTAAGCATAAAAGCTTAGTGAGGGTAAGCTCATAAAACAAACCTTCGACAATACAGGGTCCAAGCACGAGCAATTTCCAAAATGAAATGCATGCTCTTATCTCCGATCCACAAAGACCAAAATGAACATGATGCATGAACATATAAACAATATTATGTCATGCTCAACAGGCTCTATCCATAGCATACGTAAACATATACATTAATCAATTTTGGAAACACATTTCATATCACATTGATACACATATCAATTCACATCATTTGGCATATACATACATACTCATATTGGCACCTAGCTATGACTCGAATACGCGGATAACATGTTGGAACGCATTTTCCAACAACAACCTTACCTCGGTGGGATTACACTCATCACCGGCCTTGCATGGACGGGATTCCACTCATCGCCACATGCCCTACGGATGGGATTCCACTCATCATCACGTAGAATATATATAAATTTCCGGTGGAATATTACATCACCGCACTCCTCCTTGGTGCCTTAACGCCACCAATGCCACGTACGTTTTGACTCAATTTGTGTGCACACTCATCCTAATGATCGATCATTGTACCCAAGCATACTAGTGCCAATAATAATCAAATTTCACAACCTTTGATATTCAGAGTCATAATATGGCATCTTACATCATATTAAGCTCAACATCATCATGCACAATTTACAATCCAAACCACATGCATAGCAATGCATCAAACCATGCCTCAACAACATGTATAACACATTATACATAATCATCATAACACAAATCATCATGAGGCATAACATCAATTAAAGAGATCATCCAATGTCTCTAACTAAAGCTTAGGATTAGGCTACCACCCTAATCCTAACTCTAGGTGAGTCTACCAATCTCCACCTAGTCCACATGCTCGAACCAACCACTTAAAATCATTTTAAAAACATTAACCACTCACCTCACTTCCTTAAGCAAATCAAGCAAAGCCGACTCAAGCCTCCATGACTTCCGATATCGATCCCGAGACTTTACCAACGCAATTCCTTGCTCCTAATCATCTCAACACAAGTAAATTAACCTCAAATCAGTCCACAACACAACGTAGTAAACCCAGAATGAAATTCAAACATCAAACACTTGTTTTTCGAACCAAGAACAACTACCAAAAGCCATTCCCGAGCAGCCCTTTTACATAGTCCAAAACTTGTGATTTCAACACATTTAACACTTCCAAATGCTTCCAATACGACCCCCAACCAATACCCTAACATCAACCCTCAATTTCCAACACAAACCACACCCAAAACTCAACTAAAAACCCTCCTAAAAACCCTCCAAAACACAAATTCGGGAAACTTAACAAAACCCTTTAAAAATCATATATGTTGAACCCTTTGGTTCATAAACTTCATATCTATCATTGTTTAATCAAAATCTCAAGTTAAACACCATAAAACTACCATTTTTATTCAAATCTCCAAAAAATCAAATTTCTAAAACATGGATGAAAATGAAAACTACTTGTACTTTTGAAGAGAGGAAGTTGAGAGCAAGTCAAAAACGTAATTACCTTTCAAAACTGAGCCAAAACGAGGGAGGAAGGAGATGAAATAGTGACTTGGAGAAAACCCTCTCCTTTGTCGTGAGAATGAAAAAATTGGGGAGGGAGGAAGATGATGACAATGCTTATCTTAATATAAAGGGGTTTTAAATTTAATTATGGGTAAATTACCAAAAAGGCCATTAATAAATGGCTATATCATTGTTCTTTAAAAAGCTCTTCAACTTGCAATTAAATCAATTTGGTCTCATTTCAAATATTTATTTTTGAAACCCGAACCGTATAGGATTATTTTAATTATAAACTCGAGCCCAAATAATATTAAAATATTATTTTCACCCGACCCCTAAACCCGGGTGTTACAACTCTCCCCCACTTAAGAAATTTCGTCCCCGAAATTCATCGATCACGGTGGGCCACTGAAACATGCACCTCCACGCATTCCTCTCTCACCACAACATACTAACCAACTCGAAAGACTTACCACACAACACTTGCTATCTTACACCTAGATCCCAACTGATTCTTCAAGACATGTCAATTTCAAACTCAACTCAATCTCTTCAACAAACATAGCACAGAACATGTCTGACTCATACTCCCGAATTATAGGTTCACAGACACATCACAAACCTCTTTCTAGCTCTGGTGGTAACCGCAACAAATAAACAACTGTACTAGCCCGATTCACAATCTCATACAACATTGGTTGAACACTTGACTCGTAACTTTCTCTGACTGATTCTCTGTCTTCAATAGGTAACCAAACATTATACCAACGTCTTCAAAAATGATCTAGTTGAAATCTCGAATCTCTATTACTCGCTTCCATTATGAACCTTCCACGGATGTAACAAACTAGAAGAAACTGAAGCTCGGTCTTGACACGCTGGCAATTTACATACTTACTCTCATACTGAACCACATTATTCATCCACTCAATTCAGAAGCATTCATCTTCAACCCACAATACGTCTTCATACTACTCAGATGCAATGCAAATGAACCACCGTGCGCTTCGGCCAAAACAATACATCTCAAAACACTAGGCCAGTCGGTACAACTATTCTGTCTCTGAAATGCAAAACTCTATCATCTCTGAAACTGTATTCTGAAGGTCTTCCTTCTACTATGCCTCGCACGTGAGGTGCCAAGAATCTGTCTTGCAACTGTTTCTCATCAAACATTCTGACTCAAAGTAGTCTCAACCCGAAACTCGGCCACAAACTACTATCATTTGATGTACGGAATTCGGCAATTGCAACTCGTAACTCAACTACTAATCTAACAGCAAATACAACTCGGAACATCGGTTGCTACGTAGACTCTCTTCAGATAGTACTCAATCTTGAGATCACAGTTTTCAAGCAATTCTAACTACTCATGTTGTTCAAGTTCCAACCATTCCCAAGTCTTCAAATATTTCAAGCTCTAATGATATGTACCTATACACTGCGCATTTCTTACTATACAAGCTTTGTCTCTAAGTCTTCGAAGTAGATACAACTGTAATTAATTCTATGTCTAATATCGGATAACTCTTCTCACTGTCTTTCAACTAACTCGATGAACACGTCGCAATCTTCCGTCTTGCATAAGCACACAACCTAACCCCACATGTAACATGTCACTACAGTTCACAAGCTCTTTCTCTAGTATAGGCTGGATCAAGGTCGAAGTTTTCATCAAAGTTTCTTTCAGTTTCCCTAGGGCTCATTATCTCGCATTTAACCACACAACTGAACATTCTCCAATAGCAATCTATCAATGGAGCAACTATCTTCAAAAGACCATTTACAATTCTCTGAAAGTCACAATGCTAGACCTAGGAACTATAGATATTTGTCACAGTCTTCAATTTCTTTCAACTCATATCTTCTTTTACCTACTTGGGATTTACTCTAATACACTCGGTTGATCTACATGTCCTAGGAGAACATCTTCATTAACTCGAAGTTCACGTTGCATATCTTGACATACAACTGATTCCCTAAAAGGATCTACCACACTAACTTCAAAGCTTGCCATGGCCTTCTTCGGTACGTGGATATACTCATGTGTCATCTATGAGAACTATTACAACTGATCAAGGAACTCGGGAAAATATTCTGCTCAACATCTCTATAAGGTAACTAACACACTAGTCAAGCAAAGCGGCATAACTCGGAACTCAAAGCGATCATATCTTGCCTCGAATGCTGTCTTCGATACTTCAACTTCTCTCACTTTCAACTGGTAATTATCGAATCCAAATTAATCTTCAATTTGACTGGAGCACACACTAACTGATCAACAAATCACTGACACTTGTTTCAACTGCCTGAAATCTAAACACATTCTCGTACTGTCACTCTTTCTTCGACACAAGTTACACTGTAGAACTCTGAGATGATACACTAGGCCTAATAAATCTAAGGTCTAACAAACTCATAGTTGATTTCTTCAACACTCTCAATTCTTTCGGGAACTATAAGATACAGAGAAATCAAAGTAGAAGCAAACTCGGAGATGACATCAATAACAAACTCTTCTTCCCTAACAAGAGTCAAACCAGGTAATTCTTGTCAACACTTTTAGGAAATACACCAACTATTTTAACATTTTGCGGTCTAATCTTCATTCAATGGTCAAATCCATCACCATTGTTAAGCAAGCCTGTCAACTAAACTCAATCAACCTTCGATCTCTAAAAATGGATCAACATTCAATAAGAAGCTCACATCTTCACCTACCACTACAGTCACACTGAAGTCTTCAATTTTAAGGCAACTCTCTCTTTGTCTCAACATATACACTAAATCTATGCTCTTCAAGCCGAACCTTGTCAAAAGGTACATCAAAACCGTAGGAAGACGATCGCTTCACACCTACTAGAAACTAGTAACTCTGAACCACCAACAAACATCTTCTGTACATCTTTCTGACCACTACCGTCTCCCAAAGAGGGCTAGTTACATGTGTCTCTACATCTAAGGTCTCAACAAAGATATCTAATTTCTTACATGCTCACACACAAAAGGACGAATCCGCGGAAATTGCATCTTCACATGTACACACTGATAGTCTTCGATCCTCTTGTTTTCAGACTGGTCCTTCAACAAAATCTGACTCTTCTTGACTGTTCTTAGAGCATCTCGTAACTTCAAGACTCAATTCTGATCGCACAAAAACAGTCTTGCTGGACTTGTTCTACCCCTACCAAACAATCCTGAAGTCAAAGCTCAAGGCTCCCTTCTCGGCTCAACTATATCGGAAATGACTTCTTCTCTTTCGCTTGCTGGAAGACAACTCAACGTACACTGACCCAATCACACAATCTAGCTCACATTCACGGACACCGAACGGTTGTCTTGTACTAAAATCATAGGCCGAACCCCCAACGGTCACCAACTAACACTTCTGGATTTTTAGATTACTCACACGAGACCCCCTACCCTGATCTCGCCAAAAGAACCAAGGTACTCGCATCTACCTCTAACACTTCACCGGCATATTCAAACATGCATGCTTGCTAACAATGTACAGAGACACGGATTCGGAATCAATCAGAAAGGGCAGACTCGAAACTGTACCAAGGGCTTATCTACTGTAACATCAATACTACTCTGACCCTCACTCACAAGTCTTCACTTCTTTTTACCAACTAACACCAGAAACGATCACATCGTCCCTTGTCAACGAGAATCAACCCACATACATCCTAACTCAACCAAACCAAGGGTACCTCAGCTCCGGTACAACCATACCTCCCTAACTAAAGTGATGGACTCCCTCAACATCGTCCACCCTTTCAGAAACTACGACTCCTACTTACCGAAAAGCAATTTAAATCAGCAACAACATCAACAGTAAATTAACATACAAACTGGTTTAGCAAAGGAGAAGGTCCAAGTGGCTCAAGTATGATTCCCTCACTTAAAAATCTCTTTTCGATGTAATAGTAGCAATGGGACTCTACTAAACATGTTTCAAACAATTCAACACTCATACATGCTCAACCAAGCATATAACAAGGCTTACTTGCTAAACAAGCAACATATGCATACGATCAAACAACATATATTCTCAATCAAACGATCATACATCACAGCATACGCGGATAACAAGCAACATGCTTACATGGCAAGCAAACACCGTGCATAACAATCATAAAACACAACTTACCTCACTTACCTGCCCAAGGTCTCGGAAACCTTAGGCTCTGATACCAACAAATGTAACCCCCTCGTCCCGGTCTGGCCGGATGACCGGTCCGAGTGAGCCACACGGGGAAAACCGGAGCGAAACCCAAAGGATTCCCCCTCGGTTAGCAACCCTATTTTTTTTCTTTTTATATTAATCTTGCCTAGATGAATATTAAGTCCTACGTGATTCACAACAGCGGAAAACATTCGAAGGAAAACACATTCGAACCACAGCCATGCATAAACAGTCAATTTTAAGCTTATAAGGCAAGCAGTATCGATACCCTTGACAAGGGTATCGATACCCCCTTTCTAGGTCAACCCAAGAAGTCAACACGAGAAGACCGTATTGATACCCTTACCAGGGGTATCGATACCCTCTTTCTCGGTCAACCTTCCTTGGTCAACAGAATAGATCCGTATCGATACTCGGGGACACCGTATCGATACGCTCTACTCTTACTCAAAATTCCAAATTCCAGTAACTTTGGAGGGTATCGATACCCTTAGGGTATCGATACCCCAGGCAAAATCTGAGGCTTTTGGGGAAGAGAGTATCGATACCCTAGCCAGGGGTATCGATACCCCCTGCACTGCAATTCCTCAAAATCAACTTAAACGACCCCAAAACGACTCTAAATGCATTTCTCGACTCGCCTAAGCATATTCAAGCATGTAAGCACACATATTTAAGCCAGAGGAATCATTCAAACATGGATTAAAGCATTCATACATAGCATTCTAACAAAAGAGCAATTTATGCATATATGGTCACTCAAGCACTTAAGATATCATGCCTTAGCAACCGAAACATGTAGACATTCAAGGCATGCAACAACAACGATATTATAGATCAAACAAGGCATTCAAGAGCCAAACCAAATAAACACACCTCAAGGCATCCAAAACAACAACACCTATCCCATTGCTTTACTATTACAATCTTTCAATTTATAAATCATACATTGAGCTCACCAAAAGCAACACTTGGAAACCTTTCCTTGCCCTTGCCACCAACAAGCTAATTATCTGCATTGTCGAACAAAAGAGAGCGTAAGCATAAAAGCTTAGTGAGGGTAAGCTCATAAAACAAACCTTCGACAATACAGGGTCCAAGCACGAGCAATTTCCAAAATGAAATGCACGCTCTTATCTCCGATCCACAAAGACCAAAATGAACATGATGCATGAACATATAAACAATATTATTTCATGCTCAACAGGCTCTATCCATAGCATATGTAAACATATACATTAATCAATTTTGGAAACACATTTCATATCACATTGATACACATATCAATTCACATCATTTGGCATATACATACATACTCATATTGGCACCTAGCTATGACTCGAATACGCGGATAACATGTTGGAACGCATTTTCCAACAACAACCTTACCTCGGTGGGATTACACTCATCACCAGCCTTGCATGGACGGGATTCCACTCATCGCCACATGCCCTACGGATGGGATTCCACTCATCATCACGTAGAATATATATAAATTTCCGGTGGAATATTACATCACCGTACTCCTCCTTGGTGCCTTAACGCCACCAAGGCCACGTACGTTTTGACTCAATTTGTGTGCACACTCATCCTAATGATCGATCATTGTACCCAAGCATACTAGTGCCAATAATAATCAAATTTCACAACCTTTGATATTCAGAGTCATAATATGGCATCTTACATCATATTAAGCTCAACATCATCATGCACAATTTACAATCCAAACCACATGCATAGCAATGCATCAAACCATGCCTCAACAACATGTATAACACATTATACATAATCATCATAACACAAATCATCATGAGGCATAACATCAATTAAAGAGATCATCCAATGTCTCTAACTAAAGCTTAGGATTAGGCTACGACCCTAATCCTAACTCTAGGTGAGTCTACCAATCTCCACCTAGTCCACATGCTCGAACCAACCACTTAAAATCATTTTAAAAACATTAACCACTCACCTCACTTCCTTAAGCAAATCAAGCAAAGCCGACTCAAGCCTCCATGACTTCCGATATCGATCCCGAGACTTTACCAACGCAATTCCTTGCTCCTAATCATCTCAAAACAAGTAAATTAACCTCAAATCAGTCCACAACACAACGTAGTAAACCCGGAATGAAATTCAAACATCAAACACTTGTTTTTCGAACCAAGAACAACCACCAAAAGCCATTCCCGAGCAGCCCTTTTACACAGTCCAAAACTTGTGATTTCAACACATTTAACACTTCCAAATGCTTCCAATACGACCCCCAACCAATACCCTAACATCAACCCTCAATTTCCAACACAAACCACACCCAAAACTCAACTAAAAACCCTCCTAAAAACCCTCCAAAACAAAAATTCAGGAAACTTAACAAAACCTTTTAAAAATCATATATGTTGAACCCTTTGGTTCATAAACTTCATATCTATCATTGTTTAATCAAAATCTCAAGTTAAACACCATAAAACTACCATGTTATTCAAATCTCCCAAAAATCAAATTTCTAAAACATGGATGAAAATGAAAACTACTTGTACTTTTGAAGAGAGGAAGTTGAGAGCAAGTCAAAAACGTAATTACCTTTCAAAACCGAGCCAAAACGAGGGAGGAAGGAGATGAAATAGTGACTTGGAGAAAACCCTCTCCTTTGTCGTGAGAATGAAAAAATTGGGGAGGGAGGAAGATGATGACAATGCTTATCTTAATATAAAGGGGTTTTAAATTTAATTATGGGTAAATTACCAAAAAGGCCATTAATAAATGGCTATATCATTGTTCTTTAAAAAGCTCTTCAACTTGCAATTAAATCAATTTGGTCCCATTTCAAATATTTATTTTTGAAACCCGAACCGTACAAGATTATTTTAATTATAAACTCGAGCCCAAATAATATTAAAATATTATTTTCACCCGACCCCTAAACCCGGGTGTTACAGAAGAGCAGTTTCAATGGTAACCTCTTCAAAAATACGTTACCATCGCGAAACAGTTCGTGGTCCGATATATCGGAATAAGATTTCGAGCATCACTCAACAATTGCAATACAATCATGCAACACTTGTCCTACCATGTAAATCTCAAATTCTAGTACTTGATCATATTCTGTAGCTATATGTATTGGATTATTCATCTGATCTTTCTTTCAATGGATGACATGACCAAAGTTAACAAGTATTTCATTCTTTTTCTTTATAATACTCCATATAATAGAAAGCATGAAAGATGGTGGCGGAGTGCGTATTTGGTTGCAGAGAAAATGAAAAGAATAAAAAGATTTTCAAAAACAATCAATAGGTAAACAAATGGTCCAAAATAAAGAGACAGGTTTCGTGGTGTAGTTGGTTATCACGTCAGTCTAACACACTGAAGGTCTCTGGTTCGAGTCCGGGCGAAGCCAATGAATATTTATCACGTCAGTCTAACACACTGAAGGTCTCTGGTTCGAGTCCGGGCGAAGCCAATGAATATTTTTATGGCCTTTTTCCTCTTAGGAGAGAATAAAAAGAAAGCTCTGTTGCCAAGGATCGAACCTAGGTCACCCGCGTGACAAGCGGGAATACTCACCACTATACTACAACAACTTAATTGATGATTACATTACTTTAAATGTATAAAAACTATAACTAACTGTAGGTTACTATACATAATAACCATAAATTATTGCATTTAAACGATGTTCTTACATGTTTTAGATGAAGCCATAGTGCTAGAGTTTGCATTCAGTTGGTTGGATGACAAGGATACATTCAAAGCTGGGGAAACTGCAACAATCAAAATTAAAGTTCTGGGAAATTTTGATACTAAAGTAAATGCTTCACTTGATAGAACAACTTTTAGTCCTTCAATCACAATAAATGGGAAGACATGGAATAGTACTTCTTACATATCTGGTGTCTTTTTAGACATCAACGCGGATCCTAGTTCTTGGCAGATTGTTATTCGCAGGGCCGGTCCTGAAATTTTAGAGGCTCGAGGTGAACTGGAAAATTAGGCCCATAACAATAAGTTTTAAAAAAATTAAATTTCAAGAATGACTCCTAATAACAATATTTAAAAGGGTAAACTGCACTAGTAGTCACTGAACTTTTAGGGTGCTTTCAATAAGGTCACCGAACTTTTAAAACTTTCATTACAGTCACTCAACTTTTAATTCGCTTTCAATAAGGTCACTGCCGTCAACCACAGTTAAAAAAGATGACTTGGCATGTTAAATTTAAGGTTAAAATGCACCATTAGTCACTAAACTTTTAAGAGGCTTTCAATATGGTCACCGAACTTTTAAAACTTTCATTACTATCACTCAACTTTTAATTCGCTTTCATTACTGTTAAAAAAAGCTGATGTGACGCGTTAAGTTTAAAAATAAACGTTTTCCCACCATATTTTTTCTCCCCTCTTATTTTCTTCCATCCAAACATGTCTCTTTCTTCCATATGAATTAAATTGTAAATTTTTGGTGAAGGTCGTTACTTCTCTAGTAACACATCAAGGAAAATATTAATGTATCTAGACATGAATGCGACATGTGTGAGAACAAGAAAAATATTGGGAGACATCCGATGATGGAATGATAAAGAAGTAACTAAAATTTTGCTCATAAAAATCCTCTTTATGCTTCAGGCCCGACATTTACTGAGTCATGCACTAGATAATGAGGAGTTCAAAGGAAAATATTAATGTATCTAAAAGATAGATATGTTTGGATGGAAGAAAATAAGACATGGAGATAAAATAGGGTGGGAAAAAGTTTATTTTTAAACTTAACGTGACACATCAACTTTTTTAACGGTAATGAAAGCGAATTAAAAGTTGAGTGATGGTAATGAAAGTTTTAAAAGTTCGATGACCATATTGAAAGCCTCTTAAAAGTTTAGTGACTAACAATGTATTTTACCCTTTAATTTAACATGTCATGTCAGCTTTTTTTACGGTGGTTGACGGCAGTGACCTTATTGAAAGCGAATTAAAAGTTGGGTGACTGTAATGAAAGTTTTAAAAGTTCGGTGACCTTATTGAAAATGACCTAAAAGTTCAGTGACTACCAGTGTAGTTTACCCTATTTAAAAAATGAATTTTAAGAGTAGGCCCTAAACAAATATTTAAAAATTTTAATTTTAAGAGTATGCCTCTAATAACAAATGTTGAGAAAAGATGAGTATCTAATAACAAGTATTGGAAAAATTAGATCCTAAATAACAAGTATTGAAAACAATTAGATCCTAAGAACAAATATTAGGAAAATTGGGCATCAAATAACATGTATTGAAAAAAAATTGGACCCTTAATAACAAATATTTAAAAAAAATGAATTTTAAGAGTAGCTTATAATGATAAAATATTGAGAAAATTGAGCCTCTAATAATAAGTATTGAAAAAATTGGACCTCAAATAACAAGCATTGAAAAAAATAAATTTGAAGAGTATGTCCCTAATAACAAATATCAAGAAAAATTGGGTCTCAAATAACAAATATTGAAAAAAATTAGACCCCTAATAACAAATATTAAAAAGAATTAAGAGTAAGCCTATAATAACAAATATTGAGCCTCTAATAAAAAGTATTGGAAAAAAATTGGGCCCCAAATAACAAGTATTGAAAAAATTGGACCCCTAATAATAACTATTAGAAAAAATTAAACTATAAATATTTAAGTAGTATAAATTGAAAAAAAATAGGCCTCTATCTAATATTATAACCAAATTTTAAGCCATTTTTATTATAATTATTTAAATAATAAAAATAAAGAAAAATAAGACCATGAGCGGTCGACCGGTTCGATCTTTCTTAGAGTCGGCCTTGGTTATTGGGTGTCATGTAACACCCCTTAGTTAAAGATGGCTCTGCCAATGACCTAAACAGTTCAAAAATCATCTCAATTCTTTGCAATGCAATTAGATACTTTTATTACATAAACATTTTCAATTCGTCACAAAGCAATTATGGTGTTAATTAGGTTTTTTGGATCAGGATATTTTCGTTTAATATTTCATATAAATGAGTTTAATTTTAAATTTAATTTTAATTGTTTGACTTTGTTTTTTGGGTGTCATGTGACACCCTTTGGTTAAAGATGGCTTCGCTCATGACCTAAATAATTGAAAAATATTTTAATTCGATGCAACGCAATTAGATACTTTTATTAGATAAACATTACAACTCGTCGAAAAACAATTAGGGTATCAATGGGGGTTTCTTGGATCAGGACATTTTCGTCGAATATTTTATACAAATGTGTTTAACTTCAATTCCAGTTGTTTAACCTTCTATACAAATGTGACACCCCTTCGTTAATGATGGCTCCGCCCATGACCTAAACAGTTGAAAAAACATCTCAATTCGATACAATGCAATTAGATACTTTTATTATATCAACATTACAACTTGTTGCAAAGCAATTATGATATTAATAGGGTTTCTTGGATCAGCACATTTCATTTTATACAAATGTATTTAATTTAAATTCCAGTTGTTTAACATTTTATATAGCCAGCTAACCTTTTTTAGTTCAGTAATTTAGGTACTCTTTGATCTTGAACGTGTTTAGAATGCATTGCAAACTAAGAAAGAATGAAAAATGACGTCAACCAAGTAAATATTCCGATCCCAACATTACAAATTGCAAGGTCATACCAGTTGGAGCTCAGTTCTACGGTTTGGACCAAAATATTATGCCTATTTTAGCACTTAATATTACGGATGTTTCGCAGATCTATTGACTCGCTGAGTTGAAATAATAATTTTTTGGGAAGATGATGAAAAATACAGTTTTAAAAGTTTGAGGGTTAAATTAAAAATTAATTTTTTATTAACGGAGGTTAACGACCAAGAAACCAAAACAGATACGATTCAAAACGTAAGTGACAAAAATGATATTTTTTAAATTTGGGTGACCAAAATAGAATAAACTCCAGATAAAAGAGACCACAAGTGAAGATTACCCTTCTCAAATTTAAGACATTTTCTCAGTTTTTGATCATCATTTGCAATGCATGGGATGGAGGGGTTTGATGGATGACAATTTCATTCGAAGAAAAAATCAGATCTAATCTTGATTTGAAAAGTTTGAATACGAACTTGAAAAAAGGTCCAAGTTTCAATCTGATCAAATCTGAATTCAACTTAAGTTTATGTATGATCTAAATCCGATCCGAGTCCTAGTCCAAATCAAAAGAAATATAATTTTTAATTCTTTAAAACAAAACACCATTTATATATTTATAAAATATCATTTATAATATTTACGTTAAAAGATAAGACAACATATATAAAGTAAATAATTAACTTAAATACATTAAAAGAATCATAAATATATATTAGGTAACTTAGAATAATAGTAAAAACAACATTAACTTTTATATATATATATATATATATATATATATATATATATATATATATATAGCATTAAAAATGCAAGTTAAATAATAATATTTACTATGATTTATATCTATTAACTAAACTTAATATAATCTAATATACAAACATATACCATATGCATATATACATAAATATAAAAAATGTAAGATAAAATCATAGAGAAACAAATAAGAAATAAATACAATGAATAAATAAATAAATGTAAATATTAATTGGTTACCAAAAATTGAAGAAATTAGTGAATAACATAGTAAATAATGTGAAATTACAATATAAAGTTAAAGACATACTAGGCTAGAATTATTAATTAAAATAGGAAGTAAATAAAAAGTATAAATAATAAACACAAAAGTTTAAATGTAGTCAACAAGCAAGGGATAAAAATGAATAAGTACATAGTTAAATGGAATAAATTAAAAACGCAAAAAATTAAATACACAAAATTATAGAGTGATTTGCATTAAAATAAAAATATCAGAGGGTCGAAAGGCAATATACCCTAAAGACACTAAAATTTGCAGATCTACCCCTCGAACTCGGATCAACACTAAAAATGATAATTTAATCCGATTTGAGTCTGATCTAAATTCGATTGAAAAAAATCTAAATCCGAATCTAAAAAAAGTTCAAGCCCGGCTATAATTAAACTTGAACTTAATCTTTATACGGTCCGATCTATTGTCGTTTAATTTTTGTCAAGTTCAAGTCCAGATTTGATCCTTCATTTTCCATAAAACCTTGATTAGTTCTTTGAATGATAATGGATGGCGTTGGCATATATTCGACTTACTTTTCGTAGATTCAGATATAAATTTGAATAATATTTAGATTTGAATATGATAATATTTAGATTTGAATATGATAATTATTATCCAACTTGTCTCAATGCTACATAGTCTCTTTACAAAGTAATAATATGTTTAAACCCATCAAGCGACCCAAGTGAAAAAAAATGTTTTATCTTAATTAGGTGATTTGGGCCCGAGTAATTTATTGCATAGTGTGAATGAATTATTAAAAGAGCTAAGGTTAATGAACAAATACTATCTTGTAATCACATCAAAATATTAAAAAATTATTAATATATTCATGCACACCATCAATGAACTATAGTTGATTGTTGGTTTAATTCGACAACCAAGTCCAATGTTCATACGAAAGCAGTGAGAAGTGAGAACTATAATTGAGGATATCTAACCCTTGGTTAGGAATAAAAATTCTCTGCTTTTTATGCCCTTATGTATACCCTCATATTAAAAAAAATAAAATTTAACATTTAAGGTTATTGTTTAAGGCTAAGATTTAGAATTAAGATTTAGGGAATTTAGAGTATGGTATGTTTTTAAAATTTAGAATTAGGGATTAAAATTTAATTTTTTAATATCTAGATAGAAATGAACACCAAAAAAGACATGAGATTTTTGTCCCCTAATCAGAGGTATTATTTTTCTACTAATTTTCTTAGCTTAGATAGAACGTCAAACTGATCATCAAAAGAATATGATGCGATGTATACGTTTATTTTTTATGCATGTTTCACTTCTATTTTGATGTTATGTATGTAAAATTAAAAAATATAACTTTTTGAATTGGACCGAGATATGCTCACTTTTCTATTAGAAACTAAAAATTTTAATACCAAATGACAGAAGATGCGTAGCATAAATTGAATAATCTTGAGATCCTTTAATAATATATATACTGAAAGTTTAAGAACATGAAAAGAAAGCAACATTAATGTTCCCAAATGACATGAAAGTAATTAAAAGATGTAAGAGGGTAGGGATTGATAATATTGTGTGCATGTTTAAAAATATTAAGGCCGGAGTCGGAAAATTTAGTTTAGGTGTTAAAATTTAAAATGTTATGAATGATTTTTTTTAAGTAGGTGATGACAAACAATGAGTGTCAATTTTCTTTAAGGGGTGTTGATATACATTTAAAGTTGCGTAAATTTAAAAATGTTCACCTTTCTGTAATTTCTCTCTCAAAATACCCTAGTTGTTCCTCTCTCAAAATTGTTTCAATTCTAGCCGCTTTCCCTTTTGTTCAATCCCTTTAATCGGTGGTCGGCAATCAATTTTCGTATTGGTTGTCGACCACCAATTTTATCAGTTTTCTTGTTTTTATTTCAATAAGAATCTCTGCTTCTGTAGCATGCTTTTTCTCTGTCCTAGTGACACACTTCTTCTTCTGGCTTTGTGACATGTTTTTGTTTTGTTTTTTTGGTTTGGTTCATCTGTCTTTGTGGCAGGTTTCAGCATACCCTAGCGTTCGATTATTGTTCGCACAAATATTCACTCGGCGCTAGTTTCTGATTCATGGTGTTGTCGGTGGTCACTTGGAATGTTTTATCCCCACTCGTTGATGGTTGTTTGCCGATAAAACCAGTCCTAGGTAGCGGTACCTTTTGCCTGACAGAATGGATCACGCACCACTCCTTCCTTCTTTATGCGTCTCGTTTAGACAAAGACAAGGAGATTCATGAAACTTTTGAATTTTCGTTGGTATGCATAATTTCATAAAAAATTTCGTTTTCATTGTTTTTGAGTTGTAAGAATTTTTTGGGTTATTTTAACCTAAATTTTCTTCTTCTTAATTGTGTTGTAATTGAGTTTTTCTATGGTTTAATGAAAATTCAGTGGCTATTTCAAAAAAAATGTTACGTTAATTTTATTTTATAATTTTATTTTATATTGAATTTTAAAAAAAAATTCTCCAAACCCTTGATTAAAGATGGCTTCACCCATGCTCTAGACAGTCAAAAAAATCTTAAAAAGAAAATAAAAGCTTTCAAAAACTTTTGAATAAAATAATTTGTAACAAGAATTTAATTGTTGAATAAAGATATAATAAGTGAGTAGTCTAATTGCGGTGAAAATAAATGATTTAGGCCGCTTTGGACGTTGTTCAGATTGTGTTGATAGCATAACGAAGCCTTTGGTCGCGGAGGAAACCCGATGAGCTCGTCAGCTATTAGTAGTAAGTTGCTCTTAAACTGTTCTGATTCAGAATTTAAACCATAGACGTGAATTGCAGTCTGTCTTGGTGTCGTTGTTTTAATAATTTGGACATATTTGTTATTTGAATATCTGTATAAATAAAGAAGATTCAGTCATCTTATAGTTACTAATAGGGGTGAGCGTTCGACCGAGTCGAGCTAAAAAATTTCGAGTTATTTAAGTTGATGCGTCATATTTTACAACTCAAACTTTATTTGAAATTTTTTCTATTCGAGTCAAGTTTATGAAATTCGAGTAGAGTTCGAGTCGAGTCAAGTCAAGTTTTCGAGTTGATATATAAATTTAATTGTAATTATATATCATGTTATAATATGGTTTGATTCCAATTTAAACGACATTATCTAATTATATAAGATACGCGCACGCACGCGCGCGCGCACACACAAATATATATATATATATATATATATTCGAACTTAGAAATAAATCTACTAATTACTAAAAATTTCGAGTTATTCGAATTTCCATTTTACAACTCAAACTTTATTTGATTTTTTTTCAAGTCGAGTCAAGTTTATGAAATTTCGAATCGAGTCAAGACAAATCGAATTTTTTCGCCTCGAGTCGAGTTGAATTGAGTTTTGTTCACTCCTAATTACTAACACTATTAAAAAATAATGAGGTATTAAGAAAATTTTACGACGAGGACCGAGTTTGGATTAAGGGATTAAAACACAATGTTGGGGTTAACACCACTATATTAAGCTGCCGCCGCCGCTATAGCTTTGCCACGGATGAGGCTGTAATTTTTGTTCATTTGTACGTAAACCTAATATATTAAATTAGATTCTCCGACTGAAAAAACGCTCTATATGGGTTTGTGGAAACGCCTGGCGCGGGAGCAGGAAGCGGAGCACCAGTTCGCCGGCGAGCAACGAGCAATGGATACCAATCGGCGGACAAGGACCTGATCACACAACGAGTTTGGACCTTATATGTGGGCGGCCTATCTCGAACAATCCATTGGAAAGGTCTATGGCAGGTATGCGATAGACATGGGATTGTCAAAGATGTATTTATCCCAAATAGAGTGGCTCGTGATGGGCAGAGATTTGGTTTTGTTCGGATGGCGTCGCAAGCGGATGCCAATTGGGTGATCGAGAGATTACATGGTAAGTGGATTTATAGTGCTCGTATGAGTATCGGCATGGCGTGGAAGGGTAGAACGGAAATGGTTAAGAGAAAAGGGGGCGTAGGGATAAGTCGGGAGCAGCGTGAGGCAACGGAGATCGGACGATCAAAGGGATCACATACATCGAAGATATCGGGGAGAGAAGGGGTGAGTGAGAATTGCAGGATGATAACGGGCATTGTGGACGAAGACAAATGAGCTATTCTCCAATGGTGCGCAGTTGGTTGGTGCTTGAATCCGTGTAGCATAAAAATTTTAGCGGAGAGATTGGAAGTAGAGAAGCAAGAAGGATTCTCCATCATGAGATTGTCAGGATCCATGATTTTATTAATGTGCAGATCGGCGAGTGTTAGAGAACGGGTGATGAATCTGAATTGTGTGAAGGAATGCTTTGCTAGGGTGGAGGAGTGGTCGCCAGCGATCACAGTGGAATCGCGTCGAGTATGGCTATCGATAGTGGGTTTGCCGATACATCTATGGCACAAACAAACATTCAAGAACATCGCCAATCTATGGGGCTCGTTTATTTGTATGGATGATGCCACGGAAATGCCGACATCGTTTGATAGCGGCAGAATCATGGTGGAGACAACCGTTTTCGATCGTATAGAGGAAAGAATTTCAGTTAAGGTCGATACAGAGGTGTATCCTGTCAGGGTGTTGGAACTGGACGGCAAAGGTCCGGAGGTAGAATGTGATTGTTGCGACTATGAATCGATCGAGGGAGGGGGAGTCTTGCACAAGATTCCGCTTTCGACGAGGTTGGGGGCGATGGAATGGATGTTGTCAACACAAATGATAGGAGGGAGGTAATCAAACTAGTATTTTGGCTAGCTAATGAAGCATGGGATGGACCTCAAGGGACAATGAACAGATCGGAAAATATAGAAAATGGCGAGGATCTGGATCACGAGGAAGAACGGTTGCCGGAACAGCATGAGGAACGGTTGCCGGAACAACCTATATCGGTGTATGTAGGTAGTATGATCGGTGAGAATGAAAATGCCAATAGGACTCTAGAGGTGGTTGAAAACGTCCCTAGTTGTGAGAGTTTGGATATTGCTGGGATTGTGAATTCAATCTCATTGGATGTAGTGGGGTCGGATGCTTTAATTTCTACAGGGGATAATGTGCAAGAGGTGCATAACTCTTATCCTAATATACATTCGACATCATCACAATCCGGCCTTTGCAAAACAGAATTGATTCGAGTGGGCAAGGCTTTTTGCAAAATTCGGAAGGTTATAGGAGGTGACCAATTTAACGGTGGCAGTCGGGTATATCGAAAGAAGAAGGGTAACAGGTTAGGTGGTGATCGAACAAAGAATTTGAACGGGGAAGGGACAATCGAGGGCGGATTGGATGTGACACAAGATATTGAGAGCGAGGTAGTAGCAACAGTAAAATTGGGATCCCTTATCGGTGTAAAATCAAGCGGACGAGAAGAGGAGATTATTCGCGACATTTCACGGATCATCACCGGGGATAGTCGGGGTTTATGACTGATGAAACTACTATCGTGGAATGTTAGGGGTTTGGAAGGTAGTGCAAAGCAACTTAGTGTGCGAGAGGTGTTACGGAAAAATAGCATCGATATGGCGATGCTACAGGAAACAAAGTTGGAGGAGATGCCGTCGTTGTGGGTTGCAAATTTGTGGGGGTCCGACAGTTTTGAATTGACATTTTCACCATCAATCGGAGCTTTAGGAGGTATCCTGGTGGTGTGGGAAGGAAGGCGATTCAGTTTAGAAAAGGTTGAGGTCGAACGCAATTTCATTGTGTTGCAAGGACGGTGGCAATAAGAAGACGTGGTATGTAGTATTGTTGCGTTGTACGCCCCATCGGATATCGAGGGTCAGAGATCAGTTTGGGCAGCGTTACTTAATAGGATAAGTGGTTTTGAGGGGCCGTGGTGCATCGCATGTGATTTTAACGCGATCCTACACAATTCGGATCGTGTTGGGGTATCGGATAGGAGTGTAGAAATAGAAGTATTTGGCGAATTTGTGCACAATGCGAGGCTGGTAGATTTGCCGCTGCTGGGCAAACGTTATACTTGGTTTGGTCCAGGCAATAGATGCAGTAGAATTGATCGATTTATGATATCGTCAGGTTGGTTGGATAGTTTTAGTTCGATTCAACAGGAAGCCTTGGCGAGGGGTGTATCTGATCATACGCCACTGTTGTTGAAATGCGATGAGAGTGATTGGGGGCCTCGGCCATTTAGGTTCTTCAATTGCTGGATTGAGGGCCGTTATCATGTTTGACAGATAGCTGAAGAATGGTATCGATTGACAGGCTTGGGCGTAGGTAATGGCAACATCATGGTGAAGTTGAGACATCTGAAACTATTTTTGAAACGGTGGAATCGAGATAGTTTTGGGGACGTGAATGAAATTATTGCCGAGATGCAAAGTAAGATAGATAAGGCAGATGAATATTTAAGTACGAATAGGGAAGGTGATGGAATAGAGGTGGAGAGAAGACGGTGGATGCAGACATTATGGAGGGCTATGCGAAATAAGGAAGCAATGTGGCGACAAAAATCGCGAGCTACATGGCTTCGGTTGGGTGATCGCAACACGGCTTTTTTTCATCGATCCGCCAAATTGCGCGCAGCTAGAAATTATATACCTGGCTTTTTGATTAATGATCGGTGGATCATATCACCGATACAAATGCGTAGGCATGTGGTGACTGCATTTACTACACATTTTGCTGGTGATATGTGGGAGAGTGCATGGCAATTTGAAGGCGAATTCCGACAGGTATCTGCTAGTGCTAGGAAGAAGTTGATTTCGGCTTTTACGTTGGAGGAAATTAAAGGAGTGGTATGGGAATGTGATGGTTCGAAGGCACTAGGCCCGAATGGATTTACGATAGAATTTTATAAGAAAGCGTGGGAGGTGGTGAGTGGTGACGTCTTCCGTTTCTTTGAGTGTTTCCATGCTAGCGGCTTATTACCCAAAGGTGCGAATTGTGCGTTTATCGTCCTATTACCTAAAGTGTCGACTCCTAAAACACTTGGTGAGTATAGGCCTATTTGTCTAGTTAATTCAATGTACAAAGTACTGGCGAAATGTTTAGCTACCCGGTTGCAATCAGTATTGGGTGATATAATTAGCGACACGCAATCAGCGTTCCTTAAGGGGTGTCAGTTAGTGGATGGGGTACTATTAGCTATCGAGGTTATTCATTCTCTTCGTCAGCGAGGAGCGAGTGGTTTTCTTTTGAAATTGGATTTCGCAAAGGCCTACGAATGTGTCAGTTGGCGTTTCTTAGACGAGGTATTATCTAGGATGGGATTTTGTGCAACTTGGCGAAATTGGGTTAGCGAATGTATCAGTTCTGCCCGTCTATCGGTGTTACTCAATGGCAGTGCGACGAAGGAATTTAGGATGGTTCATGGTTTGCGCCAAGGCTGTCCGTTATCGCCTTTATTGTTTGTGGTGGTCGCGGAGGCGATGCATTTGAGGAGCTATTGGTGTAGAAGAGGAGCTGGGTGTAAGAGTGGCCGAAGTGATGGGTTGTAGACAAGATGAGCTGCCGTTTGTTTACCTTGGCTTTCCGATAGGTGCGAATCCGAGGTTGGTAGTGATGTGGGAAACGGTTATTGCTAATTTTCGGTGCAAGCTAGTGGGGTGGAAACGATCGTCCTTATCTTTTGCTGCTCGAGTCATCTTGGTAAATTCGGTACTCTCCTCTTTGCCGATTTTTTATATGGGATTATTTGTGGCTCCGAAGGGGGTGATTGAAAGACTGGATCGAATACGAAGGGCATTCCTCTGGGGCGGAGTTGGCTTAGAACGGAAAATGAGTAGGGTAGGGTGGGAGGTTGTATGTCGACCGAAACATTTAGGGGGGTTGGGAGTGGTGGACCTACAGGTGAAAAATATGGCATTATTATCGAAATGGGTTTGGAGGTACGCTCGTGATCGTGACTCATTATGGCGGAAATTGATTGTAGCCAAGTATGGTGAGCATACTCAGTGGTGGCGATTCAGTACGGAAAAATTATCATCGATGTCGATAGTTTGGCGGCAAATCGTAGCCAATTCTTGTGCTGCACAGATAGACAAGCATATGGGAATGTCGGGTTTCTTGTGGAAAATAGGCAACAGGCGGTCAGTGCTATTTTGGTTTGATCCGTGGATTGCACAGCAAGCATTGAAGGATACATTTCCGCGTCTATTTTCCTTGGCTACAAATAAGCTAGCTTGGGTGTGTGACTACTCGAAGGATGCTGGTTTTGATCATCAACATTGGGACGAGTTCTTTAGACGACAATTGAGGGTATTTGAGCACGAGCAGCTGAGGGCGTTGTATGCCTTGGTGTGCGAGGTTCGACTATGGGAATGTTGACTTGATACTTTAATTTGGAGGCCGGACGCACATGGAGAAGTCTCAGTTAAGGCTTTGTCGTAGTTGTTGATGCTGGATAAGGTTGGCGATGATGGTATAGGCGAGTGTTTCGCTTGGCAAGTGCTGGTCCCGCCTAAAGTGCAAGTGTTCTTGTGGTTTATATGGTTAAGACGGTTGCCCACGGCTGATTTCTTGCGTGCAAGGGGGGTCCCTTTGCGGGACGATCAGGGACGCTGTCCATGGTGTGCATCGTCGGAGAAAAGTATCGCCCATCTTTTTTATGATTGTACATGTGTGCGGAAAGCATGGGATTGGTTGCGGCAGTGGTGGGGTGTAGCAATAGCTTTCCCGGTGAGTTTTGATGACTTTTTCGTTATTGATTTCCATTGTGCTTTTACCGGTTGCATGAGAAAGTGGTGGGTGGCGAGTGTTAGTGCATTGTTGTGGTCTTTATGGTTGGCTAGAAACGAGTTCGTCTTCCGTGGAAAATGTTTGTCAATGTCTGAATTGTGTTTTTTGGTTAAATTGAGGTCATTTTACTGGATTAAGGTTGATAGGGGGCGAGCTGATTTCCGAATCAATTTGGTGGTCCTGTCCGTCTACGTTTGTCGTTAGCGCGACATCGCGAAAGATGAGGGGGGGATGAGCTGGCAGCCGCCATTACAGGGAGTTCTAAAATTTAATACGAATGGTTCGGCGCAAGGTAAACCGGGTCCGGCGGGGTTTGGTGGGGTGATGCGTGATGGGGACAGTATGATATTGGGATTGTTCTCGGGACCTTTAGGCGTGATGGATTCGAATGAAGCTGAAGTGCGGGCGATAGCTTTTGCATTGGGGTTGGTTAAGGATAGGGAGTGGCATGACAGTTGTGTGATATAGAGTCGGATTCGTAGGTAGCATTAAGCTGGGCTACACGTTCGGCGAAACGACCTTGGCGATTATGGGAGGTCTTCTCAGCGATCGATCAGGCTTGTCAGGTCTCGTATGAGATACAGTTCTGTTACGTGCCTAGGGAGGCGAATGGCTTTGCGGATGTATTAGCGAAACAAGGCGTGGATCGATGTTCGCTCTTTGTGGCGTGTTTATGATAAGGATGGTTGTTCTTTTTTTTTTCGGCGGATCTTATCGTACTCTTTTCCTCCATTATGGAGGTTTTTAATGAGGCGTAAGATCCGTCACGATGTATGTTTCTTATTTTATTAATAATATCATACAGTTGTTGATCAAAAATAAAAAACTATTCAAAATTAAAATTAAAATGAGTTTAGATAAATTTAATGTGCTTAAGGTTAGTGCGGCTCATTACAGTGTCGCTAAATTAGTTGTTGATCAACTTAAATTGCTAAATTTTTGTTTTGTTTATTTTAAAGTAAAGGGTAATTCGATTAAATTTACCATGTTTAAGGGCTAATTTTATGGAGAATTCAATGGATGACATGACCAAAGTTAACAAGTATTTCATTCTTTTTCTTTGTAATATATAATAGAAAAGTAATGAAATATGGTGGCGGAGAGAATTGAGGGAAAGACCTGTGCGTGTTTGGTTGCAGAGAAAATAAAAAGAATGAAAAGATTTTCGTCAACAATCAATAAAAAATACAAATGGTCCAGATAAAGCAGTAGGGTTTCGTGGTGTAGTTGGTTATCACGTCAGTCTAACACACTGAAAGTCTCCGGTTCGAGTCCGGGCGAAGCCAATGAATACTTTTATGGCCTTTTTCTTCATCTTAGGAGGGAAAATAAAAAGAAAACGCCGTTGCCGGGGATCGAACCCGGGTCACCCGCGTGACAGGCGGGAATACTCACCACTATACTACAACGACTTAATTGACAATTGTATTATAATTTTCATATAGAAACGATAAATATCTGTAGGGTACTATGGACATGTCTAGTTATTGGATTTTAAGATGTGATTGAGTGCTGTAAATCAAATCTTTGTGATGTAAAAATTGATTTTAATTATTCGTTTATTCATGCAATGCTTGTAATTTCTATTTTATAATATTTCTATATTTATATTATTTATGATGGATATAATAATTTGAGTAGGTAAACCATAAAGGTAATGGTTTCATTTAAAATTGGTAAAGGAAAATTTCATATGATTAAACTATTGGTTGAGTGATAATTCAAAAGTTGTTGAACTTTTCATTGGATTTTCAGCTATTATTTTGTGTCTATTTAGAAACATGGTCATTGAAGATTGCAACATATATGCATCGAGATGATTGTTGAATGTTCAATGAGATGTTATTTCGAAACATAAAAACTTAAAAAGAAAAAAACAAATTGTTTGTGACACATCATATAGTTTGCTTTCTATTGTATAATTTTTAAAGAAATTTGTCTTTTGTCGGGTTGGTTTAAATTTATAACATTTTAGTTTAAAGCTATGTTCATATGAAATAAAAGAATAGTTTGACACTTTATAAATCTAATCTGAAAATTTATATCGTTATTAAAATTATTTATTTCGTGACATAAATTAATTGGATATCAAACAAACATTTAAATTTACACAAATATATTTACCGAGCTTGTAGGATGTTTTAATAGGAAAATAAAAGAAAATTATAGGATGATTTAAACTTTGTGTTAAAATGTTCCTTGTAAAAGGCCCTAAGTCATTGTCGCTTGTGCATATTTTTTGAGTAATTTTTGATTTGATAAAAGTTTTGAAGTTATATTGAAGATATTGGTATTGGTTTAGGTTGATAATTACATTACTATTATTGATGTCTTCTAGTATTTGCAAATTTAATTGTCTTCATCTTTTTCGATTAGTAAAAAGAATTGAGGGAGGGTGTGTGTTTTGATGATGAAAGTATGAGAAGATTCACGAGAAAAAATAAACAGAATGACAGATGAAAAGAATATATGACCTTATAAATATGAATCGGAATCAAAATTATGTTTTATGTTTATTTTACTTTTTAATATTGTCTTGTAATAATATCTATTCATTTTCAGTAATTAATAAAACTTATGTACTCCTTATAATAAGATAATTATTCCATACACAAACAGTGAGAACAATAAGTTTCACAAACACCTCAATTTTAGGGTTTATGAGCTCTGTTTAAGGTTTAATGTGTGAGTTTTGAATTAAAGTGTGGTTAGAATGTAGAGTTTGGAGTTAGAATTTAGTATTTATAGGTTCAAACTCAAATCCCTAACCAAATTACACTAAACCCTAAATGCTAACCTCTAACCCCTAAATAATAAATTCTAACCATGGACCCTAGACTTCAACTCTAGTTGTTTAACTTTACTTTTTGTAATTGAACTCGTAGGAAGTCCCGTGCCGGGTCGAAATCTGATTTTGGGCCTATAGTGCTCAATGCTCATATCAATCTCAAAATAACCCAGACAGAGAAGTTTGTTAAATCCTCCGTTC
The DNA here is from genome assembly GCA_030270665.1 of Hibiscus trionum. Lineage (NCBI taxonomy): Eukaryota > Viridiplantae > Streptophyta > Magnoliopsida > Malvales > Malvaceae > Hibiscus > Hibiscus trionum. The sequence goes on from BSYR01000016.1 coordinate 5,438,398, forward strand.
CATTCAATTCACTGATTCACAGCTCATATGGCATAACAAAGGCTAACTTAGCAATCTACTTTTCCTACAAAACCATAATTAACTAACCTTTACTTATAATAGGATCCAAATAAATCCAGTTGACAGCATAAGTTCACCACTTATATAGCCAGCAAGCCCTTTCATTTCAGTAATTTAGGCACTCTTTGATCTTGAACGTGTGTAGAATGCATTGCAGACTAAGAAAGAAAGAAAAATGAGGTCTAACAAAGAAACCAAGTAAACATTCCGATCCCGGCATTAGAAATTGCAAGGTCATTCCAGTTGGAGCTCAGTTCTACGGTTTGGACCAAAATATTATGCCTACTTTAGCACTTAATATTATATTTCATCAATGAACTCAAGAAGATCCTCAACTTCTTGCCTCAGTGCTGTAAGTTTCTGTTGCTGCAAAGCCACCCGGTTCTCAATATCACGGGCCCCCGACTTCTTCTCATAGCCGTCCACCACTGTTGAGTGCTTCACCATCACCTTTTCTTGTAATTCTCTCTCCTTAGTCACCAGCTCTTCCACCTACACATAGAAATATGTCACTTATACGAACAGCCCCTAAGTTGCAAATAAAAAGTATAAATGTTATCGACATCCAGAGCAAACAGAATCTTCCTGTCATGCATAGTTAGTACAATAAGAACACTGGTGCATATCAAGGCTTAAAGTTTACCAAAACAAGATGATGCAACAAATGGCAATCAATAAACGTAAAAGGAAAAGAATCTATATCAAATTGATCTAGAAAAGTTGAGCAACACCAAATGGTAAGAAGACGGGTCAACCTTGGGTAATACTTGAGCAGCTGATGGAGAAGATTGCAAGGTGGTCAGCAAGGGCTTCAATTCTTTGGACAGCTCTTTTAACAAACCATCAGCTGCTTTTCGAGCAGCTTTACAAGCTTGAATGTCCCCGGTCCTATACAGATCACGTAGTGATGCTTCCAGCTTATCATGTGTTGCCAAGCATCTACTTATGATATTCTGAACCTGCTGAATCACTGCCTGAGCCTGAAATTACAGATAGCAAAATCTTATACCAATTCACTTGTACATGGTGATTCAGGGTGAGCAAAGTAAATGACATGATAACATCCTACCAACCTCTTCCCACTGCTGTTTAGCCAAATAAGAAGCAGAAGACTTGGAGATTGATATGTCTGCACGCATATAAACAATGCAAGCAACAAAGAAGAAGAAAATTCCTGAAATTAACATAAGTGGCTCCCTAAGCATCGATAGTTTGCTGAACCTATAATAGACCTGAAAGATAACCAAACAGAAAACCATTACATGTAGGGTTATGAAAACCTAATTTCCAACATTCTGTGTTTGGAGGTGCCATAGTGGAGCGGAGGCCTTACACTAATATACTAGAAGCATTGTGCATGACATTTAGACCGACAATTGACAAAGAAAGAATACCTGAAAATATTGATTGTGCTCAGGCACAACATTAGTCTTTTTAAGCACGACTACAGGTCTACCATCAATATCCAAGTGGGAGATCTTGGTCTGCATACAACCATAAACACATTACATATAAAAGATCGACACCTTCAAACTCAAAGCTCAGCACGGATATGACCTTTTGTCATACATGTGGTAAAAAAAAACACAATTCTTAAGCCAGTTAATACCTCTTGCCACTGCTCCACAGGAAATGGAGCTGCTACAGATATGTCACTAGAACCCTCAGGCAAAACAACCTGTAATCAAAGTACCAGATCAAGGTAAGAGGCAGCCAAGAGAACAACTTTCTTATTATTCACCAAACTGCAATCATATCTTAGTCCTAAGGTCATAAGAATACAACAGCATAAGTGCCCATTTTAGTACTTGGTGACATGTCTTATTCATGATAAGCAAAAGTAATGTTATTATGTCATAATTGAGTAAAAATTGAAATAAGTACTCAAATACAAGATTTAGGGAAGGTTGGGAAGGAAGAGATAAAAACCTTCACAATGAGAGTATCAATAACCAACTCAACCATTGGGCTACTATAAGTGATATTAAGGAAGCGCTTCCCCTCTGACTCGTATAAAAAGTCCTGAAGCGGCAAGCCATATCCAATGGTAAAAGCAGTTCTCCAGCCACCAAACATTGGGTACCTTGGTTCAATCAATAGTTCTGTCTGCAAAGACAAATGGTACATCAATAAGAATAAAATACAAAATGACTGAATACTCTTTAAATCCTACTCAGTAGTACAACCTTTTTGGAGTCGCCCCGAAGATGAGATGTTGATATATTGCCAATTTCATCCCTATAATAAATAGAATGTGCCCTTGGTGGCAAATTTGCAACAAGATACCTAAAGGCAGATGCACCTCGAACATTGGGCCTGGCCTGGAAATCAAGCCTGTAGTGTCAAGGTAATAATTTAGAAACAAACTTCTAACCTGGTGTGGTGCTCACCATAATCCACCAAAAGTAAAAAAAAAAAGTATTGTGTAACCTGGAAAATTCACCCTTGCTTTGGGCACCACCATGGATAAGCTTGTAATGCTCAGTGACCTGCACATTACCCCAATGGGAAATTTCTATCTCTCTCACCAATTCCTGAGCAACAGCAAACGGTTGATTGCTTTCAAAATGAACTGCTATGGGCGAGTACGAGAACGCAGGGAGATTCTCATAAGGACCATATTTGATTTCCGAACCATGAATCTTTGTATTCTCCAGTTTTGTATAGGATTCAATTCTAGAATCAGGCAATTTAACAGTTAGAGACTGAGCCTTGACAGCATAAGGAGATAGATAGTATGCACTATCCTGGTATAATACAAGCTGAATATCAGCCTGAGTGATTTGCTCAGGAATGGGCCGCAAAGCATGGGTAAATACAGCCAAGACATCAAAAGTGAAGCTATCACCCTCAGCTAATCCCTTGGGCAGCGATACTGAATAAAATGTCAAAGCAGGAGGCATGTCTTTCGGGTTGGCAACCTCAACAGGGAGAGCAACAACAGGCTTTTTTACTTTCCCTTTCCCTTCGTGTGGGGTAGCCATCAAATATGCCATGTTTTTGGCTTGTTGCTCAGGAAAAGCCAGCAAAACCTCGGACGCCGTCTCAGGACCAGCATTCTCCACCTAGAAGACATGTATAACAGCAGATGTAAAAAATGCACACAAAAAAGAGACAATAAAGTTGAAAGCACTAGCAAATTGAAAGAGAAAAGAAAAGCGAGTGTTCCTGAAGCACCTTTAAAGTTGAAGAGATCCGAACAATGTGAGATGTCAAATATATCTGCAACAAAAATAGGAACGCCGTTAACATAAAGACTTACAGCTCGCAACGATCAAAGATATGTAACTACAGTAGCAGATCAGATCAACTCAAGAAATGAAGTTTCAGATGGATAAAATCTTCAGAAACAGAACAAGAAGCAGTTGAACCAATCAGAGAAATGAACTAGCACGGAACAATAGTAATGATATTTAAACCCTAGAAAGCTCGAAAAAGAAGAAGAAGAAAAAAGAAGGTGAAAACTTACGCGCCGATCTACTTTGGAAAGGACGAGATCGGAAAGTGCCGGTGATGCCAAAATGGCGATGGCAAACACAAAGAAGTAAAACCGGGAACCCTCCATTGTCGGACAAATCTCTACTGTCTGCGATTCACGCGCGATTGACTGACTATCTTCTTGTGTTTGGAAATTGTAATAAGATAGTTGTGGACTGGGTTAGGTACTGTCAACAAAAGTCTCAAACTGGGCACTCACTCAGTGAGTCGAGGTTGAATCATGAAGACAGGCCAGTGCATGGCTGGGCTGGGCTAACCCAAAAAACCGCAAAATTTCAAAAGTGATTTTAAAAAATTAGATTTAAGATTTTAAAGTTAGTATTATTGTTAAAAAATACTTTTAAGAAGTTAAAATGTTTATTTTAAATTATTTTAGATATTATATTATAAATTTTAAAATATATTAATTTAAATTATATTTTGACATTAAATATATTAATTTAAATAATATTTTTATAACTTACTAATAATATTTGATATATAAAATATTTTTTAAGTAATATAAAAATTGTAAGTAATATATAGTTTGATATTAGTTAGTTTATTCAAGAAAAAAAAATGAAAACAAACACATGTATGATATAAAAATTGAATAATAATTAGCCCAAAAGGGATGGAAATGACAAAACAGAACAAAGAACTAAAAGAAACATTAAATGCTTTTAAAGGTTAAAAATGTAAACTCACCTAAACGGTTTTGGTTAAAAGCAAAAGCCATATTTTTTTGGCTTCTCAGGTTGGGTGAAAAAGTCCGTTTCAAAAGTAGATGAGGACTCAAAAGTTTGGTGTTTTTCGTTGATTAATGGTTGGAAACATGATTTGGATGGGTAAACACAACCAATGCCGCCCGTTCTTTAATGCTTTTGAAAAACGCTTTTCGGGTTAAAAGTGATTTTGGGACTAAAAGTAATGTATAGAATCTGTAATTGTGAGATCAAAAGTACTTTTTATTTTGATTTGAAAAGTATTTTTTAAAGGCTTAAATTTTTAACTTTTAGTTTTTTTAAAATTATTTTTAAACAAAATTACTTATGTATCCTTGTTTATATCACCATTCTTTTTATATTTTCAAAATGTGTCAAAATAGACATTTTATATACTTAAAAATATTTTTTAACAGTAATATCAAATACTTCTAATTTTAAACTAAACACTTTAAAAATACTTTTCTACCGTATTTTTTAAAAGTATTGTCAAAATCGACGGCATGCAGCATTGGCGACGAAAGTGGGCATGCTGTTTGGATAATTTCAACGAGTTAGTTGTGATCCCAAAGACTCATAAATCAAGTGGTCCTAATTGACGTAGCATTTGGCCTTTAAAATGTAGTATTATATTTTTTTCTCAAATCTCAATATTGAATGTTTATAAATCAAAACCTATATAAAATACATTTTCAATTTAACTCGAAATAAGAACAAGGGTCAAAATAACAAAAAGTATAAATATTGATGATCAAATTTATTATTTTATCTTTTAATTTAAAACAAAACATGCTAATGTTGTTTTTTAATAGTCTAAAGGTGATTACAATGTAGTATATCTTCATACATATTCATAACATGAAATTTAATTGTAATTAATTATAATAATATTGTACAAATTAATTCCAATTTAAACAAATTTATCTAATCATATACGATATACATATATATATTTATATTCTTTTCACATGTGTAAGTAAAATTTATAATGTTTTTTTAAAAGAAAGGGGTATCATTATCATGTGTCTCATTAAAAAATCTCCCTAAACCTAATGGAGGGAAAAAAGTGCACATGATAAGATATACAAAACATATGAGGATTACATCCTAGGAGGAACTAAGTCATTACGTAATAGATCAACAACAAAAGTCGGGACATAATCCAAAAGAACTAAGTCAAGATTCGAGAGACTTGCACGTTTTGCCAAAGCATCTGCAACTTGATTGCACTTCCTAGGGATAGCACGAATCGAGATTCGCCAATCTCTCTGGACCACATCCTGGATAGCTCGAGTGATAGCGAGAGCGAAACCATCACGCTCTACTTGATGAATAAGCTCGATAGCTTGGGCATTATCACATTCTACCTTTAAATTCTGAAAGCCTAGATCCCACGCAATAACAAGACCCATGAAAATACTCCATAACTTGGCTTCCACGACTGATCAACAGCCAATAAATTTAGTAAAACCATGCAACCAGGAACCAGAATGATCCCGAATCACCCCACCAGACCGAGCTTTCCCATCATGAATCGAACACGAGGTGTCGACATTTAACTTCACCCGATCTATAGCCAACGAGCTACATGCGTCACCGTTGAAGGCTCAACCTATCTTCTACATTTGGCTTCGAGCGATAGGCGAGTTGTGTTCGCAAGCCAACAACTTCATTCAATGATAAAACCCCAATTATCAATCTCGGCACCAAAGACGATGGAATTCCTTCTACACCAAATGTTCCAAACCACCGCAACAAACATCAGATTCTAGTCCCCTTCCCTTGCGCCAAACGAAGCATTCTCCTGTAAATTGGCCTCAAACCATTGCAGCAGTGAGAGATCAAAGAACTCAGCAGTCTTGGATGCCTGAATCAGCCGAAACCAGACCGGTTGGATAGCTGGACAAGAGCGCAACAGGTGCTCAACCGACTTGTCATGCCCGTGGCAAATAGGACATCGCAAGTCGGTCGTAAAACGACGACGACCACGTTCAACGTTGGTCATTAGTTTCTCTCGACATGCAAGCCACATGAAAAGCTTGATCTTTTACAAACTGCGGAACTTGTTGATTAATGCCCAAACACGCTCTGAACACCCGTGATGGTGCCGAGCCGCAGTGCATACGCTGATTTGATAGAGAACCGGCGATCCGCGGTGAGACCCCACCCAATTACATCACCTGGATAAATCGAACATGGAGGCTTCATCGCTGCCAACCATAACATGACATTCAGCGGTAGCAAATGCTGCAAATCATCCCAACGCCATTCCCAAAAATTATCCACCATACGCGCAACCGAGATATGGGAAAGTTGTAGTCGAACCGAAGGAGAAATATGTGTCGACAAAATTCCAATATCCGGAACCCAATTATCAAACCAAAAGTCGGTGCATAGGCCATTGTCAATAGTCGAAGATAGATTAGACTTAACATCATCTCAAACTAGAGCTAGTGCCTTTCATAACCGGGAACTAGAACGTCGTACGGGGAGCACTGAATCATTGATGTCCCATTTATATTTGGCACGCAAAAAACGCACCCATAATGCTTCCTTCTTAGCGACAAGGAAGAAAGCTAATTTTATCACAAAAAGCCTCATTCATGAATTGCATTTTGCGGAAACCCAAGCTACCATGGGAAGTCGGTTTGCATACCTCATCCCAACAAACAAGATGGACACCACAAGTGTCCTCAACTATTCCCCAAATAAAATGGCAGATCAACTATTCAAGACTCGCATAAACTTTCTTAAAAAGTACTGTAGATTGCATAGTATAGATATTAATGACCGAGAGAACCGATTTAGCTAGGATAATCCGCCTAGCAAAAGACAAGTAAGAATTATAATGTTATTTTATAAAACAAATATCTTTTAAAATTATAAAATATATATTATGTTATTTTGGTTGTAGTATAAAGGAGCTGAGGAGAAGAAAGAATTTACAAATTGAATGATTTAAAGTTAAGAGACTAAATTTAAAAAAAATGATGAATTATGAATTGAAGTCACATATATATTAATTGTGGTATTGGAACCTATGGTTTAAATTTGGTTAAAATGACTTAAAACAATGAAGAATTGAAGAAATTATACAAAGTTGACGACTAAATTAAAAAAATAAGAAATTTGTTTTAAAAATATGAATTGAATCTAAATAGCTGTTCTATAGTGATTGTGGTTTAAATTTTGTCAAAATGGGTTGAAAATGAAGGAGAATTTGATAAAAATGAAACCATAGACTAAATCAAAAAAACCATAAAATTCGGTTTATCGAGTTGAAAAAAATCAAACTTGACTCGAACTCAAAATTTACTTGAGTTATTCGATTTGACTCAAATAATTCAACTTAAATAATTTAAAAATTAAAAATAATATTTTTCGAGTTAAGTCGAATTTTATCACCCTTAAAGCAATGTGTCGGTCACTTGAGCAAATTATGTGTGTGTCTGCATGCATATATGTCATTCACTTTCTCTTTAGGATCTGTAGACAAACTCTGCTCTACCGGTATAATATTTAGATTATGAGACCATAACTATTTTCTATTGATTATTTGATTTTGTACTCCATCAAATTTTATAATTACGCATTCTCATGTTTCTAAATAATTTTATAAGAATTTGTACCTTTTAACATAAATATCTGCGTCCGTCTCTGCTTATCGAAGTATATAATCTAAAATTATTTAGCCTATAAGACCCTAGCTATTTCTATATTTAGCACAGAAATAGAAGAACAGTGCATGCACGTTCAATTTATTCGAGTACAACATATATCATATTCGGATTACAATACATAAGAAAGGCAGCCGCCACTTTATTCTAGTACTGCTTCACGTAGTAGTAAAGCAGGGACATGCGAGTTCTTCACAATCCATCCTCTAATTTGCTCCGGTGAGATGAGCATCAATGTCTTTGGTGATATCCTGCACTAGCTGAAACAGACTCTCGGGATGATCGATCCCGGGATGCAGCTTCTCGTACTCCAGAGTCCAGTGCACGACACAACCACTGCTGCCGTCGCTTTTGGGCGAAGCTTGAAGCGTGGCGGCGATGGTCTTGAACTCTTTCATCATATCTCCTTCGATCTCTCTGAAAGTGGCCGAATTCTTATCGGGGTCGATCGCTTCGACCACTTGCTTTGACACTCTAGGCTTCCCATCTGAACAAACAAATACAAAAGAGCGTGAAATCGAGCTTAAAAAAAGGAATGGCATGATTCCTGGGTTTGTGATTATATGGTTATAGAGTAACATACCGTGCACATAACGCCAGGTGATGATGCTGCCGACTTTTCCGAATTCGCCTTCGTGTAATTCGCACCCTTGAACCTTGTCGCCACAGGTATGGCGCACATGGTGCGGTTTGTTGGTGAACATATCATGGAACTGCTGGGGAGTAGCCTTGATCTCGACATCGGCTTCGAGTTTACCGGTCAGAGCTGAAGAAGCCATTGTTTCACAGCGAGACTAGCACTTTGAGGAGTGGAAGTAGTGTGTCTGATGTTGTAACCAAACCTCATTCATATAGGCCAATGTCTATACCCAGCGATAGTATTCGGATGAAACGAAAGAGATGAACAAAACTTAATCCAATTAAAAACTTGATTTTTTTTTTAATCTTGAGTTTCTCGAATCAATTAAAATCAGTGGTTCAGATTTCGATATTGAATTTTAAAAGTTTGAACAAAAATAAAAATTGAAATTACTTTTTTTTTGTCTTTCTCAAGATTTTTCTCTAGCTTCCATAGCGTTATCGGTCTTTATCAACTTAATACCACCCATACTTTGTCATAATCATTTATATGTTCTCTTTCATTTTCTTTTTCATCTCTTTATTTTTTTTATATTTATATTCTTATGTTGTTTAACTTAGTAAAAAGATGACATAAAAAAATTTAATGAAATGGATGCTTTTTATTAGTTGGGACCATAGATGACGTGGCGAGCCGAGTTTATAATATAATTTCTCGATGACGTATTTTTTTATTGATGTGACAGTGGATTGGATTGATGATGTGGCAAGTCCACGTGTAATTATAAATATTTTTTTATTAAATTAATTATAATCAATTTGATGATAACAAAGGAAAGAAGTAAAATTTAATTATGTAATTAGTGGGAATCAAACCCAAGCCTTATGTATAGAGCACTAAACACCTAACCACTAAATTAAACAATTATTTTAAAGTTTAATTACAACTTATTATATATATTTATTGTCCCATATTTTAAAAGTGAAGAAGTAAACATTCGTGGGTAAAGAGAATTGAAGTATATTTATGAGATGACTTTTATTTTTTAAATATAATAATTTTAAATTATTAAAAATATATTTTCTAAATTTATTTCTAATATCTAATATTTGATTTTTTAAAATTTTAATTAATATTTGGAAATAATATAAAAATAATTTTAATTTTAATTAGTTTTTTGTCTTTTAATCGAGAGTTTTGGGTTCGATTCCGCTTACCCACTATTTTTACTTCTTTATTTTTAAAATATAAAAAAAGATATAATAAGTGGTAATTAAATTTCAAAATAGTATCTTAGCTTGATGGCAAAACGTTTAGCCCTCCATGTACAAGGCCTAGGTTCAGTTCCCACCAAATACATATTCAAATTTTGCTTCTTTCCTCTGTCTTGAAACCAATCGAATGATACCATGTGTCATCATCTTATTGGTTATAATTAATTTAATAAAAATATTTAAAATTACACGTGGACATGCCACGTCATTAATCCAACTCACATGGGTGTTTCACATCAACAAAAAAAGTTATCTGTTAGTAAATTAACGATTTCTGTCCAAATAAGACTATTTTGATATAAACTGAAACGTTAGGGACTTAAATGTTCTAAAAAACAAAATAGGGGCCAAAATACCAAACTATCAAACGTTTGGGGCTAATTTTGACTTTATGCCTAATTATTTATATGTTCTCTTTCATTTTTCCCTTTTTCATCCCTCTAATTTTTGTCTTCATATTTGTGTTTTTATGTTGTTTGACTTGGTAATTCTTCTCTTTTCTTATGAAAATAGTAATTTTTTAATTTTTGTTGCATGTTTTTTTTTCTTTTTAGGGTTGGATTGAACATTGTCTTTCTAACTTATGTTTATTCTTTGATTCATTAATATTTTTTTTATATTAATAGGTGGTCACAATCATTAAAAGATAATTTGTAATTGAGTTGCGGTAAAATTAGTTTTGTCAACATACTATCATTCTTAAATGTACTTTTATGTTAGTGTTGTGGACAATAATATTTCTTTGTATCTATCATTTTTTAAATTGTTTGATTGAATTTTACATCTTTCGACCTTATTTAATTTTTAGTGACTAATTTATATACTCGAATAATTTAAAAAAAAAAGACCGATTAATCTATCCTATAGTATTAGACTCTACTTATAAATTAGATTGGGAAGGCAAAGCGAAGACATTACGTCAACTACTACGCTTTGGAAAACGAGATTTAAGCTTCGTTCAGCTACGCGGTTAGATATTATTTACGGTGAAAAAAATACGACGTTAGAGAAACTAAAAAAATTAACGATAAAAATATTAGCTTTTGAAGCGTAAAATTCAGCAAAAACAGCTACAACATGATTTTGTTGAAACTATTCAACAATATTTTAGTGTTTGTGTACAAAACGGTCGTTCTTGTAGCAATGGTGACGATCCTTCAATCGACAGCAACATTGCCGACGGAAGTGGGCATGCTTTTTGGATAATATCAACGAGTTAGATCTGATCACAAAAACTCATAAATCAAGTGGTCCTAATTAACGTCGCATTCGGCCTTTAAAGTTTGTTATATTTTTCTTCTCAATATTGAATGTTTGTAAACCAAAATATATATAAAACATATTCTCAATTTAACTCGAAACAAGAATAAGGATCGAAATGGCAAAAAAATTTAAATGTTGATGAATAAATTTATTATTTTATCTTTTAATTTAAAACAAAACATTCCGATATTATTCAACATTACAATTCTTACCGGTTGGTTGAATCAATTTTCCAAACCCTATTTTATTATTAAACTCACACTTTAACTCTATTTTCACCGATTGAATCATATTGTGAACTTTTCAAATCAAATAAAAAAAATCAGATAACAAAAATTTTAACACACATATCTATTTATAATTTCAACGAAATAATAATAATTAACAGAGTTTCCCTTTATCCCCCTTGCTCAACAGATGCCCTCTCATTTATTTTAAACATTTTCCCTTTCTTTTGTTGGGGCGATTCTGCGTGTGTCACAAGCCGCAAATTCAGGTCTGAGATATGCGTACAAAGCTGCTCAAAAGGTTCTATGTAAAAATTTTAGCTTGAAAAGACTATCAGACTTGACTCGATTTATGAAAGATTTTAAAAGACTCATATATTTAGACCCATATGAACACATCATGTGAACATATGATTTGTATTCTTAAATATAGATTGTATCCTAAGGAATATTTCTTATTTTGTATCATTGTGATAGGTTGGCGTCGATCTTAACCATAGAAATAATTCATTTAGATTAGATGTGGCAAACAAGTCGTCCGGATCGGGTCGGGTTCGATTCAAATCATTTCGGTTAGGTTCATGTTCGATTTTGATTACATTCGGTTTCGGGTCAGATATGGTTTGGTTTGGTTGTAATTCAGGTATATAGTGATTCAGGTAGGGTATCGGATTGAGTTGGGTCACATCGATTCGGTTGCTTTTTAGGTCGATTGATTTCGGGTCGAGTATATTCGGTTCGGTTGATTTCGGGTCAAGTCAAGATCGGTTCAATAGGAGATTGATATGTTTCAGTCGTGTTTTCAGGCCAGATCAGTTTTTTACACCCATATATGGCTTTATAAAGCCAGTATATTTGACTTTTTGGAGAGTTGTGCAACAGTTCACATCAAATCTTTCTTTATTTCTTTTAATATCGTTTCTTTATTTCGGGTTCCCTTCGGTCCGAGTTACTTTCAGTTCGGATGAAAACGGTTCAGGCCCATTCAGTTCGGTTGAAAATCAGATCGGGTCAATTCGATTTGTTTCGGATCAAGTTCAGACCATCATGTTCGATTCGATATCGAGTAAAATTAGTTCAGGTCTCGGGTCAATTTGTCACCTCTAATTCAAATGTAGACTTTCCTCACCCCATTCGTATCATCTACCATTTAAGTAATCAGAGTAATTACTCTAAAAAGCTCTCTTATTCTTCGCGTACTTTTTTGTTCTTATTGCCTTTTCATTTGTTTGCTTTCTCTCATAAAAGGCTTAGTGTTTTTCAATGCTTATGAGGAGTTTGACCATCACAAGAGTATTTTCAGGCTTACTTAAGCATTTGTCTCGAGTTATATTGCCCAAGGGCACGTAATTTGTTAGTTGAAAAATCTAATTTCGTGACCGTTGGTATCATAGCCAAGGGTTCAAGGAAGGCACTGAGTCGAGATCACACCACAACAGGGAAAGATTATTGTAGTATTTCAAAAAAGTAGGAGAGTGAGTTCGAGGGACATTCTGTCGACGTTTGAGGGAAAGGTGACCAAAGTTGAAACTACCTTAGATGTCAAAAAATGCACATAATGTTTGACTGAATAGTCATTTTGGCTGATATTATTTTTGAAACAAACAAAATGGCCCTATGTGGTTGAAAATTGATGTGACATTTTTTCAAGTCAACGTCGTTGTCTACATGACACTGCCATGTAGGTTTGTCACGTCATTTCAAGCCATTTATTTTTAGTTGACTAATAATTTTTATCCGCATAAGGGTTATTTTGACTCAAAATAAAACATTGAGGGTTAAATTACTTAAAAAAAGAATAAAGGTCAAAGTGAGTATTCAATCAAACATTAGATGCATTTTTTAAAATTTATGTCTAGCTAGTTGATATGAAGGAAGGCCCTGAAGAGTTGGAGGAGCACGTTGGGGGAGCTGGATTCTGCGAAACATGAGATCCAAAAAATGGTGCAAGTCCTGGACGAGACGACGGTCAAAATGCATGAAAGGAGTAATGCTCTTGAAGTCGAGGTAGAAACTTTAAACATGAAGATGGAGGAACTCAAGGAAGACATGTTCGTGTTTAAGGTCGTCATGAAGAATGAGGGTGACACCCAAGAAAGACGTGCCAAAGTTGAAGTAATTTGAGGGGATTAGATTAGTGCAAGACTTGAAGAATTTCTTGTGGGATATGGAGTAGTACTTTTGAGCCATGAATATAGAGAATTATGCCAGCAAGGTAAAAACTGATAGTTCTTATTTAACCGCTGTCACTATTTGTGGTTGCATCATTGGAGGGGCAGTTGTTTAGGAAAATTAAATATTGTATATTTTCGAATTATATTTAAAGATTTAGTTTGATTTAATATTTGTTATTAGGGCTTATTATTTTAATATTTGTTAGTAGAGGTTAAGATTTTTCCAACATTTATTATTAAAGATCTACTCTTAATATTTTTTTCTAATACTTGTTATTATGGGCCTATTTTTTATATTTGTTATTAGAGACTGAGTATTTTTCAATATTTATTAATAGGGGTTTACTCTTAATATTCATTTTTTTTTTCTAATACTTGTTATTAAGGGCCCATTTTTTAATACTAGTTATTAGGGGCTGAGTTTTTTCTGATATTTATTATTAGGGATCTACTCTTAATATTCAATTTTTTTTCTAGTACCTATTACTAGGGCTCTAGTTTTTTCCAATATTTGTTATTATGTGCATAGTTTTAAGGTAAAATTTTGATATACATGCTGATAAAACTAATTTTACACAAGCCTGCATATTTACAATTATAAATCTCAAATCCTAAATTCTAACCCTAAACTTAAAAAACTAAACCATAAATCTTAAACCATATACCCTAAATTCTCAACACTAATCTTAAATTCTAAACCCTACAACATAAACCCCTACACTTTAAACCCTAAACTAAAACCCTAACCCCTAAAACTAAAAGGCACGTGTAAATTAAAGTTTACACGGCATGTGTATCAAAGATTTTTTCAATACTTGTTACGATGGACCAACTCTTAAAATTTAATTTCTTTCATTACTTGCTATTAGGGACAAAGATTTAAATAGCGACATGCAACCACAACAACGATCGTTATATGACGGTAGTGGTATCATCTAAAACCGCGATATATAGAACTATTATGTCCACAATAGCATATGTTACTAAAAAAATTCATAACCGCAATAATCGCAATAAACAAAATAACATCTATTATATCCACAATCATGATGAACACAACACAACTGAAAATATGACTGTAACTATAATTACAATTTAAATTCTCAATTTAAGGCTCATTTTTTAAGTTCGCCCCGGGCCTCCAAAAACTTAGGACCGGCCTTGGGTGGCACCCATAGCATACAAACCCAAGAAAGATGTCCCAAAGTCATCATGTTAACTCTCTAAAAAAGGTATATTTCATGTCTCTAGAATGAATTATTAGCTCAAATTCAAGTACATTTAGTTGCATTTTAAGAGTTTATTTTTGTGCTTAACTGGCATACCATTGGATTCTATAATTTGTGAGAAAAGATGACTTTTTGGTGGTGATGTGCAGGTTTTAGAAGTTGGTTGACAAGTGAAGATTACCGAAGCAAAATGAGAAAATTATCCAAGCAATTCACCATAGCATTTTTGGACGGAAAAGAATGGAGACGAAGATAGATTGAACTAAGCCTCTCAACTTTATTAAATCACGTGAAAAGTACTTACAGATGAAAAAATCTTTAGGCCCCTCTTCCCTTTATTAAAAGCATGTGGTGAGAATCTTTTCTTATTTTTCTAAGGTTGACATTTAATGGGCTAAAAGTAAAATTTTTTTAGGGTATTATAAAAGGCAAAGGAGAACATCATTAGAAGAGGAGAACTGCACTTAACGCGGAAACGAGAGGCTATTCTCAACAGAGAATTCTCCACCTTTGGAGAAGAAGAGGAGACGAAATTCAACCGATTTTTTTTGCTGCAAAAAGAAATTCTAGACGCCATTGTTGTGAAAGACTGCATCAAAAGATCTCCTTCTCTTTCTTCTTTTCTCTCCTTGGTTATTTAGAAGATGAACATCATTTACATTTTGTAGGATTCAAACCTAGCCATAAACTAGACTTTTTCATTGATGAGGTTATTGCGATTAAATACTTGATGATGCTTTGATTTGTGGTTTATTTTTAGACAATTTTTATTGTTCATCTAAATGTTTTTGCATGCTTATATACTTAAAAATATTGCCAGGGCATTACCTGTTTAATTATCTTAAGGAAGTTAAGTATGATTAGACTGAAATTGAGTGGTGTGAGAGACACTTCGACATAAGAAGTCTTTATAAAATTGATCTAGACATAAGTAATTTTGCCTCACATGAGCTAAGGCTTGTGCTTCATAAAGTTTGCTAGAATTAAAAATAAATTTGCCTAGGCATAGATATTGACAAAGGTTTTGCCAGCTTAATTAAAACCTACTTAACAATAAAGATTAGCTAAATTATGCCATAGTATTATATTGTCATTGGTGTGATATAGTGATAACCTCAACCATCTTCTGCCATCATTCTTATAACATGTTATATTTTGTTAACTTAGTTTACTTATTTGTTTGCTTTTACTTTATTTTTTTTCTTTACTTAATTGCCAGGTCCATAAATACACTTATAAATTACATCCTCCACTTTTGGATTCTAAATGCAACCAAAAACTCAATCATATCAAATCAAACATATATGAAAGCAACTGGAATATCTGCTTGTGTTCAAAAAAGCAATCAATGATAATTTCTAGCACTCCTTATTCCTCAATTATTCTACAAGTATAGATAATTATATTGTGTGGGTGTGAAAAAACTATCTAGCTCATGGACTGTCAGCTGGATATTTTTAACACGAGTAGGGACACAAAGACTTATTGTGATTATTAATATATTATCTCTTCTCAGTAACCAATAAGAATATCTTCCATCCCGAAAACAAGAAATCAGGGGTAACTCAAAATCAGTTTCTCACAAAAAGAAGAAATAAAAGAAAAGGTTCAGCCCTAAAGTCGAGGATAATTAAGAAAAACGAGAGCACGAGTACAATAACTGGTTCGCTCGCTGGTGGTTGTATCACAGGGTTTGTGTGCCAGACGAAGATGAAGACATCACAGAGAGAACCTCCGTCACAGATGCCATTACACTTAAAGCTGCTTTCAAAACTTCCTGAGAACACCCTGGCTTCACAATGGTACGGACCTGAAAAATACATCATGGACATATGGTGACCCAATTAGAAACTTCCTACCATAACAATTGCAGTTGAATGGAAGCAAACACAACACCAGAACCAAAGATTACGAGGCAAAAAAAGCAACAGAAAGTTTTGTACCTTGTCGAGATATTCCTGTAGTTTCTTGATGCGGCCCATGTAATCCTGGTCTTCAACACATAATGTTACTGCTTTAGCATCAGCACCTGGACCATCAAACTGAAGGGGTCCTGGATTTCTGTAGATATCATCCAGCAAAAACCTTGTTGCATTTTGTCTCAGCAGCCTACAATTACAGGCTTATTACACATTAGAACGAGTGCTTATAAATCTAGAATCAATGCTGCCTCACTTAAAATAACACTTACCCATATGCTTTGCCTTTCAAATCCACTGTAGCTGGATGAATAGCAGGTTTTCCAATTGCCAAAGAATTGGGATTTTGGGACCAGCGCTTTACAGTCATCATTGCCTAAGATTTAGCAAATGCAATCAAAGTCAAGCCTTGTAGAGAAAAAGTGATGAAAGAAAACGGCAGGGAGAAAAAAGCATTAAAAAGGAGTAGATCAGAGGAAGGGTGCTCCCAGCAAGCAAAATGAAATGATGGTTAGAAGTTGTCAATCCATATCATGCACTATACTGAAAATAAAAATAAAAACTCAACTGCAATAGGTGCAGCACCACAGCGCCACTTGTTCACTGGATTCTTTAGGTTAGTTATAGTTGCCATGTAACCATTTAAACCAGCTGCAAGTATATGATAACAGACATGTCCAAGAACCTGTGAAAATGCATCATTATTAATAAAGAGAGAATATTAAAACAAGGCAAAGGAAACATAACCACGCTTTAATGATAGCTTACGTAGGCGTAGTCACAGTCAAACTTTGATGGTAAGGATCCACGAGCCTGATAGCCAAAGAAGTGGCAAATGGCATTAAATTTTTTACCCTTGTAAGTACCTGCTTTCTGCCCACAACAACAGAGAAACAAGTGAGTAAAGAATCCTAGTCTGAAACCCACTAAGGTTACCAATTAAGTAGACATGATTCAACTGGATACTACTACATCATGCCCATAAATGTTGAAATAAATGCAGAACTTGTTATATGGAAAGTGTTCGAAAGAGTTATGTTGACAGAAAGGCATAAAAACTCATTTAATGATTTTAAAAGTTTAGTTCGGTGCCAACAAGAAAGTATCAAAGAGGTAGATAACAAAAGGGGAATATTGCCCTACCAGGCGCTTATTTATTTCATTCTCTACAAGATGTGCCAGTAGTTTCTCTGTCTCAATCTGGAAGAGAAGTTAGAATAGATATTAGAAAGATTTAATGTAGTATCTCTTAATAAGAGAGCAGTTACATCTCAAGCTAGTTACCTGCGACAACTGTGCAGAATCATCTGATTCTGGATGAAGGAGAAGCTGTGACATTGAACATGACACTCATTAAGCTCATTAATTGGTCCACCATGTGCACACATCTTCAATCATTAAGAATTATAGGAAATTAGAAACAGTACCTGTTTCCTTATAAAAAGTGGCAAAAATTCAAACAAAGCAGATGTCCAAGGTGACAGTTGGGAAGAAATTTTATCAGCAGGTACATTTTGCCTGAGCAAACTGTGAATTTCCTGAAGTAAATCTCATCAACACACTGGTTAATGTCACATCGAAGCTTCAAATGAAAAACCTCTTTACTTGAGAGCAAGAGGTATGCGAAGCGAAATACAGATTAGTCACTATTTAACATTAGTTACCTTCAACAGTGCATACACTTCAGGAATACTCTCAATAAGCCCTTCAGGCAGAAGGATAACCCCATGGTTCTTGTCTGGTTCGAACACACAAGGTCAGGAAACAATAATGACAACTAAGCTCTTTCTAACATGAAATAAAGCGACTCAAAATATCTTACCTTGCTCAGCCCTGGCTTGAACTGCATCACAAAGTTGCTTTGTTATGTCAAAAAGGGTCAGCTTTGATGCAGCCACCTCTTCACCCAGAATTACCTGTTAAAATATATCAAATGTTAAGTGAAAAATAGACGTCTTCTGTAGAATATGTAACTAAAAATATAATTAGCAAGCAAAAACTGACCATATTTGGATGAGATTGGAGAGTGCATTCCAGGGCAACATGTGATGCCTTCCTTCCCATAAGACGGATAAAATAATAATACTAAAAAGGAAAATCAGCTTGGGTAAGAAAGCAGAAAGCTATTATCACACTTGTCTACTGCTATTACTGGCATCTTTCATAATTTCGATAAACACCGTGCCAACAGAGATTGATGTGACCACTAACCGATGTAAAAAAACTTACCTTCTCCGCAGAGAGAGCATCAGTGCAGACGTTACTGATAAGTTGGGAATTGACCTGCATGCAACGTAAAGAGAATTGCACATCAAATTAAAAAGTTTGCAAGTATAAATATAAGGGTAATTATTTGATGCACCGCCGGTGGAATTTTTTTTCCCACAGCAGGCTTCTATAGCTGCCACGCGCCGCTTTTAGGGGCCTTAAAGCTTAACCCTTAAATTTTAAACTTTAAACCATAAAATCTATTCCCAAACCTTAAAACTTAACCACAAACACTAGAACCCTAACCAGTGTAAAGAATATTTTCCCTAAATGTAATCCTTAAGAATTAGGTCATCCCTTTGATATATTATGTTTTACTTTCTGAAAATTCACTTTTAAATTGTTTTTGTTTGAGCATGAGACCAAATCCATCAGCAAGTTAAAAACTACTGAATCTGCTGGGTGTCTGTTCTCCTGAATTTCTTTTTAACTACTACTACAATGTAAAGTCCGAAATGTTTAAGATCGATACCTTGCATATTGTATCAAAACCAACATTAGCTTCAACAAATTGATTCTTCAGGTCTCCATTCAGTGTAACAGGAACACCAACCACCTGAAAACATGACATGTTTCAATATATTGTGGGAAACATCCAATTGAAATAGAGATAGGAGCACCAAAAAATTTGTTAAAGTATAGAGATCTTGTCATGGAAGTTACCTTTGTTGGACATTTGGCTTCAGCAAATGTTTCAGCAAGTTGAGCAGCATCTGTATTTGATGTCACACCTACAAGCCAAACAAAACTGTTAGTAACTTCTACTTATCATAATGTGTCATAAACCTTAACAATTAATTCACCTCCAATAATTACAAGGCCATCTAACTTCAAATCATTGCATGCAGCTAGTGCAGCCTGAACTTGCTCAGTTGTTCTAATTTGATCTTGAGTTCGTCCCAACAGATCATAACCACCTTCTCAAGCAAAAACATATAGAGGCATGTTAGATTATAGAACCATAAGAAAGCAAAACTGTTTCTTTACAAAAGATTGCCTCGTGAAAGAAACTACCTTGATTTTTGTAGGTCGAAAGAATATCATCAGTGATCTCTAGAGTTTTTTGAGCAAATAAACCTTGAGTACCACCTGTTAGCAGAAGCAGTAAAAGAATCAACTGTCATGTAGAGAATAACAAGCAAAAACATACAGTTGTATTGCAATGGAATACTAGTAAAATAAAAATAAACTAGACAAAACACAACATGTTCAACATGTGTGTATCTATTTATGTACATGTAGGTGTATACGGTTAATTTATAATCATGTATGTGTTTTGAGTTGTATCGTGGCATCGACTGTATGCATCATCTGAACCGAGTGCAGCTTACCCAAAAAGCCCAGCAAAG
This sequence comes from Hibiscus trionum, assembly GCA_030270665.1. Classification (NCBI taxonomy): domain Eukaryota; kingdom Viridiplantae; phylum Streptophyta; class Magnoliopsida; order Malvales; family Malvaceae; genus Hibiscus; species Hibiscus trionum. The sequence goes on from BSYR01000016.1 coordinate 5,458,620, forward strand.
TGCTATTCGGGTTGTGGATTTTGAGAGCTTTATGGAGGCCCCATATGACATTATGCCCACCAGGGGATTGTCTCCCACAAAAGACAAGTCCTACCCTGTTATGCGAGAATATCCGGTAATTAGACAAAAAAAAAAGATATCTGTATACATAAACTCATCCATACAACAGCATACAACCATGGATCAATGCCAACAATTCCACAAAAAGGTGAAAGTATGAAGGATGCAAAAGTAGAAGCAACAATTGTATTAAAAATGATCCTAAATAGGGAAAAATCATTAAGTATGATATAACAAGCACCTAATAGCAGGATGCTCAGTTATAATCTGAGCGTCAGGCACTTTGGTAGTCGGCCTAAAGAAGTGAGCCAATGGCTTGCCAAAAGTGTGTGGAAAAGCACGGGCAATGGTATGCGCATCGGCTGGATCCAGAGATGTAGTCGTATCTCCAAACTCAACCCTGACAGTAGTTCCCTGAAGCACGAAACGAGTCGTTAGTAACAAAAACGATACAGCGATTCGAATAACCGTCACGTGCAGTCCACAGTGGCCAAACAGCCGGTCAAATCTAATCAGTGCACATGCAGAACAGCAGAAGCAAAAGATTAGAAAGAAAAAGCAAACAGATGAGATGCGCATATATTTTGAGCTAAAACCGGATAGATCTAACAAAAGCCAAAAAGGAAACAGAATAAAAAAAGATCCACGATTACGAATAACAAAACACGAGATGCAGAATCAGAAAGTGAAAAGGAAAAAGGGAGAGACCTCAAGGCAAGGAGGGAGCTGCGGCTGATATAGAGATCGGAGTTTCTGGAGATCGGAAAGTTCTCTGGCAATGCCGTAATCGGAGTCCATCTCTTTGTTGTTGTTGTTGATCGGCTTTGGGAAGGTGATTTTAATATAAAATCTAAATTTGGTAGAACAGTAAATGAAGTAGGTTGGGGTTTCTTGATCTTTGGTTGGTAAGGAGCAGAAAGGGGAACCGATTGATGGATGGTTGCTGCGGCGGAGTGCGTAGCTGTGGGGGAAGTGAGGAATGGGTTATATATATAGCAATTAGCAAGTGAGACTCCAGAGTCGTAAGACTGCAGTTGCGGGCGATACAACCGAACTAACTTCTTGTTTCTTTAGTCTTGCGTTAATACAACACAATTATTTCCCCTTTCCTTTTTCTATTATTACGCTACTGCCACCGCTTTTCTTTGCCTGATTACTGAAAAGGTTTAAAATATAAAATAACTGCGAAAAGTATCCTGTTTTTTTATTTAGGTGTTTAAATTATTTTTTTGATAAAATAGGTGTTTAAAGTTTTTATTTCGGTCTAAATAGATAGTTTTTTTTTACCAAATTATGTGTCTAAGGCTTTAATTTTTATCCAAATAGGTGCTTAACTCTATTGTAAATTTCTATTTTGGCCACATGTCAATTGACGATTGGGTGTTGGTTTTTTTATAGTTAGACACTAATTTTGATAAAAAAATTATTCAAAAATTAATTTATACACTTAAATAAAAAATAAAATATTTTGAACACTTATTTTATATTCAAACCTATTGAAATAACATAAATACTAAAAGTACAGTGAATCAGTAATATATAACAAATAAGGGTAAAATATAAGTTTTAGTTTTAAAAAATAATTTTTTAGTACTGGTTTAGTTTTTTTTTTATGAAAGCTAAAGTGATTACAAGTAGTATCTGTTCTAAATATAGAACGCTCGAACCCGTGACCTCTAGAAACAACAACCGTTCCGTTAACCACTGAGTCAAGTTGGTTCGTGCAGTACTGGTTTAGTTTTAAAATTATAGATTTAGGTATTGGTTAGTAATGGTTGAAAAAATAATGTTCTCTATTACTTAAGTTCTAAAATATGTTTGATAATCTAAAATAAAAACTATATGATACAATTTTTCTGTGAAAAAGGTATTGAAAATGGTAAGTAGATAATGACATATTTATCGCTTCATGGAGGATATATTAAACAATGTTTTTTTAAAGTATACTATCATTTAAATTTCTGTAATTACATCACCTAATAAAATTTTAATATTTAATTTTTCAGTTTTTAATTTTAATTTTTCAACACTTGTTTTTTAGTTTATCAAACGTCTTTTTCTCATTTTAAAGTACTTAAAGTTGGTGCCATAAGCACTATCCATTTGAAATTATTTGTTTATTAAGAGATTTTATATTTCAAATGCAATGCTAAAACTTGAACCCATATATATAAGATATTATAAAATTTTCAACCAATCGATTAATTAATAAATTTTACTGTATAATTAAATTTATTGATGAAACCTATTATTCCTCGTTGCAAAATTTACCGTTAGAGGTGGAGTTTTTTTTTTAACAATTCTTATCAATGATTAGTTTTTTGGACTTATTTTTTCAATATTTAAAGATTATATAAAGAGTATGAAATATAAAAACATCTACATAATAATATTTATTACCATTTAAAATTAAATTTGTAATCATTAATATAAAAATATTATTATATTAATAGTTATTAAATGTAATTTAATTAATATATAATATGTTGTCTATTTTAAACAAACATTAACATTGACTCATGGTTGAACCTTCTATTAATTCTTATTAGACTTGACTTCAAATCCTTCCCATCATTTTGTACTCTCTTTAATTATCACTAAGAAGGTAACCTTTAATTATAATAAATGTAATCAATGCATCACACACATATATACGATAATAAGAATAACCTTTAATTACATCTGATTGGTGGATTAAATATAATGAATTAAAATTATGATTAAATTGATAGAATGTGTAAATAAGGAAGACTAGATATGTAATTGCGCAAATTAACTTAACTATTGTTTTATCATTTCTGTCAAAAGTTGATGGTTAGTGACTTGATTGGAATCATTTTAAAATATTAGTATTCTAATTGATAAAAATCATAGTTCAATGACCAAATAGAATTAGACTAATATTTTAATGACCTTATAGATAGTTTACCCTTTATTTTTTAAGTAGGGTTAATAAAATCAAGTTGTTATTATGAAACTAAAACTTTTTAACACGAAATCTAAAAAGAAAATAGAAAGAGACGGTATATTTCCAAAGGAAGATATCAGTATATCACCCCCCAAATTAATTAATTGATTGATTAGCTGGGAAATTGGAATATGCTAAACTGGTAACACGGTATATTCTTTTTAACCCCCCAAAAATAACAAAGGGCATTATTGTAAATACACAGGAGCACGCTGGTTCACCAAACATCAGAAGTCAGAACTACTCCCTCCGAATGCTGTCTCTGAATCTCAACATCTACCTAACGCTCTTCTGCCAAATGCCAAGTGTTCAACTGCCTTTCTGCTTTTTAAATTCAAATTCTTTTTAGTATATGTATATATATTTTTAATTATGTTTCAATATAAATTTCATAATTAATGAATAGATACTTAATCCCTGAAAAATAAAATTATTTTATGTATTGGCAGTGAAAACTTATTTTTTATAATTATTTAATTTTTAGAGTTTAAATGTTAAAGTTTAGTGTTTATGGTTAGTATTTTAGTGTTCGTGGTTAAATTTTAAGGATGTGAATAAATTTTATGGTTTAAAGTTTAAGATCTAGAATCTAGAAGTTGGATTTTAGAGCCACTAAAAGGGATACATGTCCTTTATAAAAAAAAGGATACATGTCAGTTTTAGAAGTCCGCTTGTAAAAAAATTTATTGACTAACGATGCATCAAATAATTAAAGGAAAAACTACCTAGTGACCACTCAACTATTGGCTGTGACTTGTTTTGACAACTCAACTATTTAAATAGATATATTTTAACCACCGACCGTTAAAATCTAATAAAAATCTGAAGTGGCAGTTAAAATAAACTTTGTATAATTACATTTTTAGTCCTTATTAATTATCTATTATATCAATTTGATCTTAATTTTATTTAATTAAATAAAATTAATTAACTAATCACACAACAACACGTGTCATCACCCGATTGGATGAATTTATTTTAATTTTTATTCAATTTATTTAATATTATATATATTTTCCTCCAAACAGGTGATGACAAGTGTCACCACCTGGTTGAAGGAAAATTCAAGAGAAAAAAATATGGTCATGGTGGGGTTTAAACCCATGACCTCTAAGATAGAAAAGCCAAAGCTTAACCACTACGCCAACTCCTAAATTACAATATAAATTGCATCATTCTATATATATCTTATAATGAAGTAAGTGCTAAGAAAAAAATAAAAATATTTAAGAGGAGACTCGAACATGAGTCACATGAGACATATAAAAACACTCATATCACTAAATCAAATATATTAAATTTAGTTAAAATCTGAAATTATTAGATATTCAATTTAAAATATTTGAATATTTTTTTCTTTTTCATATTTAAATTAAATCGAATATTTATTAAAATATTAAATATTCGATTTTAAAAAATATTTGATTTAAAGAAAATAATTTAAAAAGTATTCGAATATTTTAAAATTTTGATTTAATATTTTTAAATCAAATATTCGAATATTTTTTAAAAATATTTGAATACTTTTTAAAATCAAAATTCTTTTCATTTAAATCGAATACTTTTTAAATCAATATTTGATATGCATGTTTTTATATATCTCATGTGACTCATGTTCGAGTCCTCTCAAATATTTTTACTTCTTTTTTCCCTAACATTTACTTCATTATAAGATATATATAGAATGGTGCAATTTAGATCACAACCTAACAATTGACGCAACTTTTCTTTTCTAGAGGTCATAAGTTCAAACCCCACTATGCCCATATTTTTCTCTCTTAATTTTCCTTTCAGGTGGTGACACGTAATATATATAATATTAAATAAATTAAATAAAAAATTAAAATAAATTTATCCAATCGAATAATGACACATGTCATTATTTGATTAGTTAATTAATTTTATTTTATTAAATTAAAATTATGACCAAATTGATATAATAGGTAATTAACAAGGACTAAAAGTATAATTATACAAAATTTACTTTAGCTGCCACATCACATTTGCATTAGATTTTAACGGCTGATGGTCAAAATAGGTCTATTTAAATAGTTGGTGGTCAAATTTTAAATTTTTTTAAGGGTAAACTACATAAATGACAATTATATTATTGGTAAAGTCGCGATTTGACCACATTACTTTTTTTCTAAGCAATTAAACTACCAAACTATTTAATTGGTTGCAATGTGACCACCAGCCGTTAGAAACTAACGGAATGAGTGACGTGGCAGTTAATAAAATTAGTATAATTACATATTTGGTCCATGCTATTTGTACATTTTATCAATTTAGTCCTAATTTTAATAAATAAAATAATTTAATTATTTAATTAGGCAGCGACACGTATTGCCAGATTGGAGGAGCAAAATTAAAGTAAGAAACTCCTTGCCTTTGGTAGGATTTGAACCTAGGTTGGCTAGGTAGAGAAAAAGCACGCCTACCACTAAGCTAATCTATCTTTGTAATATATTGTACAAAATCTAATATATATCTTAAGTGTTTGCTCATGCTAGAAAAAAAACAAGAAACAAGAAATAACCATTACTGCAAAACATGAAGCGATCAATACACACAACTTACTGATAAACCTACAAGAAATGAAAGACAATTTACAGAAATTGAAACCGAAAAGAAGAGACCATCACGGCTATAGCTTTTGCTCTGCCAGATATCTAATACAATTATTTGTTTGAGCAGTTGAGAGGCAAGAAGGTTCACCAAATCCAGTCAATACAACAATCAAAAGAACTCAATCCACTAGGAAAATAAATAAAATCAATCAAACAACATAATGTTGCCATCACAAATATCCAGTTTTCTGATTATTCAGAGACGGAGTACTTGTTAGATTGAACATACCAAGTTTTTATATCTTCTCTTCATTTTTCGAAAGAGATAACATATGGCTATGATTTGATGAGCTAATGCCTCACTAGACATAAAAGATTCCTATTTTTCACCAACCAAACAACAAAAATCATAACCATATTGACTGTTACCCCTTCATGACCATACACTCGGTAACTTGAATAAAGGCGAGTTATTTATAATGATTTCCAACCATGTCTAGAAAAGCACCAATTTTTTGCTTTTGCCTGGCGTGCAAAAGTTCAAATTCCATCCTCCAAAAAATAGTAAACACAACAGTGTAACTCAAAGGCCTGCACTTATTAATCTGCAAAACCTTACAAGGTCAGAACTCAAAGCTTTTCAGATAAACCTAACTGAGAAGCTTATAATCTAAAAATCTGAATTAACTCCTAATTCATAAGCAGTATTCATAAACAAAGCAACGCACATAAATAGCAAATCTACAGAAAGACCAATTCCACCCATTAAAACCTGAAGTTTATACAAAACCCAGATGAGTTTATGATGGTAATATCAGAGTATTCATTCATCAATCAAGTAAAGTTACAAACTTTACTAAAAAACAAAAAAAAATCAAAAAATCAAAAGAACCTGGTTTGGGATTAAAGACAGTGTTGGGTGAGAGAGATAATCCCCCATGTATCGCAGTCTCCATGACTCATTCTCTCTCTCTCTCTCAACACGCACACAATGTCTCTCTTCTGTTCTGTCTCTCTCTCTAATGGAAAATCTTTTTGAGCCACTTTTCTTTTTCAATTAAAAATCAAATATTTGGGGGAAATGTTTTGTTTTTTATTAGGAATAAAAAGGAAATAAAATAAACTGGTGGCTGTGTAGTCGTAGCCTCGTAGGCGAAACAAAAAACTAAGATATATATTAAATTTTGTACAATATGTCACAAAGATAACATTGGCTCAGTGGTAGGCATGCTCATTCTTTACCCAGCCAATTTGGGTTTAAATCCCATTAAAGGCAAGGTGTTTCTTGCTTTAATTTTGCTCTCAAATCCGGTGACACGTGTCACCGCCTAATTAAAATAATTAAATTAATTTATTTATTAAAATTAGGACTAAATTGATAAAAATATACAAATAGCAGGGACCAAATATGTAATTATACCAATTTTACTAACTACCATGTCACTCCCTCCGTTAGTTTCTAACGACCGGTGATCACATTGCAACCAATTAAATAGTTTGGTGGTTTAATTGCTTAGAAAAAAAGTAAGGTGGTCAAATCGCGACTTTACTAATAGTATGGTGGTCATTTATGTAGTTTACCCTTTTTTTAATTGGGTGGTCAAATTTTAAATTTTTTTAGTTGAGTGGTTTAATTGCTTAGAAAAAACGTAAGGTGGTCAAATCGCGACTTTACTAATAATATGATGGTCATTTATGTAGTTTACCCTTTTTTAATTGGGTGGCCAAATTTTAATTTTTTTTAGTTGGGTGGTCAAAACAGGTCGCGGTCAATAATTAGGTGATCACTAGGATAATTTTCCATAATTAAAAAAGATAAGAAAAGAACAATATATTATATACAATACTAAAATTTACCTAAAATTAAGTATTTTCGTGGTTTTTAGGTCCTTGGTTAGTGAAATTCTATTGTATGAAATCTTAATTTAAGGTAAAAATACGATAAATTACATAAAATGTCATTAAAATACATTAAATGTTTTAGAAGGAAAAAATCAGGCTCTTAAAACCAAATATAATTTTAAAAAATTCAAACATGCAACTTCTTTGAGCGGTGGGCCCTGGGCGGACACTTTTATTGCTCTGGCCCAGGGTCGGGCCGACTAGCAGGACGAGATGTTAGGTCCTTAAACAATGTCAGTGGTTTGAATTATGATAGTGTAAATGGGACAAATTGGATTGAAAAGATAGTCCTATAATAGATTTCTACAGTATCCCATTCAAATTGAGTAGAATTCGTCTACTTTTTTGGTGCCCCTATCTATGCCCTCACACTAAAAAAAATGGGTTTAAGGTTAGATTTTAGGTTTTTAGGGTTCATGGTGCAGTGTTTAGAGATTATACTTTAGAAATTAGAGTTAGAGTGTAGGGCTTAATTTTTTTAGTGCTGTAGCATAGAAATGGGCACCAAAAAGGGACATAGTATTTTTTGTTCATCTGAATTAGTTACCAATAAATCAAATATCCATGATTATACCGGAAATAACATTATATATATTGTTTCCCGAGATATCTACTAGAACGAGCTTAATGACTAATTTTTCACGTCATGTTCGACTATATTGAGTAGAAGCTGACTACAAAATATATATATATATATATGTGTGTGTGTGTGTAACATTTTAAATAGTTGTGTGTTTTTTTTAACTTAAATTTGGTTCCTACCTTAGAAGTTTCCAAATAATTAAAACATTGTGTAGTTATCCGGATGGAAATCGTCTACCCCTAACTATGCTTTCATTGGTGCCTTCATTTTAAAATAACGAGTTTATGGTTTACGGTTTGAGGTTTAAAGTTGGGGCTTAAGGTTAGGGTGTAGGGAATTAGGGGTAGGGTGTATTTTTAGGGTTTAGGATATGAAAATTAGAGTTAGGACTTAAAATTTAATTTTTAAATATTTTTTAATAAGGGGCATAAAAGGAGACATGGTTAAGGGTAGAAATTTTTTAGTAGTAGTTATCCATCATTTTAAGGTTCAAACCTTTCCCACTTGCGTTTAGATTCTTGATAAACCACACAATTGCTTCTTACAATATTCTTAATTAATTACTTGATGCTTAGCTAGCTAGGCAGATTAAGCCCTTTCCCATCAATAATAGATTCTTGAAACCTAATAACCAAATAAATTGAGACCGCATAAGAATCAATTGAATACATTATTATTCATTGGTTGACCGCAAGAACCAATCAAACATCAATTTGAGTCACGATTTACTTGCAAGCTTTTGCTCTTATCAAGTATAATAAGAGAAGCATGTTAAACATCCATAAACTAAAGGCTTTTTTTCATGAGTTGAAATTCTTTGTATCTTTCTCTATTTATGCTTATGCACTAAAAAATATGTTTAGGGTTAAAATTTAAGGTTAGAGTTTATAATTTAGATTTACGGAATTACATATAGAATGTACTTTTTAAGATTTAAAGTTTAGAATTTATATTTAAAACTTAGAATTTTTTTTTAATATTAATATATAAAAAGAGACATTGACAGAATTTTTTTTTTTGTTACTTTTCATTTTGGTGGTTGTTTCTGTTAGAAAATAAGCGTTAATCCAAGAATAAATAATAAGATAAATAATATTATTTAAACGAACAGTACAAAATTAAGAACAATACAACAATATATAAATCAAACCGATTTGGAACCAAAAGAAACGTGTTGAGGCCTGCACGAACGCAGTTTCCTTAAGACAGATTTTCGGCCACTCCTATGGTGCTCGAGTTCATTGGTCGTCTGTCTCCCAGGATACAACAACATAAGATCAACCACAGTTGCACTACTGTGGAGATCACGAACTGACCCTTGCCTTCGCCTATCACCGAAAACCACTTGTAAAATCCACAGAGTAAAACAATAAAAAATTTCTGTGGTTTTGAGTTGTATAAAACCTAGAAGGTTTACTCCCTATTTATAGGAGTGTCATGAGGGTATAAGTGGAAATTTGACCTAATGGAGCATTTGATATTGATAATCAATTAATTCTTCTTATAAAGCAATTTCCAAAATTATTATCTGAATTAAAGGTAACTTCCAATATTTACCCTTTTAATTCCAAGATAAAATTTGGCAAATTTATGCTTTTATTTGAGGAAAATTCACTTCAAATTTGGGTCAAAATATCTGCAAGCCCACGAAGGACTAGACCGGTTCAGACATTTGCGTTACCCACGTCGTGCACGTCTGCACATTTACGAACCAACAATTGGTTCCACATTTTCCTCAACAACATTTGAATCAATTTCTTATTCAAAACTCCAAAATTATCAAAATTTTCCAACAATCCCCCACATGAATGAAATTGATTTAATCAAAAACATTTTGACTCGATGTGGTGATAGATTCTACGATCGATAGCTGCATAGGATAGGTAGGTGTCCACCCTTGAACCTTCCCTTGTGAAAGTATATTTACTTTACTAGCTGACCAGTAGACGTAATGTCCTTGAACTGTTCTGCCGTTTGTGTAAACGATGATATACTTCACACAACTACCTCTCTGACAAGAGTATTAGTTCTCATGGGTATGTCCATATGGCCGTGGACATCGCCTGGTTCTGCAAGAGTTTGAAAGAACTATGCCCAATAGTCTCATTGAAGCGGCCCCACTTCACTCTCACATAGGTGACTTATGTTGCTTGACTCACAAAAGCACACAATGGTCATTAAAAGCATTGCTTAGCCTAAACCACTTTGATCACCGTTTACATCATAGGAATGGACTTGGGGATAAGAACCCCTACAGTGACCGCACATGTCTATGCAATTAGGTTGTCCCTTTGAACCTAGATCTTGGGATCTCCAGTCAACTAGGTAGGGTTTTCCTTCACATAGCACCTTAAATTTATATGGGCTTTAGTCTCATTCCTTTAGATGTTTTCTCAACTTGATCTCAATTTAACCCTTTGGTTAATGGATTCACAACGTTATTCTTTGATTTCAAAAAATCAATAGAGATAACTTCATTTGAGATCAGTTGTCTAACGGTATTATGTCGACAACGCACATGTCTCGACTTACCATTATACATAAAGCTCTATGTCCTACCTATTGTGGGCATTGGCTTTGGTCGTTCAGGAATATCCTCAAAGAAATTTCTAAAGCCATTCGACTTCTTTTCTAGACTTGTCTAGAACTTCAAAATCAGATTCTATTATGGATTTGATTTTAACCATTTTTCTTGAGGATTTCCATGACACGGTTCCTCCTCCCAAAGTGAAGACATACCCACTTATGCCTTTGATATCTTGAATATTAGATATCCAATCGCATCAGAGTATCCTTCTAAATAGAAGAATCTCTGGAATAATGCAATTCATAATCTCGAGTATATCTAAGATATCTCAATGCCCTCACAATTGCTTTCCAGTGATTTTCACTTGAATTGCTTGTGAATCTACTTGAACTGCTCACAGTAGAAACAATATATGGTCTATTGAATCTACTTGGTCAACACTTTGGTCTTTGTTCTTGGACAAAAGTTGGCATGTATTTATTGGAGTTCTGGCTATGCCGGAAACATCCTTGCCAAACTTTTCTTGCCCGCGTAGTGTGACTACGTCAATATGAGACCTTTAAGTGATCGTTTGATTTGGATGCCCAAACTCAAATATGTTAATCTCATATTTTTCATGTTAATCTTGAATTTGACAAGTCTTTGGTACGTTTACCATTTTATTGTTGCTTCCAACAATGAATATGTTATTAACATACAAACATAGAATAATATATCCAATGTTAGTAGTTTTGACATATACACATTTGTCACACTCATTTATCTTGAAGTCGTTTGTCATCATGACATTATCGAACTTCTCATGTCTTTACTTTGGTGCTTGTTTAAGTCTATACAAGGATTTCACCAACCTACATACTTTTCTCTCTTGACTTGAAACTACATAACCCTCAGGTTGTTCCATGTATATTTCTTCATCAAGATCTTCATTTAGAAAAGCTCTTTTAACATCTATTCGATGTACGTCTAGATTTCGCAAAGCGACAATTGTAAGTATCATACTTATGGAGGTTATCCTTGACACATGAGATTATGTATCGAAATAGTCAAGACATTTGGTAACCTTTTATTACCAATCTGGCCTTATACTTATCAATTGTTCCATCTACTTTCATTTTCCGTTTGAAATTCATTCAAAACTTAGTGGTTTAATTCACGGAGAAAGATCCACTAATTCCCCACGTATAATTTTGCATGATGGAATCAATTTTACTCTTAATGGCATCCTTCCATAAGGTGCCTTCAGATGAATGTATAACATCATTATACGTTTGAGATTCAACCTCTAGCATAAAGTTTAGAAAAATGATCCAAAGAATTTTTCTACCCTTGCTCGTTTACTTCTTTGTGGCTCTATTTCAAGCTCAAACCTTTGTTGATCATTTGAGTCATCTTTATCGATAATCTCCGAAGTTCGTTTCATTGAACTTTGACCAACTTCCCTAGCTTTACAAGGGAATACATCTTCCATTATCGTATGCTTGTGAATCTCAGGGTTCTTCGATTCATACACAAAAAATCGATATACATTGCTATGTTCTATAAAGCCAATAAAAATACAATCCACAATTTTTAGGGATCTATTCTCAGTTGCTTTAGTAATGGGTCATTACTTTTGCAAGACACCCCCACATTTTCAAGTAGTTGTAGGAAGGTTTAATTACCTTCCATAACTTATATGGTGTCTAGTCTCTTTAATTACGGGAAATCTTGTTTAAAAGGTAATTAGCTTATAGAACAGCTTCCCCCATATGTTAGGCACATTATAGTACCAACGTTACTCATATAGAGCTTCTCCTCATCTTAAACCTTTAATTAAGTTTGGGATTCAACATCATGCTCATAGAGAACAATTTTCACTATAGCTTCATCTTTACATTATTTTTGTGCTATTATCAATGAAGGTAATAAACATATTCCTTCAACCAATATGTTGTCATATCAATTGTTATGGCAATAACATTGCCTTCGTTTGAAAGTCTATAGTCCAAAGACTTATTCCTCATCTTATGGCAATTGAAGCATTTTTTTTCATGAAATTTTGCTTTTAGAACACACCGTCCAATTTACGGTTTGAAGTCGTTTTTGACTTCTACTACGTTTGCCATGATAATATTTACCTTAGTAACATTTGAAGGTGGTAACAATATTTACCTTATCCCCTCTAATAATAGGAGGATCATCCTTCAGATATTTAACTAGGTTTATCATGGTCAATTATGCAACATCTTTTGTTGCCATGTATAAAATTCTTTCCAATAAATTTCACTGATTTTTCCATTGTGTCACGTAGACACAATCTAGAATCAAGAATTATGAATCTGTTAAACGTTAGGAATTTAGTCAAAGACTAAAACCAGAAACAGAAACATAATTTCTAACTTTTGTTAGACAACGGAGATTTAGTAAACTAAACCCCAAACAAAAGTTCACACGGTATTAATAGAAAGAACAATAATAAACAATGCACCAGGTAGGTAACTTATGAAAGAGAGGTGGTGCACTAGGCACGCTTAAATACCAAGTCTCTCAAAGAACCAATCCTAGACATGCATTTTTTAATTTTCTTTCAATCACCGTTTATGGATTTTATTCTTGAAATCATTCCAAGCATGGATGATCAATCAGAATCACTACCTTTGATTCACAACAATTTGGAATCTTCCATTTATAGTCCAACGACCCTCTCGATTCTTTAGCCATTTTTAAACACTGTGCACTTCATAGCATGCATCAGAATAGGCTTTAAGAATTTAATTTTGACACAGAGAATTAAGTTCTTCTATGCTTTGATTCGAGACCTGAGTCAGAATCATCGCTCTAAATTTGGTAACCAATGTTACTTTCCGAAATAAATTCACCAATTTATTTCCAAAATAAAATCATACTTGATAATAAATTTGAGTTATTTTTTTTCAAAATAAATTCACCAATTTATTTTAAGGTTGAATCATTCTAGATTCTCGCGAAATTAAATCCAACGATTTATTTCCCTTAACAAGTTAGAATCAACACATGATTCTAGTACAGAAAATAAATTTAATAATTTATTTCCTTTTACACAAATTTAATCATATTTGATTTTAACGGAAATAAATTCGATGATTTATATTTCTTAACAAGTTAGAATCAACGCATGATTCTAGCATAGAAATAAATTTAATGATTTATTTCCTTTTACAAAAATTGAATCATACTTGATTCTTACGGAAATAAATTCAATGATTTATTTTTCTTACAACGTTAGAATCATAATAGATTCTCTTGAAAATAAATCCAATAATTTATCTTCCTTTTCCAAAATTAGAATCAACACAAGATTCTAACGAAGAAATAAATTCAGTGATTTATTTCTGTTGCGTGTAAAAGTGTCTATCGCAATTGTAGTGCAAGTGTACACGACGCAAGTAGTAAAGTGATACGGCAGTATCGGATATCGTCTCCACAAGGACTGGGCTAACCCTTTCCTTTGCTATCTGCACAAGGGGAAAAAGAATGATTTAAGATTTTGTCACGAGAAATATAAAGAGAACTTAAATAAAAGTAAAGAAATCACTACCTTTGATTTTGTCGCGCATGTCGCGGCAACACCTGTCACGATAGCAGTCCGTTGATTGTCGCGGCAGCAAACACTCAACTTCGTACTTCAAGTTTGACAAGAATCCCAGATCTGACTTGGCCTATCCCTAGGTCCAAGTCTATCGATGATCACGTCTTTGATGATACCTCCCGGCGTGAATCGAAGGATGAACACCGATGTGTATGAATTCTTCTTTAGCCACTTAACCTCGCCCTATCCCTAGGCACGAGATAGTTCAACTATAAACTAGAGAACTTGCTCTTATTTCTTTCGTATACTTAACTCTCCCGATGCTAAGTAAATTGATAACCTCACAATGCTCTCCCGATGCTCTTGCAAGATATTAATAACCAAAATAAGAGAACTTGAAGTTTATTTTATTGAACTGAAAATTCCTAAAACAAAACAACCCTTGCAACTACTTTACAAATCAACCCGTGGCCCTAGGAAGGATTTAGAACATGTCGGCGGCGGGAAAACGGCTAGGGGTTTTGGTTATCGGTTATGGGGTCATCTCCCTCTAGGTTAATATGCATGCCCTTATATAAGCTTTGGGCTCAAGTTTTCTAATTTAACAAGGATTACAACTTTAATTAAAAGTATAATTCTAATAAAGACTAAATCTTCAAGGAATCTACTTTACAGCCGTCCTCCTTGTTTCTTGGGATTTTCTCTCCTTGAACTTTGGGCTTGACATATCTTTTGATCTGGGGCTCGGAAAAATATGAGGTTTTCACACGACAGACGGGCTGAATTTTCTCTATCTGTCGAGGTCCACTTTGCTTCTTCTCTTCAAAACTGCTGTCGTCCTCTGCTGTCACGGCGGCAACCATGGCAGCAACGTCCTCCTTGACTGCTCATTCCAGATTTTCTGCATCGCTGCCCAGCGCCTGCTGCCCTGGGTGCTGTCACGACTGCTGCCCTGGGTGCTGTCACGACTGCTGCCCTGGATGCTGCCACGGTAGATACCTGCAAAAGTAACCAAATTTAGTAGTATCTGCGCAGTTTTATCTAAATGTGACGTTGATGCAAAACTTAACCTAAAATGCAGTTAAACATGCTTGAGTGCAGCAAAAATAAGGATAAATGATGGGTAAAATATAGAACTTTTATGCACTGATCACACCCCCAAACTCGAATCTTTGCTTGTCCTCAAGCAATTCAGACCTAAAAGAAAAATAAATTTTTTTGTTTTGGCTTTCAAACAGTGAACTTTCCCTTACCCGTCGTTCGTTCCCTGTGACGGCAGCACCCTGTCGGATAATCTAGGATCTATCCGGAATCTCTCTATAGTCCTCGTGCAGTGTGTGCATGCTTGTGAACAGTTATATGCCAAGACTCTCTTAGTTTCACTAGAATATTATACTTTAGCTTGTTTAGAGTTTTTTTTCTTACGAGACTGATTTCTTTCTTCTTCTTACTAGAGCCAGAATCGGGCACCTCTAGTTATTTCCTTTTTTTCTAATTTCTTCTTTTTTTCTACTAGAGCCAGTATTTCAGGCACCTCTAGTTAACTGTTCTAGAGCCGGTGATAGGCACCTCTAGAAGTTTTTCTCTGGTTATCTGCCTAGAGCCAGTGGTGGGCACCTCTAGGTTTCCTGAGATTCTAGTCTCTTTTCTACTCTAAGTGCTAAGTTTTCTATTCTAGTTTGGCTAAAAGAAGTCTAAGCAGTATAACAGTCACAATGGTGTTTAAATTTTCAGAACTATAGAATGGCTCAAAACTTCTCCTAAAGACTATCCTAAAGTTGCTGCCACGACAGGGCTATCACAGCAGGTAAGTTCAAGTCACAGTTTTCAGCCAAAGTTTTCAATATTTTCATTTTTTTTGCATAAAATAAATGCGACACAATTAAAACTAAATGCAATATTATATTAATAATTAGGAGGACTGCCTACCCTCAAACTCAAGGGTTGCATTGTCCTCAATGCATGACACAAAAGATGAAAAACAGAAGAAAAAAAAATGACAGAAAAGTTAAACATCACAAAAAGATAATATATATAGCAGGCGACAGAGAAAAAGAAAAAGAAAACTTAAGTTGTGCGGCTGTCGTCGCTGCTGCTGGAGCTTTGAATGAGGAGCTGTCAGCGGGCAGTCTCTTTGGACTTTGTCGGAGGAGCTGTGGGTGCTGCCCTGAGAGTATGAGTGCTGCCGCGGCAGGGGTGGAGGCAGCGCTTCCTCGGGTTGCTTGTATCGTCATTGCAAGGGTTTTTCTCTGTTTACCTAATAACAAAAACAAACTAAAAACTAATATCGAATTTCTAATTCCTAAAATAATAAAGATAAAATAAGATAAAAATAAAATAAAATAAGTTAAATTAGGAGTGCCTTGAGGGGCATCTCCTAAAGTAACTACTCCCTGTTCTATTGATGCTTGATGGGTCGTTTCCGGTACTTCTTGAAGTTCATCCGTACCCTCCATCTGGTGATTATTCTCATGGTGGCGGCTCCTTTCTTTCTCTTCCCTTTGTAGTCCATGAAGTCCTCCCTTCTTAATAATGTTTCTGGGGGCATGAATATATGATTAGAAAAAATTAAATTAAAATTCGGCCACAAACTTACCTTGTTTTCGTTGAATGTTGTTGTGGTTGAATGTAGCCCTTGATGTCGTGTCTGCTGCTGCGGCAGCCAGTTATTTTGACAGTCCGTTGTCAGGTTACTTTGCAGGTCAATGGGACATTGGTAAGTGCCATCACTCTCTATACCAAATTCTGTTGACCACTCGTAGATCTCCATCAGTAGAGACTTTGATGATTCTATGTCCACCGGCTTTGGTTCCTCTAATACCTGCAATGGAATTGGTGAGTTTTCATATAATTCAAAAGGTTCGTTTATTACCTGCTCATATTCCATCGGCGAGGCATTGTCATTGAGTAGCTCTTCTAGGTGGTCGTGCGAGTGCCATGACAGGGATGGATGTGTGCAATCTTGGTCAGGCATAATCGAGGTATTGGGTTGAGAATTTGCCTCTGATGTGGTTGCTGCTTCAGCATCAGTTGCTGCCGAGACGGCAGTTTCCGCTTTGACTGGGGTTTCTGCCTCGGAAGTGGTTTCTGTCATGACATTCTCTTGAATTTCACTCAGCGTTGTCGCGGTGTTGCTCCATTCCGGCTCCTCGATCATTGCCATTGCAAGTTGTTGCTCAGACTCATCATATGTTGGGTATTCCTTCACATGGGCATCCTCGTCATCTTGCCTCAGGATTTCAGGTTCATCCGTGGCATGAATGAGGACCGGTCTGCTCAAGAGTGCATCCATCTTGGCGATACTTTTGTCCATAGAAGCCGACACTTCTTGAGTGAGTGCCATGAAGGCTTGCAGTGTGTCTTCTAAGGATTTTGACTGCTCTTGAGGATGATGACATTGCCAGAGCATGTCGGGTTCTGCAGCAAAACTGTTATGGTATAAAATTTTTTGTGGGTTTTGATTGTACCATAAAATTTTTTGCTGCTGCGGCATCTGCATTTGCTGTCCTTGTTGCTGTTGTGGCGGCATCTCTTGTTCTTGTTGTTTCCATCGTTGGTTGTCTATATATTCACCGAAAAATTGGGGACAACTTTCGAGTGCATAATTACTTTCACGGTAATTGCAAGAACTTTCCCACATCAGCTCTCGAATGGTTTTTCCTGGCATGTTGATGCCCTTGAACCTGTATTTTCACCTGAGTTTTTGTTAAAAAATAAAAAAAATAAAAATAAAAGAAAAGTGCAGAAGCTAGGGTAAGAGTGTGTTGCCAGTCCCCGGCAACGGCGCCAAAAACTTGTTGCGTGTAAAAGTGTCTATCGCAATTGCAGTGCAAGTGTACACGACGCAAGTAGTAAAGTGATACGGAAGTATCGGATATCGTCTCCACAGGGACTGGGCTAACCCTTTCCTTTGCTATCTGTACAAGGGAAAAAGAATGATTTAAGATTTTGTCACGAGAAATATAAAGAGAACTTAAATAAAAGTAAAGAAACCAGGATAGAGAGAATGGGCTGGTATTGAATTGCTCAGTAGTGCAGGTATTGCAGAGTTTAGGAAATCCAGTTCTGTCGTCGCGCATGTCGCGGCAGCACCTATCACGGCAGCAGTCCGTTGATTGTCGCGGCAGCAAACACTCAACTACGTACTTCAAGTTTGGCAAGAATCCCAGATCTGACTTGGCCTATCCCTAGGTCCAAGTCTGTCGATGATCACGTCTTTGATGATACCTCCCGACGTGAATCGAAGGATGAACACCGATGTGTATGAATTCTTCTTTAGCCACTTAACCTCGCCCTATCCCTAGGCACGAGATAGTTCAACTATAAACTAGAGAACTTGCTCTTATTTCTTTCGTATACTTAACTCTCCCGATGCTAAGTAAATTGATAACCTCACAATGCTCTCCCGATGCTCTTGCAAGATATTAATAACCAAAATAAGAGAACTTGAAGTTTATTTTATTGAACTGAAAATTCCTAAAACAAAACAACCCTTGTAACTACTTTACAAATCAACCCGTGGCCCTAGGAAGGATTTAGAACATGTCGGCGGCGGGAAAACGGCTAGGGGTTTTGGTTATCGGTTATGGGGTCATCTCCCTCTAGGTTAATATACATGCCCTTATATAAGCTTTGGGCTCAAGTTTTCTAATTTAACAAGGATTACAACTTTAATTAAAAGTATAATTCTAATAAAGACTAAATCTTCAAGGAATCTACTTTACAGCCGTCCTCCTTGTTTCTTGGGATTTTCTCTCCTTGAACTTTGGGCTTGACATATCTTTTGATCTGGGGCTCGGAAAAATATGAGGTTTTCACACGACAGACGGGCTGAATTTTCTCTATCTGTCGAGGTCCACTTTGCTTCTTCTCCTCAAAACTGCTGTCGTCCTCTGCTATCACGGCGGCAACCATGGCAGCAACGTTCTCCTTGACTGCTCATTCCAGATTTTCTGCATCGCTGCCCAGCGCCTGCCACGACTGCTGCCCTGGGTGCTGTCACGACTGCTGCCCTGGGTGCTGTCACGACTGCTGCCCTGGGTGCTGTCACGACTGCTGCCCTGGATGGTGCCACGGCAGATACCTCAAAAGTAACCAAATTTAGCAGTATCTGCGCAGTTTTATCAAAATGTGACGTTGATGCAAAACTTAACCTAAAATGCAGTTAAACATGCTTGAGTGCAGCAAAAATAAGGATAAATGATGAGTAAAATAAAGAACTTTTATGCACTGATCAATTTCTCATATATCTTTTGTTAAATATTGGGATTAGTAGCACTAAAACACAAACCAAAGATATCAAGGCAACAAAATCAAAGGAGGTGATCCTTTAAATTTTTTTTATTCTTGTTTTAGAAAGATCACGTAAATCCGTTAAAACGGCAGAAATTAATTTCTGAAACGAATTATTTACGAGATCTTTGTTTCCACAACAAATCACGATTTTGCTTGAATATTCTGTTCGTCTCTGTAAAATTTCTCAAAAGAATTTGTTAGTACAAAATAAAATCCACATAATTTTCAAAAATACAAAGGATCACAATTAAGACAAAAAATGTGACAAAGTATAATTTATATACATGTCATATTTAAAATGTCCACGTTATAAGGTAACACTATCATAATAATATTACCAAAAATATTATCAAATTTAAAACTTTATCTTAACAATACATGCAAATATATATTTAAAAAATTTTATTTCCATTCCAAGAAGGGTTGGCATATAAGGTTATAAAGTTACCATATTTTCATATTGAATGTCATATTTATTATTTAATATTAATGTCAAAAATGTTTAAGGAATATTTCATTATTTCCTTAACAATGTCATAAAAAAGTATAATTATGACATAAACCATACCATATTAAAAGTCAAAATTTAATATGGAATATTACCTTACTAATACCATAATTTATGGTTTTAAAAATGTCATATAAACAAGAAAACTTATTAAGGAATATTTAAATTACCTTACTAATCGAATATTCAAATGTTCTATCTCAAGAAATACCGCTTGCATCGTGTTGAATCCATGGTATTGGTGATCTCAACGTTTCTTGTCTTTGAGCATTCACTTTTTATATGCATGAAAATTTCCCCATCGTGTGAATCATTGCTTTAGATACAATAATCTGTTCGTCTTGGATTAAAACTGAGAATCTGTCTTAAGATTGTTAGAAAATAGGCGTTAATCCAAGAATAAATAATAAGATAAATAATATTATTTAAACGAACAGTACAAAATTAAGAACAATACAACAATATATAAATCAAACCGATTTGGAACCAAAAGAAACGTGTTGAGGCCTGCACGAACGCGATTTCCTTAAGACAGATTTTCGGCCACTCCTATGGTGCTCGAGTTCATTGGTCGTCTGTCTCCCAGGATACAACAACATAAGATCAACCACAGTTGCACTACTGTGGAGATCACGAACTGACCCTTGCCTTCGCCTATCACCGAAAACCACTTGTAAAATCCACAGAGTAAAACAATAAAAATTTTCTGTGGTTTTGAGTTGTATAAAACCTAGAAGGTTTACTCCCTATTTATAGGAGTGTCATGAGGGTATAAGTGGAAATTTGACCTAATGGAGCATTTGATATTGATAATCAATTAATTCTTCTTATAAAGCAATTTCCAAAATTATTATCTGAATTAAAGGTAACTTCCAATATTTACCCTTTTAATTCCAAGATAAAATTTGGCAAATTTATGCTTTTATTTGAGGAAAATTCACTTCAAATTTGGGTCAAAATATCTGCAAGCCCACGAAGGACTAGACCGGTTCAGACATTTGCGTTACCCACGTCGTGCACGTCTGCACATTTACGAACCAACAATTGGTTCCACATTTTCCTCAACAACATTTAAATCAATTTCTTATTCAAAGCTCCAAAATTGTAACGCCCGGGTTTAGGGGCTAGGTGAAAATAATATTTTAGTATTGTCTCGGGTTTCGATTGTAATATTTTATTTATTAAAATAATGGTTTGGGCCTCGGGTTTTAAGATTTGGACTAATTTTAAATTGAGCCCAAAAGCCATGGATGGCATTATTGTGGTTTCCCTTTTTCTTTAAGGGCATTTTGGTCATTGAGCATTAAATTTTTAAACAATTATAAAATAAGGTTGAGTGATCATCTTCTTCACTTCTCTTCCATTTCCATTTCCAACGTCAAAAATCTCTCTCCCTTTAGAGATACTATTTCATTCTATAACTCATCCGTTTTTGAAGATTTTTCAAAGGTAAGGACGTTTTTGACTTGTCCTTGTTATTCTCTACATGTTGATACCAATTGTTTTCATTTTTATACATGTTTTGAGATTTGAGGTTTGGAGGGTTTTGGATTCAAATATGTTATTTTTGATGTCTTTAACCAAGTTTTCTATTTGTTTAAGTTATATGAGTTGTCTACACTCAAAAAGGATCAACAAAAATCGATTTTTACAACGTTTTATGGAATTTTCGGATTTGGGGGAAAATGAGGTTTTTGAGAGGTTTTAAGTTGAGTTTTGGGGATGTTTTAGGTGAAATTTTGATGGCAGATGATTAGACTATATGTAAGTGTTGTTTTGGAGGCTTTATGGAGTAAATTAAAGTTTGGAATCATTGGTTTGAGGGGTGTTTAGGGGCTGCTCGAGATTAAGGATTTTGATGTTGTGTGCTTGGTATGTAATTGTGTTGGTTACTTTGGAATATGGACTGAATTGGGATTATTTAAATTGTGTTGAAATGTGTAGAAACGAGAAAGTTGGTTGGTGAAGCTTCGGGGACAAATTGAGGATTTCTGAGTTGTGAGCTTGGTCTTCGATCTTCTTTTGGGTAGCAACGGTGAGTAGAATTGTTGAATTATGCATTGTGCTCGATATGGATCCTCTTGAGGTTGGGTGGGACCTTAAAGGGTCACCTAAACCCGTGTGTAAGCCTCTCTACTCTTATGTTGTTGTGGTATGATGAATGTTATAATTCATGAGATTTAAGTGCATTTGAGTGGTTAATTGTGTAGTTGAGTTTAGTTCGTGCCTCACGTGATGGTTGTCGTTGCTCCGGTGATGTGTAGTCCCGCCGGTAGCAAAAGTATAAGACTCTGGTGATGTGTTGTCCCACCGGTAGTCACTGGTTGGGTATTCCTTTGATGTGTAGTCCCATTGGAAACTCACTAGTTGAAACTGTGATGTGTAGTCCCACCGTACTTGTATGTTGGTTGTGCTTGTGCAAACCATGTGTGTTGTTGTTATTGAGATTGATTCTTGTGCATTCATTGTCTTCTTATATATAAACGTGTTTTGGAAAAACTGTGCGTTGTGAATTGTAGAGTCTCTCTCACTAAACTATTTGGCTTACGCTCTCTTTGTTTCCAACGTGCAGATCGTTAGAGTTCGGAAGGCAAGTGGGTGAGGAAAGAGCTTTTGGAGTTCTCAAGCTAGTTACAAGTATGGTTTGTGTTTTGATAAATTGCCTAGACAATGGGGTATAGAGTTTAGAATGTTGTAATTAAGCTTGAGATGTTGCTTGTGTAAATATGTCTTAATATGTATGCCTTTTAAATGATTAAGGTTGTTTTGATGGCATGTTCTTTATGATCTGTTGTTAATGTCTTATGCTGATGCCTAAGTGTATGTTGGGAGGCTTATAACCATGTCTTTGAATGATGTTCGTTAATGTTGGGTGCCTTGTATGACTATATTTAAGTTAATAGAGGTGGTATGAATGCTTGGATGTGTCTATGGAGGTCTTGTTATGCATCTAGAGTGTGAATCTTATGTGTTTTTGATGAAATTAGAGTATTGCAAAACAGGGCGTATCGATACACTCAAGGGTGTATCGATACGGTCTTGCCTGCAGAACCCACTTTTTACAGGGAGTATCGATACAATGGGGTGTATCGATACGGTATCAACTCTCTGAGTTTCTGTAACAATCAAAAAAATAAAAAAATAAAAAAATAAAAAGAAGAGTGGCTGCCAAGGGGACTCGAACCCGTGCCCCTTGGCCTGGGAGGTTGAAGAGTTAACCATCTGAGCTAAGGAAATTTTTGGTTATAGCCTACCTTAATTTCCTATTAAGTTATTCGTACTAATGTACAGAAAAAAAAATATAACTACTCCGACTCTCCAGCTACACCATTTTTGTTGTTGCGTATTCGAATGAAAGAACCCAGAAAATTCCCTCACCTAACCCATCTTCCCCAAAAATTGTTCGGCCGCCCGATCTGCCCCCACCGCTGGTCCGTGGTCACCACCGCCAGCATCACCGGAAGCGCCGCGATGTCCCGACCTCACCCCTGACCGTCACGCGCGCTACCGAGCCTCCCATCACCGGCGAAGACTCGTATAAAGGTTCGACGAACCTAGGGTTTGGAGCGTATTGTTTTCTGCAGATTCCGGCCATCCTCGACGTCCGTTCGAGAAGCGGCCGCCAGATCCTGGCTCCTGGTGAGGAGATGAACAAAACCCATGTGTCCGATCGTTCATCCGACTCCGATAAAGGCTTCGTCGGAGCTTCGTCTCTTCCGGTGAAGTTTTGACATTTTGGGTCTTTATCGGTAAGAATTCCGGCATTTTTCGTGCTTATTTCGTATGGGTTGAATTATGGAGGTAATGAACTCTCATTTTTCGGCAGAATCGGTGCCAGATGTGTCTCCGGCGACCAATTCCGGCGACCGTCCGACGAGGCATTATCAAAAGGTAAAAACCGGGTCCAAACCGGTCTGACTCGGCTGGACCGGTTGAACCGGTCAGCCAGTCCGACCCGTCCGACCCGACCCGTCCGCCCGACCCGTCCGACCCGACCCGTCCGCCCGACCCGTCCGACCCATCTGACCCGACCCGTCCGCCCGACCCGACCCGACCCGTCCGACCCGTCAACCCGAGTCAACTCGTTCGAGTCAGACCGAGTCGACTCAGTTGACTTTCTGTTGATTGCTGACGTCAGCATGACATCAGCATTGACCTGTCTCCCGTTGACCTTGACTTGCTGACGTCAGCGTTGACCTACTGACGTCAGCGTTGACCGTTGACTTTGACCAAAAAGTCAACTTTTTCCGAAAAGCCCTATTTTATGTTTTTCGACGTCCTGAGTCCGATTTTGAAGCCTGTTTTGTAAAATTCTGACTCGAAGGCCTCCGAATCTGATCTTGAACCCGAAAGTGTTTAATTCTGTTAAGAGCTCTATGGATAAGAACTAAAATGTTAATTTGTGTATTTGAAGGTATGATAATATCTCGGTATTTGAAATGTCATGGGACATCCAATCCGGATTCGAATGCGATCGAATGTAGTATCGGGAGCCAACCGGTATAACTCGGAATTAAGGTAATACCTTACTACCCCTTGTATGCTTTATGCACATGTTGATATCCGGTTAAAGCATGCATGATTGTGATGAAGTGTATCTGTGAACTCTGTTTAAGCCGAATTCGATACGAAAATTTAATATCAGAATCAGTAAGGTCAAAGTATTCAGATAAGAATTTTCTGGAAATATTGTTGAAATCCTAAGTCGACCCTTTTGACAGTAATACGTGAATTTGATAAGAGTGATCGCAATGACCGAAAAGATGGTAATGCCTCGAGCACCGAAATGTCTGATTAATTGGAATGACGATAAACCTCAAGTTCTGAAATAAATGAATTTTCTGTAAAGGGCCGGAGAGTTAGGACTCCTTAATCTCGTTTTAGTAAGTGAATGATGGAGGTACCAAATGGTAGATCTATCTCACTCTAAAATAACCGAAATACCCTCCTGAGTTAATCAGTAAATTTGTATTTGACGAAATTCTGGATTTGTTAATAAGGCCAAAATAACTGAAAGGCAATGATAGCCTAAATAATCGGATTATCACTGAAAATATCTGATAACTTAAAAAGACTTTGAATTAGAAATTCTTGCATATCTAGATAGAAAACTAATGAGCAAATATGATACCCGAGTTCTGTGAACCATTGTTTTAAATGTTGGTATGATTACCAGAATGTCTGTGAACGTCAAAATGACCATATTGCCCTTGTATACTTAAAGGACTAAAGTACCCATAATATATCTGAACTTTCTAAGATCTTGAAGTATCACCTTCTGAATATCTGAGTTAAACCGTTAGTAAGAACCCCCTGTTTAAGAGGAGCCATGTTTCCGAACTTAGTTCAAGTTGTCAAAAGTTTAATATGTCCCATTCCGTAAATGTCAAATATCTCTGAGAATTGATCTGTCCCATCTAGTGTGTTTCCATGTGTGCTACATTCTGTTATATCTGTTATATATATCTATCTATATATATATATATATATATATATGCGTGGGTCCTGTTACGATTCTCTGAACATTATAGATCGCACTGGTAATTGTAAAGCATGACTACTGAAAAGCAGATTTATAATGTGATGAATATCTGTTTATAATGATATGTTAAAAAGGTATACCTCATGTCTGATTTGAACTAGAAATATCTGATCATTAAATGATAAAATGTTATTTGACTGTTGTCTGAGTTCTGTTGATGGTATTGTCTGATGATCCGATAAACTCAATAGTATAATCTGATAGTTTGACCTATGATGGTATAATATGTTTACATGATGAATAACAAGTGTCTGCTCTGCTCAATAGTGTGCCTATTTATCTGTTAAAAACATGAACTTCTGTTTCTGATACTCTGAATAGAATATGTCCGATACATGTATTATGTTATTCATATCTGGAATCTGAACACTGATTACTGTCTGGGGTATACTCTCGGGTTATGATTGAAGTGTCTGTCACAGCCCTGATCCAGCTGTTCTGTTGAGCTCCTACGCCCACGGGCCTAGGGTAAGTCTTTCTGGACCTAAGGCATTCCCTTAGGTAGGCTCCTACGCCTCAGGCCTAGGATAAGACCTACTGTATACAGTTCTGGGGAACTACACATTGGTGTAAGGTTGGAGGGTAGTTCTTGTAAACTTCTGTTTGAACATTGAACATTTGCATTTAATCTGTTATGTGCTCATATGACATGATGCTAAGTACTTATGTTTGTTGTTTTGCAACTTCTTAAAACACACTAGGTTTCATGGTTTAACTTCTCCAACCTGCCACTCTGTTAACTCTCTGAACAATAAGCTCTCTCTTAGTACTCAGTAACATAGAAAGAACAAACCTTGTAGACCTCAAAAATAGTGCTTCACTAAATCAGCGAAACATAAATGGAGATAAGTATTGCCCGGCACATCATAAAAATGTTATGCCTTCCGTATGTCTGCATGAGCTTATAGCATCTTTTGGTAGTTCTGTATTACTGAGCTTTCCCAAGCTCATGTTGTTTTTACCATCTCAGGATAAAAGATCAGACAAGTTGCACCTATCAACGTCGGTATGGGAGTTTCTTCGGCTCGTCAGGGAGTACGGTATCTGTATAACTAGGGGGTATGTGTGTCGTGTTTGAATTATACAAATGAGTCTGAAACTTATTTTCTGCAACTGGTATCATGATTGTTTTATCGTTTTAAACGATTTCTGAAATTGTATTTTAAATTAGATATTGGTTTATGATTTTAAAGGTTTAACTATATATTTATTTGAAATCTTACTGTGGGTCGCTCTTGTGACCCTAATGTAACTTCCTAGGATCCGTCGTAACGCATAGGCGGGTCTAGGGGGTTACAGTTTCAAGTCAGGATAAGCGTATCGATACAAAGGGTGTATCGATACGGTCCCAACTCTCTGAAATTCAGAGAAGTTGGTGGGTTTAGGTCGTATCGATACGGGGTTGTAGCGTATCGGTACGGATCCATCTCGTTGACCTCTAAATGTTGATCGTGAGGAGCGTATCGATACGCTCAAGGGTGTATCGATACGGTCTTCCCTGTGTTGACTGAGAGGTTTGACTTTGGTCAAGGCGTATCGATACCCTCTGTAGGTGTATCGATACAGCCTGCTAAAAAGGGAAAATTTGGTTGTTTAATTGCATCTTTGTGAGTTTTGTATCCGTATTTGTTCGCTGCATGTTCCATCACATAGGATTTATTACAGGCGTCTAGAAAAAGAAAAAAAAATAGGGTTGCTAACCGAGGGGGAACCTAAATTGGTTTTCGCTCGGTTTTCCCCGTGTAGCCCATTTGGACCGGTCATCCGGCCAGACCGGGACGAGGGGGTTACATTTATTGGTATCAGAGCTTGAGGTTTCCGAGACCTCGGGCCGGTAAGTGAGGTAAGATAAGGTATTATTAGTATTTTGCTAGGTATGCCTAAATTTTGTCTTTAAGCACGAAGTATGAAGGCATGCTATGGTGATCTTGTAATTGTTGAGAGTTGGTTTGAGTCCCCATTGTTAGGCGTTGTTGTCAAAATAAAAATGGAAATTGTTTTGGTTTAAAAGAGCTTGAGAACCGGAGTCCTTTGCCCCTTTGCTAACCTAACGTTTCTTTACTGTTGTGTGTTGTTGTTTTAGATTACTTTATTTGCTATGGTGCGACCAAGGGGATGACCTAGGAGGGGTGGCCAAGCACCTGAAAATGTGCCTCCTGCTCTTAATGCTCCTGGTGATGATGGAGGAAACGTCGGAGGTGAAGGTATTGGGCCTCAGGTTGAGGCTAATGTGGGAGGAATTGGGGCTCAAGCGGGCCAAGGTCAGGCAGGTCCAGAAGTGGCTCATCTGATTCATACCATAGCTGGAGCCTTTCAGACAGCTCTGGCTGGTATGCATGTTGCAGCACCACCTCAGGGTGCGGGGACAGGACTACCCCTAGAGAGACTTCGTAATTTGGGGGCGGTAGAGTTTCGTGGGTTGTCTCCGGAAGGTTCAGAAGGGTGGCTAGAGAGCACTACTCGTATCTTGGGTCAGATGGAGTGTTCGGATGCCCGTAGGTTGGGGTGCATTGTCTCATTACTTCAGGGAGATGCTTATGCTTGGTGGACCACTATTATTTCCGGTATGGCCGAGGTGGATATCACATGGGAGTTTTTCCGGAGTGCTTTCAAGAGGAAGTACCTAGGAGCTTGGTACTTGGATGAAAAGAAAAGAGAGTTTATGGCTTTGGTTCAAGGTAATAGGACCGTGTCTGAGTATGAGGTCCAGTTTGTGAGGTTGAGCCAGTACACGCCAGAATTGATTCCGAATGAGACGGAACGATGCGAGCGTTATAGATATGGATTGACTACTGATGTAAAGACTTACATGTTGGCCTCTAACTACACTGAGTTCGATGTCTTGGTTTCTAGAGCTAAGGATATAGAGCAGAACCTGAACTCTAGAGCACGTGCTGGTGGGTCTGATTCCGGGAAGAGACATGCGAACTGGGATAGAGATTATGCCAAGGGGCATAAGGATAAGAGGTACCAGCAGGACACGAGACCTAAGGGTGGCAACCAAGGTCAGGGTCGTCAGGGCCAAGGAGCCGTTGGATACATTTCTGAGTGCACGAGGTGCGGGAGACGCCACTCAGGTGAGTGTATGGGTAGATTCGGGCCGTGTTGGAACTGTAGCTCCCGAGACCATTTGAGACGTGATTGTCCACACCCAGTTAAGGGAGGACCAGCCCCAGCTAGGGGTTTTGAGCATCAGAGAGGCCGTGGGCGCGGCCGTGGGAACTTTCAGCCAAGGAATGAGGGTCAGAGAAACTTGGCTCATGTTGTAGCAGTCCAGCCCGAGGGAGGAGGACCGGCTAGGGTGTACGCTAAGCGAGAGGCTGGGAGTGATACTGATGTCATTGCAGGTAATTTCACATTACAGTCCTTGAATTTGCTTTCTCTAATAGATTCGGGGGCAACACATTCGTATATTTTGGGTGAGCACGCAAAGTCATTAGGATTACCTTGTGATTGGCTAGAGGTAGGTGTAAATGTCACTAGCTCTTTTGGTGATACAGTGGTAGTTAGGAAAGTGTATAGAAGGTGTCCTTTGATGGTTCAAGGCCATGTGTTTCCGGTCGATATGATGTAATTACCCTTTTATGGCTTTGATGTGATTTTGGGCATGGATTGGCTTGTGGAGCATAGAGCTAGGGTTGATTTCGAGACTAAGAGAGTCTCTTTGAAGCTTACCGATGACTTTGAGGTTGTGGTAGTTGGGGAAAATGTCAAGTTTTTGTCCAATGTAGTTTCGGTTTTGGAAGCTCAGAGGATGTTGGGTGCAGGATGTCAGGCTTACTTAGCTTACGTAATGAACCCGGATATGAGTGAGGTGAGACCTCAGGACATCAGGACTGTATGCGACTTTCCGAGTGTTTTTCCGGAAGAACTACCAGGCTTACCTCCAGATAGAGCTGTTGAGTTTGTTATTGAGACATATTCTGATTCTGCACCGGTGTCGATCTCTCCGTATAGAATGGCACCTAAGGAGTTGAAAGAATTGAAGACACAGCTTCAGGAGTTGACAGACCGAGGCTTTATTAGGCCTAGTGTTTCCCCGTGGGGTGCTCCGGTGTTGTTTGTGAAAAAGAAGGATGGTAGTATGAGACTGTGTATAGATTATAGACAGTTGAATAAGGTGACCGTGAAGAACAAATATCCCTTGCCAAGGATAGATGACTTACTAGACCAGTTGAGAGGTGCTTCCGTGTTTTCAAAGATTGATTTGAGGTCTGGATATTATCAGTTAAAAGTAAAGGATGCGGACATACCGAAGACAGCCTTTCGTACACGTTACGGGCATTATGAGTTTTTAGTGATGCCTTTCGGGTTGACCAATGCTCCAGCAGCCTTCATGGATATGATGAACCGAGTGTTCCATAAGTTCTTGGACAGGTTTGTGGTAGTGTTTATTGATGACATCCTAGTGTACTCTAGGACCGAAGAGGAGCACGATGAACACTTAAGGTTAGTGCTTCAGGCCCTACTTGAGAATCAATTGTATGCCAAACTAAGTAAGTGTGAGTTTTGGATTAGGGAGGTGGTCTTCCTAGGTCACGTGGTCTCGGCCAGTGGGATTAGTGTGGATCCCAAGAAGATAGAAGCCATTGTGGATTGGAAACAACCGAAATCAGTGACCGAAATCCGCAGTTTCTTAGGTTTGGCAGGGTACTATAGAAGGTTCGTTGAAGGGTTCTCGAAGATAGCGGCACCATTGACCAAATTGTTACAGAAGAATGTTCCGTACGAATGGTCAGATGTGAGACAAGAAGCGTTTGAGAAATTGAAGAAAGCTTTGACTGAAGCTCCTATTTTGGTTCAACCTGAGCCGGAGAGAGAGTTTGTGATTTACAGTGATGCGTCGTACGTGGGACTAGGTTGTGTGCTTATGCAAGATGGTAAGGTGGTGGCTTATGCTTCGCGACAATTGAAGGTCCATGAGAAGAATTACCCCACACATGACATAGAGTTGGCTGCCGTGGTGTTTGCGTTGAAAATTTGGAGACATCATCTTTATGGTGAGAAGTGCACTGTGTATACCGACCACAAGAGTTTGAAATATTTGATGTCTCAGAAGGAGTTAAACCTCAGACAGCGAAGGTGGATAGAGCTTCTCAAGGATTATGACCTTACCATAGAGTATCATCCGGGTAAGGCGAATGTGGTGGTTGATGCCTTGAGTAGAAAGGTGGCCGTTGAGTTGCGAGCGATGTTTGCAAGATTGAGTGTGTCTACAGATGGTGGGTTAGTAGCTGTAGAACTAATGTTTTGATATAATATTTGAAAAATATTTTGGACTAATTTAAAAAGAATTTAAAACATTTCTAAAGTCCAAACATCTTGAAATTATGTTTAGGAAGTTTTTAAATGGTTTTAATGTGTTTCAAAGGCCAAATTTCTCAAAAACCATAGGGCGTTTCGAAACACCATAGGGCGTTTCGAAACAGGGGGATTCCAGTGGCAAAACGTTTCGATACACGTATCGAAACGGGCCAAGCGTTCCGAAACGGTATAGGCCGTTTCGATACGCCTACGTGGCAACGACCCTAACGGCTATAAACCCCAACGGCTCTTTCCCAATTAATATTCAAAATGCAGGCGTTTCGAAACAGGGTTAAGGCGTTCCGATACGCGTTCCGAAACGGCTATAGGGTGTTCCGAAACGGGTACCCCGACAGGCTGCAACGGCTATCTCTATAAAGAAGGCGTTCCGAAACGGGCTTGAAGCGTTCCGAAACGGGTAGCAGCTGAATTGCATTTTGGAGGAAATTAAAGTCTTCAAACGGCTATATTTTGATCCCAACGGTCATAAACGGCTACATACTCAATTTGGAGTATAAATAAGACCTCCAAGCATCAAGAATGACAAGAGCTTCAATTGTTACAACATTATGAGTGAAAAACTTGTCTAGAGCTTAAATCGTTTATTTCTTGCTTAGACAACACTTGTGAGCTTACATTGTTAAAATTGCTCAAGTATCTTAGGTTTTGGGTGAGTGCTTCATTGTGCAAACAAAATACCTATTAGAGGGTTCAAGTTTGCTTCTTTGTTTATCTCTTTGTA
Organism: Hibiscus trionum; assembly: GCA_030270665.1. Lineage (NCBI taxonomy): Eukaryota > Viridiplantae > Streptophyta > Magnoliopsida > Malvales > Malvaceae > Hibiscus > Hibiscus trionum. The sequence continues at coordinate 5,490,171 of BSYR01000016.1, forward strand.
AGAGAGGGGTTCCTTCAAGCTTTGGGTAGAAAGCTTCGAGGGTTTTGATCAAGGCTTTGGGTAGAAGCTTGATCGTTGTAAAGGGTTTCCTCCTGATCCTAGAAAAGGGGACGAATCAATTAGTGGATTGATTGTGAAATCCTTAGTAGGAAGCTAAGGTAGTGGATGTAGACCTTGGTTAGAAGGTTGAACCACTATAAATCATCGTGTCTTTATTCTTTTAGCTTCCTAAACCCTTCCACCCAAAAATTCACCTCTCCACCACTTGGCGAGCATAATCGGTTGTTCGAATCGAGCTCCGTAAAACCCAACAATTGGTATCAGAGCTTGGCTCAATCGAAGGGGATTCACATCCTATTGAGAAGATCCGGCAAGCTCGATCAACATTTCACCAACCGGCTCAAAATGTCGCAATCCATCAACATACCGCCTTTCTTCGACGGAAATCACTATGCCCATTGGAAAACAAAGATGAAATTCTTCTTGAAGGCAAATGATTACAAACTATGGGACATAGTTGAAGATGGTCCGTTCGTGCCTCAAGGAAGCAAAGCGGAATGGAGTGCCAACGATCGCAAGAAGATGGAGCTTAATTGTAGAGCCTTGCACATGCTCTTTTGTGCATTTGGCCCAACCATCTACGAGAAGATGTCTTCTTGTGAAAGTGCCAAGGAGGTATGGGACAAGCTTGAAGTCACATACGAGGGAACTAATGAAGTCAAGGAGACCAAGATTGGGCTCCTCACCTTAGAGTATGAGAACTTCAAGATGGATCCGGAAGAGAACATCGAGAAGATGTTTGATAGATTCTCCACCATCATCAATGGTCTTAAAGGTTATGGAGAAGCCATCCCGGAAGAAAAACTTGTCCGAAAGCTCATCTACTCACTTCCCGAGTCTTGGGACTCAAAAAGGACCGCCATCATCGAAGCCAAAAATTTGAAGACTTTGAAGCTTGATGAACTCATGGGGTCACTTCTTACTCATCAAATTATGAAGAAGAACAAAGAAGATAAGAAAAGGAGGGAAGAAATTAGAGCTATGGGAGAGAAGAAACTCAAGAGTATTGGCATCAATGTAAATGCCATGGCTCTCAAATCCTCCACATGTCATTATGAAGATTCAAGTGAGGAGGATAGTGAAGATGAAGAGATGTCCTATCTCTTCAACAAATTCACCCGGTTCATGAAAAACAAAATGGAAAAATCCAAGCATGAATCGAGGAAGAAGATGAAGGATTCCCACAAATCCAAAAAGAAGGGATCATCTTCTAAACAAGCATACGTGGCCACTTGGAGTGATGAAGACTCCACCGATAATGAAGTAGCCCACCTATGCATGATGGCCCTCAATGAGGGGGAGGTAACTTCTAACTCATCTATTTCAAATTCTTATACATTTGATGAGTTACAAGAAGCCTACGATGAATTGGTTTTTGAATTCAAGGCTTCATTTTCGAAAAATAAAAAATTGATTTCAAAGTTGAAAACCGAAAATGATTTGCTTTCTAAAACCAATTTAGAGTTTGAAGCAAAAATTAAAAATTTTGAGCTTAAAGTTTTAAACCTACAAAACTTGCTTCAAACGATGGAAAGAGATCATCAAAAGGAAGTTGATGATCTCAAAAAGGAAAAAGATTTGATTTCCAAAGAACTTGAAAAGAAAAACAATTTTGGAAAATCAAATTTTTATGTAAGACAATCTGGTGCCCCTAGATTTTTAAATGGAAAAAGTTTTAGAAGTGTTTGGGTCCCAAAAGGACTAACCACTTCAACTAAAAAGGATGAAATTGAAAAATGGATTCCTAAGGGGACTAAATTTTGTGCTACTAACGTCTATGGATCCAAAGCAATTTGGATACCAAAAATTACTTGATTGTCTTTTGCTAGGTGTGATGGAGAATGATCAACAAGTCAAAAATTGAGGGGGAGCTCCATGCACACAAGGAAGAACACTTGAAGAAGGAAGGCTTCACATCCTCCCTTGAGTTCAAGTGTGGTAAAATCTAGTTGTTTTAGTGTTTATTGATTTATTTTATTTTATGTCAACTAGATATTCATAAATGTTGGACTAACATTCTTATGATGCTTTGAGTAAGGGGGAGCCAATTTTTTTTAACCAAAATTTTAAGTGTCAAATTTTTTTTGCCTCCTATGTTATCTTGAACTTAAATGTCATTTTAAATTATTTTTGATATAACAAAAAGGGGGAGAAATGGTTTGAAAAATTGAATTTTCAAACGATTTTCAAACGAATAAGGGGGAGCTTTATTTTATTTCATATCTTAATCTCTTATTCACAATTTTAAAGTTAAAGGGGGAGAATCCCAAACAATTTTTCAAGTTGGTTTTATTATATCAAAAAGGGGGAGATTGTAGAACTAATGTTTTGATATAATATTTGAAAAATATTTTGGACTAATTTAAAAAGAATTTAAAACATTTCTAAAGTCCAAACATCTTGAAATTATGTTTAGGAAGTTTTTAAATGGTTTTAATGTGTTTCAAAGGCCAAATTTCTCAAAAACCATAGGGCGTTTCGAAACACCATAGGGCGTTTCGAAACAGGGGGATTCCAGTGGCAAAACGTTTCGATACACGTATCGAAACGGGCCAAGCGTTCCGAAACGGTATAGGCCGTTTCGATACGCCTACGTGGCAACGACCCTAACGGCTATAAACCCCAACGGCTCTTTCCCAATTAATATTCAAAATGCAGGCGTTTCGAAACAGGGTTAAGGCGTTCCGATACGCGTTCCGAAACGGCTATAGGGTGTTCCGAAACGGGTACCCCGACAGGCTGCAACGGCTATCTCTATAAAGAAGGCGTTCCGAAACGGGCTTGAAGCGTTCCGAAACGGGTAGCAGCTGAATTGCATTTTGGAGGAAATTAAAGTCTTCAAACGGCTATATTTTGATCCCAACGGTCATAAACGGCTACATACTCAATTTGGAGTATAAATAAGACCTCCAAGCATCAAGAATGACAAGAGCTTCAATTGTTACAACATTATGAGTGAAAAACTTGTCTAGAGCTTAAATCGTTTATTTCTTGCTTAGACAACACTTGTGAGCTTACATTGTTAAAATTGCTCAAGTATCTTAGGTTTTGGGTGAGTGCTTCATTGTGCAAACAAAATACCTATTAGAGGGTTCAAGTTTGCTTCTTTGTTTATCTCTTTGTAAGAGAGGGGTTCCTTCAAGCTTTGGGTAGAAAGCTTCGAGGGTTTTGATCAAGGCTTTGGGTAGAAGCTTGATCGTTGTAAAGGGTTTCCTCCTGATCCTAGAAAAGGGGACGAATCAATTAGTGGATTGATTGTGAAATCCTTAGTAGGAAGCTAAGGTAGTGGATGTAGACCTTGGTTAGAAGGTTGAACCACTATAAATCATCGTGTCTTTATTCTTTTAGCTTCCTAAACCCTTCCACCCAAAAATTCACCTCTCCACCACTTGGCGAGCATAATCGGTTGTTCGAATCGAGCCCCGTAAAACCCAACAGTAGCCGAACTTCAAGCTAAGCCATCATTGATCCAGTTGATTCGTGAGAAGCAGTTGAGGGATGAGTCTTTGGCACCACACGTACAAGACATAGCCGAAGATAGGCCAACCGAGTATTGTTTTGGAGAGAATGGGATCCTATGTTTTAAGAATAAGATAGTAGTTCCGGAGGATGCTGAGTTGAGACGTATGATCTTGAGTGATGCTCACAATAGTCCTTTTGCTATGCATCCGGGTAGCACGAAGATGTACCGAGGATTGAAGGAAGAATATTATTGGATTGGCTTGAAAAGGGATGTAGCCGAATTCGTAAGTAAATGTATGGTTTGTCAGAGAGTTAAGGCTGAGCACCAGTTTCCCTCAGGGTTGTTGCAACCGTTGAAAATTCCGGAGTGGAAGTGGGAGCGTATCACTATGGACTTTGTGTCAGGACTTCCGTTGACTCCTTCTAAGAAAAATTCAGTGTGGGTGATTGTAGATAGATTCACCAAGAGTGCTCACTTCATACCGGTTCATACTACTTATACTTTAGACAAGTTGGCCGAATTGTATATTCGTGAAATTGTAAGACTACATGGGGTACCGAAGTCGATTGTGTCGGATAGAGATCCGAGATTCACCTCTAGATTTTGGGAGAGTTTGCATCGAGCTTTGGGCACTTGGTTGAACTTCAGCACTTCATATCATCCGCAGTCAGATGGACAGTCGGAAAGAGTGATTCAGATATTGGAGGATATGTTAAGGTGTTGTATCATTGACTTCCAGGGGACATGGGAGAAACACCTACCACTAGTGGAGTTTGCGTATAACAACAGCTTTCAGTCGAGCATTGAGATGGCTCCCTATGAGGCCTTGTATGGTAGGAAGTGTAGGACCCCGATTTGTTGGGCCGAGACTGGACAGAAGCTTATACCGATGCCCGAGTTGCTTAAGGGTACCACTGAAAAGGTAAAGTTGATTTGTGATCGCTTGAAAGCGGCTTCAGATCGGTAGAAGTCCTATGCCGATTTGAAGAGAAAAGAGGTAGAGTACTCCGTGGGAGATAAAGTGTTTTTGAAAGTCTCACCTTGGAAGAAGGTGATAAGATTTGGGAGAAAGGGCAAGTTGAGCCCAAGGTACATAGGGCCTTATGAGATAGTTGAGAGAATTGGTCCGGTTGCGTATAGATTGAGACTCCCAGTTGAACTGGAGAAGATTCATGATGTATTCCATGTGTCGATGCTTAGAAGGTACAGATCGGATCCGTCCCATGTTATGCCAGTGGAAGAAATAGAGTTAAATCCGGACTTGTCTTACAACGAGGAACCAGTTGAGATACTTGCTTCTGATAGCAAGGTATTGCGTGGCAAGACTATTGAGTTAGTCAAAGTCTTATGGAGATATAGAGGTGTGGAAGAAGCCACGTGGGAGAGGAAAGCCGACATGCTTGAGCAGTTTCCGTACTTGTTTTCGCCAGGTAATTTCGAGGACAAAATTCCTTAAGTGGGGGAGAGTTGTAACGCCCGGGTTTAGGGGCTAGGTGAAAATAATATTTTAGTATTGTCTCGGGTTTCGATTGTAATATTTTATTTATTAAAATAATGGTTTGGGCCTCGGGTTTTAAGATTTGGACTAATTTTAAATTGAGCCCAAAAGCCATGGATGGCATTATTGTGGTTTCCCTTTTTCTTTAAGGGCATTTTGGTCATTGAGCATTAAATTTTTAAACAATTATAAAATAAGGTTGAGTGATCATCTTCTTCACTTCTCTTCCATTTCCATTTCCAACGTCAAAAATCTCTCTCCCTTTAGAGATACTATTTCATTCCATAACTCATCCGTTTTTGAAGATTTTTCAAAGGTAAGGACGTTTTTGACTTGTCCTTGTTATTCTCTACATGTTGATACCAATTGTTTTCATTTTTATACATGTTTTGAGATTTGAGGTTTGGAGGGTTTTGGATTCAAATATGTTATTTTTGATGTCTTTAACCAAGTTTTCTATTTGTTTAAGTTATATGAGTTGTCTACACTCAAAAAGGATCAACAAAAATCGATTTTTACAACGTTTTATGGAATTTTCGGATTTGGGGAAAAATGAGGTTTTTGAGAGGTTTTAAGTTGAGTTTTGGGGATGTTTTAGGTGAAATTTTGATGGCAGATGATTAGACTATATGTAAGTGTTGTTTTGGAGGCTTTATGGAGTAAGTTAAAGTTTGGAATCATTGGTTTGAGGGGTGTTTAGGGGCTGCTCGAGATTAAGGATTTTGATGTTGTGTGCTTGGTATGTAATTGTGTTGGTTACTTTGGAATATGGACTGAATTGGGATTATTTAAATTGTGTTGAAATGTGTAGAAACGAGAAAGTTGGTTGGTGAAGCTTCGGGGACAAATTGAGGATTTCGGAGTTGTGAGCTTGGTCTTCGATCTTCTTTTGGGTAGCAACGGTGAGTAAAATTGTTGAATTATGCATTGTGCTCGATATGGATCCTCTTGAGGTTGGGTGGGACCTTAAAGGGTCACCTAAACCCGTGTGTAAGCCTCTCTACTCTTATGTTGTTGTGGTATGATGAATGTTATAATTCATGAGATTTAAGTGCATTTGAGTGGTTAATTGTGTAGTTGAGTTTAGTTCGTGCCTCACGTGATGGTTGTCGTTGCTCCGGTGATGTGTAGTCCCGCCGGTAGCAAAAGTATAAGACTCTGGTGATGTGTAGTCCCACCGGTAGTCACTGGTTGGGTATTCCTTTGATGTGTAGTCCCATTGGAAACTCACTAGTTGAAACGGTGATGTGTAGTCCCACCGTACTTGTATGTTGGTTGTGCTTGTGCAAACCATGTGTGTTGTTGTTATTGAGATTGATTCTTGTGCATTCATTGTCTTCTTATATATAAACGTGTTTTGGAAAAACTGTGCGTTGTGAATTGTAGAGTCTCTCTCACTAAACTATTTGGCTTACGCTCTCTTTGTTTCCAACGTGCAGATCGTTAGAGTTCGGAAGGCAAGTGGGTGAGGAAAGAGCTTTTGGAGTTCTCAAGCTAGTTACAAGTATGGTTTGTGTTTTGATAAATTGCCTAGACAATGGGGTATAGAGTTTAGAATGTTGTAATTAAGCTTGAGATGTTGCTTGTGTAAATATGTCTTAATATGTATGCCTTTTAAATGATTAAGGTTGTTTTGATGGCATGTTCTTTATGATCTGTTGTTAATGTCTTATGTTGATGCCTAAGTGTATGTTGGGAGGCTTATAACCATGCCTTTGAATGATGTTCGTTAATGTTGGGTGCCTTGTATGACTATATTTAAGTTAATAGAGGTGGTATGAATGCTTGGATGTGTCTATGGAGGTCTTGTTATGCATCTAGAGTGTGAATCTTATGTGTTTTTGATGAAATTAGAGTATTGCAAAACAGGGCGTATCGATACACTCAAGGGTGTATCGATACGGTCTTGCCTGCAGAACCCACTTTTTACAGGGAGTATCGATACAATGGGGTGTATCGATACGGTATCAACTCTCTGAGTTTCAAGTCAGGATAAGCGTATCGATACAAAGGGTGTATCGATACGGTCCCAACTCTCTGAAATTCAGAGAAGTTGGTGGGTTTAGGTCGTATCGATACGGGGTTGTAGCGTATCGGTACGGATCCATCTCGTTGACCTCTAAATGTTGACCGTGAGGAGCGTATCGATACGCTCAAGGGTGTATCGATACGGTCTTCCCTGTGTTGACTGAGAGGTTTGACTTTGGTCAAGGCGTATCGATACCCTCTGTAGGTGTATCGATACGGCCTGCTAAAAAGGGAAAATTTGGTTGTTTAATTGCATCTTTGTGAGTTTTGTATCCGTATTTGTTCGCTGCATGTTCCATCACATAGGATTTATTACAGGCGTCTAGAAAAAGAAAAAAAAATAGGGTTGCTAACCGAGGGGGAACCTAAATTGGTTTTCGCTCGGTTTTCCCCGTGTAGCCCATTTGGACCGGTCATCCGGCCAGACCGGGACGAGGGGGTTACAAAAATTATTAAAATTTTCCAACAGTTTCAATGCAGTGGTAGGGACAAATGATTTTGACAAATTCCCATGTCTTTTACGTGCAAAAGGAGAATGAATATAACCAACAGGGTGGCGGATGTATAGAGCGGGAACAATTGCACCTTCATTTTGGGGAAAATTTTAATTTAGTGTTATTTTTTCTCTTAAAAAATTAATTTAATGTATAGAAGAGAAAAAATTGAAAATCTGTATATTCATTTTAAAAAAAATTATTTTAAACCCATTCTTAAATTTCTAAATAGTTACAAGGTGCGTTTTACACAAGTTTAGTGCATTAATCGACTAGGCAAATGATATAATAGAAGATGCACCAAATGCAAAGAAAGTACAGGTTCAAATGAAGCAACGGTAAGTACGCATGCATGGTTTACGTACTTCAACTGAAAAGAAAATATTTGTAATTTCTCGCTGGTTATTATTTCAACCAGAGCTTATTGTCATTACACAATACACATACAAAAATAAAATGGCTGGTTATTATTTCAACCAGAGCTTATTGTCACCACACATTTGGAGGCATTATTCAATCTTCATTGATCATTTGGAGGCATGAGAAAGGTAGATGAAAATGGCGATCAACACGAAAGCAAAGACGAGACCAATGTAAGCAGGAGGAGGCTGCAACGGTGGCATTCCGAGAGGAGCCATGAACAATAGAGCGACCAACAACAACATCATGGTTACCGAACCGATACCCCAACCAAAATCTTCCATCTTCGCTCTCAACTAATATATTCTTATCTTTGAATATCCAAAGATGGAGGTGAATGGAATGTAACTTTTTCTGTGTCTTACAAATGGAATTTGTATCCTATTTATAGGAGTACTCGTGTCTTTTAGTATAAACATAACTATCCACGTAAAGTTATGTGTGGATAGTTACATCTTTTAACAATAATCGCAACTGTTTAGTTAACTAAAGATATAATTTTTAATATCTATAGGGGACGTAACTCAAAAATGATTGAAAGTTGCAGAGTTTTTAAGTGAGGAATCCTATCTAGAATTGGATGATATAATCCAGACGTGGTTTCAAATGACAAGCTATCTTGATGATTTAGAGCTTCCAATTTATAAGGACTAGTACCCAGCCTCGGTGATTATTGATTTGTTCGAGGGATTTTATGAAAGGAAAAATAACAGCCCTAATCAGTAATCAGAATATGGAGAGAAATGTGTAGCATCCTAAATGATATTCTCATGCACTAACAAATGTATGCAAACTGATGTTATGGAAAATATTTATTTCTTTTCTCAACAAAAAAATTATTATTGATTTCAAGCAGGGGAAAGAAACTAAGATGGAAAGCAGACGATTCAATGGACCTATATGGTGCAATTTTAATGTTAAAGATTCAAAACAAATTCCATTGCCGGGAATTGAACCCGGGTCTCCTGGGTGAAAGCCAGATATCCTAACCACTGGACGACAATGGATTTTTGACAACATAAATCAAACGCATATATTTTAATCATCACAAACAGTTTTATTTGGAGCTTTGGTTTGGTGTCAACGTCAGTTCAATTTCATCCCAAGATTCTGCCTTTATTTTCTCATAAATTTTTTTCTGGCATAGCTATCTCTTTTATTGATTCCTTCATTCCACGTGCATAAAAACTTAATAAGTATTCAGTATCAAAACCTTTTTCTCTTTGTCCAACTAAACGTAAAAGTGTTGTCATAACAATATTGATGGAAAGGGCATGTGTTGATTTAGATTTTGCCTACCTCATGCGTTAAATCTTTAACACTTATGATGTTTTTCATGAATATGTCAATTCATAACCTGATTTTACATTATAGATTTAATTAGGATTGAAGTCTTAAATTAGTAGGCGATTCTTTCGAAATGAGCTACTAGAAATACCATAAATAAGAGGGAAACCAATCTCGGTGACCAGAGATGGACCAAGGTCCGAAGGGAGTGGTCTTCCCTTAAAAATTTAGAATTCGTACATGAATTAGGAAAAAAATTAATGATTTTCTATTGAAAATCTATTTTTGTACCCCTAGAATTTTTTAAATTCACCCCTAACATAAAATCATACGTTCATCCTTACTGGTGATTATTAATTTGCTCTCGGGTGAACATAAAATTATGCGTCCATTTCTAATAGTAATTGTTGATTTGTTCTCACCGAGGTTATTTTGGGAGGACCTATAGCTCAACTCAACTCCTGGATTAGAAACATAAGCTCATTTACGATACTTGTAGCCCCTAAGCACATGAAAAAACGTTGAACATAAATAGAACCATAATCGCAGTATGAAGAGAGATGTCTAACATCCTACACCACAAAAGAACATTAACAAACGTATGCAAACTGATGTGATGGAAAATATTTATTTCTTTTCTGAAGAAGAAAAAAAATACTACTATTACTCTAGTAATTTGAAGCAGGGGTAAGAAACAAAGATTGGAAAGCAGACGATGTATTGGATCTATATAGCGAACGCAATGTGATGGAAAAAAAATTCAAAAATTTTCCATTGCCGGGAATTGAACCCGGGTCTCCTGGGTGAAAGCCAGATATCCTAACCACTGGACGACAATGGATTGATGTTTGATATTTTCTACTCAACATTTAAATCAAAACACATATTTCACCAGCTCAAGCAATTTTTTTGGAGCTTTAGGTTTGGTGTCAACTGTCAACGTCAGTTCCATTTCATCTAAAGATTCTGCCTTTGTTTTATTATAAATTTTTGCTTCTATATTCATGTGGTTTCTTTACTATAAAAGGTTTGGAAATTTTGTCCTACAGGCTACATGGACGCGTATAGTATATAATCACTAAAGTAATATCCCCACAGTCCACACAAGTTAATGATCCTATTTGATCGAGTTGAGTCAAGTTTTATAAGTATGTAAACTACTTCGTGGTTGATTTCGTCAAAGCCTTAATTTCCCTACCAATTTCCTCTTTAAGTTTCTTCACAGTATTTCTAGAACTTCCAGTTGACTGCAAAGATTATGAAAAAAAGAAAAGATTTTAATACTTAAGTTTTCAGTTTACCACATAGACGGAGTTGGGATCTAACATTAGGAGGGGTCAAAATCTGAAAGGTAATGCAAAAAATAGTTTTCCTACTGTTTCTAGCACTTGAAACTATGTGCTGAGCCTCTTGCTCTGCAGTCAGCAACATCTGAATGCTTCCTTCCTTGCCCTTTAAATGCATCCATGGCATGCCATTTTCCAATGGGATTATAATTTTTAAATATGTTTGATGTACTTTTATTAGAACAAGACCATATGGGATTATTAATTTCTTATCACTTCTTAACAGTAAGTACAATTCATTATTACAAATCAAGTCTGCAGCATGATATAACTTGCAAATCGAGTCGGTTGCCATGGAAACCGATTTAGTTACCGAAACACGAATTCGAAACACATGAAACAAGTTCTGTTTTCCCCTATTCAGCAAACGGGTAAGATAAATTGATAGCAGCATTCTATTGACTAGTACAAATATGGCACTATTCTCCAGGGAACAACTTTGCAGTATTCTCCCCATATTTCTTTGTATTTCTCTGCACAACGAGCTTCGTCTCTTCTTTCTCTCGATACGAAAAATACGATCAGAAAAACCGGGTAGATGTATGGAATTGGAGAGCTGCAAAAAATGAATGTTTTATGCTTATTTATTTACTAAACGTATAAAATGATTAGAATTTCTACATAGATTTTGAAGAAAAAGTTACCTGAAGCCACAAACTAAACTAAAGGAAAGTGACAGCAAGTAATCCGCCAGGTAATTGTAGTGCCTTGCAAGTCCCCTTTGCCAATATAATACATTTCAGATCGACATAGAATTCGGGTCACAAACTCTAACACTGTGCATATTTATTTTCGATATAAAAGATATCAAGGAAGATAAAGAATGAAACATTTGTTACCAATATCCCGAAGCTAGCAACTTCCCGCCGATAACCTTCGGAGGCTTACCCCAAATAGGTTCTTTGGGGTTCATTTTGAACTGGTGTTTCTGATCATTGGCTCCTCTGTACCCAATGGCACTGCCAAACATTTTTCGGGTCAAATATAAATCTAAGTATAATGTTATGTTCCATTGGTTTGGTCAATTATTTTCAATCCTTTAGCTTACAATGAAACAAGTACTCACCCAATTAGATAGATTGTGCAAATAGCTATTGCAGCCGGGATTGATAGCTCCACTTTGTTGGACAAAAGCCACCAACCCTATTGTAACACAATGTTTACAGAAAAGAAAGTTGAAAGATATGTGCTACACGTCTAATTGAAGAGGGTTATGTTCTAATTACTCATTAGTTTGCTTGCCTGGATGGTAGTTATGAATGCAGCCCAAACAAGATATCCTCCGATCAACATGAACCCCAATCTCTCGGCGATAATGTCCCAGCTATTATGAATACATCCGTAAATTATAGTGTCAGATTAAATTACATAAGGCTGTGGAGTCTAAATTTTACACAGCACGTGTATCAGTTAGGGGATTGTCACTTACTAGAAAGTTAGCTTCTCTTCATGATAAAGGAAGTCCACAACATGTAACTGGAAGAAAAATGATAAAGAAGACATCTTAGAATTGATGTACCAAGGAAAATAAACGAAAGTAACTTAGGGTTTAGAGTTTAGGGTTTAACCAGACAGAAGAGCTGGTAGAGTATCATGGATAGAGTCAAGGATCCGATTTCAACACTTTTTGCTAGGTTTGATAAGTTGATGAGTATCCATCCCATCATTCCAGCTCTAAGGAAAAAGAATCTGCACAAATCATATATTAAAACATCCGGCGTATGTAGGATAGAAATGCATAGATTTCATTAGGGAGAATGAGATACTAAATAGCATGCCCAAACCACAAGAATTTGAAGAGTAGTAAGTTACATACTTGAGATTAATACCCAGAAAATGAGGATTTAGCTGTACTCCCATATACCTATAACATAACAAGAGGGCACAATTAATATGAAGATCAATACCCAGTTGCGGAAATTGGTCACAGAGTTTCGGGCCAATTAAAAATTTAAATAATGGAGGTTTGAATTAAAATTTTTAAAATTTTTTAGGGGCTCAATTTACATTTTTTAAAATTTTGAAAGGGTCTAACTAAAATTTTTGAAAATTTAAAAGGCTGAGAACTTTTTAAAAATATGAGAGATATTTAATTAAAAATAGTTTGAGAATTAAACTTTAATATGAAATTTCTAAAAATTTTGTAGAAACTAAATTAAAATTTTAAAGGGTACCAATCGATATATCGCAGATAAGATTAAGGGTACCAATCGATTATGAAATTTCCAGTGAACTGAGGCTTTAGCGAGGTAGATTGGCTACGGGAGTTGCACCCAGCTATATACAATGCTGAAGCTACCTGAACAAGGAAAGCATCACACTGTTGTATTAGATATAAATTATAGATATAAGTTATATAATATCAGTATTTAATCTATTATTCGATTAATCTGAATTAAATAATATAAAAGTCCATTAAAATACGAAAAAAAAGGGGGGTCTTACTACAGAAGAGAATATAAAAGATGTGGATAGCATCTCAAGTCCTCTGTTTGATATCAGCTGCAAACATTTTCAATAAAGTTAAAAGAGTTAAAATTCATATTTAATTAATTAATTTCCTCATATACATAATATATTGATGACTTGACCCAAAAAATTAAGTTTCCAGATTTTTTGGGTCAAAAAATGAGTGATTTTAGAGTGAGGCTAAAATGAGACGGATTTACACAAATTTTTACTAAATTGGTAAGAATTTGTGTAATTACAATCTACACAAATTCTTACTTAAATGGTAAGAATTTAGGTTATAATATAAGAATTTGTGTAATTAAACAAATTATTATCTAACGTAAAATCTACATAAATTCTTACCAAATTAATAAAAATTTATATAATTACACAAATTCTTACATATTCCTACACAAATTCTTACAAAAATATAAAAATTTATATAATTATACAAATTCTACCTCGTTTTAGCCTCATCCTAACATGCCTAACTTTAAAATTTTCCGTCAAAAAAATACATACCGTGAGTGATATTAAATTCATATTAGAAGCAATCCCAAGAAGCCCAATTAACGAAACAAGTGTTAGCAGCCCTATAATTAATATGAGAAATTAAAATAAAAAAGAAATATAATTAAAGAACTAAAAGCAGAAAAAAAAAATGTTAAAATAGAAAAGGGACCATTGCAGCGGTAATGGAGACGAGTGCCATCTTGCAGAGTCCTTCCAGGCACAACTTTTGCAGGTAAGATAAATGATGCAATCGCCACGTAAGCTAAATATATCATATATATACTCACCTGTAAGCCACAAAAATAATAATAATATTATTAAAAACTTCCTTTAAATTTAATGGTTTTTTAACATTACTAACCAGGGGCGGCTGCTTTAGGAGCCGGTTAAAGACTTAAAAGCCACGGGTCTACGACCCTTAAAGTTTTAAAAATTTTAAATTTTATTTATAAAATTTTTAATTTGTTTCTTTCAAATTTTTTAAAAAATTATATTATGTTTTAAAATTTTAAATATTTTTAATTAAATTTTTTCTCAATTTTATAATTTTATTTGTTAAATCTCTCAAAATTATTAAAAATTTTAGTTAAACTCTTAATTTTATTTCAAAAATTGTCGTAAATTCCTCCCATTTTTAAAAAATTTTAAATTGGCCCTCTCAAACTCATGGGCGGAGCCTCCTATTAAATATCGGTGTCATATGACACCCCAAAAATTCTGAGAAAAAAATTCCTCTATAAATTTAATATAAAATAATACTAAAAATAAAATTAATATAATTTTAAATGAATATTAACACCCCTTAAGAGAAAAGTGACACCCCTATTTGTTCCAATCTAAACAAAAAGATTGTTCATAAAAATTTTAAATTATAACACCTCAAACTAAAATTTTTAACTCCACCTTTGCTCAAACTTGTACTTCAAGTTCTGCTCATGCTACTAACTAAAGTAAATTTTATTATTTTTTAAATTTTAGTGTAGATAATTTATTTAAAGGCTTAGTACACTCCCCCTCAAATTTTACATGTTTTCTCAACTCTCCATTAAAATTTATTTTGACCACTTTTGCTCCTTAATATTTTTGACGTTACCCATATTGTCCCTACCGTTAAAAATTTTTTTGTCTTCACCAATCAAAACACGCCATTTGTGCAGATTATCGAAGGAACCCAACTTTATCTGTTTTTAATGATATCATGACCCCAACAAGTTTGATAACTTGTATTACCAGAATTTACGAAAGGGGTTGGGGCTTTTGAAATCAGATCATGGATTGTACAATGATCCAAGAACAAGGCCATTTGTGGAGTTGTATGCAAAGGATCAAAACAAGTTCTTTCAAGATTTTTGCAGAATTTACTTGACAGCTCTCTGTATTATATAAGTTTAGAAGTACATTAGTCTCTCCTCGTACATTTGAAATGATTACAACGCAAAGAGGTAAGTTTGTAAATGGCATTTAAGGCTGGACGTTAAAAAAATATATTGTGTTTTTAAAGTGTCTTGAAAAAAATATTAATCAATCTCTGTTATGTTTTAATATTGAATTTTATTTTTTTACAATATTTAAAAATGAGACAACTCAGTTTTTTATTGTTTGGTATAAAAAATGAAAATTTTATGAGTTAGTATTTGATGCAGTGTCGCTAGATTTTGTTTTTTCACAAGCAGATTTCATGTCACGTGTTATTTTAGGGCACTAAATTTTAAATATTAAATCATATGAACAGTAAACATTAAAAGTTAACTTTAAACCATAAAATGTTAACCCTAAATTTTACTTTTAAACTCTAAAAATACAATGCGTATGGAAACCAACTGCAATAATATCTATTATATAATAATTTTGACACCGTCTAAAATTGCGATACCGGCAATTGTTATGTCTGTAATAATATCTGTTATTAAAAACATTTACGGTCGTAATACTCGCAATGACCACAGAACATTCGTTATACTTACAACTGCGATAAAACGAAACTCGACAAAAACACAGCGGCACCCCAGTTTAAATCCATAGAAAATAGTAAAAAAAAAACGAAGTCTAAAAGTAGAAAGAGTGGCTTACGGAGGTCCATGAGGGAATTAAGGCGTAGAGAAGAGAGCCTATCTCCATTTTCCCCTCTTCAACTTCGTTTCAGTGTTTCTTGTTCAACCTCTTCGCAACAATAACAACAATGCATATGTATGTATATATGGAGTAGATAATATAAAGAAGCGGTAGTTGCAGGAATCTAATCATTTTAATCCTATAAAATTATAAAAAGTGGTAGGTTGCAGGAATCTTATGAGGTACTCCATCAATTTATATAATTTATAAAATAAATTACAATTAATCTTATATCAAGTAGTATATGTTTTGTTGTTGTTATTGTATTTAAATAATTATGTTATTCAAATAAGTACAAAAAATATAGCAACAACTATGTTTGTAGTTTTAAAAAGATAAATATCAGAGTTATACATAGACTTTAGTTTTGTGTAATTGTAATTTTGATTCAATTACATATTTTAAAAAAAATAAATATATCTATTTATTTTCATGTTCGATAAATATAATTATTTGTTTATGAATTATGCAAACATAAAATGATGTTACATCCATTACAATTTTAACTATTTATAAAATTGAATCAAATGAAAACTTCATGTGTGACATTATACATTTTCTTCAAATCCATTTATAATTTTAATATCAATCCCTTTAAAAAAAAAGTTATTGACGGTCATCTAAATGAATCAAATCTAACGTGGCAGTTGACATCTACACTGGTTTAGAACAATATTAAAAGTATCTTAGAGTAATTTGTGTGTCGTCATATATTCTAATAGTCTATAATTATAATATGTAAATTAACAAACATCATCCTCTATTCTCACTACTCTTATTTTAAGTATCTTGCGTCACTTATTCTCTTATAAGTAGTTAAGTACCAAATACATACATACATATATATTTATTTATTTATTTATAGTTTAAAATTAGGTAAAATGACAAAAGATGTTCCGGCGTTTGCATGTTTTTTCATTTAACTCTTTATTCTTTTTTTTTGGAGCAAACAACTTTCAACATTTCAATTTGGTCAATATATGTCCCCGTTAGATGAAAAACGACCAGTCAACTGACGGTCAGCGGTTGATAATGACGGACTTGTCACGTGTTAAGATTTGTTGACATCACATACGTCACATCGTATTTTTAAAAAATATTTTGTTTTACCCTTTTTATAGTGACACATGGTTGACTATCATACTGACACATGACGAATATGATGCTAACACGCAGCAGATTTTAACACATGGTAAGTTTAGTCAGCATTAGCCGCTGACCACCGGTTGACTGATAGTTTTCATCCAACGTGAGCATATTTAGACCAAATTAAAACGTTAGGGTTGTTTGCTCCAAAAAAAAGAATAGGGGGCACGCGCCCCCATTTTCCCCTTTCTTCTCGTCCTCAATCCCTCGAGTCCCAACTACAGATTTGATTCTTGCACCAGCAATCGTGCAAGACCCTAATTGCGTGTGGAGTTTACCCCGTAACTTAGGCTGCTGCTGCCGGAGCGATAGCAGCGAACGACTTTAATTGGTGGTTTGCTCCAAGGAGTTGCGGCCCCTGAGAAAGATCGAGTGAAGGTCGTGGTACGTCGATGTCGGTTCTAAACGGAAGGTCCACCATCGCTGTCTTAATCCGCCGTTTCCAGCCTGCCTTTGTCTACATGTGCCATTGAGTGTTTTGCCTTCGATTGCTCCAGCTCTCTTTTCCTTTTCACTCACTGAGATCGAAAAGGGACTGTTCCGCTGTCCAAACTCACTTTTGTCTCTATTTTTCAGTTTGGGTTTGCTGGGTTTTGTTGATTCTTTCTTGAGGTGAAAGAACAGTGATAGCTTCGTTGGTCTTCCGATCAGTAACCAGTCCGGGCAGATCACTTCGCGTCCCTCCTTACCTCTATTCATCACCGGGTGGTCCTCTTTTCTAGCTCGCCGGTCGTCAGCATCACACCGGTTAGTAGCTGTCGTACGGTAGCTCAAAGACTCTGCCAAACATGCCGCGAGTTTTTTCCGGTAGGGGTTCAAGATTGCTGGAGAAGCCATGGAAGCTTGTTTGCTTAAAGTGGAGCTTAAGGACGAGGGTATTTTTGTCTTTCAAATGATATCTTACCATAAATATCTAGTTCCAGCTTTTTATTCCAAAATTTTCCATATAAAGCCAAACAGTCCCTTGATTCATGGGATTTGGAAATTTGCTGGGATTTGGAAATTTGATAGGATCCGGAAATCAATTGTTATAAGTTTTGGGTGGGATCCGGGCGGTTCTACCCCTCGTTTAGAACTCCGGTTGATGTGGTTTTGTTACTCGGAAGATCACGGGTTTCGTTTCTCAAGTTCGTTGGATTTAAGCATGGTTGTCACTTTAGTGAAGCTCGTTCAATTAGGAGGTTGTTTTCCCACGACATTGGTTCATAACTGGTTTATTCTTGCTATCGCGTTCTTTGCCAACTTGCCGTGGCCACAACGTAGGGGTTACATTCCGCTTGCCTTGACAAGACCTATCTCGATTGGAGTGGGAGCGGGAGCCTGCCTCCGAAAGGAGCTCTCAGGCGAGTTTCGAGCGTTTCTCTGTTGTCTCATGCCTCGGTTGAACGTTGTTGGATCGTTGCTATTTTTCCCATCGTTCGGTTGTTGTTTAAAGTTATCCCTGGTTGAACCAGTGGACGCTGCCTCAGCTTCAGCATCTTGCGAATACTGGCTTTCTTATGTCGTTTGTTGGTTTCCCCCGATTCTTATGGCTGGTGGGCGTGGCGTAACACAATGGAGACCGGTGGGGGCTACGTCCCCTCCTAAAATTTGTAAAATTATAGTTTTGACCCTTATAATTTTTAAAAAATTTAATTTGGCCCTTACAAAATTTTTAGAAATTCAGATCAAACTTCGATATTTATGATCTTTTTTAATTAAACTCTTCTCATAATTCTTAAAAGTTATCGTTAAGCTTCTCAAATTTTAAATTTTTTTAATTAAACCCTAACTTTTTTTAAAGAAAAAAATTTAAGCCTTCAAAATTTTAATTTTTTTTAATTAAACCTCTATATTTTTTAAAATTTAAACTCCCCCCCCCCCCAAAAAAAAACTCTACCACCAAGTTCCGCCACTGCCGGTGGGTTTGTTTTCTTATGTTCTGTCTTGTTCGTTGCCCTTGCATGAGGTTTGTTTACTCGTTGTATGTGCCGGGCTTTATCCCCGTTTTAATCTAATATTCTTTCTTCTGGATAAAAGAAATAGGGGGTCAAATGACAAAACATTCAAACGTTGAGAGTATTTTTTGTCATTTTACTTTAAAATTATCATATATATATATATATATATATTATCACAAGGTATCTATTAAGACAAATAATTGAGCATTAGTTAAAAGCAGTTCTAAAATCTTTCTTATTAGAATAAAGTCCTTACCTATTTATATAATAATAAAGCAAGCTTCACCTAGGTAGGGATTACATAATATATATTTTTTATTTTCTAAATTATTTATTGGGCGAGTTTAATAGTTAATTCTTCACTTCTATAGACTTAAATAGATATAAATACTGGTCATAAATTTTAAAGCAGCTTCATATTCAAGGCAAAGATTAAAATTTAAATCACTGATCATTGACTATATATGGCAATGTTTTCCGTCATTGCTTTTTCAAGTAACCGAAAGATCATTCATTGAGTTGAATTCATCTTCATCGTGATTTTTTTTCTTCCATTTTATGAAACCAATTTCAATTGAAAGTATGGATATATTCATAAAAATCCAAATTACGTCATAGATCAGTCTATTATTAATAAGTTTACCTTTAAGTCTTTGTATTTCAAAAAGTTACAATTAAACTACTTAATTAATGATTCTAACAATTATGACTATTATGTCATTAAATCTCAAATGGACGTTAAAAAATGCATTTAGTAAATACTTTTAACTAATATTTTGGCTACATGTTTTTTTTTTGAAAGAGAGCTTTTTTTTATTAGAATAATTGAAGACAACGATACTTGAAAGAGAGTTTTTTTTAATTAATATTTTCGTTGATTTGGATAAGAAGACCTTATACCATCTTTGAAAAGATAAAACCTAACAAGATTTCTTAGATAGAGCTATTATAATTCTTGGATGCTCAACTTTTTTTTTTTGTTGGATATGGTGAAATGCATATTTGCCTTGCTATGATAGTCTTATTTCAAGCGGTCTACTTTAGTTAGAAAATTATTCTTGTAGTATTTTTATTATTATAAATGAAAAGTAATTACTTGAATAATATTGATTCTTCAAATGGACTTAAGTTTGAGTGTGTCGAGCAAGGTTGTTGGCTTCCAGAATAACAATGTTTTTAAAATTTATAAAATGATTAATCTATATATTAAAATCAAATTTAAATAACTAAAACTTTTCTAGTTTGAAATAATAATCTAAATCAAACTGAGTCAAATAGAACAAAAATTATTATCCATATGTAGATAATCTTAGGGTTGTAGGTTATGGGCTTATATGTGTGTGGGGATAATATCTTCTTATCTTACATTATGTAAAATTTGTTTAATTATTTTTAAATAATTATTAAAAATCTCAAATACTCAATATGTAATTAATCATATTTTAAAATAAAATTAAAAAGCTCAACCCTTGTTGTCCCAGTGGTAAAAGATGATGGGTTCGAGCACCAATTTTGTACGGTGTGTGTGCCTTATTAAAAAATACTAAGAAAGTTGAACACATGCTACCCTTTTATTACACCAACATATTCAAAAAAAATTTAAAAAAAATTATTCCATAAATCATTTTCATAATCTCATCCATGATTCTACCCAATTAAATAAACTCAAGTCATTTTATTTTCTGCATAATATTTTATTATAAATTAAAATTTACAAATCATTATCTTCGTCCTCATACCTCATATATTTATTAGGGTTAACTACATATTTAGTACCCCACTTATTCTCACGTTCCTATTTTAGTACATCGCCTATTTTCTTAACAAAAATAATAATGAAATATTGATGACTAATTTTGTTATTATATTAGGAGAACAATAAAGAATAAAAAGGTTTATTTGTAAATTTTTAAAACAATGAATCTGAATTTTTTAAAAAATATGTGTAAAATTAAAAATCAGTAAAACATTGAGGTTTAGTTTTGTTATTACTTGAATTGAGAAACCTTAATTAAACTAATTTCAACTGTAATTAATATGTAAATTATTTGTGTTAAAAGCTTGTAAAAAATATAAATTAGCTTGGTGGTTTAAATTTCAAAAGTCCCAAGTTCAAACCCACAATGAGAAATTCTTTTAATTTTTCACCCATCATCAAAACAATGTTGTTTTAGGTTGTTAGTAATTAGACCGATTTGAAGGTTTGTAGCAAAAACGGATCACCTCCTATAATCGGATAGTATTGCCATAGTTTACCCTATATATATGCGCGCGAGAGAGAAAAGAGATGAGATTACTTAGCTATGTAAAATTATATTTGTTTTACACAATTTTATGACTATAATATGAGTAAAATGTATATATAAGATTAATGGTTGGAAATGAGAAAAAAAATTTAATAGCCTTATCACTCTCGGGGTGTGCGTTTTGGATATCCGATTCGATCCGATCCAAAAATTTTAAATATGTAATTTAGCGATTCGATCCGAACATCTGAATTTATGACTTGTTTTAATTATTTTTTAAATTTGGTGGCCATATATCCATGAAAATTTTAAGTATTCGAATATAACAATCAACAAATTATTGCATATAATAAGATTTGTATCCATGAAAATTTCAATTTTTGATATAACAAGTAAAAATATCAAATATAACAAGATTAATATTTATAAAAAATTTGAATTTTCGGATATTATGTAATCAAATATCCGATCCGAATGTGAAATAACTATTCGTACCCGATCGAGAATTTTAGAATATTTGATTTGAATTATCCAAAAAACGAATCAGATATCTAAAATTTTGGATCAATCGGATCAGATTTTTTTGCACGATCACTAGTTGGGTTCGAAAAGTGAGAAATGTTTTGTGAAAAAAGAAGAAGAAATATTTAATCTCATGGTTCCATCCACTAAACACTAAACTCAAAACCCTAAATCTCAAACCCAAAACCTCAAACTCTAAACTACAAACATTAAATCCTAAATTATAAAACCATAAACCCCAAACCTTAAATTATAAAACTATAAACTCCAAAATATAAACCCTAAACTCTTTAATAGCAGAAACAAATTACTTAAAATAAAAAATTAATTATTAAATAAAAGATTTAATGAGAAAAAAATTTAAATATTAATTGATGATTGATCCTTAATACGTGACCCACGTGCCCTATAGGTGTGCCCAAGTGCACATGTTAGACAAAGCCATCATAAAATAGTAAATAGAAATTAGAAACCGATCGGTTCAAAATGGTAAGAAGGAAGAGAATGGCAAAAAGGCTTTCATGTTTTGTTTTTGTAATGAGTGATTATTTTGATGACGAGGGGATGCATGTTTGAGTGAAGAAGGATTTTAGATAAAAATTCTTTGCCCCTTACACCTTATATTTTATATTCTAAAAATACAGCTTACTTTAAGTTTTTAAACTCTAATTATAGACTTGAACTTAAAATTATAAATTTTAAACTTTAACATTAATATTAAACGTAAAAATATAAATAAAGAATTCGAAAAAGACAAAAGATTTACCTTCGGTATCAAGGCTCTAGAGCCGGGAAAGAGGGATAAAGTGTTTTATAGTAATTATTACTTGAAATAAATACGATGTGACTATTCGATATGTACAGTGGACGTTGATCGTAGAAAATGGGTGATAATTATTTGAACGTCCCTTCATATTCTGGATTGCATTTTCATTTATGAGCATCAACCTTTCTAATATTCAACTCAGCAAACAGTCCCGCTTCAGTTTCCTTTTAGTCTCTCTCTCTATATATATATATGGGATTCATCCATTCAGTTTATTAGTTCTCCTCTAAGCTTATCTATTCTTATTCTTCTCCGGCAATCGTGTAGCTAGAACTCTGGTTTTAATTAGTTGGACGTAAAGACAATGGCACATGCGAGTTGCAGGGAGCAGTGGTCGAAGATGAGCAGTTTTTGGATGTCATTGCTACTCCAGGTATGCTGCTACTGCTGCCTATAACTTACTACAAACAAATCACTAAATTTAATCCCTGGTTGCAGGATTGTTACCGCAATGGAGTTTGCAAAATGTATTGATCTGGCCAAGAATGGGATCCGCGCTGTGCTGCTAGTTTTTTCACTCACCACCAGCATTTCTGAAGACTACGGAGCTGCATTAGAGAAGTTGTCCACTGTGTTTGGAAGCAAATTTCTTGACTACGTAATTGTGGTGTTTACCGGTGGGGATACATTTGCCAAGGAAACATTTGCTTTCAAACTCTCCTCAATCACTAAAGGTAAATGCAACTTTATTTTCACTTCTGACTTATGCTTTATTTGAATATCTCTTTATTTTCAATTCAAATTGTTCAGGATTTCCTACTTCTCTGTGGAAACCGATTTGTACTGTATGACAACTTGACTAAGGATGAAACTAAGATATCAAAACAAGTTGATGAACTCGTAGCACTTATGGACAAGGTGATAGAGCAGAATGGTGGGCAGCCTTATACTGATGAGTTGTTTGTGGAACTCAAGGTTAGTTGTTTTTTTTCACCTTTCCAGTTTGTGTTGAACTTGGAAGTGATGGTAGTGGTTTTATTCTGTGACAGAGTTGTACATCTTTCCGTGATCAACAACTTGAGGCTGCTTCTCTAAAAGGCTACTCGGATCAACAAATGCTTGAGCTGAAGGAGCAGATGGAAAGATCCCATAATGAGCAACTTAGGCGGATTACCGAGATGGTACTTGTTATTTTGTTGAAAAGTGGTGTTTTTCATAAACTTTGTGCTTAATGTTCATTGGTTTTTGTATAGCTTGAGTCAAAGCTGAAGGAGACAACCATGTTGCTGAAACGGCAGGTAGCGGAGGAGCGGGCAGAAGAGGAGGCAGAGAACGAAATCCAGAAGCTTAGTGTTGCAGACGTGGTCCCTACTGCAGACCCAAAGGCGGCTCCTACAAGTGAGGCCCAGAATATTCCCATGGTCGGGAATGAACCAACCACGCGCAGAGGAAGCAGGGAGAGAAAGGTGCCACGTCACCTGAATGATTTTGTCCTATACTAGGATGTTTGTTTCCCTTTTGCTTAAATAGCTCGGGCTGTGAGCTAGAATGGGTGTGAAAAAACCCTAAGAAACTTTGTTTCTCTTCTCCTATTAATCTATTTCTCCTTCTTCCTTTCGAGCATCCACTGTCGTTCATAACACTTAGTGAGAGGTTACAAAATGCACAAAGAGAGACCGACGAGCTACGCAGGCAATTACACGAAAAGTGTACCATACTCTGACTTGGCTATCCATTCATGAAAATTGCCTTTTATTTGTTTTATCTTAAATTCAAATAAAGGAAGCTGGTGTGAAGTTTCTTTGTTGTCCATATTAAGGGGACAAAGAATGAAACCAAGAGATTGAAACAAGTTCAGCATCATCTCTCACTTGGGAACCCTTTCATAGCACAAAATGGTAGGAAACCATTTTTTTTATTGAATTCCAGAGATGGTAAACCCTGCATCATTGTATACATCTCATTTCAATATATGGTTGTCGGTTTGAGCCAAACCCTGCATACCTAGAGCATGATGAAAAAACCCCCATCAACTCTACTCTAAAGATACCAATAAGCTTCTCATTAGGGGTGTGCAAAACCGGGTTCGGTTAACCATTAGCAAATTTTTTCGGTTAACCGATAAGTTCGGGTCACTAAATTCTTGACCCTAAACCGTATCCATTCAACCGGTTAACCGTTTAGTCGGTTAACCGAAAAATTCGGTTCGATTCGGGTAACGGTTTTTTATTTTGTTTATTAAAAATATAAATTTTAATAATATGTTAGAAAAAAGTACATACTTTTTAAAATCGACACATGATATTATTATTTTTTCTAATACTAGCAAGTTAAACACTTAAACTTGATAAAATAAAATTATGGTTTTACTTTTGAGGAATGAGAAAATAAAATAAAATTTAATTTTTTTAATATAAAATAATAAAATAACATATAATATAATAATATATATTATATAATCGGTCGGTTCGGTTACCCGGTTTATCCCAAAACCGTAAACCGTAACCGAACCGGTTTCTTTAAAAAAATAAAAACCCGAACCGAAACCGAATTTTTCGGTTCGGTTAACCAATTTTTCGGTTCGGTTTTTTCGGATTTCGGAATCGGTTTCGGTTTTTTTGCACACCCCTACTTCTCATGTATATCCAAATCAAGGCTCACTATATGTTCTAACCAGCATATGCGAAAATAAGGTTGTAGTTACTCTATAGTATAAATAGGGTATTGACCTGAGGGAAGAGTATGTGAAAATTCTAATTTCCAATATCTGCTGTACTCTTCCTTTTGAATTGATGGATGCCTATATATGTCCAACACTGATGTTTTTTCCATGTATTTGAAACACCATGTCCTTGTATCTGTAAATGATCCGGCATGGATACTTAAAAATTTGAACAGTCTTAAGGGAAGGATGAAAACAGTGCCAGAAAGAGAATAACTCTCCGAAATGAGATAACCCGTATGTACATGAAGAAAAAACCAACCTGAACAAATATTCAAGGACAAACTGAAATGCGGAATTGAGTTAGATTATCAGAAAATGTATTGTACTTTCGTATATGCCATCAGTTTATCGACATCTACTAAAAAGTAAAAAGTATACACTATAAAGGCCAGAGATAAGTGATTTCCTTTGATACTTCAATCATCTTCAACTATTCACAAATTCCAACCAACAAGCATGGGAAGTGCTTCCGAAGGACAAAACAACCACAGCGAATCAGTCATTTGGGCAAACCCGAAACATGGAACCAAATCCTTTTCAATTACCTCATCGCCAGAAGATCATAACGATGCTCCTCTAGTATATGGATATGGCCAGTACATTCTACCTTTTATTCCAAGCTAAGAATGAACTTAGGGAACCAAAAAACACCAATGGTGACAATGCAAAGAAATTTCTTCTCCAAATGAAATGAGCATCTATTTTCTCTGAAAAACTTCACAACTGGACAGCTTTCTTCTTAAGGCCACCATTTATAGTCGATCAAATGGCATGAGTGACAACCAGAGGTTTCCGACCCATCCACGCATTCAAGTTTTGACTCACTTGTGTCAATACGTATCTTATGATGGATGCACAACATGTTAGGATAACAGCAACATCAGCATGCTACACGAATAGAGCAAAAACATCGAGGTCAAAACTCAAGGGATGGCTAAAGTCAGTAATCTTATCCAATTCATACTTAAACGAATCCAAGAATAGACCGAGAGAAAGCCCAGCTTTCCAGTAGTTAAACATGGTGATCAGACTCCTAACATTGCTGACTAGAGGAAGAGAGGCCCTATACATGAGGGCTCCTATCCCCTCCACAATAAACACAGCCAAAGCAGCAGATAGAATATCCCAGTCACCCGTCTGCCCAATAACAGTTGCAAATGCTGTTGCACAATAAAATCCTACCAAGAAAAACAGTATCTTCATGGGGAGATTTTTCCTCAATTCCTGAATCCTCACACCTAGTTTGGTTTGAAAACCTTGGATGACTCTAATTAATCTGGGTCTACCGCCATTACCGGAAGAAGAATCAAACCCACTGTCATCCACACTGCTTCTAACAGACCATTCAATTCTACTGCAGAAAAAACAAAACCCAGAAGTTCAATTACACTATGGGTACAATCTTGAATATATGTTGAACTGAACAACTACGGAAAAAGATAATGCCACCCTATTTGACCCAAATTTAACGGCATATTTCTAGAGGTATTGGTAAAGTTGCTTACCCGAAACTATTGACATGAATGAAAGAGTGCTGAGAATGGAGTTTCCAACCAAAGGAGCAAACTTTTTTCAGAAAGCGTGGCCTAAGGTTCAAAGCCGCGTCAATTGAATCGGGAAGCTTAGAAATGGAAAAATTAGCATTCCTAGACAATCTGGTTGTCGTCGTCTTCATGGCTTGGGCTGAACCTGCAAAGTGGAAATTCATCAATCGACAGTATCATGCGGCAAGCAGATGTTGGAATCGGAAATCATTAAAATAAGAAATGCAAAGGGGGTGATTAAAAAAGAAATGAGTTGAGAAAATTTGTAAAACGGAAATAGAAACAGAAGTAGAAATGAAGAGTACAAGCAATGGCTTGCGATTGCAATTGCATTGAGGGAAACGCAGTGGCTGAGCCAAGAATTTGCAGAGTCCAGGAGAAGGGAGAAGGGAGATAGGGAGAACGAGAAGTCTGTGGTCTAATTTTGGTGAATGATACTATTATACAGTTATACTAATACCAAAGGCATGTACTATATAATATATACGATACAATATATTTTTAATATAACAACAACAAATTATTGAATTTTCAAAAAAAAAATTAACAAATTATTGAATATAAAAAATTTGTATCTATGAAAATTTAACATCATATATAACTAGTAAAAATATGTAATATAACAAGATTTATATACAAAAAATTGATTTTTTTGGATATTCAGATATATAATTCGAATGTGAAATAACTACTTGTATCTTATCTAAAACTTTGAGACATCTGTTCTGAATTATCCGAAAAATAAAAAATGAATCAGATATCCAAATTTTCAGCTTGAATCGACCGGATCAGATTTTTTTACAAATCCATAGTTAAAAAAACTCAGTCAACACTCTATGTAACCCCCTCGTCCCGGTCTGGCCGGATGACCGGTCCGAGTGAGTCACACGGGGAAAACCGAGTGAAAACTCCCTAAGGAATTCCCCCTCGGTTAGCAACCCTATTTTTTTTCATTTTAAATCTTGTCTAGATGATATTTAGATCCTAAGTAGTCATACAGCGGAACAACATTCACGAAACACACAAACGAACTCAAATAAAACTTATACTGCAGGCGGTATCGATACACCTAAGGGGTGTATCGATACCCCTTGACTAGGTCAACTGGTCAGAGTCAACCAGAAGAGGCCGTATCGATACGCTAGGGACCCGTATCGATACCAAGATGGACAGTAACTCCAGTGACCAAAATGGTATCGATACACCAGAGGCCCGTATCGATCCCAAGCTGGACAGTAGCTCCAGTGACCAAAATGGTATCGGTACGCCCCCTCGTGTATCGATACACGATGCCTGAAACAAGAAGGCGGTATCGATACCGTACCAACCGTATCGATACCCCTGCACATCAAAGCCTCCCAAACTCAGCAAAAACAATTAAGACTCGAACTAAATGCATTTTAGGACTTCCCTAGACCCAAACAGGCACTCATACAACATTTACATACCACTATATAGCCATACAAGCACCCAACATGTATAACAACAAGGAACTCATGCAAAGGACTCAAGATGGCATTTTAACATTCGAAGATCATGCTTCAACATCCAAACATATAGGTCATTTCAAAGGCACATGACCAACATTCAAGATAAGCAATTTAGGCATGAATTACAATTTAGACATGGCAACACAAGCCGTACAAAAGCAAGATAACAAGGAGTCTAAGCGAGCTCCTAAGCAACTAACATTCATCCAACAAACAACACATGTAAAAGAGTCATACAAGCTCATACACAACCCATGCCACATTGCTAACTAATACAAAATCACCACCGTACTTGAGTCACAAACTTGGAAGCCCTTCTTGCCTTGCCTCGAGCTAACGCCAAGCTAACGATCTGCATTGTTGAACATTGAGAGCGTAAGCTATAAGCTTAGTGAGGGTGCTCTAAAACGAAAAACATCAACAATGCAGGGTTCAAGCATGTAAATCCTAATCTCACATACATCAAACATTAACATGCAACCAAGTAGACTTAGCTAGTCTTTCAAGTGGCATATATGGTCTCTCAATCCTAACAAGTTTAAACATCAACATCCACATCATGCAACAATACCATAAACCACAATCACATATCACCATCATATATCACAATACATGAACAAGTTTAATTGGCCACTTTAATTACCCCGATTGTGCGGATTTATAACTCAACAACATTTTACCTCGGTGGGATTACACTCATCACCGGACCTTGCGTGTGCGGGATTCCACTCATCGCCACACGCCCTACGGATGGGATTCCACTCATCATCCCGTAGAAATATATAAAAAGCTTCCGGTGTAATGTTACATCACCGTACTCCTCCTTGATGACTTAACGCCATCAAGGCCACGTACGTTTTGACTCAATTTGTGTGCACACCATCCTAATGATCGATCATTTACAACCGGTAATTATTTAGTGCCAATTATCATTATCAAACACATATCATCAACCACACTCATGCTCATCACATATATCCACATCATGATATACATACATGCACCATATAATCACAAGTACAAGAGCATAGCTAAGCAAGCACAATAGCATTTAAGGATATCAAAGGCTAAGCTATCAACTTGAATTAAATGGAAGTGGCCTACCAAGCACACTTTACACACACACTACACATACTCGAACCAAACTTAAAAACAAGTTGAACCACTCACCGCCCTTCCTTAGCAATTCGAACCAATCCTCATACGAACCCGAATTCGGTCCCAAAGCCTCCTCAACGTTTCCTCTTGTTTCTAGTCAAACAAAACACATACATTACTTCCCAATTCAATGCTAACTCAACTATCAACTTACTTTGCAAACACAACCCCAATTTCCACAAATTCCCAAACCACATAATATCTCAAAAATTCCATTTTCGTACTCCAACAACCCATGGCTGAAACACCCATTTCCAAACACCCAAATGACTTCCAAAACATCCCAAAACACCCTCATATCATACCCTAACCAACAACCCTTCAATTTCAACATAAGACCCACCAAAAACTCAAGTTTTACTACCTTAAAATTTGCCCTAAGACCATACTACGAATTTTCATCAAAACTCAACCAAATTAATATATGTTGTGTATTTCATTATGCTTAAACAAAACCCCAACATGATTTATCAAAACAAATTGAAAAACCCCTTTAAAACCCAAACTTTAACATAAACCCTAATTTCCAAAACCCCATATTTTTGAAATCTAAGACAATGGTTGGATAGGGGATAAAGAGGAGAGTTGGAAAACATATTTACCTTCCAAAAACACCTTGAATCGAAGTAGCAATCCAATGGAATAGTGTTTTAGGTTTGAAAGAGATTTGAAGGGGGTTTGGGGGCTTTAGACGTTGGAAAAGGGGGAGAAAGGGGGAGGAAGACAACTTTTGCTATAAAGTGGTCTAGCTTTTTAAAAGTTTTTGGTAAAATTGCAACATAGGTCCCTCCCCTTTTATTAAAGCTCAATTTGGTCATTATCTGAAGTTGGATTATTTTAATTAAATTTTATTTGACTCGAACTATAACCTGGTTAACTCCTAGGCCCAAAACACGGGCGTTACAACTCTCTCCCACTTAAGGAATTTCGTCCCCGAAATTACCTGACTGAAAGAGATACGGAAACTGATTTTCCATATCCTCCTTCCTCTCCCAAGTGGCCTCGTCCACACCTCTACGTTGCCACCGCACCTTCACTAACTCGATCGATCTACCCCTCAACACCTTACTGTCAGAAGCTAAGATTTCCACGGGCTCTTCCTCATAAGTCAAATCCGGATTCAATTCGATTTCTTCTACGGGCATAACATGTGACAGATCGGACCTATACTTACGAAGCATCGAAACATGGAACACATCGTGTATCTTCTCAAGCTCGGACGGCAAACGCAACTGATAAGCAACCGGACCAACCCTCTTCACAATCTCATACGGTCCTATGTACCTCGGACTCAACTTCCCCTTTCGGCCAAATCTCATCACCTTTTTCCACGGAGACACTTTCAAGAAGACTTTCTCACCCACTGAGAACTCGACTTCTTTCCTCTTCAAATCGGCATAGGACTTCTGCCTATCCGAAGCGGCCTTCAAATGATCACAAATCAATTTTACCTTTTCGGTTGTCCCCTTGAGCAAATCCGGCATAGGTAACAGTTTCTGTCCTACCTCGGCCCAACACACTGGAGTTCTACACTTCCGGCCATACAAGGCCTCATACGGAGCCATCTGAATGCTCGACTGAAAACTGTTATTGTACGCAAACTCTACTAGAGGCAAATGCTTCTCCCAAGTACCCTGAAAGTCAATGATACAACATCGCAACATGTCCTCTAAGATCTGAATAACTCTCTCTGACTGACCATCTGACTGAGGATGATAAGAAGTGCTGAAGTTCAAACGGGCACCCAAAGCTGTATGCAGACATTCCCAAAATCTAGAAGTAAACCGCAGATCTCTATCCGATACAATGGACTTCGGTACACCATGTAGCCTCACAATCTCACCAATGTACAAGTCGGCTAATCTATCTAAAGTGTAAGTACTGTTGACTGCTAAGAAGTGAGCACACTTCGTAAAACGATCCACTATCACCCAAACTGAGTTCTTCTTCGTAGGAGTCAAAGGCAAACCCGAAACAAAATCCATGGTGATGTTCTCCCACTTCCATTCCGGAATTCTCAGCGGCTGTAACAAACCTGAGGGAACCTGATGTTCCACCTTCACTCTCTGACACACTAAGCACTTACTCACAAAGTCGGCTACATCTCTCTTCAAGCCAACCCAAAAGTATTCATTCTTCAAATCACGGTACATCTTCGTACTTCCCGGATGCATAGCAAACAGACTACTGTGGGCTTCAGTCAAGATCGTACGTCTCAAATCACTGTCTTCTGGCACAACTATTCTGTCTTTGAAACACAAAACCCCATCGGAACTAAAGCTGTAGTCTGAAGATCTACCCTCGGCTATATCTTGCACGTGAGGTGCCAAAGATCTATCTAAGAGTTGTTTCTCTCTAATCAACTGACCTAGAGTAGGTCTAACTTGAAGCTCGGCTACCAAACCACCATCTCTGGACAAACTCAATCTAGCAAACATAGCTCTCAAGTCCACGACCATCTTCCTACTCAAAGCATCAGCCACTACATTGGCCTTACCCGGATGGTACTCAATAGTAAGATCGTAGTCTTTTAGCAGCTCTAACCACCTACGCTGTCTGAGATTCAAATCTCGCTGAGTCATAATGTACTTCAAACTCTTGTGGTCGGTGTATACTGTGCATTTCTCACCATACAAATAATGTCTCCAAATCTTCAGAGCAAACACAACTGCAGCTAACTCTATGTCATGGGTCGGGTAGTTGCGCTCATGGGTCTTCAACTGTCTTGAGGCATAAGCCACTACTCTTTTGTCTTGCATCAGAACGCATCCTAACCCTACATAAGAGGCATCACTGTAGACTACATAGTCCTTCCCGGACTCAGGCTGAATCAAAATCGGAGCTTGGGTCAAAGCTTCTTTCAATTTCTCAAAGGCTCTCTGTCTTGCATCTGTCCACTCAAACTGAACACTCTTCTGAAGTAACTGTGTCAACGGAGCGGCTAACTTAGAGAAACCCTCTACAAATCTTCTATAGTATCCGGCTAAACCTAGGAAGCTACGTACCTCTATCACAGACTTCGGTTGCTTCCACTCCACAATGGCTTCAATCTTCTTCGGATCAACTCTGATGCCTTCAGCTGACACTACATGTCCTAGGAAGACTACCTCTCGGATCCAGAATTCACACTTGCTGAGCTTCGCATATAACTGATGATCTAGCAAAGTCTTCAAAACAAGTCTCAAATGTCGGTCATGGTCTTCTTCAGTTCGCGAGTACACCAAGATGTCATCAATAAATACAACCACAAACTGATCTAGATACTGATGGAAGATCCTATTCATCATGTCCATGAAAGCTGCCGGTGCATTAGTCAACCCAAAAGGCATGACTAAGAACTCATAATGCCCATACCTAGTCCTAAAGGCCGTCTTCGGTACATCAACCTCTCTAACCTTTAGCTGGTAGTAACCTGATCTCAAATCAATCTTCGAAAAGACAGACGCTCCTCTCAACTGATCAAACAAGTCATCAATCCTAGGCAACTGATATTTGTTCTTCACTGTCAATTGATTTAACTGTCTGTAATCTATACACATTCTCATGCTTCCATCTTTCTTCTTCACAAACAAAACTGGTGCACCCCAAGGTGAAGAACTAGGCCTAATAAAATCTCTATCTGTCAATTCTTGCAACTGAGTCTTCAACTCTTTCAATTCTTTCGGTGCCATACGATACGGAGCAATCGAAACATGGGCTGAATCAGAATAAGTCTCAATGCTGAACTCTACCTCTCTATCCGGTGGTAACCCTGGCAATTCTTCCGGAAACACACTAGGAAAATCACATACTGTCCGGATGTCCTGAGGTCTAACCTCACTCATGTTAGGGTTCATCACATACGCTAAGTATGCTTCACACCCCAACTCAACTAACCTCTTAGCCTCTAACACTGAAACCACGTTGGACAAGAACTTCACGTTCTCGCCCACCACTACAATCTCATAATCATCTGTGAGCTTCAAAGAAATCCGCTTAGTTTCAAAATTTATCCTAGCTCTATGCTCCGTGAGCCAATCCATACCCAGAATCACATCGAAACCATAGAAAGGAAGTTCCATCATATCCACTGGAAACACATGCCCCTGAACCATCAACGGACACCTTCGGTACATCTTCCTAACTACTACCGTGTCCCCAAAGGAACTAGTAACACTAACTCCTACCTCTAACAATTCACAAGGCAAATTCAAAGACTGTGCATGCTCACTCAATATGTACGAATGCATAGACCCAGAGTCAATCAAAGAAAGCAAACCCAAAGACTGTATCGAGAAGTTACCTGCGATCACATCGGTGTCATGCTGCTCCCCGCGCTGAGCGTAAACCCTAGCCTGTCCTCCGCCCTCCGGCTGGACTGAAACTACATGAGCTAAATTTCTCTGACCATCGTTCCTCGGCTGGAAATTACCTCTACCGCGCCCGCGGTCTCTCTGAAAATCGTTGGCTCTAGCTGGAGCCTGAGCTGGTGCCTGTCCCACCTGATGTGGACAATCACGTCTAATATGGTCTCTAGCACCACAACTCCAACAAGAATGGTAGTTCCCCCAACACTCACCGGTGTGGTTCCTCCCGCAAGTAGCACATGTGGGCAACTTCCCACCAGCTCTCTGACCCTGATGGCCCTTACCGTGGTTACCGCCACCACGCCTATGATCATACTGATGCCTATTGTCTCGATGCCTCTTGGCATCACCTCTATCGAAGTTGCTGGACCTCTTACCCGAACTAGATCCACCTGACCGCCTGGTCAAACTCAAACTGTGCTCCAAGTCCTTGGCCCTCGAGACCAAGACATCAAAATCTGTGTAATCTGAAGCTAGAGTATAAGTCTTGATTTCTTCATTCAGCCCATAACGGAGGCGGTTACAACGCTCCACCTCAGTAGGTACAAGCTCGGGTGCATACTGACTCAGTCTGACAAATCTGATCTCGTAATCGGTCACAGACATACTCCCCTGAAGCAATGCTATAAACTCTCTCTTCCTCTCATCGAGGTATCGCGGACCCAAATACTTCTTCCGGAATGCTGTCTCAAAGAACTCCCATGTAATCTCGGCCTCATACATCCCTGAAGTAACGGTGACCCACCAGGTGTAGGCATCACCCTGAAGCAAAGACTCGACGCATCCCAACTTGCGCTCACCAGTACATCCCATCTGAGCAAGAATACGGACAGTCTTCTCAAACCATAACTCTGATCGCTCTGGAGTAGCACCTCTGAACTCTTCGGCCCCAAGGCCCCGAAGTCTCTCTAATGGCAATTCGGTGCCCTCACCCTGATGATGAGCTACTTGACCTCCAGCTACTGCAGCCTGGAATGCTCCGTCTATTGCCTGAACCAACGGAGCTAAGTCTATTCCGGCCGGTCCTTGGCCACCTTGTGGTCCATCTCCTTCAGCCCCGACCTCACCTCCCACTCCCGGTAGAGGAGGTGGTGGTGGTGGAGGTGGTGGAGGAACTCCAACTCCAACCACAGGCTCTCCCACTTGGGCCTCAACCCTAACTACTGGCTCTACTCCTGGAGCCTCTGCCCGTGGTTCCGGTCGAACCATCCTAGGCCTCCCTCGTGGTCTCATGGTTCAACTAGCAAGGTATAAACTACAACAAGAAATAGATAAGGATTACGTTAGTCAAAGCAAGGGTCCAATAGTGCTCAAGTACTCCTCTTTCCAAAAATCCTTTTTAATTTAAGTAATAGTAGCAATGGGCACACACTCACACCAGACACGACAATTCATGCATTCAAAGCATCATACGATCAATCAAGCATCAAGGATTCATGGCAAATCATGCATCGAACAACACAAGCATTTAACACATTAAGCTTATCTCACTTACCTGCCCGAGGTCTCGGTAACCT
This sequence comes from Hibiscus trionum, assembly GCA_030270665.1. Taxonomy (NCBI): domain Eukaryota; kingdom Viridiplantae; phylum Streptophyta; class Magnoliopsida; order Malvales; family Malvaceae; genus Hibiscus; species Hibiscus trionum. The sequence continues at coordinate 5,525,243 of BSYR01000016.1, forward strand.
CAGGCTCTGATACCAACAAATGTAACCCCCTCGTCCCGGTCTGGCCGGATGACCGGTCTGAGTGAGTCACACGGGGAAAACCGAGTGAAAACTCCCTAAGGAATTCCCCCTCGGTTAGCAACCCTATTTTTTTTCATTTTAAATCTTGTTTAGATGATATTTAGATCCTAAGTGGTCATACAGCGGAACAACATTCACGAAACACACAAACGAACTCAAATAAAACTTATACTGCAGGCGGTATCGATACACCTAAGGGGTGTATTGATACCCCTTGACTAGGTCAACTGGTCAGAGTCAACCAAAAGAGGCCGTATCGATACGCCAGGGACCCGTATCGATACCAAGATGGACAGTAACTCCAGTGACCAAAATGGTATCGATACACCAGAGGCCCGTATCGATCCCAAGCTGGACAGTAGCTCCAGTGACCAAAATGGTATCGGTACGCCCCCTCGTGTATCGATACACGATGCCTGAAACAAGAAGGTGGTATCGATACCGTACCAACCGTATCGATACCCCTGCACAGCAAAGCCTCCCAAACTCATCAAAAATAATCAAGACTCGAATCTAAATGCATTTTAGGACTTCCCTAGACCCAAACAGGCACTCATACAACATTTACATACCACTATATAGCCATACAAGCACCCAATATGTATAACAACAAGGAACTCATACAAAGGACTCAAGATGGCATTTTAACATTCGAAGATCATGCTTCAACATCCAAACATATAGGTCATTTCAAAGGCACATGGCCAACATTCAAGATGAGCAATTTAGGCATGAATTACAATTTAGACATGGCAACACAAGCCGTACAAAAGCAAGATAACAAGGAGTCTAAGCGAGCTCCTAAGCAACTAACATTCATCCAACAAACAACACATGTAAAAGAGTCATACAAGCTCATACACAACCCATGCCACATTGCTAACTAATACAAAATCACCACCGTACTTGAGTCACAAACTTGGAAGCCCTTCTTGCCTTGCCTCGAGCTAACGCCAAGCTAACGATCTGCATTGTTGAACATTGAGAGCGTAAGCTATAAGCTTAGTGAGGGTGCTCTAAAACGAAAAACATCAACAATGCAGGGTTCAAGCATGTAAATCCTAATCTCACATACATCAAACATTAACATGCAACCAAGTAGACTTAGCTAGTCTTTCAAGTGGCATATATGGTCTCTCAATCCTAACAAGTTTAAACATCAACATCCACATCATGCAACAATACCATAAACCACAATCACATATCACCATCATATATCACAATACATGAACAAGTTTAATTGGCCACTTTAATTACCCCGATTGTGCGGATTTATAACTCAACAACACTTTACCTCGGTGGGATTACACTCATCACCGGACCTTGCGTGTGCGGGATTCCACTCATCGCCACACGCCCTACGGATGGGATTCCACTCATCATCCCGTAGAAATATATAAAAAGCTTCCGGTGGAATGTTACATCACCGTACTCCTCCTTAATGACTTAACGCCATCAAGGCCACGTACGTTTTGACTCAATTTGTGTGCACACCATCATAATGATCGATCATTTACAACCGGTAATTATTTAGTGCCAATTATCATTATCAAACACATATCATCAACCACACTCATGCTCATCACATATATCCACATCATGATATACATACATGCACCATATAATCACAAGTACAAGAGCATAGCTAAGCAAGCACAATAGCATTTAAGGATATCAAAGGCTAAGCTATCAACTTGAATTAAATGGAAGTGGCCTACCAAGCACACTTTACACACACACACTACACATACTCGAACCAAATTTAAAAACAAGTTGAACCACTCACCGCCCTTCCTTAGCAATTCGAACCAATCCTCCTACGAACCCGGATTCGGTCCCAAAGCCTCCTCAACGTTTCCTCTTGTTTCTAGTCAAACAAAACACATACATTACTTCCCAATTCAATGCTAACTCAACTATCAACTTACTTTGCAAACACAACCCCAATTTCTACAAATTCCCAAACCACATAATATCTCAAAAATTCCATTTTCGTACTCCAACAACCCATGGCTGAAACACCCATTTCCAAACACCCAAATGACTTCCAAAACATCCCAAAACACCCTCATATCATACCCTAACCAACAGCTGTAACCCCCTCGTCCCGGTCTAGCCGGATGACCGGTCCAAGTGGGCCACACGGGGAAAACAGAGCGAAAACCAATTAAGGTTCCCCCTCGGTTAGCAACCCTATTTTTTTTATCTTGTCACAATCGAACCCCAAACCATAATCAAACAGCCAAATTTTAATCTCGACTAAAGGCATCTTAGTACCTAAGTGTTTTTCTCTTTAAACAGGCCAACAAAACTCAAACAATACATTTTTAAACAAAGGTTTCGAAACCTCTCCAAATGGTTTCGAAACTTATACTGGCAGTAAGGTCTGGAATTCAAATTCCAGTAAAGATTTCGAAACTTTAGACAAGGTTTCGAAACCTCTTGACCATGGTTTCGAAACCTTCCTCAAAGGTTTCGAAACTTTGGTTGGCAGTAAGGTCTGGAAGTCCATACTTCTGCAAAGGTTTCGAAACCTTACCCAAGGTTTCGAAACCCCTTGCCTATGGTTTCGAAACCTTGCCCATGGTTTCGAAACCCCCTGTCCATGGTTTCGAAACCTTCCCAAAAGGTTTCGAAACTTTTGATGGCAGTAAGGTCTGGGATCCCAAATCTCTGCAAAGGTTTCGAAACCTTACCCAAGGTTTCGAAACCTTGATGCAGGGGATCAATTACTGCCCAACCTTAGGGACCTCCTAAGGTAACATGACACTTAGATCATATATATACATGCATAATAACTTACAAAAGGGCTAAAGGCACACCACACCAACAATCCAAGACTAGAGGCATACTTCCGATATTAAAATTACCTCAACATGCTCAACCATACTCAAGGCATGAATATGAACGATCATACGTACATGGTATATTATACATTAATAACATATCATAAAGAACATGCCATCAAAACAACCTTAATCATTTAAAAGGCATGCTTAGACCCATAACATACATATTAAGATATATTTACACAAGCAACATCTCAAGCTTAATTACAATTTTCTAAACTCTATACCCCATTGTCTAGGCAATTTATCAAAACACAAACCATACTTGTAACTAGCTTGAGAACTCCAAAAGCTCTTTCCTCACCCGCTTGCCTTCCGAACTCTAACGATCTGCACGTTGGAAACAAAGAGAGCGTAAGCCAAATAGCTTAGTGAGAGAGGCTCTATAATTCACAACGTACAATTTTTCCAAAACACGTTTTATATACAAGAAGACAATAGATGCACAAGGATCAATCTCAATAACAACAACACACATGGTTTGCACAAGCACAACCAACATACAAGTACGGTGGGACTACGCATCACCGTTTCAACTAGTGGGTTTCCAATGGGACTACACATCAAAGTACTACCCAATTAGTGACTACCGGTGGGACTACACATCACCAGAGTCTTATAATTTTGCTACCGGCGGGACTACACATCACCGGAGCAACGACAACCATCACGTGAGGCACGAACTCAACTCAACTACACAATTAACCACTCAAAATGCACTTAAAGCTCATGAATTATAAACATTCATCATACCACAACAACATGAGAGTAGAAAGGCTTACACACAGGTTTAGGTGACCCTTCAAGGTCCCACCCAACCCCAAGAGAATCCATATCGAGCACAATGCATAATTCAACAATTCTACTCACCGTTGCTACTCAAAAGAAGATCGAAGACCAAGCTCACAACTCTGAAATCCTCAATTTGTCCCCGAAGCTTCACCAACAAACTTTCTCGTTTCTACACATTCCAACACAATTTAAATAATCCCAAATCAGTCCATATTCCAAATCACCAACACGATTACATACCAAGCACACAACATCAAAAATCCATAATCTCGAGCAATCTCTAAACACCCCTCAAACCAATGATTCCAAACTTTAAATTACTCCCTAAAACCTCCAAAACAACACTTACATATAGTCTAATCATCAGCCATCAAAATTTCACCTAAAACATCCCCAAAACTCAACTTAAAACTTCTCAAAAACCTCATTCTTCCCCAAATCCGAAAATTCCATAAAACGTTGTAAAAAATCGATTTTGTTGATCCTTTTTTAGTGTAGGCAACTCATATAACTTAAACAAATAGAAAGCTTGATTAAAGACCTCCAAAAACAACATTTTTGAATCCAAACCCTCAAAACCTCAAATCTCAAAACATGCATAAAAATGAAAACAAATGGTATCAACATGTAGAGAATAACAAGGACAGGTCAAAAACGTCCTCACCTTTGAAAAATCTTCAAAAACGGATGAGTTATGGAATGAAATAGTATTTGAAGAGGGAGAGATGTTCTTCACGTTGGAAACAAATAGAAGAGAGGGGAAGAAGATGATGATTCATCCTTATTTTATAATAGTTTAAATTTTTAATGTTCAAAGACCAAAATGCCCTTAAATAAAAAGGGAAACCACAATAGGTGCCATCCATGGCTTTTGGCTCAATTTAAAATTGGTCCAAATCTTAAAACCCGAGGCCCAAACCATTACTTTATTAAATAAAATATTAGAATCGAAACCCGAGACAATACTAAAATATTATTTTCACCTAGCCCCTAAACCCGGGCGTTACAACTCTCCCCCACTTAAGGAATTTCGTCCTCGAAATTACCTGGCGGAAACAAGTACGGAAACTGCTCAAGCATGTCAGCTTTCCTCTCCCACGTGGCTTCTTCCACACCTCTATGTCTCCATAAGACTTTGACTAACTCTATAGTCTTGCCACGCAATACCTTGCTATCAGAAGCAAGTATCTCAACTGGTTCCTCGTTGTAAGACAAGTCCGGATTTAACTATATTTCTTCCACTGGCATAACATGGGACGGATCCGATCTGTATCTCCTAAGCATCGACACATGAAATACATCATGAATCTTCTCCAGCTCAACTGGGAGTCTCAATCTATACGCAACCGGACCAATTCTCTCAACTATCTCATAAGGCCCTATGTACCTTGGGCTCAACTTGCCCTTTCTCCCAAATCTCATCACTTTCTTCCAAGGTGAGACTTTCAAAAACACTTTATCTCCCACGGAGTACTCTACCTCTTTCCTCTTCAAATCGGCATAGGACTTCTGCCGATCTGAAGCCGCTTTCAAGCGATCACAAATCAACTTTACCTTTTCGGTGGTACTCTTAAGCAACTCGGGCATCGGTATAAGCTTCTGTCCAGTCTCAGCCCAACAAATCGGGGTCCTACACTTCCTACCATACAAGGCCTCGTAGGGAGCCATCTCAATGCTCGACTGAAAGCTGTTGTTATACGCAAACTCCACTAGTGGTAGGTGTTTCTCCCATGTCCCCTGGAAGTCAATGATACAACACCTTAACATGTCCTCCAATATCTGAATCACTCTTTCCGACTGTCCATCCGACTGCGGATGATATGAAGTGCTGAAGTTCAACCAAGTGCCCAAAGCTCGATGCAAACTCTCCCAAAATCTAGAGGTGAATCTCGGATCTCTATCCGACACAATCGACTTCGGTACCCCATGTAGTCTTACAATCTCACGAATATACAATTTGGCCAACTTGTCTAAAGTATAAGTAGTATGAACCGGTATAAAGTGAGCACTCTTGGTGAATCTATCTACAATTACCCACACTGAATTTTTCTTCGAAGGAGTCAACGGAAGTCCTGACACAAAGTCCATAGTGATACGCTCCCACTTCCACTCCGGAATTTTCAACGGTTGCAACAACCCTGAGGGAAACTGGTGCTCAGCCTTAACTCTCTGACAAACCATACATTTACTTACGAACTCGGCTACATCCCTTTTCAAGCCAATCCAATAATATTCTTCCTTCAATCCTCGATACATCTTCGTGCTACTCGGATGCATAGAAAAAGGACTATTGTGAGCATCACTCAAGATCATACGTCTCAACTCAGCATCCTCCGGAACTACTATCCTATCCTTAAAACATAGGATCCCATTCTCTCCAAAACAATACTCGGTTGGCCTATCTTCGGCTATGTCTTGTACGTGAGGTGCCAAAGACTCATCCCTCAACTGCTTCTCACAAATCAACTGAATCAATGATGGCTTAGCTTGAAGCTCGGCCACTAACCCACCATCTGTAGACACACTCAATCTTGCAAACATTGCTCGCAACTCAACGGCCACCTTCCTACTCAAGGCATCGGCCACCACATTCCCCTTGCCCGGATGATACTCTATGGTAAGGTCATAATCCTTAAGAAGCTCTAACCACCTTCGCTGTCTGAGGTTTAACTTCTTCTGAGACATCAAATATTTCAAACTCTTGTGGTCGGTATACACAGTGCACTTCTCACCATAAAGATGGTGTCTCCAGATTTTCAACGCAAACACCACCGCAGCCAACTCAATGTCATGTGTGGGGTAATTCTTCTCATGGACTTTCAATTGTCGCGAAGCATAAGCCACCACCTTACCATCTTGCATAAGCACACAACCTAGTCCCACGTACGACGCATCACTGTAAATCACAAACTCTCTCTCCGGCTCAGGTTGAACCAAAATAGGAGCTTCGGTCAAAGCTTTCTTCAATTTCTCAAACGCTTCTTGTCTCACATCTGACCATTCGTACGGAACATTCTTCTTTAACAATTTGGTCAATGGTGCCGCTATCTTCGAGAACCCTTCAACGAACCTTCTATAGTACCCCGCCAAACCTAAGAAACTGCAGATTTCGGTCACTGATTTCGGTTGTTTCCAATCCACAATGGCTTCTATCTTCTTGGGATCTACACTAATCCCTCTAGCCGAGACCACATGACCTAGGAAGATCACCTCTCTAATCCAAAACTCACACTTACTTAGTTTGGCATACAATTGATTCTCAAGTAGGGCCTGAAGCACTAACCTTAAATGTTCATCGTGCTCCTCTACGGTCCTAGAGTACACTAGGATGTCATCAATAAACACTACCACAAACCTGTCCAAGAACTTATGGAACACTCGGTTCATCATATCCATGAAGGCTGCTGGAGCATTGGTCAACCCGAAAGGCATCACTAAAAACTCATAATGCCCATAACGTGTGCGAAAGGCTGTCTTCGGTATGTCCACATCCTTTACTTTTAACTGATAATATCCAGACCTCAAATCAATCTTTGAAAACACGGAAGCACCTCTCAACTGGTCTAGTAAGTCATCTATCCTTGGCAAGGGATATTTGTTCTTCACGGTCACCTTATTCAACTGTCTATAGTCTATACACAGTCTCATGCTACCATCCTTCTTTTTCACAAACAAAACCGGAGCACCCCACGGGGAAACACTAGGCCTAATAAAGCCTCGGTCAGTTAACTCCTGAAGCTGTGTCTTCAATTCTTTCAACTCCTTAGGTGCCATTCTATACGGAGAAATCGACACCGGTGCAGAATCAGAATATGTCTCAATAACAAACTCAACAGCTCTATCTGGAGGTAAGCCTGGTAGCTCTTCCGGAAAAACACTCGGAAAGTCGCATACAGTCCTGATGTCCTGAGGTCTCACCTCACTCATATCCGGGTTCATTACGTAAGCTAAGTAAGCCTGACTCCCTACACCCAACAATCTTTGAGCTTCCAAAGCTGAAACCACATTGGACAAAAACTTAACATTTTCCCCAACTACCACAACCTCAAAGTCATCGGTAAGTCTCAAAGAGACTCTTTTAGTCTCGAAGTCAACCTTGGCTCTATGCTCCACAAGCCAATCCATGCCCAAAATCACATCAAAGCCATAAAAGGGTAATTCCATCATATCGACCGGAAACACATGCCCTTGAACCATCAAAGGACACCTTCTATACACTTTCCTAACTACCACGGTATCACCAAAAGAGCTAGTGACATTTACACCGACCTCTAACCAATCACAAGGTAATCTGTAAAACCTATGTTTGATTTTGATATAACTAGATCTTTAAGGATCAAATTGAAGAACTTAAAATTGTTTGTACAAATCCCTTAATAAGTTTTTGAAACTCCAAAGACTTTAAACTGATTTATTAGAACTCAAACTCAAATATTTTCTAAGTGTTCCAAGGCAAAAATATTGAAAAACGTCAACCAGTATCGATACCCATCAAGGCGTATCGATACCTTTTTAGCAAAGTTTGCCACTGACGGAACACGTATCGATACGGAAAACCCTAGTATCGATACGCTCTGAAATCAGTATCGATACTGATCAACCAGTATCGATACCATTTTATAATTATTAATTTCAAAGTCGGTTTAAAAATATAACCGTTGAGATTTTTAAACGGTCACTAAACCGGTATCGATACCCCTAACCCTAGTATCGATACCACTTTTGACAGTGAGCTATGTCGAGAAAAAGGTATCGATACAGCCTGTGCTGTTTCGATACCCAGTACCGATACGCCAAGAACGCGTATCGATACCCCTTTATTATTTGTACACAACGGCTATTTTTTTGTGAGACAGGTATCGATACCCCACTAGCGAGTACCGATACTCATAGCTAGAAAAGTGCAAGAAAGTGGTAAAAAAGCATGCCAACGGCTATAATCTTAAAGTCAACACTCACAACGGTTGGAAATCATCAAGAGGCTATAAAAAGACCCCAAGAAGCTCCAGCAACATAACATTGAACCTCAAGAAGATATCAAAACATCAAATCCAAGCATTTGTGCAAAAATCCTACTTTGTCTAGAAACCCCAATTGTATCCTTCATTTCTATTTTGTTCAATTGGGTTGAGTGCTTGATATTGGGCTATCATTTGTATTGAGAGATACCTTATTAGCCACCAAATTTCTTTGTTCTTTTGTGTGAGGATTGGGTTAATTTTTGGGTAGAAAAATTAACCGAAATTGTAAAGGTTGCCTCCTTGTCCTGGAAAAAGGGGACGAACAATTTAGTGGAAATTGTTGCAAATCCTTGGTGAGACTAAGGTAGTGGATGTAGAGTTCGGTTGGTGAACTTGAACCACTCTAAATTCCCGTGTCAATATTTTTAGTTGCAATTTCCGTTACAACATCGTTAAAATTCCAATTCACCCCCCCTCTTAGTTATTATCATTCGTGTGATCCACTCAACAATTGGCATCAGAGCTTAACTCTTTGAGGATTAACAACCACAAGAGGAGATCCTTGGAAGAAGTGTGATCATCATCAAAATATCAAGAGATGGCTTCAACCTCCGCTCCCGGCATGTACGACTCACAATCCACCACAAAGCCTCCTTTCTTCAATGGTGAGAACTACTCCTTTTGGAAAAATAAAATGCGTCTATTCATTAAATCAAGTGACTATCTTGTGTGGGATGTCATTGAGGATGGACCATATATTCCATTGAAGCAAGATGTTGATGGCAAGATGGTGCTTAAAAGAAGAACGGAAATGAGTGAAGAGGAAAGGAAAAAGATCCAAGTAAATGATAAAGCTCTTCACATGCTATTTTGTGCTTTCGGTCCGGACATCTACTCAAAGGTCTCATCAATTGAAAGTGCCAAAGAAGTGTGGGACACTCTTGAAACCACCTATGAAGGCACCAACGATGTCAAAGAAACTAAGATTGGAATTCTCAATCTTAGTTATGAAAATTTCAAGATGGAATTCGATGAGACGGTGTCAAAGATGTTTGATAGGTTCTCCACAATTGTAAATGGTTTAAAAGGATATGGAGAAGTTATACCGGAAGATAAGCTTGTCCGAAAGCTACTCTATTCACTTCCCGAATCTTGGGATGGGAAGAAAACCGCAATCATCGAAGCAAAGAATTTAAAAACTCTAAAGCTTGATGAACTTGTAGGCTCTCTCCTTACTCACGAGATCATGAAGCAAGGAAGAGAAGATGAAAGAAAGAAAGAAGAAAAAAGAATGGAAAAGCTTGAAGGGGAGAAAAAGAAGAAAATAGGAATAGCTCTCAAGGCTAAAACATCCCAACTTGATGAAAGCTCATCTAGTGATGAGGATGAGCTTGAAGAATTGGCTATGATAGCCAAACGATTCTCACGCCTTATGAGGTCCAACCGAGGAAGAAAAATCCAAAGGAAAATGGACTTTAAAAGCAAGAACAAAGAAGAAGGAAGGGATCCAATCACTTGCTTCGAGTGCGGACAACCCGGCCACATACGTTCGGAGTGCCCTCAACTCAAGAAGAAGGGCTTTGAGAAGAAGAAAAAGCTCAAAGCCAAGCTTGCTACTTGGAGTGATGAGGAGTCATCGGAGGATGACGAACAAGAAGTGGCGAACCTTTGCCTCATGGCACTTGAGGAAGATTCCTCCTTGGTAACCTCTAACTCATCTACTTTAGATTATTCATATGAAGAATTAAATGATGCTTATGATGAGTTACAAGAGGTATATGATGAATTAGTTGAGAAGTATAAGGAGTCGGTTATTAGGAATAGAAAAATTATTCTAGAATTAAAAGAGAAAAATGACTCACTTACTCAAACTAATTCTAAAATTGAGAAAAAGGTATTAGGATTAGAAGATGAACTCAAATTCTTTCAAAAAGAAAATATTGATCTTAATAATCTTTTATCTCAAAATAATTGTGAACACCAAAAGGTGTTAAGTGAGCTAAATGAGCTCAAAAAGTCTTTAAAAAATAATGGTAGTGTCAAACATGACATAGGAAAATCCTCTAGAACACACCAATATAAGAAAAAGACTAACTACTACAAACAAGGTAACTATCCTAGACATAGTAAAGTTAAAAGAATTAGAAATGTATGGGTTCCTAAGGAACTTGTTAAATCTAATAATATTATTGCTATGTCACCTTGGATTCCTAAGGGAACCAAAGTTTTAGGAACTAACACACATGGACCCAAAATGATTTGGGTACCAAAAACAAAAGTTTAAATATCTTTGTTTGTAGGGGGAGCATTGCTACAAGGCCAAAGCACAAAGTCAAAACTCATGGTACCTTGATAGTGGATGCTCGAGACACATGACCGGAGACAAGAGTCGACTAATGGATCTAAAGCCAAAAAGTGGAGGAGTAGTAACATTTGGTGACAACTCCAAAGGCCACATTGAAGGTATTGGCTCCATAGGTAATCACTCTACTACTCTCATTGAAAATGTTTTATATGTCAATGGTCTTAAACATAATTTATTGAGCATAAGTCAACTATGTGATAAAGGTTTTAATGTTATGTTTGATAAAACCGGTTGTAAAATTGTAGACATTAAAACTAATAATATTATGCTCATAGGTCATCGCATAGGGAATATATACATGGTGCATCTAGATGACATTCATACATCTCATGCATGCTTAGTTGCTCAAAACGAAAATGATGCATGGTTGTGGCATAGGAAGCTAGGACATGCTAGCACAAGTGTTTTAGAAAAACTAGTCTCTCTAAACCTAGTTAAAGGTTTACCCAAGATAAAATTTTCGAACGATAAAATTTGTGATGCATGCTCAAAGGGTAAACAACATAGATCTTCCTTTAAATCCATTAATGACATTTCTACTAGTAGATGTTTACAACTAATCCACATGGATTTATTTGGGCCAATTAGGACTATGAGCTTGGGTGGCAAATCATATGCTTTTGTATTAGTTGATGATTTTTCTAGATTCACTTGGGTTCTCTTTTTAAGTACTAAGGATGAGGCTTTGGAAAAATTCATCACATTTTCAAAATTAATTCAAAATGATCTTGAACTTAAAATTTCACATATTAGAAGTGATCATGGAACCGAATTTCAAAATTTAGGATTTGAAGATTTTTTAAATGAAAATGGTATTAGCCATAATTTTTCAGCTCCTCGAACTCCTCAACAAAATGGGGTAGTTGAGAGGAAAAATAGAACTTTACAAGAAATGGCTAGAACTATGCTTTGCGAAAATAATTTACCAAAATATTTTTGGGCGGAAGCAACAAACACAGCTTGTTATATTATAAATCGAGTAACCATTAGGCCGATTTTAAAGAAAACACCTTATGAGATTTTAAAATCTAAAAAGCCTAATATTAGCTACTTCCACCCTTTTGGATGTAAATGTTTTGTTTTAAATAATGGAAAAGATAATTTAGGTAAATTTGATGCAAAAAGTGATGAAGCTATTTTTATAGGTTACTCTTTAACCTCTAAAGCCTATCGAGTATTTAACAAAAGAACTTTAGTTGTAGAAGAATCTATTCATGTTGTATTCGATGATAATCCCCTTCCTAGGAAGGATTCTTGTGATGATGATAATGTAGGAATCATAAATACCTTTGATGGAGGTCAAACTTCAAAGAAGGATGAGATTCAACCAAAAGAAGAAGACACACAAGATCCACCTCTTGAAGCCTTGAGGGACTTGGCTATTGAGGAAAAGGAAGTTAGCTATCCAAGGGAGTTGAACTATGTCAAAGATGGTGAAATCTTGGGTGATCCATCCAAGGGGGTAACCACTCGTTTTTCTCTTAGATTAATGAATCATATTGCATTTATCTCATGCATAGAGCCTAAAAATATTAAAGAAGCATTGAAAGATGATTTTTGGATTATGGCTATGCAAGAAGAGTTAAATCAATTTGAGAGAAGTAATGTTTGGACATTAGTTGATAGGCCTAGTAATCAATCTACAATAGGAACTAAATGGGTCTTTAGGAACAAACTAGATGAGAGTGGTAACATTGTGAGAAATAAAGCTAGACTTGTAGCACAAGGTTACACTCAAGAGGAGGGAATAAATTTTGATGAAACCTATGCACCCGTAGCTAGAATGGAAGCCATTAGGATGTTGCTTGCATATGCATGTTATCATAATTTCAAGCTTTTTCAAATGGACGTTAAAAGCGCATTTTTAAATGGTTTTATAAATGAAGAAGTGTATGTAGAACAACCACCGGGTTTTGAAAACTCAAAATTTCCAAATCATGTTTTCAAACTTACAAAAGCACTTTATGGTTTAAAACAAGCTCCTAGAGCTTGGTATGAAAGGCTTTCAAATTTTTTGATTGAAAAAGGATTTGAAAAAGGTAAGGTGGACACTACACTCTTTATAAAAATGTATAAAAATGACATTTTAGTAGTTCAAATTTATGTTGATGATATTATATTTGGATCTACTAATGAATGTCATTGTCAAGAATTTGCTAAGTTAATGCAAGGTGAATTTGAGATGAGCATGATGGGGGAGCTCTCATTCTTCTTGGGACTCCAAATCAAACAAAAGAAGGATGGCACCTTCATAAATCAAGCAAAATACATAAAGGATATGCTCAACAAGTTTGGCTTGGAGAACACAAAGCCTCAAGCCACTCCTATGAGCTCATCTACAAAGCTTGACAAAGATGAAGGAGGTAAATGTGTTGACTCTAAGCTTTATCGTTCTATGATTGGGTCTTTGCTTTACCTTACCGCAAGTAGACCGGATATCTTGTTTAGTGTTTGCTTGTGTGCTAGGTTTCAAGCTAGTCCTAAAGAGTCACACCTTATAGCCGTTAAGAGAATCTTTAGATACCTTAGAGACACTCCTTGTTTAGGCCTTTGGTATCCTAGAGTCTCTACCTTCAACCTACATGCTTATTCGGATGCGGATTATGGGGGTTGCAAAATCGATAGGAAAAGTACTTCGGGAACTTGTCAATTCCTAGGTAGTATGCTCATATCTTGGTTCTCTAAGAAACAAAATAGTGTAGCTTTATCTACCACCGAAGCCGAGTACATATCCTTAGGGAGTTGTTGTGCTCAAGTCCTTTGGATGAAGCAACAGCTCTTAGATTATGGTGTAAAAATAGAAACCATACCCCTTAAATGTGATAATACAAGTGCAATATGTTTAACGAAAAATCCCATCCAACACTCTAGAACCAAACATATAGAAATAAGGCATCATTTCATTAGAGATCATGTCCTTAAGAAAGATGTGGCTATAGAGTATGTAGACACCTTAAATCAATTAGCGGACATTTTCACAAAACCAATAGATAAAGAGCGTTTTTGGTCCCTTAGGAGAGAGTTGGGTCTAACTAGCCTATCTTGACTTTTAGGACCTCCTTTTTAAAATTAAATATGCTTGATTTTGTGAAATTACCATGTTTATGTGTTTAGTCTCCCAATTTCTTCCATGCATATAGTTAGGGGGAGTATGTTTCTGTTAAAATATGCTTAGACCTATTCATTCATCATTTGCATACTTTTAAAGAGATGTTAAGTTCATGTCTTTGGTTATTTTCAACCAAATAGGCAAAATTCTGGGCATAAGGTATCGATACTGCCCAATGGGTATCGATACTTGTTCTTCATTTCAATTTCTCAGAATTTCTCATCGCTTCACGCGTATCGATACCGACACATGCGTATCGATACCCTCTTCCAACGGTCAGAAGTAAGAAAAGACAATTCTATCCCTGTATCGATACTATCTAATGAGTATCGATACCTCCTTCAACGGTCAAATTTGTGGAAAGACAATTCTATCCCCGTATCGATACCCACTAAGTAGTATCGATACCCTTTCGCGCTGATGGCATTAAATAGGCTTTTAATGAGATCTAATTTTACCAAAATTAAAACTCTTTAATATCCTATTAACCCTAAACGTTTTTGGCTATATAAAGGTCTCTTCTCCTTCATATTCTTCACCAAAAATCAAAAGAAACCCTTGAATCAAAGCTTTTTGCTCTCTCTCAAAATTTTCTCTTCAAAATTTCTATCATCTATGGCACCAAAAGAGCATTCAAGGAAACGTCAAAGAGTTCTTCTTGCCGGAGACTCTTCAACTCCCGGATCGGTTGCTCGTCCGGATTATGCTACTATCTACAACCAATCCTTTGAAAATTCCGAGGGTCTTCCTTATTTCCGCCAATTTGAAAATTACAAAATTCGTGCGGAGAGGATCGTATCCATCCCCTTCCTCGACTCCGAGCGCTTCAAGTTTGAATATCTTCCGCTTCTTCGTCTTTGGAATTTCATGCATTTTCTCACTATTCCGGGTATTTATTATCGGCTTTTGGTTTTGATTTTCTTTTCTAATGCTAAATGCATTTATCGTAATGGAGAAGTCGTTGCCATTCGATCTTATCTTATGGGGAAGCAAATAGTTCTTGATGTCAAGTCTATTTGTGAGGTTTTTAAATTGGAGGATGAAGGTGAAGATAATGAGAATGCCTTAGGGCATGTTCTTAGCGGTTCCGTAACCGTCCTCAATGCTCATGATCGAATCCTACATTTGATGGTATCATGGTGGCTTCGTCCCTCCGGAGGCAAATATTCCACCATCCGTCTATTGGATGATTTTTGGATTCGAAGTTTCCGTCAACGAAAACGCCCAAATCTTGCTCGCATCATGTTCAATGAGATTGCTTATCATGTTCAACAACGTGAAACTCCTCTCATCACATCCTTTATCTATGGTACGGCCTTAAGCTATTACTTTGTTCAAAAGGATATTGATTGTTCGTTTGATCTTGCTTCTACTCTTACCGATCCTATCGACGAACATTCTCTTGCTCGAAGCAAATTTCATTATTTTAATGGAAATTGGCTACGTCTTACCGAGCTTCCACCCGAGGCCGCCGCCGCCTTAGAACAACAAGCTCCTCAAGCTCCTCAAGCTCCTCAAGTCCCACAACCCAATATGGATAATCTCATGACATATCTAAATGAACAATTCACCGGGTTGAATACTCGTCTTACCTCTATAGAAACTACATTTGATACGAGGATGACGGGTATGGAGAATCACCTTACATCCCTCGAAAGCAGGCAAAATTCCTCGAATATTTCCATTGCCGCTTTCCACGATGAATGGCGTAATAGCATGAGGAACAATGACCCTTTGGGAGATGAAGATGACGATGATGAAGACGATGAAGATAATGCCTAGACTTCTATCCTTGCATATCATATCATATCATTTAGGATTTTTTATGCACCTATGTTTTATGTTCTTAGGATTAAGTTTATTATTAAGATTATTACCTATGCTTTGATTATTTAGGATTTAGGTCTGCTTATGTTTTGGATTTCTCGTTTTATGATATAATAAGATTATGTTGCTTATCATTATACTCTTGATATTTGATGCACTTTATGATCTCACATTACTTTTTGATTTAACAAAAAGGGGGAGAAGAATAGCTCACAACTTGTTCAAAAATCTGTTTTTCATCAAGCTTATATCAAAGGGAAGTTAAGAATTTAATCTTTTTGCTCTTAACTCAAAAGAAACATTAAGCTTATATTAAGGGGGAGTTATATTGTAAAAGATTTTCAAAAGTTGTCAAAATTTTAAGTTTTGGTTTTGTTATATCAAAAAGGGGGAGATTGTAAAACCTATGTTTGATTTTGATATAACTAGATCTTTAAGGATCAAATTGAAGAACTTAAAATTGTTTGTACAAATCCCTTAATAAGTTTTTGAAACTCCAAAGACTTTAAACTGATTTATTAGAACTCAAACTCAAATATTTTCTAAGTGTTCCAAGGCAAAAATATTGAAAAACGTCAACCAGTATCGATACCCATCAAGGCGTATCGATACCTTTTTAGCAAAGTTTGCCACTGACGGAACACGTATCGATACGGAAAACCCTAGTATCGATACGCTCTGAAATCAGTATCGATACTGATCAACCAGTATCGATACCATTTTATAATTATTAATTTCAAAGTCGGTTTAAAAATATAACCGTTGAGATTTTTAAACGGTCACTAAACCGGTATCGATACCCCTAACCCTAGTATCGATACCACTTTTGACAGTGAGCTATGTCGAGAAAAAGGTATCGATACAGCCTGTGCTGTTTCGATACCCAGTACCGATACGCCAAGAACGCGTATCGATACCCCTTTATTATTTGTACACAACGGCTATTTTTTTGTGAGACAGGTATCGATACCCCACTAGCGAGTACCGATACTCATAGCTGGAAAAGTGCAAGAAAGTGGTAAAAAAGCATGCCAACGGCTATAATCTTAAAGTCAACACTCACAACGGTTGGAAATCATCAAGAGGCTATAAAAAGACCCCAAGAAGCTCCAGCAACATAACATTGAACCTCAAGAAGATATCAAAACATCAAATCCAAGCATTTGTGCAAAAATCCTACTTTGTCTAGAAACCCCAATTGTATCCTTCATTTCTATTTTGTTCAATTGGGTTGAGTGCTTGATATTGGGCTATCATTTGTATTGAGAGATACCTTATTAGCCACCAAATTTCTTTGTTCTTTTGTGTGAGGATTGGGTTAATTTTTGGGTAGAAAAATTAACCGAAATTGTAAAGGTTGCCTCCTTGTCCTGGAAAAAGGGGACGAACAATTTAGTGGAAATTGTTGCAAATCCTTGGTGAGACTAAGGTAGTGGATGTAGAGTTCGGTTGGTGAACTTGAACCACTCTAAATTCCCGTGTCAATATTTTTAGTTGCAATTTCCGTTACAACATCGTTAAAATTCCAATTCACCCCCCCTCTTGGTTATTATCATTCGTGTGATCCACTCAACATAATCCTAATGACTTTGCGTGCTCACCCAAAATATACGAATGTGTTGCCCCCGAATCTATTAGAGAAAGCAAACTCAAGGACTGTAATGTGAAATTACCTGCAATGACATCAGTATCACTCCCAGCCTCTCGCTTAGCGTACACCCTAGCCGGTCCTCCTCCCTCGGGCTGGACTGCTACAACATGAGCCAAGTTTCTCTGACCCTCATTCCTTGGCTGAAAGTTCCCACGGCCGCGCCCACGGCCTCTCTGATGCTCAAAACCCCTCGCTGGGGCTGGTCCTCCCCTAACTGGGTGTGGACAATCACGCCTCAAATGGTCTCGGGAGCTACAGTTCCAACACGGCCCGAACATACCCATACATTCACCTGAGTGGCGTCTCCCGCACCTAGTGCACTCGGAATTGTATCCGATGGCCCCATGGCCCTGACGACCCTGACCTTGGTTACCACCCTTAGGTCTCGTATCCTGCTGGCACCTCTTATCCTTATGCCTCTTGGCATAATCTCTATCCCAGTTCGCATGTCTCTTCCCGGAATCAGACCCACCAGCACGTGCTCTAGAGTTCAGGTTCTGCTCTATATCCTTGGTTCTAGAAACCAAGACATCGAACTCAGTGTAGTCAGAGGCCAACATGTAAGTCTTCACATCAGTAGTCAATCCATATCTATAACGTTCGCATCGTTCTGTCTCATTCGGAATCAACTCTGGTGCGTACTGGCTCAACCTCACAAACTGGACCTCATACTCAGACACGGTCCTATTACCTTGAACCAAAGCCATGAATTCTCTTTTCTTTTCATCCAAGTACCGAGCTCCTAGGTACTTCCTCTTGAAAGCATTCCTGAAAAACTCCCATGTGACATCCACCTCGGCCATACCGGAAACAACAGTGGTCCACCAAGCATAAGCATCTCCCTGAAGTAATGAGACAATGCACCCCAACCTACGGGAATCCGAACACTCCATCTGACCCAAGATGCGAGTAGTGCTCTCAAGCCACCCTTCCGAACCTTCCGGAGACAACCCACGAAACTCAACCGCCCCCAAATTACGAAGTCTCTCTAGGGGTAGTCCTGTCCCCGCACCCTGAGGTGGTGCTGCAACATGCATACCAGCCAAAGCTGTCTGAAAGGCTCGGGCTATGGTATGTATCAGATGAGCCACATCTGGACCTGCCTGACCTTGGCCCGCTTGAGCCCCAATTCCTCCCACATTAGCCTCAGCCTGAGGCCCGATACCATCACCTCCGAAGTTTCCTCCATCATCACCAGGAGCATTAAGAGCAGGAGGCGCATTTTCAGGTGCCTGGCCACCCCTCCTAGGTCGTCCCCTCGGTCGCACCATAGCAATTAAAGTAATCTAAAACAACAACACACAACAGCAAAGAAATGTTAGGTTAGCAAAGGGGCAAAGGACTCCGGTTCTCAAGCTCTTTCAAACCAAAACAATTTCCCTTTTTATTTTGACAACAACGCCTAACAATGAGGACTCGAACCAACTCTCAACAATTACAAGATCAGCATAGCATGCATTCATACACCGTGCTAAAGACAAAATTTAAACATATATAACAAAACACTAATAATACCTTATCTTACCTCACTTACCGGCCCGAGGTCTCGGAAACCTCAGGCTCTGATACCAATAAATGTAACCCCCTCGTCCCGGTCTAGCCGGATGACCGGTCCAAGTGGGCCATACGGGGAAAACCGAGCGAAAAACCAATTAAGGTTCCCCCTCGGTTAGCAACCCTATTTTTTTATCTTGTCACAATCGAACCCCAAACCATAATCAAACAACCAAATTTTAATCTCGACTAAAGGCATCTTAGTACCTAAGTGTTTTTCTCTTTAAACAGGCCAACAAAACTCAAACAGTACATTTTTAAACAAAGGTTTCGAAACCTCTCCAAATGGTTTCGAAACTTATACTGGCAGTAAGGTCTGGAATTCAAATTCCAGTAAAGGTTTCGAAACTTTAGACAAGGTTTCGAAACCTCTTGACCATGGTTTCGAAACCTTCCTCAAAGGTTTCGAAACTTTGGTTGGCAGTAAGGTCTGGAAGTCCATACTTCTGCAAAGGTTTCGAAACCTTACCCAAGGTTTCGAAACCCCTTGGCTATGGTTTCGAAACCTTGCCCATGGTTTCGAAACCCCCTGTCCATGGTTTCGAAACCTTCCCAAAAGGTTTCGAAACTTTTGATGGCAGTAAGGTCTGGGATCCCAAATCTCTGCAAAGGTTTCGAAACCTTACCCAAGGTTTCGAAACCTTGATGCAGGGGATCAATTACTGCCCAACCTTAGGGACCTCCTAAGGTAACATGACACTTAGATCATATATATACATGCATAATAACTTACAAAAGGGCTAAAGGCACACCACACCAACAATCCAAGACTAGAGGCATACTTCCGATAATAAAAATACCTCAACATGCTCAACCATACTCAAGGCATGAATATGAACGATCATACGTACATGGTATATTATACATTAATAACATATCATAAAGAACATGCCATCAAAACAACCTTAATCATTTAAAAGGCATGCTTAGACCCATAACATACATATTAAGATATATTTACACAAGCAACATCTCAAGCTTAATTACAATTTTCTAAACTCTATACCCCATTGTCTAGGCAATTTATCAAAACACAAACCATACTTGTAACTAGCTTGAGAACTCCAAAAGCTTTTTCCTCACCCGCTTGCCTTCCGAACTCTAACGATCTGCACGTTGGAAACAAAGAGAGCGTAAGCCAAATAGCTTAGTGAGAGAGGCTCTATAATTCACAACGTACAGTTTTTCCAAAACACGTTTTATATACAAGAAGACAATAGATGCACAAGGATCAATCTCAATAACAACAACACACATGGTTTGCACAAGCACAACCAACATACAAGTACGGTGGGACTACACATCACCGTTTCAACTAGTGGGTTTCCAATGGGACTACACATCAAAGTACTACCCAACTAGTGACTACCGGTGGGACTACACATCACCAGAGTCTTATACTTTTGCTACCGGCGGGACTACACATCACCGGAGCAACGACAACCATCACGTGAGGCACGAACTCAACTCAACTACACAATTAACCACTCAAAATGCACTTAAAGCTCATGAATTATAAACATTCATCATACCACAACAACATGAGAGTAGAAAGGCTTACACACAGGTTTAGGTGACCCTTCAAGGTCCCACCCAACCCCAAGAGAATCCATATCGAGCACAATGCATAATTCAACAATTCTACTCACCGTTGCTACTCAAAAGAAGATCGAAGACCAAGCTCACAACTCCGAAATCCTCAATTTGTCCCCGAAGCTTCACCAACAAACTTTCTCGTTTCTACACATTCCAACACAATTTAAATAATCCCAAATCAGTCCATATTCCAAATCACCAACACGATTACATACCAAGCACACAACATCAAAAATCCATAATCTCGAGCAATCCCTAAACACCCCTCAAACCAATGATTCCAAACTTTAAATTACTCCCTAAAACCTCCAAAACAACACTTACATATAGTCTAATCATCAGCCATCAAAATTTCACCTAAAACATCCCCAAAACTCAACTTAAAACTTCTCAAAAACCTCATTCTTCCCCAAATCCGAAAATTCCATAAAACGTTGTAAAAAATCGATTTTGTTGATCCTTTTTTAGTGTAGGCAACTCATATAACTTAAACAAATAGAAAGCTTGATTAAAGACCTCCAAAAACAACATTTTTGAATCCAAACCCTCAAAACCTCAAATCTCAAAACATGCATAAAAATGAAAACAAATGGTATCAACATGTAGAGAATAACAAGTACAGGTCAAAAACGTCCTCACCTTTGAAAAATCTTCAAAAACGGATGAGTTATGGAATGAAATAGTATTTGAAGAGGGAGAGATATTCTTCACGTTGGAAACAAATAGAAGAGAGGGGAAGAAGATGATGATTCATCCTTATTTTATAATAGTTTAAATTTTAATGTTCAAAGACCAAAATGCCCTTAAAGAAAAAGGGAAACCACAATAGGTGCCATCCATGGCTTTTGGCTCAATTTAAAATTGGTCCAAATCTTAAAACCCGAGGCCCAAACCATTACTTTATTAAATAAAATATTAGAATCGAAACCCGAGACAATACTAAAATATTATTTTCACCTAGCCCCTAAACCCGGGCGTTACAACAGCCCTTCAATTTCAACATAAGACCCACCAAAAACTCAAGTTTTACTACCTTAAAACTTGCCCTAAGACCATACTACGAATTTTCATCAAAACTCAACCAAATTAATATATGTTGTGTATTTCATTATGCTTAAACAAAACCCCAACATGATTTATCAAAACAAATTGAAAAACCCCTTTAAAAACTCAAACTTTAACATAAACCCTAATTTCCAAAACCCCATATTTTTGAAATCTAAGACAATGGTTGGATAGGGGATAAAGAGGAGAGTTGGAAAACATATTTACCTTCCAAAAACACCTTGAATCGAAGTAGCAATCCAATGGAATAGTGTTTTAGGTTTGAAAGAGATTTGAAGGGGGTTTGGGGGCTTTAGACGTTGGAAAAGGGGGATAAAGGGGGAGGAAGACAACTTTTGCTATAAAGTGGTCTAGCTTTTTAAAAAATTTTGGTAAAATTGCAACATAGGCCCCTCCCCTTTTATTAAAGCTCAATTTGGTCATTATCTGAAGTTGGATTGTTTTAATTAAATTTTATTTGACTCGAACTATAACCTGGTTAACTCCTAGGCCCAAAACACGGGCGTTACACTCTACCATATTGCTTAGGTTGTAAATTCAATACTCATTAGGAGTAATTTTTTTATTTCCTTTCCTAAAGAAGAATTGTTCAGAAAAAAGGTTAAAAATAAATGTTATATCTATAAAAAAAAAGTTTAGAGTGTTTTCAATTAGGGTACATGTTCATTTTTAGTTGACTTAAAAATAAGACTTATATAAAAAATAATTACTTAAAGTATATCAACCTTTTAATAAAGTATATTTCGGTCAAAATAAATATTTTTTTTGTCAAAACAAACCCCCTCTTCTTGTCTCGCTGCAAGCTACTTGTGTGTTGTTTGTTGACGAAAAAGTGATGCCCCGTTTACAATTTGCGTCAACACAAGTCGTTCATCGATCTACAACGACAAAAAAATAAGATAATCAGTAGTAGAGGTCCGACGACGAAAAGAACGAGTGATGATGATTAATTTGACAATCACAAGATAATGAGTTTATGAATTTTCTTTTGAAATTTAAGAATTTTATTTGAGAAATTAAGTATTTTGAGTTTTTTAAATTAAAGGAAATTAATAATCAAACAATTTATCATTATTTATTTGGTGACATTTTTAATAAACATTAATAGTTGAACCTTAAAATGATAATAGAAAAGAATGTTAGACACCTTTGGTAAAAAAAATAGACATAAAAATAAAAATATATAACTTAAGTAGTTATTTTTTAATTAAGCATTAAAATTTGAATACACATTTTTATTATTTAAATAATGATGCAAGTTTAACCAACTTGAATTACAATTTAGTAGTATGTTTAATAGTGTTTTTTTAAACCCCCCAAGCAATCCATTTATAAATTAAAGACCAATATGTGTACTTTTTTTTCATTAAAGTTTGAATTAGGCGTCACTTATTTTAAGAGCGAACTCGAATATGTTTAAACTTAAATGTTGAATAAGTATTGACAACATGATATCTTGACTCATGATTGAGCTGAAATTTGACTGAGTGTTATTATTTGTTTTTGATGATTATGGAAATTCGACATCAACTTGTGTATTGACATTATAAAAATCTTAGATGTGACCTAAGATGTTTCAAAGACCCAGGATTGTACAAGGATCAACTGAATTTGACATATATAGTGCCAAATACTCGTTGCTGTTCAGAAGTATTTAAATCTATCTATCACTAAATGACCAACCAGCTTCAGTCATGACTGAATCCATCCCAAACAAGGTACAAATACACACTAATAATTCCAACCTTAGTCATTAATTCTAATAGTTTAACTGCAAAGATTCTACTTATCATTATGCAAACATTTCCAGCACTGAAAGAGTTGATTGATTATCAAAATTTCAAACAATTCTCATAATGCACATTAAAAATTACACAAGTTGAAACTAACCCATCTTTGATCTAAGCACTTGCACTTGTTAATGCTTTGGCTGGGGTCTCTAACACCATTTTCTGTGGCTGCAGGCACCAATAAAAGGGTTAAACTCTAACATTAATAATTCAAAATATCTATTGCCAAATTACTAATTCAATTTTATGTTACATCAAAATAAAGAAAATTTTGAAAACTAAAAAACAATTCCTATAACAGTTTATGGTAGTGCAGATTGACCAATCTTGATGTTCTCCCCAATTCAATGTGGGATATTTCCCACCAAATAAGAATCTGTTTTCTGCAACTACTTTTACTGAAGCAGAAAGGGATATATTTATAGCATGAGCAAGTAGCAAAAGTGAATCCTAAGTTTTGTGCTTTCGTTGAAGTATTATATCCTCATACCTATGCCGTATCGGAAAACAACACAGGGTAAATTTCCTTTTCTATTTCTTAATTATCTATTTTGTTTAAAGTCATGCCAATGTTCATTATGAAGGTTCAGGACTATAGAGATTCAAGAGGATTCAAGAATGACTAACAATGTGAAACAAATCAGAGTCCCCCGATTTTGTAAAATTGTTGCAATGGAAATTAAGAAATGGCCCACACACAATTAACACCAAAAGGAAAACCTTAGATTAAACCAAATACAAGTGATACATATTCAGCCTCCTAAACCCAAGAACCAACTCTTCAAAATCAATAAAGCTATTAAAAAGTACAAAACTTACTGCTGCCAACTCTTCTTCATGTTTTGGAATGAAAGCAGTGTCAACTTTTCCATTTCTGAAGTCCTGTTAAGCATATCATGTTCAATCAGATTAAATAATTATGAATCTCAGCATAATTTTCACCAACATACAAACCCCACATTCAAAAGATCACCAACCTCAATATCAAGGATGAGTTTATGGTATTCAATTGTTGTAGGAACCCCTGAAACAAAACGTATGGGTTAGGAGATTACACGAGGGGTAGACTTTTTCTTGAAAATAAAATTAGACTGAATAAAAGAAGAAACTCCTTTAGAACATGCATATTCAATTACATAAAACACTTGAGGAATAGACTTTTTCTTGATAAAAAAAGTTTACTGGATAAAAGAAAATCGGGCAATTACTTTGGCACAAGCATGTTCAGTTACATCATGCATGTAGCACCAACTGACAATGTATTGGTAACTATTAATTCAAACAGATATACATAATTACTTTCTTCTGGTTAAAGGTTTCTTCTCTCAAAGTCCCATGGAACCTCACAATCACATATGTGAATGTTTAGGAAAAACAAAAGTAAACGATATAAAATAGTACAGCACAGCAAACAAAGTCCAAACTCTTGGTCAATAATTAGTACCTGTAATTACAGTGTCATCAAGAGCCCTTTTCATGCGCTCAATTGCTTTTTCCCTTGTTGGAGCCCATACGATAAGCTGAAACAGAGTATCAGACGAACAATGTCAAAGCTAAAATTCTCATTTTAGAGAAGCAACCCATAAATTATAAAAGGTACATGCAAAATAAATGCAGCAGCACCTTGCATCGTGAATCTTTTTTTGGTACAATGCAATATGAATCAAAACATGTATGCAGTTCTACATGAAACTTTGCTTCATGTTTTACCATGTTAAGAATTACCTAGGCAAAGTTCAAAACTCAATGCAGTTCATTGTAAGCGCCTTGACAAAGGCAGTTTATAATATTATTATTACACTAAAGGAAAAGGTTTTAGAATTCTCTTCCCTTCCAAAATAAACCTTCTTGGATTGGACCTTCAAGGACTTCACATCAAACAGCTCGTAAATGCATAATCTTGCAACTCATAAACATGCATAGTATAAGAGAATATTACAAACCTTTCCAAGTAATGAATCATAGCTTGGAGGAACTACATAATCAGAATAAACATGGCTATCCATTCGAACAAATGGGCCTCCAGATGGCAAGTACGATGTTATTCTCCCTGTCATTCAAAAAGCACAGGAGGATTTTACAATATTGAACTATTATACCAAGCCTTCCATTTCCTTCCTATGCTTTCGATTGTTTGAAAGCCATGTCCAAGGGAAGAAATTGAGGAAATTTGAGCTTAAAATAAAAAATAGGTAAAAGAAACTATTGAAGATAAACAGAAAATTCTTCTGTTTTTATTAGATGATTAAAAATCTGATGCAATACAAAGATACTTACAGCCTTATATAGGCTAGGACTTTAATTTAGATAAGGAGTCCTACTAGGTTTAGTCTTCCTACTCTATCTAAAAAAACTTAGAATACTACTACAGCAATTAAACTAATAACTTAACTCCTATACGGATTAGGATTACTAAACTAATAAATTAACTCCTATACGGATTAGGATTACTATGCATATTCTTACACTCCCCCTCAAACTGGTGAATATACGTTGTATAATCCCAGTTTGGACAAAAAATTGCTGAAAAGAGCTTTTGGCAGAGGCTTTGTGAGAGTGTCTGCCACTTGTTCTTCTGTAGGAATGTAGTTGAGAGAGACTGTCCCTTTAGCCAACTTCTCAGCAATGAAGTGCCTGTCGATTTCAATGTGCTTTGTCCTGTCATGTTGTACAGGATTCTTGGCTATCTGAATAGTGGATTGGTTATCACAAAAAATTTCAAAACTTTCATCTTGTGCCATTCCCAACTCTCTAAGAAATTTCAATAGCCAAATTCCTTCGCATATTCCCAAGGCTAGGGCCCTAAGTTCGGCCTCAGCACTGCTTCTTGAAACCACCGTTTGTTTCTTACTCTTCCAAGTCACCAAATTTCCCCAAACAAAGGAACAATATCCACTGGTTGACCTCCTGTCAGTGAGCTCTCCTGCCCAACTTGAATCAGTGTAGATTTTCACAGTTCTGTCTTGACTTTTCTTAAAAAATAGGCCGTGTCCTGGTGTCCCTTTTAAATACCTCAAGATCCTCTTTGCTGCATCCATGTGTTCTTGTCTAGGCTCTGTCATATATTGACTTATGACATTTACTGGAAAGGAGATGTCGGGTCTGGTGAGGGACAAGTAAATCAATTTACCTACTAATCTTTGGTAGAGTCCTTTGTCAGCCGCAAGACCAGTTCCTGGTTTGTTGAATTTTAGGCCTGCCTCCATTGGTGTGTCTGCAGGTTTGCAACCCAGTAAACCTGTTTCTTTAAGAAGATCCAGGATATACTTTCGTTGGTTGATAATTAACCCTTTGCTGGTTCTTGCTACCTCCATGCCTAGGAAGTATCTCAAACTCCCAAGATCTTTGATTTCAAATTCTCTACTTAAGAAGTTCTTCAATTTGCTAACTTCTTCTTCATCATCTCCTGTCATAATTATGTCATCCACGTACACAATTAAGATTACTCTTTTATTGGAAGAAGTTACCTTACTGAACAAGGTGTGATCGGCCGAGGATTGCTTGAACCCATTCTTCAATATAACCTTGGTGAATCTCTCAAACCAGGCTCTAGGAGATTGTTTAAGTCCATAGAGTGATTTTGCTAGTTTGCAAACTTTCTGAGGCTGTCCTGTACCTTTTACCCCTGAAGGAATTTCCATGTAAACTTCCTCCTCAAGATTTCCATTTAGGAATGCATTCTTGATATCTAGTTGATGTAGTTTCCAGTCACAGTTTACTGCCAAACTAAGAAGAATTCGAACTGAATTCAATTTTGCCACTGGAGCAAAAGTTTCTTTGAAGTCGATCCCATAGGTTTGAGTAAACCCTTTTGCGACCAACCTTGCCTTGTGCCTTTGAATAGTCCCATCAGAATTATATTTGATGGTAAATACCCATTTACAGCCGACAGTCCTCTTGCCCTGGGGTAGGTCTGTAATAGTCCAAGTTCCATTCTTTTGAAGTGCTTCAATTTCTTCCTCTATAGCCTTTTTCCATTTAGGATTCTGAACTGCTTCTTCATAGCTCTTTGGAATTTGTTCCTTGTCTAAACAAGCTGTAAAAGCTTTGAATGAAGGCATTAAACTTCCATAGGCAGCATACCTTTGGATAGGGTATTTGGTACATTGTCTCACCCCTTTTCTCTTAGCAATAGGTTCATAATCATAAAGAAGATGAGAAGGTATATTAACAGATTCATTACCTTCACTTTCTTCACAGGTAACTGGACTGAAATTTAATTCTTGACGAGTGCTAGATTGCAGAACAGTTTCTGGAATAGTCTTCCTTTTTCGAGTATAGACCTGCAATTGTTTTGGAGGCTGTGAAGAAGTTTGAGTTGACTGTTTTGATGCAGGAGAAAGGTATGGGTTAGGTGATGAGTTAGGAGGAGTATGGGAAGAAGTTTGAGACTCAAGTAAGGGAGGATAATGAGAAGGTGAAGAGAGAGGAACTTGTGTAGGAACAAGCTGAAAATTATTACCAATTGTCTCCCCCTTAATTTCAGTCTTGGAGAAATAAGGTTCCTGCTCAAAAAAGGTTAGATCCATAGTAACAAAGAATTTTTTAGAAGGGGGATGGTAACATTTGTAGCCTTTCTTGAGTGAAGAATATCCAACTAAGACACATTTCAAAGACTTGGGATCAAATTTAGATCTCGTAGGACTGAAATTCTGTACAAACACAGTGCAGCCAAAGATACGCAAGGGAAGATTAGAGTTCATAGGTTTGAAGGATGGAAAGAAAGACAAGAATACATCCCTGGGTGTTTGAAAATTCAATACTTTACTAGGCATACGATTAATAAGATAAGTAGAGGTTAATAATGCCTCACCCCACAAGTAATGAGGAACATTGTTGGAAAGCATTAGAGCTCGGGTTACTTCTAAAAGATGTCTATTTTTTCTTTCCGCAATCCCATTTTGTTGTGGAGTATCAACACATGAACTTATATGGACAATGCCTTTATCTATGAAGAATTCACCTAAGGACTTAGTGAAAAATTCCCCCCCATTGTCAGACTTAAAGATTTGAATTTTAGTCTCAAATTGGGTTTCAACCATACTATAAAATTGTTCAAAGACTTGACTAACCTCTGATTTTTCTTTTAACAAGTATGTCCAAGTAAGCCTACTATGATCATCAATAAATATGACAAACCAACGACCCCCAGTAATATTCTTCACACGAGAAGGACCCCAAACATCACTGTGGACAAGGGAAAAAGGATGCGAGGGTTTATAGGTAGAGGGTAAATATGAATTTCTAGTTTGTTTTGCAAGAGGACAAACATGGCATTTAAAAGAGGAAGGTTTTTTATTAATAAATAACTTGGGAAACAATTTGGAAAGATAGAAAAAATTTGGATGGCCTAACCTAAAATGCCACAACATGATATCATCTTGTCCTAAGGAAGAAATACAAGCTGTAGAAGAAGGGTTTTGAGGGAATTGAATACTGGAGAAGACATATAAACCATTCTGCAAGCTAGCACTGCCAATCGTCTTCTTCCTGTCCAGTTCCTGTAAAACACAATCAGAACCCTTAAACTTCAGGACACAGTTAAAATCCTTGGATAATTTACTCACTGACAATAAGTTGCACTTTAGATCAGGCACAAATAACACATCTTTCAGAAGTAAATCTGGAGTAAGAAAGACAGAACCTTTTCCTTGGATTTTATAGTGAGACCCATCAGCTATCTTAATGGAGTTTTTAAAGGAAGAGGTATGGAGATCAAAAAAAAGTTCCTTATTACCAGTCATATGGTCAGTGGCTCCAGAATCAATAATCCAAGTAGATATATTTGAAGTTGAAAGAAAAGCAGTAGGGGAAGGATTGTAATCCATACCTTCAGGTTCTGTACTTGCCAAATTACCTTCAATATTGTCGGTTAGTTTACTGAACATTTTTTGTAACTGAGCCATTTGTTGTTTAGTAAAACCACCGGAAGTAGTAGTTTGACCATCATTAGAGGAGGCAGATTTGTTTTTATTATTGTCAGGCTTCCAGTCAGAGGGCTTCCCATGTAATTTCCAGCAATTTTCCTTTAAATGGCCTTGTTTTTTGCAGTAGTTACATGTAGCTCGCCCCTTCTTTGTTCTAGGGGTGGAAGTAGACTGTGTGACCATGGCAGAGCTGTCAGTAACAGGGGCTTCTGGAATCATGTAGAGGCGACGGCTTTCCTCTCTTCGAATCTCAGAAAAGACCTCTCTCAGTGAAGGAAGGGGATTAAGGCCAAGGATCCTAGATTTGACTGGATCAAAATCCCTATTTAAGCCATTGAGGAACTTGAAAATTCTTCTCTGTTCGTTAATCTTTCGAAATAGTGCAGCATCAGTTGGGGTCTCCCATTCATGGGCTTCATACATGTCAATTTGCTGCCACAAATTGGTGAGAGTTGTGTAGTATTGAGTAGCAGTCATCCCATCCTGTTTCAGTGCAGCAGCAGTGCTTTCGATCCCAAACAACTCTGAGTTGTTGTTTGTGTTGGAGTAAGTATCCCGAGCAGCATCCCAAATCTCCTTGGCAGTCTCATAGAGAAGAAACTGAGAACTAACTTCAGGGACCATGGTATTGATGAGCCAAGACATGATCCGACCATTCTCTTGGATCCACTTTTCCAGACCTTCATCAGCTGCAGCAGGTTTTGAAGTTTTCCCAGTGACATATCCTAGAGTTCCTCTCCCGATAAGGAAGAGTTTAACGGACTGGGACCATTGAACATAATTTGTGCCTGTGAACCTATGGCACAAAGAAGTCGAACCAGAAGGTTCCAACAAATCTGCCATCGAGGAAGAAGATGTAGAGGATAAAGAGCGCAGGTTACTTTAACCGGAATTTACCATTAGAGAAAGAAAAGAAAAAAAAATTGATTGGATCGAATTTAGGCTGATACCATGAAGATAAACAGAAAATTCTTCTGTTTTTATTAGATGATTAAAAATCTGATGCAATACAAAGATACTTACAGCCTTATATAGGCTAGGACTTTAATTTAGATAAGGAGTCCTACTAGGTTTAGTCTTCCTACTCTATCTAAAAAAACTTAGAATACTACTACAGCAATTAAACTAATAACTTAACTCCTATACGGATTAGGATTACTAAACTAATAAATTAACTCCTATACGGATTAGGATTACTATGCATATTCTTACAACTATATATTCTATAATGTTAATAGATGAAGCTTACTCCTAAAAAAGGCATATGCAAGCTTGAATGATAGTATAGATTAACAAGGGCAAGCTTTTAAATAAGTGAACATTAAACGGACGAACATGAACACACATAATTTTTAAATAAGTGAAAATGAACATAATTCTGAAATTCTTAACGAACAGTACACAGACCAAACATGAACAAGCTTAAAAATAAACAAACAAAACATAAACAGAGGTCTGTTCGTTCAAACTTGGTTCATTTACAGCCCTAGATATTCCAAATTCCTACAATTAGAAAGTTCAACAAGTTTATTGTCATGTGGCATCTCCTGTTTAAAAAAGTTTTTATGTTACCTATCTACCATCCAATTCTTCTCATTCAATATCTTCCCTTCTTAATTATGGTGTTAATGACTTATGAGTTATGACAAGTACTAGTAATTTGTTATCTATAGTTATCACCATTGTTACCTATTGTTATGGCCCCTTTTTGTGATTGAGTCACCAGACAATTAACAGGAATGCTAGAAGTAATTCCATTCCCTTTACTCTTGGAAGGATCTATGATATTGGATAGCTCAGCTCGTTGAAGGGAGACCGAAACCTTTAGGATTCGTTAAAAGAGAGACCAAGATCTTTAGAAACTTTATTCATGCCAATTAGCCTCTTATTCTTCCTTCCTCGTGTACCTATGATGAATGCTTGAAACTCGTCAAAGGGAGTTTCGAACCTTAGACTCATTTAGAGAGAGCCTTCAACCTCGTAAGAATTTTCTATAATCCAACTTAATCTTATTCATGCCAATTGCCCCCCTTAAATAGAGGTTACAAAGTGCACTTAGAAATAAAAGACTCCAACGTAAAAAAATTAAGCATAATAAAAGGACTCCTAATTGAACATCTGTTATCCTAACATAAATAAAACACTTGCTGAAAATAATTAATGTAATGTGAATAAATACTTGCTGAAAAAGAACTCCTGATGTAAATAAAACAGCAGGTGTCACTCTCCTTGGCGTACGTAACATATAGTCTCCTATGTATTTATATGAGAACATTATGTACAAAGACTAACATATCAATAAAATATTTAGCAATTCTAAAAAGAGAGGCTATTGCAACAATACTTTGCATAAACAGAAATAAATAAATGCATACCTGGCCCAGGTCTGAACCCTTTAAAAGCATCTTCCGCATTGATACGACATTCAATTGAATGCCCTCTGAGCACAATATCTTCCTGAAAAACATAATTTATGAGTAGTTGAATACACTCTGTTCTATGCTCCAAAGCATTTCACTTAAACTTTGCATTTCAATACCTGTTTGTAGCGCAGTTTTTCTCCCATTGCTACACGAATTTGTTCTTCAATCAAGTCAACAGAGGAAATCATTTCAGTCACAGGATGCTCCACCTGAGTTTAATTGACAAAAAAAAAAAAACATTTAGCAGTACTCTTAATTAATCGGCTAATAGGTAACTCATGATCAGAGTCCCCAATCCTTATTCAACCTGGATTCGAGTGTTCATTTCCATGAAGTAGAAGGAACCTCTCTCATCCAAAAGGAACTCAATAGTTCCTACACCAATGTAACCAATAGATGCTGCTGCAGCCACTGCTGCATCACCCATGGCCTTCCGCAACTCTGGTGTCAATGCTGGAGAAGGAGCCTCTTCAAGAAGTTTTTGATTACGTCTCTACATATATGTCACGTCAACAACATTTTATGTCAGTAAGCTAGTTATCTGTTCTAAAAATTAAGAGGGAGAAAGAAAAAACAATAGGGAACATTGTGCTGCCAAAATTCCGGTTAAAGTTTAGCGCATTCCATCCTGCAGCAATGATTTGAGAAATAGCCACTAGCCTAGTTGTCTTTGTAAGCATATTTGCTCCTTCTAACAGAAGGATGCAGTATCTTGATGCTATTATCATTAGTAAGATGCTTTAATTACCAATCCAAATTGGCAATAAGATCTGTTGGAGAATCATAGTTGATGAAACCATGAAAAGTTGAACTTGTATGTTTTCATATGTATAACTTCAGTACTAAAACTAAAGATTTTCTTTTAAAAACTTCAGTACTAGTATTAATACTAAAGATTTCAATGCACTTATTTGTTTTCAAGCTTAGCTTATTTTTGGATTTTGAGAAGTAAAGTTTTCATATGTATGTTTTCAAGCTTAGCTTATTTTTGGATTAATACTAAAACTAAAGATTTTCTTTTAAAAACTTCAGTACTAGTATTAATACTAAAGATTTCAATGCACTTATTTGTTTTCAAGCTTAGCTTATTTTTGGATTTTGAGAAGTAAAGTTTTCCCTTGAGTTCAAATTGACTATTTAGGCTCCATTTAGTTGTTATTTTGGCTACTTATGTTTATATACAAATACTATAAGAGAAGATCATATTCGTTAAAAACAATCAAAGGTTAAAGTGAAACACCAATTTAAACATCAATTGTTGATTCCATATTTGGGCGGAAAAAGAACTTTATCACATGCTTGGACTGCAAGGTGTGTCCAAATGTTTTCAGCCGTGCCCATTTTTATTTTTATTTTTTAGACGTGTCCTCGCATGTTCAACAAGTATTTTGTCATGTCCACGCCACACATGTGCAAAACTTGGACACTCCCCTCATAAAAGTGTTTATACTTCATAGCATGTCATTCATAAGCGATTCATTGAATTTCATGTGTTCTAGTTAAACTTTGGAGTAGGAATCCTATATCTAGTAGATTTAGTAGTTCCCTAGAACCATTATAATTCAAATGGTTATATTTCAAGATGAATTTAACGTATTAAATTATAAGGATTTTAGTTTATTAAGGTACGGATGCCAAAAATCACTCGTTTCCATTCAAAGAGAAATCACATGCGCTTTTTTATGACTATCAAACCTAATTCTTGCCACAAAGTACCTATCAACTTCCACCAGCCAATCCATTAGATCAACCAATAAATCTTAATGCCTAATATTATTGCTGCCCAGGATCTCCAGCAAACCTATTTCCTTCAGTTCCAGGCTTCCAGCAATCGTTTGAGATAAGTTTCAATTGTTACAAACCTGATTTGGTTCCTAAACCCTAACCATAATTCCTATAACAAGCAAGTCTTAAGACCCTAGTTTTCTGACCCTATTCCACCATACACATGGGTAAGCAAACTTTTTCAAATGCTTCCCACATTACAAAGAATTTGGAACAGAGAAGCTTTAAAAGAAAATATAACTAAAGATGGTCCTTTTTTCTTTTTCTTCTTTTTTTCTCTCTTTTCCCAATGTTAAAAGTGATTTCTTTATGAAATGGTTTGCTAAAACAAGATGCAGCAAAGTTGTGGACTAAGCATGGTAATAGTACCTGGATGCTGCAGTCTCGCTCACCAAAGTGAACAACATTACCATATTTATCTGCAAGAACCTGCAAGAGCATACCATATAGCATAAGAAAATAAAAAACTTGCATGTAGTCTGTACTCTATAACAGAGAACAGATGAAGTAAAAGGACACTATGGCTTAAACACAGGTCAGTAAGCAATGCAAGCCACAAATCTTCCAACAGGTGAAGCCAACAATGGAGGCTAAGGAAAACATAATGTATTATCCTTGCACATATAATGTTACAAAACATATGATTTTGCCAAGAAAACATTCTAGCTACTAATGTAAACAACATTGGAAAGATCTCCAGATTTACATTCTTTGGATTGAAACCCAGGAAGAGGGAACTTATACAAGCAGAGACTAATAACCTGGAACTCGATGTGCCTCGGATTTTGAATGTACTTCTCCAAATAAACTCCATCGTTTCCAAATGCAGCTGCAGCTTCACTTTTGGCTTGCTGTAACGTGTAGAAATTAGATTAAAATCAAGTGCAGACACACTTCAGTTAGATAATGCATGCTCCAATCTTTTTGAAGAACATTAATTTATATATCCAAAAGATCTAACTAGCATTTTAGAGTATATATAAAAAAATGAAAATTTTCTCACATTTCGAAATGCTAAAAGAGTTATTTTTTGATACACAGGCTATGTAAAGTTTATTTTACACAACCAACCTATTTTAAGCCTAAATCCTAAACTTTGAAGTTTGAACCCTAAAAAACTAAACCCTAAATTCTAAACTTAAACACTAATTTCTAAACCCTAAAACCATGAACCCTAAATAGGACACGAACCCTAAAATTGGCAAGCTAGTGTATCAACATATTTTTCATGCTAAAAATGAAAGTAATTGTTTGGTAGACAAAAGAAACACTCCTGAGAAAACAGCAGTTCCCTCAAGCTAGTAGCAAATTTTCTCCATTTTTTTCTCTGTTTCTCAACAAAAATTGGTACTAACCCAAGTCTGCCATTTAAAGTCAAATAAGGAAAAGGTGTATTCCATAATTGCATCAGTTATGAACTACCTCGGGAGGAAACATAGAAAGCAGACACGAGTCAAATGAGAATCTGACTTATGATTACATAAATTAAATAAAACCGACTTTGAAAGGGAGATGTAAAATAATTGGGGCAACTCATATTTGAAGTAATACCTGCAGTAACTTCACAAACTCATCAGGCTCTTTAGCAAGACGCATTCCACGCCCTCCACCACCTGCAGTGGCCTTGAATATATAATAGAATAAAAAATAAATTAAAAAAGGTTCAAAGGCTAAGACAGATGTTAATGCACTTTCACAAACAATGGTACCCTCTTGACATTTCAAAACATATTTCATAGCTTCCTTTTGATGGTAGTGCCAAGAATAAAAGATTTTGCCACATCCTTTAACAAAGAAACATCGTTGAAACACTATAATTATTGGAGCAATAAATTAACACCTAATAATGTTCAAAGGCGATCAATAGGAGGTTTTTTGCAATGATTTTCGAGAAGTTACAGCCAGAGAAAAAAAGGTTTATGAACTCTATGCTAGGATAGGACTCAAAAATCAAAATATTCAATTTAAAAAGTTGAAATGACCCTTCATTATTATTCACGGCTCCACTTTACAAGGAAGTCTTCTCTTCCTAATTTAGGCTTTTAGGTTGCTTTTCCAGTCAGTGTGCATGCCAGCTAAATTTGTTTCCTTTTGAACACTTAAATCTTGGAACAAACCAAAAAGAATGAAAAATTAAACAAAATATTCTAAACAGAGTATAAGTTGAATAGCTAGAAAAGGGGCACCAAATTCGCATGTGCAGCCAGTAAGTTATACTGACAATATAGAACATAAATTGATTGCTGGGGAGCAAAACAATCACCTTGATCATCACAGGAAAGCCAATCTCGTGGGCAAGCTTGATTGCTTCCTCTGTACTCTTTAGAAAACAGAAAGTTAACCAAGGAACTACAAACTGACTATGAATACTATGTTTGAGCTGCAAAAAAGGCATTGACCCATAATATAATACCTGTAACAATCCATCACTTCCTGGAACAGTAGGAACACCCGCATTCTTCATTGTTTCTCTGGCAGTTGATTTGTCGCCCATAACACGAATACTGTCAGGCTGCCAAAGCATAGTCAGAATTCATTCTTTTAATTTAGGACTGAAGATGAGCTAAAACCAAAAAGTATCCAAGCCGAACAAATGAACTAAAACAATAACATCAGTGTTTAGTTTAAGGGTAATTGTTCTATACACAAGCGCTTGTGGAAACTTTTTTACACAAGCGTCTTAGTTTTAGGGGTTAGGGACTCCGTTTAGTGTTTAAAGTTTAGGGGTATAAGTGTAGTAGTTTTGAATTTAGGGATTGTTGATAGAATTTTGGGTTTAGGGTTAAAATTTAGGGTTTATAGGTTAAAACCTAAATCCCCACCCATATTACCCTAAAACTAAACCCTAACCCTAAACCCTAAATTCTAACCCTAAATCCTAAACATGAACCCTAAATTCTAAACCTTTACACTAAAACCCCTAAACTCTAAGCCCTAAACCCTAACCCTAAACCCTATAATTGAGGCGCTTGTGGAAACAAAAAAATTCCACCGCCAGTGTATAGGATATTAATCCTTAGTTTAAAACCCATCAAACTTATAATACACTTTTCCATTCAGAATTCTGATGAAAATCCTGAATGCATGGCTTATAAGCAAAAATAATTAAAAGAAAAAGAATCTGACTACATTAAACAAGTCTCGGTGATAAAATTTCTAGTCTAGTGACCACAAGACGTAGCAGACATAGCTCACAAATTGTCAAGTAATCTGATTGCCAAATAGATAAATTTATTTTGCAGTGATGAGTTGAAACTAAATGCTGGAAGCAAACAATTCCAACTAAGAAAGACTAAAATAACTGCAGAAAATTCAGATTCTAGATAAAACACCAAAAGCGAGCATTCAGGACAGGCAACCAATAAACGAAGATATGCATCTTCTTATAAGTGGATCTATGAACTGCACACATATATAGGTAACTAAAATATAGAGTTATTAACTGATTTTCTATGCTCAGTATCCATTGCAAGCATCTAAAAACACTTTTGTATTGAGGTAGTTCGTATTAACAGATGGTTAATGGCACCATAAGGTATCCAATATCAACCGCCTGAATAGAAAGCACAGGTCATAACTCTATATATCAACATGTTATCCACCATTACGCACATTCATTACTTTTAAGCAGGAAAATGTCATACCGAACTACTCATTCCAATTAATTAGGAAGAAAAAAACCTAGTTGTCCACTAATGAAATTATTCTCACATAACTTGATAGTTGTGTACTTACATTAGGCCCAATAAAGTTGATCCTGTGATCTCGGCACATTTCTACAAAAACTGCATTCTCAGCAAGGAAACCATATCCAGGATGAAGCATGGTACAGTTACGACTAATTGCAGCAGATAGAACATTTGGAATCGATAAATACCTGAACAAAAGACAGTCAAACTGAATAAATACACAGACCCTGAGCACAAAAGCATGGCATTGGTATGCTGTGATACAGAATGCCAAAACAAATATAAAGCTAGAAAAAGCAGATAACAAAATCATGGCATGTGCATCAAAGAAAAAGAACAAAGAGATGTCTTATATATGCTCAATAAAATGCTTATGGCCACTAGAAACAATCTGAAGAGAATTTATACACTTGATTCTTCAAATGAAGACAACAAAATACGCTTCATGCATTTGTACAACTGGTCCTATTTGGCCTCAAACATATCTACAAATTTAAATTGAATTCCAAATGAAGTTGAGCTTCCAACTATTAAAAGAAGCAAAGAAGGTTGTAAAAATTTACCAGACAGAATCAAAACTAACCTAAAATGATGAGAACATTCTGAATCATTGAATAGCCACATGTAAGTTACTTACATTTAAATCTTCATACAACTTTCAGTAGTTTTTCATGCATTATAGTTAGTTGAATCTTATCTAACAGATATAATTTAAATCAGTACTTTTTTCATGTATTATAGCTGGTTGAAACTTATCTAACAGATATAATTTAAATCAGTATTTTCATCTCAGAAATTGCTTCATTTTCATTCTTCTTAATCTCCGTACTCAGGAAGTACGGATCTCTAATTCAATGAACACATAAAGATCAAACAAGGAGCATCTAACATGTGTAGCAAATAAATGGCAAACTTCGATGTAAAAGTAAGACAACTATGATAGAAGCGTATGAAGGAAACCATAGATGCTCAAGATATGCTTACTTACGATTGACTGCTAGGTGCTTCGCCTATGCAAACTGATTCATCAGCCAACTTCACATGAAGTGCATCCTTATCTATTGTTGAATAAACAGCAACACATGGAATTCCCAACTCATGAGCTGTTCGGATTACACGAACAGCGATTTCTCCTCTATTTGCCACCAAAATTTTCTCAGCACGGCATGTAGCACCAAGAGCTCCTCCACGCTTGCTAGATTTACATCTAACTTGGGTTGACTGAGCTTTCTGACTTGGAAAGTTGATTCTGCTTCCCACCATAAAGGTACACTGGGAACTCTTAATACCTCTACTTCTCCCCAAGAATAAGCCCTTGAATAGAAGAACCCATAAGATTAGCCATATATCATAATCAAGCAACTCATAACTTTGACGAAGCCTAAGGATATGTTAAAAGTTTGTCCCTCTAGTAGAGACATTCTGGAAATGTCTGAAATCAAGCAAATAACTCCAAGAACTAATGCATATAATTTATAAGTTACATCACAATTTTGTAGAAAACCATTAGACATGAATGAGTTAGATAACAGTGATTTGATTGGTGAGTGTAAAATTTTTATCTCTCGCCAGAAAAGCATGCTCCTTTTACCATATTGGCCATACAAAAAGGCAAGAGGTTTACCAACAGATATTGTTGGGAATAAGCAAGGTTGAAGAATTGCCCATACGAAAAATCATAACCATTAAACGAGGTATCGGAGTTTTGAAAAAAAAAATCGTTCTAGGAAACTAGAAAATATCGAAGCATTACCGGAATTTGTTCTAGGAAACTATACCCAATTTCCAAAACTACATAGAAGAAAGAAACTATCAACCTATACATTTTTTATGAGACCCATTGAAGCAAGCATCAAAAGAGCCAAAGTGAGAAAATTTTGATCCGAAAAGGGCAGAGAGACTTACAGGAGACGAAGTGACAGATTTGCACATAGTGAGTGAAGCATCCATTGCCATTGCAAAAGGATATGCCTGCAATAACAAATACTAGCCATTTAAACCAAAGCTTCAGCGTCTAAGCATAAAAAACAATTAGATTTAACGTAACACTGAGAAATAAAGAAAGATACCGATTACCGAGCTTGAAGTGAAGAAGAACGAAAGCAATGGAGAGAGAGAAAAAGGAAGTGAGAGCTAAGCTAGGGAAACAGAGGGGTAGAGAGCGATATGGATAATAAGCTGTCGATGGAAACGAGGCAAGTGTTTGATTGAATGCTCCGCCTAAATGGTTGGGGGGCAATGCATCAGGAATACAAGTCCCAGCCTCCCAGGTCCAAAACATTGTTTTATATGTGGATAATACCAAAGGGCTTGTGTATCTAATTTATTGGTTGATTAATTTAAATTAAATTGAATATTATATTGCGGGGCAACCCTCCTAACCAATTTATTAATTTTACAGGGTCTATCTCATTATTATAATCACGTGTATCTAATTTATTGGTTGATTAATTTAAATTAAATTGAATATTGTATTGCAGGGCAACCCTCTTAACTAATTTACTAATTTCACATGGTCCATCCCACTATATCGCTCTCTTTTTTTTGAACGAAGCTAGTTGTCTGTCCAAAAGAATTATATTTTAACACAGAATGTATGAATAAAAAATTACATAATCCTTACTATTCAAACTATACAACATTTTTCAAAAGGCTTAATATCAAAATAAGTGTCCAAATGTAGAACTGAGGTTTTGATATAATATTTGAAAAATGTTTTGGACTAAAATGGAAAGATTTTAAAATATGTTTTTAGTCAAAAACAACTTGAAAATATGTTTTAGGGTTTTTAAAGCTCTGGAACGGACTTAAAAGTACATTTAAAGTAGTCAAAACCGAGTATTTTAAGTGACAGTATCGATACAGTGAGTACCGTATCGATACACCTTAGGGTTTTCAAACTACAAGAATTCCAGTAGCTAAAACACGTACCGATACGCCTAGCCGTATCGATACGATGTATTTTGAAATAGCCCAACGGCCATAAATGGTACTATTTCCGACGGCTATAAATGGTACTATTTCCAACGGCCATAAATGGCACTATTCCAACGGCTATAAATGGTACTATTTCCAACGGCCATAAATGGCACTATTCCAACGGCTATAAACGGCTCTATTCCCAACGGCTATAAACTGCTATATTCCCAACGGCTACAAACTCATTTGGGACTATAAATTGAAGGCTGGAACACTTGAAGAAAGTAAGAGACAACATCCAAGCTTCATGTTCAAGAGAAATTGAGTTTAAGTCTTTATTTTCTTCATTTCTCTTGTATATATTGTATAGAGAGTGTTTTTCATTGTTTTTATTCTTTACACTCTTGTGAGCTTTAATTTGTGTAAACACCCACCTAGAGAGGTATTTAGTTTACCAAACAAATCCCTTGTAAAAGGAGAGGTTCTAGTTTAGCCTTGAGAGAAAAACTAGAGTTGGTTCTATCTTAGCCAAGTTCAAAAGATAGGGTTGTAACGGTTTCCTCCTGAGCCTGGAAAAGGGGACGAATTCATTGTTGAGTGAATTGGGAAATCCTTAGTGGTGTGCTAAGGTAGTGGATGTAGACTCGGTTGAGTAGTCGAACCACTCTAAAATCATCGTGCAAATTTTCTACCTTTCTTTCGGTTTTAGCCAATTCAACCACAAAACATTTACAACCCTCCTTGACGGTTTCGGTGATCGATTCGAGCGTGCAAAAAACCCAACACCAAACTATTATGTTTTTCTCCTTTTAGGTGCCTAATTTTTTTTGCGCCTTTTAAGTGCTCAAACTATCACCTTTTGCCTTTTTAAGGTCAACTGAGGCACTTATTTTGACCAAAATAATAGTTTGGGCACCTAAAAAAAAAATGGGCACCTAAAAGGGAGGAAACAAGATAGTTTAGGCATTATTTTGGTATTAAGCCTTTGCAAAAAAACTATACAATATAAATCTCTAACCCTAAATCATAAACTTCGAACTCTAAATATTACCCTTAAATTCTATATTCTAAATCTTACAATTTAAACCGCTAAATCATAAACTCTAAACTAAAACTTAAATTTGATAAGTTTGTGTAAACTTTAGTTTACACTGGTGTATCCAAATTTTTCTCTGAAATATGTTTTAACTATATAAATATAATAAATATAAAATATTATT
Organism: Hibiscus trionum; assembly: GCA_030270665.1. Taxonomy (NCBI): domain Eukaryota; kingdom Viridiplantae; phylum Streptophyta; class Magnoliopsida; order Malvales; family Malvaceae; genus Hibiscus; species Hibiscus trionum. The sequence continues at coordinate 5,566,825 of BSYR01000016.1, forward strand.
TGTTGATGTGATATATTTGACCGGTAGTCAACTAATAATTTTCATCCAAAATATATCATTTTGATCAAAATTGAAACATTAAACTAAAGTTCTTTTAAAAAGTCAAAATGACTAGTCAAACAAACATTGAGCACATATTTAACATTATGTATTTACATTTTGTAGAACTAATGTTTTGATATAATAATTGAAAAATGTTTTGGACTAATTTGAAAAGAATTTAAAATATGTCATTTAAGTCCAAACAAATTGAAAATAAGTTTGAGGCTTTTTAAAAGATTTTGGTAAAGTTTTTAATGCTTTTAAGTAGTCAAGCTTGACTTTTTAGCAAGTCTGTACCGATACGGTATACCTCGTATCGATACCCTTTTGCCCAAGTTTTGAATTTGTCAAAACCCGTACCGATACGGGTGAGACCGTATCGATACGGATAGGGATCGTTTCGATACGCCCCTTAAGCATACCGATCCCTATTTTAACAACCCCAACAACTATTTTTCAACGGTCTTTTAAATGACATACCGCACCGATACGCCCTCAAGCGTATCGATACTCTTAGGCTAGCAAGAGCCCAACAGCTAGTTTCTGAAGAAGGGCGTACCAATACGGGTCCTCGCGTATCGATACGGAAGGCTCCATAACTGCATTTAATATGGGAAATAAAGTCTCCAACAGCTCCAATTCAACCCCAACGGTTACAAACTCAAAGAGGAGTATAAAAGGGACCTCCAAGCATCTAGTAATAGTTAATGTTTCATTTGTCAAACATCATATGATCACAAATATGTCTTAGTGCTTTAAGTGTCAATTTATCGTATAGACAAACACTAATGAGCCAAAATTGTTATATTTGCTCAAGTGTTTTAAGATTGGGTGAGAGCTTAATTGTGCAAACAAATACCTATTAGAGGGATTTGAGTTTGCTTATTTTTTATCTCTTTGTAAAGAGGGTTTAATAAAGGCTTTGGGGAGAAAGCTTGATCGGTTTGTAAGGGTTTCCTCCTAAGCCTAGAAAAGGGGACGAATCAATAGTGAATTGATTGGAAATCTTTAGTAGGAAGCTAAGGTAGTGGATGTAGACCTTGGTTAGAAGGTTGAACCACTATAAATCATCTTGTCTTTATTCATTTTAGCTTCCACACCTCTTTCACCTAAAATTTCACTTCTCCACCATTTGACGAGCAAGAACGGTCGAAGGAATCGAGCACCTAAAAACCCAACACATTTTTTCCAATGATGATACTTTAAAAGAATATTTACATAAAAATATTAGAAATAGATTTAATATCACTTTGAAATAACATCTACACATTTTTTATAAAAAAATTAACACTATAATTTAAATGGTATCAATTTTTTTAATCTTGACACATTAATTTAAAAATTTTCTCGCTTCACACTGGTATCATTAATGAAGAAATTTTAGGAAGAAAAATTCTTTTATAAATTTTATATAAAAGATATTAAACATAAATTTAATGTCAGCTTAAAATAATATTTACACTTTTTTTAATTCCGACACTATACTTTAAAATTTTCTAACTTAACCACTGGTCTCACTAATGAAGAGGTGGTGGTAGGGTAACTAAAAGACCTTATTAAAATGATACTAATAATTGAAGGATTGAAATAGAGTGTTTTAAATTCTAGGGGTCAATTTAAAATGAAGTTATAATTTAGGAATCTATTGTGCGATTAACTCCTTATTTAAATGTTTAGTTCTAAATTTATTAACAGGTTTCAAATAAGAATGAGAAAGATCAAAAAATGCTCCGAACTCCATAAATCTAGCCTAATACCCTTTGACTTCCTTTAAACTGTTTTAAAAACTAGGTTTAGAATGCTAGACTGGGATTTTGGTCCATGTAAAATGTCAATGAATTTCCATTCGTGATCATCAGCAGCAAAATGCAGAATTTAACCTCACCAAGATCAATACTAGTTTGAAGCCCTTGGCTAAGGGTACTGCAAAGACATCGACGAAAATACAAAAGAATTTTAGTAATTCGAAGAGGCAAAATTGATGGTTCAATTTAATAAAAAAAAATTAGTCATTAGAACTATGCAAGATTCATTTACGTAATTGATTCATTTTCGCATGATATTTAGTTGATATTAAGATGAACAAGTAAAAAGTGAGTTCAAATCGCTTTGTCTACATGATATATACACATTGTCAAAAGGTTAAGAATATTTATGAATAAATATTATATTGTAGTCACCTTTAAACTGTTAAAAAAAGTGGGTACATGTGGCTATGTGTTCATAGTGTTCAAACATTACAAATTGATCAAAAGTCTGTTGTCACAGTGTAAATTTCCAATGGATGCCGCCTGCGGTGCCCACCCTAAAAATTGAATCTTTTTTTATTTATTAAAAATAGGATATTAATACGAGTCTAGTTAAAAATTCCTTTAATCTTAAATGAGGAAAAAGAGTACTCGTGTTAATATGAACAAGAAAATAAGATTAACTCGACAAAAGAAGCAAAAGACGATAAATACAAAATCAATAACCACAAAGTAACAGAGTTTGGACAAAGCTTGGAGACGAAGAAAAGATATTTTCACCAATAGTACCACTCTTGCTCGCCTTCGCAAAAAAAATGAATCTTTTTTATTATTATTTATTTTATTGAATGTCCATCTTAAAATTTTGTTTGTGACTACTCATATATAAACAATTTATGTTGTTAATATATGTGTGTCCAAGTTAAAGACATGGAACTTTCCAAGTAGTCTCGAGCAAGTCCTCTTTCATTGAACTAACTAATTTTGCAAAGAATATTCAAAGCAAAACTAGGAATCAACTCTCTCCTGCAATCATGATAAATGAATAATTATTAGCGTTTCATATAAATGAAATTATCTGTTACAGTATAATCCAACGTAGCCCTCCAATCCTGGATCGAAAATATCGAATAATTGAATCCACTGCTATTTTCTTTTATGATTTTGCTTTTATCTCAATCTGCACTTAAGAAGAACATGTTCTTAAGAACAAAGTTGTCATAACCCTTCACCTCATTCCCACAAAAAAATTGTATTGCGAGATACTTTTATTGACCGAATGGTAAAGAATGCTCGTCCACTTTCATCTTATGTGAGTTCAACTCTCAATATTTATTTTGAAAATTTAAACATCGCTTTATTGTGAAAATAGAAATTAGTATTGCATTAATTATTATCAGTTGGGCTTAAAACTAAAAATAGGTGCCTAAAGTATGTATTTTTTGAAATTTAGGTGTCTAAAGTATTATTTTGTAAAAATAGGTGCCCAGAGTTTCAAAAGTTATAATTTTAGGTGCCTACAGTTAACGAGTGTTAAAAAAACTTAACCAATCAATGCTTTACATGTGACACTAATTTGATTTTTTTAATTTTTAAACAAAACACCCAAAAAATTCAGTTTATCATAAAAACCTTGAAATTTTGAAACTTTTACAAAATAGTCCTCAAACCCATAAAATTACACAAACCTAAACCCCCAAATCGCCGCACCAAGGCGGTCATTTCTCCCAACACGGCGTCGTCGGAAACGACGAACGTCATGCGAGCCGAACGTCAATTGATGTTCGACGTTCGGCTGCACGTCATTACACAATGGGAGACTTTGGTCGGATTCAATGGTTAAACTAATATTTTATCTAAATTTTAAGAGTCAAACTGATATTTTATCTAAATTTTAGTGATCAAATTAGTGTTTTTATTTCAAGTTGATGTTAGAACCATAAAAAAAACTTCAATTTTTTTGTCTAAAATAAATTGTTTTGCTCCCTCCTATGCTCGTACTATTCCTTCCCTCGTCAAAAAATCCATCCTTGCATCTAGATAATAATAATAAAAATTATAGTTTGAGAAGGATTTTAAAATGTTTAAAAGTTTGGAGACTAATTTAGAATAAAAATTATGATTTAAAAATAAAATTAGAATATTTAAAAGTGCAGAAACTAATTTAGGATGAAAATTATAATATCGAAACGTGCAATGCAATTAACTCTAATAATATAGACGATGACAGAGAAAAGAAAGAAAGAGAGGTGCGGTCCAAAGGGAAACCCAATGGGCTGAATTAGAAATGAGTAGTGTTAGCCCAACAATATTACGCAATCGAACTGGTCTTCTCTGTTGATGCCATGATCTGCCTCTGCCCACACTCGAGAATCATCATCGTCACACGCCTACCTAATTCTTTTTTCGCAATGTTTTATAATGGCTTCTTTCGAATCAGAACAAACTCTCATGGAAAATCATTTCTTTACTTGATATAATTATTATTATTGTTCATGTAAAATCTATCTCCTCGTCTCCCAAGTTTTTCTTACTCCAATTCTGATAGGAGCAAATAAAGAATCGCAACTTACTAGCTTTCTTCATATTTGAGAAGCAGCAGCAAGAAGAGCCAGCTGCTGCGAAGAGAATTCAGGATCTTATGCATCGATTTTTTGACGTTTCCTTTGGCGGTACTTGATCATATATCCACCTTCTGATTGAGGTCTTCCTCCAATCTTCTTTTCTTTTAGATCTCAATTAATTGTTGAAAAAATTAAGGGTTTCACCCTGCTTGATACAGTGCAGGTATTCTGATCGGAGTTTTGATATAGGATGGCGGATTCGTCGATAAACCCCTCGGTTGTGGGGGCAAATGGAATTGACGAAACATCACCGGATTTGTTGAAGAACACTCCATCTAACATTGCCAGATTGGAGGATTTGATAGAGAATTGTAAGGGTCGTCAGATGTATCTTGCGCAGACAAGGAGTCCTTCAGACGGGGGTGATGTCCGCTGGTACTTTTCCGAGGTTCCTTTGGCTGAAAATGGTCAGTTTTTGCTAAATTTCAAACTCTAGATTTTTAGGTTGCAATTCTTGGCCTCCATTCAATCTTGTCCGTCTTACTAGCGAGCCATGTTTGCACTTAGCAGTTAGCTATAAATTCCAATGCATTTGAAACATTTAATCAGATTTTTTTTGTTCATTGTAAATGTATGTGTATTAAGGAATCCTAAGGAGTACCAAGTTAGAAGTTGACATAATTGAGGGCCACTAGTTGAGAAGAAGGTTTTGAACTGCTTTTTGCCATGCAAACTAGGCAAGATGATATCAACGTTTGCTTTATATGTTAGCTTTGTGCAGAATTTGAAGGGGCAATGAATGTGAATTCTGCTGGTCTAATTGTCAAATGAATGTGCACTTTGTTAGTGTTGTTGTTTTTCCCTTTCTCTTTAGATAGTTTAGGTTTATCTACTTTTTGACGAGATGGCACTTGGACTGAGTTACCAAAGAAGGAATAGTTCATTGAAGAATTAGAATTTAATTTCTGATCTATTTATATATTTTTTTAAATAATAATAAGATGGACTACTCCCAAAGTAAGAATCAAGCTTAACTGATAAGAACTAGGGATATTGGAGAAGTTGATGGCAACGGCAACTCTGAAACAATGGTTGTCAATACATTTGCCTCTAGCCACTAGAATGCGAAGAACTCACCTGTTGCTTTACAACTATTTGAAGTCGTTAGTAGGCAAGAAAATGTTTTAGGTGGAACTGATGTAATAGGTGCATGTCTTAATAAGGGCATGGGAAAGAGGAGACAGATGGTTGTGGTTGGCTGCAGGTTGTTAGGAGTCATTGTTCCAGGTTTTATGTTGTTATGTAGCTTCTCCTCGCAAGGATATTTGCAGATTTGTTCTTGATTCCTTCTGAAGTAGGTATTCCATTTTTGGGTTATACATACCTATTTCTATGTGCTTCAGCAGCCATGCTTGTTATTATTTGCCTATATTTAATAAAAGAAGATTCATTTTCTAGAACTGGTGTTATAAATTTACAACATTATTTGGAACCCCCTCTCTTTGTGGCTGTAGAATAGCCCTTTTTTCTATGGGGAATAAGGAGTTCGATTTAATTTTTAATGACACATTTTTTCTTTTGCGTTTTTCTACAGAGTTAGCGCCCTCAAGTCCTCAAACTGAGATAGTGGGAAAGAGTGATTATTTTCGTTTTGGGAGGAGGGATTCTCTTGCAATAGAGGCATCTTTCTTGCAGGTCCTCTTTTTAAACCATATTTATGTTGCATGATTAAGCTGCTGTTCCATATTAGTCTTGGCGCTAGACCTCTTTCCCAACTCTTGAATTTTTATGGAATTTAATTGGGCTATAGCACTTAGTTTATGATTTATATGATTACAACTTTCACCTAAATACCAGAGCAGGTTAGTTAGGTTAAATAAGGAATCAGATTTCTTTTTCATCATGTTTTATCTTGGTACTATTAAAGAAGAGGTTTAAATCATTTTTTCTATGAAGTAGTTGTCCATCAACCGGCTTAGGCAATCTAAAAGAAGGATGACATTAAATATAAACTGGTAGGATGAAGAATTGGAATGGCAACCACGCAAATAGGAAAAAAAGCCAATATCTCCACTTCTATTTCTCCCATCTTCTTGTTCAACAACTAGTCCCAAACTTAGTTGTAAAAAGCGCGCTTCAGTCGCGCCTGAGGCGTGAGGCGCAGGAAAAAACGCCTCCAATGGCTGAGGCGAGGCGAGGTACAAGAGGCGCTTGGAGGCGCGCGCCTCAAGGGCTTTTCGCCTGAGGCGTGAGGCGAGCGCTTTCGCGCTTCTTGTAATTAGAAGAAAAAAAAACGTGAAAAAGAAGAAAAACATGGAAAGTCTATTGAAGAAGATGAACAGGAGATGGCTTTTGAAGAAAAAAAAGTCGTGTTTTACTTCTATCTGTTGAGTGGCAGAAAAAAACCTTGGGCCTATCAAAATCAGTGAACAGACAAAAACACACCTCCTTACTTCCTATCAAAAATATCAAGTCTAATATTGTCTTTTCATTATCTTTTTATTAGGATTTTGTTATCATTATTATATTATTAATTTTGTTACCCAAATACTTATTCTAACCAAGAAGTTAATATTGATTTTAATATAAATCAATATAATAAAATAAGATTTATTTTTAAATATTTATTTATTTAAATAAAATATTAAAATTACATATTCAAATAATATAATTTATTAATATTTTAATATATTTATTTTTAATACTTTTGAAATTTACATATAATTGAAATATTTTAATTTTTTAGCATTTATATTATAATTATCATATTTTTAAGTATAAAATATGTTATATAATTAATTTATAAATTTTTAAGATAAAAAGGCGCCTCACCTACGAAAGGCGAGCGCTTTCGCCTCACGCCTCGCGCCTCGACTCTAGGGGCCTTTTACGCCTCAGACCGCCTCACGCTTTTTAAAACCAAGGTCCCAAACATATAATGGAGGCATCATGTTTGTGGCCAGTCCTGGTATTGGTCTTATACAAAACAGAAAATAGAAATACCTTTCTGCTATCAGATGCTCCCCGAGAAAATAGAAATTTTTCCTGATACATATAGTGAGTTCCTGAGAAATTTGTCCCCTTGACTGGCATAGGCAATCTAAAAGCAGGATGGGATTTAAATCAATGTCTCCACTGTTCTTTCTCACTTTTTTTTACTGATGCATCTAGCTAGTCCTTTAAAACTTGCTCCATCGACTGGCTTAGGCAATCTAAAAGGAGGATGGGATTTAAACAAAATGGCAGGATGAAGAATTGGAATGGCAACCCTCAATATAGAAAAAGCCAATTGCTCCACTCTTCTTGCTCCTATCTTCTTGTTCAACAACTAGTCCCAAACGTATAATGAGGACATCATGTTTGCATCCAGTCCTGCTATTAGTCTTATACGAAGCAGAAAATAGAAGTACTCTTTTTCCTATCATATCTGATATCCCCCCCTTTTCTTTTTTCTGATACATCTACCAAGTTTATGAAAAATTGATAGCGCCTTAGAATTATCTTCTTATTGTATTTTTTGAGACTATCCTTAAAATTACCATATCCTCCCTATTCTTGTATACTTTAGATGGTGACTATTCTTTGTTCATCTAGTTATTTGTTTATGTTTTAACAGAGAGAAGAAGAGCTACTATCTATTTGGTGGAAAGAGTATGCTGAATGCAGTGAAGGTCCAAGAGGATGTAGTAGCTCTAAAAAGAAATTGGACATAGGAGAGGATTCATCTTCTGCAAAGGGTTCTCAATCAGCCCAACTATATACATTTGAAGAAGAGAGGGTTGGTGTCCCTGTAAAGGGAGGGCTCTATGAGGTATTTTGTTCTTATTCAGGCTTCTGCCTCTCCCAACTAATCTGATCTTTGTATGTGATACTTTGGAGTGAAAGATCTCGTTTCCTTCAATGCAAGTCTCTTATCTAACAAGATGAAGTTCTTTTTCCATAGCCATATGTCTTTCTTAAAATAACTAAGTAACCTTTTTATTTCATAATTTAAACGGTTTTTATTTTATTTTATGTGATGTTATCTCACATCCATCGAGTATTGGGTTTTTTGTGGTCCTATATTCAAGTCCCCCCCCCCCCCCCCCCCCCACCACATACTGCCAATTGGTTTTTGGTTGGGTGCCAAACATTATATTAGATTTTTTCAGTTGTTTTTGCCTAACCCCATGTGAGGTTGATGACCCTCAATGAGGTTGTCCATGTTTAGGCCCTTCTTGTGCTGCATGCGAGAGGGAGTGGTTCTATCCCACATCTACTAAGTGTTGGATTTCCTATGATCTTATATTCAATTGGGCTCTTCCTCGTACTAGCAATTGGTTTTAGTTTGGATACCGGACACTTGAGATTCTAGGCTTCATTCATTATTTGAAGGCATTTCTTTTATTGGTTGGTTATAGTTAAGCTTTGATATCATGCTTAATATTTAACATGGTTATGGTAAATTGAAGTTTTCAATTCATACGACTTTTCCTGTGTTAATATGTTGTCGTTTGCACATGATTGTTCTTATCTCTTCTATATTGTTTAGTAAAATAACTATTTAATTGTACATATTTCCTTTTTATCTTTTCACGCGTCTTTTTTATTCTTTTGGTATTTATCAAGGTATACGACCATACGCGCTCATTGTGTGTGTTTACGTGGCTTGTTGAACGAGTACAATTATCAATTCTTGTGTCCGTACGACACTATATTCTGTATTTGAAATTACCTAAATAGGTGGCTATGTCATGCATTCATTAATTTGTGTATCGCTCTTTAAAGCATTTTATTGCCAGGTGCAAATTATATATGGCTTTGATATGTTTCAGCTAATCACGTTCTTTGATATGTTTGTTGACAGGCGTGTTGTTTGTATCTGAAGCTATGTCTTTTTAAGTTCCCATGCCATATGCTTTAATTATCTTTCATAACGATGAGGATGTGTCTCATCCTCTGGTCCATGTTGTTACATCATTTCTTTTGTTGATGTGCTAAAATGACATATTCATATAGTTGAGCATTTTAAAAATAATTTTCTGGGCATTATCAAGCAGTAGCTTTTATTTGCTCAAATCAGCTATTATTTTTTTAAACTGATATGATGGAAATAATGCAGGTAGATTTAGTTAAGAGACACTGTTTCCCTGTATACTGGAATGGGGAAAATCGGCGTGTTCTAAGAGGTCACTGGTTTGCTCGTAAGGGGGGATTGGATTGGCTTCCACTTCGTGAAGATGTAGCTGAACAATTAGAGATTGCATATCGCAGCCAGGTTTACTGCAACATTGATGTTATAAGACCCTATTTTCTCCTAGTAAATTTTAATTTACTTTGACTGCATTATCTATTCCAATATAACTCCTAGAACTTTTGCTCAAATGCTGACACCATGTTGCCTCTCAAACCCGTAGATTTTGAGCACTATGTGATGGCTTTCCAATTGTTTCCACCATAATTTTCTTATGTTGTGCTTGTTTTAATTGCTCATTCTTGATTTCTTTCTTTCCTTTGAGTTGAACTTGGCTATAAAAAGCATCTGTTTATTTATTTACTTAGTTTTATAAATATACACGTAATAGCTGATGAAGTTAGATTTGTTCACAGATTTGGCATCGAAGGAAATTCCAACCATCAGGACTTTTTGCTGCTAGAGTTGATTTGCAAGGCTCTACCCCAGTATGTTTATAGTTTTCGAGAAAGGGACAATATATTCACATAAATCATAGTTTATAGTGCCTAAAACTATCAGGTCTAACACTGAATGCAGGGACTTCATGCCCTTTTTACTGGAGAGGATGATACTTGGGAGGCATGGCTCAATGTTGATGCTTCTGGTTTTACCAATGTTATTAGTTTCGGTCGAAATGGAATCAAGTTAAGACGTGGTTATGCTGCATCTCAATCACCCAAACCGACCCAGGTTTTTCCCCTCTCTTATGCTATAACAGCACAAAACAATACATGCTTCAATGTTAGATATGCTATTATTCAAATTCCTTGTGTGTGGGCCTGAAATTGGAACATTGTTTGACATTTTTAAAACATGGTTTTCTTATGTAGGATGAATTACGTCAAAGAAAAGAGGAAGAGATGGATGATTATTGTTCTCAGGTATGCTTTAGAGCATTTTGCTTGTTGCATAGAGTCCATGTGTTTTACTTACATGATTGTGTAAGATGTATATTAGTTTTTATTCATACTCTCTGATATAAAACTTTATAAATAAAAGGAATTTCATAAAATTTCTTAAAAACCATAATTTTGGTTCTGCGTTAAAATGGCTGCATTGAACTGTTATTTCTGTTGAGGAGGTCATGGCATCATATCTTTTCACTTCTTTTTATTACTGTACCTGAAATGAACAGGTAATGAGTCAAGTCTTCTCTACTAATATCCTATATTTGAAAGTCGCTCATTACTATTTGCCTGGTTGACTACATCTTAATTATGACTTTGCTGAAGCCTGAAATAAAATGTTGCTTGATGCAAATCTTATGGTTCCCAGCTGTTGGTTAGATGGATTTATTGCTGGTTGTACTTGTACTATGCTAAAGTATGCATTATTGCGTGAGTTTATGATCCAGCCCCACTCTCTTTTTTTGGTTCTTTAATACTGTTTATTGTGGTCTACATGTACTTCTCCAATTGTTAATCTAATGCACACTTTCTAAGATGATGTTTCGTTACATGGTTTTACATTAGCAATTGCCTAGAAAATAGTGGACTATTTTCTTCACTATATGCTTAATTTTTTGCCTGCAAACCTTGGATGTGATGGATATTTTCCATGGAAAATATATTGCAGATTTGTTGCCTGAGTGCAATTTCAAAATTGTTTTTAATGGAATCCTAAGCTTCATGTTAAGGATTGTAACCAGATTCCTTTTTTTCTTCCTCTAATCTGGTTTTGGTACAAATACTGTGCTTGTGTGCACATATGAGCCTGTCTTTCTGTTTATTTGAAGTTTAGAATAAGACTGTTTAAATTTGTTCTAGGTTCCTGTTCGACACTTGGTTTTTATGGTCCATGGTATTGGTCAAAGGTTGGAGAAATCTAATTTAGTTGATGATGTTGGCAACTTCCGACATATCACAGCAAGCCTTGCTGAGCGGCACCTGACTTCACATCAGCTTGGCACACAAAGAGTCCTTTTCATCCCATGTCAGGTAATAACTAGTTCACCTGTAATGATTTTGCATTTCCTTTCCCTGTTTAGTTGTTACTTTTATCAAGAAGAAAGCTTTTGTAATATATGCACTAAAAAAATGTTCTGAGCGGAGTATATCATCCCATATTCTGTGCAATACTCTTGCCAATTTGACAAGATGGACACCTTTTCACCAATCTCTCCACATCCTCGTACATTTTTGGCCAAAAACATCGATCCACGACTAACTTCACGGTCTTGTGCTTCCAAAGTGTCATCCTTAGCAATTTCCATGATGTACCCTCATAATCTGCTCACGTAAAGAACCTTCCAGAATGCACAAACGATTACCTCTAAACATATACCCATCATGTAACTGATAAAGCATTTGTTCACGTTTACTTAACCCTTCCAATTCAGAAATTACGGACCAGTTTTGTATTGGTTCCTCAATTCTTCGAAGCTTGTCACTTCAACACTCAAACGTCAACAGTGAAGACCGTCTACTAAGTGCATCTGCCACAACATTAGTCTCCCAGTCTTGTACTTCACCGAATAATTAAACTCATTAGCAACTCCACTTAGCATGCCGATCTTTGAGCTTTTTTTTTAACTAAAAATTCCAATACTTCATGATCTGAGTAAACCGCAAACTCTCGATAAGCCAAGTATGCTCCCAATCTTGAACCACCCTTACCAAAGCATAGAACACTAGATCATAAGTCAAATAGCACTGTTTAGCATCCAATAGCTTCTCACTAAAATATTTAAAGGGTCTTGCTTCTTGGCTGAGAACAGCCATAATTCCCACCTGAGATGCATCACATTTGATGACAAATAACTTCTCAAAATCTGGAAGTACAACGACAGGTGCTTTTGTCATCAAAATCTTAGCTTCTTCAAAGGCCTTTTGGGCTGATTTTGGTCGTTCAAAGCTGTCCATCTTCAAACATTCAGTGATAGGGCTTATAACAATGCTGAAATTCTTGATAAACCTCCTATAAAATGAGGCCAACTCATGAAAGCTTTGAACATCTTTAAAATTTTGCGGTGTTGGCCATTCTCTAATCGCACTGACCTTCTCTAAATCTGGTTTGATGCCATCAGCAGAGACAACAAACCCCAAAAAGAAAAATTCTTCACACAAAAAAGTGCCTGATGGATCTGGAGAAATAATGATGAAATGCAAATTTAAGGACCTTTCTGTTAGAGTAATTCGGTTAGCATTGCTTTGGTTTTTTAATTTACCATCATTAATTTTTAGTTGTCTGCTTTTGTTTGTTTTGACCAAAGGCTTCATCATTTGTGATAGATAAAACGAAAGACCATGACTTGTAATTTTTTTATTGGTATAAAATAGATCATGAAGCCCAACCTACAAGGAAAACACGCGTCTTAGCACTTTTAATGTCTTAAATCAAATGCTGTAGCCATGGAGGTGGGAAATTTAAGAAAAAAATACTTTGTTCAACATCCTGGCCTGTATTAGCTATCTAGTCTGCACAGGCACTACTCTCTCCCTTGAGCATGCTGCACTGCACCATTTTCTCATGAATGTTGTGAAATATCTTCTTTTCAGTCGAAGGATGCTTAACTTAACTCTGTTCTTACTCTCATTTCTTTTTACTTGGTTCTTAAAATGAAATTTTCATTTCTTTCTTGTATTTTCTGATGTTCTCTTTTACATGGTATACACCCGACTTCTGTGTTTCAGTGGAGGAAAGGCTTGAAGCTCAGTGGTGAAGCTGCAGTTGAGAAAATCACACTAGATGGTGTGCGGGGTTTGCGTGTTATGCTGAGCGCTACTGCTCATGATGTGTTGTACTACATGAGCCCTATATACTGTCAGAGCATTATTGACTCGGTATTGTGTTTGCTATTATACTTTTAATTCTTTCTTTCATTTTTATGTCTGCACAATTATCTGAAAAGGCTTCCTTTTTAGTTTATGTTCCGGATATCATCACATATAGCTCTAAATAATGGAGGAATTGTAGAACTTTTCAAACAATTTCAGCAATTTGAGATTCAACCACTAAAAAAAATACTTTAGCTCAAGTAATAAACTGTAACTTTTGGCTTTTCCGTAATTAATGAAGATTCTCATAGGGAATTAGCTCTTGCAATTTTGAAGGGTTTTCCCTTGGATTTCTAGATTGCATCCTTAGTTATTTAGCACCTGAACTGCTAAGAAGGATTTCAGTTTCTCGTAACTATGTTTCCTGAAAACAAGGAATTTGCATTAATCTAAAGAGTTATAGGAAAAAGATATTGAGCTGCTTCCCCCTTACCTTCTCAAAAAGCAACCATATGAATGTAATTTTCTTACCTCAAAAAAGTTGCTTTATTGAAATTTCTAAAATTTTAATTTTCCAAAGGAGATGAGTGTCATCATATTAAGAACTAAATATTATCTTAGATGCTATTAGAATTAGTAATTTTGTTTCACAACGACACAATGCCATCTGCTTGTTTGTTTTGGTAAAAGTTATTATTATACTAATAATAAAGTCCCTAACTGAGTTTGGTGTCACAAGTCAAGTGACACAAGTCTGTTAGGTAGGAAATTACTCTTTTAATTAACACAGAAATTGAAAAGAGAATTAACTCATCATGTTGATGTATTTTTCTCACAGAGTGGGTGTGCATAGATCTAGTATATATAGCTGAGTGAATGAGTTTGGTTATAAATTAAATGGTACCTACTTAGTTGAAAACATTACATAAAAATTTAGTAAAATAGTAAAATAACATAAAAATAAAGTACCTCCATTATTTCCCTTCTTATGTATTAGTATTGTGCCACATTGCATACACTTATTGTTGGTTTGGTCAACTTGGATGTTGGAAAAGGAATAGATTGTAGATTTCCTCTTTTAGCATACAAATCAATGATCTTGTGAAGAGAGATGGGAGAACTTTTATGCATCCAAATGTAAGAAATCTGCGTTACATTTGCAGGAAATTTATGTATGAGAAACAAAGGGAGTCGGTATAGGTTCGGGCTAACATTAAATATTAATTGCAGGATGTGCTTTTTAAAGCAACTTATTTATAGGCAGGAAGGATGGGCTCTTACTCATTAAGTTGGGAAAGTGTGCATTTGTTTCCTGGAAGTTAGTAGTAGTTGCAATAACCAATAATAAGCTAACTGTTCCTATCGCTTTTTTTCCTTAATGAAGCTAAGCTACCTTACATTTCTTTTGATTTTTTCGGGCTTGTTTTCTGTTTGAATGTCTTAACTTCTTTCAGCTTTGGTGGGATTCCTCAATAAAGTAGGGTTGTTACAGTCTGAAAAAATTTAATTCTGAAACCAAATTAATATGTAATTTTTTTTCCTGCAGGTTTCGAACCAGCTAAATAGGCTTTATTTAAAGTTTCTAAAACGAAATCCTGGTTATGATGGAAAGGTATGTGTCTAGTTGAAGGAGTATGTATTGCCTGTCTTTCATACTGTTTTGACCTTGTTTGCACTCAATGCTTTGTAATTGACATTAATTCTGTTTAGGTTTCAATATATGGACATTCTTTGGGAAGCGTCCTCTCCTATGACATCCTATGCCATCAAGAAAACCTCTCCTCCCCATTTCCAATGCAGTGGGTGTATGAGAAAGACTCTAAAGATCTGGAATGTTCTCCTGATATGAATAACCAGTCTTCTAAATGCAGTTCTTTGGCTAATCTAGAGGAAAAGAACTCCACTATGATGACAAAGGACACAGTGGATTGCCTTGGTGAAGACATGATGATTCCACTACCAAATCCATTGGTAATTGAAGGACTAGCTGAAGATAAATCCTTAATGGAAGGACTAGCTGAAGATAAATCCATAGTTGAAGGGCACGTTGAAGATAAATCCTTGATTGAAGGACAAGTTGAAGATAAATCCTTAATTGAAGGGCACGCCGAAGATAAATCCTTAATTGAAGGACACTTTGAAGATAAATCCTTAGTATCAACTAAAATTAATGCGGCAGCTGAGGACACTATGCAGAAAAATTGTAAGGAGGATGTGCTTCAATTACTTAATGATTTTGGTGGAACCCCTTGCCCGGAGGAGGGTGGGTTATGTGAGGCTACAGAGGTAGAGATTGTTGTCTCAGATGGTCTTTTGGAGAAAGATACCGAGGAAGAGAATGAAAAAGCCAGAGATACAGATAAAACAATCAAAATGCTTAGAGAAGAGGTGGGAATTTAAATATACATAAATAAGAGCAACATACACATACTTATGCATACAGGAAGGGTACCTTTGTTTCTGTGGATACTGTTTCCTAGGCACATGCATATGCAACCGAAAATATATATTTTTCTTTGGCTTCCATGTTTTTCAAATTTTTAATTGAAAGTTTCCCCTGCTTCAGATTGATTCCCTAAAAGTGAAAATTGCTGAGCTGGAATCACTTAACTCTGCCGATACTGGTGGTATGCCTGATTGAAGGACTTTTATTTATTTATTTCTGGGTGGAAGGAAACCTCTATTCTTGATATTATCGTTTGGTTCATTCTTATGGAGAAAATCTTACGAGTTTTGACGTCTTGTATAACAGAAAACGAGGAGATGATTATGCAAAACCCACCTACATTGCAGAAGTCTGATCAAAAGCTACCACTGAAGCTAGATGATGCAACAAAGAGTTATACCCCCCATATCAGATACACGAAGCTTGAATTCAAGGTATGCTGAAAAGAATATTAACATTTTTCCTTTGACTTCGTGTGAAAGAGTAGTTTCTCTTTAAGATACACTACTTTTCTTATGTTATTTTAGCTGTATTCAAAGAAAAACACAAACATACAACCGAGGAAATCCTTAGCAGAAGAAAAAAGTTGATACATTAACATGGTATGTAACTTGTGACTGATTCAGTTCAAATGTTATAATATCAGGTTGACACATTCTTTGCAGTGGGATCACCCTTGGGAGTGTTCCTCGCCCTTCGCAATATCCGTATTGGACTTGGTAATGCTTAAATTTAGAAGCCTTTTATGTGCATACTATTGGTGCATTTAAATTCTTTAAGTATACTTGCAATATATATTTTTCGTTCCTAGTTTGTAAGGTTTTAGTGTTTTATTCTTTTTTATTTTTTACTAAAGGATGGATGCTATTGGCTGTTGAAAGACATAATTGTCATATTTGTTATGAAGTCACGGAGTTATGAAGATTCTAATGAATGATTTTACTTTCTTTTGGTTGTTTCTATTTATTATGATATACCCGTTCTTTTGATAAATGATCTCACTTTATTTTGTTCTTGATTATTTCACTTTATTCTTCTAATGGCTTCGCCCAAGTTTTGATTTTTAATCGGTCTAATTAAATTACTGCAATTTTTAGTGTGCCATAATTTTATTGTCCTCAATTGAGGTGTAGTATATTTCTCACTTGATGCTTCCCTCGTGTCTTTTTGTACTTTATAACATGCTTGAGCTGTTAACAATTTTCTCTATATTGCAGGCAAAGGGCAAGATTATTGGGATGAGGAAAACATATCTGAAGAGATGCCAGCTTGTCATCAAATGTTCAACATTTTCCACCCATTTGATCCTGTAGCATATAGGTTGGTATTAGCCTGTATGCATTTTTTATCCATTATTGGAGCAGAGATTGTTGAATCCTTAGTGGATGGTTCATTCATAGCTTGAAATGAGCTTCTTTTGTTTGCCACATCTAAACTGGCAGAATTGTGAAGCTATACTTGGGTGTACACAAGTTTGATCTTTTCTCCACTTATTTTTAAGAGATGGGTGTACGGTGGGGGTGAGGATGACCCATTCTTGCTTTATGAGTTTGATTCGTTGATATAATGTGTATTGTATGTATCTTGTATGCCCACAACATGGCGGAATCCTTAAAAAAGGGGGGAAATGACTAAAAATTTGTTTATTTGCTTTGCTATCCTCTTTCTTTCAGGACACGGTCATCTTGCTCATCTTTTATTTGTGATCATAATCTGTCCTAAACTTTACAGAGCGTTTTGAATTTGTGCAGAGTAGAACCACTTGTTTGTAAAGAATACATCACTAAACGTCCTGTCATTATCCCTTATCATAAAGGTGGAAGAAGGCTGCATATTGGATTTCAAGTAAGGCCTCTGACATACATAAGTTTTATGTTTTTCCACTTTCTCATATTCTTCCTCTTTGGTGCATCTTTTACCTTTTCTTCCCTTTCACTGTGTACCCTACCCATGTTTAGCTTCAATCCCTTAAATTTTGATATGATTGTTTGATATGTTTAGGAATTTACCGAACGATTAGCTGCTCGTTCTCATGTAGTAATGGACCATTTCAGTACTGTAAGGGTGAGTATAATTAAACTTTCCAAGTTAATATCTTATTCTTTGTTACATATGCAAGCTTTATTTGGTTCCATCGCTTTGACTTTTATGGACAATGATCTCAAAATACTCTGTTCTAGATTTGGTCTAGGTGTGAATTTCATGGTTATTCCGGTAAATTGTACATGCATTCACGTATAGAGCAATGGTCAAAATCCATTTTGTTTCTTCTAAGTGGCCAAGTTCAAGGATTAGTCAATCTCATTTACTTATTGTTTGTTGCTTTGGAATGATATAGCAATAATATTTGGCAGAAGTTTAATTTTGTTTAGGGCTATTTCTACTTGAAACTTTCTGTGTGTGTTTTTCTTTTCTCCAAAGCTAGAAGAAATGCATGTGTTGACAGTTTCATGCTGAACCCAACCAGGTTATAATGAAGTTTTTGTCCTTGAATGGTTCAGGCTCCAAAGTAGGGGTGAGCGTTCGATCGAGTCGAGTTAAAAAATTTCGAGTTATTCGAGTTTATGCGTCATATTTTACAACTCAAACTTTATTTGAAATTTTTTCGATTCGAGTTTAAGAAATCCGAGTCGAGTTTTCTAGTTCCTATAAAAATTTAATTGTAATTATTTATCATGTTATAGTACAATTTGATTCCAATTTAAACAACTTTCTCTAATCATATAAGATATGCACATATATATTTTTTCATGTTTTTTCATACTCCCTCCGTCCCATAAAAAATGTCACTTATTGACTTTTTGAAAGTCAAAATTTTTAAACTTTGACTATTATTATATTGAATATTTTAAATAATTAAATTTTATAAAATATATATTTGAAAACTACTCGATTAGAGGTTTTTAAAATATATTTTTTCATATTTTTATCAATGATACATTCTAAATAATTATGAGTCAAAGTTGAAAAAAATTGACCTAAAAAAAGTCAATAAGGGACAAAAATTGTGGGACGGAGGGAGTATGTGGCAATATTTCTTCATATTTTTATATATCGGTATATATATATATCATAAAAAATTGAGGGACTCGTCTAGAACTTAAAATTAAATCCATTAATTACTAAAAATTTCGAGTTATTCGAATTTCCATTTTACAACTCAAACTTTATTTGAAAATTTTTTGAGTCGAGTCGAGTTTATGCAATTTCGAGTCGAGTCAAGACGAGTCGAGTATTTTCGCCTCGAGTCGAGTCATTCGGTTTTTTCGAGTCGAGTTTTGCTCACCCCTACTCCAAAGCATTGGCTTTCAATATTTTAGAAATTTATTCATTAATAAGTAATGAATTGAAACTTGAAAGCATTGTCTATTAAAAGCAAGAGCATCTAATTTACATGTGTAGTAATGGCAGATCTACATGTAATGTAGTCTGGGCCAGTGCCACCTTGAACTTTTCAAATTACCTTCAATTTTCTTAATTTTTATGAATTAGTCCTTAAAATTTTGTAATATTTATGACTTGTGCCCACCCTCAAATATATTTCTGGGTCCGACTGTCTGGTCATGTTGAAGTTCCAAACTGTACACATACATTATCATACCGGTTTCATTTGAGTTCTTAGTTGCCTTGAATGTTCTATAATACTTAAAAATGCTGTATTTGTTGCATTAGGGTTTTGATATTACAATTATAATGTATCGTGAAACTTGAGTCTCAATTGAAACATGGTTTAGGGTCATAAGAAAATTATATCACTAATTTACATTCGTTTAGTTCTGGTCTGGTAACTTCTAGAATTGCTTTGTACAGGCTAAAGTGCTCACAGCTTGCCAGTCTAGAAACAATGACAACCTTGAAGGTAATTCAGAGTTTCTCTACAACTTTTTGTATCACTCTTCATTTTAGTTCTTTTTTTATGTGAACAAGCAGCACCAATTGTGACACATGTTACCTTTGTGCTAACAAAATTGATTTGACCTAATATATTTGTACTGTATTTTATCTATACTCTTCAACCATTATTTTTTCTATGACAACAGAAGAAGAGGATGTAGAAGAAACAAGGGAGAGGTCATATGGTTCTCTAATGATTGAGAGGTTAACTGGAAGTGAGGATGGAAGGATAGATCATGTACTTCAGGTGTGTAATTATACGGGCTGATACTATTTGATTTCACCCCCCTTGTTTGTATGTGTGCACGCATGCATTGGTGAGTGTGAACATGTGAAAATGAGCTGCACATGAACTTTTGTCGTGACACTTTCCAGCTTGTGGTTGTTGGTTCTTTAGTTTGGTCTTATTGGTATCTAAATCTAGCACTGAACATTAGTCTATACAAACATCTGCCTCTAACTTATATAGCAGGCCGATAAATACGATTGTATGTATTTGGATTTGGAGAATGAAACACTATAATGCTTTAACTTGTGGTCTTTCTCAACTTCTTGCTGCTAGATATTATCATTCTACTTGTTTAGTCATATATTTGATTGAGAAATATAAATGAATTGAAAACTAGTAATTCGAGTTGGATAAGGAAGTACCAAATTTCAAGTAATCTTTGACAGAAAATGTTAAAGTGGATAGGGTTATGCCAATTTAAAAACAATGATCAAAATTTTATAATTGTCTGATCAAAGAAATTGTGAACAGTTTGGTTGGTTTTTTCCTCTTGTGCAAAAAGATGTTTAGTTTATGCTCTTCGTTGTGATTGCTGGTTCTAATTTTTCCTTACTAGTCTTTCATTTTCTCTCCAGGATAAAACATTTGAACATCCATATCTACAAGCCATTGGGTCACATACGTAAGATTCTTTTATCACTACATATACATATACATATACATATACATATACATATACATATACATATACATATACATAGTATTTGCAC
The DNA here is from genome assembly GCA_030270665.1 of Hibiscus trionum. Taxonomy (NCBI): domain Eukaryota; kingdom Viridiplantae; phylum Streptophyta; class Magnoliopsida; order Malvales; family Malvaceae; genus Hibiscus; species Hibiscus trionum. Next base: position 5,587,449 of record BSYR01000016.1, read on the forward strand.
TTAATTTACAGTGTAACATACCTCTTTCAAGCTGGAGCATAGATGTTAATCATGCTCGGCTTGTTACAGAGATACTTCACACGACCCCCAGCTAATAATGCTTTTGTGAAGATATCACCTAGTTGGTCTTCGATCTTCTCATATCCATTAGATATAAAATTTCTTGTATTTCATTTAAAGTGACAATCAATCTCAATATTTTTAGTTCGTTCATAAAACATTGGGTTTATAGCAATATGAAGGGTGCCTGACTATCACACCATTGCTTTGCTGGCAATGGAGATTTCAAACCAACTTTGACTATAAGATGATGTATCCACATAATCTCACATATTGGTTGTGTCATGCCTCTGTATTCTTACACTACTCTAGATCTGGACACATTCTTCTTTTTACTTCTCCACTATACCAGGTCTCCTATCTATTTTTTACTTGCCCAATTAGCATCTGCAAAACACTTGATATGACTGCCCATTATTTTTGTGCAAGATCTCTCGTTCTAGAGCTTGAACCCTGTGTTTGATGTTTCCTCATTTTTCAAGAATAAAATTGTATTGTTTATTCAAATTTTGATTCGTAAACCTTGGTTTAACAGAAACTATTGGAGGGATTTCGATACTGCACTGTTCATTTTGAAACATCTATATCGAGATATACCTGAAGATCCTAACTATGCCGTGGAGTCTGTTGGAGGCAGCTTAAAAGGTGAGAGTGCGTCTACGGGATGGTCTGATGAAAGAGAGGCTATTGATGAAGAACTTCCATTGACATTCTCGGACAGAATCATGGTGAAAAACTTCTCAAGCAAAGCTAAGAAATTTATAAAGAAGCCTTGAATGGCAAAGATTTCTTTTCTTGCTGTACACTAGAATCAAATGCAAGCTGAGCTAGTCAAGGAATTAATGCACCACCACCTCCATTATGATGTGAGTTGCTTTTGCTGTTGTTACACATTCGTCTTGCTGCCTTGCCTCTTTTCTACATGTATCGGGTTCTCAATAATCACCGGAAAGAGGTACGGAGTAGAGCATTTTATAAAATATTGCATCAGGGATGTTGACATGCTGCAGTAGACTCAAATATAAGTCTGCTTTCTGCTTTCTTTGTACATAAAAGGCAACACAGACATTTGCTCCAAGTTGTATAGTTTAGTGAACTTAGGTGGTTGATAGAAATGTACAAGCTTCTTCTAGTGCAGAAATTGTACGTAATATATAAACCGACGAATCTTGTTGGTCACTAACTTTTACAAATTCCTGAGTTTTCTTTCTATGAGAAGTTTTTAGTATGTTCATCTGCAATTAAAAATATGGGATTTGATCATATTTAGACCACGGTTTTATCATATTTGCTATGATAAACTTGTCATGAATATTAAGGGATTTTGTGTGTGGAATTTATGATATTTCTCTCGCAATGCGGCCTCCTCTCTTGCTGCAGGCTTTCATGGTAGAGAGTTAAAAATATACTTTTGTTTGGGGATTGCACTTCTCGGCAGGGATGGACCGATGGAGGGTTAGAGAGGGCGGTTGCCCCCTCAAAATTTAAAATTTAATATGATTTAGTATATTTTTAAAATTTTTCTATTAAAAATTTATTTTCATTATCTAGAATCTTATAAGTTCGCTCCCCTTAACATAATGTTGAAGTACGTCCCTGATTCTCAGACTGTGTTGTGCGTGGTAGTTTAAAGTTAATACTAAAATGATTTTACTGTCTTGGATGTTATGTCACAAATAATTTAAAAATTATAAAATATTTTAGAAAAAAACTAACATTAAGTATGTGTGGATTGTATGCGCTGCTAAAATTCTAGTGTTTTAGCCAAAAGTTCTTTTTTAGAAAATGATTTCTCTTTTTTAAAAAATGAGTATCAACTCAGTTTTAAAAGAAAAAACCATTAAAATATAAATATTGAGGAGTTTTGTGCTTTGAGAAAGGCATTTAAGGCGTCATACTTAGGGATGGGCACGGGTCGGGCCGGGCCGGGTTTTTGGCCCACCCGAACCCGACCCGAAAATATTAACCATAAACCCGAACCTGACCCGACCCTATCTTTTAAAAAACCCGACCCGACCCGAAAATAAATACCTTAAACCCGACTCCGACCCGACCTGACCCGATCTATATAAAAAAATCAATTTTAGGGACTAAATTGTAAAAAAATAATTTTAAGAGACTTAATTGTAAAAAATAATAAATTTAAGGACTAAATTGTAAATAAAAAATCAATTTTAAGGACCTAATTATAAAAAAATATATAAAAAAGGGGTATTATTACAAATATCCCTAAAAAAATTTAGGAGAAAATTACACTATTAGTCCCGAGTCGGGTCGGGTTGGATTTTTTCACCCTAAAACCCAAACCCGACCCGACCAGACCTCACCCTACACAAAAACCCGACCCGACCCGACCCGAACCCGATTTTTTCATGAAAATACCCGACCCGATCAGACCGGATCGGGTCGGAACCCGTCAGGTCCGGGTTCCGTGCCCATCCCTAGTCATACTAGTGAAATAGTAATCGACTTTATATTGATAGCATGAGTTGAGTTTTTTTTTTTTTTTTTGATATAACATGAGTGAAGATAGAAATCTCATTAAATGGAATTAAATAAAAAAAATATTTTTTGATAAATTGTAATTATAATCTTATTCTATAGGAAGGGGGCTTTAGCCTTTAAAGGAGGAAGGGGGTGTTCCTAGTGGGTCTAGAACCTAAGACTTAAGGAAAATGACTAAATGAGAGATAAAGATGAACAGCTTCGCTAATCGATCAAATGTACTTATTCAAATAAAATTATATATTATTTAGAGGGTTAAAGTAAAAAAATTATGAGAGAAGAATTAAAAATAATTAGGTTTAAGGAGTATTTTATTCACGGAGTTGTCTAAAATTAATAATATTGTTTCTTATATTTAATTTTATTAATTTAGTCTTTGAACTCTTTAAATTGTATTAATGTTATTTTTAGCATATAAAAACTGTCATTAATCGTTACGGTGTTAACATGACAATTAATTGTGCTGACATTATAATTCATCATGCTGACATAAAAAATTATTGTAACATGATAAAAAGATAACATTGATTTATCTTAAATATAGATCATAAAATATCAACAAAAAAATTGTACAGTAACTAAAGATTAACTCTATAATCGAATGAAAAAGTATCATCAATATCATCTGAATAAGAGATAAAACATATAAAAGATGACCATGTCTGGACTAAACTAAGTTTAGAATAGATAAACTTTAATTTGAATTAAGGCTAAGCTAGATTGATCCTATCAAAATTTTAATAATAAATCAACTTTTTTTTTTATAAATTTAGATATAAATAGTTTTTTTTTTTTTTACAAATTTTACCAAAAAATTAAGTTATTTTTAAAATGGTAGAATGGGTTCTTTGAATCATTCTGGGCCAGGCCCGAGATTGAATGAGATTTAAAAATTTCCTTCTTACCATATTTTTTTGGTAAACTACACCATGTAGGAGTGGTAATGAGGCGGGTCGGGGACAGTTTTGTATTTTTTATTCCGTTCCTAACACTTGCGGATATGGTTTTGAAAATCTCTATTATTCGTTTCAGGTATTTTTTTTTCGTCCTCATGTCCATCTCTTATGGATCTTCGCGGTTTTCGGTTAATCCTCGTACCTAAAAAATAAACGAAACTTAATGTTAAAATAAATATTCAACATTAAATCTCCAAAATTACAAACATAAATGATGAATTTAATTTTACCAACAACAAACAAACCATTTCAAAACAATAAAACAAGGCTAAAATATTAACTATTAAAACATGACAGTCTGCACTACATTTTAAAAGAAAATATGTAACTAATAATCTACAGTTCTAAATTCTGATCCATTTGTTCTAAAAGGAACTAGATTCGATAATACTTCCAACTATATAAATTACCTCTTTTAATTTTACTCGTACGATTTATGACAAATTTCTGAAGTCACCGCTATTGTTGTTTTTAGAAACAACCTGGAGTCTTTTTTTTTTTTACCTTTGCTCACTTAAAAATTAGTAACTCATACTATATAACTCCAAAATCAAGGAAATTTTGCTTTAAATGAATTTAGACTTTCGTATGGTTATAAAATTATAAGGCTCACTTTCTCATTTATCTTGTAGAATTTTTGGTGATTTTTTAAAGTTATTGTTAAAACTGATTTCTAAGAAATCTACAGCCAAATTTTTATGATCTTTCAACATTTAAATATTCGTATTTTTTAAAATATATATCGAAAACGATCACAATGTATTTTAACAAAACTATACTGAATCACGTTTACAACGATGCATATACCACTTTCTAATTATTTTTATAAAATTTACGGAGAATTTAAAAAACTTACTCCAGCCGGCCATACTCAGGTCATGAGAGATTAGATTTTTGTTAAAAATAAGTAAATTGCCCTTATAGTCATCCAACTTTGTGATCGCTGCGGATATTTTTCGGGGATCCCCACATGATTTATACGGGTACAGTTTAGATATAGCAATCTCTGTCTCCATCCCCATTTGAGCTTCGGTGATAAAACTTCCCCGTCCATGACCTCATGGGTGCAGATTTCGATTATTCCCCATACCCATCGGTTCGGATCCTCATAATTTCGAATATTCCCCACCCGATTGCCACCCCTACATCAATGACCACTCAATCATAAGTCTAATTCTATTTTGACCACCGACCTTTCAATTTTATCAATCAGACCATTAAACTATTTAAACAGAAAGGTGGCGTGACAAATAACGAAATATGTGTAATTATACATTTAGTCCTTATTACTTACATATTGTATCAATTTGGTCATGATTTTAATTAATTCAATAAATATAATCATTTAATCATATGATGACACATGTCATGCACTATAGGCATCACAAACAACACTGCTATATCTTCAAACACAAAACTTTGGATTGTCTCGTTTTGATCACTAAACTACAATATATTTCAATTTTGCTACTAAACTTTTGAATTGGTTTATTTTATTGGCTCGTTAAATCATTAATAGTCAGATGGTGTGTCATTTTTTTACTGTTGTGAAAGTAAAAGAATATATTTTTATTCATTTTGTGATGACAGGTGATTTTTTCCACCTTGTTTTCTTTCATCAAAATTGTTGTTTTTATGTCTTTTGCCGCTACCCTATACATTGAAGAACTCGCATCATCGTCCTCTACTAGTATATTAGTATAGATTATCTCAAAATCTCTTTAATTCACGAAATTAAACTTTAAAAATTAACAATTTTTTTTAAGTTTGAGGTGTTTGGTCGAAAATTTAAATGGTGGGAAGCATTCTTTTGAGAAGATAAATAATATACCTTGAAATTAACCTCATCGAACGACCATAAGAAGAGATTGAAGTAGTAAAAAGTCAAATCTTTAGAAGGATTTTTGTCCGTGGATTTCATTGAAAACATTTCAATCGGAGGAAAGAGGAGAAACATGGGTTTTTTGTATTGTATCGAACCTCCCCACATGGTAGCGATCCAACTAAAGATTTTGATTTCAGTGGGGACAACTATAATCATGGTAGCTACGGTGAAGTAGGCACGAGTATCAACGTCTAAGCCCACAGTAAACATATGATGAGCCCAAACAAAAAATCGAAAATGTTTTAGTATTGATTTTGTCGCAAACGACTATAGACAACGACTTTCGCAATGTGGTTAGGGGTTTCTGTAAAAAATGGAAAGATAATGATATGTCTAGCCACATTAAAAAATGAGCACCCCAAAGACAAAAAAACAATTCAAAAAATTTAGTGGCAAATGTAAAACTTTTTATATTTCAGTGACCAAAACGAGACAATGCCTATAGATCAGTGACTGTGTAGTTTAACCTAGTTTTTCATATCATTTACAACTGTGATAATTTTGTTTCCTTTTTTTTTGCCAGATAAAACAATTTCCAATCATTGTCCAAAACCAACAACTTAGTATAGAACTACAGATCATTGTGGGAAATTGAACAAACCCTGATACCAAGTATTTGACATATTTGGTAAGATATTTCATATCTGACACTTTATGTCTCATAATGATAGTATGAGTTAAAAAAGTCATTGGCATTACTCATTAGCATGCGTTTGAAGGTAGGATAGGACCCACTAGCCTGCACCTACCATGTAATTATCCAACACTGAGTTGCTTCATGCTTGTTTGCTTCAAAGGAAATTAATGTGTTCCATTCCATATATATCCATACCAAGCAATAATTATTGTAAATATTATTTCTTCTGCTTTAAACCTGACTCAGAAATCCCATTGGCCGATGTTAAAAGTTTGGAAAATTGCTTTGTTGTGAAAAAGACGGTCATGGTGGTAGGGGCAGGGCAGCGTAGCAAACAAGCCTGCTGAAATCAAAATGTTAAACAGAATTTGTCCACTTTAGACACTTTTGTTTATAATGAGGAAAATGATGATAATGATAGCTTCAAATGTTGGGGGGTGGGGGTGTTCTTAAATTAGCTTCAAAGCTAAGGCAAAATCAATTAAAGGGGAGGTAGTGAAAAGAAAGGGGGTAGGCCATTGCCAATGGCTACCACATTGCTGAGTGCCTTGCATTCTGGTTTGTTGAGGCACTGCACCTACTCCACCATCCCAATCTCATATATTTTCACATAAAGACAACATACTGCAAATTGTGCATGCTTTGTCTTTCCTGCTTCAGCATGACTCACTGTGGACCTTGAAACTCAACACTGCAAACCACTAGCCACTTAGCCATTGATGACCCAAAGTTGCAGCCATGGCACCCTGCTCATTGCTCTTAATCCTGCTTTTCTTTTCTGCACATATTGCCTTCCTTTCTGCTGTTACAGACCCTCACGATGGTGACCACTTTATCCTTTACTCTTCATTTCTTTGTGTCTTCCAGATGTTTGATATACATAATACATACACTTGTTTTATGAAATGTCTAGATTCTGCTTGACAGTTTCCATTGAACGTTCGTTTCTGCGATAGCATTACAAAATTTCATTATGCATTTGTTTCTTGTACTGGTGATATGCTTCAGTTGTCTAGTACTCAAATGAGAGTATATAACAAGGTTTCCACTAAATATTTGATCTGTAAGTGTCTCTATCGATTTGCGGATTTTGAAAATTGGTAGTTTTGCAGCTGCTGCTCTCCAATCTTTGAAGGATTCATGGCAAAATACACCTCCAAGCTGGGAAAAGTCAGATGATCCTTGTCAAGCATGGGAAGGAGTGACATGCAACAGCTCAAGGGTGACTGCACTGTGAGTGGATGGTCTTCTTTTGTTCTCTTCTAGTGCTCATTAACATATATACTCATGTGACCTCATTCTCAGAGGATTATCAACCATGGGTCTTAAAGGGAAACTAAGTGGTGACATTGGGGAACTTACTGAATTGAGATCCTTGTGAGTTTTCTTTGAACCCACCATTGAGTTTTCAGCTGAACTGCATTGTTCTATGAACAATTCTCATTCAAATCTACTAGCTTTTCCTCACTTTTAACATGATTTTACTGTAGGGACCTGTCGTTTAATCAGGATCTCACCGGCTCTCTGTCTCCACGTCTGGGGGATTTGGAAAAGCTGAATATCCTGTAAGAATGCTACTTTACTGATTTGATGAATCCAAGTTTCAACTGCAAGTATCGTCTCGGTGATATGAACTTGTTTATCTTGTTAAATTCCATTTGGTTTTCTATTTTTCAGAATTCTAGCCGGATGTGGCTTCACTGGTAATATTCCAGACCAGCTTGGAAATCTTGCAGAGTTATCCTTCTTGTAAGAGTGACCATAGTATTTATAAAACTGTATATATAGATTATATCAGTCACATAAGAAATTCTAAACCTTTATTCATCTTCATTTGCAGGGCCTTGAATTCGAATAATTTCACCGGTAGAATTCCTCCCTCATTGGGAAAGCTCTCCAAACTGTATTGGCTGGATCTGGCTGACAATCAACTGGTTGGACCTATCCCAGTTTCAACACCCACTTCCCCTGGATTGGACCTCCTTTTAAAGGCTAAACACTTGTAAGTTCACATTTTCAGCCTACCTTAACTTCGGTGTGGTTAATGTTCAGACCATTGAGTATTTATAAAGTAAGAGCTTCATTTTTGTGAATTTGCAGCCATTTCAATAAAAATAAGCTTTCAGGTACCATTCCCCCAAAACTTTTCAGCTCTGAAATGGTATTGATACACATGTAAGTTGGTATCCATATATACATACCATCCATTCATTCAGCCATCAATATAGTTTGTATGGCAACACAACACTCCTCCTAATGGTTCCTGGTGTTTCGATGACAGACTATTTGATGGAAATCAGTTTACTGGGAGCATCCCATCCACATTAGGACTTGTTCAGACTCTTGAAGTTCTGTGAGTAAAAGATAGGCTTTACTTCACTCTTTTAGTTTTCCTTTCTTAACACTAACCGCAATGTATCCAATCTGGAACAGTCGACTTGATCGAAATGCTTTGTCAGGAGAGGTCCCTTCAAATCTCAACAACCTTACTAACATCAATGAATTGTGGGTATTTAGTTTTACCTTCTCAGTTTGATTATATTGTGGTTAATGAACTCATTTCCTGGTGCAAAATGTGTTTCCTTTCAGGAATTTAGCACACAATAACCTTACAGGCCCTTTACCAGACTTAGCCTCAATGAATACCCTCAATTATGTGTAAGTCTAATGATAGGAGTTCTATTCTTCAGGTGTGCTGGTTTATTTTCTTCTCACAGTAATGAATCCTGAATCTTTGTCCATCTAATTTTACAGGGATCTTAGTAACAATTCATTTGACCCAACTGAAGCTCCAGTTTGGTTCTCGACCTTATCGTCGCTCACCACTCTGTGCGTATTTAGTCACCTACATTTATTCTTAGTCTTCTTCCAAATGTTGTGAAAACTCATGCAAAATCTCATAATATGCAGTGTTATTGAACATGGATCACTTCAAGGGCCTATACCAGAAAAGCTTTTCAGCTTCCCACAGATACAGCAAGTGTGAGTATTGGCTCAAACCCGAGGTCACATTTCACTAATCTTATTGTTTAAGAAAAGAGAAGGTGCATGATTCAGTTCAGGTTTTCTTGATCTTTCGACAGGAAACTACGGAACAACGCCTTCAATGGCACATTGAACTTGGGTGATAGCGTTGGCACTCAACTTGAACTTGTTGATTTGCAGAACAACCAGATTTCCTCCATAACTCTTGGATCTGGATATACAAATACTTTGATGTAAGACATTTCATGGCAGTTAATTTTCATCACCTAGAATGACTAGCTATATGATCACCCCAAACACACCATTCTTATTTGTTCATGTTATTTGATTCAGACTTATAGGCAATCCGGTGTGCACAACTGCGATCTCGAATACTAATTTCTGTCAGATCCAGCAACAAAATACAAAACCCTATTCCACCAGCCTAGCTAATTGTGGAAGTAAATCATGTCCCATTGATCAGAAGATTAGTCCTCAAAGTTGTGAATGTGCCTATCCATTTGAAGGAACATTGTATTTCCGAGGACCAATGTTCAGGGAACTGTCCAATGTGAATACATTTCACTCATTAGAAATGAGCCTTTGGGTCAAATTAGGCCTAACGCCTGGCTCAGTATTTCTTGAGGATCCATTCTTCAATGTTGATGACTACCTACAGATTCAGCTGGCACTCTTTCCATCCGGCGGAGAATACTTCAATAGATCCGAAGTTCTGAGAATTGGATTTGATTTAAGTAATCAAACTTACAAGCCTCCTCCAGAGTTTGGACCATACTATTTTATTGCTTCTCCTTATACTTTCCCAGGTAACTTTAACTTTACTATCAGGACCATAACTTTGATCTTTACGGCATAAGCAACAGATTGACAAATCGATTGAAAAATATGCTTCAGCCTCACACGGAACTTCTGTTAGCACTGGAGTTATCATTGCCATAGCAACTGGGGCAGGTGTTTTGGTTCTAGGCCTCCTCGGAGTTGGAATATATGCTATCCGGCAAAAGAAACGTGCAGAAAAAGCTATCGGATTGAGTAGACCATTTGGTAAGTAACACTTGGAATCACTGTTTTCCCTCCTAATTTGCCACTTATGTATTGATTTTCTGTATCTTCCAGCATCATGGGCACCTAGTGGCAAAGACAGTGGGGGTGCACCACAGTTGAAAGGAGCAAGGTGGTTTTCTTACGATGAACTTAAGAAGTGCACCAATAATTTTTCTGAAAGCAATGAACTAGGATATGGAGGGTATGGGAAGGTAAATAATATCCGAAATTTGCCAGAAGAGTATCATGAATTACTGTTTGGAACTGCTTAGATAACCTGCATGTCCTCTGCAGGTATACAGAGGAACGCTCTCCGATGGACAATCGGTGGCAATTAAAAGAGCTCAGCACGGATCAATGCAGGGTGGGCTAGAATTCAAGACCGAAATCGAATTGCTTTCAAGAGTTCATCACAAAAACCTTGTTGGTCTTGTTGGGTTTTGTTTCGAGCAAGGAGAACAAATGCTGGTTTATGAATTTATGGCCAACGGAACACTTCGAGAGAGCCTATCCGGTAAGTTTAACTTATGCAGAAGGTGTAACATGTGATGTATGTAAAGATGAAACAATGACTAGTAAATCTATGTCGGTCCACGAGGTTCATGTTCCTCATGGGAAATCCAAGGAAAGTGCAGATTAATGATGCATAAGCTTCATGATCAGCTCTTTTGATACCTGACATGGAATCATGTGTTGTAGGGAGATCTGGCATTCATCTTGACTGGAAAAGGAGACTCCGGATAGCTCTCGGATCAGCTAGAGGTCTAGCTTACCTACATGAGCTTGCAAATCCACCTATTATCCACAGAGATATCAAGTCCACCAACATTTTGTTGGATGAAAATTTAACCGCCAAGGTCGCGGACTTCGGCTTGTCGAAGCTGGTATCAGACAGTTCAAAGGGCCATGTTTCAACCCAAGTTAAAGGCACATTGGTGAGGACCTTTCAGAATGCTTCTGTTAATATCCATATCAAGACCAAAATGGACATAAAATGAAACTAGACCTCAGTTCTATTGACATCTTAATTTAGTATGACATAACTTAATATTGTTCATAATTGTGTTCTCTAGACTCTAGTTCGTTCATCGTACTTGTTCTCGGCTTACTGATTTATAAGTAATTTTTTTGCAGGGTTATCTTGATCCAGAATATTACATGACCCAACAATTAACTGAGAAGAGTGATGTTTACAGTTTTGGGGTGGTAATGCTTGAACTTATAACAGCTAAGCAACCTATCGAGAAAGGCAAGTACGTAGTGCGCGAGGTGCGAACCGTGATGGATAAGAAGGACGACGAGCACTACGGATTGACGGAGTTAATGGATCGAAGCATAAGAAGCTCAGGTAATCTACTAGGATTCGGGAAATACTTGGAGTTGGCATTGCAATGTGTTGAAGATTCAGCCACCAATCGTCCAACGATGAGCGAGGTGGTAAAGGCCATCGAAACCATCCTGCAAAACGATGGGATGAATACGAACTCAACTACTTCGGCCTCGTCCTCTGCCACCGATTTCGGAGCTGCAAAAGGTTCTCTTAGGCATCCCTATGCCGATGCATTACCTAAGAAGGATGTGAATGTGAATGAAAGTGATGCTTTCGACTACAGTGGTGGCTACACAATTTCTGCAAAAGTTGAGCCCAAGTAGGTGGCTCCATTGCCTCCTTCCTCGTCTTCATTAATTTTGTTCTGATTTCTCTTCTAGGAATCTAGATCACCCATCTCCTTTATATATAAAATGAAAGGGAGTTGCACTTACATATATTGTAGGATATATACATACAACTACAAGCAAGGAAGCTTAATTTAGTGAAATGGTGTGTGACTGCATTTTCATATTGTTGGTTTTACAAAGTGTTCATGTTTACCGCTAGATATGTAATAGTACCATTTTTTTTTGTATGAACCATCCTTTTCTGGATAAACCAATATTTTTAACATTATTCTTCTATATGTATACATATATATGGGATATGATCGAATTACAATGCAAGAGCTTTTAATTTTATGTGTTTTTTTGGATCATTAGACAAATAAAATGAATGACTGGGATATACACAAGGGCATATTTAAAAATTTAATATTGGTAGTTCACCAATTAATATAATAATTTAAAATTAATTTATACTATTATAATAATGTATTGACAAAGGATAATTGTTGTGCATGTAACGATCCGAATTTTCGCAATGCAAGCAAACATGATTTATAGTCATAGACATATTGTAACTTTTTTTGAAAATTTAAATCAAAATTTTGGCTAACTTATTTGGCATAAGTTAATGTATTTAACCGATATTTTTTAGGGGGCTAACAAATATATTTAAAATAGTTATAGAGTTATAGTTTAGATACTTGTTTTGACCAAAAAATAGTTTGGGAGCTCAAAGAAAAAAATTTAAAATAATTTAAGGGTTGATTTTTCATTTAAACCAAAAAATACTTAATATTATTAGGGTAAACTACATTGGTAGTCACTGAACTTTTAGGACGCTTTCACTTTGGTCAATGAAATCGAAATTTTTTATTACAGTCAGTAAAATTTTAATTCGATTTCATTACGTCCACTGCTGTTAGAAAATACTGATGTGACACGTTAAAGTCTTTTTCCGCAAAATAACCATAATTTTTCAAATTTACAACCGTCATCAAGGCCAAAATTTCGATGAACGAAGGTATCACCGATCAATCCTCGGTCACAACCGTGGGAAGGACTCGTTTGGCCAAAAGGTTAATATAGTTTGATTTCAAGTTGATCAGACGGTTAATAATGAAAGATCAAGATGTTAATTTATAATTCCAATTGAAATTTTTAGTTTTGATTCGTCAATGTTAATCGCCAGATCAACTTAAAAGTAAACTATGTTAAACTTTTGGTAAATGATTTTTTTACCGTTGGGATTGATTGATGATCGTTCCGTTAATCGAAATTTTGGTCTTGACAATAACTGTAAATTTAGAAATTATGGTTCTTTTTAAGAAGAAGACTTTAACGTGACATACATCAACATTTCTTAACGAGGTTAACGACAATGATCATAATGAATGTAAATTAAAAATTTAGTGACGGTAATGAAAAAAATTCAATTTTAGTGATCAAAATGAATACACCCTAAAAATTTAGGTGATTATCAATGTAGTTTCTCTTATTTTTTAATGGTAAGCCTCTTGACTTACCATACACAAAAGTGCATCCGCCCATGGATATATATGGAATAGAATCTAGTTACGCAATATAATAGAAGCATTAAGTGATTGATGAATGAGAATGATTCAAAAGAATCAATAAGGGTGTGTTTGGTTTCGGAGAATACAAGATATTTTTTTTTTTATTTTTTAAAAAATAAAAAATGTTAAAGAAAACATGTTTGGTTGTAAAATTTGTAAATAATTTTTAAAAATTAAAACCAAAAATGAGTTGAATTTTGAAAACAAACAAAACATTTTCACTATTTTCGTTAAAAATGTTTTAGAAAGGAGGAAAACATAAAAATAATAATTTTTAAATTTTAACTCTATTTAATCTGGGTTTAAATCCTTCTAATGTCGATTTTAGAACTTTGATTTATTTACTCATATTTTATTCTTATTATAATAATATATTTAATAATTATATTTTAATTTAATTATTTAATGAGTGATTAATTTTTATTTGATTTAAAGATCAAATTAGTCCTCAACGAAAAATAAAAAGAATCAATTAACATGAAACACACTTAATTTATGCAAAAAATCAATTTAGTCCTTTCGTAACGTTTGACCAAATTTTGATCATTAACTCATTGAAAACCAATAAAATGATAACGTGTGGCACACTCTGAAAGTGTTACGTCATTAAACTGTAAAAAATTTAAAAATAATTAAAAAATTTAAAAATTTTAAAATTTTAAAAATATTTTCTAATTTGGCCATTTATTAATTTTTTTATTTCAAAACAATCATAGTTTTAATTTTTTTCAATTTGATCTTTATTGATTTTTTAATTCAAATCCCAAACTTCATTTGTTATCGTTACAGTGAGAACAACCATAGCTGCTGTAGATCCCATATCTAATCTTCCTCCAATCCACGCGAATCAAGTTTTTCACTGGGATTTTACGCAATTTTAAAAGTTATTTTCTGAAAAATAAAAATAGAAAACAAAAATAAAAAATGTATTTTAGAACAAAAATACCCTAAACTTTTCTAATTTAGAGTTTTTGGTGCTAACGTTTTGGTAACTTGAAGGTTAACTCACATTCATTATTGATATACTTTTTTGACTTATTTATTAAAAAGCCCTTAAACTATCATAGTTTATTTAAATAATTCCTTATTTTTTTTTTACCTAAATAAGCTTCTATCCTTTAATGCATACTCATAGGCTCATAGCCATTGATTTTAATTTATGTTAATATTTTTATTTTATTTTGAAATACTTATAAATTTATTTTTTGGTATAACTGGTAATATTTAATTCATTAATTAATTAATTCGAGTTTAGTAATGTAAATGTTTTATAGATTTATTAATTGTAAAAGATTTATATAAATATTTAACCATACAACCAAATATATATAATTAAAACTAGTTTAACTTAACAAAATTTAAAAATAAAAATTATTTGCTTATTTATTGAGAAAAATAACGTTTTGTGTTTTTACAGTAGTATGTATAAAATATTTTGGGTAAAATTTTCATATACAGGTTGTGTACTTGCATTTTTACACTATAAAACCTAAATTTTTAATCTAAATCTTAAAAAAATAAACCCTAAACTCTAAATATCATGCCTTAAACTCTAAACATTAAATCTTAAACTTTAAGCCATAAACTAAACACCTAACCTCTAGAACTAAAAAATACTTGAACGTTAAGGTGATTACAAGTAGTATCTGTTTTGAATATACTCTCAAACATTTGACAATGCATGTTCAATCTTCCTGCTGCAGCTACTGGTGCTCGAACCTGTGAGCTATAGAAACAACAACCGTTCCCTTAACCACTAAGACAAGTTAGTTGGTACAATTGTTTTATGTATTGAATTTGCATGAAATAAATGGAAAATATATAGAATTTTATTAAAAGATAGCAAACATTAAGTACTCAACAACAAGGGGATGAACAATTTTACAAATCATCAACAAAATGATGATAATTTGGATAAGAAATCCATAGTTTAGCTATGTAATGATAATATCGAAATTGCATATTAAATTATCCAACACATAATGGTGAATTTAGAAAATTAAAAATAATCTAAAATATTTTTTAAATAGGTCTGCATATTTTCATTTTTTCCCCCATCTATACACTAAAATATTTTTTTAAAAAAAACTTAACACTATTCTAATCTATTTTTTTCAAAATAAGTGTACAATTACTCCGCTCTAGGACTATGTACACTTGTCCCACCCACAGAATGGATGAAAATCTTCTGTCCCTTAGCATTCTCCCTTCTATGTCCCCACTTTAAAATAGTAAGTTTAAGGGTTTGTGTTTAGGGTTTAAAGTTAGAGTTTAGTGAATTAGGGGTAGAGTGTATTTTTAAAGTGTAAGATTTAGAGTTTAGAATGTAAAAATTAAAATTAAAATTAGAATTTAAAATTTAATTTTTAAATATTTTTTAATATAGGGCATAAAAAAAAAAGCACGTTTAAGGGCATAAACCCCCCCCCCCCCCCCCAAACAGAACACACTTGCTTCAGCTTTGTTTGGATCCAGTAACATTGTCAATAGGTTGTTTCATAATTACTTCATTGTTAATGATGCCACTTTACATGTCTCTCGTTTCTCCCCAATTGTCTCAAATAAAGTTTAAGCCTTTAAATGTGAATTTGAGTAATTCGAAATTGTTAGTAATTAATAGATTGAATTTTAAGTTTAAGTCAAGTTTTTTAATTTTGTGTAATATATGTACATCACATATGAAAAATATGAAGCAATATATATGCATGTAGTATATGGTTATAAAAAGACAAAGTCGTTTAAATTGGAACAAATTAGTATCATAGCATTATAAGTATTTATAATTAAATTTGAACAGAAATTCGAACAACACAACTCAAAACTTTTTTAAATAAAATTTGAGTTATAAAATAGGACTTGTCAACTTAATTAACTCAAAAAAATTACTCGACCCAATCAAATGCTCACCCTTAATTCCATTGTCCTCAAAATCAAACTTGAAAGTTAAGGCATTTTTCATCATTCTCTTTTTATCGCTTCAATCATGCATGCTCCCTAAATTTTCTGAATATGATAAATATCATTTGGAGTATGAATTTGAACTATTTTTTCTTGATGTTCCTAATTATACGAAGATAAAATCTGTGGTAGATAATATTATGAGAAAATAACATACCCATCCCAAAATGAAAAGAATAACAAAAATGTATGTCACCTACTTCATCAAATAATAATAATAATAATAATAATAATAATCCACTAATCCAAACTTAAAACTCCATCAATTTGGACTGTAACCTTTTTCAAAGGAACTTTGTTGTAAAGAATCAAATAAAAGGTTACAGTCCAAATTGATGGAGTTTTAAGTTTGGATTAATGACACTTCCATGTTTGATACAAAACAATATTATATTTTTCAAGTGAGAAAACATTGGAGGGAAATGAATTATTCATTCTAGATTTCGATTCTTTAGAGTTTCATTTATATACTTCATACCTTATATAGAGCAAGTTTTTTTAAAGGACTCCAACATCTCTTGTTTTCCATGTTGGTAAACCTTTTTTAGTTTTTATTGATGTAGCCATTGTTCTCCAAGCATCAAAATCAAGATGGAGCCTAATATAACTAGTAAAGCAACTCATTTGATTGATATACAAAATAGCTTAATAAGGCAGGAACTATCAAATTATTAAGGATAATTTAACTATTATTATAATTCTGATATCACATGTCACAAAATTATTACCATCTTTCTAAAAGACATGTATGATAGGATGTGCACTGTGCAGCACCATTGCTTTTATATCACAAGATCTCTCATTTCTTTTTTAATATGGGATTAAAGTCCCTCGCATATTTAGGACGTGACATTTTTCTCAACTCAATCTTGTGACACCCTCATCACGAGTCATTCGTCCTCGTGATGGGCTATTGTCACGATTGTTCATTCTATCTACCCAACTTCTAAGACGCTCGACATGAATCGGACAGTTGAGGAATCGCTCAGATACCACTTATTACGAAGTCATTACTCTTCTCCTAGCATATTTATTTTACAATTGTTCTTAATTAAAATTCGAGAATTAATTTCACGTTAAATAAAAAAAACTATTTATTTCTTAAGCATAAATGAAGTACTAAATATGTAGTTTACTATATTTTTAATTTTCCCTTACATAGAAAGATATTTTTATGAAATATGATTGAATTAAAAATCTTGTTAGAAAATATCCACAAAATCACACTTTATAAAACTTGGAAAAAGTATCCCAGTAGGTTAGAGTTTAGACGGTGATGGTGCCCGTGCTGGGGATAGATTTAATACTTACGTAAGTAAATAGAATAGGAAAAGATAAGATAGGGTAAAATTCTACAAACCAACCCGGCAACCCCATCATACATTGCTTAAGGGCCAAATTAGCCCTCAACGAAAAATAAAAAAAATTAATTAAGTTTTTATAAAAAATTTGCACTCAATTTAATTCTCATAATTCAAATTACACCTAATTTTACCTTCTATGTTAGTTTGACTGCGTTGACCGTTGCTGTTTTCTACCGATCAACATATGAAAGGATATGTCAGGGCGTGCCACGACACCAAAACCGATTTTTTTTTAAAAAACTAAATATATATATATAATTATAAAAAAATTATAAAGATTCGTAAAAAAATTTGTAAAAATGTTAATTTGTAAAAAACATAAAATAATATTTAAAAAAAAAACTAAAAGTTCCATTTCTTTCACACAAAAAACCCTCATAAATCTCTAAATCAAGAATTAGCACTGAATCAACCACCGACCACTCCCTGTCGCAGGAAAACTCTCTATTCTCTCTCAATATTTCTTCTCATCAGCATCGTCACCTGTCACAGTAGCGACAACTTTCACTGTCGATTAAACTGATTTGAGGACTTGGGAATGTAGGGTTAAGGTTTAAGGTTAGGGATTTAGAAATTTTAGGCATTTTGAAATTTTGAGATTTTATAATTAAAAACATATATTTTAAAAAATTATACAATTTTTAATTATGATTCATTATGAATATTTATATATATTTTTTAATAATTATTACAATTATTTTATATTTTTTATTTTAAGTAAAAATATTTTTTATGATTTTATACATAATTTTAATTTTTTACACATTTAAATATTTTTAGATTTTCTTGAATTTTTTAAATAATAATTTTTATTTTTAATTTTTACTTTTTTATAATTTTAAATATTTTCAGATTTTTAATATTATTAATAAATTCTAAATATATTATTTTATAATTTTAAATATTTTTTAAAACTTTAAATGATTATTTACGGTTTTGATGACATGGCACGTCCAGAGTGTGCCACGTGTCACCAACATATTAACTAACGGTCAACATAATGGAAGGGCTAAATTTTTTTTTGAAAGGAGAAATTTATTAATAATGTGACACAAATACGAGCCTCATTAAAAAACCTCTCTACAATCTAGGTGGAAGAAAAATAGTGCTACATATCCGAGCCAAAAAAGAGTTCCACAGGACCAAAATAAATAGCACAATTATAAACTATACAACCAACAAGCTAGGCACAACAAATCTAAATTATATTATATTTTTTTAGAAAAATTTGAATATTCTCCTAAAATATCCTTCATTTCCTCCAAAAATATCCTTTGTTAAAAATTCAAGATATTATTGATTATTTAGAGCTTTTAAAAGTTCGAATTGATACAAATTTAATTCATACATAATGATAAAAATATTTTCTTTTAATTTAATTATATAATATTTGATATTTATGTGTACAACGGGCAAAGGCTGTTATTATAATTAAAAATATATATATAATTTTGATCTAAATTCGATAGGTTTGAATCTCCTCTTAAAATTGTTTATGATAATTTAATTTGGACGGATATGATTTCTGATTTTATAAAAAATTAAGAGAAAAATCAATATTAAAAAGTGAAAAAAAAACTATAAGACAAAAATAAGATTAGGATTTAAACTATATTTTTTAGAAAAAATAATATAATCAAAATAAGTAATTATTGTGGTCAATTTTAGGTAATTTAATTGATCTAAAAAATCTACTAATTTAATATTAAATTAAGTTAAATTTATTTTTATTAAATATTAAAAATTAAATTAAATAATTTTATTAATAATAACAAATATTGGACTAAATTATAAAATTTAAAAATAAATATGAGTCAATTTTAGATAAAAATAGATATTTTAGTGACTAAATTGAACAAAACATAAATTTGACAGACTTGACATGACATTTACCCTTTAAATAAAACCAAGTAGGTTGACTTAGACAAAAAAGAGATGATATGTTACAATGCCATTGACTGAAAAAAAAAATTAACATAGGAGAAAAATAAGTAATGGTACAAACGTTAGGGACATATGAGCTCAAAAAATAGTTTAAGTACTAAAATGTAAAAAGTGATAAACATTAAAGGGCAAATTGTGCATTAAGTCAAAGAGATAGTTGAATGACTAAAAGCAAACAAATTCATTTAAGCCTATTTTTCCCCTATCAGTTAAACCTAACTATTTGAATTTCTTCCTTGTCAAAAAAAAAAAAAAAAAACTAATATTTGAATTTCTTATTTATAAAAATCTGGATTTCAAAGCTGAAGCAAACCGAATCAATTTAAAAATGAAAAAAGCCCGGGCTAATTGCTGTTCTGTCGATTGAAACTGGTGAAGAATGGACGAAGAGAAGAAGAAGAAGCGATGGAGTGTAACGTACACCAAGCACATCAAACAGAAGCGCAAAGTTTATCATGACGGTTTCTTAGATCTTCACATTCCAACCAACAAGGTTTGTCCTCCTTTCCCCCTTTGTTTCTACTCTTATTTTGGTGCTAATCATGGCTGCCTCCGCAGTTGATGCTGTTCGATGAGTCCGACAAGCTTCTAGAGTGCAGGATGTTGAGAAAAGATGAAGTCGTTAGCTCTGCCGAAACCCTCACTTTCGCTTCCTATTTTGTTGACGTTGGCATTCTCCACTCTCCTCCTCATCTTAATTCTTCGGATGCCAGAAGAAAGTGCAGCGAATCCAGGCCTATCAATCGAAGCCTGAGCCCCTCGCAAAAGATAATCAGAGGTTAGTTGTTTCTTTGCTATTGGATTGTTAATGATTTCCCAACATTTCTGTATGAATTTCACTTGCGTTTCAGAGTTCAAGAGGACTGAAATTCGAAAATATGCTGCTCAGCAAACGGATCCAACTACGACAAAAGGTAGTGTCGCAGGTTAGTTGATGAAAACGCTGCACTATTTCTAATGCCTGTGAACTTCGATTTAATACTACATTGAGCTTTTCTTGAATGACTGATTACTTAGCCTATTCTCACCCCTGCTAGATATCATTCAGTTTTCATGGTGCCACTAGTAATCAACCATGTTCTTTGGCTTCTATACGAATAACTCGTATTTGTCTCAATGACTGCTCTTATTTGTTGTACTGCTAAGTGCTTTATTTCTATCTGCCAGGAAATGAAAAAACTCTCTTCATTGTGGGAGCGAAGGTTTTATCTCAAAGTTTGTACTAGTCTGACTTTGATGTTTTCTTTCACTTTTTGCTTTCCCCCCAAAAAAATCACTCTAAGCCTATGATAAGCGTATATTGATTCTCTTCGCGGCTGGAAGAAAGATCACTTCTCGTTCCAATTTGCATCAAGCTGAATCTCAAGCATCCAAAACTCTTTACCTCCACGAATTCTGGTTATTCGTATAGGTGGAATCTGTGTAGGAAGAATCGGTGCAAATATCTGCTCCTCGCTTCTTCAGAAGCACGCATTGAGTTCAGGGCTATATCTGTTTCATTTGTTTATCCTTTCTCATGTGTCGAAATATAAGTTTTCATTGACTTAATCCGAAAGTAGTTGAGCTTAAGTTGCTTAGAGTGGATGGTGAATCTTGCTCCACACCTCTCTGGCTCTCTCTAAATCAGTGATTGAAAAGATACATGTTGGGGGATGAAAGTGAATTAATTTCCAAGAGAAATTTAAAACTGCTGACTACTAATTGAAATATTGATCTCCCCTATTACATCTATCTTGCCACCAGTTTACCTTTCTAGGTGGGGTTTAACCTGATGCATTCCGTCGTCTTACAGAGCTATAATTTGGTGGCATGCAAGGCAGATTTTGTTGTCCAGTTTTATTGGTGTAAATTTCCATTTGTTTAGGGATATATTTTATAGTTCATGCCCCCAATAGTATTTCTTATAGTTTGTGTATTTAGGTTAGTAATATTAAAATAGAGCCTATTTGGTACCTTGATATTTTGGACTTGGATTTGAGACTCTTTATTTCTTTTTTCTTGGTATCCCATGCTTCTAGTATCTATCCAGAAGTATACTGGAACAACCAGCAGATCCACCAACCTTTTGCTCTCCCTGCATATTTATGAGTTTTTATGTGATAGTACTACAATTTTCACTTTCATTTATTACATTATTTTTTCTAGCTTGTTTCCGCTCTCCCCCTCTTCAGACTAACATGTTTTTCTCATTTAGAATGGCAGGTCTTATACACTACACATGTAACTCAAAAAGCCAAGAAGTACCATGATGGCTTCTTAAAACTCATAAATTCTGGAACACTGCAGAGACAGGTCTGTTTTCACAAACTTCGTGGCTTTTTTCAAAAAATTCAGGAACACAATTTATTCTTGTTAAGTCACTATCTAAGAAGATTATACTTATCCATGAACAGACCCTTTGTTCAATTCCATTTTTCTCTTAACTCATGAAGTGTAATAAATGCTTAGACTTGGTTATTGGGTTTCTAATTCAGATTATGTTATATGATGAAAGCAAGAAACAAATAAATAGTAGATTTCTCAAGAAAGATGAAGTAATACAATCCGGTGAATCAATAGTTTTTGATGCTCATTTAGTAAACATCGGAGACGCTGAAGGAAACCATCCAAACCTCACGAACTCAGATGCCCATGTAAGCAATTGTAATGTTGCTGGAAAAACAGAGATGATCCACAGAGTGCAGCATTGTCTTAAAACCAAGAAATCATTTTTGAAAGGTCAGCTGGTGCCAGTAGTGATGATTTAAGTTGCATTTCCTTTTTGGTACATGATTGAGGCACTTCCTTTATATCAGTTAATTTCCACTTCTCCATATATGTATTTAGTAACACTTCCTTTATATCAGTTGTGTAACACTTTTCCGTTTTCTCCAGAAAACTGACTTTATACCGTTCATTTATCTTTTTTTTCCTTTTCTTTTTTTATGAATTGATATTTTCCAAATCTGAACTGAAATCTAGAGTTTTTCTTTGTTCTCTTCCTTCATTGTGTACAAGATTGTTTTTAGTTCTAGTAAGTTTTGAAGTTTTACTTTTGATTTGTTTTTTTAAGGTTTCTTTTTGTTCCTAGTTCTTTTGTTTGTTTTTAGGTTCCGATAATCCCATCTGATATTTCTCTGGCTTAATTTTGCAGGAAAATCTCAAAAAATTGCTTCTTCAAAGGTATATGCAGATCCAACTTTTAGCATCCCAAATATTTCTGAGACAAAATCAAGCCAGAATATATCTGCACAAAAGCCTTTCCGTGATGGTAAATGTATTCTTACCTTGATCTGATCATCATACATAACAAAGCCAACACCATTCAAGAGAATTTCTCCTGCGTCATGTACTTCGAGACTAAATTAAGTGATTTTGGTATGTGGTGTTTATATGCTACTTCCTGCTCAGATATAAACTATAATGACCGTTTGCAATATGCTCTGAAAGCAATGCATGTTTTTTTTTATTGGCGCTGCACTGATGTCATAAGCAATTAATCATCATATGTTTTGCCTCTGCAGCTACTCAAATCCTGTCCATCCTCCGAAAACCTATGATTCAAGAGAGCATCACCACTCAGCCTATCAACAAGAATATCATGAATCCAGTCCCCTCGGTGAAGGAGCCTAATGATTCAGATTCCACTAAAAATGTTCTTGAATGCAGTCAACTACCAAGGATGTCAACTGCACATCATGGATCAAGTGGAAAATCGGATAATATGAAATCAAGTGAATGCACAGACATCAAAATATCCCCTGATATCTCTTCTAAAGGCAAGTTTAAGGCCAATCATGATGTGAAATTGCAATATTATTTGCTTCTGGATTTTCCTAAATTATCATTAAAATACCCCTAGAGGGACATGGTCCCAAGCAGAATGAATAGCATTTTCCATCGGATGGGAAACGATAACTATTAGCCCCTAATGATATTCGTTAACAATTGTTGGTAATGTTCTCACCAGGGTTGGATTCAGTAGCGAAATCCAGTTGTAGCGGCAATAAATCCTCCAAGAACACTGAAGTTGGAAAGTTGCAACAGGTTTGGGCCGTGTTACCTTTACTGCGTCCACAATTTTTCATCTTTTGTTGCATGTACTATTTAAACCAGCTCATTATTCCTGTTTAGTAAGTATGAACTATATGGAGTCTTTGTTTTCTTCCATTCTAATTTTAAACCTTAAAGAAAGTTTAAACGACAGATACAATATCAGAAACGAATGTCATTATATCCAGCCATCAGGTAGAGGTAGCATAAGTTCTTTAACCGAGAAAACAAATTCGCCAATTGTATAGTATTGGTTTGAGTGTTATTACAACTATGTGGAATGTTACATGCAGGCTCACTTGGAGGATCCAGAATCGTGTACTAAATGCTGTAACGAAGCATCGGTGCCTGGTAGCTCGAGTCGAGGTGTGCATACTTCGGAGAGAGTGGATGTAATGAAGGATTGTGCAGAAGTCGAGAATTCGAGGGAAGCGGGTAGTTGCCCTAGTTTTGAGCTTGGATTTGAGTGAGTATTAGTATATGTTGTTATTGTTGATAGTAATTAGTAAACAAGTATGAGTGATTGCATCACCAAGCAATATGTTATTAGTTTACATAATCGGATAAAATCCATGTAATCATCCCTTTAAAAACGTCACAAAGTGAAAAAGAAAAGAGGAAAATCAGTTGATAAGAGTCGTAATCAATTGATTATATTATTGTAAATATTAATTGATAATTTAATAATATAATATTTAAAAATCATAATTAATCAATAATATTATAGTATAATTAAAAACACAATTGCTTAAAAAGTCTAAAAGAAGTGATTATAAGGTAGTATCTATTCATAAATATTTTTAACTCTTTGACAATGCATACACACCTTGTTGGTTCATCATAAATTGTAATTTTGATAGATTGTAATTAATTGATAAAATTATTAAAATATCTTTTAATATTTTTCTATGATATATTGTTTTATTGTCTTTAATAAATTTACTATTATAAGTGAATTACAAAAATATCCTTCATATTTTTTAAATTGACAATTTTTTTATTAAATATACAATTTTATTAATTTATTTAGAATTAAATTAATAAAAAATTAAAAATAGAGTTTATACTTTATATGAGATTTAAATACATTAAAGTTGATAGTATTTAAATATATGTATTTATTAATTCATTTAAACTTAAAATTAATTAGATTTTCTCTATTTGAGTATGCCATTTTTCTTAATCATTTAAATTTAAATAAATAAATAAATAAGTCCATTTTAATTGGAACATATATAATATGTTAAGTTACAATTAATTCATTAAATTGTAAACTTATAATTTATAGACAAAATTATAGTAAATAAAGAATACATAATAGAATAATTATATATTTTTTAAACTTTCAAATAAGCTATTAATATAACTAATAATAATGTAATCATTTTTTATTAAATGGAGATGTATTATTTCAAAGTAAATGTCGAGATTCGAACCTATATAAGATGAAATAATATAAGCATACTTGAACACTCAACCAGTTAGTGAATCTCAATAACGTAATCATCTTTAGTGTACAACTATTATTATATATTTAATTTCTAAATTATGATAGTAGGGTAATTTATAATTAAGTCTGACTTGGACATGGGACGACGCTTCCGAGTAAAGTCCTTGGATATGGACACGAGTAAGGTTGATTTGTCTAGGATGTGTTTCCTTTTAAGTAGAATAAGGCTGACTTGTTTGAAATTTGTTCTCTTTCAAATGTCGCACGACATGCCGGTCCGGGCCAGGACGGTATGGCCGTGACAGGTGTTTGGGTGAATATTTAACACATTGTTGGCATAAAAACAATTATTTAAGTATGCATATTTTCAAGTTAAAATCTAAAAGAAAATTCTGTCACGCTCGACGAACACTGATGAGCACCATTAACAACGAGTATCGATGAACATCATTAATTCAATTTATAAAGATTAAAAATCTAAAGGACGCACCATATAATTATAAATTATTTAAAAATCAAAAGGTAAATTAATTAAATATATTATTTTAATTTTCTTTTAAACATAGATCAAAATACATATCTACCACACAATTACAAAACTCTATTTTTTCATTTGAAATTTAAGCAGCCGCCGCCACTGTCGTCGCCGCCAACGAAACCTTGATCGGCACTGTTGTTTATCCTAAACCAAACAAACGCGGATGCAAGTCGTTTGATGAATTTCACATCTTATTCAAATCAAGGCATGTTGGAATCTCGTTGTTCTTCTTGTTGATCGTGGATGTAATTTCTTAACTCGGAATCACATGATCTAATTATACGGGTGATTTGCAGTTACTGGTTAGAGTGGCGACGACAGCGGTGACAATAGCGGCGGCTTCAATTTCAAATGAACAAAAATTAATGTTTTATAATTTAGGGGCAAATAGATATTTTGCTCTATGTTTAAAAGAAATTTAAAAATAAAATAATATATTTTAATTAATTTACATTTTGATTTTTAAATAATTTATAATTATACGGTGAGTCCTTTAGATTTTGTCTTTCTAAATTGAATTAATAGTGTTTATCGGTGCTCGTCGTTAGTGGTGCTCGTCGAGCGTGGCAGACTCATCCAAAATCTAAATTTTAAATTCTTAATCTTAAAATCGTGAACTCTAATCCTAAACCTTAAACCCTAAATTCTAAAACATATACCTTAAAATAAAAAATAAAACCAAAAACTCTTAAATAACTCCGCTTATAATTTTTTCACACTATCATAAATAAGATAATAATCATTCGTTTTAAAACCTTTATTAAAATAAAATTAGTAATAAAAATGTAATACACTATAATATTTAATGATTGGAAAAATAATAGTTAATTTTGTAATTAATTGTAAAACTTACGTAAAGTATTAATAAAAATAAATAAAACTAGATATTACTAGCTTTAATAAGTTAAAAGTACCTAAAAAAGAATGGAGTTTTAAGAAGCATCTATTCAAACATGAAGTATCAATTTGAACATGAAATATCATGTTATATTCTAATAACAATGGCACATAAGAAAGATGTGAGATCATTTTAACGATAAGATTATATAAATATATAATATTATGATATTACGATTTTTTTAGTTTATTATAATATAATACTATTTTAAATTATTTTTAGTGTTAAAGTTTATGAATATCTTTAAAATAAAATATCCTTTAAGGCTACCAATTGTAAAATAAATAAATAAATAAATGGTTACAATATAAATAAATTTCTTTTTTTCATTTTTAATGAAATGTTAATTTTATGTTTGATATATATATATATATATATATATCAATTACTCAAATTTTAATTTGAAATGTTTAATTTTCAGAATATTTTATATTTAAAAAAATTGAGAATGAATAATTTTAGTTCAAGTGTTTTGAAGTAGAATCATAATCAAAGTAGGGTAAGAAACAACGATGTTGGTCTAAGTGATAAATAATTTCGTATCGTCTAAGCAGATTTTAAGTTCGAAGTTTTGCGTATGCAAAAAATTTATGTTGAAAGATTCATTCACTAAAGCTAGATGTGCGACGTGAGTTGGTCAGAGCAAAGCTATGGGGTACCGGAGGAAAAAAATAGGGAAGGAAAATTTAGATGGGCTTTAGGCCCATG
The DNA here is from genome assembly GCA_030270665.1 of Hibiscus trionum. NCBI lineage: Eukaryota > Viridiplantae > Streptophyta > Magnoliopsida > Malvales > Malvaceae > Hibiscus > Hibiscus trionum. The sequence continues at coordinate 5,614,646 of BSYR01000016.1, forward strand.
ACCTATGGATCGTCAACCGAAGGTGCATTGGTTATTGGATAAGGGTTTGGGTTTGGGTTGACTCCACCTGTTCTGTTTAGAGAATGTCCGAGTCTGATAACATCTCTACTCGTTAACGATCTGATTCGAGTTTTAGACTTTAGATTTCGCTGCCTCGTCTTTGTCTCCGAGTTGTTGGACTTTGAGGCAAAGGAAAATGGCTTCTTCGATTGCGATTAAAACCATGGCAACATCACCCTTCACACGTTCTCCTCTGACAAAATCTTTGTCTTCACTTGTACGACTCGTGTCCTACTCAACCAAGTCGGACTCAGACTCAGACTCAGACGACGCCATCCCCACACCAGGCATCAGCAGGCCGCTCTCCGACATTCTCAAAGAGCTGAATAAAAAAGTCCCAGATTCCCTTGTCAAGCTCCGCATTGAAGATGACTTCAAAATGAAATACATCCCATGGTCCTCTCATTCTCCTCTCCTTGTTTACTAAAATCTGTCTTTTTCATCTGTTTGAGGCCTTGTAGTAAGTATCTAGTAGTTTTATAATCACCCAGTGCTTCTGATTCATCTCTTGTTTGAAAGAAACATAATTAAAAGGCTATGGTATTCCCTTTCCTTTGATACAGTGGGAGATGGTAGCAAAAAACTAAAAGGATGGATTTTTTTGCTTGCGTGTTAGCTATGAGGGGTGTTAAAATGATTACTGAAATTTTGGGTTTATGGTTTTAGTGTTGTAAGCTGGGATTCAAATTGCGGCTGCGATCGCCTTCTTGGGGTGTTTTACCGCGGTTGTGGACTTAACGGATGCTATTGCATCATTTCCACCCGCAATTTTCCACAATAGTGGTTTCTGTGCTGCTACCGCTATATAGCAGCTGCTATTGTGTCATTGCGAACTCTACAATAGCGTTTTTGGACGGTGCTGCTACCGCTATATAGCGGACGGCTATTTGAACCCCTGGTTGTAAGTGCAAGTTAGCTATAACGGTTGAGGGTTTAGTGCTTGGAGCTTGGACTTTGGTAATCGAATGATAATTACCTTTTCAGGAAAACTCTATTACAAATAAAGTAGCATGTTTTGAAGCAATTGTTTATTCGCTTGTTGATAGAGCAAATTGCTGAGCTCAAGTGAAAGCAAGAAAATTATTGTTCCATGTATGATCTTTGCTAATTTTAGAGACAAGTTTAACTAGAAGCAAACCTCAAATAAAATAATACTGTAATCAATAAGCTTCATTTAATGTAGACATTCTAGTTCATTTGTGCTGTGGTGTATAGCTTTTTATGCACTTGATTTCGGAAGCGTAGAATGCCTATTGGCCGTGATTTTTGCTTCTGTACCATGCCTTGTTTTTTATATCATGGAATCTGCTTGAGAAATTTTGTTGAAACCTTTTCCTTCCTTTTCCTTGGCATTTCAGTCTTCATGAGTTGGCATTGTCATCAGTTTTCGCCTGCCAATTTCTAGTCTTCTGTGGCATTCCACTAAAAAATGGTTTTTGTTTACTTGGGTTCTTATCGTCATTTTTTTTCTTTGCAGGCATATTGTGAATCGGATTATGAACCTGCATGCTCCAGGTATATTTATGATGGAATTATTCTTGCTGGAGAAATTACATTTCTTACATTGGTTGGCTTCCCAAGATTTTATAACTAAGAGCCTTAGTGTTCCACAATTGTGCAGAATGGTCTGGTGAGGTTCGGAATATTACTTATTCTGCTGATGGGAAGTCTGTATCAGTCGTATACCGTGTAACACTCTATGGGACGGATGTTGAGGTACCTGTTCCATTTCGTGATTCACACTATGACATGTATGGAGTGAAATAAGTTGTGATAGTTGGAATGCATGCTCCTTCGTTAATCTTGCTGCTAAGTTGCCTTCCAAATGCTTCTTGCATTATTGTTTTCTGATTAAGTATTTTTTTCTCTTCTTCTTTTGCTGAATTCACTTTCAGTGAACACGGTTTACTTGGTTGTGTGATTAATCTTCTGGAAAACATGGAAATGGTCACACATCCTAGTATTTATTTGCTTTTAGATCAATAGTAATGTAGCCTCATCAATAATTGATCGTTTTATCTTCAAACATGATGCTTTCTATTTTTTTTCTACTAATAGTTGAATTACGCATTTTATTGTTTAGAAAAGTATCTCATTTATAATTCTACAAAGACATTTTTTGCTTTTGCATCCAAAACATTTTCTTTTTGGTACTTCTGGAAGTGAAAAAGCAAGTGGAAAAGCCACAAATATCTGTTTTTAACTCGTTAACTTCTCCGTATAAGCTAATAGAATTGTTTAGTTGAAAAGTTCCCTCCGAGTCAATTGTTGAAAGATTGTATGTCAGAATTTAACTGATAATTATTCAAATGGACTTACAAATGAGCAAGGTTGTTCATAATTATAGCAAGATGATTCAGTAAATAAATAAAGGAGGGATGAGAAATTTTGTCTTTAATGGGTGGGAAAAGGATGGAATTGTGATTTCAATAGTGAGCTGGACACACTTACTAAACTCTTCTATCTCTGTGATATGGTTTTCTTTTTCTTTTTCTTCTGGTTTATTCCAAAATAGAAGCTCAATTTAAAAAGAAATAGAAAAAGAAAATGCAGGTTTAAGTTAAGAGTGGACTGATTACTTCATGCATTCCTGGTTTCAAGTTGGTTAGTGTGATGTAATCTACAAGTTGCATCTAACTTGTAGAAACAATTTGTTCTCGTTCACTCATTAAGAAGATATTATTTTTTGTGACAGACCGTAAATCTTTTTTGAACAAGAATATTTTGATAAGGAATAAGTTCTGGGAATTGAACCTCTTAGAGTGACCGTTCATTGTGCTACAAGTTGAAAATGGCATATTGGCATGCCATTGAGTCATATTTAGTCACTTTCTGCTCTTATTGTTTGGTGCTTTACAAGATTGGTTTTAGTTCCGTAAGCCGTAAACAAAAATTCCTTTCTTTGGATGGTTTTATCAGTAACGTGCTCTTTTCCAAACAGTCTATTCATAATCATACCCCTAGCTTAATAGTATTATGTAGTTCACTTGCATTGTCCTAGATGGGAAAACTGGCAGACTAGTTTAAGAGTTAAAAAATCCTCAAAATCAGGGAGAAGTAAATATACTTAATAAGTTTGATGCTTCATTGGAATTTATTATTTCTATTAGCTCATGGATACCATAACATCTTTTATAAGAAAAGAATGTGAATCTCTTTGTAAACTTACTTTGAGATTATCCTATGTCACACGAATGTTTTACATCTGCATGGTGATGGTTATTGTACTTCCATTTAGTTCCTGTATTTCTGGATGTGGTATTATGTAGAAAAGGACAAATTAATGCTCGAGTTCTTTGCAGTCAAAGTATTGAGGAGTTGTTAAAATGTATCGCATGTGATTGTATCATATTTGTAATTTTCTTCTGTATTCTTTCACCTATAGCATAATTATATCTGACTAGAGTAGCTGACAACTTTGAGTTTGCACTCTTGTATCGTCACGCAAGCTATATCGAGAGTCTACGGGGACTGCTTCAGTTGATGACCCTGGCTATGGAGATCCTGTACAAAAGGCTGAAGCCATGGCATTTCGGCGAGCTTGTGCTCGGTTTGGTCTCGGGCTTCATCTTTATCATGAGGACTTGCTGTAGGAAGCTAAAGGGGGTGTTGCAGTTTCATTTTCCAATCAAAAGAACAGACTAAGTGGCTCTGGTGGTTTAGTTTTTTGTCTTTCGGGGAACGACGGATGTTGGCAATGGACAAACAATTGGGTTGAGCTTAGTGTAAGCCTACTGATTAGAGTATGTGGTTAAATTCTTTACGATCATTGTGAATTTTTAGGATAGTTGCCCTTCTGAGGGATGTATGCAGTCCTGAGAATGGTTCTTTTGAGTCATGTCTACTAAGGGAAAATGAAATTGTCAATTTTATCTCCACCTGCCTGAACTGATGAAATATAGTCATATAGATCTTCTGTGTATATGGGAACAGTAAAACTATCAAAAGTAAAAATGGTAAACTACATGAGTGGTTTGATTTTGGAAAAAGTTGTGTTTTGAAAACTTATGTTTTCGATTTATTATATTTTGGTCATTGAGTCGTTAACTTTCATGGGTTTGATGATGCGACACGTTAACAGAAAAAGTTAATTTTAAATTTAATACTTGTGTTTTTAAAAGTCTATTTTTAACCCTCTCCAACAAAAAAAATAGAGTAAAACTCTTCTTGATTACTCAGAGAAATTAAACCAAGCAATCGAAGAGCCCTTTTTTCATGAATAGGAGGATCAAGGGTCTCTGGGGTAAGTGGCAGAGAAAAAGATGATCCATGTAAAACAACACAACCTCAATGGCAATTATATTTAATGTCAAAGACAATCCACCTACTTGGAGTTGGATGAATTCTTTCTTTCTCTCCTTTTTAAGGACTCAAGTTTGAGAGTATTATGGATATAGAAAACAACACTGGGGGAGCTTTATCTTCTGTTTAAGACTTCGATTCGAATCAACTTCGAATACAGTCGAGATTCATGTGATTACTAGATACCGAAGCATCTCGACCAACAAACGCAGGGAAATGTTGTATAGAAATCAACATGTTGCGTGTAAATAAGGCTATCACAATTGAGTGCAAGTATACACGACGCAGGTAATATAGTGATACGAAGTATCGGATATCGTCTTCACATGAACTGAAAATACTTCTATCTTTAAAAGCCTGCACAAGGGAAAAGATAAATTTAATAAAGAGTTGTGAAAAATCTTGAATATAAACTAAAATAGATGAAGGAATCAGATTGAGAAAATAGGCTGGTATTGATTTGCTCAGTAGTGCAGGTGTTGCACTGTTCAAAGGTCTTCTGTTGTGTCTGTCGTCGAGCCTGTCGCGGCAGCACCTGTCGCGGCAGAGGTCTGTTGATGTTGCGGCAGCGAACAACAACTTCGTACTTCAAGTTCAGCAAGAATCCTTGTTGTGACTCGTCCTATCCCTAGGTCTAAGTTCTGTCAATGAACACGTCTTAGATGATACCTCCCAGCGTGAATCGAAGGATGAACACCGATGTTTGTGGATTCTTCTTTAGCTGCTTAACCTTGTACCTATCCCTAGGCCAAGATAGCTTAACCATAAACTGGAAAACTCGTATTTACTCCTTTCGTATGCTTAACTCTCCCGATATTAAGTAAATAAATAACCTCACAATGCTCTCCCGAAACTCTTATGAGATATGAAAACCAGAGTAAATAAACTTGAAGTTTTATTGAATTGAACATAAAATCCCGAGAAACAGTTTAAACCTTACAACTCCTTTACAAGATTAACCCTTAGCCCTGGGGGAAGTTTAGAACATGATGGAGAAGGGGGAAAATTAGGGTTTGTGATGGAAGACGGCTAGGAACTAGGTTATCCTTTTCTAGGTCGAATTACAAGTATATATATAGGCCTTGGGTACAAGTTTTCTTAATGGCCAAGAATACTATTTCGAATTAAAATACAATTCAATTAAAGACTAAATCTCTGAGTAGACTTCCTTTAATTCGTCCTATCTTCTTGCTTGAACTTTTCTCCTCAAACTTTGGGCAAGGTCTTCTTTGTACTTCTGGACTCCAAAAATAATGCAAGTGGTCTCTAAAAATCCTCTATCAGTCGAACTCCACTTTGCATTTTTCCATCTCTTCTTCTTCACTGTTGTCACTTCTGCCACGGCAGATGTCACGACAGCAAGTATAAGACAGTTTTCTTCGACCCTTTTGTTCTAGCTTTGTAGTTATCTATTGTTCCTCTGCTGCCTTGGATGCTGCCACAACATGTACCTGCAAGAATTAACCGAAATCAGCAGCATCTGTGCAATAATTATTCATTTGTGATGTTTATGCAAAATCTATCCTAGAATGCAACTAAACATGTTTGAGTGCATCAATAATATGGGTAAATGAAGGTTAAAATATAGAACATTTATGCACTCAACACACCCCTAAACTCAAGTTATTGTTTGTTCTCAAGCAAATGCAATCTAACTAAGAATGAATCTTTTTGACTTTGGCTTAACTCAATGAACAACTATTACCTACAACACTTTCACCATCAAGATCAATACCTCTTCGAATGTCATGAATTTATCCGGGTCAATACTATAATTCTCGTACGAGTGTGTGCATGTTTTGTGAACAAATATGAGCTTAGACTCTTTAACAATCCACCTACTTGGAGTTGGACGAATTCTTTTTTATCTCCTTTTTAAGGACTCAAGTTTGAGAGTATTATGGATATAGAAAACAACACTGGGGGAGCTTTATTTTCTGTTTAAGACTTCGATTCGAATCAACTCCGAATATAGTCGAGATTCATGTGATTACTGATACTGAAGCATCTCGACCAACAAACGCAGGGAAATGTCGTATAGAAATCAACACTCGACACTAACTGGCGATCTAATCTGAAACAAAATTTTGCCGTGCAGGTATAAACTTAACTTTCAAATCCGCACTGTTATGCTGCTTAGAAGCCTCGTTTAAACAGAAGTGTGGATGGTATTCTCTCATGAATCTCATGTTTAACATAGCAGTGTGTTCTCAAGCTGTTGGCTAATAACTTCTTATTCCATCTGGATTTCATTAGTACTTCTATTTTCTTATCAAACTCAAAATTGCAGGAACTCCAAACTAACAAAAAGTACGGCGAATCTATCTTTTATTAACTTTAAAACATTCTATACAAACTAATTAGGAAGAAAAGAAATCTTATGACCAACTTCCACAAGTTTACAGGAAATGAAAGTTATCTTTTATTTCTTGCTCCTACTGAACCAAATGCAAAGGCATTCATTTCCTTTGTTCAAACACGACGACCCCGCTCCAGTTACACATAAAGTTCCAATTCCAAAAGAATTCCTCCTAAAAAAATCTAACGTAAAATGAGCCCTAGTTATACATTTTACTGATTTCCAGCAAAGTATGAATGTTATAATAATAATCATCTTTAAAACAGCACGTGGAGTCGACAGACATCCTTTTTCGCCATGGAACCCTTGCTTCTAACCAGTTGCATACAGCCTAGGGATGCCAATATCAGAAGAAGCATCAGCTTGGCGGTTTGTTTGTCTTAAGATGCAATTTGGTCAGAATACTCACAGAAGTTCCCCATGTCAGTCAGAATCTCCGATGGCTCCTTTGCTTCTTAGAAAATGGTACATATGGAGTCAACAGTCTCAGATTGATGGTCTCAGTTGATGTAAAATATCAAGCTGCTACAACCAAAAAACTGGATTACGAACCGAACAAATTTTCATATATTCTTATTATGTGATAGTGATACCATGAACATGCTTCATTAATCATCATTCATAATGAACTCACCAAAATTGCATGTGAAAAAAGAAACTGAAGGCATCATTCATCATAAAGCAATGGCCAAAAACTGTGAGATTGGCTAAACCAGTTGGTAGTAAAAAATTACCAGATATACTTCTGCTTCCCTCATGCTCACTGGTTTCATTCCTTGTATTTCTAAAATCTCTTCCCTGATTCACATATTCCTGTTCGTCGCCATTGCATTGGGAAATTCTTGCATCTCCTATTGTTGGCTCAAGTGGTTGTAAGCCTTGAGTTTCTCCAAAACTTTGGGAGACTGGTTGAAGAGCTAATCCATTACTATTCACTGGATGAGATGACTCCTGACTATTTGCAGCTTGAATAATAGGCAATTTATCAGGAGCTTCAGGAGATGCGAGGACCGAAAGGCGGCAGAGTGGACAGGTTGTGTGGTTGGCAAGCCAATGGTCAATGCAGTCCATGTGAAATGTATGGCCACATGCTGGTATCTGCTGAAGTTTATCCTCTGCTTGGTAGTCCCCAAGGCATACCGAGCATCTGTGATAACAAAGATGATACTGTATCAGAAAGAGGATAACTTGGAAAGTAAAAGCCTACATTTTCTCATTTAGAGTCTCTGAATTTCCGACCGCACGGGCCTGAACACTTGCTTTTGTGCATACTGTTTTCCTAACCAATTATCATGTTGAGTTTAGTTGATCCAATAAGACTTTACCAATCAGTTCTTTAGTATTTCATCATCGACTGAACAAAAGACCGACTTCTACAACGAGGCAGATGATCTAGCTAAACCAATTAATCAGCAGATTTCTGGAGAAAGGTGCTGTTCAATTATTGAAAAGTGTACCTACACAGCATCAAGGAACTCCCTTTTCCTGTTGCAGTCTTCAGAGTAACATTCTTTCTCATTGGAAGTGTCTATGTATGTAGTTATTTTATGGAGATGAAATTTAGATGTTCAACAACAATTATTCGAAACTACTTCAACGTCGTTAATGGAAAATCGAGATGATATAACCAAACTAGCTCCAAGATTATAGTTTCTTACAACAGATCATGCTTGCTTCCTGATTATATTTAGTCAACTTATGTTAACCAAAATGTCATGTGGCAGAATGTGTACCAATTCAATAGTGATTTGAAGTTGGATGGCTTCCATTATCAATTTCCAAAGAAAACACTTTAACCTTTTTCACATTAGACATGAGCAGCACAGGCTAAAACTACAGGACACCACTTTCCCCTTATTATTTTCCATTTAAAAATCTGTGTTGATCTAAAGAAAAAAAAAAGAGTTGAAAAGAAGGGTGACTCACTGAGTATCTCGGATAGAGAAGGTCTCCTTGAATATAATAATGGGTAGCATCTCTCTTACTTCTTTCTTGAGCCCCAATTCAGCCTGCTAAAACCACCATTAACAAATGTTATTAATTTGAAGAAAAAAAACTTGGAAAAAAAGAGAGAAAAATACATGAAGAGCCAAACCATGGACATGGAAAGGTCAGATTCAGGGGGCACTGGGGATGTTCTCATTCTAAGAGATGACCAATCGGCTCGCCGGCGTCGAAGAAAGAACAAATAGAACATGAAGAGCAGAATGAAAGCAAAGAAAATGGGGACCGAGAATATAAAAGCTTGGTACAGCTTAAGCTCTGCTGAAACACTCGAAGAAGAAGAAGAAGACATGATCAAAAAACTTTCCCTTTTATTCTTTGTTTTCTCAACTCAAAACACCCAAAGCAAACAGATCTCATATAAAAACAGAAGAAGCAACAACAACTTCATTTGTTTCATGGAAAAAGTAGATGAAAATGGGTCATCTCAGATGCAGATTTTTTATGGGAAAGCAAAAATGCTGCTTTCAGAGAAGAAAGAATATGAAGCAGAAATGGGAAACTGAAATGAAAATAAACCCCCCAAAAAGGAAGAAAGAGAATCCAAGATTTGATCAGGAAAATCCAGTCTCTTTCATGAATGGTAATGGAAGTTTAGACAGCTGCTACTCAGATCTGATTTACAGTTCCAAAAGTAAAATACCCAAAGACGTGGAACTGAATATCTCCTTTTGTACGCTCTGCGCTCATAAAAATCTCCAATTATCTATAACCTACCGTGTACGGCTACGGTGCGACACCAACAAAAAATATTATAGAATATATTTATAAAAATAAAATATTATATTTTTTTATAATATTTTAAGTTGGTTGCTCGCGGCAGTATTAATACTTAGACAAGTTTCAATACTTGCAAAAATTTAAAATGTTATCAGAAGCAATAACTATCGATACTCGAAGTTAGTTTTCGATATTTAACCATCAACTTAAAATGTTATCTGTAAGGGTAACATTTTTGATTCTGTATTCCCCGTCTTGTAACATTTTCGGTTGGTGTTATACAATAGTCACACCACACCATACCTTATGTTGGACAAGCCCCCTTTAGGAGTATATAAAATTTAGGATAAATTACATAAATGATCATCATACTATTAGAAAAGTCGCGATTTGACCACCTTATTTTTTTCCGAAGTAATTAAACCACCATACTATTAAATTGGGTGCAATGTGACCACCAGCCGTTAGAGGTTAACGGTAGGGTGACGTGGCAGTTAAAAAATTAAGAGTATAATTACATATTTGGTCTTTATTAATACATTCTTTTAATTTAGTCATAATTTTAAACTAATAAAATAAATTAATTAGGTGGTGACACGTGTCAACACCTTATTGGAGAAATTTAATTATTTATATTTGATATAATAAATTATTTTCCTCCTCCAATCAGGTGGTGACATGTGTCACCACCTATTTAGAGGAGAAAAAAAAATTCCTAAACTTGGGCTAGGAGGGAATCAAACTTGGGTGAATTAAGGATAAAGGCAACACTTTAACCACTGCATTAAGCACATGTTTGTGCTATAAATCACCAATTATATTATATGTCTTATTATATCAAATATAAATAATTAAATTCCTTCAATAAGGTGTTGACACGTGTCACCACCTAGTTAATTTTATTAGTTTAAATTTAGGACTACATTGAAAGAATTTGTAAATCGTAAGGACCAAATGTGTAATTATACCCTTAATTTTTAACTGCCGTGTCACCTTACCGTTAACCTCTAACGGATGGTGGTCACATTGCACCCAATTTAATAGTATGGTGGTTTAATTGCTTCGAAAAAAAGTAAGGTGGTTAAATCGCGACTTTTCCAATAGTATGGTGGTCATTTATATAGTTTACCCTAAAATTTAAATATATATTTAGATAAAATTTAACTAAGTTTTAAATCTAGCTCAATGGTTAGGTGTTGGACCTTTTAGGTAAGGGTTTCAGGTTTGAATCGATCCAATTATACCAAAAGAATTTTTTTTGTTTCATTTGTTTAAAATCAAGATATGGCATGTGTCACGTTTTGGTTGGTCAAATAAGAAATATTATTTAATATATCAATAAGGAGAGAGGTGATGACGTGATTATATTAGGTTTTTAACAGAGGGGGCCAAGCAAGAAAGATATCTAACGAAAAAATAATTTTGACGAAAACATTAAGTGTGTGACCAAAAAATGTGATAGTTTGGTGACTACCAGTGTAGTTTTTCCTTACTTTTATTAACTTCAAGTAAGAATTTTTTGAACTTTTAAAAAAATATCAATTAAGTCTTTAAACTTTATTTGCACCCAATTAAACTCTTGAACCAAGAAATTAAATCAATTAAGCCAATGAACAAAAGAAATTGAACCAATTATATCTTTTGACCAATTCTGACCATTAAATCTTGACCGTTTTTTCTTTAGATATTACTGGCACATACTACACTACAATTCTATAATGTTGTATTTACAGATTTTTTTAAATAAAAAAATATGAAACAAATGGGAACACTGTGACACGACGCACTGGACCAACAAATTTAAAAAATTATCAAGATTTAATGATCAAAATTAGTCAAAAAACTTGATTAATTTAATTTTTTTTGTTTTAAGAGTTTAATTAGATGGGAAAAAATCAAAGGCTTGATTGAATTTTTTCACTCTAAAAATTCAAGAGCTTTTTACGCCCTTAAACCTAAAAAAAAAAGAAAAGAAATCACCACGTGACAAGTTATTACAAAGAAAGAGAATTGGGAGTGTGGAACTATTCGTAGGTAGATGAGGTAAACGTGTTATATAGTTATAGATGTTTAATAACAACTGAACAATGCCCCAATGGCGTGGGTGGTCCTCTTTCAATTAATGTGATTTAAGTCTTAGTACACCCTCAACAAGTGCAAAACAACCAATTTAACAAGATAACTAGAGGAATTTAATAAAGTAAACTAAAATTCGGATTATTTAATTATAAGTTTGTAATAAAAATATTTTATTTAAAAATAAATATAAATATATTATATAATTAAAATATTGTTATAAATATTTCATTGGTCGTTAAATATTATACAAGAATAATGATGTGGCATGATATAACAACAATTTTAGTCTTTAATACTTGTACAATCTATTAATCTAACCCTAATTCAAAACAATTCAACAAATTTAACCTTCATATTTAATTTTTTTTATAAATTTTAATCTTTTTTCTCTCCTAAATTGCTTGTTCATCTCCCAGAAATATTGTATTATTTTTATGATTTAATAGCAATTTAACAATAACTTGTTGTTGATTTATGGTAGAACGCAGTTATCTGACTATTGCTTTGAACGAACGAGCTTGCTTGCTTTGATAGTATCGCAAAAAAAGACTATATAGATGAAATTTTTAAATATGAAAGGTTAATACTATTGAATTGTTTCAAATTAAGAAAAAATAATAAAATGTATAAGTTTTGGGGACTAAAAATGTTATTATATCATATCACATAGTTCGTTTTATAACAGAGTGACATATTTGTAAAAAAATTAATTAAGTAATTTGTTTTTAACTTTTACAAGAAAAACAACTCATTTCTTATAAAGTCATAATTAAGTGACATCAAGTATAATTTACCAAATTAATAAGAATACAAGAAATTGTGTAGAAGCTTGAGAATTTGTTTTTCTCTTTCTAGTTTTTTATTTTTAATTGTCTAAAAGAATTACATCATTTATCACCTATGCATTATCATAATATTTGTTGTTTTCTTATTTATTTTCTCTTTTTTCTCTCTTTTTCTTTTATCTCTTTAATTTTTTGTTTATCGTATATTTGAGTTTTTGTATTTTTTTATATTAATAAGTCTTTCTATTTTTGATATTTTCTAATGAAAAATATAAATGTTTTTCTTCACTTTTGTAACATATATTCTTTTTTTTTCATTTTTAAGGTTAAATTTGACATCGTTTCTCTAATTAATGTTTTATCTTGTTAATCTACTTATGATTTGGAGCCTTGAGTTGGTCCTTTCATATTAATAAGTGTTTTTAATTACCAAAGATAAACTACAGTTAAATTATGGTAAATCCAACTTATTAATGTCATAAATTTTATATTAATGTTAATTGCAATTATTCTTTATCAACAAGACAACAACTAATGTTTGTTTGTATCTATTATAGTTCAAGAGTAAAAATGTAACCATGTTTTTCTAAGATAAATGGAAAATATTTATACATGCTTTATAATTCATTAGCTCAATGTATCCCCGATGTTGGATTTATATCAATAGAATTAGGTTCAGCAACGACATTTAAATATTGTTGCGAATGTTTTAATCTTACGTAGGATGAACATTTGACTTATATTCGAAGGATTTCGATTCGACTTGATTTTATAGGGTCGAGTTTTTTAAACAAAATTTTATGTTCAAGTTGAATTTTTTAGGATATTATTGGGTCGGGTCGAGTTTAGTTTTAAGATGAAAAATATTCTATCCGACCGGAAATAATAGTTTAATTTTAGGAAAATACTTTAATACACAAGCTTGTGTAAACTAAAGTTTACACAAGCCTTTTAGTTTTAGGGGTTATGGTTTAGTGTGTAGGGTGTAGAATTTAAGGTTTATGGTTAGAATTTAGAGTTTAGGGTTTGTGATTTATGTTTTAAATTTTATGGAATGGTTGTGTAAATCGGTGAAATTGGGGCAATATTGCACCAAAAAAATATTTTGAAACCTATAGCAGTCCCCAAGTTATTTTCAAATCTATGGCATTTTCTACAGTAAATTTTAAGTGCGGATAGAAAGCAATCCGACCTCAAATAAAAAGAATAAAAAAATATGAGGGCTTGGGGAAAACAATCCGACCTCATGGTAAATGTGTAATGCCCCGAGTTTAGGGCCGAGAGATATCAGATTAGTTGAACCGAGTCGAGTTAAATTAAATTGGAGAAAAACTATTTTTAATACACCAAAAAGTGTTTTAAAGGAAAAATGGCAAAAAGAGATTTTTAATAAAAGAAATAAGAAAAAGAGGATTTTTATCAAAAGCCATCATCTTCTCAAATCCCTTTTCACGTTCAAAAACCCTCCCTAAACCCCATTTACTATTTCATTGGTTTCAAGCTTCAAACCAAGTGATTTCTTCAAGCCAAATGGTTCCTTAACTTAGTTTTATCTTCCTTGAGTCTTAAATGCTAATATTTTTTTTTGCAAAACTCATAGATTAAACTTGTTTTGATTTTTAAAGTTTGGTTTGAAATGAAGGGAAATTTATGGATTTTCGTTTGGGTTGTTTATGGCTGAGTTGAGTGTGTTTTTAACTTTGTTTTAACACTAAAATAACATGAAAAAGATGAGTTTTTTTAGAGAAAACTCGAAATGGGTATTGTGAGTGATTTTAAGAGTTATAAATCTTAAGTTTTTGGATGGGTTTTGAGTCTAAATGGCAGCTGGAGGTTTGGTAGCTTTGGATTGATGTTTAGGGATGTTAAAAGGTAGATTTTTGATGGTAAACTCGTTGGGTATGGCTGCTAGTAGTTTGTGTTTGAATTGATTATGTTTCAGGTGAAGTTTGGGCTTGAATCGATGTGCGTAGATGCAAGGTTGTTGAGTTTGTAACACCCCTCGCCCGGTTACGAGCGAGCGATGTTACTATTGTGTTGATAGACAGATTCATACATGTCAACTCATCAAACTTACAATAGTAACATCGCTCGCTCGTAACCGGGCGAGGGGTGTTACAAAAATTGGTATCAGAGCTTCGGTTTAGTCGATTCTCGGACTAAATCAGGTCTATTGCATCATATAGGTTAAACTATGCCATCTAGGAGTTTTATATCGAACTGCTTGCGATTGCGCTCTCTAACTTCGGTCTTTTCTGAGATCTTATTAGAATGTCCGAATCACTTTTGGCTCGTGATAATGAAAGTCCTCGGGAATCATCTAACGAGGATGGTAGCGTTAGGATGAAAACCAACGCTCCGGGACAATCTAATCCTCTCGAGCAAGCGGACCCTCCGAGAAGATCGGAACCGCGAGAACCGACTCCACCCCCTGAACCTAATCAAACAACTCCGACAGTTCCAACTGTTCAAAGTGCTCAGCGGGAATGTCTCCTAAGTATGAAGGAGATGTTCGATCAATTAGTAATGAACATCCGACGAGAACAACCGACTCCGGTGGTTGCTACACCGAGTCGAGCCCCTATCGACAAGCTCGCACAACATCGAGCAACTACATTCACCGGCGAAAACGAGGAAAAGCCGGAAGAAGCTGAGAATTGGCTAGAAAGAACCACTCAAATCTTAACTCGCCAACTCCAATGTTCGGATGAACATAAACTTGAATGTGCGATTGCACTTCTAGCCGATGAAGCTCTAAGTTGGTGGGAAACCACGACTCTAACTGCCCCTGCCGAGTCAGTTACTTGGAAATTCTTTGTTGATGAATTCAAAAAGAAATATATTAACGAACAATACCTTGCTGATCGGAGGAAGAAATTCTTACATCTGAAACAGGCCAATCGGCCGATTGAACAATATGTTGCCGATTTCTGCAAATACTGCAAGTATGGCTCGGAGTACATCAAGACCGAGAAAGATAAATGCAGAATGTTCATCGACGGGCTAAGTGATGAATTGAGTCCGATGTTCACAGCACTTGACATTACGGATTTTCAAATCCTTGTGAATCGGGTCATCGCCACTGAATCTAAGATGCAGAATGCCGAGAAACGAAAGAGTGGATTCCGAACTGATAAGAAGCGGAAGAGTGATGACAAGTCTCAGTGGTCTAAGAAGCCGAAACATCAGAAGGAATCATCCTCCACCTATATACCATTTACTCGGAATAATTTCCAACCCCAACACTCCAACAAGATGGCTACTCCGGTTGTTTCCATCAACAGTACTGGAAATGTCGACAGACCTCCTGTTTGCAAATTCTGTCAGAAGAATCACTTTGGCCAATGCCGAACCCAAGCGAACCTCTGTTATGCTTGTGGCGCTGACGATCATTACATCCGAGACTGTCCAAAACGAAATGATCAATCTTTTGTTCGACCGGCTAACCAAAGTTCTGTACCATCTAGCCGAGGCAAACATCCGAGACAAGTTCAGTCGAACAATCCCGGAAAAGGCAAGGCTGCCCAGTCAAAAGCCACCACTTATCAGGAGTCCCGAGCCCCAGCTCGTGTCTATCACATTAGTGGCAAGGAAGAAGAAGAGTCTCCTGATGTCATTGCGGGTACGGTTGAACTTAACCTTAAACCTGTTTACGCATTGATAGATTCGGGATCAACCCATTCATTTATATGCTCATACTTGTTAGATGAACTTAAATTGAAACCTGAAACTGTACAAACTGGGCTAATTGTTTCGAACCCTATAGGAGGTAGTATGCCGATAAATTTGATCTGTAAAGATTGTCAGATAACAATTCAAAATATACCATTTCCTTGTAATCTATATGTTTTACCCAAATGTGAATTTGATCTAGTTTTAGGACTAGATTGGTTGGGAAAACATGAAGCCTGGATAGACTGTCAAAACCGTAGGTTATATTTACGGGGTTTAGGAAAAGAATCCATCCTATTGATAGACAAGAAACCGACCTCTATTTTTGCCGCTATGGCATTGCAAGACAAGCTTGATTTCAGTTTACCTGAAATGCCTGTCGTATCTGAATTTTCCGATGTTTTTCCTGAGGAACTCCCTGGCCTTCCTCCAACTCGGGAAGTCGAATTCAAAATCGAAGTTCAACCCGGAACTAATCCGGTGTCCATTACATCTTATCGAATGGCACCTGTTGAACTCAAAGAACTAAAGAAGCAAATTCAAGAACTCGAGGATAAAGGATTTATCCGACCTAGCATATCTCCCTGGGGTGCTCCTGTCCTATTCGTGAAAAAGAAGGATGGTACGATGCGGCTTTGTATCGATTACCGACAACTTAATAAAGTAACCATTAAGAATAAGTATCCGCTACCGAGAATCGAAGATTTGTTCGATCAACTCAAACACGCAGCCGTGTTCTCTAAGATTGATCTTCGGTCTGGTTACTATCAAATGAGGGTAAGAGAAGAAGATGTACCCAAAACAGCTTTCCGAACTCGATATGGACATTACGAATTCTTAGTAATGCCATTCGGTCTAACAAATGTCCCTGCTGCATTCATGGATCTGATGAATCGAGTATTCAAGCCCTATCTTGACAAGTTCGTTGTCGTATTTATCGACGACATCCTTGTTTACTCCCGGAACAAGGAAGAACATGCTGATCATCTTCGGATTGTACTTCAGACGCTCCGAGATCACCAATTGTTTGCCAAATTCACTAAGTGTGAGTTTTGGTTATCCGAAGTTTCATTCCTCGGACACATCATTTCTGCCGAAGGAATCAAAGTTGACTCTAAGAAAATTCAAGCTATTCTTGATTGGAGGCCTCCGAGAAATGTGAGCGAAGTCCGAAGTTTCCTCGGATTAGCTGGCTATTACCGAAGATTTGTGAAAGGATTTTCCACTATTGCCGCACCGTTAACTAAACTCCTTCGAAAGGATGTAATCTTTGAGTGGTCGGAAAAACAACAACGAAGTTTTGACCAACTCAAACAAGCTTTGACACAAGCCCCAGTCCTTATTCAACCCGAATCGGGTAAAGAATTTATAGTGTACAGCGATGCATCACACTCGGGCCTAGGTTGTGTTCTGATGCAAGAAGGCAATGTGATTGCATACGCCTCCCGGCAACTGAAGCAACACGAATTGAATTATCCTACTCACGATCTCGAGCTTGCAGCCATTGTGTTCGCACTCAAAATTTGGCGACACTATTTGTACGGTGAAAGATGCAAGCTGTTCACTGATCACAAAAGCCTAAAGTATTTACTCACTCAAAAAGATCTAAACCTTAGACAAAGAAGATGGTTAGAATTGCTCAAAGACTACGATCTGACTATCGATTATCATCCGAATAGTAACATCGCTCGCTCGTAACCGGGCGAGGGGTGTTACAGAGTTACGGGTATTTGTTGTGTTTGTGAGTTTATTTGTGTTCTAATGTTCGCTTTTGGGTTGCTCAAAACAGAGGATTTGAATTCGAGCTTTGAGGACGGAATCCGGGTAGTTCGAAGGCTTGATTACACATCTTGGACATCGTTTGTGTGTTGGCTGGTGATCAGTGGATCGATTTTAAAATCCTTAACGTGGTTAAGGGAATGTTTTGGGAGTTTGGATTGAGCTTGAAAGGCCAATCCAAGCTCGAGAGTAAGTTTTAAAGGTTTTATGCAATTAAATTGTGTTTTACGATTCTTGAATGCGAGTTGAACATATTATGTTGTTATGTGTTGAATTGCATTGTTATGCATGTTGAGATGTGGGACTTGTGTTTATACTTGCATTGTGAGTACATGTTTCTGTTGAGTGGATCGCAAGATCGATATAAACCAAGAGGGGGTGAATTGGAAATCTAAAGGTTTTGTGGTGGAAATTGCAAATTAAAAATAATAGACAAGGGATTTAGAGTGGTTCAAGTTCCAAATGAACTCTACATCCACTACCTTAGCTTCACTAAGGATTTGCAACAATTCCACTAATTGCTCTTCCCCTTTTCTAGGCTAAGGAGGCAACCCTTACAATTTCGGTTGATTTTTCTACCCAAAAATCAACTCAATCCTCACACAAGTGAACAAAGAAATTTGTTGGCTAATAAGGTATCTCTCAATACAAATGATAGCTCAATTACAAGCACTCAACCCAATTGAACAAGATATGAATGAAAATTACAATTGGGGTTTCTAGACAAAATGGGATTTTTGCACAATTGCTTGGATTTGATGTTTGGATGTTTGCTTTAGGATCAATAGTTGTTGCTGGAGCTTTTAGAGGTCCCTTTTATACCTTCTCATTGATTTCTAGCCGTTGTGGTTGTTGCACTCATCAATAGAGCCGTTGGGGATGTTATCTCACATCCATAAATGCAGTCTGCAACAACCCGTTTCGAAACGCGGGGTACCTGTTTCGGAACGGACTAAAATAGAAAGAGCCGTTGTGGTGCATTTAAGAGCCCGTTTCGAAACGCCTTACAGCCGTTTCGAAACACTTTTGCCACTGTCAAGGGTCGTTTCGAAACAGTCTTAGCCCGTTTCGAAACACCCTAACGGTTTTCAGAAAATCAGTTAAAAACAACTTCAACGGTCATATTTTCAATTTAAACTGAAGAACTGTTTCGAAATGCTTGGCCTCGTTTCGAAACGGTTTTGCTACTGTCAAGGGTCGTTTCGAAACAGTCTTAGCCCGTTTCGAAACACCCTATTTATCTTTAAATATTCAGTTAAAAATATTGCAACCGTTATGCTTTTTCAAATCAAATATGAAGAACAGTTTCGAAACGTGTGAGACCGTTTCGAAACGGGTTCAAGTGTTCTTAAGCCGTTTCGATACACGTTTCGGAACAGGGGTTGGCAGTGATGAAAACGTTTCGAAACGCCCTAGGCCGTTTCGAAACAGGGACTTGAAAATCACTGTTTTGGCTTTAAACACTTAGAAAAATATTTGAAAAACTTTGTTTTTAACTTTGGCATAATCTTAAAATCATATGGGGATGTTTTGAGGACTTAAAATTCGTTTTGACATTTTCAATTTAGTCCTTAGGATTTTAGTTATATCAAAATTAAAATATTTGTTTCACAATCTCCCCCTTTTTGATATAACAAAACCAAAGTTAGAATTTTTAAGAATTTTGAAAGTTTTAAAAATATTCTAACTCCCCCTTAATTTAAGATAGGTTTTTAAAGTTTAAAAAATTGTTTGACTTGAAATCCAAGTTGTAAAGCTTAAAAAACCTTTTAAAAATTTAAAACGAATTTTAGTTTGTGGCTCTTAAATTTCTTCTCCCCCTTTTTGTTAGATTAAAAAGAATAATGAAAGCTCATAGAGAAGACAAGGATTAGTACCAATAAGCATTAATAAGCAACAATAATATTAATTCATAATATCAAAATATCCAAAACATAAACCAACATTAAGTTCATAATAAAATCCCAAACAAAATATCAAAGGCATAGGTTCTTAAAACATAATAAAACATAAAGATGCAATCTTAAACCTAAAAAGCATAAATAATATGATATGATAGCCATAAGCCTCGTCATCATCATCGGAAGTCTCATCGTCGCTCTTGACTTGAGAACGGTGAAACTTCGTCCATTGCCCATAGAGAGTAGAGAAGGACAAATCCAAGTTTGAATGGGAAGTCTCAAGAGTATGAAGGCGATCCTCGACATTTTTCAAACAATTGTCCATGGCATCAAAACCCGAAGCAATGCGAGTATCCAAAGCATTGAACCGCTCGGTAATGAGAGCCGTGAGGGCTTCATTGTTTCCAACTTGAACTTACGGTAGAGGAGCAACGGGAGGAGGAGCAACTTCTCTATCAAATCTTTCCCAAACATCATTCAAATATCGAAACCCGGATTTGCGTAGAGAGGACTCACCAATCTTGGACTTACGAGGTTCCGGAGAGTCGTAGGTACAATCGATACCAAGGTCATTAAAGATGTAGCTCAAGATTGTGCCATAGGTAAAAGACTTCAACTCATTTGTGTCAATAAGCTTAACATTATTGACCATCTCGGCAAAAATAATCTTAGGCACATTAGGGAACTCACCTCTACGGAAACATTCAAGCAAAAAATGATCAGTTTGACGGATATGAGAGTATTTACCTCCGGAAGGTCGAAAGAACCATGAAACCATCAAGTGAAGAAGGCGATCGTGCACATCCAAAGTAAGTGCCGGACCGGTGAAAGTGCCAAAGTAACGTTTATCCTCAAGACCCTCATCTTTAAGTTTAAAAGTTGACTCCAAGAGAGCAATATCAACAACAAACTTTTTGCCCAATATGAAAGATTCAATTCCTATAATCTCGGTTTTGGTCTCATCATGAATAAAATGAGCATTAGAGTAAAAGATGAGTATCATATGTTTGTAGCGAATATCCGGAATGCTCAACAAAAAGAGAAGATTCCATTCACTCAAACGCTCGAGATAACGGAATAGGAAACGCTCGGAATTGAGGAAATCAAGATCAATGACACGTTCTCTACGAACTTCGAAATCCTTGACATAAGTGAAGCGAGCTCGCATCTCCGTAGTTCGAAGGGATTTTTGAAAGAGCTGAGCGAGGTTCGGACGCATGCTCGAATCACCGGTTTGAACGGCCTTACGCTTTTTGTTAGCTTGTTCCGCCATCTAAAAACATTAAGCAAGTATGTTTTAAAATTAAGTGTATGCATTGATATTTAAAATCAATCCAATAATAGATCTCACTTAGGTTTTGGAAACAAAATTAAAACAAACAAAAAAATAAAAAAGAACAGTAAAAAAATACGACTGAAAAATTTTATATTCGAATCAAAAAATCTGAGATTTTGAATTTTTTTTACAAGATATGGAAAACCCACACATGAAAACATATAATTTATACAAAAATAAAATTTTCTATCCTAAGATTCGAACATAAATTGAAAGAAAAAGAAAAATAAAAAAAATGCCTTAGTTAGGGATTTTGGATGATTTGATGAAAATCCTTGCACAATGTTGATAAAACTTGCTTAGACTTGAGTTTTAGAGTAAAACCCCTCACAATTTTGTGAAAAACAATGAGTTTGAGAGGGTATTTATAGAGAGGGAGGCGGTTTAGGGTTTTAGGGTTTTTTTAAGAGTTTGATAAAAAGTAGAATTTTAACATTAAAAGCCCTAAATAAAGCTATCCGCGATGCCGTTTCAGAACGGCCAGGACCGTTTCGAAACGAGACGACTAGGGTTTGACCGTTTTGAGACCGTCAGCTGACCGTTTCGATACGGTGTTGACCGTATCGAAGCCCTGTTGACCTGTATCGAAACACGTTTCGATACACTCCTTGGCAGTAGCCAAAACGTTTCGAAACACATTGGAGGCGTTTCGAAACGCCCTTCTCTCAGAACTGGATTTAAGGTATCTGTATCGAAAATGGGTCACCCGCTTCGATACACCTGGGCCTGGAAGTGCAGATGAGGCTCTAAAAGTGCAGAAAAATGAAGTTTTCTTAGGCCTAACATGCATAAATGTCATGAATAGGTATGCTCCAGGGAGTCCGCTTAAATAGGTATGCTCCTCATGTTTCTCATTTATTATTTGCCGACGACTGTTTAATTTTCGGAGAGGCTAATGGAGCAAGTGCTAATAGTTTAAAATCTCTTCTAAGGACTTACTCTAAGTGTTCAGGGCAGTAGGTTAATTTTGATAAATCGGGAGTGTATTTTAGTGGTAATGTCTAGGCTTCCGATAAAGATGATGTATGCCGTATTTTGAATGTGAATGTCAGCTCGAACCTTGAGAAATACTTGGGACTCCTAGCCATCATTGGTAGGAATAAAAAACAGGCTTTTCGAGGTCTAAAGGAGCGTTTTATTAAGGGAACGAGTTGCTGGAATACTAAATCTTTGTCCGTTGGTGGCCGCGAAGTATTCATAAAGACCGTTTTACAAGCCATTCCCCTGTTTGCTATGGCTTGCTTCCTTCTTCCATCATCGTTGTGCAAGGAACTGGAGGCTGTGGCAGCTAGATTCTGGTGGCAGAAGTCAGGCTCCAAGCGGGGTATTCATTGGTGCCATTGGAAGGATTTGTGTTCCCTTAAGGAAGACGGTGGGCTAGGATTTAGGGATTTTTCTAAATTCAATATAGCACTCCTTGCAAAGCAGAGTTGGAGAGTTTTGAAGCATCCTACGTCCCTTTTGGCAAGAGTTTTGAAGGCTAGATATTTCCCTAATTCTTCGTTCTTGGAGTCTGGGTTAGGCTCTAACCCATCCTATACTTGGAGAAGCATATGAAGCACTAAGGACTTATTACTGCAGGGCCTTAGGTGGAGTGTGGGCAATGGGCTTTCTATATCCATATGGGATGACTACTGGTTACCGGGCCCAATCAATAAGAAAGTGGAAAGCCCTAGAGTGAATGGGCTGAATCTAGTAAGAGACCTTCTTTTACCGAATCAAAATGCTTGGAACATGGATCTGATTAATATGCATTTCATACCCAGCGAGGCAGCAGAAATTCTAAGTATACGCCTTCCATCTTCACCAATAGCAGATATACATGTATGGAAGGAGGAACATTCAGGCACTTACACAGTTCGAAGCGGGTATAAGCTACTATTGCCACAGGTTCAAACAAGTCAAAGAGATAAAAAGTTGTTCAAAACAATTTGGAACCTCCAATGCCCGGCGAAAGTAAGAATAATGGTTTGGAAGTCTGTGTTTAACTATCTACCTACTATGGAAAATCTCTACCAGAAGAAGATAGCTTATGGCTCTATTTGTGGCCGTTGCCAGCTAGGATCCGAATCAGAGGCCCACGTTTTCAGAGATTGCAGCTTCACGATGGAGGTTTGGAATTTATTGAATATCAATTGGTCTCCTACTGCTAATCAACTTACATATTATGAATGGTTAGCTTGGTTATTTGAGAAGCATTCAACTAAAGTCAGGGATGTCATAGCATACACATTGTGGGCTTTGTGGTTTGCGAGAAACAAACTAATGCATGAAGGTAAAAAACAAACGACCCACGATTTAATTACCTTCATCCAGAGCTATGACGGAAGCTTTCGGCAAGCCCAAGCAGTGCCGCACCACCCCGGGTTGTCGGATCTTTCAAACTGGTCCCCTCCGCAACCGAACTGGGTTAAGGTTAACGTTGATGCATGTTGCTCCCCGGAAACAAACAAAGCATACTCCGGAGTTATTATCAGAGACGAGTTTAACAAGATAATGGGGGTGGGAGTGATGACACAAACGAGCTTTACCTCGGTTTTTATGGCGGAAGCTCAAGTGGTGCTATACGGACTCCGTTTTGCCTTGGAATTAGGGTTCCGCGCGGTGGTTCTGGAAAGCGATTCAAAAACGCTGATTCAAAAGCTCAACGCCACGGATGATGACTTTTCGGAGCTCCGTTCGATGGTCTGGGATCTGCGAACCTTCGCCAGAAGTTTTCACCACTGTTGCTTCGCCTTCACTCGTCGCGGGAACAACAGAGTCGCCCATGCCGTCGCAAAGCTTGGTCGAGGGCAGAGGGAGGATCAGATCTGGGTGGAGGAGGCTCCGTCGGGAATCACAGCTTTGGTAGACATGGATCAGGAAGCCTCGACCGACGCTTGATTTTCTTGCTGGCTTTTATTTTTTTGGGTATTTAATCTGATTTCTTCGTTATAGGAAACCCCATCCCTTCACTTACCTTTGTTTGTAGTGGAGGCCACGTGCCGCTCGTTTAAGTTTGATGTAATCTCTTATCCTTTTTATTCTGATAATAAATAATGAAGGAGCGGTATTATTCAAAAAAAAGTATAGAAATATAACAAAGCTAAAACAAACTTAGTGGGATTTGAACCCTAAACCGCTAGCATAAATGACCAAACAATTAACCACTAAGCTAAACTTGATTTTTATAAAATTTCAACAAAAAGTATATTTATGTTATACTAAGTTACCAACACAAAAAAAAAATGAAATTGACCAAAGAAAGAAATTTAAACCCATGTCCTCACAAGAGTGATTAAAATATTTAGCCACTGAGCTGAATTAAATTTTAAATCTAATTTTAACAATACAAATTTGTAGCTCAAACTGCATTTACATTTAAAAATCAAATTTTAAATCTAATTAAATTTTAAATCTAATTTTAACAATATTTAGCCCATGTCCTAACTTAATTTATTTTATTTACTATTGGAATATAACTCTGCTGAATAGCACGTTTTTCTCTCTGCTGAATAGCACGTTTCTGTTGCATAGCACGATTCCTTTGATCTCTTAGGCCGTTTTTTGGTTTTGTTCTCTTGGCAGCGTTGTTTCATGGAGGCAGTGGCGGATCCGTTGGCAACCCTGGCTCTCGATGATGGCGAGGAGGAGTCTTTGCAGGTCGATGTGGATCCTATCCTTCCCTCTCTCTCGCTGGATCTCTGTTTGGTGGGTTGTTTTCTGACTTCCAGTATTATCAAATTTGAGGCTATGCGCCACACTCTCTCGAGCGTATGGAGGCCTATCGGGGGTATTGCTATCACTGATCTGGGCGATGATAGGTATTTATTTCGTCTCTTTCATATTGTTGATGTGAATAGAATCCTGGGTGGTGGGCCTTGGAACTTTAATGGCCATCTCCTTCTTCTTCACCGTCTAAAAGAGGGGGAGGATCCGTTAGTGGTCCCTCTGTTTTCCATTGATCTATGGGTTCGTGCCCATGATTTGCCTTTGGGTTTCATGTCTGAAGCAGCCGCGATAAATCTGGGTAATTTTGTTGGTCGTTTTTTTGGAATATGATACTAAGGCGTCGGGCTCTGTATTCAACCGGATTATGCGTATACGGGTTCGCTTTGACACGAGGTTGTCCCTCAAACGGAAGAAGAAGCTGATATCCAAGCGTGGGGAGCAGTTTTATGCCAGATTTGAGTATGAACGCATCCGACTTTTTTGTTTCCTCTGCGGTAAATTGGGCCTTGGTGAAGGTTTTTGCCCGCTGCGTCTCACTATTGACCCTAAGGATGTGGTTTTTCATTGGGATCTTTCTTTCCGGGCACCAGAACGCAGGCTGGCGCTGACAAACAGGTGGTTGAGGGAAGACGTCGATAATCTTGGTCAAAATTTTGGCAGTAATTTTAGCGGATTACAGGGTAATCAGATTCCCCTAGCTGTCACGGAAAACAATCAGGGTAAGTTGTTGGCTGGACAATTATCTAGTGGGATGAATTTAAGGGATTCTGATAAGGAAAATTTTAGTTTGGATGTTCATATGGAAAATGCATTAGAGGAAAGCCCATTGGCCCAACCCGAAGGAAAGAAACGGGTTCGAATCCAAACCGATGTAGCAGCTGTTTCTTCTCTAATGGATCTATCTGGTACTAGTCACTTAAATTTATCGGCCGGCCTTGATCATCAGGCCCGCCGTTCACAATGAAACTCATTAGTTGGAACATTCGAGGCCTGGGTAAGCCTCGAACAGTTCGTCGTCT
This sequence comes from Hibiscus trionum, assembly GCA_030270665.1. Taxonomy (NCBI): domain Eukaryota; kingdom Viridiplantae; phylum Streptophyta; class Magnoliopsida; order Malvales; family Malvaceae; genus Hibiscus; species Hibiscus trionum. The sequence goes on from BSYR01000016.1 coordinate 5,640,373, forward strand.
CAAGCAAATGCTTCGAGATTGTAACCCGGATGTTTATTTTTTTATTGAAACTAAGTTGTCTGCCGAGAAAATGGCTAAAGTACGTAGGAGATGTGGTTTTCCCCACGGGATAGAAGTCAGTTCAGTGGGACGTAGTGGGGGATTAGCTTTGGGCTGGAGAGATAATTGTCTCGCTTTGACACGGATTATGCGTATACGGGTTCGCTTTGACACGAGGTTGTCCCTCAAACGGAAGAAGAAGCTGATATCCAAGCGTGGGGAGCAGTTTTATGCCAGATTTGAGTATGAACGCATCCGACTTTTTTGTTTCCTCTGCGGTAAATTGGGTGCGTCTCACTATTGACCCTAAGGATGTGGTTTTTCATTGGGATCTTTCTCTCCGGGCACCGGAACGCAGGCAGGCGCTGGCAAAGAGGTGGTTGAGGGAAGACGTCGATAATCTTGGTCAAAATTTTGGCAGTAATTTTAGCGGATTACAGGGTAATCAGATTCCCCTAGCTGTCATGGAAAACAATCAGGGTAAGTTGTTGGCTGGACAATTATCTAGTGGGATGAATTTAAGGGATTCTGATAAGGAAAATTTTAGTTTGGATGTTTATATGGAAAATGCATTGGAGGAAAGCCCATTGGCCCAACCCGAAGGAAAGAAACGGGTTCGAATCTAAACCGGTGTAGCAGATGTTTCTTCTCTAATGGATCAATCTGGTACTAGTCACTTAAATTTATCGGCCAGCCTTGATCATCAGGCATGCCGTTCACAATGAAACTCATTAGTTGGAACGTTCGAGGCCTGGGTAAGCCTCGAACAGTTCGTCGTCTCAAGCAAATGCTTCGAGATTGTAACCCGGATGTTTATTTTTTTATTGAAACTAAGTTGTCTGCCGAGAAAATGGCTAGAGTACGTAGGATATGTGGTTTTCCCCACGGGATGGAAGTCAGTTCAGTGGGACGTAGTGGGGGATTAGCTTTGGGCTGGAGAGATAACTGTCTCGCTTCAGTTCGGTCCTATTCAGAAAGGTATATTGATTTCTTTATTCTGGATGATTCTGGTGATGTACAGTGGAGATGCACGGGGTTTTACGGAGCACTGGAGGAGGAAAATCGAGCTGAGTCATGGAATCTCTTAAGATCTCTAAATGACTGCCCTCATATCCCATGGCTAGTCATTGGGGACTTCAATGAGCTTCTGTTTTCTCACGAGAAGCAATGAGGGCGTTTTCGCAGTAGCCGTCAAATGGATGACTTCAAACAAGGGTTGGATGACTGCAATCTAACGGATATTGGTTATACGGGTACGAGAATGGGAGATTTTCTTCAACTAATATAAGGGAGCGGCTTGATCGTGCAGTGGCAAATGATCTTTGGAGAGACCTTTTCCCTCATTTCGAGTTGTCTCATTTATCACACTCCTTTTCGGACCATTGCCCTTTATTGTTGCAGTCGGAAGTGTTCCCCGGTTTAAATAGGAAGTGACTTCAAGTTCGAAGCTTCTTGGTTGCTGGAAGAGTCTTGTGAACCTGAAGTTCGTCGCCTTTGGACTCACTCCAGCGGTTCAATTCTTGAGCGCCTTGGAACGGTCAGTGAGGGACTTGTGACTTGGTTTCGGAAGTTACGGAAGGAAAGGAATATTTCAAAAGAGGATCTGCGAAGGAGACTTGAACACCTTAATGACCTCTTCTCCTCCGACGAGGTAATTCATGAGACTTTGGATGTCAAATTAGCACTGAACATGGAACTTGATAAGGAGGAGCTCTGCTGGGAATAACGTGCAAGGGCGAATTGGTTAACAAACGGGGACAGAAACACGGCGTTTTTTCACTGCTTCGCATCACAGCGTCGTCGGACGAATAAGGTTAAGGGTCTTACTTCGGAGGCTGGTCAGGTTTTCTCTAATTAGTCTGAGATGGAAGATATTGCTCTTGAGTATTTTAAGACTCTGTTCTCTAGCAGTCCTGGGGTTGCATTAGGTCCCATCTTGGATGGTATTGTTCCTTGTATTTCAAATGACATAAATGCGGATTTGGGTCGTGCTTTTTCCATGGATGACGTATTGGCTGCTGTAAAATCCATGAGCCCTTTGAAGGCTGCTGGGCCGGACGGCTTAGGGGCTATTTTTTATCAGCGGTTTTGGTCTATTGTGGGGGCTGACATTGGGCGTTTTTGCCTTGATGTAATAAATGGAATTGAAGCATTGGAGCCTGTCAATGAAACTCATATCGTCCTTATTCCAAAAGTAAGTTCTCCTTCTTTGATGTCAAATTTTCGCCCGATAAGCTTATGTAACGTTTTGTATAAAATTATATCGAAGATGTTAGTATTCCGTTTTCAAGAAGTGTTAAATTGTTGTATTGACGAGTCTCAGAGTGCGTTTTTCCCTAGACGACTTATTACGGACAATCTGAGTGCCGTATACGAGATTCTTCATTCGTTTCAACAATGACGGTGTGGACGACAGGGCTCATTTGCGCTAAAACTCGATATGAGTAAAGCCTATGATCGTGTGGAGTGGCATTTTCTAGAGGCGGTTATGCGGAGAATGGGCTTTTCAGAATCTTGGGTTAATTTGATCTATCGATGTGTTTCGTCGGTTTCGTATGCTGTGGTTCTAAATGGTGTGGTGGGTCCTCGGTTTTCTCCGGCTAGAGGCATTCGACAAGGGGATCCGCTCAGTCCCTTTTTATTATTTATATACAGTGAAGGCCTATCTGCTCTTCTAAGGGGTGCGGTTCAACAGGGGGCTTTGAGTGGTATAAAAATTACCCGTTCTGCTCCAATAGTTTCTCATTTGTTGTTTGCAGATGATTGTTTGATCTTTGGTGCTGCCACATCCTCAGAGGCTGGTGCTATAAAGGACTTGTTGTCGTTGTATGTGGGTGCCTCGGGGCAGTTGGTCAATTTTGCCAAATCAGGTTTGTTTTTAGCACGAATGTGCCTGAAGAGGTTCGTATCAGTATCCGCAGGAGTTTGGGGATTTCGAGTACTACTTGTCCGGAGAAATACTTGGGCCTTCCTACGGTTGTGGGGAGGAATAAAAAATAGGCCTTCCTATCCCTTTTTGATAAGTTTGATGGCAGAATAAACAGTTGGGCTACTAGGCCTCTTTCGGTTGGCGGTAAGGAGGTTTTTATTAAAGTCGTCCTACAATATATTCCTATGTACACCATGTCTTGTTTTTTATTACCCAAATCCTTCTGTAAGGCGTTGGAGGCAAAAGAGGCTAGATTTTGGTGGCAAAAGGCCCCGGGTAAGGGCGACATACATTGGTGCGATTGGGCCAGTCTTTGTGAGTTAAAGGAGGACGTAGGTATGGGCTTCAGGGATTTATGTAAATTTAACATAGCCTTGTTAGCCAAACAAGGGTGGAGGTTGGTGTCTAATTCCACGTCCTTGGTTGCTCGTCTTCTTCGGGCCAAGTATTTCCCAGGGTCGACATTCCTAAAGGCCTGTCTGGGATCTAAACCGTCCTTAATTTGGCGCAGCATCTGGAGTTCAAGGGGCCTGTTGGAAATGGGCCTGAGTTGGCATATAGGTTCTGGGCGGGGTATCTCTATTTGGGATGAAGTTTGGTTACCTGGCCATCCACCTAGCAAAGTCCAAACTCCTAGAGTAGAGGGTCTTAATTGGGTCTCTGATCTAATGATTCCTAATTCTACACAATGGAATACGGGCCTTATTCAATCGACTTTCACTACAGAAGATGCTGAGAGAATCCTGGCTATTCCAACCTTCCCGTATCCTCGCCCGGATGTCCAGGTTTGGTCGGGGGAACATACTGGTGAGTACACCGTCAGGAGTGGGTATCGTCTTCTTCAACAGGACGTGGCCAATACAGGCCAGCAAGACAGTTTTTACAAACAGCTTTGGCAATTACAATGTCCCTCAAAAATTTGTATTGCTATTTGGAAATTCGCTCATAATTTCATCCCAACTAAGCATAACCTATGCATCAAGCGTGTGGCAGCTGACTCAATGTGCTTTAGGTGCAATGGTGCAACAGAGAACTGTGAGCATGTGTTTCGTGATTGTTCCTATGCAACAAGTATATGGTCTTCCCTACAGATTACATGGCCTACCCACATATCTTCTTTATGTTTTAAAGAGTGGTTGGCTTGGCTTTTTAACAACAATGGTACGCAACGTAGATTGGAGATCGTAATAGTTTTATGGTCAATTTGGTATTCACGCAATAAACTCTGGCAGGAGGGGTGTATCAAAGAAATGAGGAACTGGTTACCTTTGTTCGTAGCTTTTTACTGGAATTACAGAGCCTTTCTCGGTTGAGCTCCGGGCCATCTCTGTCGCTTGAAGAGCGTTGGCAACCATCCCTCGCAACAATGGTTAAGGTTAGTGTTGATGCTGCATATTCACGGAATCAGAAGATGTCGGTCTCGGGGGTATTGGTGAGGGACGGAGGGGGTTACCTGTTGGGTGCATGTCATTGTCGGACAGATAGGGTTCAGTCTGCTTTTGCTACGGAGGCATTCGCGGTGGTTGATGGTCTGAACTTCGCGACTGACCTTGGCTTGTCGTCCGTCGTTGTGGAAAGTGATTCCCGGTCGGTTATTAGGCGAATTGAATCGCCATCTCGTGATATCTCTGTAATTGGACCGATCGTCTCCACGGCTAAGTCGTTGATGGGCCGATTCTCCCGTTGCTGGTTTCGTCAGGTTGGTCGGAGCGCGAATAGGGCGGCGCATACACTTGCTCAGTTAGGGATGTCCTCATCGGTGGACCGATTCTTGATCGAAGAAGCTCCGCCGGCTGTGGAGCGCTGTGTAGCTGAGGATCAGAGATGTCTTGAACCGCCTTAGGGCTTCTGTGTTGCCGGTGGTTTTGGGGTACTTCCAGATTTTTTCCCCAATTTTCTCCCCGTCGTCTGGCATCGGGGTGTTTTGGCCGGATTGTCTTTTTTGTATTGTCGTTTTATCTTCGCACGTTTTTTTAGTTTTTTTAATAAATAAACGACAATTGGCCGCTTTATATTTAAAAAAATCAAACTAAAATTATTTTCTTACTTAATTGGGAATGAAAATAGTTAATTATTTGTTTCATAAAATTATTATTAAATTTATAATATTTATTTATGATAATTATAAATTATTTATTTTTATTTGAAAATTAAAAATTAAAAATTAAAAATAAATCACAATATTAATAAATTATTTAAAAAATTATTATTTTAACTCTATCATAAATTATAAAAATTATTATTTTAATTTTTAAAAATAAATAAATAATTTTTATTTTATAGTCTATCATAAATAAATTTTAGGAATTTAATAATTTTTAAAAATGAATAAATATTTATTTTTTTTATTCCAAACAAGGTAGAAAATAATTTTAGTTTGATTTTTAAATTAATCGCAGTTAAAATTAAAATATTGTCTTGTTAAAATTATACTATAATTCTAATTTAATTTAGTGGCTAAGTATTTTAATCACTCTCATGACCATGATGGCATGAGTTTGAATCCCTTTCTTTGGTTAATCTCGTTTTATTTTGTGTTGGTAATTTATAGGGGTGTAAACAAGGCGAGTCGAGCTCAAGTATTGTTAAGCTCGACTCGAACTTAATATGCTCAGGGCTAAGTTTCGTTCGGCTTGAAAGCTCGCCAGCTTAAAGTTATCAAGCTTGATTCGAACTCGAAAACAAAAATTAGAGCTCAAGCTCGAACTAAACCCTAATTTGCTTGCACTTATTCCCAAAAACCTATAAGCCATTATTAACCTAACTTAACCCTAAATCTCAAACCAACCTCAAAACCCTAAATTAACCTCAAAACCCTAAATTAAATCCCAATTAATATAATATAATATAATAATTTTCGAGTAGCTCGCGAGCTTTTCGAGTCGGGTATCGAGTATCTCGTCTCGGCTCGGCTCGTTAAGAATTTGAGTCGAGTCCAATTTAATCAAGCTTTAACCGAATAGAACTTAAATAACTCGTGATATGTTTCGTCTCATTTACCACCCTAATTTAATATACCTTAAAAAATAAGATTTGTTGAAAACTTCATATGAATCAAGCTTAGTTTAGTACCACTTTGTCCCTTATATTTGAAGCTTAAGGTTCAGATCTCATTAAGGCCATTTTAGCTTTGTTATATTTCTTTTTTTTAAATAAGTAATGACATGTGTCACCATTTTACTAGTCGACTAAATTTTAAAAAAATAATGTGGATGAGAGAGAAAAGATTAAAAAATAAAAAATAAATTCGCATTAGCATTGCTGTTAGTTTTTTAACAGTCGGTGATCAAAATGAAAAAACATAATGTTAGTGATGATTTTGTCAAAACAAATAATCCAATGACCAAAATAGGAAAAGAGCAATAGTTTAGTGACTACTATGTAGTTTACCCTATATTATTTTACTTTATTTTTGAATAGTTCCTGCTAGGAGAGGAAAAGGTGAATTTTGCTCATGATAAGTATTGAACTCACAACTTAGAGAAGATAAAAGAGTGTCAACCGAGAGTTTTTAATCACTTGCTCCAGAACTATAATGGCGTGTAGTATTTTTTTTGGTATAGTGGTGTGTAGTATTTTTTGTTGGTATAATGGTGTGTGACATCTTTATTGTTTCCCGTTCTCTCTTTATTTCCTTCTTACGTAAATAAAAAGAAAAATATATGCTATAAATCTCGAACATAAATAATAAAATAAATATATATTTTAGCAAAAAAGAGTTAATTTCCCCACACATCCTCGAACTATGATGTTTATTTTAAATTGGTCCCTAAATTTTTAAACATGTCAATTCCATACCTAAACTATGACTCCATTCTAAACCGATCCTCAAACTTTTGAATATTTCAGTTTCATCCCTAAATTATAACCCTCATTCTAAAATGGTCCCACACACTTTTGAAAGTTCCAATTTCATCCTCAAATTATCGTTTATGCCGCATTATATCATTACAAAATACACATCAATGTTTACATGAAAATTAACAATTTTTATAACGATTTTATTAAAATAAGATATGATTAACAGATGATGATAATTTGTGGATGAAATTAGAACCTTCAAAAGTTTATGTACTAATTTAGAATGAAAGTCATAGTTTGGGGATGAAATTGAAATCTTCAGAAGTTTGAGGACCAATTTAGAATAAAGGTCATACTTTAAGGATAAAATTAAAACATTCAAAAGTTTGAGAACAAATTTAAAATAAAGGTCATAATTTGAGGACGCGTGTTACAATTAACTCAGTAAAAAAAATCCTCCATTAACAATGATCTACCTGTTTTTGATAATAAAAAACAATAATCTACCTGTCCAATTACAAGCATCGACTCTTTTCTCGAAAAAAAACCTTGTTATTTCCAAATTATAAATGTTGACCTCTCCGCCCCAGCTATTCTTTCCACCTAATTCTAAATGATATTATGGTTATTTATTACGAAAATTATTTGATCATTTTAGTTTATATAAATATTTCAATTTTAAGAATTGTTGTTTAATTTAGGGTTTATAATTAATATATAGTTATATTTGGATACACAAAATTGTTTAAAAAATTTACACGATTTTCCTATTTAAACTATAAATCTAAATTCATAATCCTGAAGTCCTACATTCTAAATTTTAACTAAACCCTTAAATAGACAGAATTGTGTAAATTAAACTTTACACAACCTGAGTATCAAATAATTGTCCATATTATTATGAAAAAGTTTTAATATGTTCTTGTTTATTTAAATGTTATTTGTCGTATTCATGATATAATACTGTGTAAAATTTATTTTACACAATTTATGTATCAAATAACAATATCGTCTCTAAAATTTGAAGTCTTGGTTGACATTTAAATTTTGGATTTGATTGGAGACAACCCTAAAATTAGAATATTTCTTTAAAAGTTATTTTTGGGGGTCAACTACACCGAATTTTAGGTGATGTATTGTTTATGCCACTTAACTTTCAGTTTGTTCAATTATAGCACTAAACTTTGGTTTTGCCTTCAATTATATCATTGAGCCGTTAACTCTATAATGATGCGATGACATGGACAAAACAACATCGTTTTGGTGTAGCTATTGATGCCCAAAATGACGTTTTAGGTATTGAATCTTAGGGTGTATCGATTTTGCCACTAAACTTTAAAGCATTTCTATTTTTTCAACTACACATTTCAGTCATCGTTGACGGCCAATCGCCGCCTGTCACTGATCACCATTCGTGATAAGATTGGTACCAAAACGTTCTTATTTCACTCATTCTTCTTTTTCTCATATTGATTTTCCACAAAATCCACTCGAACAAGATGAAAATTAAACAAAAAATCAGCATTTTGAGGGTTTGGGGGGTTTAGAGTGTGTTCGAAAATCTAAACGGAGAGAAGCATTCTTTTAATAAGATGAACAACATACATCGAAGCTAGCCTCATCGAACGATCGTCAGAGGAGATTGAAGTATTAGCAATTAGGACCTTTTGATGGATTTTTGTTGATTTTGAGTTGATTTCGTGGAAAACCAATCCGAGAAAAAAAAAGAGTGAAATATGAACGTTTTGATACCGATCTTGTCATGAATGGTGATCGATGACGGGCGACTATTGGCCGGTAGAAGAGACCGGAATGTACAATGGTAAAAGTAGAATCGTTTTAATATTCAGTGGCAAAATTGATACAGTCCTAAAATTTAGTACCTAAAATGATATCGTTTTGGGTATCAATAGCCACATCATAATGATGTTGTTTTGGTCACGTCAACAACCGCCGTCTACTTCATCACGTCGTTATCGAAATAACGATCCAGTGACATAATTAAAGCTGAAATTAAAATTTAGTGTTATAATTGAAGAAATCAAAAGTTTAATCACATAAACGATACAACACCTAAAGTTAGTGGTATCAGATTAAGTTTACCCTCTAATTTATCACTACATTGTACTAGTAGATTATTATTATTTTGAATATGACTAGTAGATTATTTATTATTATTTTATTTTTCTTGAGGTGATTCGGCTTCATATGCTTTTTCACTCCTTTAAATTCCTATACTTTTCTCAAGTCCCTCAAATCTTGTTGCGATCGTTTCATATTTACAAAATGTGTAGCACAGAAAAAACTATGCCAAAACTTCCATTAAAGGTCAGATTTCTCATTGCTGCTCATTCTATGTCTGTGGCTGCTCTTAGCCGACCCGACGGCAGCGCCGTCAACCGACGTCTCATGAGTCTTTTCGACCCTAAAGCCTCTCCTTCAACAAAGCCTGATAAAGGCGTGGTGTCGTCCGACATCATGGTTGACACCGCCCGGAAACTTTGGTTCCGCCTATACACCAACGCTGCCACCTCCGGTCCTCAAGTTGGCGAAACGGACCTTCCCATCATAGTCTACTTCCACGGTGGAGGCTTTGCGTACATGGCGGCCAATTCAATGAACTACGACGACTTATGCAAGCGGCTTGCGCGTGAAATCCCCGCCGTGGTCGTTTCAGTCAACTACCGTCTCTCGCCTGAGCACCGGTTCCCGTCACAGTACGAAGATGGTTTCGACGTTTTGAAGTTCATCGATAACTCGGATATCGAAGGGTTTCCAGCTTTTGGCAGTAGCAAGAAGAAGCCTTTTTTCGTTGCCGGAGACAGTGCCGGCGGTAACCTGGCGCATCATGTGGCACTCAGGGCTTGCCAGCATCAGTTTTCCCGGTTGAACCTTCGTGGAGTTATAGCGTTACAGCCTTTCTTTGGCGGAGAGGAAAGAACAGAATCGGAACTCAAACTCGTTGGGGTTCCATTAATCTCTGTGAAGAAAACAGATTGGATGTGGAAAGCTTTTTTGCCACACGGCTGTGACCGGGACCACCAGGCGGTGAATGTGTTCGGACCGAACTCCGTTGATATTTCCGATTTACCATTTCCGGCTACCCTTGTTGTCATGGGTGGGTTTGATCCATTACAAGATTGGCAGAAGAAATATGTGGAGGGATTGAAGAAATCTGGGAAACAAGTGCAGACCGTGGAGTATCCGAACACCTTCCATGGCTTTTATGCGTTTCCCGAGCTGCCGGAATCGCCCTTGCTCATGGCTGAGATCAATTCTTTCGTGCACAACCAATTGGACCAACAGTAGCACTTGTCTTCTGTCTTTTCCTTTTTTCCTTTTTCAGTGCGCGTCGGCTAGTGATCACAAGTTTTACATATGGATGTTCCTGTACTGCTTTTATATATATATATATATATATAGGTGAAATTGGAGTACCTAGATTAACTCTTTACTTTTTTTAAATAATAATATTCACATATTATACCGTTAATCTTAAACATCCATTTCACTCATTTAACCATCTAAAAAATATGTAAAACTCAAAAACTTTTACTTTGTATAAATGGATTATATATATATATATATATATATATATATATATATATATGAGTTAGGATCAACTTACACAATGTAAAATTCTTTAAGTTTTACATGTTTTCTGGATCGTTAAATGAGAGAATGGATGACTCAAATTAACTCCTTACTCTCTTTTTTTTCAAGTGATAATCTTCATACATTCGTTTCACTCATCCAACGGTCCAAAAAACGTGTAAAACTTAAAAGAATTTTACGCTATGTAAATGAATCTCATCTCTCTCTCTATAAATTAATATTATTAATAGTAATCAAACATTAAACCATTTTTAAAAGTAAAAAACTCTAAATAATTTGTTATACAAATTTTAAAATGTGCATAAATGAACTAAACATATTTGATTAAATATTCATGAATATACCAATAACAATTAGTTTTTTGTGATAAAGCACTTGATCTTTTAAGAAAAATACAAGTTTGAATCTTGATATTGTAAATGGAACAAATTAACTTTGGAGGATCGTCCTCATAATGAGCATCTGTCGATATACGATTCAGATTACTCAATCAATAAATTAGATATTGATGTATACCCACAAAAATCACAAATATATACTCCATCATTTTAAATAAATAATCACAAACATTTATAATCACGGTAGTATCTGTTCATACATATTCTTAACTTTTTTACAATGCACACATATATTGTAGACAAAGCAATCTAAACTCGAGTCTCTTAGGATGAACATCATTAATTTTGTTTTTTAAACTTATTTATTCATAAATTACCTAAATTAAACCATGAAAGGAATATAAGTTAGGATGGGTCTAGAACGGACAACACACACCGCCACACATGACACACCATTAATTTTTTTAATTATTTTTAAATTAATGTTTACATTATCAGTAACTCGAAATATAATTAATCATATTTTAAAACAAAAAGTAGAATTTAGACCACGTATTTTTTTCTTCGCCTTTTTTCTTTGAAACAAAGACCACTGTCTTGTTTGAAAATGGCGTTTGCTGTTACTTCATTTTCATCATCTTCAACTGAAATTTCTGGTTTATTATATTTTTGTTAGTTTTCTTTTAAAATTTCGGGTCTTTTGGTGGGTTAATTTAAACTTATTTGTGTTTTTCAATTTGAGGTTTGCAGTTCCTCAAACTGGTTCCATAGTTTCTCTGGCAGCATTTAGGGGTGTGCAAAATAAACTGCAACCGTTAACCGTAATCGTTAACCGGTATAACCGTTCATTTTATAAGTTAATTAACCTAACCGTTAAGGTTAAACGGTTTCGGTTAACCGAACCGCTAAAAAAGACGGTTAATGGTTAACCTATATGTACTTTAATTTAGCTAAGTATAAAGTTTGTGTTTAAAATTTCTCTAGTTAATTTTTTTTTTAAAAATTTAATACAATATTTATCGGAGAGATATATTTATTATTCTAAAAAAGAAATAATGAACATTTGAAAAGAAAATCGTAATAGGTTACAGGTTAACCTGTAATCGATCTGTTCCTTAACGATTACCCATTATAATGGTTAACCATTTAAAAAATTAACGGTTAACCGTTTCTTAACGGTTAGTAACGGTTAAGTTACGAATAATAACCGCTATAACGGTTAACCAACCGTTTAAGCTAAATGGTACGGTTAACCTACCATGAACACCCCTAGCAGCAACTACGGCTGCTCCAGGTAATACTTAAACAATTTTTTTTTTGAAAATTCTAACTTTATTTTTAAATATAGTTAATTACATATCGAGTCTCTAAAAATTTTAATATTTATTTAAAATTCATTAAAAAATTAATAGCGTATAACGATGTATATAGCAGTGTGTTGCTCATTTTAAATATTTCTATAATTTAAAGTTTATTTTACATTCAACCTATAATTTAAGAGAAAGAAAAGAGTGTCAACTCGAAACTTTTAACTATTTCTTGCTCTAAAAGTTGTTGAAAAAAATTTAGAAATTTATGTCATGAGGGAGCAACTATTTAATATAGGGAAGGAATCATGTGATTTGCACATTTTGGGCACAAATCAATGTGACGAATGAATATGGAATGGGCAAATATTTGTGTTGTGATAATTTAAATTAATAATAGTTTATAAATATATCAAATCTTGGATATCATTTTCATTTGAATTTAAGGACAAGTTGTCCATTAATAATGTTGGGTCATCTTTAATCAATGGTTGAGACTTTCACACTTGAGAGGTCACATAATTAATTCTCCTCATTGTTTGAATTCGAGAAATTATATTATAGGTCTTTCCCACCACCTAGGATATGGGACCACCCAATTAAAATTTTACATGTCATTAAATTTTTACATGTCATCTTCTATAATCCATGTCATCTTTAATTTTTTAACCCTAAAAAATTAAACATAAAATAGTAAAAAGAAAAAAACAGAAAAAAAACAAACTATCCCAATTGCGTCGTCTCTCTCTCTATTCCCAATTCTTTGCCCACTGCTTCTATCTCAATTCCCCATCTTTTCTCCCCAATTTCCAATCGTCTCTATTCTCCATTGTTTGCCCACTGCTTCTATCTCAATTCCCCATCTTTTCTCCCCAATTTTCAATCGTCTCTCTCTTATTCTTTGTACACAAACGTTAAATTAAGGGGGGAAATTATCCAGCAAACATTAAAATTGGATTCCTCCCAATTCCAGTGACTTTATCTCAATCGTCTCTATCTCAATTTTCTATCTTTCAACAAACATTAAAAGTGGATCTAACAAGGGTTTCAACAAGCTTCAAGTAAGTATTATATTTTTATTTTTTTATGTTGTTTCAAGTTATATTTAATTTTTATTATCTCCACACACACATATATATATATAGAGAGAGAGCTAATGTTTGGATAATAAATATATATATGCTTTCAAATTGAAATTATCAGTAGTTTTCAAATTGAAATTAGCAGTAGTTTGAAATCAGCAGTAGTTTTCAAATTGAAATTAACAGTAGATTGAAATTAACGGTAGTTTTCAAATTGAAATTAGCAGTAGTTTGAAATTAGCAGTAGTTTTCAAATTTAATTTAACTATGGCGATTTGGATAATAAATTACTATATTTATATTAATGTGTTTTCTTTTCTTCATATTTTTAATATAGAGCTAATGCTATATGTTGATACGATAATTTTGTTGCAAAGATGCTTCATAACAGCGAGAAGGAAGAATCAAATAATTTGAATTTCGTAGGAAGAAAAGAAAAAGAAAGTGAGAATTTGATGGGAGTTGCCGTTGATAGTGAAGAAGCGGCTTACAATTTGTATAAAGATTATGGTCATGGTATTGGATTTAGTGTTCGAAGAGGTAGAAACAGGTATGTTTCTGGCACTAATGTTATTCGTTGCAAAGATTATTTTTGTTCTAAGGAAGGTTTCAAATAATTTGAGGGTGATATCAATGTGAAGCAATTTAATAAGTTAGAAACTAGAACTGGATGTCAAGCGATGATTCGTTTTACGGTGCAAGACAATATTTGGACAGTCACTCGTTTTATTTCGGAGCACAATCATGAGTTAGCAACTCCTTCTAAAAGACATTTACTTAGATCTGCGAGATCTCTTCCGACAACCAAAGCTAATGTCATTAGTTCAATGGTTAGTGCTGGAATACGTCCTACTGATGTTTTTTCTTACATGTCGAAAGAAGCACGTGGATCTGAAAATATTGGGTTTACAAAGCGAGATTGCTATAATTATCTGAACAAACAAAAGATGATGATGATTGAAGCATGAGATGGTCAAAGCTTGCTTAACCACTTCAAGGTGAGAGCAAGTGAAGATCCAATGTTCTTTTACACAGTTCAAGTGGATCAAGAAAATCGAATGACAAATTTCTTTTGGAGAGATGGTAGATCAAGAATTGATTATGACTATTTTGGTGATATTGTGGTTTTCGATACAACTTATCGTACCAATAGATATAATTTGATTTGTGCTCCCTTTGTAGGGATTAATCATCACCGATAAACTATAATGTTTGCTTGTGCTTTTCTGTTAGACGAGACGGCCGCTTCTTTTGTATGGTTGTTCAAGTCCTTCTTGCAATCAATGGGAAATCAATCTCCAAAAATCATAATGACGGATCAAGATCATGCAATTAGTAAAGCGATTGAAGATGTATTTCCTGATTCACGTCATAGATTATGTCTATGGCATATTTCTAAGAATGCACCTTCGCATCTTGGTAGTCTTAATTCAAATGCAGAATTTCATACTTTGTTTCATAAATGCATGCAAGGTTGTGAATCAGAGATAGAATTTGAAAAAACTTGGGCAAAAATGATGAATGACTATAAGCTTCATGACCATAGATGGTTGAAAGGTTTGTATAGATGTCGTGAAAAATGGAGTACTGCTTTTAGCATTGATATATTTTCTTCCCAAATTAAATCTTCTCAGAGGGCTAAAGTCACAAATAATGTTTTACATGGTATTTCGAATGCCACTACTTCTCTTACGGAATTCATTTTGGAGTTTGAAAACTTAGTTGCAAGATGGCGTTCTTCTGAAGGTGAAAAAGATTTTCAATGCAAAAATGGGTCAGTTACGTGTACAATTAAAAATTGTGGTATTTTGATTCATGCATCGAAAGTGTATACTCATGAAATATTCAAGCGCTTTCAAAAAAAATTTCTTGATGGAATTTCGTTAACATGGAGAGAAGTTGCTCAAGATAACTCAGTTTATACATTTGAAGTGACGATGGAAGAAAATATTTCAAGAATACGAACAGTCAAATTTAACACATCTACCATGGAGATTTATTGTACTTGTAAGAAGTATGATTTTTGTCAATATCTTTGCTCTCATGCCTTACGAATTCTCAGTGTTAAAAATGTCAAGAAAATTCCTGAGCAGTACATCTCCAAAAGATGGACTAAAGATGCTAAGAAGAATGTGCATGTAGATAAGATTGACGAGTTCTCACAGCAACACACTACTGAGGTTGATATTGAGAGTGTATTTCGTAATCGCATGGTTCGATTTGCTTATGACTTTATTGTTAAAAGTCAAAAAAGCGAAAAAAACAAGAGAGCTTTGTCAAAAGATTTTATACGAAGGTGACTTGAAAGTTGAGGAAGAATTGAAAAACTTATGCAGTACTAAAGATTCTGAGCTCAGGAAAGATAAGGCAGAAGCTTCAAAAGTAACGGCCCAAACAAGTAAGCGAAATATAATTATAAAATATAACATTTTATATTCTTTAAGATAATTGGTAATGACTTTTCTTTTTTTCTTTTTAGGAAATGTAAGAAGGCCGCTTGTTGAAGAATTATCAAATAAAGATGAAGAGATTGTGAAAAGATGTGCAATTGATAATTCTCATGTCTTAGATCCTCCATGTGTTAGGCCAAAAGGAGTTTCTAATGCTAGACTTAAAGGCCATCTTGAGAAAAGAAAATTAAAAGCATCCACGTCAACCAAACAAAGTAAGAGCTTATAATTTTTTTTGTTTAAATTTATTTTATATTTAAATTATATTGTTTTTGAGAAGTTTAAGTGTTTTGCAGAAAAAATGAAACAATCAGCAATTGGAAAGTCTTTAGATGCTTCTGTTGGTATCACTCCACATCATGATAACTTTGTATGTATAAAATTAATTGGTATCATATCATCTTTGACAACTTTTTACGGTTTATTATATTTTTCTTTTTAATTATAGATTATTCCTTCGGTGATAATGCCAACAAGCAATATTTATAAACCTTCGTACCAGAACACAATGCAATTTTTTAATACGGTAATTACTTATAGTATTAATTTTAGAATAAAGCATTCTTAAAATGCATCTAAATGAAATTTATTTTTAATTTTTGTTTTTTAGGGTCCAGGTAGTAGTTGGTACTCCGATGCTCTTAACTTTCCTCATAGAATTGTGCAATAAAATAATGCGACAACTACTCTAAATTTGAGTCAGGTATTTTTTTTAACTCAAAATCATAGTAACTATCTTTTTTATTTTAAATTTAACTGATTTAGATTATTTTTAATATAGACATCTAGTGAATGGAGAATGAATGAATCAAACATGCTTTATGCACATAACTTTGGTTTTACACCAAATATTCAGGTAAATATATGATTTCATTGTAGTATTTCATTGAAGAAGTTTTATTTTTATCAAGTTTAATTTTATGTGTTCACTAATCATAGGAACCTTACAAATATAGTGAAGGACATCCAAATCCAAAACTATAATAATAGGTTAGTTATTTTATTTCACACAAAAAAATATTGTTATTCCATATTTGATTTTATTTTTTTAAGAATTGATTCTGCTCTATATAGAAATTAAATATTTATTTTTTTATTCAAATGATACAGGTTAAAGCTTTTCATATGGGCATTTGGATCAAAAATGAAATCCGGCATTCATGGAGTTACATTAGTACCTTAAACTTTAAATTTTATTACATTAGTACCTTAAACTTTAGATTTTATTTGAGTTATATTATAGGTTTTTCTCTTTTAAGTTAATTATACAAGGATAAGTTAAATGTTCTTGTGAAAGTCATCTTTTATTTATATTTTAACATTCTTACAAATAATCAAGATAAATGTTTGGTACATAATTTTTTATCTTCAATAGTATGACTTGATCTTCGCATAAATTAGATTTATTATAGTAGCACAATGATTTAAAATGACCAACAAATATTATTGAATCTCTTAAAAAATTTAGCGCCTCCTTCAAAAGCCTTGCCTCACAACGATTGGTGAAGTATATGTTCCTTAGCAAGATCACGTTTTCATATGTTCGTTCAATCCCAAATTTATTAAACATGCCAATATATAAACTATGTCACCATAACTATGAGATTTCTAATGTTTAATGAGCATGGCTAGTCGAGCTCTTTCAACAGTTTTTTTTTATTCTTGTTGTATAGAGCAACTATAAGGTAATAGTGGCGTAAAACTCATGACCAATCGCAAAAAGTTATATTGTTTAAAGAAAAGTTTGATTAACCTTCTAATGATTCAAATACAGAGTAAAACCTGTCAACCTACTTTTGTCAACTGAAATTGTCGACAATAATACTTTTAAGCTTAAAACACTTTCATTATTTTTTACTACAAATGAGAATATGTACAATAATTAATTTAATCTTGTATCTACAGTCTCGGAGAAGGATAGGTAAAAATTGATGCACACCGCTGATAAAATATACACAAAAATATTTCCAATTAGGTTAGTCGTTGAGTTTCAAAAGCTTGTTTGTCAGATTGCTTCATCAACCTTCCCTCACCGCTGATGCACCTCTTTTATTCCTTTCTTGAGCTATCCACCTACAATCTATCAAACAAATTTAATCATTCTCATGAAAACATTATTTTCATACACTCTCAAGGAGAAAAACGAGATTACAAACTAAAAATCAATACATTACAAAGAAAAAATTAAAGATAAAAAATAATTTCTCGAAAACTAGATTACAAACTAAAAATCAATACACTACAAACTAACAATTAAATATAATTTCTCGAAAATCAGTACTTTATTTTTTATCTTTAATTTCAAACTACTGTTAATTTCAATCTACTGCTAATTTCAATTTGAAAACTACTGCTAATTTCAAACTACTTCTAATTTCAATTTGAAAACTACCGTTAATTTCAATCTACTGCTAATTTCAATTTGAAAACTACTGCTGATTTTAAACTACTGCTAATTTCAATTTGAAAACTACTGATAATTTCAATTTGAAAGCATATATATATTTATTATCCAAACATTAGCTCTCTCTCTCTATATATATATATGTGGAGATAATAAAAATTAAATATAACTTGAAACAACATAAAAAAATAAAAATATAATACTTACTTGAAGCTTGTTGAAACCCTTGTTAGATCCACTTTTAATGTTTATTGAAAGATAGAAAATTGAGATAGAGACGATTGGGATAAAGTCACTGGAATTGGGAGGAATCCAATTTTAATGTTTGCTGGATAATTTCCCCCCTTAATTTAACGTTTGTGTACAAAGAATAAGAGAGAGACGATTGAAAATTGGGGAGAAAAGATGGGGAATTGAGATAGAAGCAGTGGGCAAACAATGGAGAATAGAAACGATTGGAAATTGGGGAGAAAAGATGGGGAATTGAGATAGAAGCAGTGGGCAAAGAATTGGGAATAGAGAGAGAGACGACGCAATTGGGATAGTTCGTTTTTTTTTCTATTTTTTTCTTTTACTTTTTACTATTTTATGTTTAATTTTTTAGGGTTAAAAAATTAAAGATGACATGGATTATGGAAGATGACATGTAAAAATTTAATGACATGTAAAATTTTAATTGGGTGGTCCCATATCCTAGGTGGTGGGAAAGACCTATAATATAATTTCTCGTTTGAATTCTAATTCAAGCTTTTCTATTTACTGGAAAATGTATTATTTATTTTTGTAAAAAATTCACTACAAGAAAATTTGGTTTTGTTTTTTAATAGTCGAAAGTTGATTACAATGTAGTATATATTTATAAATATTCTAAACCATTTTACAATGCATATTCACTTTGTAAACATTACGATTGAATCTGAGCCTCTTAAGATGAACATTATCGGCTTAAAATTTTTTAGTTTTAGTAATCAAATTTCACATCCACATTTAACGTGGTTATAAATATTAGGATGATTTTGGATGATGTTACGTAAAATTGAAATATTTACAACAATTTTAGATGTTATTTTAAAAAAAAAATTTAGTGTATTGATCTTAACCATAAAAAATTTGTCATTACAATTTTAAATTTTATACTTTGCGATAAAATAAGGTTGTTGAGTATTATATTATTAGCAACACTTTAAAATATTGTTACATAATTTGATTTTTTTATTAATTAATCGCAACATTAAATATTGGTGCATAAGACTACAAAATTTAAATGACGTTGAACTTAATTCTATTGATTTAAGTCCAACATCGACAATACAACAAGGTAATGAATTCTAGAGTATGCTTAAATAGCTGGCTTAAGGACATATCCAGACCGTTGGACTTTATTTTGATTAAAATAGGATTCCAATTCCTATAAAGACAAATCTAAGACCCTTATAGTGAACTCGCCGTAGAGCCACGGCGAATTTGAATAAAATATTTTTTTTTATTTTTTTAAACTTTTCGTAGAGCCACGACAAGTTTTAAAAATTTTCAATTGTTTTTCGTGTTTTAACTTAATTAATTGTGTTAACGGATGATTAGAAAATCTTAATTGGAACTCGTCGTGCATGCTAGGCGAGTTTAATTTTTTTTCATTTCGTCCTTTAGTAAAAAAGTTTGATTTTAAAAAAATTAATTGAAACTTGTCATGCATACATGACGAGTTCCAATTAAGATTTGCCAATCATCTGTTAATGCGATTAATTAAGTTAAAACACGAGAATTTTTTTGAAAATTTTTAAAACTTGCCGTGGCTCTATAGCAAGTTTCAAAAAAATTGAAAAAAAAATATTTTATTTAAACTTGTTGTGGCTCTACGGAGAGTTCACTGTAAGGGTCCTAGATTTGTCTTTATAAGATTTTAGATCCTATTTTGATCAAAATAGGATCCAACGGTCCTGGATATGTCCTTAAGCCTAAATATTTGACATTCATCCTAGAAAAAATATGGTTTAATTTTTTTACTAATGAAAAAGATAGATACAAACATTAATCGATGAAGAATAATCACAATCAACATTAACATAAAAATGTAATAACAATGATGACACATTGATAAACTGAATTTACCATAACTTAATCGCAATCCATTAAAGGCATGCATCAATATGAGAGAACCGACTCAAGGGTCCAAATCCTGAGTAGATTAGTAAGATAAAACATTAAATAGAGAGGCGACCACAAACTAGTCTTGAAAAAAGGGGGGGAAGAGAGAAAACATGCCACAAGAGTAAAGAAAAAATATCAATCCTTTTTTATTAGAAAAGAACATGGGTGATTCAAAGATTTAAGGGGCCCTATGTAATTTATTAAAATGGAGCCCTTAAATTATAATATGAAAAAAATATAAGTTTGTGTTCTCTTTCATATAGAGTTCTCTTAATACAAGTAATGTTAGATTATTTTTTAAACAACATAAAAATGACTCACAAACATCTAAAAGTTTAACACTTTTTACTTAAAAGTGATGTTCTTCTTACATATTTTGAAGTAAAATCGTCTACAACGCTTTTCATATCAACTTCTTCCAAAAGACCAATCTTGATTGCCATCAAAGCAAGCCCATTTAATCTTTCTTGTGACATAGTTATCTATAATGACTTCACAAACCTCAATTTTGAAAAACTTCGTTCTACATAAGCAACAATAATAGGAATAGTCAATAAAATTATATATTTAATTGTCGCATTTGAGAAACAATTAAAACATTATAAAACTTTTAATAAATTCATTGCTCCTATTTTTCCTTGGATAAAAGCTCTCTAAGTAATTTCAGGTCAAGAAATAAATCATTTTCATCACCATCGGATAACTCACATTTTCTAAGAGCATTTTCAAAATTATTACAATGAGATTTGAGACTAACATCATCTAATAAATATAATTTATCAGAATAAAACAAAAAGTCAAAAATATTCTCATATAATTGATATTGTTCAAACATCTTATCTAAAGAAATACTAACTTATCAACAATATACAATAAGTATTGAATTCTAAACGACTCCTTAGAAGACATTAATATTTCATCATCATCAATTTCATTAAATTGTCTTTTTCAACTTTTGAGAAAACATAAAATCAATTCCAATTTCATTAACTATTTTTCTAGTTGTGTTCATGGCACTTGAAAAACCATTATATCTATAACTTTTGAAAAAAGAAATAAGCCAGTTTCGAACAAGCTTTAGATAATTTGTTATACAAATTTTAAAATGTGCATAAATGAATTAAACATGTTTGATTAAATATTCATGAACAGATAACTAGTTGATCTAGTGGTTATACAAATCTTAAGCAATGATATGAGTTCGAATCTTAGCATTGTAAATGAAGTAAATTAAATTGAAAGAATCGTTCCTATAATGAGTCACTATAGGTACCGAATTCAGATTAATCCATCAAAAAATCGGATATTGATGATTATACCAGAAACATATTCATAAACATATCCACGATAAAATTAATTTAATAAGCATATTTGTTTGAAAATAATAAAAAAATATCATTTTAAATAAATAAACACAAATATATATTTTTAACAAACATGAACTAAAAAAACTTGAAAATTAAACAAAAAAATATAAATATACTTTTGCTTGTTTAAACTTGATTTATTAAAAAATCACCAAAAATAAACTTGAATATATAGATTGTCAAGGTTTATTTTATTCATCTTTTGAGTAAAAATGAAGGGAATTTGGATATTTATGTTATGAGGGAGTAACTATTTAATATAGTGAAGGAATCATGTGGTTTGCAAATTTTGGACACAAATCCACGTGAAGAATGAATATGGAATGGGCAAATAAGTGTTGTGACAATTTAAATTTTAATAGTTTATAAATATATCAAATCTTAGATATCATTTTCATTTGAACTTAAGGACAAGTTGTCCATTAATGTTGGGCCATCTTTAATCAATGGTTGAGACTTCACACTTGAGAGGTCACATAATTAAATTCCTCATTGTTTCAATTCTAATTCAAGTTTTTTTACACAAAGGAAATATATTATGGTAAGCTATCATAATAGTCACTTCTGTTTTATAAGTGTTTATTTTTATTCATCGAATTTTAAAAAATAACATTTTGGTCACTTATATTATCGTTTTTAACATTTTCATCACTAAAATTTTAATTAAATATTAACGATAAATTTATTATTATAGTTTAATTTTAAAGGAGGTCAAAGGGTTCTAGGCTAGATTTGGAGAGTTCGTGGAACTTTTCAATGAACGGACATCGTCTTCGCGTTTAGAAGGCCAAAAAGGAGTGAACAGAAAATTTTTGGGTTCAACAGTCATCAGCGACAGAGATCGGCAATGACCGACGATGGTGGTGAGCGGCGGCAGGTGAATTTGGTCGGATACAAGAGTTAAATTGATATTTTATCTAAAGTTAAAGGGTTAAATTGATATTTTATCTAAAATTTAGGGGTAAAATTAATATTTATCTAAAGTTTAGGGGCCAAATTAAAATTTAACCTCTTTTTATTAACGTGTCACATTATCAAACTAACGACATTTAATGTCTCAATGATTAAAACGTTAAAACGATAACATAAGTGACCAAAACGTTATAAAACGATAACGTAAACGATCAAAACGTTATTTTTTAAATTCGGTAAGCAAAAGTAAACACTTGTGAAACAAAAATGACTATTGCAGTAGTTTATCCAATATATTATTTAAATTTTAAAAAATCACTACAAGAAAAATTAGTTTTAGTAATCAATTTTCACATCCACATTTTTTTATAATTTTATTCTCAAGGTAAATACCGAGATTCGAACTCATACAAGATAAAATAATATAAACATTCTTGACCACTTGACCAATTAGTGAATCCTATTCACATCCACATTTAATGTAGTTATAAATATTATAGTGATATTAGATGTCGTTACGTAAAATTAAAATATTTGCAATAATTTTAAAATGTTATTTTTTAATTGATTTTTTAGTGTACTGATCTCAGCCATAAAATTTGTCGTTACATTTTTAAATTTTAAGCATACCAATAAAACAAGTTGTTGTTAAATAATAATATAAACAACACTATAAAATATTGTTACATAATTTGTTTTTTTTATTAATTAATCACAACAGCATTAAATATTGTGCATAAGACTAGAAATGACCATGAGCCGGGTTTTTGGTTGATAGGTACTCAACCTGGAAATATACCACTTCCACCCAAACCGACAGACGTTTTTATGATGTTATACCCGGCCCGAATTTTAGAGTAAAAAACCTAAACTCGGCCTGACCCAACATAAATAATTTTTTTTATTCGATAAAATATGGATTTAAATGAAAAATACAAATAGGGAGAATGATTATAATAATTATTCGACAAAACAAAGAGATAATTAAAAAATATATAAAGAGAGAGACAATATAATAATTATACCTAAATATTTAGAATAAAATTAAGGGTTATATTTTGATACACAAGTTGTGTAAAAATATTTACAGGCAAAATTGGGGCAATATTGCACCCAAAAAAATTATTTTAAAATCTATAGCACTGCCAATTTATTTTTGAATCTATGGCATTTTCTACAGTAAATTATAAGGGCGGATAGAAAGTAATCTGACCTCAGCAAAAATTTAAAAAAATGAGAACTTTAGGAAAGCAATCCGACCTCATAGAAAAAATAATAAAAAATCTTAGGGCATGGGAAAAGCAATCCGACCTCATATTTTGGGGTCCAACTTACGGTAAAAGTAATAACATGTAAACACATTAAGGATGTGTGTGAGCTTTTACATGCGAAAAAAGCTCTAAACACTCTCAAACAACTGTGAAGCAAATCATCTTTATTTTTTTATTACATTTTGTAACCTCCTCGACCCGGCCTAGCCGCCAGACCGCATCGAACGGGTTACACGGGGAAAATCGAAGCAAAACCCGCTAAGGTTCCACTCCGATTAGCAGCCCTAGAAAATTTCTTTTAAAGTTATCTTGTCTAGATGATTAATTACATCCTATGTGAGAGAACACGCAGTAGAAACACACATGAAATACAAAACACACAAGGCAGGCAATTAAAAAAAATCCTTTTTAGCTTTTACAACAAGCCGTATCGATACGCTAAAGAACTGTATCGATACGCTTGGACTTGGTCAACACCCCAAAGTCAACTTAGAGAGACCATATCGATACGCTAGAAGACTGTATCGATATGATCTCGACGGTCAACTTTCCCAAGGTCAATCTATGAAGACCGTACCGATACCCTCAGGACCCGTACCAATACGCCAAAATCTCGTCAATTTCTCATATTTCCAGAGAGCATTTGGCGTATCGATACACATACACCACCGCGTACCGGTACGCCCTGCCCAAAACAAGGTCCAAAGCAAGGGACCGTAACGATACAGCCCTTAAGCGTATCGATACGCCCTGCACTGCAAAACTTGTTTTGGCTGATAAAAACATAAGGACTTGACACTAGAGGCATTTAACAACTATTCGAGCCACATACAAGCACACATGTATCACAAAGCATCCATGTTTATTAAACATTCAACGAAGCAACATCCAACAAGATAATATTCTAAAAGGAAACATGCATATATGACATTCATCAACAAGGCCAAAAGCCAAACAAAAGCATAAATCAACATGGCATAAGGCAATACAAGCCCAAAACATCTAAGCAAACTTGTCTAAACAAAAGGGACATGCCAACAACACTTCAAACATAAAGGTCATATCCCATTGCTTAAATACTAATTATTGAAGTCTAAATCATACTTGAGCAAACTAAACTTTCTTGGAGTCTCCCTTGTTCCTCGAGCTGCTCCGAAGGTCTAAGGGCCTGCATTGTTGGAAAAGAGAGCGTAAGAGTTTAAGCTTAGTGAGCTGTGCTCAAACGGTAGCTACAACAATGCAGTTTTAAAACATAGTTTGTTAGAAAGCCAAAACAGTTTCAAAATCATTTTCGCATGCTAGAACACACAATGTCATGCATTTACCTTTACGTGCATTTACCGAATGCAACCACAAGCCATAGGCTTACCACATGCTCATTCTCATAACGCAAGCAAAGTAAACGACAATGCATAAGCATAATAGATAGAATCAACAACATGCTTAACATGAGAATTAGAGCAATCATGGGTATATTGACATTTAACGTTTTTACTCGGATATGTGGATAATTTCTCAAACCCACTAGACACTTTCGGTGGAATCTCACATCACCGTACTCACCTGTCTAGTAAAAACATAACTTCCAGTGGAATCTCACATCACTGTACTCCTTCTCAGTGGAATCTAACATCACTAAGGCCACACGTAAATTTTACCTCGAATGCACTCTAATCCTATTGATTTATCAATTATATCCGGTAACAACCCAACACATGTCAATATACTCAATTACAACCACAAGCATTACCGATGCTTGAACCACTTACCAAGTCCAAACTTCCATGCGAAACTGTGAAACAAATATTTTAATTTTGATATAACTAAAAACCTAAGGACTAAATTGAAAATATCAAAACGAATTTTAAGTCCTCAAAACATCCCCATATAATTTTAAGATTATGCCAAAGTTAAAAACAAAGTTTTTCAAATATTTTTCTAAGTGTTTAAAGCCAAAACAGTGATTTTCAAGTCCCTGTTTCAAAACGGCCTAGGGCGTTTCGAAACGTTTTCATCACTGCCAACCCCTGTTCCGAAACGTGTATCGAAACGGCTTAAGAAAACTTGAACCCGTTTCGAAACGGTCTCACACGTTTCGAAACTGTTCTTCATATTTGATTTGAAAAAGCATAACGGTTGCAATATTTTTAACTGAATATTTAAAGATAAATAGGGTGTTTCGAAACGGGCTAAGACTGTTTCGAAACGACCCTTGACAGTAGCAAAACCGTTTCGAAACGAGGCCAAGCGTTTCAAAACATTTCTTCAGTTTAAATTGAAAATATGACCGTTGAAGTTGTTTTTAACTGATTTTCTGAAAACCGTTAGGGTGTTTCGAAACGGGCTAAGACTGTTTTGAAACGACCCTTGACAGTGGCAAAAGTGTTTCGAAACGGCTATAAGGCGTTTCGAAACGGGCTCTTAAATGCACCCCAACGGCTCTTTCTATTTTAGTCCGTTCCGAAACAGGTACCCCGCGTTTCGAAACGTGTTGTTGCAGACTGCATTTATGGAGGTGAGATAACATCCCCAACGGCTCTATTGATGAGTGCAACAACCATAACGGCTAGAAATCAATGAGAAGGTATAAAATGGACCTCTAAAAGCTCCAGCAACAACTATTGATCCTAAAGCAAACATCCAAACATCAAATCCAAGCAATTGTGCAAAAATCCCATTTTGTCTAGAAACCCCAATTGTAATTTTCATTCATATCTTGTTCAATTGGGTTGAGTGCTTGTAATTGGGCTATCATTTGTAGTGAGAGATACCTTATTAGCCAACAAATTTCTTTGTTCACTTGTGTGAGGATTGGGTTGATTTTTGGGTAGAAAAATCAACCGAAATTGTAAGGGTTGCCTCCTTAGCCTAGAAAAGGGGAAGAGCAATTAGTGGAATTGTTGCAAATCCTTAGTGAAGCTAAGGTAGTGGATGTAGAGTTCATTTGGAACTTGAACCACTCTAAATCCCTTGTCTATTATTTTTAATTTGCAATTTCCACCACAAAACCTTTAAATTTCCAATTCACCCCCCTCTTGGTTTATATCGATCTTGCAATCCACTCAACAATTGGTATCAGAGCCTACCTCTTTGAGGATTAACAACCACAAGAGGAGTTCCTTGGAAGAGTGTGATCATCATATATCAAGAGATGGCTTCAACCTCCGGTTCGGGCATGTACGAGTCACAATCCACTACAAAGCCTCATTTCTTCAACGGTGATAACTATTCTTTTTGGAAGAATAGAATGCGTCTCTTCATCAAGTCAAATGACTATCTAGTGTGGGATGTCATTGAAGATGGGCCATATATTCCATTGAAGCAAGATGGTGACGGCAAGATGGTTTTGAAGAAGAAAGTGGAGATGAGTGAAGAGGAGAAAAAAAAGATTCAAGTCAATGATAAAGCTCTCCACATGCTATTTTGTTCTTTCGGTCCGGACATCTATTCAAAGGTCTCATCCATCGAAAGTGAAAAGGAAGTGTGGGACACTCTCGAGACTACTTATGAAGGCACCAACGATGTTAAAGAAACTAAGATTGGAATTCTCAATCTTAGTTATGAAAACTTCAAGATGGAGCCCGATGAGACGGTGTCAAAGATGTTTGATCGTTTCTCCACGATTGTCAATGGGCTAAAGGGATTTGGAGAGATCATACTAGAAGACAAGCTTGTCCGGAAGCTACTCTATTCACTTCCCGAGTCTTGGGATGGGAAGAGAACCGCTATCATCGAAGCAAAGAATTTGAAAACTTTGAAGCTTAATGAGCTTGTGGGTTCTCTTCTTACTCATGAGATCATGAAGCAATGAAGGGAAGATGAGAAGAAGAAAGAAGAGAAAAGGATAGAGAAGCTTGAGGTTGAGAAGAAGAAAAAAATTGGAATAGCTCTCAAAGCTAAAGCTTCACAACGAGAAGAGAGCTCGTCTAGTGAGGAGGATGAACTCGAAGAATTGGCTATGATAGCCAAACGATTCTCACGTTTTATGAGGTCCAACCGGGGAAGAAAAATCCAAAGGAAGATGGACTTCAAAAACAAGAACAAAGAAGAAGGAAGGGATCCTATCACTTGCTTTGAGTACAAACAACCCGGCCACATCCGTTCGGAGTGCCCTCAACTCAAGAAGAAGGGCTTTGAGAAGAAGAAGAAGCTCAAAGCCAAGCTTGCTACTTGGAGTGATGAGGAGTCATCGGAGGATGACGAACAAGAAGTGGCTAACCTTTGCCTCATGGCACTTGAGGAAGATTCCTCCATGGTAACCTCTAACTCATCTACTTTAGATTTTTCATATGAAGAATTAAATGATGCATATGATGAGTTACAAGAGGTCTATGATGAATTAGTTGAGAAGTTTAAAGAGTCGGTCATTAAAAACAAGAAAATTATTTTAGAACTAAATGAGAAAAATGACTCACTCACTCAAGCTAATTCAAAATTTGAGAAAAAGATATTAGGATTAAAAGATGAACTAAAATTCTTTCAAGATGAAAATGTTGATCTTAATAATCTTTTATCTCAATGTAATAGTGAACACCAAAAGGTGTTGGGTGAGCTAAATGAGCTCAAAAAGTCTTTGAAAAATGTTGGTAGTGTAAAGCATGAAATAGGTGAATCCTCTAAAACACACCAACCTAAGAAAAAGACTAACTACCACAAACAAGGTAGCTACCCTAGACATAGTAGAGCTAAAAGAATTAGAAGTGTATGGGTTCCTAAGGAACTTGTAAAATTTAATAATATTATTGCTATGTCATCTTGGATTCCTAAGGGAACCAAGGTTTTGGGAGCTAACACTCATGGACCCAAAATGATTTGGGTACCAAAAACCAAAGTTTAATATCTTTGTTTGTAGGGGGAGCATTGCTACAAGGCCAAAGCACAAAGTCAAAACTCATGGTACCTTGATAGTGGATGCTCGAGGCACATGACCGGAGACAAGAGTCGATTCATGGATCTAAAGCCAAAAAGTGGAGGAGTAGTAACATTTGGTGACAACTCCAAAGGCCACATTAAAGGTATTGGCTCCATAGGTAATCACTCTACTATTCTCATTGAAAATGTATTATATGTCGATGGTCTTAAACACAATTTATTGAGCATAAGTCAATTGTGTGATAAAGGATTTAATGTTTTATTTGATAAAAATGGATGCAAAATTGTAGACATTAAATCTAATAATATTATGCTCATAGGTCATCGCATAGGAAACATATACATGGTGCATCTAGATGACATTCATACATCTCATGCATGCTTAGTTGCACAAAATGAAAATGATGCATGGTTGTGGCATAGGAAACTAGGACATGCTAGCATAAGTGTTTTAGAAAAACTTGTCTCCCTAAATCTAGTTAGAGGTTTACCCAAGATAAAATTTTCAAATGATAAAATTTGTGATGCATGCTCAAAGGGTAAACAACATAGGTCTTCCTTTAAATCCATTAATGATGTTTCTACTAGTAGATGCTTACAACTAATCCACATGGATTTATTTGGGCCAATTATGACTATGAGCTTGGGTGGTAAGTCTTATGCTTTTGTACTTGTTGATGATTTTTTTAGATTTACTTGGGTTCTCTTTTTAAGTACTAAAGATGAGGTTTTGGAAAAATTCATCACATTTTCAAAATTAACCCAAAATGATCTTGAACTAAAAATTTCACATATTAGAAGTGATCATGGAACCGAGTTTCAAAATTTGGGGTTTGAAGATTTTTTAAATGAAAATGGTATTAGCCATAATTTTTCGGCTCCTCGAACTCCTCAACAAAATGGGGTAGTTGAGAGGAAAAATAGAATTTTGCAAGAAATGGCTAGAACTATGCTTTGTGAAAACAATTTACCTAAATATTTTTGGGCGGAAGCCACAAACACCGCTTGCTATATTGTAAATCGAGTAATGATTAGGCCAATTTTAAAGAAAACACCTTATGAGATTTTAAAATCTAAAAAGCCTAACATTAGCTATTTTCACCCTTTTGGTTGCAAGTGTTTTGTTTTAAATAATGAAAAAGACAACTTAGGTAAATTTGATGCAAAAAGTGATGAAGCCATTTTTATAGGTTACTCTTTAACCTCTAAAGCCTATCGAGTATTTAACAAAAGAACTTTAGTAGTAGAAGAATCTATTCATGTTGTATTCGATGATAACCTCCTTCCTAGGAAGGATTCTTGTGATGATGATGATGTAGGAATCATAAATGCCTTTGATGGAGGTCAAACTTCAAAGGAGGATGAGATTCCAACAAAAGAAGAGGACACACAAGATTCACCTCTTGAAGCCTTGAAGGACTTGGCTATTGAGGAAAAGGAAGTGAGCTACCCAAGGGAGTTGAACTATGTCAAAGATGGTGAAATCTTGGGTGATCCATCCAAGGGGGTAACCACTCATTCTTCTCTTAGATTAATGAACCATGTTGCATTTATCTCATGCATAGAGCCTAAAAATATTAAAGAAGCATTGAAAGATGACTTTTGGATTATGGCTATGCAAGAAGAGTTAAATCAATTTGAGAGAAGTAATGTTTGGACATTAGTTGATAGGCCTAGTAATCAATCTACAATAGGAACTAAATGGGTCTTTAGGAACAAGCTAGATGAGAGTGGTAACATTGTAAGAAATAAAGCTAGACTTGTAGCACAAGGTTACACTCAAGAAGAGGGAATAGATTTTGATGAAACCTATGCACCCGTAGCTAGAATGGAAGCCATTAGAATGTTGCTTGCATATGCATGTTATCATAATTTCAACCTTTTTCAAATGGATGTTAAAAGCGCATTTTTAAATGGTTTTATAAATGAAGAAGTGTATGTGGAACAACCACCGGGTTTTGAAGATTCAAAATTTCCAAATCATGTTTTCAAACTTACCAAAGCTCTTTATGGTTTAAAACAAGCTCCTAGAGCTTGGTATGAAAGACTTTCAAATTTTTTGATTGAAAAAGGATTTGAAAAAGGTAAGGTGGACACTACACTTTTTATAAAAATGTATAAAAATGACATCTTAGTAGTTCAAAATTATGTTGATGATATTATTTTTGGTTCTACTAATGAATGTCATTGTCAAGAGTTTGCTAAGTTAATGCAAGGTGAATTTGAGATGAGCATGATGGGGGAGCTCTCATTCTTTTTGGGACTCCAAATCAAGCAAAAGAAGGATGACACCTTCATCAACCAAGCAAAATACATAAAGGATATGCTCAAGAAGTTTGGCTTGGAGAATGCAAAGCCTCAAGTCACTCCTATGAGTTCATCTACAAAGCTTGACAAAGATGAAGGAGGTAAGTATGTTGACTCTAAGCTTTATCGTTCTATGATTGGATCTTTGCTTTACCTTACCGCAAGTAGACCGGATATTTTGTTTAGTGTTTGCTTGTGTGCTAGGTTTCAAGCTAGTCCTAGAGAGTCTCACCTTATAGCCGTTAAGAGAATCTTTAGATACCTTAGAGATACTCCTTGTTTAGGTCTTTGGTATCCTAGAGACTCTACCTTCAACCTTCATGCTTACTCGGATGCGGATTATGGGGGTTGCAAAATCGATAGGAAAAGTACTTCGGGAACTTGTCAATTCTTAGGTAGTATGCTCATATCTTGGTTCTCTAAGAAACAAAATAGTGTAGCCTTATCTACCACCGAAGCCGAGTACATATCCTTAGGGAGTTGTTGTGCTCAAGTCCTTTGGATGAAGCAACAACTCTTAGATTATGGAATTAAAGTTGAAACCATACCCCTAAAATGTGACAACACTAGTGCAATATGTTTAACAAAAAATCCCATCCAACACTCTAGAACCAAACACATAGAAATAAGGCATCATTTCATTAGAGAACATGTCTTTAAGGAAGATGTGGTTATAGAGTATGTAGACACCTTAAATCAATTAGCGGACATATTTACAAAACTCTTAGACAAAGAGCGTTTTTGGTCCCTTAGGAGAGAGTTAGGTCTAGCTAGCCTATCTTGAGAAGCCTTTTTTACGTAGCATTTGTTCTATAAAGGCCCACTCAACCCTATCATATGCCTTACTCATGTCGAGTTTTAAGGCAAAGCTGCCCCGTCTCCCATGTCTTTTGTATTTCAAATAGTGGAGAACCTCGTAAGCCACTAAGATATTATCAGAAATGAGTCTGCCTGGCACAAAGGCACTTTGGGCCTCATCAATACATCCATGGAGCACGGGCTGACAACGATTGACAAGCATTTTAGATATAACCTTGTACAACACGTTGCACAAGCTTATGGGCCTAAATTTGGACATGTGATCTGCATTATCAACTTTCGGTATGAGCACAATCCTCGTGTGATTGATATCTGCCACATCATACTGACCATGTAGCACTTCAATACAATATTTAGCTACCTCAGGCCCCACAATGTGCCAAAAGCGCTGGTAAAACGCTGCTCCGACACCATCTTCTCCAGATGCTTTAAGCGGACTCATGGATTTAATTGCAGCAAATACCTCCTCACTTGAAAAGTCCCTATCGAGCATCGTATTCATGCTGGGCGATATGCAAGGCTGGATTTCATCAATAATCAATTCTGGGGACTGAGAACCTTTCGCGTTGAAAAGATTTCTAAAAAAATTCTCAGCAACCGACAGCAGCTCCTCACCCGTCTCATAAGTAGCACCAGAATCATCAATGAGCTTATCAACCTTGTTCCTCCTTCTTCGGGACGAAGCAAATCTGTGAAAGAAGACCGTGTTTCTATCGTCGTTACGCATCCAATTTGCCCTAGCTCTCTGCTCCCAGTATAACTCTTCCTTCTCAGCCTCAAAATTCATCTCCATTCTCGCCTCAATAATATCCCCAAGTACAGTATTAGTAGGGGTTTGTGCTGCTAAATTCTCGAGCCGTTCCTTGAGGTGACTCATAGATATCTTCCTATCTTTCTGAATCTTCTTGAACCATTTATCAAGGCCCAAACCCACATACTTCAGCCTTTCTGGGACAGAACCCACTGATGAGTCCCATAAGCGCTTAACTTCGGGTTCGCACGTGTCTTTCAAAAACCAAGATGCTTCGAATTTGAAGTGCCATTACCGATTCTGAGCCAAGTTATTTGTTGTTGTTACTAATAACGGGCAGTGATCAGAAAAGGAGTGTGATAAATGTTGTAAACGGAAGTGGGGGAAATTATCAAACCAGGCCAAGTTTGCAACACCACGATCCAACCTCTCCCTTATGTTCGTCCTCTGAAATTTGCCTTTTTCCCATGTAAACCATTGACCAGAATACCCCATATCGTCTAACTCACAATCTGCTAGCATATTCCTGAATTCCCTCATTTGGCGATCTCCTCTCGGATTGCCACCCTGCTTCTCATGTGAAAAGGCAATTTCGTTAAAATCGCCTATCACCATCCAAGGCATGTCCGGCATGTCGTTCAAAGACCGTAGAAGGTCCCATGAAGCTGCTCTATTCTGTTCCTCTGGCGCTCCATAGAAGCCTGTACATCTCCACTTAGACCCATCAACATCCTCTTCAATAAGAACAACAATATGTCGTCTCGAGTAGGAACGTAATTGAACATTGCAATTAGTCTTCCATCCTATTGAAAGGCCACCGCTCCTACCAACCGAATCTACCTCAATACCGAACTGAAACCCACAACGTTGCCTTAATTACGCCATCTTTGCACTTTGTAATTTAGTCTCCATCAAGAAGACCATGGAGGGATTGATGTCTCGTAGCACATGCCTGAGACGTCGTGCAGTCCGAGGGTTTCCCAGACCCCGGACATTCCAGCTGAGGATTTTCATTGCCCCCGGCTGGCCTGGGTATGCAGGCCTGCCGATAAATCAATAATGAAGCCATCACTAACAGTCTTTGAATCCGAATTCACAACAACATCAGAAACCAAATTGTGTCTGCGGGCTCTTTTAATTCCTTCGGGTTGTTTCAATGGATCGTCCTCCTTTTCTAAATCCATAACCACGTCCATTATCGGGCTCGTATAAACCCGAATTGGGCCAGATCCAATGGGTTGAGGCCCTTTCTGAGATCCCGAGGGTCCACCCGAGTTTCCATCCAAATTAATCCCATGTGCTGCATTAGCTGTTGACTTCCCATAAATGCTAGCCTCCATATCGCCTGGTAATAATTGACCAAATCCATAATTAGCATGGGATTGCTCAATTTGCTCGCCATTAACTTTTAATCCACCCGGAATCAAAGGCGCAAAATTTGGGCGCGTAGATTGAGTCATCTGATTCAATCTCTGCGTCATCTGTGCCTCCGGTACCCCTACCGGACTTTCCTCGATCAACCATATGCTTTTGGGTGTTGCATTTCTTCTGGATGGAGCTCGCAGAGATGCATCCCACTCAAAAGTGAATATTCTCGAAGGGTGCAAAGCCCTCAGCGGACAGAAACTCTCCCCGTGGCCTAATAGACCACAAATGAAACAGAATAGGGTCAGCTTTTCGTACTCAAATCGAGCATAAGAATGATTGCCATTCGGTAAACCTATCTTCCTTCGCCTCTTTAGCGGTTGACCAATATCAATTTTTGCTCTTATTCTCATGATTCGACTGTGGCCCTTCTGGATTGTAGTAGCATCATATTCTAGGAAGGATCCAAGAAAATTCCCCATTAAGCGTGCTACTGCTTCTGACATGAATCCGTGAGGAAGGCAATGAATAAGGACCCAGATACTAATATGAGTAAGTGGGACGTCCATCGGATCCTCCCCCTCAACTAGACGATGCAAAATCAGCAGGTGGTTGTTGAAATTCCATGGTCCACCCCTCTCGATCCTCTCAGCGTCAACTGCATAATATAACCTAAACAAGTATCTCCCATCACCCAATTCAGAAATAGATATACCCCCAATCGGATGCCACACATTTGCAAGAGTTGATCGCATCGACTGAAAGTTGATCACACTTGATGTCAGAAAAGAGCCCACTAAACAGTTCTTGAAAGAAAAATTGGAAATTGACTCTGGAACTCCCAATTGCAGGACATCCTCCTCAACATCAGCAATAGCCAGATTGGCTAAGTCTTTCTCCACGTCAGCCGTAACAGAGGAACAGGAAGACTCCGATAACAGAGAAGAAAAAAAAGAAAATCGTGCTATGAAAGCAGAAGAACCGTGCTATGAAAGCAGAGATTTTAATCAGCAAAATTTTTATTAGTGTCTTTGCTCACTTTTGTTATATTTCTATACTTTTCTTTGTTAAATAATGTAATGGCACTCATCTTTGTTATATTTCTTTACTTTTTGTTAAATAATGTTATGTGGAGAAGAAAAAAGTTACAAAAAAATAAAACAATAAATTAATAAATCTATGTCCACATCGCGTTAATTTTTTTAACGACTGACAACCAAAAAAAAAATCATAACGTTAATGATGATTTTATCAAAAAATAGTTCGGTGACCAAAGCAGAAAAAATACATAAAGTTAGTTTAAATAATTAACATCGTTAATCATATATGTTCAAATATCGATTTCAATTTTTCCTTAAAAACACAAATTCCAACTCATCTTATTATAATAGTTTTTCTCGTATTAAAATGTGTTTTTAAGAATAACATAGCTCAACCAGTTTAATTGAAATCGTTAATAAAATTACCTATTTGCAGTAATTAATTACATTATAAAAGTAGAATGATAAAATTCGAACATCTACTGATATTTAACTATTCTCTTATAATGATAGAAAAAAGAAGAGACAACCGCCAATGGTATCCCAGTTTTTTTTTTAGGGAAAACTACTTAAATAGTATTTTTACTATTCACGCGTTATCGTTTTGGTACCCCAGCCACTTTTTTTTAATAAAACGGTATTTAATGTTACGTTTTCAAAATGGTGCCCGGCGTTTAAAATTAATAGAAAAGTTTATGTGATTTTTTTACTATTTTTTTAATTACCACGTTATTTCTCTCTCCTACTCAGCATATCCTATGTTATTTTTTAAATAATTTTATTTGTCCAACAAGAAGGTCGATTGATTGAACAAAACTAAAATAAATAAAATGTCCCTTATAATGCTGGTAGGATTTGAACCATGGACTTGATGAATACAAGGTTGGGCACACAACCATTGAACCAAACAATTGGTAATAATTAAAACCAAATAAAGAAATATTTAACTTAACAAAAACTACCGCTT
Organism: Hibiscus trionum; assembly: GCA_030270665.1. NCBI lineage: Eukaryota > Viridiplantae > Streptophyta > Magnoliopsida > Malvales > Malvaceae > Hibiscus > Hibiscus trionum. Next base: position 5,676,157 of record BSYR01000016.1, read on the forward strand.
CAAAATAAAACAAAATTACTACTATAAAAAATCGAACTTAGGATCCCTTATAAAATAGATATTGTGCAAAATCATTAAACTATGTTAAAACTACCTTTATAATTCATAAAAAATATAAAATTTATAATCTTTATTCGTGTAAATATAAATTTTAAATTATTTATAATTGGTTATTATATTAGATAATCTAAAATAATAAATTATTTTATCATTTTGTTTGAAAATTAAAAAACTAATAAAATAACCAAGTATTTATTTTGATAAAATAATAATATCTTTTAAATTAAAAAATAAAATAAATACTTGTTTTTTAATATTATATTAGATAATGGAAAATTAAAACAATAAATTTAAAAAATAAATAATTTTACAAAAAATTTAAAATTTATTCCAAATAAAGGTTATAAATTCAATTTTTTATAAATATTTTAATATTATTTTTCTAACAAAAATAAATAAATATTATTTATTTAGTGATAGCGAATTTAATTTAAATATTAGTTCTGATGAATTTTACATGTATCTTTAACTTAATTTAATGGCTTTGCACCATATCTATTTTACAAAAGATTGCAAGTTTGATTCTTTATATTAGCAATTTTGTTTTATTTTGAGACGGTAACTTTTGTTTAGTTAAATATTTCTTTGTTTGGTTTTAATCACATCTAATTGCATGGCTTAATGGTTGAGCACCCAACCTTGTATCCATCAAGTCATTGGTTTGAATCGCACTAGTAGCATAAGATGTAATTTTTATTTCTTTTAATTTTGTTCAATACAATCAGAATGTGACACACGTCACCTTCTGGTTGGACAAATAAAATCATTAAAAAAATAACATGAAGTATGCTGAGTAGGAGAGAGAAGTGACGTAGAATTGAAAAAAATAGCAAAAAAAATTCACATAAACTTTTTCGTTAATTTTAAATGGAGGGGTACCATTTTAAAAACGTAATGTCAGATACCATTTAGTCAAAAAAAATAGTCGAGATACCAAAATGATAACGCGCCAATAATTGAAGTACTATTTAGGTCTACAATATCTTATGTCCACATTTTTTTGGAAAGCTTTGGTCCACATTTTTTTTGTCAAATAACTCAACATCCATTTTTTATCAAGCTTTGAAAGTTTTTCTTTGTTCTATTCTCATTCCCTCTCTTTTGTAGATTTAACAAATTGTCAAAAGTTAAATTAAAATATTTTTTTCCTCTTCCTTCCAGACCAATCGACATACACATGTCTTGCACAATTTTTTCCTCTTCCTTCTGCGCATGCATAACTTGTTGCAGAAAAGCATTCTTCTTCCCCACAAGCTTCAGAAGAGCATTCTTCTTGTTAAGAAATGCTGTATCTGGAGTTTTTAAAGTTCCTTCTTCTCCACTGCAAACTATGAGAACCTATATGTAAAGCTTGGATTTTAATATTCATTACAAAGAAATTAAGAATATCCATTAATCATACAATTTATTCTAGCAGGTAGCACAGCTAAACGGCATCTCTATCCATGCTCAAAACAAGAACATGGGTGATTCTGGTTCGGGGATTAGCTAGAAATTGTTTTAAAAGCAAATAAGAGTTCTTGGTTAGTAGTGAACATAAAAAGTAGTTCAGCAATTAAGACTAATATGTAAAAGACTGAGCTCCTAACATACATCAAATCCGAAGTTCCAATTCCAATATCAAAGGCATCAAGGAGCAAGTTAATAATAAAATAATTAAAGACACAAACTGGGTAAAAACAAAGAAAGAAATGTGAGCCAGCCTCCACAAGACCAGAGCTTATATGCAGGGACGGACGCATGACTTTAAGTTAAGAGGCAAACTTATAAAAATTTAGGGGGCGAAAATAGATTTTTAATAAAAAATACATAGAAAAAATTCTAAAATAATTCTAACTAGTATAAAAAATTTAAAATTTTAGGAGGGAAATTTAAAATTTTAGGAGGGGTGACCGATCCTGCCATCCCCTCGGTCCATCCCTGGTTATATGATGCATGCCAGGTCCCATGATCACTTTAGTATCAAGAAAAACTTCAACCAGCCTGTTGTATATTTCTATGGGCAAAGTTGCAGTGACAATTAGATATTGTGTTACGACAGGTGCAGAATCTATCAAACTTTGCAATGCAACCTTGAAATCTCAAAATGCTTTTGCTTTGGGTAAATGAATGCATTTTATGTGACAAGAAAAACCAAGAACATGTATGATAAATTATTGACAATTCGGGTTAAATATTTTTAATGTATTTTATAATTCAACTTAGAAAATGGAACATTTTCAAAGAAAAAGGTGTTAAAAATTGATTAATATATGCATTCAAACAATTTTATTGAAAGAAAAAAAAAATTTATTACACCAATAATAGATTCTTTCCTTTTAACCATCTATTCTTTCAAATTTTCTATTTTAACCTCATTACTTTACAGAAATAAAAATGCAGTACTTAAATTTTCACGGTTGAATTTGTTCAATTAATCAAACAACGTCTATATATATAAAAAAATAATAAATATGCTTACTTGTGTTTTTTTTTTTGTTTAAATTTGCTTTTATTAGTTAGGAACATAGTTTCAATTGTTTATGAACACATTCATATTAAATGTTCCGTTATTTTGTCCATGAACATGAACACGTCAATTTAATGTTCATGAACAAATTTATTTAATTTAAATGAACCAATACCTACACACATAATTTTAAAAGAATAAACAATAAAACAATATTGAAATTCTTAACACGGTCAAAGCATCGAAATAATTAAACATTAACAGAGATCCGTTCTTTCAAGCTCAATTCGTTTACAGTCCAAATTTCATGAGAAAATAACAGAATATTTTTAATACTCTAGGCGCTAGAACCATTACATTGCTGGAGCCTTGAGGTGCATTGTTCAGAAAAAGCACTTGCCTAAGTAAGACTACACAATATAGATGTGTGCTTCCGTATGTGTCTATGTATATAATTATTATAATAAACTCTAAAGAATGGTTTAATTTTTCTATAGGCACTTTTCCTATGATGTTTTACCCTAAGACGCTGAACCACGGTCCACAGGTGTAAGGTATGCTAATGTCTTCCCTGAGCCACTTTGATCAGCTATAATACAGCTATGCCCCTCAATAACAGGTCCAAAAGCCTTGGGATAATAGTAGGTGGTCGGTGACGGCGTGAGTTGCGGCGGCACAACGAATGAAGCAACGCGGGTGGATGTGGCCGTAAGTGGACGGTGTTTCCAGGGACGTCAGTGTATGGGTACGATTCCATTCCAGTAATGGAGGACTTGCTGTAATGATATTTGAAAAATAACCATTACCCAACATTTGCTTCTCCTTCCTCTTCCTGGTTTGTGATCGATTTCCCACGACATGGATAGATTTGCTCGGTGCCCAATTTATAACAAAATTAAAAGTTTAATATTCAAATTAAAACAATTGAAAGATTGATTGTCAAATTGATAATATATGTTTATTTTTAATTTTTTTAATATTATATATATTTCTTTACAAATAAAACTGCACAAACAAATCTTATACAAAAAATTTATTCCCCTTACTAGGGGTGATAATGAGCCTGGCCGGCTCGCGAGCTACTCGGGCTCGGCTCGGTCAAAGCTCGGCTCGAGTGAGCTCGACTCGGGCTCGGGCTCGGCTCGAAATCTTAACAAGCTGAGCCGAGCTTACCCAGGCTCGGCTCGAAAAGCTCGTGAACAGGCTCGGAATCTACATATGCATTAAAATAAATTATGTGTTTGTATTTTCTTTCATTAGTTGGTTGTTGTTTGATTTTGCATTTTCTTTCATTATTTGTTTGTATTATAAGAATATTTATTCATTATTTGGATTAATCTAATTTTTGGCATTTTTCCCCTTTCTGGTCATTGAATTTCGTTTTAGTGTTGATTATGAAATGGATTTTTAACGAATCTTTTATAAAAAAAACACTATAGCAAAATTTTTCATTTCGAGCCGAGCCGAGCCTGACGAGCCCGAGCCGAGCCTGACGAGTTTCGAGCTCGAGCCGAACCCAATGGTATTGTTTTCGAGCCGAGCTCGAGCCTAAAATTCCGAGCTCGGCTCGTTATCACCCCTACCCCTTACATTCAGGCTCGTCTCTGGACATGAGCAGAAGGAGCACTCATTTATGGCCTAATTTTTTTAATATTTTAATTAGAGTCATATTTTTCAATATTGATTATTAGGACTTACCTTTAAAATTTATTTTTTCAATATTTGTTATTAGAGATCTATTTTTTCAATACTTGTTATTAAGAGTCTAATTTTTCTCTAATATTTGTTATTAGGGATCCAACTTTTTTCTCAATACTTGTTACTAGAGATTAAAAAAATCAATATATTTTTATTAGGGCTCAATTTTTTTTTCAATATTTGTTATTAGTGACATACTTTCAGTTTTTTTTCTAATATTTATTATTAATGGTCTAATTTTTTAAAATACTTATTATTAAAGAATTAATTTTACAATTTTTTTTCTTCTAATGATTATTATTAAGAGTATAATTGTAGATTCACTTTCATGCCATCATAATCTCAGAAAGAGATATAATTACATTAGAATCACTCATTTAACGTTTGTGGGGTTTAAGACAAAATATAGCTATGGGAACAGACAAATTAATAATGGGTCATGGGTGGCCGTGGGACAAAACATATACTTTTGTATGCACTATTGAATTGGGGACAAACATATTTTGGGTGATTAAAATTGAGGTTTAAATATTAACTATTTTTATGTAATGATGGAGTGATATTATTCTATTATATTTTAAATTTTTAATATAACTTTATAACAGTGTACGGTTGACATAATATCTTATATCCATTTCTGCTCACTTTTACTTCAAACCCATTAGTTTTGGATGATTTGTTTAAATTAATCTACCTTCAATCCAAATGGCCGATCAGTGCAAGTCTCAGACATGAAATTCTTTAATTCACTGCTGCTCGATGTTGGTCCACCAAACTGTTGGAATTTATAAAATTTGAAGGAACATGCTGAATTCCTGATCACCGTTTTACTGTGGTGTTCATAATTAACCAACATACTACAACGATTAATCTGTAAATTTTATTTTTAATATAATAAAATAATAATATTTAAAAATAATGAGTTCATCTTATTATGATTAATCAACATACTACGATAATGATTCAACGATTAACCATAAATACCCATGGTTAAAACCCAATAACCATTCAGCATATTTTCCTTACTCATATACATGCATGCAAAATATGATCAATTACGCTGAAACTACAAGATCATCATAATCAATGAGAAACTATTGAGGACTCAGTTTGTCACATGGTTGGGGTTGTGTTCAACGGTGGCACATCAAGTACTCTTTTTTCAACCTAACCTTGTTAGTGACAATTTAGTGACGGTTCTGAGCAGATGTAATGTATGTCGGGCTTTAGAAAAGAAAATTCTAGAATGGTGCTTGTTAGAAAAAAGCAAAAGAATAATTTTTGGTCTAGTAGTAAAATATATGGAGAAAGTAAAATGTTTTTTTACTTCATAGATTTGAGTATTACTAAACTCATTTTTCTCAAAAAAAAATCAACCTGACATGCACACAATAAATCACCAAGTCTTTTATACACCAACACTAAAAAATTAAATCCTAAACATAACTCTAAATTTTTAATTCAAACCCTAAAAAATACACCCTACACTCAATACTCTAAACTTTAACCTTAAGCCTTAGCTTAAATTTTAAACCTATTTTTTAGCATTAGGATATAAACAGAGGTAAAAAAAGTAATAGACAATTTTTACTCGCTTGAAACTTTTTGTTTGTGTGTATACAAGGATGAATTTTTTTGGTAGTCGCCCCCGTAACATAAAGTTTTGCGTTCTTATGTGTGCATATTTTAAATATAATATTCTGCCGATGGATCATTTGGCAGTACGTTCGAGATGATGTTATCTAATTTTATATTGCATGATGATGAGTAGCCTTAGCCACTTGAGTCCAACAACTTAACGACCAACGGCAACCCTACATGAAGAAAACGCCGATTCCATTTATGCTGATGCATGGATCAGAAACTAGCTAGCCGACGGTCTTGTCAGCAAGTAAACTATTATTTCCATTCAATCAACTTGCTCCCTGCTGGTTCTACTATCATTGGATTGCTTCATTGCTAAATATATCCTGTCTACGTCCATATAAATTTATATATAAATGTTGAAGTTAAGGGTGTATACTAGCTTCTTCATTAAAACAATATATAATTAGGAATCATGCAACTTTAATTAGTAAATAAGGAATCCATTAAAACAATTAGTAAATAACACATAGTATAAGAGTAAATTGCCTAGATATTGTGCTGCCATTTTTTATTCTGTGATGTGGGGTACTACTTTGTTTTTTATTTCACGATCCAGGGTTGTTTCTACAATAAAAGTAGAAGTTGGCTCACTTTCATGGCGACTTCAGGTGAAGTCGACTTGCTTTTATGGCGACTTTTACTTTTACCGTAACAAATGCAATAGATTACGAAAAAAAAAAAACAATAGATTTTAAAATATTTTTCAACAGTAATATTGTTGCAATTTGCCCCATAGTCAGTGGCGGAGCCACATGTAAGATTGGTTGGGCACAGACCCACCCTGAACTTTTTAAAGTTCACACATTTAGCTTCAATTTTTTTATTTTTTATGAATTAGTCTTTAAATTTTATGATTTGTGCCCTCCCTGAATTTTTAAGATTTTTATGACTCGTGCCCAACCTCAAAAATATTTTGATTTGTACCACTGTCAAAAAGATTTTTAGATCCGCCACTGCCCATAATACAATTTTATTTTATACTATATATGTGTTTTTTATTAGGGAAAACTACACCACTGACCACCAAACAAATTGGGGATACCTATTTGGACCACCGAACTATAAAAAACGTCAATCAGACCACCGAATTTATAAAATCAACCTATTTTGACCACCGCCGTTAAAAACTTAACGGTGGAGTGACGGAACTGCCACGTGGCAATTGACGGAAAAATTTAAAAAGTACACATTTGGTCCCTGTTATTTACACATTCTTTCAATTTAGTCCTAATTTTAAATTAATAAAATAATAAATTATTTAATTAAGTGGTGACACGTGTCAACACTTTATTGGAGGACTTTAATTATTTATATTTGATTTTATTAATTTATTTTCCCCCAATTTAGAGGAGAAAAATAATTTTCTCTCCTTTGCGTTTAGCATGGATCAAACCTGGGTCTCCAGGTTGTAAAGCCCATGGCTTTGCCACTACACCAAGCACAACTCTATGCTATAATTCTCCAGATATAATATATACCTTTTAGAATTTTTCACATTTATAAGCCAAAAGCTCAAACCTTAAACACTAATTTCACATATATATAAATCTCAAACCCTAAACTCCAACCCTAAATATTTCAAATTAATTTCACACTAAATATTTCAAATTAAACCTCAAACCCTAAAACTTTCAAATTAATTTCACGCTAAATATTTCAAGTTAAACCCTAAACCCAAACACAAACCTTAAACCCTAAAATTTCAAATTATTTCCATGCTAAATATTTAAAATTAAACCCTAAATATTTCAAATTAATTTCATGTTAAATATTTCAAATTAAACCCTAAATATTTAGCGTGAAATTAATTTGAAATTTTTAGGGTTTTGGGTTTAGGGTTTAAGGTTTAATTTGAAATATTTAACGTGAAATTAATTTGAAATATTTAGGGTTTATGGTTTAATTTGAAATATTTAGCGTGAAATCAATTTGAAATTTTTAGGGTTTAGGGTTTAATTTAAAATATTTAGCGTGGAATTAATTTGAATTTTTAGGGTTTAAGGGTTGGGTTGAGTGTTTAGGGTTTAATTTGAAATATTTAGCATGAAATTAATTTGAAATATTTAGGGTTTAGGGTTTAATTTGAAATATTTAGCGTTAAATTAATTTAAAATTTTTATGATTTTGGGGTTTAGAGTTTAATTTAAAACATTTAGCATGGAATTTATTTGAAATGTTTAGGGTTTGGGGTTTAATTTAAAATATTTAGGGTTATAGTTTAGGGTTTGAGATTTATATATATGTGAAATTAGTGTTTAAGGTTTGAGCTTTTTGCTTATGAATGTGGAAAATTCTAAGAGGTATATATTATATCTGGAGAATTATAGCACAAGGTTGTGCTTGGTGCAGTGGCAAAGCCATGGGCTTTACAACCTGGAGACGTATGTTTGATTCATGCAAAACGCAAAGGAGAGAAAATTATTTTTCTCCTCTAAATTGGTGGTGACACGTGTCACCACTTGATTGGAGGGGGAAATAAATTAATAAAATCATATATAAATAATTAAAGTCCTCCAATAAGGTGTTGACACGTGTCACCACTTAATTAAATAATTTATTATTTTATTAATTTAAAATTAAGACTAAATTGAAAGAATGTGTAAATAATAGGGACCAAATGTGTAATTTTTAAATTTTTCCGACAATTGCCACGTGGCAGTTCCGTCACTCCACCGTTAGGTTTTTAACGGCGGCGGTCAAAATAGGTTGATTTTATAAGTTCGATGGTCTGATTGATGTTTTTTATAGTTCGGTGGTCCAAATGGGTATCCCTAATTTGTTTGGTGGTCAATGGTGTAGTTTTCTCTTTTTATTATGCAAGGTTAATAGTTGAAATTCTAGTATTGTGAATTGAACAAACTGAATTAGAAGATTCATGCCCATAATGGATCTCTACCGTACCACGTTTCAAATACCGGTAATTATACTAAAATAAATAACTTATTATAGAGTAGAACGAATGGAACTGGTGGCTTAATTAGAGGAATGATGTGTCCATCTTTTACCATAAATTATCTTTTAGAAAATCAACCAAGTGGTTGATCACTTATTTAGTATCATAGTTTATTTTGAATTTTTCAGTAGTTTAGTGTTTGTCATTTATATAAATATAACCGATTAATTTATGAGAAAACTTTGATATATAAGTTTGTGTACACTTTAGTGTATTCAAGCCTTTTGAATTTGTAGTTTAGGGGTTTAGGTTGTAGGATTTAGAATCTAGAATTTAGGGCTTGAGTTTAGAGTTTTTATGAGGTGAAGTTCATCTGACGGTGGGTGGGGTAGATCGGGATTTAAAATGTTTGAAAGTGTTACGATGATTTCATAACTTTTGAGAGAAATTCTAGAAAACTTAATATGATGAATTAAACGACGAATTGAGGTGAATCTTATAGTGAAATTTAAGATTCATCAAGCACCGTATACGATAACTTATAATGGTCAGCGTAGTGACACATGACTTAATTGTTACAGTAAATTAGTTGGACGACTTGATAGTAACTCTCTAAATTCTAATAGTTTTATGAATAAAAATTTAATGTCAGAAATACATCTAATATTTAACGGTCCAGTAACATGTTTGTGACAATCAATTAATTGGACTTACTCATTTGCAACCTTTTGAAATTAAATGATTTATTTGTGATGTTATTAATAATTGAGTGACATTTCGTGTAATTTAACTTTACTATTAATGAATGAATGATAGAGACCGATAATGATGAACCTTTAAAGTCAAAGAATGGAGAGTTATAAACATCTTGTGAAAGTGAGTGACGGTGTCAACTTTAATTTACCAAACTAGTACAAAACTTTGAAATTTGTGACATGTTGGTCTAACTCAATATTATTATCATGCATTGTTTTTCAACAAGTAGTAGCCTTAGCCTTGGGAGCCTTGCTTTAAAAGGCAATTTGTCAAACGCACGTGTCATGAAAAATAAATCCAATGACCTAGGGATGGCAACGGGGGCGGGGCGGGGCGGGTTTTTGGCCGCCCCAACCCGCCCGACTTATAATATATTATACTTGACCCCGCCTCGCCCCGGATTAAAATATTAATTTACCCGTCCCGTCTCGCCCCGATACAATAACCCTTAAACCCGATTCCGCCCCGACCCGCCCCGAAAAATTTAAAAAAATTTAATCTTCGTCGACGGTAAATATTAGATTCGACCAATCTTCCACCACAATCACAAATTATAGTTTCAAAAAAAATAAAATAAAACCAATTTTAAATTATACACATGTTAAACTACATATTTAAAAGAATAAACTTAAATCATTGACCGTTAGAATCGAATATATTAAAACTTAAACAATATCTAACAAAATTTTACAATAAGTACAAACCAAAACAAAAACAAAAAATAACTTAAAACTCATAAAAGTATTTAAATTTAATGATATTTTTTATAAATATAATAAAAATATATATAAAAATATACCGGGGCGGGGCGGGGAATTTCTAGCAAATACCCGAACCCGCCCCGCCCCGACTTCATGCCTTTCCCGCCCCGCCCCGCCCCGATCTCCGAAATTTTAGAAAAAATACCCGATCGGGTCGGGTCGGGGCACCTCGGGTCGGGTCGGGGCCGGGTATTTTTGCCATCCCTAATCCAATCCATGCCTGTATAGTTCTTCCCTTCCATGATTAGTCTCTAATTGTTTCTAGTGGCAGATTCAAAAAAAATTAAGTGTACACACATATATTAAATACTAATAGCATAATTTTTTTTGTATATAGATGGATATAAATAAAATTTTAGGTGGACACACTCAGTAAAATAGATAACAAAAAAGAAAATTTATATTTTCAGGGTTGACACAAATAAAATTTCAGAGTGAGCATACTCAATGAAACAAATAACTAATCAAAGAAATTCGAATTTTTAGGGTGAGTTACATCTGTCACTGATCGTTCCTCACAAAAAACATATCAATAGCTAAATTAAAATCCGGTAAATTACACTACATGTTACTTAGTTATAAGTTCAATAATAAAAAAAAAGTTATTTTCCCTAAAAGTAACAATTTAGTCACATAATAAAAATTTTGTAACAAATAGGTCACTTTTTAAATAGTAACAATTTTGTAAAAATTTTGTGTATAGACGGAGTTGACAAGTGCTTTAGTTTTAGGGTTTAGTGATTCTGTTCAGGGTTTAGGGGTTTAAGTTCAAAGGATTTGAATTTAAGGACTGTTGTTAAAATTTGGAATTTAGAGTTAAAATTTAAAGTTTATATATTAAAACCTAAATCCCTAACCATATTACCTAAAACTTAAACCCTAACCTTAACCCTTAAACCTTAAATTCTAACTATAAACTTTAAATTTTAAACCTCTAAAACCTAAACTCGAACAGAATATCCAAATCATAAAATTAAATCACTTGTGGAATTTTTTTTGTTTTCCTCTGTGCATTAAACATTTTCCAAAAAATTATACATAAAATTATTTAAATTTTTAACATTATGAGATTAAATTATTAAAATTATATATTTTAATATAAAATTTTAATATCAATTTCAAATTATTTTATACTCTCAAATAAAAAGATTTAAATTTTTTAGTGATATGTAAGGGTGAGCATTCAATCAAGTCAAGTAAAAACATTCGAGTTAGTTGAGTTGACAAGTCTTATTTTATAACTCAAAATTTATTTGAAAATTTTTCAACTCGAGTTTATGAAATTCGAGTCTAGTCGAGTTGTTCGCTTTTATGTTCAAATTTAAGTGTAAACGTTTATAATATTATGGTACTAATTAGTACCAGTTTAAATAGCTTTTTATAACCATATAGAATACACGAGCGTACACATACATATATCAGACAAAATTGAGAACACGACTCGAACTTAAAAACTGATCCATTAATTTTAAAAAGTTACAAGTTTTCTGAATTTCTCTTATATAACTTAAATTTTATTTAAATTTTTAATCAAATCAAATATATAAAATTACAAATTAAGTTAAGAAAAGTTGAACTAAATAAAAATATTTAATTTTTTTTAAGTTGATTCTAGCTTTACCCGCTACTAGTAACGGGTAAGGAATTAGATTTAAAAGCAATATTAATATGATGGTTCTTGTTATTGACTTTGAAGTTTGAATATGTAGCATTTTAAATTCATTTATCAACTCCGTCTGACTCTGACTGTAACCGCTCCATCATCACCTCAAACTTGCTTCAAAAAGCAACACCTAAACACCGTGTCTCACCGTCACCGGTACAGCCCACGGCCGTAATAAGAAGCAATGTTTCTGGTCTTGTTATTGCTTCCTCTGATTCTCCATGCCTTTGCTTTAAACCAGGAAGGTCTCTTTCTCCTGCGAGTCAAGCAAAGCCTTTCCGACCCCACCAACGCCCTCTCCTCCTGGGACCAACGGGACCTTTCCCCATGCAACTGGCGCGGCGTTTTCTGCCACTCCGTCACCGGCCGAGTCCAATCCGTCGACCTCTCTCAGCTCCAACTCGCCGGCCCTTTCCCTCTTTTCCTCTGCCGCCTACCTTCTCTTCGCTCCATCTCTCTCGCCAACAACTCCATCAACTCCTACCTGCCTCCCCAGATATCCACGTGTCAGAACCTCACCACTCTCGATCTCTCACTCAACCTCATTGCCGGCCCCCTTCCTCCCTCACTCGCTGGAATCCCCACGCTCGGGAATCTGACCCTGGCGATGAATAACTTCTCCGGCGAAATTCCCGCCAGCTTTGCGCTGTTCCAAAGCCTCCGGGTCTTGAATTTGGCGGGAAACTTACTCAATGGCACCGTTCCTGTTTTCCTGTCAAATGTTTCCACTCTCAAAGAACTCGACCTCGGGTATAACCCCTTTTTGCCCGGTTTTATACCGAGCCAATTTGGTAATCTGACGAATCTTGAGCAGCTCTTTCTCGCTGGCTGTAACCTGGTGGGTCGGATTCCGTCGACTTTGGGTCGGTTGACTCGGCTTCGAAACCTTGATTTATCCAATAACCGTCTCACTTGGTCGATCCCTAGTTCGATTTCCGAGTTGAAGAGCATTGAGCAGATTGAGATATATGAAAACTCTTTATCTGGTGTATTGCCGTTAACTTTAGGCAATCTATCCACGTTGAAGCGATTCGACGCCTCCACGAACGAGTTAACTGGGACGATTCCGTCCGGGTTATGCGGGTTACAGCTTGAGTCGTTGAATCTTTTTGAGAACCGACTTGAAGGGACTTTGCCGGGGAGCATAACAAGCTCAAAATACTTGCAGGATCTGAAATTGTACAACAACAATCTCAGTGGGACTTTGCCGAGTCAACTAGGTGAAAACTCGTCCTTACAATACCTGGATTTGTCTTATAATCAGTTCTCTGGTGAAATCCCAGAGAGTTTGTGCGCAAAGGGGAAGCTAGAGGATATTATTCTAATTAACAATTCATTTTCTGGGAAAATCCCGGAAAGTATAGGAAAATGTCAAAGCTTGGGTCGGATTCGGTTCAAGCACAACCTTTTCTCGGGTCAAGTCCCAGACGGATTATGGGGACTACCCAGAGTATTCTTGCTGGAGCTAGCAGAAAATTCTTTTAGCGGGCAAATTTCAAAGATGATTTCAACTGCTCATAACCTCTCAGTTCTGTCAATATCCAACAACCGGTTTTCGGGATCGATACCTGATGAAATCGGGTCATTGGGGGGGACACTGGTTGAGATATTTGCTAGTGGAAACGGATTCACAGGTCGGATTCCTGAATCTTTGGTGAAACTTAGGCAGTTGGTAACGCTTGACCTTAGTGGAAATATGATTGAAGGAGGGATTCCGGTTGGAATTAAGGGATGGATGAATTTGAATGAGTTAAATTTGGCTAACAACAAGCTATCTGGTGGTATACCTACTGATATTGGTAGCTTGCCTGTGCTTAACTATCTCGATCTTTCCGGTAACTCATTTTCTGGGAAAATCCCAGTTGAGTTGCAAAATTTAAAATTGAATGAGCTCAATTTGTCAAATAACCAACTTTCAGGAGAGCTCCCTCCCTTTTTTGCTAAGGAAATGTATAGGAATAGCTTTCTCGGGAATCCCGGATTGTGTGGTGATTTTGAGGGTCTTTGTCCGAAGATTGGTCAATCTAAGAATCGAAGTCATGCATGGATTCTTAGATCCATTTTTGTACTTGCTGGCTTGGTTCTTGTTGTAGGGCTTCTTTGGTTCTACCTGAAGTACCGGAATCTCAAAAAGAACAAGAGAAGAGTTACCATAGCGAAGTGGAGATCATTCCATAAGATTGGTTTTAGTGAATTTGAGATTGTTGATCGCCTCTATGAAGAGAATGTGATAGGAAGTGGAGCTTCTGGCAAAGTTTACAAAGTCGTGCTTGGTAATGGCGATACAGTGGCAGTGAAGAAACTTAACAGAGGTGTTAAGAAGGATGATTCTTTAAGTACTGATACAGAGAGAGATGAGTTTGAAATTGAAGTCGAAATGCTGGAAAAAATTAGACACAAGAATATTGTGAGACTGTGGTGTTGTTGCAATGATGGAGATAGTAAACTTTTAGTTTACGAGTATATGCCAAACGGGAGTTTGGGGGATTTGTTGCATAGTAGCAAGGGAGGCTTGTTAGATTGGCCCACTAGGTACAAGATTGCTTTAGATGCTGCTGAGGGATTATCCTATTTGCATCATGACTGTGCTCCTCCAATCGTTCATCGCGATGTGAAATCAAACAATATATTGTTAGATGCAGAATTTGGTGCCAAGGTTGCGGATTTCGGAGTTGCTAAGATTGTTAAAAGAGTTGGCGAAGGGGCAGAACCAATGTCTGTGATTGCAGGCTCCTATGGTTACATTGCACCAGGTTTGTTCCTTGTTGATCCTTGTGGATTTAAATCACTCCAACATTTGGTTTCCCCTTATTAATTTTGAATATTGAATACATATGTTGGTTCTTGGTTGGTTAGTAAATACTTTGTTATTTGATGCAATGTGATCTGTTCATCAAACTTATTTGCTCAAGATTCTTTTCTAAACTTCAGTTTTCGAGTTTAAATCCACTGTCTAGTATGGAATTCTTGCTTCCCTACAACTCATAGTTTAAGCTTAGATAAGTGACTACATTGGCTTACTAACACGAAATTTGTTTTCGGCGTCATGATCCCTTATAAAGAGTAGCTTGTAAGCTTTCTTGCAACCTCTATATTACCACTTTTTTTTATCAATTTAATCATTTTGCCTTCTTTCTATGCAGAATATGCTTATACCCTAAGAGTGAATGAGAAGAGTGATATCTACAGTTTTGGTGTGGTCATCTTAGAGCTGGTTACAGGTAAACCCCCAAACGATCCGGAGTTTGGGGATAAAGATGTGGTCAAATGGGTATGTGTTACCTTTGACCAAAAGGGTGCGGATCAAGTAATCGACCCCAGACTGGACCTGACCTACAAGGAGGAAATTTGCAGGGTACTCGATATCGGTCTCCTCTGCACCAATGCACTTCCCATTAATCGGCCTTCAATGAGGAATGTGGTCAAATTGTTGCAAGAGGCTGTGGGGAGAACAAGTTGAAAGCTGGTAAAGATCAAGATAGTGTAGTTTAAGCTTAATTAGTTGAATCTAGAGAATCCCACTAAATTTTAAGTTCCTACCTTGGGAGAGGAAATAGTACAGTAACAAAGAAATGGCACCAAAATAATTGAAAGTGCCCACTTTGGAATGTATACCTAAGCGACATTGGAAAGTGCATGGCAGTTTATAGAATTCTGAAATTTGCTTCTCTGTGCTTTTAATGGCAAGAATGCATTGCAGACATGAGACCTGTGAAGAATAGAAAAATTTATTTCCATAAGCCAGTGTCTGTAGTACAAGAATTGTTTGGGAAAATTTTGAACAAGATTCAAAGTTTGAGTGACTTGATCCAAATACTCCACCATATATGTACTTATATATTTTGCAGATATTATTGTCTTCAGCAAAATCATAGTACAGATGTAATAGGCGAGTGAAGATGGCAAGCTGATTGCTGAGGATAGCAGACTACATGGCAAAGGTGGTGGTGGGACAGAAAATTCAATAGCTCAAAGAATTAGGTCTAAATGTTTGTTAACTTGTTGTGTCCGTGTTACTTTTGAATAAAAAATGACTTAAAATCCAGGACAAAAATATCTATTCTTTTAGGTGTCCATCTATTCTCCAACACACAAAAAATTAAATTTTAATCTCTAACTCTAAATTTTAAATCCTAAATCTTAAACTCTAAAAACACAACATTTCCTAAACTCTAACTTTAACCTTAACTTTAACCTTAACCCTAAATTTAATTTTTTAGTGTAAAGACACAAATAAGGCATTGAAAAGGATCAGAGCATTTTTATTCCTGTTTTTCATGTGTTTTACCAATAGTCTGTTTTTCATATGTGCTTTTTCCTTGTAAACATTAAAATTAATTCGTTTTGGATTTTTTTGGGCTTTTTGCAGTCGTTCTTATTGTACAGGTTCAAAGTGCCAATATAAACATTTTATTGATTTTTTTAATTAAGTGTGTATAGACCAACATTGTTTATGATAAGGTTGTAAATAAGTCGTATTGTGATTATGGAAGCATTGTGGACGACTTTGCTGTTATGAGGATTTGAAACACTGAAATTGATAGCAGCAACCATACAATAGCATGGCTATTGTTACCTACTATGTTAACCAAAATTGAAAGAGAACATCTTACTTCTGCCTTGAAAAAGGCAGTTTAGTTATTACAAAACCACTTTTAACTTAACTGGAATTGTTTGAAGTAGTTCACCAGTTGGAACGCCAATTGTTGAGGCTTTGCTCAGTGTTGGAGTACCCCAAGTTCATAGTTTCCTCATCGTAGTTTCTTTTCTTACCTGCACTCTGATGCCCTGCAGGTTCCACACCTAAAAAATCAACCAGATTTTCGGCATTCCCGTTGTTCGAGTGCAGAAAATGAGAATCGAACAATGCTGTTGGAGCAAGATTATGGTGAGATCCTGGATCCCCTGAGTCCAGATTCTTTTCACATGTTTCTTCTCCCACGTACAAACCGTCGGTGTTCGTGACATTAGTTCCTACATTCCTACCAGCCATAGAAGAACCTTCATGGATGGACCCTGATGAGTTGATATTACTGCTAGAATATCCGGTGAAACCTCTGAGTACTATCGGCGCGATTGTGTTGTCACTGAACTTAGCACCCATTGTTGCAGCTTTCTGTAACAAGGCCGTGGCAGATGTGTAAGCGGACCCGATTGCAAGAGTAGATGCTAGTGATGTACTTGGATTGAAATTTTGATGCAAGTTGCTGGACATCATGACTCCGGTTGAGTTCAAAGATAATGGCCTTAGTGAAAAGTTCATGTTCTCATTCGAAACCGACAGATTCATCGTCGTATTCGCATTGGAGCTTGAATCCGAGCAAGGGGTTGATGAAGTAAACATCTCTTGTGCCTGACTTAGCAACATTCCTCCGGTGGAGCCAAGGCTACGATTCACCCTGTAATTTTCCTCAGTTAATGCATCACAAAAGGCTCTGTGTGTGACAAAGCTATCCTTCCTGCACAACACCGTAGGATACACAAATAGTTATATCACCCTTTACTTGTTACATAACTAATGCAATGGAACCGAAATACAGCTCTACCTCGAAAAAACTGTGCCACAATCGCAGCGATATTCTCGGGTGCCACAGATCTTTGTGTGTGCCTTCCAGTCTGATTGAACGGCGTACCGTTTGGAACACTTATCGCATTTCCATTTCTTTTCTCCATGCTTCCTGCAGAAGTGCTTCTTAATGCCGGTTAAGTCGCCTAGAGCCCGGCTTGGATCATGATGCACACAATTCGGCTCGGGACATACATAAACCCTTTTCTTAACCTCTATATTTGTTCTTTGCTTCAGCTTCCAAGGCAAGTTATGTCCTCTTCTATGTAGCTGAAGGTTCTGATCTCTCTGAAATCCTTTATGACACACTTCACAGATGTACCTGTTGGTTGCCATTAGAGTCCTCGGAGATAATGCTACGACCTCGGCGTCGGGATCTGAAAAATCGCCAAGAGAGTAAAGTCGAAAAATACGAAAAGTACGAATAAACTTGCCAGCATTATGCTCTGTGACTTATGTTTCACGTAAAAAAACTTTTTGCTGGAGCAAGAGATAAGATATATAGGTGTGCTTGCCTGGATTCCCTGGAAGATTTCTTTTCTTCTTTGAACTTGTGCCATGCTCAACAGGATTGGGACTCCCATTAGAAGATTGAGAGATGACAGTTGCTTGAAACTGCTCGTCTTCCTCGAAATCCCGAACAAACTTCGACATGTTTTAGCAGGCCTTGATATTAATCAATGTCATGAGTTAAGAGGCAGTTTATAATATATGATCAGATAAGGTGGGAGACTTGACTAGGAGACAAAAGGAAGAAGAAATCCCATACCAAGTTACCAACCACACGCTCGTAGCAAGATCTCGAGTACGAGTCCTATGAATATAATAAAAACAACGTTGAAAGAGCTTATCCTCGAAATATATACAATCTAACTCGACTCCAGACTTAATCAGACCCTCCTTGAAGACAAAAAAAAAGGGAAGACCATGGTCCATGCATGCATTACGCAATTAAGTTGGAATTAGAATTCTTTGATAGCAACTTCTTCTATGCTAAAATAATATTAAAATAGACATTTTAAGACAGGTCTATTTGTCGTGTGTATGACCAAGTGAACTTGTTCCATTAAAGAAGAACAGATTTGTCTGGATTTGAGTTGCAGGTGGTGGATCTTTGAAAGGTGTTTTGCCGTTTACAGTTTAGAAAAATAAGAATTAGTTGAGAGATGTGGGGATAAGACAAGTTATGAAGGACAATGCGGAGGATGCCAAAGGAGAGATCCGACTGAAGAGACAAGTTTTGCCTTGTGTAAGAATTATTTATGCCTACCTGCTTCCGCCCTTCTTCACTTTGCATGTTTGTGTTTGTCATTCTTGCTTTTGCTTTATACATACTACTGAGCTTACCTTATTTGTGTAGCATTCCCAGCTTTTGTGATGCCAGAATTCGGTTGACGGCGATGCCGTGTTCGGTAAAATCTCAAAAAAAAAAAAAAACGAGACCTATAAGTTTTTATTTTGCCGTACTAGACCAGTTCCGAAGTCGAATCGGTTTAATTAAAGGACCCAATTGGAAGAATTAGTGTTTAGATGTGACTTTAGCGTTGGATTAAATAAATGAAAAGGAAAGAGGACTAAAAGAAAAGTTAGCCTATTTTACTAGTTAGCAAAAGGATTATAGATGAAGTATTTAGTCAAATTGTGCTAATTTTTTTTCAATTTCATTACCCAACTTTTTTCTCACTCTTTTTTTAATCGTCGGTAAAGCTTACAAACTTTTAATTTAATCATTAAACTTTCGCTTTACACCTATTTTAGTCACTCGACGTTAAATTAGAAATGAAAGAGTAATATGTCAGCAATACGTGTTGATGTGGACTGTTTTTTTTTTGTTGACATGGTAGCCACATCTCATCCACGACATTTTCTCTTTTTTCTTTGATTTTTATCCCCAAAAATGAACGTTTTACACTTTTATTTTTGTTTCACATCAGCGTTGAAATCATCATTTTTCGGTGTTTTCTTCGACCACTAGAGACACCAACAAACTCACCTTATCGTATTCTACCCCTCTATCCTATTAGATTTTATCAAAATCACTTTAAAAGTCGCAAGACCCCAAATAGCTCTAATCTACAATATCTACCGTCCGATTAATGTGAAATCATGATATATATCTTGCTTCCTCTTTCTCCACATCACCACCGTTGGATTTTGGAAGAAGATTATCTATTTTCGAGAAATCAAAGGTAATCCAAGACCAAGGGGGTTTTTACACAAAAAAATGAAGAAAGTTTTGGGTTCATTTCATATTTTTAAAAGATAAATGTCCAATCATAACATTGTTAAGTATTTAACGGTAGAGTGACTAAAATAGGAACAAATCAAAAATTTAGTAATTAAATTAAAAATTTCTAAACTTTAGTGACTAAAATAAGAGTGAGAGAAAAGTTGAGTGATGAAATTTTTTATTTACCCTTATTATTATTATTATTATTATTATTATTATTATTATTATTATTATTATTGGGTTCATCCACCCATGCTAAAAACAAAGGGTGAGCTTGAATTGCTTCCTTCCTTCCTTGCTCATTTGTTAAATCAATATTTTAATTTTAATATAACAAGAACTATTTTTTAAATAAATACAATTTTAAAGGCTAAAGTACACAAACGGTCACTAATTTGGTAAAAAAAATAAAATGGTAACCAAACTTTCAAAAATCACAAAATGGCAATTAAACTTTATGTTTTATAACAAAATGGTAACTAGACGTTAAATGTCGTTAGGTGACTGTTATAAAATTTGGTATAATAACACATTTAGTCCTTCATATTTATACATTCAATTAATTTAGTCCTAATTCAAAACAATTTACTAAATTTAGCCCTCATTATTTATGCATTCTTTCAATTTGGTCCTTAAAGCAAAATTTCAAAGTATGGTAACATGATAAATAATTAAAATTAAATTTTTATAGGAACTCGAAAACTTGGCTCGACTCGAATCGAAAAAATTTCAAATAAAGTTTGAGTTGTAAAATATGACGCGTCAACTCAAATAACTCGAAATATTCGAATATTTTAAATTATTTTTTCCTTTTAAATCAAATATTTTTTAAAATAAAATATTTAATATTTTCATATTTAAATCACATCGAATATTAAATAACTACTTTATTTGAATTTTTTTCGATTCGAGTCGAGTTTTCGAGTTCCTATAAAAATTAAATTAAATATTCAAATATTTTAAATCAATTTGTTTCTTTTAAATCGAATATTTTTAACTTAAATCGAATATTTAAAGTAGTTATTAAATATTTGATGTGATTTAAATATGAAAATATTAAACATTCTATTTTAAAAATATTTGATTTAAAAGAAAAAATGATTTAAAATATTTGAATATTTCGAGTTATTCGAGTTGACGCGTCATATCTTAAGATAGAAGTGAGCGTTCGATCGAGTCGAGTCAAAAAATTTAGATTTATTCGAGTTTATGCATCATATTTTACAACTCAAACTTTATTTGAAATTTTTTCGAGTCGAGTTTTTGAGTTTCTATAAAAATTAAATTAAATATTCGAATATTTTAAATCAATTTTTTTAAATCAAATATTTAAAGTTGTTATTAAATAATCGATGTGATTTAAATATGAAAATATTAAATATTTTATTTTAAAAAATATTTGATTTAAAAGAAAAAATAATTTAAAATATTCGAATATTTCGAGTTATTCGAGTTGACGCGTCATATCTTAAGATAGAGATGAGCGCTCGATCGAGTCGAGTCAAAAAAAATTGAGTTATTGGAGTTGACGCGTCATATTTTACAACTCAAACTTTATTTTAAAAATTTTAATTCGAGTCGAGTTTTCGAGTTCCTATAAAAATTTAATTGTAATTATTTATCATGTTATCATACTTTGGAATTTTGCTTTAAGGACCAAATTGAAAGAATGCATAAATAACGAGGGCTAAATTTAGTGAATAATTTCGAATTTGGACTAAATTAATTGAATGTATAAATATGAAGGACTAAATGTGTTATTATACCAAATTTTATAACAGTCACTTAACGGCATTTAACGTCTAGTTACCATTTTTTTATAAAACATAAAGTTTAATTGTCATTTTGTGATTTTTGAAAGTTTGGTTACCATTTTATTTTTTTTATTAAAGTTCAGTGATCGTCTGTGTACTTTACCCAATTTTAAAATATTTAAAATTAATCACTAGAGGAAAAACATTCAAACAAATTAAACATATTTTTTTAAAAAATGTATAAATTATATATTTCAAAGACAAATATTTTCTAAATGTTTTTGTACTCAAATAAACCAATTTGTTCGGTGAGTATTGGTACGGCTATAAATGTACCGGTACGGACCTTCCTTTACTAGAATTTAGTTATTCCAAATGAATATTGAGTACCAGAAGGTTATATGTTATACCGACACTGGCCCTTCATCACTAAAAACCAAAATATAACTAAGTATCGGTATGAGCCTTACGCATATCGGTACGAGTGTTAAAAGTTTTGAATGTCTATCATATTTTTAGAGCGAAAAATTAAATTTGAAAGAGTCGAGTACCGATACATAATAAATGTACCGATACACAACTCTCTATAAACTTTTCATATTTTCCAATGAGTAACTTCGAGTGCTTGTACGGAACGTAGCATACCGGTACCCGTTGTAATTTTGTCACTCCGTATCGATATGCAAGCCCACGTACCGGTATCCCTTACTTGTAACCGCTATTTCATCTTTGAGCAAGTATCGATACAGAGTTTCGAGTGCCAATATCCACACTTGGCAGACAACATTTATTGCGGGAAAACCTAATCCCAACGGTTCTATTCAATTCCCAACAATCCAAACGGCTAGAAATCAATGAAGGATTATAAAAAACAAGTATCCAAACCTTCTTCTACAACAAGACAATTATATTTTTTTCATAGGTACTTTTTCATCAATATGAGTATCTAACGCTTCATTTCGTTACATTTTTAAGGTCAATTTATCAACGTCGTCAGAAAATATCATCTAATGAATATTTGACACGTGACCTAATTTTTAATTAAAAAAACTTAAAATTCTTAATTTTCTAAAAAGACCCAAAATCTCTAAATTATATGGACTAAATCTCTAGCAACAAAATCCCCAAATCATCCATTGGTTCATCGTCGTTGGGGAACATGCACCTAAATCTAAGTATGTTTGAATCCAACAAGTAATTTCAATGAAAAAGACGATAATGTTCATCTTATGAGATTCGAATTCAATTCGCTTTGTCCATAACATACTTATGCATTGTCAAAAAGGTAAAAATATATATGAACAAATACCACTTTATAATTACCTCATGATTATTTTAAAAAAAAGAATTCAAACTTTTTTTAAGAATAATTTGAACTTTTTGAAACATAAGGAGAGCTTAAGCTTTAAGACATCTAAAAACATTAGAATGGTCCATGGAAGAAACTAATCCAGTGGCATCTCTTCTGATTACTTTCACAAGGTATGTTGACGGGGTCATTTGATTATTTTTTTTCATCCATCAACTTCATTCTTTTTTTATTTTGATTATTGAAATTTATTTTTTTTCAATTTAGTCACTCAATTTCAACATTATTCATGTTTTGGTCACTTAAACAATAAATAGTAACAACAAAGTGATGTGACATGTTTTTTTGTTGACATAAACACCACTTGTTATTTACCTCATTTTTTTATTTTATCATCTTCCAAACAGGTCTGTTAAAACTCTAATTCTGATCATTGCTCGATGCGATCGGCCACTACACCAACTGTCATCACTAATGACTATTGACCCTAAATTTTTTTAGACCACCTTGTTTTAATCCCTTAAATCTGAATCAAACCTCAATTTCACTCAAAATCTTCTCGAACTCCACAAATTTAGCTCTAAAGTCCCCACCAAATATGTTGGTTTGCAAAATCCAAAAGAAAGAATATCCAAGACTCATTTCCACTAATGGAATTCCTTAGCTGGGAACTTAACTATGGAAGGTGATTTGGAAAAGCAATAACGTGGATAATGGAAATTCATATAAAAACCAAATTAAAGGTAATGATTTAAAAAATGAACATATTCATTGCACGACAATATCGAGATTCATGAATATACGGCGACATTTAATTCAAACTAAACCAGTTAACGGCCCCGAAAAAAAAAAGGTAAATTACAATGAAGGTCACTCAATTATGAGTAAAGTTACATTTAGGTCATCCGATTATTAAAAGTTACACTTGAGCTACTCAATTACGGGTAAGATTACATTTGAATCGCCCAATTATTAAAAGTTACATTTGGGTCACTCAATTATGGGTAAGGTTACATTTGAATCGCCCAAATGTAACATTACCCATAATTGAGTGACACAAGTGTAACTTTTAATAATTAGGTAATCTAACTGTAATCTTACCCATAATTGAGTGGCATCCGTTGTAGTTTACCCATAAAAATACACCTTCAATTTTATAGGTTGTCGATGATCGGAGTCTTTGTTTAAAGATTTCTAACGGCGGGGAGACCCTGTTGAGCTGGGAAGCATTATATCTTCATTTGGGCTCCATTTAAAGAAGGATTAGGGATGGTCATGGGCGAATTTTTTTTCCGACCTGCACCTAATTCAAAAACTTAACACTTCTACTCAAATTTGACCAACATTTTATGATGTTACACCCAACCTGGATTTGAGTAAAAACCTGAATTCGACCCGAATTCGAGTAAAAGAAATATTTTTATTTTAATTAATAAAATAAGGAGTTAATTATAAAATATAAATAGAGAAGGGACATTATAATAATTATTCTATTTAGTGAAAAATAATTTCTCTAAATAAAATCATACATATGCTGAGCAAAAAAAATATTATTATATTTTTATTCAACAAAATAGAGAGATAATTGAAAAAATATATATAAAGAGAATGACATTATAGTTATTATATCTAATTATTTAGAATAAAATTAAACTATTATTTTGGGTCGAATATTTTTCACCTTAAACCTAAACTTGACTCGACTCGACCTCATCCTTAAAAAAACCGACCAGAACTCGAAATTTTCTTTTAAAAAAACCCGACCCCAGACCCGTCAAGTCTTAGTCAAATGATCATCCCTACGAAGGATGACAGGAATAAAAAAAAACAAGAAATCGAAGAATTCAACATTAGATTCATAGAGTTTGAGGTGTTTTTCGATTAAACGAACATCATATTCGTGTTTGTAAGAGAAAAATGGGTTTAGTGGAAAATTTTAAGGCTCGACAATTGTTGTTGAGACAGCCGACACGCTGACATGCCGTGACAAGCGGTGGTCAAAATCTGAACATAATAAGAGAGAAAAGAAAAGAAAAATAAATTTTATAAGATTTAAAACGACATTGTTTTGGTGTCAATTTTACTTTTATAAAACCATGTTGTTTTGGTGTCGTTTGACATGGCAAAATATCGTTAACTATTTAACGATTAAATAACTAAAATAAGAGTAATTTGAAAATTGTATGACTAAATTGCAAACTTTTATACTTTGGTGATCAAATTAGGAGAAAAAATTGAATGATGAGAAAAAGAAACTTGCCCAAAAATTATTACTCCAATTACGGCTTCATTAATATTAAATACTTTTTGAATAATCATATCAGACTCAAGATTGGCCTTGAGACAGGGTAGCAAGGACACCCACTCAAGACTTACCATCCATAATTAAAAAGATAAAAAGAGTATTTTTCAAATTTAATTATTCATTAATGGAGTCTATCATTCCTTATTAAATATAAAATACAATTTCCAACAAGGGTTGGGTGCATTGGTAAGGCACATTGCACTCCCAAGGAGAGGACGTGAGTTCGAACCTTGGAGACGACATTGTTGGGAGGGGCAGCCACGCACCCCGAACATGGACCGTAAGACTAAGACGGACATGCATATAATTAAAAAAATATAAAATACAATTGAAATTTATTTAGTCCAAGTAGTTAGACCGCAATTAAGATTTCAATTATAGCTTATTTTTTTAATATTTGTTATTATGAGTATATTTTTTTCAATACTTATTACTTGGGGAAAATTTTTTTTAATATGTGTTATTAGAGGCTAAATTTTTTCGTAATATTTGTTATTAGGGGTTTACCTTAAAATTCATTTTTTTCAATATTTTTTATTAAGGGTATACTCTTAAAATTCATTTTTAATATTTGTTATTAGAGGTCTAATTTTTCAACACTTGTTATTTGGGATCAATTTTTTTTCAATACTTGTTATTAGAGACTCAATTTTTCTTAATATTTGTTATTAGAGGCATATTCTTAAAATTCATTTTTTTCAATATTAATTATTAGGGGCATACACTTAATTTTTTTTTTCACTATTTGTTATTAGAGGCATACTCTTAAAACTCATTTTTAATATTTGTTACTAAAGTCCAATTTTTTCAACGCTTGTTATTTGGGATCCAAATTTTTCAATACTTGTTATTAGAGGCTCAGTTTTTTTCAATATTTGTTATTAGAGGTCTATTCTTAAAATCATTTTTTTAATATTTGTTATTAGGAGTCTACTTTTAAAATTCATTTTTTCACTACTTGTTATTAGACCCACTCTTAAAATTCAATTTTTTCAATACCTATTATTAGAGGTCTACTTTTTCTATTCGTCCAAAGCCACCAAAATCTTAGGTCCAACCTTGATCCGACCTATTGGTCAATTAATCTGGACCGAATATTGTAGATACTTATTATTGAGGTGATCATCCAATCTAATTTTTTTAACAAATCCTAATTCTAATCATAATCCTACCTAGAGGGGAGAGAAATGTGAACTCTAGGAGAAGAGATGAGAGTGCTCCTAGAACCCATGACCTACGGGAATATAAGGGAACAAAGATGAGCAGCTTGACCATTTGGCCAAATGTGCTTGCTCATCCTCCAACCCAACTAATTACTTCCTATACAATACTAAAATTTAAACATCTGATATTGTTTAAAATGACTAATGTCCCTCATTAAACCAAATAGTATTAATTAAAATTTTAACATAAATTTAATAAAAAATAACTTCCAATACGTCTATATACGACTTACCAAGATAAATAGTAATACGTAATAAAATAAAATGTTGCTACAATGTTAAGAATTTTGCTCTTTTACTAAATTATGACATTATATTATGATAAAATATTATGTTTGGTTGACAAAATATAATATTATTTTTTGAAACATAATTATCGAAATATAAAATTATATGATATTGTACTTTATAACGTTTATTAGGTTAGAATATAAGATCATATTGTTCTGTTGAAAAAATGTAAGATTACTTAAGAATGCATTGTTAAATTGTTTTTGGGATGTCAATAATCTTTAGAGCAAGTAGTTAAAGCTTTCGGTTGACACCTTTCTTTTTCTTTAGGTTGTGGGTTCAAAACGCATTAATAAGAGCAAATACCCCTTTCCTCTCCTCTTAGGTAGAAATTGTTCCAAGAAAATGTTTTGTGATAGATTTATTTACGAGTAAAATTTTGATACACATGATGTGTAAAATTAAACACAACCTTGTATATTTACACTATAAAATTAAAATTTTAAATTCTCAATTCTAACCCTAAAAAACTAGACCTTATACCCTAAATTTTAAACGCTAACCTTAAAATTTAAACCTTAAAACTAAAACCCTAAACCACACCCTCTAACCCTTAAAACTAAAAGGCTCATGTAAAGTAAAGTTTATACGGTAAACACTAAACAGCTTGTGTATTAAAGTTTTTCTCTTTATTTAAACAAGATTAACTTCAATATTAAATTAAAATGTATCGATCTCAATACATACATGTCAACATTTTTCTTCAATTCATATCTAATATGGCGAAATCTATACAGGAACAAACTACAAAATAACAACACAAGGCACAACTTGTTCTTTCTAAATTAAACAGAAAGATGCGTAAAAACACAGAAGATGACTTTTATGTTTTGTATTTTATTTAGAATAAGCTGTTTGTGGTCAAACTGAAATGAGGCCCGGTTTCAAAAACTTCAAGCCCAAGATCTAACCTGACCCGCCCTCCCCGACCCTAAATTATCAATTTTTAATTTTGAAAATAATAAAATATAATTTATATTAATATTTATATTTTTATAATTAAACATAGATAAAATATATTTTTAAATTTTTTTCGAACCGAACCAAAAGGGTCACTCAGTCTATCGCTAGATCTAATTTGGAAAAGATTAAACAAAATAATATTTTTTTTAAAAATAATCTTTAAGTAATTACAAAGTAGTATATGTTTATACTTTTTCTTAACTCTTTGATAAGACACAATTTGTAAACAAAGTTGATTGAACTCATATCTCTTAAGATGAACATCATTTTTATATTTTTGCTAAGACCACTCATTGGATTCACAAATTAATAAAATTCAAGGACAAAATTATCCAAAATATTACAATTCCTTGAAAATGTTACATTAACTAAGAAATCGATAGTAAAAACTTTAGCCCTATATTTTCAGTGTCTCGTGGCCAATATTTACTCCTTATATGAACCAACAGATCACGAAAGGATTAATTATTTGTCTCACTCTTATGGATGTCTTGCGAAACAAAACAAAAAAATACACAAGCCTTATATTTTCCAAATCTACCAATAACATCATCATTATATTCCCAAAATGTTGATAGTAATGACATTACCATGTATTTTCTTTCTTCTTTTTTTACAAATTTTAATTCTAATCCTAATTAGATGAAAGGGAAAAAGGATACTCTTAGTAGTTCTAAAACTCATGACCTAACAGATATGAAAAAACAAAGATGAACAAATTGATCAACCGGTCAAATGTACTTACTCATTACTTGTATTTTCAAATTACGTTTATCATTTATAATCAAGTAAAATAATGTAGTAAGGGATAGAGGTATACAGAGGATTTAGGTCTTTTTAATTTAAATATTAATTAAAACATTTGCCCCCAATTAATTTTTAGCCATAAAAGACTTAATAGACTACACACCCTCAATAATAAATAAAGCACAAAATAATCCATTTATGAATTCTATGATAGACAACATCTGAAATGAAAGAAACACAAGGCAAAGTGCAATGCAAGAGTTGAATCAACGAATACAGTGGATTGATTCTGAATTTGTACATGTAAATTTACACTTCAAATTACAACCAAGAAAACGCTGCAACTCCCTCTCTAATTCTATATACCCCCAGAGTTCAGGCAGGCAGCAGTCTCACTCTGTTGATGAAATGTCGGGCGTATCTTCACCACATACAAATCAAGCATGAATGTCACTGAAACCATTATAAATATAGATCTTTAGCCAACTCTCCTATCATTTGATCCCACAAAACTTAGATCGAGATGCAGACAAAACATCATCCGATCTTATCTGACACGTTCAGGGATTTAAATTGCAGTTGCGGTCATGTTTTCGATTGCTTGGCAGACATAACAAATGCTATTGCGGTTATCATCTGAATCTCCTAACATAGGTTTGCATCAAGCACCATACAAGTGTAATCAAAAGTGCAGCCCCCCGCCCTCCTACAAGCAGCCCTGCAAGAACAATCACGATCAAACTCGCACTCAGACGGTGCCCTGATGACCGTCTCTCCGCCGTTTCTGACTCCTCCCATGAATCCTGATCAGCCCTCGGTATCTTTTCTTCTTGTGTTTCTTGTTCAACTTCTTCCATTTTGTGCATATCAGCTGCTCCCCATTGATCCTCGCTTTTCTTCTTTCCATGCCTCAACTTCTTTGGGACTAATTTCTTGATCAAACGCCTTCTAATTCTTCCACTCCGGCTAAGTTCGGTCTTTCCCTCTGTCTCCTTCTCCTCTACTTGTATCTGTGTTTCACCTGCGCAATCGAACTCCGATTCAACAATCTGAATTTCAGGGACGCAATCGTCTTCGAAATCGGTCAATTCAATAGTATCAGGGACTGATGGTGCTTCTTCCCAATCCAACAAAATGGTGCAAGGTTCCGGCAGCAGGAAACCAAAAACACTAGCCCCAACGAACTCTAATAGCAATAGCAAGAATGCAGCCATCATGATCCAAAGCGTAAGCTGCCTGGTACTAACAGCTAGAGCCGCCACTATAATAACTTTAAACGCCGCACGGAACGCGATCCTACCTCTTCCCGCGCATCCACTCTGAACCAGCGTTAATTTTCCAACATCAACCCGAGGACACTGTACCATCTCATCGCAGGGAGGGACGGCGAACGACCGGGGAGGCGAGGAAGATAGATGGGCAGTAGAAGGGGTTTGGATCTGGGAAGTGGACTTCCTTTTAGGGGATTTTCTCAACCGATCACGGTTCTTGACGATGAGATCGACGAGGGAGGTCGGGAACCCAGTCTCCACCACGAGGGTTCCGCCGCGTTTGTGGGGTCGGTGGAGGTCGGCAACCAGCCGCGAGAAAAGGGTTGATTTGGCTTTCTTCCATGGGAAAGTCATGGTGAAGAAAACCCCAAAAAAAAACTCTGAATATTTCCGTTGGGGTGTTTGGATGAAGGGAAAGTGGGGGATTAAATTGGGGGAGGGAAAGCATAAGCACGCGGAGCAGGGATTGAAGTTTACATGATGGATGTTGGTTGAGAGAGGAGGAGACGATAATTAAAGTGGTAGACGCGTGAGGGCTGAGGCTGTTCCGGACCCAACTCAAGCCATTTCTATCAACCTAATGTATGGACACGTACTAGGGATACTCAATGTTTTCTTCTTTACAACTATTACTCTATTACTATTCAAATTATTGATCCACCTAAATTATACATGACAAACTTAATATATTCGAATTTGATCTGAAACCCCAAATAAAGCAAACCAAAATAAAATTAATCTGAATTTTAGTTGAGCTGAAATAGACACGAACCGAAAGTAACTCGAAATAAAAAAATATTAAAAAAATAAAGAAAAATTAGATGTTATGTGATGTGAATTGTCGCACAACTCACCAAAAAGCCAATATATATGGGTTTTATAAAGCCATTTATAGGAGTGTAAAGAACTGATCAACCTAAAAATTTGATTGAAACCGATCGATCTCTTATTGACCCGATCTAAAATTAAACGACCCGATGCCCGACCCGAATCATTATAGACCTGAATTAAAACTGAACCGACTCAAACCAAACCTAAACCGAATATAGTCAGACTCGAAATAAGTTGAACAAAAGCCGACCCAAACTACATGTTTGCCTCCTCTAAATAAAATGGTATAAAAATTTATCGTAGAACTAACATTTTTTTAATTTGTTTTATTTATAAGGTTTTCTAGGAAATATTGAGAGGAAAAATATTAAGAATATAGAGTATACTAGTTTATGGGTAATTATTCAATGCACAAATGTTTGTGGAAATTTTGTTTATACAAGCACTATAGTTTTAGGGTTTCGAGACTCTGTTTAGAATTTAAGTGTAATAGTTTTAAATTTAGGGTGTATTGATAGAATTTAGGGTTTATGGTTTATTGGTTAAAACCTAAATCCCTAACCATATTATCCTAAAACATAAATCTTAAATTCTAACCTTAAATTTTTATCATGAACCCTAAATTTAAAACTCTTGAACTCTAACCTCAAACTAAAACCCTAAATCCTAAAATTAAGGTGTTTGCGGAACAAAAAGTTTGCACCACGTGTATATGGGACAATAATCCTTAGTTTATTTAGCAAGTTATGATATTTTTACGGCACGAAAGAACTCGTTTGCGTTAACAAATTCTTTCAAATATTAGTTTTTTTTCCGAACAATTTCAACTTAGGCGGAGGAGAGGGAAAAATTGTTTCTAATGGATTTCGAACCTACAACTTAAAGAAGATGAGGTGTCAACCGAGAATTTTTAACCACTTACTTTAGAAGTTGTTGACTCAAATATTAGTTTTTTAATAAGACATAAAAATATTTAGTGAAATTAAAAAAAACTATTTATAATAACATGATTCAAACAATAAACGTTATATAAAGATTTGACATATCACCCCCTTTAAATCAACCGGTAATTAATATAGATAATAAATGTATTTAATTAACTTTAATTTTGGAAATTAGAAGAAAAAAAAGATTTTAAATTAAAAAAATTGAAGAGAATCATGTATGATTCAAATGTGTGATATTGAACTTTTCAAAGACTTTAATTTTATTACTAATAAGTGTTAGGTGCATTGGTAAGACTCATTGCACTCTTAAAGAGAGGATATAAGTCTGAACTTTAGACACGACATTGTTAGGAGGGGCAGCCTCACACCCCAAACATGGACCATAAGACGGACATGCATATAACTAAAAAAACTTTAATTTTATTATTAAATCAAATTTTCGTTAATAAAATGTTAATTGTTTTTAAAACATCTAAACAATAATAAGTACTATAATAATATGTACTAAAAATTATGCTTATTTTCAAAATCAAAAATTAAATTGTGAATAGATTTCAATTTTTTAAACTTAAAAAATATATTAAAATAAACTTTAGGGGTAGTTTTAAGGGTTATATTTTTTTAGGTAAAAAAATTACACAACATTTCATATTTAAACTATAAAATCTAAAAGCTAAATTTCTAACACTAATACCTAAAAAGGTTTAAAAAATTACACAATCTTTCATATTTAAAGTATAAAATCTAAAACCTAAATTTCTAATACTAATACCCAAAAACCTAAACCCAAAATTCTATATTCTGATCGTTAATTCTAAATTTTATACCTTACAACCTAAATCTATAAACCTTAAATTCTAACCTAAAATTCTAAATCCTAAAATTGAAAAGTTTATGTAAAGTTTTTTTTAATGGCATAAGGTTATTCTCTATCGATTATTCTGATTCAAACAATATTGTTTGAAGGGGAAAAGAATATGAATGATATAAAATGTATATAAATATCAATTAAAACAAATTAATTAGATTTCATACTCGATGGAAAATGCAAAAAGAAATTAAACGAATGACATTTTTGAGATTTTAAATGTCACTCATGATAGTATCTATTCAGTTTTTTATCTTTCGAATTTTAGGAGTGTTCAAAATCAAGTATTTGGACTTTCGGGTACCGAGAGTACCGGGTACCCGATTCGTTGGGTTGTATATTTGTCGGCCCGTATCTCGGCCCGTAATTACAAAGTACCTGGTTAACATTATTTAATTTTTAATTTAATTTTTTTTTTAAAAAAATCACATAGTAAATACAAAATTTAAAAGTTTATTATATATATATATATATATATAATAAATATTAGTGATTTGAAGTTAGTTTTAAGATAGAAATATTTTTGAACGCCAGATATTGGATCAATTATGGTAGCAAACAAAGAGTTTACCACCAAAAGGAACATTAAAAATATTAATTTCGTTTTGAATCTTGTATTAATAAATTAATACAAATATTTTAAAAAATTTAAAACTTAAAAGTACATAATACAAATATAAAAAAAATTAAAGGTTTAAATTTAGTTTTGGAGTAAAATATTAAAGAATCTAAAATAAATATATAATTAAAAATTAAAAAAATAAATATACTAAAAGTATTAGGTCGGGTCGATACTCGATTACAAAAAATCAGCCCAGACTCAACCCAATTACCCAAGAAAAACTTAGGTCGAGTGATTTTTTTATAAAAAAAAAATACTTTGCTTTTAAAAGTTCTGGTCAACGGGTTAACCGAGTCGGATATTGTTGAATACCCCTATAAAATATACACAAATCTTATCCACTCTTATGAATATAATTAAATAAACAAATAAATAAAACTTTGGTGCGGTGTCCATAAATCTACCAACATATCCCATTGTGTACTAATCATGTTTTTGACTGAATGTTAGTTTACGCATCTTTTTATTCGTATTTCACCACGATGAAATTGTGGTAGGTGTTGAACACTTTGGCTTTCTTCTAGAAAAAAAAGGGAAATTGGCATAGATGCCCCCTGTATTTTATTAAATCTTCTAATATGGTATCACTACTTTTAAAATGTTAATTTTCGTTTTTAAACTTTACTTCCGTCTATAAATGTGACACCTCACTCTAACAGGGTTAAAATCCAACATCACTTAAAATATGGCGCAATTAACTGATTGTAATGGTTAAAATTAATTTTTTTTTAAATTAATGACAATGTCATCCATGTTTGCATGAAAATCTTGTGCGGGATGAGATCCATTTACATTGTATAAAACGCACATACAATGCAGTTGATTTTTGCGACAGAGTTGACAATAATCTTGTCTCAGATTTCAGAATAATTGGTTTTACTTAGTTTCTTGTTAAAGTTAATGTGAATGGAATATTTTGACAAATGACTTTCTCTTCATATTTTGCAATTGAAAGAAGAAAACAAGCTGACATCAAATTTGATACAAAGATGAAGGAATAATAATACGATGGCAAAACAAAAACTCAATTGTAGAGGTACACTGCCATGTTTACTCTGATATTAGTCAAAACTGAAGAGGTTAGAGGTGCAACCAAAACCATGTCCTGCCTTACAACACCTCCAATGGTTGAATTGCAACTCCATTCCGTGCAGCCGGATGGCGTCCCCATCTTCCTAGCCGGGGTTCCTGCACCAGCCAACGGTGTTTTAAGCATCAACTAGACTGACCATGATGCTACCAAATGGGAATAAATATGCTATTAAGAATTCCAATATCACAGCTGCTATATTCAATCATATTGAATGAGTCCATTACACACTTGCCATAAGATCTTACAAACATACACATGCACCCTAAGAAGATATAAAGAATATATATATATCACAGTAGATCAGCTTAAACACTGTATAAAAGAAGTTGCACCTCTTCTAAGTATACACACACTGTTTAATCTTTAAAAGTTGTTTACACAAGGGATTTTTGTAAATTTTCCTTTCAAGGAAAAAAGGTTGTATACCTTTTCTAGGACCATTAGGAATCTATATACATAACAAACAAATAATTTTGGGAAACTGAGGCACCAAACCATTATTTAATTGAAAGATACTGTTCCCAGATAGATATGGATGCTTTCCTAGGACTATTGATAGATAATAGAAAAAAATAACTACTTTATGAGGAGCCACCTTCAGAATCAGCACATCAGGATGCAATTATCATATCATGTTCTGTTTCTAGTTCACTTCATGCAAGATAAAATTCAAATTAATATTTGAAAACCTCATACTGAGTTCAGAAAAAATGAAGGAAAAAATTAACATGAAAACATTAAGAGAACAGATTTCTCCAGATAATGTTAAGGACAAATAATTCACCTGCCCTACTCCGGCAATTAGGAACCGTCCAGATTTTGCAAAAGCCATGGAATTAACAAATCCCACCTGTATAACAGAAAGGGTTTTGTAAGCAACAAAGGACTCAGCCTCAATAGTACTCCAAAAGAAATGCAAAACATATGAAAATCATTAGACTCCATAATATTAACCAGTGTTCACCTTTCTTAACAGTATGCTACTGATTCTTGTGATGTAGACTTAATAGATATAATTACTGAACCTTAAGACTAAGCTAGAAAGGCCCAAAAGTGTCATCTCATATAAAGAATCTAATCAAGACATTGAAAGAAAATTCTTCCATAATCTTGATCTTTTTTCAATTTGAAGTCAATCCTCAATGCTAAAAGCAATGACATAGAAACTTTGAATTGGCATAAAATGGACTTTGTTATTCACAATATTTCTAATTTTACATTTAAATTTTTTATTATACATAAAATTATCTAATTTACAGGTAAGAATTCTAATTCCATTCAAAGACTCTTTTTTAGTTGATCTATTTGATGATAAATAAATTTCAAAGATTACTACAAATTTTAGTTAATATGGATTTGTATTAGTTTTAGGTATTTACTTTAATTATTTTTAGGTTATGTTAAGTTAATTGTTTTTAGGAAATGAATACTTTATACCTTATTTTTTAGGAAAGAAGATATTATTTTAAGGAGATATAGTTTAAAATTATTAGGAGATTCTATTTTTTAGTATTTTATATTATTAGAAGACTTTCCATAATATGATTGCTTGCTTAGTAAATCTTTTATTCAAACAAGGTATGTAACATCTAGAGATTGATTTACATCAATAAAATAAGTCGGAAATTTTAAAAGAAAATCATACGAGATTTAAGATTCTCTAACAAGTCTAAGTTATGAAATTCCATTTGAAGAGTTCCACTAGCAACCGAAACACATGATCATAGCAAAATGTTATGATCTTACCAAATTGTTATGATCGTGATTTGTGTGTTTCGATTGCTAGTAAAACTTGTCGAAGGAAATTGTGAACAATAGACTCCTTGGAGAGAATCTTAAATCTCGTAAGATTTCCTTTTAAAATTTCTAACTTATTTTATTAATGCAAATCAATCACTTTAAATAGAAGTTACATAACTTGTTTGAATAAAAGAAAATTAAAAATTGTTGAATGCTAAATGCATCTATTTATAGTTTTAAAAAAATAATTTTAATTGATGTATAACCGTAATATTAATTAAGACATAATCAATATAAAATAATAAATTTAATTAAATACAAATGCAAAGTATATTTCAATATTGTTATGACTTCATTTAATTAAATTATTTTTATTATTATATAAAATTTAGCAATATATTAAGATATTATTTTTCTAATGTCAATCTAAAAATATAATGAACTATAAAGGGTATTCTCATCAGTTTAAAAGTTCCTCCAAGTCCGTGCTTTTATTATAGAAGTTTGAGGGCCAAAAGTGGCGGGGGAAAATTTTAAGGGTTAAAATGACTTTTTTGAAATGGGGACAAAAATGTCATTAGAGCTATATAATTATTATTTTCAAATATTCACATGCATTTTATGTGACAATAAATAGTAGTATTTCACAAGGGCCTACATTTTAGTAGAGATAAAATAGATATATGAAAATGATAATTACTTCAGTTAGTTACTTCTATTTAGTTTTCGCAAAAGACCTAGTCGAAATGGATAATTCAATAGCCTAATTGTGGAATAGAAAACAATGGTAAACTGTTACTGAAGGTATTGAGTAGGTGACATTAACTTACCAATGGGACATCATATAAAGGTCGGATGTCTTTTTTCCCAGTCTCAACAGCCCATAGTCGAACGCAACCATTACCAGCTCCTGATGCAACAAGGTCAGTGCCTCTACATACACTAATTGAACTGACCCAGGAATACGTCGACAAACAATTATAGCCCTCAATTTTGTGATCACCATTTTCTGCAGTGTAGTATGAAGCAAATTAATCAAAGAGGTTAGCAGGCTGTTCATAGAAGCTAAAATTATGTTTAAAACCTGGCCAGTAATTGTTCCTTTCTAGATTCAAAACAATATCTTACAAGAGTTTCAATAGAGATAAGATATTTTAAGCTTGATTGTGCCCCAAAGGTATTACTTCAGGCAAAAAAGCTTAGACTAAGATATTTTAAGCTTGATTGTGCCCCAAAGGTATTACTTCATTAAACGAATCAAACATTTTGCTTCAAACTAAGTCTAAAATATACAAAATTATTAAAATAATCATTTAAAGTATTTTTATGTCTTTAAAAAATAAAAAAAAATAATTAAATTTTCCAATTGATAATATTATCAAAAAAATGATTACATCTGCATTAGCCCCGGTCAGATTAAAAGAAAACACCAATTATAATGTGCGCACAAACATGCACAACTGAGAGAATGTCACTGAGATTCTCAGAGGCCAACCTGTAGGCACCTCTCAGTTTTATCAAGCATCAATTACAAAGAATAATATAGGTTTTTGTGCAATAGCAAAATAACTTTAAGAAACAAATCAACAGAATTAACAAAATCAGACATGAACGCACACAAAATTTAAATAACTAATCAATCATCTTATCATAAGTAATTACGCCAACATTACTTATTGGTGAGATTAAAAGCTAATATAAATATATAAGGAAAACATTTTGCTAGACAAACCGGTCAATTTTAGGGTTTGGGGTTTAGAGTTTTAGATTTAGACTTAAAACATACAGGTTGTGTAAACTAAATTTTACACAAACTGTGTCTCAAAAAATAACTCAGTATATAATGAGCACAACAATCAAAGATTTAAAAGAATATCACCTCAAATTCCGAGTGGCCTACCATCTAGCTAATAAAACATAAGATGCATGATAAACATGGTTTATTGAAATATTTTTTATTACCTAAACCATGATCAGGGATATTTTCA
Organism: Hibiscus trionum; assembly: GCA_030270665.1. Classification (NCBI taxonomy): domain Eukaryota; kingdom Viridiplantae; phylum Streptophyta; class Magnoliopsida; order Malvales; family Malvaceae; genus Hibiscus; species Hibiscus trionum. Next base: position 5,713,832 of record BSYR01000016.1, read on the forward strand.
CTGCCATTTTGTTCAACATTTTGGTCAGCAGGCAACAGAGCATGAGCATTCTTCACAACGTAAACAGGTTTCTTTCTTAAAACATTCCAAAGTTGAATACTCCCATCATCCGAGCCAGATAAGAATTCGTCATTGTTAATAAAGCAGCAGCACTCCAAAGATGTTGGTGGAGGCCGAAAAACCAATCGAGACTGATCAAGAACCTATTTAGCATGATTCAGAACAGATGCCTATCAGATATGGAGAAGAAAAGGAATAACCTGGTGGACATCTAGAGATTCTAGACTACAGTTAAATGCCAGAAACTCTACTAGTAGTTTAAGACAATGCTCAGATTACAAAAGATGGAGGGGTCATAGGGCGTGAATATTAGAAGATATTCAACAATTCCGATTGTAATGGAAACACAAGTGAACTTTTAGTGCAAGCATTACTCCACCTCAAATTGTTATTTTCCCATGATTATCTACTTGGATAATGAACAAAAACTTCAAAATTATGTTTACCTTAAACAACATCATACATCGATCCCGTCCAACGGTCAATACTCGTTCTTTCCTTAGGCAATCAAGGGTCAACACTTCACTTTCATGACCACATATTGTGTCAATGTAAGCTCGGTCCTCCATGTTCCAATACTTGACCGTTCGATCAAACGATCCAGAAAAAAGATCTGTGGTACCTTGCCTAAAGCTTAAACATGACACAGGTTTTTGATGACCTGAGAATGCCTGTGGAACACAAATGAAAGGCCAAATTGAGAAAATTGTACACTTCATTATTGAAAACAGGAACGGGTTAAGTTGCTGAGATGCACTAATGAATTTCTAAACTAAAAACAAAAACATGCAACTTTTCTTTTTTTCCCCTTTAAAATAAAGTATACAATATCATCTAGCATATCTTCCAAGTTTGATAAATAAGGCAGAATTACCTGTAAGTGCTCTCTTGTCCGAACATCCCACAGATGAACATGGCGGTCTAAGCCTCCACTTGCCAAATATCGACCATCCGAACTAACAGCCAATGCTAAAACACTTTTACTATGCTTTTTAAATCGACCTCGTGGATCCTTGGCCCCGTGATTTTTAAGAATATCTTCACTAGGCCATTGGTACCTTTCAGTTTTCCCACTTTCTACATCCCACTGTAAAATAGTACCATCTTTGGATGCTGAGAAACCCTTCAAATCGTCATCAGATAGAGCTACAGCAGTAACAGATTGTCGATGCTTAACCAAGACTTTAAACCCATCAGTAGTTTCTGGTTTTTTAATCCTGAGTTGAGTACATTCAACAATTTAAGCATCTAAAACAACAATCTCTCCAAACATACAAAAAATGAATTCTTTTTTACCTGGAAGCAAGGACTCTCCTAATCCTTCCACTCTCCTCAAGCTGCTCCTGCTGCAAAATCTTGGCCACAAGCGAATCTCTATCCCCTTCCTCCTCCATTTCCTCGTCCCCATCCTTTTCTTCTTTCTCCTTCCTTGCTATTGCCCGCATCTTATCCAAAAGCTCAGTCGCTACCCTTTTCCGAATCTCACCAGGGGTCTCCTCAATCTCATCCTCATCCTGCTCTCCGCCGCTCGCGTCGGAACCCCCCAGAATCTCCGCATCCTCTTCAGAACCCCCTGAATCAATGTCATCATCGTCGTAGGCCATTTTGCGACGCTTTTTGCTCTCCGTCTCGAAGAAGGGATCATTTTTCATGGAAAATTTCTTCCCCTTGGGGCCTCCTTTTGCGGCCGATGACCCCCGCTTCTTCTCATTCTTGCTCTTCATGCTTCAACAATCAGTGATGAAACAAAAATAAATAAATAAATGAATGAGTCAAGTGTTAATTCAAAATCCCAAGGAGAAGAGAACGCAAGGGTTTAAGACTAGGGTTTTTCTGTAAGAAAGATGGTTTATGTACTTATGAGTTATGCCATGTTATCTAAATACGGGTCGGGTTTCGGTTGCGATTGAAATTTTGGATAGTAGTAACTGGAGCCGCAAAAAGAATTTGAATTATAATGGGTTAATGTCACAATTGACCCCTAAATTTTCATCAAATGGGTAATGTGATACCTATAAAAAGAAAAAATGAAAAGGAATGTAATGTTCTACTTCTTTATGTATCTACTCAGAGCCTAAACACTTAGAGAAACTGCTGACTTGACAAAATCCAATAAGTAAATGACTAGAGTTGTAAATAAGATGAGATAGATCGCGAGCTATTCGAATTCGATTTAATTAGACTCGACTCGAACTCGAACTCAGCTCGAGTTCTTAACAAGTCGAAAGCCGAGTCGAGCTACTCAATACCTAACTCAAAAAGCTCGCGCGCTACTCGAAAATATAATATACTAAATTTTTAAAAATTTTAAATTTAAAATCTAAATTCCTAAACTTGAAATCCTAAAACATAAACCCTAAACATAAGTCCTAAACCCTATAATCTTAATCCTAAATTCTAAACTCAACAACATAAAGCTCTAAGCTCTAAACTAACACCCTAAACCTTAAAATTAAAAAATTTGTGTAAACTTTAGTTCGGCTTTAAATGAGACGAGATAGATCGTGAGCTACTCGAGTTCGACTCAGTCAACACTCGACTCAAGCTCGAACTCAGCTCGAGTTCTTAACAAGTCGAGCTGAACCGAGCTCAGATTATTCAGGCTTGTTAAAAACTATTTAAGCTGGAACTCAATTCGAATTCTTAACGAATTGAGTCGAACTCGACTCGGTTCGTTTACATCCCTACAAATGACATCGAGAACCACATAACATATGGTATGAGTTTGGTTCTCAATCTCCGTTCAGTAACGACTCTTAAACGCTCGTTGAGGGCCAAACGTCCGATTGCAGAGAAATTAAGTTTTTCAGCTGTAACGAAATGTCTGTTTCGATTGTAAAAAAGTGAAAAAATGCCCGTTCAACATGCACGAAATATATATTCGACATTATTTCTTCGTTTGACGTTCTAATGCCAGTTGGAAAAGCATTGTTAAACAGGCCTTCAATTTTTTTGTTTAATTATCCTTTTAGGATTATATTAGTTTTGAAGTTAGTCGAATTAATCCATGCAAATTTTTCTTATTTAATTATTTTTAGGTCTATATAAGTTTTGAAACTAATCAAATTAGACTTTTTCCCCCACTTTTTGTTTAAATACCTATTAGGTCCCTACATATTTTGAAATTAGAAAAATTAAACCACAAGCCCCATTCTTTTGATTTAAATACTTCTTAGATCATATAAATTTTAAAGTTAAACAATTTGATCCCAATATGTTATACTAGTTCCGTCCCTAATAACACTTGTATGTTTTTTTATAAATAAAATACTCCCTCCACCCTAGTGGATAAAATTTGTAATCTTCTGAAAAAAGACCAAATGAGGAGAGATGTTTGGAATAGCAAGAAGGTTCTAATCAAGAACTTTGAAGAGTTTGTAAACTTTCTGATCAACAATTTGGACCAAACATAAATTTTAATGGAGGACCATTTTGAGTATGTATTAAACAAAAATGTATTAAAATGCACAAAGTTGTAATGACAGGTACAACAACAAATACATTGTATCTAATTTATGAGTTGAATCTCATCAAATTTTTGACATTTGAACAGACAAAAGGCACAAGCTTGTTTGTTAATTGTTACATCCCAATACCCCAATTTTGGCCACTTTCTCACCACCTCCATCTTGTAAAGTAAATGTTAAAAAATTAAGAAAGAAAAGGGTCACAATGAATGAGATTAGCTAGCTTCTCCTATGAATTGCTTTGTCCCTGTAAACTCTACATCTTCTCTGTAAAAATCAAAAACGAAAACCGGGTGCTTTGTCATGCTGATTCCTTGATGTGAACCGAGAAACTTCGATCTTTGTTCATTTCGAGTTCGACAAATAGGTGCATGCAGAAGGGAGTTCAGCCATGGTACTTGCTCATCCAATCTGCATCAATCATAGAGCTGATCTAAATACCAAAAACTCACCGAATTTGTTCAACCCGAATTAGAAACGATTCGATGTGATCAGAAAAAAAAAAGGTTAACTTTGAACCGATCAACTCAAACCCTAAATGATTTCAACTCAAAACCAACTAAATCCAACTAACTAGAAAGGAAGTGACTCGAACCTATGTCCTAAAATTGTTCGGACTCAAAGAAGTAGAAAACTGATCAAATAAATCCAAACACAAATTATGAATAATTTCATTTTTTAAAAAAAAGTATTAATGTAATTAAAATATAAACATATAAGCAGTCTACTAATATTCAATATTTGTTAAAAATGTTCATGTGCTTTTATATACCCTTGAAGATCATCTTTCTTAACCATAAGCATCCTTTTAATCATATAAACACATTTGCAATGTGACCTATTTTCTATCAATTTTTTTTATGATTTTGAAAATCAAAATAGAAGATATGCTATGAGTTGGTAAGAGAGTAATTTTGAATAATCTAATTACAGTTCAAAAAATCTAACTTTATCTACCCAATTCATTCAAGATCCAATTTGATTTGGCTTTATAAGTCAATGACTTGAACTCGAGAACGAACTAATCCCAAATAATTCGAAGGTTACACCTAAATGACTAGAATCAGAAATTACAAGAACCAAAAATAAATGGCCTGGACCTAAAACAACCGAACCTAAAGTAATCTGAACCAAACCTAACCTGACCACTCACTCGACACCACTAATCAATCATTGAGAGAATTCATTCATATTATGGATATCATCTCAAAAACATATATGGTTTCCTCCCTAACTCTTCATTTTTTTAAAGTATCCATTCCCAGCTCTAGTGTCCGAAACATTATTTGAAGATATGACCTCCAAATACATGGAATACCCATGTAAAATACATACACGTATTTGACACTTACACCCGAGCCTAAGTAACATAGCATATAGTAAAAAAGGAACTCAAGCACGCCGTTCAATATATGATCAATTCATCAAGCCTCTAATAGTTTGCATTCATTTTAGAAGATAAATAGTATCAAACTGAGAGGTTTATAAATTACAACTGGAAGAGGTGAAATTAGAAAGGAAATGAACTCACATTGCTTTCCATTCACTGCAGGAAGTCCATAATCAGCAAGCAGGTAAGACAGTAAAATTTCATTCCAGACATCAGGTAAGCCGGGCGTCAATCGTGTTCTCAACCCATGATGCCCAAGTACTTAATGCTGTTTTATATGCAGCAGGAATTGACATTCCAAGCTTTACTGAGTTCCCAACCTGGAAGTAGCAACCACTGCCAAAGAAGACATTTAGGAAATTTTCTTACAAGGGTATGGTATAAGCATCTGGGAAATGTCATTTCAGCTAGTCATAGTAAGTTCATTGGATACTAAATGGTGAGAAAAACACAGTTTACAAATAAAAATGTGAGTGCAACAAAGGCCAGTGAGGCCTCACCAGTCACCAGTATTCTCTTTCAGTTTAGAATATTTTGCATTGTACCCTTCAAGCATCAATTTAACTAATCATTCAAATCGGGCAACTTAGGAATAGTAACTGAAAGCAACAGGGTAAGTGTTTCAAAACTTGAGCATCCTTCATAGTTAGAATTCCGACATCCATTGGACAACAAAGTGACAATACAATAAATGCTAAACAAAAACAATGATTCCCACTGCGTTCTACTCATAGAATCTCCAACAAAAACAATCCTTTCATCTCGAAGCATTTCCAGAACATTGTGAACAAAGAAACCAACACACCTATACATATCTAACACTCAAATTACAGTTTTTTTAAAAAAAAATCAAGCTGAAAGATATAATCTACATAACAACCCATTTCGCATCAGTGGCAAATAAAACCAAATGGGGTTTTCTCGAATCTCAAGAAAAACAAACCCGGATTCCCAGAAGAAAGAATTTCAACAAACTTAGATGAATTGAAGAAGAAGAAGAAGGAAGATCTTACTTAGCTGTGGGATGAAGGCAAAGTTAGAGAGGAATATAGCAGCATTCAACGAGTGAGAAATGGCAGAAAGCTTGAATGGAAAGAAATGGGAGAGATGAGAAGGCTGTGCCTGTGAAGCGAAGGAGATCGGAGAGGTGGTTAAGAGAATATCACACCAATACAGGCACAGCAATATCAAAATCAAATTGTATAAACAAATAAATGAATGAATAGACTTTGAACAGGTACTTAGCACCGATGGATCCGTGGCGCAATGGTAGCGCGTCTGACTCCAGATCAGAAGGTTGCGTGTTCGATTCACGTCGGGTTCAAAATCCCTATTCCAAGCGGATCTCTTTTTGTTTTTCTCGAAACTATAATTTTCGACATTTATAAAAAGGCTTATGATGAGGAGGGTATAATGTTGAAGCTGGGTTTGATTCGAGATGGGTATCATTGATTATACACTGTTAGTTTTGTGTAATATTTATAGTAAGATTGACAGGAGTTTTTATTGTCTGCTAAATCTTCGCCAAAGTGATTAGAATCTTACTCATAATTAGGTGAACTTATTCCCAGTTTATTTTATACTTTATTTGCTAAAGATGAAATTATCACAAGAATGTGATTTGGATGAAGGGGTCAAACCTTATTTATTTTTTATAAATGATAGTATCTTGACTTGTGATGCCTCAAACGATACGACAGGGTGTCTGGACAATGTGTTAATTTCGATAATTTTTTTTGACCTATTATAATACCAATGTGAAAGAGGATGTTTTGTAGTTTAATTGGGCAAAATCTTTTTTGACCTAAAATGAACATTCTTCATTACAAGAAAAAAATCATACAAAGACAGGTAATGAATACCCAGAAAAAGCAAGGCAAAATATATCAAAGATTAAAACAATCAAGCCATGACACATAACAAGCCCGTAATAAAAAGCCCAAGAAGAAAGCCACCAAACAATCGGCGGAGAGAAGAAGAGAAATTTGCAGTGGTATGCGTTAGCTATTTTATGGGAATTATGGGATAAATCTATAATTAATTAGGAGTAGCAATAATCCAACAAAAATTAGTGGGCACTTGTACAATAATAGAAACCATAAAAAATTGAGACAAGTGATTTGTTAACATAGTTCAGATAACCTCATACGTCTATGGAGTCATGGTAAGAGATCCATCTACTATCAAACATCAATTCGAGAAAGTTGTAACCTTAACCTAGGAATTAAACTTGTCAAGACACCCTCGCATACGGCTAAGCGTTTTATCGAGTCTAGTCAAATAAATAAAATTTGAGTTGTTCGAGTTTATATGTTATATTTTACTATTTAAACTTTATGTAAAAAAATTCGATTCAAATCGAGTTTTCGAGTTTCTGTACAAATTTAATTGTAATTATTTATAATATTATAATACATGTTGATTCCAATTTAAACGGCTTTCTATGTCCATAGACGATATAGATATATATTTCTTAATATTTTCACATCTGACATAGATAATATATTAGGCAAAATTGAGAGACTCGACTCGAACTTAAAAATTGAACTAATTACTAAAATTTTTGAATTATTCGAATTTTTATTTTATAACTTAAACTTTATTTTTTTTAAAAACGATTCGTATTGAGTTTTGTCCACCTCTACCCTCACATACAATATAAGATAAGAAAGAGAAATTTCTCTCTCTAAGTGTTCTCCATTGAACGCTTAGTTTAAACAAACAGAAACAAATCAAATTACAACATTCAAATATTCAAATTACAAATCAAGTTTATCTCTTGTATCGGACTTGATTGACCCACTTTTCAACTCTTGTATGGAGAGGCGATCGGTTAAGTCAGGTTACAAGACAAGGATTGACTTAGAGGAGGTTGGAGGGGCAGTCGACTTCCCAAAAAATTTGAAATTTGTATATAATTTTAAAAAATTTTAAAAAAAATTATGTATGTTCTTTTGAAAATCTCTTTCCGTCCCTTAAAATTTTATAAGTTCACCCCTAACATAAAATATTGTGTGTAGCTATTACAAAAAGCCCCTACAATACTCAGATACGAGCACTTTTAATGATCCACAAGCATCGGTTCTATGCTAGTCTGCCACTGTGGCCCTGCCCGGCACACCCTTGCTCTTCCTCAATTCTCCCCTGCGCAAGGTTTGGACCATTGGTTAGCTCAGTGTATTTAAAGCCTTTCAATTTCGGATGGCAACCACTTTTTCATTACTTTTTGGGCAATTTGGAATCACAAAAACAAGGTAATTCATGAGAATAAGCAATTTGATTTACCTTCTTTCGTTGCTTTCATTCGATCCTATGCTAGTGAATAGTGATTTTGCCACGGCTCAGTTGCATCCCTCACCAGTCCACCACCGTCTCACCCGACGGTGACGTCTTGAAGGTAAACTTTGATGCTGCTTATGTCAATGCTACCAAATCTTCAACTTCCGAGATCATGAAGGCCTCATTATGGGAGCTGCTACCGTACCAAATCACCACATCTCTGACCCTTGTATAGCAGAAGCCAGCATTATCCCCGTCAAAAAACAATATTCAGAGATTATAAATCAACTAGCACCAATAGCAAAATCCGCATTAGCCATTTTGAATATACAGAGACAATCCGCATTAGTCAGAGTTTCGAATATTAACGTTGTGAATGGAGAAAATTAGATTGGAAAAATCGTCTCACAATCAATCCGAATTAGTCTGCCACTGATTTGGATACTAGTGATTAAACTAAAAAAGTTCTAGTCAGAAAATTTCGTAATTCATGTAAAGATCTGTTGCTAACAAACATCCCCACAATTTTACTGCTGAACATACTAGTTAGTGGTCACTAATCATTTCTCAAATCAAGATGCTTTCAAAGAAATTTCTTGATTTCATCTATCGCTTCTAATTAAAACCTATAAATTTATTGAATAACTAGTTCGGATCTAATTCTATTAATCCTTTTCGCACACTCTATTCTAACAATAAATATATGGTATTAATAGTTTATGTACAGAGACTTGTCACCGCTGGATCCGTGGCGCAATGGTAGCGCGTCTGACTCCAGATCAGAAGGTTGCGTGTTCGATTCACGTCGGGTTCAAAATCCCGATTCCATGCGGATCTCTTTTTGTTTTTCCTCGAAACTATAATTTTCGACATTTATAAAAAGGCCCCTACAGTTCCCCCATCTTTACAGACAAGTCTCCATCTTCTCCTAATTTCATCACTTTACAGTCTGCAACTCTCCAATCCATATTCTCTTCTCCATTTACCCAAAAATAAAAAATTCCTCACAAATGAAAACACATCAACCATTATGTTTTAATAAGAAAAACAAGATTGATTTTATTGTTCTATCCATGGGCCAAACCAAGGTCTTCCTACCCCGCCCACAGGCTTGATTGGTGCCAAGCCAGCTCAAATTTGCAAGAACCTAGTCCAAGGCCAAACCTCTGAGAATAGTCTTGCCCTCGGATCAGGGACGGATCTAGAATTCAATAACGAGGGAACAAGTTGATTAATTTTGAAACGATCATGATCTTAAAAGTGATTAAACCATAAAAATTAAAAGAGATATGATTTAGTTTAACTAATTTTAAAATTAAAAGGTCTTAAAAATTAATTAAACCAGAAGAATTGGGGTCAATTCTTAATTTAATTAATATTAAAATTGACGAGGTCCTAAAAATAAATTATACTAGACATTTTCAGGAAGGACAGAGACTTAATTGAAATAGTTTTAAAACTATCAATAACCTACTATATAAGTAAACTATCAAAGTGGGAGGCAATTGCACCCCCACCCGCAATGTGTCTCTACCTTGAGAAAAATTATTATATGGACCTGACTCACCACATAATTCATGGTCTCATCCACTAAAAATTAATTATCTCATCTTTTTTTCATGTCATTTTTTTAAAAAAGAATCTTCACTTTTTTGCCTTGTAAACAGAGAGTTGGTGGTTACTTAAAAATTAATTATGAGCGGATTAATGGCATAACAAAAAAAATGAGATTGTTAATTTTTAGTGGATGAAACCATAAATGACGCGATGAGTCAGGTTTATAAAATAATTTCCCATGTCTTGGATAGGTTTAGTTTGTTTTTTTTTTATCAAAGGAAATTTCATAGAACCGGAACAAAAGTTTACAAGTAAAGTAGAGGAACAGGAGAGAAATCGTGAGCTCTAAGACCGGACTTAGCAATCCAATCGGCAGCAAAGTTACAACTTCGTGGCACAAAGGAAAAACTGACAGAAGAAAAACCCCTTGTCAGCAAGCGGATGTCTTCCTCAATAGCGGAGGAGGTCCAGTCGGAGGAGTATCCAGCATTGAGTCTCTCGATGACTGCCTTACAATACGATTCCATAATGACTTTGGTAAGTCCAGCTTTGTGGGCAAGTGATAAACTGAACCGAAGCGCAGCCGTTTCTGCAGCTTGGACGAATGGGGCGAAAAGAGGGGTTGAATCCCAAAGGATAACAGTACCCTCGTAATCTCGGACAATAGCGGCAAGCGTGGCTTTTCCTGAAATGCCTTCAAATGCTGCATCACAGTTAACTTTGATAATACCCTCCGGTGGAACGACCCATCTCTGCGGATCCACCGAGTGAGGAGTAGCCTTCACAGGTGATTTGGGGGCCGACTGTAAGATAGGCTCTTTCAGCTCATAACAAGGGGAGTCAATCCATCCCTCAAACAGGAACTTGTTCCGTGATTTCCATAATGCCCAAAGTAGAAAGGCAATGAGTGCTCCACCATCATCAATATCTGCCTTGTTGTGGAGGGTAAGAATCGATTGCCACCATTTCGAGAAACCCGGGAAACCTATCGTTTCCAGGGAGTAGCTAAAACCCGAGACTCTCCAAACTGCTTTGGCAAAAGGGCAGAAAAAGAGGATATGTTCGGCCGACTCCCTCCTTTCTTCATATCTTGGACAGCAAACCGACCCCCGAAAAGCACCATGAAATCTCGCAGCGAGGGCACTTTTGGTAGGAATAATATTATGAGTGAGTTTCCAAAGGAAGGATTTCTGGGGACTTTTAGGCTCCAGATAGAAGCCCAGGAGGGTTTGTTGTTGGTAGGATGATTACTAGATGAGGGTTTAGCCTCACGGGTCGTCATTTCTTCGATGAACCTGTACCCTGATTTAGCACAGTATGAGCCATCTTTCGAGCCTGCCCAAATGAGGGAATCCTTAACCTCAGGACCTCCGATTGGAATCAAAAGAATAGCATTCACAACCTCTTCATTAAAAAGAGACTCGAGTTTTGCTTGGTCCCAAGATCTGAGATCATGGTTCATCGACTAGCCACGGTAAATAGGCTATGTGAAGTCTGGTAATTCTGGGGAATAGTGAAACCCAAAAGCTTCGGAATCCTTTTATCGTCCCAGATTGAGATGTTTTTACCGTTGCCCACTCTCCAAAGGCTACCTTCCTTTATAATCTTAATTCCCTCATTGATTGCGATCCATACCCACGAGGGATTGGCACTTCGTGGAGCATCAAGCACATTGCCGTCAGGAAAGTAGATACCTCGAAGGGTTCGGGCTAGCATGAATTCGGGCTGTTTCAAGATCCTCCAAGCCACTTTTGCAACAAGAGCTCGGTTGAAAGTTCTAAGATCTCTAAAGCCAAAACCCCCTTTGCTCTTTGGTTGGCAAAGATCTTTTCAGTTGATCCAGTGTATTCCCTTCTCTTTATTATTGTAATTATTCCACCAGAATCTTGCCACCAGGGAGCAGAGCTCATCACAGAAAGTGACAGGAAGAAGGAAGCATTACATAGCAAAAGAAGGATTTGCTTGATCCATTGTTTTGATAAGGATCTCCTCCCCTGCTTGATTTAGGAATTTTTCCATCCAACCCTTGAGTTTAGCTTGAACTCTTTCCTTAATAAAATTGAGAGCCTGTTTCTTGCTTCTTCCCCATATTAAAGGTAACCCCAAATAAGTGTTGCCCTCTTCCATGGCTGGAAAATCGAGGATGTTTGAAAGATGAGCTTTCATGGTGAGGCTAACGTTGGGTGAGAAGAAAACTGAAGACTTGCTGAAATTGACTGTCTGTCCCATAGTAGTTTGGAAGAGATTCAACAATTTAATAGTCGCTTCACAGTTCTGTTGGTTTGCAGTCGAGAAAAAAAGGCAATCATCTACGAACATAAGGTGACTCAGAGTCGGACATCTCATTTTAATTTTGATGCCTTCCACACGAGAGCAATTCAGTTCTTTTTGGATAATCCATGAGAATACATTGGAGATAAAGGTGAATAGGAAGGGCGACAGGAAATCTCCTTGTCTTAGGCCTCGCTGTGGTTTGAAACCTTCAAGTTTCTCACCATTGACCACTAGGGAGAAAACCGAGGATGAAACACACTTCATGACTCGCTTGACCCACCATTCAGAAAAATCCATTCGAATCATAACAAATTCCAGTAGGTCCCAGTCAATCTTGTCATAGGCTTTCTCAAGATCGATCTTAAGTGTCATGACACCTTTCTTCCCCTTCTTTGCTCTCTTGATGAAGTGGAAGGCTTCGTTGGTAAGAATGATATTGTCCTGAATAGCCCTACCTTACACGAAGGCTGATTGGGTAGTGGAGACGAGGTCCGGAAGGATAGGTTTGAGCCTGGCGACAAGAATTTTTGTGATAATCTTAAGGGAGAAATTACAGAGGCTGATGGGCCTAAAGTGAGAGGTTTAGTTAACTTGTAATTAATCCGTAGTAAACGAAGTTAAAGTCATGCAGTGCAGAATATTGATTTTTCTTCTTCTTTTCCTTTTTCAATGGGATAAGGTGTCAGAGTTTTTTTTAATTAAATAGAGATGTATTACATTTTCATACTAAGATTCAAACTCATATAAGATGAGGTAATATGAACATCCTTAGCCACTAGGTAATTAATTTAATTAATTTTAAAATTGACGAGGTCCTAAAAATAAATTATACTAGACAATTTCAGGAGGGACGGGGACTTAATTGAAATAGTTTTAAAACTATCAACGACCTACTATATAATTAAACCATCAAAGTGGGAGGCAATTGCACCCCTGAAAAATTATTATATGAACCTGGCTTACCACATAATTCATAGTCTCGTCCACTAAAAATCAACCATTTCATTTTTTTATGGTATTTTTTTTTAAAAATAAATCTTTACTTTTTTGCCTTGTAAATAGAGAGTTGGTGATTACTTAGAAGTTAATTATGAGTGAATTAATGGAATGACAAAAAAAAGATAAGATTGTTGCTTTTTAGTGGATGAGACCATAAATGATGCGATGAGTCAAGTTTATAGAATAATTTCTCATGTCTTGGATAGGTTTAGTTTAGAGGTACAAAATAACTTGTAATTAATCCGCAGTAAACAAAGTTAAAGCCCTGTAGTGCAGAATATTGATTTTTTTTCCTTCTTTTCCTTTTTAATGGGATAAGGTGTCGGAATTTACTTGAAGTTTGATGTATTAAATTTTCATACTAAAATTTAAACTCATATAAGATAAAGTAATATGAACATCCTTAGCCACTAGGTAACTACTGAACATCGATAACAAAGGCTTTTTGACCCAAAAAAATTATGTTATTTGGACTAGGATATGAGTGTCGGATATCTTAGAGTCTAAAACAAGTACTTAAAAATAAATTGAAGTTTTTTCATGTATTTGAAGGGTACATACCCAAGCCTAAGTATGCATTACAAAAGCTATAAAGAGAGTTTAAATATAGGCTAGCCTTGTGTCTTAGTACCATAAATCTCAATGGGGCAACATTTAAATGCTCTGCACTGACAAACATATAAATGCTAAGCTTCAGGCATCTAACATCTGAAACACAAGTCGGAGATTCCAAAAGTATAAACAATGTTTTGAGCAGACAGTAGATTTAGAATCGTCGCAGTTGGTAACGAATACTCACACATGGAGAAGGAAACAGCAACACCATAGGTTAAACTTCTAATACAGAAACAATGAAATATCTACATGGGAGCTAAAACTCACAACCTGCTTCACAGGAACAAGACATAAACAGAAATTGAAAAGGTTAGCATTCCAAGAAGGTGCTGAAATTAGACAAGGGAACAAAAAATGAAAGATATGATAGCTTGATATGTAACTGTAAAAAAATATCACAAGACAATGATCCCCCAGTTTCGTTTAGCTCTTCTGGAAATTTTTCACATATGCCTGCAACGGAATTAAGAAATTATCGGTCAGTAAGTCATTTTTCCACATATGCCTGCAACGGAATTTAATTATATCACAAAACGGAAAAAAGTTATTTTTCTCACCTGTACAAGTTTGCTAAGCTTTGGTTTCGAAAAAGACAGATATTGATCAATTTTTTCAGGAGTTTGAGGAATATTAGTCCCCTGCATTGTAGCAGTCACTTTGTCAACAACTTTCTTCACAATGCTTTTGTAAGCCTCTTTACCAATTTGACCTTCCTTCCATGCCGGTTTGAGGAGATCCTTGACAAACTCAACAAGTGCAAATTTAAATGCACGAAGTCCTTTATCATCCTTGCTCTTCTTGCCCTCCTCAGTCCTATCATCTGCATCCATGTTCTCTGACAAACCATTCTTATTCTCCGCTTCAGCTTTCTTGGTTTTCACATCTCCATTTTCCTTTGTCACCTCAGAACTTGCAACAGGCTGCAGCTGATTTGGTTTGCGGCTATCAAAATCAGACTCTCTTTTGGAATTGTGATCATTATGGTAATCACTACCATTTGTGCCACCCACAAGAGATGATGGTAATAACTTATTAGCTGATAGTTCTGGTTTGCCATCTTCAGTATTTACCTGACTAACAGGATGTACCGAAAACCCCAAAGGCTTAGTATTTGTATTCTGCTTCTTAGCAGGACCAATGCTATCAGCTCTGGTGTCATATTGCTTCAGGAATGTAATTTCTTGACTTGGCTGTACAGTTGGCATGGAACATGGCTCAACGGAACCTCCAGAGTTTGCAAAAGAAGTCACCTGCATTCCATCATGGACATTAACATTTAACAACGACATGAAGTAATGGAACTTGCTGCCTCTTTCCAAATAACTGAGCTAAAGAGGCTGAAAGATTAGTAAGTTGGGTGTGCTGTTCATTGCTTACCATGTTTGAAGTTGGCGGAGATCTATAATGACCATGTAATATATTTTTATCCCCAATATTTAGTTTGCTGCTTGGTTTCTCCTCTTGAAACAGCAGGCTATTTTGTGGAACTTTCATATTTAGTTCATTAGAAGGGATTGACAGTTCACTTTTTCCAATTGCATTTAAGTTTGATTGTTGTAAAGAACTTGAACTTGGCCCAGGATGGTCAGAACTTGGTGTTGGAAGCGTGTTGGTAGAAAATTTTGGACCAATGTGAGAAACAGAAGATTTTCTACCAACAGCATTGCTGCCGCATGACAATGCTGCAGCAGAGCTACCCCTCGTCATGTGGTCTGATTGATAGTTAGATTTCTCTGTTGACATTTTCTGCGAAGCTCCAAGCTCATCACATGCTTGACCTGAGGCCTTTTCGGTTATATTCTTTTGATGAGCTGGTAAAGATGTGCCCACAGGAGTGGGTTCTGAACTATGAGACTTTTCCTTATTAATAGAAGAGTGGATCTGGTAATTCCACTCAGGCGACATTCCCATATCATCAATCGACTCTTCAGCACCTTTTGGTTCAGAGACACCTATACGAACACCAACATTTTCTATCTTCCTCGGAATCCCTTCCTCCTTGTCAGCATCAACTCTTTTATAGTGCATATTAGATTCAGCACCTGTATCACTCCATTTTGCACCAGTCCATGAGTTGTCCACCTCAACCGAAGCACCAGCATCACTCCATTTTCGACCAGTCCAGGGTTTCACAGCTTCATTTGGAACATCAGCATCGCTCCCCTTTGAAACATTCCAAGATTTCTCCGCATTGAAAGAAGCATCTACATCTGTCAGTTTTGCACCATCCTGTAACTTATTACATTCAGAACTCGCATGTTCCTGACCATGATGAGAAAACCTACAATAGTTTCCATTACGACAATTTCCAGCAGCAAAGTATTTGCAAGGTATGTCACTGCTTTTCCGAGCTTCACGCTCAACATCTCGCTCTGGAGTTGTAACTCTGCTCCTCTTGTTGTTTTCCCTTTTTCTACTTATATCTTTTATTGATCCTCTGCTGAAGCCATCAGAAACACCATCATGAGCAAATCTACATGATGCCCCTCTGCGACAGTTACCTTTCAGATAATCAGTACAGCAATCAGTAGATCTTCCACTCTTAATAAGGTAATCTTTATCATCATTGCTAGTAAAATGTTTTGAAACACCAGCTATCTTTTGCCTATTATCCCAGCCATCCTCGTGACTTTGAGTATCTTGGTGAAGAAAGTGACACTGACTACCTTTCCTGCATCTCCCAGCCATAAAATCTTTACACATTTGAGTTGACACTCCAGATCTGTTTCTGGTTCTCTCATGGAATCCCGATTGCTGCCTAATGCCAGGAGTCGGACTTCTGCTCCTGCTTCTACTACGACTTCTGCTCCTGCTTCTGTCGGTAAAACTAAGGTTTGGATAAGTTAAAAATAAGTAGTACTCAACAGGAAAACGGGAGATATAGAGGACAGAAACCATAATAACATATATCCAGACAAATAAGTATAAACCATAATACCACTTAGAGAGCCCAAAAACATTGTGTTCAACAAAAAAGGTGAGATGCAACCGCAGTGACAATATAAATTTTAAATGAACTGACGGGAAAATTCACAGAATAAATGGGGAAAAGTGTTTATATTTCTAGTGTAGACTGTAGAGAACCATTTTCAACAAAAATGGAAAGACAAAAAAGAAGCAGCATGTGGCTCTCAATTTCTTAGCAGCATCGAAAAATTAGTGACCCATATATTGGGCATGGCACTGGTATGATGGAGTCAGTTATATAGATGCTATAGTAACAACCAGGACACTGTCAAAAAGAAGATAATAAGAATAAAGGATACATGAGTGACAATCGAACCTTTGAGACCTGCTCCAATCACCTTTGGGAGAATGGGAGCAATATTGTTGCGTCCGATCTTCAAGAGTAGGTGACATTTTCTTGCTGCAAGTCTCATCCCCATCCCACCGGGTTGCAATTTTCCAATTTTTGGAATAGTCGCTATTGGTGTTATTATTGTCTTGGCCCCCTTTGCTTCCATGTAAAGATTCTCTTGAAGGGAAAGATCCATGTTCTGATTCTCTTTCATGAGAAGTCGCACTGGATTTCGCAGACAAAGCACTGCCTTGTACATTTTCAAGAGAATATTGGTGTTCCTCTTTTAAATCCCACTTAGAACCGCATTTTCTGCTTTTGCTCATTTCAGCAATACCAAACACCCTTATTAATGCAGTACTCTGGAAGTATGGAATTAGGATATTAATGAACTGTCACCCTCCATCTGTCTCATGCCCACCTTTGGTTTAATTCAGGATCTAATTCACAGGCCAGTCAATGTAATGTCCAATCTGCTTGCAATTTAATTTCCATAGGGCAAAAATTGAATTCCATTAAACATATGTCAAAGTTTCAAAAAGAAAATTGAGAACAAAAACAACATGAAGGCGTGAAATATATCTCATGCAAAAGCCAATATGTAGACGTATATAATTGCACACACTAGTGTAGGGCGATACTGTAATTTGAAATTAGATTCTGCTCCATTTTGCTTTTTGGTTTCTAATAGTTAACCTTGCCAACAGAAGCTGCCATCCAAGGATTGATCTAGGTAGGGAACCCTAATTTTCATATGGTAGGCAGTGACAAAAAGAATTCTGATAACCCTTTCTCTTCTCATATTTCTACTTCAATCTTCCCCGGGTATTTGGCAACTGATACAACTTTGCCAAAGCTCTTCATTCCGTTATACAATTATCAACTTTGCCAACTTTTGTGACTTATTATCATGCCCATAGATTGTTTCATGAGCATAATGTATTCTATCTCCATCTCTAAATCTCCAACCAACTAGTGCCATGGCCACAATCGTTGAAACATAATCTCCATCAACTAATTGCTAAATGAGACAAAACAATTTAAAACAACTATTTCTGAATGGTAAGAAATGCCAAATATCATAACAGTACATCAGCTAGGAAAGCGATGTATGAGAATCCAACAAGTGTTGAGTGCAGTGATAAGTCACATTGCACTCCCAATGAAAGAATACAAGTTTGAACCTTGGAGACGACATTGTTGAGAAGAGCGACCACGAACCATAAAACGGACATGGATGATACCAGAAAAAATGTATGAGAAAGTGAACCATTAAAGAAGCATAAAACTGAAACTAAACAAGAATTAAACACGTTACAACATAATCCACTCTTCTAATGCAAATATACCAAATTCTACATAGTCTGATGTTTTCAAGCAAAAAACCATCAAAACTTCATCAAGATCTACATGAACTGGAAATGGACATCAACTTGAGACTTGAGAAAACTGCAATAAATTTCAAATTTGAAAAGAGGGGCGCGGACAGAAGCATGAAGGATTCATATCAAAATTTGTCTTGCTAGGACTGGAATGGAAATGAAGCAGTAACAATTCTTAATATCAATGTGTAAACCTCGGAAGGTTAAGAAAGGTCAAACGCTCATCGGTTAGAAAGAGCTAAATTAATTACGAAATCTGCATTTATAGGTGGTTGAAGCATTCATGACTGAAGGAATCAGATTGCAACAACATCTGTATATGATGAAGTTGTAAACAAATTACATTAAAAGTGTGATGAACACTTCAAATAGATAATAGAAGGGGTAATTTTGGCAAAGAGTTCAGTTCCAAATTTGAATTGAAAAATACCAAGCAGCTAAACCAGAACAAATAACAGAAAAATACACTAAAAATGAAAAGGAAAGTACTAGCAAAATTAGCTTTAAGGAAAAACGTACCCCAAAAGCAGCAAAAAATATCAGATTGCAAAGTAAATCAGAACTGGAGGATAAAATCAGCAGTAAATAAAGAAAGAAAGAAAGAAAGAAAGAAAGAAAGAAAAAAACCCGAAATACCCAGATAGGAATTACGAATAAAGGAGCCAATTCAGATCAGAAAAATCGGATTGAGAAGCCAAAAATTAAAAGAAAATTGAATGAAGCTGAAGAAATGGCGAGACGGCTACCCCTATTTGTGTTCTTATTTGTCATCAAACACTAGATTTAAGAAAGAAGCAGATATATGAATGGCAAATTGGCAATTGCAATGCAAACAGACGGTACCTTTTAGGACAAAACTGGAAGCTGCACCTGCGATTGAGTCTTCGGTTAATCATCTGCAAATGGAAATGGAAATAAGGTAAAATTACATTTCTCCCTGTGTCTTCTTCTTCTTAACAGATGCAGGTTTAAATTTTGAAACTTGAGAAAGAAATTAGACAGCTTCTTTGGGGGCGAATTGCTAAAATTCTATTTGACAAAACAAAATCTTGAAATCGAAATAACACCAGTTCAATGATGAAGAAATGGTTAAATTTGAATCAGTTTAAATAATAAAATAATCAACGGGTAATAACCTAAATTTAATACTGAAAATGAGAGACGATAGAATTGCAATTAAATTATTTTTCAATTATTAATTGTGTTAAAAATTTAAGGGTTAATTGTGTTCAAAATCGATCAGTAAGGCCACTTCCGTTTTCGATCCTTAAATTTTTTTGTCACTGAAATGTTTATTGTTGTTAAATTTAAACGGAGGTTGATCCGACTTAATAAAAAAGATAAATTACTTAGATAGTCTTTAAACTATTACTTCACTTCTATTTTGACCACCAAAATAAAAATAATTTGAATAATTTCACATTTAATCCTTCATATTTACAAATGTTTTTATTTCTTCTCCCCTCCACCTAAATATCCCTAAGCTATTACTTCAAGCCGGTGAAGCAGCTCAAGACTTTTGAAACTCGAACGATACTTTGTTAATCGGCCATGTTTACCTACTCGTCAACTTTTAAGATTATCTCTCACTCTCACCGTTTAATCCCTTGCATGCATAGCTGAAAATTGTTTCTTTTTTCCTTTAAAATGGGGCTTCTTTTGAGCATATGTTTTGAAAAAATTTGTTGCAAACAAGTGCGTGAAACTTGAAAAACTGTTGAAACAAAACAACGAGTTGGAGCTTGGGATGGAGTTGAAGACCAAGGATTTGCCCACAACTGCTTCTGATATGAACTCAAATATTTAACTCCAAATCTGACAACAATTATGATGTTCAAGTAATTAAACTAAACTCGAAGCCTTACAAACACTTTGTATGCGTGAACTAATTTTCTCAAAATTAACAAAAAAACTTATCAAGAAAGATAAGGTAAGTTTTTGAAACGAGTACTATATACTTGGGTTTTGAGTTTCAAGACATATAATTAAAATTATAATACTAATTATGTGCTCGTTTGCTTTTAAGTCTTCTTCTTTCTGTAGACAGATGGTTCAAGTTTTTATGGTCTGAAAAGATAAAATAAAAAAAATAAAAGAGAAAATTCTTCATTTGCAAAAGTGTTTGTAATTTGCATAGTATTATTATATTTTCTACTTCATTTTTATTAATTGGTCTATCAGAATTTAGTCCAATATTTTGTCTCTTCTTTATAGTGTGGTCTAATGTAAAGCTCGCAAATGAATGGATAAGGTCGATGAAAGTTAGTTTTAAATTTAACTTGGAGAGCGCACAAACTTTTCATACAAATCAAAATAATAAAACCCCAAATAAAAGTTTTATGAAATTGTCATGTCCTTTAATCTTTTGCAGGTGGAGCATGAAGTTAATAGATCAGAAAGCAGAGGTGACGGCGGTAGTAGGTAAATGAGTAGACATCATGACGATAGTAATGGTGGTGGGCAATGGAGGCCAGACTTGCAGAGCATTGCAGAGATCGGAATTCAAATTTCACGGGAGAAAAAATTAAAAAATTATAAATATTAAGGATTAAATGTAAAATTATACAAATTATTTTTATTTCAATGGTCAAAATAAAAGTGAAGTAATAGTTTAATAACTATTTAAGTAATTATGGATAAAGTTAAAATCACTTTGGCAAAGATTTAGTAGACGATGAAAACTCTTTCCAATCCTACTATAAATATGACACCAAACTAACATAGTGTATGATCAATGATACCCATCTTGAATCAAACCTAACTTCAACATCATAGCCTCCAAAAAAATCATTCTACGGTTATAGGGATGGCACGGGTCGGGTTTTTGGCCTATCTGAAAATAAATATCTTAAACTTGAATCTGACTCGACCCAAAAATAAATACACTAAAATCGACCCTAATTAGACCCGATTAATAGAGAAAAATAATTTTAGGGAACTTAATCATAAAAAGTATAACTTTTAAGGACTAAATTGTAAATAAAAACTTTAATTTTAAGAATCTAATTATAAAAATATATATAAAGAGGAGGTATTATTATAAATATCCTCAAAAATTTAAGAAAAATTTATACAATTAATCTCGAGTCGGGTCGAATATTTTCTACCCTAAAACGAATCTAACATGACCCGATTTCACCCTTAATAAAAACTCGACCGGCTCAAACTCGATTTTTATTAAAAAAAAAAAATCAACCCAATTGAGGCAGTTCGTGTCGGAACCCGATCGTTCCGGTAAGATGCCCATCCTTAATTCTACCTGATCATAAGCCTTTTTATAAATGTCGAAAATTATAGTTTCGAGAAAAATAAAAAGAGATCCGCTTAGAATCGGGATTTTGAACCCGACGTGAATCGAACACGCAACCTTCTGATCTGGAGTCAGACGCGCTACCATTGCGCCACGGATCCAGCGGTGCTAAGTACCTGTTCAAAGTCTATTCATTCATTTATTTGTTTATACAATTTGATTTTGATATTGCTGTGCCTGTATTGGTGTGATATTCTCTTAACCACCTCTCCGATCTCCTTCGCTTCACAGACACAGCCTTCTCATCTCTTTCCATTCAAGCTTTGTGCCATTTCTCACTCGTTGAATGCTGCTATATTTCTCTCTAACTTTGCCTTCATCCCACAGCTAAGTAAGATCTTCCTCCTCCTTCTTCTTCAATTCATCCATGTTTGTTGAAATTCTTTCTTCTGGGAATTCGAGAAAACCCCATTTGGTTTTATTTGCCACTGATGCGAAATGGGTTGTTATGTAGATTATATCTTTCAGCTTGATTTTTTTAAAAAAAAACTGTAATTTGAGTGTTAGATATGTATAGGTGTGTTGGTTTCTTTGTTCACAATGTTCTGGAAATGCTTCGAGATGAAAGGATTGTTTTTGTTGGAGATTCTATGAGTAGAACGCAGTGGGAATCGTTGATATGCTTGCTCATGACCGGAGTAGAAGATAACAAGAGTGTATATGAAGTTAATGGCAATAAGATAACAAAACGTATCAGACTTCCTGCAGTGAATGGAAAGCAATGTGAGTTCTTTTCCTTTCTAATTTCACTTTGATACTATTTATCATCTAAAATGAATGCAAACTATTAGAGGCTTGATGAATTGATCATATATTGAATGGCGTGCTTGAGTTCCTTTATTACTATATGCTATGTTACTTAGGCTCGGGTCTAAGTGTCAAATACGCGTATGTATCTTACATGGGTATTCCATGTATTTGGAGCTCATATCTTCAAATAATGTTTATCAGTTGGCATTTCAAATTACATCTAACTTTCCTCATTGTACTCAGGATGATGATGATGATGATGATGATGATCAAGGCGAGTTCGAGATGTACCTTGTCCAAGGAAAATTGAGAGAGTGGGTTACTAGAGATGAAGTGCATTGCTTCATCTTTGAGAAGTTCAGTGATTTCATACTGACATATGTCAACCCAAAGAATCAACATGGAGACATCGAATATGTACGCCTCATAAATGAGATGGTGTCAGGTAAAGCATACACTCATCATTGAATATGT
Source organism: Hibiscus trionum (assembly GCA_030270665.1). Lineage (NCBI taxonomy): Eukaryota > Viridiplantae > Streptophyta > Magnoliopsida > Malvales > Malvaceae > Hibiscus > Hibiscus trionum. Next base: position 5,736,687 of record BSYR01000016.1, read on the forward strand.
TTGATCAATGTTAAAAGCAGTGATTTCATATTCTGTTTTTGCTGTTAATTGTTCCATTTTGCAGCTAACAAGTGCAGCTTGGAGATTGATTACAAGCAGTTCATTTTTGTTCATCCTAATATTGCTATCTGCCTGGCTGAAGCCCCTCAATCTGTCCTAGAAGTTATGGAAGATGTTGCCCAAAGGGTGGTTTTTGATTTGCACCCGAACTACAGAAACATCCACCAAAAGATATATGTCCGCATTACAAACTTTCCAATTTATGATCAAATTTGGGATCTTAGGTAATATAGAATATTCACTATATATCATCATTTGGTAATTTCCCTTTAAATATGGTTTCAGTTTTACCTTTTTTATTTGATTGTTTTCAGGCAAATCCATTTGAACAACTTGGTTCGTATCGGGGGTGTTGTGACTAGATGCTCTGGGGTCTTTCCCCAGTTGCAACAGGTAAAATACGATTGCAACAAGTGTGGAGCAATTTTGGGACCATTCCTTCAAAATTCATATTCAGAGGTTAATGTTGGTTCCTGCCCTGAATGCCAATCAAAGGGGCCCTTCACTGTCAACATTGAGCAGGTAAAGTTTTTTGCTCTCTGCCCATGCACATATACCTGTTATTTTTTTTTTTTTTTTTTGTAGACAAGAAAGGATTATTAGTTGGATTCTATTTTTGAGCTACTGTTTGTTATTACGAATCAAAACAGCTCCAGTTAAGCTGCAAATAAGTTTTGATTAGTCCTAGCTGTGGTTTAGGTTTTTTGATAAATTTCCCGTCTCAATCAACATCTAATTATTGTTATGATTTGAGATTTTGATTTCATTATATGTTCTTCCTTGTCTTGTTGCAGACGGTATACAGGAACTACCAAAAGCTCACACTCCAGGAAAGCCCAGGAACTGTACCTGCTGGAAGGCTTCCAAGATACAAGGAAGTAATATTGCTCAATGATCTAATTGATTGTGCCCATCCTGGGGAAGAAATTGTAGGATCCTCTTCCTATAATTAATTCATACTTCTTTCAACTGTGAGGAACACTAATTTTTGTTTTGCATTCCATGTATCTTTTTCAGGAAGTCACAGGCATTTACACAAATAACTTTGACATGTCATTGAACACTAAAAACGGGTTTCCTGTATTTGCCACTGTGATCAAGGCAAACTATGTTACAAAGAAACAGGATCTGTTTTCTGCCTACAAACTCACTCAAGAAGATAAGGAAGACATTGAGAGGTTGGCCAAGGATCCACAAATAGGAGAAAGGGTTTGTCATTCATAATACTTTTCTTTTATTCTGAACTGTGCTCTTTTGTAACAAATATTGGAGTGCTCTCTTTTTGTTAGTTTCTGATTTGAATGCTTGATGGGCCATTTTTTAGATTATAAAGTCCATTGCTCCTTCAATCTATGGTCATGAAGACATTAAAACTGCAATAGCTCTTGCTATGTTTGGAGGCCAGGAGAAAAATGTAGAAGGGAAGCACCGACTCTGTGGAGACATAAATGTACTACTTCTGGGTGATCCAGGCACAGCAAAATCACAATTCCTTAAGTATGATCTAACTCTCTCACTTCTTTGGTGTGAATCAGATAGCATGAGCATCCATTTAAAAATTTTAAGTATCTTATTTTAAGGTATGTTGAAAAGACGGGGCAGAGAGCTGTTTATACCACTGGCAAAGGTGCTTCTGCTGTGGGGCTGACAGCAGCAGTGCACAAGGATCTAGTAACTAGGGAGTGGACCCTTGAAGGAGGAGCCCTTGTTTTAGCTGACAAAGGAATTTGTCTTATTGATGAGTTTGATAAAATGAATGATCAAGACAGGTAAGAGAACCTTTCCACCTTTCCTTTACTTCTTTTAGGGTATTACTTGAGCTGTAAAGTTATTGAAACATGTGTATTCAGGGTGAGTATCCATGAAGCAATGGAACAGCAAAGCATTAGCATATCAAAAGCTGGGATAGTTACTTCTCTTCAGGCTCGTTGCTCTGTTATTGCTGCTGCAAATCCAATTGGTGGAAGGTATATATGGTTCATATGTGAGATAATGATTTGGTCAGTGTCTTCATTGGTTAGAGCTTACCACATTTTACACAGGCCATCTGGTTCACCAACAACTGGATTTCTTAACCCACATTTTACTTAGGCCATCTGGTTCACCAACAACTGGATTTCTTAACCCACATTTTACTTAGGCCATCTGGTTCACCAACAACTGGATTTCTTAACCCACATTTTACTTAGGCCATCTGGTTTACCAACAACTGGTTTTCTTGAATCCACTTGTTGGATTCATTTCCTTATGTATTTCTTATTCCCGAGGAATAAAAAACCAATCCGTTGGTTGAATCGATTGCACTTTCAGTTCCTATTTCAACCAGTTCAAAATAAATTCATCTAAAATTGGGTTAAAAGGCTCAAACTTTTTGGTTTCCTAATTTGGTTTCATATCAAGTTTGGTCCGTTCTTTTTTAGATTCCTGGACTTGTCATATTTTAGCTAAGAACCAGTTCATAAAACTAATACGTATGCTTGCTTGCAGATATGATTCCTCAAAAACTTTTTCTCAAAATGTTGAGTTGACAGATCCCATAGTCTCTCGTTTTGGCATACTATGTGTTGTTAAGGTAATTCCCCTCTGCTTAATATTTAGTTTGCTTTGTAAAGCTCGTACTATCAGATCTTAATAGTAATAAAAAGAAGTTGGTTTCAAATGCAGGATGTTGTTGACCCTGTAACAGATGAAATGCTTGCACAGTCTGTAGTTGACGGCCACTTCAGGTCACAACCCAAGGGTGCTAATATGGATGACAAAGCCTTCAGTGAATCCCAGGAAGAGACTCAAGCCTCTGCCGGACTAACTGATTCAAAGGTTCGTAGTGACCGTTCTGTTATGCTGTCTTAACTGATTGTACTTTTCAGATCTTGTCCTTCAATCATATGGGTTTTTATGTTTGCATTGCAGATTCTTTCTCAAGAATTGCTGAGGAAATATTTAACCTATGCCAAGTTGAATGTATTCCCAAGGTTCCATGAAAAGGATATGGCCAAGCTTACTAAAGTTTATGCTGATCTGCGAAAAGAATCATCTGTAAGATTTGTTTTCTTGTTTTTATTTGTGTGATTCTTAATGTAATTTTGCTTCAATGCTTTCTTAATTGTCTGTGTAGCGTGGACAAGGCGTCCCTATAGCAGTGAGGCATATCGAATCGATGATCTGAAGCACATGCCAGAATGCACCTTAGGCAGCATGTCACAGAAGAAGATGTGGACATGGCTATACGGGTCCTTCTTGAGTCGTTCATTTCAACACAGAAGTTTGGGGTACAGAAAGCCCTACGAAAGGTATAAGTATAACCAGAGCTTCACTTTGTCCATAAGGTGCAAATAAATACTTAAAAAAGAAGAAGCTAAAATGGCATCTGAAATTGTGAATTGCAGAGCTTCAGGCAATACATAACCTTCAAGAACGACTACCATGGACTGCTGCTTGCAGTACTAAGGGAGATTGTGAACAATGCATTGCGGTTTGAAGAGATACTTTCTGGAGCAGCAGCTCCAAGGCATAAGCAGACTTGCAAGCCAAGGTATTACCACTTGAGATTTGGTTGATGTTTGGCTGTTTTTTTAAACACATTATTACTTTGATGTTTCAGGCTGAAGAATATGAGATCACCAATTTGAAGGCCTTCTTTTCTAGCTCTGAATTTAAAGCATTTTTCGAGTTGGACGAACAGAGACAAGTTATCCGGCATCACCTAGTGGATGATGACAAATCATAGGCATTTAGTGTAAAATAAAAATTTAAATAACTCAAAATTTTTAGTAATTAGTGGATTTTGTATATTATGTAGTTTAATTGAAAAATATGAAATTGGTTTAACCACATAATATACAAAAATCCATGATCATATATTTGATACTCAAATAATATTTTTTTATAAAGATATAAAAATACAAAAATGTCACCATAAGAATATTAATGACGGCTATTATGATATTTTTACTATTTTTCCAATTAAATTAGTTTCGATTTGATTTGTGAGATTCATTTAATTAAAATTTCAATACAAATATATAAGACACTAAATTAAATAATAAAATAATATAAATTTTGTTATGAATATATATTATTTATATATGTTTATTACAAAGATTATAATTAATAGTTTTATATGAGATTACTCTCTATACCTATATATCTATAAGAAAAATTATTCAATGTAGATAGAGATTTAATTCGTAAGATTTAGGGTTAAAATTTAATGTTAATATTTAGGGGTTAAATCGTTAAGATTTAAAATTTTATTTATATATATTTTTGAAGACCATAATATAAAAAGGGTAAAATACACAGATCATCACTTAACTATCTTCTCAATTTTATTTTGGTCACTCAGCTTTTAAACTTTTCAATTTACTAACTAAACTTTCAGATTTCTCCTTTTTTGGTCACTCTCGATCATTTTATTATTTTTATTTTTTTGCCATTTTCTATTATTTTTCATATAAAATATAAAATTAAATTTAATTGTTCGATGGCCACCATTTGCTATCGTCGAACACCACCGTCGACGGCTGTAGATAGTGACCGTTTAGTCTTAGATTTCACTGATTGCCTTGTTTCGACCTTCTGAGTCAAAATCTGACCTCCATTGTGCCGAAAAAATGTTTCGAAGTCCACGAAAAAAAGGATTGAAAGTGAATAAACCAAAAAGTTTCAAACGAAATTTGTGGGTTTCATGACATTTTCTAGTGAAACAAACACTAAATTCGGACTTAGAGTGTCAAAATGAGTCCACCAGTGCAACCTGGGATCAAACGATTGTCGATTTTGAGACTGACGGTGGTGGTGATTTTTTATATTTTAAAATTTAATAATAATAAAATATAATTTTATTATTTATTTTAAATTATTTTTATATTTAATAATATTTAAAAAAATCGAAAATATTAATAAAATATTCTATAGTGACCAAAACAGGAACAATCCGAAAGTTTAATCAGTAAATTGAAAAGTTTAAAAGTTGAAGAACTAAAATAAGATTGAAAAAGAAAGTTGAGTGATAAACGGTGTGTTTTACCCTATAAAAAAAACATCTATTTATATAGCCTATAAAATTTAGAAGGAAAAAAAAAACATTGAGTATACTAGTATCAAAACAAACAGAGGCAGGGGAACAACCGTTAGCAATAACAATGGGTGAAGCCGAAATTGAAATTGATACTGAAACTGAAGCAGCAGCAGCTTCGAAACAAGAGGAAGGAGGAGGGATGATAGAGAAAAAAAGCAGAAAGGAGAAGAGGAAAGAATTGAAGAAGATGAAGAGGAAGCAGTGGAGGAAGGAGGCTGCGGAGAAGGAGAGGGAGGCGGAAGAGGCCAGGCTCAACGACCCCGAGGAGCAAAACAGGATTGCCAGACACGAGGAGGAGGAGCGAAAGAGGAACGAAATGGCATTGAAGGAGTTCCAAGAGAGGGAGAGAGCGTGGATCCAGGCCATGGAGATTAAGAGAAAAGCTCAACAAGACATGGAAGAAGAGGAGAATCGAAAGAATGATCTGAAGGAGGATGACAACGGAGAACAGCGGCAACAAGTTTGTGATTTCAGCTCCTTTCTATAATTTTATTATTCTCGGTTAATTTTTTGTGGTGTTTTAGGGCAGGAAAGGGTAAGAAAAATCTTAGGTTACACATGGCTCTATTTTCTAGCTAATAAGAAAACTATGAAAACTAAGAGGAGTCGGTATATGTATCACCCTTTTGGTTGGTTGATTTTCTTTGATTTGCTCTTTAAGGAAGCAGACTGCTCGGTTGAGTTACTTATATTCATATTCTTACAGGGGAATTTCGTTTGATTCTTCTGAATTCTGGAACTGAAAGAACCTGAAAGTGGTTTTGTTTATTATTTATAAATGGGTTGTCTTACATTCATATATGTTTGCCAGAAAGAGATGGATGATGATTGGGAATATGTAGAAGAGGGGCCTGCTGAAATTATCTGGCAAGGAAATGAGATCATTATTAGGAAAAAGAAAGTTAGGGTTCCAAAAGGAGAAGCAAACCAAAAGAGTACACCAGAGGTAAAATTATGACAGTCACTCATGAGTTATTTGTTTCATGCTATGTTTTCTTTTCGGGTTTTGGCGACAGTTTTGAATCTTGAATAAATTTCCACACAGGATGCTGATAGGCCTACATCAAATCCTCTTCCTCCACAATCTGATGCTTTTTCGGACTACCTGAATGCTTCATCAGCGCAACAGATGTTAGAGAGTGTTGCCAAAGAAGTACCTAATTTTGGAACTGAACAGGTCCAACATTCATCTATTTGAAGTGATAAATATGAGTTTTAACATTAACTTTCTTCTCATGTGGATTACTACCACCATACCTTGTGTTCTCTTGATACTATCTATTTTAGGGGTGGGGGTCAGTATTGGGTTAGTTAGATATCATCATTCTAACCTTGTGCCTTCAATTTTGATAGGATAAAGCTCATTGTCCTTTCCACTTAAAGACTGGAGCTTGTCGATTTGGTCAGCGCTGCAGTAGAGTTCATTTTTACCCTGATAAATCATGCACGCTGCTTATGAGGAACATGTACAATGGTCCTGGCCTTGCATTGGAGCAAGATGAGGGACTTGAGGTCTGTAAATGCTGCCTTCAACCGACCCTTGTGACTTGTATCCTGATAATAATTCTTTCATTATGTATCTACTGCCATACGGCGTTATCAATTAATTTCTTTGCCCAGTGAAGACTGAATTTGCAATATTTTTACAACTGCAAGATCTGAAGGCGCATAAGAATGCCTTCAAATTGCTTAAAATTCTTCTACTGATATGTCATTGTTGGAAACTGCATATTAAATTAGATTATGTTTAATTTCTATCTAGTTTCTTTAACTTAAATCAGAGATGCATGGAGTCACTTCAGTGCAGGTTCTTGGTTTTGGTTGGCATTGGTTGATTGGTTGGAGTTGAAACTATTAGCTAATGTGTATCCTACTTGCTGTAGATGAGAGTGATTATCTTGCTCTTTTATCTTTTAACTTTTATATGTTTACCATATTACACTACATCATTTTAAGTTTTCCCTTTTTTCATTTGTGCCATTTCTACTTTCTTGTTTCCGCTCTCCTCTTTTGCCTTAATCTACTAAAGTATTAGAACAATCATTGTGCCCATAATTTTAATTCATGCTGCATTAGTTATCAGGTAAAGACAGTTATCTTTATTGACATTTGTCTATTGTCTACTCTTGTAGTAATCCATAGATATTATATAATTCAAGTTGTTACCAGGAATAAATTCTCATGGTTACACAAATGCAATCTTGTTCCAGTTATGGTTCTTGCACCTTCAAAACTAGTTGATTCAACTTGCAATGTTCATTGTAATTTCTAGCTATTTTTTGGCATCACTTTTCTCAGTCTAGAATGCAGGTAACAACACAAATCGTATATAAGTGCAATTGGCCTTCTCTTACTCCAGATTAGATTCGTTTCTCATGCTAAGTGTAGCTTTTGTTTCATAAACTTTTGAAACTTGAATGGTTTTAATAAAATCTAGGAAACATTACATGTTTAAGCATGCAAGAAATGGCACAAAGTATAGTTTTATACCTTGATTATATGAAAAACTTAATTCAAAGAAGGGAAAATGAGAAAGTAATTATTTTCAATGAATTTGGTATAAAAGATAAAAGATATTTTTAGCATATATTTAGTTGGGTTTTTTTTTTGTGCAGAGACTAATTTTCTGCTCTTGTAAAATTTCAATATAGATGACTGATCTATCTGTTTATTGAACATGCCTGAAACATTGGTGCTCCTGACAACTAATTTATGCTTTATATACGGATAGATGTGTTGCCCGTATGCTGCCATGCAGATACAAGGATTATATGGGGTTAGATTCACTAGTGATATATTGAACATACTTATCTCATTGTGCTATTCCATTTATTTATCTTTTCAAAATATAGTCGGTCTCACTGCGACCATTCTTGACGAATGACTTGTAAATGAATGCAGCTACAGATATATGATTTGCATGTTTTATATATTCTTTTGATCTTAACATTTGAAGATGTCACTCTGCTAAAATTTCTTGGTTGATATGTTGTCTTTTATTTTTCAGTATACAGATGAAGAGGTTGAACAGTGTTATGAAGAATTTTATGAGGATGTGCACACAGAGTTCTTAAAATTTGGGGAAATTGTAAATTTTAAGGTTGCAAGCTGATCTTCCTGCCTGGTTAATGTTGTTTTTAACTTGCTTTCAAGCTGACATATAAACTGTAGATTTCTGCAAATTGCTTTTCCATTTTAACATGATGTTCTCAGGTATTTTCCCTGGGATTTTGTTTAATTAGTACAGCCAAAATTTAAACAAAAGCTGATAAAAAGTTTTCCCTTTATTTTTTTCTACTTGAAATTAACAACCTTTGGTCAGTTTTCAAGATGATTGTGCATGCTTTTTAGTTCTGTTTTTCTGTTTTTGCAGCTGGAGCTTCTTTACTGTTTTATTTTCTTCTCTTTCTTTTCAGATTATTGATTCTGACTTTTATTTTTCAGGTGTGTAAAAACGGTTCATTCCACTTGAGGGGAAATGTTTACGTGCAATATAAATCATTAGAATCAGCTGTACTTGCTTATGAATCAATCAATGGGCGATACTTTGCTGGAAAACAGGTAATTCATTGTCTTTAGGTTTAATTATGTGCCATTACTACTAGGGTTTACAAAGAAAACTGAAAAATTTAATTCAGTCTTGGGTTTTGTAGAAAATTGAATTAGTATAAATAAAAATAACTTAGGTACCACCTTTGGTTACTTCTGCCTCTTGGCTTTCACTTCTAGAAGTGAAAAGGGAAAAAAAGGTTCTGGATAGAAAAGCAAGCATTGTATTTGAAGAATTAAAAAAAAGGTTCTTGCTCTGTTTATATGCCTGACTTTTTAGCTGTCTTTTGTGGATGATGGGTTCATGGTAGATAAAATGCGAGTTTGTCAACATTACCAGATGGAAGGTTGCCATTTGTGGGGAATTTATGAAGTCAAGATTGAAGGTAATTCCAGTATCTTAATTTCATGTAAAACTAGTTAGACTATTTTCTTCATTGGCTTCTGTTGAATTTGCCACCGTGCCCGACAAAATCATTGTGTTTTGTTATTTGATACTAGCTCTGAAAGAGCACTCTGCCATTTATGACCTGTTTGTCTTATGTTAACAGACATGTTCTCGTGGGACTGCCTGCAATTTTATTCACTGTTTCCGGAACCCTGGTGGAGACTATGAATGGGCAGATTGGGACAAACCACCCCCAAGATATTGGGTGAAAAAGATGGCGGCTCTATTTGGATACACTGATGAGGTTGAGTTTGAGAAACAGATAGAGCAAGAGAATTCGGGGCATTCAAGGAATCCTGACCGGAAGGGAAAATCAGATGATGATAGGTGCGCATTTTTAATTGTAGTCGTAAGTCGTAACTGCTACTTTGGTTATGTTTATTACTTATGCTTTGTGATAGCCTGGTCTATTACTAATACAAATTCTTACGTGTTAATTGTAGTAAAATGTCTGGATTGTAAATTTCTATTTGTCAGCTTAGGTTTATTTTGCTCCTTTGGGTTAGGTTTAAAGTCCATTTCCATACATCTGCTAAGGTTTGTTCTATTTCTCATCATTTTCTGAATTGTTATAGGCACCGCTCCAGAAGACCGAAATCCAGGGAAAGGGGCAAGAATAATGATAGAAAACAAAGTAAAGGTTTAGATGGAAGATGTGACCGACAGACCACAAGTTCAAAACGGGAACGAAGCAGTGAGAGAATCCTTGATACCAGTTCTGATGGAGGTTATTCAGATAGTGACATATATGGCACTAGAGATACTGATCAAATTAGACGTCATTATCATGCTAAGAAAAACACAAAATGGCAGAGTAGTTCACCAGAATACTCGGCTGATAGGAACGGAGTCTATGAAGACAGAGAACATTTCCATGGCGAGACCAAGAAAAGGAGAAGGCATCGGAGTAAAGGGGAATATCGAGATGACCATGGAGGCAGTGGTGTCCGAACTCACGAAGATGACGAAGATCGGTTCGATGTAGACAGAGACAACGAAACACACCACAGCCGAGGCAAAAGCTCAAGACACCATATCAAAGAATCATCCCTGAATGGTTATGGAGCTAGCAAGAACAAAACCCATGTTGCAGATTCACTTGTAAAGCATTCGAGTAGAGTCGGTGACGGAGAAAGCCATCATCATAATAGACGGAAAAGCTCAGAAAACCTGGACGAAGTCTTAGGACTCAATGATCATGGAAATGCCATTGAATGTTCTGAGCACTCAGATAAACAAGATCTAAAAAGGCGCAAACATTCAAGACACGGGTATAAAGAGACCGACACTTCCGAAGAGCGCGAGGTGAAGCATCGTGTAAGCCATAGATCTCATGGTCACAAAAGGCATGATGAGAGAAAGAGAAATAGGGATACTTGAACTCTAGCACCCACGAATGAAGATCCCCTGATGTTTATATTTGACATGAATTTGCTATAGGATCCAAGTAAGGTGTAGTTTTTCCAATCTGAATGATGTGACAACTTGCTTAGGAACATATAGATCTCAGTCAGTCAGTCTTAAATAATGTTTTTTTTGTTGTCCTCCGCATTTCTTTTAAAGTTTTGTCCTAATTAATTTGGACCGACTCACATCGCACGCCTAATTTTGGTGGGTGAATTTCTTAGCGAAAATTTTCTGCAAGGCCTCAAATTTGAGATCTACTTAAGTCATACCAAATTACTTACCACTTGAACTAAACTTGTTGGTATACTTATAATATTTTGTTATCACGAGCTAGAGCTTATAAAACACATGCTCTCAGAACCCTGGGATTGCGCAGCACCTTAGCAACATATGGTGACAGTAGCTCAAAACACTAAAAATACATTTCAAATCCTAAAAATTTCATTTTTACTACTTATAATATAAATCATGCACAAACAACTAGAGAATTAAATTCAATATGAACGAATTAGGCACAAACAGCTGTTTTATTTATGAGCATTTGATAACCATTATTTAATTTAAATACAAATCATGCACAAACAACTAGAGAATTAAATTCAATATGAACGAATTAGGCACAAACAGCTGTTTCATTTATGAGCATTTGATAACCATTATTTAATTTACCCTAAAATAAAAATTCCATCCACCTTATTAAGTGTGTTAAAATAAATAGATTTATATAACAAAAAATGCCAAAATTTTTATTTAGATATCTAAAGTATTTTTTTATCATAATAAATACTTAAAATAATTTTTCGTCAAAATAAGTACTTATAGTATACTTTTCAGTCAAATAGATACTTAATGTAATTTTAAACAATGTTACATGTCAAATTTTAGGAAGCTAGATAAAAAAATATATACATTTAAGTACCCATTTGACTGAAAAATATATTTTAAATACCTAAATAAAAATATTTGTACCTTTTAGGTACTTACTTGTAATATAAGCTAAATAAATAGAAGGCTCCACTTTTTACCGTCGTAAACCATTACTTTTGAAAAATACTTTAAGAACTAAAAGTACTTTTGAGCCATAAACAATGCTAAACAAATAATTTTTGAAAGAAAAAATATGTTTGAAAAGTGCTTTTCAACCTAAATTGAAGAGATGAAATTTATAATTTTTACGGTTAGAAAAAATATTTTTTAAAGTCAAATTACAATTTTAACATTCATTTGCTATCTTATGTTGAGTTTACTTTACAATTTATAAATTTATAGTATTTTTTTACCAAAGACATATTTATATGATTAATAAATTATTTGTTAGTTTAGATATTTTTATATAATTTTTGGTTAAATTTTAGATAAAAATATTTTTATCATAATTTAAATTAATATTATAACATTAAATAATTTAAGTATCATTAAATATATTTATTTTAACTTATAATATCATGTCTAAAATAGTTACTTATCTTCTCGAAAGCATTTTTTGACAACAATACTAAACATTTACATCTCGAATAAAAAATATAATTATTCTACGCGCAAGCGCTTGTGTCCACAAGCGTCTTAGTTTTAAGATTTAAATACTCTATTTAGGGTTTAGGGATTTAAGTGTAGTAATTTTGAATGTATGGGTTGTTGATAAAATTCCATGCTTAAGATTTATATGTTAAAACTAAAATCTCTAATTGTATTACCCTAAAATCTAAACACTAACCCTAAACCTAAAATTCTAACTATAAACCTTAAACTCTACTCATAAACTCTAAATTCTAAACTCTTACAGTAAAACACATAAACCCTAAACTAAAATCATAAACCTTAAAATTAAAGTGCATGCAAAAACAAAAACAAAATTCACTGCCTATATATGATCCATTAAAAAGGGTAATTATTTCATACACGGTGAAAACTAAATTTAGGAATACTAACCCTACAATTAAACCCTTAAATTTTATTCTCTAAACTTTAAAATTAAGGGGTTTGTAGAAATTTACCGTCAGTATCTATAATAATAATCCTAAAAAAAATAAAAAAACACTTAGCAAAATACTTTTTCATCGCACTCTTCACCATGCTAAACTGGCCTTTAAGTTGATAGATAATTTCGAGGCAAAACCCATACTAAGAGGCAGACTTTCACGGGAGCTAATGGGACTTCGTCTTTTAAAAATTTTAATTTGCCCTTTAAAAATTTTAAACAATTTTAATTAAACACACTCCTAAAATTTTTAAAAGTTGATATTCTCCATTTTTGAAAATTTTAACTAAACCCCTAAAAATGAAAAATTTAAATTAGAGCCTTCAAAATTTTTAAATTTTTTAATTTAAACCTCTAAAGTTTTTAAATTTTTTAAATAAACCTAATACCCCCTCCCATACTCCCAAATTGTCGTTTCTCACCGGTCGATTTTCTCCACTCAAACATCATCGTCAAAATCATCAGCATTCTCCATTTACCGCGCTTCTCTTATTCTTCTTCGTTCTGGCATATACCCTCTTGAAATAAACGTTACAATCACCCACTTCGCAAATCTAATCCCAGTTGTTTACTATATTACATTTTATAACGTTGGCGCCCGCCGTAACTAACTTGAAAGGGCTCGATCAGAGTCGATATTCTTGGGACCAAAAATGGAGCTTCACATGGAAACTATGGCGTCGTCAATCGGTGTATCGGTGCCGGTGCTCCGGTTCCTCTTGTGTTTCGTGGCCACGATTCCGGTGAGTTTCCTGTGGCGATTTGTTCCGGGTAGACTTCCCAAGCACGTTTACTCAGCCTTTTCTGGTGTGTTGCTTTCCTATTTGTCGTTTGGGGTCTCTTCGAATCTGCTTTTCTTGGTGTCCATGCTGTTGGGTTATGCTGCCATGGTTCTTTGTCGCCCCAAGTGTGGGATTATCACATTTTTCTTGAGTTTCGGTTTTTTGATTGGCTGGTAAGTGTTTCTTTTTTCCCCCATTGTTTTTCCTTGCAAATTTTTCCTGGAAAATTCTCATCGTTAGATATGTTATAAACAAATCTGTTTTTCATTGATGCGTATTATTGAGCTGAAAGGTGAGAAAAATTCGATTTTGGGTTAGCCTGAACGCTTAATTATGATTCAGTTTCCGTTAAACTGAAATGCGTGTCTCGGCGGCTAACTGATACTTTCTTCTTAGGACCAAAAGTGAAGGTTTTTAGAAGGGCATTTTACTTTGGTGGTGCATTCTCCTTCCATGAATGAGAAGATTGTTAAATTTTAATCTTGTTAATTAATGATGAAATCTATTGCCAATTTGGAACAAAAACGTTATGTTCTGGCCTTGCTTCATGTCAAATTGACTATTCATGCTTGGTGGTTCAGTATTTATAAACAACTATTTTGTTGTTTCATAGTTATTGACTATTCGTGTATGTTTCTAGCCATGTATATTACATGAGCGGGGATGCGTGGAAGGAAGGAGGCATTGATGCCACTGGTAAGCATGTTTGGAATTTCTCCTTCACATGTAAGAAGTTCTTTAAAATTCCAGCATTAGTGTTGAAATTTGAATAAATTGTGGATCTGCTATGCTTCGGTGAAATGGATATATTAGGTAAATCTTCATATTGCTGCTCTTGAGTTCTAATGTATTTCAACCCTTGTTTATTGCTATTCATGGGTTACAATAGCAAATATGTTCCCACATTGGCCTTTAATTGATTTTATCAGATTTTCTGTAGTTTTGTTACGAGTCCTCTAAAGAATGCTTCTGTGGTACTTCATAGATGCTGGTTAATTGTGGAACACTATCTTCTAATATGTAGGAGCATTGATGGTGTTAACACTGAAAGTCATTTCATGTGCAATAAATTACAATGACGGGTTGTTGAAAGAGGAAGACTTACGCGAGGCTCAGAAGAAAAATCGGTTGATTAAGTTGCCCTCATTAGTTGAATACTTTGGGTACTGCCTCTGTTGTGGCAGTCACTTTGCTGGTCCAGTTTTTGAGATGAAGGACTACCTTGAGTGGACTGAAGGGAAGGGGGTAGGTCTATTGTTTTTTCTGTGCACTTGCATGCTTTTTTTACTCGGAAGTTACCAGTATGCAGCTTCGGTAATCTTGTCACTCTTTTTCCCTTTGAAGATTTGGGCTCATTCAGATAAAGGACCATCAGCATCACCTTATGGGGCAACTCTCCGGGCAATTGTACAAGCTGCTATTTCCATGGCAGTGTATCTTTACCTTGTTCCATATCATCCCTTGTCACGGTTCAGTGAACCCATATACCAAGAATGGGGATTCTGGAGGAGGTTAAGTTTCCAGTATATGTCTGGCTTTACTGCGCGATGGAAGTATTATTTTATCTGGTCCATTTCAGAGGCTTCCATTATTATATCTGGCCTGGGTTTCAGTGGATGGACGGAATCTTCACCTCCAAAACCCAAATGGGATCGTGCAAAGAATGTTGACATCCTAGGGGTTGAGTTAGCAAAGAGTTCAGTAGTGTTACCACTTGTCTGGAACATACAAGTCAGCACCTGGCTTCGTCACTGTTAGTCTTTCCACCCACTCTGCTTTTCTATGTTGTTGCTTTTGTTATTTTTTTTCTTAAATATGAGGTGTGTGTGCATATAAATATTTTTTTAAATCTACACAACTTCTGGAATTGGTTTCTGAACTCAACTCTGTTTGTTCCTCTAATCCTCTGGACTAAAGATATTTATTTGTTGAGGAATTTTAATGGCTTGGTATGGTCCAATTGTAACTTCTTTGTCAATGTCTCCTTCAAAAATTATTTTATATTTAATGAGTGAAAGATATGTAAGAAGGAAAATCAGTTCATTAACAAGTTACCATACGTTGGATTACAAATACGGGACAACTTTTAAATTTTTGTAGTGACAACATTTACTTTACTGCTGTTAACATCAACCATCTATTAGGACAACATTGAGGTAAATGCAGGCTGAAGTCATAAGATGAGTGAATTTTTTAACTTGAGTTGTGTTGGTGCAGATGTTTATGAGAGACTTATTACGAAGGGGAAGAAACCTGGTTTCTTCCAGTTGCTGGCCACACAGACCATCAGTGCTGTTTGGCATGTGAGTCATTTTACTTTGCTGAAAACATTTATGATGTTCACAATACTCTCTCCTTTGTTTATTTGTACAGAACAATCCTAAAATAATATGACAGATAGATTTCACCCCGATTTTCTACGCACTTCTCTCATTAGTTCTTGCCCTTTTTTCTCATTTGTAAATAGGGACTGTATCCTGGGTACATGCTATTCTTTGTTCAGTCAGCTTTGATGATTGCTGGTTCAAGAGGTACTGATATAGGCATCATTATTGTTTGGGATCTATTTATTATTATTATTATTATTATTATTATTTGTTTAAATCTCCTACTTCCTTTCCGAGCAGTTATTTACCGATGGGAACAAGCTATTCCTACAAATATGGGTCTCGTGAAGAAATTACTTGTCTTCATCAACTTTGCTTACACACTGTTGGTTCTGAACTATTCCGCTGTTGGTTTTCAGGTTAGTTCTTTCTCTCAAACTATCATTTACTTGAGATTAGGCAGAAAATGGTATAATCTTTGGGTATTATAGGCATCCAATCAAGCCATCCATCGTGTATCATCTATGAAACAAGAACATGAGAAACCTCTTATACTGTTTTCATAATGGTGTGTGTCCCACATGGAAACACTGTCGACATGATGTATTATGTACAGGATGTTGTAGAAATAAATAATCAAATTGGAAATGGTCCAACATGCATGAACATGATACTGGTTAGAGTAAGAAAGGAAGAAGTTTTGGGCATTGTGGTGGCCAAAACTTTGATTCCAAGATGTGTTCGACCTAACCCAGCTATGTCGAGGCATGCTCAAAGCTAAACTTTCCCAAGGGGATAGGTGTTGAAAAACATATAAAGCTTCTCTTATTCAAAGGAAAATAATGGAAAGAAAATAGTTCATTAATAAAGTTATTAAGGGATTACTTGGAAGTTGTGAGAAAAGGAATCTCAAGTATCTGACCATCAGCCATAGACTCGGGTTTGATTTACGGAGAAACTAAATACCAAAAACTTGAAATCCTAAACATATGGGAAAGAAAAATAATTTAAAATGCTTTCTTAGAAAATGAAGATTGCAATGACAAAAGGAAAAGGGATTTACTTTGGGGTGCTTTTGAATGAAGAGAAGCAGTGAAAGATTGAACTTTTTTAGTTGATGCAAACCCTGATTTTCTACGGGGAAGAATGTTTTTTTAGAGAGATGGTTGTGCTGTGCATTGTTTGGCAAATTAATGTTAGGAAAAGAGTAAGGTTTGAGCCATGGTTCCATGGTCTTGACTCATTTATTTGATAGTAAATTTAGAAGAATTTGAAGTAAAAAAATTAAGCCCAGGTTTTTTCAGGGAATTGAGTAGGTGAAGTATTTATATTTATATTCAGGGCCGTCTCGGATATTTTTGGGGCCCTGAGCGAAAACTCAAAAGTTTTGAAATTTAAATTTTTTTAAGCATAAATTATATTTTTGTTTATTTATTTTTTTAAGAGAATTTGAATTAAATTTTTTTAAGAGAATTTGAATACTGCATGAATTGATTATTTCCAATCTAATGGTAGCCGTAGAAAGTAGAAACAGTAAGATCATGAGTGATGGAGTCAGTTAAATAAAGTGGGCCCCATATAATTTCAAATTGTCTAAAACATACACATTTTTTTAGACGTTTTAGGCAAAAAAAAAAAAAGGCAGTCTTTTGTCACTTTATGAGGCCCCGTGAAAGTGGGGGCCCTGAGCATCTGCTCAGCCTGCTCCTGCTATGAGCCGGGCCTGTTTATATTGAATATGTTTATACTAAAAGAAATATATTTATTGCCATGCTTTGTTATACTTGTATTTTTATTTTCAGAAATTGTGTAATATCCGTATTGTTTGCCTGTATATCGTGTTGTACACGGATTATATGCCCTTTCATGTACTGTGAGGTTATCATACAAACTAATGAATGAATGGATGCATGGGGTGGGATGGAGAGGGACCAACAATGAATATAATATATACATCTCTATATTTACATAATTTCTTTTGGCATAAGTGTATAGTATTTAATATTCGTATTGTACAGGTATTGAACTTGCACGAGTCGCTTGCCTTGTACGGGAGTGTATATTATATTGGAACCATTGTTCCAATAACATTGATTCTTCTTGGTTATATAATACCAGCAAAGCCTGCCAGATCTAAAGCTCGCAAGGAACAGTGAGACTAAACCCGGATATCTTCTTCGGTGTGAGATTTATAACGTCTGCTTTCGCCTTCGGAATTTGTCTGGCATGTTTTTAACCTTACTTTTATCTTCAGATTTTGGCCTAAAATTTGTATGGAACAAGCATTTCTGAATTTGAAGTTCGAATCGGTTTTGGTTCATTATCTTCTTCCTATGTGTAAAACCTATGTTTGATTTTGATATAACTAGATCTTTAAGGATCAATTTGAAAAACTTAAAATTGTTTTTATAAATCCCTTAACAAGTTTTAAAACACCAACACTTTAAAACTGATTTGTAAAAATCAAACTCAAAATATTTTCTAAGTGTTCTAAGCCAAAACTATTGAAAAACGTCAAAGAGTATCAATACCCTTCCAGGTGTATCGATACCATTTTGCAAAACTTGGCTACTGGAGGAACACGTATCGATACGGCAAACCCTCGTATCGATACGCCCCTGTGTTAAATCTCAAAGAGTTTGAATAGCGTACCGATACGGCAAACCCCCGTATCGATACGGGCTTTATAATTTTTAAAGTATTTAAGTCGGTTTAAAAATATGACCGTTGGTGTCAGTTGGTTGGTAACCAAACTTGAAAAAGTCGTTGACCCGTATCGATACGCCTAACCCCCGTACCGATACGAGTTTAGACAGTGAGCTAAGTTCAGAAAATAGTATCGATACGGCCCTTGCCGTTTCGATACCCAGTACCGATACGCTTACGCGCGTATCGATACCCCTTATTAAATGCACACAACGGCTCTTTCTTTTCTGAGACAAGTACCGATACTCCTTCCCGCGTACCGATACCGGTAGCTGCAGAAGTGCATTAATGGTGGTAAGAGAGGGTTCCAACGGCTCCATTTATGTTCCCAACCACCCAAACGGCTAGAAATCAATGAGGAGGTATAAAAGACATATCTAAAAGCTACAACAACTATTGATCTTCAAGAAAACACTTATTCATCAAATCCAAGCAATTGTGCCAAAATTCCTATTTGTCTAGAAATCCCAATTGTAATCTTCATTCATATTTTGTCAAATTGGGTTGAGTGCTTGTATTGGGGCTATCATTTGTATTGAGAGATACCTTATTAGCCATCAAATTTCTTTGTTCACTTGTGTGAGGATTGAGTTGATTTTTGGGTAGAAAAATCAACCGAAATTGTAAAGGGTTGCCTCCTTGTCCTAGAAAAGGGGAAGAACAATTTAGTGGAATTGTTGCAAATCCTTAGTGAAGCTAAGGTAGTGGATGTAGAGTTCATTTGGAACTTGAACCACTCTAAATCTCTTGTCCATCATTTTTAATTTGCAAATTTCCACCACACAACTTTAAATTTCCAATTCACCCCCCCTCTTGGTCAATATCGATCTTGCGATCCACTCAACAATTGGTATCAGAGCTTAACTCTTTGAGGATTAACAACCACAAGAGGAGATCCTTGGAAGAGTGTGATCATCAAAAAATCAAGAGATGGCTTCTACCTCCGATTCCGGCATGTACGAGTCACAATCGACCACAAAGCCTCCCTTCTTCAACGGTGATAACTATTCTTTTTGGAAGAATAGAATGCGTCTATTCATCAAGTCAAATGACTATCTTGTGTGGGATGCCATTGAGGATGGGCCATACATTCCATTGAAGCAAGACGGTGAAGGCAAGATGGTGTTGAAGAAGAAAGTGGAAATGAGTGAAGATGAGAGGAAAAAGATTCAAGTCAATGATAAAGCTCTCCACATGCTATTTTGTGCTTTCGGTCCGGACATCTACTCAAAGGTCTCATCAATTGAAAGTGCCAAGGAAGTGTGGGACACTCTTGAGACCACTTATGAAGGCACCAATGATGTCAAGGAAACTAAGATTGGAGTCCGATGAGACGGTGTCAAAGATGTTCGATCGATTCTCTACGATCGTAAATGGTCTAAAGGGATTTGGAGAGATCATACCGGAAGACAAGCTTGTCCGGAAGCTACTCTATTCACTTCCCGAGTCTTGGGATGAGAAAAGAACCGCTATCATCGAAGCAAAGAATTTGAAGACTTTGAAGCTTGATGAGCTTGTGGGTTCTCTCCTTACTCATGAGATCATGAAGCAAGGAAGGGAAGATGAGAAAAAGAAAGAAGAGAAAAGAGTAGAGAAGCTTGAAGTGGAGAAGAAGAAGAAGATGGGAATAACTCTCAAGGCTAAAGCTTCACAACATGATGAGAGCTCATCTAGTGATGAGGATGAACTTGAAGAATTGGCTATGATAGCCAAACGATTCTCACGCTTTATGAGGTCCAACCGGGGAAGAAAAATCCAAAGGAAAATGGACTTCAAAAGCAAGAACAAGGAAGATGGAAAGGATCAAATCATTTGCTTTGAGTGCAATAAACCCGGCCACATACGTTCGGAGTGCCCTCAACTCAAGAAGAAGGGCTTTGAGAAGAAGAAAAAGCTCAAAGCCAAGCTTGCTACTTGGAGTGATGAGGAGTCATCGGAGGATAACGAACAAGAAGTGGCTAACCTTTGCCTCATGGCACTTGAGGAAGATTCCTCCATGGTAACCTCTAACTCATCTACTTTAGATTTTTCATATGAAGAATTAAATGATGCATATGATGAGTTACAAGAGGTATATGATGAATTAGTTGAGAAATATAAGGAGTCGGTTATTAGGAATAAAAAGATTATTCTAGAATTAAATGAGAAAAATGACTCACTTACTCAAGCTAATTCTAAATTTGAGAAAAAGATATTAGGATTAAAAGATGAACTTAAATTCTTTCAAGATGAAAATGTTGATCTTAATAATCTTTTATCTCAATGTAATTGTGAACACCAAAAGGTGTTGGGTGAGCTAAATGAGCTCAAAAAGTCTTTAAAAAAAGTTGGTAGTGTCAAGCATGAAGTAGGAGAATCCTCTAGAACACACCAACCTAAGAAAAAGACTAACTACTACAAACAAGGTAGCTATCCTAGGCATAGTAGAACTAAAAGAATTAGAAGTGTATGGGTTCCTAAGGAACTTGTTAAATCTAATAATATTATTGCTATGTCATCTTGGATTCCTAAGGGAACCAAGGTTTTGGGAGCTAACACTCATGGACCCAAAATGATTTGGGTACCAAAAACCAAGGTTTAATATCTTTGTTTGTAGGGGGAGCATTGCTACAAGGCCAAAGCACAAAGTCAAAATTCATGGTACCTTGATAGTGGATGCTCGAGGCACATGACCGGAGACAAGAGTCGATTCATGGACCTAAAGCCAAAAAGTGGAGGAGTAGTAACATTTGGTGACAACTCCAAAGGCCACATTAAAGGTATTGGCTCCATAGGTAATCACTCTACTATTCTCATTGAAAATGTTTTATATGTCGATGGTCTTAAACACAATTTATTGAGCATAAGTCAACTATGTGATAAAGGATTTAATGTTTTGTTTGATAAAAATGGTTGTAAAATCGTAGACATTAAATCTAACAATATTATGCTCATAGGTCATCGCATAGGGAATATATACATGGTGCATCTAGATGACATTCATACATCTCATGCATGCTTAGTTGCTCAAAATGAAAATGATGCATGGTTGTGGCATAGGAAGCTAGGACATGCTAGCATAAGTGTTTTGGAAAAACTAGTCTCTCTAAATCTAGTTAGAGGTTTACCCAAGATAAAATTTTCAAATGATAAAATTTGTGATGCATGCTCAAAGGGTAAACAACATAGGTCTTCCTTTAAATCCATTAATGATGTTTCCACTAGTAGATGCTTACAACTAATTCACATGGATTTATTTGGGCCAATTAGGACTATGAGCTTGGGTGGTAAGTCTTATGCTTTTGTGCTAGTTGATGATTTTTCTAGATTTACTTGGGTTCTCTTTTTAAGTACTAAAGATGAGGCTTTGGAAAAATTCATCACATTTTCAAAATTAACCCAAAATGATCTTGAGCTTAGAATTTCACATATTAGAAGTGATCATGGAACCGAGTTTCAAAATTTAGGGTTTGAAGATATTTTAAATAAAAATGGTATTAGCCATAATTTTTCGGCTCCTCGAACTCCTCAACAAAATGGGGTAGTTGAGAGGAAAAATAGAACTTTACAAGAAATAGCTAGAACTATGCTTTGTGAAAACAATTTACCTAAATATTTTTGGGCGGAAGCCACAAACACCGCTTGTTATATTGTAAATCGAGTAATGATTAGGCCAATTTTAAAGAAAACACCTTATGAGATCTTAAAATCCAAAAAGCCTAACATTAGCTATTTCCACCCTTTTGGGTGCAAGTGTTTTGTTTTAAATAATGGAAAAGATAACTTAGGTAAATTTGATGCAAAAAGTGATGAAGTCATTTTTATAGGTTACTCTTTAACCTCTAAAGCCTATCGAGTATTTAACAAAAGAACTTTAGTAGTAGAAGAATCTATTCATGTTGTATTCGATGATAACCTCCTTCCTAGGAAGGATTCTTGTGATGATGATGATGTAGGGATCATAAATACCTTTGATGGAGGTCAAACTTCAAAGGAGGATGAGATTCCAACAAAGGAAGAGGACTCACAAGATCCACCTCTTGAAGCCTTGAAGGACTTGGCTATTGAGGAAAAGGAAGTGAGCTACCCAAGGGAGTTGAACTATGTCAAAGATGGTGAAATCTTGGGTGATCCATCCAAGGGGGTAACCACTCGTTCTTCTCTTAGATTAATGAACCATGTTGCATTTATCTCATGCATAGAGCCTAAAAATATAAAAGAAGCATTGAAAGATGACTTTTGGATTATGGCTATGCAAGAAGAGTTAAATCAATTTGAGAGAAGTAATGTATGGACATTAGTTGATAGGCCTAGTAATCAATCTACAATAGGAACTAAATGGGTATTTAGGAACAAACTAGATGAGAGTGGTAACATTGTGAGAAATAAAGCTAGACTTGTAGCACAAGGTTACACTCAAGAAGAGGGAATAGATTTTGATGAAACCTATGCACCCGTAGCTAGAATGGAAGCCATTAGGATGTTGCTTGCATATCCATGTTATCATAATTTCAAGCTTTTTCAAATGGATGTTAAAAGCGCATTTTTAAATGGTTTTATAAATGAAGAAGTGTATGTGGAACAACCACCGGGTTTTGAAGATTCAAAATTTCCAAATCATGTTTTCAAACTTACCAAAGCTCTTTATGGTTTAAAACAAGCTCCTAGAGCTTGGTATGAAAGGCTTTCAAATTTTTTGATTGAAAAAGGATTTGAAAAAGGTAAGGTGGACACTACACTCTTTATAAAAATGTATAAAAATGACATCTTAGTAGTTCAAATTTATGTTGATGATATTATTTTCGGTTTTACTAATGAATGTCATTGTCAAGAGTTTGCTAAGTTAATGCAAGGTGAATTTGAGATGGGCATGATGGGGGAGCTCTCATTCTTTCTGGGACTCCAAATCAAGCAAAAGAAGAATAGCACCTTCATCAACCAAGCAAAATACATAAAGGATATGCTCAAGAAGTTTGGCTTGGAGAATGCAAAGCCTCAAGCCACTCCTATGAGCTCATCTACAAAGCTTGACAAAGATGAAGGAGGTAAGTGTGTTGACTCTAAGCTTTATCGTTCTATGATTGGATCTTTGCTTTACCTTACCGCAAGTAGACCGGATATCTTGTTTAGTGTTTGCTTGTGTGCTAGGTTTCAAGCTAGTCCTAGAGAGTCTCACCTTATAGCCGTTAAGAGGATCTTTAGGTATCTTAGAGACACTCCTTGTTTAGGTCTTTGGTACCCTAGAGACTCTACCTTCAACCTTCATGCTTACTCGGATGCGGATTATGGGGTTGTAAAATCGATAGGAAAAGTACTTCGGGAACTTGTCAATTCTTAGGTAGTATGCTCATATCTTGGTTCTCTAAGAAACAAAATAGTGTAGCCTTATCTACCACCGAAGCCGAGTACATATCCTTAGGGAGTTGTTGTGCTCAAGTCCTTTGGATGAAGCAACAACTCTTAGATTATGGAATTAGAGTTGAAACCATACCCCTAAAATGTGACAACACTAGTGCTATTTGTTTAACAAAAAATCCCATCCAACACTCTAGAACCAAACACATAGAAATAAGGCATCATTTCATTAGAGATCATGTCCTTAAGGAAGATGTGGTTATAGAGTATGTAGACACCTTGAATCAATTAGCGGACATATTTACAAAACCCTTAGACAAAGAGCGTTTTTGGTCCCTTAGGAGAGAGTTAGGTCTAGCTAGCCTATCTTGACCTTCTAGGACCTCTTTTGTGCTTAAATATGCTTGATTTTGTGAAATGTCATGTTTATGTGTTTAAACTCCCAATTTCTTCCATGCCTCTAGTTAGGGGGAGTATGATTCTGTTAAAATATGCTTAGAACTGCTCATACATCATTTGCATACTCATAGGAGATGTTAAGTTCGAGCCTTTGGTTGTTCTTTGAACCAAATATGCAATTCTGGGCATACAGTATCGATACTCATCTACGCGTATCGATACCAGTTCTTCATCTCGTTTCCCAGAATTTTCTTCGCTTCACGTGTATCGATACGATTCATCCCGTATCGATACGGGTCGTTTCGATACGGACCCCTCCGTTTCGATACGACTTTCCCAACGGGCATTTTTGCAAAAAGACAATTCTATCCCTGTATCGATACCCCAACGGGCGTATCGATACTCGACTGCGCTGATGACATTAAATTAGATTTTAATGAGTTCAACTTTTACCATAACTCAAATTTTTTCAAAACCTAATTAACCCTAGCCGTTTTTGCCTATAAAAGGGCACTTCCTCCTTCATATTTTTCACATCTCAACTCAAACCTAAAAGAGTTTTTGAATCAAGCAAGGCTTTGTGCTCTCTTTCTCATCTTTGTGCTAGTTTTCTTCAAATCTTCAAGTTTCTATCAAGGTAATCTCCTTCTTTATCTTTTTTCAATTTTTTTTTCTTCTTTCTTTTCTGTTTTGATTCTTGTGTTTCTTTTTTTTAAAAACCTTGTTTTTCTTCAACCTTTTTCTTAAATTTTTTTCTTTCAAATTTTTTCTTAAAAATTCTCTTTTAAATTTCTTTTACCTTGATTTTTACTCAATTTGAAGAAATCTCCCTTGCTTAATTTCTCTTTTAGATCATGGCACCAAAAGAACCATCGAGGAAGCGACCAAGGGTTAATCAAGCCGGTGAATCTTCCACCCTTGGAGCGATTGCTCGTCCAAACTACTCAATCATCTATGAGCAATCCTTTGATGGCAATTCGGGTCTAACTCACTTTCGTCAATATGAGAATTACAAGATCCGTGCCGAAAGGGTAATATCCATTCCTTTTCTAAATTCGGAGCGTTTCAAGTTTGAATACCTCCCCTTGCTTCATCGTTGGAATTTCATAAATTTTCTCTCTATTCCCGGTTTTTACTATCGTCTCTTGGTTTTGATTTTCTATGCTAATGCAAGATGTATTAGTCGTAATGAGGAAGTTGTTGCAATTACCTCTTATCTTATGGGAAAGAAATTAATCCTTGATGTCAAGTCTATTTGTGAGGTCTTTAAGTTGGATGATGAAGGCCTTGATGATGAGCATGGTATTGGGCATGTTCTTAGTGGATCCGTCACCGCCCTCAATGCTCACGATCGAATCCTACATTTGATGGTGTCGTAGTGGTTTCGTCCTTCCGGAGGAAAATATTCCACCATCCGTCAAGTGGATGATTTTTGGATTCGGTGCTTCCGTGAAGCCAGGCGACCAAATCTAGCTCGACTCATGTTCGCGGAGATCGTCTACCTCGTTCAAAATCGTCACACTCCTCACGTCACCTCCTTCACATACGGTTCGACTTTGAGCTATTTTTTTGTTAAAAAGGATATTGATTGCTCTTATGACATTCCAACTCCTCTCACCGATCCCATTGATGAGCGATCTCTTGCTCGGGCAAAATTTACTTATCTCAATGGTGAATGGATACGTCTTGCCGACTTACCACCGGAAGCCGCCGCTATGGTTGAAGAGGCTCAAGCTCCTCAAGCTCCTCAAGTCCAACAACCCAACATGGATGCTCTCATGACCTATCTCAATGAGCAATTTACCGGATTGCGCACGGACATGAATACTCGTCTCACTTCCATGGAAACTACCTTTGATACTAGGATGACGGGTATGGAGAATCGCCTCACATCTCTTGAAAGCGGGCACAATTCCTTGAATATTTCAATTGCCGCTTTCCATGATGAGTGGCGTAATAGTATGCGCACTAATGAGCCTTTGGGAGTTGATGATGAAGACGAAGAAGACGATGCTTAGACGTTTTCTCTTGTTTGTCATGCATATCATTTAGGATTTTCTATTTTATGCACCTATGTCTTATGTTCTTAGGATTAAGTTTGTTTTAGGATTAAAACCTATGCTTTGATTTCTTGTTTGTTTTTGTTTGGATTTCCAGTTTAATGCTATGATGAATAAAATTATGTTGCTTATTATTATTATACCTTTGATTTCTTTATGCACTTAATTGTCTCAATGAATTTTTGATCTAACAAAAAGGGGGAGAAGAAACTAGCTCAACTTCAAATATTTTGATTTTAACTCAAAGGTTACCAAGCTTATATTAAGGGGGAGTTAACTTTGTAAAGTTTTTCAAAAGTGTCAAAAATTTTAAGTTTTAGTTTTGTTATATCAAAAAGGGGGAGATTGTAAAACCTATGTTTGATTTTGATATAACTAGATCTTTAAGGATCAATTTGAAAAACTTAAAATTGTTTTTATAAATCCCTTAACAAGTTTTAAAACACCAACACTTTAAAACTGATTTGTAAAAATCAAACTCAAAATATTTTCTAAGTGTTCTAAGCCAAAACTATTGAAAAACGTCAAAGAGTATCGATACCCTTCCAGGTGTATCGATACCATTTTGCAAAACTTGGCTACTGGAGGAACACGTATCGATACGGCAAACCCTCGTATCGATACGCCCCTGTGTTAAATCTCAAAGAGTTTGAATAGCGTACCGATACGACAAACCCCCGTATCGATACGGGCTTTATAATTTTTAAAGTATTTAAGTCGGTTTAAAAATATGACCGTTGGTGTCAGTTGGTTGGTAACCAAACTTTAAAAAGTCGTTGACCCGTATCGATACGCCTAACCCCCGTACCGATACGAGTTTAGACAGTGAGCTAAGTTCAGAAAATAGTATCGATACGGCCCTTGCCGTTTCGATATCCAGTACTGATACGCTTACGCGCGTATCGATACCCCTTATTAAATGCACACAACGGCTCTTTCTTTTCTGAGACAGGTACCGATACTCCTTCCCGCGTACCGATACCGGTAGCTGCAGAAGTGCATTAATGGTGGTAAGAGAGGGTTCCAACGGCTCCATTTATGTTCCCAACCACCCAAACGGCTAGAAATCAATGAGGAGGTATAAAAGACATATCTAAAAGCTACAGCAACAACTATTGATCTTCAAGAAAACACTTATTCATCAAATCCAAGCAATTGTGCCAAAATTCCTATTTGTCTAGAAATCCCAATTGTAATCTTCATTCATATTTTGTCAAATTGGGTTGAGTGCTTGTATTGAGGCTATCATTTGTATTGAGAGATGCCTTATTAGCCATCAAATTTCTTTGTTCACTTGTGTGAGGATTGGGTTGATTTTTGGGTAGAAAAATCAACCGAAATTGTAAAGGGTTGCCTCCTTGTCCTAGAAAAGGGGAAGAGCAATTTAGTGGAATTGTTGCAAATCCTTAGTGAAGCTAAGGTAGTGGATGTAGAGTTCATTTGGAACTTGAACCACTCTAAATCTCTTGTCCATCATTTTTAATTTGCAAATTTCCACCACACAACTTTAAATTTCCAATTCACCCCCCCTCTTGGTCAATATCGATCTTGCGATCCACTCAACACTATGTCAAGCTAATCCTATCATGGCATTACAACCAAACAAAGAAGAGATACAAATGCTGGTCAATAACTGTATCAGAGATCTGTACAATGATCACAATAACCAGGATAATCACAGGTGCTAATGAATTTGAACATTCTTTGCTTACTTACGGATCCGAATAGAACATTATTTCACTGTCGAATTCGAATTGCTCAACTCAAAGCACCAAGAATGGATGACAAAACCAGGTTTGTTCTATCAGCAATTCTGGGATGTTGGCAAATTACTAATGAGCAAGGGCAACCCTAAGATTTCTCAATACTTAAAAAGGAACTGAATAGAACATTAATCACTCTCATACCTAAAAGGTAGGTACAACAAAACAAAATTTCTCTGATCTGGTTTACCTATTGATCTATGTAACACAAAGTCCCTTAAAATATTATTTAATAATAAAAAATTATTTATATACTTATAGAATTTTTTAACTCCATAAAAATGATTAATTGAGTGACATGTGGGGTATAAAAATCCTCTGTCGTTTTTTTACCCCTATTTGTATTCTCACACTAAAAAAATAAGTTTAGAGTTTAGAAAATTGGGGGTTGAGTATACTTTTAGGGTTAGAGTTTAGAGTTTAAGATTTAGAATTTAATATTAGAGCTTAAAATTTAATTTTTTAATATTGAAAAAGGAAAAATAGACAAAAATAAGAAAAGGATTTTTGTTTGACATGTGGGTTTAGATTAATTATTACTTGTTTAAATAATAGGTAATAATAATATCGTATACATTACTACATTAGTAGTAAAAAATGGATAAACTACTCCAATCACCACTAACTATGGGTCGCAACCTGTTTTGACCACTCAACTAAAAAAATTTCAAAATTCAATCACCTAACTATTTAAATAGACATATTTTGACCACCGGCCGTTAAAATCTAACGGAAAAATGACATGGCTATTAAGTAAAATTTGTATAATTACACATTTAGTCCTTGTTACTTTTTTATTATATCAATTTAGTCCTATTTTAATTTTAATTTTAATAAATAATAAAATTAATTAACCAATCAGGTGGGGACCCATAGTTGGGTGGTCACTGGAGTAATTTACCCTGAAAAAAAAAATTAACTGCACACCTAGCACAAACAAAGTTTTAGAAAAACACACCAAATGTCATTGATATGTTAGAAGATGTTTCTTGAGAAAATTTCGTGACAGGTTTAGTAAAGAAAATAAAAGATAATAATAATAATAATAATAATAATAATAATAATAATAAGAGAGAGAAAAATTAAGACTACAGAACACTAGAAAACTGCAACAACATTTATATGTTATCTAGCTCTAGTTGCCAGCATCAGTTTCAAACACAATTCCCAGGAACAATTAAACAGAGCAAAGAGTAGCAAAACTTAAAACCCCGATCTGCAGTTAATCCAAGGGCCACTCTGTTTAACTCCAAACTGTAATGAAAAAGCTATAATCCTTGTCTGCTTCGTCTAATTCGGTTTAAACGAACCTAGTTTTAAACTCTAGCCCTCTTGCTACTGCAACTTGGGCACTTATACTGCTTGATGTGCTCTGCCTTCACAGGTGTAATCTTCACACATTTGCCATGGAACCATCTCTCGCACACATCACAGCAAATCCAGAATTCATCAGCGCCATAGCTCTCACCACATGCCCCGCAAGTCGCACCCTGTTCTTCGTCTTCTTCATCTTCCCCACTTTCTTCCTGATCCTTAGGTGGAGGAGACATTTTTACCACCTTACTCTCGGATTCAGATTGACGTGACTGCAAACGGCAAGGATATGAAAGGTGATCTCAAACACGAGAGACACATATACAAGGAATAAAAACAGAAAAGAAAACAAGTTCAATTTTGGAACTTGGTACCACTTTAGCACTTGATTTGCTTTTGCTACTGCTGTTGTGATTAGCATATTGGTCCTTGGGTTGTTTGACATTTCCTGTCACAACTTCAAAGATGGTCGGAAGTTCGCTTATCATCCGGAAAAGCCTTTTCCTGCCAAAAAAATCCATTTACAACAATATTAGCAATATCAAATCGACTAATTCACTGGATAAGGTAATGTCAAGGCCCATTGGTCTATTTTTTGTGTACATATCATTCAAGTATAGTATAGGAAAACTGTCAGAAAGAACCCTCTCCCACACTCTCACAAACTCAAGTACCTTAGGGCAGGGGAGCATGCATGTGTAAACGGCGGCAGGTAAATACAGATGTGTGTCACCATCACCGAGATTATGGGAAAAGGTATTTAATACTTTCTTTTATTCAACAAAAGAAAAACAACAACTATAGGTGTCAAATTAAGAGATGGCAGGTGAGAAATGGTATTGTTCCACACATTCCCATCAAACAGGACCTTTCCCTTTTCTCTCACAGCCGCCTCTCATGCTTACTTTTTTTTTTAATTTTCCGGTCGGATAAGCTTCCTCAACATTGCCACTGCAATGCAATAATGGAACGAAGAACTTGTTTTGCTTCTTTCCAAAAATACAACAAATCTAAATTCCGAAACGTGTTAAATATTCCATCCCTAAGCAAGTTCAATCCTATTGATCATTAAACACTGCATATTCACATTGCTTTGAGTTTTTTTTTTTTTTGAATGGCACATTGCTTTGAGTTAACTGGACACGAGTTGGGAAACATGTAGAGTAGTGTGATCCTAAATGTTTGTCTATGGCAAAATGGACTCCCAGAACAGATTTCTCAGGCAAAACAACCAGAATACAGCAACGGGGCTCCATGGTCTGCAACTAGATTTCTTTCTTGAACTTGATTTTCTCTTCCTTGACCTCTATCACATCCACCCATGGCTTAATAACAAACACTAATATAAATTTAGAATCTAGTTAAGCTCCATAGCTAAAAATTCGGTATGGTTTAGGGAGAAGCAATAGCAATTGAAAGAAATAAGGTTGAAAGACAATAAGATAGAAGTTGGAACTCTTGAAAATGTAGGGTGATAACACCTCTAGGCTTTGTCTATTAATTCAAAGAAAACAATACTAATGTTATGGTTGTAATATTTTACAGCTTATTTCTACTAGGGTGAAAATAAATTTTTAAACCTAGGACTAGATTTAAACCCTAAAGATAACTTATAATCCTAGTTATCTATCTAGATATCTAATAATAAATAAATAAGACATAATAAAAATAAAAGTTTACTAATAACTCTTGTGTCATATCACTTCTCTTTAACAGGAAAAATAATAGTCAAATCACTTTATGGGTGAGTAAATATTTAGAACACTCTATTCAATATTTCATATCAAAGGAATGTAAGCCTTTATTCAACATTACATGATATTAGTCCAGTAGTAAAATGGAATACAACACCTCATTAGCATTTTGGCATCCAGACTCGACTCTAGTACTCCCTCTCAAGATCCAAACTACACTCTCCGCTCTCGAACTTCGGAACATGAAAATTATAAAAAGTAAACAAGACAGCCACTTCCTCAACTGCTAGAAAGTAAGCTTAGACAAACAAGTAGGCAAAGTTCTAGAGTCTCTGCCAACGTGCCTATTTACAAAATTTAAAGCAAACAAGCATGCAAAAGTAAAGATAAAATGAAGATTAGCAAACTTCCCACAACTTTGTACATTTAGTATTGCATAGTCCTTTATAAATTTTGTGCTTTTAAAAGTTGACCAATCAAATTGGAAACCTGTCAAGTAAATTTGAAATGAACTCATTTGAAGAGAACTTGGGTATTGGATTTCAATATTGGTACATGCAAATAGAATAACACAGTAAGCACTAATTTTAAAATTAAACCATGATATTGTAGCAATTGAGCTGTGCAAATAGACACTCAATGTTTCAATAGTTGAAAAAAAAAGCAAGTATACCTCTCATTCTTGCCAAATGCAAATCGTGCACCAAAATAGAAGGCAACAGCAAGCAACCACGAATCACTATGAACTGCTACCAATGATATCCAGTCCTTCTCTTGCATCCCATCCCTAGCAAAGTTTATCCCCAGCACAGGCTCTGGAATCTCAGGAGGCACCTCCTCAACAGGCAAGTTAACTTCCCATGTCTCATTTGGAAGTCCATATAAGCATAAGTTCTCCTTCTCTGCAAATAAATTTAATACATTTGGAAAAGAAATGTAAAACCAGAATTTTCACAGATCTAACATGCTCAAATGAATCACAACATACAGCAAGCTAACAACCTTTTAAGTAGTAAGGTTGCATCAAGGTGAAAATATTCAATGAAAGAAAAAAAAATTCTAGTAACATATAAATATAATCAGGAAGAAAATAAAGATTTAATTTAATCAAAACAGACATGAACATCACATTGCAATAGTGGTTTGTCCAGTAGAATCAGAAATCAAACTAGTCTTGGGAGCTAAAATTTAAGAATAAATCCACAATACCATGTGTATTACAGTAAGCAACATTTTGAAGTCAAGTAATTTTCGAGTGTAAATGAAGAAAAGAAACATTACATTTCCATTATAAGTTCAACAGAGTAATTTAGTTAAAGAATTATATGACAAATACAGAAACTCAAGCAAAACATGTTACCTTACAACCATGACATATTTATGGAAAGATAAAGCCAAGAAAGAAATCAGAGGTTCACAGAACTGAAGATCAAACTTAAAATTGCAAATTCAAGAACAAGACATTAGACAATTTATCCGACCACTCAGCCATCATGCAAGAAAAAACAAATAAATAACAGCTTTCAGTAAATACATTTGACAGTGAGATTCTCATATCAGCTTTCTCTGTTTCCACAACAGGATAAAAGATCAGAAAATCCAACAAAAATAGACACAATCAATGCTGCAACAATTAGAAGGAAATGCAGAAAAGAGCAACCCACCAGGATCACACTGTTGGTAGAAATTGTCAACATCTGCCATGAAAACCCAAACCCATTACTTGAATTAGCTCGTAATTTCGAGATTTAAAGAATAAAACAAATATATACAACAGCAACATCAATAAAGAAAGAAAGGAGAGGGAACCAGTGGTGAGAGCCTTAATCAAGCCAGAGCGTCTGCCCCTAAAGTCGTTGAAGACATCTTCTACAGTTTTGGGTACCCCTTCCATTCGCTTTGTCAATTTCTCTTTTAAAATTTTCCCCTATCTAACCCTAACTGAATTATATTGAAACACAATTGAAACAGTAAGAAGAGTGGACAAACTACAAAATTACATCCGGGTGTTTCAAATAGAGTTTGGGAGCAGGAAATCAAAATTAAAGGGAATCAGAATTAGGGTTATCGGAGGATTTAGTTAAATTTTAGGGTAAACTACACAGTTATCATTGAACTATTGATTTTTTTTATTTAGTCACTGAAATATATTTGTTTGACAAAATCATCACTAATATTACATTTTTTTTCTATTTTGGTCAATAGCTATTAAATTTCCCGAAGATAGTGACATTACATGATAAAAATAATTTTAGTCCCAAAGCATATTGTAGAACTAATGTTTTGATATAATAATTGAAAAATGTTTTGGACTGATTTAAAAAGTATTTAAAACATTTCCAAAGTCCAAACAACTTGAAATAATATTTAAGGAATTTTTCATAAAGGTTTTTCATGTTTTCAAAGGCCAATTTTAACAAAACTGACCAAGTGTTTCGAAACACCTTAGGGCGTTTCGAAACAGGTGCCTCCAGTGGCCAAAACGTTTCGATACTCGTATCGAAACGGGGCCAGCGTTTCGAAACAGGCTAGGCCGTTTCGATACGCCCACGTGGCACTGGCCACAACGGTCATAAACCCCAACGGCTCTTTCCCAACTAACTTTTAAATGCAGGTCGTTTCGATACGGGCTTATAGCGTTCCGATACGGGTTCCGAAACGGCAAGGGGGTGTTTCGAAACGGGTACCCTGACAGACTGCAACGGCTCTTTCTATATTGAGGGTGTTTCGAAACGGCTTCGAGTGTTTCGAAACGGGGAGCTGCAGACTGCATTTATGGAAGGAATTAAAGGCTCCAACGACTCTATTTCAACCCCAACGGTCCTAAACGGCTATAAACTCAATTGGGAGTATAAAAGGGACCTCCAAGCATCAAGAGAAGGCTAATGCTTCAATTGTCAATCAACAAATGATCAAAGATTGTCTTAGAGCTTAAATTGTCATTTATTGTATAGACAAACACTAGTGAGCCAAAATTGTCAAATTTGCTCAAGTGTTTTAGGCTTTGGGTGAGTGCTTCATTGTGCAAACAAACACCTATTAGAGGGTTTAAGTTTGCTTTATTTATCTCTTTGTAAAAGAGGGTTTTGATCAAGGCTTGGGTAGAAGCTTGATCGGTTGTAAGGGTTTCCTCCTAATCCTAGAAAAGGGGACGAATCAATTAGTGGATTGATTGTGAAATCCTTAGTAGGAAGCTAAGGTAGTGGATGTAGGTGCTTGTTAGAAGGCCGAACCACTATAAATCTTTGTGTCTTTAATCTTTCTAGCTTCCACAACCCTTCCACCCAAATATCCACCTCTCCACCACTTGGTGAGCTAAATTGGTTGATCGAATCGAGCTCCACACAACCCAACAATTGGTATCAGAGCTTGGCTCAATCGAAGAGGATTAACATCCTATTGAGAAGATCCGGCAAGCTCGATCACATATTCATCAACCGGCTCAAATGGCACAATCTATCGACAAACCGCCTTTCTTTGACGGAGCTCACTATGCCCATTGGAAGACAAAGATGAAATTCTTCATCAAATCAAGAGATTACAAGCTATGGGATGTAGTTGAAGATGGTCCGTTTGTGCCTAAAAGAAGCAAAGCGGAGTGGAGTGCCGACGATCGCAAGAAGATGGAGCTAAATTGCAAAGCCTTGCACATTCTATTTTGTGCATTTGGTCCATCCATCTATGAGAACATGTCTTCTTGTGAGAGTGCCAAGGAGGTATGGGACAAGCTTGAAGTCACATACGAGGGGACAAATGAAGTCAAGGAGACCAAGATTGGGCTCCTAACCTTGGAGTATAAGAACTTCAAAATGGATCCGGAAGAGAACATCGAGAAGATGTTTGATAGGTTCTCCACCATCACCAATGGTCTCAAAGGCTATGGAGAAGCCATCCCGGAGGAGAAGCTTGTTCGAAAGCTCATCTACTCACTTCCCGAGTCTTGGGACTCAAAGAGGACCGCCATCATCGAAGCCAAAAATTTGAAGACTTTGAAGCTTGATGAACTCATGGGGTCACTCCTTACTCATCAAATCATGAAGAAGAACAAAGAGGATGAGAAGAAAAGGGAAGAAATAAGAGCTATGGGAGAGAAGAAACTCAAAGGGCTTGGCATCAATGCAAGTGCCATGGCTCTCAAATCCTCCACTTGCCATCATGTTTACTCAAGTGAAGAGGAGGATGGAGAAGAAGAGATAGTTCATCTCTTCAAGAAGTGTGCCCCGTTCATGAAGAAAGCCTTGAGAGAGCTTGAACGAGAACCTAAGAGAAAGGAGAGGGCAAGCACTTCAAGCCATAAGAAGAAGGCACATTTGGCTACTTGGAGTGATGAAGACTCCACCGACGATGAACAAGCCAACCTTTGCCTTATGGCCATCGAAGAAGATTCAAGGGTAACTTCTAATTCATCTACTTCATGTTCTTATTCCTTTGATGAATTACAAGATGCCTATGATGATTTGGTTTTAGATTTTAAAAGCCACATTTTGAAAAACAAAAAATTGGTTTCAAAGTTAAAAATT
The DNA here is from genome assembly GCA_030270665.1 of Hibiscus trionum. Lineage (NCBI taxonomy): Eukaryota > Viridiplantae > Streptophyta > Magnoliopsida > Malvales > Malvaceae > Hibiscus > Hibiscus trionum. The sequence continues at coordinate 5,772,108 of BSYR01000016.1, forward strand.
CAAAATGATTTGCTTTCTAAAACCAAACTTGAACTTGAAGCAAAACTTGAAGAGTTTGAATTGAAATGTCTTGATTTACAAAAATTGCTTCAAAAAGTTCAAGAAGAAAAAGATTTGATTTCCAAGGAACTTGAAAAGAAAAACAATTTTGGAAAATAAAATTTTTATGTTAGACAATCTAGTGCCCCTAGATTTGTAAATGGAAAATGTTTTAGAAGTGTTTGGGTCCCAAAAGGACTTAATACTTCAACTAAAAGGGATGAAATTGAAAAATAGATTCCAAAGGGGACTAAATTTTGTGCAACTAACGTTTATGGATCCAAAGCAATTCGGATACCAAAAGTCACTTGATTGTCTATTCTAGGTGTGATGGATATGTTCAACAAGTCAAACATTGAGGGGGAGCTCCATACACACAAGAAAGAACACTTGAAGAAGGAAGGCTTCACATCCTCCCTTGGGTTCAAGTGTTGGTAAAATTTCTAGTTGTTTTGATTTTATTAGTCTTATTTTTATTTAATTCAACTAGATGATCATATATGTTGGACTAACATTTCAATGATGCCTTGAGTAAGGGGGAGCCATTTTAAAACCAAATTCTTACTTTTGTCAAATTTTTTTACCTCTATTGTTATTTTTGAACTTAATGTTTTAAATCTTTTTGATATAACAAAAAGGGGGAGAAATGGTTTGAAAAATTGAATTTTCAAAATGAATAAGGGGGAGCCTTATGTGAATTAAAATTTTATTCTCTTATTCACATTTTATAAGTTAAAGGGGGAGAATTCCAAACAATTTTTCAAGTGGTTTTATTATATCAAAAAGGGGGAGATTGTAGAACTAATGTTTTGATATAATAATTGAAAAATGTTTTGGACTGATTTAAAAAGTATTTAAAACATTTCTAAAGTCCAAACAACTTGAAATAATATTTAAGGAATTTTTCATAAAGGTTTTTCATGTTTTCAAAGGCCAATTTTAACAAAACTGACCAAGTGTTTCGAAACACCTTAGGGCGTTTCGAAACAGGTGCCTCCAGTGGCCAAAACGTTTCGATACTTGTATCGAAACGGGGCCAGCGTTTCGAAACAGGCTAGGCCGTTTCGATACGCCCACGTGGCACTGACCACAACGGTCATAAACCCCAACGGCTCTTTCCCAACTAACTTTTAAATGCAGGTCGTTTCGATACGGGCTTATAGCGTTCCGATACGGGTTCCGAAACGGCAAGAGGGTGTTCCGAAACGGGTACCCTGACAGACTGCAACGGCTCTTTCTATATTGAGGGTGTTTCGAAACGGCTTCGAGCGTTTCGAAACGGGGAGCTGCAGACTGCATTTATGGAGGGAATTAAAGGCTCCAACGACTCTATTTCAACCCCAACGGTCCTAAACGGCTATAAACTCAATTGGGAGTATAAAAGGGACCTCCAAGCATCAAGAGAAGGCTAATGCTTCAATTGTCAATCAACAAATGATCAAAGATTGTCTTAGAGCTTAAATTGTCATTTATTGTATAGACAAACACTAGTGAGCCAAAATTGTCAAATTTGCTCAAGTGTTTTAGGCTTTGGGTGAGTGCTTCATTGTGCAAACAAACACCTATTAGAGGGTTTAAGTTTGCTTTATTTATCTCTTTGTAAAAGAGGGTTTTGATCAAGGCTTGGGTAGAAGCTTGATCGGTTGTAAGGGTTTCCTCCTAATCCTAGAAAAGGGGACGAATCAATTAGTGGATTGATTGTGAAATCCTTAGTAGGAAGCTAAGGTAGTGGATGTAGGTGCTTGTTAGAAGGCCGAACCACTATAAATCTTTATGTCTTTAATCTTTCTAGCTTCCACAACCCTTCCACCCAAATATCCATCTCTCCACCACTTGGTGAGCTAAATTGGTTGATCGAATCGAGCTCCACACAACCCAACACATATACATTTCATCAACTTGGTCCTCATGTTTTAGAGTTTAACTTTATATTTAATAATTTGGCCCTCTCAATGTCACTTTCACTTTTTTTTCAAAAACAACTATCTTCTTCACTTAAAAATTATATTGTAATCGTTAACTTTTATGGTCGGCTTCTCTGATGAGATACTTTGATCATCTTTCAAACAAAAATATACTTTTTTCTTATCGAATTGAAACTTTAGAAGTATTTTGCTTTCTTTAGTCTTTATTTTTTCTTTTACGGACTTATACATCTGTTGAAAAAAAAAGAACATGATTAATTTAGAAATTTAACGGTCAATGACAAAATATAAAAAAATGTAACCATATTAATGATTTTATAAAAAAATTAATTAAGTGACCAAAATAGGACCAATTAAATTGTTGTAGTATTGTTAATCCCAATAAAAAAGGTTGGTATAGCACATTAAAGTTTTCTTCCCGAAGGAAATTTTAATTTTTTTTTTTGATGGGTAAAGGTGGCCTCGTTAAAAACCCCCCTCATATCGAACGACATAAAAATATATCATTCGAAAGCGGAAGGGGGAAAAGAGTGCCGATAAATATTATTAATAGTTATGATAAAAACAATTACAATGCGAAAGTTGCTGCCCAAGCGAAATAAAACCTATTACAACGAAGCTCTCCCTCAAGAAACAAACGGCTAAATACTCAGCACCCTAGCCTATACCCCTCTTAGCAAGAGAATCGGCTTCAGTATTGGCATGCCTTGGGATAAATCTAAAGCAACAACCTTTGTTAGCGCCCAGGATTACTATCTCTTGAATCAATTCTTTGAACTAGAGAGGACACAAAGAAGGATTGGAAATCCAATCGAAAATTACTTTACAATCACCTTCCGCAATAATTCTGTAGTTTTTGCACGCATCGAGGGAGTTAACCAAGATTAGGCCGAATTTAAGAGCAAGCAATTCAGCAATGATAGCAGGCCCAGCACTTATATTTTTGCTGAAAGACGAGATAGTTTCACCCAAATGATTCCGAATAATCCCGCCTATCCCTCCAGCACTCCCATTGTTAGCCATAGCTCCATCAAAGTTCAATTTCAAGAATCCCATCGGAGGAACTGACTATAATTGGATTGAAGAGAGCGAAGCCGGCCGGTCAGCGCAAGCCGGATTATTCGTGATAGACTCTATTGAAGCCGAAGCAGCCGGGAATTTTGCTTTGTACCATGATGCTAGTCTCACTCGAGCGACAAACGAGAGATTAATGCTATCAAATGACCCACCTTTGAAGAGAATCTCATTCCTAGAAAGCCATATAGACCACAAAACCACAGCCGGGATGAAATTCCAGATGGACTCCTCAGATTTATTCGGGTAAGCATCCGACCAGTATTGCAACAGAGAGCCAACATCCTGGGGCAAAGCCATATTGACATTCCAGTAAGCAGCGAACTTCATCCATAAACACCAAGCAAACGAGCAAGAGATAAAGAGATGGAGAATAGTTTCCGATTTTTGCGCGCACAGGGGACACATATCTGTGGTGATTGAAGGGACTCCTCTTCTAATCAATTCCGCACGAACCAGAATACTCCTTTTCATGACCTGCCACATAAAAAATTCCACCTTAGGTGGAACCTTACCAATCCAGATCAGTTTTTTCCAAAATGAGCCGTTAGACGATGGAGGAAAGAAAGAGTTATAGCAATTTTTGGCCGAGAATGGGGCCAATTCCAGCGCCAAACCACATAAGACAATCAGAATTCATGTCGGACGGCGGAAAATTATTGAGAAGAGTCAAAAGATCGATCCATTGGGAAACTTCCCAATCAAAAAGTCTCCTTCGAAGTTCTATGTTCCACGACCATTTATTATTTAGTTTGACCCCAAAGTCTGCTATTTTCCCTGACTTATTAGTGGAGAGAACAAATAAGCGCAGAAATCGAACCTGAAGCGGATCTTCCCCTATCCAATGGTCTGACCAGAAAAGAATGGAATTGCCGTCCCCGACTTGTCTGCGTAAATAATATTGCATAGTTGTACCCACTGTGTCATTGCTCGAAAAGGAGTTTACCACTCCTTTCCAAATCCACGAGATATAAGGGGATCTAGAGGGAGAAGGGAGCAGTGAAGACAAGTCTAAATTGTATTTCGAGCAGATTACTTTCTTCCACAAGCTGTCTTTTTCCGAAGAGAACTTCCAAATCCATTTCCCAAGCAAGGCTCTGTTCTGGAGATTTAGATTTTTAACCCCTACGCCACCTTCCGAGATTGGAGCGCAAATATCTCGCCAATTAACCCAGTGAATTTTCCTTTGAGAGTCTCGACATCCCCATAAGAAATTCGCCATCAAACTGTTTAGCTTCCTGAATACTGCATTTGGCATTTTAAAGATGGAGAGGAAGTACGTGGGGAGCGAGGTTAGAACTGATTTTATCAGAGTTAATCTTCCACTGTAAGATAGATTGATTGACTTCCAGCTTGATAAACCTTCAATGAACTTTTTGATCACCGGATCCCAAAGAGAGACCGAGTTTCTTGTGGGACCCAGAGGAAGGCCCAAGTATTCCGAAGGGAATTTCCCCACCGCGCAACCGATAATTTTAGCCCAAACTGAGGTCTGGTCATCTAAAAGATTGATACCAAAAAGTCTGCATTTCGAAAGGTTTAGTTGCAAACCTGAGGCTACTTCAAAGACTCTAAGTGTTCTTTTGACATTCAGAATTTCTGTCAATGAGGCACTGCAGAAAACTATTAGGTCGTCTGCAAATTGAAGGTGGGATAACTTAATAGAGTGCTCACCTCGACCAATCAAGAAGCCATTAAACAGGCCAGAACCAGTGGCTTTAACTAGCATAAGATTCAGCGCTTCACCAACTACATTGAAGAGAAAAGGTGAAAGAGAACACCCTTGTCTTAGGCCCCTAGACAAATGGAACCGAGGGGTAGGGGACCCATTGACGAGAACTGATATAGAGGCCGTAGAGATGCATTTCCAAATCCAAGAGCACCATTTGTCACCGAATCCCATTTCCTTTAAAACACGAATCAGAAATTTCCAATCCACCGAGTCGAAGGCCCTTCGGAAGTCTATCTTGAATACTAGACCTTTCAGTCCTTTTTTCTTGACATAGTCAATTCCTTCATTTGCAATAAAGGAACAATCGAGAATTTGGCGACCCGGGATAAAAGCAAATTGATTCTTGCTGATGACAGTGTCAACACAGAGCCGAAATCTTCGAGCCAGCACCTTGGATATAATTTTATAAATACCACCTACCAAACTAATAGGACGGAAGTCTTCAATCGAAACAGGACAATTTTTCTTAGGGATCAATGTGATGAAGGAGTGATTAATACCTTCTTCCCAATCAAGACCCCGGTGAAAGTCCTCAAAAATCTTCAGCAAGTCGCCTTTCAAATTTACCCAAAACTTCTTGAAGAATCCCATGGTGAATCCATCGGGTCCGGGAGCGCGTGAGCTATCAGAGGAAGAAATTGCCTCCCATATTTCCTCCTCCGAAAAGGGACTCTCCAGAATCAGCTTCTGGTTAAGCGAAATTTTATTAAAGTCTAACTGTAATTCATTAACTTCAATAGTGGCCTTTTTAATTTTTTAAAGTTACAGCTATTGTCAATGCCATATTTTTTATTAATGGAACAGTCGTCGATCAATCCCAACGGTGAGAAAAATTAGTTTTGCCAAAAGTATAATATAATTTAGTTTCAAGTTGATCTGATGGCTAACACAATTACATATGTGTAAGATAATTTTAATCTTTCAAACATATTTATACGAATTAATTCTTTAGTGTCAACATGTCTCTGACTATAAACTATATTTGCTTACACAACAATTACCACTAATTAATATATTATTACAATGTAATAAATTGATTTTAAATTATTACAATGATTGGTGAACTAGTAAATTTAAATTTTTGGATCTGTACGTTATTGGACCTCACCCTTTATTCCAATTCTGCCATGCATCGACTCTGCAACTCTCACTTAGTTGGCAATTTTGGGCTGTTTCGAGGTTTTTTGCACTATTTTTCAGCTTCAGATTTCTTGCAATAGTTCAAGTCTGCACTGCAGGTTTTGATTATTTTTTTTTGTTACATTAGATGATGTTTTATGAGAGTGGAAAGTTTTTATAAATAAAAACTACGGTATTTTGTAATAATTTAGAGAGAAAAAATTATTTTTTGGGTTTTTGTAAAGGCGCTTGAGTTTGGGTCTTCGGATATAAACATCATTATCTTTTTCACTGAGACTATTTATGGGATTAGAAAAATTGTTCGTATTAAATTTGTATAAGGAGCCATGCTACATGATGTTTTAAGTTGACCAACAACCAGTTGGTCTAGTAAGATGAGACGATAGATTCCTTAAGCAATGTCAATGATTCGAGTTCTGACGTTGTGAATAGAGCAAGTTGAGTTTAGAGAATCGTTCTTATAATGAACTTCTGCTGTACTCGATCCAGCTTAGTCAAACAATAAATTAGATACCGATAATTATGTCAAAAATGATGTTTTAACGTGACTAAAGTATATATAAATAGACTATTGATAGCAAAAGCTAAAGTGTACAAATCAATAGACTCTTGATAGAAAAACCTAAAGTTTAATTTGAAAAAAATATATTAAAAGGGCTAATGAAATTTTTCTAATAGTATTAAGGTGATTATACACTCAAATTAAATATATATATATATATATTATTTTTTAAAATTGGAAATTTTGTGAATATGTTTTTGAAAAAAATGGAAATAATTAAGTAATTAAATATAAACTTCTAGATAGTCTTCCAAGACTTGGATCCGAAGTAATATCAATAATTGAAAATCTAGTACTGGAGTCGTTGGTCAGATATTGTGCCTGATATGGTTGACTGATTTTGTCAACTGGTGTGGTGTTTTACTTGCAGGGGAAATTACAAAAGATGTCACTTAATTGTGGGTAAGATTATATTTAGGTCACACAATTATTAAAATTATTAAAAGTTACATTTGGGTCACTTAATTACGGGTAAGATTATATTTGGATCACTCAATTAGTAAAGGTTAAACTTGGGTCACTAATTATGGGTAATGTTACATTTGTGTCACCCTTCATATTTAAAAAAATACATCAACTTAGTCATTTTTTCTTCCAAATCACGTGTATATCCTCGTTAACACTAGAATACTTCATTTGAAATCATTAATTAATCTTATTCATATATATATATATATATATATATATATATATATATAATTGAGGTTGCGGTCGCGGTTTCGGATGCGGCGGTTACGGCCGTTGTGGCATGATTTTTCTCTAAAATATAACTATGATTCTAGATGTGGTTGCGGTTTGCGGTGTTACGGAGACCTCCAAAATCGTTACGATGCGGCCGCAATTTAATACTATGATTAGATATGAGGGGTGATCCAAATATAACCTTACCCATAATTGAGTGACTCAAGTGTAACTTTTAATAATTGAATGACCAAATATAACCTTACCCATAATTGAGTGACCCAAATATAACCTTTAATAATTATATGACCCAAATGTAACGTTACTCATAATTGAGTGATTTCTGTTGTAGTTTACCCTTACTTGCTACGCACAAAAAAGATTCCACTCAAGTGGAAGCCCGACAAATGTGCGGACCAAGCAACTAATGTAACCTTACGCATGGTCTTGCATCAGTAGCCATGTATATAATTCAACTCCACACATGCCTCCTCTTACATTTCACTTTCCACTCTTCCTTCTTTTCTACTCCCGTTTCCATGGGTTCCCAATCCCACCACCCTCACTTTGTGCTGTTCCCTTTCATGGCCCAAGGCCACTTGATCCCCATGGTCGACATCGCTCGATTGTTGGCACAGCGTGACGTGATCGTCACGATAGTTACGACACCACATAATGCAGACAGAGTCCGGAAAACAATCGACCGAGCCGTCGAATTAGGCCACCCCATCCGTCTGGTGCAGCTCCGATTCCCTGGCGAAGAATTCGGACTGGCGGACGGGGTTGAGAATGTAGACATGATACAGTCAATGGAGGACATGTACAGATTCTTTGATGCGGCAAACAGTGTGGACGAAGTAGTGGGGGAGGTATTCGAGAAGCTAACACCGCGCCCCAATTGCATCATTTCGGACATATGTCTACATTATACACTCAAAGTTGCTACCAAGTTTCAGATTCCGAGGATATGGTTCCATGGAACATGTTGCTTCTGTTTTCTCTGTATTCACAACATAAAGTCCTCCAAGATTCTCGAGACCATAACATCTGATCACGAATGCTTCGCGATGCCAGGCTTGACCGAAAGGGTCGAATTCACTAAACACCAGCTCCCGAATAACCATGATGAAGCGTGGAAGGACATTTTTGTTCCGATAGACGAAGCCAACGAAGCATCGTACGGGGTTATCGTAAACAGTTTTGAAGAGCTGGAGCCGACGTATGTCGAAGAATATGCGAAGATAACGAAAACATGGTGCATCGGTCCGGTTTCTCTGAGCCACAAAAACGAATCCGACAAGGCTGGAAGAGGTAACAGAGCTTCAATCGACGAGCAACAATGTCTGAAGTGGCTTGATTCTCAAGAAACCGGCTCCGTAATTTATGCTTGCCTCGGAAGCAGCAGCACGATGAAGTGGCCGGAACTTAAAGAGTTGGGGTTGGGCTTAGAGGCATCGAACAAGCCATTCATTTGGGTCCTAAGAGGAAACAACGACGCATCAAACCAAGTGGCAGAGTGGATTAAAGAGGATGGATTTGAGGAAAGAAGCAAAGGGAGAGGGGTTGTAGTAAAGGGATGGGCGCCTCAAATACTCATTCTGTCACACCCGGCAGTAGGAGGGTTCTTAACACATTGTGGTTGGAATTCAACAATCGAAGGCATTTCGGCCGGCGTCCCGTTGTTGACATTGCCACTCTTTGCAGACCAGTTTACCAACGAGAAACTTGTAGTACAATTACTGAAGATCGGAGTGAGCGTCGGAGTCGATACACCTACGGTCCGAGGAGACGAGAAATCTGGGTTCAAGTTGAAGAAAGAGCATGTTCGAAACGCAATAGAGAAATTGATGGATGAAGGAAATGAAGGCATTGAGAGAAGAAAACGAGTTGAAGAGTTAAAAGAGAAGGCAAAGGAAGGTGTAGAAGTGGGTGGATCTTCTTATCTTAACATGACACGATTAATCGAAGATGTTATGCAACAATCTTCAAAATGCGTTTGAATTTGGTATAATAAGAACCACAAACTTTCTAATAATATAATAAAACATGTAACATGTATCATGTGGAAGGGTGATTGAATCAGTTGATATAGTTTCTATAGCTTATTTTGATTTTGTTTTTTTAATTGGTCAAAATGGTTAGAAAATCGTTCCAAGAATTAAAATAAAGAATAAAATAAAACAATTATTATATTATTACTAAAATAAAACAATTATTACCAGGTTTTCATTTTTCTTTTATTTTTTTGCATTTTAAATATTGGTAAAGATATCGACTAAATTGAACACAATGTGAACTTTGGAGTTCAAACAGTGAAGCCTAAGGAGCTTAAGAACTAGTGGTGTGATTTCATCATTTTGGCTATAAACTAATATGTTCGCGAACGTTACATGAACATGTTTACGAACGTTAAACGAACATGTTTGTGAACATATAAATGAATACGTTCGCAAACATTAAACGAACATGTTCGTGAATGCTAAAGAAACGAACATGTTTGTGAATGCTAAATAAACGAACACAAACACCTTCAAAAATAAATAAACGAACACGATGTTGTAAATTTAAATAAACATGAACCGAACATGAACACCTTCAAAAATAAATAAACGAACACGAACAGATTTTTGTTCGTTCAAACTCAGTTCATTTATACCCTTAACTACAGAGATCACGAACTGTAACCTTACATATTTTCTATCATCAAAAACTAGGTTGAAAATAAAGAGAAACTTTTGTGTGTGATTAAACCTCGTAGGTTTACACGGTATATACAAGGGTTTCACGTAGGAGAATTATTGGAAAGATAATATTCAGGAATTATGGAGCCATTAATGCTATATATTATCGTATATTCTTATGTGAATTAAAGTAGCATTAACTGAAATAATGTATAAATTAAAGGAGTCATTAATATAATATATTATCATATATTTGTCATTTTAATTAATAGATTATATAATTTATTTAAGGAAACTTTTTTCGAATTTAGGCTAAAATATTCAAAATCTCCCAACCAATCAAAACATTTGCTTCGCCTAATGTCATAACAACTTGAGTTATTTTATAAAATTAAGTTAGGTCTTTTATATAAGGATGAGTCTACCACGTGCGACGAACACCGATGAACACCACTAATGATGAACACCGTTGAACACCATTAAATTAATTAATAAAAATTTAAAATTTCAAGGACCCATCATACAATTAATAATTATTTTTAAAAATTCAATTAAATCATTTTTTATATATATTAAAATTTTATTTTTTAATAAGGGTAAACTATATATTTAGTACCTCACATATTTCTGTATTTCTATTGAACCCTCATTATTTAAATATTATTTTAATTTGACCCTATTCTTTATAAAAAAATGATTTAACCCTTAACCCTTAACCCTTAACCCTCAACCTAAAACCCTAAACTATTAAACCTTAAATCCTTAAACTCTTAAACCTATACCCTAAATCATATACCATATAAAAATAATTTCACCATCATCGATTCAATTCAATTCAATGAATTGTTGAATTCTCCTAAAAAATTCAATTAAATTATTTTTTATATATATCAAAATTAATTAAACTCGAATCTCTTAAAACTAACACTATCATCTTATTCGAGATGAAGAGGTCATTACCTCCGCAGGAAAATTATGGCCAAATGATATAATTATTTTAAACTTCCTAGATGATATAATAAACATAGTTATACCTTGGTAAAGCATAAAGCAGAAAACCCAAGGTTTTTTTTATAAAATAAATCAACAATTTATTCAACTTTTAATCAAACGAATTAGTAACCAATCCGATCACAAACACAAGTAGTACAGTACAAAAACAGAAAAATCACCAGTATTTTACGATATAATACAGTAGAATTTCAAATTTTCCCGGAAAAAAAATAATAAAACTCAGAATTTTGCTTTCTCAAACTTGGAAAGGACAATGCTAATTCTTCAAATCCTCATCCGCAACTTTCCCATTCCTCTGTTTCAACGACCCGCCATTGCCAACCAAGGTTAAAGCAGTCGATATGTTATTGACAGCATTTCACATTAGAATAACAGGAAGAATCCGAATATTTAAGTGTGATCAGTGAAATATATTTGATATATATATAAAATAATTTAATTGAATTGAATTTTTAGGAGAATTTAACAATTCATTGAATTGAATTGAATTGAATCGATGATGGTGAAATTATTTTTAATGATATATGGTTTAGGGTATAGGTTTAAGAGTTTAATGGTTTAAGGTTTAAGAGTTTAGGGTTTAAGAGTTTAGGGTTTTAGGTTGAGGGTTAAGGGTTAAATTATTTTTTATAAAGAATAGGGTCAAATTAAAATAATATTTAAATAATGAGGGTTCAATCGAAATACGAAAATAGGTGAGGTACTAAATATATAGTTTACCCTTATTAAAAAATAAAATTTTAATATATAAAAATAATTTAATTGAATTTTTTTAAAATAATTATTAATTGTATGATGGGTCATTGAAATTTTAAATCTTTATTAATTAATTTAATGGTGTTCATCAGTGTTCATCGTTAGTGGTGTTCATCAATGTTCGTCGCCCGTTGTAGAATTTTCTTTTATATAAACATATATCATACTTAGTATCCTACCAATATGGATTATAAGCTTTTATTTTTCATTAACACAATTCACAAGTAACTTATTTTGAGCATCGATTTCTTATTCATCACTCAATCGTCTTCGACATATGAGATATCGTTGTAAAGGTCTCATAAAATAGAATATAAAATCATAATTTTATGATTCGAAACTTCACATTTACTCCTTAAAAATATTCCTCAAAGTTTTCAATTTATCATATTTTCCTGATAAAAATATGCTAAGGTTCTTATATTCTTCGTATATTTGGAATTTAGTTTTTTATTAGGGTAAATTACACCATTATCACCGAATTATTGCATATTGTCTATTTTGGTCACCGAACTAATTTTTTTAACAAAATAGTCACTAACATTACGTTTCTTTATCACTTGGACATTGACCATTAAAAAAATTAACAACGATGTTGACGTAAATTTTTTTACTTTTTTTATTTTCAACATCATCTTTTCTCTCATTATCATCATTTTATGTCTTATTTTTAAAATTATTTTATTTGATCAATACTGTAGTGACACATACGCTGCTGAACTACGTTATCTTTGTTGAATTTTTACTAACTTTTTTTAATAGATATTGTACCAAATATGCTCGGAAGGAGGCCTGAATCTGCGTCGCTGCAGCAGCTTCTACTCCTTTGCTCATTAAAGAAGCTTCATATGCTGCCATTGAAAGAACTCTGGTGTTGTCATGCTGGTTCTCCATGTCCAATGCAGCATGATTTACAAGTGGAGTAGCAGTCATTGAACCCAAAGGCCTCCAACTCCTACAAGCTCGAACATCACCCCTCGAACACTAATCATCACTCAATTATTTTTTTCACTTTTATTTTTCTCACTCAACTTAAAAAAATTTAATTTAATAATTAAACTTTCGAATTGCTTTTTTTTTGTTATTTTGAATTATTTTATTATTATTTTTGTATGACATAATATTTTTTTATTAAATATTAAAATAATTTAAAAAATAACAAAATTATATTTTATTATTATTATTAACTTTTATACCCAAACCCAACCAAATCTAAATCCTTAATTACAACCTCTACCCCTCCATCACCCTCACCTCACATTTATTGTTAATCTATGTCACTGTCAGCAACAGATTAGGCGTTGCTGTTGTCGGACTATCTCCCTCCTCTTGTCGTTGGTCCAAATCAATCTTCTTGCCAAAATCGAACACCTAAATTGATCCCTTTGATCGTGGACATTTATTGGTTAACGGAGGAATTTCTCAGAGATCCGGTGAAAATCTTTATCGGTGCGAGAGAAACACATACTGAGAAACGAGCTCCAATTCGACGACGGAGGAGAGAGATTAACGAGAGAGAATTAAAAGTATTTTTGGCTAAATTCTTGGACTTTAAAGCACTTTTCGACAAAATGGAGGCCAGATTTGGACTCAGAGGGCCGATACAAAACGACCAGTAAAATCTGAGACCGAACGATCACCATCTACGACCGTCAACGGTAATATTCGACGACAGCGAACGATGGACAGCGTAATAGAGATGACTGGCGGCTGACAGTTGGGTGTAATTTTTTTATTTTAAATTATTTTTATATTTAATATAATAATAATAAGTTTCATGTCATACACAAATATTAATAAAATTAATTTACAATAACTAAAACATTAACAATTCTAAAATCTAGTTATTATATTGAAATTTTTTAAAATTGAGTGAGTAAAATAAGAGTGAGAACTAGAAGATAATTGAGTGATGATATGTATAATTTATCCTTTTATTTATCATCTATTTTCCTAACAAAATAACTATGTTGGAAACATTTGCATGTAGGACTTTGGATTGTTGTGTAATTTATGGTTTTATGCAATGACTTGATAATGTTGTTTGACCTGGGTTTTAAATTCATGTCTTTTGGTATATGCCATTCAATTATGTTTTTCCAATTCCGTTGTTTTATGCCTGCAACAACCTGATTAGCCCATTCTCTATCACTTGATGCTGCTTTTCTCTAAAACTTTGTTTCTTTCAACAACTTTATTATCTCTAATCAAATGTTTAGAGGTTTAACCGATCAAATATTATTTGTAATTATTTTGTGATAAATAGATAATATTGTTGACGGCAATATAACCTTTCAAACATTAGTGAAAAAAATAAAAATTTACTAGAACATCAGTGACAACACATATAGTTTTACTATTTTTTTTGTAGGGCCGGGCAAGAAAGAAATGTTTTGCAATAATTTAGTTTGAGTAATTTAGGAAAACAAAAACCATTCATATTAAATTTGTAAATGAAGCCATGCTACATGCTTTGACATCATACCATCTTGAGATGTTCTTAAAATAACTTCAAGCCACTACAACAAAACAGTTCTGTAGCGGCGTTTTTTTTACTCTATAGCGGCGTTTTTTAGCGCCACTAAAAACTTTCCCGGCGCTTAAGAAAGCGCCGCAAGAAATGCCGCTTAAAGCAGCGCCGCAATAGTTCGTGGCGTTTTTTTGTCAAAAACGCCGCAAAAAGTCGAGATCAATAGCGGCGTTTGTAAACACAAACGCCGCAAATACGTGTTCTTTAGTGGCGTTTACTTTTACAAACGCCGCAAAAAGTCAAATTCTGTAGCGGCGTTTGTGTTTACAAACGCCGCGAATAAGTGTTCTTTAGTGGCGTTTGTATTTACAAACGCCGCAAAAGCCTGACCTTTAGTGGCGTTTTATTTTACAAACGCCGCAAAAGCTTGACCTTTAGTGGCGTTTTATTTTACAAACGCCGCAAAAGCCTGACCTTTAGTGGCGTTTTATTTTTCAAACGCCGCTAAACTTAATTGTAAGGGAAATAAAATAATAATAAAAAATTAAATTTTCCCTATTTCTATTTCGTCAAAAAAATGTAAATTATATATTCAAAATATTTGTTAAATAAAATATTTATTTCATCCCAAAAATATATTGTCACAATTAACTTAAAATATTGGTTAAACAAAATATTTATTTCATTACAAAAAGTACAACCATAATAACTCCTACCAACTAAAAAAACAAGGAAATTATACAAACTAAATTTCTAAAGATGTTGACGAGCATGTACTCGAATGTTGAGAAAGGGTAGCATTCAATATCAAATAACTCCTAGACAAATTAAGTTATGCATGAAAGCATCAAACACCTTTTCTATGCCTTCAACAAATGAACTTTTCTATGCCTTCAACAAATGAACTCTTCTGCTTCAAGGTGACAGGGTTATAAACTACACATGAAATGGAAATAAGAATCATAGTTAACAGGGCAGAGATTCATAAATTGATCATATCATAAATACTACCTCGGAAGGGGTTAAATCAAATGATGGACGAGCATCAATCTCTCTTCTCTGTGCACAGACACAAGAAAGACCTCTACCCAACCATGCCGCTGATCCTGCCACAGCCTCAGCTGTAACAAAAGAAAATCGCTACTAATGAAAATGCAGTTACCAAATCATCATTGCACTGCTTTAACAATATCAAAATTACCAGTGCCAAGAACAACCTTAGATTCAAAAAGATGGTTCTCTTCAGCAACTAATAGAAGCAAAAATAAGATAAAAGAAAAAGGAAAATAGGAGAAAAACACCAGCCAACTATATCTAACCAAATGAACCAAGATTAGACTAGAAAATGATAGCTACACCCCACCTAAAAACTGATATACTAAACACCTTTTGAACCATGAACAAAATTAGCATTTAGTATGATCTAATGGAAAGAGATAGACAATGATTTAAGAAAACTTCATCAAGCATGAATTTTGCGAACCTCAAATTGTACTAATGAGTGGCTTCTATAAGAGAGGCAGAATCTAGTTGCTTGAAAATTTAAAAACTTCATCAAGCATGAATTTTGCATGAACAAAAGTTACTTACTGCAGAGAGTTAACATTGTCTTCCCAATTACAAACTGAATCTAAATTTATAGCATTGAAACATGTAAATGGCCAAGGGTACCAACATACCGCTGACATTCTATCTCACTACAAAAAGAGATTACGTTGGCATAAGATTATATGAACATGAAGGGCACTGACATACAACCAACATTCTCTTTCACTTATGGCCTCCAACAACTAATGGAGTTTCCTCAATTTATCAATTTTTTGAGCTAAAATTGTAGTTGTATTCTTCCTCCTCATCAAGTAGAGCCTGTTTTAGATAGCTAAACATCTTGACCGGATGTCAAATACTCGCATTCAATATTTCATAAAATATCTACAAGTATTGTCTAACTTCTTCTCGTGACACAAGCCACTCATCAAATCAGAGAACATATGCATCCATGGAAGTACACCCTTAGCCTTCATATGATCCTAAACCTGCATTGCTATATTCACTTTATCCTTATTGCAAAACATATTCCTTATTTGAAAAACACAACTACAACTATTTATAAAATTTATCACATTGAACTTATGATGAAAAGAAAAAAAACAATACAAAGCTTAGTCAACTTGCAGCCAAATAGTCAATTTGCTTCAGTTTAAGCACTTTAAACACATGACTGATAGTAAATAAATTGGAAAAAATAAAACACAGACGGATAAGTTGTGTATAAATTAGTTACAATTCAATATGAGTATATACTTTAAATGTATAAAAATATGAATTTCAAGTTCAATATGACTGATAGCAAACCTTATTGGCTTTGTACTTTATAGATCACTTTTTCAACAGTAATTACCATTTTCTATTTCACGCAAAAATGTTAGAAACAGCAGAGTAACAGTAACCCCACAATTCCACCTTGAAAGAGATTTGTTCTCTTACAAAATCATGTTCTTAGAGTGAAAATACATAAACGAACACTTTAAAGCATAACTTAATTCATTTGAGTTCACTTTCAAAACTTGTTTTTTTCTTCTTTCAATTCCTTATACATCTAACTTATAAAAGCACACAAAAGAAAAATAAGAAAGGAAAAGGAACAAATTTCCTACAAGTTCCCTGAGTAATCAAAAGAGGCTTCCAAAATACTTAGGGTTTCAACGAGTTAGTTTCTTTTCATCACAGCATTTTCGTTTCAGATTAGGGGAATACCTAAAGCATTGAATTAAGCAAATTCAACCCATAACAAATTTGTATATTATTGACCGGATGACTTTGTATAATGCTTGCAAAGAAGAACAGAAACCAACTTCAAACAGCAAAATAAACAACAAAAGAGAAAAGAGAAAAGGAATAGAAACCTTGCGTGAATGAGTGGAGGAGCTAGTCATGGCTGATAAATCGAAGAGGCAGCATCGTTAGAGAAAAATAGATCCGAAGAGGATTTTAGAGTGACGAGAGAGAGAGAGCAACGTCGAAAGAGATTTGGGGATTAGGGTGAGGTGAGGGAGTGTCTGAGGGTGAGCTTTAATAGTCAAATGAGTTTTGCGGCGTTTGAGACAAAACGTCACTAAAGAACGAAATTTTTTACGGCGTTTTAAAAAGAAACGCCACTAAATGATACCTTTTGCGACGTTTTACAGAAAACGCCACCAAAAATTAGCACCTATTGCGGCGTTTGTATAAAAAACGCCACTACAGTACGAGTTATTGTGGCGTTTGTATAAAAAACGCCACTACAGTACGAGTTATTGTGGCGTTTGCAACAAAACCGCTGCGGAATTTGTCGTTTCGTGGCGTTTGATCTATAAACGCCGCAAATGTCAAAATTTAGCGGCGTTTTCCTAAAAAGCGCCGCGAAAAGCGCCGCTATATACCAATTTTGGTGTAGTGAGCAAAGATGTTTTTATTGAGAAAAAAAAAGATTGTTTTTAAAATTAAAAAAACACAGTTAATAAAATCTAAATAATAGAATAAGGTTGATTTTTTAAAAAATATTTTTTTAGTAATTATATTTTGTGATAGTATCAATTTTCAAATTCATGACTTAAAAGTTAAAATAAAAGATTTTTTTAAAATATTATTCACTGATTAATCTTAACTTATTGAAATGAAAAAAAGGGAGTTTTAAGTGGTAATGTATATTATAATGTATACTCTTAATGGAAGGGAACAAATAAAGTTCCCATCTTGAAGATCTGGTAGAGGTCATAACCCCTTAAATGATATATTTTATTGTTTAGTCTTTTTAGAACTTCATATTCAAAGTTAAGAAAAATAGTAAAAGTGTCATTAATGCAAAAAATGATATATTTGTAGGATGACAAAATAATCCATCCTCGTAGGGTCTCGATTTGATAGGGGCGAATTTTTTTTATTAATAAATCGGATTCGAGCAGGGCGAGTTATTGATAAAATAAAGTTGGGGCGGGACGAGTCCGGGTTAAAATATCTCGACCCGATATATTTATTATATTTAATATTTTTATTATTTTTTTGGGGCGAGTCGGATTTAGTAGGGTTTTTTATTAAAATATTGGGCTCAGATTATGTTTTTTATTATGTCGGGGCGGGTCGGGACATGGATAGAATATATTAGAATCGGGGTGGGTCGGGGTCAGGGCGGATGGTTTAAATTTCGGGTCGGGGATGGGCGGCCAAGAACCCGCCCCGCCACGTCGTTGCCATCCTTATATATTTGAGTTTAATCCTATATATATATATATATATATATATATATATATATATATATATAGGATCCAGTTACACAGTGTAAAACTCTCGAAGTTTTATACGTTTTTTTATCGTTGGATGGGTGAAACGGATGGATGAGATTAACAGTAGAATATGTGAAAATTATCATTTGGGAATTAAAAACACGGAGTTATATATATATGGGTTAAGATCAACTTATACTGTGTAAAACTCTTTAAGTTTTACACGTTTTTTGGATCGTTCGATGGGGGAAATGGATGGCTGAGATTAACTCTTTATTTTTTCCCCAAGTGATAATCTTCACATATTTTACTGTTAATCTCATCCACCCGTTTCACTCATCTAACGATCCAAAAAACTTTGATCCTATCCATATATATAAATTGGGTAATTGTTTCATAAACTAGTGGTGGAAGCTAAAAGTTTCCACAAGCACTTTAGTTTTAAGTTTTATTGACCTATGCTAGGGTGTAGGGTTTAAGTTTAGAGGTTTAGAATTTAGGGATAGTGGTTAGAATTCATGGTTTAGGGTTAGAATTTATGATTTATAGGTTAAAACTTAAATCTCACTATATTACCCTAAAAACTAAATCCTAACCTCTAAATCATAAGCCTTAAATTCTAACCACCACCCTTAAATCTTAAACCCCTAAACCCTAAAACTAAGATACTTGTAAAAACTTTTAAGTTTTCATCGTAGGTGGATTAATATAAATCCATATGATTTTAGACTAAAAATAATGAAATTCTATTTTTGACATTTCAAAAGTTTATATTTTGACTTAACCCCCAAGTTAGACTTTGCCCCTGTTTCATATGAAAAATTTAAAAAGATAATCATACAATTGAACTTAATATATTTTAATAAACAAAAAACTTGAAAATAATGAAGTAATTAAATATAAACTTGTAGATAAGTTTCCAAGGCTTGGACTTCAAGTAATATCAATAATTGAAAATCCTGTACTGGAGTCGTTGATCAGATATTGTGGCTGATATGGTTGACTGGTTTTGTCCCCTGGTGTGTGGGGTTTTACAAAAAAAGATTCCACTCGTGACTCATGTGGGACTGGAAGCTCAACAATACAGACAAATGTGCGGACCAAGCAACTAATGTAACCTTACGCATGGTCTTGCATCAGTAGCCATGTATATAATTCAACTCCACACATGCCTCCTCTTACATTTCACTTTCCACTCTTCCTTCTTTTCTACTCCCGTTTCCATGGGTTCCCAATCCCACCACCCTCACTTTGTGCTGTTCCCTTTCATGGCCCAAGGCCACTTGATCCCCATGGTTGACATTGCTCGGTTGTTGGCACAGCGTGACGTGATCGTCACGATAGTTACGACACCTCATAATGCAGATAGAGTCCGGAAAACAATCGACCGAGCCGTTGAATTAGGCCACCCTATTCGTCTAGTGCAGCTCCGGTTCCCTGGCGAAGAATTCGGACTGGCAGAAGGGGTTGAGAATGTGGACATGATACATTCAATGGAGGACATGTACAAGTTTTTTGATGCGGCAAACAGTGTGGACGAAGTAGTGGGGGAAGTATTCGAGAAGCTAACACCGCGCCCCAGTTGCATCATTTCGGACTTATGTCTATATTATACACTCGAAGTTGCTACCAAGTTTCAGATTCCGAGGATATGGTTCCATGGAACATGTTGCTTCTGTTTTCTTTGCATTCACAACATAAAGTCCTCCAAGATTCTCGAGACCGTAACATCCGACCACGAATGCTTCGCGGTGCCAGGCTTGAATGAAAGGGTCGAATTCACTAAACTCCAGCTCCCGATCAACCACGACGAAGCGTGGAAGGACATTTTTGTTCCGATAGACAAAGCCAACGAAGCATCGTACGGGGTCGTCGTAAACAGTTTCGAAGAGCTGGAGCCGTCGTATGTTGAAGAGTTCGCCAAGGTAACAAAAACATGGTGCATCGGTCCGGTTTCACTAACCCACAAAAACGAATCAGACAAGGCTGGAAGAGGTAACAGAGCTTCGATTGACGAGCAACAATGTTTGAAGTGGCTTGATTCTCAAGAAACCGGCTCCGTAATTTACGCTTGCCTCGGAAGCGGCAGCACGATGAAGTCCCCGGAACTTAAAGAGTTGGGGTTAGGCTTAGAGGCATCGAACAAGCCATTCATTTGGGTCCTAAGAGGAAACAACGACATATCAAACCAAGTGGCAGAGTGGATTAAAGAGGACGGATTCGAGGAAAGAACAAAAGGAAGAGGACTTGTAGTAAAGGGATGGGCTCCTCAAGTACTCATTTTGTCACACCCGGCAGTAGGAGGGTTCTTAACACATTGCGGTTGGAATTCAACAATCGAAGGCATCTCGGCCGGTGTCCCGTTGTTGACATTGCCACTCTTCGCAGACCAGTTTACGAACGAGAAACTCGTGGTACAATTACTGAACATCGGAGTGAGTATCGGAGTCGATACGCCTACGGCCTGGGGCGACGAGAAATCCGGGTTCAGGTTGAAGAAAGAACATGTTCGAAACGCGATAGAGCAATTGATGGACGAAGGAGATGAAGGAATTGAGAGAAGAAAACGTGTTAAGGAGTTGAGAGAGAAGGCAAAGGAAGCTGTAGAAGTTGAGGGATCTTCTTATCTAAACATGACACGATTAATCGAAGATGTTAGGCAACAATCTTCAAAATGCGTTTGAATTTGGTTCCAACCTCAGAGGAACTTTGTAATAAGAACACATGTATCATGTGCACGAGTGATTGACTGTTGATTTACACATAACTAATTTAATAGTACAATATATTCAAAAAATATTAAAATTTTAAATCTCGAAAATTAAAAAAATACTAAAATCTCAAAAAGAAAATATACAAATCGTAGAGGGACTTAAAAGCATATTTTAGTTTTTTTCTTTTTTATAAATCTTATCTAATCCTAATTCTATCTAGAGGAGAAGGAGAAGTCTAAGAAAAAGAATGGTCTAGAACTCATGACCTAAAGAAAATGAGTGAACAAAGATAAACAACTTAGTCAACCGGCCAAATGTGTTTATCAAGTTGCTTGCTTAGTTTTGTTTCCTTTTAATCGTTTGTTTTCTATATTATCAGAAGAAGAAAAGTTATTGAATATGTCTACTTGCAAGTGGTCATATCATTTTTTTATTTTAATGAAATATAACTAAAGAGAAAAAATAATAAGGATTCATATTATTCATAAGCAATTAATTAAATAAAATTTTAAATTTGAATCTCATGCGGGAATGATTTGGAAGATATTTTAATTAAATCAATGATCATATATTGTATAATAGATTAAAAAATGTTATTTTAGCAGTTCAATTTTAAAAATGTTACAATTTGAATTTAGTTGTAAGATAATCATCGTGTTGTTAATTGTCGTTAAAAAGGTGATGTGCATGTGGCAGTTAAAAAAAGTTATATAATAACACATTTAGTTCTTTATATTTGTACAATCAATTAATTCAATCATAATTTAAACGTTTTAAATAAATTTAATATTTTTCTCCAATAAAGATAAATTTATTGAATTATTTATAATTAAGAACTATTAGATTATTTTTAATTAAAAATAGGACAAAATTGATAAAATGCGTAATTAATGAGGGCTAAATTTATTAAAAAAATATTCGAGATTAAATTGATTGAATGAGTAAATATAGATGATTAAATGTGCTATTATACAATTTTTTTAACTGTGATGTACCCTATTAACAACATTTAATGGTACAATGACATTTTGTATCAAAATTTAAACTTTAATGTCTATTTTGTAATATTTAAAAGTATAATGACTAAAATAAATATTTTAAATTATTAAATTAGAAATTTAATTTTTACTAACATACAATGTCATTACTGTAACAAGAATCAACGGATCAATAATCAAATTGTTACAAATCGATAATGTAATTGATTGAAACGCAACTTTAAAAAATTTAATGATAAAAATGGAACAAAAGCAAAACAAAATTGACATTTGTGGTTGTTTACTCCAAAAAATAATTATCCATAAATAAAAAAAACTAATTTAAAAAAGAAGTAGTTTCCGTTTGCCCAAGCCCAACAACTAGGGTTGAGTCACTTGTGTTGTTTCAATCGCTCAACGGCAAAGGCAACGCTATATGGTCTCTCTGCTCCTCGCGGTGTAGCCGCCGTGTCGCCGCCGTCATCTGTCATCCACCACCGCATAATTTTTTTTTAAAATAACTAAATTCATGTTCGTTTCGATATAACAATAATAACCAGTTGATTTTTGATAGATTCATTAGAGTTTAAAGTAGTTTGGCTATGGATTCTCAGCTACTACGATTTAACCCAGCCACTTATCTCTCTATTAAACCATTACGGTCTCCCCATTACTCTTCCTTCACTGCACCTAATTTCATCCGCCTTTCATCACTTTCTTTTCGTTCAGGTACTTCCTTTTTCTTTTTCGAATTTCTTAATTGCTATATGAAAATGATTGTTGTTTGTATTCCATTTCCCTTTACTGATTATACATCCTTACTTGATTTTACTTGATTTTCCAATGCTCTGGTTTGTTCATTTCAGCCAAGCATTTGGTTCATTAGTTGTATGAATCCATTGCTCAAAACCTAGGTTTGAATCTCATTTTCTGTAAAACGAGACTGCTTGTTTGTTCATTGCATCCGATCATTTGGCTCAACATTTTGTTGCATGACTTCCATGCGCAAAACCAGGCTTTGAATTTGTTTTCCGTAAAATTGTTGTGCTTGATAAAGCGAGGCTACTTGTTCACCAGTACATTCACTCAGTTTAGGAAACTTTGAGAAACATGTATCTTTTTCTATCTTTCACTCTTACAGGATTGGCTTGTAAGAGGATAAGGTGTGCAATGAAGTCTTATAAGTTGTCAGAACTTAGCAAGGCTGAGGTTGAAAGCTTGAAGACTCGTCCTCGCATAGATTTTTCTTCCATATTCGGCATAGTGGGTCTATTCATCTTTTCTGTATTTCTTATGGATCATCTTTGTTCAGTTCCTGCTGGTTTTAAATGTTCATATATGGTGGTATGCTTCTCAGGTCCAACCAATTGTCGATGATGTCCGTAGCAGTGGCGATGCTGCAGTTAGAGTGTCGGTGTTACTTTCAATCTTTACATTCTTTTATTTTCCTGTGAGCATTTTCTGTTGTAATACATTTGCAAGTATATTCTTTTCTTTTGCAGTTATACTGAAAAGTTCGATAAAGTGAAGCTACATAAAATTGTTGAGAATGTCTCAGAGCTTCCTTATCCTGAGGTACTTAAAAAAATTATTCTCCTTGAAATTTATTCAAACCTCTAGCTTGTTTGTTGAGTTTATTGTCTCCGTTGCTTTTCTTGCTATGCTTCCATGTCTCAGCTTGACCCAACTATTAAAGAGGCATTTGATGTGGCGTATGACAATATATATGCATTTCATCTTGCCCAAAAGTCAGCAGAGAAAAGTGTTGAGAATATGAAAGTAAGTTAATATTACTGTTTTGTTGTTGCATATTCCTTATATTGTCAACATAATGAACATCTTAGTACTCTGATAGGGTGTTAGATGCAAAAGGGTTGCTAGGAGTATTGGTTCTGTTGGTCTTTATGTACCAGGAGGAACTGCTGTTTTGCCTTCAACTGCTCTAATGCTTGCTGTTGTAAGTTTATTAAATTAATTAGTACATTAGTTTTATCTCTAGTTTTACTTCATTTTAACAGTAAATCAAGATTAGCTTGATTTGACATTTGGCTTATCCCTTGCTCCAGCCTGCACAGATTGCTGGATGCAAAACTGTTGTTCTTGCTACTCCCCCAGGTCAAGATGGCAGCATATGTAAGGTATTTTTTCTTTTTTTTAATAAACAAATAACGAGAGAAAGCTGATCAGTATTTTGCCACAGGAAGTATTGTACTGTGCCAAGAAGGCCGGTGTGACTCACATTCTCAAAGCCGGTGGAGCTCAGGTGTGAGGATGTTGAATATATGCTCACAAGTTCAGCATTTGAACCTTTCTACATTCCTATTAGATCTTAACTCTTTACATTTTTGCTTTTTAATATAAACTGAATTTTACAGGCCATTTCTGCCATGGCTTGGGGCACAGATTCTTGCCCAAAGGTAATGATTCCTTGTCAAGATTTTCTCAGTTATTGAATTTTAGTACCAACAGATATTTATGGTGATATTTTTGAAGACACATGACTAATGATTTTTCATGTGTTTGCTGCTGTGTTGCCCGGACTTGGTTGTAAGTGTCGGACACGGGTATGCATCCGACACGAGTATGTATGATGTATCCAACACGAGTCTGGCTAGATTTTTCTAAGTTTTTCTATGTATTTGGAGGATCCTTAGAGGTTATGTCCCCAAATCCAAGTGTCAGACACATGTACTTCATGAAAAATGAAGAGTCTGGAGAACATAGGTTTGCTGTCAGCAATTTAATCAGAAACCAATCTTCTTTTCTTTTGAGCTTAACTGATTAATCAAATTCTTTTATATGTTCTTACTAAGATATCTTTAACCTGAATTTCTCTTTGATGAATTTGTGTTTTTATGTATTTATGTCATGCCAAGTGGCTGGGGAACTGACAATAAGTCTTCAGTTATTTTTGCCGAGTGTAATTTAATTAATTGTAATAAATGCAAATCTTCAGCAGGACCCATCGTTCATTAACATTTTTCGTCCCATAACTTTCCTTAGGTGCTTGTGTGCGGATAATAACATGCTGTTGTAAATAAGATAAATAGTATGATCAATGTTGATTTTTAATTGTGCTGAAATGCTATATCTGTAGAAAAATTGTAATAATGATCTGAAAGCTACATGATAACTTGTAAACGATCAGAAAGATATGCAACATGTTTATGGTACACTTTGTTACATTTGTGCATGTATAGCAGACTACGAGCAGTCTTATACCCTATGTCATATTAATTCCACAACTGTTGATTAGTTGTTCTAGACTTTGAATTTGATTAGTTGTCGAAGGCATGAAAACTCAGACAAGATAGTATATATTTAGGGAGGGAGATGACATTTGATATATCTTGCCCACACTTTTTCAGCTTTTTATTTCTGTTAAAGATTTGCTTTTATTGCAGGTTGAGAAAATTTTTGGACCTGGAAATCAGTATGTCACAGCTGCCAAAATGATACTCCAAGTAAGTTCAATTTGCTTGCTCGCGGAATTCATATGTAAGATTGATCTAATATAAGAAATCTGTAGAAACACATGTTCTTGATCTGATTCTACCTTCCATTCCTATTCCCTCACAGAATAGTGAGGCTATGATTTCAATTGACATGCCAGCTGGCCCTTCAGAAGTTTTGGTTATTGCTGATGAGCATCCCAGTCCTGTACATATAGCTGCAGATTTGCTATCCCAGGTTTTCTCATGCTTTTTAGTTCTAATTCACCACCTTTTTAGTTTTTACTTAAATCTTAAGGTGTTGTCATTGATTGTTGTTACTATATTAGTGAGTGGTCAAATTAACAATCTCAAGTTATCTGCTGCTTCATGAAATACTCTGTCAGGATGGCTTTATAGACTTATATCTGTAACGGTATTTCCTTTTGGCCTTATTCATAATCATGAATTAGTATTTCTTTCTGTAAATCAAGATTCTAGAACCTCACAAGTTAAAGGCCATTTTTTGCATTTATGATCTCAAGTCTTGTTATTGCTATTAATATATGATTTTTGGCTTGTAAATCACTCTGTTGTGAAAGAACTCTTTCTCTCCATGCTTAGGAGATAATAGTTATTTATATGAACTGTGGCTAAGCTTATTTAAACCAGAAGAGTATATTGGGGGAGAGTGTAGTCTAGTAATTAAATATTGCTAATTAGCATAATCAACTATTTTCTGGCAAGATTATGTATGGTCTTTGCTGCCTGGACTTGGGGGAGAGTGTTGTGCATGAGAATGTTTTGGACATTTGTGTTGAACTATATGTTTCGCACAACATAATGACTTTTTCAGTTTTGGTAGACTTTTTGCCTTTGCTGTAATTTTCTGTGATCTTCTAAGTCACATGTGACTGTTTTAGATGTGGTCCTTTTTCTTTCCTTCTTAATTTTCAATTCTACCGAGACTTGGTTTTCATTTTAAAACGGATGATTATTTGTGCCCCAATTTCAGAAAATTAGCATTTGGCTCCTCAATTTTTTATAAAATTTTAATTTGTCCCCTTCAAAAATTTTAGAATTCTTTTAAGTTTAATTTCATGGAATATTTTTCAAATTTGAGGTAGGATTATGGAGAATGGAACACGGTTGGCTTCCTTTCTACAGCACCAGATCCAGTTTGCCTTAATTTGTACAGAAAATAAAAAATCTGCTTCTATTGGACATGATGTATTTAGTGATAACGACTGCTATTTTCAGGCTGAGCATGGCCCTGATAGCCAAGTTGTTCTTGTAATAGCTGGTGAGGGTGTAGATCTTAAAGCTATTGAGGAGGAAATTAGTAAACAGTGCCAAAGCCTTCCAAGGGGAGATTTTGCTTCTAAAGCGCTTGGCCATAGTTTCACTGTTTTTGCTCGAGATATGGTTGAGGTAAGTTTTCATTTTCCTGTCTTGGTGTTTGTCTATTTTGAGCCCAACTTGCATGCAATAACTTATGGTAAAACTTTATCAAGTTTTTATGCACACGCTTTTATTGCATCAAAACTTGGCTAACGTTTAGCCTGCCTTCACTAAAAATGTATAAAGGCAATAAGTTCCAACTTCTTTCTAATTTGGGTTTATTTCTGATTTTGTTCTCGCAATAATACAATTTAAGTATATAAAATATCTTGTATTGCGCTTTTCTAGAATTTCTCATGATCATTTTCTTTTTAGGCAATCTCCTTCTCGAATCTCTATGCACCAGAGCACCTTATCATGAACGTGAAGGATGCAGAAAAATGGGAGGGTTTTGTTGAGAATGCTGGTATTTTGCATCTTTTGTGTTTATTATTTTATAATACTATTTTTCTTATTGTCATAATAGCCATTGTGATTGTATCTAACTTGCTATTGTCACTAACAACATTATTTTGGTCAAACATTTGAACTTGTTTTACATATGGTCCACCTGGTTTTGCATTTGCATCTTAAAAATTTTCCTACTTACTGCTTTATACAGTCTTTGTGTAAATCAGGAATGTTATCTAGATTTTTTCGAAAGCAGTTGATAGCGATTCTTAATGTAAAATACCGGCACTCATACTTTAATCTGGGTCTGAATGTTATATGTTTGCCATTAAGCCATTGGTAGCAGTTCGTTCTGAGTTCAACATACGTGGGTGGGGGTTAATGCGTCATTACTCCTTAACAATGTTAAAATTTACCTATAAGCGTACATGGATGCCATTTATTATTAATTTAACAGTGATTACTGTTAAGTTGTCGGATCTTTTATGCTGACATTAACTTTTTATTTGCTACACCCATATTTGTTGGCCTGCTACTAATGTAGTTACATTTGTTGGTCGACAAGTAACGTAGCCTACATGACAAGTTTTCTGCTGCAAAAGCTATATTTTTTTGTTCGATTGCGATTTTGGTAAATCTCTTCAGCATTGCTCCTGCAGGTTCCGTGTTCCTAGGGCAGTGGACGCCAGAGAGTGTGGGAGACTATGCAAGTGGGACAAACCATGTTCTTCCAACATATGGCTATGCAAGGATGTATGGTGGGGTGTCTCTGGACTCATTCCTTAAGTACATGACCATTCAATCTCTGACAGAGGAAGGCCTAAGAAACCTGGGACCATACGTGGCCACCATGGCTGAAGTTGAGGGGCTGGACGCTCATAAACGAGCGGTGACTCTCAGACTTCAGGACATCGAAGCCAAGCATGCTTCTAGTGTGAGATGAATTGATGTAAGTCAATCATATTATCTTGTATGATAGTTCCACAGTTTGCCACGCTCTCGAGTTTGATTATTGTACCGTTGCATATACACTGCTATGCAGGTGGTCTAGAGATTCAGGGTTAGTTTAATTATTCACATTTCACTGGATAATACCAATTACCAAGTGTATGTATGCATGCGCACCATTTCTTCTGAAAACTTTCAGCTTTGCAAAGGCAAACTGTGGAAGAAAACAAGGTTAGTTTTACTGTCTAATGTGATCAGAAGAGTCTTCGTTGGATATATGTGATTATGTGGCATGATTGTTTCATACAATGTTTTCTGTTAAAATTGATCACCTACTTATTAAAATCTTACGTGTCAGCCATTTACCACTTATTAAAATCTTACGTTTCAGCCATTTACCATTTAAAAGTATTTTTTCAATATTTTCAAGTGTAGTTTTATTATATAAATTACGTATAGATTTTGAATTCTAATTATATATGACAAAAAAGAACAAGATATTTTTGTACGATTACATGGTAGTACTATATGTTTTTTATGAACATTTTGAAGTGATTACGTGATGGTAGATGTTTTCACTCTTAGATAGGAGTGGCAACGGGGTGAGACGGCTGTTCCAGAGTTTCCAACATTTGCTAGTACAATTTTATGGAATTCCAATTAAATGTTTCGGGATTTTGTTTTTTGCTCTTATACCCTTCCTACACGGATTTCGTGAGTTTCGTAGAATTTTTATCCTAAACAGAAAAGTAAAATTTAGTAATTAAAATATATGGTTAAGTTCAATTTATAAGTCATGTTTATTGTACTTAAAAATATTCAGATCTTAATACATTAAAATAAATATATAATATTAAATTTCAAAATATACAAAACATAAATGATAAATTTAATTTTACTAATAATAAATATATAATATAATAATAACTTAACTAGTGATAGTATCGGGGATATGGTTTAATTTTGTAAATATCAAAGATCTCTATGGATTTTTTTAATGATCCATGTGAGGATAATGCGGGTATAATAATCCCCGTCTCTTATCCCTATTTAAATTTTGGAGATAAAAAATTCCTGTCTTTGTGAGTGAAAGATTTTCGTTATTTTTTATTGTTGCGTGTAAAAGTGTCTATCGCAATGTAGTGCAAGTGTACACGACGCAAGTAGTAAAGTGATACTAGAGTATCGGATATCGTCTCCACAGGGACTGGGCTAACCCTTTCCTTCGCTATCTGCACAAGGGGAAAAGAATAGATTAAGATATTTGTCACGAAAATAATGAAGTAAACGTAAATAAAAGAGTAGAGAAATCAAGATAGAGAGAATGGACTGGTATTGAATTGCTCAGTAGTGCAGGTATTGAATCGCTTAGGAACTCCAGTTCTGTCGTCGCGCCTGTCGCCGACAGCACCTGTCGCGGCGCCTGTCCGTTGGCAGTTGCGGCAGCAGACACACCAACTCCGTACTTCAAGCTTGGCAAGAATCCCAGATCTGCCTTGCCCTATCCCTAGGCACAAGTCTGTCGATGATCACGTCTTTGATGATACCTCCCGGCGTGAATCGAAGGATGAACACCGATGTGTATGAATTCTTCCTTAGCCACTTAACCTCGCCCTATCCCTAGGCACGAGATGGTTCAACTATAAACTAGAGAACGCGCTCTTATCTCTTTCGTATACTTAACTCTCCCGATGCTAAGTAAATGGATAACCTCACAATGCTCTCCCGATGCTCTTGCAAGATATTAAAACCAAGATAAAAGAACTTGAAGTTTATTTTATTGAACTTGAAAAATCCTAAAACAAAACAACCCTTGCAACTACTTTACAAAACAACCCGTAGCCCTAGGGGGAAATTAGAACATATCGGTGACAGGTAAACGGCAGGGGGGTTTAGGTTATCGGTTATGGGGTAGCATGAGGGATCTCTTCTCCTAGGTTAAAACTATGCCCTTATATAAGCTTTGGGCTCAAGTATTCTAAGTTAACAAGGATTACAACTTTAATGAAAAGTAAGATTTTAATGAATGCTTAATCTCTAAGGATTCCTACTTTTCAGCCGTCCTCCTTGTTTCATGGGAATTCCTCTCCTTGAGCTTTGGCTTGACATATCTTTTGATCCGGGGCTTGGAAAAATATTTGGCTTTCACACGACAGACGAGCAGATTTTTCTCTATCTATCGAGGTCCACTTTACTTTTCCTCTTCATAAGGTTGCTGTCACCTTGCTGTCACGACAGGTCCATGACAGGTTCGTCTTCTTCGGCTGCTTGTCCAGTTCAGCTCTTCTGCTTATCTGCCCTGGGCCTGCCTTCATCGTCAACCATGGCAGATACCTACAAAAACAGCCATTTTTAGTAGAATCTGCGCCTTTTAATATATTTGTGATGTTTTGTTGTAAACTGACCTAAATGCAATGAATAATGCTTGAATGCAGCAGAAATATGGGTTAAAAAAGGTGTAAATAATAGAACTTTTAAACACTCATCACACCCCCAAACTCAAGTTTTTGCTTGTCCTCAAGCAATTAAGACTTAAAAGAAAAATGAAAACAAGAAAAAATTTTGTGTTGGCCTTCAAACAGTGAACTGTCCCTTACCCGTCGCTCGTTCTCTATGGCGGCAGCAACCTGTCGGAAAGGTTAGGATCTGTCCGGAATCTCCCTATAGCTCTCGTGCAGTGTGTGCATGCTTGTGAACAGTTATATGCTAAGACTCTCTTAGTTTCACTAGAATATTCAACTTCTTAACTCGAATTTTTATGCCAAAGTTTTTTTTTTTTTTTTTTAGAAGGTACATTTTCATGCTTCTTTTTCTTCTATTTTCAAGCTAAATTTTTCTAGAGCCAGTTTTGGGCACCTCTAGTTAGCTTCCTAGAGCCGGTTTCGGGCACCTCTAGGTTTTTGTTTTTCTTTTGCTAAACTTCTTTCCTAGAGCCAGTGTTAGGCACCTCTAGGGGCTATTCAAGTTCTAAGCATCCTATTCTAGTTTGGCTAAAAGAAATCTAAGCGATATAACAGTCACAAAAGTGTTTAAGTTTTCAGAACTATAGAAAGGCTCTAAACTTTTCCTTAACCTGTCCTAAAGATGCTGCCACGACAGAGCCGTCATGACAGGTAAGTTAACTTCACAGTTTTAAGCCAACAGTTTTATATTTTCTGATTTTTTTTTAAGAGAACTTAAATAAATAAATAGACACAATAATTAATGAAAAAAATGTACTTAAGACTCCATTAATGATGGAGGGTTGCCACCCCCAAACTCAAGGGTTGCATTGCCCTCAATGCAAAATGATATGAAAAATAAAATAAAGAAAAAGTACATCACAAAATATAAAGGCATGCAGCAATAAGAGGTAAAAACTTAAATTTTAGTCGCTGCCTCGCTGCTGCTGCTGACACGGATCTGATGGGGGCGTCTGGGCTGTGGAGGAGGCTGGGCAGGTTCAGGGGCAGGTTGCTCCACGACCTGGATGTCGGAGCTGCTGCCTCTGAGAAAGTGGAAGCAGCATTGCGTCGGGTTTTCCTATAAGACATATTAGTGCAAGGGTTGTGAAAAGTAAATGAAAGCAAATGAAAACTAAAAAGGGAGAACAAGTAAGAAAGACAGAAGTGAGTGAAAATGAAAATGAAACGGGGTTTTATAGTGGTCGAGGTGCTGCCCGTTAATGCTGTAACGGCAGGCGTGAATAACGGAGCGGCAGATTGGATTTAGCGTGTCTGACACGTCTGACACGCATTTATTCGTCTGTTACGCGTCTGCCGCACGCTTCTGCGTCTGCCGTGTCAGTCTGTTGACAGCCTGTCATATCCGTCCGCGGCGGCAGCCGAAACGACAGGTTTCCATAAATGGGCTTCAATGGGCTGATGGATGGGCGGTGGGCTTGGGTCACTTCTCTTTTTCTTCTTGACTCCTTTATTTCCTAAAAACATAAAAATAGAAAAACATTATTCGAATAAAATAAACCTTATTTCCTAATAATAAATAAGTAATAAAAATACTCCCTGTTCTATCGATGCTTGAGGGGTCGTTTCCGGTACTTCTTGAAGTCCATCTGTACCCTCCATCTGGTGATTTTTCTCATGGTGGGGGCTCCTTTCTTTCTCTTCCCTTTGTAGTCCATGAAGTCCTTCCTTCTTGGTAATATTTCTGAGGGCATGAATATATGATTAGAAAAAATCAAATTGACATTCGGCCACAAACTTACCTTGTTTTTGTTGAATATTGTTGTGGTTGAATGTAGCCCTTGCTGTCGTGCCTGCTGCTGTGGCAGGCAGTTATTTTGACAGTCCGTTGGCAGGTTACTTTGCAGGTCAATGGGACATTGGTAAGTGCCATCGCTCTCTATACTAAATTCTGTTGACCACTCGTAAATCTCCATCAGTAGAGACTTTGATGATTCTATGTTCACCGGCTTTGGTTCCTCTAGTACCTCTGATGTGGTTGCTGCTTCAGCATCAGTTGCTGTCGAGGCGGCAGTTTCTGTCGAGGTGGCATTTTCTGTCGAGGCGGCAGTTTCTGTCGAGGCGGCAGTTTCCGCTTTGACTGGAGTTTCTGCCTCAAAAGTTGTTGTTGTCGTGACATTCTCTTGAATTTCACTAAGCATTGTCGCGGTGTTGCTCCATTCCGGCTCCTCGGTCATTGCCATAGCAGGTTGTTGCTCAGACTCATCATATGTTGGGTATTCCTTCACATGGGCATCCTCGTCGTCTTGCCTCAGGATTTCAGGTTCATCTGTGGCATGAATGAGGACTGGTCTGCTCAAGAGTTCATCCATCTTGGCGATACTTGCTTTCGTAGAGGCTGACACTTTTTGAGAGATTGCCAAGAAGGCTTGCAGTGTGTCTTCTAAGGATTTTGACTGCTCTTGAGGATGATGACATTGCCAGGGCAGGTCGGGTTCTGCAGCAAAACTGTCATGATATAAAAAATTTTGTGAGTTTTGATCGTACCATAAAAAATTTTGCTGCTGCGGCATCGGCATTTGCTGCCCCTGTTGCTGCCACGGCTGCTGCCCTGGCAGCATGTCTTCACGGTAATTGCAAGAACTTTCCCACATCAACTCTCGAATGGTTTTTCCTGGCATGTTGATGCCCTTGAACCTGTATTTTCACCTGAATTTTTTTTTGTTAAAAAATAAAAGAAAATAAAAAAATAAAAAATAAAAGAAAAGAAAAGTGTAGAAGCTAGGGTAAGAGTGTGTTGCCAGTCCCCGGCAACGGCGCCAAAAACTTGTTGCGTGTAAAAGTGTCTATCGCAATGTAGTGCAAGTGTACACGACGCAAGTAGTAAAGTGATACTAGAGTATCGGATATCGTCTCCACAGGGACTGGGCTAACCCTTTCCTTCGCTATCTGCACAAGGGGAAAAGAATAGATTAAGATATTTGTCACGAAAATAATGAAGTAAACGTAAATAAAAGAGTAGAGAAATCAAGATAGAGAGAATGGGCTGGTATTGAATTGCTCAGTAGTGCAGGTATTGAATCGCTTAGGAACTCCAGTTCTGTCGTCGCGCCTGTCGCCGACAGCACCTGTCGCGGCGCCTGTCCGTTGGCAGTTGCGGCAGCAGACACACCAACTCCGTATTTCAAGCTTGGCAAGAATCCCAGATCTGCCTTGCCCTATCCCTAGGCACAAGTCTGTCGATGATCACGTCTTTGATGATACCTCCCGGCGTGAATCGAAGGATGAACACCGATGTGTATGAATTCTTCCTTAGCCACTTAACCTCGCCCTATCCCTAGGCACGAGATGGTTCAACTATAAACTAGAGAACGCGCTCTTATCTCTTTCGTATACTTAACTCTCCCGATGCTAAGTAAATGGATAACCTCACAATGCTCTCCCGATGCTCTTGCAAGATATTAAAACCAAGATAAAAGAACTTGAAGTTTATTTTATTGAACTTGAAAAATCCTAAAACAAAACAACCCTTGCAACTACTTTACAAAACAACCCGTAGCCCTAGGGGGAAATTAGAACATATCGGTGACAGGTAAACGGCAGGGGGGTTTAGGTTATCGGTTATGGGGTAGCATGAGGGATCTCTTCTCCTAGGTTAAAACTATGCCCTTATATAAGCTTTGGGCTCAAGTATTCTAAGTTAACAAGGATTACAACTTTAATGAAAAGTAAGATTTTAATGAATGCTTAATCTCTAAGGATTCCTACTTTTCAGCCGTCCTCCTTGTTTCATGGGAATTCCTCTCCTTGAGCTTTGGCTTGACATATCTTTTGATCCGGGGCTTGGAAAAATATTTGGCTTTCACACGACAGACGAGCAGATTTTTCTCTATCTATCGAGGTCCACTTTACTTTTCCTCTTCATAAGGTTGCTGTCACCTTGCTGTCACGACAGGTCCATGACAGGTTCGTCTTCTTCGGCTGCTTGTCCAGTTCAGCTCTTCTGCTTATCTGCCCTGGGCCTGCCTTCATCGTCAACCATGGCAGATACCTACAAAAACAGCCATTTTTAGTAGAATCTGCGCCTTTTAATATATTTGTGATGTTTTGTTGTAAACTGACCTAAATGCAATGAATAATGCTTGAATGCAGCAGAAATATGGGTTAAAAAAGGTGTAAATAATAGAACTTTTAAACACTCATCATTTATCACGTCGGTTAGTATTTTCACAATTTTCGATTATTCTCCACCTGATTGTCACCCAAAATTAAGGGTCGCAATAGGGTGGAGATTCGAACCGACTAGTATGATTGTATGGGGAATAACCGAAACCTTCACCCACGGAACATGTGAAGTTTTATCACTGAAGCTCAAGTATGGGGACGAGGGTTACTATATCCGAATCGTGGAGATAATCGAACAGTACACGTATAAATTACCGTGGGAATTTTGAAAAAAATATTCGTAGAGATCTCTAATATTTTACAAAGTTGGAAGGCTATAAAGGTAATTTACTCATTTTCAACTAAAATCTAATCTTCCCTAACCTGAGTATGGCTGGCTGGAGTAGGCTTGGAAATTCTTCGTAAATTCTATAAAAATAATTAAAAAGTGATAAATACATTGTTGTAAACGCGATTCGGTCTAATTTTGTTTAAAATAGACAATAATTAATTTCAAAGTGTATTTTAAAAAAATATGAATATTTAAATGTTGAAAGGTCATAAAAATTGGTAATAGATCTCTTAGAAAACAGTTTTAGCAGTGACATTGAAAATGATCAAAAAAATCTAAAAGATAAATTAGGGAGTAAGCCTTATATTTATATTACCATAAGAAAGTCTAGATTCATTTAAAACAAGTGGTTCTTAATTTATAGTTGCATATTATGAGTTATTAATTTTTGAATGAGTAAAGATCAAGAGGAAAGACTGTAGACTGTTTTCAAAAACAACAATGGTAGTGGCTTCAGAAATTTGCCATAAATTGTACGAGTAAAATTAGAAGAGGTAATTTATATGGTTGGAAACATTAGGAATTCAGTTTCTTTTAGAACAAACGGATCATTATTTGGAACTGTAGATTATTAGCAGACCCGTTTCTGAGATTTTAGTGGCCCATGGGCGAACTTAAAAAATAGGCCTCTAATTAAGGGTGAGTGTTCGATCAAGTTAAATTGAGTAAAAAAATTCAAGTTATGCGAGTTTATGAGTCCTTACGACTCGAACTTAAAAATTTATCTACTAAATACTAAAATTTTAAGTTATTAGAAAAATTAATTTACAACTCAAACTTTTTTTGAAAATTTTTTCGAGTCGAGTGGAGTTTTGCTCACCCTTTCCCCTAATAATGAGTATTGGAAAAATAAATAAAATTTAAATCTAGACCCTTAGTAACAAGTGATATAAAAAAATGGGTCCCTATTAACAAATTTTGAAAAAAATGAATTTTAAGAGTATTCTTGTAATAACAAATATATGGGAAAATCGAAACCTAATAACAAGTATTGAAAAATTAAAATTTAAGAGTACACATGTAATAACAAATATTAGGGGAAATAGACTATAAATAACAAGTATTGAAAAAAATTGGACTCGTAATAACAAGTATCGGAAAAAATAAAATTTAAGAGTATGGCCCTAATAACAAATATTAGAAAAGATAGGTAGTAACAAGTATTGAAAAATTGACTTATAATAATAAGTATTAAAAAATTTGTACCCTAATAACAAGTATTGAAATAACAATAAATAATAAAAAATGGGCCCCTAATTACAAGTATTCAAAAAAACGAACCTATAATAATAAGTATTGAAAAAAATTATACCCCTAATAAAAATATCGAAAAAAATAAAATTTAAGAATAGAACTCTAATAACAATTATTAAAAAATTAAATTTTAAATAATAAATATTAAAAAATATTAAACATTAACTATAAATATTCGAAAAGAATGGACCCTAGGCAGGGTAGGGGCCCTGGGCGGGCGCCCCTATTGCCCATGCCCAGGAACGGCTCTAATTATTAGTTACATATTTTCTTTTAAAAAGTAGTATAGATTGAAATGCTTCAATTGTTAATATTTTAGTCGTGTTTTTATAGTTTTGAAATTGTTTGTTTGTTGTTGGTAAAATTAAATTTATCAATTTTAGAGATTTAATGTTAAGTATTTGTTTTAATGTATTAAACTTTGTTTATTTTTTTGAGTACGTGATTAACCAAAAATCGCAGGATCTGTAAGGAATTGGTACGAGGACAAGAAAATCTCTGAACCGCTTAATAAGATTCTCTAAAATCGTACCCTACACAAAGTAAGGAATACAAAACCGTCCCCGCCTATCGCCACCCCTACCCATAATTTAAGTCTTTGAAAAAGTACATACCATACAAACAAATTAAATTGTTTGAATCCGATCCTCTAAAAATAACAACTTTCACCGGAACCACTCAACCAAGTAAAAAAAATGCAAAATAAACAATTACCAAAGCTGTCAAGCTCCAAAATCATAATTTATACTGTCGTAAGTCGTAAAATACATCAAGCTTTAAAAGCAAATACAGTCACGAAAATACAACATCCACACGCATGGTTGTCCATCTAAATTTCCTCAACATAAATATATCACAACGACGGCCAATCCAAGTACAATACAAATTTCACACCATTTACAAAAAAAAAAAAACTATATATATAAAAAGGACTCTTCCCTCAAGCTCTAACTTCCTCTTCTTCGTCCTCCAGCTCATCCTCGTACTCTTCATCTGCGGTTGCGTCCTGGTATTGCTGGTACTCCGCCACTAAATCATTCATGTTACTCTCGGCTTCAGTGAACTCCATCTCATCCATTCCCTCACCAGTGTACCAGTGCAAGAAAGCTTTCCTCTTGAACATCGCTGTGAACTGCTCACTAACCCTCCTAAACATCTCCTGAATCGAGGTCGAGTTTCCGATGAAAGTGGATGACATTTTCAGACCCTTGGGTGGGATGTCACACACACTAGACTTGACATTGTTTGGGATCCACTCCACAAAGTATGATGAGTTTTTGTTCTGGACGTTAATCATTTGTTCATCAACCTCCTTGGTGCTCATCTTGCCACGGAACATTGCACAGACAGTTAAGTAACGGCCATGGCGTGGGTCAGCGGCACACATCATGTTCTTGGCATCCCACATCTGCTGAGTCAGTTCAGGCACAGTCAGGGCCCGGTACTGTTGCGATCCTCTGGACGTCAAGGGAGCAAATCCAACCATGAAGAAATGTAGTCGTGGGAAGGGGATAAGGTTAACCGCCAGCTTGCGGAGATCGGAGTTTAGCTGTCCAGGGAACCGCAGACAGCATGTCACACCGCTCATGGTGGCAGATATGAGATGGTTAAGGTCACCAACTGAGTCAAATCGAAGGAAGATCATAAGCATAGAGACCAAGGAATTTAATTCCATTACAAGAAACTAATAGATACTTTAGAAAGTGCAGCACACAAAACTACTAGCTATTATCCACAATTCCTGAAAACCCAAAACGAAACAGGAAGTGGCATTATCAAATTAATGCCACTGCATATTTTATTTTTAGATTGCTGATAACGGATGGAGAAACTTTTTGTTATGCTAGGGTAAAAATTCTATGTTGCATGGACTACGCATTTAGAGCAATAGGTCAGAACTTACAAGTCGGAGTGGCGAGCTTGAGAGTACGGAAGCAGATATCATACAGAGCCTCATTGTCCAACACCATACATTCATCAGCATTTTCCACAAGCTGATGAACAGAAAGGGTAGCATTGTATGGCTCAACAACTGTATCAGATACCTTGGGAGAAGGGAAGACCGAAAACGTTAACATCATGCGATCTGGATACTCCTCCCTGATCTTGGAAATAAGAAGGGTTCCCATTCCAGATCCAGTACCACCACCCAAAGAATGACAAACTTGAAATCCTGTCACAATTGCACATAAAGTGAGATTTGAAGGCACACATAGCCCTTTTTTGGGTGGGTTTGCAAGACAAATTCAAGTTGAGATCTCAAAAAATAAAGATTAATTTAACAGGAGCACAAAAGAAAATTCATGAATGGATAAGATGGCGACAAAGATGAGCAATTGGGAATGGTTGTCAATACAGAGATAAGACCATTAATTGGTAACCAAAAAGCAATAAAGAAGACATGAAATGCTAAAACAAGAGCAAGTCCAAAATAGAAAGTGCACGAGTGCATGAAGAAACCGAACCGCAATAAACAAAGATATATTATATCACTTTCACTTCCAATCATGATTACAGAAATTATAAACAAACGAGTTGAATAACCACTTTAAATCAAATTGAGGGAAAACATGGAATCACATGTTACTCTAAAAAAAGATCAACCAATTGACTATATGTGGCGAAGCTTAACTTGAACACAAGACAATTGGCAATTCAAGATTTAACTAATGTGAGATTAAAAACATTTTAATAAGCCTCATCACATGTAAAGTAACCAAGACAAAAGGGCCTATCATGTGACAAACTCACAAAGAATAACAAACAAGAGCAACAAGCAATAACAGCAGCACAAAACCCAGACTTCGACAACAAATTATCTGACCAAAAAACAATTGGCCATAGAAAAGGCTTAGCTTTAATATAAACCCACACAAAATCCAGGATTCAAATAATGTGGGATAGCAGCACTTTAACACGATACATCTTATAGCTTTGATTGGAATTGCAAAAACGAAAAGGAAAATCCTACTTTCCAAACTTTGAGGAAATAAATAAATCAAACAAACAAATACTACATACAAAAAGCAAACAACAACAGAGTATGTCAGTATGAAGCAACCACAATCACTTCAAAGAATTCAAACAAATTTTAACTCCTCCAAGCCAATGAAAGAACTAACCCAAGTTGCTTCAATGGCTCAGTAAATTCCCTTTTGTATATACTCCATATAACAATTTTACTTCAAAATAGAATTGATAAATTCGTATAACAGAAATGAAGACATAATCCAGGCTAAACAGAAAATATATCTGCACTAAAAATCAATAACGTCTCTAAAATCCGCCAGCAGTGAAGAAAATGAGAAATTAAAGAAAAAGCTCCTGGAAAACACCCAAAATAGCTCACTGAACCCAAGAACAAGTCAAATTTTACGAGAGCGAAAATTGAGAGAAACAACAAGATAAATTCAACATACAGAAATGAGAGATCTCAACAAATTGAACTAAAGTACTAAACCAAGTGTTATGGAAAAGGAAAAAAGGAGTCAAAGTTATAGATAGGGTGTGTTATTACCTTGCAAACAATCACAATTCTCGGCCTCTTTTCTAACAACATCAAGAACAGAATCAATAAGCTCGGCTCCCTCGGTGTAATGACCCTTAGCCCAGTTGTTTCCAGCACCAGACTGTCCGAAGACGAAGTTATCGGGGCGAAAGATCTGCCCAAAAGGACCAGATCTGACGGAGTCCATAGTGCCGGGTTCGAGATCCATGAGGACGGCGCGTGGGACGTACCTTCCGCCACTGGCTTCATTGTAGTAGACGTTGATACGCTCCAACTGAAGCTCGGATTCGCCGCAATACTTGCCGGAGTTATCGACTCCGTGCTCGTCGCATATGACTTCCCAGAATTTGGCCCCGATCTGGTTCCCGCATTGACCACCTTGGATATGCAAGATTTCTCTCATTTTTCTTTTTCTCGGGAAAATGAATTAATTGGGTAGCGTGTTTGTTCGGGATGGGGAAAGTTTGTATCGGCCAATGATAATGAGCAGGGCTGAAAATTCATTTTTAGTTAGTTGAATAATCTCGGGAGTATAGGGTGCGACACCTTAATTTAAAGTTAAAATGTGATAATTAAAAATAAGTGTTTAAATTATGTTTTTAATAGGGGCTCAAAGTGTTTTTTGTTTGGAATAATTGTTTAAACTTTTACTTTGGCTGGAATAGATGCTTAAACTAGTTTTTAGCTGAAATATGTGCCTAAATTTTTATTTTTGGCTTATTTTAAAGTTGATTTTGGCACCTACTTGGGCACCTATTTCAATTAAAAATTAAAGTTTAAGCACCTATTTCAGTCAAAAAATACTTTAAACACCTATTGCAAAAAGAGGCATAGTTTAAGTACTTATTTTGTAGTTAAGTCTAATTGAAATGTTAAAAATACGAAATTTAAAATGTTATTAAAAAGTAGATCGTTTTAGGTTGGTGGTTTTTCGATAAGTTTTAAATTTTAGCTTTTTATTTTATGATTTTAAATTTACCACCAACCTAAAATGTTATAAAAATATAATTTCGTTTGTGTGGCAACATTTTTAGGTTCTATATTTTCTAACTTTTCGGTTGTACTGTTTCTTAGCCTTAAATTAAAGTGTTGCACCATAGACTCACCAGAATAATCGAGTGAATTGGTTGTTTTAATATTTAAATTTTATTTTAAAAATGTTTAGAGTTAAATCTATGGAATTCGAGTTGAATCAATTTGTTTAAAATTTTTAAATTTAATTATAGATATTTATAAGATTAGTGTACTTATGTGTTTAAGATTTGTGAGGATGTTTA
This sequence comes from Hibiscus trionum, assembly GCA_030270665.1. Classification (NCBI taxonomy): domain Eukaryota; kingdom Viridiplantae; phylum Streptophyta; class Magnoliopsida; order Malvales; family Malvaceae; genus Hibiscus; species Hibiscus trionum. The sequence continues at coordinate 5,813,262 of BSYR01000016.1, forward strand.
ATAATTCAACTAATAAAATATATTTATGATATTGATTTTCATAAGTGTGAGAAAGTGTATAAAGGAGTTAAGAAATTGATGGGAAGAGCAAAAATTGTAAAGAAATGTATATGTGTATTGTATATGGTGATAGAAAAACGTTTAAAATTAATTAGTATCACGTATAAAAAATATATATGAATAAATGTATATATATCACTTATGAAAACCGTTTAAAATTGTAGACGTATGAAAAAAAATAAAGAAATGTATATGTGTGTTGTATATGGAGATAGAAAACCGTTTAAAACCATAACTAATTAATATCATAATATTAAATGCTTACAATTAAATTTGAATAAAAACTAGAACAACTCGACTTGACCTGACTTTTATAAACTCGTCTCAACTCAAAAAAATTAAAAAAAAGTTTGAGTTATAAAATATGACTCTTCAATTAAACTAACTCAAAAAAAATTTTACTCGACTCGATTCAATCGAATGACCACCCCTATCCACATTTATAATAATATTTAGGATAAATAATACGGCATGTCATTTATGTTTTTGGTCTATTTGATTTCGGTCATCAAAATTGAAAAGGTTATGTTTCAATTACTTATATTATCATTTTATTATATTTTGGCCACTGAATCGTTAAATCTTATTAGTTTAACGATTGTACATGTTAAAAATGATAATTTTTACTTTGACCCATAAACTTTAGATAAAATATTATTTTAATCCTCAACTATAGATAAAAACATAAATTACATCTTATAATATGATAAGGTCTCACACCTTTTGTTATCGTCGGCCAGTGTCGCAAGTTACAGTTGAACCTCAAAATTTCCCCTTATAACTAGAAAAGTACTATTAGTAGTTTGTAAAGCTGTGTATAATGTAGTGGATGATAGTTGAAGTAATATGGTAGAAATGCATATTAGTAGTTAATTTTGATAATGATATGATTGAAAAGGAATTGTAAGAGGTTATAATTAGCTTAACAAAAAAAATAGATTTTAAAACTCAGCCCTTAAAACTAATTGATGTGTATTAAAAAATTTTCCTTGAAATATTCATTAGTAAAATGGGAAAAATAATGAAATTAAAATTTCGAAATATCTTGTTGTTGAGTTGTGAAGTGCTCGAATCGTTCAACCGATGTGGCTCACCACGTGGTGGAGAGGTGAATTTTTAGGTGTAAGGGTTGTGGAAGCTCGAATGTAAATAGACACAATGATTTATAGTGGTTCAACCATCTAACCAAGGTCTACATCCACTACCTTAGCTCCCCACTAAGAATTTCCAATCAATCCACTATTGATTCGTCCCCTTTTCTAGGCTTAGGAGGTAACCCTTATACACAATCAAGCTTTCTACCCAAAGCCTTGATTGAAACCCTCTCTTACAAAGAGAAACAAGAAGCAAACTTAAAACTCTCTAATAGGTGTTTGTTTGCACAATTAAGCACTCACCCAAAACCTAAAACACTTGAGCAAATTTGACAATTTTGGCTCACTAGTGTTTGTCTATACAATAAATGACAATTTAAGCTCTAAGACAATCTTTGATCATTTGTTGTTTGACAATATGAGCATTAGCCTTTACTTGATGCTTGGAGGTCCCTTTTATACTCTCAAATGAGTTTATAGCCGTTACTAGCCGTTGGGGATGATTTGGAGCCGTTGAGGACTTTATTTCCCTTCATTAATACTGTTCTGCAACCTTCTGTATCGATACGCTTGGACCCGTATCGGTACGACCTTCATCAGAAACTAGCCGTTGGGCTCTTGCCAGCCTAGACGTATCGATACGCTTGAGGGCGTATCGGTACGGGTTCACTTTTAAATGACTGTTGGGAAAATAGCCGTTGGAGCAATTGAAATGGGATCGGTACGCTGACTGGGCGTATCGAAACGATCCCGTTCCGTATCGAAACGGCCAAGCCTGTTTCGATACGGTTTTTGGCACCGACCAAACTGGGGCAAAAATGTATCGGTACTGGTACATCCATATCGATACGAGTAACTTAAAAAGTCAAGTTTGGCTATTTAAAATTAGTAAAAACATTGCCAAAACCTTTTAAAATACCTCAAACATAATTTCAAGTTGTTTGGACTTAAAACCAATTTTTAAATTCTTTTCAAATTAGTCCAAAACATTTTTCAATTATTATAACAAAACATTAGTTCTACAATCTCCCCTTTTTGATATAATAAAACTCACTTGAAAAATTGTTTGGGATTCTCCCCCTTTAAGTTTGAAAATATGAAATCAAATAAAGCTCCCCTTATTCATTTGAAAATTCAATTTTTTAAATCATTTCTCCCATTTTTGTTATATCAAAAAAATTTAAAACATTAAGTTCAAAATAACAATAGAGGTCAAATTTGACAAAATTAAGAATTTTGGTTTTAAAATGGCTCCCCCTTACTCAAAGCATCATCAAAAATATTAGTCCAACATATATGATCATCTAGTTGAATTAAATAAAAATAAAACTAATAAATGCAAAAACAACTAAATATTACCACACTTGAACTCAAGGTAGGATGTGAAGCATTCATTCTTCAAGTGTTATTCCTTGTGTGCATGGAGTCCCCCCTCAATGTTTGACTTGTTGAACATCTCCATCACACCTAGCAAAAGACAATCAAGTGACTTTTGGTATCCAAATTGCTTTGGATCTATAAACGTTAGTAGCACAAATTTTAGTCCCCTTAGGAATCCATTTTTCAATGTCATCCTTTTTAATTGAAGTGGTTAGTCCTTTTGGGACCCAAACACTTCTAAAACATTTTCCTTTTACAAATCTAGGGGCACTATATTGTCTTACATAAAAAATTGATTTTCCAACATTATTTTTCTTTTCAAGCTCTTTGGAAATCAAATCATTTTCTTCTTGAACTTTTTGAAGCAAATTTTGTAAATCAAAACATTTTAATTCAAACTCTTCGAGTTTTGCTTCAAGTTCAAGTTTGGTTTTAGAAATCAAATCATTTTGAATTTTTAATTTTGAAATCAATTTATTGTTTTTCAAAATGTGATCTTTAAACTCTAAAACCAAATCATCATAGGCATCTTGTAATTCATCAAAGGAATAAGAACATGAAGTAGATGAATTAGAAGTTACCCTTGAATCTTCTTCGATGGCGATAAGGCAAAGGTTGGCTTGTTCATCGTCGGTGGAGTCCTCATCACTCCAAGTAGCCACATATGCCTTCTTCTTATGGCTTGAAGTGCTTGCCCTCTCCTTTTTTCTTAGAATCTCGTTCAAGCTCTCTCAAAGCTTTCTTCATGAACGAGGCACACTTCTTGAAGAGATAAACTATTTCTTCATCTTCATCCTCCTCTTCACTTGAGTAAACATGATGGCAAGTGGAGGATTTGAGAGCCATGACACTTGCATTGATGCCAAGCCCTTTGATTTTCTTCTCTCTCATAGCTCTAATTTCTTCCCTCTTCTTCTCATCTTCTTTGTTCTTCTTCATGATTTGATGAGTAAGGAGTGACCCCATGAGTTCATCAAGCTTTAAAGTCTTTAAATTCTTGCCTTCGATGATGGCGGTCCTCTTTGAGTCCCAAGACTCGGGAAGTGAGTAGATGAGCTTTCGGACAAGTTTTTCCTCCAAAATGGCTTCTCCATACTCCTTGAGACCATTTGTGATTGTAGAGAACCTATCAAACATCTTCTCGATGTTTTCTTCCGGATCCATCTTGAAGTTCTCATACTCTAAGGTTAGGAGCCCAATCTTGGTCTCCTTGACTTCATCGGTTCCCTCGTATGTGACTTTAAGCTTGTCCCATACCTCCTAGGCACTCTCACAAGAAGACATCTTCTCATAGATGGTTGAGCCAAAAGCACAAAACAAGATGTGCAAGGCTTTGCAATTAAGCTCCATCTTCTTGCGATCGTCGGCACTCCATTTCACTTTGTTTCTTTGAGGTACGAACGGACCATCTTCAATTATATCTCATAGCTTGTAATCTCTTGATTTGATGAAAAACTTTATCTTTGTCTTCCAATGGGCATAGTGGGTTCCGTCAAAGAAAGGCGGTTTGTCAATTGATTGTGCCATTTGAGCCGGTTGATGAAATAATGATCGAGCTTGCCGGATCTTCTCAATAGGATGTGAATCCCCTTCGATTGAGCCAAGCTCTGATACCAATTGTTGAGTTGTGAGGTGCTCGAATCGTTCAACCGATGTGGCTCACCAAGTGGTGGAGAGGTGGATTTTTGGGTGGAAGGGTTGTGGAAGCTAAAATGTAAATAGACACAATGATTTATAGTGGTTCAACCTTCTAACCAAGGTCTACATCCACTACCTTAGCTCCCCACTAAGGATTTCCAATCAATCCATTATTGATTCGTCCTCTTTTCTAGGCTTAGGAGGTAACCCTTATACACAATCAAACTTTCTACCCAAAGCCTTGATTGAAACCCTCTTTTACAAAGAGAAACAAGAAGCAAACTTAAAACCCTCTAATATGTGTTTGTTTGCACAATTAAGCACTCACCCAAAACCTAAAACACTTGAGCAAATTTGACAATTCTGGCTCACTAGTATTTGTCTATACAATAAATGACAATTTAAGCTCTAAGACAATCTTTGATCATTTGTTGTTTGACAATATGAGCATTAGCCTTTACTTGATGCTTGGAGGTCCATTTTATACTCTCAAATGAGTTTATAGCCGTTACTAGCCGTTGGGGATGATTTGGAGCCGTTGAGGACTTTATTTCCCTTCATTAATGCTGTTCTGCAGCCTTCCGTATCGATACGCTTGGACCCGTATCGGTACAACCTTCATCAGAAACTAGCCGTTGGGCTCTTGCCAGCCTAGGCATATCGATACGCTTGAGGGCATATCGGTACGGGTTCACTTTTAAATGACCGTTGGGAAAATAGCCGTTGGGGTAGTTGAAATGGGATCGGTACGCTGACTGGGCGTATCGAAACGATCTCGTTCCGTATCGAAACGGCCAAGCCTGTTTCGATACGGGTTTTGGCAGTGACCAAACTGGGACAAAAAGGTATTGGTACGGGTACAGCCGTATCGATACGGGTAACTTGAAAAGTCAAGTTTGGCTATTTAAAATTAGTAAAAACATTGCCAAAACCTTTTAAAATACCTCAAACATAATTTCAAGTTGTTTGGACTTAAAACCAATTTTTAAATTCTTTTCAAATTAGTCCAAAACATTTTTCAATTATTATATCAAAACATTAGTTCTACACTTGTGTTACAAAATCTATTGAACGGTCATAATAATAAAGGATGATATTGTTTCTCTTAGATAATTCTAAATCGAGCTGGATAATCTGTATGTATGCATGAATTTATCTATAACTGAAACTGAACTAAAACACTATATTATAATATAATTAGAATGTCCAAAGAAATTATCTTGTATTACAACCAAATTCCAATACTTGTTGTGTATGATAACATAGTCCACATAATATTTTAGTCCCCGGATTTTATATACCAACCCTTAAGAAATGCCCTTTATTACTCTCTCAAATCTATTGATTCTCACCGCGATAATTATAAATACTATTACGGTTAACTTGTAAGTTATGTATTTAGTGTAATTAAATAATAATATTTAAAAATAATACAAGTTAATCGTTGTAGTATTTTGGTTAATTACAAACACCTCTACCAAGAACGTAAAGTGAAAAAGAGTTTTGAGATCAATTCAATGGTGGATCTAAGTACACTGTTGGGTTGGTTTGTGCGACCATAAACTTTTTAAAATTTATAAATTTTCTTTTATTTTTTATTTTTTATGAATTAATTCTTTAATTTTTTTAATATGTGTGTGGACTGGTCCGCCACTTGTTCAATCAAGGCACATTAACATGCAGGAGGCACTGAATCTTTCCTTCTTTTTTCTCAGTGTAAATGCATGCTTCTATCTCTATCTCTATTTATATATCTCATGGATAGAAATCTTCTACCCCTTTTCCCTTTTCGGTGTCTCTACTTATGCCCCACTCAAAACTGGGTTTAGAGTTTAGGGTTTCGAGAATTTAGGGTGTAGGGTTTAGGATTTAGGGTTAGGGCTTGAAATTTAATTTTGTTGTGTTTTTTAGTGTTGGGGCATAAGTAGAGACACCGAAAAGGGGCAGAGGATTTTTATCCATATCTCATAATAGAATAGAAATTACCTACCCTTTTAGTATTTCTATTTAAATTTCATACTAAAATATTAGGTTTAACCGTTTAGATTTAAAATTTAAAATTTAAATTTAAAATTATGATTCAAAAGATTAAGAATATGATATATTTAAAATTTAAAATTTAATGTTACGGGTTTATAACTTAATATATATATTTATTTATTTATTTATTTATTTACTTATTTATTGTTGAAACATAAAAAAACACTAAAAGGACAAAAGATTTTTGTTCCTAGAAAGAAACACTAATTCCATGTCATCTTAGCATACACATACAAGGAAGCAAAACACACCCTTTATTAGTTACACTGCGGAGGAACACTTAACACAACATTAAACAACATGATGAAGCAAAATCAGAGAGATAACAATGTAAAACTAGGTTTCGACGTTCTAGAGAGGAGGAGGTGTAAGGAAAGGGATGGGAGGAAAGGGGAAAGGAGGGAAAGGAAAACCGGCAAATGGAGGAGCGCTTGGAACTCCAAAGGGTGGTGTAAATGGCAATGGCGGTAGCTGAAGTGGCGGTGTAAATGGCAATGGCGGCAGCTGAAGTGGCGGTGAAAAAGGCATGTCCGGGAAGGGAAAGGGAAAAGGTGGCAAGTTCTTCATCTCCCCATAGTTGCTCTTAGCTTCCTCTTTCTTCCCCGCCACCGCCTTATCCTCCGTTGACGTCATTCCGTTTTGATCACCGAGCTGACGGGGGCGGCGAGCTGCATTGCTCTGGACGACCAGAACCAGAATCAGAAAGAGGCTGAAAAACAAGGAGCTTCCACTATTTTTACGAGCCATGACTGTTGACTGCTAATTCAGAAGCATCATCCATCGTGGTTTCTATATAGAGAGAAAATCGGCATTAAATTGCATGAAAGCTGTGATCCATGAATTGTGATGATCGTGGCGTGAGAACAGTGTTTTAATTAACAGATTAAATGCAGCAAATAAAAAAGGATTGAAACGAGTGCCATTGCAGCCTCGCTATCTGGCTACAGCTACAGCCAAAAGCGAACGTAAATGCTGCAAAATCTGAACATTTGTCCACCATGCAGTTGCATGCCGATTCCCACCGTCTGATAATTTTCGGGTGGGGAGCTTTATTCAATAGGAATGGGATAAAACTTTATATGTGGGTAATCTACCTGACATTACACTTTAAATATAAATTTTTAAATTCAAATAAATAATAAAAAAAGTTGAATTTAATACAGAAGATAAAAGTTATTAATACTTCATTAATTAATTATATCACTCCCGTTAACTCAAATAATTAAATATGATTGAAAATTGTATTATCTAAAAATAAGAAAGAGTAAAAATTAGATAATAATATTATTATTTTAGGAAAGAAACTAATACTAGTAATAGATTGTGAGCACCTATATCTAAAGAGGAAGGGATAAATTTTTGGCAAAATGACAAAAGATGCCCCCAACGTTTGCATGTTTTGTCATTTGGCCCCCTATTCTTTTTTTTGGTCCAAATATGCCCCCAACGTTTACTTTTTTTGTCATTTAACCCCCTATTCTTTCTTTTGGTCCAAATATGCCCCCAACGTTTCATTTGTAGTCCAAATATGCCCCCAACGTTTCAATTTGGTCCAAATATGCCCCCGTTAGATGGAAACTGTCAGTCAACTGACGTTCAACAGCTGATGCTGACTGGACTTGCCACGTATTAAGATCTGCTGATGTCACGTCAAAATTTTTTTATAAGCCGTTGACCGTCAGTTGATTGACAGTTTACATCCAACAGGGGCATATTTGGACTATGAATGAAACGTTGGGGGCATATTTGGACCAAAAGAAAGAATGGGGGGCCAAATGACAAAACAAGCAAACGTTGGGGCATATTTGGACCAGAAAAAAGAATAGGGGGCCAAATGACAAAACATGCAAACGTTGGGGGCTTCTTTTGTCATTTTGCCTAAATTTTTTATGTGAAGAAAGGTATTGGACATCCATTACTTTTTTTATAAAAGCCACTAAATTTTTATTAAATCCACATGAAAAACACAATTACAATGCACTTAAGAAGATGAATATTTGGATTAAACAACCCAAAAAATCCTTACAACCCAAAAACAAAGAAAAATGAAAACTTCTATGGAGATAAGCATACCAACAAAATTTAGAAGCCTCTTGAATCTCCTTGTCTATGTCCAAACGAGACGCATAAAGAAGGAAGAAGGAGTGGTGCGCGATCCAAACTGTCAAGCAAAAAGTACCACTACCCAAGACTGATTTCATCGGTAAACAACCATCAACCGAGTGGGGATATAACTTTTCAAGTGACCACCGACAAAAACATAAATTAGAAACTAGCGCCGATTGAATCTCTGTGCGAACAACAATCGATCGCTAGGGTATGTTGAAACGTGCCATAAAAAAAGATGAACCAAACCACAAAACAAAAACAAAGACGTGTCACAATGACAGAAGAAAAGACGTGTCACAAGGACAGAGAAAAGGATTCTTATTAAAAAAACAAAAAAAAAAACTAATAGATCTGGTGGTCGACAACCAATACTAAAATTAATTGTCGACCACCGATCAAAGGGATAAATCAAAGTAGAGAATGACTAGGGTTGAAGGTATTTTGGTAGTGGAGAGCGACTAGGGTTCGATATTAAAGATTCTTTACAATGATAACTAGACGACATCCATCTACTTTAAAAAAATGTTTTTAGAGTTTTGAATAGTCTAAAGGTGATTACAAGGTAGTATTTGTTCATTGTTCTGATTGTACTTAGAGTTTTAGTCTAAATTGATATTTGAACTTTTGTCACATCTTTATGTACTTCACTTGGTGTCAAAATATATGTCATTTTAAAAAAAATAGATGAATGTTCAATATCTTTCTTCACAGAAAAATAAATAATCTTACCGATAGATATATAAATATCTAACAACTATTTTTACTTTTGAGTGTACTAGACATAAACAAAAGAACATATAAAATTGAATAGTAGAAAACGACCCAAAATTGTATCTTTTCTTCATCACGCTTAGGTGCTCACTAGGGACGTGTGTACGTATAAAGTCTGATCTGAGTAATCTGATCTAATATACCTGATCTATTTTTTTATTTCCATGTACTTTGAATCGAATATTTGAGAACAAATTGAATACGGATCACCTAAATTGTAGTTTTGGATTATTAAAAAAAAAAGCTTTTAACCCTTGGAGTTTAGACATGTCTAACCTTAGTCCTTGATTATATGATTTTTGAATCTAAGCACTCAAGATTTAAAAATTTTGTGTGTACTTTAGACTTGAATTTGGCGTTATTGGAGAATGATTTGCAAATTTTATATGCAAACAAGGCTTCCAATATTGATATTTGTTATTACTTTTTTATGAGATTATAAATTCACGTGATATTTATTTCATTATTGACATTTTTAATTTATTTCTTAAGCCGATTTTATTGATAGATTTTTATAGAAAATTTCTAATGATATTACATTCTTTTTCTTTTTGGTGAAATTATTATTTTCAATCCATATAGTTTGAAATTTTAACTTAATTCAAAGATAAACATATGTTTCATAATTCCAAAATAATATGAAACTTAAATTTAGTTTTTTTGTCAAACCAAGTTATATGTTCGGATATGGATATTCAATCTTAAAATTTAGATATCCGAAAAATTAATTATTCAGTTTTCGGATTTGATGCATATCGATATTTTAGTATTTCAAAAATTTTGGTATTCAAAATTTTGGATCGAATCATATCCGATATCCAAAATTACACAGCCCTAATACTGACAGTGTATTACTTGTATTGATTTATTGCCTAAAATATAAATATTACTTTTTACTGTTTTCACTTTTCCCCCTATTTATAAAATAATTAAATTTTCAATCATATTAGCTACTTGACTTAATAATATTTTTATTGGTAAAAGGTGCATTAATTACATTGCATTTATAGTCTTGAAAATTATTTATTGGTAAAAGAAATATTAAATGCTTTGTATTACCAAGACAAACTTTTAAAGATGCTTTAATTTTTTTCTTCACTCATATTTATTTAAGATGACATATCATGTGCCACCTAAGCTGGATAAATGACCCAGTGAGTGGATGTAACATTGCCCATCGGAGTGCCGCTGCATCCCTTCCAATTTGCGGAAAAAACTTTGTCCACACCCACTTATATTTATTAAATAATTTTATAAAAAACATACATGCTAATCAATATGTTAGTTAATGTTATTTTTTGTCAATTTAAATATTTTCAATAATATTTTCAATTATTTTCACTCACATAATATAAATTTTAGAAAATACTCATAATCTTATTTTTATGTTTATTTATTAGGTAAACTACACCACATACCACTCAATTATGGCCCTGAGTCGAAAATGTTACCGAACTTTAAAATCGTTCAAAACTATCACTAAACTTTAATATGTGAGTCGAAAATGTCATTTCGATGTTAACTGTTAACTTTCATGTTAAGTCAAAACGACGTCGTTTTGAAGCCTAATTTAGCCCAAAACGTCGTCGTTTTGCTGGAGGAAAAAATATTAAAACAATGCACTTAAGGGATTTTGAACATAGGACCTTTAGGAGAAAGAGCTAAGTATTAATCACTGAACCAACATAACACTATATAATATTTTACCACAAATATTATGTATCTCAAACTACTTCGATTAATTCAAATTATTTTATGAAATAAATAATATTATAAATAATATTCTACCCTCACTTTCTCGATTCTAAATATAATGCATGGTCATAAACGAGTTGTTATTGAGCATGTGCCTCGAATTTGTAATCGGATAGCTGATACGATGGTCAAGTTGTGCTCTTGAGATAATTTTGAGCCGCACATTTTTTCACAACTGCCTGATGAAGTTCTTAATACTCTGCATGATGACCTGGGTTAATGTTGTGGTTTTATAGGTTTTTTGTCGAGTTTATTTCGTTCAGTTGTTTCTGGAAATACTATCATATAATATTTTTTCTCTATTTTAGGTTAGGGTGGTTTTAAAAAAAAACCCGCCTATGGTGGTATCCATCCCTTATTTATATAAAAAAGAGTCGTCGTCAGCTTTAAATAATTTAGGTGGGAATCGTCGTTTGTTGTTGGGAGTGAGAGAGTCCTCGACAATTGTCAGCGACTTTGTTTAAATGTTCGAAGAGGGATGAAATTAAAAGGCAAGGAATATAGCTCGAGCAAAACGAAAAACAGTTGGACCAAGCCTTGGAGTTTGCTGGAATTTTAAAGAGGGGCGAAAGTGAAAGAGAATAAAAATAGTAGGGGTGAAAACAAATGACATATGTTGAAAAATATGCACATTTGAGTTGAAGTGAACATTTTTTAATAAAAATTTTACCTGAGAGTAGGGATGAACATTTTACCTGACTCAGTCGTGTTTTGACCGGACTAGACTCGATCGAGTCAAATTTTTTAATAAAAATTTGGGTTCGGATTGGGTTTTTTTTATTAAAGATAAGTTGGGTCGGGTTTGAGTTTAGGGTGAAAAATATCCGACCTGATCCGACCCGGGACTAATTGTATAATTTTCCCTTAAATTTTTTAAGAATATTTATAATAATATCTCTCTTTATATATCTATATATATATATTATAATTAGGTCCTTACAATTGAATTTTTATTTATAATTTAGTCTTTAAAATTATTATTTTTTACGACGAAGTCCCTTAAAATTATTTTTTTACATTTAGGTCGCTAAAATTAATTTTTTCTATAGGTCGGGTTGGGTCAGGGTATTTATTTTTGGGTCAAATTTGGGTGGGCCAAAAATCCGACCCGACCCATGTCCATCCCTACTAGAGAGGCCTTTGAAAATAAAAGCTTATATCTAACCACTAGGCCAACTTAAAGTTTTATTATAATTTTAACACAAATAATATATATTACATTGCAATTAAAATTAATTTTATGATACAATTTTATTAAAGTAATATTTTATAAATATTATTTTTAATTTTTATTACAAAACTAAAACATTATTTATAAAATATATTATAACTATGTTATAAATATGTCATAACATATTATTTTATGTCATTTTATAAATATGTCTTAACCCAACCCCTGTCAACAAATTTTTCATTTAGAAGAAGACTGCAACGTCTCTTCTATAATTGCCAACAGATTACCACGAAGCGATTAATTCATTTAGTCCCATCACTCATGTATCCCCCTGAGTTCTACAAATTATTCACTAACCAAGTATCAAAAGGTAAAGATACAAATTCTTAAATCTTGTCCTGGGAATAACTTGAAGCCAAATATGCTTAGCCATTGTACAATGTCTAAGCACGTGGTCAACATCTTTCAAATCCTATTGACATATTTGACACAAACCATCTGATGACATATGCCTTCGAAATCGTTCCATGTTAGTAAGCAAGCTCTGTCTCATAGCTAACCACATGAAAACTCTAACTCTTTGAGCGAGTTTTAGATTCCACACCAACTTCCAATCCCCCTGAATAACAATATTATCACTAGCAGTCAAAATTCGATACGCAGATCGCACAGAAAAAGTTTAAGTATCCTCCCATTTATACTCTGGTGAGTTTGCTCCATACCAGTCCTTAGGGGGAGGAACGTTAGCAATCTTCTGTAAAATCATAACTGGCAGAAGTTCTTGGAGGTGATCTCAGTCCCAACATCCAGAACCATTTACCATGCGTGCTACAACAGTCGACAAATGGGTGTTTGGCAGCAAACATTTGGTGAAGAGAGGCCCCTCGTTATCTAGCCAGACATCATACCAGAAATCAATGTGTTCCTCATTTGGGAAATACCGCGTTTAGTTTCGGATCCTCCCCATACAAAACGACATATTAATTTTTCCATCTCCTAACACAATCCTTTAGGTAACCACGTAGATTGCATCACATACAATGGTATAGCTTGCAAAACCGTCTTTGCCAATGTCACACGTCCTGGTAGAGTGAGGGATTTAGCTGCCCATTCGGACAATCTTCTATTCATCCTTTCCAGGAGATACGTGTTAGAAGACTGCTTCAGGACTGAAACATGTCTACGTATTTTTTATGTTTGTTTGTTTCCTATTTTTAGAAAGTAGTTATTTTGTTATTCATGCTCTGTATTAGTGGAGCAACTTTAAGAACATGTTGTTAGTGGTTAGTTCTTATTTTTAAGCTTTAAATATTGTAATGTTTCTGAGATTAATAGATGCATTCTTATGTTCTTTGCTTCTTCTTGTTGTAGCAATTTTTATTCTACAAATTAAAAACAACAATTGGTATCAGAGCTTTATTCTTAAGGGATCTGTGAGTGTGTAAGGTTGCTGTGTCATGGACTTCGAAGCAAGTTCCGGTTTCTCTTCAATTTCTCCACCGGTGTTTGATGGAGACAACTACCAGGTTTGGGCAGTTCGTATGGAGGCGTATATGGAAGCTTTGGATATTTGGGAAGCAGTGGAAGAGGATTATGAAATTCCTGCTCTCCCAAACAATCCTACCATGGCACAGATCAAATCGCAAAAGGAGAAGAAGACAAAGAAATCCAAGGCAAAGGCCTGCTTGTTCGCTGCAGTCTCATCTACTATCTTCACTCGGATTATGACTCTGAAGTCAGCATATGAGATATGGAATTATCTCAAGTCAGAATATGAGGGAGATGAAAGAATCAAAGAAATGCGTGTGCTAAACTTGATTCGAGAATTCGAGTTGCAGAAGATGAAGGAAACATAATCAATTAAAGAGTATTCTGATAGGTTATTGGACATTGCAAACCGAATCAGATTACTTGGTTCTACGTTCAAGGACTCAAGAATTGTTGAAAAAATTCTTGTAACAGTGCCTGAAAGATTTGAGGCATCTATTTCAGCCTTGGAAAATACCAAGGATCTAACTCAAATCACTCTTGCAGAGATACTAAATGCTTTGCAAGAACAAGAGCAAAGAAGAGCCATGAGGCAAGAAGGTGCTGTTGAAGGAGCTTTGCCAGCCAAGCACTATGAGAATACGAGGAACAACAAGAAGAAGAAGTTTTTCAAGAAGAATCAAAACTTTACCGAAGAATCTTCAGCCAACAACAAAACAGGAGTCAAGAAGGGATCCTATTCTCCATGTCAACATTGTAATAGAAAGGGTCATCCTCCTTTCAAATGCTGGAGAAGACCAGACGCCAAGTGCACCAAATGTAATCAAATGGGGCATGAAGCTGTAATTTGTAGGAGCAAGAATCAACATCATGATGAAGAGGCTAAGATTGCTGATCAGGAGGAGGAGGATCAACTGTTTGTGGCTACATGCTTCGTGAGCAGTGAATCAAATGAAAGTTGGCTGATTGACAGTGGTTGCACCAACCATATGACTCATGACAAGGAGTTGTTTAGAGATTTGAAGCCAACCAACATCACCAAAATCAGAATTGGGAATGGTGAATATATTTCAGTTAAAGGAAAGGGAACAGTTGCTATAACAAGTTGTTCAGGTACAAAACTAATTCATGATGTTCTCTTTGTCCCTAAAATTCAGCAAAACTTGTTAAGTGTTGGCCAACTGATTGAAAGAGGTTTTAAGGTTGTTTTCGAAGACAAATATTGCCTAATTAAAGATGCAGCAAATCAGGATATTTTCAAAGTGAAAATGAAAGGGAAAAGTTTTGCTTTAAATCCATTAGAGGAGGAGTAAACTGCTTTCCCGATTAAAGAAAACATTACAGAGGTGTGGCACAAAAGGCTAGGGCATTACCATCACCAAGGGCTGCTGCAAATGAAGTTCAAGATGATGGCAAATGACCTTCCAGAACTTGATGATCAGATTTCAAGTTGCAAAGCGTGTCAGTTTGGAAAACAGAACAGGAAGCCTTTCTCAAAAGTGACAGGCAGAGCAATGAGGAAGCTGCAATTGATTCACACGGATGTCTCAGGTCCTCAAAGAACATCTTCTCTTAAAGGTAGTCGTTATTACATTGCCTTTATTGATGACTTCACCAGAATGTGCTGGATTTTTTTCTTGAAGTTTAAATCAGAAGTAGCTCAAGTTTTTTGGAAGTTCAAGGCAAGAGTTGAGAATGAAAGTGGTTGCAAAGTTCAGATTGTAAGGTCTGACAATGGAAAGGAGTACACTTCGATAGAATTCAACAAGTTTTGTGAAGAGGCAGGCATTGAGCATCAACTAACAGCCCCTTACACTCCTCAGCAAAATGGAGTCAGTGAGAGGAGAAATAGGTTCATCATGGAGATGTCAAGATGTATGCTGCATGAGAAAAATTTGCCAAAAAAGTTTTGGGCAGAGGCAGCAAGTACAGCCGTATTTCTTCAAAACAGGCTTCCCACAAGGGCAGTAAAGGATAAAACACCATTTGAGGCATGGTATGACTATAAACCTTCACTTAAGTTTCTTAGAGTGTTCGGTTGCCTGTGTTTTTCTCACATTCCGCAGGCCAAGCGTGATAAACTTGACAAGATGGCTGAACCGGGAACCTTCGTGGGCTACAGTTCTTCCTCTAAGGCCTACAAAGTTTATCAGCCTCAAACTGGGAAGCTAATTGTCAGTAGAGATGTGCACTTTGTAGAAGATGAAGAGTGGAGCTGGAATGATTCAGAAAAAAGAAATCAGACCATGGCAGAGCTGAGATTCAAACTTCCTGTTTCAGACACGGAAGAAAATAGAGATGAAGACTGGAAAAATGAAGTTGTAGATAACACTCCTGTAAGAGGTACTAGACCACTATCTGAGATTTATCAAAGATGCAACATAGCTGTTTGTGAACCTGCAAATTTTGAAGCTGCAAAGAAGAATCAGCATTGGTCGGATGCAATGGAGGAGGAGTTGTCCATGATTGAGAAAAACAACACTTGGGAGTTGGTTGATCGACCCCAAAACAGGAAGGTGATTGGAGTTAAGTGGGTATACAGAACCAAGCTTAATGCCGATGGCTCAATCAACAAGCATAAAGCTAGGCTCATGGTTAAAGGGTATGCTCAAGTGTTTGGCGTGGATTACTCTGATACGTTCGCACCAGTAGCAAGACTTGACACCATCAGACTTTTGCTTGCTGTTGCAGCACAAAAGAATTGGAAAGTGTACCAATTAGATGTCAAGTCAGCGTTTCTAAATGGTTTTCTGCAGGAGGAAATTTATGTAGAACAACCAGAAGGCTTTGCGAAAAAAGGAGAAGAAGATAAAGTTTTTCTTCTCAAGAAGGCTCTTTACGGATTGAAGCAAGCTCCAAGAGCTTGGTATAGCAGAATTGATGATCACCTGCTGAATTTGGGGTTTGCAAAAAGCTTATCCGAATCAACCTTGTATGTCAAGCACAATGATACTGACATTCTTATTGTTTCATTGTATGTTGACGACCTACTGGTTACAGGAAATAATATAGATCATATTCAAAATTTCAAACAAGAGATGATGAAGGTGTTTGAAATGACAGATCTCGGGTTCATGTCCTACTTCCTCGGCATGGAGATCAAGCAAGGGCAAAGTGAAGTCTTCATTTGCCAGAAAAAGTATGCAAAGGAAATACTAAAGAAATTTCAGATGGAGGAATGCAAGGCAGCAATCACTCCAATGAATCAAAAAGAGAAGTTGTGCAAAGAAGATGGTGCTGACAAAGTTGATGAAGGATATTTCAGGAGTTTGATTGGTTGCTTGATGTATCTCACAGCAACAAGGCCTGATATTTTGAATGCTGTAAGTATGTTGTCTCGGTTCATGCATTGTGCAAGTGAATTACATCTCAAGGCTGCCAAAAGAGTGATTCGATATGTCAAAGGCACAAGTGATTTTGGTGTTAAGTTCACAAGGAGCAAGGAGTTCAAGCTGGTTGGTTTTTCTGACAGTGACTGGGGAGGTTCCATTGATGATATGAGGAGCACTTCAGGCTACTGTTTTAATTTTGGATCTGGTGTTTTTTCATGGAGCTCTAAGAAGCAGGAAACAGTGGCTCAATCTACTGCAGAAGCTGAGTTTGTTGCTGCCACAGCAGCTGCTAACCAAGCCTTGTGGCTGAGGAAGATCTTGAATGATCTTAACCTGGAGCAGAAGGAAAGCACGAAGATTCTTGTTGACAACCAAGCTGCCATTGCCATCTCTCACAATCCAGTGCTTCACGGAAAGACCAAACACTTCAACATCAAGCTTTTCTTCTTGAGGGAAGTGCAAAAAGAATGAGATGTTGTGCTGATTTATTGCAGAACAGAGGAACAAGTTGCAAACATCTTCACCAAGTCTTTACCAGCTAAAAAATTTGAAGATTTAAGAACAAAACTTGGTGTTTGCAGCTCCTAAAGCAAGGAGGAGTGTTAGAAGACTGCTTCAGGACTGAAACATGTCTACGTATTTTTTATGTTTGTTTGTTTCTTATTTTTAGAAAGTAGTTATTTTGTTATTCATGCTCTGTATTAGTGGAGCAACTTTAAGAACATGTTGTTAGTGGTTAGTTCTTATTTTTAAGCTTTAAATATTGTAATGTTTCTGAGATTAATAGATGCATTCTTCTGTTCTTTGCTTCTTCTTGTTGTAGCAATTTTTATTCTACAAATTAAAAACAACAATACACATACGTATCTTTGGTAACTCTACTATGCAACAAAGGCACACCAACGTATCTACCCAAGTCAGAGACCACCTCAAATCCTAATGTCTGAGCAACATGATCAATTATGTGAGGTTGACTGTTATTCGAAAAGAATACTTGTGTTTTAGCAACATTAACGTGATGTCCAAAGCAAATGCAAAATTATTCCAACACCTCCTTAATAACATTCATTTGATCTAAGGAAGCCTCTGTAAATAAAAAACATCAGCAAAAAACAAATGGGAGACTCCCAACCCATTTCGAGATAAACGAATGGGTTTCCAATCTCCGTTTTCAATCTTCGAATTAAATACTGTGCACTAATCTTTCCATGCAAAGAACAAACATATACGACGACAGAGGGTCACCCTGCCTAATCCCCCTTGATGGTCGAAATGATTCCGTAACATCTCTGTTCCACAAAATTTGAGTAGATACTGAACTCACACATTGCATAATTAGAGAAATCAAATTATTCGGCAATCCCACCTCATTAAGGGCCTTCTCAATAAAGTGACATTCAAGTTGGTCTAATGCCTTCTCAAGGTCAACTTTTATCGCCATAAACATCTTCTTGCCCGTTTTGGTGGACATAGAATGTATGATCTCCTGGGATAAAATGATATTATTAGTTATATTCCGACCTGGCACAAAGCTCACTTGATTTATTGATATCCATTTCGATAAAAACTTCTTCAATCGATTCACAATAGTCTTAGTGATGATCTTATAAAGAACCGTACATAAGTTGCTCGGTCGGAATTGGCTAATAAACTCAGGCACATCAACCTTTGGGATTAGCACAAGTAGCGTCTGATTGACCCTACTATCCTGTGGTAGACCATCAAAGAAGTCTTTCACAAACTGGAACAAAGAGTCACCCACCACATCCCGTTTTCTTTGGTAAAAATCATCATGTACACCATCTACCCTAAAAGCTTTAAGTGGATCCATGCCAAAAACAACTTTTCTTACTTCCTCTTTTGTTACACTAGCAGTCAGGGGTTGCATCTTCTCATCACTAAAATGATGGAATTGCCCAGATAGTAACTTCGTGGTGCAATCATGAATGCCACTTTTAAATAATTGTTGGAAATAATTAATAGCATGGGTTTTCAACATATTTTGGTCTTGGCACCACCTACCAGAATCCAACTTTAGCATCTGTATCGTATTGCGCCTTCTTCGATTCATGGTGCTTGCATGAAAATTTTTTGTGTTACGAACGCCTTTTGATATCCAAAAGGTTCGGGACTTTTGATGCCACAAGCTTTCTTCTTGTTCCAACACCTTTGCAAGCTCATGTTTTAAGTCTAACTCCAAATCAGATAGGAACACAGAATCCACATTTTCACGCGCCAATTCTATTCTTTTTATTCGAGCAAGAAGCAGCGCTTTCCTTCAACCAATATGACCGAAGACATCTTTGTTCCATTGCATGCTCCGAGATTGAAACTCCAACAAGTTATCATAAATATGAGGATCGTCACGCCAAGTTTAACGTACCAAAATTTGAAAATCAGGATGCTCATTCCATGATGTCAAATAATGATAAGGTCTCAAGGAAGAGTTCATGACAACATTACCCGAATCCAACAAAATTGGTATGTAGTCAGATCCAAGTTTCGACAAATGGATAACTTCTGAAGCTGGATATGCATCATACCAAGTCGCGTTACACAAGCACCTATCCAAACGTTGGAATAAATCACTGCGGTCCCACGTAAAAATCGGCCCATGGAATCCTATGTCCAGTAACCCCGAGTCGAACAAAAAATCATTGAACCTCGCACATACACTTGTTCTGTTTTGTGAGCCCCCTTTCCTTTCCATAAGACTCGCAATTACATTGAAATCACCACCTAGGGTCCATGTCTTGCCTGATGCTGGTTCCAGTGCTCGCAATTGATCCCATTGTGCTTTGCGTTTACTTTGGTTGGGACTTGCATAGATGAAAGTGATAAAGAAATTCCTTTGACCCAACAGATCTGAACACCAGCCATGAACAAATTGAGAAGAGACCGCCAGTATATCTAGCTTGACAGAAGGCTTCTAGAAAACCCATATACCCCCAGAAAAACCGGATGCCTCTACTCTATACGAAAACTCGAACCCAGAACGTCTTATGAAGTTGTCTGCTTTAATACCACTTATGCGTGGTTCCACAACCGCTACAATATCAGGATTCTGTACTTGCACCATAAGCTTGAAATAATGATAAAAGTCAGAGCTTAACACTCCTTGTGTATTCCAGAAAATAGATTTAACCATAAATAAAGGGTGGAGATGAGTTTAGGAACACATTAGAACAACATTTCCGTAGTCTCTTCTCCTTCAAAGGTCGCGTTGGACCTCCACTGCACTTGAGTATCCACCTCCTGGGATATCATCCCTTGGTCGTGACATTGACCTCCCCCAGAACTTGAAACAACATTTAACTTTGATGTCATAGCACTAAACCAATCAGCTAAGATCGGTTTTGTCGGGCCTCGTTCATCTTGTTTCTTGTTCTTCAAACCTTTTGCACCTAATTCTTTAGCTGCCAGGGGGGTTTTACTACCACCTTTAGACTGGCTCTTACGGGTAGAATTTTTTAGAATACGACAATTACACTCTTTGAGAATACCACGCTCATCCTTTTTGAGCACCTGAACCACCACATGGTTATTCTTGTCCAACGTGAAAGCTGTAGTTATCACCTCTTTGGGGGTCGCCATAGGACCCATGTTAGGATTTTCTTTGTCCAATGTAGCATCACTTCTACTGATCCCCTTCACTGACCTAGACAACAACGCACTCTCACCTACACCAGCACGTCTTTGTTCCTTGATCATTCTGGAGGACACTGTAGAGGCCTCTTTCAGTTGACCACTCCTACTGGATTCAGCATGTGGCGCACCCAAAGACTTCCCCTTGGCCAAAGTCGAGATAACCAAATTTCTTTTGTCCACCCCAATAAGCTGACCATTATTTTCTTGTACGCCTGCTACGGCACCAATTGTACCTTTAGTCTTAAGTATAGTGAATCTTGAACCAGCATTACCATACTTTCCTTGTTTAGCCTGATCTACCGCAACTTGAGTTTTACCAGATTTAGTTTTTCTACGACTACGATTGACTACTTGCATCCATGGCCCGTAAACTTCCTCAGGTGCTGTCTTTGTACGATCCTTAACAGCATGTTTCGGATCTTGTTCTTTAACCGTAGCCTCATTCTATCCACACAATTCCTTGGTGTGACCGTATTTACCATAAGAGTAGCGAATTAGAGGAAGGCCCTCATACTCAATATGTTATCGATGGCCATCAATAACCACCCCTGAGATAAGAGGCTTCTTTAGATCGGTTACCACCGCAAGTCTAGCAAAGCGTCCCTCCTTCCTTCAATGGTGTTGTAGTCAATCTTGATTACCTGGCCAATGACATTAGAAATCTCCCAAAACATGCTTTTAGTATAGTAACGGTACTGTAGTCCTGGAAGACACGCCCATACGATAATCTTTTGAGGATGATCTTCCGCTGTAAAGAATACCCGAGTCCAAGGCTGCACCGTTAAATAACTATTGTAGACCACCCATGGACCCCCGGATAGAACCTTTCTTTAATCAGCCTCAAGTGCAAAGCGGACCAGGTAGTAGTCGTTATCTAGGTCAATTAGCGCTATCTTCCTTGCCGACAACCATAATGAGTGGATCATGTTCAGTAAAGCCCTATATCCAATCGACTTCCCTAGTAAATGCACAATTATTGAGTTAGCTAGCTTTGCATCAATGGAGTTATGCACTATTTTCGAGAAGTTAATTTTTGGTAGCGGTCCATCCAACACGATATTCACATCCTCCTTCAACAGTTCAATATCCAGATCGTCCATGGTAGGGGAGTTCTCAGACTCACCTACCACCATGTCTCGGAAAGAGATTTTTGTCTACGCCAAGTCCTTCTCTGTTGACTTCCCATGATTCTTATCCTCAGACCTTAAAACTGATTGTACTACATCCCCAACCATCGCAGAGGCATCTTTCATACACGTATCAACCATGATTCTGTCTGTGACCAATAGAGATTTATCTCCCTCACCATCTATTTTGTCCTAACATCTCCCTTTTTAGACTCCCTACACTCCTCTACCGCCATTGGGAGACCAGATCTCTCGATATTATTCGTTATAATAATCGAAACTACCGTATCCGGCGGTCTACCTGTGATAGCTCCGACAAGGTCCGCACCAGGGCTGCCATTCACGGTAGGATTATATATTGCTTTTGTTAGAATTATAAGAAAATTTCAAATTGACTTAATTGTTAGACACACATTTTTGTTTCCAAATGTCACAAAAAAAGACATTGTAGTTCATGGTCCACGCCAACAATTGTCGTCTGTATCATTATATTGTTAGTGAGTTAATGGTCAAATGATATGGTTGAAGTGAAAACAAAGTTCAATGTTATAATTGAAAGGCTTAACCGTCAAATAGGTGCTCAAACTATTCTTTTTTTCTAATTAGGCGCTCAAACTATTTTTCGGGCTAAATAGGTGCCTAGAGTTTCATTCTGTGACCCATGTAAAGTTCTCCGTTAATTCTCAACCGTTAAAGGACACATGTCATCTCTTGAAAATTCTAAAATTATATTAAAAATAAATAAAAATTACTTAATTTTCAGAAATTCTCTAAATTTTACAGATTTCAAAAAACAACCCTCAAATTCCAAAATCCCTAATTCCCCAAAGCCTAAATCTCGATTTGGGCCGATTCCGTCGTCGATTGTCATACCGCCACCCACCATATCTGTCATCAGACCATCACGACCATTTCCCCTACTATACCGCGCCGGAAATCGGCCGACTGTAACCCCCTCGTCCCGGTCTGGCCGGATGGCCGGTCCGAGTAGGCTACACGGGGAAAACCGAAGCGAAACCCGTTAAGGTTCCCCCTCGGTTAGCAACCCTAGAAAATTTCTTTTATTTTATTCTTGTCTAAAGGCATATTAATTCCTAAGTGATCACGTCAGCGGAAAACATCAAGGAAGGAACACATTTGAACCTCAAACCACACCTTAAACAGTTCATTTTACACATACAGGGCAGGCCGTATCGATACACCAATCAAGGGTATCGATACGCCTTAACTAGGTCAACCCTCACAGTCAACTCAGGGAAGACCGTATTGATACAGCCCTTGAGCGTATCGATACGCCCTTCTCGGTCAACATCTCGTGGTCAACGAGATAAACTCGTATCGATACGCCTCAACCCCGTACCGATACACCAAAAACTCACCAAATTCTCAGAATTCCAGTGAGCAAAGAGCGTATCGATACACCCCCGTGTATCGGCACGCCAAGCCAAAACTGAGCCCTGCATGCAAGACCGTATCGATACGGCCCTTAGGCGTATCGATACGCCCTGCATTGCAAGTCTCCTAATTTCAGCAAAAACACACAAGACCCAACTCTAGATGCATATTAGGACTCCCCTAACCACATACAACCATTTACGCAACATACTACAACCAAGGATTTGCATATAAAGCAATTTAGATGACTAACAAGGCATCCATACATGGCATTCACACAAAGGGTAAATATTGCATAAATAGGCATGCTTAAGAGCTCAAGAGGCCAAATGGCACAAGTCATCACATAAAGGTTTACATGCCAACCAAAAGCAACTTAAAACATCCAAAGGCATAACCATCCCACACAAGCATTCAACGAGACAAAACATGGTTTACAAATCCAAGCAAAACATGAACATCATCAACATCTATGAGTCATACAACGCTCATACAAAACACATAGTAGCCCCATTGCCAAACTACTACTTTAATTACTAAGTCATACTTGAGCAACTACAACTTGGAAAGCCCCTTTCGCCTTGCTCCTTGCTAACACCGCGCTAATGATCTGCATTGTTGAAAATGAGAGTGTAAGCTAGAAGCTTAGTGAGGATGCTCTAAAAACCAAAACAACAACAATGCAGGGTTTAAGCATGAAATCCTTAACATCACACACAACATACATGAGCATCAACATAGCAACCTAGCTAGTGTTTCAAGAGTCATAAATATGGCATCTTACATCATATTAAGCTCAACAATATAAATCATATATCTCAACATCATCATCATAAGAGCAAGTACATTGGCCACTATTAGTTTACTCGGATGTGCAGATTTACTCTCAACAACAACATTACCTCGGTGGGATTACACTCATCACCGGACCTTGCATGGGTGGGATTCCACTCATCACCACATGCCTTACGGATGGGATTCCACTCATCATCACATATATATATGAATAATTTCCGGTGGAATATTACATCACCGTACTCCTCCTTGATGACTCAACGCTATCAAGGCCACGCGCGAATTTGACTCAAACGTGTCCACACTAATCCTAATGATCGATCATTTACACCCGGTAAGTTAACTAGTGCCAATTACTTTAAACCACATCGCAACAACCATCATTTATATCATACAACCATCATCACACACAACAATGTATAAACATACAAAGTCAACTCATGCTTCACAAGATCAATATAGGCAATGGCATCTAAAGCAACATTAACAACCAATAAGTTAAACTACCAATTTAACTTCAACCTTGGAATGACCTACCAAGCTCATTCCAACACTTCCACTATACGCACTTGAACCAACTTTAAAACAATTTAAAGTTTTACTCACCACCCTTCCTTAGCAAAACAAGCAAGCAAGTCAAGCCTCCTCAATTCCCGGATTCGATCCCGATCCTTCCCTGATGCTTCCTCTTGCTTCTAACCAAATAAAAATACAAATATTACTCACCAATTCAATGCTATACTCAGTCACAAACCCAACTCACAAACACATGTCAAAGCTTCTCAAATTCAAACCCAAACTACCCACAAAACTTCCATTTTCGTGCTCCTCAAATACCCAGCTGAAAACTATACTTTCCAACACCCAAATGACATCTAAAAGCTTCCAAAACACTTCCATAATAACCCTATACCATCAGCCCTTCAACCCAACACAAAAACACATCAAAAACTCAAGTTTAGACACTTTGAAAATTGCCCCAAAGACCCACTTTGGGATTTCTCCCAATTCCAACCATTTTAAGATATTAAGTGTCTTTAGGTGAGATTAATCGAAAACCCAACTCAACAAATCAAAAACAAATGAAAAACCCATTAAAAATCCAAACTTTCCTTAATCTTGAAAAATGTAAACATGAATAGTTTTGAAATCTAAGACCATGTAAATGATGGGGATGATGAGGAGAGTTGAGAAATGAGATTACCTTTGAAAAAGCCCTTGATTTGGTGGAGAGATTGAATGGAATAGTGAACTTGAGGTTTTGGGAGGGGTTTGGGGTTTTCAACGTTAGAATGGGAAAAAGGGAGGAAGACAACTTTATTTTTTTTGTTCTTTTTGATTAAAAAAGGTGGTCTTCCACATTTCACTTTAATTACAAAAATGCCACTCTTTTAATTTTAAATCTCATTTAACTCATAATTAAGGCCTAATTAAATTAAACCGATTTTTTGATGACTCGAACCAAACACACGCCTAACTCCTAACCCCAAAATACGTGTGTTACAACTCTCTCCCACTTAAGGAATTTCGTCCCCGAAATTACCTGACTGAAAGAGATACGAAAACTACCTTTCCATATCCTCATTCCTCTCCCAAGTGGCTTCGTCCACCCCTCGACGTTGCCACCGTACTTTCACCAACTCAATCGATCTACCCCGTAACACCTTACTGTCAGAAGCTAGGATCTCAACTGGTTCTTCCCCATAAGTCAAATCCGGATTCAATTCAATCTCTTCTACAGGCATAACATGTGATGGATCTGACCTATACTTACGAAGCATCGAAACATGAAATACATCGTGTATCTTCTCTAGCTCGGATGGCAAACGCAACTGATAAGAAACTGGACCAACCCTCTTCACAATCTCATACGGTCCTATGTACCTCGGACTCAACTTCCCCTTTCGGCCAAACCTCATTACTTTCTTCCACGGAGACACTTTTAAGAACACCTTCTCACCCACTGACAACTCAACTTCCTTCCTCTTCAAGTCGGCATAAGACTTCTGCCTATCCGAAGCAGCCTTCAATCGATCGCAAATCAATTTCACCTTGTCGGTTGTCTCCTTAAGCAAATCCGGCATAGGTAACAACTTTTGTCCCACTTCGGCCCAACAAACTGGAGTTCTACACTTCCTACAATACAAGGCCTCATACGGAGCCATCTGAATGCTCGACTGAAAACTATTATTGTAAGCAAACTCTACTAGAGGCAAATGCTTCTCCCATGTACCCTGAAAATCAATGATGCAACAACACAACATATCCTCTAAGATCTGTATAACTCTCTCTGACTGACCATCGGTCTGAGGATGATAAGACGTGCTGAAATTCAAATGGGTACCTAAAGCTGTATGCATACACTCCCAAAATCGAGCTGTAAACCTCGGATCTCTATCGGACACAATAGACTTCGGCACACCATGCAGTCTAACATTCTCACCAATGTACAGATCGGCCAATCTATCTAAAGTATAAGTCGTATTGACTGCCAAGAAGTGAGCACACTTCGTGAAACGATCTACTATAACCCAAACTGAGTTCTTCTTCGTAGGGGTCAAAGGCAAGCCCGAAACAAAATCCATGGTAATGTTCTCCTATTTCCATTCCGGAATTCTCAATGGTTGCAACAGACTTGAGGGAACATGATGTTCCGCCTTCACTCTCTGACACACCATACACTTGCTCAAAAAGTCGGCTACATCTCTCTTCAATCCAACCCAAAAGTACTCATTCTTCAAATCGCGGTACATCTTCGTACTTCCAGGATGCATAACAAACAGATTACTGTGCGCTTCAGTCAAGATTGTACGTCTCAAGTTACTGTCTTCTGGCACAACTATCCTATTTCTGAAACACAAGACCACATCGGTACTGAAACTATAGTCTGAAGGTCTACCATCGGCTACATCTTGCACGTGAGGTGCCAAAGATCTATCTAAGAGCTGCTTCTCCCTAATCAATCGACCTAGAGTAGGTCTAACCTGAAGCTCGGCCACCAAGCCACCATCTCCGGACAAGCTCAATCTAGCAAACATGGCTCTCAAGTCTACGGCTACCTTTCTACTCAAAGCATCGGCCACTACATTGGCCTTACTCGGATGGTACTCAATCGTAAGATCATAGTCCTTTAGCAACTCTAACCACCTACGCTGCCTGAGATTCAAATCTCGCTGAGTCATGATGTACTTCAAACTCTTGTGATCCGTGTAAACTGTGCATTTTTCACCGTACAAGTAATGTCTCCAAATCTTCAGAGCAAACACAACTGCAGCTAACTCTATGTCATGGGTCGGATAGTTACGCTCATGAGTCTTCAACTGTCTCGAGGCATAAGCCACTACTCTCTTGTCTTACATAAGAACACAACCTAGGCCTACATAGGAAGCATCACTATAAACTACATAGTCTTTCCCAGACTCTGGCTGAATCAAGATCGGTGCTTGGGTCAAAGCTTCTTTCAACTTCTCAAAGGCTCTCTGTCTTGCATCTGACCACTCAAACTGAACACTCTTCTGAAGCAACTATGTCAATGGAGCGGCTAACTTCGAGAAACCCTCTACAAATCTTCTATAATATCCAGCTAAGCCTAGAAAGCTATGTACCTCTGTTACTGACTTCGGTTGCTTCCACTCAACAATAGCTTCTATTTTCTTTGGATCAACTCTAATCCCATCGGCTGATACTACATGCCTTAGGAAGACTACCTCTCGGATCCAGAACTCACAATTGCTCAACTTCGCATACAACTGATTATCTAACAAAGTCTTCAAAACTAGTCTCAAGTGTCGGTCGTGGTCTTCCTCGGTACGCGAATACACTAAGATGTCATCTATGAAGACAACCACAAACTGATCTAGGTACTGATGGAAGATCCTATTCATCATATCCATGAAAGCAGCCGGTGCGTTAGTCAACCCAAAAGGCATGACTAAAAACTCATAGTGACCATATCTAGTCCTAAAGGCCGTCTTCGGTACATCAACCTCTCTTACCTTTAGCTGGTAGTAGCCAGATCTCAAGTCAATCTTCGAAAAGACTGATGCTCCCCTCAACTAATCAAACAAATCATCAATTCTCGGCAAAGGATACTTGTTCTTCATTGTCAATTGATTCAACTGTATGTAATCTATACACATTCTCATGCTTCCATCTTTCTTCTTTACAAACAAAACTGGAGCGCCCCAAGGCAAAGAACTAGGTCGAATAAAGCCCCTATCTGTCAACTCTTGCAACTGAGTCTTCAACTCTTTCAGTTCTTTCGGTGCCAAGCGATACGGAGCAATCGAAACAGGAGCTGAATCTGAATAAGTCTCTATAGAAAACTCTACCTCTCTATTAGGTGGTAAACCCGGCAACTCTTTCGGAAACACACTAGGAAAATCACACACTGTCCGGATGTCTTGAGGTCTAACCTCACTCATGTTCGGATTCATCACATAGGCCAAATATGCTTCGCAACCCATCTCAACTAATCTCTTAGCCTCTAGAACTGAAACTACATTGGATAAGAACTTCACGTTCTCACCTACCACTACTATCTCATAATCATCTGTGAGTCTCAAAGAAATCCTCTTAGTCTCAAAGTCTATCCTAGCTCTATGCTCAGTGAGCCAGTCCATGCCCAGAATTACATCAAAGCCATAAAAGGGTAGCTCCATCATATCCACTGGAAACACATGTCTCTGAACCATCAACGGACACCTTCTGTACATCTTTCTAACTACTACCGTATCCCCGAAGGAACTAGTAACACTAACTCCTACCTCTAATATTTCACAAGGCAATTTCAACAACTTTGCATGCTCACTCATAATATAAGAATGTGTCGACCCGGAGTCAATCAAAGAAAGTAAACCCAAAGACTATATCGAGAAGTTACCTGCGATCATATTTGTGTCATGCTGATCCCCACGCTGAGCGTAAACTCTGGCCTGACCTCCGCCCTCTGGCTGGACTGCAACTACATATGCTAAGTTCCTCGGCTGGAAGTTACCTCTACCGCGCCCGCGGCCTCTCTGAAAATCATTGGCTCTAGCAGGAGCCTGAACTGGTGCCTGCCCCACCTGATGTGGGCAGTCACGCCTAATATGGTCCCTAGCTCCACAACTCCAACACGAGTGGAAATTCCCCCAACACTCACCGGTGTGGTTCCTCCCGCAAGTAGCACACATGGGCAAATTCCCACCAGCCCTCTGGCCCTGTTGGCCTCTACCGTGGTTACCTCCACCACGTCTATGGTCATAGTGATGCCGGTTGTCCCGATGCCTCTTGGCATCACCTCTATCAAAGTCACTCGATCTCTTACTAGAACTAGAACCACCAGATCGTTTGGTCAAGCCCAAACTGTGCTCCAAGTCCTTGGCCCTAGCGACCAAGACATCGAAATCTGAGTAGTCAGAAGCTAAAGTGTATCTCTTAATCTCTTCATTCAGCCCATAGCGGAAACGGTTACAACGTTCCACTTCAGTAGGAACAAGCTCAGATGCATACTGACTCAGCCTGACAAATATGATTTCATAGTCTGTCACAGTCATACTCCCCTGAAGCAAAGCCATAAATTCCCTCTTCTTCTCATCGAGGACCCAGATATCTCTTACGGAAAGCTGACTCGAAAAACTCCCAAGTGATCTCAACCTCTTCCATACCCATAGTGATGGTGACCCACCAAGTGTAGGCATCACCCTGAAGTAGAGATATAACACACCCCAACTTACATTCCCCGATACATCCCATCTGAGCCAAAATGCGGACGGTCTTCTCAAGCCACATCTCAGACCTCTCGGGTGTCGACCCTCTGAACTCTTCACCTCCCAAACTGCGGAGTCTCTTCAATGGAAAACCAGTACCCTCTCCCTGGGGTTGTGCCGCTGCTTGACCCCCAGCCACTACAGCCTAGAAAGCCCCAGTTATCGCCTGAACTAGGGGAGCTAAATCTATTCCGGCCGGTCCTTGGCCCACTTGAGGTCCAACACCCTCGGCTCCCGCCTCACCTCCCGCTTGGTGAGGAGGAGAAGAAGGAGGTTGAGGAGCCTGCACCCCACCAATCTGCTCAATCCCCGGAGCTTGTGCCAGTGGTTCCGGCTGAACCATCCTAGGCCTCTCTCGTGGTCTCATGATACAGCTAGCAAGATAATAACTACAACAAACAACAGATAAGGATTAAGTTAGCAAAGGCAAGGGTCCAACTGTGCTCAAGTACTTTCCTTTACAAAACCTTTTTAAATTAAGTAATAGTAGCAATGGGTACTCGACACTACGCCAAACGCAACAATCATGTTTCCAAATATCATATGAACAATCAAACAATCAAGAATACATGGTAAAGCATACACCGAAACACATCAATTGTTTAACACATCAAGCTTACCTCACTTACCTGCCCGAGGTCTCGGAAACCTCAGGCTCTGATACCAACAAATGTAACCCCCTCGTCCCGGTCTGGCCGGATGACCGGTCCGAGTAGGCTACACGGGGAAAACCGAAGCGAAACCCGTTAAGGTTCCCCCTCGGTTAGCAACCCTAGAAAATTTCTTTTATTTTATTCTTGTCTAAAGGCATATTAATTCCTAAGTGATCACGTCAGCGGAAAACATCAAGGAAGGAACACATTCGAACCTCAAACCACACCTTAAACAGTTAATTTTACACATACAGGGCAGGCCGTATCGATACACCAATCAAGGGTATCGATACGCCTTGACTAGGTCAACCCTCACAGTCAACTCAGGGAAGACCGTATCGATACAGCCCTTGAGCGTATCGATACGCCCTTCTCGGTCAACATCTCGTGGTCAACGAGATAAACCCGTACCGATACGCCTCAACCCCGTACCAATACGCCAAAAACTCACCAAATTCTCAGAATTCCAGTGAGCAAAGAGCGTATCGATACACCCCCGTGTATCGGTACGCCAAGCCAAAACTGAACCCTGCGTGCAAGACCGTATCGATACAGCCCTTAGGCGTATCGATACACCCTGCACTGCAAGTCTCCTAATTTCAGCAAAAACACACAAGACCCAACTCTAGATGCATATTAGGACTCCCCTAACCATATACAACCATTTACGCAACATACTACAACCAAGGATTTGCATATAAAGCAATTTAGATGATTAACAAGGCATCCATACATGACATTCACACAAAGGGTAAATATTGCTTAAATAGGCATGCTTAAGAGCTCAAGAGGCCAAATGGCACAAGTCATCACATAAAGGTTTACATGCCAACCAAAAGCAACTTAAAACATCCAAAGGCATAACCATCCCACACAAGCATTCAACGAGACAAAACATGGTTTACAAATCCAAGCAAAACATGAACATCATCAACATCTATGAGTCATACAACGCTCATACAAAACACATAGTAGCCCCATTGCTAAACTACTACTTTAATTACTAAGTCATACTTGAGCAACTACAACTTGGAAAGCCCCCTTCGCCTTGCTCCTTGCTAACACCGCGCTAATGATCTGCATTGTTGAAAATGAGAGCGTAAGCTAGAAGCTTAGTGAGGATGCTCTAAAAACCAAAACAACAACAATGCAGGGTTCAAGCATGAAATCCTTAACATCACACACAACATACATGGGCATCAACATAGCAACCTAGCTAGTGTTTCAAGAGTCATAAATATGGCATCTTACATCATATTAAGCTCAACAATATAAATCATATATTAAACTAAATATGTAATTATACAAATTTTTACTAATTGTCACGTCACTCCCTCTATTAGTTTTTCACGGCTGGTGGTCACATTGCATGCAATTTAATAATATGGTGGTTTAATTGCTTAGAAAAAAAGTAAGGTGATCAAATCGAGACCTTACCAATAGTATGGTAGTCACTTATGTAGTTTACCCTTAAAAATAATCGGGTTTTTCGAACATGTGACGGGTGGCCCAATACGAAATGGGTTCGTACCAGAACCGTAAATCTATCCGGCTGATATATTATACAAACCGAAGTAACGAGAGGAGTTTAGACGGACTTTTAAAATCTGAAATAGAAGAAAAAGCTTTTGTAATTGGTTTGAGATCTGTGTTTGGAAAAAATGGCTGCACCAGATCACTTGTTCAATCTGAGGAACAATTTCTACTTGGGTTCCTACCAGGCCGCCATCAACAACAGCGATCTTCCCAACCTCTCCCCCGACGACGCCGTCGAGCGCGACTGCCTCGTCTACCGCTCTTATATCGCCCTCGGCAGCTACCAGGTACAGCCCCCTGTTTCTACCCAATTTCATTCTCTTCTTCCTCTGATATTTGCAAACTCTAATACTCGTTTTTGTTTCTCGAATCTCAGCTGGTGATCAATGAGATCGACTCCTCCGCCGCCACTCCTCTCCAAGCCGTTAAATTACTGGCTCAATATCTCTCCAACCCTCATGATAAGGTGAATTTCGTTTTAGATCTGGTTGAATTTTGTTGTTATAAGTACAGATCTGCTAAAAGGATGGGAAAAATATGTTGTTTTGATTGGGGATTTACTGTTGGGTTTTACTGAATTATCGCTTTTAGGAATCAACTATTGCGAGCTTGAAAGAGTGGTTGGCAGATCCAGCAATTGGAAACAATGCCATATTAAGGTTGATTGCTGGAATCGTTTTCATGCATGAAGAAGATTATATTGAAGCTCTTAAACACACCAATGCTGGTGGCACCATGGAACTGTGAGTTTTCTCATTCGACTGTATTTTCATTCATACTTGCATTGTATTGTGAGTCAAGATAAGCTTCATTGATTCTTGTTCTTTGTTCTAGATATGTTCTAATTGGTGAACATTAGCTTGTATTGTTAATTCATCTAGCCTCCTTAACCGTTAAAATCATTAGATCTTTACTTCTTGAGACTTTTCAAATTAAAATCTTAAGCATAGAAGAAAAAGACTCATTAGATAGGAAACAAAATTGACAAAGGAAGGATTTGAGGTTGGTTTGAAATAACTGAACTCCACATGACTCAGTATAATTAACCATTATACAACCCTGAATCCTCTGTTATTTCATGCCAGTGGGGGCCACGCCCCCTCCCAAAATTAGAAAAATTATAAGTTGGTATAATGGTAAAATTGTTATTTAGTCCCTTAAAATATATAATTCATTGTTGACCCCCGTAAAATTAGACATTTTTAAATGGCCCCCTCTATTAATAATTGCTGAGTTCCACCACCGGGGGAATTAACTGTTGTAGGCGGTGTAAGTGTTTAAAATTAGAGTAGATGATGAATTTGATCCTGAATAATCTAAAACACCTAATAAAAGAGTCCTAGACTGAATTTAATTAAAATAATCAATTAAATTATTGAAAAATCGTAATAATTGAAAATTCCCATATAGACCCGTATGGAATTTTCTGACCACGCTGTCTTTGCTAAAACGGATGTACGTAGCAGTTTAGTTGGCTGAGATGCTGCCTTGAATGGGTAACAGTTCCCTCTTTTGTTTAATTTTAAATGGAATTTTGCTGATAGATATGTAGTAATCAAATAAATTCATAAGCTGGTTACAATAAAATATTTCTTGAAGGTCTCATCTTTTCCACAAATGAAAACTACATGCATAAGTGTGTATAGCATGCTGGCTTAATATTCCATTTATGTGAGAAGTTTTCCTGCTTGGAAGTTGCTGAGTTATTCTGTAAAATCATTGTACTAAATATACTTAGACTTAAGTTAAGAGTTGATCTCAATTCCTTTAGAAAACGCGAATGTTCCATTTATTGGGCCTCTAAAAGGGGCTTCTGTTCCTTCTAGTGAATTTGAGTTGACCCTTTGACTGCTAAAGCATAACATCAGCAACTTATATATGTACAAGCAAATTGGAAGCTCTGATTTATCTGCTGGATTTTTCTGTTCATTTTTCAGTCATGCATTGAATGTGCAAATCTTCATTAAGATGCACCGATCAGATTACGCAGAGAGACAGCTGAGGGTCATGCAACAGATTGATGAGGACCATACACTGACTCAACTTGCAAATGCATGGTTGAATCTGGCAGTGGTATGGAATGAGTTTCATTTTAATAATACTATGTGTGAGAAATCATGGATATGGTGTAACATGTTATTCTATCAAATCAGGGTGGTTCTAAGATACAGGAAGCATATCTCATCTTCCAAGATTTCTCTGAGAAATATCCTATGACTGGATTGATCCTAAATGGGAAGGCTGTCTGCTGTATGCACATGGGAAACTTTGATGAGGCTGAAACACTGCTACTTGAAGCACTTAATAAGGCAAGTTCAAATGGTGGAAATCAATCTTTCATTTCGCTAGATTTAAACCTATGATTTGGCAATTCTGTTGATCTTATGATGGCTTGATGAACAGGAATGACTACACTTAATGTGTTTTATGATTTTAAATTACTCTGCCAGACTTGCTATGCATTAAGTTTCAGTTTTTGGTATAACCTTTGAGTGATGTCAAATGACATTGAATTTGAGTCTTGGATTTTCCTCTAGTTCATTTATATTCCTGTCAATTTTAAAGTTTTGGATTCATCATGACACTGAATATTTCTTTCTCAAGTTTCATTGCTTCGTATTAGTTGGCTTATATGTAATTTTATGCTATAAGTGGTTGATTGTCAATTGATATAGGACGCAAAGGATCCTGAAACTCTGGCCAACCTGGTTGTATGCAGCCTTCACCTTGGTAAATCATCTTCACGTTACCTAAGGTAAACTAGCTATTCATATCCTCTATCTTTGTTTGTCCTAGCTTTTATTTGTTGAGTACTCCCTTATCACTTTGGAAATTTTATAAGTTTTGGCAACATTTTTCTAAGTTACTAAGCTGATGACAAAAAGTCCATGTTCTGTAGTTTCAATTGTTTGATAAATTAACGGATCTGATACCCTAATAGGAGTTTCCGGCTTTTATCCACGTTAACATCCTTTCTTCTATCTTTCTATCAAATATTGTACAGCAGTAAAAAAAGTAGCATATATACCTGTCTGCTAACCAAACTGCAAAGTTCCTAGTTTGGAGTCCCTAGTTGGTAACAAAGGTTATGCATAAATTGAGATTCAGCCATCCTTTTAATCGATTTCGTAGTCCATATTCACTAAAGTTGTCTTATTTTTCATGCATCTCATCTTTGAAACCTAAGGTACGGGTGGAAAATCTGCAAATGTGATGCTTCAGTATAAATGATGTTAGCTGGTTCAAAATTAAATTTTCGTGTTGGCCAGTTGCCTTTTTTGCAGCTTCCTGTCCCCAAATTATTCATGAAGATAGCAGGTTGTCTAACCTTAAATCAATTGAAAAAAGTCGACTATACACATATATATTCCTAATTTAGTTGACATGGCATGCATGCACTGCGAAGAGTATTTTACTTTTTAATTCGTTAGGTATTGATGGATGCTGGATGTTTCAACAATGTAAGTTTAAGCAGCATTTCTGTGCAAAGAGAACATGCTGGATGTTTCTTCATCTAGATGTAGTGCCAGTGGTGCTTCAGAATATGACAGTGAACCTTAACACTTTTCTACCTCAAGTGGATTGAAACTGCAATCCTTAATTCTAGGCCGGATCTTGGTAGATTAATTCATTTAATTGATACCGACTGGTGTTGCAGCCAGATGTTAATTGAGAAGCTACATTGTTGATTGTTTTGGAAAATGTCCCAACCCTGACCTTGTGTTTGACTACTTTGCAGCCAATTGAAACTCACACATCCAGAGCACATTCTCGTTAAACGCGCGACATCCGCAGAAGACAGTTTCGAAAGAGCAGTGCAATCTGTTGCTTGAAGAAGTGGAGTTAGTTTTTTGTCTACACAATTGTTATGGTTGCTATGATGAATTATGAGATTGTTTGCAAGTGTAGTGCTTGCTGGGCAATATAAAAAGGGTACCTGGAAAAATTTGGATTTTATGGTTTTTTACTATTATTGTTTTGTACTGTTCATGAGAAAATATCACCTTGAAATTCAACATTTCGTATCACTCTGCTATTGTCTTTAGTTTCATATTTGGATTTAGGGTTATGAAACCCTCGCTTAATTGCCGTAGGTTAGGATAAGTAGGGATACGTTGGGAAATCGAGTAGGAGAGTTTTGAGAGAGCATTAGGTCATCAAGACCTATTAATCTTTCAATCTCAACTTTAATTAAAAAAATTAAATCTTAAATTATAAAACTTAAATATTAAAGTCTAAATAAAATATATGACAACATCAAAGGTCTCTGAAATAACAATGTCATTATATATATATATAACTACAAAATAAGTACCCAAGTTTTTTTTGGTTGAAATGGATGTTTAAAGTTTTGTTTTTGGCTGAAATAGGTTCTTAAAGTTTTATTTTTAGTTAAAATAGGTGCCTCAATTGATTTTAAAACAAGTAAAAAATTAAAATTTAAGCATTTATTTCAACCAAAAAATACTTTATGGACCGTTCCTAATTAAAAAACATATAATTTGTACACGTATTTTATAATTAAACCATAAAAAACAATGTCATGAAATAATTTCACTTCATATATGACATTAACATTATACTTATTTGACCTGCAAATTAACTATAGTTTTAAAATGTATGACAAACCATATAATTATATAAAAGAAGCTTTTACTAAACTCAATAAGAGTCTTAATGAAAAAGCGGATGATGTTTATCATAAAAAAATATGTACAAATAGCTTTGACTATATGATGTATATGTATTTCAAACATATTAAGAATATCTATGGACATATGCTACCTTATAATCATATTTAGAATATTAAAAAAACCTTCTGCAATCTTGAAATCAAGAATTTCAACAAATTAAATCTCATATTCTGCTAATTAACTAAAACTTGTTAAATATGAAACCCTAATCCAAGGCCATGCTATTGCTTGGGAAAGATTCCAAACGGCTTCCAGACATGTTACCGTTGGGTGGGGTCCTCCCGTCCCTATTTTTTAAATAAATTTCAATAATATAACCGTTGCTCCTTTAAACATTTCAAAATTCTACTTAAAAGGCCGGTGTTGCTGTCTCTTCTTTTAACATTCATATTCATCATCTTCTTCGGATTTTGTTTCAGCTTCTTGTTCAATACCATCCATGGCGGTTGAGGTTAAAGTTGAGGAATCTGCCGCTCAAGAACACCCCAACAACAAGGTTGCAGAGGAAAATGGAAATGTTGCTCTCAGCCAACCAAAGACTGTTGAGAAGAGCTCTTCCTACAGGGAAGAGAGCGATTTCCTATCTGATCTCAAGGAGTTTGAGAAGAAGGCTTTGTTCGATCTTAAATCCAAGCTCGAACAAGCCATTCTCGGAAACTCCTTGTTAGACAAGCCAAAGGGAGGTGAAGAAAGTGACGGAAGCTCGGCGGCTGAAGACGAAGCTAAACCGGAAGATTCCGGTGAGGAGAAAAC
The DNA here is from genome assembly GCA_030270665.1 of Hibiscus trionum. Lineage (NCBI taxonomy): Eukaryota > Viridiplantae > Streptophyta > Magnoliopsida > Malvales > Malvaceae > Hibiscus > Hibiscus trionum. The sequence goes on from BSYR01000016.1 coordinate 5,850,454, forward strand.
AACCCTACGGTGCCGAGCCGACAAGGATGTCTCCCTCTGGGGAATCCCTCTTCTGCCTAGCAAAGGCGGGGAAGCTGCTGATGTAGTCTTGTTGAAGTTCTTGAGAGCTAGGGAGTTCAAGGTCCATGATGCATTCGAGATGCTTCGAAATACGTTGCAATGGAGGGAAGACGGCGACATCAATTCGGTCCTCGACGAGGAATTCGGGGCCGAGCTAGGCTCCGCCGCGTACATGAATGGAATTGACAAGGAAGGACATCCTATATGTTACAATATCTATGGAGTATTTGCGGAGGAGGAGCTTTACAATACGACATTCGGGACGGAAGAGAAGCGCGAACACTTCTTGAGATGGAGATTTCAGTTGATGGAAAAGGGTATTCAAAAGCTCGATTTGAGGCCCGGGGGTGTCACTTCTTTGCTTCAGATCAATGATCTGAAGAACTCCCCCGGACCCTCGAGGAAAGAACTAAGGATTGCTATGAAACAAGCTGTTGGAGCTTTACAAGACAATTATCCAGAATTTGTTGCGAGAAATGTAAGTTTCCTAACCAAATCTACATGTCTGGTTCGAGATTTTAATCAAATTGTACTAAATTGATATGTTCTCTTGTGACAGATCTTCATAAATGTTCCATTCTGGTTCTATACACTCAATGCACTGTTATCCCCTTTCCTAACACAAAGATCGAAGAGCAAGTTCGTCGTGGCTCGACCGGCCAAGGTTACCGAGACCCTTCTCAAGTACATTCCTGCTGAAGAGGTCCCGGTGCAGTACGGTGGCTTCAAGAAAGAAAACGATTTCGAGTTCAGCGGCCAAGATGCTGCTGTTTCTGAGATCACTGTCAAGGCAGGATCGACTGTAACCATCGAGATACCTGCCGAAGAGGTATTTCACATTTTCACTAACACTAAAATCGAAATCGATCTCCTTTAGGCTCCGACTCGACTTGATTCTCGATTAGACGTGTCGGATGATAGATTGCATTGTTTTCCTTCATATAAGCCTAAGTGATTGATTGTTGTGACACAGGTCGGAAGCACATTGATGTGGGAACTAATGGTGTTGAGTTGGGAGGTACATTACAAGGCGGAATTTGTACCGTCGGACGAGGGGTCTTACACCATTATCGTGCAGAAGAGCAAGAAGATGGTGTCGCAGTCGCCGGAATTAGGTCCCATCCGCAACACCTTCATAAACAATGAAACCGGAAAATTGGTTCTTACTATCGACAACACTTCCAGCAAGAAGAAGAGACTTTTTTACCGGTACAAGACCAAAAAGAGTCCATCTTTCTAAAAGCTGAATCTTATGTCGCAAATGACAAATATTATATTCTTCAAGAATTGTATTTTTTTTTGAACCAGCAAGAATTGTGCTTAAAAGCTTCATTCTTTATGCAGGATCTTTGTGATCTTGTTTTTTCATGATTTGTTTATTATTTATAAGAAATTGTTGTTTAATAATAATGTGTTACAGCAATATCTTGGGGTATTTTTTTAAAGTTAATTGTAGCACATGTCATCGAGATACGACTCTCATTTTAGCTTGAAGTCTTGAACATAATAGTTTTGTTCTCAAACTATGATTATCGTTCTAAATTGATCTTCAAACTTTGAACATTTTAATTTCATTTTAAATTTTCGTTTATGGCACATCATATCATTGCATATTACATTACTTGTCGGTCAACGATTTTTATTATTGTTTTATTCGAATGAGATATGATTAACATATTGATAACATGAGGATGAAATTATAACGTTCAAAAGTTTGAGATTATTTTAGATTGAGAATCATTGTTTGAGGATGGAACTGAAATCTTCAAAAAAGAATCAATTTAGAATGTGAATCATAGTTTAGGGAGGTATGATTTACTATTTTTTTTTAAATTATAGTTCACTTACTTATTAAATAGAGATATTACATTCTCATAATGAGATTCAAACTCATATAAAATAGGATAATATGAGATTTTTTAGCCATTAGGCCAATTAACAGATATCATATAGATTAAAAAAAAGAAGAGAAATTTGTAATCAACTTGGGTTTAGAGATTTTTTTTAACAATTCTTACTTAGGAGAGGAGAAATTTGTTTTTATTGAGTTTAAAATTTATAAATTAAAAAAGAAGATGTGTAAACTTAGAGCTTTTAACCACTTGCTCTAAAAGTTGTTGGCGGACTTAAAGATTAACAGTTTTGTATTGTTTAGAATGAAAATGTATTTTTAATCCAATCCCTCCACTAAAAACGTTACAAATCAAATTCTTATATTAGGGGTGAGTAAAACTCGACTCGACTCGAAAAAATTGAATAACTCGATTCGACTCGAGGCGAAAATACTCGACTCGTCTTGACTCGACTCGAAATTTCATAAACTCGACTCGACTCGAAAAATTTCAAATAAAGTTTGAGCTGTAAAATGGAAATTCGAATAACTCGAAATTTTTAGTAATTAAAGGATTTGTTTTTAAGTTCTAGACGAGTCCCTCAATTTTTTATGATATATATATATATATATCAATATATAAAAATACGAAGAAATATTGTCACATATGAAAAAATATGAAGAAACATATACGTGCATATCTTATTTGATTAGAGAAAGTTGTTTAAGTTAGAATCAAACCGTACTATAACATGATAAATAATTACAATTAAATTTTTATAGGAACTCGAAAACTCGACTTGACTCGACTCGAATTTCTTAAACTCTGCTCGAATCGAAAAAAATTCAAATAAAGTTTGAGTTGTAAAATATGACGCGTCAACTCGAATAACTCAAAATTTTTTGACTCGACTCAACTCGATCGAACGGTCACCCCTACTTTACATGTTGTCTTAAAAGCAAATTCCAAAAACATGAGTAATCCGAATTTCTCATCGCCTTGTCACGAAAGTTGGGTTTAACTAAGGCTCGGTTCAGCAGAATTGGTAAAACAAATATTTAGAGCGAAAAAGCAACGTTTGAGAAGAGCTGAAAATTCTAGTTTTTTTTTTTTTTACAGACCTTTGAGACTAAAATTAGGCATAAAAACAAAGTGAGGAGGCGCAAACGTAAGATAAGATGTATAGTAAAAAAAATTGTTCGACAGTCAATTTTTTTTCTTCTAAAAACTGCGTTGAATGGACCGTGTGTTTGGTTTTGTGGCGGTTGAATTGATTTTGAATCAACGTGATTTTGTAGAATTGATTTTGTATAAAATTAAATTTAAAGTAACGTGATTTATGTTTGAGAGTTTTTTTCCTTAAAAATCACAATTGTATAAAAATATAGTGTAAAAATCACGACGAAACGCAAAAGCTACTTCTACCTTGCTTCTCCCAGAATCACGTTTGGAGTCCAGAATTGATTTTGAATTTTTGGATCCAAACATGTGGGCACGTCGTTCGAAACCAAAAATCTAGGGATGGGCATTTCACCCGGGCCCGACGGGTTTCGACCCGATTCGATCGGGTCGGGTTTTTGTGTATGGCGAGGTCGGGTTTGAGTTTTAGGGTGAACAAATCCGACCCGAACCCGACCCGAGACTAATAGTGTAATTTCCCCCTAAATTTTTTAGGCATATTTGTAATAATACCCCTTTATATATATATATATATATTTATAATTAGGTCCTTAAAATTAATTTTTTATTTAAAATTTAGTCCTTAAATTTATTATTTTTTTATAATTATGTCTCTTAAAATTATTTTTTTACAATTAGGTCCCTAAAATTAATTTTTATAGGTCAGATCAGGTCGGAGTCGGATTTAGAATATTTTTTTTCGGGTCGGTCGAGTTTTTTAAAGAATGAGATCGGGTCGAGTTGGGTTTGATTTTAGGATTATTAGTTTCGGTCGGGTTCGGGTGGGCCAAAAACCCGACCCGACCCGTGTCCATCCCTACAAAATCCTGTTGAATCTGGATTTAAGGCCTCAAATCCGAAACAACATCAAAAGTCTGCTGCAACAATTGAACATTGGATATACTAGTTGATTTTATTTTCGTGTAATTAAATTTAAACTTGATCCCGCGTAACGTAAAATGATAGAAACTATGAACTTGTTATGTAGACTATTCAATATTCAGATTGCCATCACAATGGAATGGGAATTTTAATGAATTCAAATTGGAATCAAATACTATGTCTTTAAGAAATTTCTTTATTAATATTTCCATTTCCAATTTCGACATTTTTTAAAACAAAAAAATTGCAAATCAACAATACACCATCAAAACATAAAAGTCCCATTCAAAAACACAGTAACAACACCTAAACAAAGAGCCATTCAACATGTAACTAAAGCAATTAAAATCAGGTGTACGACGCGAATTGATCGAATCAGTCAGGATAAAATTTTAAAAAATCGAGAGAACAAAAAAAAAACAACTAAATGAAACAACTACTTACCTCAATATCACCTGCAGAACAAATTCCTTTTCTTCCCCTTCATAATCCAAACAATCAGTGGACGACGAACCAAATGAAGAGTAATTGAGTCACGACCTCACAAAAATATTAAAATTTAAAAAAATACAGTAAAATTATTTTTCGTCCACTTATAGCTTGGAAAAACGCACTAAAGAAGCTGTCCAAAAAATTATTAAAAGGAAAACACACAAGTCAGAGCACCATTATTGACTCATTCATTCTACCCACGAGAACAATTCTTGTACGAAGAGTCATTAGAGGATCAAATCAATCAAAGTTTCTATCAAAGTAACCAACGAGATTTTCAAAACCTTTTTTTTTCCTCCATAATTTTTAGGACCAAAGAACATTCTACTCGAATTATCATTTGACTAGTTCTAAAAGAAGTTGGTAATCCCTATAACAAAAATGTACGGGGTAATTTACCCAAAGAAAATATCTGTGATAATCAAATCACTGTTTAGTAATCATAATTCATAACAATTATAGCAGAGACGGACCAAAATGTTAAATTTCAAATTAAATCGAATGTTTGTGTAATTATACACATATCAAATGATTTAAATTTAAATTTTCTTTCAATCAATTTTATTTCCTAGCATTTAGTGTTATATATATATATATATATATATATATATTAAATGATGCAATTCAGGTTCAATCCATGCCAAACTTATCATTTCTCTTAAAATTTTCTTCAACCAGGTGGTTGGAGGGAAAAATATATTAAATAAAAATAAATTGATTAAAATTTAGACCAAATTGATATAATATGTAAATAATATAGACTAAATGTGTAATTTTACAAATTTTCGTTAACTGTCACATCACTATTCCGTTAATTTTTTAACGGCGGTGGTCAATTTAATAAGTTTAGTGGTCTGATTGACGAGTTCGATAGTTCGGTGGTCAAAATAGGTACGCCCCATAAGTTCGGTGGTCATTAAAGTAGTTTACCATAATAATAATAATAATAATAATAATAATAATAATAATAATAAAGAGACGTGATATATCGCAAACTACGTAAGTTCGACTCGGTCAATACACGACTCAAACTCAGTTCGAATTCTTAACAAGTCGAGTTAAATTTAACCTTACCAGACTTGACTCGAGCTCAAACTCAAATTCTTAATAAACCAAATCGAGAGCATTACTCGGGCTAGACTTGACTCATTTACGCTTGTAGTTTAGGCACATCGAGAAAAGTAGGCACTCACATTGTGCCATAACACGTGACGTGAGGTGAGCCACATCCACCACATCCCCCAGGCTGGCAACTGTTGAAATTTCGAATCCAACGTGAGAAAGATCCGCTTCCCCTTTTTATTCCTCCATGCCCAACCAAATCAACGGCTCAGATTTACTCTCCACGACTTATTTATCCCCCGAAAAATCAACTTTCCTTCTCTTTCTTAGTCTTTTCTTCTTTGCTTAACTAAAAGATACCATCATAGCAGGAATCTTGTTCTTCTCTCTTTGCTGCTCTCTCCACGTTGAGTTTCTGCCATTTTTTGGTGCCTTTGGCTTAGATTCATTCCGCATTGTCTTTGGTCTGTTCTTCTGTCTTTTTTTAAGAAATTCTTATTGGGTTTTTGGTTTAAATCTCTAGATCTGCTGTAATTCGTTTTCTTTTCTCTTCTGGATTCTGGGGTTTCGTTGATGGTTCAGTTAAGAACATTGTGTTGTTATGCTGTTTGGGTGCTGAGAAAATCTGGGTGCTAGATACATAATTGAATCTGGTATTATTTCGTGGAGCTGTTTTTCTTTTTTTCTTTCCCTGCAGATTTCTGTTTGACGGCTGAGAAATGAAGTAAACGAATCTTTATTTAGTATTTTATAATTTTAACATTTTTCATTAATCTGCGGTTCCTCCCTGTGGGAATTTGATTCTTGCTTTTTACCAACGAGTGGTCAGTGTCAAAATGTGTTTGAGAATTGGAAATTTGAAGTTAAGAAAATGGTACAAATTCCATAGAATAGATTCAGATATAAGTGGAATCTTGTGTTCTTGTTATTCTTTGAACAAAATTTGAAATTTATTAATCCTTTGCTAAACAATTCTTTCCCTTTGATGCAGTTGCGAAGATGGTTGCACAGAAATTCACTGTTGATTTGAATAAACCCCTAGTCTTCCAGGTACCAAAACAATGTGTTTGATTTTGGTTTTATCTTTTGGAACAAGCATGTGTAGCCTGTAGGTGGCACCTATGGTGTAATTGGTTTTCAACTCTTGTATTTTGTTTCTTATGTGATTAAAATAATGACATATTGATCTGTTCTTTTTAATTGTTTATTATTTAGTTGATCCTGTATTTCTTTTGTTTATTTCCTTGGTTTGATTTTGTGTTGGTGTTAATCGCACGCTAACTTCTTTACCACTTCTTGTTCTGCTTCATTCATAGATTTCTTGGCCTACATGCTCTTCTTTACCACTTCTTGTTCTGCACGAAGGCATGTGGGGCATCGATATCGGCTTATAGTTCTAAACTATATTTTGACTGTTTAACAATCTATTACAGGTTGGTCACCTTGGAGAAAGTTATCAGGAGTGGATTCACCAGCCTATTGTGAGCAAGGAAGGTCCTAGGTTCTTTCAGAGTGATTTTTGGGAGGTATTTATAAGTGTTTTGAAATATTTTAATTAAGAACTAGCGATGAAATTTGTCGTAAGTGTGGGCTAATGCTTTTTTGGCTTGCTTTACTTGAAACAGTTCTTGACTCTCACTGTCTGGTGGGCAATTCCAACCATATGGCTGCCTGTTGTTTGCTGGTGCATCTCAATGTCTGTTCGTATGGGGCATACATTTCCCCAAATCGTTTTAATGGTTGCTTTTGGCATTTTCATGTGGACACTAGTGGAATACATTTTGCATCGGTTCCTTTTCCACATTGAAACAAAGAGTTATTGGTTAGTTCTTTCTGTTCTGGACTCTCGAGCTCGACTCTTGTACAAAAACATCGTTCGCATATTTTACTTCTATATCACGACTCTTATTACGTTTTCTGCCTATGGTATAGGGGAAACACCATACACTATCTTCTTCATGGCTGCCACCACAAGCACCCTATGGATGGCCTGCGGCTTGTTTTTCCACCTGCTGCAGCTGCTATATTATGCATTCCGGTCTGTATATTTTACTTCAATTCTTCTTCCTTCATATCGAAAGCATCTTGTTGCATGTGTAATTCATGTATCTTTGAATAATTCTAATTATTTGCTTTTTACACTTGCCTTCGTGCAGTTTTGGCACCTGATCAAGCTTTTTGCCTCGCCGTCCACGACGCCTGCTTTGTTCGGAGGTGGCTTGCTTGGGTATGTCATGTATGATGTTACCCATTACTACCTACACCACGGTCAGCCCACCAACAAAGTTCCTAAAAACCTCAAGGTAAAGATACTTTGTGCTTTAACTAGTTGCAGGCAACTTTTCATGTTAGTTTAATACTGACCATCTCGATTAGGTCGTAACTATAAAATTTCAGTTCCATTGTCTTTTAGCGAAGCACAGACCGTGTGTTCCGTAGCTTGATTTGATCATTTTATTTGCAGAAATATCACTTGAACCATCACTTTAGGATTCAAAATAAGGGCTTTGGGATCACTTCAGCGTTTTGGGACAGAGTTTTTGGAACCCTTCCACAAACTAAGGCAGTTGAGGCGGCTAGATAATGTAGTAGGCTAGTATAATAGCAAAAACATTGATTGGTTTACAACCTGTGAGGTCCAGGTCCGGGTCCGGTTCGGGTTCGAGTTCCGGGTGAAGTTATTTACTTGTGCTTGTATCTTATTTTTGTAGTTTTTTTTTCTGTGGATGAGTGTTTTGGGGTTGGCATCTCATCTTCTATCCACACATTGAGTTTGTGTATATGAATTTTCAATTATTTACTTTGTTCTCCAACAATTTGAAATCCCAATTGTTTTGTAGGAAAATAATCGCAGTGTTAAAAATTCTAGAGGTTGGTAATTTGTGACTGTGCCAACAATGTAGTATTTCCGTTGATGTTAGGTTTTGATGCCGGTCGACGACCTTAGGTCAATTTTATTTATTTATTTTTTATCTTGATCACTCAACTATCGAAAATAACATTTCGATCACTTGCGTTATTAACTACTCAGAAAATGATATTTCCGACATTAACTTTAGTTATAATAATAGTGTGACACGTTAACTGAAATGATTAATTTCTAAATTGACCATTGAAGTTCAGCATTCAATCAATAAACCCCACAATGGCCCACATAATAAAAATTTCTAAACAAAAATTTGTATCGTTCTCTCTCTTTGAATCCCATGACTCTCTCTTCTACTTAAATCTTTAGCCATCCACTGGCCATCTCCATCCTCACGCGCTGCCCTTTGTCTCCTCCGTCGGTAGGTCGGCAAAGCCATATATGAAATGCTCTTCTCTTCCACTTCATTTGTTTAAAATATGAAAGCTCATCTTTGTTACCCTATTCCTCTCCCGAATTTTCGGTGGCCAGCTGTGTAAACTACTAAAGTTTTTAACATTCAATGTCTATATTTCAAACAATCGAAGAGGCGGAGGGGAGCATTTAGTCAATGGAGGAGGTGAAGGGCGGCACCGGAGTGTGGAGATGGCCATTCGATCGCTAAAGATTAAAAAAAAGAAGAGAGTCATGGGATTGAGAAAGAGAAGATACAGTTTTTGGTTTGGAGATTTATTGCGTGGGGTTACTTGATTGAGTGATAAAGTTTAGGGTGAAATTCGAAATTAATTCTTTTTTTTATGTCACCCGATCAATATAATGAGAATAAACACCTAATTTATTATTTTGTGATTAATCATAACGTAAGTGATAATAAAGTACTTTTAATTGGTCAAATGTTCACATTAGTGAAAATGAAATAACAAAGTGACCAAAACGGTAATTTGTCTATAATTTTATTGTTCTTTATATGTAAGGATGAAAAGATAAAAATACATCATTAGTAAACTACTGATAAGCGCGTTGGTCCGTTTAAAACTCTAGAACATGATTAGTGTACACGAATCACGCCTGTTTAAATGATAAAAAATTAATAAAATTAAAATAAAATATTTTTTTAGCAGAAAGAAATAACGATTCTAAATATAATGTTCTAACATAATCCGATGCCAATATTTTTCATGAAAGTTTTCTTTCATCCAATGTCTAAAAAATAATTATTTTATCTCTACTTTTCTATTTTCTTAGGCGGTTACAAAATTTTTCAAGTTTTTTTTTTTTTTATCGTTTTTTTTTACCGACGACGACTTTTGGCCGTTTTGCTGGATCTGTACATAAATAAAATTTGTCTTTTTCGATGAATGTTTCGTTTTTTTTCAAGTTTGTTTCTTGTTTTTCGTCTACTTTACCAAATTCTTATTCAAATTTACTTTTATGGCAGTTCTTTTGTCTGCTTGGTGGCAGTTCTTTCGTCTGCTTTTTAGCAGTTCTTGTCTGTCTTCATGACAGTAGTCTATCTTTTGACAGTTACGCGTTCGAGTGCCGAGTATCAACGAGCGCTTTTCAACGAAAGAGGCTGTTCTATACATGTTATGATTCCCTTTGGTGGTTGTGTTGACATACCAAGATCAAGTAACGGAAGAATTTTTGCTATATTCAAAGAGCACTCAAGGCAAAGTATAATTTTTCTGGATTTTTATTTCAGAAGATTTCTTCTGACAGTGTTAGGTTTGGTATATTCAACGTCTTTCACACCTTTATATTTTTATTGTTTTGTTCAGGACTGTATTTCTATTGTAAAAGGTGTGAGTCCTTTGTATTTCTTTCGCTGTTGAATATAATCCAGAATAAAAAAAAAATTATTACTTTGTCTAAACATTAAATAATGTCTTCTTTTATCATATTAAAAATAAAAAATTCTTTCAAAAATATAAACAAATAAATTTCAATCCATTATATTATTCTAACGCGTCCCCATTCATTCAACAAATACAAACTAATAATATGGATAATACCAACATCCCCTTAACATATTATATATACCAACAGTCAACAATCTTTATTTCTTTCTTTATTTTTTTTTCAGACATAAGCAATATTGGAGTACAAATTAAGGACAAAACAAAAGTGAACTGCATTATTCCTACTAATATCAAGCTTGAACCGGAAGAGGTGGGATGCTCTGTTCATGCCTGAAGAAGTTGTTGGGATCAACTCTGGTTTTCACTTTCACCAATCTCATGAAGTTATCCTTGAAGTACCTGGTTCCCCATAGGCTAGCCTCGATGAAGCTCGTGTTCATATTCTTGTTCATCCCCAAATCGAGGTCCCGGTAATTCACGTACGCGCCTCTAGGGAACATCGAGACGTACGGGGCCATGTAAGTGTACAGCCTCCGAATCCAATCGACGTGCTTCGACGCGTTGTTGTTGTCCCCGTCTTGCCAAAGTGTCACGTACTGGATCTTGAATTTGGTCCCTTGTCGATACGGGAAAGGGGTTTCGGATTCGGAAATCCTGGCCATCATGCCGCCGTATGGATTCCATATCATCAATGGACTGTCTTCTTCGAGCAGTCTTTTCCAGAGACCTTCTAGTGCTGTTTCGGGTATGGCTTCCTTGACGAAGTCGGATTTGGCCTTGAAATAGTTCTTGAACGTGGACTTGCCTTGGAGAAGAACCTCAGTAGGAGTGGTGCTCGAGTAGCCGGCTATGTAAAGCACCGATTTGATCCATGTGGTTTCGGTACAATCTTTTCGTGTTAAACCGAGCTCGGGGAAGCTCTGTTGCATTACTCGTAGGAGCCTTTCGGCATCACCGAGAAACAGGGCATTGTACGACGTTATCACGGTTTTGGCATTGTTTTTTCCGGCGTTCGCTGTTTGAATTATGACTCGAATGAAAAGATCGTCGTCGAGCTTGTCCGCAACAGTTTGCCATTTATAAAGGATCTTTGTAGCACCTTGTTCTAGAGACTTGGTCACGGTGAAAACCGTCACGGTAGCCGGGACTGGAACTAGCTTTATCTTCCATTCAAGGATGATGCCAAAACTTGCACCTCCACCTCCTCTAATTGCCCAAAAAAGATCTTCTCCCATGGCTGCTCGGTCAAGAACTCTTCCATTCGCATCGACAATTCGAGCATCGATGACATTATCGACACCGAGTCCATATTTTCTCATCATCGAACCATATGCACCTCCTGTAATGTGCCCGCCAATGCCTAGACTAGTACAAAGGCCTGCAGGGAAGCCATGGATATTACTTTTCTCAGCAATTCGATAATAAACTTCGCCAACGGTGGCACCGGCTTCAACCCAAGCACTGTTTCCCTGTATGTCAACGTAGACCGACCGCAGTTTCGAGAGATCGACGAGAATGAAAGGCGATTCGATTAGGGACACAAAAGAGAGTCCTTCATAATCATGGCCTCCACTGCGGACTCTGAGGTGAATATTGAGCCACTTTGCGCAAATGACAGCAGCTTGGACATGGGATTCATGCAAGGGTGTGATGATAAACTCGGGCTTCGGCATCGACGGCACCAAGTACCGGAGGTTTTGAGCCGTCGATTGTAGCACCGAGGAGAACGAGGCATTGTTTGGGGTGAAAAAGGCAGTGGAGAGCGGTATGGAAAACGGGGAGTTGCCATTAAAGCACTGGATAAACCTCTGTTGAATAGAAGTTTGAGTTGGCCTTTTCCATGGCCTGTAAAAGGAAGCTGCTGCCATGGTTGAAGAAGATAGCAGCAGGAGTAAAAGTAGGGAACAGATGGAAATGCGCCAAAACGCCATTGTTTTCCGATATCTTGTGCTGTGAGTGAGTGTTCTCTTATAGATATATGGGTGGGGATCGGGGAGCCGACTGATATAAATTCAGGCGTACATACACAAAATTTTATGTTAGGGGTGAAATAATATATAAAATTTAGGGGCGAAAATAAATTTTTAATATAAAATATATAGTGTATTTTTAAGTTATATATGAATTTCAAATTTTTAAGAGGACGATGGCTCCTTCGAACTCTCCCATCCATCCCTTCATACGTGTAATTGAGCTAATGTTAACGTCATATTGGGGAAAGAACAATGGCAGGCAGCATTATTATAATATGTTTTAGTCCAAACTTATGCCCATTTGATTTACTACTTGGAGTTTATGTATAACACTTGTAAGACACTATGTATCGTTTAGCAATTGTTATAATGGGAGTCCTGAGTAATGGTACAAACACTTATGTTAGGTTGTAAATTTTTATATTTAGTAAAATTATATGATAATTTAAAAGTTTAAGAGTAAAATTATATTATCAGTACAAAACAAAAGAATTTTTTTTAAAATATACGAGAGTTTAAAATTTTCAAGGGATGGTCAACAATTTCTAGAGCAAATGGTTAAAGCTCTCAGTTGACATTCTCTCTTCTCCCCTATTGTCCCTTAGTATCCTTTGATACATCCCTGGTGATGACTCTTATGACATATTGTGAATTTAGATTTTCTAAATATGAATTTGAATATTTTTCAATTTTTAGATCAATTTAATTAGTCTAGTGCTCAAGGATGTTAATGTTGTCCTATTTTTATGAGTTTAAATCAACATTTACTTTTAAAATGTAATTATATCTCTACTTAATAAAAAAATATTTTTAATTTTTATGTATAAGATAATAAATGTCTTTGAAACTATAAATAGTGAATTAAAATTTATTTATTAAAAAAAATCAAGTATCTGTTGGAAGAATTAGGTTCCCTCTACTCCAAAACATTCTCCTTTTTTTTAAATCTTTGTTTGGTTGATAGTGATACTAATTTTAATATTGATCGGTTACGGTTGGTACTCTTTATTTTTTATTTATTTTCTTATATCACATCTTTACTTTTTTTTTCAACGACTCTATTTTATGACACATTTTTTAACCTTTTAGTACATTTTAATTTTTTTTTATCGGTAGTTTGAACTTTTTATTTTTTATGATTGAATTTGATATTGTCTCGACTGATTAAGATAACGTTTTTTTGTTATTCTGCTAATTTTTTTTGCTTTGAAATTTTAAATTGGATACAAATATGTGATTTACGTTTGTAGATAGCTTTCTCACGACGAGCGACTCTGATTTGTGATTGTTGATGGTCTTTCAATAGATTGATCTCTTTTGCAGTTCGATTGTTGATGTAGTCAGATCTATTTGTATATATCTCCTGTTCAAGTCTTTTGGTTTGATTTTTAACATTTTCTTCGTATGGCCCTTCACATATCAAGTGAGTAATTTTTTGTGACAATAACTATAAATAAAACATCCAAATCATATGTTTAGTTTATATTTATAGTTGAAAACACTCATTATAATTTTAAATATTAAATCTTTTTAATAAAACTAATTACTTCTCTAAAAAATAAAGTATCTATTAAAATAATGATATATTCTGATTTGTTTCACAAATATCTAACGGCTGATGACAGCTACAGATGTAAACACAATACCATTTCTGTTTACTCACTCGAGCTTTTGATTTTTATTTTTTCGCCTGGTTATCAATTTCAACAAAACTTTTTGCCCATAACAATAACATATGACAGATGACTGCCCACTTGAATGCAAGTGTCACGATATAGACGAGCCTTTTAGTTTTAATTGTTTCTAAAATTTCAAAATATTTATTGTTGACTTTTATCGGTAGAAAAATAATTGACTTTTGTGTATTTAATGTTGATTTTTTAATAAAACTAAAGTAGAATATTAGGTTTTGGCCAAAAAATAAAAATAGTAGGTGTTAAAATAATCAAATACTTTCTCACTTCTAGTAAATTTATATTTATTAATTTTTTAGTTAAATTTTTTTAACATTAACTTTCAAAATATATTATTGATAAAAAAATTAAGAAATATATTTTAAAATCTTTGAATCAAGTAATTTTTAAATATATATTTTATAAATTTGAAAATAAATATTGTTAAAGTTAAAAAAAAAATTGATCATCAATAAGTGATATATCAGCAACCAATTAATTTAGTTGGATGTGACGCCAGATCCATAAACAAAATTAAAAGTTCAAATTCTGGCTGTATGAATGAAAAAAATTGAATTGAAAAAATCATTTCAATAATGAATCTATATACAAAATTTAATCTGAAATAACTGACTAATTAATCGGATACCGGTGATTATAAAAAAACAATAAATAAAAAATTTTGTGATACTAATGAAATAATAGTTTTGGACAAACACTGGGACACCTAAATATTTGTAGGTGAGTTGCACACAACGTCAACCTTACCTAAGATTGTCTTAATTTTTAGAATATTATTTTTTATTCGTTATGCTAACATAGTTTGATGAGTTCCCTTCTTAAAATGACATTAATCATTCTTAAACCACTATCTACTAGTCTAAACTACTAATTAGATGACCCTAATAATTACTTCTGTCGATGTTAGATCAATTATATTATAAAATATTGTTAGTTATATGAGTTACATATACAATGGGTAAAAAAATTTACTCAATCTTTTATAGTTAAACTATGCAATCTAAAGTATAAATCTTTAACTATAATCCTAAATCATAAACTTTAAACTCTATACCTACCATCTAAACCTCTAAATCATAAAACTAAAATTAAACCTCCAAACTTTACATATGATAGGTAAATTTTACACAGTTTGTGTATTAAAGTTTTTATATATATATATATATATTATGGGATGAGACCCACTGATGTAAAACTCATTTAGTTTTACACTAATCCATAGCTATTGGATTTTTGGGTAATTATTCCATGCACAAGCGCTTGTAGAAAATTTGTTTACACAAGCACCTTAGTTTTAGGGCTTAGAGATTTTGTTTAGAGTCTCGTGTTTAGGGGTTTTAGCGTACGAGTTTTGAATTTAGAGGTGTAGAACTAATGTTTTGATATAATAATTGAAAAATAGTTTTGGACTAAATTGAAAAGATTTCAAAAATGCCTTTAAATCCAAACAACTTGAAAATAAGTTTGTGGAAGTTTTAAATGGTTTTGGCAAAGGTTTGAAACGTTTTTAAGTAGCCAAACCAGGGTTTTCAAGGTACTCGTTTCGATACAGGCTAACATGTTTCGAAACAGTTTGAAACTGCCAAAATTCGTACCTATACGGGCTCAACTGTTCCGAAACAGACAGAACCAGAACTGCAATTAATGAGGGAAATAAAGTCTCCAACGGCTCCAAAACATCCCTAACGACTAGTAACAACCACAAACTCAATTGGGACTATAAATTGAAGGCTGGAACACTTGAAGAATGTTAGAGACAACATCCAAGCAATATGGTCAAGAGAATTAGAGTCTAACTCTTTACTTTACTATTCTCTTGTACATAGTCTTTAGAGAGTGAGCTTAATTGTAAATCCTTGTACTCTTGTGAGCTTAAATTTGTGTAAACACCCACCTTGTGAGGTATTAAGTTTACCAAACCAATCCCTTGTAAAAGGAGATGTTCTAGTTTAGCCTTGAGAAAAAAACTAGAGTTGGTTCTATCTTAGCCAAGTTCAAAAGATAGGGTTGTAACGGTTTCCTCTTAAGCCGGGAAAAAAGGACGAATTCATTGTTGAGTGAATTGGGAAATCCTTAGTGGTGTTCTAAGGTAGTGGATGTAGAGTTCATTTGGAACTTGAACCACTCTAAAATCATTGTGTCACTTGTCTACCTTTGTAACCCCCTCGTCCCGGTCTGGCCGAATGACCAGTCCAAGTGGGCCACACGGGGAAAACCGAGCGAAAACCAATTAAGGTTCCCCCTCGGTTAGCAACCCTATATTTTTTTTTCTTTTCTAGATGCCTGTATTAAATCCTATGTGAGGGAACACGCAGCGAACAAACACGGATACAAAACCCACAAGACCTGCAATTAAACAAACCAATTTTCCATTTTAAGTAAGCCGTATCGATACACCTACAGAGGGTATCGATACGCCTTGACCAAAGTCAACCTTCCCAATCAACTCAAGGAAGACCGTATCGATACACCCTTGAGCGTATCGATACGCACCTCTCGGTCAACATCACTTGGTCAACTAGGTTGAACCGTACCGATACACGTGACCACGTATCGATACGCCCTGCACTCCACAACTCCCCAGGATTCCAGAGAGTTGGGACCGTATCGATACACTCTTGTGTATCGATACGCCCTGTTTTTCAATACTCCAATTTCAGCAAAAACACATAAGGCTCACACTCTAGATGCATAACAAAACCTCCCTAAACACAAACAACACACAAACAACCTTTAACAACCAAGATGTCAACACACATGTCATTCAAACACACAAGGATCATGCATCTCGAGAATTCATACAACAATGCAACCTAAGCATTCAAAACATACCATCCCACCCTAACATTTATCATTGTAATTCATGCTTTACAATCCAAACATCATATATAACAAAGAGTTATAAAAAGCTCATACAACAACCCTTTGCCACATTGCTAACTAGTACAAAATCACCACCGTACTTGAGCTACAAAACTTGGAAGCCCTTCTTGCCTTGCTCCGAGCTAACGCCACGCTAATGATCTGCATTGTCGAACATTGAGAGCGTAAGCTATAAGCTTAGTGAGGGTGCTCTAAAACGAAAAACAACAACAATGCAGGGTTCAAGCATGTACTCCCTAAACCTCATATCTAACATGCATAGGTAACATCACAAGTAGTCCTAGCTAGTCCATCAAGTGGCATAATATGGCATATTACTTCATACTAAGCACCAAGCATCAATATCAATAATCATGTTTCAACACCATATATCACAATATATGAACAAGTTAATTGGCTACTTTGAATTACCCCGATTGTGCGGATTTGAAACTCAACAACACTTTACCTCGGTGGGATTTCACTCATCACCGGCCTTGCATGGACGGGATTCCACTCATCGCCACATGCCCTACGGATGGGATTCCACTCATCATCACGTAGAAATGAATAAATTTCCGGTGGAATATTACTTCACCGTACTCCTCTTTGGTGCCTTAACGCCACCAAGGCCACGTACGTTTTGACTCAATTTGTGTGCACACTAATCCTAATGATCGATCATTTACAACCGGTAATTATTTAGTGCCAATTATCATTTACCACATTACATTTTCCATCAATCATACATCATGCTCATCACATATATATACACCTCATGAATATACATGTACAAAACCACCAATATCACAAGAACATAGTTAAGTAAGCACAATAGCATATATGGATATCAACGGCTAACTAACAACTCGAATTAACTAAAAGTGGCCTACCAAGCACACTTTACACAAGCACACTACACATACTCGAACCAAACTTTAGGATAAGTTTAAAACCACTCACCGCCCTTCCTTAGTCAATCGAAACAATCCTCCTACGAACTCGTATTCGGTTCCAAAGCTCCTTCAACGTTTCTTCTTGCTTCTAGCCAAACAAAACACACTTATTACACCACAATTCAATGCTAAAACTCAACTAACAACTCATTTCACAAACATGAGCCATATTCTACAATTTCTCAATCCACAATCATCCAAAAACTCAATTTTCGTACTCCCCAAACACCTTGCTGAAAACTCCACTTTCAAACACCCAAATGACCTCTAACACATCCCAAATCACCCTCACATCATACCCTAACCATCAGCCCTTAGTTTTCAACATAAACTCCACCAAAAACCAAGTTTTAACACCTTAAAATTTACCCTATGAGCATAATACGAATTTTCATCCAAAATTAACCAAATTGACATATAATGTGTATTTCATCATGATTAAGCTAAATCCCAACTCAAAACATTAAAACCATTTGGAAAACCACCTAAAATCCAAACTTTAACATAAAACCATAATTTTTCAAAATCCTATATCTTTGAATTTTAAGACCATAGATAGATAGAGAATGAGGAGGAGAGTCGGAAAACATAATTTACCTTTCAAAACGGTGTTGAAATCAAGTAGTAAGATCAATCAAATAGTGACAAGCTTGAGAGGTTTTTAGAGATGGTGTTTGACGTTGGAAAGAAATAGAAGGGAAGAAGAAGATGATGACTCTTATATATTCAAAGTTATCTTACTTTATTTAAAAGTTTTGGGTAAAATCGCAACATAGGTCCCTCCCCTTTTATTAAAGTTCATTTACACCACAACTTAAGTTGAATTGATTCTAATTAAATTTTATTGACTCGACTATAAACCCGGTTAACTCCTAGGCCCAAAACACGGGTGTTACAACCTTTATTTCGATTTTAGCCAATTCAACCACCAAACATTTACAACCCTCCTTGACGGTTTCGGTGATCGATTCGAGCGTCCTACAAACCCAACAATTGGTTTCAGGGCCTCGTCTCCATCGAAGGACTAACATCTGGGAGTAAAGATCCAATGCTCGTAGTCTACCGGTCAAGAAAATGGCAAGATTTGAAGAAGGCCGTTCTATCTCGTGTCCTCCGCTCTTCGAAGGAGAAGCATACTTCCAATGGGCAAATATCATGAAATTCTTCATCAAGTCTCAAGACTATGAGGTTTGAGACATCATTGAAGACGGGTACTTGGAAACCCTGAAAAAGAAGAAAAAGGAAATGAGTGCCAAAGAGTCGAAGGTAAAGCTAAACACCAAGGCAATGCACGTTCTTTATTGTGGCCTTAACGAAGAAGTTTCCAAGAGGATCTCCACATGCAAAAGTGCCAAAGAATTATGAGAGAAATTTGAGAAGCTTTATGACAACAAGAAGGGAGAAAAGAAAGATGATGATCAATCATGTGCAAACCTTCTCTCCAATCCAAAGGTGGATGGTATTTTGGCTCTTGATGAGCCTAAGGTATCTTTTAACTCAAGTGAGTTTAATTCTTACTCTTTCGATGAGTTGCAAGATGCTTTTGATGAATTATTTTTAGAATTTGAGATTATGAATTCCAAATATAAGAAAATGATTTCAAAACAAAATGATTTCAAAACTTGAATTTGAAAATGATTTTCTTTTGAAAACAAAATTGAATTTTGAAAACCAAAATGAAATTTTGAAAAATGATTTAGAGTTTTCAAAAACAAGTAAAGATGTCTTAGGAAATGAAAATCTTGATTTGAAAGTTAAGCTTGAAAGCTTAACAAAAGAAAAAAAATTGTTTTCAATAATTCATCTTGTCACATAATGATAAAATGCTCACATTGTCATTATCATGGTCATTCCTCACATACTTGTCCTATAAAGAAAACAAATTCTTATAGGATTAGACAAGTATGGGTTCTTAAGGGAACTAAAGACATTGAAATTAACGTTAATGGATCCAAAGCAATTTGAATGCCAAAATTCAAGTAAATGTCTTTTGTATGTGTGTTGGAGCTATGGCAAGCAAAGCAAAATCATGGAAATGTTCTAGTCATAGAAGAGAAGATATTGGATAACCTCTAAAGCTAAAAGCTTTCATTTTTTTATTTGATTATCTAATTTGTGTTTAAAGTCTTTGATTATTTGTTAAGCCTAATATGATACTTTGAGTAAGGGGGAGCCATTTTAAAACTAAAACTCTTATTTGTGTCATTTTTTAACCTCTTAAGTTATTTTGTACTTAAAACTTATTTAAATTCTTATTGATATAACAAAAAAGGGGGAAAATGATTTGAAAAATTGATTTTTCAAGAGAATAAGGTGGAGCTTTAATTTCTTTTAATTTTTAAAATCTCTTATTTAAATTTTTAAAAATACAAAGGGGGAGAATCCCAAACAATTTTTCAAGTTGGTTTTATTATATCAAAAAGGGGGAGATTGTAGAACTAATGTTTTGATATAATAATTGAAAAATAGTTTTGGACTAAATTGAAAAAATTTCAAAAATACCTTTAAGTCCAAACAACTTGAAAATAAGTTTGTGGAAGTTTTAAATGGTTTTGGCAACGGTTTGAAACGTTTTTAAGTAGCCAAACCAGTGTTTTCAAGGTACCCGTTTCGATACAGGCTAACCTATTTCGAAACAGTTTGAAACTGCCAAAACCCTTACCAAAATAGTCCAAACAGCTCATACTGTTTCGACATGGCCAGAGGCGTTTCGATACGGCTTGCTACATCAAGCTTCAACGGCTAGTTCTGAAGAAGGTCGTTCCGATATAGGCTCGACTATTCCGAAACGGACAGAACCAGAATTGTAATTAATGAGGGAAATAAAGTCTCCAACGGCTCCAAAACATCTCTAACGGTTAGTAACGGCCACAAACTGAATTGGGACTATAAATTGAAGGCTGGAACACTTGAAGAATGTTAGAGACAACATCCAAGCAATATGGTCAAGAGAATTAGAGTCTAAATCTTTACTTTACTATTCTCTTGTACATAGTCATTAGAGAGTGAGCTTAATTGTAAATCTTTATACTCTTGTGAGCTTAAATTTGTATAAACACTCACCTTGTGAGGTATTAAGTTTACCAAACTAATCTCTTGTAATAGGAGAGGTTCTAGTTTAGCCTTGAGAGAAAAACTAAAGTTGGTTCTATCTTAGCCAAGTCCAAAAGACAGGGTTGTAACGGTTTCCTCCTAAACCGAAAAAAGGGACGAATTCATTGTTGAGTGAATTGGGAAATCCTTAGTGGTGTGCTAAGGTAGTGGATGTTGAGTTCATTTTGAACTTGAATCACTCTAAAATCTTTGTGTCACTTGTCTACTTTTATTTCGATTTTAGCCAATTCAACCACCAAACATTTATAATCATCCTTGACGGTTTCGGTGATCGATTCGAGTGTGCTACAAACCCAACAAGAGGATATGGTTAGAATTTAGGGTTTGTGTTAAATTTTAGGTTTGTAGGTTAAAACATAAATCCCTATTCATATTACCTTAAAAACAAAACTCTAACGTCTAAACTTTAAATTCTAACCCTAAATTCTAAACATCTACACTTAAACCCCTAAATCTTTATTTTATTAAAAAATTAACCTTTGATTTTATGTGATTAAAGACCTCTAGTATCGATGTTGAGTGTGTAAAAGTTCTATTATTTACACCCTTTTTAACCCATATTTCTGCTGCATTCAAGCATCATTGCATTGCATTTAGGTTAGTTTATAGCAAAACATCACAAATATGCTAAAGGCACAGATTCTACTAAAAGATGGCTGATTTTGCAGATTACCGCCATAGTGGACGGAGAAGGCAGGTGCAGGGCAGAGAAGCAGGAGAGCTGAACTGAACAAGCAGATAAAGAGGACGATGCTACCATGGTGCTGCCGTGACAGCAGAGGACGACAGCAAGTTAGTGGAGAAAAAAGCAAAGTGGACCTCGATAGATAGAGAAAATTCTGCTCGTCTGTCGTGTGAAAACCAAATATTTTTCCAAGCCTCGGATCAAAAGATATGTCAAGCCCAAAGCTCAAGGAGAGAAAATCCCAAGAAACAAGGAGGACGGCTGAAAAGTAGGATCCTTGAAGATTAAGTCTTTATTAGAATCATACTTTTAATTAAAGTTGTAATCCTTGTTAACTTAGAATACTTGAGCCCAAAGCTTATATAAGGGCATGTAATTTAACCTAGGACATCCCTCATAACCCATAGCCGATTTCCCCTTAAACCGACAACCAAAAACCCTCCGCCGTTTACCCGCCGTCGATATGTTCTAAAATCCCCCTAGGGCCACTGGTTGATTTGTAAAGTAGTTGCAAGGGTTGTTTTGTTTTAGGATTTTTTCAAGTTCAATAAAATAAACTTCAAGTTCTCTTATTTTGGTTATTAATATCTTGCAAGAGCATCGGGAGAGCATTGTGAGGTTATCCATTTACTTAGCATCGGGAGAGTTAAGTATACGAAAGAAATAAGAGCAAGTTCTCTAGTTTATAGTTGAACTATCTTGTGCCTAGGGATAGAGCAAGGTTAAGTGGCTAAAGAAGAATTCATACACATCGGTGTTCATCCTTCGATTCACGCCGGGAGGTATCATCAAAGACGTGATCATCGACAGACTTGGACCTAGGGATAGGCCAAGGCAGATCTGGGATTCTTGCCAAACTTGAAGTACTGAGTTGGTGTGTTTGCTGCCGCAACGATCAACGGACTGCTGCCGCGACGGGTGCAACGACAGAACTGGAGTTCCTAAGCATTGCAATACCTGCACTACTGAGCAATTCAATACCAGCCCATTCTCTCTATCTTGATATTTCTACTCTTTTATTTACGTTTACTTTATTACTCTCGTGAAAACTTTCTCAAATATTTCCTTTACTTTCGTGCAGTAAACTAAGGCGAAGCTATTAGCCCAATCCCTGTGGAGACGATATCCGATACTTCGTATCACTTTACTACTTGCGTCGTGTACACTTGCACTCAATTGCGATAGACTCTTTTACACGCAACAAGTTTTTGGCGCCGTTGCCGGGGATTGGCAACATAACTCTACCTTTCTTTTATTGCACTTTTCGTTTTTTATTTTTATTTTATTTTTATTTTTATTTTTCTGTTTTTCTTTGGTGCATTCAACTCTTGCTTTTCACAAGGTTTCTTGTTTATGCGCAGATCGAATCGAGGTAAAGATCCTGAATATCCATTAGATCCGGAAATCGAACGTTCTTTCAATCTCAAGAAACAATTTCGTCACTTACTTGCCAGGAACGAGTACCTTGAGGAACAGCTAGAAAAGATGGCCCACAATGAAAACAATCCACCTGTTGGAGCTGTTATACCGCCTGTCGGCGACCCGCCCTTGGCTGCCGGACGACGGTCCTGCCGTGACTACATGTTGAACGATCATGTAGAGCTGGAAACCACGCTGCCGGACATTGATGTTGACAACTTCGAGCTTAAACCTATCATGTTTAGTATGATCAACAATGCCGGGCAGTTTAGTGGTGCTGTTACTGATGATGCTAGGGATCATCTAAAAACGTTCCAGGAGATCTGTGGTTCGTTTAGACTGCCAGGAGTTAATCCGGAGATACTGAGGCTTCGGTTATTTCCCCATTCATTGAGAGACAGAGCTAAAACTTGGTGGAATAAACTTACGCCGGGTTCAATTAGAACTTGGGCTGATTTATCTCGTGAATTTTTATCTCGTTTTAATCCTTCGCATTTATCTGAGCGATTACTTAATGAAATTGCTACTTTTCAACAGGAAGATGACGAGCCGATGCACGAGGCCTGGGACAGATTTACTACTCTTCTACGGAACTGCCCGATGCATGGATTCCCTGTCTGGAATCAGGTAACTAAGTTTTATAATGCTGCCAACTTACAAACTCGTATTCGAATTGATTCTGCAGCAAATGGACTATTATTGGATAAAGATCCGGACGAGGCATTACAAGTTTTGAAAAATCTGGCCAAGAATGAGGAGCAGTTTCTGACAGCTAGAAGAGGGGGTAAACAGGTACTTGCTGTCAAGGATTATGAAGCCGACAGCACGATGAAATCACATGTAGCATTCCTTACTAAAGCAATGAAAAGGTTATTGAATGATGATGGACAACATGGATTTGCTGTTGAGGAGGTATGTGACATCTGTGAGGAAAATCATAGTCGGGATGAGTGCCCAATACAAGTAGAAGAGGGAAAATATGTTGGAAACTACAAGCCAAATTATAATTCCAACAACTATAATCCCAATTGGAGGAAGGATCCCAAATTTTCTTGGAGTAATCCTAATAATGCCCTGAATCCTCAAGCACACAATCAGAATCAGGGAGGACCTAGATTGCTGATGCGACAGCAACTGCCGCAGCAGCAGCCGCAGCAGCAACAACAGCAGCTACCAGCTGCCACGAGCAGTATACTGGAACAGACTCTGGCCACCTTTATGTCTCAGACAGATACTTATATAGAGAATATGAATCAGTTTCTCAAGAAAACAGAGAATTTCATGGATAAAACAGATATGAGGATGACGAATCATGAAGCTACTCTGAAATCTTTGGAGACACAAATGGGTCAGGTTTCCCAACATATTAAGCCGAGGCAGACTGGAGGATTCCCTAGCAATACTGAAAATGCTAGGCAGCCCACACATGAGCAGTGTAAGGCAATTACTACTAGGAGTAGGAAGAAATTACCAGGGCCGGAAAAAGAAGCTGAAACAGGAAAGGAACCAACCTTGGATAAACCTGCCGAGGATGCTGCCCCGACAGGTAACAAACAGACTACTGCCGATAAGCCTGTCACGGCAGTAGAAGCGACAGAGGAGAAAATTGATGAACCTAAACCTCCTCAAATTCGTATGTAGTGGGAAGGACGTATTGCTGATTATCGTCCCCCACCCCCTTTTCCTCAATGGATACAGCAAGCTAAGCAAGAATCTCAACTTAAAAAGATTTATGATATTTTTAAGCAGGTTCATATTAATATTCCGCTGTTAGATGCCGTTAGGGAGATGCCCGGTTATGCTAAATTTCTCAAGGATGTTATGTCAAAAAAATCTAAACTCGGGGAATTTGAAACGGTAAAGATGACAGAAGGTTGCATGAGTATTCTTCATCGGCAGCCACCCTAGAAAAAGAAGGATCCGGGGAGCTTCATCATACCTTGCGTAATCGGAAATAAATTTGTGGGTAAAGCACTTTGTGATCTTGGTGCTAGTGTTAATTTAATGCCCAAGTCTGTTTTTCAGAAATTAGGTATTGGAAAGGCGCGGCCCACAACAGTAACTCTGCAGCTGGCAGACCGCTCTTACGTTCATCCTGAAGGAAAAATTGAAGATATTCTGGTAAGAGTGGATAAATTTATTTTTCCTGCTGACTTTCTTGTTTTAGATTGTGAGGCAGACGAAAACGCACCATTCATCTTTGGGCGACCCTTCTTAGCCACGGGAAGATCACTGATTGATGTGGAGAAAGGTGAACTCACCATGCGAGTGAACGATCAAGAGATTAAGTTGAATGTTCTCCAAGCGATGAAACATGCTGATGTGGACGAAGAATGCAAGGCTATCACTGACGTTACCCTTGATCAACCATGCATCAGGTCGGGCTGTCACGATATTAAATTTGGTCACTGCCGCAACAGCCACCTACAGGACTGTCACGACAGCACTGACGATAGCACCCACGACAGCAACTCCTCTGAATCCGATACATCTGATACTGAAGATCAGGAGGAGGTAAACTGGTTAGGCAATCGTCCAGGTAAGTTATTCGAACCTTTAAATTATACTTCGGATAACCATTTAATCCAAAAGCCATCTACTGTTGAACCACCTGCCTTAGAACTGAAGCCCCTGCCAGGGCAGCTTAAATATGCTTTTCTTGGTTCAAATGATACGTTGCCCGTAATCATCTCTTCTAAGCTGCCACAGGAACAGGAACGACAGCTAATAGGCATGCTAAGGCAGCACAAAAAGGCGATTGGATGGACGATTGCTGAAATTCAAGGCATTAGTCCGGCGTTATGCATGCACAAAATCCTTCTAGAGGAAGATCATAAGCCGACTATAGATGCCCAAAGGCGGCTAAACCATGCGATGAAAGAGGTGGTGCGTAAAGAGATAATCAAATGGTTAGATGCTGGTATTATTTACGCCATCTCCGACAGCAAATGGGTGAGCCCGGTGCAATGTGTCCCCAAGAAAGGAGGAATGACTGTGATAACCAATGAGAACAATGAGTTAATCCCAACCAGGACTGTGACCGGTTGGAGGGTTTGTATGGACTATCGGAAGCTTAACAAAGCTACTCGAAAGGACCACTTTCCTTTACCCTTTATTGATTAAATGCTTGATAGATTAGCGGGTAAACCTTACTATTGTTTTCTTGATGGTTACTCAGGTTATAATCAAATTGTCATCGCACCGGAGGATCAAGAAAAGACGACTTTCACGTGCCCATACGGAACATATGCTTTTAGGAGAATGCCGTTTGGATTATGTAATGCACCTGCCACCTTCCAAAGGTGCATGATGGCCATATTCTCCGATATGGTGGAGGACTTCCTTGAGATTTTTATGGATGATTTTTCAGTCTTTGGAGACGACTTTGAGAGCTGCCTCGGCAATCTACAAAAGGTACTTGAAAGATGTGAAAAAGTAAACCTAGTCTTAAAT
Source organism: Hibiscus trionum (assembly GCA_030270665.1). NCBI lineage: Eukaryota > Viridiplantae > Streptophyta > Magnoliopsida > Malvales > Malvaceae > Hibiscus > Hibiscus trionum. Next base: position 5,876,842 of record BSYR01000016.1, read on the forward strand.
TGGGAAAAATGCCACTTCATGGTAGATGAAGGGATAGTCCTAGGCCATAAGATTAGCTGCCGCGGGATTGAAGTCGACAGGGCCAAAATAGAAGTGATCGAGAAGCTGCCGCCGCCGACCACAGTCAAGGGCATTAGAAGTTTCTTAGGGCATGCTGGTTTTTATCGAAGATTTATTGCAAATTTCTCAAAAATCACCAAGCCCCTATGCCATCTTTTGGAACAGAACCGACCCTTTGACTTTAATGAAGAATGTACTGAAGCATTCAAGGTTCTGAAGGAAAAACTAGTAACAGCCCCCATAGTACAGCCACCAGACTGGACACAGCCATTTGAGATTATGTGTGATGCTAGTGACTATGATGTCGGGGCAGCACTTGGGCAGCGCAGAGATAAGCTATTTCATGTCATATATTATGCCAGCAAGACATTGAATGACGCCCAAGTAAACTACACCACCACAGAAAAGGAGTTGTTAGCTGTGGTGTTCTCCATCGACAAGTTTCGTTCTTACATACTTGGGACGAAGGTAATAGTGCACACAGACCATTCTGCCCTGAAGTATTTGTTCGCGAAAAAGGATGCAAAACCTAGATTGATACGGTGGATCCTGCTATTGCAAGAATTCGACCTTGAAATCAAGGACAAAAAAAGGACAGAAAATCAGGTGGCAGACCACTTGTCAAGGTTGGAGAAGGGACAGAATCTGCCAATAGATGAGACTAACATACTGGAGACCTTCCCAGATGAGCAGCTCTTTGCTGCCGCAATCGCTGCCGCAACAGTCATGGCGGCAGGTAAGTCTTCTGAACTCCCCTGGTATGTTGATTTCATTAATTTTATAGTTAGCGGAATACTTCATTCTGATCTTAATTATCAAGCCAGGAAGAAGTTCCAAAATGATGTTAAGCATTATTATTGGGACGAACCTCTTCTTTTCAAACTGTGTGCAGATCAAGTCATAAGGAGGTGTATACCACAAGAAGAGTAAAAAGACATTCTCCATCACTGCCATGCTTCACAATATGGAGGTCACTTAGGAGGCAACAAAACTGCTGCCAAGGTGCTGCAGTCAGGGTTCTACTGGCCGACACTGTATAAAGATGCACATGACTTTTACAAGAACTGTGACAGGTGCCAGCGGACAGGAAACATCTCGAGGAGAAACGAGATGCCACTGCAGAACATTCTAGAAGTCGAGATCTTCGACGTTTGGGGGATCGATTTTATGGGACCTTTCCCATCTTCATGTGGAAATCTATACATCCTCCTAGCAGTGGATTATGTCTCTAAGTGGGTTGAAGCTATCGCCACTCAAAAGAATGATGCCAAGACAGTCCAAAAATTTCTACACAAAAACAATTTTTCGAGGTTTGGCATCCCTAAGGCAATTATCAGTGATGAAGGGAGACATTTTGACAATAGGGTTATTACTGCCGCCTTGAAGAAATATGGTGTCAGGCATCGGATCGCGACAGCATACCACCCACAGACCAATGGACAAGCTGAGATATCCAATAGGGAAGTTAAGAACATTCTTGAAAAGATGGTTAAGCCAACTAGGAAAGATTGGTCTTTACTCCTTAATGATGCATTATGGGCATATAGGACAGCTTTTAAAACTCCATTAGGCATGTCTCCATACCGATTGATTTATGGAAAAACCTGTCATCTGCCTGTCGAGATAGAGCACAAAGCATACTGGGCAATCAAGGCAGTAAATATGGACTTGGACAAGGCAGGCCAGAAAAGGCTGTTAGATCTGAACGAGATTGAAGAATTACGGACAATGGCCTACGACAATGCAAGAATTTACAAGGAGAAAACTAAGAAGTGGCATGACAGGAAGTTGCTGCCACGACAGTTCTGCCCAGGGCAGCTTGTACTGTTGTTCAATTCTAGACTGAAACTCTTCCCAGGGAAGCTAAAATCTAGATGGTCTGGCCCGTTCCAAGTTGTACAAGTTTTTCCCCATGGTTCCATCACAATCCAATCATTAAAAGACGGACACCAATTTAAGGTCAATGGACAGCGCCTCAAGCACTATCAGGGGACTGAAGCCCCAGGAATACAGGAAGTGGTTACCTTAGGAGATGCCCCACAAGGCATCCCTAATTTAACCTAAATTTTATTTTATTTTTATTATTATTTATTATTTATTAGGTAATGAGGTTTATTTTATTAGAATAATGTTTTTATATTTTCTGTTTTTAGGAAATAAAGGAGTCAAGAAGAAAAGGAGAAGTGACCCAAGCCCACCATCCATCCATCAGCCCAACAGAGCATATTATTGAAACCTGTCGTTCTAGTTGCCGCCGCAAACACGGATAAGACAGGCTGTCAATAGAATGTCACGGTAGACGCAGAAACGTATGACAGACGCGTAACAGACGCATAAATGCGTGTCAAACGCGTCAGACACACTAAAACTCAACAGTCGCCCCGTTATTCACGCCTGTCGTTACAGCATTAAACGGGCAGCAACTCTTCCTCTATAAAACCCCGTTTCATTTTCATTTTACTCACTTCTGCTTATTCTTACTTGCTCTCCCCTTTTGTTTTTCTTTGTTTTCTTTACTTTCACAAAACCCTTGCAACTAACATGTCTTCCAGAAGAACCCGCCGCAGTGCTGCTTCAACCTCTTCACCAGCAGCACCCACCCCACAGTCCTTCGCAACTAAGGAACTCTGGAAGAACGAGGCTTTATCTACACTCGAAAGGCAGCCAATATGGGCCTCAAGCCTTTCATCACAAGGACGGTCAGAGCCCTCATGTGGGAACAATTCGCGGAGCAACCAGCAGAGATGAACGAAACGCTGGTGAGAGAATTCTATGCTGCCAATGACAGCAGGACGACAACAACAGTGACTGTCCGAGGGACAGAAGTGTCATTCACAACAGAGCACATCAACAATTTTTATGGCCTCTACTTCGGCCCCAACGACGATGCCCACCAGCAGTTCCTGGACACCCTCGACACCGCTGCCTTCGATGTTGTCATGGCAGAAGTGACAGAAGAAGGAACTGAATGGAACACGAGCAAGAAAAATCCCAACACCGTAAGAAGGGGGCAGCTGCTTCCAGAAGCCAAATTATGGAACGCTTTCATCAAGAAGCGGATCCTGCCGTCCTCCCATCACACGACAGTGGACCAGCAGAGGCTAGCCCTAATCCATTCCATCATGAACAAACGGCCCATAAATGTGGGACGCTACATGTGGGAGAGTATCTTGGACTGCACCCACAGATCAACAACACTCCTCTGCCTGCCATTCTTGATCACATCTCTCTGCCGCTGCTCTGCCGTACCGGAAGCCACCACTGATCGACTAGTGAAGGGACGGGGCTGGACCGACAAGAACATTATCAGCCTCATGGAGCTGACTGTAGCAACCCCCATCTCTTCCGTCAACCCTAATACCGCCCCAGCAGAATCATCAGAGGAGCCCAACACTGAACCTGCCGCAGCAGCTGCTCCAACAGACCAATCTGCTCAGATCCTTGCTGCCATTCAAAGGGTGGAAGACAGACAGCTGGGTCTGATGACATTCATCAGGGATTTCGCCAACTCCACGGTAAATTTTATTACCCATACTTTAAATTATCCCGATGTTGTCTTTCCCACCTTCCCTGCCCACTATTTCACCATCCCCACCCCTGCCCACACTCCTACACCTCCTGCCTCCCCACACACACATTCTACTGCCTCCACTCCATCACCTACCCCGACAGCAGCCGGCCGACACATCCGCCCGAGGAACAAAGCGACAACCCTCGGATGACATTGATGCTTTTGTAGCTGGTTTCTCTTCTTCCTCCATTTGGGCTGACAGCGAGGCAGAACCTCCTATTCGGAGGAATTTGGAGAAGGAATTTACGCCTGTCAAGAGGCAGAAAAGAATGGCCGACAGAAAGCTCATGCCAAAGGCCAGCACCACCACCAGCAGCAGCAGCACTTGGGACAGCGGCAGCAGCTCTGACATCCAGGTCGTAGAGCAACCAGCCCAGCCTGCCCCACAGCCCAGAATCCGCCGCCAAATCCGCCTCAGCAGCAGCAGTGAAGACAATGCTTAAAATTTTAAGTCTTTTATTTTCCTCTTATTGCTGCCTGCCTTATCTATATTTTGTGATGTACTGCCTTCATTTTTATTTTGTCATTTGCATTGAGGGCAATGCAACCCTCGAGTTTGGGGGTGGAAACCCTCCATTTTAATGGATTCTTAGTACATCTTAATTATTTGCTGTGTCTCATTTAAGTTCTTTTAAAAAAAATCAGAAAAGACTGAAAATTTTGGCTTAAAATAGTGATTTGAACTTACCTGTCATAATATCTTTGTCGTGGCAGCATCTTTAGGACAGTTTAAGGAGAAGTTTAGAGCCTTTCTATAGTTCTGAAAAAACTTAAACACCATTGTGACTGTTATACTACTTAGATTTCTTTTAGCCAAACTAGAATAGGAAGCTTAGTACTTGAATAGCCCCTAGAGGTGCCTAACACTGGCTCTAGGAAAGAAGTTTAGCAAAAGAGACTCAAAAACCTAGAGGTGCCCGAAACCGGCTCTAGGAAGCTAACTAGAGGTGCCTAAAACTGGCTCTAGTAAAACTTAGCTTGGAAAATAGAAGAATCAAGTCAAAACAAAAGAAGCATGAAAATGTGTCTTCAAAAATAAACTTTGGCATAAAAATTCGAGTTAAAGAGTTGAATATTCTAGTGAAACTAAGAGAGTCTTAGCATACAACTGTTCACAAGCATGCACACACTGCACGAGGACTATAGTGAGATTTCGGACAGACCCTAATCTTTCCGACAGGTTGCTGCCGTCACAGAGAATGAGCGACGGGTAAGGGAAAGTTCACTGTTTGAAAGTCAACACAAAAATATTCATTTTTCTTTTAGGTTTTCATTGCTTGAGGGCAAGCAAAAACTTGAGTTTGGGGGTGTGTTGAGTGTGTAAAAGTTCTATTATTTACACCCTTTTTAACCCATATTTCTGCTGCATTCAAGCATCATTGCATTGCATTTAGCTTAGTTTACAGCAAAACATCACAAATATGTTAAAGGCACAGATTCTACTAAAAGATGGCTGATTTTGCAGATTACCGCCATAGTGGACGGAGAAGGCAGGCGCAGGGCAGAGAAGCAGAAGAGCTTAACTGAACAAGCAGATAAAGAGGACGATGCTGCCATGGTGCTGCCGTGACAGCAGAGGACGACAACAAGTTAGTGGAGAAAAAAGCAAAGTGGACCTCGATAGATAGAGAAAATTCTGCTCGTCTGTCGTGTGAAAACCAAATATTTTTCCAAGCCTCGGATCAAAAGATATGTCAAGCTCAAAGCTCAAGGAGAGAAAATCCCAAGAAACAAGGAGGACGGCTGAAAAGTAGGATCCTTGAAGATTAAGTCTTTATTAGAATCATACTTTTAATTAAAGTTGTAATCCTTGTTAACTTAGAATACTTGAGCCCAAAGCTTATATAAGGGCATGTAATTTAACCTAGGACATCCCTCATAACCCATAGCCGATTTCCCCTTAAACCGACAACCAAAAACCCTCCGCCGTTTACCCGCCCTCGATATGTTCTAAAATCCCTCTAGGGCCACGTGTTGATTTGTAAAGTAGTTGCAAGGGTTGTTTTGTTTTAGGATTTTTTCAAGTTCAATAAAATAAACTTCAAGTTCTCTTATTTTGGTTATTAATATCTTGCAAGAGCATCGGGAGAGCATTGTGAGGTTATTCATTTACTTAGCATCGGGAGAGTTAAGTATACGAAAGAAATAAGAGCAAGTTCTCTAGTTTATAGTTGAACTATCTTGTGCCTAGGGATAGGGCAAGGTTAAGTGGCTAAAGAAGAATTCATACACATCGGTGTTCATCCTTCGATTCACGCCGGGAGGTATCATCAAAGACGTGATCATCGACAGACTTGGACCTAGGGATAGGCCAAGGCAGATCTGGGATTCTTGCCAAACTTGAAGTACTGAGTTGGTGTGTTTGCTGCCGCAACGATCAACGGACTGCTGCCGCGACGGGTGCAACGACAGAACTGGAGTTCCTAAGCATTGCAATACCTGCACTTCTGAGCAATTCAATACCAGCCCATTCTCTCTATCTTGATATTTCTACTCTTTTATTTACGTTTACTTTATTACTCTCGTGACAACTTTCTCAAATATTTCCTTTACTTTCGTGCAGTAAACTAAGGCGAAGCTATTAGCCCAATCCCTGTGGAGACGATATCCGATACTTCGTATCACTTTACTACTTGCGTCGTGTACACTTGCACTCAATTGCGATAGACTCTTTTACACGCAACAATCGATAAGATAATATATAAAACTAATCTCCAATTTCACAAAAATAGTCGTCATAATTCAATAACTATAATCGAATCGTTAAAATATTAATCATATAAATTATAAAATTGGTCTAATACTATATTATTTTATAATAAGTATCATAAAATTTATTTTATATTTTCCATTTTTCTCCGGATGAGGATTGTGTTAGTTACGAGCTTTAGTTTATTATTTCTTGTGTCTATAAAAGAATGTCGGCAATGTATCAAGTACTAATTTTTATTCTAAACGAGTTATATAATTTATATGCACACGTTTTCCAGTTTTTAATGTGCAGACAACCTTTGTTTTTGGCCAGAAGCAAGGTTTATGAATAAGTAGCATCACATAATTTAATTTTATGCGTATAAAGTATATGATATTTATGCATAAAATATAAATCCTTAATTTAATTATTTATTTTGTTTCTTTTATAATGTAGAAGGTACTAACTTTATTCAATAATAGAGCTAACCAACATTTTAAAGCAGGTGGTAATTTCATATAGAATTATTCTTGTGTTTTATTAATAAAAACAAAATAATCTATTTAATATTAAAATCGATGCACCTTCTTTGTAACCGCTTTCATTTTAAAAAAATCCTTTTAATAAGATTTGGTATCTTTTTATGTAGGAATCGACCATTTTTTAAGAATAATGTTTTTCCTTATCTCAAATTATTTTATTTAGTATTTATAAAAAACAATGAATTTATCAAATAAAATTATTTTATTTAGTAGAGAGTAAAATTCGCTTAATTCGATTCGACGTGAAAAATTATGCTCAACTTAACTTCAATCATGAGTAGTTTTAACACTACTTACACAAGGGAAACGATTAATTTTGTGGCGATTTCACTACCAGATTAACCAATGATTTGTCATTACACATATGAACCTTATTCATGGGATCTTCAATTATAAAACTTGAGTTACCATCATTTTTATATTTTTAATATTGGTATAAGTCTTATTATATTTGATGTTTTAATTGATTATTTTTTCCTCGATGCTTTAATTTGAATATTGAGTGTTAGAGTTTATGAATCAAAATTTGTCTTGATCCAGCTTAATTTATAAAAATATTAAAGTATTGTAAAATAGGAGATGTGGGAGGGGGAGACTTTGATTTATAGTTGGAAACCTAGTTCCATTAGATTTCTTGCTATGTAAGAATACTTTGTAAACATGTTTTTTTGATTAAAAGGATAACGGACTTCAATTAAGATAGAAGGGGCCCAACCCCATGCACATGAAGTGCAGGAAACATAGAGACATCATGAGACATCAACCATGAGGCAATTAAGCGGTAGTACACGATATCCATGCAAAGCCTAGCAATGCAGAAGGGATACAAAACACCGGAGGCACAAAGCCTAACCAGGACCGGGGCATGCAAGCCCACAAGGCAAATCCAGAGCCAAACAAGGCAAAGGAAAAAACCGCCACAAGACGACCTCGGATCAGAAAGGGCATAATCATAATTCTCGTTCGTCTGGGAGAGCTCCATTTGGAGGCAGACTTCCAATTCCATAGTAGGATTGGTCCTTGTCACCAGAACCGTGGAAAAACAAAACCCTAACTGATCAGGCTTCTCAAACCGAACAACTAGACGTAATCCTGTCATAGTAAAAGAGAGCACATGATCAGCCACAAATCGACTCCACAACGAAGAAACCACCTGGATCCCATCCAAAAGTACACACCTTCAGCACCCAATTTTCAACATCAATCCAAGTCCCATTGAGCTTCCAAATCCCATGATAAAGCCTGGTCCAATAATAGGATATCGATTTCCAAATCCCACAACAACAGGGAATGTTAGGCTTAAAATAGAAATAAATCGAACGAAAGCATGGACAGGGGTAAATAGGGAATTGCACTGGAGAAAAGACGAGAATGCCCATGTCCTCAACCTTCGCCTTGAGCATGGCAGCTGTCTAGACTTCTCCGGCGAACCGAAGCTCCTACTGGAAACCGGGGTCTATAAGGCAAAACAGAGCCAAACCGGGGATCGAAAGAAGAAAAACGACGCAGCTCCCCTCGTTCAGATCCGGTAAAAAACCTGCTTGGAGAGCAGCCATCCCACCTTATCATCCAGATACGTCTGTCATCCCGGAAACCGTACACCAGAGCAATTTCGGCAACCTCAACCTGACCGGCTGCCTATCCTGCAAAGGTCCGGCACCCAGGGGCCCTTGAAACTTCCGTCGTTGCGCAGGGTAAGAATTTGTCTCTGCGTCTCCCTGGGTTGACTGCTTGACTCCGGCGTGAGGAGGCCATCCAAAACTGAGGGCGAAGAGGGGGACGACGCCAGAGGGGAAGAGGATTCTGATTGGACCAGATTCGATGGAAAAGGAACTGAGGCAGACCGAACCTAGGCCACCACCGGATGATAACCTCTAAACTCACATCGGAGCTTCGGCAAGAAGCCTTTGGCGGCGGCGAATCTAGATCTGAGCTATGCCCGGAAACGGCTCCCCCCAACGGTAGCCAACCCTGCCATGCTCCGTTCCACTGGTCCAAACCTCTAGCCAGAGTCGCCCTCCGTTGCACCGGCGACCGTCGACCCTTGAAAGAACCGAACACGAAGACCGGCCCGGACTGGTCAAAGCACCGCCTGAGGGACGAGGGTTTCTGAGAAAGGGGATTTTGAGAGCGCGTGGAGCGCGTTCAATGTCATCTTTCACTGGTCAGAGATTATTTTTTTCATACTTTGTAAACATGTTACTTATTATATAGATATATAGCGAGATTCGAGGTTAAGTAAGTCGTCACAAAGTCCTAGAGGCGGATCATAAGCAATATAGCCTGGGGAGCTTTGGCACCCCTAAGATTTGGAGAAATTTAAATTACACCCCTCAAATATTTTAGAAATTTTAATTAGGTCCCTCAAATTTGTTAAAAATTCTCATTAAATATTAATTTTTTAATATTATTAATTAAGTTCCCCAAATTGTTAAAATTTTAAAGGTCTCCCATTTTTTTAAAATTTTAAGGATAAACTACTAAATGGTTACCTAACTTTTAGGATGCTTTCATTTTAGTCACTGAACTTTTAATTCGCTTTCAGCATGACTTGTCTCGTTACATTCTGTTAGAAGTTGCTTAAATGACACATTAGTTTTCATTTTCCTGAATAAAATAATGGGAAAACTACTTTGTTCATCACTCAACTTTCTTCTCACTCCTATTTTGGTCAGTAAAATTTAAAAATTTTCAATTTAACAACTCAACTTTCGAATTGTTCCTATTTTGGTCAGTCTGAAATATCATGACTTTTTTATTAATTAATTTCATATGACATGACATATTTTATTATCCTTAATGTTATGTCAGATTTAATTTTAAAAAAATTAAACCGAACATGATATCTGATTTCTCAATTCAAAAGCAAATTAGAGCTTTTGTAGCTCGATGAAGAGAAGTTCACGGATACTCATCGTGATCAGATCCTTCGGAAGGTCGTTAGATAAATACGCAGTTGATAGATTTCGACGAGATTTTTGGTGAACTGTCTTTGAGAAAGAAAGAGGTGAAAAGAAAAAGAAGAATATGGGACAATAATCTTATTTTAGGGATTATAGTTTGTAGATTAGGGATTGAGGTTGTGATTAGGGCTTAAATTTTTTATTTTTAGTTTAAGTTTGATATGACATTAAAAAATAAAATACGTCATGCCATATAAAAATATTAATAAAAAAAGTTATGTCATTTTAGAGGACCAAAATAAGAGCAATTTGAAAGTTGAATTATTAGATTGAAAATGTTTAAGCTTTAGGGTCAAAATAGGAGTAAGAAGAAAGTTAGGTAATGAATTGTGTAGTTTACCCATTATTTTATTTAAAAAAAATAACGTGTCACGCCAGCAACTTCTAACAGAAGGTAACGTGAGGAACTATAATGAAAGCGAATTAAAAGTTCGGTGACTATAACACAAGTTTTAAAGTTCGATGAGAAAAATGAAAGCATAAAACTTATAACATTAACCAAATTAAGTCATTTTTAACCTCACATAATCAATTGATGTCACTCCGTCTTCTCACATATGCTTTGGTTCTAATGTCTTAGATAAATATGTTTATTTTTATCGTTGAAAGTTATAATAGCTCCAATCCCGCCTTTTATACCTCCACTTAATCTTTTTTTATATAACTGTATATTATTTGAGTAAAAATTTTCTGCCCTCTAATCATGTCCCCTTCTATGCTCCACACTAAAAATTACTTAAAAATTAAATTCTAAACCCTAATCTTAATTTACACATCCTAAACCCTAAAAATACACCCTACCCCTAATTCCCTAAACCCTAACCACAACCCTTAATCTTAAACCTTAAACTCTAAACCCTAAGCCCGCTATTTTAAAATGGGGTATAGAAAGAACATAATAAAGAGTCAAACGATTTCCATCCATATTATCCAAGAAAGCAAAAAAAACTACTACAAAGAAATAGAATCGTTCACAAAAACTAAGAGAAACCCATATTAGCATTTACAGGATCCGTATAAGCTACACATTTGCTATTTAGTTTAACTCCGACTATTTCCTTTGCTCAATCTTCCTCTTCCTCAACTCCTTGCAACATTTCAGCACATTTTGATGGTGGAAGCAGCGACCACGTAATGGCGCCAATTACTGCGGAAACTCACCATTTATGACTGCTGCAGGCGACGAGCACCAAAAAAAGAAAAGAAAAAGGAAGCAGTATGATTTTCAACTTTCAGAGACATAAAATTCAAACTAAAATCCACTAACTCCACTGCATAATCTGCCGCCTTGATAATTGTGTGTATTCTAATAATGGACCATTTTAATTCAATATTCCACGAAGCCAGCATGTTGTTGTTGCTGCTGCTGTTTGTGTACCACTTTTCATGGCAATCAGTGGTCGCTTTTCATAAGTATGTAATTAATCCCCACTTGGGAGTCTTCTACTTTTTGGCCCTAAATTTCAATATTTATAAAGTATTTGATATAATAACAGTGTTGACTCCTCAAAGAGAAAATATCATATCCATTTGCTAAAGAATTGGATTATTATTACACATGACAACAGCTGCTGTTTCTCGATGAGAACAGGATTCGACTTTCAAATTAGATAATATCCCGTTACAAGCGTAGTATGAATACAAGTCGTATCGGTTTATTAATCTTAATTTTCTGATAAAATACATACACTGTGCATATAAATTATTAAATATAATTTTTTTAAAAATAATAATATTTCTGTTTTTATTAGACCACTTGATAGATTAGTGTATGATAATAATTATTGCATCAATAAATGTCAATTTATAAAAGGTAACAGTATTTGTATTTGATGCAATGCATAAATGTCAATTCGGTACATGAAAAGTCTCACCATTATTATATCAATGTATTGTGGTGACCACAGTGGGCAGAGCCACATGGTAAGTTGGAGTGACAATTGACAACCTCAATTTTTTTTTTTTTTATATAATTTTGTATATAAAAATATTAATATATATATATATATATGTATATGTATAAATGACACATTTAAAAAATAATTAACACCTTTTAAATGGAGTTTAAAAAATAACATCCCTTAAATTAATTTTTGGCTCCGTTCCTAGTCACCACCACTTGGGGCATCGGTGTTTCGTTTATTTGTGGCTTCCACTTTGTATAACAGCAAACCATTTGGATCAAGTGGATGGTTATTGCTTTCCACCATTTTATTTGGTTTTCGTTTTATCATGATTAAAAGATTTTAAAGACATGTATTCATTCTTCTGTTTATCAAATATAAATATAAATGTTAAACCAATATAAAATATTATGAATAGTTTTAAAGTGATTATAAGATAATACATGTTCATACATATTTTTAACATTTTGATAATGTATACACACCTTACAAACAAAATGATTTAATGTTGTGATATTAATCATATTCCATTGAATTTCTATGTTTGGGTTATAAGAAGTGGTGGGCATTGTACTATTGTATCATCCTAACAGTTATGACCACTACCTAGTACGTAATTTAAAATTGACAAGGGCGTAAGAAGTGTTTAAATTAAAAATGAGATTAGGGCCTAATTTTAAAACTAATATAGACTTAAAAAGTAATCAAGCTAGAAAAATTAAGGCAGATTTAATTTTATTGACTTTAAATCCGAATGAGACTTGAAGAATAATTGAACTATAAAAATCGAGACATTGCTTGATTTTCTTAAAGAAGATATTCATTCGAACAATCCTCGAAATCGGACCTCAATCAGTTTGGAGACTAATTCATGAATTATCCTCACAAAAGAACACTACATCGAAATTATATAAAAGGCTAGTGTCAAAATTAATTTATATAATGAATAGAGAAATAGTAATGTTATAAAATATATGTATACTATATTATATAAAGTAAGTAAGAATTTAAACTATAATATATATAATATAGAAAACATAAAATAAATCTATATACATGTATATATATATATATATATATAGGGTTTTATTTTGATGCACAAGCTGTGTAAATTTTTTTTACACAATCCTTTTATAAAATTTAAAATCTAAATCACAAACCCTAGCAACCTAAACCCTAAACCCTAAGCCCTAAACTCTAAACTCTAAATTCTAACCATAAACCTTAAATTATATACCCTACATACTGAACCCCTAAACCCTAAAATTAAAGAGCTTGTGTAAACTAAAGTTTACACAGCTTGTGCATCAAAGTATTTTATATATATATATATATATATATATATATATATATATATATATATATATATATGCTATGATATAAACTAATTTTGTTTACGACCGTATATGAACTAATTTTGTTTTGTTTGTAAAATGGTCAAATCGCTATGTCTACATGGTGTATACGCATTGTCAAAGCGTCAAAAATATCTATGAACTAGTACTTTTTAATCACCTTTAAACTATTAAAAAATAATAACAAAGATCAATTTCTTAATTTTAATGACACAAATTAATTGTGTTACTTCGTCATATCAACTTCTTAATTTTAGTTAAGTACAAAGACTAACTTCTTAATTTTAATGGCAACGTTTAAATGTTATTTAATCGTCAATTTATTTGAAGAATTTTAATGTGTTTGAAATTCAGGTAAATATCGAGATACAGTGAAAGCTGATAAGTTGAAGGTTATAAGTCTTTTTTAAGATATTTTAAAAAAGAGATCATTCACTATTCTATAACATATTTTAATCCTTATGAATCGAGGTGGGAGATAACTATTTTCTCGTATCTTTTGTAAAGGTAATAAACTTGGTGAAGATTGAGAATGTATCGAATGAAATGAGGTCCCATTTTGACAGTAAAGTTGTATTGGGATTGGGTTTGTTTAAAGTTAAAATATAGATGGTAATGGTGTGGTACTGGCTCTCCTCTTGTCCTCAATGGTTAGGTGCTTGTCGTCTTAGCCTTGTCAAGGTTCGAGAGCCGGTAAAGTTACAGCAAATGGAAACCAAACCATCTTAATTTCATAAGAGATATTCTAAAATACCTTTTTTTATTTCAAAGGGAAAAAAATGCAAAAAAAAAAAAAAATCATTTATGAGATCTCGTGCAAAAATTAGTTGAGGAAAAATTTATATTTTATTATTTGGATTTTTATAAGGCTTAATAACACCATTGGGCCCTTAACTATGCACTTTGTACCGAGTTGCTCCTTAAAGAATTTTTCAGTGCGTTTTGTCCCATAAATTTTAAATTGTGACTCATTTGCCCCTATTGTTAACTTCAGTTAAAAAATCATGGGTCAATTAGAACGCGCCACATGTCACTTTATTAACAACAAAAAATCAGTCGACTTTAATAAAATGGGTAAATTGCACGTTAAGTCTGTCAGATTTTTATTATAATAGTTCAATTTAGTCTTAAAAATATTTATTGAACTTGAAATTAACCCCAATTTCTTACAAATTTTTATAATCTAGTCCAATATTTTTAATATGTTGATAGTTTTGTTCATTTCAGTCCTAAAAATCTATATTTAACCTGGAATTGAGCCATATTTCTTTTTAATCCTAGAAATATTTATTTAACCCGAAATTAACCATAATTTATTTCTTATTTTTATAATTTAGTCTAATATTTTTAATATGATGATTTTTTGTCCATTGCAATCTTAATAATCTTTATTTAACTCGAATTTGACCCTTATTTTTTCTAATTTTTATAATTTAGCCCGATATTTATAATTTAATTTAATGATATTTTTTTCATTTTAGTCCTAAAAATCTTTATTTAACCCGAAAATGACCCCAATTTTTTTAATTTTTTAATTTAGTCCAATATTTTTAATGTAATGAATTTTTTATACATTTCAGTCCAAAAGATATTTATTAACCCGAAATTGACTCATATTTCATTCTAATTTTTATAAATTAATCCGATATTTTTAATATAATTATATTTTTTATCATTGTAGTCCTAAAAATATTTACTTAACCCGAAATTGACCCCCATTTCTTTCTAATTTTTACAATTTAGTCTGTTATTTTTTGTAAAACTAATGTTTTGATATAATAATTGAAAAATGCTTTGGACTAATTTGAAAAGAATTTAAAAACATGTCCTTAAGTCCAAACAACTTGAAAATAAGTTTAAGGTATTTAAAAAGGTTTTTGGCAAGGTTTTTAATGATTTAAAGAAGTCAAACTTGGCTTTTCAGCAAGCTCGTACCGATACGGTATGACCCGTATCGATACCTTTTTTATCCAAGCTTGATTCTGCCAAAACTCGTGTCGATGCGGATAGGGATCGTTTCGATACGCCTCTTAAGCGTACCGATCCTTGTTTTAACAACCCCAACGACTATTTCCCAACGATCTTTTAAATTGCAGACCATATCGATACGCTCTCAAGCGTATCGATACGCATAGGCTGACAAAGAGCCCAACGGCTAGTTCTGAAAAAGGGCGTACCGATACGCCTCCTCGTGTACCGATACGGTAGACTGCATAACTGCATTTATGGTGGGAAATAAAGTCTCCAACGACTCCAATTCAACCCTAACGGCTAGTAACGTCTACAAACTCAATTAGGAGTATTAAAGGGATCTCCAAGCATCAAGAGAGGGCTAATGCTTCAATTGTTACAACAATATGATGACAAATTGTGTCTAGAGCTTTAATTGTAAATTCCTTGCTTAGACAACACTTGTGAGCTTAACATTGTTAGATTTGCTCAAGTGTTTAGGCTTTGGGTGAGAGCTTTATTGTGCAAACATATACCTTGTAGAGGGATTTCTAGTTTGCTAAGTCTTTCTTGTGTAAGAGAGTGTTTGATCAAGCTTTGGGTTGAAAGCTTGATCGGTATAACGGTTTCCTCCTAAGTTGAGAAAATGGGACGAAATTCTTAGTGAATTTGTTTGGAAATCCTTAGTGGGAAGTTAAGTTAGTGGATGTAGACCTTGGTTAGAAGGTTGAACCACTATAAATCCTTGTGTCAATTGCCTATCTTTCTATTCCCACAAAACACCCAAATATCCAACTTCTCCGAACTTGGCAAACACATCGGTTGAAGGAATCGGGCATCTAAAAACCCAACAATTGGTATCAGAGCTTGGCTCAATTGAAGAGGATTAACATCCTATTGAGGCGATCTGACAAGCTCGATCAATATCTCAATCAACCGGCTCAATGACGCAATCCATCGACTAGCCTCCTTTCTTCAACGAGACAAATTATGCTTATTGGAAGATAAAGATGATGTTCTTTGTCAAATCCAAAGACTACAAACTTTGGGATATTATTGAAGATGGCTCGTTCGTACCACAAGGAAGCAAAGCGGAGTGGAGTGCCGACGATCGTAAGAAGATGAAGCTAAATTGCAAGGCGTTGCACTTCATCTTTTGTGCACTTAGCCTCAATATCTACGAAAAAATGTCTTCTTGCGATAGTGCCAAGGAAGTTTGAGACAAGCTCGAAGTTACATACGAGGGGACAAACGAAGTAAAGGAGACCAAGATCGGCCTCCTCAACCTAGAGTATGAAAACTTCAAGATGGATTCGGAAGAGGACATTGAAAAGATGTTCGATAGGTTCTCCACCATCACCAATGGACTCAAAGGTTATGGAGAAGCCATCCCGAAAGAGAAGCTTGTTCGAAAGCTCATCTACTCCCTTCCCGAGTCATGGGACTCAAAAAGGACCGCCATCATCGAAGCCAAGAATCTCAAGACTTTGAAGCTTGATGAGCTCATGGGATCACTTCTCACTCACCAAATTATGAAAAAAAACAGAGAAGATAAGAAGAAGGAAGAGATTAGAGCTATGGGGGAGAAGAAGCTCAAAGGTCTTGGCATCAACACAAATGTCATTGCTCTAAAATCCTCCACATGTCATTATGTAGATTCAAGTGAAGAGGAGGATGATGAAGAAGAGATAGTTCATCTCTTCAAGAAGTGTGCCCCTTTCATGAAGAAAGCCTTAAAAGAACTTGAACGAGAATCCATGAAGAAGAAGAGGGCAAGCACTTCAAGCCATAAGAAGAAGGCATATGTGGCTACTTGGAGTGATGAAGACTCCACCGACGATGAACAAGCCAACCTTTGCCTTATGGCCATCGAAGAAGATTCAATGGTAACTTCTAATTCATCTACCTCATGTTCATATTCTTTTGATGAGTTACAAGATGCCTATGACGATTTGGTTTTAGAATTTAAAAATCACATTTTGAGAAACAAGAAAGTGATTTCAAATTTGAAAATTCAAAATGACTTGATTTATAACCAAAATTGAACTTGAAGCAAAACTCAATAAGTTTGAACAAAAATGTTTTGATTTACAAAATTTGCTTCATAAAGTTCAAGAGGAAAAAGATTTGATTTCCAAAGAGCTTGAAAAGAAAAATAATGTTGGAAAATCAAATTTTTATGTTAGACAATCTAGTGCCCCTAGATTTGTAAATGGTAAAGTTTTTAGAAGTATTTGGGTCCCAAAAGGACTAAGTACTTCAACTAAAAATGATGAAATTGAAAAATGGATTCCTAAGGGGACTAAATTTTGTGCTACTAACGTTTATGGATCCAAAGCAATTTGAATACCAAAAATCACTTGATTGTCTTATGATAGGTGTGATGGAGATTGATCAACAAGTCAAAATTTGAGGGGGGGCTCCATGCACACAAAGAAAGACACTTGAAGAGGAAGGCTTCACATCCTCCCTTGGATTCAAGTGTGATAAAATCTAGTTGTTATTACTTGTTTAATTTGATTTATTTTCTTTTAATTCAACTAGATTATCATGTTGGACTAACATCTTTTGATGATGCTTTGAGTAAGGGGGGCCATTTTAAAACCAAAATTCTTACTTATGTCATTTTTTTGAAACCTCCTAAGTTATTTTGAGCCTAAAAGTATTTTAAATTCTTTTTGATATAACAAAAAGGGGGAGAAATTGGTTTGAAAAATTGTGTCTTTCAAATGAATAAGGGGGAGATTTAGTTATTTTTCTATATTTCATCTCTTATTCAAAGTTTTAAACTTAAAAGGGGGAGAATCCCAAACAATTTTTCAAGTTGGTTTTATTATATCAAAAAGGAGAGATTGTAGAACTAATGTTTAGATATAATAATTGAAAAATATTTTGGACTAATTTGAAAAGAATTTAAAAACATGTCCTTAAGTCCAAACAACTTGAAAATAAATTTGAGGTATTTAAAAAGGTTTTTGGCAAGGTTTTTAATGATTTAAAGAAGTCAAACTTGGCTTTTCAGCAAGCCCGTACCGATACAGTATGACCCGTATCGATACCTTTTTTATCCAAGCTTGATTCTGCCAAAACCTGTATCGATACAGGCTTACCCATATCGATACGGATAGGGATCGTTTCGATACGCCTCTTAAGCGTAGTGATCCCTGTTTTTAATAACCCCAACGGCTATTTACCAACGGTCTTTTAAATTGCAGATCGTACTGATACGCTCTCAAGCGTATTGATACGTATAGGCTGACAAAGAGCCCAACGGCTAGTTCTGAAGAAGGGCGTACCGATACGCCTCCTCGTGTGCCAGTACGTAGACTGCAGAACTGCATTTATGGTGGGAAATAAAGTCTCTAACGGCTCCAATTGACCCTAATTTCTTTCTGATTTTTATAATTTATTCCAATATTTTAATATAATTATATTTTTGTTTATTTTAGTCCTAAAGATCTTTATTTAACCTGATAAATAAAGATTATTAGGGACTCAAATAATCAAAAATATAATTATTTTAAAATATTGGAATAAATTATAAAAATTAGAAAGAAATTGGGGTCAATTTCGAGTTAAATAAAAAAATTAGTACTGAATTGATCAAAAATATAATTATATGGAAAATATCTGACTAAATTATAAAATTATAAAGAAATGGGGTCAATATCAAGTTAAATAAATATTTTTAGGACTAAAATGAAAAAATTATAATTATATTAAAAATATCGAACTAAATTTTAAAAAATTAGAAAGAGATAGGGGTCAATTTCAGATTAAATAAAGATTTTTAAGACTAAATTGAACAAAAATATATTTTCAAAATATCATATAATATTAAAAAATATAAATAAATTGAGGTCAATTACAGGTTAAATAAAGATTTTTAGGACAAAATGAACAAAAATATAATTATATTAGAATCATAGTACTAAATTATAAAAATAAAAAGATATAGTTGTCAATTTCGAGTTAAATAAATATTTTTAAAACTAAACTGAACAAAAATATCATCGTATTAAAAATATCAGACTAAATTATAAATATTAGAAAGAAATAGTGGTCAATTTCGATTTAAATAAAGATTTTTAGAACTATATTGAACAAAAAATATCATCCTATTAAAAATATTTAACTAAATTTAAAAATTAAATAAACATTTTAATACTAAAATGAAAAAAATATATAATCATATTAAAAATATTGAACTAAATTTAACAAATTAGAAATAAATTGGGACCAATTTTCAGATTAAATTAGGATTTTTGAGACTAAAATAAAAATATATATATAATATTAAAAATATTAGACTAAATCATAAAAATTAAAAAACAATAGGGGCAAATTTGAGTTAAAGAAAGATTTTTGGATTAAAATTAACAAAAATATCACCCTATTAAATATATTGGACTAAATGATAGAAATTAAAAAAAAACAATTGGGGTTAATTTTGGGTTAAATAAATATTTTTAAATGTAATTCGAACTCTTGGTTAGTAAAACTGTAAAACCGTTAAAAATTCGAAAGTAAAGCAAGAAGCTGAAGCACATAAAGCACTAATCAACTCTCACATTAACAACGACTTGTAAAGCAAAAAGCACCAATTATTTGCACATGTATCGAAGTAAAGTTTAATCTTTTAACATATATCAGTTAAACAAGAAATTTTTTATCAGTTAAACAAGAAATTAATTATGAGTTAAACAAATAGCACCAATTTATCAGTAGAAAGTAAATCC
This sequence comes from Hibiscus trionum, assembly GCA_030270665.1. Lineage (NCBI taxonomy): Eukaryota > Viridiplantae > Streptophyta > Magnoliopsida > Malvales > Malvaceae > Hibiscus > Hibiscus trionum. Next base: position 5,896,618 of record BSYR01000016.1, read on the forward strand.
CCCACAAAGCTAATTAAATCTCATAAATTATATACTTTTCTGTTTCTTTAATCATTAAAAACCCATATTGAATATTTTATTCTAAAATAACATGAACAGTGAATTTACCCGACACTAGAACGGAAGTTGCTGTGGATTCTCGTGAAAGTGAGCAATGGAAAAATATCTTGAGAGGGCTGTGGAGAATAGGCTATAATTTGGGCCTGGGAAAAGTTCTCGTGAAACATAGGGGCCATAGGGCTACTGCCTACCCGACCTAGGACTAAAGGCCTATTTCTTTTTGGACATTCGGATAATCTGAAATTATAGTTGATTCGTATCAGCTCCGATTATCCAATTTTTCATTAGATATACGATTCAAATTATTCTAAAATAAAAATCAGATCAAATATCCGAAAACACATTCAGGTTTCCAGCAACCTCCTCGAAAGCTGCTTCTTAGAGCTAATGAAAGGTTTAATCATCAAACAATTTTAATGGAGAGAACATAAATGTAATAATTAAGCTTAAAACATTTCGGATTTCTTGAGCAGCTACAACAAAATTAGACTTTCCACCCACTAATTTATTACCATGGATGAATGTTACTTGATCTTCGGAGGAATACTTTGTTCGTTCTTGAAGAAGTTATCAGGGTCCACCATGGCTTTAACCATCGTCAACCTTTCGAAATTATCCTTGAAGTACTTCCTCCCATACACTTGAGCTTCCTTAAAATCCGTCCTGCCGCTTCCCGTGCTTCCGATGTCGTTATCTCTGTAATTCAGAAATGCTCCCCTCGGCTCTTTCGACACGAATGGAGCCATTCGATCGTGCATGTGTCTTGCTCTATCGACCTTATGGTCCGTCACGTTGGTTCCTTCTTCGAGCCAATAAACCACGTACTCGATCAAGAACAGGTTCCCTGCTCTATGAGGAAATGGGAGGTCGGATTCTCGGATTTCACTCATTTTTCCTCCATATGGATTCCATTGCATTAACACGTTTGCACCTGTACTATTTGCCAACTCAATCAACAACTTCCATATCGTCTCGAGATCCACTTTGGGAATCACGGTTTTGACATAATCCGATTTGTTCTTGGACGAATCCGATGGCCCCTGTGTCCTATTGAGTAATGCTTCCACAGGCGTTCCGGTGGGGTAATCGTCCCAGAAAAGAACCGATTCGAGCCAACTCATTTCTTTGCAATCGGCTTTTGTAAGGTTCAATTCGGGGAAGTTTTGGTTCACTAGAGGAACGAGTTTCTCGGATTCGCCTAAGAAGAAACCGATCACATGAACTAATAAAGTCCCATTTACAACACATGGATGTAGTCTTATAAAGACATCTTCGTGAAGTTTAGGTGCAACTTGTTGCCACTTGAAAGCGACATCGGTTGCACCTTGTTCTAAAGTGAACGGCACGTCGAATACCGTCACTTTCTTCGGTACCCGAACGAGCTTGATCTTCCATTCAACAATGACAGCAAAGCTTTCTCCACCTCCTCCTCTAATGGCCCAAAATAGATCCTCGCCCATGGCAGCTCGGTCGAGGATCTTGCCATTGACATCAACAACTTGAGCATCAAGGATGTTATCCGCCGAAATCCCGTATTTCCTCATCATGTTCCCATATCCACCGCCGGTGAAATGACCGCCAGTGCCGAGACTAGTACAGACTCCCGCGGGAAACGCATGAACATTGCTAGCATTACCAATTTTGTAGTAAAGTTCCCCTAGCGTGGCACCGGCCTGAACATAGGCAACCTCATTATCAACATCGACTTTGATCGATCGAAGATTGAACATGTCGAGAATGACGAATGTGACGTTCGACCTATACGAAAGGCCCTCGTAGTCGTGGCCGCCGCTTCGGATCCTGATTTGCAGGTCGTTGTCCTTTGCACAAACAACGGTTGATTGAACATGAGACACATGGTTGGGTGCCACAATAGCAACCGGTTTAGGTGTCTGAGGGGTCACGAATCTGCGGTTTCGAATAAGAGCTCGAAGAACAGATTCGAAAGAGGGATTAGTTCGGGTATAAACCGATTCGAGCAATGGAGCAGATCTGTTACCAAGACATTGCAGAAACTTGTCAACTGAAGAAGGGAAAGAAGAGTCCGATGTTGCCCGCCATGGCAGTGACGATAATAATAATAATGATAATGCAATGAATGGGAATATTGCAGAGTTTGGATAATTCATTTTCTGATTGCCTTGGTACGTAGATTTTCAATGTATTAAATAGTAATTTACAGAGGGAATTACACCTGTCACAATTATTTTTTTACCTTTTTTAAACATATAATTTTGATACAATGTTTCTACGACCGGACTCTTCTCCGGCCAGAAATAAAAAGATATTGAATGTTTAAACATGCTCGATTTACATCTTCTTGTATAATGTACCAACGACAATGTCAGTTGAGCTAAACTCAATCAGCTATAAGTGTCGAATTATTTACCTCATGGAATACAATCGTTAACATTAAATTACAAAAGTCAACAATTTCTAGAGAAATTGGTTAAATCTCTCAATTGACATTCTCCTCTTCTTCTAGATTGTGAGTTCAAAACTTAGTAGGAACAAAATTCCCTTCTCCTTCTCCCTCTCCCTAGGTAGGAATTGTTAAAAAAACATTAAATTACATAAACCCTTAAAATATACAATTCGATACAATATTTATATTATTCTAACTTCTATTACTAAACCAACGCAGAAAATTTTATATATTAATAATCTCGAATTTACTTTCAATATTTTTATCCTTAAAAGTCTCCCTTAAACCAAATTTACTTTTATAGTTTTTCCAAATATCTCTTGTTGCAATTATGGTAAAATGATTTATGAAGGAAAGAAATCTTAGGATGGATTTGGTTTCCAAAAGTAGAGGTTATTTCCATTTTTTATTTTTTATTTTTGAAAATGGAAAAGACTAAAATAAAATGTTTAGTTGAAGTTACATGTGTAAATGAGCCGAGTCGAGCTTGAGTAGTGCTGAGCTCGGTTCGATTCATTAAGAATTCGAGTTGAGTTCAAGCTTGAGTATGCCGAGCTTGACTTGGCTCGTTAAGAACTCCAGCCGAGTTCGAGCTCGAGTCGAGTCCAATCGAGTTGAGTATTGATCGAGCTTTGACCGAGTCGGGCTCGAGTAGCTCGCGATCTGTCTCGTTTCATTTATAATAATAATAATAATAATAATAAGTTGTTGTTATTATTATTATTAGGCTTAAAGGTTATTTTTGCCCCTGTAATAATCTAAATTTATCCATTTTGCCCCTATGGTATTTTCGCATCAATTTGACCCCTGAAGTAGTCGAATTGCATCATTATTTGCCCCTTGACCGACACTCTAACCTTAATTTCTAAATCTTAAACCCATAAATCTTAAACCCTAATAAAAAATTTAATCAATCTAAAGTGATTAAGAAACATAAAAGTATTCGTATAAATTTAATTAATCAAGTCAAGGGACAAACAGTGATACAATTCGACTACTTCAGGGGCCAAAGTGATGCGAAATACCACATGGGTGAAATCGATAAATTGAGACTACTACAGGAGCAAAAGTAACTCTTAAGCCTTATTATTATTATTATTATTATTATTATCGATCAAATTGCATGTTTTCATTGTAGATAGAATCATATAAAAGAAATATTTTTCATGGACTCATTAAAACACCCTAATCCTAGTATGAGGGAAAAAGTACATACGGAAATAAAAAAGAAAGTTAAACTAAAAACTAAACTAACATAACATAACAACAAAAAATACCCAACCTACATTTTAGTTCACTTTAATTTTAAAAATTAAAAAATAGTTTATTATATTTTCGAGTAGCTCGCGAGCTTTTCGAGTCGGGTATTAAGTAGCTCTGATCGGCTCGTTAAGAACTCGAGCTGAGTTTGAGCTCGAACCGAGTCCAATCGAATCGAGTGTTGACCGAGCTTTGACCGAATCGAGCTTGAATAACTCGCGATCTATCTCGTCTCATTTACAGCCTAGTTGAAGTATTGAAAAACTAAATTGTGGGAAATAAAAATAATATATATGTGTGAAAATTAAAAGAAAATCATATATTTTCAAGTATATATAATTAAAAAATCTAATTTAGTATGAATGAAATATAATTAATCGAAACATACAACATATTTTAAACTTATATATAATTTTTGTGTTTGTAATATATAATTTAAATAAATTTTAATTTTTTTAAATATAATCCATTCATCCGACAAAATAAGAGTATGTAAGGAAAGGACTAAAAAATTCAGCTAATCAACTCGAAAAAATAAAAATTTAAGAGTGTAAGAAGTCTTCTAACTTTAAAAAAATTAATTAAGTATATGATTCTTTTACTCAATTAAGCCTTTAAACTAATAAGTTGAACTAATTAAGTTATTTAACCAACATTGATTGTTGACTGTAACAAGGTTTTTTAATCAGGTGATGTGTCTCATGTCACACTGTTACCACTTGAAATTTTTAATATTTTTTATTTTACTTAAAAAATCTTTAAAAATTCTAAAAATTATCAACAACTTGTGGCGATAATATTTAAGGAAAAATTGTCAACATTTAATGATTAATATTGGTCAAAGAATTTAATTAAGTGTAAAAAAAAATTCAAATACTTAATTAATAATTTTCAGAAAGCTCAAGGATTGCTTACACTCATAAGCCAAAAATAAAATATATAAATATACATCACTATCGGCAATGCAATCCAAATATCGTCAACAGTAACATGATAATAAACACATGTCAATTGTCAACGCCTTAATAATTGATTTATTAAACCATATATCTTGGATAACTTAAGTACCATATATCTTGATTTATTATAACTAATTTATTATTTTTTTTGAAAATAGGAGCTTTTATTAAGAAAACGCCACTACTTCGGACCTCGTTAAAAAACCTCCCTAACCTAAGGTGGAGGAAAAAGAGTGTGCCGAAGTAGTGCGATACACCAAGAAGCATAATTAACCCAAAAGTCAGCATGGAAAAGAGCAATGAAAACATTCAAAGCTCGCATAAAACAAAAGCCATACAAATCAGCTTGAATCAAGGAAGCTGGGGAAAAATGCGCACATCACCACTCCTTTGATCACCTTTTCGAAACATGGAAGAGTCTCCTACCGCATCTATGACCAGAACTGCCCATAAAACAAGACCCTACACCTGCAAGGCTGCTCCTTGCTGAAACCAAACCAGCGGCTTCAACCTAGAGATCCCGGCTTTAGCTAAGCGATCAGCAGAGCCATTCTGCTCACGGGGAATCAATTGTATTTTCCAATCAAATCTGGAAATAACCTCGAAACATTCAACAACCACTTGTCTAAAAATCATCGGGGCTGAAACAAGCTTATTAATCCATTCCACTATCAAAGAACAATCAGATTCGATTAGAAGCTTAATTTTAACGAACCAAGGAGATGACTTGAAAAGAAAACAAGCTTCCTTTACAGCAAGAAGTTCAGCTGTAGTAGCGTCAACAAAACCTGCAGCTTTTGAAAACTGGATTAAAATCACATTCTCATGATTTAGACAGACACCTCCAATACCAGCTTTTCCAAAACCGCCAACCACCGCACCGTCAATCTGAAATTTACACACCCCTAAATCTGGCGCCTGCCACCTAGAAATCACTGGACAAGAACGCTTTACAACAACCGTGCGAAAGAGTGACGGATTCTGAATTAAATCCGAAGAGGAAGGAGAAGACAAAGGCCACCTCGCCTTACACCAGTGACTCAGGCGAACTAAACAAATATCAGCAATGGTATTCAATGATGCAACAGAGCCCTTGAAAATAATCTCATTACGATACAGCCATATCGACCACACTATACATTGGAAAGCCATAAACCAGATTTCTTTGCTCTTAAAAAAATTCGGCAAATCACACCACTGAGTCAGAAAGTCTTTGAAGTTACCTGGGCAAACAAATTTAATATTCCATAATAGGAACCATCTTTGCCATAGAAGCCACGAGAAGGAACACCTGCAGAACAAGTGCTCGAGAGTTTCTTCGCCATTCCTGCAAAAAGGACAAGACAGGTCACTCAAACCCGTTACACCTCTCCTCGACAAGTTGACTTTAGTCGGAATACGACCATGAGTAGCGCTCCAAATGAAGACAGCAACCATGACTTCATTCGCTATCAACGAGCAGTCAAGAATTTGACATCCCGCGCAAAAGGCAAACTGACTCTCACCTATAACGCTTGGTAACACAGATTTAAGCCTTGCTGCAAGCGTCTTTGCCAGCAATTTGTAAACGGAGCCTACTAGGCTGATTGGCCTATAATCATTAATCGACGATGGGGACTTCACCTTAGGAATAAGCTGAATAAAAGACCGGTTGAAAGAAAAATTGGTGACACAACCATTGTAGAACTGCTCAAAAAAGCTGAGAACATCCCCTTTCAAAGACGGCCAGAACTTCTTAAAAAAGTTCATATTAAAGCCGTCGGGGCCGGGGGCCCGCGAGCCATCCAACGAAGACAAAGCTTCCCAAATTTCCTGACTAGTAAAAGGCTTTTCAAGGATTCCAGATTCGAAAGAGCTAATCCTTTTAAGCTTACACCCGAATTCCCTGATGGGAATCGTGTAGGACTCATTAAAGCTTTCTTTGAAATGATCAGCAATAAGGCCTTTAATATCCGATGGAGCAGTGAACTCAGCGCCATTATGGGAGATTTTATCGATGTGATTCATGTTTCTCCTGATAGAGGCGAAAGAATGAAAGAAACTAGTATTTCTGTCTCCTAATTCAAACCACTTGAGACGCGATTTTTGCAGCCAATCTCTCTCATTTTTACGATAAGCCATCCACAACAGAGACTTTGAAACCTTGAGATCACCAATCAAATGACAGTCACCTCTGGAAATAGCATTCTCCAACTCAGAACATTTACTCTCTAGCATCTCAATAGAGCTCCCAACCGCCCCATTCCTAGAGGCAGACCAAGCTTTAGTTGCTTTTTTGCATTCAGCCAGCAACGACATAATGCCTATGGAAGAAGAGCCACTGCAGGTTTGAACTATCAAGTCGACATAATCCATCGAGTCAAGAGAGGACTCAAACCACTTAAAAGGGCGGGGGCCCCAACTGTCCCCAATGCACGACAGACAAACTGGATTATGGTCCGAAATGGACTTTGGTAGAACCTGCTGGAAGAGGTCGGGCCACAAAACGAGGATGTTGTCGGACACCAGAAACCTATCCAGCCTGCTGAAAGAGGGAGCATCTCTATAGTTTGACCATGTGAACTGACTGCCGTGAGGAGGCAAATCGTTTAAACCCAAAGCCTCAATAAACTCGACGAAATCTTCAGAGGCTCTCTTATTGAAACTTACCCCTAACCTTTCTGACCGGTCTCTCACAGTGTTAAAATCCCCACCAATGATCAGGGATGATTTAAAATTTTCCAGCTTAGCAATCAATTCAGCGAACACTTCTTTCCTTTCATCCACCAAACAGGGGGCGTAAATGTTAACTATAACACACAAAACATTGGATCCAACCAGTTTTCCCAGTAGTATAATATAAGAAGGGCCAAACCAACTTGATTCGCAATCAAAAAAATTAGGATCCCACAAAGATATTAAGCCACCACCAGCCCCAACCGAACCAGAAAACACCATCTTCAAATTCGAAGAATTACCACATATTCGACTAAAAGTTCTATCATTAACAACCTGAAGTTTGGACTCCTGGATGAATAAAAACGACGGTTTCAACTTCTGAATCGTTCTCTTAACAGCTGCCTTTTTTTCAAAACTCCCTAACCCTCGAATATTCCATGAAATAAAAAGGTTCTTCTTCATCAATAAAATAAGACCAGAGACACAAAATTCACAAAACCCATAAACTGAGACAGAAAAAGCTTGAACTACAAGCCATCACCACAGTCAATTTCCAACAATCGGTTAACTACTGAGACTTTAGAAGCATCAAATGATAACCCAGCAGATTCGCATACCTCGATTGTGGCAAAAGCTTCAACCGAAGCATCTCCGGGACGCTGTGCGGGAAACATTCCTTCCGTCGGAGAGCCTTTTTCAGCCGACTTGGAGGGGGGGAGCAACAGCAGCGGACTGACCTTGCGAAGACTCCTTCCGACCCGATATGCAAAAGAGAGCTCCACCAGGCAAAGAGCCGTTGGAAGAGATTAACGGAGCCTGGGGTTGAAATTTCTCCAGAATTGGTCTGAGAACCAAGGACAGGGTCCCATTATTCAGATGTTTTAGGAGCTTTGGTTTAATATTGTATAAGCCCGATCTAGAGTCAACAGTGGGCTCACTGATAGAGCTATTTTCGGAGCACTCTAAATGACCCGAATCTTGCCGGACCGGGACGTCATAAAGGGTATTGGGCTCAGGGAAGTCTAGACCCACAGGAGGCCCATCCTTAGGATTCCCAAGAGACCCACAATTGCCCGACAGCTCCATAGCAGGGGAGCCCCCCCCCATTCGAAGAGAAATTAATATTCTCTCTGGCTCCAGGAATCTCGGGAATCAAAGGAGTCGCCACATCATTATTACCCTGAAAAGAAACATTCTCCTGCACCCACCCATCCTCAAACTCCTGACTGTTCATCTGCTCACCGTCCAACCAACACCGATCATCCTCAAACTCCGCCGTGGACAAACGAACTGAAAAAACCTCGCCTAAAGCCGACACTAGGATAGATGAAGGAATTTCAGATAAGCATCCGACCGCCACAAGGACCTTTGCTACGTCCAACCTCTGCTTAGTGGAGGTTTCGTGATCAACTTTCAGAACCTTCCCAAATCGGCTGCCAATTAAGGAAAGAACCGAATCATACCAGATTGACAGGGGAACACCCTCCATACACAACCACACTTTTAGTTTCTTGTTGGCCTTGAAAGACTGAGGATAATCAATATCGGTGAACCAAGTCTTAAGAAAGGATTCTCTTAATTCCCAGAAGATCGGAATTTGCTCCTCTTCTTCAAATCTAATCACCACGTAAAAACCCGACCACGTACACACGTCGACGTTGAAACCATCGGCCCGCAACGCTTGTTGAACGCAAGCAGCATCAAATATACCTTTTATTTGGCCAATAAAGCAGTGTTTCAACCAGTCATCCACCGCTGCGAGTTCCAGGTTCAAAGGTAGAGCAGCCCCACAGCTACACTTCGGACACAGATTAACCTGGGCAAGGGGGTCAAAACTTTGTTTCGGATCGGAAACCATAATACGCACAGGACTTTGCTTCGAACCAGACCCATGCATGGGTTTATCTAGTAGAACTTCCTTATAGGATCTGTTGTCCCTTCCTACGTTAGAAAACCTACGATTGCTGACCGAACCAACTTTCCTTCCAGAACGGGGATTACTAGAACAGGATAAGGCTTGGGGGCCAGAAGAGTCAGTCGAACCGATGCCTCCTTTACCTTCCATGAATACCTTGATAACAAAACCATCGAGCCGCCGGTTGTTCCCACGCGAGACTGCTTCCAAAGCCTCAGACCTTTTTTCAAAGCGAACAAAAGCAAAAGTTGAGGCAAACAAGAGCCGTCTCCGAACCCTATAACTAATTTATTATAATTTAAGGGAAAATTCTACAACGTGCGACGAACATCGATGAACACCACTAATGATGAACACCGATGAACACCATTAAATTAATCAGTAAAGATTTAAAGTTTCAAGGACCCATCATACAATTAATAATTAATTTAAAAATTCAATTAAATTATTTTTTATATATATTAAAATTTTATTTTTTTAATAAGGGTAAACTATATATTTAGTGCCTCACATATTTCCGTATTTCTACTGAACCCTCATTATTTAAATATTATTTTAATTTAACCCTATTCTTTATAAAAAATAATTTAACCCTCAACCTAAAACCCTAAACCATTAAACCTTAAACCATTAAACTCTTAAACATATACCCTAAACCATATACCATTAAAAATAAGGGTAAACTATATCATTGACCACCAAACTAATTGGGGATTCCTATTTTGACCACCGAACTAACGAACTCGTCAATCAGACCACCGAACTTATTAAATTAACCTATTTTGGCCACCGCCGTTAAAAAATTAACAGAGGACTGACGGAGTGATGACGTGGCAGTTAACAAACTTTTATAAAATTACACATTTGATCCTTGCTATTTACACATTTTTTCAATTTAGTCTTAATTTTAAATTAATAAAATAAATTAATTATTTAATTAAGTGATGACACGTGTCAACACCTTATTGGAGGAATTTAATTATTTATATTTGATTTTATAAATTTATTTTTCTCTTCCAATCAAGTGGTGACATGTGTCACCACTTGGTTGAATGAAAATTAAGCAAATATTGAAAAGTGGGGTGGGGTGGGGTGGATCGAACCTGCGTCATGTGGGTTCCAAACCCTCACCTCTACCACTACACCAAAGCTCTCTTAATGACATAATTTGTGCTATTTAATATATATGTTATAATGCAGTAAATGTTAAGGGAAAAAAGTAAAAATGATTGAAAGGGGATTCGAACCTAGACCACTTGGGATGTGTATAATCACACAAACATTCGATTTAAAATATTCGAATATTTTTTATATTTAAATTAATTCGAATACTTATTTAAATATTTTAAATCAAATATTTTAAAAATATTTTTTTTCTTTTTCATACTTTAAATACTCGTTTTAATTTAAATATTTAAATATTCGAATATTTTTTTCTTTATATACTTGATTTAATATATTTGATATATATTTTATCTATACTTTAAATATGTTATAATGCATTAAATCGAATATTTTAAATGGATGAAAATGGATGAAAATGGACTGTCAATTAGATCAGACTGATGACTAAGCCAATATTTTGAATTCATTTTCTTCTTCTACCTAATGGACAAAAACAGATAGTAATTAAACCTACTGCAATACAAAATTCCTATTAGCTTGTTTCTGTAAGATCTATGGATATTTTTTTCCAACTGTTGATGATGAGCAATCAAATTAAAACTATCAAAAGCACCTAAAACAGCAACATTACATGAAAGGCAGAAGGTAAAAGCTCAGCATTAGAACCACCAATGAAGATGTCTGGTTTGCTGCATTTCTTCAATACTCTGTAGCTGCTGCCAATTGCCAATGCTTTTACTCTGGCTTAATTTCAGGGAAAGGAACCCTTCCACGAGTATTTAAAGTATGAAAAAGAAAAAAAATATTTTTAAAATATTTGATTTAAAATATTTAAATAAGTATTCGAATTAATTTAAATATAAAAAATATTCGAATATTTTAAATCGAATGTTTGTGTGATTATACACATCCCAAGTGGTCTAGGTTCGAATCCCCTTTCAATCATTTTTACTTTTTTCCCTTAACATTTACTGCATTATAACATATATATTAAATAGCACAAATCATGTCATTATGAGAGCTTTGGTGCAATGGTAGAGGTGAGGGTTTGCAACCCACATAACGCAGGTTCAATCCACCCCACCCCCACTCTTCAATATTTGCTTAGTTTTCATTCAACTAAGTGGTGACACGTGTCACCACTTGATTGGAAGAGAAAAATAAATTTATAAAAATAAATATAAATAATTAAATTCTTCCAATAAGGTGTTGACACGTGTCATCACTTAATTAAATAATTAATTTATTTTATTAATTTAAAATTAGGACTAAATTGAAAAAATGTGTAAATAGCAAGGATCAAATGTGTAATTTTATAAAAGTTTGTTAACTGCCACGTCATCACTCCGTCAATCCTCTGTTAATTTTTTAACGGCAGTGGCTAAAATAGGTTAATTTAATAAGTTCGGTGGTCTGATTGACGAGTTCGTTAGTTCGGTGGTCAAAATAGGAATCCCCAATTAGTTCGGTGGTCAATGGTATAGTTTACCCTAAAAATAATTTCACCATCATCGATTCAAATCAATTCAATGAATTGTTGAATTCTCCTAAAAATCTAATTAAATTATTTTGATTTCAATGAATCGACATAGTTTACTCTTTCAGGTTTAGACATAGAATTGCTATCATTAGTGAATTTGGAATGTTTGGGAGGGAGATGAAATGTTCTGATTTTTTTTTACCATATTTTACTTTGGAGAGATTATACTGATAGAGTCTGACGAGAGTGTCGAATTTAAAATTTGGATGATATGATGAGTGCGATAAATTAACTTTTACTATCAATTATAGAATCAACTAGCGAACTTATAATTATTTTATCGAAATATTGTGATTATTCAATAAGAATGAGACATGTTTTAAAGATCTTATGCTTGATTGGGTGTGAGCGGAAAAAAAAACCATGCGAAAAGAATAGTATGGAGGATTCGGAAATAAAAATATAACCTTACAAAAGATGACAATGGCATATGACATTGTAATTATTATTAGATGATTTAAGTTCGATTGAAACTTCTCAAAGTTCAAATGAGAATCCTTATAATCGATTCATTGAAATCAAAATAATTTAATTAAATTTTTTAGGAGAATTCAACGATTCATTGAATTGAATTGAATCGATGATGGTGAAAATATTTTTAATGATATATGGTTTAGGGTATATGTTTAAGAGTTTAAGGGATTAAGGTTTAATAGTTTAGAGTTTTAGGTTGAGGGTTAAATTATTTTTTTATAAAGAATAGGGTCAAATTGAAATAATATTTAAATAATGAGGGTTCAATAGAAATACTGAAATAAGTGAGGTACTAAATATATAGTTTACCCTTATTAAAAAATAAAATTTTAATATATATAAAAAATAATTTAATTGAATTTTTAAAATAATTATTAATTGTATGATGGGTCCTTGAAATTTTAAGTCTCTACTAATTAACTTAATGGTGTTCATCGGTGTTCATCATTAGTGGTGTTTATCGATATTCGTCGCACGTGGTAGACTCATCCTAATTTAAGTACCATATATTTTAGATGACTGCGAACACATATCAAGATAAGAAAATTAGCCCATAAGTTTAAAGCAAGGGTATATCGATATGATAATTAAATAATCACTTATAAAAAAGAGAAGCCAATAAATCTAATCCTAAGAAAACCCGTAAAACGCTCATCCCCTTGTGTCCTGGTGGCAAAGGTAGATGTTTATCATCTCTTGAGACCCGGGATCGAGCACCAGTATTACATGTTGTGTGTGCCTTCGTTGAAAAAAGGCTAAAAGAAAGTTGAACAGATACTACCCTAGCATCACACCAGCATATTCTAAAAAAAAAACCCCGTAAAATAATGTCAAAATGTGCAACAAGAAAAAAAAATCATTGCGATAAATGAAAACTAAAATTATATTCAATGATCTATAATGGTGAAGAATTGAATTTTGAGAATTGTTCGTTTGGATAGTGATAAATCTAAAAAAATATTATCGATTGAACCAATATAAATAGAAAAAAGATATTTATTTAACATAACTCTCACATATATATAGAGAGAGAGTTATAATAAAAATAATAAAATAATACCATTATATGTTAAAAAATACTAAATTTTGTCTAGAAAACATACCATCAAAAATATAAAGTTCATTTTTTATTAATTAAGATAAGCTCTCTTTTTCATAAAATCAAAGTCATTTGTAATTTAGATGATAGTAAAATTTTCATTGTTAAAAAGACTCTTTGGTAGTTATTGTACTAACACGAAGAGTCAAAATAAGTTGAATCAATCTATTAACAACTGATATGAAAAATAATTTCTTACTTTCACACAAACTTCGACATAAACAAGTTATGGTGCTCTAATTCTTTTTCTTACTCAAAAGGCATTAATTATTTATTAAGAAATATACAATCGAAGTTAAATAGAGCTATGCCCAATTTCAAAAAAAAAATCTTCCTACGACATGGAAAAAAGGGGGGGGGGAATAAAAGAAAATCTTATAGCGAAATTGGAAGAAAGATTTGAAAAGCATACTTAATTGAAGCAGTTAAAAGGGAACAATAAAATATTAAAAAAATAATTTTTAAGTTTCAATTTTGAGGCAATTGAAGTCTGTAACCAAAAGAAATTAATTCAATAACTAACAATTAAAATGTAAATAAAATAATTTTTAAACTTAATAAAAATATGCTTTTGGGGGAATGGGGTGGGTCAGGGCCTAAGTAGGCCTAAGCCCACATTCTCCCCTGCGACTTGGAGTTTCTCATTTAATAAGGATTAATTGTCGGACTGTTCTCACAATTAATTTATAACAAAAAAATAGTGAAAAAAATATTTTATGTATTAAGGGTGAAAATTTTGTTTTATACAAACGTTTAGTTTTTAAGGTTTAGATTTAATGTTTAAGGTTTTATTGTTTGTGGTTATGTTTTAAGATTTGGAAATATATTTTATGATTTAAAGATTAGATTTTAAGGTTTAAATTTAGATGTTAAAATTTGGTCCACTGAAATTAGAACGAAGCATGTAACAACTATAGAAACTCTATTGTGAAAAAGACTTTTTTTCTAAAAGTGCATTAAATAATTAACTAAAAGTAATTAGTGATTTGAGGTTGTTCTTTGAGTGAAGAAATATTTATAGAAACCAAAACTGATATCTTACGTGAGTCTGGATCTGGTTTAATCAAATTTATTTCGAATAATTTTCTACATTATGTTTTATTAGTATTTTATTTGGTTTATTTACTTTTAATTAGTTTAAAACGTCCTTTAATTTTTTTAGCTGGTCCACGCAAATATTAGGCATGAAATTATGCACGAAATTTCTGTTCATCAGTATTTCACCTAAAAATATTGAGATAATAGTAAAATTATATTTTAATCCTTCAAAATATATGTAATTTATATTATTAATCTCTTAAATTTAGAATTTTCTAAATAACTCCTTAATAAATAATACTGAACCCATTATTTTTTATTATTTTCTTTGTTAAATGATATTTAGGGATAAGAAAACTTGTTACTAGTATAAGATTGCATTTTAATTTTGAAAGAGTTATGTAGGGAAGTCCCGAGCAATAATGATGCTTTTGAATTGTTTTTTTTTTTATAAATGGATATTTTATTTTATTTTTTACTGTGAATAGCATCGTTAAATATACCATCAGTAATACATTTAAGATATTTTACTTCAAAAAACATTGACTTATTACAATTGAATGTCTATTAGGTTAAAACACGAGTAATAAAATTGCCAATACAATCTATACAGCAAAAATGCACCACATTAAGTTGATCTGAAAGGCACCAAGAAAAGATCCAATCTTGGGTTTGTTTATCGGTTCACAATACTGATTGCATCTCCTTCAAACGCGACCTCGCACCAACCTTTCTCGATCGCAAGTCAAAGGCCTTTTACAAACGCTCGGGCTTTAACAAGCCTAGCAAAATGTAACTTCGCTATTCTCCCAACTTGATTTTCTACTCTGATCTACAATATTGTATTGTACTATAGTTAGAAAATAACCCAAATCTTAAATTTTAAGAATACTCAAATAATACTGGTTAAAAAAAGAATACTCAAATAATAAAACACAAAAACAAAACGAAGAGAGAGTCCTCACAGAGCACAAGGCAGAAATTAAAAATTTTGGATTTTTTTTTGAAAATTTTTAATATTATATACTTTTTTATAAGTTTTATAAAAAATGTTTAAAAATTGAATTTATTTTGTATTTTTTAATTTTTGAATAATATTTTCAAATTGGAGGAGTATCAATGTTAAAAATTAACATGAGCTCAAGATCTTTGAACATTTGGGATGAATCGGCGACTCAATAACTTGATTAACTTGAACTAATTAATTAAAATATATTTTTTTTACTTCTTTCTAATTGGCTGAGTGGTCAAAGATGTTCATGTTATCTCATCTTATATGGGTTCGAAACATTTGTCTCAGGAATGCAATACCTCTCTACTTAATAAAAAAAATCCTCACCCTATATAAATACCATAAATGGATCCAAATAAATTCTGATTATCAATCGGACTATACACTATTAGTGATGGCAATGGGGCGGGACAAGACGGGTTTTACCCGCCCCAGCCCGACACAGTAGAAGTGTGACCCGAAAACCGAACCAACCAGACCACAATATATATAATCCCAGACCCTACTTTGAAAATAAATGACATACCCGACACTAAAGAGATGAAAATTTATACCAAACCAGAAACCATCTCTAAAACAAAAGGAAAAAGGTACATAGTACTAATTCATGTAGATATCACTATTTCAATATGCCATAGGCACAAAGCAAAGCACACAGGGAAGTACTGTTTGGCAAACATGTCACATTTTGTATGGTATATTTTACTTTAATTTTATTTACATGCAAGAGAAGAACAAGCAGAAATCAAGTCTCTAAAAATGATCATCATGTAAAACCTAAATCCCATCCAACATACATTCCTAACTCAATTATCCGATCCGTACAAATCAAAGCTACAATGAAAAAAGGTCAATGACCCCCACACAAGCTTACCTCTTTTCACTCTCCATCTCCAGGCCACCCTGGTAAGAGACAGACTCGTACTCCACTGCGGTCTCTCGGTTACCAAGATCGTTTAAAGCTCTCTTTGCATATACGGTAAAAGCAACTGTCGTAATAATTGCTATGATGAAGGAAACAACATTGTATACAATTTCCACAGTGGTGAAGTGATGGTTGCCATATCTAACATTAGCTAATGTCCTTATTAATCGACCACTGCACAAGATGTAAAGTGAACATTTAGTTTACAAGGATAGTACCCACCAGCAGTATATAACATCAAATTAAAAATGAAAAAAAAAGTATACTTCAAGACAGAGGCATAAAATCCTGAGCTTTAAATGAACTGATTAATAGTCAATTAGTTCGAATCTGGTAGAAGCCTGAACTTCATTAAATTCCCTAAATAAGACTGTCTTCTTCAACTCTTGGACTTGCAAAACTTGTCAATGACCCAAAGTCAATATCGCCTTCATTACTAGCTGCTAGGGTCAGACGGCAGCATGGTTGACGTGGCCGAAAATTGAAATGCATTACATATTAGCCTAGGAATTGCAATGTTTTGGCCACTTATTTTCTTCTCTTTTCCCATTTCCCCTCTCCTTTGTCCTTTCTACAGACTAGAGAGCAACACATCCTTAACCTCCTGGTCATTTGCCTTCAAAACCATCCCCCAAATGCTAGCAAAGGTGGTATCTCCTTTCTTCTTTCCTTCTATCCCTCGCTAAATTTGGTTTGGTCCGAACGTCTTCCCTCCTTTTTTTCATCCTCTCATCTTTCCCAATTTCCACAAGTTTGACTTTGACTGGCATTCACTTTAATTTAGCCTCAAAAGTAGCAAGACCCCCTTTCTTCTCTCCACTCCCTTTCCATTTGACAACTTCTAATTTCCACTGCTGATAGTTATGGTATACAGGGCATCCAGTTGAATTGGCATTAGCAACTTGTGTAGCTGGTGGCATCAGGGTATCAGTAAGGATTGGTGAATTTTATTTTATTTATTTTTGGCTTCACAACAGCACTCATGCACAAGGGATTTAGCCTTTGGTCACCTTTTTTTATGGTGGGAGAGAGCAGAAAGGTGGGAAGCAGTTATCTTGCATTGTGTTTGATGGCTTGATGGTGTCTGGCTGTTGTGGTATTAAGGTGGTATAGAGTGGTGGCAGACCGGAACAGTCAGTATTTGAGGGTGTGTTTTCAAAGATGCAATGTCCAATCATAATTAGCAATGATGAGGAAATTTTAACTGCATCAGCAAATTATGATAAAGGACACCATCAACTTCACTTAGCCCCCTACAAGGAACAAGTTTTGCCTTCACTTGATTGACATTGCAAGCACAAATTCTATCTTAGACCTCATTTGGAGGTACGAGGACAACGGGCTCATTTCAACAAATTAAATAAAATCAGGGACTCCTACAAGTATTATAAATTTAACATGATTAGTTCACATTGCATACCTGTAGATATAAATAAAAGCTTCTGGGATCATTCCAGTGATCGATCCACATAAGTAGGGCCAAAACTTCATGTTGGTTACCACAACTGCATAGTTGAAAATTGTGTAAGGAAAAGGTGAAACTCTAAAGAGAGCAACCACTTTAAACTGATGGAACCAGTCTCCTTCTCCTGCAAGTCGGACCACTGCAGCTGTCTGGGGCCATTTCCTTAACCAGTGCTGCTCATCCAAGAGAAGAGATCAGATACAACAGGAATGGAGATCAAGTTTCCTAAATAACTATTAAAAATTAGCTGAAACCAAGTAGAAGTCTTACATGGATACGCTCACGGAAACGCAGTCCAACCAAATACGGTAGGACCATTCCAATGGTTGTTCCGACCATAATTATGAGGAACCCAAGATCATAGCCAAAAATCATCCCAGCCAACCACATGGAGGGACCGGAAGGTATTAAGAACACAGGAAACAGAGCAAGAGAAGTAACAAGCACAACAGCAAGAACAGGGCGACCAAAGGCAGTTGCTTCCCATTGCATAATCGGGATTAGAACCTACAGTTAAATTGAAAATTCATCAAATGCTAAAATTTCAGTTATCACATGGTGATTACACTTGAAGGATGCAATCTTAAACAACATGCAAAGCTCAAGGAAACGAATTGCACACACAAAAACAATGAACGCCACTCGTGTCATATGCAAAAAATTAAGAGATAGAAGACGTAGAGGGAGAGAAAGAGAAAAAAGCTACGGGTAATCAGCAGTACCTTCTCGAAAAGAAATGGTGCTCCCCATTTCAAGAAAACAAGAAGCAATATAATTGCAAAAATGCAGTACACAAAGGTTTTGATCCACCAGCTGAAAGTTGTACACCTCAGGGGCGATCGAGGTTGTAAGATGTCCATTCCATCTGCATTCGGTTCATTAGAAACAACCAGCCTATCATATTCACTATCCTCCCTCGGATGATGCCCAGACTCAATGTCATGTTTCTCTCGTTCCTTAGACGAGTTTGACATCTGAACCGAAAAAGCAGAAGCACTTAGCCACACGAACATAAAACATCAAACCACACAGACAATTAAAGCCAAAAAAAATTAAATTAAATGAGTACATAATCAGCATGAAAGAGATACAAGAAGAAAGCATGACTTCAGAATTAATTAGGGATGAAGGAACGAAACCCATTAAAAGCCAAGTAAATATAATAAAAGTCATAATCAGCAGCATGTCCAGCTAAAATTTATAACGTTTCCCGAAACGAACTTCAATTTAATTTTGGATAAGAAGCGGGAAAACCTAACTCAATAATCCATGAAAACGATCTACGTAGCTTAACAAGGATTTTAAATTCAGCTAACCAATTCCTTCGCACGTACAACTTTTTTTTTCCTCCTATCATAAGAATCAGATGTAAAAAGAGAAAGGAACAGAAAATTAAGGAAAAATCACCTCTCTTCGTGTTTTAATGTTAACTTTTAACCAGTTCGAGCACAAAAGACGCCGGAGGAGGAGAAGCGACAGCCGAGACGAGCTCCTCGGCCGGCAGAAGGGCGGTCAGGCGGGCTGGTGGAGGATGGATACGTTGGTTTGGTCACTTTGAAGGAGAAAACGTAGAGGTTTGCAATTAGGAATTTTTCAGAGACGCCATTCATAGGGATTACAAGAAATTCAAAAACACGGCATTTTTCTTTATTCTGGATTTAAAAATGAATAAAAAAAACTTTCTTTCTCCTCCTTTTTGGAATAAGCTTTTCTTCTCCCACATTGAATATTATCAGAATTTGAATGCCTGCCACGTGGGTTTGTAAAACTAGTAAGGGAAAACTATACCGGTGGTCCCCTAACTATGTCTGTCTTCCTACTTTGGTCCCACAACTTTATTTTTCGGCAAAAGAGTCCCTTTCGTCACATAGTTTTCCTATTTTGGTCCCCAACGTTAAATAACTAACGGTTTTGCTGACGTGGCATTTTTTAATATTTTTGGTCCCCTAACTATGTCACATAGTTTTCCTATTTTGGTCCCCTAACTATGTCTGTCTTCCTATTTTGGTCCCCGACTTTGATTTAAAAAATATTAAAAAAAATGCCACGTCAGCCTTAAAAAATATTAAAAAATGCCACGTCAGCAAAACCGTTAGTTATTTAACGTCGGGGACCAAAATAGGAAAACTATGTGACGGAAGGGACCCTTTTGCCGAAAAACAAAGTTGTGGGACCAAAGTAGGAAGACAGACATAGTTAGGAGACCACCGGTGTAGTTTACCCAACTAGTAATTACCCCGCTACACTGGGGAATATACTTGTGGTCATTCAACTATAGATAAATCTCTCTTTTGGCCATCCAATTATAAAGAATTCATTTTTGGGTCACTCAATTAAGTGATTTTCTATTTTTTGTCATCGGTGTATTTTTTAATCTTATCCATGAAAAATAAAGAGAAATGTAAATTAGTTAAAAATATGGACTAGTTTTTTTTTAAGTTTAATTTACTTTTCTCGTTTTTTAACTTATCAAGCAATGAATGGAAAGAAAGTTACTTTCTTTCGACTTTTCATCCTTCCTATCGAACACAACAATAGAAATAAAAAATTAATTCTCTATATTTCCATTTTCCTACCCTTTTAATTTTATATCCTTTCAATTCCTTTCTACCCTACCTAACAAAGCTTTTAAAAAATTAGACATATTTGTATAATGTTTTTTTCCCTTGTCAGTATATAAAATAATAATTTTTAATAGAAGCTAAAATTTACAATAAGTGTTTATAATTATTATGTAAACTAAATATATATTTTGGACATTTTCATATAACATTGACACAAGAAACTGGTCACTTTAGAGCATACAAGGACCATACGTGGAAAATGTTAAAAACTCAACCAAAAGACTCGAACGAAATATAGATACGAACAAATAACAAATAAGCAGAACCTTGATTAGTAGCGGCGGCGTCAAGCCCAACCCTAAAAAAACATAAAATAAAAAAACAACCAAATGATAAAAAAGAGAAAAAATGTGCCAAAAGATAGAGATAAATGTGCCACAAATTCAAAGAAAAATGTGTCAGGCAGAATTATTCTTATTAAAAAATAAAAAAATAAAAAATATATAGTAAAATAAAAAAATCGACGGTATGTAATCAACATTAAAATCAGTAAATGTAATCTTTGTTTTGATTTTCTATTTGGAGAAAATGGGTTGGGCGGCGCAAACCCTATTAAGTGATGGTTAGTAATACATAGAATAATAAAGTTGATAACTCTTAAACTAATCTTGTTTAATTAGTGAATGTAATCTGAAGTTTAAATTTAATAAAACCTATCCAACTCAAATATTTTATTTATGTAATTAAAAAATATAAATATTTTAATAGTTTAAAGGTGATTATAGGGTAATATATGTTTATATATATTCTTAATCTTTTGACAATACACACAACTTGCAAACGTTCTAATTGAATTCGTGTTTCTTAATATTAAAATCATCTGATTTTTCACTAAAACACTTGCTGAGTTCTAAAAAACACAAATTCAATATGGTTTTGTAGCAGGTATTAAAAGATATCTAAGGTTGACAAACTTTATGCTTCTAGACATTAGATATTCAAAGTTCAAACCATATTCAATTTATTATTCCTAAATCAGTGACGCGTCAAAACCATTCATATTTCTTAATTGTCTCATTCTCGTCAAATGTTTTCTATATATTATTTTATGTTTAATATTTTAGCAAAAAAATAATTCAACATTCAAGTTTCTCATCCTTCATTGTATAATTTGATTTTGGGTAAAATTTTATACAAGTATTCATATTTACACTCTAAGATAATTTAACATTCAAGTTTCTCTCCTATTTCTAAAAAACCTATGTCTCTTTCGATGTCACTTTCTTTTAGAACAACCCATATTTTACAGGGACTGAACTTCAGAGGGAGAAAAATGAGAAATTTCAGCCTTTTGTTTTTGCACCTTCCATCATTTCTCCTCTACCAGACATTCTTCTCATATCCCATCCTGAAACCACCAGAAAAGAAAACACCATGCCGACAGAAATGTACTCTCCTTAGACCAACAAATCACCAAGTCCTTGTACAACACCTCTTCCAGCACCTAGGGCTATAGCACAAATTTTCCCTACTTCTGTGCATCCACAATCGGCAGACAGTCAACTTAAGGTGTATACCAGGAGAAGAAGAGCCCCTAATGAAGTAAATAACCAGCCTAGCACTTGTCAAGAATCGGACTCAAGTTCTGTTGCTGTTGAACCGGGCTTAAATACTGCTACTGTTAAGTTTGAAGGTAACATTACTCCTCAAGATTCTAGTGACCTTGGTGACTTTTTTATTGCTATTAGAAAGGGAGTACGAAAATGTACTATGCACCCTACTAACAATTTTATTGCCTATGGTAGACTTCAGCCCACTTTTAAGGCCTTTACAGCCAGCCTAGAAAGTGTGCAGATTCCTAAAACCGTGGAGAAGGCCTTAAAGAATCCCAAATGGAAGAAAGCTGTAGAAGAAGAAGTAAGGGCACTTGAGAAAAATGAGACATGATATTTGACAGATTTACCAGAGGGAAAGAGATTTGTTGGATGCAAGTGGGTGTTCACCATCAAGTACAACTCAGATGGGAGCATTGAGAGGTATAAGGCGAGGCTGGTGGCTAAAGGTTTTACACAATCTTATGGGGTGGATTATCAAGAAACCTTTGCACCAGTGGCTAAATTGAATACCATTAGAGTCTTGATGTCCATAGTTGTGAACAAGGACTCGATATTACACCAACTAGACATCAAAAATGCCTTTCTCAATGGGAGGCTCGAGAAAGACGTATATATGCAAATACCACATGGTCTAGAAGGTAAAACAACTAGAAATACAGTGTGCAAACTTAACAAATCACTGTATGGACTTAAGCAATCTCCAAGAGCCTGGTTCGAGAGGTTTGCAAAGGCTATGGTAAAGAATGGATTCAAACAAAATCAGGCTGATCACACCCTGTTCAGAAAGGTTGCAAACAACTGGTAAAATGACCTTATTAATTGTGTATGTTGATGACATAATTATTACAGGGGATAATAGTAAAGAAATTGAAAATTTGAAGGTTGTTCTTACCCGAGAGTTTGAAACAAAAGACTTAGGGAGTCTAAAGTACTTTCTGGGTATGAAAGTAAGAAGGTCGAGTGAAGGTTTAGTCATCAACCGAAGGAAGTACATCCTAGATTTTCTTATGAAAACTGGGATGCTTGGGTGCAAGCCAGCCGAGACACCCATGGACCCAGGGTTGAAGTTCAACAAAGAAGAAGCTAATAATCCAGTTGACAAAGAACCCTATCAAAGGTTAGTTGAAAAATTGATTTATCTTTCTCTAACGAGGCCAGACATTGCATACTTAGTGAGTGTTATAAGCCAGTATGAGTGATCCTCGAGAAGAACATTTGGAGGTTGTTAACAGAATTCTGAGGTACCTAAAATTCACACCTAGTGATGGGCTAATTTTTAAGAAAAATTCAGACAGAATAGTGAAGGTATACACAGATTCAAGCTGGGCAGGAAAGCTCACTAATAGAAGGTCACTAGTGGATATTGTACTTATGTTTGGGGCAACTTGGTTACTTGGAGAAGCAAAAAGCAGGTTGTGGTGTAAAGGAGCAGTGCTGAGGCAGAATTTAGAGCATTAGCTCTTGGAACATGTAAAAGGAATGTGGATAAAGAGGCTTCTCAAAGAGCTGGAGTTGAATGAAAAGACTGAGTTCGAGGTCTATAGTCACAGCCAGTCAGCAATGAGTATTTCTAAGAATCTAGTGCAACATGACAAAACCAAACACATTGAAATAGATATGCACTTTATCTAAGAGAAAGTGAATGGTGGTATTGCACAGCTAAATTATATTCCTACCATGAGCCAGATAGCTGACATCTTTACTAAAGCACTTCAAAGAATTATTTTTGATGAGTTTATATCCAAACTGGGTATATACAACATATGCACAGTTTGAGGGGAGTGTTAGTTATGTAGGAATATACGTGTAGAGCAAATTAAGAATTACGAGAATATTTTTTATATTTACAATCCATTACTTTAAGGTATTATATCCTTTCCTAGAATTAATCTTTTTCTTAACTTAGAGTTTCCTAAAATAGAGATATAGCTTGTATATAAATATGTAACAGATCTTTCTAAAGAAATAAGAGAATTACTTTGATTTACTACAGTAGGTTTGCATCAAAGGTGTTTCTGGATGTCTAATACTATTTGTGATTTAAATGAGTTTTGCTAACCGATTAGTTGTGGATATTTTCTTAACAGTCGATGATGCCATGTTTGTTAGCGATATCACAATTAATAAATGTATTTTTTATAGTAGTATACTTGAGTTCCAAACAATTTTCTGCCTAGGTAGTGTTGTGGTGTTGACATAGAGCCTTCCTCTGCTTATGACTGACAGCTTCTTTTGAGGAGTATTTATTATTTCCTTGAAACTATATGGGATTTGGTTGATAATGAGATGTGTACAATGAGATTTGAATGGAAGAACTCCACCCTCCATTGCTAAGCTATTGCATCAATTTCTTGATGGGTTTTCTACAACCACATAATTTACTTAACAGATTAATTATACTCATCAAGGTTCAGATTTTAACTTCAAATCGGCAACATGTGTAATGAATGTGACATTACTATTATGCTACTAATTACAAGAGTAAAGTTCATATGCAGGATGACATCTCAAGTCAAGGGTTGTATTGTTAATATCAGCTATTTGATGAATGATCAGTCTTTTTGGTGGTTATTTGTGTCATTGTATTAGTTAATTTAGTTATAAACATACTTGTTGAGGTACTTGTTCCTATCAAATTGCCTAAATTATGTTCTTTAATCTATAGGGATATATTTTGCTCAAGTTATATGTTTCCTCAAAGGTTATGAGTTGAGTTTTAGTGGTTAAAATTCCCAGTTCGTATTGAACGTTTCTGAGAAGTGCTAGCTTTTGTTTGTAAAGTTGGCAAGAATGCATGACAGGTTTGTGGTAATGGATGAA
Organism: Hibiscus trionum; assembly: GCA_030270665.1. Classification (NCBI taxonomy): domain Eukaryota; kingdom Viridiplantae; phylum Streptophyta; class Magnoliopsida; order Malvales; family Malvaceae; genus Hibiscus; species Hibiscus trionum. The sequence continues at coordinate 5,921,573 of BSYR01000016.1, forward strand.
TTTGGATATTGTGCTTTATCCGCTAATAAACAGATGGGTAAACTATACCAGTGACCACCGAACTAATTGAGGATACCTATTTTGATTTTTGACCACCGAACTATCAAACTCGTCAATCAGACCACTAAATTTATAAAATCAACCTATTTTGACCACTTCCGTTAAAAAGCTAACGGAGGGGTGACGGAAGTTCCACGTGGCAGTTAATAAGAAAAATTTAATTTAAATCTGATTGACAACCGCTGGTGAATTTTGTTTCTGCTGCTGCTGGTGAGAAGTTCATCTTTATGCAAAAGCTTCATGATTTTGTTTCTGTTATATGTGAATTTTTGCAGGTACGCCTTTATCTGAGTCTATACCCGGTTTTTCTGTTTTGCCAATTTACTCCTTAAGTGGATATTTGTTTCCATCTCTCCGTCTCTTTTGGAGTGTGCTTATCTTATAAGCTACACCTTAAGCTATATGAATGCATAACCTGAAAATAAGCTAAATATTTGAAATTACAGTATAACAAGGTACAAGCATAATGAAGTATTACAAATGCCCTTTTTACATTTAAATGGTGTGTGATATGCCACTTCGTTTTTGTATGTAAATTTGGCCTTAAGAATTTTATTTGTTTGGAATTGCTTCTGTTATCAGTACTTGTGTTGAGGCTTCCTTTTTACGCATGCATGCAGGTATACATGTTTGTATACTGATGCTTACCTTTTACTATGGTTTTCTACTCAGCATAAAGCTCCCTTTATAGAGGAACTTGAAGAGCACATGCAAAAATTTAACAGAGAACGTGCATTGGCTGTCCTAGAAAGAACTGCAAATAATTATGATGAAATGGTGGAGGTTGAAGCAGCTGTGAAAACAACAATGTTGGGTTCATTCTAGGCTTTTATTTTCAGTCCACATTTCTTAATCTTCTACACATTTGTCTAAAAAATTGAATCAATTAAGACTTTGAACTAAGAAATTGAATCAATTAAGCCCTTTGACCAATTTGGACCATCAAAGGGTTTAATTGATTAAATTTTTTGGTTCAATGATTTAATTGAGTATATTTCTTGGTTCAAGGACTTAATTGGGTGCAAAAATAAATTTAGGGATTTAATTGATTTCTTTTCAAAAATTTAAGGGCTTTTTACCCTCTTAAGCCTACTGCTGCTACTCCTACTGTCACTATTGCTGCTACTATTAGATTCTAAACAAGTATTATAAGGTCGTTTATGTTTCATTATATATACGGCTGGTTGAGTTGATTTTAAGCCATTTTGATACTTATTTAATTAATAAATTACTAGAATATCATTATTTTAGAAGGTAATCAATCTTAGAATAAATTTGTACCCATCGTTAAAATAAAATTAAAATTAAGTTTCATTCCTAGTTCACTGGCTAAGTGTTGGATCCCCAAGTTTGAGTCCTTTCTCAAGTGGTAGTAGTTTTTTTACGATATTGTTCAAAATCACCACTTGATTGGTTGGATAAAAATATTAAAAATTAACATATGGTATACTAGCTAGGAGGAGAAAAAATTACGTGAAAATTAAAAATAATAAGAAAATCACGTCAATATGATTTTGTAAAAAAATTAATTAGATGATCAAATTAGAAACACGAAAATAGGTGTAGTACCAAATATGTAATTTACCCTTAATTTTATTATATATTTTTTATTTATATTTCTATGTAATATTTAAATAACATAATTAAAAATTTATCTGGAAAATCAGAAATAGAATGATAGATTGATATAAAATTCATTTATTATTTCACCAATACTTATTTATTGAGATTATTTTTATAAATATATATATTTTCATATTAAACATTTGTGTTGACATAAAACTAGTACGTATATATACACATTAGAAATGACACATTTGGTGAAAAAAAATAATAAAACTAAAGAAAATAATATCGATTGTGGTTAATATAGGTGGTTAAAAAGTTTGGGTAAGTTATTTTTTTTTGTGGGTAAACTAGCCACAAGACCATCAAACTATTGGTTCGATTCCTTTACGATTGAACTATGATTTTTGTTAATTAGGTCACTAAACTATTAAAATAATTTCAATCAAGTCACTAACGATTAACTCTTGACGAATCTGATCTGAATGGTAGTAAAATAATTGAATATGATCTGAAACTTCCCTTTTTCGATGATCATATCTTCGAAAACTTTGAATATATATGCATGTCTTATGTTTAACTTGAACTTGCACAGGCTTTGAGTCAATATGTTGCTTGTTTATGTTGTAAAAGCTTCATTTCTATGGTTTGATCAGGGTGCACATTTCATAGATTTATTATCTTTAATTGATGAAAGAAAGATTACATTGGTATGGAATACAAGCTATTTTTCATAGCTATAGTGATGTAAGGAGTTGGCTCGTCCTATATGAATTTGTTAGGGAAAAAACACACTATAAAATATTAATGATTAAATGAGACTTTAATGTACTTTGTTATTAGAGTTTAATACTTATTGGAATTGAGTTTTTCGTCTTATGCCTATAAATATAGAATTTGGAGAAAACATTGTACACAACCTTACTTTGAGAATATAATACAACTATTTCTCTTTGTCTTTCATCTTGTTATTGTTCATCTCTTTTGGTCTTGCTCTTTACTTTATTCACAACACATTACCAGCATAATCTCGCTCAATTATCATGGTTCTTCTTAGTGATTTCCGAAAAGGATTTCAGTTTGATACTGGTTATTACATTCACTACATTACCAACAATCTCAATGATTTTTTGTTCGATCGTTGGGACAAGGATGTGTCATTGAACTTTAGTTCTTCTTAGTGATTTCCGAAAAGGATTTCAGTTTGATACTGGTTATTACTTTCCTAAACAGTAGTTCCAGGGCAGACGTCCTAATTACTTTGGCCAGGGCCGAGTCTGCCATGAATTCTATGCCAGCGTCACAAAAACGACGATCATCTTGAGTATAGCGTTGCCCTCCATTATACAGATTAGGGCTCCCACATCCAGAGAGAATAAACAATAAAATAGAAAACTCGGGCTTTAATAAAATATGATATGCCCGCCCTGAAACAATGCAACTCTTCACTAACTACCCATGCAAGAGCTTTTTATACTAAAATTTTAAAAAATGGTATCTAATTGTATGTGATAAAGGAACTCCCAGACCACATATAACATTTAAATACATTTCAAAATCATCCTCATAGGATGGACGTGAAATTTTATGTTAGGGATGCAAACTTTTATATATAGTAAAACTATATGAAAAAATTGAAATTTTAGGGGTTGCGAGATTAGATTTTCAATATAGAATAAAAAAGAAAGAGAGGCAATTACCAGTAGTAACACATTCAATGTCAATTATATATTTTCTAATTTTTTTAAAAATGGTCATGTGGCCCCGCAAATGTTTAGTGTGTTGGAAGAGGACCCGAATCCGACCTTCCCAAGGATGTTGAAATTATTGACGGGTGATGGAGGAGGAGCCAGGACAGACCAGACGGTCAAGGACGAGAGCAGAGGTATAATGTTGGTGGTCTCGGTATTTTTAATCTGAAAAAAAAAATAGAGCTCTCTTGAATAATTGTGCATGGATGTATGGGTGTGAGCAAGAGAGCTTATGGAGGAAAGTCATAAATGCGAAGTACGAAAATAATCTGGCAATGCTCCTCCCCTCTATGCGCCAGTGTCAACATATGTTGTGGTTGTGGAAAGGTATAATAAAGCTTATAGCATGCGAGAATGATGCTTTTACAAATAATTAAGTCCGATTTTAGAAGATGGCAATCTCAATGATTTTTTGTTCGATCGTTGGGACAAGGATGTGTCATTGACTCGTGCTTTTTTCTGAATTTAATGGTTGATTGTATCGTATCGGGTAGTTTTGGTGATGCAGGGATAGGTGAAATTTTAAGAAATAAATCTGGTAATACGCTGGTTTGATTTTCTGAAGCGATTAATCTTGTATATCCTACTTGGGTGGAAATTCTGGCTATAAAGGAAGCATGCACTATTTTCATGTCCTTGAACTTTAGTGCGTTGGTTATTGGTAGGGATGGCAAACAGGAGGGGCGGGTGCAGATACTTCCTCCCCATACCCGTACCTACTTAAAATTTTCATATCCACCACCTACCCATTACTCACGGCAGATACAATTTTTAAATTCACACCTGCCTATACGGGTAATTCTCAAATTCATCCCTTCACCCGCTACCTAACTGGATACTCACCACCCAATTCGTGCTCGTCTGTACTCGTTTGTACCCGCTCGTACCCGCCTAACAAGCAACCACTAATATCGAATTATGTAAAAACAAATCATAGACTTTTGTAAAGAAGAGTAAAACTTCACATACTTTATTGATTGATAAGTGCATATATATAATACATTTACACCAATTTAACTACAACCAGCTAACTAACTAACTATAGCTAATTTAACTAAAGCATATTTACACCGGCATAAATTCTACTTTACAACCTGATTAATTCAATCTTGATCATAAACCATCATTTTTTTCAAACTAAACTAATTGAATTCAAAGTCTACAAACTTAAAGATTAACATAGATTTTAAAACAAATCAAGACCTTAGTACATAAAATACCATAATAAAAGCAATAATGGAAATCTACAAACATAAATGGTCCAAAGTTCATGTGGTGGGTAGTTAGTGGCGGGAGGATGTAGGGCGGGCGAATACGGTGCGAGTAAGGTCTCAAACCCATCATCTACCCACCCGCCACAGCGGGTATGACTTTTTACATCCACATCCGCCCACTACCCACTAAACTCATACCCATCTGCACCTCAATTGTGGTGGATGCGGTGTGAAATCTGCAAAACCATACTCGTCTGTCATCCCTAGTTATTGGTATTGTTTGTGTGTTTGCAACTATTTTATTCGGTTAATAATTTTTTTGGGCACTCTTTTCGTGAATTATTTTCATTTTTAAAAAAAAATATTTATTTGATTTAACCTTTTATTTCTTCAAAAGAGTTTATGTGACTTAATTAATTAATTAACTTTTTTTATTTCGAATCCTAATGTTATAAATGAAGCAATTGAATTGAGAGACTTGCTCTCATAATAAATTTTTTGTACTATCTCGTACAGATTAATCAATCATTTGTTGTAAATAGGAGGTTAAACTAAAAAAATGGGTAAACATCACCATTGATCCTTAAAGTATTCTTCCTTTTTTTTTATTTTGGTCACCAAACTATTACTTTTGGAAAAATAGTCACTAATATTACTACATTTTCCTATTTTGGTTACTCACCGTTAAAAATTCACGAAAAAACAAGAAAGCTAGAATAATTCAGTGATCAAAATAGAAAAAAAAAGCAATAGACTGATGACCAAAATAGGGGGAATATAACATTAGTTATCAAATTAAGAAAAAATCCAACATTAATGATGATTTTGCACAAAATAATAATTTAGTGATTTAAACAGAAAAACATAAATAATTTAATGACCAATGGAGATATTTACCATATAAATTGAGTTAGCTTAATGGCAATGTTTTAGAAATAAATAAATGGTAAAATACTTGAATCATCACTCATCTTTGCTCTCAGACCTATTTTAGTCACTGAACTTTTAAAGCGATCAATTTACTCACTGAACTTCAATTTCTGACCTATTCTGATCATTTTGAATTATTTTATTAATATTTTGGTATGACTTGGCATATTTTATTATTATTAAATATAAAAATATTTAAAATAAAAAATAATTATATCTTATTTATTGTTAGATACAAAAATAAAACCCAAACATCCCAAACCCTAAACTTCTCCCACCCTCATCGACAATACCTCGTCGGCGATAGCACCCATTCACCGGCGTTTATGTTTGACCTTTGTTTTCCTCGTATATTGTCTATAAATCTCTTGATTTTCTCAACTACTTCAATTATATTTTCCTCTAATTCTTCACTTTCAGGTATTTCTTTCATTTTTATCTTCCATTTGTTTAAAACTTATTTTTTTTCATAAGATCTTCGATCTTTTCCATTTTTTAGACTCCCCTTTCAAAAGGAAGATCTGAGTGTGTTTCATTTTGTGATTTGTTTTGCTTTTGGGTACTATTTTTTTTCATTTCCTTGAATTTGAATTTGTTAAATGAAATATGTAGTTAAGAGTGTTAGCAGAATAACTTCCAACTAGTTTTTTAGGAGTTATTTGTTAGAGAAGTTGTTAGGCTTGTTAAGTCTGTGAAGGGTTGTTGGGCCGTTAACCCATGGCTCTATAAAATGTAATGGTTGGGTTTTGTATTTCGTTAACTCAATTCAATATAGATTTCTTTCAGAGAACAAAATCCCTAATTCCCAAATTCTCTCATACTCCATTCTTTAACCTTTCATCAGATCATCGTTGTTTTTCGTTTCTAATTATCTTCAGTTCATCATGGTATTAGAGCTTCGTGTTTGATGGTGACGTCTGATCAGAACTCATAGGCAACGAAATGAGTCAACAATCCGATCAAGAGACAGACTCGACATATGCAGTTTTCTCCTCTAAGAAGATGAAGTTGTTCAGGTGGAGAACGAAGAATATGAGCTGTTCATTGCTCAAGATAGTGTGTTAGCATCGTGGCTCTTATCAACAATCAGTTCTCATCTCATATCACAGTTTGTTAGAGCAGAGACGGCGTCAGATGTTTGGATGACGGTTACAAAATTTTTTGCCAGTCAACCGACCACAACAATAATGAGTCTGCACTATAGGATGAAGTCTCTCAAGAAATGTGATTTGGATATGCGAACATATATTTCTTAGGTTAAGGAGGTATGTGTCTCTTGATGCATGTGGTAATCCTATTTTTGAGATTGAGAAAATAACAACAATTTTTAATGGTTTACCAATAGAGTACAAGCTGTTTGTTGTTGTGATCACTGCAAGTCTTGATCTGTTTAATCTTGATAGATTTGTTTCAGTGCTGGTAGATGCTGAGGTTCAACAAAAGGCTTTTGATCATGTTGATAATTTTTCTTCAAGTATCAGTGTTGCGCAGGGATTTACTGAGACTTTCAAATCCAGTGCTGGAGAACAAGTGTCAACTCAGCAAACTTATAACCCTCCACCTTACAGACAATATTCGAGTTTTGGAAGAGGTCGAGGTAGGACCAGGCCACAGTGTCAAGTGTGTGGCAAGATTGGTCATCTTGCTGATGCTTGCTGGTATCGCTTTGATTAGTCGTTTCAAGGAGTGAACCGTAACCGAAAGAATACACCTCGAGATGGTGTTGGCACAATGAACATGTGAGATATTGATACTAATAATTCAGGCTTTATGTGTACATGTGCAGGACGTATGGGGTTAGATGGCCAAGGCCAGACTGGTGGAGCAAATGGTCAGTGGTACGTGGACTCAGGGGCGACACATCATGTGACACCCGAAGGGACGAAAGTGCCAAGAGGAGCTGAGTACACTGGTCCTGATAAGATTATAGTTAGAGATGGTGCAAATTTACATATTGCTAGGATATGCCAGTCTGTTTTAAATGTTGGCCAGGCTTCTAAATCTTTAGTGTTAAATGATTTAATGCATGTACCTCAGATCACTAAAAACATAATTTCTGTGTCTAAGCTTGCTAGAGATAATCATGTCTTCCTTGAATTACATGCTTGCAATTATCTGGTGAAAGATGAGGACACTATAGTTGTGTTACTTGAAGGAAAGGAGATTGGAGGTCTCTATCAATTTGATTTTGTTGTTAATAAATCGTCTAGTCAGAATAAGAATGATGGTGTTTACATAAATGTTCTGAATAATACCTATGAGTTGTGGCATAGAAGATTAGGTCACCTTGCACATTATACCTTGTTGAAAGTGTGTAGGGAATATGATATTGTTCTTTCTGAGAATATTAATAAAAATGTTTGTGTTGCTTACCAAATGAGCAAAAGTCACATATTACCTTTTGTTAGTTCTGATTCTTGTTACAATGTTCCTTTTCAACTTGTCTTTACTGGCCTATAAGGACCAGCACATGTGGCCTCTGGTGGTTTCCTTTATTATATTGTTATTATTGATGCATGCACAAGGCATTGTTAGGTGTATTTGTTGAAGAACAAGAGTCAAGCTGTTATAGCTTTTCAACAATTTCAGAAGTTGGTGTCGACACGTTTGGTGCTTAAATAAAGGAGCTTCAGTGTGATTGAGGATGGAGTATAGAAGTTTGGTACCTCTCTTAGTTGAAGAAGGGATTCAACACAGAATAATATGCCCACACACCTCTCAACAGAATGAGGTGGTTAAGAGAAAGCACATGCATGTGGTTAAACTAGCCTTGACATTGCTAGCTCAAGCTTCTCTCCCTTTAAGGTTCTGGTCACAAGCTGTCACTTTTGTTGTGTTTATTATCAACAGACTACCCACACGTGTGTTAGAGGCATTTCTCCATTTAAGAAGAAATCTCGGTATGACTTGTTTAGGGTATTTGGTTGTAGGTGTTCATAAGTTGGATTTTAGGTCTCAACCATGTACATTTCTGGGATATAGTCCCCAACACAATGGTTATCAGTGTTTGGCTCCAAATAGAAAATTGTATATATCCAAAAATGTTATTTTTGATGAACTGGCTTTTCCTTTTGCAGATGAACACAGAGGTCAGAAGAAACATGAGGAGGTGTCTGCTTATCAACCATCTAACTTGGAAAGCATCTCTGACATGGATGTGGTTAGAAGGTTGTTTACTTCAAGAGCCGGTGCAACATCTACTCTAGTTGAGTCAAATGCTCATGTTGATCTTGTACAACCAGCTGAGGTGGTAGATGACCATGGGGTGCTGAAGAACCAATGGAACCTGAACTTGGTGAAGTAGCTAAGGTGGTAGATGGCCCTGGAGGAGCTGAAGAACCAGTGGCACCTGAACTTGGTGAACCAGGTGGGATGGTAGAGGACCCTGGTGGTACTGGAGAACCTGTGGAACCTGAACTTGGTGAACCAGCTGTGATGGAAGGTGTCTCTGGTGATGCTAAAGAACCAACTAAGCATGAATATGTTGCACCAGCTGAGGTGGGGATTGGTGTATATACTAATGGAGAAGCAATTGAGTTAGGAAGTGAACCAGTAGAGTCAGCAAATAGGAGGTTGGTCCTGGTGGTGTAAAAGAATCAATAAATTCTGAATATATTGGTCTTGAGGTTGGAAAAGCTAAAGAGCCAACTAGAGGCCATGAGAGCTCTGTGGATCATTTACCCTCTGCACCAATGTGTTTGAACTAGCATCCAATGTTCACAAGGAGTAAGAGAGGCATTTTTAAACCAAATGTGTACTTTTCTGATATTGTAAGAGTAGATAAAGAACCACTGACAATTTAGCAAGCTCTTGCAGTCCTTGAGTGGAAAGAAGTAGTAATGGCAGAATTTGAGGCACTACAAAGAAATAATACATGGGAGCTTGTTTCTCCTCTAGAAGGCAGAAAAATAGTGGGCTGCAAATGGATATTTAAGATAAAACGCAACTCAGATAGTTCAGTTGCCAGGTATAAGGCCAGACTGGTGGCAAAAGGCTTCAATTAAGTGCCAGGACAAGACTATCATGACACATTTAGTCATGTTATCGAACAAGTCATTGTTAACATAATTTTAGCATTAGTTGTGTCAAGAAGATGGAAGTTGCGTCAAATAGATGTGAACAATGCTTTTTTGAATGGAGAACTAAGTGAAGATGTCTTCAAGTAGCAGCCTTCTGATTTTAAGCAACAATCCTCTAATGGAGATCAACTTGTGTGCAAACTTCAAAGAGTTCTTTATGGGCTAAAACATGCACCCAAAAATTGGTATTCAAAACTCAAGGAAAGTTTGGTGAAAATTGAGTTTAGTGGCACAACTGTAAATGCTTCTTTGTTTATTAGAAGAAGAAAAGGGTTGTGCATCTACATCTTGGTGTATGTAGATGACATAATTTTGACTGATGAATCTGATACAGAAGTAGATGAAGTTGTTCGAATGCTCAGTCAGAAATTTTTTTTGAAGGACTTGAGAGAGTTGAACTACTTCCTAGGGATTGAGGTACAACACAAAGGTGATATTCTAATTTTAGATCAGAAGAAGTATATTATGGATCTGCTTGCAAAAATTAAAATGATGCATATAAAAGATGCCTCAACGCCTATGCTTCCAACAACTAAACTTACAACAGATGCATGAAGTCCTTTAGAAGATGCTCAAGGCTACAGAAGCATTGTAGGAGCCTTGTTAAATCTCAGTCACACAAGACCTGATATTTCATTCAGTGTGAATCGAGTTGTTCAGTTTATGCAAGCACCCTGTGAAGCTCATTTGGAAGCTGTGAACAGGATACTTAGGTACTTGAATGGAACCTTAGATTTTGGCCTGGTGTTTAGAGCTTCCAACAATGACCCTGAGCTTGTGGCATTTGCAGTTGCTGATTGGGGTGGAAGTATTGATGACAGGCGTTCGATCACAGATTATTGTGTGTTTTAAATAACAGTCTTGTTGCTTGGAGTTCAAATAAGCAAAAATCTGTATCCAAGTCAACTACGGAGGCAAAGTATATGAGTGTGGCAAATGTAGTTGCAGAAGTTACATGGATTGATACATTGTTAACTAATATGAAAATAAAAACAAGGGATGAAACCAGTGATACGAAGTGATAATATTAGTGTCGTGGCTATGAGTGCCAATCTTGTTTTTCATGCTAAATCGAAACATGTTGAGTTAGATATTCATTTTGTCCGAGAGAATGTTACAGATAACAGTCTAAGAGTTTGATGTGTTCCAACTATTCATCAAACAACTGACGAGTTGACTAAAGTATTGACCACCTCTTACTTCCAAATGTTTAGACAGAAATTGAGTGTGCTTTCTTTAAAAGATGTTCAAGAGAAGAGAGAGTGGAGAGAATGTTAGCAGAATAATTCTAATTAATTTTTTAGGAGTTATTTTGTTAGAGAAGTTTGGGGTGGTTGGGGTTTGGGATGTTTGAGTTTAATTTTTGTATTTAATAATAAATAAAATATAAATTATTTTTATTTTAAATTATTTTTCATATGTAATAATTATAAAAATATTTGAAGTCATACTAAAATATTAATAAAATAATTTAAAACAAGTCTAAAAATAAAATATAATAAGTAAATTAACTGTTTTAAAAGTTTAATGACTAAAATAAATCTGAAAGTTTAATGACTAAAATAAATCTGAGAGCAAAATTGAGTTATAATTTAAGTATTTTACCCATCGATAAATACATGAACTTGAGGTTTATATGAAATATATTAGTCTGGTTATGTAAAAAAAAGGGAAATCTAATTGCCTATTGAAAAAGAAATACTAATAAATCAGTACAACAAGGCCACAACAGATCAAAGGGAGGCAATTCCGACGATGCATTTTTAATTTTCACAAAATTTACATTTTTGTAAATTTAATCTAATTAAAATCCCCTAAAACTCAAAGGAAAAAGCCAAACTCATCTTCATTCCTACACGTGCCATTCAAACATTGCACTCCGCCCATCCCTCTTCCAAGTCCGGCGTGATTCTCTTCCTCAACCTCATCGCACGTGCCAGCCTCGGCTCCACTGCCACGATCACCTTAGCCGGCACACCCGACAGCTCCTCCAGCCTCCTCAGGTTCCGCCACGACGCTACCGACGTGTCCCGTGTCGCTCTCAGCCCGAACCAAAACGCAGCCGCCAAGCTCAACCTAAACGGAATCCCCTTCAACCGCTCCAAACAAAACCGCAAAGCGGACGCCGCCGTAGACGCCACGGAGTGTCGTTTCAACCCTAGCTTCTTGCACCAAATATTCAAAACGCCCTCCAAACCATCGGTATCCGAAACCCCCGAATGCGAACCGGTGGATGATCTTGATTTTAAACAAACCCCTTTGGGTTTAGAACCATTAGAAGAAGACTCACTGGTGGATAAACAATCAGAGGAGGAACAAGAAGCAGCAGAAGACAACGAGAGAGTAGAACAAAACAATGGGTCTTCAGGTTTTTCCGAAGAACAAGCTTTGCAAAGATGGTGAGAAGACTGCGACTCAAAACCCCAAACAGAATCCGATCGGCAAAAAGACTTACATTCCGTGCAGAGAATCCGACGGACATGACGGGACACAAGGAAGTTGGCACGGTGAACCTTGTGATCGCAGTCCCAACAGAGAAAAGCAGAGTCGGCGGAGCAGTAAACAGAGGCTTCTTCTTTGCAAAGCTCGCAAAGGTTGCCTGTCTTCTTCATGTTTGATTCCTTTTTCCTGACCAGAGAACAAAGGAAAGGGAAGGATTAAGAAGAAGAAGAAAAGGTTTAAGGGGATGAGGGAATTTGAGGGGGAAATGGAAAAGGGAAAGGGAAATAAGAGAGGAAACGAAGAGATGCTTGGGGGAGAGGGAAAGGCGGTGGAAAGAAAGAGTGTTAACGCAAAAACAAACATTTTGCGTACAGAGATTTAAAAAGAGAGAATTTGTGTGGGTTTTTCTTTTATTTATTTTATTTTATTTGTGTGGATAGTATATTGTATTATTAAATAAATGGTAATAATTAAAAATTATTATTGGCTAGTCGTTAATGTGGGTCCGGTTTCCGTATTACTATAAAACTTGGTTTCCCTCGAACGACTCAAAAACATCTTGTCTGATATTTTTCATACTCCTCGTCCCCTCTGTGCATTTCTCGTAATTATGTTTTTGCACCATTTATTCTAAATTCATTGATATCTGATTTATTTATAGTTAAATTAAATTAAATATTATAAGAGCGATTACAACATAATAACAAAATGGCATGTGACTCTTTGAACGCGCTTTCACGCGCTTCCCCACAGAGCCTCTTTCTCGTTCGATGTGGGTTCAAATTAGGTGTCGGTTCTGTCTCTCCTCCGACAGTCACACGTTGCGAGCCGGTGGTCGCGTCGTCTTCCCCGGAGTTTGCGCGTCGGTGCCGGATCTGCAGAGACGCGCGCCGGTTTGGTGGTTTCCTGCGGGTTTTCGAGGTGGAGCTTTGTAGGGGCGGTGGCGGCGAGGGTAGCCTTTTTTTTCTCCGTCGAGTCGGTGACGGCAAGAGGCCAAGCCAGGCAGAATCCTTCAGGGACCACGATTGTCGGAGTGGTCAAGACCACAGGGGAAAGGCTCGAACTTTGGGTGTGGAAAATAGGGTGGATAATCTGTGAGCCGGAAGTTTCAGGGGTCGGGGTGGCCGCTGAAGCTTTTTCGCCTAGCCCGGCAGCAGGTCCCTGGACTGGTATTGGTGGCTCGGCCGGAAAATTTCTGAGGGGTTCCCTGTTGCCACAGGCCGAATGGTTCGTGAGGTTGGCTTTTCTGATAAGGGCATTTCGGTCTTCTCCTCCGGCTGCAATCTGGTACTCTGCAACACTTTGGATAGCCCACCAAACCGTACAAATCCAGCTGATATATCACGGATTTTGCGGGATATGGTTCCCCCAAGTCAAACTGGGCCTTGAGCTGGGTCAAATGCTTTTATCCTCTGTTTCAACGTCCTCTGGCCCAAATTTAAGGATGATATCTTTCAAGTCCACAAAATTTGTCAAGTGGGGGATACGCTTAATGATATTAAGTCGAGCTTTGTTCAGTTTTTCAGCCTTCGGTTTTGTTAATGCGGATAGCTCTTTTAGGAGCTATCCGCATCATGAATGATGCTTTTGGTCCCCGCTATTGACTTTTGGAAGGAGCGATTGGTAGCGGCGTGTTTTTGCCCTTCATCGTGGTGTTCGCTTTTCGGTAGAGTTGGGTCTTTTTGTAGGTTGTCTTGTTCTTTTCTCTATGTTCGCGACATGTCAGGATTGGGAAGAGGTTCGGATGACTCATGTTTTCTTCACATCCGGGGTTCAGCGGATGATGCCTTGATAAGGACCAATGTCTATGCATTGGAAGCCTGTCTCTGGATAGAGCTCTCAGGCACGGCTGCTGTTCTCGGGAAGAGTTCATGGAGATTCCCTTGCGATCTTTTCCGGTATCGTCCAGGCTTTGTCGCCTTGATAACACGATCCACGGCTGAGCCGTTGGAAGTGTCTTTCTGGGATATCCCAGGTGTTGTTTCGATGGATATGTGCGTGTTTTCTGTTGGGCTCTGTATGGCCTTTCGGGCTTTGTCTTTGTTTTACGTTGGTTTTGCTTCGCCTTGTTTCCCAAGCTTTGTAAGGCCCTGCGTGGCTCGTTGTTTGTTGTTGGCTTTCTCTGGCCTTTTCCCAACGGTCGCTGGTCTTATTTCGTGTCTCATGTTGTTCTTTTTTTCGGGTTTAATGAAAGTCTCCTTTGATCAAAAAAAAAATAAGAGCGATTACAACAATTCAGTTTTATTTCATTTACAAGGATAAGAATTAGATATTAATTGTATTATTTTCAAAAATGATGTTTTTTTTAGTAAAAACACTTTTGGGAGAAAACACTATAAAACATAGGTCATGTTTGGCAATTAGCGGATAGCTGATAGCTGATAGCGGATTACATTAGCTGATAGCTGATTGCATTAGCTGATTTGACTAGTGGATTGTATTAGCTGATTGTATAAAAGTGTTTGGTAAAATTAACTGATAGCTGATAGCTGTTTGGTTATTTAAACAAGCAAAATGACATATAAGGACATGATTATATTCAATACTTGTTTGAATAATTTATCAGTTATGAATATTTTGTATCTAATAAATATTAATTAGATTTGTAAAAATTATTTTTAATATAAATTTCCTAAACATATTTGAAAGGATTTATATATTAATTTATTATTTATATAATTATTAAAAAATTTATATGCACATATGTGATACTAAAAAATAGAATTAACTTACAAATATCACCATATAAATTAGTAGTAACAACAAATAAGTCGAATATTTAATATGTTATTATTTATATTAAAAATTGTTATTATTTAATTTAAGTTATTTGGAAATTTTTGGTAGTTGTTAAGGGTAAAAGAGTCATTACAACTCTAATATCAAACCTCTAATCTCAAAAAGCTCATATTAGGAGCTTTTTCAAAATTAACTTTTTCAACTTAATCCGCTCTTTCAATCCGCTATTTACCAAACATCAATATTAGCGGATTTGACTAGTCAAACCTCTAATTATACCTCAAACCTCTAATTTTTGCCCAAACCGCTATTTACCAAACATGGCCATATACTTTTTTCGAGTCAAAATTAGTTTTTTATAGTTGAATAGTATTTTTCAAAACCTAAAAATCTTAGTTTTTGACTTTTACTTAAAACACTTTTGAGAAAAATATTCATTAGTTCTAATTTGTATCATCAATTTTTTTATATTTTAAATATAAAGTTTAAAATAAATATTTTATATTTTTTGTTTAACCATCGATGTCTAATTTAATGACTGACTAATTTAAATTAGGTATTATAGAGGCTCACCATGAGAACGACCTTTCAACTTAATTTATTCAATTCACCACGCTAATGAAACAAGGTGGCTGTTAATTGCACAAATGGTTTCTTTACTTTGAAACAAAAAAAATATGTATCAAATCAATCTAAAAATATTTATCGAATTATTTTTTACAACACTTCTAAAAATAATGTCAAATTGAATCTTAATTACAGAAATGGTTTCTTTACATTGAAACAAGTTCTATGTTAGTTCTTAAAGTTTGAATGTTAACAATTTGATCCAAATTTAATTAATTACAGTTTACTCTTATTAAATGGGTATTTTCTAATTTATTGTTAAAATTGTGCAAACTACTCTAAGGGTAAAAATCTTTTGCCCCCTAACCATGCCTCCTTCTATACCCCTGCCTAAAAATACTTAAAAATTAAATCTTACCCCATAACCCTAATTTTCATATCCTAAACCCCAAACCCTAAACCCTAAAAAATACATTGTACCCTTAATTCCCTACACCCTAACCCTAAATTTCAACTTTAAACCCCAATCTCTAAACCATAAACCCACTATTTTAAAGTGGGGGCATAAATGGGGCATACTTTAGAAGCAGATGATTTCCATCCCTACTCTAAACATATGTGTGTTTGTGGACAGTACTGGAGAGAGGTTGTCAAGTATTTTTTGTACTTTCTTTTGTGGGCTTATGTATTTTACTGGTTTATATGAGTAAAATATAAATAATACTTCATCTCTCACAAAATAGGTTTATTATTTATTTTTTGCATAGTTTAAAAAAATGTAAGAAATGATGGAAAGGAAAATGTATTTTGTAAAAGTCGTTGATATTTTTAAAGAGACAATTTGAACGTGATAATTTAAAACACAAAATAAACGAATTTTAGTGAGACGAATAGAGTATATGAATTAGGCATAAAGTGAAAAAAAATACTCTAACGTTTGACTGAATAGTCACTTTGACCCTCATTTTTTTGAGCAATTTAACCCTCAACGTTTCATTTTTGGGTCAAAATGATCCATGTGCGGATGAAAATTGTTAGAAAACTGACGGTAAATAGTTTGACATGACTTGGTAGGATGATAAGTCAACAGCAAAAATATTTTATATAATTTTATAAAATTATTTTTGACTGATGTAACATTTTTTCCAAGTCAACATATTTGTCTATATGATACTGTCATGTCAGCGTGCATTGTCATATAGGTTTGTCACGTCTATTTACCGTCAGTTGATTGACATTTTTCATCTACAAAACACTATTTTAACCCAAAATAAAACATTAAAAATTAAATTACTCAAAAAAAGTTAAAGTAAATATTTAATCAAATATTAAAGACATTTTTAAGGATTTATAACTATAAATTAATATATAATTCGTTGATTGAATAACTACCGAAGTGAAAATAACTGAGAGTTAGGAAAGGTATATTTAAAATAGAAGTAAAGGATATGAATATTAATATAATATAATATAATATAATATAATATAATATAATATAATATAATATAATATAATATAATATAATATAATATAATATAATATAATATAATATAATATAATATGTGGTTGGACTGAAAAATATCTTTGGAGTGGTTTGAAAAACAAATAAGTGAGTCCCACAGTTGAGAATTGAGAGACTTCCCATCAATTTCCAATTCATTCCTGACCAAGAATTCCCAATGATTTTCAGCACACTGCCACGTGTTCTATTTTCCATGTCTATAAATCTACACACGAAACTTGATTCATAAAATTTTATAAATATATAATATTTTAAAGGATAAATATTCTATACACAGGTGGCGGAAACTGAAAGTATTCACAAGTGCCTTAATTATAACCCTAAATTTTAAATTGAAACTCTAACATATAAACCCTAAACATAAATCTTCACCATATTAACCTAAACACTAAATCCTAAATTATAACATTAAATTGAAACAAATATCCCTAAATTCTAAACCCCTACACCTAAACCCTTAAACCTTAAACTAACTTCATACACCCTAAAACTAAGACATTTGTGGAAACTTTCAGTTTTCACCGTCAGTGTATAGGATATTAATCATATTTTAAATATGACGCTAACATTATATCTAAACTAATTTGTTAACATAGTAACTAATATTATTTTACACTATTTAACTATAAATTTATTTATTTTGAATCTAAGTGTCCCAGTGAAAAAGTAAAAGATGTTCATCCTAAGAGACACATGTTTAAATCACTTTGTCTATAAGGTGCATGCGCAATGTCAATGAGTTAAAAATATGAATGAATAGATATTACCTTGTAACCAACTTTAGACCATTCAAAAAACTATAAATTTATTTTTAAAAATATAATTCTAAAATCATTATTAATTTGATATTGTACCGAATTGATAATGCAATATAAATATATATTTTTAAATTCTAATCATCATTTTAGCAAATTGTTTTGAACCCAAAGGCCAAATAGATCAATTTACTTAGGTGAATGGAAATTTCCATATTTTGTATGGTTGCGAACATTCAAAACTGAGCGGCGGGCGCCGACTCCACATGGGAAAGGATGGTGGTGATTGCATGTGATTAGTGATAATAAAACCGCCTGCGGGGTTGGTGGCCCCACGAAATAGTTGATGGCGACGTGGGAAGATGTGTAGCGACAGATTCTAGGTGTGGTGTGGATTAGAGCCACCACTTTCGTGGCAGATCACCGACACGTGTAGAGAAAGAGGAGGTGGTAGCAGGCGGCTGATAGGCGACCACGCGGCATCTAACGGTGGTTGTTGTTGGGGGCTTAAAGATCAAAATAGCACCCCTACATCTTAATATTATTAAATTAGCACCCAAAAGTTTATATTTCACAGACTAATACTATTATAGTGAACTCGCAGTATAAACACAAAAATTTTAAATAAAATATTTTTTTTATTTTTTTTAATTCGCCGTAAAAGCACGGTAAGTTTTTTTTAAATTAACTTAATTAATTAGTTAAAAGATTGATTAACATATCCTAATTGAAACTCGTCGTGCATGCATGGAAAGTTTTAATTAAATTTTTTAAACTCAATTTTTTACTAAAGGATGAAAACGAAAAAATTAAACTATTAGAAACTCACGCCGCGTTTTCAATGTTTTGAAGAATGAAAATAAAAAAAATAAACTTTTAGGAACCAACTTTGATATTTAGCTCCATGATTTACAAAAAAAAAACAAAATTTTTGACATTAGATATACATAAACTTAGCTAGTGTGTAAAACTTTGTATCTTATCAATGTGAGATTCTTGGAGCTAAAGAGTTGCAAACTATATTTTAGCTTCAAGAATCCCACATTGATAAGAAAACAAATATTTACACTTTAGCTAAGCCTATAGAAGTCATCTTTGGTAGGTTTTCCAATACAAGATTCAGAGGATTTTTTAAATGTGCAAAGAGAGTTGCGTTTGTGAAAATTATCGAATAATTTGCGTTAACACCCCTACGAAATATATTTCTCACAATGCGACTTCACGGAACAATAATGTTTACAAATAAATGTAAATTAGCCTTTTTTGTAATATAAAACTTAATACATTACTTATATTACAAAACAATTACAAATAAATGAAATATACTTTTCATAATGCGATTTTACTAAATAAAAATATTGTTAGAATTTTTTTTATTACAATTGGGCTGACAAAATGACTTCTGACAGCGCTAATATTAGCAATGCAAGACCTCCTCATATGCATCAGAATCTAAAGTGATAAAATTCACCTTAATCCTTTTTACTAGACCAAAAAGAATACTGAATATTACATATGCAACTGTCTGCCACTTCATCACTTGAGAGAGTGATGTAAATTAGCGTACAATTAGGCTGAAAATATGACTTTTGGCTGCCTTACTATGAGCAATGCAGCTTCCCCATCTGTCTCAAAATTTGGAGAGATTTAGTAAGTTTTGATCCTCTTCACTTGACCGAAAAAGAATATAAATCTTGCCATTTGTGTGCTACACAGAGTAAGCAGACATGACATATACAACTGTCAAGGTCGAATTGCACTGATAGATGCTCTGGGTTGGTCCACGTAATACACTTTAAGCCTTAATACCATGATATGCTCAGTGCGCATATAATGTTGAAAGGAGAACTTCGTGAATCAAACTAAGTTTCACCAACACAAGAGACGACCACTGTTTTGATTGAATGCATTACAAGACAACAAAGCTTCACATTTTTACTTCTTTTTTTATGTGATTGAACATCATGTTAGCAAGCTATTTATAGTGGGGCTTTTGACTCTAAACTTGCTTTGTATGTAAAGTGAGTTACAAACGTCGTATACCATTATAGTCTGAACCCTCCACCAGAGACTCTGAAGAATCTTTAACCTTCAAAAACATGCTGAAGGGGATGACATGATAAGTGAAACTCGTCGTGCACTCTTTGCATGTTTTGCAGATAAAAGATTCGTCAAAATACCTATAAATACTAAATTTTTACCTACGCTATATTCCTGTCAAACCCACCATGTTAATATTTATTTAGAGCTACGTTATTTCGAATAGATAAGTTTGGTATTCCTGTTAATTCTAAACGAATCAAAAATATTGTACGCACCATGGATTCAGACAAGTTACACAAAGTTCTCCTTACACCATGACGTATCGCTATTTCTTTTTTTTCTTCCTCAAAGGTATTGCGAAACTTATCGTAAATAATGTGTAATGTGTCCAAATTCATGGTCTTGATTCATTTGAAATTCATGGGTTTACCAAGCATGACAGAGCGATGTATTTACAGACACGAACGACCGAAATAATCAAACATCAAATTACAACGACATTAAAATAAGTGTAATGACGAAATTCTGTTTAATATTTCCAAGGTTTACTATTTTTTCATTTAAGCTTAATGTAAATACTTATCGTAAATAATGTGAAATTTAATTGCCCAATATTTAATAATTTCGTTGTATTTACTAATTTACGCATGCAATTTTAATTATTCTGTAATAAAATATGAGAAATTTTGAAACTCGTCTTTCATGCTTGGCGAGTTTCACGTGATTTTCGTTATTATAAAACTCACACTCCAGTTGTATCTATTTCACCAGTAATTCAACACTTTGGTCCCTTCATGGCTAAAATTTTCGCAACATTTTTTTGGTACCTATTTCGGCTCAACAATTACCATCAATATGTCACTCCACGATTTGTTACAGTTGATATTAACAGAGGTTAGTAAACGTACAGACAATAACATTTCTTACTTGAAATGCAAAATTCCAACACCGACGCCCGGTAAATCGCACTACATTCTAAGTCTTACCAAGGAAAGAGACATACGCAAGATGTTTGACCAACTCAATTTTGTAGGAGCTAAATACATCCTGTTGAGAAATATTTTGATATAACAATTATGTGAAAATTGTTTTAGGGACGTGTTTAAAAATTTCAAAAATAATTCAAAAGTCCTTAAAACGTGACAAAATGTTTTGAAAGAGTTCGATTGAATACCTATATCGAACTACTCTTTTAAAAGTCGAAAAAATGCCCAAAATACATGTTTTTAGAGTAAAGTTTCGAAACCTTAACAAAGGTCTCGAAACTTGTCAGGGCAGTAGCCAAAAATTTGGAAACCTAGGCAAAGGTTTCGAAACCTCTACAAGGTTTCGAAACTTTGGCCCTGTAACGGCTCCAAACGGCTATAAAACGGCTAGTTTTTTGAAACCCCTCTTAAGGTTTCGAAACCTCTCAAAGGTTTCGAAACTATTGTGCAGGAGAGCATTTAATGCTCAACTTAAATGGCTTCCAACGGCTCCAAAACATCCCCAACGGCCATAAACGGCTAGATACTCATTCCACACTATAAATACACCCCAAGGACACTTGAAGATAGTAAGAGATGATATCCAAGCTTCATGATCAAGAGAAATAGCGTTTAAGTCTTTATCTTCCTCATTTCTCTTGTAAATATTGTATAGAGAGTGTTTTGTTTTTCAGTGTTTTTATTCTTTACACTCTTGTGAGCTCAACTCTCGTAAACACCCACCTTGTGAGGTATATTTGTTTACATCTTTCTACCCTTGTATAAGGAGAGGTTCTAGTTTAGCCTTGAGAGAAAAACTAGAGTGGTTCTATCTTAGCCATTGAAAAGATAGGGTTGTAAGGTTACCCTTTGTCCTCAAAAGGAAGAATTCATTGTTGAGTGAATTGGGAAATCCTTAGTGGTGTGCTAAGGTAGTGGATGTAGACTCGGTTGAGTAGTCGAACCACTCTAAAATCATCGTGCAAAAATTGTCTACTATTTTCGGTTTTAGCCAATTCAACCACCAAGCAATTACAACCCTCCTTGACGGTTTCGGTGATCGATTCGAGCGTGCTAATAAACCCAACACATCCACTTAAATGTTAAGTTTCATGAGGTCCGTGTCGGCTAAGGTAGTTCATCTGCACTCAGAGAAACTGCTCCGTCCATTGTCACATCGATGCAGGTGTTGATGCAGGTGTTGATGCGTTGCATCCTTTTTTGTACATACTCAAACAAGAGAAACAACAACTGATTGAAGAACTTAACTTCAAACGTCTCCACTAACTACGATGACACTGATCCAAAATCTAATTAACCTTACACTGCTGAAACCATTGTAGTTTCATGTTTATGCGTTGATTTTTCGTCTGATGTTCTAAGTATGTGTTACACTGCAATCTACCTTGCTTTATGCTTTATTTCTATGAAACATTATTCAGTACACATCATCCTCAATTATCTTTTCCAGCTCGTTAAGGTAGGGAGATAAAATTTACCTACTTATTCTAACGATATAGACTAATATCAACATACATATAAATAATTTACTGACCCAAATCAAACAAACTTTGAAATTGTCCATCTATGCGTCAACTATTTATTAAAAGTTTTGTTTTATAAATGGTACTATTTTTTTAAACTGAACTCGCCGTACAACCACGACGAGCTTCATATTTTCTCAAATGGTGTTATGTGTAGACGTTACAGCCGTTAATTCAGTTGAAACTCGTCGTGCTCTTACGGTTAGTTCGGTTTAGAACTAGGTTAATCACCTGATTAAGATTTAAATCGTATATCTAAAAAAAATTTGAAACTCGACGGGGTGCTACGACGAGTTTGAATAAAAAATAATATTATTTTGTAATTCGTCGTGTAGGGACGACAAATTCATTGTAGTCCGAAAAATATAAGATTTTAGGTTCTACTTTGGTCAAAATAAAAGCTAAGGGTCCTAGAAATGTCTTTAAACCGTCTGACGAAACCTTTTTCCTTTTATTATCAAAAAAAAAAGGGAACAAAATAAGCTTCTAAATATAAAATTATATCAAATCAAAATTCTTGGTATCATTTAAAACATTAGATCAAGATTTTTTTATGGTTTGTTTTAAATTTATTACATTATGAAATCCAATCTAACGTGAGAATTATCCTTGCCCTATAATTTTTTTTTAGGTAAACTACTGCAAAAGTCACTTATGTTTATACTAAGTACGGAGTTAGTCCCCAAATTTGAAAAATGACCAGTAAGGTCTCAAACGTTTTCGGGACGTAAACTTCTAGTCACTCAGCCGTTAAATCTAAACGGAAGGGTGATCTGACACAATAAAAAATGATAAATTACTTAAATAGTCCCTAAACCATTACTTAACTTGTATTTTAACCACTGAAATAAAAATAATTTATATAATTTCACATTTAACCCTAAAATCCCTATCTGTTCTTGGGAGACACCTAATGTAATGGTCATAGAAGTTCGGGACAAAGACCATTTGTTTGATGATACCCTTGGGTTCGTCTCTGAATCTCTAAAATAACCATATTGTGGGTCATGTTCAAATCTTCAACCAAAATTTCTTTTTGTTACTCCTCATATACTTTCTGAGGCTCATTGCTATTTTCCCTTGCAGTTTGTGGACTCTGTTGACAACTCTTTCTAATTTACACATTAGTTTATCTTCAAACTAGCATCTGTTTAGCTTTTGCAATCATGATATTTGATAGTTGATACCACAAGTTGTTGCTTTTGTGCGCGTAATCTTTATTCTCTTTTAAATTGCCATTGTTACTCGGGTTAGCTATAGTTGGAAGCTACCATGCTTGTCTTTTCTTAGTCATATTTTCCACAGATTCCATTTTCCCAATTCCTTATAACTTGTTTACCAGTCTCATATGTCGTACTGATTTTGCTGTGTTTACAGTAATTGCTCGGTAAATGTTACTGAACTTAGGGGTGGCCAGAGATATGACACGTGGTTGCCTCTTCAAAATATTAAAATGGGAAGACTACATCTCGCAATAACTTGAAGATAACGCTAAGGTAATCTATTATACAATCCACTGGTTGAAAGGTAAAATTCGGGAGGTTTTAATTTACAATCTTGCATTAAATTATTATTATGAGTTAAAATCTGCAGAGAAACTAAAAATGAATCTGTGAACGGTTTACACAGGGAAGTGATGATGCAGTTGATGCTGAAGCATTAAACAAAGAAGATATACAAATTTCCTTTGCAGCTAAAGATGTTGATAATGGTTCATTCTCCCCTATGTCTTCGAAGAAGTCTCCAACCCTGCCGGATCATTTAGAACCGATAGATGTCGAGGGACAAGAAGAAACTAGGATATGGGTCCATCACCCTGGAAGTGAAGTGTCGCAAACTTGGGAACCTAGGAAAGGGAAAGATAGAAGTCTTGAGACACATATTCATGTATTGCCTAACGGTTCTTTTGGCGACACCATTTCAGCAGCATCAGGATCCATTAAAAGTGATGACAGCAGTTCTGAAGAAAATCCTAATTCGAAGAATCGAGCCAACATCGTTAAGCAGGGTTTAAGGAAGATCGGTTATGTATTTCAGAGGAGTCCCAAAAGTGAGGGTTACTCGGGCAGCTTCAGAGAGGTGGTTCCTTCTCCCCATGAAAACCTCAGAGCAGTAAATGACAAGGATGTTCTGGTGAAGTTTGTTGTTGATGACAATCTTTCAGATGATAAGGCTTCAAATGAGGGAAGCTTGAGTCCTGGGGGAAGCAGTGCAGAAAGCCCTAGAAAAATGAAAGGTATGGCAAAGAGCATCCTAAAACATGCCGGGAATTCCGCTAGTAGCATAAAACATGTTTTTTCTAAAGGGTCAAAAAATCTCGCAATCTATCAGCCATGGAAGAACAAGAGTATGCAATTGAATCTGACTCTGACACGATGATGATGATGACGATTCTTCGTCATCCCCCGGAGTCGATAGAACGGCAGTTCTTTCCAATCACATATCCAACTCCAGTGGCAATGATGATCCACATGATGCTTAGAACTAGGAGCATGTCATTCTAGCAGATTCAAACAACCAATTGAATCCTGAAACAAATGTCAAGGAACAAGTAGAGAGAATGACTGTTGAAGGCCATAACAAAATAGATGGCAATGAGGTTGACAGTCCCGTTAAGCTCGATAATGGAACGAACGAGCCAATCCCAAAAGCAAAATTCTTCTGAAGGAAACTTGGAATTTGAGAAAAAAGTAGAAGACACTCCTCAGACTGATACTAATGTTTAGGTTCAACTGAGGCAAGAACATCCACTGATATAAACAAATAAAGACTTCTGAGTTTTGAAGAACAGTGCCATGGTACATCAATATAGAGTTTTAGGTGGATAAGAAATAAAAAAATTGTAAATATAGAGGATTAAATGTGAAATTATATAAATTATTTTTATTTCAGTGGTTAAAATACAAGTTAAGTAATGGTTTAGGGACTATTTAAGTAATTTATCATTTTTTTATTGTGTCAGATCACTCTTCCGTTTAGATTTAACGGCTGAGTGACTAGAAGTTTACGTCCCGAAAACGTTTGGGACCTTACTGGTCATTTTTCAAATTTGGAGACTAATTCTGTACTTAGTATAAACATAAGTGACTTCTGCAGTAGTTTACCTTTTTTTAACTATTTGGAAGGGTATACATGTTTGGACACCACAACGAAATTGTATGAAAATGCAATCGTTATTCTCGTGTAATTATTAGAAATTTTCATTTTTTAAACATGTTTGATAAATACATTGTAATTATATCTTAATACTTCATATAATGTTTAGTTGTACAAATTGTAATTACACAGTTATATGAGTTTAAATTATAAATATTATTAATTATTAAAAAAAATCTTAAACCCTACAAAAATTTATAAATATTAAAGTAACCATTCAACAATAAAGTTACTAAGGTTGAAAAATAATGTGTTATAGATATGGGTTAGGGTCAACTTACACTGTGTAAAACTCAATTACTTTTACACAGTTTTTGGACCGTTAGATGATGGTAATTAATGGCTCAGATTATTTCCTTGTTTTTTTTCCCAAGTGATAATCTTCACATTTTTTACTGTTAATCCCATTCATCCATTTCCCTTATCCAATGGTCCTAAATTAGTGTAAAACTCACCATGTAACTTGATCTCATCCCTATATATATATATATATATATATATATATATATAAATGTAATACATATTACAAAATTTTAACATGCATCAATGATAATAATAAATTGTAAATTGATGTTGCAACTTGCAAGGATATAAAAATAAATAATGTATATAAACTTCACGTAATAAGAAAGCTAAAGTTCTAAGTTCATCTTAGAAAAAAAGAAGCGTGCATACGAGTTACGACTAAAGTTATTTATAATAAAATTATAATACAATGATAGTAATATTAAATCTTAATGTGTGAACTAATAATAATTACTCATAATAATCAAACACATCTTTTAGCATGGAAATGAAGATATGATCTTTGTATGTGTTAGATACTCGTATATGACTCTCACACCCGAGTCTTGAGTATCATAATATTAACATCGGGTTGTTGTAACTGATAAGAATTAGAAGAACCAGCTAACCTCAATGAAAGTTTTCTTGCAAAACGCTGCAATATTGGCCACAGAATAGCTAAAATATTAAAACTTGCGCAAGAAGATTGATTTGCGAGTGGCTAAGCTTTGGGTATTTTTTTAGACTAAAATTGGAAGATTTGTTTTTTTTGTGCGTTTTACAGCATTTATCCGATGAACTGATATATTGAAAAAAAAGGAAACTTTTCGTTTTAACTCAAATAATTAAGATGATGATTAAATTAATAGAGTCTAGACCAAATTGATAGAAATGTGTAAATTTTGAGATTAAAACTGTTATTATTCCAATTAAAAATAAGCCACATCATCAACTATGTTAAGTTTTAGGCTTAATAGGCAAATATGTGCCCAAACTATGCTCTCTTTTTTCTCAGTTAGGTGCCCAAACTAATTTTTGGGCCAAATAGGTGCCTAATGTTTCATTCTGTGACCCATTTAAGGTTCTCCGTTAATTCTCAACGTGTCATCTCTTGAAAATTCCAAAATTATATTAAAAATTAATACAAAATAAAAATAAAAATATATCATAAAAATTTAAAATATTCCCCAAATCCCTAAACCCCAAATCCGACCACTCCCGCCGACGTTGGCCTCGTTGCTAGCGACGAAATAAAGTGTCTTTCCCTCGCCGAACAACCTACACGTCGTTCGTCGTTTGTCCTGCCGTCGTCCGTCGGAAATCGTTCGAAGGAACCATTCGACAATTTCGACGTTTTACACTGCGTTAGTAGATTTCTGGCGACAAGATGGTGGGAGAAATGGTCGTTGATGGTCCGGCGACTGATGTTGTGGGCGACGACGTGACAATTGGCGGCGGAATCGACCCAAATCAAAATTTAGGTTTTAGGGAGTTGGGGATTTTGGAGTTGTTTTGTGATATGCGGAAAATT
Organism: Hibiscus trionum; assembly: GCA_030270665.1. Lineage (NCBI taxonomy): Eukaryota > Viridiplantae > Streptophyta > Magnoliopsida > Malvales > Malvaceae > Hibiscus > Hibiscus trionum. The sequence goes on from BSYR01000016.1 coordinate 5,948,722, forward strand.
TAGAGATTTTCTGAAAATTAAGTAACTTTATTTATTTTTAATATAATTTTAGAATTTTTAGAAGATGACACGTGTCTTTTAACGGTGAGAATTAACGAAAAACCTTAAATGAGTCACAGAATGAAATGTTAGTCACCTATTTGGTCCAAAAAATAGTTTGGTCAGAAAAAATGGTATAGTTTGGGCACCTATTTGACGGTTAAGCCTAATTTTAAATAGCCATGGTACAAAAATAAAATAAAAACATAACGTTAGATACTATTTTACTAAAAATATAGTTGGGTACAAAAATTATAACGCATGAATAATTGTAGTACTAAATATATAGTTTTTTTCTATTTTAGAATTCAAATTATTAATACTTTTATTATTACCTTTTGACACTCGCGTTAATATTTTATTTTTGTAACATAAATTATAAAATTAATATATTATGATGTAAATATGTTCTTATAATATTATATAATTTAATTTTGTATTAATATATTTTTTCATAAAATAAATATAATCAATTCCAATTATAGTTTAAATTAATATCATTTTTGCCATTAATATAACGAAAATCAAGAAAAAAATGATGCAATTAAAAAGAAGTTGGGCTCGAGTTCAAGATTATAAGACCGTTCATAAATAGCCGTTACGGGCCGGCCTGTGATTATGAAGTACAATAAAAGAGCGGTTTAAAAGACTAAAACGCGGTGGTTGAGAGTGAAAGAAAGAGAGACGCTTCTCTTCTTAGGAGTTTTAAAAATAAGGGTAAACTATACCATTGACCACCATACTTTGGTTAATGTATTTAAATGACCACCTTAAAAAAATTGACTCAATTGACCACCTAAACTATTGAAATTGGATCAATGTGACCACCGGCCGTTAATGGGCTAACGGAAGGTGACGTGGCAGTTAAAAAATTAAAGGTATAATCACACATTTGGTCCTTATTATTTACACATTCTTTCAATTTAGTCCTAATTTTAAACTAATAAAATTAATTAATTAGGTGGTGACACGTGTCAACACCTTATTGTTGGAATTTAATTATTTATATTTGATTAATAAATAATTTTCCTCCTCCAATCAGGTGGTGACACGTGTCACCACCTATTTAGAGGAGAAAAATTAAATCCCCAAACTTGCTCTGGCTGGGAAGCGAACCTGGGTTTAAGGGGTTTAAAGGCAGCACCTTAACCACTGCACCAAGCACATGATTGTGCTAAAAATCACCAATTATATTATATGTCTTATTGTTTGTTACCATTCAAATTCATCTTCTTCCTCATCACTCCACATAATCCAATCGCGTTAATATAGAGCAAAAATTGAGGATTGGCTGCATGGGAGCCTGCTGGAGCTCAAGAGTGGTTGGAAGTAAGTGGTTAAGTCATTGATACGAGTATGCTCTTAGTTTTCATATGTTAATGATGGTTCCTTCTTTGTTGTTCTTCTTCAGATGCTTAATCCCACTGAATTCTTTGCCGATATAGTCATCAAACATGAATACGTTGAGAACACAACATCTTCAATCCATGCCTTGGTTCTGTTTAAGAAGTTATACCCTGGGCACATGAAGAAAGAAATCAAGAATTTCATTACGAATGCCTCACGCTACCTCGAAGATATACAAATGCATGACGGTTCATGGTATGCGCCCATTCATGACTCATTTTCGAAGAAAATCATTAGAGTTGAATCATATTAAACACTTCAACAGGTATGGCAACTGGGGAGTGTGCTTCACAAACGGTACATGGTTTGCACTCGAGGGGCTTGCAGTGGCAGGCAAAACATACACCAACTGTGTAGCTATTCGCCGAGGCGTTCAATTCCTACTTAGCACCCAGAAAGAGAATGGTGGGTGGGGTGAGAGCTACAAGTCATATCCCGACAAGGTAAATCCGTCCCGTCCCATGTTTGACATATGACATTGTTTTAGTTAGTACTAATATTTATGTGGTTGGTGGTGCAGGGATATGTGCCACTGGAAGATGGAAGATCAAACTTGGTGCACACAGCATGGTCTATGATGGGTTTGATTCATGCCGGACAAGCGGAAAGAGACCCGAGGCCTCTGCACCGTACCGCAAAACTGATAATCAATTCTCAGTTGGAAGATGGTGACTTTCCCCAGCAGGTGCTAGCTAATTCTTGTGTATAACTTTACTTGGCATATTTAGAAGACATTATTTATAGAAATCATTTGAATTTGACAAATGGATTATGTGGAGTGATGAGGAAGAAGATGAATTTGAATGGTAACAAACAATAAGACATATAAAATAATTGATGATTTTTAACACAAACATGTGCTTAGTGCAGTGGTTAAGGCGCTGCCTTTAAACCCCCTAAACCCAAGTTTAATTCCTAGCCAAAGCGAGTTTGGGGATTTGATTTTTCTCCTCTAAATAGGTGGTGACACGTGTCACCACCTGATTGGAGGAGGAAAATTATTTATTAATCAAATATAAATAATTAAATTCCTCTAATAAGGTTTTATTAGTTTAAAATTAGGATTAAATTAAAAGAATGTGTAAATAATAAGGACCAAATGTGTGATTATACCTTTCACCTTCCGTTAGCCCATTAACGGCTGGTGGTCACATTGATCCAATTTCAATAGTTTGGGTGGTCAATTGAGTCAATTTTTTAAGGTGGTCATTTTAATACATTAACCAAAGTATGATGGTCAATGGTATAGTTTACCCTAAAAATAAAAATAAAGATCGCGGGAAGTATTAAGCGTGAAGATGAAGCTGATTTCAAGTGACTTTTCTTTTATCCTGATTTACATCTTCATGTTCTCAAATTCCAATCCTACTATATTTTTGCCCTAATCTGACCCTTTTTTTATTTGATTTTCTTTTTATCTTAGAAGAGGTCGACATGCCTCAATTTTCAAATGTGTTATCACTCTTCGAGTCTCAGTGACAATCGTGAGCTGAGTTTTTTGGTACGTTATTTCTCAAATATAGCTTTATTACTTTTATCCCTTTTGGGTTTCCTGGGATTTTTGAGTAATTTTTGGATGATTTTGTTATATATTTCTTTTCAAGATGTGTTCCCTTTGGGGCACTCACATATTTATATTTTAAACTGTTTTCATGCTTTTGAATTTGGTTGTTTGCTTGATTTCTCTTTTCCATTAGTTTGATGATAATTCATTGTCTTCACCCCTATTTGTTGTATTTATTTTGATTTTTTTAAACTATTGATCCTTTTTCTTTCCTATTTTCAAAAAATGTATTTATTTATGATTCTTTGGCATAAAGATTAGGGATGACTTAGGTATGTGAAGAGCAGAAGTGACTCACAGTTGAAAGGTAGTAGTAGTTGGAATGATGTTAGTTCTTTCCTATTTTCAAGATGTGTTCCCTTTGGGGCACTCACATATTTATATTTTAAACTGTTTTCATGCTTTTGAATTTGGTTGTTTGCTTGATTTCTCTTTTCCATTAGTTTGATGATAATTCATTGTCTTCACCCCTATTTGTTGTATTTATTTTGATTTTTTAAAACTATTGATCATTTTTCTTTCCTATTCTCAAAAATGTATTTATTTATGATTCTTTGGCATAAAGATTAGGGATGGCTTAGGTATGTGAAGAGCAGAAGTGACTCACAGTTGAAAGGTAGTAGTAGTTGGAATGATGTTAGTTCTTTCCTATTTTAAAGATGTGTTCCCTTTGGGGCACTCACATATTTATATTTTAAACTGTTTTCATGCTTTTGAATTTGGTTGTTTGCTTGATTTCTCTTTTTCATTAGTTTGATGATAATTCATTGTCTTCACCCATATTTGTTGTATTTATTTTGATTTTTTTAAACTATTGATCTTTTTTCTTTCCTATTTTCAAAAATGTATTTATTTATGATTCTTTGGCATAAAGATTAGGGATGCCTTAGGTATGTGAAGAGCAGAAGTGACTCACAGTTGAAAGGTAGTAGTAGTTGGAATGATGTTAGTTCTTGTAAGCCTGAAAGTATGTCTAATGGCCAGCCGATTGTCCCCTGTTATTTTATAGCTTGGAGTTTATTTAATGATACCTATAATTTCTCCATCAACAATCAGAAATTGGCGGTGAACAAGAGGTGTATCTCCTGGAAAAGTGACAGGGATAGTAAATTTGAAAATGATGTATTTCTTAGAAAATTTTAAAATGGAACCCTTACAGGTGATAAAATCTTGATCCAACTGTCCCGGTAAGCTTTCGTCTTCCCATCTGACATTATTATTCAGTTATATTGTTTTGTTTTATGCTCTATATAGTTTATTCAACAACTAAAGATTTAGAATGAAAATACCAAATACAAAATCTCAGAATAAGTACTGAGGGAACACTGTGGACTCTTAATTACAAAATCCCAGCACTCAAGTCTCAATTTTCATAAAAAAAACCCGCACACGTGGTTGGAAAATTCTTTGAAACTCCTTCATACCTGCATTGAATTACTTCTCACAAGATGCTTGAAAATTAAAATTTCTTTTATCTGCACTCAAGTTCATTGATTTGTATGATGCATATATATTTTTTATATGCAAAAGCAATATGATGAGTAACAATTTACATGATGAGGGTTACTCTTTATCGAGGTAAAGATAAATAATTAAGATGCCTATAATGTCCAATTTTTTATATAGATTTATATTGAGGCTTTGGAACATGATTTTGAGTATTAGAGGCTTCTGAAATTGAGGGGAATGTTGTTTATATTATTTTTTCAACTTGAACCCATATGATTTGTTTGATACCAATATATTTTATCTGCAAAAACTATATGATGAATAACTATTTACTTGATGAATGTTACTCTTTATCAAAGTAAAGGTAAATTACCTAAAAACCTTGTTGTCTATTATATATATATATATATATATATATATATATATATATATATATATATTCAAATTAGTCTTTGGAGATTGTTTTGAACATTAAGGTCTCCTGAAATCGAGAACAATACTATTCTGATTTTTGAAGCATTTTACTACATCTTTTCTGCGTGCTTCACAGGTTTTTCCTTCTATTACTAATATCTCACAAGTTGCTTAAAAATTAAATTTTTTTTTCAACTTATGCTCGCATGATTTCTATGAAATCTATACTTTTTATCTGCAAAAAAACAATATGATGAGTATCAATTTACTTGATGAGAGTTACTTTTTATCAGGGTAAAGGTATTTAGATACTTTACTGTCCATTTTAAATGTAGATTCATTTTGAGCATGTGGAACATGGTTTTGAGTATTATGGGCTCCTAAAATTGAGGAGAATATTCTTGTGATTTTTGAAGCATTTTCGTACAGTTTATCTCTGTTCTTTAAGACTATTTCCTTCTATTACTAATATCTGGCAAGTTGCCTAAAACTCAAATATTTTTTGCAACTTCAGCTCGCATGATTTGTACGCTACTCATGCACTTTATCTGCAAAACCAATGAGTGACTGTTTACATGATTAGGGTTATTCATTGTTGAGGTAAAGATAAATTATATGATACCTATATGTTTTTTCTGTAAAAAATAATTTGAGTAACTATTTAAATGATGAGGGTTACACTTTATCGAGGTAAAGTTATACTATCTTCACACCTTCACTGCCTATTTTAGATATATATTCATGTTGAGTTTATGGAATATTGTTTTGAGCATTAGGGGCTTTTAAAAGTGTTTTCTGTGACAAAGTTATTGTTCATCCAATAAACTTTGTAACCAGATTCCTTCACAAATTCCAAGTGCAAAGGACTTAAATTCAGTTTCGTAACTTTTGATTGAAATAATAAGTCAATAACTTTTTCTATTTGATTTTCACCTCATAATCTAAGTTTACCCAGTAGGAACTTCCATCTTGCAAGCCAATTCTCACATCAAGATAGGTGGGTTTTTAGGGTTTTACTGAGTCCGAGCCCAGAAACAATAGTTCCATTGTAATTTGATGGCGTTAACTGAAAATTGTTTTTACTAAAACCTGGCATTTTTCAGTTTTGTCTTCCTTTTTTGCATTGGTTAAGCTTTAATTTTTTTATCAGGTCGTCAAAATCATAAACCGTTATGAAACTGAATATGTGGCACAAAACATCAGAAACAATAAGGTCTCATTCATACCGAGTGATGCAAACAAAACATGCACTAGAAGATTGACAATAGGTTTTTTATATACCATCTATCAACAGAACATTGAATAATGGAAGCATGCTATATACAAGAAAGCACGTATTAAAGTTGAGTGCTTTTCTTATGTCCTTTCTGCAAGTGGGCATTTATAAAGAAATTAAATTCCAATAAGATGCTTTTTTCCAAGTCCCAACCAATGGTCTATAGTGTCAAATATTAGGATATGACTGATCATAATTAACTCCTGCAGTTAAATGAAAACTGATATATCTTCTTACCATTCTGTTGTTACTTTTACAAGGTTCAGAAGCTCATGAAGCAACCTATCATACAATATTTTAACTACAGTAGTTGTTTGTCAAAATATATAACAATAAAATATTCAATGAATAAACCACCTCTAGATTTTCTCAGCATGTCGTTTGAAAATTTATCTTTGAAGGAATGGTGGGGTCTATGAGTTATGTAGGAATGACTGTAGTTAGATCTTATAAAGTTTTATGCATTGCTAGATTCTTTTATTGGTTCGAGATGTCCCCTTTGAGGCACTAGATATTTATATTTTAAAGTTTAAAACATTCTCATGTTTTTTTAGGATTTTGAATTTGGTTGTACTTTGATTTCTCATTTTCATTAGTTTGATTGTTGTATTTATTTTGATCTTTTTCATAAAAAAAACGCACATGTGGTTGGAAAACATTTTCATCAAGGAGCATTTGTTGTATGTTACAAAATGCTTAAAAATTAAAAATTCTTTTATCTCAACTTGATGACATTTTATATGCACTTTATGATCTTTTCCTTCTAGAATTAATGTTTGCCACCTCTTACAAGATGCTTAAAAATTAAAAATTCCTTTGCAACATCATCTCATATGATTTGTATGATGCATATATATTTTTTGTTTGCAAAAGCAATATGATGAGTAACAATTTACATGATGAGGGTTACTCTTTATCGAGGTAAAGGTAAACAATCTAGATGCCTATATTGTCCATTTTTTATATAAATTCATGTTGAGGCTTTGGAACATGATTTTGAGTATTAAAGACTTCTGAAATTGAGGGGAATGTTGTTTAGATAATTTTTTTAACTTCAACTCATATGATTTGCTTGATACCTATACGTTTTATCTGCAAAAACTATATGATGAGTAACTATTTACTTGATGAAAGTTACTCTTTATCAAAGTAAAGTTAAATTACCTAGAAATCCTGTTGTCTATATATATATATTATGATTTTTAAAACATTTTACTACAGCTTGTTTGCATGCTTCACAAGGTTTTCCTTCTATTACTAATATCTCACAAGTTGCTTAAAAATCAAAACCTTTTTCAACTTGTGCATGCATGATTTTTATCTGCAAAAATAATATGATGAGTAACTATTTACTTGATGAGAGTTATTCTTTATCGAGGTAAAGGTATTAGGTACCTTACTGTGCATTTTAAATGTATATTCATTTTGAGCATGTGGAACATAGTTTTGAGTATTAGAGGCTCCTAAAATTGAGGAGAATATCATTGGTATTTTTGAAGCATTTTTGTACAGTTTGTGTAGAAAATAATCTAAATGCCCATCGATGTTTAATAACTGATATTACTATTCCCTACTTTTAATCTCATCTATCCAATGGTCATGGATTTGTGTAAAACTAATTGAATTTTACACAATGTAATTGGATCTCATCCCGTTAAGCAGCAAGAACCGAGCAGATGCCAATGAATTTGTAGAATCCAAATGTAACATCTCGACTCGGTTGTCACAATTTGGGCCTCAAGCCCAACCCAAAGCCATAAAAGTTTTGCAACTAGATTTAGCCTAAAAACATTCACTCATAGAATCCATTAAGATTGAATATTTCATAGTATATAAATTGACTAAAATGTTACATAGGAGCTCCGTTTAAAATGCATAATTTAAAGCATTCGACTCACAAGTTAAAATCTCAAAATAAGAGTTTCAATACAACATAGGGACCTATGAATACATAGCTCAAATAATCTAAGTATTGTACTCGAACGACAAGTCGATGCTGAGATCCTACTCTAATGGTGCTCCAACGATGCACGTCAACCTACTGACATGCGAACGAAAACAACAATTTCGAATGTTGAGCTAACAAAGCTCAATGGATACACTCTCACTCAACCTACTCTCACTCAACCATGCTAAACGCATAGCTAACAAAGCTCAAAGGATGATATCATGGCAATACATATAACAACATTGGCGCTACCACTAGCCGCCTAAACGCATAGCAACAAAGAAGAAGTATTAACCTCACACAACACATATACATCATACCAACAAACCTGGAGTGAGACTTTGTGCCACACAGCTTCGGGAACGTACACCCATGCTCGAAATTTTTCGTCGAGCATCTTCAAATGAGACCCGGTGTCACACAGCTTCAGGAACGTACATTCGGCAAACTAAAACCATGGTGTTGCAACACACTCTCATTCTCACTGGGTATCCAGATCCCACTAAACAAGGTAACTCAACCATACGCATGCCCTTTCGTGGCATACAACAAATATTTGATCCATCAAGGATCCTTATTGTTCAATACAAACAAACCACCCAAGGTTTTATTAAGTTATTACTCATTATGTACGTATATGAGGTTAGATTCTCGGTTTCTCAATTTTACTATTCATTATACCACATTAGAAGCTCATTGAGCCTTAGTTCTCGAATTATAGGTCCCTCGAGCTCAAAATATATTTTTCGGGAAGATTGCCTATAGGGTATCGATACCCTCACACGCGTACTGATACACCCTTCAGGGTACCGATACCCATCCAAGCGTATCAATACTAAGCTTCACACTCACAGGGTTTTGACTAGTCAACCCGTCTCGATACACGAGGTCGTGTACCGATACACCCTCAAGTGTATCGATACCCATTTTGGGTACTTGAATTTTATGGAACATGGGTACCAATACCCCTTTAGGCGAACTGATATGCCCTTCAAGGAAAGCTTGATTTCGGCCACAATGACACGTGGTACCGATATGCGTTCAACTCGTATCGGTACTCGAACTCAGAACTCATTTTTTGAAGTTCGTAGAACACTTCTCATGCCCAAAGCCAATTCTGAGCACACATTAATGCTTTAATCGTCTCCAGAAGTATTCGACTACGATGAGGACCAATTACTCGTCCACTCGTGCTGAATACAGATTCTGATGGGACAGTAGAGACATGAATGCTCAAAATATCCCTTGCTACTTTTTGGAGAGCTGGATAATTGTTTCCATTTGTTTTCCACCAATTAAGAATATCAAAATCATCAAGTGGTATGTTGGCAGCTTCTAAGTACTTGTCCAAATCAGATTTTTATGGAGTTTCGTCATTATCTTGCTCTACAAATTCTGCAAACCCATTTAACATTGTTCATTTCCCCTTGGTACTGAAAAATTAATAGGTTTTGCTTTGCTCTTACTAGCTTGGCTCTTGCTATTCTTATGTCCATACTCATCCACCAATTCACGTATAAAATCTTGAATTCTATCAATCTCAGTTTGGACAGTAAGCTCATCATAAATTTTAGCAAAATAAAAACGAATTAGTTTCAACTTGAACTTGGATCAAGTATAGTCGCCACTCCCATAAGACCATTAACATCAGCCCAATACTTGTTGTACTTCACTAACATTACTGGCACCATCTTTCTTATATAATCACAAGGTGATGACAGCCAATTCGACATAGCTATTCTAATCCCACAAATACATGGAAAATAATTATTTGTTGTGGGATACTTGGAAGCAGAAAATACATGCGTAATATCATTAAACACTTCCAATAGTTCATAAATTTTCTCCAACTTATCCCAATCCTCATTGAGTGGCAGATTCTTAAACAAATTTTTACGGCCACTTAAGACAACAAATACCTCATTATACTTTAAAGCAACCATAAGCATGTCATATGTCGAATTCCACCTAGTCTTGCAATCAAGTTGTGACTTTTTTGTCCATCCCGGAACTGCTTGCTTAGCTACTTGTTCAAATTTTTGATATATTTTATCTGAAGCAGTCTAAAATGCAACACTATCTCTAATTCTATCAAGACCACTTTTTATCACAGCACTCAACCCATCTTGAACAATCAAATTAAGTATGTGAGCACAACAACGCATATGAAGAAAACATTCATGCAACATACGTGATCCATAAGGAAACTCTTGACGTAAAATATCAATCATAGCATCATTAGTTGTGTAGTTATCCACAGTTATAGAAGACAATCTAATATCAATATTCCAAGAGTGAATGCATTCTTTCAAATGTTCAGCAAGAACCTCAGCTGTGTGAGGAGTCGGGACACACATAAACCTATCACATTAATGTGACATGCATGAACAAATGAAATAAAAAGAAGTAAAATGAACATAAAAAAAAAACAAGTAAAGGAAATAATGTTACCTAAGTATTCAACTTTGGAATTTTCATCCATTGTCAATAAAGTGTGCCGTGACAGCCATGTATCCCTTTTTTGATTGCTTGAGGCCCACATGTCGGTAGTCAAGGCGATCCTACTATTCGTTTTCCTCAACAATACACTTATGCTCTCTTTTTCAGCCTCATATCTTTACAAGATGTCTTTCTTGGTTGTATTGCGACAAGGAACTTTGAAGCCCGGTTGAAGTGTCTTAGAGTACTTTCGAAAGCCGTAATGCTCAACAATACTAAGGGGGTATTCATGCAAAATAATTATTTCTGCCAAGTCTCTTCTCCCATGATCTTGGTGGAATTCATATGGTGCCAAGGAAAGAGTGTCATTTGAACCACCATCTTTAGCTTGTGTTCCAAATAACCTTGTTTGTTGAATATTCAAGCATTTTTTGACACATTTCTTTATATGCTCGGTTAAGTGACATGTCCCTGCTCTTGGTCCTCCAGCAAGTTCCTTATTGCGGTAGTTACATTCAACTTTTACTTATTCTCCAACTCGCTTTCTTGTAAAATGAGTCCAAATTATTGATGTATGCCTCGTAGTTAAAGGAAGAATCACGGAATCTACAGCATTAATTTGCTTTGGGCTTTTGTCATCATCCAAAGAAATTGGGGTAGAACTTAATGTAGTGGATGGTTTTGAGATTGATAGAAATGAGGTGGTAGTAGTATTTTTTCACTTTCGTCTGCCATTATGCATCCTGCAATTATAAATACAATAAAATTATAATGATTCAAATTCATATGAAATTATTTCTCAAAACTAATACTAACAGTATACATAAAACAGTAAAAAGGCTATAATAGTATGCAAATTTGACAAAAGGAATGACTAGAAATTTTCATGGCAAAACTAACTAAATTTTCATTACTTTATATTCTCCGACTTGAAAGAAATCACACATTTCTAATCAAATTGTTAACAAGTGTCTTTATAAAAAATTATTAGTAATATATGTCAATAATAAAATAAATCAAAGTCTGCTTATCTAAATTGACACACCAATCTTTCCTTGTCTTTATAAACAAAACAAAACATCCTAACAAATTTAAGGCTCATTCTCTACTCTAGGACGTGTGTGTGCGCGTGGATTATGAAGGAACAGATAAATGATAAAACTAACAATCACACTGCAAATCTGATAAGTTTTACAGTATGAAGCTTGTCATGAGGTTACCGAAAGAAATTTTGTTCTCTAGAGGGAAAATATACAAATTCTTAGACACATATAAAGCATGGAATTCAATCATAATATGTAACCAAAGTACCAAACTCTTTAATTCCTAATACTGATATTTTTTAAGAAATTTCAAGCCTAATTAGTCATTCACATCTTGCCATTACAAGCAAACAAATTTTTCCCATATTTCAAATAGTTAGTTAGATAATGCCAATATTTACACAAGAGCATCGAGTTGATTATTTGGCTTGTGGGCTTCCATACAAACAAACAGACACTTCCTAGTTGGGAAAATGAACAAGTAATATTTTCTTGTCTTTATAAACAAAACACACATCATCTACGAATCTACGGTGAAAATAAAAGTGGGTAAGTGTTTCACCGGTGAAACAAGATGTTTATATAGAAATGGGTTTTGGATAAAGATGTTTATAGAATTTTTTTAATTTCATCAGTTAGAAAGAGTTAGAACAGTGTGGTGAAACACTTACCAGGATCGCGGAGGAAAAGAATGATATCGAGGACAAACACCGAACACTGGTGAAGGGAGATCTAGAACGAGAAAGTGATCGGGAAAGTGAGACGAAAAAAATCTAAAATGACGACAACAATGGGGTAAAGAATGTTTTTACCTAAATATTGGTTAAATTACAAGTAATATCCTATAAAATTTTAGGATTTATAGAATATTTTGTGAAATTACATCTAAATTCATAATGGTCCAAATTTTAATATGGCGGGTGCGGAGGGGGGGTAAGGTCTTAAATCCACCACCTACCCACTACCCGCGGCGGGTATGACTTTTTATATCCACAACTGCCATCTACCCACCAAACTCATACCCATCCCCACCCCAACTAGGGCGGGTGCGGTACGGAATCCACGAAACTGTATTCGTCTGCCATCCCTACAAGCATTCAAGCAACCAATTTATCATTCTAGCAACAAGGGAAGCACATTAATAATTTCCAAGAACACAAGGGAGTTAGTAGTGTATTAATCTTGATGATAAGCTGCAAACGAAGCTCCAAGCCAACACCTCAAGCCCTCCTCGTCTCTTGAGCCTTGGAAGCTTCCACAACCTCTTTCACTACAAAAAGATGTTGTAAAACAAGTTACAACGTTGCTGGAAACTTAAAATATGAAAAAGGAAGGATTCAATAACAAGAAACGAAGTCAAATCTTCCATTCATATTCTTCCCCTTCAACCCTCACAAAACACTCATTTTCCAACCTCCACTGAACTCAACCATTCATACATTGATAAATAGATCCTTAAAAGATGATCAACTTTCTTCAAGCCTAAAATTTGGGAATCTAACTCTAAACAAAAAAGACTCATCCTTTCACTATGTGGGAGAGTAAGGGATGGCTGCAAGTGTGTAGAGAAGAAGAAGGAGGTAGGAGACAAGGTGATATCACCAATCCTCTTTTTTGCAGCCACCTTAAAGAATTCTCGACCCTTTTCCTATTACAAATAAGGGGATAGATTACTTTATTACCCTTTTCTCCTCTTCCACACACACAAGCAAGGCCCAACAACTCAAAAGAACCCACAAGGAAGCCCATTAAGCCTCCAATGGCCCAATTTCTCAGCCCAACACGCGGGGCTCAAGATTTAGGTTAAATCGACCCACGAATTCTGAAATCTAGGTTGTTACACCAAATCTCCATTGGCCAGTGTGATCCCTCCCTACTCCACCACATGCGGTTCTATCGTCGCTCAGATTACAAGCGTCATCCATATTCACTTTAACCCAATCAATATGTAGGCATGACCAAATTGCAGGGTCTGTTGCCAATATAGTAGACGAGTGAACACTGGTCGCATATTGAGATGACGTAGAAGACAACATCTGAAGTCGGCCATTACGTTTTGAGACTGTCCCAGTCTCCTCTATCGGATTATCAAACACCATCACATTTTGTGAGAGCCACAAGTTTCAGAGAATTGATCCAAATAGAAGATCTCAATCTTGAGAATTTATGTCGAACTGTCGCGATTTCTTAATATTCAACAGGATCCACGACTTGAAATCTCTAGAAAGGAAGTCAGATAACTTGTCATGTGAAACCAACGATTGCCAGATCCAAATTTGGGTTGAGTTTTGATTTGATTTGATTTTTATTTTATAAATTATAATTTTTATCTTATAAAATATAATGATTTGATCATCACGTGTTTTTTGCATATATTCTTAACCATTTCAAAATGCACACACCTTGTAGATAAAGTGATTTAAATCTCGCTATCTTAGAATGAACATCATCCATTTTTTATTGAGACCACTTGTTAGGTTCCGTATGGAGACAATTAAAATCATTCAATGCAATATATAGATACCATTATTATAAATACACACAAAATTAATTATAATAATACATAACCAAATTGATGATCAGAATCTACCTGAATAAAACCTAGGGACGAAACTAAAAAATTTAGTTTGAAGTATTAATATTTAAATTTTTTATGAATTTTTTTTAAGTAGATGAAAACAAACAATAGGTGTCAATTTTTTTTAAGGTGTGTTAATTTTTTTTAAGGTGTGTTAATTTTATTTTTAATATTATTTTATATTAAATTTATAGAGAAAATTTTCCCTTTAAAATATTTGGAGTGTCATTTGACACCTCTAGCTAAATGATGTCCCCGTCATTGATAAAAGTTAAAACCCATGAATAGTTAAAGATGAAAAACCTACCCATATATTTTACAATTAAAATATGCTTCAAGTTCCTTTATTCTTCATACATTTAAAATTTAGTTTTTCATTTGCTCTGCCGTACTTATAAGGAATTTTTAAGTTCTTAGTATTTCGTCTGCGATGACTTTTGGTCGTTTTACTGGTTTTATATATAAATAAAATTGATCTTTGTTTATGAATGTTTTATTTTTAAATTTTTTTCTTATTTTTTTTATTTTACTAAATTTATATTACATTTGTTTTTATAGTAGTCCTTTCGTCTGCTTTTATGATAATTCTTTCGTCTGTTTTTATAGCAGTTATAGTCTATCTTTGTAACAATTGTCTTTCTTTTGACAGTTTAACGTTTGAGTGACGAGTATCAACGAACATTTTTGTCAGCAAAGGCGGCCGATCGATATATGCGTATGATTCCCTTTTGTGGTTGTGTCGATATACCAAGAACAAGTAGCGGAAGAATTTGCTTTCTTCGTAGAGCACTGTGGTCAAAGTAGTTTGTTGGATTTCATTTAGAAGTTTATTCAAGTCCTAAAAAGTGATAGGTTTTGTATTTTAATATCTTTCACACCCTTAGAATTTTATTGTATTTATGTTTACGCGTTCAACTTTCAATGTTTGCGGTGTGTTACCTTTGTAATCCTATCGCTTTGAATATAACCTAGTATATTTAAAAAATAGCTTTTTACTTTTATTTTGGCTTAAATGTAAAATAGGTGCCCAAACTTTGTCACTCTTTTTGCAATATGTGCCAAAAATATTTTTCGATTGAAATAAGTATTTAACGTTTCATTTTTGCTCGTTTTAAAGTCAATATGTCAAAAAAAAGTTCATCACCCAATTAGGATAAAAATCATCTGCCCCTTTTCGGTGCCCCTACTTATGTCCCCAACATTAAAAAACACTATAAAATTAAATTTCAAGCCCTAACCTTAAATTCTAAATCCTAAAACCTACACCTTATACCTTAAAAAAATACACCAAACCCTAAATTCCCTAAGCCCTAACTATAAACCCTAACCTATAACCCTAAACTCTAAACCTAATTTTGAGCGTGAGGGCATAAATAGGGGCACCGAAAAAGGGTAGAAGATTTTCATCCACCCAATTACAAAACAGTCTCACTAAAACCCCGAATCCAAAAATTAATGCCATTGTCATCCTCGATAGCCTCATTAGACCCCATCAACGTTGTCGCCGAGGCTCTCACCTATTTCCCCCAACCACTCATTGTTGGTAACTGGCGGAAGGTGTGTCAATCGAGCGACGGATGATAAATGTAAAAGGCTCTAACCGTTCGACGTTCGATTGACACACTTTTTGAGATTTTGGAGTTTTAGAAATTTAAGAATGTTTTTGAGATTTTGAGTAGTTTTAGATTATTTTTTTAAAAAAAATTATTTTAAAAACAATTATAATTTGGGCACACTATTTTGTAGTTAAACGTTTTATTTTTTAAAATTTAGTTTCTTTATAGTTTACACAAATCTTTTAATTTTAGGGTTTAGAAATTTAGGTTAGGGTTTAAAGTGTAGAATTTAGAATTTATTATTAGAATTTAAAGTTTAAGGTTTAGAGTTTAGGATTTAGGTTTTAGGGTGTTAGAGTTAGGAATTTAGGTTTTAGATTTTATAGTTTAAATATGAAAGGTTGCGCAAATTTTATTACACAATTTATGTATCAAAATATAACCCTTAAAAAATTGTGTTTAATCGTTAGTATGGTTAAAATTATTTTGTTAAATTTAGGTCAATTGGTAGGACAAACGCATAACTTTATGTTAGGGGGACGAACCTATAAATTTTTAGAGAGACGAACTTATAAAATTTTAGGGGGCCGAAAATAGATTCTCAATAGGAAATACATAGAGTATTTCTAAAAAAATTATAAATCATATAAGAATTTCAAATTTTTAGAGGGCAACCGCCCCCTCCAGCCCCTTTTAGGTCCATCCCTAATTAACACATTATTTTTTGGTCACATGGTTGCCACGTCGTATTTTTATTTTAAAATATCAATCATCGAATTTAACAAAAGGATTTTTAACGATGTTTTCTAATTGAATCCATAAAGTAGATGATAGTGTCTGAAAATAAAAATTAGATGACTGAATTCTAAATGTATAAAAAGTGCAGCGACTTGGAGAACATTTTAACCATATTTTACATATTTTATTTTATTGTTTTTTATACTTCAAATATTCTTCTTCTTTTACTTTTCATTTTCAGTTGTACCCAGTTTTCCTTGATCCTCCTTTCTCCATCTTTATTATATATGAAATATCTTTGGTTTTGAAGATCCAATTCTTATTTAACGAATTATTCAATAAAAATCTTATTTAACGAAAGAACAATTAGATAATGGCGAGGATTAGATCGTCGCCATCTTCAAGTAAATTTAGATACTGTAATCCATCGTATTATTTGAAAAGACCGAAGCGTTTGGCTTTGCTTTTGATTCTCTTTGTTTCCGCTACTTTTTTCGTTTGGGATCGTCAAACTCTCGTTAGAGAACACGAGGTAATCTCCTTACTTTTTTTTTCACTCTTTAATTTTATGTATTGCTCTATGTGTGTGTGTTTGGAGAAATCAGGAACGATGAGGTAGTTATTATTTTGTTAAATTGATGTGAAATGAAGGAATTGGAATATATTTTTTTTTCCTGAAGAAATGAGTTAGATTTGTTAGATCATGAATTTGGGACAAATCTGAGAACTAATCAGTATGGACATATCTATAATTCTAATAATGTTAATGGAAGTGGATGAATTTTTATTTTGAAATGATAACTCGTTAATTTGAGAGTTTCGCTCTCTATATATTTGGTAATTTGATGTTGACTTTTGGGAGAATTAATTGCGGTTTGATTCACTATTTTATAGTTGAGAAATTAGCAAAAGATTTTCGAATTTTCAAATGTGGTGTATGAAGCGTTTTGCTTGTGCATTCTGGCAACATCGATTTTTTTGTTTTCTTTTGTTTTTAAAGATGAGTAAAAAAAATTATTTGTATGGACTTGATGGCTTAAAAATGATGTAGATATTTGTTATGAATTCGCAAGAATGATAGGTGAAGGCTGTTGTTTTCATATTCCTTACTTGAAGTGGATACACACTGGATATGAGAGCTATATTCTTTTCAAATGCCTGTGTATAACACATTTCATGCTGACACGCAGGTTGAAGTGTCCAAGTTAACTGATGAAGTGCGCCAATTACAAGATACGGTAAGAGCTCCATTTGTATGCTCAAGTTAAGTATTTTCTCCTACATATTTGAATAAATGTAAAATACCATTTTTCACATTCATTAACCCTTTTCCCCTTCTGGGAGGGTTTTTTGAATTATTGCTGTTGAATGACAAATATTTAGATGAATTTGTTTGGAGACTCTAGATTTAGGCATTATTTTTTAGTTCATGTCAACATATTGTAAAAAATTGTGGGATTAGTGATATGTTCATGAAATAATCTGCATTTCTTCTTTTATTCTGTCTTCATGGATCCTGTTGTGTTATATTGCTCTTAATATGTACCAATGCAGTAAGTTTTGACTAGAAGCATGGACTGAGGATTAAATTTTGGTTCTTTCAGCTGGAGGAATTAAAGAGTAAGGCGGTGCCGGAGGATCCCATTGAAATGCAAAGAAGAGAAAAAGTGAAGGAAGCTATGGTTCATGCCTGGAGTTCATATGAGAAGTATGCATGGGGCAATGATGAACTTCAGGTAGGCTGAATCTTTCTATGTATATTATATCAAGCAGTTATCCTGACTTTTTTCTCGCTTACTATATTTATGGTCATATTACCATAGTTATGATATGTAAAGTAACAAATAGTATCAATGATTTGCTCTACAAACTGGGGTCTTTTTTGCCAAAATTTGCAATTTTGTCTTTGCCTTTATTATTTTTAGCTGTGTTCAGTTTGCATATCAACATTAGGTTCAGTGAACTTGAATATCATTGCAATATGTTTGCCATACTAATTCTGCTTGTCAGAACTTGACTAGCTTACAAACCTTTTTGAGCTTTCTTGAAGAACTTAAAGTGATTGATTTCATGAGATTCGGAGTGCTTGCTCTTCAGTCATATGGAAAATGATATGGCCGTTGCATTCATCACCATGTTTTACATAAATATCTGTTAGCAATAAAATCTCACTTGAAAGGAAGTGTCAAAGAGTCGAATGTGAACAATTTAGAAAATAATTCAAAAGTTTTTTTGAAGTAGAATTAAGCACATATTGTCAGTTTGCATTATTCATGAACTTATAATTGTTGAAAAACATTGGATGATAGAAAGCAGAAACTATCTTGAAATTTTATGCATAGCAACCTCAACTTGTTTCAAACACTGCCTTTTCTGTTAATTAAGACTATAATTGATGCAAATAGTCATAATTTCATATCTTAAAAGAATGTGGACGGGTCCTCATAAAGATGCTGATTTCGTTTACTTTTGATGTCCTATACCAGCCACAGTCAAAGAATGGTGTTGATAGCTTTGGGGGTCTTGGTGCAACACTAATAGATGCTCTTGATACTTTATATATTATGGGTCTAGATGAGCAGTTCCAGAAAGCAAGAGAGTGAGTTCAACTTTCTATTCCAGTCTCTTTTCCCCCCTCAAATATAAAGTTTTGTGTCTATGCTAGATTCCTTCGTTCTCTCATCTTCTAATCAGAAATGCATTCTTGGTCTGAATTTCTGTTTGCATGTGCTTGGTATTTGGATGAAGTTCCATACCAATAAGTTAGATATTACATGCCATGCTACTTTACCAATGAGGGGCTGGCAATTTACTTGTCACAGAGATATTACCATTTATAAGCAGTTATTAGTTCTTTTCCATAAGACATGAGTCAAATGAGAAGTTTCTTAGCAAATGTTTAATTTATCTCACACTTTGTTTCTGCATTTTGGAAGAGGAATTTCTGAAAGTACTTAGAACCTCATTCTGGATTTTAAGGTAGACTTTTGATGGTGATAAGATACGAGCTTCTAGGAGTTGCTTAGAAAAAGATCTCTAAAGTTTCAGCGGAGCCAGACAAGCTGGCTTCATATTTGAAACTGAGAATGGAACTTGTAAATGCTAAACAGAAATAAGAAAAAGGATCCTGAGCAGTGATGTTAAGGCCAGGGATTCAAGTAGCGGTATAGAGGCCGCTATTGGTATCACCACCTCTAAATCCCGGAATAGCAATGTGAATTAAAAATCACATCAATTGCGGTGGTTAGTGGCCGCGAAATACTGGGGTAACGGTGGATATAGCAGTAATAATGGAGCATTATTCTGTTATTACCCGATTTTTCAAAAAAAAAACTTACCATATTGAGAAGCAAAGCTGAAAACAGAGGAAAATAGATCGACAGAGCAAAAAACGAGTAGAGTAGATCGTACAAAGGTTCAATTACTTCTCGATTCTTTCTAAATAAATGACAGAAAGTTATTGATAAAAAAAGATTAATGGGAAGCAAGCTTTGTTCTCATCAGTCGCTAGATTCAGATGATTTAGGGAAAGAAAATTGGGACAAAATATTGCCAAAATTATGCAATATTTTAAGGAAATTTAACAAAACTTTGAGGGAAACTATTTGGAATTTTCGGGGGGAGAACAAAGCTGTCTGCAACTATAGTTGGTGGGAATTTTTACTTAAATGTAGATTTAGACAATTTATTATTATTTTATATTGTATTAAATTTTATAATATAAATTTAGTGTAACAATTTAAGTTTTAATAATGTATTTATGAATATGATTTTTATTAAAACTGATTAGGAAGAAATTTTTTGAACTTGAAGAAATGTGATTATATCAAAATTAATTAAACTTAAATGGTTAAATATAGGAGAAATGAGAATATTGCTTTGTTAATATTCATTGAATAAAAATGATTTTAATAATAAATGTATGTGACTATAATGATAAAAAAAATGTGTTCTCATGTAAATAAAAATCCATTGTTCACAATCCACTCTAAAACTCATTTTCAATGATTTTTTTTTTTTTGTAATTATGGTTGCTATTGTTATGTTCTACCATGAGTTGTGTGATTTTGAAAAAAATTAACGACTACGATACCCACAATGGTCGCAATAGCATTTCTTATGTATGCAATCGTGATAAATGCGTTGAGACCGAAAATACGGCTGCAAATGCAATTTAAATCCCTGGTTAAGGTGCTTGCCTAGGCACTCAGGTGCAGCCAAGATGAGTAAAACCGCTCACAATATACTAGGTGAGGCTACTTCAATCAGGTGATGGCTATATTGATATTATTGCACTGCGCTTTAATTTAGGCGCAACAAAAGCCAGCTTCCCTAAACCAACTAAACTGTAATATAAGCTCAAAATACCAAACAACCATACCCCTAGAAATAAGTAAAATACTAATCAATATAAAACATCCTAAATAGTAAAAAATACCACAGACGTATCAATAAAGTTAAACACATGATGCATTGCAATTTTCGAAAGATAATTACAATTAAACCATGAAAATATAACAAAGTAACAAATTATTTTCTTTAAGTACTTTAACCTCTCAAGTAGCTTCTTTTTATCTCTAATCAATGAGACAATAATATCTTTTCCATCATAAAAAAGTTCTAAATTGTTGGAAGTTCCTAATTTTGCATATCTTTTTATTTGATTTTGACTATTTACATGGACGTACACAGACATGCTCATACACAAACATACTCTCATTGGTTCTAACATGCATCTTGCACATGAGATAAATAGCAGATGGAGCATTTAAATTGAAAAAAGAAGGCATAGAGCTTTCCCTGATGCTTGAGCTCCATTTTCTCTGAATTGGATTTTGTGAAAGCTTCCCCTAATTCTTTTTCTTAATTTTTGTATTTTATTTCGAATTTTAATAAATGATAAGCTTAATATAACCACATTAGTAAATTGTGGCAATGCAAAAATATCATTTTTCCTATTCTCTTTTTTTGGAAATATTATATCTTTTTTGAAATTAACAGCTTGTCCCTCACACCTATCAGATATCTGTTCTCGTAGTAATGATGTATTGTTTTTTACCATCACTGCAATTTTCCATTTATGACAGAAAATCAGGTTCACCGTTCATATTGTTCAATTTTGTTCCCCTAGGCTATGCTTTATTGCTTGTGCACCTAACAAGTGCACTTCTCAAAGTAAGAATGACTCTGCATGTGTGGAGAGACTGGACTGTTAATGTATGATTCAATCAATTTGTGGCTTCACATAATGGTTTTTCTTACTTCTGCTGCCTCTAGGATACAACAGCTCGCCTTATTTGTTAAAGCTTTACATATGTTTCATTTTTCGTCAAGGAAATTGTAGCTCACCTTGTATTTTCAATAAGAAACTCTTAGATTGCCATATTATTATAGTGTTGAACATGTGGAACGATGAAAATAGATATGGGGCAAGATCTTATTGGTTATCGAATATCGATATAATTTTCATCATTTCGCTCTCCCTTACTCCTCCTTCCGTCTACTCACATTTTCATGTTGTGTGTTTCTCAAGTATCTTTCAACATTCTTAGCATTCATTCTTGTGCCACCAACCTCCTTGTCTGAATCCATATCTGTTTCTTGTTCCTATTATTTTCTTCAGATGCTCATTTTGTTCTTTGTTCTTTTTCTTACAAGTTTACAAGGATACCTATGTATCCCCTGAGGCTACTAATTGTAGTTAGTTATTTGCTTAATTTGATTCCAACTGTCTGAGTTCAATAATATGAATTTGATTGGCTCACGTGATCCTCTGGTTGTGATAGCTAGGAGTGTTACGTTCGGGTTATTCTTATAATGCTGGGGTGTGATCATTGGTGCTCTGGTGAGCAGGGAATTACAGATAATATACTGTTTTCCTAGAGGTATTGTGGTTAAGCTACTATTAATAGCTACTTTGGTGCTACTGCTTGCAGGTGGGTTGCAAAGTCATTGGATTTTAACAAGGACTATGACGCCAGTGTTTTCGAGACAACCATAAGGTTGCATTTTTCTGGTTTATATATGCATTAGTTTTTTTTTTCCAGGAAGCTATTCTGAGTTATTATCCATTTTCCCCATCTAAATAGTTTCCCCCTTCTGGTGTTGTTTAATTTTAAATTCACATTGATGTTTGATTAATTTGTCATATCTAATTCTAATTGAAAATTCAGAGTTGTAGGTGGACTTCTAAGTGCATATGATCTTTCAGGGGACAAGGTTTTCCTTGAAAAAGCTAGAGATATTGCAGATAGATTGCTACCTGCATGGGATACTTCCACTGGGATCCCTTATAATGTTATCAACTTGGCTCATGGAAATCCACATAACCCGGGGTGGAGTGGGGTAAGTTCTTTGCATTGCTGCTGTTTAGTATTTACTCTCCTTGATGCAGTTGTTGAAACCGGACCGGTCGGTTGAACTGGGAACCGGCAGGTCCAGTGCTTCAACTAGTGTTATAAACTTATAGAACCGGGTTTTCATAGAACCAGTTTAAACCATTTAAAACCGAAACTCAGACCGTCTAAACCGGTTTTTGACATTTTCTGCCATTTTCTTCGATCGTCATCAAGGCTTGCTGCAGTCCTGTTTCATTTGACCCAAAATAAAGGAGAGAAAATAAGTATATACAATAACAATCAGACAGTCGGTGGAGAAAACTGAGGACTAAAACAATATCTAAGACTTCTTTGATGTGCCTCAAACATTCTTCTTTATGAAGAAACGAATCTTACAAATTTCCTCCTCTTTTAATCAAGTAGATGTTTCCTTCGAACAATCTTAGCATAAAAAAAACTGTAATATTAAGATGATGGGTGGAGATTGGAGAGGTGTAGAATTAGTAAGGAAGGAAAAAAAGTGTCTGCAAAAACATAAAGAAATGAAGAAATTTCTGAGTAAAAGAAGGATATTAAAGGACTAAAAAATTGAAAGGTAAAAGAGGCTATTTATGGCTATACTTTAATATTAGGATAGTTAATAGTTGTAGTACAGCTAAAGGAGTTTTGAAAAGTAAAAATAAATATATTAAATAATTAAAAAATTAAATATAAATGGAATCGTCTAACTTATGCCACAAGGTATAGAATAAGGGTGCTATATTAGGTAATTATGGTGCTTTTTCAAAGTAAAATCTCTTAAATGATGTTATGTAATAAAGTAAAATTCAAATAGTTACCCAATATAGCACCCCTATCCTATGTCTTGTGGCACAGATTAGCCAAACCCAATATAAAAAGATCATTTATGGTTGACACAGCTAGTGAATTTGAAGCACTGCTAGTGAACGGGGCCATGTACAGCTTTTATTATTATTATTTAAACTGAAATTGAACTTGAAATCGAAAGTCAACCCGGTTCGACTTCTAGTCCGGTTTTTACAACATTGCATTGATGCTAATGCTATGAAAGTTTCTTTTAAATCATGAATGTATTGCTTGGTTTGTGACCTCTCTAGCTTACACCAGTTGGAAGCTCTGTTTTTTTGCTGTTGGATCAGCAAGTTATGGCCTCCTTGCAATTTCCATCTCCTTGTAATCCTAAAGATGATTGGTACTTAGTATATAAAAGTATGCACCTAGCATCAGTACCAAATTAGCAAAGGTTCCTTGCATCCCTTTGGTTAAGGGATGTCTTTGACAAGGTGCACGCCTTTGCACCTAGACACAATTTTGTCAAGGCACATAAAAGCAAGAACAACTTAAGTGTCCCTTTGGTTGCTTTAGTATTTAGTTCTTTTATTACATGTAAAAAGAAGGAATAATTCAAATGCTCTTTAAAATAAAGATCAATAATATGGTTATGTGCACCTTCGTATTGAACATATGATGTGGTTTAGTGAGAAACAACAGAGAATCAATAAATTAGGGATGAACAAACGTGTAAGAAAGATGGGACTTTAGAAAAGTTACGATTATAAAATCACTAGTTTCTTTCTATTAATTCAAGAAAATAAAGAGAATAATGTGGATGTAAATATTTTACAGCTTATTTCCTAAGGTTACCAATAAAGTTAACCCTAACCCTAGATTGAAACCCTAAAGATATCTTAT
Organism: Hibiscus trionum; assembly: GCA_030270665.1. Taxonomy (NCBI): domain Eukaryota; kingdom Viridiplantae; phylum Streptophyta; class Magnoliopsida; order Malvales; family Malvaceae; genus Hibiscus; species Hibiscus trionum. The sequence continues at coordinate 5,973,224 of BSYR01000016.1, forward strand.
AATCTTAGCCATCCATAAGGTCTTATAATTAATAAATATTACTGAAGTAAAAAATTAATATAGAAAAACTAAAGCTCCTGCATTGTTACGATCTTACGATGTAACATGCATCAGTATGGAAGAGAAGGAAAATTGAGCTTGTGTTTGATGACGACTTTTAGTTAATTACTGATAGAACTTGATCTTTTGAATAAATTAGCTGATTGAATGGAGCTAATTTATTAATGCCAATTAATAGTGTATAGATTTCAAGCTTTTTAGACAATGTGTAGAATTGTATTACTTATATGTATATGCATGTGTTTGTTATTTATTATTATTTTTTAATATACAAACCTTAGCACCTTACATTTTAGGGCAAATGCATTTCTATCATCTTGTGCTTTGGGTTGATGTAAACAAATCCTTGTGCATCAGACATCACTAGCGGTGCTGAAGACTTAATGGAACATGTGTTGGTTTAGTGGAATTCTGCAGAAGTATTTGTGTAGTTGATTCCTCTAGTTGAGATTAAAGCTCAAATGAGTTTGACTTGAAACTATTATTTGGTTATCCTGTCCAACAAATGAGATCATGTGCCCTGGAGATTAATCTATGTCTGCTTTTGGCAATTAATTTGTTAGGTCTTTCGTTGTCCTTCATATGGTAGTTTGTCATTCTATCCATAAAAAAGTTACCTACTAAGCAGAAAGCTCTGTTATTTGAATTTGGAGCTTGTATTAGATATTTGTCTTATATATTTATTTCATTGAGTTTGCTTTTTACCTTGTTCCCTAGGGTCAAAGCATTCTTGCAGACTCAGGGACTGAACAACTGGAGTTTATTGCACTTTCACAAAGAACAGGAGATCCCAAGTATCAGGAGAAGGTATATTCCTCTCGTGTTTATATGTATGTACATTTTTCTAATTCTTGCGGTAGGACTTCTTTCTTGATATCTAGCTTTTGTGTAGAGCCAATTGAAACAACCGAAATTTAGGATTCAGGGTTAATTTCTTTTCTTTTTCAAAGTGGCTATTGGTTGCTATGGTGGATAATTAATCTGATTGTGTTTTGATGCACTAGGTGGAGAAGGTCATAGTTGTGCTTAATAAAACTTTCCCGGCTGATGGTCTGCTTCCCATCTATATTAATCCTGACAGTGGAACCGGTTCATCCTCCACTATAACCTTTGGTGCTATGGGCGACAGGTATTTACTATTTGAAAATCAACCTTTCTGTTTTTTTTTGGCTTAACAATCATCATTTCTTTCAGTTGAAGTTCTACATAATATGAGTAAGTTTATCGCAGCTTCTATGAGTATCTGCTCAAAGCCTGGATACAAGGAAACAAAACATCATCTTTGAAGCTTTATAGGTGAGGACTCGATTATCTCTTGCAATTTACAATTTTGAATTGCTGCTATTAATAGCTGATTCATTGGATGTTAAAATAATTTTTGTTTAAATGTCAAGTCTTTGAAGGAACTGAGCCTCCCTCCACCCTGCATAATCAAGTTTATGTTTTTAACATAATATTTCAGAAAACGACTCATTGTTCACTACTTGGTGATTTTGGGGTCTACTTTTGCTTATTTTATTCTGTTCCTTTATAATGAAAGCACCTTTTGTTGTTGGCTCATCTTTAGGCTCATGCAGACTGTGACAAGGATCTAATGCATTATACTAATATAAAATGGATGTCACTTCCATCTTTTGCATTTATTTTTTCGGTTCTGAAGTCAAGAATATGAAAATGAAATGTTAAGACTTGGTGAAGGCTGAAGTTTGGGTAGAGATAAATCCTTAACGGGCTTTCGAATAAAAAAAAACATTCTAGCTTGAACAAGAATAAAAATGCTGAAAGCCTTTATCCATGCTTTAAGCATATTGATTTTAATGCAATACTCAACTATTTTATTTTAATTTAACTTTCTAATGAGAAAACCCCATTGGTATGTTGGATATAGAGATATGTGGGAGACATCAATGAAAGGTCTACAAAGCTTAATTAGAAGATCAACACCGTCATCTTTTGCATATATCTGTGAGAAAAATGGGTATTCACTGACAAACAAGGTAATGTGGCTTACTATGACTACTGCTGCATTGTTATTTTATACTTGTGTATTTCACTTCTTGCTTCAATACTTCATATTTATGCAGATGGATGAATTAGCATGCTTTGCTCCAGGAATGTTGGCTTTAGGTTCATCTGGTTATGGTCCTGATGAGGCAAAGAAAATTCTTTCACTTGCTGAAGAGGTATCTTTGACGACTTTAACTGGCAAGCATAAAATGCTTTCACCGTGGTTATACTACTGAAAAATGTTTATAGATTTTCACTATCAAAGTTAGCCTTACTGGCTCTTATACTGAAAGTTGATGTAGTCCATGAGATTAGCAAGTAACCAAGAGTGTTGCTAATGCTTTTTTTTTGTTTGCATACAGCATATATATGAAGGAAATATTGGCACAAAATAGGAAATAACTTTTCCTTTAACGGTCAAAACTAAAAAGGAGTTTCATAGCCTTAAGGTCTTACCCAGCTTTCAGGAAGAATAAACTAGATAGGTTAAGATTGTCGCTTGCTGAATAAAGGAGAATTAAACCATTTTTTTATCTATATGGTTCCCAATGATAAGAATTTCTTCATGCCTTCTATTAGAAGAAATTTTGTCCCTTTGGCAAATTGGAACCCAATAATGAAATTGTACATACCAACTTTTCTTATATTCTATTTAAGAAAAAATGGTAGGGGTCTACAACCAATTTATTTATGATGAACTTAGTGCTTCTCCTGTTGGAACTGTAGATTTCTTTCCTCGGTATCCTTTTTTTCCATATAGCATTATCTTCTTAAATGCATTATTATAGGAACATTTCCCTCGTATGTATGGTTTCTGGTGATGAAGAGTTTGTCTTCATATCCGCTTCCATTTTTTGCTCTTCTGCTTGCTTTCCAAATAAAAGAACATGTGATTGCAGTTCTCTCTTTTATTTCCGTTTATTTGGGGGGGGGGGGGTATGTAAAATATTGTGCTTTCTTGTAAGGGTGTCAAATGAATGGCTTTGATTAGATATAAGCAGGTTTTAAATAGGTTGGGTTCCTCATACTTGTATTCCCCTGTATAATCCATTTGAATAGAAGTTGATTCTTTGGCTCCTGAATCATTTGTCGTCTTATGCAGCTTGCTTGGACTTGTTACAATTTCTACCAATCCACACCAACAAAGTTAGCTGGAGAGAATTATTTCTTTAATTCCGGACAGGTAAGTTAGCATCATTCTCAATGATATATGAGCTCTTATAATGTTATATGGTGATAGTTCTAAATGTAATCTTTTCAGGACATGAGTGTGGGCACATCCTGGAACATATTGAGACCAGAGACAGTTGAATCACTCTTTTACCTGTGGCGCTTAACTGGTAATAGGACATATCAAGAGTGGGGCTGGAATATATTTCAAGCATTTGAAAAGAACTCTCGGATAGAATCTGGATATGTTGGACTGAAAGATGTAAGTGCTCTATCAAACCCCCAGCACATGTTACCCGTGTTTATATTTGTGTGTTCTTTGGAATCCTTTCAAAGATCACAATTTTTAATAATAATAAAAAAAAAACTCCTAGAAGCTTAGTATAGGTTTTCAGTACTTTAGCTAGTTTGGTCATGAATACATACTTAATGCCTGATTACCTTTTCTTGTCCTTTGAGATATTTTTTTTATCTCCCTAACACAGTGTGTGGTTTGTAAGTTATCTGAGAAGTGTTAGAGCTTGAGGGGGAGTGTAAGTTGACGAGGAGTGCTAGTGTTTTATTTAATGTGTAATTAGAGTTTATTCCTAATCAGTAGTTTAGATTTACTAGAAGTCTTATTTAAATTAGGAATAAGTATTATTTAAATTAAAGATAAAAGTATAGTTCTAGTTATATTAAACTCTATATCAGCCTATTAAAGCCTTAGTCTGTATACATTTGATAATTAAGAATAATAAGAAAATACAGAGAAACACATTGTTCTCTCTGGAAAATATCCTATTCATCTTCTTTAAACAACAAATCTCTAACCACCGATCACACACAAACCACCATTATTCATTGATCTCCGGCCACCATGGCCCTTTTCTCACATGGTTGAGGGAAAATAATTAGGTAAGAAGCACAATCAATATGGGAACTAAGCAAATTGTTAGGCTCTTCAGTCAATTGTGAGGATCAAGAGTTGATTGAAGAGCTAATCCGATTAGAAGATGAGAACATGAGGCATTAAGAGGTTTCATGGTAACCTGCTTGCAAATTCGATTTAGAAAACCATCAAGGACCAGCCAACTCAAGGGAATTGAAAACCGGTCTTTAACAATGCTTAATTACGATGATTAACTGAAATTTAAACAAGGATTAACTAGTTACTTGGGTGAAACACTGCACATAAAGAAAACAAAATGACCCCAAAACTAGCCGTTTAGTACGGACAACAGCTTGGGCTTGTAATATTACACGGTGAATGACCTTCTATGGAACCTTCCCTTTTGGCAGTATATTTATTTACCTTACTTTCTAGTGTGTCAATAGTTTTACTATTCATCCTATGACGACATAGGTTCAGGATTTATAGTTTTAAGAAATGCAGATAACCAACTTTGTTTTTCTTTCTTTTTTCCTTTGTAACTCTCCGTTCTATTCTATTGTTAAAAAGAGTATCAAAAACTAACGAGTGAAATTTATGACCTGGTGAAGGTAAAGAATTCTCTGAGATTTTTATATACATTTCCGTGTGCAAGTGATTATAGGAAATTGAAATTTAGTCAAGTTAGCACTATCTTGTGGGATATTAACTTTGCCTAACCTGAAGCCGATAATGTTGTGATTCTTAATTGTTGGTTTCTTCAGGTTAACACTGGTATTAAAGACAACATGATGCAAAGCTTCTTTCTCGCGGAGACTCTGAAATATCTTTACCTTCTTTTCTCTCCACCCACGGTCATCCCTTTGGATGAATGGGTATTCAACACAGAAGCACACCCTTTGCGAATCGTTAACCGTGGTGATGCAAATTTCGCAGCATTAGAAGGGCAACATAAGCCCGTGATTAAAATACGAAGCAGGAAGACCGGCCAATTGGGTGGTAACTAGGATTCGTTTGTTCCTGGCTGAACTTATATGAGATATTAAACCTTCAAGTAGATGAGAAGCTAGATGTTTAACGGTGTCGTTTGTTGAAATGGATAGAAGAGTGGGTCTCCGGTTTCCATCGGAGAAGCATGCGGCTCGAACCAAATCCTTCGCTCCAGGTCGGTGTAAACTCTCTGTTGTATCATATATTCATATGGATTGAAATACCCTTATGTCATACAACGTTAGGCAACAAGTTTACAATCAGTTCTCTAGGAATTTTCCCATACAAGTCTAACAGGCGTTTTACATCCTTTTTAACCATTGGCTATCTAAAGCCATTTGGTTCATTTTTTGACACTTAACTTTCCCCCTTTTTTGTCCTTGAATCAAACAATTGAATAAAATTGATCGGTGCATTAATATTGACAAGTTCATAGGTTGACATAAGAGAATTATTGATTGATTTATGTCATAATGATAGACTTAATCTTAATGACTTAATCTTCTTTATACTTTTGACTTAGTACTCATCTTTTAAAAAAGTCAAATCATTATTTTTTTAAACAATAATACTAATTAAAATGTTAAATTTTTAATATCTCACATGAAAGTTTATATACAAGTTATGCAATTTTATTTGAATTTATATATATTTTTTGAAATTTTAAATTTTTATATATTTTTAAATATTTTATAGTTTTAAATTAGTTATTGACGTGTAATGTAAGACAAACATCACATTTTGGTTATTTTAGCCCTATCTTTTTTGTGTGCAAATAACCGCCTAACGTTTTATTTTTCATTCAAATTTCACCTTAGTCAACTAACGATCAACACCTGAAGCTGATGTGGCATATCTGCAAGGCATGGGGTGATGACATTGCCAGGCCGAGCCTTCTAAATTTTTAAATTAGAAAAACATTTGAAGACTTCAAAGTCAATTGTTAAGAACCAAATCGTGGGGAACGCAATCAGGGAGATCTTAAATTCTCAACTTTAAGTCGGAATCAAATGATATATTACAAGCTCCATCAAACTCGATCAAAGCAAGCATGTCTTGTTTTCAGCTAAAATAATGGAAAACAAAACCAATCACAAATACCCAGCAATTGGAACTTTAACATCTGGATTTATCATCAGTCGAACAAGCAGAGAACAAGAACCGCAAGGAAGAACAACTGAAGCTGGTAAAGCATCAGGGGTCCTCACAAATATTTCAATCCCATCCCTCAGTAAAGTGTACCCTATTTTAGTCAACTCCAAAGAATCAACTGAGAAGTGATCACCGCACCGGCACTGGTAATAAAGCTCCATGACTTCACCAGCATCTTCAATCATCATATCATCTAAGCCAATATCTTCCGAGGCCACTACATCTTGTCTTGAATCTCGCAGTTCCCTATCATAGACTGTCCGCAAATTGGGATCACTAAGGATTTCCCAAGCCTTTTGTACTCTCAAAAATCTCTCTCCAGACTCGTAATCAGAATTTAACTTATCTGGATGAGAATTAAGGATAGCATTTCGATAACTTGTACGAATTTCATCATAACTCGAATCTTCCTTCACAGATAGAACATCATAGTGGGTTTCTCGGATGGATTTACTTCCAAGAATCATAGTTCACCACCACCGATTACAAGACTTATATCACTGCAAATGCATAAAAATAGATTTCACAGGGTTAGTGAAAACTATAATTTAACAGTTTAGAAAGTCTTTCCTCACGAAGGGCATTGCAGGCAGTATTCAAAGATTAAATGGTTAGTTCAAAGTACACTACTTCATAATGATATCCCAAACCCACAATCAAATAACAAATACTAGAAAGATTAAACTTACAACAGCAAGCATTTTTTCTATCATTGAAAACTAAAACCTATAGGAATTTCAAGATTAATCTTAAGCATAGTATGAATTAAATTATGAATGAACCAAGAAAAATAAATCAGGAAGCAAAGTTTTTGCATAAAATGACAAAATTAACGAAACAACACAACAAGCAGTTATTAAGAGAATGAACCATCAAATATAATACAAAGTTAAAACAACCAAATAGTTAATTAAACCACATTATATCACTCGAAAACAAGAATATTGACCTAAATTGAAGAAGAAATAAAATCAAAATAAGTTGATCAGTATATACCAAGAGATACACCGATCAGCAAAATGCTATGAGGCAGGATCAAGACTATAAACGTTTCAAAATAAGGACTTTTCATGTCAATGATCCGCTCTCTTGGTGGTCTTTAAAAATGTGCTAACCAATTTTGTTCGTGATAACATTTTAAAATCTAAGAATTTATGAAAAATTCATAAAAAACAGAGTTTATTCTTCAAAGAGGACAAACCCTGAGGAAATCCCAAAATAAATTATACCCAAAAGCCTTCTAAAAGACTCCCCAGTCCCTAAAATTGATCATAATAATAGAGGGATTTCGAATGAAAAGAACACAATAAAAAATCTTCAGATTTCAAATGAAATGGATATTACATTAAAAATACTAAATAGTAAAACAGGCATTCAAAACTTATTTTAACTAACCAAATCGAATGAAACCAGTCCGTTACAAGAAATAAATGGATTTCGAATGCTTAATAATAAAAACCAGTGTTACCTAATTCTCCCCCGACCCCATGAATTTTGTTTGGATTCGTTCGTTCCAATTCAGAATTCGTTCCAATTCGGTAAAGAACGCGTGCTGGAACGATAAAATTGGTGTACCAAAAAAATTCGTTTACCTTAGTTTAAAAAAGCATATTTGGGCGTGCTTTAGGCGCAGGCGCGAGAAAAATGCCTTTAGCGGCGGAGGTAGAGCGACCTGAGTTGAAGAAGAAGAAGACTTTGCCCTACCTAAGTTGAAGAGGAAGAAGTTGGAGAAGAACACGTGAAAGAGACTTTTATTTTAATTTATTTTTCTAATTGGCTTTTGTGGGGCCCGAGAAAGAAGGGGGATTCTAGGGAACAACCTTTAAATACAGGCTAAAGAACGGCTGACATGTTTATCGGGTAAAAAGCGGTACACAAATTGTTACATGAAGCGGTACACAAATTGGTACAATATTGTAATAGAAGAATGTATATACATTTTTATTAAAAAAAATACATTGTTTACCTTCTAAAAAGCGGTACACAAATTGTTACATGATGCGGTACACAAATTAGTACACTTTTGTAATAGAAGAATGTATATACCCTTTTATAACACATGCACGAATTTTTAAAATGGATTATGTACGTGTAAGAAATGTGTACATACACAAATTTTGACCTAAAAGCATACTTTGGTACAATATTTGTAAGAAACTGTGTATATACATATATTACTAGCAAATATACAAAAATTGTTACAAATTTGTAAGAGGAAAAGGTATATACCTTTTCTTTTACACGGTTTCACGAAGATTGAAAATGGACTTTTACTTGTAGGGAAATGTGTACATATAGAAATTCTTAACCGAAAAGCATAATTTTTTACAAGTTTTGTGTATATACTCTTAATAGGACGAATTGTATAGGAATTGGAACAAATGTGTAAGAGGAAACGGTATATACCTTATATATTACATTGTTACGAAGGTTGAAAATGGCTCATTTACTTGTAGGAAATGTGTACATACACAATTTCTTACCCGTAAAGTATATTTTGGTAAAAGTTATGTAAGGAGTTGTGAATATACACGTAATAGTACCCAATGTATACAAATTAGTACAAATTGGTTTGAGGAAATGTTATATACCTTATTTATTACAAAATGGTAAAACTCTGTATGTATACTTTTTTTATTACACAAAATTTCGCTGGTTCGTCGAAATGTCCAATTTGTTTGTAAGGAAATGAGTACATACAGATATTCGTACCCAAAAATATACTTTCGTAGAAGATATGATAATGGCATCGAAACCAGGTTAAGGTGGTTTCAGTTCTGGTTTTGCAGAATGGTCAAAAGTTAGTCTTTTGTGTAGCATCGAAACCTCGTATATAGGGTTTCGGTGCTGGTTGAGCGCGAAAATATTTGAAGGTCTTTAACCTTATGAGTTGAAAATTAACTTGGTTTGGTTTAGCAGAGAACGATCCTATGAAAACTAAAGATGAAGAAATTTATGAAAGAAATAAAATGCATTCCAAACAACATTTTTCAAATACATTAGACATTAAAAAAAAGAAACATAATAAATCCTCCTCAGTCCTCATTCATGCCCCGGGAAACGACCTGCATGCCCTCTGCCACCCATGGCACTGGAACCAGCCTCTGGTTGGTGCTGACCAACCATCTCTGCATAAGATCGGATCTCATATCTGACCCTATTGTTGCCTAATGAACAAAACATGTATGCATTAGTATGAGAAGAAGTGCATCTTGTATAAAAGAAGAAACTGATGATAGAGACAACCTTGAGAGTGGCGGTTGAAGTAGTCTATGTCCTCTTTGGTAGGCATGTAACCGTAAAGTTGGCGCGCTGTGCCTGGACCATAGAAGATGCCTTGACATTGTTCCCAAGCTTTTCTATCGAAACCTTAGGCAGCGAACTGGTTATGCAGACTCTGAGCGTCGAGATAACCTCTTGTCGTGTTCTAAAAAATCAAAAGGCTCATTCCACGATGGCCGTCTAGACCGTATGAATGGCGAGGCTTGGCAATAGTATCATAGGAACTGAAATAGTTCCGAAGCTCTTGGTTTCCCATACCAGTCCACTGAAGCATAAATGCAAGAGATTAGAAGTGAAGCAATTGTAATAATATTGAAAACATAATTCAAATTTGTTAAATAACTACCTTCCCAGCATCATCTTTTTCCAGCCTTGTGTTCATTATCATGACCATGGGCGGCCAGAGTATTTGGTGATCATCAACCTCGTTGTTTGCAGGCAGGGGGCAGACAGTATTAGCAGCAGTCGGATCATCTCTCAAAGTAGTCCATTGGCCAAAAGCTTGACCCTGAGGAATAGAAGAAGTGCCCCTTGTAAGCAATTCCTCATCCAAGAGCTCAGCAAATTGACGATGGAGCCTGAGCTTTGCTCCACCTTTCGTTCTGGCATGTGTCAGTAGGGAGTGAATGCCAGTAAACTTGTGAGAGGCACCAGGACCTCCTTGGCAGGCTGGACAAACCCATCTTGTAGAAGGGTCAGTGATGCTCAGCATTGTAGCGATGGTCTGGAAAAAGTTGGTGAACCATTTGCTTCGTCTGAGAGTGTCATGGCTCGGTTGATCCTCCTCATCAGAATCGAAATATAAATCATCCTCACTATTTGAGTCAGACTCAAATTCTAGTTTCCTCTTGGAGAATTGGTGAGGATTGTTTTTGAAAGATCTGCTTGAACTCATTTTAACGGAAGGAAGTTTAAAGTATTTGGTTCTGAAGAGAATATAAAGAAGGGTTGAGATGAGTATAGCGAATTTTTGATGTTGTAAAGAGTATAGAGAAGAGTTGTAAATTTATAGGGAAATTCAGTTGGAAGGGAAAGTGAAAAAGTCTATGGAGGGGTACCTACTTGAGAAGGCACGTTGTGTGTCTGTTCATTGAACTAGGTACATGAACATGAACCCCTTTATTAATGAGAAGACAGAAAAGGCTGAATCTTTTTGCTTGGTTTCGAAACCAGCTGTAAACACGATGAGGAAGATGAAACGGTTCATGTGATTATAGTGAAAAGACATAACACTGAAAAAGTAAGATTCCTTTTATTAGGTTCGATACCATCTGAAGGGGTTTCGGATCTATATACAGTTATTAGTAGCATAATGTACACAGATTGGTACAAGTTTCCAAAAGAAATCGGTATATACATGACTTTATTGCACAGTTTCACGAAGGTTTAAGTTGGGTCATTTAATTGTTAGGAAATGTGTACATACATAAATTGTTAACCAAATGCAAAGTACATCATTTTGAGGGGCATCGAAACCATCTCAAAGGGGTTTCGGTGCCTGTTTGAAGTGCAGAAAAAGTTACTACCTTGTTCGTACAAGCTTTATAAGGTTATGCGATTATACATAAAATATTAGTCCTTTCATGTAATTGTTTGGTTTAAAATGCCTCATGAGATGTCTGTTCATTGAAGCAGGTGATGACAGCAACTGAAAAAGGCTGACTCGTTCTGGAAGTATCGAAACCAGCTTTATTTTTGGGTAACATGCAACAGTACAGGGCTAGACAGTGAAAAGACAGAACACTGAAAAGGCAGATTCCTTTTACTGGTTTCGAAACTTTTTTAAGGGGTTTCGGTACTGTATACACATAAACCTAGTAACAATTGTACAAAAATGCGTATTCTTTGTACATGATGTGTAGGGGGTATCGAATCCACAGATAAGGGGTTTCGGTGCTATGTTTTCGTAGGGGGTATCGAACCCAGATAAGGGGATTCGGTGCTATGTTTTCGTAGGGGGCATCGAACCCAGACGTATGGGGTTTCGATGCCTTTTGGTTTCGAAACCTCCTTAAGGGGTTTCGGTACTCTATACACATATCTTGACATACATAGTGTAGACCTTTTTTTACAATGAGAGATGTACATAAATGCGTAGTCTTTGTACATGATGTTATTTTTTGTACAAACCTGTAAATGTATCATGTAATAAGTACAAAAATTTTCACAATGAGATTTCTGAATATATAACATTGTATGTTGTATTTCCAGAGATACAAAAGACGATCACACATATAATACAGAGAAGATTAGCAGAGAAAAATTGGTTAATTCAATTGTCATCCACGCTTTTAGCTGCATTTAATCCAAATACGGATGATGCTTCACGTACTCCTGTACATTGTCTGCTGCGGCCAAGTTTTGTAAATATACCCGAATGGAACCACCTATTTCTATGATCAAGTGCAAGTACATAATTAGGTTGCAGTTGAAGACATTGCTTCATTTTTATAATGAATATGTGTGATTTAGGGTGTTGTACCTAATGCGTTATGAGTTGTCTCATCTTCTCCCTTGTAGGATTTAGGACATATGTATGTGTTCTCCTGAAAAATGAACATAATCGAAAACATAATTATTTTCTACAAATGCCCCATACGTCTGGGTTCGATGCCCCCAACGAAAACATAGCACCGAAACCCCTTATTTGTTGATTCGAAACCCCTTATCTGTTGATTCGATACCCCCTACACATCATGTACAAAGACTACGCATTTTTGTACAATTGTTACTAGTACTATGTGTATACAGTACCGAAATCCCTTAAGAAGGTTTCGAAACCGGTAAAAAGAATCTGCCTTTTCAGTGTTCTGTCTTTTTACTGTCATCACCTGTACCGTTGCGTGTTACCAAAAAAATAAAGCTGGTTTCGATACACCCAGAACGAGTCAGCCTTTTTCAGTTGCTGTCATCACCTGCTTTAATGAATAGACATCTTATGAGGCATTTTAAACCAAACAATTACATGAAAGGGCTAATATTTTATGTATAATCGCATAACCTTATAAAGCTTGTACGAACAAAGTAGTAACTTTTTCTGCACTTCAAACAGGCACCGAAACACCTTTGAGATGGTTTCAATGCCCCTCAAAATGATGTACTTTGCATTTGGTTAACAATTTATGTATGTACACATTTCCTAACAATTAAATGACCCAACTTGAACCTTCGTGAAACTCTGTAATAAAGTAATGTATATACCGATTTCTTTTGGAAACTTGTATCAATCTGTGTACATTATGCTACTAATAAGTGTATATAGTTCTGAAACCCCTTCAGATGGTATCGAACCTAATAAAAGGAATCTTGCTTTTTCAGTGTTCTGTCTTTTCACTATAATCACATGAACTGTTTCATCTTCCTCATCGTGTTTACAGCTGGTTTCGAAACCAAGTAAAATGATTCAGCCTTTTCAGATTTCTGTCTTCTCATTAATGAAGGGGTTCATGTTCATGTACCTCGTTCAATGAACAGACACACAGCGTGCCTTCTCAAGAAGTAGGTACCCCTCCATAGACTTTTTCACTTTCCCTCCAAACTGAATTTCTCTATAAATTTACAACTCTTCTCTATACTCTTTACAACATCAAAAATTCGCTATACTCATCTCAACCCTTCTTTATATTCGCTTCAGAACCAAATACTTTAAACTTCCTTCTATTAAAATGAGTTCAAGCAGATATTCGAAAAACAATCCTCACCAATTCTCTAAGAGGAAACTAGAATTTGAGTCAGACTCAAATAGTGAGGATGATTTATATTTCAATTCTGATGAGAAGGATCAACCAAGCCATGACACTCTCAGACGAAGCAAATGGTTCACCAACTTTTTCCAGACCATCGCTATAATGCTGACAATCACTGACCCTTCTACAAGATGGGTTTGTCCAGCCTGCCAAGGAGGTCCTGGTGCCTCTCACAAGTTTACTGGCATTCACTCCCTACTGACACATGCCAGAATGAAAGGTGGAGCAAAGCTCAGGCTCCATCGCCAATTTGCTGAGCTCTTGGATGAGGAATTACTTAGAAGGGGTACTTCTTCTATTCCTCATGGTCAAGCTTTTGGCCAATGGACTGCTTTGAGAGATGATCCGACTGTTGCTAATACTGTCTGCCCCTGCCTGCAAACAACGAGGTTGATGATCACCAAATACTCTGGCCGCCCATGGTCATGATAATGAACACAAGGCTAGAAAAAGATGATGCTAGGAAGGTAGTTATTTAACAAATTTGAATTATGTTTTCAATATTATTACAATTGCTTCACTTCTAAACTCTTGCATTTTATGCTTCAGTGGACTGGTATGAGAAACTAAGAGCTTCGGAACTATTTCAGTTTCTATAATACTATTGCCAAGCCTCGCCATTCATACGGTCTAGAAAGCCATCGTGGGATGAGCCTTTTGATTTTTCAGAGCACGGCAAGAGGTTATCTCGACGCTCAACGTCTGCATAACCAGTTTGCTGCCCAAGGTTTCGATAGAAAAGCTTGGGAACAATGTCAAGGCTTCTTGTATGGTCCAGGCACAGCACACGCCAACTTTATGGTTACATGCCTACCAAAGAGGACATAGACTACTTCAACCGCCACTCTCAAGGTTGTCTCTATCATCAGTTTATTGTTTTATACAAGATGAACTTCTTCTCATACTAATGCATACATGTTTTGTTCATTAGGCAACAATAGGGTCAGATATGAGATTCGATCTTATGTAGAGATGGTTGGTCAGCACCAATGAGAGGCTGGTTCCAGTGCCATGGGTGGCAGAGGGCATGCAGGTCGTTTCCCGGGGCATGAATGAGGACTGAGGAGGATTTATTATGTTTCTTTTTTTTAATGTCTAATGTATTTGAAAAACGTTGTTTGGAATGCATTTTATTTCTTTCATAAATTTCTTCATCTTTAGTTTTCATATGATCGTTCTCTGCTAAACCAAACCAAGTTAATTTTTAACTCATAAGGTTAAAGACCTTCAAATATTTTCGCGCTCAACCAGCACCGAAACCTATATACGAGGTTTCGGTGCTACACAAAAGACTAACTTTTGACCATTCTGCAAAACCAGAACCGAAACCACCTTTACCTGGTTTCGATGCCATTATCATATCTTCTACGAAAGTATGTTTTTGGGTACGAATATCTGTATGTACTCATTTCCTTACAAACAAATTGGACATTTCGACGAACCAACGAAATTTTGTGTAATAAAAAAGTATACGTACAGAGTTCTACCATTTTATAATAAATAAGGTATATAACATTTCCTCAAACTAATTTGTACTAATTTGTGTACATTAAGTACTATTACGTGTATATTCACAACTCCTTACATAACTTTTACCAAAATATGCTTTACGGGTAAGAAATTGTGTATGTACACATTTTCTACAAGTAAATGAGCCATTTTCAACCTTCGTAACAATATAATATATAAGGTATATACCGTTTTCTCTTACACATTTGTTTCAATTCCTGTACAATTCGTCCTATTAAGAGTATATACACAAAACTTGTAAAAAATTATGCTTTTCGGGTAAGAATTTCTGTATGTACACATTTCCCTACAAGTAAAAGTCCATTTTCAACCTTCGTGAAACCATGTAAAATAAAAGGTATATATTTTTTCCTCTTACAAATTTGTACCAATTTCTGTATATTTGCTAGTAATATATGTATATACACAGTTCCATACCACTATTGTACCAAATTATGCTTTTCGGGTAAGAAATTCTGTATGTACACATTTCCTTACAAGTAAAAGTCATTTTCCAACCTTCGTGAAACCGTGTAAAAGAAAAGGTATATACCTTTTTCTCTTACAAATTTGTAACAATTTTTGTATATTTGCTAGTAATACATGTATATACACAGTTCCATACAAATATTGTACCAAAGTATGCTTTTAGGTTAAAATTTGTGTATGTACACATTTCTTACACGTACATAATTCATTCTAAAAATTCGTGCATGTGTTATAAAAGGGTATATACATTCTTCTATTACAAAAGTGTACTAATTTGTGTACCGCATCATGTAACAATTTGTGTACCGCTTTTTAGAAGGTAAACAGTGCATCTTTTTAATAAAAATGTATATACATTCTTCTATTACAATATTGTACCAATTTGTGTACCGCTTCATGTAACAATTTGTGTACCGCTTTTTACCCGGTAAACAGGTCGGCCGTTCTTTAGCCTGTATTTAAAGATTGTTCCCTAGAATCCCCCTTTTTATTATTATTATTATAAAAAATCATATTTTGTTTTTTGAAAAAAAAAATATATTATTGAATTGAATGAAGATTTAGGGTTTGCGTCCAAGAAACCACAATTACAAAACTAGGGATTGTAGGGCTTAGCATGTAAGAATTTGGGAATGGTTTTGAATTTTGATTGTTCAGTTTCTGGCTTTTTATTGGATAGTCATTGAAATTTAGAGTGCTTTCAGTTTAGTCATTTTTATCTAGACACGGCCCAAAGCCTAACACGGCCCAACCCCTCCCACTTCTAAACTCGGCCCACTTCTAAACCCGACCAAACACAAAAACTGAACTAACCATAAACCCGGCCAAAACCAGCCCAATGGCCGAAGACTGGCTCATAGCCCCAAGAACCCAACTCAAAAAGCCCGAAACAAATAAAACATTAAACCATCAACTAATCAGCAAAAAAAACCCTTGTCACATGGACCCACACCCAAACTAAAATAACATGTCAAAATATAAATAAAAAAGGGAGTATTTGACCGAAACAAATAAGGCCGAAGAATAATTTTAGGTACAAAACGAGGGAGCAAATTTATTAAAAAAAAAGGTTATGTTTTTACATTATAAAATCTAATAACTACATTTTTAACCTTAAAACTTAATCACAAAAGTTTTAACCTTAAAATCTAAAGCATCATCCCTAAATTCTAAAGTTTTTAGGTTACATCTTTGATATTTTTTATGAATTTTAAATTGAGTTAAATTGCTTACAATAAATGAGTTAATTTACTTGTAACTAGAATTACTTTAAAAGTCTAATCGATGTACTTATTTTAATAATATGAGTTTTTAAACTAAACCAAACTCAAGGGCTAGCTTTTTTCAAGTCGGGGATAGATAATTTCAACTAAGGGATGGATTATTTCAGTTTCAGGTAGCTTGTTTTAATCTACCCAATGATGGCATGTCTTAAGGATAACTTAATCTCATTAAGAGATGGCTTATTCAGACTTGAGGATGATTCATTCTAACTATAACCAGTTCAAAATAGCTTCAAACATTTAGCAAGAAAAACAATAAGGCAAAATATTCAACCAATGAAACATAAAGAATAAAGAAATTAAAGAGAAAATAAAAAACACTTACCATAGTTCGGTAAGATAACTTCAGTATCAGAATTGACTGGAAGACATCCACCAGAGGCGACTAAGGAGTAGAGACTGACAATTTGAGGAACAAAAGATCAAAATTTATAATAAAAAGAAAATAAAATAAATCAAAACTAGAAAACAACAGTAGAAAAAACAAATCAAACTAAATATGGAAAATATCAAATTAACAAATATTAGAGACAAGAAACTAATCCGAGCAACCTAAAACAAAACAATATGAAGCTAACAAAAGTTAACCGTTTCGAAAGGACCTAACAAAGAAATACAAAAGTATTACATCACATGCTCTGATGCACATATCAGAAAATTAAAGAAGCAAACATAATTATAGCACCAAATGTTTTTAAAACGCATACACAACCATAAATAAATAACCGAACAGCAAACGAAAGCAAATTACATTGTTAAATTCTGTCAAGCAAGCTTCCAACTAGATTCAATGCAGGAAACATAAACAATTGTTTGTTTCACTTGGTCTTTGGCAGTTTAAAGACAGCATACATGACCTGAATTTTGCATCTATAAACACGCATTTGAAGCTTATTTCTTAAGAGCAAATGGAGGGAATGAATTTGGCTATTTACTAGGCGGTTTAGATGAGTTCAAGACCGTGTTTGCTTGTAATTAAATCAATAGTAAAGACTGGTCACATACGTTTGACCTAAAGAATACCAAAAATCCAGTAAGCTGGGCCCTAAAATGTCTATAACCTGCAAATCCACAACTGAAAGCTAAACAAAGGATTTAGGATAGATGCACATATAGAAAGACAAGTTGAAGACCATTCCATCAGATAATAGTCTTATTGCTTTCCTTTGAAATACACTTTCGGAATTCCATGTCCACCTACCATAAACTCAAAATCCACCAAGTCATACAGATTATTCAGAGAAGGATATAATAAAAAAGTAAAAAAAAAAACTTAAAACTAGAAAACAACAAATACTAAACACGCCAGGGCAATAGATAAAATTAAGAAAAGAAGAAGGGAGGAACGAAAGAAAAACAGAACAGCAGATTAGAGTTTTTGAAAGAAAAAAAAAACTAACGACCAAGGAATAAGAGACTTAATATGTAAAAAACAATAAGAGACCAAATATATGACGGCAGCAAGTTGAAGTTAGGGTTTACAAACCCTTGCTTGATGACGGCAGCACCAAACGACGACAGTAACAACGGAGGAGATTCTGCGGACGCCGGATCCAATATGCACGACAACGCTAAGACAAATCGCACAACGATATTCAGAGGTTGGATGCCCTAAATCTTTCGGTTTCGGTAAATATGTAAAAGGCTATTTCAAGATTTTGGGCGAAAAAAAAAACTGAAGTTGGATGCCCTAAATCAAAGGTTTTAGCTTGATGGATTGAAGATTTAGGGTTTACGTCCAGGAAATCACAGTTACAAATCTAGGGATTGTAGGGCTTAGCATGTAAGAATTTGGGAATGGTTTTGAATTTTGATTGTTGCATTTTATTGGATAGTCATTGAAATTTAGAGTTCTTTCAGTTTTGCGATTTAAATTAGGGAAAACTACACCGATGGTCCTCTAACTATCACTGTTCTCTTGTTTTGGTCTCAAAACTATGTTTTTCGGCAAACTCGTCCCTTCTGGGACATAGTTCTTCCCGACGTTAAATAGCTAACGGTTTTGCTGACGTGTCATTTTTTAATATTTTTTTAATCATTTCTCACTCCTGTGTTGTGACACGTGTCACTACCCTATTAGGTGAAACCCCCCTCAATCCTTAAAATTGGAATTGGTGCCGCTGGGATTCAAAACCAGGACCACTAGCACACAAAGCATGCGCTTGAACCAACTATGCTAGGCTGGATACTTGATTTAAATCTACTAACACTTATATTTAAGCTGTACAAATTAACCCAAAAAAACCTAAAAACATAATTGGTGCTGTTGGGATTCGAACCCAGGACCACCAGCGCATAAGACATGCGCGTGAACCAACTATGCTAAGCTGGTTACCTGATTTAAATCTACTAACATTTATATTTAAGCTGTACAAATTAACCCAAAAAAACCTAAAAACACAATTGGTGCCACCGGAATTCGAACTGAGGTAACTAGCATGGAAGGCCAACGTGTAAACCAATTACACTAAGCCAACTATTTGGTTTAAATTTTCTAACATTTATATTTAACCTATACAAATTAGAAACAACACATTCGAACGCAATACCTTATTGAATTTTTTTATATATTTAACCACCAAGTTAAACTAGTAAATTGTGCTATTTTTAAATTAAATATATTTAACTAAATTATGTTTAAAATTAAAAAATCAAACTAATTTAAAATTAAAATTATTATAAATTAATATTAGTTTGATTTTTTAATTTTAAACATAATTTAGTTAGATATATTTAATTTAAAAATAGCACAATTTATTAGTTTAACTTTGTGGTTAAATATTTTAAAAAAATTCAATAAGGTATTGCGTTCGAATGTGTTGTTTCTAATTTGTATAGGTTAAATATAAATGTTAGAAAATTTAAATCAAATAGTTGGCTTAGTGTAATTGGTTTACATGCTGGCCTTCAATGCTAGTTACCTTGGTTCGAATCTTGGTGGCACTAATTGTGTTTTTAGGTTTATTGGGTTAATTTGTACAGCTTAAATATAAATGTTAGTAGATTTAAATCAAGTAACCGGCCTAGCATAGTTGGTTTACGCGCATGCCTTATGCGCTGGTGGTCCTGGGTTCAAATCCAAGCGGCACCAATTATGTTTTTAGGTTTTTTTGGGTTAATTTGTACAGCTTAAATATAAGTTTTAGTAGATTTGAATCAAGTATCCAGCCTAGCATAGTTGGTTCAAGCGCATGCTTTGTGCGCTGGTGGTCCT
Source organism: Hibiscus trionum (assembly GCA_030270665.1). Lineage (NCBI taxonomy): Eukaryota > Viridiplantae > Streptophyta > Magnoliopsida > Malvales > Malvaceae > Hibiscus > Hibiscus trionum. The sequence continues at coordinate 5,992,997 of BSYR01000016.1, forward strand.
GGGTTTGAATCCTAGCGGCACCAAATCTAATTTTAAGGGTTTTTGGGGGTTTTTCACCTAATAGGGTAGTGACACGTGTCACAGCACGATTGGGTGAATAAAATTAAATAAAAATAATATAAGAGGAGAGAGAAATGATTAAAAAAAATATTAAAAAATGTCACGTCAGCAAAACCGTTAGCTATTTAACGTCGGGGGACCAAAACAGGAGAACTATGTAACAGAAGGGACGAGTTTACCGAAAAACATAGTTTTGGGACCAAAACAGGAGAACAGTGATAGTTAGAGGACCACCGGTGTAGTTTTCCCTTTAAATTAATACATTTTTATTAAAATTACTATTTTTTTATAAAAAAAACCCTTGATATATATATATATATATATATATATATATATATATATATATATACACCTTATTTTTTATTCAATATAGTAATTAAAGTAATTATAAATTGAAAGTGGGTTTCTTTTGTTAGATATTTTTTATTGTTATTTATTTTTTCTTTTTGAATTGAATTTAATAATTGAGATTAAAATATAAATATTGGGTTTTAAAAAATATTAGCCACTAATAAGATCTGAGCTTAAAATTAAAAATATATTAGTTATATATCACAATTTTAATTTATTCAGTTAATTAACTGATTTAAAATTAAAAATATATTAGTTATATATCAAAATTTTAATTTATTCAGTTCATTAACTGATTTTAAATTGAAATAACCAATAATAGAATATTGAAAAAAAATAATTGATCACTTAGTAATGCGATTTGTATTCGAATTTTGTGTATGATTTAAACTAAATCAATATGCAGATTTAAACTAAATCAATATGCAGATTTAAACATTTCATACAAAAAGGAAACCAACACCACTAAGGTCACTTCCACTACCACGGGCATAGAACAAAAATATTTTACTTTTTTAGTCTCTTTTTATGCGTAAAAAAATTAAATTCTAACCCTAAATTATAATTTTTAAACTCTAGAAAATACACCATATCTATAATATCTTAAATACTAAGGCTTTGTTTTTTTATTGTGGCGGGCAAACCAAGGTTTTGCAAAAGCTATAAAAATTAATTTTTGGCAAATCAAGGTTTAAGAAGCTAAAATGGTGGGCAAACCAAAATTTTGGCAATATAACTTCTGAAAGTTGAGTGATTAAAATGAAAGAAAACTAAAACATAAGTGTAATTTACCCAAATATATATCAGACAACATCCATCTGAAGTCTGAAACATCAAAAGTTTGATGAAGTTCAAAGTCAGACTGTCCTAAATACAACTTAAACACAACACTCGCTTCATGGACAACTACAGTTACTTGGGGCAATATTGCATAAAGGCCACTCTACTTTTCAATAATTTTGGTTAGGATCATAACCACATATCAATGTCATTGAATAGATCAGTAAATTACAAGTAGTTTAATCAACAAAAACTGGGAAATGGCAATGCAACTGAAAAGCATTGGTAATAGCATTCCCAGGAGAGAATCAGTAGCAACACTTAGATTTATATGATAAAGATAGGGGTCTTTCAGCAGCTAACCGTCCATTAAACCGGCTCGGTCGATCAACAGCCATCAGCATGGAAAAAGGATGGGTGACGGGTCTCTCTGCAATTTCCCATCACATAAATCTAGTTTTTTAATCTTTTCTTCACACCAAAACAACTGCTCTTTGCTGATCTTTGCCATTCTAAGAACCAAGGATATAATTTTGACATCGATGAGACCAAACAACAACGGAATATCGTCTGGTGTTAGCGGCCAGGATTTCTTTTTCCACCCTTTTCTCTTTCTACGCAGTTCCTTCAGCTTCATCCCTTTCTGCAGATAGAAATGAAAACACTGTAGAACATCATAGGTTACAATGAGTAAAATCAGTATGGTCGGTCGTTTGAACAGCACCATCCCCTTGACAGATGAGAGATGCAAGTTTGAATATGTGTCAAATATGGTGCCATGCACAAGCAACAAAAATGAAGAGTCGGAGAAACATATTCCAATACAAATATAGCAGGTGATGGATTAGTAAAGTGATGTTTGTAGACCAAAAACTTGCTTAAATTGGGTACAGTATCATGTTCATTTGAAATCCAAATTTCATCAGTTTAAAAGCGCTTTTATTTGAAACTTTTGTTTTTCCTTGGAAACAAATAATAAAAAAACTAAGGCATTCTAGTAGTATACCATAATTGGCCAACTTTTATTCTGTTTGTAGGCAATTTTCATCATGTACTAAAATTTTCGCGAAAAAAAAACAGATTTTCATCCATACTCATTAGAACATCAAAGCAAGCGAAGCAAATGAACTACTGATAATGAAGGTGCAGGAATTGAGTTGCAATTCTCATGGAACGTAATAGTCTATATAACTAGTTCAGATTGTGGTACCTCGGGCTGTGCTGTGTAATCAAGTGGTATCCTACAAAGTTGAATTGGATAGTGTAGAATGAAGTTACCTTTTCTAATAAAGATTTAACTTGTTGAAGAGGGGTAGCCATCGGACTCTGATTTCCAAACAAACTATGTTTTTTCTTGTCAATTTTTACAAACAGCCGGAATGTAAGGATAACGCTCTCAATAATCCTGATGATATCAGGAGCAAGGACCAAATAATCTGATTCCTCTTCCACCTTAGCCTTCTGATCAGAACCTGAAAAGACTCGAAACATTACCCTTCAAGCAAAAAGCAAATAAAAACATCCTCAAGTTCTTCCTTGTTCAATTTGTAAACTGAAAAAAAATTGCTAGGCCACAAAAAAGGTTAAGAAATCAAAGTTCCCCACTTTTGCTCGATTGATCCCCTAAGATTTACCTTGTATGTTTGGAATTTGAAGCAGCTTAGGCAAAACATGCCTAGAACGGGAATATATTTCAGCTCTAAGACCATCCTCAAAAGGTTCATTTTCGATGAACCTTTGTAATAAGACTTGGAACTGTTGAAGGAGCTGAGCACTGTGGTTGTAACAAGCAGGATTATCGGGTTGGCACAAAACTAGCTGGCTAAGTTGTGTGTATTGGCAATGAAGTGCCTCCCAAGTTAAGCAAATTTGAGCTACATATGCTGCCTCAAGGTCATGATACGGGTCGTTCGTAGGCTGCTGCAGGTGCTCGGTTTCTTCATCGGGTTCTTCAATCTTCTTCAAGGAAAGGCAACTAAGGGGGGATGCAAGTTTCTTAGATGCAGATTTTGGTGAAGGATTTGTAGAGCCTGTAAGGCAATTGATTATTTGCAATGAGAATTCAAGATTCGGTACTAACAATAAAAATCTTTTATGCCCCAATGATCTTACGGATAGTACTCAGTACTATTCTTCTTGGAGGTTAAATATGTTTAAGAAAAAAAGGACACTGCCAGCAAATAGTATTCATCATTTATGCATCTACCTGAGCTGTATGATCTTGTCAAGACAGAAAAATCTCTCCAATTCATGGACATAAATAAGGTTAAAGCCTGTGGCCAAAGAAAGATGTGGGAAAATGATAAAACTACAAAAATGACTGAATATGACAGCAATTAACCTTGGATCAATCCCTATTCCCAACATTTAAGAGAGAGCCATCATAATTCGAACATACTGAGTTGCAGGAAAATACTTTTCAATCTGAAGGATATAATAGAAATCGGCAGCTAAACAAGGTCAAGGAACCTGATTATGAGTCTAAGCAGATGGCAATGCTCAATAATCCAATACTCAATATAGTTGCATACCTCACAAGCTGATTCAGTTTACTAATTCAGACAATTTTGTTTTCTCAAGTAACTTGATGGAGATTCATATAAAAAAAAGATAGGGGTGAAACATATGAAACCTGAACCCTGCCCCATCACACGAAGACCTTGTACATTCAGACCTCCTAAATTGTTCATTATGCTAGTGAAGTGCAAACGGGAGGCACTTGTAATTAAAAAATTACAAAGAATCAACAAAACAATGTCCATCTAGTATGCAGGCTGCAGCTAACAATATGTTCCTGCTGAATTAAAGTGACTATGAGCTCATTTCGTCCATTGTAAGATTTGACAATGCAATAGAGAAAACGGAAATATTTACCGGCATTCTTGACCTGCTGTGCAATTATCTGATCAAAGAACAGCATTCGCTCGCAATACTTCTCATAAAAGGCATCAAACCCACCCCACCATTGTCTGCCTTCTGCTTCCACATCCCTCCACTCACTCGAGCTGGTCTCACCAGCCTCAGCTTCCTCGTCCTCTAGGTACAACTCTTCTTCCTCTTCCGGAATTAACACCATAAAACTGTTTCTTCTTAGTTCTTTCAATCTCCTCTTCACCTCATTTGTTATAAAATCATCATCATCGTCATCCTCGACCTCAGTTGCAGCAGGGTCAGGTTTGGATGATCCATTTAAACCAAATTCACCACCACCATTACCATTCTTTGGTTCTTCTGGTTGTGGCACATTATTATCCTCCAAACCCTTCTCAGGGTCTGGCTTGTGGACTTTCCTAAACTTCTTAACTTTCAAGAAATTCATTTCTTACACTTTCTAGCTGTCAAGTAAGTTTTTTAACTAGATTCTCTGAATATAAAGTAAACCTCTAGATCCCAGAATTATACCAAGATACTTGGAAAGTAATTTTTAAAGTAAACAACAATATTCTGATCCCAGCAAATGTACCTCTTTTTTTCTCAAACAGATTTGGTTGAACAAATGTCAGACCTTCAAGCCAAAATGCCAAGTGTAAAAACAGTAGATTGAGCCACAAAATGTCCAACAGTAAAATCCAGACTCTTTGAACATAATTTAAGCACGCAACTGATGAACTAAAAACCCTGAAGATCTCACCTTAAAACAAGAGAAACAACTGAAACAGTCCAAGTTTGAAACTGAAAAGCTTCTTTAGAAGCAATTGACACATGAGCAGAAGCACTAAATCCTCACAAGATTTGTCATTTCCTCACCATTGAAGCTTCCAAAAGAAGCACATCACTAAGCAACCAAGAAAAAGAAAACACCAGCATAAAAAAAACCCAAATGTTTTCAAAAATGGCCTTTTTTGCTAAGGCCCCAGTCCCCAGCAAGAGAATTTACAGTGACGAAAAGTTCAAACCCCACACCCCCAAAGCCATGAAAGCAAAAAAGTGAAATCACAAGTGTCTTTATTTTAGCATTTCACTCGCTACTCAGTAAAAAAAACAGATTTTTGTAACAGAGATTACACTTGTAGAAGAAAGTACCTACAACAAAGTTAAAAAAAAAAGCAACTAAATCAACCATAGTTTTAACAAAAGCTCATTTTCTTTTTTCTTTTATTTTTAAATAAACAAAGACCCACAAATATATAGTGTATATATAACCCCAAGGTTGCCTTGTTGGAAGAGAAAAACACAGTAATCTGTACTAGTGTGATGAGTGAGGAGAGAAGAGTGATGTTCTCTTTTTTGGGAATAGAAAATAGTAATAAATGTTAAACAATCCTAATAAATTAAAGGTAAATTGTTCTTTCATCTTCCCTTCCTTACTAGCCTCCTCATAAGCAAAAGTCGTTTCTTTTAAATTAAATTTGAACATTTTCTTTATTAAATTAAGTAAAAGAAATGTTTTTTTTTCTTTTAAAAACAAATGAGGAAACAGTGAGAGAATATTGTCAGAAATGAGTAAGAAAAAGCACCAACTCTCCCTGCAACTTAACCAATGCCCCGCCAAATCTGGGTTTCTTTGATCTGTGCGCCTTTCTCCTATTTTTCCCATTTTACCCCTTTATTTCTTTTTATTTTAAAAAAATCTCCCTTGTAAATGGATCGCTCGGTTCGGGTTTGTTTCAAATAATTTCGATTCATATCATTTTGAATTTAACTACATTCAGTTTCGGTTTGGATCTTGTTCGGTTTTAGTTCAAGTCTATAATTATTCGGATCATATCAGGTCAGTTAGTTTTCGGGCCGGTTGATTTCAGTTCTGGTCGATATCAAGTCAACCTTTGGATCGCTCAAATTTAGTCAAATTTTCAGGTCATATGAGTTTTTTACACCTATATTTATGACAATGTGATTTGAACATGTATCTCTTAGAATGAATATCAATTACTTTTTAATTGAAACACTTGTGGAGTTCAACTATAAACTATAATATTTAACTTTAAATAATTTAAAAGAAAAATAATATTATCCTTTATTATCGAAATCACTCAATAAATTATATATTAAATTAATTAGATTTGAAGATATTTGACTTTTCTATATATATAATGATAAATTAACCTATTATTATAAATAATGAAAATTAATTAACCTATGATATATTAAAAGTGGTGCGCGCGATCGGAGGAAATAAAGAGTGAAGTGTAAAAGAAAACGCAACTTGTGCAAAATCTATTAATATTGTATTTTCATTAAGAAAAGTTTACATTAACGGTTACTTGAAAACCTTAAAAAATTAAATTCTCACAAATCCCTAAATTCCCACATATCTAACCCTAAAATTTAAAAAATTATTATTATTATTATCGATTGTCAAGTCGTCATCGTAATGAAATCTCCTTCTATCAACAAAGTTATATACCGTTTATCTATTTGTTGTTCGTTGCTCGATTAAAAGTTTTTGAGATTTTATGTTCAGCGTTTTATCGACACGATGTTCGTCGATTTCAAGTAGTAAAATAATGAGTATCCAGTAGTGGTTGTCCGACGACATAAGGGGTTGATGGTAGTAGTTGGTTGGACGACGACATGGGATGAATTTAAAGACTTGTGGATTTTGATTATGATTTTTTTTGGGGATGAGGTGTTTTTTTATGAATTTTTAGGTTTTATGGGTTTTTCAAAAAAACAAAACAAGTATCACATTTTTAAAAAAAAATAGAAAGAAGTTATAAATTAAAACATTGTCGGGTGTCATGTTCTAATTGACTACGATTTTTTAAATGGTAAGACAATTTTTACGGTTATAGTTTGGATAATCTTTTACAATTAAGCCAAAAAAACAAAAACTTATCGAGCCGGGTCTCTCTAAAGCTCTAGGCACTACCAAATAGAGTTTTTTTATATATAAAAGATATATGATCCACGTACATAGAATGTAAAACTCATAGTTTTACACGTTCCATGGATCGTTGGATGAGTAAAATGGATGACTGAGATTAACTCCTTACTTTCTTTTCCAAGTGATAATCTTCACATAACCCACTGTTAATCTTAATCATCCATTTCACACATTCAACGATCCTAAAAACATATAAAAATTAAAAAATTCTTACATTATATAGTTGGATCCTATCCCTATGTAAAAAGTTTCCTTAAACATAAAAAAACAACAAAGGAAAGACATCCCAAAAGACGACCATCATCATAACCTAGACCCATCGAAACAGGCTCAACACACAAAAAACAACAAGAAAAAAAGAATTGATTCAAGCTCAAACAAAGCTAGACAAAGAACCCTGAAACAAAGAGAGAATAAAAGATAGACATCTTCTTCTTCACATACGAGTATACTTCTATAACTCAACGGGTCACTTGAATCATCCTTGATTAGAATACCCTTTTGAGAGAGATTCAAGATCAAAAAAAGGTCTATCCATTGTAGAAAAATAAAGACTTATTCATTTGAGATTCGTCTGAGAATAAAGTAATCTCGATAAAGGACATAAATAACATGACTCAAAATAAAAATGGACGAGTATTTGGACGATAGTATATTAACATTTCCATATATATATGTTAAAATATATTGATACTTTTATAATATTACTCGGGTCGGGTTAGAAAATTTTTACCCTAAACTTACATCTTCCTCACCCCAACTATTTTTTCTCTCTAAAAAATCTACCCTAAACCCAAACTAAAATAATATCTCAATCGGGTCGAGTCAAATCAGGACTCCTCAAGTTCCGGTCAAATTACCAACCCTAGTTATGCAATATTTGTTTGAGCTTCGGCTTTGTTGAAGAGTTAAACTAATTAGAATTAGTTATGTTATTTGTTATGTAAATAGTTAGTTAGTTTCTGATGTAATTAGACAGTTTAATTGATCTATGTTGCTATATAAACAATACATTGTAACATTATATTTTGAGATTGGAGTTTCAAAACCTCCAAATTGGTTGAATGACTATGCCTTCAAGTCTTCTAATGTTTGTCAATCCTCCCCACATTTCAGGTTTGTATCATATATCTTCTTCCATTTTATATTCTCACTTACCACCTCATACAGAACTTTTTTTGTCCACCACTCCTGCCCTTATTGAACCTCACACCTATGATGAAGCCAAAAATGGTCCTTTATGGGTTCAAGCTATGTCTGAGGAGATTCAAGCTTTAGAAGCTAATCACACTTGGTCTGTTGTTCCTTTACCTGCTGGCAAACATCCCATTAGTTGTAAATGGGTATACAAAATCAAATACCATGCTTATGGTGCTGTTGAACGTTACAAAGCACGTTTGGTTGTCAAAGGGTATCGTCAGCAAGAGGGTATAGACTACACTTAGACTTTTTCTCATGTGGCCAAGCTTGTTATTGTGCGGACAATGTTGGCTCTTGTTGCTTTGTTTGAGTGGCCATTACACCAGATGGATGTTCATAATGCTTTTTTTCAAGGGGATTTAGTTGAGGAAGTATATATGAATTTGCCTACAGGATTTGGCAGCCAGGGGAAGACTCATGTTTGTAGGTTGCACAAATCCTTATATGGTCTGAAACAAGCATCTAGGTAGTGGAATCTCAAGTTGACTGATGCTTTGCTTCTTGCTGATTTTAAACAAAATAAATTTGATTACTCATTATTCATGAAAAGAGATGATGATAAGCTAGTTATTATGTTGATATATGTTGATGATCTGTTTATTATTGGGAATAGTGCTGATTTGATTAAGGAATTAATGAGCATTTTAAATCACAACTTCAAAATGAAAAATTTGGGAGATCTTAAGTACTTTTTGAGTTTTGAGGTTTTGAGGTCCAAAGAGGGTATTGTTCTCAATCAAAGAAAGTATGCTATGGAGCTTGTTGAAGAAACGGGTTTAGGGGGAGCTAAACCTGCCTCAATCCTTTTGGAACAAAATGTGAAGCTCACCTTTATCATATTTGATGAAAAAGTTAATCAACAAACTCACGACTCACTATTAGAAGACAAGACTGTTTTTCAGAGGTTGATTGTGTTGAGTTATATGGTGCTCGATTCGTTCAACCGATGTTGCTCACAAGGTGGTGGAGAGGTGGATTTTTGGGTGGAAGAGGTGTGGAAGCTTAAAAGTAAATGACACAATGATTTTAGAGTGGTTCAACCTTCTAACCAAGGTATACATCCACTACCTTAGCTTCCCACTAAGGATTTCCAATCAATCCACTATTGATTTGTCCCCTTTTCTAGGCTTAGGAGGAAACCCTTATACACCGATCAAGCTTTCTACCCAAAGCCTTGATCAAACCCTCTTTTACAAAGAGATAAGAAAAGCAAACACAAATCCCTCTAATAGGTGTTTGTTTGCACAATTAAAGCACTCACCCAAAACCTAAAATACTTGAGCAAATTTGACAATTTTGGCTCACTAGTGTTTGTATATACAAGGAATTGACAATTTAAGTACAAAGACTATATTTGATCATTTGTTGATTGACAATTGAAGCATTAGCAATATCTTGATGCTTAGAGGTCTCTTTTATACTCCCTGATGAGTTTATAGTCGTTACTAGCCGTTGGGGTTGATTTGGAGCCGTTGAGGACTTTATTTCCCACCATAAATGCAGTTCTGTTACTCACCGTTTCGAAACACTCGTGACCGTTTCGAAACACTCTTTAAGTTGAAAGAGCTGTTGTAGTCTGATGAGCACCCGTTTCGGAACACCCTTGGCCATATCGAAACGCCCGTATCGAAACGCTAGGCACCATATCGAAACGCTCTGCATTTAAAAGTTAGTTGGAAAATAGCTGTTGGGGTTTATGACCGTTGTGGTCGATGCCACGTAGGCGTATCAAAACGGCATAGCCCGTATCGAAACGCTGGGCAAAGATCTCATCCAGGGAAGGCCCGTTTCGATACCCGTATCAAAACGTTTTTGCTACTGGAATACACCGTATCGAAACGCCTGGAAGGTTTTGTAAAGTTTGGCTTTGAAAAACATGTTAAATCCTTTTAAAAACATCCATAAACATAGTTTCAAGTTATTTGGACTTTGGAAATAGTTTTGAATTCTTTTTAAATTAGTCCAAAACATTTTTCAATTATTATATCAAAACATTAGTTCTACAATCTCCCCCTTTTTGATATGATAAAACTATCTTGAAAAATTGTTTGGGATTCTCCCTCTTTAACTTTAAAAATGTGAATAAGAGATTAAAGATATGAAATCAAATAAAGCTACCCCTTATTCATTTGAAAATTCAATTTTTTAAACAATTTCTCCCCCTTTTTGTTATATAAAAAAGAATTTAAAACATTAAGCTCAAAATAACTATAGAGGAAAAATTTGACAAAAATAAGAATTTGGTTTTAAAATGGCTCCCTCTTACTCAAAGCATCATTAAAAATGTTAGTCCAACATATATGATCATCTAGTTGACATAAATGAAAATAAATCAAATAAAAGCAAAAGCAACTAGATTTTACCACACTTGAACTCAAGGGAGGATGTGAAGCCTTCATTCTTCAAGTGTTCTTCCTTAGTGTGCATGGAGCTCCCCCTCATTAGTTGGACTTGTTGATCACTCTCCATCACACCTAGCAAAAGACAATCAAGTAATTTTTGGTATCCAAATTGCTTTGGATCCATGAACATTAGTAGCACAAATTTTAGTCCCCTTAGGAATCCATTTTTCAATTTCATCCTTTTTAATTGAAGTACTAAGTCCTTTTGAGACCCAAATACTTCTAAAACATTTTCCTTTTACAAATCTAAGGGCACTAGATTGTCTTACATAAAAATTTGATTTTCCAAAATTGTTTTTCTTTTCAAGTTCTTTGGAAATCAAATCTTTTTCTTCTTGAACTTTTTGAAGCAAATTTTGTAAATCAAAACATTTTAGTTCAAACTCTTCGAGTTTTGCTTCAAGTTCAAGTTTGGTTTTAGAAATCAAATCATTTTGAATTTTTAACTTTGAAATCAATTTATTGTTTTTCAAAATGTGATTTTTAAAGTCTAACACCAAATCATCATAGGCATCTTGTAATTCATCAAAAGAGTAAGGACATTAAGTAGATGAATTAGAAGTTACCCTTGAATCTTCTTCGATGGCCATAAGGCAAAGGTTGGCTTGTTCATCTTCGGTGGAGTCTTCATCACTCCAAGTAGCCACATATGACTTCTTCTTATGGCTTGAAGTGCTTGCCCTATTCTTTTTCATGGATTCTCGTTCAAGCTCTCTCAAGGCTTTCTTCATGAACGGGGCACACTTCTTGAAGAGATGAACTATCTCTTCTTCTTCATCATCCTCTTCACTTGAATCAACACGATGGCAAGTGGAGGATTTGAGAGCAATGGCATTGGTGTTGATGCCAAGCCCCTTGAGCTTCTTCCCTCCCATAGCTCTAATTTCTTCCATCTTCTTTGTTCTTCTTCATGATTTGATGAGTAAGAAGTGACCCCATGAGTTCATCAAGCTTTAAGGTCTTCAAATTCTTTGCTTCGATGATGGCGTTCCTCTTTGAGTCCCAAGACTTGGGAAGTGAGTAGATGAGCTTTCGGACAAGTTTCTCCTCCGGAATGGCTTCTCCATAGCCCTTGAGACCATTGGTGATAGTGAGGAACCTATCAAACATCTTCTCGATGTTTTCTTCCGGATCCATCTTAAAGTTCCCATACTCTAAGGTGAGGAGCCCAATCTTGGTCTCCTTGACTTCATCGGTTCCTTCGTATGTGACTTCAAGCTTGTCACATACCTCCTTGGCACTCTCACAAGAAGACATCTTCTCATAGATGGTTGGGCCAAATGCACAAAAGAGGATGTGCAAGGCTTTGAAATTTAGCTCCATCTTCTTGCGATCGTCGGCACTCCACTCTGCTTTGCTTCGTTGAGGCATGAGCGGACCATCTTCAACTATGTCCTTGACTTTATGAAGAATTTCATCCTGGTCTTCCAATGGGCATAGTGTGTTCCGTCGAAGAAAGGCGGTTTGTCGATGGATTGCGTCATTTGAGTCGGTTGGTGAAATGATGATCGAGCTTGCCGAATCTTCTCAATAGGATGTTAATCCTCTTCGATTGAGCCAAGCTCTGATACCAATTGTTGAGTTGTATGGTGCTCGATTCGTTCAACCGATGTTGCTCACAGGGTGGTGAAGAGGTGGATTTTTGGGTGGAAGAGGTGTGGAAGCATAAAAGTAAATGACACAATGATTTTAGAGTGGTTCAACCTTCTAACCAAGGTCTACATCCACTACCTTAGCTTCCCACTAAGGATTTCCAATCAATCCACTATTGATTCGTTCCATTTTCTAGGCTTAAGAGGAAACCCTTATACACCGATCAAGCTTTCTACCCAAAGCCTTGATCAAACCCTCTTTTACAAAGAGATAAAAAAAGCAAACACAAATCCCTCTAATAGGTGTTTGTTTGCACAATTAAAGCACTCACCCAAAACCTAAAATACTTGAGCAAATTTGACAATTTTGGCTCACTAGTGTTTGTCTATACAAGGAATTGACAATTTAAGTACAAAGACTATATTTGATCATTTGTTGATTGACAATTGAAGCATTAGTCATATCTTGATGCTTGGAGGTCCCTTTTATACTCCTTGATGAGTTTATAGTCGTTACTAGCCGTTGGGGTTGATTTGGAGCCGTTGAGGACTTTATTTCCCACCATAAATGCAGTTCTGTTACTCACCGTTTCGAAACACTCGTGACCGTTTCGAAACACTCTTTAAGTTGAAAGAGCCGTTATAGTCTGATGAGCACCCGTTTCGGAACACCCTTGGCCATATCGAAACGCTTGTATCGTAACACTAGGCACCGTATCGAAACGCTCTGCATTTAAAAGTTAGTTGGAAAATAGCCGTTGGGGTTTATGACCGTTGTGGTCGATGCCACGTAGGCGTATCGAAACGGCATAGCCCGTATCGAAACGCTAGGCAAAAATTTCATCCAGGAAAGGCCCGTTTCGATACCCGTATCGAAACGTTTTTGCTACTGAAATACACCGTATCGAAACGCCCTAAGGTGTTTCGAAACGCCTGGAAGGTTTTGTAAAGTTTGGCTTTGAAAAATATGTTAAACCTTTTTAAAAACATCCCTAAACATAGTTTCAAGTTATTTTGAATTTGAAAATAGTTTTGAATTCTTTTTAAATTAGTCCAAAACATTTTTCAATTATTATATCAAAACATTAGTTCTAAGAATTGGAAGGTTAATCTACCTCATCCACACTCGGCCAGATATCACTTTTGTTGTGCATCACTTAAGTCAATTCATGCAGCATCCAAAAAGGACGCATCTTGAAGCTGCATTACGAGTTGTTAGATATGTAAAGAAGAACCCTGGACAGGGTATTTTGCTGAAATCTTCAGGAGAGTGCAAATTCACTGCATACTGTGATTCAGATGGGGCAGCTAGTTCACTATCTAGAAGATCCGTTACAGGTTTTTGTATCAAATTAGGAGATTCTTTAGTCTCTTGAAAGTCAAAGAAGCAAAATACTGTGGATAGATTCTCAGCTAAGGCTGAGTACAGGAGCATGGTTGTTACCACTTCTGAGATAGTTTGACTTTATGGGTTGCTAAATGAAATTGGATTGAATGAAGAACTAGGGACATTTAAACTCCTTAGTGGCAGCAAGACGGCTCTACAAATTGCAGCCAACCCCATTTTTCATGAAAGAACGAAGCATATAGATGTGGATTGCCACTTTGTGAGAGACATGATTGAAGAAGGTTTGATTCAGATATAATATGTCTCCAGTGCAGATCGGTTAGTAGATATTTTGACTAAGGCATTGGGCATTTAACAACATGAACATTTGCTAGTCAAGTTGAGAGTTAAAGATATCTTTCAACCTCCAATTTGAAGGGGAGTGTTGAAGAATTAAACTAATTAGAATTAGTTAGTTTATTTGTTATGTAAACAGTTAGTTAGTTTCTAATGTAGTTAGATAGTTTAGCTGATCTATGTTGCTATATAAACAATACATTGTAACATTATATTTTGAGATTGGAATAAAATGAAATCCTTCATCTTAACAGGCTTCATCTATTTAGGGTTGTACACTCCGTCTGATTTAACGTTAGGCTTAGAAGTTTTGGGTTTGGACCGGACCGGTCGGGTTGCGGTTCGAATATAAAAGGGTGAATTTAGGAAAGCCTAGTTCGGGTTGCATTAAAAATATGGAAAAATGTCTTAAAATCCTCTTTTATTATATATAAGAGAAAGGTGAAATCAATTTTACGAAATGAGGTTTGGAAGAGTGACATTTTGGGTTAGTGACCAAAATGTAATTTTTGAAAACTGGGTGACTGTTTTAAAAAGGATTGAAACTTTGAATCTTTAAGGAGCTATTTACCCAAAAGAGTTTCTCCAGATTTTTCTGAATATTAATCAATTTAATTAATGGTTTTTAATTAAGTGCAAAAGGAGGGAAAAGATATTTTGGCATTTTAACTAACTTTTCTCTAAATTTTAATTTTCTTTTCTCTCAACTTTTCTCTCAACCCAAACACATTTCTCCAGCAAAATTCTCTCTGATTTTGACAACTAAAGATTATATTTCAATCCTCATTTGATCTCTAATCAATTCTACAACAAAACCTTAGCATTTGCTTATTGGATTTTCAAGAATCTTGGTTCCAAAAAGGGAGAAACTCAAGTTTAGAGGTATGAACGTCCTTCTCCTCTAAATTCTCAGTTCTTTACTGAAATTCCCAAGTTCTCAATCCTTGAATTATGTTTTATTAAAGGTTTTGCAATTGAGTTCTTGATCTTGGCTTTAAAATGCAAGATTTGCTTTAATTTTGATGAAATTCGTATGATCTGAGTGGGCATTGTTTTGAGATGTGTTTTTGATGTAAAATGGATGTATAATTGATGATAAATTGAGGTTTAATCAATGCAATCCCGAATAGGTTGATTTTCCTAAGTTTTGTTTAAGTTTATGGTGGTTTTTGGGGTGATCTTGATGTTCTGCTATAGCTGGAGGTATAAGGACGTGTTTAGATCCTTTTTAGATGTTAATTGAGGTTTATGATTGTTTGGAATTGATGGATCTTGGCTGGGTAGTGTTGTAGAGATGTTTGGATGTGATTTCGGTTGTGTTTGGTAGCCGAAATGTCAGTGTTGATGTGAGCAGCGAGTTTAGGTGTCTTGGTTGATGATATTAATGCATGATGGTGCATTAATCTACTGTTTTGATGTGTTTAAAACAGGGGAGACATCTTCGTATCCTTGTGGTGTTGATCCGGAAGCTTGATTGGTGTTCGGCAAGTGGCGAAACGGAATCGGTGAGTGGATTTTGGTTTTCAGCTTTGAAACCAATGTTTTGAAGGTTTGGGAGCTTAGTTTAAGTCTAAACAACTTTGCTAAGCTCAAGAGTAAGTTTTCGGAAAAACTCTCTTGTTGATGAACCATGAGTTGGTTGAGTGCAATGTGATTGTTTGCATGTTTTAAATTCTGTTTTGAAAGCATACTTTAGCATGTTTATTTGCTGGTTTTATAAGCCATGTGTTGAAGGATGCTCAAGGTAAGAGATCCTTGTTTTGAACATTTGATAAAATATGGTTTTGTTGCATAAGGATGCATGATGATTAATGACTTTGTTAAATGCTTTAAAACAGTTGATTATTTGTTGTTAAATGATGCATATTGGCAAGTGATGTTTCGAGAAAGGTTAAGAACACTATGGTGGTTAAAAGTCCATAGGTGGTTCTTGTGTTAAGAACAACATGGTGGTTAAAAGTCCATGATTGGTTATTGTGCTAAGGTCACAAAGGTGGTTAAAAGTCCTTGTGTGAGCCTTGTGTATTTTAAGAACACCATGGTGGTTAAAAGTCCATGGGTGATTCTTGTGTTAAGGTCACAAGGTGGTTAAAAGTCCTTGTGTGGACCTTGTGTATTGTAAGAACACCATGGTGGTTAAAAGTCCATGGGTGATTCTTGTGTTAAGGTCACAAGGTGGTTAAAAGTCCTTGTGTGGACCTTGTGTATTGTAAGAACACCATGGTGGTTAAAAGTCCATGGGTGATTTCTTGTGCTAAGGACACAATGGTGGTTAAAAGTCTATGTGTGGTCCTTGTGAATTGTAAGATCACAATGGTGGTTAAAAGTCCATGTGTGGATCTTATGTTGATTGTATTGTGAAATGGAAAGATTATGATTATCACTTGTGGCCATTATGACATGTTAATTATTTGAAGCATGAAATGCTTGTTTTAAATGCTTTTGTGCATGGATAAAGGTTGTTTTGAACTAAGGTTATAAAGGTGTTTATAAATGCATTATTGTGATGTTTTGAATAAGCATTCCTCACTAAGCTTTTTGCTTACGCTCTCTCTCTTTTCTTAAACCAATAATGCAGAGCATTGAAGTGCTTATAAGGGCAGCAAGAGGTCAAGAATCCAAGTGAAGAACTAAGCTCATGTATGGTGAAAGTTCTAACACTATTAGCTTTTGGCATTTGGCAATGGGGAACCTATGTTGTTGTTTTGGGAGATGTTTTGGACTCCCTAAGTTGGTTTTATGTTGTTGTTGATGATGGATCTTGTAATTGGCCTTTGTGAAGTTGGTTGGGTATTATGATGCTTGAATGGTTTTCTAAATAGGATGCATGTCTATAGAATTGGGGATTTGCTTAATTGATGCCATGTTTGAGTATGGTTGATGCAATTATGTTCCTTATACATGTAATGTCTTGCTGATATAATTTGGTTGCCTTTGGAGCATGTTTGATGGGTCAATTGTGTGATAAACTAGCGAAATTCTGCAAATCTGGGCAGGCCGTATCGGAACGGGTGCTACCGTTTCGGAACGGGGGCCTGAAATGGCCTAGGCGTTTCGAAACGGGAGGAATCGTTCCGAAACGAAAATGCTACTGCCGAGCCCTGTATCGAAACGTGTTTCGGAACGGTCCCGCGTTTCGGAACAGGTCCTCCCTGTTTCGGAACACTCCACCGTTGGGCACTGAAATTGTTGGTTATATGTTTTGAAATCTTTGCGTTTTGGTCCTGAATCTTGTTTATGCAATTGAATGAGTTTGAGATGTCCGTTTGAGTTGAAATTTGACAGAGAAGCATGAAATATGACTAATTTCATAATGGTAACTTAAAAGTGGGTTAAGTCCTTATAATTTCCAGAATTTACATTTTGGTCCCTAGATTCATGTTTTGTGCAATCGAGTCCCTAAATGTGTTCTGATTGCTGTGATCTTTGAACATGCTGTTGTTATGAACATATCTAGGGTTAATGTGCATTTAGATAAGATTAAAAAGAAAAATAAAAGAGTCGTTAATCAAGGTTGACTTTCGGGTTGACTTTGGTTTTCCCCGTGTAAACTTCTTAATTCGGGTCAATCGTCTAGGCCGGGTTAAGGGGGTTACAGGTTTTTGTATCAAATTAGGAGATTCTTTAGTCTCTTGAAAGTCAAAGAATCAAAATACTGTGGATAGATTCTCAGCTGAGGCTGAGTACAGGAGCATGGTTGTTACCACTTCTGAGATAGTTTGACTTTATGGGTTGCTAAATGAAATTGGATTGAATGAAGAACTAGAGACATTTAAACTCCTTAGTGGCAGCAAGGCGGCTCTACAAATTGCAGCCAACCCCATTTTTCATGAAAGAACGAAGCATATAGATGTGGATTGCCACTTTGTGAGAGACTTGATTGAAGAAGGTTTGATTCAGATATAATATGTCTCCAGTGCAGATCGGTTAGTAGATATTTTGACTAAGGCATTGGGCATTTAACAACATGAACATTTGCTAGTCAAGTTGGGAGTTAAAGATATCTTTCAACCTCCAATTTGAAGGGGAGTGTTGAAGAATTAAACTAATTAGAATTAGTTAGTTTATTTGTTATGTAAACAGTTAGTTAGTTTCTAATGTAGTTAGATAGTTTAGCTGATCTATGTTGCTATATAAACAATACATTGTAACATTATATTTTGAGATTGGAATAAAATGAAATCCTTCATCTTAACAGGCTTCGTATATTTAGGGTTGTACACTCCGTCTGATTTAACGTTAAGGTTGATTGAGTCTTGGAGGATTTTTGCTTTGTTAAATTTTTGTTACTGTTCCTTGTTGCTATTCTGTGTTCTTTTCCGTACTAATAGACTACACTAAGCTTGTTATTATCTCACCTTACATTTATGTTTTCCTTTCATATCGTCCAAGAGTTTAGGCTCGAATCAATAATCGAAAAATTAATTTCGAATTTCTTGCACAATTTATGTTTTCTTACATTGGTGGTGGAAAACGAAATTTTTAGAAGATATGTATTTTTAGAGTTTAGGGTTAAAATTTAGTGTTAGAATTTTAAAATTTATAATTAATTTTAAAGTTTAGAGTTAAAATTTATCGGATCTTTGGCATGGGATATTTTATCAATTATTTTGAGAGTTTAATTACTATTTGCAATTTATCATTGTGTTCGCTATTGTTTATTTATTTTGGAAATTTCACATTCACTATCATTATTGTTTTGACACATTTCTAAAAGTATTATTCAATATAATTGCATATATGATATTTGATAAATAATTTGTATGTTGTGTAGTATATCGATCGAATATCTAAATTGAACTTTTAATTTTTTTTCTCAAATAAATTTAGTTCATTACGGGGATTAGTGTGACCTTCGAGATATGAATGTAACGTCTAGTTCAAGTCTAGGCAGAGACGGAACCATGATTGAATCATGAAGGGGCAAGATGTTTAACTTTGGAATGAACAAGATTTTAAAAAGTAACTAAAGCATAAAAAATTAAAGGAGATATGATTTAATTTCACTAATTTTAAAATTAAAAGGTCTTAAAAGCAATTTAACCACAAAAATTTGGGGTCATTGCTTAATTTAATTAATTTTAAAACTGATAATGTCCCAAAAACAAATTATACCAGTCAATTTTAGGAGGGACAAAAACTTAATTAAAATAATTCTAAAACTATCAATGACTTAAAATATAATTATACTATCAAAGTTAAGGGGGGCAATTGCCCCTCCCACCCTTAACATAAATCCGTCACTGAGTCTAAGGAGTTACAGAACTTAAGTGTAAGTTTTTCCAGCCACACCCTGCAAGAGTGAAAAGCATTGGTACAATTCCTTGTCGGCCATAACAATAGATAATTTTAGAGAATTATCTAAATGTTTGTAGGTTATTTTTAACGAATAAATTCATCATGAAATTAAAAACCGTACAAAGACTTCATGTGCAATTAGCTTTAAAATGATAAAAAAAATGTTAAATTTAAGGATTAAATATTATTTTATATTTACTCCAATTGAAAATGGTGACCTTGTAAACCCGTGAAAACTTCTTAGGTATTTATATGACATGGAATTGATATTTTTGTATTTATTTGATAAGTATTAAATTGATATGCTTTAATTTGTTTATAGTTTTATTGAGTTCGACATGTAGTTATTTGCAGGGACGAATACAGAATTTTATGTTAGGGGGCGAACTTATAAAATACTATGAGGGACCGACTTATAAAATTTTAAGAAGTCAAAAATAAATTTTCAATAAAAAATACATAGAAAATTTTTAAAATATTTCTAAATCATATAAATTTTTTTAAATTTTTAGGAGTCGATCGTCCTCTTCAGCCCCCTCTATGTTATTTACGTATATAAGCTCAAGTAGTAGATATCTTTTCCCTACTTTGTATGACGTCTTGACGTAGTCATAAGTAAATACAATCATCCCCCATTTTTTTTCATTTTACAATTCCTAGGTCGCACTTCTTCTCTAGCTTCGGCTAATGACAGGGGCCATCTCTTTTCCGGTCACTTCTGTCCTTTTGTTGTCGTTTGCTTTCTTTCTACCTTTTTGGAGTTTGATCCTCGCTTGTGAAACCCTTTAATTGTTCGATAGAGTCTTCTTCTCTAGGTGTCTTTTGAGATTCCCACCAATTCCACGATGAGTGGCAAGGTAAGAGTTTAAGCTCCTCGGGTCTTTCCATCTCTGCCCCTTGTGGGCCTTGTCCAACATTAAACGGCCGGATGGACCGGTCTATCGGTGCTCCTCCTAAACTTTCAACAACCACTAGAGCTTTTTTTTTAGGCATGTAAACGAACTGAATGAATACAAATGGGGGTATGTTCTTGTTCATTCGTTTAATTTTAACCGATCATGTTCGTTTGTTAAGGAATAGAGCTTGTTCGTATTCGTTCGTTAAAATGATAAATGAACGTAAACGAACACAAACGAGCGAACATAAAAAAACATATGTAAATAAATTTAAACGAACAAACATATGTGAATAAATTTATTTTTTAAAATATAAGACTTTTGTTATGAAAAATAATAAGGGTAAAGTACACTAATGGTCACCAAACTTTTAGGGCGGGTTTATTTTGGTCACCAAACATTTAAAAATTTTATTGGGGTCACTCAACTTTTAGTCCGCTTTCATTTCGGTTTCTTCTGTTAATTTTCGTTAAAAATGCTGACGTGACATGTTATCCTCTTTCTTTTTTTCCCTATTTTTTCTCTACAACCAAAATTGCTTTGTTAGAAACAAAATTACTTTTTCATGCCAACAAATCATCAGCAATCTGCTACAATGTAACAATAGTATCTCTAAAAACCAGATACTGTAGTCAAGAATACACCAAATTATACATAATTGCAAATTAACAAAATCAAACCTTTAGGCACTTATCATTTAGCTTAAATTTAACTATTTCTTTAATGAAACTTGAAATTACCTCCAGTTCTTGTCTGGCCTCTAAATCGTCATCTGTTTCTCTCCTCTCAAATGAAGTAAATATGAGTATTCCAATCAAGTTTAAGGATGAAAGTAAAGACTTTCAAGTTAAACTCAGTGATCTAGGATGTAAATTACCCTATATATATATTAAAATACCTAATATGCCATCTTTACCTCAACGCAATACCTATTGTGCTGGTTTCTCGATTTGTTAGTGTATGTTCTAAGTGGAGGTGGTCCAACCCTGTTATGTTTGATAGGAGAGGATGAACTTGGCTTTCTTGTCTGAGATCCTCATGATAACACCTGCATATGCTTGCAAGTTGCATGAACTCTAGTTACAATGTCTTTGTGTGCATCCTTCGTGTGACGATGGAACAGTTCCGATGTGGTAGAATATGTGAGGTGAGATAATATATGGTTATGGTATTAAGGTCTTGCTGCCTACTCTAAAGTTTGAACTATCAATTGCTTATTTCAGTAAATTTTGTTAGTATGTAGGACAGTAGGATATTGAGCTAAACAAAGCTCAATAGAATGCTCTGCTTGAAAGTTATCTGTTCTTTGAGTTATACAAAAACTATTTACAAGGTGACAGTTTCAGAAGATGCTGATGATTTGTTGGCATGAAAAAGCTGGGCAGAGTCATTGCTTAGATTGCTGATGATTTGTTGGCATGGAAAAGTAATTTGGTTTCTAACAAAGCGACTTCGGTTGTAGAGAAAAGACAAAGGAAAATCATGGGGAAAAAAGGTTGAAGAAGGAGATAACGTGCCACGTCAACATTTTAACGGAAGTTAACGAGAGGGACTAAAATAAAAGTAGACTAAAAGTTGAGTGATCCCAATGAAATTTTTAAATGTTTAGTGACCAAAATGAACCCGCCCTAAAAGTTCGGTGACCATTGGTGTACTTTACCCAAATAATAAATGCAAATAGATATATGTGAATAAATTTAGAACGAACTTAAATGAACGGATTGCCCTTCTTGTTCGTGTTACCCAAATAATAAACGGATTACCCAAATAATAAATGTACATAAATATACGTAAATGAACGAACGAGCCATTTGTTCGTGTTCGTTCATTTAATTAAACGAACAAAAAAAATCATGTTCATGTTCATTCGTTTAAAAAATAAACGAACTTCTGAACCTTTTGGTTTGTTTACAACCATACCCTTCTTCTTATGTTTGTTTTTATTTTTGCGCAACTCATTTGCTCGTCATCTGTCTATATTGTGATGGAGCTTTTCATCTCCATCTTTGTTGGTTGTTGTGTGGGCTTTTTTTGTTTGGTTACTCTCATTGTAGGTCTCTCGGTTCATTTTCTTGGTTAGTATGGACCCCGTCCTCTCTTCCAATGAAGGACCGACGTCTTGACCTCCTGGCAGTGTTTCTCCTGTGGTGGTCCTTTTCCCCTCAAGCGGTGGATCTACCTTTTCAGCTCCTCTCTTTGCTGCCATTGGCCTTGCCGCCGCCTGCATTTTTTTGTTCTCTTACTGGGTTTTCAGGAATTTTTTGGTCTTTGAACTTGTTTATGTTTCAAGCCTATATTGCCTTTCTTTGTTCCGGACCAATTTTTGAGCCCATTTGCTTGTTTCAAGCCTATATTACCTTTTGTATATCTCTTTAAAATGCCATAACATGTCTTGGGTTTATAAAGGTTTAAAAAGGATAACAAATACTCCTAGTTTGTTTTAGTATTTTATGTGTTATTCGTGAAATGTCGTGAAGTTCTATTGAAAATTTAAAGATTAGAAATTGATTTTTTGTCACAAGTGGATTTTAATGCTTTATGTATGTTTATTAAAAAAGTTTATATTTAAAAAATTTAGGGTTTTATCCCGCTAAATCAACTAAATGTTTGTTAAAAGATGCGAGAATTGAATAAATATAGTTTGAACATCGTTTGGAAGCTTAAAAGGGTGATTTTTATGCATTTTTGCACATTTGTTTCGAAATCCAAGTCTTGGTTTCAATACCAGTGGTCAATACAAGGCTCACTTTCGAAATCGAAGGCTTGGTTTCAAAATCCAACCCTAAATTATGAAATTTTACATTTCAATCTTAAAATCATATGTTGGCCATTTGACATCTGATTTGGTTACTTTTTTAATTCGTAATTTTGAAAGAACATGTTCAATCTATTAAATTAATATTTTAAATGATCTTTAATTTTTTAAAATTTACAATGAAATCCCTAAAGTTTATAAATTTATTATTTGGCCATCTTTTTCAAATCTGACCGATTTGATTCCTTTAAGTTTGTAATGAAATTAATTTAGAAGAATGAATATCTTGTTATTTACTTGATTTTCATGTCATTCATTACAAAATTGAATTTCGATTATCTTAAAGTCACTTCGATGACTAATGTAATTTCTACTATTCAACCACATACCCTAGCCGAGTTAAGATGTTACAATTTATATCTCTCTAAATTTATTTTGTTTAAGGTGAAGTACATAAATGGTCACTAAACTATCCTTAAAAATACAAATTGGTCATCGAACTTTCAAAAGTTACATAATGAGTATTAAATTATTGTTTTTGTTACAAAATGGTAATTGAGTCATTAACTGTTGTTAAGAGAGTGATGTGAAAATAAAGAATATTTATATAATAACATATTTAAATGTTTAATCAATTTAGTCATAATTCAAAAGCCTAAGAAATTTTAGAGACTAAGGTTGCGTCCAACAATGCTTCTCCAACGAGTGTTGGAACGTTAAATGGAGAAGCAATGACGAACATACATTCTATGTGCGATGAACGGGCATTTTCTCGCCTGATTTTGTGTCCAAACAGGCAATCCGACACATGTGGTTATCGACTCCGCCACCATCGATCACCCTTTTCCCATGTGGGATTTGCCTAAGCAATGTTTTTCCTTTGAATTTCTGACAAACTCTTCACCGGACTTACTAACTATAATTGCTACCCATTGATTCATCTCATTGCTTCATGCCTGCCTTTTTTTTAGTTGTAACTTGCCGTCGGGAGTGTTTTCTATGATAAAAAAGAAATCTGGTTAAACCTACATATTCAATACTATTATTAAGCCATTGCCTGAGGATACGGAAATAATTGTAAATCCTAAAATTCAAACCCAAGGCCAAACCTATTGTATTACACCTAAAATAAAATCCTAAAATTAAGATAATTTTTTCTTTCAATTTTATGGTATAAAATACATTCCAATATCGAAAAGTAGATTTTTTTTTTTGTAAAACAATAACAAATATTACAACCATACTCTTGTAAATGACAAAAGTAATATATATGTATTAAAAACAATGAGGGTGTATGGATTACAATTTCAAAGCAGCGATTGCTTCGGGTTTGAAATCAACCCTCAAACTCAGAACTCTCCTAACCTCAGCTGGTGTCAGTCTCCAGGTCATAGGTCCTGAGTTTTCGCCCCAGAAATCCAGAATCTCTGAGACCTTTTCCAGGTTGAGGATGGTTGCCATCTGCGTAAGACGAGCGAATTTGTCTCTCACGGTCCTCTGAGTCATCCCTGAAAAATGGCTTACCAAAGCTCGGGTATCTCTGTCAAGCTGAAGGCCGCCAAGTTGACTAAACCGTTTCTGCATCATAATCACTTCCAGCCTCTTCACAATGAAATCGATCACCAGATGTACGAATGAATCATAGTTGTTTGTAGTCATTAGAGGTTGAAGCCAAGCCACATTGATTTCAACAGCATGAAGAAGTCTCTGTACCCATGGATCATTCACCTCATTCTCAGCATATTCACTCTCTGATAGCTCATAGCTTATGGTTGCTACACTGTCTAGTACTGGACGGATTCGAGGTGTCACAGTAGCCACTAGTTGTTCCATTCCAGCATTCTGAGCTTGCTTGAACGTGTTGCTCAAGTCAGCGAACTCGGACAAACACGATTTTACCCTTTCCCTTTCAGCTGGTGCAGGAAAGACCTGAAGAGAATGAGAACGGAATATACAATCAGTACTTGGATAACAGGATAATTATGAAAAACAGGCACCAGCAAGCAACAAAAGCCAAGTTACTTGTAATTACAATACAATGTAGAGAATCTCTTGCTTAGCTAGTAATATGACCAATCCGCATAACTCTATTCCAACATTAAGCACGAGGACTGCAGGGTATCGAGTTTTTTGCACCAGCGCGAATTCCTACTCTGAAATGTTTCTCATTTTAGGTGCATGAGCCATTCAGTCTTATGCTTTGCAAGAAGCAAAAATAAGCACCAAAAGCTAGCCCAAGAGAAACAGCCTTAGAAAATTATTAAGTTCTTACTTGCATGATATTAAAAAAGATGACATATTCTGGTACTCGTCTTCAGGAACTTTTGGATACATTATTGCCAACCATTTTACTTCTACAACGCACAACTATAAGATAGATAATATAGCTTGAAATATTAGGGGAAAAAGTTCCTTTTTGAAGCCCTTGTTGTTGGGGTGGCAAGGCGCACTCTAGGCACTAATATTGCCAGAAGTGCAAGGTGCCAAAAAAAGTGCTATCCTGGATAAAGTAAGGACTAAGGTGCAATATGTATGTGCATATGTGTCTATGTATGTATATAAAATAAGCTTTAAGATATATAATTCTGTTAATGAACTCTAAAGAATGGTCCAACTCATCTGCAAAGCATGCAAAATATTCTTTTACTTTTGCCCAACAATCTGCATGGTTTCCTTATGGTCCCATCTTAGCTGTTGAATACTCAAAATTGAGAAGTAGAGAGTTTTGCATCACCCCCTTTCTTACTAGTAGAAGCACAACTAGTGAGGGAAAAAAGTTACAAGTAAAAGAAATTAAAGGCAACGCCAATCAAGCAGGATTTATTTTTTGGCTTCCATTGCCTTACAAAAAAGCATGTTGAGCTTTCTTGTATATCATTCAATAAGGAATATTGAATCGAACCTAGAGTATGGTCCATCCCGATGGTTCACCTGCCACCTTTAGGTAGCGGACTTCCTGTAAAACTGGGCTTCTATGGCCAGCCGCCCAGCTCCAATGCATTCCAGAAGTCGGCCTAACACTTACATCGAAACTCCCTAAGTTATCCAAACATTAGCCAGTTGATACAAATCTTGACATCATTATCCAACCCACCATTTGTGGCTAAATAATATAAATTTTAAATCCAATGTAAAAGAAGATAATAATGATCCTTTATGGATTTTATTTTAATAGTTCATTTCCTCCTTTCCTGACCCCTTCCGAGTCTCTAAGAATCTTGCCTCCAAATCTGAGCCTTCTTAAACTGTAATGCTTCTATACATTAAGGAGAACCAGCAATGTTTCACAACTCCTAACACTAGAATGAAATAAGCAATTTACTTCAAATAAGTAAACAACTTACAACAATCTTGAAAAATCAATGACATGCATGCAGCAGCTAACTGAACCATAAGCAATTTGATGCATGACAGCATGAGCGAATTAGAATAAAAAAACAACTATATGACTGACCTCCGTGCACTGCTCTTCAATTTCGTGTTTTAGTTTCAGGACATACTCACTGCTGAGATCTATATTATTGAGGGCTGAAGCTATCTCTGTCCCAGTCTTTTGAACACCGACACCGCCCAAGAACAGCTTCGTCCCGAGATTCAGTTCTCTTAATTTCAGTTGCAAGGCTTCGTAGTATTCATTATTCAGCAAGCTACTAGCACCACTCAGTACGGCAACTACAGAGCTAATATTTGAAGTAGAAATAGCCCTTCGCAAGCAGCTTTGCAAAACATAAAACACATCGTCCACTATTGAAGTAGTAAGGCTATCAGGTACAAGCTCATCGATCCCTATGGCTTTCCTCACATTTTCCACCATAAAGAACCCCTCTAAAATCACATAAAACCCAGTAATCTCTTGAGCAACTTTGCTAAAACTTCCACTACTAAAAGCTTTTGTAGCCCGTGGGACTAAATCCGGATCCACGGTTGTCATCCCCTTGATCTTCGAAATCATATATTGGGTGTAATCTTCACCAAGTTGCATCAATGACAATATTTCTTCCAAATACAATTCAATCTCTCTTGGGTTCGGTCCTTCCGGTGCCCCAACTGTTAACAAATTATTATTTTGAGAATTGATTTCAGATGACAACTTAGCCAATTTCCGAAATTCCATATATTTTTTCAAGATCAAAGAACCCCTTGAATCACATTCCTCTTGCAGATCAAAAATGGCATACACAACTCCATCTTCTCCGCAAAGACTCCTTAAAATATCATCATTTTCCTCAACAGCTAAAACTATGTCTTTAAACAAATTAGTCAAACACCCAACAAAATTTACCTGGTTATTCTGATTTAGCCCATTACTTTGTTCCATCAACTCGACCAAATTCTCATACTCTAACCTTGATCTCATCCCGATCACTTTCTTCAAATACCCCACATAAATTTGCAACCCTTCTTCCTCGAGTCCCAAAGGCGAATAAAGCTTAATGAATCTCAGAATCGTAGGATGATCCCTTTGATCCACGGCTGCCATTAGTTTTTTCTTGACAATCCCTTCCAGCTGCTTCTTAGACGCTAACAACTGTGCCCTTTGGTCTGATCCGGAATCCTTAAACTTATTATCGATCTCCAGAAATGTCCTGACGTAGTTGGTGGCAGACTCGTAATCCTCAGCATCGAGAGCGCTTTTGACGCCGTCGATGCAATTCCCTCTCTCGACAATGGCGTCGATGCGGTGGAGTGTGGAGTTGACGCGTGACTGAGCGAGGTCGAGCTCGCGGACCTTGCGGCTGACCTGGTCGGCGAGGTCGCAGGTGGAGGTGACGTTGGAGAGCATGTGGTCAGCTTCGGCCTTGACAATGTCGAGAACGTCGGCAGATCTTTGGAGGTTGTTGAGGCTCTTGTCGAGATCAGTGCGCTGGGAGAGGAGGGTGTCGAGGTCGACATCGAGGGCGCGTTGGTAGGCGATGCACTCGTGGAGGAGACGTGTCATAGTTCCGACGTCGGTGAGGGAGCGGACATAGTCGACGGCCTCGGGAGTCCCGAATTTGATGGAGGATGATGCGGAAGTGTCGTCCTGCTGCTCCGTCGCTTCCAGGGTTTTGGTGACGGAGCCGTGCGGTGTCGACGGCATTTCTCTCTATCTCTTTGTAATTATTAAGAAACAAATTTACGAACAATCGGAGTTTCAGATTCAGATTTAGTTTTAGGAAGAAAAAGGAGGTGGTGTGCAGTGCACGTGGACTATGGTGGTCATGGCTCACAATTTAGGGTCGTTAAATCGGCTACTCGATGGGGGCCTTTTCTAAAAACAGGCGGCTTAAAAGCCAACTAAATACAAACTAAAGAAAAAATACCATTAGATGGAGCCGGTTTAATATAGGCCGTTAGATTAAAAAAAAACGGGGGATAAGGTTACCCGGTGAACCGGTAACCCTTTTAACGATGGTATAAGTTGAGTAAAAAACGACGAGCGGGAAAAGAAAAACAAAATTTTAGGGCATCGAACCCAAAAAAAAAACGACGAGCTGATTTTTGCATAAACCAAAGAAGAAAATCTGAAGGAAATTTGTCGAGGAGGTTGGGTTTGAGCACGGTTTGTAGGTAAGTTCTTGCTTCTTGCTTCTTGCTTCCTTTTTTCGGGTTTTTCTTCTATTTCAGCGAAACCACATTGCAAATGGTGAAGGTATTTGTATAAATCGGTTGAATGTGGATTTATTTGTACTTTATAATCAATATTGTATAGGAGATTGGATTGGAAGGAATTTTGGGTGTTTTTGGTTAGTGTTCTGTTTAGGGTTTTTGGAAAAAAAAAGATAACAGTAGTTAGAAGAAGTGTTTAACAGTGGATAAAAACGATAACCAAAGAATAAGTGTTGAATTCTTTCACTGTGTTCTTGAATAACAAAATAAATAAGGTTGTTCAATTATTAGGTGATGGTTCAGTTAGGTTAGTTAGTGATAAATGTTAGAAATTGTAGTAAAAGGAGAAAGAAATATTGTCGAGGAGATTGGATTTGTAAGAATCATTTAGTTGAAATGCATGTATTGGTTATGAATGTTGGCTGAGATAGTTATTGTATTTGGTTTAAAAACTGGTTTGCATATTCTCTACAGCTATAGTATTGAATGTGTTGGAAGGTATGATTGTTTCTTAAGATCAAATAGTTGATTTGAAGTTGTATGTAAAAAACTGGTTTAAATCTTTGATTATTTTAGGTACACGTTGCAGACAATGAAACATAAGAAGAAGTCTCATGAAGGGGATGCAAAGGCACCTAAGATATGTACAGCATATTTCCAATTCTAGTAAGTTGAAGTTGAATGTATATAGAACTGAAAAATTTATTAAATATGAGTTGCATAAGCTAACAGAGAAATTATGTTTTACAGTAAAGCAGAATGTAAACGTTTGGAGGGGGAGAAGACAATGAACAACAATGTAAGTGTGTTGTGTAATGGTTTGTTAAGTGTACATGATATTTGTATTGGACTAATTGTGAGAGTGATACAGGAAAGAAAAGCATTGGGTTTGAGGTGGAGGCAGATGAGTGAAGATGAAAAGGAGCCTTATCAAAAAATGTTCGAGAAGCAGAAGCAGGCTCTAGCTGAATGGAAAGCCTCCAATGTGAAGGATATTGTTGTACCTGAGGAAGAGAAAGAGAAAAAGATAAGTGAATTTTTGAAATTATTTATGGAGAAAGAGATGAAATTGTTCTAACATTAGGTATATTTGTGTAAGACTGAAGTAAATAATGTAATTATGAAATGTTGTAGGAGAAGTCTTCAAGATGTAGCCTCATTAAGCTGTCAGAGGTGTTTGAAGAGATGAGGAAGATGAATATTGAGGGTGTGGTACATGAGTTAGGGTTTGGTCCTTTACTGGAAATAAAACCGAGAGCAATTCATCGCGACCTATGTCGCACTTTAGTAGAGAATTTTGATGTCTAGAGGTTGATCATGGAATTTGATGGACATAAAATTCCAGTGTTGGTGGAAGATGTGGAGGCTGTTTTGGGTTTGAAGAATGAAGGAGTCGAAGTTGAAATTGGAACGAAAAATGTTAATGCAAAAGAAATGGCATTGAAGTACGGAATAAAGAGGGATGCCAAGGTGAATGAACTTGAGGAGGACATAGTTAGTGGTAAATTTGAGGGAGACGAGTTGAAAGCTCGCGTTCTTCTTTTCATTGTTGGTGTTTTTATAAGTCCAAATGCGAACAATATGCCTTCCTCGGAACATTTACGGTTGTTGTGCCCAGAGGGGTTGAAGGGAAATCTCAATTGATGCAAATATGCATACAACAAGTTGCTTGATGGAGTAGAGAAGTGGAAAGTTCGTGGTGGTTTGGCATACATGACCGGATGCATCGCGATATTAGAGGTAATATATGTTTAAAATTATGTTTTGTTCGAACGTAGCATTTGTTTCATGGGATTGAGTTTATTGAGGTAGATTATAATGTTTTGATGAATAATAAATGTAGGTGAGGTTATTTGATTTTTTGAGTGGAGTCGCGAGCAGAATAATTGCTGCCTCTCAAGGTCGCGGTCGCATACATGCATGGGGCAACAAGAAGGCAGTAAAGAAGATTGTAAATAGCCTGAAGGAAGAAAGCCATCCAAAAAGACCCAAGGTAAGTGGGTTAAACCAACCTGGTATTATATAGGATGTTGTGGTTATATGAAATGATTTACTGATGATGTTTGCAGGTACTTGGGTATGATGATGAGAAAGTGGAAGGGGAAGAAGGGGGTCAAAAGAATGGAACAAATCATGTTGTTATGGATATGCTGCAGACTGTATTGGTAGAGTTGGGTGGAATAAAAGATTGTCTGCAAGCCCGTCTGGAGAAGGAAAAAGAAATCGAAGAAAGTATAAGGGAATTGAAGGAGGAATGCAAGAGTTTAAATGCTAACATGATAGAATTGCAGAAGTCGTTGAGGAAATCTGATGGAGAAATTGTTGTTCATGTTAAAGAAGGAGAAGAAGTGGTTGACAAAGGGCAAGTCAAAGTTTCTGATCCGAACAAAGGAGTTCATATTGAGGAGGACCCAATGATGGAGGACGAAGTCGAGTGGTTGAATGAAGAAGCCGTTGTTGTACCGAAAACAATAAAAAAGGTATAATAAGTTCATTTGATCAAATTTTGTAGATGTTACGGATTGAGAGTATTGTTGTTTATATTGTTTGTGTTAACTTGTAGGGCAAGACAACAACTATAGCTACTGCAAAGGTTAGTGGCAAAGGAATAAGAGTAGGAATTCGAACTCGGAACATGAATAAAGTCAGCCATTGAATGAAGAATGTTGTGTGACAATGTTTGGTTTAAGTTGGATTTGTGTCCACAATAAATGTTGTGTGTGTATGAGTACATTTATTATAGAAAAATAAGGATGAAATTCTAATGTTATTCGAACTAATTGTTTAGTGGTTGAATAAGTAATGAGGTATTGTAATAAAACTTATATATTTGAACGTGAAGTACTTATTTGTCTTATTAAGTAGATTAAGTATTGAACAACAAATGTGTAAGCATTGCAGATATTGACATACGTCCAAGTACCGGAAGGAGTAGGCAAGTCAACAAAAGATACTTGTGACTATATATGGAATACGCCATTGCCTGAATCATAAGCAATCTGAATTTGAAAGTAATCCTCAATGATGTTGTTCTGTTAAATATAATATGTAAGTTTTTTTGTATGGGTGCAGTAAATCAATTGCAGATTTTGGGCACACATATTTGTCTGTAAGCGATGCAGATACGATACGACCTGGATGTTGGGTGGGTTCAATGGTTAGTAGGTTTGAGTATTCCTTTTAAGCATTTTGTATATATTAGAAGAAATTTAGTATGATAGTTGTTATATATTTGTGGTTTAGGTTATAGATGATGTTGGTTTTACCATTGTTGATGAAGATATAATGAAGAAATCTAAAAGAATGAGAGGGTACATCCCGTGTGCATTGAGTGTAAGTAAAATATTAAAGAATCTTATGTCTATTATGAACAAGTGGATATGGTTTTGTAAGGATACATGGTTAATAATAAATGATCTATTGTAGTCTCAGCTTCTGGACGGAGTAAATGTTGGTATAATCGCTCAGTATTGGAGTAAGGTTGGCAATCCATATGGCTTGTTGACGGACTGTAAAGTGGTACGAAGAAGCATTAATAAATTAAACATCTCATGCAGTTTCATGTCATCTGTATATTACAATGGAAATCGTTGCTTGTTTCAGCTCTTTATCCCCGTGAATGAGAGCAACACTCATTGGTTTATGTGTGTCGTCGATATTGATGTTGGTGTAGTGAAGCTACTGGACAGCTTCCCAAATACCCGAGGCAATGGTGCAAGACTGTGTATGGCAGAGAAACTGGTAATAATCGAGAACTACGAACTTTTATTCTTCCATTGTTTAAGATGGTACAAAGTATGTAAAAACAGAAAAAATGTTTCTGCACGTAGACCAATAGTCTAAAAGAATGTTTAAAAGATAAGAAGTTTGTCCAACTGTTTGGCTCACCATCAAGGCCGTTGACCGATCTGCGCGTGATGGTGGAAAAAGTCAAACATCAGGATAATGGGTACAGAGTTGTTATATTCTAGTACTTTGTGTTAATTTTGTTTAACAAATTGGGAAGGATTACTCGTGGTATTATGTTAACATGAATTTGTTTTCTAACAGAGATGATTGTGGTATGTTTTGCATCAGATGGATGCAGCTTTGGAATGAGAAGCATATAGGGGAAGTGGTAAGGGTTTAGGTTAATCTTCATTCAACTTTCCTTACTTTGGTCATGTATATTATAATGGTCTTTAATAAAAGCTTAATTTGTTTGTACTTATCTTAATAGAGTGTTGGAAAATGGGATCGGATGATTCTTTTGTACGATCTCATCAGTCATGATAAGAATAAATTGCGGAGGAATATCAATGTTGCTGTAGGTCAATGGTACATGAAGGCAAACGAACCAAAGGTTCCAAAACATGGCACTTTTAAGCAGCCGAAATGGTAAGGCTTTAGGACTGAATGCTTTGTTTATTATGTATTTGAATGCATTAGGACATGTTGTTCATTATTGTAATCTAATGCAATTTTGTTTGGTGAAGAACATGTTAGGGGATGGGGCAGTGGTGAGTGGATGGCAATGGGTTTTGACTTTTTTTTGTGGCGTTGCAGTGCGTAAAGGAACCCACTTTTTTATGGGTCGTAACCATGTTTGGATGTATATGAACTGAAAACATTTTGTATACGACATGTGCTGCAAGCATACATAGGTTAGGTAAGAGTGAAATGTAAAAATTTTGAATGTATATTATGCAATTTTAGGGCCACAATGTGGTAAAACGCTTGTACAGAAATTTTGCAATATATGATAAATTTCAGTGGATAAAAGTAGCATATGCACATGATTTCGTAAGTCTGTAGAGGATATCTTTGGTTAGGTTTTACTTACAGTGATTTGAATGACATTTGCATTATGGTTGAGACATGTCTTGGTCGTCAAGTTCCGTAGTACCCGTTGGAAGTTGAAGCTTCAGTCCCGGGCATGTGTTCTTATTGTGTCCCTCCATTTTGCAAAATGAACAATGATTCCTCCGTTTTGTGGACGCATTAGTGTTTATTTTCTGCTTTCATTTTGCGTCCTTCGTTTGCGGGTCTCGAACGGTGTTTTGGCTTACCCTATGTGATGATGAGTCATTGAATGTTACGGACTGCTCAAATTAAGCAGTTAGTCGTAGTAACTCATCTTTTGTGGTTTTGAAACTTTCGTCTGTTTGAGACGCAAGGTAGCACAACCGCGATGAAAGTGAGCGTAGCGATGCAAATCGAGACATTTGTCTTATTTCAGGACAGACTTCGCTGTGAAGATAAGATGGAGCAGATTCATTAGCATTTTTTGTCCACCGTGGTAGTATTAAGCAATTTGGGATGGCGGAGAAGTCTTCCAACTTAAGAACGTGCAGTTGATGGCGACATGGAAGGCCGATCGTCTCAAATTTCCGACAACTACATGTAATGTTATTTGTTGTGAAATCAAGCACAATTTCATAGATGGCATCCGGATCCTTATACTGTGTCAAACGATACGTTCGTGCACCTTCAGTCGTAAGTATCGGATGGAGAGCATGAAACAGTGTCTTATTTTTGAGTTCCTTCAGAACTTTGTCAAACGATGCCCGGGTGAAGATGTCAGCTGCACTCCCTTCAAGGTCATGCAATTTGGTCACTGGGAAAGGCTTCAAGGTGCAATTTTTGTATTCTTCGTTCAACTCATTTATGCGCATGTCATTTATTCCCTTCTCAATGGCACGGACCACTTCAAGATATGTCTTCTTATGTTCGAGGATAATGTTGAGGGCGGAATTCATAGATTCGCAGCATTGTGTTGAGCGAAGATTTGCGAAGAAATGTCCTGTGAGATATGCTTGTGCCCACATACCAACCGTGTGATCCTTCTCCACAACCCATGGATGCTGCTCCACGTTAAAATCTTTCATAACTGATCTCCACTGGCGATCGAATTCCTCAATTGTCCACCAAGAGGACATGCACCGTGTAAAGGCAAATGTAAATTTGGGATCACCTACGTTTGCCTGGGCATTTCGAGAAAGATGCCAGGAACATATGCGATGATGTGCACATGGGAACACTGTCTTGATAGCCCTGTGCATGGCCCTATCACCATCCGTGACGACTGAGACAGGAGCTTTGTTATACATTGCCTGCATGAACTCAGTAAGGACCCACTCAAATGTGTCTGCAGTCTCGTCTGCTAAAATTGCGACACCGAAGATAATGGTTTGATGGTGGTGATTAACACCAACAATAGGCATTATAGGCCGGCCATACATGTTACCCTTGTACGTTGTGTCAAATGCAATGACATCACTGAAGCATACTTAGTCGGACCTAGATGTTGAGTCCGACCAAAAAATATTATGCAACCCCCCTAATGGATTAGTGTTGAACTGCATGTACAATCCTGCATCTTGATCTTTCTTGAAGTCAAAGTATGCAAGAAGAGAATTGACATCACCGTCACGATATTCATCCGCCCTTGCTTTTTGAAAGGAGTTGTACAAGTCTTTTCGAATGAAACCAACATTGTGGAAACCACCCGACTGTTGCGTGAAATAATTCATTACCTCGGACGTCCGCATGCCAACATTTTTCAAAGCCTGTGCCTCAATTACATCATCTTGAGTAACTTCACTAGCTGACCGAAGATACGGTTGCATTATAGGTGGGCACAACGGGTGATTATGCTCACTGTGACATACTGCTATCTCCCACCTTGATTCTTCTTTGCACTTGACAATCACCTTTGCCTTGCAACCAACTCGTGTTATATCACGAGGCGCACGTTTCCGGTCGGAGTCATTAACTTTCCTTCTGCGCTGTCCTCCCCGTGAACAACAAAACTCTTGCGTATGTACATTTCCCATACCATCAGTCCTAGTTGTTGCATGACTGACACTGAACCTCTTATTCTTCGCATATAGTCGATAATAGTTCCACGCCTCATCACGAGAGTTAAACACCATACCAACCAAATTATCGGAAGCACCAACTTCATTTGTGTTGCACTCATCTGGTTCACCAATTTGAGCTTCCTCAACTCTTACACCAGCCATTTTTACACACGGAAGATGGAAAAAATGGTCTACAACGATATGTTGTTTAATCCTTCCTTTATTACTTCAGACGTTGATGATGAAATAAGGAGAAGTAGTTGTGGAGAACCTTTAATATCAGCTGCCACTTTAAATTGCAATAAGTTGACAGATGGGCTGGTAGGTAATACAATAAATGAGATATCGTGAAACGGTTTCGATACCTTTTATACGGAGGTTTCGATACCCCATTAAAATTCCACTAGAAATTGGTGTATCTGGCAAACCGGCATCGAAACCAAACGTGAAGTATCAAAACCAAAATATAGAAGAATGCAATTGGGCCTCTCTGCCAAAACAGCATCGAAACTACAGGTGGGGATTCGAAACCTGTTTGAAATTGTAAATAGCGGGAAATATCGACTGTAAATGAAAACATTCCCTCTCCTCCATCTCGGAAAACACAATTTTATAACCCTAACCCTATAATTTTAAGGCTTTTTATTGTTTGTTCTTCGATTACCGGCCATATTCGAAACCTGAGACCGTTCGTTTCTTCTTCTTGATTGTTTAGGGTTTTTTCAGATATTCCTACCAAAAACTCTTACATGGCTCCAAAAACCAAACCCAGTAAAGGTAAACGACGTCCGATGGAAACAAGTGGTTCTATCCGTTTGGAGGTAGCGGACGCGCCACAACCTCCAAATATTTTGAGCCATTGTTTCCGTGACCTCGCATGTCTTGAGCGATACCACGAAGTGTACGAGGCGAAGAAGATTAGGAAGGAGCGCACGATTGACTTGGATTTTTTGATGTCCAATGATTATCAATTCAACTTCTGTCCTTTATTTGTGGAATGGGGTTGGATCAGATATCTCGATATTAAACCCCGTGTTTATCAGAACCTGGTGAAGATCTTCTATGCAAATGCTACCCTTCAGCAAGATGCCAGAACCCAACACTGTGTAGCTATCGAGTCCTATCTAATGGGAGTTGAATTTACAATCACTCTGGCAATTATTGCCCAACACCTTGGTGTGGAAGCCACTGGTGAAGAGCAAGAATTCGAGCGTGTCCCCTTGAAGTTCGATGATGACAACCCAACTCATCTTCATATCCATGAAAGGCTTCTGCATCTAATGACAACTTGGTTCTTCCGGCCATCAGGTGGACGATGCACTCGCATGCGTCATATTGATTACTGGTGGTTGCACCAATTTCGGTCGAAAAAAAAAACCCGATATAGCTACAATCATCTTCAGATCTATTGCGGAAATCATTAGCAACCCTTCAAGAGGCTCCCTCATTTTTGGTTGTGTGCTAAGTCATATATTTGAATGTTTAGGGATCGACACCTCTATGGACCCTGAAATCCCGCTACCGAGTAAAATTGATGAAACAACAACTAAGAAGACGGGGTGGACGTTCCTACAGGGTGAATGGGTCCATAAAAGAGATGAAGATGAAGCAAGAATTGCCAGACGAAGTGACGATGTACCCGATGCTCCACCCCCAAATAAAATTGACGCCATGTACGACACACTAAATAACTTGGATGCATTTATCCGCAGTACTGCTGCAGAGTCTCGTTCCCGATTTGAGAAACTAGAAGCTCGTGTTTATTCATTGGAGCATGAACGGAATCAACATGTATTTCGACCGACAGCGCCTCAGGATGCAAATGATCCTGAAGATGGTTAGGCTAGTTTGCATAGTATATGGATTTCTTGTATTACATGAATAAACATTTGTTGAATTTGTTAGATTGCTTCACGAACATTGACTGACATTTGTTACACAACTGTCCATTTACACCTCCATTGTATATTGTGTTACATTCTGTTTACTTTCATTGACAACTTTAGGGTGTGTTCGTGCACGTAACATTGGATTGTTGTATACAGAGAATGTCACAGGTACACCTGCTGAGGAGCAGTATGATGCATATTCTGCACCAGGAGGCCATTATCAGGCCTCTAGCTCAACAGAAAATGTCCCATGTACTGCTGCAAAAGAGAACAATGATGCATATGCTGCAGCTGCAGTTCATGATCACGCATCTGCTCCGGCAGAAGGCCATGCTCAGGCGTGTTCTTCTACGCCTCAAGTGACTCACACATACAGGCGAAAGAAGCTTCATCGCCATGGCATAACGCCAAGTAATGAAATAGACTCTGAAATTCAAAGACCCAGGCGTCCTCCGCAAATGTATGGCGATTGGTACAGGAACGTAGCACCTACCACGGCAAAGAAGCTTCTTATTCTTGATTACAATGGCGTGCTAGCCAGTGTTAGTAAAGACGATATTAATTTTGTGACTCACTTTTAATACAACTGCTCATAAATTAGATTAGGAAATTTATGTTTTTCAATTGCAGCTGTGGAACTCAGACCTGGTGCTTTTGAGTTTCTGTCTTCTTGTTTTACTTCGTTTGAGGTTGCTATTTGGTCTTCAAGGACAAGGTAATGCGGACATATCCCACCACCCTAAATCAATTCAATTACATGATCCTTTAAGATAATTTGTGGATTTACTTTATTTGTGCCTGAACTGTTCATCAATGCAGAGAAAACCTACACTGGGCACTTTGGAGAATTAATGATCTTAAACCAAGACTTGCCTTCATTTGGTTAACTTCATAGTTTATCTTCGTTAAAGCATCTAAATAGAATTTGA
The DNA here is from genome assembly GCA_030270665.1 of Hibiscus trionum. Lineage (NCBI taxonomy): Eukaryota > Viridiplantae > Streptophyta > Magnoliopsida > Malvales > Malvaceae > Hibiscus > Hibiscus trionum. The sequence goes on from BSYR01000016.1 coordinate 6,031,091, forward strand.
CAAATCTGATGGACTTCATTTGAATATTGCAGGATCAAAGTCACTGCGAAAAACATCCCTCATATCCAAATGTATATACAAAAAATCTGAGGCGCGTGTGGGATAATATGCCTCAGTATAACGAAGGAAACACACTGTTGGTTGACGACTCCGAAGCTAAAATGCTTAATAATCCGGTCAGTGAAGAACGCAACTATTTTGAATTTTGCTCCTTACTATCTGCAATATAGTCAATGAATCTGTAGCAAATAATTATGTTGTCGATTATGTTCATTTTTCAGGAGAACAACTACATTTGTCCTAAATCCTACAACCCAGAAGATGAGAGAACTAATAACGCATTAGGTACAACACCCTAAAATGACACTTATTCATTATAAAAATGAATCAATGTACTTGCAACCTAATTATGTACTTGCACTTGATCATAGAAATAGGTGGTTCCATTAGGGTATATTTACAAAACATGGCCGCAGTAGACAATGTACAGGAGTACGTGAAGCATCATCCGTTTTTGGATTAAATGCAGCTGAAACCGTGGATGGCAATTGGATTAACCAAGTTTTCTCTTCTAATCTCCTCTGTATTATATGTGTGCTCGTCTTTTGTATCTCTGTAATTACAACATACAATGTTATATATTCAGAAATATTATTGGCAAGAAATTTTGTACTTATTACATGATACATTTACAGTTTTGTACCAAAAACAACATCATGTACAAAGACAACGCATTTATGTACAACTCTTATTGTAAAAAAGGTCTACACAGGGTATGTGAAGATATGTGTATAGAGCACCGAAACCCCTTAAGGGGGTTTCGAAACCAAAAGGCACCGAAACCTCTTAACTCAGGGTTCGATGCCCCAACGAAATCGTAGCACCGAAACCCCTTATCTGTAGATTCGATACCACGTACACATCATGTACAGCGAATACGCATTTCTGTACAATTCTTACAAGTACTATGTGTATACAGTACCGAAACCCCATAACTTGGTTTCGAAACCATTAAAAGGAATATGCCTTTTCAGTGTTCTGTCTTTTCACTGTCATCACCTGTACCATTGCGTGTTACCCAAAAATAATGCAGGTTTCGATACCTCCAGAATGAGTCAGGCTTTTTCAGTTGCTTTCATCACCTGCTTCAATGAACAGACATCTCGTGAGGCATTTTTAAACCTAAACAATTACATGAAAGGGCTAATATTTTATGTATAATCGCAGAACTTTATAGCTGGCTTCTGCGAACAAGGTCGTAACTTTTTCTGCACTTCAAACAGGCACCGAAACCCCATTGAGGTGGTTTCGATGCCCCTCAAAATGATGTACTTTGCATTTGGTTAACAATTTATGTATGTACACATTTCCTAACAATTAAATGACCCAACTTGAAAATTCGTGAAAGTGTGTAATAAAGTCATGTATATACCGATTTCTTTTGGAATCTTGTACCAATCTGTGTACATTTTGCTACTAATAACTGTATATAATTCTGAAACCCCTTCAGATGGTTTCGAACCTATTAAAAGGAATCATGCTTTTTCATTGTTCTGTCTTTTCACTATAATCACATGAACCGTTTCTTCTTCCTCATCGTGTTTACAGCTGGTTTCGAAACCAAGCATAACGATTCAGCCTTTTCAGATTTCTATCTTCTAATTAATGAAGGGGTTCATGTTCATGTACCTAGTGCAATGAACAGACACACAGCGTGCCTTCTCATAAAACCAATAACTTTTTCGAAACCAAGCAAAACGATTCAGCCTTTTCACTTTTTCACTTTCCCTCCCAACTGCATTTCCCTATAAATATACAACTCTTCTCTATACTCTTTACAACATCAACAATTCCCTATACTCATCTGAACCCTTCTTTCTTTATATTCTCTTCCTAACCAAATACTTTAAACTTCTTTCCTTTAAGATGAGTTCAAGCAGATCTTCCAAAAACATTCCTCACCATTTCTCGAAGAGAAAATTAGAATTTGAGTCTGACTCAAATTCTGATGATGACTTATATTTCGATTCTGACGACGATGAACAACCGAGCAATGAAACTCTCCGACGAAGCAAATGGTTCAGGAGCTTTTTCCAGGCCATTGCTACAATGGTGAGCATCACTGAACCTGCTACAAAATGGTTATGTCCAGCCTGCCAAGGAGGTCCTGGTGCCTCTCAGAAGTTTACTGGCATTCAGTCCCTACTGTCACATGCCAGAACGAAAGGTGGACCAAAGATCAAGCTCCATCGCCATTTTGCTAACCTCTTGGATGAGGAATTGCTTACAAGGGGCACTTCTTCTATTCTTCAGGGTAAAGCTTTTGGCCAATGGACTGCTTTGAGAGATGATCCCACTGCTGCTAATACTGTCTGCCCCCTGCCTGCAAACAACGAGGTTCATGATCACCAAATACTCTGGCCGCCCATGGTCATGATAATGAACACAAGGCTGGAAAAGGATGATGCTGGGAAGGTAGTTATTTAACAAATTTGAATTATGTTTTCAATATTATTACAATTGCTTCACTTCTAATCTCTTGCATTTTATGCTTCAGTGGATTGGCATGGGAAACCAAGAGCTGCGGAACTCTTTCAGTTCCTATGAGACTATTGTCAAGCCTCGCCATTCATACGCACCCGACGGCCATCGTGGGATGAGCCTTTTGATTTTTCAGAGCACGACAAGAGGTTATCTCGACGCTCAGGATCTGCATAACAAGTTTGCTGCCCAAGGTTTCGATAGAAAAGCTTGGGAACAATGTCAAGGCATCTTCTATTCTCCAGGCACAGCGCGCCAACTTTATGGTTTCATGCCTACGAAAGAGGACATAGACAACTTCAACCGCCACCACTCTCAAGGTTGTCTCTATCATCAGTTTCTTCTTTTCTACAAGATTCACTTCTTCTCATACTAATGCATACATGTTTTGTTCATTAGGCAACAATAGGGTCAGATATGAGATCCGATCTTATTCAGAGATGGTTGGTCAGCACCAACCACAGGCTGGTTCCAGTGCCATGGGTGGCAGCGGGCATGCAGGTCGTTTCTCGGGGCAGGAATGAGGACTGAGGAGGGGAGGATTTATTATGTTTCTTTTTTTAATATCTAATGTATTTGAACGTTGTTTGGATTGGAATGCATTTTATTTCTGTCATAAAATTTCTTCATCTTTCATACCAAACCAAGTAATTTTCACTCATAAGGTTAAAAACCTTCAAATATTTACGCGCTTAACCAGCACCGAAACCCTATATACGAGGTTTCGATGCAAAACCAGAACCGAACCCACCTTTACCTGGTTTCGATGCCATTATCATAAATTCTACGAAAGTATGTTTTTGGGTATGAATACCTGTATGTACTCATTTCCTTACAAAAAAATTGGACATTTCGACGACCCTGGGAAATTTTGTGTAATAAAAAAAGTATACGTACAAAGTTCTACCCAGTTTGTAATAAATAAGGTATATAACATTTCCTCAAACCAATTTCTACTATTTTGTGTACATTGGGTACTATTACGTGTATATTCATAACTCCTTACATAACTTGTAAGAAAATATGCTTTACGGGTAAGAAATTGTGTATGTACACATTTCCTACAACTAATGACCCATTTGTTCCATCTTACACATTTGTAATATATAAGGTATATACTGTTTCGTCTTACAAATTTGTTCCAATTCCTGTACAATTCGTCCTATTAAGAGTATATACACAAATCTTTACAAAACTTGTAAAATATTATGTTTATCGGGTAAGAATTTCTGTATGTACACATTTCCCTACAAGTACAAGTCCATTTTCAACCTTCGTCAAACCGTGTACAAGAAAATGTATATACCTTTTCCTCTTACAAATTTGTACAAATCTCTGTATATTTGGTAGTAATATATGTATATACACAGTTCCATACCTCTATTGTACCAAAATATGCTTTTTGGGTAAGAAATTCTGTATGTACACATTTCCTTACACGTACATAATCCATTCTAAAAATTCGTGCATGTGTTATAAAAAGGTATATACATTCTTCTATTACAAAAGTGTATTAATTTGTGTACATCATCATGTAACAATTTGTGTACCGGTAAACAGTGCATCATGTAATAAAACTGTATATACATTCTTTTATTACAATATTGTACCAATTTGTGTACCGCTTCATGTAACAATTTGTGTACCGCTTTTTACCCGGTAAACAGGTCAGCCGTTCTTTAGCCTGTATTTAAAGGTTGTTCCCTAGAACCCCCCCTCGATGGGATTTTGATCGGGTCGGAATAGGTTAAATCAGGCCGGGTCAGATTGAATTCGGGTTATGTCGGGTGTATTTAATATTTTGACTTGAGATAGGTTGGATTTAAGTCAATTCGAGTCCGGGTAATATCAGATTGATTCTAACTCAGAGTCGATTTGGATTCGGGTTTGGTTAATTTCAGATCGGGTCAAATACCCAGTTCAGGTCAAAATGGTTTCAGGTCAAAACGATTAATTATTGGGTTAATTTCGGTTTTAATGGACTTCGAGTCGGGTCACTCTAAGTATCAAATTAAGTTCAAGTCGAGGCACATCGATTTCGGATAAAATTTGGGTCAAATACTATCGATTCTAAGTAAACTTCAAGTCGAGTTTTAATCGGGTACAAATGAACTTCGGATCGACTCATTTTAGACAAATTTGTAATCTTACTCTAACCTAAATAATATTTTGTTTTTTAAATAATAATGACATTAAACAAGAATAAATTATATTAAATAATAATAAATTAATGACAACAACAACATTTTTTTGTTTTAATAATTACAATTATACTTTATACGGTATATGAAAAATTTTGAAAAAATAAATTTTAGATTTGGTGGGTAATTTATAGGTTATAGGGTCCATGTACTCGAGTGTTATGGGGTCGAGGATCAATTAACATGGCTCGTCATTTATAGGTAGAATAAACAATAAGCCGGGTTTATAATATATCGAGCAAAATTAAATCTCGGGTCATTTCAAGTCCAGTTATATCAAATATTTATCAAGTTAATTTTGGGTTTGAGTTCATATCAGATCAGGTCCAGTTATCATATTATTGAGTTTAATTTGAGTTCGGGTCATTCTTAGGTCGAGTGTATGTCGGGTTTAGATCCAAAATCATCAGGTCCAAATCGGATTCAAGTCAACATCATGTCAAACTCGGTCGAGTAGGAGTCATCATTACCTCGGGTCATAAACAATTTAGACTCGAGTCAGATTTCTAGGTCTGGTTAATTTTTTACACCCCTAGCTCACATAGCAGTAGTAAAATTCACTTGTCTCAACTCGATTCTAAAGTATACAAATTGTCACTAAATCATGATACAATGTTTATTTTGGTTATTTAACTTTTAAAAGTTATAAAATAACCATTAAAATTTGATTTTGGTTATAAAATGATCACTGAACTTTTAACTGACGTTGAAGGGATGACATGGGCAGTTAATTTTTTTTTTGTAAAACAACACATTCAATCCTCCATATTTACACATTTAATTAATTTAGTCATAATTCAAAAAAAATCCAATAACCCTCATTATTTACACATTCTATCAATTTGGTTCTATTTTTTAATAATTTTTTTTGCTCCAATCAGATGGTGACACATTTATTATATTTAATAATATTAAGATAGAATGTGTAAATATTAAGGGTTAAATTTATTATTATTTTTAAATTATGACTAAATTGATTAAATATGTAAATATGAAAGATTAAATGTGTTATTATAAAAAAATTCGTAACTGTCATGCCATCCCCTTAACGATGTTAATGGCTTAGTGACCATTTTTTAACAAAAATCAAAGTTTAATGATAATTTTGTAAATTTTAAAAATTGAGTAGCTAAAATGAACATTTTACCATAATTTAGTGACAATTTTGTGTACTTTACCAAAAATTAAAATTCTTACTCGATTTGATATGAAAAAAACTCGATTCAACTTAGCTCGAATCGTAATTTTGTAAACTTGACTCGACTAAAAAATCAAATAAAGTTCAGGTTATAAAATGAGACTTGAATAACTCGAAATTTTTAATAATTAGTAGATCGATTTTCAAGTTTTACTCCACTCCCTCAAGTATGTTGATATATGTATATCACATATAAAAAATATAAAGAAATATATATATATATATATCGTATATTGTTATAAAAATACGTTTGGAATTAGAACCAATTATACATTTTCAAGAAAAGAATATGAATTCAAACTTTAGAGACGATATTGTTGGGAGTACAAACTTTAATAGGTTGGGAAAAATTGACTATTTTAGATTAATTATTACGTGTAATCTGACCCGACATGTGGTCCAACGAGCACCTAGCTAAACATACAAAACAACATAAATCTCATGATTTCCTGTCCTTTTCTCCTCTCTCTCTCGCCTCGCGTTCTCTCTTGAGTAGTTTCTTTGCATCACTGTTTTTTTTTTTTGTCTTTTTCTGTCGATTGAAATCTCGCCTTAGGTTTTAATCAGATCTTAAGAATCCTTAGTTAAACTCCCTCACTCAATCAAAATTTGGTTGGATTTGTATCATTTCGGTCACTCAATTCGATTGGATTTGTTTTCTTTTTGTCTAATTTCGTTGAAGCAAGAGTGAAAACAATGCCTGCAGTTTACGGAGCTCGATTGACCACATTTGAAGATTCAGAGAAAGAGAGCGAATACGGTTATGTTCGTAAGGTGAATTCATTTCTTACCTCTCCAATCTCATTCTGATTTGTTACGTTAGATGGAGGATCATTGGAAATGTTTGGAGGATTTTTATTGATGATTTCATTTTTAGAGTTCTACTTATTGTAACTATTATGATTTAGACGTTTTTATGTGTTTTTTTTATGATTTCTTGATCTGTGATCTTTGTCATTGTTATTATTATAGTCATCCCAGTACGATTTGTACATATTTTTCCAGAGGATTTTATTATGGCTTTGAATACACGATCGATTGATCTGGAATTCGGTCTAAATGTGAATTTTGGATTTCTATGCTTTTCAATCTATCAGTACTTAAAATATTAGTTTTAATTATTATTCATTCATTTTCATTTTGGTTTCCTGTGTAAATTTTCTTCTTCTTCTTTTGGTTAGAGATCTTGTGATGCACAAAGTTGTCCATTTTCTTTTGGTTTTCAAACAATTGTTGATTCTGTTGAATATGTTGTGAGCTATAATTATTTAACATTTGCAGTTTGCTTTAAGAAACTTTTTATTATGAATTCCTTGGAAATACAAAATGAAAAAGTTATTTCTATTATCCTTTTTTTTCATGTGGATATATATGTAGTTGGATATTTGAACAAATTGCTAGGTTTTCACTTTTTTCCTGAACTAAAAAAGGAAAAAAAAGTTTATGGTGCATGATTATAATCATTTGTCTATTAGTCAACTTGAAGTATGTTTTCTAATTGATTACCAACCTACTGAATCAGCTGGGTTAATGCATTCTATCTTCTTTTTTCCTGTTTCTCCCCACATTGCAGGTGTCAGGACCAGTCGTCGTTGCAGATGGAATGGCTGGTGCTGCCATGTATGAATTAGTTCGTGTTGGATATGATAATCTGATCGGTGAAATTATTCGGTTGGAGGGAGACTCTGCTACAATCCAAGGTGATCTATTAATGCTAATTTTAATTTTTTTCAGTTTCTTGGTTTTTTAGGTTTTTTTTTGAAAGAAAGCATGCAACAAAAGAAGAATTATCTGTGGCTAAGGTGAGGATCCTTAGCTGAAATGAGTTTCAAAATTGAAATGAATCATCACTATGTTTTACTTCAGTCTATGAAGAAACGGCTGGCTTGATGGTCAATGATCCAGTGCTGCGGACACACAAGGTGTGTTGTTTATTCCCCTAAATTATTCAACACTCTAACTTTTTTGACAGTTGATTGCATTTTCGAACTTATAATCATGTCTATATTGCAGCCTCTGTCAGTTGAGTTGGGACCAGGAATATTGGGAAATATTTTTGATGGCATTCAGGTTCAACCATACTTTAAATGCAATTAAATCTGTATTCTTATAGCTCTTTGATGGATCCTTGTCTTATGGAAACCATCTTACCAGTTACCAGCTATACCATTAGTACTATTATTATGTACTTGGTATTAATTGATATATGTTCTTCACATTTGTTTCAATGCTGTATCAATATAGAGGCCTTTGAAAACTATTGCTAAAAGATCGGGTGATGTGTATATTCCGCGTGGAGTCTCTGTCCCAGCTCTTGACAAAGATGTCCTTTGGGAATTTCAGCCTAAGAAAATAGGTATGTAGGATGCAGCTATTAAAATGCAACTTGCATAGGTATTGCCTTTTAAGGTTTGTGTTATTGCCATGCTTATTTTCTGCAGGTGAGGGGGATCTTCTAACTGGCGGAGACCTATATGCTGTAAGTTTAATAGCCTTGTTCTGTGTTTGACTTAGTAGTTCCTTAAGTAAGTGGAAGCCGAAGGTGCTGTCAGGGTAATAGGCACCTGAACAACCTTAGGTGTGAGTTGCAATGTTGCTCACTTCGATGAGCCACTGATCTGAGTTCTAGATAATAGTAGTGGCTTATTGCAATTTGCTTTGATTTTGGTCTAAATAAGTCAGCATATAGCTGTTTTGTTCTTCAATAAATTTTATAAGACAAATGAAAAGGAGGCCATGATTTTATAGGTTTTCTTTTCTGGCTAGGGAGCCAAAACCTGATCAATTAGAAATAACCATAAAAAATATGATTTCAGTGCACTGCATCTTTTTAAGGAAAAATGCATACACCAGTTCCTTTAAGAAATAAGATGAAAATTAGACCGGTTTAATTTATTGCAGTAAAGTTTTAATTATTCTAGGGTTTTTTAATTGGTAATTTGATATTCAATGCAGACCGTCTTTGAAAATAGTTTGATGCAACATCATGTTGCCCTTCCTCCTGATGCAATGGGAAAAATCACTTACATAGCTCCACCTGGTCAATATTCATTGAAGGTTTGACTGTTTAAATTTTTTTATCATGCCATTTTATATGCTTTAATGCACTATAAAACTTTCTTTTTGCTACAATTGACCCTTTTACATGGCAGGATACTGTGTTGGAGCTTGAGTTTCAAGGTGTCAAAAAGCAAATCACCATGCTTCAGGTTTTGATTTTCTTTTGCATGTCATTACATTTTCCACAGCTATAGGTGACAATAGGTGGATTGGGTTAGGGTTCAAGGTGTTAGTTTTTTCCAGAGTCAAATTTTAGGGTTACTTGTGGCATTTCATCATCCCTTGTTCCAAAAGTTGGTACTTCACCTGGTTGATTTGTGCTATTTGGCTTTGGACTCTTGACTTTTTGGTCAGGTCACTTAAATTGGGTCCATATTTTTACAGCTGTGCTGATTAACTGCCATTCACTTGTTCTTAACAATTGCAAACTTTTAATATAAATGTGTTACCCCATTTACAGACATGGCCTGTACGTACACCGAGACCTGTTGCAACAAAGCTTGCTGCAGATACCCCTCTGCTTACTGGGCAGGTAAGTCTTATTGTGGGTTGTTTTAATGCACTCTTCTTTTGCATGATGTGATATGCTGATGACTTTGTTTTCGATCAGCGTGTTCTTGATGCCCTGTTCCCCTCAGTTCTCGGTGGAACATGTGCTATTCCTGGTGCATTTGGCTGTGGTAAAACTGTGATTAGTCAAGCTCTTTCCAAGGTAATGTTTTTATGCATCTGTATTGAGCTTTAACTTCTTCCAGTTATAGATATTTATTGTGTTTATTTTTCTGATCATGTGCAGTACTCTAATTCTGATGCTGTTGTCTATGTTGGTTGTGGGGAGAGAGGAAACGAAATGGCTGAGGTGTTTTTTTGTCCTTTATTCTGGAATGTTAATCCCTCTTGAAGATTTTAATATCTTGATTTTATATTTATTTATTTCAGGTTCTTATGGATTTCCCCCAACTGACAATGACATTGCCTGATGGTCGTGAAGAATCTGTCATGAAGCGCACAACCCTTGTAGCTAACACTTCTAACATGCCTGTGGCTGCCCGTGAAGCCTCGATTTATACAGGTAAACTATGAACTAATAATAATAATTGCATAATAAAAGTTTTGTGAAGTAATACCTTTTGGGCTGAGAGTACCATCTTCTTTTTGGCTAATTACCTTTCCATAATCATGATACAAGTTAACTTGATTTTTTCTGGTACTCTGAAAAGATATGGGCTGCCAGCTATGTTGCCCGGACTCTTCATTTTTCATGAATTACCCGTGTTTGACACTTGGATTTGGGGATATGACCTCTAAGGATCCTCCAAGTACATAGAAAAACTTAGAAAAGTCTAGCCATACCCGTGTCCGGCACTTACACCCGATCTGGGAAACATAGGCTGCCAGTTACATACGCTCTCCAATTTTTTCTTGTTCTTTTTTGCATTGCAGGGATCACTATAGCTGAATACTTCAGAGATATGGGCTACAATGTTAGTATGATGGCTGATTCAACATCTCGTTGGGCAGAAGCATTGCGTGAAATTTCTGGACGGCTGGTAAAGCACTTACCTAAAACTAAACAATGATACAGCCTATCTTCTCCGTCTTTTTATTTTTCTAGTGGTTATAGTTCAGGCATATTGTCCAGGTCCATTGAGAATGATACCAATTAGTTGTTTTTATTATCTGACCTCAGCACTTGCTTTAAAAGTAAATTAATGGTGTTTTAGTGTATTTGGGTATAAGAACTGCTATTTTTTAATCCATTTGTTTTATCTTGGCCCTCCAGCTTATAAGTACTCTCAAATAATATTTGGAGGAAAAGTAGTCTTTGTTTGTGCATTGAATTTTCATTGGTATTCATTTCAACAAGCCAATTCTGTTTCATGTATTAATCTATGAAAGAGAAAGTGTCTTTTTGAGGAGCTCCGCCTTCTGTTACGTAGTTTTTGTTCTATTTCTTAGTCCAAAACAAAACAGAATAGGGGATTACCTGCTAAAAGACCAATGCTGAAGCTTGATTTGGTGTATGGTTTAAGTTGTATAAGCATATTTTTAAAGTCCTCTTGTAAGTTAACAGTAGTTCATTCTACCCTCATTTCACCGTTCTTCGCAAAGCATGTTTGCTGATAATAGAAACCGCAAGTTTTCTGCTGATGTTCCTCTGATCCGTTTGCTTTGTTTTGGTATTATCTACTTTAAAATCCTGAAAGAGGACATTTTTTGCAAGCTTGCCATTACTTTTAACAATTTAGTAGTTTATTAAACTATTATTATTCACTTATTTTAGTTGGTAAATGTTTTGCAATTCTTATTTTTCTTCATTAATGGAAATATTATGTGTTGTTCCTGTATCTGGTATACTTCTGGTATTCATTCCATTGGCTCCAAAGCTTTCTTTTTATCAAGCTCGTGTTTACATCTGCTTTAATTTATCTTGCAGGCAGAAATGCCCGCTGATAGTGGATATCCTGCTTATTTAGCAGCAAGATTAGCCTCTTTCTATGAGCGTGCTGGTAAAGTTAAATGCCTTGGTGGGCCAGAACGCACAGGTAGTGTCACAATTGTTGGTGCTGTTTCTCCCCCTGGAGGAGATTTCTCCGACCCTGTGACATCTGCAACCCTCAGTATTGTCCAGGTATAAATTAAGGTTTTAAATTTTAATCATTTTATAGGTTCCCATCCTTCCCCCAACACACTAGGGAAGAGGCGGGGGTGAAAGGAAAAGAACCAAAATTGATTACAGAAGCAGTTTAGTATCCCCCCACCCCCCTAAAGGCATCAGCTGTGTTTATATTTGACTACCAGAAACTAGTTTTTTCATGTTCCTTGTTGGTTTGAATTTTAGGTTTTCTGGGGTCTTGACAAGAAGCTTGCTCAGAGGAAGCATTTCCCTTCCGTGAACTGGCTTATTTCATACTCAAAGTACTCGGGGGTATGTTTATAATCCCGTTCCTCTTAGTTTCAAATTATCCCAGGATACATTTTCTTTTTATTCTTTTCCTGAGCTGGCCTTTTTCCAAAGTGATACAAATCTTCCTTATTAGTTGTTTGTTTTTTTGTGTCCCTAGGCATTGGAGTCTTTCTATGAGAAATTTGATCCAGATTTTATTAGCATTAGGACAAAGGCACGAGAGGTACTTCAGAGGGAAGATGATCTGAATGAAATTGTCCAGGTATGATTCCTTAACTTGCTATGGGTTTTTGATGGATTGGAATCTAGTTATGCGCTTTGAATTTTATAGGTCATTTTCTATCAATTATTAAGCATCGAGCCATTAGACACAGTATAATGTTGCTTTCTCCCTCTTCTCCCTCTTGCTTTTGCTTTTATGTGTTCCCTTTGTATTGTTGTTAGTTTAGGCAAATGGCACTTATTTCTAGCACCACCTTGTATCTTTTTTCATTGTGTACTCAATGAATGTGTATTGTTACAGCTTGTAGGAAAGGATGCTCTAGCTGAAACAGATAAGATCACACTAGAAACTGCTAAACTTCTAAGAGAAGATTATCTTGCTCAGAATGCATTTACTCCGTAAGCTTCAGCTCTTATTATTTGATATCTCAAACTTCTATTAGTTGTATCAATGTCCTTGCCCTCATATGCTAACCTTTTGCATGTTTTTGGGTTTGTTGTGACAGATATGATAAGTTCTGCCCATTCTATAAGTCAGTTTGGATGATGCGCAACATTGTTCATTTCAATACTTTGGCCAACCAGGTAATGCATCACTCTCTGCCACTCATTCAACTGCTGATCAATTCTATCCATTTTCGTATAATTTCTATTATGTCCAGTCTTGGTTATATGGAGAAGCTAGGGAAAAAGAATGAAAATCTATGTTGATTGGACTTGGGTATGAGTATTGAGTATTTGCATGTGTTTGTCACATTTAATTTTCTAAAATTTTCCATGTATTTGGAGAGTCCTTGGATGGTGATATCCCGATATTTATGTCCAAATATGCTTTGAAAATGAGTATCGGCCACGGGTACTTCAAGAAAAATGAGAAGGAATTACATATGAGAATTATTTTAAGCTGAGTACTATTCTATTTTGCTTAGAGGTTAAATGGATAGAAATTAGTATTTTAAATTCTAGACATTAATGGGGCTAAATATTCAGGCTTTGTTTGTATGTTTCAACCAATTTGGTGTATAGACAACTTCAGTGCTTTAATTTGTATCGTTTATTTGAATTTTAAGGTAGGATGTATTGTGTCCGGCTATTTTTATGTGTACAAAACGGAGGGTGTGGGGTTAATGAATACTGAAATTTCTGGTTGCAGGCAGTGGAGAAAGCGGCTGGGATGGATGGTCAGAAGATAACATATAGTCTTATCAAGCATCGTTTGGGAGATCTCTTTTATCGATTAGTGTAAGTTAGATATTTCTTTTGGACAATGTTGACAAAAGAAAAGAAAAACAAGAGAATAAAGTGGCGTCTAAGAAAATTACATTCTTTATGATGCCCTGTGCTTTTTGTCCCAAAAAAGAAAAAAGAAGAAGAATTGATTTAATTTGTTAATCGCTTGACATCACAGGTCACAAAAGTTCGAAGATCCTGCAGAAGGAGAAGATGTTCTGGTGGCAAAATTCAAAAAGCTTCACGAGGACCTGACATCTGGTTTCCGTGCATTGGAGGATGAGACTAGGTGAACGAAAACATTTCTCCGACTCCTGATGCAGGTTTTCAGTTGTCCAGGTAAAATCAAATGGGCTCTGCTCTCTTTTTATTCGAGTGTGTGAAAAATTCTATCATGGTAGATGCGTGTTGTGCCGGCATTCTTTCTATCTGTTGGCCTGAATTCGAGAGTTCCATTAGCTATGAATTCATGATGATATATTATTATGGTCGCCTTCCTTTTTTGACAACAGTCGCAGGAAACCATGTTTTATTTATATATTTATCCAATAATAAGATGTGCATCTTTCCTTTGATTTTGGCTGGGAAAAAGCTTTGTATTCATATTATGACGTTTGATACAAGGGCATGCTTATCTATAACTCGTTTTTTCGAGTCCATTGTACACAAATTAGATCTATTAATTCGAATATATATATATACACACCGGGGTTCTCATTCCTCGTCTGACTGTAGAGCCATGACTGTTAGGTTTTCCACACATGATCCTACCCACAATTCAATTCACAACTCCCACCAATTCGCAAAGCTTGCCCTCCCTTCCCCAAACCACCAATATCTTCAATAGAGTTGAGGCAGCAGAGTTTGTTTGGTCTTATAATGGAAGAAGTGAAGAATGGTAACATATCCCCGTCATCATCTCCGCCAACGCCACTCCCCATTAGCGTAGGACCTGGCAACCAAAAGTACTTGTTTTTGTCCTCTCCCACTCCTTCACCTCCGTTCTCGCCACCTCTTTCCAGCTATGGTTCTTCAGCTGAAAGCCTCCCCCTCTTGCGCCGTCACCCAACCTTGAGTCGAACTCAAATAACTTCAGCCTTTTCACTTGACCGCAAGGACCCCGATGAATTACACCGTAAAAGTTCATCGTGCCTTCAGGATCTGTAAGTTCACATCCTCATAACTTTTCATTGCATTATATGCATGGAGAATACAATTACGTACATTTATAAAAAAGTGATACGATTTCAAGAATCAAAATCCTAAACTTACATTTCTTCTCTCGTTAGGCATGTATTTATACGGCATTAGAACTTAAAGCTCAGTTTATATCGAACTCGAATAATCTACTAATATATATATTAAAATACGCCATATAATTTATTTTTTATAATTTCAGAAAAATAATTTTAAGATATGATATTTTAGAAATATATTTTTTAGAATTAATGTTAAAAAAATTTAAAAGTATCAGCAAATATTTTAACTATAATTCAAGGGCCAAATTACGTATTGACCCTTGAGTTAATCATTTCGTTAAAGGGTCAACAATAGTTGGTAGACATGTGACCAAAACATTACAATTTGATAATATTAATGGTTATTTTTGTTAACCTTTTATAGATCAGTTATAAAAAGAATATTTTTACTATTTTTTTTGACAACGTATTTTTACTAATTATTGGATGACCACCATGAATATTATATATAGTTGATTGACTTTTGTTCATTAAGGAAATATATGTAATAGTTGTTATATAATTTGTATTAGAAAAGAGAAGACTGGATTGTGTATTTCCCGTTAATTAACTGGTCAAATGTCAATTGATTCGTTTATCTTTTTATTACTTAAATTAAATCTTGTTTTTTTTAATTGAACATGGCGAAAGTAAACCGATCAATCGTACATCTCAAATAATGATTGATATAAGTCGTTGATTATTAGGTAAACAATATCATTGGTCATTAAACTATTCTAGTTTTTTCTGTTTTAGTCACCAAACTATTATTTTTTGCAGAACCATCACTAATGTTATGTTCCTTTTTTCTTATTTTGGTCACTAATGTTATTTTTTTCATGTTTTGGTCACCAACTATTGGTTTTTCGTGAGTTTTTAACGGCGGGTGACTAGAAAATAGGAAAAACGCAACGTTAATGATGATTTTGCCAAAAAATAATAGTTTGATGATCAAAATAAAAAAACGAGAATAATTTAATGACCAATGGTGATATTTACCCTTGATTATTTTGGTTTCAAACTCCCAATTCACATATGGTATTTTCATGAAATACAGGTTGGAATGGTTGGTGCAAAAATGCTGCAATTGCTGTTTGTAACTATTCAAGTGTCATTACATCCATGGATGCATATCAGTAATTTCATTTCCTCTAATATAATGATCAGAATAGAATTTGTAACTTGTATTTGTATATTTTTTTATACTATAATCATATTTAAAATATTTTACATCATTTAAATTTTTACATGTTAATAACTTATAGGGTAAACTACAACGGTAGTCCCTGAATTTTTAGGATATTTGCATTTTAATCACCAAACTTTCAAAACTTAGAATACAGTCACTGAATTTTTAATTCGCCCCGATACAATTAATTTATATTCAAAAATATCTGACGTAAAGTTTTTTTTTCATTTTCCCTATAAAACCCTAAACATCAAAACTTATATTCTTCCAAATTGACAACAATTGCTCGAAATCATCCACATTGTCCAGTGCTCTTCTGCATCATCGTTAACAAACCCACCACTCAACCCAATTCTCTATTAGAAGAACGTCTTGATCCGAAGACGGCCACCATAAATTTTGAAATTTAAGGTTTTTAAAGAGAATTAAAAAAAACTTTAACATGTCACGCTAGTTTTTCTTGACAACAGTTGACAATAATTGTATTGAAAACAAATTAAAAAATTTAATAATTGTATTATAAATTTTAAAAGTTCGATGATAAAAATTGTAAGCCTTAAAAACTCAAAGACTATCGGTATATTTTACATTGATTTGTATTTAAAATGTTGATACATAAATGTTAATTTAATTATAATATAAAATTTTGATTTTAATTCAATTTTCATAAGTCGCTATCATTATTATCATATTTAGGGGTGGACATTCGATTAAGTCGAGCCAAAAAAATTTGAGTTGTTCGAGTTGACGAGCCATATTTTATGACTCAAACTTTATTTGAAATGTTAATTGTAATTATTTATAATGTTATAGTATGAATTGATTCTAATTTAAACAAAATTCTCTAATCATATAACGTGTGTGAGTATATATTCATATTTTTTGAGTAAGATTTGTAATGTTATTCAATAAAAAATATCATCTAAAACTCTAATATATATATATATATATATAATGTTGTTTTTTAAAGAGTAAACTTTTGAAGATAAAATATTGATGGAAGTATAAAGGAATTGATGAAAAAATAATAATTTACAAAAAAATTACAGTTTAGTGAACAAATTGGATAAAATGCAGAGTTAAGGGACTAAATTAAAAATATATATTTTTGTTGAAAATATGAATTGAATTTACATAGATATTATATAGTGGTAGTGGAGAATGTAGTTTAAATTTGGTCAAAATAGACTTAAAACGAAGGATGAATTGAAGAAATAAGAAAATCAAAAGGTCTAAATTGCAAAAATATGAAATTTATTTTTTAAAATATGAATTGAAGCTACATATGTATTCTATTGTAGTTTAAGAGCATATGATTCAAAATTGGTCAAAAATTAACTTAAAACGAAGGAGGAATCGGAGAAAAAAAGAAATCAAAGGCTAAAACATAAAGCTGTAAAATTTCAAGAGTTATTCAACTTGAATAACTCGAAATTAAAAAAAATGATTTTTTCGAGTCGAACCAAATTTTACTCGCTCTTAATCATAATAACTTATAATTGTATAATTGTACTTATCCATTTTCAAAACAATGAGATTTATTAGTTTTCTTTTTTTTTTAATCTTAAAACGATAATGAATTGTATTAAAACGAAAGAAGGTACAATTGTATAAATGCAACCACACGAAGAAAGAAAATTAGAAACTATGTCCACCAAAAACTTAAACAAAGAATACAATAAAAAGGAAAACCTAGTTGCAAGTCGAACTTTCTTTTGAATCTGAAGCTCATCATTTATAGTAATCCAGTAACCGTTAATAATACTCTTTTGTCTATATCCATCTAGACGCTTTCGAGATAATGAAGGAGTGACGAGCGAACCAAAGTAAACTTACACGCTACTTCGCAAAAACAGATCTGAATACATCAGCAAACAACCACATATAGGGGATCTAACCTTTGAAAGAGCACCGATAATCGCAAATCAGATACGAGCGATGTGAGAATTTCTACACGATCGTAGATCTACTATAGAAGTAGGCGAAAAATAAGCCATAATACAAAGGAGACATGCCACAAGTGCAGGCGAAAACGTGCCACAAAGGCAGACGAACATGCGCAAATATGCGAATCAAACAAAAGAGACTTTTATTAAAAGTTAAGATAAAAAAATAATAGATCTGGTGGTCTACAACCAATACTAAATTAATAGTTGACCACCGATTAAGAGGACAAAAATAAAGAAAAGTAGTCGCGCTGCACTTAAGATAGAGAGAAAAGTAGTTTTTTTTTTTTTAAAAATCACTCTTGAGATTTATTAGTTTTCTAAATGTATAAAATTAAATTAAAATCGAAATTTAAATGTACAATTGAATTAGATTTTTTTTGAAATAAGTGTTGGTTTAATAAAAGAAGGTGAAACATCCCATGGGTTACACAATCCAGAAAAAGAAAACAAAACCAAACTAAGGAAAAGATAAACACAACGACAAACCCAAAGAACCTTCCACATAAAAACCAGTTTCATCATCTGAGATTTGACTCCCTGGGTTAGAGAGCAAAATTGGGCATTTCACACAGATGAGAGATTTGATGACGAAGAAGAGACCCGAAAGCTCCGAAAGGGGAAGCATGCATCACCGTCAATTTGAAGGAGACATCCAGTACCGGTCCCGTTCAACAACAACTTCAACGAGCTCCGGTGCTTCTTCAATCCAAACCCTTGGGTCTCGAAAGAAACGACCCACTTTAGCCAAGGTATGGGCAGCCTCATTTAGACTCCGATTCACATGAACAAACGAACAATCGTCAAAATTGATACACTTCCTCTTGATGTTAGAAATTAGGGCAAATGTTTCTGACTTGTCAATTAAGAAAGAAGATACCTTTTTGATGATGGAGAGGGCATCACCTTCAACAACAATTTTGCGAAAATCGAGATCAGCAGCTAAGGACAAAGCTTGATCACACGCGCAAGCTTCAGCGATCTTCGGGCTTGAGACATTCGAGTGTGGGTAAGTGCCAGCTGTCATCACCAATCCCTCTGAATTTCTGATGAGAATGCTTGAAATTGATGTTTCTGAGTTTAAATTGTAACTTGCATCGAAATTAACTTTAACATAATTCTCAGGGGGAGGTATCCAATACAAGCGGGTGGTTGTGAGAGTGGCCGATGGATTGAAAACTCTAATAGCATCCAACTCTTCAACATATCGTGCAATAAAATTAACAACTTCATCTGGCGATTGAGATACATTTTCGTGGATCTTCCTATTTCGGTAAGTCCAAATAGCCCACACAACAGTGATTAACAATGTAATTTTAATTGGCGAGGTGCTATCGAACAATTTAGCTAACCATTGCATCCAACTTTGCTCATCAGACACGACAGGCAGCACAATGTGGAGGGCTGCAAAGATTTGTAAAGAAAAGGTGCACTCTGAAGCAAGATGATACACGGATTCAACATTCGAACCACACAAGCAGCATGGTAAGTGTGGATGAAGTCTGCGAACGTGTAAATTTGTTGAAGTGGGCAGGTAATTTTTGAAAAATCTCCAAATTGTGATCTTAACTTTTGCTGGTAAATTAGTCAACCATAGCCTACTGAAGATATTAGAGTAACTTACTTGTTGTTGTGATGGACTGCTAGTGGGATAATAATTTTCACCACACAATACCTTATATCCACTACGAACTGAATAGTCACCAGATTTATCCGTACAACAAATAATCATATCAGTTTAGCCTATACATGAAAGTTTCATACAGAGAATATGTCTTGCTTGAGTTGGATTAAAAATAGTGTTAATAACATCACTATTCCAACTATTAGTTGCGGTACTAATAAGATCAGAAACCCTCGTGTAGAGAGGGTTAATGCTAGTGTTCTGGACCCTACCATCATCATTACCAGAAATCCAGGGTTCAGACCATATGTTTACCGCAGAACCACAACCAATTCTCCAACCATAGCCTTTCTCAATAAGACTCCTCGCACACCAAATGCTCTTTCATGTATACGAGGGGTTAGAACCAAGTGTAGCAGTCAGAAAATTACCTGTAAGAAAGTATTTGTCTTTTGGGACTCTAGCAAGAAGGCTATCAGGATTCGTTAGGATTTACCACCCATGCTTAGCCAGAATAGTTATATTAAATTTAGTCAAATCCCTAAACCCCATTCCTCCCATAGCTTTTGGTGCACAGAGTGATTCCCATCTAGCCCAATGAATGTCTTTTTTAGATTCACTGTTTATCCACCAAAAACGACAATAGATGGACTCAAGATCACGACAAAGAGAAAGAGGAAAAAGAAAGCATTGCATAGCGTAGATAGGTATAGCTTGTAGAACTGCTTTTATGAAAACTTATTTTCCTCCCATCGAGAGGAAACGACAGCTCCAACTTTCAACCTTTCGATTAGTGCAATCGAGAAGGCTAGCAAAAGCTTCACGCTTGTTCCTCCCGACCATCATTGGCAAACCCAAATACTTTTCAGGATTGTTGGAGATACGAACACCATAGAAATCCTCAATTTGTTTCCAAACCAAAGTAGTCACATTCGAGCTAAAATAAATTAAAGACTTATCAAAATTTATGTTTTTTCCAAAGACATTTTCATAAGATTCTTTAAAGCCTGGACCCCATTAGGCGAGGCATCCCCAAAAAGAATGCAATCGTTCGTAAGAAACAAATGAGTTAAGGTTACACCACTCCTTCCAACCTTAACCCCCTTAATCTCATTATTAGCTTTGGCAGCATTTATAAGAGTCGATAATCCTTTAGCACAAAACAAGAACAGATAAGGGCTGGGAAGATCTCCCTGTCGGAGGCCTCTAGATCGAGCAAAACTCTCACCAGGGACACCGTTGAGGATAATACGATACGAGACAGTAGAGACACATCTTAATACCAAATCAATCCATTGTTATAAAAAACCCACGACGGACATCATATTACGAACAAAAAACCATTCAACGTGATCATAGGCTTTACTCATGTCTAATTTTAACGCAAAAGCTCCATTGTTCTCATATTTCCTCATTTTCATAGAATGAAGAACCTCATAAGCTATAAGAATATTATCTGTTATGTGACGCCCTGGAACAAAAGCCCATTGAGTTGGATCAATGCATAGCTTTAACAACTTACATAATCTATTCATAATAGCCTTAGTAATTATTTTATAGAGAACATTATATAGGCTTATTGGACGAAATTGAGCCATTGTAGTCGGATTATCCACCTTTGGAATGAGAATAACATTCGCCCCATTAATATTTGAGAAATCCAGCCCATCATTTAGGATCTTTAAACAGTACTCAGCAACCTCTTTCCCAACTATGTGCCAGTAGTTTTGAAAGAATAAAGTTGGGAAACCATCTTGACCAGGGGCTTTAAGAGGAGCCATATTTTTAACAGCACATAATATTTCCTCCGCAGTAAAAGGTAACAAGAGATCATTATTCATATCTGTCGAAATAACTGGTTGCACAATAGTAGAGAGAAAATCGGTACTACCAGTCACGGAACGAGTGAACAAATTCTGAATAAAGGAATCAGCCAAGGTTGCCATGTCTTCATCATTAGTAAGTAGTATACCAGCATCATTTCGGAGACTAGTAACTCTGTTTTTCTTTTTTCGATACGACGCCCAATTGTGGAAAAATTAAGTGTTACGATCACCATGCTTAAGCCAATTAGTGTGTGCTCGTTGCTCCCAGTATAATTCATCTTTATCTGCCTCCATGTTCAAAGCAAGCTTCACATCTAAGATTTCGGCAAGCGTATCATCATCCGAATCAAGGTTGGAAAGATGCTTAAGCCTGTCATTCAAATCAGTTGTGCGTCGACGCCTTTGCATCTTATTTTCCTTGCTCCACTTAGAGAGAGCCGAGCTTAGTTGGGAGAGTTTCATAGGCAAATTCGCAATTGTAGTATTCCAGAATTGTAAAATAAGTTGTTCGCATTCTGGTTCAAGTGTCCAATTTGCATCGAATCGAAACCAGCCACCATGTACATTTGGCGTAGTTGGAGGAGTGGTATTAAAAAGAATGGGGCAGTGATCCGAAATAGAGTGGGAGAGATGATCCACTGAGAAATTCGGAAAGCAATCCCTCCAGGATGAAGAAGCCACACCTCTATCAAGTCGCTCTCGAACATTGTTCTTAGACAATCGTCCTCTTTCCCACGTGTACCATTTACCAGAATAACCAAAATTCGACAGATCACAGTCACGTAAAGTAGCCCATAAAGCCTTCATATTTCTCTCTGAATATACACCTTTCTTTTCCGAAGCAAGCATAATTTCATTGAAATCCCCTGCCACTAGCCAAGGAAGATTTCGATCAGTGTCTAGAGAGCGAAGAAGGTCCCAACTAGAGGCACGTTGACATTCCATAGGATTGCCATAAAAGCCCGTAAAACGCCAAACCATATCATATTGAGCGCCCCTTACTTCAGCATCAATATGATGTAGAGAGTAACTTCTAATAGAAACCGATAAATCAGGAGACCAAGCCAGAGAGAGACCACCTCTTGAACCTTGAGAACCAACATCAAAGCCTTGCGTAAAACCACATCTAACACGAACACATGCCATTTTATTAACAAAGAGTTTTGTTTCCATTAGAAACAAAAGATGGGGAGAGACAAACCTCAGTTTATTTCTGAGTCTTCGAACTGTCCGTAGTTTTCCCAGCCCACGAACATTCCAACTAATTATTTTCATTGTGTGCGGCGGGCCTGATTTAGGCCGGCCGATGAAGAAGGTGAAGCACTGGGTAGATCTGTATTACCAGAAAATCCCAGTGGCAAAACTTGAGTACGAGCCCGTTTAGAGCCTTCCAAATTATTGATTGGATTATCTTCCTCAATGGAGAGCATATGGGTATCAAATCCATCATTACGACCCAAACTACTGTCAATATGAAGCTACAGCCCATCAGAAATACCTAATGACATCATAGTTGACTTTGCATCAAAAGGGGAATGAGACTTAATTGGAGGAGAAGTATCACCAATTTCTTCCTGACCAGATTTTGTCTTATCAGAAACACATCCCATATTTGAAAAAGATTGAGCAATGGTTGGGGCAGAATTGGCGGCATTGATATCAGGCTCCTTACGAAGTTAAGGACTTGTCGTAACAACTACCCGATGCCGAGGGGCGGAATTAAAATATTTTTTATTATGTATAATTAAAATTAATCAAAATTTACTTATCATGAAAATTATATAATCAAGTTTTACATATAATATAAAAAAATTTCCTGTTTAGATGTTATTGTTTTATATAAAGCAAACTTTAGTTAAAAAACCCTAATAGGCAAATAGCGCGCAACTTTTTCTTCTCTAATTTTAGGGTGCAAACTTTAGTTAGAAAACCCTAATAGAAAGCAAACTTTATTTAGTCTGCAATGGCATAGATTTTTATGCTGGTGATTGGTAGCCAATTTTTTTTCCACAAGAATAATTCTATTTTTGTAATATATTTATTTATATTTTTTTTACACATTTTTCGTCTTTTTTCAGTCGTTTAATTGTACTTTTTATTTTATGTTCTTTCACTTTTAGATTTAACAACACCACCACCACTGATCAAAATAGCACGTTTATTGAGTCTTTTTTGTTGGATTTTTAACATTTTTCATATATGGTTCTTGTATGATCTAAAGTGGCTAATGTAAATGGTTTAGAAAAATGTCTAAATTATGTAATTAGTTTACGATTACAATAGTAAACCTTATTTTAATTTTATATATTTTCTATTTTAATAAAAATAGCGGCTTCTACTAAAAAAAGATGTTATGATTTTATTATTTTATATGTTGTTTTATTTATTTAGGTAAAGTATATAAATGGTCATTAAGCTAAATAAAAATGATACTTCTAGTCATTGATATTTTAAGAATTATAAAATAATGATTAAATTTTCAAAACATAAAAATGGCTTAAGAGTTTAATAAGCCCTTAAAACTTTTGCAAAAAATTAATTAGGCCTTTAATTTTATTTTACTCAATTAAGCCCTCAAACTCAAGAAAAAAAATTAATTTGGTCTTTTGACTAATATTGACCGTTAACTTTAACGTCTTTTTTTAAAATTATGACACATGTCGCAACATGATAATGATAGTGCCACTTGTCGTTTTTAGGAAATTTTAAATATATATATTTAAACTGAAGAAAAAAAATTAAAATTAAAAAATTCTGGAAACTTCTAAAAATTGTTTTAAAAATATAAAAAATATTTTTTTTAAATAATAAATAATAGAGATGAATTACTCAAATATTGTACTCTATTTTTTTCCCAACAATGTGGTCCTCCCAAGGATTTTTCCACAAATATAGTTCTTTACCGTAGCAAGTCAGAAGTCGGATAGATTACAATCCGACTTCAAACAATGACTTCTATTTTAATATTAAAATAATGAACTCGGATATATTACAGTCCGATTTCAAATAGTGTTTTTTACACATGGCGTCTATGGAACAATGGAGAACGACTGCAACATTATATTTTTTAATATTTTTGATAAAATACTGTTCGAAAATGGGGTGAAAGCAGTCCGACTTCTTACTGCTACAATAATCAATCATATATCTGAAAATAAACTTGGGAGGACCATATTCTCGAGAAAAAATAGAGGACAATATTTGGGTAACTTAGCCAAATAATAATTTTTAAATGATTAAAATATTTTAAAAAATTAAAAATTATTATTATACAATTATAAAAAAAATTAAAATAACTTTTATTGTTTTATATTTATATATTAAAATCAAAATATATTTTATTGTTTTATATTTTTTTCAAATTATTTTTTATACTTGTATAATAATATTTAATTTTTTTATTTTTTAATATTTTAATTTTCAAAATATTTTAATCTTTTGAAAATTTATTATTTTTAAATAAATTACGAGATTAAAAATATTTTATATTTTCTATGAAATTTTAAAAAAAAATATTTTTTATATTTTATTATTTTAAATAAATTACGAAATTAAAAAAATATTTTTTTAGAATTTTTCAAAAATTTTGAAAACAAATTAGAATTTATTTTGTTTTTAAATAATTTTTTAAAAAATAAAACTTAAAAATTCCTTAAAATGAAAAACGACATGTGTTAAGAAATGTGTCATATTTTAAAAAAAACTATTAAAATTAATAATCAGTGTTGGTCAATAGGTCAAATTAATTTTTTCTTCTTGAATTTGAAAGCTTAATTAATTTTTGTGTACTTTCATTCTATTTATTTTCCGTTATCTAGTTCCTCTCTGTTTGTAATTTATTCTATAAATAGGGCAAGTGATGAAGTGATAGACAGATTGCGATTCCTTTACAAGAATTAATGGCACCTTCCCTTTGTCAAACCACAATCAAGCTCTCCCAATTCTCCAAACTCCGCACTTCATCTTCCCGCCTCCTCTCCCTCCGACCCCAATCCAACCGACCCAGCTTTTCCGACCCCGCCGATCCTTCCTCCGACGCCGAACCCCACTCCGATCCCCTCCTTCGGAGACTCGAAGACGCCATCCACCGGATCATCGTCCGCCGTTCAGCACCCGATTGGCTTCCTTTCATCCCGGGATCTTCTTACTGGGTCCCGCCACCCACCGCTCACTCTTATGGCCTTACCCAGCTCGTTGAGAAATTGGCTACTCCAATGACCCCGGAGGACCCCATTTCCACCGCCTCCACCTCAACCACCGTCCAGGGTTGGCCCTCCTCTGACTATTTCATCAAAGGTGATTTCGTTTTCCAATTGTGTAGGCGAAAGAGTACACCGACATTAGAATTGGAATTTAATGCCCGATTCAACTTGCAATTGTAGGTTGTAGACTTATTTGGATTTGGTGTTTTTGACATAATTGTTTATGAATTGACATCTCTTAATACGATTTTGCTATCGTGTTTGCTTTGGGGATTAAGCGATTGAAAAGTTGCTTTAACAGTGGATAAGATAAGAACTTGTATCAGCTATACAGAAAATAAAAACCCCAACTTTAATACTGTAAACTTTACTACTTGATCCTTGTATTTGTGTTCAAATTCAATGCCAAATGAAGCCTTAGATGTTCACAGCAAGTGACATATAACCTCTTTTATTTTGAACTTTTGCATTGCCGTATGCTTCTCTTTGTTTACCAAGAAAGCTTGCAGATGATAGGGCTTCACATGAAAGTTTGAATAATGATTTTCTTTCAGGATTTTTTTAGTTGGTGCTTTTTAAACGCTTATATTATACATAATGATCCAAAAAAAAAGTTTTAAGATTAAGTTCTATGGCTGCTTTTCCTGTTATACCAATTCGAATATGATGGTGACATAATCTCCCCTCAGATTGAGACTACGGAAACCTGTTTCCTAAATACTTCTGATTGGCAGAACATAACGTTCCTTTTTCTTTGTACAAATGAGATCGTGCTATAGAACTTAATCTTTGTACAAAAAAAAGGATCGTTATGTACAAATGAGATCCTGTGTACTTGGATCGGCTGTCTAACATTGGTATGTTATTATTTTTGAAGTTTCTCCATATATTTGGAAGGTCTTAACTCTTAAAGGAGCATATCTCCGTATTAGATCCGGATATTGTCGGACAAAGGGTCGAGACATAGGTACTTATTAAAAAAATGGGGAGTCAAAGCCACATATAGTATAGGCATAGATGAAGGAATTAAAGATGTTGAGATTTGACCTATTAGATATCACCTCTTAATGGTAATTGCATAAGCTTTTGTTCCAATATAATGCACTTTACAACATTTCAGGTGGAACTCCACATCCTGCAGAGGTGGACATGACTTCAAAATCTGAGGATGAGGAAGGATGAAGCCATGCAGTAATATGGGGTAAGTTATATTTTGCTTTTGCTTAAAATATTTGCATGTCTGATAGAAGTGTGGAGGTTTTACTGCTTTTATGAAGTTTTTCTAATACCAATCATGGCTAATGAAATTTGTTGGCTCATCTAGAATTGTGAATTTGAAGAAACGGGTAGACCCGGGAATTTGTGCATTCATGTGGAACTAGTGTTTGAGTCTTGTATCATGTTGTGTTTTAGTTAATTTTTTTCATGTTCTTATCTTGTCTCGCATTGGCAGGTCTAGACAGGGTGTAAGAACACATTCCTGAAAAAGCTAATCTTTCAGTCAGATTGGAGGGGTTGTACAGATGCAATGTAGTCTAGTGGAGTATAAATAAATTGGTTCTAAATTTTCACAGCTCAAATGCATCTCTTATCAAGTGTGTTGTAATTCATCTGATTTAGCTTTGTTGTATTTTAATTTTTTTTTCTAGTGTAAATAATCAAATCTTATGAATAATGATAGTAAAATTTTAACTTTATGATGTATCAATTATCAAAGTAAATCTGAAGCTTTCCTTTAGGCACTATGGTCCTGATCCATGTTTATTATTGTGAGAATTTGGGTTACATGTTGCATATAAGTGAAATTTGACCATTTATGTATGTGTATTTTGTGATGTCATAAATTCTAACAACTTTTTGGCTTCCCAGTGTTTTTTTAACTACCGGTATCTAATTTATTGATTGATTAATTTGGATCGGATACTGTAGATGCTTGTTATAGAGGCGACCACTCCAACTCAATTTGCTCCATAGTCTATTTATAACGACGGAATCCGAACCACCATTGATTTTGCTTAAGGAATTTAGTGTCTTGTCCCATCCAACCTATTGGTTGTTGTTCAAATATGTTATTCTTTCTTGAAAAAGAAAAACAAAATGTAATGAAGTTGTATTGATAATTGTAGCCGTTACATGATTTTGACATGCATAGTCTAATTGCTATAACAGATTGAGCTGAATTATAGGAGGACCTAGGACTAAATTGACTATCTACAGAAGCTTCTCCATTTCTTTTTTCCCTTTTTGGTGTTGGTATAGAGAGTGAATCCTGACCTAATTGGCTTATAGATAGAGGTATGGCAAAAATCTAATCAAATATGTAAAATCATTTTTGAATGATTCGAGAATGAACATGTTTCTTTCTGAATTGAATGAGAAAAACAACGATTGAATCTAGAACAATTCGAACCAAAGGCAAATTGAACTCTAAAACAGCCTGAACCTGAAGCCACTTGAACCAAAAGTAATTCGAATCTTCAATGCCCGAATAAAATTGAGACCGAATAAAACCGAAAATGGCTTGAACTGTAATAAACTTAAGTTTGACCAAATTTGTAACAAACCATATCCGATGGTCCAAACTTGAGATGGCTCAATCCTATACTGTTGAAACAAACCATATCCGATGCTATCAATATAAAAAAGTGATAACTATATATTTAATACCACACCTATTTTCGTGTTTCTATTTTAGTACCTCACCTATCTTTTTAGCAAAATGGTACCCAACGTTATGTTTTTGTTCTGTTTCGGTACCCCGGCCGTTAAAAACAAACGGAAATGACGGAAATGACGACGCTACTTATTTTTAATAGGGATAATCACAGTTTTAGTCCTCAAAACTTGTACATTTTTATCAATTTGGTCCAAACTTTATCAATATAATAATCATGTTAAATATTTGGGTTAAAATTGTAAATCTCCGATTTTATTTCTT
Source organism: Hibiscus trionum (assembly GCA_030270665.1). NCBI lineage: Eukaryota > Viridiplantae > Streptophyta > Magnoliopsida > Malvales > Malvaceae > Hibiscus > Hibiscus trionum. Next base: position 6,059,414 of record BSYR01000016.1, read on the forward strand.
CTTCTCTGAAACCCTAACCCCATTTTATTTCATTCCCGAAAAGCATTGGCCTCAAGAACCATTAAAAAGCTAGGACCCTACACGGATTTCCAGTTTTCTTTAATTTGTTTCTGTATTTAAAAAAAATCGGATTCCTTCTTATTTTGTTTCTTTTGCGTTTCTTAAAAATCACACACTCACTTAGAATTTTTCTCTCTCTCTGAATTTAGTTGTCCAGATATACATGCAAAGTTCCATATGAACATATAGAATTTTATACATAAAAAGAAAGATAAACTAAAACTCATACATCGCATACAACTTATAGAAACAAAGAGAGATAGGGAAAGAAAATAGAGAAAACAAAGTGGGGGTGGGTGAATTCAAAAGCAAACAAAAGAAATACAAAATAGGAAGGTTGTAGAGAAATGTTGGCAGGGTGTTCTAGTTCAATTGTTGTCACCAAGGCATAGATTGAGGAGTAGCGTCTGCACAGTTTCAAGCTTGCCATTTCCCACCTTCAATGAGCACACAGAGACTAGACTTGCCATGTAGTTTTATTAGGATACTTGTTAATGTTTTAAGTTAGTTAGACGGTTAGGTTCTTGATTTTCTTTTATTTTTCTTTATTGCTATATATTTGTAATATTGGATAATGTATATTTCAATTTTGGTGATTAATAAAATAAAACTCTTTTTCTCTCACATCCAACCACTCAGCTTTCCCAAATTCATAGGAAGCGTTTCCTCTCCCAAATCCCTTAACCGAGAGCAAAACCTTAAAATCAAATTCTTCTTCTCTTCACAAAATCACAAACTCAACATGGTATCAGTTGATGATATTTCCGATTTTCGTTCTCGCTCCGCTGATAATTCTCGAAATTCTTTCAAAAATGATGACCCTTGTGACCCCTTCTATATTCATTCGAGTGAAAACCCTTCTATGGTTCTCACATCTTCACTTCTTGATGGCAAGAATTACCATCCTTGGGCGCACTCGATTCGCATGGCGTTGATATCCAAAAACAAATTTGAATTCGTTGATGGGTCTATCAAAGAACCCGAGCCTGCCGATTCTCGTTTCTCCGCCTGGGTGAAATGCAACAACCTGGTCTTATGTGGGTTCAGAGGGCCTTGAATCCAGAAATTGCACAGAGTGTGCTCTGGATTGACACTGCGGCTGATCTTTGGGTCGACCATTTCGATCGTTTCAGCCAGGGTGATTTGCTACAAATTTCTGATTTATTTCAGGAATTTTTTAGCCTCGGTCAAGGTTATCTCACGGTCTCTGTCTATTTTACTCAGTTAAAGATTGTTTGGGATGAGATTTGTGTTTTACGCCCCTTGAAATCGTGTTCTTGTTCTGCTTCTGTCTATAGAAAACAAGATTTAGTTTTGCGTTTTCTTCGTGGATTAAATGAAAATTTCAGTGTTCCTAAAACTCAAATTCTGATGCGCAAACCCTTATCAGATGTTAATAAGGTTTTTTCCCTTGTTGCCCAGCATGAACGAACCTTATTATCTACTGGTAGTTTTGATAATGAATCTCATGTTATGTTGGTTGGTCGATCTGATTCGGGTAGACAGTATTCTAGTGATTATAAAAAATCTTCTAATGTTTCTAAAAGGCCTCTGTGTGTCCACTGTGATCTATATGGCCATAATGTTGAACGTTGTTATAAGAAACATGGGCATCCTCTGAATATAGGAATAGGGTTCAAGTGGGTAAATGAACCAAGTGGGTTCTGATTCTGGTTTTGGTAGTGATACCTCTCGAATTGATTGCTTTCCTAAAGAAGTTGCTTTTGGTAATGGTTCTGGTTCTCCCACCTTTACTAAAGATCAGTATGATGCCTTGCTTAATTTGCTTAATGAGAAAGGCAGTTCATCTTTGCCAAATGATTCTACTGTGAACAATATTTTCAAGGTGAACCTACTTTTCTCTGCTTTTGATGCTGCTCCATTTGATGCCTCATGTATTGTTCTCTCTTGTTCTACTCTTAATTGTGTACCCTGAATTATTGATAGTGGTGCAACTGATCATATCTGTTGTTTTTTAGATTTATTTTTCACTTATTCTAAGGTGAATAATAAGTTTGTCAAGCTTCCCAATGGTCAGTTAGTTTCTGTAAACCATATAGGTACTGTTAACATTTTTCAAAATCTAATTCTTAAAAATGTCTTTCATATCTCAGGTTTTAGTTTCAATTTATTTCTGTTAATCAATTAACTAAAGATAAGTCTATCTCCTTGATTTTTAATTCTAGTATTTGTTTTATACAGGATGTGCATCAATGGATGACGATTGGTACAGCTAGTGAGAATATTAGTTTGTACAAATTAAATACTTGTTTTCCAAATAATTCTGATCATGCTGCCTATATTTGCAATTTTGACCATGCTGCCTATGTTTGCAATTCTAACCATGCTGCTTTTATTTGCAATTTTGTTTCTGATTCTAGACTTTAGTATTTTAGATTAGGACATCCTTCGAAACGAAAGATGCATTTCTTTTTCCTGCTGCATAATAAAATTCCTGTTATAAAATGTATAGATTGTAATACTTGTCATTTGGCTAAACAAAAGAGACCTTCTTTTTCTTCTAGTAGTTTTGTTTCTAATTCTATTTTTGATCTTATTCATGCTGATGTTTCGGGTCCTTTCCCCATTAAAAGTCTCTATGGTCATGCTTATTTTCTCACCATAATAGAAGATAAGAGTCGCTTTGTTTGGATTTTTTTCCATGAAATTAAAATCTGAAGTGTCTAAATTAGTTGTTGATTTCTATGAATTCATTCTTACTCAGTTTAACACTAAAATAAAATGTATCTGTACTGATAATGCTAGGGAATTTGAAATGCTAGAGTTTTACAATTCTAAAGGTGTTGTTCATCAGAATAATTGTACTTACCACCTCAACAAAACATCATTGTTGAGCGCAAGCATCAACATCTTCTTGTTGTTGCTAGATACTTGCGTATTCAAGCCTTTTTACCTTTAGATTTTTGGTTAGACTGTGTAATTCATTTTACCTATCTAATAAATAGGACACCTACTCCTCTTCTTTCAAATAAGACACCTTTTGAATTTTTTTATCAAAATAAACTAACTTTTGATAATTTAAAAGTTTTTGGATGTCTGGCCTATGCTTCTGTTTTGCCCAAACCTAAGACTAAAATGCACCCTAGAGCTACTCAATGTGTTTTTCTTGAGTTTCCAAAACATATAAGAGGTTTTAGGTTATTTAATATTCAAACCAGAACTATTTTTATTTCCAAAGATGTTATCTTCTCTAAATCAACTTTCCATTTTCAAACGAGAAATCTTCATTCTTCTTCAGAACTTATTTTTCTTATACTTGAATCTAATCTTCCTGTTGAAGAATTGCATAGTTCAGGTTCTTCAAATCCTGACTCACAGCTTACACCAGCATTACAACAAAGTGCATCAGATTCACAGTGTGCATCAGATTCTCCAGCTTACAGTCAGTCAGATCAGTCTTCAGACAAGCCTACTAATGTTTTTTTATCTTTGGAGATCATCAAGGACGGTTCGTCTTCCACCTAAACTTGATAATTATCAAGTTACTTTACCAGGAAGCAAAGTTTCCTCTCACTCAACACCACATAACATTGCTCAGGTCCTTTCTTATGATCACATTTCTTTTAATCATCAAGCATATATAAACAATGTTGATATATTAAAGGAATCAAAAAACTATAGAGAAGCTATTAAACATACTTATTGGAAGGAAGCCATGAATGAAGAAATTCTTGCTTTAGAAAAAAAAACACTTGGACTTTAGTTCCTTTACCTAGTGATAAGAAAACCATAAGTTGTAAATGAGTCTATATAACTAAACTTAAATTTGATGGTACTTTAAAAAAGTATAAAGTAAGACTTGTTGCTAAAGGGTATGCTCAGCAACCAGGCGTAGACTTCTTAAACACATTTAGCCCTGTTGCTAGAATTACTACTATTAGAACTCTTATTGCTCTTGCTTCTGCCAAAAATTGACATTTACAACAATTAGATATCAATAATACCTTTTTGCATGGCTATCTGCATGAAGAGGTCTATATGGATCCTCTACCTGGTTTTCTTCCTCATGATACTAGTCTTGTTTGGAAACTAAATAAAAGTTTATATGGCCTCAAACAAGCAAGTAGACAATGGAATGAGCGTTTAACTATAGCTTTAAAAAATTAGAATTTCATTCAAGCTTCTTCTGATTCTTCTTTATTTTAAAAGGAATAGGTGATAATTTTATAGCTCTAGCTGTTTATGTTGATGACATCATATTAATGAGTCCTAATTTGGATGAAATTACTACTATTAAAATGTTTTTACATTCTACTTTTAAAATTAAAGATCTAGGTAATCTCAAGTACTTTTTAAGATTTGAAATAGCTCGATCCAAAGAAGGTATTAACCTTTGTCAACGTAAGTATACACTTGATCTTTTGGAAGAAACATGATTTTCTGGTTCTAAACCTGCTTCAACACCTTTTAATGATAGAAGCAAACTTTCAAAATTAAATGGTGTTCCCTTGGATGATATTACTTCTTATAGACGTTTGATAGGAAAACTCTTGTATTTGACTAACATTCAGCCTGATATAACATTTGATGTTAATTACTTGTCTCAATATCTTTCAGCACCTATTGATATTCATCTTTCTGCTGTACATAGGATATTAAGATATTTGAAAGGCACTTCTGGCCAATGATTATTTTTTCCTGCAAACAATAATCTGAAATTAAATGCTTTCTCTGATTCTGATTGGGCATCATGTCTTGATTTTCGAAGATCAACAACATGTTTCTGTATTTTTCTTGGTTCTGCATTAATTTCATGGAAATTTAAAAACAATCTACTACTCAGTCCAACATGAGCGCACGAAGCATATTGAAATTGATTGTCACTTAATTAGAGAGAAGCTTCATCAAGGAATGCTGCATCTTCTACCTGTTTCTTCCTCCAACCAGCTTGCTGATTGCTTTACTAAAGCTTTGCCACCAGCTTTGTTTCGAGAGTCTATTTTCAAGTTGGGCATTCACAATGTGTACGCTCCAAGTTGAGGGGGGCTATTAGGATATTTGTTAATATTTTAAGTTAGTTAGACGGTTAGGGTCTTGATTTTCTTTTATTTTTTTTTTATTGCTATATTTTTGTAATGTTGGATAATGTATATTTCAATTTTGGTGATTAATAAAATAAAACACTTTTTCTCTCACATCCAACCACTCAGCTTTTTTAAATTTATACGAAGCGATTCCTCTCCCAAATCCCTTAACCGAGAGCAAAACCCTAGAACCAAATTCTTCTTCTCTTCACAAAATCACAAACTCAACAAGTTTTTCTCGCAAGGACACTGCTTCAAGGTCACAGCCTATTAGGCATGTTGCCCTTTCTGTAGAGAAACCAATTGAGTCCAAGACCAGCGGTTGTTCTCTCAAGCAGAATATCCCACTGCCCCCATTGACTACTGCTGCGAAGAATCCATTCGAAGGACGAAAGCAGAATATATGGCCTCAAGAACCATAAAATGAGGTTAGGGTTTTGGGGAAGAAGAAATAAAATGGGAGATTTACAATTTTAACTCAAATATTTAAGATGATTATTAAATTGATAGAGTTTGGACCAAATTGATAGAAATATATAAGTTTTGGGGACTAAAACTGTGATTATCCAAATGAAAAATAAACCACGTCATCGTCTCTGTTTGTTTTTAACGGTCGGGGTACCAAAACAGAACAAAAACGTAACGTTAGGTACCATTTTGCCAAGAAAAATAGGTGGGTACTAAAACAGGAACGCTGAAATAGGTGGGGTACTAAATATGTAGTTATCCCTATAAAAAATTCTTTCTAAATTCATTTCTTTTCGTGATAAAGAAATGTAAAATTATGTTCGATAGATCAGTGCTATTGTATTATTGTTGTAATCGTTTACTTTTGTATCTTAGGAGGAAAACATCCAACGTTACTCAAAACGCCGAGAAAAGGTTGAATCTATTTAAAAAAAATATTTATACATGCCTCAATAATTTTTTTTTCTTCTGATTTTCAATTCTATCCGACACTATAGTATTATGTTTTTCTTTTTGTTTGATTTGTTTTTTTTTTCTTTTACGGCATTCTGCAAATTCATTGGGTTATTATTACATTAATTCTAACATATAGATTCAACAACACTTCAACAAAGGAAGGACACATATTGAAGCAAGAAATCAAGTGCGTTAACAAAAAAAAAACACACACACACACACAAGAGCATTTTTTACATCTATTCTTGTACATGCACGTTAGTTCTATGAGTGAAATATTTGTTCTAGGAGTGATTAGTATAAATTGGTCGTGAAATGCTTGTTGGAGGAATTTGTATGCCAATTGATCTAACGAGATAAGGAGTCTCATAAGTAAGATTAGGAGTTTGAATTTTGATGTTGTAAATGAAGAAAGTTGAATTAGGACAGTCGTTTCATATTGAACCTTTGCAAAATTTGGTCCGAGTTATCGACCAATAAATCAGATACAAGTGATTAAACAAACAAAAAAATTATATGCTTGGCGTAAGTCTTGTATGCTAAATGTGTAACAATGTATTTTATTCGGATACTCAAAATTTGAATACGTTATGAGTTTTAAAACTAGCATGAGAGTTTCAAAACCATTTACTGAAAAATGAAAAATTGATGTGTTTTGGCCTCCTATATGCTATGAATTGTATTATGGTCCTCTATTTTTGATGTGTATGTCAATTTAGCCCCTTTATTATGATCAATTACAAGTTCCAACGATTGTTTTGAAGTGTGATTGGAATCATATCTGATATGATCTATATAATGAAAGCAAGATTAACATCCATATTGTATTGATTAATAAATAACTTAGTACTTCGAATACTTTGGTATAAAATTTTGGTAAAGTGATAAAAAAATAAGGGTATATTATGTAATCATCACTGAACTTTACTTTCAAACCTATTTTGGTCACTGAAGTTTCAAAACGTTTAATTTACTAACTTCAGTTTAGACATTGAACGTTTTTTGTCATTCATTTGTTAATTTTTTGACGACGTCCATTTACCGACTAACGAAAGAATTTTTCCAAGATCCAAACGGTGAAAAACTTTATCAACACAAGAGAAGCAATATACTGAGGAATGAGCTCTATCCGAAGACGGAGGAGGGAGATCAACGAAAGAGAAACTATAAGGTTTTGGGGCGATTTATGAACTTCTAAGCACTTTTTCGACAAAATAGAGGTCGAATTCAGACTTATGGGGCCTAGACGAAATGACTGGTGAAATTTGGGACTGAACGACCACCATTTATGATCATTTGAGGTTTAAGAGTGACAACAAAGTTCAATGTCTAAACATCAGTGAGTAAATTGAACGTTTTAAAACTTTAACAACCAAAATAAGTTTAAGAGTAAAGTTCAGTGATGATTTACGTAATTTACCCAAAAATTTAATAGTTTTTTTTATGAAAGCTAAAGTGATTACAAGTAGTATCTGTTCTAAATATACTCTCAACCATTTGACAATGAACACTCAATCACCCTGCTGCAACTGCTGGTGCTCGAACCTGTAAGTCTGTAACCTCTAGGAACAACAATCGTTCCCTTAACCACTGAGGCAAGTTGGTTCGTGTAAATTACACAACGTTTAACATTATTGAAAGTATTGTGTATGGTCCTTGTTTGATAAATTGATTGCTTTAAATGTTTACTCTGAGCCATAATGTTAAAAAAAATTGACTGTATTTTGGTCTACATTCTTTTTTTTTGGAAGCACTTTAATTTTCAATGTTTTATTTTGGGTTAAAATAATATCTTTACGGATAAAAATTATTACTCAACTAACAATATATAGCTTGAAATAATATGATAGAATGACATGTTTTTATATAATTTTATAAAATTATTTTTAGATTGATACGCCATTTTGTCAAGCTATCACCATTGTCTATATAATACTACTTTCTCAACGTACAATGACATGTATGTTTATCACGTCATTTCAATTCATTTATTGTTAGTTGACTAACAGTTTTCATCCACGGAGGGACCGTTTTGATCTAAAAATGAAACATTAAGGCTTAATGTAACACCCCAAAAATTACGCCCAAATTGTAAACCCTAGATTCCAAAAATCCCTAATTTAGAAACTTAATTTTGAAATCCCTAATTTAAAACCCTAACAATTGAGAATTTTAATTCAAAACTCTAATTTTTATGAGGGACTAAATAAGAATTTTTATTAAACTTGAAAGTTAATATGAAATTTCTTAAAAAGCTTAAGGACCATATATGAAATTTGCCCAAATTAAGATTTTGAATTCTAAATTCCTACGTTTATATCAATTCTAAATTCTTTAATTTTTTTCAACCTTTTAAATTCAAGTTGAACTCTAATTCCTTTTTTCCTTAATGCTGAATTGACTCACCTTTTTCAACTTAAATTATTATTATTATTATTATTATTATTATTATTATTATTATTATAAACCTAATTTGTTTAGATTACCACCGCTTAACTATATATATATATATAGTCATAGTTATTATATACAGAAATAAACCTAAGCCTTAAGTTTTAAAGTGTTGTCGCTTTTAGTTGTTCTCATGCTTTATGAATTCCTCTCGGATTGACCCTGCTATCACCTTACATTGAAGCTACAACCGCCCTTTGTTCGTCGTTAGAGCGTTATTGTTGCGAGGTGTGTTTCTTTTGGTGCAATAAATAAACTATTTTTGTGTGTTCTTTTTCCATGCTACATACTTTGTTTTTGTGACTGTAATTTTACGCTTGAATGATTTTCAACTGTGTTGTGATTTTACATTATGTTTTTCGTGCATATTATTTTCAGATTGTGAATAAAATTGTGATTTAAAATAAATGAGTTCTGAATCTCGGATTTATTATCGGACTGCGTTGAGACTGTGAAAACGATGATATCTTTTTACTCTGTTATCATGGGTTGGGATTGTACGGAGGAAGCTCAATGGTTTATACCACTTGCGTTGGTGACTATGTAGCGAGATGTTTTGGGGAACCTACTCTTTTTGGTGACTATGCAGTATGGGTGCATTGCATTGTGATTTCATAAAACCGTGTTTAAACGTGCTTTGTGTCTTTTAAATATTTTTGTGAAAATTTATTGTTGTGAAACTGAGTTTGTGATTGCATACACTTTAGAGACACACTAAGCTCTTTAGCTTACTTCCCCTTAGTCTTTCTTTCAGACATGGATGGACCGAGGGGGTGCTGGTGGGGGCAACCGTCCTCCTAAAATTTTGAAAATCATATATGATTTAGAAAAATTTTAAAAAATTTCTATGTATTTTCTATTAAAAATCTATTTTCGCCCCCCTAAACTTTTATAAGTTTGCCCCCTAGAAATTTATAGGTTCGCCCCCTAACCTAAAGTCATGGGTCCGTCACTGCTTTCAGATACTCAGATCATATGCGAATCGGTACTTGGAGGATCTTATATTTTATTCGATTATTTTATTATTCAGTACGAAACTATTTTTAGTTATTTGGATTATTATTATTTTTTTATTTTGAGACATTGATGTAATTTTATACTTTAAGAATAAATATGTTTTGAGATTATTTTTCTAGAATTCTTTTACTATAATTTTATTTCAAAGATTTTATTTAAACATTCAAATATTAATTATGAAATTTATATTTTATTTATTTCAAGTGAATTAATAAATTATTCTTATATATTATTTTAAATTGAATTAAAACATAATTTCTAAAATTGGTTTTCTTGAGGGCAAAAAATTTCAATCGTAACTTCCTAAATTCGGTCTTTTCTTCTAGGCCGGGTTTAGGAGGTTACATTTAGTGGTATAAAAGTCAGGTTCAAACCCTCAGACTGTGAGACTCACATAAAAATTTAAGCCGAAAATGATTTTTGCATGCATATTAAATATTTTTGGGCAAAATGGGATTTTCCGATAAATTTATTATTTAAAAAAAATTAAAGATACGTTTTGAATAGAAACTCCAAGTACCAACTCTAATTCTAGGATTGTTCCTTTTGTAGATAGATTAATGTGCTACATCATATGAGCTCTAAATTAGCGACCGATCGTGATCATACCCATTCTTATAAATTTGAGATTAAAGCCTATTTGAAAACTTTGTGTTGTCTTTCGTAATCTGATCTAAAATACCTTTTTAAAATTGTTATCAAAAACCTCTATTTTTTTAAGTATGTCGTTAGTCTAAAAATTTTGAGGACAAAATTTCTTTTAAGGGTGTGAGAATTGTAACACCCTAAAAATTACGTCCAAATTGTAAACCATAGATTCAAAAAATCTCTAATTTAGAAACCTAATTTTAAAATCTCTAATTGGAAACCCTAACAATTGAGAATTTTAATTCAAAACTCTAATATTTTACGAGGGACTAAATAAGATTTTTTATTAAACTTAGAAATTAATATGAAATTTCTTAAAAAACTTAAGGACCATATATGAAATTTACCCAAATTAAGATTTTGAATTCTAAATACCTACGTTTATCTCAATTCTAAATTGTTTAATTTTTCAACCTTATTGATTCAAATTGAATTCTATTATTATTATTATTTGTTATTATTATTATTATATTTTAAACCTAATTTGTTTAAATTACCACAACTCAACTATATTATTATTATTATTATTATTATTATTATTATTATTATTATTATTATTATTATTCTAAACCTAATTTGTTTAGATTACCACCGCTCAACTATATATATATAGTCATAGTTATTACGTACAGAAATAAACTTAAGCCTTAAGTTTTAAAGTATTGTTGTTCTTAGTTATTCACATGCTTTATGAATTTCTCTCGGATTGACGCTGCCATCAGCTTACATCGAAGTTGCAATCGCCCTTTGTTCGTCGTTAGAGCGTTATTGTTGCGAGGTGTGTTTCTTCCGGTGCAATAAATAAACTATTTTTGTGTGTTCTCTTTCCGTGCTACATACTTTATTTTTGTGACTGTGATTTTACGCTTGAATGATTTTCAACTGTGTTGTGATTTTACATTATGTTTTTCGTGCATACTATTTTCAAACTGTGAATAAAATTGTGGTTTAAAATAAATGAGTTGTGAATCTTAAATTTATTATCGGACTGTGTTGAGACTGTGAAAACCGTGATATCTTTTTACTGTGTTATCATGGGTTAGGATTGTACGGAGGAAGTTCAGTGGTTTATACCACTTGCGTTGGTGACTATGTAGCGAGAGGTTCTGGGGAACATACTCTTTTTGGTGATTATGCAGTATGGGTGCATTGCATTGTGATTTCATAAAACCGTGTTTTAACGTGCTTTGTGTCTTTTAAATATTTTTGTGAAAATTTATTGTTATGAAACTGAGTTTGTGATTGCCTGCACTTTAGAGCCACACTAAGCTCTTTAGCTTACTTCCCCTTAGTCTTTCTTTCATATACTCAGATCATAGGCGAATCAATACTTGGAGGATCTCATATTTTATCCGGTTATTTTATTATTCAGTACGAAACTAATTTTAGTTATTTAGATTATTATTATTATTATTTATTTTGAGACATTGATGTAATTTCATACTTTGAGAATAAATATGTTTTGAGATTATTTTTCTAGAATTCTTTTACTATGATTTTATTTCAGAGATTTTATTTAAACATTCGAATATTAATTATGACATTTATATTTTATTTATTTCAAGTGATTTAATAAATTATTGTTATTTATTATTTTCAATTGAATTAAAACATAATTTCCAAAATCGGTTTTCTTGAGAGCAACAATTTTCAATCGTAGCTTCCTTAATTCGGTTTTTTCTTCTAGGCCGGGTTTAGACACTTAAAGTGCTTTAGACCAAAGTGACCATGCGTCAAACATTGAAAATATTTTTTTAACATTATGTCTTGCTATGAATTAGAATGTATCAATTATTGTACCGATTTTTTGTTGTAACACGTTTGACCCAATTTTTGTCATTGAATCAGTATGGGATGTTACCATTTTTGAATAATGAAATGGATAATTTATGCGTGACGAGTCTATTTTTTTAAATTAGGTATATATCTTTTGATTAAACAAAAATATATTATATTCTTATCAAGATTTGAACCTATACAAAATAGAGTAAGATAAATATCTTTAACCACTAAGTAAATTATTAGATCTCTTAAATTAGATGTAAGTCTAATCCAATTCGGTCCTAAATGCTATCATTTAAGTCTCCTTCCCTCTCTAATATTCATATAAAAATGAAAATAAATTTCATAAATATTTTCAAGAGAACCGTCGACCGATAAAAAGTATTTCACGTAAAATAATCCAAATGCCTAAAATATATTTTTATTCCGAAAATCATTTCATTTTCTAAAACTGTCTTTTTACCTAAAGAAACAGACTTTTATAAAATATAAAAATGACCCTATTTAATATTATTTATGATTCTAAAAATAATATTTTTAAGAAAACAATACTAAAATCCAAATGCGACCTTTGGAGTTTGGAACAAAAGCGTAGATGTCAGGGGAGACATCCACGTACGTATCGTATCCCATGGTTCTTTCTACTTTCTTGGAAAATTCTCAATGCCACGTGTTCAAGCTTCGCACCCACCTACACTCTCATCCTCAATTACTAAAGTGCCCCCACATTTATCTTCCAATTTTTACATTATCTTTTTATTTTTATAATTTAAATCTTTTAAAAAGATTTCAAAATGATAGAATTGAATAATTTTAAGTCTAAAGCATCGAATTTTAAAATTAAAATTTGTTACTCTAACTAAGATGAGTTATACTACTTTTATTGTATTCTAACTAATATAAAATTTGAACCCAACAAGCATCACAGTAAAAAAAACAGATGCTTTTTATATGTAATATTTAAAAATATTTTATTTAATTTTTAATTCAATATCGAGGAATAATTCAATCAAACATAAAAATAAATTAATATAATAAAATTTTTACTTTTAATCCTTTGATTAAAATTATTGAATTTAAACTAATACATTTTTTGGAACCAAAAAACCAATACACTTAAACAAGGTCAAAAGTTTAAATCTTAATATTGTGCATAGAAAAAATTAGGTTGTGAGGATCAACTTCATATTGAATATCTGTTAAATTCAATCTAAATTAATCGATCAATAAGTCGAATATCCAGGATAAAACAAAAATACCATCGAATCTAAGGTTAAATAAATATAGATCATATCTACTTTCCATCCCATAAATTAATAAAGCCAAACAGAATGGCGATCCGGTAATTGCAAAGAATCTCTAAAATAAGTAAAACAATTTCCAATTCTTTTTTTTATTACATTTTTTATTTATTTTCACGCCATGCTTTACCAAATTATTATTAAAATGAAAAAGAAATGAAAGTCCAAAACTTCAAACCCTCGGGGTTAAATAAAACGTAGGCCATCTCTGCAAGTAAACATTTTGCTTTCTCAATCGAAGCAGCAAACTTTCTCCTTGCTAAAAGCCTGCGGCTTTGGGTTTAGTTAGCATTTCCGTAAGTCTACCAAGTCTCCAACAAATTTGGTGAAGACTTGTTGTTTCAAACTCCCAAGGTGTGGGTCTTTTAAACTTTGGAAACTCATATTTCTGTTTTTTTGGGCTATTATTTTTGGCTGTTTGATGTTTCTGGGATTGGGTTGATTGTTGAGTAAAATATAGTTCTTTGTTTTATGATCAATGGGTTTTGTTTAATTTTATTGAATATGGTTCTGGATGATACGTTTCCTTAAGTATATGGGTCTAGCTGGGTGTAGCTTTGAGTTTTTTGATTGATAAAGTAAGGGTTTCTTTGTGGGGTGTTATTGTTAAGATTATTGATAAAGGTTGATTTTTTTTTTTCTGGGATTTATTTTATGTTTTTTTGTTAGTTTTTCTTAGGGTCTGGAATGAAAATTCATCACTACTGTTTATTATACTGGTCTGGTCGATAGCTGTTAGCGTTGCCTGTATGGAGTTTTGGAATAATTTGGAACCGAAGTCTGAACTATGTGAGCCAAACAGCTGGTCTGGTTGAGTGGTTTTATGTATAGATTATATTTACTGTTTTGTGCTGACCATGAACTAAATTTCTAGACTTCTAGTCGTCTGAAGGAATTAGAGTCAACCTGGTTGATGGTTCCATGCTAGCCTTTGCTTTACCTCGGTGAAGTTGACAACTTTTACTTTTGCTTATGATGCGTCTGTATTAGTAAAATCTACCATTTTGCATGTGTGAATTGGTTTGCTTGTTTGATTGTTTATTTGTTGAGTACTATCGTCTTTCTTTGATGTTTGTATCTTTTCTAATTACATAATCCATCATTTAAGTTGTGTCTTGATTGACCAATTTATCAGTTTACAGTTTAATTTGGACTGTCAAATATTATCTCTTGATGTTTATCTGTGCTTTTGTCTTGTTAAAGATATCACTATTTTTTTTTGTTTAGGTGTTTCTGGTTTTGAAAATTCTTAGCTTGCTTGCTCCTGTTGCCATTGATACTATTAGGAAACCTTATTTTAAGAATTTTATTTCTTATGTATTGTTGCTCGTGTTGAATGAACCCTATGTTCAAGTCCTGGCTGACCCATAAATACATCTTGCATCAAATAAACCCATGTTTTTCGGATACCATACAAGAAATTGGCTTCTTAATTCTTTTATGATACTTTTCTGGTATCTGGGAAAAGCTATACACCAGAGGAAGATATAAATTAATCATATTTTCTCTTATACATAGAAGGTTGAAACTGTTTTCGTATATGATTTGAGATTTGTTAGCTTATTGTTGTGCTTTGCTAAGAAGGATGTCCTTCTGGCAGGAAATTGTCTTATAATAATGATGCTTTGGCATTATTGTCAACATACTTGAGACTATGAGCTTTCAAGACCTGCAAGTAAATAAATATATATTCTTATTTGAAAGATAATAACGACCCTCTAAAATGTTTAGTATTTTGGATTGGTTAGTTGTTGAGGGGAATTAGGATATAGGAAAAAAAGTTTTGAGTAATTCCACAAGCATTGAATTGATTAAAACTTGGTTCGTATTTATTAGGACATAGTTTAATATTCAGTATTTTTACACCCCAAGGGGGAACCCAGTAGTTTAGAACCGGAGATTCTCATTTCTAGATTTAACCTAGTACTTATATTTGCTTGCTTTCCTAATGTTATTATGGAGACTGCAGATATGATAACCCCGCCCTATATAGAAACAGAACAAAAGCATAAAATGCTGTTTTTCATTTATGTTAAAAGATGCTTTTGTATATGTGCTAATGCTTGCGAATGTTTAGTGAGTTTTAATTATTAGACGAGGCCTTACATCTATGTTTTCTAGATCACTTAAAAGAGAATAATGTGAATCTTACTGTTATTAGGAAAAGAAAGTTTTAGATGATCTTTTCTCCATAGAACATGGCAACTGAGAGCCCGATGCGAATGATAGAAAGTAGTGGGGTCACAAAGTGGCGCTCTTCAAAGGATGCTCTAGTGTTTGGTTCACAATTGAAGGATATGGAAGTAGAGGAGTTGAGGATGCTTTTGAAAGGGCAAAGAATCCATGGAGATCAAACAGACGAAGTGCCAAATCGAAGTGGTAGTGCTCCACCAAGTATGGAAGGTTCATTTACAGCTCTTGGCAACCTTTTGGCTCAACAGAGTGCTAGCCTGAATTCAAGCTTGGAAAGTTTGAGCAGTGTCATTGACAAGTGTGAGTCTGAGGAGCAACTGCGTTCTCATCCGGCCTATTTTGCTTACTATTGCTCCAACATCAACCTAAACCCAAGGCTTCCGCCACCCCTGATCTCACATGAAAATCGACGCTTGGCACGCCATATTGGTGGGTTTGGTAATAACTGGAGAGCAACATCTATGGATGATAGTGGCAATGGGTCCTTACCTTTTTATCAAACTTCACTCGCTACACATAAGGAGGAAGTTGAGGATGATAGATCATCCCCTAGACAAGCTTTAGACAAGTGGGCAGAAGATAGTAATGAGCCTTTGCTTGAACAAGACTTGCCATCTTTCACTGGTCGCCACAAGAGTTTGGTTGATCTGATACAGGTATAAACCTTTCTTATCTTTATTTATTTATTTATTTTTTCATTTATTCTTCTGTTTACTTACTGGTTTATTATATTGTCCACCATTCTGGATAGATGTTGGTGAGAGTTAACTCTCCAGTATGCACAGTATTATTGATGAGAGTCCAACATCTTATTTATTATGATGTCCATCTTGCTTCTACTAACACAATTTTTAGGTATCAATGCGCTCTACTAGCATGCGCAACATAAAATACTTGAACTTGTAAAAACTGATCATCTTAGTTATAGAGACCTAAATCAAATGAACTCTCAGCACTTTTGGGTGCCATATCTGTGTTGACACAACAGGTAATGGAATATGTGTTAGACCCTGCGCTGGATATTCAACTTGCAATAAATCCAAAAAACAGAAATGATGTCTCTTTTGTTGTGCCTGCTTGCTTTCAATGCATGTGACTTGCATCTATCTTTGCTTGCATTTAAAATATTTTCCTCACATTTCCTCCTCAAATGTTTTTTTTGAATAATCCTCCTCAAATGTGATGAATAAACTACATGCAACATTATAGTTTTGCTTGTGCATTTGCGTTGAGGCTGAGAAAACAAAGTCACGGGCATTTAAATGACTCTCAGGTCTTATATAATGCTGCATCTCGTTTTGTGTACAGTGCTATAATGTATCTTAGCAGCCGTATCTGTTTCTTTCTCCCTCTTTGGTGTTTCTTACACTCATTCTTCCTTCTACCCCAATTTTAATAAATCCATTCCTTGTACTTTTTACTAGAGGTCAACTTAAGGACAATGGGTAACAGTGTTAAAATTCTATATATAAACTTGGCCATGTTGCTTTCTCGTTGATGACGTGGCATGCAAACATGAATTTATTGGCCTCATGGCACTCATCAGTCCTAAAAGAATATTTTTAATAGAATAATTGTTTTTTGTTTTAGAATTAATCTAATAACTACTTATGATTTTATTAAAAGAAAATATGATCTTTATAGACTGATATGTGCCATGTAGCCAAAAAAATTAATCCACCTTTGGGCTTAGCGTAGCATGCAGGTTATCACCAGAATGGTACATCATATAAGTTTAAAGGCAATATCTTAATATTGTTAGCAATTATCCGTAAATTTGCTTAAAAGTTTATGGATCTAATTCATTAGAATTGGGATAGAGAACTAAAATCGTTGAATAGAAATTGAAAGATCAAATTCAAACTTCAACCTCTGATGAATATACTATGCAGCCGTGGATTCTCCTATGACGTTCTATACAAAGCTGTTGGAAACGTGCTTTACTTGTATTGTGTGCTTGTTTCTTTTTCATTATTAGCATGTGTAGATTAAGTAGTATTCAGCATTTTGCATTTGGATCTTTTGTTTGTATCATCTTCTATTAATGTTATGCTTCTTTTCTTGGTAAATGTGTAGGAAGACTTCCCCCGCACCCCTTCACCTGTGTATAGTTTGTCACGTTCATCGGGCATCGCAACAGCAGATGAACCAAAAGATCATGATGTTAATGCAATCTCATCAAACTTCTCTGCGATCAATGCTTCTTCAAAAGTACCAGAAACAATCGTAGGTTCTGCTGATGTATGCGTGGATAAAAGTGCTCTGGATGCTCATGCTACCAGTTTGATACCCCACAAGGATTCTTCAGAGGCGTCTATTCAAAGCTCACCATGTCCTGAACAGACAGGGAGATTATCAACATCTTCAAAAGAAGATACAAACATGAAAGGTGCTAGGCTCCATGCTGATGCATCTGGTGATGTTCCACAGTCGGTTGTACTTTCCACTGTAGATTCCAGAATAAGAAAAAAACAAGAAGCACAACAATCTCATGGAAGGAATATGCCACAAGAATATTATTCATCCATTCAACCAGCTTCCGCACAGCAAGCCCAAGGACTTGCAGCACAGGCCATTTCTCAAGGATTGAGCCATATGTATGCCCATCCTAAGTTCACTTCTGTGGGGTCACAACCATTATTGCATTCTTCTGGACTCACACCTCCCATCTATGCAACAGCAGCACCATATATGACTTCCGGGAACCCATATGCCAATTTTCAGCCATCTGGTCTTTATGCTCCACAATACAATATCAGTGGATATCCCATGAATCCTGCATTTCTTCCCCCATTTATGGGAGGATACCCTTCTCATGCTGCTGTTTCTTTGCCATTTGATTCTACTGCTTCTGGTTCAAGCTTCAATAATCGATATGGTGCTTCAACTGGGGAAAACACTCCAAATACAAGTGATTTGCAGCATCTTGGCCACTTTTATGGGCACCACGGCTTAGTGCTGCCACCTTCTTTAGTTGATCCGCATCATATGCAATACCTCCAACATTCTTTTAGCAACATATATGGTGCTTCTGTTCAGCATGGTCATTTGGCATCAACTGGTGTTTCTGGGGGCCAAGTTGATCCTTTTGTGCAGAAAGAGGCTAGTGGTGCTGCTTATATCGGTGACCCAAAACTTGAGCCTCCAATTAATGGGAGGCTAAGCCTTCCAAGTCCCGGGAAAGTTGCAAGTATTGGTGGTGGCTATTATGGAGGTCACCAAAGCATGGGTGTTATCGCCCAATACCCAACATCACCGCTTGCCAGTCCACTGATGCCAGCATCACCAGTAGGTGGAATGACTCCTCTAGGTCGCAGAGCTGAAACAAGGTTTCCTCCAAAAGCAGGACCATATTCTGGATGGCAAGGACAGAGAGTCGACAGCTTTGAGGACTCCAAAAAGCATTCTTTTCTCGAAGAACTTAAATCCAGCAATGCCCGGAAATTTGAGCTCTCTGATATATCTGGGTGTATAGTTGAATTCAGGCAGTTTTCTCTATCAAGTTTGTTTTCAATCTCTATTTATAATGTGATTATTATCTCCAGTGGAAAAAATGATTTAATACCTGTTTGACTTCAGTGTTGATCAACACGGGAGCCGATTTATCCAGCAGAAGCTGGAGCATTGTTGTGTTGAGGACAAGGAGTCTGTTTACAAAGAAGTCCTTCCACATGCTTCAAGATTAATGACTGATGTTTTTGGTAATTATGTTATTCAAAAGGTATGGTACTATGGTTTTAAATGTTGTTTATGAATGCTTCAAGTAATTTACTTTTGATGGGAATTGTAAACAATTTGGATAACATATTTTTGGATGGCCTAATTTTGTTGCTGTGTTGCAGTTTTTTGAGCATGGAAGTTCCAAGCAGCGAAATGAACTTGCTGATCAACTGGTTGGAAATATGTTAAACTTTAGTCTGCAAATGTATGGTTGTCGCGTGATACAGAAGGTATGTGGACCATTTTATAAGTATGATGTTTGCAGTGGTTGAATCTGAATATTTCAGTGGACGAAGCTCACTTTCATTATTTTAAAATTTTGACCCCCAAAGAAAAAAAATCATTAAAAGAAGTATTATCATCAAATATATGATCAGTTTGAAAAAACTCCTGGTTCTCATCTACTTAGCTTGTACTTGTACATAAATATGTGCAATCTCTCTCTCTCTAAATATAATTTACAGTAAGAGTCAAGAAGGGTGTGCTCTTTTTGAGCCATACATTTTTTCTTGCAGGACTTTCAACAAGGACATAAATTATTATTTTCTTGCATGTCCCCTCTTGTAGATCGTAGCTTATTTTCTCAAGGAATATCTATGTATGCATTCCACCCACTGTATTATATGATCACATAAATCTGTTGCATGTATTCTGATTCTTAGCAGCCCATATTTAGTTAAATATGTTGGATTAATAACTGGTTATTCTTGTTGATATACACATTAATATGTATTCCAGCAACATATGTATCTAGATATGTTCATGTATGTAGAGACTGGTTATTACTTGTTTGATTCATCCTAGCTTATCATTGGCCTTGGGGTCATAAAATAGTTGAGCATCTCTTGAAGTGTATAAAAATGGTAAATAGTCGTCATCTTTCAGTGTATTTTAGAGTGGGCTTCAATTATGGATGATGACAAAGCACATGTTCATCAATTTAGTGCAGTTTTCTGACTGATTCTGTCAATTTTTCCAGGCGTTAGAAGTGATTGAACTTGATCAGAAAACACGACTTGTTGAGGAGCTCGACGGTCATGTTATGAAATGTGTGCGTGACCAAAATGGGAATCACGTGATACAGAAGTGTATAGAGTGTATCCCTATGGATAGAATTGGGTTTATTATTTCGGCTTTTCGTGGTCAAGTTGCCACACTTTCTACTCATCCCTATGGTTGCCGTGTCATTCAGGTAATATTACATTTGTTGGTCTCTAAAAGACTTTGGCTGAACATAGTCTTATGTTATATACCTGTTATGCCATGTTCTTATCATTTGCTATTCTTTCGAATTTATGATAGAGAATTTTGGAGCATTGTTCAAATGAACTGCAAAGCCAATGCATCATTGATGAAATTCTGGATGCTGCTTACGACCTTTCTCAAGATCAGTACGGAAACTATGTTACACAGGTTCACGTCTAATTTCTTATTGTCAGTTTTATTGATGGTTAATTCGATAACTTCTATTAACTCTGTATTTGCTTCTCAAAATTGAGCATTGTCGTTAGTTGGCCTAGAGCAGCATATTTGTTTTGCCAATTTGTTGACCTGCTGTCTAGTGAATGCGAATGGCTATGTTACTCGGACTAGGGTGTGTCTGATATGAGTATGTGTTCGACTCTGGTATATTCAGTTTTCTCTAGGTTTATCCACGTAGGTGGTTCATATCTCTACACCCTTGTTTGGATATGTGTCCAACTCAGGTGTCAGGCACAGTATTTGAAAAAGAGAGTTGGAGCAATGTAGGTGCATGGCCTATCTGTTAATGCTTTCTATTCCTTTTTCACTTTAGCTTCTTTTGTTGGTTTCCATTTTTGATGGCTGATATATTGGTAGTTATATTCTGTGGAAGTTAGTAGTGGAAATCTATCCTTGACAATAATATTTATAGGAGAACTCTATAAAATCAAAGCCTCTTCATCGGTTCCTAATTATTTTTCTTTTGTACTTTTTTACTTACCTTAGTTTCTAATATCTTTACTGAAATTAACTTTCTGTTTCATTTTACTACTCACAGCATGTTTTGGAGAGGGGAAAGCCACATGAAAGAAGCCACATTATTGGCAAGTTTGCTGGGAAAATTGTACAAATGAGTCAACATAAATATGCGTCAAATGTTGTTGAGAAGTGCTTGGAGTATGGCGATAGTGCTGAACAAGAGTATTTGGTTGAGGAGATCATTGGTCAATCTGATGAAAATGACTCTTTATTGGTGAGTAGAGTAAAAAACATTTATCACAACCAATTATACTGTTAGCTTCAGTGCTCGGCAAGATCTAGAATTCTTTTCTTATTGGGGTTTTTATTTTAACTGCTTGATAATTAGTTTCTCTGAGCTTTCCGATCTTATCCATTTTTGTTCAGTTTAAACCTTAGTGCTTCCATTTTTGAAGATCTAACAAATTTCTTATGGAACATTAAATGAATAGCTGGGTTTGGATTGAACCAAATTACGCACGGATGAAAATAATAGCCAGTTAAAGCAGTTTGTTTTAGGTGCACTTAGTTTTTTTCACGTTTGTTGAAGTTCTGTTTATTGTATAAATTGTTGGCCCTCTCAGGATATTTGGGCTTTCTACAAATATGGTAAACTCAAATTTGTTTCTTTGTCCAGTTTCGTATTTGTCTTCCCTCTTTGTTGCTGTAAAACTATGTTCTTTTGTTCCTCGGGGATCCATGAATTACATTGTGCTTTTAGATTGAACTCTCTTCTGGTTGCTGCCTGCTGGTTGTCAAAGCCTAGAACAATAAATAATTGTTCTTCCCAAAACTTTTTACAATTATATTTGGTGTTTATATAATGCATTGCTTAGATTATGAATCATCAAGGGAACATTGACTGTTTTATGTTGCGCTAGTGAGATATCAGAATACCTTTGTCCTTGTGTTCTACTGTCATAGTACTCTTTGACGTAAGCAAAAATGTACTACACATGGAATTCGACATCTTTACTTTCTTTTCCTTCAGTTTGTCCCTAATGTGAAGCTTTATGGACCTACTATAGAGATTATGATGCCTTCCCGAGCATGGAGATTTAGGGATTGTTTCTAGTTTTCTGATGTTTTCAACTTCAAGTGCATTATATTTATGAATTGAACACGTCCTCTGCTCACGAATTCTTGTTCCGACTTTTCTTTGGAAGACTATGATGAAGGACCAATTCGCCAATTATGTGGTCCAGAAGGTTCTTGACGTAAGCAATGATAGACAACGTGAACTATTGCTGGATCGGGTAAGAGTTCATCTCAATGCTTTGAAGAAATATACATATGGGAAACACATTGCTGCTCGGTTTGAACAACTGCTCGGTGAAGGTGCGTTAATTTTCTATTCATTTACGCGTATAAATTTCAAGATCTCTACTTGGTAAGACAAAATTAAGATGAAAAGTAGTTTGTGCTCTTGTTTATTTGGTTACATGATTAGATATGGGTTTATTTTTGTCTTTGCTCTAATCTTTTTCCCCGATTTTATCGAAAACAAAGGAGTTAAAGGAATGATTAATACTTAAAAATCATTTATGCAGAAAGCGATGCCTCGGCCTCGGGAAATTAGCGCAAACCTTGGAGGAGAAGGCAGGACATTATCATTCCTGGAACAGTTGCAGGGCCACTTGATAAATAGTTAAAAAGTTGGGGAATAAATGTATTGGTGTATGTTTTAAACTGTTTATGTGTAACTATGTATAGAATTAAACAACTTAAAGCTTGTAGTGATTGCTTGGAAATTGATTGAAATTTGACAAATGCTTGCAGGTTTTCATCATGTTTGGATGTAAATTATGGTTTGCTGATAAATTAATGTCTATCATTGTATTCTTGAAAGGATTATTCATATATTTGAATTTGGTATTTGTAATATGTTATCACAACTTGACATACAAATAGATACCATGGGTTATTTTACTTTAAGGAATAAAATTAAAATTAACAAATTAAAATATTTTAATATTTTATAAAACTAAGCATAAAAATTACTAAAACCAGTATTGATTTTTTTATTTTAAAAAACTAAAAATATTTATTTATTTCAAAAAATAAAATTAAAAAAGCTATAATAATTATAGAATATTACAAATATATATATTTTTAAAAATATAAAGTATTAAAAATTTGAACACTTTTATTAAAAAAGTCTGATTGTCCATCGTTAGTTTAAATTTACTGTTATTCGTTGAAAATACTTTAGAAATATTTTCAAATTTTGGTTTTTAATAATTTATAATTTTCTTTTTATAGTCTGATTCTTTAGATTTTATTTTTTAGTAGTGTTTTTATTTTTAGTTATTTTTTAATATTTATTATTAATATTTTTTTAATTTTTTTTACTCAAAAATTAAATAAGCTATCAGACATTTTAAAAATCAATTAAGCAACTTTTTTTTGAATATGCTGTGATGTAAGGGTAGTATCTGTTCAACTTTCTTAGTCAAATATGATCAAATTGCTTACCACTTGGACCAACCCCATTGGTAAAAATATGTTCAAATTGAAAGAATTTTTAAATATATTAATTTTTTCAATTAGGATTAAATTGATTGAGTGTGTAAATATGGAAGATTAAATATACAATTTTATAAATTTTCGTAACAACCACACCATCAACTTAACGACAATTAATGATTCAATGATGATTTTGTAACAAAAACTGAAGTTCATTGTCTATTATTTAACTTTTGAAAGTTCGGTAATAATTTTATATTTTTTTGAGATAGTTTAGTGACTGTTTGTATATTTACTCTAATTTTTAAGATTTATTTAACCAAAGCTTTAATTCAAATAATTGACAGCGTCTTGAAAATAATCTTCACCATCAATTCATTCAAAAGGAAACTTATGAGAATGCAAATAAAATTTTTGTAAAAATATATTATTGCAGTAAGATATATAGAAATAAAAAATTGAAACATGTTGTATACTTTTCGTTACCTCTAAAAATTATAACTTAAGTGTAAAATAAGTGTCTAAATTATACTTTTTTTTCAGATAAGTGTCCAAAGTATTTTTTGGGTTATATAGTACCTAATGTTTTCAAAGTTTTTATGTAGATGCCTTACCGTTAACAGCTGTTAAAAAATTTTGTTAGCCAATAAAACATGACATGTGACATGTTTTGATTTTCAAAAATATATTAAAATTCTAAAAATCCTCGAAATAGTCCACAAATTTCTAAATTCTTAAGTCTCAAATCTCAATTTCAGTCGTTGCTGCCGTCAATCGCCGACGGTGTGCCCACCACTTTCGTCTCTGAACCCCAACGATCATTTCTCCTATTCTTCCGTCGTCGATAGTCGATAGATGGCGTGCCTATCGTCGAAATAAAGTCACACTCGCAAAAAAGAAAAAAAAACGATCGACGAAAAATGGCGGCCGACCGGCCGACAAAAGACGTTGAGTATTGCGGCAAGAGAAGAAAACTTCATTTCGTCGACGGTAATTTGATGAACGGCAACGTCAGTGGTCGAATATAGGGATTTTAGGGTTATTTTATAAATTTTGGTAAAATAGAGATTTTTTAAAGTAAGTTAACGGCGGGCACTTAAACGAGTAACTTTGATTACATAGACACTTACTTAGCCTGAAAAAATTTTAGACACTTATCTGAAAAAAGTATAATTTAGACATTTATTTGACACTTAATCCAAAAGTTATTGTAATAGACTTAGGTACTTTTATTGCCGATTTGAACAAACTAGTAGCAAGCTTGACTATCTCACATCCAATTCATCTAATTGAAACATGTATATTCCTTTTCCTTTTCTTTTCCTATAAAATCTTGAACAATTTAATTTTCAAATAACATTACCTATATCGTCAAATTCATCTAATTGAATAAGTGTGCCCTCTTTACTAATTATATCCAAATAATTATGATATCATAAGAGAAACTAACCTTCATTTAGAGCACTAAAATATAATGAAAGGAGCCACGTTAAAAACTCACCACTTAACCTAATTAAACCAAAGCTTAACTATAAAATAGGTACACAAACTTTGCTCCTTTTTTGCAATAGGGGCCTAAACCATTTTTTGGCTGAATTAAGTACCTAACGTTTCATTTTTGTCTGAAATAGGTGTCTAAAGTTTCATTCCGTTATTATTTTAAGGTAATACCGTTAATTTTTTTTAACACCCAATTAGAATTTGACACGTGTTATTTTATTTTTTTATTAAATTTTTCCCAAAAAATTGAAAAAAAGAAAATATTTTTAAAAATTTTGAAAATTTTCAAAAGTTTCAAAACAATCCCCAATTCAAGCACCAAAATTCAAAATTGTCATCATTGTAGCTGCCGATAGCCTCGCCGGACCTCCCCACCACCGTCGCCGGAGTCCCCCGCCCATTTCCCCCAACCACCCATTGCCGGTAACCGGCAGGAGGCGTGTCAATCGGACGACAAACGACGAACGCAAAACGCTCCAACCGTTTGACGTTTGATTGACATGTCTCCCGCCGGTTATCGACGATGGGTGGTTGAGGGAAATGGGCGGGGGACGCCAACGACGGAGGAGGTGAGGTTCGGCGAGGCCATCGACGACGACAATGCCATCAATTTTGAAATTTGGGGTTTTAGAGATTTGTGACTGTTTTGTAATTTTTTAAAATTTGAGATATTTTTAATTTAATTTATTTTTTAGTTTGGTTTTGAAAATAAATATGAAAAATAAAAAAATAAAATAAAATCCACATGTCAAGCTATAATTGGGTGATGAATTTTTTTGACAGATTGACTTTAAAATAGACAAAAATAAAACGTTAGATACGTATTTCAGCCAAAAAATAATTTAAACACCTATTACAAAAAATTGACAAAGTTTGGGCACCTATTTTATAGTTAAGCGTTAAACCAAAGTTCAAACAATACAAGTTTGAGTGTTTAAGAGATTTATTCACACGAAAATTAAAGCGATACAATGTCATAGTCCAATCATACAACCAAAATAAAACCATCAACCACCCCTAAATATCCTTAACTAATTGTGCGCCCTAAATGATGATCTTCAGTCGATCGACAAGGTCAGCTTTCAAAACTAAGCCAAAAGCTTAGATGTGTGCGAAATCTAAAGAAAAGATAATAAAAACAAAGAAGCAAAAAATTTGAGTGAATGCTCACGTGTATTCGTCAAGAAATAATGGAATGAATGAAACAAGGTAGGGAGACTGGAGCCTCTACTTATGGTTGAATCATTTAGATCGAACTTAGTAAAAGAGTTAGGACCCGAGACACATCCGCAGTAAGTTGTCTAAAAGATTCTTTGCAAATGTTTTGGGCTTAACTCGACCCTTGAAGAATGCTAGAACGTCCGACCACATTAAACCTGGTAAAAGAATGGATAACATCTTACCGAATAATATTCTAGAGTACAAATATATTCACCAATATGAACGTAACACTGAGGAAAGTAATAAAGAGATTACACAATTTTCTTAGCTAGTATTTGATAGGTGAACTTTCATCTTAGTCGCTGACGTAAATCAATCCTAACCATTCATTGTAAGGAAACTCAACTATAAACAGAAGTCTTCCTACTTCATTCGTATCAACCATTTTATGAGTAATAAAAGAATTTATTCTAAATACTCTTTGTTTTTAGTGTTTTTTGTTATCTTTTTTGTTTGCTCTCACTAATCACAAAACTTTTTTGTTTACTCTAAATACTTTTTTTGTTCTTTATTGTTTCTTTGTTTTTCGTGTTCTTTTTATTTGCTTTCGCTAAACACAAAACTTTTCTTTTTGTGTGAATAAATGTTTTATACACTATGTTTCCACTTATGTTGTTTTATTGAACTTCGATTTAATTAAATTGAGAGAATAATTTTTAACGAGATTCATTTTTCATTAAAAATAATATAAAATAAATATTCGAGATATAAAAAACAATCAATTTACAAGTTACTCCTAATGAGATAGCACAAAAAACATTACGATATGCTTCTTAAAATTATATATATATTTGCTCCATCTTATTGATAGTAACTTGTAAGTTTATTATTTTTATATATTTAAAACATTTTATATTTCAGTATACGTATTTATCTACACAAGTTAATTTACATTATTATATAATGTTAATTAATTTTACTTATTATCACTTGATAGTGTGTGTGGGACCTAAATTTATATTTGTGTTCAACTATTTATTTTGGGTTTTTTTTTCTCAGCAAAATATAATTTTATTAAATGAAAAATCATATAAAGTCCTAGACATACGGTAATGTGCACAATAAACCCTTAAATATACGTTGGAGGAAAATAGTACACACAACCAAGACACAAAACAAAAATATCAAGCGAAACACAGCGCTAGACTAGACACCCCAAAACTCAAAAACATCAACCTAACGAGCCACTACCTCATATGCACGCTTGAAAAAAAAATCTCTTCTATTAATGCCTTTCTTAGCCAAATCATCAGCTACCCCATTTGAGTTCATTTGGGTTAATTATGAAAAAAAAAACCAAATTTAACATAAATTTTGATTTAATGATAAAAAATAAATAAAATTAATGAGAATTAGTTATTCACTAGTATTGCATACTGTAATGTATTGTATGGATGTCATAATATGTTGGATAATGATGCAAAATTTTTAAAATACATAATTATTCTAAATGATTATATAGAAAACTTGTTAGGATTATAGATTTCTGTTCCAATATTTATCGTCATTGCAACGAAAATAATAAACTCTAGTATGTTTTCAATATTTATATGTATATTATATTATTTTGTTATAATTTTCTAATTAAACTATTAATTTTATAAGGTTTTAACAAATTTGACATTAGAACAAGTTAATTATTGCAATTCTAAATTTGTACACACGTTTTCGAAGTAATTTTAAATTATGTCAAAAATCTCAAAGTATATATATATAACCATATATTAACCATAATTTTTTTAAATGTAATTTTTTTTTGTCCGTGGCTAATTCTCATATCAATGCTTTTAATACTACATGATATTTCATATAATTTTCGATGTAAGATTAATGGTCTCACCTATGTAAGACATGACATTCTCGCTCATTCAATCTCGTTACTCCTTCATCACGAGTCATCATTCCTCGTGGTGGGTTATTGTCACAGTTGTTTACCATTTCCTATACTACCCACTAGGCCTTCATCATGAAGTTTTATAATTATGACTGCTTTAATACCACTTGTCACGAGATCATTACTTTTTTCTCAAAAGACATGTTTTTTAAGATGTACAAAGCTACCACTTTTATACTCAAGGACTTCTCCTATCTCTTTCAATGCGGACTATGATAGAACGTTTATGTTTACAAGCTTTACAAATAGACTATGAGGCGAGAAAATTGTGTTTTTGTTCCCTTCTTAATTGAACAACATGCATTTAATGTTAAAAATAAACTTCAAGTATTATGAATTTGTATGATTAGAAGTTTTATTTAGTATCTAAGATATATCCTCCATTTCGAAAGATTGGTTTCGTATGATTTTGGTGTGTATTAGGGTATAAATTTTTATGTTAAGTCAAATTTGGTATTGTACACAAAGATGTGTGTAAAGAATTTATTTAAAGATGAGTCGTTTATAACAACTTGTTAATTATATAATACTATTGAATTGATCATTTTACTTGCAATAGATATAAGTTATGTTTTTTTACTTGCAATAAAGAAAAAACACCTTAAGTTCGCGATCAAGTTATATGTACAATTATCTCTTACTATTTTAATTTATAGTTTTTATCACAAAATATATATCAAACTAAATAGCTTAAATAATAAAACAAGACCAATTTTAATTTGGTTCCTTCAAATAAATAAATAAAAAATATAAGTCAATCAATACTAGTAAAAATATGTTACAATATAAAAGTAACAATAAATAATTTTAATTGCTAATTTATGAATTATAAACATCTTTTAAGTATGTCAAACCTTCGCATACCCAAGTACCATATCATCTTATTAAGATAAAGCTCAACTTTTTCAATTGTTGAAAACAAAAAACAATGTTTCAAAATCACATTGTTTGCTCCGCATAGATCATGCTTGAGTTGAATTTTGTAGACCGATAAATATCCGAACAATCACAATACAAATCAATATTATAAAATAAGAACAATGAATGAAACTTACTATCATAGAATGTAACACTATGAATATATATATATATATATATATATATATATATATATAAAGAAGAGAAAGAAATAAAAAAAAAGTGGCTGCCAAGGGGAGTCGAACCCGTGCCCCTTGTAACCCCCTCATCCCGGTCTAGCCGGATGACTGGTCCGAGTGGGTCACACGGGGAAAACCGAAGCGAAACCCGTTAAGGTTCCCCCTCGGTTAGCAACCCTATTTTTTTCATTTCTTTTTAAATCTGTCACATTCGAGTATTAAATCCTAAGTGATCAAACAGCGGAACATATCACACGAGACAAACATTCAAACCCCAAACCACATTCAACCAGCCCAATCTTAATCTTGACTAAAGGTATCTTAGTACCTATGTGTTTATATAGTGTGTAATGAGTTTCTAGCCGTTTATGGCCGTAGGGGATGCAAAATAGTCGTTACCTACAAAAATTCAGCATTTATAACACAAGGGATCGATCCCATAAACCAGGGGATCGATCCTTTTGCACTTGGAGGCTGGAAGCAGAAATTGAAATGATTCTGCCAACAAAGGGATCGATCCCTTTTTCCAGGGGATCGATCCTTTTTGCCTTGGAGACTGGAAAAACAGCTTTAGTGCAAAAACGGATCATAGATGTTTTGAAAAAGATCGGCTAAAGTTAGAATCATTTAAAACATATTTTAGGAAGCAATAAAGCATATACAAACATGCAAGAACACCTATTTAAGCCAAGGAAATCATTCAAACATGGTATAATGCATTCATACATAGCATTCCAATTAAAGAGCAATTTATGCATATATGGACATACATAAAATCTCAACAATACCAAAGATACAAATTAACACATATGAGACTTAGACATATCAACTAAGCAACCTAATCATCCAAAAAGGACATGCCATCACACACAAGCATTCATCAAGGCATGCATCACTCAAGCATTCATCAAGGTATGTATCATAAGTGATATTTACAAATCAAACAAGGCATCTAAGTGCCAAACCAAATCAACACACATCAAAGCATCAAAAACAACAACACCTATCCCATTGCTTTACTATTACAATCTTTCAATTTATAAATCATACATTGAGCTCACCAAAAGCAACACTTGGAGACCTTTCCTTTCCCTTGCCACCCACAAGCTATTTATCTGCATTGTCGAACAAAAGAGAGCGTAAGCATAAAAGCTTAGTGAGGGTAAGCTCATAAAACAAACCTTCGACAATACAGGGTCCAAGCTCGAGCAATTATCATGATGAAATACATGACTTTATCTTCGATCCACATGAACAAAAATGAACATGATGCATGAACATATAATCAACATTATGTCATGCTCAACATCTCATAATCTCAACTTACAACGATATGTATATATACCTCAATGCATTAACCAAATCATATATCACTTCACATTTGAAATTCACATTTCATATCACATTGATACACATATCAATTCATATTAGAATGTATGCATAATCTCATATTGGCATAAACATACTTTCTCATATTGGCACCTAGTTATGACTCGAATACGCGGATAACATGTTGGAACGCATTTTCCAACATCAACCTTACCTCGGTGGGATTACACTCATCACCGGCCTTGCATGTGGAACGCATTTCCACATGCCCTACGGATGGGATTCCACTCATCATCACGTAGAATATATATAAATTTCCGGTGGAATATTACATCACCGTACTCCTCCTT
Source organism: Hibiscus trionum (assembly GCA_030270665.1). Lineage (NCBI taxonomy): Eukaryota > Viridiplantae > Streptophyta > Magnoliopsida > Malvales > Malvaceae > Hibiscus > Hibiscus trionum. The sequence goes on from BSYR01000016.1 coordinate 6,090,392, forward strand.
GGTGCCTTAACGCCACCAAGGCCACGTACGTTTTGACTCAATTAGTGTGCACACTCATCCTGATGATCGATCATTGTACCCAAGCATACTAGTGCCAATTAATCAAATTCCACAACCTTTGATGTTCAAGAGTCATAATATGGCATCTTACATCATATTAAGCTCAACATCAAATATCTCAACAACATATTATCATAATGTCATTTCAAGAGTAATAATATGGCATCTTACATCATATTAAACTCAACATCATCATATACAATTTACAATCCAAACCACATGCATAGCCATGTATCAAACTATGCCTCAACAACATGTATAACACATTATACATAATCATCATAACACAAATCATCATGAGGCATAACATCAATTAAAGAGATCATCCAATGTCTCTAACTAAAGTTTAGGATTAGGCTACCACCCTAATCCTAACTCTAGGTGAGTCTACCAATCTCAACCTAGTCCACATGCTCGAACCAATTGCTCAAAACCATTTAAAATATTTTAACCACTCACCGACTACTTCCTTAGCACAAGCCAACAAGCCTACCAAGCATCCAAGTTTCCGGATTCGAGCCCGAAGCTTCACCATTGATTTCTCTTGCTTCTAACCATTCAAAAACAATATATTAACCTCAAAATCAGTCACAAACCCAAAGTTTAACATCAACACACAAATCCACTTCAATTCTCACAATTCAAAGCCAAGTTCATTCTTCAATTTCTCATTTTCGTACTTCCACAAAAACCCGTCAAAAATCAGAATTGTAGTCATCCAAAACACTCTTAAACATGTTCAAAACACTGCCCAACTATAGTATATCCATTAACCCCCAATTTCCAACATTAAACACACAATTTAAGCCATGAACAATCCCCAAAATCACCAAATCCGAGCAGCCATGAAAAACAGTCCAAAACTTGTGATTTCAACATATTTAACACATTCAAACACTTCCAAAACAACCCCAACTATTACTCTAACATAAATCCTCAAATTCCAACATAATTCATACCAAAAACTCATCTACAAACCTTCCTAAAAATCCACAAAAATTTCCATTTTCGTACTCCTATTTTACCCAGCAGAAAATACCATTTTCAAACATTCAAATGACACCTAAATGGTCCCAAAACACTTTTCTAACATACATATACCATCAGCCCTTCAACCTAACTCTAAAACTCACCAAAATTCAAGTTTTAGACTATTCAAAAATGGCCATAAATACCCATTTCGGATTTTTACCCAAAATTACTCATTTTAACATATTATGTGTATTTTAACATGATTAAACAAAACCCCAACTCAATTTATCAAAATCAATTGAAAAACTCAACAAAAACTCAAATTTTCATTAAACTTGAAAATTACAAAAGTGGGTAGTTTCGAAATATAAAGCTATGTAAACGTAGAGGATGAAGAGGAGAGTTCAAATATGTAATTACCTTCAAAAACGCCCTTGATTTGATGAAGAAATCAAAGCAAATAGTAAAGAGGGTTTGGGAGAAATTTTGGAGATGGTTTACGGTGAAGAAGAAGAAAATGAGAAAGATGATAACTTATAAAGTTGTCATTATTTTTATTTTGGTTTAATTACCAAAATGATCCCTCCGTTTCTTTCTAAACTCAATTTGCTCACACTAAGGTCAATTTGATTAAAATAAATTTTACTGACTCGAACCAATTAACCCGACTAACTCCTAACCCCAAAACACGGGTGTTACAACTCTCCCCCACTTAAGAAATTTCGTCCTCGAAATTCGTCGAACAGGAAGAGTCACTGAAACATGCTCCTCCACACATTCCTCTCTCACTACAACATACTAACCAACTCGGTAGACTCGCCACACAACATTTGCTATCCGTCACTGAGATCTCAACTGGTTCTTCAAGGCATATCAAATTTCAAACTCAACTCAATTTCTTCTTCAACATAGCATGGAACAGATTTGACACACACTTTCGAATTGTAAATACACAGACTCATCACAAATCTCTTTCTAACTCTGGTGGTAACCGCAACAGATAAACAACAGGACTAGCCCGATTCATAATCTCATACAACACTATTTTGAACACCTGTCCCATAACTTTCTCTGACAGATCATCTGACTTCAACAAGTAACCAAACACTATGCAGATGTCTTCAAAAATAATCTAGTTGAAACCTCGGATCTCTATTACTCACTTTCATTAAGAACCTTCCACGGATATAATAAACTAGAAGAAGAATGACGTCCGGTCTTAACATACTGGCAAATTATACACTTACCCTCATGCTGAACCACATCACCCATCATCTCAATCCCGAAGTATTCATCTTCAACCCACGATACGTATTCATACTACTCAGATGCTATACAAATGAACTACCGTGTGCATCGGCCGAAACAATACGTCTCAAAGCACTATGTCAATCGGCACAACTATTCTATCTCTAACAACACAAACTCTATCATCTCTGAACTGTATTCTGAAGGTCTTCCTTCTACTATGTCTTGCACGTGAGGTGCCAAGAATCTGTCTTGCAACTGTTTCTCTTCAAGTATCTGACTCAAAGTAGGTTTAACATAAAACTCAGCCACGAAACTGTTATCATTCGGTAAACTGAATTCGGCAATTACATCTCGCAACTCAACCACAAATCTGACAACAAAATAACTCGGAACATCGGTTACCACTTAGACTCTCTTCAGATAGTACCCAATCTCAATATTGCAGTTTTCAAGCAATTCTAACAACTTATGTTGTTCAAGTTTCAACCATTCCTAAGTCTTCAAATTTTTCAGGTTCCGATGATATGTACATACCCACTGTGCATTTCTTACCGCACAAGCTTGTCTCCAAATCTTCGAGGCAATTACAACTGTAGTTAACTCTATGTCATATATCAAATAACTCTTCCCACGGTCTTCCAACTATCTTAATGAACAAGCCACAACTTCTGTCTTGCATAAGTACACGACCTAACTCTACATGTAACACATCACTATGGTTCAAGTTTTTTTTTTCAACTCATATCTTCTTCTGCCTACTTGGGATTTACTCTAACACACTCGGCTGAACTATATGTCCTAGGAGAACATCTTTCTTAACTCGGAGTTCACGTTTGCTCATCTTGGCATACCACTAATTCTCTAATAGGATCTACAACACTAACTCCATAGCTTGTCAAGGTCTTTCTCGGTACTTGAACATACTCATGTGACATCTAGAAGAGCTACTACAACTGATCAAGAAACTCAGGAAAATATTCTGCTCAACATCTCTATGAAAGTAACTAATACAGTAGTTAAACAAAACGGCATAACTCAGAACTCAAAGTGATCATATATTACCTCAAAAGCTATATTCCTTACTTTAATTTCTCTCACTTCCAATTGTTAATAATTGGATCTCAAATTATTCCTCGAAAATATTGGTGCACACACTAACTGATCAACCAATCACTGACATTCGGAGATGGATGCAATTTTTTTTCTGCCACTTGTTTCGATTGTCTGAATCTAAACACATCCTCGTATTGCCACTCTCACTTCTTCACAAATTGTGTTGTAGAACTCTAAGATGATGCACTAGGCCTAATGAATCTAAGGCCTAACAGTTCTCGTAGTTAATTCTTCAACATTCTCAATTCTGTCAGAAACCATATGATACAGAGCAAACTAAAACACGAGCAAACTCGGAGACAACATCAATAATAAACTCTTCTTCTCTGTCAAGAGACAAACTAAGCATTTCTTCTAAACACTTCTAGGAAGAATCACAAACCATTTTAACCTTCTGCGGTCTAATCTTCATTCAAACTCAAATTCATTACACTTGGTAAACAAGCCTGCCATCTAAACTCAGTAAATCTTCGACCTCCACAGCTGGATCAACATTCGACAATAAGTTCACCTCCTCACCTACTACTACAGTCACACAGAAATCTGCAACTTCAAGGCAACTCTCTCTTTGTCTCAACGTATACACTAACTTTGTGCTCTTCAAGCCAAACCTTGTCAAAACGTACCTCAAAACTGTAGGAAGACGATCACTTCACATCTACTAGAAACTAGTAACTCCGAACCACCAACAAACACTTCTGTACATCTTTCTGATCACCACTGTCTCCAAAAAGGACTAGTTCTTCAACAAAATCTGACTCTTCTAGACTGTTTTTAGAGCATTTCGAAACTTCAAAATGCAGTTCTAATCACAAACAAACAATCACGCTTGAACTTGTTCTATAACATCGGTTGGACGACTCAAAACATCCCACTACCAAACAATCTGAATTCAAAGCTCAAGACTTCCTTCTCGGCTCAACTATATCGGAAATAACTTCATCTCTCCTTCTAACTGAAAGACAACTCAGACGCACACTGGCCCAATCACACAAATTGATTTTCACTCACGGACACTGAACGGCTGTCTTGTATGAAAACCATAGGCTGAATCCCAACGATCACCAACTAGCATTTCTGAATTTCAGATTACACAAACGAGACCCTTACCCTGATCTCGCCCCAAAGAACTAAGGTACTCATACCTACCTCTGACACCTCATTGGCACATTCAAACTTGCATGCTTGCTAACAATATACAGAAGTGCAGACTCAGAATCAATCAGAAGGGAACAAGCTCAAAACTGTACCAAGGGCTTACCTACTATATCATCGATAATACTCTGACTCCCACTCATAAGTCGTCACCTCTTTCACTACTAACACCAGAACCGATCACATCGTTCCTCATCAACAGGAACCAACCCACATACACACTAACTCAGTCAAACAAATTGTACCTCAAGTCCGGTACAACCACACCTCCCTAGCCAAGATGATGGACTCCCTCAACATCATTCACATTTTCAGAACCCACAGTTTCCACTTACCGATTCACAGTCCACGCCTTGGCCTCAAACTTACCAAAAAGCAGTAAACTAACAACAACAACACATTAACATACAAACTGGGTTAGCAAAGGAAAAGGTCCAAGTGGCTCAAGTATGATTACCTCACTTAAATTCTCTTTTTCCGATGTAATAGAAGCAATGGGACTCTACTCAACATGCTTCAAGCAACTCAACACACATACATGCTCAATCATGCATATTACAAGGCATACTTGCTAAACAAGCAAACATATGCATACGATCAAACAACATACCTTCTCCATCAAACAATCACACATCACCGCATACACGGGTAACGAGCAACATGCTTTTAAACAAATAACCAACATACTTGTCATACAAGCAATCATACTTACAAAGCAAACAATCATTCATTACAGCATACTCGAATAACAAGCAACATGCTTACATGATAAGCAAACACCATATCAATCATAAAACACAACTTACTTCACTTACCTGCCCAAGGTTTCGGAAACCTTAAGCTCTGATGCCAACAAATGTAACCCCCTCATCCCGGTCTAGCCGGATGACTGGTCCGAGTGGGTCACACGGGGAAAACCGAAGCGAAACCCGTTAAGGTTCCCCCTCGGTTAGCAACCCTATTTTTTTCATTTCTTTTTAAATCTGTCACATTCGAGTATTAAATCCTAAGTGATCAAACAGCGGAACATATCACACGAGACAAACATTCAAACCCCAAACCACATTCAACCAGCCCAATCTTAATCTTGACTAAAGGTATCTTAGTACCTATGTGTTTATATAATGTGTAATGAGTTTCTAGCCGTTTATGGCCGTAGGGGATGCAAAATAGTCGTTACCTACAAAAATTCAGCATTTATAACACAAGGGATCGATCCCATAAACCAGGGGATCGATCCTTTTGCACTTGGAGGCTGGAAGCAGAAATTGAAATGATTCTGCCAACAAAGGGATCGATCCCTTTTTCCAGGGGATCGATCCTTTTTGCCTTGGAGACTGGAAAAACAGCTTTAGTGCAAAAACGGATCATAGATGTTTTGAAAAAGATCGGCTAAAGTTAGAATCATTTAAAACATATTTTAGGAAGCAATAAAGCATATACAAACATGCAAGAACACCTATTTAAGCCAAGGAAATCATTCAAACATGGTATAATGCATTCATACATAGCATTCCAATTAAAGAGCAATTTATGCATATATGGACATACATAAAATCTCAACAATACCAAAGATACAAATTACAACATAGGAGACTTAGACATATCAACTAAGCAACCTAATCATCCAAAAAGGACATGCCATCACACACAAGCATTCATCAAGGCATGCATCACTCAAGCATTCATCAAGGTATGTATCATAAGTGATATTTACAAATCAAACAAGGCATCTAAGTGCCAAACCAAATCAACACACATCAAAGCATCAAAAACAACAACACCTATCCCATTGCTTTACTATTACAATCTTTCAATTTATAAATCATACATTGAGCTCACCAAAAGCAACACTTGGAGACCTTTCCTTTCCCTTGCCACCCACAAGCTATTTATCTGCATTGTCGAACAAAAGAGAGCGTAAGCATAAAAGCTTAGTGAGGGTAAGCTCATAAAACAAACCTTCGACAATACAGGGTCCAAGCTCGAGCAATTATCATGATGAAATACATGACTTTATCTTCGATCCACATGAACAAAAATGAACATGATGCATGAACATATAATCAACATTATGTCATGCTCAACATCTCATAATCTCAACTTACAACGATATGTATATATACCTCAATGCATTAACCAAATCATATATCACTTCACATTTGAAATTCACATTTCATATCACATTGATACACATATCAATTCATATTAGAATGTATGCATAATCTCATATTGGCATAAACATACTTTCTCATATTGGCACCTAGTTATGACTCGAATACGCGGATAACATGTTGGAACGCATTTTCCAACATCAACCTTACCTCGGTGGGATTACACTCATCACCGGCCTTGCATGTGGAACGCATTTCCACATGCCCTACGGATGGGATTCCACTCATCATCACGTAGAATATATATAAATTTCCGGTGGAATATTACATCACCGTACTCCTCCTTGGTGCCTTAACGCCACCAAGGCCACGTACGTTTTGACTCAATTAGTGTGCACACTCATCCTGATGATCGATCATTGTACCCAAGCATACTAGTGCCAATTAATCAAATTCCACAACCTTTGATGTTCAAGAGTCATAATATGGCATCTTATATCATATTAAGCTCAACATCAAATATCTCAACAACATATTATCATAATGTCATTTCAAGAGTAATAATATGACATCTTACATCATATTAAACTCAACATCATCATATACAATTTACAATCCAAACCACATGCATAGCCATGTATCAAACCATGCCTCAACAACATGTATAACACATTATACATAATCATCATAACACAAATCATCATGAGGCATAACATCAATTAAAGAGATCATCCAATGTCTCTAACTAAAGTTTAGGATTAGGCTACCACCCTAATCCCAACTCTAGGTGAGTCTACCAATCTCAACCTAGTCCACATGCTCGAACCAATTGCTCAAAACCATTTAAAATATTTTAACCACTCACCGACTACTTCCTTAGCACAAGCCAACAAGCCTACCAAGCATCCAAGTTTCCGGATTCGAGCCCGAAGCTTCACCATTGATTTCTCTTGCTTCTAACCATTCAAAAACAATATATTAACCTCAAAATCAGTCACAAACCCAAAGTTTAACATCAACACACAAATCCACTTCAATTCTCACAATTCAAAGCCAAGTTCATTCTTCAATTTCTCATTTTCGTACTTCCACAAAAACCCGTCAAAAATCAGAATTGTAGTCATCCAAAACACTCTTAAACATGTTCAAAACACTGCCCAACTATAGTATATCCATCAACCCCCAATTTCCAACATTAAACACACAATTTAAGCCATGAACAATCCCCAAAATCACCAAATCCGAGCAGCCATGAAAAACAGTCCAAAACTTGTGATTTCAACATATTTAACACATTCAAACACTTCCAAAACAACCCCCAACTATTACTCTAACATAAATCCTCAAATTCCAACATAATTCATACCAAAAACTCATCTACAAACCTTCCTAAAAATCCACAAAAATTTCCATTTTCGTACTCCTATTTTACCCAGCAGAAAATACCATTTTCAAACATCCAAATGACACCTAAATGGTCCCAAAACACTTTTCTAACATACATATACCATCAGCCCTTCAACCTAACTCTAAAACTCACCAAAATTCAAGTTTTAGACTATTCAAAAATGACCATAAATACCCATTTCGGATTTTTACCCAAAATTACTCATTTTAACATATTATGTGTATTTTAACATGATTAAACAAAACCCCAACTCAATTTATCAAAATCAATTGAAAAACTCAACAAAAACTCAAATTTTCATTAAACTTGAAAATTACAAAAGTGGGTAGTTTCGAAATATAAAGCTATGTAAACGTAGAGGATGAAGAGGAGAGTTCAAATATGTAATTACCTTCAAAAACGCCCTTGATTTGATGAAGAAATCAAAGCAAATAGTAAAGAGGGTTTGGGAGAAATTTTGGAGATGGTCTACGGTGAAGAAGAAGAAAATGAGAAAGATGATAACTTATAAAGTTGTCATTATTTTTATTTTGGTTTAATTACCAAAATGATCCCTCCCTTTCTTTCTAAACTCAATTTGCTCACACTAAGGTCAATTTGATTAAAATAAATTTTACTGACTCGAACCAATTAACCCGACTAACTCCTAACCCCAAAACACGGGTGTTACACCCCTTGGCATGGGAGGTAGAAGGGTTAACCATCTGAGCTAAGGACGCTCTCGGTGTTATTCTACTTTGGTTTTATTTTGAACTATTATGTTTCTCATGTACCCGTATTAAATGAAGGTCTGAACCCTTCACCTACCCAATTTTTTTTTGAACATCCAATCGAATATGTGATCTGGGAGAGAAAATATCCAGAGGGTTTCAAACCCTTCAACTCCCCTTGCCGTTCATGCTCCGACCACCGTGCTCTGGCCGGCCGTGGTGTGCACCGCCCTCATCGCCGTCATCCTTGCCTCTTCGCCGTTAAAACCCGACCACCCAACCTCCGTTGTTGCTCGTCGTTCGTGTGAAAACGGTGGAAGACCGTTAGGCTTCGCCACCCTCGATCTGCGCCACCGTCCGTCCGTGGCTGCCACCGCCCCAGCCATCGGAACCGCCACCACAACCCGGTCCGACCCTTGACCTTCACGCGCAGTTACGAGCCGTCGGTTGCCGTGAAAACTCGTTTGAAGGTTCGACGTAGCAAACCCATCGCCGCTACTGATTTTTGCATTTTCCGGCCATTTCCGTCATGATTTTGGCGCGTCGACGGGACAACCGTGACCGACGATGCTAGACGAGAAAACCCCCTAAGGTTTCGCATCCGATCGACGCCGGTAAGACTCCTAACGGAGCTTCGTGGATTCCGATGACCCTTTTTTCTTTTTCGTAAGATTTTGGTATGATTTCAGTGAATAATCTGCTATGTGTAGTTTGGGTTAAACCATGTAATCCCAAATCTGTTCATTTTCAGGTAAAAGGTGGCATTTTCGGCTCTCCGGCGAATTTTCTGGTGACCGGCCGACGGAGTTTTTTTTTAATGGTAAGTGGACCGGTCTGAACCGGGCAACCCGAGTCTGACCCGAACTGTACCCGAACCCGACCCGTCTGCCCGATCCAAAAATCCGAACCGAGTCAGTCGAGTCAAGTCGTCCGAGTCAGCCGAGTCAACTCGTCCGAGTCAGCCCGAGTCAACTCAGTTGACCCTTATCAGTTGACTGCTGATGTCAGCATTGACCTGCTGACGTCAGCGTTGACTCTGACCCCCGTTGACCGTTGACCTGCTGACGTCAGCGTTGACCTGCTGACGTCAGCGTTGACTTTGACCGTTGACCAAAAAGTCAAATTTTCCGAAAACTCCCATTTTATGTTTTTCGACGTCCTGAGTCCGATTTTGAAGCCCGTTTCGCAAAATTCTAACCCGAAGGCCTCCGAATCTGACCTTGAACCCGAGAGTGCTTATACATTTAATTAATTGATTAATAGCTTTGTGATTAAGGTCTGATATTGGAATTTGTGTAATTGAAGGTATTATTAGTCCCTAGAATACGAATTGTTGAGGGATGCCGAATCCAGGTTCATGGGTGTTCGAATGTCATCCACAGATCAACCGTTGTAGCTCGGAACTAAGGTAATACACTACTACCCCTTGTATGCTTTATGAACATGTTGATATTCGGTTAACGCATGCATGCTTATGATGACGTATACTGTAAATTCTGCTTAAATTGAATCAGATTCGAGCAATAAGTATGGATATTAATAAGACCAAATTATCCGAATAAGATTACTAATGGGCTAACAGTATCAGAAGTTCTAATAGTTAAATTCCGTTAATCCGCAACTCAATCAACAATGTGTAAGAATCGAGGCTCAGGATTCGAAGTGAGAGATATTAATTATGAAATTACGAAAATGCCCTTGGAGCATAAATATGACTAAACTACCCCTCTAATAAAGGAAATGACCTAAAATCTGTATTCGACTTGATTATGCAATTTTACACTACCCAAGATGTATGTTTTAATGGAAAAACTTCGGCATCATTATGCAATGCGTGTGGTACAAACTTGGATAATCCCTTAAACTCTGTATAACACATGAATGAGAATTTTCTGGAAATATTGTTGAAATCCTAAGTCGATCCTTATGACAGTAATGCGTGAATTAAATGAGAATGATCATAATTACCAAAAAGACGGTAATGCCCTCGAGCACCGAAATGTCTGATTAATTTGAACGACGTTATACCCTCAAGTTCTGTAATGAATGAATCGTCTATAAAGGGCCGAAGAGTTAGGACGCCTTATTCTCGTTTGAGTACGTGGATGATGGAGGTACCAAATGGTAATTCAGAAAGAAATGGTAGATTTATCTCAGCCTAAAATAACCGAAATACCCCCATTAGTTAATCAGTAACTATGTATTTGACGAGATTCTGGATTTGTTAATAAGACTTAAATAGCTAAGGCTCCCTTAAGTGTTGAGAAATACGACACGTGTATGCCCATCGCTCACCATATCGATGTAAGGTAGGAAGATCTGTATATATTGTATGTTCGATTACTCAAAGTTAAATCCTATAGTAAAGTATGAGGGCGGCTGTTCAGACATACAATACAATCAGTGTTAAGTTCTGATGCACACTAATTACTCACATCTGAACGTTGGTAAGTACTGTCAAGTTGGGATATGCCGCATTAAACAAATTCTAGAGGTATGATAAATTGTTAAAGCCCTGAGAATTATAATTTTCGTTCTGATATGATTGTGTCGTAGTATAAAACCTGTCATGACAGTAAAAAAAAACTAACATGCCTCGATAGCCTAAATAATCAGAACATCACTAAAAATATCTGATAACTTAAAAGACTTTAATTTAGAAATTCTTGAATGTCCGGTTAGAAAACTAATGAGCAAATAGGATACCCGAGTTCTGTGAACCATTGTTTTCAATGTTGGTATAAATTACCAAAATGTTCATATGTGATAAAATGACCATAATGCCCTTGTGGGCTTATATGACTAAATAACTCAGGATGCGTCTAAACTCTCAAGGATCTTAATGTATCATCTCCTGAATATCTGTGTTAAACCGTTAGTATGAACCCCCACTTTTAATAGGAGCCACGTTTCAGAAATTCGTTCAAATTATCAAAAGTTTAATATGTCCCCTTCTGTAAATGCCTAGTATCTCCAAGAAATGATCTGTCCCACCTAGTGTGTTCCATGTGCGATGTATTCTGTTGAATGGATTGTATAATGATTTAATCATGAATAATATTATGTTGATGAACTGGATATATGATTACATTTTTTGCCTACTTGATGTATGTCTGCTCAATATGCATACTTGTTATGTGATGGCTTGATCTATGATGATATTGTCTGACTGTCTGATGAACTTGATAGTATGATCTGTTAGCTTGACCTATGATGGTACAATCTGTTTGCATGATGAATAATGCGTGTCCGCTTTGCTCAATGGTATGCCCAATTATCTGTCAAAAGCATGAATCTTCTGTTTCTGATACTCTGAATAGAATGCCTACCACTTGTACTCTGTTATTTATATCTGAAATCTGAACACTGATTGCTATATGGGGTATACTATTGGGTTATGATATGAAGTCTCTGTTGGTACAGCCCTGATCAAGCTGGTAAATCCTTATGGACTCAAGGTCTCCCCTTGAGTGGCACCTACGCCCATCGGGCCTAGGGTAAGTCCTTATGGACCTAAGGCATCCCCTTAGGTGGCACCTACGCCCATCGGGCCTAGGGTAAGTCCTTATGGACCTAAGGCATCCCCTTAGGTGGCACCTATGCCCATCGGGCCTAGGGTAAGTCCTTATGGATGCAGTTCTGGGGGACTGCATATTGGTGTAAGGTTGGAGGGTAATTCTTGTAAACTTCTGTATAAACATTGAACATTTGCATTTAATCTGTTATGTGCTCATATGATATGATGTTAAGTACTTATGTATGTTGATCTGCACTTATTGGAACACACTAAACGCCGAACTCTCTGATTCCTACCTCGTATGTTATCAGCCTATATAATTTCAGTCTAATTCTCAAGGTCTGATTAAAGAACAAATACCATTATTCTTGAGTATGATGAAACCTCGAAATAGTAGAACAGAAATAGAGGACTATCACTGCTTGAAACATCATGAAAATGTTATGCCTACCATATGTCTGCATGAGCTTATAGCATCTTTTGGTAGTTCTGTATTACTGAGCTTTTCCAAGCTCACGTTGTTTTTACCATCGCAGGTTAAAAGAATATAGCATGATATAATGTTTGACATCAGTGATTGGAGTTCCTTCGGCGTTGCCTCTGGAGTACGGTACTGTATAGTTAGTGGACATGTACGTCATGTATTGTTTCCTGTCAGTGTTTGTAAACTACTTTCTGAAATTTTTGTTATGTGGTTAAATGATTTTCCTGAAATTGTATTTTAAACAGAAGTTGATTTTACAGTTAAATAAGTGTTTTGAGAAGGAAAAATGTTTTCCTGTGTATTTCTCACTGTGGGTCGCTCTTGTGACCCTAATGTGACTTCCCAGGATCCGTTGTAACGCATAGGCGGGTCTAGGGGGTTACATAGAATATATTTATATACTTTAAATCTTAAAATTAAACAAAAAAATGATCAATGTGAATTTTTTATGGAATAATGCAATCTAAATAACCTCGAATATCGAATTAGTCTCTATAATTTTCACATAAAAAATAAATTTGAAAAGATTAAACTGGCAAAAAAAATCAATTTTTCTTGGCTTGGTATGTAAATATTGAAATGAGAGAAAAATTCAATCTATTTGCTTTTAATTATTTTTATTTCTTTTTTAAAAAATATTTCAACATGAGTGTATTAAATGTGTGTATAACCTTAATACGAGTCTTAAGGTTAGTTGTTGATCGTCGGTGTTTATTATTTTACTTGATTTCTCATAATTTTATTATTATTTTATAATTTTTTTAATTTTTAATAAGAATATATAGTCTTGTGGCACATTTCTCTTCTGCTTCTGTGACACATTTTCTTTTGCTTTTGTGGTATGTTTCCTTTGTTGTTTGACACAATTTCGGTATACCATAGCGATCGTTTGGTGTTCGTTCATAGATCTTTACGGTGTTTGTTTTTTGATTTAAATTTGTCGGCGATTATAGAAAGTTTGATCCCCTTTTGTAGTTGTTTGCCGATGTAGCGAAACATATGCCTGATAGTTTGCTTCGCTCACTACTCCTTTTTCACTTCGGATAGAGACAATGAGGTTCATAAATATTATTGAATTCTTTGATGATGTATGTCAATCTCAAGGGAAGAGTTACATTTCTTTGCACCTTTGGATTTTATATTTTATTTTTGTATGAGTTTTTTAGTGGAGAAGTTATATAATAGGCATGTCCCGCCACATCATCCATGGTCCAACAAAAAAAATATATTTCATGAAAAAATATAACATGAAAAAAATTAATTAAATGGATGATTTTTATTGATTGATACATAATGAAAAAATTATGTATATGGTTAAAATAGATTATGGCCATGATTAAGTAAAAAACATATGCACGAATTAAACTACTTCATTCTAATCAACCTAATTCTATTAATTATCATAATAATATTTGTAATAGTTCATATATTTTTTTAAGGATATTTATTGTTTATTCGCTGGTAAAGCTCCGTACAAGAGATGTTTACATCTAAATGGACATCAAATTTTGAATTATGTTTTCTCGTGTGTAAAATCATAAAATATGCTTGTAAGATGTATCGATCTTTAGTTTGTCAACCTAATGAAAATAATTTGGCGTTATTCTATCAAAACTATTTTTAAATAGTTATTTACGAAAATGACCCTAGTCAATGTTATTTAAAAATTGACTTTCAAATCTTTCACGTAATGCAATCTCACGTTCTACAACTAGCGAGGTCCGTCTGACGTGAGCCGTCTTTTCATATTTTGTAATTTAAAATTACTGGATAAGATCTCGCGCTCTCCACAACGCAAGGTCCTCGAGATATTAAAAAGACACATTAATATATCGTGATAATTACTGTAGGGATCTCGTGCTGTGCACATAGCGAGGTCCCCTTAACCGTTGCAACCCCTAATAAAAAATAGATTATAATTAATTGACTTAATTAAAATCTAACTTAATTGACTTAATTTTTTAATATGTAAAATATATATTATAATTATTAAAATATATAATTTGGAATAATTATTTGAAAAATCCAAAGTATTCGAAAGATGACTGTATACAAAAAGTAATTTAAAGTAATTATTTGAAATATCCTAATTTTTTGAAAGATGATTTTAGTAGATGGAAAATTATAATTATGTGTAAAGATCCTAATTATTTGAAAATATCCTAAAGCATATTAATTTGACATAATTATCATTAAATAAGAATCTTTAATAAAAATCTTTGATAAAATCCTTATTTTTCTTAAATCAAATATCCTACTTATTGTAGAATATTTGAAATAAAAAACTCTCAATGTAAAATCATTTCATATTTATTAGGATCAAGATATTGTCTACAAAAAGATATAATGTAAAAGAAAATATAATATTTAAATTTTATTAGTATTTAATATGGGTGTTGTATTAGTAATTAATTATCCCAATTAAAATATTCTTTATTTTGTAATTATAGTAAGAAATTAAAATTTTATTCGAATCAACAATTAAAGTATGGTATTTAAGTTTTATTATTTTATTATATTTTGTATTAGTAATTAGTTTTCCTGATTAAAATAGTGTTGACTTTTTAATTACAGTAAGAAATCAAAATCTTATTGAATCACCAAATAATGATAAAAAAATAAAATTAAAAACCCTTAGAACCCGCTATCCGCAGAAAGCGAGTTCCATTGAAACAGTTGGATTTCGTTCGGACTGAATCATCGCGACTTTTCAACAGACCGCACGTTTTGCAGAATGCGAGGTCCATTGATATCGCTTCATATGGGGTGCGAGGACTCCTATAAATAAGGTCCATTCTTTCAACTTTTATCGTATCAAATTCTCTTCTCTTGTTCTTCTATTACCAGTCTCCATTGTTTTTATTTTTAAAACCTTCGAATTTTTGGTATTATGACGAGATTATTAAGGCTCGACGTTAGACACGTGTGGAATTTCTAGCGCTCAAACACCGATGTAAGTTTTTTAATTTAAATTTTGTAATTATTTGTTTAGTATTTTTTAATTGTTAATATTTTATTTAGTAATTTATGACTTTTAAATTTTATTTTGAAGGGGTATGAATGTGCCTTGAATTGTTTCACCAAGCGCACGAGACCACCGCATCCGAATATTATCCCTTATTTGAATGAATTCGGTTTTGGCTAT
This sequence comes from Hibiscus trionum, assembly GCA_030270665.1. Lineage (NCBI taxonomy): Eukaryota > Viridiplantae > Streptophyta > Magnoliopsida > Malvales > Malvaceae > Hibiscus > Hibiscus trionum. Next base: position 6,106,321 of record BSYR01000016.1, read on the forward strand.
GTTTCCCACCTATTTGGTGGTCTGAAGTTGAACCGTCCGATGATTAACGCGTTACTAGAAAGGTGGAGGTCCGAGACACACACATTTCATCTTCCCTGCGGTAAGGCAACTATTACCTTGCAAGATGTTGCATTTATTCTCGGTCTGCCCGTTGACGACGAGGTTATCACCGGGATTGCGGAGGCAGACTGATCGGGCGTGTGTGAAACCTTGTTTGGACTAAGGCCGGATGAGGACGATTTTGATGATGGCAAACTGAAAATAGTATTCTTGGACAACAATTTAACCAACCTACCCCTAGACGCAGATGAAGTAACGAAGATGATATAATTTATTTTTATTGTTTATTTTTATTTATTTATTGTAAAATTTTATTTTATAAAAAAAATATTTTAATATTGAAAAAAATTGATTTTGCATCGGTTTGCTCGTGCCTATATTCTACGAGTTATTGGGGGTCTTGATGCCAGACAAATCTCGCAACAAGGTTCATTTGATGTGGTTGTCTTATCTGGCGAATAGTGTGGAATCCAAAAACAAATGTTGGGAAAGGGCTGTGTTGGCATATCTATTTCGGGAGTTATGCAGAACTGTCAACCCGGACATACATGTTATTGGCGTGTGTCTTTGGTTGCTGCAGTCTTGGGCATCGATTCATATGTCGTTTTTAAGCTCGATGCCTCGAAACCTAACCCCATTCTAATTCCCACTTGTTCGGAGGTAGTAATAAATATTGATTTTATTATTTTATTTTTTTAATATTAGAATACTTAGAATTGTTTTTTTTAAATTATAGGTGGTTGGGTCAATTAACACAAGTGTGACTACCTACCACCCATCGGGATTACCGACTATTGATCGATAAGATAGATGGGGTAAATTATGAGGTTCGAAATTTAGCTAACTGAATTTCGTTAAATAAAAAAAATTTAATCAATTTTTTAATTTAATTTGTTTTAAATCGAGTTTAGCTAACTGGTTTTACATATTTTTTGTAGTTCATGTGGACGTCGTACGCAGATCCTGATATTCGGGCATGCATTCCGCTTAAAATAATGCTGAGCGAGGGCGTTTGGATGCTGATGGTTCCGCTCATACACTACGAGATAGTCGAGTGGCATCCTACCGACCGCGTGTTGCGGCAATTCAACTATGTCCAAGGGATTTCGGATGTGCCACCCAATTTGGACGCATTGCATAGGTTAACGCGACAAGATAAGACACAAGTCTATTGGGGCCATCATCACACAGACTGGATGCAGCAGTGTATAACCCATTTCCATAGGCAGGCCCGTTTTTTGGAACCCATTGGGGACTACATCGTTACTTATGAGTATATGTTGTGGTACCATCAAAATGGGATGCCGCATCTATTAACCCCGAAAGAGCGAGAACGAGAAATAAATGTGCCTCCCGAAATCGTCCGCCGACGCAGCGTCTTCTGACGCAACATGGTCCCTGTACGGGGGGAGGTGGCTAGAGAAAAAGAACACATGTTCCTAGGGTATCGTCATCGAGAACAACACATACACCTACCCAGTCAGCCGCCCAGCCATAGACACTAGTGCCAGCACCTGCATTCCAGCAGTCGCCTTTCTCGGCATTTCACCCCACGGGTAGTAACCCATCGTTTTAGCAAATGGAGAGTTCGTCGGAAGGTTTTTTCACGGACGTGTTTCGTCTGCTTATAGTGGTTCCCCCAATCTACTATCTGACAATACCCTTTGCATCTGTTCCTCCAGTATCGACACAATTCGGATATGGTATTGTGGATAAGACACTGCCGTAGAGCCTATTCTTCACCGGCTCTAGTGCGAGTGGTGGGACTCATATTTCATTTGGGGATGACAATGACGATGAAAAAGATGATGATGATGGTGGTGGTGTAACCATTGTTCGAAGGAATCCACGTCGAGATCGTCGTCCACCGCGGTGCGGTACGGATGGACATAGGCTTCATTAGGATGGATATGTAATTTTTTTATTTATGTAAAACAACTTTGTTATCATTTTATCCAAAAAACTATATTATATTGTAGTAGATCTTGTTACTTTTATATAACTACTACGGAATAAATTTATGCGGACAAAAAAAAACAAATAAGAGGACCTCGCTATCTGCAAAACATGAGGTCCAATGACATGTCAGATCTACGGACTACCACGTAAGGAATCTCTGTCAAGAATCTCTGTGGATCTCGCGGTTTGCATAGTGCGAGTTTTGGCCTATATAAACTGCATGCCCACAAACAATTGCTTGCCATCATATTCGAAGAAAAAATTGAGTTACAACTAGTAATGAGAACAAACAACGCGAGTTTTAAATTTATCTGCTATTCATGGGTTGACAGTTTTCGTGATACGAGTGTTCCGCGTTATTGTTCAAGATGAACGACAGATCACAATAGCAGGAAAAGTGTGGTCTTCATAGAGTGCTGGCTAGGTGAAGACCACAACATGTAATCGTAGTCAAAGCCCCTACCATTGCAAATGATGATGAAAGAGGGTAACAGTTGCAACCTCAATATCCTCAACTGTCCACTTCATCAAAGGAAGCATGTTTATGGGTACAATTGACCGGTTATAACTTATAATATCTCGTATGTACCAATATCAGCCTCAAAAGTTGGGCCAGAAATAGGACCTTCACCATGTAGGGGTTGGATTGGACGACTTTGGCGAGACCTTAACATCCGTACATGTTTAGGGGAGTGATGTACAAGATGCCCTCTTTAGTCGGGATCAGGACTGCAGATGTGAACTTCTCCTCAAATTACAATGCAAGGTGGGTACCAAGACAAGTTGAGGAATTGAATAATCGCTAAGACTCTCGTATCAATTAATTGACTATGAAACAATTTTTCTAAATCATGTTTAGGGGTACAATTGATCGGTTAGAAAATCGCTGACCTCGCCCCGGTTATGTACAAGATGCCATCTTTGACCGGGATCAATGGCCTAACTCATAATCTTTTTTTTTTCATTTTATGTGGCCTAACTACCATAATCTATTTTCTTCATTTTATGTATTTGTTTGAAATGTAATAAACTTACATTGTTATTCTTACCCTAAAAAAGCTTTGAAATCATTTTTCACGTGCTTGTTACACCTGCTAATTAGAATTACTGATCAGTTATAATTGCAATTGCTTAACATCTAAAGATTACATCTACAATTACAATTCTCAGTTTTAAATAACTATTGCTTACAATTACAGCTACAAATGTTAAAAATGTAACACCAATCAATACGAATTCACTCAAACCATTTGCTGCTTCTCTCATGAAATTTATTTATAGACGTTGGAATGAATTTAAGATTTCAATCATAATATAAAAATGGACCTCGCGCTCTGTATATAGCGAGGCCCATTGACATGACATTATGTACTTGTCCTGCCATGGCAGAAATTTTTGCAGACCTCGCGTTCTGCAGAGCGCGAGGTCTATTTAAAACGTGACCAAATACTTTGCATTTCGGAGAGCGCGGATGTTTGACTATGTAAGGCAAAAACGAGGGCAAACAAACTCACCAGCATTTGCTATCGCTCCAGAAAAAATTGTATCAAATTTGAAGAGAAGATACAACTGTTGCTACTAATGGCAACATATCACGTATCAGGAAAATTGTTTTACAAATTAATTTCTTTGATATTGTGATCTGTTGGTATAAGTAGTTGCATTTATACGGTGACTACATTATTTTGGTCGGTTAATAATATTTGGCGATATGTATCTTCCTTGTTTGGTTCAAGATCTACGGAAAATCGCAATATCAAGGAATGAATGGTCTTTTTTAAGCACTGGGATCAGTTTTGACCTTTTGTTCGACGCTGCCGGTAGCTTCTTTGTACGCCTTCATCGTGAAGGCTACAGGAAGTCCACCGCATGTAACGTAGTTTGTGACATATGTGTCGTGGATGATGATGATTATCGGGTACTCACGAAATTCACGAAGCTAGTCCTCTACTGTCAACGTCGCGGAAGAAGGTTTAGGGCTCCAACAACTAGGACGAATTATGGCGCCATTTGTTTACATCAACGACACATCTCTCGGCGATCATACCACTCGAACAAACTATCGCACCTCTCGTCTAAATTAATTCATATGTAATTTATTTTGGCTGCATGTTTAGGAGTACAATTGACCGCGTGTTTAGGGGTACAATTGTTTTTAATATACAAAAAATAAAAATATAAATACATATTATCTGGGACTCCGATAACATTATAATCATCAGAAAACATTGCATACAGCTCAAGCTCAAGGGTCCGCCTAAAGAAAACGGTAGGTGAGATTCGACCATCAATTCCACATTAGTGTTGTTCACAACGTGGTTTAATAAGTACATTAATGGTTCCAACGACATATGTAGTCGAAACTTCAACGATTCTAACTTTTTACCACGACCATGTGGAACATGTTTCTTTCACTTCCTTCATCAACTTCTCATACGATAAGTTCCTTGACAGGAGAAGTAATACAATACTTGAGGATTGAAGTACGACGCTGAGAGATGCATCATTGACTATCTGCCCATCGTAGTATACCAAAGATGTAATAGTTTATCGTCTTGACATATTCTCTTGATCGAACTCTTTACAAATAATATTGAATAGTAGACTAAGAAGAAAAAGAATGAAGATGAGTTACGAGAATATTCAGAGACCGTCGTTCTCTATTTATAAGCTTAACGGACCTCGCTATATGTAAAGCACGAGGTCATATTAAAGGAAAATATGGACAAATTTGCCAACTTATTCTTAATTTTGACATAATCATCAAAATAATTAGGAAATTAATTAAAACGTTCAAAATGACCTCGCTTTCTATAGCGAGCAATATCACTTTTTTCGCTTTTTTAATAAAAAATATTACATGATTCTCAAGGATTACGCAAATGCGATGATTATTTCTCGGATAAACCCATCAAACTTGATTCTCAAGCCATTTTACCTTTTTATTCATGCCCAAAACCAAGCTTTGGAACTATTTTCAGGGCCATTTTTATACCGTTTAAAATGTCTGTTATGTGCCAATATCAGTCTCAAATGAAAGATAAGTTCCAATACTAGGCCTTTAACCTAAAATATTACGAAGATTATTCTAATAATAACCCGGGAAAACACCTCCAACATGCATACCAAGCCATTTCAACTTCTTATCTTTGGATAAAAATTAGCGTTCGAAGCACTTTCAATGCGCTTTTTATACAGTGTGCAATGCCTCTTACGTGTCAATACCAGTCTCAAATGGAAGACAAGTTATAATACTACATATCTAAGCTTAAAAATTACCAAAATTATCGGGCTAACACCACGATAAAATGCCTCGAACATGCCTACACACCCTTGTATTTTAGTCTGAAATTCGTGGACCTCGCTTTCTGCAGAACGCGAGGTCCTTTTATTCTTTCACGATAAATTCAATTTCTTGGGGACCTCGCGTTGTGGAGAGCGCGAGGTCTTATCCGGTAATTTTAAATTATAGAATATAAAAAGGCGACCCACGCCGGACGGACCTGGTTAGTTGTAAAACGTGAGGTCATGGTTCTTGTTTTCCAAAACGCAAGGCCACCTTACATGAAAGATTTGGAGGTCATTTTTCTAAATAATATTGATTATGAGTCATTTTCGTAAATAACTATTTAATTTTTTTTATATAATAATACAAAATATTTGAATATTTATCATCGTTTTTTAAGTCCCTGAGTTACAAAATGAGAATATATTGAGACAATATTATCAATTTTCTCGGAGGTATAAATCTCCACCCAACTGTGAAAGGAGTCATTGGTTCAGTTTTATAAAATATGATTTCAAATAAATCTTTTGGACTATATCATTCTCCTCTGTTGTCAGAGTTGTTCATCATGCCCTACCCCATCCAATAAGACATTCGATGTGAAATTAAATAGTTAAGGAATCAATATGATATCACTTGTTATAAGGTTATTATTATTTACTCAAATAATATGTTTGATAGAACGTGCAGTGACTTACTTTTAATACTTTAGACCTTTTATTTCCATTCCCCTATAAATTTTATGTTTCTCAACTCTTTAAAGCGTGCCACCCTCGTCACGAGTTATCTACCCTCGTTATGGGCTATTGCCACGATTGTTTATTGTCTTGCACCGTTCATTGAACGGTTCAACAAAAAATCAGATAGATAAAGAGTTGTTGTAATATCTCTTGTCATTATATCATTACCTCTACATAAATGATTATATTACAAGAAAGAGAATTTAAACGAAAGCGCACGTCAAAATTATATTGATGAGATGAGAAAAATTATGATACACACTATCTCCTTACCTTTTAGCACAATAATATGTAAATTATTTCTGGGATAAATCTTGTAGCTATATGCTTTTAAATTTGTGAGCTAATTCTTCAATATTTTCGATACTTGATTTTTTTTTCGTTTCATTAAATATTATTCCATAGATGTTTCATTCGTTCCTCATCTCACACCTATTTTTTTTAATGTAACGATTCACTTTTGGACATGTTACTCAACTATCTCATTCTGTTGAGGGTGTACCCATCGTACAACATTATGAGAGTTTGTTCTTACCTTTTCTGATAAATAGTTGCATAATTGACTTTGGTATTTTCAAATAATTTACATGATACATGAAGTATCCGTATTTGACACGTATCCGGACACAGATATAACCCTCCAAATACATGAAGAGAAGCTTCAAAAATTAGTTATACCCCCATGTTAAATACTGTATATTTAGACCATTACCAAAACAAATAATTACAGAACAAAAATCTCCCTTCACGCTATTTCTGTCTCCCTAGTTAACTTTCAACCCTACATTCGATACATCTATGTGGCTAGTCTTATTAAAACCATCAAATCAAAACTAGTTGCGAGGATGGAACAAGGCCAGGTACCTCAACTAGGGCTGCTTTGGCTCGACGAATCACCGCGTTTTCTCAATTTTGTTAAGATGTATGCCACTGTAACTTTGCCACCCAAGGCGGAGTGCGCGCGAGACAGGTAGATCACACCCCCAAGAAGAAGCAAACTTTTTGCCACAAACTTTTTTGATGGTCTTCTTAGTAACTTTTTCTTCATGGATTCATCATCACTGGCTACTAATCCAGAGACAGATGAAAAAGGAGTGCCTGTTCTAGCATCCAAATCAGGTGGAACCTGTATGTTGACAACAATGTGAGCCATAAGTTCTTGAGCAGATCATTTGATTTTTTAATAAAAAACGACGAGTTCAACCATATGATTCGTAAATGGAATTCATTTAAATAAATTATTTTAACAACAAAAAGAATAAACCTACTTTACTCAAACTCAGGTGTGAGTCTCGAGCATAGAGTATGTTCAATTGCTTCCAAGATATAAAGTCCTTGGAGGATCATATTCCCATAACCATGTCCGGATATATGTCAGACATGGGTTCTTCAAGGAAAATGAAGAGTGTAAGCAACATGGGAATAAACCAGATATAGCCTTGGTTTAGATGACTGGTCTGTATGTGTAAACTAACAGAGACTACATTGCTTAAAAATGCAACGGTACTCTGAGGTGACCAAAAATCAAAACGACCCAGATATATACATTTGTATCCGAAAAGCTTCTAAAAGCTTGGATAGTGTGGTTCAAAATTGTACAAAAAAAAAAAGCAGAAAAAATGATAAGAGTCTCAGAGCACTTCATAGGTTGCCATGATGTATGGTACTAGGAGTCTCGGACTGTGCTGCTTTATTTTTTACCTCTGCTTTAGAGGTTAGATAGCCTATCTCAGTTGTTTCTCGAAAACACTAATCTTCAACTCAGTTGAAGGAAGCCAAGCTCAAAGGGATATATTCTTGTAGAGGGCAATAAATTGGTTTCATACTTTTCAAGTTTAACGAAGTTGTATAAATATATCTTAATCATTTTTCTAATGAAAGTGAGGTACCAAGCAAGAAATAATAAGTTGTTAGTTATCTTATTTCCCAAACAGGACTCTTTTGTTCAATATAAAAACACAGACCTTACGCATCAGAGTGGCTGCAGAAACAGATGAACCAGTTGGAGGATGGTTGGTCACGGGATAATTGCGTAGTGCATTATCCATCTTACACAAATAAGTCCATATGCCCTTTGCAAATGCTAGTTTTGCCATTTCAACGTTGAGACCAGCATCTTCTTGGTGAAACATTCTGATCTCGGAGGCATCTCTACCAGGTACTGTATGTGATAATAAAATTAAAAAGTTCAGTCGTAATAGTCAACAAGAATGGAAAACAAAAAAGAATACAGGTAAAAGATCCATCTCTTTTTACCGTCCCAAGAAAGAAAGAATTATTTTCGATGCCTTGAGCACTATTAGAACAAATTTGGAAGGGATTAAAAAATGCATTGTCATTCATGACTCAAAGAAGAGCCCGCAATTGAAAACCACCAACTTTCTAAATTCAGTTATGAGAAAAACAACTTTCTAAACAATTTCACAGCCGCAATTGAAAACCATCAACTCTTGTTGTTGCTTTCTAAGGGTTCAGGAAAAGAGAGATGAATGAAACTAATATAAAAGAAACTTGCCTTTCCTAATCTGCCAACCGGATCTAAAATATTCCACGCGAACATACTTCTTCTGCCGTGGTGCTGATGGATGTTCACATTCCTATAAAATCAAAATAACAATTACAACAAAATATCAACCATGAAGAGAGAGCGGAGAAAAAGGACCGAGACTATATAAACAGCATACGCATTTGAGGAGAAAATTCCTTCTTTTTTTCAGGGGATTAAGAGGGTAAACCCCGGGTATCTGCAGGAATCAGGTTTAAAATGTCAGCTGTGACAGAGATCCATCATTTAAGGATGGTAAGTGGGTGAGCCATGCCCCAGGTTCCCATTTGAAGACCAAAACATCCTCCCCTTTTTCTAGTATCAGTCTTTAACCAATTGAGGCTCTTCGAGAAATGATTGCATGGAATTTGAGAAGAAAATTTTAAATCATAGCAGACCCTACTATCATTCTTGAACTCAATGAAGGCCTTTCTCCATAAATGACTGCATGAGGGGCTAACAATATTCCACGTGCTACGTATCCAATCAATAGTTCTATACCCATGAGCTACGGTGCAATGTTTACCAGGACTCAGGGCGAGTATCCAATATCAATGTGTTCGACACAGGTTTGCTCAACCTTTTGAAAAAAAAATTCTATCTGTACCCATCTCCGAGACGGGTACTTTAGGAAAAATATAGAGTCAAGGTATCATAACAGTGGAGCATTAGCAAGAATAAGTCAATAAGGATGAACTCCATTATTACTATCTTCTCGTATACATCTCTCATATTAAGGATACAACCACTTGTTTCCTTCCTCTCTAATTTTACAGTTTACATTTCCACTTTTTATAAGTGTAGGAACCATCACCTACACAGCATTACTAGCACATGAAACCAGGAATATGCATATTTAAATTTAAAGGATTCATCCAAAACCATATTGATATGATACATACATACATAAATACATTTTGTTAATCCAACCACAAGATTTCGTACTTTTTTCATTCAGATCAGGCATGTCAAATTTCAAGTCAATTGAAAACGTCTAACCGTTCATTTGGTACAATGAATTTTCAACCGTCAAACTAATATGAGAAATGCAGTGATCTCAAATCATAATAAATAAAAAAATGGATATCAAATGACTAGGAATTTCATAAGCATGAAAAGTATGACCAATGTTGTTGTTTTTTATTGAATATGACCAAGGTTGTTTGATCTAACAGTCTCTATATATGCATAGGAAGTATGAGCAAGAGAGGTATTCATTAAATGCTACAGATTTCAATTTTCTAGGTCAGATGGTAAGAAATAGCCGGAGATAGAGGAAGTGAAAGGTGCAAATTGTAACTGCATGCACAAGATAATGCAGTAATCAATACCAATAAGGATTCATTAAGATAAAAGACTAAGTTTAAGTGACAGACCTTGATGAAACAGTAGAATGACCTATCTCTTCCCTCCCACAATCTCCAAGCCAATATGTACTCTCTAGGTGTCAAAAGCGGAAACTTTTTTACTGTGCGGCCAATTTCAATTCCAGTTGTTGCTTCCACCTGCAGTTGCATATGATCAATCACGGTCTTATCCCACTGCCTTCTATAAACATTATCCATATAGAAGTCCCTCAGAAGATCTGGGGAGCAACTCTCAAATACTGTTGTGCTTAGGTATTTCAGTGGTCTATCCTGAAAAACACAACATAACTCAGTTTGCTACACTAATTTACATCAGAGAAAAGTCCTCATACAAGCTGAAATGACAAACAATATGATGTCAAATTTAAATGAAATGATAAAACAGAACTGGCAAATAAATCAAGCAATAGGCTCAGTACATAAACATCAGATTTAAATTTCAAACAGCCATGACATTGCCTAGTAATTAGTAAATGAAAAAAAAAAGAACTTTGAACATTGTCGGAAAAATAAGCACAATAGAAATAATTCTCTCAAAACAGAAAATCATAAACTAATGAAAGCCAGAGATTTTCCGGGGAACAAGGCCGGGAAAGTTATACACAGACCCAGTCCTGCATTATGAAGAGACTGTATAGGTAAGTATATTGGACTTGCATAGTCATTGATTTTGGGTATACAATTTAATGAGCAAAAATGATTTCATATCACATCTGTATGTTGTCATTAAAGATGAAGCAAGCCAAGCAAAGTATAGTAACTGAACCTTAGGTTTGCAGCACTTTGCTCTGTAGGATAGAAAGTTGTTTTTCTTATCAATTACATTCTCCCATTTCTCGTCCTCATTGCACTTCTCATCCAAATTATCAATTAAAAACTTCAAATCTGAAGCATTCACAATCTCTGGGATTCTACAGATAGCAGACGTGGGTTTCAAGTTAGTTAGAGAACACAAGCCAAATTGGAAACATATTGAAGTAACATTGAAACCCCAACATATTCATAGTTTTAAACTATGAAAAAAATCAATACTTTTAGCAGTAAAAGATGATAATATTTCAATGCTAACAGTTGAATTTATGAAGATTGACATGGAGAAAGTTTCCCCCGACAAAATTAAATAAAAGGCAAAGTACATTAAAAATTAGAATATATATTCAAAAGGGAGTGTGTTGTTCCTCATGTTGACAATAAAAAGGATACAAATGACAAAATAAAAGGTACAATTAATTTCATTTCTAAGATTTTTTTAAAGGTGGGGCTTGGCAAAGAGTGATCGAAAATCCATAAACACAGAAAATTTCCATATTAAAATTGACTGAGAAAAGGCCAAACTGAAAACTTTAAAAAAGGAACTCATATAGAACATGAAAAAATGGAAATCCCACAACTATAAAAACAAATACACACACAAAAGGAAAAGGTGGGAAATCCAGAAAATAAATAACAAAAACAGAGACTTCAGCAAATAAACCAAAAGGAAATTAACATACGAAGAAACCGAAACAAAATAAAGAAAGCAAGCCCCAGAAAAATAATGAAATTGAGAGAGAAAAATAAAAGAAACCCAGATTAGATAAAGCATTCAAAAAGTCACCTTGATCGAGAATCTCGATTAGAAATGGGTGAAGAAGCAGAAGATAATAAAGAAGAAGAAGAAGATGACGATGATGGTGTAAGGAATCTAACATAAAACTTCTTGGAGAAATGGAAAAGGGATATAAAAAGAAGAGCAATTAGTGAAGCTCTAATGTTAATCAACCACCAAATCTCCATTGAAGAAACATCGCCCATCTTCCCATCATCGCATCCCCATAAGTTGACGCCCATATCTCGCAATTCTCCTTCACGCCAACATTGTTTTAGCTCACTTTCTTTTTCCCTTTCCTGTTTGGTTTTCCCCCTCGATCCCTCTCAATGAAAAGGAAATATATGAGATTGAATTGTTTGCGGAGAAATTAAGGGTGATGAATGATTTTTGGATCCCAAGGCAAAACCCCATTAACAACTTCAGAATTCAACACACCTGGCGTGAACAAAAATTTGGAGAATTTTATTATTTAATTATTATTTATTGAACTTTTCAAAAAATAATTATATATATGGATAAATATTTTATACAATGTCGGTGGAAACTAAGCATTTTAGTTTTAGGTTATAAGGAGTTAGTTTATGGGTTTAGATGTAGGGTTAGAATTTAGGGATAGTTGTTTTAATTTAAGTTTTATGGTTATAATTTAGGGTTTATAGGTTAAAACCTAATCCTCACCATATTAGTCTAAAAAATAAACACTAACCTATAAACCCTAAATTATAATCTTAAAACTTAAGTTGAAACAATTATCCCTAAATTCTAAACCCCTACACCTAAACCCTTAAACCCTAAAACTAAAACGCTTGTGGAAATTTTTAATTTTTACGGCCAGTGTATAAGATATTAATCATATATATATATATATATTGCGAGGTACATTGTTAGGAGGTGTTTGGTTTGAAAAAAATTTCTTTCTCTCTAGTAATTGGATTATTCTTTCTTAAATTATTTGTATGAGATTTTATTAAAATTTAACTACGAAGTGTTCAGGACGAAGTTATGGTTTAAGGTTAAAAATAAATTTAAATATTAAAAAATAGGGAGGCAAGTGTATAATTAATTTATTTTTTTACAAAAAGTTCTACATTATAAAAGTACAAAAAATTGGAGTGGGGGGCATGGGCTTTTTTGGGCCCTATATCCCTTCGTCCTGGGATGTGTTTGAACGAAAATGTTTTAGTTAAAAATATATTTTTAAATTTTTTTAATAAATGATTATAGTCGAAATGGTAAAGTATTTATATGCATGTTACACATGAGCGAATTTCGAATAATATTTTTTTTAGTTTGATGATCAAAAAATAAGTGATTATTTTTATCAATTTCAATTGTCGGGATCTATACCTTATTAATTCCGGTTCGTTAAATCTACCAATAGCATGTTTTAAGAAATCTATCGATAACCGAACAGTGAAATGAGATTTGAAGGATCAGATTGTAAGACTAGTGAAAGATTGAACCTTGCACGGTAATTCTCGTAAATCTTATGTTAATGGATTTTTAAGAAATTTATCAATAATTGAATAGTATGATAATATGATTGATAATGAATTGATGTGTGTTACACCTCCGTCAAGCACCTCTGAAATACATTACTTTCGATGATGATGACCTCCGCCTTCGCATTACCCTCCAGCATCAAGGCTTACAGAACCCTCATTCGGACCACTTTCCGTACTCAGCAGCAACACCTTGACAAGCCTCCACTGCGACTCTTTTGGAGCTCTTCACGAAATATTTCTGTTGGAAAAATAGACTGCTGCAAAACGAGGCGTTAGCACTGACTGAAAAAATAATAAAATAATTAAACGAAACCAAATCGTGTCGTGGTATTAACCACTGCCTTAGAAGAGAATTCGTCTCGATGTGTGTAATCGCTACAATGGACGAACGACCCCCTGGGGTTAGCACGACTCTCCAAATTTCGTACACCCGAAAGATGGAGCGGACTCTGATGGTACTACTCTTCTCTCAACTCAAAATCAACACTCATGGTAGGTTTATAAAAACCAAAGAAAATGTTTCTAAAGTAAACTCTATTGCTTAGGTATATCTCAAATGAGTGAAATAGCTCACTATTTATAGACTAAATAGTGAGGGCAAAATCGTCATTTCCACATCAAAAATTAATTCTATTAATAATAGAATTAAATATCATTATTATATGAGTTATATTTTGAGTATTAACAACAATCCCCCACCAATGCGAAAAAATATCCTTCGTAGATATTAGAGCATTGAAGTTAAAACATGAGAAGAGAAATAGTGAGATTAGTTGCTTAAGCACTAGTGAACGTATCTTGAACTAGTGCATAGTGATGATGAGCAATTCCTCTCTTAGACAAGTGAAACTAGTCTTGAACTTTCTAAGATTAGGGAAACTCATAACACACAACTAACCCCTTCATCCACCGAAGTCCTCGATGTGTCTACAAAGTATATATACAAATGTATATATATAGCCTATTTCCTCAGGATTCTAGTAAGTGTACTAGAAAAACGGCCTAATGTTTTTCATAGAAGGTGGCTAGTCCTTCTCACTTACATTGGTTATTCCATCAAGTTTATTTCAACATAAACCACTCAAATAAGAGCTATGAAATAATTAAGAGCTTTTTCCTTAAGCTCATCCTCTCAAATAAATAGGTGAATTCTTCAAGTTCAATTATAAAATGAACCACCCAAACTCTGGGATAAGAATTCATTAAGAATAAAAACTCAACCTCTTTAATCGGTGAATTCAATAAGTTCTTCTCAATAGAACAACCTAAACTCTTGGGATTGAATTCTTTAAGAGTTTTAAGAAAACTTATCCTTTCTAGCGGCAAGTTCATTCAGTCTTTCGCGATAGGACTTCCCACTCAACACGGGACAGTCCTTCGTGATAGGACTACCCACTCAATACTGGAAAATGAACTTATTAAGAGTAGTTTATTCGGCCAAAGTCAGTAAATTCATCAAGTTTTTCTCACTAAGTCCACCCAAAACATGGGCTATGAATTTATTAAGAGCAACAACGCTCAACCTGTGCATGTACATTATTCGTCATAGGGATAGGTAATAAGAAATGTACACTATGAGTTTTTCCATGGTTTCGTTTGACCACATTGAACTTAGATAACTAAGTTGGGTATCCACCATGAATTCCTCAACCAATGGGTTTTAAACCCATCCCCTCGACGAATTTAGGACCAGTTTCCGACTTAACCCTTTGGTAAGCGGATTTGCTAGGTTCCTTTCTGACTTCACATACTCTAAAGAGAATACTCCGTTAAGTGTCTCACTGATTCATGTCTTATGTAAATGTGTCTCTTCTTACCTTTATAAGATTGGCTTTAGCCACACATATCGACGCTTGTAAATCACAACAAGGACACCGGAGGAGTCAGTTTTCCTCATAATGAAATTTCTGCTAACAAATTTCTAAGCCATTCGGCTTTTTGCCCAGCTAGGTCAAGAGCAATAAACTCTGACTCCATGGTAGAGCGAGAGATACAAGTATGCTTAGCAGACTTCCATGAAATCGCTACACCACCTAAGGTAAAGACATACCCACTCGTGGAGCTTACTTCATCATTATCGGTAACCCAGTTGACGTCACAATATCCCTCTAAGACTGAAGGAAAGCCAACAAAATCGAGTTTCCAGCCAATAGTACCTTTAAGATACTTAAGTAAGCGTCTGAGTGCAATCCAATGCTCTCCACTAGGATTATGAGTATATCTACTTAACCTACTCACTGCATAGGCAATATCAGACCGAGTATAGTTCATTAAGAACATAAGGCTTCAAATAGCTTTAGCATACTCTTCTTGGGAAACACTACTTCCTTTATTCTTAAAAGGATGAATACTAGAGTCATAAGAAGTTCGAACATGGATGACATCAAAACTGTCAAATTTCTTTAACACCTTCTCAATATAGTGTGTTTGATTTAAAGGAAATCTTTTTTCAGTTTTAGTAACTTTTACTCCTAATATCCCATCAACCTCTCCCAAATCAGTCATCTCAAATTTAGTAGACAAGAAATTTTTCGTTTTGTTAATGGATTCAATGTTAGTACTGAATATCAACATGCCATCCACATATAAGCTTATGATGACACAATCAGTCCCAAACATTTTCGAATACATGCATGCATCCGCTCCATTAATGTAACACCCCAATTTTGGGCTTAGAGGTTTTGGGTTTGAATCGGGCCGGTCGAATTTCGGTTTGAATATAAAAGGTGGTTTTTAGGGAAAGCCTAGTTCGGGATGCATTAAAAATATGGAAAAATATCTTAAAATCCTCTTTTATTATATATAAGAGAGTGGTGAAATCAATTTTACAAAATGAGGTTTCGAAATGTGACATTTCAAGTTAGTGACTAAAATGTAATTTTTGAAAAGTTGGTGACTGTTTTAAAAGGATTGAAACTTTGAATCTTTAAGGAGCTAATTTACCCAAGAAGAGTTTTCTCCAGATTTTACTTAATATTAAACATTTATTAAATGATATTTAATAAAAGGAAAAAGGGGAAATAGATATTTTGAGTTCATAACTAACTTTTCTCAAAATTTTCCCTCTTCATTTTCTCTCCCTTTTCTCCCAGCCAAACACATTTCCCCAGCCATTTTCCCTCTGATTTTAACACCTAAAGATGAGATTTCAATCTCCAATTGGTTTCTAATCATTCCTACACCAAATCATTATCATTTGCCTATTGAATTTTCAAGAAATCTTGGCTTTAAACAAGGAGAAACTCACATTTAGAGGTATGAACGTCCTTCTCCTCTAAATACTCAGTTCTTTACTGAAATTCCCAAGTTCTCAATCCTTGATTTGAGTTTTAATAAAGGTTTTTATGTTGTGTTCTTGATCTTGGCTTTAAATGCAAGATTTGGATTTAATTTTGATTAAATTCGTACTAAATGATTGGGCTATGTTTTGAGATGTCTTTTTGATGTTTATTGGATGTATAAATGATGTGAAATTGAGGTTTAGTCAATGCAATCCCGGATAGGTTGATTTTCCTAAGTTTTTGATTGAGTTAATGGTGGTTTTGAGGTGTTTTTGATGTTCTGCTATAGCTGGATGTATAAGGACGTGATTAGATCCTTTTTGGATGTTAATTGATATATAAGTATGATTGGAATTGATGGATCTTGGTTGGGTAAGGTTGTAGAGGTGTTTGGATGTGATTTCGGTTGTGTTTGGTAGCCGAAATGTGGGTGTTGATGAGAGCAGCGAGTTTAGGTGTCTTGGTTGAAGGTATTAGTGCATGATGATGCATTAATCCACTGATTTGATGTGTTTAAAATAGGGGAAGCATCATCGGATCCTTGTGGTGTTGATCCGAAGGCTTGATCGGTGTTTCGGCGAGCTTGCGAAACGGAATCGGTGAGTGAAGTTTGGTTTTCAGCCTTAAAACCAATCTTGGGAGGTTTTGGGAGCTTAGTTTAAGTCTAAACAACTTAGCTAAGCTCAAGAGTAAGTTTTCGGGAAAACTCTCTTTTTGATGAACCATGAGATGGTTGAATGCAACGTGTTTTAGTTGCATGTTTAAATTATGTTTTTAAAGCATATTTTAGCATGTTGATGCTGGTTTTATAAGCCATGGGTTGATGGATGCTCAAGGTAAGAGATCCTTGTTTTGAACATTGATAAATGTGGTTTGATGCATTGTAATGCATGATGGTTTAATGGCTTTGTTAAATGCTTTAAAACAGTGGATTAATGATGTTATATGATGTATATTGGCAAGTGATGTGTTGGTTTTAAAGTACTTGAATCAGATATAGTTAGCCGGCTATAGGATTGGGTGCACCGTGAATAAAGTCGCCTTGGATGTTGAGGGGTTGTGATTGTACCGTAAACTCCATCCAAGTACACTAACGAGATGGTTAAGATCATCATGGTGGTTAAAAGTACATGAGTGGATCTTGTGTTAAGATCACAATGGTGGTTAAAAGTCCATGTGTGGATCTTGTATTTGTGTGTTCTGTGTTCTCGTTAGTGATGTTATACAACTACCAATGAGTGATGTGGAGGGGTTGTGATTGTACCATAGTCTCCATCACGGGTGTTGAGGGGTTGTGATTGTACTATGCTCCACCTTGATATTGGTAGTGTGTATGAAGCGTATGGGACAACGCTTGTAATCCGCGTATCCGATTGTGTTTTGAGTTGTAAAATGTTATTGATTATCACTTGTAAGCCAATATGACATGATGATGATTTGAAGCATGAGATGCTTGGTTTGTATGCATAATTGCATGATAAATGTTGTTTTGAAATTAAAGGCCTTGTGAAGGTGTTTTATAAATGCATTATTGTGATGTTTTATTTGAGCGTTCCTCACTAAGCTATGTGCTTACGCTCTCTCTTTCTTAAACCAATAATGCAGAGCATTGAAGTGCACAAAGGGCAGCAAGGAGGTCAAGGATCCAAGTGGAAGATTAAGCTCATGTATGGTGAATGTTTTCCTAACACTATTAGCTTTTGGCATTTGGCAATGGGAACCTAAATTGTGTTTTTGGGAGATGTTTTGGACTCCCTATTTTGGTTTAATGCTTTTTGATGATGTTGGAACATGTAAATGGCCTTTTGGTTCTTGGTTTTGGTGATTTGTTGGTTGCATGGTTTACAATATAGGATGCATGCCTATAGAATTGGGTTTTTCTTTGAATGATGCCATGATTGTGTTTAGTTGATGCTATTATGTTCCTTAAGTGTTTGATGACTTGCTGGTACGATTTGAGTGTCATCGGAATGTGTTTGATGGGTCAATTGCTTGATAAACCAGCAAAATTCTGCATTTCTGGGCAACTCGTTTCGGAACGGGTGCTACTATTTCGGAACAGGTGGCCTGAAATGGCCATGGCGTTTCGAAACAGGTAAGAGTTGTTCCGAAAAGGATTTGCTACTGCAGGCCCCGTTCCGCAACAAGTTTCGAAACGGTCCCGCGTTTCGGAACGGATCTTCCCCGTTTCGGAACACTCGACCGTTGGGCACTGAATTTGATGGTTATATGTTTTGAAACTCTTACGTTTTGGTCCCAATCTTTGTATATGCAATTGGTTGAGTTTGTGACGTCCGTTTGAGATGAAATTTGGCAGATAGGCATGAAATGTGATTAATTTCATAATGGTAACTTTAAAACTGGTTAAGTCCTTTAAATTTTCAGAATTTGCAATTTGGTCCCTAAATTTGTATGTTGTGCAATTGAGTCCCTAAATGTTATCCGATTGCTGTGATTTTTGAGTATGTTCCTTCCAAGAGTTCACCTAGGGTTATTATGCATTTAGACAAGATAAAAAAAATAAAAAAGGGTCGTTAATCAAGGTTGACTTTCGGGTTGACTTTGGTTTTCCCCGTGTAATCTTCGTAGTTCGGGTCAACCGTCTAGGCCGGGCTAAGGGGTTACAATTAGCAATAAAAACCAAAACTCAAAATGGTTTTATAAAATTTCCCGTACCACTGCTTTGGAGCTTATTTAAGGCCATAGAGAGACTTTTTAAGTTTACACACTTTGCCTTCCATACCAGGTGTCTCAAAACCTGGTGGTTGCTCCATATAGATCTTCCCATCTAGATCTCCATTCAAATATGCAGTTTTTACATCCATTTGATGTACATGCAACTTATGAATGGATGTGATTGCAAACAAGGCACGTGTTGTTGAGATTTTTGTCACGGGAGAGTACGTATCAAAGAAGTTAATACCAAACTTCTGAGTGAACCCTTTAACTACTTGTCTTGCCTTATACTTCTAGATTGACCCATCTGGTCTAAGTTTATTTCTAAAGACCCATTTATTACTGATAGGTTTAAATCCTCTAGACAAGTCAACCAACTCCCAAGTGTGATTAGACATTATTGATTCTAGTTCATCATCAATAGCATTTCTCTAAAAACTAGCATCAATTGAACTTATAGCTTCATTATATGTCTTTGGATCCTCATTTAAAAGGAAAGATTGAGCTATAGGTTCGGTTATAGAGTCTAAATCACTAATTTCTGTAACAAAGGAAGTTATAAAATCTGGTCCAAAGGTAGTTGCTACCCTTTGTCTTTTACTTCTTCTATGCTCTAATTCAAACTTTAGAGTTTCCTTGACAGGAATACTAGAAGAAGTAGAAGTATGACTTTCTCGTTGTGTTTCAATATTTAATCTAGGTTTCTTAAGCGGAAAATGGCACTCAAAGAACACATCATCCCTAGATTCACAAATTGAGAAGTCATGTGTTGGGTTTTTAGGCACGCTCGAATCGATCACCGAAACCGTCAAGGAGGGTTGTAAATGTTTGGTGGTTGAATTGGCTAAAACCGAAATAAAGGTAGACAATTTGCACGATGATTTTAGAGTGGTTCGACTACTCAACCGAGTCTACATCCACTACCTTAGCACACCACTAAGGATTTCCCAATTCACTCAACAATGAATTCGTCCCCTTTTCCAGGCTCAGGAGGAAACCGTTACAACCCTATCTTTTGGACTTGGCTAAGATAGAACCAACTCTAGTTTTTCTCTCAAGGCTAAACTAGAACCTCTCCTTTTACAAGGGTAAAAAAATGTAAACAAATAAACCTCACAAGGTGGGTGTTTACACAATTTAGCTCACAAGAAAGAGTGAAGGATAAAAACAATAAAAAATCACTCTCTACAGACTATGTACAAGAGAATAGTAAAATAAAGATTTAGACTCTAATTCTCTTGACCATATTGCTTGGATGTTGTCTATTGCATTCTTCAAGTGTTCCAGCCTTCAATTTATAGTCCCAAATGAGTTTGTAGCCGTTTATAGCAGTTGGGAATATTGCCGTTTATAGCCGTTGGGAATATAGCCGTTTATAGCCGTTGGAATAGTACCATTTATGACCGTTGGAAATAGTATCATTTATGGCCGTTGGGAATAGTACCATTTATGGCCGTTGGGCTATTTCAAAATACACCGTATCGATACGGTTAGGCGTATCGGTACGGGTTTTGGCTACTGGAATTTTGGTAGTTTAAAAAACCTTTAAATATATTTTAAAACCATTCCAAAGCCTTTAAAACCCTTAAACATATTTTCAAGTTG
The DNA here is from genome assembly GCA_030270665.1 of Hibiscus trionum. Lineage (NCBI taxonomy): Eukaryota > Viridiplantae > Streptophyta > Magnoliopsida > Malvales > Malvaceae > Hibiscus > Hibiscus trionum. Next base: position 6,126,936 of record BSYR01000016.1, read on the forward strand.
TTTTTGACTAAAAACATATTTTAAATTCTTTTCAATTTAGTCCAAAACATTTTTCAAATATTATATCAAAACCTTAGTTCTACAATCTCCCCCTTTTTGATATAATAAAACCAACTTGAAAAATTTGTTTGGGATTCTCCCCCTTTAGCTTTAAAATTGTGAATAAGAGATTAAGATATGAAATCATATAAAGCTCCCCCTTATTCATTTGAAAATTCAATTTTTCAAACCATTTCTCCCCCTTTTTGTTATATCAAAAAGAATTTAAAATGACATTTAAGTTCAAGATAACATAGGAGGCAAAAAAAAATTTTGACACACTTAAAATTTTGGTTTAAAAAAAACTGGCTCCCCCTTACTCATTGCATCATATTAGGCTTAACAGATAATCCAAGACTTTAAACAAAAATTAGATAACCAAATGTATAAAATGAAGTAATTAAGCTTAGAGGTTACCCAATCTTCTTCTCATGTGTGATTTGAGCATTCTTTGATTTTGCTTTGCTTGCCATTGCTCCAACACACCTACAAAAGACATTCACTTGATTTTTGGTATCCAAATTGCTTTGGATCCATTTACGTTAGTCACAATGTCTTTAGTTCCCTTGGGAACCCATACTTGTCTAATCCTATAAGACTTTCTATTCCTAATAGGACAAGTATGTAAGGAATGACCATGATAATGGCAATGTGAGCATTTTGCCATTATGTGACAAGATGAATTATTGAAAACAATTTCTTTTTCTTTTGTTAAGCTTTCAAGCTTAACTTTCAAATCAAGATTTTCTTTTTCTAAAACATCTTTACTTGTTTTTGAAAACTCTAAATCATTTTTCAAAATTTCATTTTGGTTTTCAAAATCCACTTTTGTTTTTAAAAGAAAATCATTTTCAATTTCAAGTTTTGAAATCATTTTCTTAAATTTGGAATTCATGGTCTCAAATTCCAAAAATAATTCATCAAAAGCATCTTGTAACTCATCAAAAGAATATGAATTTAATTCATTTGAGTTAGAAGATACCTTAGGCTCCTCGAGAGCCAAAACACCATCCACCTTTGGATTGGAGAGAAGGTTTGCACATGATTGATCATCATCTTTCTTTTCTCCATTCTTGTTGCCATAAAGCTTCTCAAGTTTCTCCCATAATTCTTTGGCACTTTTGCATGTGGAGATTTTCTTGGAAACTTCTTCGTTAAGGCCACAATAGAGAATGTGCATCGCCTTGGTGTTTAGCTTTGCCTTCGTGTCGTTGGCACTCCTTTGCTTTTTCTTCTTCTTTGGAGCTTCCAAATACCCATCTTCAACGATGTCCCAAACCTCATAGTCTTGATACTTGATGAATAATTTCATGATATTTGCCCATTGGAAGTATGCTTCTCCTTTGAAGAGTGGAGGACACGAGATAGAGCGGCCTTCTTCAAATCTTGCCATTTTCTTGAACGGTTGGACTTCGAGCAATAGATCTTTACTCCCGGATGTTAGTCCTTCGATGGAGACGAGGCTCTGATACCAATTGTTGGGTTTTTAGGCACGCTCGAATCGATCACCGAAACCGTCAAGGAGGGTTGTAAATGTTTGGTGGTTGAATTGGCTAAAACCGAAATAAAGGTAGACAATTTGCACGATGATTTTAGAGTGGTTCGACTACTCAACCGAGTCTACATCCACTACCTTAGCACACCACTAAGGATTTCCCAATTCACTCAACAATGAATTCGTCCCCTTTTTCAGGCTCAGGAGGAAACCGTTACAACCCTATCTTTTGGACTTGGCTAAGATAGAACCAACTCTAGTTTTTCTCTCAAGGCTAAACTAGAACCTCTCCTTTTACAAGGGTAAAAAAATGTAAACAAATAAACCTCACAAGGTGGGTGTTTACACAATTTAGCTCACAAGAAAGAGTGAAGGATAAAAACAATAAAAAATCACTCTCTACAGACTATGTACAAGAGAATAGTAAAATAAAGATTTAGACTCTAATTCTCTTGACCATATTGCTTGGATGTTGTCTCTTGCATTCTTCAAGTGTTCCAGCCTTCAATTTATAGTCCCAAATGAGTTTGTAGCCGTTTATAGCCGTTGGGAATATTGCCGTTTATAGCCGTTGGGAATATAGCCGTTTATAGCCGTTGGAATATTGCCGTTTATAGCCGTTGGAAATAGTATCATTTATGGCCGTTGGGAATAGTACCATTTATGGCCGTTGGGCTATTTCAAAATACACCGTATCGATACGGTTAGGCGTATCGGTACGGGTTTTGGCTACTGGAATTTTGGTAGTTTAAAAAACCTTTAAATATATTTTAAAACCATTCCAAAGCCTTTAAAACCCTTAAACATATTTTCAAGTTGTTTTTGACTAAAAACATATTTTAAATTCTTTTCAATTTAGTCCAAAACATTTTTCAAATATTATATCAAAACCTTAGTTCTACATCATGTAAAGACATAAACCTGTATGCGACACTATTTGTAGCACATCCTATAAACGGTTTTAAAACCGATAGTGGTTTTCTTAAAGTCAGGCAAACCGACTTTTGCTAGACACCCCCACATTTCTAACATTTTTAAGATAGAAATAAATTCATAAGTGTTTTGAACAACGTGTAAACAAATACTCAATCATACTAGAGTAAAGTTTTTTATGAGTTTTAACCATAAAACGATATTTTAACAAACTCAAATCTTGTTTACACATGATTATATTCTCAAGGTTTTGTGAAATATTAATCATTAAGATTAGTGTACATAATCTCAAACGATTATGAAATTCCTTTTATCTCATTCAAAGAGAATTTTAACTTTCTCTTAATTCGAGAAATTATAAATATTATGCAAATATTTATGAAGAGTTTACAAATTTTCCTAGCAACAAGAAAAATTATCTCAAGTTTATTACAAGAGATTTCAACACAACTCTTAAGATAGATCATCTCTTTCCTTTCATCTACTTAGGAAAAGAACTCAAAGAGATTTAATTGCTACAACATACTTTTAGTAGCACTAAAGTCTATCATATTCTCATTCATATTATTCAGCATATTAGCCCTGAAGAGACCATCACATATTTTATTTACTATGACTAAATTTGGTATTCTGCTCAACCAAATTAATCTCAACTCTTTTAACTTCTACACTAAGTTTGAAGAGATCTTATTTGTCATAGTATTTTTATAAAAGTTAGCACATTAAAGAACAATGCACCAGGTAGGTTACCATGAAAGAGAGGTGGTGCACTAGGCATGCTTAAATATCAGGTCTTTGATAGAACTAATCCTAGACATGCATTTTCATAATGTTTTTCGATAAGCCATTTATGAAATTTCTCTTTCTTTAATTAAGGTCTCTTAAAGAATTATGCTTGATGCTTTTACTCACAATAGTATCTTATTAAGCATACACATTTTGGCTTACTATTACCTTACTCTTAGTCCTTATACTAGTAGTTTATCTCAGTCCATAACATATCCACTAAGTTTTAAAGGCTAACTTAAAGGCTCAATATAAATTCATGTATATAAAAGCATGAATTAATAGACAGGTCTAAATAATCTGACCTTATAGGTAGAACCACAATTTCAAGTAGACTTTGTTCATTCTCACCATTGCCTTCAACCTCTTCATAAGAATTAACATCTCTTTTGAATCTTCAAAATTCAAATGAAGATTATACATGATTAGTCTCAAAAAATAATTGCTAACAATAAAATTTAGAATAATTAACCGATAGTAATAGAGTTCTTATCTTTAGTAGCTTTCGTTAATCAAAACAACCATTGGATAAGAACATTTGATATGGAGAATTTTCTATTTCAACGTCATCATCTTCATACTTCTCCAAAATTGCGTTTGTCCTATTGTCTTTATAAATTTCTCAAAAGAAATTATTAGTACGACAACCACAATTATTTTTACTTTAAACAAAGGGCAAAATCAGCGTTTTTAATGACAAAAAGAACTGTTGCACATATATTATCACAAGTGCAACTATCATAGATTGTTTAACCAATATTTACATGTGCTTTCTAAAAGAAACAAATATTTTCATTCACCAAAATATAACATAATTAAAGATAATAATTATGTTTTCGGTTTCAACAAAATAAACCATGAAAGATATAACCACCGCAACAAACATTATTTAGATGGATTCTTTGGACAACCCATATTGCTATATTATCTTACAAAGCTAAGATAATTTGAATAAGCATTATAAAGCCTACTATATCCGTTTTAATCCATATATAACAGCCACTAAACACATTTGAAGTTAGCTGGTTTACCCTAAAATGTTTGGATTGCTGATATTAATGCATAAAAAATGAGTAACAACAACCATCAAATTAAAGCACTTTTAAGATAAAACTTTAACCGTGCTACTCATTATTTTAGCGTTTGGGTTCCAAATATTAATGCATAAATATTCATTAATCATGAAAGTAATGCTTGAATAACTTCAAAAACCAAATAACAACCAAGACAATTCATAATTGTACTTACTGTCGCAAACCTGCAAAATTCCTTCTTTATCCTTGGTAATCGATGTGAAAACATATATTGCCTTATTGCTTACGAGTCTTTATTACTCTTTATGTGGTGTATAGTTGGTTTCTATCACTATACTTGTACTTTCAAGGCCATAGTAACATATCACATGAACTGGTTTTCTCAACCAATAATAAATCGTAGCATAAATACCTCAACTATTTTGCTCTTGATTTACCATGCTCCTGAGTATTGTGTTTCAAAGACACAATCTCATGTAGCGTCATATGTATCCAACTTAACACAATTCGTACGCATCATTTGCAGTATAATAATTCGCTTTTAAATTGTTGGAAAAATAGACTACTGCAAAACGAGGCGTTAGCACTGACTGAAAAATAATAAAATAATTAAACGAAACCAAACCGTGTCGTGGTATTAACCACTGCCTTAGAAGCGAATTCGCCCCGATGTGTGTAATCGCTACAATGGACGAACGACCCCCTGAAGTTAGCACGGCTCTCCAAATTTCGTACACCCGAAAGATGGAGCGGACTCTGATGGTACTACTATTCTCTCAACTCAAAATCAACACTCATGGTAGGTTTATAAAAACCAAAGAAAATGTTTCTAAAGCAAACTCTATTGCTTAGGTATACCTCAAATGAGTGAAATAGCCCACTATTTATAGACTAAATATTGAGGGCAAAATCGTCATTTCCACATCACAAATTAATTCTATTACTAATAGAATTAAATATCATTATTATATGAGTTATATTTTGAGTATTAACAACAATTTCTACACCTTCGGACCCATCAGCTCTAGAGACCACTACACTGAAACAAGATGGCCATCAAGTTCGACTGAGCTCGCAGCCTGACAGCCGAGCTACCACCTGCTAACCCATCAATAGTCATTATTAGGCATGACACGATCTCGTCAAGCATCACTCCATCTACAGCAACAAGGGGCTATAAATAACCCCAAGACCGAAGATAAAAAGACGGCTAGTCTTTCCACCCTTTCTCTCCTCTCCATATGACTGTGATCACTCTTTCTACACTATTTGCGGCTCAAGGCCTCAAGTCAACTAGGGGTGAACCGGCTGACTCTACTGCCGACCACTGTCTATTGTGGCTCTCCGCCCGTCTCACAACGGGTAAAGCACCAAGTCTCGTCTCCAAACTTTCTTTTAAATACAGTCTCCATCTCCTTATTAGGTGTCGCCTAAAACCCACATCAACCGTATGTTTTGATCATGTTAAAGTATTGTTGATTGTTGTGGAAATCAAAAATAGAAAATGGCAGCGCTAATTGTAATGTTTCTTTTATTATGTTATGTGTTGTATGTGAAAGTGAACTATAAGTTAATGTGATAAGTGTAAAGGACAATTTTTTTATCTCTGAATCATGAGTAATCGAATTATTAGTTATTAATTTAATTTTAAGTACAATTGACATCTCATATAATATATAGCTTTTTCGGTAAGAGTTATTAAGAGAAATTGACTACATAAACATTATGTCTCAGCGTGGCCACGTTCATTCACGTATGTATATATAGACACTAAATAACCATGGGACTAAACTAAAGTGTTTTTTTTAAGGAATCAATATTAATCTAAAATGCTATGAAATGAGTCTTGCGTTAAATGGGGTAAATAAGAAAACAATGCTAGGCATTTATGTTCATCTCTTACTCAAATGTGATTTATCATATGTTCTGACTTATTTTTTTAACTTACTTGTTAGCAAGCGACTATCTCATTGAATTTGGTTTTGTTAGATCCAATTTGTTTCTTTTTAGTGTCTTTATGTATGCTCTAACACTAAATAATTAAACTTTACTCTAAATTCTAAATGCTAAAAATTAAACCCTATACCCGAATCTTAAACTCTTACCCTATTTTTTAGTATTGAGATATACATAGATGCACCAAAAATGGGGCAACGAGACTTTTTGATCAATTCTCGAGTCTTGTGCCGCAATCTTTTATCGTTTCACCGTAAATTCAGTCGACCAACGATCAAATTATTTTAAGATGGAGAGCACAAAGGACCCTACAATTTAAGGAGTAAAAAAATAAGATTAATTGTATGTTGAGTCTATAAGAATTTTAATATTTTATTTAAAAATCATTGAAAATTTAATGGTGTGTAACATTAGGGGTGTGCGTCGTCTGTTGTAGACTCATCCATTAAAATTACATGTATTCTATGGTGGTTGATGAACATGTGGTTCACATTTAATAAAAAAAATAGACTTAAAACGAATGAAGAATTGGAGAAACAATAAATTTATGAACCAAGTCATAAAATAATTAAATTACTTAATGAATACCAAAAACGACATTTTAATATTTAATTTTTCGAACTTTTAAAATTCAAATTCGACTCCAACTTAAAATCCGAACAACTAATTTCAATCGACTTCAATAACATGATTAAAAAACCGACGTCTTGCTCACCCCATGGAGACTGTTCAGTTTCTACAGAAAATAAAATATCTTGGTTCAACAGGAAGTTATAATAATGAACTAAAAGTAATGTCAAATATTCCCGTGTGACATACAGTGCGGTTAAAACTAGATGACCTCCAACACAAGTTTTTACCTAAGGTAAATTTAAACTTAAATTCTTATCCAGTTGGTAAGAACCTAAATTATAACATATTTTTTACTCGGTTGATAAAAATTTCGGTTCTACCTAAACTATTATCTAGTTAATAAGAATTTTTGTTCTACTTAAATTATTATCCAGTCCTACATAAATCCTTACCAAAATGATAAAAAAATTATATTGGCCGCATTTTAGCCGCAGCTAAAGGTGTCGCACCTTAGCATGTCCACAAATATTCATTCTAAAGTACTAATAAAAATTCTATACAATTAACGTTTTAGGGGGATTCAGAAGATTCGGATATTCACGTGGATTGTTTGTTGTGGTAAGTTGATGACTAATGCGGAGCGCGTTTGGAGGCATTTGTCTTTGGATAGTAGTTGCGTATTTTGCCATGCGTTAGTGGAAGATATTCATCATGTGCTTTGGTCATGCCTCGCGGTATTCTCTATTTGGCAATGTGTTGTGCGGCACGATAGGTTGGATGAATTCATGTCTTTGGAGTTGAAGGAATGGATCGTCTTGAACGTTTCCAACCCGTCTTATTTTGTGTCTCAACTTTCAGATTGAGATCTTTGGTTTGGGGCGAAAATTTGGAACTTATGGTTACATCGTAATGCAGTGATTTTCCACAATCCAATTGAGGATCACGGGGGGATTTTGCGAGGAGCAGGCGGCTCGTGGAGCTTACCCTTGCTGCTGCAGCAAAGTCGATCGTGGAAGCTCAGTCGAGAATGTCTAGGTCGAGCATGGATGTGGTGTGGGTGCCGCCGGATGTAAGTTGGGTTAAGATAAATACGGATGGGGCACAGAATAGTGTCGATGGTGCTGCCGCTTGTGGTGGAGTGGCTCGTAATAGTGCGGGGAACTGAATTTTTGGTTTTAATAAATGTTTGGGAGTATGTTATGTTATGAATGAGTTATGGGGGAGTGTTCTTAGGACTTGAGTGTGCTTGGCATCGGGGTTTAAGGAAGATTGTCATTGAGACAGATAGTATGGATGCGTTTCATTTACTGACGATTACAAATAATAGTTTTTCTTTTTTTTGGGGGGGGGGGAGTTGTTCTTTACTCCATTATATTAAAGAACTACTTGACAGTCTGTAGGAAGTTTCTTTTCGTGGTTGTTAAGCGTTCGGCGAATCAGGTTGCAGATCAAATTACTAAGATGGATGTTTAGAAAGACTATTTTCCGAGTTTTCGAAGATGTCCCTGCTGCACTAGTTGATGTGGTTCAGGCGAACGTGCATGGGAATGTTGGCTAAGGGTGTTCCATGCAACGTTGGTGATTGGTAGTGAGCTTGAGTTTGTTTTGGTGTTTTATTTTGTGTTTACTTTATGAGTTGGTGATTGGTTGTGAGCTTGAGTTTGTTTTGGTGTTTTATTTTGTGTTTACTTTATGAGTTTGTTTTGAACATTTTAGTATATCTCGGGGTACTCTTTTTTTCCATTTAGGTTTATAGAGGTTTTTAACGAGGCCTCGGTGTACTATTCTTTCCTTTTTTACCGAAAAAAATTCTATACAATTAACAATAGAATCATTGCCTTTGTTACAAGTTTTAAGGCATAAAATTAAAACAAACGTTAAGTGCAAACCCCAGGTAACTCATTTAGTCCCCCAGGGGTATGAACTCGGAGCATGAGTATGTAATTTTGATCCTCTAATTGCCTTCCAAATAAAAATAAATCTTGAAAAATTGAACATATCCAACTCGGACGCGTATTCGTCTCCGACACATGCTCAAATCCAATTCCAGGTAAAATAGGGCCCAGGTTAGTAAAATGTGGTAGAAATTGTCATTTCTAGGACAACTAAAAGAATATAAAGACATCCTCAGTCACCAGTCACATGTTGAAAAGATGAGCACAAAAAAGATATGCATTTCCACCACATTTCATTCTCATTCACCATAACTAGATAGTCAAAGAATAGTTTAAAATTTCCTGCACACATACATGCATGCATATATACATACCTTATAGTTGTCAACGAGTCTGTGGGTGTTTTACGCGCACATGCAGAAATGGCAGTACTGTAAAGACAATTTGTTTAACTTAACCAGTACCAGCGATCTTAAAAGCTGATAGCATTAGGTAATCAATTCAAAGTGAAAACGATAATCCAAAAGGAAATGCTTTCAATTAACATGGAAAAAAGATGACAACCGTATGCTCCCCAAAATACTTAATACACATCTTATTAGTGTAACTGATGTTAATTCCTAACTGAAAGCATAACAATTCCCTACGAAATTTGAAAGTTAGTCGCAACAGAGGATGCCATCAAAGCACAAAAAAAGAACAATTCCTGATACTAAGGGAAGAACATTATGAGGGCATAGAAATATAGCAAAAGGTTCCACAATAACATTTACTGTATTCTTTTATTAAACAGTCTGCAAAGATGGAGGAGGACTTTACAAAAGCAAGGTATCAACCACTATTTGCACCCGAATAGATGCAAAAGAAAGGAAAACTAATGACTACAGCTGAAGAAACACTCAGAAGGCAAGCATTACAAATGAAGCAAATCGACCATAATGCATGTAAGACCTTGTTCAAATACGGAAGCAGTCAATCGGAATTTCACAAAACGATTGATTCTAACTTCTCACCAAACAAAAAATGAAAAAGAACGGATGGAAAAAGAAGTTTGTAATACATACTGTACAGCAAGGCTGCCTATATTTCCCAGAATGCTTATTCCTAACTTGCCTGAACGGAAGAAACAGCTGACGTGATAGCATCTTCAAGTTTAACCTGTGCACCTTTTGAACCATCAGAAGCAGAAGTAGCTCTTTCGACAGCAGTGCCTTCTTTATTACCATCATCCAAGCAGACCACTTGAGCAAAACTCTTGGACATTTTCTTTATGAAATCGTTGGATAATGTAATGGTATTTCTACGGTTACTTTCTCCAACAACCCCCACAGACATGAGGCTTGCTTGTTGTCTAGCCTTATGCTCCTGCATGGCTTTCTGTCTGTCCTCATAGAAGTCAAAATCATCCAGGATTGACACATTAGTTTCGTAACTTTTAAATATGTTCAACATCTCAATTCCTTGTTCCAGTTTCACCTGCAAAATTTGATCACCACAAGAAAGCAAAATAATTGGTGTCAGTGAAAAATCCTCAATTAGAAAAAACATAAAAGAAATACTCAGAACGAAGTAAGAAAAAGCATGAAGAAAATCAGAAATCAAATGTCACATCATCTATGGAAAAGGAACAAAGGTCTTAGTTTTAGTAGGAAAGCACTAAAAAAATAACTGGTGGGATAATATCCTCAATTGGGAGATCGATGGGAGGAGAGGGTAAGGATCAGATTATAAATTGATAATCTCAGATTCAGTACACAGCAATAAAGGGCTAAGGGTAACCCTTGGTAAGAGAACTATCAGTATCACCTCAATCCAGAGGCTCAATTGGGGAGGACAAGTTAACAAACTTCTTCGATTCTTCTATTTTCAAAATGATTTATCAACAAAGGGAAAATATCCCATGCACTAGCTGTGGAAACTTTTTGTTTCCACAAGCGCCCTAATTTTAGGGTTTATGAACTTAGTTTAGGGGTTTAGGTTTAGGGGTTTATAATTTAAGGATTGTGGTTAGAATTTAGGGTTTATAGTAAGAGTTTAGGGTTTAGATAATAGGGTTTAGGGTAATATGTTAAGGATTTAGGTTTTAACCTATAAACCCTAAATTCAAACCTGATTCCTAAATTCTAAGCACATAAACCTAAACCCCTAAACTATGAACCATAAACCGGAACTCTAACCCCTAAAATTAAGGCGCTTGTGGAAACAAAAAGTTTCCACCGCCACTGCACGGTATAAGCACCCTTCAACAAAACCAAGATTTTCCCAGACGGAGAAGGAATAGGGAAACTGTTCTAAGTAGTTCAAAATTTTAATTCAGCCAGTGATACCAATACATCCTACTTCAAAAGAGCATCAAATAATAAAGTCTCTCCTCCTGACTCTAATGTTAATGTCTAAACTGGACCTGGAAACCTGTGTATTGTATCATGTCCACGCTATGTTCCCATGTCATAATCTTTGCTTAAGATGTTATATATTTATATAAAAATTTGGCACATTAATAATTAGTATTATATAGATTTTGACACATTCATATATTAATGTTGTGTTAATGTATTTTTCATGTTGTGCTTCTTGTAGTATTTTAATTACTTTCCCGTGTCGTGTAATCATATATAATGTCCAGTATTGCCTGGTCTAGTCTAAACTAAAATGTAGTTCAACAATCTGAAGGTCAGAAGACTTTCAAATGAATGAACTCTTTCTCATTTATAATAGATGGTCATCTGAAATTGTACCTCCTGAGTGTCTCTACTGTTAGTCACCGGCTTATTATCGTTATTTTCCAGCACAATGTGACGGAACTGACTGTTTGGAACATCTTTGATAATATGCCATTTGACAGGGAACTGACCAGTCCATTTATCTTGCTGCCAGTAATCCACACTCTTGTCAAAATCAACAGGCCCAACCATTTCAGCAACCCCACAGAAATGAGCACTAGCATTCACCTGCAACAATTGTAACATACAAATTAGTGAGCTAGTTATCAGCCGAGATGAAGAGGCAAAAAGGAACGTGCTGAAAGCTATGTTACTTGGACTTGGGTCTGAGTGTTGTGTATGGGTATGTGTCCAACACAGATAACTTTAAAAAAGTCACTTGTATTGAAGGATCTTTCAAGAGACATATCCCCATACCCATCACGGACTCGAGTACTTCATGGAAAATGAGAAGCCATAACAACATAGGCTGAAAGTATTACAGAAGAATGGACAATGACATTGTAAGAATTATAGTTTCTTTCAATAGGAATAGGGCTTTAATATCATGTTAATAGTAACTCCTAGTCTAATTAGAGTCATAGGTATAAATACAAAAAAACGGGAAGTGTCTGCTAATCAGCAACAGAAAGAATACAAATAAACCATCGATACAGGAGACATTAAATTTGTAACTGAATTCTAAGCCAAGAATACTGCAATTACTACATACCACCTATACCAAAGGGTGCCGTTACTCAGAACCAAAAGAAAACAAGCATATGATAGGGGCTGCAACAAATGCAACAACAAAATAAATCGGTGAAATGGCTTGATCAAAAGAAAAGGACACCTTAGAACCTGGCATGTTGAATAACAAACAACAATGACATGAATGAGACCAAGCATAAAAGAACATTGTTTTTTCTAAAATATATTTACCGAAAAGAAAAGAAACACTGGGCAACCGACTTTGTTCTCCTTGGCCTCACGATAAGCGGCATCCAATTTTTTGCTACCATTAGGTGTGCTAGCCCAGACACCGTATTTGATACTCTTGTGAACATTATCTTCACTATATGACTTGATTATCAAGAACTTAGCATCCTTGTAATCAGTAGTGAAATCTTGCCTGTTGTATGACTTGTCATGAATGTTAACTGAAGATTTGTTACTTATATTTTCATCAATGGAAGAATTTTGTTCTACTATGATTTGGTTCTTAGGTTTTGAGGCCCTAGGTCCTCGGTTTTGCTCATTAAGAATATCCAGAGCACCATTACAACCAAAAAGAGATATGTCACTGTCCCTTCCTCGTTGTCTGTTACTATCAAGAGATGGCCAGCCCCTATTGTTTGCTCCCAAACTAGGACCTGAAGCACTTCCAAAACCAAGGCCTTGATTGAGACCACTCTGCAGGTAGCCTCTGTTATAGGAGTTCATACCAGATCCAAATTGATAAAATGACCTTTGCTGCCGAGATGCCTGAAACAGAATAAAAAGGACTCAAAAACTACAATAAACTCTGTACAAACATTTCACTTCTTGTATAAAATTTAAAAGTAAATGAAGAGAATTATATGGGATTAGATCACCATGATCATCTGTTATGGAAGCTAAGAATTGAAATAGAGGCATGAATTTAGAGGTTATCCAACTTCAAAAGATATAGTTTGCTTATAAATGTTAGAATCAGAATTCCCATGAAAAATGTAACTGTAAGTTTAGTCGAACTAGAATAGTTATTGTAATAAAACTATGTTGTATAGGTTTAGTTAAAGTCAAACTCCTAAGACTAGAGTTAGAAGTTAATAATTAGTAGGACTCCTAATGTAACTAAAAGTCCTAGTCTATAAAAGTCTATAAACCTTTGTAAGTTTATTCATTATTTAATCGAAAGAAACAGAAACACATCATGTTTTTCTTCATGGTATCAGTCTAAATTCGATCCTATCGGAATTTTTTTTTCTCTTTTCCTCTTCAATGGATAATCCGACTTCATCTAGAGGCTTCACCAAACAACAGATGGTACAACTGCAACAACTGTTCGGCAGATTCACCGGGAGCAGTGCAGGAAATCTAGCTTTCGCAGTTCACTGATTCTGAGTGTTTTTTACGGGCACTGGACTTCAAAAAGAGGATTGGCAATGCTCGCTTGCAGAATGGTTTATATGTTCTTCACAGTACAAGAAATTCTAAACCTTCATCTTCTATATTTTGTCTTACTTCCTTAGGACAGTCTGATGTTATGTTATGGCATTTTAGGTTAGGCCACCCAAATTTCTCCTATCTTGCAAAATTTTTGCCTCAATTATTTGTAAATAAAAAACCTTCTTCCTTTAAATGCCATATCTCTCAACTTGCAAAACAAACAAGACAATCTTACTTACCCTCTACTTGCAAACCCTCACATCCTTTTTCTCTTATCCACAGTGATGTTTGGGGTCCTCCTAAAGTGAAGAATATTACCGGTAGCAGATGGTTTGTGACCTTTATTGATGACAATAGTAGAACCACTTGGACTTATCTCTTGAAAGAAAAATCTGAAGTGACTAGTGTTTTTGAGAGATTTTACAACATGGTCAAGACCCAATTTAATTCTAAAATTCAAATCTTTAAATCGGATAATGGAGGAGAATTCTTTACTAAATCTTTAGGTGATTTTTTCAAGGAAAAAGAGAGTACAGATTGGTTCTTGTGTTGATACTCCCCAACAGAATGGAGTCACAGAAAAGAAAAATAGGCATCTACTAGAGTTAACCCGAGCCTTATCGTTTACCCACAATGTTCCTACATATCCATGGGGAGAAGCCTTATTAACTTCTACATTGAAGAAAGATAGGTTTGTACAGAGAAAGAACAGTTTTTATTCTCTGTGTATTTTCACTTAAAAAGAAATTTACGCATTACAAAAAACAGTCTTTTAAAAAGACTATATAAGTAATTTGATCTAAGTAGGACTACTTTAAAAAACATTATCTCTAAGTAAGATAAGACTAAGAGTTAGACTTAATCTAAACTACATTATCTCTAAGTAAGATAAGACTAAGAGTTACACTTAATCTAAACTACTGACTTAGTACCATTACACTAAAACTCTTCTATTTACACTGTTAACAACCTACACTCCCCCTCAAGCTGGTGAGTATACGTTGTAGAGTCCCAGCTTGGATGTAAACTCGTCGAAGGTGCTTCTTGGAAGGGCCTTGGTGAGAACATCAGCTAGTTGGTCTTTGGTAGGTACAAAATTGAGTTGAACTTCTCCATTATTCACCTTTTCTGAGATAAAGTGTCTTTCTATCTCAATATGCTTAGTTCGGTCATGATGAACTGGGTTTTTAGCAATGCTCATGGCAGATTGACTATCACTTTGTAGCTTAATTTTCTGGCTACACTCAAAATTTAATTATGAAAGTAGTCTTTTCAGCCAAATTCCTTCACAAATTCCGAGAGCTAAAGCTCTATATTCGGCTTCAGCACTACTTCTTGCTACCACTGATTGTTTCTTGCTCCTCTATGTCACAAGATTACCCCAAACAAAAGAGCAATAACCACTTACTGATCTTCTGTCTGTTAGTTCTCCAGCCCAACTAGAATCAGTAAAAATCTTTATAGTTCTGTCATCACTCTTCTTGAAAATTAGGCCATGTCCGGGGGTAATTTTAAGGTACCTTAGTATCCTATGGACTGCATCAAGATGCTCTTCCCTCGGATCATACATATGTTGGCTTACAATTCCAACAAAAAAAGCAATGTCAGGTCTAGTCAAAGACAAGTAAATTAGCTTACCTACAAGTCTTTGGTATTGCTCCTTATTCACAGGAACACCCAATTTCCTCCCTTCTTGGTTTGAAGTTGATGTCCATAGGAGTTTCTATGGGCTTGCATCCCATCATTCTTGTTTCTGAAAGTAGATCAAGGATGTACTTTCTCTGATTAATGACAATCTCAGCTCGAGATCTTGCAACTTCCATTCCAAGAAAATATCTGAGATTTCCAAGGTCTTTAGTTTCAAACTCTTTGGATAATATTTCCTTCAAATTATCTATTTCGACAACATCATTTCCAGTGATGATAATGTCATCGACATAGACAATTAAGATGGCCCTTTTTCCATTCGGTCCCATTTTTACAAACAATGTGTGATCAGTCTGACACTGTTTATAAACATTCTTTATAACAACTTTGGTGAACCTCTCGAACCAAGCCCTTGGAGACTGTTTTAGGCCGTATAATGATTTCCTTAGCTTGCAAACTTTCTGCTCACAACCCTTCTCTTCCATCCCTAGAGGTATTTGCATGTAGACATCTTCCTCTAGGTTGCCATTAAGGAATGCATTTTTAATATCTAACTGGTGAAGTTTCCAGTTTTCATTTACAGCTAAGGATAATAGAACTCTTACTGTATTTAATTTTGCAACAGGGGCAAAAGTCTCTTGATAATCAATCCCAAAAGACTGTGTAAATCCTTTTGCCACTAACCTCGCCTTGAATCTCTCCACACTCCCATCAGAATTATACTTCACAGTAAATACCCACTTGCAGCCAACAGTCTTCTTTCCTTGTGGTAACTCGGTCAATGTCCAGGTCCCATTGCTTTTGAGAGCCTCTATCTCATCTTCTACAGCCTTTCTCCATTTAGGATCCCCCAAGGCTTCCTCAACAGTTTGTGGAATCTGGATGCTGTCAATTTTTGTTGTAAAAGCTCGAAAAGAAGGCTGTAATTTTCCATAAGCAATAAATCTCTGTATAGGATGATTAGTGCACTTCCTTACACCTTTCCCCTGAGCAATAGGAAGGTCAATATTATCAATAGAAGGAATAAGAACAGTATCATTAACCACTTCCTTACCAGGTAACTCATTACCTTCCAGATTTTCAAAGGCAACAAGATTAAAGTCAAGTTCTTGGCAAAAACCAGGCTGTATGGCAGACTGCAATATTGGCCTTTTTCTCCTCTTGTAGACACTGATTTCTCCTCTTTCATGCGCATTATTTTGAGTTCCTTGAGGGGTTTTAGGGAGCCTCAAATTAGGAGAAGGTAAAGGTGTTGGAGTGGTATGTGTATGTGTTTTAGGAGAGGAAAGAGGTGAGACAAGATTCTGCACAGCAGTAGGCTGTGAAGATGAATTTTGAATCTGATTTTCCTGAGTTTGCACAACAGTGGGCTGTGAAGGATAATTTTGAGTCTGATTTTGCTGATTTTGCACAGTAGTAGGCTGTGAAGGATAATTTTGAGTCTGATTTTGCTGATTTTGCACAGTAGTAGGCTGTGAAGGTGGTGTTTGGAACTGTAAAGGCTGTATAGGTGTAGGCTGAAATTCAAATAGAGTCTCCCCCTGAATTTCAGAGAAGGTAAAATAAGGTCTAGTTTCGAAAAAAGAAACATTCATGGAGGTATAGGTCTTTTTAGTAATGGGTGAGTAACACTTGTAGCCCTTCTGAGTAGAGGAATAACCCAAAAATACACATTTTATGGACCTCGAATCTAACTTACCCGTGGATGGATGATGATTATACACAAAAGCTGTACACCCAAACACTCTCAAAGGTAAATTGCATGCTATGGGTTTAAAATGAGGAAAAAATTGAAGAAAAACATCTCTAGGAACTCGAAAATTTAAGGGTTTACTAGGCATCCTATTGATAAGATGGGTAGCAGTGAGAACAGCTTCTCCCCAAAGGTATTTAAGAACATTGGTAGAAAAAAGTAAGGATCTAGCAACCTCTAAAAGATGTCTGTTTTTTCTTTCGGCAATCCCATTTTGCTGGGGTGTTTCAACACAAGAGGTAAGGTGAACAATGTCTTTGGTTTGGAAAAAAGATCCCAAGGTTTTAGTAAAAAACTCACTCCCATTGTCACTATGAAACATTTGGATTTTAGTGTGGAATTGAGTTTCAATCATAGCAGCAAACTTTTTAAAAATCCCCTCAACCTCAGATTTTTCTTTCATTAGGAAGGTCCATGTAATCCTAGAGTGGTCATCAATAAAGGTTATAAACCATCTAGCTCCATTGACATTTTTTACTTTCGAAGGGCCCCAAATATCACTGTGTATAAGTGTGAAAGGATGAGAAGATTTATAAGTGGATGCAGGGTATGTTGATTTAGCTTGTTTGGCAATCTGACAAATATCACATGAAAAAAACTTTGAATCTTTATTACTGAATAATCGAGGGAACAACTTGGCAAGATAAATAAAATTGGGATGACCTAACTTAAAGTGCCATAACAAAATATCATTTGAGTAATCGAAAATACTCTGTCCTAAGATAGAAGTATGAAAAGAGAGGCTTTTATTTGCTTGTCCCTGAACAGGAGTTCCTCCTTGAAGAATGTAGAGTCCTCCATACAGCCTAGCGTTGCCAATCACCTTCCCCGAATCCATCGCCTGAAATTCACAAACATTGAAAGCAAACTTAGTTGTACGGTTAAGATCTTTCGAAAGTTTGCTGACAGATATGAGATTGCAAGCCAACTTTGGTACATATAACACAGAATTTAGATTAATATTCTGATTGAGTTTAACTGAACCACTTCCTGCAATTTCGGAGAAGGAACCATCAACAGTTTTGATGTAGGAAGGAGAACTCAATTTTTGAAGACTTGTAAACAAAGAAATGTCCCCTGTCATATGGTCAGAAGCCCCAGAATCGACAATCCAAGTGGAGTTATTACCACGATTCACCAAGCTCACAAAGGAAAGATTACCTGCATTAGAATGCAGGGCTATATTGCTTGCTGCTGTCATCTGACCAAAAAATTTATGGATGCTGATTTTGGATGGACCAGCTTCAGAATTAACTTCAGAACTCTCGATGCCAGCCATGTAAGCAAGGTTTATTGTTTAGGATCGACAAGAAACCTAATCTGATACCAAGAAGAAAGATAGGTTTGTACAGAGAAAGAACAATTTTTATTCTCTGTGTATTTTCACTTAAAAAGAAAATTACGCATTACAGAAAACAGTCTTTAAAAAGACTATATAAGTAATTTGATCTAAGTAGGACTACTTTAAAAAACATTATCTCTAAGTAAGATAAGACTAAGAGTTAGACTTAATCTAAACTACATTATCTCTAAGTAAGATAAGACTAGGAGTTAGACTTAATCTAAACTACTGACTTAGTACCATTACACTAAAACTCTTCTATTTACACTGTTAACAACCTACATACATATCTATGGGGAGAAGCCTTATTAACTTCTACATATTGTGACGCCCCTAGAGATTCACACCGTCGGGGACGTGCGGCCTTAGACGCTTTGACGCTAACTGGTCGAACTCTTGCGCCTAAGTAAGCCTTAACCACGCCTTTGCGAGTACTTCAGCTCGACAACGGCTCGGACAAGCCCTCAAGGCTTCGAAAGATGCGGAAGCGCTTTAAGCACAAGTGTGGCTACGCCTAGCCACTCGAGAGGCAACGATCACAAAGAGAACTAAGCTCGAAAGCTTTAGCAACAAGAACAACTGAAAGAAAGAAGAGCAAGCTCCCACCTGTGTCTCCACGAAGTCTGGCCCCCTTTGCATCGAACCTCCCACCTTGGAGTTCTTTGCGCGCATCGGCACTTCTGCCACGAAGTCCGTTGCTCCACTATGCATCAGCCCCTTTTCCACAAGGTCCGCTGCTCCTCGTTGCATCCGCCCTTCTGACTTGAAGTTTGGTGCACTCTTCTTGCATCGATCCTTCTTCCTCGAAGTTCGGTGCTTCTTGCGTCGGCGCTTCTTACCCGAAGTCCTTCGCTCCCCCACCTTGCCCATGGGTGGTCTCTCCAAAGTCCCAATGTCCCTCAACGGCTTGGCCATACTCGGCCCTTTTCTAATGTTGGTCTTTGAAGAAGTGCTTGTCACATGAGCACCCTCGGCTTGTTTTTCCTTCGGCACTCTGCTAGCTTTGGCCTCTGAAGGAGTGTATTTCACACGAACACCCTCGGCTTTCTCTACCTTCGGCTCTACTATGCTCATGGCCTCTGAAGCAATGTTCTTTTCCCCAAGAACATCCTCGGAAACTTTTACCTTCGACCCTCGCTTCACCTTGGTCACTGTGGCCATGTTTCTCCCAGGAACATGCTTGTTGGACCCCTTTGTAGTCTTCTTGGACATGGGTTCTTTCTTCTGCTCTCGGTCTACCTTGGCCTTGGCAGAACTCATCGAATCACGTTGTGAGGCCTCGGTCATCTTGGGCTCACCCAACACCTTGGTTGGCTCGACTCGATCTGGGCATCCTCGCAACTTGTGTGGCCCCTTACAATGGTAGCACTCTAGTTGCGTCTTCATCACCCTCGGCTCAACTGCTTTGACACTCGCTGTCTCACCGGGTCTCGATCCTGGTTTGGCTACTTTGACAGACATTGTCGCACCATGATCCCTCCTTGGTTGACTCACGATGGCACAAAGGTATGCTACTTCTCCTTTTGGCTCGCCTTCACTCTTGATGAGGGCAGCAAGGCGGTTCTTCTCGGGACAGTCCCTGATCACATGAGATCCGTCACAAAAGTAGCATTTAATCTTTTTGCTCACCTTCTTAGTCGGCACGGGCTTAGTCTCGCCAATCCCATCGTCACTCGTCGTGGGCTTGAGCGTCTCCTTGCTAGTGGCCTTGTCATCCGCAAGCTCACTTCGCAACTTGGCCGCATCCTGGGCCTCTGAATACAACTGGGCCTCACCTTGCTCTATTGCAAGCTTTATCCCCGGTCTAAGTCCCTCTAAGACGGTCTTGAGCAATCCCCATTCCCTCGTTGCAACCTTGCAACTGAGTAGCTCTTCCTTGAGCTCATTCATCTCGATCCGCAAAGCCTTCACCTCGGCTTCGCAAGCATTACTCCCTCGAACGGCCTCCAACTCGTTGCGGACTTGTTGCATCTCGTCCTTGAATCGATCCTCCATGGATTCTACTTTTTCAAGGGGGGACTCGAAAACACCTTGAGTCTCCTTTGTTCCAAGCTCGGATTCCTCAAGCACAACGATCCTTTTCTCCAACGATGTTGAGACTTTCTCCAAGTTCTCTTGAAGGGTATCATCCGTGTGGCAGAGCTCACCGTAGAAATTGCGGAGCTTCTCATGAACAATGTCTACGACTTCATCCTTGATGGAGTCCGTGTTTCTAACAACCATCTTTGCCACTCCCCCTAGGTGGTTCACCTGTGAACTAAGAGAGGAAATTCTCTCGTCAAATTCACCAAGAGTACTTCTTACCTCGCTCAAAGTCAGTCGTCTCCAATACTCTGCACCACGGCACTCTTTGCCTTGTGTGGAAGCATCATCTCCTTGTTTCGCCATCTCGATCACCTCTTTGCCACGAACTACTTCGAAGCAAACTCTCGTCTATGTCAAGATAGACTCGAACGCAAGCCCCTTCGACTCGCTCTGATACCACTTGTCACGCCCCTAGAGATTCACACCGTCGGGGACGTGCGGCCTTAGACGCTTTGACGCTAACTGGTCGAACTCTTGCGCCTAAGTAAGCCTTAACCACGCCTTGCGAGTACTTCAGCTCGACAACGGCTCGGACAAGCCCTCAAGGCTTCGAAAGATGCGAAAGAGCTTTAAGCACAAGTGTGGCTACGCCTAGCCACTCGAGAGGCAACGATCACAAAGAGAACTAAGCTCGAAAGCTTTAGCAACAAGAACAACTGAAAGAAAGAAGAGCAAGCTAGAGTAAATGCCTCGGAGTCTTATTACTCTCCCTCAAATGAGAAGATGAATGAAGAATGAGTTTCTGAGTGATTACAAATGAGGGGAGGAGCTCTCTATTTATAGTTGAGCTCACTCCTAACCAATGGTCAAGATCGATCTACACGGATGGCCAGGATTAACCTACCATCTTTACAAAGATTACACTATCTAAGGAAACTAAATCATATCTCTATCTAATTACATCAATTGATAGAGTTCTTTCCTCGGATAGCTGATCACACCTTATATGGCAAGATTCTCCCACAATCTTATCTGATATGTTGTCACTTGCCTTTTCTGAAAAGCTGATGTGATCGGGCTCTCTAGCATTCTCCAAGTGTTGGGCCCGGTCTTGTGAACATGGCAAGCCCGTTGGTTCCCTCTCAACTACTTGGGCGGATTCATGTGCCAATGTCCCTCGTTGGGCCAAGTCTGTTCTACTTGGCAAGCTCGGTGCTCTACACCCATCACCATGGGCGGACTGATGCGCTACTCTCTCGGACTGGGCCAAGTCTTCTAATTGTCTTGGCAAGCCCGCTGTCCAACGTTGAACAACTCCCACGGATCCTTGTGCCCTCGTCTTGGCTTGGACCAAGTCTGATGTACTTGGCAAGCCCAATGTCCCGCATGGAACATCTACTCGTGCCATCACTTCGGCATGGGCCAAGTCTGGTTGCCTTGGCAAGCATGTTGCCTCGTTTCGAACCCCTCCGTCGGATAGTCGCGCCACTGTCTCGGGCTAAGAAGTTTGGGCCGTGACAATATCTTATTAATCACATGCCTAGTAGAGTTTTAAATTTCCAAACACCTAGACATATTTTTTATCTTGTTTTCCTCACTTTAAGCCTTTGTCTTCTACACTTCCTTTGAAAACTTTTGGGTGTATTGTGTTTGTTACAAACCATGATCCTTCTAGGTCTAAACTTGATCCTAAATCTCTAAAATGTGTGTTCGTAGGATACTCTTTCACTAAAAAAGGGCTACAAATGTTACCATCCACCTTCTCGTAAATTTCTTGTTTCTTTGGATCTTAACTTTCTTGAACAGGAACCATATTTTCCCACGGTTAGAATTCAGGGGCAGAGTTTTGATGATTTCCAGCCCTCTCCAAAACAGGTTCCTTCTTTTCCTTTACCACCTCCTACTTATCCCTCATCACTTGAGCCTCAGACTTCTCTTTCTCCATCTAATATCTTACTTATTTCCTCACCTAATACCTTATCTACACCACATACTTCACCTACTGTCACGCTTGCAGGAATCCGAAATTTAATCGAACCTTCCTCACAGCCCCCTAAACAATTGCAGATTTACACCAAAAAGAGGAGAACCATTCCAGAAACCATTTTACAATCTGGTGCTTGCCAAGAATTGGATTTTAGTCTAGCTGCTTGTAAAGAAAGTGGAGGTAATGATTCTGCTAGTATTCCTTCTCATCTTCTTGAATTTGAACACTTACCTATTGCTAAAAGAAAAGGGGTGAGGCAATGTACTAAGCATCCTATTCAAAGGTATGTTGCTTATGGGAATTTGATGCCATCTTTTAAAGCATTTACATCAAAGCTAGATGAAGAACAGATTCCTAAGACTATTAGAGAAGCTTTGCAGAATCCAAAGTGGAAGGAAGCAGTTGATGAAGAAATTGAGGCACTTGAAAAGAATGGTACATGGACCATTACAGATCTTCCCCAAGGTAAAAAACTCGTTGGATGCAAATGGGTGTTTGCCATTAAGTACAATTCAGATGGCAGTATACAGAGATATAAAGCCAAATTGGTTGCCAAGGGGTTCACAAAGACTTATGGAGTTGATTATAAGGAAACATTTGCCCCTGTTGCTAAATTAAATTCAGTTAGAGTTTTGTTAAGCCTAGCTGTAAACTGTGATTGGCAACTGCATCAACTTGACATTAAAAATGCTTTTCTTAATGGTAACCTTGAGGAAGAAGTATACATGCAGATTCCACCTGGACTAGAAGGTGCTGGACAAAATCAGAAGGTGTGCAAGCTTGACAAATCTCTCTATGGCCTTAAGCAGTCTCCAAGAGCATGGTTCGACAGATTTACCAGGGTTATTTTGGAGAATGGATACAAACAGTCATTGGCAGACCATACCTTGTTCTCTAAGGTAACCTCATTGAATAAAAGGGTTATTCTTATTGTTTATGTGGATGATATAATATTGACAGGAGATGATGAACTGGAATTGAGTCGATTAAAGACCTTGTTGAGCAGGGAATTCGAAATCAAGGATCTAGGAAAACTCAAATATTTCCTAGGTATGGAGATAGCAAGGTCTAACAAAGGTTTGGTGATCAATCAGAGGAAGTATGTTCTGGATTTGTTGACAGGAACAGGAATGCTGGGTTGCAAACCAGCAGATACACCCATGGATGCAAACTTAAAGTTCAACAAAGTCGATCCAAGTCCAAAGGCAGATAA
Source organism: Hibiscus trionum (assembly GCA_030270665.1). Lineage (NCBI taxonomy): Eukaryota > Viridiplantae > Streptophyta > Magnoliopsida > Malvales > Malvaceae > Hibiscus > Hibiscus trionum. The sequence continues at coordinate 6,150,467 of BSYR01000016.1, forward strand.
AGGACTCTACCAGAGGCTAGTAGGGAAATTGATCTACTTATCACTAACAAGACCAAATATCTCTTTTCCAGTGAATTTTGTGAGTCAACACATGACAGATCCGAGGCAGGAACACATGGAAGCAGCAAAGAGGATTTTGAGATACTTGAAAGGTACACCTAGACATGGTTTAATATTCAAGAAAAGTTCTGATAAAATTGTTAGAGTATTCACAGATGCAAGTTGGGCCAGTGAACTAACAGACAGGAGGTCAACCAGTGGATACTGCTTTTATGTATGGAGTAATTTGGTTAGTTGGAAAAGCAAAAAGCATACAGTTGTTTCCAGAAGCAGTGCAAAAGCGGAATACAGAGCATTGGCCTTGGGAATGTGTGAAGGAATCTGGTTAATAAAGTTGCTTAAAGAACTGGGAATGACCAAAGATGAAAATTTCCAGATCTTTTGTGATAATCAATCGACCATTCGAATTGCCAAGAACTCTATTCAACACGACAAAACAAAGCATGTTGAAATAGATAGGTCAATTATCGCAGAGAAGTTGACAAGTGGAATGGCTTCATTAGAGTATGTTCCAGCCGAGGAGCAAGTGGCAGATGTACTAACAAAAGCACTGCCAAAAGCCTTATTCGACATTTTTTTATTCAAGTTGGGATTATACAATGTATATTCTCCAACTTGAGGGGGAGCGTAAGTTTAGTCGAACTAGAATTGTAAGTCTAGTCGAACTAGAATAGTTATTGTAATTGAACTATGTTGTATAAGTTTAGTTAAAGTCAAACTCCTAAGACTAGAGTTAGAACTTAATAATTAGTAGGACTCCTAATGTAACTAAAAGTCCTAGTCTATAAAAGTCTGTAAACCTTTGTAAGTTTATTCATTATTTAATCGAAAGAAACATAAACACATTTTGTTTTTCTTCAATTCTATTTTTCTTCAGTAACAAATGAGCCCTTGCAATTGCAGATAATATACAAGAAAACTAGATTACATAAAATATAAACTTCAGATGGAGAATAAAAACTTTCAAGAAATTTCATATCCATTTAAACACTTTAAGAGCCTAAAATTTCGCAATTTGAGTCAAAAGAGAAGAGAAGGAAAAAAACTTGAAAATCCATTTGAGGAAGCATAATGACTTCATTAACGTGCTAGATATGGTGTTTGTTAAATAAAAAAAAAGAAAATTAACACAGAGCTTGCTTGAATGATTAATTTCTTCCAAATGCATGTCATACGCTATAAGGACTTTCTAAGTATGACAAGGCTTGACAATGAAGGCAGATGATGATGATGATAATAATAATAATAATAATAATAACAATAATAACAATAATAATAATAAGGCTTATTTGAAAAATAAGTGCCTAAATAATGCTTTTCTTTTGTTTTGGTTGCCTAAAGTATTTTCGGTCAAAGTAAGTGCCTAATGTTTCATTTCGGTCCCATTCCTAGGTTTCTTTGTTATATCCATTTAACAGGAAACTCTCCCCTCTTTTTTTTCAATCTAGAGTTTACTTTGGTGCATCCCCCATGAATTTCTTATCCAAGTACAAAATCAAGACCGATTTTTGAGAGTGGGGGTTTTGATTTCACTTTCGAATAGATGGGTTTTCAAAATCGAAGTGTTTGGGACTTACGATTTTTCGATTTCTCAAAAAGAAAACCAATTTTCACAAAAGAAAAAAAGAATGAAGGGGCATAGATTGAACTTGATGCTGGTGGTGAAAGGGATGGTGTCTTGAACGGTGATTGAAGGGACTATGAAGGCGATATAGGGTGGTTTTGGGTTATCTCCATCTATATTTTCCCCTTTCTTCTTCTGTTTGTTTACCTAGAAATTTGAAGGAAGAAACAAAGAGTGAGAAAATCAAATAATGAAGAAGATGAAAAGCCACATGTCATGTATTCATTGGGTAAACTTTTTTTAAATGGGCGTAACAGAGAAATCTGAAAATGGGGACGGAATGAAACATTAGGCACTTTGACCAAAGAAAACTTTAGGCACCTAAAACAATAAGGGGTACACTTTAGGCACTTATTTTCAAATAATAATAATTTGCGGGTTCTGAAAGTGAATGAAAATCAAACAAAGAGTATTTCAAGGTTCATCTAGCAGAAGGTTAATTGAGTTCTCTAGATCATTCAAGCTTTACTTTGTTTATTATAGTTACAAAATAAGATGAACTATCTAGTTAAACAATAACAGAAGTAAATAATCATTTCATATAGTATATACACTTTTTTCAGTGATAAGAACACAGAGTCAATTCAGTCCACATATATCAATATAATTCATGCAGCACAACTTAGCACGCAGCTTCTGAGGGGAAAAGCATAAAAGCTCGACACATTTTCCAAGGCAGATATACAATATATCCAACTTGCACCAAATGAAGATGAATCTATAATTCTGACATATTCCACTATATATGAACTTTATATTTGCCACATGATATTTGGATAAGCTAAACAACATAAAGAATAGAAGCATGTGCACTTTTCTGCAACCTTGAGAGTAGATGAGGAATCCTCCATATCAACATGTCAAATAATATGCAAAGAAGGAAAAACCAGATTTAAAAGAGAAAGAAAGCGCGCGCGCGCGAGAGAGAGAGAGAGAGAGAGAGAGAGAAATGACATGTAATAAGATCTCCGAAAATTCAATTAGAAAATATACATACCATTGGAACATTCTGCCCGACTGGACCAATTGGCCCAATTGGCTGTGGAGATACTGCTGGAGATATTGGAGTCAAAGATCTCTGTCTGTCAGAAGGATTCGACCAGCCAGACCATAGTCCTCCAGACCTCAATCCATCAAAACTTTGTTGCAAATCATTAAATCCTAGGCTACCAGGATTTCCAGGGAAACTGCCTCTACCTAAAGATCCCAAAGGAGAGGGATAACTAGGCCTAAGTCCGAAAAGCATGTTATCACCTTGCTGGTCAACATTAACCAAGGTGGTTAGCTCTGGTTGTGAAACTGGTGCAGGTGGACTAATGTAAGGAATACTTGGAGGAACTAGCTGCTGATAATATGGTGGCCCAGAGAACAGAAATTGATGTGGGGAATACAACTGTGTATCACCACTTACAGAAGGCAAAGGAGTTGTGACTGGGGAATATGGTCCATATGGGACTTGTGAATTGTATCCATATCCAGTGTGGAAGACAAGTGATGGATTCTCATTGTAGAGACCCTAATTAAGATAAAATGACAAATAAAAAAAACAAACAGAAATCTTAATGGTTAAATGAAAATCTAAACCGGTTAAAGGAAATAAACTAACCGGAGAACCAAGTTCGAGTCCTTCAGCATTAATATATGGCGGATATTCATCCCACTCACCAGCACCATTGTCATAACCTGCTTTTAAATTTGAAAAGTGGTCCCCAGGGTTAATTTTCACTTAAAATATACAGTGATCACAAAACAATTACTGCAATGCATTTGAGAAGTCAAATTGTTTCTCCTGCTCTTGCTCTTTACACGAAAGAATGATTCCTTTCCTTGCATAGTTATCAACATCTAGAAATTACTCAAAAGTAACATGTAATTCTATCAGATAAAATATTCAGTAAGAATTTACACAAAATAAAAGAACTGTTCAAATTGTTTCAACTATGACAAGTTGCAGAAACTAAATTCAAAAGCCTATAACTTGCCAACATTAAAGCCAAAGGAAGAAGAACCTAAACCCAATTTTTTTGTTCCTCTTTCAGATAGTAAACCAAATTAGAAGCCAAAAGTTAATTCCTTTTTATATTAAAAAACACCTTGGCAAACACAATTACACAAAAGAATATTTGATTTTGGTACTTATATATAGATACGACAACGAACTTTCAACTTCTTTTATAACATATACCACACAGTAAAAACCTTTTCATATAATATCAGTGCTCCAATTATATTTACATGGATCAAAGAGTGACAAATTTAGGAACTACTAAATAATTGAAAGTTAGGATAGAAAGAGAGAATTGCTGTTATACCAGCCTTAAATGCAATCAGAAAATAGATTTTCAACTGGAAGTCATAAATAAAAAGGTCCAGCAAGACTTTGCCTAGCTTTAAAATAGAGAGAGATAGAAGATTAACCTCCATAATAGAAAGCCTGGGCCTGAGGGGTATAGATTCTAGGTGAGTAGAAATTATGGTCTACACCAGAACTGAAGGATCCAGATTGACCAGTGTCGTCCCTTTGATTAGCAATTGGGGCAGCATCCTGGGAGGAATTAAGAGAAGCTGACGTCTCATGTTTTATCGAAAGAGGCTGTTTAAGGAACAGTATATGAAGGTTGTTAGTAAAGAATATTTTCTTGTAACTATCTAAAGGAAACAAACAAAAACAAAAGAGAGCAATGTCAATAACTCACGATCTGTTCCTTCATGTTCTCTGGATCAGCATGCTGCTCTTCTGCATCCATGATCAGTATGCTCAGTGACTAAGTAGAGTCTTAGAAATACACGCAGTACACATTATTGACCAACCATAGATAAACTTGAACATATGAATATGTGCTGTGCACAAATCCACACATGCACACCTATGCACACAAATAAATAACATGAATAAATTTTACAAGCAAAACTAGCTGCTTTAAAAATAAGAGGTTTAGGCTTAGCAATTATTTACTTGTAGGATGAAAACATCAAAATGATGAGGCCAAAAGCCCATACAAAACACTAAAGGGGCGATTGGTTCACGGAATATAAGATTACCTCTGGTAATAAGATTATTGAAATGTTAGATTACTTCGCACATTGTCATGTATGCTACATTATCTTGTTTGGTTAATTTAACTGGAATGCAAGATTTTGCTACTTGGTTGACGGAATGTAAGATACTAAATTGTCCTTAATCATGAATAAGGATGAAAAAAGTTATTAAACTATGTTGAGAGTGAAAGATAACTATGGAAGTATAGGGAAAAACTAAGACAATAACAATGATATACAAAATGTCAAAATTTCTCAACTAATAATGGAAAAACTCACACATATTAATTAATTAAAAACTAAGGTAATTGTCAGAGATTGTTTCCAAAAGTTCAGAAGATCTGTAAATATTTTGTTATTTATTAGAATCCCTATTTATAAGGGATTGTATTTCTTTACTAGAATTAGTTTCTTTCCTAGTTAGGAGTTTCCTTAGCTAAGGCATAAGTCTATATATTTAGTCTGTAAATCAGTAGCAATTTAACAGTCGAAATATAATAAAAAGATCAGTTTTTGATCAGCCTTTCGACATGGTATCAGAGCCTCTTTTTCTTTAGGCTTTAAATGTTCTGTTAGACAGTATTTGTTCGATTTCTCGTTCCCTTAGAGAAGTAATGATGATTGGAAATAATCAAGTAGGAAGCTCGGCTCTAGTGACTCAAATAGTTTCTGAAAAGCCAACACGTTTGGAAAGTTTTGAAAGAAAATCAGAAACAACAAGGGCAGTGAATCGAGATTCCATGTGGTGTACGTATTGCAAAAAACCTCGACACACTCGAGAGAGGTGTTGGAAGTTACATGGGAAGCCTCAGTCCACAAACAAAAACTTCATAGAAAGGGAAGGATCGCAGAGCAGAGCCCATGCAACTAGAGAAGTAGCCAAGGAATCCACTGAACAATCTGGAGAGTTCACTCAAGAGGAAGTAGAGAAGTTGAAAATTCTACTGGAGTCCTTAGGAAAATCATCAATTGCTGGTACAGGTAATCTGGTTTTCTCAGGTATATCCTCTTCCTCTTCTCAAAACTCTAATGCCTTGGAATCCTCCATACCTAATCAAACCTCCTGGGTAATAGACTCAGGAGCAACTGATCACATGACCAATTCCCCTCTCAACTTTCTCAATTATACACCATGCCCTAGCAATAGGAAAATTACAGTTGCTGATGGTACCATGATAACAGTTGCTGGTGAAGGAGATGTTGCCATTAGTAAAAACATTTTGCTTAGAAAAGTTCTACATGTTCCAAAATTATTTACTAGCCTTATCTCAATACCAAAACTTGTCAGGGATACTAATTGCAGTGTTTTGTTTCATTCTACGCACTGTTTTTTCCAGGAGCAGGAAACGAAGAAGATGATTGGGCGTGCTAAGGAGATCAATGGACTCTATTATCTTGAGAATCTTGGAGGACAAGTTAGAATCTTGAACACTCCACCCTCATCTTTTTTATCTAATTCTACAAACAATAAAGACCAAATCTGGCTCCATCATCTTCGCCTCGGTCATCCACCTTTTAAACTTCTAAAGACTATGTTTCCTTCTTTATGTAAAACCTTAGATGTTGAGGAATTACATTGTGACGTATGTGAACTTGCTAAACACAAACGCTCCTCTTTTCCAACAAGTAATAATAGAACCAATATTCCTTTTAGTCTTATTCATAGTGATGTATGGGGACCTTCTTCTGTTCCTAACATAACTGGGGCAAGGTGGTTTGTATCTTTTATAGATGATCACACTAGGGTTACTTGGATTTATTTGTTAAAACAGAAATCTGATGTTGCATCGACCTTTCAAAACTTTTACACCATGATAAAAACCCAGTTTGGAGCCGAGATTAAAAGAATTAGATCAGATAATGCCAAGGATTATTTTAATCAAATCTTGTCTCCTTTTCTCTTAGAAAAAGGTATTTTACATGAATCATCCTGTGTAAACACTCCCCAGCAGAATGGAATTTCAGAAAGGAAGAATGGACATATTCTTGCTATAACCAGAGCCCTTTTATTTCAGAATAATGTTCCAAAAAAATACTGGGGGGAAGCTGTCTTAACAGCTACATTTATGATGAACAGACTACCCACTAAAGTCCTTGGATCCCAAAGTCCTATTCAAACCCTTACAAATTTTTTCCCACATTTGAACCTATCTCTTAACCTTCAGCCAAGAGTGTTTGGGTGTGTTGCCTTTGTTCATCTTCATTCTCCAAACCGAGGTAAGCTTGATCCTAGGGCAGTAAAGTGCATTTTTCTTGGGTATTCCTCTACTCAAAAAGGCTACAAATGCTATCATCCACCTACTAGAAAGTTCTATGTTACTGTTGATGTTACTTTTGTTGAAAGAGAGAGTTATTTCACTGCTCCTTATCTTCAGGGGGAGATGTCTTTTAGGGAAGATAAGGATGCAGATCTGTTTTTACTTCAGCAACAACCTTTGTCCCTCATTGATCTACCTCCTTCTCATTCTGCAAAAATCCAGCCTTCTCATTCTGCAGAAATCCAGCCTTCTCATTCTGCAGAAATCCAGCCTTCTCCTTCTCATTCTGCAGAAATCCAGCCTTCTCATTCTGCAGAAATCCAGCCGCCTTCACAGTCCTTACAAACAGAACCCAATAGTCCTCAAACTCAACCAAACAGAAATATTTCTCAGCAAAATGTTCAAGAAACTACTGGTCCTCTAAAGACATATTCGAGAAGGAAGATACCTATGCAGACTCAATCATCTCCTGCTCCTGCTCTTGCTCCCATTCCCATAAATTTTGAGGTACATTCTGAAACTGATCCTGATCATAATGATATGAATTCTAATTCTGATTTTGAATTTCCTATTGCTATTAGAAAGGGAAAAAGAACCTGCACCACTAAACACCCTTCATATTTGTTTATGACCTATAATAATTTGTCCCCGAATCACAGAACCTTTCTTACCAGCTTAAACAATATTGTCATCCCTAAAACAGTAGTCGAGGCATTAGATAATGAGAATTGGAAAAAGGCTATGCAGGAGGAAATGGATGCACTGGAAAAGAATAAGACCTGGGATTTAGTAAAGCTGCCAGGAGACAAAAAAACAGTGGGATGTAGATGGGTGTACACTGTAAAATACAAATCAGATGGCTCCTTGGAAAGATACAAAGCAAGGTTGGTGGCAAAGGGGTACTCGCAAACCTATGGGATAGATTATCTGGAGACATTTGCACCTGTTGCAAAGATGAACACAGTGAGGGTTCTACTCTCCTTAGCAGCTAACCAGGGATGGAATTTACTGCAATTTGATATTAAAAATGCATTTTTGCATGGAGATCTACATGGATGTTCCACCAGGGTTTAATTCGACTGTTGGACAGGTAGTTTGCAAGTTAAAAAAGGCTCTATATGGATTAAAACAGTCCCCAAGAGCTTGGTTTGGAAGATTTGCTAAGGTAATGTTAGGGCAGGGCTTCAAACAGAGTCAAGGTGACCATACCTTATTTGTGAAGCATTCATCTTCAGGGGGAGTAACCATACTACTGGTTTATGTGGACGACATCATAGTTACAGGTAATGATTCAGAAGGAATCATCAATCTGAAAAAGTGTCTTATAAAAGAGTTTGAGGTGAAGGAACTTGGGAGATTAAAATATTTTCTGGGTATTGAGGTGGCACACTCACAACAGGGAATTTTTATATCACAGCAAAAATATACCCTGGATCTTTTAAAGGAAACTGGAAAGCTTGGATGCAAACCAGCAGAAACGCCCATAGAAGTTAACCACAAACTTGGAGATTCAGATGAAGATGATATGGCAGTTGATAGGGGTTCATTTCAGAGACTTGTGGGAAGACTTATTTATTTATCACATACCAGACCAGACATAGCATATGTTGTTGGAGTGGTAAGCCAATTCATGCACAATCCTAAGGAGTCACACCTAAGAGCTGTAATGCGAATCTTGCAATACTTGAAAGGTACACCAGGTAAAGGAATCATGTTTAGAAGAGGAGGAAACCTGACTCTGGAAGCCTACACAGATGCAGACTATGCAGGTTCCAGAATGGACAGAAGATCAACTTCAGGCTACTGCACCTTTTTTGGAGGAAATTTGGTTACTTGGAGAAGCAAAAAACAGAACGTGGTAGCTAGATCCAGTGCAGAAGCTGAATTTCGAGCTATGGCTTTAGGAATTTGTGAGTTACTGTGGCTGAAGATCATTCTAGAAGATTTGAAAGTAGAATGGAATGGACCAATGATATTGTACTGTGATAACAAATCAGCAATCAATATTGCTCATAATCCAGTTCAACATGACAGAACAAAGCATGTTGAAGTGGACAGACATTTTATAAAAGAGAAACTCGACAGTGGTTTGATTTGTACTCCTTATGTGACTACTGGTAATCAGATTGCAGATATTCTCACCAAGGGTTTACTTGGCAAGGATTTTCAGAAGTTAACAAGCAAGCTGAGGATGGAGGACATCCATGCCCCAGCTTGAGGGGGAGTGTCAGAGATTGTTTCCAAAAGTTCAGAAGATCTGTAAATATTTTGTTATTTATTAGAATCCCTATTTATAAGGGATTGTATTTCTTTACTAGAATTAGTTTCTTTCCTAGTTAGGAGTTTCCTTAGCTAAGGCATAAGTCTATATATTTAGTCTGTAAATCAGTAGCAATTTAACAGTCGAAATATAATAAAAAGATTAGTTTTTGATCAGCCTTTCGACAGTAATGTATCAAAAACAGATAAGCTTGAAGTTGATTCATTAGTATTTATTTTGGACTAACATTATTAATCAGGTTGATGATGTGGAATAATACCCAATAAATGCGTGACACATGGCAACAAGCCACAAAATTGGAGGATCAACATAACAAGGAAATCCAAGAAAGGAATTTTTAAATACAATAACAATAAACTTTTACAATTATACAAAATTGAAATATAATAAAAAAGATTTAAAATTGTAAAAAATACAAAAAAGAATCTGGAAATTTAGTATCTTTTATTTTACTGATATAAAATTTTCAGACTTTAATTTTTTAAAGTTTTCAATATTTTGGATTTTTAAAAAGTCTTTCCATATTCTTTAAAACTTTGCTTTTCTTTTTAAGTTTGTAACCTTATTTATCTTTTTTCAATTTTTTTTCTTTTAATATTTTGCATCTTTGAAATACTTATAACACTTTTATTTTTCTATTTTCCAAAAATATCAATTTTTCTATAATTTTTTCCAATCATGCTAACATAGAAATAGATATGCCAAAGACATAGCAATTTGTCATGTATCATGCTTTTATTGGGTATTCATGCCACATCAACAACTTGATTACCAGTATCAGTCCGAAGTAACAAAATGAGTGATAGAATAAAAGTTCATTTGAGGTATCTAATTATGAAAAATAATTCTTCAAGTACCAAATTTACAATAAATGTATTATCCAAAATCAATAGAACCACTGCTAAATAACTAATCAGCCATACACATTGCACAAAATCTAGTAAAATCATGTACATACTACATATCATCTCATTTTCCCCAGATTTGAAGCAGAAAAGAAATAGAAACAACATTTCCATTTTAGACAATACCATGAGAGGGGGGGGGGGGGGGGTTAACTTTTAACGAGGCCCCTATTCCTAAAAAAAACAAGGTCAGAACAAACAATCTAACAGCGCATAAAGGCCAAGGAGCATTACAATAAAACACAATTTTTCATCAATTTGCTAGTAGGAAAATATGGTTAGAGAATTTCAGTCTGTGACACAAAAAGCTAGACAAATATTTTGAATCCTTAACTTAGTTGATTCATACAAACTCAAGAGATAGCATCCAGTATGTCTGGGAAACCCCTTTCTTATTCCCGTCCTCCTTCGGGAAAAAAAAAAGCTATTTTTTTAGTCATGACTTAACCTATTTGGTTTTATTTAATCTAATGTACGAGATAGCATCTAGCAGGTCAGGGGCAATCGGTTCCCTATTCTCAGTCTCCTTTACATACAAAAAAAATAACTATATTTGTCATCTCAAACTCAATTGATTTCTTTCCGAATTTCGAATCAACTGTGCGATCCACAGCCTTTGTAGCAAAATAATCTACCACTACATAATTCAACATTTTCTACAGTTCTCTTCCATATCAGCAATCAGGAAAATTCACAAAAACACTAATTCAACAAAGAAGAGAAGAATTTTACAATAATTCTTTTCAATTGCCAAGACTCAGATCCACGATCCTTACAAAAAGATCAAATCCACTCTATTTACCTAAAAAAACTAACACACGGGAGATCAATCAAAGATACCCAAAATTCAGCCATGGTGGAAAAAAAAGTAAACAAAAACAAACGAATTGACACACCAAATTCCAGCTAACGAGACATAGAGGAGATACAAAAAAAAGAAGCATAAGAAAAAAGAGGGAGTAAAAGATTACGGAGTAGTTGACGTACCAGAAGTACGATCTGGGATTGCCGCCATGAAACTTGTCTTCTCTAATACAAAAAATAGAAAAGAAATGGTAGTCGAGAATCAAAAGCAACAGTATCTGACATTGCTGTTTACAATATTAATTTACTTAATTTTTTTAATGCCAAAAGCAAAACGAAACTCGGAAGCTGCCTTTGCATTTTCTTTGTTTCTATTTCGTTATATAATCATATAATACAGCCCGAGAAGCCAAAACTTCAGTTTTACCAGGCTGAACTAACTTTAACTATTAAATTATGGATTATTATCCTATAAGTTTAAGATCTTAGTTTAGTGTTTAGGTGTGAGGGCTAAGAATTTAGTGATAGTGGTAAAATTTAGAGTTAGTAGTTATAATTCAAGGTTTATAAGTTAAAACATAAATCCCAACCATATTACCCTAAAAACAAAACCCCAACCTCTAAATCCTAAATTATAAACATAAACTCTAAATTCTAACCATTATCCCTGAATTTAAAACTCTTACACCTAAACCCCTAAACTAAGGCGCTTGTGGGAACTTTCAGTTTCCACCGCCGGTGTATATGATATAAATCTTTAAATTATTGTTTTAATTCTATTAAGCATAATGCCAAAATGTTTAATTGCATAGTTATTTTAACCCATGTTTCTTTTTCTTGAAGTAATTTAATCTTTATATTTCATCTAGAGCTAAAATTGGCTCTCTGTGAATGAAAATTGTTAGTAAACTGACTAAAAAACTTGAAATTACTTGATAGAATAACATGTAAGAAGAAAAAAATATATTGTATATTTTATATAATTTTATAAAATTATTTTTTGACTGATGTGTCATTCTGTAAAGTCAGCATAATTCTATATATGACACTGCTATTGCGGCGTGCAGTGTCATATAGGTTTGTCACGCTATATAAAGTCATTTTATCGTTAGTTGACTAATAATTTTCATCCGCAAATAGGTCATTTTGAGCCAAAATAAAATGTTAAGGGCTAAATTACTTTAAAAAATATAAGTCAAAATAGCTATTCAGTTAAACATTATGGAGATTTTTTTAGCCTTATGACTTCTATTAATTATATTTTGATTACTTAATTACAAAATTTGTCAACAATTTGATTATTGGTTCACGTTGGAGTGGGCGTACTGCACGTAGAATATTAAAAAATGTTATTCATGTTCAAGTAAGTTTTAATAATACTCGGACGATATTCATCTTAAAAAATTCGGGTTCAAATCGTTTTGTTTGTAAAGTGTGTGTATTGTTAAAGAGTTAAAAATATGTATGAATAAATACTACCTTGTATGAATAATATCATTGCTATTGTTACAGATGTAAGAGCCAAGTAATTTTAATGCTATTTTAATATTTTCAAATGGATTGTATTTGATATGTGCACACCCTGTGTTTGTAAATATTTCTGAATAAAATTGTTTGCACAATTGAAATTTCAAGTAAGAATTAGAGGCGTGCATCCAACCTTAATGGTGAGGAAAATGAGCTCGGGAAATCAGATTCATAGAGTTTGGACAGTTTTTGTATCAAACTTGCCGGAGCAACTACACTGGCAAGGCGTTTGGCAAGTTTTCGACAGACATGGAGTGGTTGTGGATGTGTTTGTACCAAGAAAGAGAGCGAGAGATGGAACCAGATTCAGATTTGTACGTTTGGGGTCAAAGGCGGATGCGGATCGAATCATAGAGCGTTTTCATGGATTTCGACTTTGTGGATACAAATTAAAGGTAATGATGGCGCAAAGGGAGACTAAGGATACACTTTGGAGAAGAAAACGTGATAACATTGATTCAAGGACGAACAAGGAGATCCAGAAACAGTGGGATGATCATGATCATACGAACAATTCCAAAAAGAATCCAGTGAGGCGGCGTAACAAAAATGAGGATGGTGATGATCAGATCACAATAAAAGAGCAATCTAGAGTGGAAGAGAAACGCAAATGCGTGGATGGGGTTGTTGATGCCGATAAATGGGAAATTTTACAAAATTGCGCTTTGGATTTTTGTCGTCAACCCAGCCAAATAGCGGATCTTGCAAATGAGATTACAAAGGTAAAATTGACAGGTTTTATGTTGATGCGAGTTGCGGGCTCTCTTGTATTATTCATGTTTGAAGATAAAGAATCGAGGAAGAGAATTTTGGAGACTAGGCGTCTAGAAACATGGTTTGAAAATTTAATTGAATGGTCGCCTACATCATTTTTACCGAATCGAAGGGTATGGCTTTTAGTAAGTGGAATTCCTATTCACGGATGGTCTGAAGAAACATTTCAAAATATTGCAGCGATTTGGGGCGAACTCGTACGGATTGACATTGAGACTTTGGCGCCTTCGACGTTTGAACGATGTCGATTTCAGATCGAAACCGACTGAATTTCACACATAGATGAAGTAATGGACTTGCGCATTAACGATAACGTCTTCACAATTCGCGTTATAGAAATTGAGGAAGCGATTGGCCCTAAGTGTGATTGTAGTTGTGAGGCGGCAAACTGCTCGGAAGATACATTAAGTACTGAGGATTTGAACATGGATATGTCCAGCCCGGTTAAGGTGTCTATAAGTGGGAGGTCAGCAAATGATACAGTGGTAGTACCCAATTCTTTCTCTTATTCGGCTCTGGGATCGAGCCAAATTGATCGTATGTGGAATGAGAACAAGAGGAAGGATTGGCGTGTCATGAGCACGGCAAGTTGGATGTCGGATGAAGATATAAGCTTTGTCCATCGTGAAAGGGAAAGTCAGCGAATTCTGGATGTTTTGTCGAGTGATGTTGTGTTGGATGTTTTTCCAAACAATGTGGGAGTACCGTGTGATGAACTAGTTGCCGAAGAACTAGTAGCTGATGAATTGAGCCCATGTGTTGATAGTTCAAGGATAGAAATTCCTAGGGCTAATAAGGCTCAAACAATTGAATACAATGGAGAGTTTAGAAGGTTACGACAAGTTTCAGAAATCGAACTGAGTTTTTTATCGCCTGGTGAGCGAGGAAAGGCTGAATCGAAGCTGGTAAAAAAGGGTAAAGGTCGTCCGAAGAAAAACCAAAAACCATCAGAGGTAATTGCTAATGGCTCTTTGTCAGATTCGGACCTCTATAACTGGAAACAGATTATTTTAAGAAAAGCGAAGGAAATATTGAAATTGGGTAAACTGATTGGGGTGAAAACAATTGGAAACGAATAAGAAATTGTAAAGGAAATCGCGCGTATGATTGAAGCGCGAGAACAACAATAATTGCGAAGAGCGTTGAGTTTGTGATCGTGGAATGTGAGAGGGATTGGTTCAACGTTGAAGCGTAATTCGATTCAACACTTTTTGAGACAACAAAGGTGTGCAATGGTCATTTTATATGTGACTAAGTTAAAGACATCAAGTGATGGTATGGTGAATAAGATATGGTTTACGAATGATTTTGTTTATGTGTTTACGCCTTCTTCGGATGTTTTTGACATTCGAGAGAGGAGACGGATTTGCTCAATTCTTTGATGTCTGTTTTTGTGGTATAGTAGGAGTATACATACCGTGTGTGGGAGGGGATCAAGCGAGTTTGTTAGGCGATATGTGGTGTGGTAATCTACAATGAGGTATGGTGGAATTATTCATTGGTTGTGGTGCGTGATTTCTTTTGTGTCGATAGAGTGGCGTGGTGTGGTTTGTTAAAAGTGTGAGAATCGAATAGTATGGAAACACACAACATCAGACCAGTTTTTTGTTGGTGCTTGACGACATCTTTCGACCTGGAAATTGCATCTGAGGGGGATTATTGTTGAGCTCATGTATTCATGTTTTTATCGAGAAGCGAATTTGTAACCCCCTCGTCCCGGTCTGGCCGGTTGACCGGTCCGAGTGGGCCACACGGGGAAAACCGAAGCGAAACCCGTTAAAGTTCCCCCTCGGTTAGCAACCCTATTTTTTTCATTTTAAAATCTTGTCTAAATGGATATTAAACCCTGTGTGGTCAAACAGCGGAACAAGAATACAAGAGACAAACATTCGAACCCAAAACAGCAATTAAATAGCCCACTTTTAATCTTTTAAACAGGCCGTTTCGAAACGCCCTTAAGGCGTATCGAAACGCCTTGACCAGGTCAACTGACCCAGAGCCTTTACAAGGGGCCGTATCGAAACGGGGGTCAACCGTTTCGAAACGCCCATGACGGTCAATATCTCGTGGTCAACGAGATTTTGACCGTTTCGAAACCTTCACACCCGTTTCGAAACACCTTCATCTCGTGAATTTCTCAGAATTCCAGTAGCCAAAACGTTCCGATACGCGTTTCGGAACAGGGGTTCCAAAGGCCATACCGTATCGAAACGCGTTCCGATACGGGGTCCCTGAAGCCTACCCGTTCCGAAACGATCCCTCCCGTTTCGAAACGCCGGCAGTCTGTAACCTTTGAATTACATATTTAGGGGTGTTTTGACAAGTCTAAAGGTCCCATAGGACCCCCTAAAGGCACACAAAACCATCAAACAAGGTCTAGAGGCATACATCCTAGATTTAACATACTCAGACACATACAAGCATGGATTTGGACAATCTTTCGAACATGGCAAATTACACATTAAGAGCCTTTCATACAAGCATGCTTGAAGACATTTAAAAAGAACCAATAAGCATCACACATATCAAGTGAGTCCACATGCCATTCAAGCAACCTAAGCACTCATAAGACATCCATCGTACTAGCATTTGGCAAGATATAACATGCTTACAAATCACGTCAACCATAGACATACATCAAGACTCGAATCAACAATTCCTATCCCATTGCTTAACTATTACATTCTATTACTTGAAATCCATACATTGAGCTCACCAAAAGCAACACTTGGAGACCTTCCCTTGCCTCTGCCACCCACAAGCTATTTATCTGCATTGTCGAACAAAAGAGAGCGTAAGCATAAAAGCTTAGTGAGGGTAAGCTCTTCAAAAACAAACCTCGACAATGCAGGGTCCAAGCACGAGCTACGACCAAGATAAAATGCATGTTCTTACCTCCGGTCCACACGAGCCATGATTCTAAATGATGCACGAACATATAATCAATATCATGTCATGCTCAACATGTTCAAAACCACAATACATGAAATCACATATATTAAACCATGTTAGCAACACATCCCAAATCACATTGGCTCACAATTAACCACATAATGGCAACATAAACTACAATCCGTATTGGCACCTAGCTATGACTCGAATACGCGGATAACCGTTGGAACTCACATCCAACAACACAACCATTACCTGACGGTGGGATTCCACTCATCACCGTTCACGCGGAGGGGATTCCACTCATCCTCACGCCTCATCTCACGCGGAGGGGATTCCACTCATCCTCACGCCCGTCGATGGGATTCCACTCATCACCGACTAATGTAAATACAATTTCCGGGCGTACCCGTACTCCTCCTTGGTGACTCAACGCCACCAAGGCCACGCGTGACTTTTGACTCATGTGTACACACTAACATCCTAATGATCGATCATTTGTACCCAAGCATACTAGTGCCAATACTAATACATTCCACAATACCATTTATTAACAACTTCCGTGCTTAGCACGTACTCACCATGACTTACTATCATGCACAAACCACATTTCCATGCCTAGCATGTACTCACCATGATCCTCGGATCAAGCAATCACCTCATAATCTCATTTCACATGACAACACACATGTACATCATTAACAACCATAACACATCATATTTTGCACACGTGAATAACCATATCATATCTATCAGCAACATACATACAACAATGCATCCAACATGCCTCAACATACATGTATACAACATATATATAACCAACACCATCACGATTTAACACGAGGCATATACAACCATTAAAGAGTGCAACCAAAGTCTCTAATCAAAGCTTGGGATTAGGCTACCACTCTAATCCCAACTCTAGGTGGGTTTACCAAGCCCATCCTAGGTTCACATGCTTGAACCAAATACTCAAAACCAATTCAAAAACATTTAACCACTCACCTAAGCTCCAAGCCAAGCAAGCAACCTCCCTCAAATTTCCGGATTTCTTCCCGAAGCTTCCCCAACACAAATTACCGCTTCTAAACAACCTCGAACACATTTCAAACAATTCCAAATCAGCCCAACATCAAAATACCAACCCGGAAAACAATTCAAATCAAATTTACAACGTTGCAAGCCATGACCAAACCCCACACTTTGCAATTTCGGGCAGCCCCTAAACCATGTCCAAAAACCATGTTTCCAACATCCATAGCACCCACAAACAATCCCAAATCAACCCCTAACCATTACCCTAACATCAAACCTCAATTTCCAACACAAACCTCACCCAAAACTCAACTAAAAACCCTCATAAAAACCCATTTTTATCCAATTTCGGGAATCATGATAAAACACTTTAAAATTCACTTATGTTGGACCTTAGGAGTTGCAAACAACTTAGCTAACAATAATAAATCAATGGCTTAAGTTAAAGACCATAAAGCTCTCATTTTTAAACAAAACCCTAAAACTTCACATTTCAAAAATCATGAAAGAATATGAGAAATATTGGTACCAACACGAAGAGAAAGACAAGACCAAGTCAAAAATATATTTACCTTTCAAAAAGCTCCAAGATTGAAGGAGAAATGAGATGAAATGGGGAGATGGAGAAAGAGTCCTCCATTGTCGTGGAAATGGGGAGATGAGGAGAGATGAAGATGACAAGCTTTTTGTTTTAATTTAAAAAGGGGTTTTAAATTTGGAAGTCCAACTATTTACAAAAATGCCATTAAAATGGCTATTGGGCTTAACATCAAAATTTTGGTCCAACACTTTTAAATTTTATTTTGCAAACCAAAACCGAGATATTATTTTATTTATTTATTTCTCCCGACCCCAAAACACGGGTGTTACAACTCTCCCCCACTTAAGAAAATTTCGTCCCCGAAATTTATCGGACAGGAAGAATCACAGAAGCTGTCTCTCCACACTTCCTTCTCACCACAACATACTAGCCAACTCATAGACTTATCACGCAACAGCAGCTATCTAACACCAAATCTCAACTGATTCTTCGTTGCACGCAAATTTCAAACTCAACTCAATCTCTTCTACAACATGGCATGGAACAAATCCAACTCACACTTCTGAGTCATAGATACACAGAACCCCTTTACAAACCTCTTTCTAACTCTGATGGTAACCGCAACAAATAAACAACAAAACCAGCCCAATTCACAAACTCATGCAGCACTGTTCAAAATTGACCGATGACTCTCTCTCTAACTGATCATCCGACTTCATCAATTAATCAAACACTGCGCAGACGTCTTCAAAACAATTTAGGAGAAAACTGATCCTCGGTCTTGACACACTGGCAAACTATACACTGACTCTTATACTGAACCACATCATTCATCCACTCAATCTAGAAACACTCATCTTCAACCCACAATACGTCTTCATACTACTCAGAAGCAATATACATGAACTACCGTGTGCTTCGGCCAAAACAATACGTCTCAAAACATTATGTCAATCTGTACAAATATTCTGTCTCTGAAACACAAAACTCTATCATCTCTGAAATTGTATTCTGAAGGTCTTCCTTCTACTATGCCTCGCACTTGAGGTGCCAAGAATCTGTCTTGCAACTGTTTCTCTTCAAACATTCTGACTCAGCGTAGGCTCAACATGAAACGCGGCCACAAGAATACTGGCATTCGGTAACTGAATTCGGCAAATACAACTCACAACCCAACTACCAATCTAACAACAATCACTACTCGGAACATCGGTCACTACGGAGGCTATCTTCGGATGGTACTCAATCTTGATATTACAATCTTCAAGCGGTTCTAACATTTCATGCTGTTCAAGTTTTCACCCTTCCTAAGTCTTCAAATATTTCAAGTTCTAATGATACGTACATACTCACTGTGCATGCTTGCTATACAAGCTTTGTCTCTAAGTCTTCGAAGCAAATACAACTGTAATTAACTCTATGTCTCATATCGGATAACTCTTCTCACAATCTTCCAACTAGCTCGATGAACAAGCCACAATCTTCTGTCTTGCATAAGCACACAACCTAACTCTACATGTAACACATCACTATGGTTCACAAACTCTTTTTCTGATATAGACTGATTCAAGGTCGAAGCTCTCTTCAAAGTTTCTTTCGGTTTCTCAAGGGCTCGTTGTCTCGCATCTGGCCACACAACTGGCCATTCTTATGTAGCAATCTGTCAAAGGAGTAGCTATCTTCGAAAGACTATTCACAATTCTCCGATAGTAACAATGCTAGACCTAGGAACTATAGATATCTGTCACAGTCTTCGATTTCTTCCAACTCATATCTTCTTTTGCCTACTAGGGATTTACTCTAACACACTCGCCTGATCTACATGTCCTAGGAGAACATCTTCATTAACTCGGAGTTCACGTTGGCTCAACTTGGCATACCACTGATTCTCTAATAGAATCTACCACACTAACTTCAAAACTTGCCATGATCTTTCTCGGTACTTGAATATACTCACGTGACATCTAGAAGAGCTACTACAACTGATCAAGAAACTCAGGAAAATATTCTGTTCAACATCTCTATGAAGGTAACTAATACACTGGTCAAACAAAACGACATAACTTAGAGCTCAAGGTGATCACATCTTGCCCCTAAAGATGTCTTTGGTACTTCAACTTTTCTCACTTCCAACTGGTGGTAAACGGATCTCAAACTAATCTTCAAATAGACTGAAGCACACACTAACTTACCAACAAATCACTGACACTCGGAAACGGATACTAATCATCCACTGTCACTTGTTTCGACTGTATGCAATCTGAACACATTCTCGTACTGTCACTCTTTCTTCTTCACAAATTGCACTGTAGAACTCTGAGATGATGCACTAGGCCTAATGAGTCTAAGGTCTAACAAATCTCAAAGTTAATTCTTCAACATTCTCAATTCTTCCGGGATTCACAAGTTACAGAGCAACAAAACGAAAGCAACCTCGAAAACGGTCTCAATAACAAACTCTTCTCCTTTAACAAGAGGTAAACCGGCAATTCTTCCAAATACTTATAGGAGAAGAAAACACAAACTATCCTAACACTTTGCGGTCTAATCTTCATTCAAAAATCAAATTCATCACAATTGCTAAGCAAGCCTGTCAACTAAACTCAATCAATCTTTGATCTCTAAAACTGGATCAACATTCAACAAGAAGTTCACCTCCCCACCTACCACTATCGTCACACATAAGTCCGCAACTTCAAGTCAACTCTTGCTTTGTCTCAACGTACACTAACTCCTTGCTCTTCAAGCCGAGCCTTGTCAAAAGGCACATTGAAACTGTAGGAAGACAATCACTTCACGTCTATTAGAAACTAGTAACTCTGAACCACCAACAAACATCTTCTGTACATCTTTCTGATCACTACCATCTCCCTAAAGGCTAGTCACATGCGTCCATACATCTAAGGTCTCAACAACGATATCTAATTCCTTACATGCTCACACAAATAGACGAATCCGCAGAGATGGCAACCTCACAAGTACACAACTGATAGTCTTCGGTCCTCTTGTTTTCAGACTGATTCTTCAACAAAATCTAACTCCTCTAGACTATTCGTAGAGCATTTCAAAACTTCAAACAAACGCAGTTCTGAGCACACACAGACAACCATGCTGGAAAACCACACAGACGCACACTGGCCCCAAACACACAAATCGGTTCCCATTCACGGATACTGATCGGCTGTCTTGCATCGAAATCATAGACTGAACCCCAACGGTCACCAACTAACACTTCTGAAATTCAGATTACTCACACGAGACCCCTACCTAGATCTCGCCAAAAGAACTAAGGTACTCATACCTACCTCCGACACCTCATCGAGTACATTCAAACTTGCATGCTTGTTAGCAACATACGAAAGTACGAACTCAGAACCAATCAGAAGAGACAAACTCAAAATTGTACCAAGGGCTTATCCACTATAACATAGACATCACTTTGACTCCCACTCAAAGGTATTCGCTTCTTTTCACCAACTAATACCAAAATCGGTCTCATCGTCCCTCACCAACAAGAACCAACTCACACACATGCTGACTCGAGCAAACAAATCGTACCTCAACTAGGGTACAACCATACTCCCCCAACTATAGCAAAGAACTTCCTCCACATCATCCACATTTTTAAAACCACAACTTCCACTCACCGATTTACGGCCCACACACTGGCCCCAAACTTACTAAAAGCAATAAATCAATCAACAATTTAACATACAAGTTGGGTTAGCAAAGGAAAGGTCCAAGTGGCTCAAGTATGATTTCCCTCACTTAAAATCCTTTTTCCGATGTAATAGAAGCAATGGGACTCTACTCAACATGTTTCAACAAATCAGCACACATACAGGCTCAACCAAGCATATAACAGGGCATACTTGTTAAACAAGCAAACATATGCTTATGGTCCAACAACATACATTCTCAATCAATCAGTCACACATCACAGCATACACGGGTAACGAATAACATGCTTTTAAACAAACAATCAACATACTTGTCATACAAGCAATCATACTTACAAAGCAAGCAAACACCGTGCATATCAATTCAAAACTTAAACTTACCTCACTTACCTGCCCAAGGTCTCGGCAACCTTAGGCTCTGATACCAACAAATGTAACCCCCTCGTCCCGGTCTGGCCGGTTGACCGGTCCGAGTGGGCCACACGGGGAAAACTGAAGCGAAACCCGTTAAAGTTCCCCCTCGGTTAGCAACCCTATTTTTTTTCATTTTAAAATCTTGTCTAAATGGATATTAAACCATGTGTGGTCAAACAGCGGAACAAGATTACAAGAGACAAACATTCGAACCCAAAACAACAATTAAACAGCCCACTTTTAATCTTTTAAACAGGCCGTTTCGAAACGCCCTTGAGGCGTATCGAAACGCCTTGACCAGGTCAACTGACCCAGAGCCTTTACAAGGGGCCGTATCGAAACGGGGGTCAACCGTTTCGAAACGCCCACGACGGTCAATATCTTGTGGTCAACGAGATTTTGACCGTTTCGAAACCTTCACACCCGTTTCGAAACACCTTCATCTCGTGAATTTCTCAGAATTCCAGTAGCCAAAACGTTCCGATACGCGTTTCGGAACATGGGTTCCAAAGGCCATACCGTATCGAAACGCGTTCCGATACGGGGTCCCTGAAGCCTACCCGTTCCGAAACGATCCCTCCCGTTTCGAAACGCCGGCAGTCTGTAACCTTTGAAATACAGATTTAGGGGTGTTTTGACAAGTCTAAAGGTCCCATAGGACCCCCTAAAGGCACACAAAACCATCAAACAAGGTCTAGAGGCATACATCCTAGATTTAACATACTCAGACACATACAAGCATGGATTTGGACAATCTTTCTAACATGGCAAATTACACATTAAGAGCCTTTCATACAAGCATGCTTGAAGACATTTAAAAAGAACTAATAAGCATCACACATATCAAGTGAGTCCACATGCCATTCAAGCAACCTAAGCACTCATAAGACATCCATCGTACTAGCATTTGGCAAGATATAACATGCTTACAAATCACGTCAACCATAGACATACATCAAGACTCGAATCAACAATTCCTATCCCATTGCTTAACTATTACATTCTATTACTTGAAATCCATACATTGAGCTCACCAAAAGCAACACTTGGAGACCTTCCCTTGCCTCTGCCACCCACAAGCTATTTATCAGCATTGTCGAACAAAAGAGAGCGTAAGCATAAAAGCTTAGTGAGGGTAAGCTCTTCAAAAACAAACCTCGACAATGCAGGGTCCAAGCACGAGCTACGACCAAGATAAAATGCATGTTCTTACCTCCGGTCCACACGAGCCATGATTCTAAATGATGCACGAACATATAATCAATATCATGTCATGCTCAACATGTTCAAAACCACAATACATGAAATCACATATATTAAACCATGTTAGCAACACATCCCAAATCACATTGGCTCACAATTAACCACATAATGGCAACATAAACTACAATCCGTATTGGCACCTAGCTATGACTCGAATACGCGGATAACCGTTGGAACTCACATCCAACAACACAACCATTACCTGACGGTGGGATTCCACTCATCACCGTTCATGCGGAGGGGATTTCACTCATCCTCACGCCTCATCTCACGCGGAGGGGATTCCACTCATCCTCACGCCCGTCGATGGGATTCCACTCATCACCGACTAATGTAAATACAATTTCCGGGCGTACCCGTACTCCTCCTTGGTGACTCAACGCCACCAAGGCCACGCGCGACTTTTGACTCATGTGTACACACTAACATCCTAATGATCGATCATTTGTACCCAAGCATACTAGTGCCAATACTAATACATTCCACAATACCATTTATTAACAACTTCCGTGCTTAGCACGTACTCACCATGACTTACTATCATGCACAAACCACATTTCCATGCCTAGCATGTACTCACCATGATCCTCGGATCAAGCAATCACCTCATAATCTCATTTCACATGACAACACACATGTACATCATTAACAACCATAACACATCATATTTTGCACACGTGAATAACCATATCATATCTATCAGCAACATACATACAACAATGCATCCAACATGCCTCAACATACATGTATACAACATATATATAACCAACACCATCACGATTTAACACGAGGCATATACAACCATTAAAGAGTGCAACCAAAGTCTCTAATCAAAGCTTGGGATTAGGCTACCACTCTAATCCCAACTCTAGGTGGGTTTACCAAGCCCATCCTAGGTTCACATGCTTGAACCAAATACTCAAAACCAATTCAAAAACATTTAACCACTCACCTAAGCTTCCAAGCTCCAAGCCAAGCAAGCAACCTCCCTCAAATTTCCGGATTTCTTCCCGAAGCTTCCCCAACACAAATTCCCGCTTCTAAACAACCTCGAACACATTTCAAACAATTCCAAATCAGCCCAACATCAAAATACCAACCCGGAAAACAATTCAAATCAAATTTACAACGTTGCAAGCCATGACCAAACCCCACACTTTGCAATTTCGGGCAGCCCCTAAACCATGTCCAAAAACCATGTTTCCAACATCCATAGCACCCACAAACAATCCCAAATCAACCCCTAACCATTACCCTAACATCAAACCTCAATTTCCAACACAAACCTCACCCAAAACTCAACTAAAAACCCTCATAAAAACCCATTTTTATCCAATTTCGGGAATCATGATAAAACACTTTAAAATTCACTTATGTTGGACCTTAGGAGTTGCAAACAACTTAGCTAACAATAATAAATCAATGGCTTAAGTTAAAGACCATAAAGCTCTCATTTTTAAACAAAACCCTAAAACTTCACATTTCAAAAATCATGAAAGAATATGAGAAATATTGGTACCAACACGAAGAGAAAGACAAGACCAAGTCAAAAATATATTTACCTTTCAAAAAGCTCCAAGATTGAAGGAGAAATGAGATGAAATGGGGAGATGGAGAAAGAGTCCTCCATTGTCGTGGAAATGGGGAGATGAGGAGAGATGAAGATGACAAGCTTTTTGTTTTAATTTAAAAAGGGGTTTTAAATTTGGAAGTCCAACTATTTACAAAAATGCCATTAAAATGGCTATTGGGCTTAACATCAAAATTTTGGTCCAACACTTTTAAATTTTATTTTGCAAAACAAAACCGAGATATTATTTTATTTATTTATTTCTCCCGACCCCAAAACACGGGTGTTACAGAATTGCTTGGATGACTTTATGGAGAGGGGTGGTGTTGATCGCACATCTTGGTTTTGCATGCTAGCGTGAATGTTTTGTGTTTTGGTTTCTTGCTTTAGTTTTTTTGTGTTTGCTCGGTTGTTTTTAGCGTTTGTTCTTTATCTTATACTCCTCGGTACTCTTTTCCTCCATTTAGGTGTAAGGAGGTTTTTAATGAGGCCATGGAGTGTGATGATACCGTATGATACTTATTAATAAAATCATACTCTTTTACCGATAAAAAACTATGTATTTATATAAATCTATTTAATTATCACGTTAATATGCCGCCAAATGTTAACAATGGGTGACTTGATTGAAATTATTTTAATAATTTAATTAAAAAATCACAATTCAATGATTAAAATAGATCATACCAATAGTTCAGTGACCTTGGAACTTGTTTATCCAAGTTACAATTTACATTGTCAGGTTTATTGTCCAATGTTTTTACGAAAGATTTATCGTTAGAATTAAATAATTAACTAACCAAAGGGTTAATCTAAGTGGTAAGCAGTTTGGTATCGGTTAAGCAAAATCTCAGGTTTGAGACGTTGTGTAGCAAAAAAAATTTGCTGGGAGATTCACCTTCTAAAACAAAGTGTGCACATTGAAAATCGGAAGGCAAAAAAAATAATGTAAAAAAAATGAATTATCTAATCAAATTATCTTAGGCCTAATTCTTCATTACGATTTGTTAGGGAAAAATAAAAACTTCATTTCGTTAGAATTTGTGTTTTTTTAATTAAAAACACATCTGACTATGAACAGCATAGAACAATTAAATTTTGGAATGAAAAATACAACTTAAATTCTAAAGTTAAAAAAAATATTTAAAATAAACATTTAACTCCCTACAACACTTTTTAATAGCAATTCAAACACTTAATTTAGCAAATCACAATTTTCCATAACAGCAATGAAAACTATATCTTGATTTTAAATATTTATTATCTACGAATAATCTACGATTTAATGTTAAAAAGTCTTAGAACGGACCACTACACATCACTAACGTTGCGCACCATTAATTTTGAAATATGATTAGTTGCAGTTGAATCCTTAAGAATTTTATTATTTATTATCGAGTCATTAAAAAATTAATTATAGGTAACGTTAATGGTGTGTAACGCGTTAAAATTCTTTAATATTTACTTTATCTTATCTATTTTAGTGAAATTTTCACTTTGACATTTTTACTATTTTTACCTATATTTTATGTTGTATGTTAGAAATTTGTAATTGTTTCTCTCAGCAATATCATTTTTAAATTGTCCTTCTCAACTATATTACCTCCAAAGTTAAAATTTGATTTTTTTTTCCCGTTAAGATTATAGTGTGCACGGTGCATTACCCTTATCTCCAATACTTGGTTAAAGTTTCGATTTAATTGCATATAGGGACAGAGCTAGGATCAAACATTAAGAGGGGTAAAGTTATATTAAATCTCTTTTTTTGTGAAGAAAAGGTTATTATTAAATGCTTCATTAAAAATTTTCTAATCTTAGTCGAAGAAAAATAATACACATGATAATATAAGTACAAGAAATACCTACGAGATAACCCGTCAAAATGAATTACATGAAAAAAAGGAAAAACTATAGGATGTTAATCAAGAAAGCAACTAAATGGATGTATCCTCCTATAAGAGAGCCAGTACTGCAGTCGGCGGTAGGGGTGAGCAAAACTCGACTCGAAAAATTTAAAATTTTTGACTCGACTCAAGGTAAAAAAAACTCGATTTGTTCTAACTCGACTTGAAATTACATAAACTCGACACAACTCAAAAAAATTCAAATAAAATTTGAGTTGTAAAATGGAAACTCGAATAACTCGAAATTTTAGTAATTAGTGATGTAACCCCCTCGTTCCGGTCCGGACGCTTGACCGATCCGAGTGGGCTACACGGGGATAACCGAGGTGAAACCCGTTAAGGCTCCACTTCGGTTACCGACCCAAGGAAAAACTTTTCATTTATTATCTTGTCTAGATGCATTATATAAACTGTGAAACAAATATTTTAATTTTGATATAACTAAAAACCTAAGGACTAAATCGAAAAAGTCAAAACGAATTTTAAGTCCTCAAAATATCCCCATATAATTTTAGTATTATGCCCAAGTTAAAAACATACTATTTCAAATATTTTTCTAAGTGTTTCAAGCCAAAACAGTGTTTTTCAAGTACCCGTTTCGAAACGGCATAAGGCGTTTCGAAACATTTTCACCACTGTCGACCACCGTTCCGAAACGTGTATCGAAACACTTAACACCGTTTCGAAACGGCACAACTCGTTTCGAAACTGTTCTTCAGATAGGATTTAAAAAGGGTTGTTTTATTTCAAATATTTCAGATTTTTAAATATAAAAGGGGTGTTTCGAAACGGATCAAGCCCGTTCCGAAACGACCCTTTGACAGTAGCCATTTCGTTTCGAAACGGTTCACTCCCGTTCCGAAACAAGGGCTAGGTTTTATTTTGAAAAAATATGACCGTTGTATGTTTTAATTGATTTTCTGAAAACCGTTAAGGCGTTTCGAAACGGGCTAGGACCGTTCCGAAACGACCCTTGACAGTGGCAAAAACGTTCCGAAACGACCCTAAGGCGTTTCGAAACGGGCTCTTAAATGCACCCCAACAGCTCTTTCTATTTTAGTCCGTTCCGAAACAGGTTCCCCGTGTTCCGAAACGGGTTGGTGCAGACTGCATTTATGGTGGCAAGAGAGGGTTCCAACGGCTCCATTTATGTTCCCAACCACCCAAACGGCTAGAAATCAATGAGAAGGTATAAAAGAGACATCCAAAAGCATCAGCAACAACTATTGATCCAAAAGCAAACATCCAAACATCAAATTCAAGCATTTGAGCAAAAATCCCAAATTTGTGTAAAATCCCAATTTGTGTTCTTCATTCATATTTTGTAAAATTGGGTTGAGTGCTTGTATTGGGGCTATCATTTGTATTGAGAGATACCTAATTAGCCTACAAATTTCTTTGTTCTCTTGTGTGAGGGTTGGGTTGATTTTTGGGTAGAAAAATCAACCGATATTGTAAAGGGTTGCCTCCTTGTCCTAGAAAAGGGGAAGATCAATTTAGTGAAATTGTTGCAAATCCTTAGTGAGACTAAGGTAGTGGATGTAGAGTTCATTTGGAACTTGAACCACTCTAAATTCCGTGTTCATCATTTTTAATTTGCCAATTTCCACTACAATCCTTTAAATTTCCAATTCACCCCCCTCTTGGTAAATATCGATCTTTCGACCCACTCAACATAAACCTATGCGTGAAACGACAGCGGAAACAAGGCTCACGAGAAGCCTAACAGCAAACAGGGCCTAAGCCCAACCCTTGAGACCCTTTAGAGATGTCAAAAAGCCCATTTACATGCTTGTGTTTCGAAACAGACATAGCCAAATTTCAAAACACGGGCTTCAGTTTAAAAAGCCAGACACCCGTACCGAAGCGCATCCACCCCGTTTCGAAACAGGGTCCCATTTTGCCTAGGCGTTTCGATACCCGTTTCGGAACAGGCAATTCCAGTAGCCAAAGTGTTTCGAAACTTGTTTCGAAACAGGGGCTCACAGTAGCTAAACCGTACCGAAACGCATTCCGATACGGGGGGGCCTGGAACCACACCCGTTCCGAAACAACACAACCCGTTTCGAAACACCTGCAATCTGTGAATTCCCAAAATCGATTTTAAACATCTCCAAATGGTCTCAAACGCCCTTAACGACCCCAAGAAGCATACATAACATACGAACACACTCTAGAGGCATGCACCCTATTGCAAACATACTCAAGATACATAAGGATATAAGATAGGGGCATCCATTCAAAAGATCATACAAGGCATACACTTAAGCATTCAAGGTGACATGTTTACACAAGGTCAACACTAAGCCTTGAAGGTGCCAAAATAGACATGATTTACAAGCAATACAAGGCAACCACAAGCAAACCAACATAACATATGAAAGGAGTCTAGCGTGCTCCTAAACAAACCAACATCAACCACACAAGTCCTTATTGCTTAACCATTACATCATTAACATAAAATCCATACTTGATAGATTCAAAAGTCCAACTAACACACTTGGAGGCCCCCTTCTTGCACTAGCAACCCACGAATTACGGATCTGCATTGTCGAACAAAGAGAGCGTAAGCGTAAAGCTTAGTGAGGGTAACTCATTAAAAACAAACCTCGACAATGCAGGGTCCAAGCACGAGCACTATCAAGGTAGAATGCATGATCTTACCTTCGATCCATATGAGCCAAAATACACATGATGCATGAACATTTAACCAATATTATGCCATGCTCAACAAGCTCAAATCCACATCATATGTAAACACATATAATAATCCATATAGGAATCACATTTCATATCATATTGGCACCTAGCTATGACTCGAATACGCGGATAACACGTTGGAACTCACATCCAACACAACCATTATCTTACGGTGAGATTACACTCATCACCTTTCTCGCGGAGGGGATTCCACTCATCCTCACGCCCCGTCGATGGGATTACACTCATCACCGACTAACATATAAATGAGAAGGTTTTCCGGGCGAACCCGTACTTCATCTTGATGACTACCATCATCAAGACCACGCGCGCATTTGACTCACGTGTGTACACTAAACATCCTAATGATCGATCATTTGTACCCAAGCATACTAGTGCCAATACTAAACACGATCCACAATATCAATTCACAACCATTTCCGTGCTTAACACGTACTCACCATGATTAACATCATGCACAATCCACATGCATATATCAATGCATCAATCCAAGCCTCAACATACATGTATAACATCATATACATAGCCAACACAATCACAATTAAACATGAGGCATAAACACATTCGAAGATCAACCATAGTCTCTAACTATAGCTTGAGATTAGACTACCAATCTAATCTCAACTCTAGGTGGGTCTACCAAGCCCAACCTAGTCCACATGTTTGAACCAAATACTCAAAACCATTTAACCACTCACCTTCACTTCCAAGCTCAACAACCAAGCAACCAAGACCTTCAAGCTTCCGGATTCACTCATGATGTCTCACCAACACAATTTCTTGCCTCTAATCAACTCAATACAAACAAAACAACCTCAAATCAGTTCACACATCCATGTAGCCAACCCGGAACACTACTCAAGTATAAAACACATGAATTCAAGCTATGAACAACTCCCAAAACATCAAACCCGAGAAGCCCTCAAACCCAATCCAAAACTCTTGTTTCAAACACTTTTAACACCTCTAAAAGCTTCTAAAACAATCCCCAACCAACATACAACCATTAGCCTTCCATTTCCAACATAAAACAACCCCAAAAACAACCTTAAAACCCTTATAAAAACCCATCAAAACCCAAATACGAAAATCTTTACAAAACACTTCAAAATTCACATATGTTGGACCCTATGGTTCATAAACGACGTATCTAACCGAAATAAATCAAAAGCTTTGATAAAGAATCATAAAGCTCCAACCTTTAACCAAAACTTTGAAAAACCCAAATTACAAAATACATAGTTTTAGTGAAATCTAAAGATACCAAAATGTAGAGGATAGCAAGGCCAAGTCAAAAATACATTTACCTTTCAATAAGCTTCAAAGATGAAGTTGTAAGAGAATGGAATAGTAAAATGAGAATGAGCTCTCTTCTTGTCGTTAAAATGGTGGAAAGGGTGAGTGAAGAAGATGACAAAAGGGACTTTTAATAAAAGAGGGGGTTTTAATTTTAAAGTTGATTTATTTATAGTTTTGTCATTAATGAGATGGCAATCTCATTAACAATTAAAATCCATGGAATTTGATTACCAAATCAATTTGAGTCCAACATATAATGTTTGTGTAACCCCCTATTTTGATCTAGGGTTTTGAAATAAATTAAATTTGGCGAATTGGAAACTTTCCCCTCAAGTAAGGTCATTTATGAAAAACTGTACCGAAACTATTATTCAATTATAATAGTTATCGTTTACTGTTTCGTTTTAAAACAAGCATATTCAAAATAGTTATCAAATCCAAATAGTAATAAATGTCCAAAGTCCACGTTTACAACCAAATACTGAAAATACTTAAATCATTTAATAAGTCTGAAACGAAACATACTGATAGATAATATCAAATACTGTTCGTACGTAGTCCTCCAAGTACCGAAACCTAAGTCTGGAAATCTGAAATAGATACTAAGGGGGAGTCAGCTATAAAGCTCAGTGTGTCTCTAAGGTGCATAACAGAAATCAATCAAACAATAATATCACAGTCAAGAATTAACAGGTATTCTGAAATAGTACAAACAATGCATACAGATGCCATGACATGATATGCACCCATCTACATCACCGTCCGAAGAGTGAAGTTCCCCTGAACCACTCTACCCTACGTCACCATGTCCGAAGCAGAACTCATCCCGAAGGATGGAACTACTGATCCGAAGCGAAGTTCATCCCGAAGGATGAAGTCGCTGAGCTTCCTCCGTACAATATCCCAACCCAATGATATGACATGTAATCCGATGTCCGAGTCCGAATGCAATCTTGTTAAATAACTAAGATGCATGTACATAATAATCCGATTCCGATATGTGTTACATAACATGATCATAGTATCCGAGTATACATTATTCATCCGATAACAGAGCAGAATGACATACAATTAAGTCATGCAATATTCATCAAATAACAGTGTAGAATAGCATACAAGTATTTCTCAAACAGATTCACGAAATCATGTAACACATAAAAATGTAGCACAAAACAGAGAACACACCTTAGGCAGCTAAATAGTCAACGTCGATAGTGACGTCTCCCACGCTCAGCTCTAACGGAAGGTCGGACAGAATCAGCTCCTAACAATACAGGACACTATGTTAGATTTCCTACTATGCCACATTCGAATAAATTATTCTTAATAAATATCTTACTAGCAGATCTCGAAGATTGTGCCACCGGAGGTTTGCCTGACGGTGGAGGAGGTAAAATCTCGGGATCTGAGTCCACGTCACCTGAACACGAAATTATCTGAGTCAAATTCCGATTTAACACTTTACTGAAAATCTGAGCTCAATATATAAAATTGATCCAAAACGGCACTTCGGGTTCGAATTTGAAGAAACGGACAACGCCAATGGAACCGGGACATCGAAAAACATAAAAGTGGACTCAGTCGAAAAAGTCAACCCAAAAGTCAACGCTGACGTCATCGCTGACGTCATCGCTGACGTCAGCATGACTGTGATGACTGTGATGACGTCATCGCTGACGTCAGCATGACGTCATCAGTGCATCAGCCAACCAGACCGGTTTGGCTCAACCCAGCCGGCCGGTTCATCCCCTGAACCGGTTCGGTTCATACACCTAAAATCCCCAATTAAAAACCTAACCCTAATATCCCTTTCCCCCTCCCCCGACAGCGCACAGAACCCCGACGCAACCCAGCATCCGACGGCAGCCACGGCCTGACAACGGCCACGACTCGACAACCTCGGCCGGCGACGGCGCATGCGAAACCCGACCGAAAATCCGACTCCGACGCTTACCCTGTTCGAAGCGGTTGCAGCGCACACGGAGGACGATGGTGGCGGCGATGTGCGAGTGACTGGCACGGCTCGATCGGGAAGGGGACGGCGGTTCTCCTGGTACGGGCGGTGTCGATCACGGCGGCGCGGTGAGGGAGATCGGTGGTGGCCGGCGTTTATGGTTAGGGAAAAAAAATTATTGATGGGTATCCAATAATGGATAATAATTGATCCCATTTGTGAAATCTGATCCCCATTTAATCAGATTGATTAGTGGAGTGGTTGAGATATTTTTATTATTTAATTAATATAATAATTTCGGATCTAAATAATTATCAGTTTGGGTGATTCTAGACCAAGAGCTTACCTAGCTCAATTGGCTGGGCACCCAGCTGAAAACACAAGAGGTTGTGGGTTCGAATCCCACAACTCTCAATCCAATCCATATTTTTTTTTATCATCTTCACATAAAAAAAAATAGGGGTATTACAATTCTCCCCTCCTAAAAAGGAATTTCGTCCTCGAAATTTACCTGGAGTAAACAAATGCGGATATTGAGCTTTGATGACATCTTTGGGCTCCCAAGTAGCCTCGTCATGATTGCGACCGCTCCACAAAACTTTGACCATCTTGATGGTCTTCCTTCTGAGAACCTTCTTATCCTGAGCAAGAATCTCAATAGGCTCCTCCTCAAAGCATAGATCAGGACGAATTTCAATCTCTTCCACAGGTAAAACATGAGACGGATCAGCATGATAGCGTCTCAACACAGAAATATGGAATACATCATGAATACGCCGAAGCTCTGGTGGTAATTCGAGCTGATAAGCTACAGGTCCGACCCGACGAAGAATCCGATAAGGACCAATATAACGAGGACTCAATTTGCCCTTCCGACCAAACCGAAGTACCTTCCTCCACGGAGATACTTTCAGGAAAACCTCATCACCAACCTTAAACTCAAGATTTCGACGTTTCAAATCGGCGTAAGATTTTTGTCGATCAAAAGCAACTTTAAGCCGGTGTCGAATCAATCTGACTGTCTGTTCGGCCTCACGGACTAGATTTGGTCCCAACAGTCTACGTTCATTTAGTTCAGTCCATCCAATCGGTGATCTACACCTGCGCCCATACAGAGCCTCATATGGTGCCATTTTGATACTGGACTGGTAGCTGTTATTATATGCAAATTCTGCGAGCGGCAAGAAATCCTCCCAACTACCACTATAATTAAGAACACAGCCTCTCAACATGTCCTCAAGAATTTGAATTATTCGCTCAGATTGCCCGTCAGTCTGCGGATGGTAAGATGTACTAAAGTTTAACCGGGTTCCCAAAGAAGAGTGAAGTGCCTTCCAGAACTTCGCTGTAAACCTTGGATCACGATCAGAAATAATCGATAGCGGTATTCCATGAAGTCGAACGATCTCAGAAATATAAAGCCGAGCCAACTTATTCAAAGGATAATTGACTCGAACCGGAATGAAATGAGCAGACTTAGTCAAACGGTCCACTATGACCCAGACAGAGTCCTTCTTGGACGGAGTCATCGGGAGACCACTGACAAAATCCATAGTCACTCGCTCCCATTTCCACTGAGGAATCTCAATGTGCTGAAGCAGCCCAGATGGACGCTGATGCTCTGCCTTGACTCTTTGACAAGTCATACACTTAGACACAAATCCGACTACATCCCGCTTAAGACCTTTCCACCAGTACCTCTGGCGAAGGTTCTTGTACATCTTATCACCGCCAGGATGCATAGAATAAGGGCTATCATGTGCCTCGCGAAGAATAACCTGTTTCAACCCAGATTTCCTCGGAATACAGTACCGACCTCGGAAACACAAAACGCCATCCTGATCAATAGTATAATCTACAGATGTACCTTCAGAAACCTCTCTAATACGATGCATAAGAAAAGGATCTGTAGGTTGTTCTGCTCGAATATCCGATATCAGCGTAGGAATGACACGAAGTTCTGCCATCAAATTACCGTTTTTAAACAAACTCATCCGAGCAAACAAGGATCTCAAATCTGAGATAGCATTACGACTCAAGGCATCGGCAACCACGTTCGCCTTTCCCGGGTGATACTCTATCTCACAGTCATAATCCTTAAGAAGTTCCAACCAGCGACGCTGTCTCAGATTCAATTCTTTTTGCGTAAGGAGGTATTTTAAACTTTTGTGATCGGTGAAGATATAACACTTCTCTCCGTAGAGATAGTGTCTCCAGATTTTTAGAGCAAAAATTACAGCAGCAAGCTCTAAATCATGGGTGGGGTAGTTACGCTCATGCACTTTCAACTGACGAGATGCATAAGCCACTACCTTTCCTTCCTGCATCAAGACACATCCTAATCCCGTGTGAGAGGCATCACTGTATACCGTATAGGCCTTCCCAGGCTCAGGCTGGATCAGAACCGGTGCTTCAGTCAACACGGTCTTAAGTTTATCAAAACTGGTCTGTTGAGCCTCAGTCCAAACAAAAGGGACTTCCTTCCTTAGAAGTTTAGTCAGAGGTGCTGCAATAATTGAGAATCCTTCCACAAACCTCCGATAGTAGCCAGCTAAACCTAAGAAACTTCGAATCTCATGAATATTCTTGGGCTGCCTCCATCCCAAAATAGCCTCAATCTTCTTTGGATCCACCTGAATACCTTTAGCAGAAACCACGTGACCCAAGAAGATAACCTCGGTTAACCAGAATTCACATTTACTAAACTTTGCATACAACTGCTTTTCACGCAAAGTTTGTAGAACAATCCGGAGATGTTCTTCATGTTCTGCCTCCGATTTGGAATAAACCAGTATGTCGTCAATGAAAACAACTACGAACTGGTCTAGATAGGGTTGAAATACCCTGTTCATCATATCCATAAAGGCTGCAGGGGCATTAGTTAATCCAAACGGCATCACCAGAAACTCGTAATGACCATAACGAGTCCGAAAAGCGGTCTTGAATACATCAGAATCCTTAACCTTGAGTTGGTAATAACCCGATCTCAGGTCTATCTTAGAAAATACCGTAGCTCCCCGAAATTGGTCGAACAAATCATCAATACGGGGAAGTGGGTATTTGTTTTTAATCGTCAGCTTGTTTAGCTTCCGATAATCAATACAAAGTCGAAGTGATCCGTCCTTCTTCTTTACAAACAAAACAGGGGCTCCCCAATGAGACACACTTGGTCGGATGAAGCCCCTATCTAACAATTCCTGCAATTGAATCTTTAATTCCTTAAGCTCTTTCGGAGCCATCCTGTAAGGAGCCATAGATACAGGAGCTGTACCCGGATATACATCAATGGCAAATTCAATCTCGTCACGCCTTGACGGTACTCCTGGCAATTCCTCCGGAAAAACATCTGGAAAATCCCTAACCACCGGAATCTTATCCAAACCAGAATCTGACTGCCTCGAGTCAAGAATATAAGCAAGGTAAGCAGTAGCCCCATGTCGAATCATCCTTTCTGCTTTGAGAGCCGAAACAACATTGGTCATATAGCCTCTACGCTCTCCAACCATAACCACTTCGCCCCCATCTGAGGTTTTCAGAGTCGCCCTTTTCTTCTCACCGTCTAAATGGACTCGATGAGTGGATATCCAGTCCATTCCGAGAATAAGGTCGAACTCTCTAAAAGGTAACTCCATCAAATCGGCGGAGAATATTTTCCCTTGAATCTCTAAAGGGCAATTTTTGTACAACTTGGTAACCTTAACCTGATCACCTACTGGGCTATAAACAGAAATTGTGTTCCTAATATTCTCAACCGAAATTTTAAGTTCACTAGATACCGAACTCGCAACATATGAATGTGTAGAACCAGTATCTAATAAAGCAAAATACGGAATAGAGTGTATAGAAAAAGTACCAGCAATAACATCTGGCTCGTCTCGATCCTCTTGTCTTCTGGCAGCATAAACGAAACCTGATTGTCTCATTCCAGATCCAGCTGGTCCTCCATTCTGTGCTGGCCTACCTCTACTAGCAGATCTTGTGAAATCGGATCTACCTCGACCTCTGCCCCTAGCAGGAGTCTGTACTGATACCTGTGACGGAGTACGAGTTGACGAAGGTGCATGTGGACAATCTTTGAAAATATGATCAAAAGACCCACATCGAAAACATGCCCCGGACTGTCTCCTACACTCCCCAAAATGCCATTTCTTGCAATAAGAACAC
The DNA here is from genome assembly GCA_030270665.1 of Hibiscus trionum. Taxonomy (NCBI): domain Eukaryota; kingdom Viridiplantae; phylum Streptophyta; class Magnoliopsida; order Malvales; family Malvaceae; genus Hibiscus; species Hibiscus trionum. The sequence continues at coordinate 6,187,176 of BSYR01000016.1, forward strand.
TGTGGTAGCCCCCGCGTGTTAGACGATCCCCCAACACTAAAAGTCGGAACAGAAATATTCGCTGGTCTAGCTCTGGAATAACTCTGATAGTTACCCTCATCTCTTGCCCTCTTTCTGGTCTGGTTATCTTGACCATGCTGAACTGTCGAGGTTGACTGCCTCTTACCCCGATCCATACCATGAGACTCAGCTTGTCTCAATTCTGCCTCATTACGTTCAGCAGTCCTAGCTCGTAAGGTAATATCCTTGTATTCTTTATCCATATGCAAAGATACACCCGTCTTGATCGTAGGTCGCAGACCTTTCAGAAACCAACTGCATTTCTCTTCCTCCGTAGTAACTAACCCAGGGACGTACTGTACCAGTCTCAAGAACTCAATTTCATACTGATTCACAGTCATGTCATTTTGCTTCAAATTTATAAAGTCCTCACGACACTGGGCTAGGTACTCAGCTCCAACATATCGGTCTCGGAAAGCCTGACGAAAATGGTCCCAAGATATCCGACTGGCAGAAATAACGGCCTTCTCAGCCTCCCACCAGTTCAGGGCTTCACCCTTCAATAGAGATACAGCAGCTCTTAATTTTCTGTCTACCGGGTAGTCCATCTCATCAAATAGTTGTTGTAATTTCTTCAACCAATACTCAGCGTCAGCTGGATCTGCCGCGGTCTTACCGTCAAACATCGACATGCCAGCAGACAAAAACTCTGCAGATATGGGTCTTCTAGAACCCTGTCGAAGATACTCAAGCAGCTCTAAATGCACTGCAGCAACATCCACTCCAGCAGTCTCACTGTTATCGGCTGCACGGGGACCCTCACTCTGAGTCTGTTGATCAGGTTGATTTGTCTGTTGACCACTCGTGTGAACCTCTTGCCGTTCCTCAGCTTGCTCAGTTTGTGGTTCCTCCTGATGTGGCGGCAATTGCTCAGGGGAATTACCGTTAACCGTATTAGCAGTGGTACAACCTCGTCCACGAGCTCGACCTCGTCCGGCTATAGTTCTAAAACTCTTACGAGGTGGCATAGTAGTCTATCTACAAAAGAAGTGTCCTAAGTCAAAACTTGGTACTTGGAGACTTTAATTAAAACATATATATATATATATATTTTAAATCTGGACATCTATCTAAAAATCTCATAATTTCCGAAAACATTTATGATGCTTGCAAATTTTTTTTTTTTTTTTTTTTTTTTTGAAAACTTTAAAAATCAAATTTCCATTGAGCCGCACAGGCCGAGGGGTGAAACCTAAGCGCTCTGATACCACTAAATGTAACCCCCTATTTTGATCTAGGGTTTTGAAATAAATTAAATTTGGCGAATTGGAAACTTTCCCCTCAAGTAAGGTCATTTATGAAAAACTGTACCGAAACTATTATTCAATTATAATAGTTATCGTTTACTGTTTCGTTTTAAAACAAGCATATTCAAAATAGTTATCAAATCCAAATAGTAATAAATGTCCAAAGTCCACGTTTACAACCAAATACTGAAAATACTTAAATCATTTAATAAGTCTGAAACGAAACATACTGATAGATAATATCAAATACTGTTCGTACGTAGTCCTCCAAGTACCGAAACCTAAGTCTGGAAATCTGAAATAGATACTAAGGGGGAGTCAGCTATAAAGCTCAGTGTGTCTCTAAGGTGCATAACAGAAATCAATCAAACAATAATATCACAGTCAAGAATTAACAGGTATTCTGAAATAGTACAAACAATGCATACAGATGCCATGACATGATATGCACCCATCTACATCACCGTCCGAAGAGTGAAGTTCCCCTGAACCACTCTACCCTACGTCACCATGTCCGAAGCAGAACTCATCCCGAAGGATGGAACTACTGATCCGAAGCGAAGTTCATCCCGAAGGATGAAGTCGCTGAGCTTCCTCCGTACAATATCCCAACCCAATGATATGACATGTAATCCGATGTCCGAGTCCGAATGCAATCTTGTTAAATAACTAAGATGCATGTACATAATAATCCGATTCCGATATGTGTTACATAACATGATCATAGTATCCGAGTATACATTATTCATCCGATAACAGAGCAGAATGACATACAATTAAGTCATGCAATATTCATCAAATAACAGTGTAGAATAGCATACAAGTATTTCTCAAACAGATTCACGAAATCATGTAACACATAAAAATGTAGCACAAAACAGAGAACACACCTTAGGCAGCTAAATAGTCAACGTCGATAGTGACGTCTCCCACGCTCAGCTCTAACGGAAGGTCGGACAGAATCAGCTCCTAACAATACAGGACACTATGTTAGATTTCCTACTATGCCACATTCGAATAAATTATTCTTAATAAATATCTTACTAGCAGATCTCGAAGATTGTGCCACCGGAGGTTTGCCTGACGGTGGAGGAGGTAAAATCTCGGGATCTGAGTCCACGTCACCTGAACACGAAATTATCTGAGTCAAATTCCGATTTAACACTTTACTGAAAATCTGAGCTCAATATATAAAATTGATCCAAAACGGCACTTCGGGTTCGAATTTGAAGAAACGGACAACGCCAATGGAACCGGGACGTCGAAAAACATAAAAGTGGACTCAGTCGAAAAAGTCAACCCAAAAGTCAACGCTGACATCATCGCTGACGTCATCGCTGACGTCAGCATGACTGTGATGACTGTGATGACGTCATCGCTGACGTCAGCATGACGTCATCAGTGCATCAGCCAACCAGACCGGTTTGGCTCAACCCAGCCGGCCGGTTCATCCCCTGAACCGGTTCGGTTCATACACCTAAAATCCCCAATTAAAAACCTAACCCTAATATCCCTTTCCCCCTCCCCCGACGGCGCACAGAACCCCGACGCAACCCAGCATCCGACGGCAGCCACGGCCTGACAACGGCCACGACTCGACAACCTCGGCCGGCGACGGCGCATGCGAAACCCGACCGAAAATCCGACTCCGACGCTTACCCTGTTCGAAGCGGTTGCAGCGCACACGGAGGACGATGGTGGCGGCGATGTGCGAGTGACTGGCACGGCTCGATCGGGAAGGGGACGGCGGTTCTCCTGGTACGGGCGGTGTCGATCACGGCGGCGCGGTGAGGGAGATCGGTGGTGGCCGGCGTTTATGGTTAGGGAAAAAAAATTATTGATGGGTATCCAATAATGGATAATAATTGATCCCATTTGTGAAATCTGATCCCCATTTAATCAGATTGATTAGTGGAGTGGTTGAGATATTTTTATTATTTAATTAATATAATAATTTCGGATCTAAATAATTATCAGTTTGGGTGATTCTAGACCAAGAGCTTACCTAGCTCAATTGGCTGGGCACCCAGCTGAAAACACAAGAGGTTGTGGGTTCGAATCCCACAACTCTCAATCCAATCCATATTTTTTTTTTATCATCTTCACATAAAAAAAAATAGGGGTATTACAGTTTGCTTTGAAATTATGAAGACCAAAATAATACTTTATTATTTTAATTATAAAATTGAAACTCAAAATATTATTTTATTATTATTTTCACTCGACCCCCAAACCCGGGTGTTACAAGTGAGTTGATTTTTAAGTTCGAGTCGAGTCCCTCAAATTTTCATTATATATATATATATATATACCATTATAAAAAATATGAAGAAATATATGTCACATATGAAAAAATATGATGAAATATACATGCATATCTTATATGATTAGAGAAAGTCGTTAAATTGGAATCAAATTATACTGTAACATTGATAAATAATTACAGTTAAATTTGTATAGGAACTTGAAAACTCGACTCGAATTGAAAAAATTCAAATAAAGTTTGAGTTGTAAAATATTACGCGTCAACTCGAATAACTCAAAAAAATTTTACTTGACTTGACTTGGCTCGATCGAACGCTCACCCCTAACAGGCAATGTATGATAAATCTAAACCTCAAAATCTCCTGATATAACATCCTTATTCAAGTGATCTGCAACCTCAAAATTGGGAGAGACAAAAATCTTATTTACTACTATTTAAATTAAAGGGGACTTCAAATACAGTTGTACTAAAAATTTTGGGAGGGACAATAACCTCGGACATGCTAAACATTGCTTCTCTAATCGTATAAAAAGGTAAAAACGCATTTGTGACCTATAACGTTAATTCAACGTATAATATGTGAAAATTGAGAGGGCCAAAAATCTTATTTTACTATTTTTTTTAGTTACTCTCACAGTTCTTAGTGCTTTGCCTTGACTAATTCGAAGTGGCTCACGCCAAACACATAATTTTGGTGGAAGAGTCTCCCATAGAAGATTTTTTACACACACAAGATCTTGAACTCGAAATTTACTTAAGTGATATCAAGTTGCTTACCACTTGTATCAACTCTCGTTAATTATAAGAACTAAATTTTAAAACTATAAAAATAATAATTTAATTAAATTAAATTTATTAGTATCAATATAGTAATTATCACAGCCGATATATATAGGTAAATATTAAAATGTTTAAATATCGCAGGTGTCTTTATACTTTTATATTATTTAAAACTTAATTTTACGATGGGTAATTATACCATGCACTGGCGGTGGAAATATTTTGTTTTCATAAGTGCCTTGATTTTAGAGGTTAGGGATTCAGTTTAGGTTCATAGTTTAGGGGTTTAGGTTTATGCCCTTAAATTTTAGGGATTGTGGTTTGGATTTAGAGTTTAGGGTTAGAATTTAGGGGTTATAGGTAAAAACATAAATCTCTACCATATTACCCTAAAACTTAAACCCTAACCTATAAACCCTATATCCTAACAGTAAACCCCAAATTCTAACCAAAGACTCTAAATTCTAAACCCCTAAACCTAAACCTCCTAAACTATAAACCCTAAACTAGACCCCAACCCTTGAAATTAGGGCGTTTGTGAAAACAAAATATTTCAACCGCAGTATATTATATATTTTCCCTTTTACAATATAGAGTATTTGTATTATTTTTTATTTGAAAATCTTAATTCTTCTTCTAACTCTTATTCACTTTTATCACTCATTGACATTGTTGATCCTATATTATTTTTTATTTGATAATATTTAAGGATTATCAATTTAAATATTATTAATTTGAACTTTAATCTTAAAAAACATGAAAAAATATAATTAAATGAAGAATACAATTGTCTGATCTTTACATTTACAACCTTTTAAGTGTCGAATTAATAAAATTATTATAACCACAAAAGACAAAGAAAGTTATTTTACATTTTTTATAATTGTTAGATTATATTAAAAAAACTTAGTATAAAAATAAGTGTCTAAACTATACCTCTTTTTAACTTTAGGCGCCTAAAATTTTTTTGGTAAAAAATGGGTGTCTAACATTTCATTTCGTTAATTTTAAGTGCGCGACCATTAATGGTTGTTTAAAAATTCCTTTAAGCAATCAAAACATGACACATGACATGTTATATTTCATTTTATTTTATTATTTAAAAAATCAAAATTTCAAAACAAATCTTTAAATTTTTAAAAATTCTCAAAATAATCCCTAAATCCTAAACCCTAAGTCCCAAATACCGAATATAGCCATTGTGGAAGGCATGCCCAACACTTCTTTCGTCAGACCCTCATGATCATTTACAACATCCTTTTGTTGTTGGAACTAGACGGATGGTGTGCCTAACGTTGAAGGATTGTCGTTCACAAAATGAACGATGAGAGGCGAATGGTGGTCAACCGAAAGACGAACGACGTGCAAGCCTTACAACGAGATGAAGCTTTATTCTGTCGCCGACAGCGTGATGAACGTCGGCGATAATGACCGAATTTGAGGATTTATGAGTTATTTTGTGAATTTTTAAAAATTTAAGGGTTTTTTAAATTGAGTTAAAAGAAATAAAATATTTAAAAAATAATTAAAAAAATCAAAGCCACATATTATGTTTTGATTGTATAACAGAATTTTTTTAAACAGTTGTTAACAATCATACACCTAAAATTAACGAAATTAAACATTAAACACTTATTTTTACTAAAAAAAATTAGACACTTAAAACTAAAAAGTAGTATTTTTTAGACACTTGTTTTTATATTAAGCAAAAAATTATAAACCTCTTTTTAGTTATTATATTTATTTTATTCTCTATACCTATTAATTTTGTTAAGTTTTCAAGCAAATTAACTGATTGGGTTGTTTTCCGTTAATATGTGAGACAATTCAATGAGTTGTTATTATTGTTAGGTAAACTACATCAATAATACTATTAAATTTTGTGTTTTGATCACCAAATTATTAAATTTACTTTTAATTTTTTTATCATTTTCTCTCTTCTCCACGTATTATAGGACAAAGAAAAATACAAAACGCAAGTTATGCAAGTAAAGGGAGTTAAACCCTAAACCTAAAGCATACAAGTTCAAGCACTTAGCCCTTAAGATGAACTTAAAATTTAATAAATTTCACCAAATTTAGCATTTGAGTTGTACTAAGTTACCAACACAAAACAAAAAGATTTAGAAATACGCAAATACTTGATCATTGAGCTAAGAAAAGAATTTGATATATTTTTAACCAAACTAATATATAATTTGAACAAGAATTATATATAAAAAACAAACTAAAATTAATTTCTGACTTTCATTGGAACAAAAAACTAATTAATTAAACAATCATTTATTTATATTTATAAAATTAATATTTAATTATTGAAAACTAAATTTTTACCGAGTCTGGTATTTTTAAGCTTTTGGAGATCTCGGCGAAGCCCATTTGGGCCAGACTAGTTCAGAAACCCCGATTATCACCGTTCCAAAATAACATTTTTATAATCAAATTAGAGTCTATAGTTAGAATTTAGAGTTTAAGTTTTATGGTAATATATTAAGAATTTAAGTTTTTACATATAACCCCTAAATTATAACCTGAATCTCTAAATTCAAACCACAACCTAAACCCCTTAACTATGAACCATAAACTAAATCTTTAACCCTAAAATTAAAGGATTTGTGGAAACAAAATATTTCTACCGCCAGTGGATCATATATTTTCCCATGTTTTTAAAATTAAAAATGTAATTTACCTATTCGGGAACGTCCAAAGCTCAGACTGAGCAGGCCGAGCCTAGAATCAAGGTCCAATCCAATGTGGTTGGCCACAGACCGGACCCAACCTTCTAATATTGCGAGAAAAATCGCATTAAAATTCCCATAAAATCCAAAAGCAATAGCGTTAAGAAAGAGAAGTAAATAGACCTTTGAACTATATAATACATATTACATATATGTATGTATGTATGTATACAGTATATACACATAATTTCCCAGTATTGATTAGAAAAAGAATTGCTGCACTTCTCCAATCCTACATCTTTTAAATTAGAAGCCATTCTGCAAAAATGGGGGTCAGACCTACATTTTTGCATTCCTCTGTTAAGAAAGCAATTTAGAATAACAGGTAAGAATATAATTATGGTACACTCGCCACAACAGCGGTGGCATTCCACAGAATCCAGGCTGAAAGCTACCAAATCAGGCCACCGACACAACACCTCAGAGGCATAGGCGATCGGATCTCCAAATACTTTGCTTGCATAGGGAATTCAGTCATGGGTTTTATGAATGAAAGAATTATTCCCTAACAAGCAAAATATGTTTGTAGTATTGTATGCGAATCTCATGCCCTAGATCTGCCGGTTTCCCTATTTCTGGCCCGGTTCTAAGCAGTGAATTGTTGGCACAGCACGAATACTATTGTCTACCTCCCTATGGAGAAAGGAGCAATTTTCATCCAAACCTATCTATATTTACAATTCATTTTACCCGGAGTTACCAGCAACTTCTGCAGCTCTCTGTCTCATCATCTCCATCACAGCAGCCCTCCGCCGTGAATCAGACTGCTGTTGAAGCCTCCTCAAATGTTCCTTAAGATCCCTGTATTATTAATTAGCAAATTTAACGATATTAGCTTGAAATTAAAACACCAGGTGGAAACAGAGAAAAGAGCCATAATATAGGACTGCTCAAGGGAGTGGTAGCCACATGCATGTACCTGCAGCGTGGTACGTGGCATCCAGATTCTTTGCATGCTCGTGCATGAAGTTGCAAGAGATACCACATTTTCTTACAAAGTACACAGCCACCAGAAGCACGTGTTTTGCATTGTATTCCATGGCGGAAAAGCCCCTTCACTTTACGACAATTTGGGTATTGGCAATGAGCAGAGCGACATTGTGATGCATGAACTAAAAGGTCAAGCATTTTCCTCAGCTGCAAATTTCAAGAACCAATCATGTTAGAAGATCCCACATCTGAAACCCGACATGCTTGCACACATATAGTCGAAACTCATTTTTCCAACCATGTATTTCTAAATCAGAAGCAAGATAATATATTGAAGGGACATACTTTAATCCAAGTTAGCATTTAGAATGTTTCAATATTTAAGTGGTGAGCACCAATAGTATCTTAGAAACATCCAATTAGAGAGTTATCTAGTTACACTTTCCAACATGAATAGAAATCCTCTGCCCCCTCTTGGTGCCCCTATTTATTCCCCACACTAAAAAAATTAAGTTTAGAGTTTAGGGTTTAGGGAATTGGGGTAGGGTGTATTTTTAGGGTTTAAGATTTACAATTTAAGGTTATGACTTAGAATTTAATATTTTAGTGTTGGGGCATAGAAAGGGGCACTGGGAAGGGCAAGAGGATTTTTGTTCTTATATCTCAGAAACCCCCAAAAGAGAATAAAAGGGGTCCACCAGACACATGTACACACATGTCTATATTTCAATCGGATTAGCAAATTAAGCACACTCATCTAATCACACAGTAGAGATAGTTTTTTATAACAAAGTGTTCAATAAATTTATTGAAGAAAAATACCTGCAGAACCCGTAATTGCCTTGCCTCTTTATTTTGTGCATCATGTTCGGCCAAGGATGGATTATTTGTTAACTTATGAGGATGATCAACACCACCGTCCTTTTGGTAACATGCATTGCATACATCATAATCAGGGCAAACTTCACAGCGCCAACCTTGACCAGTTTCAATGTCTAGATAACATATTTTACAGGTTGTGACATATGCAGGAGCAGTTGGATTGTGAAGATGGTAGAGGATCATCATTGAAGAATGTTTAGCCCGTCTTAAGGTATCATACTGATAATGATTCCCTTGACAAAGACTCAAAAATGCGTGCCTAGTATCAAAGAATTCACTCTCAAGAATTTCATCTTTATCCTTCGTATCAGTTGGTACATCAATAATTTCAACCTGAACAAAAACAATTTTCCGAAAACAAATTCAATCAGAAAGAGAAGGGAGAAAAGAAGGCTGTATACAGAAGCAACAGACAAAACAGATAAAGTCAATTATAGTAGTACTCTGACAAACTTACCGGATGGAGCACATGCTTTTCCCTCTGATTAATGGGATGTCTCTCTCGTTCTTCACGTTTCTGCTCTGTTTCATAGCACCTAGAAGGTACAATGAAGCAACCATTAGACCCATCTATTTAGGAAACTATCTCCTAGTTTGCCAAAGCAAACTGAAATAAGAATAGACGAAGATAATAATTTGACTATATGATCAAAGATAAAAATGGTATCATTAGGCTTCCAAGTCCAACAAGGGAAGAGAAAGGGAGTACAGTCTTGAATTTTTTTACCAGTTAAACTTGAGAAATAATCACACTTTTAAGAGCACCAAGTGTAAAAAACAGAAATTCGAAAAAGTTGGAAAACAAGTAAATATAACAGTAGAAGAATTAGCATGTCAAGGCGAAGTGATTTTTTTGTACCAGGAAAGTGTAACATGAATGCCTTTGTGGGAAAGACAAGAAATCAAAGGGGCCAAAGATGGAAGAAGACAAATAAGTTTATTATATAGTAATTTTCATAATTATATAATTTATTTAGCAAGTATTTTATAGCAAATTAAAACCCATAATTATATAACTTATTCTACGAGAATAAAACCTATGTAAACTCTATTTATGGGAGCAATTCTTAGTAATAAAATAAGATAGAAATTCATCCCAATTACAGTTAAAACTCTCCCCCCTAGTGAGTCTCTAAGATCAGGAGCTGTCATTGATGAGCTCCAAGATTAGGACCTCCATTCGACAAGTTCTATACATATTATTAATCATAAGTCCTTCACGAAATAGGAATTGCAGCAAAGATAAAGCTTTACCAATCAAAGCAATTTTCTAGTGAATTGCCTAGTGACGTGATCCATAACCCATGAACATAACAACTTGGTAATGAGCAAGACATTTTGGGCAATTCCAATGCCAAAAAAGAGTTGACAGCTTTGTTACAAGAAGCTCAGAGAACTAACTAGCTTGCAGACAAGCTCCTTCTCCAGGAGGGAAGTAATGTTAAGGATACCTTTGCGGACAAGACAAGAAGTTAAAGTCCCCAAAGATGGAAATAAGACGAACAACTTCATTTTAGTAACATTTCTAATTAGATAATTTATTTAGAAAGTACTTTATTGAAAGAACTTAATTTTAGTTTCTTATCCTACAAGTTAAATAAGACATTTTGATTCCAATTATGGAGATTTAAGAAACACTCTCCTGAACGAGTCTAAGGTTAGGAGATCCCTTCAACAAGTTCCATATATACTACTAACCATAGTTTCTTCAAGAGATAAGAATCTAAACAGGGGTAAAGCTTTATCAGTAAAAACATGCTTTCCCATGAATTGCCATGCGACACAGATCCATAACCTGTGAACATAACATAGCCTTGCATGTTCTGTTTCTTTTCACCCCAAATATGAAGGGGGGGGGGGGGGGGTCACTTCTAACTCTTCCCCCCTCCTTTTCCAGAAAGATCTATTTAAGGGGATACTCTTGGTAATAAAATAAGACAGAATTTAATTCCAATAATGGAGATTTAAGATACTCTCCCGAACGAGTCTAAGGTGAGGAGCTCCCTTCGATGAGTTCCATATATACCATTAATCATAGTTTCTTGACTTCTTCAAGAGATAGGAATCTCAACAGGGGTAAAGCTTTATCAATAAAAGCATGTTTTATCGTGAATCGCCATGAGACATGGACCCATAACCTGTGAACAGAACATAGCCTTGCATGGTCTGTTCCTTTTCACCCCCAATATGAAGGGGAGGGGGGGGGGGGTCACTTCTATCTCTTTCCCCCCTCCTTTTCCAGAAAGATCTGTCCTCACTAGAGGTTAATTCAACAATAAATTCTTACAAACCTAACAAGTAACAAGGGAAAGTCCATTATTCAACATCACCAGCTGCAATGGAATCTTCCATAACTAAACATATTAACTCTTAAGGATAGAACAACATGCATAGTCTGTATACTGTAAAGGACTAAGAAAGTCCACTATTCTACACCGTCAACTACTGTGATTAATGTTGAATATCTAGAATATAATGCCAAAGGCTGAGAAATATAATAGTAACTAGTAATAATGCCCAAAAGTTTAGATAACTAGCATACCTCTATGTATTCATAATTCTTTATGATTTGCATATTAAACGAGCAGGACTTATAATTGTCAGAATGAGAAATACACACAACAGGTTACAGGTTCTAAAATGCATCGCACGACCGAACCTTAGCATTGATCAATCATGATATAAATTATAGAAACACTATAACACAGATGCTTAACTATGTGTGTGAAGAAAGAGTGCATACCTCCTCTTTCTCATATATAGATCTAAACGAGATTATAAGTTCTCATGCTAAACAAACATATTACAAGTATATAATCTAACTGACAAAACCAAACCCTGCTAGACTACCATATGTAGTATACTTCTATGCTCATACAAACACACACACACACACACAGAGAGAGAGAGAGAGAGAGAGAGATCCTATGCAAAAATTAAATCATAGCTAAATAGAGTAGATATCTTACTTATCACAAATCTGAAACTTTTTGCACTTGTTGCAGACCCAGCGGTTTCCAGATATCATTAGACTACAACAATGAGTGCAACAATGCTGCAAGTGAACCATGATAAAATCCTCCTTCATTGGGGAAATGGTTTCACCAAGCTGAAATGGGGGGGGGGGGGGGGGGGATGTAACGAATTACAATCATTTGTCATGATATGAAAAATCTAAGATAGAAAGAAGGGTAATTGACCACATCTACTACTGTTAAACAGAACATTATCACAGGTTAAAAATGCTGAAAGATTTGGAAGAAAATAGATTACTTTATGCATCAGTAGCAGATCCTTTGATGCATTAGCAGAGAGATCAGACTGCCCAGATGCTTTTAAAGCCCTTTTGGTTAAGGTCATTTTGTTTGTTCCTTTTTTGTTCAGCTTTCTGCCATCTTCTTCTTGACGAAGCTGATTAATTAGATCTTCAGCTGCCCCAGGCCAGTAATCACCGTCAAAATATGGAAGCCTGGCTGCTGTAACTTTGGCCTTACATTCACCAGTAGATACAAAGAAATGATCATATAAATTAGTAAGACCAACTACAACACTTTCCTTGGCTGCTTTTCTCAACATTGATAAATACCTGAAACAGAATCATGCATAATAGGGAAATTAGTAATAATGGATTAATAAAAACATAAATTCACATGTAAAACACGAAATTAGAAAAATTCTGGACAACTATTTGCCTCACCATTCTCGCAATTTATCTGATTTTGGTGTTTTCTGAATTTCTGGATGACAATATAAGATATAATCTTCACCCTTTAGTGGAGGGCAAGCCCATATATAGCAACTTGTAAAACCACGTTTCTTGCAATATTCAAGGTACCCAATCTGGAAAATTAAGGTTCAATTCCAATATGTCAGACAATGATAGACTACTGATACACGATATTTAAACTGAAAATTGTGACAATAGCAATAGCTAAGCAGAATTCACTAAGAGATTGGGCTTACAAGAATTTCATGGTAAACAAATGTACGGAGAGCTTCTCCAGTAACTGCTTTAATCTCAGGCCGGAAATACTTTACTGAATCTAAGTATGAAAGATAAACACGGCGCTGATTTGGGAGTGCAGATTCTGATCCAAATTCTTGAACATACATGCCAAATAAGCATACTTCTACCCCTTCAATCTTCTGAAACAATAAAATCACCTAAAAGAGAACCGTAGCTTATAAGCAATTCATAATTACAGTAAAGTGTCATTTTCAACATAAAGCATGTATTACAAAATGTAAGTTACCCGAGAAGTGTTAGAGTTTGAGGGGGAGTGTAAGTTATCCGAGAAGTGGTAGAGTTTTATTTAATCTATAATTAGAGTTTATTCCCAAGTTAGTAGTTTAGATTTACTAGAAGTCTTATTTAAATTAGGGATAAATATTATTTAAATTAGAGATAAAAATATAGTTTAACTATACTAAAACTCTGTAATTGCCTATTTAAAGGCTCACTGTACACACATTTGAATAATTAAGAATAATAAGAAAATACAGAGAAACACATTGTTCTCTCTAGAAAATATCCTTTCCATCTTCTTCAAACAATAAATCCTTAACCACCGATCACCACCATCATTAATTGCATCTCCGTTCACCATGGCCCCTTTCTCACATGGTATCAGAGCCAACAACGGTCTTGATGTCGTCACCACTGCTGCCATCTCTGATATGATTTTTTTTTCTTTTCATATGCACACTTTTTTTTCTGCTGCTATAATTAGGCCACGCTCGTTCCTTCGCTTCTCCTTCGTTGGAATCTTACATCTCTGGTGAAATTTTTGCTCGTTTATTTTTGTTGTTTTGTCAAAAAGGTTATAGTTTAGCCTTAAAAAACTATTTGGTTCTATCTTAGCCATCCGTTTTAAAAAAGATAGGAGAACAAGTTTTAGTTTAGCCTTAAAGAAAAACTATATTATTTTTCAAGGGATTCTACATCAAAAATCTAAGCTGGGAGTCTAGTACGTGTAACTACCAGCTTGAGGGAGAGTGTAGATTTCTGTGATCGTTATTGAATTGAAGCAGCTACTTAGTCCGTGAATGATAGAAAAAGCTGGAAGACATCTCAGAAGATGCAAAAACCAGAAAAAGATCATCACTGAAGGAAAGCTGGAAGACATCTAAGGAAGGTGCAGAACCAACAACTACAACAAAGTTGGTAGTCATCTCAAGAAGGATGTCGAAACCAGCAACATCAGCTGCAAATTTTTCAACAATGACCGTGCAAAGAACAACATGATTATATCCTAGTTGTTCAACTCAATGGCTCCCGAAAAAGGGAGATCTTTTTCTCTAAGAAACAACAGAAGAAATATGAGTACGGGCATCACATTCAAGATCCAAGCTGGTGCTCTACTACGTTTGCTCACCAGTTTGAGGGGGAGTGTAAGTTACCCGAGAAGTGTTAGAGTTTGAGGGGGAGTGTAAGTTATCCGAGAAGTGGTAGAGTTTTATTTAATCTATAATTAGAGTTTATTCCCAAGTTAGTAGTTTAGATTTACTAGAAGTCTTATTTAAATTAGGGATAAATATTATTTAAATTAGGGATAAATATAGTTTAACTATACTAAAACTCTGTAATTGCCTATTTAAAGGCTCACTGTACACACATTTGAATAATTAAGAATAATAAGAAAATACAGAGAAACACATTGTTCTCTCTAGAAAATATCCTTTCCATCTTCTTCAAACAATAAATCCTTAACCACCGATCACCACCATCATTAATTGCATCTCCGTTCACCATGGCCCCTTTCTCACACAAAATTTATCAAAAGACACACACACACACAAAAGCATGTATTATACTTAATCTACATCCTTCATACCTTTGATTTATATGGAAATTCTGGTGGGTAATTCTCTTCTTGAAAAATTTCAAGAAACTGTGGCTTCACTTCCAACTTTTTGTCAACTGACGAAACAACTCTAAATACAAGTGACTCAGCCCCAGGAACCTGGAAATCTCAATGAAACAATAAGTAGGCTTATTAACTAGAGCAGTAGAAGTCAATACATAGAAGAAAGTTGGGCCAAGTCAAATGAATCAAAATTCTTAAGTTCAATGCTATAGAAAATTCAAAATATCACTCAGCCATCTGGCTATAGATAATAAGATCCAATTACCTGTTTTGCAATGGTCCTATATATATATATATATATATATACTCTAAGCAAAATGCTCAATCACCACCAAAATATGCTTCAATTTATAAAACCTATAAAGCTTCTGATCTTCAGCACATAACTAGGAACACGCGAACTTATTTGAACATAGCTATATATATACATATATTGGGGGGAGAATTTATAGCAATTGAATTCTAAACTTCTTTCAGCAACATGAAAATCAGTAAATTGATCATATAAAGCACAGAATTAACTATCATGAGATCATGATCCATTAATTACCTCATCATAACTTTTTCCTTGAACCCTTGCCCTCTCTTGTCTTTCCTGTTTCAGCCTCCTAAATAACCGCTCTTCTATGTGGTCACTAAGGATTGTTCTCGGCAAATCTTGGGCCCCAAGGACAGAACTCTGTGGTAAGGGCTTCCGCTCTCCTCTTTCAATCTCGGCAATATAGCAATTGGGGCATGTATAGTCAGCTTGACCACCGTCATTCCTTCTACCGTTAAATAAAGCACAAATTTGATGCTGCCAAGCCTCACACTTGTCACACTGAACCCACTGCAGGATTTTATTGAAGAAAAAGAAAATGTGAGAGTAACTCTTAGGAATGCTAATTAAATATAAAAATAACTGTGTTGCACATACCCATTCCTCAGTCTCTTCATCATTCTTCTTCTTCTCAAGTCTTGCCTTAGGAATGGCAGTTCCCTCAGCAACAATGGTATCTCCACGAGCCTCGTTATGGCATGGAATACAAAAGTAATGCCGTGTATCACCTGATCCCACAGTGTAGTACATTGCATTTCGCTTAATGCGAGCACCGCAAGGGCTGCAATAAATAGGTGGTGGTTCAAAAGTAAGGTTCTCAACTGCACATAACTGACAAGAGTTCTCACTCATTGAGTGCTCCATTGCTTGATTCTTTTCAGCCTTCGCCTTGCTCTGTAAGCAAGAAAATAACTACCATCAATACACCTTGTTCTGTCACCAACTCCTTTTCAGGTATCTAGCACATACATGCAACTCTAACAACTTATTATGAACGTACAAAGCTAAAAAGACAATGTCTCAAACAGATCAGAGCACTACAATAAAGCATACCTGTCCAACCCATTGTCTGAGACCTGCAATATGCTCCCTAACTTGCTCAGGGGTGAACAGTTCGGTCAGAGACACTCCCTTTATTTTTGGTTTCCCGGACTTGGTTCCAGCCACACTTTTGGAAGGCTGTGTCATATTTTCTTGTTTAACTGAATCAGACTCTTCCTCAATATTAGCATTTTCGAGCTTAGGTAGACCACCAAATTCATCACACATAATTGATACACCATCAGTCTTCTGTTTGCAAATGTCATCTACAGCATCCTTCATCTCAATATAAGCAGGATTAACTTCAGCAGACCTCATGGGGACTTCCACAGCCTCCGGTTTAACTGACATAGACAAGTGATCCGGTTGACGATCTTGGCACTGGATATCCTGAGATATGTGATGCTCGGCCACAGCAGAACCTGATACTACCGGACCATCACTTTCAGCAGTAACAGACTGAAAAGGCTGTTCTATTTTCATTCGTTTTAGTGAAGGCTGTATGTCTACAGAAGTATCAATCGATGCAGTTGTAGAATTCATTCTAGCTGAAATACTTACAGCACCATGGTTTTCAGTAGATCCACTATCCGAAGACGGCAAAACAGAAGAGGAGTTTAGACAGGAACGTGCCTTTTGAGCCTGTACATAATTGGTAACAGGAACACAAACAGGGCATGATGGATTTTCACAGGTCTTGTGATGACGAATCAATATCTTGGAGTGATGGCAACGAGGATATGAGCACTTGGATGATTCACATATATCCATATGTCTCAACAACTCTCGCACAGTAAAGCAATAGCCATCACACTTACCCTCAGGGGCTTTACATCTACGAGCGTGACGCAGAAACAAAAGCCACCTCACTTGATTTCTAAACTGCCGATCATGGCTGCCATTTCCAGATCTAGTGATGGTACCCCTCGAAGTTGAAGGATCAGATGAGCTTTTAGGAACAACAAGACTGATAGAAGATCCATCTGCAGATAAATTGTTATGTTGAGCTTCATCCTGCCCAGATACTCTCTGGCGGATAGTGTCTTGAACATTCTGCTCTTGTGACATGTTCCCCGCCATTTGAGCCTGATCTTGTGAGTGAGGGTGCCACTGGCTCTGCGTTACTGACTCTGGTGGTGCTTCAGCTGAAAGCTTATAATCGTTATGAGACTCGGGAATCAATTGATTTTGATGCAACATCTGTTGCATTAGCGGAGAATTTTGAGGGATTGACGAAAGCATATGCTGCTGACTAGAGAGCTCTTTATCATGGTTCTTCTGGAGCCCGTTCTGCAATTCAGAATGTGTAAATGGTTCACAAGCTTGTTGATGTAGAACCTCATTATGGCATTCCACTCCAGGTTCACTTTTCACAGCCATATGAGATTGGCTATAACCACTATTGCTCAGCAAATTCTGATGCTGCTGAATTTGCTGCTTCTGAAGGTGTTGCTGTTGCTGGAACTGATGAAGCTGCTGCTGAAATTGTTTCTGTTGATTAGCCTGAAGGATACCATCTCTTGAAGAAACTGGAGGTTGAAAATTAGTCTTCTCAAACTGATCCATAGAATGGGGCTTCATGTGGGCAGCTGATTGCACACCATGTAAATTTGACGGATTACTTATAAAAGAATTTGTTCTGGACATAGATTGCAAATTAGCTGGATTCAAATTGTGGGAGTTCATCCCTGATCCACCAGATGTTACAGCACCATACAAGTTTCCAGACCCAGAAGAATCGGCATTGATTCCATATCCATCACCTGACACACAAAAATTGCTTTCTTTGAGAAAACTGGAAAATCCCCATAATAATTTATATATTCAAATTCACTATTACTAAAGCAAATGAAAATATACAGACAGAGAAGTTTAATCAAGAGGTTACCTTGCATCAGGGGTCGCTGATGTTGGTCAAAGTGTTGTTGGATAGGTTTTGACGAATTAGCAAAAGATGTGACAGTCTGATATTCTCCAGCAGTCCCCGGTTCATTATCAATTTGCATATTGTTTCCCATCATTCCCAATGCACCATTTAGGGATCCATTAGAAAACCCAAAAGTTTTCTGCTGTAAGCCAGACCTGATGCCACTACCCATTTGGCTGCCAAGGGTGTGCAATATACGACTGTTTTGACCACGAAGATGTTGCTTTTGCTGCTGTGGCTGTAATCCCATTGTTGATTCACCAGATGAAACCCCGCCAGAAATATTAGAAGACTGATTATTAATGTTACTGGTGTTATTATTACTATTAAATCCGGGAGTGGGAATCATTTGGCTTGTCATTCTTGGCACAGCAATTGAAGACATTCCACCTGAAGCAAGAGGAACATTTGCAGGTGATTGTTGATATCCATTAGGTATATTTCCTACAAAAGTACCACTCTGTTACCATCAGTAGAAAATGTTAAATAAGAATACAAAAGACAGCAAGGCTCAAATTTACCATCAGATCTACTGACAGAACCGCTATTCATGTCACCAGTTCGCAACATGCTTCCTGCATTGACATTTGTAGGTGCTACGCTTGCATTGGCAGCATTCTTATGAGTATCTATAGAAGGTGTAACAGTCATACTAGGATTTCCACTGTGCGACATACCAGGGGTTGGTATCATTGTACCAAATGGTGCTGATGCTGGTGCGGAATTAACAAACTGTGGATGCTGCTGGTTGCGCGCATTTCGGCTCCCCTTTATTAGAGTCTGTAAGCGGTACTCTAAATTATTCAAATTTGTATAGTCCTCCTAGAAAACAAAATTTGAAAGTCAGAAATAAGGGGGGAATTTGGGTTGTAGCACATATAAATAAAAAAGGTTAACAGAAGAATGCCAAGTGATTGCTTCTAAAGTGTGAAAGAAAATAAAAAAAAATAGAAAACAATAGAAAGAAAAGAAGTGAAGTGAAGAAAGAATATTGCTCAACTAATGAACTATACAAATAAAATTGGTAAAAGATCAGTCAAGACAAAATAGTTAACCTTCGTATGGGCGTTCTTAAACAGACCTTCTTCCAACCGTCTTGCAAAATCCCGAACCTTTATCACTGATGCCTCAGTAATCGGATGCTGGTGCCACAATTTTAAAATCTCAATGCTGGAGAAAATGAGATCCAAATAGCATAAGATGTTAAAAGTGAACATTATACCTGGATATAATAACAAAACTGTGGGAATGTCTAATCTTGATAGATGAATTGTATCTCAGAAAAAAGCTAAATAGCAATGGTGATATTACAAAATCAATGACAAGAAAATGATTTCCCATTTGGTAGCACTTTAAATATCCATTTCCATATCAATGTGAAATCGTAAGGATCATTATATACATGTTCTACCACCCATGTAGAGTCTTAAGAATAATGAACAAACAAGGGTTTCTTCCTTTATTTTTTATTTATTTATTTTAGGGAGAGAGAGAAAGAGAAGACTGCACAACAACTTGAACCAGAAGCTTCTCTTTCGCGCTACACAATGGCCCCTTAGATTTGTTGCAACAACTATTCAATTCAATGATGCAAGCATAAATGAACATCTCAAGGAGAATCAACATTATCTACAGGCTCATAAAATCCTACACAAACAGATAAACTATTCATGGCAAAGCACTTTTCACTGTTTTTTTAAATTAGAATTCCATCAATTATACTTGATATAACATAAAACACTGAGTTTGAGTGAAACATAGACATCTAAGTCCTAACTATTCTGCTACTAAGTTTCTATTTTCATGCTTACTTCTGCTCACATAAGTAGAAAACAAGTATAAATATTATCTCAACAGAATTGTATAACTTACAGCAGTATAGAACAAACAAATATAATTAAAAAAAAATTGCCACCATCTAGGATGAAATAATATTATAAACATGCAACTGAGCATCCATCAGCACATGCGCATTGCAAACATGTACAAGCACAGATAGAGAGAGAGAGAGAGAAATAAAATCTTACATCTTTCCTCGCATATATTCACGTGTTTTGAGGAGATCAGGGTCCATAATCAACAAATTATGCTGAGCATCTCCAATGCCACCAGCACCAGCACTTCCTGCGCCTATATTCTGCATCTGGGCAAGTTGGAGAGGGTTCCCATTTTGCTGGGGCAAACCTCGATTAGGAACCTGTCCTGACATCTGTGCCCGCACATTCATCTCAATCTTTATTCCTTCTTTTCCACCTTTTCTTAGCAAGGAACACAACTAGAAAGAGCTGCATAAGTTATGAATTTTTTTTCCATACAATTGCACCATCCACCATCATTCATGCATCCTTCTTTTTTCCCTCTTCCAATAGTCACTTCAAATGCATCACTTTTATGGCAATTCCGTATTATATGTACCCTGCTTCAAGGTATTCAGGAAAACTACATAAATGAACTCAAGTTCCAATGATTCAATCTCAATTTCAAAATTTTTGCATTGTTTCAACAAAATTGAAACCGAATTAGCTAATTGGATGAAAATTTGGGGAACTCTTCAGCTCCACTCAATGAAGCAAGAGCAGTCCCAATTGTGAATTCCAATATAAAACACTAACCTAATTAGTGAAATAAGCTCTAAGAAATGACTAAACCAAGGTTAATAATAAAAATATAACATTAATTTCTAAAACAATTAGGGGGAAATGGAAACCATAAAAATGAACCTGAGAGAAAAATGCTAATTGAAAGCAGAAGCCAGAGCAGTTGCGATCGGAGCTTCAACAATTCCAATGTTTAAGAACAGAATCACGGTGACGACGACTATTGGATTTTTTTTAAAAAGGGAAATGAATCGCGAAACACCGCTTGAATCGCACGTTCTAATGGAAATTGACGCGAGCGTATGACACCAAGAACGAGAAGAAGAAGAACGAAAAGTGGAGCCAAATTAATCTTTCTGGGGTTAGGGTTTGCAAAGGAGGAGGAGGGTTTTCAATTTGGGGATTTTGTTTTGATGTTGTCGTTCATGCACACCGAAAATAGAAACTTTAGTCAAATACTCCATGGTTTAGCCAAATAGATATTTTAAGTATATCTATATTGTGTTTTTAAGGGTAAAGTGCATAAGTAGTCAATATACTATGAAAAATGATCGATTTGGTCATTGACTTTTCATATTAATATTAATATTACTATTAATGTTGTAAATTTATTATAACATGAATTATAATATTAATTAATATTTCAATTAAAATTATAGAGTACTTTATATTATAAATATATTTTAATTAATGCTATAATGTTGATATATTAATTATAACATTAATTAGGCATAAGGGTGTAAAAAGCTCTTGAATTTTTAGAAAAAAATCAATTAAACCCCTCGAATTTTTTTGCACCCAAGTAAGCCCTTAAACCAATAAATTAAATCAATTAAGCTTTTTTAACCAATTTTGACCATAAGATCTTGACAATTTTTTTAGATATTACTAGCACGTGATACACTACAGTATTAATGTAGCACTTCAGATCTGGTTTGAGATCAGGGTGTTACATCCATCGTATTGACATGACGGTTCACATGTGAATGATAACGTGACATATGTGTTTAACTTATTTTTTATCGAATTCAATGGCATAATTGATTTTAATTGAAAGTTCAAGGACTTATAGCGAAAATTAAGTAATTAATGAATTATTAAAATTTAAAAATTAAAAATATTAAAAATAAAAGATACTACTAAAAATTTAAATTTTTTTAAAATAAATCAGAAGTTAAAATTATAAATTATTAAAAATCAAAATTTATAAATATTTATAAAGTATTCAAAAAGTAAGAGAGATAGCAGAAGACTTTTTCTATAAAATTGCTCATTTATTTTACATAGGTATTAAAGAATCAAGAAAATCAAGGAACATGCAGAAATGAAGAAAAAAAACAAATTGAAATTACATAAGTAAAAAATATTAATTAAATTAATCTAATGATAACCAATCAAGTGATGAAAATGTTCAAAATTTTTACAAAGATATTAAAGAAAAAAATTAAGGAGCTTGTGGGAATCGAAGTTACATAGGCAATAAACCATTAGTTAATTAATTTAATGATAATCAATATTATAAGATAGTATTTATTTATATTTTTTTAACTCTATAATAACATATTTTGCAGACAAAATTGTTCGAATTCAAATCTCTTAAAATAAACATCATTTTATATGCCACTAAAATCACTCATTGGTTCCATTTTCATTCTTTATTTAAGGTAAATGCTCATCCATAACATTTTTCCCTGTTATATAAGAATTTAACAACTCTCATTACCTTATTTTAGTTCCAACCGAACATAATCAACTCCAAATCTTAATGTTAAGGAGAAATTTTAATAAATTCTCTCATTGTAAAGAATAATGGAGAAAGTCCAAAATAACTTATTAATAAGCTTACCTATTCCGGAGATTGTTTTTGCTTGAAATTGGTCTAATTGAGGGCGGTTAATTAACACTAAATGAAGTTTATATCTGCTAAAAAATTTAATCAGTGTACTGCCCTGTTATAAGAGTGCGTTTGTTGTTGTAAACGAAGATAATAAGCAGGGGCGGTTCAAAGATTTTGGGGGCCCTGTGCAATATATTAAAATGGGACCCTTAATTTATAATCAATAAGAGATATAAGTTTTTTTTTCAAAAAAAAACTTAATACAAAAAATTAACTTATATACACACATAAATATATATATATACACATAATTTTTGTGTGTGTGTTTTTTTTTTGTTGCCTTCCTAGTTTTTAGGGGTTTTTTTTACTAATTCAGACCGACCCGCATTGTACACCTGACTTTTATGGGTGAGCCTTCCAACAAAAATTTTCAGCATACACAAGGCCTCAAACTCGAGACATGCTTAAGTAATATTAAGTTGCTTACCACTTGAACCAATTCTATTGAATTTTTCGTGTTTTTTTTAAGAAACATAATTTCTCTTTTAGCATACCAAAATAGAGGCAACGAAAGAGATTGTTAAATATCGTGCTCAAATAAACTATAAGTTTTAGAAAATAGTAGCAGAGGTTTGAATGATTGAATTCTTTCTTAGAGAAAAAAATGATACTATTTATCTGTAAATCTTTTGTAATTTGTGTTCATTAAAATTTTGTAATCTTTTAACTTGATACTTTTGCTTGTTTTCATTTTAATGTTCAAGATTTTAAAGTTAGCATTTCAGTCATTGGCATATTTTCCATTGTATCCAAAATCTTCATTCTATGAACTCTAGGTGATAGAATTGTCTTGGGATTCAATTGCCCTTGATTCAAATTGTAACACCCGGGTTTAGGGGTTAGGTGAAAATAATATTTTAATATTATTTTGGGCTCGGTTTTATACTCTAAATAATATTTCGAGTTGTTTTCAAAATTAATCAATTTGGGGTTAATCACGTTTTAAGATTAAACCACATTCAACCATGAATTTACCTCCCTTGTAAATGCCCCATTTCTTTAAGGGCAAACAAGTCTTTTGAGCTTTAAAATTATCACATGTCAAATAAAACACCCACCTTTCTCATCTTCTTCCCTTCACTCTTTCAAGAAAACCACCGTTACCTTCTTCTCTCCTTGGGGGTTCACTGTTCCATCACCTCTACTCCTCATTTCAACTCCGTTTTGAAAGGTAATGGTATTTTTGACTTCCCCTCATCTCCCCCTTCGTAAAAGTACCTTTCATTTTAGTTTCCATGGAAGTTTTAGAAAATGTCATTTTTGAATATCTTGATTAAAAATGTGATTTTTAAGTTGTTAAGCGAAGTATTTTGATTTAATATACTTAGTTGTGGTATAAGGAAGTCAAATGGTATATCATATATGAATTTCAAGTGATTTTGGGAATTTTCGGAATTTGGCCTTGAGAGGGTTTTTGGAGGGTTTTAATGTGGGTTTGGGGGCTGTTAAAGATTGGAATTTGGGGGCTGTAGGTAGTATGATATATGAGGATCATTTTGGGTGCAATTGACGCTTGTTTGGGTGTTTGAAATGAGAGAATTCAGTGGGTCAAGTGGGCTGCTCGAAAATCCTGTTTTTGGTCTTGTTTTGAGTGTTGAATGCTTGGTAATGATAATCCGGGTTAGTTTCGATGACAAGATATTGATTGTGGATGTTTTGTTTGTGTTTGTGTTTGGGATTGATTAGAGTCAAGTTTGGGCATCGGTGAAGCATCAGAAGGGAATTCGGGAAGTTGAAGGTTGTTGCTTGCTTGGTCTTGAGCTTGGAAGCTTAGGTGAGTGGTTAATTGTTTTAAATGGTTTTAAGTTGGTTGGTTCGAGTATATGGACTAGGTTGGGCTTGGTAGACCCACCTAGAGTTAGGATTAGGGTGGTAGCCTAATCCTAAGCTTGATCTAGAGCCCTTGGATGAACTTGAATGTATGAATGTATATGCCTCGTATGTGTTGTGATATGAATGCTTATGTATATTGTATTATACATGTGAGATGAGGCATGATTTGTATTGCTTAAAGCATGCATGGTGTTGGTTCATGATTGTGTTCATGGTGAGTACGTGCTAAGCACGGAAATGATTGAAATGAGTAATGTGGAACGAGTAAATTATTGGCACTAGTATACTTAAATACAAATGATCGATCATTAGGATGTTAGTGTGTACACATGAGTCAAAAGTCGCGCGTGGCCTTGGTGGCGTTGAGTCACCAAGGAGGAGTACGGGTACGCCCGGAAATGGTATTTAAATATAGTCGGTGATGAGTGGAATCCCATCGACGGGGCGTGAGGATGAGTGGAATCCCCTCCGCGAGACCGGTGATGAGTGTAATCCCACCGTCAGGTAAAGGTTGTGTTGTTGGACGTGAGTTCCAACGATTATCCGCGTATTTGAGTCATATCTAGGTGCCAATGTTGTTTGATATATGTATCAATGTGTTGAGACTAATGATCCTTGTGAGGATGTTTGATGTGGCTATTTATGTTGAGAAAGTTAGAGCTTGTTGATCATGACATTCACTTGTATACTTTGTTCATGCATCTTATATTGTGGCTCTTGTGGATTCTTGGTATGTTGTAAATGCTTTGGCTAGATCGTGCTCGGACCCTGCAATGTTGAGGTTTGTTTTTAGAGCTTACCCTCACTAAGCATCATTGCTTACGCTCTCTTTGTTCAACATTGCAGATCCTTAGCTCGTGGGTTGCTCGCGCAAGTGGAAGGCTCCAAGTGTGGTTTTTGGACTTGAGTTCATCAAGTATGGATTTTTAATGCTAAGACATGTAATAGTTTAAGCAATGGGATGTGTAATGTGTTGTTGGTTGTTGTTGGTTGCTAGGAGCATGTTTAGACTCCCTTATATCTTTCTTTTACATGGTTGGTGTTGCTATGATGAATTGTAAGTCATGCCTAAATTGCTCTTTTGAATGTTAGTAGGTACTTGGAACGCTATCTTTGTGTTTGATTGATGTTTGATTGAATGCATGCTTGGTGAAGTCTTATCTTGGTGATTAGTCTTGTCTTATGTCGTTGAAGCATGCTAGTATAGTTGTTAACCCCTAAGTTGTTTTGTTTTGATGTTGTAAGGTGTTTTGGTGGTGTCTTGGGGCACCCTTGTGCCTCAAAACAGCCCAGACGAGTCTGCAGACAGGGGGTGTTTCGGAACGGGTCCCCCTGTTCCAGAACGGTCCCTTTGCAAATGGCCTGCCGTTTCGAAACGGATGAGGGCGTTTCGGAACGTTTTTGCTACTGGAATTTTGAGAAATTGGCGAGATGAAGCCGTTCCGAAACGGGCCTTTGATGTTTCGAAACGGTCAAATCTCGTTGACCACGAGATATTGACCGTCAAGTTCGTTCTGATACGGGTCACCCCTGTTTCAGAACGGTCACCTTATGGTTGACCCTGGCCTGTTGACTTAGTCTAGGCGTTTCGGAACACCCTAAGGGCGTTTCGAAACGGCCTGCTGTAATGAAGTAAAATGGACTGTTTATGCTTTGTTTGGTCGGTAAATGTTTCGTTGTTTGTATCTTCCGCTGTTATGTTCCACTTAGGAATTAAATACGCATCTAGATAAGACTAAAGTTAAAAGAAATTTTCTGAGTCGTCAACCGAGGGGAAGCCTTAATGGGTTTCGCTTCGGTTTTCCCCGTGTGGCCCACTCGGACCGGTCATCCGACCAGACCGGGACGAGGGGGTTACACAAATAGTTGTTAGGATATCACACGATGTTGTGCAGATGCTTTTGAAGATTGTAACAACAATGATGAACTAGGCTTTTTGGCTAAGGTAGATGATTTAGTTTTTTACTATCGTCAGTAGCAGAATTCAACATTATTTATTGAGGGATCATTTAAGAATGTTTAAGTTTAAATGGCCAATAATTTCAATTATATATTTGTAAGGGATCAAAATACAATTTCACCATTACCCAACTTAGAAATTTTAAAAAATTTGGGAGGTCGTTACCCCATCGGTTCCTCTTAGATATTGCCACTGACAGGGCTGTTCAAAAGTTTAAGGGGCCATGTGCAATTTATTAAAACGAGACCCTCAAATTTATAATATGAAAGAGGTATAAGGTCTCTTTTCAAATAAAGTTTCTTTAATATAAAAAATGTTAGATTACTCTCTTGAGCAACATAAAAATGACTTACAAACATTTAAAAGTCCAACATTTTTACTTAAAAATGATGTTCTTCTTGCATATTTTGAAGAAAAATCATCTACAACTCTTCCAATACCACTTTCGATTGTCACCAAAGCAAGTCCATTTAACCTTTCTTACGACATAGTTGTCCGTATGTATGACTTCACAACTTCAATCTTAAAAAGTTTCATTTTGTAGAAACAACAATAATAAGAATAATCGATAAGACTATATATGCAATTGTAGCAACAATAATAAGAATAATCAAAGCAAATCTATTGCTCCTATTTTTTCCATGGATAGAAGCTCTCAAAGTAATTTCAACTCAACAAATAGCTCATTTCCATCAACATCGGATAACTCATCTTTCTTAAGAGTATTTTTAAAATTATTACAATGAGATTTAATATTAACGTCATCTAATAAATAATTTATCAGAATAAAATAATATGCAAAAATATTCTCATACAATTGATATTGTTCAAACCTATTATTTAAAGAAATAATTGATTGGTCGAAAATATACAAGAAGTGCTGAACTTTAAACGACTCCTCATGAAATATTAATTTTTCCTCTCAATCAATTTTATCAATTTATTTTTTTCTATTTACTGTACACTTTTAAGAAAATATAAGATAATCCCAATTCAATTAGTTATTTTTCTAATCGTGTCCATGACACTTGAAATTCATTATCTCAAATTCTCAATCACTTTTGGGAAAAAAAAAGGAAAATAAGTCTCTTTATCTCATTTATAACGAAATCAATCAACATATCTTTTGAATGTAAATCTTTGTCACAATAAACAAAATTTCATACCAAATGATTGTAGATTACAAAATTCGAAACTACTAAATTATTTGTTTTTTTAAATGAATTCTGGCCTCGTTAAAAACCCCCCACTAAACCTAAATTGGGGGAAAAGAGTGCCTTGCAATTTTATTCGCGAAGAAATCTGTCTAACAGCCTTACATCTTACTCGATATTGAACCACACTCAACATGTTGAGCGGGATCAATTCCTGAGATATAAACATCAAACACAAATCTACAATAACAACAACGCATGTCCGGTTAGCAGTTTTGAAATAAACAGCAACCATTGTTTTACAGCAATTGGAAACTCGCAAAAACTGATAGATTTCCGACTCTATTAACCATCCCAACCATCCTGAATGAGATTGAGCATACCAGCAATCCTCCTAATACCTTCCTTGGCCAGAGAGTCAGCCGCAACATTGGAGTCCCTGTCGATCTTCTTAAAAGACCAAAACTTCGATTTGTTCCATTTCCAAATTTTGCGGATGGAGGGGTGAAAATGCAGAGGGGCTTTCGAGATATCTAAAAGCCAAGACACCACAACACTGTTATCAGAATAAAAAACGACATACCTGTGCGATAAAGATGGCTCAAGATTGCAAATCGAGCAGGCCTCTAGGATCGCCAACAATTCAGCCGATAGAACATCTACGACTCCCACTGATTTCGAGAACTCAGCTATCAGATTACCTTTCCAGTCCCTCAGCACTCCCCCTATACCGGCCTCCCCAGTAGCTCTGTTCACCGCTTCGTCTATCATGAATGCGAAAGATTGAGGCTTATCGATCAGCTTACACTTAGAGTGGCAGTTCGATGGAGTAAGGCCACAAGCATTCACATGGTCGGCTAAGAAATTACTTTCCGAGATAAAAACTTCCGGCCAATTACTGCGGCACCAATGAAAAGTTCTTACTTGGGCTGTATCGAATAGTAAGGAGTCATTATTTCGATTTTTGAAAATACACTCATTCCGGTATAACCAAATCGACCAACAAAAACTGAAGAACGATATGCACCATACAAGTTTAGACTTATTAGTGGGGTAGCTGCCACACCAAGCCAGTAGAACACTGTCGATTGAACCCGGAAAAGTGAATGAGATATTTCATTTCTTGCACACTGCCAACTTTTTGAACATGAGAAAAATAGATGGTACTCTGTTTCGGGTTCTTTGTTACAAATAGGACAAAACTGATCGGATACAACTTTCGAGCCCCTTCGGAATAAGTTTGCCCTTGTAGCTAAACGTCCGCGAACCAGACGCCACATGAAGAATTGAACTTTTGGAGGGACATGCTTGTCCCAAACTATTTTCCATACGTTTGAACTGTCAACTATGGCAGATTCCACCGCTTTGCAGTAATTTCTGGAGCTATAGCAACCGTTAGGATCACCTAGCCAATGCATTTTGTCATGAGAGAGAGGAGCTGAAGAAAATTTTCTGAGTGTGTCCACAAATAGATCCCAAACCGATAGCTCCCAGTCGAATAGCATCCTACGTAAAGGGATCGCCCAATCCCATCCATTATCTAGTTTCGCTCCGAATTCTTTTACCTTACCACTTTTTCTTGTAGCGAGTGTGAATATCCTGGGGAATTGGAGAGAGAGCGGAGAATCTTCTGCCCAATTATCAAACCAGAAATCAATTAACTCGCCATCGCCAAGAGAAGGCCGCAAATTAATCATTAAAACGTCGGAAGGCGAGTTTATCGGCTTAGATATATCCCTCCAAATCCACAATAATTTCTTGTGGTTAACCGCAGGTGGCAGAAGTGACTTTGAAGAGCCATAGTTGTCAAGGACTTAATTTCGTTTTGTATTTTTAGATCATTATCTTTGCGGTCACAATTAATGCTTTGGATAAAAAATAAAAAATAGTTATATATATATATATTAAATAATTTATTTTGATTTTTGAATCCTCTTTTTTTTTACGGGTCTATTAAATCGTATTTATTGCACATGTTTAGAATCACCCTTAGCTATCTTTGTCCCAAACTAAGAGCTCTGTTTTATTTACAAAATGAATTGGTTGATCTTCTTGTTACGATGAAATAAAGTGCAATGTTTTTACCATGACACTTATTCTTAGATCTACGAATGAAAAACAATTATTGCAATAGAGAAATCAATCCATGCGGGGTTGCGCAAAATTTTATGTTTAGGGGTGAACCTATAAAATTTTAAAAGGGTAAAAATATATTTTTAATAAAAAATACATAAAGAACTTCTTAAAAAAATTATAAATCATATAAAATATTTATATTTTTAAGGGGCGACCGTCCACTCCCGTCCTCTCTAAACCCATCTATGAATCCATGGAACATTGTCTGTGTTTAGCGAGCATCAATGTTCGATATGGCAATACTTCTTCAACAATGAAAGTGATGCGAGTTATTTTGTGGTTTCAGTTATTTATAACACAATCCACATAAAATTTTTATACTATTTACAGTTATATGGGGACATTAATTTTAATTTGGTGTAATATATATATATATATACACAAAAATTCATAGTAAAATATAATTTTATAAAAAAATAATTCAAAAAATAAAACATAAAAATTATAATTTGTGTTTGTTTCACTAAAAACAAGTTTTTTTAAAAAAATTCACGAAAAATTACACGGCTAAAATAGATCCTAAAAATAATTTATAGGGCATCATTCAAACATTAAAAAATGGTTTTCGAAAACTGACTTTCAGAAAATATAATTCATTTTACGTAAATTATTTTTTGAATAATCAATTACAATGAAACTGATATATCCTAAAATCAAAAGTAAAAAAAAAATTGGGAAAATAAAGGGATGTGAAGCATTTGATGCTTCAATTCTAAAGAAAATGGAGTCATTTCCCCATTTTCTATGTGAACGAATTGAAATTAGGGGCCGTCATGGGTCTGATTTTTGGTCCACCAACATCTGATTAAAAATTTTAACACTTTCATCCGAAATCAGCTCGACATTTTATAGTACTCAACATCACTCAAATTCGTCCCAAATTTAGAGTAAAAATTCGAATCTAAACCCAGCATAAATAAAAAAAGTTATTACTATATTATTATTATTTGATAAAATAGGGAGTTAATTGAAAAAAATACAAATAGAGAAGGGCATTATAGTAATTCTATTTTTATTTGACAAATTAGGAGATAATTGAAAAATATATATAAAGAGAGGGGTATTATATCAATTATACCTAAATATTTAGAATAAAATTAAACTATTATTTCGGGTCGGGTCATATAGGATAGAGTTTTTTCACCTTAAACTCAAATCCGACCCGACTTCATTCTAAAAAATATCAGATTCGAACTTGAAATTTGCTTTAAAAATTTGACCTTATCGAGTCTAGATCAAATAACCATCCCTAATTGAAATAAAGGAAATTTGAGTCTTGAAAATTAATTGATCTTAATTATTTATATAATTTTTATAATTAGAATTAAATTTAAAAAATATTAAAATATGAAGAAAATTTTAGTATTATTTTAATTTGAAAAAAAGTCACGTCAACATTTGTCAATATTTCGTTAAGGATTTTACAAACGAGGGACTAGAATATCAATATTAATAATGAAATTAAAAGTTTTTAAAGTATGGTCTAAAAGCAACACTCCTATAGATGCTGCAACGTTTCAATTATAGATAAATTAAAATTTTTATAAGTCTAAGTTTCTTCCCGCTCTTATTTTGATTATTAAAATTTAAAAGTTCTCAATTTATTAATCATTAAACTTTTGATTTGCTTTTAGTTTAGTCATTCCACCATTAAATACTCAATGTTGTTGTGACCGGACATCTATCTTTTAAAAAAAATATGAAATGACCTAAAACTTTTTTCAATTTCCGTGAAAAAGCTCATAGTCTTTAATTACATTTGATTTCTTGACGATGGAGAATCTTCTTCCAAATTTCAACGGTGAAGAAGTGGAGAAAGAGGAAGCGAGATGTATTTACTGATTCCACACTATCGAACGATGAATATTGTAGATCACAGTGATTTGAGGTTTGTCAGTTCTAGGTTTTAAATTGAATTTCATCAGTTTTAAAAGTCATTTTGGGGAGATATAAACTGATAGACGGGTAGAAGACGGTGAAGTGAGTTTGTTAGTATCTCGAGTGGTCGAAAAAGACACCAAAGAATGGTGATTTGAACGTCGACGTGAAACAAGGATGAAGATGTAAAAGTTTCATCTTTAGATGAAGAATGTCAAACAAAAAAAAGTAAAATGTTGTGGATGACATGTGACTGTCATGTCAGTAAAAAAGCAGTCCACATTAACACACATAACTACCATGTCACCCTTTTATTTATGATTTAGCCCCAAATGACAACAAAATAAGTGCAAATAAAAAATATTTTAAACTTTAATGACCAAAATATAAGTGAAAAAAAATTTGAGTGATGAAATTTATAACTTTCCATTTTAATTATTGTTGGGCTGAAATCATTATTGTTCGTCCCTCGACTATCAGAAGTTACAAATTGGTCCCTTGACTTAAAATAAGTAATAAATTAGTCTAATGCCGTTAAGATTTTAACGACTGATGACGTGGTAGTTAATATAAATTGATATAATTACATAATTAGCCCTCAAGTTCTACATTTATTTTAATTTGACTCTAATTCTAAAAAAATAACCCACATAATTTTAATAACCTATCAATTTAGCCCATCTTCTTTTCTATTTCTCCTCTCATTCCGTTCTTCAAAGGGTATTATTCAAAAGATTACTGAATTCTATTATAGTCTAGTTGAATGGTTGAAAGAGTTCCAAGGCAGTTGTTATTTATTACTATTTTTTTTGTTTTCCACGCATCATCAGCAACTAAAGCTCGTTATGGATTTAATAATTTGGGCATTCCGACATACAAAAAAGAATATTGCAAAAATTAGTTTAAATCTAATATTGGAGATGCTAAAAAACTTTCACGTCTACTAACGGTGCGGTTTTTCATATTTGGTAACTTTGTTGATATATTAACAAGATGGTGAGTTTTTTTGGTTTTGTTAAATTGACAAGCTTTTGAATTTTGTAACTAATTCTTCTGAACATACTTTTTGACAATTGAACGATAGATTTTTGTTGTCTTGACAGACACATTTCACAAACCTTGTTTTAAGTTGCATGTTTTAATTTTACAACAACGGGTTAAGTATCTTACTTTGCCTTGATTCTTTTGATATTGGATCGAAGTTACTAAAATTTGTTCAAAGATGGAGTGTAGAATATGTCAAGAGGAAGTTGATTTGCAGGGGCACTCTAAAGATCTTTATTTTTCTGGGTTTTTGTTAAGTTTGAGTTCTTGAGTTCTTTTATTTCCAAATGAACATGAAAATTCTTATTTCTTTTGGTTAAATTTTATCCTTTTGAAGTTCTTATTCCTGGATTTCTGATTTTTTAGAATTATAATATAAAAATTTATGGGTTAATTCTTTTGGTTAAAGTCTATCCTTTTAAAGGAGAAGAGAAATAAAGAAGAAGATTGACTAAATTGATAGAATACTAAAATTTATGGGTTAATTTTTTAGAATTAGGGAATAAGTAGAGAACTTGAGGTCTAATTATGCAATTATATCAATTTATATTAACTGCCATTTCATCAGTCGTTAAATTTTTAACGGCATTAGACCAATTTAGTACTTTTTTTATGTCGATTGACCATTTTGTAACTTCTGGTGATTGAGGGACGCAAAAAATAATTAAAGCATAGTCAAATGACCATATATGTAGTTTCTCTCTTCTTCTTTTTTTTGAAAACAAAAGACATTCATTCATGAAAAGCATTACAACAGTTTCCTGGTCAGCTCCCTGGGTTGGGTATGGACCCAGTTGGGAGGACAGATACAATTTTTAGCAATTTTGACCACCCAATCTGCGGCCAAATTACAACATCGTTTCACAAAATGAAACGAACAAAATTCAAAAAGCGAGGAGGAAAGAAGTAAATCACGTTCAATAGCCGCACTTTTCCATTTCAAATGCTTTTGAGAGCGTAAGCGAGCAATCAGACTGCTATTGTCCGATTCCACCATTACCTTCCTCCCACAATACGTCCAACACAGTCAGGAATGGATTTAGGACTGCCCCTAAAAATTTGAAATTTTTATACGAATTTAAAAAAAAATAATTTTTTTTATGTATTCTCTATTAAAACTCTATTCCCCCTGACCTAAAGTCTTGCGTCCGTTCCTGAACACAGTCACAAATTATCACAGCAATTCCAGCATCTCCAGTGCGTTGGTTGAAGGAGGCATCACAATTAACTTTCACAACTCCTTCGGGTGATGGATTCCATTGTTGAGAGGGTTGTGGTACCTCTATTCTTTGGATGTCATGGACATTCTCAATCGAACAACAATCAAGGAAAGCTTTTTCTTTTTTGCAGCAAACCAGACATCAAAAGGGTTGTCGTCATGGCTTGAAAATAACAGCGTTGTTTCTTGATTTCCATAAAAACCAGCAGAGAAAGGCCATCAATTGTAACCAGGGATGGACCGATGGGGGCTGGCGGAGGCGGTCGCCAAGTTAGCAATAAAATATGTTATGAACGTGGGACCAAGTGAAGAACCATGTGGCAGCCAAGTCAGCAATAAATTGAAAACTTAGAGAATTAGTAAGCAGCAGAAGCCAACCTAGGGTGACAATGCCAACAGCCTTGAGTATAATAGGGAAATACGTGGTTTTGTAATGGGCATGAAATTGGTTATCAAAAAACTATATTTTCCTCTCTAAATCTACTGTCTTTCTCTTCTCTTCTCTTCCTCTAGTTCTATCTCCATTCTTCTTGTTGTGCCATACAAGTTCATCTTTAACAAATGGCCCTCCACTAGGAATAGATTGAATTTGTTTAACGTATGAAGAAGTGAACAAATCATTCAACCTATTAGTTTTCCATTCTCGAGACACAAGGACCAAATCACTTAGCGACTTAAGTAGTATTTGAACCAAAAAAAAGATAGAGGATTTAAACTATGAGAGACTTAAATTATAATTAAACCAATTTTTTTTGGCTCTAATTAACAATCAAGTTCACAATGAAACATAGGGGTGGCGAATGAGTTTATGTCACCAAAAATAATACCATCACCCTCAGTGTAGCTATTAGAGTCTTGACAACCGAAGTAGGTTTGAATGTCGTCAGGAAAGCTCCGTCGGGGCGGATCTGACTCCAACGACGTTGATGGACAATCAACAGCCGAACTCCTCTTTATCATCTCCTTAAATTTTGATGATTTCAATAGAAGGCCTAACGCTGACGGTGTTGAATTGTCACCGCCATCACCATCATCATCAAGTAGTGGCGGAGTAACTGATGAGGTTGAATTGGTATCGCCATTAGGGTTTTCGGAGTTGTCATTAGGGTCACTTTGTTGATTTGGACGTAACCATTTAATGTATCGACTAAGGTCAAAGTTGGTAACAGCGTTTAGTCCTCGATACTCAATGGCGGCCATGTCATATGCCGTCGCTGCTTCTTCTTGCGTCGCTGAAAGAAAGAAAATAAATAATGAGGCATGCAAGGGAATAATGGTAGTTTAAAGAAATAAAGAGGAGACATATTGTAATAAAGTCGGTAACTAAATTTGCATGCAAATTTGAATTTCGGTGGAGATTTGCTTTTCAAATCTTAAATAAAATAGCTGTGTAGGCAGTTGAGGTTCGGTGAACTTTATCATTACCAACAAATCCACTTTAATCGTTTTCTCTTTTATCATCTTTTGTTCGAACATAAATCTTTTATTTTTTTTGGCGTCTTTATTAATACTTAATATTAAAAAAATAAATTTAAGGTTATAGTTTATAGTTAAAGTGTAAAGTGTAAGGTTTATTTTTTAGGGTTTAAAATTTATGTTAAGACTAAGAGTTTTTTTTAGTGTTGAGCATAGATAAGGCACCAAGAAGGGGCAGGGAATTTTCGTTCCTCTTGTTTGGCTTATATACAATTATATATATATATATCGATAATGAGATAGGATATGTTGATATCACTTAAAACTTTTTAATTTTATTATTTTTAGTATCATTGAGTGAGATTAATGGTAAGAAAATAAAATATTTTTATAAAAAATAAATTATTATCAATTTAAAAGATTTGATGTCAGCCACATCAATATAAAATTAAATAGTTTTATACTGTATGGGTGTATCCTAACTCATAATATATTTGATGTACAAATATTGTCATATTATCAAAAGTATTTAATTGATGAATGATTAAAAATATGCATATTTTTAATTTGAATATATATATATATATATATTTATATTTATATACTTTTTAGTGTTTTTTTTTTGTAATTTCAGAGTTGATAGCCATTTAACTCACAACTTATATTAATACGAACATCGTCTACCTTTTCCAATATAATAAATTAAATTTATACAAAATAATATGATTTGAAGATAAAAATATAATGTCCACTAGAAGCACTCATTTTTTTCCCTTATAGATTTTTTTCCTTCCTATCTAAGTAGGGTTAAGATTAAAATTAAGATTGTCAAAAAAAAATGATAGTTGTAAGGGTGAAGCCGAAATACATTTTAGACAGGATTGAATTAAAAAAATTTAGAGTTAAAATATAATTTCAAAAATAAATTATTATTTTTGAAGGACTAAATTATAGGTTTATCATTTGGAAGGCAAAATATAATTTCACAATATATTAACTTCTAATTCTTTTATAGAAAATCTTTACAAATCTACCGTTTTAGGCTGAAAACCCCACATACTATTTTAGGTGGACCGAGCCCTATGTATGTACCAAAATCATGTACTTTTTGGCAGTATAAATATATATCCAATAAGTGTGCTAATGAAAATGCGGATAATGCATCTTAAGAGACACGAGTTCAAATTATTTTTATCTACAAAGTGTATACACATTATCAAAAAGTTAAAAATATCTATGAATAAATACTATTACACCTTTAAACAATTAAAAAATACTACTTTAGTATGGAAAAAGTATTAGTGGTTGGAAATTAAAGGCAGCCAACTGTTAATTAATTTAAAGAATTAATTTGACAATCAGTTCTAACTTCCCATGTGTTATGTGAAATGACATTGCCACAAAATTTTGACCTACACTTCAAGTTATGCAAATTGTTTTTCGTTTACATTCACGAATTAAGAACATATTTTTCGGTTGTTTTTAAAAAATACGGTGAAAATTATTTTTAAATTATTTTATTTAAAATTTAATTGTTATATATTATTATTTTTCAAATATAATTATTTAAATTGGCTTATAAATTAAATTTACCATATGTTCCAAGATAGAGATATTTGTTGCCAGACACTCTGCCAATTCGAGCTTCCCATCTTCCATTGTGATGATGCCTACAAATACTCAACTCATACACAAATACCAATTAATAATAATAATAATAAATCATTATAAATAATATTGTTTATATTTATTTTTTAAGAAATTATTATTATTATTATTATTATTTCACTAAATAAATAAGTAAAAGAAAATCACAAGCTTTCTCACCTAGCAACGCCTCTGTATTTTGACACACCGCGAGAAAATCCACTGCTTTTTCTGTAAGGTTAAATCCAAAAGTAAATGAAATATTAAAAAAATTGAATTGTAGTATATAATTTTAGTTTTAAAGGAATAGACTTGAGGGTTGATATATACTATGTACCTGAATTTGGTTTTAAGGTTTAATTTTATATCTAAAAATTAAATTTATGTACCAATTTGAATTAAAAAAACCAAATTTATATACCTAATTGGATAAAATACTAGGTACCAAAATGAATTTTGAATCTAAATTCAGGTACCGAATCGTATATTTACGATAGTATTTTTATCTTGAAAAGGAAAGAAAAAGAATTAACGAGACCTCCTCAAAGAACCGATATATTCTTCTTTTGATTGACCCTCCATTTCCTTGAGCTGATTTTGGTACGTTGATAACTACAAACCAAAATTCCAAATATCATAATTCACCCAAATAAATAAAATTAGAGCCAATAGAGAATAACTCCAATAAAAAAGTCAAAATAAAATCATTAGTTGGATGAAAGAATTTTAAAATAATGAAAAGAAATGGACCGAACCAATGGGTAAAATTGAAAATTAGTGGTTCATTCATCCAATTTACTATATAAAGTAATTATTCAATGCGCATCAGCAAAATTCGACTCGAAAAAATTGATTTTTTTTAACTCGACTCGAAGTGAAAACTCGATTTAAAATTTTGTATGCTCGACTCGAATTTTTTTTAAATAAAGTTTGATTTATAAAATAGAATTCGAATAACTCGAGTTTTTAGTAATTGGTGGATATCTTTTTAAGTTCGAGTCGAGTCCCTTAATTTTTTATGATATATATTATATAGCGATATAAAAATATGAATATATATATGCCACATATGAAGAAATATATATTCATATCTTATATGATTAGAGAAAGTCGTTTAAATTGAAATCAAATCGTATTATAACGTGATAAATAATTACAATTAAATTTGTATAGAAATTCGAAAACTCGATTCGAACTCGACTCGAATTTCATAAACTCGATTTGAATCGAAAAATTCAAATAAAATTTGAGTTGTAAAATATAATGCGTTAACTCGAATAACTCAAAAAAATTTGACTCGACTCGATCGAACGCTCACCCCTAGCTGTTAGTGGAATGTTTTTTTAACAAATAAACTTCTAAATCTTCCACATCTCTCTTTTAGGGGCCCTAACACCTAAATTTTAGATCATAAAATCTATTTTTAAACCTTAAAACCTAAATACAAACACTAAATCTTAACGTCTAAATCCTAAAAACTAAGAGCATGTGGAAAACTTGTATAGAATATTTTCTCATAAAAAACCTGTTTTTAGATGAAAAAAACGAAATTCTAACCTTTATCCAAATATTAAATACCCTATCATCAATCAAATAAATCTTTATTAATTATCATATTTAGTTTATATTTTAAATCATATAGGCTCTATTTGACAAATAGTTGATAGTTTATAGCGGATTACATCAGATGATAATTGATTGCACTAGTTAATTTAACTAGCTGGTTATATAAAAATATTTAATAAAATCAATTGATAACCGACAATTATTTTCTTATTTGAACAAGCAAAATAATATATCGGTTCAATCTTATATAAGAGTGATGGAATCGAAGTTACCGGAAAATTAAGGATAGTATCCTGTGACCCCCAGTACTTCAATGCAGCTAAATCATATGCATGTGCCGCTGCTTCTTCATCCTCATACGCACCTATTAATTGTAATCCAACATAGCTCAACTAATATTAAATCCCTCAATAATGAATTGCATGTCACTAAAACAAAAAAACCATCACTAAAACCACATAAACCGTCACTATAGGTTCAAAAACCTTTCACCAATACTGACAGATTCTCCATCGTCGGAAAGAAATACTGACAGTCAAAGGCGTCACTATACAACTAATTTATTGAAAAAAACTCACCTAAATAGACTGCATTGATTTCGGTTCGATTCGGTTTCGATCGTCGTGGGTACCGGTCAGTATCACCAACCATGAAAATTTAACCCAAAATTAAATTAATATTGCTAATCAATTATTTGAAGTCTAAAATGGGATAAAAGAGAAAGTTCAAGATCATCACCCTGTCTCCCTTTTTTGTTTTGTGTTTCATTCCAACAATTCTTATCCCACAGATGAGCTTCAAATCGTCCAGTCCATCTGTGCCTAAAAGAATTTCGAAGGAAAAGAGTCAAAAGATCGAGAAAAACAGAAAAAATAGAAAAAAAATTCCAATCAAGAAACCAAAATTAATATTACTGTCACTATTTTACAATTCCAATCTTTTCTATAGTTGATATTCGTCACAAGTGATAGAGATAGTACAAATTATAGCAACCGGAATTTAAATCCCCGATAAAACGTCCCTTATTAACCTTGTAACACCGCGATAAACCGAGCTACGCCGGGGAGGGGAGACACGGGGAACACTTTTACGAGTTCGTTTGAGTTTCGATGCCGATTTGCCAGTGGTGACTTGGTGATCGGTGGTGTTCTCGTGGTTTTCGTGTGAGAGTTTCGCCATTTAAGGCCAGAGATGAGCTGAGTTGAAGAGAAGCAAAGAGAGTAAAAGGATAGCAGTGGGAATGGAATTAGAGACAAAGGAAAAGGAAGGGTTTAGTTTTTGTTTTACTTTTGAGGCAAAATATAGAAGAAGAGAGAGAGAGAGAGAAAAAGCCGGCAAATTAATCTTATTGTGGCGGTTTCTTTGCTACCTTTTCCGTTTGTCTTCGCTTTATGTCTTCTTGAGGAATACCGTTTCCTTGCACTTATGTAGTGTACCATTATTTAGTTTTACATTGATTATAAATTTATAAATAATTAGATTAATTAAGTTTAATAATTGAACTTAAATCAATTTAATTATAGTGTGGTGCTCGTAAAGTTTTGAATTGGGTCTATATTTTTATTATGGAAAACCGGTGGTGGAAACTTTTTGTTTCCGCAAGCACTCTGGTTTTTGGGTTTAAGAATATAGTTTAGGGTTTATGTTTATGTGTTTATAATTTAGGGACCGTTGTTAGAATTTAGAGTTTGGTGTTGTAATTTAGGGTTTAGATATTAGGTTTTAGGTTTTAGGGTAATATATTAGGGACTTATGTTTTAACCTATAAATGCTAAATTCTAATCTTAAACCCTAAATTATAACTACAATCCTAAATTCTAAACACATAAACCTAAACTCTTAAACATTAAACCTTAAAGTGGATCTCTAAACCCTAAAGTTAGGGTGCTTATAAAAACAAAAAATTTAAACCGCAAGTGCATGGTACAATCTCTTATTATATTAATAAAAAATTATATTTATCAAAATATGTTTAACATATATAAAGTGTTTTTAAACTTTTGTAGTGTTTATATTATGAGAAAATATTTTATGCACTGAGAGTGAAAATTTTGGTTTTATAAGTTGGTTCAATATAGGATTCAAATGTTTAATTTAAGGTTTAAAGGCTTATGTTTTAGGGTTTATGGTTAAATTTAAATTTTATAGTTTATGGGTTAGGGTTTAGGATTTAAGTTCATTGATTTAAATTTTAAATTTTAAATTAAAACTAGACATACATATGAAGTATTTTTTTAGTGCCACCGATGGAATAACGACCCCTATATTATTTTGATTTTGTAAATGTAAAACATGTAACTGTGTTTTGATCGAATTAGAAATATATGAATATTTGTTAGATATAACACTTGTATATTTTTATACATGTATTATTACTTTTAATCTATACCATTTGTAATGTTTACAAGCTTAAAGTATACGTATGTGACGTCAAATTAGATTTTGATAGATTTTTTAATTATAGCAAAAATGTTTTTGAAAAATGAAATATAGCATATATATATATATGTCTGGATAACATACCTTTTACTTTTAGTCACTAACATTTTCTTTGTTGAATTAATTTGAAATCTATGTTGTTAAATGTGGGACACACGTCCATCTGTCCATGACAAAAGGACTAACAAATTATTGAAAATTAATTATCATCAAAAGAGTTTTTAAATTTCTCAAATTAAACTATAATATAATTGTATAATTAATTTATTATTATCGTTAAACACGGTATCAAAATAAAACAACCAGTTGATCTAGTGAGATGAGACGATAGATCCCTTAAGATAGGTTAGGAATCCGTAGCCTGATGTTGTGAATGAAGCAATTGGGTTGAGAGAGTCACCCTCATAATGAACCTCTGCACTACTTGAACTGAATTAATCAACCAGATTAGAAACCGGTGGTTAAAAAACAACAACCCACTAATCCATAATATAAAATACGTTTAGGATAGCAATGAATAAGAAGTTGATATTTAGTAACTATATTTTGTTCTATTTTATAGTTTTTACCTTTTGTTCGGTTCAGTGCGTTAGGATTTGCTGATTTTTAAAATTATTTTTTGTTCTGTTGTTTGATTAATGTTGATAACTTAATAATATTATAAGTGAAAGGTTTTTTTTTTATGTTGAATCGATTATATAATATAGGTTTAATATAAAAATAAGTGTTCAAATTATATTTGTCGTTAATTTTTGGTGCCTAATTTTTTTTTGTAAAAGTATGTACTTAACGTTTCATTTTGTTAATTTTAGGTGCATGGCAGTTAATTACCGTTATTTTTTTTATTTTTATTTTATTAATTTCCTTTAAAGAACCTAAATTTCATAAATTTCACAAAATAACTCTAAATCCCGAACTCAAAAATCAAAATCCCCAAAATTACCGCCGTTGCCACTTTCGATAGCCTCGCTGGATGTCGCCGCCCATTTCTCCCAACCACTCATCCTCGAAAGTCGACAGACGGCGTACCTAACATCGAAGGAAGCAAACTCACAAAAGAAAGCCGACCGTCACACCTATCGTCGATTACCGATGATGGGTGGTTGGGAAAAATTATAGCGGTAGTGGTGGGCTCCGGCGAGGCTATTGACAGAGGCAACGCCAACAATTTTGAGTATTTTGGGTTTTAGGTTAGGGATTTAAGACTATTTTGTAAAAACATTAAATTGTTAAGGTTTTTTTTAAAATAAAGTATGTGTCATGCTTTGATTGGATAAAAGATTTTTTAACCGTCATTAGCGGCCATGCACCTAAAATTAAGAAACTTTAGGCACCTACTTTAAGCAGAAAATAGTTTAGGCACAAAAAGTTAGCAACATGTATAGTTTGGGTGGAATAAGACGTTAGACACTCTAAGTAAGATCAAATATTTAAATTTTGATATTGTAAACTGAATAAATTAGGTTGAGAGAGTAACTCACATGAGCCTTTGCAGTATCTAATCTAAACTAATCTATCAATGAATCATATACCGATAATTATAAAAAAAATATTAAACATACAAGAGATATAATAACTAATATAAATACATGGGATGAAGAGTCAAATATTATATAAATAGCAAGACCATAAAATTAAGATATTATATATATATATATATACATAGAGTAAAACCTCTCTAAATTAATAATGTCGGGACCACGTAATTTTATTAATTTAAAGAGGTATTAATTAATCGATAAATTAATAATTTATTAATTTAAAGTGATTTTTTTTTTTCGATTCAATGAACCTACATTATTCTTCATGAATATAATACATGAACATCATTCATGAACTTGATACGATGATTAATGGCCTTGGATAGCGCAATAAAATGGATGCCAATCACCTATTGAATTACCCGGGGAAAATGATACATGTTCATAAGCCTAAAATTTAGAAGAAATTGTAGTAAGGAAGAAAACACTCATAGCGACAACAACTTTTCACAATTTTTTGTTGCAATATGAGAACGCAACACATGAACTTTTGGATGCAGTAAGAAAAGTTTGAGATGAAATACAACTAGATTTAAATTTTAAGAAGAAGCAAACAACAATAAAATCATATTTTACTAAGTTGTCCTAGTTATATTTGTAATTTTATAGAATTATTAATTTATAATATTGAAGGGACCATAAATTTATATAAGAGTCTTCTGAAAAATTATTATCTTATTAATTTATCGAAATTATTAATTTAGTCCTTGGGCCCAAGTCGGGACATATTATTTTAAAGAGGCACAAGCTGTGTAAAAAATATTACATAACCCTCATTTAAAATCTAAGTTCTAAACTACTAAACCTAAAACCCTAAAATATAAATCCTAAACACTAACTCTAACCATAAACCCTACATTCTAAACACTATAACCTAAACCCCTTAAGCTTTAAACTCTAAATTTAACAAACTTATATATCATTTTTTTTTCATATATTATATAGAGACAAAATCTTCTTATACTACTTAAAAAATTAGTTTTATATTATATTAAGATAGTGTCATTTTATGAGTGTAAATTAATGTTTGAGATTAAAAGTTAAAAATGTAGATATTTTTAAGGGAAAAAATAGTTTAATCTTAACCATTAATACAATTAACAATGAAGAAATCAAGATTTTTATGTTAATTTAGGACTACTGAATGAGAACAAATTGATGACCGGTATTAAAAAGTTGAAAATAATGAGATTTTATAGAAGAAAGAGATGTGAATAATCCACGCCATCAACTTAAGATCATTGCATGAGTGTAAATTTATGGCTGAGACTAGTATTCACTTCTCCTTTTCCCTTTAAAAATTTTCACATTTTCAACTTTTAATCTCAACAATCAATTTACACTCATCAACTAATCCAAAATCAACGTAAAACTAAAAAAAATCTAACATTATTTCGGATTGTTAGATGAATAAAAATTAATGATTGAGACTAAAACTTTTCGATTTAGGATTATTCACTTTTTTTCCATAAAAATTCTCATTTCCTCCAACGATATATTTTTTGTATAACATTCAAATCGGATATTGTAAAGATTCATTATGAGACGACCTTTCAAATTCAATTTACTCTATTTATAATATCAAGATTCGAACCGTTGATATTACTTAAGAAATGAAATGTCTCGTCTCAATGGACCAATTGTAGATTCACTTTGTAAAAGATGATATGAAAAAAATTAATAAAATAAATACTTTTTCATGACATGGCGAGCCGGGCCTATGATATAATTTCTCATAACGTAGGATGCTACACTTACTGTTTTTATTGGTGTGCCATACTATGCGGCGTATGCCTAAATTTCCATCCAACATCATTAAATGTTATGGTTTCAATTTTCCAACCAGATTCTTATTACATATACGCAGTTTGTGAAAATTAACAAGTTAGAATGACCTTTCTGACCCTTTAACATTACTAAATTATTTTATTCTTTGAACTTTTATTCCATTCTTTTTGGCCTTTTAATTTTTAATTTTTGTCAAATTGACTCAAACCTGATAGAACAATAATAATACTCTATACTACTGAAATGTTAATGACAACTTTTTTTTTCCTTTTTGACACGTCATACAAATATTAAAAATTATAAAAAGTTGATATCACCATTCTTGTTAAATATATCAATACTTCATTGAGGATTAGTTATTTTTTGAAATTTTTGAAGAAATGACGGAAAATGACAAGTGCATGAGGACACGTGTTCTTCAAATATATTTAAAATAATAAATAATTAAACCCAAGGAATGTCCAAGTGAAAAAAGAAATGTATTCTTCCTAAAAAAATCCGAATTCGAGCAGTTTTGTCGTACGGTGTGCTTGAGTGTT
The DNA here is from genome assembly GCA_030270665.1 of Hibiscus trionum. Taxonomy (NCBI): domain Eukaryota; kingdom Viridiplantae; phylum Streptophyta; class Magnoliopsida; order Malvales; family Malvaceae; genus Hibiscus; species Hibiscus trionum. Next base: position 6,231,887 of record BSYR01000016.1, read on the forward strand.
ATGACTTAAAAAAGAACATATATTGCCATGAGACCTCATTAAGAATGTTAAAAAATAATAAAATAAAGACGAGTCTCGAACATGCGACGTACACAACGCTGAACACCATTATTTTTTAAAGACTTTTAAATAATTATTAAAAATCTCAAAGGCTCCACAGGCGGTTAATCATATTTTTTAAAAAATTAGAAGAAATTATTCTATGAATCATTCTCACCATGCCATCCACGGTCCTACCCAATTAAATAAAATCACATTGTCTTTATTTTCCATATAATATTTTCTTATAAATTAGAATTTACACTTCAGCGTTTTCTTGCTCATATATTTTTCTCCCAATTTTCTTCTTAAACCAACAGGATTCCACAAAACTCTTTCTCTATTCACTTAAAATCATTATCCTAAGAGTTAGGGTTTAATTTAGTTTAAACCTTGTTGATGCTGCTTTTGGGCGACACCAGACAAGAAAGTGGAGATAAGTGGTCGAAGGAAGATTTGGGGACGACGATGGGTGGTTCACTCGTCGTGAGACGATCCGAGAGCCATAGATGACCGTGGTTGGTCGTTGAGTCAGGCGGTTCACCCCTGGTTGACTTGGGACTGAGAGCCGCAAATAGTGTAGAGTTGGTGGTCAGAGCCATTTGGGAGAGGATAGAGGGTGATCGATGTAGAATGGACGATGATAGCCCTTGTAGAGAGTTGAGAGAGCATCGGGGGTCGTGAAGGATTTTCCATTTGTCTTTGGTCTTAGGGGTATTTATATCCCCTTGGTTCTGTAAATGGATTGATGGTTGGCAGGATTGCGACAGGCCTAGTGATGGTTATTGATGGGTTGACAAGTTGGGGCTTGGCTGTTAAGCTGGGAGCCTAGTCGAACTTGATGGATGTCTTGTCTTGGTACAATGGCCGAGTGTGGAGTCTTCAGAGGCTGATGGACTTGAAGGTGCAAGGGCATCCAAGCTTCGGGGGTTCTGCTGTGGGGGCTTAATGGTTCCGAAGGCTTGCGAGCTCCGGGGCTACACAAATCTCAAAGGTGAGCCTTTGAGGGGGAACGCTTTGGAGTGCTGTGTGAAGGCGATCTCTTCAGAGGCATGGTTTTCTGAAGATTTTTCGCAGAGGCACAACACCAATCCCCCTTTGGTCGAAGGAGTGTCAAAAAGTGGCATGAGCTGAGACTTTGATGCAAGACCTCTCTTATTCGCTGGTTCTAGAGCGGCGATGCCGTGTTCTTGGCAGAAAGCTCTATCATTTTTCGGGACTTCGTCGAATGGTGCTTCCAAAATTGTTGGTTGAAGTGGTAATGGTGGTTCACCCCAGATGATCTTGGGGCCGAGAGCTGCGGTTCAAACAGGGAATCAATGCACTCCAAGCGGAGGACTCAACCCTGGATAGCTTCAGGGGAGTGGGTAAGTAATTTACTCAACTCCGAAACAGTTGTTGGAGGAGTGAAAGGATGACTTGACCCTAGAACAACATTAGGGGAGTGAATGAAAGACTCGAATTCGAGAGATTATTAGAGGAGTGTTGTTTTCTTATCTCGTTTTTATATATCATGATTTTTATAATAGGCTTAAAACCGAAGGAGAGATTTAAGAAACGAGAAAATCAGACAAAGTTGAGGGGTTAAATTGCAAAAGGATAAAATTTATTTTCAAAAATATGTAAATAAGTATTCTACATTGATTTAGGAACACGTGGTTCAAATTTGGTCAAAATAGACTTAAAATGAAGGAGAAATTAAAGAAAAATGAAACCATGGATTAAATCGTAAAACTGTAAAATTCAATTTTTTGAGTTGAGAAAATTTTAACTAGACTCGAACTTGGAATTTTTTCAAGTTAACTCAAATAACTCAAAATTAAAAAAATATTTTTTTCAAATCGAATCGAATTTTGATCACCTCTAATGAATATTGTTACAAATATTAAAAAGTGATCAGAAAACAATCAACAAGTAAATTAATACCCATTTTGTTTTCATGATTCTTTTAAACAAAAAAGAGAACACATGATTGCCGGTGATTTTGGGTGAGCGTTCGATCGAGTCGAGTAAAATTTTTTTGAGTTATTCGAGTTGACACGTTATATTTTACAATTCAAACTTTATTTGAATTTTTTTAATTCGAGTCGAGTTGAGTTTTCGAGTTCTTATACAAATTTAAGTGTAATTATTTATAATGTTATAGTATAGCTTGATTTTAATTTAAACGACTTTCTCTAATCATATAAGATATGCATATATATTTCATCATATTTTTTTATATGTGGCATATATTTTTTCATATTTTTTATATTGGTATATATATCAGGAAAAATTGAGGAACTTAACTCGAACTTAAAAATCAATCCATTAATTACTAAAATTTCGATTTATTCGAGTTATTCAAATTTCTACTTTATAACTCAAACTTTATTTAAATTTTTTTCGAGTCGAGTCGAGTTTTGCTCATCCATATCAATAATTGTTCTGAAAATCATGTTCTATATTGGAAAACTTTGACTTTGCACGATGCACGTTCAATATTGCCAACCACAGCCCCATTATATATACGTATGGCTCACAAGCACATATTGATACTCGCAAAAAAACTAAAAAGAAAAATAAGATGATGGGAATGAAGGTTATGTTAGTGCTTTATCTCATGATTCTTCCTCTTACTTTAGCGCAGTAAAAAGTAGGGTTTTAGGAGATGGACCCTTCTTGGCTAGTCTTTGTCTCTCTTTTAACGAGGCAGAGGTTGTCTCCGCCAAACCTTTGAGAGTTGCTTTAAAGTTTTGTAGTGAACGGTTAAGCGTTGTGTAGAGGTAGTTCGACGCTCTAGGAGAAACAATACAAAAGTGAGCTGGGCGGAGCTTATCTCGATGCCCTTGGAAAAAATAGTTATATGGGCAGAGCCTTGCTCGACGCCCATTGGAGAGATAAAGATATATCGGGCGGAGGCTTGCTCAACGCCCGTTGGAGGAATAAACATATAATGGGCGAAGTTTTTCTCGATGCCTTTTGAATATCACGTGGGTGGAGCCTTGCTTGATGCCCGTGGAGAAATAAATATCATATGGGCGGAGCCTTGCTCGGCGCCCTTTGGAGAAAATAATCATAATATGGGCAGAGCTTATCTCGACTCCCTTGGAGAAAATAGTTATATGGGCGGATCCTTTCTAGACGCCCTTGAAGGAACACATATCATATGGGCAGAGCCTTGCTCGACGCCTTTGGAGAAACAAATATAATATGGGCAGAGCCTTGCTCAACGCCCTTGGAGAAACAAATATAATATGAGTGGAGCCTTGCTCAACGCCCTTGGAGAAATAATCATAATATGGGCGGAACTTATCTCGACGCCTTTGAAGGAACAAATATAATATGGGCGGAGGCATCCCCATGAGAAGGCATCTCAAACCCTTTGAGAGTCAGTTATATTTTCTGGGTTGAGGCATCTCATCCCCTCGAAAAATTGAGTGCTATGGAGTGGAGTTGTTCTCGACACTCTTGTAGAATCAAGTGCTATGGTGGGGGGCTTCTCCTTTTATGCTATAGGAGGGTTTCTTTTGAGAAGCATGGAAGTGTTCTCTCGAGGTTTATCTGTAAAGTCCTTATGCTCCTACGGGCATGGGATATAGAATTCTCTGTCCTTGTAGCATCGCGATGCTTCAGGCACCGATTGGACGAAGGCATCTCCATGCGGAGGCATCTCATACCCTTGGACAGTCAATTACATTTCTTGGGTAGAGGCATCTCGTCGCTCTTGTAGAATCGTGTCCTTGGAGAAACAGTCGATAGTCCAGGCAAATAGGAGGAGACATCTTAACGTCATTGTAGAAGCGTAGTGTCGTCGTCATCGAATGGAAGGAGGTGTTATTATTCTCGTAGAAATAGATGTTTGTTGAGTTGATCATTTTGAAAATTTGTAGAATCAGTCGTAGTCCGAAGGCATTCGTAGAGATAGTCGAGAGCTTGGAGATGTCAATTTCAACATTTGTAGAAATGGTCAAAGTATCCACTATTGTTGAATTGGTCGAGGTGTCGGAGACATCAGTTATAATATTTGTAGAAGCAGTCGAAGTGCAAGGCAGGCTGAGGCGTCTTAGCCTTCCCGTTGGAGTGACAATTTCGGGGTTGCGCATGCTAGAGTGCACTTACACGTGCTGTTATTCACATATACATGCGCTCAGATGTTCTACCATCTATTATTTAAGTAAGTGCGTAGACACTCAGATATTTGTAGATTCAAGTAGTTGAAATACTACATCGAAAGTGTACCAAGTTCCTGGGTTGTTCAAACAATATGGGGTATGTTAGCTATAGTGCCCTAGGGCCTATTGTATGAACATGATATTTTGATTATTGAACTTATTATTATAATAAATTTGCATGCTTTTGTATCCTTGAATATTATTTATTATTCTAAATGTCCCTAACCAATTATTATTGTGGGAACAATAATAAGATAAGATTGGTATGGCGTTTGATAGATATTTGTAAAATGAATATGTGAATGAGATTTAAATCAAATTCATATATGTATTTGTTGAGAACAAATATTTGGATCGATTCATTTTGAGATTAATACATGGATTAAAGCTATATATTAATCTTCAACAGTTGTGACATTAAATTCTTATACCTAAAATTACTATCGTTTTTAATTAGACGATTATAAAGATTATGCTTGAACATGATAAGGAATCATGCAGTGAGATGTGAGTGATTGAGACTGAGAAATGCATAGCCGTGCTCAAATGAGTTGATAGAGATCAATGTCATTTGTTTAGTCAGTTCAATTGGGCACCGAGAAACTAAAGATGGAATGATATAAGGTTAACATTTTTATTGCCTTATATTCTATCAAGATATCGTGAGGTAAAGGATTATGACATATATTGAATTAAGGTTGTCTCAAATTATAAGCTTTTCATTTAACTTGTGTAGTCATAATATCTTGCGAGAGGCCACTTATGACTTGTAGGATGAAATGTGATTTTATCTACTGTCAATGCTAATTGAATCTATATGATTGCACACTAAGAATATATAAGAATGATTGTGGTTATTACTCTTAATAATGATTTGAGATAATGAGATTATTTTAAATTATAAGAGATTATTTATTCAAATTTAAAGAAGTTAAATTCGTGTTCTTGTGAAAGAATATTCTATTATTTTCAAAAATAATATTAAATAAATAATATTATTAAATAATCTCAAATTATAGATTTGGTTGGATTTGAATTCCTTATCAGATAATAAATTTGTTTTAAAATATATTATTTATTTTATTATTTTTGAAATAATATTAAATGAGTTATATTATTACATAAATCTCATTATCTAGTTTTGGTTGGATTTGAAAATTCCTCATCAGATAAGGAATGTGTTTTAAATATATTATTTATTTAAAAGAGTTTTAAATAAATTATAATAGTGAACTTAATCTAACCCTATGTATGTATGCCAAGGGTTTCACTCACTAGTTTTTTCAAAAGCTACCAAAAAACCACAAAACTCTATTTTAACGAAATAGAGAGGAACTAGCATTCCGTTAGCTGTTTGTCGTTCATTCGCATGTGGATACTTATAGAGGGTGGTCGTCTTTTAGAAAGGCATTGTCTCAGCACAATAAGATTACTGATTCAGAGATTAAAGGGTGGCAATGGGGTGGTTCGGGGACGGTTTTGTATTACCCACTCCGTCCCCAACACATGTGGGTACGGTTTTGGGGAATCCCCATTAAATGTTTCGGGGATTTTTTAGGACCCATACCCATCCCTTACGGATCCCTGCGGTTTTCGGTTATTCCCCGTATCAGAAAAATAAAAAAAATAATACATTAAAATAAACACTCAACATTAAATCTCCAAAACTAAAAACATAAATGACTAAAATATTATTTTTTACAATGACTAAAATATTAACTATTGAAACATATCGGCATGCACTACGTTTAAAAGAAAATATGTTACTAGTACTTTACGGATTCAAATCATGATCCGTTTGTTGTAAAAGGAAGAACTAGAAGAGCTATATTCAATAATCTTTTCAACCATATAAATTATCTCTTATAATTTTACTTGTTCGATTTATGATGAATTTTTGATGTTGCTGTCATTGTTATTTTTAGAAATAGCCTACAATCTTTTCTTCTGACCTTTGCTCACTCGAAAATTAATAACTCAAAATACATAACTCAAAATCAAGAACCATTTGTTTTAAACGAATCTAGGCTTTCGTATGGTTATAGAAATATAAGGCTCACTTTCTGATTTATCTTTTCGATTTTTGGTGATTTTTCAAAGTCACTGTTAAAACTTCTTTCTAAGGAATATGCTGCTAAATTTTTATGACCTTTCAACATTCAAATATTCATATTTTTTAAAATACATATCGAAATCAATCACTATGTATTTTAAACAAAACTAGACTGAATTAAGTTTACAACGATGTATAGACTACTTTCTAATTATTTTTATGAAATTTAGAGAGAATTTTCAAACTTACTCCACACAATCATACTTTGGTTATAGAAGATTAGATTTTTTTTGTTGAAAATGAGTAAAGTACCCTTATGTCCATTCAAATTTGTAAAATATTGGGGATTCCTACGAATATTTTTAGGGGATCCCCACGGTAGTTTATACGGGTATGGTTCGGTTATCCCCACAGTTTGGATATAGCAATCCCCGTCCCCATCCCCATTTGAGCTTCGGTGATAAAACTTCACTCGTCCCCATCCCCATGGGTGAAGAATTCGGTTATTCCCTATACCCATCAGTTCGGATCCCCACGGTTTTCGGTTATTCCTCACCCGATTACCAACCCTAGGTAATTATCTATTCGTCATGAATCAAGATATCAAATAACAGGTTTTGAGATTTATACATTTAAACCAATCAAGATATTAAATTCATCATTTGATTAACAGGTGTGCTGGTTTAAGGCTTTGAATTATATTGCGCAAATCGTGTCCACATACCTGACAACAGAACGGTGTGGTAGAAAGGAAGCATAGACACGTTGTTGAAACATCGCTCACCTTACTAGCTCAAGCTTCCATTCCTTTAAAATTTTGGTCTCATACTGTGCTCAGCTCAATTTACCTCATTAACAGGATGCCATCTCGTGTCTTGGATGGAGAATCCCCTTTAAGAAATTGTATGGAATTGATCCTAACTATAAGTTTCTGAAAGTCTTTAGATGCTTGTGCTACCCACATATTCGACCGTTCAACAGGCACAAATATGATTTTCGATCCAAGCCATGTACATTCTTAGGATATTCACCAGCACATCGTGGCTATTTGTGTCTCGATCAGGATGGAAAGATCTTTACATCTCGTAATGTGGTTTTTAACGAGAAAGAGTTTCCTTTTGAACAAGTGAGTCATGTACAACCATCTGACAATTCAGGCACCTTTCGATCCAGGACATTGCATGTGATTCCTAACGTTCCCGGTTCAACACATGCACAACCTGAACCCTATTTTGAAACTTCAGCTTCAGGTGGTGGAAATGATGATATGGCAGCTTCCTCCTCAGAACAAGGTATGCCTAATGTTCTTGAAAATGACCTAGTTGATACGTTGCATGAGCATCATGATGATGTGCCTAATTGTATGCATGAGGTTGAAATTAATGTTGAGTCTAGGCAAGTGGTTACTGAGCTGCCTATAGAATCATCTGTGGACATGGATACTCAACAAGGTTTGGCAACACAAGATCAAATGATTCCTGAGTCAAATGAAGAAGCACCATATGACACATGTTCCCATCAAGAAGTAACAGCCACTGACTTGTCAAATACGGTTACACCAGTCGTTTAACAACATGTTGGCCCTGTGATTCCCATTACAAACAAGAGAAAAACTGATATCAACACTCATCCAATGGTTACCAAACGCAAAGCAGGCATTGTTAAACCCAAGTTATATAATGTTTAGGTCAAACAAACACCAGTAGATGTGCAGACTGCTCTTGCTGATCCTGGTTGGAGGGTAGCAGTTATAGCTGAATATGAGGCTCTGTTAAGCAACAATACGTGGGAAATTGTAGAGTTTCCAGCTGGTATGAAGCATGTAGGTTGTAAATGGCTCTTCAAAATGAAGCTAAAGGCAGATGGCACTGTGGATAGACTAAAGGCACGATTGGTGGCCAAAGGTTATACACGGATCCCAGGCTATGATTTTATGGATACGTTCAGTCCCGTGGTACGTTTCTCGACATTCAACATCTTACTTTCTCTAGCTGTCAATTATCAATGGGATATTAGACAACTCGATGTTAATAATGCCTTCTTGAAAGGTGATCTATGTGAGGATGTATACATGCAACAAGTGCATGGTTTTGAAGAAGCTTCTTTAGATGGGAAAGTGCTCGTTTGAAAGTTAAAGAAAGCACTCTATGGTCTTCTACAGGCCCCTCGGAACTGGTTTCTTAAATTGAGAGAGTTCCTATGGCAAATTGGTTTCATCTCATCTAAGGCTGACTCATCTTTGTTCATACTCAAATCAGGAAGTGATATGCTTTATCTGGTTGTGTATGTCGATGATATAATTTTGACTGGAAGTTCATCTCATTTAATCAACACAGTGGTGCATGATCTACATGAAAGGTTCTCGTTGAAGGATCTTGGTGATCTCAAGTTCTTTCTTGGTATAGAAGCAAAGAGATCTGATAGAGGTCTGTTTTTAACGCAAAGAAAATTTGTTTTAGAGTTATTAAGCAAAGTTCAACTTCTTGACTCTAATCTTGCAACATCACATATGGCAACCTCAACCAAGTTAAGCAAATTTGATGGAGAACCCCTTGCTAATATGCAAATATACATGAGTACTGTTGGTGCATTGCAATACATCACTCATACAAGGCCTGATCTTTCTTTCTCTGTGAACAAAGCTGCGCAATTCTTACAATCTCCTACTGATGCTCACTGGCTCGCTGTTAAACGTATTTCAAGGTATCTAAAAGGAACGATAGATTATGGATTGTGGTTTCATGCACAACCTCAAGGGGCGTTGAATCTTCAAGTCTTCTCTGATGCTGATTGGGGTGGAGACATTGATGACATGAGATCTATATCTGGTTTCTGTGTGTTCAATGGTAATTATCTTCTTACATGGAGCTCAAAGAAGCAACAGGCAGTCTCCAGATCAACGGCAGAGGCAGAGTATCGCAACTTGGCAGATTCAGCTGCACAAGTCACATGGGTCAAAGCAATCCTAACTGAAATGAATGTCAATTTGGATGAAGTACCCAGAATTTGGTGTGACAATACGAGTGCAGTGGCGATGGCTGCTAATCCTATTCTCCATACTAAGACTAAGCACATCGAGTTGGATCTTCATTTTGTCCGGGAAAAGGTGGCAGTTGTTGAGATTCCAGTCAACCATGTGTCAGCTGATTGTCAAATTGCTGATGCGTTAACCAAGCCCTTACCTCTAAACAAGTTTGAACTCTTAAGGAGAAAGCTACTTGTTCATGATATACAAGTAGTGTTTCTAGAAATCATGAAGCAAAGTGAATGTTAAACTGAAGAATCAGTTTTGGATTAGTTTCAAATAATGTTCAATCAGGTAGGCAGTTAGGAAGGCTGTTAAGCCTCGTTATCTTGTAAACAACTCTGGCAGCCATGCACAGCAATCCTATATAAGGAGCCATGTATCTTTGTATTCACCAGATTTGTTTCAATAATAAAGTTCTTTCATATATTCCTTTCATATATTCCTCTTCAGTTACATACATTCTTGTATGTTAAGAGTTTGGATCCAGAGAATAATAATCAATGTTTTCACTTCCTCCACTTTCATGCCTTGCTGCAATCTTCAAAATCACCCATTTTCTCCGGGCAACAGTTCTTGACACCTTTTAGAATTCTCATGATATACATGCAGTATAATGCCGCAGATTTCATGGGGAAGTTTCACTGCAGTCTATGTTCTGCAGAGCATTAAGAAAGCATCACGGCTTTTCGCCGGTGAACTTCCAGCAATTGTTCTTATATTTATGCTTGTCCTCACTAATGGATACCTAACAAGCGTGATTTGGTCATGATCTTATGTCCCAACACCGTGCCGGGTTTCGGAAGCAGAGTTATCTGCAATCGTGTTGGCCTTGTTCATGGGAATCAGTTTAATATTTGTGTATCTTTTGACTATTGAGTTAAGCTTTGAAGGTGTTTTTTTCTTTTTAAGATTTCATTCATTAATATATTAGAATAAATATACGAGGTATGAAGAATAAGATGATGATTTGTAGATTTTAATTTATAATAAAATATTATATGAAAAATAAAGATGATGTGAGTCTATTTGATTAGGTAGGACCATAAATGAGATTGTGAGAATGGTTTATAGAATAATATCTTCTAATTTTATTTTGAAATATGAATAATTACAAGTCTAACCTTTATGATTTTTAATAATCGCAAGTCCAACCTTTGATAAATAGATAGATGATGGTAGGATTTTTGTATATTAACTACCCTGTAAACACTGATGTGGCATAAATGATAAATAATATTGTATCACATTCCTCAAAATCACTATTTAGAATAAAATTGAAAAGTTTTCTTTTTATTTTTATTTTCTCAATTTGTTTATTTCTTTCTACTTTTCAAAGTTAAATCATTATTTTCTAAACTCAATATTAATTATCGGTTATACCACATCATATTATTACATAATACACATCAGTGTTTACATGTCAATTAATTTTTTATAATAGCCCTACTAATATAGGGCATGATTAGCATATGTTGATAGTTTGAGAATGAAAATAGAGTGTTTAAAAGTATGAGACTCAATTTAGAATGAGAGTCATAGTTTGAGTATAAAATTAAAACATATAAAAGCTTAAACACCAATTTAAAATGAAAGTCATAATCTAGAGACATATAGTACAATTAACTCATAAAAATATTTAAAGACAAAATCATTCTCGTAAAAACATTAGTTACTTTAAAAAAAATGACTTTTTTTTTCTTTTTAATTTGGTTAATATTAAATTATTCCATTACATTAATTAAATAAAAAAATTATAATATTCTAGATATAAATATTATATTATTTTTTCTTTCTAATTGGATTAATATTTTTTGATTAACTAGAGATATGTACATTATTAAGACAAATATCATGATTTGAACTTATACAAATGAGATGACATAAACGTTTTTGACTTCTCGGCCAATTAGTGAATCTCTAATTGGATTAATATTTAATTGCATGTAACATTAAAAGCTTTATAATACTCTAGATATAAATATTATATTATATTTTTTTCTCAGCCAGAACCATATTATTGATATAGGTAGGGGTGAGCGTTTAATCGAGTCGAGTAAAAAATTTTCGAGTTATTCGAGTTGACGTGTCTTATTTTATAACTCAAACTTTATTTAAAAAAATTTCGATTCGACTCAAATTTATAAAATTTGAGTCGAGTTTTCGAGTTCCTATACAAATTTAATTGTAATTATTTATCATGTTATAGTATGATTTGATTCTAATTTAAACGACTTTCTCTAATCATAGAATGGCCCTGTTTGGTAAATAGCGGTTTGGGTAAAAATTAGAGGTTTGAGGTATAATTAGAGGTTTGACTAGTCAAATCTGCTAATATTGATGTTTGGTAAATAGCGGATTGAAAGAGCGGATTGGAGTGAAAAAGCTAATTTTGAAAAAGCTCCAAATATGAGCTTTTTGAGATTAGAGGTTTGATATTAGAGTTGTAATGACTCTCTTACCCTTAACAATTACCAAAAATCTCCAAATAACTTGAATTAAATAATAATATTTTTTAATATAAATAATAACATATTAAAATTGGACTTATTTGTTGTTACTACTAATTTATATGGTGACATTTGTAAGTTAATTATATTTTTTATTATCACATATTTATATGTGCGTATAAAAATTTTAATAATTATATAAATAATAAATTAATATATAAATCTTTCAAATATGTTTAGGAAATTTATATTAAAAATAATTTTTACAAATCTAATTAATATTTATTAGATACAAAATATTAATAACTGATAAATTATTCAAACAAGTATTAAATATAATCATGTCCTTATATGTCATTTTGCTTGTTTAAATAATCAAACAGCTATCAGCTATCAGTTAATTTTACCAAACACTTTTATACAATTAGCTAATACAATTCGCTAGTCAAATCAGCTAATGCAATCAGCTATCAGCTAATGCAATCCGCTATCAGCTATCCACTAATTGCCAAACAAGATCAATATACATATCGGGAAAATTGAGAGACTCGACTCGTACTTAAATATAGATCCACTAATTACTAAAAACTTCGAGTTATTCGAATTTTTATTTTACAACTCTAACTTTATTTGAAATTTTTTTGAGTCGAGTCTAGTTTATGAAATTTCGAGTCAAGTCAAGACGAGTGGAATTTTTTCGCTTCAAGCCGAGTAAAAAAAATTTTAATTTTTTCGAGTCGAATCTTGTTCACCCCTATATATAAAAATAAGAACTAATCTTCCACACACACGTGTGTGTATATAATGTGTGTGTGAGAGAGAGAATTGAACAACTCCCCTTTATGAAAAGAGAACAATTTAGCAAGATGTAAATGTTTAGGTTAGGGTTGGTATTTGGAAGGTGGATAGGTTAGGTTAAAAGAAAAAAATGAGAATTCAGCAAATGTAACATATTAATATTAAAATTCAGGAAGAGGGCTCCCCTAATTTAAATGCTGATGTCTGGTCAAATAATAGTAATATTATTCTCGATAATCATGTAATTTATTGGTAAAGTATTTAGACTCTAATTTTAGATATCATGAATACATAAAAAAAAATGGTAATAGTGAATGCTAATAAAATAGTTTTAATGCTACAATTTATTTTATATCCTTTGACAATTTAACAAATGAATTTAAAAGATTTTTTTTCACAATTCTCTCTTCTTCTTCTTCTTTCTCTTTTATCATTTTCTTCTTCGATAATTATAGTTAAAGTTAGGGCTGTAAATGAGACGAGACAGATCGCGAGCTACTCGAGCTCGACTCGGTCAAAGCTCGACTCGATTGGACTCGACTCGAGCTCAAACTCGGCTCGAATTCTTGACGAGCCGAGCTACTTGATACCCGACTCGAAAAGTTCACGACCTACTCGAAAATATAATATACTAAATTTTTTTATTTTTTATAATTTAAAATCTAAATTCTTAAACTTAAAACCCTAAATATAAACCCTAAACATAAGTATTAAACCCTAAAATCTAAATCCTAAATTCTAAACCCAACAACCTACACCTCTAAACCCTAAACTAACACCCTAAATCCTAAAATTAACAAGCTTGAGTTTACACAACTTGTGTATCAAAGTTTTTTCTTCATAGGAGTTTAAATGAGACGTGACAGATGAAGAGTTACTCGAGTCCAATGCAATCAAAGATAGGTCAATACTTGACTCGATTGGGCTCGAATCAAGCTCGAACTCGACTCGAGTTCTAAACGAGCCGAGTCGAGCTCAGATTTCTCAGGCTCATTAAAAATTACTCAAGCTCGAACTCGACTCGAAATCTTAACGAGCCGAGCCGAGCTTAGCACTACTCGAGCTCGACTCGGCTCGTTTACACCCCTAGTTAAAGTGATAAAAGATTCTTATATAAATTTATCATTAAACATGCGTACTTATATTTGGATTTATATATAGTAAACTGGCGGTGAAAACTTTTAGTTTCCATAAGCACCTTAGTTTTAGGGTTTACGGACTTAGTTTAGGGTGTAAGGTTTAGGGGTTTAGAATTTATATGCAATGGTTAGAATATAAGGTTTAGAATTTAGTGTAATATGTTGAAGATGTAGGTTTTAACTTGTAAACCCTAAATTCTAACCTTAAACTCTAAATTTTATTCACAATTCCTAAATTCTAAACTACTAAACCTAAACCCCTAAACCTTACACCCTAAATTGAGTCCTTAAACCTTAAAATTAATGTGCTTGTAGAAATTTTTAGTTTCCACCGCTAGTGTATCAAATAATTATAATATATATTTTAATGATTATTATCTTATACACCGCCAGTGTATCAAATTTTTAGTTTCCTTAGAAAATTTATGTTGTAAGATTTAGGGTTTAAGGTTAAAATTGAGGGTTATAGTTTTTTAGTACAAAGGGTTAGAGTTTTATATTAAGAATTCAAAATTTAACTTAAAAATAAGTAAAAAAATTATTAAAAGATTCACTCATTAAAATTAGATATGTGACGTAAATCGATCCGAATTAGTCATGACAAAATTTGAAATCCAGAGGGAAAAAATAGCCTTTAAATATGGACATGAACAATTACAATAGGGAAAAAGATTCAATAGAATCAGAGTAAAACTAAGGTAACATTTGATCAACTTCTTTAGTTTTTCTTAATAAAGTATACACATTGTGCAGAACTGGTGCTCGAACCTAAATTACCTAGATAAATTAGGTCATTCTTTACCACCGAGACAACAAAGGGTGAACATAGCAAGAAAGCTTTTAAAATCACCAAACAACAAATGTTATAAATTCATAATACATTAATGTGACATAATCAAAACATGTCTATTCTGCTACATGACTTCCGTGTACCTTCTCATAACCATTTTTTTCTCAAACTAGTTGATCTTTTATCACCATATAGAAACCTGGGAAGGCTTAACAAGCTATTAACTCTAGTAATACCTTCTAAGGCTGACCACTCTTCGTCTTCGGCAACCGAAATGCACTCGGCAAGACTCCTCCTAGACTGGCCTGGCAAATTCCAAGGCAACCTTTCGTCTGCTTGTTCAGTTACAGGAACGATTTCCTTAGAACCATGAAATGTGTCGGATTGGCCAAGACTTAAAGTCTGAGAATCTCCTTTATTATCATCAATAGCCGCCACCGTTTCTCCGGATTCCTTAGGAGTCCTTGTTATGTTGTTTTCTTCTGCAGTTCCATTACTTGGAGGCAAATATTCCAGAAAGAGGCATACAACAGCACAATCATCATTTTTAGAAGTAGGGTACTTGAGTCTCCATGCTCGGGTAGCACAATCTACAAGTGCTCTGGCAGCTGTAGAGCGACTAGGGGCGGACGCCACAATATCAATGGCTTCCTTATTTGAAAGGACATCCCAAACCTGCACCAAAATTAAAACTGAGCTCTCAGAGAATAAAACTTGTCAATTGCTTCATCTAAGCACATTGTCAGATGGTGGCAACATAAAGATGATGTGCCGAAATAAAGGCGGAAGGAAGGGAATTTATAAATGAACTTCTCTATACGCTACAATGAACAGGGGTGAAAAAAGGGTTTCCCTCGCAGCCATGTTTCAAGAGTCCTACACAAAATTTTCAAGCAAACTAGAATGATGTACTATGAAGATGGAGATACCCCATCAGTGGCAAGAATAACAAATTCGTCTCTTTCAGTAAGGCGGCGATAGAAAACATCTGGGACAGAAATCAAACCAAAATCCTTCAGACAAAAGTCACCAAAAGCTCTAGCCATTGCCAAACCAGGTGAGTCATTGTTGGGCAACCATACACGTGCAACCTCAGGCTCATCTTGCAAGGCAAAGACCCTTCCTTTACATTTCTGAATTCTAGCAGCTTCTCCTAAACATAATGTAGCAAGAACTTATTAGTTCTATAGATAGTTGTTCAAATTGGATAGCACGAGTTATTGCTATTCTGATGGAAATATAGGGAAAGTCTGCATTTGGGAGTTATTATGCATGTGTATGTGAGAGAGATAGAGAGAGGACTTGGCAAATCCGGCTTCAGGTCAACAGTCAATTGGATAGCAATCAGAGAATTATCTTTGTCTCTCATTGCCAACACTGCTCTTGAGTCACCAACATTCCCAATTACAAGATCCTGACCCTAGAAAACCATATTTGTCATAAAATGGTTAGATAATGTGAAATAAAGCTTCAAGGTTCTCAGACAAGTATTGGGAAAACTTATGACAAGTACAATGCGAAGATGCAAAAATTAGTACGTGCAATTTAACAAAGTTCAAAATCCCAAGCTTCTGTACACGCATTAATCCATTTCCGTTTGCGATACATGAGCATCTGCAACAAATTTTGAAAACATTTGGTGCTTTTATTTAGAAAAATAAGACAAGTCCACTATCCAAAATTTGAAATTTTAAGCTGGGTAAAGAAAGACATTTGATGATTAACAGATTCAGGAGATAACTAATTTCAAATTTTAGTTCACTCATGATTAATACCTGCTTCACCAAAGTAACAGCAGTTGTCCCACTGCAGAAACAATCGATTGCTGGATGCAACTTTAACTCCTTATCCATTAACTTGGAAGCCTTCATCATAGATTGTTTAAGAGATAAATACATCTCCGGGAGCTGTTCATTTTCTTCAACCTCCAATGACTCGCAGCATTCATCATCCATGCTCAAAGATGCAGCACCCTCAGACATAGTGCTTTCAAGAGCATTTTCGCTCTTATTGAGACTGCTCTGATCACCAGTAAGACTAGCTTTCCATTGGGTACATAATATAGCAGGAAGAGAATCTCGTACTTTCTTGGCAACCATATGACCACAAGGACCATGACCATCAAATACACCACAGAATATCGTGTCACTTCTCGAACTGAAATTCTAATATAGAAACATTGAAACCAAGTCTTCACATATTGATGCCATAGAGGAAAAAGAGGAAATAAATAAAATTTTCACCTAAAGAAAGAAAGTGAATATATAACAAATAATTAAAGTGACAATAATAGATAAGTTATGCTAAAGGAAATCACACAGCAAGAAAACACTAAATTGAAGAATTATAAGCACTAAGACTAACCTCCCAAACAAGCATGGCATCCTGATTGGTCCCTTTCTTCCCCTGTTGGGTATACAAGCATGCAACACTGCTGGCACCATTCAGAAACATTCTCCCTGGAATGAGATGGTGCTCTGCTTCATCCATTGGCACTAATCCACTTGGTTTCTTCCTCCACCTCCCTGACCCCTGCCTTTGCTTCTGCCTGTCGGGTGAAGCACATGTTGTTGTAGCCGTGGCATCTGTCACTAGGCCATCACTATTGCCGCCATTTTTTCCTTTGGCTACGGATGAGCAGCAAGAACCCATCTCAAAGTCCTATGTTCCAGAAAAATCAAAATAAAATTAAAATCCATTCCAAGCATCAGCTGCCTTCATCCTTAATGGTCAAAGCTTTTACTGGTACTTATATCATCAATTTTCCATAAAGATGTAGAATGCTTAGGTTAAAAAGAGAGATAACCTGAGAAAGGGAGACAAAGAGATCAAAGCATTTGGAAAGTAACCAACTGCCTCACATGCATCTCATTGCTAGCTCATCATCATCCATAAGTGAGCACATTTTCCTATAATTGCAAATAAATTATCTAGAGAACAGCAACGGACGGTGCAAACTGCAGAAGACCCTTCTCTACTACCCACTTTATTTTAATCTGAAAAAGCGGTTAAGACTTAAGATGTTAACTAGACAAAAATAAAGGAAAATTGTACATTGAAAGTATTTAAATTTATGTTTAATCTAAGGCTTAATCAAAAAGGAAAAAAATGGTGTAGCAAGCTTAATTAAACAGAAAATTATTAAGAAGTGCACTACTATAAATTCTTAAATAAAATGGTGCAACAACTGTAATGACCAAGTTTGAATTTTCTTCTGCTTCACCTTTTGCTTAAACAAATGAATTTTCACCGCAATGCATTAAGTTCTCCTGTTTATCAAACTCAATTCTCCAAAACTCAGATTTCATCTCCTTTTACACATTTTTATAAAAATCCAAGATCATGAACTAAGATATCAAAGCAATCAGAAATAGTTGGACCTAGGCTTTTCCCACAGATTTTGACCCAAGATCCTGTTGCATTTCCATTGTGCTATTAAAATGGAATTATTATTCAATATCAACTATGCTTTTATATTTAAAGTATATAAATACCTTCTTTCTTCCTAAACCAAGATAAAGAAAATAGCAGCACAACTATTAATTGAAACTTATTAACAACATTGACACAAAACTTAATTCAATACAATTAAGGATAATGGTTCAAACTAACATGAATGAAATCCTCAAAAGTTATTTTCTCAGCATCCCCTAGCATTTGGCGATTTCTATTTCGAATATGAAATCGAAAAAAGAGTTCATAAGCAAATTATAATAACAATACCAGTTGAGATGAAAGGAGAACCGAATAGTTTATAAATATGAGCCCTAATCCTTCAGCCAGGTGTTATAAAATTGATTCCTACTTTAAGCATTGGTATGGAAAGATACTAACAAGTGCTTCAAAAGCAAAGCTACTTCACGTTCTCAAAACCTTACCCCGGCGTAACATAAATGAGCCATGAATAGCTGACCAAGTACTCGAAAGAAATAATTAACTGCAATCATCAAGCTACCTACATCACCTACATCATTTAAAGAAACTGAAGGAGCGTGACACATATAATTAGGTAGAGTTGTACAGCCTTTTCTCTAAATGGCCTTCAATTATATCTGTTCTTGGATTTAAGTAACCTGCCTATAACTAAATCAACACTTAAATTAAGAAAGAATAAACAGAATTTGAATGTAATTAAGTAACACGGATGAGAATCTAAAAGCCAGTATCATCAAATTACCAAGAGAATCTAACTGCAGCAGCAAAAGCTTCAAAAGTGAAGAAATCCAAGCAACCAAACAGAGAGTTCAGTGTATAAGAAAAAGAAGAGAAAATTTCGGAAAACCTTGTTTGGGGTAGGAGAAAGACAGGTTGGAGGATAGCAAAAGCTCGATCGAGTGAAGATGAGTTTGAATTAGGAGGGACGGGAAAGGGAATCTACGGAAGAATCAAGTTTTAGGGGCTCTTTTGGTTGAAATGTGGGAATGAGTTGA
This sequence comes from Hibiscus trionum, assembly GCA_030270665.1. Classification (NCBI taxonomy): domain Eukaryota; kingdom Viridiplantae; phylum Streptophyta; class Magnoliopsida; order Malvales; family Malvaceae; genus Hibiscus; species Hibiscus trionum. The sequence goes on from BSYR01000016.1 coordinate 6,250,765, forward strand.
GTTGAGAAACGAGTTGAGTTGGTCGTTGGCAGTGCAGGGAGTGTGTGTCGGGTTGTGCGCGAAGATGCTCACTCTAAGTGCCGGGTCTCACTGTCGGGAAAATTCTAAAAAACTAAACAACCGATTAAAAACAGGCTAAAAAAATTATGTACCAAAATTTTTATAAAAATTGTAAGAGTTTTTGAACAATATACCGAAACTCTTATAAAATCATAAGTAATTCGGTATGTACATAAATTCTTACCACTTTTGTAAGAATTTTGGTACATGTACAAAATCTTTATAAATGCTTACAACTTTTATAAGAATTTTGATATGTACATAAAAGTAGTAAACAATTACATACCAAATTTTTTATTATTTTTGCAACAATTTTAGTACATATACATAAATTCCTACTATTTTTTTAGAAAATTTTGTACACATTTTTTTAACTTTTTTAGTGGTTGTTTTCTAGAACTTTTCACACCGTCGGCTTGCGGAGAATTCTAATGTGCGGCGGCCTAATATACGGCTAAGAAACGGCGTTACCAGAAACATTATAAGATAAATAATGTATCCGGTAAAGCGTTACCGGATATGTTGATTTAAAATAATGTATCCGGTAGAAAAAATTAAAAAATATTTAAAAAAATTGGTAACCGGCAAACTTAAGTTATCGGTAGGTATAACAAAATCGGTAAAATTACTTATTTTGTTGATAAGAGTATCAACATATTCGGTAGCGCTTTACCTATTTTGTTATTAAAGTTCAAGCTGATGGGGCATTCGAAAGTATCTATACTTTTTTAAAAGTATCCGTACTTTTTTAAAAAAAGTATAGTATAACAAAATAGGTAAAATTTTATTTGTTTTGTTGATAAGATTATCAACATATTCGGTAGCGTTTTACCTATTTTGCTGATGTGGCCTTCGAAAGTATCTGTACTTTTTTAAAAGTATCCATACTTTTTTAAAAAAGTATAGTATAACAAAATATGTAAATTTTTACTTATTTTGTTGATAAGAGTATCAACATATTAGGTAGTATTAAAGTATCGATACTTTTTGTTGATACTTTTTTAAAAGTATCGACACTTTCGAGCCACATTGCAACCGGTTATATTGTTTTTTAAAAAAGTATCGATACTTTTTTAAAAGTATCATACTTTTTTAAAAAAGTATAGTATAACAAAATAGGTAAAATTTTACTTATTTTGTTGATAAGAGTATCAACATATTAAGTAATATTAAAGTATCGATACTTTTTGTTGATACTTTTTTAAAAGTATCGATACTTTCGAGCCACATTGCAATCGGTTATATTGCTTTTTAAAAAAATATCGATACTTTTTTAAAAGTATAGATACTTTCGAAAGTATAACAAAATAGGTAATTTTACTTGATATGTTGATACTCATATTAATAAAATAGGTAATTTTACTGGATATGTTGATACTCTTATCAACAAAATAGATAATTTTACCGATTTTGTTATCTTAACCGGTCACCTTTCTATCCGGTCACGCCGTATATTAACCGTCTTACTGCAGAACTACCCTCGGCTTGCATGTGGCCAAACTTGTTTTTCTTACGATAAGGCTAAATGTTTTTCAAGCAAACATATAATTTATGGTTGAACGAAGAAAAAATTTATTATTTTGTTATGCATAATACTGTAAGGACGTTCTTTTCTATGGTAGTATAGAGGTGGTAAACAGGACATTTGATTCGGATTCGATTTAGGTTAATTTAAGTCCGATTATATTCGATTTAAGTACGGTTTGGTCTAGTTCAGTTTTAGTTTGAGTTTATGATGGTTTCGGTTCGGGTATCGGGTTAGGACGTCGGGTCGGTTGATTTTCAGCTCGGTTGATTTTGGGTCGATTATTTTCGGGTCTGTCGGGTCAATATCAGGTTAATAGGAGATCGATCGGTTTTAGTTGGGTTTTCAGGCCGAGTTAGGTTTTTCCACCCTATATATGACTTTATATAGCATGTATATTTGACTTTTTGGTGAGTTGTGCGACAGTTCACATCTCATATTTATTTATTTATTTATTTTAATATATATTTTTTTATTTCGGGTTGCCTTCAATTGGGGTTACTTTCGGTTCGGGTGAAATCGGTTCGGTTCTATTCGGTTTGGTTGAAAATCGAGTCGGGTCCATTTTTGGTTCAACTAAAATTCGGTTCGGTTTATTTCGAGTTTCGGATCAAGTTTGGGTCATTGTGTTCGGGTCGATTTCGGTTCTCGGGTCTCGGGTCCTTGTAATGGGACGAGTTGGAGCTGGTTTTGTGTTCTTTACTTTGTCGACAGAGGAATAGAAATCTTTTACCCCTTTTTGGTGCCTCTATTTATGCCCCACTTTAAAAAATAGGTTTAGGGTTTAGGGTGTAAAGTTAAGGTTTGTGGTTAGGGTTTAGGAAATTTAAGGTAGATTGTATTTTTTATGGTATAGGGTGTAGGATTTATGATTTAGAATTTAGGTATAGGGCTTAAAATTTAATTTTTAATATTTTTTAATGTTGAAGCATAAAAAAGACATGAGATTTTTATCGGTCTATATAGGAGTATAATTTTTGGTAATCCTCAAATATTTAAAAAAAAATCGTTTTCATATTCTTCTCGCAAGGACCCCACAAGTATTAGGTTCCATCCCATAAAAAACAAAATTTACTACTTTATTAATTAAAATACACGGTACATTTTAATTTACAATTCATATATTCATTATACTTAAATAAAAATTACATCTGTCCAAAAAAAACAAAGCAAAAACAAGAAGTGAGTGAGTGATGAGTAACCAAAACTTTCTTCAAGTGGAAGAGGGTATGTGGAAGCCGATTCGGCTATCGAGGAATGGTCCAGGTCTTTCGCACCTTTTCTTTGCGGATGATTTGGTCCTTTTTGCTGAGGCGGATACGGGGCAAATGGATGTGATTCACGAGGTGATGGAGGAATTTTGTATATGTTCAGGACACCGGGTAAGTATTGCGAAGACCCATGTCTACTTTTCTAAAAATTGTTCTGATCAGATTCGTGATTTGGTGGAGCACCGGTTAGGTTTCGAAGTTGTTGAGGACCTCGGGAGGTATTTGGGTGTTCCGTTACTACATAAAAGAGTGACGAAGGCTACGTATGCTTACCTCCTTGATAAGATGTCGAAACGCATATCCGGATGGGCGGGGAAATCTCTTTCATTAGCTGGGCGGATAACTCTTGCAAAAGCTGTATTACAAGCAATTCCATCATATGTAATGCAAACGGCGGTGTTACCGAAAGGTTTGTGTAAGGAGATGGAGAAAATTATTAGGCGATTTGTATGGGGAGGAAGTAGTGATCGTCGTAGTCTCTCACTTATTAATTGGGAGTCTATGCAAAAGCCGTTAACTAGTGGTGGAATGGGTTTGAAGAATCTAGAAACCCAAAATAATGCTTTTCTTATGAAGGTGGGGTTCGAGGTTTTGACTAAACCGAACAAGCTTTGGGTTTGTGTTGTAAAGGAGAAATATGGTTGGCATGAGGTGGTGCCGATATGTATTAAGTGGAGTAATTGTTCGCGCCTTTGGCAAGGCCGAAGTAAAGTTTGGGAGAGTATTCGGGAGAGTGTGCGATGGAACATCCGGAATGGGGAGCGGACTGATTTTTGGTATGATACCTGGGTAGACATAGAAGGGCCACTGTGGTCTCGCTGCAATCTACCGACTGTGCCAGTGCCGACTTCGGTGGCTTGTATGGTGGATGAGTTCGGTGATTGGGATTGGCGGCGACTTGGGAGTTTGTTGCCGAAGGAGGTTTTGGATAAAGTCACGGCCATTCCGCCTCTACGACCATGGTATGGGGTTGATCAACCGAGCTATCGTTGGGAGGATAATAAGATGTTTATGGTACGATCCGCGTACAAGAGGCTTGAAGGGGATACGGGTGGCAGTGTTTCTCCGTGTTGGCAGTTCCTGTGGAGCTTAAAACTGCCGCAACGGGTTAGAGTCTTCTTGTGGTTAGCTTTGAATGACAGCTTGCTTACCAATGTGGAAAGGGTGCGCCGCCATCTCACGACGGAGGGGATATGTCGGATTTGCAGGCAGGGTAATGAAGACATTGACCACGTATTGCGTCGGTGTACTACTGCACGTGCTTTATGGTCGAAGCTTGTACCTCGGGGAAGGTTGGTGGCTTTTGAGACAATGGATTGGAATGGTTGGTTGGAGTTTAACCTTCGGATCAAAGGTAGCATGTCGGGCGATGGTTCATCGTGGGTGACGTGCTTTGCTGTAGGTTGCTGGTTATTGTGGAAGCACAGGTGCAGCAAGCTCTTGAACGCTGATTATGTGGAGCTAGGCGATATATATTTCCGGTGCCGGCAGCTCGCTTTAGAATTTGATAGCACGCCTACTATTGTTGGAGGCTATATGCGTAACGGAGGGGAGAGGAATCGATGGCAACGGCCGCCTGCAGGATGGGTTAAGGCAAACGCGGACGGGTCGGTGCAGGGACATCATCAGGCTGCTGCGATAGGGGGTGTAATCCGCGACAGTGCTGGTGTGTGGTTATTCGGATTTGCTCGAGCGATAGGTAGTTGTTCGGTTTTGATGTCGGAATTGTGGGCGGTGTATGATATCCTTCTTCACGCTTGGAGGATGGGGTTTCAGAAGGTATGGCTTGAGTCGGATAGCTTGGAAGTCGTTCGGATACTTAAGGGTGAGTCGTCGGCGTTGAGCGGTGATGCGCTCGTTGATCTAATTTTTGGTTAATTGTGCCGGGAATGGGAAGTGCGGATCCAACACATTGGACGGGAAGGGAACAAGGTGGCGAATTTTCTTGCGCGATGGTGCAATGGCGAACATCGGGGTAATGTTTGGTTTCCGGAACCACCGGCGGAGGTGCACGCGAGGGTGCTCGAGGAAGGCTGCAACTAGCCATTTGTGGCTGTGAATCTCCTGTATTATCAAAAAAAAACTTTCGTGCAAAAGTGAGACTGAGGTGAGCAGGTTTGTTTATGAGATTTTGGTGGTCTTAAGGTGAATTAAAAATTTTGGTCTTTAATTAGGAATTTAAATAACGGTTATTGTTGTATTATATTTATTATGATTGCGGACATAATGGATGTTATTGCGTTCATTACGACGAATATCAAAATTTTGATTTTTAGTAACATGTGCTATTATGGACATAAGAGTTGCGGATATCGCAGTTTCGAACGATGTTGCAACAGCTCTATAATGACCGTTGTTGCGGTTGCACACCGTTATTTATATCTTTTTCCCTAATAATGAGTGTTGAAAAAAATAAATTTTAAGAATATGTCCATAACAACATGTATTGAAAATTATTGGGCTCCTAATAACAAGTATTGAAAATTGGACCCTTAATAACAAGTATTGAAAAAAAAATTGACCCTTACTAACAAATATTAGAAAATAAAATTGAATTTTAAGAGTATACACTGATAACAAATATTGAAAAAATGAGCCCACAATAACAATTATTGAAAAAAATTGGCCCCTTTAATAACAAGTGTTTGAAAATATTAAATTTAATAGTATGTCCATAATAACAAATATTAGAAGAAAATTTAGGCCCTTAATAACATATATTAGAATAAATAAATAAAATTTAAAATTAAGTCACTAATATTAAATATTAAAAAAATGAGCGTCTAATATCAATAATAAGTATTAAAATGGCTTTATAATTAATACACAAATATTTTTTTAAAATATTTAGCGGACCTTACAATAATTGTAAATTTTTACTGCTTATAATTAGGGGTGTTCATATCCGGGTACCCGGACTTTCGGGTACCCGTAATTTTCGGGTACCTAAAAGTCGGCCTGTGATCTGGCCCATAAAAATCGGGTACCCGCAATTCGGGTACCCGCAAAATTCGGGTACCCGTAAAATCGGGTACCGGGAACCCGGTTTACTTTTTTATATTTTTTTAAAATCCATTTTTTAAAAAAAATACATAGGAAACACATAAAATTTCATAATATATATTTCAAACACACAAATTATTGATTTGAGGTTAGTTTTAAGAGAAAAATATTTGGATATATATATATATTAAAGTTTATCGACAAAAAAATATTAGAAATATTAATATCGGTCACGATTTTTCTTTTGACTCTCATATTGACAAATTAATATAAATATTTTAAAAAAATTGAAACTTAAAAGTATATAATACAAGTATAAAAAGATGTTAGGGATTTAAAATTAATTTTAAGGAAAAATAATAAGAAACATAAAATGAAAATAGAATTTAAAATATATAAATATTAAAATTAGCGGGTCGCGTACCTGGTTATAAAAAAAATTCGGCCCTGACCCGACCCAACTACCCGGAAAAAATTACGGGTCGGGTACCCGGCCCGAAAAAATCGGGTACTTTAATATAAATACTCGATAAATTTTATTCGGGTAGGCGGGTCAGGTAGTTCGAGTCGGGTATTTTTTAACACCCCTACTTATAATAGCTTAAAATAACCAATTTACATTTAATTTAATAACCATTATCAGATTTTGGGTTCCACAACCAAGCTTATTTATCTCTTAATGGTCGGTGAGCCCTGGGACCCTGAGTTGTCGCCCTTATTGCCCAAACCCAAAGATAACCCTGGAGGTGAGATAAAAATAATGTGAAGCAATTATAGTTGTCATTGACATTCATGTAAAAGTAAGCGTGAGCAATAATGACGTCAGAAATTAATATCAAAAGGATAAAAGTATAATTAACTATAAAAATAGGAAGTACAATTAAATGATAATATAAAATTAAATTATAAATAAAAATATAAAATTAATTTGAGGATTAATTTCAAGGGTAAATATGATAAAAATAACGAGATTTATTAATTGACCGAGTGGTCGAGGATGCTCATAGTATTTCATTTTCTGTAAGTGTCATTTGAAATCCCTAAGAGACAAAGTTGAACAACTTGTCTGAAAGTACGTATTATATCAAAAATTAAAATAAATAAACATATACAATCATGAGATCACATCAAATATTAAAAAAAAACTTTTGTATTTCATTTCATACGTTAAACTTAAATTCACTTTTTGCCTAAATACTTGTCAGAAGCTTGTATGATAACAAATACATATATTTAATATGATCATCTTAGCTTGAGGTCATCTGTTGTTTTGAATATATGCATAAAAGCGACCACATATGGCCTAAGATGAATGTATACAAGGAAAAAAATAAAAAATTAACTATTAACCAGTATACTCCTTTTAACAATTTTTAAAAGGGATAGCACCCAAAAAAATTATTTAAGGAAATAAGACACATACTATAAAGGTAAAAGTATAAAGTGACACTCACTGAGTTGAATAGTGGTTTACCTTTGTAGGAGCGAGTTGGACCTTGAAAAAATACAGCTGCACTTAGTTATAACTTATAACTTTTGGTAGTTGCCGCCGGTTGGTTGTTCTTTTTCACCCATTTTTGCAGGGATGGTAATTTTAACTGACCCGGTCGGGTTTCGACCGACTTGGCTTGACCGGGTCAGATTTTTAATTAAAATTTTGAGCTCGTGTTAGGTCATGTTTTTTAAGGACGAGGTCGGGTTCGATCTAGAGTGAAAAAATTTGTTCCGACCCGAATTAATAGAGTATTTTCCTTTATATTTTTAATAATATCTTTTTATATATATATTTTTATAATTGGATTTTTAAAATTAAATTTTTTATTTATAATCTGGTCTCTAAATTTAATTTTTTTTACAATTAGATCTTTAAATTTTATTTTTTTAATAGATCGAGACAGATTTTTTAAAGGTATGGTCGGATTCTGGTTTAGAATAATTATTTTCGGGTCGAATTCGAGTGGGACAAAAACCCGACCCGTATCCATCCCGCTCTTCTAGGCTTCACCAACACTGCTACATTTATTTTGATCAATTAAAAAGTTAAAAATAACAAATTTAACCCCTAATATTTATCTCTTTCGTCACTTTCAACCATTTTTTTCATTTATCACCTTGGTTTTCAACCTTAAAAATGGGTCAAATTCTTAAATTAATTCTTTTATTATGAGTAAACTGTGGGTCAAATTTAACTTTTTTTAAAAAAAATTTAAGGACTTATATATACTTTTAAGCTTTTTTCTAAATAGTGAATATGGTTATTGAATCTTCAGATGAGATGGCAATCGAAACAACTGAGGCTAAGCTACAAGGATCCAAAGATGAGTACGGCGGATACGAAAACTATAGAGAATATGGAGGATATTGTGGGCATGAAGGTCATGGATGACATGGTAGATATGGAGGAGGACATAGAGGTTATGAAGGAGGTTGTGCCAATGGTTGTTGTCGTTCGAATTATAACGGAAGAGGTTGCCGAAGGTGCTGGTTTACTGCTAGTGAGGCCGTCGATGTTGAAACTCATACAGATCATCACAACTAAATGCAACCTTTTCCAATTTACATGTATGTAAACTAATAAAATGGCGCGTGCGCGCACACATATGTAGCAAATCCTATTGGAGGTAGCAATAGGACGGGAACTAACTGAAAATCGTAGAAATCAGAAACAAACATAGCCTGGTTAATTAAGTTAGAACATAAATGTTCCAATGGGTCATTTACGATTAATCTCAATCCATGACAATTGCCACTGACAAACACGGATCAAAAACGAACATCGTGAGGGTCATCGTACGAACAAACACCCACAAAAGTAATTATAGAACGTTTTTATAAGGTAGAGACGTACGATAAAAGTAGAGAAAATGTGTCACATGGACATAAAAAATACAATAAAATATACGAAAAAAAGAGAAAGAAACAAATAGAATCAAATTTAAATAAATAAAAAGAAAATTATGAATCACCAACGATTAGCAATCAACATCAAGATTGATGTCGTCATCAAATAGGTAAAGAAAGAAAAAAAAACGGCTAAAGAAAAAAAACAAAACAAGCAAGCGGTTAGGGTTTTGAGATTACTGATATTTTAGCTACAACTAATAGAAAAAAATCACATTTAAAAATAGGGTAAAGTACACATACGGTCACTGAACATTGGTAAAAAAATAAAATGGTAACCAAACTTTTAAAAATCACAAAATGACAATTAAATTTTATATTTTATAATAAAATGGTAGCTAGACGTTAAATCCCGTTAAGTGTCTGTTATAAAATTTGATATAATAACACATTTAGTCCTTCATATTTATACATTCAATCAATTTAGTCCTAATTCGAAACAATTTACTAAATTTATCCCCCGTTATTTACGCATTCTTTCAATTTGGTAACATGATAAATAATTACAATTAAATTTTTATAAGAACTCGAAAACTCGATTCGAATCGAAATTTTTTTAAATAAAGTTTGAGTTGGAAATTTTTTTGACTCGACTCGATCGAACGCTCACCTCTATCTTAAGATATGATGCGTCAATTCGAATACCTCGAAATATTTGAATATTTTGAATCGTTTTTCTTTTAAATATAATATTTTTTAAAATAGAATATTTCATATTTCATATTTAAATTACATCGATTATTTAATAACAACTTTAAATATTCGATTTAATTTAAAAATATTCTATTTAAAGGAAAAAAATTGATTTAAAATATTCAAATATTTAATTAAATTTTTATAGGAACTCGAAAACTCGACTTGACTCAAATCAAAAAAAATTCAAATAAAGTTTGAGTTGTAAAATATGAAGCGTTAACTCGAATAACTCAAAATTTTTTGACTCAACTCGATCGTACGCTCACCTCTATCTTAAGATATGACAAATCAACTCAAATAAATCGAAATATTTGAATATTAAAAATTATTTTTTTCTTTTAAATCGAATATTTTTTAAAATAGAATATTTAATATTTTCATATTTAAATCACATCGAATATTTAATAACTACTTTAAATATTCAATTTAATTTAAAATTATTTAATTTAAAAGAAAAAACGGTTTAAAATATTCGAATATTTAATTAATTTTTTATAGGAACTCAAAAACTCGACTCGAATCGAAAAAAAAATCAAATAAAATTTGAGTTGTAAAATATGGCGCGTCAACTCGAATAACTCAAAACTTTTTGACTCGACTCGATCAAACGCTCGCCTCTATCTTAAGATATGACGCGTCAACTAAAATAACTTGAAATATTCGAATATTTTAAATCATTTTTCTTTTAAATCACATCGAATATTTAATAACTACTTTAAATATTCGATTTAATCTAAAAATATTTGATTTACAAGAAAAAAATGATTTAAAATATTCGAATATTTAAAGTAGTTACTAAATATTCAAACAAAGTAAATTCTGAGATGTTTTTGATTTTGTTTTTTTTTTTCATTTCTTATTTTTTCGTTGCTTTTCTTTTAGCCGGTAAAAGAAGCATATGATGATGAATGCACTAGTGAAGCAGCGCAGTTAGACGGGGCTACCAGCGGCTAAGATTCCAATGTATTTTAGTTTCTTTCGTGAATTTCTTATGTTTTGTTTTTGTTTTTGTTATTTCATTGCATTTCTTTTAGCCGAAAAAGGAAGCAAAGGATGATGAATGCACTGGTGAAGCGGCGCGGGTAGAGGGGGCTACGAGCGAACAAGATTACAAGGCATTTTAATTTTTTGTTAATTTATTATATTTTGTTTTTGTTTTTTCCTTGTGATTATCTTTTTTATATATTTATTCAAATATCAAGAGAAGGATGGATAGTTAATTCATTCCCTTTATTCTCAACTTTAGGTCATCGATGTGTCACAAATTTAATCTCTCGAGCTATCCGTGCGGCGTTAGCACTCCTAAACTCAATGATAACTAGCCTTAACTCACACAACGCGATAGTTAAGAAAGAACTTAAGAAAGAAAGCTTGTATTAAGTTTATAGAACTTACAAGGCTTTGAAATGTTTTGATGGATTTTGGGATTTCATGAGATTGGTTACAAATGAGAGGGGCGGCCCTATTTATAGGCATCCACCTCCTCAAGGGATGTTTCTAGATCATCCTAGTGTTTGGTAGATTTTTACAAGTGGTAGAAAACTCTAGATAGTTCTACAAGTATCTACATTTGTCCCTAAGTGTTTAAAATGTTCTAGAGAGTTCCAGAGACCTTTAGAGTAGTCTCGATCCTTCCAAAGCCTTACAGGGTCTTCTAGAGTCTTCTTTAACATTCTAGAACCTTCTAAAATGTTCTAGATGCTTTCAGCACGTTCCAGGTTCTTCTAGAATGTTCCAAAACCTTCAAGAGTCTTCTAGAGTTTTTTAGAATCTTTTAAGGTCTTCCGGATGTGTCTAGACTTGGATAGAAAATCCTGGAACCTCCTAGAATATTGTGGAAACGTTAGAACATGAATGTAGGTCGTTCTAGATGCTTCTTTTGGGTGTTCTTGGCCTTAAAACGCCCAAGGCACTTCATTTGGTCTCGGTTGGCCTTGGTGCTCATTAGTGGGGCGTGACAGATGGCTCAACTGAAATAGCCTATGTGATGCCTCAAAAGTTTTTGGACGGCTATAATGCGGGGAACGATGCTGGGAGCGAAAGCAAAGCGGGGAGCGCAGCAGCGGGGAGCAATGTTGGGAGCGCAGCAAAGGGGAGCGATAATCCAGATCATGCGTCGGATGAGGAGGGAGGACCCCTTCAAGGGCCTTCTTTGGTCGATAGCAGCTACGTTGCAGGGAGCAGCGAAGGCGATAACAAGGTTATTAACGACGAATCAAGCTTGAGCTCTAGCAGGGAGACCTTATTTGAGTTCAACGGTGACATGTGCACCTCCACCAACACCGAGGTGTGCAATGCCACCAGCAGCAGCGATGAGGGCTATAACGCAGATGTCGGATCCAGCAGCAGCTCTAACTGAGATATGATTTTGTAATCCACCTATTTTGATACTATCGGTCGAAGTTTTATGCCATTTTCATCCTTTTTTCCGGTTCCTTTTCGAGATTAGATTGTTAAATAGCTTGTTACTAGAAGCAAATCCATGAGTAATCACCGATATGTTGTCGAGGCTTTGAAGTTGGAGGATAATCTCAAATGCCAGCCTCATTGTGATTGTCCCTTAGACTAATTTCGTCAAATAACATGTAGTCTCGATTCATATGCAGTCTCGAAAAGCAGGGGTGGTTCAAAGAATTTAGGGGCCCATCGCAATTTATTAAAATGGGGCCCTTAATTTATAATAGTTATTCGTAAGTACCACTTGTCACGCCCGTAGAATTCAATAATGCAACGCCTAAGTAAGCCTGAAACTGATCAAAGCTAACAAGTTAAGATCCTTGCGGAAACAAAGAACAACAGAAAGTAAATGACAAACAAAAGTAGGCAAAGAGTATTGAGTGAATACTCTGTTGTATTTCTCAAAACTGAAGTGAGAAAATAAGGTGGGGGTAAGCCTCTATTTATAGTTAGAGCCCCTAAATCCAATGGTTATGGATAAAGTACATCAACGGCCTAGATTAAAAATAATCTATACAATCCTTTAATCTAAGGAATTCAAGTCAAACTTTCCAAAGTTAAGGGATTACAACGGATGTGACAAGAATAAAAAAGAATATGCTAGATCGAATGTGCTACTTGCCATATCTGATGTGCATGGCTCTTCAACCCCAAATGATTGGCCAACTCAGACTTGTGTAGACAAGCCTACAATGTTGTGGAGTGCTTCCTCGGCAGCCTAGTGTGCACTGGGCACAGACCGACTTTAATTTTGAAAAACTTTGTTCTGCAGCAACAATAATATGAATAGTTAATAAAATTTTATAAACATTTATCACATTTGGGAAGCAAGTAAAACGTTTTAAAAATCTTAATAAATCCACTGGTTTCATTTTTTTCTTTGGGTAAAAATTATTTAAATAATTTTATCTCAATAAATAACTCGTATTACGCTTATCTAGAACTGCCATTGTCAAACAGCCAAAATGATCTAGAAATATACATTGGAAACTAACCAACGTGTAAGATGTCCCTTCCAACATTTACAAAAAAAATATAAAACTTGTCTTGGTATTGTAGTTTGGAAATCTAAAATGTTTAGGTTAAATGATTGTTTCGGTCCCTTTGTTATATTACGATTTACAATTTAGTACTTGTATTTTAATTCGATATAATTGAATCTTTCTATTTTAATACCCACATTAGTTAATCTAAACACTTAATGTCGTTAATTATTCTGGTTAAAATATTAATGTGAAATTTCATGTTCATGTTGAGTTGAGAGTAGGGTTGAGTATTAGATCGAGTTGAGTCGAGTCAAAATATTTTGAGTTAATCGAGTTGATAGTTCCATTTTATAGGTCAAATTTTATTTGAAATTTTTTCAAGTCGAGTTGTTTGAGTTTCTGTTCAAATTTAATTGTAAACATTTATAATGTTATGGTACTAATTGGTTCTAAGTTAAATGACTTTCTATATTATTCTACGTATAAATATTTATATATTTTTTCATATGTGATGTACATAAATCATAGAGTTGATGAACTCGACGCTAGGGGTGAGCAAAACTCGACTCGACTCGAAAAAATCGATATTTTTTTTTTCAATTTCGAGTTATTCGAGTCAACTCGATTAACTCGAAAAAATTTCGATTTCGAGTCGGTTTGGAATTTGCCCAACTCAAAAAATTGAAAAATCGAAAAACCGAATTTTACAGTTTTGCAATTTAGTCACTAATTTCATTTTTCTTCAATTCCTCCTTCATTTTAAGTCCATTTTTGACCAAATTTGAACCGCGTATTCCTAAACCATCGTAGAATACGTATTTATCTTCAATTTATATTTTTGAAAATAAATTTCATATTTTTTCAATTCAGCCCCTTAACTTTGTATGATTTCCTCATTTCTTCAATATCTCCTTCGTTTTAAGTCAATTTTGACCAAAATTGAACCACATACTCCTAAACCAATGTAGAAACTAGAATACTTATTTAGCTTCAATTCATATTTTTAAATTAAATTTCCTACTTTTGTAATTTAGCCCCTCAACTTTGAATGTTTCCCATTTCTTTAATTTCTCTTTCGTTTTAAGTCTATTTTTTTACCAAAATTAAACCACATGATTCACTAACACTATATAATATCTATATAACTTCAATTCATATTTTTAACAATTTTATTCTTTTTTTAATTTAGCCCTTTAACTTTATATTTTATTCAATTTGATCATTCAACTGGATTTTTTGTAATTTTTTCTTTACATCAATTCATTGACTCATTTATACCCCCATCAGTACTTTATCCTCAAAAGTTCCTTATTTAAAAATAATATTATAAATATATTTTAGAAGTTTAGATGATATTTTTTTATTAAATAACATTACAAATCTTACTTATGCATGTGAAAAATAATATGAAGATATATATATATATATATATATATATATATATATATATATATATATGCATATCTTATATGAATAGAGAAAGTCGTTTAAATTGAATCAAATCGTACTATAACATGGTAAATAATTATAATTAAATTTGTATAGAAACTCGAAAACTCGACTCGACTCGAACTCGACTCGAATCGAAAAAATTTCAAATTAAGTTCAAGTCGTAAAATATGACGCGTCAACTCGAATAACTCGAAATTTTTTGACTCGACTCGACTCGCTCGAACGCTCACCCCTATAAAGTCAGTCACGCTTTTAGAAAGCACATCCAGTGACAGATCTAGAATTTTAAAAATGGACTCCAAAATTTTAATACGCCTTTTTTATATATAAAGGAGTATGCAAAATAAATTTTTTTACAAATTAAACTATATTTTTAAATGTTTTTCAAAAAATGGGGATGCATATGTTCCCCATAAGAACTATATGCATATGCCCCTAAGCACATCACGTCAGTCGCACTTTTGAAAAGCATGTTACGTCAGATGCGCCTTCTATGTACCGAATGACAAAAATAAAAGAAAATAATTATTGTGAGCCAACTTTATGATTTAGATTCATGAATTTTAAAAATGATATTAACATTGGTTTATATAGACATAATTAGAGTTTTAGCGTTTGTTTCTTATCGATACACATGAATCTCACATTGATAAAAAAAAATAAAGGTTAACACTCTATGCCTACATAAATTAATATCAATATCATTTTCCAAAGTTGAATTTTAATATTTTTTCCCTTTCATTTTCATCCAAGACATGATTAACTTGTCATGCTTTTGATGAAGACTTTTCTAGCTAGGCGTGCTTTTCGAGTGGGACTCGGATTCCCCGTATGCAATGAAAGTGCACGGTTGACGTACCCTACGCGGCCAAAATAGGTGTTCTTTTTAAATGTCAAAATTGGTATATTAGGATAAATTAGTTCTAGATTTTGAGTTTTATTATACTTATTGTTTATTCAGAAGTCAACATAATATATCACAAATTAATAAATATTTATTTATTTTAATTAAGAGCCTCATTTTATTAAATTACGTATGATTCGAACCGGCCTGCTTGCTGTTCTAATTTCACCATATATAAATTGAGTACTAAATACATGAATCTGAGAACGTTGCTTGCGCGGGTTAAGACTACAACTATTCTCACAAACCTAAAAAAAGATTAAGATGATGCCAATTGAAAATCTAAAGATGGTCTTTGTTGTATCAGTTGCTCCATTATTTCTTTACCTTTAGGAGATGTTGGCGACCATCCGGTCTTTCCAAGATCAGCCGCCATGGAGTTCAACTGAAAATCTGCACCCGACCAACTTTGTTGCGTCGGCCGCTCGATTGTTCCTTGACGTTTTGATGGTGGTGCGGGCTGTTCATTTGTCGCTTGATGTCTCGATGGTGCTGGACTTGGAGGCGGCGGTGATTTTGCGATCTTTCCAAAATTGAAAACCATGGATTCGAGCTGAGAAACTGAAGCTGATGCTTGGTTTTCAGGTTAGTCATTTGTTCCTTGATGTTTCGACGGCGCTGTCTTCGGAGGCGGTGGTGATTTGGGGGTCTTATTTACTAAGTCCGTAACCATAGAAATCAAACCATTGTTTGCACTTGGAAACATTATATTGTTACCTGTCGGAAAGAATCTAGCTTGGGTACAAGCAGGAAGAAGAACCAAAACAAGAGCTACGTAAGTAAGAAGAAGAGAAATGGTGACGATAATGGAAGAAGTCGCCATTGTTAAACCTTAGTTATGAATAACAGCCATTAGAGCCCATTTTATAGGGGACGGATATTATTATAATTAAAATCAATAGTCGTAAATGTCAAACATTGGTCATGGAACCTTGGCCAGGTCAAATCAAATACACTGCCAAGACCTTTAATTTTGGTCCACATATCATACTCTTTCTTAGTTTTTATAAATCACACATATTATATATATATATATTCGAAACCGAATCTCCTAAAATAAACATTATTATTTTTCTTATTGAAGTCATTCGTTGGATTCTCAATAATAGGGGTGTAAACAAATGAAAGATTGTCTCTATCTTTTGTATGAAAGCTAAAAAGAATCTAAGCAATAATTTTCCATTCAAGTCTGCTAAATACTCTACCTACTACTAATACTGAAATTTCTTTTCGTGTTTGTATTCTTTGTAGGAACGCGTTGACCTCCGTTAAAGTTTTGGATATATTTCTTCGACTATTAATTTCCTTTTTTCACACGTGAAAGACTGAGGTTTGCTTGGTTTTATAAAATGGAGATAATTTTTTATTTCTATTTATTTAGAAAATAGAGAAATTAAAGAAATAAATGTAATTTTAATTTAAAAAATACATCTTTGAGATTTCAATTGCTCTTTTTTTTTTTACAAAATATGTAGACTAAGCGAGGTAATTCATTTCCTTCTACATCCAGAAGAACACCGTTTTGACCGAGGAAAACCTCCGGGCAAGACGTACAATTATTTGTCAATCTGAACGGTAAGAACGTAGTTACCGACAATGGCGGATCTAATATCTAAAAAATAGGGTCTAAAATTTAATACACTTTTTTTTCTTTATAAATGAGTATGCAAAATAAAATTATCTTTTGAGAACCATATGCATCCGCCCGACGTGAAGAACAATATACCTCAAATGTGAGACCACCGAACGATAGTCGGACTAAATTAACCATAGTTGTTCTTTTGGATCTCACATGAGATACTAACGACAAATGTGGATGGCGACAGTATGGTTTCTAAGTGTTTGGCTACATAAACACTTTTCAAACGTAAAAAGGTTGAAATTTTAATTTTTACGTTTGGGTTGAAAAATAATTTTTAAATGTATTTTTTGTTAAAAAATTATTTGTTTAGCATTGTTTAGGGTTCTAAAAGAACTTTTAAATAAGCGATGAACCCTAATACACACATTATATGATGTTATGTACCACACACATATATATATATATATAAAGGTGCTATTATAAGCCTCGTTAAAAACCTTCATAATCTATGTTAGTGGACTGTTTAGACTCCACAAACAGGATTAAATATGTGACATGCTCTTAAATTGTAGTAAAATAAGTAATAAAAAAATGTAAACTTCACCGGAGGTCTCTTATATTTAGGACGTGTTCTATTTTGGTCACCTAATATTTTTATTAATGTGCCACATCATCGTATTAATATGGATTAACGAAAGCTAACGGTTGGGTGACCAAAATGATAACGGTCGGACATGAAATTTGTATTGGTTGGGACCACGAATGACGTGGTGAGAAGGGTTATGGCCATGATATTATTTCTGCTGATTATTGCACTATGATGTACTCCTATGTCCATGAACTTACCTAATTTCACCATACATAAATTGAGTACTAAATACGTACAGAATTAGAGAACCTTGCTTGCGCGGGTTAAGACTATAACTATTCTCACAAACATATCTTCTGTTCCTAAGAAACCTAAAAAGGATTAAGATGAGGCCACTTGAAAATCTTGAGATGATCTTTGTTGTACCAATTGCTCGATTATTTCTTGACCTTTCCGCGGTGCTGGATTAGGAGATGGTGGCGACCCCCCGGTCTTTCCAAGACCAACCGCCATGGAGTTAAACCGAAAATCCGGAGTCCACCAACTTTCTTGCGTCGGCTGCTCGATTGTTCCTTGACGTTTCGTCGGGGGTGACCTCGGGGGTGCCATGGATTCGAATATTTGTTGTGCCGCGGGAAGTCCATTTGTTGCATGATGTCTCGGTGTTGCTGGACTTGGAGACGGCGGTGATTTTGGGATCTTTCCGGAATTGAAAACCATGGATTGGAGATGAGAATCTGAAGCTGATGCTTGGTTTTCAGGTTCGTCATTTGTTCTTTGATGTTTCGGCGGCGCTGGGTTCAGAGACGGTGGCGACTTGGGGGTCTTATTTCCTAAGTCGGTAACCATGGAAATGAAACCATTGCACGCACTTGGAAAGAATCTAGCTTGGGTACAAGCAGGAAGAAGCAGAAGAAGAGAAATGGTGACGATAATGGAAGAAGTCGCCATTGTTAAACCTCAGTTATCAATATCTAAAATAACAGCCATTATAGCCCATCTTATAGGGGACAAATATTATTATAAATAAAATCAATAGTCGTAAATGTCAAACATTGTTCTGGTCAAATTAAATATATGACCTTTGATTTTGGTCCACATACGTATACGTATATATCGAGTTTTTTTTTAACCAGTGTATGATTATTAATTCAATCAATATTTTTAAAGATTACAAATCTAATTATAATTATTTTTAATGTTATATATGTCACAAACATATATAATTTTTTTTGAATAGTACTTTAAAGGTGATTATAAGATAATATCCGTTCATAGATATTCTTAATCATTTGACAAAACACATACACCTTGCAAACATTATGATTGAACATGTATTTCTTAAAATAAATAACATCCATTTTTCTACTAGAACACTTGTTGGATTGATGTTATAAATATAATTAAATTAGCAAATTCAAGTTGACATGCATGAGGAGTATAATTAAATGATGGAGTTGTAAACAAATGAATGATTGTCTCTATCTTTTCTCTGAAAGCTAAAGAGAATCCATGCATTAGTTTTCCAATACTTTACCTATCACGGCTAATGTTACATCTACTTATTGGGTTATTTATCCAGTCGAGGTGGAATATAATATGGCTACTAATAAATGTAATATAATGTATTTTTTAATAAACAATAAATGTAATATAATTAATAATTTTTACCAATAAACAAATTTTAAGACTATAAATATAATACAATTATTATATTTTTTAGGAGTGAGTAAAATTTAATTCGACTTTAAAAAATTAAATTATTCGACTTGTCTCAATGCAAAAAAAAAAAGCATCTCGTTTTAACTCGACTCGAAAAAAAACTTCAAATAAAGTTTGAGTTGTAAAATGTAAATTTGAATAACTCAAATTTTTTTCATAATTAGTTAATCGATTTTTAAGTTCGAGTCAAGTCTCTCAAGTATGTCTAATATATGTATATCACACGTGAAAATATAAAAGAAATATATAAGTATATCATATATAGATATAGAAAATTGTTTAAATTGTAAACAATTTGTACTATAAAGAATATAAATAATTACAATTAAATTTGTACAAGAACTCGACTTGACTCGAATTTCATAAGCTCAACATCATGAACAGCTCAAAGTTTATCCAATAATTTTTTTCAAAACTATAAATGTAATATAATTAATATTTTATTTTTTAATATAATAAGAAGAGAAACTAAGCTAACTCAAAGAAACATTTAGTTTTTCGTACTATCACGATGCAATTCCTCCAAAATTTCAACAAGAGTCTCTAAAAATTTACAATATTCGGAATGAGTGTCCTTATATAGCTGAAGCAAATTGACAAGTTCCTTTTTAACAAAGCATTCAAGTGCGTCAAAAGTGAAACTCTCACATTATTATCAATATAATTATATTTTTTAATAAAAAATTATTAAAAATTATTTAAGGTGAATACATAAAAATTGAACAAAACTCATTTCATATTAATACCATGCATGTTCTCTCATCATACAAAATAAGAATCTTAATACTCAGTTTTTATTCCAGAATTTATTAAGACTAAAACCAATAATTTATTAGAGGTAATGTAAACAATTTATTGGACATACAATTTAAATAATTTTTTCTACCCAAATTGCCATATTAGACTTAGTGAGTATATAAAGTTTTTTTCACCTACTACTGCTACTACTGAATACTTTTTCGTGTTGACGTGTTCTTTATAGGAACGCGTTGACCTCTGTTAAAGTTTTAGTTATATTTATTCTACTACTAATTTCCTTATTTTTCACACGTGAAAGACTTGTTTGCTCAGTTTTATAAAATGGGTTAATTTTGTTTCTATTTATTTAGATAATTGATAAATAAGAGAAATATGTTTTGTTAAAAAATTTGAAAATAATTTTCGCAAAATACATGTTGAGATTCCAATTGCACCCTTTTTTTGGTTTCTACCAGACTAGAAGTTATATTATAGGTTGTTCCTACCATATCATCTATGAGATCAATCAATAAAATGCATCCATTTTATTAGTTTTTTTCATTTCATCTTTTTACCAGGTGAATCTTCACTTATATTTATTGTAAATTAAATTTAAAAATAATTTATACCAAGTGAACATTCACTTGGTAAAAAGATGACATGGAAAAATTAATGAAATGAATGTATTTTATTGGTTGGTCTCATGGACGAAGTGGTGGGAAGGACCCATGATATAATTTCTAGACTAATCATGAATCGACACACCAAAGGCCGATAATCACAACGACTCCCATTTCTATTTTCTCCGACCACGTCTCTATTGGGATAAAAATTTTGTGTATTTTTTATGCTCAACACTAAAAATTAAATTTTAAGTTTTAACTTTAAATTTTAAGTCTTAAACCATAAAATCTAAATCCTAAAAAATACATTATATCTCTAATTTGCTAAATCTAAACCTTAACTTTAAATATAATCACTAAACTTATTTTTTTAGTATGAAAGTATAAATAGAGGCATCGAAAAAAATAAAAATTTTCTATTCATCTTCACTCTATCACACTATTTTGAAAATACATCAGGTTGAGATTCCAATTACTCCTTTTATCGGACTCTCCAACATTAACAAGGTCATATTCCCCCACAATCACCCAATGGATAACCTATTTAAACCGTCACAATTCAATTTAATTCAATTCATTCCAACATATAAAATCGTTAAAATTAATAGCATTTGTTTTTTTTACTATATATTTCACCAATAATTTTATGTTGTGTGTATTATTAACAAAACAGAAACATTCGATAAAACAGTAAAAAAAAACTCATTGATACACTTAAGATAAAATCATTTGCAATTCGCCGATGATTTGATACTTTTTTGCGGAGCTGAGGAAAGGCAAGTCAGAAACATTGTTAGAATCCTTAAAGGTTTTGAGGTTGCTGCTGGTCTTAAATTGAACTTACAAAAGTCAAAATTGTATGGGATCAATTCGGATAGCTCACTGGTTAAGAACTGGGCTAATTTGCTGAAGTGTCAAGTTGATTCTCTCCCAAGTCTTTACTTGGGTCTTCCGCTTGGAGCGGCAAAAAATGAGAAACAGCTATGGTCGCCGGTCGTGGAGAGAGTTCAGAAAAAATTGGCGGGCTGGAAACAGAAGTTATTGTCAATAGGGGGAAGAATTTTGCTGGTTAAGTCAGTGTTGGCAAGCCTTCCAGTATTTTTTATGTCTATATTCCCAATGCCTGCTTCGATTAAAAATCTTTTATCAAGTTTAATAGCCAGATTTATATGGAATAATTTGGAGAAAAGAGGTATACATTGGGTTAGCTGGGAGAAGATGTGTGCGCCGAGATCTTGTGGTGGTTTGGGTCTAACTGACTTTGATACAAGGAATAGAGCCCTACTCGGTAAGTGGCTGTGGAGATATGCAACTGAGCGGAACAGTTTGTGGAGAAAAGTCATGAATGCCAAGTATGATGAATCTCCGAATAATTTACTTCCGGCAAATGTCGCCTCAAAAAAGAATTCATGAATATGGAAGGGGATAATTTCGCCTATGAATGATCCGGAAGGTCTTGTGCGGTCGAATCTGAAAATGGTGATTGGCAATGGGCAAAGCATCCGCTTTTGGTCCGATGTTTGGGTGGGCAACAAAAGTTTGAAGGAAGCGTTTCCTAGACTGTTTTTGTTAGCTTCCAACAATTGTGGTGTAATTGCTGACTATGGCAGACTGTTAAACAATAGATGGCAGTGGGTTATTGGCTTCCGGAGACATTTGTTCGAGTGGGAGAAGTCACTTTTGGCAAAGATGTTAGCGTTACTAAATTCCGTTGGGCATACTGCCTTGGCCGACGACAGCATCAGGTGGATAGGCGATTCTAGTGGGCTCTTTTCGGTCAAGTCTTGCGGCAAAATACTAACTTCGGCTAATGCTGTATCAACGGACATAAATAATGAAGTATGGAGATTCCTGTGGCCGAACCTCGCACCACCAAAGGTTGAGGTCTTTTTGTGGAGAGCAGTGCACGAGAGAATCCCAACTAAGGTGGAGCTCGCCAAAAGGGGCATCCGTTTCAACAATGGCCCTCTGTGTCCAATGTGTGCCGAGGAGGAGGAATCAGCAGTACATGCATTAATTCACTGCAAATGGAGTTGGAAGATTTGGCAACTATGGTGCAAATCTTGGGGTATGCAATTGGTGATGCCGGGAAGAGTTGCGGATTTTTTGCTTACATGGATGTCCGATCCAGCACCTTGTGTAAGTCTTGAAATTTGGCAGCTTGCTTTCTTGAGTCTAATATGGTCTATTTGGATTGCTAGAAATGACAAGGTTTTCAATGATAAAACTGCTGTTATACATAAACTGTTTGAATCGGCTTTGGTGAACTTAGGGAGATGGTTAAAAGCTAAATGGCCGAGTATCCCTTTATCGATTGTAGACATTATACATAACCCTTGTGTGTTGACAATAAAGATACCGAAACAGCAGCCCTTGAAAGTGACGAAGTGGATCAAACCGGAGTTTGGAACTCTAAAGTTTAACGTTGATGGAGCAACAGAGAAAGGGTTTGGAAGAGCAGGCTTAGGTGGTGTACTGAGAAACAGTAGCGGTGATATTGTGTTGATGTTCTCTAAGAGTGCAGGGGTGCTAGATGCCACATCAGCGGAGATTCTAGCTGTAAGAGAAGCGCTAAAAGTATACAGCGAATGGAGAAGGGGTCGGAATTATAAGTTGCTAATAGAGAGCGACTGCGAGGCGATAGTGAATTGGTTTCGGTTTCCTTCCTCCGCGCCACCGGTGTTCAGAAATCTGATTGATTGTTGTCTAAAGAGTAGTGCAGCCTTTTTATGGGAAATCCATAGCGTGCCAAGAGAGGTAAACAAAACGGCGGATTTATTAGCGAAGACAGGTATTGCTAGGATGGAACCATTGTTGTGGACTGGTAATGCCTGTGACTAGATAATGGCGTATATAGCATTGCTGGTGTCCCTCTTTCTATATAGTGTGTAGGATGGTTGTCTTGTTTCCTGATTCTGTTAGTAGATAACATGTGAAGTGTGTAATTGGGCAGCAGGGTGGTTTATATGGGTGGCTCAATTAGGTAATGGCTTAACAAGCATTGCTGTTGACCCTGGATGTATGCTGTTGTGGTTTCGATCTTGGTTCCTCGCACTCTTTTTCCTCCATATAGGATTAGGGAGGTTTTTTAACGAGGCGGGAATCACGGTCTTTTATTTCCCTTGTGGATTGATCTAAAATAAAGCCTTTTAATTTTCAAAAAAAAAATAAATGGACACAAAAAAGAAACAGATGAATTCTATTCTCATCCTACTAAATAAAAATCTTTTGCCTCTTTTCGATGCCCCTATCAATGCCACAACAATAAAGAACTAAACCCTACTTCCTAACCTAAATTTCTAAATCCTAAATCTTAAACACTAAACCTTATATCCTACACCCTAAACTATAAAGTATAAACTCTAACTCTAAACCTCTATTCTAAACTTTATTTTAAATGTTGAGACATAGATAAAAAGACTAAAAAGGTATCTTACTGAATTGGGCCCATCATGAAACACAGTCTACGTTCAGAAGATATGGATCATTTGAGGGATAAAAATCATATGACTCTTTTCGATGTCCATTTTCATGTCTCAACACTAAAAAAATAAATTTCAAGCTCTAACCCTAAATTCTAAATCTTAAATTCTACACCCTAAAAAATACACATCATACTAAATTCCTTAAACCCTAACTTTAAAACCTAAACTTAATTTTTAATATTGGGGCATAAATAAGGGTACCGAAAAGGGACAGAAAATTTCTATTCACGTTTGAGAGGACTGCCGAGAATCGTATCTTGAGTAGAGATAATGGAAGTTCATGAGCTTGTAACCATGTTTTAAATTAGATGCCAAAGAATATGAAAGAAAAAATACAAAGAAATTGATCCCTTACCAAAGCATTCACTACCCCAGCCTTTTTATGGTGTTCAAAGTCTGGCCTCTTTTCATGAGATACGTAGATAGGCGAGGAAATCCATTTCCTTCCACATCCCGAAAGAAAACCTCCGGGCAAGACCTGCAATTATTTGTCGAAATGGTGACGTTACTTGTGTTGTTGTTCATTGTTCATAGGGTTCTAATATTTTTTTTCTCAATCTAAACGGTGAGAGGGTATTTACCGGCGTGAAGGACAGTGTGGATTATGAACATGGCAAGTAGAGCGATCGCATAGAACCCCTAAAATAAGGACTAAGCATAAATTAAATATTTATAAATTTTTGTATTCGACAATTAACAACTTACATTGTCGTTCAAATTAATTGCAAAATACGAACATTAATATATCTTGAGGAGTCATTTAGAATTGAATATTTCTTGTATATTGTCGATCAAGCCACTATTTCTTTGGATAAGAGATTTGAGCAATATCAATTATATGAGAATGTTTTTTGCTTCTTGTTTCATTCTGATAAATTACTTTCATTGGATGACGGTAATCTCAAAACTCATTGTAATAATTTTGAAACTAATCTTAAGAAAGGTGAGTTATCTGATGTTGATGGAAATATATTATTTATTGAGCTGAAATTAGTTAGAAACTTTTATCTAAGGAAAAAAATGGGAGCAAAATCTTATTGACTATTCGTATTATTATTGCTTCTGCAAAATGAAGTTTTTCAAAATTGAAATTGTTAAAGTCATATTTACGGACAACTATGTCGCAAAAAAAGTTAAATGAACTTGCTTTGATGGCAATCGAGAGTGATCTTTTGGAAGAAGTTGATATTGAAAATGTAGAAAATTATTTTGCTTTAAAACATGCAAAAAGAGCGACACTTTTTAAGTGAATATGTTATATTTTTAGATGTTTATAAGTGATTTTTTGTTGCTCAAAAGAGTAACTAAACAATTTTTTGTATTAAGGTATTTTTTTTGTTGAAAAAAGTGATTTCTTAGTGACTATAAGTTAAGGGCCTTGTTTGAATAAATTGCACAGGGCCCCCTAAATCTTTGAATCACCCCTGGTGAAGAACGACATATCTCATATGCGAGACCATCGGACGATCGTCGGAGCGTATCAAAGTTGTTTTCCTTTCAAATTGGTTTGGATTTTCGTGAGCTGTGAGATGATGTTATAAAAAGTTAAAATGATGACCCGAAAGAGGAAGAAAAAGAATATTTTTATATGAAAGATGATCGAAGAACCTCACATTAGAAGCTAACAACAAAGGTGGATGGCGACAATATAGTTTCTAAGTGGAAAAGATGATTGTTTTAAGGGAAGTAAAAGTAGGAGGATCAAGTTGATGAAATGTATACGTTTTAGGAGTAAAATTATTATTATACCATGCAATGTCATTATTTCTGTTAAAACTTAACGGTCAGTGTTTAAAATAGAGGAAATAAAACGTCAGTGATGATTTTGTCAAAAAATAATTTGATGACCGATGTAAGATAGAAGCAATAATTCAATAACTACCTGTGTAATTTACACTAACTTGTTCCGTGCAATATTCGAATAAAATATCTAAAAGATTTCAAGATTCTTGGACATGTATGTATGCATGAATAATTATTACGTATATCATTCTCACCACATCAACAATTGTACTTTAC
The DNA here is from genome assembly GCA_030270665.1 of Hibiscus trionum. Lineage (NCBI taxonomy): Eukaryota > Viridiplantae > Streptophyta > Magnoliopsida > Malvales > Malvaceae > Hibiscus > Hibiscus trionum. The sequence continues at coordinate 6,276,778 of BSYR01000016.1, forward strand.
CAATAATATAAATGTCACATAAAGGCGAACTTTGTGGGGGAGAATTCCTGTCAAGTATGAGTTGGGGAAGAGAGGAGTAGGTCTCAACGATAATATAGGCTGCCCGATATGCCAGAAGAGTCCCGAAACAGTAAGTCATCTTTTTATTAATTGTCATGTTGTATGGCTTGCATGGATATATTTCTGCAACCTGATTGGGGTAGCTACAGTCATACCAAACAACATGGAGATGCTGGTGGAACTGTGGGACAATCTAAGCAACCACGACCATGCGAATTGGTGGATTGTCGTACCTTTCGCTGTTTTATGGATGGTGTGGCTCATGCGCAATGACATCATCTTCAAAGGGAAGAATATGGACGAAACCCAACTTATTTTCCTGGTTCGATATAGACTAGCTTGGTGGATTAGAAGCAAAAGTCGTGATGAAGAGATATCTGTTGAGTCTTTAACGGCTGACATGCGTTTGGCTAGCATCTTGTGGAAAGCCAAAATCAAGGTCCGGACAATGCTGAAATGGGAACCGCCACCGTTGGAATTTCTAAAGATGAATGTAGACGGAGCGTCGTTAGTGGAAAAAACAGGATGTGGTATAGGGGGAGTAATGAGGGATCATAGTGGGATGGAGCTGGTTAAATTTTCGGAAGCAAGTGAGATTAATCCACCTGCAATTACAGAACTTCTAGCAATTAACCGAGGGAATGATATATTCATGGCGTCAACCTGGGCTTGCAGGAGCAGACTGATTGTCGAGTCTGACTGCGCTCAGGTGGTAGACTGGGTTGTTGGGAGAAAGGTCGCGCCGATAGTTTGGGGCCCTGTCGTCAACAGACTTAGAGGAGTGATCTCGAGCAAAGGAATTCTAATTCGTCTTATTCCTAAATGTTGTAATATGGAGGCAGATCGATTGGCCAAAACAGGCATAAGTTAGGGATGTAATGGCTCGGATGCTCTCTCAATGGCCGAATGGTGGTTATATGCTTGTAATTTTTTAACTCTATTTATAATAAAATTAAGGGCACTCTTTTCCCCCTACCTAAGCTTAGAGGAGGGTTTTAACGAGGCCTGATTTTCTTTAAAAAAATAATAAATGTCACATAAAAATTAATTTACAAGAAATTTAAAAAAAATTGCCAACACATTATTGATTTCCATTTCAACTCACCATTCCCCTCCTTTTTTTTCTCTCTGCACCTTTCTCTTCGACGACAAAACATTTTTTCCTTTAATTTTTAAATCTCAACATGAATTATTTCATGAGAACTTAAATCCAACCGTGATGTTGAGGTTCTCTGTGTTCTTGTTTGATTCTGGAAATTTTATTACTTGTCTAAAATTGTTTTATTCTTTCATAGTTTTTCACTTTTTTAAATAGTTTTTCTTTAGTTCTTGCTGAATTATTCTATCGTTTTTTTAATTTCGAAAATCACCATTTTACTCAAATATTTTATCAGTTCACTATTTATTATTATTCCACATTGTCCTTAATCTCCATCCCTTGTCGCAGGTGCTCATTTCTTTTTCCTAATGCAATTTCTTTTTAGCTTTTTAAGAAAAATATTAGTGATCGATCAAATTCGAAAATCACAACAAAACATGGAATATGAATTACAGTAAAGAAAATTGAATTACAATTGTCATAAAACTCATACTAAAAACCCATAATCAATCAAATTTAGTGTACAACTTAAAAGAATTTAAATAAATGTGAACGAATCCATCAGAGTCAAAGAAATTAAAACAACAATGAGATAATCTAAAAATAACTAAAGAAAATACGTTTAAGAATTGAAAAATTGATGAAAGAGCAGGGAGCGGAACACAAGAGGTACCGATGGGGTCACGGCCCCCTAAAATTTTAAAAACTGAAAAAATCTAATTTAGAGTAATAGTAAAATTGTATTTTAGTTTTCTAAAAATATATAATTTATATGGTTGGTCTCCCTAAATTTATACGTTTTTTAAATGACTACTTCAATAAATAATGTTGAGTTCCGCAACTTAAAAGAGCCGAACAAAATTCTAAAAAAATAGTAGTATAATTACCAGAATCAAACAATAACACAAGAAAATTTCAATCTCAAACAGATAGTTGTTGAATTTAAGTTCTCATGATATATTTTTTGGGATTTAAAAATTAAAATAAATAAATATTTTATTATCGAAGAAAAAGGAGTTGAGAAGTATTCAATAGAAAGGAGCATTGAAGAAAAAGAACAATGGAGGAGGAACGCCTGGTCATAAAATGTGCTTCATTCTCATTAGTAAGAATTTAACTCCCAACCTTATGGTTACTGGATGAGGTGAGTAACCACCACACCAGATCTCATGGTTAAATTAATTCTTATTTGATAGTATATTATACACATATTTTTTAATTAAATATATTTATTTCATGTAAAGATCATTTAAATTTATAAATCTAAAATATTTTTAAAATTAAAAAAAAAATTATTATTCAATAGTTGCATAATATTGAATTTATAATCCAATTATTTGTATAAGTGCAAACTTAAGAAAATATCATATTGATCGGAATTTATTGGTTAAAATAAATTGTTATCTAAGACCTATAAAAGTTGGTTAAATTTAATTTCTATCTAAAATATCTTTTTATATTTTAGCACATTTTTGTTAATACTTTTAATGGTGTATTGTGTGTATATATAGGAAGCATTGTTAATTTTCCAAGAAAAAAATATAATATAATATTTACATCTCTTTTATAATGTTTATTTTTTTATATAGTACATGTCTACTTTATAGTTCATATTTAGAGTTTGAAATTCTTCCTCTCAATAATATTGTCTTGTCTTTAAGTTTCAAATTCGAATTTTTTCATTAAGAGAACTATGTGCCTTGTCATAATGTTATATTTTTTATTATTAATTTTTTACAAATTAAAAAGCATTATATTACTTTATACAGTTGTTAATTCTTCAAAAGTACTAATGTTGTGTTTTTGCTTGACTTTGAGTACATATTTATGCATTTAACTAGTAGAATCATGCATTTGCATTAATGAGTTGCGGAACGTTTCTTTTGCCAAAGTAAAGGTGTATTTCCTTACTATGGTAAGTAGGTTAGGAACAGAATAACATTGGCAGAAGTTGGACAGGAGTCGAGCAGAAAGCAAAGGACTAGAAGAGAAATGTCAAGCACTGTTGGCAAAATAGGCCGAGAATTGCCAAGCTCAATTGGCAATAGAGTGAAGGACGATGACATCAGCCTTAGTTAGAACTACATCAGTTCAAATTTAAATTCGAAATCAAACCCAATCTAGAATTTTCATGAATGCTTATTTAAAGGAAGTCCAACGATGAACCAAGGGAATCGATGAAGGAGGCAACACTGTGGTGAAGAAAGAATGTGGAGGGTAGATCGTGATTTGACCAGGCTAAGGCCGAGAGCTCTAGATCCATTGAAGGGCTGCATCGAAAGAACTCCTTCTTTGAATTTATTTCTGATTTTTGTGATGATGAATCAAAATGATGATTTGTTGTTGGTTTCCTAGTCTTTTAAATTGGCTAGGAGTGTTTGCAATGAACGCTTAATATTTTCAATTTTAATAATTATCTGCTTTGGCATTATCATCTATTTCACATGTGCTTACATTTCATATATTTATTATCATACGACAGTTGGCATTGGATGCTTATTATCCTCTAATATCTTAACAGACTTAGGAAATAAGGATTAATTGTCAAGTACTAAGGAGAGAAACTTCGACAGAAAATATTCAAGTAGATGAACTTACACCTGAAGTGATTCTACTCCTTAAGAGTAAAGATTGAAACTTTACCAAGTTAATTGTTTGAAAACTCGCTATAGACATATATAGGTGTTGAGAGTAGTTAACTTAGGGTGTTGCCATCGATAGAGGCAATACCAACTTAAAAATTTGTTCGGCAATAAAATCAGAGTTTAGTGTCAATAGTTGTTGCCTTTGCTAGTGTAAAATTCGAACATCCCTTGCTAATCTACCTGAATCTTTACTTCAGTTCTCTTTATTATTTTTATTTCTTTAATTCTTTTTATTTTACTCATTCCCTCATTCAATTGCTATCACTTTTTTTTTCAGTTCACAAGTATTAATAGTGGTAATTAATTCTTGGACAATCCCTGTGGAGACGATACTCAACTCACAACTTTATTACTTGTTGACCGTGTATGCTTGCATGTAAAAAGACATATTCTTAGCATTATTTATTTGAACAATTACGCAAAATCCTTAATCTTTTACCAAGCAATATTCCGTCGACAACAACCTGACAGTGACAGATGGTAAATTGGTAATGAGGGCCAAGAGGGCCTTGAGCCCTCCAACAATTTAGAAATTTCATGATAGGACCTTTAAATTTTTTTATAAATTTTAATTTGGCCCCTTTAAATTTTTAGAAATTTATATTAAATATTAATATTTTTGAATATTTTAAATTAAATCCTCTAAAAATTTTAATTTGATCCCTTCAATTTTTTGGTCTAATAACAATTTATGTCTTTATAAATTTAAATATTAGACAAATTAGACATTGCCACTCAACTTTAAGTTTTAATACTTCATAAACTCTTATAATATTGAGTGGGAGGTGCGCCTCGCGATCTTGTGTTGGATACTTTGGACTCGACGCAATAAAAATCTCTTTGATGCTGGGTTCTAAGAATATGAAACGGTCCTTGATGAGTGTATTCAAATGGAAAGGGACTTGGAAGGAATGTCGTTTGGAAATTTTTGGCCAGCTACTACTTGTGAGAATCGAACGGGAGGCAATGAACAATGGGTGCAACCTTCTTCGGGTTGGATTAAAGCTAACGCGGATGGAGCGGTCGATAAATGCATTGAATATGTAGCGTGTGGAGGGGTTATCCGTGATACGAATAGAAATTGATATGTTGGATTCTCATGAAGTTTGGGGCGTTGTCTAGTTCTTATGGCAGAAATTTAGACGATTCATGACATACTGAAACATGCTAAGAACATGAATTTTGAAGAGTCGAATTAGAGACAGACAATATGGAAGCGTATCTAGTTCTCACAAAAGATTCTATGACACTTCAAGGAAATACAATAGTGCGTGCAATTCGATCTTTGCTGGCTTATGAATGGGAGGTGAGACCTCGGCTTATACGACGACATCAAAATAAAGTTGTAGGGTCGTGAAAAACTTATTGGCCGGATAATTTATGATATTCTTCCAACATTTTATAAGGAAACTATTACAACTCGATTAGTTATTTGAGTTTATTTTTGTATTAGCAAAAAAACAACCTATTGTTTTATTGTTGTACTAATTAAATAGATAATGTTAAATAAATACTAAATAACACTTTATGTTAGTCTAGAATTATACTTTTTATTGTAATTTAAAATTATTTAGAACAACTTAATTCATAAAAAAAATCACTCCTCCCATTTTCTATGCAGCGGTTACAAGAAGTTTGCAAGCTCTTCATCTTCTTCGTTGATCTTCTTCTTCACCGATAACGTCCTTTGGCCGTTTTGCTGGTTTTGTATATAAATAACCTTCATCTTTGGTGATGAATGTTTTTTTTTATGTTTTTTTTTGTTTTTCCTTGCTTTGCCAGTTTTATATCAAATCTGCTTTCATGGCAGTTCTTTTGCCTGCTTTTATGGCAGTTTTTTCGTCTGTCTGTTGACAGTATAACGTTCGAGTGACGAAATTTCAGCGAGCGTTTTTTAGCGAAGGAGGTCGATCTATAAATGCTTATGATTCCCTGTTGTGGTTGTGCCGATATGCCAAGAACAAGTAGCGAAAGAATTTGCTGTCTTCATAGAGTACTCTGGTTAAAGCTATAGTTTCCTGGATTTCTTTCAGAAATTGCTTCAAGTCCTTCTGAAAGTGATATGTTTGTTCTTTAATGTCTTCCATACCCTTAGGTTTTATTGCATTTATCTTTATACATTGAATTTTCAATGTTTGTGTGTGATCCTTTGTAATCCTATCACTTTCAATATAATCCAGTTTGTTTCAAAAAAAATCTATAAAAAATAAGAAATATCTTATTATTTTAAAGTATATATTAATAATAAAAAATATTGTTTCTATTTATTTTAGAACTAAAAGTTTGAATAAATAAATTATAATAAATATTGAATTGCACTTACATTTTTCCTAAATTGTATTTCATTATAATTTAAACTATTATTTTTATATTTAAATTAGATAAAAAATAAGCAAAGTTCAATGAATTATTGAATTTTAATTTATATTAAATCTTTGTCTTAAGGGTCGATTAAGTCTTCATGAATTTTTTTTACTCAATTTAACCATCATAATTCAAATTGCAATTAATTTAACCTTTATGTTATGTTAATTGTGTTGATCATAACGTTGATCGTTAGATGACCATGCCAGTCAACACGGACAACTTTATGAAAGGTCTAAATTGATTGAAAGAAATATAATTAGGCCTAAAGATTATTTATTATTATAGATAATATTAACAAATTTAGTAATATATACCAATTTAAAGCAAAACAAAGATAGTTTATATCATTACTCATTGCGTTGTTTATTCAAATAAAACCTTAAAACTTATTAAAAAAAAATTAGAACGGGCGATGCACAACGTTGAACACCATTAATTTTTTTAATATTTTTAAAATAATTATTAAAAACCTCAAAGACTTGACATGCAATTAATCATATTTCAAAACAAAATTAAAATAAATTATTCAATGAATTATTCTCACCACCTCATCCATGGTACTACCTAATTAAATAAAACCATGTCATCTTTATTTTCCACATAATATTTTCTTATAAATTAAAATTACAAATCATCTTCTTCTTCATCAAACATCACACACACACACACACACACACATATATATATATATATATATATATATATATATATATAATGATAAACATGTATAATTTCATTAAAAAAAATCATACAAGAGAAATATTTCCATAGATCTAGTTAAAAAACTTCCTAATCATAAATGGGAAAAAAGAATACCCATGAAAATAATCAAGAAAAACATAGAACACTAATCAAGCATTAAGGAAACACAAAACACCCACCATCAACCTATCTCGATCGCACCCTCTGCTTAGGGATGTAAAAAGCTGACCCGACCTGAAAACCCGACTGAAACCTGCTCGAGTCATAACCTGATTTGACCTGAAAATTTAATGACCCGAACCCGATCTGTAACCGACTGTTGTTGACCCGAACCTGAATTCGACCTGTTACTGTAGTGACCGAACCCGACCTGCGTCCGACTGAAAACGACCCGAACCCGAATTGGACCTGTTACTGTGGACCTGAAACCCGACCTGCACCCGACTGAAACGAACCCGAACCCGAAGCCGACCTGGCAGATAACCGATTTTACCCGACTGAATTGACCCGAGATCCGATATTACCCGACCTGTTTTGAACCCGACCTGTTTTGGACCCGACCTGTTTTGAACCCGACTTGTTTTGAACCCGACCTGTTTTGGACCCGACCTGTTTTGAATCCGACCTGTTAATTGACCCGACCTGCTTTGAACCTGACCTATTTTTAACCTGAACTGATATTGATCTAACTTGATATTTAACTGATATATAGTTGAAGAAGTCTACGATTTGATAAATTTAAAGTGTTGATAAATATAAAGTATTAATTTATTAAATTCATTTAATACTAACTCGTTCAATATAAATTATTTGTGAAGTTTAATAAGAATTAACATACTTAAATTTATTTTATTCGAAATTTATTAAATTTATTAAATTAATAAGTTGTGATGGATGAATTTAAAACAAATTATTTAAAATTTAAATTAATTTATTAATTGTGGTCATTAAATTTAAGAAATATTTTATTAAAATTTTAATTATAACTATTAAAATAATAAAAAATATTTTTTTTAGTTTAGGGGAAGTTTTTTTTGAATTAATGGGGGGAAAGTTTTTTTTATTGATAGGAAATTATGGGGAATTTTGGCTCCATATCAAACAAAATGGGGGGAGATTTTGGCACCATATCAAACAAAAACAAAATTAGGGGTGGGGTGGGGACGTGGGGGGGGGGGGGGGGGTTTGCCGCCAGTCAAAGAAATTGGGGTGAGGGGGGAATTTTGGCGCCATATGAATCAAATTAAGAGTGGAGGTGTGATTTTTTATTTATTTAGGGGTTAATTATCTTTTAGGTCCTTCATTAATTACATAGTTAAGGTTTAAGTCTTTTAGGTTTTAGTTTATTTTTTTTAGTCTTAACTTTTGGTTTAGTTTCTTTAAATTTTATTTAATTAGGCCATGTTTCATAAATTAATTAATTATTAAGCTTTTTGGTTTGCTTTAAATTTGATTTGGTCCTCGTATAAAGATTTGGTAAGTAATTAGGTTTAATAATTTTATTCATATGTGATTTGGGCTCTAATTAATAATTTATTTTTAGATTTGTCCTTTTTATGTTTCAATTTATTTTGTTTGTTAGATTTATGAGTTTATGTTTAGGGTTTAAGGGTAAATGTGTCAAGTTGATTGTTTGGGGCTATGAGATTAGTTTAGGGATTATGTGATTAGACTTGCACTCTAATTATTAGTGAATAGTGTCTGTAAGATTTAGATATTTATGTTTGGGGTTTAGGGGTAAATGTGTCAACTTAATTATTTGGGGTTATGAGATTAATTTAAGGATTAGGGGATTAGGCTTGTACTCTAATTATTAGTGATTATAAGATTTAAGGGTTGAGGTTTATGGGTATTGTTTAGGGGTATACATATATACATACAAATATGTATGTTCTAGTGTATATATATATAACAATATATGCATACTAAAACTTACATACATACATATATATATGTATATATATAATTATAACAATATATATATATATATACTAAAACTTACATACATACATGTATATATATACTAAAACTTAAATACATGCATATATATGTGTTTTAGTATGTATGTATACATGTGTGTTTTAGTATTTTCTTCATTCTAGTCCCTTAACTTTATTTTAATTTGTCCACATTTATTATTTCAAATTGACTCACATTTATTTTTTTAATTTGTCCAATGTTTTATTATTTTAATTTGATAGTTTCTTCATTCTAGTCCCTTAATTTTATTTTAATTTCATATTGACCCCTATATATATTTTAATTCATCATGTTTTATAATTTTAATTTGAAATTTTGTTCATTCTAGATCCTAAAATTTTATTTTTATTCTAAATTGACATCTACTTATTGTTTTTTTAATTACTCTAATTTTTATACTTTTAATTTGATATTTTTGTTCATTACAGTCCCCAAAATTTTATTTTTATTCCAAATTGACCCATTTTCATTGTTTTCTTTTAAATTTGTCTAATGTTTTATAATTTTAATTTGATATTTTTGTTCATTATAATCCGTGAAACTTTATTTTTAATCCAAATTGACCCATTTTCAGTCCAAATTGAACCATTTTCATTATTTTTAATTACTCCAATGTTTTATAATTTTAATTTGATATGACTTTAAATAATTAACTCCAAATTAATGACGGTTGACGAATGTCAACCTAAAGTCTATCGACTACTTATACGGTTGTACCGAACTCAAACTCAATATGAATTCCAATCCTAAAAATACCTCGACCTGAATTACCCGACCTGAAACTACCCGACCTAAAATTACCCGACCTGAAATGCACTCGACCTGAAATGCAACCGACCTGAAATGAACCCGACCTGAAATGGACCCGACCTGAAACAGACCCGACCTGAAACGGACCCGACCTGAAATGGACCCAACTTGAAATGGACCCGACCTGAAGTGTATCCGAACCCGAATTAACCTGTCAATTATCTACTTCGGACCCGACCCGTTTTGACCCGACCTGAAATGAACCCGACCTGAAATGGACCCGACCTGAAATGGACCCGATCTGAAATGGACCCGACCTAAAATGGACCCGACCTGAAATGGACCCGACCTGAAATGGACCAGCACCCGACCCGAGTCGAGTCAAAATAAAAAAATGACCTGAAATGACCTGTGTCCGATTTTACCCGACCTGACAGTACCCGACCTGAAACCCCTCCGATTACTTGTTTTTACATCCCTCTCTGCTAACACAAGTCCTGCAATCTCATTTGGCGGCATCTTTAACACATGAACAGCGAGAGAATCATTCCCATCGATTTCGCAACCCAATACCACTTTATTAGCTTCACGGAAAATACGCACAAATTTCACCTCCCAAAATAAAAAATCACCCAAAAACTTAAAAAAAAATATATTAATAAACTAATTTTTTAGTTCGGTTAACTGAATTTTGGAATTGAATTTTTCAGATTTCGAATTTAATTTCAGTTTGTCGAATTTTTTACACAATCCTGTATGATATTCATCGGTAACTACGATCGACAATGCTATGTTATGTATATTTTCTTACAAATTTACAAGTGGTTGTGTGGAGTAATGATTTTCTTTCCCTTTTTTTTAAGTTTTAGTTATATTTCCATCTTTCTAAAGCATATGATTTCTCTTATTTATGAATGAAGTAGAGGACTTGGAATAATTTTAATGTTTCAATTGTGTGAGCCCCTTACTTAGGGTTGTAAAAACAAGTCAGGACCTGAAAATTTGCCAGAAATCTGTTCGAGTCAGAATCTGATTTGACTCGAGAATTCGATGATCCGAACCCGAACTGTAACTGACTGTTGCTGACCCGAACCCGAGTTGAACCTGTTACTGTAGCAATCAAACCCGATCTGTGTCCGACTGAAAACGACCCGAACCCGAATCTGACCTGGTAATTTTGACCTGAAACCCGACCTGCATCCGACTGAAACGAACCCGAACCCGAGACCGACCTGGCAAATTACCTGATATTATCCGACTGAAATGACCCGAGATCCGATTTTACCCGACCTGTTAATGGACCCGACCTGTTTTGAACCTGAACTGTTGTTGACCTGAACTAATGTAGACCTGGCTAAAAATGTTAAATAATTTAAAGTGTAAACTGTTCATTATAAACTTAATAATTTTTTAATAGATTATGTTAATTTCATTACTTAGAAAATTTTTATCTTCCATTATACTTAGAAAAATTTGTCTTAATTTGTAACTACATTATGTATAATAAAATTATATACTTAAAAATTTGTTTAAGTATAAAAATATATATTATGTATAATAAAATTATATACTTAAAAGATTTGTCTTAATTTTTACTAAATATATAATATATTAGTAATATATAGTTAATATAATATATTAAATTTATATACTTAAAAATTTGTTTAAGTATAAAAATATATATTATGTATAATAAAATTATACACTTATTATGCTTTATTATATAAAATATATTATGTTAACTTTATTATGTTCATAAACTTATTATGCTTTAACAAGTATAAGAAAATTAACATAACTACAAAATATAAGTTAGTATTATATCAATTGTATTTCAAATGATTAATCTAGATATAGTTTGTTACTCAAACTGGTTAACTACTCTATTTTGTTAACTTAATCGGGTTAACTACTTAAATTTGTTAACTTAAGCTGGATAACTATCATAATAATTAGTAATAGTTTGGGCCTTGGGCCTTGGGCCTTTGGGCTCATATCCCACCACTCATTTATTTTAAATGGGCCCCTAAAACCTATAATGTATAAATATAATATATATATATATATATATATAAACTTATAACTTATAATTTATATAATAATTAATAATAAATAATAATTAGTAATAGTTTGGGCCTTTGGGCTCTTATCCCACCACCCATTTATTTTAGATGAGCCCCTAAAACCTATAATGTATAAATATATATATATATATATATATATATATATATAAACTTATAACCTATAATTTATATAATGTAATTATAATATAATAAATAATAATTAGTAATAGTTTGGGCCTTGGGCCTTTGGGCTCATATCCCACAACCCATTTATTTGAGATGGGCCCCTAAAACCTATAATATATATATATAATATATATATATATATAAACTTATAACTTATAAGTTATATAATGTATTTATAATATAATAATAAATAATAATTAGTAATAGTTTGGGCCTTGGGCCTTTGGGCTCATATCCCACCACCCAATTATTTGAGATGGGCCCCTAAAACCTATAATGTATATATATATATATATAAACTTATAACTTATAAGTTATATAATGTATTTATAATATAATAATAAATAATAATTAGTAATAGTTTGGGCTTTTGGGCTCTTATCCCACCACCCATTTATTTTAGATGGGCCCCTAAAACCTATAATGTATAAATATAATATATATATATATATAAACTTATAACTTATAATTTATATAATGTATTTATAATATAATAAATAATAATTAGTAATAGTTTGGGCCTTGGGCCTTTGGGCTCATATCCCACCACCCATTTATTTGAGATGGCCCCTAAAACCTATAATGTATAAATAATATATATATATATATATATATATATATATATATATAAACTTATAACTTATAAGTTATATAATGTATTTATAATATAATAATTAATAATAAATAATAATTAGTAATAGTTTGAGCCTTGGGCCTTTGGGCTCATATCCCACCACCCATTTATAATAATTAATAATATCAATAATAAATAATAATTATTAATTGTTGAGCTTTGGACTAAATATTTTAGATGAGCTAAATATAATAATTAATAATAATTATTAATTGTTGGGCTTTGGGCTAAAAAATTTAGATGGGCTAAATATTTTGTAGCCCTTTGAATTTTAGATGGGCTAAATATTTGTTGCCCTTTAAATTTTAGATGTTTTTCATTTAAGTCCTTTAAATTTTAGTTCAATTGAATTGAGTTCAATTCAATTTATGTATTTAAATACATATATAAATACATATATTTTATAATTTTATAAATACATATATTTATATATATACATATATTTTATATGTATATTTATGTATTTATATACATATATACACACATATATATATATATACATTATATGATACATGCATGGGAGGGCTAAAGCAATGCATATTGGACAAGAGGCTTCCAAATCCTAGTTTGCGCTACTCTATCATTATATATTATATATTAACATACATATATTTGTATAATATGTATTAATTATTATGTATGATATGTTATATGTATAATGTATTAATAATTTAATATATACATATGTTTGAAATATATATATACATGTATGTTGTTAGTATCATAGTATGTATTATGTATATACATATACATGTATTTATGTATAATACATTACATATACATAAATACATACATGTTTGTATAATATATAATTATATATTGTAATTTATATACATGTGAATACATAAAAATACATATATATACACATAATCACATATATCTATACTTATAAAGTTATTATAATAATTAAGAAGTTATATTATATTATAATAATTAATAAATAATATTAAATTATAATATATATGGGCGGGAAAATTTATTTTGAAACCGCCCAATTCCCAAATTGAATTTCAATTTGGGGTGAATTATAAATAAAGCCCTTTATATTATATAAGTTTTTTATTCAAGTCCTTTAAGTTCTAATTCAATTTAATTGAGCTCTTAAAACTTTATTTTTACTTCAAATTAACTCTTATTTATTATTTTTTTCACTATAGTCCATAAAACTTTGTTTTTATTCAAAATTGAGTTTATTATAGTCCATAAAACTTTATTTTAGTCCAAATTAGCTCTTATTTATTATTTTTTTTCACTATAGTCCATAAAACTTTGTTTTTATTCAAAACTGTTCATTTCTGGTGAACTTGAATTAACTCGAACTGAAATGAACCCGACGACCTGAAATTACCCGACCTGAAATGAACCCGACCTGAAATGAAACCGACCTGAAATGAACCCGACCTGAAATTTACCCGACCTGCAATTTACCTGCCAATTAACTGATTTTACCCGACCTGTTTTTACCCGATCTGCAACGAGTTTGACCTGAAATGGACCCGACCTGAAAATTGACCCGACCTGAAATGGACCCGACCTGCAAATTACCCGACTGCAATGGACCCGCACCCGACCCGAGTCGAGTCAAAAAATTTTTTTTTACCTGAAATGACTTGTATCCGATTTTACCCGACCTGACAGAACCCGACCTGAAACCTGTCCGATTACCTGTTTTTACATCCCTACCCTTACTAGGTGAGTTACATGTTACGCTTCTTGCACTCATCGCATAGGAAGCCACATATTAGCTTATATTGTTTTCAAAGTTTGCTTTTTGCCGTATAAGTCAGTCATGTGAGATGAGTATTCACCGAATTTTGATTATCTGATCTTCGATAAAAATTCAATTATAAAATATGAGAATCGAAATTTCAGAATACGGGGTGAGAAAAATTAGACTTAACGAACAAATTTTGGTTCAGTCAATCAATTTGATTAAAATTGAATAATGCACACCTCTATATTTACATCTAAGACTATGATAAAGCCCGCCTACTGAATCCTAGCTACGGAAGCTATATTACAACATTATTACTTTTCTATAACGTTCAATGGATATTCACATCGGTGATTATACTTATCATCTACTATATTTCATGCCATCCACTCTTTTACTAAGTCCAATGTGATTAGACCTTTTGCATTATCCAAGTATCGAGCCAAGTTAAATGGTCTAAATAAGTTCAAAACATTGCAACACAATCTCTTGGACAATGATGTGAACATGTGTCTCAGGTCCGAAATCGTCTATAAGATTGTGACACGTGTCATCATTTTATTAGTCCAAACGAAATTATTTAAAAATATGTGTCATTATCTCATTAGTCCAAACGAAATCACTTAAAAATGATGTGTGAGTTGCTGATTGAAAGAGAGAAATTGACGTGACAAATAAATAATAATAAAAGATATCATGTCATATTTGTCGTTAATTTTTTAAAGATAGAGTACTAAAATAGAAATAAAACATAATATTAGATACAATTTTGTCAAAAAAATTATTTAGGTGACCAAAATCGAAACACAAGAATAGATGGGTACCTGATAGATAGTTCACCCTTAAAGTTTAAACCCTGAACATAAAAAACCTAACTAGGAATAATAAACCGAGCGCCTCTCTTGTCTGCCTCTTTGTGACTGGTGCGTATCTCTCCATTACCGTCGTGGCTTTCAAACATCGCACCTGTAGCCGCCTCAGACCCAATGCTCCTCAAACCTTATCGGACCAGCTCCGTCGATTGGAAGCCCTCTTCGGTGGTTGCCCTTGCCACCAGCCCCGACGACTCTCAGGTTGCCGCGGCTCGCGAGGATGGCTCGCTCGAGATTTGGCTTGTTTCCCCCGGCTCCGTTGGCTGGCACCACCAGCTGGTATCCTCAGCTTTATGCGTGCTCTTGTCTTACATATAATATACATATATGTGGGTTTTAGTTTGATTTGTTGGTTACTTTGTGTAGACTATTCACGGGGATTATACTTGCCGAGTTTCGTCTCTCGTGTGGTGTTGCGTTGGTTCAAAAGGTCCGTCTTCTGGCAGGTTGTTCTCTTCAAGTATTGACGGCTCAGTCTCAGAATGGGATCTTTTCAACTTGAAACAGAAGGTTATTTTCTTTCACTGTACATCGCTTTTTCAATGATTCAAACCTCTCCGGTTTCAATGGATACGATGATGGGAACAGTGCTGAGACGAATACGTGGTCTCTTGAAGACATTTATTTCCTTTTTCGCTTTAAGTTCATTCTAATGTACACAAAGCTTTGAATCGAAAGCATATTTCATTGATTGTTTATATAGTTCAATTAAACTATTATGCAGATTGTGCTAGAGTCTATTGGGGTTTCAATCTGGCAGATGGCCGTGGCACCGGCTATTAAGCTGCCAGCTTCTGAAGAGCCTAGGTCTCAACATCTTGGAAATGGATATTTGAATGATAAACATGAATGTAATGAAAGTGATGATGTAGAGAACTCTGAAGATGAAGATGCTTCAGACTCGGAGCTAGTTCATCAGGAAGTAGATGATAGACGTGTAGTGATTGCCTGTGATGATGGAGCTGTGCGGATATATACTGTTTCTAATTTGGATAAGTTCATGTACCATAAATCATTGCCTCGGGTCAGTGGTGAGATATCTACACCTGAGAAACTATTCTTGCTAGGTTATTGCTTTGCTTTTAGTTTTATTCTGAGCTTCGTGGTGCTAATTTATTTTCAGGGCGTGCTCTAAGTGTGACTTGGAGCCATGATTCAACTAGGATTTATTCGGGGAGCAGTGATGGGTAAGTTTGTCATTAAAGTGAATAACATATACACTATGTTTTATCCGACAACAAAACCTTTGATGCTTACTGTACATTTGATATTCCTGTGTGTACTTGTGTCATTAAAGTGAATACCATATGATGTATGCATACATGCACACCTGTATAATTAAATTTCATCCTAAAAGATGGAACCATGATTCAAATGGGATGTCTTCATGTAGTAATGATGAGTACATTTGTCATCTAAGTGAATACCATAGGATGCATGCTAACAAAAATGTTAATGCATTCTGTACCATAATATTTCCATTATTTCTTATATCATTTATTTCTTTTTTGATATATATATATATATATATATATATTTAGTTCAATTTTACCGGACTTGTCTGAGCTGATGTCGCATGCTTTACAGAGTCTTTGCACTTCTTTTACCCAATTTAATCTTGTCTAGGGTACGTTAATCATCTTGCAGGTTGATTAGATGCTGGAATGCTGATACCGGTCACGAAATTTTCAGAAGTACTGTTGCACTTGGAGGTTTAGGGAGTGGGTCTGAGCTTTGCATATGGTCATTACTTTCTTTGAGGTACATGTGGAATCTTCTACGTCAACAGAGAATGCATGTGTACATATGTTTAATATGTTGAAATGTCAGTAATTGCTGTATTATAATTATTAATGTGCTACCTTTTGATGATTGGATTATTGTTAAATTCAGGTGTGGAACTGTTGTTAGTGCGGACAGCACTGGCTCTGTTCAGTTCTGGAATGGTGATAATGGAACTCTTCTCCAGGCACATTCGAACCACAAAGGAGATGTGAATGCCTTGGCAGCAGCTCCAAGTCAGAACAGGGTTTTCTCTGCTGGGTCTGATGGACAGGTATGCATCTGTTATCAAGGTGTGCACCTATGCTGGCCTGCACTTTGCACATTGGTGCTAGATAACAAAACACCTCAGACCCATTTGGGCAAGGTGCATTTGGTCCGTTGCATGCCTGGTTCACTGTTTTGTATTGCGACCGGCATAAAAGAAGCCCTCATTGGAGTTCTCTTTTGTTTATTTTGTTTTCACCTCATTAAATTTTACCAGTAAGAAAGGGATGGGTATCAGACTCTCCTTAAGGAGATAATGCATATTGGCCAACAAAAAAGATTTCGTGTGTTGTCGATAAACTAGATCACTCTTTAGAGTTAATTATATATTTCTTGAGCTTACTCTCTCCCTCTCTCTCTCTCTCTATATATATAATTTAGAACACATATCAACACAGAGTTAATCACACATGTATATTGCACTTCATCTGGCGAGCGCTATTTTACAAGCCTTGCACCTGAAATATAAAGGTTCTGGGACCTAGAGTGCGCCTTGCGAACTTGACACCATTGGTATGGATAGCTAGAGGAGGGGGAGATGGTGTCGTCACTCTTTTGGTCTAAGAGAAGTAAAATTGTTAAAGAAAAATTGCATGTGTTGTCTGATAAACTAGATCACTCTTTAGAGTTAATTATATATTTCTTGAGCTCACACGCACTCTCTCTCTCTCTCTCTATATATATATATATATATAATTTAGGACACGTATCAACACAGAGTTAATCACACATGCATATCGCACTTCATCTGGCGAGCACTGTTTAATACGCCTTGCACCTGAAATATAAGGGTTCTGGGACCTAGAGTGCGCCTTGAGAACTTGACACCATTGGTATGGATAGCTAGAGTGGGTGATGGCGTCGTCACTCTTTTGGTCATAGAGAAGTAAAATTGTTAAAGAAAAATGGAAAAACAATTATAGTTGTATGGTTTTCATTTTCAGCTGTAAATTTTTTTTTATAAAATTGTCTGCTTCAATTAAATATAACCAGTCCCTTCCCTAATGTCTTCTGTTTTGTTCCATTTTCTAGGTTATTCTTTATAAGCTTTGTACTGAGAAGCTGCAGTCTTGTGATGACAAATCATCTTCAGAAATGATGAAGAAATGGGTATATGTTGGTTATGTAAGAGCTCACACCCATGATGTCCGAGCCTTGACAATGGCAGTGCCCATCAGTTCAGAAGGTCTGTTCATGTTTTTGGTTCCACGCCTATTTATTATTTTATTTATTACATTAAAATATAAAGTTCGTGCCCACCAATTTCTTCACCTTCTGATTTTGCACACTTCTCTTTCTAATTTTTAGGTTCTTTATCTGACGAGGCAAAAGATTTGCAAGATGAACAGGGGAAAAAGGTAAAACGAGTTCGTATGGAGAAGAAGCCCCTTGATTTCAGCTATGGAAAATGGGCCCGTTTTGGAGTTCCTATGCTGATCTCTGCTGGTGATGATGCGAAGCTCTTTGCATACTCTGCTAAGGAGTTTACTAGGTTCTCCCCACATGATGTTTGCCCTGCACCTCAGAAAGTTCCTGTACAACTGGTTGCTAGTACAAGGTTCAGTCAAACTTCTTTTCTCCTGGTCCAGGCATCATATTGGTTAGATGTGCTCTGTGTTCGTCTTACTAATGTGGGTTCTGACCCCTATGGTGGTCATGCGACCACTAATTTAGTGGCTAGAGTTAAGAGCAAGGCTTCTCGAAAGATCATTTGTAGCGCAATGTCTAACTCTGGCGAGTTTTTTGGTTATTCTGACCAAATCAGACCCAGCCTATTTGAACTGAGTAGGCAAGCTGGCCAAAGTACATGGAAAATTAGTAAAAGGCAACTTCCTCAGGATCTTCCATCTGCACATTCTATGGCTTTTACCTCTGATGGGATGCGCTTGCTGATAGCAGGGCATGATAGAAGGATCTATGTAAGTCTATTCTCTTCACTTTTGTTGTAGTTTCTGTACTTCTGAACCTTTTACCTAAAGTACATAATTCATGCAATTGTTTGCTTTAGGTGAGTGGAGTGAGTAATTTCATGCTGAGGTCTTTTGCCTCTTTTGTCATGGCTTACTCAAGATTAGAGTGTATGCCTCAAACTAGAAAAGTCAGATTTCACCTCTAGAAACATTGCGTTGAATATTCCAGTCTATGTTGGGTTTATTACATCTTAGCAACTCTCTATGTATTTATATGTCGGCGAGTATTCAACCAAGTACATATATATATGTTCATGTGTATTCAATTGTAGTACATCTGTTTCTTGTGATATATCTGGATGTATAGAGGAGCAAACAAGGAAATGAGTTTTCAATATCAAAGTACATAAGCTCTTCACTACTACTTAATTGTTTAAATTGAATAATAAAATACAGAATACAAGAGTCAAAAAATGATTTTTTTGGGTGTGTGTGAGAACAATGTTACTTTCTCTTTGTGCTGCAGATCGTAGATTTGGGGGACTTGAAACTACTGCATACCTATATACTTTGTCGTGGGGAGCATGGTAACAAAGGATCACTTAGCGAGCCTCCAATAACAAAAATGTTCACAAGTTCTGATGACCAGTGGTTAGCTGCTATCAACTGCTTTGGGGATATATACATATTCAGTCTAGAGACACAAAGGTAAGGCATCACTTTAAACACGATTCTTAAATTGATGTCGGCATAGTTTAGCATTATTGTTGCGATTGGAAAAATCTTTGGCTTATGAAAAGTGTGTTTGACATTACAGTGTGGAGAAATGTGGGTAAATTTTGTGTTTAGCTGTTATGATAATTTAGAATGTCCAATATATATGAATAGAATGATAAAGACAGTTTTTCTGCCCTAAATCCAGTCCATCTGGCATTGATTTGTGGTGAAATGGAGCTTTTAGGCCAAAAGCTTAGGATGGTGCCTGTTTAGTTGACACTGACAGTACAAGTTCTAACTGAAATTTATGTATGACCGTGTATGTGAGATGGAGGGGGCTGCAAGCTGTTTATATATACGTATGTTTTGATCAGTTTTTTTTTTTCTGGAGCAGGCAACACTGGTTTATATCAAGATTGGATGGTGCCTCTGTTACTGCTGGTGGCTTTCCTCCTCAGGATAGCAACGTGCTTATTATCACAACATCATCAAACCAATTCTATATATTTGATGTGGAAGCTAGACAGTTGGGAGATTGGTCAAGGCAGCATTCCTTCACTCTTCCCAGAAGATACCAGGAATTTCCTGGGGAGGTTACCGGGCTGTCCTTCTGCCCTTCTTCATCATCAAAATCTTCATCGGTGGTTGTTTACAGTTCCAGGTGCTGTTCTCATCATAATCTTCGTCATTATAGTCTATAGCATGCTTGATCGTGTGCCATTTTTTCTTTCTCTTGTTTGACTGTTTTGCAATTGAAATGCATGCGTTTCTCATTAAGCATTTATATTTATGGATGGATTTTGTAAACTGCAGGGCAATGTGTTCAATCGACTTGGGGAAGCCAGTAGACGAAGATGGTGAGAGTGAGTTGGTAAATGGAGCTTTGTTGAAGTTTCAAGGCTCTATCTCCAATATGCAATTGAAACATTGGTTGAAAGAGAACCGCCAAAGTCGAAAAAACAATTTTGATATAGTAGTTTTCCGAGACCCTGTTTTATTTATCGGCCACCTTTCGAAACATTCCGTATTGATCATAGACAAACCATGGATGGAAGTGGTTAAATCATTTGATTCTGCACCCGTGCAGAGACATGTTTTTGGGACATAGGTGCCTTGGTGGAACAAAGTTTTGTCGATGCTTGACTACGGAAGAATTCAAAAAGTGCAGCATACCCTGTTCGGAGTCCCCACTTAACACAACTTTTATTTCGAAGGGGACCGGGCGGGCGGTGGAGGGTGGTGGTGGTGGGATCAAAAGCATGGTGTTCTTCTGTCTCAAAATAAATAACTGTTATTTAATTCCAGCTGGGCCGGTGCCTACTTGAATGTTGTGTAATATACTCTAGTATTACAGTACGAAGAGTTTTAGTGTTGATTCATAATAGTATATTGACAGCTTTCCTTTACTCGAGCAAAGCTAAAAAAAATGGATTTTTGGGTTAAAAGAAAACGAGTTGGAGTTTGGATTCTAACATTTAGTTTTGTTCTTTGTAGCTCATTTTCAATTTTATTAATATATCACATGAAATTATATATTTAATAATTTATTATTAAAAACATGTTAATTATGTTAAAAAAATTCATGATTTAGATTTAAAATTTTGATGAAATATGTATAAATTATTAGACAAAGATAATATAATTAAAAATAATATTTTAAAGGTTAGCTTGAAACAGATTGGATAATTTACGTACAGATTTGTATAAAATTTAAGATCCATATTGACTATTCACGCACGCGTGAATGATTAATGATTAATGGTGTGGTAGAGGATTTTAATTTTTTTTAAGTTTGTGAGTTTATTTAAGGGTAAAATTTTGATACACTATAAAAACTTAAATCTTAAATTCTTAATCTTAACTCTAAACTATATATTCTAAATTCTAACCCCCTAAAGTTTAAATCATAAACTAAACTCCTAAAACTAAAAGGCTTGTATAAATTAACATGTGTATCAAAGTTTTTTCCTTTTTAATCCTTAAAAAATACTAGAGTAAAAATTATAAAATAATAAAATAAATTAAAATTATAAAAAACTTCAAAAAGTATTTTAAATTATAAAATTAAAAATTAACTTTTTAAAAAAATATTGAAATAGTATTTAAAATGTAAAAAAATCAAAACATTATTAAAAATATATAAAATATTAAAGAAAGTTTTAAAATATTATATATATATATATATATATATATACATAAAGAAGTTGATAATCTCAACCATGAAGAGTTTGAGTGTAATTTTTTTAGTTTTTATTTTGTGTATATATAGGATTGGGATCCGTAAACATAATGTAAAACTTAAGACTTTTACATGTTTTGAACCATTTTATTAGTGAATCGATAACTGAGATTCACAGTAGGTAATAAAAAGATTTTTTATAAATAAAAATAAGTGTATTATTCTTAATTTAAAATTTTAAATCTTAATCATTAAATTATCTAACGGTTTTAAAAAACATGTAATTTTTTATATATTACACACCTCACCAAATAAGTTTTTGCGTATTTCTTATCAACTCGAATATGTTATCGTTCCACGAAGACATTTCAATACATTTAACCTTGTATTAAAAAAAGGTAAACTACACAGATGACCACTGAACTATGGGTTTGGTGTGAAAATGACCACTATATTACTTTTTGCCGCAAATGTACCACACAACTATTTAAATGGTTTCATTTTAGCAACACGCCGTTAAAAAAACGAAAAAGTTGACGGAACTGTTAAAAAATTGGTATAATTACACATTTGGTCCTCTATATTTATATAATATATCAATTTAGTCCTAATTTTAATCTAATAAAATAAATTGGAGTAGGAAAAATATGAAAACCAAGAAATTGCTCTTGGTAGGAATCAAACCTTGAGACCTTAAGGTGTATTACATGTAAGTTTGCCACTGAGCCAAGTATATATTTGTGATATGCAAGACTAATAATAAATGGATAAACAGATAGACATTAATAGACAATGTATGTAACTGTTAATGTGGCATGAAGCTCTATTAGAAATTAGAATTCACCGAGCCTTGCTACTGTATTTGCAGGGTGTTTAGTTATAAGAAATTTCCTGGCAGTAATAGGCTCTGTATAAACAAGTTGATTTTCTTGCGAAACTTTAAGTTATTCATGCCAGATATATTCTTTATCTAATTTACAACAAATTTTAAAATATCTATTTATTTCCATTTCTTCTATTGTTTCTTGGGTGTAGATCAGGAGAAACTTGGCAAAATTGGAGTTATACCGCAAGTTCACTAATGCACTTGCCGTGTCTGTGTTGCTTTCTATTGCTTGGATTGGCTTTGAGGTAATACTACAACCTAGCTGGGATGGGCTATATGATTCAATATGTCCATTATTGCTCAGTTAAGGACTACAATTTTTTAATGATATAAACAAGCAAAGTCATTTCTATCTGTTCTCTTTCTACCTAGTTGAATCAAATCACTTTTATGTGCCAAATCATCTCTATCTCTACATTGTACCGATTAAACCTTCTACTAACTCACCTTTCTCTCAAATTATTTTCAATCATTGTCATCTCTTCCATCTTAAAGTTGTATTTTCTGTATTTGTTCGTCACACCTGACACGCTGACAGATCCATCTTAACACTCTTGTCTGGTATGGTTCTAAATCTAATTTTGAAGACTTTTAACTGAGAGTTTGTGCTTCGTGGTTTGACCTAGTTGGTACTTTTTAGTCGGAGAAAAAAAATCATCAGTTTTCTGCTTCATCCTCCTGCCTGCTCAAATGCTATAGCTAACAAAGCTTCTCTAATGGATTGTTGAAGCAAGGTACCAAAAACAATCAGTTTAAGGAATTTTGTGATTTTATACTATAACCCCAGTACTCCACCATCACTCTCATTCTTACCTATATTGAAATTATGCTCCACATTTTGATCCTACTTAATCTAAATCTTCCAAAGTCAACCGAGCTTAGTCACATCTGCAAATGGAAATCATAGGCATCCAGTTATAATTGGATGTTTACTATTATTGATACAGCCAGTTGTAATATCTACAGCAACTCTTTGCTCAGCTCAGTCACATCCTATGCATCCCATGCGAAAGTAAGATGGCAATTTCTCGTCAAATGCATACCACATATATTATTATTAGTATTACATATCACAAATGCATGACACGTGTCATCATCTTATTGAATAATTAATTTATTTTATTAGATTAAAATTAGGACTAAATTGATATATTGTATAAATATAGAGGACCAAATGTGTAGTTATACCAATTTTTTTAACAGTTCCGTCAACTTTTTTGTTTTTTTTAACGGCGTGTGGTTAAAATGGAACCATTTAAATAGTTGTGTGGTGCATTTGCGGCAAAAAATAATATAATGGTCATTTTGACACCAAACCTATAATTCAGTGGTCATCTGTGTAGTTTACCTAAAAAAACATTATGAGTTTCTTTCCGATGGTTTAGAGAATGATAGGATAATATAACAAAAAATTGATGGACAAATGTGTACCAAACTAGTGTTATTTTGAATTTTAATTTTTAGAAGCATTTGTCATAAATAACATGACACTTGGCAGGTTCAAATATAAAATTCACGAGTATCCTTTAATGTGTATATTATATTTTTTTTTCTTTCAAAAGTGTCTAATAGATTAAGTCCAACAACTAATTCTTTTACGTTTTATTAATATATGTAAGGAGCAGACACTGACTACAAATTTTAAAATTATTCTCTGTCTAATGAGTAGGTCGAACCCTCGACCACTGCCTGTTGGTTAAACTAGAGAGATAACTCAATCTCCCTGCCTGCACTAGTCCCAAACAAATATAGATAAATAATTGTTCCATTAAATTGTGTTAGTCTAGTAAAGGGGAGTAGTATTAGGTCTATTTAAAAAAAATATTAGACGAGTTTGACTTACTACGTCATCTATGATCCATCAAATAATATTTTTGTCATATTTTTCAAGGTGAAACTTCACCGCTTTCCTACATGTAATTAAGGTTTAAGGAATGATTAATTACTTGAAAGTTACACTGAAATGTCTGAATATTATTGGATGAACCATGTATGACGTGGTGAGCCGGATATACCTAATAATTTCTCGTCCATCAAAGATGATAAAAAATATATTCAAAGAAGGTGTTCGAAGTTTTTTTAACATTTTTCAAA
Source organism: Hibiscus trionum (assembly GCA_030270665.1). Classification (NCBI taxonomy): domain Eukaryota; kingdom Viridiplantae; phylum Streptophyta; class Magnoliopsida; order Malvales; family Malvaceae; genus Hibiscus; species Hibiscus trionum. The sequence continues at coordinate 6,301,685 of BSYR01000016.1, forward strand.
ATTTTAAAACTATCTAGATTTTTTTAATAATTTTTTATAATTATATTGGACTTTTAAACAATTTTAGCACACTTTTTATTTTTATAAATTCTATAATTTTTGAATTTGTAAATAATTTATAAAGTTTTTTTATAATTTTATTAAAATTTTATATATTTGACTCGTGATTAAATAAACTATCAAACATAAAAAAATCAATCAAGTTCCTTATGGACTTTTTAACTAATTAACATCACAAATTCCTAATTAAATTATGTGAAAACATCTAGGGTTTTTTTTTATAAAAAAATTAAAAACTAGGTTCAAATTTTTAATAAAATACAGAGATTAGATCTAACTTAATCCTTTTTTTAATTTTAGATCACTACATAATACATATGATTAGATTCAAATGCATGCCAGAGTTATCCATCTGTAAATTAAGTGCATAATATAAAACTGGATTATGAATTTAATAATTCCCAGTTTGGCGAAGATTAATCCCAAAATTTGGTTGAAAAGCATCATAGATAGAACCAACTTGCACAATTTCACCCAATTAATAACTCTAATTCTATATATTTTATGAACAATAAGATTAGATGCAGCGCCGGAGGTACGGGAAAGCAAGGAGAAGGCTTCGCTGCATGGTTGCCGAGTCCTGAGACTTGAGGCCGATGCGAAATTCAAAACAGGAGCTGCCATTTTCTCTGCATTTGCACTGAATTGTTATAAATAATTAACGGTGTGATCGAAGTGAGGGGAAAAGAGGGCGGTGGAGTAGGGAGGGGGGATGAAAGGTGGGAGTGGCGGTGGCGGAATTGCTCCCGCGAAGCGCCGGTGGAGAGGTCTGGCCATTGCGGTCCTCTTCCTTGTCTTCCTCTCAATGCTTGTTCCGCTTGGATTTTTGCTTGGCGTACACAATGGCTTTCACTCTACAGGTGCCACTAGCCCACTCTATCAATCTTACACTTAGATCTGTTTTCGATTAGGGCATCTGCAGAATTGGAGTTCTAGATCTAGGATTCCTTCAATCTTTTCTTTTCTTTTGCGTTTCCTTTTTGCTTAATTTTGGCGCATTCTATTACTCCATGTTTCTACTTCAGTGCTTGCTTGTTTGTTTATCAGCAAAGGAACCAGATCTCCGATGCTTAATTTTGGCTCATTCTATTACTCCATGTTTCCTTTTTCCTTAATTTTGGCTCATTTCGTTTTATTTGCAGGACATATGGCAATTCGACACCCTTCACCTTCGGTAAGCATTTCATTATTTGTCCGTTCCATTTTCTGGCATTCACTCTGTTTATCTTCATGCACTTCCTTTCGTGTTACATTCTTGCCTGTATGCTCTTTCAGGTTATGATCTCTATTGAACACAAATCCTTTTAATTTCCGGCCTCCCTAATTTTGGTTGCAATTTTTTTTTTCAATTACATCTATATGGTGCTTAGATTAGTTTTCGTTTCTTGATTCTCAAATGCAAAAACGCTTTATCCAAAAAAAAAGAAAAGATCCGTAAACAATTATTCATGTTTTAATTTTCTTTACAGGGTGATCGCTCAAGGCATATAGATAATATTGTGAGAAAATTAGGACCTACTCTACCAAAGGTTGGTTTCTAATGGCACTCCTCTATGTCTCTGATTTTCTCTCTCCTGCAATATGATGGATTTATCTTTTACCTTCCCTCCACTTGCCCTATAATTTATGATTTGTGTTGATAATGGCAAATTATTTGCAACAATTACAAATGGAAGATCAGACAGCTATATCCTTGTGTAGTTATGCGAGATGACTTATACAGTTTAAGTGTAACTGGGTTTTTTTAATAGAATTGATAGAGACCATTTAACACGTCTAGACATCTTATATGGGGGGCTAATAAATGGCTCCGTCCCTGACTGGTCAATAAGATGTGTCTTATAATGGAATGTAACTCCTGAATGATATTAAGGGAAGCGTGAATGGGAAATTAAGGAAGAAAATTGTTTAGGTTATTGGAGACAGACATTACTTGCTATAATAAGAACGTTCTTTTCACCTCCTGATTGGTATTTAGTAGTGTTTTTAAAAATATCAACAGAATGCTATTGCTACCATGGGACCACTTTAAGAATGCTAAAAAATGAACTAATCTTTTCAACTGTGTATGAAGTTAAATTACTATGTCATATTTCAAAATAGAATAATATTATGTTTGGTTTTCTATTTGGGAAAATAAAACAAGAAAATTAGGGTGCCAATGAAGGTGAAAGATGATATGCTGTCATGCAATTGTTTTAGAGAAATAATTCTAATTTTAGTGAGAGATTATATTATGTATTAAGATGTTGCAGCTTCAGTTCTTACAATCAATCTTAGCCTTTTTGAAGTTTCACTTCCTTGAGTAGAAATTTCACAGGCCCAAAATTATATGAAGAGCCATTTGCATTTGTCTTTCTTGTTACTCTTTTTATTGCAAACTAAGTACTTGCTCTCTTTTTTATAACTATTGTCCCTAGAGAGAATTTTGATAAGTGGTTCTATAATCTATCCCAAGGAGTATAAAAAAGATAGATAGATCCTATCATATAAATGGTTAGAACCTGCAGGGATGAAGCTATGTATAGGTTGATATTTTGGTATAATAGCATTTGAGGTCCGTTTTAGTTTAAATATGTGTCAAATAATGTCTTTGCCCCTCCTAAATTTTAAATTTAAGCCTTAATAAACTCTTGCCCCTCCTATTCTAATGCTATATCCTAGCTCCGTCCCTGGCAACCTGGGCTCCGTTCCTTGTCTTTTATCTATGCCAGAAAATTTCCCCTAGGACCATTGAGCTAAGCAAATATGCAGGCAACATAGGCTTGCTTATGCACTTTGCTCAAAATTATAAATTTAGCAGATAGAAATCTGAGATTCACATTCTTGTTCACTTAGGACCATTTCAAGAACTCTCTAAAGCAAGGACTTGAATTGTTCAGTGAGCATGTTTATTCAATAACATAGTATGAATATGGTAAGCTCCATATTCATTTTCATATAAACTAAGGTTCAGGTTTATTTTCCTTCTGTCTTCCCCTTCTTTTTATTCTGTCCTCTCCTTTTTTTAAAGTAAAAAAAAAATCTTCTCATGTTTTGGAGAAACTGAAAGATTCTAGTAGCAGTGTATGCCATGTTTTGTATCTGTTGAAGGGAAAAAGAAAATATTTCCTAATTGTGTTGTCTAGCTTTGCTAGTGTATTGTCTTGGACCTCTTTGGTATTGTACTAAAACTTGTGGTTACATCCTAAATTTACAAAGATCCCCGTAATTTGAGTTTCTCTTGGATTTACACATATTTGTAGTTGCATCTCTTTCTATTATATGATATCCTTTCATTTGTAATCTAATGTGAATACCCTGACTTTACATGCAGTTATTGATTAAGCATTGTAATCATTTTGCTGAACCTTTATGTGGCATGATATTAAAAGTACACGTGTTCTAAGTTTCCGGTTACTCCTGATTAGGCTTATAAAATTCCTCGTTTGTGTGTACAGATTGCCTTTAGTCTTTACAGCCATACTGCAGTGGCCTAGGATTGTATACATGTTCTAGTTTAACCTATTTTTATTCTTTTTGAAGGATATTCTTAGAGGGTTTGTAAATGAAGCTAAAAATGATACCAGCAGTAGAAATGCCACACCCAAATTTCAGCAGCAAAAAAGTATGGTTCTACTCGTATTTTTAAACTGTGCCCCAGATAATTTTTCATGCTCTTTTATTGGAGTCGGGTTTGAATCCACTTTCTTTTAATGTTCTACAGGAATTCCAATTCCGCCTCAAGTTGTTATGCAACCAATTACCAATAAAAATGTATGCATATTGCTTAAAAGTTTGTTCTTTTTAGTATAACATTTTAGTGCCTATAATATAACATCTCGAGATAATTTTACTTTCTCTCACAGACTAGTGATGTTCATGGTAAAGCGAGAACAAAGGCTGGTGTTGATGAAAGTAGGGGATTATGTGAGTTGAAATATGGGAGCTACTGCATTTGGCATGAAGAAAATAGGGAAGCAATGCAAGATTCCATGGTGAAGAAATTGAAGGATCAACTTTTTGTGGCCAGGGCATATTTTCCTAGTGTTGCAAAAATGCCAACCCAGAACAAGTTGTCTGGTGAACTGAAACAAAATATTCAGGAATTTGAGCGTTTCCTTAGTGAAAGTACTACAGATGCTGATCTTCCCCGAGAGTAAGTTATGAATGGCATTATATAATTCCATGGATAAGGCTAAGTTTACAGGTTTATAGCATGAGGTTACTGACCCATTTACTAACTAGAAATTTTAGTTTACATAAAAATTTTGTACTCCCCCTGTTTCAAAATGAAGGTCCACTATAGCACAAAGCTTTAGGGTGTTTTGTCCCTTAGTTTTCAAATTTTGTCCTTCAAATGTTATTAAAGCTAGAGGGGCCATGTTAAGTTTGCATTTCGGTGAGGGAAACATTGGAAAAATGTATTCCAGTTAGGGGAAGTGGACAACATATTGAAATATCCTAAAATGGTAAAACTGAACATACAATTTGAAACAAATATAATATATGGATGTTTTTCCTTCCCTTCATGCCATATTAGATGTTTATCTTTCACCTGATATTTTAATGTGCTGCATCTGATAGAACTCTGACACCTTTATGGTTTTTGGATATCTCTCGTAAGTGTTCCTGATCACTTGATATAGCTTTGGTGTTGTTACTTAGTACTCAGTCAAGCAGCTCTGACAAGCAGTATGAGTTGAACTTTCTGTTAAACTTATTATTACTAATTCTAGTTCCTAAAGATATCACAGTGGGTCCAACATCTTGGTGGGTAATGCTGTGTGCTTTGGTCAAGCGATTTTAGTAGACTAGTCAGATGAATAGTGGTCACAGTATTCCTCTGTTGTTTTAGCTAGCGATAATATTCCTATTTCTTACATAAGCACCCGAGTGGTTGTTACTGGTCTGTATCAGGATTCAGAAGAAGTCACAAAGGATGGAAGCTGCGATAGCAAGGGCCAAATCAGTTACTTTGGATTGTAATAACGTTGACAAGAAATTGAGACAAATATTTGACTTGACTGAGGATGAAGCCAACTTCCACATGAAGCAGAGTGCCTTTCTCTACCAACTTGCTGTTCAGACAATGCCCAAGAGCCTGCACTGCCTTTCTATGAGGCTAACTGTGGAATATTTCAGAGACCATTCGTTTGATAAGGATCTTTCTGAGAAATATTCTGATCCCACATTGCAACATTATGTTATATTCTCCAATAATGTCATTGCATCATCGGTTGTAATAAACTCAACTGTTATGCATGCAAGAGTATGTTCTAGTTTTTCTTTGACCTCATTTCATTGTTTAGTACCGAAGTTGTACTAGTGTCACTGACCGGTTATCCTGCATATTTCAGGACAGTGTAAACCAGGTTTTTCATGTGCTGACTGATGGACAGAATTACTATGCAATGAAACTTTGGTTCTTCAGGAATACTTTTAAGGATGCTGTTGTTCAGGTGCTGAATATTGAAGATCTTAATCCAGCTCTATCTCACCTGACATTACCTGTGGAGTTTCGAGTTTCCTTTCACAGCAATGATAATGCACCAGCAATACATAATCATGTATCTATTTTTTCTCATTCTCATTATCTTCTTCCTGAGATATTCAAAAACTTGGAGAAAGTTGTGGTTCTGGATGATGATGTTGTTGTTCAGCAAGACTTGTCAGCACTATGGAGCCTCAACATGGGAGGGAAAGTGGTTGCTGCTGTACAAATTTGCTCGGTAAGAATGGAACAGCTGCGGAGTTATTTGGGTGAACACAGCTTCAAAAAAAATTCTTGTTCTTGGATGTCAGGATTGAATGTAATTGATCTGGCCAGGTGGAGAGACCTACACATCTCTGAAACTTACTGGAAGTTCGTGAAAGAGGTATGGTAATGCTGGATAATATCTCTTTTCAGTTTGATTAATGTGCACGACTCGGATTAATATGACATTAATTACATTACATGGTATGAAATCAACCTGCAACTTGAATACTTTATTATGGTGTTTGTATATTATAGTGCAGCTTTTCATGCCATTAGAATTTAGAAATTAGGTATTTATCAACTCATGAGCAGTAAATAGTTTTGAAATCACTGGAGCTTAAAATGTTTAAAATATCTGCTGGTTTTGATTTCATTTCATATGTGTGAACCGCAGGTCACCATGAAAGAGGGATCGGCTTTGCTTGCAAGCTTGCTTACATTTCAGGACCAAATATATGTTCTCGACAGCAGGTGGGTTGTATCGGGCCTTGGTCATGACTATGGACTCGATATTGAAAGCATCAAGAAAGCTGCAGTGTTGCACTATAACGGGAATATGAAACCTTGGCTTGAGCTGGGAATTCCGAAATACAAGGTTTACTGGAAGAAGTTTCTGAACCACGGCGATCAATATCTGAGTGAGTGCAATGTAAATCGATAACGAGCTGGTGCCGAGGTCGAGTCCTCGGAGAGATTGGGAGCTCAAGGACCTAAGTGGTGAAAATTTTGAGATTGAGCTAGAATTTTGAAGGGGGCATTAGATGGCAACAAAGTGTGGCTGGGCCAACCTTGAGCTTCACGGGTGCATGTTTCTGATCTTTATTTTTTATATTTTTTTATTGTTTTAAAAATTTGTTTCATTTATCTGCTCCTCCTAACAGTGAAAGTAATTAATTTGAGGAACCCTAACAAATAATGAGTTATATACTTATATATATAGAGAGAGGGAAGAGGGATTTTCCTTTTTGTTTTAAAAATTTGTTTAGTTTGCAAGTAAAACACGTGTCAATTAATTAGTTTGCAAGTAAAATTTCAATTTGATCTAGTTTTAAATAATTCTTTTTTATTATTTTAATCTCAAATAAAAAATTATAAATAAAACTCAATTCAACTGAGATGTAATTTTCAACTCATACTTTTTAACCCATTTTCTTGACAAAAATGGGCATTTTAAGATTCCCACACATAAAAAAGAAATGTTTACGTTTTTTTTACTTATAATTAATCTTAAACATCGATTTTCATTAATCCAACAATTCAGAAAACACATAAAATTCTTAAGTTCGCCAAGAATCATAAGAAAAATGAACCTCACGGGCATGAAGAATTATGTCCCACACATGCTTAGTAAAAGAACAATAACCATGCTGTCAAGAATAACCAACCATGCTGTAAACAAAACAATATGCGAATTTGAAGATTCAATGAGTACGGAATTAGATCATCAATATATATGACAATTTAAAATTTTCAGAGCGTACGACTGATTTCAACACCCTTCGATCCATCCCGTAAACGAAAGACCGGGAAAGTTAATCCGCCCAAAATCATGTAATAAATTTTTAAAAGAATCCATAATAATAATCTAGATGATAGTTGATTGCTAGAACTGCAACCTGCACTGAAAAAAAATATTTTTCTTAGTTAATGATGGACAAAAAAAGGTGTATGCACAATTAAACATACACAAATCCTTCAGAAAAAGAAAAGAGTAAATGAAATATACAGAGTCCTTTCTTCCTAATTCACCCTCCAAAAATTATAAACCATAATAAGAAGAAAAAAAAGACAAAGAAGTGAGTTCAAATCAAACCATGTTACAAAATTCGATTAACAAAATATAAATGTAAAAAAAAAAACTATATTTGGTCAGAAGACACCGGAGGTGTACTTGTTCTTGCATCCTGTGTTTCTCTTCCATGATCAGTTCCTGAGTTGGTGGCATCGTCTGCTTCCTGAGGCGGACTAGAGATATCTAAGGTTCCCTCCTCTGTAATTGTCGAGAGAGGGCCATGCTCCGCCACCACAGACGGTGAGGTCGGCGACTCGCAAAGCATTTTTGAATAAGGGAAGTGAATTGGATGTCCCACTTCTGTAACTTGTTCAGCCCCTTCATCCAAGTACAATACATCCTGCATGCTCAGTTGGTGATACTCAACTATTTCCATTAGGAACCTGTTCTCTCTTGCGTATATCGAGTTCTCGTGCGCCAAACGTGCCTTTTCTGCCAACAGGCTCTCCAGTTGCACCCGAATCTGATACGATCACGGTTAAGATTTAATTGTTGCTATACTTCTACATGCCAAATATGAGGTATACATGTATGTATGTGTGTGTGTATGTATGTACCAAATCATCGTCTGCAGGGTTATCCCCTTTCTCCCTACACTCCCGAAGGATCTTATTCTCCTCTTCTAGTTGAGCACATCGTTCCTTTGCGAATGCCAAATCCGCTTTAGCGGATTTCAGCTCCCGGAGCAGCAGTTTTGCTTTTGCAGCTGTGGCCATTGCAACCTGTCAAGCCAAATCTCATACATTTCAGTTGACATGAACATATTAATCGCCTCGTACCGTCGTACTTAATCCACTTGTGTTTCTAGCGTAATGCAAAACTTCTATGCAATGTCCTATAATGCAACTTACATCTAACCATGTTATGGAAATAAGAATAACTTAAAAGGTACTAAAATCTATGCTTTCACTATATGATTCAATGAGGCACGAGTCTGCCACCGTACGTCACGAGATGCCTTGAGCTGGTTATCATTGTTGGTTTGATTGTGGAGCTGTGTTGGTTGCTGCGACGCGGTATTGAGAACGGCAGCCTGGTTTTCTGCCTTGGGACTGCTCCCTTTCCGCCTGATTTTAAGATTGCGCGTTTCTTGGATAATATCATGCGTTTTACTTCTGACTATCGTTCGACCTTCCTGCAAAAGTAGCATTCAGTATGTTCACTAATTCAGAGTAGGTGAAAAACAATAAAAGCACTCGAGTTTCTGATGGTCTCACCTCGAAAGCCTTTTCAAATGTGTCACCAATGTGATTAAGGGAAGTGTTGAGCTTATCCAAGCCCCTTCGTATTCGAGGACTGTCGATTCTTCGAAGTCCATCAGTTGGCTGTTGGTTCTGCTATTCACAAGGTCAAGTTCATGCAAATTTTGAACATACATACATACATTGGATGTATATCATAATCGAAGTGTATTAGTGTAAGGTCCATAATTTTCCTCTCAGGATAGGCTGTTTAGCCCCAACCAACAAAGAATTAAACAAAAAACATGAGTCACCTGGCCATGGGAAGTTGTTGAGGCATCGAACGTATGCGGTGATCCCACACTGCCAGGCGTGTCCGTTTCGTGAGGCGAAGAGAGGTCATCGTCTTCCTCGAGAATGGCTTTGGCTTTTCGAGCAAGAACACCCCAGAATCCTTTGGAATCACTTCTTAAATCTTCAAAGGCATTGAACCCCTACAATTAGGAATTAGACAACATGAAAACAAGAACAGGGTTCCACAATATAGGCACATCAAAATCGACTAAATCGAGCATGTGGTGACAATTCTGATCAAAACACCAAGAACATCATATACTACAAAACAGATCTTATTTTCTGATCAAAACATATGGTAAAATGAAATGAAATAAGATATGATAAAAAGGGTATTGAGAGAAAAAACCTTAGATGTAGCAGAGAAAGAAAGGGAGGAGGTTAATGCTTTGGCTTTGAATTCGTCGTCGTTGTCGCCGGATATCGGTGAACGGACGATCTCTTCCTTGAACGTGGCCGATTTGGTTATTGTCCTTCTCCTATATGCCATTTCAATTCTTTCTTCTTCTTCTTCTTCTTCTTCTCTTCTTTGTGTCTTGTTTATTTTGGTGGTAGCAGACAATTGGATTGGCAAAACATTTCTTCTTTTTTGCGTTAACCAACTTCCCCTCCTTTTTTAACCAACCAGATCAAAATAAAAATGGACCAAACATAAGTTCTTGGCATTGGCTTTTGATTTTTTGCTTTGTGTGGAGAAATAATTTGAGTTGGCCGAGTGAGGTGGCGTGTTACTTGTGTTTTAAGCCACCCCACCTTCTCCTTTTGGTTTGCCTTTTATTTTCATAATTTCTCTTTATAGTTGTAATATCTGTCTCCCACTTTTTATTTTTCGGTTTTTTTTATTATTTAACTATCGATATCTAATTTATTGATTGATTAATCCGGATCGGGTACTAGATTTATTATGGGACAATCCTTCCAATTTAATTTGATTCATTCACAACGTCACAATTCGAACCCTAACCTTGTTTAAAGAATATAGTGTCTTATCCCATGACCAATGTCATCTTTGGGCATACACAAAAGGGGCACCCGCCCAGGGCACAATTTTTTTTTTAATAATCAATATTATGGTTTAATTTTTTAATACTTATTATTATGAGTTACTTTTAAAATTTAATTTGTCTAATATTTATTATTAGGGCCCCAATTTTTTAACACTTGTTATTAGAGGTCTAATTTTTTAACACTCGCTATTAGAGTTTAATTTTTTTTCTTAATATTTGTTATTATGAGTCTACTCTTAAGAGTTATTTTTTAATATTTGTTATTAGGGATGCAATTTTTTAACACTTGTTATTATGGGCCTACTTCTAAAAATCAATTTTCCAATATTTGTTATTAGGGGTCCAATTTTCTCTCAATACTTGTTATTAGTGATTTAATTTTTCAATACTTGTTATTATGGCCATAATTTTTCACTACTCGTTGTTAGGGACTCAATTTTTTTCCAATATTTGTTATTAGGGGTTTACTCTTAAAATTCATTTTTCATAATATTTTTTTATTCAGGGTCAAATTTTTCTCCATACTTGGTTTAGGGGCCTAATTTTTCCAACATTTATTATTAGGGACATACTCTTAAATTTTAATTTTCCCCAAAACTTGTTATTAGAGAGCCAAATTTTTTTCCAGTACTTGTTATTAGAGACATAATTTTCCCTCAATATTTTTTATTTAGGACTTTTAAAATTTAATTTTTATGATATTTGTTATTAGGGTTTCAATTTTTTCTCGATACTTGTTACTAGGGACATCATTTTTTTTCCAAATATTTGTTGTTACAAACATACTTTTAATTTTTTTTCAATACTTGTTAATGGAGACCCAATTTTTTTCCATAATACTTGTTATTAGTGACATACTTCTAAAATTCAAAATTTTATCAATACTTGTCAGGGGCCTAATTTTTACGTTCGCCCTAGGGCCACTAAAATCTCAGAAACGACTATGTCCACGACTAGCTGGTTGTTGATTTTTTTCTAGGCTAAAGGGTCAAATTTTCTCCTGTAGTAATTCGAAATCAGCAATGTTGTCCCTACTTTTTTTCTCCGTAATTTTGCCCTCAAAGTCAGTTAATTGCAGTAATATTGCCCTTTGACCGACGTTGACCATTAAAGTGCTGACATGACAGTTAACGATGTAGTCATTATGCAATTTTGCCCTCGAAGTCATTCAATTGCAACAATTTTGCCCTCGGTTTATTTAGTTTTTGAATAAAATTGGATAAATAATTTAGTTTTTCGAGTTGTACTTTTACAAATAGAATATATGAAAAATCGATTAATAAATTGGTGAAAATATCCTTTGGGTCCTTGCTAATTTTAAAAATAAGCAAAGTGAGAACTCTCACAAAAAAATCAAAGTATTCTTCAATTTTTTAAAAATATATAAACTTAATAAAAATAAATAAGATATTCAAAAAAATATTGAAAATAAAAACTAATACAAAAATTAAAACGCATTAGGAATTATAAAATATAAAAATATAAATATAAAAAATTTTAAAATATTTATAAAGTATTGAAAATGAACAATTTCATCAAATGATAATTTGTAAATATAAAAAAATCAAAATTGATGTAGAAAAGTGAAAGAAAGTTTGGTAAAATTGTTCAGTTTTTAATATTAAATACTTTTTAATTTTAATATTTATATTTTATAATTTTATAATTTCTAATACATTTTAATTTTTATATTAGTTTTTATTTTCAATAATTTTTTGAATATCTTTTTTATTTTTATTAAGTTTATGGGTTTTTTTAAAAAAAAAATTGATGTATGTTTTGATTTTTTGTGAGAGTTCTCACTTTTCTTATTTTAAAAATTACTAGGGACCCAAAGGATATTTATACCAATTTATTAATCAATTTTTATATATTCTGTTTGTAAAAGTTCAACTCGAAAAACTAAATTATTTATCCAATTTTATTCAAAAATTAAATAAGTCGAGGGCAAAATTGCTGCAATTAAATGACTTTGAGAACAAAATTACATGACTAAATTCACCGTTAACTGCAACGTCAGTATTTTAACAATAAACATCAGTCAAAGGGCAACATTGCTGCAATTGACTAACTTTAAGAGCAAAATTACATGAAAAAAATGACAACATTACTGATTTTGAATTACTACAGGGACAAATTTAACTCTTTAACATTTTTTCTAACATAAAATTTTTCACTTGTCATTATTGGTTTGTAAAGGTTAAATAGTATTTAACCGTGTATATTTTATTATAGTATTAATAATTATATATTAAAACATTTTGTATCCATAAATATATGATATTAAATATGTTTGTAGATAAAATTTATAGATCTCATTACACCTTGCACGAGAATTGTAAAGAGGTACAATGAATTACGAAATTTTTATGCATCAAAGCTGCGATTACTAAATTATTTATGGCCACTTATTATTGAGACTCAACCTATTGTGCTTACACAGAAACATGAACTCGAAACTTACTTAAACGATACTAAACTGCTTATTATTTAGATTAATCCTAGTGGGCTGAGACAACATTAATAATGTTTAGTCAACGCATAATGCATCAATAGATGGAAGCATACAACTGATCTCATAAGCTGAGATATGTAATAGTAGGTTATAGAATTAATTTGTTGACTTTTTTTTATTAATATGTTAAGGGATAATTAACTTTCAACCTAAGAATCTATTAGAAAAAACTTTCAACCTATTAATATGTTAAGGGATAATTAATATCTCGCAATTTCTCCTTTTTCATTTTTCTTTCTCACAAAAACCCATTTATACATCACAGGTTTTACACCTTCCGATGTACGGACTACATGCCCGAATACTTCTCTTTTTGATAGAGATTTTAGTTCCGCTTCAATTGCCTCTTTCCATTTTGGCCAATCATCTCTTTGCTTACATTGTTCAATTGACAATGGTTCATGATCCACATTATCATTCAAAATCTCTAGTGCTATATTGCATGCAAAAGTATTATCGACGTCGATTTTGTTTCGGTTCCACTTGTTACCAGACATGACATAATTTATTGAGATCTCATCATTATCAGGTACCTGATTCATGTCTAATGTCTCTTTTGGAGACCTTTTAATCTCTTCTCGAGATTTTTCATAATCCATTGATTCCTCGATTAGACCATCACATGATATAGCTCCTTTTCTTTTTCGAGGATTTTTATCTTTGGAACCTACTGGTCTACCACGCTTCATGCGTGCGTTTGACTCATTAGCAACTAGAGTTTGTCCTTCTGGGACATCAATCTTAATCGGAGCATTCACAGCTGGTATATGTGACTTAGTCACTTTTTTACGGTCAACGAAAGCATCTGGCAATTGATTTGCTAAGTTTTGCAAATGAATTATCCTTTGAACTTCTAGTTCACATTATTGGGTACGTGGATCAAAATGAGATAACGATAATTCATTCTAACTTATTTCTTTTCCCAGCTGTTTATTTTCTCCCCCTAATGTTGGGAAAACCGACTCATTAAAATGACAATCGGCAAATCGAGCTGTAAATAAATTCCCCGTCATAGGCTCAAGATATTTAACTATCGAAGGGGATTCAAAACCGAGATATATTCCCAACCTCCTTTGAGGACCCATCTTTGTGCGTTGTGGTGGAGCAATCGGAACATATACCGCACATCCAAAAATTCTAAGATGGGAAATATTTGGTTCCTGACCAAAAACCATTTGTAATGGGGAGATATTATGATAACTTACATGCTTGATGCGAATCAATGATGCTGCATGTAAAATGGCATGTCCCCATGCAGAAATCGGTAGTTTTGACTTCATTAGTAACGGTCTTGCAATTAATTGAAGTCGTTTGATAAAGGACTCTGCAAGACCATTTTGTGTATGAACATGCCCTACAGGGTGTTCAACACTTATTCCAATCGACATGCAAAAATCATCAAAACTCTGAGAAGTAAATTCACCAGCATTATCAAGACGAATTGTCTTTATAGGGGAATCTGGAAAATGTGCTCGTAATTTTATCAACTGAGCAAGTAACCTCGCAAATGCCAAGTTGCGGGTTGATAGCAAGGATACATGTGACCATCTAGTCTATGCATCGATTAAAACTAGAAAATATCTAAATGGTCCACAAGAAGGGTGTATAGGCCCACATATATCACCATGTATTCGTTCCAGAAAATTAATAGACTCATAATTTACTTTAGCTAGCGATGGTCGAATAATTAGTTTGCCTTGAGAACAAGCATCACATGAAAAGGCATTACTTTGAAGAATCTGTTGGTTCTTCAATGAGTGACCACATGAATTGTCGATAATTTTTCGCATCATAATCGAACCGGGATGGCCTAACCGGTCATGCCAAATAATAAAGTTATCAGTAAACTTATAGTTTACAATAGCATGTGCTTCAATTGCACTGATTCTTGTGTAGTACAATCCGGATGACAGTGCATGTAATTTTTCTAAAACTTTCTTATTGCCTTGAGTTATACTTGTAATATAGAGATATTTTGTATTTCCTTGGCAACTACTCTCAATATGATATCCATTATTGCGAATATCTTTAAAACTTAATAAGTTTCTTTGCGACTTTGGAGAGTATAGCGCATTATGAATATGGAATAGAGTTCCATTTGGCAATAACATATTTGTTTTTCCGGAGCCTTCTATAATATTAGCACTTCCGAATATAGTACTCACATTATTCTCTTGCATTGTTAAATGGGAAATTTTTTTTGTGTGTTTAAGTATAGTATGAGTACTTGCACTGTCCGCTAAGCATAAATCATCACCATTTTTGGCGGATTGTATTTGAGACGGAATCATATTCTTCAAAGAAAAATAAAATAAAATAAATATTAAAAAAATATTGAAAATATAAATTAAATAAATAACATCCATAATTTTTATTCTTTATTTATATAATTCCTAATAAAATATTATATCTTTCTAACAAACTTTTCCTAAAATAATAATAAACATAAACAAAACAAAAAAAAATCAAGTATTCTTCTCAGGGGAAATGAGGAAATCATTAACATCTATATCTGTAAAGCCATAATCGCCATTGCTAGTGCCAGTAATGTCATAATCATCTTTGCCAAGGCCATACTCATCTTTGTAATTGATATAAACAAAATTTGTTTCAACTTTCTTTCCTTTACCATTGATTGACTGTTGGTAAAGATCCACAAGATGCTTTGGCACACGACAAGCACGGGCCCAATGATTTAAGCTGCCACATCGATGACACATAGATTCCTCTTTCTTGGATTGATCTTTTGCACTATTGTCATCTTTATTGTTCCACTTACGGTTGGTATAGTTATTTTTAAAACGACCACCTCGCCTATGTCCTCGACCGTGACTACGACCACGACCACGCCCATAGTTATGACCACGATAGTTGGTGTAACCTTTATTTCTTCCGCTATAAAATGTCGCATTCGCTTCAGGGAATGGAGCGGAGCCAGTTGGGCGATATTCATGATTCTTCATCAATAGCTCATTGTTTTGCTCAGCCACAAGAAGGCAAGAAATTAACTCAGAATATTTCTTAAAGCCCTTTTCTCGATATTGTGTCTGAAGGACAACATTGTTTGCATGAAAAGTGGAGTATGTTTTCTCTAACATATCCTCGTCAGTAATAATTTGACCACATAACTTCAATTGTGAAGTAATACGAAACATAGCAGAGTTATACTCGCTTACTGATTTAAAATCTTGCAATCTCAGATGCAACCAGTCATATCGAGCTTTAGGCAGAATAAAAGTTTTCTGGTGGTCATATCGTTCCTTTAGATTATTCCAAAGAATAAGAGGATCTTTCACCGTTAAATATTCTGATTTCAACCCCTCATGGAGGTGACGGCGAAGGAGTATCATGGCTTTGGCCTTATTTTGGGCAGATTCTGCATTCCCCTCTTTAATGGTATTTCCTAGACCATTAGCATCTAGGTGTATTTCGGCATCTAAGATCCAGGATAAATAATTCTTTCCGGAAATATCAAGAGCCACAAACTCAATCTTTGCAAGATTTGCCATTGATGTACTATAAAAAATAAACAATCAAATTAGATTAATTATAAATTAATATATATATATAATCAAAAAACAACAGAAAGAAGATTTAATCCTCATACGTGGCATTGTTATACCTGTTCACAAGGTCATTTAAAAACCTCCTTTGAGACCAGTAGCCTCGCAGAACGGGATGTCCAGCCAATTATACTCGGATTAAACTATTAAAACAAATAACATATAAATTCATTGTATATACGCATGGTATGAATTAAAACAAACCAACATATAATTTATAATAACCAAACATGGCAAATTAAAACAAAATATTAAACAAAATAAATAACAACAAGTTGGATTAATTAAGAAAAATATTATTATTTGTTATATAATAGAAGTCATAAATACCAACAGACGGATGATAACATACGGATGATAACAGACGGATAATTAAGTAAATATTAAACAAAACTTATTACTCTCCTTTAATACCAGCGAACAACAATTTTATCATTATAGGTATGACTTTGTTAGCTTATATTAATTAAATTGATTAATAACAAAATAAATAACAACACATGGATGATAACATAAGCAAGAAATTAACTATATATTGTTTTAATTTATTATTGTATATATATTATTTTATAAATTGAAATATATAAGATGGAAAAAGAATATACCAGATAAATCTTTGGAGAAGCTTGATTTGTAACTAAAATCTTCTGAGCAAACTCGTGCTGATAACGTGTTGTGAATAATGTGAAAACAAGAACAAGAAGAAATAGGAACAAAATAAGATGAGAGAAAAGAAAGAGATTTGTATTATTCTGAATATTGACTTGTGTACAATGCCTTGAGTAAATCATCTATTTATAGGCATAAGAAGTACATAATACATTAAACTCTAATTAATGTAGATAATAATCCTAATGATAAAATAATTCAAATCTCCTTTGATAAAGTCCTTATCATGATAGACATCTACATAGATAAATATTCATAACAATAGATGCATAATAACATTTTTATGTAATTACTTCTATTCAATTTATTAATTTTATTATGGGACAACTCTCTAAATCTATCTTACTTCTATTAAAAAAATTTACTTCTATTCAATCTATTCTTATATTTATATATGTATATACATTAATTTATTTTTATATTAATATAATATAATGAAATTTTTTCTATTCAAATATATATATATATAATAAAAAATTTATCTTTTTACCAAAAAAATATAAATGAAAACTATGTCACAGTTAAGTAAAGAGAATTAACTTTTATTTTTGCATAGTTCCTTAGAGAGGGGATATTTAAGGGAGGGAAGGGAAATTTTGCTTTTAAAGTATTGAACCCACAATTTAGAGGAGAGAGGAGTGTGTCCAGGGATGTCAGTCAGTCAGTGAGAAAGGTTTTGCGCGAGTTTGGCCCACTTCACATTCAATTGGGTAAGAATGGTTACAAGTTTCGCAGGTTGTGAGACGGGATGAAGATAAAAATTAAATTCGACGTGGGTGGTGGAGAAGGCGTGAATATGCCTTTGTACCCGCCACATGCCTACCCGCCTCGCATTATCCCCACCCACCCCAACACGTTTAAAATACCAGTTTGAATCAGAGTCAAATTTAAGATAATTTATATTGACTTATCTTGATATATATATATATACATAAATAAATAATATTTATGTTTATTGATTTTTTTCTTTATTGTTGCATGTCGTTAAGGCTTCTTTCTAAGGTTTGTTTTTTTCTTTTCAGTCCTCACAATAGGTATGTTATTCTCCTATTTTTTAATTTTATTTTTCTAATATTGTATGTTATTTAGATTCTATTGGTATTTGTTCTTATTTTTTAAAAAGTTGTTTTTTCATTGTTATTTTTTTTAGTTCTTTCTATATTGTTTATCAGTTACAACAATTGAAATATTATTTTACATGTTATTTGTGCTATTTTTTATTCTTTAAAAGAGGCTAGTATTTTTTTTAGTCCAAACTTTTGTGTTGTACAAAATTTAATTTCGTATATTATTATTTTTTTAAAAATGATGACAATCGAAATAATGTCACATATGTGGTGGGAATATGTATGACAAATATTTCATATTTTTTCATAAAAAATTGAATTTATTTTTTATTTAACTTATAATTATAAATATATTATATGAATATGTCATGAGGCGGGTTAAGAGAAAATTAGGTAGTTCTCCGGACCCACGTAGATGATAAGACAGAAATAATTTTAGTCTTACGGGTTACGGGATAGGCTTTCCCACAACCTCTTAAATCAGCAATAGCACCTAGAGAGAAATGCACATATTTTAATTCTTCGGTTTTCGAGATCATATATATTTTACACTGACGGTTGAAGGAACATGACGAGTGGGAACATCTTATCATCGGCCGGAAGAAAATTTCGAGTTTAGTTTTTTTTTAGGATGATGTCGGGTTTGAGTTTAAGGTGAAAAATATTTTATTTACCCGACTCGAAATAATAATTTTTTTTAATATTTAAGTATAATTGCTACAATGCCACTCACTATATATATATATATATATATATATATATATATATATATATATCAATTATCTCCCTATTTTATCTAATAAAAATAGAATAATTATTATAATGCTCCATCTTTACTTGTATTTTTTCAATTAGTTCTCTATTTTATCAAATAATAATGAAAAATAATAATTTTTATTTATGTCGGGTCGGGTTAGGTTCAGGTTCGAGTCGGGTTTGGATGGAAGTGTCAAATTTTTGGATCGGGTGCGAATCGGCCAAAAACCCGACCCATGGCCATCCCTACCCCATCCTTTTTCTTCCTTAATTAAGGTTGAGCGTTCGATCGAGCCGAGTAAAAAAATTTCAAGTTAACCAAATTTACGACACCTACTTTATGATTCAAATTTTTTCAAAGCGAGTAACCACCGTTCATCAACTAAATTAAATTTACATATAGTTTTAATATTCATTCCTGTTATTAATTGATTTTGAATAATCTAGCTTGTCTGTACTCTGTACAACGTTAAAAAGCATAAATCAGAGTTAAAAGAGGTTATTTAAAATACATATTCTATTAATATGTTTTGTATAGAGTTTTCTCATCGCTGGATCCGTGGCGCAATGGTAGCGCGTCTGACTCCAGATCAGAAGGTTGCGTGTTCGATTCACGTCGGGTTCAAATTCCCGTTTCCAAGCAAATCTTTTTGTCTCGAAACTACTATAATTTTCGACATTCATAAAAAAAAGGCCACTACAATTCCTCCATCTTTAGAGATAAGTCACCATCTTTTCTTCCTAACTTCGTCACTGGACTCTGGCTCTCCAATCCATAATCTCTTCTCCATATTTTTTTTTTGATAATTGTTGTAATATTATTATCCAAGAAGCAGTGAAAAACTGCTACAAGCCAACCCTATAATAACCCTTGGGCAGCCATTTTAAAGAATTCCCTAGGCAGTACAAATGTTTCTATTTACAGTATCTAATTTAGAGTTCGTATACTGTACTCTATTACAAACATTTACTCAATAATAATAATAATAATAATAATAATAATAATAATAATAAATCCTCACAAACTTACAGGATCACCCTTAGCCAATCATGTCATCGGTTTATGCAATCATTTTCGTTGAAGTGTTATACATATTCGGATAACGAAATAGAGATATTACTATTCAAGGTTTATATACATACTAATTTTCATACCCGACACTCACACTAAAAACTTAAAGTAATATAGATATATGCAAACTGAGATGGTATGGTGCAAACTGTTTTGGAAAGCTATTGACATGACTTGATAACTCGAACTTGGCTTGACAAACGCCGGGTCGAATTCAAGAAAAAGTAACAAAAATAGGTCCTAATCATACTTAAGAAGCAGATTCATCTTCAACATATAACAATGATTCAAGGGCATTTAGAAATTTTCTGACAACGTTGCATAGATAGACTTGAAGTTAATCAACCCTCCTCATATTCTGGAAAACATGTTGCATATAAATAAAGATATATCATCCGCTTTTTTATTAAAACCACTTGTTAAGTTTACTAGCAAACAAAGTTAATACTCTACAGTATAGAATACTATTTTTTTTCTCTTCAAGTTTTGTCCACCTCTATCCTCAACACCCTAAGTTTTCAATTTTCACCATGTTCTTCTTCATCTTCTATTTTATTTAGGATTATTTCCATAATGAAAATAATACTCAAATTCATTAATTTCTTGTTATACGTTACACTTTTCAAGAAAAACAAGAGTTTGGGTCAGGTCGGAAGGTGGTCAAAAATTAATCTCGTTTTATTGTGTTGTTATTCCTATGTCTCGTATAATAGTAAATGATAAAATTTTGATACACAGGCTGTATAATCACACAAGCATTTTAGTTTTAAGAGTTAGGTGTTTAGTTTAGGAGTTTAAGTTTTAGGGTTAGAATTTAAGGTATATAGTTTAGAGTTAAACTTTTAATTTTTATGGTTTATGGTTAGAAATTTATGATTTGAATTTTATAATGTAAATGTGTAAATTTGTATAAATTTTACACCTAATAAATTACATTTTGTTTTTAAAAAGATTTGAAATAATTATTAATCTCGAAAAAATATTATTCAGTAGACTTAAAACGAATAAAAATCCTTTGCCCCTTTTTGGTGCCTCTATTTATGAGAAATTATTAGATGGACACGACTCACCACGTCATCTATGATTAGGGTTGTAAAAACAAGTCAGGACCTGAAAACCTGCCTGAAACCTGCTCGAGTCAGAACCTGATTTGACCCGAGAATTCGATGATCCGAACCCGAACTGTAACTGACTGTTGCTGACCCGAACCCGAGTTGAACCTGTTACTGTAGCAACCGAACCCGATCTGTGTCCGACTGAAAACGACTCGAACCCGAATCTGACCTGGTAATTTTGACCTGAAACCCGACCTGCATCCGACTGAAACGAACCCGAACCTGAGACCGACCTGGCAAATTACCTGATATTATCCGACTGAAATGACCCGAGATCCGATTTTACCCGACCTGTTTTGAACCCGACCTGTTAATGGACCCGACCTGTTTTGAACCTGAACTGTTGTTGACCTGAACTAATGTAGACCTGGCTAAAAATGTTAAATAATTTAAAGTGTAAACTGTTCATTATAAACTTAATAATTTTTTAATAGATTATGTTAATTTCATTACTTAGAAAAATTTTATCTTCCATTATACTTAGAAAAATTTGTCTTAATTTGTAACTACATTATGTATAATAAAATTATATACTTAAAAATTTGTTTAAGTATAAAAATATATATTATGTATAATAAAATTATATACTTAAAAGATTTGTCTTAATTTTTACTAAATATATAATATATTAGTAATATATAGTTAATATAATATATTAAACTTACATACTTAAAAATTTGTTTAAGTATAAAAATATATATTATGTATAATAAAATTATACACTTATTATGCTTTATTACATAAAATATATTATGTTAACTTTATTATGTTCATAAACTTATTATGCTTTAACAAGTATAAGAAAATTAACATAACTACAAAATATAAGTTAGTATTATATCAATTGTATTTCAAATGATTAATCTAGATATAATTTGTTACTCAAACTGGTTAACTACTCTATTTTGTTAACTTAATCGGGTTAACTTCTTAAATTTGTTAACTTAAGCTGGATAACTATCATAATAATTAGTAATAGTTTGAGCCTTGGGCCTTTGGGCTCATATCCCACCTCCCATTTATTTTAGATGGGCCCCTAAAACCTATAATGTATAAATATAATATATATATATATATATATATATATATATATATAGGGATGGGATCAAGTTACATGGTGTAAAACTCATTTAGTTTTACACTAATTTAGGACCATTGGATGAGTGAAATGGATGGATGAGATTAACAGTAAAAAATGTGAAGATTATCACTTGGGAAAAAAAGGTAAGGAAATAATCTGAGCCATTAATAACCATCATCCAACGGTCCAAAAACTGTGTAAAAGTAATTAAGTTTTACACAGTGTAAGTTGATCCTAACCCATATATATATATATATATAAACTTATAACTTATAATTTATATAATAATTAATAATAAATAATAATTAGTAATAGTTTGGGCCTTTGGGCTCTTATCCCACCACCCATTTATTTTAGATGGGCCCCTAAAACCTATAATGTATAAATATAATATATATATATATATAAACTTATAACTTATAATAAATAATAATTAGTAATAGTTTGGGCCTTGGGCCTTTGGGCTCATATCCCACCACCCATTTATTTGAGATGGGCCCCTAAAACCTATAATATACATATATATAAACTTATAACTTATAAGTTATATAATAATTAATAATAAATAATAATTAGTAATAGTTTGGGCCTTGGGCCTTTGGGCTCTTATCCCACCACCCATTTATTTTAGATGGGCCCCTAAAACCTATAATGTATAAATATAATATATATATATATAAACATATAACTTATAATTTATATAATGTATTTATAATATAATAAATAATAATAAATAATAATTAGTAATAGTTTGGGTCTTGGGCCTTTGGGCTCATATCCCACCACCCATTTATTTGAGATGGGCCCCTAAAACCTACAATGTATATATATATAAACTTATAACTTATAAGTTATATAATGTATTTATAATATAATAATTAATAATAAATAATAATTAGTAATAGTTTGGGTCTTGGGCCTTTGGGCTCATATCCCACCACCCAATTATTTGAGATGGGCCCCTAAAACCTATAATGTATAAATATATATATAAACTTATAACTTATAAGTTATATAATGTATTTATAATATAATAATTAATAATAAATAATAATTAGTAATAGTTTGGGCCTTGGGCCTTTGGGCTCTTATCCCACCACCAATTTATTTTAGATGGGCCCCTAAAACCTATAATGTATAAATAAATATATATATATATATATATATATATATATATATATAAACTTATAACTTATAATTTATATAATGTGATAATAATATAATAAATAATAATAAATAATAATTAGTAATAGTTTGGGCCTAGGGCCTTTGGGCTCTTATCCCACCACCCATTTATTTGAGATGGGCCCCTAAAACCTATAATGTATAAATATATATATAAACTTATAACTTAGAAGTTATATAATGTATTTTTAATATAATAATTAATAATAAATAATAATTAGTAATAGTTTGTGCCTTGGGCCTTTGAGCTCTTATCCCACCACCCATTTATTTTAGATGGGGCCCTAAAACCTATATATATATATATATATATATATATATATATATATATATATATAACTTATAATTTATATAATGTATTTATAATCTAATAAATAATAATTAGTAATAGTTTGGGCCTTGGGCCTTTGGGCTCATATCCCACCACCCATTTATTTGAGATGGGCCCCTAAAACCTATAATGTATAAATATATATATAAACTTATAACTTATAACTTATATAATGTATTTATAATATAATAATTAATAATAAATAATAATTAGTAATAGTTTGGGCCTTGGGCCTTTGGGCTCTTATCCCACCACCCATTTATTTTAGATGGGCCCCTAAAACCTATAATGTATAAATATATATATATATATATATATATATATATATATATATATACTTATAACTTATAATTTATATAATGTATTTATAATATAATAAATAATAATTAGTAATAGTTTGGGCCTTGGGCCTTTAGGCTCATATCCCACCACCCATTTATTTTAGATGGGCCCCTAAAACCTATAATGTATAAATATAATATATATATATATATATATAAACTTATAACTTATAATTTATATAATAATTAATAATTAGTAATAGTTTGGGCCTTTGGGCTCTTATCCCACCACCCATTTATTTTAGATGGGCCCCTAAAACCTATAATGTATAAATATAATATATATATATATATATATATATATAAACTTATAACTTATAAGTTATATAATGTATTTATAATATAATAATTAATAATAAATAATAATTAGTAATAGTTTGGGCCTTGGGCCTTTGGGCTCATATCCCACCACCCATTTATTTGAGATGGGCCCGTAAAACCTATAATGTATAAATAATATATATATATATACATATAAACTTATAACTTATAAGTTATATAATGTATTTATAATATAATAATTAATAATAAATAGTAATAGTTTGGGCCTTGGTTCTTTGGGCTCATATCCCACCACCCATTTATAATAATTAATAATATCAATAATAAATAATAATTATTAATTGTTGGGCTTTGGACTAAATATTTTAGATGGGCTAAATATAATAATTAATAATAATTATTAATTGTTGGGCTTTGGGCTAAAAATTTTAGATGGGCTAAATATTTTGTAGCCCTTTGAATTTTAGATGGGCTAAATATTTTGTGGCCCTTTAAATTTTAAATGTTTTTCATTTAAGTCCTTTAAGTTTTAGTTCAATTCAATTGAGTTCAATTCAATTTATGTATTTAAATACATATATAAATACATATATTTTATAATTTTATAAATACATATATTTATATATATATATATATATACATATATTTTATATGTATATTTATGTATTTATATACATATATACACACACACACACACACACACATATATATATATATATGTACATTATATTTTATATATTAACATACATATATTTGTATAATATGTATTAATTATTATGTATGATATGTTATATGTATAATGTGTTAATAATTTAATATATACATATGTTTGTAATATATATACATGTATGTTGTTAGTATCATAGTATGTATTATGTATATACATATACATGTATTTATGTATAATACATCACATATACATAAATACATACATGTTTGTATAATATATAATTATATATTGTAATTTATATACATGTGAATACATAAAAATACATATATATACACATAATCACATATATCTATACTTATAAAGTTATTATAATAATTAATAAGTTATATTATATTATAATAATTAATAAATAATATTAAATTATAATATATATGGGCGGGAAAATTTATTTTGAAACCGCTCAATTCCCAAATTGAATTTCAATTTGGGGTAAATTATAAATAAAGCCCTTTATATTATATAAGTTTTTTATTCAAGTCCTTTAAGTTTTAATTCAATTCAATTGAGTTCTTAAAACTTTATTTTTACTTCAAATTAACTCTTATTTATTATTTTTTTCACTATAGTCCATAAAACTTTGTTTTTATTCAAAATTGAGTTTATTATAGTCCATAAAACTTTATTTTAGTCCAAATTAGCTCTTATTTATTATTATTTTTTTCACTATAGTCCATAAAACTTTGTTTTTATTCAAAATTGTTCATTTCTGGTGAACCTGAATTAACTCGAACTGAAATGAACCCGACGACCTGAAATTACCCGACCTGAAATGAACCCGACCTGAAATGAAACCGACCTGAAATGAACCCGACCTGAAATTTACCCGACCTGCAATTTACCTGCCAATTAACTGATTTTACCCGACCTGTTTTTACCCGATCTGCAACGAGTTTGACCTGAAATGGACCCGACCTGAAAATTGACCCGGCCTGAAATGGACCCGACCTGCAAATTACCCGACTGCAATGGACCCGCACCCGACCCGAGTCGAGTCAAAATTTTTCTTTTTACCTGAAATGACCTGTATCCGATTTTACCCGACCTGACAGAACCCGACCTGAAACCTGTCCGATTACCTGTTTTTACATCCCTATCTATGATTAGACCTGGCAAACTTGACCCGAGACCCGAAATTTGACCCGAAACTCGAAATTGAACCGAAAATGAACCGAAATGGACCCGAACCGAAGACAACCTGAAATAAATAAAAGATATTAATAGAAATAAAAAAAGATGAGATAAGAACAATCACACAACTCACCAAAAAGTCAAATATATTGGCTTTATAATGCCATATAAAGGGTGTAAAAAAACTAACTAACCTAAAAACTTGATTAAAACAGACCGATCTCCCATCAACCAGAAATTGACCCGAACCGAAAATCAACCGAATCGAAAATCAACCAAACTGAAACCAAACCGAACCGAATTTGAACCGAATGATATCAGACCCGAAATAACCGAAACCGAAATGACCCGAACTGATTGACCCGTTTGCCACCTCTATCTATGATCTCATCCAATGAGATTCATCCATATCAGCGTAACTTCCAAGTAACTGTCCACTTTTTAAAGACATGTATGAAAGAGGTGAAGATTCACACTAGAAAAAAAAGAGAAAATTATTATTGGATAGAACCATAGATGACGTGGCGAGCCAGACCCATCTAATAATTTTTCTATTTATATCCCAACACCTTAAAATTAAATCCTAAGCCTTAACTCTAATTTTTAAATCATACACTAAAAATAAACCTTACATCTAATACCATATAGTCCAAACCTTAATCCTATATCATAAACTGTGAATTCAATTTTTTTTTAGCATAATACATAAATAGAAATATCGAAAAAATAAAGGGGGAATTTCTGTTACCTTAAAACTTGAGATTAAAGATTAAGGTTCTTAAAACTTAAAGTTAAAAGATTAAGGTTCAACGGGGAAGGAGTATATCGAATATTGACCGGTCAAATTGAATAAGAATGTTGGATGTATTTAAACAAAAGAGATCGAGGAGAGAATAAAGACTTAATCTAACTAAATATTTCAATTTATCAAACCTAACTTTGAATAAACCAAAAAAAATTCAAACACACGAGCCTCATATAAATGGATAAATTGCTCTGTACTTTTTCGGTGTATAAATTCTTTTTTTCCCTTCTTGTTGTTCTTTTTATGTCCCAACACTAAAAATATTAAATTTTAAACTCTAACTCTTAAATTTTATATCCTATACCCTAAAAAATAGACCCTACCGTAAATTTTTTAAACTTTAACCACAACTCCTAATCCTAAACCCTAATTCTAATTTTTAGTGTAGGCGTAAATAGGGGCACCGACAAAGAGGCAAAGGATTTCTATTCTTTTTCGGTGCTTCTTTTTATGCCTCAATACTAAAAAATTAAATTTCAAGCTCTAAATTCAAACAAACAGCAACATGGAGGGCTTCCAGGGGAGAGCAAGAGTCGTACGGAGGGAGGATCTTCAGGGGAGAGCAAGAGTCGCACGGAGGGAGGATTTCAGGTCATCGGAGATCAGGTCGAAATGGGTGGTTTTCGTTGATAACCTAAGTAAGCGAGTTTCCAGAGGGGCGTTGAGAGAGATTTTCAACTTCCATGGCAGAGTGATTAAGGTCTTTATCCCAACAATAAACAATAATCCGCGATATAGAAACTGTACGTATGCGTTAATCCATATGGCCAGTGAAGTTGCCATGAAGGAGGTTCTTGATAAAGTTCACAACTCTTTCATTGATGGAAAGAGAGTTGCAGTTTCAAAAGCAAAGTTCCCTTAACCGCGCAAGAAACCGGAGGCAGTTTGGAGAAATAGAGATATGGAGAGCCGTGGCTTAGGTGGTAAGGCTTCAGTCGCTAATGCCCACAAGGAAAATCGGTCCATTCCAAAAGGGCCTGTTTTTAGGGATAATCGTTCCTTCATGGAAGTTTTATCAGAGGGTGGCCCTCATAAGAATGTTTCGGCGGGGTGCAGTCAGGATGGTGTGGGTAAAAAGATGCAGTGGAGAAGAAAGGACAGTCTCATGGATGTGGTAATACCAACAGAAGAAAATTCTTGGATTCAGCTCTCTATGACAGGTATCATTAAACCAAGTTTCGATAGAGACTTTGTTCAGAAAGCCCTTAGTAGTGATGAAATCAAGGTTAAAATGGCAAAGTGGGGTGCCCAAGATAATTTCTGCATCATAACCTTCGATTCTTTGAGTCTTAAAGAATCAGTCTGGAGAAATAAAAAGGATGAACTCCTTTTTTGGTTTGAATATTTAGAGTATGATGTTCTGATAGAAGGTATTCCATATTGTTTCTGTTCAGTTGCCCTACTAGGCATCCCAATTCAGTGTTGGTATGAAGGCTTCTTCTCCAGTTTAGCTAAACGATGGGGGCATATTGTTAAAATTCATGATTCAACAAAGTCCAAGAAGGATCTCCACAAGGCTAGATTGTTGATTAGGGTTCCTAGTATTTTTGATATTCCTGAATCTATCTCCTTGCAGATCTCGGGTAGATCATATTTTATTTGCATAAAGTCCGATGATGCTTTTGTGGAGTGTTGTGAAGAGGATGACTTGGGGGTGGATGGACCTTTTGCAGATGAATGGCCTGATTTCAATGGTGAGAATCAATGCCCTATTCCCCCTATGGATGTGAATATTGTGCAACCTGCGTCGCCTTTACCGGGGGACGATCCTGTTGCTGCAAACAATTCCCATTGTGCAGGTAATCCAGTTACGGCCCAGGTTGAAAGTGAGGGTGAGCATTCCGAGGCATCAGAAAAAACAGTTAACGCGGATTCTTTTGGTGACTCACCTGATGTGCCTAAAAGGGTGAGCTTTTTCGTGGATGTAGTGGCTGAGAATACTTCTATTGGTGGGCACTGTCATGAGGACTTAATGATTGAGGTGGATCACGTGGGTGATAGTTTTTCTAAAGCTCACAATTGTGATTACCTCGTAGTCACATCAAAGTCTCTTCCAGTCGGGTTGGTGGAAAGATCATGGGACCAATCCAATTGCAGCTTTCTGAATCAAGTTATTCAAGATTCTTTTGATAAAGATTTTTCTTTATCAGGTCAAAGCTTTGTCCCTAATTCCTTGGATATTTCGTGTGGGCTCCCTGGTATTTCGGATTTTAATTCCCCCAGAGTGGAATGTGAGTCGTCTTTTAGGAATGAAAGAAATTCAATAGTACACCCTTTAAATACATGCCAGCTGGCGATGTCTCAATATATGATTTCGGGTTTTTTTGATGCTGGTCAAAGACGTCTATTAAGGAAAAAAATTCGTGACTCTCTGGATGTTCCAATGATCCAAGATCACATTGGGCTTGAAGACAAATCTTTCTCTTCTACTCATCTCAGTCATATCGAGGAAGCTTTGGCAATTTGAGGAGTGAGCAATATGCTGAGAATCTCATTTTCAGGTGGTAAAGAAGTCCTTTTGGAGAAGGTGGTGAACCTGGAAAAGGGTTGTTGATATCTCTTTGTCCTGTTGTGCTGGGATTTTCAAGAGATTTATTATGTCGTTGAATCTTATTTCATGGAATATTAGGGGGTTGGGGAACCCCGTAAAACACAGAGCTGTTCGTTTATTGATTCAAAATAGGAATCCTGGTTTTCTCTTTTTACAGGAAACTAAAAAAGACAATTTTCCGCCTTTGATCATCCGGAGTCTGGGTTGCAGGCTCTCTATGAAACATATTTTCTCTCCTTCTATGGGTTCAGCTGGTGGCTTACTAAGTTGTTGGGATCCGTCGATCTTCACTTGTGAAGTGAATGTTATTCATAAGAACTTCATCGCATGCATAGGTCAGGTTAGAAATGTTGCTGGTAGAATTGGGTTTATCAACGTTTATGGCCCGTCGACTGAAGCGGATAAGCAACCTTTTTTTGTGGAACTGCTAGAATTCTTAAACAATTATCCGATTCCATGGTGCTTAATTGGTGACTTCAATGCAATAATCAGTAGAGAAGAGAAGCAGGGCCTTCACTTTAACCATCAATCTGCTGAGATTTTTAGGACATTTATTATGGAAGCTCAACTGATGGACCTTCCCTTGCATGGGGGTTCCTTTACATGATCTAATCGAAGAGATCCTCCCACCTTTGTCCGCTTAGATCGTGTTCTGGTCAACCTCTCTTTCTCTGAATTATTTCAGGACTTACGCCAAACTTTATTGCCAAATTCAATATCCGATCACAACGCTATATGCCTAGAAGATCGAAGAATTGATTGGGGTCCGAGGCCATTCAAGTTATTCAATTATCTCTTTGATGAACCAGGCTTTAAGGACGCAATTTCTACGGAAATCGGCAAGCTATTGCAACACTGTCCATTGTTGGGTGCGTCTGGATTATTGAGGAAAGCCAAATGTGCTATCAAGAGCTGGTGCAGTGTTAACATTCGTCCTGCTAAGGAACATCTACAGATTTTAGAAGGGAAAATTTCTCGGCTGGAATCTGATATCCAGGGTGGGATGTTGTCTTCCTCTTCTTTACAATCTCTTGCACTGCTTAAGAAGGAGTTATGGAATGTTCTGCGTACTGAGGAAAGAATCTGGGCTCAGAAATCTCGATCCAAATGGTTAAGTGAGGGCGACAGAATTACTAGATACTTCCACTCAGTCGCTTCATGTCGGCGGCGATCTAACAGTATTCTGGCTCTCAATTATAATGGTTCTTTGATTACAAATCCTGATGAATTGAGGGATAAGGTCTTCTCGTTTTTTTCTGAGGCTTACAACTCTGTCACGGCTTTAGAAGTGGAGGATATGGAACTTGATTTTAAGAAGTTAACTATTAGGCATAGTAAGGATCTGGAAAAGCCATTTACTGTGGATGAAATATGGGATTCTATTTCCTCAATGGAAGGTGACCGTGCCCCTGGTCCGGATGGTATTACAATGGAATTTTTTAAAAAATTCTGGCCTTCAGTAAAACCAATAGTGGTAAAATTCTTTGACGACTTTTTCCATGGCCGTGATTGGGACCCTATGATCAACCATTCTTTTATCACTCTTGTTCCGAAAAAGTTGGGTGCTTGTTCCTTGGAGGATTTTAGGCCTATTAGCCTAGTGGGAGCTATGTATAAGATTCTATCGAAAGTCCTTTCGAGAAGGTTACGTCCGTGTGCAGATTCTATTATAAGCGAGTCACAATTTGCCTTTATTCCTGGAAGACAGATTTTGGACTGCTCGTTCATTGCCATTGAAATAATTGATCTGGTTCACAAGAGAGGCACGAAGGGATTAGTCTTTAAGGTGGATTTTAAGAGAGCATATGATACGGTTGACTGGCGATTCCTACTGCGTGTTTTGCAGGAGATGGGATTTGGACAGCGGTGGATCAATTGGATAAGTAAGTGTATTTCATCAGCCTCTATCTCGGTCATTTTAAATGGTTCTCCGACTGCTCGTTTTGGTCTTTCGAGAGGCCTTCGACAAGGTTGCTCGCTTTCGCCGTTACTTTTCAACATTGTTGGGGAAGCTCTCCACTTAATGTTTGATAAAGCAATTAAATCAGGCTTATTCTCGGGGATTGATGTTGGTAGGGATGAAGGTAAAATTAACATTTCCCACATCCAATTTGCGGATGACTTGCTTATGTTTAGTAATGCTTCCTTGGGTGAAATAAGAAATGTCAAAAGAGTTCTAAGATTATTTGAAATTGCCTCGGGCCTCCAGCTCAATTTAAATAAGTGCCGATTGTATGGGATAAATGTGGAAGATAATACTTTGAAAGAATGGGCGTCGGTACTTGGGTGCTCAGTTGGTTGCTTTCCATCGGACTATTTGGGTTTGCCTCTTGGCATTAAACGTAATTCTGCAAGTATTTGGGATCCCGTTTTGAAGAAAATGCATGACATTTTGGCTAGCTGGAAGTCTTCAAACTTGTCTTTCAGTGGAAGGTTGACTATGATCAAATCTGTCTTGTGCTCCATTCCTATCTATTATTTATCGCTTTTCTCGGTTCCGTCTTCAGTGGTCAAGGATTTTAATAGAATTATGGCTAATTTTCTATGGGGCGGTTCGCATTTGCTTAGGAAAATTCATTGGGTTGACTGGAAATCAGTATGTTTCCCCACTTCACTCGGTGGTTTGGGTATCCGCAATATCGCTGTTCAAAACCGTTTCCTTCTTAGTAAGTGGATTTGGAAATTTTCCAATGAGCGTAATAGCCTATGGAAGAAAGTGATCTGTGCTAAATACAATATTGACCGACTTTCCATAGAACCTGGTGCTCAATGCTCAGCTTCTTACAGTTGGCTTTGGAAAGGCATTATTAAATCTTTTTACTGTAACGACGAGATTGGAACTTGTATGCGGAACAGTTTGATTTATCAAGTCGGAGATGGGGCTTCTATCCGATTCTGGTCAGATTGGTGGGTAGGTGATGCTCCTTTAATGTCCAACTTTCCCCGTATTTATGCTCTATCAGTTAATAAAACAGGTCGAGTGGCCGATTTTGGTGTGAAAGACTCTCACGTGTGGAAATGGAATGTCGTTCTCCGCAGACGTGTTTTTTATTGGGAATTGGGCCAGTGGTCTTCATTCTTGCTTCTTCTAAATAGTTTCAAGTGTTCAAGTTTGGGTGAGGACTGTTTAGTATGGAAGAATTCAAGTGATGGTAGGTTATCCTCGAAGGAGTGTTATAAACAACTGTATCCGATGAATGCTCAGTCTCATTTCTGGATTTCTTATGCATGGCAAGGCTTAGCTCCTCCTAGAATCGACTTCTTCCTGTGGCAAGTCTTTAAACACAGATTGCCTGTAAAAATTGAACTTCATCAGAGAGGCGTTAATTCTTTGGTGGACCTCACCTGTCTGTTTTGCAAATCTCATGAAGAAACTATAAATCACTTGTTTTTCTCCTGTAGATCTGCATGGGCTCTTTGGATGAAGTTTGCAGGTTTCTGGGATATCAATATGGTGCTCCCGGCTGACGCGGAAGGGGCTTTCTGTTATTGGAATCAAGCGAAACTGCCATTCGCCAATGACAAGCTTTGGAAGCTTATTCCCTGTGCTATTCTATGGTCTTTATGGCTGATGCGCAATAACATTGTGTTCAAAAAGCTTAAACCTGATCCGGTCAACCTCATTTTTGTCACCAAATACAGACTAGCCTTATGGTTCATGGCTCTAAATTCTGAGTGTTCATGTTCCTTGGATGATTTTATCTGCAATCCTGCAGTGGCTGATCGTAAGATAGGGGTTACATATCCAGGTGTTGTATCTGAAGCTTGGTCTCCTCCACCACTAGGGTTCCTGAAGCTTAATATTGATGGGGCGATGCCCAAATCTGGGGGCTTGGGAGGTATAGGTGGTATCATCAGTGATCCTTTAGGAGTAAGGGTGGTGTCTTTTTCGGAGTCATGTGGGTCTGGCCCCCCAATTGTAGCAGAAATCGCAGCTCTAAGGCGAGGTGTTGAATTATTCACGAGCATTCCGATTGATAAAAGGTCTCGCCTCATAATAGAATCTGATAGCAAAACGCTGATCAATTGGTTAGCAGATCCTTCTTCTTGCCCAGGGGCTTTCAAGAGTGGTATCACAGTGTTGGCAGAATTTATTAAGTTGAACTGTTGTATTGTGCGTCATATACCGAGGGCCATTAACTTTGCTGTGGATGGTCTTGCAAAAGCAGGTATAGGGTAACTTCGATTTTAATTGTGCTGGTGTTTCATAGACAAATGACATTGGGATGGGATGACTTAGGATTTTGATACGTGCAGTGGGTTTTAAATTACATTCATCCATGTTGACTTTGTAATACTACCTCCCTAAGTTACTCTTTTCCTCCGTTAGGTCTAGGGAGGTTTTTAATGAGGCCTTAAGGTTGTAGCTTGGTGTTATATTTATATTAATACAACTCTTCATTGATCAAAAAAAAAAAAATTCAAGCTCTAACCTTAAATTCTAAATCATAAACCATTCACCTTAAAAAATACACCCTACCCTAAATTCCCTAAACCTTAACCACAAACCCTAATTTTTAATGTGGGGGGCATAAATAGAAGCATCGAAAAGGGACAGAAGATTTAAATTCCCTATAAATTCGTAAGGATAGAAGATTTGTTGGATGAAAATCGTCTGTCCTTTTTATGCCCCACTTTAAAATATTGGGTTCAAGGTTTAGAGTTAGGGGTTGTGGTTAGGGTTTAGAGAATTAGGGGTATGATGTATTTTTTAGGGTTTAGGGTTCAAGATGTGGAAATTAGGATTAGAGTTTAAAATTTAATTTTTAGTGATATTTAGTGTGAAGCATAGAAGGGGGCAGAGTATTTTTACCCAGATTTGTTTGAATATCTTTAATTTAAGGGTTAACTACTGGAATAGTCACTTATGGTTTCCCCTGTACATAGTTGGTCACCGATTTTGAAAAACGACCAGTAAGGCCACTTACGTTTTCGGGGCGTAAAGTTTTGGTCACTCAGTTGTTTGTTGTCGTTAAACATTAACGACTTGTTGATCTGTCAACGAAAAAATAAGGGTAAAATACTGCAATGGCCACTAAAGTTTATCCCATGTACATTTATGCTCCCCAATTTTAAAAAATAAACATTATGGTCACTACTGAAAAGGTTCCTTTATAATTTCACCATTGAATTTTTAAAAATTCATTTTTCAACCCTAAAACTTTACAATCAATTAGTACAATAATATTATAAAGGCTTAAATGAAAAATAAATGTCCAAAATATATCTTTTTTAAATTTTAGTGTTGGGGCATAAGTAGGGGCACCGAAAAGGCAAAAATAAAAAATTATCCATCAACTAATAAACAAATCCGAAAAACATAGCAATATCATAAGAATCAAATTGTATAATTTACATTAAGAACATAACAATCAGATATGGAGAATAAGAAACAAACATGAACTGAAAATAAAAAATAAACATGGCCTAAAAAAATAGAAAGTGTCTTGAACCGGAAGTAAAAATAAACTTAGGGAAAAAAATTAAACTGAAAATAAAATAAAAAAACCCAAAAATAAGCACACCAAATCACTGGAAATAAATCGATAAAAATAAGCACAAACTGAAAATCAAAAGATACGACATGAACAAATAAATCAAGTGAAACACATAAAATAAAATGGAAAAGAATGATAATAATAAATTTTGAAACAAATCGATAAAAATAAGCACAAACTGAAAATAAGCACGCCGCTAGGCATTTTTGAGGACACCGTGTTAGAGAAACTGTTCACCTTGGTCAGGCGATCAAGTGAGTGTAGTTAGCGACGGCAACTAATTCTGTACTGAAGAGAAATATAAGTAACTATTCCGATAATTAACCCTTAATTTAATATCCGGTTTCTTCTTCTTCGCTTTCTCAGAAATACGAGGATAATGTTTTGTTTTGTTTCCCCAAGGTGCGACGACGACCAGGACTTAAACAGCAACATGATTACACAAAAACGTAAATTAACAAAGTCTGAAAGCATACATATAATATATATAGATTGCAAAAGAAAATTGGAGGATGATGAAGATTCAAGAGCTGCGGACCACTACGCTCTGCATCATGTGCTTGAACTCCAAGAAATCCACACGCCCATCATGGTTTTGATCAACCGAACATATCATCTGCTCAACTCTACCAATCTCTTTCCCTTCCGGCAACCCCAGTTTCCCCAACACCGCCTGCAATTCCTGCGCCGAAATAAACCCGTCCCCGTCCTCGTCGAACACCTTAAACGCCTCCGTCAAATCCGACTCATCCTCCTCCTCCTCCTCCTCTTCCTCCATGTCCAACCCGAAGAAAGTCTGGTCCAACGACTGATGCAATGAAACAAACCCGTGGTACGTGAGGCCCATGTCACCGGGGTTTATAAAAGATTTGATGGTCGACTCCAGGTCACAGAAATCTGTTTCAAGGCCTAGACGAGTGAGGGCCTGGTGGATCTCTTGGACGGTGATGATGCCGTCGTGATTCTTGTCGAAGATATCGAAGACGCGTCGCAAACGGAGGGAGTTGAGGCTGGGGCAGCGTAGACGAAATGAGGAAGAGGAGGATGGCTTTCTACTCAGGCTGCGTTTGCATGGAGAAGCCACCGTTGCTGCTTCCATTAATGGCGTATCTATCTTCTACCTTGGGGTTTCTTATTAGTTGTTGAAGGCACTGGCTAGCTCTGAACTCTGAAGGGATATATATATACAAGGGTTTTGAAGACGGCGGTCGTGTTCAGCCAGCCACTGCCACCTGCTTCTGTCAGGCATTAATTTCCAAGTCTCCTTCTCGACCCTTTACCTCGTCTACAAAGCAAAGTGTTTAAAGTTATGGGTTCAAAGTTCAATTTGTCATTAAAATAAGGAGCAGCGGCACTAAGCATGGCTGCGTGGAAGTTTCTGAGCTGTACCTTGTGATTTGACATGACGGACATGGACATGGTCGTAGTCATGAGGAGTTTCGCAATTAAGTGCCTCACGCGATTTCCCCACTTGCTACGTTCAACAACTTGATTCATCAAGACCATGTGTCATGTGTGAGCATTCGATGATCGAATGAGTCGAAAATTTTTGACTTACTTAAATTAATGTGTCTTATATTATAATTTAAATTTAAATTTAAATTTAATTTTTATCCTTTATAAATAGAAATTTTTTATCCTTTTCAGTACTTTTATTTATGACTTCTCACTAAAAACTTAGGTTTAGGTTTTATTGTTAAGGTTTAAAATTAGAATTTAGGATTAAAGAATAGGAAATTTGGGATAGGGTTTTAAGTTTTAATGTCTAAAATTTAGGATTTAAACATTATGATTAATGCTTAGAATTTAATTTTTAGTGTCGGAGCATAGAAAGGGCACCGAAAAAGGACAGAATATTTTTGTCCAACATTTAAAATGTTATGCTATTAATTAGTTTCAATTTAAATGACTTTTTAATACCGTATACAATACATATATATTGATATTTTTCATATATATATATATATATATATATATATATATATATATATCACAAAAATTGAGAGACTCAATTCGAACTTGAAAATGATCAACTAATTTTTAAAATTTCGAGTTATTCGAAATCTCATTTTATAATTCAAATTTTATTTGAATTTTTTATTCGAATCAAGTTAATTTTATAAAATTATAAATCGAGTTTTTTAAATAAAATTTTTTAATGTTTTTAAGTTCAGACGAATTTTACTCACCCTAATCAAAGCATACATTTATTTTACGAACTTCCTACCTGAAAAATAAAAGGGTAAACTACTGCAGGGGTCACTTTAGTTTCTCGTTTGTACAGATTTAGTCATCACTTCTGAAAAGTGCCAATAAGTGGTTATCTACGTTTTCGATGTGTAAAGACTTGGTCACTCCGACGTTATAGTCCGTTAGTCCCCTAACAGATTGGGAATTAATTAACGAAAAAATAAGGGTAAATTACTGCAATAGCCATTAAAATTTATCTCATGTACATTTTTTCTCCTCAATTTAAAAAAGTAAACATTATAGTCACTAATAAAAATGTTTCTTTATAATTTCACCCTTAAATTTTTAAAAATTCATTTTTCAATCCTAAAACTTTACAATTCAAACTTTATTTTGAATTTTTGAGTCGAGTTTATGAAATTACGAGTCGAGTATTTTCACATCAAACCTAAAAATTTAATTTTTTCGAATCAAGTCGAGTGTTGCACTTCCCTACATATAATTTTTAATTTTAATCCGTGTTTGTCCCAACTAATTGTTTTGTTTAAATCGAAATTTAATAAATGTCTGAACCAAAAACCCACATGGGATAATTAACACCCCAAAATATCCAGACCCTTCCAATTTTTTCTCTCGACCCCTCACCTTCCCCGCTCCGGCTTTTGCTCCGATCTGCCAAACCGCCTGGCCGTGGCCTTCACCGCTGCCGCCACGATGTCCGCCCACTCCCCCTGATCGCAACCACGGTGACCACTCGCGGTAAGTCACCATCGTCAGCCATGGCGATCAGTTTGAAGCTTAGAGAGGAAACCCACCATCGCTTGTGTTTTCACGTTGATCTTGGCCACCGTTCGACGGTGGTGTACACCGTCATCACCTCCTTATTCGCCATCGTCCCCCGAACGAAACCCCAGCCGCCACTCGCGGTAGTTCACCGCCGGTTGCCGCGAAAGCTGTGACAAAGGTTCGTCTGTCCCCTCTGTTTTTCTGCGATTCCAGCCACCGCAACTGTCCGCTCGCCGCGCTGTCACTGTTATTGAGTTTGTAGAACCAATGTTTTGATATAATATTTGAAAAATGTTTTAGACTAAATTGAAAAGAATTTAAAATATGTTTTTAGTCAAAAACAACTTGAAAATATGTTTAAGGGTTTTAAAGGCTTTGGAATGGTTTTAAAGTGTATTTAAAGTAGTCAAAACCATGATTTTCAAGTAACCGTACCGATACGGTATTGGACCGTACCGATACGCCTTAGGGTTTTCAAACTACCAAAATTCCAGTAGCCAAAACCCGTACCGATACGCCTAGCCGTATCGATACGGTGTGTTTTGAAATAGCCCAACGGCCATAAATGGTACTATTTCCAACGGCTATAAATGGTACTATTTCCAACGGCTATAAATAGTACTATTTCCAACGGCCATAAATGGCACTATTCCAACGGCTATAAACGGCTCTATTCCCAACGGCTATAAACGGCAATATTCCCAACGGCCATAAACGGCTACAAACTCAATTGGGACTATAAATTGAAGGCTGGAACACTTGAAGAATGCAAGAGACAACATCCAAGCAATATGGTCAAGAGAATTAGAGTCTAAATCTTTATTTTACTATTCTCTTGTACATAGTCTTAAGAGAGTGTTTTTCATTGTTTTATTCTTTGTACACTCTTGTGAGCTTAAATTTGTGTAAACACCCACCTAGAGAGGTATTTAGTTTACCAAACAAATCCCTTGTAAAAGGAGAGGTTCTAGTTTAGCCTTGAGAGAAAAACTAGAGTTGGTTCTATCTTAGCCAAGTTCAAAAGATAGGGTTGTAACGGTTTCCTCCTGAGCCGGGAAAAGGGGACGAATTCATTGTTGAGTGAATTGGGAAATCCTTAGTGGTGTGCTAAGGTAGTGGATGTAGACTCGGTTGAGTAGTCGAACCACTCTAAAATCATCGTGCAAATTGTCTACCTTTATTTCGGTTTTAGCCAATTCAACCACCAAACATTTACAACCCTCCTTGACGGTTTCGGTGATCGATTCGAGCGTCCTAAAAAACCCAACAGAGTTCCTCGTGTCGAGGCGAACAAAGCCCATACCGTCAATCGTCGGTTCGTTGTCGTTTAAGGCTTCGTCGGAGCTTCGCCTGAACCTGCCCGTTGACAAACACGGATTAAAATTAAAAATTATATGTAGGGAAGTGCAACACTCGACTTGATTCGAAAAAATTAAATTTTTAGGTTTGATGTGAAAATACTCGACTCATAATTTCATAAACTCGACTCAAAAATTCAAAATAAAGTTTGAATTATAAAATAGAAATTCCAATAACTCGACTTGACTCGAAAAAATTAAATTTTTTGGTTTGATGTGAAAATACTCGACTCATAATTTCATAAACTCGACTCAAAAATTCAAAATAAAGTTTGAATTGTAAAGTTTTAGGATTGAAAAATGAATTTTTAAAAATTTAAGGGTGAAATTATAAAGAAACATTTTTTAGTGACTATAATGTTTACTTTTTTAAATTGAGGAGAAAAAATGTACATGAGATAAATTTCAATAGCTATTGCAGTAATTTACCCTTATTTTTTCTTTAATTAATTCCCAATCCGTTAGGGGACTAACGGACTATAACGTCGGAGTGACCAAGTCTTTACACATCGAAAACGTAGATGACCACTTATTGGCACTTTTCAAAAGTGGTGACTAAATCTGTAGAAACGAGAAATGAAAGTGACCCCTGCAGTAGTTTACCCAAAATAAAAATACTTTTTATCTTTAATATATTGAATTATTTACAAGTAGTATTGTTCTTTGTCATTTCCGCTTGCAACTGACCCACACAAACGCACGTTTCTTATATTCGCCTAGTTTTTTGCAATGAAATTAACTAAACCCAAAGTTTGTCAAAGTCGTCCAAATGAAATTTCTAAGTTGATACCCTATGATATTTAATTCTGTTACCCCAGTTCTTTTAATATTCAATCTCAATCATTAGTTTTTTTAAAGTAGTATAAAGTAATTACAATGTAGTATATATTTAATTTTTTTTTAAATTATTGACAGCTCACATACATCTTACAGAAGAAATTACTCGAACACGAATCATTTGGAGAGAAGAACATATATTTTTTTTTAAAAAAAAGAGTTATTACATTCTCATACCGAGATTTGAATCCATACAAGATGTGATAATATAAACATCATTAGCCACTAGGTCAATTAATGGATATCAGAAAAGAGCATTCCCTTTTACCTGAGGCCACTCAATGAATATGTATATAAACAATACTTATCTTTATAATGAAATTTTCGATTCTTTAAAATAAGAGTTACTTATACCATATGTTTTCACGTTATGTTTTTTTATTCTAAATTAATCTCTAATCTTTTAAATGTTTCATGTTCATTCTTAAACTATTGACTCTCATTCAGATCAAAATTTTAACTTTTTTAATTTCATTCACAACCTATGAATCTCATTCTAAATTAGTCTTCAAACTTTTAAACATTTCAATTTCATCCCCAAATTATTTGTATATGCTAATTATATCCCATGTTGATAAAATCATTATAAAACAATTAATTGTGATGTAAGCATTGATCGGTGTGTATTATGTAATAATATGATATGTCATAAAGATTATTATATTATAATATTCAAAAGTCTGGGGACCAGTTTAGAATGATGGTCATAATTTGGGATGAAATCGAAACTTTCAAAAGTTTATGGACCATTTTAGAATGATGATCGCAATTTAGAGACATATAATGCAATTAACTCTTAAAATAATTTATCTTCTTTAAATAAAATTAATTTTTATTTTTTAAAATAATTAAAATAATGATATTTTAAAAAATAGTTTAAGTGTTCAAAATTTAAAAAAATAATCATTTACAATAACATTTATTTATTAGTACAAATAAAATTGATACATATATTTTATATCATTTGTTCTAAACATACTTTCTGAACTGAAATGATACCATTAAATTAAGTGATATCAATAAGTGATACCAAACCGAAGGCAGACATTTTAAAAATATACAATAAACAAAAGGAAAGAAATATTTTATGTAAAAAAAATTATTTGTGAAAAAATATTATTAGATTATTATAAGTGAGGTGGTGAAAAACTTATGTACAGAAACTTTTGGACATGCGTTCAAATTTCAGGTAAATCACTTTTTTTTAATATGCATGTCATTTTTACTATTCATGTTCAAATAATGCACTTTAATAGTTTTATTTAATTATTTAAAAAATATGAAAAAGAAAAATAATTTTCCAAATACACTTTATAAATAAAGAATTTTATTATTTTTAATTAAATTAACATTAGGTTAATCGGTGACGACGAAGTCATCTGAAATTTGAACGTAAATATAAAAATTTATTCTTTTCGTACTTATTGAGTCACCTGAAGTTCAAGCAATTTATTTGAACAATGTATACATTTTTATAGGGCTAAGTAATCACACTATAATATTAAAAAATATTATTTTTAACATTAAAAATAATAGCTAAAGTCATTTATCAATGTAATATTATAAAATTTCTACCAGAAAGCGCGTCCGACGTCCTTTGTATCCTTGGTCAATTAGGGATGTAAAAAGCTGACCCGACCTGAAAATCTGACTGAAACCTGCTCGAGTCAGAACCTGATTTGACCTGAAAATTTAATGACCCGAACCCGATCTGTAACCGACTGTTGTTGACCCGAACCTGAATTCGACCTGTTACTGTAGTGACCGAACCCGACCTGCGTCCGACTGAAAACGACCCGAACCCGAATTGGACCTGTTACTGTGGACCTGAAACCCGACCTGCACCCGACTGAAACGAACCCAAACCCGAAGCCGACCTGGCAAATAACCGATTTTACCCGACTGAATTGACCCGAGATCCGATATTACCCGACCTGTTTTGAACCCGACCTGTTTTGGACCCGACCTGTTTTGAACCCGACCTGTTAATTGACCCGACCTGCTTTGAACCTGACCTATTTTTAACCTGAACTGATATTGATCTGACTTGATATTTACCTGATATATAGTTGAAGAAGTCTACGATTTGATAAATTCAAAGTGTTGATAAATGTAAAGTATTAATTTATTAAATTAATTTAATACTAACTCGTTCTATATAAATTATTTGTGAAGTTTAATAAGAATTAACATACTTAAATTTATTTTATTAAAAATATTCAAAATTTAAAAGTTTTATTAAATTAATAAGTTGTGGTAGATGAATTTAAAATAAATTATTTAAAATTTAAATCAATTTATTAATTGTGTTCATTAAATTTAAGAAATATTTTATTAAAAAATTTAATTATAACTATTAAAATAATAAAAAAATATTTTTAGTTTAGGGGAAGTTTTTTTTAATTAATGGGGGAAGTTTTTTTAATTGATAGGAAATTATGGGGGGATTGTAGCACCATATCAAACAAAATGGGGGGATTTTGGCACCAAAATGAAACAAAAACAAAATGGGGGAGTGGGGATTTTACCGCCAGTCAAAACAAAATGGGGGGAGGGGGGGTGTGGAATTTTGCCGCCGATTTTTTTATTTAGGGGTTAATTACTTTTTAGGTCCTTCCTTAATTAGATGGTTAGGGTTTAGGTTTTTTAGGTTTTAGTTTATTTTTTTTAGTCTTAACTTTTGGTTTAAGTTCTTTAAATTTTATTTAATTAGGTCATGCTTCATAAATTAATTAATTATTAAGCTTTTTGGTTTGCTTTAAATTTGATTTGGTCCTCGTATAAAGATTTGGTAAGTAATTAGGTTTAATAATTTTATTCATTTGTGATTTGGGCTCTAATTAATAATTTATTTTTAGATTTGTCCTTTTTATGTTTCAATTTATTTTGTTTGTTAGATTTATGAGTTTATGTTTAGGGTTTAAGGGTAAGTGTGTCAAGTTGATTGTTTGGGGCTATGAGATTAGTTTAGGGATTATGTGATTAGGCTTGCACTCTAATTATTAGTGAATAGTGTCTGTAAGATTTAGATATTCATG
Source organism: Hibiscus trionum (assembly GCA_030270665.1). Lineage (NCBI taxonomy): Eukaryota > Viridiplantae > Streptophyta > Magnoliopsida > Malvales > Malvaceae > Hibiscus > Hibiscus trionum. The sequence goes on from BSYR01000016.1 coordinate 6,344,717, forward strand.
TTTGGGGTTTAGGGGTAAATGTGTCAACTTAATTATTTGGGGTTATGAGATTAGTTTAAGGATTAGAGATTAAGCTTGTACTCTAATTATTAGTGATTATAAGATTTAAGGGTTAAGGTTTATGGGTATTGTTTAGGGGTATACATATATACATACAAATATGTATGAAATATGTATGTTCTAGTATATATATATATATATATATATATATATATATTAGGGGTGTTCATATCCAGGTACCCGGATTTTCGGGTACCCTAAATTTCGGGTACCCGGAATTTTCGGGTACCTAAAAGTCGGCCCGTGACCCGGCCCATAAGAACCGGGTACCCGCAAAATTCGGGTACCCGTAAAATCGGGTACCGGGTACCCGGTTTATTTTTTTATATTTTTTAAATCTATTTTTTTTAAAAAAATACATAAGAAACACATAAAATTTCATGATATATATTTCAAACACTAAAATTATTGATTTGTGGTTAGTTTTAAGAGAGAAATATTTGGATATATATGTATATATATTAAAGTTTATTGACAAAAGAATGTATTAAAAATATTAATCTCGATCATGATTTTTTTCGACTCTAATATTGACAAATTAATATGAATATTTTTGAAAAGTTATAAACTTAAAAGTATATAATACAAGTATAAAAAGAAGTTAGGGGTTTAAAATTAATTTTTAAGGAAAAATAATAAGAAACATAAAATGAAAATAGAATTTAAAATATAAAATATATAAATATTAAAATTAGCGGGTCGGGTCGGGTCGGGTACCCGGTTATAAAAAATTTTTGACCCTGACCCGGCCCAACTACCCGGAAAAAATTACAGGTCGAGTACCCGGCCCGAAAAAATCGGGTATTTTAATATAAATACCCGATAAAATTAAATCGGGTAGGCGGGTCGACGGGTCGGGTAGTTCGGACCGGGTATTTTTGAACACCCCTAATATATATATATATATATATATATATATATATATATATATATATATATATATATATATGCATACTAAAACTTACATACATATATATATATATATATGTATATATATAATTATAACAACATATATATATATACTAAAACTTACATACATACATGTATATATATACTAAAACTTAAATACATGCATATATATGTGTTTTAGTATGTATGTATACATGTGTGTTTTAGTATTTTCTTCATTCTAGTCCATTAACTTTATTTTAATTTGTCCACATTTATTATTTCAAATTGACCCACATTTATTTTTGTTTAATTTGTCCAATGTTTTATTATTTTAATTTGATATTTTCTTCATTCTAGTCCCTTAAATTTATTTTAATTCCATATTGACCCATATATATATTTTAATTCATCATGTTTTATAATTTTAATTTGAAATTTTGTTCATTCTAGATCCTAAAACTTTATTTTTATTCTAAATTGACATCTACTTATTGTTTTTTAATTACTCTATTTTTTATACTTTTAATTTGATATTTTTGTTCATTACAATCCTCAAAATTTTATTTTTATTCCAAATTGACCCCTTTTCATTGTTTTCTTTTAAATTTGTCTAATGTTTTATAATTTTAATTTGATATTTTTGTTCATTATAATCCGTGAAACTTTATTTTTAATCCAAATTGACCCATTTTCATTATTTTTTAATTACTCCAATATTTTATAATTTTAATTTGATATGACTTTAAATAATTAACTCCAAATCAATGACGATTGACGAAGGTCAACCTAAAGTCTATCGACTACTTATACGGTTGTACCGAACTCAAACTCAATACGAATTTCAATTCTAAAAATACTCCGACCTGAATTACCCGACCTGAAACTACCCGACCTAAAATTACCCGACCTGAAATGCACCCGACCTGAAATGTAACCGACCTGAAACGGACCCGACCTGAAATAGACCCGGCCTGAAGTGTATTCGAACCCGAATTAACCTTTCAATTATCTGCTTCGGACCCGACCCGTTTTGACCCGACCTGAAATGAACCCGATCTGAAATGGACCCGACCTGAAATGGACCCGATCTGAAATGGACCCGACCTGAAATGGACCCGAGCTGAAATGGACCCGCACTCGACCCGAGTCGAGTCAAAATAGAAAAATGACCTGAAATGACCTGTACCCGATTTTACCCGACCTGAAACCCATCCGATTACCTGTTTTCACATCCCTATGGTCAATGTATAAATCTATACGCTCACCATTATCCACGTAATCCTTAACACTATTTTTTTTAAATAAATAAATATAGAGTTAACTAGAGGGATGATCACTTATGTTTCCTCCAGTAAAAAGTTGGTCACCAATTTTTAAAAACGACCAGTAAGGTCACTTATGTTTTCGATCTGTAAACTTTTGGTCGCCGAGACGTTTATTGCCGTTAAACTTAAACGGGAGATTGATCTGACACAATTAGAAAAAGATAAATTACCTAAATAGTCCTTAAACTATTACTTCACTCCTATTTTGACCATCGAAATAAAAATAATTTGTATAATTACACATTTAATCATTCATATTTATATTTTATTATTTCTTCTCTCCTCCACCATCTTTCATATTCTTCTTTATCTAACTCAATCCCTAATTTTTATATAATTGTACATTTGAATCTTTTTTAATTTAGTCTAAATCAATTTTCAATTATTATATCAAAACATATATCTTAACAAATTATCTTGGATGTAGATTAAAATTCAAAGTGTTATGAAGGTGCCAGCACATCCACCAATTAAAAAATGAACTTTAGGCTTTGCACTCCTCTTCGTCTTGTCTATCAAACTGATCTGCAGCAAAAGCTTGAACACACGGTTTGTGCCTACCTTGTCCAAAGGCTACTAGATACAATAAGAAAAAAAATAGTATCACTTGAAATCGAAGAGAAGGAAGAGTGACTGACAGAGTCAACAAATCATTCCAAATTAAGTCAGCACAAAAAACATCTAGCAAGCACTTTAATCAGTTACTAAAACAATTAAAATAAGTATGAACATCAAGTTCTTTAAACATTCCAATTAATGTGTTCCAGGTTCAATGTTTTTTTCTTTGTAGTAAATCTATCCCTGACGGCCAACCAGATAAAAAAATTTCCATAAAGAAAACACCAAACACGTTTGAGTCATAAATTTTTGCACTATCAACCCCATACTATATGAAATTGACAGAAAAACATTCAAGCTTAAAATCTATGAAGCAACAGTTGAACAAACATTAAACTTTCCCAACATACAAAGCACCAGATTATTTTATCATATAAAAATGATTGAACCAGCACCAAAGTTTTCCAATCCAGCAGCTCTCAAAAACTACAAAACACCCCAAGTACTGCGGTGCGAGTGGTGAAGGAGACAGGGACATAGTCAAATTTTCAATTTGAGGGGATACAATATAATTCATAAATTTAGAAGGACAATTTACGACTATCCCGTTATTTTTTAAAACTTTATCATATAAATTGATGGTAAAATTTTATATTTGGTGGGGCAGGGACTAGGGAGGCCACAGTACCTCCCAAGTCCCACCCAATAGAGAAATAAAGTGTTTATCGTCTAAATTTTAGATTTAAAGCGAATGAAACATTGAGGTTGCACACTGCTGTAGAGAATGAAAGATTTGTCTAAATATTAGTCAAAATTAGATTTAAAGAGAATGAAATATCGAGGTTGTACACTGCTATAGAGAAGGCAACCAACTAGTTGATGCAATGGCTCACCTTGTGGCTAATATATATGCCCGTTTTTAAGATTTTGGTGGTCCTAGTGCAAATCAAAAAATTAGGCCAATGATTAAAGATTTAAATTATAGTTGCGGTCACGTTTTCGGTCATGTTGCGTTATTGTGATTGCGGACATAATGGATGCTATTGTGGTCACTGCGAGTATTGTGGTTATGAATTATTAATAACATATGTTATTGTTGACAAAACTATTGTAATGTGTCATTTAAATCATCGTCTCTAATAACAAGTGTTGAAAAAAATAAATTTTAAGAGTAGCTTTATAATAACAAATATTAAAAAAATTGGGTCATTAATAAAAAGTATTGAAAAATTGGGCCATTATTAAAAAATATTGAAAAAATTGGACTCTTAATAAAATGTATTGAAAAATTCACTCCTAATAAAAAATAATTATTAGAAAAAAGTTGAATTTTAAGAGTAAGCCCCTAAAAATAAATATAAAAATAAATTGGTCCCTTGATAACAAAAATTAAAAAAAAAGGCTCTTAATAATAAATATTAAAAAATTAAATTTTAAGAGTGTCCAAAATAAATAAAAAACATTGAAGGAAATTAAGCACTTAATAAAAAATATTAAAAAAAATAATTTATAAGAATAGGCCCTTAATAATAAATAATGAGAAAAATTTAAGCCCTAATAATGAATATTGAGAAAAAAAATTAAGCCCTTAATAATAAGTATTGAAAATAATTAGGTCCTATATTCAATATAAAAATATTTTTTATAAATATAATACACTATTAAAATTCTGGCCCTAGGCGGTTACCCTTCTTGCTCGGTTCCAGATACGACCCTGCTAATAGAGTTGGGATTGTGTCTTTCTTGCTCCGCTAAATACAATCTTTCAAAATTTATAGGCTTTTATGATAAATAAGTATTTAAGGTTGTCACCTTTTTCACTTAAGTACTTAAAATATTTTTTTATCAAAATGAGCCCCTAAAGTATATTTTTGGGTCAAAATAAGTACTTAAAATATATTTATGTAAATTAAGTTCCTAAAAAGTTGACATATGACATTGATTAAAAAATAATTTAACTACATATTATGACAAAAAATTATACTTTAGGTACCTATCAGTAGTGGAGCCAAGATTTTCATATAGTGGGGATCAAAAATGAAGTATGAGGTATGGAGGACTCTTATAGTACTACAATAAGTTTACCGACCCCATACCTCAACAAATTAAGTGGGGTCAAATATAATATTTCTTATAAAAATTCTATATTACCTTCTTAAAAACTTCATACTCTAACAAATTAAGTGAAGTCAATTGCACCCCCTAATTTCTATGCTACACATGTCTATAGTACTTATTTTGAAAAAAAAAATAGTTTAAATATCTATTTTGACAAAAAAATATTTTATATATTTAAATAAAAAATGATACTCCCTCCGTCCCACAATTTTTGTCCCTTATTGATTTTTTTGGGTCAATTTTTTCAACTTTGACTCATAATTATTTAAAATGTATCATTGATAAAAATATGAAAAAATATATTTTAAAAACTTCTAATCGAGTAGTTTTCAAATATATATTTTATAAAAATTAATTTTTTAAAATATTCAATATAATAATAGTCAAAGTTTAAAAATTTTGACTTTCAAAAAGTCAATAAGAGACATTTTTTATGAGACGGAGGGAATATATTTTAGTTACTTCTTTGTAATATAAACCAATTTTTTATAATGATGTAACTGTCGTAGAATATCCTAGAGTTATTGTGAAAATTAACTAGAGTATATTTTTTCTTTTTGCAAAAAATCTTTGACAACAATAATAAATATTTAAAAAATCAAATAATTCAAAATAATTTTCAAAAGCTTTTTTTTCCCGAATAATAGGGGAAAAACACGGATGAAAATCATCTGCCCCCAAAGTATGCCCCCATTTGTGCCCCCACTTTAAAATAGTGGGTTTAAGGTTTATGGTTTGGGGTTTAAGATTGGGGCTTAGGGTTAGGGTGTAGGGAATTAGGGGTAGGGTATATTTTTTTAGGGTTTAGATTTTAGGGTTTAGGATATGAAAATTAGGGTTATGAGGTAAGATTTAATTTTTAAGTATTTTTAGGCAGGGGGCATAAAAGGAGGCATAGTTAGGGGGCAGAAGATTTTTACTCGAAAAACACCTACCACAAACCTCGTTAATTTTTTTTTTTACACCTATAGGAGGAAAAAGAGTACATGTTGAAGAGCTGTGAGAATATAAAAACAAAAGCACCGACAATCAAGAGTCGAATTAAACAAAATAAAAGGCTAACTAAGCTACTGCCCTTAACAGCCATTGTACCAGATCACCAAAAACCTTCCTTCTATCCAATTCCAGCGGCCTGTATCCCCACAATGTTGCGCATCATTGGCCAGCAAATCCTTCACACCTGCTGCTGGTGTTACAAAGAAATTCTCACCTATCAGCAACTCTATTAGATTCTCTACCAACATGCTCCACTGAAACTTCCCATTGTCGTTGCAGCATCTCACCAATCACCACAATCAAAGCATCTGTTGTCCGTGTCGTGTTCCCATACTCAACACAATGAACAACCTCGCGAGTCGCGACTATCGGACTCAAGCATCACACGGCGAAAATCACAACGCCACACATGTCTAAGACCATCCAAAATCGCTCAAAGTTCAGCATTTAGAGCCGAACAGCAGCCAATTCTTCTATTAAACCCAAACAACCAATCACCCGTATCCGAGCGACAAACACCCCCAATTGATGCTGCATTGGTTGCCAAATTCACTGCCCCATCCACGTTAATCTTCACCCAATGAGTAGGCGGGCACTGCCAAGGATACAATCGCCGTACGAAAACACCCTGGCTCACATCGATAATCGACTTTTTTTAGAATTAGCATCAATCACTTTTAAAATTGTTAATTTCACTTCACTTCAATTATTTAAAATAGTGAATTTATATTCAATATTCTAACAGTGTATAATTTTATACCTAATAAATGAATCAAATAATAAATTAAAAATTTTAAAAGTAAAGTACACAAATAATAAAAAACATTTAATATTTAAATGTATTTTCTTAGAGGTGGGAATCAGGCGGTGCGGGGACGGTTTTGCATTACCCATTCTGTCTCCAACACTTGCAGGGTGGTTTCGGGGAATCCCCATTACATGCTTCAGGAATTTTTTCGTCTCATCCCCATACCCATCGGATCCCCACGGTTTTCGAGAAATCCTCGTCCCCAACAAAATCAAACAAAATTTACCATTTTACTAACCAAAATATATTGTCAATTTTAATTTACAAGTCAATATTCAATACACTTTAAAAAAAGTGTGATAGAAGGGAAATAAGGTAAATTGAGAGATAAATAGATTATATACTCTTAATTAATAAAAATAGGTAAATTACTAGAGAGGTCACCCAAATTTAATAAGGTTTAAACAAAATGCACAAATATCTTGATGGATTGAAACATTGATCATAAGATAGAAAAATATACCTATATACAGATAAATGAGAGTTAAATATAATATATATTTAAAAATCTTGTAAAATATCGAGATCCTTGCGGATTTTTTTGGGAATTCCCACGGTTATTTATACAGTTGCGGTTCGGATATGGCAATCCCGTTCCCCATCCCTATTTGAGTTTCAGTGATAAAACTTCCCTCATCCCCGTCTCCGTAGGTGAAGATTTCGTTTATTCCCCATCTCGTCGATTCGAATCCCCACGTTTTCTGGATATTCCTCGCCTAATTCCCACCCTTATATTTTCTCATAACACTTTTAAAAATAATATTAAATTTATTCTATTTTAATTTTCCCTTCACTTCAATTATTTAAATTAACACGTTCTTTTATATGTCTACTAACACGTTCATTTATATGTTCACTAAAATGACGAAATTACACAACTTCTCTTTAAGTTCCTCGAGCTTCACAATTTGAACTATAAAGTTTATCATGTGTTCAATTAATTCTATACCTTATCAATATTTAAAATATAAAAAATAAAAAGAAAAAGAGAACCGTGTAAACGAGTTTATAAACAAGCTTGTTTGTTTAATAAACAAATCGGATACACCTCTGTTCGTTTTTGTTCTTTTAATAAACGAACATAAAAAATTTGTTCATATTAGTTTATTTAGCTTAATAAATGAACTTATTCGTTTAATAAACAAACCAAACACACCTCTTTTTGTATTCGTTCGTTTATTCAACGGACATAAAAAATTTGTTCATTGTAACCCCCTAGACCCGTCTATGTGTTATAACGGATCCTATGAAGTCACATTAGGGTCACAAGAGCGACCCACAGCAAAATACACATAAAAAAAACATTTTTTCTTCAAAACACTTATTAAACTGTAAAAAAATCATCTTCTGTTTAAAATACAATTTCGGGAAATCATTTAAACACATAACAAAAATTTCAGAAAGTGTTTTACAAATACTATCATAAAACAATACATGACATACATGCCCACTAACTATACAGTACCGTACTCCAAGGCAACGCCGAGACAACTCCGAACACTGATGTCAACCATTTTACCATGATATATTCTTTTAACCTGTGATGATAAAAACAATGTGAGCTTGGAAAGCTCAGTAATACAAAACTACCAAAAGATGCTATAAGCTCATGCAGATATATGGTAGGCATAACATTTTCAGGATGTTCCACGTAGTAACAGTCTCCATTTTTGTTCTACTATTTCGAGGTAGCATCATACTCGAGAATAACGATACTTGCTCTTTATTCATACATCGAGAATTAAACGATAATTATATAGGCTAGTAACATATGAGGTAGGAATCAGAGAGTTTGGTGCCTAGTGTGTTCCAACGAAGCAACATTAATGCATGGAATATAATAATGCAGTAAACCTTTTTATTTCAAATACATTTGTTTCAAGTAACAGTAAAGTTCATTTTTAATTCTTTATTTACCCTCCAACCATACGCCAGTATTTAGTTTCCCCAGTGCGGTACCATATACAGGCATTAACCCGAGCCCATTGGGCGTGGGTACCATCATAAGGATATACCTTAGAATACGGGCGGCCCTTGCCGAAGCATAGGAACCGAAAACGGGCGGACCTGGCCGAAGCCTAGGATCCGAAAACGGGCGGACCTGGCCGAAGCCTAGGATCCGAAAACGGGCGGACCTGGCCGAAGCCTAGGATCCGAAAACGGGCGGACCTGGCCGAAGCCTAGGATCCGAAAACGGGCGGACCTGGCCGAAGCCTAGGATCCGAAAACGGGCGGACTTACCAGCTGGATCAGGGCTGAGCCGTTAGCATCTTCTTATCATTTCCCAAGTACCCCAATGAATCAGATCATCAATAGTTCATTAATCAATAACTATATTTTTTAGTAACACATTATTCATATAGCATGTTTGTAATATCGGATGCATATGCATATATCAGAAATATAATATGGTCATATTTAGTTTATAAAACATGTCATGTTCCTGTAAATTCAAGTATGTCTGTCATGTGTACCTGCTCGGTATTATAACATGTAAATCAGTATGCAAAAACAGTCGTGTAGCACACATGGGACACACTAGGCGGAACAGATTATTCTTTGGAGATACTTGTCATTTACGAAAGAGAACACATTAACCTTGTGACAATTTGAACGGGTTTTAGGAACGAAGTCCCTATAAAAAGGGGTTCGTACTAGCGGTTCGAACCAGATATTCAAGAGATGATATATCAAGATCTTTGAGAGTTTAGGCATATCATGTATGATTTAGCCATTTAAGCCTACCAGGGGCATTATGGTCATTTTATCATACACGGGCATTTTAGTAATTTATACCAACAGGGCGTAAACAGTGGCTCAAAAAAATTCTATTTGCTCATCAATTTTCCAACCAGACATTCAGAGATTTCTACGTCAAGATCTTCCACGATATCGGGTATATTTGGGGCTATTTTGATTACTTTGGCCAGCGAGGGCATTTTGGTCATTTAACTATTAGGGGTGATTTTGTAATTTAGCCCAATAATGATGAAATAACGATTTGCAATATTTAAGATTTCTAGAAGTTTATCGGGCCTCTAAAACCAACCGAAACATGTCCCAACCTTACAGTACTAACCAAACCTTATGATGTATGCACTTCACAAATATCATTTCCCAATACTGATTGTATCGTATATCTGAACGGTTGCCTTCATATTTCACCACGAAATTTGCCACAGAGTAGACGAACCTATGTTCTGAGCGGAAAAACTTCCATCCTCATATTAATATTAGGAGTGATTGACATACCAGAGTCATGCTCCAATCCTTATGGGCATTTCAGTCATTCGAGCTTTATTTAGATTTTTGAAATTTCATCAGAGGCAAATTTTGCTCATTCCGGTCAAGAGGGTATTTCGGCCATTTTAGAGCTCGGGATAGATCCATTATTTCCATCAATTATACCAATTATATAATTTCAATCATTTATGTACTAGATAGAGATTTAGTCGTTCTGGTCCTTTCAGCCCTTCCAGACAAATTCATTCGTTTCAAACTTGAGGGTATAAATGACATTTCAGTTAATTGGAAAGTTTCGATGCTCGAGATACTTTAGTGATTTCGGTCATTACAGTTATCCTGATCAATTCAGTCTTATAGTACCTTCAATCCTGTAGAACTAAGGTTTTGATATAATATTTGAAAAATGTTTTGGACTAAATTGAAAAGAATTTAAAATATGTTTTTAGTCAAAAACAACTTGAAAATATGTTTAAGGGTTTTAAAGGCTTTGGAATGATTTAAAATGTATTTAAAGTAGTCAAAACCATAATTTTCAAGTGACCGTACCGATACGGTATTGGACCGTACCGATACGCCTTAGGGTTTTTAAACTACCAAAATTCCAGTAGCCAAAACCCGTACCGATACGCCTAGCCGTATCGATACGGTATGTTTTGAAATAGCCTAACGGCCATAAATGGTACTATTCCCAACGACCATAAATGGTACTATTCCAACGGCTATAAATGGTACTATTCCCAACGGCCATAAATGGTACTATTTCCAACGGTCATAAATGGTACTATTCCAACGGTCATAAATGGTACTATTCCAACGGCTATAAACGGCTATATTCCCAACGGCTATAAACGGCTATATTCCCAACGACTATAAACAGCTACAAACTCATTTGGGACTATAAATTGAAGGCTGGAACACTTGAAGAACGCAAGAGACAACATCCAAGCAATATGGTCAAGAGAATTAGAGTCTAAATCTTTATTTTACTATTCTCTTGTACATAGTCTGTAGAGAGTGATTTTTTATTGTTTTTATCCTTCACTCTTTCTTGTGAGCTAAATTATGTAAACACCCACCTTGTGAGGTTTATTTGTTTACATTTTTTACCCTTGTAAAAGGAGAGGTTCTAGTTTAGCCTTGAGAGAAAAACTAGAGTTGGTTCTATCTTAGCCAAGTCCAAAAGATAGGGTTGTAACGGTTTCCTCCTGAGCCTGGAAAAGAGGACGAATTCATTGTTGAGTGAATTGGGAAATCCTTAGTGGTGTGCTAAGGTAGTGGATGTAGACTCGGTTGAGTAGTCGAACCACTCTAAAATCATCGTGCAAATTGTCTACCTTTATTTCGGTTTTAGCCAATTCAACCACCAAACATTTACAACCCTCTTTGACGGTTTCGGTGATTGATTCGAGCGTGCAAAAAACCCAACAATTGGTATCAGAGACTCGTCTCCATCGAAGGACTAACATCCGGGAGTAAAGATCATTTGCTCGAAGTCCACCGTTCAAGAAAATGGCAAGATTTGAAGAAGGCCGCTCTATCTCGTGTCCTCCACTCTTCGAAGGAGAAGAATACTTCCAATGGAGCAATATCATAAAATTCTTCATCAAGTCTCAAGACTATGAAGTTTGGGACATCATTGAAGATGGTTATTTGGAAGCTCCAAAGAAGAAGAAAAAGCAAAGGAGTGCAAACGACACGAAGGCAAAGCTAAACACCAAGGCGATGCACATTCTCTATTGTGGCCTTAACGAAGAAGTTTCCAAGAAGGTCTCCACGTGCAAAAATGCCAAAGAATTGTGGGAGAAACTTGAGAAGCTTTATGGCAACAAGAAGGGAGAAAAGAAAGATGATGATCAATCTTGTGCAAACCCTCTCTCCAATCCAAAGGTGGATGGTGTTTTGGCTCTCGATGAGCCTAAGGTATCTTCTAACTCTAGTGAGCTTAATTCTTACTCTTTCAATGAGTTGCAAGATGCTTTCGATGAATTATTTTTGGAATTTGAGACCATGAATTCCAAATTTAAGAAAATGATTTCAAAACTTGAAGTTGAAAATGATTTTCTTTCAAAAACAAAAGTGGATTTTGAAAACCAAAATTAAATTTTAAAAAATGATTTAGAGTTTTCAAAAACAAGCAAAGATGTTTTAGAAAAAGAAAATCTTGATTTAAAAGTTAAGCTTGAAAGCTTAACAAAAGAAAAAGAAATTATTTTCAATAATTCATCTTGTCGCATAATGGCAAAATGCTCACATTGCCATTATCATGGTCATTCAATACATACTTGTCCTATAAAGAATAGACAATCTTATAGGATTAGACAAGTATGGGTTCCCAAGGGAACTAAAGACATTGTGACTAACGTAAATGGATCCAAAGCAATTTGGATACCAAAAATCAAGTAAATGTCTTTTGTAGGTGTGTTGGAGCAATGGCAAGCAAAGCAAAATCAAAGAATGCTCAAATCACACATGAGAAGAAGATTAGGTAACCTTTAAGCTTAATGCTTTTATATTTATACATTTGGTTATCTAACTTTTGTTTAAAGACTTGGATTATCTGTTAAGCCTAACAATGATGCTTTGAGTAAGGGGGAGCCAGTTTTTTTAAACCAAAATTTTAAGTGTGTCAAAATTTTTTTTTTGCCTCCTATGTTATCTTGAACTTAAATGTCATTTTAAATTCTTTTTGATATAACAAAAAGGGGGAGAAATGGTTTGAAAAATTGAATTTTCAAATGAATAAGGGGGAGCTTTATATGATTTCATATCTTAATCTCTTATTCACAATTTTAAAGCTAAAGGGGGAGAATCCCAAACAAATTTTTCAAGTTGGTTTTATTATATCAAAAAGGGGGAGATTGTAGAACTAAGGTTTTGATATAATATTTGAAAAATGTTTTGGACTAAATTGAAAAGAATTTAAAATATGTTTTTAGTCAAAAACAACTTGAAAATATGTTTAAGGGTTTTAAAGGCTTTGGAATGATTTAAAATGTATTTAAAGTAGTCAAAACCATAATTTTCAAGTGACCGTACCGATACGGTATTGGACCGTACCGATACGCCTTAGGGTTTTTAAACTACCAAAATTCCAGTAGCCAAAACCCGTACCGATACGCCTAGCCGTATCGATACGGTATGTTTTGAAATAGCCTAACGGCCATAAATGGTACTATTCCCAACGACCATAAATGGTACTATTCCAACGGCTATAAATGGTACTATTCCCAACGGCCATAAATGGTACTATTTCCAACGGTCATAAATGGTACTATTCCAACGGCTATAAACGGCTATATTCCCAACGGCTATAAACGGCTATATTCCCAACGACTATAAACAGCTACAAACTCATTTGGGACTATAAATTGAAGGCTGGAACACTTGAAGAACGCAAGAGACAACATCCAAGCAATATGGTCAAGAGAATTAGAGTCTAAATCTTTATTTTACTATTCTCTTGTACATAGTCTGTAGAGAGTGATTTTTTATTGTTTTTATCCTTCACTCTTTCTTGTGAGCTAAATTGTGTAAACACCCACCTTGTGAGGTTTATTTGTTTACATTTTTTACCCTTGTAAAAGGAGAGGTTCTAGTTTAGCCTTGAGAGAAAAACTAGAGTTGGTTCTATCTTAGCCAAGTCCAAAAGATAGGGTTGTAACGGTTTCCTCCTGAGCCTGGAAAAGGGGACGAATTCATTGTTGAGTGAATTGGGAAATCCTTAGTGGTGTGCTAAGGTAGTGGATGTAGACTCGGTTGAGTAGTCGAACCACTCTAAAATCATCGTGCAAATTGTCTACCTTTATTTCGGTTTTAGCCAATTCAACCACCAAACATTTACAACCCTCTTTGACGGTTTCGGTGATTGATTCGAGCGTGCAAAAAACCCAACAAATCCTTTAGTCATTTCAGTTGTTTCACTCAATTCGATAATTGAAAGTGCTTTGATAATTTCCAATCATACGAATAATTTCTTATGAATTTATCTTCAAGGATTAATAAGAATTCAAGGAAATCCAAGCACTTCACAATCTCGAAGGTTTAAGTATTGTTACCGTAACTCTCCAAGTAATTTGATGTTTTCAGATAAATCGGTTGTTTAACAAGATCTAAGATAGATTTCTAGATTGCTTTCATTGTTAGGGTTATTTTAGTCATTCAGATATCTCAAGGGCATTTTTGTAATTTCTCATCCTAACATTTCGGGCACTAAATCTTTTATCAAGAACATAATCTAAAATTAAAGTTTCGAGGTTGTCGCTTTATCGAGTGTTCACTAAACTTGAATTTCTTATCGGTCATTTGTTCCTTATTCGAGTTATTCGGTCTTAACCATTTTATTATCATTGTACTGTAACTGTACGACTTATAGTAATCGACGGTAATCAAATGACCAGCCATACAGTTCATGCGTTAATCAATTACCAACATGTTCCATAAAGCAAACAGTAGGTAGTAAAGTATTACCTTGAATCCTTGCTATATCGGTCAACCCTTGAAACGACATTTCGATACTCTCGAACCTGAATTCGATGCCCTCAACCATTCATATTCAAGGAGCGGTGAGTACCAACGACTCACGATAGCGGAAGCAACTAAAACCAGAGGAGAGCTTGGCTTTTCGACGAACTTCCAGGCAGTTCTCCAAGGCGGACAACGGTGTGACTGTGCGAGTGGCTTATGGCAGTGCGTTCAGGATGCGACGGGGAACACGGGGGTGATGGCGGTGTCGACCACGGACGAACGGTGGCCTAGATCAAAGGTGGCGAAGAGTGGTGTTTGGGGAGAAGAAGAACACTCTGGAAGCTCTCTGATTTCTTTCTCTCGAAGCAGATGATATTATGGGTGGGGGGTAGATGCGGGAGTTGGCTATTTTTAATTATTAGTTCGGATGCTTACACACTGTTTAAACAAAATAATTTGAGGTAAGCTAAGACAAAGATTAGTCATAGAGTAAATGGTTAAGCCACTAACAAGCCATTCCTAAAGACGTGTGGTTCGAGTCCCCTTGTTAGCAGTTCTCTTTCTTTTTCTTCTTTTCTCCGTTTTTAGAAGGCCAAAGGTAAGGGAGAAATCAGGCCCAAGGCCCTAAACTGTTGAAATACTACAAATACAACTTCCAAAATTTTAAATCATGCATTTTAAATCCTCAAATGTCAATATTTTTTTTATAATTAAACATCATATTTATCGGAGTGTTACATTCATACTCGTATATTTAACTTAATAAACGAAAAGTTCACAAATAATTCGTCGAAGAATCTACTCACTTACGCCTCTAATAATCCCAACTATAAATTTACCCACTTGCATCCATAATCTAAATTAGAACAAAGGGAAAACAGGATTTGGAGGGCTTGGGCTTGGGCATAGTATATGGTTGGGCCATCACCATAGAGATCGGACTGCACGGACCCACCAGCCGGCCTTAGGCTTCTTGTTTCTTTCTTTTGTTTTGTTCCTCTGCAGGCTTACGAGCTATTCGCCAACTCTGCTTCTCTCTCTGTATAAATTCTCATTTCTTCACTTTTTCACCTAACCCTTTCCCTTTCCCCGGTTGATCTGCAAATACTGTCATTTTACCTTTATAATTCTCCATTTTTATCAGGCCAGATCGGATTGGATCCATGCATCAGATGGCGGCCTTGTCTCGGCCTCGTTTCTCGATGCTCACCACCCCGTCCCCTAACATCACCCACATCCGCCGTCTCAACCCACCATCACCCAACGTCGTTTCATTCCCTCTAAACCAACCCATCCGTTTTACCCACTCCAAACTGCACCTTTCATGCGCCATCGGAGGAGGCGATGGTAACGATGGTGTTGGTCGCCGCGGAGGCGGGGGAGATGGCAGAGGAGACGGTGACGGCTCCGGTTCCAACTCCAAGGATCATTCCTCGGATGGTTTTGGAATCCTGGGTCTTCTCTTAAGCGGATGGCGAGACAGGGTCGCGGCAGATCCTCAGTTCCCGTTCAAGGTCTTGATGGAAGAGTTGGTGGGCGTCACCGCTTGTGTTCTCGGCGACATGGCTTCCCGTCCTAATTTCGGCCTCAACGAGCTCGACTTCGTTTTCTCGACACTCGTCGTCGGCTCCATTATGAATTTCACCATCATGTATCTCTTAGCACCAAAAGCCTCGGCTTCATCTTCGAGTCTTCCGTCCATCTTTGCGAATTGTCCGCAGAGTCACATGTTCGAACCAGGTGGTTACACGTTAATGAACCGTTTAGGGACCGTGGTGTTCAAAGGGGCTGTGTTTGCGGTTGTCGGATTCGGTGCAGGTCTTGTCGGGACCGCCATCTCGAATGGTTTGATCAAACTGCGGAAGAAAATGGATCCCACTTTCGAAACGCCCAACAAGCCACCTCCGACCTTGTTGAATGCCGTCACCTGGGCCGCCCACATGGGTGTCAGCAGCAATCTGAGGTATCAAACCTTGAATGGGATCGAGTTTGTATTGGAAAAGGGTGTTCCCCCCATGGTTTTTAAGTCGGCCGTGGTGGTTATGAGATGCTTGAATAACGTGATCGGAGGAATGTCGTTTGTGGTATTGGCAAGGATGACAGGGTCACAGAGTGTGGCTGAGAAGCCGGAGATGGCGGAGATCGGATCTGCTGCCGCCGAGAAGGAGAAGTTGTTGGGTGGTGGTGACAACTTGGAGAACAGCAATCAGTCGACTTCTAAATGATTTTTATGTTTTGTGGGGGTTTAATGTTGTTGTGTTGGGTAGAATTTCAGAGCAATTGTAATAAGATCCAACATGTCTCAGAGGCAGGGCTGATTGAGATCGCCTTACAATGTTGTTTTTCGGATGCCATTTCTCAACTTGTTATTTTCCAACATTCCAAAGCTGCTTTTTTACCTTAACCAAGTTTGGTTGGCAGATAGAAAGTTCAATTTTGGGAATCACACATTTTTACGGGAAGTTCACCGTTAGGCGCAACTAAAATAGACGGTCTCATATAAATTCTTATCCAATCGATAAAATTTTGTATAACACAATTTTTTACATAGTTGATGATGTAGTTACACAAATAGTAAGAATTTTAGTTCTACCTTAATCATTATTCAATTCTATATAAATTCTTACTAAAATGATAAGAATTTGTGTAGAGCATCATACTAAGGTGCCGCACCTTAGGAGACACCTTAGCATGTCTCTATTTTTACATGGACTTTGATTTGCATTTTTTTGTTGCAAACATCGTTTTTACTGTACATCTTTTAACCATCGGTAACCGATTCATCAACCAATTGGTTGATCGAGTATTGTTGAGGGTCTGAGGCCTAATATGAAAGTGGCCCTTTCAAAAAAAATATTAAATAAATTATTTACCGAAATACGAATAGGAAACCAACAAGTTGGTCTAGCAAAATGAGGCGCTATGTCCCTTAAGTAAGGTTAGATTAAGGGTTTAAATTCTGAAGTTGTGAATGAAGAAAAAAATGGATTGAGAGGTTCACCCCATATTAGGCCTCTACAAAATTCGATTCGTCATATTAGTTGGTCAATGACTAAGATACCGACGTTAAACAAAAAAAAACACTAATAAAAAGTTGAAAACAGTGTAAGTTGGCGCCTATGCTTGGCAGCAGAAAAGTTTGTAGCTGCCGTTACAAAACAAAACAAAACAGCTCTCACGTTGCTCTCATGGTGCGGTTATAAAGTTGTCCGGTTCTAGGGGTTGCCTTTGATTTGAAACATCACAATCTCAACCTTTTTCTCCCTTAAATGCTACTCGGTAACCAAATTTGAATATGTAATTCCTTCAACTCTTGTATGAACAATCAATCTGAGATGTAAACAATCTTAAAAAGATATCTAAACAAAATTAGTGTTTGTTTCATGAGAAAATAAAAGCTCCCAAGATTAGCCCAACAAGTCGAGCTATACCTATTCCCTCCTTTCAGTTATTGAAATCTAATATTGTACAACAGAATTCCTATTCTCATTTTGAACTGTAAATCCTATGTGGCCCCAACTTCTTATAATTTCTCCTTGGAGTAAACAGATGCGCCGAGGCCATTGCTCAAGCATTGGTTAAGGCGCTATCACCGGCATCTCGATCATCTTTATCTGACTGCCTCTGGAGCTGAATTGCAGTAAGGTGTGTGCAAGCAAACTAGCTTGGTGCATGTTAAACACAGAGTAGCGAAACCGACTCCTACAACAAGCCCACAGATGCTTTTTCGCATATCTAAACTTACTGCTCTTTCAACTATTCTAACAAAGCATGGGAACAATCCTCCACAGGCCAAAACCATCACATGGTCCAGACCGCTGTAGTCGATTCCTGCCAATATCGATCCTATCACAGATATTGGGCCTACAAACCCAATAAGAGCAGCCGCTGCAAGAGAGCTGTGCCAACTGCCGGTAGCTCCAAATACGCAGCTGGCCACTGCGGCACCGCGAGGAAGCCCGTGAAGGGAGACGGGAAGGACCATGTGCTGGCCTAGTCCATAAGCTTTTGGTGCAGCAACTCCTAGTACAAGCCCCTCAGCCAGTGCATGGAAAGCCACTGCTCCACATGCTAGAAGTGACTGAAGCATCGGAACACTCATTGCAGATCCTGCTACCGATGGTAGCTTATTTGAAGTTCTTTTGTTACACACAATCTTCAAAATACTAGAGCTTGAGACATGGACAAATGCAGCACCCACGGTAAGCAGCAACATAACCGCGAAGAATCCCATCTTCGAAGAAACAAGTAGCTGTAGTGGTCGCCAAGCACCAAGGACGAAGGCAACGCCAGATGCAGCTCCCATGAGAAGGGCATGCTTAAGGCGGAAAGCAAGAGCAAATGAAACCAGAACAAGGCCACCAAGTAAAGGTCCAAGACCAAAAAGTAATGAAACAAAGAAGCCAGAAGAATCCTCAGAACTGGAAATTTGAAACAACATAATCTAGTTAATGAGATGAGACATAATGAAATTGCAATATAGCAGCAAAAAGGACCAGAATCAAGGCCTAGTACAAGCTTCTTTGTGCTAACATGCATAGACAACTATAACTAAAAAATGGGAATATTATGCTCTAAAAGGAGACAAAAAGGTGTACTATTGTTGAAACAAAATTAGATATCTTAGATATATAAAAGCTTCTAACCCCAGCAAGATTAGTGTAAAGAATGGCAAAGAGACCCAAAGCATGTAATAGCTAGCCATACATTCTTCTCACTAAACCATGGTTTAGTTAACTCACCTGTAATCATGACTAAAGTTCTGAAATAGAATGCTTAGTGCTTCCATGAATGCTACTGAAAGTGTAGCTGCCGATGCCACAGGAGTTGGCGAAGCTTCCTGTTGAAAAGAAGGGGGAGCCGGAGGATATCATGTCTCTAGAACAGAGAAGAAATCTTAAAAGAATAAAATAAAATAAACAATGGCCAAGCAAGAATTATCTCTTCAATTTTCAATTTGATGTTCAAATAAAAGTTTTTCTCTAGCATTTCATGCTTTGCACAAAAGAGCAGCCGAAGCAGATGGCACTAGTAGTTAGCATAGCTTGGGAAGTTCTTTGTGTTATGAACCAATCTAGACATCATCAATTCTAATGAAGATGTTCTTTATAGGAGAAAAAGGGAAATAGAACTAAAAGACTGGAAAGATTACTGCGGAAGAAAATCATTATTCTTGAAGATCCAAAAACGTATTTTACTGCAATAAGCGCACACCTTAAATGCATCGGGGAGAACCTCGGCAACGACCATCCAGATCATACATCCAGCGGCAAAACCAGTACAAAAGGGCAGGACTTTATTAAATGCATCAGCACATATGAAAGAAGGAACTGCTACAATGGGCTGCCAAGAAATAAAAATAAAGAGAATAAACAACCAACTGATACGACTAAGTTTGCATATAAATTATACTCACATAAAACCAAAAGTTTGTTTCTTTTACTTATCATTTTCAGCCTGATGCTGGAAATTCTAGCTTAGAATTATTTCCTTTGATACAGACAGATATGCTCAAAACCAGACAAACAGCATTACACGATAGATACCTGCGGTAAGGACGTAATTACACTCCATAGCATAGCATTCTGTGGAGAAACACCCCTTGATGCAAGCACCATGCTCACAGCCAATCCCTCTGGTATATTATGTACCGCTATGGCCAACGTTACCAAAAGGCCTTGAGTAAAACCTTTTGAGCTGGCAAAGGAAACTCCAACACCAGAGCCCTCCCCAAATGAATGGAGGGTCATAATTCCGATGACAAGAACAGCTTTAGTTGCATCTGCTCCTTTTATATCCAGCATGCTTACTTCCCCATATTGTTCAAGAAACTGAAACACAAAAACATGGGAAAAATTGTAAGATGCTAAAATCGCCTACAAGGACAAAGACACAGCAAGATTACATGTTAAAGCGAGCATTGTGGCAACATCAACAGTCTTAAACTCTCTGCAGAGCCAATAACAATGCTCGCTCATCTGTGATAAGCATTGACAAAGTGGAAAACCATTTTTTTTCCATTTGCAAGGCCTGAGTGGAAAACTTAATCCGCATGTTATGTATTGTAAAGTCCCTATATGCATTGAAGGTAGGACAAGAATAGTGGCTCTTTATGCGAGCCCATGTATATCCTAATTCTACAATGACTGTAGATTGAACATAATAATTGATACGAGAGAGAAACATCACCTTCTTACACAGCAAAATAAAAATGCCACCTGCCAAAATCCCAATCACAACCCAGGTTCCAGCACCATGTTCCTGCCCTTCCTGTATGAGATCAAAACTTGCAGCCAACATGACACCGGCAGCCATTCCGTTGCATATGCCAGCCCACTCAGGATCAAGCTCCACAAAGAAAAATGGAACTGCACCTAAACCACTTGCTGCAGCCATTGCTAATGTAAACAATGCAACCGTGGACACAGAAACCCTATTGTAAATCCCCTTCCAGTCACCCATTTCATTGCCATTGTCCTCAAAACTTATGACCCTCTCTGTACCAGTGCCATCTATAACATAGTTCCCAGCATTTTTTTCCGGAGCTCTCATCGTTTGCGAAATTTCACTTTGATCATCTGCTGCAATGCATTCAAGGAATACCACAATGAAGAACAAAAAGCTAAACATGCATTTGCATCCGAATTGCATTGCTTTCATTTTTTCCCCTAGAAATCTATCAGCGGTGACGAAAAAGTTAATAATTAAGCAAAATTCCCCCCTTCTGGGAATCTAGAAAAGCCAGCCCTTGGAAGCTGGCCCTGCAGTATGTTTGGAAACGCACCTGACCATTATAAGGTTCAAATTAGAAGAATAGTTTCAGCCAAAAACAAAGTTTTGTCAATCAAATAACTCAAAACATGACATAATTGGGCCATTTGAGGTTTTGACAATGAAAACAATAGGAAATAAACTACCAAACGAGAACATATCCTTCCAATAAATTTGAGGCTAAAATGAAGATTTGATGATCATAAAGAAACAGTACATGCACATTCTCATATGAAACAACCAACCTAATAACCATTTCAACATAGCAGGAAATTACCAATGCAAAAATCCCAACAAAAAGAAATACTAATTGGCATTGCTAAAGTGAAGAATAAAAGACCCAGACATGAAGCAAGATCCTTAAGAATCCCAAGTTCCCCAAACATAAAGCTAAAACATTTTTCTTTTTCAGTATGATCTTCAATAGTCAAGTAAACCCCAGAATGAAAGATGGAACAAGGATAGTAAAACAAACTCATGGTGGAAAAGGAAAGCCCAGAATTTTGCAGAAATTAAAAAAAAAGCTGCAGATGAATTAATCATAAAATGAATGGATAAAGAGCGCCAAGGAAACTTGCCTGGCTGCAGCTGGGGGTCAAAAGCTGTTGAAAACACAAAGAAAAGAAGATATAATAAGAGAGTCTCTCTACTTATCATCCAAGGGAAAGGAAGGGAATTCATTGGCAGGAGGGTAATTGTCATTTATAACTTGATTAATTTAAGCAAATACAAATTTAATTAATACCATTAGCTGCTCAATTGAAACGAATGAATGGAAACAACAAAAAATGAATGTTGTGCACGTTGTTTCTCTATGGCTGGTTTGGCAATGGCTGATACATTCCCAAAACCAACAAACTTGTTTAAAGTTTCAAGATTGGTGCTGAAAATTAGAGTAAGATATGTATAATTAAATATATGTTGATCGGCTGAGATCCACTAATTGAAAATGGCCAAGAATGTTAACGTTGCCACATATTGTATGCGTTCGAATCCCGACATTTGTCTTGGAATGTAATACCTCTCCCATTTCTTTATTAAGTTTGATGTGAATTTTATATTGATTAATTGAAAATATCGAGTTTGGTATAACATCAACGATGAAGAACAATAATTTGGGAGGATATGATGACTAAATTGATATATTTTTTAAATATGAAGGGTTAAATTAATGAACTATTTTGGTTTAGGACTAAATTAATAGAATATATAAGTTTTGAGTACTAAAGTTATCATTGTACCAAGCTTTATTAGATATCTATTTGTATTTTAATGGAGAAGTGATCCAAATTCTAATTGTAATTAAACTTTAATTAAGTCACCTTGCTCGTACATATTCTTAAACGTGATTTTAATAGAGGAACGAACATCTTAGGCTTTTTTACTGGGACTACTTTTTTTTTAAAATATACTGGTGTGATGCAAGGGTAATATCTGTTCAACTTTTTTAGTCTTTTCAAAGACGGCAGACACAACATGCATTACTGGGACCACTTATTTAGTTATTGTTGTTCACTTTCTCCTTATAAGTGTTTTTTATCATTTAACTTAGATCAAAATCATTCGATAAAAAAACTTAGATCAAAATCGGGAATGATATAATGTTAAGAATATGTTGTTGTTTGGATCAGAACAATCTGTTTTATTTAACTACACAAAATGGTATATTTTTCGGGTTTGGTCGGGGCGAAGACTGACATACACACTTAATTTTAGGTCAAGATCAAGACATGTAAATAATCGGGGTGGAGTAGGGTAAGTTTTGAATCTTATTCTTTAGGTCGGTTTGGAGCGACTAAAATTCTGATCTAACCTACCCTGTTGCCATTCCTAATTTTCGATTTTAGATCTTACCAACTAAATCTAATAATCAGTATATTTAGTTCAATTTGGGTAATGATTTTTTACTTCACTTAATAAAAATATTAAATTTAACAATAGTTTGATATGGTAAAAGTAAATTCGAGTTGTTCAATTTTCGATCCTAAATTATACCAACTAAATCAAATAATCGATTGACCGATTAATCGAAATATTCAACTTAGGTAATAATTTTTTACTTCACTTATTAAAAAATATTAAATTTAATAATAGTTCAGTTACAATTATAACACAACAACTAAAAAGTTAAATTTTTTGAGAGTTCAAATTTCTTACTAATCGAATTAGGATCATAAAGTCTTCATAGAGTCAGAGGGGCATCAAAACTACTAGGATACATGGTGGTGTAATACATAAAATTTGTAAATATTGTAAATAGTCGATTAAATTAGTTATCCAATTTTACCCGAAACTGTGAACCGTAACTAAATTGAAATAATCTAAAAAAATTACCAAAACTAACTTTTTATTCAATTAACCAAATTTTTAGATCAACTTTTTGAATTTCAGGTTTAATTTCAGTTTGTCGGACTTTTTGCACATCCCTAATACTATGTCACTATCTTTGTTAAATTTTAGCTATAACTTAACGGTCGGTAATCAAAATAAAAAAAACATAAAGTTAGTGACTGTTTTTGCAGGAAAAAAATGTTCACTGACCAAAAACAAACATTTCAATAGTTTGGTGACCAATAGTTGTAGTTTATCTTTTCTTATTTCTTTATTATTGCAATTTTAAATGAATTATTTTTATGCCTATTTTCTCTCCTTTTAACCCTTCTTCCCCTATTAAGCAGATTCAAAAGGGAAAAATCAGGTTTCTTCTTTGCCGTTTCTTCCGGCAACCGCAACTGTACCGGCGTTCTTCTCCTTCGTTCATCTTCACGGAATTTCTCTCAGATCTAAAAAAATGGCTCCCGCGGCTCCTCGATCCGGTGAAGCGATCTTCTCGAGTGTCGATCGCGTGAATGCGGAGCTATTCACTCTGACTTACGGAGCAATTGTGCGTCAATTGCTTAATGATCTGGAGGAGGTTGAGGAGGTCAACAAACAGCTGGATCAAATGGGCTACAACATCGGAATCAGACTAATCGACGAGTTTCTTGCAAAATCAAATGTGTCCAGATGCGTTGATTTCAAGGAGACGGCAGATATGATCGCGAAGGTGGGTTTCAAAATGTTCCTTGGGGTCACCGCATCGGTTACGAAATGGGACGCCGACGGGAGCTGCTGCAGCATCGTTTTGGAGGAAAATCCGCTTGTAGACTTTGTAGAGCTTCCGGATACTTGTCAAGGCCTCTACTACTGCAACATTTTAAGCGGAGTCATAAGAGGAGCACTGGAGATGGTGGCGATGAAGACGGAAGTCACCTGGATCCGCGATATGCTTAGAGGAGACGATGCATATGAGTTGCAGGTAAAACTTCTGAGCCAACTTCCAGAAGAGTATCCATACAAGGACGACGAGTAACATTTCCCCTCTTATCTTCCATTTTCATTTAGGGTTTATATTATCCGTACTCTGAATTTCCTTTAAAAAGTTGGATTGGATTTGGTATTAGGTTATTCCGTACCAAAATTCATGTTTTCAGTTTATATTATCGTATCTATTTAGTTTAGTTTAAGAAATCTATTGTTCTTGTGATCTGAATTAATCTCTACTTAGATCGTTAAATGAATAGACGAATCGATACTGAGGAAAAGCTGATAAGATTTGGAATGGTGAAGCTGATGTTATGAATATGGTTTTTCAGATACTTAATCTCAAAAAATTACACTGCAATTTCCATTCATGTCCACTAGTAGATGATGATCATGATATGTATATATGGGTTTAGTCTGTCTTGCCTGCCTGCTTGTTTGTCAGCTTAGCGTGGTGTTACCATCGGACGTCGAAGATGATGGTAACAACTTCCGGAATTAGAATTTGAGTAAGCGGAATCTGAAGAAACTGATTCAGTTTCCGGTGTCATTTTCAGCATGCATTCTAGTTCCCTCACCATGTCCGGCATTGATGGGCGGTTTTCTGTCTTGTCTTGGCAACAACTCAGTGCTAGCCCTACGATTCTCTCGATACATTCGGATGGATAACAACCCATTCTACTGTCTGTTAT
Organism: Hibiscus trionum; assembly: GCA_030270665.1. Taxonomy (NCBI): domain Eukaryota; kingdom Viridiplantae; phylum Streptophyta; class Magnoliopsida; order Malvales; family Malvaceae; genus Hibiscus; species Hibiscus trionum. The sequence continues at coordinate 6,369,949 of BSYR01000016.1, forward strand.
CGAGAACGTCATGCCGGACTGATGAGCGGTATTCACCTTAAACACAAGATATTTAGATTAACTTCAATAACTAGCTTTTATATACAGAACGAAAAATTAGCAACACAAATGCACTCGCAGCTTCCTAACAGGATTTTGCTGGGAACATAGAGAGTACCTCACGGACAATGTTTTTGCCGTGCGATATCGGTCGCCTTCCCGCCAACATCTTCATGAAAACAACTCCGAGGCTATAAACATCACTTCTGTCATTCGATTTATGGGTCAAAAGTACTCGGGATCAAGGTACCCCTGCACACAACAATAGAGCAATAAATAGCATGCCAAGTAGTGACTAACATCTACAAGTTTCATGCTACAATTGAGTCCAAGACTCCAAGTACAAGTAAAGCATAAAGTATAATGGGATGCCTTTTAGTCATAGGTAGCTCCTGTAATGGAGCCAAACTCACCGGTGTTCCCCTAACGACCGTAGAAACATGATCTGCCACAGTTCCCTCGTCTTCCGGGGCAGGTGCTAACTGTGAGAGACCAAAGTCGACAACTTTTGCATTAAGCTTGGAGTCGAGAAGAATGTTGCTCGCTTTGATATCTCAGTGGAACACCGGAGGATTTGCTTCAGTATGGAGGTAAAGAATTCCTTCTGTCGAACCCAGTGCAGTGCGTAATCTCATTCTGAAATTTAGGCTTTCTTTAGATTAGCTGTATATCATGTTTTAGTATCAACATCAGCATATATATCCCATCGAAAACACTTATACGTTTACACAAAAGTACTGGAGTGGTTATTATCGATGCTAGGAAAAAGCTTCAAGTACATCCTTAGAAGTGGCCCTGGCTCCCGAGAATATTCATCAATCGACAGTTGATATCGGCTTAAGTTCAAAGAACTAGTCAAGTAAACCTCAAAAGGCGAGGGTAAGTAAGAAAAACTAGGACTCTTCAGACGATATCCGATTCTGAGAGGTGCTGCACAGAAACATGGCAGACGAGACACTGGGACATATTCGTAGTAATCGTCTCTAGCGCATGCTTGAATCGGGCGATTTGCTGTTGAATTATTTAAATCTGTAAGCATCTCATGCTGTCCGGGTTCAGATCGACAGTACAAGCTTACGTTCAATAAGTTTGCATTGCTGCAGACAGGATTGCCTTCAAGCCTAAAGAAAAACTGCTAAAACTGTAAGGATTTCGATACTAAAATTAAAAGAAAAAAGTAATGCATGACCAAAGATGACTGCAATAAACTGCATATTTATTAGGCAATTGGTATCCTGCTAAGATCAGGAACCACTCCCAGTAAGTGGCAATTTCTGAGACTTCTGAAAGACACCAAGAGAAATAAAGAGCAGATTGGTGCAAAAACATATTGATTGTCCAGTTTAGTCCATGATATTATTGGAATTGATGTATTTCTATCTCAAGGGGAAGTCCATGTTCTTAATGATTTCTTTTAATTCATTACTGATACAAGAAATCACCACCTTTGTAAGCTTAAACATTTTCATTAACTCACTAAATAAACTCTAAGACTAAGTAAATGTTTTACCAACACTCACAATTTCACTAATCTAGAAAAGTTGCTGTAAGAAGCTGGAATAACAGATCCACTGAAGTTGTTATAAAGCTAACTGCAAAGATGTAGAAAATAGTTAATGCCAAAATAACTAATAGATATATGTTAAATAATTACCAACTTCTCTCTCTTTCTAGATGATTCGTTATCTAAATATTTATTAAAATAATAATAAAACTATATATCTAGAAATATTAAAAAAACTAAATATTTGTTATATTTAATTATTATATCTAGAATTTTTCATAGAAGTATCTAGATATTTATAGTTGTAATGAGTAAGATATTAACATGTGTCAACAATGCAATGGCCAATAAATTATATAAATATGGGTAGGAGCTTTCATTTTTTTGTAAGAGATAAATAGATAGCTATATGAGATGTAGAGAAGAGTGAAAAAGTAATTGTATTGTATATTAATAATGGAAAATTCTACAACGTGCGATAAATACCGTTGAACACCACTTAAGTTAAATACTGTTAAATACTATTAAATTAATTAATAAAGATTTAAAATTTCAAGGTCCCATCAAATAATTAATAATTACTTTAAAAATTCAATTAAATTAATTTATATATATATATATATTAATTTTTTTAATAAGGGTAAACTATATATTTAGTACCTCACCTATTTCTGTATTTCTATTGAACCCTCATTATTTAAATGTTATTTCAATTTGACCCTATTCTTTATAAAAAAATAAGTTAACCCTTAACCCTCAACCTAAAACTCTAAATTATTAAACCTTAAACCCTTAAACTCTTAAACATATACCCTAAACTATGTACCCTTAAAAATAATTTTATTTAATAAAATCAAACTAAAAGCATACTATTTTCTGCGTTGGACGTCCAGCTCCATGTTTAGCCTTGCATTCGAGGAGTTCGATAATTGGGTTGGTCTGGGGGCTCTTCTCTAAGCTTGTGCACAAAACATATTGTAGTGTCTAATAACATAAAATAAATAAAATACAGTTTCAATGGACGATATGTTTGGGAGCTTCTACGTTTGTGATATGTAGATGGGTGAAATATATGATGTGATGATTCAAGAACTTACTGCCAAGAAACACAACTCGATTGTCAAGATCAGCAGTATAACCTAATTATAATATTTTATTAAAACATAAAAAGTCTCATGCTTAGCTCATATCTTATTAGCCTTAAAATGCAATTTAGGAGATTAACTGAAAAAATGGAATGTGGATATTAAATTGTAATTTTTTTAAGTTTAGCAATACTTTTATAAAAAAAAATCTGAAAGTGTGATGATTAAACTGTGAATTCTAACAAAGTTAGGACCAAATTGCAAAATACTAATTATTGAGGTCAAAAGTGCAAAATTTATTAAGTACTTTAGTGTTAATTATAGTTTCGTGTTTTGGTTTTTGATATGCACTGCACTTGGAAGTGGGCAACGAATCCATAATCCCATGTTGTCTTTTAAATCTGATTCTTAGCTATTCCAAGAATCGCCTAAGGTTTTACAAATGAAAATTTGTAGTACTTGTTTAAGGGAATATATAAAGTTACTTTGCTTAAATATGCTTTTATTTTGATTTTATTAAATAATTTTATTTAAGGGTTTATGGTTTATGGTATAGGTTTAAGAGTTTAAGGCTTTAAGGTTTAATAGTTTATGGTTTTAGGTTGAGGGTTAAGGGTTAAATTATTATTTTTTTATAAAAAATAGGGTCAAATTGAAATAACATCTAAATAATGAGGGTTCAATAGAAATATAAAAATACATGAGGTACTAAATATATAGTTTACCCTTATTAAAAAATAAAATTTTAATATATATATATATATATATAAATTAATTTAATTGATTTTTTTAGATAATTATTAATTATTTGATGGATCATTGAAATTTTAAATCTTTATTAATTAATTTAATGATGTTCAACAGTGTTCAACATTAGTGGTGTTCAACGGTATTCGTCACACGTGGTAAACTTATCCATTAGTAAAAGTATTCTCAATATAAACCACATAATTAGTCAGATGGTTGAAGATAATGTCAATATAAACCACATAATTAGTAAGAAAAAAATATAATATTTTTCGATTAAGTCTGTTTTGGTCATCCAACTAATTTTTTGTCAAAATTGTCCCTTCGTTTGATATCTTTTTTTGTTTTGGTCCCCATCCGTTAAAAACCTAACCAAATCGCTAACTTGGTATTTTTTACAACATTTTTTGGTCTCTCTCGTCAAACCTAATGATATATTATAGTATTTTTTTATTCGACCAACCAGGTGGGAGACCTAAACAGAAAAAGAGTGATAGTTAGGTGATCTAAAAATAAAATGCCAAGTTAGCGTTTTCGTTAGGTTTTTAACGAGAGGACTAAAATAGGAAAAATATCTAACGTGAGAGACGATTTTAACGAAAAAATTAATTACTTGGCTAAAATAAAAAAAAATAGTTTTGTGACCACCTATGTAGTTTTCACTAAAAAATACATTTGTTATCTTATATTTACTTGGTTTATTGGTTTTAGTATAATTTGAATTTGTTGTGGAGAAACTTGTTTTTGGTCTAGGCCTAACTGTAATCTTATGGATGAAAGCCGATATGTTTTATTGTTTAGTTGGCCTATTGGGCTTGGTTGTTTATAGCAGTGGTTTGAGGAACAATGCATCCAATCAAATCAATTAAGCTTGAGCCCTTAAGTTTTGGATTCATATGTTTAAATTATTGTATTAGATTTTGTAAATAATAATTAGGTTTGAATGTCGGTATTATGGGTTGAATAAACTAAATTTAGATAATTATATTTATAATGAACATTTACTGTACTCAATTCAGATTAATTAGTCAATATATAAACACCGACAATTAATAAAGAATTATTATGACTCCAACTTCAATATTATGCACATTTAACGTCACGGTTCACACCAACTTGCATGTTATTGTTTGTTTTGTTCTATTAAAATTCATGATTCAATCCATAAAAAAACATATCACAAATTGAAGTTGTTATGAACATTTACATTTTTTCAATACAATATCTTAAGTACAATTTAATTACAAATGAATACGTGTGAGCACTTACATTCCAATACAGATTTTAATGCACAGCCAATATAGAATTCCATGGCACCTGACCAATTAACATAGGATGAAGTGGAACTTGATTTTCGAATGCTTTGCAAGACAGTGTTTGGTTGTCTGACAACAACATTCCACCACTATAATTAGCATTAAACCTCAATTAGTCTAACCCTAATTTTGTAGTTAAACCATGATTCAAATGTTATAAATGCTACTATCTAACCAGGACAGGGCGAATCTATAAAATTTTAGGAGGGCGAACTTATAAAACTTAAGGGGCAGAAATAGATTTTGAATAAAAAATAAATAAATAAAGAATTCTAAATCATACATAAGATTTTCAAATTTTTTTGGGGGAGGGGCGACTGCTACTCCAGCCCCACCTCGGTCCATCCCTATATCTAACTATTGCAACTAGTATCAATTACTTCATGTGATGTGTTAGCAACAACCACACCATTCTATGAATCTGAATCACTCTCCCTAAATGAGGAGAAATTATATCATGGGTGATTCCCACCACGTCATCCATGAGACCAACTAATGGAAACCACCCACTTCATCATTGTTTAAATTTTAGTGAAGATTCATTGGTTGGAAAAAATGACATGAAAAAATCATGGTGAGGTGGGTGGTTTCCATTGGTTGGTCCCATGGATGACGTGGTGGGAATCACCCATGATATAATTTTTCCTAAATGAGGGTATTGCTGCAATCTGCAAAGCACATGTTTTTGCCAAAGATTGAATTCTTTGTTTACTGCTATCAATTACAATCACTGCTTTTAAAAATTATATAATTAATCATTGAACTTTGATCAAATTATAACACTAATTTTTCAAATTCATTTGTTTGATCAATGGACTATAATTCTTTAACGTCGTGATGATGCAACGTTTTTTTTTTCTATCTTTTTAATAAAATTCTTTAAAAAATTTGGCACCACAAGCTATCATCCACCACCGTTCGCGACATAATTAAAACCAAAATATTTTTATTTCTTCTTCTCGATTTGATTTTTCTCTAAACTCACTCAAAGTTGATAAAAAATCAAGCCAAAGGTTCAACCTTTTAATGTTTCGATCTCCGTCAATAGCCGCCGATGAGGTTAATATCAAGATATGTTATCCATCTTCTCAATATATTGATTCTCATCATTTAGATTTTCGGACGAACACACAAAACTTATCGAATCCAAATAAAACCCAAAATCTTTTAAAATTATTGAATTTTGTGTTGAAATTTCATGAATTTTAAAGAAATTTTAATATATATATATATATATATTAATAGAGTGGTTGGGGACTATAAGACAAGTATGTTGGTGTTTAGAGTGGTCAAATAAGACACTGAAGAACAATGGTCCTACTGTCAGCTTGAAATGAAAAATCTCCTAATTTTAGAGACGAAGATGAATAGGAAAAAAATGACACATCGGATAAAAAAAATAAAAAAAATCAAATTTTGGTTTTTACGCTAACAAGAAGAAAGACTACAACGCATGATTGTTTCTGATTTAACAGTTGAGTGACTACAAAATAAATTTGTCAAAATTTATGTTATAGTTATAACTTTTTGTAATTAAATTACTAAAATGAAAACCCGGTGGAAGTTCAATAGCTAATGGAGTAATTTACCTTTTTGTGAATATAATTAAGAGAATCAATTAAGATATGATTTCAATTGTAATAAAAATTGAAATTTCAGCAATCACATGGACCACATTTTGGGTAAATTGTCTTGTTGTATTCATAATTATTTCAGGGGTTGTACTTGTAAATTGAGCTGGATTACACAACTTTATGTAAATTAGTCCAACACTAGACGTAGTAGATCTGCAAATATCTTGTGTCACATTGTAAGGCACGTGAAAAAGCGGGAAAATGGAACACATGAAGGTCGAAATCATGTGAGGTACAAATCTCAACTTAAATTTATTTGATTTATCTATATTGTCATAATCTTTTCGGATGAATCCATATAAAACTAGTTAAATTATTTTCTCAAAAAAATAATGTATGATTGATGTGATAAAATCATACTGGAAAAAACAATAAAACGTGTCTTATTAAAAAAATCTCCCTAATTTAAATGGAGAAAAAAAGTAAAAAGTTTTAATGTAGATACAAAAACATAAACTTAGGAAAACAACAACACACTAGAACATCACATCGAAAACGAAAACTACCAAAACCTGGAAGACCAAGTCAAGTATGTACTACCAAGAGTTCAGCCATTCTCAAATTGAATGGGCAGTGAAATTAATGTGTATATGAGAAACTCAGGTTCCGTTTAAGAAGTAGGTTAATTGTAGATCCAAAATTTGCGACCAATAATTGATGGCACATGTGACACTGTCGGATAAGGATTGAATGTAAACTAATGTACCTCAAATTTGATGATTGGGGGAAATAAATATATATATATATATATATATATATATATATATATAGAATCCGTTTACACAGTGTAAAACTCTTTAAATTTTACACATTTTTTGAACCGTTTGATGAGTGAAACGAATGGATGAGATTAACGGTAAATGTGTGAAGATTATCACTTGAAAAAAAAAGTAAAGAGTTAATCTATATGAGTTAAGATCAACTTACACAATGTAAAACTCTTTTAAGTTTTACACGTTTTCTGGATCGTTAGATGGGGGGAATGGATGGCTCAGATTAACTTTTTACTCTTTTTTTTTTCAAGTGATAATCTTCACATATTTATTGTTAATCTTGTCCATTCGTTTCACTCATCCAACGGTCCAAAAAGTGTAAAACTTAAAGAGTTTTATACTGTGTAAACGGATCCTATCCCTATATATATATATATATATATTGTTACAAAGTATACAATCCAAGACGATAATAAAAATAAAATAAAAGAAAACTTTAATCAAATAAATAGAAGAGAAGAATAATAAAACCAGATTAAAGTTGAGGCCTGCGAAGAGCAGTTTTCTTAAGACAAATTTCGACCACTCCGTGGTGCTTGAGTTTGGTTGGTCGTTCGTCTCCCAGGATACAACAACAAGAAGATCTTCGACAGAAGCACGGACTGAAGAGATCTCGAACTAGAGCCTTGTCTTAGCCTATCACCGATTAAAAGAAAAACGAGAGAGAAAACGATTTTTGGAGTGATTTGAAACTGAAGAGAAGCATTCTTTATATAGGGGAGTGGAGAAGGAAAAATATGGAAGGTAAATATTCCGAATTAAGGTCATTGACTTTGTATCCGAGCAAAATCGGAAATAATCAATTAATACCTTATTTAAACGGATATATTTCTTATGAATTGATTTTAATACCTTTTAATATCCGATTTAATGAAAGTCACAAATTTTTCTATTAAATTCGGAATATTCAAAAAGATATGTTGTATATAAGGAAAAAATTTAATTCGAAATGGGTAAAATATCCGCATGTTCTAAGTGGAACCCGACCGGTCCGGACATTCGCGTCGCCCACGACGTGCGAGCGCGCCCCAACCCGAATGGGTTCGGCGAGCTTCGATTTGCACCCCCCTGCGCCTGCGCGCGAGGCATAGTGTTCATTCAAGTCATTCAATGACTCCCAAGTGGGTTGGTGTATTTAAACCATTCCCAAGTTTGTTATCCCACCCATGTGGGATAAGGGGTTCATATTTTCCTTAACACAATTCATAACAACCTCACTTTGAGCATCAATTTCTCATTCATTTCTCAACCGTTTTGAGCATATGAGATATCGTTGTAAAGGTCTCATGGAGTAGAATATAAATTAATAAATTTATCATTCGAACATCCACCTTTACCACTAGAAAATATGGCTCAAAGTTTCCAATTTCTCACATTTTTCCAACAATCCCCCACATGAATGAAATTGATGTTTTTATCAAAATATTTTGACTCGATGTGGTGATAGGATCTACGATTGATAGTTGCATAGGATAGGTAGGTTTCCTCCTTTGAACCTTCCCTTGTGAAAGTATATTTACTTTACTAGCTAATCAGTAGACGTGATGTCCTTGAACTGTTCAGCTGTTTGTGTAAACGATGATATACTTCACACAACTACCTTTCTGACAAGTTTATTAGTTCTCATGGTTATGTCCATGTGGCCGTGGACATCGCCTGGTTCTGCAAGAGTTTAAAAGAACTATGCCCAATAGTCTCCTTGAAGCGGCCCCGCTTCACTCTTACATAGGTGACTTATGTTGCTTGGCTCACCGAAGCATACAATGGTCATTAAAAGCTTTGCTTAACCTATAACGCTTTTTATCACCGTTTGCATCATAGGAATGGACTTGGGAAAAAATCCCCCACAGTGATCGCACAGGTCTATGTAATTAGGTTGTCCCTTTGAACCTAGATCTTGGGATCTCCAGTCAGCTAGGTAGGGTTTTCCTTCACATAGTGCCTTTAATTCTCATGGGCTTTAGTCTCATTCCTTTAGATGTTTTCTCAACTTGATCTCGATTCAATCCTTTGGTTAGTGGATCAGCAATGTTATCCTTTGATCTTACAAAGTCAATAGAGATAACTCCATTTGAGATCAGTTGTCTGACGGTGTTATGTCGACGGCGCATATGCCTTGACTTACCGTTATACATGAAACTTTGTGCCCTAGCAATTGTTGCTTGATTGTCACAGTGTATACATACTGTGGGCACAGGTTTCGACCATTCAGGGATATCCTCAAGGAATTGACGAAGCCATTCTGCTTCTTCTCCAGATTTGTCTAGAGCAACAAACTCAGATTCCATTGTGGATCTGGTTATAATAGTTTGTCTTGAGGATTTCCATGACACGGCTCCTCCCCCCAAAGTGAATACATATCCACTTGTGCCTTTGGTATCTTGAATATCAGATATCTAACTGGCATCAGAGTATCCTTCTAAGACAGCAGGGTCTCTGGAATAATGCAGCCCGTAGTCCCGAGTATATCTTAGATATCTCAGTATTCTCACAATTGCTTTCCAGTGATCTTTCCCTGGATTGCTTGTGAATCTGCTTAAACTACTCACAGTAAAAGCGATATCTGGTCTAGTGCAGCTCATGAGATACATTAAGCTGCCTATGACTCTTGCATATTCCACTTGGTGGATACTTTCCCCACGATTCTTTGATAGATGTGAACAAGGATCTAACGGAGTTAAGGCTATGCCAGAATCCTCCTTATTAAATTTCTCAAGAATCTTGTCCACATAGTGTGACTGACTTAATATGAGACCCTCCGGTGACCTTTTGATTTGGATGCCCAGAATCGTATCGGCCAGTCCCATATCTTTCATGTCAAATTTTGAATTTAACATGTTTTTGGTACGTTTTACCATTTCATTGTTGCTTCCAACAATAAGTATGTCATCAACATATAAACATAGGATGACATATCCAATGTCTATAGTTTTGACATATATACATTTGTCACACTCATTTATTTTGAAACCGTTAGTCATCATGACACTATCGAATTTCTCATGCCATTGTTTTGGCGCTTGTTTAAGTCCATAAAGAGACTTAACCAATCTGCATACTTTCCTTTCTTGACCTGAAACTACATAACCCTCAGGTTGTTCCATGTAAATTTCTTCATCAAGATCTCCATATAGAAAAGCTGTTTTAACATCCATTTGATGTACTTCTAGATTTCGCAGAGCAGCTATTGCGAGTATCATCCTTATGGATGTTATTCTTGATACAGGGGAAAATGTATCGCAGAGCAACTAGAAAATATGGCTCAAAGTTTCCAATTTCTCACATTTTTCCAACATATATATAGTGCTCATAAAATTTTATCTTAATCTGTTTAAGAATTGAATGAAGAAAATTTAAATAAAATCGTAAGAAAGAAAAAAACGAGTTTCGGTAAAAGAAATATATTTATTTAAAAAAATTAATAATGATTACAAGATAATATATGTTCATATTTTTTATTCCTTTGATAAAACATATATATTTTTTTAAATTTTGTTCAAAATTTAAATTGAATTATTTAAAGATTTTGAAATTTTTAGTTTAGGTCTAATTTTTGAAAATTTTAAATTACCTTCAAATTGTTTTATCAAGACCTGTCACTGGAATTGAAGTTCAATTACCTTTGATTTTAGAGTTTGAAAGTTTTATGGGCAGTTTAGATATTATATGAAAGGCTTGATGCCAAAAAAATATCCTAAAGTTTGATTGGAAATTTATTTTGACCTCTATTCTTTTTTTAAGTACTTTAATCTTTAAGATTTCATTTTAGGTCAAAATAGCCGCTCCGTTGATGAAAACTGTTAGTCAACTAATGGTAAATAACTTGAAATGACGCGGAAAACATACATAGCAGTGCATGCTGACATAAAAGTATCATTCTATCAAATCATTTCAAGTTGTGTAGAACTAATGTTTTGATATAATAATTGAAAAATGTTTTGGACTAATTTGAAAAGAATTTAAAACAATTTCCAAAGTCCAAATAACTTGAAACTATGTTTAGGGATGTTTTTAAAAGGTTTTACATTTTTTTCAAAGCTAAACTTCACAAAACTGTCCAGGCGTTTCGATACAGTGCATTCCAGTAGCTAAAACGTTTCGATACTAGTATCGAAACGGGCTTTCCTTGGATAAGGATTTTGCCCAGCGTTTCGAAACGGGCCATGTCGTTTCGATACGCCTACGTGGCTTCGACCACAACGATTATAAACCCCAATGGCTACTTCCCAACTAACTTTTAAATGCAGGTCGTTTCGATACGGGAACAGGCGTTTCGAAACGGACTAAAGCGTTTCGATACGAGTCCACATCAGACTGCAACGGCTCTTTCTACTTAAAGGGTGTTTCGAAACGGGTTCGAGCGTTTCGAAACGGAGAGCTGCAGAACTACATTTATGGTGGGAATTAAAGTCCTCAACGGCTCCAAATCAATCCCAACGGCTAGCAACGACTATAAACTCATCAAGGAGTATAAAAGGGACTTTCAAGCATCAAGTAAAGGCCAATGCTCATATTGTCAATCAACAAATGATCAAGAATCGTCTTAGAGCTTAAATTGTCATTTATTGTATAGACAAACACTAGTGAGCCAAAATTGTCAAATTTGCTCAAGTGTTTTAGGCTTTTGGGTGAGTGCTTTAATTGTGCAAACAAACACCTATTAGAGGGATTTGTGTTTGCTTTTAGTATCTCTTTGTAAGAGAGGGTTTGATCAAGGCTTTGGGTAGAAAGCTTGATCGGTGTAAAGGGTTTCCTCCTAAGCCTAGAAAAGAGGATGAATCAAAGTGGATTGATTGGAAATCCTTAGTGGGGAGCTAAGGTAGTTGATGTAGACCTTGGTTAGAAGGTTGAACCACTATAAATCATTGTGTCAATTATCATTTTAGCTTCCACTCCACCTCCACCCAAAAATCCACCTCTCCACCACTTGGTGAGCCATATCGGTTGAACGAATCGAGCTCCTCACAACTCAACAATTGGTATCAGAGCTTGGCTCAATCGAAGGGGATTCACATCCTATTGAGAAGATCCTGCAAGCTCGGTTACTATTTCATCAACCGGCTCAAATGGCACAATCAATCGATAAACCGCCTTTCTTTGACGGAACTCACTATGCCCATTGGAAGACAAAGATGAAGTTCTTCATCAAATCAAGAGATTACAAACTATGTGATATAGTTGAAGTTGGTCCGTTCGTGCCTCAAAGAAGCAAAGCGGAGTGGAGTGCCGACGATCGCAAGAAGATGAAGCTTAATTGCAAAGCCTTGCACATATTGTTTTGTGCTTTTGGCCCAACCATCTATGAGAAGATGTCTTCTTGTGATAGTGCCAAGGAGGTATGAGACAAGCTTGAAGTCACATACGAGGGGACCGATGAAGTCAAGGAGACCAAGATTGGGCTCCTAACCTTAGAATATGAGAACTTCAAAATGGATCCGGAAGAGAACATCGAGAAGATGTTTGATAGGTTCTCCACTATCACCAATGGTATCAAAGGCTATGGAGAAGTCATCCCGGAGGAAAAGCTTGTTCGGAAGCTCATCTACTCACTTCCCGAGTCTTGGGACTCAAAAAGGACCGCCATCATCGAAGCAAAGAATTTGAAGACTTTGAAGCTTGATAAACTCATGGGGTCACTCCTTACTCATCAAATCATGAAGAAGAACAAAGAGGATGAGAAGAAGAGGGAAGAAATTAGAGCTATGGAAGAGAAGAAAATCAAAGGGCTAGGCATCAATGCAAGTGTCATGGCTCTCAAATCCTCCACTTGCCATCATGTCTACTCAAGTGAAGAGGAGAATGAAGAAGAAGAGATAGTTCATCTCTTCAAGAAGTGTGCCCCGTTCATGAAGAAAGCTTTGAGAGAGTTTGAACGAGATTCCAAGAAAAATGAGAGGGCAAGCACTTCAAGCCATAAGAAGAAGGCACATGTGACTACTTTGAGTGATGAGGACTCCACCGATGATGAACAAGCCAACCTTTGCCTTTATGGCCATCGAAGAAGATTCAAGGGTAACTTCAAATTCATCTACTTCATGTTCTTATTCTTTTGATGAATTACAAGATGCCTATGATGATTTGGTTTTAGACTTTAAAAATCACATTTTGAAAAACAATAAATTGATTTCAAAGTTGAAAATTCAAAATGACTTGATTTCTAAAATCAAACTTGAACTTGAAGCAAAACTCGAAGAGTTTGAATTAAAATGTTTTGATTTACAAAATTTGCTTCAAAAAGTTCAAGAAGAAAAAGATTTGATTTCCAAAGAGCTTGAAAAGAAAAACAATTTTACAAAATCAAATTTCTATATAAGGCAATCTAGTGCCCCTAGATTTGTAAACGGTAAATGTTTTTGAAGTATTTGGGTCCCAAAAGGACTTAGTACTTCAATTAAAAAGGATGACATTGAAAAATGGATTCCTAAGGGGACTAAAATTTGTGCTACTAATGTTCATGGATCCAAAGCAATTTGGATACAAAAAATTACTTGATTGTCTTTTGCTAGGTGTGATGGAGAGTGATCAACAAGTCAAACTTTGAGGGGAGCTCCATGCACACAAGGAAGAACACTTGAAGAATGAAGACTTCACATCCTCCATTTGGGTTCAAGTGTTGGTAAAAATCTAGTTGTTTTTGCTTTTATTTGTTTTAATTTTTATTTAATTCAACTAGATGATCATAAATGTTGGACTAACATTTTATTGATGCTTTGAGTAAGGGGGGCCATTTTAAAACCAAATTCTTATTTTTGTCAAATTTTTCCTCTATAGTTATTTTAAGCTTAATGTTGTAAATTCTTTTTGATAAAACAAAAAGGGGGGGAAATGATTTGAAAAATTGAATTTTCAAATGAATAAGGGGGAGCTTTAGTTGATTTCGTATCTTTAATCTCTTATTCACATTTTTAAAGATAAAAGGGGAGAATCCCAAACAATTTTTCAAAATAGTTTTATTATATCAAAAAGGGGGAGATTGTAGAACTAATGTTTTGATATAATAATTGAAAAATATTTTGGACTAATTTGAAAAGAATTTTAAACAATTTCCAAAGTCCAAATAACTTGAAACTATGTTTAAGGATGATTTTAAAAGGTTTTACATGTTTTTCAAAGCCAAACTTCACAAAATTGTTCAGGCATTTCGAAACACCTTAGGGCGTTCCGATACGGTGCATTCTAGTAGCTAAAACGTTTCGATACTAGTATCGAAACGAGCTTTCCCTGGATAAGGATTTTGCCCAGCGTTTCGAAACGGGCCATGCCGTTTCGATACGCCTACGTGGCTTCGACCACAACGGTCATAAACCCCAACGGCTACTTCCCAACTAACTTTTAAATGAAGGTCATTTCGATACGGGGACAGGCGTTTCGAAACGGGTGTTTCGAAACGGACTAAAGCGTTTCGATACGGGTCCACGTCAGACTGCAACAGCTCTTTCTACTTAAAGGGTGTTTCGAAACGGGTTCGAGCGTTTCGAAATGGAGAGCTGCAGAACTGCATTTATGGTGGGAATTAAAGTCCTCAACGGCTCCAAATCAATCCCAACGGCTAGCAACGGCTATAAACTCATCAAGGAGTATAAAAGGGACTTTCAAGCATCAAGTAAAAGCCAATGCTCATATTGTCAATCAACAAATGATCAATAATCGTCTTAGAGCTTAAATTGTCATTTATTGTATAGACAAACACTAGTGAGCCAAAATTGTCAAATTTGCTCAAGTGTTTTAGGCTTTTGGGTGAGTGATTTAATTGTGCAAACAAACACCTATTAGAGAGATTTGTGTTTGCTTTTATTATCTCTTTGTAAGAGAGGGTTTGATCAAGGCTTTGGGTAGAAAGCTTGATCGGTGTAAAGGGTTTCCTTCTAAGCCTAGAAAAGGGGACGAATCAAAGTGGATTGATTGGAAATCCTTAGTGGGGAGCTAAGGTAGTGGATGTAGACCTTGGTTAGAAGGTTGAACCACTATAAATCATTGTGTCAATTATCATTTTAGCTTCCACTCCACCTCCACCCAAAAATCCACCTCTCTACCACTTGGTGAGCCATATCGGTTGAACGAATCGAGCTCCTCACAACTCAAAAAGTTGTTTATCGTTAGTTGATTAGTAGTTTTCATCCACCAGGGGACCATTTTGACCCAAAATGAACGTTAATGGATAAAGTGCTTCAAAAAAACTAAAGTGATTATTCAGACAAACGTTATGGACATTCTTTTAACATCATGCCTATATTAAACATGCAACATGTTGCGTGTAAAAGAGTCTATCGCAATTGTAGTGCAAGTGTACACGACGCAAGTAGTAAGTGATATGAAGTATCGGATATCGTCTCCACAGGGATTTGGCTAATAGCTTCACCTTAATTCACTGCACGAAGTAAAGAAAATAGTTTAGAAAGTTGTCACGAGAATATTGAAGAAAACATAAATAAAATAATTGAGATTATCAAGATAGAGAGAATGGGCTGGTATTGAATTGCTCAGTAGTGCAGGTATTGCAATGCTTAGGAACTCCAGTTCTGTCGTAGCGCCTGTCGCATCAGCACCTGTCGCGGTAGCAGTCCATTGGTCGTCGCGGCAGCAAACGCACCAACTCAGTACTTCAAGTTTGGCAAGAATCCCAGATCTGCCTTGGCCTATCCCTAGGTCCAAGTCTGTCGATGATCACGTCTTGATGATACCTCCCGACGTGAATCGAAGGATGAACACCGATGTGTATGAATTCTTCTTTAGCCACTTAACCTCGCCCTATCCCTAGGCATGAGATAGTTCAACTATAAACTAAAGAACTTGCTCTTATTTCTTTCGTATACTTAACTCTCCCAATGCTAAGTAAATAGATAACCTCACAATGCTCTCCCGATGCTCTTGCAAGATATTAATAACCAAAATAAGAGAACTTGAAGTTTATTTTATTGAACTGAAAATTCCTAAAACAAAAGCAACCCTTGCAACTACTTTACAAATCAACCCGTGGCCTTAGGGGGTTTTAGAACATATCGACGGCGGGTAAACGGCGGAGGGGTTTTTGGTTGTCGGTTATGGGGTAATCGGCTATGGGATATGAGATCTCTCTCTAGGTTAAAATATATGCCCTTATATAAGCTTTGGGCTCAAGTATTCTAAGTTAACAAGGATTACAACTTTAATTAGAAGTATGATTCTAATAAAGACTAAATCTTCAAGGAATCTACTTTCCAGCCGTCCTCCTTGTTTCTTGGGATTTTCTCTCCTTGAAATTTGGGCTTGACATATCTTTTGATCTGGGCT
Source organism: Hibiscus trionum (assembly GCA_030270665.1). Lineage (NCBI taxonomy): Eukaryota > Viridiplantae > Streptophyta > Magnoliopsida > Malvales > Malvaceae > Hibiscus > Hibiscus trionum. The sequence goes on from BSYR01000016.1 coordinate 6,386,317, forward strand.
CGGAAAAATATATGGTTTTCACACGACAGACGAGCAGAATTTTCTCTATCTATCGAGGTCCATTTTGCTTTTTCTCTCCACAAAAACTGCTGTCACCATGCTGTCACGGCGGTACCATGGCAGCATCGTTCTCTTTGTCTGCTTGTCCAATTCAGCTCTTCTGCTTCTCTGCCCAGCGCCTGCCCTCTCCGTTAGCTATGGCGGATACCTGCAAAAACAGCTATTTTTAGTAGAATCTGTGCCTTTGATATATTTGTGATGTTTTGCTGTAAACTGACCTAAATGCAATGAATAATGCTTGAATGCAGCAGAAATATGGGTTAAAAAGGGTGTAAATAATAGAACTTTTACACACTCAACACACCCCCAAACTCAAGTTTTTGCTTGCCCTCAAGCAACTAAGACCTAAAAGAAAAATGAAATATTTTTGTTTTGGCTTTCAAACAGTGAACTTTCCCTTACCCGTCGTTCGTTCCCTGTGACGGCAGCAACCTGTCGGATAATTTAGGATATGTCCGGAATCTCACTATAGTCCTCGTGCAGTGTGTGCATGCTTGTGAACTATTTCAGCTCTTAACTCGAATTTTTATGCCAAGTTTATCTTTTTGAAGGTACTTCTTATGTTCCTTTGATTTTCTGTTTTGACTCGATTTTTTTTATTTTTTTTAAGCTAAAGTTTCACTAGAGCCAGTTTCGGGCACCTTTAGCTAACTTCCTAGAGCCGGTTTCGGGCACCTCTAGGGCTATTGAGTCTCTTTTGCTAAACTTCTTTCCTAGAGCCAGTGTTAGGCACCTCTAGGGGCTATTCAAGTGCTAAGCTTCCTATTCTAGTTTTGCTAAAAGAAATCTAGGCAGTCTAACAGTGACAATGGTGTTTAAGTTTTCAGAACTATAGAAAGGCTCTAAACTTCTCCTAAAACTATCCTAAAGTTTCTGCCACGACAGAGCTGTCACGACAGGTAAGTTCAATTCACAGTTTTCAGCCAAAATTTTCAGTCTTTTCTGATTTTTTTTAAGAGAAGATAAACTAAAATAAAAGACACAACAATTAACTAAGATGTACTCAGACTCCATTAATATGGAGGGTTGCCACCCCCAAACTCAAGGGTTGCATTGCCCTCAATGCAAATGACAAAATAAAAAGGAAAATAGATGAAGGCAGTACATCACAATATATATATATATAAATAGCAGGCAGCATAAGAGAATTAGAAACTTAAATTTTTAGGCACTGTCTTCACTGCTGCTGCTGAGGCAGATTTGGCGGCGGATTCTGGTTCTCGGGGCAGGCTGGGTGGGTTGCTGTACAACCTGAATGTCGGAGCTGTTGCCGCTATCCCAGCTGCTGCTGCTGGTGCTGGCCTTTGCCATAAGCTTTTTGTTGGCCATCTTTTTCTGCCTCTTGACAGGCGTGAATTCTTTCTTCAGGTTCCTCCGAATAGAGGGTTCTGCCTCGTTTTCAGCCCAGACAGAGGAAGAAGAAAAACCAGCGACGAAGGCATCAATGTCATCCGAGGGCGGTCGCTTCGTCCCTCGGGCAGATGTGTCGGCCTGAGGGCTGCGGGATGCCGTCGGGGCAGGTGATGGGGTGGAGGCAGCAGATTGTGTATGAGGTGTGGCAGTAGGTGTAGGTGTGTGGGCGGGGGTGGGGACGGTGAAATAGTGGGCGGGGAAGGTGGGAAAGACAACATCGGGATAATTTAAAGTATGGTTAATGAAATGTACCGTGGAGTTGGCAAAATCCCTGATGAATGTCATCAGACCCAGCTGTCTATGTTCCACCCTCTGAATGGCAGCAAGGATTTGAGTGGATGTGTTTGTCGGAGCAGCTGCTGCGGCAGGTTCAGTGTTGGGCTCCTCAGATGATTCTGCTGGGGCGGCATTAGGGTTGACGGAAGAGATGGGGGTTGCTACTGTCAGCTCCATGAGGCTGATAATATTCTTGTCTGTCCAGCCCCGTTCCTTCACTAGTCGATCGGTGGTGGCTTCTGGTACGGCAGAGGGATGTAATCAGGAAGGGCAGACAGAGGAGGGCTGTTGATCTGTGCGTGCAGTCCAAGATACTCTCCCTCATGTAGCGTCCCACATTTATGGGCTGGTTTTTCATGATTGAGTGGATTAGGGCTAGCCTCTGCTGGTCTACTGTGGTATGATGGGAGGATGGCAGAATCCGCTTCTTGATGAAAGCGTTCCATAATTTGGCTTCTGGAAGCAGCTGCCCCCTTCTTACGGTGTTGGGATTTTTCTTGCTCGTGTTCCATTCAGTTCCTTCTTCTGTCACTTCTTGCCATGACAGCATCGAAGGCAGCGGTGTCGAGGTTGTCCAGGAACTGCTGGTGGGCATCGTCGTTGGGGCCGAAGTAGAGGCCATAAAAATTGTTGATGCGTTCTGCTGTGAATGGCACTTCTGTCCCTCGGACAGTTACTGTTGTTGTCGTCCTGCTGTCGATGGCAGCATAGAATTCCCTCACCAGTGTTTCATTCATTTCTGCTGGTTGCTCTGCAAATTGTTCCCACATAAGGGCTCTGATCGTCCTTGCGATGAAAGGTTTGAGACCCATATTCACTGCCCTTGGAGTGTAAATGAAACCTCGTTCTTCCCATAGATCCTTAGTTGCGAAGGACTGCGGGGTGGGTGCTGCTGGCGAAGAGGCTGAGGCAGCACTGCGGCGGGTTCTTCTAGAAGACATGTTAGTTGCAAGGGTTTGTTTGAAAGTAAAGAAAACAAAGAAAAACTAAGGGGAGAGCAAGTAAGAATAAGCAGAAGTGAGGAGAATGAAAATGAAACGGGGTTTTATAGAGGAAGAGTTGCTGCCCGTTTAATGCTGTAACGGCAGGCGTGAATAACGGAGCGACTGTTGAGCTTTAGCGTGTCTGACGCGTCTGACACGCATTTATGCGTCTGTTACGCGTCTGTCATACGTTTCTGCGTCTGCCGTAACAGTCTGATGACAGCCTGTCTTATCCGTGTCTGCGGCGGCAGCTGGAACGACAGGCTTCAATATTGGGCTTTGTTGGGCTGATGGATGGATGGTGGGCTTGGGTCACTTCTCCTATTCTTCTTGACTCCTTTATTTCCTAAAAAAAAGAAAACATAAAAAAAACATTATTCGAATAAAATAAACCTAATTTCCTAATAAATAATAAATAATAGAAATAAATAAAAATAAAATTTAGGTTAAATTAGGGATGCCTTGTGGGGCATCTCCTAAGGTAACCACTTCATGTATTCTTGGGGCTTCAGTCCCCTGATAATGCTTGAGGCGCTGTCCATTGACTTTGAATTGGTGCCCGTCTTTTAATGATCGGATTGTGATGGCACCATGGGGAAAAACTTGTACGACTTGGAATGGGCCAGACCATCTAGATTTTAGCTTCCCTGGGAAGAGTTTCAGTCTAGAATTGAACAACAATACAAGCTGCCCTGGGCAGAACTGTCGTGGCAGCAACTTCCTATCATGCCACTTCTTAGTTTTCTCCTTGTAAATTCTTGCATTGTCGTAGGCCATTGTTCTTATTTCGTCAATCTCGTTCAGATCTAACAGCCTTTTCTGGCCTGCCTTGTCCAAGTCCATATTCACTGTCTTGATTGCCCAGTATGCCCTGTGCTCTATCTCGACAGGAAGATGACAGGTTTTCCCATAAATCAATCGGTATGGAGACATGCCCAATGGAGTCTTGAATGCTGTCCTATATGCCCATAATGCATCATTTAGAAGTAAAGACCAATCTTTCCTAGTTGGCTTAACCATCTTCTCAATAATGTTCTTAACTTCCCTATTGGATATTTCAGCTTGTCCATTGGTCTGTGGGTGGTATGCTGTCGCGATCCGATGCTTGACACCATATTTCTTCAAGGCGGCAGCAATAACCCTATTGTCAAAATGTCTCCCTTCATCACTGATTATTGCCTTAGGGATGCCGAACCTAGAAAAAATGTTTTTGTGTAGAAATTTTTGGACTGTCTTGGCATCATTCCTTTGTGTAGCGATAGCTTCAACCCACTTAGAGACATAATCCACTGCTAGGAGGATGTATAGATTTCCACATGAAGATGGAAAAGGTCCCATAAAATCAATCCCCCAAACATCAAAGATCTCGACTTCTAGAATGTTCTGCAGTGGCATCTCGTTTCTCCTCGAGATGTTACCTGTCCGCTGGCACCTGTCACAGTTCTTGTAGGAGTCCTGTGCATCTTTATACAGTGTCGGCCAGTAGAACCCTGACTGCAGCACCTTGGCAGCAGTTTTGTTGCCTCCTAAGTGACATCCATATTGTGAAGCATGGCAGTGATGGAGAATGTCTTCTTGCTCTTCTTGTGGTACACACCTCCTTATAACTTGATCTGCACATAGTTTGAAAAGAAGAGGTTCGTCCCAATAATAATGCCTAACATCATTTTGGAACCTCTTCCTGGCTTGATAATTAAGATCAGAAGGGAGTATTCCACTAACTATAAAATTAACGAAATCCGCATACCAGGGGAGTTCAGAAGACTTACCTGCCGCCATGGCTGTTGCAGCAGCGATTGCGGCAGCAAAGAGCTGCTCATCTGGGAAGGTCTCCAGTATGTTTGTCTCATCTATTGGCAGACTCTGTCCCTTCTCCAACCTTGACAAGTGATCTGCCACCTGATTTTCTGTTCCTTTTTTGTCCTTGATTTCAAGGTCGAATTCTTGCAATAGCAGGATCCACCGTATCAATCTAGGCTTTGCATCCTTTTTCGCGAACAGATATTTCAGGGCAGAATGGTCTGTATGCACTATTACCCTCGTCCCAAGTATGTAAGAACGAAACTTGTCAATGGAGAACACCACAGCTAATAGCTCCTTTTCTGTGGTGGTGTAGTTCACTTGGGCGTCATTCAGTGTCTTGCTGGCATAATATATGACATGAAATAGCTTATCTCTGCGCTGCCCCGACAGCATAGTCACTAGCGTCACACATAATCTCAAATGGCTGTGTCCAGTCTGGTGGTTGTACTATTGGGGCTGTTACCAGTTTTTCCTTCAGAACCTTGAATGCTTCAGTACATTCATCATTAAAGTCAAAGGGTCGGTTCTGCTCTAAAAGATGGCATAGGGGCTTAGTGATTTTTGAGAAATTTGCAATGAATCTCCGATAAAAACCAGCATGTCCCAAGAAACTTCTAATGCCCTTGACTGTGGTCGGCGGCGGCAGCTTCTCGATCACTTCTATCTTAGCTCTGTCAACTTCTATCCCACGGCAGCTAATCTTATGGCCGAGGACTATCCCTTCATCCACCATAAAGTGGCATTTTTCCCAATTTAAGACCAAGTTTACTTTTTCACATCTTTCAAGTACCTTTTGTAGATTACCGAGGCAGCTCTCAAAATCGTCTCCAAAGACTGAAAAATCATCCATAAAAATCTCAAGGAAGTCCTCCACCATATCGGAGAATATGGCCATCATGCACCTTTGGAAGGTGACTGGTGCATTACATAGTCCAAACGGCATTCTCCTAAAAGCATATGTTCCGTAGGGGCATGTGAAAGTCGTTTTTTCTTGATCCTCCGGTGCGATAGCCATTTGATTGTAACCTGAGTAACCATCAAGAAAACAATAGTAAGGTTTACCTGCTAATCTATCAAGCATTTGATCAATAAAGGGTAAAGGAAAGTGGTCCTTTCGGGTAGCTTTGTTAAGCTTCCGATAGTCCATACAAACCCTCCAACCGGTCACAGTCCTAGTTGGGATTAACTCATTGTTTTCATTGGTTACCACGGTCATTCCTCCTTTCTTTGGAACACATTGCACCGGGCTCACCCATTTGCTGTCAGAGATGGCGTAAATAATACCAGCATCTAACCATTTGATTATCTCTTTACGAACCACCTCTTTCATCGCATGGTTTAGCCGCCTTTGAGCATCTATAGTCGGCTTATGATCTTCCTTTAAAAGGATTTTGTGCATGCATAACGCCGGACTGATGCCTTGAATGTCAGCGATCGTCCATCCAATTGCCTTTTTGTGCTGCCGCAACATGCCTACTAGCTGCCGTTCCTGTTCCTGTGGCAGCTTAGAAGAGATGATTACGGGCAACGTATCATTTGAACCAAGAAAAGCATATTTTAGCTGCCCTGGCAGGGGCTTTAATTCTAAGGCAGGTGGCTCAATAGTAGATGGCTTTTGGATTGCATGGTTATCCGAAGTATAATTTAAAGGTTCAAATAACTTACCTGGACGATCGCCTATCCAGTTTACCTCCTCCTGATCTTCAGTATCTGATATTTCAGAATCAGAGGAGTTGCTGTCGTCAGTGCTGTCGTGACAGCCCTGTAGGTGGCTGCCGAGGCAGTGCCCGATTTTTACGTCGTGACAGCCCGACCAGATGCAGGGTTGATCAAGGATAACTTCAGTGATAGCCTTGCATTCCTCGTCTGCATCAGCATGCTTCATTGCTTGGAGAACATTCAACTTAATTTCTTGATCGTTCACTCGCATGGTGAGTTCTCCTTTCTCCACATCAATCAGTGATCTTCCCGTGGCTAAGAAGGGTCGCCCAAGGATGATTGGTGCGTTTTCGTCTGCTTCACAATCTAAAACAAGAAAGTCAGCAGGAAATATAAATTTATCCACTCTTACCAGAATATCTTCGATTTTTCCTTCCGGATGAACGTAAGAGCGGTTTGCCAGCTGCAGAATTACTGTCGTGGGCCGCGCCTTTCCAATACCTAATTTCTGAAAAACAGATTTTGGCATTAAATTGATACTAGCACCAAGATCACAAAGTGCCTTACCCACATATTTGTCTCCGATTACACAAGGTATGATGAAGCTCCTCGAATCCTTCTTTTTCTGGGGTGGCTGCCGATGAAGAATACTCATGCAACCATCTGCCATCCTTATCGTTTCAAATTCCCCCAGTTTATATTTCTTTGACATGACATCCTTGAGAAATTTGGCGTAACCGGGCATCTCCCTAACGACATCTAACAGCGGAATATTAATATGAACCTGCTTAAAAATATCATAAATCTTTTTAAGCTGAGATTCTTGCTTCGCTTGCTGTAACCGTTGAGGAAAAGGAGGTGGGGGACGATAATCAGCAATACGTCCTTCCCACTGCATACGAATCTGATGAGGTTTGGGTTCATCAATTTTCTCCTCTGTCGCTTCTGCTGTCGTGACAGGCTCATCGGTAGCAGTCTGTTTATTACCTGTCGGTGCAGCTCCCTCGGCAGGTTTGTCCAAGGCTGGTTCCTTTACTGTTTCAACTTCTTTTTCCGGCCCTGGTAGTTTCTTCCCACTCCTAGTAGTAATGGCCTTACATTGCTCATGTGTGGGCTGCCTTGCATTTTCAGTATTACTAGGGAATCCTCCAGTCTACCTCGGCTTAATATGTTGGGAAACCTGACCCATTTGTGTCTCCAGAGATTTCAAAGTAGCCTCATGATTTGTCATCCTCATCTCTGTTTTATCCATGAAAGTCTCTATTTTCTTGACAAACTGATTCATATTCTCAATATAAGTACCTGTCTGAGACATAAAGGTGGCCAGAGTTTGTTCCAGTATACTGCTCGTGGCAGCTGGTGGCTGCTGTTGCTGCTGCGGCGGCAGGTGCGGCGGCAGTTGCTGTCGCGTCAGCAATCTAGGTCCTCCCTGATTCTGATTGTGTGCTTGAGGATTCAGGGCATTATTAGGATTACTCCAGGAAAATTTGGGATCCTTCCTCCAATTGGGATTATAATTGTTGGAGTTGTAATTCGGCTTGTTATAATTTCCAACATACTTTCCCTCTTCTAACTGTATTGGACATTCCTCCGAACTATGATTTCCCTCACAGATGTCACATACCTCCTCGACAGCAAATCCATGTTGTGTATCATCATTCAATAACCTTTTCATTGCTTTAGTAAGGAATGCTACCTGTGATTTCATCGTGCTGTCGGCCTCATAGTCCTTGACAGCTAGTACCCGTTTACCCCCTCTTCTTGCTGTCGGAAACTGCTCCTCATTCTTAGCCAGGTTTTTCAAAACTTGCATTGCCTCATCTGGATCTTTATCCAATAATAGTTTGTTTGCCGCAGAATCAATTCGAATACGAGTTTGTAGGTTGGCAGCGTTATAGAACTTAGTTACCTGATTCCAGACGGGGAATCCATGCATTGGGCAGTTCCGTAGAAGAGTAGTAAATCTGTCCCAGGCCTCGTGCATCGGCTCGTCATCTTCCTGTTGAAAAGTAGCAATTTCATTACGTAATCGCTCAGATAAATGCAAAGGATTAAAACGAGATAAAAATTCACGAGATAAATCTGCCCAAGTTCTAATTGAACCCGGTGTAAGTTTATTCCACCAAGTTTTTGCTCTGTCCCTCAATGAATGGGGGAATAACCGAAGCCTCAGTATCTCCGGATTTACTCCTGGCAGTCTAAACGAACCACAGATCTCCTGGAACGTTTTGAGATGCTCCCTAGCATCCTCTGTAACAGCACCACTAAACTGCCCGACGTTGTTGATCATACTAAACATGACAGGTTTCAGCTCGAAGTTGTCAACATCTATGTCCGGCAGCGTGGTTTCCAGCTCTACATGATCGTTCAACATGTAGTCACGACAGGACCGTCGGCCGGTAGCGGCGGGCGGGTCGCCGACAGGCGGGTCGTTTCCATTGTAGGCCATCTTCTCTAGCTGTTCCTCAAGGTACTCGTTCCTGGCTAGTAAGTGACGAAGTTGTTTCTTGAGATTGAATGAACGTTCGATCTCCGGATCTAATTTATACTCAGGATCTTTACCTCTATTCGATCTGCGCATAAACAAGAAACCTTGTGAAAAGCAAGAGTTGAATGTACCAAAGAAAAACAGAAAAATAAAAATAAAAATAAAAATAAAAATAAAAATAAAAACGAAAAGTGCAGTAAAAGAAAGGTAGAGTTATGTTGCCAATCCCCGGCAATGGCGCCAAAAACTTGTTGCGTGTAAAAGAGTCTATCGCAATTGTAGTGCAAGTGTACACGACGCAAGTAGTAAGTGATACGAAGTATCGGATATCGTCTCCACAGGGATTGGGCTAATAGCTTCACCTTAATTCACTGCACGAAGTAAAGAAAATAGTTTAGAAAGTTGTCACGAGAATATTGAAGAAAACGTAAATAAAATAATTGAGATATCAAGATAGAGAGAATGGGCTGGTATTGAATTGCTCAGTAGTGCAGGTATTGCAATGCTTAGGAACTCCAGTTCTGTCGTAGCGCCTGTCGCAGCAGCACCTGTCGCGGCAGCAGTCCGTTGGTCATCGCGGCAGCAAACGCACCAACTCAGTACTTCAAGTTTGGCAAGAATCCCATATCTGCCTTGGCCTATCCCTAGGTCCAAGTCTGTCGATGATCACGTCTTGATGATACCTCCCGGCGTGAATTGAAGGATGAACACCGATGTGTATGAATTCTTCTTTAGCCACTTAACCTCGCCCTATCCCTAGGCACGAGATAGTTCAACTATAAACTAGAGAACTTGCTCTTATTTCTTTCGTATACTTAACTCTCCCGATGCTAAGTAAATAGATAACCTCACAATGCTCTCCCGATGCTCTTGCAAGATATTAATAACCAAAATAAGAGAACTTGAAGTTTATTTTATTGAACTGAAAATTCCTAAAACAAAAGCAACCCTTGCAAACTACTTTACAAATCAACCCGTGGCCCTAGGGGGTTTTAGAACATATCGACGACGGGTAAACGGCGGAGGGGTTTTTGGTTGTCGGTTATGGGGTAATCGGCTATGGGATATGAGATCTCTCTCTAGGTTAAAATATATGCCCTTATATAAGCTTTGGGCTCAAGTATTCTAAGTTAACAAGGATTACAACTTTAATTAGAAGTATGATTCTAATAAAGACTAAATCTTCAAGGAATCTACTTTCCAGCCGTCCTCCTTGTTTCTTGGGATTTTCTCTCCTTGAACTTTGGGCTTGACATATATTTTGATCTGGGGCTCGAAAAAATATATGGTTTTCACACGACAGACGAGCAGAATTTTCTCTATCTATCGAGGTCCATTTTGCTTTTTCTCTCCACAAAAACTACTGTCACCATGCTGTCACGGTGGCACCATGGCAGCATCGTTCTCTTTGTCTGCTTGTCCAGTTCAGCTCTTCTGCTTCTCTGCCCAGCGCCTGCCCTCTCCGTTAGCTATGGCGGATACCTGCAAAAACAACTATTTTTAGTAGAATCTGTGCCTTTAATATATTTGTGATGTTTTGCTGTAAACTGACCTAAATGCAATGAATAATGCTTGAATGCAGCAGAAATATGGGTTAAAAATGGTGTAAATAATAGAACTTTTACACACTCAACACAACACTCTAATATAAATATTAAAAATATATATGTTAATTTGTTTATTTTTAAAGTTTAATAAAAACAAAAGTATAAAACTACCAAGTATTAAATATATAAAAAAAATATGCATATATGTGTTTTCTAAAAGAGTTTGAAAACACAAAAAGATCGGGTTTAAAAGAATTTGAGTTAAACATTTACAAATATAAGAAGATTTTGGCAAAATTTGAGACATATAACATACACATTACGCAAATCGGAACCAAACCTGGCACATTTCAATTGGTAAACACCTAATTGAAATATCTAAAAGATAATTAACAATTTAAATTGTGCACACAAAATTGAAATGACAATGAAGCATGATGGAGCAAGAAATGTCTTATTTATCTTTGTCTATTCTTGTATAGATGTTGAAAACATTCATTTCTATAGAACTCATTTCTTGTCACTCCACCTCACTCTTACAATATGTAAGGTATATATGTATTATCATGGGCGGAGTCAAAAAAATTTATTTACAGTATTAAAATTTTGGATTTTAACTCAATTATCTTTAAACCGGTGTCAATCTCTTTTTTAAATGGTATCAATTCACTCTTTTATGTATTTTTCATATAAAATATACACAAAAAATTGGGTGTTATTTGACACTCCATTTACCCAGCTCTCTCCGCCCATGTATATCATGACGGAGCTATATAATATTTTAGGGGACGGTTGCTCTTACTCTTAGTTTTTTCATGTAATTTGATGGAATATTTGAACTGTCGATTCTTTATCTTTCATTTTTTCATTAAAAGTATAACTTTCAATTTTAGTTTAATTAAGCTCTGATTTTCTATTTTTATAATTATTTATATTCTTTTTAAATTTAATTTTTAACTCTGTCCAGGTGTATGTATATATATAATGAATGGATGCAAATTTTATAGAGAGATGAGTGGCGGTTTAAAGATTTTGGGGTCTGTGTAATTTATTAAAATGAGGCTTTTAATATATAATCAGTAAGAAATATAATATTTTTTAATTACCATAATACAAACATATTATTAGATTATCCTCTTGAACAACAAAAAATTGATTTATAAACAACCTAAAAAATAAAATATTTTCACTTAAAATGTTATCTTTCTGTATGTTTAAAGTTTTAGTTTATATATATATTACAAATATTTAAATTAATTTAATTTAATTTAGGTTATCTATTTCTGGGGCTTCTCTCTTGGGGGTCCTGTGCGGTGCTCCTATCGCGCCTGTTCAGAACCCCCATTGAGAAAGATATTTAGACTAAAGCACATGGATGGTTCAAAGATTTAGGAGGCCATGTACAATTTATTAAAATGTAACCTTAAGTTAAAAAAAAATAAATGTTTGTTGATTTGTTGTGTGCGTGGTAAATTGACTTTTAAATAAAAATAAATAATAGAACTCAAAATCTACGAAGTACAATAATATTTTATTTTTCTCATATATTTTACTACTAATACCTAACTAATCTTTTATTTTCCCTTGTAAACATTTAACTTAATTTATTTAGGACCTTATTTTTTCAGGGGCATGTACGATCAGATCTATTATACATGTCCAGAACCACCCCTACTAAAGCATGCACAAGAGAACATACATGTGGCTATAGGGGTCACTTTTATATGTATGGATGTGGTAGGGATTGTTTTGTTTGATTGATGAATAGTAGTATATTGGTTAGCAAAATTTGGTGGGTTTATCATAAGATGACCCATGCCCACCCATCACTTTCTGAAATATTACACATATGAAAATGGTCCAACAAGCTCAATTGGTCATATGGTTGTCGACCGATGAGGATTGAGGAAGGACATATGGATCTAGGATATGATTGTGATGGGATGACCCTTCTTCCATAGTTACTTTAGTTTAACTCTATATCCAAATCGATTAAATATTAATTCAATCGAGCATCGCTATTTTGTAACTGCTAAATCTCTTTTTATGTTCTAACACAATTGTTATCATCAATCAATTATTATATAATTTTTCGTTCAAATCAGAAAAGATAAACTGTGTTGACCATTGGCGCTAATGTTATTCACCAACAAAAATATCTTTCTTAGAAAAAATTCAATAAACAAAAACAATATCATCATATGTTAAAAAATATTTATTTATTTTTAAAAAATTTAATTAGATAATGATGGAGGACCCTAACTCGTACCATATCTAAAAATGATGCTGCTCTTTGGGATGTAATTATATATTTTATAGCAATAATTAGTGAAGGAAATAAATAAACAAATAAATTAGAAGTTGCAGTAATAAATGGTAAGGATGAAGTGATTTAATCCAAAACTTAATTACAAAAAGTAGTTATTATAGAATAGAATAGATTCCTTAAGTTTTAGGAAACTTGGATTGGTACTAACATTTAAAACTTTCATCCAACTTAAGAAAACCATTCATTACTTAATTAATTAATTAATTAATACGCTATCCAACATTAAAGTTTTTCCCTTTAATCTTTTGTTCTTTCTTGGAATAACAACATAACATTATATTTGTTAATTAGAGTATCTCTCATAATTTTAAATATCAGAGTTAAAATTAGACTTTTTAAATATGCATTCATACAATTACGATCATAATCAATCATTACAAAGTATATATGGATAGATCAAAATAGAAATATATTCAGATTCAAATTATAATATATCTAGATAAGATACGCACATAATGAGAAATATAAACTAAAAATCTACACATGCATAAATTTATGCATGTGGAACTCGAACTTGTGAACTCAATGTTCCAAGGCCTCATTGGCAAATTAGACCTATTCTTTTTGTCCAAATTATCTAATATTTTATTCAAATTCTATTAGCATGCATATTTACAATATAAAACTCTCATTCTAAATTTTTAACCTTAAACCTTGAAAAATTAAACTCTAAATTCTATACTTAAATAATAAATGTTAATATTAAATTCTAAACTCTAAACTTTAAACTCTAAATTAAACCCTAACCCTTAAAATTAAAAAAAAATTATGTAAATTTTACCTAATAGGTGTATCAATTTTTTTATATATATTACGGAGAAAATGGAATTTAAATAATGTATTTTAGTTAAGAAAGCAACATCTCATCTATTACTAATTTAAGTTTCTATTTGCCTGTGGGTACAAAATTAAGTTGAACAAATATCATCTTTTAAACAAGGTCAATCACTGCCTAATAATTCAACAAGATCACAGTTCATCACTATTTATTAATTTAGTAAATATTTTAAAATAGTTTTCTGTCCTAGTAGGTCTTTTCCTCTTTTTCTCGACCCGCGGCGATTGTTGATGTTCACTATTTTTTTTACTTTTTCATATCTTATTTTTTATAAGTTTTCTCAAATTTTAATAAGAATTTATACCTTTGTGGCACGTTTTTCATATGTCTTTATGGCACGCTTTATTTTTGCCATTGTTGCACGTTTTCTTTTACTTTTGTTGTATGTTTCCTCTACCGTTTAATACATTTTTTGCATATTTTAACGGTCGTTTGGTGCTCGTACAGAGATTCTCACGGAACTTGATTTTTTATTTGGGTTTGTTGATGGTCATAGAAAGTTTGATCCCCTATTGTGGTTGTTTGCCGATGTAAATAGATTTGTGTAGAGCAATTTGCTTGATAGTTTAATTCGTTTACCACTCATGTTTCACCTCGTAAAACATCTTATTTGGATGTAGACAAAAAAATTCATAAAAGTTTATGGGTTCTTTGACGATGTACGTCAATCTCAAAGGAAGAGTTTACCTTTTTTTTGCACCTTTGAGTATCATGTTTGTATAACTTTTTTAGACATAATCCTCATTTTCCTCTCTATTAGATGTTGTATTTATGATATATTCTATTATTTTTTTAATAAAATCTAGTTAATATTGTTATAAAATAAATATTTTAAAAATAATGATTGAAGGGTTATATGGTATCTCTTCATTTATAAAAGAATAAATATATATTTTGTTATCTAAATTTAATTTTAAGATTCAATTTTCCACATAAGTGTTTTTCAATACTTAAATTTGACTGGTTGGTTTAAATTGGTACATGCGCTTCACTTTTTGATTCAAATTAGTACTTACAGTAAATGAGTTATTTGAATCAAATATGAATCGTGAAGCAAAGTTTAGGTATCAATTTGAACCTAAAATTTAAATTCATGTACCTAATTGAACTCAAAAAATTGAAAGACTTAACCGTCAAATAGGTGTTCAAACTATGTCTTTTTTCGAGTTAGGTGCCCAAACTATTTTTTGGGCAAAATAGGTGCCTAACGTTTCATTCCATGACCCATTTAAGGTTCTTCGTTAATTCTCACCATTAAAGGACACATGTCATCTCCTGAAAATTCCAAAATTATATTAAAAATAAAGAAAATTACTTATATTTCAGAAAATCTCTAAATTTTCCAGATTTCACAAAACTGCCCTAAATTCTAAAATCCTTAACTCCCAAAAACTTAAATCCCGATTTGGGCCGGTTTCGCCGCCGATTGCCACGCCGCTACCCACCACACTGGTCGCTGAACCATAACGTTCGTTTCTCCCACCACCCCGTCGCCGGAAATTGACTGACGCCGTGTGAAACACTGAAATTGTCGAATAATTCTTTTGAACGATTTGCAACGAACGACGGAAGGACGGATGACGAACGGCGCGTGGGTTGTTCGGTGAGCGGAGGACACTTCATTCCGTTACTGGCAACGCGACCAACACCGACAGGAGTGGTCGAATTTGGGGGTTTAGGGATTTAGAAACTATTTTGGGAATGTTTAAAAATTTCAGGATATTTTTCATATTAATTTTATTTATTTATAATATAATTTTAGAATTTTCAGGAGATGACACGTGTTCTTTAACGGTGAGAATTGACGGATAACCTTAAATGAGTCGCGGAATGAAATGTTAGACACTTATTTGACCCAAAAAATAGTTTGGGCACCTAACTAAAAAAAATGTATAATTTAGACATTTATTTGCCTAATAAGCCAACTTAAAATATTAAATTGAATCTTAAAACTAAATTCAAGTACTTAATTAGACAGAAGAATATCACTGCCAAATTACACTTTAAAACCAAATTCAAATGATAAAATACTATACCTTTCTATTTAAAAAAAAGGTTTTTGCTCTTAAAAAACGGGAAATGGAAAGAAAAAATCCAAAATTGTGGATCAAAACTTTTTTTTTTTCCCTTAAAAAACATGCTTTCATTTGTGAAACTACATTTATAAGTAAAATAAAGTTATAATAATTTTTTAATATATTGATACAATTACATGGTATAATTTATTTATATTTTTATAATAAAAATAATAATTAAATTAAATAATTAGAATTCATGGTATTAACTATAAATAATAATGGAAACCCTTTAATCAGGTAGTTGGTTGGCTTGTTTTATTTTCCTTGTTGGAGGAGTTGGACACGTTGCCTTTCTTAGATCAATCATTCATCCACCTCTCTCAATTGTCGTTGGCATCAAAATTAGGTAAAATTAACCTAAATCAAAAGCTAAAGCTTCAACAACATTCTATTCCTTCCTATTAAAAAAAATCAAAACAACAATAATATATTTTTTCTAATGCTTCTAATTAGGGTTTAGTATTTGACCGTGTCGAGTAAAAAATTAGGTTAGTCAAGTTTACGAGTCCTATTTTGCGATTCAAACTTTATTTGAATTTTTTTAATTCAAGTCGAGTTTTTGAGTTTCTTAACAAATTTAATTGCGATTATTTATAATATTATAATACAGATTGATTCCAATATAAGCGACTTTCTATATCCATATCCATATACGATATACATATATATATTTATATTTTCACATGTGATATACATAATATATCAGGCAAAATTGAAGGACTCGACTCGAATTTGAAAACTGGTTAACTAATTACTTAAAATTTTGAGTTATTCAAATTTCTATTTTATAACTCAAACTTTATTTGAGTTTTTTGAGTCGAGTTTATGAAATTACGAGTCGAATTTTTACACTTCAAGTCAGATTGAATAATAATTTTTTCAAGTCGAATTTCGAACACTCTTATTTCTAATGTCCGATAACCACAAATATTCTAATTAAATTTATAGTGGAATCAATTGAAACCCTGTTTTAAGCGAAAATTATCCAATAAGATCCATTAAAAGTTGTATTTCATTTTGGGTTTGGAACCAAAAAATTCGAGTACCAAACTTATCCATCATTTCCTTGCCTTAGTTATAGGATTCTTTCTACCTCTATTTATGAGAAATTATATTAGGGGTTGTTGCTACCATGTTATTTATGGGACAAATCAATAAAATGTATTTATTTTATTAATTTTTTATCTTATCTTTTTTACCAAGTGAATTTTTATTTATATTTATTATAAATCAATTTTAAAAATAATTTTACAAAGTGAAGATTCACTTGGTAAAAAGATGACATGAACAAATTAATGAAATTGATGCATTTTATTTGTTGCTCTCATGGATGACGTGGTGGAAAGGACCCATGATATAATTTCTCCTCTCTGTATATGTATATACATTAGAAAAATATATATTTAATTCACAAATTAGTGTAAATTTTTAATTTACACAAATCTGTTTATTTCGTGATTTATGAGATGATTTAGAATCTAGAGTTTAATATTTTTACTTTTAAGATTATTTAAATTTTGGAGTACAAATAGATAGAATTATATAAACTTTAGTTTACGCCGCATCAATATAAAGAAGTAATTCATATATAATTGATGTATAAATAAATAGGTATTTTTTATCTATATGTTGTTGAAAAAAATTTACAGAAGCATGTATATTTACTTTAAATAAGACTAAAATATAAATTTCAAACATAAACTCTAAACCTACAACCATAAATTTCGAACAATACAAATTGAACACCAAAACACTACAAACTAAATCTCTAACCTCTAAAACATGGAGAGTTGTGTTGTCTAAAGATTACACATGCACATATTGAATGAAATTCCTAAATAATTAAAGGAAAATATTTTGATACACGAATTGTGTAAACTTTAATTTATACAAGTTTATTAATGTTAGGGGTTTAAAAGTCTTATTTAGAGTTTATTTTTTTGAATATGTTGGTGTGACTACAATATAGTATTTGTTCAGTTTTTTTAACTTTTTAATAACACTGTGCACACATGGTGCTCGAACCTGGGTCACTTAGATAAAATACATTATTCTTTATCACTAGGACCACTCTACATGTTCTAGAATTCAAATTTAAAATTTAAGATTTAGAGTTTGCAGTTTTAATTCTATATCTTATTATTTATGCTTTATATAGACATGTTGCGTAAAATAATGTGTAAATCTTCTACAAGGATATTAATGCAAATTTCCATTAGAATTCAAATAATAACATTAAAAAAATAGTAAATTGCGTAAATCATCATTAAACTTTATTCTCAAACCTATTTTAGTTACTCAAGTTTCAAAGCGTTCAATTTACTCGTTAAAGTTTAGACATTGATCATTTTTAGTCACTCATTCGTTAATTTTTTTACGAAGTCCATTTACCGGCGAATGAAGGAACTTCTCCAAGATTTGAACGTTAAAAAACTTCATCGACATGAGAGAAGTAAGATATATTGAGAAATAAACTCCATCTGACGACGAATGAGGGAGACCGACGAAAGAGAAATCATGAGTTTTTTGTCGATTCATGAATTTTTAAGCACTTTTCGACAAAATGGAGGTTGAATTTAGACTCAGAGGGCCAAGACGAAGTGACTAGTGCAATTTGAGACCGAATGACCACCATTTACAATCGTTTGAGATTTAAGAGAGAAAAAACGTTCAATGTTTAAATTTTATTGACAAAAAATGTTTAATATCTAAACTTAAATGAGTAAATTAAACGTTCTAAAACTTAAGTTAGCAAAAGATGTTTTAGAGTAAAATTCAATGATTATTTACTTAATTTACCCAAGATAAAAATATATTTTTCATTTAAGAATATATGCCTCATACATTTTTTAACAATTATGCCTCATCACATTTTAATTCGCATAGATTATTATATTCTAAATACTTAGATCGTCAGACAGGTTATCATATTAGCTTAATTATTTTGATAAGAAATCATAATAATTTGATTAAAAAGAAACTATTAATATTTTAATATTTGAAATTTTATTGCACTCTTTTTATCAATATTTTAATAAAAATTCAAAGATTAAAACATTAAACTACAAATTGAAAGTTGAAAAGAACAAAATATACATATCAATCAGATTTCTTTATAAGAAAAACTAATTTAAGGTACGATTAAATAAAATAATTTAAAGTATCAACAAGTTAGTCTAAGTAGTAAGCAGTTTAGTACCATTTAAGTAGATTTCGAATTAGAGACTTTGTGTACGCAAAAAATTCTCATCGAAAATTCACTTACAAAAATTAGATGTACGATAAAGGCTGATTCGAATTAATTAAGACAAAATCTTAGAGAACTGATAGCAGAAAGGGCAACCAAAAAATTAAAATAGTTTAAGGTAATTGGTGTCGGTTAAGAGAAATAAAATAAAATAAACATAATTATTAAACAATAATTAGAAGCAAACGTAAGTAAAAAAAGAAAAGAAAAAGCTGGATGGCTTGTCTGGGTAAACGAAAGCACAGATCTGATCTGATATTAAAGCTAAGCAGCGAAGCCACTCGGCAATGCCAACAACAACAGATCTGAACACCACTTCCCCTCTCCCACATTTCACTCCATTATTATTATTATTATTATTATAAAACAAATAATCATATATTATACAAAGAAGAAGAAGCATATACAGTGACAGCGCGGTGACTTAACTGCCTTTGCATTTTGCATTTGGGCTTTGGCAATGGCGGCAGCACTACCATTTCAATACCATTTATCTATTGGGGTTGATATATAATCAAGCTCTCCCATTTTTACCTCCAAAATAAACAAGGAAAAAGCGATGGGTCAGGGCGCAGCAGACCTTGCATAGGAGTTGGTTGCTCGCGGCAGCCGGTATTTCGGAAGACCAACGACCGGGATGATGAATAGGAACCTAAGGGAATCGCTGGTGAGCGGCGGAGGGAGGAGTGGTGTTAATATTAATAATCACGTTTCGGCGGCGGCCTCCCATCAGCACCGCCGCGGTAGGAGTTTGAACGCTGGATTATTCCCCAGGGATTCGGATGAGAATTTGGATCTTTTCTCAAAGAGCCGCCGCAGCCTCTCCGCCGCCTCCTCCGATGAATCAACCGACGGTACTATTCTCTCCCTCTCTCTCTCCGATGATCAGATTACTTAGATGGTTTCAAAAGGATCAGTTCGCTAAGCTTCTTCTCCGTTCTATTTGGACTCTTTTTTGTTTTTGAATTGGAATGTAGCCTGGAAAAGAGAAACGATGTCGTTTAGCCAACAACAGAAATGAAACACGCTTCTGCTTTTGTTTGGATTCTGATTCTGATTTTGATTTTGTAGTATCAGTAAAACTGGGAAGAATATCAAACGGATCAGCAATAGTAAAGGGTGGAATCGATGATCTACTCTCTTCTACAGAAGGAGGAAAACACGACTATGACTGGTAAACCGTTGTTGTTTTTACTATAATAAGACTGCTAAATTGAATCTCTCCCGCATTTCCAAATTTGAACTAATCATTTTCATCATTTCCTCTTCCGGATCTGTTTGGTTTCCATCACCCAATATGCTAATCGGAATTTATATGAGAAATCTTTGGTGGGTCATATCCTATACCCATATCGGATCTGCATCGGACATATTCCGATATGCGTCGGACATGGGTGTCCTGCTCTGCTTTACAAATGAACCAACCTTTTCTTCATGTTGTCTTTAGTTAATTCAAGTTTAATTGTATTGATAATAATAATGTCTGTACTATTGACTTACTCAAGTAAACCAAAATCTGGGTGAATGAATCTTTAGGCCCTGAGCTTTGAGAGGTAAAGTTCGGTTGCTTTACCGATCAAATAGCCGTTTTGGAAGCATTTTTGGGTCATTGATTTCGTTGCTCAATTAAGGCTTGAATTTAGACTCAGTTTGGAAATCTTTGTCTCTCTCAGTTTGTAATGTTAACTAGTTTATGTGATTAGGCTTCTAACTCCTCCTGGAACTCCACTTTTTCCTTCATCTGAGGGATCAGAATCTCAGTCCACTTCACTGGCTCCGAGAAGCAATCCGAAAGTTAGATCAGTTTCAACCACCAAGGCTTCAAGGGTATGTCATTTCCTTCTAACTTTTAGACTTCTTTTGCTCCGAATTTTATTTTACTGCTTTTTCTGTCAAAATGAGTGATTGATTTCTCTGTGTGCATGGTTGCTCTCTTCCTTTGTTGGCATTTGATTGTTGTTGAGCTAGCCTCTGTGTCCGCCAATCCTTAGTCCACTTGAAGTTTGAAGCCATGAATGACTAATTTTTTTTCTGTTATCTCTCTGTTTCAGCTTTCGGTTTCACATTCTGAAAGCAATCATTCCTCGAGATCCGCTAGAAGCAGTTCCGTAACTCGTCCATCTCTCTCGTCTTCATACAATAACTATTCCTCAAACAGGGGTGGTTCAATTCTCAATACAAGCTCAGCATCTGTGTCATCTTATACTAGACCATCCTCTCCTATCACCCGCTCGTTATCTACGGCAAGACCTTCAACCCCATCTGCACGCTCAACATCATCACGGCCCTCAACTCCTTCGAAAGTTCGTCCATCTCCCCCCAGCTCTTATGCTGACAAGAGTAGACCCTCACAAAGTTCACGGCCGTCAACTCCAACTTCTAGACCACAAATCCCTGCAAACTTGAGCTCAACATCTGTTCGTTCAAATTCTCGCCCATCTACTCCCACACGTCGGAATCCAGCAACTTCTATATCTTCACCGGCTAGTCCTTCACTTTCTACTGCGCGCATTGTTTCAAATGGTCGCACTGCAGCTCCATCATCTCGACCAAGCTCCCCTAGTCCACGAGTCCGCCCCCCACAACAGCCAGTTGTACCCCTAGATTTTCCTCTTGACACACCGCCAAACCTTAGAACAACTTTGCCCGATAGGCCTGTCTCTGCTGGTAGGTCTAGGCCTGGTGCTTCTGCCACTGTGAAGGCAAACCAAGATACTAGTAGCTCTATAAATATGCCAAGAAGGCATTCGTCACCAATTGCCCCTAGGGGAAGACTCACTGATCCTCCTGGAAGGACTCGTATCCATTCCAATGGGCATTCATCTGACATACATGAGACACGGAGGATCTCAAATGTCTCCGATTTAGCTATGCGGAAACCTGTTAAATCTTCAACAACCACTGCAGATGGCCAAGGAGGATTTGGAAGGACTATCTCAAAAAAATCACTGGATATGGCTATTAGGCACATGGTATGCTTACCCTCTACTTTTTTTATTGAATTAATCATTAACTCCCAAGTGAAATTCTGCTTGCTGCAAATGTTAGCCATGTGATGTGTTTTAAATAAGCATTTTCTTATTCTTGATCATGTGCTAAGTAATTCAGATGCTGCTAAGGGGTGGGGATAGTGTCATTCAAGTAGACTAAAATTTTGGATTACAATCTCACCTCCAACTCTGATGTTTTTAGTCTACATTATCATCATAAATAACATCATCACAATCCAATAATTCTAGCAGAATTTTTCAGGGTCTCGAGTATTAGCTTGGATTTCTAAATAAGAGCTTAGAGTTGCAATGGCGTGTTTAGCGATCGGAATTTGATGTGATCTTTCTTCCTGTAGATGCTCTGTTGTAATACGAAACTGCATCGTGTTAAAGTTACTATCAAAAGAGGTGTTCCTACTTCTCAGGGATATATAGAGTTTATCATGCAGGGTAATCCTAACGCTATTTATGATCATTGATGTAGGACATAAGAAATGGTTCAGGGAACATTCGTTCCCTTTCAGGCACAACTCTTTTCCCTCAGAGTATCCGATCTGCACCTGCCAAAACCCAATCTCTTCGTTCTTTAAGCACGTCGGACTCTTTCAATAGCAGCGGAAGCGCCAGTAGCTTGAAAAATGGAGACTACTCTGAGAATGGAAATGGCATAATGAGACCTGCAGACAACGGCAGCAACTCCCATGATGGAAGGTACTCGGCCAAAATAAGTGACGCGGATATCTACGAGAGTTCGCGTTATGATGCACTATTGCTAAAAGAGGACTTGAAGAATACGAATTGGTTGCATAGTATTGATGATAAATCGGATCAAGGATCCATCTTCGATAATGGATTCGAGTCTCTGCCTGAACCGTTCGGGCTATTATAACAACTAATAAGTGAGTTTATTTTCCACCTACGCATTCATTTTTATTTTTTCTTCTACACTTTGTTCTCTCATAATTACTTGGTTCCTTTGCAAGAATGTAATCCGACGGCTTTTACCACCGAAAATGAGTGAAGAAAGCAGAACGTTTTTCTGCAAAAAAGATAATCTGATCTTTAATTGGTCTTGCATTGTTCATCCGTTTGCCTGTAAAGAGTGAAAACTGATTCTTAGCATTTTGTTGGTGCTGAATTCCATGTTTTTCTTGGCATCCTGGCATTTGAGGCCTTACATTTTCACTGAAATCGAATACCGGATAACTCGAATGCGACTGTCGAATAGTATTATTTTCAATATTTCTAGCTTTCTTCATGTATTTGGAGAGTTATATCCCTGTACTAGTGTTAGGTAAGCCAAATCCAACCAACCAAATTTGAGGATCCATTTTGTGTTGCCTTATTTTAATATTTTTATTTAAAAAAATGTCAAAAAGGGTCTTTTTCATATTCATTTATTATTCAATATTATACTCATAATGTATTCAACTGAAGTGGTTACAAAAATGAATACCAAAACATCTTTTTACCTTACTTTTGGTAGCATCTTTTTGCAACAAGAATTATCATTTACAATGCTGGTGTTAGACCTAAACATAGGATCCGTATTTATTTTAACTATAACTTTCGATATAATGTTTATACTACTTCACCTATAAATCGAAGATATTGAGCTGTTAAGTATACTCAATATCTTATTTTTGTATATATTATATTAATAAGTATATCAATCAGATTGAACTCAATCCATCATTATGTGTATTGTTAGTGTTGCCTCCAAAAACAAAACAAAAAAATGTATTGTTAGTGTTAGACCTAGAACGTTAACCCCCAATTCAATGGTCTCCAAGGCCAATTCAAATTGGTTTAGGTCGAATCAATTATTATAACAGATGCATTAGTTTAATATTAACTTTAAAAACGTGAAAATTACTTTTAAAAAGTAATTTTAATTTTTTTTATAAGTATTTAGTATTGCAGTTAAAAAATACTTTTGAATGATAAATTATTTATTTTAGACATTGTTTATGAAAATATAAAAGAATTGATGATTCAAACGAGAATAAATAAATTTAGGGAGGTTTTTAGTTTGACACATAGTAGAGGCACATGGTAGTAGCCCCTTTTCATCTGAAAATGAGAGTAAATGAATATTTTTTTTATGGTAAGTAGTTTTGATTTTTTTTTTTACAAATTTCACCTTTTCATAACCTATAAAATTTATATGTTTGATAGTGCTTCTAACTCTAAAATGTTTTTGACTTTAAAAATGTTTTTCAAAATTAATAATAAACACGTTTATAATTTAACATTACTTTTCATTAAATAAAAAAGTAATACATTTTATGTAAATATTAAAATTTGAATTCATACAAAATGACAACATAAGTATTTTTGACCATTCAATCAATTACTGAATCTCTAAACGTCACCTCCATAACTCACATTTTTACTAGGAGTCTAAAAAATAAAAATCGAGAAGTTTCGAAACTTGTCCAAGACCCACTCAAAACTTAAAATGTTAGACTTTTTATAACACTTTAAGTTGGGTTTTTTTTGTGATTTTGACAAATTTCGAAACTTAATTTTTTTGTAACATTTTAAGTTACTTGGACAAAGTTTCAAAACTTCCCAGTTTTTATAGGATCCTTACAATTACCGAAACGCTTAAATATGATAAAATAATAAATAGTAAATCTGAAGCACGTTGACTTTAGAATATATAAATAATAAGAAAAGTTAGTAAATCTAAACAGGTATTCCTCATCATGTTACTTAGTGGAGGCTAAGGCTAATCCATTAGTTTAGTAAGTCAAACCCTCCTTTTATGATTATAATAATACAAATAACAATATGATAATTAAACATTGAGATTTGAGAAATGAAAACTACCCCACCCCCATGTGTTTAAACTATCAAGATTCTCTCAAATGTCACTATTTGCACACTTCAATACTATTTTCATGCTTGGGACTGTGGTCCTCTAATTTTTTTAAATAAAAAATATAATAAAAATTTTATTTTTAAGCTCACAATTTTTAATTCATTTAAATATTTTTCTTTCAATTTTTTACAATTAATTATACTTTGTCCTCTAATTTTGATTTTTGACTATGTTTTTGCTTCAACTGTATGTTCTTCTGATTAAGTTGAGAGATAATTACACTAAAAGATAAAAGCTATAACTCGAACCCACACAAGACATGACAACATGAGCATCCTTGACCACTTAAACAAATAATGGATCTTTGCTTCAACCCTGTATTTTAACCAGACATGATTTGTATAAATACATCAAAAGTAATATACATTATACGAATTATAAACGTACTAGACCCTATAACAACACCCTAAACATTTTTTGTATATAACAGTGTGATTACTTGGTAGTATATGTTCATATTTTTTTTCTTAACCCTTTGACAAGGCACACACACCTTACACATAAAGGTACTCGAACCCAGATCTTCTAAAATGTATATCATCATCTTTTTCACTAGAACCACTTGTTAGGTTCACGACACCCTAAACATTTAATGACAAATAAAACTAATATGGAATATAATGACTACTTGATGTAGTTAGAGTGAATTCCCCCAACAATTTAATAATGACAACATGTGCCAATTTTATATTTGTTGGTGTCATGTTTAGGGTTCAAATTTTATTTATAAACTCATTAACCATCTTTTAAATGTAGAATTTGTATACCAATTGAGTATGGTATCCAAAGGAAGTGGTTCCACCTAATGGGAAATGATGAGAATTAAGAAATAGGGTAAACTACAACAAAGGTCACTCAATTATGGGTAAGGTTACATTTGAGTCACTCAATTATTAAAAGTTACATTCGGGTCACTCAATTATAGGTAAAGTTACATTTGGGTCACCCAATTATTAAAGGTTACATTTAGATCACTCAATTATGGGTAAAGTTACGTTTGAGTCACCATTCATATTTAAAAAAGTACATCAATTTAGTCATTTTTTTTTCAAAATCACGTGTATATCCTTTTTAACATTAGAGTATTTCATTTGAAATCATTAATTAATCTAATACATAAATTGATGCACTTTTTTTTTAAATATGACGGGTGACCCAAACGTAACTTTACCCATAATTGAGTGATCTAAATGTAACCTTTAATAATTGGGTGACCCAAATGTATCCTTACCCATAATTGAGTGACCCAAATATAATTTTTAATAATTGAGTGATCCAAATGTAACCTTACCTATAATTTAGTGACCTCCGTTGTAGTTTACTCTAAGAAATACAAAATGCATGAATCAATGTTCAAAACTTTCCCTTCCTACCAATCATTTCCCACCAAACCATATGTTTAAATGGGTTAGGACGTCCAATTACACAACTAACTACTAATACCAAAATGTTAAGTCTTTCGTCTTTTATCGAATATTTTACCCGGATAATAATGTTGGAATAAAGGTTTCTTAAAGGGGGTAGATTTCTTTTTATTTCGTGAAGCATGAATAGTTTAAAAGTCGTCAGAAAATTGTGACGAATTTAGAATATTTTTTGTTTATCTCTTTTTTTTTGTCCCTACTTTACTATTGACATCATTTGACATAAAGTCGTTTGTACAACTACACTTCTCGACGTCTTTCTTAAAGTCGTCTAACTTTCCGACAACTTTCAAGGGGAGCACCTTGAGTGACCGCTCAGGCCCACAACTAGCCTAGAGCCCCAATCAGTGGTAATTTAATTATTTATACTTTTTTATTCTTATTTTTTAGTTTATCAAATTAATTAATTAATTTAATGGTAAAAAATATTTCTCTTTCCTAAATAAATAAATTAAATAATCTAAAAATGAAAATAATGTGTTTGAAATATTAAATTAATTGTTCAAAGTAATGAAATGAGTAAAAATTCTCCGCCCTTTTTCGGTGCCAATTTCTATGCAAACAATAAAAAAAATTAAATTCTAAGCCATTACCCTAACTTGTAAATACTAAATCATAAACTCTGCGCACAATACCTTAAACCCTAATACTAAATCATAACCTTAAACTATAACCCTAAACTTTAAACATAATTTTTTACTATTGTGGCATAAATAGCGACAGCAGATTTATATTCGTAATGAGATATGCTTTCATTATATAAGGGTCTATTTTTAGTATTTGCTTATGGCCCCGAAAATCTCCGAGACGGCCCTGAATGTAGTATTAAATGTTTGGGCTCATTTAAATTTGAGATTTTGTCAACAATCTCTAGAGTAAATGGTTAAAAGCTCTCGGTTGATATTTTCTCCTCTCTAGGGTCAGCCCACCGCTCAAAGAAGGTTTTGTAATGTATTTTTTCGAATTGTATATATTATTAGAGATCCAGTTTATTTGTTATTAGAGGCCCAATTTTTTTAATACTTGTTCATATGAGCTATTTTTTTCTAATATTTATTATTAAGGGTCTACTCTTAAAAATTCAATTTATTTTCTAATACTTGTTATTAGGGGCCTGATTTTTCCCCAATATTTGTTATTATAAAGCATAATTTTAAATTTTATTTTTTTTCCAACACTTGTTATTAGGGGTCTATTTTAATACTTGTTATTATGGACAATGATTTAACAAACGTTACATGGTGGTAGCAACACCATCCAAAGCCGTGTTACCTGCAACTGTTATGTCAGCAATTAGGGGTGGGCATTCGATTGAATCGAGTCAAAAAATGCAAGTTATTTGAGTTTACCAGCCCTATTTTATAACTCAAACTTTATTTAATATTTTCGAGTTGAGTCGAGTCGAGTCAAGTTGTTCGAGTGTCTATTCAAATTTAATTGTGAATATTTATAATTTTATGGTACTAATTAGTTCCAATTTAAACGGCTTTCTACAACTATGTGTAATACACACATATATTTTTCATATATATTTTTTTCATATGGGATAGATATATCAAACAAAATTGAGGTACTAAACTCGAACTTAAAAATTGATCCACTAGTTACTAAAAATTTCGTGTAACCCCCTTGACTCGGTCTAACCGTTTACCGACTCGAGCGAGTTACACGTGGAATATTGAAGTAAATTAGTGAAGATTTACCTCAATAAACGACCCTATTTTTTTTCTTTTATCTTATCTAGATGCTCTTACGAATCCTAAGATGATCATGCTCACAACAAACAAAGTTACAACTCAGACGAAGTCAATTGAGCCTTCAATTACGACTAATCGTGCTTTATGGACCACTTTGTAAAATTTACCAAATTCAGGAACCTATTACGAAATTAAAGTTACCAATATTCAATTAGTCAGGTTTCATGTTCACATGTCAATTTTCAACTCCTTTAATTCATCCAAACTCATTCAATTGAACATTCAAATATTCAGTGACCATAACGGAAGAAAACAGAATATCAAAAAGCCTTAAATAACCAACTTAAAAGCCGAGCGTATCAATACACTTCAGCTCGTATCGATACGTCATTATCTTGTCAATTTCTCAGATTTTCAGTGGCACAAAAGGGTATCGATACGGCCTCGTGTACCGGTATGGTTTCTCATTTTGCTCTTTAGTCGTATCGATACGGTCTATGTTGTACCGATACGGTATGCATGTTTTGGCTATAATGTACCAATACGGTAGCTCGTGTATCGGTATGTCTGGGCTTGTAGTGTTATATTTTGCTGGTTTTACTTGACTGAACACATCAAATATTAATCCAACATGTTAACAAAGCATAAGTAATCAACTTAGGTCATGATTCTAAAGGCAAATAACACCAAGGCATGCTTTCAACATCATCACAACATGTTTAGCAATCTATAGGTATGCTCCCTAAGCATAATAGCCATTTAAGTATCAAAATGCAAACTAAACCAAATATGTAACACCCGGGTTTTGGGGTCGGGAGTTGAGGGTGTGAATCGGGTTCGAGTTGTTGGGCTAGTTTTAACTAAAATTGGCTTTGCCTTAAAAATTTAGATGGGCTTGATTTTTACTAATGGCAAAATTGTAATTTTGAAAATAAGGGAAAAAGATGAGTAACAGAGGCTTTTGAAATATCCTCTTCATCTTCTTTCCTCTACCGAATTTCACGTCAAAACCTCCAAAACCCCCTAGTTACTATTCCATCAAATCTCTTCACCATTTCCAGAGCTCACTTCAAGGTAAGACTATTTTTGACTTCTCCTTTTTATTCCGAATAATTTTATAGTTTTAGTTCTCATAAACATCACCTTTGAAGATTTTGAAGTTTTCAAAATTTTGGGAAAAAAGGTTGAAGCTTTAGTGGGTTTTCATGTAGCTTTTGATTTGCAAAGTTTGTATATGTTTTAAACTTGCCCTAAAGTACATTATATCTCAAAATGGTGGGGTTTTATCAAGAATCCGGAAATGGGTTTTGTAAGTATTTTTAAAAGGGTCAAAACTTGAGTTTTTGGGGTAGCTTTGTGAAGGAGAGTAGGGCTGATGTTATAGTAATTCTTGAAGGTTGTTTTGAAGGAGTTTAATGGTGTTTTGGGTGTTGGGATTAGTGGTTTTCTGCTGGGTTGTGTGTGAGGACGAAAATGAGAATTTTTTTGTGTTAGCTTTGGTTTGAAATTGTAGAGAAATGGTTTGTGGTTGAAATCTGATTAGTGGCAATGTTTTGTGGATGATCTGGTTGAGTAATGTGTTGTTTTTGATTGGTTAGAATCAAGGGAAAACGTTGGAGAAGCTTCGGGTTCGATTCCGGAAAGTGTGGAGGCTTGATTCGGCTTTTCTCGGTTTGCTTAAGGAAATGTGGTGAGTGGAATCATTTAAAATGGTTTTAAATTGGTTCAAGTGTGTGGTTGTGGTGTTGGATTGTGCTTGGTAGGCCAATCCAAGGTAGAGATTAAGTTGGTAGCTTAATCTCTTGTGTGTTTTATGAGTTTTGCTTAATGTGCATAATGTGGACTTGTGAAGTATATGTTGTTTATGCATGTTGATTTATATATTGATGTATGTGGTGATTGATATGTTGAGATGCATGATGGTAATATCATGGTTTGACTTGCTAGTATGTTTGGAACTAGTTAATTACCGGGTATAAATGATCGATCATTAAGATGCGTGTGCACACGGTTGAGTCAAGTTTGTGCGTGGCCTTGGTGACGTATAGTCATCAAGGAGTCATACATTGAAGTAATATTCCATCGTAAAATGTTATTACATGATGATAAGTGGAATCCCATCCGTAAGGGCATGTGATGATGAGTGTAATCCCATCCATGCAAGGACCGGTGATGAGTGTAATCCCACCGAAGGTAATGTTATTGTTGAGTACGTTGGGTATGAAAATCCCAATGGATGTTATCCACATATCCGAGTAAGCTAATAGTTGCCAACATACTTGATCATGTGTAGTGGATGTGATAAGATAATTGTTATATCTTGTTTAGCATAACATGAGGTAAGATGCCATGTTCATGCATACTGGTGACGTCTAATTTTGGTGCATATGTATGCTTGTGAATGTCTTAAGGATGACATGCTTTGAACCCTGCATTGTCGTTGTTTTTGTTTTAGAGCTCCCTCACTAAGCTTCTTGCTTATGCTCTCGTTTTCGACAATGCAGATCTTTAGCGTGGAGTTAGCAAGGAGCAAGGAAAGGGCATCCAAGCGTGTGGTAGTTGCTCAAGTATGGTTTAGTAAATAATGTAGTAGATTAGCAATGGGAATGCTACGTGTTTTGTAGAAGCGTTGACATACTCCTTATGTTGGTTATGTTTATGTTTTATGATATGGATTGTAAACCATGTTGTTGAGGTGGTTGTGTGTTGTTCCGAAAGCATGTAACCTTGCCTCTTGAATGTTTAAGTGTTTGCTTTAAAAGTATGTATCTTTGGCTAAATAGACCCTTTATATAAGCTTGAATGCATGTTTCTTCTATGTATGCCTATCTTGGTGATTGATGCTCCGTTGTATGTTTAAATCGTTTCGTATCCTTATTCATGGTTGCCTAGTGTTGTATGAGAGTTTGTATGTTATTAGTCGAGTCGTTAATTGCATCTAGAGTTAAGTTCTTGTGTGTTTTGCTGCCAAAATGATGCTTATAGTGCAGGGCGTATCGGTACGCCCAAGGGCTGTATCGATACGGTCCTTGCTTTGAGGCTCATTTTAGGCAGAGCGTATCGATACATGGGGGCGTATCGATACGCCAAAAGCTCTCTGGAAATCTGAGAAATTGATGAGATTTTGGCGTATCGGTACGGGTCCTAGGTGTATCGGTACGGTCTTCGTAGTTTGACCGTGAGAAATTGACCTTTGAGGGCGTATCAATACGGTCTTTCTGTGTATCAATACGATCTATCTAGGTTGACTTTGGGGGTGTTGACCAAGTCTAGGCTTATCGATACTATCCTCTAGAGTATCGATACAACCTGTTAAAAAGGCTGAAAATGGGTTGTTTAATTGCTTGTTTGTATGTTTGGTATTCGCGTGTCCTTCCCGCTGCGTGTCCTAACCCATAAGATACATTAAAGCATCTAGACAAGATAATGTTAAAAGAAATTTTCTAGGGTTGCTAATCGAAGTGGAGCCTTAGCGGGTTTCGCTTCGGTTTTTCCCGTGTAACCTACTCAGACCGGTCTGTCGTCTAGCCCGGGACGAGGGGGTTACAATTTTTGGTATCAGAGCCTGAGGTTTCCGAGACCTCGGGTAGGTAAGTGAGGTAAGTTTGAAGTGTTATATTGTTGCTATGTCTCGGTAAATGTTTTGCCATGTATGCTTGTTGTTTGATTGTTCGCATGGTGTTTGGAAGCATGATTGTTGTGTTGAGGCGTAGTGTCGAGTTCTCATTGCTATTGTAAAGGAATATACTTGGGCACGTTGGACCCTTGCCTTTGCTAACTTAATCCTTATGTGTTTGTTTGTTGTAGTTGTTATCTTGCTAGCTGTGAGATGAGACCCAGAGGGAGGCCTAGGATGGTTCATCCGGAACCACGGGCAGCAGCTCCAAGAGTTGAGCCGGTTGTTGAGGCGCATGCTCATCCACCTCTTCTTTCTCCTCCTCGTCAAGCGGGAGGTGAGGCGAGAGTCGAGGGTGTAGGACCTCAGGTTGGCCAAGGACCGGCCGGTATAGATTTGGCTCCACTAGTTCAGGCGATAGCCAGGGCTTTTCAAGCAGCAGTGGCTGGGGGCCAGGCAGTGGCACAACCTCAGAGTGAGGGCACCAGTTTGCCACTTGAGAGACTTTGTAGTTTGGGAGGCGAAGAGTTTCAAGGGTTGGCACCTGAGAGATCCGAGACTTGGTTTGACAAGACTGTCCAAATTCTGTCACAAATGGGTTGTACGGGAGCAGCAGGCTTAGGTGCGTTGTTTCTTTTCTTCAGGGTGATGCCTACACTTGCTGGGTCACTATTACTACGGGCATGCCAGATGCCGAGATCACATGAGAGTTCTTTAAGTCAGCTTGAGTCAGTATGCATCTGAGCTAGTTCCTACTAAGAGGGAACGTTGTGACCGTTTCCGTTACGGGTTGAGCGAGGAGATAAAGAGGTACACCTTGGCTACGGACTACACAGAATTCGATGTCTTGGTCGTTAGGGCCAAGGACATAGAGCATAGTTTGAGTTTGACCAAACGTTCTGGTGGTTCTAGTTCCGGGAAGAGGTCTGGCGACTTTGATAGAGGTGATGCCAAGAGGCATCGGGACAATACGCATCACTTTGACCATGGACGTGGTGGTGGTAACCACGGTAGGGGCCATTAGGGCCAGAGAGCAGGTGGGCGTCCGCCCGAGTGTGCTCGATGCTGGAAGCATCACACCGATGAGTGTTGGGGGAACTTTCACTCGTGTTGGAGCTGTGGAGCTAGAGATCACATTAGGCGTGATTGTCCACATCAGGCTGGGTATGCACCAGTTCAGGTTCAGGCTCCTACTAGAGCTGTTGATTATCAGAGAGGTCGTGGGCGCGGTCGAGGTAACTTCCAACCGAGAAATGATGGCCAAAGGAATATAGCACATGTGGTTGCGGTATAGCCAGAGGGCAGAGGTCAGGCTAGATTTTATGCTCAGCGAGAGGGTCAGAACGACACGGATGTGATTGCAGGTAACTTCTCGATACAGTCTTTGAGTTTGCTTTCTTTGATTGACTCTAAGTCTACGCATTTGTATATTTTGAGTGAGCATGCAAAGATGTTGAATTTACCTTGTGAGGTACTAGAGGTAGGTGTTAGTGTTACTAGTTCCTTCGGGGATACAATAGTGGTTAGGAAGATGTACAAAAGGTGTTTGTTAATGGTTTAGGGGAGCACCTTGAGCGACCGCTCAGGCCCCCAACTAGCCTAGAGCTCCAATCAGTGGTAATTTAATTATTTATATTTTTTATTCTTATTTTTTAGTTTATCAAATTAATTAATTAATTTAATGGTAAAAAATATTTCTCTTTCCTAAATAAATAAATTAAATAATCTAAAAATGAAAATAATGTGTTTGAAATATTAAATTAATTGTTCAAAGTAATGTAACACTCGGGTTTTGGGGTCGGGATTTGAGGGTGTGAATCGAGTTCGAGTTGTTGTGCTCGTTTTAACTAAAATGGGCTTCAACTTAAAATTTTAGATGGGCTTGATTTTCACTAATGGCAAAATTGTAATTTTGAAAATAAGGGAAAAAGATGAGTAAAAGGGGCTTTTGAAATATCCTCTTCATCTTCTTCCCTCTACCCAATTTCACGTCAAAACCTCCCAAACCCCCTAGTTACTATTCCATCAAATCTATTCACCATTTCCAGAGCTCACTTCAAGGTAAGACTATTTTTGACTTCTCCTCTTTATTCCGAACAATTCTATAGTTTTAGTTCTCATAAACATCACCTTTTAAGATTTTGAAGTTTTCAAAACTTTGGGGAAAAGGTTGAAGCTTTAGTGGGTTTTCATGTAGCTTTTGATTTGCAAAGTTTATATATGTTTTAAACTTGCCCTAAAGCACATTATATCTCAAAATGGTGGGGTTTTATCAAGAATCTCGAAATGGGTTTTGTGGGTATTTTTAAAAGGGTCAAAACTTGAGTTTTTGGGGTAGCTTTGTGAAGGAGAGTAGGGCTGATGTTATAGTAATGCTTGAAGGTTGTTTTGAAGGAGTTTAATGGTGTTTTGGGTGTTGGGATTAGTGGTTTTCTGTTGGGTTGTGTGTGAGCATGAAAATGGGAATTTTTGGTGTTAGCTTTGGCTTGAAATTGTAGAGAAATCGTTTGTGGTTGAAATCATATTAGTGGCAGTGTTTTTTGGATGATTTGGTTGAGTATTGTGTTGTTTTTGATTGGTTAGAATCAAGGGAAAACGTTGGAGAAGCTTCGGGTTCGATTCCGGAAAGTGTAGAGGCTTGATTCGGCTTTTCTCGATTTGCTTAAGGAAGTGTGGTGAGTGGAATCATTTAAAATGGTTTTAAATTGGTTCAAGTGTGTGGTTGTGGTGTTGGATTGTGCTTGGTAGGCCAATCCAAGGTAGAGATTAAGTTGGTAGCTTAATTTCTTGTGTGTTTTATGAGTTTTGCTTAATGTGCATAATATGGACTTGTGAAGTATGTGTTGTTTATGCATGTTGATTTATATATTGATGTATGTGGTGGTTGATATGTTGAGATGCATGAGAGTAATATCATGGTTTGACTTGTTTGTATGTTTGACACTAGTTAATTACCAGGTATAAATGATCGATCATTAGGATGAGTGTGCACACGGTTGAGTCAAATCCGCGCGTGGCCTTGGTGACGTATAGTCATCAAGGAGGCATACGGTGAAGTAATATTCCATCGCAAAATGTTATTACGTGATGATGAGTGGAATCCCATCCGTAAGGGCATGTGATAATGAGTGTAATCCCATCCATGCAAGGACCGATGATGAGTGTAATCTCACCGAAGGTAATGTTATTGTTGAGTACGTTGGGGGTGAAAATCCCAACAGATGTTATCCGCATATCCGAGTAAGCTAATAATTGCCAACATACTTGATCATGTGTAGTGGATGTGATAAGATAATTCTTATATCTTGTTTAGCATAACATGAGGTAAGATGACATGTTCATACATGCTGGTGACGTCTAATTATGGTGCATGTGTATGCTTGTGAATGTCTTAAGGATGACATGCTTTGAGCCCTGCATTGTCGTTGTTTTTGTTTTAGAGCTCCCTTACTAAGCTTCTAGCTTACGCTTTCATTTTCGACAATGCAGATCTTTAGCGTGGAGTTAGCAAGGAGCAAGGAAAGGGCATCCAAGCGTGTGGTAGTTGCTCAAGTATGGTTTAGTAAATAATGTAGTAGATTAGCAATGAGAATGCTACGTGTTTTGTAGGAGCGTTGATAGACTCCTTATGTTGGTTTTAAATGTTGAAGTATGTTTCTGTTTTATTATATGAATTGTAAACCATGTTGTTGATGTGGTTGTGTGTTGTTCCGAAAACATGTAACCTTGCTTCTTGAATGTTTAAGTGTTTGCTTTAAAAGTATGTATCTTTGGCTAAATAGACCCTTTATGTATGCTTAAATGCATTTTTCTTCTATGTATGCCTATCTTGGTGATTGATGCTTCGTTGTATGTTTAAATCGTTCCGTATGCTTATTCATGGTTGCCTAGTGTTGTATGAGAGTTGGTATGTTGTTAGTCGAGTCGTTAATTGCATCTAGAGTTAAGTCCTTGTGTGTTTTGCTGCCAAAATGATGCTTACAGTGCAGGGTGTATCGGTACGCCCAAGGGCTGTACCGATACGGTCCTTGCTTTGGGGCTCATTTTAGGCAGAGCGTATCGATACACGGGGGCGTATCGATACGCCAAAAGCTCTTTTGAAATCTGAGAAATTGATGAGATTTTGGTGTATGGGTACGAGTCCTAGGTGTATTGGTACGGTCTTCATAGTTTGACCGTGAGAAGTTGACCGTTGAGGGCGTATCGATACGGTATTCTTGTGTATCGATACAGTTTCCCTAGGTTGACTTTATGGTGTTGACCAAGTCTAGGCGTATCGATAATGTCCTCTAGAGTATCGATACAACTTGTTAAAAAGGCTGAAAATAGGTTGTTTAATTGCTTGTTTGTATGTTTGGTATCCACGTGTCCTTCCCGCTGCGTGTCCTAACCCATATGATACATTAAAGCATCTAGACAAGATAATGTTAAAAGAAATTTTCTAGGGTTGCTAATCGAAGTAGAGCCTTAACGGGTTTCGCTTCGATTTTCCCCGTGTAACGTACTCGGACCAGTCTGTCGTCTAGCCCGGGACGAGGGGGTTACAAAATACCAGCAATTAAAGGCCATTTACAAGTCTAATAAGGCACTACAAACTTGTGCCAAACTAGGGAGTTCACTACATACGCTCCCAAAATATCAAGGTAACCTCTCATTGCCAACTTATTACTATTGATTTGTTTAAAAACCATACTTGAGCTATGAGTGACGCTTGGACTTTTTCGCTTGCTTCCTTATTGCCCGTTCAATCTACTTTTCTGCATTGTTAAGAATAGAGAGCATAAGTAATAAGCTTAGTGAGGGATGCTCAAATCAAAACCATTAACAATGCCTTTTTGAAAACTCTTTTTTCAAAATAAACAATTCCCCCATCATGCTCAACAAAGTCTCATGCTTAAAAACACATTAAAACAAAACATTTAACTTTAAAACACATGTATCATTTGGCTCATGCATTGATCCCAATGTAAATTTCAAAATAGGCTTCACATGCTTTAACTTACAAAACATGCTACAAAATAGAATCTCATGTATAATGTTCATTATACAAAATTATTTAAATCAATGATACATGTAAACTCATATATTGGCATCCAAGTGACCTGGATGACTACACTTCATCTCAAAACACATGGTGTGGCTGTTCCCACCATAAACTATCTCGGATATGCGGATACACCTTATGGCGTGGCTGTTCCCACCATAAGAAGGGCAGAACACTTGGTGTGGTTGTTACCACCAAAGTGTTCACAAGGTGTGGCTGTTCTCACCTTAATGCTTGTAAATATGTGGTTGTTCCCATCTTACGACACACATGATGCGGTTGTACTTATCATATTTTATCACACGTACGTATGAATTTCGCTTACATTTTATAGTGCACTTTCATTCTATTGGTCGACCAATTATATCCGATAGTATCTAGTCTCATCACTTTGCCAATATACACTTTTAAACCATGTTACCTCACTATTTTTCATATGCATCATTCAAACAAATTTCTATCAAAGTATCTCAAATACATTAAACTATGTATTTAGGCGTTTTCTCAAACATGTTGCATACCACTTTCTAAACACATGAATTATCAAAACATAAACATATGCAACATTTCTCACTTCCAAAACATGCATATAACAGTAGGTAAAACAATTCCATTTTCAAAGCATGAGCATGAACTTAATAAAACCATGGAAACTGAAAACCGAGAGTGAAATCTTTCATACTTACTTCCGAGCTTAGATTATAATTTCAAGCTTAATCTAAACCACAAAACTTGCTTTCAAACCTTTGAAAAGCTTCAAATTAGTTCCATTCACCGACAACACTTTGTTTGCTTTGTCGAGGTGAAATCAAGCTTCCAGATCAACTACAACTCCTTCCGAAGCTAACGAAACAACATCCCCTTCTTCTAACCAAAGAAAAATAGAGGATTAATGCACAACTTTGCATCAAATTCCCCAGCAACATGGAACTACATCATTCTCCATCGACAACAAGCTTTCGCTACCTGAAAACTATCAAAATCACCGGCGAAACCTTTCTAACAAATCTCCAGCCATTATCCAGCGATATGAACATCAAAACAACATCAATTTATATCTAAAAATACCTTCTCAACACTAAAGAATCTCCTTTGAACAAAAAAAAAAACACTAAAGAATCTCCAGCAATCAATCAACCACAAAATCAAGCCAAAAACTCAAAGATTTCAACCTAGAAATCAACCAACTCAGCTAGTTTCGGGTTTGCTAAGTTAAAATCACTTAATCAACATTTCAATACATCATAATCATGATATAACCTCATTATAAACCCAACAAAATATATTTGAAATAAAGATTTCTTGATTTAATCAATTAAACCTCAATTAAACATCATTTAAACCAATTTTCCATAATTGTAACATCAAAATCTAATAGAAAACACTCATAAAAGATCAAGGACTTGAGAATTTCAATAAAAAACCTTTCATTAGAGGAAGAGAACGAAACATTACCTCTAATGATGACTTTTCCCTTCAATTGTAAAGATTTACATGAGAAAATAAAGATAAAACCTTAAGATTTTAATAGGAAAATATTATGAAATCATTTAACGTTAAAAGATAAATCAAATCAAGTGTATACCTCAAATCTTTGAAGAAGAAACTGATGTTTGGCTGGAGAGAATTTGAGAGAAAATAATTGAGAAAAAATGTAGTTACGTAAAATAGATTTTAAGAGACAAATGCCAATTTAATTCCTCCATCTTGTTTTATTAATTAAAACCACTTTAAAATTGACCAATCAAAGGGAAAAATTCAAAATTAGACTTTAGATCAATAGCTCCTTAAAGATTCAAAGTTCTAATCTTTTACGATTTAGTCACCAAAAATAGTTTTACAATCATTACATTTTGGTCACCAATTTCCAAAATGTCAAACCTCCAAAATCCATTTTTCAAAATTGATCCCACCAAAACCATACATATATTAAATAATGATTTTAAAACGTTTTCCCATTTTTTCCCAACCTCAAAACCCTTTAAAATAATTAAATACCAAAACTAGTCAAAGTTGTCCGAACCGGTTCTCCCAAACCGTCTAGCCTAAACCCGGCTAACTCCTAGGCCCAAAATCGGGGTGTTACATTTCGAGTTATTCGAATTTTCATTTTATAACTCAAAATATGATTATTTTTTAGCCAAGTCAATTTTATGAAATTACGAGTCGAGATCGAGTTTTTTAGCATCGAGTCAAGTTGAATAGTTTGATTTTTTTCGAGTCGAGTTTTTCTCACCCCAATCTAAAATAGCATATAATTTTTACAAACTCGATATTCGCAGTAACCGAAATAGCATCTGTTATGCCCGTAACCGCGATAAACGTAACACAACCCTAATTTAGGGCCCAATTTGTAAGTTCGCCCTCGGACGACCTTGTTATACTCTCTCCTAAATTGTGGGTTCAATACCCATTATGATTATTTTTTTCTCTCTCCTTAGATTGAAATTGTTCAAGAAATATTCAAAATATATTTTATATTAAACATTTTGGATATTATCTCTTTAAAAATATGAGTATGACATAAATTCGATTATTCATGCAATGAAAATACAGAAAATGACATCTCAAGTTTAAATTTGAGTGACAAATAATACTCAACAACCC
This sequence comes from Hibiscus trionum, assembly GCA_030270665.1. Lineage (NCBI taxonomy): Eukaryota > Viridiplantae > Streptophyta > Magnoliopsida > Malvales > Malvaceae > Hibiscus > Hibiscus trionum. The sequence goes on from BSYR01000016.1 coordinate 6,425,303, forward strand.
AACGATGGGAAGGGGGTTCCCCATTAGAAAACAATTATGAGTCATCATTAATGCCATACCTTGGGTCCTCTTGAGTCTCGACTCTCATCCACTCATTAGTTTTCATGCAATAAAGTTTAGAAATGATAATAGTAGTATTAAACTGATTTTATTGGTATAATAATGTTTGATTTAATAATTATTCCGTTCGTTATTCTTTTGAAGTATTTTAATCATTAACATTTTTATTTTAGATTAAATAACATAAAAAATCTATATGGTATTGCACACTGACGTTACAGTGTTATGTAGACAAATGTGTTGACTTAACAAAATGATAGTTTAATCAAAAATAATTTTATAAAATTATATAAAATATAAAATTAATTTTTTGCCGATGTAACATTCTTTCAAGTCATCTCAAGATGTTAAATGTTTGTTAACTAATATTTTCTATTTATATAAAGGTCATTTTCACCCTAAATGAAACGTTAAGGGTTAAAGTAATTAAAAGAACTATATGAGCCAACCAGTGGCAGGGCTATGTTGGGCCTAAAGGGGCCCCGACCCTTGTTAAAAATTCTATACATTAGATAAATTCTGATCTAATAGTATTTTGCCCCCTCCCCCGTAAAAATGAGTATTTAAATTAAAATACAATAATTTATTAAATATTTAATCAAGTAGGGCTAAACCAAAGAAGACGGGTCCATGTTCTCAAGTTTCTTAGTTTAATAACAATTTAGGTCTTTATCAGGGTTATCTCGGACATTTTCGGGGGTCCAAGCGAAAACTAAAAAATGTACCCCTATAAAGCGAAACATGTCTCATTACTTTGAACAATCAATTTAATATTTCATTAATAAACCCTAGAAACATGATTAAACTTAGTCAAACACATTATTTTCGTTGTTTTGTTAAGAAAAAATTGAAAGAATTGAATTGCGGGTATGATATGAAGTTTGATTTTCAACAATAAATACAAAAAAATTAAATAATATTGTATATCATTTATTTTTTTATCATTAGATTGGAGAAGAATAAGGAGAGAATTAAATTTGAAAAATATTAAAATTTGAGATTTAAAAAAGAGAGTTAAATTTTAATGTTAGATTAATTTAATCATTTGATAAATTAAAAAAATAAAATTTTAAAAGATAAAGATAATTAATTTTTAGGGGCCTAGGCTAGTTAGGGCCTTGAGCAGCCTCTCATGGTGCTCCCCCTAATAGTTGACCATCGTCCTTATAAGTTTAAACGTCCTTATAAGTTAAAATTTTAGACAAATTAGGCATTAACTTCTGAATTTTAAGTTTAAATACCTAATAAGTCATTGTATTTTTTAAAACTCAATATTTTGACCCCTCTCAATATTCAATGTCTAAACTATCGTGTTTTTTAGGGTGCTTAAAGATTTTTTTCCCTTTTTAGATCCTCAAACTATTGTTTTTTTGCTCATTTTAAGGTCAATTAAGACACCTATTTTGACACAAAAAATAATAATTTAAACATCTAAAAAGTATAAAACATTATACACCTAAAAAAACAAAATAATTTAAACACTCATTCTATATTCGTTTTTTTAAGGACGATACAAGAGTTGCTATTTGGAGGTTTGTAGAGTTAATTCGAGGAATGGGATGATTTGCTTTTTGATAGTAGCCTGTGTTTGACCGTTGATTTAAGGGTTTTGAATTTGACGGAGAGATGTGAGAATTGGATGTATTATCTTAATTGTCAATCAGAGCACGTAATATTTGCAGACAATGCATATCCAAAGAAAATTATCCGTTTGCATTTATATAATGTTGACGAGCGTCCAACTTTTATTCAGTAAAATAAATTATAAAAAAACTAGAAAACAAAAATTGGACCGGCAAAACACACGTTCAATAAGTTGCAACGACAGAATGAGATGAAACACTGGAGAAAAGAAGCAGGAAACAAAACTTGTTGTTTCTATCCACCTACACACTTGAGGATTGAAGTATGAGTAGTGAGCGAAACTAACAATCTTACAGGTTGTTTCACAAAAAAGATCTGACTACATTGAAAGACAAACCACACAAAGAAGGATCAAACTACTAAAGTACCATTGATAACCGTAAATCAGAGTTGAGCGTTGTGAGCTAACTATCCACGAACGTAAATCTATCACAAAGGTAAACTAAAACGTGTCATAAGGCAGAAGCGTACCACAAGTCATAGAAAAATGTGCCACAAAGCATAAAAAAATGTACCACAAAGGTAGATAAAAATTAAAAAAAAACCAAAACATAAGAAAAACAATAACTAAATATAAAAATAAAGATAAATGAATACTGACGGTCGATGGCCAACACTAAAATTAGTGCCCTCGATTGTCAATAAAACAAAAAAAAAAAAACAAGCAGTGCCTGATAGAAAGAAGAGAATAAAGGGAAGGTCTAAAAAAATCCCGCCTAAAATGTGGTTAAAATGCGACCAACATAAATTCTTACAAAAAATGGTAGGAATTTATGTAAGACCGATAAGAATTTCGGTAGAATAGTGTTTCTTTAAAATAAAGAAAACATTGTTTAAAGTCGGGTTTCTTTCAACACGTTTTTGGATTTTTTTTAATAAAAACAATGAAAGCATTGTTCAAAGTCGGGATGTAGAGAGTCTGACTTGAAAAGTACTATAGAAAATGCTATATATTGGAAAATAATCTGACATGTGCTATACTTTGAAAAAAAAATTCCAAATATAATATTCCACAAATTTCGCCATGTCCATCTTATGGTCTATGTTCGGAGTGCGAGACTACCCCTCTCAACAATATTGTTTCCAAGATTTGAACTCGTGTCATCTCCTTGAGAGTACAATGTGCCTTGTCAATGCACGCAACATTTGTTGGTACATAAAAACAAATTTTAAGTCAAATGAGTTATAAAAGATTGAAAATACATTTAAAGTTACCAATAAATATTGAAACATTCAAAATTAAAGGCTAGAATGAAGTTTTTTTAAAGAAATGATAACAATGAGTCTTCGATGCCTTACCAGCGTCTAGATCTTAAGAAGTTGCGTAAAAAAAAGACCCACCTCAATCAGACACTTGAAGATAAAAATATAATATTTTATAATTTTGCACTATAATTTATGCTTTTAGTTTAAACAACATGATTTATTTTTCAAAATGTGTTCTTTCACTTAATATTGTTTTTCAAATACATGAAAAAAACGACTAATGTAAGGTACCTTTTAGAGATGTCAGTGGGCCGAGGTTCATGGGGATACTCTATTTCGCACCCAATTAGGCATGGATGGATACAAGTTTCACGGGTGGTGAAACGGGGTAGAGACAAAAATTAGACTTATTGTGGGTAGTGGGGTAGACGTGGGTATGATCTTGTACCCACCCTATCTCCGCCCGTCCCACATCATCCCACTAGGGATGGCAACGGGGCGGGGCGGGGCGGGTTTTTGCCCACTCTAACCCCGACCCGATAATTAAAATATAAGACCCGACTCCGACCCGACCCGGGTATTTTTATATTTGTCCCGCCCCGACCCCGACCCGAAACAGAACATGCATACCCGTTCCCGCCCCGACCCGCCCCGACCCGCCCCGATTAAATTTATTTTTTTTTCTATTTTTATAAACCAGAAACTGTTGTAAATCTAAAAAAAATAATAACAAAAAAACAAAACAAATCTAAAACCCACACAAATTAACAAATCTGAAACTCAAATTAGTATTCGTGTTTGCTGTGAAGATTTCAACATAGTTGAATCTTAAAATTGTTGTTGAAGAAGGCCATGAAACCACTAAACTCGAATATCATCACAGATTTATAAAAAAAGTATCTGATCTTTAAAGAAAAAGAACAAAGACAAAAAAATAAAAAAATAAAGAATTAAATGAAGCAGAAAGTTATGGAGGAAGAAGAATAGAAATGAAATTTGAAAAAGATGAAATAAAGAAAGGAAAGGTAAAGAGATGGAAACTGGAAAAGAATGAAAACTGGGAAACGGCCATTGTCTGCGAAAAATGAAAGGGGAAAAAACCCTAATGGACTTAAGACATATATATATAGCGGTGGCATTTTTGTAAATATATTAAAATTTAATTTAAATACTTCGGGTCGAGTCGGGTCGGGAATTTTTGGCCCTAAAACCGCACCCGCCCCGACCCCGACTTCATCATCACCAAAACCCGCCCCGCCCCGAACCCGAAATTTAAGAGAAAAAACCCGGTCGGGTCGGGTCGGATCGGGTAGGGCCGGGTTCGGGTATTTTTGCCATCCCTACATCCCACCCACCCAATATACGTAATAAATATATTAAAAATAAACATTAAAAAATCTCATTAGTCCATCCAATTTTTAACAGACTCGCATGCTCAACTCCTTCAGTTTCTTACTTTATCTCTTTTACATGAAATCTTAAAATTACTTTCATTAGCCCGCATCACAAATCCTAAATTTTTAATTCATCCCTACAATCCAATTCAATTCAATCCTCTCTCTACAAGATTCATCTATATAAGATCTACCTGACATGTTTTCTATAGTAATTGAATGTTAGTTGTTGGATTTTTTATTCTTGTTTTGTCTGATTATAATCTTGTTTTGTACTTATTTCACCTTGTTCAATTGAGTGACATTTGGAATAACGTTACATGTGTGATGGGAGTCCAGAGAAAAAGTATTTCATACTTGTTTCATAAAAAAATTGGTTTATATTTATTTAACTAATAGTTGTAAATGTATTATATGAAGTGAGTCGTTGGATGTGTATAATAGGGATTAGGTGGATCCCAAGACTCACATGAGAGATAGAGTATGAATGATTTTAGTCTTATGAGTTGCGGGGGCCTGGATGATTTTGGGTTTTGTACCCTCAACAAATAATGAGGTGGAGATATGCATGAAAATTCTTGACGAGTATGGGTGTAGGGATGACACCCTCCGCAATCGTCTCGCCCAATTGACATCCATGACCCTTTTATTAATCAGTGTAAAAAAATAAGTGTCCATTTGAAAAAAAAAATTTAATGATGACATTGGAATAAAAATGCGGAAAAAACAAGAGATAATAAGTAGCAAAAATATTTTTTTATTACAAAAAGTAGGAAAATAATTAAGTGTATTGGTCTTTTAAATGAAGAATTTGTTTATAATTTTTTTAAAGTTACTCATATAATATTAATAATATATTATAATTATTATTTTAAAATATTTTTATTTTATCTACTGTTGTTAATTACGGATATAATATTTAATAATCTTAAGGTGCAGTGACGAATGCAGGACTAGGCCTACCTAGACTATGGTCTGTCATAAAACAACTTTCCTACATTATATATAACAATATATGTTGGGGTTTTGGGTAAATAAGAAAATGGAAATGATCTAATATTAAAATAAAACGTATTTTTAGCAACAAAAAAAAGAACTTATAGTTCATCTTCAACGTTTCCAACAATTATGTAAAACTTATGTTTGATTTTGATATAATAAATATTTTAAGGATCAAATTGCAAAGAAAATAATTTTTTAAGTATTTGAAAGTCTCACCATTGACAAGGATTTTAAACCTAAATTGTTTCCAAGTCAAAACTTAAACCCTACAAATTTTTCTAAGTGTTTTCTAAGTCAAACTTAACAAAATAGCCTAGACGTTTCGATACACTATATAACTGTTTCGTTATGGCCTTGCCTTTCTATAGCCAAACTTTACAAAACTACACAAGCGTTTCGATACGCTATCCAAGCGTTTTGATACGGCCTCATCTTAATTGGTTATTGGAATTTCACGTTTAGATATGGCTGAGCCTGTTTCGATACAACATTCATCTGGGCTTAAGGTTTTTGTTTGGCGTGCCGATACAGACCTATACCGTATCGATACGGGGGTTAATATTTTCAAATCTTTGCATTTACTATATGACTGTTGCCTTGCCAGTTAGATGAAATCAACAAACTTTTAAAATTTAGTTACCCGTACCGATACACCCTAGTAACGTACCGATACAGAGTTTGACAGTGTCTAAGTTTGCAAAAAATGCATCAATACGACCTATAGTCGTTTCGATACGAACCCTGTAACCCCCTCGTCCCGGTCTGGTCGGATGACCGGTCCGAGTGGGCCACACGGGGAAAACCAAAGCAAAACCCGTGAAGGTTTCCCCTCGGTTAACGACCCTAAAATTTTCTTTTTATTATATCTTGTCTATAGGCATAATTAAAATCTATGTGAAGCACAGCAGCGGGAAATACAAACATTGAAACATACACCGACCAACGAACACATCAAACAGCTCATTTTAGCCCTTTACAGCAGTCCGTTTCGAAACGCCCTTAGGGTGTTCCGAAACGCCTTGACTAAGTCAACAGGCCAGGGTCAACCATAAGGTGACCGTTCCGAAACAGGGGTGACCCGTATCGGAACGACCTTGACGGTCAATTTCTCGTGGTCAACGAGATTTGACCGTTTCGAAACATCAAAGGCCCGTTTCGGAACGCCTTTATCTCGTCAATTTCTCAAAATTCCAGTAGTAAAAAGGTTCTGAAACGACCCTCATCCGTTTCGAAACGGCAGGCCATTTGCAAAGGAACCGTATCGGAACAGGGGGACCCGTTCCGAAACGCCCCCTGTCTGCAGACTCGTTTTGGCTGTTTCAAGGCACAAGGGTGCCCCAAAACACCTCACAACACCATACAAATTAAACTCAAGGCATCCCAACTTTACTAGCATGCTTTAACTAGGTTAAGACAAGTCTAAACATTAGGGTAGGACCTCACAAGACATACATCCATTCACATCATTCAAGCATAAAGGCAGCTTCTAAGGCATATGGCCAACATTCAAAAAGAGCAATTTAGGCATGAGTTAACATTCATCATGGCAATACAAACCATACAAAAGCAAGGTATCAAGGAGTCTAAACATGCTCCTAACAACCTACAACTATCCAACAAAACAATACATGTCCCATTGCTCAACCATTACATGTTCAACTTAAAAACTCATACTTGAAATACTCAAAGCTAACAACCACACTTGGAGGCCCTCCACTTGCTCGAGCAACCCGCGAACTAAGAATCTGCAATGTTGAACAAAGAGAGCGTAAGCAATGATGCTTAATGAGGGTAAGCTCTAAAAACAAACCTCAACATTGCAGGGTCCGAGCACGATCTAGCCAAGGCATTTTACAAACATACCAAGGATCCACAAGAGCCACAAGATAAGATGCATGAGCAATATATACAAGTAAATGTCATGATCAACAAGCTATAAATTCCTCAACATAAGTAGCCACATCAAATATCCAAATAAGGATCATTTATCACAACTCATTGATACAATTATCAATCAACATTGGCACCTAGCTATGACCTGAATACGCGGATAGACATGTTGAAACTCACATCCAACAACCACATTACCTCACGGTGGGATTTCACTCATCACCGGTCTCGCGGAGGGGATTCCACTCATCCTCACGCCCCGTCGATGGGATTCCACTCATCACCGACTACATTTGAATACAATTCCGGGCGAACCCGTACTCCTCCTTGGTGACTCAACGCCACCAAGGCCACGCGCGACTTTTGACTCATGTGTACACACTAACATCCTAATGATCGATCATTTGTATTCAAGTATACTAGTGCCAATATTTACTCACTTCACATTACTCATTTCAATAAATCTCGTGCTTAGCACGTATTCACCAACAACCATCATCATGCATGTCTCAAGCATCACAAGTCATATTTCAACCCACATGTATAATACAAGATACTCAAGCATTCATACCACATTCCATACGAGACATACACAACCATATAATGAGTTCATCCAAGGCTCTAGATCAAGCTTAGGATTAGGCTACCACCCTAATCCTAACTCTAGGTGGGTCTACCAAGCCCAACCTAGTTCATATACTCGAACCAACTATTTTTAAACCATTTAAAACCATTAACCACTCACCTAAGCTTCCAAGCTCAAGACCAAGCAAGCAACAACCTTCAACTTCCCGGATTCACTTCCGATGCTTCACCGATGCCCAAACTTGATTCTAATCAATCCCAAACACAAACAAAACATCCACAATCAATATCTTGTCATCGAAACTAACCTGGAATGAAATTCAACCACAAACTACTATGTTGCAAGCATGAATAATATTTATTTTTCACCAAATCGGATGGCCCCAAAACCTTGTCCAAAAACCATGCTTTCAACTTCCATTACACCCACCAATGATCCCAATTCAACCCCTACCTATAGTACTATCAAAAGCCTATCAAAACCCACCTAAAACAACCCCCAAAACTCACCCAAAACCTCCCAAAAACCCCATTTTCACCCAAATCCGAAAATTGTTCCAAATCACTTGAAATTCACATATGATATACCCTTTGACTTCTATATACCATAACTAAGCATAAAAAATCAAAATGCTTCATTTCTCAACATAAAAATCTCATTTTTAATCAAAATATTCAAAACCTCCATTTTCTAAAAACTTCATGAAAACGAAAATGAATGGTACTTTTATGAAGGGGAAGATGAGGGGAAGTCAAAAATACTATTACCTTTCAAAACGGAGTTGAAATGAGGAGGAGAGGTGATGGAACAGTGTTCTTCAATGGAGGGGAGGGTTTATCGTGAGTTTTGTGGAGAGAGGGAGAAGATGAGTGAAATTTTGGGTTTTTATTTGTTTTGTTTTAGTTTAAAAGCCCAATGACCCTTTTGCCCTTAATGAAATGAAATATTCATAAGGACATATAATCCATGGCTATTTGGGGTTTAATTCCAAAGCATAGTCTATCATCAAATTAATTAATTTGAAAACCAAACCCGAACTATTATTTAAATCATAAAACCGAACCCAAAATAATATTAAAATATTATTTTCACCTAACCCCTAAACCCGGGTGTTACAAACCCTTATACGTTTCAATACGCTTTCTCGCGTATCAATACGCCCTTTTTATTATCTGCAATGGCTCTTTTCATTTTGAGACATGTGTCGATACGGGTACCACGTGTACCGAAATGGTAGGTTGCCGAAGTGCATTTATGGCGAGAAAAAGAGAGCCCAACGACTCTATTGATGATACCAACCACCCAAACGGCTAGAACTCAATAAGAAGGTATAAAAGCAAGCCTCAAAAGCTACATCAACAACTATTGATCAAGTGACAAGCAATCAAGCAAAAATCCAATCTCTTTGAGCAAAATAGAGTCAAACCCCTGTACCCATCTTGTGTAATTCATTTGTATTTCTTTATTTCAAGAATGGGGAGAGTGCACTTGTAATTAGGGCAAAAGATTTTACCTTTGTGAGGTTCATTTTTATTTGCCAACAACTTTTCTTGTAAAGAGTGATCTTGATCAAGCTTTGGGTGGAAAACTTGATCGATTTGTAACGGTTTCCTCCTAAGGCTAGAAAAGGGGACGAATTCCATTAGTGAATTGTTGAAATCCTTAGTGGGGAGCTAAGGTAGTGGATGTAGAGCTTGTTAGAAGCTTGAACCAATCTAAATTCTCTTGTCTTTAATTTTTATTTTACCACTTCGCTCCCTTTCAATTTAAAAAGTCAATTCACCCATTTTTGGTCAATTCGACATTGTTTGATCATCTCAACAATTGGTATCAGAGATACACTCATTGGAAGGATTAACACCCTCTTGAGTCGATTTTTGGAGAGATTGATCAACATACACTTGAAGCCATGGCATCTACCTCCGGCCAAAACCTCTATGAGTCACAATCCATCACCAAACCTCCTTATTTCAATGGGGACAACTATCCCTATTGGAAGAATAGGATGAGGCTCTTCATCAAATCGAATGACTACCTCCTATGGGATGTAGTGGAAGATGATCCATCAATTCCAATGAAGAGAGATGTAGAAGGTAGACTCGTTCCCAAGTCCAAGATCGAGATGATCGATGATGATCAAAAGAAGCTTCAAGTTAACGACAAAGCATTACACATGCTATTTTATGCTCTTGGACCGGACATGTACTCGAAGATGGAGCCCTATGAAAGCGTCACCAAGATTTTTTATTGTTTCTCCATCATCGTCAACGGTCTCAAAGGCCTTGGTGAATTCATTCTCGAAGACAAACTTGTCCGAAAACTTTTCTATTCTCTTCTTGAGTCACGGGATGGGAAGATGATTGCCATCATCGAGGCAAAAGATTTGAAGATATTGAAGCTCGATGCACTAGTAGGGTCTCTCCTTACTCATGAGATCATAAAGCAAGGAAGATAATAAGAAAAGAAAAGGAAAGAGAAAAGAATGGATGAGAAATAGGTGGAGAAGAAAAAGATTGGAATTGCTCTCGAAGCTTCACATGAAAAGGGTGATTCAAGTGAGGAAGAAGACTAGGAAATGGTTATGTTAGCCAAAAGGTTCACCTGATTAATGAAGTCTAATAGAGGTAGAAAGTTCAATCGAAAAGGAGACTTCAAGAACAAGAACAAGGAGGAAGAGAATGATCAACTCATTTGCTGTGAGTGCAAGAAACCGGGGTATATACAAACCGATTGCCCCCAACTCAAAAGACAGAGCTTCGGGGAAAAGAAGAAGCTCAGGGCCAACATTGCTACTTGGAGTGATGAGGAATCATCCGATAAAGAGGAGCAAGAAGTTTCCAATGTTTGCCTTATGGCCTTGGAGGAGGATCCTAAGGGGGGCATTGCTACAAAGCCAAAGCTTTAAGTCAAAACACATAGTACCTTGATAGTGGATGCTTAAGACACATGACTAGTGACAATAGTATATTCTGGGAACTAAAGCCAAAAAGTGCTGGAGTAGTGACATTTGATGACAACTCCAAAGGCCATATTGAAGGAATTGGCTTCATTGGTAATCACTCTTCCATACTCATTGATAATGTTTTATATGTCAACGGTCTAAAACATAATTTATTGAACATTAGTCAATTATGTGATAAAGGCTTTAATGCTCACTTTGATATAAATGGTTGTAAAATCTTGAACATTGAAACTAACAAAATAATGCTCATAGGTCATTTTATACGTAATATATATATGCTGCATTTAGATGACATACACATTTCTAATGCATGCTTTGTAGCTAAGAATGAACATGATTCATGGTTATGGCATAGGAAATAGGATATGCTAGCATGAGTGTTTTAGAAAAATTAGTTTCCCAAGATCTAGTAAGAGGTTTACCTAAGCTAAATTTTTTTCTAAATAAAATTTGTGATGCTTGTGCTAAGGGTAAACATAAAATGGTATCTTTTAAACCAATTAATGATGTTTCAACTAGTAGAGTATTACCATTGATCCATATGGATCTCTTTGGACCTATTAGGACAACGAGCTTGAGTGGAAAATCATATGCTTTTGTTTTAGTAGATGATTTCTCTAGATACACATGGGTTCTATTCTTAAGTAGTAAGGAAGAAACTTTAGAAAAATTCATCTCGTTTTTAAAAATCACTCAAAATGATCTTGGTCAATTAATTTCTCATATTAGAAGTGACAATGGAACCGAATTTCAAAACATATGATTTGAGGATTTTTGTAATTCAAATGGTATAAGCCATAATTTTTCGCTCCTCGCACTCCTCAACAAAATGGGGTAGTTGAGAGGAAAAACCAAACTTTAGAAGAAATGGCTAGAACCATGCTTTGTGAAAATAATTTGCCTAAGTATTTTTGGGCGGAAGCTACAAATACCGCTTGTTATGTTATAAATCGAGTAATGATTGGACCTATTTTAAAGAAAACACCTTATGAGATTTTGAAATCTAAAAAGCCTAACATTAGCTATTTTCATCCTTTTGGAAAAGAAAATTTAGGTAAATTTGATGCTAAAAGTGATGAAACTATTTTTCTAGGTTACTCTTTAAACTCTAAAGCCTATCGTGTATTTAACAAAAGAACTTTAGTTGTTGAAGAGTCTATTCATATGGTTTTTTATGATAACCTCCTTCCGAGGAAGGATTCTTGTGATGATGATGATGTAAGAATCATTGAAGCCAATGATAGTGGACAATCATCAAAGGTGGACGAGGTCTCAAGAAAAGATGAAGAAGCACAAGACCCACCTCTAGAGACCTTGAAGGACATGAATCTAGAGGAAAAGGAAGTGAGCTACCTTAGGCAGTACAAATATGTCAAATGTGGTGAGATTTTGGTGATCCATCCAATGGGGTAACCACTAGATCCTCTCTTAAGCTTATGAATAATGTTGCATTCATTTCATGCATAGAGCCTAAGAATATCAAAGAAGCATTAAATGATGATTTTTTTGATATTGATCATGCAAGAAGAATTAAATCAATTTGAGAGGAGTCAAGTTTGGACATTAGTTGATAGGCCTAGTAATAAATCTACTATATGGACTAAATGAGTTTTTAGAAACAAACTAGATGATAGTGGTAACATAGTGAGAAACAAGGCTAGACTTGTTGCTCAAGGTTACACTCAAGAAGAGGGAATTGATTTTGATGAAATATATACATTCGTAGCTTAAGATGGAAGCTATTATGATGCTTCTTACATTTGTATGTTATCATGAATTCAAGCCTTTTCAAGTGGATGTCAAGAGTGCATTTTTAAATAGTTTTATAAATGAAGAGGTGTATGTGGAACAACCACCCAGTTTTGAAGATCCTAAATTTCCAAACCATGTTTTTAAACTTATTAAAGCTTTATACGGTTTGAAACAAGCTCCTAGAGCTTGGTATGAAAGGCTTTCAAGCTTTTTGATTGAAAAGGGTTTTGAAAAAGGGAAGGTGGACACTACACTTTTTATTAAAAGAAATGGCAAAGACATCTCAGTAGTTCAAATATATGTTGATGATATAATTTTTGGTGCTACTAATGAGTTGTTTTGCCAAGAGTTTTCTAAGCTAATGCAAGGTGAGTTTGAGATGAGCATGATGGGGGAGCTCTCATTCTTTTTGGAACTCCAAATCAAGCAAAGGAAGAACAAAACCTTCATTAATCAAGCTAAATACATCAATGACATGCTTAAGAAGTTTGGCTTGGAGAATGTGAAACTTCAAGAAACTCCAATGAGCTCATCTATAAAGCTTGACAAAGATGAAGGAGGTAAGTGTGTTGATTTAAAGCTTTATCATTCTATGATTGACTCTTTGCTTTACCTTACTGCAAGTAGACCTGACATTATTTTTAATGTTTGCTTGTGTGCTAGGTTTCAAGCTACTCCTAAAGAATCACACCTTATAGCCGTTAAGAGAATCTTTAGATACCTTAGAGACACATCATGTTTATGCCTTTGGTATTTTAGAGATTCCTCATTTGATTTGCATGCTTTCTCGGATGCGAATTATGGGGGATGTAAGACCGATAGAAAAAGTACCTCTGGAACATGTCAATTCCTAGGTACTATGCTCATGTACTGGTTCTCTAAGAAACAAAATAGTGTAGTCTTATCTACCACCGAAGCGGAATACAAATCAACCGAAAGTTGTTATGCTCAAGTCATTTGGATGAAGCAACAACTTTCTATATTATGGAGTTGATGTAGGCACCATACCTCTTAAGTGTGACAACACTAGTGTCATATGTCTCACTAAGAATCCCATCGATCATTCTAAAACCAAACACATAGAAATAATACATCATTTAATTAGGGATCATGTCTTGAAAAATGATGTAGTTCTAGAGTATGTTGACACCTTGAATTAATTAGCGAACATCTTTACCAAACCTCTAGAAAAAGAGCGTTTTTGGACTCTTACGAGAGAGTTAGGTCTAACTAGCCTTTCTTGACCCTTTAGAGCCTCTTAAGTTCAAAAACTTGCTTGAATTTGATTGATGTATGTGCTTTTGTGTTTTTGCTCCTATTTGTATCTATGTTTGTTGCTAGGATGAGTATGTTTTTGTTTTTAGTCCATTCACGTAGTTCATACTTCTTTTACATGCATTTAGATTCGATTTAAATCATATTTTTGAGCTCATTGTTGCCCAAAATGCACTTTCTGGCACATTTGTATCGAAATGGCTCAATGTGTTTCGATACACGGTCTTGAATGTTTACCCATATTGCATTTTCTAGCACAGGGGTATCGAAACGAGTTAAAGCATTTCGATGCGGGCTCTTGGACATATCGAAACGGCTAAAAAGCGTTTCGATACGGACACAATGGTGTTTCAGTACATGTTGGACTTGTACCGGTACGAGCTTGTGTTTCGGTACGGCTTTAAAAGCGTATCGGTACACTTGTTTCAATACGCCACATGGCGTATCGGTACGCGTGACCGCAGAAGTTTAAAAGAGCCAATTAAAGAGCTTCCAACTTTTAATCCACTTTTATTCCAACTTAAACCCTTCGAAACCCTAGTTTTTAACCCTATAAATACTCCTCAAAATACTTTTTTCACACAAATCTTTGAGCATTTTTTCTATTTAAATCAAATCTAAGCAAGTTCATCAATTTAGTGCTTCATCGTCCATTCATCCAAATTTCATAACTCAAGGTAAAACTTCATTTTCTTTTCTTTTTCAAATTCATTTAAATTTATATATTGTTTCTAAGTAATTTTTGTATAGCTAGTATACATATTATATGGGTTTTAAAAATTTCGTACAAATTCTTTCAAAACTAATTTTTTATTCGAATATAAAACAATTGTAACACCCCGAACTCCGGTCTAGTCGGAATTGGATTCCGACGACCGGAGTATTGGTATTAAAATATTTAAATATCGACTCCTCGTTATTGATTATATTGTTATATTGTTATAGAACCTTAAGTAAACCAAGTTCTTAGTTAGGATTGCTTTGAGAATGTTCAAATTAGTGTTTTTGAGCTAGGCGTTTTGATACAACCAGACTCGTACCAAAACGGCCTAGGTAAGGTGTTTCAAAACGTTTATAGGCATTCCAAAATGATTCCAACGGTATTAACTAACTTTTGGACTTTTACTCAACCGTTTCGATACGGTTTCACTCATTTCGAAACGGGTCCCCTGTTTCGAATACGTTTAAGGGGAAATTGAGAAGAAAGGATAAGGTGATGATTCACCTGTTTATTGCTACCCTTCCCACGCGTTTATCATCAGAAAAGTCATCTACATGATTAGTTTTGAAGAGGATAAAGAAAAGATAGAAATTATATTATTTTAAGCTTTCCCTTTGCTAAGAGAAACCTTTTCATTGGCCACTTGGTGAGGTGGGATATGAAAAAGGTTATGGTTTCAATGAAATGGAATAAAGAAATCCTCATCTTCATTTTATATGTACCAAAACCAAGTCTCATTCTTTGTCTTGAAGAGACAAGCATTGGATTTAGCAAACCCTTGGTAGGAGGAAACTTTTTTATTGGCTAAGCGGTAGGCGGGGTAATGTATAAGCTTTGGCCCTTTATAAATTAATAAAAAGAAAAGCCCTTAGTCCTTTTGAGTTTCACCGAGACCAAAACCCACCTTTTGTTCAAAGGAGTTAAGCAAGCACCACCATTGTCATCTTCTCCATCAAGCTCAAGCACAAACCTCTCCATTTGTGAACCTTAAGCTTAGGCTTTCCTTGATTTAAGGATACCAAGTCATAGCTATCGATCGGGCAAGTGAAAGCCCTAAGTTAGCCATTGATTCTCTTGATTATTAGATAATCAATTTCAAGCTTAAAGATAAGCTTTGTCTATAGCTAATGGCTATTCAAGTATCGATATTGTCATATTGATTCTAATGATCCCTTATTGTTTTTCCTAGCTCAAGAAGTGGAAAAGATTAATCCATCGTCTCCATCAAAAGCTAAGAATAAGGGTATCGCTATCTGAGAGCCTTAGGAGCTTCGGATTGTCAAGGTGAGTGTAGTCGGAGTCTCGATAGTGGCTAGGTGCCATCTCGAATCATTGTTTATTGATTTACTAACCATTGATTTTAAGGGATTTGCATGAAGCATTATTGTAAGTCATGTTGGTATGTTTTGGTAAGTATTGCATCGATTCATTGTCCATAGCATTGCTATAATTGTCATGGAAATTATTGAAGCATTGACATGAAAAATCATTGACATGAGTTGTTGCTATTGCTTATTGACATGGAAATCATGGTTGTTGACTTATTGATATGATATTGTTGTCATCGAATTATTATTATTGATATTGATGTTGAAATATCGTTAATGAATCATGGATATTGAACTATGGATTATTGGACCTTGGATTCGAAGTATTGGATACAATTGACATGCCATAGAATTCATGAGCTCATTGATACGGGTGGACTACGGTCCTAGGGTTACGGCCTATATTGATTTGGTGAGGCGGAAGGATGTATTGAGTATTAGTCTTATTGGCGATGTCGGTGGAATTGACCATTTATTGATTTGGCGAGGAGGTGGAATTCGTGTATCCAAATACCATGAATCAATCCAAGGGAATTATTGTTATTGATATTGTTTGCTATGAACTCATAATGTTGCCATTGATGACATGAGACTATGTTTCTATTATGAATAAGGAGCATGCTATGTTTATTGCATAATTAGTATTATGATTATCATTGAAGCATGTTACATGGCATACTATGTTCATCCACCGTATTTGTGACTACCTCACTAGGCAAAGTATGCCTAATGCATCTCATTGCATCCATTTCAGGTTATTTAAGTTTTGGAGTCGAGATCGGAGAAGTTGAAGCGTTGCACAAGTCACAATCAAGCTCTAAGTAATGTATATTGACCCTTTGAAACTCCTAGTTGGTGGCAAGGTCTATGTATAATTCTTTTAAGTCTATTTTGATGTGCCTATGTTATAGTTAAGTGCTAAAAGTATGATATGTTTAAGATGAGTCTCATGTGTAGTATAAAATGGCCTTAAAATGCATGTTTTGGCACTAAAAGGTAAAAACCGAGTAAATGGATTCATATGGCTCTAAAATTTGACATGCTAGTAGAATTTATGGTTATAATGTTGCGCGTGAAGTTTCACTGCATTTGAACATTGTTTGATAAGGTGAAATGAATAAAAACCAGCAAGAATTTGTCATTACAGGTCAGGCCATATCGAAACGGGTGATGGCGTTTCGATACGGTTAAGCATATTTGAACTCAGAGAACAGGGTGTACCGAAACGGGTAAGGGACATTTCGGAACATTTTGCCACTGGAATTCTTTGTTTCGATATGGGTTCATAGCGTATCAAAACTGGTCAAAGGAAGTCAACTCGTACCGATACAGGGCTTGCTCGTATCGATACGGTCAAAGATTAAAAGTCAACAAGGTTGACCATCATCCACCCGTATCGAAACAGCTCTGAGCGTTTCGATACAGGGTTAGGTAAAGTGGTTAAAAAGCCTAATCTGAAAGTCTGCATTGTTTACATTTTGGTCACTGTATTTTTGCAAGAGTAAATTGAATGAGTAAATGATCACCATTATGTATGAAATTTTTCAGGCTAATCAATGTTGTACTGGATTTCATTTTGGTTTAGTCTAATGCATCGAAGGACCTCTAGTTTGCAAGATTTATAGAATAGTCCCTAAAACTTGTAAAAGTTATAAATTGGTCCTAAATGGTTGTTATTGCCATCTTATGAGTAAATTGGACTAAGACATATATCTGGTAAAGTTTTTTTGTGTAACATTGATTAAGTGTTGATAATAAGTTGAAATTTTATTGCACCGATCACCGCATCGCTCACCGGTAACACGCTCCGGCCCGGTTCTCGACTAGGCCGGGAAGGGGTGTTAGTGTTACAACAGTACCGTATATTTTTTAAATTGTTTTTTCGAAATTATTTTTACCAAAATTCCTTTTTATATTTTTATATGTTTTAAAACTATATTGTATAGATTTTTAACAATACCTTGAATTTTTGGATTGATTATTGGATCCAATGTGGTGAGTTATGCATACACTGTTTTTGTGCTTCAATTTGTTTTTCAGATTTGAACTATGTCCCCCCAAAAGAGACAAAGAACTAATGAGGTTGGAGATTCTTCAAATCAAGATTATGTTACCCAACATAACCTCACTTATATTGATCAAAAGTGTTTTCCATGTCCCTCCGCTCTTGCTCACTACCGACAATACCAAAACTACCAAATTCGCCGTGAGCGTGTCACCTCTCTACCCTTTTTGGATTTCGAACGTTTCAAATTTAAATATCTTGGTCTTTTACGCCAATGTAACTTCATGTTCTTTTTGCAAATTTCCAGTGTTTTGTATCGCAACCTTGTCTTAATTTTTTATGCAAATGCCCAATGTATTTCTAGCCCCGATCGATCTCGAGTTACTGCTATATAATCTTATCTTATGGGAAAGAACCTTCAGATTGATCCAATTGTTTTAACTGATGTTTTTGGATTTGAAGATGAGGGTATTTGTGATGAAGACTCTTTATGAAAATTTTTTATGGCTCCGTGACCGTGCTCTACGCGCATGATCGTATCCTTCACTTTATGGTAACTTTTTGGTTTCGCCCCCCAGTGGAAAGTTCTCAACACTCCGGCAAGTCGATGACTTTTGGATTAATTGCTTTCATGAAGGTAAGCGCCCAATCCTTTGTCAAATCATGTTTGCAGAGATGGTTTATCTTGTTCATCATCGCCACACTTCTCTTGTCTCTTCATTCACATATGGAACCGCTTTGAGTTATTTGTTCTCCAAGAAAGAGATCAATTGCTCGCATGATCTTCTCGAGTCTCTCAAAGATCCGATCAACGAGCGTTCTCTTGTCCGTTCAAAGTTTCACTACTATGAGGTTCAATGGGTTCATCTTAATCAAATTCCTCAAGAAGATAGACTCGAACAAGGTGTGCCTTCTCAAGCAGCTCCTCAAGATCAAGTTACTCAACCTTTCATGGATGATCTCATGGCCTTTCTCAACGAGCAATTTACCTCTTTGGGCACAAATATGAATTCCGGGTTTGTCGCGATCGACACAAGGTTCACCACCTTGGAGGAGAGAGTTTTTTCTATTGAGAATCGAGTTACCTAAATTGAAACTCAACAAACCTCCATGGACATCTCTCTTCAATCTTTTCATGATGAATGACAAAAATCTCGAAGAAATAATGTCAACAATAATGGTGAAGATGAAGATCAAGATCAAGATCAAGACGATCCTTAGGTTTTGCATATCATAACATTTCATATTAGGATTTTCTTTTATGCACCTATGTTATTTTCCTTTGAACCTATGCTTTGAATATTTGGTTTGATTTATGTTTTTAGGATTTAAGTTTGGATTTTATGTTTGCTTTGAATTGTTATGCTTTAAGCTTTTAATGAAGTTTATGTTGTTTGTTTAATCTTGTTTCTATCATTGATTTTGATCTAACAAAAAGGGGAGAAGGGTATAGCTAAATTAAATCTTTCAAAAACCTAGCTTAAACTAAGGGGTAGTACTTAAAAAATTAATTTGGTTTTGTTATATCAAAAAGGGGGAGATTGTAAAACCTATGTTTGATTTTGATATAACAAATATTTTAAGGACCAAATTACAAAATAAATATTTTTAAGTATTTGAAAGTCTCACTATTGACAAGGATTTTAAACCTAAATTTTTTCCAAGTCAAAACTTAAATCCCACAAAATTTTCTAAGTGTTTTCAAAGCCAAACTTAACAAAATCGCTCAGGCGTTTCGATACACTATATATATAAGTGTTTCGATACGGCCTTGCCTTTCTAAAGCCAAATTTTAAGTATTTGAAAGTCTCACTATTGACAAGAATTTTAAACTTAAATTGTTTCCAAGTCAAAACTTAAAGCCCACAAATTTTTCTAAGTGTTTTCAAAGCCAAACTTAACAAATCGCCTAGGCATTTCAATACTCTATATAAGTGTTTCAATACGGCCTTGCCTTTCCAAAGCTAAACTTTACAAAACTACACAAACGTTTCAATACGATTTCCCAACGTTTCGATACGACCTCATCTTAATTGGCTATTGGAATTTCACGTTTCGATACAGTTGAGCCTGTTTCCATACGGGTGTTTCGATACGACATTCATCTGGGCTTAAGGTTTTTGTTTAGCGTACTGATACAAACCTATACCGTATCGATACGGGGTTAAGATTTTCAAATCTTTGCATTTATTATATGGTTGTTGCCTTGTCAGTTAGATGAAATCAGCAAACTTTTAAAAATCAGTTACCCATACCAATACACCCTAGTGGCGTACCGATACGGAGTTTGGCAGTGTCTAAGTTTGCAAAAAAAATTGCATCGATATGGCCTATAGTCGTTTCGATACGACCCCTTATATGTTTCGATACGTCTTCTCGTGTATCGATACGCCCTCTTTATTACCTACAACGGTTCTTTCTGTTTTGAGACATGTATCGATACGGGTACCCCGTGTACCGAAATGGTAGGTTGCAGAAGTGCGTTTATGGTGGGAAAAAGAGAGCCCAACGGCTCTATTGGTGATGCCAACCACCCAAACGGCTAGAATTCAATAAAAAGGTATAAAAGCAAGCCTCAAAAGCTACAACAACTATTGATCAAGTGACAAGCAATCAAGCAAAAATCCAATCTCTTTGAGCAAAATAGAGTCAAACCCTAGTACACATCTTGTGTAATTCATTTGTATTTTTTTATTTCAAGATTGGGGAGAGTGCACTTGTAATTGGGGCAAAAAAATTTACCTTTGTGAGGTTCATTTTTATTTGCAAACAAATTTTCTTGTAAAAAGTGATCTTGATCAAGCATTGGGTAGAAAGTTGATCGATTTGTAACGGTTTACTCTTAAGCCTAGAAAAGGGGGCGAATTTCATTAGTGAATTGTTGAAATCCTTAGTGGGGAGCTAAGGAAGTGGATGTAGAGCTTGTTAGAAGCTTGAACCACTCTAAATTTTCTTATCTTCAATTTTTATTTTACCACTTTGCTCCCTTTCAATTTAAAAAGTCAATTCACCATCTTTTGGCCAATTCAACATTGTTTGATCATCTCAACAAAATAACTTAAAAGAAGATAAAAATGTAATATATTTCTTTAATTAAAAATTACGAGAGAAACTAATATTTAGATAAATAAATTTATGTTCAATAATTTTTTTGTTCTATTTAGGGGTAGGCATTTGATCAAATCGAGTCGAGTCAAAGTTTTTTGAGTTTTTTCAAGTTAACAAGTCATATTTTATAATTCAAGTTTTATTTGGAAATTTTTCAAGTTCAGTTGTTCAAGTTTCTGTTCAAATTTAATTACAAATGTTTTATAATGTTATGATACTAATCAATTTCATTTTAAATGACTCTGTACAACCATATAAGTTATATGCTCGACTCAAACATGAAAATCGATCCACTAATTACTAAAAATTTTGAGTTATTTGAGTCTCATTCTATAAATCAAATTTTATTTGAAATTTTTTCTAGTCGAGTTTATAAAATTGCAATTTGAGTCAAGTCGAGTTGAAATATTTAGTTTTTTCAAGTCGAGTTTTGCTTAACCCTAATTATATATAGGCATAATGCTAAAAAAATGTCCCTAACGTTTCACTGAGTAGTCATTTTGGCCTCTATTCGTTTTTTTGCCCACTTTCACCTCTAACGTTTCATTGTGGTCAAAATGTTCCCCGTAAATGGAAACTATTAGTCAACTAACGGTTAACGTGAGATGCTAATGTGGCATGTTGACTTGGCTTAGGATGCTGACATGACACTTTGCCACATCATCAATTTTTTATTTTTATTTTTCTAAAAATAATTTATTTAATTTATTACTTTTAATTTATAAAAAATAATAAATAATAGTTATTTAATTTATTATTTTTTTAAATATTTTTTTAATTTTTAAAATATAATTAATAATATATAATATATAATATGTAATTTTATTTATTATATTTAAATTTTTCTAAAAATAATTAATAGTTAATAATAATTTATTTATTTTATTATTTTTTAACATATAAAATTTAATTTTTTAAAAATAATAAATTATAATTTATAATTTATTGTTTTTTAAAAAATTAAAACTAATAAATTATTATTAATTTTTTAAAAAAATTTAAAATATATATTTAAAAAAAACTTGTTGATGTGGCAAAGTGCAACATCATCGTCCCAAGTCAAGTTATCATGTCACATCAGCATCCCGCGTTGACAGTTAGTCAACAAACGATTTTTATCTATAGGGGGCATTTTGGCCCAAAATAAAATGTTAGGGGTGAAAATGAAAAAAAAATAGGGATCAAAATGAATATTTAGTGAAACCTTAGAAGTATTTTACTTAAAAAATTTAATGTTTCATCTCACTAGACCAACTAGTTGTTCATATATTGTATTGTTGTTTATTAAGGAAAGAAATAGTTTTATTTGAGTGATCGTTAACGTGATCTACTCTAAAATAATGTTTTTTTCGTTTAGGAAACAGTTGTTAAGGCCTAAGGGCGAGGAATTAGTTAGCAAGGGAGGAGGAAAATGTGAGTAGAGGAGTCCAGTCCTGAGTCCACCTACTCTCTCTACTCAGTACGGAGTTATTCTGAATTTTTTGGTCAAACAAATTTCAGCATCTTCTCCTTCGAGATCTGCACTGCAACTCCGACGTTAGCTTCACAAACAAGCATCCACTGTCGGTTCCCCCAAAATCCACCCGCAAACTGCTACCCAATTCCTCTTCCTCTTTTGCCCACCCTATTGTCTATTGTTTGCAGAAATGGCCTTCAAGGAACCCAATTTCCAAAACCCTTTTTAGCTTCTTCGCCTGCTCAAGGTTTGTTTCCTCTTCTTTCCTCCTTATAATTTTGTTCAAGGAAGAAATCTGCTCTGCTTTTTGAAATCTGGGTGTTTTTTTAACTGTAAATCTCTGTGTTTGGTTCCTCGGAAACTATAATTTCTTGACAATGCGGTGCTGCTTCTTTATTTGTCTAGTGAATTCTACATTTTCTTCCGAAAAAAAAATGCCCATAACATAGTATAATTTCAACTAATTTCTGATGTTTTTTTAATGTTAATTTGCTTCCTTATTTAGCTCTGCTTTTAGAGCTTGGACATGGAATTTTACTTAAATCTTAAATATTGTACCAGCATTATGATGTTCTTCAGTTTCTGATTTTCGGGAAAATTCATAAATTTTGTGTTTTTTTTCTTCAGTTCATTTATTTTAAAGAAAAATTGAACAATTCTGTAAACAACTCTCAATTGGGCGGGTTGGTTGGGTTCGCCTTGGGTCAATTTAGGTAATTTAGTTTCGGGTTATTTTGAGTTTAGATTATTCCGGATCTGGGTCATCTCGCTGTTAAGTTGTTTTAAGTTCATGTCATTTTGGGTTTAGGTTATTAAGATTTGCCTTTTTCTAATCTGGCCATTTTTAGTTAAAATCATTTAAGTTTTTCATTTGGATTTGACAATTTAGGTTAGGTCATTTCGAGTTACTTGTTGAGAGATCGTATGATTCGAGTAAATTTTTTCGAGTTCAAGTGATTCACTTTTTATGATCAAATTGTGTTAATGAAGTTTGAATTTATGTTAATCGAATCGGGTTTTTGAGTTCGGATAGGAATTGCTGGTTCAATTTTGGGGGAAATTCAGTTCCTAACCATGTTTAGTATTGTTTTTATATTTATATGAATTTTGAAATGTTAATAAAGATTGAAATATTTATAAGTTTGTATCATTCTTTCATACCACACCATGCCATGCCATATCATGGTTAATGTTTTTATTATTTATTTATTTTTAAAATTATATTCGTTTTAAACACAAGTGGTTTAAGTAAAAAAGAAGCGGTTGATCTTCATTCTAGGAGATCCGGATCCAAATCGCTTTACATCTAATTTGGATCCATAAGCCAAAAGCTTGATTTGATAGATAACCTCTCATTAATTAATTGATTAACTAACTAAAAGTAGATATCTTGTCACTGCTTTTGCCCTTTTTCAGCTGAAAAAGGAGCTTTTACTAGCCAATGTTTTTATCTCTTTTTTGTTGGTTGTGTCTTTATAGTTTAAATTTTTCAAAATTTCATTTTAACCCTTTATTTTTGTAAAGATTATTGATTATTATTACTGTATTTGTGCAATTGTTCTCATATAATGGTTTGCATTCTCATTGTATGCTGAAGAACTGTTGACTGCTTTTGACTATTATTGAGATTATAAAGCTGAAAATGCCATCCTCTTAACCTTACTTTAGATAATACATGTTCTAAATTCACATTGTTTTGTCAGGGTAATGAAAATTGAAGACTGCTGAAATGAAGCTGCCTTCCTTCTTTGCTGCATTTGCTTGCCTGTTCCTTTGTTGTATTTCGGAAATAGTTGCCGACTTGAACTCCGATGAGCAAGCCCTCTTACAATTTTCTGCCACAGTTCCTCATGGTCGTAAACTTAACTGGAGTGCTGCTACCCCAGTATGCACATGGGTTGGCATCAATTGCACCAAGGACGGATCCCGTGTACTAGGCGTCCACCTTCCTGGTGTTGGACTGCGCGGTCCAATTCCAGCCAACACACTTGGAAAGCTCGATGCTCTCATGGTCCTCAGCCTTCGATCGAACCGACTCAGTGGGAAACTTCCATCTGATGTACTCTCCCTTCCCTCTCTTCGTTATGTATACCTTCAGCATAACAACTTTTCAGGCAACATCACTTCTACTCTCCCTCCCAATCTGGATGTTCTTGATCTCTCTTTCAACGCCTTGACAGGCAACATTCCGATCACGATTCAGAATCTTACAAACCTGACTAGTTTAAACATTCAGAATAATTCCCTTACAGGAGTTATTCCCAGTTTCAATCTTCCAAGGCTTAGGCTTTTGAATTTGAGCTACAATGATTTAAATGGATCAGTCCCATCTTCCCTCCAAAAGTTCCCTGCTTCTTCTTTCGTAGGAAACCATATATGTGGGCCTCCACTTAACCAGTGTCCTACAATCAGCCCTTCACCGTCGCCTGCCCCCATTTACTTGCCTCCACCAACAGTACCAGAAAACCCGAGAGGGGACTCCCATAGGAAATTAAGTAGGCATGCTATAATTGCCATAGCAGTCGCAGGTTCCGCAGCGCTGGTGGTTTTCTTGTTGCTTATGCTAGTACTTTGTCGTTTAAAGAAAAAGCGTGATCAAGGTGGTACTATCACATCGAAGGTGAAAGGCGGAAGGAGCGAGAAACCAAAGGAGGATTTTGGGAGTGGGGTGCAAGAGGCAGAGAAGAACAAGTTGGTTTTCTTTGAAGGTTGTTCGTACAATTTTGATCTCGAGGATTTGTTGAGAGCTTCGGCTGAAGTGCTCGGGAAAGGAAGTTATGGTACGACCTATAAGGCGATTTTGGAGGAAGGAATAACAGTGGTTGTGAAGAGGTTGAAAGAAGTAGCTGTAGGGAAAAGAGAATTCGAACAACAAATGGAAATTGTTGGAAGGCTTGGTCAGCACCAAAATCTGGTGCCACTTCGTGCTTATTACTACTCGAAGGATGAGAAGTTGCTGGTATACGACTACAAACCGGCTGGAAATTTTTCATCATTATTGCATGGTACATTTATCCGTCATCTTCTTACCATATATTTTCTATTTGTTCCATGGACTGCAGTAGAATCACGTCTGGAGAACAATTATTAATATGATATCACTTTTCATCTATGATACTCGCACATGTGTGTCAAATATAGGGTACAGATACAATACGAATATATTAATGTTTAGTTATGCGCCGGAGTAACATAACATTTCACAACTCTTTGTAATTTCATTACAGGAAACCGAGAAAGCGGACGTCCTCTTCTAGACTGGGATTCGAGGGTAAAGATTTCCCTGGGAGCAGCAAAAGGCATTGCCTACATCCATTCTTCTGGAGGTGGAAAATTCATCCACGGCAACATCAAGTCCTCCAATGTCCTCCTCACAGAAAACTTACATGGCTGCATTTCTGATTTTGGATTGACTCCTTTAATGACTTTCCCAAAGGTTCCATCTAGAAGTGCAGGATACCGAGCTCCAGAGGTGATTGAAACTCGGAAATTTACTCAAAAGTCTGATGTCTACAGTTTCGGTGTACTCCTCCTAGAGATGCTGACAGGCAAAGCAGCAATCCAATCATCAGGGCGCGAAGAAGTGGTCGACCTACCGAGATGGGTTCAGTCTGTTGTTCGAGAGGAATGGACTGCTGAAGTGTTTGATGTAGAGCTGATGAAATATCCAAATATCGAAGAAGAGCTGGTGCAGATGCTTCAGGTAGCAATGACTTGTGTGGCAAGATTGCCCGACATGAGGCCTACAATGGAGGAAGTGACTAGGATGATTGAAGAAATCCGGCCATCTGAGTCCGAGAACCGGCCCTCTTCAGAGGACAACAAGTCCAAGGGCTCAGATATTCGAACCCCAACCCCGTGATTACTGCAGCCAGGACGTCAATGCTGTGAATTAAGACTTAAGGTATGCTGGCAAAAGTTCAAGTTTCATGTTGTTAGACCATCTTTGTATCTTTCTCTAACAGTTAAATTATTCCCTGTGATTGTTAGGAAAATTTGTTGAAGGAAAAAAACAGCTCTAATTTGTACAAGTGTTGGAAAAATTAGATGCATAATCGCATTTCTTCTGTATCAAATACAAGAAAACTCTTAACTGTCTCAAATTACAGCCAGCCAGCATGTTTTTGTTACATTTGAAATTATTGCAAATGCTGTGAAACAAGGATGAATGCTATCCACAACATATATGCCAAGCATAAAATCAGTAATTTCCTCTCGGCAGATCCGTTTTTCTGTGTAAAAAACAATGTCGACGACAGAGCCTATCTTGAATATCTGGTTCAAAAGCATTTCAGGAAATAATTTACTAAATCATGGTAAATGGATAACGCATCGGTAACATAGTTAGCGACAAATGATATAACCGGAACAGAGCACCAATCAGGCGGCATCTGTGAGTGGTGCAGTATTATTTTCACTCTCAAGAGCCTGGGATTCAGAATCCCTTGCATCAGTATCATCCAGAGGAGTTTGCTCAATTTTTCCCGAGTCCTCGGACTCTACATAGAGTGGAAGCTGGAAAGCAGGTACCCCATCCACATTCACACCATCAATTTTGCCGTCGAATCCAACTTTGGAGCCGATATAGAGCCATTGCCTATGGACTGAGGTTCTGGATCAGACATTCCAATGACAGTTGAATGTTCTGCTGGCATATCTTGTCGCTCAAGCTTAACACTTAACCTGCCAAAGATTTGGGTATAAATTGGCTTACAAAGAACAATGGTAGAAAAACTAAATCATAATGTGTGCCGTGACACAGAAAGTACCTTCTCAACAAGCTCTGTGTTCTCCATGATCAGTTTCTCGAAAAGTCGATGCGAGAGTTCAGGTTCTCGATACAAAAAGCCTTGCTACATTAGAGAAAAGTAGTTAACTACATTGTTCTCTTTTCCTAAATTCTTCAGACAACTATTTAGTTGTTCATGAATAACTTTTACACACTAAAGTTCAAACAAACATGGAGACAAATCCAAATACATCTCATGAATCCTCAATTACCCTAAAACCACCCGCCAACATCAGAAGAAAAGGAGTGCAATGCAAAAAGGTTCAACTTTTTGTGCAGCCCAAAGTTGATGATACTAACAATTGAGAATCAACTATGCAATTTTAGAATTGTAATATTATTATAAAAATAAAATATTATATTTCAGCAAATCTATTTGTTCCAGAATCAAACAAGGCAAATAGTTTTCTTCTCATCCATCACCAATAATAATGTCATAATCAGCACATATACATATCTGTAAAATGCAGAATAATTGGGGGGCTATCACATAAATGCAAATGCAACCCATTATTTTACTTGCCACTTTAACATGTACTCTTATACTAGTATTAAGTCAATGAATACAACAATGAAACCTAAATTTTGATTCCACACAGCAGGCGTCTCAGCGCCCTTTCGGGTTCATGATCTGTGAGAACACAGCACTTGGAGTCAACCCATCCGAGTCTTCACTAGCTAGGCTACGACCGCCTATGCTCATGCTCATTCCGCTGCTCCTCGAATCCGTCACATTGACATCAAAACCAGGGGATGCATTAGGATCTTTCTTGCCTTTGCACATTTCGTCATAGGTACCGTCCTCGGTGCCGATTTCACCAATTCCCTTGCCGCTCTCTTCGGTGCTCTCCTGAAGCTGCAAAGCAAACTCCAGGTTCCAAAGCACGTCACCCATGGATGGCCTGTCGATTCCCTGATCAGCCACGCACTTCATTGCGGTTTCAGCAAATTTTTTGAAGCATTCCGGTGCTATCTTCCCTTTCAGATAAGGATCCATTATCTGATCGAGGATGCCTTTCTTGTGACAGTGTGCAGCCCATTCTGCAAGGCTCACTTGCTCCTTTGGCAACGTAGGATTCAATGCTGGACGGGCACAAAGGATCTCAAAGAGGACAACCCCAAATGAGTAAACATCTGACTTATCAGTTAGCTGCTGCCGTCTGAAATACTCGGGATCCAAGTAGCCAAAGCTACCCTTCACGACAGTACTCACATGAGTATTATCTAATGTGGGGCCAGTTTTCGACAATCCGAAATCAGAAACTTTTGCTACCCACTTCTCATCCAGAAGAATGTTGGTTGTCTTCACATCCCGGTGAATGATAGTGTGTTTGGCACCGGTGTGAAGATAATGCAAACCGCGAGCAGCACCGATGCATATTTCAAGCCTTTGCTTCCATGGAAGAGGCGGCTTTTGGGTTTTGTAGAGATGTTCTCGCAACGTTCCATAAGCCATATAATCATAAACTAGGATCATTTCACAGTTCTCTTCACAGTAACCGATCAATGAAACAAGGTGGCGGTGGCGAAGTTTAGAAAGCATTTCAATCTCAGTCTGGAACTCATGCACACCCTGCTCAGATAGTGGGTTGCCACGCTTGATTGCAACTTTAGTTGTCGCACCATCAATTTCTCCCTTATAAACTTTGCCAAAACCTCCCACCCCAAGAACTAAAGAATCATCGAAGTTGTTTGTAGCAGCCTTGATCTCGGCAAATGAGAAATGGCGGCAAAGGTTCGAAGGAAGGGAGGAGACATAGCTCCCTGTGGTATTTGTCTTTGCTGAACCTGCAGAGTGTGAATTTCCATACAAGGAAAGAGGAAGCCATCCCGATGGACCATCACTTGAGCTACGATCCTTTGCATGCCTACGACGACGCAAAGCAACAACAACACAAAAACCAACAACAAGAGCTAGAACCGCTCCACCACTTACTCCCCCAGCGATAATTGCCTTCTGGTTTGAGTGACCTTGATGAGATGGCAAAGCCAGTGATGGATCAACTACATCCTGTTTTGGACCAGGGATCGGATTAGGCCCTGCGAGGTTGCTATTCGGATCACTTATCTTGAATATCTCTGCACCATTTAGGATCGCATCATAGTACTGGGGCTTGTCAGTCGTGTTCGGATGCAATGCCAGCCAAAGATCCTGCTGTGAATTTCCTCCGGGAACAAGAACAACATAATCCATATGCAGAGGAACATCAACTTGTTCATTTGCCATGGCAATCACATCAAACCCAGCCTCGGCCGTTTGATTGTTTAGGAACACATTGAACACTCTCTGATTAATCTTAGTGATGTTCTGCGTAAACTCACAGAAATGCAACCTAACCAAGTACGAGAATCCGGAGTCAACACTGAACATCCAGGTTAAATTGAAATTATTGTTTATTGCAGCATCCGGCCCCATGGCTCTAGATGTGGTGTACACATTCCTTGGTGCAATATAAGTAGGTGTGGTTCCGAAATCAAGAGTGACATTTGGATCGGCAGCTCCAGTAACTCCAAAAGCAGCCCCAAACAAGTATGGCTGGTCATCATACCACGACCTAAACAGACCTGTATCACCTGAAGGCGAGATATCACCCCCGCCAACATTCAGCCTGTGGACATTCTCGAGCGCTGTGCTGTTATCGATGGTGAACAGAGTATTTTGGCCCACAACTGGTATTCCATCGGTGTTACTATAAACATCAGGCATCGATAAGACCTCAATCCCATTGACAAAGGCATAGGTGTTCGACGGAGTCGAAGAGGGACTGAATGTCAAGTTCAAATGATCATCATCCACATTGATGGAATACTCCTTAATAATGAAAGCAAAATTCAAAGCTTCACTGGTTTGAGCAGCACTGAAATTCTTGAGAAGAGTATAGGTACCGCAACTGACTCCGAACAACGCATTGGATGCATTCCGGCCATCATACGAATTAGCATAGAAATACAACCTCACGAATTTCCGCCCGGGCACGACCGGGAAACTGTAGGTGAAGTTGGAGCGAAAAACACGGGCTGTCATGTAAGGAACTTCAGGAACGGCGGGATCTTGCTCGGCGGCTTGGGAAGTAACGGAATTCCCATTTCCGACCAAGAACTTGGATCCAACATCTGGAGTCCATTTCCGATTATCGGTATCGGAAAGCTCAGAATTTGCGCCACAATTTAGGAGGATTTTCTCAGTCGGAACATAATCAGCAGCCAAGACAAGTTGAAACAACAAGGAAGCAAAAACAATAATAATAGCTGAGTTCATTCCGAAGTCAAAATGGGGTTCACAGCGCGAGATCCGGGACAGATACAAAGCTTAAATCTTTGAAAACGGAAATATCAGGGAAACCCAGAATTCCTTAGCTAAGTTTCATAAAGATTTCAGATCCGACCACCTTAAAAGATGAGATAAATCTAAAAGAACCAAAAAGAAGAGATTTTCAAGCCATTTTTACCTTAAATGAAGCTCTCAACTCAATGAGAAGGGAAGAGAGCAGTAAGATCGAACAAGACGGACGGCGATAACAGAAACTGAACGGTGGTTTGGTTTTGTGTCCGAAATTGAAAATCTGCCGAGGCGTCCAACAAAGTAGAGCACAAGCTGACTTAATTCTTATTTTTCAAACATTTAGTTGCTAATAAATTCAATTATTTTTATTTACAATAATTATTATAAATTAATTAAAATTTTAAATAAAATTCCTTATTTATTTTTATCGAATAAAGTAAAAAATCTTAAAATTACAGGAATAATTTATAATGGCCATGTTTGACAATTAGTAAATAGCAGATTACATTAGCTGATAGCGGATAGCTGATTGCATTAGCTGATTTGACTAACGGATTATATTAGTTGATTGTATAAAAGTGTTTCGTAAAATTAATTGATAGCTGTTAGATTATTTAAACAAGTAAAATTACATATAAGAACATACTTGTTTGAATAATTTATTAGTTATTAATATTTTGTATCTAATTAATATTAATTAGATCTATAAAATTATTTTTAATATAATTTTTCTAAACATATTCAAATGATTTATATATTAATTTATTATTTATATAATTATTTTAATATAATTTAATTAATTAATAAATTTAAATACACATATAAATATATGATAATAAAAAGAAAAAAAGTAAATAAGATTAACTTGTAAATAGGGTGAGAAAATATTTAATTTAGGTTATTTTGAAATTTTTGGTAACTGTAAGGGTAAAATAATCTTTACAATTCTAATATCAAACTTCTAATCTCAAAAAGCTTTTATTATGAGCTTTTTCAAAATTAGCAATTTCACCACAATCCGCTCTTTCAATCTGCTGTTCACCAAATAACAATATTAGCGGATTTGATTGGTCAAACCTCTAATTATGCATCAAACCTCTAATTTTTGTTCAAACTTCTCTTTACCAAACAGGGCCAAAATAAAAAATTAATCAAATGAACATTTCCTTTAAAATAATCACAACAGAAACTAATTATCAAAACAAAAAAATTAATAATTACTACTGAATAAGATCATATTAATAATATTAATAATCACTAAGTAAGATCATATTAATTAAATATCATATTAATAATCACTAAGTAAGATCATATTAATAATATTAATAATCACTAAGTGAGATCATTTTGTTTTGTTTTTTTATTCAAAAAAAGTTTTTGTTTTTTGTTTTTACCAAAATCTGACAATGACAAAGATGTAGAATAGTTAATTGGGCGTGGAAAGGACGAAAATAACCTCGGATGTGTTAAAGTATTACTAATGAGGTTTGATGAGCTGATGACAGATAAGATGGTTGAAAGTAGGAGGCGACACGTTAACGCGTTTTGTATGGCCTTTGCTTTCCTTTTCTTCCAATTTCTTTGTCTATTTATTGGGTAAATCCACTGAACACCCCCCAAATTATTACCAGGTTTTAAATTGGTCCCTGTGTTTCAAATCACCTTCTTCATTCCATTATTATCACATCAAGCTAGGCATTAAATGCTTATTTGAATATGACGTGCTATATATTTAAAAATGAGAAACAATTTTTTAAAATAGTCTGAAGTTGATTATAAAATAGTATTTATATATATATATATATATATATATATATATATATATATTTAATCTTTTGACAAAGTACATACTTTTCAGACAAAGCGATCAAACCCGAGTCTTTTAAGATAAATATCGTCCGCTTTTCTACTAAAACTAATTGTTGAGTTAAAAAATGAAAATCAAATTTTAAATATGTTTATATGTATTGTATAGATAATTTAGACTTGTCTTATTAAAAAAATAAAGAGTCATCAAAATTTTAGAGGATTATTTTTTAACATGTTAAATCCAAATTATTTATGCAATATACAAAAACATATCTAAATTTTGATCCTATTTTTATGTGCTCCATGTTAAAATCATGCTAACTTTTTAGAAAAAATTTTAGGAGGGTGACACACATCGTTAGACACTACAATGGTATAAAACGCTATTATTGGCTTTTTGAAAAGTTTAAAAATATATAAATATTATAGAGATAGAATCCATTATACCATGTAAAACTTAAAAGTTTTACACCTTTTTTAGACCGTTGGATGATGGTAAATGAATGATTAAAATTAATATTAGAAAACGAGAAGATTACCACGTAGAAAAGATAAGGAAATAATCTTAGTCATTTATTTACCCTCATTCAATTATTCAAAAAATGTGTAAAAATAATTAAATTTTACGTAGTGTAAGTGGATTATAACCCAATATTATATGTTATTTAATAAGAATAATTTAGCAAATTATTTTAGGCTTAAGGGTGCTTGAAGCCCTTGAACTTTGGGGGGGGAATCAATTAAACTCATAAATTTTTTTACACCGAATTAAGCCCTCCAACAAAAAAAAATTAAATCAATTAAGTCATTTGACCAATACTATATGTTATTTAATGAGAATAATTTAGAAAATTATTTTAGGCTTAAGGGTGCTTGAAGCCCTTGAACTTTTGGGGAAAAAATCAATTAAGCTCATAAACTTTTTTTACCCAATTAAGCCCTCTAACAAAAATTTAAATCAATTAATCTTTTTGACCAATTTTTACCATCATTTTTGACGATTTTTTCTTGAAATATTACTATCATGTGACACACTATAATTCTGTCATGTGACATTTACAGAATTTTTTAAAAATTTATTTTTTATAAGTTTTTTTAATTTTTAGAACTTTTAAAAAAATTATCAGTCAATATTAATAAAATGGGTGAATTGAAAAAAAAATTAAAATATAAAGGTTTAATTGGATGTAAAAAAATTTAAAAGATTAATTGTTATTTTTTTCAAATGTTTAAGGACTTATTATATCCTCAAGCCATTATTTTATCATTCTCAAAAAAGTATTAGTAAACCAAACACACAAATACATATATATATATATATATATATATATATATATATATATATATATATTCGCACCGAATGTAAACTTCCTCATCAATCACCTTCCCTTCAATCGCTTCTTATTTGAATGATAATATGAGAAAATATCAAATGCCCCTTAAATTAACAAACTTTCCATTTTTACTCATTTTTATCTTTCGTGCCAAAACTGGCGGAAGAATGTGATTGTTATAATACTAATACTTGGAGGACCTAAAAATGTTTTGGATTTTGAGACCAACTTAAATTTTGGGCCATAGCTTGGGGGTGTTTAGTGCAATTAACCCTTACACAACAAATACTATCAATCTGACTTTATCCTTTCCCCAACAACTCAAAAGGTTGAAATTTGGCATCGGCACCAATAGTCGAGGCAGGTGGTAAACCATAATCTGTGACGGATTTAAAAACTTAAAAATGGGAGTTCATAATTTTAATACACTTTTTTCAATGGATTTACAGAAAAAAAATTCTTACAAACTATTATATATATATATATATATATATATTAAAAAAATGTATATGCTCCCGCGGGAGCCATATGCATTCGTTTCTGCGCGTAATGCATACTTTATTTGAAAGAGGTCAATAACAATAAATATTGTTAGGATTATTATCACATACACTGTTTGTGAAATTTTTTGTTTACACAAATGTCTTAATTTTAGAGTTTAGGGTTTAGAATTTATGGGTTTTAGTGTAGGGGTTTTGAATTTAGGGTTCATCATTAAATGTGAGGGTTTATGTTTAAAATTTAGGGTTTAAGTCTAAGTTTAGGGTAATATGGTTAGGGATTTAGATTTTAACCAAAAATCCCTAAATTTTAACAATAAACCCCCTAAACCCTAAATGTGCATAAAATAATTATACATATTGTTATGGGTTAATATTTGATGCATTGACAGTGAGAATTTTTTTTTCTATAAGTATACCTAATTTAGCTATAAAAATTAAATTATAAATTTTAATCATAAAATCTAAACTTTAAATTCTAAATCATACAAACATAAACTGCTAAATTTTAAACCTTAAATGTTAAATTAGATTTACTTGTAAAAAATAAAATTTCACCGTTAATGTAAAAAATATTTTCCCTTATCGTTAAATCTACTATCGTTCCACAATTGACATGTTTTGTTCCGTTGGTCATTTCCTATTACATATGTATAACCTCGTCTTGGCCTATATTTTATTTTTTGGACAAGTTTTGTGATCTATTTCATCCAAAAGCAGAAGTTGTTACAACAATTACAAAGAAACAACATTAAAAGGAACATTGCCTATCTTTGTCCCCATAAACTTAACATGTACAGTTTCTTTTATAAAATTCAGGAGTAATGTAAAAAAAAAATACTCCAATTGTTGATTGAGTACCCATTTTAGTTCCTATTTTTTCTGAAGCAATTTAACTCTCAACGTTTTATTTCGAGTCAAAATAGCCCTTTTACAGAAGAAAAAAAAACTATTAGTTAACTGACGATAAATGACTTAAAATGACATGACAAACCTACATGGCAGTGCATACGGTAATAACAGTGATGCTGACTTTACGGAATTACACATTAGTTAAAAATAATTTTAAAAAATTGTATAAAATATTTTTTCTTCATATGTGTCATTATGTCAAGTAATTTTAAGTTGTTTATAGTCAGTTGACTAACAGTTTTCATCCGAATGAGGTTATTTTGATCCAAAATGAAACGTTGAGGGTTAAATTACTTAAAAAAAGAGAGAATATGAGTCAAAATGACTATTCAATCAATGTTAGGAGTGTTTTTTAGCATCTTTCTGACTTAGACTTGAAAATTTCTAATGTTCATCCCCTTCAAATAGGGATAAAAGGCATGTCCCTTTTCGGTGCCCCTTTTTATATTTAACACTAAAAACACTAAAATAAATAAATTTTAAGCCGTAACCTTAAATTTTAAATCCTAAACCATGCACCCTATACCCTAAAAATACATCTTACCTTAAATTCCTTAAATGGTAACCATAAATTCTAGTCTTAAACCCTAAACTTAATTTTTAGTGTGGAGACATAAATAAGGCTACCGAAAAGAGGAAGAAGATTTTTATTCTCAAATAGAGTATATGTATGAATTCCACAGAGCTTTAAAATGAGAACGAGAAGTAATTTACCTTTTAGTCTCGCAACAGTCCATTTTTGCCACCCAAAATATCCTTGTTAATTCTACATTAGACCAAATTTTCTTTGAAAAAGAACAGTCAAACAAAATATGATCCTTTGTTTTACCAATTCGAATCCAAAATTTAGAAACAAAATTAAACCAGAACATCAAGTAAAACCAAACATGATAGCTGCAATCTCCTTAATTTAAGTAATTTCTTTCAACTCAAATTAGAAGTAACATAAAACCTAGGAATATTCAAACATACTGAGATTTATATAACTATGATTTGAAAACAGTAACCAAATTTTGGTGATCCCAGTTTTACCTACCATTACCAATATAATCACCCACTGCCACTGGCCGCTGCTCTTAACTTTACAGACACAATCCCTCTCCACCAGAACATAAAGATCCATTTCTAACAACTTTGTCATTTTGTAGAGACACGGTGAGATCAATGTTCTTTCTTTCTTGCTCGCCAAGTTCTATTAATGGACAGCACTGTATACCTGGACTGCTTGCACTCCAAGAAATGTAATAAAGCCTGAAACAAATCCCACTTGCATAAAACTTGACTTGGGAGGGAGTGATCCTTGTGGAATCGGATAGCCTTCCCTTTTCTTCTCTGATATCTGTATTTGCAAGGGAAGCATAGTATTAAATCGTGGTTGCAGACGGTGCATCATGATTTTTCTTCTAAAAATAACTGTAATCTTAAATGTAGCTGCGGTTTGTGGTGTTGCGACGACCTTTAAAATCATTACGATGCGTTGTGGGTGAAGTTTAATACTATGAAGAGAAGGCATGTAGTGGCTGAAAATGGCACACCAATTTGTTATTTCTTTCTTATTCTTAGCGTCAAAGCTAGAGATATCAGATTAGATCGTCCAAGCTTTCATACTCTTCTAGTTTAACAATTTCAGACATACTAAGGGTAAAGATTGGTGTTAATCATTACATTTTGGATTAACATGTGTTGCTCCATGTATAAATATGTTATCCTCGGAATATGCAAACACATGCAGCCATGGATACCTGCAACAGATCCTTCCTTCTTTCCTTGGCTTTTCTCATGCTTCTCTTTGATAATATCGGGACCAATGCTGTCTTTGGTTACAGTGGAAATCATGACCAGATTGAAACCATGGTGGAGGAAGTCCTCGACCACTCGCCACATTTTGGCACAACTCAAAGGTAAAACAATCACTGGAGTTGGACCATACATTTTTTTATTACAAGTTTGGTCTAATTATGGTTTTAGTCCTTTTATTATGCTGAAATTTGGCCTCTCTGACTCTTATAATGTTCTTAGTAGGTTCAAAAAACCCTTAAGCATTTGGTTGACATATAAATATTTTGTTGGTTAACTAATGATGTTATCAATTTAGACCTCTTAATAAGATTATAGAAATAGAGGACCAAATTATACTTCAGCATGATAGAGGGACTAAAAATATAATTAGGCCTGCAATGTTTTAATATTAAATTTCCAACAGTAATGTATTCATGATTTGCTATATGTATATGTTCAGCATGTATGATATGCAACACTTGGAAGACGATGACTGGAAAATGGTGGAAACAAAGGGGAATCAGTTCATTGTCAATGGCCAACCTTTCTATGTCAATGGATTCAACACCTACTGGCTGATGGTATTGGCAGCTGATCAATCTACAAGAGGAAAGGTCTCTGAAGTGTTCCAACAAGCATCTTCGGTCGGACTGACTGTTTGCCGGACTTGGGCTTTTAACGACGGCCAATGGCGAGCTCTTCAGAAGTCGCCGTCCGTTTACGACGAGGAAGTCTTCAAGGTATGAACATTCGGCTTTTAACTAGTGGCATCTCATCAGAGAATGCTAGATAATGGTGTTTGTAGTGCAGGCCTTGGACTTTGTGGTGAATGAAGCAAAGAAGTACAAGATCAGGCTCATATTGTCTTTGGTTAATAACTGGGATGCATACGGCGGCAAGGCACAATACGTCAAGTGGGGGAAGGCTGCCGGCCTCAACGTAACTTCGGACGACGAGTTCTTCTCGCATCCAACTCTTAGAAGTTATTACAAGGCTCACGTTAAGGTAACTTCGTCTCGATTGTATGCTGCAGTTTTGTTTGTTGAAAGGATTTGACATTTCTCTGCTGTATGTTGTTTGGCATGTTTAGGCAGTGCTAAACAGAGTGAATACATTGACAAACGTAACTTACAAGGATGACCCTACGGTTTTCGCTTGGGAACTAATGAACGAACCGCGATGCACGTCGGATTCCTCAGGGGATACACTGCAGGTTTGGTTTTCTTTGAACAAATAGTGACAAATCAAATTAGCATTGGATATAATATGATCATATATATATATACAGTCTCAATTACAATAACTTCATCAGGAAGCAACTAATAGTACTATTGCCATTATCTTCTAGTCATGGATAGCAGAAATGGCAGTGTACGTTAAGAGCCTTGATGCAAAGCATTTGGTTGAAATCGGCCTCGAAGGATTTTATGGCCCGTCGGCACCTGCAAGGGCTCAGTTCAACCCGAATTCGTATGCAACTCAAGTTGGAACAGACTTCATACGGAACCATCAGGCTCTCGGAGTCGATTTCGCATCGGTTCACATTTATGCAGATTCTTGGTAACAGCTATCTTTAGTTTTGGAACTATTCTGAACATTATGTGTATGTCAACTTCTAAATAGATGATTTGTTGAATTTGTGAAGGATTTCACAAACTATTTCTGATGCTCATCTCCAATTCACAACATCATGGATGGAAGCTCACATAGAAGATGCAGAGAAATATCTAGGAATGCCGGTAATCTTTTCCGAGTTCGGTGTATCCGCGAAAGACCCCGGCTACAACTCATCGTTCCGAGATGCTCTTATTAGTACGGTGTACAAGACGGTCTTGAACTCGACGAAGAAAGGAGGGAGCGGGGCGGGGAGCCTCTTGTGGCAGCTGTTCCCCGACGGGATGGACAGCATGGACGACGGCTACGCCATCGTCCTCGCAAAGTCTCCTTCGACGTCGAAACTTATATCCCTTCATTCCTCGAGACTCGCAATCCTTAATTCCATGTGCTCTTGGAACTGCCATTGGGGTTGCAGGAAGAAAAATGCTTTGGAGACAATTCTGTACCATGATTTGTGAAAGCTGCCTCACGGAAATGAAAGGGAAAACGAATAACAAATAAGATCTTCATGGAGCTATAAGCCTATAATATGTTATCGTAATGGACCCACTACCTCGTGGCTCTTTTCTTTTACTTTTAGTGTATAATATTTTCAAATAAAAATAAAATATATTGGAATAAACTAAAATTAGACCTTATTTCTAAATTTTTGAATGGATGAATATTGCACATTTCCCACAATCTACCTACTATTTTAAGGGTAAATAACACTATCGGTCACTAAACTATTATTTTTTACAAAACCATCACTAACGTTACTTTTTTTTCTTCCTATTTTGGCAATTATTGTTATATTTTTTTATTTTGATGACCAAAACAGGAATAAGCGTAACGCTAATGACGATTTTACCAAAAATTATAATTTAATAATCGAAACAGAAAAGCGGGATAGCTTAGTAAATAATGGTGTTGTTTACCCATATTTTAAACACTTTTACGATTCTACTTTATTCTATAAATAAAAACATTTTTTATTAGTTTATTTGATATTTTAGGAGTTTCCTCTACAAATTGAGTGTCACTATTACTACTATAGTTTCATTTAATTCTTTTACAAGGAAATCTTGACAGAGGATTTGTCGAAAAACATCGTATACATATATAAACATACCTCGTTTAATAGACAAGACTATTGTCTAAATTACTTTCGATAATTCTCCTTCCAAAGTAAAATGTCTAATTTCGTTACTGCATATTTTTATTACAATCTAATAAAAATTATATTTTTTAACTCAATTATAAGTTTGATAACAAACAAATTACTTTTCTTTAAAAGTAATTATTTATTCACTCGGTTAAAATTTTGTGACAAATATGTCACTTAATTACATGTCACTTTATTATAAGTTTGATAACAAACATGTCATTTTTCTTCTAAAAATAGCAATAGTCATTCAATTAAAATTTTGTAACAATCATGTCACTCTGCCATTAAAATTGAAACAAAAAATTTGTTATAATAACAATTTTAGTCTTAAAAAATAAATTTCATTTTTTATGTACAAGAGTTACGTGGAAGAAAACCAAGTAATCTATTTTTTGTTAATCTTTTGGCGCATGAAGATAGAAATATGATCGTTTCATTGAAAAAACGAATAATAAACGGATGAAAAATGGAAAAAAATGATATTACATCCTGATACAAATCTGGAGTCTTATCAAGGTCAAAATTTATTGGATTTAAATTTTGTTTTTCTTTCATTTCTCCTTCGCTTTTGATAGGAAAATACAAAAGTTGGGGAGCTAAAAAAGTCTTAAATTTAAATTATGTACTAGAGGTACTAGTACATCATCCCATCTATCTAAAAAAATAAAAATCTCGGTTCGAACACTTCGCTACTACATAAAATATTATTTTTTGATGTGTTTCACATCTGGATATGTGTTAGGAGATGCTGGTTCTGGATATAAGATTAAGCTGAATAAGATTAAGCTAATGTTTAATTTCTCAATTTGGAGAATAGAATATCGTTTTCATCGGCATTTAGGATGACAAGACCTCTCTATCGTTCACCAGGATTGTTCATAGTCGGTAAATTGTGCCGTTTAGTTTAGACAGTCGATCAGTCGTAATAACAGTCATTGAATGTTAAAAAATGGTTAATCACTAAATTTTTTAACAGTTAACCGTAACAGTTCGGTTTCATGTTAACTTTGTAATTAATTACAATTTTTTGTTTCACATGTTCGCTACTTCTTATGAGAATAATGAAATTATCTCTTCGATAGATATTATTATATTAAAATTTTCATAAAAAATACCTAAATAGAGACATTTAAAACAAAATATCTATAAATTAATCATTAACCATCATTTTTAACAGTTCGGTAACGTTTAGGCTTAACGATTAAGTTAATGAACCTGTAAAATATAACGGTTATATCGATTAACGGTTACAATTTATTCAGCACACCCATAGTATTCTTCCCTTTGATTTGCTCAATCTAAACCCCCACATTAGAGTTTCTTATCGAAGGTGAATGATAGTCGAACCAGATACAACATAGCGGTGTTGTAATTAATCACAAAGAAAGATACATCTTTTGATTATGTCGGAAATGGAGAACTGAATTTTGGTGTTGGTGTTGATGCAGAGATACATAGATTCGGAGATTCGGGCTACAATGGCACACTACATGCCATTGGATAATCAACTTAATAACGATGTTTGCCATCCGGATATCTAACAGCAGCAGCATCAGTGTTTTTTTTTTTAATATTCTAGTGTGATTAATTGGTATTATACTTCGTTACTCTTAACCTTTTGAAAGCACATAATGCAGACAAAAGCAGCAACAAAGTTTTTTTTTTTAATTCTAGTGTAATTACAAGGTAATATACGTTCGTTACTCTTAAGCTCTTAGCCTTTTGAAAGCACACGATGATAACAAAAACATCAATAAAGTAGTGCATGAAACAAGCATCACATGAAGAAATGAATGAACATATAAAGACAAGTCTTCTAATATAGAACGTTCATGCCGTCCAAATGAATTGATGTTTTAACTTTCAAAAACAACTTTAATTTCTCGTCAAAAATAATTATTTTTACTCCTCCGACTATCGTATCAATGTTGCTTAAAACTTAAGAATGGGGAAGCCATGGCAGGCCGTTTACGCCACTCAAGCATCAGGTTTGATATGTAATTTTCAATTCCCCGCCCCCAACGCCAAGGAAACTTAACCTAATTAATGACGAGGTCAGATCTTGAATGAATAGGCTCATGTATCTGTGTATCATTCTCTAAGCAACCTCCACTCTACCAACTGCATGCATACTAAAGTAGAGGTATAATACAATAATTAATTCTATTCTTTGTTTAAATCAAAAAGGAATCTCAAAAGTCAACTATATAGCAGAAATCTATGAATAAATAAAATTAGAAACGAAAATGTCTGTTTGTTGCAGAAAGAAAGCCAAGAAGGCTAGGTTGTTCTTATTTGAGTTGACTCATCCATGCAAATCCAATGCCAGCCAATCAAACTATTGTTTATAAATACTATATTATTCATTATATAATAGATTAAACTATGGAGA
Organism: Hibiscus trionum; assembly: GCA_030270665.1. NCBI lineage: Eukaryota > Viridiplantae > Streptophyta > Magnoliopsida > Malvales > Malvaceae > Hibiscus > Hibiscus trionum. Next base: position 6,467,254 of record BSYR01000016.1, read on the forward strand.
ACACATGGAGTGGTCCTAGTAGTAAAGAATGATTTATTTTATTCAGGTGACTAGGGTTTGAGCATCATGTGTGCACGGTGAGTGTGCGCTATTAAAGGCTAAGAAAATTAAATAATACTACCCTGTAATCATACCAGCATATTCAAAAAAATTAAACTATGGATTATTATCCTATACACTGGTGGTGGAAAATAAAGTTTCCACGAGCAAGGTTATTTAGGGGTTTAGAGTTTTAGTTCAGGTTTTAGAGTTTAGGGTTATGGTTAATTTTTTTAAGGTTTTAAGGTTAGAATTTTAGATTTTATATTTAGACTTGGAAATAGGCATGATTGTGTAAACTTTTTTTATGCCAGTGTATTAAATATGAATCCTTAAACTATTAGTATTTTTTATAGGGTAATTGTTCTATACACAAGCGCTTGTGGAAACTTTTTTACACAAGCGTCTTAATTTTAGGGGTTAGGGACTCCGTTTAGGGTTTAAAATTTAGGGGTATAAGTGTAGTAGTTTTGAATTTAGGGATTGTTGATAGAATTTTGGGTTTAGGGTTAAACTTTAGGGTTTGTAGGTTAAAACTTAAATCTCTACCCATATTACCCTAAAACTAAATTCTAACCCTAAATTCTAAATTCTAAACATTTACACTAAAACCCCTAAACTCTAAACCCTAAGCCCTAACCCTAAACCCTATAATTGAGACGCTTGTGGAAACAAAAAATTTCCACCGCCAGTGTATAGGATATTAATCCTTTTTTATATTAGAAAAATTAAGTATTAATTATTTTAATATACAAAAGAAAATAAAAAAATATGTGATTTCATTTTTTATATACCATTCGGATAAATTTTATCCAAATATTCCTTATTTTAAAATTTTAACGAAATAACCCTCCAAAAATTGTTTAACGAACTACCTTCATTTGAGACACATAAAACAAAAACGCTCCCTGTTTAATGCACTTTTGGAAAATATTGCTGACAGGAAGCGATCCCTTTGTATATTTAATTTCATATGTATAAAACAAAAACATAATGTTGATGAAAGTCGTGTCCAGTCAATAATACTTTTAAAAAATGTATTAGACGCGTCTTTAAAAATGAGATATTTTCTTAATAATTTTGGAGTGATTATTTTGTTTAAAATAAAAAAAGGAAATATTTGGGTAACTTTGCCCACCATTGACCCTGAAGAAATTGGTGTAAACAAGGAGAAATTTGTGTTTCTTCTGGAACTGGAACTCGGAAAACAAAGTACTACAAACTTAAACAGCCTACCCTAAGACTTGCATAGGTCTAAGCGTACACAGTACACTTGCACATTGCACATGTTGTCGTCTTTAAATGCTGCCCCTCTCCTCTACTTTCCTCTTTATTACATGCAAGTGCAACCCAACACAACAACCCCATTCCCATCATTAACTATTATTCCCCATCGCCACCTTTTCACCTCAAACTCTGCTCTTTGTCTCTCTACCACAGCTTAAATTTTTGGGCTTCTCCTTTTTTTTTCTACCTTCACAGCTTAAACACTTGCTGCCAATCTTTTTTAGCTTCCATTTAATCCATATTATAGAAATATGTGTGCCATTTCCATGGAGGCTTAGCATATTTGTGTTGCATTGAGTTGAAGGGTGAAGAAAAGAAAATGCTGCTAAAGGTGTTAGTTTTTCTTGTTCTGGGTTCAGTTGCTGTGAAATCACAGCAGCAGACTTTCAACGAAGATGTCCTGGGTTTAATCTTCTTCAAAGCAGGCCTCCAGGACCCAAACTCAAACCTCCAATCTTGGAGCGAAGACGACAACGATCCCTGCAACTGGGTCGGCGTCAAATGTCACCCCACCACTTACCGGGTCACGGAGCTCCACCTCGACGGACTCTCCCTCTCGGGTCACGTCGGCCGTGGCTTGCTACGGTTACAGTCCCTTCAACTTGTTTCTCTCTCGAACAACAACCTCACGGGAACAATAAATTCCGAGCTTTCCCGCATCGGGACCTTGCAGGGTCTCGATTTAAGCGGAAACGCCTTGTCAGGATCGATCCCCGACGAGTTCTTTTCGCAATGCGTGTCGCTGAAGTCGGTTTCTTTTGCCAGAAATAACCTTTCCGGGCAAATCCCTGCCTCTTTAAGCTCCTGTTGGGGGCTTGCGGAGTTTAACTTGTCGTATAATCAGATTTCGGGGCAGTTGCCTTCTGGGATTTGGTTTCTGAGGAGCCTTCAATCCATTGATGTTTATGGTAATCTGTTGGAAGGTGATATCCATGAAGGAATTGGAAATCTTTATGATCTGAGGCATTTAAATTTAGGAAACAACAGATTCTCCGGCAGGATTCCTCAGGATATTGGAAGCTGTTCTTTCTTGAAATATGTTGATTTTAGTGACAATTATTTCTCCGGAAATCTCCCTGATTCAATGCGAAAGCTTGTTTCGTGTACTTCGATAAGCTTACGAGGCAATTCTTTAAGGGGACGAGTTCCTAGTTGGATTGGAGAATTGACAAGTCTTGAGAGCTTGGATCTTTCTGCAAATCAGTTTTATGGCAGAATCCCATATTCTCTGGGAAATCTGCAGTCACTTAAGGAACTGAATCTTTCGATGAACCGGTTTATCGACGAGGTTCCGTCATGGATGTTTAGTGTGTCATTTGATCAAGTTCTTCGAGTGTTGGATCTTTCTTCAAATGGTTTATATGGTGAAATCCCATCAAAGCTTGGTGTTCTTAGCAGCTTGGTGTACTTTAATATGTCGAGGAACCGGATTATTGGTTCAATTCCGTCCACCATAGGAGAATTGAAGGCCATACAAGTTGTTGATTTAAGTGACAATATGCTGAACGGAAGCATCCCTTCCGAGATCGGTGGAGCGGTCTCGCTCAAGGTGCTTGTGTTGCAGAGGAACTTCCTGTCTGGGAATATCCCAACTCAGATTGTCAATTGCTCTTCACTAACAACTTTGTAAGTTCTTTATACATTGTTATTTCAAGTTTACATTGGCAGTTTGGCACATTGTTTTATTAGGAACATGGGCTGCTTCTTAGATTGTTGTAAAATAGATCACAATTGGCTTTTCTAACAATGTTTTACATATTGTGTTATGGTTTCTGTTAAATGCTACAGAATACTATCAGAGAACAACATATCCGGCTCGATCCCGACCGCCTTTCCCAACTTAAGCAACCTTGAGTATGTAGATTTGTCATTGAACGACCTAACCGGAAGCTTACCGAAAGAGCTAGCTAATCTTTCGCAACTCGTGTTCTTCAATATCTCTCACAACCATCTTCATGGTGAACTTCCACTTGGGGGCTTCTTCAACACCATCCCTACTTCATCCGTCTCCGGAAATCCATCCTTGTGCGGTTCGATTGTCAACCGATCATGCCCGGCTGTCCATCCTAAGCCCATTGTTCTCAACCCCAACTCATCCGACACCATTGGTGGCTCCTCTCGAAATCACCATCGCAAGCAAATTGTGCTCAGCATCTCAACTCTCATTGCCATTGGTGCAGCAGCTTTCATTGTCATCGGTGTAATAGCTATCACTCTCCTCAATATCCATGTCCGTTCCGCGTCACGTGCTGCTGCAGCTCTCGTGTTATCCGGTGCCGAAGACTTTAGTTGTTCTCCCACCAATGATCCAAAATATGGCAAACTTGTAATGTTTTCAGGGGATGCTGATTTTGTTCCCGGGGCCAATGCTCTGCTTAACAAGGATTGCGAGATCGGTCATGGAGGGTTCGGAGTTGTTTATCGAACACTCCTCCGTGACGGGCGGGCAGTTGCCATCAAGAAGCTGACTGTTTCGAGTTTAATCAAGTCTCAGTTGGAGTTCGAAAGAGAAGTACAAACACTTGGAAAGATTAGGCACCATAATCTTGTAGCACTTGAAGGATATTACTGGACCCCTTCCTTGCAACTCCTCATTTACGAATTCGTTCCGAGTGGGAATTTGTACAAGCACCTCCATGAGGGGCCTGACCGGAGTTGCCTATCTTGGCAACAAAGATTCAACATCATCCTTGGGATGGCCAAGGGTCTGTCCTATTTGCATCAAATGAATATCATTCACTACAATCTTAAATCGACTAATGTTTTGATCGATGGCTCCGGTGAGGCCAAGGTCGGAGACTATGGCCTAGCAAGACTGTTACCAACATTAGACCGGTGCATTTTGAGCAGCAAAATCCAAAGTGCACTTGGATACATGGCTCCCGAATTCGCTTGCAAGACGGTGAAAATAACCGAGAAATGTGACGTGTATGGCTTCGGCGTCTTGGTACTAGAAGTGATAACAGGGAAAAGGCCGGTTGAATACATGGAGGACGATGTAGTGGTGTTGACCGAAATGGTGAGGGGAGCGCTGGGTGATGGTAGGGTGGGAGAATGCGTTGACGGGAGGCTTCGGAATAACTTCCCGGCAGAGGAGGCAATCCCGGTTATAAAGCTTGGCCTAATCTGTGCATCTCAAGTGCCATCGAGTCGGCCCGACATGGAAGAAATAGTAAACATCTTAAAGCAAATCCAATGCCCTTCTGATGGCAATGGCAATGACAAGGGTTGATTAAGTTACTGCAAATTGAGACACAACAGAAGTTATGAGTTTCCCCAGTGAAAGAAAAATCCAGTGTGTTGTGTAGGCAAAAACTGATAAATCAAATCCCCACTTTTCCCTCCATTCTTTGTTTTTTTAGGCACTTGGATTTATGGCATTTTGTACATACAAAGTTGAGTTCAGATTCCTCACTGGCTGGGTGCATATCAATGTCAAATATACTATATTTACCGTTTCAGCTATGAACTAAACAACATTTTGTCTTTGCCACCTACTTTTGTTCAATCTCTATTAAATCCTGGTTACTAATTTTGTAATATGTGTCTTTTCTGCTTGTTTATGTCTAGTTAATCTCGTTTTTTTTTAAATATATGACTAGGTTTAAGGGAGGTTTTTAATGAGGCTCGTGATAATATTCATTGGGACATTATAAATTCAAATACATTAAAGTATAATCAATAGCGGATGTAAGTGTATCTTAGGGTGAGCCTGTGCCCACCTGAACTTTCTAAACTTCACACATTTGACTTCAATTTTTTTTTATTTTTTATGAGTTAGTCCTTAAATTTTTTTAATATTTATAAGTTATGTATGACCACCCTAAAATTTTGAAATTTTATGTGTGTTCGTCCTCAAAAATATTTTTGGATCCACCACGGAGTATAATTATCTTAGATTTTTAAGTTTGAAAGGGTTGTAAATGCAATATATAAAAAAAAAAGTTGATAACCTCTGGACCCTTGTTGCTTTGAGTTTACATTATGAGTTGTTTTTTTATATCCAAATTGTGTAAAAAAAAAAACAAACCTTGCACAACGCTTTTTATTTGAATTAATAAATTTAAATTTCTAATTTTACACTTTACGAAAAAAATTTAAATATAAACTCTAAATTTAAAATCTAAAATCAAAGTTTCTGAATCCTAAATTAAACCCTAAAACAAACAACCTTAATATATAAAATAATTTTTGTTGCCAACGAACATATTGTATTTGTTTTTAACTTTTAGCTTAACCATTTTGGATACATATACCGACTAATGGTCTTGTAACAAGACATGCTTATTGTGAAAACAAATATTTTTTTGCTCTCTAAATCTATTTTCGCCTTTCTCTATTTTTGTTTTGTTCCTTCCTCCGGTCCTATATCTTACTTCTACATATTTCAATTAACGTGCAAAAGATTCATATCAAAGTGCTTTTAAGTTTTGTTTAAAAATAGATTTTTAAAAGATAAAAATTTTAGCTTTTAGCTTTTCTAAAAACAGTATAATTATTTATTTATTATTTATATTATTTTTATATTTTAAAATTAATATCTAAAATAAACATTTATATACTTAAAAGTATTTTTTTAACTACAATATCAAACACTCGTAATTAAACTAAACAATATATAAACATTTTTTAAAGATATTTTTTATTACACTTCTCAAAAACAATACCTAATTGACCCTGAACAATCCATATCATCACATAGGGACCGAAAACACACTATGATAACAGCATACAATCAAAAGAATTTAAATACAAAATAAGACAACGCAACATAAAAAAACACTTAATAACAAATTTCTCTCGTCATTTTAAATTTAATTCTCAGTTTAATTAGTGTGCTGCTTTTATTTTAGTTTATTTTGTAGTATCACTTTGCTTTATTATCACGAATGTTAAAAGACAATGATGTGACCTAATAAAATTATGTTGCGTGTCATAATTGATATAGAATATAAAATAAGTGTGCTACATTTTTTTATCTTTCATTTATTACATTTGGCATGTTGGACAAGTTGTTCATCTTTATTTTTCATATTTTTGTAAGTTATGGGTTTAAAACCTACTAGGAACACTCTCCTTCCTTCTCTTAGAGTTTCACATTCCTTCTCCTCTAAGTAGGATTAGGATTAAATTTAGAATTTATAAAAAAAAAATTATGTTGCGCGTCATAATTGATATAGAATATTAAAATTCCTTTAAAGAAAAAATAAATAATAAAAATGAAAATAAAACTTAAAATTTTGGAAATTTTATTTTAAAACAACTCATTTTTAAAATATTTTTATGGTTTTTAATTTTTTTAAATTATGTATAATCACAATTTAAAAAAAATATTAAGTTCAAAACAGCCTACAAGTGACATGATTTGATGTGATCACAGGGCAAACTATAAGGGAAGCGCTTGGAGAGCCCTGAGCGGTTGTTCAAGGACTCAACTAGCTTAGGTTCCCCAATCAATCTACGACCCTTAAATTTTAGTTATTTTTATTTTTAGTTTTAGTTTATTAAATAATTTAATTAATTTAATGATAAAAACAATTCTCTTTCTTAAATAAATAAATTAATTAATATAACAATTAAAATAATATGTTTGAAATATTAAATTAATTGTTCAAAGTAATGGAATGAAAAAAAAAATCGCACATTTTCGGTGCCCATTTCTATGCTCAACACTAAAAAAATTAAATTCTAAGTCATAACCTTAACTTTTAAATACTAAATCCTAAACTCTACACCCAACACCATAAACCCGAATCTTAAATCACAACCTTAAACCATAACCTTGAACTTTAAACATAACTTTTGTTGTTGGGGCGTAAATAACGACAGAAGATTTCTATTCATAATGAGATATGCTTTTGTTATATAAGGGTCCTTTTTTAGTATTCGCTTAGGGCTCCGAAAATCTTCGAGATGGCCCTGCGTGGTCACAAATTTTTTTTCCCGGCAAATTTTAATTCTAATCCTACCTAGAGAGAAAGGGAAAGAAAACTTTAGATGAAGGAAGGATGTGCTTTTAGTGAGTTTAGAACTCATAACTTAAAGAAATATGAAGAAACAAAAAATAAACAGCTTGACAAACTGGTAAAATATACTTGCTCGTCACATAATTTTTCTTAACAATTATGACGATTGGAACAAAATGTTAATACAATAAAAAAACTGAGGAAAAATAATATATAAATCAAACTGAGAATTAAACCAAAATGCATAGAAAAATAACTTGTTAAACCTAAACGATAAAAAAAATCGAGAAACATGATAAAATACAAATATAACAAAAAAACCTCTAATCTTTTCTCTTTGAGTCCTCAGTCCACTTTCTCTTTTACTTTATTTTATTCATTTGTATTTGGTTCGCGGATACACCAATTTTGATGTTAGTCACTAACCGTTGATATTTTTTTTTAATATATTTAATTTTTATTTTTTTCTCTTTGTTTTTTCTGTTTTTAATAAAAATAATTATTATTTTTTGTTCGCGGTTGAGTTGTGGTAACAACCGTTTTGTCAACATAGCATATGAGTTATATGCATTTTTTTAATTTGAGTGTTGATGACTTTATCCTTCTATTGTCGATTTCTAGTGTTGTTCGTATCTATCTTTTGTTCAAGTCCTTTGATTAGTTTTTAAGATTTTTATGTATGATCTTAGATAACTAGTTTTTGTTTTATTGGTTATAAAAAATGTCCATATTATGTGTTAAGTTTTACACTTATACTTATACTCTAATTGTAATTTTAAATATTTCTTCATTTATAAACTAAAAATTTTATATTAATTTAGACCATTGGATGAGTATAAATTTATTGTCGAGATTATCGACTTTTATTTTGTTTCCTTAAAAATCTCTTCATTTTCAATTTTATGAATAAAAATCTCTTGTCCTTTTCGGTGTCCCTTCCTATGTCCTACACTAAAAATTAGGTTTAGGGTTTAAGATTAGAGTTTATGGAATTTAGGGTACGGTGTATTTATAGGGTATATGGTGTAGAGTTTAGGGTTAGGGCTTGAAAATTAATTTTGTAGTGTTTTTAAGTGTTGGACACCGAAAATGAACAGAAAATTTTTATCCCAATTTTATATTTTGTGTAACCCAATATATCTCTATTGTAAATATAACAGTAATTATGATAAAAAGTAGCAGAAATTTAGGAGTAATACACATTTCTCAAATTCCAAATTCCAAATTCCAAATAATATAATGTATATGTTTGGAGTAAAGAGGAAGGGTGCCTGCTTGAATCATAAACAATAACACCGTCTCCAGCAGAAAGGAGGGGGAGATGAGTACACCCAAATCATAAGTAATGCTGTGATGAAGACAAAAACAGAAGTGTATTTGAATTTTTAGGAATTAGTGTAATAATAACACTGCTGCTGTCTGCTGAATTTGATTGCCATTTCCTTTTTTGTTTATGGAGACAAAATGATAAAAGCAGCAGGCAGCCCCATCTCCCACCTCACACAACTCAAACAATGGCAAAGTAGAGACACGTAGGATATGCATTAGAACAGCAGATGCAATCACAAAGAAAGAATGAGAATACCGAATACTGAATACTGAATACTGAATACTGAATACTGAATACATGTGATTTCATGAATGTGTTTACTGTGTCCGATTTCCAAGGAATACATGAAACATGCAGCTCCCTCTAGACAATGCCTGCACTTGCAGACTTGCTGGCTGCTAACTTGCTAAGTGCTAATGTTAACGTGCCAACTGGTCTGTGTGGACCAATTCACGGTTAAGGATAAAGTCGGGTTGAGTTTAGATTTAAGGTAAAAAATATCCGACCCAATTCGAGACTAATAATATAATTTCTTTTAAAAAAATTTAAGGATGTATGTAATAATACCTCATATATATTTTTTATATTTAGGTCCTAAAAATGATTTTTTATTTATAATTTAGTCCTTAAAAATATTATTTTTAACAATTAAGTCCTTTAAAATTATTCTTTTTACAATTAAGGCCCTAAAATTGATTTTTTCCCTTGTATATAGGGTCGGGTCAGGTTCAAATTTAAAATATTTATTTTTGAGTTGGATTTAAAAAAAATAAAATTAAATTCAAGTTTAGAATAATTATTTTCGGATTAGATTTGGGTGGGTCAAAAAAATCAGACCCATGCCCATCCGTACCAATTCTACGTATGGTCTGATGAGCTAGGGCATTTGCTGAGATATTCGCCATATGGCGTCCCACAGCCCATTTCTAGCTCTGGATACGGCATGCTGTCTCCTCATCCTAAAAATCCGGGTAGTTCTGCGGTACGGCAGCCTAATATAAGGCTAATATACGATATTACCGGAAACATTATAAAGAAATACCGGAAACATCATAAGATATACCGGAAACATGATAAGATATACCAGAAACATGGATTTCGAAAGTATGAATACTTTCGAAATCAACATATCTAAAAGTATGGATACTTTCGAAAGTATGGATACTTTCGAAATCAACATATCCAAAAGTATCGATACTTTCGAAATCCATGTTTTCGGTATATCTTATCATGTTTCCGGTATATCTTATGATGTTTCCGGTATTTCTTTATGATATTTCCGGTAACGCCGTATATTAGCCGCATATTAGGCTGCCGCATGGTAGAAAAATCCTAAAAATCCAACCACCCTCCCAAAATAACATCTGTTACTATCAACAAGTACGTGTCATAAGAAGGAAGGTTCAAGTAAAAGTTTTCCTCAACTTCCAGCACTTAACAATAGCTCACTGCTTTTCATAACTCTCAACAAACACGCAAATACACAGTTCTCCATACGGTACCAACCGAAAATATTACACAACACATAAATTAAAATAAAAAAATGTTACACTTTTTGATAATATTTTATGTTGGTGATCTCACGACAGTATCGATACTTAAAGACAAATTTTGATATTTATAAAAACTTAAAATGTTATCATAAGTTATAAATATCGATACTCAGAGCTAAATTTCAATACTTAATTACCAACATAAAATATTATTAAAAATGTAACATTTTTAGGTTTTAAGTTTTGTATTTTTGTAAAATTTCTGATTGTTGCCGCAACTTAGACTAACCCACATCAACTCTGGATACAGGAAACCAAGTACTGCGCAGTACTTATGCTATAATTTTTTGTTAAATTGAATCCTATACTATTTTTTTATTTGAAAGTCTTAGACACTCTCCGTATTTTATTAAATCTTACTAGTAATTGTTGACTTGACAAAATAATCTAAAATTGTACTTTAAGAACCACAATAAAAATGTCTTTTAATTTAAAAAAGTACTTTACACTATCTTGGGCCTTTCACAATCTTACGAAGTTGGCCCTTCCCTTGGAGTTGAAGAGCCTTGCACAATGAATATGACAATTGACAAGTAGATCATTTAGTCAACCATCTGGAAAATTGATTTATTTCCATATTCGTTGCAGTCTCCCATCTAATGAATAATTGAGCTAGATTGGAATAGCTTCTTTAGATTAGGAGATTTTGTACATAGGGTTTAATCTCAACCGTTTAATCTTAACCATTGAATGCAGGAGTTTCAAGTAAAAATAGAGGATACCTCCACCTCATTTCATTACTTTAGTTTTGAGAAATACACAGAGCATTCACTCAAATATTCTTGCTTTCTTTTGTTAACCATTTCCTTTATACGCTTTTTTTGTTTCCACAAGAATCTAAGCAATCTTGCTTCGATCGTTTCAGGTTTACTTAGTCGTTACACCACTCAAAGGGTCTCTAAGGCTATACATTTTCGATCGTGAAATTCTACGAACATGACACTATATAAATTTCAACTTTTGAAAAATAGTTATAACTTGAAAATATCTGTTCTCTGTTACTTTTGGCATCAAAAACTAGTTTAAAAAACAATGAATAATGGGACCTAAATAAACAATCTTAATTAGTTCTAATGGAACTAACTGTTGCAATTTAATTTTTATTTTCAATCGAATTTAAATTTAAAAGATTAATGTTTGTAAGAGTAATTGTATGGCTTTTGTATTGAATAAGCCTGGTTTGGAACAAAACATGTCTTGCTGCTTGCAACAAAGAATAAAGTGGAATTGTAACTCCGGCTTTGGCTGAACACTGCTTTCCAACTTTGGCTTTGGCTCCACCATCAAAGTTTTAGTAGAAAATGAAACTAACGTATACAATCCGCTTGGTTCCAAAGAATAGAGGTTGTTTTCCTTTCATTAAAAAAAATGTTGAAGAAAATATTTTTGATTATAAAATTAGTAAATGGTTTTTAAAAAATAAAACGAAAATGAATGAAAATTTGAAAATATACTGTCACATCCCAAAAACCGGTCTAGTCGGAATTAAATTTCGGTGACCGAATATTTTTATCGATTAATTTATTTGATCTTATCTGAACCAATAAATATTATTTGGGGTAATTTATGATAGTTTATTATTATTATTATAAAAAAAAAAACAAAGAAAAGTGAACGGCAAGTGCAACCACTCCAATTGAATGAAGATAGGATTGAATTAGAGATAATAAAACAAATGCCACTATATGTGGCAAGGATTTAAAGAAAAAAATTAGAATTGTAAAAGTATGGCCGGCTACTTCATTATAAATAGGGAGTAGGTGAAGTGGTCCATATGTGGACAAAGTTTCAATTATTATTATTATTTGGTTTATTATTATTATTATTATTATTATTATTATTATTATATTTATATATTAAAAAGAAAGAAAGAAATGGAATACACGGCTATTCCACCTAAATATGTTAGGTTAAGCTTTTGAAATGGTGGAGTTTTATATTTATGCTTTCATCCGTTCATAAAAAAAAAAGAAATGGAGTGACCTAATTTAATTAGGTAAAGGATTTGAAATGGTGGCAACACCATTAGTATTAGTTAATGATTAATAAAGGGTGGGGGAATGAAGTTGAAAGCTTGTAAAATTGTATAAATAGGGGGCAAGGGATTGGGATATTCACGGCAAACAAAGGAAAGAAAGAAAGAAAGAAAGAAAGAAAGAAAGAAAGAAATAGTAGCATACGATCCAATGTTCGATTGGTAGTCCGATATTTTCGATATAGTAATATCGAATTCCTACCGATGATGGGGTAAGCTCAAATCTCTAGTTAGTTTAAGTTTCGGTATCGAGTTGATTAATATTTTTATATATATTTGATACTGTCTTATTGATTTTAATTGGTTATCATAGTACACGAGGTCAATTCGGAACAACCGTCAAGCCCAAGAAATAAAAATAAAGTACCGGTCTATCAAGGTGAGTGAAACAAATTAGAGTTGAGATTAGAGTCTCAACTATCTTTAATTTAATGTTAGTATTTATATTAAGCATGAAATTAGATTAATTAAAGGTTGGTAAAAGATAAGGGAAGAAAGAATAAGGAAATTCGGATTTATAAACTGTCCTGTAGAAAACTGCATTTTCGAGCATGTTAGAGTCATTTCTGGAAAAAGTGTTCTTCTACAAAGTTGTAGAGGACAAAATTTTACATGGAATAGAGGTATGATTTGCTCAAAAATGTTAAGTATAAGTCTCTGAATTGTTGTTATAAGTTGACGGGACTGAAACTGAATAGATTTGAAATCTGCTGGACTAAATTGTGAAATTCGAAATATTTAGGGGTTTAATTGATGCCAATAAATTCTGGAAAATTTATTAGAAACAGGAGATATATTGTAGGAATGAAAAATAAATAATTTAGTTTGAATTATATATCAATTGATAGCTTAAATATCATTAGAACACATAGAAGACCAAAATGGACTAGTTTGTAAGAATTGATAATTTGAGGACTTATATGTCCTGTTTTCATGGTTTCTGGAACATGATTATTATGTTAATATGTGAAGGTAAATATGGTTAAAATCTCAAGATTTATGGTGTAGTGAAACATAGGTTATAAATGCACTAAAGTCACAAATTAAGCATAGACAGATTATGTTTCTGAAAATGCCTTATGTTCAAGTAATAAACTGTATTAATAGGGAAATGATAAAATTATATGCCATACAGATTTATAAAGGTGTGTTTATAAGATTTCCAGAATGGTAAAGAACTCCTTATTTGGAGTTGTGAGTAAAAAGATATGAATTTTTGAGTAAGTAAATGTTATAAAAACAGGGTAACAGTTTGCCCCTAAATCTGCATCAACAGCGATTTTAGAAATTCATTATAAATTGTATAAGAAGAATTAAAAGCTATAATTTATATGGTTTAAAAGGTTATTCAGTCTAGTTTCGTTTAAAACAAACGAAATCAGATTTTGAGTTATAGAACATTTTATATAAATATTTCTTTAAGGACAATGCAAGCTGCCAAATGTAATAAATGATATATTTCTTTAATGTTTGGTTAGAAAAGATGTAGAAATGAAGGAGACCACAAAGTTGGAGAATAAGGAAAATGTCTATAAGCTTGGATTGAGGTGAGTGTAGATGCATTTGTCTCGGGTGACACGGTGTCATTCCGATCTTTGTTTTTATGTTCTGATATGTGATTGTAGTTGTGTCAAGGGATAGGCTCGGTGCCTTCCCGTTGCATTATTTATGATTATGTTTGCATTTGTTAAGGGCTCACGTAGAGCAACTATGCTCGAATGGAAAATTTGGTAAGTGCCTTGCATTACTTTGATATGATCGAATATGACAATGAAATGCTACATGATATGGAGCTACGGCTCATCTTGTTATTTCATATGATATGATATGATTTGAAAATCATGGACTATGTGAATTTGTGTGTAATTATGGACGTTGGATACAATTGGCATGCCATAGGATTATTCGAGCTCACCATGTAAGGGAGGACTACGGTCCAGGGCTACGGCCTATATGTGGGAGATAAAAGGATGGAAGTGTAAGGGATATATGGAGCTACGGCTCAGGGCTACGGCTCATTATTGATTCATGATATGGTGTACAGGGAATTCGCGTATCCAATGGTACCAATATATTATGTGTTTGATACGTATGCTATGTTATGATCATGATATGACATTATATAAGAGATACATGGAGCTACGGCTCGGGGCTACGGCTCATTACTGATTCATGATATGGTGTACAGGGAACCCGCGTATCCAATGGTACCAATATATTATGTGTTTTATACGTTATGCTATGTTATGATCATGATATGATATTATGCTTTGTTATGAATATGAAGTATGCCATGTTATTGCATTATGATCATTTTTGGAAGCATGCTACATGACATAACATGTTCATTCATTGTCATTGGCTACCTCACTTAGACTATGTAAGTCTAATGCATTCATTGCATAACATTTCAGGTTAAGGAAAGTAACAGATCGAGATCGAGATTAGTTGGAAGGTTGGCAAGTCACTACAATTAAAGAGTAATGTGTTTTGTCCTTATGAACTCCTAGTATGGTGGCAAAGTAGTTAAAGTAATTATACTAATCTTGTGGGCCTACTATTGTGAAATTTTGCCTATGTTTTATATAAAGTTTTAAAGCTATATAGACTATTAAGTTAGTAATAAAATTGACATAATTGATAGTAAAACATTGATTAAAGGACTCTATGATTTTTGTGAGTTGTTAGGCTCATTTAAATATGTAAAGAATTTTAGTAAGATAATAAAAAGAAATAGATTTGAATATTTTACAAAATAGTCACTAAATATTGCATCGTCTAATCATATAGGTAAATGACCTCAGTTAGTAATGAGATTTTCCGGGCTAATAACTAGTAAGTTTAATTTCAGTATAATATCACGAATTTCAGATAAGGACCCCTAATTTGTAAAAATTACAATTTAGTCCCTAAGTTTGAAAAAGTTTAAAATTGACCCCAATTTGAGTAAGTTGTTAATAAGTTAAGTGTTACGTCTTAAAAGAGATTAATAAAATAATCCGAAATATGTTATGTCACTAAAAGATTTATGTCTCCGATCTCCGTTATATTTTTCGGTAGCGCTCTCCGACCCGGTTCTCTACCAGGCCGGGAAGGGGGTGTTACATTAGTGGTATCAGAGCTAGAGTTTAGTCGGTTCTGGACTAAACTTAAGTATGTTTGTATTGTGTGTTAAGTTACTTTGCCACCTAGGAGTTATTTATTGAGTATTGTGACTTGCCGATTAATCCGATCTCTTTATGTTTAGATGTCTAAGTTCAGTCAAGCTCGTATAGATGATCCCGAAATAGCCGAGTATTGGTTAGACAATACTTTAAGGATTTTTGATAAGCAATTAAGATGATCGGATGAACATAAGCTTGAATGCGCTCTTGCGTTGAAGCCTTACAGTGATGGGAGACTATCATCCTTACCGTCTCCGAGGAAACCGTGAGTTGAGAATTTTTCTTGAAAGAGTTCCATAATGAGTACATAAGTATCAGATGTTTATCGTAGGGCTCAACGATGAGTTACGACCCATGTTTACAGCGTTATACATTAAAAATTTCTAAGATCTCGTAAATAGAGTCAAAGCTATGGAAGTAGCGAAGAGAGCTTAGAAAGTTAGTAAATTTAATAAGTCTGAAAAGAAATCAAGACATGAGAATTACTAAGTGCAATTTTTGTCAACGACGACATGAAGGACAATGTCGTAAAAAAAAAATTAGGAAAGGAGAATTCCTCATCTCTAGAAGATTCTAATTCCGAAGAGTGCTCGGATGAACAATCCGAAGCTACAAGTAAGAATTCGAGGACGAATTCTTTTCTAAGGGGGGGAGAGTTGTCACATCCCAAAAACCGGTCTAGTCGGAATTAAATTCCGGTGACCGAATATTTTTATCGATTAATTTATTTGATCTTATCTGAACCAATAAATATTATTTGGGGTAATTTATGATAGTTTATTATTATTATTATAAAAAAAACAAAGAAAAGTGGACGGCAAGTGCAACCACTCCAATTGAATGAAGATAGGATTGAATTAGAGATAATAAAACAAATGCCACTATATGTGGCAAGGATTTAAAGAAAAAAATTAGAATTGTAAAAGTATGGCCGGCTACTTCATTATAAATAGGGAGTAGGTGAAGTGGTCCATATGTGGACAAAGTTTCAATTATTATTATTATTTGGTTTATTATTATTATTATTATTATTATTATTATTATTATTATTATTATTATATTTATATATTAAAAAGAAAGAAAGAAATGGAATACACGGCTATTCCACCTAAATATGTTAGGTTAAGCTTTTGAAATGGTGGAGTTTTATATTTATGCTTTCATCCGTTCATAAAAAAAAAAGAAATGGAGTGACCTAATTTAATTAGGTAAAGGATTTGAAATGGTGGCAACACCATTAGTATTAGTTAATGATTAATAAAGGGGTGGGGGAATGAAGTTGAAAGCTTGTAAAATTGTATAAATAGGGGGCAAGGGATTGGGATATTCACGGCAAACAAAGGAAAGAAAGAAAGAAAGAAAGAAAGAAATAGTAGCATACGATCCAATGTTCGATTGGTAGTCCGATATTTTCGATATAGTAATATCGAATTCCTACCGATGACGGGGTAAGCTCAAATCTCTAGTTAGTTTAAGTTTCGGTATCGAGTTGATTAATATTTTTATATATATTCGATACTGTCTTATTGATTTTAATTGGTTATCATAGTACACGAGGTCAATTCGGAACAACCGTCAAGCCCAAGAAATAAAAATAAAGTACCGGTCTATCAAGGTGAGTGAAACAAATTAGAGTTGAGATTAGAGTCTCAACTATCTTTAATTTTATGTTAGTATTTATATTAAGCATGAAATTAGATTAATTAAAGGTTGGTAAAAGATAAGGGAAGAAAGAATAAGGAAATTCGGATTTATAAACTGTCCTGTAGAAAACTGCATTTTCGAGCATGTTAGAGTCATTTCTGGAAAAAGTGTTCTTCTACAAAGTTGTAGAGGACAAAATTTTACATGGAATAGATGTATGATTTGCTCAAAAATGTTAAGTATAAGTCTCTGAATTGTTGTTATAAGTTGACGGAACTGAAACTGAATAGATTTGAAATCTGCTGGACTAAATTGTGAAATTCGAAATATTTAGGGGTTTAATTGATGCCAATAAATTCTGGAAAATTTATTAGAAACAGGAGATATATTGTAGGAATGAAAAATAAATAATTTAGTTTGAATTATATATCAATTGATAGCTTAAATATCATTAGAACACATAGAAGACCAAAATGGACTAGTTTGTAAGAATTGATAATTTGAGGACTTATATGTCCTGTTTTCATGGTTTCTGGAACATGATTATTATGTTAATATGTGAAGGTAAATATGGTTAAAATCTCAAGATTTATGGTGTAGTGAAACATAGGTTATAAATGCACTAAAGTCACAAATTAAGCATAGACAGATTATGTTTCTGAAAATGCCTTATGTTCAAGTAATAAACTGTATTAATAGGGAAATGATAAAATTATATGCCATACAGAGTTATAAAGGTGTGTTTATAAGATTTCCAGAATGGTAAAGAACTCCTTATTTGGAGTTGTGAGTAAAAAGATATGAATTTTTGAGTAAGTAAATGTTATAAAAACAGGGTAACAGTTTGCCCCTAAATCTGCATCAACAGCGATTTTAGAAATTCATTATAAATTGTATAAGAAGAATTAAAAGCTATAATTTATATGGTTTAAAAGGTTATTCAGTCTAGTTTCGTTTAAAACAAACGAAATCAGATTTTGAGTTATAGAACATTTTATATAAATATTTCTTTAAGGACAATGCAAGCTGCCAAATGTAATAAATGATATATTTCTTTAATGTTTGGTTAGAAAAGATGTAGAAATGAAGGAGACCACAAAGTTGGAGAATAAGGAAAATGTCTATAAGCTTGGATTGAGGTGAGTGTAGATGCATTTGTCTCGGGTGACACGGTGTCATTCCGATCTTTGTTTTTATGTTCTGATATGTGATTGTAGTTGTGTCAAGGGATAGGCTCGGTGCCTTCCCGTTGCATTATTTATGATTATGTTTGCATTTGTTAAGGGCTCACGTAGAGCAACTATGCTCGAATGGAAAATTTGGTAAGTGCCTTGCATTACTTTGATATGATCGAATATGACAATGAAATGCTACATGATATGGAGCTACGGCTCATCTTGTTATTTCATATGATATGATATGATTTGAAAATCATGGACTATGTGAATTTGTGTGTAATTATGGACGTTGGATACAATTGGCATGCCATAGGATTATTCGAGCTCACCATGTAAGGGAGGACTACGGTCCAGGGCTACGGCCTATATGTGGGAGATAAAAGGATGGAAGTGTAAGGGATATATGGAGCTACGGCTCAGGGCTACGGCTCATTATTGATTCATGATATGGTGTACAGGGAATTCGCGTATCCAATGGTACCAATATATTATGTGTTTGATACGTATGCTATGTTATGATCATGATATGACATTATATAAGAGATACATGGAGCTACGGCTCGGGGCTACGGCTCATTACTGATTCATGATATGGTGTACAGGGAACCCGCGTATCCAATGGTACCAATATATTATGTGTTTTATACGTTATGCTATGTTATGATCATGATATGATATTATGCTTTGTTATGAATATGAAGTATGCCATGTTATTGCATTATGATCATTTTTGGAAGCATGCTACATGACATAACATGTTCATTCATTGTCATTGGCTACCTCACTTAGACTATGTAAGTCTAATGCATTCATTGCATAACATTTCAGGTTAAGGAAAGTAACAGATCGAGATCGAGATTAGTTGGAAGGTTGGCAAGTCACTACAATTAAAGAGTAATGTGTTTTGTCCTTATGAACTCCTAGTATGGTGGCAAAGTAGTTAAAGTAATTATACTAATCTTGTGGGCCTACTATTGTGAAATTTTGCCTATGTTTTATATAAAGTTTTAAAGCTATATAGACTATTAAGTTAGTAATAAAATTGACATAATTGATAGTAAAACATTGATTAAAGGACTCTATGATTTTTGTGAGTTGTTAGGCTCATTTAAATATGTAAAGAATTTTAGTAAGATAATAAAAAGAAATAGATTTGAATATTTTACAAAATAGTCACTAAATATTGCATCGTCTAATCATATAGGTAAATGACCTCAGTTAGTAATGAGATTTTCCGGGCTAATAACTAGTAAGTTTAATTTCAGTATAATATCACGAATTTCAGATAAGGACCCCTAATTTGTAAAAATTACAATTTAGTCCCTAAGTTTGAAAAAGTTTAAAATTGACCCCAATTTGAGTAAGTTGTTAATAAGTTAAGTGTTACGTCTTAAAAGAGATTAATAAAATAATCCGAAATATGTTATGTCACTAAAAGATTTATGTCTCCGATCTCCGTTATATTTTTCGGTAGCGCTCTCCGACCCGGTTCTCTACCAGGCCGGGAAGGGGGTGTTACATTAGTGGTATCAGAGCTAGAGTTTAGTCGGTTCTGGACTAAACTTAAGTATGTTTGTATTGTGTGTTAAGTTACTTTGCCACCTAGGAGTTATTTATTGAGTATTGTGACTTGCCGATTAATCCGATCTCTTTATGTTTAGATGTCTAAGTTCAGTCAAGCTCGTATAGATGATCCCGAAATAGCCGAGTATTGGTTAGACAATACTTTAAGGATTTTTGATAAGCAATTAAGATGATCGGATGAACATAAGCTTGAATGCGCTCTTGCGTTGAAGCCTTACAGTGATGGGAGACTATCATCCTTACCGTCTCCGAGGAAACCGTGAGTTGAGAATTTTTCTTGAAAGAGTTCCATAATGAGTACATAAGTATCAGATGTTTATCGTAGGGCTCAACGATGAGTTACGACCCATGTTTACAGCGTTATACATTAAAAATTTCTAAGATCTCGTAAATAGAGTCAAAGCTATGGAAGTAGCGAAGAGAGCTTAGAAAGTTAGTAAATTTAATAAGTCTGAAAAGAAATCAAGACATGAGAATTACTAAGTGCAATTTTTGTCAACGACGACATGAAGGACAATGTCGTAAAAAAAAATTAGGAAAGGAGAATTCCTCATCTCTAGAAGATTATAATTCCGAAGAGTGCTCGGATGAACAATCCGAAGCTACAAGTAAGAATTCGAGGACGAATTCTTTTCTAAGGGGGGGAGAGTTGTCACATCCCAAAAACCGGTCTAGTCGGAATTAAATTCCGGTGACCGAATATTTTTATCGATTAATTTATTTGATCTTATCTGAACCAATAAATATTATTTGGGGTAATTTATGATAGTTTATTATTATTATTATAAAAAAAACAAAGAAAAGTGGACGGCAAGTGCAACCACTCCAATTGAATGAAGATAGGATTGAATTAGAGATAATAAAACAAATGCCACTATATGTGGCAAGGATTTAAAGAAAAAAATTAGAATTGTAAAAGTATGGCCGGCTACTTCATTATAAATAGGGAGTAGGTGAAGTGGTCCATATGTGGACAAAGTTTCAATTATTATTATTATTTGGTTTATTATTATTATTATTATTATTATTATTATATTTATATATTAAAAAGAAAGAAAGAAATGGAATACACGGCTATTCCACCTAAATATGTTAGGTTAAGCTTTTGAAATGGTGGAGTTTTATATTTATGCTTTCATCCGTTCATAAAAAAAAAAGAAATGGAGTGACCTAATTTAATTAGGTAAAGGATTTGAAATGGTGGCAACACCATTAGTATTAGTTAATGATTAATAAAGGGGTGGGGGAATGAAGTTGAAAGCTTGTAAAATTGTATAAATAGGGGGCAAGGGATTGGGATATTCACGGCAAACAAAGGAAAGAAAGAAAGAAAGAAAGAAAGAAATAGTAGCATACGATCCAATGTTCGATTGGTAGTCCGATATTTTCGATATAGTAATATCGAATTCCTACCGATGACGGGGTAAGCTCAAATCTCTAGTTAGTTTAAGTTTCGGTATCGAGTTGATTAATATTTTTATATATATTCGATACTGTCTTATTGATTTTAATTGGTTATCATAGTACACGAGGTCAATTCGGAACAACCGTCAAGCCCAAGAAATAAAAATAAAGTACCGGTCTATCAAGGTGAGTGAAACAAATTAGAGTTGAGATTAGAGTCTCAACTATCTTTAATTTTATGTTAGTATTTATATTAAGCATGAAATTAGATTAATTAAAGGTTGGTAAAAGATAAGGGAAGAAAGAATAAGGAAATTCGGATTTATAAACTGTCCTGTAGAAAACTGCATTTTCGAGCATGTTAGAGTCATTTCTGGAAAAAGTGTTCTTCTACAAAGTTGTAGAGGACAAAATTTTACATGGAATAGATGTATGATTTGCTCAAAAATGTTAAGTATAAGTCTCTGAATTGTTGTTATAAGTTGACGGGACTGAAACTGAATAGATTTGAAATCTGCTGGACTAAATTGTGAAATTCGAAATATTTAGGGGTTTAATTGATGCCAATAAATTCTGGAAAATTTATTAGAAACAGGAGAGATATTGTAGGAATGAAAAATAAATAATTTAGTTTGAATTATATATCAATTGATAGCTTAAATATCATTAGAACACATACAAGACCAAAATGGACTAGTTTGTAAGAATTGATAATTTGAGGACTTATATGTCCTGTTTTCATGGTTTCTGGAACATGATTATTATGTTAATATGTGAAGGTAAATATGGTTAAAATCTCAAGATTTATGGTGTAGTGAAACATAGGTTATAAATGCACTAAAGTCACAAATTAAGCATAGACAGATTATGTTTCTGAAAATGCCTTATGTTCAAGTAATAAACTGTATTAATAGGGAAATGATAAAATTATATGCCATACAGAGTTATAAAGGTGTGTTTATAAGATTTCCAGAATGGTAAAGAACTCCTTATTTGGAGTTGTGAGTAAAAAGATATGAATTTTTGAGTAAGTAAATGTCATAAAAACAGGGTAACAGTTTGCCCCTAAATCTGCATCAACAGCGATTTTAGAAATTCATTATAAATTGTATAAGAAGAATTAAAAGCTATAATTTATATGGTTTAAAAGGTTATTCAGTCTAGTTTCGTTTAAAACAAACGAAATCAGATTTTGAGTTATAGAACATTTTATATAAATATTTCTTTAAGGACAATGCAAGCTGCCAAATGTAATAAATGATATATTTCTTTAATGTTTGGTTAGAAAAGATGTAGAAATGAAGGAGACCACAAAGTTGGAGAATAAGGAAAATGTCTGTAAGCTTGGATTGAGGTGAGTGTAGATGCATTTGTCTCGGGTGACACGGTGTCATTCCGATCTTTGTTTTTATGTTCTGATATGTGATTGTAGTTGTGTCAAGGGATAGGCTCGGTGCCTTCCCGTTGCATTATTTATGATTATGTTTGCATTTGTTAAGGGCTCACGTAGAGCAACTATGCTCGAATGGCAAATTTGGTAAGTGCCTTGCATTACTTTGATATGATCGAATATGACAATGAAATGCTACATGATATGGAGCTACGGCTCATCTTGTTATTTCATATGATATGATATGATTTGAAAATCATGGACTATGTGAATTTGTGTGTAATTATGGACGTTGGATACAATTGGCATGCCATAGGATTATTCGAGCTCACCATGTAAGGGAGGACTACAGTCCAGGGCTACGGCCTATATGTGGGAGATAAAAGGATGGAAGTGTAAGGGATATATGGAGCTACGGCTCAGGGCTACGGCTCATTATTGATTCATGATATGGTGTACAGGGAATCCGCGTATCCAATGGTACCAATATATTATGTGTTTGATACGTATGCTATGTTATGATCATGATATGACATTATATAAGAGATACATGGAGCTACGGCTCGGGGCTACGGCTCATTACTGATTCATGATATGGAGTACAGGGAACCCGCGTATCCAATGGTACCAATATATTATGTGTTTTATACGTTATGCTATGTTATGATCATGATATGATATTATGCTTTGTTATGAATATGAAGTATGCCATGTTATTGCATTATGATCATTTTTGGAAGCATGCTACATGACATAACATGTTCATTCATTGTCATTGGCTACCTCACTTAGACTATGTAAGTCTAATGCATTCATTGCATAACATTTCAGGTTAAGGAAAGTAACAGATCGAGATCGAGAATAGTTGGAAGGTTGGCAAGTCACTACAATTAAAGAGTAATGTGTTTTGTCCTTATGAACTCCTAGTATGGTGGCAAAGTAGTTAAAGTAATTATACTAATCTTGTGGGCCTACTATTGTGAAATTTTGCCTATGTTTTATATAAGGTTTTAAAGCTATATAGACTATTAAGTTAGTAATAAAATTGACATAATTGATAGTAAAACATTGATTAAAGGACTCTATGATTTTTGTGAGTTGTTAGGCTCATTTAAATATGTAAAGAATTTTAGTAAGATAATAAAAAGAAATAGATTTGAATATTTTACAAAATAGTCACTAAATATTGCATCGTCTAATCAGATAGGTAAATGACCTCAGTTAGTAATGAGATTTTACGGGCTAATAACTAGTAAGTTTAATTTCAGTATAATATCACGAATTTCAGATAAGGACCCCTAATTTGTAAAAATTACAATTTAGTCCCTAAGTTTGAAAAAGTTTAAAATTGACCCCAATTTGAGTAAGTTGTTAATAAGTTAAGTGTTACGTCTTAAAAGAGATTAATAAAATAATCCGAAATATGTTATGTCACTAAAAGATTTATGTCTCCGATCTCCGTTATATTTTTCGGTAGCGCTCTCCGACCCGGTTCTCTACCAGGCCGGGAAAGGGGTGTTACATATACAAAATATGTTTTTCATTAAAAATGTTTTAGAAAAGTGGAAAAGATGTAAACAAGGTTTTTAAATTTTAACTTTGTTTAACTCGGATTTGAATCCTTCAAATAACAATATTTTTATTGATTTTAAAATTTTGATTGATTTAATCATATTTTATTTTATATATTATTATAATAATACTTTTCTAGTAATTATATTTTAATTTAATTATTCAATAATTATTTGTTATTTTTTTTAAAAATCGGATACCAAAAATAATTTCAGTATTTTATTTTTTAAAAATAAATTTTTATTTCTATTAACTAAACACGTTTTTTAAATTTCTGAAAATTGAAAGTGAAAATTATTTCCTAAAAATGAAAAAAAAAATAAAACTAAAAATTATTTTCTATAACTAAATGATTTATTTTTCTTTCAGTGTTGAATGAAACGGTAATATAGAGTTATATTTTGATACACAAGCTGTGTAAAAAAATTACACAATCATTCTATAAAATTTAAAACCTAAATCTCAAACACTAGCACCCTAAACCCTAAACCTTAAACTCTAAATTCTAACCATAAACCTTAAATTCTATACCCTACACAAAACGATTTATACTCTAAAATTTAAGGGTAAACTACTCCAATGACCATCCAACTATGGGTCGCGACCTGTTTTGACCACCCAACTAAAACAATTCAAAATTCGACCACCCAACTATTTAAATAGACCTATTTTGACCACCGACCGTTAAAATTTAACAGAAATGTGACGTGAATGTTAAAGTAAATTTTGTATAATTACACATTTAGTCCTTATTAGTTACCTATTATACCAATTTAATCATGATTTTAATTTAAATAAATAAAATTAGTAAACCAACCAGGTGACGACACATGTCATCACCCGATTGGATATTAGTGTTTTTTCTCCAGTCTGTGCTTTGGTTACTATTTTGGTGTAAGTTGTGTAGTTTCCATGCAGTGTGGATCTGTCACCTTGACGCTTTGCTGCTACTTTGCTTACACTATTACGTTTCCTCCCGTTACAAGGGCTTGGCTTCTCTGTTCTTGACCCACACCAAACAGCAAAATTAAAGTTAAAGTTGAAACACCAAACATTTACTTATATTATATCCGATAATGAGCTAAGGGAAATGGGTTTCAAAAGCATGGACGAAATATCAGTTGTTGTTCCATCAAGGTTCGGGGACCAACGCAGCACACTGCTGGACCAGTTCGAGAGGCTTTCCTTCGAGATACACCTTAACCAAGCCATACTGGCTCGGAGCCTGTCCGAGCCAACCGCGTCTAAAAGGTCCCACTACTGCTCACAGGTTCAAGCTCCGGTGGCTGCAAATGGTCGGAAGGGGCGTCGTGGGTCAGGTTTCAACAGGGTGTTGAAGAAGTTGCTGAAGCCAATTCTTGGTTGGAAAGGGAATGGTGGGAAAAAAACAGTGGCTGACCCAAAGGATCCATCGTCATGGAAATCTTTTAGCAGATCTCTACGGTTCTGATGAAATGTAAAACAAATTTGGTGTTTATTCATTTTAGACATCCATGTTAATGTTATAGAGTTTTTTCTTTGGAAAATGGTTATCAATCAGTTTTCTTATTCATTAGACAAATCATATGTTAAGAAATCATATACCACAAACGGGGACGAGTCGAGATTGAACTATGAGGTTTGAAATGAATAGAACTTTAAAAATGATTAAATTATAAAATTAAGGAAATTAAGATTTAATTTCACCAATTTAAAATTTAAAAATTTTAAAAAATAATTAAACTAGAAAAAATAAAAATCGATACTTAATTTCATTAATTTTAACTGACATGGTTTTAAAAACAATAAACTAAAAAAATTATAAGAAAGACAACGACTTAATTGTAATAGTATTGGCAAATGCCCCTCCCACCCTCCACGTGGCTCCGCCTTTGACCACAATCATGATTCGATCCAAAGTAACAAAGAGAGTACTTTGAAACTCTATCTACCCCTTTCTACAAACTGAACTGATGATGGTCAAATTGCATTAACTTCCCTCTTGAACGACCACAGCAACGCTGCCGTGCTGATGATCACCGGATTGATCTTCCGGTAATCACCGGGCGGTGACTTCCGGTGATGCCTCGGGGTTCTCTATACAATGTTCCAGTAACGAAATCCGACAATACGGGCATGATGAGTGTGACACCAGCCATGTATCGATGCACCTTACATGGAATCCATGGTTACATTTCGGCAACAATCTAACCTTTTCCCCATCTTCAAACTCTCCAAGGCAAATGGGGCACTCGGTGGACGTAAACCTCAAGCCGGTCCCGAAAACAGCCACCGGTATCTGCTCCAAATCTCGTTTCTTAAGCCCCGATGTCGCCAGACTAGCCACCGTCGATTGTTCTCGAGTGTCCGGGGAAAGCCTACGGCTGCAACGCCGAGCACAACGCACCATTGAGTTCAATACCAAGGCAAAGACCAAAACACATAGAAGAGATGCCAATATAAGCACCATGTTGGTGTCGAAATCGTTGTCGCTAAAGTAAGAATCGAGAGTTCCGTTCCCATATTTCGGCTGTGGCAAGCTCACTTCCGTCCCAAGCAGGCGTCGCGGTTGCATTTTTTTTTCACGGCTGCAGCTGGTGAAGAAGATCGGAATCTTCCAATCCAATAGCCTAAATATGGGGCTGAAATGAACAATTGTAGCGTGCAGTGGGGTTGGTGTTTCAACTTTCAACAAATCCATGGGCGTACTTGAAAAGGAAGATACAATTATGGCAGCTTTGCTTTAGGTTACCTAATCATGAATGGGGGCAATTTGAAAACCCGACTTATGGAGGTTGACTCTAAGTGTAAATTTTGATATCTCCTCCATTGATGGAATCAATTAATCGGTTAATGAGTTAGAAACGCGTAGCTATACTGAAAAAAATCTTGTGTTGTGGATGAAAGGGGCATAAATTATACCAAATTGGTTAAAAAAACATAAACTCTCGTGAGGGGAGAGATTGGTGTGTGGTGACTGTGGAGTGGATTAGGATTGTCGGGTTTGATATTTGATGAGAGTGGGGCTTCCTTGTTGGTTTCGTTGAATTTGAGGTTACATCAAATTAATACATATGCTTTCAACCACTTTGCAAACCTCACTATTTTATTTTTGGCAAATGACAAAAAATGCTTCCAACATTTGCTTATTTTATCATTTGGTCTTTTATTTTTTTGGTCTAAATATGCTCCCAATGCTTTAATTTAGTCTAAATATACCTCCAACATTTTCAATTTGGTCCAATATGCCCCTGTTAGATGGAAAATGTCAGTCAACTGACTGTCAACGGTTGATGCTGACTGAATTTTTCACGTGTTAAGATTTGCTAATATGTCAACATTATATTTTCCATGTATCGTCATCAGATTCGACCACGTGTCAGCATGATAGTCTGCCACGTGTCACCACAAAGAAGGGTATAACAAAATTCTTAAAAAAATCTGACGTGGCATTTGCCACGTCAGCATATCGTAACACAAGGGGCATATTTAGACCAAATTAAAACATTGTGGGTATATTTAGACCAAAAGAAAGAATAGGAGACTAAATAACAAAACATGCAAACATTGGGAGCATCTTTTTGTCATTTTGCCTTTTATTTTTAATGCTTAATACAGTTTGGTAATGGAAAAGCAATATTGAAGCTTTATTGCATTATTTTTAACAGATTTAATTTTAAAAAATAAAATGTAAACAACTTCTTTAACCAACAAAATTTTACACATTTAAACAAAAAAAAGGAGTTATAAAAAGAGAAAATAGTCTATAATGATATTTTTTAAAACTAAATTAAGCTTTTTATTACTTGGGGAGAAGGATGGGGCTATTTTCCTCAAATATCTTATTTTTTAAAATTATTTACGATTCGTATGTTTTTTTAGACAAAGTGAAGTGTTATGCTTTTTTATATTAAGCTTTATTGCAATATGCAAGTAATAATAGAGAAATTAAAAGCTATTGTTTTTAAGGCGGATTTTCGCAAGGCCTACGACACTGCACGTTAGAATTTTTTATTGTTCATAATGAAGCAAATGAGGTTCGGCAAACGATGGTGCTCTTGGATATTGTCTTGTATCTCCTCTGCTTGAATATCGATATTGGTCAATGGGTCGCCAACTAATTTTTTTTCCATTAAACGTGGGCTTCGACAGGGCTGCCCACTCTCTCCAATGCTATTTAATTTGATTGCCGAGACTCTTAGTGCTATACTTCGCAAGGCAGCTGAATCAGGTATGTTCCAAGGTGTTAAAATCAAAGACAACATGAAGGCAGTAACACACCTACAGTTCGCCGATGACCTTATTATTTTCAGCGGTGCAAGTGAAACATAGGTAAATAATATTATTTGTATGCTCAGAGGTTTTGAGTTAGCATCAGAGTTGAAACTTAATTTAAATAAGTCAAGGCTGATTAGGATTGATCTAGATGAATCAGTTACTCAAATGTGGGCTTCTAATATTCGTTGCAAATGTGAAAGTATGTCTAGCACTTGTAACACACGTGTTTTGGGGTTAGGAGTTAGTCGGGTTAGTGGTCCGAGTCAGTAGAATTAAATTAAATTTTTTTGGCCATGACATTAGTTAATTGAAATATAAAATAAAGGGGAAGGAACACTTTGGTGATTTTACCCAAAAGAATTTTAAAAGGAAGACAACTTTTAAATAAGCTAAAAAGAACAAAAAAATGGTCTTCCTTTCTTCCCCAAACGTGAAAAGCCCCAAACCTCTCTAAAACCACCAAGTTACTATTCCATTGATTTTCAACTCCATTCCAAGGCTATTTTGAGAGGTAAAAACATTTTCTAACTCTTCTCTTCATCCTCTATCTACTCATGGTCAAAGATTTTAAAACTACCCACTTTTGAAAAGTTAGGGTTTAGTAAAAATTTGAGTTTTTATGGAGATTTTCAAGTTGTTTTGAAATGTAATGTTGGGTTTTAGTTTATTTACCTTATAATGAACATAATATGTTAAAATGGTTGGGTTTTGGTGAAAACCCGAAATGGATTCTTGAAGCAATTTTTGAGATGTCTAAAACTTGATTTTTGGTGGGTTTTAGGTTGAAATTAAAGGGCTGATGGTTTATGTATGTTAGAAGTATGTTTTGGGACCATTTGGGGGTCATTTGGATGATTGAAAATGGAATTTTCAGCTAGGGTTTGAAGGAGCACTAAAATGGGTATATTTGGGGATTAATTTGATTTGGAAATTTGGTTGAAGTTAGATTGGGCTCAAGAGTTGAGTGTTGACTGAATTTTAGCATTGATTGGGAATAATGATTGTGTTTTTTATTGGCTAGAAGCAAGAGGAGACGTTGGAGAAGCATTGGGATCGAATCCGGGCTTGTAGGAGACTTGCTTTGGTTGCTAAGGAAGGGTGGTGAGTAACTTTAAATGTGTTTTAAAGTTTGGTTCGAGTGTGTGTAGTGTGTGAGTTGAAATGTGCTTGGTAGGCCATTTCTATGTGAATTAAAGTTGTTAATTTAGCTATTGATTTCCATTATATGCTATTGTGGTTGCCTATTTATGCTCTTGTGATATGTGGTTGTTTTGCAAATGTATATCATGATATGTATATGTGATGAGCATGAGATGTGGTTGATGGGTATATGATGTGGTAAATGAAAATTGGCACTAATTAACTTATCGGGTGTAAATGATCGATCATTAGGATTAGTGTGCACACAAATTGAGTCAAAACGTATGTGGCCTTGACGGCGTTGAGTCATCAAGGAGGAGTACGATGATGTAATATTCCACCAGAAGCTTATATTATATTCTACGAGATGATGAGTAGAATTCCATCCGTAGGGCATGTGGCGATGAGTGGAATCTCGTCCATACAAGGTTCGGTGATGAGTGTAATCCCACCGAGGTAATGTGAATGTTGAGATTAAATCCGCACATCCGGGTAGTCTAATAGTGGCCAATTGAATTTTTTCTTATACTTGTGTTGCATGACATTGATATGAGATGTTTGAGCTTAGTATGATGTAAGATGCCATATTATGCCACTTGAAAGACTAGCTAGGTCTACTTGTCACTTTACCTATGCATGATAGAAATGAGAATTAGGGAATACATGCTTGAACCCTGCATTGTTGGTGTTTTCGGTTTTAGAGCATCCTCACTAAGCTTATAGCTTACGCTCTCATTTTCAACAATGCAGATCATTAGTGTGGTGTTAGCTCGGAGCAAGGCAAGAAGGGCTTTCCAAGTTTTTGTTGCTCAAGTACGGTTAACAATTATGTAGTAGTTTAGCAATGTGGCAAGGGTGTTTTGTATGAGCTATGTACGACTCATTTATGGGTTGATGTTTTGGATTGACTTTGGTTTGTAAAGCATGATATGCCTTGATGAATGTTTGTGTGTGTTGGCATGCATTTAGGTGTCTAGGTTGCCTTGTTGGTGGGTGCAAACCTCATATGTGTTAACTTATGGCTTTTGACCCTTTTGAGCTTTCATGTATGACCACATATGCTAGATTTGCCCTTTTGTTTGAATGCCATGTATGGATGCCTTGCTAGTGGTTTTGATTGCTTCCCTTGGTTGTTGTATGTTGCTTAAATGTTTGTACGTGCATAGGGGAGTCCAATAATGCATTTAGAGTTGTGTTTGAGGTCACCAAGTTAAAATTTGTGGAATTGCAGTGCAGGGCGTATCAATACGCCCAAGGGCCGTATCGATACGGCCTTGCCCAAAGGTCACAGTTTTAGCTGGGCGTATCGATACACGGGGGTGTATCGATACGGTCCCAACTCTCTGGAATTCAGTAAGTGCCAGGCATATCGATACCCTGGGGGTACCGATACCCTCCCAACTCACTGGAATTTTGAGAAATGGGGACGAGTAGGGCGTACCGATACGGGGTTTACGCGTACCGATACGATCCTACTTCGTTGACTAAGGAAAGTTGACCAAGAAGGGCGTATCAATACGCTCGAGGGCTGTATCGATACAGTCTTCCCAGAGTTGACTATCTGGGTTGACCTGGTTAGGGCGTATCGATACCCTTAATTGGTGTACCGATACGGCCTGCCCTATAAGCTTAAAATGGACTGTAATGTGTGGTTGTGGTTCGAATGTGTTTATCTTATGGATGTTTTCCGCTATCGTGATCACTTAGGATTTAATACGCCTCTAGTCAAGATTAAAATGAAAGAAAAAAATAGGGTTGCTAACCGAGGGGGAGCCTTAACGGGTTTCGCCTCGGTTTTCCCCGTGTGGCCCATTCAGACCGGTCATCCGGCCAGACCGGGACGAGGGGGTTACATTTGTTGGTATCAGAGCCTGAGGTTACCGAGACCTCGGGCTGGTAAGTGAGGTAAGCTTGATGTGCTAAGTAATTGTATTGTTCGATGCATGCCTAGCCATGAATTTTTGATATTTGACTGTTCGTATGATGTTTTGAAGCATGAATTGTTGCGTCTGGTGTAGAGTGTGTGCCCATTGCTACTATTACTTAATTTAAAAAAAATGGTAAAGGGAGTACTTGAGCACTATTAGACTCTTGCTTTGGCTAATGTAATCCCTATTTGTTTGTTGTTGTAGTTATTACCTTGCTAGCTGTACCATGAGACCACGTGGGAGGCCTAGGATGGTTCGACCGGAACCACGGGCAGAGGCTCCGGGAGTTGAGCCCGTAGTTAGAGTGAAGGCCCAAGTGAGAGAGCCTGTGGTTGGAGTTGGAGCTCCTCCACCACCTCCACCACCACCACCTCCTCCACCGGGAGAATGAGGCGAGGCCGGGGCCGAAAGAGAGGGGCCCCAGGGAGGCCAAGGACCGGCCGGGATAGACTTAGCTCCGTTGGTTCAAGCGATAGCCGGGGCATTTCAGGCTGCAGTAGCTGGGGGTCAGGCAGCAGCACACCATCAGGGTGAGGGCACTGGTTTGCCATTAGAGAGACTTCGTGGTTTAGGGGCCGAAGAGTTCCAAGGGTCTACTCCAGAGAGATCCGAGTTGTGGTTTGAGAAGACTGTCCGTATCCTCGCACAGATGGGATGTACTGGGGAGCGCAAGTTGGGGTGCGTTGAGTCTTTGCTTCAGGGTGATGCCTACACTTGGTGGGTCACCGTCACTTCGGGTATGGATGAGACCGAGATTACTTGGGAGTTCTTTAAGTCAGCATTCCGTAAGAAGTATCTGGGTCTGCGATACATTGATGAGAGGAAGAGAGAGTTTATGGCATTACTTCAGGGGAGTATGACCGTGACAGACTATGAGATTCGATTCGTCAGACTGAGTCAGTATGCACCTGAGCTTGTTCCTACTGAGGTGGAACGTTGTAACCGTTTTCACTATGGGCTGAATGAAGAGATCAAGACGTATACTCTAGCTTCAGACTACACTGATTTTGATGTCTTGGTCTCGAGGGCCAAGGACTTGGAGCACAGTTTGAGCTTGACCAAGCGGTCAGGTGGTTCTAGTTCGGGCAAGAGGTCCAGTAACTTTGATAGAGGTGATGCCAAGAGGCATCGGGACAACATGCATCATTATGATCATAGACGTGGTGGCGGTAACCACGGTAGAGGCCAACAGGGCCAGAGAGCTGGTGGGAAGTTGCCCACATGTGCTACTTGCGGGAGGAACCACACTGGTGAGTGTTGGGGAAATTTCCACTCGTGTTGGAGTTGCGGGGCTAGGGATCATATCACACGTGACTGTCCACATCAGGTGGGACAGACACCAGTTCAGGCTCCTGCTAGGGCCAACGATTTTCAGAGAGGCCGCGGGCGCGGTAGAGGTAATTTCCAGCCAAGGAATGATGGCCAGAGAAACATAGCACATGTAGTTGCAGTTCAGCCGGAGGGCGAAGGCCAGGCTAGAGTTTACGCTCAGCGCGGGGATCAGCATGACACCGATGTGATCGCAGGTAACTTCTCGATACAGTCTTTGGGTTTGCTTTATTTGATTGACTCTGGGTCTACACATTCCTACATTTTGAGTGAGCATGCACAGTCTTTGAATTTGCCTTGTGAAATGTTAGAGGTAGGAGTTAGTGTTACTAGTTCCTTTGGGGACACGGTAGTGGTTAGAAAAATGTACAGAATGTGTCAGTTGATGGTTCAGGGACATGTGTTTCCAGTGGATATGATGGAGCTACCTTTCTATGGTTTTGATGTGATTCTGGGTATGGACTGGCTCACGAAGCATAGAGCTAGGATAGACTTTGAAACTAAGAGGATTTCTTTGAGGCTCACAGATGATTATGAGATTGTAGTGGTGGGTGAGAACGTGAAGTTCTTGTCCAATGTAGTTTCAGTTCTAGAGGCTAAGAGGTTAGTTGAGTTGGGGTGTGAAGCATACTTGGCGTATGTGATGAACTCTAACATGAGTGAGGTTAGACCTCAGGACATCCGGACAATATGTGACTTTTCTAGTGTGTTTCCGGAGGAGTTGCCAGGGTTACCACCGGACAGAGAGGTAGAGTTCACCATTGAGACTTATTCTAATTCAGCTCCTGTTTCGATTGCTCCGTATCGCATGGCACCGAAAGAACTGAAAGAGTTGAAGACTCAGTTGCAAGAGTTAACATATAGAGGCTTCATTCGACCTAGTTCTTCACCTTGGGGTGCATCAGTTTTGTTTGTGAAGAAGAAAGATGGAAGCATGAGAATGTGTATAGATTACAGACAGTTGAATCAGTTGACAGTGAAGAATAAATATTCGTTGCCTAGAATTGATGACTTGTTTGATCAGTTGAGAGGAGCATCAGTCTTTTCAAAAATTGACTTGAGATCGGGTTATTACCAGCTAAAGGTAAGAGAGGTTGATGTACCGAATACGACCTTTAGGACTAGGTATGGTCACTATGAGTTTTTAGTCATGCCTTTTGGGTTGACTAATGCACCTGCTGCTTTCATGGATATGATGAATAGGATTTTTCATCAGTACCTAGATCAGTTTGTAGTTGTTTTTATAGATGACATCTTGGTGTACTCGCGAACTGAAGAAGACCATGACCGACACTTGAGATTGGTTTTGAAGACTTTGCTAGATCATCAGTTTTATGCGAAGTTGAGCAAGTGTGAATTCTGGATTCGAGAGGTAGTCTTCTTAGGACATGTAGTGTCAGTCGATGGGATTAGAGTTGATCCGAAGAAGATAGAGGCCATTGTTGAATGGAAGCAACCGAAGTCAGTGACAGAGGTACGTAACTTCCTAGGCTTAGCTGGATACTATAGAAGATTCGTAGAGGGTTTCTCTAAGTTAGCCGCTCCATTGACACAGTTACTTCATAAGAGTGTTCAGTTTGAGTGGACAGATGCAAGACAGAAAGCCTTTGAGAAATTGAAAGAAGCCTTGACCCAAGCACCGATCTTGATTCAGCCAGAGTCCGGGAAGGATTATGTAGTTTACAGTGATGCTTCTTATGTAGGGCTAGGGTGTGTTCTTATGCAAGACAAGAGAGTAGTGGCTTATGCCTCAAGACAGTTGAAGACTCACGAGCGCAACTATCCGACCCATGACATAGAGTTAGCCGCAGTTGTGTTTGCTCTGAAGATTTGGAGACACTATTTGTACGGTGAGAAATGCACAGTATACACCGACCACAAGAGTTTGAAATACATTATGACTTAGAGAGATTTGAATCTCAGACAGCGTAGGTGGTTAGAGTTGCTAAAGGACTATGATCTTACCATCGAGTACCATCCGGGTAAGGCCAATGTAGTGGCCGATGCATTGAGTAGAAAGATAGCCGTGGATTTGCGAGCCATGTTTGCTAGGTTGAGCTTGTCCAGAGATGGTGGCTTGGTAGCCGAGCTTCAGGTTAGACCTACTCTAGGTCAGTTGATTAGGGAGAAGCAGCTCTTAGATAGATCTTTGGCACCTCACGTGCAAGATATAGCCGAAGGTAGATCTTCAGACTACAGTTTCAGTACCGATGGGGTTTTGTGTTTCAAAGATAGGATAGTTGTGCCAGAGGACAGTGATTTGAGACGTATGATCTTGACTGAAGCCCACAGTAGTCCGTTTGCTATGCATCCTGGAAGTACGAAGATGTACCGTGATTTGAAGAATGAGTACTTTTGGGTTGGCTTGAAGAGAGATGTAGCCGACTATGTGAGTAAGTGCTTAGTGTGTCAGAGAGTGAAGGCGGAACATCAGGTTCCCTAAGGTTTGTTACAGCCGTTGAGGATTCCGGAATGGAAATAAGAGAACATCACCATGAATTTTGTTTCGGGTTTTCCTTTGACTCCTACGAAGAAGAACTCAGTTTGGGTGATAGTAGATCGTTTTACGAAGTGTGCTCACTTCTTGGAAGTCAATACTACTTACACCCTTGATAGATTGGCCGATTTGTACATTGGTGAGATTGTTAGACTACATGGTGTGCCGAAGTCTATTGTGTCCGATAGAGATCCGCGATTTACGTCTCGATTTTGGGAGTGTCTGCACACAGCTTTGGGTACCCGTTTGAACTTCAGCACGTCTTATCATCCTCAGTCAGATGGTCAGTCAGAGAGAGTTATTCAGATCTTAGAGGATATGTTACGTTGTTGCATCATAGACTTTCAGGGTACGTGGGAGAAGCACTTGCCTCTAGTAGAGTTTGCTTACAATAATAGCTTTCAGTCGAGCATTCAGATGGCTCCGTATGAGGCCTTGTATGGCCGAAAGTGTAGAACTCCAGTTTGTTGGGCCGAAGTGGGAGATAAGTTGTTACCTATGCCGGATTTGCTCAAAGGGACAACTGACAAGTAAAATTGATTTGTGATCGTTTGAAGGCTGCTTCGGATAGGCAGAAGTCCTATGCCGACTTGAAGAGGAAAGAAGTTGAGTTCTCAGTGGGTGATAAGGTATTCTTGAAAGTGTCTCCGTGGAAGAAAGTAATGAGATTTGGCCGAAAAGGGAAGTTGAGTCCGAGGTACATAGGGCCATATGAGATTGTGAAGAGGGTTGGTTCGGTTGCTTATCAGTTGCGTTTGCCATCCGAGCTAGAGAAGATACATGTTGTATTCCATGTTTCGATGCTCCGTAAGTATAGGTCTGATCCGTCCCATGTTATGCATGTTGAGGAGATTGAATTGAATCCGGATTTGACTTATGAAGAGGAACCGATTGAGATACTAGCTTCTGACAGTAAGGTGTTGCGGGGTAGATCAAATTGAGTTAGTAAAGGTGAGGTGGCAACGTCGAGGTGTGGACGAGGCCACTTGGGAGAGGAAGGAGGATATGGAAAAGCAATTTTCGTATCTCTTTCAGTCAGGTAATTTCGGGGACGAAATTCCTTAAGTGGGAGAGAGTTGTAACACCTGTGTTTTGGGGTTAGGAGTTAGTTGGGTTAGTGGTCCGAGTCAGTAGAATTAAATTAAATCTTTTCGGCCATGACATGAGTTAATTGAAATATAAAATAAAGGGGGAAGGACCACTTTGGTGATTTTACCCAAAAGAATTTTAAAATGAAGACAACTTTTAAATAAGCTAAAAAGAACAACAACAAAAAATGGTCTTCCTTTCTTCCCCAAACGTGAAAAGCCCCAAACCTCTCTAAAACCACCAAGTTACTATTCCATTGATTTTCAACTCCATTCCAAGGCCATTTTGAGAGGTAAAAACATTTTCTAACTCTTCTATTCATCCTCTATCTACTCATGGTCAAAGATTTTAAAACTACCCACTTTTGAAAAGTTAGGGTTTAGTAAAAGTTTGAGTTTTTATGGAGATTTTCAAGTTGTTTTGAAATGTAATGTTGGGTTTTAGTTTATTTAC
This sequence comes from Hibiscus trionum, assembly GCA_030270665.1. Lineage (NCBI taxonomy): Eukaryota > Viridiplantae > Streptophyta > Magnoliopsida > Malvales > Malvaceae > Hibiscus > Hibiscus trionum. The sequence continues at coordinate 6,504,093 of BSYR01000016.1, forward strand.
CTTATAATGAACATAATATATTAAAATGGTTGGGTTTTGGTGAAAACCCGAAATGGGTTCTTGAAGCAATTTTTGAGATGTCTAAAACTTGATTTTTGGTGGGTTTTAGGTTGAAATTAGAGGGCTGATGGTTTATGTATGTTAGGAGGATGTTTTGGGACCATTTGGGGGTCATTTGGATGATTGAAAATGGAATTTTCAGCTAGGGTTTGAAGGAGCACGAAAATGGGTATATTTGGGGATTAATTTGATTTGGAAATTTGGTTGAAGTTAGATTGGGCTCAAGAGTTGAATGTTGACTGAATTTTAGCATTGATTGGGAATAATGGTTGTGTTTTTGATTGGCTAGAAGCAAGAGGAGACGTTGGAGAAGCATTGGGATCGAATCCGGGCTTGTAGGAGACTTGCTTTGGTTGCTAAGGAAGGGTGGTGAGTGACTTTAAATGTGTTTTAAAGTTTGGTTCGAGTGTGTGAGTTGAAATGTGCTTTGTAGGCCATTTCTATGTGAATTCAAGTTGTTAATTTAGCTATTGATTTCCATTATATGCTATTGTGGTTGCCTATTTATGCTCTTGTGATATGTGGTTGTTTTGCACATGTATATCATGATATGTATATGTGATGAGCATGAGATGTGGTTGATGAATATATGATGTGGTAAATGAAAATTGGCACTAATTAACTTACCGGGTGTAAATGATCGATCATTAGGATTAGTGTGCACACAAATTGAGTCAAAACGTACGTGGCCTTGATGGCGTTGAGTCATCAAGGAGGAGTACGGTGATGTAATATTCCACCGGAAGCTTATATTATATTCTACGGGATGATGAGTGGAATCCCATCCGTAGGGCATGTGGCGATGAGTGGAATCCCGTCCATGCAAGGTCCGGTGATGAGTGTAATCCCACCGAGGTAATGTGAATGTTGAGATTAAATCCGCACATCCGGGTAATCTAATAGTGGCCAATTGAATTTTTTCTTATACTTGTGTTGCATGACATTGATATGAGATGTTTGAGCTTAGTATGATGTAAGATGCCATATTATGCCACTTGAAAGACTAGCTAGGTCTACTTGTCACTTTACCTATGCATGATAGAAATGAGAATTAGGGAATACATGCTTGAACCCTGCATTGTTGATGTTTTCGGTTTTAGAGCATCCTCACTAAGCTTATAGCTTACGCTCTCATTTTCAACAATGCAGATCATTAGCGTGGTGTTAGCTCGGAGCAAGGCAAGAAGGGCTTTCCAAGTTTTTGTTGCTCAAGTACGGTTAAAAATTATGTAGTAGTTTAGCAATGTGCAAGGGTGTTTTGTATGAGCTATGTACGACTCATTTATGGGTTGATGTTTTGGATTGACTTTGGTTTGTAAAGTATGATATGCCTTGATGAATGTTTGTGTGTGTTGGCATGCTTTTAGGTGTCTAGGTTGCCTTGTTGGTGGGTGCAAACCTCATATGTGTTAACTTGTGGCTTTTGACCCTTTTGAGCTTTCATGTATGACCACATATGCTAGATTTGCCATTTTGTTTGAATGCCATGTATGAATGCCTTGCTAGTGGTTTTGATTGCTTCCCTTGGTTGTTGTATGTTGCTTAAATGTTTGTACGTGCATAGGGGAGTCCAATAATGCATTTAGAGTTGTGTTTGAGGTCACCAAGTTAAAATTTGTGGAATTGCAGTGCAGGGCGTATCGATACGGCCTTGCCCAAAGGCCACAGTTTTAGCTGGGCGTATCGAAACACGGGGGTGTATCGATACGGTCCCAACTCTCTGGAATTCAGTAAGTGCCAAGCGTATCGATACCATGAGGGTACCGATACCCTCCCAACTCACTGGAATTTTGAGAAATAGGGACGAGTAGGGCGTACCGATACGGGGTTTACGCGTACCGATACGATCCTACTTCGTTGACTAAGGAAAGTTGATCGAGAAGGGCGTATCGATACGCTCGAGGGCTGTATAGATACAATCTTTCCGGAGTTGACTATCTGGGTTGACCTGGTCAGGGCGTATCGATACCCTTAATTGGTGTACCGATACGGTCTGCCCTATATGCTTAAAATGGACTGTAATGTGTGGTTGTGGTTCGAATGTGTTTCTCTTATGGATGTTTTCCGCTGTCGTGATCACTTAGGATTTAATACGCCTCTAGTCAAGATTAAAATGAAAGAAAAAAAATTGGGTTGCTAACCGAGGGGGAGCCTTAACGGGTTTCGCCTCGGTTTTCCCCGTGTGGCCCATTCGGACTGGTCATCCGGCCAGTTCGGGACGAGGGGGTTACAGTACTTATCTAGGACTACCATTAGACTTATCGAAGAATAACACATTTATATGAGAGCCTGTCGTGCAGAAAGTAAGATCAAAATTGAAAGGGTGGAAAGCAAGCTCTTTATCTTTTGGGGGAGAGTAACGCTGGTTAAATCTACTCTCTTGAATCTACCCATGTTTTACATATCTTTATTCCATATTCCCATGAAGATAAGCAATACCCTTACTAGCTTGGTTGTAAATTTTCTTTGGGGTTCGACTGAGAGACGAGCAATCCACTGGATCAGTTGGGATACGTTGTTTCTTCCGAAAAGCCATGGTAGTTTGGGTTTGATGAACTTCAAGGAAAAAAACAAGGTTTTTTTGCTCAAGTGAATTTGGCAATATGGAGCGGAAACGGATGGCCTTTGGTGTAAAATCATAAACGCAAGGTACGAGGTTAACTCTCATTCTATGCTACCATCTAAATTGAAACGCTCACATCATTCGCTGATTTTGAGGAATGTTACAGCTTTGCTTGTTCCTACTGATAATATTTTCATTCAAAATGTCCGATTTATGGTTGGGAATGGCGAGGAAATCCAATTCTGGAGCGATATATGGATTGGTAATGCCCCGTTGATGTCGTCATTTTCGATAATCTACGCCTTAGCTTGCAAGAAGAGTGGTGCTATTAAAACAGTTTGGGGTCGCTACTGACGGAGTATGGAGTTGGGATATTCCACTTAGGAGACGGCTGTTTGGTTGGGAAGTTGAAGTGTTGGATGCTTTTATTCTCACAATCAATAATTTTAAATCAAATACGTCCATACTTGATAGTATTATATGGTATGCTAGTTCTAATGGAGTATTCACAGTGAAATCACGCAATAGTTTGGCTGTGGCAAACGCGGAACCAAGAGATGAGGTTTGAAAATACGTTTGGTCAAATTTTGCTCCTCCAAAAATCGTTGCGTTCGTATGGAGAACTGTCCATGAAAGAATTCCTACAAGACTAAACTTGGTTGCTCGCGGATGTTCACATATCTCTTCCGTGTTGTGCCTTGTTTGCGAAGATGCTCTAAAAATTGCAAATCATTTGTTATGCCAATGTATTAGTGTTGAGTGGATCGAATGATCGAAATAAACCAAGAGGGGGTGAATTGGATTTTTAAAGTTTTTGGTGGTGGAAATTGCAAATTAAAAAGGTAGATAAGGAATTTTAGAGTGGTTCAAGTTCCAAATGAACTCTACATCCACTACCTTAGCTTCACTAAGGATTTGCAACAAATCCACTAATTGCTCTTCCCATTTTCTAGGCTAAGGAGGTAACCCTTACAATTTTCAGTCAAATTTTCTACCCAAAATTTGACCCAATCCTCACACAATTGAAACAAAGAAGTTGTTGGCTAAAACAAGTATATCTCAATACACAATATAGCCCAATTACAAGCACTCAACCCAATTAAAATGATAAGAATGAAAAATACAATTGGGGTTACAAGACAATAATGGGATTTAGGCACAAATGCTTGGATTTGATATTTGGATGTTTGCTTTAGGATCAATAGTTGTTGCTGAAGCTTTTAGAGGTCCCTTTTATACCTTCTCATTGAATTCTAGCCGTTGTGGTTGATGCATTCATCAATAGAGCCGTTGGGGGTGTTCTCTCCCCTCCATAAATGCAGTCTGCAACCCATTGTTTCGAAACGCCCGACCCTGTTTCGAAACAGACCAAAATAGAAAGAGCCGTTGGGGTGCATTAAAGAGCATGTATCGAAACGGTTAAGAGTGTTTCGATACGCTAAGAGCCGTTTCGAAACATGTTGCCACTGTCAAGGATCGTATTGAAACAGCTTGAGATCGTTTCGATGCGCCTTATCGAATTGTTTAAAATCAATTAAAAACATTCAACGGTCATATTTTTCAATTTAGTTTTAAAGCCGTTTCGAAACAATGGATATCGTTTCGATACGGTGTCTCATTGTTCTTAAGCCGTTTCGAAACCTGTTTCGAAACACGGGTTGACAGTGTTGAAATCGTTTCGATACCCGTTCCGAAACAAGGACTCACAGTTTCAAAACTGTTTCGAAACGCCTTAGGCCGTTTCGAAACGATGACTCAAAAATCACTGTTTCGGCTTTAAGAACACTTAGAAAACATTTGATAAATTCAGTTTTTAACTTAGGCATATTGTTTAAAACATATAGAGAGGTTTGAGGACTTAAAAATTCGTTTTCACATTTTCAATTTAGTCCTTAGGTTCTTTAGTTATATCAAAATTAAAATATCGGTTTCACAATTAGATTTTAGGTTATTCTGCAGAAATAGTGCTCACTATGAGATGTACATATGATTATTCCTAGATCGGTTGGTAACTTGATTAAAGTCTGGTTTTTCTCTACTCCATACAAGTTGAACGTAACAGTATGGAAGCTCAGCCTGTTTTGCATAATGTGATCTTTCTGGTTGCTTAGAAATGACGTGGCCTTCAATGGGATCAAGAAGGATGAAAACCAGGTTTTCGATTTGTGCATTCAACGACTAGCTTGGTGGTGTAAAGTAACTTGGCCCGATTCTAACATCGTTGTAGTTGACCTAGTAAGTAATTCCCGCAACTTTAATTTTATCGTATGCAACAAGTCAGTGGTTAAGGAGACAATTTGGAGACCTCCCATGGCTGGAACTTTAAAGTTCAACATTGATGGGACTGTCAATGAAAATTTTGGTGAAGCTGAAATTGAAGGGTGTTTGAGAGATGAAACGACGAGAATGTTGGTGGCTCTTTCGAAATTGACTGGTTGTGTAGATCCTACTTCTCCTGAATTGTTTGCAGTGAAAGAAACATTCCAGATTTTCAGTAAATCACGTTGGGTAAACAACTACAAATATCTCATAGAAATGGATAGCAAATTCGCGATCAATTGGTTGGTGAACCTTCAGTCTTGTCCAGCAATATTTAAACCGGTAATATTAAGCTGTTTGAAAGCTTCCAAAGGCTTCGAGTGGCAAGTTGTGGTTGTCCCTAGAGAGTGTAATTGTTTCGCAGACAATTTGGCAAAAAAAGAGATCAACCGGATGGTGGATTATTATGAAGAATGGTTTGCCTCTTAAAGTGTTGAATGTTTTGTATTCTCTGACGATTTTTGATGTACTCAAATGTTAAATATTGATACGGTTTGCACTCTTTTTTTTTCATTCTAGGCTAGGAAGGTTTTTTAACGATGCCTGTATCAATATTGGTTACCTACAGCAGCAATAAAACTTCCCTTTCAAAAAAAATAATAGAGAAATCAAAATCATAAAATTAATATGTTTGAAAGCCTGCCGTGTGTGCTCGGGCGAGTTTAAAGAACGTCAATTTAATTTAAGGTTAAAACGACAAGTTTTGAAATTTGTCAAGCAACCTAAAACGTTATACTTTTTTATAACATTTTAGGTTAGTTTTTTTGACAAGTTTCGAAATTTGTTTTTTTAAGTTGATTGGTTTTTTCAACCTAAAAAGTTATCAAAAAATATAACATTTTAGGCTGTTTGGACAAGTCTTAAAATTTACCGTTTTTTGACCTTAAATTAAAATGTTGTACCGCATAACAACTCGTATGTGCCTTTGTTTCTTTGTTCAATAAAAAAACTAATAAATCTTATTAATGGCACAATTACGATTACTAATAAACACTTTCTTTGTTTAAGATTTTATGTTTTGTGAACATGGTTTAATATTGTTGACACGAGTGTATCTTTTTAAGTATATAACATAATTTTTGAATATGCTGGTGTGATGCAAGAGTAGCATCTGTTTAACTTTTTTTAGTATTTTCAAAAATGACACACACAGTATATATTACTGGTGCTCGAACCCGAGTCCTAATAGATGATGAACATTTACCTTTGAAACCAAGACATAAGGGGATGAGCAAGTATATAATACTTTTTAAAGATACCAAAAGCTAAGTTAAAATCTAATGTATCGTTTAGGGAAAATGAAGTAATCCAATTACATGCGTAATTGCGTACCAACTATGAATAATTGGCTCAAATATTTTCTCTTTGACCATTGAACCACGGGACTTGTTAATTTTCATAAAATATCTGCAACAAATTCATTCATAGATAATTATTAATTACACTTTAACTGGATTGTCCTATAAAAAGTTTTAGATATATTTTTTATATTTTAGAATTTTTAAAATGTTTTTATATTTTTAGTAATTTGAATTTTTATATTTTTAAAATAATTTTGTAACATATTATATTTTAGAAACTTTAATATATTTTTACAAATCTTAATATCTTTTATATTTTTTTTGAAAAAATAAATAATTTAATATTTTTATAAATATTTTTAAAATATAAATTTAAAAATTCAAGAAATACCACGTAGTAATATTAAAGTATGTTGCATGATAAATAACTTCGAAATATTAAAATTTGAAAATGAAAATCGATAAAAAAAAATTAGTTTGTTGGTTTCATTAATTTAATTTCTTAGTTTAATTAACTGTGTGTAAAAAAATTAAAGACTTGACTAGATTTTTCAAAGCATGAGCTTTTTGCACCATTAATTTTTGTTTATAGGGCTTTTTGACCTTTAGCCTAAATATGTCGACCATTTCAACGAAGCGGTCTAACAAAAAGCCGGCTTAAGGAAACCGGGTCAGAGAGTTTGGTTATATAAAAAATGAAAAAAGAAAGTGTGTTTCCTTATTTTCTTCTACATCTATCTCTTTTTATCTATTTTCACATACAGCTCCGACCCGATTAAGCTCCGAAATGAACTCTGAATCTGTAAGTTCCGCGAATCCCTCACGCATCCCCTTGAGCTTTTAGAAACAAACTTTTGGGGGAATTTTTATGCAAAACTGGTTCGATCCATTTCTAGGGCTTTACTTCTATTCCCCAATGTGTTTAATTCATTTAGAATCGAAATATTAACACCGCCTTAGTTTTTGTTTTGAAGGATTCGCGATTATCAATGTTGCTTAGGGTTCTTGAAGAATTGCTGCTTTGAATTTGATCCCTTTTTTATATGGAGCGGTAATATTAGGGTTGGTGTTTCGATTTTGGGAGGAGGGAATTGCGTGATTTTGGGTTGGTTTTGGCCATTAACTTTCGAAACGGGGAAGATAGGTTAGGGTTAGAGGATTATGTGTATACTGTGTGTTATTCAGAAGTGGTCGCGCCGGGTTGCTACGATGCTGCCTTGGTTGGTTATACCATTCATAGGTTTATGGGCGCTTTCTCAGCTATTGCCGCCTGATTTTCGATTCGAGATCACCTCCCCAAGGCTGGCTTGCGTTTTTGTGCTTTTGGCAACTCTGTTTTGGTATGAGATTTTAATGCCCCGGCTATCTGCTTGGAGGGTTAGAAGGAACGCGCGCCTCAGGGAGAGGAAGAGGTTTGAGGCTATAGAATTGCAAAAGCTTCGTAAGACTGCAACACGAAGGTGCCGGAACTGTCTGACTCCATACAGGGATCAGAAACCTGGTGGTGGTCGGTTTATGTGTTCTTATTGTGGTCACGTTTCAAAGAGGCCTGTTTTGGACTTGCCCGGTCCGCCTGGTCCAGGGATTTCAAATTCTGGGATCATTAAGGACCTTGTTGGCAAAGGTGGGAAAATCTTGAATGGAAAGGGGTGGTCAGAGAATGGGTGGACGTGTGGGCAAGATTGGTCAGAGAATGGGAATTGGGTTGCTGGGTCTGTTGCAGGGAAGCCTAGCCATCGGTGGATGAATGGCACTGGTGATTTTGGAGGAGACGAGGATTGTTTGACAAAGAAATCTGATTCAGGCATTGTTATTTTTGCCTGCAGGCTGTTGACGCCCTTCTTGAGCATTAGGTGGCTTTTGAGAAAGATTTTTGGGGTTAGTTCATCAAATTACGATGCTTCATCTAATGCAGACCACAGGGGCATGTTGGCTAAGAGGGGCGAGAATGGAACAAGCATTCACGAGAGCAGAGGAGAAAAAACACGCAGAAAGGCTGAAGAAAAGAGACAGGCTAGGTTAGAAAAGGAGCTTTTAGAGCAAGAAGAGAGAAAGCAAAGGGAGGAGGTTGCAAGATTGGTGGAAGAACGAAGGAGACTGAGGGATGAAAAACCAGAGGCTGAAAAAGATTGCAGCAAATTGTCATCACCTGCTAGGGAGAAAGAGCTAAAAAGGGAGGCAGAAAATAAGTGTAAAGAGAGAAGGAAAGAGAAAGAGAAAGCATCCAGTAAGAGCCACTCTGACGTAGAAGAGCTTGAGAAGAAAACCGGCAAGGAAACTGAACGGAAGCATGACATTGATAAGAAGAGTGAGATTGATTTCCGGGAACATCCAAAGTCTGGGACAGATAGTCTCAAGGGCAATGCTCCCGAAACAGGACATGGAACAAAAAATGCTCCTGCAATTAATTATAGCCGGGGAACTGGTGGAACTAGATACTTCGATCGTATGAGGGGTACATTTTTGTCATCGTCTAAAGCTTTTACGGGAAGTAGTTTCTTTGGAAAGACTAGTACTCCTGCTATTATTACAAAAGAAAACAAAACTAACAATCCTGTAGACCATGTCCATGCTTCGGCCAATAGGAGAGACTTCTGTCCATCTGAGCGACCAGCTGGGAAATTGAGTATGAATGGAGATGATAAGAATGTTAAAATCAACCACCCTGTAAGCTCTCTGACTCTGTTATTTGAGCTCATTGTTCTAGTAAATTAGTACAATTCTTACCTTTTTGTATGAATATGAAATACAGGCATTTTCTTTTTAAATTAGTGCTATTCTTACCATGTAGTCAATATAATTGAATCAGTCATAATCCCCCCCCCCCCCCCCCCCCCGCTGGAGCCAACATGTTCTATTACTGTAGTCTTTAGGATTTGATGTTTTCTTGAAGATTCTGGGTCTTTGGTCCATAATAGCAATTTCTGTAGAAGGAAACAATGCTAAAATATGGAGCTGTTCACTGCAGGTGAATTCAGATCCCCAACTGAGGACAGCACCTAAAAAATCGTGGCAACAGTTATTTACTCGCTCACCTTCTGCTCCTCCAGTCTCAAATGCCAATGTTATTGGTAGACCAACTTCAAGGATTCAAGCAGAAGCTCAGAGCCCACCATTTCCAGGCCATTCAACAATACAAACATTTGATAATCCTATCAATTTTGGACTACCATCTCCATTTATGTCTATGTACACAAATGGGGTGCCCAGCAGTAATTTAGGTTTCTCGCCAGCTATTGAACCCATTTTTGCTCGTGCTGCAGATGGGGTTCGTGAATTTGTACAGGAAGAACCAGAGCTTTTTGAAGACCCCTGTTATGTTCCTGATCCGGTATCTTTGCTTGGGCCTGTTTCTGAGTCGCTTGATAATTTTCAGTTGGACTTGGGTGCTGGCTTTGGAATGGATGTGATAATGGAGAGACCTTGTGGTTTGAAGAACACATCTGCTTCTGAAATTAGCAAGCCCTCACCTATAGAGTCTCCATTGTCAAGATCACGATCTGCTGATGAAAGGCATACCAATTCTAGCAGGTCTCCAGCTACCCCAAAGGCCCAAGATCTTCAAACATTTCCTGTGGATGATACTAATCCAATTGAGAAAGGGACATGGCAGATGTGGAGCAGTTCTCCCCTTGGTAAGGATGGTCTGGGCTTGGTGGGTGATCCGGCAAGCTGGTTCTTACCCCTGGAACATAATAGATCTAACAAGGAAGACTTTTTGCACCCTTCTTCTCAGAAAACTATGTCATCATTGTTCACAAAAGAGGACCCTGTACTTGCTGGCAAACGGACTCCTCAGAAGGTTTTTCTTGGTAATGGCCCGAATTGTGGAACGTTCAGTCCTGTAACTGATCCAAGTGATCATGATCCATGGTTACAGAATGCCTACTTTCCACCATTATCTGGCAGTGATAACCATTTTCTTAACAAGTCTCGGGAGGAATTGAGTTATGGAAGTCCCTATGGATCTACAGGCACCCATCCATTTGAGCCGTCTCCTGCAAACTGTTGGCCCAAGTGAGTCAATCAAATTTGTATCCTGCCCTTAAATGTTAATATTTCACATATTTGTAGATGGAAAAGAAAGAATCTTGAATGCTGTCTATTTTATTGGCTGAATCATTTAATTATTGATTTGAGTGAGATATATTTACTGTTGGCATTCTAAGTTAGCTGTAGGAATTGTGCCAGTGGAAATTATTTATCTTTTAGGGTTTAGGGATAGGAATTGTATCGCTGAACATCATTGATTTGATGTTGGGTCTGTATGTTAAACTGTTCCATAAAACTGGGATTATTCTTGAATCCCAGCTGAAGAAAAGGGGTTGCTCAAAGATTTCGGATTATCTTTTCTGATGCCTATTGGTTTATACTTTATATTGCATGATTATTTGATCATTGTGAAATAAACTATGTGGCTTAAATCTTAACATGTAACCAATTGAGGTTAAATTAAACGTTGTAGATGTTGACTATCATTCCTGTTACAGTGTTCTCATTATTTCTCAATATTCTGTGCTAGAGAACCTGCTTTTAGTAAACCTGATGTTGAAGGTGTCTTTGGATTTTGTTCCTATTTGTATTATTCTGTCTTTATAGTTTATCGATGTTGTATTTTTGAGGTATACTTCTAGTGTGTTTGTATCCATTCACTGAATTATCCATCTGAAAAAATGTTAAAACTTTCTTGGTTATCTGACATTTGTGGGGTACTGTTATCTTTGGGCAGGAAGGAATGGGGTATGCAAGATTCAGAACAACCTGTTGGGAAGTCTTCTATAGAAAGGCCAAATGTTGGGGGTTTATTTCCCAGCCAGATGTATGGTCACTTTGGTAATTTGATTGAAATAGAAAAAAATGTGAGAAATAGCCAGTTGGAGGGACTTTAGAATACATCTCTTCTCACTCCTCAAGAGGTAGGGGAGAGTTTAGAATATACTTTGATGCATTGTATCTTCCTTGTCTTCTTTTTGAGGGAGATTAACGTTTACATAACACTAGCTTGGGTAGGAGACACGCGACTCATGCATTCAGTAATGGCGGAAGATAACAGCTAGGTAATCATACCGTTGCTTGATTCTTTTTAGCTATATTTATAAATATGCTGTTGAGGGGCCTGTTGTCCCCATTTTGATCTTGTCTTGTTTGCTTTATATCTCTGTATCTTCTGTCTTAAGGAGATGATGTATACTAGCAAATCATGACATAGGCTGATATGCACTTTGTTCATAAATAAAGTTGCTTTTATTTGCATTCCCTCCTAGAGAATTCCCGGCCCCTAACTCTAATCGGGATGATAGTTTTCCAGAATTATGCAAAGTGTATTTTCCTTGCCTTGTTCCATCTATACCAAGAACAAGTGGTTCAATCTAGCTGGCTAATTGATCTTATTATCTATGAAAAAATAGTTATTGGATGCATACATTGAAACAAGAACAACTCTTGGTCATACTTTGGAGATATCTTGATGTTGGTAGTGTTGATGATTTGAATCTATGTTTACTTGGGTTTAGATACATATATGTCCATATATGCATCAAACACGAAAGTCGAATACAATCTTGTACAATTGTCATAACTAGAATCCGTATACATGCATCGTTTTCGTTAGTGAAGTTGCATTTATGTGATTATAACATGACCATCTCTGAGTTGAAATATAGGAGAGAATGTTGTTGCTCTTTATTGTCTCCGGTGGTGGTGGTTGTGGTTGATGCCGCTGCCATCCCGCCAGAAGTATGAGACATTTGTCGTTGCTATTTATTCAGATTTAATCCAAAAAAAATCAATTTCGGCTCTGTAGGAGGCCATATAGATGGGGTATATGAACATTGTAAACCTTTTTCGGGTTAATATTCAAATTAGCTCGTGAATAAGATGATGACACGCCGTTAATAATTTAAAAATAAAATAAAGAAATACAAGTAATTAAGGAGTTGTGAGTTTCACTTGTACCGCGTTTAGATAAATAATAAAATAAAGTAAAGAGAGAAAAAGATGATAAATTATATCTTCTTTAGATAATTGAAATTAATGAAAAATGGCAATGATTTTTTTTATATAGGAATTGGGGCCGAGGCCCCATGTTATTAAGGGGAAAGAGTGCCCAGAACAATATAATTAAAACAAAGAAAATACATCAGTCTACAAAACTTCCAAAATACCCAAAAGGTTTGATAAGACCAAACCAACTAATTGAGATAACAACATATCAAAATTTGGAAATTTGGATCAAGTTAAATATTGATGGTGCAAGAAGAGTGACTGATGGGTTAGCATCATGTGGAGGTGTGCTACGAGATCATCCCAGTCTTTGAAATTTTGTGCTCAATTTTGGAGGCTGAAATTTGGGATGCCTATATTGGTTTATTGTGTGCTTGGAATGCTGAATTTCACAATATTATCCTCGAGTTGGACCGTTTATGTGTTATGAGAGTGCTACAGAATGATTCTGATAATCCGATTGTTTTGGCACCTAAATGAATTGCGACAATGAGATTGGGTGATTCGTTTACAACATGTGTTCCGTGATGAAAACACGGTAACTGGTGCTTTAACTAAGTTATCACGATTTGAGAGTCTAGAGTTTATAAGTTATTTTTTCTCTCCGTCTTTAATTATTCTTCTTTTACACGAGGATGTGTTCAGTGGCGGAACTTGGTGGTAGAGTTTGAGGGGGCCAACTTAAAATTTTAAAAAATACAAGTTTAAATTAAAATTTTCAAAAATTTTGAAGAGATCAATTTACATGTATTTTCAAAAATTTTGGGGTTTAACTAAATTTTTTTAAAATTTGAGAGGCTTGATGAGAACTTTTAAAAATTATGAGAGGGATTTAATTAAAAAAGTTCAAAAACTTTGAAGTTTAATCTGAATTTTTAAAAATTTTGTGGGGCTAAATTAAATTTTTTAAAAATTCTAAGGGTTTAAATTATAATTTTTCAAATTTTGGGGGGGCCATGGCACCCACATGGCACCATTATCTTCCGCCACTGGATGTGTTAAATTAGTTTTATAGCAGCAGAATTACATATGTTTTTTTGTTACCATGTATACTCTTTTATTCCGACTAAATTTAAAATTTTTATTAAGGAACATGGTAATAATCTCTTTTTACAATAAAAAATGCCAAAAAAATTCTAAAGATCAACTACATGTAGGCTTACACAAATCGAAAAATGCCTATAAGAAGATGGACTTTAAACATATAAAAAGAAAGCAACTAAAATATGTTTAAGTCTCATTTGAAAAATGTTTCGTAAGTTGACTGATGTTCTAGACTTAAAAATCAACTTTGTAAATATATCTCAAACAAATATTTTTTTATAAAAAAATCACAATTTTTAATAAAATTTGATATTGAATTTCACTTGTTTCAGAAATCTAATTGTTTGCGTTTAAATTTTCAATTTGGGTTATCATCGAAACAATTGTTCATCCCATCATTTGACGTTAACAAGAGAAATCACTTTTTCTTCCAGAGCGATGTTAATTATTTTTTTTGAATAGTCTAAAAGTGCTTACAATGTAGTATTTGTTCATAGATATTTTAAATTCTTTAACGGTGCGCATACACCATCTAAACATAACGATTTGAATCGGTGTTTCCTAGAATAAACATCATCCGCTTACAAAAGAATCAAAGTATTTTCTTTACAAATAAACCATTATAACACCATTTAAACCCTACACCCTAATTCCCTAAACCCTAAAATTAAAAATCTTATATATCAAAGTATTTTCCTTACAAATAAACCATTATAACACCACCTATCAACAAAAACAATCAGCAAACAAAAGAATCAGAGATAATTTAAAGCCTCATATCCAGTGGCTAATAAAGAATCTGAAGGAGTAACCTTGATGTTACCAACAACATCAAGCAATTTGTGAAACAATAACAACTATGCACTGTACCATTACTTTCTTACCAGATGTAATAATCAAACTAAATGAAGAATTGTAGCCTTTAATGACTTACCAATACCCAAATCATGAAATCCTTCCAACTGCAATGCAGAATCAAAAGCTCACAAGCCTGCAATACCAACTGCCAGACTTGATTTGAAAACCTGCATGTGATCACGAGTCTCTACTGCATCATCACACAACAAGCATAAAGGATCTATTTGGCATGTTGTTCCTTGTTGACAGCCTAACCATGAGATAAAAAGAGTGCCTATGTAACACCCACACTCTAATGTTACATTTGGGGTTCAACCCCAACTCACTACCATAAAAATACATAGTTAAAATCATTCGAGTCACATTAAAATCCAAACTAAAGTTACAATACATAGGGTCCTACGAATACATGGCCCAATATAATCTAAGTACTGTACTCGGACACAAGTCGATGCTGAAATTCTACTCCGGTGATGCTCCAACGATGTGCATCAAACCTACGAACGGAAACAACAATTCCAAACGCTGAGCTAACGAAGTTCACTGGATACACTTACACTTAACCATGCTTCATGCAAACCATAAATATGAGTATGTAGCTAGGAGAATGATATCATGGCAAAATATAACAACATTGTCGCTATCTCTAGCCGCCTAAACAAATAGCAAACAATAAGAATGCATTAGTCTCACAACATCATACCAACTAACATGAAGTGAGGCTTGGTGTCACACAACTTCGGGAACATACACCTATGTTCAAAATCTCTCGTCGAGCAACTTCGAATGAAACTTGGTGCCACATAGCTTTAGGAATGTACATTCGACAAATCTTTTACCATGGTGTTGCAGCACACTCTTTCTTTCACCGAGTATCCGAATTCCACCAATCAAGTGCTCACATAGCACCTTACAACATTACATAACCATATCATCCTATGGTTTCTACCAACATATAATCACACAAAATTTTTACCAAGTTTTTACGTTTTATGTTAGAGTATAAGGAGATTTTTCAGTTTTTCAGTTTTACAACTCATTTTAGGCTATTAGGGGTCTATTGGATCGAACGATATAATTTTACAACTTTTCGGGCGAAAATTAACATTTTTGGGCAGATTGCCTAATGAGTACTGGTACAGACCCTCGCGTACCGATACGACTACCCTTTGGTTACCGGTACTTATAGCTTACAGATACGAAATTGGCTCACTGAAATTTTTTAAAGCCTTAGCGTACTGATACGGGTCGACCCGTACCGATACCAAGTTGTAAGGCGTACCGGTAAAGGTTGAACACCGTACCAGTACCCCATATATTTTTCATCCAATAGAACAATGTTCTTAAACTCAGCACACTGAGGTATCGGTACTGCCTCCCCGCGTACCGATATTGAAGCCTAGAAATGGCTTCCTAAGTTCGGGATATCACTTCTCAAGCCCCAAAATTCAAGCAAAAGCCTCATAATTCGATCTTACATCTTATAGGAGTGTTTAAGGTGATTTACGGCCGTTTTTACATGTTATTAACATGAATTCTAAATTTTTTCATTAATGAGGGTCTTAAGCATTCAACGCCAAAACAACCGCACATATCAATCTTAAGCACACAAAGCATCACCCTTAAAATGTGCATGAATCAATAGAGTTAGTAGTGTACTAACCTTGATTCTTTGCTGGAAAAAAAACTCATAGCCAAGCTCCTCAAGCCCTCGTCTTTTCAAGCTCCTTAAAAGAACTTTCAACTTCTTTCACTACACATGTTACAACATTGCTAGAAGTTAAAAGGTGATAAAGGAAGATTTCTATAGCCAGAAATATGGTTAAATTTACAATTTTCGTTCTCCTTCTTTAACCCCCCTCTAAAACCACTTTCTTAAATATCCACTATTTTCTTGGATGATAGATCCTTTGATGCTGAACAACTTACCTTAATCCTAAATTTTGAGATTTTCTTTAGAAACAGCAAAGACCAAACCTTTAACTTGAAATTCTTGAAGGAAAAAAGAAAAAGGAGTAGGATGAAACAAGGAACTAGAGTGATCTCACTCTTCTTGATTTGCAGGAAAATGAAGGAAATCAGCTTTTTTCTTTTGAATAAAGGTAGATTATTTTCTTTCCCTCCTATCTTCTTCCTAGACATGCTACTCAAGCCTAAGAGACAAAGGATGAAGCTCATTAAAACTTCATGAACATCCAACGGCCCAAACTCTCGGCCTAATTGCAAATTTTAAGGTTTTAATTTTACCCGCCTACAGATTTTCGAAATCCGAATCGTTACAGCCTATGAATAGGCAATCCACACCATACAACTCTAAACCAAAAAAATTTATCCAATTTATTCATGAATATCTCTCAAACATTTCTTGCTTTATACCCTTTGCATATCACCAACAAGAGTAAGATCCTCCCTGAGCTTAATCAACTTTTTTCAAGCCTAACTATAGCTAGCTTTAACCTGAAATAGCCAAAGAAAACATCATTTACACAAATACTTCTCCACCCAAGCTACTCAAAATGAATCAGATTGAGTTAAAATTAGTGTTACGGGGCTATTATTCTCTTTTCAAAAGACATGTTTGATAGGTTGTGCAGCGCCACTGTCTATATATCCCAAGATCTCCCTTTTCTTTTCCGATATGAGATTAATGACTCCGCCTCTTCTCTAGCGTGACACTCGCCTCCACTCAACCTCGTGACGCTCTCGTGATTGGCCGATTGTCACGGTTGTCCACCCTGCCTACAACAGTCATGGGCGCTCAACGTGAAATCGGACAGTCAAATGGTTGCTCTGATACCACTTGTCACAAGGCTATTACCCTTTTCTCAAAAGATATGTCTAATAGGATGTGCAGCGCCACTGTTTATATATCCCAAGATTTCTCTTTCCTTTTCCATTTCTGATATGGGATTAATGACCTCGTCTCTTCTCTAGTGTGACACTAGCCACAAAGAGTTCAACATACATGCTTTGTTCTATGTCAAAATGTCCTACACCCCAAGTCATCCCTCGCATTTAAGGGATCATTTGGTTCATGGAAAAATTATTACCAAAGAGAATAATCTTTCCGGAATTACATACACATGTTTGATTTAAGAAAATTTTCTACGTGGAATAATACAACATTTCCAATAGTACCTTTCCCCCTATTCTTAGGTATTACACATTTTCCACCACCATAGACTAAAATACCCTTAAAATAATATGTTTTATTCATGTTATTCATTTGTTTCTATTTCACCAACAATATTTTTTGTTTGATATATTAAAGCAATTCATTGTCTAAACTAAATTATTTTATAATAAAATATCTAAATCACACTCATCATTAAAAAAATAAATAAGTAAATATTATATATAATTTTAAATATTATTTATATCTAAAAAATAATTTTACTTTATTTAAATGGCAAAACTCTATTTTTATTCAATTTTAAAATATTTTACGAGTAGTGTTTTAAATTTTAAATTTTAAATAGTACATATAGATTTTTAAAAAATGTAATTTGAGTAATAAAACACCTAAATAAAATATTTATAGTTAATTATTAGTATATATGATTTAGTAGTGAATATGATATTTATTGTAGAAGTTTACGAATTTGAATTTTTTATATATTTTTCAAATATATAATTATAATAAATCATAAATAATTTCTGCGTTCTATATGCATATATTCAACACATTTAGCCGGTTGGTCAAGCTGCTCGTCTTTGTTCCCTCATATTCCCTTAGTTCATGGGTTTTAAACCCACTAGTAACACTCTACTTTCTTCTCCTAGAGTCCCCTCTTCCCCTCCCTTTTAGGTGAGATTAAGAATTTAAGATTATATTTAGTATTTGTCATATATATATATAATATAATATATATATATATATATAATATTGTACTATAACATTAATAATATATCAAATCATTGGCCAGCCGACCTCTTAATAAGAGCACCCGCGGCGAGGGATTAGTCATTGCTATCGGCGGTGGATACCTTGGCTCAAATAAAAAATTATATCAAATCATTTTTTGATTAAATAGAGATTACATTCACATATCGAGATTCGAACTCATACAAGATGAGACAATATGAGCATCCTCAATCACTAGGCCAATCAGCGGATCTCTATATCAAATCATTTGTTAGAGAACTTTACAAAAGAAAAATATATAAATTAAAAATAAAAAGCATATTTCATATGAATTTTTATGCAAATATTGCCATTTCAATATTAAAAGTTTGAATTGTTAAAAAACATATATTATAAGGATAACTTTATAAAATAAACATTCTGGTAATTTTGTAATCCACCCATCAAATATTATAATTTTACATTCTTGTCAAACAAACCAAACAAAGAAATATAGCATTCCCAATAATGAATCAAGTAATGATCATTTCGAAAATCTTAATCTCAAGAATAATTTCAAATTTCGTGAACCAAACGTCCCTAAAGTGACAAATTTCTCCCAATTAACCTTTGCCCCATGAGCTAACATACCATTCCCTCTCTATAAAAAAAAGCAGCATGCAATTTAATAACCTGTTTAATGACCTTAGAAGGCAGCAAGAAGATCACACTTCAAAAATTTTGGATGCTAAAGTTGGCAGCCTAAAATCCCTCACAATTTTACCCACAAATCCCTCACAATCATTGGAAGAGAGATTTTTTTGTAACTAAGGGTACACTCAAATATCTCACAAGTAAACATTCCAGTCTAAAATTAGATAACTTAACAAGTCCATGCAGATAGACGACAAATGCCATACATTGTTAATGTTACACACTATTATTTTTTATTTTTTTAAAACTTTGAGGATCCAAAGCAAAATTAACTTTATTTTAAATTAAATTTATTTTTTTGATTAAATAGAAATATTATATTACTAAAGTAAATGTCGGGATTCATACTCATATAAAATGGGACAATATAGACACCGTTGACTACTCAATCAACTAGTAGAACTCAAACTGAATTTAAATTTTAGTAAGAATTTACGGTCCACCCTTTCTGTCCAATAATAAAATGTTAATTTATAAATTTATTTTAAATTAAATATATATTAAAAACCGTAAATTTACGTTATCTTGTCATCTTCTCCGATCTTACCACCACCAACCTTGTCGATAGTTTTGCCATCGGCGATCCTTCATTACCGAGACCTATTCACCCTCGTATTCCACTTTTTCAAGAAATTAGATTTTTAAAGTTCGATTCCATGGTTTTTATACTAGCATGGGAAACTTAAAAATGTTAAATCAAAATCCATATGCATAAAATATTAATATGTAAATATGATAGTATATATTTTATTTGACAACATCCAACCAACTTGTGGCTGTAGTTTATTGGTGAGAATTCCACGTTGTGGCCGTGGAGACCTGGGCTCGAATCCCAGCAGCCACATCTTTTTTCTTCTATTTTTTTCTCTTATTTCTCCAAATTTAGTGTTAGTTATTCTACAAATTAAAGTAAGTTTCAATTTTTTGTTTCTAATTTCTGAGCTCTGATCAACAATGAATTCGGATTTTTTGGGATCGTCGTCTTCATTGCTCAAATGATGTCAATGTAAGAGAATTGAAATTTACCATTAATATATGTTTTTAACTACTAATATCTCGTGATTTTTTTTCCATTTCCCAGTTTTCTATATCTTTAATTTTTAATTTCCAATTATTAGGGAACGCTTTGAGACGATTAAAATCGTATGATTGCATTTTCAAGTTATTTTTTTTAATTTAAATCTTTTTCTCTTTAAGAGATTTTAGTTTCATGGTTTTAAATCAATTATTGTAAATTGTAATTAGCTTTACTGATCTGCCTTATACAGTTTCTGCTTAGATGAAATAAGCACTTTTGGCCTTTGGCAGCCACATATGGTACTCAAATAAGTAGAAAAAGTTATGTTTCGAAACTGGTTTATGCTTTTGTTCGAATGATTATGACGAAGCTACAACTATGGTGGGAGGGGTTGTGCCCCTGATAATTATAAATTGTCCCTTCACTCTTAAAAATGTTATACTTTTTCCTGAAATCATAGCTCCGTCCCTACGATCAAAACCTCGGCTTCCTTGGAATCATCATTCTCGTGCTTGTTATAGACCCGAAATTCGAAAGTAACCGAGGGTTTTGCACTATCAAGATTATAAAGAAGAATGCTGAGCTGGAATCAAGATGCTGAGTTGTTTACATTAGTTTGTTAAATCTGTTAGTGACCTGTGTATAAATAAGTGAAAACTATGAGTGCTTTGTATTCAATTTTTCCATTTAATAAAATAGAACTGAAGTTTTATTCCTTTGTTTTTCATCACGTGTCATTTACAATTTCATTTCTCGTGTTTCCTTCTCCTCTGTTCCTTTCACCCGAAATCCCCAAAATCAAGAAACCCTAGAATCTCTTTCAACATTCGATATGGTATCAGATGATGATTCCTCTGATCGAGCCCATTCTCAACCCTTCAAGAACGATGACCCTTCGAATGAGTATTATATTCATCCGAATGAAAACCCTGGTCTGGTTCTCACATCCGCCCTGTTGAACGGTTCGAATTACCATAGCTGGGCGAGATCGATGAAGATGGCTCTCATCTCCAAGAATAAGCTGCGTTTCGTTGATGGGTCGATCAAGCAGGTGCGAAAGGATAGTTCACGGTTTCAAGCTTGGGAGAAGTGCAATAATCTGGTTCTGTCGTGGCTTCTTCGAGCAATTTCACCGGAGATAGCCCAAGGCGTTATTTGGATAGATACGGCGTACGAGTTGTGGGCCGATCTCAATGATCGTTTCAAACAAGGAGATCTAATTAGGGTTTCCGACTTACAACAGGAATTTTATTCCCTCCGTCAAGGTAGTCTTTCAGTAACTTCCTTTCATACACAGTTAAAGATTCTTTGGGATGAGCTTTGCAATCTTAGGGCTTTATCTAGTTGTGATTGCAAAGCTATTGAGTTTCGTAGGCAAGATTTTGCTCTTAGATTCCTTAGGGGCCTAAATGATTCTTTTTCCATTCCTAAATCCCAGATTTTGATGATGAAACCATTTCCAAATATTAATGAAATCTTTTCGATTCTTGTCCAGCATGAAAGGACTATTGGTCCTACTGTTAATAGTGATTCCAACGTCTTGTTGGTTGATAAGGGAAGTTATAGAAGGGATGAGTCTAATTTTAGGAATTCTGGTTCTGGTAAGAAGTTTTCTGGTGGTTCTGGGAATTCAAACCGTAGGCCTCTTTGTGTCTTTTGTGGGATGTATGGACATACTGTAGATAAATGTTTCAAAAAACATGGTTATCCACCTGGGTTTAAGTCCAAGAGTACTGTTAGTAGGGCTAATCAAATTGCAAATATTGGTTCTGAAAATCTTGCCCCTAATAGTTCTGATAGTCATTCTAATGAAGAAGGGCTTGTCTCTTTCACCAAAGAGCAATATGCTAGTCTGCTTTCTTTAATAAGTGACCGAGATAAGTCATATTAGAGTTCAATTTCTCATCAGAGTTCTCAAGTCAATGCTTTATCCTCCAACCATGATTTTGTTCAAGCACAAGGTATGGATTCTTTATTTTCTAGTTCTGTTGGTTTCATGGGTAATAGCATTGTTTGTTGTGAGTCTTCTGTTGTTTCTCAAGTTCAGTATAATAATGTTTTAAGTCAAAAATCTTGGATTCTTGACTCAGGGGCTACTGACCATATTGCTAATTCTTTGGATTGTTTTGTAACATACTCTGTTGTTACTGATCGTTTTGTTAAATTTCCAAATGGTCAGTTTGTGAAAGTCTTGCATATTGGTACTGTTAAGTTGTCTGATGATTTGCTTCTTCATAATGTGTTTCATATACCATTTGTTTGTTTCAATTTAGTTTCTGTTTCACAGTTGACAAATGATTCTAGTTTGTCTTTTATATTCTCACTTGGTTTCTGTTGTATACAGGATACCACACAGTGGAAAATGATTGGTTTAGCTAGGAAGGTTCATGGCTTATATCAGCTGGAGCTTAAGGAGACTAAGCTTGC
Organism: Hibiscus trionum; assembly: GCA_030270665.1. Taxonomy (NCBI): domain Eukaryota; kingdom Viridiplantae; phylum Streptophyta; class Magnoliopsida; order Malvales; family Malvaceae; genus Hibiscus; species Hibiscus trionum. The sequence goes on from BSYR01000016.1 coordinate 6,526,244, forward strand.
TGCTACTGTTGGTAACTTTGTTAATTCTTCTGTTTCTTTTGATGTTTGGCATGCTAGACTAGGACACCCTTCTAGTCCTAGGATGAAAATTTTTGCTAAGTTAGATCCTAGCATTCCATCTGGTTCTTTATACCATTGTGAAACTTGTATTCTTGCTAAACATAAGAGGTTACCCTTTCCTGTTAGTACATCTAAGTCTGAAAATGTCTTTGACCTAATTCACATGGATATATGGGGACCTTTTCCTGTTAGTAGTGTATATGGTCATTCCTATTTTCTTACAATAGTAGATGATAAAAGCAGATATATGTGGGTCTATCCTATGAAACTCAAGTCTGAAACTAGGGGTATAGTTACTGAGTTTTGTAATTTAATAGAAACTCAGTTTTCAATCAAAATTAAAAGCATAAGGTCTGATAATGGTAAGGAGTTTAATATGACTGAATTTTTTAAGTCCAAAAGAATATTACACCAAACCTCTTGTCCTCATACTCCTCAATAAAACAGTGTTGTTGAGAGAAAACATCAACATCTCTTAGCTGTGGCTAGGTCTTTAAGAATTCTTCCTAATTTGCCTTTAGTTTTTTGGGTAGATTGTGTTATGCATGCAGCTTTTCTCATCAATATTACTCCTACCCCTGTTCTTAGTAATAGAACTCCTTTTGAAGTTCTTTTTCAATCTAAACCTAGGTATAATAATCTTAGAGTCATAGGGTGTCTTGCCTATGCTTCTTCTCTACCTAAGGCTGAAATTAAAATGCATTCTAGGGCCATTAAGTGTGTTTTCTTGGGCTTTCCTAGAAATGTAAAAGGGTATAGGTTGTATAATCTTGAAACTCAGTCTGTTTTTATTTGCAGAGATGTAATTTTTTGTGAACATATGTTTCCTTTTAAACAGCATGCTAATGATAAACTTAATGATTTGGTTTTGCCTAACTGTGATAGTTTAAGTTTAGATGATGACTTCTCTTCTGATAATAATAAAGTTGATTTCAGTTCTGATGTTGAGATAGTTCCTCTAAATTCTGAATTTCATTCTGATTCTGCTTCTCCTGGTCAATCTGAGCATGATGTTGTTGAAACTAGTAGTGGTGATTGTGATATTACTGTTCCTCAAACTACTAATTATGTTGAAAATGTCCTATCCTCTGTTAGTTCTGATAAAAATCCTACTGTTGATCAGCATAAGTCTAGAATTTTTACTAGACCTACTAGATTTGTTAAGGTTCCTCAGAAGTTTAAGGACTTTCAAGTCACAATGCCTAAAGCTAGGACCACTCCTCATACTATAGACCAAGTTTTATCTTATGCTAATATCTCTACTAGCCACAAGTCATTCATTAATAATATAGATATTTTAACTGAACCTAAAACATATAAACAAGCTCTTATGCATGACTGCTGGAAATCTACTATGCAAGAAGAGATAGATGCTTTAGAAAGAAATAAGACTTGAGATCTTGTAGCCTTACCACCTGGAAAGACCACTATAGGTTGTAAGTGGGTTTTTAAAACCAAATTAAAATCTGATGGTACACTAGATAGATACAAAGCCAGATTAGTTGCAAAGGGTTATACACAGCAACCTGGTGTTGATTTCATTAATACCTTCAGTCCAGTAGCTAAAATAACTACTATAAGAACTCTAATGGCTGTTGCTGCTTCTAAAAACTGGGATTTACAGCAACTAGATATTAATAATGTCTTCTTACATGGGTTTTTAAAGGAGGAGGTTTATATGGATTTACCCCCTGGCTTTTCTAAAGACAAAACTGGGCTTGTTTGTAAATTAAATAAAAGTTTATATGGCTTAAAGCAAGCCAGTAGGCAGTGGAATGAAAGGTTGACAGTTGCCTTGTTAGAACAAGGTTTTAAGCAGTCTATTTCAGATTCTAGTCTGTTTACAAAGGGTACAGAGTCTCAATTCATTGCAATTGTTGTTTATGTAGATGATATCATTATTGCTAGTCCATCATCTGAGCAGATTTCTTGTATCAAAAGCTTTATTCATAATGTTTTTAAATTTAAGGATTTAGGCAAGTTAAAATACTTCCTAGGGTTTGAGATTGCTAGATCTACTAAAGGCATCAATCTATGTCAAAGAAAATATACCCTAGAGCTTCTAAAAGATACTGGTTTTCTTGGTTGTAAACCTGCTTCCACTCCAATTCTTGCTACAACTCATTTGTCTAAATCTGATGGTGACCCTTTAGAGGATATTACTTTATATAGACAACTCATTGAAAAATTACTTTATCTCACTAACACTAGATCAGATATATGTTTTGCTGTTCAACAGCTATCTCAGTTCTTATCTGCTCCTACTAGTGTTCACTTGACAGCTGCTCATAGGATACTTCGGTATTTAAAAGGCACACCTGGTCAAGGTCTATTCTTCCCTTCTGATAATTCTTTAAAAATTCATGCCTTCTCTGATTCTGATTGGGCCTCATGCCCAGATTCTCGTAAATCTATTACAGGATTCTGTCTTTTTTTAGGGAAATCTTTAGTTTCCTGGAAATCCAAGAAACAACAAACTGTGTCTCGTTCTTCTAGTGAAGCTGAGTACAGAGCAATTGCTGCTGTAACATGTGAATTTCAGTGGTTCTTTTATCTTTTGTCTGATTTACAGATTACCCTTCCTTCTGCTAATCTTTACTGTGACAATTTGTCTGCTATAAGGATTGCTGAGAATCCTGTGCATCATGAACGTACCAAACATATTGATATAGATTGTCATTTAATCAGACAGAAAATTCAACAGGGAATTATTAAACTTTTGCCTGTTTCTTCTCAAAACCAATTAGTTGACTGTTTTACTAAATCTTTGAATCCTGGTTCTTTTCAGGGTGCCATTGTCAAGTTGGACCTCCAAAACTTGTATGCTCCAACTTGAGGGGGGCTATCAAGATTATAAAGAAGAATGCTGAGCTGGAATCAAGATGCTGAGTTGTTTACATTAGTTTGTTAAATCTGTTAGTGACCTGTGTATAAATAAGTGAAAACTATGAGTGCTTTGTACTCAATTTTTCCATTTAATAAAATAGAACTGAAGTTTTATTCTTTTGTTTTTCATCACGTGTCATTTACAATTTCATTTCTCGTGTTTCCTTCTCCTCTCTTCCTTTCACCCGAAATCCCCAAAATCAAGAAACCCTAGAATCTCTTTCAACATTCGATATGCACTCTCTTAAGTGTCTTCATTGAGTATTTAGATGATAGTTTTGTTTCAGAAATAAAGACCGATCAATGCTCTTCAACAAATGTTGCTTGACTTGGATTTATACCCATTTTCCTTTTTTGTTTAGCATGGGAACTTATGGTGCACCTTGAGGCAGCACTGTGTTAGAATGTAGGTAATGTCAAAGAAGGGTTAACATCATAACCAAGCGTGGTCGATCACGGTGTGTGTTGTTTCGAGCATAGCCTTAAGGACATGATCGGTTTAAAGATTTAAGCGACATGTACAATTTATTAAAATGAGACACTCAATTAAAAAAAATATTAATTTGTTGTGTGCATAGTAGACTGACTTTTAGTTGGGGAGACGAGTCCATAAGATTCAAAAGGGAATTTTATTTGGTATTTTGGTAATAACTCTTGATATGAGGTATTGTTTTTGGCCCTATTTGGCAATTAGCGGATAACTGATAGCGGATTACATTAGCTGATAGCTGATTGCATTAGCTGATTTGACTAGCGGATTGTATTAGCTTATTGTATAAACTGATAACTGATAGTTGTTTGATTATTTAAACAAACAAAATAATTTATTAGTTATCAATATTTTGTATCTATTACCGTTCAAAAAAATATTTTGTATCTATTAATATTAATTAGATTATGAAAAATATTTTTTTAATATAACAATACTAAGCATATTCGAAGATCTATATATTAATTTATTATTTATATAATTATTTTTAATATAATTTAATTAATTATTAAATTTAAATAAAAATATAAATGTGTGAGAATAAAAAAACAAAAAGTATTACTTTACAAATTTCAAAATATAAATACCCGAGGGTGAAAAATTAAAATAGAAAAGGTTAAATTTAAGTTATTTGGAGATATTTGATAATTGTTAAGAGTAAATGAGTATTTATAACTATTATGTCAAACTGCTAATTTCAAAAACTCATATTAACAGCTTTTTTAAAATTAGAGGTTTCAGCTCAATCCACTATTAACCACCAAACATTCAAATTAGCAAATTTAACCGGTAAAACTTCTAATATTAACTCAAACCTCTAATTTTAGCTCAACCCGCTATTTATCAAACAATGTCTTTGTATATGAGGTTATAGCCTGCCTTTTGGATAGATATTAAGTGTTGCAAGAGAGGGCCGGTGATCGACGCTAGCCGGTTGGTTTGACCTGGAAATGAAACTGGGATTGGGATGGAAATATATCGAGGAAGAATTAATAGTTTAATTTTATTCTAAATATTTAGTTATAATTGTTATAATGTTTCTCTTTATATATTTTTTCAATTATTTTCTTATTTTATCTAATAAAAATAAAATATTTTCTCAATTATTTTCTTATTTTTTCTAATAAAAATAGAATAAAAGTTATAATGCCCTCTTTCATTTGTATTTTTTTCAATTAATTCTCTATTTTATCGAGAGAAAAAATAAAAAAAAAATATTTATGTCGGGCCGAGTCAGGTTCGAGTTCAATGACCATTTTGTAATAAAAATTAAAGTTTAATAACCATTTTTAACAAAAACTAAAGTTTAATGCCCTTTATGTAATTTTTGAAAGTATGATGACCATTTTATATTTTAGAGATAGTTTAGTGACCATTTGTGTACTTTTTCTTTTATTTTTTTAAATACCCAACCGGCAACCAGTTCAACCAATTTGACATCCGGTCTGATTGTCAAACATTGGTTATAGCACAAATCTAAAGGTCGTCTGAACTAACAATATTCACATTCACGAAATAATAATAAAAAATAGCATTATTTCGGACATCCAATTTTAAGGCAGAATTCATTCAAACACTAACTACATCTAACCTGAAGAGAACAAGGAAGGTTTTAATGAACTTTAAACTATTAATATAAAAGAACAACAATCAATGAATTGTTTCATCGAATGCTTTGTTCATTTAACGCCTAAACAAGCTAAAGTCGATTATGAAAATGTTCGATCAAGGCAGGGAAAGAAGCAAATACATATGAGAAGTCCAAAGTCGGGTCGATTCAAACAGATAGAACAACAAAAGAAAAGAAAAGAAAATAAATCAAGATAGCCGGTACATACAAACACCGATACAACTGTTTTGGCTTCCTGCATTTTGCCCATAACAACTCCAAGAGCCATCCTGCTCTGGAAATTGAACATAATATGTACAGGAAGAAATCAAACTCACCGATAAATCAATGGCATATGGACTCATCACTGCTGCAGATATTCTGGGTTGAATGCAAGTGCCTCCCGATATATCAGCTCCTTCATCTGCTCCTCGGTTAATGCATGCTGCTCAAAGTCGAAGTTGAAGGGGGTCATGCATACAGGTTCATCACTTATGTCGTGCAGTGAGGTTAGGTAGGGATGAGCAAGTGCATCCTCAACTGAAACGAATAGGAAGTAGAATTACATTAGTTCCAACTCGGGACAAAGACATTGCAACACGGCATTACCCAGAAAAATGATAATGACAACTAAACTAATTGTGACAATTTAGCATCCATTCGCAAACCTCAGTGACAATTGGGAAAGTGTACTACTGCACACCGAATACATTAATACATATCATGTGTTGCATGGCAACAGGCATATGCATGAGAGAGAGAGAGAGAGAGAGAGAGAGAGAGAGAGAGAGAGAGAGAGAAAAAGATAAACATGTATTCTCAAACTCACCAGTAATCCTTAGTCTGGGATCAAATGTCAACATCTTTTCAACAAGATCAATAGCTAAAGGGTGCACATTTGGAAACTTTTCGGTGAAAGATTGTCGACGATAAAGAGGAAGTTGTCGAATGTATCTCTTAGCATTATCATTCAGAAACTCCAACTCAGCCTCTGATGGGGTGCCAATCAGCTGCAAGGAAAAGAACTCATTCCTTATGGTGAAGCATTTTTTAGTTAACTCTATTTTTGTCTCCAAAATGCTCATGGCTCGATATTCAGCAACTTATTTGTTTGTATTTAGATAGTTTTATATTGACGAGGAGAGAACTTACCTCCATAAGCAATCGCAGCTGATGCACGTGATCTCTTCCAGGAAATAATGGTTTCCGATCCATCAATTCCATAAAAATGCAACCCACAGACCATACATCAATGGCTGCAGTGTAATCTGAAGAGTTTAGTAACAGTTCCGGTGGACGGTACCATCTTGTAACAACATATTCAGTCATAAAATCACTTTCAGAGGTGACACGAGCAAGTCCAAAATCACATATTTTCAAGTCACAATTAGCATTCAGGAGAAGGTTGCTAGGTTTTAAGTCCCTGTGTAGAACATTTGCAGAGTGTATGTACTTCAGCCCACGTAAGATTTGATAGAGGAAATACTGCAAAGCAAGAAGATAGGAAGTTAATTTGATTTTAAGGCTCCAATAGTAACCCTTGAAATATGCACAATACAATTAACTTAGGTACTTTTCAGTCAGTTGTTTCGGTTACTTGTTTTCTTTTAGGAAGCACAAGAGCAAAAAAATGGAAACAAAAGCAAATAACATTTTTTATATAAAGAATGTTAGTTTCAGGGGGAAACATTACCTGTCTATATTATAACAATTGTTCTAGAAATGTGTTTCTATTAGTCATTCGTTCGTCGTAATCAATTACCATTTGGTTCTACTTTGACAATTTCCTATGTATGAATAAATAGAATTTTCATTTATGCAAGGAACTGTTTAAGTCTAATTTTTGCAGTTATGCTTTTAATGGGAATTGCTGTGAATAAACTACCTTATGTATGAAGCCTTTAGTGCCTTGGGACCTTCAACTTAAAACATTAGAAAATTGAGGGGAGAATACATGCCTTCCTTTTTGCTTATTATTTATATTTAGGCAAACATTCAGATATAAAATCAACCCTGAAGCCTTTCCTTCTAAGTGGAACCCTAGCAAAACCATCAAGCATAAACTAACCCTCATTAGTTGGCCATAAAAGTAACCTTTAAATCAAGGTCACTGTTCAAGGGCAAGATGCACAACTACACAAAAGATTGAACTTCTTGATCCAATATTATATTATGGCATAAGAAACCTTATTTGCTGCATATTTACTCCCCCACCCCCATTTTCTCCAATAACCATAGATATATTTGCTTTCAAATCCTAACTTGCACGCTGTCGCACATCAAGTACCAACATTTTTTACAATTAGAGGCCAACTTACAATAATTAGTACTCTAAAAGCCTAAGAAATTTATCTATGCATTATTCTTTGTTATGCACCGTTTTAAGACCAATAGAAAACGACGACGTTTTAATAGTTTATTTTGAGTCAATACGCTACCGTTTTATGTAAGGGGTTAAAACCCCAATTTCTGCTAGGTTTTGATTGTCGATGAATTAATGAAAATCGTGTTTCCTTCTTTCTCTCAAATTCTCTTCTGCAATCTCTGGTCTTCTTCTTCTTCTTCTACAATCTTTTCTCTTCTATTTCTAATTCTTCTATCTGAATCTACAATTTCTATCTTGAACCATGACATTCTTCAACTGCAACAGATGGCCTATGTTTGCATTTATAGCAACTGATATTTTCCAATATAATTAACTTTGAAGATAGAGTGACTAGGAGGAAGAAGAGTTGTACTGAGTCCTAACAGTTGGGCTTGATGCAAGTAAAACTAAGGATCTAAATTAGCAGTAAACTGAAATAGTCGTACCATAAAAAAGTTTAACTCATAATTTAACGAATACGACTCTTTATGTAAAAAGCAACCAAATCTTTATGTTCCAACCTGACAATGCTCCTCTGATAAAGCTTGATTAGAACGGATTATCTGATGCAGGTCAGTGTCCATCAGCTCATATGCAATATAAACATCATTAAAGCATTCCCTCTGGGGTGGTGGAATTATGTCCCTGATTGCAACAACCTGCATAAAAGGTGCAAATTAGACTAACCCACCATGATAACAAAATGGATATTGTTCTTCCTTGGTATCTCATACTGTCTCAAAGCTACAGAAAAAGAACTGGCACAAAGAAAGAAACTGTTATAGCCAATAAATGTAAAGGGACTGCATTTTAAGCTAAGGTTTAAACAAAATTCACTCGCAATAGCATCAGCACCAACCTGAACAACAAAACAACCAAAGTTCATAGGACTAGGCTTCTACTGCTATGAATAGAGATAATTTATACTTACAAATCAGAATAGTGCAGCCACTACAGGATAGGACAATATTGTTTAAAGCTTGGAATTGCAATTTTAGTTGAGGGCTTTGAGGCTTTTCATTAGTATAAATGTGATCCAACATCCCCATCTAATAAAGAAAAATATACACTTCCAGGGTCACACTTACATAGAAAACATCTGTCTGTTCTTCATTGAAGGAAGATTTGTAAATGCTGTACAAAAGCATAGGCTAATACTTACGGGACAAATCCCTACTTTTTAATCATTCATAGCGTAGCATGACAAACACATAATGTCTTTAGTAATTATATACGAGAATTTACTTATGTCCATGCAAAATTTCAACAATCCTCGAAACCCAGGGATGCTAATTAACTAGATAAGCCACTTTCATATGAAATAATATCCCAAGCATTGCTCCAAAGTCAATACCAAGATGTTATGAACTGTAACTTTGTTGGTAGAGTCAAGGTTAATTCAATAATTGGTGAATGAAAAGTATTGTGTTGCTCAAACTATTTTCCTTTTATTTCCCCTACAGGACCAAACTCTATCGAAAGCATATCCAACACTCCGATGTTATGAACTGTAACCTTGTTAGGTTCTCGAGCTTAGGTTTATTCAATAATTGGTGAATGAAAAGTATTGTGTTGCTCAAACTGGTTTCCTTTTATTTCCCCCTAAAGGACCAAACTCTATCGAAAGCATATCCAACACTCCGATGTTATGAACTGTAACCTTGTTGGGTTCTCATGTTAAGGTTTGTTCAATTATTCACAAGTGGATACTACTGTGTTGCTTTAACTATTTCCCTTTTATTTGCCCCTAATACCTACCCGTATCAAAACATACCTAACACTTTGATGTTATGAACTGTAACCTCGTTACTCGTTAGATTCTCGAATTAAGGTTTATTCAACGATTAGTGAGTGAATACTCTTACAATGCTCTAACTATTTTCCTTTTATTACTAGCAAAACTACCTACCTATATCAAAAACATATCTAACACTTCATAACGTTCAACAGTGATAGAATACTCTTGTGTTGCTCTAACTATTTTCTTTTAATTTCCCCCTAATACCAACCTATATTGAAAATATACAGCATATCGATGTTATGAACTGTAACCTTTGTTAGGTTATCGAGTCAAGGCTTATCCAATGATTAGTGAGTGACTACTCTTTTGCGGCTCTCACTGTTCTCCTTTATTCCCCCCCTAAAGTACCTACCTAGATCAAAAATACATTTAACACTTCAATCTTATGAATTGTAACCTCATTAGATTCTTGAGTTAAGGCTTATTCAATGATTAGTGGGTGAATACCTTGCACTGCTTTAACTATTTTCCGTTCATTTCCCCCCTAAAGCACCTACCTATATGGAAACACACAGGAACACTTTGATGTTATGAACTGTAACCTCATTAGGTTTGAGTTAAGGATTACTAAATGATTATGAGTGAATACTCTTTTGTTGCTCTAACTATTTTCCTTTTATTTCCCCCTAAAGTGCCTACCTATATCGGAAACATATCTAACACTTCAATCTTAAGAACTGTAACCTCATTCGACTCTCGAGTTAAGGTTTATTTCATGATTGGCTCTAACTATTTTCCCTTTATTTCCCCCTAATACCTACATATATCAAAACATATCTAACACTTCAATGTTATGAACTGCAACCTACTTTAGTTGACAAGTTAAGGTTAATTCAATGATTAGTGAGTACCTTTGCATTGTTCTAACTATTTTCCTTTTCTCCCCTAAAGTACCTATCTATATCGAGAACACGTCTAATACTTCAATGTTACAAATTGTAACCTCATTAGGCTCTCGGGTTAAGGTTTATTCAATGATTAGTGAGCAAACACTGTTGCATTGGTCTAACAATTTTCCTTTCATCCCCCCCCCCCCCCCCTAAAGGACATCATATCTAACACGTCGATGTTTTGAACTGTAACCTAATTAGGTTCTCAAGTTGAGGTTTATTCCATGATTAGTGAGTGATTGCTCTTGTGTTGCTCTAAGCCTCTAACTAGTTTCCTTTTATTTCCCCCTAATTATACCTATCTATATGAAAAACATATCTAACACTTAAATGTTATGAACTGTATCTCATTTGATTGTCGAGTTAAGGTTCATGCAATGATTGGTGAGATAATACTCTTGTGTTGTTTCTCTTAACTATTTTCCTTTTATTTACCCCTAATACCTACCTAACACTCCGAAGCAGAAAATCAAATGGGGTTTTGAAGCTCCAAATATAACCAAAAGAAAAAACCAAAAATAGTTTGAAGTTTGAACAAATCCATATCACGAGGCGGGGTAATATAGCCATCCAAAACAGCAAATAAAACCAAAACAAATAAAGGAATTAATAACGAATGCGTCGAATTAAAAGCAAGTTAAATGAAACCCCCAAAAAATTCACTCACTGACGTTTTCATGATCCATGTGACGAAGTAGCTTGATCTCACGAAGAGTTCTCTTCGCATCAATTTTGTTGTCAAATGCGTTCGCTATCTTCTTTAACGCGACGTGTTCATTTGTCTCGGAATTCAATGCAGAACTAAAATAAATCAATCAAATAACAGTGATTTTCTAATAACAATAGTAATAATCAAAATAAGTTGAAGAAGAAGAAGAGTAATTACCAAACGATGCCGTAGGCACCTTTACCGATAGGCATAATAGGGGGTTTGTATTTAGAGGTGACCTCAAAAATGTTCCCAAATATATTGTACTGAATGAACCTGCCGCCGTGGCTAAGAGTTGCCGGGATATTGTCCATACCGGCGGCCATCTGAGGCGGATGTTGCTGGTGGTGTTGAGCGGCGGCCTCCGCCATCTCGGTGTCCGCCGGCTGAGGTGGTCCTCCGCCTTCCATACTTCACCTTAATTCCTGGAAAGAAGAAAAAGACGGAAATGAAATTGGTGGATTGGTCAATAGATCTGTGCTTCTTTTTGTGCAATGGAGAAGTGGTTGTTGCTGGTTTCGGTAATTGTTTATTCAATTCTTGCACTTTGATTTCATTTATGGTTTTCTCTACATTTATCTTAATTTGGAATTTAACTCTCCTTTTTTCTATATATTTTTTTTTATTACATCCTCTTGTCATTAATCATTATAGCTTTTTCCAACATATTTTAGTTTGACTTTTGTGACGATGTAATAACAATTAAAGGAAAATTCTACAAGGTGCAACGAACACCGATGAACAACATTAATGATGAACACTGCTGAACACTACTAAATTAATTAATAAAGATTTAAAATTTTAAGGACTTATTGTACAATTAATAATTATTTTTAAAAATTCAATTAAATTATTTTTTATATATATTAAAATTTTATTTTTTTAATAAGGGTAAACTATATATTTGGTACCTCACCTATTTTCGTATTTCTATTGAACCCTTATTATTTAAATATTATTTCAATTTGACCCTATTCTTTATAAAAAAAATAATTTAACCCTTAACCATCAACCTAAAACCCTAAACTATTAAACCTTTAACCTTTAAACTCTTAAATATATACTCTAAATCATATACCATTAAAATAATTTCATCATCATCGATTCAATAGTTTAGGGTTTAAGGTTTAATAGTTTAGGGTTTTAGGTTGAGGGTTAATGGTTAAATTATTTTTTATAATGAATAGGGTCAAATTGAAATAATATTTAAATAATGAGGGTTCAATAGAAATACGAAAATAGGTGAGGTACTAAATATATAGTTTACCATTATTAAAAAATAAAATTTTAATATATATATATAAAATAATTTAATTGAATTTTTAAAAATAATTATTAATTGTATGATGGGTCCTTAAAATTTTAAATCTTTATTAATTAATTTAATGGTGTTCATCATTAGTGGTGTTCATCGGTGTTCGTCGCACGTGGTAGACTCATCCATAATTATATCAGTACTTCTGGAGAACAACCTTTAAATACAGGTTAAAAAACGACAGACTTGTTTATCGACTAAAAGGCAGTACACAAATTGTTATATGAAATGGTACATAAATTGGTACAATTTTATAAGAGAATATTGTATATATCTTTTTTATTACACAGTTTTACCAAGGTTCAAAATGGCTCATGTACTTGTAGGGAAATGTGTACATACACAATTTTTTACCCAAAAGCATATTTTGGTACAATATTTATAAGGAACTGTGTATATACATATATTAGTAGCAAATGTACAGAAATTGGTACAAATTTGTAAGAGAAAATGTATATACCTTTTTTAGTACACAATTTCACCAAGGTTCAATATGACGCATGTACTTGTATGGAAATGTGTACATACACAATTTCTTACCGAAAAGCATATTTTGGTACATGTTTTATAAAGATTTGTGTATATACACATATTAGTAGCAAATGTACACAAATTGATACAAATTTGTAAGAGATAATGATATATACTTTTTTTATTACACAGTTTCACGAAGGTTCAAAATGGCTCTTGTCCTTGTAAGGGAATGTGTACATACACAATTTCTTACCCAAAAGCATACTTTGGTACAAGTTTTATAAAGATTTGTGTATATACACATCTTAGTAGCAAATGTACACAAATTGGTACAAATTTGTAAGAGAAAACAGTATATACCTTTTTTAATACATTGTTTCACGAAGGTTCAAAATGGCTCATGTAGTTGTAAGGAAATGTGTACATACACAATTTCTTACCCAAAAGCATACTTTGGTACAAGTTTTATAATGATTTGTGTATATACACATATTAGTAGCAAAAGTACACAAATTGGTAAAAATTTGTAAGAGAAAACGGTATATACCTTTTTTATTACACAGTTTCACGAAGGTTCAAAATGGCTCGTGTACTTCTAAGGAAATGTGTACATACACAATTTCCTACCCAAAAGCATACTTTGGTACAAGTTTTATTAAGATTTATGTATATACACTTATTAGTAGCAAATATACACAAAATGGTACAACTTTGTAAGAGAAAATGGTATATACTTTTTTATTACACAATTTCTCCAATGTTCAAAATGGCTTATGTACTTGTAAGGAAATGTGTACATAAACATTTTGTTACCAAAAAAACATATTTTGGTACAATTTTTATAAGGGGCATCGAAACCACCTATATGTGGTTTCGGTGCTGGTTTGGCAGAATGGGAAAAAGTTAAAGTCCTTTATGTAGCATCGAAACCACCTATATTGGGTTTCAGTGCTGGTTGAGCAGAAATGGGGCGTATGTTTAATTTTGTTAGGGTGAGAATGGATCTTGTTGTAAGGAATTGTGTATATACACAATTTACTTACAAAATATACTTTGGTATAGGTATTACAAGAATTTATGTATATACACAAATACAAAATGGGAAAAAATTGGTGACATTGAAGGCGACATTGAAACTACCATTTTGTGGTTTCGGTGCTGGTTTGGCAGATACGAAAATATTTGAAAGACTTCAAAAAACCCCTTATTAGTTGAAAATTAACATTTGGAGTAAGACATGAGGATCATATTAAAATTAAGGATGAAGTATATGTAGGAAACAAAAAAATGAAGTCCCAAGTTCTTCAATTACATATTGAAATAAAAAAAATGAAACTAAAAAAATGGTGTCTTCTCAATCATCATCCCTGGCCAGGGAAACAACCTTCATGCCCTCTGCCACCCATGGCACTTAGACCAGCCTCTCGTTGTGAACTATGTTGACCAACCATCTCTGCATATGATCGTATCTCAAATTTGACCTTATAGTTGCCTAATGAACAAAATATGTATGCATAAGTATGAGCAGAAGTGCATCTTGTATAAAAGAAGAAAATGATAGAGAAAACCTTGAGAATGGCGGTTGAAGTTGTCGATGTCTTCTTTGGCAGCTATATAACCATAAAGTTAGCGATGTCTGGCTGGACCATACAAGAAGCCGTGACAACGTTTCCAAGCCTCTCTATCGAAACCTTGGTCAGCAAATTGGGTATGCAGATGCTGAGCATTGAAATAACCTCTTGTCGTGCTCTCAAAAATTAGAAGGCTCATCCCACGATGGTCTTGAGGACCGTAAGAATGACGAGCCTTAACAATAGTAACATAGGAGCTGAAATAGGCAAAAAGTTCTTGGTTTCCCATACCAAGCCACTGAAGCAGAAAATGCAAGACATTACAAGTTAAAGAATTGTAATATTCATGAAAACATAATTCAAAAGTTATATAACTACCTTTCCATTTGCATCTTGATGAAGCCTTGTGTTCATTATCATCACCATGGGTGGCCAGAGTATTTGGTGATCATCTTCCTCATCGTTTGAAGGCGGGGGGGGGGGGGGGGCAGACAATATCAGCATCATTCTGATCATCTCTCAAACCACTCCATTCCCCATAAGCTTGACCTTGAGAAACAGCCGAAGTACACCTTCTACGCAATTTCTCGTCTAATAGCTGAGCAAGTTGGCAATGGAGTTTGAGCTTTGGTCTGCCTTTGGTTTAGGCATGTGCCACTAGAGATTGAAGGCCAAGAAACCTGTGAGTGGCACCAGGACCTCTTTGATATGCTGGACATTGCCATTGAGTAGAAGGGTCATTGATTGTGTTCATTCTATCGAAGGTCTCGAAAAACTTCTTGAACCATCTACTTGTTTTTAATGTCTCATGGCTTTGTTCATCCTCTTCTTCAGAATCAAAATAGACATCATCATTGCTATTTGATTATGAGTCGAAATCAAGTTTCCTCTCTGCCAATGGCTGAGGATTGTGACTAGAAGCTCTGCTCGAACTAATTGTATTTGAAGATATTGAATAGAATATGGTGAAGGAGAACTGATTTTAGAGCGAAGGGTTGAGTATATTGAGTAGAAGATGTTGTAAAGAGTAAAGAGAAGAGTTGTTAATATATAGGGAATTTCAGTTGGGAGGGAAAGTCAAAACTAAGGAGGGAAAGTGAGAAGGCACAATGTATGTTCATCGAAGGTACATGAACATGAAATGGTTCATGTGATTCTATTGAAAAGACACGAAACTGAAAAGGCTGATTCATGCTAGAGGTATCGAAACCAGCTTTATACATGATGAACATGAAACTGTTCATGTGATTCTAGTGAAAAGATACGAAACTGAAAAGGCTGATTCGTTCTGGGGGGTATCGAACCCATCTTTATACATGATGAACATGAAACGGTTCATGTGATTCTAATGAAAAGACACGAAACTGAAAAGGCTGATTCGTTCTACGGGGTATCGAAACCAGCTTTATACATGATGAACATGAAACGGTTCATGTGATTACAGTGAAAAGACATAACACTGAAAAGCCAGATTCCTTTTAGTGGTATCGAAACCATCTTTAGGGGTTTCAGTACTGTATACACTTAGTAGTAGTAAATGTACACAAATTGGTACAACTTTGCAAGAGAAAAAGGTATATACCTTTTTTATTACACAGTTTAACGAAGGTTCAATTTGGCTCATTTACTTGTAAGGAAATGTGTACATACACAAATTCTTACACAAAAGCATACTTTGGTACATAATTTAGAAGGGAGCATCGAAACCACCTATATGGGATTTCAGTACTGGTTTGACCTGCAAGAAATTTATGTACTTTTTTATTACACAATTTCACCAATGTTCAAATGGGCTCATTTACTTGTAAGGAAATGTGTACATACACGATTTGTACCAAAAAGCATACTTTGGTACAAGTTGTAAAGGATTTTGCGTATATACACTTATTAGTAGCAAATATATACAACTTGGTACAACTTAATAAGAGAAAACGGTATATACCTTTTTAGTACACAATTTCACCAAGATTCAATATGGCGCATGTACTTGTAAGGAAATGTGTACATACACAATTTCTTACCAAAAAGCATGCTCTGGTACATGTTTTACAAGGGGCATCGAAACCACTTATATGGGGTTTCGGTGCTTTTAATTCCAGTAGGGGGCATCGAAACCACCTATATTTGGTTTCAGTGCCGGTTTGACCTGTAGAAAAGGTTTATACCTTTTGTAATACACCATTTCAGCAAGGTTCAAAATGGCTCATGTACTTGTAAGGAAATGTGTACATACACAATTTCATACCAAAAAACATACTTTGGTACAAGTTTTATAAGGTTTTGTGTATATACATAAATTAGTAGCAAATGTACATAAATTGGTACAAATTTGTAAGAGAAAAAGGTATATACCTTTTTTAGTACACAATTTCACCAAGGTTCAATATGGCGCATGTACTTGTAAGGAAATGTGTACATACAGAATTTCTTACCAAAAAGCATACTTTGGTACAAAGTTTTATTAGGGGCATCAAAACCACCTATATGTGGTTTCAGTGTTGGTTTGGCAGAATTGTCAAAAACTTAAAGTCCTTTTCGGGGCATCGAAACCTCCAATGGTCGGTTTCGGTACTGGCTTGCGAGAATGACCGCAAATTTTAAGTCCTTTAGGTCGCATCAAAACTACCTATATGGGGTTTCAGTGTTGGTTTACCAGAAATGGACCGTATGTTTACTTTTGTTAGGGTGAAAGTGGATAGTGTAGCGGATTTAGGGTTATTTATAAATTTTGGAAATGTTTGTTGTTTGTGTACAAAACTCTAAAATGATCATATAATAAGGACAAAATTTGTACTACGAGATTTCTACATATTTAACAATGTATGTTGTATTTACACAATTACAAAAGACGAACAAACATATAATACAGATCAGATTATCAGAGAACAATAGGTGAACAATCGACGATCTCGTTGACCTGCAGTTAATCTAAAAATGGATGATGCTTCACATATTCTTGAACATTGTCTGCTGCTGCCAAGTTTTCTAAATATACCCGAATGGAACCACCTTTTTCTATGATCAATTGCAAGTACAATAATTACATAATTAGGTTTGAGTTGAAGAAAATGCTCCAACTTTATAATGAAGATGTTTGATTTCGAAAGTTTTACCTAATGCGTTATCAGTTCTCTCATCTTGTACCTTGTAGGATTTAGGACATATGTAGGTGTTCTCCTGAAACATGAACATAATCGAAAACATAATTAGTTTCTAAAGATTCGTTGATTATATGGCTGAAAGTAAGATCAAATAGGTTGAGTTTTGTAACACCCGTGTTTTGGGGTTAGTAGTTAGTCGGGTTAGTGGTTTGAGTCGGTAAAATTAAATTTAGTCATTTTGACCATGGCTTGAGTTAATTGGGTTTTAAAATAAAGATGAGGGACCACTTTGGTGATTTAACCCAAAAGTTTTAAAAAGGGAAGACAACTTTTAAAAAGTTAAAAAGAACAAAAAAATGTGGTTTTCTCTCCTCCCCTTCTCCCCACCCAAACGTGAAACCCCTTTTCAAAACTCTCCCAACACAAAATCACTATTCCATTGATTTCTTCTTCAACCCAAGGTCATTTTTCAAAGGTAATTGTGTTTTCTCACTCTCCTCTTCATTCTCTATCTTTACATGGTTATAGATTTTGAAACTACCATCTTTTGGAGTTTTAGGGTTTAATGAAAGTTTGGGTTTTTATGGAGTTTTTCAACTTGTTTTGAAATGTTAGGTTGGGTTTTGATTTAGCCACCTTAAAATACAAATAATATGTTAAAATGGGTAAGTTTGGGTGAAAACCCGAAATGAGTTCTTGTGGCAAATTTTAAAGTGTCTAAAACTTGGTTTTTGGTGAGTTTTAGGGTAAAATTGAAGGGTTGATGGTTTAGGTATGTTAGGAAGGTGTTTTGGGACCATTTGAGTGTCATTTGGGTGTTTGAAAATAGGATTTTTAGCTAGTTTTTGAAGGAGCACGAAAATGGGCATTTTGGGAGATTATTTGGATTGGAAAATTGTTGAAGTTTGGCTTGGGCTTAAGAGTTGAGTTGATGACTGAGTTTTAGCATTGATTGAGAGTAATGGATGTGTTTTTGATTGGCTAGAAGCAAGAGGAGACGTTGGAGAGGCAACGGGATCGAATCCGGGCTTGTAGGAGGCTTGCTTTGGTTGCTAAGGAAGGGTGGTGAGTGACTTTAAATGTGTTTTAAAGTTGGTTCAAGTGTGTGTAGTGTATGAGTTGGAATGTGCTTGGTAGGCCATTCCTATGTGGAGTTAAATTGGTAACTTAGCTCTTTGATTTCCATTAAATGCTATTTATGCTTTGCCTAGTTGCTCTTGTGGAATGTGGGTTGATTTGCACATGTGTACCATGATATGTGTATGTGATGAGCATGAGATATGAATGGTGGATTTGAGATGTGATAAATGAAATTGGCACTAATTAACTTACCGGGTGTAAATAATCGATCATTAGGATTAGTGTGCAAACAAATTGAGTCAAATCGTACGTGGCCTTGATGGCGTTGAGTCATCAAGGAGGAGTACGGTGATGTAATATTCCACTGGAAATTTATATATATTCTACGTGATGATGAGTGGAATCCCATCCGTAGGGAATGTGGTGATGAGTGGAATCCCGCCCATGCAAGGTCTGGTGATGAGTGTAATCCCACCGAGGTAATGTTGTTGTTGAGATTAAATCTGCACATCCGGGTAAACTAATAGTGGCCAATTGAACTTGTTCTTATATTTATGGTGTTATGATGTAGATGTATGATGTTGAGCTAGTATGATGTGAGAGGCCATATTTTGACTCTTGAAAGACTAGCTAGGTCTACTTGTTGATTTACCTATGTATGTTGTATGTGAGATTAAAAGATTGCATGCTTGGACCCTGCATTGTTGATGCTTTTGATTTTAGAGCATCCTCACTAAGCTTCTATCTTAAGCTCTCGTTTTTCAACAATGCAGATCATTAGCGTGTGTTAGCAAGGAGCAAGGCGAAGGGGCTTTCCAAGTTTGTAATTGCTCAAGTATGGTTTGGAAATTATAGTAGTAGTTAAGCAATGGGCTAGTATGTGTTTTTGCATGAGCGTTGTATGACTCATAATGATTGTTGAAGTTTATGTTTTGGCTTGATTTGTAACCCATGTTATGTCCTTTGAATGCTTGTGTATGATGACATGCCCTTTTGGATGCTTAGGTTGCTTTGCTAGTAGGTGTAAACTTCTCAAGTATTAGCTGGTGCCATTTGGCTTTTGAGTCCTTAAGCATGCCCTTTTATGTGATGAATTTGCCCTTTGTGAGAATGTCATGAATGGATGCCTTGTTAATTGTCTTGATTGCTTTCCTTGGTCGTGGTAGGTTGTATGGATGTTTGTATGAGCTTAGAGGAGTCCAAAATTGCATTTAGAGTCGTGTTTGAGGTCGTTTAGCTGAAAATTGTGGACTTGCAGTGCAGGGCGTATCGATACGCCTAAGGGTTGTATCGATACGGCCTTGCCTATAGAACGCAGATTTGGCTGGGCGTATCGATACACGGGGGTGTATCGATATGGTCCCAACTCTCTGGAATTCAGTGTGGGCTGGGCGTATCGATACACATGGGTGTATCGGTACTCTCTTAACTCACTGGAATCCTGAGGAGTTGGTGGGTGTAGGGCGTATCGGTACGGGGTTGAAGCGTACCGGTACGGTCCTACCACGTTGACTAAGAGGTGTTAATTGAGAAGGGCGTATCGATACGCTCAAGGGCTGTATCGATACAGTCTTTATTGGGTTGACTGTTCGGGTTGACCTGGTCAAGGCGTATCGATACCCTTGATTGGTGTATCGATACGTCATGCCCTGTAAACTTAAAATGGACTGTTAGTGTGTGGTTGTGGTTCAAATGTGTATCCTTATGGATGTTTTCCGTTGTCGTGATCACTTAGGTATTAATATGCCTTTAGTCGGGATTAAAATGATAGAAAAAAATTAGGGTTTCGCTTCGGTTTTCCCTCAGTGGCCTACTCGGACCGGTCATTCGACCAGACCGGGACGAGGGGGTTACAAGTTTTTTACTGACCGGATTATTAATCATTTTAGCTTCGGAGTCATCAATCAACGGCGTGTTTCCTTCGTTATAATGAGGCATATTAGCCCACACGTGCCTCAGATTTTTGGTAAATATATTTGGTTCAGAGGGATGTTGTTCGCAGTTACTCTGATCCTGCATAATTGAAATGAAGTCCATAAATTTTGTAGAAATTTTTAAAAATGCTTTAAAGAATAGCAGACCGAAGTTACCCAAATGAAAGCAAGTCTTGGTTTAAGATCGTTAATTCTCCAAAGTGCCCACTCAAGGTTTTCTCTACATTGATGAAAAGTTCAGGCACAAAAAGTAAGAAGACCAATATTCTTAAAAGATCGGTTAATTCATTTGATTTAAGGTGGTGGCAGAGGTCCACATTACCTTCTTCTTGAAGACCAAATAGCAACTTCATAGGCACTAAAACAAAAATACAGAAACTTCGCAGCACCAGGTCTGAGTTGCACAGCTGCATACGTAAAAAAACAATTTGGTAAACTAATTTGTAAACATTTTGAATAGAAGTGAGATGGAAAAGGAATATCGTCTCTCCTAACACTGGGAAGCACGCCATTGTAATCAAGAATAATAAGCTTCTTCTTCTCCGCGGCAGCGGGTACGTTCCGGTACCACTCGCCATACATTTGAGGAGGACGTTTGGGTCTCTGAATTTCAGAGCATATTTCATTACTTGGCGTTATGCCTTGGCGATGAAGCTTCTTTCGCATGTAAGTGCGAGTCACTTGAGGTGTATAAGCAAGCGCATGATCATGGCCTTCTGCTGGAGCATATGCCTGATCATGCCCTGCTGGTGCAGAATCTGCATCATAGTGCTCTTGTGCAGAAGTACCTTTGATAGATTCTGTATACAAACAATCCAATGTTACGTGCACGAACACAATCAACTTGTCAAGAAAAGTAATCACGATGCAACACCAAATGCAACAGAGGTGTACAATTGTATAGTACAATATGAGTCCAACAATGTTCATGAAGTATTCTAACAAAATCAACATAAGTACAACATGTAATACAACAAACTCGTTATACAATGCATAATATCCTAACCATCTTCAGGCTTCAGCGCATCCTGAGGCGATGTCGGTCAAAATACATGCCGATGAAAATCAAGCTCCAATGATTTCACACGATCTTCTATTTTCCCAAGACGAGCTTGAGTCTCTGCATGACTACTGCGCATAAAAGCATCCAAGTTCTGAAAGCCCGTCGTGACAGTATCATAGATGAACTCAAGTGTCAAGGGAGGTGAAGCATCGGCTGCATCATCATTTCCTCCGGCAATTCTTGCTTCACCTTCATCTCTTTTATGTACACATTCACCCTGAATGAACGTCCACCCCGTCTTCTTAGTTGTTGTTTCATCAATTTTACTCGGCAACAGGATTTCAGGGTCCATGGAGGTGTCGATCCCTAAACATTCAAAGATATGGCTTAGCACACATCCATAATTGAGGGAGCCTCTTGAAGGGTTGCTAATGATTTCCACAAGAGATTTGAAGATGATTCTTGCTATATCGGGTTTAGTTTCAGTCCAAAATTGGTGTAACCACCAATAATCGGTATAACGCATGCGAGTGCATCGTCCACTGGAGGGTCGAAAGAACCAAGTTGTCATAAGATGCAGAAGCCTTTCATGGATATGGAGAAGAGTGGGGCTATCATCGTCAAACTTCAAGGGGTGACGTTCGAATTCTTGATGTTCACCAGTAGCTTTCACACCAAGGTGTTGGGCAATAATTGCCAGAGTGATTGTAAATTCAACTCCCATTAGATAGGAGTCGATAGCTACAACCTCGGTTTGTGTTCTTCCATCATGCTGGAGGGTAGCATTTGCATAGAAGATCTTCACGAGGTTGTGATAGATACGGGGTTTAATATCGAGATATCTCATCCAACCCTATTCCACAAATAAAGGCCAAAAGTTGAATTGATATTCCTGGGACATCAAAATATCCAAGTTAATGGTTCGCTCCTTCCTAATCTTTTTCGCCTCGTACACTTCATGGTATCGCTGAAGACAAGCGGGATCACGAAAACAAAGGCTCAAAATATTTCGAGGTTGAGGAGCTTCATTTGAACAGAAAGAACCACATGTTTCAAACCAACCTCGTTTACCTTTATCGGGTTTGTTTTTAGGAGCCATTGAGGAGTTATGGGCAGGAGAGGTGAACATTTGTGTAACACACTATAATACATATCATATTATCTTCCCTACAAAATTTTTTGCAGAATGAACCACAATGTTAAAAGGCATGTTTATATAAAACTAAACAAGATGCAAAACTAAGTTCATTGTTTGAATAACTTACGAAGACGGGTTGGATTTGAAGCACCCAATGTAGAAATTGAAGAAGAAATGAACAGAGTTTGTACTTCAACTTCGAATAGAGCTTATGTTGGATTTGGAAATTGCGTTTGTATTTTTATAGGATTTAGGGTTAGAAACTTGAGTTTTTGGAGATGAAGGAGGGAATGGGGGTTTTAATGGCCAAGTTTTCATTTACATAAATGTTTTCTCACTATTTAGTATTTCAAACCGGGTTCGAATCCCCACATGGGGTTTGGATGCTAGTTTCCAAAAGGCTAACAAAGTTGTAGTGGTTTCTCTATGGGGTATCGAAACCTCCTATATGTGGTTTCGATACTGATTTGGTAGACACGACTAATTTTACTGCTCTTCAATGTGGTGTTGAAACCTAAATGGGGGTTTCGATGTTGGTTTGTCAGAGACGCCCAATTTGAGTGTTCTTCATGGGGGATCGAAACCTAAAATAGGGTTTCGAAGCTGGTTTGCCAGAGACGCCCAATTTGAGTGTTTTTCATGGGGGATCAAAACCCAAAATGGAGTTTCAAATCTGGTTTGCCAGAGACGCCTAATTTGAGTGTTCTTCATGGGGGATCGAAACCCATAATATGGTTTCGATGATGGTTTGGCAGAAACGCCTACTTTTAATGGCTCTTGAATGGGAAATCGAAACTCCGTATATTAGTATCAAAACCCCTTTGATCTTTTAGCGTTTATTGTGTTACCTACCAGACCATATGTTATTACTTTTTGCACCTAATGGCCTGATACAATTTAAAGTAGCAACTGAGAATAATGGTTTTTCACAACTACTTGTTCTTCTTTCATCCTCAGAGACAAGTAAGAAACGAAGGAGGACACAACATATCAGTGTAGGTTTTTTTAGATCATCGGTGTTGAAACATGGCTGGTATAACAGTGCAAGATACTGAAATTGGTGTACCCGATGAGTGCACAAAAAATCAATGTACAACATTAGAAAATTTGGTTGGTATGGTTTTTAACTCTCGTGACGAGGCATGGAACTTTTATCGGGGTTATGCGAAGAATAACGGGTTCAGTGTCAGTCGTGCTAAAACTAGGCGTGATGGGATGGGAAATGTACATACACAAGAGTTTTGTTGTTAACGGGGAGGACAGCAGACCGAAAGTGAATGAGTCCGACCGGAAACGTGTGCAACATGCTATAACACGAATTGGATGCAAGGCAAAGGTTATTGTGAAGTGTACATAAGAATCAAAGTGGGAGATATCAGTATGTCACACTGAACATAATCACCTGTTGTTCCCCCTATAATGCAACCGTTTCTTCGGTCCAGTAGAGAAGTTAATGAGAAAGATGTACTTGAGGCACGGCCTTTGAAAAGTGTTGGCCTTAGAACGTTAGAAGTAATGAATTATTTCACGCAATAGTCGGGTGGTTTCCACAATGTTGGTTTCATTCGGAAAGACTTGTACAACTCC
The DNA here is from genome assembly GCA_030270665.1 of Hibiscus trionum. Classification (NCBI taxonomy): domain Eukaryota; kingdom Viridiplantae; phylum Streptophyta; class Magnoliopsida; order Malvales; family Malvaceae; genus Hibiscus; species Hibiscus trionum. The sequence continues at coordinate 6,550,257 of BSYR01000016.1, forward strand.
CTTCAAAAAGCGACGACGGATGAATATCGTGACGATGATGTCAATGCTCTTCTTGCTTACTTTGACTTCAAGAAAGAGCAAGATACAAGATTGTACATGCAATTCAACACTGACCAATCAGGGGGTTGCATAATATATTTTGGTCTGATTCGACATACAGGTCCGACTATGTATGCTTCGGTGATGTCATTGCATTTGACATAACGTACAAGGGTAACATGTATGGCCGACCTATAATGCCTATTGTTGGTGTTAATCACCACCATCAAACCATTGTCTTCGATGTGACAATTTTAGCTGACGAGACTGCAGACACATTTGAGTGGGTACTTAGGGAGTTTTTGCTGGCAATGTCTAACAACGCTCCTGTGTCAGTCGTTACAGATGGTGATAGGGCCATGCATAGGGCTATAAAGACAGTGTTCCCATGTGTACAACATCACATATGTTCGTGGCATCTTTCATGAAATGCCCAGGCAAACGTAGGTGATCCCAAATTTACATCCTTCTTTACACGGTGCATGTCCTCTTGGTGGACAATTAAGGAATTCGATCGCGAGTGGAGATCAGTTATGAAACATTTTAACGTGGAGCAGCATATGTGGATTGTCGAGAAGGATCAGACGGTTGGTATGTGGGCACAAGCATATCTTACTAGACATTTCTTTGCCAATGTTCGCTCCACAAAACACTGCGAATCTATGAATTCCGCCCTCAACATTGTCCTCAAATATAAGAAGACATATCTAGAAGTTGTATGTGCCATTGACAATGGTATAAATGAGATGTGCATAACGAAGTTGAGGGAAGAATTCAAAAATTCTTACTCGAAGCCTTTCCCAATGACCAAATTACATGACCTTGAAGGGAGTGCAGCTGACATCTTCACCCGAGCATCCTTTGAAATTGTTCAGGATGAACTGAAAAACGAGACATTGTATTGTGCTCTATATCCAATTCTTGAGCTTCAAGGCGTGCGGACGTATCGTTTGACAAAGTATAAGGATCCGATAAAAATCTATGAGGTTGTGCTTGATGTCACAACACATAATCTGACATGCTCTTGTCGAAAATTTGAGACGATCGGACTTCCATGTCGCCATCAACTGCACGTTCTTAAGTTGGAAGACTTCTCCGAGCTCCCTAATTGTTTAATACTATCGCGCTAGAAAAAAATGCAAAGCTCTCTACTCCATCTTATCTTTAAAGCGACGTGCCTCCCAAATTAAAAAAAATGTCTCGATTTGCTTCGTTATGCTCACTTTCATCGCGGTTGTGCTACCTTGCATCTCAAACAGACGAAAGTTTTCAAAGCACAAAAGATGAGTTACTCCGACTAACTGCTGAATTTGATCAGTCTATAACCTTGAATGAGTCCTCATCACATATGGTAAGCCAACACAGCGTTCGAGACCCGCAAAAGAAGGAAGCAAAATGGAAGTAGAAAATGAAACCTAATGCGTCCACAAAACGGAGGAATCATTGTTCATTTTGCAAAATGGAGGGACACAGTAAGAACACATGCCCAAGACTGAAGCTTCAACTTCCAACGGGTATTGCAGGGACAAGTTCAACGTTTTTTGACGACGATGAAGAATATCCTCCTGACCTAGACATGTCCCAACCTGATGCAATTGTGAGTCATTTCTACTTACATATGTTGTATGGCAATACATGAAAAGTTAACACGGTTTGCTATTGACTTCCACGTAGGTCGGCCCGTATTGTTGGAATGACGACTAGAATGTTGATAACATATCTCCGACCACGACATCGAAGTTATTAATCAAGATTCCATAAAGTTCATTAACTTTTTGTTTATACTTTACCTACAAATTCATCGTGTTTCCAAATGACGATTTATTATTTAATGTGATACAGATTCCAAACTTGTACACAATAGATCCTCTTTAGACACACAAATTCACGTATATATGCTTCAAATAACTGTAAGTACAACCAAACAATTATCTCACTCCAATATACTTCAAATACCTATACATACAACCAAATATATCCTCTGCAGACATACGAAATCATGTGCATATGCTCATTTTATCCACTGAAATATATCATATAATGTAAATTGTTGTACAAGCGTTCGAACACATTATGGCCCCAAAATTGCATAAGATACATTCAAAAAGTTTTTAGTTTATACTTACATAACCTATTTATGCTTGCAGCGCATTTCTACTACATATACATATGTACATATACATACAAACATGGTTACGACCCATAAAAAAATGGGCTCCTTTACGTAATGCCACAAACAAACAGTCAAAGATTCATTGTCATCCATTCACCTGTGCCTCCCCTAACATGTTCTTTACCAAATAAAATTTCATAAGATTACAATCATTAACTACACGTCGTAATGCATTCAATTACATAAGAAACAATGCATAGCTTCCTAAACGCTTACCATTGTGGATAATGAAAGGTGTCATGTTTTGGAAATGGTTATGCATTTGCCTTGAAGGTAACCCATTCACCTACAGCAACATTTATAGATCTCCGCAAACTATTCTTATCATGACTGATAAGATCATACAAAAGAACTATTCGATCCCATTTTCCAACGGTCTAGTAAGACAAGTATAAAAAATTAAGCATTAATTAAAGACCAATTTTTCAGTATAGATGACCAAAGTAAGCAAAGTATAATGAAGATCATACTTACCACTTCCCCTATAGGCTTATTATTCCAAAGCCATCCATTTGATGCAAAACATACCAAAATCGTCTTTGTTTGAATACAAATCCGTGTTAACAAGATACCACGACTAATCATTTGCAATTTGTTAAATAAAAATAACACAAAGTACTGTAAAATAACAATTATGTACCCATTATTATGATGTTTGACTTTTCCACCATCACGTGCAGATCGCTCAACGACCTTGATGGTGAGCCAAACACTTGGACAAACTTCTTATCTTTTAAACATTTTCCTAAACTATTCCTCTACATGTACAAACATTTGTATGTTTTTACATACTATGTCACATCTTAAACGGTGGCAGAATAAAAGTTCGTAGTTCTCACTTATTACCAGGTTCTGAACCATAGCCACTATTGCAACATTGGCTCGGGTCTTTGGCAAGCTGTCGAGTACCTTCACTTTACTAGCATCAAGATCCACCACACACATAAACCAATGAGTCTCGTTGTCATTCACGGGGATAAAGAGTTGAAACAATCAACAATTTTCATTGTAATATACATATGACATGAAAGTGCATGGGATGTTTAATATATTAATGTTTCTTCGTACCACATTACAGTCCGTCAACCGGCCATACGGTTTGAAAATCTAACGTCAATAATCAGCAATTGAACTAGTATCCATTATCCCTTCGAGAAGCTAAGACTACAAGCCAGCATTTATTATTAACCATGTATCCTTACAAAACCACATACATTTGTTGATAATAGACATAATATTCTTTAATATTAAACATACACTCAATGCACACGGGATGTACCCTCTCCTTGTTTTAGATTACTTCATTTTATCTTCATCAACAATTGTAAACCCAACGGAATCTATAACCTAAACCATAAACAAAACATATAGCAACTATAGTACAATTTTTTTTCAAATATGCTGCAAAATGCTTAAGGGGAATAGTCAAATCTACTAACCATTGAACCGACCCAACTTCCTGGTCGTAACGTATATGCATCGCTTACAAACAAATATGTGTGGCCAAAATCTACGATGACTTCACTGCACCCATACAAAAACTTACAACTTATATTGAATAGAACAACATCATTGTAGCATACTTTCAATTTCAGATTGCTTACCCTGCACGCAAAGGCGTATTCCATATATAGTCGCACGTATTTTTCGCTGACGCGCCTACTCCCTCTGGTACTTGCACGTACATTAGTAACTGCAATGCTTATACATTTGTTGTTCAATACTTAATGACACAAATAAGTACTGCACGTTCAACCAATTAAAATATATTACAAAACCTCAAAATTATAGAACCCCTACAATGAGTTTGAATAACATACGAATTTCACCCATTATGCATAATCAAACACATCATATCATGTTCTAAACAAACCCTACTTAAACCAAACATTGTCCACATCTCATTTCCTTCAATCGTTGACTTTATTCATGTTTCGAGTTCTCATTCCTACTTTTATCCCTTTGGCACTAACCTTTTCATTAGATACTGCTCTTGCCTTGCCCTACAAGTTAACACCAACAATATCAACAACAATAATCTCATACCTTAACTTGATGAAACATTGATCAAAATAACTTATAACGCTTATACATTTTTCTTTGTTTTCGGGACAGCAGCGGTTTCTTCCTTCAACCACTCGACATCGTCCATCAATGGGTCCTCGTCAATATCAAGTCCATGGTTCGGATCGGACTCTCTGATTTCCCCATTCTCAACCACTTATTATTCTTCTTGAAAAGCAACAACAAGTTTTCCATCAGCTTTCCTCAACGACTTCTGCAATTCTATCATGTTGGCATTTAAATTCTTGCATTTCTTCTTCAATCCCCTTAAACTCTCTTCAAATTCTTTTTCCTTCTCCACACGGGCTTCCAAACTCTATTTTATTCCACCCAACTCTAACAGTACCGTGTGAAGCATCTTCATAACCACATCATTTGTTCCATTGAATCTTCCTCCTTCTTCCCCTTTCACATTTTCATCATCATACCTCAAGTACCTGCAAACATCATCAGTAAATCATTTCATATAACCACAACATCCTACATAATACCAAATCGTTTAACCCATTTACCTTGGGTTTTTAGGAGGCCTTTCATCCTTGAAGTTGTTTACAATCTTCCTTACTTCCTTCTTGTTGCCCCAAGCATGTATGCGACCGCGACCATCAGCGGCAACAACTCTTATGCTCGCGATTCCACTCCAAAAATCAAATAAACTCACCTATATTTATTATTAATCAAAACATTATAATAAAACTCAATAAACTCAATCACATGAAACAACTACTACGTTCGAACAAAACATACTATTAAACATAAATTACCTCTAATATCACGATGCATCCGGTCATGTATGCCAACCCACCACGAACTTTCCACTTGACTATTCCATCAAGTAACCTCTCATATGCATATTTGCACCAATTGAGTTTTCCGTTCAACCCCGCTGGGCACAACAACCGCAAATGTTCTGAGGAATGCATCAAGTTCGTATTTGGACTTATAAAAACACCGATAATGAAAAGAAGAACACGAGCTCTCAACTCGTCTCCCTTAAAAGCACCACTAAGTATCTCCTGCTCAAGTTCCTTCACTGTGGTATCCCTTCTTATTCGGTGCTTCGATGCCATTTCTTTTGCATCAACATTTCTCGTTCCCATTTCAACATCCACTCCTTCATTCCTCAAACCCAATACAGCATCCACATCTTCAACCAAGACTGAAATTTTATGTCCATCAAATTCCATCATCGAGCTGTGAACATCAAAATTCTATACTAAAGTGCGACATAGGTCGCGATGAATTGCTCTCGGTTTCATTTCTAATAATAGACCAAACCCTAACTCATTAACAATACCATCAATTTTCAACTTCCTCATCTCTTCAAACAGATCTAACAGCTTAATGAGGCTACATCTTGAAGATATCTCATACAACATTTCAAACAAACATTAATTACTTAACTGTTATGCGAATATACACTATGTTAGGACATTTTCATCTCTTTCTCCATAAATAATTATACAAATTCACTTATCCTTTTGTCTTTTTAAGAAAGTACAATTTCCTTCACATTGCCTGTAGCTTTCCATTCAGACTGAGCCTGCTTCTGCTCCTCGTACATTTGTACATAAGGCTTCTTCTCATCTTTACTCATCTGCTTCCACCTCAAACCTAGTGCTTTTCTTTCCTATATCAGTCCCACAATAAGTCAAATACAAATATCATGTACATTTAACAAATCATTACACAACACACTTACATTGTTGTTCATTTTCTTCTTTCCCATTCAAACGTTTACACTCGCTTTTACTGTAAAACAAAATTCCACAGTTAGCTTATGCAACTCATATTTAATAAATTCAACAATTCTATATGCATACAACTTCAACTTACTAGAAATGAAAATATGGTGTACATTTCTTAGGTGCATTAGGCTCCCCTTTATCGGACTTCTCATACTCCATTGTTTGCAACTTGTACCTAAAATAATCAAAGAGGAAACGTTGAAAGACAAAAATGATGACAATTCTACAAAATCTGAACTTCACGAATAGGATTTTGCATATGAATTCCAAGGACATGTTCTATTTCACCTTTTTACATTGACATGTGAATTCTATATTTTAGTTTTAGCAAAATATAAATATTTGCCAACTAATTATAAGAATATGTCTAACAAATAAAAACTTTGATGCAAATACTACCTATGGTTAAATTTTCCATTCAAATGTAATGATATGTGAAGGTTTCTGTTTCGTTCTCAAGTTCGACAAATAGTATCAACCAAAAAATATTGCTTTCAACCATGTGTAATGAAAACTCATTTCCTAAAATTACACACTAGTTCAAATCACCTAATTGTTCTTAAGAAACAATCACATCCTTCCAACACATTCAATACTAGAGCATATGCAAACCATTTTTAACCAAAAACCATAACCATCTCAACCAAAAATCATAACCATTACATGAATTTCAACACAATCCTTCTTACAATCCAATCTCCTCGACAATATTTCTTTCACATTTTCGTACCATATCAACTACAATTAAAAAGGGAGAAAATGAAGGAACTAGCACTAACTAACCTAAACATTCCTTCTTCCAATCCAATCTACTGTACATTTCTAACGATTATCACTCCCAATTGAAACATCATTGAATTATTCAACCTAATTTCTTTTGTTATTTAAGAAGAGAGTCAACGAGTTATTCAAGGCTCTAATCTTGTTAATAAAGGTGTTCAACACTTCTTTTAACTATTGTTATCTTTGTTCCTACTTTTAATTTCAATTTAATTGCTATTATTTGTTTATTGCATCAGAACCTTAAACTGCCAATAACTCTAAACCCTAATAATTCCTTCTTCCAATTCAATCTCCTCTACAATATTCATTATAAAGTAAAAAAGAAATTTTTATGGAAGAACATTCAAACGGTTAATACAAAATCCTTCATCATTTGCAATGTGGTTTCGCTCAAATTATAAAAAACGAAAAAAAAAGCAAAAAGCAAGAACTAACCTTCAAATCCGTGTTCAAACTCAATCTCCTCCACGAAATTCTTTCAGATTTTCTTTCTTGTTTGATGGATAAAATACCTTCGTGTTGGGTTTTTTGGGCACGCTCGAATCGATCACCGAAACCGTCAAGGAGGGTTGTAAATGCTTGGTGGTTGAATTGGCTAAAACCGAAATAAAGGTAGACAATTTGCACGATGATTTTAGAGTGGTTCGACTACTCAACCGAGTCTACATCCACTACCTTAGCACACCACTAAGGATTTCCCAATTCACTCAACAATGAATTCTTCCTTTTGAGGACAAAGGGTAACCTTACAACCCTATCTTTTCAATGGCTAAGATAGAACCACTCTAGTTTTTCTCTCAAGGCTAAACTAGAACCTCTCCTTATACAAGGATAGAAAGATGTAAACAAATATACCTCACAAGGTGGGTGTTTACGAGAACTAAGCTCACAAGAGTGTAAAGAATAAAAACACTGAAAAACAAAACACTCTCTATACAATATTTACAAGAGAAATAAAGGAAATGAAGACTTAAGCTCGATTTCTCTTGAACATGAAGCTTGGATATTGTTTCTTGCTATCTTCAGGTGTCCTTGGGGTGTATTTATAGTGTGGAATGAGTATCTAGCCGTTTATGGCCGTTGGGGATGTTTTGGAGCCGTTGGAAGCCATTAAAGTCGAGCTTTAAATGCTCTCCTGCACTATAGTTTCGAAACCTTTGAAGAGGTTTCGAAACCTTAAGAGGGGATTTGAAAAACTAGCCGTTTTATAGCCGTTTGGAGCCGTTACAGGGCCAAAGTTTCGAAACCTTGTAAAGGTTTCGAAACCTTTGAGCCAAGGTTTCCAAACCTTGCTCAGAGGTATGGAAACCTTTGTGCCAAGGTTTCCAAACCTTACTAAGGTATGGAAACCTTTGTGCCAAGGTTTCCAAACCTTACTCAGAGGTATGGAAACCTTTGTTAAGGTTTCAAAAAACAATAGCTTACTGCCCATAGAGGTTTCGAAACCTTATATTATGGTTTCGAAACTTTCACTCAAAAACCCAATTTTGGCTAAATTTTGACTTTAAAATATATATTCGATATAGGTGCAAAGTTAAAAATATTTTAAACATATTTTTCAAGTTTTAAGGACTTTTGAATTATTTTTGAAATCTTTAAACAAGTCCAAAACATTTTTCACATAATTGTTATATCAAAATATTTCTCAACAATCTCCCCCTTTTTGATATAACAAAACTTCTTTGAAAAATTGTTTTTGACAAAAAGCTCCCCCTTAATTTTTCACTTATTTCTCCCCCTTTTTGTTATATCAAAAATAATTCAAATCTTTATAGTACATAATAACAATGGGGTTTATGACCATTGTGGTCAATGCCACGTGGGAGTATCGAAAACGGTTTGAAAACTTCCCTAAACATAATTTCAAGTTGTTAAGGACTTTAGAAATGTTTTAAATTCTTTTTAGATTAGTCCAACACATTTTTCAATTATTATATCAAAACATTAGTTCTTCACTTCGTCCTCTTGGTTTCGATGCCCTAACTTTTGGATTTCCTTTTCCCGCCCCCTTTCAATATATATGAACTATATCATCATAAAAGGGTTACCGGTTCACCGGGTAACCATAAATCCTTTGTTTTGTTTTTTCTAATCCAACGGCCACATTAAAACCAACTTCATCCAATGGCCTTAATTTAGTGGTTTGTATTTTGTCGGCTTTTAAGCCGTTTGTTTTTAGAATTCCCCAATTATATCTATTAATCTTGTTTGAACACAAATATATCTATTAATTATATTTGTAAATTTTAAGTCATTTATATGCTTTAATTTGAATAAATTAAGGAGATATTTTATTTATTTCGAAAAGATTTTATTTTTACTAGAATTTTCATTCGCATTTTTAATTTTAAGGTTATATTTTTAATTCTTTTATACATTAGGACAATTTTTTTAATATTTATATGATAATTAAATTTTTTGTATATTGTTATTTAGTAAAAAATTTAATGTACAAGTAAACTTTAGTTTGCACAAGTAAGATTATATTTGGACTAGTGGTTTAGTTTAGAGTTTAGAGATTTAATTTTTATTGTTTTAAATTTATAGTTTAAAAGTTAAAATTTAGGGTCGTGATTAGATATTTAAATTTTAAAGCTTAAATAGATATATTTGTGGGAAAATAATCACTATAAATACATCAAAACTATTGTTTATATAACCAATTAATATTAACGTTTTATGTTAATCTAAATTATTAAAAAAAAATTCTTTATATAATTAAATCATTACAAAAGTTATTTTAATCAATAAGGGGCTGATTTGGCTTTGAAAAGATTTTGTGAAAGTTTGATGAAAATTTATTTTTTTTAGATAATCGATTTTATAATGATTTGATTTGTGTAAACAAAGAATAACCTTTTAGGTGGAAGTTTACCAGATTTAAACTCACAAAGAATGAATACAAAATATATTCAGTAAAGTTTTTGTTGAGAAATATTTTGATATAACAATTATGTGAAAAATGTTTTGGACTTGTTTAAAGATTTCAAAAATAATTCAAAAGTCCTTAAAACTTGAAAAATATGTTTAAAATATTTTTAACTTTGCACCTATATCGAATATATATTTTAAAGTCAAAATTTAGCCAAAATTGGGTTTTTGAGTGAAAGTTTCGAAACCATAATATAAGGTTTCGAAACCTCTATGGGCAGTAAGCTATTGTTTTTTGAAACCTTAACAAAGGTTTCCATACCTCTGAGTAAGGTTTGGAAACCTTGGCACAAAGGTTTCCATACCTTAGTAAGGTTTGGAAACCTTGGCACAAAGGTTTCCATACCTCTGAGCAAGGTTTGGAAACCTTGGCTCAAAGGTTTCGAAACCTTTACAAGGTTTCGAAACTTTGGCCCTGTAACGGCTCCAAACGGCTATAAAACGGCTAGTTTTTCAAATCCCCTCTTAAGGTTTCGAAACCTCTTCAAAGGTTTCGAAACTATAGTGCAGGAGAGCATTTAAAGCTCGACTTTAATGGCTTCCAACGGCTCCAAAACATCCCCAACGGCCATAAACGGCTAGATACTCATTCCACACTATAAATACACCCCAAGGACACCTGAAGATAGCAAGAAACAATATCCAAGCTTCATGTTCAAGAGAAATCGAGCTTAAGTCTTCATTTCCTTTATTTCTCTTGTAAATATTGTATAGAGAGTGTTTTGTTTTTCAGTGTTTTTATTCTTTACACTCTTGTGAGCTTAGTTCTCGTAAACACCCACCTTGTGAGGTATATTTGTTTACATCTTTCTATCCTTGTATAAGGAGAGGTTCTAGTTTAGCCTTGAGAGAAAAACTAGAGTGGTTCTATCTTAGCCATTGAAAAGATAGGGTTGTAAGGTTACCCTTTGTCCTCAAAAGGAAGAATTCATTGTTGAGTGAATTGGGAAATCCTTAGTGGTGTGCTAAGGTAGTGGATGTAGACTCGGTTGAGTAGTCGAACCACTCTAAAATCATCGTGCAAATTGTCTACCTTTATTTCGGTTTTAGCCAATTCAACCACCAAGCATTTACAACCCTCCTTGACGGTTTCGGTGATCGATTCGAGCGTGCCCAAAAAACCCAACACGAAGGTATTTTATCCATCAAACAAGAAAGAAAATCTGAAAGAATTTCGTGGAGGAGATTGAGTTTGAACACGGATTTGAAGGTTAGTTCTTGCTTTTTGCTTTTTTTTCGTTTTTTATAATTTGAGCGAAACCACATTGCAAATGATGAAGGATTTTGTATTAACCGTTTGAATGTTCTTCCATAAAAATTTCTTTTTTACTTTATAATGAATATTGTAGAGGAGATTGAATTGGAAGAAGGAATTATTAGGGTTTAGAGTTATTGGCAGTTTAAGGTTCTGATGCAATAAACAAATAATAGCAATTAAATTGAAATTAAAAGTAGGAACAAAGATAACAATAGTTAAAAGAAGTGTTGAACACCTTTATTAACAAGATTAGAGCCTTGAATAACTCGTTGACTCTCTTCTTAAATAACAAAAGAAATTAGGTTGAATAATTCAATGATGTTTCAATTGGGAGTGATAATCGTTAGAAATGTACAGTAGATTGGATTGGAAGAAGGAATGTTTAGGTTAGTTAGTGCTAGTTCCTTCATTTTCTCCCTTTTTAATTGTAGTTGATATGGTACGAAAATGTGAAAGAAATATTGTCGAGGAGATTGGATTGTAAGAAGGATTGTGTTGAAATTCATGTAATGGTTATGATTTTTGGTTGAGATGGTTATGGTTTTTGGTTAAAAATGGTTTGCATATGCTTAGTGGTTCTATCTTAGCCGTTGAAAAGATAGGGTTGTAAGGTTACCCTTTGTCCTCAAAAGGAAGAATTCATTGTTGAGTGAATTGGGAAATCCTTAGTGGTGTGCTAAGGTAGTGGATGTAGACTCGGTTGAGTAGTCGAACCACTCTAAAATCATCGTGCAAATTGTCTACCTTTATTTCGGTTTTAGCCAATTCAACCACCAAGCATTTACAACCCTCCTTGACGGTTTCGGTGATCGATTCGAGCGTGCCCAAAAAACCCAACAGTTTTATACACTATGTATAAGAAAAAAAGAAAGATTGGAGATTGAAACTTTTTTCTTTGATCTCTAAACACGAATGTTCATCTCTTTCTTTAAGTGACTTTGATGAGTATTTATATCGAGAAATGAGCTTCTAGTCGATAAGATGAGCTAAAGTCATTTAGAGATGAAATTTCGTAAGTTTTTAGGCCTTTACACTCGGTGGTATAAATACTAAGATATAAGTACTCAGACCCTTTCAAAATATAACCGTTGAGCTCAACAACGAAATTTTTCCAGCCCGATATCAGTACCGAAATAGTGATGTCGGTACTGAAATTATTGTTCAGTAATCATGTTTTAATAACTTCAAAAATATTTTTAGACACTTTACAAATATTTTAATCAACTCAAAAATATTTGAGATATATAAAACAACCGATAATATATATATATATGTGTGATTTTAAAATTTAAAAAATAAATATTAAAATAATAATATGTTTAAATACATTTTTTCAAATTTATTGGACTTTTAATTAATTTTGAAACATTTAATTGAGTGTAACAATATTTTCTATTATTTGTTATATCAAAATATTATAATATAAACTAAAAAAACACGTAAGTTAAAAAATGGACTTGAAAAAAAATCTATACATTTTAAAGTGGGTTGGATCTTGAATAAAAAATTTCAAACCTAACGTGAAAATAAATAAATAAAATTTATTTCATAATATTACGAATAATATCAGCCAAACCCTAACGTGAAAAAAATCTATCCATTTTAAAGTGGGTTGGATCTTTTCAAAATTTTAAAATGGCTAAAGGGTCAAATTTGCCCCTGTAGTAATCCGAAATCAGCAATGTTGCCCCTAACTTTTTTTTTTCGTAATTTTGCCCTCAAAGTCAGTCAATTGTAGCAATGTTGCCCTTTGACCGATTTTGACCGTTAAATGCTGATGTGGCAGTTAACGGTGCTGACGGGGCAATTTTACCCTCGAAGTCATTCATGCAATTTTGCCCTCGAAGTCATTAATTGCAGCACTTTTACCCTTGGTTTATTTAGTTTTTGAATAAAATTGGATAAATAATTTGGTTTTTTCGAGTTGAACTTTAACAAACAGAATATATGAAAAATCGATTAACAAATTGATGTAAATATCCTTTGAGTCCCTAGTAATTTTAAAAATAAGCAAAATGAGAACTCTCACAAAAAATCAAAATATTATTCAATTTTTAAAAAAAATCTATAAACTTAATAAAACTAAATACGATATTCAAAAAAAAATTATTGAAAATAAACCAACGAGAAGCGTGTTAATTGAACGGTGAACGCGAACTATTCTATTCGAACGACGTTCGATTGACACACTTACCGACGATGGGTTGTTAGGAAAAAATGTACAATGATCTCAGAAAACGACATTAGTGGTGTTCGGCGAAAACGACATGGGAGATAAGGGCATGGGAGATAAATACAAGGATATCTAGAAGATAAAGCAGAATTCAACCTGAGCCACATGATTCGAGTTCACCGTACATTTTTTCCTAACAACCCATCGTCGGTAAGTGTGTTAATCGAACGTCGTTCGAATAGAATAGTTCGCGTTCACCGCTCAATTAACACGCTTCTCGTTGATTTATTTTCAATATTTTTTTTAAATATCGTATTTATTTTTATTAAGTTTATAGATTTAAAAAAATGAATAATATTTTGATTTTTTGTGAGAGTTCTCATTTTACTTATTTTTAAAATTACTATGGACTCAAAGGATATTTACATCAATTTGTCAATCGATTTTTCATATATTCTGTTTGTTAAAGTTCAACTCGAAAAAACTAAATTATTTATCCAATTTTATTCAAAAATTAAATAAACCAAAGGTAAAAGTGCTGCAATTAATGACTTCGATGGCAAAATTGCATGAATGACTTCGAGGGTAAAATTGCCCCGTCAGCACTGTTAACTGCCACATCAGCATTTAACGGTCAAAATCGGTCAAAGGGCAACATTGCTACAATTGACTGACTTTGAGGGCAAAATTACGGGAAAAAAAGTTAGGGGCAACATTGCTGATTTCGGATTACTACAGGGGCAAATTTGACCCTTTAGCCTTTTAAAATACAAAGTGCAGAGAATTCCAAACAATTTTTCAAATTGGTTTTATTATATTAAAAGAGGAGATTGTAGAACTAAGTGTTTTGATATAATATTTAAAAAATATTTTAGACTAAATTGAGAAGAATTTAAAATGTGTTTTTAGTCAAAAACAACTTGAAAATATGTTTAAGGGTTTTACAAGGCTTTGGAAAGAATTTAAAGTGCATTTAAAGTAGTCAAAATCAAGCTTTTCAAGTACTCGTACAGATATGGTCTGGTACCGTATCGATACGCCCTAGGGTTTCAACTACAGTATTTTTCAGTAGCCAAAACATGTACTGATACGCTTAGTTGTATCGATACGGTGTGATTTAAAATAACCCAACGGCTAGTCGCATACCGATACGGTTGTATCGCGTACCGATACGCCCAACTACCCCCAACGGTCTTTTAAACTGCAGGACCGTACCGATACGCTAGGCAAGCGTATCGATACGCACCAGCTGAAGTGCTCAACGTATATTTCCTTATCAGGACCGTATCGATACGGTTTGAAGGGGGTATCGATACGCCAAGCTGCAAAACTGCATTTATGGTGAAAAATAAAGGCTCCAACGGCTCTAAAACAACTCCAACGGTTCTCAACGGCTACAAACTCAATTGAGAGTATAAAAGGGACATCCAAGCATCAAGAGAAGGCTAATGCTTCAATTGTCAACAACACTATGATCAAGAATTTGTCTTAGGGCTTTATTGTTCAATTTATTGTATAAACATCACTTGTGAGCCTAATTGTCAAAGTTGCTCAAGTGTTTAGGTTTTGGGCGAGAGCTTTAATTGTGCAAACGTATACCTTCTAGAGGGATTTCTAGTTTGCTAAGTCTTTCTTGCGTAAGAGAGTGCTTGATCAAGCTTTGGGTAGAAAGCTTGATCGTTGTAACGGTTTCCTCCTAAGCCGAGAAAAGGGGACGCATTTTTTAGTGAATTTGTTTGAAAATCCTTAGTGGGAAGCTAAGGTAGTGGATGTAGACCTTGGTTAGAAGGTTGAACCACTATAAATCCTTGGGTCAATTGTCCATCTTTTTATTCCCACAAAACACACAAATATCCAACTTCTCCACACTTGGCGAGCAAGAACGGTTGAATGAATCGAGCATCATAAAACTCAACAGTACATACATATAAATGGTGTAAAATGAAATAAACTTTCTTGGAGTAGTATCATAAACAATTACAAATGGTTCTTTCAACTCAAAATATAATTATTAAAAAAAACTCAAAATATAAATATTTTTTTAATTAATTAATAATATCTATTATAATTAATATAATTTTTTTCTTCATAAAAACAATATAATTAACTTAAAATATAATTTAAAATAAAGACCTAATAACTAAATAAGTGCTCAAAACATAATTTAACCTTTTATTTTTAGGTCAAACCCTAATAGTTAATTTTAGGGAAAACTACACCGGTGGTCCCCAAACTATTATTGTCTTTCTATTTTGGTCTCAAAACTATTTTTTTGGCAAAACTGTCCTTTCTATTACTTTTGGTCTCCCGTCGTTAAAAACTAACAGAATTGCTGACGTGGAATTTTTTTCTTATTTTTTTAAATATTTTTTATTATTTTCTCTCTCCTATATTTATATCATTTAAATTTTTTATTCAGACTAATGTGGTGGTGACACGTGTCACCACCATAACAAAGAAAATAAATTAAATGTGAGGGAGGATGCTAGGATTCAAACCCATGTCCCCCGCATCCCCCAGCCAATGTGTTAACCATTGGGCTAAACTCTAATTATTGATATGTTTTATCACAAATTACATTTAAAACAATCAAATCAACCCCAAAAACCAAAGAAATAGTTGAAACAAATGACTTGCAATAAGATTCAAACCCATGTGCCATGGCATAAAAAGACCAAGCATAAACCAAATGTGCCAAAGAATTATTTCGACTAAAATTTATATTTAACGTATATTAATTTACAAACAACACAAAATAAAATATTAAACCTAGGGAGGGATTCGAACACAAAACTTTATTGATAAATTAATATATGTTAAATATAAATTTTAGTATGCATTAAATATTTTATTCGAACACAAAACATTATTGGTAAATTAATAGAATATACGTTAAATATAAATTTCAGTATATGTTAAATATTTTATTCGAATACAAAACCTTATTGATAAATTAATATACCTTAAATATAAATTTTAGTATATTTTAAATATTTTATTCGAACACAAAACTTTATTGATAAATTAATGGAATATACATTAAATATAAATTTTAGTATATGTTAAATATTTTATTAGAATACTGTTGGGTTTTTCGATGCTCGATTCGATCAACCGATTATGCTCGCCAAGTGGTGGAGAGGTGAATTTTTGGGTGGAAGGGTTTAGGAAGCTAAAAGAATAAAGACACGATGATTTATAGTGGTTCAACCTTCTAACCAAGGTCTACATCCACTACCTTAGCTTCCTACTAAGGATTTCATAATCAATCCACTAATTGATTCGTCCCCTTTTCTAGGCTTAGGAGGAAACCCTTTACAACGATCAAGCTTCTACCCAAAGCCTTGATCAAAACCCTCGAAGCTTTCTACCCAAAGCTTGAAGGAACCCCTCTCTTACAAAGAGATAAACAAAGAAGCAAACTTAAACCCTCTAATAGGTATTTTGTTTGCACAATGAAGCACTCACCCAAAACCTAAGACACTTGAGCAAATTTAACAATGTAAGCTCACAAGTGTTGTCTAAGCAAGAAATGAACGATTTAAGCTCTAGACAAGTTTTTCACTCATAATGTTGTAACAATTGAAGCTCATTTTAATCTTGATGCTTGGAGGTCCATTTTATACTCCAAATTGAGTTTGTAGCCGTTTATGGCCGTTGGGGATGTTTTGGAGCCGTTGAGGACTTTATTTCCCTTCTTAAATGCTTTTCTGCAGCTAATGGTATCGATACTCGTGGAACGGTATCGATACTGCCTTCATAGAAACTAGCCGTTGGGCTCTTGCCTGCATGGGCGTATCGATACGCTTTAGGGCGTATCGGTACCCTTTAACATTTAAAAGGCCGTTGGGAAAATAGCCGTTGGGGTGTTTAAACAGGTATCGATACGCTGACGTGGCGTATCGAAACGATCCCTTTAGTATCGATACCAGGGTTTGCTGTATCGATACGGGTTTTGACAGTGGCCAAACTAAGGCAAAATGGTATCGATACCGGTATGACCGTATCGATACTGGTGACTTGAAAAGTCAAGTTTGGCTTTTGAAAACATGAAAAATCTTTGTCAAAAACCTCTTAAAATACCTCAAACATAATTTCAAGTTGTTTGGACTTAAAAACAAGTTTTAAATTCTTTTCAAATTAGTCCAAAACATTTTTCAATTATTATATCAAAACATTAGTTCTACAATCTCCCCCTTTTTGATATAATAAAACCAACTTGAAAAATTGTTTGGGTTCTCCCCCTTTAGCAATAAAAAAGTGAATAAGAGATTAAAGATATGAAATCAAATTAAGCTTCCCCTTATTCATTTGAAAATTCAAAACCATTTCTCCCCCTTTTTGTTATATCAAAAAGAATTTAAAATGACATTTAAGTTCAAGATAACATAGGAGGCAAAAAAAATTTTGACATTTTAAAATTTTGGTTAAAAAAAATTGGCTCCCCCTTACTCAAAGCATCATTAAAATGTTAGTTCAACATTTATGAATATCTAGTTGACATAAAATAAAATAAATCAATAAACACTAAAAAACAACTAGATTTCACCACACTTGAACTCAAGGGAGGATGCGAAGCCTTCCTTCTTCAAGTGTTCTTCCTTGTGTGCATGGAGCTCCCCCTCAATTTTTGACTTGTTGATCATTCTCCATCACACCTAGCAAAAGACAATCAAGTAATTTTTGGTATCCAAATTGCTTTGGATCCATAGACGTTAGTAGCACAAAATTTAGTCCCCTTAGGAATCCATTTTTCAATTTCATCCTTTTTAGTTGAAGTGGTTAGTCCTTTTGGGACCCAAACACTTCTAAAACATTTTCCATTTAAAAATCTAGGGGCACTAGATTGTCTTACATAAAAATTTGATTTTCCAAATTTGTTTTTCTTTTCAAGTTCTTTGGAAATCAAATCTTTTTCCTTTTTGAGATCATCAACTTCCTTTTGATGATCTCTTTCCATCGTTTGAAGCAAATTTTGTAAATTTAAAACTTTAATCTCAAAATCTTTGATTTTTGCTTCAAACTCTAAATTGGTTTTAGAAAGTAAATCATTTTCGGTTTTCAACTTTGAAATCAATTTTTTATTTTTCGAAAATGAAGCCTTGAACTCAAAAACCAATTCATCGTAGGCTTCTTGTAACTCATCAAATGTATACGAATTTGAAATAGATGAGTTAGAAGTTACCTCCCCCTCACTGAGGGCCATCATGCATAGGTGGGCTACTTCATTATCGGTGGAGTCTTCATCACTCCAAGTGGCCACGTATGCTTGTTTAGAAGATGATCCCTTCTTTTTGGATTTGTGGGAATCCTTCATCTTCTTCCTCGATTCATGCTTGGATTTTTCCATTTTGTTCTTCATGAACCGGGTGAATTTGTTGAAGAGATGGACCATCTCTTCATCTTCACTATCCTCCTCACTTGAATCTACATGATGACTTGTGGAGGATTTGAGAGCAATGGCATTTACATTGATGCCAATACTCTTGAGTTTCTTCTCTCCCATAGCTCTAATTGCTTCCCTCTTTTTCTCATCCTCTTTATTTTTCTTCATGATTTGATGAGTAAGGAGAGACCCCATGAGTTCATCAAGCTTCAAAGTTTTCAAATTTTTGGCTTCGATGATGGCGGTCCTCTTTGAGTCCCAAGACTCGGGAAGTGAGTAGATGAGCTTTCGAACAAGCTTCTCCTCCGGGATGGCTTCTCCATAGCCTTTAAGACCATTGGTGATGGTGGAGAATCTATCAAACATCTTCTCGATGTTTTCTTCCGGATCCATTTTGAAGTTCTCATACTCTAAGGTTAGGAGTCCAATCTTGGTCTCCTTGACTTCATTAGTCCCCTCGTATGTGACTTCAAGCTTGTCCCATACCTCCTTGGCACTTTCACAAGAAGACATCTTTTCATAGATGGTTGGGCCAAAAGCACAAAAGAGCATGTGCAAGGCTCTACAATTAAGCTCCATCTTCTTGCGATCGTTGGCACTCCATTCCGCTTTGCTTCCTTGAGGCACGAACGGACCATCTTCAACTATGTCCCATAGTTTGTAATCATTTGCCTTCAAGAAGAATTTCATCTTTGTCTTCCAATGGGCATAGTGATTTCCGTCGAAGAAAGGCGGTATATTGATGGATTGCGACATTTTTGAGCCGGTTGGTGAAATGTTGATCGAGCTTGCCGGATCTTCTCAATAGGATGTGAATCCCCTTCGATTGAGCCAAGCTCTGATACCAATTGTTGGGTTTTTCGATGCTCGATTCGATCAACCGATTATGCTCGCCAAGTGGTGGAGAGGTGAATTTTTGGGTGGAAGGGTTTAGGAAGCTAAAAGAATAAAGACACGATGATTTATAGTGGTTCAACCTTCTAACCAAGGTCTACATCCACTACCTTAGCTTCCTACTAAGGATTTCATAATCAATCCACTAATTGATTCGTCCCCTTTTCTAGGCTTAGGAGGAAACCCTTTACAACGATCAAGCTTCTACCCAAAGCCTTGATCAAAACCCTCGAAGCTTTCTACCCAAAGCTTGAAGGAACCCCTCTCTTACAAAGAGATAAACAAAGAAGCAAACTTAAACCCTCTAATAGGTATTTTGTTTGCACAATGAAGCACTCACCCAAAACCTAAGACACTTGAGCAAATTTAACAATGTAAGCTCACAAGTGTTGTCTAAGCAAGAAATGAACGATTTAAGCTCTAGACAAGTTTTTCACTCATAATGTTGTAACAATTGAAGCTCATTTTAATCTTGATGCTTGGAGGTCCATTTTATACTCCAAATTGAGTTTGTAGCCGTTTATGGCCGTTGGGGATGTTTTGGAGCCGTTGAGGACTTTATTTCCCTTCTTAAATGCTTTTCTGCAGCTAATGGTATCGATACTCGTGGAACGGTATCGATACTGCCTTCATAGAAACTAGCCGTTGGGCTCTTGCCTGCATGGGCGTATCGATACGCTTTAGGGCGTATCGGTACCCTTTAACATTTAAAAGGCCGTTGGGAAAATAGCCGTTGGGGTGTTTAAACAGGTATCGATACGCTGACGTGGCGTATCGAAACGATCCCTTTAGTATCGATACCAGGGTTTGCTGTATCGATACGGGTTTTGACAGTGGCCAAACTAAGGCAAAATGGTATCGATACCGGTATGACCGTATCGATACTGGTGACTTGAAAAGTCAAGTTTGGCTTTTGAAAACATGAAAAATCTTTGTCAAAAACCTCTTAAAATACCTCAAACATAATTTCAAGTTGTTTGGACTTAAAAACAAGTTTTAAATTCTTTTCAAATTAGTCCAAAACATTTTTCAATTATTATATCAAAACATTAGTTCTACAAATACAAAAATTTATTAATAAATTAATATACCTTAAATATAAATTTTAGTATATGTTAAATATTTTATTCGAACACAAACCCAATTGATAAATTAATATGTGTTGTTGGTAAACTAATATACGTTAAATATAAATTTTAGTCGAAATAATTCCTTGGCACATTTGGTTTATACTTGGCCTTTTTATGCCATGGCACATGGGTTCGAATCTTATTGCAAGTCATTTGTTTCAACTATTTCTTTGGTTTTTGGGGGTTATTTGATTGTTTTAAATGTAATTTGTGCTAAAACATATCAATAATTAGAGTTTAGCCCAATGGTTAACCCATTGGCTTGCGGATGCGGGGGACGTGGGTTTGAATCTTAACTCCCCCCTCACATTCAATCAGGAGAACTATGTAACAGAAGGGACAGTTTTACAAAAAAAATAGTTGTGGGACTAAAATAAAAAGACAGTAATAGTTTGGGGACCATCGGTGTAGTTTTCCCTTAATTCTAAGGGTAAACTACATAAATAGTCCCCCGACTATGCTCCAATTATCTTTTGCATCCCCCGACTATCAGAAGTTACAAACTGGTCCCCTAACTTAAAAAAATAACAAATTGATCCAGTGCCGTTAAAAATTTAACGGCTGGTGACGTGGCAGTTAACAAAAATTGGCATAATAACACATTTAGTCCTCAACTTTTACACTTTGTTTAACTTTACCCTAATTCTAAAAAAATGACCCTTAACATTTCAAAATTCTATCAATTTAATCTATTTTTTCTCTCCACGGGAACATATGCATTCTCATTTTTAAGAAAAAAGTTAAAAATATAATTTAATTTGTAAAATTTCTTATATTTCATACTCATTTATAAATAAAAATGTATTAAAATTTTAGACCCATTTTTAAGATTTTGAATTCGTTAATGTAAAAAGATGTCTAGCAATTTTCCTGTCAAGCCATTTACAACCCCCTTTCTCCTTCACTACTCGCACGAACTTATTCAAAAATTCCATGTGAACTGTAATCCCATATTTAAAATAGAGACTCGTCCCCGACCAGACCTGATCGGACAACAAACATACCGACTCAAAACAATAACCCTGAAACAGATTAAAATATAGAGAAACATCTGAAAATACATCAAAGTTTAGATCTGGAAATATATGAAAGTTAAGATCTTGAAATATATCTAAAAAATTAAAAAAGTATCAGATTATATGAAAATAAGAAAAAATATCAGATTTGAAAATAAAAAATTTATATCACATTTTAGATCTAATTAACGAAGAAATAAAGAAACGAAAGGGTGCTTATTAAAAAAAATTAGATCTGGAATGAAAATCAAACAAACACTAAAACATTAATAAAATTAACAAGAACTTAAAAAATAAACAAGAAAATAAATGAAAAATCAATTAAGAATAAAATAAATTGACATCAATGCATAGTCGATATGGTAGACTGCGAGGTGAAACATGATGATAAATGGGGATGACGATTTTCAGAACTAATGAAGATATAGGAGCCATGCATATAATTTATATTTGTGCAAATGAAACAAAAGAAAGAAAAATGAAACATGGGAGAGGAGTATCAAAATTCTATCCTGGTTATTTAGTGTGATAGTGATCAGCAACTCCAGGCAGAAGACTGCAGTGTCTTCATCTTCCATGACCCTGGTTCAGGGTCGGTCCTGAGTTTTTGGACGCCCGGGGCGAACATAAAAAATGGGCCTTAAATTGAAGATTTAAATTGTAATTATAGTTACAGTCATATTTTTGGTTGTGTTGTGTTTATTATGATTGTGGATATAATAAATGGTATTTTGTTTATTGCGAGTATTGCGGTTATGAAATTTTTTTAGTAACATATGCTATTGTGGACATAATGGTTCCATATATCGCGGTTTTAGATGATGCCACTACCGTCATATAACGATCGTTGTTGTGGTTGTATGCCGCTATTTAAATCTTTGTCCCTAATAGCAAGTAATGAAAGAAAAATTAAATTTTAAGAGTTGGTCCATCGTAACAAGTATTGAAAAAATTAATTTTTAAAACTATTAAAAAAACTTTGATACACATGCCGTGTAAACTTTAGTTTACACGTGTCTTTTAGTTTTAGGCGTTGGGGTTTTAGTTTAGGGTTTAAAGTGTAGGGGTTTAAGTTGTAGGGTTTAGAATTTAAGTTTAGTGTTGAGAAATTAGGGTATATGGTTTAGTTTTTTAGGGTTAGAGTTAGAATTTAGGATTTGAGTTTTATAATGTAAATATGCAAGCTTGTGTAAAATTAGTTTTACCAGCATGTATATCAAAATTTTACCTTAAAACTATGCTCATAATAACAAATATTGGAAAAAACTAGTGCCCTAGTAACAAGTACTAGAAAAAAATGAATATTAAGAGTACATCTCTAATAATAAATATCGGAAAAAACTCAGCCCCTAATAACAAGTATTAAAAAATGGGCCCTTAATAACAAGTATTAGAAAAAAAAATTGAATATTAAGAGTAGACACCTACTAATAAATATTGAAAAATACCCAGCCTCTAATAACAAATATAAAAAATAGGCCCCTAATAACAAGTATTAGAAAAAAATAAATATTAAGAGTAGATCTTTAATAATAAATGTTGGAAAAATCTTAACCCCTATTAAAAAATATTTAAAAAATAAATCTTAATAATAAATATTAAAACAAACTAAATATTTAAATATAATTCAAAAATACATAATATTGAATTTTCTTAAATAATGGGCCCTGGGCGGGCGCCCTTGCTGCCCCTGCCCAGGGCCGGCCCTGCCCTGGTTCCCTTGCTGAATCGACCTGCAGTTAAGATAATGGCATCAAGAAGTTGCAATAAAGGCTCCACTTGGAGAAACTTACTCTCCATGAATATATTATCGATGTGGCATTCCTGTACTATCTCACGAAGATGCTGTTGAGCAGCGAGTTCTTCCTCAGTTGGGTACAACTTCGGCTCTTCCATATCAAAGGATAGGAATTGACTGAACCTTCCAATCAGGCTCAAAGATTTCTGGGGAACAGTTGCAGGTGCTGTCTGTGATCTTTGTAAAGAACTTGTAGCAGGCTTACCCCGCTCGTGGTCAGACGAGGACTCGGTTTCATCAGCTCCATCACTAGCCAAATGGGCAGGCAGAAGGTCGAGCTTGTGCAAGGTTAAGACACAATCCAATATGTTTTTCCAGCCATTTTGAATACAATCACCGTCAGCTCCATAGGATTGTGTGGAGAGAAAAATGGATTAAATTGATAGAATTTTGAAATGTTAAGGGTCATTTTTTAAGAATTAGGGCAAAGTTAAACAAAGTGTAAAAGTTGAGGACTAAATGTGTTATTATGCCAATTTTTGTTAACTGCCACGTCACCAGCCGTTAAATTTTTAACGGCATTGGATCAATTTGTTATTTTTTTAAGTCAAAGAACCATTTTGTAACTTATGATAGTCGAGAGATGCAAAAGATAATTGGAGCATAGTCGAGGGACTATTTATGTTCCCTAATTTTAATTAGAAATCCTTAATGAGCCATTTTTTTTATATCAAATTCTTGAATTCTCATAACCCTAGTACTCTTTGGCTTTCAAACCTTTTTTTTATATCAAATTCTTGAATTCTCGTAACCCTAGTACTCTTTGGCTTTCAAACCTTAAAAGGGTTGTTTTCACGCCGTTGTCATCAGACCAGCATCTAGAGCCGCGCGATTTCACCTCTTGTCGTCGGCACGCCGTCAATCCCCTCTCCTCAACGTCGACCAATCCTCTCCCCGTTAAATTGCGACCGCAATCCACCGCTACTAGTGTGATTCCGCGTCCCACCGTTGTTTTCGCCGGCATTACCGCTAAATAGCGGTCGCTATAGTTGTCGCGGGCCGTTTTTTGAAACCCTGATGGGTAGAGGATACAGTGAATCGAGTGACGATGATTGGAGAGATGATCGTGGAAAAAGGCATTCTAGGGTAAGACAAAAAAGCGAAAGAGGAAGGGAAAGGAATCGTGGTGATGAGGGTGATCGGCAGGGAGAAAAATCTGGATCTATTGATGAAGACAAGCTTGCTATTAGCAATGAGAGGCGAGGAAGTGAGAGAATTCATGACCACGATAATTCTAAGGATGAGCGGAGAGAAGAACGTTCTAGATCTTCTGATGAAGAAGATAAGCATGCTAATAGAGATAGGAGGCGGGAAAGCGAGATGATTCATGATGGTGATGGTGGTGGTGGTAAGGATAGGCGAAGAGAAGTACGTTCTAGACCTTCTGATGAAGAAGATGACAAGCGTTCCTATGGGGATAAAAGGCGTGAAAGAGAGAGAAATCGTCATGGTGATGATAAAAGGCGTGAAATAGAAAGAATTCACAATGGTGATGATGATTCCAAGACTAAGCGGAGAGATGCACCCGAGGAAAGTTCCGAATCTTCTGATAAATCAGAAGAAGGGAGGCGAGCCAAGAGGGATAGGAGGGGAAGAACGGATAGGCATAATGATAGGCAGCGGGAATCTGAAGAATATAGGTATAGAAATAGGGACCGACACCGTCATTCCCGTAATGATTCTGATGATGGTGATGATCGCAGAAGAAGGTCCCGTGAGAATAGAAGTGATGGTAGAGGCAATGATAATCAGATAAGCCGTAGAGACAGAGATGATGACAAGGAGGAAGGTGAAATCAAGCAACAAACCAACTTGAATGGTGATATGGCAAGTTTAGGTAGGAGTGGAGGAGTTTACATTCCTCCATTTAAATTAGCAAGGATGATGAAAGAGACACAGGATAAGAGCAGTGTCGAGTATCAGCGGTTAACCTGGGATGCCCTTAGAAAAAGTATCAATGGGCTTGTTAATAAGGTCAATGCTACTAATATAAAGAATATTATTCCAGAACTCTTTGCCGAGAATCTTATTCGAGGAAGGGGTCTCTTTTGTCGTTCGTGCATGAAATCTCAGATGGCATCTCCGGGTTTCACAGATGTTTTTGCTGCCTTGGTGGCTGTTGTAAATACCAAGTTCCCTGAGGTGGGGGATCTATTGTTGACAAGGATTGTTTTGCAGCTTAAGAGAGCATATAAGCGAAATGACAAGGTGATTACTTGCCTCAATTATTGGCAGCTGTTAAATTTATTTATCTTTAGTCTTTGTGCAAGTTTTTCTGACTGTTTCTTTTACTTGACAGCCTCAATTATTGGCAGCTGTTAAATTTGTAGCACATCTTGTGAACCAGCAAGTGGCTCACGAGATTGTTGCCTTGGAACTACTTACTGTTTTGCTTGAAAGCCCTACCGATGACAGTGTTGAGGTGGCTGTTGGTTTTGTTACAGAGTGTGGTTCATTACTTCAGGATCTTTCACCAAAAGGCCTCCATGGTGAGTGCTGCTGTTTTAATCATGTATATTTCATTGCTGTAGTTCTACTTATATGTATTATATTTACGCTGGTTTAGATTCCATAGTATTATGGTGTTGGAATGCTGACATGCATTGTCTTGAATTTTGTTAATCATACATGTCATGCATTGTCTTGAATTTTGTTAATCATACATGTCATGCATTGTCTTGAATTTTGTTAATCATACATGTCATGCATGACAAGTTATTTTTCCTTGGGGATGCCTGTTTTTAGTGCTTCAGCTCCAGCCTCCTGGAGCATACAAGAACTTCATTTAGTTGATAATTCTTGTTTTTTAAATTTTTTGTATTCCTTTGGTAATCTATGTTTGTGACTCTCATTCTTTGGGTTTTTTTTTTTTAATTTCATTAGCTTACTTGCTTTGTATTGGTTTCTGCATGAAGCTGTTTACAAATTAAATATAGGTTTAATGTTAATGTAATTTTATCTGATACAAAGTTGGGGAAAAAGTTTTGCTTATTTATTCCTCCCTCCTCCCTCTCTCCCTTGATGATTCTAGCCTAGTGGTATCTTCTTAGATTTCTTTGTTCCCTTGTCAATTAATGTTGCCTGCTGTGTTTACAGGTATCTTTGAGCGATTTCGGGGGATTCTTCATGAGGGAGAGATAGATAAACGTGTTCAATTTTTAATAGAGGGTTTATTTGCTATAAGGAAAGCAAAGTTTCAGGTGTGTGTTTTGCCTAAATAATTCTTTGAAAGTCCTGTAAAATTTTTAAGGTCACTTCCCTATGTGTCGAACTAAAGGAACCGCTTATCATTTTGTTTTCCATTTATTCATTTGTAGGGTTATCCTGCTGTTCGTCCCGAACTAGACCTTGTTGAGCAGGAGGATCAACTAACTCATGAGATATCTCTCCAAGATGAGATAGATCCGGAGATCACCCTAGGTATGCCTCAAGTTGTTTCCTTCTAGTGATCAACTGTACCTGTTTGGTTATTTCTGTCTGGTATGTGATTGTAAATATCTGTAATTGTCCTTTCTTGCAGACATTTTTAAACCAGATCCTCAATTCTTGGAGAATGAAAAGCGCTATGAAGAGTTGAAGAAAACCATCCTTGGTGAGGAATCTGAGGATGAAGAGGGCTCTGATGCAGGTTCAGGTGATGAGGAGGATGACGAGGATGATGATGAATCTGATGATGAAGATGAAGAGCAGATGAAAATACAAGACGAGACGGAGACAAATCTTATTAATCTTAGGAGGACAATCTACCTGACAATCATGTCCAGTGTAGATTTTGAGGAGGCTGGTCACAAGCTGCTGAAAATTAAGCTTGAGCCTGGGCAAGAGGTAAGGTGGTAGAAATGATAGGTCTATCAGAGCTGTTTGTCTTTCCCTAAGAACTGCATTGTTTCCCTTCTTCCTATGTGTTTTCCTTCTATCCGTCTCAAATCTGAATAAATTTCTTAGCTATAATGTTGCAGTCTAAGAAATCTGTTTCTTGATTTTGGTTTTTCAGATGGAGTTATGCGTTATGCTCCTGGAATGCTGTAGTCAGGAGAGGACATACCTTCGATATTACGGTCTCCTGGGGCAGCGATTTTGCATGATCAACAAAGTCTATCAGGAAAACTTTGATAAATGCTTTGTTCAGCAGTATTCTATGATCCATCGTCTTGAAACAAATAAGCTACGTAATGTGGCGAAGTTTTTTGCACATTTACTTGGCACAGATGCTCTGCCGTGGCATGTTATATCCTACATACGCTTAACTGAGGAGGACACAACCTCTTCTTCCCGTATTTTTATAAAGATTCTCTTCCAGGTAAGTTAAAAGAGTGCTTTTATGTGATTTTTCTGGTCAACTAGTTATGTTATTTTTCTTACTGTTATTGGTAAAAACTTTCATGTTGATTTTTTG
The DNA here is from genome assembly GCA_030270665.1 of Hibiscus trionum. NCBI lineage: Eukaryota > Viridiplantae > Streptophyta > Magnoliopsida > Malvales > Malvaceae > Hibiscus > Hibiscus trionum. Next base: position 6,578,046 of record BSYR01000016.1, read on the forward strand.
CCATTTTGGTACTTGGTAATGCTATAGGAACTGTCAGAACATCTCGGAATCCGCAGACTGAATGAACTGCTCTCAGATCCAATGATGATGGACTCCTTTGAATCAATTTTCCCAAGGGATAACCCCAAGAACACTAGATTTTCGATCAACTTCTTCACTTCCATTGGGCTCGGTGGCATAACTGAGAATTTGCGTGAATATTTGAAGAACATGCCCCGGCTTATCATGCAACAACAGGAACCGGCATCTGGATCAGAATCAGAATCGGGTGATGAATCCGGGAGCTCTAGTTCATCGGATTCAGGAAGTGCTAGTTCAGGGTCGGAATCTTCGAGTTCTGATGAGAGTGACAGGCGCAGGAGGAAGAGGAGAAGGAAATGAGGCACATGGGGCTATCAGCTATGAAAGTGAAGCTTGTGTATGAATTGTGATATATGTCTTGATTTCTGACGTTTTGGGTTTTTTCGTCAGCGGCACTTTGGATTAGATATGATAACAATGTTAAGTGTAATTTTGTAAGGCTAGAGTGGTATTAAGTGGCCACTAATTTGCAACCTTTTTAAGATTGGGATTTGGGGAAAAAAATTATACACTATATTTTACTTGATTAACTTTTTGGCGGGAAGGTTTAATTGATTCTTTTGGAAATGTTTAAGAATTTTCAATTATTTTCTAATAGGTTTAAATATCAGAAAAGTGTCTAACCTGTAATCTTTTTTTTTCAGTTTGGTGCTTAGTATTTTGTGTCAAAATGAGTAACGTTTTATTTTATTATTCAGATTAATTTTTTTCGTAAACGGATATTAAAAAATTTCTATCATCAAATTAGAACATGTGGTATGAAATTTTGAATTTTTTAAAAATCCTGAAATTTTAATTTTTATCAATTAAACCTTCAACTCACTTTTTTCTCACCGTTTGGCATTTCTACACGTTGGTTATTTATCGTTCACTGTCCAAACACCATGTACTTTATCGTTTGGTATTTTTTATCCTTTAGTTGTCGGTCGAAATTCAATCGACTTTTAATTTTATCATTGTTGGGTGTTCGTCGACGACGCAATTGATGATTCATTCATCAATTTTGAACAATAAGATGGTGGAGTTTTCAAGATAATGGTGACCGGTGGTGGTTGAACCGGTAGTCGGAGGGATGAATTTAAAGATTTAGGGTTTGATTTTTTTAAAGAAATAAAAGTTTTTTTTGAGATTTTAATAAAATTAAAGATTTTTTTGAATTTTTAAAAATAAAAATTAATAGAAATTAACAGAAATAAGCTACATGTTTTGTTCTGATTGAATAAAAAAAATTAACAACCGTGACGAAAAAATCTGATTTAAGTAACGGAATAAAACATTAAGATATTATTTGGCCTGAAAAAAAAATATTAGACATTAAACTGAAAAAAAAATAGATTAGATACTTCTAATATTACATCTTTAGTTGACAAAATCAGCTGGTTTAACGATCAAATTGACATGTAGGGTGTTGCTTGGGCAGGTTGGTTTACTGGAGATTACTACACCTTCTATAGACATGGGTGTGTGTTTTTTTTATCATACACCCTCAATGGACATGGTTGCAGCCATGAGTAGACTAAAATTCATATAACACTAAACCTAAATTTAAAAAAGTTAACCCTAAAATCATAAACAGTACTAAACTTAAACTTTAAAATATGAATTTTAAGTTTAATCTTAAACCTTAAAATTATTAAGTTTATGTAAACTAAAATTAAAATTTATATACACTATGTATCAAAACATTTTCCAATAAATAAATACACATTAACAACATCGTTCATTCATCTAATTTGATGAGGTATAAAGGAATAACATAACTAAATTACAAAAGCTTAAAATACAAATTGACAACTTACGTACAAGAACTAATATAAAATTTTGATTTAATAAATTAAATAGCTATTGGTTGGATCAGGGCGTTATTTTAAAATTTGAAACGTAGAAGAATTAAAATGATTAAAATAAATAACATAAACTAAATCTATGGCTCAATGCAGAATTTGACTATAACAAATTCAATGTCTGTTTGGATCAAAATTGAAATTTCAAAATTTCAAAATAAAATAGACCAAACATGACCAAATTAAATCCTAAACAAGTAGAGACTTAATAGTAGACTTTACTTGAACTCAACAAGTACTTCAATGGAAAAACGGATGATGTTCATTTTAAGAGACACGAATTTAGATCGTTTTGTTTACAAGGTGCATGCATGACTTCTTAGTCGAGAACGTTTGGTTCTTTTCCAGTTATCTCCCTTAAAAAACTGCTAAACAACTAGACTTTCTTTATGGATGCCATTATGAAGCTATGTCCTAAGTCCATTATGCATTTAACCCATATTTAAAACAATGGATTTCTATCTAAACCTTAAACATTTCATTAGCAATGCATATATAGCTAATAAAATCAAAGTTCCATAGCTTTTGGTTTCAGATACACATAACAAAGAGCAACCCAAGTTAAGAGAAGTAATCGAAAAATAGAAACAATTTTGCACAACGATTTACAGTGGTTCAATTTTTAAATCAAATTTACTCAAAAATTTTCTCAAATCCACTAAATTTCTAAATCTTCAAGAACAATGTGTAACTTTAACATTCTCTTTCAAAGTTTAACCCAAAACCTTGAACGCAAATAAGCAAACAAATAAAGATCTCACAAGACAATGTTGGCACAAATTAAGCTTTCCCCAAAAAAGTTCAAAGCAATTTTAACAATGATAACCCACAATTGTTTTTACAATGATAAATACAACAATTAAACTCTAACAAAACTCTTTGATGTTAGTATTTCTTTTGCAATGTCTTTTATTGTTGTTGTTGAGCTGCTTTGAATCTCTTGTTATGTTTTCTCCATGAATTCTAGCCATTTCGGATGATTAATACTCGTTAAATACAGAGAAGCTGAAGCTTTTTTGGTCCATATAAGACGAAAACACAATCTCTTTAACTTTGGTATGTTTGTAACAATATATTAATCAAGTGACTTGTTAATCGAGGAAAAATGGTATGTTTGTAAGCGGACATACTAATCGAGTGACATGTTTGTAACAATACATTAATCAAGTGACTTGTTTGTTATTTTTAGAATAAAAGTGGCATATTTGTTATAAGATCTATAATTAAGTGACTTTTGGGTGTAGTTTACCCAATTTGTTTTTAGATTGAAATCAAACCCCACCCTTGCAATTAGAACTCCAATTCCAAATCCGCAGTATTTCTCTTCTCTTCTGTTCTGAATTCAGTTTTGGATCAAACCCATTATTTCTTTGGGATTCTCAGGTCAGCTTCGAGTAACTATTTAACAAAACTTGGAGAAAACTCTTATCTGTTTTAAGCTGTTGGGTTATCTTCTTTGATATGAATTTAGTTTGCTTGAGATTACATAAGAAATGGGTTTCTTTCGAATAGTTGATAGATGATTAGTTATTATTATTAATTACAAATATTCATTGATTTTGTTGATGTAAAGTTTAAATCTTTTTTGTTTGAAATCAATATTTACCGGATAGTTTTGAAATTTGATGCCTTATTTTCTGTTGTTCGTAATTCTAAACATCATTTGTGTTACTATAATACTTTGTTTAGAAAGATGATTGCATGATTTTACTTTTTAAGGAACAATGAATAGATTTTGTGATTTATTTTAATCAGCTATTTCTTTTTTTGTTTGAGGATAGAGATTCAAATCTTGTTGTGTTAGGGATCTCCTTGTTGGCGTGAGTGTGTATTTTCACTTTTTCTTAAGTGTTTTTATGTAGATATGTTTAAATGACTAATATAATTTGACTAATGTTGAATACAAGCATCATATCATGAATACTTTTAATGAAAAATGGAGTTCGAGTTCGGATAACATAGGGAGCATGCATTAATGGCTAAGTCAAATGCTTGAGTCCTCAATGGTTGTTTATTTTCAGTCGGTCACGGTTTTCCTTCCTTACTCTCCCTTAGAATTTTTTTCTTTCGATTTTCTTTGCATCATCCAACGGGGATGAGGAATTATGTTTTCCTTTAAGCTCATTGCTTGTAAGGACAAAAACACTTGATCTAACCCATTGAATTGTGACTATATCGACTATTTTTGTATTAAAATTCGATAGAGGTGAAATTAGAACAGTAAATTTCTTTTTATTTCATATTTATTTGGACTCTACAAGAACCTGTCGATTTGATCTTACATCTGCATACTCTTACATTAAAGGTATTGCCTACGCTAGATAAACTAATATCTTGGCGAATTTCAGCTTTCAAGGAGTAAAAACATTCGCAAAACTTTCTGCTTCTGAGATGGCTGGTCCATTGGCATTTAGCAGCCTAGCCCCAAAGACTAAGAATTTGGTAGTTGCTGGGGGTTTGACGGCATTTGTCTTTGGCGTATATTTCTATACTATGCGAGCTGTCGGAGGTACGGATGAACTTCAGGTGGCTATTGATAAGTTTGAGGATCTGAAAAAGCAAGAGGCGAAGTCAAACATGGGATCTAAGGCTTGATCTCACTACTCATCAATTAATAATCTATTCAAGAGCAAGGTAATAAGTCATTATGTGATTGTCACAGAATTATGAACTTGAACCTGTGTTTTGAACTAAATGTCTTTGTTAATTATACATTATATTGTAGCTGATATTAATAAAAATAGCTTCTTCCTAATTTCATTTTAGATATATTCTTCACATGGATTGTTTGTAGTTACCCTTTTTAGGATCTGGAGTGGACATGAATGAGTTTATGATCATTATCAAATTTTGTTATGTTAGGATCTTTGAGCTGATTGTCTTTAGTTGTCCAAACATCAGAACAGAAGTTGGAAATTATCGAAATTTGCAAGGTTTATGCGGTTTCGAAGCTTAGATACACTGTCATAGTAGTTGTGGTAAAGGTTTTCATCACATAGTAGGTAAAAGATCATGTTCATCGTTTGCTTAAAGACTTACAGAAGGCATAAGAGCACACATGCATAAACAACACTATATCTAAGCCCCTAGTACATGCCCACACCAAACACCAGCCAATTCCCCTTATTACATACAATATACGTGGAGCATTGGGACATTGGTGTCTCTTCTTAAGAACTTGGGGGCTTAGAGCTTGACTTCTCTACCAGAAACCCAACTGAATGGAATAAAGGGTGTTTCCTTGGCCCTTTCTTGAGCTCTCTCCTCCAGCCTTCTAATTCTCGGTGCAAGTCCACATACATAGTCCTGAGCTTGCCGTCCATCGGCTGAAAGTCCGGTGAGTTCTTTCACCCTCCATCTCTCCACCAGATACTCAACTATATCAGCATAGTCCTTGGCAGTGTAAACCCCGATTCTTTGTGCAACAGACGAGTAGTGGTCGAAAAGGTTTTCATCTTGGCCATCGTACATCAAGTGGGCTGGCATGGAGATTTTCTTCCTCATCATGTCGGCGAAGGCCAGGACGGATCCATTGGGATCGATCTCGAAGAGCTTTTCGAGGATTTTAGTATACGCTGTCTCGTGGCGCTTTTCATCCGCTGCAATCGAACCACATAACTGGGCCAAATTCATGTCACCGTGCACCTTGGCAAGCCTAGCTGTATTCCCATGGGAGATAAAAGTTGCCCTTTCTTGGAATGTTGTGTAGATGAATCCCAGATAAGGACTATTCTCCGTACCCGGATCCTATAAAATACAAGAGCAACAAAAAAGGAGAGTTTAGTTCGACAACGATGGATCAGAGTTCGGCATAAAAGCTTTTCTGAGAGTTTAAAGTGATATAAAAGATGCATTCGTTTTCAAAATATATCGTTACAGATAGCATGCATCATAAAACTTCAAATATTATGCCTTAGAAACCGCAAAGGCTCATTACTACGTCGCAAAGCATCTTACCATTCCAGATCCGATCAAATACTGGATCGTCTTCTCAACTTGCCTCATGTCTACTCTCCCACACAAGTAGAGATACTTGTTAAGTAAATCAGTGTGCCTGTTTTCTTCAGCGGTCCAAGCCCTCGTCCAAGTAGCCCAAGAAGAAGGGTTAGCACCGGTTTCGTCACGGGTTCCATCCAAGGTGTTAAGCATTGTTTGGTAAGTCGGAAGGGCTTCCTCCGTGATCATATCACCAACCAACACGACAAAGTACTCGTCCGGAATCTCCTTTGCCCGCTCTCTAAGTTCTCTGACTTGGTCCTCGAATCCGGAAGAAAATCCTTGGGCTGCCAACATTTCTCAACTGGTTTAAGATGGATTAGAATGTTATCCCTAGCCCATTCCTCCAAAGAGTTAAAGATCTCAATCTTATGAGGTGGCATGGTGTGGGTAGCTTGATGCACCAGCTTTGGAGCCATGAAAGATTTCAGATTCTCAACATCACTGCATTATGTCAAATGAATTTTAAGACAATAATTACACTTTAATACAGATTATCATCGGAAACAAACATCACATGAAGGTTAAGTCTAACATGCATCAGGTTTAGAGTGCGGCTAAAATACAGTAAATTTGTCTAAAAACTTGAAATAGTAGATTTTTTTAATAATATTTTAAGTTGATTTTTTCATGATTTTTGACAAGTTTTGATACTTACTAAAAACTTGACTAAAGGGATCTTAACAAGAAAGAACAAAAATGGGGACATAAAGGAGAAGAAAAACACTAACTTGGAGCGTGAAGGAAGGGTGGAGACCATGGAAACCTTGGGGGGATTTGAGGCTGGCCGCCGGTGGAAGAGCAAATGAAGGGAGATTCTTAGGTTGAGAAGCGATCATAGGATTAATGTTGAGAGCCATTTTTGTTGTTCTGAGTTCAAAGTCTGGTCTTTTATGCAATGCAGGTAGACACAAAAACACCTTCCGGAATAAACGTTGCCCAAGGATATTGGGTTGGGGTTGATAACATTAACACCATCTTTACTATTCAATTTTCAATTTGAAATGTACTGTTTTTAATAAGCACCCAAAAAAATTATTTGGCCGGTTTATTAAGTTATTTATTTTTATTCTTTTATATTTGTTTAGGTTATGAGTTTTAGACCTAGTAAAAACATTCTTTTCTTTTTTTATAGTCTTTTTTCTTTCGCCCAAATAAGATTAAGATTAAATTTAAAATTCATAAAAAAATAACAATTTTAAATGTTTGGTTGGGGTATTGTCAAAAAGTAGAACTTGTAAGATGTTTAATTTTTTGTTGGCTTAAATATACGTTTTGTACTTGTACTATTCTCATTCTCTCAAATATGGGTGTAAACGAGCCGAGTCGAGCACGAGTAGTGCTAAGAACATTTATTTTTTTAAATCATCTTTTCTCCCTTTAGGTAAGATTAGGATTAGATTTAAAATTAGTAAAAAATAACAATTTTGAATACTGGTTGGGTTATTGTCAAAAAGTAGAATTTGTAGGATGTTTTAATTTTTGTTGTTTTAAATATAGGTTTGGTACCTGTATTATACTCATTTTCTCAAGTTAGTATTTTATAGAATTTTTGCTCCCAAATTAATAATTAAACTAGATATTTTTTTCTCAAGTTAACACCTAAAAAATTGTTGCTTCTATTTTGGTGCCCAAACTTTAATTCCATCCACTATTTTGATACTTTTATTAATATATTTAGTCCTTAAAATCTATATATTTATCAATTTAGTCATAATTCAAAATAATTCAACAAAGTTAACCTTTTGTATTTAAAAAAATCATAAATTTAGTTTTTTTTTGCGATACTGGCCAATCAAGCAAGCTTAAAGGACCAAAACATCAATAAAATAGCTGAATTCTACCATAAAATAACAAGTTACTGTTAAACTTTTTAGGAGAATAACAAAAAGTAAATTGATAGGATTTTTAAATATATATATATATATATATATATATATTAAGTTATTTTGAATTTGGACCAAAATGATAGAATATATAAGTTTTGGTAAGAATGAGCATAGTTTGAGTACCTTGGAAGCAAAAATCTTTTAAGTACTAACTGGGAATAATATGTCTAGTTCAGGTACTAATATAGGTTTAAAACTTCTTTAGATACCAACTTGAGAAAAATGTGTCTAATTCAAGTACCAAATAATATATATATTTAATTTTTTTTGTTCAATTAATACCACAATTTTTTTTCAATTCAATTTGATGTATCATTCAATTTTCTTCTAATTTATATGTACTTGAATAGATATTTTCAATTTTCAATTTAATTCATGCGATTCGTTTTGATTTGTATAGTGGGTTAAGATAAAAAAAGATATATAAAATTTTATCTATTTCGACTAAGGCTTTGCTCTGCATTATTATTCAAAGATGCTTTTGGAATTAAAAATATTTTTGAGGCTAAAAGTATCACACAAGTAGTTTTTAACAAAAAGTGACTTTTATTCGAAATTTTTTAGTTTTAAACTTTTTCAAAATAATTTTGATTGAAATTACTCATTTTTTCTGGTTTATATCATTAATTTTTATATTTTCAAAAATATGTATAAAATAACATTTTATGCTACCTAAAAATATTTTTAAAATCAATGCCAAACATTTCAAAAGGTTTTAGTTTGTTTCAATCAAAATTGTAATAGCGGTGGAGGTTTCATGAAATAGGAGGAAGAAGTTGATCTTTCATTGTTTGGCCAACACAAACAAAAACCAAAGAGCACACACACATAAACAACTGTATCTACGTCCCCAACCAAACACTTCCTCCACTTATTGACATTACAACTAAAGACAAAGTTACATTTCCATCATGTTTTCCTTTAAGCCCTGTTCTTTTTCTTGCATGACGAGTTACTTGGAGGATACGGGACTTAGAGCTTAACTTGTCGGCCAGAAACCCAACTGAATGGAACACTGGGTGTTTCCTTGGCCTTCAATTGAGCTCTCTCCTCCAGCCTTCTAATCCTCGGTGCAAGTTTGCAGACGAAGTCTTGAGCTTCACGGCCTTCGGGTGAAAGTCCGGTCAGTTCCTCCACCTTCCATCTCTGAACCAGATACTCGACTATATCAGCATAGTCCTTGGCAGTGTAAACCCCGATTCGTTGTGCGACGGACGCGTAGTTGTCGAAAAGGTTTTCGTCTTCCCCGTCGTACATCAAGTGGGCTGGCATGGAGATTTTCTTCCTCATCATGTCGGCGAAGGACATGACAGATCCGTCGGGATCAATCTCAAAGAGCTTTTCGAGGATTTTAGTGTATGCTGTCTCGTGACGCTTTTCGTCCGCTGCAATCGAACCACATAATTGGGCCAAATTCATGTCACCATGCACCTTGGCAAGCCTAGCTGTGTTCCCATGGGAGATAAAAGTTGCCCTTTCTTGGAATGTTGTGTAGATGAATCCCAGATAAGGACTATTCTCCGTACCCGGATCCTATACAGCATACAAGATCACAATCAGTAGGCAGAAACGAGGGAAACGAATCAATAAGATTGAGCATCTCGATCAAGTGAATCGGAGATTGCGAACTCGAAAACAGGGTAAATCATGTCACAAAGTATCTTACCATTCCCGATCCGATCAAATACTGAATCGTTTTCTCAACCTGCCTCATGTCCACTCTCCCACACAAGTAGAGATACTTGTTAAGTAGATCAGTGTGCCTGTTTTCTTCGGCAGTCCAAGCCCTGGTCCAAGTAGCCCAAGAAGAAGGGCTAGCACCGGTTTCGTCACGAGTTCCATCCAAGGTATTAAGCATGGTTTGGTAAGTCGGAAGAGCTTCCTCCGTGATCATATCACCAACCAAGACGACAAAGTACTCGTCGGGAATCTCATTCGCGCGCTCTCTAAGTTCTCTGAGTTGGTCCTCGAATCCATCGGACGAAGGATCGGGAAGAAAATCCTTGGGTTGCCAACATTTATCAACATGTTTAAGGTGAATGAGAATGTTATCCCTAGCCCAATCATCCAAAGATTTGAAGATCTCAATCTTGTGGGGTGGCATGGTGTGGGAGGCCTGATGCACCAGCTTGGGAGCCATGAAAGGTTGCTTCAGAGATTCACCCTCTCTGCATCAAGTAAAACCAATTTCGGATTAACTATATTGTTCCCACTCTTACATTTTCCTAATAAATACTTATATCCGAACATGCATAAAACCTTTAAGAAAAATTGAAAATACACATTCGAATTCGAGAAACATAATTCACATCACATGCACCAGTAAGGATTACAAGGCAACAACAAATTGTAAAACCACAAATCTTACCACATAAATGACACATTCTTTTTATGAAATGAATTGATTAATCTTTGGAATAGTGTAGCTATTCTTTAGGAATAAAATATAAGACCAATCTTTTTTTTAATAGAATTGATTTAGAATCCATAATTATTACATATCTTTCCCATGTGAGAAGTCAAACCACACCAACTTAGCTATTAAATTAACTATAAAAAAAATCAAATTATGAAATAAAATAATATTCTATTCTTTCATTATCATTAGGTACACTAGTGATGGATTTTTCTTTGTTTACGGTGACATTTATTTATTTTATAAAACACCGATTTTTTAATCTCACTTTTTTTTATCAATAAAATATAATTTTATTAAGGGGCGTTTAAAAATAAGAAAATATAAACTTTTAATTTTAGGCTTTAGTGTGTAGGGCGTATAATTTAAATTTTATGATTAAAATTTAGAGTTTAAAGTTTAGGTTTTAGGGCACTAATATTTAAGAATTAGATTTTAAATTTTATAAAAGTGTTACGTAACTTTTTTATACAGTTTATGCATAAAAAATAAACACCAATATACAAGAACACCTGAATGATTTTTTAATCTCACTTGTCAAATTAAAAATTCTAGTATTAATGTATCAAATAATTAGAAATTATTCTTACTTTAAACTATTTCTTTCCGTGAAAGAAACTCTTAATTAAGGTTTCATAAATCAAACGATTAAATAAACTCAAAGATTTCTAATTATTAAGTCTTAGCACTAATTATTTAAGCCATAACTGAATTTAATGCCATAGGTTAATTACTAGTATTTAAGATGACATAATTAATATGTCATAATAATTTTTAGTTTTATACTTTTATATCATTTTAAATAAAATAATTAAAAATACTTAGAGATCAAACAGAAATTCATGATTTTATAATTTTTAAGTAAACTTTTATAAATATATTTTATGTCAGAAATTTTCTTTCGCACAGAATCTAATATTTAAAAGAGTTATTTCTATAGTTCTATTACTAAGAAAAAAGATTTTTAAAAAATAATTTAAGTTTTTAACCTGTTTTGTTTTTTATTTTCTCGATCTCAGCTTTCAAACTAGCATATAAATATTTTAATTAGAAAGGAATTATTTTACATTTTCTCTAATTTTTTGTTTTTTTCCTTTCAGTCTTTTGCTTTTTTTTCTCTATTTGTTGTGTCGTTTTCCTTTTCCATAATTCCGTTTCTATTTCCATCGAACTTGCCACCTACCACCGGCCGGATCATGGTCGCCGGAGCTGCTTTTTCGTCTCGACTTGAGAAGTTTTTGGCGGGCACGGCAGATCTGATACCCGGTGCACCACATGACCCATTTTGGCCTGTCGGTGCACCATATCGCTGCTTCGAGCCACCACTGGTCGCTCCGATCAACGCCTTTTGTCGGAATACGGGGATCAAGTCCATCCGTAACTTCGCCGGAATACGGCGAGCAAATCAAATAACAATAACAAAAATAACGGAAAAACAAGTTTTGAAGTTTAAAAAAAATGATGAGAACAAAATGGTCACATAAACTGCGTTAACTTCTCCTTTGTCATTTGAAACCAAATCATAAAGGTGAAATAGCTAGTATTTCAATTTCATTCCTCCGATCATTTTACACAAAAACGCATACATAGAACATATCAAGTTATCAACATCTGAATAATAAATATATAGTAATATATATTTTTTTTGAATTAAATACGATGAAAACAACAGAAATACTATAAGCAAACACAAATTTGAAATTACTATCAAAGATCTAAATCCCTCTGGAAAACCATGTCAGTTAGGAAAAAGAAGAAAGACCCAAAGCTAAAATCAGCTAAAAACTAAAGGAAAGAGGTAAAGAATCAAGATCCATGGTTTTTAACAAGAAAAAAAAAATGAAGTTTCGACGAAAAAGAAAGGCGAGAGAGGGACTTACTTGGAGCGAGGGGGGAGAGTGGAGACCATTGAAACCTTGGGAGACCTAAGGCTAGCCATGGGCGGAAGAGCAAACGAAGGGAGTTTCTTAGTTTGAGAAGCCATGGGATTGAACTGCACAGCCATTTTTTTTTCTTCTTTTTTCTTCTTTGCTCTCTGTGTGTGCAAACACTCTAAAGACGACTAGACTTTTATTCAAGTTGCCTGATTGTGAATAAAGTTACGTGATTTCCACATTGATCCTCACTTTCAGTTTAATTACTGATTTGCCCATTCATTTACGAGTTTTGTTTACTGTAGAAAATTAATCATGTAGATTCGGTAGTTTCACAAAGACCATACAATTATTTTATTCAATATTTAATGTTATTAATTTTTCAAGAATTCTACCAACAATCCCTTGGTCTAATTGTGGCATTAGATATGAATTAGTCATGACCATATAAGTATGGTCAGGAGTTGAATGGAGAAAATTAGGTTGAGATGTTCACTTTTATAATGGGTCTATGCAGTACTCGATATGAATTAGTCAGCTAATGATTTAGATACCAATGATTAAACCAATTTTTTTCAAGAATTCTAACTCGAAATATTGTATAAACGATCGATTGAGTCTTAATTCGATTGTTATGATTACTCATAAAAATATTTAAAATTTTAAAATATTCTCGAATAAATTAAGTTATATGTTATGTTCCACTAAATTTCCCATTCTATTAACTTTTTATAATTAGTTTTGATTTCTTATTATTTAAAATTTATTATTGATGAAAATTTAAAAAAATAAAAACTTTAAATCAGGTAATTTTGACATATATATTTTATGAAATCCAATTATTTAAAATAATATAGTAAAAGTTTAAAAAGTCTAATTGCCAAAAAATAATAAGTGACAATTTTAAAGGAAAATGTGTAATATCCAGCTCTTGACTCCTGAGTTATTTGAGGTTTTATTAGGCTTAAACATTAAACAAGTAAATTATAAAACCTAATTTATCATACTAGTTCTCTTGTTTTCTTATTTTTTCTTTAAGATAAATATATATATATATATACTCTCTAAATGTGCTTTGAATTGAATTTCAGTCCGATAGTTAATAAAGTTTTAGTTTGACCTGTTTAATTTTCTTAATTTAACTTGAATAAATATATTTGATTTAATTCGACTCAAATTTTATAAATTTGACAACTCAAAGAAAAAAAAATCATTTAATTCGATCATATTATATGTTCACTCTTACTTAGTCTTATTTATTATGGGAACAACCCTCACAATCTAATTTGTGAAGTGCCTAAATGGTCATTGATAATAAACAGGGACAGAGCCATGTTAAGCATGGGAGGGGATCTTGTCCCTCCTAAATTTTTTAGTATAATTACATTTAAGGTCTTTCTAGTTTAAATAGTAGTATAATAAGGTTTTACCCCCTCTTAATTTTTAAATTTAAAGGCTTAATAGACATTTGTCCCTCTCGATGTTGGATCATAACTCTGTCCCTGATAATAAATAATTTTTAATAGTTTATTTAATGAAATTACTATTTTTCAAATAAGAAAAAAAAACACAAAGGAAAAAGTTTTTCATTTGGATAGTAGGGAAATCTCCCACCATGTAAAGTTATAATATTGATAGTGATTACTATTTTAACAATCATTAATTATATTAATCGATAGTGGTTTTACATCAATTCACAAGTTTTGCATCATTTTTCGATACAATCCAACTTCACACGATCATATTAAGACGGTATGACTTTACTAATTTAATTATAAAAAATGAATATATTTCATTTATATTTAATAATTTAAATAATGTTATTTTATTTTAATTACATAAATATATAAAGTAAAATTATATTATTTAAAAAATAAAAGAAAAACACACAAAATAGTATGCATTGTGAACTGTAATAATTATAGAATATCAACGTCATGAAATGAAAAGGAATAAAGGGTAAAGTATATTAATAGTAATTAAATTATAAAAAATATTATTTTTGATCATCAAACTTTGAAAATTTATAAAATAGTCATTAAAAATGATTATTTATCGAATCATTACAAAGTGGTCAATGGATATTATAAAATAGTGTACCAGTTCGTTTAGTTTAATGATATTTTATAATAATTAAATAAAAAGTATTGACAATTTTGTAACAGTTTACAAATTTAGTAATCATTTTGAAACTTTTAAAAGACGAGTAATTAAAACAATCATTTTCGTAATGTTAATTACTACTTGTGTTGCTTAATTAAGAGAAAGTAGCTTAATTTAGTGACTAAACAAAACCATTTTTCCTAATTAATTCCAGAGGAATTACCCAAATATTGTTCTTCCTTTTCCCCGAACAATGCGGTCCTCCCAAGTTTATTTTCAGAATTATTGTTCTTTAATGTAGCAAGTCAGAAGTCGAATAGATTGCAGTCCGACTTCAAACAGTGACTTTTATTTTAATATTAAAATAATAAACTCAGATAGATTACGGTTTGACTTCAAACAGTATTTTTCATACATGGCATGCATGGATGAATGGATGACGAATGCAACATCATTTTTTAATATTTTTTGGTAAAATATTGTTTAATAACGGGGTGAAAGCAGTCCAACTTCTGGCTGCTACAATAATCAACCATATTTCTGAAAATAAACTTGGGAGGACTATATTGTTAAAGAAAATGAGACAACAATATTTGAGTAAATCCACCAATTAATCCCTACTCGCGTACTTTACCTCGAAAATGGAATATATATATATATATATATATATATATATATATATATATTTTGCCTTCAATAAAAGTTCCTATGTGCTATAGTTTTTTATTCGTTAAAACTATGGGCCAAAACACTGGTGGGTCTAAGTGTATCTTAAGGTGTGTACCTCCTCACCCTGAATTTTTTAAATTTTTTACATTTAATTTTATTTTTTTATTAATTTTTATAAATTAATCTTTATTTTTTAATCTTTATGAATTATGTTCACCCTAAAATTTTGAGATTCTGTGTATGTCCACCTTCAAAAATATTTTTAGATCATTACTGAAACGAAATCACAACATTTACGCAAATAATATTTTTTAAAAATAAATGGGAGTGACTTACCTTGCATAAAATCCAACAAGTTAAATCAAGTTATTCAAATATAAAATAGTATTGTGTTTTTTTTTAATTGTATTGTTTGTTTCAAAGTGGAAGATTGTTTGAATTATTTATCCAAATAAATTCAAGAAATGCAGATAGAAGTCATAGAACATATAATTTTCGCAAATCACAATGAAAGCAGGACACGAATTCCAAAAACAACATTATATATTATATTTTTTTAGAGGTGGATGGAGTTAGGCCACGTCATCCCTCGATTCCACTGTTCAGTGTTCATTATAAAAATATATACCTCAATTTTAGAAATAAAATGATCATCATTTAAGAGGGGAGAGAATCATATTTCGATCTTTGTGATCTCAACCGTTCAAAGATCTCCAGCAGCATTATTGTAGAATCATTGCAGAATCATAAATTTTAGGGTAAAGTTAGAAATGTCAATTAAACTATTTAAAAAGTTACAAAATGTAACTGAATTTTTAAAAATTATAAAATGAACTTAAAATTTTGATTTTATTATAAAAGCCCTACAAAATCTAAAATTGATCTCGAAAAAGATTCGGTGTGCGTAAAATAATATATATATAGCAAGTAATGTGTGGGTGAGCACGTGAGAGTCGTTGGTAAAACAAATTGTGCGACTAACCAGCAGGGACCAAAACATAATTTTAAGTAAAGAATGCGAACTATTAGAAAATTATATTATAAATGTAGTAGGTGCGAAATTACAAAATTTTAGAGAGTGTAAAATTAAATTATTAATAGAAAATACAAAAGAAATAACTAAGTTATAGAGAATTTAAAAATTTTAGGGGGACGACTGCCCTTCCAATTATGGGTGTTCATAAAAAATCGAACCGATGTATCGTACCGGAAAATCGAAAAAATCGGACTAAATGATAGGTAACCGTACCAGTAAAAATTAGTCGAAATAGTATGGTAACCGTACCGGTAAAAATTAGTCGAAATAGTACGGTAACCGTACCGATAAAAATTAGTCGAAACAGTACGGTAAATATATCGATAAAATTAGCGGTTAAACGGGACGAAAACGATTACGACTTTTTTCCAAACGGTTAACCAAAAAAACGATAAAAAATTTTAAAATTAGTTTTATATTAATACTAAAGTATTGATTATTACTAATATATGTGTAATTATCACACTTAAACTATATTTTATAATGATATTAAATTATTAGTAATAATCAAACGTGTATTGTGCGTCTATTTGAACATGCATCTATTCTAGTATTGAGATATAGTGAGATATGTGTTGCATCCTTTTATTATTGTTGAGTTTTTCAGTGTGGTTGCAGACAGTTTGTGTCTTGGGTAATTGGTTTGATCTTGTAGCTCCTTTTACGGTTCATATTGTTGTGTCTTTGTTTTTTTTTTTACATTTGCTCTTGAACAACTATGTTGAGCTCGTGTTCATGTTACTGTGTTTGTGAAATAAAATAAATTTGGAGTACTTTTTCCTTTTTCAGTGTTCTTGTCTAAATTTCGGCCGACTCAAATGGAGGACAAAATTTTAACAAAATTCTTTTTTTAAAAAAAAAACTATAATAATATTAAATTATAATGATATCACATTATTGATTATACAAATAATTGTGTAATTGATATAAATTATTGATTATTACTAATATTTATGTAATTAATATGATTTTTTTAAACTTTTAATTATTTTAAAATTTAAAGACTTTATTTGGTTGATTTTTCTAAAACTAGTAAATTTAGTAGTAATAAATATAAAACGGTTCATGGTTAACTGAGTAATCGTACCGAATAAACCGGTTTATTATTTAGGTGGTAACCAGTTTAAACGGGACAAAAAAGGTTCATCAAAATGTTGTACCGAGACTTCCGATAACCGTATCGATAAGCTTTATCGGTACGATTAACCATCCATGAACACCCCTACCTCCAGTAGCCTCTCGTCATCCTTAATGACAAGGAACTAGAAAAATGTATGAAATCATTAACTACCAGTCGATTTAATTGGATGTAATATTAAATTTTATAAATAAAAAAGTTTAATTTAAGAGAGTCATTCTTAAATTGAGCTCCATATAAACCTATTTCAAACTAGTCGACAATAAATAGTAAAAAAAAAGCGTGAAATTAAATGATAAGTGTTAGCCATGGGGCCATGGCCCTAACTCCGAAGACCTGCCAATTATTATTTTAAATATACCCCTTTAATTATGCAGAAAACGATAAACTTTAAATATTTTAGGTGAAGGACATGGTCCCCTCATTAAGATACTATAGTTTTTAAAGAAATACGTATTACCGATATAATATATTAAATAATTGAATCGAGACGGGTATTTACGAGGTAATGCTACATTCACTCATTGAGTAAATCAACCCGTTGAGGTGACACATGATTTGTTAATTAATAAATATAATACATTATAATTTTGTTTAGTAAATAGTTTTTTGAGCTAAAATTAGAGGTTTGAAGTAATTTTAGAGGTTTGACCAGTCAAATCCGCTAATTTAGATGTTTGGTAAATAGAAGATTGAGGTAAAACCTCTCAATTTAAAAAAGCTCCTTTTATGAACTTTTTGAGTTAGAAGTTTCGATAAAAGACTTGTAAAAATTATTTTATTTTTGATAATTATAAAAAATTTCTCTAAATAACATAAATTTATTAACTAATAAAATTTTAAAAATAATTTCATAAATAAGAAAATAATATATAAATTAATAATAGATATAAATTTAATAATTAATAAAATTATATTCAAAATATAATTTCATAGACAAAAAATTAATATATATACATCTAAATTTAATAATTATCAAAATTATATTAAAAAATAATTTCACAAATAAAAAATTAATGCGTACATTCTCATATATACTCAGTAATGATATTATAAAAATTAATTTTCATAATCTAATTAATATTAATAGATACAGAAGGTTAATAACTAGTAAATTATTCAAAAAAATATCAAATATAATCATGTCCTTATATGTCATTTTACTTGTTCAAATAACCAAACAACTATAAACTATCAGTTAATTTTACCAAATACTTTTATACAATCAGCTAATGTAATCCGCTAGTCAAGTCAGCTAAGGCTATCAACTAATCGCTATCAGCTAATGTAATCCGCTACCCTATCAGCTATCCACTATTCGCTATCAGCTAATGTAATTCGTTATTCGCTATTCGTTATTAGCTAATGTAATCCGCTATTCGCTATCAGCTAATATAATCCGCTACATGTTATTCACTATCAGCTAATAAGGGACTAAAATGAACAAAAAAATAAAATTTGGCATACTTAATGTGCAATTCACCCCTTTTATTTAAACTGTGTTATTTTTTTGTTAATAAAATGACACGTGGCACGTTTTTGATTGGCCCATGAATTTTTTTAACGGAAGGGGTATATTAGGTCACGATTTTTAGTTAGGGGACATATGAGGTCACGATTTTTAGTTCATTAGGCAAAACGTCCTAAAAATACTTTCGGGGACAGTTTGATATTTTGTGTATACTTCAGGGGCTAAATATGCCTATAAGCCGAAAAAAACATTGGGAGATATTGTATTCTTAATATGTTGGTTAAGGATTCTTTTAATCTAATCCATTTAAACTAAAATGTTAATTTTAGAAATTTATTCTTAATGACGTATGGGTTTTACTGGCAAGAAACCAATTTTCCAAGCCTGTGAGTGAAAAGTTTTTATTACTATATTTTCAGTTTCTGTGGTGTTCTTTATTTTAATGATTTTATTCATCGGTGAACTCTATATCGGAGCAGAGGGAGTTTTTTAGATTGTAAAAAACCAGGATTGAGAATAAAAATCAAATCCTAACGAGGGATAAGTAAGAAGATGATTTAGAAATTTTAATTCATAAAGAAATATTACGTGAAAAAAATGTATTTTATATTATTGGATAGAGATTATAGATGAGGTGGTGAAAACGATTCATATAATAATTTTTTAAGAAGTAGAGATTTTAATACTCATTTTTATCATAATTTAGTAAGGTTGATACCCAAAATTTATTACGAGTAATATCAATCATTTATTAAGCACACAATTTAAAGAGTTTTTTTTTCACCTAAGTTGCCATATCAACTGGGTAGATGACTCGGTTGATATATAAAGTTTTTTTTCCCACTTCCTATCCAATTTATGGAGAAATTATATCATAGGCCCAGCTCGCCACGTCATCCATGGTCATAACCGATAAAAAGCATTCATTTCATTGATTTTTTCCATGTTATTTTTTTACCAAGTGAATCTACATTCAGATTTACTATAAATTAAATTAAAAATACTTTTTACCAATTGTAGATTCACTTGGTAAAAAAATGACGTGAAAAAAATTAATGAAAAAAATGATTTTTATTGGTTGAGCATGAATGACGTGACAAACCGGGCCTATGATATAATTTCTCCTATTCATGTTTAGTGACAATATATTTTTTAATCAAAGGACATATATTAACTGTTATTTATACCATATCAGCCCATAGTAATTGTATTGTTTCAAAGTGGAAGATTGTGTGTTTTTTTAATCAAAGGACATATATTAACTGTTATTCAAATATAAAATAGTATTGTGTGTTTTTTTTTAATTGTATTGTTTCAAAGTGGAAGATTGTTTGAATTCTTTATCTAAATAAATTCAAGAAATGCAGATAGAACATATAATTTTCGCAAATCGCAATGAAAACAGGACACGAATTCCAAAAACAACATTATATATATTTTTTAGAAGTGAATGGAGTTAGGCCACGTCATCCCTCTATTCTACTGTTCAGTGTTCATTATAAAAATATATACCTCAATTTTAGTAATAAAATGATCATCATTTAAGAGGGGAGAGAATCATATTTCGATCTTTGTGATCTCAACCGTTCAAAGATCTCCAGCAGCATTATTGTAGAATCATTGCAGAATCATAAATTTTAGGGTAAAGTTAAAAATGTCATTAAACTATTTAAAAAGTTATAAAATGTCACTAAATTTTTAAAAATTATAAAATGAACTTAAAATTTTGATTTTATTATAAAAGCCCTTCAAAATCTAAAATTGATCTCGAAAAAGATTCGGTGTGCGTAAAATTATATATATATATAGTAAGCAATGTGTGGGTGAGCACGTGAGAGTGGTTGGTAAAATAAATTGTGCGATTAACTAGCATAGACCAACACATAATTTAGGTAAAGAAATGTGAATTATTAAAAAAAAATATTATAAATGTAGTAGGTGCGAAATTACAAAATTGTAGAGAGTGCAAAATTAAATTATTAATAGAAAATACAAAAGAAATAACTAAGTTATAAAGAATTTAAAATTTTTAGGGGGACAACTGCCCCTCTAGTTAGGAGTGTTCATAAAAAATCAAACGGATGTACTATACCGAAAAATCGAGAAAAAATCGGACTAAATGATAGGTAATCGTACCGATAAAGATTAGTTGAAACAGTACGATAATTGTACCGATAAAATTAGCGGTTAAACATGACGAAAACAGTTACGATTTTTTGCTAAACAGTTAACGGAAAAAACCGATAAGAAATTTTAAAATTATTTTTATATTAATATTAAATTATTGATTGTTACTAATATATGTGTAATTATTACACTTAAATTATATTTTATAATGATATTAAATTATTAGTAATAATCAAACTGTATTGTACGCCTGTTCGAACATGCATCTATTCTAGTGTTGAGATATAGTGAGATATGTGTTGCATCCTTTTATTTTTGTTGAGTTTTCCAGTGTGGTTGCAGGCAGTTTGTGTCTTGGGTCATTGGTTTGATCTTGCAGCTCCTTTTACTGTTCATATTGTCGTGTCTTTATTTTATTTACGTTTACTCTTGAACAACTCAGTTGAAGTCGTGTTCATGTTATTCTCTTCGTGAAAAAAATAAATTTGAAATACTTTTTCCTTTTTCAGTGTTCTTGTCTCGATTTTGGTTGACTCAAATGGAGGACAAAATTTTAACAAAATTCTTTTCCTTTAAAAAACTATAATAATATTAAAATATAATGATATCACACAGTGAGATTTGTTTTCACCAGTGTTGAAAAGATGTCCGCGAAGTACTTTGCATCCAGGTTCTTGTGATCCTGATTGAGGCTAGGAACGGTGCATGTATGGGGCCCCTCAAGTTTTGTTATTGTCCAACGGTCGCCTGCCCTCTTCAACTTTGATATACGGATTTTCCATTTACAGCCATGATTTTTTTGGACGCAATAAGCCTTGTAGTATTTGGATTGGGTTTTATCCACTGCCGTCTCTACATTATGACGAAGGTTGTACTACTTAACTGCCGCCACCGCAATTTCCTTTTTCAAGAACGTCATACCAATTCTCAGTTCACCATCAGAACGGTTGACTCGGCCATCTATTGTGTCATCATGCGGAAAATCAGGGACGTCCATTGCATCCATATCAACCGTTGTGAAGTGGGATGGTGGCTGGAACATAGAAATTGGTGTTGCGTCTACAGGAATGTTGGTGGCAGTCGGTTCTTCGTCCAAATCTGGTGGTGGAACGGTAGTGTCTTCCGGTAGAACTGTCAAGTCTTCTGGTTCGGGATAGAATGACCCCAGCTCGTCTCCGTCAGGCCCGGGTTCTCTAATCGGTTCTTCGTCAGAAGCATCATCCGGGAGCTGGAATAGTAGATCTTCGTTGATCACTACCCTTCGAGGCGTGGATGGGGGTCGATGAGCGGGAGACCTCTCACGAGATCGCTCACGAACCGCATTTCCAAGACCAAAATCAAGATCACCATAAGAAGAATGTATTCCCATAGATGGTTGACCATAGTCGGTGCTAGGGACATACATTGAGTGCCGGCTATATGATGATTCATGGTCGTGCGCAACGTAAGGAGCTGACGTTCCCTCCCCCCCAAAACTATAAGGATTGTATGGATTGTACGATGCATTTGTTGGTGCATCGAATTCATCGTTTGGGGGTTGGTTCAGGTCGAACTCGATACTAGCTACGCACGACTGCCTTGGAGGAGCAGATGACGATGCACCAAACTCGTTGTTTTGGCACAGTAGGTTCAAATCACGTCGTAGACCTGCGGTCGGGCTATCAACGTTGGCATTCGGATTGAAGTCGAAATTCGCCCGACCCCAGCTTGGTATTTGGATAACTGGATTAGACTCGGAGAACGATGCATACAGCTTGAGAGGCGTTCCAATTGAATAGTCGAAGTGGGTTTCTATCATCATATCCACATCAGCATTTTCCGCAATTTGGCATATAGAGTACCTTAAAGGGTCTATAGATGTTGGCACCCGATACTTCACGTCGGACAAATGGTGATTATCGACATGAGGGACTTTTGCCTCCAGTTCCTTGACCAACTTCTTGAACGATAATCTCCTCGGAAGCTTTAGCGTTACCGGATCTTCACAGTGAAAAAGGACGCCGAGTTCGGTACCCTCGAATATCTGCCCATCGCAGTAAACTAGCGTAGTAACGCCTCGTCTGGCCATTTGAATATTTTCTGAAAGACTTTTGAATTTTTGACACTTGGAAAATTCTATGAATTGTTTGGCAATTGAAACATATATTTTTGTTTTATGGTTCTGCTTCATATATATGCAAAATTATTGCCACTTGAAATCCTGGAGAATCTGGTTGTGTAAGGAAAATAATGGTTCCGAGAGGTAACTTTGCTTGTCCATTTCCTAAAACCGATAAGCAGGTAAATGATGAATAAGTCAGGAATAATGGTGCCCGGGAGGCAGTCCCCTAACTTTGGACAAGTAAGGGAGAGAGTTGATGGGGAGGCAGATTTAAGTGACCTCGCGTTCTACAGAACGCGATATTTAGTACCTTACGTTCTATACAACGCGAGGTCTATAAATATCGCGTTATGTAGAACTCGAGGTCACTTTAATTGCTTTGTCTCAGATATTTCGTCAGAAGTTATAATAACCGTACTGTTTACTCTTTGTTTGTTTGTGTAATTGAGAACATGTTCGAATAATTGAGACAATTGTAGTCTGGTAATGTAATTGAATACTACTAGTGCTGCATAACGTCAGAATTAATAAAACTCGTACTAAGAACTCGATTTATGTTTGAATAACTTAGACAATTGTAGTTTATCAATGTAATTGAATAGTAGTAGTTTTACATAACTTGAGGTCCGTTGAACATTAATAAAGGATGAAATAAGACGTCATATAACATAATTGGAAGATAATTTCAGAAGTTTATGGTTAATCCGAATCATCGTAGTCAGTGGACACGTCTGAACTTAGGTTTAGTTCTTCAATCAGCTGTTGTTTTCTTTGTCTACGTCTGTACATAAAAAGTTGCAGCTCCTCCGCAGCCGCATCAACAACCGGTGAAGACGGTGCGTGTTCAGTGTTCGGAGCAGGTTGTACGGGTGCAGACGTACTACCTTCGCCGACGTTGACGTCGTCAAACTTAACATTTAAATCGACGTCTCTAGCTCCAACGGAATTGAGCCGGTCATACATGTTACGAACGTCTGTTTCGTTCGTAAGCTTCATAACGTAGTGCGTCTTGTTTGCTGACGGTGTTGGGATTCGACATTCCATGGAAGAAATTTGTTTGTCGGTGTGTTTACTAACCTCGATTGTTGTCAACTGTATTAAATCTTTCAGTGACATTTTACCGGTGATTGTTGACTCAAAATAAGTATCGAGAAAATAAAATGTTGCCTGAAATTTTGCAATAAGGTGAGCAAAGATTTGTAACCCCCTCGTCCCGGTCTGGCCGGATGACCGGTCCGAGTAGGCTACACGGGGAAAACCGAGTGAAAACCCCTTAAGGATTCCCCCTCGGTTAGCAACCCTATTTTTTTTTCATTTTAAATCTTGTCTAGATGATTATTTAATCCTATGTGATCATACAGCGGAACAACATTCACGAGGCAAACAAACGAACTCAGCCCAACATCTTACAGCCCAATTCTAAGCTTTAACTACAGGCGGTATCGATACCCCCTTGACTAGGTCAACTGGTCAAAGTCAACCCGTAGAGACCGTATCGATACACCCAAGGAGTGTATCGATACCCTCCCTAATGGTTGACTTCCCACGGCCAACGCTAAGATGACGGTATCGATACACCAGAGGCCAGTATCGATACCGAAATGGACAGTAGCTCCAGTGACCAAAATGGTATCGATACACCCCTCAAGTGTATCGATACACGAGGCCTGAAACAAGAAGGTGGTATCGATACCGTACCAACCGTATCGATACTCCTGCTACGAACTTGCAGGTTTGAGCTGATTTAAGGCACAAGGAGGCCCTTAAATCCCTCTAAAACCCCAACCAACACACTAACACCAATCCTAAGGCAAATCAAACATAAAAGCATGCTTTAACATGAAATCAAAGGCACAATCCACCCCATGATGATACACAAGTCATACAAGCAATATAAGCTTTAAAGCATGGCATTCCAACAAAAGGCAATTTAGCATTTAAGGCACGAGATGACACAAAGAGGTTTGCACCATGACAAGGCAACCTAAACATCTAAAGGCATGCCACCACACACAAGCATACATCAAAGCATAACAAGATGTACATGTCTTCACTACAAACATAAGCATCCAAAAGACATGGCTTCCAAACAAACACATAGGCATCAACATAAGACATCAACAAAAAGCCAACACAGATGAGTCTAGATACACGCTCCTAAAACACGTAGCATTTCCCATTGCTAAACTACTACATTATTTAATAAACCATACTTGAGCAATTACCACACGCTTGGACGCCCCTTTTCTTGCTCCTTGCTAACTCCAAGCTAAAGATCTGCATTGTCGGAAAAAGGAGAGCGTAAGCATAAAGCTTAGTGAACGGAGCTCTAAAATGTAACAACGACAATGCAGAGTTCAAAGCTTTCTTTAAAATAAGGGTCAACGCATACAAATCATCCAACGACCTAATCCTTCTACTAACATACAAGTTCAACCAAGGGTCAACAATATAAACATTTATCATGGCATTTCACTTCATGGTATACATGAGGACATAATCCTAGATTAAAGCAAGACCATAAAAAGGAATGATATAGTGAGATACAACATGAGCAACACATGGTATGCACAAGCATAACCAAAACACACACGGTGGGACTACACATCACCGTTTCGACTAGTAGTTTTCCGATGGGACTACACATCAAAGTACTATTCTACTAGTCACTACCGGCGGGACTACACATCACCGGAGTCTTACACCACTCGCTACCGGCGGGACTACACATCATCGGAGCAACGACAACCATCACGTGAGGTTCGACACCAACCATGCAACATAACACACCAATCACCATCATGCAACATGTACTCACTATATCATGCACAACCATACAAGTTGCAACAAAATCCACAATTAGGCATCACTTGCTACTAACAACCTTACCAATCACAAATGGTCTTACTCACCATTTTCGTGCACAACCTGCACCAACTTACACACATCTTACAAGGCACATCAACATCAACATTATTACCATCATACATGATCAACGATATAATATTAAGCAACATGCTTCTTCCCAAAGTAATGTAATTTCATGCATAACAAAATATCATTTCAAGCAATGAAAACAAAAGATAAAAGGGGAAATTAAAGAGGCGATTCACATCGACTTACTCTTGAATTGAAAATTAACTTTTCAATCTCAACTAAACTTCTTCAAAACCAACTTTGAACCAAAATGTTACTTGAAAACATTTCCACATTCATATGCTCGAACCAACCTTTGAAAATCAAATTAAAACGTTAACCACTCACCTCATTTCCTTAAGCAAATCAAGCAAGCCGACTCAAGCCTCCATGACTTCTGAAATCGATCCCGAAACTTTACCAACGCAAATCCTTGCTTCTAATCATCCCAACACAAGTGAATTAACCTCAAATCAGTCCACAACACAACATAGCAAACTCGGAATACAATTCAAACATTAAACACTTGTTTTTCGAACCAAGAACAACCCCCAAAAAGCCATTCCCGAGCAGCCCCTTTGCACAGCCGAAAACCTTTGATTCCAACTCTTTTAACACACCTAATAGCTTCCAAAACAACCCCTAACTATCATACAACCATCAGCCCTCATTTCCCAACATAAAACACACCCAAAATCAACCTTTAAACCCTTCAAAAGCCCCATTAAAACCCAAATTCGGGAAACTTAACAAAACCCTTTAAAAATCATATATGTTGAACCATTTGGTTCATAAACTTCATATCTATCACTATTAAATCAAAACTTTAAGTTAAACACAATAAAGCTACCATTTTTATTCAAATCCTCTAAAAACTCAAATTCCAAAACATGGATGAAAATGAAAACTACTTGTACTTTTGAAGAGAGGAAGTTGAGAGCAAGTCGAAAACGTAATTACCTTTCAAATCCGAGCCAAAATGAGGGAGAAAGGAGATGGAATAGTGAAAGGGGGAGGGAGCTCTTCAAACCCGTTGAAGAAGAAGAAGATGAATAGTAAAAGGGTGTTTTATTTGTATAAAGGGGGATTTAAATTAGAAAATGGGTAAATTACAAAAAGGCCATTAATGAATGGCTATTCCCTTGTTCTTTAAATAGCCCTTCAACTTGCAATTAAATCAATTTGGTCCCATTTCAAATATTTATTTTTGAAACCCGAAATTTTAAGGGATCATTTTATTTATAAACCCGAGCCTAAATAATATTAAAATATTATTTTCACCCGACCCCTAAACCCGGGTGTTACAACTCTCCCCCACTTAAGGAATTTCGTCCTCGAAATTTATCAGACAATAAGAGCCACTGGCACATGCTCCTTCACACTTTCTCTCTTACCACAACATACTGTCCAACTCGGTAGACTCACCACACAACATTAGCTATCTGATGCCAAGATCTCAACGAGTCCTTCAATGCATGACCATTTTAAACTCAACTCGATCTCTTCAACAACATAACGAGGGACAATTCTGACCCACACTTCCGGATCATAGATACACAAATCACATCACCAACCCCTCTTCTAACTCTGGTGGTAACCGCAACAATTAAACAACTGAACTAGCCCGATTCACAATCTCATACAACACTGTTTGAACACTTGACTCATAACTTTCTCTGACTGATCCTCTGTCTTCAACAGGTAACCAAAC
Organism: Hibiscus trionum; assembly: GCA_030270665.1. Classification (NCBI taxonomy): domain Eukaryota; kingdom Viridiplantae; phylum Streptophyta; class Magnoliopsida; order Malvales; family Malvaceae; genus Hibiscus; species Hibiscus trionum. The sequence continues at coordinate 6,605,418 of BSYR01000016.1, forward strand.
GCTATACGAACGTCTTCGAAATTATTCTAGCTGAAAATCTCGAATCTTTACTGGTCACTAACAAACACAAGACACTGTACAACTCACACTCTTGCTAAGGCACAACTCCGCCATCTTACACAAGGTACAAGTAACGTGAACATGTATAAAAGACCACATACAGTGCGATTAACATTGATTACTCAACTAAGTTCTCACGGAGGAAATCGAAGGCGAAACAGACACAAGATCTCTCGAATCTATTACCCACTTCCAATACGAATCTCCCACAGATGTAACAAACTAGAAGAAAACTGATGCTCGGTCTTGACACGCTGGCAAATTACACACTTACTTTTATACTGAACTACATTATCCCTCAACTCGATCCAGAAATACTCGTATTCAACTCACAATATGTCCTCATACTACTCTGATGCAATACAAAAGAACTGTCGTGTGCCTCGACCAACACAATACGTCTCAAAACACTATGTCAATCGGCACAACTATTCTGTCTCTAACAATACAAATTCTATCATCTCTGAACTGTACTCTGAAGGTTTTCTTTCTGATATGCCTTGCACGTGAGGTGCCAAGAACCTGTCTTGCAACTGTTTCTCTTCAAACATTCTGACTCAATGTAGGTTTAACATGTAACTCGACCACAAGATTTCTATCATTTGGTAAACTGAATCCGGCAATTACATCCCACAACTCAACTATTAATCTAACAACAAATACAACTCGAAGCATTGGTTCCTACGTTGATCATCTCCGGATGGTACTCAATCCCAAGATTACGGTCTTCAAGCAATTCTAACAACTCATGTTGTTCAAGTTTCAACCCTTCCTAAGTCTTCAAATATTTCAAGTCATGATGATATATACATATACACTGTGCATTTCTTACTATACAAGCTTTGTCTCTAAGTCTTCGAAGCAAATACAACTGTAATTAACTCTATGTCTCATATCAGATAACTCTTCTCACAGTCTTCCAGCTATCTTGACGAACAAGCCGGAATCTTCTTCCTTGTATAAGTACACCACCTAACTCTACATGTAACATATCACTATGGTTCGCAAACTCTTTCTCTGATATAAGCTGATTCAAGGTCGAAGCTCTCTTCAAAGTTTCTTTCGGTTTCTCAAGGGCTCATTGTCTCGCATCTAACCACACAACTGATCATTCTTCTGTAGCAATCTATCAATGGAGCAACTATCTTCAAAAGACTATTTACAATTTTCTGAAAGTAACAATGCTAGACCTAGGAATTATAGATATCTGTCACTGTCTTCAATTTCTTCCAACTCATATCTTCTTTTGCCTACTTGGGATTTACTCTAACACACTCGGCTGATCTACATGTCCTAGGAGGACATCTTCATAGACTCGGAGTTCACGTTACACCACTTGGCATACACTAATTCTCTAAAAGGATCTACCACACTAACTTCAAAGCTTGTAATGGCCTTCTTCGGTTCGTGAATATACTCATGTGTCATCTATGAGAACTATTACAACTGATCAAGGAACTCGGGAATTAATCTGTTCAACATCTCTATGAAGGTAACTAATACACTAGTCAAACAAAACGGCATAACTCAGAGCTCAAGGTGATCACATCTTGCCCCTAAAGCCGTCTTCGGTACTTCCACTTTTCTCACTTTCAACTGGTAGTAAACGGATCTCAACTAATCTCCGAAAAGAGTGAAGCACACACTAACTGATCAACAAATCACTGACACTCAGAAACGGATACTAATTATTCACTGTCACTTGTTTCAACTGTCTGAAATCTAAACACATTCTCGTACTGTCACTCTTTCTTCTTCACAAATTGCATTGTCATACTCTAAGATGATGTACTAAGCCAAATGAATCTAAGGTCTAACAAACTCGAAGTTGATTCTTCAACACTCTCAAGTCGGTCGAGAATCATGAGATACAGAGTAAACAAAACAGGAGCAACTCGGAGACGGTATCAATAACAAACTCTTCTTCCCTAATAAGGGACAAACCGGGTAATTCTTGCCAACAATTTTAGGAAAATACAACATATTCTAACAGTCTGCGGTCTAATCCTCATTCAATAATCAAATCCATCACATTTTGCTAGGCAAGCCTGTTAACCAAACTCAATCAATCCTTGTCCTCTAAAGCTGGATCAACATTCGATACGAAATCCACATTCCTATCTACCATTACAATCTCATAGTCATCCGCAAGCTCTAAGAAAACTTCCATTGTCTCAAAGTCTGTCCTAACTCTATGTCCTACAAGCCAATCTATGCACAGCTTCACGTCAAAACCGTAAAAAGCAATTCCATCGCATCTACATGGAAACACGGGCCACTGAACCGTCAACGAACACCCCTTGTACAACTTTCTGACCACGACTGTATCCCCGAAGGAGCTAGTAACACTAACACCTACCTCTAGTACCTCACAAGGTAGATTCAACAACTTCGCATGCTCACTCCAAATACACGGACACGTAGATCCAGAATTAATCAGGAAAACAAGCCCAAGGGCTGTATCGAGGAATTACTTGCCACAACATCGACATCATTCTGAAGCCAACTCTTAGTTCATCACTTCTCTTACCCTTTCATGTCAAGATCGGTCACATTGTACTCCCTCAACAGAAACCAACTCATGTGCCTGTTGACCCAAACAAACAAACTGCACTCCAAACTCTGGTACGATCATACTGCCCCGAACTAAAGCGACGTACTCTCTCATCGTTCACACCCTTCAAAACCTCAGATTCACGATTACCAACTCCAGGCCCACACCTCGGCCTCCAACTCACCAAAGACAACAATACAACAATAAACAAAACACACAAGAAAGAATATTTAGGGTTAGTAAGAGCAAGGGTCCAAGGTGCTCAAGTATATTCCTTAACAAAAATCCTTTCAAATAAGTAATAGTAGCAATGGGAACTCGACACTACGCTTCAACACAACCATCATGCCAACACATGCTTTCAAACACCGTACTAGCAAGCAAACATCAAGCGTACATGGCAAAACATTCACCGAGACATAACAACAACATAACACATCAAACTTACCTCACTTACCTACCCGAGGTCTCGGAAACCTCAGGATCTGATACCAATAAATGTAACCCCCTCGTCCCGGTCTGGCCGGATGACCGGTCCGAGTAGGCTACACGGGGAAAACCGAGTGAAAACCCCTTAAGGATTCCCCCTCGGTTAGCAACCCTATTTTTTTCATTTTAAATCTTGTCTAGATGAGTATTTAATCCTATGTGATCATACAGCGGAACAACATTCACGAGGCAAACAAACGAACTCATCCCAACATCTTACAGCCCAATTCTAAGCTTTAACTACAGGCGGTATCGATACCCTTAAGGGGTGTATTGATACCCCCTTGACTAGGTCAACTGGTCAAAGTCAACCCGTAGAGACTGTATCGATACACCCAAGGAGTGTATCGATACCCTCCCCAACGTTTGACTTCCCACGGCCAACGCTAAGATGACGGTATCGATACACTAGAGGCCAGTATCGATACCGAAATGGACAGTAGCTCTAGTGACCAAAATGGTATCGATACACCCCTCAAGTGTATCGATACACGAGGCCTGAAACAAGAAGGTGGTATCGATACCGTACCAACCGTATCGATACTCCTGCTACGAACTTGCAGGTTTGAGCTGATTTAAGGCACAATGAGGCCCTTAAATCCCTCTAAAACCCCAACCAACACACTAACATCAATCCTAAGGCAAATCAAACATAAAAGCATGCTTTAACATGAAATCAAAGGCACAATCCACCCCATGATGATACACAAGTCATACAAGCAATATAAGCTTTAAAGCATGTCATTCCAACAAAAGGCAATTTAGCATTTAAGGCATGAGATGACACAAAGAGGTTTGCACCATGACAAGGCAACCTAAACATCTAAAGGCATGCCACCACACACAAGCATACATCAAAGCATAACAAGATGTACATGTCTTCACTACAAACATAAACATCCAAAAGACATGGCTTCCAAACAAACACATAGGCATCAACATAAGGCATCAACAAAAAGCCAACACAGATGAGTCTAGATACACGCTCCTAAAACACGTAGCATTTCCCATTGCTAAACTACTACATTATTTAATAAACCATACTTGAGCAATTACCACACGCTTGGACGCCCCTTTTCTTGCTCCTTGCTAACTCCAAGCTAAAGATCTGCATTGTCGGAAAAAGGAGAGCGTAAGCATAAAGCTTAGTGAACGGAGCTCTAAAATGTAACAACGACAATGAAGAGTTCAAAGCTTTCTTTAAAATAAGGGTCAACGCATACAAATCATCCAACGACCTAATCCTTCTACTAACATACAAGTTCAACCAAGGGTCAACAATATAAACATTTATCATGGCATTTCACTTCATGGTATACATGAGGACATAATCCTAGATTAAAGCAAGACCATAAAAAGGAATGATATAGTGAGATACAACATGAGCAACACATGGTATGCACAAGCATAACCAAAACACACACGGTGGGACTACACATCACCGTTTCGACTAGTAGTTTTCCGATGGGACTACACATCAAAGTACTATTCTACTAGTCACTACCGGCGGGACTACACATCACCGGAGTCTTACACCACTCGCTACCGGCGGGACTACACATCACCGGAGCAACGACAACCATCACGTGAGGTTCGACACCAACCATGCAACACAACACACCAATCACCATCATGCAACATGTACTCACTATATCATGCACAACCATACAAGTTGCAACAAAATCCACAATTAGGCATCACTTGCTACTAACAACCTTACCAATCACAAATGGTCTTACTCACCATTTTCGTGCACAACCTGCACCAACTTACACACATCTTACAAGGCACATCAACATCAACATTATTACCATCATACATGATCAACGATATAATATTAAGCAACATGCTTCTTCCCAAAGTAATGTAATTTCATGCATAACAAAATATCATTTCAAGCAATGAAAACAAAAGATAAAAGGGGAAATTAAAGAGGCGATTCACATCGACTTACTCTTGAATTGAAAATTAACTTTTCAATCTCAACTAAACTTCTTCAAAACCAACTTTGAACCAAAATGTTACTTGAAAACATTTCCACATTCATATGCTCGAACCAACCTTTGAAAATCAAATTAAAACGTTAACCACTCACCTCACTTCCTTAAGCAAATCAAGCAAGCCGACTCAAGCCTCCATGACTTCCGAAATCGATCCCGAAACTTTACCAACGCAAATACTTGCTTCTAATCATCTTAACACAAGTGAATTAACCTCAAATATGTCCACACCACAACTGAATTAACCTCAAATCAGTCCACACCACAACATAGCAAACTCGGAATACAATTCAAACATTAAACACTTGTTTTTCGAACCAAGAACAACCCCCAAAAAGCCATTCCCGAGCAGCCCCTTTGCACAGCCGAAAACCATTGATTCCAACTCTTTTAACACACCTAATAGCTTCCAAAACAACCCCTAACTATCATACAACCATCAGCCCTCATTTCCCAACATAAAACACACCCAAAATCAACCTTTAAACCCTTCAAAAGCCCCATTAAAACCCAAATTCGGGAAACTTAACAAAACCCTTTAAAAATCATATATGTTGAACCATTTGGTTCATAAACTTCATATCTATCACTATTAAATCAAAACTTTAAGTTAAACACAATAAAGCTACAATTTTTATTCAAATCCTCTAAAAACTCAAATTCCAAAACATGGATGAAAATGAAAACTACTTGTACTTTTGAAGAGAGGAAGTTGAGAGCAAGTCGAAAACGTAATTACCTTTCAAATCCGAGCCAAAATGAGGGAGAAAGGAGATGGAATAGTGAAAGGGGGAGGGAGCTCTTCAAACCCGTTGAAGAAGAAGAAGATGAATAGTAAAAGGGTGTTTTATTTGTATAAAAGGGGATTTAAATTAGAAAATGGGTAAATTACAAAAAGGCCATTAATGAATGGTTATTCCCTTATTCTTTAAATAGCCCTTCAACTTGCAATTAAATCAATTTGGTCCCATTTCAAATATTTATTTTTGAAACCCGAAATTTTAAGGGATCATTTTATTTATAAACCCGAGCCCAAATAATATTAAAATATTATTTTCACCCGACCCCTAAACCCGGGTGTTACAAGATTGGGTGTTTAGAGAGAATTTGGAATGAGTAAATGATGGTGGAATTCGTGGGTATTTATAGGATAGTAAAAACTCCACATAAGTAAATTTAAGTCGAATCAAAACTTTATTTATAGTAAATAAAAAACGCAACACATGTAAAGTTAACTCGAATGAAAACTTTAATTCGCATTTCATTTAACAAAACTTTCAACATGTATTCTTTAATAAGTAAATTGAGACAACTAGATAAATTATCTACAAAAGTCGAAACAATATATGCAAAAAGTCTGGTGGGCAAAAGTGATCGGAGGTCCCGACTGAAAGAAGCAGAGCGCGATAATCAGATTTCTTCTGAAAGGGTAGCGGCTTTGATCCATATTAGCAAATGTAATCGACATCGACCGCATCTGAAAAGTAGGGCTGCCACGGCAGAATGGTCGATCTGAATCCGCCCTTGCTTCCTAAAAGTCGTTTCGTTTCAAAACTGTAGCCGCGGATCCTCTCGACGGCGGCTACAGAAGCTGCCATTGAAGGCACTACTGCAGCACACAACGTCCAAAATATTGCAATATGTCGGTAAATATTATTCAATGAACATATCATGCGGGGGTATGTACCCCGCGGAACACAAATCTTTAAGTGAACTCCAACTATCATAAAGGAACAAAATTTCGGACATAAAAATTTCAACTGTAAAAAACGCAGCATGACACGAACTCATATTCAACTGACCTACACTTAACTGGTTACAAAAATCCATCGCCGTGCATATATATATTGAAAACATAGCGCGTATTTAAGAAGTTTTTTTTCGATTATTTACGTTGTTATTATTAGTATTAATATTATTATTATTATTATTATTATTATTATCATACTAATAATTATAATAATAATTAATAGTATGATTATTAATTTTATTATTATTAATATTAATATTATTATTTTCATTATTATTATTATAATTATTAGTATGATATTATTAGTAGTATGATTGATTATTATTGTTGTTATTATTATTGTTATTATTATTAATATTATAATTATAATTATTACTATGATTATTATTATTATTATTATTATAATTATAATTTCTATTATTATTATTATTATTATTATTATTCTAATTATAATTTCTATTATTATTATTATTATTAATAATAATAATATTATTATTATTGTTATTATTATTACTATTATTATAATTATAATGATTATTATTATTTCTATTATTATTATTATTATTATTATTATTAAATATTATATATTAAATGACTTTCCCGCCTGGGAAGTCTTCCTTTAAAAAACCCCACGACCTCGCGTCCTGTAGAACGCGATTTCTTTAGAACCTCGCGTTCTATAGGACGCGAGGTCACTTCTGACCGTTCAGTTCACGCGTCTGTTCTGTGACGCGCCTTTTCAATGAACCTCGCGTTCTATAGGACGCGAGGTATATGAATATCGCGTTCTACAGAACGCGAGGTTCATTAGCATCGCATCCCAACAGGCGCGAGGTCTTCTATAAATTGGAGGTTTTTTTCTCAAAATCAACCACAGAACGCGAGTTCTATAGCTTTTTTACAAAAAATTATCGGCAACTTTTATATTTCGTTCGATATAATGGAGCCTTTACTACGCAACACAACGACTCACTGTAGTCAATATTGGCGAAACACTTCAGAGGTATTATTTTTTTCCCTTTTTATTTCTAAAATTTTTAATTTAATTATATTTTTTATTTTAATAACTATTTTTTTTATTTTATTGCAGGGATACGAACGTAATTTACAATGTTACCTTAACCGTATCAACACCGCACCCGTTGATGCTGTTATGCAGTGGATTGAGCGCGCTGGTTTTGGGTACATAGCTCGGTATATAGGGGGTGAAGGTAAAACCGCCGTTGATCAGCGCGCTGATAGAACGGTGGAGACCCAAGACACACACGTTTCATCTTCCATTTGGCGAGGCAACAATCACGTTGGAAGATGTTGCCTACATTCTGGGGTTGCCTATAAACGGCAGCGTAATTACGGGTGTAGCGTTGGCAGATTGGCCAACTCTATTTGCTGAACAAATGGGCGTGATGCCCCCTGAGGACGTGTGGGACGGAGGAAAAATCGATCTATCATATTTGGAGGACCACTTTGGAACCCCTCCCCCCAATGCGGATGTAGTTGCACTTCAGGTATTTTTTCTATTTAAAAATTATGATGCCATTATTATATATTTAGTATGCTTTTATTAGATTTATGATGAAATTAAAAATATTTATTTGAACATTAGGATAGTTTATGAAATTTTTAGGATGACTTCATTAAATATTTAGGATCCTTTTAATAAATTTAGGATGTCTTTATTAAATTTAGGATGCGGATATTAAATTTAGGATGAACTTACAATTTTTTTAATTAGGATGTCTTTATTAAATCTTTATTTTCACAACGGTGTGCACGTGCACACATCTTGCGCATTATTGGCGGGATATTAACGCCAGACAAATCCCGCACAAAGGTGCACGTGATGTGGCTTCGTCATCTTACAGATTTAAATGAGTCTGGAAGAAAATCTTGGGGATCAGCTGTCTTGGCATTTCTTATCAGAGACCTCTACAGAAACGTTGACGCCTCTAGATCATCGATGGGAGGATGTTGTTTATTCCTACAGGCTTGGGTTTGGTTTCGAATGCCTACTTTGAGACCACAGCTTAGACAGCCCACCGCTATGTTATTTCCGCTTCTACGGAGGTACTACGTAATCTACTTTTTTTTTATTTTTAATTATTTTATTTAACGATGTTTTTCATTTTTTATAGGTAGACCAGCACACTGACCCACACCGGCCTGCCGAACTCCCAAAAAGCATACAGGCATGCTTTCGATGCCTTGAAGGAGCACGAGGTAATTCAACGATTAATTTGATTTTTTTTCATACTTTTTTTCCAATAATATTTCATATAACTGTTACAAACGCTTTCATTCTTTTTAGTTCGTGTGGAGGCCCTACGATTCAGAGGAGATTCGGCAGATTACTCCACCAGATATTCTGCGAGACCGAGACCTCTGGATTTCCGTCGTGCCGCTGCTCAACTACGAAATTTGCGTGTGGAATTCTACGGATATGGTTCTCCGACAGTTCGGGTACTTCCAAAATGTTCCAGCCCCTCCGCAAAATATGGACTGCTTCCACAATCTTACGCGTCAGGGGAAGACGGAGGTTGACTGGTCCGACCACCACGCTACCTGGATAGCGATTTGGGGTAACCGATTTGACCAACGCCCACAGTTTCTCCAACAAATTATAAAAGGGGGTAATTCGGTCGCTTTCAATTATGACCAGTGGTATACGCTCAATGGGATGCCGCATATCCTTATTCAGGCCGAGCGCGATGCAGGGCTTCCCCAGCAACCCCAAAACCGCCCACGCGGCACCCGTCGAGCGACCCAGAGGCAGAGGCAGAGCCAGAGGCAGTCGACGCAGCGCGGTCCGAGACCACGATATGACACCGCAGGGGCATCATCTTCTGCCGCACCATTTCATGCTTATAGCGGTCCATCGAGTTTCCAGCAGACGATGCCTCCACCCCAGTTCGGCTCCTCTGATGCCTATCGTCCCCATACGCCCACGACTGACCTTCAACTTATCGATTATCCACAGCTGCACTCTCAGTATGAGTTTGCCATTGTGGAGAATACGCCGATCGGTAGCTTGTTTTACTCCCCGCCTTGGCCCAGCACAGATCCGCATACCGCGTACGATGGTAAATGTATTCACTAATTTTGTCCCGAATCTTAGACTCGTTTTATTTACGTTCTCAGGGCTTGTATTGGGCTTAAAAGAAAATTGAAAAAATAAAAAAAAAATTAAAATTAAAAAAAAATCAAATCAAAAAAGAGAAAAAGGAAAAAAAAGAGAGAAGGAAAAAGGAATATATATGTATTACTACCATTATTATATTATTATTGCCTAAACATTACTGGACGTGCTGTTATTATCCTTATATTATTATTATTGTGTGTTACTATTTTTATTGAGGTATTATCATTGCTATTATTATTATTTCTATTGCTATTACTATTATTATTAATATTACTACTATTGTTCTCATTATTATTAGTATTAGTAATTATTTAATAATATTAGTATTTTCTTTTGTCGTTGTTGTTATTATTATTACCATTAATACTATGGATTATTTAATATTATTAATATTATTATTATTATTACTAATATTAATGTTATGTTTTATTACTATTATTAGAAAAAGACTAGTCCATATATATAAATAAACCCAATATAAAGAATAAATGAAGCCCATTTATTAAATAAATATTTGTCCATTTACAAAGCCCAAAATAATAATAATAATAAAATGTTACAAGGCCCGTTTCGGGCCCGATCCGGAACTGATAAAAAAAAACCCTAATCTCCCCTCATTCTTTGTGCAGCCGCCGCGCATCAGGAGCCGTCAGATCTGGTTTAGATATGACGGTCGAGATTATCCCCGCAAAGAAAAAACCCTAGAGACCCCCCCTCAAGCCTTGCGCCGCATCGGTGCCAGCCGTCGGATCAGAGGATGCATCGGACGGTTCAGGTCAAGCCGGAAGCTTCCAGACCCCTCACGCTCCACACGCGCAGCGGTTCATCGCCCCAACGCGCCACGCGCCTGACGCTTCACCAGCCCTTCACGCTTCTGACCACTTCCTCTCCGCGCCGTTTGTGTCCCTCCCGATCAGGCAATACCGGCAACAAAAAACCTCGGTCAGAAACTTTCAGATACCCAAAACGGAAAAGAAAAAAACAACAAATTCAGAAAACACAACAGCAAATTCAGAAGTCACATGCAAAAGCAACCAAAAACCGAACAAGTCAACACTTTTTCTTTCTGCAAATCGTTGTAACATCCGGTTATAAAAACCTAACCAAAACATTGTAAAAAAGGAGGGCTTTTTCTCCCGAATCAATATCAAAAAATAAACATAAAAAAACTTTCAAGGTACTACTGTTTTTTTATCTCCGATTGCATGCACATACATAAAAAAGGAAAGGAGAGAAAGAGAGGGTTTCTTCGAGTCTTTACCTCCCTGCCGTTTGGCCGCATCCCATCTCGCCGGTGATAAGCCATCGACCTCTTTCAGGTCGTATATGGTGAATCGGTGAAGGGAAAGCGCTAAAAGTTTTATTTTCAAAACGGTTTTTGGATTTCGTTTTTTAGGTTTTACAAAAGGATTTCGATTCTGGTTTTGAATCTGTAAAAAAGGGGAGCTTCTGGTCTCTGTTTTGGTTTCAAAAAGAAAAAAGAAAGGTTTTTAGGGTTCCGGCGCCGGCAACGGCGACCGGAACCCTTGCGGCGCCGGAGTGAAAGCAAAAGGGGGGAGAAGCTATCTCGGTTTAGGGTTAAAAAATGGCAAAAGGGGGCTAAAATGTTTTCAGAGTTGGTTTTATAGCCTTTTTCGTTTTAATTTTGGGTTAATCGCATTTTAAGGGCCTCCGCCTCCTTTTAATTACGCGGGGAGGACTTCCGCTTTTTTAAAACCCTCCCCGCAGTCCTCGTCATTTTTCAAGCGTTTTCAATTTCGCCACCGCTCTTGTTTAAATTGATTTTCGGATGGTAAAATCACGGTTTCAGTCCCCTTGGCTTTCTGTGTTCTTGTAATTTAACCCCTATTTCGTGTTTTAATTAGTTTTTTTTAAATGGATTTATTACCATATTGGTCCCTGTCAGTACATGTTTTTAATCTTTGACTTTGCATTCTTTTTTGTTGTTGTTATATTCATTTTTTTTATGCTTTTGTCATTTTATTTACATTTGTTCAATGTGAATATATTATTTGTGGTGTATGTTTTTTATATGGGTTCGTATGCTTTTTAATACTAGTCTTGTTTTTTATTATTATTTTAACATGTGATTTCATTATGTGTAAATTCTTGGTTTAAATATACATATAGCTTAGTTTTTTTGTGTCGTTCGAATATATTTTAGCATGCATTTTCTTAACTTGTAATTATAATTATAGCACGCACAGTCCCGGTTTCCGCGTGGGAACGATATTCCGAAAGCTCGGATATCGACTCCTTTGGAGCCGTAGGACTTTAGATTAGATTTAATTTTGTACTAATGCATTTGTTTTTTTTTTAAAAAAAATCTAAAATTGTTTTCAAAATGCGATGTCCTTCTATTCGGGGACGAACGAGGCCAGTACCAGTCGTAGTGGTGGTGGTTCGGACGTTCGTTTCCGAATATTAGGATTTTCGAAATTTACTCGCATACATAATCAAATCTCGGTTAAAATTGTCACTTCGATTCGCAAAATTTGATTTTAATTAAGCGGTAAAGTTTAGGTACCAATTTTGGGCACGTCGAGGGTGCTAACCCTTCCTCGCGTGTAACCGACTCCCGAACCCCTTTTCGAATCTCTGGTTTCTATTTCCGGTGTCCGGTCTACCATTTTTAAATGGCCGGTGGCGACTCCTTCTTTTTTTTTCAAAATCCTTTTTTTAATCCCCAATTTTCTAAAATCCATTTTTACCCCTCAATTTTTAAAAATCTCCTTTTTAAACCCCTATTTCAAAAATTTTAAAAATATTCTTCCCACCATACTTACACCTATATACCTATATATATACATAGTGTGTTTTTCAAAAAAAGACGTCGCTACAGATGGCGACTCCACTGGGGATAAATTTTTGTTTTCAAAAACAAAAAAGAGAGTCAGGCCAAGAAAACTTTACCGCTTAATTAATATCAAAGGTTGCGAACTAAAGTGACAAATTTAACCGATATTTGTTTATAAACGCGAGTCTATTTCGAACGCATTCATTTTTTTCATGTACACTCGTTTGTCTAAGTGGGGGGAAAACGCTAGTGCTTTCGTGGGGATATCGTTCCTCCGTGTAGGCCTAGTAAGTACCTTCGGGGCTCGACTACCCTATATCTTCGTGGGAATATCGTTTCCCCGTGCAGATATAGCTAAAGGGTCCCCTGGAATTGAACCCGGTTGAAATGAGCCTATAATGGGTGATGATCGGGGGCCTTGCTACCCTTAGTAGGGGACAGTAAGGACAATTCGAGTACCTCATAGAACCAAAACTGCATGTAGCGAACTAGAAAGCCTACCCCTTTAGAGCCATGCGGAAAACCTAGGTGCTAGACAAAATAGGTGTATTTGTGCTTGTTTATCTCTATTTTGTTTTACACTAACCCGATTGTTTTGCTGCTTTCCTACACCACATTTATTTTTTTTCTTTTTCATATCATTAGCACCATCATAAGCTCATTACTCATCCATTCATAGTTGCATCATCACATTATGACATTCATCACGCATTTTCATGCATTCACTTCCGAGATGTTGGGACTAATCATCGGGATGTTCCTTAGGAGTGATACTGGGTAAGGAAAAAGGTCAGTCGATTCAGCACCCTTACGGAACTCGACGAAGAACTAAGATGGTGAACGAAGACCGATTGGACCAAATTGAACAAACTCAAAGGGACATGCAAGCGGATTTGACCAAGAAGTTGGAGGACCAGTTAACTAGGGCCCAAGAGGAGATGAGGGAGCAGCTCAGGAAATCTCAGGAAGATATACTAGCACAGAGAGGCCAGATGCTAGGAACCCGACCTCCCGTACGAGGAGAAGCCTCAAACGGTAATCCAGCGACGAGGCCCACCGTTGCGAATGAAGATCTCTCATATCCCCCAGGATTTACCCCCACTCATGTTAGGGTCCAAGCTACCCCTCATGTGATACTCGATCAAGGAAAAATGCCAATTCATCATACTGATACCCTTTTCCCCGCTAATGCTCCCTCTGCACCGGAAGAGAGACTCGGAGGGAACCAAGCCGAGAATTTCGTCTCAGACCTTGATTAGTTAATGGAAATCGAAAAGCCAAGATTTGAAGCCTCTAAAGAGATCGCGGACCGTTGTAAGCGACTCGAGGAAAAGTTGGAAGCCATGGAGGTGGTCGATGCTTTCACCGGTTTTGATGCCGCCGAACTCAGTCTTGTCCCAGATCTAGTGCTACCCCCTAAATTCAAGGCTCCGGAGTTCGAGAAGTATGATGGAACAAGTTGTCCCCGCACTCATCTCACCATGTTTTGCCGGAGGATGACCGGACATGGTGGAGATGACAAACTGTTGATCCATTGCTTTCAAGACAGTCTCTCGGGATCTGCCATCCGGTGGTACAATCAGCTAAGCCGTCATCAGATCAAGACGTGGAAGGATTTAGCCAAGGCTTTCCTAGTACAGTACCAGCATGTCAGTGACATGGTTCCGGACCGATGGGCCCTGCAGCACATGAAACAAAAGTCAAATGAGAGTTTTAGGCAGTATGCACAACGGTGGAGAGAAGTGGCAGCCCAAGTGCAACCCCCACTCAGTGAGAAAGAGACGGTGGTCATATTTATCCAGACTTTGGAGGGACCAATCTTGGATCGCCTCATAGGAAACGCAACCACCAACTTCGCCGACCTAGTACTGTCCGGGGAGCTCATTGAAAATGTCGTCAAGAGTGGCAAGATTGAGGTAGGAGGAAGCTCGTCTCACAAGAGGCCACCTCACGGGAGGAAGGACAATGAAGTGAACGTTTCGGACGTCTACAATGTTAAGCCAGTGGCGGTTGTACAACCCAAAGCGGCCTCAAATGCCCAGGGTGCTTCAGGCCAAAACTTCAACCAGCAGAAGAGCAATGAAAGAATTGAGTTTACTCCGTTACCGATATCATATAGAGATTTATACAAGCAGCTCTCCGAGATCCACGTTGTGGCACCTTACTACCAACCTCCTTTGCAGCCCCCATTCCCGAAATGGTATGACGCCAATGCCAAATGTGTATACCACGGCGAGCAAGTGGGGCACTCGATCGAGAACTGTTTCGGTTTCAAGAAGAATGTAGAGAGGCTCATTCAGCTCGGGGTCATAAGCTTCGAGAAATCAGGTGGACCAGCTACAAACACAAACCCTCTACCAAATCATGCCAAAGGAGTGAACGTTATTTCTGAGGAGGGTAATCGGAAGACCAAGACAAGTATATCAGAAGTCAAGTCACCTTTCAATTGGGTATGGAAGGAGCTCTACAAAGCGGGACTAGTCAGCCAAGGGGCAATGAAGCCCGAGGGACATGTTGGTCCTTATTGCGAGTTCCACGCCAAAAGCGGACACACTATTCAGGACTGTTGTGAGTTCACAACTATGGTTCAGGGGCTAATGGATAACAAAGAGATCGAATTCTTCGAGGAAGTCAAAGAGACTGTTGAAGAGCGAACCTCGGGGCTTATAACTGCTTCTGCCAAGGGAAAGTCCCTGATATCTGAGTTTGGGGCAAGCATAGTTGCTAAGATAGACCGCTTCGGATTAGGTTACGAGCCTAAGGAAGGAGAGGAAACAAAAGACCAAGGAGAGGTGGAGCCCGTGCTTTTTCCTCTTCTAGATCAGATCTTTTTGCCGGGAGGATTCTCTGGTCCAATCGGGCAACTTGAAGCACCATTTGGGGATGTCATCAAGGAAGCAGATGAAGGTAGTGCCGAGGAACCAACAATCGAGAAACTCTTAGAAAATTTGAGCGTTGATCTGACATTCCTAGAAAAGGAAGCCTAAGGGTAGGATCTATCCAAGCTTACCCAGGCTTACCGGTCTAAACTCTCGTAGGTTTCCCTGTTGCTTTTAATCTCTTTTGGAGTAGTGCATTGAATCAAACTCACCCGCTTAAGCCCGAAGGCGGTGATGATCTTTTGTAAGGGCCTATGACTCCATGTTTTTTTATTTTCAATGAAAGGATGCATCGCATTTTGTGTCTCAATTATCTCTTCTTTTCATGTATATCTGCTTATCGGACCCTCGTATATCAATTGTGCGAGGGACATCAATTGCGACCCGAAGGTTGGACTCGAGCAGCTTGTGTCTACTAGAAATCGGAAATTGCGAAGATAACTAATTTGTGACTGACATCCCGACTTAAGTTGGTCATTTGTTTAAGCCTGTAGGGCATTAATGCATCTTTAAAATAAAAAGGTCTGAATTGAGACCAAGGTCAAATTTTCAAAAAAAAAAAACAAATCACCCGAAAAAGGGAAAAGGAACAAAATAAAATCAAAAAGCACTCCAATGTTCGAAGCCTGGTAATAGGCATTTCGGATAAGAGTGTGGCATTTTTGGGGCACTCCGCTGTAGCAAAAGGGCCAATAAGGTTGCATTGCACCATTTAAATTCAAGAACCTTAGCTTCACGAGTGATGGTAATATTTTCAAATCATGACAATGCCGAGTAACTAGGGGTTTCGGTGTTTGCTCCATCTTTAACTTCAAGCCAAAGGAATGTGCTGATTTGATTTCTCCAAAACTCTACTAAAGCAAAATAACGCCAAAATCAGCAAATGGTGCTACAAAAAAAACCAAAATAAGTTAAGATGTACTTCACATTTTGGATACCAACCCAACTTACGAGGTCTTCTAGACACAAGAGATGCTTGGGGCATCCCCGGTAAGTCATTTCATTGTCGCTCCTACACTTGATGTTCAAGGTATCTGATCTAGCTTAGGCTATCCATGATTTGAAAAAGAAAAACTTGTTTTCTCTAACAAGCATCTCACATTGGAATAAAAAATATGTGGTCTGTGTTTTGTAGTGAAACAAAAGATTTCTCTGCACTACTTTACAAAAGGTCTAAAAGTACAGGGACTAACGATAAATGTGCAAAGCACTTACGCAAAGAACGAACCCTAGCCAAAGAGACACCCATAAGTTGGTCTTCCCCCCAAGGAGGAGACATTTCACAAGAATACGGTCAAGACCACGAGAACTCAAAATGCATCATTATACAATGCAACACTAACCATTCGACCAATGCTATAAGACAGAACTAAAGCAGACAAGACCGAGCCAGTATGACTACGAAATCAGGGGGCATCCCTTTGAACGTCAAACATCAGGATCAACTGCATTACATATCATCCGCATCAGCATTAGTACATTCATCATGCACTCACGTCAAGCCTTTACACCATGCATCAAGTTACATGCATCCATACTAAGCACACATACCTCATTCATATATACAGGTCAAAAACAAAGATGGCGAACCCTCAAAGGAAAGCCACACCAACAAAAAACCGGATCAACAAAGAAGTTGAACCCACCAAGAGGGGCAACTACAAACTCTTCTCCCTTCGATCTTGTTATGCCGTTGATGGTGTAGCAGATCTCATTCAACATCGATCTTGTTATACCGTTAATAGTGTATCAGATCTCCACCTCATCAGATCATGCCTCTTCGTCAGAGTTGTAGCTTGATCTCCAGTATACTTCTTCGGATCATGCCTCTTCGTCAGAGTCGTGGCTTGATCTCCAATATACTCCTTCAGATCATGCCTCTTCGTCAGAGTTGTAGCTTGATCTCCAATATACTCCTTCGGATCATGCCTCTTCGTCAGAGTTGTAGCTTGATCTCCAATATACTCCTTCGGATCATGCCTCTTCGTCAGAGTCGTAGCTTGATCTCCAATATACTCCTTCGGATCATGCCTCTTCGTCAGAGTTGTAGCTTGATCTCCAATATACTCCTTCGGATCATGCCTCTTCGTCAGAGTTGTAGCTTGATCTCCAATATACTCCTTCAGATCATGCCTCTTCGTCAGAGTTGTAGCTTGATCTCCAATATACTCCTTCGGATCATGCCTCTTCGTCAGAGTCATAGCTTGATCTCCAAAAAACTCCTTCGGATCATGCCTCTTCGTCAGAGTTGTAGCTTGATCTCCAATATACTCCTTCGGATCATGCCTCTTCGTCAGAGTTGTAGCTTGATCTCCAATATACTCCTTCGGATCATGCCTCTTCGTCAGAGTCGTAGCTTGATCTTCAACATACTCCTTCGGATCATGCCTCTTCGTCAGAGTCGTAGCTTGATCCCCAACATAACTCTTCAGATCGTGCCTCTTCATCTAAGTCGTAGCTCGATCTCCACCAACTCACCGGATCGTGCCTCTTCATCTAAGTCGTAGCTCGATCTCCACCAACTCACCGGATCATGTCTCTTCGTCAGAGTCGTAGCCGGGTCCACTCTAATCTCCTGATCTGTCCTCGTCGTCAGTGGCGTAACGGATCACCCACATCCAACAGGGAAGTGGGACAAAATTAGTGCTTATGGTCTTTGCTTTATCCTTGTTCCACAAGTATAAGCAAAGAGGGGCAACTGTAATCACTAATTTTGTCCCGAATCTTAGACTCGTTTTATTTACGTTCTCAGGGCTTGTATTGGGCTTAAAAGAAAATTGAAAAAATAAAATAAAATTAAAATTAAAAAAAAAAATCAAATCAAAAAAGAGAAAAAGGAAAAAAAAGAGAGAAGGAAAAAGGAATATATATGTATATATGTATTACTACCATTATTATATTATTATTGCCTAAACATTACTGGACGTGCTGTTATTATCCTTATATTATTATTATTGTGTGTTACTATTTTTATTGAGGTATTATCATTGCTATTATTATTATTTCTATTGCTATTGCTATTACTATTATTATTAATATTACTACTATTGTTCTCATTATTATTAGTATTAGTAATTATTTAATAATATTAGTATTTTCTTTTGTCGTTGTTGTTATTATTATTACCATTAATACTATGGATTATTTAATATTATTTAATATTATTAATATTATTATTATTACTAATATTAATGTTATGTTTTATTACTATTATTAGAAAAAGACTAGTCCATATATATAAATAAACCCAATATAAAGAATAAATGAAGCCCATTTATTAAATAAATATTTGTCCATTTACAAAGCCCAAAATAATAATAATAATAAAATGTTACAAGGCCCGTTTCGGGCCCGATCCGGAACTGATAAAAAAAAAACCCTAATCTCCCCTCATTCTTTGTGCAGCCGCCGCGCATCAGGAGCCGTCAGATCTGGTTTAGATATGACGGTCGAGATTATCCCCGCAAAGAAAAAACCCTAGAGACCCCCCCTCAAGCCTTGCGCCGCATCGGTGCCAGCCGTCGGATCAGAGGATGCATCGGACGGTTCAGGTCAAGCCGGAAGCTTCCAGACCCCTCACGCTCCACACGCGCAGCGGTTCATCGCCCCAACGCTCCACGCGCCTGACGCTTCACCAGCCCTTCACGCTTCTGACCACTTCCTCTCTGCGCCGTTTGTGTCCCTCCCGATCAGGCAATACCGGCAACAAAAAACCTCGGTCAGAAACTTTCAGATACCCAAAACGAAAAAGAAAAAAACAACAAATTCAGAAAACACAACAGCAAATTCAGAAGTCACATGCAAAAGCAACCAAAAACCGAACAAGTCAACACTTTTTCTTTCTGCAAATCGTTGTAACATCCGGTTATAAAAACCTAACCAAAACATTGTAAAAAAGGAGGGCTTTTTCTCCCGAATCAATATCAAAAAATAAACATAAAAAAACTTTCAAGGTACTACTGTTTTTTTATCTCCGATTGCATGCACATACATAAAAAAGGAAAGGAGAGAAATAGAGGGTTTCTTCGAGTCTTTACCTCCCTGCCGTTTGGCCACATCCCATCTCGCCGGTGATAAGCCATCGACCTCTTTCAGGTCGTATATGGTGAATCGGTGAAGGGAAAGCGCTAAAAGTTTTATTTTCAAAACGGTTTTTGGATTTCGTTTTTTGGGTTTTACAAAAGAATTTCGATTCTGGTTTTGAATCTGTAAAAAAGGGGAGCTTCTAGTCTCTGTTTTGGTTTCAAAAAGAAAAAAGAAAGGTTTTTAGGGTTCCGGCGCCGGCAACGGCGACCGGAACCCTTGCGGCACTGGAGTGAAAGCAAAAGGGGGGAGAAGCTATCTCGGTTTAGGGTTAAAAAATGGCAAAAAGGGGCTAAAATGTTTTCAGAGTTGGTTTTATAGCCTTTTTCGTTTTAATTTTGGGTTAATCGCATTTTAAGGGCCTCCGCCTCCTTTTAATTACGCGGGGAGGACTTCCGCTTTTTTAAAACCCTCCCCGCAGTCCTCGTCATTTTTCAAGCGTTTCCAATTTTGCCACCGCTCTTGTTTAAATTGATTTTCGGATGGTAAAATCACGGTTTCAGTCCCCTTGGCTTTCTGTGTTCTTGTAATTTAACCCCTATTTCGTGTTTTAATTAGTTTTTTTAAATGGATTTATTACCATATTGGTCCTTGTCAGTACATGTTTTTAATCTTTGACTTTGCATTCTTTTTTGTTGTTGTTATATTCATGTTTTTTTATGCTTTTGTCATTTTATTTACATTTGTTCAATGTGAATATATTATTTGTGGTGTATGTTTTTTATATGGGTTCGTATGCTTTTTAATACTAGTCTTGTTTTTTATTATTATTTTAACATGTGATTTCATTATGTGTAAATTCTTGGTTTAAATATACATATAGCTTAGTTTTTTTGTGTCGTTCGAATATATTTTAGCATGCATTTTCTTAACTTGTAATTATAATTATAGCACGCACGGTCCCGGTTTCCGCGTGGGAACGATATTCCGAAAGCTCGGATATCGACTCCTTTGGAGCTGTAGGACTTTAGATTAGATTTAATTTTGTACTAATGCATTTGTTTTTTTTTTTTAAAAAAATCTAAAATTGTTTTCAAAATGCGATGTCCTTCTATTCGGGGACGAACGAGGCCAGTACCAGTCGTAGTGGTGGTGGTTCGGACGTTCGTTTCCGAATATTAGGATTTTCGAAATTTACTCGCATACATAATCAAATCTCGGTTAAAATTGTCACTTCGATTCGCAAAATTTGATTTTAATTAAGCGGTAAAGTTTAGGTACCAATTTTGGGCACGTCGAGGGTGCTAACCCTTCCTCGCGTGTAACCGACTCCCGAACCCCTTTTCAAATCTCTGGTTTCTATTTCCGGTGTCCGGTCTACCATTTTTAAATGGCTGGTGGCGACTCCTTCTTTTTTTTTTCAAAATCCTTTTTTTAATCCCCAATTTTCCAACAATTTTCTAAAATCCATTTTTACCCCTCAATTTCTAAAAATCTCCTTTTTAAACCCCTATTTCAAAATTTTTAAAAATATTCTTCCCACCATACTTACACCTATATACCTATATATATACATAGTGTGTTTTTCAAAAAAAGACGTCGCTACAGTAAGGATGATGGGGACCAGGGACCACCACACGATGATCGGAGGTATCCGGCTCGTGAGCGTCATCCACCCGACTGCGGAACGGGTGGACATAGTCATTTTTAGTCTTTTCTTTTACTGTTCTGTACTTATGTTTTTAATATTTATATAAAACGCATTTGACTTTTATAATGTCGTATTATAATTTTGTTTACATATTATAATTTTGTTTACCTATTATAAGTAAACTTTATAATGTTTATTTAATTTCAGTTTTTAATAAATTTAATGGGATTACTAAACCGAAAATCGACATTTGTTGAAATGCAACTTCATTCAAAAAAGGCATGATAGCATAGGGTTTTCGAAGCCATTTTAAACTATTGTAGAATGGACGGAAATTAACCATGTTGGTATCGTACAATAGACAATTTCCAGTACTACGACCCCAAACTCGATGATCGCTAAAAATATACGATTTACACGCCCGAAATTGGGCTCGAACAGGCCTACCCACACTTGTTTTCCCTTGTTTTTCAGCCCAAAATTGCACAGAACTCGCGTCCTGTAGTACGCGAGGTCTGTGCGATATATTCAGCCACCTTTTAAAATTCTCGTGGACCTCGCGAGATTTCCAGTAACCGTACCGATAAATTTTGTCGGTACGGTTAACCATCTATAAACATCCCTACCCCTAGTAGCCTCTCGTTCATCCTTAATGGCAAGGAATTAGAAAATGTACGAAATCATTAACTATCGGTTGATTTAATTTGATGTAATATTAAATTTTATAAATAAAGTTAAAAGTTTAATTTTAATATTATAAATAAACAAAACTAAATTAAGAGAGTCAAACTCTACAGCAACCTATTTCAAACTAGTCGACAATAAATAGTAAAAATAAGCGTGAAATTAAATGATAAGTGTTAGTCATGGGGACTGGGGCCATGGCCCTAACTCCGAAGACCTGCCAATTATTATTTTAAATATACTCCTTTAATTATGTAGAAAACGATGAACTTTAAATATTTTAGGTGAAGGACGTGGTCCCCTCATTAAGATATTATAGTTTTTGAAGAAACACGTATTACCGATATAATATACAAAATAATTGAATCGAGACAGGTATTTACGAGGCAGTGCTACATTTATTAATGGATGAGTCTACCACGTGCGACGAACATTAATGAACACCATTAATGGTGAATACCGATGAACACCATTAAATTAATTAATAAAAATTTAAAATTTTAAAGACCCATCATACAATTAATAATTATTTTTAAAAAAATCAATTAAATTATTATATATATATATATATATATTAAAATTTTATTTTTTAATAAGGGTAAATTATATATTTAGTACCTCACTTATTTCCGTATTTCTATTGAACCCTCATTATTTAAATATTATTTCAATTTGACCCTATTCTTTATAAAAAAATAATTTAACCCTTAACCTAAAACCCTAAACTATTAAACCTTAAACCCTTAAACCTATATCCTAAATCATATACCATTAAAAATAATTTCACCATCATCGATTCGATTCAATTCAATGAATTGTTGAATTCTCCTAAAAAATTCAATTAAATTATTTTTTATACATATCAAAATTAATTAAACTCGAATCTTCTAGATTTATTTTTGAAAGATAAATATTATTGAGAGCTCCTTTGCCCCGT
This sequence comes from Hibiscus trionum, assembly GCA_030270665.1. Lineage (NCBI taxonomy): Eukaryota > Viridiplantae > Streptophyta > Magnoliopsida > Malvales > Malvaceae > Hibiscus > Hibiscus trionum. Next base: position 6,628,381 of record BSYR01000016.1, read on the forward strand.
GCCTCATTAAAAAACCTCCCTAACTTAAAGTGGAGGAAAAAAAGTGCCAACCGGAGTAAAGGGAGTACTCATTACAACACTGTTCTACACATGAGATCAACAAAATAGTGAGACAAAACTACCGTCCATAATCTGCCAGAAACCTAAACAAAGGGAATCTAGCATGCACTTCAAAAACACTATAGTAAGGCAAATAATAAGCAAACTGGAAATCGGGGGAGCAGACTTAGCACAATTCAACATTCGAGACTAAGGCCAATACACCTGCTGCTACAGAGAGCTCACATAAATCTCCTAAAATTAACATTATCATTTTATTTGAGATGAAGAGACCATAACAATTAATCACAATTAATTCAATTCATTATACGAACCTGTCTCAACTCGAGTTGAATCGATTTCCAACATGTAACCCTTCTCTCCTTTTCGCACTGATCTCTCCTTCTATTTTTTAAATAATTTTGCGGAAATTATTAGTCTGTCAATAATGTGATTTTCATTATGTGGATTGAGCCAAAAAAATTAATTTGCTGACCCTAAAATTCTTAATCGATTCGTATAATCAAGTAACTATTTAGTAAATCTTAGGAGAGATATGTGAATGTTTTCGAATTTAATTTGTATTTACCCATCTTAAGGGGTTTAAAGTTGTGATAAGCGATTGCTGATTAAATTTGACAGATTTATAAATTTATGATCAAAATAATTGCTGGTGGGGTTGTTTATTAAGTTTGATTATCATTGATGCCGATTTATAAATTATTTTGATTAATTCGTAAATAATTTCACCATCAATTAATTCAATTCAATTCAATGAATTGAATTAATTATGTTTAATTGTGATAGCTTCTTCATCTCAAATAAGATGATAGTGTTAATTCTAGGAGACTCGAGTTTAATTAATTTTGATATATATAAAAAATAATTTAATTATTTTTTTAGGAGAATTCAACGATTCATTGAATTGAATCGAATCGATGATGGTGAAATTATTTTTAATGGTATATGGTTTAGGGTATATGTTTAAGAGTTTAAGGGTTTAAGGTTTAATAGTTTAGGGTTTTAGGTTGAGGGTTAAATTATTTTTTTATAAAAAATAGGGTCAAATTGAAATAATATTTAAATAATGAGGGTTTAATAGAAATACGGAAATAAGTGAGGTACTAAATATATAGTTTATCCTTATTAAAAAAATAAAATTTTAATATATAAAAAAAATAATTTAATTGAATTTTTAAAATAATTAATAATTGTATAATGGGTCCTTAAAATTTTAAATCTTTATTAATTAATTTAATAGTGTTCATCATTAATGGTGTTCATCGATGTTTGTCGCACGTTGTAGAATTTTCCTTTATTAATTGAGTAAATTACCTAATTGAGGTGTCACGTGATTTGTTAACTAATAAATGTAATATATTATAGTTGTGTTTGGTGAATTGTTTTTTGAGTTAAAAATTAAAGGTTTAAAGTATTTTTAAAGATTTGACTAGTCAAATTCGCTAATTTAGATCTTTGGTAAATAGAAGATTATAATAGCGGATTGAGATAAAACCTCTCATTTTTGAAAAAGTTCCTTTTAGGAGCTTTTTGAGTTAGTGGTTTGGATAAAAAATTTATAAAGACTATTTTGTCCTTGATAATTATAAAAAATTTCTCTAAATAACATAAATTTGAATAACTAATAAAATTTTTAAAAATAATTTCATACATAAAAAACTAATATATAAATTAATAAATACATATAAATTTAATAATTAATAAAATTATATTCAAAATATAATTTCATAGACAAGAAATTAATATATACATCTAAATTTAATAATTATCAAAATTATATTAAAAATAATTTCACAAATAAAAAATTAATGCGTACACCCTCATATATGCTCAGTAATGATATTATAAAAATTAATTTTCATAATCTAATTAATATTGATAGATACAAAAGGTTAATAACTAGTAAATTATTCAAAAAATATTAAACATAATCATGTCCTTATATGTCATTTTGCTTGTTCAAATAATCAAAAAGCTATCAGATAATTTTATCAAACACTTTTATACAACCAGTTAATGTAATCCGCTAGTCAAATCAGTTAACGCTATCAGTTATTCGTTATCGGCTAATGTAATCCGCTATCATCTATCCACTATTCGCTATCAGCTAATGTAATCCGCTATTCGCTATTCACTCTCAGCTAATAAGGGACTAAAATAAACAAAAAATAAAATTTGGCATACTTAATGTTCTATTCACCCATTTTATTTAAGTCATGTTATTTTTTTGTTAATAAAATGACATGTGACACGTTATGATGGTCCGTGAGAATTTTTTTAACGGAATGGACATATGAAGTCACGATTTTTAGTTCATGGGGGCATATGAGGTCACGGTTTTTAGTTCAGAAGGCAAAACGTCTTAAAAATACTTTAAGGGATAGTTTAATATTTTATGTATACTTCAAGGGCTAAATATGTCTTTAAGGCGAAAAAAACATTGGGATATATTGTAGTCTTAATATGTTGGTTAAGGATTCTTTTAATCTAATCCATTTAAACTAAAATGTTAATTTTAGAAATTTCTTCTTAATGACGGATGGTTTTTACTGGCAAGATGCCACTTTTCCAAGCATGTGAGTGAAAAGTTTTTATTACTCTATTTTCAGTTTCTGGGGTGTTCTTTATTTTAATAATTTTATTTATCGGTGAACTCTATATCGGAGCAGAGGGAGATTTTTAGATTGTAAAAAAGACCAGGATTGAGAATAAAAATCAAATCCTAATGAGGGATAAGTAAGAAAATGATTTAGAAATTTTAATTCATAAAGAAAAATTACATGAAAAATAAAGATGTGTTTTATATTATTGGATAGAAATTATAGACAAAGTGATGGTAACGGTTCATATAATAATTTCTCAAGAAGTAGAGATCTTAATACACTTTTTTTTACCATAATTTAGTAAGGTTGATACCAAAATTTATTACGAGTAATATCAATCATTTATTAAGCACACAATTTAAAGAGTTTATTTTTTACTTAAGTTGTCATATCAGCTGGGTAGATGACTCGGTGGATATATAAAGTTTTTTCCCACTTCCTATTCAATTCATGGAGAAATTATATCATAGGTTCAGCTCGCCATGTCATTTATGGTCCTAACCGATAAAAAACATTCATTTCATTGATTTTTTCCATGTCATTTTTTTACTAAGTGAATCTACACTCAGATTTACTATAAATTAAATTAAAAATACTTTTTACCAATTGTAAATTCACTTGGTAAAAAATGACATGAAATTTTTTAAATGAAATGAATGTTTTTTATTGGTTGGGACCATAGATGACGTGATAAGCCGGGCCTATGATATAATTTCTCCCTATTCATGTCTAGTGACAATATATTTTTTAATCAAAGGACATACATTAACTGTTATTTATACCATATCAGCCCATAGTAATTCCATAACTTCAGTAGGTGACCCCATAAATATCTCCTCCAGAAGTAATCTTTCTCATGCTTGTTTCGCAAGTTTATTTGCTACTCGATTACTTTCGCTCTGCACATGTTAAATCTCTACTTCTTAATCATATTTCGCTAGTTTTTGGACCAACGAATGTAAACTTGCTTCAAACAATTTTGAAGAAATATAATATTTAAAAAATAAGATGAAATAGTTGATTTTTGTTCTCTTAGAACAAAAAAATAATCAATAGTTCATGTATTCTAATTTTTGTAGTTTCGATTCATAATTTTTAAAAATAAATTTGGTGTAATTACATGATAGTATATATTTTCATACCTTTTTAACATTTTGATAGCCTTATAAATACATTTTACAGACAAAGCTGCTCAAACCCAAATCCCTTAAGATAAGCATAATATAATATATATTTCCATTAAGATCACTCGTTGAGTACGATTCATATATTTTTTAATTTTTTAAATTTGAATTCACTCGTAATACCAAGACATTATAACTAAATCATATGAATTTATCAAATTGGAGAATGAGACCACTCATTGGGTTCGATTCAGGTACTTTTAAAATTTTGAAATTCCAATTGACTCATAATACCAAGAGAATATAACTAAATTATACGAGTTATAATTATCAAATTGGAGAACGAGAACTAAATCGATAAGTAACATATAATATATATGGATCGTTTTAATTTAATAGATTTCATAATTAGTGTACAATAAAAAGAAAAATTAAATTTTGTTAGATGTAAACAGGGAATACTGTAAAAAAAGAAAAACCTAATTAATTAAAGTTATGTGGCAATAATCCGTAAAAGAGACAATAAATAGGATAGAAAGTGAGCGTAGATAAATTTCTTTTGTATATAAATGTAGGAGTATTTGATTTAAATTTTTCTAGACAATAATTCTATCTAAAATTAAAAATAAAATTATATAATCATATATAAAAATAAAATAATTTTAATCATTTAAAAATAAATGAACATAAAAAATAATATTATATTTTCTAAAATGTATACCATATAAATGAAAAATAATTGAAAATATTATTGAAAATGTTTGAATAGACAAAATAATAAACATTAACTAACGTATTAATTAACATTAATTAACATGTATGCTTTCTATAAAATTATTAAATAAACTTAGGTATCTACTGATAAAAAATTTTAGAAAAAAATTAAAAATATCATTAAACTATTTTAAAAGTTATTAAATATCACTCAACTTTTAAAAATTATAAAATAAACATAAAATTTTGGTTTTATTATAAAATTCCTACAAAATCTAAAATTGATCTCGAAAAAGATTTGTTGTGCATAAAATAATAATATATATATATTACTGTAAGCAATGTGTGGATGAGCACGTGAGAGTTGTTGGTAAAACAAATTGTGCGACTAACCAGCAGGAACAAACACATACTTTTAGTTTTAGGTAAGGAAGTTCAAGTATTATATTATAAATATAGTATGTGAGAAATTACAAAATTGTATAAAGTGTAAAATTAAATTATCAATAAAAAATATAAAAAAAAATAATTAAATTATAGAGAACTTAAAATTTTTAAGGGAACAATTGTCCTCTCCAGTAGCCTCTAGTCCATCCTTGATGACAAGAAACTAGAAAAATCTATGAAATTATTAACTACCACTTTGATCTAATTGCATGTAGTATTAGAATTCATAAATAAGGTTAGAAGTTCAATCCTAACGTTATAAATAAACAAAACTAAATCAAAGGAGTTATTCTTATATCGAACTTTACATAAACCCGTTTCAAACTAATCGACAATGAATAGTAAAAAAAACGTGAGATTAAGGGCTTGTTCAACATTGTTGTAAGAAAAATCGTTTCGTACGAAAACACTAAAGCATTGTTGAACGGTTTTGACAAAGTCGTGTTATTGTCGTTTTTGCTGAATTTTACGCCTCAAAAGCTGACTTTTTCACCACTATTTTTTTTTAATTTTTTCAACGTCACAACTTTTTTATTGTAAATAGTGTCTAACCGCGTAGCTAAACTAAACCTAGATGATAAGTGTTAGCCATGGGGGCTGGGGCCATGGCCCTAACTCCGAAGACCTGCCAATTATTATTTTAAATGTACTCCTTTAAATATGTAGAAAACGATAAACTTTAAATATTTTAGGTGAAGGGCATGGTCCCCTCATTACTACGTGTCTAATATATATGACAGACTACGATGTAGTTACGGTGCGACACTAATTGAAAATGTTATAAAATTTAGAATACGAAACTAAAAATATTATACTGTTTAATAACATTTTCGATTGGTGGTAAGTATCAAAACTTTAACTTCGAATATCGAAACGTTCATCGCTTCTAATAACATTTTATGTTTTTGTAAGTACCAAAAATGTTATCAAACAATGTAATATTTTTAATTTCATATTTTAAATTTTATAACACTTTTAGTTGGTAACGCGGCGTAACCTGCCATACCGTACCACTACTCCTCATTAAGATATTATAGTTTTTAAAGGAACACATATTACTGATATAATATACAAAATAATTAAATCGGGGCCAGTATTTACAACACACGAATATGTGTGAATAATAAATATTTTTTAACCGTACACCAAAATAATTATTATACGTTGATACAAATAGATGTTGATTAAACTCGACTTGACTTGAAAAATCTAATTATTTAGCTTGAATCGATGTGAAAATATTTGATTTGTCTTGAATCTACTCGTAATTTTATAAACTCATTTCAACTCGAATTTTTTTAAAATAAAGTTTGAGTATAAAATGAAAATTTGAATAACTCAATTTTTTTAGTAATTAGTGAATTAGATTTCAAGTTTGAGTCAAGTCTTTCAATTCGGTGTGCTATATATATATATTTATCACATGAAAAATATGAGGAAATATATATGTGTATTGTATATAGTTATAGAAAACAGTTTAAATTGGAACTAATTAATATCATAATTATAAATGTTTACCATTAAATATGCAGAGAAACTCGAACTCGACTCGAATTTTTTTAAATAAAATTTGAATTATAAAATAAGTCTTTTGAACTCTACTAACTTGAATATTTTTGACTCACTCGACTAATTAAATGCCAACCCCCATATATAAATATATAATATATAAATTCATTTGTTAATTGGAAAATAATATATAGGTCATGTTCGTCATCAGCTTGTTGCAATGCCTGTTGGGTCACATCGGTATAGCCCACGGTGCTGCAGAAAAATTATTCATCGATCACCACTAGAGATTTATGTACGAGGAACCAATCGAGGTGAATAAGGGTGAAGAGTTATCTGTTTAAAATTTAGAATTCTAAATTTGGAGAAGATGCACATCCAATCACGATTCCACGATATCGATTCTTAAGCCGCAACAATAACGCTTCGATCTCTACGCAGTTCACTCAGTTGAAACGAGCATGTAAAACTCTCTAAACTATTTAGAAGATAATGAGTATATAAAAACTCTCTAAACTATTTAGAAAGTTTCTCCCAAAAACATTAATGACTGATAGATCTCTCATGCCTTTATATAAACTTTAATTAGGTTTCCCCCAAAACTCTCATGCATGAATAACTATACATGCTGCAATGCAAAAGGTTCTGTTATTTGTTTAGTGTCACTTATCAAAATAATCTCTACCTGCTAAAATTAGTTGGATTTTTTAGGTTACAAATCATGTCTCTAGGGTAGCTCATCCTGATTGGCTGCATAAAAAGGTTCGAGAGAAGGAGGGTAAATTCCGTCAAAGGAAGTTGGTGGATATCTTTAGCTCATCAGTCAGAGATGATATAGTGAAAAAAAACAAATGATGATGTTCTCACCACAGACATGGTTGGAGATGAAGAAGACTTCCAAAACGAAAGGACCTATACCAATTGTTGGTTGTTATGAAGTCAATAAGGATCAAGGTTCAATCGAGGCAGATGTCCAAGCCAATACAAAACATCAAACTCATCATAGGGGATTTGAGCAACACTTGTCATCAATGTTGCAGCCAAATGTTCAATCTGCTGAAAATATTGACAGAACTGAAGAAGAGGAAATGGTGGTCAATCGAGGATGGTTACAAGTTTAACGCTTTGGGGTGGAGGAGACTGGCATACCCATGACGGTGGAAAGAGGGTTGGGATCGGGTGGTAAGCGGAGAAATAAAAATTTTAAATTTTTAGGGAAGATGGTGAAAAATAAAGTTTTGAAAGTTTGGGTGGTTAAATTAAAAATTAATTTTTTTATTAACGGAGGTTAACGACTAAGGGACCAAAATAGACACGATTCATAACGTAAGTGGCAAGAATGACATTTTTTAAATTCGGGTGACCAAAATAGAACAAACTCCAAACAAAAGTGACCACGAATGAAGATTACGCTATATTAAGTTATTCATTTTTTTGAAAAAAGAGAGTATAATTATGTGTCTTATTAAAACCCTCTAAACCTAATAAGAGGAAAAAAATTACACATGCACATACGTACAAAAACCTAGGAGAGTACCTCAATAAAGAAAACTACATAAAGAAACTAAAACAACAGTAAATAAACGAGAAAGCTACTATGCAAGCATCTCCTCCTGTAACAAAGTCAGAACAAATATCATATTCATTATGAGATAAAGTTGGTGAAGTAATTGAGTCCAGCATTAACAAACAACGGTGAAGTATTCTATTAATTAGAGTGAACAAGGAAAGAATTCAGCTCTACTCTCTAAATATTCGGGAACCAAACCAAAATGTTGTGTTTTTTCGATATTTGCGATGTTACCCCATGTCTCTTCAATATTAGGTTTCTCGTCGTCTCATATTAAAATCAAATTTCTTCACTTGTTATCATTTGATTTCAAATTTACCTAAAAGAATAATAAATGATGTCAAGGTGAATCCCTTCAACCAGAACTTTATGATAGACGGTGAATTTATAAAATTTAAGGAGTGAATTAATAAAATTTTAGAGAACAAAAATAGATTTTTAATAAAGAATACATAGAAAACTTTTATTTTTTTTTTAAATTATATGAATTTTAAATTTTCAAAAGGAGATGTTTTTATATAACCTTTGTACCCGCTAGTCGGGTACTCGTAAAACTCGGGTACCGAGTACAAGGTTCATTTTTTTTTCAAAATCCATTTTAAAAAAATCATATAAGAAATAAATAAAATTAAAAGTTCATAATATATAATCTAAACACAAAAATTAATAAATTAAAATTAGTTTTTGGGGAAATATTATATATATATATATATATATAATATGAAAAGGTATCTTTTTGTTCCAATAAAAGCAAAGCATCAGTAGATGCTTAAAACAGCCATGATTTTATACGCCCAGAACTTCGGATTAGATTAGATATAGGTGATTATAGTAATATATATATATATTTTTGATTAGTCGTCCTGGTTGCTGTTAGATAAAGATGAATTGTAGTAAACAAATAAATTTATTTCATTGCCTGTTAAATCAAATTAGTTTTGTTAAAAGCATACACATATGATCAAACTAACCACGAAAGTTACCTTCGGATTCTGACCATTTGTAACAACTGAATTCCACTTCCACCCCATTTAGCAACAATATAGAAAATCCTCCCAATCCTGGACTAATCACATACTTAAAACTAGGATTTTTTTTAATTAGTTTACTATATTCTAATATATAAATAATTAAATATAAAAAATAATTTAAAAATATATTCGGGTAGTCGGCTACCCTGATTTTTTAAAATTATAAGCATGTGTCCCGACTCGGGAAATGGCGGGATGGGTAACCAGCCCAGGTAAAAAAATATTCCGGGTAATTACCCGGTTATTTATGTTCGGGTAGTCGGGTCGGGTATTTTTAAACACCCCTATATATATTAAATATATAATCCCAATTCAACTTAATTAAGATTTCAATATATATATATATATATATATATATATATATATATATATATATATATTAAATATATATATCTCAATTCAACTTAATTAGGATTTCAATATATATTGATTTAAATCGAATTATATTATTTATATATTAAAAAAGTCATAATTACAATAATTAATTTTTTTAATATTTACTCAATAGTTAAATTATATATATATATCAAATATATATTAATTTAATTAAATCTGTGTACAACAAATTTGTACGTATATAATTCGTTTAATATATGCTCATTTCAACTATGGGTGTGACCCTGTAGGTTCATGTAACGTTAGTAGTAAATATTAGAACATTTCTAATATTACAAACATTGGGTGACATCTAGCAACATGTCATTGTTACCTAAGTTACAAGAAATCATGATTCGACATAACCTCACTACACCAAGTATGTTCTATAGCGGCGCTTTTCGTGGCGTTTTAGGAGCAAACGCCGCTACAATTACACTTATCGCGACGTTTATAAATCGAACGCCACAAAAAAGAAATATAGCGGCATTTGTGGGGAAAACGCCGCTAATGAATAGCACATAGTGGCGTTTGATAGGGAAAACGCAGCAATAAGTTTATTTATGGTTACACGTTTTAATTTGAGAATTATATCTCAGTTTTCATACCATTTTCACCATCCCCAATCGTGAAAAATCACTAAGTCCCTTTTCACCATCCCCAAATCAATCGTTCTCCTCGTCGTCGTCGTGCTTCTCGTCGCCGTCGTGTTTCATTGTCGATTCTCCCAAAGCATCCGTGCAAAATGACGGCGAAGATGTGACGCTGAAGACCAAGATCAACACCGTAAAAATAACCGAGACTTTAATAAACGAACAGCCAGTTGCAATTTACACGATCGACAAGGTCTTGATGCCTAGAGAATTGTTCAAGGAAGCCCCTACTCCTGCACCGGCACCAGCCCCAGTAGAGGCAACATATGCACCGAAAGCATCCAAATCGAAATCAAAGTCCAAGTCGGCCCTGAAACCTGCATCAGATTCACCGACAGATTCACCGAATCCAGCTGATCAAGTAGCTGATGATAATGCTGGTGTGAGTTTTAAAGGTGGAAGGTTTGTTGCTGTTGGATTGAGCTTTTTGTTATTGTTTTTGCTGCTTTAAGTTTTTTTACTTGAGTTTCATTTATATATATACTGGAGAAAATAAGTCATGAATGTCAGCTTATTACAAGCCTTAAGTGTGTTTATTTTCATATTGTTTTCTTTTAAGTGTGTTAATGTTAGTTTTGTGTTAGATAGATTAACTAATGGTTTGTGATTAGTTTGATTTTTTTATTGTTGTTGAAAAGATTGTTATGATTTTTGTAATACACATTGTTACGATATTTATTCCAGCAGTTTTGATATCCTTCATGTGGTTGTTAAGGTTATTTATACGAATTTTAATAGAAAATACATAAAAAAAATTAAATTATGGGATTGAATATTTGTTTATGGGATTGAAATGAAGTCTAAATTTGACAAGTTATGTGCTTTGTAATATCACTATGTGAATTTTCTGATTAAATCTTTGTTTTGTTGTTTCGAGGAACTTCTGCTTTGCATTTCTTTACTTTGATTAAATTATGGGATTGAATCTTTGTTGTTTTGTTGCATTTCTGTTTTGTTGTTTATGGGACAAACTGATTTTGCACTTAGTTTTCTTTTGTAGTTCCATTAATTCATTTAGGTGGGTTTTGATTGAAAAGGTTTTCAATGATGTAATTGAAGTTTTGAGGATCTCGTACAAAAAGGTGAATCCTTTTTGCGTACCATTTGCTACTACAAATATGGGTTCGACAATGCTTGCAATGGATTTGGTGAGTTTAAATTTTGAATTTGCAATGTTAAGAACTTAAGATAGATGTTGAACTTTGAACTTCAAAGTTTAAACTGTTGATTTCTTCAGAGATGGATGAGCCTAACTATTCAATCTCCACTGCATGCGTAACAAGCAACTTTTGCATATTAAATGCAGCAGACCACATCATTAGAGGCGAAGCTGTAAGTTGAGAAAAGAGAAAATCTAATATATTCGTAGTTTGTTTTTATTACAATGTATTTGAGGTATTTGAAACAAAATTGTAAGATGTGATGCTTTGTGGTGGCTCAGATTCAGCAATTATACTGATTGGTATCTACCATCATTGTGGAGCTTAAGCAAAGTTTATATACATATATATTAGGTATACATGGAAAATTTATTCTGAAAGGCTGATGACATTGGCTGAGGTATATGGTTTCTGAAAGTATGCATCAAAACTCAACATGGCAAATATCAGGTCTCCTGCTATGGAGCTTTTCATTTGATGTTGGAAGTAAAGTCATGGGTGATGACTGTTGTAAGTAAATGTATTACTTAGGCTTGGATCCCCCTAGAAATCTGGTTGATGATGTGTATGGAGCTTTTCAATTATACCGATCCCACCAAAGCTTCACGCCCTTGGAATGCTGTAATATTTCAAAAACTCTTGAGTTTTCAGAGTTTCATTTTTATTTTGCCGTTTATTTTATCAAGTTCTTTCTAATCTTAAGTGGTTTAACTGCACATAATTTGTTCAGTGTTCTTCATGAGTGTTATTTACCTGGATAATGGTTTCTGATTTGGTAGAGGAGAGGTGCCACCATTTATACAAAATTCATGGGTGGAAGCTTCACTTGTGATGCTTACCACATGACTGAGCCACACCCTGATGGTAATGAGCCTCGTCTTTACTACTGCAATTCATTCTTCTTTAACCTGAAAGTTATTTTTATCCAATATTTCATTGTAGAGCTTTGTTTCGGTGAGAGTATTAAACTAACATCAATCTTGTGAAATCGAAAAATAGGTATTGGTGCCATTCTCAACATAGAAAAGGCCTTGACTCAGTTTGGTGTACCGAGAGAGGATGTAAATTACATTAATTCTCATGCTATATCTACACCATCTGGAGACATTAAAGAATATCATGCTCTCCTCCATTGCTTTGACAAGAATCCTGAGGTAATTTTTGTGTATTATTCTCCCCCATTATTTGCAGTTGAGGGTGAACTCTACGAAATCAATGATTGGTCACCTACTGGGAGCTGCTGGTGCCGTGGAAGCTGTTGCAGTACAAGTATACAGAACCTTGATTATGTTTTTATGTTGAATTTAGACATCAGACTTATTTGTGCTGAATTTTTGTTATCTATGTACTACCGTCCACACTCCGTTCGGTGGCGCTGCAGCTAACACCGAATGGTTTGGAGCAGCATTGGCACTATTCTTCTCGGTCTAGATAGTGGGAAGCACATCCCTCCTAGTCATGTAAATAGATTAAAGTAAGGAACTATGATGTGCTCCCTTCACATTTCAATTTCTTTTCTTTGGATGTAAATAAATTAACTTGGTGCAACATTTGTAAACAAATTAAAGTAAGCTACCATGGTTGATTGATTATTATATATATTAGTATTATTTTTATTTGAATTTTTTTTGGAAGCATGTTGCTATTCGCGGCGTTTGTAAAAGCAAACGTCACAAAAGAACAGTTTTTCGCGGCGTTTGTGTTTACAAATGCCGCTACAGATCTTCCCCTTTTTTGCGGCGTTTGTATTTACAAACGCAACTAAAGAACAGTTTTTCGCGGCGTTTGTTTTTACAAACGCCACTAAAGAGTAGTTTTTTACCTATTTTGCGGCGTTTTTACTAAGAAACGTCGCGAACTGTTGCGGCGCTGGTTTAAGCGGCACTTCTCGCGGCGCTTTTCTAAGCACCGAGAATATTTTTCTCGGCACTAAAAAACACCGCTATAGGACCAAAAAAAACGCTGCTAAAAACTTATTTTGCTGTAGTGCCTCTTCGTGATTAACTCTTTTCATGTATTACATCCTTTTTGTCTTTATATCTAGATTGGACACAAGTCATGGAATAGTCACACTTGTATAGTCCATCTAATATTTCTTGATATCTTGAGTAGACTATTATAAACGAATAACTATGATATCTCATATAAACTTATTCGAGCATGACCATGCATTTCTAGTCTCACTCAATCAAGTGGCCTACGATATTACTCATATTATGTAGGGGGTACAAATTCTATCTTGATCAACCATATCCCACTACATAGATTGTGACATATCCAATATCAGTCTTTATAGAGTAGTCAGTTATGACACACGTTTGATTGTATCAAAATATGTCACTCACGATGTTGAAATAATGATGATCTCAAGTCTGAGGATCATACATGTAGTTATCACTATGAGCAATGTTGTGATTGTCACATAATAATCTAAGAAACATGATCATAGCGGGTCAGTCCAGTATGTCGTTCTCTAACACATACTTATGTATTGATTTTGACATTTCCATGTCAATGACAATATTTTGTCATCAATCAACTACATATTAGTCTTGATGCATTATTGTTGTCCACACCCACATTAATACTTGACTAAGGACATTTAAGAATAACCATATTATTTTAAGAGCTTTATTATAATTCAGTTTATTTACGCACACGAAATTGTAACTGAAAATAATAATGTCAATGTCTTTTTATGAATAAATGAGGTAAAACAAATATCATTTATAATTATCTTATGATTGATCTTTGGGCATATTCTAACAGCAACGCACATGTCAAAGGTTTTCTAATGTATTCACTGCCCCATTTGTTCGGCAACCGTGGAAAGTGTGAATCATGTGTTAGGGGCATGCCCCTCGACAATTTTTGATTAATCAAGATCAGTTAGGTGACTTTCTTTCATTGAGCTTCAAGGCTGAATTGATTGTGATTTGTTTTAGGAGTGCGACTTTGCCAATGACATGCATGACTGGTGGGGATAAAGTCAGAATTTAAGATTAAGAGACAAAATATAAATATTTAAAGGTAGAGGACAAATTTGTAAATAAATTAATTATTAAAAAAGTTTATATAGGACTGGGATTTATTATTTGGCGTTGTGTTTGGGAACCTGTGGATTCAAAGAAATAATATAGTATTCGGTGGCTCTTTGATGATAAATTATGGCCCTGTTTGGCAATTAGCAGATAACTGATAGCTGATAGCGGATTACATTAGCTGATAGCTGATTGCATTAGCTGATAGTTGATTGCATTAGCTGATTTGACTAGCGGATTGTATCAGGTGATTGTATAAACATGTTTAGTAAAATTAACTGATAGCTGATAGCTGTTTGATTATTTAAACAAGCAAAATGACATATAAGAACATGATTATATTTAATACTTGTTTGAATAATTTATCAGTTATTAATATTTTGTATCTAATTAATATTAACTAGATTTGTAAAAATTATTTTTTAATATAAATTTCCTAAACATATTTGAAAGATTTATATATTAATTTATTATTTATATAATTATTAATTTTTTATATGCACATATAAATACGTGATAAAAAATAGAATTAACTTACAAATGTCACCATATAAATTAGTAGTAACAACAAATAAGTCTAATATTTAATATGTTGTTATTTATATTAAAAATATTATTATTTAATTTAGGTTATTTGGAGATTTTTGATAATTGTTAAGGGTAAAAGAGTCATTACAACTCTAATATTAAAAATCTCATATTAGGAGCTTTTTCAAAATTAGCTTTTTCACCTCAATCCGCTATTTACCAAACATTAATATTAGCGGATTTGATTACTCAAACCTCTAATTATACCTCAAATCTCTAATTTTTGCCCAAACCGCTATTTACCAAACATAGAGTATATATGTTTGAGCAGAGCCGCTGGCAGCAGTCTTACATGAGCAATACGTTGGAAACCAGCAACATTTTGCCCTCCTCAGTCCTCACCAGGTACAGCTAACGCTAGGCACAATATTTGGTAGGAGTTAATTGACTGAACTGACTATCTAAAATTTATTAATTATTTTTTAGATACTGAACTTTTAAAAGTTAAAAAATAACCATTAAACTTATCAAATTATTACAAAATGGTAATTGACTCATTGCACGTTATAAATTATTGATAAATTATAAAAAAATTAATAGCTATTTTGTAATAATTCAATAAACTTAATAATTATTTTGTGCTAATTTAATAAAGTTTAATGACCATTTTATAATATATCAAAAAATTTAATGATCACATGACCAAAAATAAATATGTTTAATATAATAATTTCAGTTAGTTCAGTGAAACGATTGATTTCGAACTGAACTAATTGATAACCGAAGTTTGAAAAAAATTTAACCGATTATATCTAAAATTAATCTACCGATTAACCGGAAAAAAACTTCACTTCGATCGGTTAATTTTGTTAAAACTAAAGTATCAACACCTCTAATATTTGGACACCACATGTTGCGGGATGGGTGAAAATCAACACAGACGGTGCAAGAAGAGACTCTGATGGTTTTGCCGCTTGTGGGGGAGCATTACGGGACCATATTGGACATTGGTGTGGAGGCTTTTTGAAGTTCCTTGGCATTTTGCTCTGTTTTGAAAGCTGAATTGTGGAGAATATTTACTGATTTACTCATTGCATGGGAGTCCGGTTGTACACAAGCTGTAGTTGAGTCGAACAACAAGAATGCTTTACGCTTCATCTAGGATCCAGGGACGGAGCCATGAGGAGCTTAAGAGAGGCTCTTGCCTCTCCTAAAATTTTTAGTATAATTGTATTTAAGGTCTTTTTTTACTTTAAATAGTAGTAAAATAAAATTTTTGTCTCCTTTTATTTTTAAATTTAAAGGCTTAATAGACCTTTGTCCCTCCTAATATTTAATCCTAACTCCGTCTTTGTCAGGATCCATCGTCTCATATAAGATGTTTCTCACTAGTTTTTCACATACAAAAACTATGTAATCGTAATTGGATTGTTTAATTCTAACACGTCCCAAGAGAGAACAACAAGGTGGCGGATGGCAGGATGGAATTGGCATAAAACAACATGGAGGTGTTGCAATACTTGGTTCCTCCCGGAAGTGTTACCTCATTCTTGCACGATTAGGAAGGTGCTTGATTAGCTCAAGTGCTCAACCTGTTTAGGAGCTACTCTCTTTTTCCATTCTCAAAAAAAAGGTAAACATCGCAATTGGTCACTAAACTACTTACATTTTTCTATTTGTTCACCAAATTATTATTTTGTGCAAAATCATCATTAGCGTTACTTTTTTCCTATTTTGGTTGCTAATGTTATTTTTTCATTGTTTTGGTCACTAAACTATTCTCGCTTTCTTGTTTTTTCGTAAGTTTTTTACGGCGGGTGATCTAAATAGAAAAAAAAAACGTAACATTAGTGACAAATGATACTTTTTACCGAAAAAATATATAGGTCATGTTTGACAACTATCAAATAGTTGATAGTTACGTTAGCTAAAAGTTGATAGTAAATTGTATTAGTTGATTTGATTAGTTTTTTTTTTGAAGGAGTTGATTTGATTAGTTGAATGCATTAAATGATTGTACAAAAATGTTTGGTAAAATCAATTGATAGTTGTTTGCATATTTGAACAAATAAATCGATATGTTTATTTTCAATATTTGTTTGAATAGTTTATTGGTTATCATCGATATTTGATGTAAAATATTAGATTATGAAAATAATTATTCTGTGGAAGAGATTAAAAGTTGAAAATAAGGAGATTTTTAAGGAGAAAAAAAGAAGAAGAGTGCTTAGTCTTATCCACCCATTTCACTCATCCATGTATTAGTGTAAAACTTTGTTGGTGTCGAATTAACTCGTGATATTAACTTACCCAAATTACTAGTTTAGATATAAATATGGGGTAACGGTTCTTTGTTTTTTTGAGTTATATAATAGGACATTTTGTTACAGTTTCATAAAATAAATTATAAAACAAAAAATATATTTATAATTAATAAATAATTAGTTAGAGCAAGTATAATAAGAGACATATTTATTAGGGTAAACTACTGTAGGGGTCACTTTCGTTTAGCGTCTGTACAGAGTTAGTCACCACTTTTGAAAAGTGACAATTAGTAGTCCTCTACGTTTTCGATGTGTAAAGACTTGGTCACTCCGACGTTATGCTCCGTTAGTCCCCTAACGGATTGCTGATGTGGCGGAATTAAAATAAGGATAAATTACTGCAATAGCCATTAAAATTTATCTCATGTACATTTTTTCTCCTCAATTTAAAAAAGTAAACATTATAGTCACTAATAAAAATGTTTCTTTATAATTTCACCCTTAAAATTTTAAAAATTCATTTTTCAATCCTAAAACTTTACAATCAATTAGTACAATAATATTATAAATGCTTAGATGAAAAATAGGTGCCCAAAGTATACCATTTGAAACTTAGGTGCCCAAATTACTCCTATTTAATAACTCAAACTTAAAAATTTAGTCCACTAACTACTAAAAAATTCGAGTTATTGGAATTTCTATTTTATAATTCAAACTTTATTTTGAATTTTTGAGTCGAGTTTATGAAATTATGAGTCGAGTATTTTCACATCAAACCAAAAATTTTAATTTTTTCGAGTCAAGTCGAGTTATTGGAATTTCTATTTTATAATTCAAACTTTATTTTGAATTTTTGAGTCGAGTTTATGAAATTATGAGTCGAGTATTTTCACATCAAACCTAAAAATTTAATTTTTTCGAATCAAGTCGAGTGTTGCACTTCCCTACATATAATTTTTAATTTTAATCCGTGTTTGTCCCAAGAAAAACTTCAGACTCTACTGTTGCTTGTTTACCTTCCCGATCGGCCGTCGTCGATCTCCGTCACCGTCGGGCGGTGGTGGTCATCGCCTACACCGCTAGAGGCGCCACGTCGTCGCGATCTCATCCATGGCCACCACGCGCGTCGTCGGGCCCCCTTCCGCCAGCAAATCTCGATTGAAGCTCTGGCAAGAAACCAATCGACGTCACTGTTTCTCGCATTTTCCGGCATCGGTTGCCGTCCATTCGCGAGACGAACACCAGATCCGGGCTCCTGACGTGGCGGTGAGCAAAACCCCTAAGGTTCCGAGTCCAACCGACGTCGGCGGAGCCTCTATCGGAGCTACGTAAGTTCCGACGACCTTTTATTTTTTCGCACGGATTAAAATTAAAAATTATATGTAGGGAAGTGCAACACTCGACTTGATTCGAAAAAAATAAATTTTTAGGTTTGATGTGAAAATACTCGACTCATAATTTCATAAACTCGACTCAAAAATTCAAAATAAAGTTTGAATTATAAAATAGAAATTCCAATAACTCGACTTGACTCGAAAAAATTAAATTTTTTGGTTTGATGTGAAAATACTCGACTCATAATTTCATAAACTCGACTCAAAAATTCAAAATAAAGTTTGAATTATAAAATAGAAATTCCAATAACTCGAATTTTTTAGTAGTTAGTGGACTAAATTTTTAAGTTTGAGTTATTAAATAGGAGCAATTTGGGCACCTAAGTTTCAAAGGGTATACTTTGGGCACCTATTTTTCATCTAAGCATTTATAATATTATTGTGTTAATTGATTGTAAAGTTTTAGGATTGAAAAATGAATTTTTAAAATTTTAAGGGTGAAATTATAAAAAAACATTTTTATTAGTGACTATAATGTTTACTTTTTTAAATTAAGGAGAAAAAATGTACATGAGATAAATTTTAATGGCTATTGCAGTAATTTATCCTTATTTTAATTCCGCCACATCAGCAATCCGTTAGGGGACTAACGGAGTATAACGTCGGAGTGACCAAGTCTTTACACATCGAAAACGTAGAGGACTACTAATTGGCACTTTTCAAAAGTGGTGACTAACTCTGTACAGACGCTAAACGAAAGTGACCCCTGCAGTAGTTTACCCTATTTTTAATTATAGGAAAATTTTACAATAGGCGACGAATATTGATGAACACCACTAACGATGAACACCGATGAACACCATTAATTTTTTTTTAATTTTAAAAATCTAAAAGACTAAAATTATAATTAAAATTATCTCTTAAAAAATAAAAATCAAATTTAATAGTTACTTTATAATATTTTTTAATAGGTTAGAATCAAATATACCCAATTCTCCTAAACCCTAACAAAATCAATCAGTTAAAAAATAAAAATCAAATTTAATAGTTATTTTATCTAGTGGAGCCATCAAAATGCTTTTGTTTTTAATTGTCAAAGTGATTCGGATGGTTTAGTTGATAGAACTGTCCGAATGGCAGTAGAGTTCGTTGCTGCAACTTTTACATCTAAAGATAAAGGTACCCCAGATTGCATTCAAACTAGATGGAATCCACCAAATGAGGGTGTTCCTAAACTTTGTTTTGACGGATAATCCTTTGGTAATCCTGGAGTTGTCGGTGCCGGTGTCGGAGCCATCATTCGGTGAGAACAACTTTCATGAACAATTATTTTTATTTTTTAAGAGGTTGATTTTGTTAGGGTTTAAGAGAATTGGGTATATTTGATTTTAACTTATTAAAAAAATATTATAAAGTAACTATTAAATTTGATTTTTATTTTTAAGAGATAATTTTAATTATAATTTTAGTCCTTTAAATTTTTAAAATTTAAAAAAAATTAATAGTGTTCATCGGTGTTCATCGTTAGTGATGTTCATCAATGTTCGTCGCACGTGGTAGACTAATCCTTAATTATAATTGAATTTTATTTGGGGGAAGAAATCAATAAATTGATTAAAAAACAAAGGATAAATTGGTTTAAAATTTAGGTTTATTATCCCCATAAACTCATATTAGAGTAATATGAGATTACAAAATGAGTACTAATTGAGTTGAGTAGCTCGTAAGCAGTTCGAACTTGATTTGGTTAAAATTTGGTAAATACTCGTCTCGAATTATCTCGAGTCAAATTTAAACTCGTCTCGAGATCTTAACGAGTCAAATCAAGCAAGATCCAATTCAACTCGATAAGTTCGCGAGCAACGATTTTTTTAACGAGATTTTAAATTTTTTTATGATTTTTTGTGGCTACCTTAAAAATACTATAGATACTTATTTTTGACCAAAAAGTATAGTTTAGGTACTTATCTTGACCAAAAAATACTTTAGATATCTAAATAAAAAGTTAGTATACTTTAGATACTTATTTGTAATATAAGCCTAGAAAAGTACATCTAAATTTTAAGTAGACTTTACTATAAAATAAATGCCCAAACCATGTTCTTTTTTGTAATATGTACCTAAAATATATTTTTGACTGAAATAGATGGCTAAAGTTTTATTTTTAGTTGAAATAGGTGTCTAAAGGTTTTATTTTTAGCTTGTTTTAAAGAGAACTGAGACATCTACTTTGGCAAATAAAGAAAACTTGATGCACATATTTCTGCCAAAAAAATTTTAAACACTTATTGTAAAAGAGAGACATAGCTTAGATACTTATTTTATAGTTAAACATTTTAAGTATTACGGATCAAATGATACGTAACATTACTCTTGTTTCATCCACAATAGCAAAGGAAAAGACGAAACATGACTCGTGAACTAGGCTCGGAACCACAACCCCAATTCTTGACCCAACAACTAAACTCAAACCAAATACAATACTTAATCACGTTTACAATGATGTATATGTCACTTTTTAATCATTTTTATAAAATTTACTGAGAATTTCTAAATTTACTCCAGTCAATTATATCTAGATTATGTGAGATTAGATTTTTATTAAAAATGGTTAAATTATCTTTATGGCCATCTAAATTTGTAAAATATTGAGATCTCAGTAGATATTTTTCGGGATCCCGGTGGTGTTTTATACAAGTACGGTTCGGTTATCTCCACGGTCCGGATATAGAAATTTCTGTCCCGATTTGAGCTTTAGTGATAAAATTTTCGTCGTCCCCATCCTCGTGAGAGAAAATTTCAATTGTTTCCCATACCCATCAGTTTGAATCCCCACGATTTTCGGTTATTCCGTACCCAATTGTCACCTGTATCCAGAGTAGCAAAGCGAAAGATAAAACATGACTCGTGAACTGGGCTCAGAACCACAAGCCCAATTACTGACCCAACAAGTAAGCCAAAACCCAATACAATGCAAGAATATCCTATAACCTTAGTACGACATCGTTTAAATTCCCCCTTCCACTTTGCGTTCCAAGTCAAAAGTTCTCTTTTCCAGGAAAAGACTTTCAATTGTTTATACACTGTGAAAGAACGTTCTTAGAAACAGAGAGATGTTGAAGAACGTTTTACACTGTTTTTCTTTAATAATTATCATAATTTCGTCACCCGCCTTGATTGTATCATCATCAACAGAGCAGCTAAGTTCAAAGCAATGTGAGGATCTGGGTTTCACGGGCTTAGCTCTTTGTTCTGACTGCAACACTTTCTATGAGTATGTCAAAGATAAAGGTATCGAAATTTTTAATCTTGGTTTTCGATGTTATAGTGTTTCAGCTGTTTGTCTGATTAAAAATCGGAAATTTGTAGCTGTTATCTGTTTGGACTCCCCTCTTGGTTTTCTGGGTTATGGTTTTGTTGTATAAGAAGACTTTTTTAAGATCTTAAATTAGGAGCTTTGGTTATTCAGATTTGATGCTTGTTTCTGGTTGGCAATGTGCAGTTCTGTTTAGTGAGGTCAAATTTCAAGTGATCATGATAATTCTTCTTTCTATCAAGCATCTTTATAGGTGGATGAACAATTTGAGTTGTTAAAAGAAACCCCCTTTTTTGTTATTTTGAATAAATCTTTTCAATTTGGGTTATGGAGTACCGGGATTTTGCATACTGGTTTCCATTTTTAATACCAAATCCGATGTTTCGATTTGGGGAGTGGCAAATGGCAATAGGGGTACGCGTCCTGTTTTGCAACTATTTTTATAGATGAAAGATCATACCTTCATATGGTAGTCTGAATGTGTTATACATGGTTCTTTTACAAAAAAATGAGAATTCCGGGTAATGTAAAGCATAAGCATATAGGTTTTAGTGCTGTTAATTGTACATAACCTCCTTTTTTGGCTGCTCAAGTCTTTGGTAATGGAAGATCATACCTCTATATTCATGTCTGAAATATGTATGTTACACGGATT
This sequence comes from Hibiscus trionum, assembly GCA_030270665.1. Taxonomy (NCBI): domain Eukaryota; kingdom Viridiplantae; phylum Streptophyta; class Magnoliopsida; order Malvales; family Malvaceae; genus Hibiscus; species Hibiscus trionum. Next base: position 6,650,765 of record BSYR01000016.1, read on the forward strand.
CTTTAGGAACCCGAAGAGTCCAGGACCTCAGCTAATATAGAGTTAAGCATAAGCATATAGGTTTTATTGTTGGTCAAAGAACCCTGCATTTTTTTAATCAAGTCAAGTCTTTAGTAAGGGAGGTACATGGTGCCTTCTTTACAAAAATAAAACTGCCTTGTGATTCTGCTGCCTATGATGTTTGCTTTTGATGCGGTAAGAGTATGGAGTCTGCTGAACTTATGTTACTCGGACTCAACTGTGAGTGTTAGATATGGGTATTTGTTCGACATGGGTGTTTTCAATATTTGTAGGTTTTTCATATATTTGGAGGTCATATCCCATCCCCATGTCTGAAAATGTGCCGGACATGGTTAATTCAAGAAAAATGAAGAGTTGAAGCAGCATAGCTGTTAAACCGTAGTATAATAGTGGGAAGACTTGGTTTGATACGGCACAACATCATCGTGTGCAATGCATTTTTATTAATACAAAATGAATTACATTGTAGATTTTAAAGAACACGCTGCATAAGTTACATATTGAACTCAATGCTCAAGATTAGTCGACTTACCAATGCTTTTCATGCACCAATCTGACTCTTAACTATATGTTTTGATTTCAGAGTTGATGTCTGATTGTCTGAAATGCTGCATGGAAGACTCAGATGATTATGTTAGTAAGGTACGAAATGGTGTGATGCCTTCAATATTGTGCATGGCGGACGAGTTTTTCCTCTTGGATAAAATTAAGTTTCGTCATAACTCATATAACCAATATTTCCCCAACTATAGTTGTCATTTAGTGTGGTAATCAGATTACTTACCTCTCTATAAATCCAACTCAATGTGAGTGTTAGACATGATTGTGTCCAACATGGGTATGTTTAAGAGATTTTCCATATATTCGAAAGGTCCATCAAGGATCATACCAGATACGGGATTCAGACATGGTTATTTAAATAAATGAAATGTCCGAACAACATAGGCTAACCATATTGCTTCCCCCTCCCCCTAATTTCTTAAGTCTCACATCTAAATTCATGCAATTGCAGATTAAGTATTCAGGTGCAATACTGGAGGTGTGCATGAGGAAACTGGTATTTTATCCTGAAATCGTCGGTTTTATTGAAGAAGAGAAGAGCAAGTTTCCATCTGTTAAAGTTCAGTATCTTTTCAATTCTCCGCCCAAATTGATCATGTTGGATGATGAGGGCCAACATAAGGAAACTATAAGGTTAGTTGCTTCTACTCTTGAGATGCTTGGAGCGACACATCCTTATACCTATTTCTAGATATTTATCATAATCGAGTTCCGTACACAGATGCTTTAAGAAAATGAGGAGTCGGAGTAACATAAATCTGCATAATATGCTGAAAGGCAGCTTAGGTTGAGGATGACAATTCTGACTTTTCATATATATGTGTATGACAAATATTTGAACATGGATGGGAGTCTTAAAATATAGAAAAAACTTTGAAACAATATGGTATATACGTGTTAAATATACCAGTATCGGACATACGAGTCCGAGCAACATAACTTTTCAGGCCTGGAAAATAACAGCCTTTATTTCATGTTTTTAAGTTTCAGTTTTCGTTGTTATTGCTCAGATTTTATTGAAAACAATGAGCTCCTGCTGATTCTTTTGCAGAATTGACAATTGGAAACGTGAACACCTACTGCAATTTCTGCGAGATAAAGTTAAACCCAATTCATCAAGTTCATAGTCTGCTATATTCGCTGTTCGTGTTCAAGTTCTCGAGATCGAAAGTAAACCTTAATTCATCAAGTACAATTGTAAACCCTAATTATTTATAAAGGGGTGTCATTTTATTCATTGACATATATTTTTAATTTTTTATATACAAATTATATAGTGAAATTTGATTTTCTTGCCTGTGTGTTTGTGCCTATGTTTTTTTTTTCTTTCTATTTTCTATTCCAACTTATTTATCCTTTCTTGATTTTCTTGTGATCAGTTATTGCTCTGTTGTATGTTCTCTATTTGTATCGAATACCATTGTCCCCTTTGCTAAAAAAATTGATAACTTAAAATTAAAAACTAAAAAATAAGGGATAATAAATAAAAATGAATTGGGCCACGATCCGGCCCGCTCAACTGATATTGAATAAAACCCTAAATTACCGCAGTAAAATAGATACAACGAAATTAGGGTTTTGGTTTCCTCTCGTTGCCATCTTCATAAACAACGCTGAAAGCTCTAAGCGGAAACAGCCGCTTCCAGTCTCACCAATATGGTTAGTTTCTCTCTTTCCTTTGAACTTCAGTTCACTCACTTTGATTTGTTCTGATTCTTTACTTACCATTTCAACTCAGATTTCTTGTTATTTGCTCTCATAGTCTAACCTTAAGATTTTCGTTAATATCTCTTTGTTGATCCGCTGTATGTTTTTTAACATGCTTTTGAAGCATTTGTCTATGTAATGAAAATTTTGTTTCCTTTTTGTTTCATAATGTCGATTTTGGCTGGTGGATGAAACAATAGCGTCCTACTTTTTTGTTTTCCTTTTGTATATGATGCAGAAATTGGAAGTTTAGCTTCTGGGTTGTATTTTTTAGATCGAATACTTCGGTTTGATTTTGTTCCATAGTAGTTTATAAATGGTCTTAGCTTCCATTGTATCTGCTTTATTTCATGATTTATTTGTTTGAATTTGTAGACTCTGTTTTGTTTGATTTGGGTTGAGTTATTCTTTTTTTATTCCAGTTCAAAGTCTATAACACCGCAGTTTCGACTGAATTTTTCCTTTGTCTTTGTCTTTACAGGCTAGAGGGTTGAAGAAACATTTGAAGAGGCTCAATGCTCCAAGGCATTGGATGCTCGACAAGCTTGGTGGTGCATTTGTATGTTATTTTCTTGAATCATTTGGCCTTCTTACTGATCTGATGCCGGCTTTTAATATGGTTTTGAATCTTTGTTCACGCAGGCACCCAAGCCGTCATCTGGACCACACAAGTCCAGGGAATGCTTGCCGCTTATTCTCATTCTGCGTAACAGATTAAAGTATGCTCTAACATATAGAGAAGTGATTGCCATTCTTATGCAAAGGCATGTTATGGTAGACGGGAAGGTTAGGACGGATAAAACATACCCTGCTGGTTTCATGGGTATGTAGAATTTGCCTTTGTTTGAAGTTTTTGTTTTCTCAATCGCAATTTACAAACTCATATGAAGTATAAGTTCAGTTTCTTTGTTGATTTCTGCATGTCTTTGAGACTCTACACTAAGATTAGTTTGTGCAAATGGTCCCAATGGATCACTATTTTGTTCTATTTTTTTGAAGTACATGAGTTTTAACCTTTCTAGATTCAGTTTAAAGGTTCTTTTCCCTGAGCTTCACTATCTTTGAATATTGTCTAAAGAATTGTTTGTTTCCAGATGTCGTTTCGATTCCAAAGACAAATGAGGACTTCCGTCTCCTTTATGACACAAAAGGTCGTTTTCGCCTTCATGCCATCACAGGTGATGAGACCAAGGTTTGTATCAATCGGTCCTTGATTTGTTATATTTCCTGCTATTGTCATCTATTATTGGTTAAGTTTCACTGGTATTTTGATCCTGCTGGCTTGGTTGTATTGTCATTTATTGACCTTGTTCCTCTGGAATTGTACTTTTCAGTTTAAGCTCTGCAAAGTTCGGTCTGTCCAGTTTGGCCAAAAGGGTATCCCATACATCAATACCTATGATGGACGCACCATCCGCTACCCTGATCCTCTGATCAAAGCTAACGACACTATCAAGCTTGACCTAGAGAGCAACAAAATTGTTGATTTTATTAAGTTTGATGTTGGAAATGTTGTCATGGTCACCGGAGGAAGAAACAGAGGACGTGTCGGAGTGATTAAGAACCGTGAGAAGCACAAGGGTAGCTTTGAGACAATCCACGTTCAAGATGCTGCTGGACACGAGTTTGCAACTCGTCTGGGCAACGTCTTCACCATCGGTAAAGGAACAAAGCCATGGGTGTCACTTCCAAAGGGCAAGGGTATCAAGTTGTCCATCATCGAGGAAGCTAGGAAGAGGCTTGCTGCCCAAGCTAGTGTCTAAACTTTATGATATCTGGAACTGTTCTTCGTCAAGAATTAATCTGTTTTATTGTTAAACGGGGGCACATTTTTATGTTTATTTTGGATGGTGAGCTAGTATTTTTTGTGGAAAGTAAAATTCCATTAAAATTGAGATGATTGTTTGAACCGGTGCAATTTGGTTAATTAGTTTGATTAATTTGATTTTTTTTGGGATTGCTTGAGAGTGTTGGAACATATCAAGCTAATTTGGTTGTCAAATTTACACCAATAATTAAAATAACTGATTTTATATATCTATATCTATATTTGATTTATATTTTAATAATTAAATCCGTGACTGAGTTGGTGCTTAACTAATTATTGCTATTTGAATTGAAAAAAAATACTCTTATTTTTATATTTAAAATCATAAATAATAATTAGGGTTGAATTTCTTGATGTCAAAATGTTTTTGCATGGGCTAAGTAAGGTATTTAATGTTTTTTTAAGAGACTCGAGTTTAAGTTTAAGTTGTTACATTTTTTTTTGAAAGATAATAACGGGCCTCATTAAAAACTTCCTTCTTATTGAAGGGGGAAAAGAGTGCCCCACTAATTTATTCCATTAAATTTCAAAGTTACATAATAAAAGTGAGAAAACAAACCCTTTCACAAATTACAATGTTCCGGCAAAAGAAGCATCTACTCATCTAATCCCTTGTTTTGCCAATGTATCAGCTTCTATGTTTATAGACCTTGGGATATGACGCAAGGTCATCCCAAATTTCCAAATTACTTCCCTTATTTCACACCGACTGTCTAAGTGCCTGAGGGGGATTGTCCACCCCTTTGATCAAGTCACAGATGCTTTTGCAGTCGCCATTTCTTCGCCCACTTCGATTTGAGGAACAACTCAATCCCTTTCTAAACTGCTAGAAACTCAGTCACCGCCGGGGGAACATTTCCCACATTTTCGTTAAACTGAAACAAGGTCTGAAACAAGGTCCACCGATGCTACCAACCTGTTTCACACGGGAAAAGACCCCGTCCACCTTCAACTTTACGAACCCCTTCGGGGGGATCCCATCGAAAGCGTCCTGGTTTCTTCTTGGACGGTTTGCAGATTGAGATCCCTAGAGGAGGGTCCGCAATCAGGGCTTCCATCGATAACATATGTCCAGGAAATTTTGCTTTCACCCAATAGGCCAGTCAAAAGCGGGAAAGGAGATCAACCTGAATCCAATCAGGAGCTTTATCTCTATACACTGTTTCGTTCCTTGTTAACCAAACCGTCCAAATGATTGCAAATGGGATTAAGGACCACCATTGCCTAGCCTTCCGCGATCCCAAAAAGCTCCAAGCCTCCAAGAACTTTGCTGGGTTATTGTGAAGCACTGCAGACACTCCTACCATATTACAGAATTTACACCAAATTTTCCACACCCCCTGCAATTGAAGAACAAATGTTCTACAGTTTCTGGGAACTCACTGCAAAAAGGACATGAAATATTCTCTGTGTTTAAAACTCCCCTTTTGGCCAATTCTGATTTAACCGGCACCCTACCATGAATAACCTTCCATAGAAACATTTTCACTTTCGGTGGCGCTAGACCCAACCACATTCGATCGTTCCAAAGCTTGTCAACCTGACGAGAAGAAGACACTAGGCTACGGAGGGACTTAACCGAGAATCTGCCATCACCCGTCCCTCCCCAGCTTACCCAATCGCTTCATACATTGTTGGATTTGAAGTTTGTTAGCACCTCCATCAAATCATTCCATTGATGTACCTCCCAGTTAAAAGTGGGTCTCCTTAACGGAATTACCCATCTCCAAACCCCGTCCTCCTCCTTCCCAAAGTCTCGAATAATTGCTTGCTTCTTCACACATAGGGCAAATATTCTAGGGAAAGAGTTTTTCAACAGAACGTTACCTATCCACGTATCGAACTAGAAGCTGATCGTCGCCCCATCCCCTACTTTCAAGAACATGTTCGCCCGAGAGGCATTCCCAACTGCATCGTTTGCGTGAAATGCTTTCGAGATATCACCCCAAATCCACGACGCCTCTTTCTTATTTGCTAATTGGGGAAGGAGGCTCACCCTACTGCCCGGAATTTTAGAGGAAATAACCTTCCTCCAAAGGCAATTAGACTCGTTTCCATACCGCCAACTCCACTTGCATAAGAGCGATCGGTTGAGAGTCTTTACATTTGGGACCCCAAGGCCACCTTTTTCCTTTGAATCACACACTATATCCCAATTAATCCAATGTAATTTCCTATTATCATTGTTGCCACCCCAAAGGAAATTCGAAGTTAAACTATTGATAGAGCTAGCAACTGATTCCGACAACTTAAAAAGTGACATGAAATATATCGGCAAGCTGGTCAACACTGATTTGATGAGAGTCAAACGTCCCCCCATGGACAAGAACTTCGGTTTCCAGCCTGCGAGTCTGGTTTTGAATTTTTTTAAGACCGAGTCCCATAAGCTAACTGAGTTCCTTGTTGCACCAAGTGGCAGTCCCAAATAGTTGGTAGGAAAAGTTCCATAAGAACACCCCACTGCTGCCGCCCAACCCCGAACCTCCTGTTCCTTAATATTTATCCCAAAAATCCTGCTCTTCCTCAAGTTGATTTTTAACTCAGAAGCTAATTCGAATATCCGTAACACTCTTTTCACATTACGAACCTGCAATTCCTGTCCTCCACAGAAAATAAGCAGATCGTCCGCGAACTGCAAATGCGATATATCAATAAAGGATGAGCTATTCTCGATTATGAACCCTTTGAATAACCGGCAGCACACTGCTTTTTTTAGTAGCAAATTAAGTGCTTCCCCAACCAAATTGAACAATAGTGGAGATACCGAACATCCTTGTCTCAGACCACGAGCCATGTTGAACGCTTCAGTCGGCACCCCATTAACCAAGACTGAAATGGACGCCGAGGAAATGCACTGAAGCATCCAACTACACCAAACTTCCGAAAAGCCACACCCCTTGAGGATAACTAGCAAAAACTCCCAACTGACTGAGTCATAGGCTTTTTGGAAATCGATTTTAAATGCAACTCCTGACTTGCCCGATTTCTTCACAAAATCTAATGCCTCATTCGCCACCAACGAACAGTCCAAAATATGCCGCCCCAGAATAAATGCGAATTGAGTATCACCCACTATCGAATCCATAACAAAGCTTAACCTTTTAGCCAGAACTTTCGATAGTAATTTGTACATGCTGCCAACTAAGCTAATTGGCCGATACTCGTCAATAGGTGATGGATTCGTGATCTTCGGTATCAAAGTTATAAATGAATGATTAATCCCAGCTTCAAAATTGCCACCTCCATGAAAATGCTCGAAAAATTTCATAATGTCTCCTTTAAGGGGATCCCGGAATTTCTTGAAGAAATTCAAGTTAAATTCATCCGGCCCCGGGGCTTTGTTTCCGTCGGCACACGAGAGAACTGCCCAGACTTCCTCTTCAGTAAAATTCCCAGTGAGTGACTTTCCCTGATCAGAGCTTAATTTTTGAAAACTCAACTTCAATTCTGATACCTCTAGAGCCTTTCTACAATTGTAACTCTCATAGAAGAATTCACGTACTGCCTCTTTAATTACCTTCGGATCAGTGAGTGACTCCCCATTAACTTCAATATTGTGAATAGCATTCGATCTTCTCCTCCCCGACGCTACTAGGTGGAAGAATCGAGTGTTTCTGTCACCCTGAAAATGCCAGTTCAATCTTGATTTCTGAAGCCACTGAAGTTCCTCCTTCCTGTACTTATCCCATAACTTACTCCTAAGAGAGCAAAGTGTTTTGAAGAGCTTAGGACTGCCATTCCCAGATTGAAACTTTACTTCTAGTGCCGAGATTTTCTTCTCCAGAACTTCAATATGAGATTTCGCGTTATTGCCAAGCTTCCCACACCACTCATTCACTGCCAATTTTGTCCTCTTGATAATGCTCCTAATTTTTCCTTTCCTGTTTTCCATCTTCAAATTCTTAATTGCTCCCAGGACTACCTCCTCAAAACCCTCTTCAAGAAACCACAAATTAAAAAATTTAAAAGGCTTAGGACCCAGTTTTTCGAATCCACAGTAAGCAAGATAGGATTGTGATCCGAGAGTGATTTCGGCATCAATTTCTGAATAAGAGAGGGAAATTCCAGACTGAAATTTGCAGACACTAGGAACCTGTCCAGTCTAATGAAAGTCGGTTCCTCTCTATGATTACTCCAGGTAAACTTCCCCCTATTAACGGTAAATCCACCAAACTGGCATTTCCCACGAACGCGTTGAAAGACAAAATCATAGCCTTGTTGATCGAAAGACCAATTTTCTCCTCCTCATCCAGGAAGAGATTAAAGTCTCCTCCTAAGCACCAGGGAATCTGCCATTGGTTTAAAAAATGAAGCAATTCTGCTAGAAAACCTTCTTTTTCACCATCGCATGCAGGACCATAAATATTCACCATACCACTCTGGAAATTCGACTCTTTGAACTGCCCAATGATTGCTATGTACCTTGGTTGAATGATCGTTCTAGAGACCTCAAAAAAACTATTGTCCCATAAACTTATTAAGCCACCAGCCGTTCCTGCAGCAGGGGAAATTGCGAAACTGAAATTCCCACCCCCGCCGATCTTTCTCACCTCTGTCATTTTCATCTTTTCCAATTTCATCTCCTGAAGGAAGACAAAATTCGCCTTGCACCTCCTCCCTAAATCCCAAATTGCTTTCTTCTTTTCCTTTTTCCTTAATCCCCGAATATTTCATGATAACACATATAACTTCATAAGGGAAAATGATAAAACCCAGTGCAGTAAACCTTACAATACCTGATGTAATTCCTTCTCCATTTCACACACTATGTCGATCACCGCTTGTCTACCCCCTTTGAAAGAAACTTCAAGTATATTACAAATTTCCCAGACAGATTCCGCCTCGAGCCCTATTGTCGTTGATTCGCCCCCTATCCTATTTTCCTCGCCTGAAGGTGAAGACCTTCCTTCCAGTGCCCCTCTCACTACCTGCCTTACTTTCCTTCTTGACCCTGCTCTAAAAAGCCCATTTGCTTTGATGCCTCCTTGGTTCTTATCTTCAATATGGTAAATGCCGAAAGAAGGGGGATGGGAGAAAATGGAATGAAACCGACCGGCCCTTTCAAAACTGTCTGACACCCACTCCTTGGAGTTTGAAATAGAACCACCATTATTCTCCTTATTCTCACAAGTGTCATTCTTGGACTCTACAGGAGACACCTGGATCTGACCAGCCCCATCAAGAGTGTTGGACCCTTCCCAGCCCCCTCCAGCAGGCTCACCTTCCACTGGGTCATTAGGTTTTGTCACACAACCCAAGCCCACCTCATTCTCATTGGCCCGAACGCGTGAGTTAATCCCCTCTCCATCAGTCGTCGAAGATAAAACGACCACATTTGGAATGTCAGTATTTTCAGGAGCCATATTAACAACGTGGTTATTATCGGACTTGTTGGAATCTGAGCGCGCCGTTTCCCTAATCCCAAGATCTGACTTCTCATTTTCCACGTGGAACGACTTTTCAGTGCCTCCTACCTCTTTCTTACTGATTTCATCCTCCGCCTCATGACCGCCGCCCGTCGAGTCACCCGACACTGAGTCAGACCATTCATCCGCGAACTTAACGTTATCACCGTCGCTGTCATCCCCTGGAAAAGATGTGGGTAGTTTTCCTTTTTTTCACCTTTATTCTAAACGGAAAACCCATAGAGGAGATTCTGATAGAGTCCGGAATTGTCTCCCAACTCGCCGTTCTCATGATAAAACACGCCATGTCTAACATGTCCTTGTGTTTTGTAGCTGTATCCGTACTCACAAAACGACCCCATCTATTCCCCAGAGCTTCAAAGAACGACTCATGCCAGCATAGTAATGGAATGCCATACAGGCACACTGAGACAAAATACATAGGAACTGCATCAACCAACAATGGTTCGATATGATCGAACCAGTAACATAATTCTTCCTTCTTATTATTTCAAGCCTCCTCTATTTCCATGATATTCTCGAATATCAAAGCACAAGACTCCTCATCCACCCCCAGCTAACCACCTTTGATTCAATTCCATCGTTCAATAAAGCTCTTTGAACAAAATCCAGTTCGAATTGCTCCTTAACCATGCCCGTCAGACAACACTTTAACCATTCGGTGTCCTTAATTGGAATTTTGAAATCACACAAAGGTGACCTATGCTTATCATCTTCCTCTTTGCCGTTGTTTAAAAGCACGTCTTTGTAGGATTTCTTGGGCGCCGCAGCGGGTTCCCTACCCCCAACCGTTTCCTTAGGAGGCACCCACTCCTTTCTCCCAGAAGTAGGAACCTCTCTCCCCAGTGGTGGCTTAGGCTTCATCCCTACTGGAAAACCTCTGGGAAACCTTGCCTGAGAGACTCTGACCACCAGACCATCCATCTTCGATTTGTCCAGATTAGCAATAGTACGATCCATCGCCGTCTTCGAAGCCATGGTGACGAACGCGAAAGTCAAGTCTTTGTATTTAGACTTGTTGTTGATTGCTGGAATAAACACCATGATTACCTTGCCTTGGTACATAAAGAGTTCCCTCAAAGCAACCCTTGATACACGTTTGCTCAAGTTATCCACAAAAATTGTCCACTCTTCATTCTTCTCCGTATATCCTGGCCGGAAGTCTCCGTTGACCGCCAAAAACCCTTTGTCTCTTCTCTCCATTTCGCCCCAATTGGTTAATGGGTAATATGTTATTTTGTAAGTTGTTACATTTTGAAAGGGCTAAAAATTTGTATAAACCGAAAAGGTTATATTTTTTAAAATTGATATTAATCTTCAAAATCATTTGAATTTTTATGTAAAAAATTTATAGATCTAAGTTAACAATTTGAATAATATATCCAAATACATTCCTTCTTGATTCAAAGAAATTGTTATAGCTCCGACAAATAAAGTAAATATAATCAATATAAGCATAGAAAATAGCAAAATATTATCTAATTTACGAGGGTAAAAAAGACATTTTATAGCCAAAATTAGTAATAAGAGCCTTGTTTAACATTACCACAAATTGTATATGGTTTTTCGTTTTTATTCATTGTTAATAAAAGAAATAAACGGAAATTCATGTTTTTTGATTTTTTTATAAATGAAGAATGAGACTTTAAGAATAAAATTTTTTTGTCCCTTTTCGGTGCCTTTTCAGTGTCGTTATTTATGTCCCTACACTAATAATAGGTTTAGAGTTTAGGGTTTAAGAAATTTAAGATAGGCTGTAGAGTTTAGAATTTAGGGTTAAGGCTTGAAATTTAATTTTTTAGTGTTGGAACATAAAAAGGGGCACTAAAAAGGGCATAAAATTTTTATCCGAAATTTTACTATAAGATGTTTCGTTAAAATATTTTTTTAAACCTAATTGAAATGAAAGAGTACACTACCTAGTAAACAGGGGTGGAATACCTAGGGTTAAAGGTAAAAATCTCCTGCCCCTAACCATGCCTCCTTCTATGTCTCATGCCTAAAAATACTTAAAAATTAAATCTTGTCCCATAACCCTAATTTTCATATCCTAAACCTCAAACCCTAAATTCTAAAAAATACACCCTACCCCTAATTACCTACACCCTAACCCTAAGCCCCAACCTTAAACCCCAAACTCTAAACCCTAACCCACTATTTTAAAATAGGAGCACAAATGGGGGCATACTTTAGGGGCAATTGATTTCCATCAAAAAAAAACTTTACTATAAGTTATTATTGCAAAAATGATGAATACAACCAACTGTCATTAAAAATTTCATCTTTGGACCAAAAATAAACAGGGGTGGAATACCTAGTAAAAACGATTTATACTAAAAAATTGTGAGTATACAAGTCAACTGCTGTCTGGTCTTGAGAATTCTGTGACAAAACACTGAACACTTCCTTAGGTTTATCTCCGACTGATTGACCTTTCTCTTTTTCTGTTTCCTCAGAGCTTCCGTTGTTGCTGTTATTGCTCTCCGTAGATATGGTGGCATCAGAATCTCCCGATCCTTCCTCCGGCAAACACCCTTTTCCTAAATTGTTCCCTTTCTGGAGAAAATCAAAGAAACCCAACCAAGATTCAGCACCATGGGCGAGACTTTACCAAAGGTTTACACTTGAAGAGCTCCGCGTCGCAACCCAAAACTTCGGGTTGAATTTTGGTAAAGGTGGCTTTTCTTATGTTTACAAAGGTTTCATCAACGGCGGCTTCAAGGAAAGGGTTGTTGTCAAGATGTATCCTTCACTCAATGGCCACCAGTTTTTTCTTAGAGAGATGGAATTGCCATCAAAAAAGAGGGATCACCCCAATATCCTCTCTATCATCGGCTACTGCATCGACGGACCCCATAGATATGTTGTGTCTGAATATATGCCCCACAGAGATCTCCATGGTCAACTTCATGGCAAAACCGATTCAAAGACGCTATTATCTTGGAGAAAAAGGCTTGAAATTTGCATCGGAGCTGCTCGTGGATTGGAGTTCTTACATTCAGGTACACCCTCGATCATCCACAGGGATATTAAATCTTCCAACATTCTTCTCGACAAGAACTGGTTTCCAAGGATTTCGGACTTTGAGATCTCCAGATCTGTGCCGACAAGCTTGTCGGAATCAGACAGTCATGTCAGCACCGGTGTCGCAGGCACTATGGGGTATTTAGACCCTGAACTTTTAGGGACCGGTCATGTCACTATGAAATCCGATGTTTATAGTTTTGGGGTTGTGCTGTTTGAGGTATTGTCTGCAAGAAACCCCGTGGACAGAACCATACTGGAGGAGCAAGGTATAAACGCAACGCAATGGTGGAGACAGTGCGTTGAAGATGACAGGGTTGGTGAAATCCTTGATCCTCGTATGAAGGATGAGGTTGCAGCAGAGTGTCTTAGAGCATACGCCGATATAGCGTACAAGTGCTCCAACGAACGAGGAAGTGAAAGACCGACGATGGCGGATGTCGTGAAAAGGCTTGAGCTGATATTGTTGTTCCAGGAGTGTATTCAAGCTGATGTACCTTTCTCACCATCTTGGCTAAGTTGTATTGTGCCTCCCCCTAAGAAGAGTACTCTACCTCCCCTAAAGAAGAATGAGCCTTTGTTCGAGATTGAGTTCCGAGACTCGGACATCTCGGTATCTGATTACGACTCCGATGAACTACTTCGTGATTGAAAAGTTTCTGCATTTTTGCCTAGAAATGGTGAGAGTGTCAATAATTATGTTAGTGATTTACATCAGCCATTTATCCTTTTCCTATAAAATGGTGATTGCCCTTTAATTACATTGAGACTATGCTTATGGGGTTCTGTTCTTCTACCTGCAATCATTTTTATCACTTATTTTGCAATCAGCACTAAGCAGTTAATACCTTCTTGGCTTCTTCCACTTATATGATAGATATATTGCAATTTGACTAAAAATCTCTTTGATATGCAAAACAATATATAACCATGGAAGTTGCATCCTCATTTTCGAATCTACAAAGCATCAATACATACATACATATACACATATATTGTTAAATGCATTTACCAACCAGTTCCACATATGAATCTTTGATTTGAGACAACTCCTTTGCTTCAAATTCAATTCTTCCTCAATTTTCAAATCAACAATTTAACATGGAACAAAGTTACAGTAACCAAATGGTGAAATATGTATTACTACTTTGTTTTCCAAACCCACATTTCAAGCAATATAGAAATCAAACATATCAACATCCAAGAAATCATGTATCATATCCATTGGAACATTTTCTTTTTCAAAAGCTTAAGGGGAAGAAAAATTGAATGTGGTGGAACATAACATGAAAACACACCCAATTCAACCCATGAGAAGAGAAGAACTCAACCAAAAAAAGAAAGAAGAAACGAACAAAACATATAGATTATTATCAAGATGTATAGAATAACTAAACCGAGACTGAGAAATATACCCAAAACCAAACGTATCTAGTATCTTTTGGGCATTATAAAGAAGAAAAAAGCTACCATCACAGAGCAACCAGAATGGCTTGTCAAGTCATAGTTCTATAAAAATGATAGCCACTACCTAATTAAATGGACATGGAATATATGGTTCTCTACAAGTTCAAATGTAACAAAGGTTTCATAGCTTTAGACAATGACATCACCGAAAGAGGATCCTTAAATTGCTTGCTCAATAGCTGGGCGACAATCTGTATGCAATGCAATGCATCCTTACCCCATCTTCACAGGCCAATAAAATTCATTAGGGCGCTGAATAACGCAGAAGCAAGGCCTGATACTATCCACATCAACAATGGGTCATCTCGAAGGAACATGAGAAACATGGTCCCTATAAATGCATAACCAGTGGCATGAACTGACACAGTGCGCATCATGCTTATCATCGCTCGAGGGTAACGGCCAAATGGTAAGGTGTTTGGCCGGATGTTGCTCAGAGTCAGTCCTGCTAATGAAGAACATAATGCAACAAATGCAAAACCTACAGCAAGGATTCCGAAGATTGTAGTGAAAACTGGTTGGCCGGCAGCAAAAATCTCGCCAACTTGGTAAGCAATGGTTATATTGGCTGGAAATAGTGTCGCAAACAATTCTGAATGTCTTGCTGTTTCATCATCTCTATTGGCTACACCAGGGTCAGGTTGATTATTCAGAGATGCCATTGACCTTTGAGTCTGAGACCTGGCAGCATAATTAAGATGGTGGTTGTTCTCGTCAGGTGAATTTTCAGGCAATGCTAACCGAGTACTAGATACAGTGTGATCTTGGATTGCCCCAACATGGGCAGCTGGATTTTGACGAGATGCTACAGACATTTAGCAGAGTTGTCGACATTGATGTATACACTAGGCCCAGGTGCAGCCGACCCCTGAGAGAGAGTACTGATATTATAATTAGGACTCTCGTCAGGTGAATTTCCAGGCAATGCCAACCGAGCACTAGATAGAGTTCGATATTGGCTAGCTGGATTTTGATGATATGTTAAAGACCTTTGAGGGTAAGAGTAAGACACCAAAGTGGTAGTCATTGATGCATTGAAACTTGCACAATTACTGCCGTGTTTTTTAGTTTTCTTTATCTTCATAGTGCAGATTTTGTGCGTAGCTTGAACATTGAAACTTGGGTGTAAGTTGTTTATTTTTCTCTTCTTTCATGTTTCCTAATCAAAATTTCCCCTTTTGTATTGCATAAACCCTAACGCCTAATTTCCCCTTTTTGATCCAACTTTCAATTCTTACTATGATTGACACTTCTCAGTTATGAAACCGAATTCATGTATTGGTGTATGTGATTTCTCCTTAATAACAGAAACCATCCCATATATACTGCTATATTGAAGATCTCTGTGCACAAAAGTCGAAAATAGTCCAATAATTGAATTGGAGTATAAGAATTATGATGCTCTTTGTTATTGATGGAAGAGTTAAGCTCTTTCGATGTAAAAAATCACCCGAGAATGAAGAACCATGTTTGCTTTCTTATTCTGAAATTTTAGCATCTGTTCATACCAGAAACCTGCTTCCTGTTCCCCTCTTAAGTACTCATATACTGTTTGGATTCGATTCAGAATAAACTTGAACTCGGCTCGATCAAGCTTAGCTCGAGCGATAGAGTTAAGTTCTAGTATCTTAATATCCGACTCAAGTTGTTTGGTAGCATTTTAGTAAACTTGAATTTACTATAATTGAGCATTAGAAATCGCATTCGCTCATGTCAAATTTAGTGTCAAGCTTCTAGCAGAGTTGGCTGTGTGCACTGTAGGCCCTAGAACCCTTATATAAAGTTTAAGATGTATGGTAAACTCTCCGAAAGAGTAGCCTGTATGTGTTATTGTCAAGGGCACAAGACGCCTTAACCCTTGGTGAGTTTAGTGTGTGTGCCTTTCTAGCTATGTACCTGATTAAACGACTCTCGTCCGAAAGGGTTTGAATTGTCTAGTGTGAAGGCGACGCTTACTCCCCTCATGTACAAAGGACCTGAATCTGCCCTCTTTTTCAAGTTTATCAGTGTTGCCTTGTCATTATGTTATATCAAGTGATCATGTTTTTTAGTAGAGCTACTCATTCATTATCGAGTCAAACTCGAGCATTGAGTTGATAATACTATGTCTCATACACTTGTGTTCTGAGTTGATAATGTTTAGTTGCAGATACTTGTGTGCTTGATTTAAGTTTTCAACAATTGAATTTAGTCATCACTCATCACTACTGCACTTGTATGAATGAAACTGATATAATTAGTAATCGATTTGTATATTAGATGTTTTAAAAGTGAATTTTGAGCTCAACCAAGAGTTGTTCTTTACTTAATGATAACTAAATGGTCAAATTTGAGTTTGAATTTGAATGGATTGATTATTTTGATCAAGCCAAGTAAATGCCATATTTACTTATAGATGTGAACTTCATAGCAAAAATGATTAAAAGGCCCTATTATCTTGGCAAAAAAAGGCTTGAAATTTGCTCGTGGATTGGAGTTCTTACATCCAGGTAATCCCTCCATCCATAGGGACAGTAAAACTTCCAACATTCTTCTACACAATAACTGGTTTCCAAGGATTTCGGACTTTGAGATTCCCAAATTGGCCAACAAGCTTGTCAGATTTGGTAGGCATAATTTGATTGAAAAGATGGGATTTAGATTCATTACAGTCTATGTAGTCCTTTATTGATATGATTTCCATGATGCAAAACTAAAATTGATGTGGAAAGGGGAAAGCAAAGCTAATTGCTTCATGGCATTTAACAAATCTCGGCTTTGAATTCCACCATCCCCTTCCTTTTTATCTCCAGCTCCTGCCTCCTAAATTTCTCTTCAGTTGCCTTTTTCTTTTACTAATAAATGGTGATTGCCCTCTAATTTCATTCACCCTATGCTTATGAGTTGCTTAAGCAACGATACCAAGCTCCTTTGGTGGATGACTCTCCCGATAAATTTTTTCTTATAACTTGTTAGTTTAAAATATTCACAGTGGTGTTACATTACTCTTAACTTTCCATTTTCCCCAGTTTATGTCGTGTTCGATACTTGTATTTTGAAATAAATATATCTAATGTAGCTTTTTTTAAACAAGAAAAGAATAATGGATTGTATTCAAAGTCCACAAATAACAAAAACATAAGTACAATAAATTTCAAAGAGTGTGAAAGACATGGGAAACATAACCCTTTATTTTCTAGAAAAATTTGTAGTCTTCTTAATGAAATCCAGCAACGATAAACTTTGAGCAGAAAGCTCAATGAATCAAACATACTTTCCGCTGCAAGTTCTTGACCCATTAACAAACTACCATAAAGGAATAAAAAAAAAGACTTTCGATAGTTTTGTGACTAAAAACATTCGATAATACTTGTTATATGAACAAAAATAAACAAAGGCAGACAAACCTGCAAAAATGCAAATAAACAAACGGTCATATAAGCAAACGAAAAATAGTTAAAAAAGCATATGTAAAATGACTATGATAAAGCAAAACAAAGAGAAAAAACAACAAAACTAAAAAAGAACAAATAATTATTCAACAAAAGAATTTTTTTATTTATATACAATTAACGTTAAAATTAAAAACTAATCGACGATATGAAAGTCATCGTTGAAGACGATTTCAATGAAAAAGAACTCAAAAGAAATTTTTAGAAAATAAACTTATCAGAGAAAATGGAAGTGCCATACTGCCATTGTAGCTTTTAAATACTCTATGCATTACTTTTACTTTGACAAACATCTAATATAGTGTATGTACCTTTAAAATGCCTAACGTTATATTTGTACTTTGATAAAATATTTAATGTGACACTTTATTTATTTTTGTGTATTATCATTTTTTATCCAATGATTTGACACTTACTAATAATATTAACCTAAAAACCATAATGAAATGATTGTTGAGGCAGAAGTATAAATATCACGTTAATACACAAAATATAAAAAAATAGTTAATGAATTATATTAGACATTTTAATAAAGTATATATATCAGGTTGAACATTATGTATCATATTAAACATTCTATTGAAATACAAGCACCATATTAAACATTTTATATAAGTATTACATTAGATATTTTAAATGGAAAATACTTTGATGCACAAGTTTACACAAGCCCTTTAATTTTAGGGTTTAGGGTTTAAGATTTTAGGTTAGGGTTTAGGGGTTTAGTATGTAGGGTATATAATTTAAGGTTTATGGTTAGAATTTAGAGTTTAGGGTTTAGGGCTTAGGGTTTCGGTTTTAGGTTGCTAGGGTTTGTGATTTAAATTTTAAATTTTATAAAAGGGTTGTGTAAAAAAAATTTACACAGTTTGTGCATCAAAATAAAACCCATTTTAAATATATATATATATATATATATATATATATATATTAAATTACACTTGATATTTTGTTAAAGTGCATGTACCAAATGTGATATTACCATAAGAAAAAAATGCAAAAAAGTTTAATTAAACGGAAAACAATATACGGTATAAAAGTAGCTGTATTGTATTTGTATCTTTCGATAGCTAGAAAAAGAATCCGTATCAAATTATATACGGATTGTATATGAACAAAATAGTGCGGATTATATACGGTATATGAAATATCAACGGAGCCCTAAAACCAAGCGCTCCATAAAAGAATCAATTTTTTGGGCTTTGGCGGGTAATTGGTAAAACTCTGCAACACTCCCCATTCTCTACTGTCATCCGGTTTCCAGGTATGGAGAAAGCAAAAAAACAAAACTATTCACTTTTTTTTTGAAGCTGAATACGAACATTTTCGAAAGGAAAAGCTTAAATAAGAAATTTTATTTTAATTTTTGTTTTTTTGGGTTAGAAGCATCTATGTTTTAGTTAAACAATCGGAAAGTGATTGCAGATGCAAATACGTTTTAGTTAAGAGCATCTGTGTTTAAATTCTTATTCTCTTCTGCCATTGGCGGCGGTTCAATGTAAAGCCTTCTATTTATTTCAATGGAAAATTGAAAAATTAAAGTTTTTTTTTGGAAAAAAGCTTATATAATTGCAGGCTGAATATTCTTTTTTTGCCATTTCCATTGCAGGAGAATTGACATCAGTCATCTTTCTGGTTCAATCCATATTTGAAGGTTTTCCCCTAGTATATATGTCATAATAAGAGAAAAGGAATGTTGCTATGAATTAATGGCGTATCTTCACACTCCTTCCTCATGGACGAGTCTTCATTGCATTCGGAGGAACTTCTCAATGAATCTGAGGGATGGAAATAAATTGTTGAGTTGTAAGAGATTCTATGCGATCCGCCCTTCACCGCTTCAAACCATTAAGGTATTGCTAAACAATGTTTTTGTAGGACAAAAAGAATACGAACCTTAGAAGAGGTATTTTTCTTGTTTATTGGCTGCATATGGTCGCAGGTGTCAGGCTGCTTGTTCTTGATCGGAAAACTATGTCAATGCTTTGAATTATAATTGAAGCATTATTATTATTTAAAACACAAAGCCAATTATTGTATCTTCAGTGTTTGAGTTTGACTGTGTCCCTTGAGCAAATTTTGGTTCCGAACCAACTAATGCATGCTTGTACGTACGCTGTTATTACTATAGATTACAATATTTGAGGTTGGCCTTTGAAGCTGTAAAATACCATTTCTAAGATCAATAAACACAGCACAAACTTGTTGCAGCTATAGATTTATGTTTTCTGAACTTGGCCTTTGAAACTGAAGTATAACATATATACAGGAAAATGAGGATGAATAGAATGCCTGGGAACATAAAAAATGATTCAGTTAATAGCATGCATCACACTAATGACTGATGGATGGCAATTGGCTTTTTAGCTTTTGCACTCCTGTTTTTATGTTGTAAGATAGTTTGCATATTCTTTGTAATATCATATGGAGATTACTATTGCCTGATATTATTAATGTACTTCTTCTTTGACAGGGGTACTGTAGTTTATCTGGTAACTTAAATTCTACTTTACCTGGTGATCTTCATGCAACTCCCCATGGGAATGCAGTGATTTCTACAAAGAAGGAACAAATATTTCAACAAGAGGCAGTTCTAGGCAGAGCCAACCTTCGAGAAACTGTGTTGAACGCCAATTCCTCAAATGGTAGAGTAATGCTTATTGATGGCACATCAGTCATTTATAGGGCATACTACAAGCTTCTAGGTAACTGATGTCGATCATGTTTTTTGTTTTATGGAAAAAGGTTTTTATCTTCATCATATTGAAAGTGTTCTTTCTTCTTTTTCTGCTGATAGGTTTATAGGTTTCTCTGTTGCTGCCTGCCTTTTGTTTTTGGTGTCAATGAGTAAATTGTTTCTTAAATTAAAAGGAACAAAACAAAAGGCTTAGACATAGAATTTGTTTCCTAAATGTGTATTATGTGAGAAAGGGGCCATGGTGGCCGGAGATGCAATAAATAATGGTGGTTTGTGTTTGATCGGTGGTTAGAAATTTGTTGTTTGAAGAAGATGAACAAGATATTTTCTAGAGAGAACAATGTGTTTCTCTATATTTTCTTATTACTCTTAATTATTCAAATGTATACAGAGTAAGCCTTTAAATAGGCCGATATAGAGTTCTAATATAACTAAAACTATACTTTTATCTTTAATTTAAATAGTACTTATTCCTAACTTAAATAAGACTTCTATTAAATCTAAACTACTGATTAGGAATAAACTCTAATTACACATTAAATAAAAACTCTAACACTCCTCGTCAACTTACACTCCCCTTCAAGCTCTAACACTTCTCGGATAACTTACACTCCCCCTCAAGATGGTGAGCAAACGTAATAGAGCACCAACTTAGATCTTGGATGTGATGCCCTACTCATATTTCTTCTGCTGAAAAAAAATGCTCCCTATTTTCGAGAGTCTTTGATTTGAAGAGTGAGGACAGAACCATGATGTTCTTGCGCAGCAATTGTTGATGGCATGCAGTTCCTAACTGAAAGGTCTGATGCGAACGATGTAAAAAGTGATCACATGAATCTACACTCCCCCTCAAGCTGGTAGTTACACAGACTAGAGTTCCAGCTTGGATCTTTGATGTAGAATCCCTTGAAAAAATATTATCTAGTTTTTAAGGTTAAACTAGAACCTCTTCTTCTATCTTTTAGGATGGATGGTTAAGATAGAATCAAATAGTTTTTAAGGCTAAACTATAACCTTTTCATCTATCTTTTTGATTGGCTAAGATAGAACCATTAAATAGAGAAGAAAACAACAAAATTAAACGAGTAGAAATTTCTCTAGAGATGTAAGATTCCAACGAGGGAGAAGCCAAGGAACGAGTGTGGCCTAATGATAGCAGCGGAAAAGAAAAAACAATGTGCATCTGAAAAATCAGATCATGGTCAATCTGTTTTTCGAAGTTTGGGGATGGGGTTTGGGCCAGGGAAGGGAGTGGGAACGGGAGAAAGGATGTGAACCGGTCTGGGAATTCGGCTGAGAAGTTGGCGGCTGAGATTCTTTGGTTGGCGGAGAAGATGATTGCTTGTAGGTTTGGGGAAGAAGCTGTCGAGCGGTGGTCATCGGCTTCCAATCTGGCTTCGCTTTCGCTCTTGGCTGAGCCTCGGCTTCAGGGTTCACTGGTTAAGGTTTCGGCATTTTTATTCAAACAAGCAAGGGAAATGGAGCAGGCAGCGGAAGAGACCGGAGAAGGCGACGAACAGAGCCACGGGCAAACGAAGATGAAGATGCTAACGTCGTGGTTGTCATTGCTTTGCGGGGCTAGCAATGGCACCGACATGCCAGTGCTCAGCCTGAGTGAAAGAGCTGAGCTAGAAAAGGTCTTGGAAGAGACCGTAGACACGCTAGAACACGAGGAGCAAGAGCAAGTACTCTCCCTATGGCTCCACCACTTCGCCTATTGCCAAGAGACAAGAGTGTAACACCAGCAAGTGTAGGGGGCAATTTCAACAGGCTTGACAGGCTTTCAAGGGAATAGCAGAAGTATTCAGAGGCTGTATTTCCCAAAAGATAAAACAACACAAGCAGCCACAGAATCAAAAGGCAATGACCCAAAAGTGGACATCTTCCAAAATTGCAGTAGAAAAGGTAGAGATAATCAACATAGCCTTGAGACACACATGGGCTGCTGAGTTTAAGGGAAGAACACTTGGCTCTGTAATCATCTAGATTCGCTAGGCCCTTACAATCTTGTTGACTATTGTTGCTTAAAACAACAATTCCTGAAGACCTAAAGCATGTAATCAAGAAAGCACAAGCTACCAAGAGAAATGAAAGGTTCAAGAAAATGATGTACCTTTTACTCTTGTTCCTAGATGTTGAAACCCAAGTACCCATTAAAGAAACACAATCCAAAAATTTCTTACAAGCACAAAAAAGAAAAGAAAAAAGAAAACAGAGCAAGGATTGTACTAAATCATCACTAAGAAACTTGGAAAGTTTAAAACTTTTTAAAAACTTGGAAGAGAGAAATAAACCCAATATAGGAAGGAACCTAGTGGTGGTGTTAAAGCAGTTTTCCCTGGAAAATTTCCTGGATTCCTGTTTAAAATCTGGAATTCTGAATTTGAAGAAGATGCACATCCAATCATGATTCCACGATGTTGATTCTTAAGTCGCAACAATAACGCTCCGACCTTTACGTAGTTCACCCAGTTGAAATGAGCATATAAAACTCTCTAAACTATTTAGAAGGGAATTAGCATAAAAAACTCTATAAACTATTTAGAAGGTTTTTTCAAAAAGCCAAAATCAAAATCAAGGATGCAATAACCATGAGAAGGTAGCAAGCATCTCTGATGAAAGCAGGTTTGTTGACATGGACTCTTTTATGGTGTACCAAAGTGCTTATGGTTCCAACCACAACACATGTTACAAAGAAAGCACCTCCCAGAACTGTATTCAGGCCAATATCTTGAGTTCCACTGTCCATGAAGGAGACTATGCTGGAGAACACATCTGGGGCGCCATTGTCAAGTTGGTTATTAGGTCTCCCAGTGAGTTGCCCCAGGCCAGGACTGTGAGGCCGAGGATCGAGTGGTTGACTCCGAGTATGTAGCCGATTGAAATCAATAGGCCGACTAGCTCTTGAGCTATAATGTAACTCCAAATCACACTCATCAAGAACCCTCCCGCTAGCCACGAGAGCAAACACTTGTTCGGCTGGCCGCGGGCTCGATTTCTCGGTTGTCAGATATGCAACAACACCTAAACTGGTTCCAACCACGACCCCGGTTCCGTAAACCACCAGGCCTGAATTGAAGTTGAGACTCAGCTTGACATTGTCATCTTGAAGATCCCAAAGTATGGATAAGAGAATCGGTGCCAATGTGATCGAAACAACCGCAATTGGCTTAGACCATCTATCTTGGCAAGCAATTGGAATTGTCAATCTCCTAGGTAAATAAAGGGGCATCTCAAGGATCCAGAGTAACAATTTAAAACTACTTGATGTTCTTAAACAAAACCAACATTTCCCGGATTCAGCTCCTTTTCCATCATCCTCCAGATTCCCAACCTCCAAACAATCAATCTCTACTTTCTCGACTCCATCCAACATCGGTGCACTCAAACCGCTGTTGTTACTCGAATCAGAATCCATGCTGTCCATGCCACCAGAGTTGCAAAAAACATATATGACATAAACAAGGATAACATAAACGACATACATGGAAGAAGATGAACATGATATTTTCTAGAGAGAACAATGTGTTTCTCTATATTTTCTTATTACTCTTAATTATTCAAATGTATACAGAGTAAGCCTTTAAATAGGCTGATATAGAGTTCTAATATAACTAAAACTATACTTTTATCTTTAATTTAAATAGTACTTATTCCTAACTTAAATAAGACTTCTATTAAATCTAAATTACTGATTAGGAATAAACTCTAATTACACATTAAATAAAAACTCTAACACTCCTCGTCAACTTACACCCCCCCTCAAGCTCTAACACTTCTCGGATAACTTACATATTAGTCATAGTAGCTACCTTCCAACATAGTTACGCTTCTATAGTGCGTAAAACTGGGTTCTATAAATTTCTTATACAGGTTATTTATCATGTGTGTCATAATCATATGTTAGTGACACTGATGTTACTTCATTTTCCCCATGTTTTCATGTATGGTTGGGAGTAGCGAAACTGCACCATGGGTACCTATCGCATGCTGATGGCAATGCCGACTGGGTTTTAACTATATTTACAGCTTTATCTCTTGTAAGTTATCTAAATATAATTAAGGGAATTACTTTGCTACTCTTTCTATTGTATTTACGCTGATAGCATTCATTTGATATTAGTCTAATTGTTGGCTGCTATCATTTTTTGCTTATCACCGGTAACAGATTACATGGTGGAATTATGTAACTGCTAATGTATGCATTTTTTTCATAATGAAAATACTTGATTCTTTGATAAACTATTAGAAGTGGCATGACTCCTGTTGTTTGGAAAGTAACAAAATCTTGAAATTTCTATATACTTGTTCTGAACCTTTAAAGATATTAATTTTCAATATATATATATATATTGGTTAAGGCATTTCTGATTATTTCTGTCTTGCAGATAATTGATGTTCTGGAATTTGTTCCTTCTCATGTAGCGGTATGTATGCTTTTTTATTTTTGTTTTTAGTTTTCTTTTGGTCTTTCTCAATAACACTTCTAGATATGCTTGTTTGTTTATTTCCCCATTGTATAGATTCTTTTAGCTATAAAAATTGTCCTTTTTTTAGCTTTATAATTTTCCAGTTACACCTTGTTTCTTACACATGTTCACCCTTTCTCATGCAGGTGGCGTTTGACCATGATGGTAAGATTTAGATTTCAGTAATATTAATTTTCCTTATGTTAATTCATAATCCTTATATGTGTTACTATTTAAATAAATCCTTAAGCTTTTGGAAATGGATTCTAAACAAAACTGATTTTAACTAGTGACACCCCTGGTGCCCTAGGGAACATTTTCCATACTCCACTTTTGTTTCATATACACTCCCGTTGATGGTAGGAGTGTTCATGTTAAGGTCATGGGGAGAAACCTAAACTGGACTAATCAAATTGGACCGAGTTAATCATGATACCTACAAACCCAACCAAAAGAGTGAAAATTGGTTCAGTTACCACTGTTCTTGAAGATTCCAATATTATGATAAAGCATTTATTGTTTTATTTCATAATTTATACCAAAAAACTTGTGACAAAATTTTGTGATTTGAGTTTCATTCAGGTCAACCATGTTTTAATAACATAACTAAATCAAATGGAGTAGAGAAGAATCAAATAGCTTTGAAGTGACCTATCCAACCTTAAATATTTTGTTTCTGTTACACTTGCCCCATTTCTTCCCTTCATTGAGGAATCCAAATTTAAACAATCTAAATTGTAGGTTCCGTTGAACTATCGGACACCATTATATTCATTATTACTTTACCATAAGACGTGTTCAGTGCCCTAAGCAATCCTGTTGATCATCTTTATTACAACCATATATGGCAAACTCTCTGATATGTACTTATGCCTGCTATTAACTTTACCTTCTTTTTCTTTCCTTTCCTTTTTGTGTGTGTGATATCACATGCTTTGTAGGGTTAGCTTTAAATCAATATCCGTTTAAATATGTAAATTATCAGTTATACTTTCTTTATTACCATTTATTTATCCATGGAACATTTTTTCCCTTCATTTTGCCATAATGCCATGTAAGCCTATATTTCCTACGGGGATTCTGAAATGATTGATTTTCATAGTTTAACAGAAATATATTGCCTAGTGCAGTGCCTCTCTTGCTAGGAGAATCCTCAACAATTCATTTTTCTTTTAGTTGTGCAACAGGCTTGTTCATTGATTTTTTATCCATGACTTCTGAAGTACTCGAAAAACATTGGTTCTCGACTTCTCGTAATAGAAAATCAACTTCAAATCAGTCTCAATGTTGAACAAAGTTGTGGGCTGTTAATTTTGTTGAGCTATATATATTTTTCTACATGTATCTACCATGCTTTCATGCACACATCTACATAGGTATGCAGCTTGTCCTCAATTTCAGATTCTGGGCTACTTGGAGATGTGATCTGTTTAGAAACCCTGGCTAATATTTGATACTTTGGAGAAATTTAGTTTTCAAATGTGTTTTTTAGTGATTGTTGATCTGGTTTGTATAGAAGTTCTCATGCTTGTTCCAAGTCATTGATGCAAGGTGTTACAAAGTATATTTCTAGTTCAAAAACGTTATCTTATCTCTCAATCTCACACTCCCTCTCTCTCACCATTTAGCATGTTGATATCAAGGGATGTGGAAGTCATTCACCAGCCCTTTGCTTGAAAGCTCCCATTAGTTCTTAACATTTTTCTATTGAGCAAAGACAATTCATTTTTTGAGCTTGTTTTTGTGTCTATAAGCTCTTTTTATGTGAAATAAACCTTTGGATGCTTATTTCATATGTAGTGTGAAAGTCCTTTAGTTGAATTTAAAAAGTGTCTTTGTATCAAGATCTAAAACTCTTTCCAATCGTAGCTTCTTTGCCTGAGAAATACTTGCAAATGTTGAAATTAGTTTGAACTTTTGATTTAATAAAAGAGGTAGAGATTTTTTTCAAGACGAGTTTTCTGTTTGTGCACAAAACATTGTTTGAGGACATCGATGAAATCTAATAGTCTTGTTCATTGAAGTTTCACTAACTTCTGTAGCATCTCTGTGTTGCCCATATGGTCTTAATGAAACCTTTTGATGCTATAATGCTATTTGAAACTATTGTGGATTGCTATGCACAACTAAATTAGTTTTATTTTTGGGCAATTTATGCTCTTTATGTGCTGGGTACGGTCATCTGGTGCGATGATCCCTTTTGTAGTCAGTAGCAATAGCATGGAGATCCGTGGATTCTGAAGCTCTTCCTTCAAACAATTAATTTTAATAAAAAGACCTCTTCTTTTCAGGAATTCCATTTGGTCATACATCTATTTCTTCAAAAGAAAATGTCATGGGGAAAGGTATGCTTTTTGATGCAGATTTATTCTATTGTGTGGTCAAGTTGCTGACGTAGACTGATCTCTAGGAAATCAATCACAAAATTTGGAATAGTATGAGTTAGTAAACCTGGATGATTAAGGTGAAGTCATGTGTGTTTGTGTTTACACGTATATGCACAAGCGCTCACACATATTACATTTGTGTATAGATGGTACTAAAGGCCAGATATTCCATGTAAAAAACAAGAGAAGATCTTAAAGTCCTCACTTCTTTCAGATTGAGAGGGTGTTTGCATGTGCTTATTTGTTTTAAGTGATAATTTTTGAAGTCCAATATGCGTATCATACCCCTTGCATCAACAAATATGAATGGATTATAGTTGTCCAACACATCCGTAATTTTCTTGACTATACTGGATAATAACCCCCACTTTTCTTTTTATTTTCAAATATAAATACCAATAATGCTACTCCAGTGACCTTCTCACTCTCTTGATATCTTCTGTGTTAAAAGTCCTGTCAGTTACTTTTGCTATGTTTCTGCTTCTGCTTCACTAGCATTCATTGGAAACCTTGTTTCCAATGAGTTTGCTGTTATCTTTTTACAGGTTCCTTGCTACCTGTTTATCCATAAAAAAAAACTAGTGGTTCATTTAAATTTAGTTATTCAGAAAGCAACACATAATGGTCAATACTACAATGGCCTTAACTTTTATCTTTAGGAGGTTTCATCACATCAGAATTCAGATTTTTTTAGTTGAAGATTGCTATGACTGACTTGGAGAAAGACTTCAAGAAGTATGAATTTCTTGATTGAGATGAATAGACAGAGCAATCCTTGCTTAGTTTAATAAAGAATAAAATAAAAGTATGCATATATCTAAAAAATGTCTTCTAATTATCAAATTTATGTGAAAGTGAGGAAAGAGCAGCGACCATTTTAACTAATCATGTGACTGTTATATACATAATTGATGGATTGGGGTCATTTATGATGTTTAGGCATAGCCGTAGATATCTTGATTGTGTGCAATTGCATTTTCTATAGAGACAATATATGAGCTTCTGTAGATACCCGAAACTAAGTCACTAGATCTGCCTTTCTAAGCCACCGTTACTTGGTCAATAACTTTTAGGCCTAAAGTAGTTCTGGGCAGGCCTTTTTCTAATTGTATTGCTAGCTTTATAATAGACTTATTTTTTATGAGAAGCTTTAACTGATATCAAATGTTTTCATATTTGGTTGTTGGCTTCAATGCTTTATCTTTGTATCATTTTTGAGTGGCCTGCAATTTGGTCCTTTTTCCCCATTGCATCGATTCATTTTGCTCTTGTTAAGTCTGTTTTGACTTTTAAGTATTAATTTTAGAATTTGCAAGTAATGAAGCATACATTGTATTATGCCACTTTTTGGCCGGAAATATACATTTTTTGTCTGAGTCAATGTCTAAAAATGTACTATTGATTTTTTGAAGGCTTAAATTTCCGTCATACTATGTTCCCTTCATACAAGAGCAACCGCTCTCCTACACCTGATACCATAGTGCAGGGACTTCAATTTTTGAAGGCATCCATCAAAGCTATGTCCGTTAAGGTGATTGAGGTAAATCATCAGACACCAGAGATGCTTATGATTTGGTTGATCAATGTGCCATTTAGCTAGTAATTAAGAATTTAATCTAAGGTAGGTACCTGGGGTAGAAGCTGATGACGTTATTGGAACACTGGCTGCAAGGAGTGTTGATGCAGGGTTTAAGGTGATTTTCTTTAGATTCCGTTGAGAAAACACTTGCATGCCCTTTGATGTGGTTATTGGACTTTTGGCTTTATTTGGAGCAAAAAAGATTTCACTAGTTCAAAGTTACTTCCTTTCACATGTGACAATTCAGAGCTCAATTTATTTGGTGATATCACAATTCACAATTACTATTAGCATTTGTGATTAAAAAGAACTTACAATATCAAAATTAGTAACCTATTTCATTGAACATGCTTCTCTTATTCTAATCAGGTAAAGGCAAAGTTACCTGCTGTTGGAGCAATGTGAGAGTTTACTGTTTTAAAAGTTTGAAGTGGGCTGTCTCTTTTTGACTTTCTGTTTACTTGATAGTTAGTGTCCCTCTGCTAATAGCTTTTGTTTGGAGGTGCCATATGAAATAAATAGGAACTCAGATTTACTCGGATAATCTATGCATCAATGGTTTATGGTATCAAAGTTTGTTCAGTAAAAAATTCGAATTACATTCATGATGCAAATTAAAAAAAAATTAAGTTTCAAACTAACTCTTGAAGTTATATAAACAATTAACGATGATCAAGCAATAAATTTTTTAAATGGATGAAATGATTAATGAGACAACATCAATGACAATTTTC
Organism: Hibiscus trionum; assembly: GCA_030270665.1. Classification (NCBI taxonomy): domain Eukaryota; kingdom Viridiplantae; phylum Streptophyta; class Magnoliopsida; order Malvales; family Malvaceae; genus Hibiscus; species Hibiscus trionum. The sequence goes on from BSYR01000016.1 coordinate 6,680,097, forward strand.
TTTTCTCTAAATTCTTTGCCCATCTATGTGTGAGGAAAGAGGTAAAGCTTATATATTGCAATGGAATAGGAAGAAAGCATTATCTTATAGATAGCTGGGGCGAAGCCAATGGGCTTTAATTTTTGTAGATAAAATTGCTCATAAGATTTGACTATGTATTATGCATCCTAGAAATCACTTTATTAAGTATTTCTATAATTTATTGTTTATACCCAAGGACACATAATGTTAGTTTTGTATAAATATTCAGGATACTGATTGCTTTTAGCATTTTCCCTTTCTGATCAGGTGTTTTTTCCTGACAGGTTCGAGTTGTCTCCCCTGACAAGGATTTCTTTCAGATACTATGTCCTTCATTACGCCTACTACGAATTGCACCACGTGGACATGAGTTAGTATACATTCTTTGGAGCATTATCATTCTTAACCTCAATTGAAAATGGGTTATAACGTCCTTGCTTTTCATATAGTAGGCAACTTGATTATTTCTCTGTATGCACATTTTCCAAATGTGTCTCTGTATGTGTCTGCTTCTTTTGTATAAAATTGCCCGTCAATTTTTTATGTATGCGCAGCCTTATTAATTATGACTCTGAATGCAGTATTTGAATTCATGGATGTTGATATATTCGGCTTACCCTTGTCATTTGACTATTTTACTACTGAATATAGTGGAATCTCCAATTTGGGACAGTTAATATCCAAATAATCGTCTCATCAATTTTTTTCACTTTCATTGTAAGGTTATGATGATGTTATAGTAATAAAGCTTTTGCAGCTGATTCGGATGATTCTCCGGATTCTCGTATCGCCCTAGACAAATAAGTGCTATCTATCGGCTTTTGCTAACGTGAGCCCCTTTCCAGAAAAGGCTTTTGTCCCAGTCCCGTCTCAGGCCCTATCCCTTCCCTATTACCCTTTACCGTCTACAGTCTCAGGCCCTATCCCCCCGCCTAATTACGTCAGATACTTGATAGAGTCCTGCTTGTGAATCGGGGTTCTCAATAGAGGAGAGCAAGACGATAGATGGAAAGAAGACTTAAGTAAGATGGCTTGTGATGTGCCAGAGCTTAGAGGGGTCGGCGCCAACAACGGCTGCCTTTACTCGACAGTACACGTTCGCTTCGCTCACTAAAAACAAGCAAGGGATACAACCAGCTTTCGCTTCCTTGTGCAGAGCTTCCCTTCCTAAAAAATTAGAAGTTTGGTTTTTTAAGTGGTTTAGGTTCGTTAATTATATGCTGAAAAAGAGTTAGGAATTAGATGCCCACATCAAGATAATTCATTTGAGACCAAAGCTATTTGGGTCTATAATAGTAAAATTTGATGTGCATCACTATCTTATACATCTTGTTTCACCTGCACAGTATTCATTATAGAGTAGGTTTCTCTGTATCACACACTGGTTATTTCTTTCAGTTGTGTAGATTTATGATTTGATGGTTAGTAAGTAATCGTATTGAGAAGTGGAACTCAAATTTACTGGTATGTTCAAAATTGTGAAACGTTTAGATATTAGTTATGGTGGTTTCTTCTGCTTATGTAACTAAGTTTGTTTTACCTTTATGTTCTAGATATTCCTCCTTGTTCTCAAGGATCTGAGATTTTCATTTTATTGCTTCACTTTACCAGGATGGTTTCTTTTGGACTGGAGGATTTCTCAAAAAGATATGGAGATCTGAAACCTTCTCAGTTTGTTGATCTAGTCTCTCTTGTGGGTGACAGATGTGATAATATTCCAGGTTGTCATAATATTAGTTTCAAATACTCAGTAAAATAAGAAAGGATATATTCACCACACTTTCTCGAGTAGTTTTTATTGTTTCTTTAAATTACTTCAACTTAGTTCTTTTATCTTACCATCTGCAGAAGCTATACATTTTCTATTTATGATATCAAACATTTCCTGTTTTAAGTTTCTTGTCAACTTTGCACCATCTCTTGGCTAAGCTATGTTTCATGTAAGGGTGTGGAAGTACAAAAACTGAATATGTGATATGAGGTGGAGAGGAGGATTGGGACATACCTTGGACTTGAGGAGTGGGATGTATGGGGTAGGGAATAGGACGTTACACTTGGGAAATAACTGGGGAGAAGTGAGAAGCGAGAACTAGGATCTGGAATCAGAGCTTGAAACCCATGAGAGAGATGAGGAGCTATGGGAAGTTTTTACTTCCTAAATGAGGTTTGGTTTTATAAACCATGAGGTACTCATCTAGCTTTATACTAAAGAGAACTATATTTTAGGGCTATTGGCTGGTATGTAATTAGTAATTACAAAACAAATCAAAGAGATGATGCCGTGTGCGGAATGACTTATTGAACCCAAGTCAATTTATGTCACCCCAAGAACATGAAATTAATTTAGGAGTGACCATTCCACTTGTCATGGGGTTAAACTGCTTTCTTGTATGAGATAGAGGTATTTGCTAGAGACCTTGTGAAATAAGAGTAAATTGGCAAATGTAATTGACAAAAAAAACATATTCACATCTTCAATTGTATCCGACAGATCAAGACTTTACCTGATTGTAGAAATATGTATTTTCTGTACATTGGATGAACCTTTTTCATACTCTTAAGTCCTTGGTCATTCAATAGAAAAGTTTAGTGGCATAGGTTCGTTGTTGTTTGAGACTTTGGATAGTACTTCTCTGTTTATTTGGAAGTGGGGGTCCTATTTATTTTGGTTCAGCTAGATTCTATGTGATGATCATGCCTTCATCATGATAGCTAGTTAGTATTACAGTATGCAAGAAGTATAAAAAGAGGAAATGAAGTCCATATTGTTTATTAACTGCTTTGGCCTTAAGTGAAATACATATAAAAGTTGGTTTCCAGAAAGACAAAAACCATAGCATAAGTCTGACTTATCTGATAGTGGTGGAACCGTTATGTGAATTGAAAGAGATGATTAGTTGCTGAAACTAATTGCACTATCTCGTCTTTTCGTATTTTCGTAATTATGAGAATTGAACCGTATGTTTCTGGAATTCTGGATGCAACATGTATAGCAGCTGTTATTCAGTGCAATTGTGTTTAGATCAAGTTTAGAGTGAGTTGGAGTGGTTTGTTTTTTCCTGATATTTTTTTCTACACTACTTTATCTTGAAGATTGGGTTCTTTCAACATTAAGATAAGCATGCGTATGTATTTATCACCTTGGATTTTATTCTGGAATTTTCCATCCTAATTAACTTCCTTTTTCAATCAGACCCTGCCTCAGAATATTGATTCGTCATTGGGTTTATTTTTTTCCTGATATTTTTTTCTACAATACTTTATCTTAAAGATTGGGTTCTTTCAACATTAAGACAAACATGGATATCTATTTATCACCTTGGATTTTACTCTGGAATTTTCCATCCTAATTAACTTCCTTTTTCAATCAGACCCTGCCTCAGATTATTGATTCGTCATTGCCTTTTAAGTGCAGGAGTTGATGGAATCGGGAATGTTCATGCTGTACAATTGATCACTAAGTTTGGTATGTTATTTTGTTAAGAACTAAAAAGCTGTACTTATTTTTCTATTAGATGAAACAATCTGCCACCCCTTTTGGATGTTTTACTAACGAGTATGCTGGTGTTTTTCAAAAAAAAAAAAAAACTAATGAGTATGCTTGTGATCCTGGAATAGTATAAACAAAATATTAATTTTATTTTACCTTGCATGTAAACAAGGAGGTTGGCACTGTTTTATAGGTTAGAAAAGTGTCCTGAGCAATGGTTTAGGTAGCTGTTTCTGGAGGTTCTGTTGGGTAGATGATGCCTCCGAGTAATCTTCCCTTGATAATTTTGATTGTTAGGTGGATTTCTCTGCTAGTTTTATACTTGTAAATCCTTTTCATGCAAAACCAATTGAGTACTTCATTTTATTTGTATTTATTAAGCATCTGAAAATGGTATGTACCTTCTCTCTTGTGAATTACACATCTATCATATAAACCGTGATTTGCAGCAAGCCTTGTGCTACCAATTGACCAAGACTAGGCTAGGCTTATATCAGTGGAAACTGATAAATCCTTGCCCGAATTATTTAATATTCTTTTACCTGGTTCCATTGAAAAGATAACAGGAAAAAAGAAAAGTTGGCTGAGTAGCAAGTGAAAACTTGATAAATGTGCTTCAAGAGTCTTGTCACCTAAAATGGAGTCAACTACTCTTGTCATTGAAATGTTTTGGTATTGAAGGATGCACACCATTGTCATATATCTGAGGTAGCATATACGTAGCAAACATATATGCCCTGCTAAATTAGAGATTTTTCTACATGTGAAATGAGTAAGATGCTGATATGGAATGGCTATTGAATAATGGATTACAGTTGCAATTAGTATATGTTTTCATTTTAAGAGTAATCCTTTCTCAAATTACAGCAAGCTTGAGTGAAGTGTTGGTTCCAGCACTTACTCAGATTGTACAGAGTTCGAAGCTACCATTTCAATGTTAATAATACCTTAGAAAGGTTAAGAAGTAATATTATTAATACATTTTTATACTGTTGAAGATTTCAAGTTATGCATATCCTGATTGTATCAGACATGTTTGTGGATATTGGAATCCATATGACTATCACATTAGTATTTCCAATTTATCGTCGCCAAAATATCAAGGAACATGTGATATGTACCATTTCTCAAAAGATTGTATTTGTGTTTTATTCAGAATTATTTTTCGGACTTAATTATGCTTTAATCTACTAATATTTTATGGGATGTACATTAAATTTTAGCTGGGGTTGCACTTTTATGTTCTACGCTGCTGTTACATTTCTCCTAGTCTGTCTGTTTTGTAATATTTGTTTATTATTTTTCCTTCTCTGTGTAGGCACATTGGAGAATTTACTGAAGTGTGTTGATCAAGTTGAAGTGGACCACATCAGGAAGGTAGAATCAGCTTAGGATAAACATAACATGAATATGTGCACGCTACTAAAAGATTGTTTTATTTACAATCTCTGTGGTCATATATGTTATATATAGGTGAACTGAGAATGAGACTGGGGCCAATTGCATAAGCACAAGTCAAAGACTTGGTTAGGGTGTGATTTAAATATATATTATATGTATACATATATACATAGACATCCTGATTCCTAGCAATTATATAAACTGGCTACAAATTAGGTTCACTTGCACCGGCCCTCATTATATAGTTTCTGTTTATTCAATCATTTCATTTTCAGGATTCTTTATACAGAACAATGTTTTGGTTAAATCAAATATGGCTAGCACTAATCATGGATCTTATGGGTTAAGGTTTAGTTTAGCCATATTTGAAGCAATTACTGCCCTAGCTCTGCTTCATATGAATAATAGAAAATTTGTTAAATCAAATGATTAAGATTCATAATCTCTTTCTACTTTGTAGTTAACCATTAGCTTAAAATTTTTTCACCCTTGCTCCTTCCTGTCCTTCATGCTAAGCGAAGCCTAAAGCTGAAGGTGAAAGAAATCATTATGATAGGTGAGTTAGTTGTTGATATAAGAACCTTTTTCCTTTCAAAAGAACAGGTTCCAAATAGTTTGCTAGAAATTTCTTGAAAGTTTGTAAATAGGAAAGCATTATGAAATATTACAAAAAAAATGGATAGTCTGAAGTCTGAACTGAGCACAGCTATTTTCCCTTGTGGTAGTTCATCTGCATTTTTTATCTATTGCCTGCAATTTTTTCCTTAAATTTCCTCTCTTTGCAGGATTTGAGGTTAATCAAAACTAGAATTTTGTGAGTTATTTTTAGTGGGGCTGAGTAATACTGCATTATGGGAATAGTTGCTCATCTTAGCAGCAAAGGGTTATCTCCTTGTTAGCTAAATTAGTTGCGCTCCCTCTCCCTCTCTTTTCTGTTATATTATAAATAGGTGAACTGACAAACCAAAGTTATTTGTTATACTTTTCAGACCTTAATAGCAAATGCTGATCAAGCTGTCTTAAGCAAGAACTTGGTAATCTTTTCATCGTTTCTTCTTGTGCACAAACAACAATTTGAAGTGATAACAAGTTTTTCTATGTATCTATCCTGATACTTGATGTTTATTGTAGGCAATGCTGAGATGTGATCTTCCATTCTACATGGTACCGTTTTCGACCGGAGATCTCACATTTAATAAACCCGAGGTTCGTTGACTGAGGTTCATTTTAGTTTCAAATCAATTGCATGCCCTCATGCTCAAAGGATTGTGGTTGGACTATATGCTTTGCATGATGTATTTATTTATATTATACTATTATATAATGAGAGAAACCTCAGAAACTGTAAATTTATTGTACGCAGGACAATGGCGAGAAATTCACAAACCTTTTGAATGCCATAAGTGCATATGCAGAAGGTTTCTCAGCTGATCCCATTATCAGAAGAGCTTTCTATTTGTGGAAGAAGTTGGAAGCATCTTAATTTTGCTTTGTTTCGTGATTCGAGCTACAAGGTAATTTAAATATGTTTAGAAGGGAGGGAGGAGAAAGAGAATTGCAGCCTTGTTTTTTTCTGGTTGGCTAAAGGCGAATGCAGGAACTGAGTTGAATAGCATGTCGAAATAGGAAGGATTATAATTTTAACTGTGAAAAATTGAATTAAAGTGATTTTTGCCGTTTTATTCTGTTGAGTCATGTAATTAAGATGTTACATTCAACAATTAAATAACTTTAAAATTCAAAGATTAATATTTGCAATCTTTTCTAAGTTATGGTCTTTGTTATTAAAAAGGGAGGGGGGGGGGGGGGATTAAGCATTTTTTAGTTTTTGAATTTGGTATTTTTTCTAACTTTTTTTGGTTGAATTTCGTAATTACACCTTTTTAGACATTTTATGGTGCAAGTGGCCTGATCCACGGGATTAAGCATTTTTTAGTTTTTGAATTTGCTATTTTTTCTTACTTTTTTTGGTTGAATTTGGTAATTATACCTTTTTAGACATTTTATGGTGCAAGTGGCCTGATCCACTTTTTATATTTAACTTGATCCTAAAGTTTTTGCATTCGGATTTCTCACTCAAGCTAATCAATCTTTCGATTGGTCATCGATTCCATCTTAAACAGTACTCGACTTCCGGTCAAGGTGGTGAGTGTGAGGAGAGGGTTGAGTGTAGGGGTGTCTAAAATTATCCGACCTGATTGACTCGACCTGGTTACCCAACGACTTGGTACAAAATAGGCGGATATTTTTAAAATTTTTATTTTTTTTATTGGGCTAGGTACTCAACTCAGTAATTTTTTCAAGTACACGGGTCAGGCTTGGGCCGAAAATTTTTCCTTACCGGGTACCCGGCTCGACACTTTTAATATATATTTTTTATATTTTAAATTATATGTTTATTTTAGGTTTTTAATATTTTTACTCTAAAATTAAATTCAATCCCTAATTTCTTTCCATGTTTGTATTATATATTTATAAGTTTTAAGTTCAAAATTTTTAAAAATATTTGTATTGATTTGTTAGTATGATATCTGAAGGGAAAAGTCATGATCAAAATTAATCTTTTTAATATATTCTTTTAGTGATAAACTTTAATATATATTTAAATATTTCATCATTCAAGGTTAAAATTAACTTCAAATCACTAATTATTTTGTTCGGATTATATATTATAAACTTTTAAATTTTATGTGTTTAATATGTTATTTTTTAAATTTAAAATAAAAATAAAAAAATTATGAATTGAGTACCCGTTATTCGATTACTCGGGTACCTGAGTTTTACGGGTACCCAAGTAGCTGGTACCCAAATATAACGATATGAGACACGGGCCGGCAAAAGAGGTATTCGGGTGAACCAAATACCCTTTTTTCTGGTACTCAAAAATCAGATACTCGACAATAAACACCCCTAATTAAGTGCGCAAGTTATCAATCACTAAAACGAACTATGTAATGTGAGAAAATATAATGTCCTTTTCTTGTTGGGTTATGGGGGGCATTTTACTATAGGATTATATTGTATAATCTATTCTTGATTCATGTTGACGCATATATTTGGTGTGAGTGCAAGGTGAACGATTTCGGAGTGGACTTTCCATTTATTAAATAGAGAAGATCATCTTCTAGTGAGCCGATGATAAACTTATTCTAATTCAATTAAGCATTTTATTTTTAAACATCAAATATTAAAGTTTAAATTAAAATAAGTGCTTAAGGGGTCAAGAAGTCTATTTTTCTAAAAAAAATCAATTACTCTTCAAAAACGTATTTAAAATGACATGTACTTTTAAAATACATCAGATAAATTCTTTGACTAACAAAATTTATTTTTTTGACCCTTAATACTTTTTTGGGTAATGTTCACAAACAGTCCCTTTCGTTTGGTGTTTGTTCTAGTTTGGTCACCAGATTTCAAAATAGGTTATTGTGGTCCCTTACGTTTATAATTTGTTTTATTTTAGTCACTTTTCCGTCATTCTCCGTTAGAGGAGTAACGGCCGGCTGACATGACAATTTTAAAATTAAAAAATTCCACGTGTATAATACACATGTATTATGTTTATACACATGGACTGCACCCTCACATTGCCTATATAAGCTCCTTTACTTAACTGAAGAACCCTAAATCAAATTTTTCTTCTTATTCTGTCAAAATTTCTGAAACAACAAAGAAGGGAAGAGGGAAGACACGACAGTAATGGAAACGGGAGTGCCTATTTGTCGTTGTGGCCTTCAAGCAAAGATCGCAACTTCTTGGACCGATGATAATCCTGGTAGAAGGTTTTTTGGATGTCGAAATTATTCGAGGCAGAATCATTGTCGATTCTTTGCTTGGTATGATCCTCCTCCAACTTCACGGGCAAGAATGGTCATCGTTGGGTTGTTAAGAAAAGTGAAAAAAATGGAGAGGGCAAGAAGGGTTGAGCGAATTTGTTGATTAATCTTGTTAATTTTGTCTACTGTAATAGTGTGGGTTATGAAGTAATTGATTTGGTTTATGGTTTATTTTCATAGAATTAGAAGGTTTGGGTTATGAAATTGAAGATGTAATTTCTATGGACTATTTTGTTTGAATGAAGATGTAATTTCCATGGAATGTTTCCAGTGCAGTAATGATGATGGTTTTATTTTGATAAAAAAAATGAGGATGATTTTATTAAAAGTCTGTTATTTTCATTTTCAATTCAAGTGAACAAATTAAGAGCATAATGAATTTGTTGCATAAAATAAAGTGAACAAATTAAGTGAAGATAATATTGCATTACTTTCATTTAACAAAATAATGTGTTTGTAAAATATAGCTTAGGAGTTACTTGACACCTTCACTCCCAACAACATATAAAGACCAAAATATAAAGACCCAAGCATGGTCAGTTTACAAAATATATCTTAGGAGTTTTTTGTTCACTCCCAATATAATGTGACATTCAACTGCTAAATGTCCTATAGAAGTAACAAAAACCGAAAGATGTTTGTCCCAACTTTAGTTGATTGATTGTGATTCTTGAGTAGGAGGGTTAGAGATAGTAGACTCTTGACTTGGCATCCATCTGACAGTTGTTGGTGAAGAAAGGGGTTGTTTTCTCTTTATTGGCATTTTTTTCCTTCGAGGCACATGAGGTTGGTGTGGCTGCTGAGCTTGATGTGGCTGCTAAGGTTGTCTATGTTTTGGTCTCTTCAATATGGGTCTTTTTATAGGTTGATTTGCACCCACTTCCCCTCTACATGTCCTTTTGTTGTGTCCTTGTTTTTCACATTTTGTGCAGTTGCCTTGTTGTCCTCTTTTACTTATCTTAGGGTTACTGACTTCATCACGTTCTAATTTCCTTTTCTTGGCTGGTCTTCCTGGTGGCCTCCTGATGATTGGTGGCAATATAGGTTCCATGTCAGTCACTGGAGCCCATTGAAACGGACCTGCACAGACAAACATTGACAAAGATGTTATGCAAATCATTGATTGAATGTAGGTTACAAGCTAGTTTAGAGTATTACCTTTTATTGGTTTAATCATGTTGGAGTAAATAGCTAGCTGTGTACTGTTGTGGCAGCATTCATTGACAAAATCTTCAGGTTTTAAATTATTCAATCGAAAGACTGATGCTGCATGGGGACATAGGATGCCAGTGAGGTCCCATTTGTTGCATGAACATGATCTTTTAGCAAGGTCCACAACATGTTGATGGGGTGGGACAGCTTCAATTTGATACTTATGTGCACCAGCATAAGTTGACCATAACCTAAAACAATACATGAAACACAAATAGATTACAATGGCAGAATTCATAAGAAAAATATTGCATTTAAGGGCAAACTAAGTCAAATGGCAGTGAAGCAGCATACAATGACCAAAACCATCATTCTAGATTAAGCTAATAAGTAAGCAAACTAAGTCATAAGAAAAATATTGCATTTAAGGGCAAACTAAGTCAAATGGCAGTGAAGCAGCATACAATGACCAAAACCATCATTCTAGATTAAGCTAATAAGTAAGCAACAAATAGATTACAATGCACAAAGTCCATCATGAAGAATTCATAAAAAAACAGTGCATTTAAGTGTGAAAAACTAAATAAAAAAGACCAGCAATTCATATTAGGGTAAGAATTAAGCAAATCCAAGGGGGCACCATCATGAAGAATTAAGCATACAATGACCAAAACAGTCCATTTTAGTGACCAAACTAGAACAAACACCAAACGTTAGTGACCAAACTAAAACAAACACAAAACGTTAGTGACCAAACTAGAACAAACACCAAACGAAGGGACTATTTGTGAACACTACCAAACATTACCAAAGGCATATTTGTATAAACATTACCAAATCGTAAATTGAAAAACAAGGCAGATTTGTATAAAGTAAAAGCATTTCTCAATTGTATAAAGTAAAAACAAGGCAGATTTGTATAAACATTTCTCAATCGTAAATTGAAAACATTACCTGATAGATGCTTCAATGTTCATGTCTAACTTTTTTTGAATTTTTTCACACAAGAACCCTTTACACTTTTCAGCAGCCTCTCTTTTGGATACAATTCGAGTCATAATCTTCATTCGAATTGTCTCCATCATAGTTAATATGAGCTTATCTCTTGCCTCCAAAATGGACTGCACAAAATATATTTACAATATCAAAGTTAAATACATATTAAGTATAAAATTATTTTCTTAATATTTAATAATTGTAAAAAAATTGTATTACCTTATTAAAAGACTCACAGTGGTTGTTAAGGAGCATATCACACTTGCTCCTAGTAGAGAAGTGTGATCTGGACCACTGAGTAGGGTCCTTCTCCTTAACCCAGTCATAAGCAGCCTCTGACAATGTCTTCAATTGCTCCATAGCAATTTCAAACTCCCTCAAATAGGTAGATCTTGCAGCCTTCCAAAGAGCATCTTTGAGAGCTTGGCCTTTGTGTTTCTCCTTAAAATTTGTGTACATGTGTCTGACACACTTTCTGTTCTCAGCATATGGAAAGACATCTGGAATAACTTCCTTAAGACCCTACAAAAGTGCAACCAAAGTTAATTTGTGAAATAAATGAAACATATGTAAAATTTCAATTAAGGAGAGAGTTAACCTTATGTTTATCAGACATGAAACATATGGTGGAAGAGTTCTCAATCTCCAAATCAGATTTTAAAATTTCCACAAACCAATACCAAGACGACATATTCTCACTCTCTATAATATCATATGCTATAGGGTAAATGCAATCATTTGCATCAATCCCTACAGCTGTCAGCAAATACCCGTGAAAATAGCCCTTTAAGAAACAACCATCAAGACCAATAATCCTCCTACAACCATGTTGAGATGTGTGGTGCTCGATTCGTTCAACCGATTATGCTCACCAAGTGGTGGAGAGGTGGATATTTGGGTGGAAGGGTTTCGGAAGCTAGAAAGAATAAAGACACAATGATTTTAGAGTGGTTCGGCCTTCTAACAAGCACCTACATCCACTACCTTAGCTCCCCACTAAGGATTTCACAATCAATCCACTAATTGATTCGTCCCCTTTTCTAGGCTTAGGAGGAAACCCTTACAACCAATCAAGCTTTCTACCCAAAGCCTTGATTGAAACCCTCTTTACAAGAGATAGACAAAGCAAACTTGTAATCCTCTAATAGGAGTTTGTTTGCACAAATAAGCACTCACCCAAACCTAAAACACTTGAGCAAATTTGACAATTTTGGCTCACTAGTGTTTGTCTATACAAGAATTGACAATTTAAGTGCTAAGACAATTTCTTGATCATTTGATGTTTGACAATATGAGCATTAGCCTTCTCTTGATGCTTGGAGGTCCATTTTATACTCCTAAATGAGTTTGTAGCCGTTACTAGCCGTTGGGATCAAATTGGAGCCGTTGAGGACTTTAATTCCCACCATAAATGCATTCTGCAGCTCCCCGTTTCGAAACGCTCGATGCCGTTTCGAAACACTCTCAATGTAGAAAGAGCCGTTGCAGTTTGTCAGGGCATCCGTTTCGGAACGCCTCCTGGCTGTTTCGGAACGCCTCATGTCCGTTTCGGAACGCCTCCTGGCCGTTTCGAAACTCGTATCGAAACGCTATAGGTCCGTATCGAAACGCCTGCATTTAAAAGTTGGTTGGGAAAATAGCTGTTGGGGTTTATGACCGTTGGGGTCATTGCCACGTGGGCGTATCGAAACGGCCTAGCCCGTTTCGAAACGCTGGGCAAAAATCAAGTCCAGGGAAAGCCCGTTTCGAAACACGTTTCGAAACGAATATGCTACTGGAATCCCCTGTTTTGAAACGCCCTAAGGTGTTTCGAAACACCTGGACAGGTTTGAGAAGTTTGGCTTTGAAACACATTAAAAACCCATTTAAAAACATCCCTAAACATAGTTTCAGAATATTTGGACTTTGGAAATTGTTTTAAATACTTTTTAAATCAGTCCAAAACATTTTTCAATTATTATATCAAAACATTAGTTCTACAATCTCCCCCTTTTTGATATAATAAAACTCTCTTGAAAAATTGTTTGGGATTTTCCCCCTTTAACTTTAAAAATGTGAATAAGAGACTAAAGATATGAAATCAAATAACGCTCCCCCTTATTCATTTGAAAATTCAATTTTTCAAACCATTTCTCCCCCTTTTTGTTATATCAAAAAGAATTTAAAACATTAAGTTCAAAAATAACAATAGAGGTAAAAGTTTGACAAAAGTAAGAATTTGGTTTTAAAATGGTTCCCCCTTACTCAAAGCATCATCCAAATGTTAGTCACAACATATATGATCATCTAGTTGAATTTAAACAAAGATAAACAAATAAAATCAAAACAACTAGAATTTTACCACACTTGAACTCAAGGTAGGATGTGAAGTCTTCCTTCTTCAAGTGTTCTTCCTTGTGTGCATGGAGTTCCCCCTCAATGTTTGACTTGTTGAACATCTCCATCACACCTAGCAAAAGACAATCAAGTAACTTTTGGTATCCAAATTGCTTTGGATCCATGAACGTTAGTAGCACAAATTTTTGACCCCTTAGGAATCCATTTTTCAATGTCATCCTTTTTAATTGAAGTGGTTAGTCCTTTTGGCACCCAAACACTTCTAAAACATTTACCATTTTTAAATCTAGGGGCACTAGATTGTCTAACATAAAAATTTGATTTTCCAAAATTGTTTTTCTTTTCAAGCTCTTTGGAAATCAAATATTTTTCTTCTTGAACATTTTGAAGCAATTTTTGTAAATCAAAACATTTTAATTCAAACTCTTCAAGTTTTGCTTCAAGTTCAAGTTTGGTTTTAGAAAGCAAATCATTTTGAATTTTTAACTTTGAAACCAATTTTTTGTTTTTCAAAATGTGGCTTTTAAAATCTAAAACCAAATCATCATAGGCATCTTGTAATTCATCAAAGGAATAAGAACATGAAGTAGATGAATTAGAAGTTACCCTTGAATCTTCTTCGATGGCCATAAGGCAAAGGTTGGCTTGTTCATCGTCGGTGGAGTCTTCATCACTCCAAGTAGCCAAATGTGCCTTCTTTTTATGGCTTGAAGTGCTTGCCCTCTCCTTTCTCTTAGGTTCTCGTTCAAGCTCTCTCAAGGCTTTCTTCATGAACGGGGCACACTTCTTGAAGAGATGAACTATCTCTTCTTCTTCATCCTCCTCTTCACTTGAGTAGACATGATGGCAAGTGGAGGATTTGAGAGCCATGGCACTAGCATTGATGTCAAGCCCTTTGATTTTCTTCTCTCCCATAGCTCTAATTTCTTCCCTTTTCTTCTCCTCTTCCTTGTTCTTCTTCATAATTTGATGAGTGAGAAGAGACCCCATAAGTTCATCAAGCTTCAAAGTCTTCAAATTTTTGGCTTCGATGATGGCGGTCCTCTTTGAGTCCCAAGACTCGGGAAGTGAGTAGATGAGCTTTCGAACAAGCTTTTCTTCCGGGATGGCTTCTCCAAAACCTTTAAGACCGTTGGTGATGGTGGAGAACCTATCAAACATCTTCTCGATGTTCTCTTCCGGATCCATTTTGAAGTTCTCATACTCCAAGGTTAGGAGCCCAATCTTGGTCTCCTTGACTTCATTTGTCCCCTCGTATGTGACTTCAAGCTTGTCCCATACCTCCTTGGCACTCTCACAAGAAGACATCTTCTCATAGATGGATGGGCCAAAAGCACAAAACAAGATGTGCAAGGCCTTGCAATTGAGCTCCATCTTCTTGCGATCGTCGGCACTCCACTCCGCTTTACTTCTTTGAGGCACGAACAGACCATCTTCAACTATGTCCCATAGCTTGTAATCTCTTGACTTCAAGAAGAATTTCATTTTTGTCTTCCAATGGGCATAGTGGTCTCCGTCAAAGAAAGGCGGTTTGTCGATTGATTGTGCCATTTGAGCCGGTTGATGAAATAGTGATCGAGCTTGCCGGATCTTCTCAATAGGATGTGAATCCTCTTCGATTGAGCCAAGCTCTGATACCAATTGTTGAGATGTGTGGTGCTCGATTCGTTCAACCGATTATGCTCACCAAGTGGTGGAGAGGTGGATATTTGGGTGGAAGGGTTTCGGAAGCTAGAAAGAATAAAGACACAATGATTTTAGAGTGGTTCGGCCTTCTAACAAGCACCTACATCCACTACCTTAGCTCCCCACTAAGGATTTCACAATCAATCCACTAATTGATTCGTCCCCTTTTCTAGGCTTAGGAGGAAACCCTTACAACCAATCAAGCTTTCTACCCAAAGCCTTGATTGAAACCCTCTTTACAAGAGATAAACAAAGCAAACTTGTAATCCTCTAATAGGAGTTTGTTTGCACAAATAAGCACTCACCCAAACCTAAAACACTTGAGCAAATTTAACAATTTTGGCTCACTAGTGTTTGTCTATACAAGAATTGACAATTTAAGTGCTAAGACAATTTCTTGATCATTTGATGTTTGACAATATGAGCATTAGCCTTCTCTTGATGCTTGGAGGTCCCTTTTATACTCCCAAATGAGTTTGTAGCCGTTACTAGCCGTTGGGATCAAATTGGAGCCGTTGAGGACTTTAATTCCCACCATAAATGCATTCTGCAGCTCCCCGTTTCGAAACGCTCGATGCCGTTTCGAAACACTCTCAATGTAGAAAGAGCCGTTGCAGTCTGTCAGGGCACCCGTTTCGAAACGCCTCCTGGCTGTTTCGGAACGCCTCATGTCCGTTTCGGAACGCCTCATGGCCGTTTCGAAACTCGTATCGAAACGCTATAGGTCCGTATCGAAACGCCTGCATTTAAAAGTTGGTTGGGAAAATAGCCGTTGGGGTTTATGACCGTTGGGGTCATTGCCACGTGGGCGTATCGAAACGGCCTAGCCCGTTTCGAAACGCTGGGCAAAAATCAAGTCCAGGGAAAGCCCGTTTCGAAACACGTTTCGAAACGAATATGCTACTGGAATCCCCTGTTTCGAAACGCCCTAAGGTGTTTTGAAACACCTGGACAGGTTTGAGAAGTTTGGCTTTGAAACACATTAAAAACCCATTTAAAAACATCCCTAAACATAGTTTCAGAATATTTGGACTTTGGAAATTGTTTTAAATACTTTTTAAATTAGTCCAAAATATTTTTCAATTATTATATCAAAACATTAGTTCTACAAACCAATTTTCCATCCATCTTTGCAAGCTTGTGGACAAACATACATTCTCTGGAACAACCTCAAATCTAAATAACAAATTGTTGTTGTTCCAGGATTAGTAATCCTCAACTCTTGCAAGTATTCATATATTCTCCCATATTGGTCCTTATGATTCCCTTCAATCATTTTTAATGCCATATCCTTGGCCCTAGCACACTTTCCAGTTGACACAAGTGCACCAAATTCTTGCAGCACATCATGCCTTAATGATCTTAAGGTGTAATGAGGCTCAGACATAAATTTTCCAATGTAATACTTGGCCATCCACTTAGCTGTAATGTTACTATTGCTCACGGACTTGGAACGTGTATGACGATTGACCATGGTTTTAATTTGCCAAGTCTGGTCCTTACTGTCCTTTGGATTCATAGGGGCTGCCCACAACTTCCAAGAGCATCCTTCTTTGCATAGTGCTTGAAGCCTTCGTTTGTCATTCTTCTTTAGTTTTACTTCCACTCGATCTACCCTCCCATGTTGCTTGATAGCTTCTTTCAACGTTTCTCTATTCGGAAATATTAAACCCTTACTGAACTTTGGTCTCACCATATCAGTTTCAGCATGAAATTCAGGATATTTAGGCCCATCCGAGTCTGAACCATGGTCACTATATAGGGTTTCAAAATTGTCAGAATCTGATTCTTCCTCATGATCATTGTCATTCATATGCACACCATCAGCTCCAAAGCCATCCATTTTTCTTTGCACCTTAATTCCTATTTCATCATCTTGTCTGCAGGCTTCATCCTTTCCACAATCATACTCATTATCACTAACATCAAACTGCTCAGCAACAAATTCTTCTTCATCAGAATCTTCTTCTTCAACATCATCAGGTTCTTCAACATCATCAACATCATCAGGTTCTTCAACATCATTAGGTTCTTCTTCAGCAGCACCAGCTTCTTCTTCTGCACCAACAGTATTATTTTCTTCACCAACAACATTTTCCTCTTCAACAGTATTATTTTCTTCAGCAGCACCATCATCAGGTTCTTCTTCAGCAGCACCAGCTTCTTCTTCTGCACCAACAGATTCTTCACCAGCAAATTTTTCACCATTATTTTCATCTTCAACATTTTCTCCAGATTCATAATTTTATTCTTCTTCAGCTTCATAATTATCTTCTCTCATTGCAGTCTCATGATTGTCTTCAGCTTCAAAATTTTCTTCTTCTTCAGCAGCTTCATCTTCTTCTACTTCATTAACTTCTTTCTCAAATGGCTTAAGATATATATGCATGTACCTATCATTATCTAGGCTTTCCAACATAGCTATACAATCTTGATCACTCTTCAGTGGCCTAATAGAAGTTCTACACAGTGAACTACCTGGAACTCTCCAGTAAACAACAAATGGTGGAACTACACCTATCTTCTCAACCATGGCACATAATGAAAATGTTGCGAACCTACTGCCATCAACAAAGTCTATGTAAGCTTCAGACTTGGAGGTGTACTTCATCCTTGGTGAATGAGTAAAGTTTCCTCCATAGTGACTCACAATAGTGAACAAATCTGTCTCACTACCTGCACAGTTAAAAACACATGTATTATACACATAAAAATCAGCAAAGCATAGTTATCAAGTAAAACACATAGTTTCTAAATCTAAGTAATACACATGTATTATACACATAAAAATCAGCAAAGCATAGTTATCAAGTAAAACACATAGTTTACAATGTCTAAATCTAAGTAATACACATGTATTATACACATAAAAATCAGCAAAGCATAGTTATCAAGTAAAACACATAGTTTACAATGTCTAAATCTAAGTAATACACATGTATTATACACATAAAAATCAGCAAAGCAATAGTAGTTTACAATGTCTAAAACTAATACACATAAAAACACATAGTTATCAAGTAATACACATTAAACAATATACATAAAAACCATCAAAGCAAACACATGCATACCCTTAAGAGAAATAACAGTTTACAATGTCTAAAAGTTATTAAACACATGCATACCCTTAAGAGCAATAAAAACCAGCAAAGCAAACACATGCATACCCTTAAAAGCAATAAAAACCAGCAAAGCAAACACATGCATACCCTTAAAAGCAATATTCAATGGCCCACCCTTAAAACAATACAAAGTAAACAATATTGAATGGCCAACCAAAATTCATAAAAGGTATAAACAAACAATATTCAATGGAATCTAAAACTATATTCAATGGACCACTTTCCTTATAAAATAATGTAAACTAACAAACAAAAATGGTTATTAAACAATGTAAACAAACAAACAAAAATGGTTATCTTTTTCAAACCAGACAAACAAACCTTTAAATAGAATCTAAACTATATTATCCTTCATCCAATGTAAACTATTTGTTAACCTGTTTCTTCATCCAATGTAAACAAACAATCAATGTGAACTATTTGTTAACATGTTTCTTCATTTACTAAAATCATAAAACAAACAGGTTAACATATAATAATCATACATGCTATAGCTTAGATTATATAATAATCATACATATAATACACTTCATCCACTGTAAACCAAACATAGGCAATCTCATAAAAATCAGTACACATTAAACCCAAAATAGAATCTAAAACTCTCACTAAAACCCTAAATACTAATTTAAACTCTAAACCCATTTTACAACCATTTTCAATTTCGGCAAACAAATAAAATAAGTTTAAAAAAAGCATACGATACACCACTTTCTTCTCCCTTGGTTTTCGAAGCCGCCATTGCACCATTTTCAGCCTATAAACAAGAAAAAAAATGATTCAAAACCGGCGGATTGCGATTAATTGACCAAAAATCAGTTTAACGAGTACTTACCTTCAATCTTCAAAGAGGATTTCTCTAAACCCTATCAATACCCAAAATCCACAGAGAATTACGAAGAGAAAGTTTTAGTTAATCGAGTTAATTTTTTTGATTTAGTCGTGCTTAAGGGAATAAGGAACGTTTCGTTTCATTTTGCCCTTTTCAAACATGATACACGTGTATTATACACGTGGAATTTTTTAATATTAAAATTGCCATGTCAGCCGGCCGTTACTCCTCTAATGGAGAATGACGGAAAAGTGACTAAAATAAAACAGATTATAAACGTAAGGGACCACAATAACATGTTTTGAAATCTGGTGACCAAACTAGAACAAACACCAAACGAAAGGGACTGTTTGTGAACATTACCCTACTTTTTTTTATCCAAAAGCCTGATTCTATTAAAACACTGGGAGATACAAACAACATGACACATGCACTAACTCCTGTGCATGCAAAGCCATGCACGAGGGAATACAAGCAAAATAGAAAAAAAAACATGCAGAGGGAAAAGAGGCCTGACACGAAACAAAAGGCCAGACGGCCAACGACCTAAAACGAAGCCAGTAGAAATGGCAATAGACATGGGGTGCAAGCAAACAATGTCATTGACACCCATCAAACAAAGAGCCGCTAAAAGGAAACACCGACACCGGTGGTGAAATCAGACACACAGCAGCAAAAGGACCCGCAGAAACGCACTCTAGGCTGTCCGAAGTTCAGGGAAAGAAAGACGATAGCAACTGTAGTCAGGTGAGAGCTCCTCTCGGAGACAAGCTCCTGCATCAGTAGACGTAGGTCTTATCAACATGTGCATAGCTAAAGTCGGCCCTAAAACCAGGATGGTGGATACGAGGATAGCACCACCAGCAGACTCAGCCTTCTGTCTGAAGCTGGGGATGCCAAAAACCGGAGAGTGAGTGATGAAGAGCCTTAGATCAGTAGCACCATAGTAAAACATGTTGATCCCAAGGGAAGGGATTTTAAAGAGCACAAGCTTTCGTCCCTTCCAGTCGAAAGAGGTGCAGGCGAGATGATTCATATTTTCTACGGATAATCCACTAAGGGATCACCCGCTTTAGAGGTACTACCTGAGACCTGGGCAGCTGGGGTCAACAACGGAGAAGGGTTGATCTGACACTTCTCATCACTCAAGACAATTTCTTCATTAACTGAACAGCTTTCACCAACATACATTGAAGTCAATTTCGTGATTTGCTTACCAAAGGGATCAATACCTAGCTCCTTGATTCCCACCTCATCGAGCATAATCCTGGAGATTTCCATGGCATGTTTGAGATGTGCAGCTTGCTTGATGAGTGTGAGTCTTCTGGTGCTACATGAGAAAGCTTTCTTCTTTCTCTCGATGTTATTAATCACTGGAGAAGCGCAGATGAAGGATTCTGAGAATAAAGCCACCTTAAGAACATCATCGTTGGCCACTGCACCAAACTCATTTGCTCCCCAGTTACCGGGAGCAATTTGAAAGATCCCTTCCGAAACGTATTGCCACAGCTCCCTTCTTTTAGCCACAAAAAAAGACTCTTCACTGTTCTCAGGTTTCTTGCATTTCCTGCAACCTGATACACCAAGCTTGTTGACTCACTCAATTAAAATTTCGTTCCAAAGCTCGCCAGTATCAATGCTTGAGGGGAGGATTAGACTTGGTGTGTTGTCGACTGGTGCAACTATAGGTCTATGAACCTGCGCTGCCACGCAATCGTTTGTGACCTTGGACTTTCCAAGGTCAACTTTCTTTTTCCTAGCTGGGTGGGAGAGCTTCACATTGTCATTTCCAAAAAGGGAAATGTTTTGTAGGGGTGGATTTGTGGTCCCATCGTTGGCTGACCCAAGGTACCTCGTACTTTCGGGGGTCGGATTCGAGAGATCTGAGGTCTCATTGAGACTCACGCCCGTTTTGTCAGGTAGTGACTTTCCCTCCTCTGCATACTTGGCGTGGTGGATTGCAGGGTTGCCGTCGAGAGCTGTGCTTCGTTGCTGATGTTGGGATATAGGGTTTAAAGATCTTTCCCAAATGTGCGTAGCTCTCAGCCAAGGACCGAAACGGCCTGAGAGTTTGAACAAACTAGTATCATGCCAACATTACTTATCTCCGTGGCCGAGTCTGCCACATTTGTAGTAAAATTTAGGGAGCTTCTCGTACTTGAAGCATACTTCCAGGTGTTTGAAGCATTTTTGGTTGAGAACGAACCCGGTTTTCAGTGGATCTTCCACTCGGATAGCCACCCTGAGATTCAAGTGTCCATCCCACTTCACTTTGCTATTCTTATCAAAGTTTGATCCATAACATCGTGGGAAGAGGTTCCCAATCTTCTTGAAGTTCTCCGGAGTGATAAGGGTGATGTGGAGATTATGCACATGGAGCCAGAATTCCTTCGTGGCAAAGTCTAGTTCTTCAAAAGCCAACTCCGGCAGCCACTCCTTCAGGATTAAAAGACGATCTTGGACCGTCCGCAGACGGTTGCCTAAGACCCAGAGTTTATCTTCTGGAGATTGAAACACGAAGAAGAAAATGTTTTCCCCAGGTCATGGCATTCAAGGTCCATGCACTTTCAGGCTTTCTGGAGAAAAGCATTAATGGTGAGTTGTTTAGTCGCTACGTCCGAGAGGATCTTTCCAACTAAAGCATATTTTTTAATGGTGAAGTTAACTTCTCCATCCTCGTGGAGATCCAAGAACTCTAAGCTATCATTAATGAGGTTGTTTGGGTTAGGGGAATGTTGGGATAATAGTTTGGTAGTTACGTTTTCATCAACTGTAGCCATGAGACAGGGAAAGCAATAAGTGAGTTTGGTGAAAAAACGTTGCTGAGAATGGGAGGGTGAGTTAGGGAAAATGGCGGCCAAGTGAGAAAAAAACGAAGGTGATGGACAAAGTAAGGCTGAAAAATACTGCAAACGAAAGCTAAAAAAAGTCAGGGACTCAAGCCAACTAAACACCAACCTTGGAACGACAGCCATGAAGGCTATAGACGTTATTCTTCCCTACAAAGAAGGAGGAAGAGCGTTATGAGAATTCATGGTGCATTCCTAAGAGAAGATGAGAGGAGTTTGACTTTTTTACATTCCATAAACTGCCCTCGAAGTTGTTTTTGACCATTAATACGTTGACAAGACAGTTCAATTTGATAATGTTAGCAATCCATGTGTTCATGCTCAGGTAGTACATGAATTAAATTAATTTTTTTTGAAAAGTTCAACAATATATATAATCCTTATATATATATATATATATATATATATATATATATATATATCCCTAAAGATTAAATTAAAATTTAAAGATTCAAACGAATAGTTAAAAATTCAAATATATAAAAATACCCAAAAGTAGTAATAATAAAGAATCATTATAGTTTAACAATTTTAGAAATTCAAAAATAATCAAGAATATTAAAAAATACTAGAAATATAAAAACCTTCCGGACACCTTCGTTAGAGGAAGTTGTAGATTGCCTCCCTCCAGCAGAGTCATTCTTCGAACACTTTAAAAAAAAACAGGATCAACTTTACATTAAAGTAATACTCCCTCTGTCCCAGTATTTGTGTCACATGTTGACTTTTCACGGAGTTTTAGGAAAAAAAAGTTTATATGAGATGTGTGGTGTAAAATAATTTGAATGACAAGTTTACCCTTAAAAAGTTAACTTTTATTTTTGTTGAGAAACTAAAAAATGACAAAAAAGTAAATGTATTTTATAAAAGTTGTTGAGTTTTTCAAAGTGACACTTTGACTGAGACAATTTTAAAACACAAATGTGACACAAATAGTGGGACGGAGGGAGTAATGATTTTTTGGGTTCTCTCGTATTGTCTAAAAAATAATAAGATGAAGCATGGACTAATGTGGTGCTCATGAGTCATTTTCTTGATCAAAGTGGTACTCATGACTCATGAGTCATGAGAGTCTTGTTTTAGACCTAAAAATAATTGTTCAAATGCAACTGACACATAAGACAATATCAGTTTGAATTTATCAATGACAAAAGCTTTTTAATAATATTTTCGCATAAAATATAAAAAAACCCATGACCAATTAAATAGTCGTGGAAAAACCAGCGCCATCTTGTAGGAGTGAATCAAGAAATCATATTAAGGAATAAAAATTAAATCACAAGTTTTTGGGTGGTCAAAGTGTAATTTTACCATTGTACTAAATTACAATTTTAAAATTTTCTACTAGAAATTAACCATTTTTGGGGCACCCTACCATCTTAATATGTCAGTTGCATATAAAAAAACCAAAATTTGAAGTGCAAAGAAATTTTTGAGCACCACTCTAGTCGGTCCATACTCCTAACATTTTGAAATTATCGGAGAGATTCTCAAAGTCATTGTTATTCCAATTGAAGACTAAAAACTGAACACCTTAACCGAATAAATCTTAGATTGTTTCTCGACCCAAATTTATTACCATTCATCAAACATATTTCAAATAAAACCTGTCTTCAATTGAAATATGTTTGATGAATGGTAATAAATTTGGGTCGAGACAATCTAAGATTTATTCGGTTAAGGTGTTCAGTTTTTTTTTTAATATTTTCTTACATATTTGAATTCCTTTAAATTTTTATTTTGAATGTTATATTATTATAAATGTTTTTCAAATATTTAAAATTTATTTCATTTTTACAATTTTTAATTATACTTTGAATTTTAATATTTTTAGCATTTTAATTTTTTTTATAATATTTTAAGTTCTGAGAATTTCATCTATTTTTTTGCTTAATTACATTAAGCATATACACGTGGAATGCGTCATAACAACCTTAACAATTATGCCGATACAATAACGGTCAAAAACATATTCCCATACATTTAAAAAGGATGATTTCAAGCCATAAATTTAGGCTTTAGGGACTTAATTTAAGCTTTAATTTAAGTGTTTAGAATTTAATATTTATAAATTAAAACATAAATCCTTAACATATTATTATAAAACCTAAACCCTCATCTCCAAACCCTAAACTCTAAATTCTAACAACCCTAAACTAAATCTCTAACCTCTAAATCTAAAGCACTTTTAGTTTCCACTGCCGGTGCATGAAATATTTTCCCTAAACATGTAAATTAAATGCAATTTTGGTAATTTATATAGGCAGTTTCGATTAACCAAATGATTATTTTCATGAATATTAATAATGAAAAACCTTTTGAAAAGAAAATCAATTCCAAATACCAGAAAATAGCTGGTGCTGCAACTATCGAAAAGTCAAATGGTCCAACATGTCTATCTCTTCACATTTCAATACTTGCTATGTGTGTGTGTGTAAAATACTATGCAAAATCTCAAAATACTTTGATATCAACTGAACGTAATTGTAATGAATTCAAGTAAAATCAGTCGTAAACAATGGAGGTGAGGTGTCTTCTATCACAGTATAATAAATACCTATACTACCACTAGCAAATACCTAGTTAAACAACAATCAAACTCGGAAAATCAACAAAAACTTGGCAGCTCTAATCGCACGGATAACCATGAACACACTAGTTCAAAGCAAAGTGATGGTCTCCCTTAAGTTGCTGGAGCTGCTAAAACCATCAAATCATCAGTGTGACTGATGCCATAAATTAAATACATAAATGAAATTTGATCCGATAAGTCAACATGATTGCTAAGCATGTACTGAACAAAATACAAAGGGTTCAGCTTTGTACGTATTGCGTGTGCATTACGGTATAATACTATATGCTGCCAAATATGAAAATCAAACACTAACACCAAAAAGGTTGAAGAAACGATCAAGGAAAATAAATGGAGTGATATCGATTAGTTACCTTTGGCAGATGGTTCATCCTGAGGTTTCATGGCTGGGAAGAGAAGAACCTCCTGTTTGAATAGGGTGCAAGATATTATGAGTGACCACTATGGAATCTCATCAAGAATGGAACACTTGATATCCATATTAATCATACTCTGGTGTGGTTGTTGGATATGAATATGTATCCAACACAGATATGTTCAAAACTTTCCAAGTTTTTTAATGTATTTAAAGGGTTCTCGGAGATCATATCCTTGTACCAAAGTCTAAATGTGTTGGACATGAATACTTAAGAAAAGATGAAGAGTTATGAACACACACATAGATAGATGGGGGGGGGGGGGGGAGAACGAACCTTGATATTCTGTGAATCAGTTAATAACATAGCTAGTCGATCAATGCCCAGTCCCCAACCACCTGTTGGTGGCAATCCGTACTCAAGTGCGGTACAGAATGTTTCATCTAAAGCCATTGCTTCATCATCACCTGATTGTCGATCCTGATATTCCAACACCACTATGAGAAAAGGTCCCTATATAACTAATTAAAGTTACCACCACAGTAGAATACTTATATTTGATACCTTCAGTTGTTCTGCAAATCGTTGGCGTTGTACAACAGGATCATTCAACTCAGTGTATGCATTGCAGAGCTAAACAGTTGGGAAAGGAAAAAATGTAAGCCTAAGTAAATTAGAGAAGGGGAAAAAAACTAGTCATGATGTTGGATAAACATACTTCATGTTTGTTGATAAACAGCTCAAAACGTTCAGTCAGCCCTGGTTTCGACCTATGCCACTTAGCCAAAGGACTCATTATTTCAGGATGGTTGATGATGAAAGTAGGATTCACACACGTCTCTTCTAGAAAATGCCCAACAAGCTGTGCAATCAAAGAAAATAAAAATAAATAGAACTTCTATTTGAAACATGAGCATTCATTAAATAGGCCCGTTTATAAACTCTATGTTCCCATACAAAGGTGAGAATAGAAATGTTCTATCATCTCCTAACATCACTGAACGGTACCACTACAAATGCATGCACAAAAATAAGCTAAAAACGGCTCACATTCACAATAATCAAAATTAGACACAGAAACAATCACATCATGAACAAATGCAGCGGAGGGGGGACTGAGATTATCATTGAATGATGGGTTTTGCTAAAGAGTGCTCTTAGGACACTTTAAGCTTACCATATTAAGTTACTATTTTCAATGCCTTGGAATTCAGCAAATTAACTATTGACCACTGCATTTGAAAAAATATTACTATCTAACTGAAAATATTTAGGTAATTATTCTGGTATAAGATGGAGAAACCACTTTGATTCTAGGTTGCCAAATTAGCCTGCCATATGTCCGCAGTTGCAACATAAGCACTCACAGAATTGGTGCTCTTACTGGTCTAACTTTTGCCATGGTATAAATCAACCATTAATAATAATTATACAAAAGTGCAACTAATAAATACCAGGAAATATCACATCAATAGACACTCCCATGTAATCCATCAAGTTGAGACGGTTTCTATTCTCTTGCATTTACTTTCATCTCAATCTAATGGAAAATAAACCAGTTGACAGATTAGGTATCATTCAGCTCAGTAAACTAATTACAGTTCAGCACTTGG
Organism: Hibiscus trionum; assembly: GCA_030270665.1. Lineage (NCBI taxonomy): Eukaryota > Viridiplantae > Streptophyta > Magnoliopsida > Malvales > Malvaceae > Hibiscus > Hibiscus trionum. The sequence goes on from BSYR01000016.1 coordinate 6,706,384, forward strand.
ACCCTAGACTCCCTCAAATGGTATTCCCCCTCCCAACTACATAAGCTTATTACCATATGTAAAAGCCCATGGAGTACCTTGATTCACACAACATATATTCGAAAAGAAAGAGGAAAGACAGAAGATATACTTTATCTAACAAGCGTGCTGTTGTTTGAGGAGGAGGGCATTTGATCTCGAACTTTGCACATGCATCCACCAAATACTTGTTAGCTTCATCACTGGAGAAGTCCTTGGGTATGTTGAGATTAGCCATCTTCTCCAACTCCTCTACCATGTCAAGCCTCCTGTGAAAATTAGTAACAAATTTATTAGCAAAAATGACAAGGACATTTCACTTTTGTTCACAGTTCACATCATGGGTACAGGCAATCCATAAACCTGAAAGGTGGAGTAAAATCAATCTCAATTGGATTATTATCAAGGCCATTTGCATGATATTTAATCTTATAGCCTCCTGTAAGTTCCTTGACCATCCCTGTTGGTGGATCAATCAAGTCAGAGAATCCAGCAAATTCAGAATGAAAAGAAAATCAACGGAAAGGTATATTCCAAATGTCAGGTCATTTTAGCTACTTACCACTCAACATTTTTTCAGTAAGCTCCATCAAGTCATTATAGTCTGCAAAAGCCATATAGAACTCGCAAGTGGTGAATTCGGGATTGTGAGTCAAATCAATACCCTCATTCCTAAACTGTTTTCCAATTTCATAAACACGATTCAGTCCACCAACTACTAGCTCCTTGAGATATAACTCAGGTGCAATACGCATGAAGAGCTTCATGTTTAATTCATTGTGATGGGTTACAAATGGACGAGCAGCAGCACCTCCAGCAATCATGTTCATCATGGGAGTTTCAACCTAATGATTGAATGTTCACATTAATGAAACATACACAAAAGAAGACTTAAAAAGAAAACTGATCATTTAATACATTGAATAGATGACTAACCTCCAAGAAATCAAGATTGTCAAGGAAGCTCCTTACATAAGAAATGATCTTAGATCTGGTCTTGAATATTTGGCGAACCTCCAGGTTTAACATCAAATCAAGATAGCGTTGGCGATATCGAGTTTCCTACCATGGAGGGGAGAGAGAGGAAAAAACCCGAATATAAACTAATTGAAATCTGGGGAGGATCAGAGATTGTCATAAAATACAGGTGCACGGACTTCCATAGACTTGCATCATACAGTTTTTCAGTAATATTAGCCAACAGGATGCAATCAGAAATAAAAAAGCAAGAGGAAAAATGTGATAACTGGTTCATCCGACAAGATCAGTTCCTAAATAAGCATCTATTCTTCATTTAAAATAAAAGCAAAATCACATACATTAGCATATAAGGTAGATGGCAGGAAACCAATTATCCAGTAAAGTTTCTATGATTTAATATGAAATACTACCTGATCCTTCAAAATATATGTTTCAGGATTCCTGGTACTTCCCGGGACCCATACATCAGTTTTCTGCAAAGAAATGAAAAACGTTGTTATCATCGATCTTAACAAAAATCAGTCACACCGAACTCTGGTTTACCTTCACATTGGCATCAGGACCTGCTTTTTGCCTCGGCATCATATGGAGACAATGGGATAAAACAATAAATGACTTTGGAAAGATGCTCAACTCCCCTCTCTTAGTTTTGCCTGAAAGAAGCAAAGAGCAAGTTTAAAAAGTGAAAGACAGTTACAAGAAGAAAGCTTCTAGATATTTGTTCATCTTACCCTCCCAAAAATAAGAAAAAAGGATTATCTACAAAATGCAGCGATACATGTTTAAAACCATCTTTTACAAAATGGTGCGAGAAATGTTAAGAAGATTAGAAATATGCTATCATGAAGGACAGTCACCAGTCAATTTTTACTCGCTTTAATAAAAATTTACTCTCTAGTCTCTACCTCCCATGCCTGCACACCTTTAATTTAAGTCTTTTAATATATATTAAATCTTTTATTTAAAGCTTTTAATGATTTTTAAAGTTCAATCAATAATACCTCTATAAGACCCATAAAGCCAACAATACATAGTAGGAAAAGGCTTATTTTCTAGTGCAATTAATAATAAAGTTTAATAAAAAAAAAAAGAAACAAGACCAACATTTGGGGACAAAAGGAGTAGTGTATAATTTCCCCAACCTGGAAAGCCAGCGATTCCAACTATATCATACCTCTATAAGACCCATAAAGCCAACAATACATAGTAGGAAAAGGCTTATTTTCTAGTGGAATTAATAATATAAATTTTAATTAAAAAAAGAAACATGACCAACATTTGGGGACAAAAGGAGTAGTGTATAATTTCCCCAACCTGGAAAACCAGTGATTCCAACTATATCACCACGCTTCACACTGGAATGGAATTTTGCAAATTCAGCTTCATCCAAGCCTGACTTGCTGCAGTAACATAAGAAAAATATATATAGAAGAGAAGTATCAGAATTGGAGTTGTGCAGTGGAAAGAATGGGGACAGGAAAATAGACAAAAAGGCACAAAATTAATCACTACCATCAACTAGAATACATTCACAGGGGACAATGTAGTTGTATACAAATAATGAATAATATGCACTGAAATTTTTTCAGTTTATAATACATTTATTTTCCGTAGATGCAATAATCTGAAAGCTTAAAATTAGGACACATACATGAATTATAAACTCAATATATTTAAGTGTTTATAAGAGAGCATATAAAACATCAAATCATAATGAAATTCCAAACATTGCTCTTACGATTGGAAGGAAAATCACAGAATTATAGACTATAGCATGTTCCAGTGGTTAAAATAAGCTGTACTTGAGTTGAGTGCATATCATGAATCATACTAAGATTCAAAACTAGACAAATATATATATATATATATATGTATGTATGTATAACTACATGCTCAATTATTTAGCTGGGAAATGCGACTAAACTATAGCTTTTTTGTTGCGATGAAAATAAATTAGTTGGATCATGCACCTAAAATGTAGCTGTTTTGTTCCAAGAATGAAAATGTTGAGAGAAAATTTAACATTGAGTATAGAGTATAATATTTTGCCGCAAATTTCACATAAGCTTTCCTATAGGAGAAAAGAGCATATGATAAAAAAAGGGACATATACCTTGCATCAGCCATAACTTGTACTTTGGCACCATCACCATGTAAGTCATAAAAGAAAAGCTTTGAACTTGATGATCTTTTGCTCATAATTCGACCTAGCATAAAAGAAATGTGATAGTTAAAAAATAAACAAATGAAAAGCAACCATGATACTATTGGAGTAAGAGCAGCTTATTTAAATACCAGCCAAAGATACTGAGACATCCTCGATATGCTCCCCGTTGCCTAAGCTTCCATATTTATCTATATATTCAATGATAGACATTGATGCAGAGAACTTATGAGGATATGGATTTTTTCCCTCTGCCTTCTGAGCTGCAAGAAATTTCAGCCTATTCTCATGGAATTGCTGACAAGAAAAGGTTGTGTTAAAATTACGTCCAAGAAGTTAAATGAAATCCTAATGAATTTCACATTCATTCATTCATTGTTCAAAGTAATATTATAACAGTCGCTAAACTATACCGTGGGATCCATATCTTCATCATCAGCTCCAGCAGATCTCTGACTTTGTGAGCTTGCCTTGGCAGCAGCCTAAATTACAAATACAATTAGGTTACCAAAGAGGTCATAATGAGATTGTAAAATTCCAGCAATGATAAATAACAAAATGAGGAATATATAAAATTTCAAGCTCTATAATAGCACACAAAATTAAATCTAACAAACTTAGCTAAATTATGAAAGTACATTATTGTTTTAGACAGCAGATAATTAAAAGTAACATGAATTTAAAAGTATAATCATTCCAATTAAAACTATGCTAATAAAATCAAATTCTAACATTCATAATATAGTTTGATATCGTACAAGTTTGCATTTTGCTTAATAAAAATACTCTTGAAAAAATGGCACCTGAGTACCTGTTTGGCTGCTTTTTCCTCCTCCTTACGGCGGCGCTCTTCTTCCCGCTGCTTATTTTTAAGTTCCTTCTTGCGAGCACTGCCGACACAATTTACATAATAATATCACATTGTTAATCAAAATATCCAATTGTTTCTCTGTCAATTTGTTGTTAATTTTATCAAATTCAAACAAGTAGCAAGACAGATGAAGTGGGAAAGAGATATACTTTTTGCTCTGAGTTTCAGCGGTAGAAGCCGAATCCACAGAAACTTCCTTCGCCGTTTCTTCGACAGGGCCTTCCATTGTTAGACTTAGATAGACAGAGTGCAGCGTGCCAACAATGTCAAAGTTTAAGAAACAGCCTGACGTGACGGATCACTGGGTTATTAGGGTTTTAAAACAAACAAAAACCCACCTTTACATTAGGCTAAAATTAGACTCGAGATATATAATTTTTATAAAAATAATAAAAATTTATGTAGTTATACAATTCTACACAAATCCTTATCATTTTAATAAGAATGTATGTAGTTATACAAAAATACGCCTAATTTTAAGACGCCTAATTTTTGACCTTTCGAAAACGGCTTTAGAACTCCAATACTTTTTAGCCTCAAACAATGGTTTGAAGAATATTGCTATTTTACTAAAGGCAAAACTATAAAATAAGTGTTAAAATTATATCTTTTTTATAACTGCTGCTTAAAGTATTTTTCGATTGAAATAGGTGTTTAAAATTTTATTTTAGCTGAAATAATTGCCTAAAGTATTATTTGACTGACATAAGTGCCTAAAGTTTCATTTTTAGCTTGTTTTAAAGTCAAAGAGGCAAAAAAAAAAAAGTTATACAGACTTAATTAATTTTCTGATTTTTCGTTGAAGACTAATTTGAGCTTTAAGCTTTTTTTTTTTTTAAATATCATTTAATGGTTATATGATGGAAAACAATAAGGAAAACAATTTGATACAAGTAGGGTAAACTTTAGTTTACCCAAGATTGTTAGATTTAAGATTTAGAGTTTAGGTTGTAGGATTTAGTATTTAGGATTTATGATTAAAATTTAAGGTTTAATGTTTATATTTTAGGGTTAGTAAATTTAAATTTTAAAGAATGATCGTATAATATTTTTTTACACAACCTATGTATTAAAATATAACAAAAAATAAATATAATAGAATAACTAAACTAGGTGCCACCAAATAATAGGTATTGACTTGTTTTGCGACCGAACTTTTAATTCTTCTAATTTTTTTTAACTTAACGACACAATAACATAAACGAATCAAAAATTAAAGTCCAATGTTAAATTTAAACTAATTAGAAGTTTAGTGGCAAAAATGAGTCCGCGTTTATAATTGATGATACATGGTGTAGTTTATCCAATATAATATAATGCGGCCGCTCGCATCATAAATCATAATAGTTAACCCTGAACCCTCTGGAGCTTTGGCGTGAAAAAGAAACCGTGGAGTAAACTCTTCTCTCGCTGCCACCTGCCGGCTATCTTCTCTACCCTCAATATAAGACTCTCTCTGTTTAGGGGTTTTTAAAATTCGTTCTTGTGATTTTGGATCTTAACAAAGTTTCAATCATGGTAATTCTTCAACCCTTTTATTTAATTTTATGGGTTATTCACCCTTTTCTATAAATTCAACAAATTGAAGGAAAAAACTGTAAGGCTTTTGCTTAATAAGGGTTTATATTGAACTCACTGTCATAAAATGTTATGATTCACTTTTGAATTATGATTATCTTTTTTCTCTCTCTCTTAATATATGTTTTTGGGGTTTTGATTTGCTGTAGTTTCATTAGTTATTTTCGTTTCTTATTCTCGGGCAATTTGATATTATCGATATGATTTATGCTGATTTTTATATTTGATTTTTTCCCCTTTAAGGTTCTTCTACAGCCAGACCCGTTTCTTAATGAACTTACGAGCATGTTTGAGCGAAGCACTGAGACGGGCTCTGTTTGGGTTACTCTTAAACGATGTAAGAATTTCCTGATTTCGGAACTTGAATCTCAAACAATGGATTTGGATTTTAGAAATAGTATTGATTTTTGTAAATTTGAAATTTATGGTAACCTTGTTGGATCTATACAATTTACACAAAGTGTATGCATTTTAAGTTTCGCAGTTTATTTAACAAATGAAAATCAAATCCAAATTTTGAAATTCATGTTTCCAAATGTATCATTATTATTTTCATGGGATGTTTTATATATTGGAATTTTCATTAATGCTTTTGGTTTTTCATCTTCCTTAGCATCCTTGAAATCGAAGGTTCAAAGGAACAAATTGAAGACGGCTCAACAACCCATTGAATACCGATGCCTTATTCGTGCAACTAATGGAAAAAAGACAATTTCTACTTCGGTATGCCCCTTTTTCCTTCGTGTTTAGTATGGTTAAATGGGTAAAACAATTGTTTTTAATAAAAATTTGGCCTTTTTGGGTGGGTGGGGGGAGGGGTGAATGCATTGGCTGAGTGAGTCTATGAGCATTTCTTTCATGTGCACAAATAAATCAATGGTAATCTTTATGGAAGAGTAATACATTTCTGTTGGAAAATCCATTTGAAGCTTGTATTTTCGACATGATGAATTACATATACCACCAATGATTGATCCGATATGCGTTATGTCAAACATTATGGTATCCTAAGTAGGGCCGAGCATTTGATTGGGTCGAGTAAAATTTTTTTGAGTTAGTCGAGTTAACGAGTCATATCTTATAACTCAAATTTTATTTAAAATTTTCTTCGATTTGATTCGAGTTTATGAAATTCGAGTCGAGTCAAGGTGTTCGAGTTTTTGTTCAAATTTAATTGAAACATTTTTCATGATATGGTATTAATAAATTCCAATCTAAATGACTTTCTATAACCCTATATGATGTACATATATATATATATATATTTTTTTTTTTCATGTGATATACATATATCAAGCAAAGTTGATAAACTTTACTCAAACTTGAAAACTGATCCATTAATTAGTAAAATTTCATGTTATTTGAAGTTCCATTTTATAATTCAAACTTTATTTGAAATTTTTTCGAGTCGAGTGTATGAAATTAAATTTTTTTCGAGTCGAATTTTGCTCACCCCTAATCCTGAGTTGCTCTTAAAACGAGTCTTTGTTTCCAACGGCAAATAAAAACATTGTGATCTCTATGGAAGAGTAACACATATCTATCGGAAACTCCTGTTCAAGCTGATTAATTCTGGTAGATGAAATTATATGGCACTCATGATTGATGCTAGGGTTAAAATATTTTTATCCCAGCCCTAGATTTAAAACCTTCAAATAGCTTATTCCTAGCCTTAGATTTATATGTCTAATAATGAATAAGACTAAAATAATATAATAACATGATAGTAAAGCTCTTGTCTCAATTGTACTAAGAGGGAGCAAAAAGCATCTAGTTGAATTTATGGGAATTGTGATCTTACCCAACGTCTTACTAGTTTAGCCTTCAATATAGAAACCAACTTCTGTACTTGTATGCCCTTAAGTAGTGTAAAATTGGATAGGCTCCAAAGTAAACGATGCTTGTATTCTTTGTTGAAACTTGAAGGACGTTGCCACATTGGGTGTGAGATTTTTAGAGTTTCAGAGGGTATTTGATCTTATGCATCAATCCAAAATGAAATATGTTTTGACTTGTAACTAGCTTATATTTTTCTGACTTGGTGTAGATGTGGGATAAGGTTATGCATCGGACTTGGGTATGTTCAATTCTTTCCAACTTTTTGCTTGTATTTGGAAGATCATTGAAGATGCATAGCTCTTACCCCTGTACCTATATCCAAATATGCATTGGGCACTTCTAGAAAAATAAAAGAAACAAAGAACAATAAAATCTAAAAGCTGAATGTTTCTTTAATAGTATGCAAATGCAAATCCTGTGAACTGGCCTATTTGTTACGTGCAAGGTGAAAATGGATAGTTATTGGAGGCAATACTAGTCTATTGATTCTTGGACTGACCTTGTTTTAATGCCTTTTTGTTGGTAAGGTGGGAGCAAAGGATCACCAGCGCTTCCAAGCATCGTATGCCACCATTCTTAAGGCCCATATGACTGCATTGAAGAAGAGGGAGAGAAAAGACCGGAAAAAGGCTGCAGAGGATAAGAAAGAAAGTGGTTCAAAGAAGCCGAAAAGGGCTTGAAGGTACCATAGGTTTGTTTAAACTTTCCATTGCCTTTAAGGTTTCATCCTCACCTCCAAAATGTCTACGTTCTTTGCTTTTCTTCAAAACCCCAAACATTCTTTTGGTTTAAGCTAGTTACTGTGATTAAAGACTTGGAATTTTTCTTGAATGCCCCTTGGGTATGATTTCAGTGGATTTTTTTCTCCTTTTTCGACAGGCTGATAAATGCTATGAAAGGATTTGGCAGAGATAGTTTTTTATTTGGGGGTTTATTTTGCATGTAGTCTTCTGTATAAGTCCGGATTCCGATTACTCCACAGATCTAATATTTTCTTTAGAGACAGGTTAGGATATTTCATGTTTGGTAGTGGCTACATCTTTTATATATGATGCAGCGTTTAGCTAACCTGCCCGAGCGTAATCTTTTCACTAAACTGAGTCTTGAACAAGATGCATAATTAGATTAGGGTAAAATAGAGGTCACTTTTGTTTTGATTTTGTTTTAGTTTTGATCACCGTAATATAAAATATTACGTTTCGGCAGCTTTATCAATTTGTTACGATGACCTTTCAAAAAAAAAATCAATTTGTTACGATTTGGTCACTGAGCCGTTAGCTCCCCATTACTAGGGTAATGGAAGTCTGCCGTCACTCAGGCCATGTTTCCGGTCAAATGTTACTGCTGATAAACTCTTCTTTTCCGTCTCTCTATCCCGGTTTTATTTCCTTCAACTCGAATTGAAAAAATGTTTTCTCGTAAGTTCCACAGTTTCTGAAATCTGGGTTTGCTTTAACCACACTGAAAATGAAGATCTCAAAGGTTCAGCTTTCTTTTTCTCTTCGGTTTAGACGGCTGCAATGGTTTTTATGTATGGCTTTTGCTTAATGATTCTGTTTTCTAGGAGTTTTGAGGATAATTTCCTCTTCTTTTAGGTTATGGAAGAAAGCATTTGCAATTGCCATGCACTTGAAGTTTTGGCTGTTGTATTTGTCTTAAATTTCAGAGGTAAAATGCTTGCCTTCTTGGTCTCTGATGTGGAAAACCTTGGCCTTTCACGTGAAAATTATGTGTATCTTATATAATTATTTGAAGAGTTTCATTGAGTTTTTTTTTTCTTTCAATTTTTCATATAGTTTTTTATTTCACTCATTAACAAAAACAAAATAAAACAAGATTGAGAAATATTATTAAATTAATGAAGTTCAAACATTTTGAAATATAGGGTAAAATACACATCAGGTCAACTTAAGGCAAATTCAGTCAAGTCCAACAAACCAACCACGTTTAGTAAACCAATATTTACTAGGATAAATACACATGTCATTCAATTTTGTTCAGTTACAAACGAGACATACATTTGAATTTTGTTATAATCAAGTCACACATTCGTTAAAATTGATATAATAATATTCTATCGATCATGTACTCCATTACAAATAAGTTTGTTTTATTAATATGTTAACTTTTTGAGTAGAAAAGTGATTGTGTCTATTAAGTTATCATATCTGTCGATCAACGAGTTAAATGACAGTAATAGAGAGTGCGAAAGTGGTCAAAGGGTACAAGTTAATTTTTTTAAATATGAACAATTAAATTTATTGAATTATTTTAAATTAAGATTAAATTAATAAAATATATAAATTTTAGGACTAAATTATTATTATATCAAACCAAATTAATTGTTTGTTTCAATTATAAACACTAATTAAATGTTTGTAATGAAATTTTAATTGATTTGCGTGTTTCTTTAAAAGAGAAAGTAAATCATTTGTAACCAAACACATACAGAAAAGCGTGTTTGGACACCGTTGTATAATTACATATTAATTTTTGGATTAATATTCTATACACTGGCACAAATGCCTTAGTTTTAGGGTATAGGGAGTTAGTTTAGGGTATAGGGTTTAGGTGTAGGGGTTTAGAATTTAGGGATAATTGTTTCAATTTATGGTTTAGGGCTATAATTTAGGGTTTATAGGTTAGGGTTTAGGTTTTAGGTTTTAGGGTAATATGGTGAGGATTTAGGTTTTAACCTATAAACCCTAAATTATAACCTTAAACCTTAAATTGAAACAACTATCCCTAAATTCTAACCCCTACACCTAAACCCCTAAATCTTATACCCTAAATCAACTCTCTATACCCTGAAATTAAGACGCTTGTAGAAATTTTCAGTTTTCAACGCCTGTGCATAGAATATTTACCCTTAATTTTTATATTATACATGTTTCAAGTTGAAGAGTGCAATTACATCAATTTTCACCTCTCCTCTACGAATTGGAAAATGAAATTGGAACCTTCCATTTTCCAATTACACCAAATTTATGGGATCCACAAATTATGATAGTGTAGAAAAAAGCTTTAATGGTTTAAGTTGCTTGCTTTATATATTTTGATTTTCTTGTTTATGTTTATCAACCTCATGTAGCATATTAGAGTAGTTGTGGATTACTAAGCTTCGTTAACCTCATGTAGTATAGTAAAGTAGTTGGATTTTATATAGAAGACTGCACAAATTTTTCTGTAAAATGATGAGTTTTATTTTTGTATGTCTTTCACACCCTTTGAAGTTTACTGTATTTATTTTTCACATTAAATTTTCAATATTTGTGATGTGATCCTTTTGTAATCCTTTTCACTTTGAATACAATTCAGTATACTTTTTTTGTTCAAAACTTATACGCACCATAATGTTATGGGATTAATATTTGATACAATGCTAGTGTAAAAAGGTTTACACAAGCATGCATATTTCTAAGCCTAAATCTAAAAGTTAAATTCCTAACCTTAAAACCTTAAAAATCTAACCACAAATCCTAAAACCCTAAATTCCAATCATGAATATTAAATTCTAAACCCTACAACCTAAACCTCTAACCTCTAACCTCTAAACCCTAAACTAGAATCCTAAACCTATAAATAACCCCACTTGTTTAGTTTACATAAATACCTTAGTTTTAGGGTTTAGAGACTTTGTTTAGGGTTTAGAGTTTAAGAGTTTAAGTGTAGTAGTTTTGAATTTATGGTATGCTAATAGAATTTTGAGTTTAAGGTTAAAATTTAAGATTTATAGGTTAAAACCTAAATCCCTAACCATATTACCCTAAAATCTAAACTAAACCTAAACTCTAAATTTGAACCCTAAACTTTAAATTCTAACCACAAATCCTAAATTCTAACTTATAATAAACGCCCTAAGTCTGAATTCTAGACTAAAATCCTAAACTTTTAAATTAAGACTCTTGTAGAAACAAAAAATTTCTGCCGCCTGAAATAATAATCCAAATAATTACGCGACGTTAAAGTTTTTTTTGTGTTACTGCTTGTGTCTTAAGTAAATTATTATAAAATATTATATACATTTATGATGGCATTTTTTTAGGGGAAAAAGATGGAACATAAGTTCATGGCACAAGTACTTGTTTGTTTCACAAAGAAAAACAACTCCACGTTATGTCATAGGGTCATTATACTTTTCTCAAAAAGTATGTTTGATAAAATATACATCACTATTTTTATATCTTTAAGTATTTCTTCTTTTATTTTTCGATAGGAAATTATTGTTCTCTTCTCTTTTCAAGTGTGACAAATACAACATTGAGAAGAATAAGAAAAAAAGAACCATGCACTCCTCAACTTATTCACTAATTGATCTTTTGACTAAGAATGCTCATACTACCTCATTTATATGAGTTCGAATACTAACATAAGAATATAATATTTTTCTATCTAATAAAAAAATATCATCGACAAAAATCAATCAAAACATCGACCAAACTTGGACCGGAACAGGAAAAGACAACATCACATACTCAAGAAGAAAAGCTCTCTTCACAACCTAATATAGAACATACCATAGTCGTATAAAAAGAACTAGCCAGAAACAGAAGAAAATCCCTCCTCGAGTTCAGAGCTTTCTTTAGCTGCTTGCCATCGACCATATTCCGACTAAGGATTTTCTTATGAAGCGTGGTATATTAACGGAACAATCGAATTGCGTATGCCCCTAGTGTGGAGGTGAAGTGGAGGACTCAATTCACATGTTTCTTCCGTGTAAATTCATATCATGTTTATGGCCTTGTGTCTTTGGTCAGGTCCGAAAAACTTTTTAGAATTTTATTTCCCTGTTTACGAGTGTGACGTTATTCAGGTATACTAGCAGAAGCCTCTGGTTGATCTCGATCGCAGCAGCTTGCTGGTCGGCAGGAACAAGCTGGTGTTTCAAAACGAATCTACTTCTCTTGAAGACTTGGTTTTCCAATCGAAGCTGAGATCTTTATTATGGTCTAGAGCTGCTCACGATTTCATTGCTGCTATGGAGAGTGTCGTTGATGAGCAACTTAGGATGAAAGTTGTTGAGGTAGTTTATCCTTTCTTGTTTAGACGGAGAGCCATGATTACTGGCGGTTAGAATGGAATAAATGAACTTATGGAAGGGGCCGAAAGAATATAGCCTTGTGTGTGGAAGAAAATTTTAGGAGGGGAGAGGTTTTTCTTGAGATATTTAAAGAGAATAATCGATAGTCTTTAATCATAAATGTCATGTCTAAATTTGATGGACTGAAATCTATTAATATGTTAGTCTGGCGGATAAGTCTATATGTTGGTGAGCTAAGTGGATTTGACATTACTTTTATTAAGATAAATAGATAACAGTCGGTTGAAGAACATAAAACGTAATCTTCAAATAAATTTTTGTATCTTCTTAGACAAGATTTCAAAATTAAAAGTTTTTTTTACGAAATACTTAAAGTTGGAGAATGTCTTTTGAAAGCATTTGGGGTTTTTGAAAGATATTTTTTTTAGAAGACTCAAATTAAAAAACATATGAGATAATCAAAAGACCTTCTTTACTAGTGTTGGAGGATATAAAGATATGACAAGTATACATTCACATAACGATACAAATATAATTTTTTTTCTCGAATTGATACAAATATAATCTTTATACAAAATTGTTAATAAGATTTGGATGAATATCTATCCATCGAAGAGATTCCTGGTGCCTATAGGCAGGGGTGGATGCACCCTTCTTCTTGGTATGTTAAGTCACCTGTCATTAAAAAATAAAATAAATCACATTTATATTCACTGAATTTTCAGGACACTTTTATTTTGGTTTTTAAAATTATTGGTGCGGCCTTAATTTTCTAAATTAACAACCATTGACAAGGCCAAATTCTGATTAATGAAACGCTCGTCGATTAATCACAACGGTGGAAAAGATTTGTTTTTGCCAGAAATATAGTTTTAAGTTGATTTGACAATTAATATTGGTGAATCAGTACTAAAAATTTCAATTGAAACTAAAAATTAAAACTTTTCGATATGCCATTGCAAACTGTCAGATCAACTTGAAATCAAACTATATTAATCTTTTGGCTAAACGAATCATTCCCACCGTTGGGATAGATCAGTGACGTCTCTATTCATTGGAATTTTGGCTTTGATGGTGATTGTTAATTTGAAAAATCAAGGTTCTTTTTGGGAAGAAGACTTTAACGTGTCACAACAACATTTTTAATGGCGGTGATCATAATAAAATTAAATTAAATCTGTAACAGAAGTTTTTCGATTTCAGTGACCAAAGTGAATCCTAAAAGTTTAGTGGTAAAAATATTAAGTATTTTTTGTTTAAATAAAAAACCAACCCTTATTTTTTTTTGTCAAAACAAGTATCTAAATTATTATTTTATAATTATTTTAAGTACATTTGTTAGTTACATTTAAAAAAGTTAAATACACTAACACTTATGTCAAATAATTTAACAAAAAATTTTGATTTAAAATTTTAAAAACAATTACAATTTATGTTAAATAAAATCTAAAACTAGTAATTTTTTAATTCTCAAATAAACACAATTACCTCCAAAAACTTTTTTTTTGATCGCATATCCCTCTACATTTTAAAAACTCTTATAATTGAAACCATTTTGAAACCTAAATTCCTCTTCGAATTTTAATTTCGTAATCATTTCGAAAAAAAATCTAAAACTCCAAATTAGATTTAAAATATAAAACTCATGCTTGCTTGCACAACAATTAGCATTATTAATACTTAATTTATTAGAGTAAGTTTTTCCACTCTCTAAAATACAATTACACCGATTTATAATAGTTCTAATCTCTCAAACATTTTTATACGGTATAAATTGGTACTTCAATGTTAATGAGTCAAACATATTTACACCAATGTAAATTAATTTCTATTTTATTATACTAATTAGTTAACTACCAAGTTTAAATTTCTAAATCCGCCCCTGCTATTAAGAGTACACCGAAATATTATTATATATCACCATAACAACTATGTTTGGATTACATAAATACAAGCAGAGAAAGTTGATCAGTTTCCACTTCTAACAATGAAATCCTTTCCAGTTGCCCGCACCAACATACGTCTAAGTAACAACTGCTATGGGGATGATGAAGTTAAGCTACTGCAAAAAACAAGAAGAATATTGATTAATTAATCTGAAATAAATAACTCAAAACGTATATGATCTTGGAACAGATTATGCTGAAATAGCTGCGATTAAAACAACTTGTATTCTTGGAAGCTGAGTGGTTAAGCATGACAAATCTCATTGTGGAACCGAATTCTCAAGTAAAACTCAACTGGATAAGCAGCCCCCTCCGTCGACCGTGGTGTGGGTGGACCATTTTTTATGATATCTTGAGGCTGTCTCGTTCGATTGCTTCGGTTCAATTTTGGTACTTATCGCATCAGCGTAATGCCATGGCAGATTTTTTAGCTAATACTGGTTCAAAATATGATGTTTTAAGCGTTTCTTTGCTTGGGCATATGCTTTGTACTGTGACCTTTGTTGGACATTTAACTTCAATTCCAATAAACTATCTATGAAAAAAAAAACAAGGAAATAAAACTCCAATGGTCTATAAATAAATTCATACAATACTGTTTCAGCAAAAAAATTCATAATTACATATTTTTTTGGATTATTATTCCCATTATTCAGTTCCAAAACTGAATTGAAAAAGAAAAAAAAAAAGGAATTTTGCTTGATAATCATGGTTTCAAGATCCTTTCAAAGCTTAACTATTTGTATTTCTAACTAACTGCGCAATTGTACCTAAGTGCACTTCATCGCCTCCATCTGCGATTCTAAATGTTCTTGCTGTCGCCCACAGGTGTGCCAAGACGGTGTCGGGTGATACCCCAGTTCCACCGTGTGCTTTGATTGCTATGTTCAGCACCTTCAGCTCCATGTTCTACGGGCATTCTTGTTTCCAAGTCGAACGAGATGGTCGGCTGCTTCAAGAACCAATAACTTAGCTTGCTCCAATTCTATTCGACACTGCAACAAGCAACTATTTTAAACTATATCACTAAACTGAACTTCTCAATAATATTCCAATCGAATTAATACAAGTATCTGCCTAATCTATCCATCTATATATATAAAGATTAAATTACCTTTGAAATATCGGAAAGAAATGCACCGTGTTGAGCAATATAGTTTCCAAATGTTTTCCGATGAAGGGCCATTTGAGCCATCAACTGCATGCGATGATTAGCAGCACCAATCAGTCTCATGCAGTCTTTCATGGCCAAGTTTTCCACATTTATTCTTCGTAACCTACTAAGTGAACTTATTCATGTACCTTGGACCATGACATTTAGTTCCATTTTTTAGTCTATAAAACTGTCCTCCCTTCCTTTATTCTCACTTGTCTAATCAACGTGTGATTTTATTATCCGACAGCGGTCCAAACTATACATGCACACTTATTCATACTTTCGACATCTATTTTGCTCGGATCTCTATAGGTTAGGAACCATGCCAGCAGTGTAAGGCACCCCGGAGTTAGGGATCCAGTCCCCACCAACTAAGAACACACCGGCAGTGAATTGCTGGGCTTGAGTGGCAGTGATCTTTTGGATACCTTTCCATTTAACCCTATTGGTTTGGTCCGCACCCGGTCCTCGGTTATTGAACTCAGCATACCATAAGGTATCGAGGGCGAAGTTGCCGTTCCACGGACACCATCCCTCTGGCGCTATGATGTCGTCTAGCTGAGATTGCATGATGATGGTCCTAGAGAACTGTTTCCAAGGCCGGCCGAGGTACGACTTGCTTCTCGCCTTCACCGGGAGGTAGTCTTGGGCGCCACTGATGACGCAGTTTTGGAGGACAAAGCCGGAGGGCGTGCGGCGGTCTGTCCTTCCTTGTGCAGTGACCATGCATTTTTGATTGTCGAGCGGCTTCCTCACGATGAGTTTGCAGTTCTGAAAGACTGTAGCGGAGTCGCCGAAGATGTAATCGACGGTGCCAGTGACGGTGCAGTCTCTGTAGAATTGGCGATGACTGTGGGCGTAAAGTGTGTCTTGGTATCCATCCATTTGACAGTTATGGAAGATGGCTTGATCACCTTGGACCTTAAGTGCCACCGCTTGGTGCTTGATGGCTCCCGCAGTGTTCTCAAATCCAATGTCCTTCGCCATGAATTTTTTACCGATAACAGCTGTAAACATTGCTTTTTATGTTACTCAAATTCAAGCATTTGTTTTGTAATATAGTGTAATCTAAACTCATAAATACTAACCAACAGTTGCGGTCTTGAATGTGGAGGTGCCGTCGATAAAGTTCAAGTAACCGGTGATGGTGGTCTTAGTCGGTCCGTCCCCAATGAACACGACATTGGACATATACTTATCAACAAGAACCTGTTCATTGTAAACACCAGCCTTAATGTGTATCACAAATGGAGAAGCATTGTTATTAGGGACTTCTTTCAATGCTTGATTGATGCTGTTATATTTGCCACTACCGTCTTTAGCGACCACAACATTAGGCTTCATCTGCGATGGATTTTGTTGCAATAACATCCGTTGCCTAAAACTAACCCACGAAGGGAACCCATCTTTAGCCAATAGCTTACGTGTAGCCCCTCCGGCTCCGGTCAAGGCCGGAAATTTTAGATCACGGATGAGTTTAGGAATTTCACTAACCATGGCTAAGCCATTGCTAGTGAGCATTTGTGAAGTGTTCAATAGTTTTCTCATTTTCTCACCGGCTTCGGTGGATACATTCACGAACCCGTCCAAGCATGTTTGTTGATATGTGATTGAACCCCCCATCCAAATTTTGAGGTTCTCGATGTATTCGTCTAGCGTGCTAGCGTCGAATGCACCAAGTTGGTTGATCGAATTCATGAGGTCATCGATAGCGTAACCCATCACCTCTTTGCAGTCGTCGAGAGCTTGACGAGACATCGGGTCTTTGGCCACATCTTGAATGGTTCCAGAGTTTTTGACAGCCTTCTCTATCTCGCGGATAGCCGCTTGGAAACCCGCCTTGATTAGCTCCTTGGAGTCGGTGGTGTTGCTTCCCGCGAGACTTTTTTCGCATGCTTCTTTGTAATCGGTGGGTTGGCAAATTGTTTGCACCGCCTTCTTAGAAGCCTCCAACTGCCCCCCGCTTTCACTGTGTCTACTACGACGGGTAACACCGACTGCCACCGCCACCACCATAGCCACCAGAATGACAGAACAAACACCGATAATTGCAGGTGCTTTTCCCATTTTCAAATAGCTTTCTTACTTCTTATTATGCTTTTCTCTCACACTAATGTATTTTTACAAGGAAAAAGAGCTCATTGAGAAAGTTGGTAAGAATGTTGATTTGTATGAGGTAATTAAAGAAACTCTTTCCTCAAATAGAAGAAACTTGTGAACCTAGAAACTGAGGATTTGTGGCTAAAAACATTTGGAAAAAGACACAAACTCAGTCTTTGGTTCCCATCTAAAATGTTGGGTTAGATTTTCATGCTTTTTTTCTACCCATTGTAGTCTTTGAGGGTATTTTTAGCTATTGGAAGTTGGAAATATCTATCACATAAACTTAACCGTAAAAAATGCATTTAATTAGAAATGAAGGAAGAAAAGGTTAAACATCTGGACATAATACTAGTTTAGACAAGTAACTATTAAAATAGACATAAATGCACCACATGTCTCTAAACTATTCATTAAATTTTTAACATTCAATTTCATCCTTGAATTATGGCTCACATTCTATCTCGGTTCACAAACTTTTTAACATTCCAATTCATCATCAAACTATCAATATATGCTAATTGCAATGAATGTCAATAAAATTATGAGTGATAGGGGTGACAACGAGACCAAGTGAGGACAATTTTACATTCTCCACTATGTCCCAAACACTTGCAGGTACGATTTCAAGGAATCTCTATTAAATATTTCAGGGATTTTTTTGTCCCCATGACCTCCTTGTGCGGACCCCCTTGTGTTTCGAGAAATCCATATAAAAAATGAACAAAACTTATTACTTTACTAGCCAAAATATATGGTCAATATCAATTCACAAGTCATAGATTCATTACTCTTCAAAATTTCCAAATCTTAATACATTAAAACAAATATCCAACATTAAGTCTCCAAATAAAAAACATAAATGATAAATTTAGTTTTGCTAACAATAACAAACCACTTTAAAACTATAATAATTACTGAACAAGTAACAACATCGAGGATAAAATTTAGTTTTGTAAAATATTGAGGATCTATGCATATAATTTTTGGGATCCACACGGGGATTTATATGGGTACGGTTCGGAGATCCTCACGGTGAGGATATTGCAATCCCCGTCCCCATCGTCATTTGAGCTTCGGTTTAAAATTTTCCCCGTCCTCACTTCCATGTGTGAATATTTTGGTTATTCTCCATCCTCGTCGCTTCAAATACCCTATTTTTCGATTATTTCTTATCCGATTGCCACCCCTAATAAGGGATAATGACACAAATTCCTCGTTCCTTTTTATATTTTCCAATGGGATTTCTCTTCTTTTTCCATGTTCAATGTGCCCCATGTACTTTGATTTCGTCTTCCAAAATGCCTTTGACCTAACGCTGTTAAATGATGATGTGGCAGGACACATGACATGCTTTTATAACACCATGTGGAAATTTTGGTCAACGAAGTCGAAAACAATATACAATGGGCATCTAAGCAATTTGACCCTTTTATTTTTTGATGTAAAAAAATAAAAGTCAAATTTCTATTTATCTTGTCGCTAATTTCAGACAAAGATGCATCAATTGGATATTCTTTCTTATCATACCATTCTTTCAAGAACTGAGGCATCACCATCTTATCAGATTCTTCTTCCATGGTAAGAACATCATCATGATGCTTTTCGAATAGTGATGCACTTTAGAGCAAGTATACTCGTCGTATCAAGTAATAAAGTAAGAGTAGAGTGTTGAACTCACGAGGATTGAATTAATGAATATGATGTTTTTATACTTAGGAATGGGTTTGCAAGTATTGGTGAAGGTTTGTTTAAGTAAACTAAATAAACTAATCTAAAGATAACTATGATAAAGACAAACAACGACAATGGCTTAACAATTAATTATAGAGGTTGGGATTATTGCTAAGGATATATGTTTGATTACCTATCTCAATGATATAGCAATGACAATACATATCTGCGTAAACCCTAAGGTACTTCATCTACTCGACAAGATTTTCTAATGAACTTCTGACTCTCTCGATGCATAGAAGTTAATAACTTTGTAATTAAGGTGATACATGTCTGCATTAACCCTAACTACTCTATTATTTGTTTAAGAACTCCCTTTTAGTCATTAAAACCCTAAACTTATGTCTAAACCAGATTAGAACTAAGTTGAAAGCTTAGCTCCACTGCTCATGTTTGTATAACTTAACTCTCTCAAATATTAAGCCACAGATCAATAGTTATCAAGCCTCTCTCGAATAGCTCTTACGATTAACTACTTATTAAGCACATGAACATAATAGATGAAGATGAAAACAAATAAAACATTGAAATATAATAATTAAAACATAAAATCATGGGATGCAATATTCCCAACTAAAAAGTTTAGCTCATGTTTGAGTCTAAAACAACCATAATTAAAAGTATAAAGTACGACAGTTTATCAAGCAAGATGTTAGGTGTATAAAAGTACTCATTCTAGGACCCTTTATAACTCAATTATTGTTAAACTTAAGCTTGCATCACTGATTATTCATGCATAATTTACTATTTTTAACATTTCCAAGCTTGATTACTTATATTCGACAATATGTGGTGGAAAAAGGTACTGTCCATGTGTGTTTGTGCTTTTGCAGATTTCACTACACCATGCTTGGGCAACCACTGCCGCAGCAGTAAAGGAAAGAGAGGAGCAGAGCAGAATCATCACTCGACGATCCATATCAAGCTAGCTATGGAAGACATTTTCTACTGAAGGAAGCTGAACTATGAGATAAAGCCCTGCGGAGTAGAACTAGCTGACAGACTTTTGCTGCGGCAGCAGCCTCTGCCGAGGTAATGCACTGATAAGACGGCCGAAGGAGAAAACATGCAAAGTGGAGAGCGTTCTGAAGAGCAAAAAAAGCTGAATTTTTCTATGCACTGTGCATGAGGATCGGACTGCGAGAAGATCGTGAAAACATCGAACGAAGGTTAAGAGAAGATTCCACGCAAAAGGGAGGATTTTAAGGAAGAAAGATATAATACTTTAAAAGAAGACCCTTTCTTTTAAGGTGTTTAATTCTAACTTAACTTCCTCCTCAAGAAGGACTTGACCTCAACCTCCTCTATAAAAAGCCAAGGTCGGCCATTGAGAAGAGAATGGAGGGAGAGAATCAAGCTTTAAGAGAACTTGTAGCGAGTATCCCTTATCATTATGTTCTAATTTCTTCCTAGGGTTTAGGTTATATTGTTTAGTAGTTGTGAGAAAATGATTGAATTTTGTTTAAGTTTTTGTTAATGCAATTTAGTTCAAGGTCTGCTTATTCTTGGTTCTTATTCTTGTTTTTGAGTGAATTGGGAGAGGATCTCATTAACTATCTACTTGTCTAATATCGGGAGAGTTAGACTCACGAAACGAATAAGCATGGTTTTCATCCCAATTAGTGAAAACTAACCCAGCTTAGGGATAAGTTAGAGTTTCAACGGCTAAAAGAAGCGTAAGATTGGTTGGTGTTCATCCTTGGTTCACGTTGGGAGGTATTATCAAGGCTTGTACATCAGTACGATTTTGACTTAGGGATAAGGAAGAGCAACTGAAGGACGCTTTGCCGAACCTTGATGTTGTTTGCTGCCGCCCTAGCAAGGGATTACCGAGGCAGTTGGTTAACCTGTTGCCGCAGCAGTGACTTTGGTCTCTACCGAGGCAATACAATTGTTCGTTGCATTCAAAGATTGAGATAGTCCAATTGGTTTCCACACTACGATACAATATAATTTGGCCCATTCTATCATCTTGATTACTCAACTTTTATCTACTGGCTTATTTTATTTTCTGCTTATTAGATTACTCCAAAAATCCAACTATTCACTTGTGCTCTTTACTTTTATTTCTTTTTCAGTGTAAGATGATAACCATTAAAGGTTTCACCAATCCATGTGGAGAAGATACTCAATACTTCATCACTTTATTACTTGAGACGTGTACACTTGCACAATTGCAGGGCACTTTACACACGCAACAAGTTTTTGGCACCGTTGCCAGGGATTGGCAATAGAAACTTTCAATTTTATTTTTAGTTTTTCAAGCACTAATGAACTTTGGTTTTGCATTGGTGTATGACCAGGGCGAACCCAAAGTATCCATTCTACGACCTTGGTCTTGAAATCAATCGTAGTTGCCAAAGACTCAAGAAAAGGATAAGAGAAGAGATGGCACATAGACCTGACAATAACAATGCCGACGAGAAACATATTGCTGACTATGCTTAGGATACCCCGACATGAGATGGAGAAAATCCGCAAATATGATTTGCTCAAGTACGAAACCCAACCGTCCGAGATTACTTAGAAGAAGATATGAACGGACTAAATCAAAGAGTTGTCACCCCTGAGATAGAAGCTTCCCGCTTTAAACTAAAGCCCGTAATGTTCAACATGATCAATACTATGAGGCAATTTGGCGGCTCAGCAACTGAAGATGCTAGACAACACCTCAAATACTTCCCGCAGATTTGCAATTCATTCAAAATACAGGGAGTACACGAGGATATTTTAAGCCTGAAATTGTTTCCCTATTCACTGAGGGATAGGGCAAAAACCTAGTTAAATAGCATTCCATCATGGTCAATTGGATTTCGGAGTAACTTATGTCGTGATTTCCTTGCACGTTTTAATCCTACGAATTTAACTAATAAATTGCGTAACGAAATCACTTCTTTTCGACAGGCTGATGATGAATCCGTGCATGAGGCTTGGGAATGATACATGTAGCTGTTACATAAATGCCCCTTACACGGATTCCTATTGTGGACACAAGTGACAATGTTCTACAATTCTGTCAACACAACAACAAGGATAATATTTGATGCCTCGGAAAATGGCATACTACTAGACAAGGAACCGGAGGAAGCAATGGAGATTCTGAATAGAATGGCTAAAAATGACTATCAATTCCTGACAACCAGAAGAGGAGGAATCAGACGCCAATCCACAATAAACGAGATAGCGTCCACAGACTCGATTTCGTCCCAAATAGCCACCTTGACCAAGTTGGTCATGAACATGCAAAAGCAAAATCTTTAGGAGGTCAAGGTAATGAATTTATTTTGTGAAAACTGTGGAGGTAACCATGTTTCTTCTGAATGCCCACAGAATCCAGAGTCGAGTTTCTACGTTGGAAACTACAACATGATGTCCAACACCTACAACCCGGCCTAGAAGAAACACCCGAACTTCTCATGGAGCATCCCCAACAAAGCCCTAAATTAGAATAATCAAAATGCTCCAGCTTTGGGATTCCAGCAGAACATGCCTCAGCAATCAATGCCGCTACAACAATCAATGCCGCAACAACAGCCTATGCAATCTAGTTCTTTGGAAAATTCTCTCAATGCTTTTATGTCTCAAACTAGTGCATATATGGCTAATATTGATAAATTTATAAAGAAAAGTGAAGCTTTCATAGACATGACTGAGATGAGAGTGAAAAACCATGAAGAAACCCTAAAGTCCCTAGAGACCCAAGTGGGGCAATTTACCCAAATCCTAAACACTAGACCAATGAGAGGGTTGCCAAGCGATACTGAAGTCGCCAAGGGAGCAACTCATGAACAGTGCAATGTGATCAGTACAAGGAGTGGCAAGCAGCTCAAGGAATCTCGGGCTAATGAAAAAGAGGAGGCCAAATTAAAGGAACCAATTACCGCGTCAAAGCCTGAAAAAATTGCCTCGGCAATGCCTGACCATAATGCCTCGACAGTGCCGGACCATACTACCGCGGCAGAGCCTGAAAAAAACACTAAGGCTAAATTACCAAACTCCATAGCTCACATTAGATTTCCATGTAAGGAACAGATTGAGGACAGTCGACTACCACCACCGTTCCCACAAAGGCTGAAACAGCAGAAGAAAGAGTACCACTTCAAGAAGTTCCTAGACATCTTGAAGCAAGTACACATCAACCTGCCCTTGGTGGAAATGATCAAGCAGATCCCGAATTATGCCAAGTTCCTCAAGGAAATTGTCTCGAAACGAAAAAGGATTGGGGAATTTGAAACTGTTGTCATAACAGAAGAATGTATGGCGATGCTACACAATCAGACACCACCCAAGCTTAAGGACCCCGACAGTTTTATCATACCATGTGCAATTGGAAATCACTATGTTAGGAAGGAAATGTGTGATCTAGGAGCAAGCATAAACTTGATGCCTAAGTTAGTCTTCCAGAAATTGGGAATTGGAAGGGCCAGACCTACCACTGTGATGCTACAGCTTGCCGATAGATCCTATGTGCAGCCGGAAGGGAAAATTAAGGACATATTGGTAAAATTTGATAAATTTATTTTCCGTAATGATTTCCTTATCTTGGATTGTGATGTAGATGAAAACGTACCAATCATCCTTGGGAGACCATTCCTAGCTACCAGGAGAACCCTGATTGATGTTTAAAAGGGAGAGTAACAATGAGAGTCAACGACCAGCACGTGAAACTTAATGTACTAAATGCAAAGAAACATGCTGATGATCTAGAAGAATGTCAGGCAATCCAGGCTGTAATTGAATCAGACATTCGCATAGAACCACACTGCCATGACAGAAAATTTGTCCACTGCCTGGGCCACTACCGCGACAGTATTATGATAAAACATGGAGATACAAATACAAAAGAACAGAATGATCGAGTGTACAAGAACAATGGGCAGAAACAAATGCAACACACTAGAACCCATGTTCAGAAGGATAAGGAGATGCATCCATATGCACTCCTTTAGCATTTCTATTTATTTTTATTTTATTTTCCACATCGTTAATTTTTTGTTTTGGAATAATGTGTTATTTTATTTTAATTTAATTTATTTTATTTTTAGGAAGGAGATCAAGGAAGTAGAAGCGTTGGGCCAATTGGTGATACCAAGCCCAAGCCCCAAACCTCAACCCTAAGCCTTGGGCAACAAGTCACCAACGACTAATAGAGAAGAAGCCAATGCCGTTTCGCAATCCATGCCGTCACGCAAGCCCAGCCGCAACGGTTAGTTCAATGCCCAACATCACTCCATGTCGTTATAACATTAAATGCCCAACTGACACAATGAAACGACTACATCATCACAGCCCCTATATAAACCAGTCCTCTCTCCATATTCAACCACCAAACCTTTCTCTTCTACACTCTTGACTCCATAAGCTCTCTTGCATTTTCCTTTATTTTTATTTCTCTAATTTTTTTCGATTCTCACAACTAATCACAAATGGCCTTGAAATAAGGAAAAATAGAACAATCACGGCAAACCGAGTCGCCAACGTTCAAACGGTTTGCACCACCGAAAGTGGAGAAATGATTCATTGCCAAGTTCATAGGCCGCCAAGTGTGGGAGAAACAAGGGTTCCACTACTCCGATGATCAAGATGATTTTGGCCTAGAACCCTTCATTTTCTCCAAAATCGCACATCAGAAGTGACATATATTTTGCCGCCAACCAGAGCCGACAAATGTCACGTGGGTTCGGGAGTTATATGCTCATTCACCAAATCTGAACAACCTATTTGTTCATTGCTGCGACAGAGTAATTCCCATCGATGCCGACACAATAAGCAAATATTATGGCATCCACGTGACCAATGATGAGCACAAAGAGTTTTCCGAGCAACTCACGAACAATGACTATGAAGAAATCGTGCGAGAGCTATGCATGCTCGACACGACTTGGAATGAGGGCGCACATAAGGGGACAGTAAACCACCGATGGCTTCGGCCCAAGGTAAAACTTTGGAACACCCTCGTTTAGAGGAACTTGATGCCCACTTCCCATAATACTATTGTCGATAAACCTAGGTTTGCACTCATCCATTTATGCATAATAGAATCATTAATGTTGGTGATATTATTTGCAATGAAATCTTTTTGTGCAGCCAAAAGGAGAGGGGTCGACTCTAATTCCCAAGCCTCATTACCGGGTTGTGCATACAGAAGCGGGTGCCAATAGAAGAAGCCGATGAATTCATATCGGTAAGGAAGTGCTGGACAAAGATCTAGTATTTTAAAATCATACAAATCACGGAGGCAGAACCAGTGCAGGGTATTGTCGTGACAACATCCTCGGGCAATGCCCAAGCCAATCTAGCCGCATCTGTCGCGGTAGCAACCCTCTAGAGCATTACACAGTAGCTGGCCGAATTGGACAGGAGGCAACGCCGCGCCATGCAGTACACACGGGACTTCAACAACTCGATCATCCAAGTAATCATGGAAAAGTACTCGGAGAGCCTCATCCAGTTCTAGCCTTTCCAGCCGATGTCCTGGCTGAGGCAGCACATGCTGCGGCAACACCTGAAGACACCACCTCGGTAGTGAAAGCCGTA
The DNA here is from genome assembly GCA_030270665.1 of Hibiscus trionum. Classification (NCBI taxonomy): domain Eukaryota; kingdom Viridiplantae; phylum Streptophyta; class Magnoliopsida; order Malvales; family Malvaceae; genus Hibiscus; species Hibiscus trionum. The sequence goes on from BSYR01000016.1 coordinate 6,732,349, forward strand.
GAGATCTCGGCAACCCATGACGATACTGCCTCCGCAATGCCAACTCCCTCTGCCGCGGCAATGACGAAGGATCAGACCACCCCAACCACATTTGAAAAGGTCAAGGCCCCAGTGGTTGAGCCTGAAGATACCGAGGATTGGTCTAACTTCTCGGACTCAGACGATTTTGTCGCCTCGCAACCCAAGGCTGCCCCGACCCCAGCACCAAAGAAGAGAAATGCCTCTGCCATAGAAGAAATCTACCCCGACCGTGAGGATGAGAAGGAGGTGAAAAAGAAGGCCACACCTACACCTCCATCCCGCAAGCAACCACCAAGGGCAACCAAGAAAGTCAAACACATGGAGAGGAGAAAATTGATCATCCAAGATGACTCATCCGATTCCTCATTGATCTAGTGTTCTCTTTTCTCTCTTGCCTTTGATTTATCTTTTATATTTTGTGTATGCATGCATTGAGAGCAATGCACCTCTTGAGTTGGGGGGAGGAGTAAATCTTTTTGTTATATCTATGCCCGCATATATTGGTTTCCCTAGTTGAATGAATTTACTACCTCGACAATAGTTGTCACCAGTTGCCTTAGTCTTAATTGATTGAAATTCACTGCCTCGATAATAGGTATCTCTCTTCTTACCGTAGCGTTAATTTGTTTAGAGCATTTAATTTTAGGATGTACATGGAAGATAACATAGAATTATACTATAAGATTAGGAACTTCAAATACACTTTTTGTGACTTGTATGATTTAAAGAGTTCTAGGACACTTAGGACATAGACTTGCTTAGAAAGAAAATTTTGGATAAAAAGTTAGAGGCGCCTAACACTGGCTCTAGCTTAAGGAAGCGCTAGAGTTGCCTGAAACTAGCTCTTGTCTAATCACTAGAGGTGCTCGAAATTGTCTCTATTCGGTTAGACTGCTAAATAAAATTACCCAAGTTAAGTAGGTTAATGCTTAAGTGTTTACTTAGAACTCAGAAAATTATCTTGTTCACAATCATGCACACACTCACAAATCTTATATTTTGATTATAGGGAATTCCTAAGACACCCGAAGAATTAAGGGCCAAGCACATTCATTGTCACGGCTTGGAGAGGAGAAGGAAACATAAGACCAAGGGGTAATTTCATGAAAATTAATGTTTTGGCAATTGATGGTTTGCATTGCTTGAGGACAAGCAATAGTTCGAGTTTGAGGGTGTGCTAGGTGTATAAAAGTAATCATTCTAGGACCCTTTATAACTCAATTATTGTTAAACTTAAGCTTGCATCACTGATTATTCATGTATAATTTACTATTTTTAACATTGCCAAGCTTGATTACTTATATTCGACAATATGTGGTCGAAAAAGGTACTGTCCAGGTGTGTTTGTGCTTTTGCAAATTTCACTACACCATGCCTGGGCAACCACTGCCGCGACAGTAAAGGAAAGATATGAGCGAAGCAGAATCATCACTCGACGGTCCAGATCAAGCTAGCTATGGAAGACAATTTCTACTGAAGGAAGCTGAACTATGAGATAGAGCCCTACGGAGCAGAACTAGCTGACAGACTTCTGCCGAGGTAGTAGCCTCTGCTGAGGCAGTACACTGCCAAGGCGGCCGAAGGAGAAAACATGCAAAGTGGAGAGCGTTCTGAAGAGCAGAAAAAGCTAAATTTTTCTATGCACTTTGCATGAGGATCGGACTGCGAGAAGATCGTGAAAACATCGAAGGAAGGTTAAGAGAAGATTCCACGCAAAAGGGAGGATTTTAAGGAAGAAAGATATAATACTTTAAAAGAAGACCCTTTCTTTTAATGTGTTTAATTCTAACTTAACTTCCTCCTAGAGAAGGACTTGACCTCAACCTCCTATATAAAAAGCCAGGGCCGGCCATTAAGAAGAGAATGAAGGGAGAGAATCGAGCTTTGAGAGAACTTGTAGCGAGCATCCCTTGTCATTATGTTCTAATTTCTTCTTCAGGTTTAGGTTATATTGTTTAATAGTTGTGAGAAAATGATTGGATTTTGTTTAAGTTTTTGTTAATGCAATTTAGTTCAAGGTTTGCTTATTCTTGGTTCTTATTCTTGTTTTCGAGTGAATTGGGAGAGGATCTCGTTAACTATCTATTTGTCTAATATCGAGAGAGTTAGACTCATGAAACGGATAAGCATGGTTTTCATCCCAATCGGTGAAAACTAACTCGACTTAGGGATAAGTTAGAGTTTCAACGGCTAAAAGAAGCGTAGAATTGGTTGGTGTTCATCCTTGGTTCATGCTGGGAGGTATTATCAAGGCCTGTACATCAGCATTGTTTTGACTTAGAGATAAGGAAGAGCCACTAAAGAATGCTTTGCCGAACCTTGACATTGTTCACTGCCTCCCCAGCAAGGGATTGCCGAGGAAGTTGCTTAACCTGTTGTCGCGGCAGTGACTTTGGTCTCTGCCAAGGCAGTACGATGTTCTTTGCATTCAAAGACTGAGACAGTCCAATTGGTTTCCACACTACGACATAATATAATCTAACCCATTCTCTCATATTGATTACTCAACTTTTATCTACTGGCTTATTTTATTTTCTGCTTAATAGATTACTTTAAAAACCTAACTATTCACTTGTGCTCTTTACTTTTATTTCTTTTTCAGTGCAAGACGATAACCATTGAAGGTTTCACCAATCCTTGTGAAGACGATACTCAATACTTTATCACTTCATTACTTGAGACGTGTACACTTGCACAATTGCAGGGCATTTTACACACGCAACACAAGAAAAGAAATAAGCTGAGCGTCTTCGGCAAAACTACCTTTGTGCTCTCCAACTTTGATGTAGGCCTTCTCTCTGCCAGCCTCTTTCGATGGCTTCATTCTACGAGGAGATTCTTCTAGCTTTGCCCTGGTGGTTCTCCGCAAGCTCGAACTAGGATTGTCGTCTGAATCGTGCTCTCTATCGATTGACCTCCTTTTGAGTAGTTTCCAAGTCTTCTTTATATAGACAACGAAACTAAGGCTTCAGTAACCTAAAGTTGTGTGGCTTCATTATAGAAAGCCAATTGTTTCCCACTTCATTGAATGTTGCGTATCTGGGAGAAAGTCCACGTGGGCAAAATGTAGATTCATCTCTAACTCTTTATGCCTCATCAGCTCCAGCCATGCAATATACTTCTCTCCTGCTCCAGCGCTCCTCTAGCAGCCACCAGAATCCTGCACATACACCACAAAACACCACCTTCCCGTGAAAAGTGCCAATATATATGATAATTTAAGCACATGTAGTGTAACCCCCTATTATATACAATCTAACCTTAATGCAACCTATATGAGCTTGAAAACATGCAAAAGTCAATGAATATGGGGACATAAATAGAACAAATAAGCACTCGTCAAATACCCCCAAACTTGAACTATTGCTTGTCCTCAAGCGATGCAAAATGAAAGCAAGAAAAATAAAAACAGAAAGTAAGAATAGTAAAAAGCCCATAAGTCCTAAGGTTCCACTAAGCTATGATTACAGTGATTCCAAGTTACACTACAACAATAATTCATTCCTCAATTATGTCGATGATAAGCAAGAATATCTGAGCTTACAATTTTATTCAAAAGATTAAATCTACTGTAAGTGCAGTGTGTGCTTGGTTACATGCATTCATCACTTAATAGTCTTAAAGAAGCTTAAGGGTTACTTTATTTTTCTGCTTTGGCATATTGATTTTTCTTTTTAAGCAGATTTTTACTCCATGTTCTTTTTATGTTTGAAAACTATATCCATGAGGCTTCAGCTTATCGAACTACCCTTCGATACCTGAAGATGGAGTGGAGCAAATAACCTATCCCCGAGCCCTACAAGTAGTGTCATCCCGTGAAGACTTTCATTCACTCTTTTCTAGTACTATCATTCCTACTAGGGAAAGCTAAATGGAGCAAACACAACTCACCTATTGTACTAAGATAGCAAGATGCATAGAAGAGTGTCATTCAACAGTTTTGTTTAAATTATCAAGTCTTAATTTATTTTCTTGATTTTTCATTCAGGGAGTTTTTAGCCTTTGTTTTGCTACATTGATCATTTAAGTTCTTTTCTTTCTGATTCATGCTCAAGCATCAGAAAGTCGACCTAGATCATCCCTAAGATTTCTTAAGTGTTTGATTGCATGCAACTTGTGGTTTTTAAGGGCTACAACAAATTTATCATTAAGTTCAAAAACTAGAAATCTTTTAACACCTTGCAAAGCATCAACATAGAATCATCATAGGAAGTCATAATCAGTGCAGCAGCAGATTCAGAATAAAGGGAATCATAGCAAAGGGAACCAATTGGACATATTAGGGTAATTACAGTCCTATTTTTTTTAATTTTTTAATTTTACCTAATTTATATGGGTATGTACTCCCCCAAAGTTGAGAAGAGCATTGTCCCCAATGATAAAAGAAAATAAAAACAAAAAAAGCAAGAGAAATCAAGGAATAGCAAATTAAGCTAAAAATGCAAATAAAGAATATGAAAACTAAAAGGAAAATAAAAAGAAAAGGAAATCTAACCCAGAGAGTTACTAGGGTGGTGGTCCCGGATGATGATGCTCTTACCTTTGTCCGTGGCGGACGTTGGTTTCTTGGCCGGGTGGAGGTGCCAGCATCAACATCTGGCTTCGGTTTCTTTCTCGTGTCGTTGGGGTCTTTCTTTGCCGCTGGGAGGAGCTTGTTTTGTGCGTTGGGCAGCAACTGCTGGGGAAATAATGTGAGTACCATTTGCTCTTCTGGCAAGAGAAGAATGACCAAAAGAAGTACGAACAGTATTCGTCACCATGTCAGTGATGGGCATGTGGGAGGGAGATGGAATAACGGAAGGTGCAACATTGTCGTATCCTTTCAATTCCACCACTTGGAAGAGAAATAGCCTTGGTATGGCTGCCAAAATTTTGTCCCATTCCCTGGTCATTACTCCTGCTAGAGTGCAAAGAGCTGTGATTAAGTTGGGAAAGGGAAACTCGTTGAGCTTACTTATAGAGGCAACCCCTTCTATTATTGTGGCATGAATCAACTGTGCAGGGTATATGTTACGTCCTTCCACAATAGAGTCCAACAATCACATCCGTCATAAAGAGAAGGTTTCACGATTGTGTGTGGATAGGAGGCGATTGTTAATGATGTGTGCCTAAAAGTGAGAGTCGAGCTTCAGTTGTTGCCAATGTACCATTTTATTTTGGCCATCGTTGAACCATTTTGTCCCGGGGACACAAATTTTGTAAAATCACTGTGTCGTAATCGACACTCCGGACAGATAAATAGAGATTCTCATGGTGGTTAGAAAATTGGTAGTGTTGCTCTATTGCATCTTTGAAAATATCCACACTGTAACAACCCAATTTTGCCCTAAATTGAAACCCTAAATTAGTTAAAATCCCTAGATTAAAAACCCTAATATTTGGAAATTTTATTTTGAAATCTTAATTAATTCAACGACTAAATTGAGAATTTTGAAAACTTCTGTGACCTTTTTGTAAGGCAGGCTATTCATAGAGCCCTTATTGTGTAATTTACCCAAAAAATTAAATTAAAGAAAAATCTAGTTTCCTCCTTTGGTTGGTGTCGATTCAGTTACCCCCAATTCCCCCTCTTCGTGTTTCAGCAAGGAAAAGAATAACCCCACCGTTCTCTCTTCGTGCCTTTCTGATCAAGGTCTGGTGAAGACCCTATCGGCGTCCGTTCGGTTATCCGAAGCCGTGATCTTACTCCCCTTTTCCGTCCGAACAAGACTCTGCCATTTGTGTTCTTTCTACCGCCGATTGTGTGCTCGGAATCGGTGTGAAACCGTTCGAACTCGTGCCCGTTCATTTTTTCTCTTCGTTTTGGGTGTTTGGGATAAGAGTTGACTCGGATTTTGGGGTTAATACAAGTTTGGGGTATGGGTTTTTGCATGTTTGGTCGGAATCGGTACATAAGGGTCATTGGCGGGCGTTTCTGGCGATGAAATCCGATTAGGGGAAACCCTAATTTTCAAATCGGTAAGAATTGGGGATTTTGGGCTTGAACCGGTCTGAACCGGTCCAGAAGACTGAACCGGGTTGACAGAACCGAACCGGTCTGTCTTATAAAGAGCCGACTGACGTTAGTGATGACGTCAACATTGACCCGTTGACCGTTGACTTTTTTAGAAAAGGGCTATTTTATGTTTTTTGACGTCCTGATTCCGTTCCCGCTGCCCGTTTTCCCAAATTCAAGCCCGAAAGACCGTTTTGACCACTTTTGTTCAAGTTTGCTTAGTCTTAAAGATTTGAATATCGGGAATTAATTGGAATTATTCTTATTTGCAAACGACATTGACTCGGATACTGAGATACTTCCTCCTCCTCCACCTGGACGACCTCCTGTTGATCAGAAATCAGGATCCGCTCGTGAGTTTAATTATTAATATATTCGATATTTATATTATCAGTGTCTTGACATAGTAGTAGTATCTTTGATGGTGTATTTAATTGTTATAGGAGCTGACTCTAACCGACCTAGAGATAGAGCTGAGCGTGGGAGATGTCACCGTCGACGTTGAGTGTTAGCTACTTGAGGTGTGTTCTCTTCTGTGCTGTCTGTTTACAGTGCTCGGTATGTAAATGTGATGATTTGCTGAAATGTATACATGATGTGGTCTGATGATAATATTCTATTGATCTGTGATGTTTGACTTGTTCAACATTCTGTTACGTTGTGCAATATTTGTATATACATTCAGATTGAGATTATTGTATATCGGATTATATGATTATGCATTTCTGTTGATAAACAATGCATTTAGATTCAAAACTCGGATTTCATGACATCTTATTATGGGTTGGATTCTATACGGGGAAGTTCAGTAGCTTCATCCTTCGGGATGATGTCTACTTCGGATCAGTGGTTTCGCCCTACGAGATGGATTCCACTTCGGATGGTGACGAGGTAGAGAGTGGTTCTAGGGAACCTTACTCTTCGGATGGTGATGTAGTTGGGTGCATGTCATTTTGTGTTGTATATTCATTCATACTTATTTATGTGTTTGAATTGATTTATGATGGAAAATTGTTTTATGATAATATCTGATTGACTCTGTTGATATGATGATGCTGTTAGTTCTGTTGGCACTGTAGAGACACACTGAGCGTTATCGCTGACTTCCCCTTAGTTTCTATTTTCAGATACTCAGGTCTAGGCTACGGTACTTGGAGAACCTCGTTTTCCAGCTTTATTTGTTTATTATTATCAGTATGATAATTGGATTTATTTATAGGCTAAAGGGGTACTTTTGCCCCTGAGTTCGACCCAAAAATGCAATTTCGCCCCTCGCCGAAAAGTGTACTCAATGTGGCCCTCCAGTTCATGAAATCGATCAAATTGACCCTTTGACCGACGTTGACCGTTACGGTGCTGACGTGGCAGTTAACGGTGATGACGTGGCAATCCATGATGCTGACGTGGCGGTCAACGATGCTGACATGGCAGTACACGTGGGATGATGACGTGGCAGGAGGGGTTGAATTGATTATTTTAACTGAATTCAAGGGCATAATTGATTTTTTTCCTAAGTTTAGGGGCATAATTGATTTTAATTAAAAGTTCTATAACTTATTTAATATTTAAGTTGAAAAATAAGAATTTATGAAATTATTAAAATTTTAAAATATTAAAACTAGATAAATAAATTTATTAAGTGAGAATAATTAAAAAAAAACAAAGTGAAGACTCTCACAAAAGATCAAAATATTCTTCAATTTATTTTATAAAAATTCATAAATTTAATAAAAATAAATAAAATATTCTAAAAGTTACTGAAAATAAAAATTATATAAAAAATTAAAATATATTATGAATTAAAAAAAGATAAAATTTAATCTAAAAACTTAATATTTTTTTATAAATTATTAAAAAAGTAAACACTTTTATCGAAAAAAATTCGACTTCGTCATTTTGAGTATTAGTATTCGTTAGATTTTTTTTAGTGGAATCAACATTGTACTAGAGTAACAATAGAATTCAATTTTTTTTCGCTTTTTTACATCAAATTGATGCTCATTAATATTTGATGTACAGAAATAAAAGAGAATTTTGGCTTTATTAATACTTTAATACAAAGATGTCTCAATTGAAAATATATTCAAGGAACATTAGTACGCGTAGCATAACGAGAAACAATCGAAAGATTCTCTAATGGTTTATAAATATTTTTTAATTTTTTATATTTATAACTTTAATGTTTTTACTTATATTTAATTCATTATGGTGTTTTTATTTTTTTAATATTTTATGAATATTTAAATATTATTTAAATATTAATAGTTTTTATTTTTTTAGCTTAAAGATTAAATAAGTTATCGAACTTTTAATTATGCCCCTAAACTCAGGAAAAAAATCAATTATGCCCTTGAGTTCGGTTAAAATAATCAATTCAGCCCCTCTTGCCATGTCATCATCCCACGTGTACTGCCACGTCAGCATCGTTGACCACCACGTCAGCACCGTTAACTGCCACGTCAGCACCGTAACGGTCAACGTCGGTCAAAGGGCCAATTTGATCGATTTCATGGACTGGAGGGCCACATTGAGTGCACTTTTCGACGAGGGGCGAAATTGCATTTTTGGGTCGAACTTAGGGGTAAAAGTACCCCTTTAGCCATATTTATATTATATGTTTTATCAGATTGTATATAATTTCAGATTTCAGACGTTTTATTTGGGGTTATTAAGTTTTATCATGCATGTACATTTCGAATATTTAATATTTTCAGGAATATTTTATGAATGTGTATTATGCGATATTATTACTATCTATTTTGGAATTAAAGGTTTGAATCAGGTTACTTGCGTGAGGGATAAGTTTTAAGCTTGACTCCTTATATTCGACCCAGTTCTCCTAGGTCGGGTTTAGGGGGTTACATTTAGTGATATCAGAGCCAGGTTCAACACTCAGCCTGTGTGATTTAAATCAATTTTTAAAACGAAAATAAATTTGTGCATGTATTATCAAATGTTTTCAGGTAAAACGGGAATTTCAGAAAAAGTTATGATCTTTTATAAATAATATTTATACATATTCTGAATAAGGTCTCCAAGTACCGATTCTAATCTTAGGATTCTGTCTTTTGTAGATATACTACTATGCCACCTCGGACAAGTTCTAGAGTAGCGGCCGGTCGAGGTCGTGGCTGAGGTCGAGGTCGAGGTCGTACCGCGACTGCAGATAGTGACGTTCCACCTCTTGAGGGTTCGATACAAAATCAGGATGAGGTCCAGGGTGCGAATGTGGAGGAACAACATGTGGACAAGACATGAGCTCAACAGACTAGAGCTCAGTAGACTGGTGGAGGACATCCACATGTTCAGCCTGCTCAGAGTAGTGGTCATCGTTATTCAGGGGATAGTGAGACAGTGGGCACGGATGCCGTTACCGTTCAGAGAGAGATATTGAGATACCTTCGTCAGTCTGAGGGTGTTCGGAGACCCATATCCACAGAGTTTCTCGCTTCTGGGACGACTATGTTCAATGGAAAGATGGGTACAGACCCAACAGATGCAGAGTACTGGCTGAAGAAGCTTCAGCGATTATTTGTTGAGATGAATTATCCTACTGACCGGAAACTCAGGGCTGCCGTTTCACTGCTGCAGGGTGAAGCCCAGAACTGGTGGGAGGCTGAGGAGCTTGTTACTCCTTTTAGTAGGGTTACTTGGGATCATTTCAGACAGGCTTTTCGTGATCGTTATGTTGGAGTTGAGTATATTTCTAAGTGCAGAGATGATTTTATGAATCTGAAACAAAATGATATGACTGTTAACGACTATGAGATCGAGTTTATGAGATTGATTCAGTATGTCCCAGGGTTAGTGACCATAGAAAAAGACAAGTGTGATTGGTTTCTAAAGGGATTGCATCCTACGATAAAGGCGGGTGTTGCTTTACATATGGACCAGGAATACAAAGATATAACTCGACGAGCTAGGACAGTTGAGTGTAATGATGCAGAGTTAAAATCCCTAAATTTTGCCCTAAATTGAAACCCTAAATTAGTTAAAATCCCTAGATTAAAAACCCCAATAATTGGAAATTTTATTTTGAAATCTTAATTAATTCAATGGCTAAATTAAGAAATTTGAAAACTTCTGTTACCTTTTTGTAAGGCGTGATATTCTTAGAGCCCTTATTGTGTAATTTACCCAAAAAATTAAATTAAAGAAAAATCTGGTTTCCTCTTTTGGTTGGTGTCGATTCAGTTACCCCCCACTTCCCCCTCTTCGTGTTTCAGCAAGGAAAAGAATAACCCAACTTACCCATATTTCAGTGTAGAACTAATTTTTTGATATAATAATTGAAAAATGTTTTGGACTAATTTGAAAATAATTCAAAACTATTTCTAAAGTCAAAATAACTTGAAACTATGTTTAGGGGATGTTTTCAAAGGTTTTTACAAGTTTTCAAAGCCAAATTAAACAAAACCTTCCAGGCGTTTCGAAACACCCCTAGGTGTTTCGATACGGGGTCTTCCAGTGTCAAAACGTTTTGATACGAGTCCTTTCTGAAAGAGGATTTTTGCCTAGCGTTTCGATACGGGCTATGTCGTTTCGATACGCCCACGTGGCATCGACCACAATGGTCATAAACCCCCAACGGCTATTTCCCAACTAACATTTAAATGCAGATCGTTTCGATACGGTGAAAGGCGTTTCGATACGGGTGTTTTGAAACGGCCAAGAGTGTTTCGATACGGGTGCTGTATCAGACTGCAACGGCTCGTTCTACTTGAAGAGCGTATCAAAACGGGTTTGAGCGTTTCGATACGGTTAGCAGCAGAACACCATTTATGGTGGGAAATTATGTCTCCAACAGCTCCAATTCAACCCCAACAACTACAAACTCATTAAGGAGTATAAAAGGGACCTCCAAGCATCAAGTAATGGTTAATGCTTCAATTGTCAATCAACAAATGATCAAGAATTGTCTTTGTACTTAAATTGTCATTTCTTTGTATAGACAAACACCAGTGAGCCAAAATTGTCAAATTTGCTCAAGTGTTATAGGTTTTGGGTGAGAGCAAATTTGTGCAAACAAATACCTATTAGAGGGATTTAAGTTTGCTTATCTTTTCTCTTTGTAAAGAGGGTTTGATCAAGACTTTGGGTAGAAAGCTTGATCGGTGTATAAGAGTTTCCTCCTAAGCCTAGAAAAGGGGATGAATCAATAGTGGATTGATTGGAAATCCTTAGTGGGAAGCTAAGGTAGTGGATGTAGACCTTGGTTAGAAGGTTGAACCACTCTAAAATCATTGTGTCATTTATCTTTTAGCTTCCACACCCCTTCCACCCAAAATTCCACTTCTCCACCACTTGGTGAGCAAGATCAGTTGAAGGAATCGAGCACCTTAAAACTCAACAATTGGTATCAGAGCTTGGCCCAATAAAAGAGGATTAACATCCTATTGAGAAGATCCGGCAAGCTCGATCATTATTTCACAAAACAGCTCAATGGCGCAATCCATCGACAAATCGCCCTTCTTCGACGAAACTCACTATGCCCATTGGAAGACAAAGATGAAGTTCTCCATCAAGTCTAGAGACTACAAGCTATGGGACATAGTTGAGGATGGTCCGTTCGTGCCTCAACGAAGCAAAGTGGAGTGGAGTGCCGACGATCGCAAGAAGATAGAGCTAAATTGCAAAGCCTTGCACATCCTCTTTTGTGCATTTGGCCCAACCATCTATGAGAAGATGTTTTCTTGTGAGAGTGCCAAGGAGGTATGGGACAAGCTTGAAGTTACATACAAGGGAACCAATGAAGTTAATGAGACCAAGATTGGGCTCTTCACCTTAGAGTATGAGAACTTCAAGATGGATCCGGAAGAAAACATCGAGAAGATGTTTGATAGGTTCTCCACTATCACCAATGGTCTCAAAGGCTATGGAGAAGCCATCCTAGAGGAAAAGCTTTTCCGAAAGCTCATCTACTCACTTCCCGAGTCATGAGACTCAAAGAGGACCGCCATCATCGAAGCCAAGAATTTGAAGACCTTAAAGCTTTATTAACTTATGGGGTCACTCCTTACTCATCAAATCATGAAGAAGAACAAAGAAGATGAGAAGAAGAGGGAAGAAATTAGAGCTATGGTAGAGAAGAAACTCAAGGGGCTTGGCATCAACACCAATGCCATTGCTCTCAAATCCTCCACTTTCCATCATGTTGATTCAAGTGAAGAGGAGGATGAAGAAGAAGAGATAGTTCATCTCTTCAAGAAGTGTGCCCCATTCATGAAGAAAGCCTTGAGAGAGCTTGAACGAGAATCCATGAAAAAGAATAGGGTAAGCACTTCAAGCCATAAGAAGAAGGAATATGTGGCTACTTGAACGTTTATGGATCCAAAGCAATTTGGATACCAAAAATCACTTGATTGTCTTTTGCTAGGTGTGATGGAGAGTGACCAACAAGTCAAACTTTGAGGGGGAGCTCCATGCACACAAGGAAGAACACTTGAAGAATGAAGGCTTCACATCCTCCCTTGGGTTCAAGTGTGGCAATATCTAGTTGTTTTTGCTTTTGTTTGTTTGTTTATTTTTTTATTTAATTCAACTAGATGATCATATATGTTGGACTAACAATCTTATGATGCTTTGAGTAAGGGGGAGCCATTTTAAAACCAACTAGATGATCAAAAGAGTAAGAACATGAAGTAGATGAATTAGAAGTTACCCTTGAATCTTCTTCGATATCCACAAGGAAAAGGTTGGCTTGTTCATCGTCGGTGGAGTCCTCATCGCTCCAAGTAGCCACATGTGCCTTCTTCTTATGGCTTGAAGTGCTTGCCCTCTCCTTTTTCTTGGATTCTCATTCAAGCTCTCTCAAAGCTTTCTTCATGAACGGGGCACACTTCTTGAAGATATGAACTATCTCTTCTTCTTCATCACCCTCTTCACTTGAATAGACATGATTGCAAGTGGAGGATTTGAGAGCCACGACACTTGCATTGATGCCTAGCCCTTTGATTTTATTCTCTCCCATAGCTCTAATTTCTTCCTTCTTCTTCTAATCTTCTTTATTTTTCTTCATGATTTGATGAGTAAGGAGTGACCCCATGAGTTTATCAAGCTTCAAGGTCTTCAAATTCTTGGCTTCGATGATGGTGGTCCTCTTTGAGTCCCAAGACTCGGGAAGTGAGTAGATGAGCTTTCGAACAAGCTTTTCCTCCGGGATGGCTTCTCCATAGCCTTTGAGACCATTGGTGATAGTGGAGAACCTATCGAACATCTTCTCGATGTTCTCTTCCGGATCCATTTTGAAGTTCTCATACTCTAAGGTTAGGAGCCCAATCTTGGTCTCCTTGACTTCATCGGTCCCCTCGTATGTGACTTCAAGCTTGTCCCATACCTCCTTGGCACTCTTACAAGAAGACATCTTCTCATAGATGGTTGGGCCAAAAGCACAAAACAAGATGTGCAAGACTTTGCAATTAAGCTCCATCTTTTTACGATCGTCGGCACTCCACTCCGCTTTGCTTCGTTAAGGCACGAACGAACCATCTTCAACTATGTCCCATAGCTTGTAATCTCTAGATTTGATGAAGAACTTTATCTTTGTCTTCTAATGGGCATAGTGAGTTCCGTCGAAGAAAGGCGGTTTGTCGATGGATTGCGCCATTTGAGCCGGTTGATGAAATGATGATCGAGCTTGCCAGATCTTCTCAATAGGATGTGAATCCTCTTCGATTGAGCCAAGCTCTGATACCAATTGTTGAGTTGTGAGGAGCTCGATTCGTTCAACCGATATGGCTCACCAAGTGGTGGAGAGGTGGATTTTTGGGTGGAGGGTTGTGGAAGCTAAAAAGATAATTGACACAATGATTTATAGTGGTTCAACCTTCTAAACAAGGTCTACATCCATTACCTTAGCTCCCCACTAAGGATTTCCAATCAATCCACTATTGATTTGTCCCATTTTCTAGGCTTAGGAGGAAACCCTTTACACCGATCAAGCTTTCTACCCAAAGCCTTGATCAAACCCTTTTTTACTAAGAAAAACAATAAGAAAACTTAAATCCCTCTAATAGGTATTTGTTTGCACAATTTAGCACTCACCCAAAACCTAAAACACTTGAGCAAATTTGACAATTTTGGCTCACTAGTGTTTGTCTATACAATAAATGACAATTTAAGCTCTAAGACAATTCTTGATCATTTGTTGATTGACAATATGAGCATTAGCCTTTACTTGATGCTTGGAGGTCCCTTTTATACTTCTTGATGAGTTTGTAGCCGTTACTAGCCGTTGGGATTGAATTGGAGTCGTTGAAGACTTTAATTCCCACCATAAATGCAGTTCTGCAGCTCACCGTTTAGAAACGCTCGAACCCGTTTCGAAACACCCTTTAAGTAGAAAGAACCGTTGCAGCCTAACAAGGCACCCTTTTCGGAACGCCCCCTAGCCGTTTCGGAATACGTATCGAAACGTCTAGACCCGTATCGAAACGCCATGCATTTAAATGTTAGTTGGGAAATAGCCGTTGGGGTTTATGACCGTTGTGGTCGAAGCCACGTAGGCGTATCGAAACGGCATAGCCCGTTTCGAAACGCTGGGCAAAAATCTCATCTAGGGAAAGACCGTTTCGATACCCGTATCGAAACGTTTTAGCTACTGGAATCCCTCGTATCGAAACACCTGAACAGTTTTGTGTAGTTTGGCTTATGAAAACATGTAAAACGCTTTTGAAAACATCCCTAAACATAATTTCAAGTTATTTGGACTTTGGAAATTGTTTTAAATACTTTATAAATCAGTCCAAAACATTTTTCAATTATTATATCAAAACATTAGTTCTACAGTTCCCCATCACAATACTCACAAGTGTATTGGACCACCTTTGCCTCTCGGACATTGGAGGTTCCTTGTATGTTCTTAAGTATGTTTGTGATGATACAGAGTTGAGCTGCTACAATTTGAGATTCATCCAATTTGAGTGTTTCAGTTACTTTAGGTCCAAGCTTCAACCTCCCTCGTGGGAACTGGTAGTCGATGTTGGCTAACCTATAAAGTGCCAGGAAAGCCTCGTTAGGTTCTCTATCGAGTAAAGTACCTTTAGCTGACGAGTGTATCATTATCATTGTAGGTGCATTGATGCCATTATAGAACATCATAACTTGTAGCTAATCTGTGAATCCAAGGATCGAGCACTAGCGAAGCATGTCCTTGTATGTATCCCATGCTTCATACATGGGTTCATCATTGTATTGCTGGAAGGAGATGATATCGCTTCTCTTTTGATTGTGCACATTCAGTGGATCATCTCTAGGGGTGTTCAAAATTACCCAACCCGAACTACTCGACCCGATACCTGACTACCCGAACATAAATAACCGGGTATTTATCCGGGTCGGGCCCAGGTCAAAAAATATGATTTTTTGGGTAACCGATTCCTATTTTTTACTTAATATTTTTACTTTAGAACTATATTTAAATCCCTAAATTCATTTTATATTTGTATTATATGCTTTCATGTTTTAGATTTTTCAAAAAAATATTAATTTGTGAATATGTAAGATTCAATATAAAACAAACAAATTTTCTCTATTGCATTTATGCATTAGTAGGTTTCTTTAAAAAAATTGAGATAAAAAACAAATCACGATCGAGATTAATATTTTTAATGTCTTTCTTATGGTTATAAACTTCAAATCATTATTTTATTGTTTGGATCACGTGTTATGAACTTTTTAAGTTTTTTTTTTATATTTTAAAATAAAAAAATTAGAACCGGGTATCCGATACCCGATTTTACGGGTACCCGAGTTTAACGGGTACCCGATATTCATGGGTTGGGACATGGGCCGACAAACTTAATACCCTAAGGTCCAGGTATCCGGTTTCTCGAGTACCCGAAAACCTAGGTACCCAGATTTGAAAACCCCTAATCATATCGGTGCAGAAACTTGCTGCACAAATCATCCCAAGTATGAGTGTTCAAAATTACCCGACCCGGTTAACCCGGCCCAACTACCTGATGACCCGATGTTAAATGGGTGGGTAATTTTAGGATTATTTTTTTTTTCTCGGGTAGGGTACCCAGCCTGGTATCTATCCTAGGTACTCGGGTCAGGCTTGGGTCGAAAATATAGTACTCATCGGGTACCCGACGACCCGATAGTATATATATTATTTTATATTATAATTAATTAAATATATATTTTAATTAAAATTAAAAAAAGGAATGGAGTTACTTACCTGCTTAAACAAAACACGACTTCTCACATCCCCCCCCCCCCAAATCCCAACGTAAAATCCCTAAAACCTCAGACACCGTCGCTCCTCGCCTCCTCCTCCAGCGACTCGTCGTTCAGTGCACCGTCGACTTGTCGTTCGTCGGTCGGTCCTCCCTCTCGTCTGTCACTCCTCCATTGCCCGTCGCTCTCTCCGTCTAGCGTCCAACAACAAGCATCCAAGCGCAAGCGGCAGCCACTCCAGCAAACACTGCACTGTCTGCAGACTTTGCACAAGTGTACATGTAATTTCTTAAACTTCCTAAGAACTGCACTATTTTTAAATTTTTCATTCGGAGTTGAAGCATGAGTTTGGAAATTGGAACTGTTAGTTAAATTTGTTATTGTTTCTCTTGTTAGTTAAACTATCATTGTTAGTTAAATTATCATTGTTTCTCGAACACAACTTGAAATGACCACCGAAATGAGAAAAATGATCAAAAGGGTGTTTAATTTTCTGCTATTCATCTTTAAAAACGACTGTATTTTCCTTCACCTGATTGCTTAAAATATTACCCTTTTTTGGCGGAAAGCTATATATGAAGGTTGGTGTGTTTGTATGAAGTATGGGAGGGAAATGGGGTTTTTGGCAAGTGTCTTTTAATAGATTATGTGTTGACCAAGGAATTTTGAACCAATCATGTATGCAGCGGGATTACAAAATGGAATGAAGAATAAACATTTAAAACAACGTGATAATGGGGTTTGAAGGAGGATATTGTGAATCTGTGATAGGTTTAGGGTTTTGAATGTCTCAGAAACACGAGTTGTTTGAACACTTGAATTCATACTGCATGCATGTGGTTCCCTTTTCCACAAGGTAGAAAGTTGGTTTTTGTCGTGTTTAAAATACCATACATAAATCCGATTAGTCAACAATTATGAGTTAATAGAATCCCCATTGTAAATTAATTCATACAATATTTTTTACTAAAAGCATCTAGTCCTCTTAAAAAAGAAAATATCCAAGATTACAATAAGGTTTACAACTTGATACATGTTCGTATTCATATATGATAGATACTTGATGACAAACAATTTCTCTTTTGATATGCTAAAACTATTAAATATAGTGTAATAATCGGTTGATACTTAAGTTTAATCAAAGATTTGCATATGGATAAAAGTTTACTCTTGTTGGATTGCATTTTTGTTTTCTATTTTTTCTGACTTGAAATTTGCTTTTTCCAGTTTTGCAAATGGTAAATGCCTAAAAGTATTTTATTATTTGGGACATGTAACCCCTTAGACCCGCCTATGCGTTACAACGGATCCTAGGAAGTCACATTAGGGTCACAAGAGCGACCCATGGTAAAAATACTCATAAAACATTTTTAAAACACTTATTAAGTTGTAAAACCCACTTCTGTTTAAAATATCATTTCGGGTTGTCATTTAAACACATAATGAAAACTTCATAAAATAGTTTACAGACATTATCGTTAAACAGTACATGACATACATGCCCACTAACTATACAGTACCGTACTCCAAAAGCAACGCCGAGAGAACTCCGAACACTGCTGTCAACCATTTTCTCATGATATATTCTTTTAACCTGTGATGGTAAAAACAACGTGAGCTTGGAAAAGCTCAGTAATACAAAACTACCAGAAGATGCTATAAGCTCATGCAGATATATGGTAGGCATAACATTTTCATGATGTTCCGCGCAGTAACAACCTCCATTTCTTTTTCGATATTTCAGGGTAACAGTATCCTTGTGAACAACGGTATTTGTTCTTTATTCAATCATCGAGAATCAGACGGGAATTATATAGGCTGGTAACATACAAAATAGGAATCAGAGAGTTTGATGTCTAGTGTGTTCCAACAGTGCAACGTTAATGCGTGAAATGTAACAATGCAGTAAACCTTTTTATATCATATACATATGTTTCAAGTAGCAGTAAAATACATTTTCAATTCTTTATTTACCCTCCAACCATACTCCAGTATTTAGTTTTCCCCAGTGCGGTATCAGGTACAAGCATTAACCCGAGCCCATTGGGCGAGGGTACCATCCTAAGGAATACCTTAGAATACGGGCGGCCCTTGCCGAAGCATAGGAACCGAAAACGGGCGGACCTGGCCGAAGCCTAGAATCCGTAAACGGGCGGACCTGGCCAAAGCCTAAGATCCGTAAACGGGCGGACCTGGCCGAAGCCTAGGATCCGTAAACGGGACGGTCTTACCAGCTGGATCAGGGCTGAGCCGTAGGTAGCTTCATATCATGTCCCAATTACCCCAGTGAATCATATCATCAATAGTTCATTAATCAATAACTGTATTTTTAGTAATACATTATCCATATAGCATGCTTGTCATATCTGGTGCATATGCATATATCAGAAATACAGTACGGTCATGCTTATTTATAAAACATGTCATGTGAGTTCACATATGTCAATCAAGTGCACGTGATCGGTATCATAACATGTAAAACAGTATGCAAAACAGGCGCGTGGCACACATGGAACACACTAGGTGGAACAATTTACTACTTGGAGATACTTGACATTTACGGAAGAGAACACATTAACTTTTGACAATTGAACGGATCTTTGAAACGGGACCTCTATTAAAAGAGGGGTTTGTACTAACGGTTCAAACAAGATAGTCGGGAGATGATACATCAAGATCTTGAGAGTTTTAGGCATATCATGAGTGATTTAGCCATTTAAGCCTACCAGGGGCATTATGGTCATTTTATCATACACGACATTTTGGTAATTCATACCAACAAGGCGTAAACGGTAGCTCAGAAGTTCTATTTGTTCATCAGGTATCCAACCAGACCTTCAGAGATTTCTACGACAAGACCTTTCACTATATCAGATACATTCGGGCTATTTTGATTACTTGGGCCAACGAGGGCATCTTGGTCATTTAACTATCAGGGGTGATTTCGTAATTTAGCCCATTAATGATGATATGACGATTCACAATATTTAAGATTTCTAGAAGTTTATCGAGCCTCCAAAACCATTCGAACTACATATTCCCACCTTGCAATACAATTCAACGCTTCGGATGCATCCAACTGTATCGTATATCGGAACGGTTGCTTTCATATTTCACCACAAGATTTTCCACGGAGTAGTCAAACTTATATTCTGTGCGGAGAAACTTCCAACCTTACATTAATATCAGGAGTGATTGACGTACGTAAGTCATGCTTCTACCCTTAAGGGCATTTCAGTCATTTCCAACTTTATTGGCATTTCCAGAATTTATCAAGGGCAATTTACTTATTTCAGTCAAAGGGGGTTTTCAGTCATTCAAGAATTTCGGTACTTCCAACCACTTAATTCATTTCAGAACTCAAGGGTTTATCCATCCTTCTAGTAAATTTGTAAACTTCGGTGTCCGAGGATACTTCTGCTCTTTTTAGTCAATACGATCATTCAGTATTTTGAGCCATTTGCTTAATTCAGGGGTATGTATAGATTCTCCTAATCCTATAGTCGGAGATTCATTCCAAATTCAAGGAGACTTAACACCTTACAATCACGACGGTTTAAATCCTGTTACCATGGCTTTCCAAATGGTTCAAGGTTTTCAAAAGAATCAGGTTGTTTTACCATTTCTAGCGTAGATTTCTAGATCGCTTCCAATTCCAATGGTATTTAAGTCATTCTCATACCTTGAGGGGCATTTCCATAATTTCATGTTCAGGTATCTTTCACATTTAAACATTCACACTAATGCTCAGAATTGGAGATTAGCTGCCTCATTAATTACTTAATGAACTTCAGATACTTTAGATTTATTAGCTTCCACGTTCGAGCACTTCGGTCTTATCTAAGTTATCATACTCAATTTCATATTTAGTTTGACTTAAGTAGAGCTAACAGCACTCCTTATCATTTTCATGCATGCATTAACAAATACCAACATGTTCTCAAAGCATACAAGAGGTAGTAGTGTATTACCTTAGTTCCGAGTTATACCGGTTGACTCCTGATACTACATTCGATCGTATTCAAATCCGGACTGGATGTCCCATGACATTTCGAATACCGAGATACTTGGATATCTTCAAATACACAAATTAACATTTCAGTTCTTATCCATAGAGCTCTTAACAAAATTAAACACTTTCGGGTTCCAGGTCAGATTCGGAGGCCTTCGGGTCAGAATTTTGCAAAACAGGCTTCAAAATCGGACTCAGGACGTCGAAAAACATAAAATAGGGCTTTTCGAAAAATTTGACTTTTTGGTCAAAGTCAACGGTCAACGCTGACGTCAGCATGACATCGGCAGAAGTCAACGCTGACGTCAGCAGGTCAACGGGTCAGGGTCAATGCTGACATCAGCAGTCAACTGAGTTGACTCGGGTTGACTCGGACGAGTTGACTCGGGTTGACGGGTCGGGTCGAACGGGTCGGGTCAGACGGGTCGGACGGGTCGGTCAACCGGGTCGGGTCGGTCAACCGGGTCGGGTCGGTCAACCGGGTCGGTCAATGGGCTTGGTTTACTACTGGACTTGGGCCGGTTTGATCGGACCGAACTGGGCTTGGGCTCAGACCGGGTTGGACCGGTTCAGACCGGTTCGAACCCTCAAAACATAGTTAAACCGGTCAACTCACCCTAACCAGATCTGGTCGCCGGACGGTGGTCGAAAAACTCGTCGGAGGCTCGAAATTGCTCGATTTCACATGAAAAATTGGCAAATCTAAATATACAACCAACCCAACATTTATTCAACCGAAACATCGTCGGATAAAGGTTGAAAATTACCGAAAATGCAATATGGGTCTCCAATCTGTCGAAGCTCCGATGAAGGGCTTATCGGCGGCGAACGGAGGCAGCAAGCTCAGGTTTTGCAGATCCAGACACAAGGATCTCAACCGTGCTCACGGTGAGCTATGAACGGCGGTGGATCGGCCGGAATCGCGAAAAAAACAAGGGCGGCGATGGGTTTTGCCGAACTTCAACCAGCTCTCCACGTCGAATGGCGGTACCTCTCTGCGCGTGGAGGGCTGGGTCACGGTCGGAGCAGGGCGACGGTCACGCCGGTGCTGGCGGTGCACGCCACGGCCCGACAGTGGCGTAGATCGGAGCTACAACGGTAGCAAACTATTGGTAACCGACAACCTCTTTCGTTGCTGTTTGGCAACGGACGGCAGCGCTACCGCGCGAGTGGTGGACGGAGATGAGTCCGGGACGAGGCGGCGGTCACGGCAGTGTGGGCGGTGACGTCCACGATCGAGCGGTGGTCGGAGATCTGGGTGGTGAGGGAGATGGATGAGAACGATGGGGTGTTTCTGCCGAGGGAAAATGGGGGAAATAATTGGGGTTTAATTATAATAGGTAGTTAATGGGAGTAGGTAGGATATTTTCTTTATTTTATTATTATATTTTTTTAGGATCTAAATAAAAATTAATTGGGGTGACTTATAACCAAGAGCTTCAATAGCTCAATTGGCTGGGCACCCAGCTGAACACACTTGAGGTTGTGGGTTCGATTCCCACAACCCTCATTTTTTTGAAGTGATACAATTCTCTCCCCCTTAAAAGAAATTTCGTCCTCGAAATTTACTAGGGTCGGACAAATGCAGAAACTGTCTTTTCCTCCCTTCCTGCGCTAAAAACCAATCCATCAGAACATACTTGTTTCTCGAGACTCTCCCTCTCAAACGATCATAGACCAATCTTGTAGCATCCTTAGTCACTTAGATTAACTTGGGTTCAAAACCATCTTGCTATTCGTCTCAGACCAACATATCAGAATACAATGATTGAATCCATACCGAATTTTATACGGTGCCAAACAACACTTGTCTCACGTGTTTTATCATACACGGTCTCAATCAGGGATACAAAACCTTCCCAACAACGGAAATAATCTTACAACGTGGAAGCATCTCCTCTAGAATTTGAATTACTCTACTAGGTTTTACATGTGAAAACTATACTTGAAATTCATACGAGCATCCAAAATCTTCGACATGGCCTTCCAGAATCAGGGCGTAGCATTGGATTTCGGTCATATATGATATATATATATCTATACACTAAGCCACATTTCCTAAGAAAATTTCTGCATTCAAGCTGACTGAACATATTCAAGATTTTGATCGGTTAACATTTACCTGTAGCGAAATTTTCAAACATAGATTTCCCTTGTATAAAACATAGTTATCATATGATTTACACTCTCGCCACATTCACGAACATCTTCCTTCTAAATTCATACAGTTTTTTTTTTTCAATTTTCTATCGGGATATTCTCAAACATAATCATTATCACCGAATGACATTACATGTAAATCTTATATCGGTTGCTTTACATGATCAAACCTTTATTCTCCATCTAGTTCATATCTTCAATTTCACACGCATTAACCATCTTTGTTTCTTTATCTGGATTCAAATCCATCAATTTAATCCAATTCGTAGACAGACATTACCGATATTCCTTTCCAGTATAGATCAAGCTATTATGGACCGAAGGGTTAGATGTACTTATTACAGGAAAGGATTCAACATCGGAGTCTCGGCACGGAGGAGTACGATTATGATCTAGGGGCATGCACATACCAGACACCCTATGACAGACGATCGGCCGATCTACCCAGAAAGACGCAACTCTAAGCTCTGATACCACTAAATGTAACCCCTTAGACCCGCCTATGCGTTACAACGAATCCTAGGAAGTCACATTAGGGTCACAAGAGCGACCCATGGTAAAAATACTCATAAAACATTTTTAAAACACTTATTAAGTTGTAAAACCCACTTCTATTTAAAATATCATTTCGGGTTGTCATTTAAACACATAATGAAAACTTCATAAAATAGTTTACAGACATTATCGTTAAACAGTACATGACATACATGCCCACTAACTATACAGTACCGTACTCCAAAAGCAACGCCGAGAGAACTCCGAACACTGCTGTCAACCATTTTCTCATGATATATTCTTTTAACCTGTGATGGTAAAAACAACGTGAGCTTGGAAAAGCTCAGTAATACAAAACTACCAGAAGATGCTATAAGCTCATGCAGATATATGGTAGGCATAACATTTTCATGATGTTCCGCGCAGTAACAACCTCCATTTCTTTTTCGATATTTCAGGGTAACATTATCCTTGTGAACAACGGTATTTGTTCTTTATTCAATCATCGAGAATCAGACGGGAATTATATAGGCTGGTAACATACGAAATAGGAATCAGAGAGTTTGATGTCTAGTGTGTTCCAACAGTGCAACGTTAATGCGTGAAATGTAACAATGCAGTAAACCTTTTTATATCATATACATATGTTTCAAGTAGCAGTAAAATACATTTTCAATTCTTTATTTACCCTCCAACCATACTCCAGTATTTAGTTTTCCCCAGTGCGGTATCAGGTACAGGCATTAACCCGAGCCCATTGGGCGAGGGTACCATCCTAAGGAATACCTTAGAATACGGGCGGCCCTTGCCGAAGCATAGGAACCGAAAACGGGCGGACCTGGCCGAAGCCTAGAATCCGTAAACGGGCGGACCTGGCCGAAGCCTAAGATCCGTAAACGGGCGGACCTGGCCGAAGCCTAGGATCCGTAAACGGGACGGTCTTACCAGCTGGATCAGGGCTGAGCCGTAGGTAGCTTCATATCATGTCCCAATTACCCCAGTGAATCATATCATCAATAGTTCATTAATCAATAACTGTATTTTTAGTAATACATTATCCATATAGCATGCTTGTCATATCTGGTGCATATGCATATATCAGAAATACAGTACGGTCATGCTTATTTATAAAACATGTCATGTGAGTTCACATATGTCAATCAAGTGCACGTGATCGGTATCATAACATGTAAAACAGTATGCAAAACAGGCGCGTGGCACACATGGAACACACTAGGTGGAACAATTTACTACTTGGAGATACTTGACATTTACGGAAGAGAACACATTAACTTTTGACAATTGAACGGATCTTTGAAACGGGACCTCTATTAAAAGAGGGGTTTGTACTAACGGTTCAAACAAGATAGTCGGGAGATGATACATCAAGATCTTGAGAGTTTTAGGCATATCATGAGTGATTTAGCCATTTAAGCCTACCAGGGGCATTATGGTCATTTTATCATACACGACATTTTGGTAATTCATACCAACAAGGCGTAAACGGTAGCTCAGAAGTTCTATTTGTTCATCAGGTATCCAACCAGACCTTCAGAGATTTCTACGACAAGACCTTTCACTATATCAGATACATTCGGGCTATTTTGATTACTTGGGCCAACGAGGGCATCTTGGTCATTTAACTATCAGGGGTGATTTCGTAATTTAGCCCATTAATGATGATATGACGATTCACAATATTTAAGATTTCTAGAAGTTTATCGAGCCTCCAAAACCATTCGAACTACATATTCCCACCTTGCAATACAATTCAACGCTTCGGATGCATCCAACTGTATCGTATATCGGAACGGTTGCTTTCATATTTCACCACAAGATTTTCCACGGAGTAGTCAAACTTATATTCTGTGCGGAGAAACTTCCAACCTTACATTAATATCAGGAGTGATTGACGTACGTAAGTCATGCTTCTACCCTTAAGGGCATTTCAGTCATTTCCAACTTTATTGGCATTTCCAGAATTTATCAAGGGCAATTTACTTATTTCAGTCAAAGGGGGTATTTCAGTCATTCAAGAATTTCGGTACTTCCAACCACTTAATTCATTTCAGAACTCAAGGGTTTATCCATCCTTCTAGTAAATTTGTAAACTTCGGTGTCCGAGGATACTTCTGCTCTTTTTAGTCAATACGATCATTCAGTATTTTGAGCCATTTGCTTAATTCAGGGGTATGTATAGATTCTCCTAATCCTATAGTCGGAGATTCATTCCAAATTCAAGGAGACTTAACACCTTACAATCACGACGGTTTAAATCCTGTTACCATGGCTTTCCAAATGGTTCAAGGTTTTCAAAAGAATCAGGTTGTTTTACCATTTCTAGCGTAGATTTCTAGATCGCTTCCAATTCCAATGGTATTTAAGTCATTCTCATACCTTGAGGGGCATTTCCATAATTTCATGTTCAGGTATCTTTCACATTTAAACATTCACACTAATGCTCAGAATTGGAGATTAGCTGCCTTATTAATTACTTAATGAACTTCAGATACTTTAGATTTATTAGCTTCCACGTTCGAGCACTTCGGTCTTATCTAAGTTATCATACTCAATTTCATATTTAGTTTGACTTAAGTAGAGCTAACAGCACTCCTTATCATTTTCATGCATGCATTAACAAATACCAACATGTTCTCAAAGCATACAAGAGGTAGTAGTGTATTACCTTAGTTCCGAGTTATACCGGTTGACTCCTGATACTACATTCGATCGTATTCAAATCCGGACTGGATGTCCCATGACATTTCGAATACCGAGATACTTGGATATCTTCAAATACACAAATTAACATTTCAGTTCTTATCCATAGAGCTCTTAACAAAATTAAACACTTTCGGGTTCCAGGTCAGATTCGGAGGCCTTCGGGTCAGAATTTTGCAAAACAGGCTTCAAAATCGGACTCAGGACGTCGAAAAACATAAAATAGGGCTTTTCGAAAAATTTGACTTTTTGGTCAAAGTCAAAGTCAACGGTCAACGCTGACGTCAGCATGACATCGGCAGAAGTCAACGCTGACGTCAGCAGGTCAACGGGTCAGGGTCAATGCTGACATCAGCAGTCAACTGAGTTGACTCGGGTTGACTCGGACGAGTTGACTCGGGTTGACGGGTCGGGTCGAACGGGTCGGGTCAGACGGGTCGGACGGGTCGGTCAACCGGGTCGGGTCGGTCAACCGGGTCGGGTCGGTCAACCGGGTCGGGTCGGTCAACCGGGTCGGTCAATGGGCTTGGTTTACTACTGGACTTGGGCCGGTTTGATCGGACCGAACTGGGCTTGGGCTCAGACCGGGTTGGACCGGTTCAGACCGGTTCGAACCCTCAAAACATAGTTAAACCGGTCAACTCACCCTAACCAGATCTGGTCGCCGGACGGTGGTCGAAAAACTCGTCGGAGGCTCGAAATTGCTCGATTTCACCTGAAAAATTGGCAAATCTAAATATACAACCAACCCAACATTTATTCAACCGAAACATCGTCGGATAAAGGTTGAAAATTACCGAAAATGCAATATGGGTCTCCAATCTGTCGAAGCTCCGATGAAGGGCTTATCGGCGGCGAACGGAGGCAGCAAGCTCAGGTTTTGCAGATCCAGACACAAGGATCTCAACCGTGCTCAGGGTGAGCCATGAACGGCGGTGGATCGGCCGGAATCGCGAAAAAAACAGGGGCGGCGATGGGTTTTGCCGAACTTCATCCAGCTCTCCACGTCGAATGGTGGTACCTCTCTGCGCGTGGAGGGCTGGGTCACGGTCGGAGCAGGGCGACGGTCACGCCGGTGCTGGCGGTGCACGCCACGGCCCGACAGTGGCGTAGATCGGAGCTACAACGGTAGCAAACTATTGGTAACCGACAGCCTCTTTCGTTGCTGTTTGGCAACGGACGGCAGCGCTACCGCGCGAGTGGTGGACGGAGATGAGTCCGGGACGAGGCGACGGTCACGGCAGTGTGGGCGGTGACGTCCACGATCGAGCGGTGGTCGGAGATCTGGGTGGTGAGGGAGAGGGATGAGAACGATGGGGTGTTTCTGCCGAGGGAAAATGGGGGAAATAATTGGGGTTTAATTATAATAGGTAGTTAATGGGAGTAGGTAGGATATTTTCTTTATTTTATTATTATATTTTTTTAGGATCTAAATAAAAATTAATTGGGGTGACTTATAACCAAGAGCTTCAATAGCTCAATTGGCTGGGCACCCAGCTGAACACACTTGAGGTTGTGGGTTCGATTCCCACAACCCTCATTTTTTTGAAGTGTTACAATTCTCTCCCCCTTAAAAGAAATTTCGTCCTCGAAATTTACTAGGGTCGGACAAATGCAGAAACTGTCTTTTCCTCCCTTCCTGCGCTAAAAACCAATCCATCAGAACATACTTGTTTCTCGAGACTCTCCCTCTCAAACGATCATAGACCAATCTTGTAGCATCCTTAGTCACTTAGATTAACTTGGGTTCAAAACCATCTTGCTATTCGTCTCAGACCAACATATCAGAATACAATGATTGAATCCATACCGAATTTTATACGGTGCCAAACAACACTTGTCTCACGTGTTTTATCATACACGGTCTCAATCAGGGATACAAAACCTTCCCAACAACGGAAATAATCTTACAACGTGGAAGCATCTCCTCTAGAATTTGAATTACTCTACTAGGTTTTACATGTGAAAACTATACTTGAAATTCATACGAGCATCCAAAATCTTCGACATGGCCTTCCAGAATCAGGGCGTAGCATTGGATTTCGGTCATATATAATATATATATATCTATACACTAAGCCACATTTCCTAAGAAAATTTCTGCATTCAAGTTGACTGAACATATTCAAGATTTTGATCGGTTAACATTTACCTGTAGCGAAATTTTCAAACATAGATTTCCCTTGTATAAAACATAGTTATCATATGATTTACACTCTCGCCACATTCACGAACATCTTCCTTCTAAATTCATACAGTTTTTTTTTCAATTTTCTATCGGGATATTCTCAAACATAATCATTATCACCGAATGACATTACATGTAAATCTTATATCGGTTGCTTTACATGATCAAACCTTTATTCTCCATCTAGTTCATATCTTCAATTTCACACGCATTAACCATCTTTGTTTCTTTATCTGGATTCAAATCCATCAATTTAATCCAATTCGTAGACAGACATTACCGATATTCCTTTCCAGTATAGATCAAGCTATTATGGACCGAAGGGTTAGATGTACTTATTACAGGAAAGGATTCAACATCGGAGTCTCGGCACGGAGGAGTACGATTATGATCTAGGGGCATGCACATACCAGACACCCTATGACAGACGATCGGCCGATCTACCCAGAAAGACGCAACTCTAAGCTCTG
Source organism: Hibiscus trionum (assembly GCA_030270665.1). NCBI lineage: Eukaryota > Viridiplantae > Streptophyta > Magnoliopsida > Malvales > Malvaceae > Hibiscus > Hibiscus trionum. The sequence continues at coordinate 6,760,593 of BSYR01000016.1, forward strand.
ATACCACTAAATGTAACCCCTTAGACCCGCCTATGCGTTACAACGGATCCTAGGAAGTCACATTAGGGTCACAAGAGCGACCCATGGTAAAAATACTCATAAAACATTTTTAAAACACTTATTAAGTTGTAAAACCCACTTCTATTTAAAATATCATTTCGGGTTGTCATTTAAACACATAATGAAAACTTCATAAAATAGTTTACAGACATTATCGTTAAACAATACATGACATACATGCCCACTAACTATACAGTACCGTACTCCAAAAGCAACGCCGAGAGAACTCCGAACACTGCTGTCAACCATTTTCTCATGATATATTCTTTTAACCTGTGATGGTAAAAACAACGTGAGCTTGGAAAAGCTCAGTAATACAAAACTACCAGAAGATGCTATAAGCTCATGCAGATATATGGTAGGCATAACATTTTCATGATGTTCCGCGCAGTAACAACCTCCATTTCTTTTTCGATATTTCAGGGTAACATTATCCTTGTGAACAACGGTATTTGTTCTTTATTCAATCATCGAGAATCAGACGGGAATTATATAGGCTGGTAACATACGAAATAGGAATCAGAGAGTTTGATGTCTAGTGTGTTCCAACAGTGCAACGTTAATGCGTGAAATGTAACAATGCAGTAAACCTTTTTATATCATATACATATGTTTCAAGTAGCAGTAAAATACATTTTCAATTCTTTATTTACCCTCCAACCATACTCCAGTATTTAGTTTTCCCCAGTGCGGTATCAGGTACAGGCATTAACCCGAGCCCATTGGGCGAGGGTACCATCCTAAGGAATACCTTAGAATACGGGCAGCCCTTGCCGAAGCATAGGAACCGAAAACGGGCGGACCTGGCCGAAGCCTAGAATCCGTAAACGGGCGGACCTGGCCGAAGCCTAAGATCCGTAAACGGGCGGACCTGGCCGAAGCCTAGGATCCGTAAACGGGACGGTCTTACCAGCTGGATCAGGGCTGAGCCGTAGGTAGCTTCATATCATGTCCCAATTACCCCAGTGAATCATATCATCAATAGTTCATTAATCAATAACTGTATTTTTAGTAATACATTATCCATATAGCATGCTTGTCATATCTGGTGCATATGCATATATCAGAAATACAGTACGGTCATGCTTATTTATAAAACATGTCATGTGAGTTCACATATGTCAATCAAGTGCACGTGATCGGTATCATAACATGTAAAACAGTATGCAAAACAGGCGCGTGGCACACATGGAACACACTAGGTGGAACAATTTACTACTTGGAGATACTTGACATTTACGGAAGAGAACACATTAACTTTTGACAATTGAACGGATCTTTGAAACGGGACCTCTATTAAAAGAGGGATTTGTACTAACGGTTCAAACAAGATAGTCGGGAGATGATACATCAAGATCTTGAGAGTTTTAGGCATATCATGAGTGATTTAGCCATTTAAGCCTACCAGGGGCATTATGGTCATTTTATCATACACGACATTTTGGTAATTCATACCAACAAGGCGTAAACGGTAGCTCAGAAGTTCTATTTGTTCATCAGGTATCCAACCAGACCTTCAGAGATTTCTACGACAAGACCTTTCACTATATCAGATACATTCGGGCTATTTTGATTACTTGGGCCAACGAGGGCATCTTGGTCATTTAACTATCAGGGGTGATTTCGTAATTTAGCCCATTAATGATGATATGACGATTCACAATATTTAAGATTTCTAGAAGTTTATCGAGCCTCCAAAACCATTCGAACTACATATTCCCACCTTGCAATACAATTCAACGCTTCGGATGCATCCAACTGTATCGTATATCGGAACGGTTGCTTTCATATTTCACCACAAGATTTTCCACGGAGTAGTCAAACTTATATTCTGTGCGGAGAAACTTCCAACCTTACATTAATATCAGGAGTGATTGACGTACGTAAGTCATGCTTCTACCCTTAAGGGCATTTCAGTCATTTCCAACTTTATTGGCATTTCCAGAATTTATCAAGGGCAATTTACTTATTTCAGTCAAAGGGGGTATTTCAGTCATTCAAGAATTTCGGTACTTCCAACCACTTAATTCATTTCAGAACTCAAGGGTTTATCCATCCTTCTAGTAAATTTGTAAACTTCGGTGTCCGAAGATACTTCTGCTCTTTTTAGTCAATACGATCATTCAGTATTTTGAGCCATTTGCTTAATTCAGGGGTATGTATAGATTCTCCTAATCCTATAGTCGGAGATTCATTCCAAATTCAAGGAGACCTAACACCTTACAATCACGACGGTTTAAATCCTGTTACCATGGCTTTCCAAATGGTTCAAGGTTTTCAAAAGAATCAGGTTGTTTTACCATTTCTAGCGTAGATTTCTAGATCGCTTCCAATTCCAATGGTATTTAAGTCATTCTCATACCTTGAGGGGCATTTCCATAATTTCATGTTCAGGTATCTTTCACATTTAAACATTCACACTAATGCTCAGAATTGGAGATTAGCTGCCTCATTAATTACTTAATGAACTTCAGATACTTTAGATTTATTAGCTTCCTCGTTCGAGCACTTCGGTCTTATCTAAGTTATCATACTCAATTTCATATTTAGTTTGACTTAAGTAGAGCTAACAGCACTCCTTATCATTTTCATGCATGCATTAACAAATACCAACATGTTCTCAAAGCATACAAGAGGTAGTAGTGTATTACCTTAGTTCCGAGTTATACCGGTTGACTCCTGATACTACTCGATCGTATTCAAATCCGGACTGGATGTCCCATGACATTTCGAATACCGAGATACTTGCATACCTTCAAATACACAAATTAACATTTCAGTTCTTATCCATAGAGCTCTTAACAAAATTAAACACTTTCGGGTTCCAGGTCAGATTCGGAGGCCTTCGGTTCAGAATTTTGCAAAACGGGCTTCAAAATCGGACTCAAGACGTCAAAAAACATAAAATAGGGCTTTTCGAAAAATTTGACTTTTTGGTCAAAGTCAAAGTCAACGGTCAACGCTGACGTCAGCATGACATCAGCAGAAGTCAACGCTGACGTCAGCAGGTCAACGGTCAACGGGTCAGGGTCAATGCTGACATCAGCATGACGTCAGCAGTCAACTGAGTTGACTCGGGTTGACTCGGACGAGTTGACTCAGGTTGACGGGTCGGGTCGAACGGGTCGGGTCAGACGGGTCGGACGGGTCGGTCAACCGGGTCGGGTCAGACGGGTCGGACGGGTCGGTCAACCGGGTCGGTCAATGGGCTTGGTTTACTACTGGACTTGGGCCGGTTTGATTGGACCGAACTGGGCTTGGGCTCAGACCGGGTTGGACCGGTTCAGATCGGTTCGAACCCTCAAAACGTAGTTAAACCGGTCAACTCACCCTAACCAGATCTGGTCGCCGGACGGTGGTCGAAAAAATCGTCGGAGGCTCGAAATTGCTCGATTTCACCTGAAAAATTGGCAAATCTAAATATACAACCAACCCAACATTTATTCAACCGAAACATCGTCGGATAAAGGTTGAAAATTACCGAAAATGCAATATGGGTCTCCAATCTGTCGAAGCTCCGATGAAGGGCTTATCGGCGGCGAACGGAGGCAGCAAGCTCAGGTTTTGCAGATCCAGACACAAGGATCTCAACCGTGCTCACGGTGAGCCATGAACGGCGGTGGATCGGCCGGAATCGCGAAAAAAAAAACAGGGGCGGCGATGGGTTTTGCCGGACTTCAACCAGCTCTCCACGTCGAATGGCGGTACCTCTCTGCGCGTGGAGGGCTGGGTCACGGTCGGAGCAGGGCGATGGTCACGCCGGTGCTGGCGGTGCACGCCACGGCCCGACAGTGGCGTAGATCGGAGCTACAACGGTAGCAAACTATTGGTAACCGACAGCCTCTTTTGTTGCTGTTTAGCAACGGACGGCAGCGCTACCGCGCGAGTGGTGGACGGAGATGAGTCCGGGACGAGGCGGCGGTCACGGCAGTGTGGGCGGTGACGTCCACGATCGAGCGGTGGTCGGAGATCTGGGTGGTGAGGGAGAGGGATGAGAACGATGGGGTGTTTCTGCCGAGGGAAAATGGGGGAAATAATTGGGGTTTAATTATAATAGGTAGTTAATGGGAGTAGGTAGGATATTTTCTTTATTTTATTATTATATTTTTTTAGGATCTAAATAAAAATTAATTGGGGTGACTTATAACCAAGAGCTTCAATAGCTCAATTGGCTGGGCACCTAGCTGAACACATTTGAGGTTGTGGGTTCGATTCCCACAACCCTTATTTTTTTGAAGTGTTACAGGACATGTCTCATGTTATATAAAGTATTTGGTATCACTTTTGTGTTGCTTATAATTTCATCTTCTTTTTGTCAGATATGTCGATGACGAGAGAAAATGTTGATGTTACGCTATCTTTTTGGACTGAGTCACCTAAAAAACTCGATAAGATTGAGGAGACTCCAACAAGTGGAACTAGAACCAAGAAAAGGAAGTGAAAGAAGTCTTTTGAAGCTTCACCAACTAAAGAAGGTAAAAGGAAGAAAACTTCTACTGCTTTGGATCATTTTAAAGTAATTGTTGTGTTGAAGAATGTGCTGAATGCATTTATTGTGCTGCAAAGATATCTTGTTCAACTGTCAATGGAACCAATGCCATGAAACGTCACATGAATCGGTGCAGGAAAGCTCCTTTTAACTTGGACAAAAAACAAACAATCTTAGTCCAAGACAAATTGCAACATTGATGGGACGGTAGAAACAGTTAGTGTTCCTAGACTTTGGCATTTTGATCAAGAGCATATTAGACAAGCACTCAAGATAGGTTAAGAGTGTCAACAACTAAGAGAAGCGTGTGATTGGTTTGTGTTTGTCTTTGGCTTACGCCGAGAGGTATGGTCAAAGTTTAGCCATCAACAATGTTCCAAGCTTAGAGAAAAGAATGAGCCATTCAAGGACGCTTTGCCGAGCCTTAACATCATATTTCCAAGAGCAAGAGATTGCTGCGGCAGGGATTTAGGTTACTGCCACGGTAGTTTTGTGTTGCTGCATTCAAGAACAGGGACAAGTCAATAGGATTCCACATAGCATCCAGATTCTTGTTTTTGAGTTCATTCGCTCGACAAGTGTTCCCCATCACAATGCTCAAAAGTGTATTGGACCACCTTTGCCTCTCGGACATTGGAGGTTACTTGTATGTTCTTAAGTATGTTTGTGATGGTAGAGAGTTGAGCTGCTACAATTTGAGATTCATGCAATTGGAGTGTTCCAGCAACTTTAGGTTCAAGCTTCAACCTCCCTCATGGGAACTGGTAGTCGACGTTGGCTATTCTATAAAGTGCTAGGAAAGCCTCGTCAGGTTCTCTATCGAGTAAAGTACCATTAGCTGACGAGTCGATCGTCATCCTTGTAGGTGCATTGATGCCATTATAGAACGTCATGACTTGTAGCCAATCTATGAATCCAAGGATCGAGCACTAGCGAAGCATGTCTTTGTAAATGTCCCATGCTTCATACATGGATTCATCATTGTATTGCTGGAAGGAGATGATATCGCTTCTCTTTTGATTGTGCACATTTGGTGGATCATATCGGTGCAGAAATTTGCTGCACATATCATCCCAAGTAGATGTGATCAAAATTACCCGACCCGGTTGACCTGACCCAACTACCCGATGACCCGATCTTAATGGGTAGGTAATTTTAGGATTGTTTTTTCTCGGGTCGGGTACCCAGCTCGGTAACTATCCTGGGAACTCGGGTCAGGCTTGGGTTGAAAATATAGTACTCATCGGGTACCCGACGACCCGATAGTATATATATATTATTTTATATTTTACTTATTTAAATATATATGTTAATTAAAATTAAAAAAAGAACGGAGTTACTTACCTGCCTAAACAAAACACGACTTCTCACATTTCTCCCCCAAATCCCAACTTAAAATCCCTAAAAACCCAGACACCGTCGCTCCTCGCCTCCTTCTCCATCGACTCATCGTTAAGTGCATCGTCGACTTATCATTCGTCGGTCGGTCCTCCCTCTCGTCTGTCGCTCCTCCACCGCCCATCGCTCTCTCCGTCTGGCATCCAACAACAAGCATCCAAGCGCAAGCGGCAGCCACTCCAGCAAGCACTGCACTGTCTGCAGACTTTGCACAGGTGCACATGTAATTTCTTAAACTTCCTAAGAACTACACTATTTTTTAATTTTTCATTTGGAATTGAAGCATGAGTTTGGAAATTGGAACTGTTTGTTTAATTTTATTATTGTTACTCTTGTTAGTTAAACTATCATTGTTAGTTAAATTATCATTATTTCTCGAACACAACTTGAAATGGCCACCAAAATGAGAAAAATGATCAAAAGGGTGCTTAATTTTCTGCTATTCATCTTTAAAAACGACTGTATTTTCCTTCACCTGATTGCTCAAAATATTACCCTTTTTTTGGCTGAAAGCTATATATGAAGGTTGTTGTGTTTGTATGAAGTATGGGAGGGAAATGGTGTCTTTGGCAAGTGTCTTTTAATAGATTATGTGTTGACCCAGGAGTTTTGAACCAGTCATGTATGCATGTGGTTCCCTTTTCCACAAGGTAGAAAGTTGGTTTTTGTCGTGTTTAAAATACCATACATAAATCCGACTAGTCAACAATTATGAGTTAATAGAAACCCCATTGTAAATTAATTCATACAATTTTTTTTAATAAAAGCATCTAGTCCTCTTAAAAAAGAAAATATCCAAGATTACAATAAGGTTTACAACTTGATACATGTTCGTATTCATATATGATGCATACTTGATGACAAACAATTTCTCATTTGATATGATAAAACTATTAAATATAGTGTAATAATCGGTTGATACTTAAGTTTAATTAATGATTTGCATATGGATAAAAGTTTACTCTTGTTGGATTGCATTTTTGTTTTCTATTTTTTCTGACTTGAAATTTGCTTTTCTAGTTTTGCAAATGGTAAATGCCTAAAAGTATTTTATTATGATGTTGCTAGTTGTTGGATTTCGATCTCAACTATTTGAATGTATATAATTTTTTTCTTTTACGGGCTTTATGTGAAAATTCCTTCCTTTGTGCTATTTTACAGGAGCTTGGAAAGGATTTCGAAGGTTGATAATATGATATTGTAGGAGCCAAGAAGTGGGGTGGAAGCTTTGATATCATATTGTTTGTGTTTAAAATACCATACATAAATCGTCTAAGTTAAAATTGTGTGTTTGAAAGCTTGTTTAAGCTTTCTTTTTAGGATTATGAATTTTAATGTTGTTTGGGTTTGATAATTCAGATTTTAAACTCTATGGTGGGATTATATAATTCGAACTTTTATTACATGTGTGCATTTTTTATAAAATTAATTATTTTAAAAAAAATAGGTGGGTACCCAGTACATGATTACCCGGGTACACGAGAATCGGGTACCCAAATTTAATGAGCTGGGACACGGGCCGAGGAATGAGGTACCCGGATGAACCGGGTACCCGAAAAACTGGGTACTCGACAATGAACAAGCTTAGCCCAAGATGTAATAGATCATGCGGAACAAGTATTCAACCATGCTCTAGCTCCATCATGCAGCGAGAAAAGGAATAGCTTGAGTCGCAAGGCATTTATAGGTATGTCTAGTTGCATGAAACAATCACAGACTTCCAAGAAAGTTTGGATGTGCTCGCGATCATCTTCTCTTGCGGATCCCCCAAATTGTCCGATGTTATTGAGCATGTTGAACATAACGAGCTTTAGCTCAAAGTGGACCGTCCCTATATCATGCATAACAATTGGTGGGTTGAGATTGTTGATAACGGGCTCAATGATATCTCCTATGAATCTTTTGGGCCTAGCAGGTGGTGGATTCTCCCTTCGGCTATTCTCTCCCGCTCTAGCAATTCTTTGCCCATCGACGAAGGGTATGCCTTTGTCTTGCGTGTCCTTGAGTGGGGGGGGGGGGGTTCTTGTTCAGCATATTCTAGTTTCTCGTAAGAGTCTTCGAATGGTTCTTTCAATTTCTGGATTGATTGGAAGAATAGGTTCTTTGGTGGACCTTCTGGTCATGCACTGGAAAGTAACTGAGGATAAAAACAAAAACAAAAACAAAAATCAAATGCATTAAAAATAAAAGTCCTAAGTGTAATTACAATGTAAATATCAATTTCCAATCCCTGGCAAGGGCGCCAAAAACTTGATTCTTGTTGAATAGTGATGCACTTTAGAGCAAGTATACTCGTCGTATCAAGTAATAAAGTGAGAGTAGAGTGTTAAACCCACGATGATTTGATTAATAAATATGAGGTTTTATACTTAGGAATGGATTTGCATGTATTGGTGAAGGTTGGTTTAAGTAAACTAAATCAACTAATCTAAAGATAACAATGATAAAGACAAACAACTGCATTGACTTAAAAATTAATTATGGAGGTTGAGATTATTTCTAAGGATATATGTTTGATTTCCTATCTCAATGCTATAGCAACGGGCAATACATATCTGCGTAAACCCTAAGGTACTTCATCTACTCGATAGGATTTTCTAATGAACTTCCGACTCTCTTGATGCCTAGAAGTTGATAACTTTGTAATTAAGGTGATACATGTCTGCGTTAACCCTAACTACTTTATTATTTGTTTAAGAACTCCCTTTTAGTCATTGAAACCCTAAACTTATGTCTAAGCTGGATTAGAACTAAGTTGATAGCTTAGCTCCACTGCTCATATTTATATAACTTAGCTCTCTCGAATATTTATCCACAAATTATTAGTTAACAGGCCTCTCTCGAATAGCTTTTACGATTAACTACACATTAAGCACATGAACATAATAGATGAAGATGAAATCAACTAAAGCATTGAAATATAATAATCAAAACATAAAATCATGGGATGCAATAATCCCATGTAAAATGTTTAGCTCATGTCTGAGTCTAAATCGATCATAATTAAAAGTATAAGTACGACGGTTTATCAAGCAAGAAAAGAAATAAGTCGAGCGTCCTCGACAATACTCCTTTTTTGCTCTCCAACTGTGTTGTAGGCCTCCTCTCCGCTAGCCTCTCTTGATGACTTCATTCGATGAGGAGAATCATCTAGCTTCTCACGGTGGTTCTCCGCAAGCTCGGACTAGGATTGTCGTCTGAATCGTGCTCTCTATCGATCGGCCTCGTTTTGAGTAGCGTCCAAGTCTTCTTTATATAGGCGGTGAAAGTAGGGCTTCGGTACCCTAAAGTTGTGTGGCTTCATTAAAGAAAGCCAATTGTTTCCCTCTTCATTGAATGTTGCGTATCTAGGAGAAAGTCCACGTGGGCAAAGGTAGATTCATCTCCAACTCTTTATGCCTCGTCAGCTCCAGCCATGTGATCTACTCCTTCCTGCTCCAGCGTTCCTCCAACATCCACCAGAATCCTGCACATACACCACAAAGCACCACCTTCCTTTGAAAAGCACTAATATATATGACAATTTAAATGCAGACGGTGTAACTCCCTATCTACATGCAAATACATATAATCTAACATAAATGCAACCTATATGAGCTTGAAAACTTGCAAAAGTCAAGGAATATGGGCACATAAAATAGAACAATTAAGCAGTCGTCACATCACCATTCAAAAAATAGTGCAATTTTACGACTCATCACTAATTTTATAATTTTCACAAATGACCAAATATTTTTCAATGTGTAACATTAAAATATATCTAATTAGATAACTTCAATTTCACAATATAAACATTCTTTAAGACATACAATTTAAAAAATAAGATGTTATTTAATTATTAAACTAAAAAAAGGCAACATACAATACCTGATTAAATATATTAACAAAAAATATTCTTAAATATTAAAGAATTAATCAAAAAATTATAATAAATTATTAGTAATTCAAATTTAATAAATATGTATAAAATTCATTAATTTATAATATTTTAAAAAATAGAGTATTAATAATTTTAGTAATGAGATATTAATAAGTATAGTATCGAAGCCGAGATCGTTCAAGCTTTGTTCTGAGGTTATGTGTCATGTCTTGGAGCAGATTATGCTTAATTAGTTGCGATTAAAATTGCTTTAGAGGTATTCTTAGAAGCTGGGCGGTTAGGCAGGACAAATCTCATTGTGGAATCGGATTCTCAAGTAGAACTCAATTGGATAAGCAATCCTTCAATCGACAGTGGTTTCGGTGGACCACTTTTGATGATATCTCAAGGTTGTCTCGTTCGATTGCTTCGGTTTAGTTTTGGTACTTATTGCGTGAACATAATATCGTGGCAGATTTTATAGCTAATGCTTGCTCAAAATATGATGTTTTAGGCGTCTCTTTGTTTGGATGTACGCTTTGTACTGTAGCCTTTGTTGGCCATTTAATTTTAATTTCAATAAACTATCTATGGAATGAAAAGAAGGAAATAAATCTCCAATGGTCTATAAATAAATGCATACAATATTGTTCTAGCACATGTTTCATAATAATTGCATATTTTTTTGAATTATTATTCCCACTATTTAGTTCCAAAACTGAATTAAAAAGGAAAAAAAGGGACATTGCTTGATGATCATGATTTCAAGATCCTTTCAAAGCTTATCTATTCATAGTTCTAACTAACTGTGCAATTGTACCCAAGTGCACTTCACCGACTCCATCTGCAATTCTCAATGTTTTTCATGTCGCCCATAGGTGTGCCAAGACGGTGTCAGATGATACCCCGACTTCACCGTGTGTTTTGATTGCCATGTTCAGCACCTTCAGCACCATGTTCTACGGGCTTTCTTGTTTCCAAGTCGAACAAGTTGGTCGGCTGCTTCAAGAACCAATAACCTAGCTTGTTCCAATTCTATTCAACACTGCAAGAAGCAACTATTTTAAACTATACAACAAAACTGAACTTCTCAATAGTATTCCAATCCAATTAATACAAGTATCTACCTAATCTATATATATATATATATATATATATATATATATATATATATATGAAGATTAAATTACCTTTGCAATATTAGAAAGAAATGCACCGTGTTGAGCAATATATTTTCCAAATGTTTTTCGTTGAAGGGCCCTTTGAGCCATGAACTACTTGCCAAGCTCAGCAGCACCAACCAGTTTTCGATGGCCGAGTTTTCCACATTTATTCTTCGTAACCTACTAAGTGAACTTATTCATATACCTCGGACCATGACATTTAGTTCCATTTTTTAGTCTATAAAACTGTCCTTCCTTTCTTTATTCTCACCTGTCTAATCAACGTGTGATTTTATTATCCGACAGCGGTCCAAACTATACATGCACACTTATTCATACTTTCGACATCTATTTTGCTCGCATCTCTATAGGTTAGGAACCATGCCAGCAATATAAGGCACCCCAGACTTAGGGATCCAGTCCCCACCAACCAAGAACACACCGGCGGTGAATTGCTGGGCTTGAGTGGCAGTGATCTTTTGGATACCTTTCCATTTAACCCTATTGGTTTGGTCCGCACCCGGTCCTCGGTTATTGAACTCGGCATACCATAGGGTATCGAGGGCGAAGTTGCCGTTCCACGGACACCATCCCTCTGGCGCTATGATGTCGTCCAGCTGAGATTGCATGATGATGGTCCTTGAAAATTGTTTCCAAGGCCGGCCGAGGTACGACTTGCTTCTCGCCTTCACCGGGAGGTAGTCCTGGGCGCCACTGATGACGCAGTTCTGGAGGACAAAGCCGGAGGGCGTGCGGCGGTCTGTCCTTCCTTGTGCGGTGACCATGCATTTTTGATTGTCGAGCGGCTTCCTCACGATGAGTTTGCAGTTCTGAAAGACTGTAGCGGAGTCGCCGAAGATGTAATCGACGGTGCCAGTGACGGTGCAGTCTCTGTAGAATTGGCGATGACTGTGGGCGTAAAGTGTGTCTTGGTAGCCATCCATTTGACAGTTATGGAAGATGGCTTGATCACCTTGGACCTTAAGTGCCACCGCTTGGTGCTTGATGGCTCCTGCAGTGTTCTCGAATCCAATGTCCTTCGCCATGAAATTTTTACCGATAACAGCTGTAAACATTGCTTTTTATGTTACTCAAATTCAAGCATTTGTTTTGTAATACAGTGTAATCTAAACTCATAAATACTAACCAACAGTTGCGGTCTTGAATGTGGAGGTGCCGTCGATAAAGTTCAAGCGGCCGGTGATGGTGGTCTTAGTCGGTCCGTCCCCGATGAACACGACATTGTACATATACTTATCAACAAGAACCTGTTCATTGTAAACACCAGCCTTAATGTGTATCACAAATGGAGAAGCATTGTTATTAGGGACTTCTTTCAATGCTTGATTGATGCTTTTATATTTGCCACTACCGTCTTTAGCGACCACAACATTAGGCTTCATCTGCGACGGATTTTGTTGCAATAACATCCGTTGCCTAAAACTAACCCACGAAGGGAACCCATCTTTAGCCAATAGCTTACGTGTAGCCCCTCCAGCTCCGGTCAAGGCCGGAAATTTTAGATCACGGATGAGTTTAGGAATTTCACTAACCATGGCTAAGCCATTGCTAGTGAGCATTTGTGAAGTGTTCAACAGTTTTCTCATTTTCTCACCAGCTTCGGTGGATACATTCACGAACCCGTCCAAGCATGTTTGTTGATATGTGATTGAACCCCCCATCCAAATTTTGAGGTTCTCAATGTATCCGTCTAGCGTGCTAGCGTCGAATGCACCGAGTTGGTTGATCGAATTCATGAGGTCATCGATAGCGTAACCCATCACCTCTTTGCAGTCTTCGAGAGCTTGACGAGACATCGGGTCTTTGGCCACATCTTGAATGGTTCCAGAGTTTTTGACAGCCTTCTCTATCTCGCGGATAGCCGCTTGGAAACCCGCCTTGATTAGCTCCTTGGAGTCGGTGGTGTTGCTTCCCGCAAGACTGTTTTCGCATGCTTCTTTGTAATCGGTGGGTTGACAAATTGTTTGCACCGCCTTCTTGGAAGCCTCCAACTGGCCTCCATCTTCATTGTGTCCGCTACGGCTGCGGGTAACACTGACCGCCACCGCCACCACCATAGCCACTAGAATGACAGAACAAACACCGATAATTGCAGGTGCTTTTCCCATTTTCAAATAGCTTTCTTACTTCTTATTATGCTTTTTCTCTTACACCAATGTATTTTTACAAGGAAAAATATCTCACTGAGAAAGCTGGTAAGAATGTTGATTTGTATGAGGTAATTAAAGAAACTCTTTCCTCAAATAGAAGAAACTTGTGAACCTAGAAACGAGAATTTGTGGCTAAAAACATTTGGACAAGGACACAAACTCAGTCTTATGTTTCCATCTAAAATGTTGGGTTACATGCTTTTTTTACCCATTGTAGTCTTTGGGGGTATTTTTAGCTATTGAAAGTTGAAAATATCTATCACATAAACTTAACCGCCAAAAAATGCATTTAATTAGAAAGGAAGGAAGAAAAGGTTAAATATCTTGACATAATACTAGTTTAGACAAGTAACTATTAAAATAGACATAAATGCACCACACGTCTCTAAACTACTCATTAAATTTTTTAATATTTGAATTTCATTCTTGAATTATGGCTCACATTCTATATCAATTCACGAACTTCTAAACATTTCAATTCATCATCAAACTATCAATATATGCAAATCGCAACGAATGTCAATAAAATTATGAGTGACAGGGGTGGCAATAGGACTGGGCGAGGACAATTTTACATTCTTCATTATGTCCCCAGCACTTGCGGGTACGATTTCAAGGAATTTTTATTAAATATTTCAAGGATTTTTTATCCCCGCGACCTCCTCGTTCGGACCCCCTTGTGTTTCGAGAAATCTCATCCCAAAAAAGAGAGCAAAACTTACTATTTTACTAGCCAAAATATATGGTTAATATCAATTCACAAGTCATAGATTCATTACACTTCAAAATATTCAAATCTTAATACATTAAAACAAATATCCAACATTAAATCTCCAAAATTTTAAAAATAAATGATAAATTTAGTTTTTCTAACAATAAATAGACCACTTTAAAACTATAATAATAACTGAACAGGTAACAACATTGAGGATAAAATTTAGTTTTGTAAAATATCAGGGATCCTTGCATATAATTTTTGTGATCTGCTTCGAGATTTATACGGGTACGGTTCGGAGATACTCATGGTGAGGATATTGCAATCCCTGTCACCATCGTCATTTGATCTTCGGTTTAAAATTTTCCTCTTCTTCGTTTCCGTGTGTGAAGATTTCGGTTATTCTCCATCCTCGTCGATTTAGATACCCCGGTTTTTAACTATTTCTTATCCGATTGCCACCCCTAATGAGGGATAATGTCGTCCAGCCGAGATTGCATTATGATGGTCTAGATTGTTCGTCCGACAAAGAAATTCAGTTAACCACTTTGTGAAGCCCCATGCAAATTTAGTCGTTCTCGAAGGTGATTGCTTATAGACTACTGGTGATGGCAGCGAGTTAGAGTTATATCTAGTATTTATAGTTGCTTCACTCGATATATTTGTGGTTGTAGTTGACAACAGTTGATCTCTACTAGGATTTTATTCTGTTAGATCCATATGATTATGTAGCAGTCAATGATTATGGTAAAGGTGATCATGGCACTAATAAGGGCAGTTGGGAGAGTGAATAAGGATACCAATGTTAACCAAACTCCTAGGGTCGATTGCGATTTTTGTGTTAATGACTGTAATATGGGGCATGATGAGTTCGGAAATGTAGATCGTGGATTTGATATGGATGATTGGCATTCAGAACCCGGGAGAGAAATGCTTGAATACTCCATCAAGAAGTTGATTGGTTTAGAGAAAAGAAATTCTTGATTCTCGTTTATAGGATTTAGCTACCTCTGGAATTATTTATACGGCTGTAAACCCCGACTTCTGAAGCATGATAAGAGAAGGGTGGAAAGTACGAAAGGTCATAGAAATGTATCTTCACCCGAGACATGTCTAGTCCACCGCTCAATTCGGACTCAGATTATGGTTCAGCCAAGTTGTCATCACAACAGAATTGCAAATCTTCTGTTAAGCTTGGAAAGTTTAGCGGTGAAAGGTGCAGTCTATAGAACTTAGCAATTTGGATTATCAGAATATTTACCGGCGTAAATCATATACTTTAAACCTTAAATTCGAAACTTTATACCCTAAAACATATTATAATCACAACCTTCTATGTCGCGACTTTTCTAACAGTTTTGAGAGCACAGGGGAGGGGACAGATTGTTTCCATTATGTTTCATTCCGACGAAAGAATGCAACACAAATATATAATAATATGGGTAAAACTTTTGTAAAATAAATTTTACACAAGCCTAGACTTTTACCTTATAACATACAAATTCTAAATTTCTAACCCTAACCCCTAAAACCTAAACCCTAATCCATAAAATCTAAACACTAATCTTATATTCCAAACTCTAACACCTTAAAACATAAACCTTAAACCCTAAATTCTAAATTTTAACCATAAACCTTAAATACAACATACTACACACTAAACCCCTAAACCTAAATATAAAACAAGATTGGATCGATGGGTTCAATTCGAATTAGAAGAACTTTGAAACGTGATAGTATTGGCTCGGACGTAAATCCCTTCGTTAAAATCCCACTTGAAGCTCCTGAAACAGCCAACCATCTCCGGGCACAATCCACGGCGATTGGCTGACCAAGATCTGCTTCAAGATCGCTTTGATAAAAGAAGAGTGTATTTTTTTAATGAACATACAGGGACGGAGCCAGGATCGCAGTTCGGGGGTGCAAATTATAAGAATAAAAAAAAAATTGGTCTCTTTTCAAGGCCCCCTTTCTATCCCTATCACTAAAATTAAATTTTAAGTGATCGGTAATTAGAAAATCAGCTGCAAAAACAATAACATTAATATCATATTCTAAAAATTAAAACAATACTATAATTGTAATCGTAAACACTAATATTATGTTTAATTATATTAGTAATAATACAAGAAAAAAACCTTAACAGGAAGATGAGGAAATCTCCATTTACATATGAAAATGGTAAATGAATGGGTAAAGAGGCAAGAACAACGCCTAAATTATAATTGGAAACGCCACTTCTAATCAATTGGTTTTAAAATTATTTTATTAAATAAATTATTTTTTGATTAAATAAATTATTATTTTTAGTTTTGCCCCATATGCGAGAACTTTCAAAATACTATTTTATTAAATATGTTATAATATAATAAGTGGTGTATAATATAAATTATAGTTTTAGGTGATCAGATTGCAGGTTTGATTTTGTTCTATTGTTTCGTTTTCTTTTTTATTGATAGGTTTATATATATTTTTTCGTTTTGGTCACCGATTTTAATTTTTTTTTGTTTAAGTTATTGACGTTATTGTTTTGTTCTATTTTGGTCACTAGGTTAGTAATCTCTCCTAATTTGATGATGTATCAAGTTAATAAAAATGAATAATTTTTAATTTAATCTTTAAATTTTTATTTTTTTTCACCATCTTCAAACAAACTCAAACACAATTGGTTTGGGAGCTTTTTGATAGGTAATATGAAATTTCAAACATAGTGTTTCTTTCAATAAATGGTATAAAAAACATTTTAGCTTAAAAATATATAAGTTTTTGACAAATTCGACTGCCAGGCCGGTCGACGAAAATCAAAGCTTTTAACTTTCTGGTTCTAAATTTGATATTTGTTTTATGAAAACAAATGAAGTTCTGGTGAAGAGTATGGTTAAATTGTTTTTGGGGCTTCTGAACTAGTGGAGACTAGGGGATGCAAATGTTGAGGAACCTTCAAACGGTCCAATTTCTTTAGCATTTGTACATTTAAATTTGAATCTCAACATCTAGAATTCTTGTATTATTATACTAGACTTAGGATTAAACTATAATTTGTTCCAAAAGATTTCCTTACCATTAATCATCATCCCCATTTCTTCCATCAAAAGAAGCTCAAATTTTGGCATCAACAAAAGCCCTTGTAAGCGAAATCTTCATATTTTTTTGGTGAAACTATGCTTTTCATGTTTCGCAAGGTGAATTTCGGAGTTGTTTCCTTCAGCTTCTTATTCGAATGTGAATCTGAGATCTCTAAAATATTGAGAGCGTTCGACACATTCAAGGAATTTAGCATGTAACGCTCAAATGACTCTTGTAAATACATGATCTCATACCTATCAGTTGCAACATATAATTTGAAAACAAGCTTCTTAAACTTATCCACAGGCAAATCCCCAGTGTAAAGAAACTCTAGGAGGGACTTGAGCTCTTCGGTGTTTAACTCCGATAGAGTGATCGTATCAATATCACTCGGTGGAGCCTTGTAGTTTTCCGAGCTTAATATATTTTTAAAGCAACTGACAGAAAGAAAATTTGTAATTGAAGCATAGTTAGCGAGTTTTTACCAGTACAGATTTGTGTGCTGAAATGGAGGGTCCATTGTTAGGCATAAGCTTGATATCAGTGTGGATTTTTTCCTTGAAAGCCACCATAAATCCACTAAGGAAACTTATTCTCTTTTTCAAATAGTCTTAAATACCGATTAATGGTTTCTTGAAACATAAACAGAATCATTGGAAAACAAGATTGGAGTTAACAGAATTATGGTGCATTTTGAACCATTTAATGAAAGAAACACTATGTTAGAAACTTTGGTTTTCGTCGACCGGGAAGTTGGACTTGTCAAAAACTTATATATTTTCAAGCTCTTTTTTGAACCATTACTTGAAAGAAACACTATGTTAGAAATTTCATATTACCTATCAAAAGGCTCCCAAACCAACTGTGTTTGAGCTTATTTGAATATGGTAAAAGAATAAAAGTGTAAGGATTAAATTACAAATTACTCATTTTTATTAACGTGAAACATCTTCAAATTAATGGGGTTAATGACCTAGTGACTAAAATAGAACAAAACAATAAAGTAAGTGGTTTAATAAAAAAATTAAAACTGGTGACCAAAGCGAAACAGACCGAAACAAAAATAACAGAGACTAACGGTCAGGTGATCAAAACCGAAATAGAACAAAATAGAACAAAACCTAAACAAAAGGGACCACAGGCGAAGGTTACCCAAAAATTTATTAATGTAATATTAGTTTCAGGCGCGTGTCACAATTTGTAAGGAAGATAAAAGACACCTTGCTCTGTAAATCCTACTTCTAGTGGTCAAGATGGTGAGGGAGAAATAAGTAAGTTAAAAGGAACAAATTTGAGAAAGAACTATGTGACTGAGATTGAGTCTGTTGATACTTTCGAAACAATGACTGAGCTAGAAAGATATTTGGGGAGACAAATGTGCTCATGAGAGTGATGATTTTGATATCTTGGCTTGGTGGTCTATGCAAACAAACAACTATCCAATTCTTATGAGAATGACATGTGATGTTCTTGCAATTCCAGTTTCCACTTTTGCTTCGGAGTCCGCTTTTAGGACAGGAGGACGTGTTCTTGATTCCTTTCGCATATCTTTGACCCCTAGGTTGGTGGAAGCTCTTATTTGCACTCAATATTGGATTCGTTCTTCTCATGACCCTATTATAATAGAGGAGAACTTGCTATCATTGGAGAATATAGAAGAAGGTTTGTTTTCGATTTCAAGTTTAGATATTTAAATATTTATGTTTCAAAACACACATGATACATTGCATACGTGAAATATTTTATGCAGTGATGCAAGATTTGACATTGGAGCAACCATCAATTGTCGTTGATGAGACAATTGAAGTTTCAGACACCACACATGAAGTGTCTTAGATTTTGGTAAGCAATAAATTTTATAGTATATTGTTCGAACTCTTTTGACAAGAATAAACATGCTTATATTTTATGACAAATTCAAATGTTTGATATAATTAATAAAAGGGTTAGATTATTATGATGCATTTGTGTTATTTGTATAATTTCTTAATATGATGTTTCTAGTTGTTGGATTTCGACCTCAACTATTTGAATGTATATTATTTTTCTTTTACGTGCTTTATGTGAAAATTCCTTCCTTTGTGCTATTTTGCAGGAGCTTGGAAAGCATTTCGAATGTTGATAATATTATGTTGTAGGAGCCAAGAAGTGGGGTGGAAGCTTTGATATCATATTGTTTGTGTTTAAACTTTAATCGTCTAAGTTAAAATTGTGTGTTTGAAAACTTGTTTAAGCTTTCTTTTTAGGATTATGAATTTTAATGTTGTTTGGATTTGATAATTCAGATTTTAAACTGTGTGCATTTTTTATAAAATTAAATGATTTAAAAAATAGGCGGGTACCTAAATTTATTGGGCCGGGACACGGGCCGAGGAATGAGGTACCCGGATGAACCGAGTACCCGAAAAACAGGGTACTCGACAATGAACAAGCTTAGCCCAAGATGTAATGGATCCTACGGAACAAGTATTCAACCATGCTCTAGCTCCATCACGCAGCGAGAAAAGGAATAGCTTGAGTCGCAAGGCATCTATAGGTATGTCTGGTTGCATGAAACAATCACAGACTTCGAAGAAAGCTTGGATGTGCTCGCGATCATCTTCTCTTGCGGATCCCCCAAATTGTCCGATGTTATTGAGCATGTTGAACATAACAGGCTTTAGCTCAAAGTGGATCGTCCCTAGATTATGCATAACAAATGGTGGGTTGAGATTGTTAATAACTTTGTAATTAAGGTGATACATGTTTGCGTTAACCCTAACTACTCTATTATTTGTTTAAGAACTCCCTTTTAGTCATTAAAACCCTAAACTTATGTCTAAGCTGGAGTAGAACTAAGTTGACAACTTAGCTCCACTACTCATGTTTATATAACTTAGCTCTCTCGAATATTTATCCACAAATCAATAGTTAACAGGCCTCTCTCGAATAGCTCTTACGATTAACTACACATTAAGCACATGAACAAAATTGATGAAGATGAAATCAACTAAAGCATTGAAATATAATAATCAAAACATAAAATCCTGGGATGCAATAATCCTGGGATGAAATATAATAATCAATTAAAAGTATAAGTACGACGGTTTATCAAGCATGAAAAGAAATAAGTCGAGCATCCTCAACAATACTCCATTTTATCTCTCCAACTGTGTTGCAGGCCTCCTCTCCGCCAGCCTCTCTTGATGACTTCATTCGATGAGGAGAATCATCTAGCTTCTCCCCGGTGGTTCTCCTCAAGCTCGGACTAGGATTGTCGTCTGAATCGTGCTCTCTATCGATCGGCCTCGTTTTGAGTAGCGTCCAAGTCTTCTTTATATAGGCGGTGAAAGTAGGGCTTCGGTACCCTAAAGTTGTGTGGCTTCATTAAAGAAAGCCAATTGTTTCCCTCTTCATTGAATGTTGCGTATCTAGGAGAAAGTCCACGTGGGCAAAGGTAGATTCATCTCCAACTCTTTATGCCTCGTCAGCTCCAGCCATGTGATCTACTCCTTCCTGCTCCAGCGTTCCTCCAACATCCACCAGAATCCTGCACATACACCACAAAGCACCACCTTCCTTTGAAAAGCACTAATATATATGACAATTTAAATGCAGACGGTGTAACTCCCTATCTACATGCAAATACATATAATCTAACATAAATGCAACCTATATGAGCTTGAAAACTTGCAAAAGTCAAGGAATATGGGCACATAAAATAGAACAATTAAGCAGTCGTCACATCACCATTCAAAAAATAGTGCAATTTTACGACTCATCACTAATTTTATAATTTTCACAAATGACCAAATATTTTTCAATGTGTAACATTAAAATATATCTAATTAGATAACTTCAATTTCACAATATAAACATTCTTTAAGACATACAATTTAAAAAATAAGATGTTATTTAATTATTAAACTAAAAAAAGGCAACATACAATACCTGATTAAATATATTAACAAAAAATATTCTTAAATATTAAAGAATTAATCAAAAAATTATAATAAATTATTAGTAATTCAAATTTAATAAATATGTATAAAATTCATTAATTTATAATATTTTAAAAAATAGAGTATTAATAATTTTAGTAATGAGATATTAATAAGTATAGTATCGAAGCCGAGATCGTTCAAGCTTTGTTCTGAGGTTATGTGTCATGTCTTGGAGCAGATTATGCTTAATTAGTTGCGATTAAAATTGCTTTAGAGGTATTCTTAGAAGCTGGGCGGTTAGGCAGGACAAATCTCATTGTGGAATCGGATTCTCAAGTAGAACTCAATTGGATAAGCAATCCTTCAATCGACAGTGGTTTCGGTGGACCACTTTTGATGATATCTCAAGGTTGTCTCGTTCGATTGCTTCGGTTTAGTTTTGGTACTTATTGCGTGAACATAATATCGTGGCAGATTTTATAGCTAATGCTTGCTCAAAATATGATGTTTTAGGCGTCTCTTTGTTTGGATGTACGCTTTGTACTGTAGCCTTTGTTGGCCATTTAATTTTAATTTCAATAAACTATCTATGGAATGAAAAGAAGGAAATAAATCTCCAATGGTCTATAAATAAATGCATACAATATTGTTCTAGCACATGTTTCATAATAATTGCATATTTTTTTGAATTATTATTCCCACTATTTAGTTCCAAAACTGAATTAAAAAGGAAAAAAAGGGACATTGCTTGATGATCATGATTTCAAGATCCTTTCAAAGCTTATCTATTCATAGTTCTAACTAACTGTGCAATTGTACCCAAGTGCACTTCACCGACTCCATCTGCAATTCTCAATGTTTTTCATGTCGCCCATAGGTGTGCCAAGACGGTGTCAGATGATACCCCGACTTCACCGTGTGTTTTGATTGCCATGTTCAGCACCTTCAGCACCATGTTCTACGGGCTTTCTTGTTTCCAAGTCGAACAAGTTGGTCGGCTGCTTCAAGAACCAATAACCTAGCTTGTTCCAATTCTATTCAACACTGCAAGAAGCAACTATTTTAAACTATACAACAAAACTGAACTTCTCAATAGTATTCCAATCCAATTAATACAAGTATCTACCTAATCTATATATATATATATATATATATATATATATATATATATATATATATGAAGATTAAATTACCTTTGCAATATTAGAAAGAAATGCACCGTGTTGAGCAATATATTTTCCAAATGTTTTTCGTTGAAGGGCCCTTTGAGCCATGAACTACTTGCCAAGCTCAGCAGCACCAACCAGTTTTCGATGGCCGAGTTTTCCACATTTATTCTTCGTAACCTACTAAGTGAACTTATTCATATACCTCGGACCATGACATTTAGTTCCATTTTTTAGTCTATAAAACTGTCCTTCCTTTCTTTATTCTCACCTGTCTAATCAACGTGTGATTTTATTATCCGACAGCGGTCCAAACTATACATGCACACTTATTCATACTTTCGACATCTATTTTGCTCGCATCTCTATAGGTTAGGAACCATGCCAGCAATATAAGGCACCCCAGACTTAGGGATCCAGTCCCCACCAACCAAGAACACACCGGCGGTGAATTGCTGGGCTTGAGTGGCAGTGATCTTTTGGATACCTTTCCATTTAACCCTATTGGTTTGGTCCGCACCCGGTCCTCGGTTATTGAACTCGGCATACCATAGGGTATCGAGGGCGAAGTTGCCGTTCCACGGACACCATCCCTCTGGCGCTATGATGTCGTCCAGCTGAGATTGCATGATGATGGTCCTTGAAAATTGTTTCCAAGGCCGGCCGAGGTACGACTTGCTTCTCGCCTTCACCGGGAGGTAGTCCTGGGCGCCACTGATGACGCAGTTCTGGAGGACAAAGCCGGAGGGCGTGCGGCGGTCTGTCCTTCCTTGTGCGGTGACCATGCATTTTTGATTGTCGAGCGGCTTCCTCACGATGAGTTTGCAGTTCTGAAAGACTGTAGCGGAGTCGCCGAAGATGTAATCGACGGTGCCAGTGACGGTGCAGTCTCTGTAGAATTGGCGATGACTGTGGGCGTAAAGTGTGTCTTGGTAGCCATCCATTTGACAGTTATGGAAGATGGCTTGATCACCTTGGACCTTAAGTGCCACCGCTTGGTGCTTGATGGCTCCTGCAGTGTTCTCGAATCCAATGTCCTTCGCCATGAAATTTTTACCGATAACAGCTGTAAACATTGCTTTTTATGTTACTCAAATTCAAGCATTTGTTTTGTAATACAGTGTAATCTAAACTCATAAATACTAACCAACAGTTGCGGTCTTGAATGTGGAGGTGCCGTCGATAAAGTTCAAGCGGCCGGTGATGGTGGTCTTAGTCGGTCCGTCCCCGATGAACACGACATTGTACATATACTTATCAACAAGAACCTGTTCATTGTAAACACCAGCCTTAATGTGTATCACAAATGGAGAAGCATTGTTATTAGGGACTTCTTTCAATGCTTGATTGATGCTTTTATATTTGCCACTACCGTCTTTAGCGACCACAACATTAGGCTTCATCTGCGACGGATTTTGTTGCAATAACATCCGTTGCCTAAAACTAACCCACGAAGGGAACCCATCTTTAGCCAATAGCTTACGTGTAGCCCCTCCAGCTCCGGTCAAGGCCGGAAATTTTAGATCACGGATGAGTTTAGGAATTTCACTAACCATGGCTAAGCCATTGCTAGTGAGCATTTGTGAAGTGTTCAACAGTTTTCTCATTTTCTCACCAGCTTCGGTGGATACATTCACGAATCCGTCCAAGCATGTTTGTTGATATGTGATTGAACCCCCCATCCAAATTTTGAGGTTCTCAATGTATTCGTCTAGCGTGCTAGCGTCGAATGCACCAAGTTGGTTGATCGAATTCATGAGGTCATCGATAGCGTAACCCATCACCTCTTTGCAGTCTTCGAGAGCTTGACGAGACATCGGGTCTTTGGCCACATCTTGAATGGTTCCAGAGTTTTTGACAGCCTTCTCTATCTCGCGGATAGCCGCTTGGAAACCCGCCTTGATTAGCTCCTTGGAGTCAGTGGTGTTGCTTCCCGCGAGACTGTTTTCGCATGCTTCTTTGTAATCGGTGGGTTGACAAATTGTTTGCACCGCCTTCTTGGAAGCCTTCAACTGGCCTCCACCTTCACTGTGTCCGCTACGGCTGCGGGTAACACCGACCGCCACCGCCACCACCATAGCCACTAGAATGACAGAACAAACACCGATAATTGCAGGTGCTTTTCCCATTTTCAAATAGCTTTCTTACTTCTTATTATGCTTTTCTCTTACACCAATGTATTTTTACAAGGAAAAATATCTCACTGAGAAAGCTGGTAAGAATGTTGATTTGTTTGAGGTAATTAAAGAAACTCTTTCCTTATATAGAAGAAACTTGTGAACCTAGAAACGAGAATTTGTGGCTAAAAACATTTGGACAAAGACACAAACTCAGTCTTTGGTTTCCATCTAAAATGTTGGGTTACATGTTTTTTTTACCCATTGTAGTCTTTGGGGGTATTTTTAGCTATTGAAAGTTGAAAATATCTATCACTTAAACTTAACCGCCAAAAAATGCATTTAATTAGAAAGGAAGGAAGAAAAGGTTAAATATCTTGACATAATACTAGTTTAAACAAGTAACTATTAAAATAGACATAAATGCACCACACGTGTCTAAACTAGTCATTAAATTTTTTAACATTTGAATTTCATCCTTGAATTATGGCTCACATTCTATGTCGATTCACGGACTTCTAAACATTTCAATTCATCATCAAACTATCAGTATATGCAAATCACAATGAATGTCAATAAAATTATGAGTGACAGGGGTGGCAACGGGACCGAGCGAGGACAATTTTACATTCTTCATTTTGTCCCCAACACTTGCGGGTACGATTTCAAGGAATTTTTATCCCCGCGACCTCCTCGTGCGGACCCCCTTGTGTTTCGAGAAATCTCATCCCAAAAAGGAGAGCAAAACTTACTATTTTACTAGCCAAAATATATGGTTAATATCAATTCACAAGTCATAGATTCATTACACTTCAAAATATTCAAATCTTAATACATTAAAACAAATATCCAACATTAAATCTCCAAAATTTTAAAAATAAATGATAAATTTAGTTTTTCTAACAATAAATAGACCACTTTAAAACTATAATAATAACTGAACATGTAACAACATTAAGGATAAAATTTAGTTTTGTAAAATATCAGGGATCCTTGAATATAATTTTTGTGATCCGCTTGGAGATTTACACGGGTACGGTTCGGAGATACTCATGGTGAGGATATTGCAATCCTTGTCACCATCGTCATTTGATCTTCGGTTTAAAAAATTTCTCTTCCTCGTTTCCATGTGTGAAGATTTTGGTTATTCTCCATCCTCGTCAATTTAGATACCCCAGTTTTCAATTATTCTTTATCCGATTGCCACCCCTAATGAGGGATAATGTCACCAATACCTTGTACTTTTCTAAATTTTCCAAGGTGATTTCTTCGATTGTTGAACTCGGCATTCCATAGGGTATCGAGGGAAGTTGTCGTTCCAAAGATTCCATCCCTCTGGCGGGATAATGTCGTCCAGCGGAGATTGCATTATGATGGTCTAGATTGTTCGTCCGACAAAGAAATTCAGTTAACCACTTTGTGAAGCCCCCTGCAAATTTAGTCGTTCTGGAAGGTGATTGCTTATAGACTACTGGTGATGGCAGCGAGTTAGAGTCCTATCTAGTATTTATAGGTGCTTCACTCGATATATTTGTGGTTGTAGTTGATAACAGTTGATCTCTACCAGGATTTTATTCTGTTAGATCCATATGATTATGTAGCAGTCAATGATTATGGTAAATGTGATCATGGCACTAATAAGGGCAGTTGGGAGAGTTAATAAGGATACCAATGTTAACCAAACTCCTAGGGTCGATTGCGATTTTGGTGTTAATGACTGTAATATGGGGCATGATGAGTTCGGAAATGTAGATCGTGGATTTGATATGGATGATTGGCATTCAGAACCCGGGAGAGAAATGCTTGAATACTCCATCAAGAAGTTGATTGGTTTAGAGAAAAGAAATTCTTGATTCTCGTTTATAGGATTTAGCTACCTCTGGAATTATTTATACGGCTGTAAACCCCGACTCCTGAAGCATGATAAGAGAAGGGTGGAACTTGAAATGCCCGAAAAGAGACATGTCTAGTCCACCGCTCAATTCGGACTCAGATTACTGTTTAGCCAAGTTGTCATCACAACAGAATTGCAAATCTTCTGTTAAGCTTGGAAAGTTTGGCGGCGTAAGGTGCAGTCTATAGAACATAGCAATTTGGATTATCAGAATACTTACCGGCGTAAGTCATATACTTTAAACCTTAAATTCAAAACTATATACCCTAAAACATATTATAATCACAACCTTCAATGTCGCGACTTTTCTAACAGTTTTGAGAGCACAGGGGAGGGGACAGATTGTTTCCATTATGTTTCATTCCGACGAAAGAATGCAACACAAATATATAATAATATGGGGGCTTAAACGTCAGATAGGTGCCAAAATTATACCCTTTTTTCCAGTTAGGTGCCTAACGTTTGTTTCGAGCCACTTAGGTGTCTAACGTTTCATTCGTAACCCATTTTAGGTTTTAGCCGTGACGAACGTTAAAATTTTCGGTTAAAGGACACGTGGCATGTTTTTAGATTTTCTGATATTAAAAATAATAAAAAAAATAAATTAAATTAATTAAATCCCTTAAACCCATCTTCTTCCCCATCAAACCATCCCTCCCCCTTCCCCTGTTTTTCTTCCCCGTTATCTACATTATCGGTGACGCCGGTGGAGATGGGTTGAATTAAAAATAAAAGTAACTTGGGTCGAATTACCTTAAACCCATAAACCCATCTTCTTCCCCATCAAACCCATCTTCATCTTCTACCATCTCTGAGAAGAGACGGAGTCGTCTCTGATAAACTTGCCCATTTTATCGGATGAGATCTGCCTGAGACATTTGTAACAACTTGGTGAGATATCTGAACAACGTTAAATTTAGTCTTGTGTAACAAAACGTAATTAGGATTCATATTAGTAAAAATCAGATCAACCCTTACATAAAAAAATTCAAGGGGATTTTTCAATCAGTTTAGTCATGTTCAATACTGTGTTTTGATTTTCCAGTAACAAAAAAAAAAAGGTCAAAATATTATTGTTTAATTTCATCTTAAATGGCTGAAGCCAAACCAGTCACCATCTTTACCCCAACCTTTGAGCTCCTGGGATTTTTCTCAGGCGGCTTCCATTCTTCGGAACTCTCAGACAAACCAAATATGGGGGAAGGTTCCCCCAACTCACCATCTTCAACCAAGTTTTTATCCTCAGGATTCACTTCTTTCAGCGATCCAGTTATAGCGATTCGGCTACAAGGTGAAAGCCATTTGGCCTTGATATACTCAGCTTTCCGCCATGGAGGAATATGCATTCCTTTCTTCTTCAGGCATTGCTTTACCGCCTCGGAAACAATGGCGATTATCTTCTGGAGACGGTCAGCTTTGCCGACGAAGATGAACGGAAGCATTTGGAGGATTGACTTGTATGATTTCGTTGATCGGGCGAGTTCGAATTCTGATCTAAAATCGATGTCGATCAACAATCTTTCCCCCTCGATTATCACATCTATGTATTCATATTCCCTTGCTTATAAAAAAATGAAATTCAAGCCATTGATTGGAATCGGAGAACTGGATAATTTGAAAAGCGAGGGAGAAAGAAAGTATCGGCTGGAAGGGGGGGGGGGGGGGACGGTTTGATGGGGAAGAATATGGGTTTAAGGGATTTAATTAATTTAATTTATTTTTTATTATTTTTAATATCAGAAAATCTTAAAACATGACACGTGTCCTTTAACGGAAAATTTTAACGTCTGTCACGGCTAAAACCTTAAATGGGTTACGGAATGAAACGTTAGGCACTTAAGTAGCCCGAAACAAACGTTAGGCACCTAACTGGAAAAAAGGGTATAGTTTAGGCACCTATCTGACGTTTAATCCTAATATGGGTAAAATTTTTGTAAAATAAATTTTACACAAGCATGGACTTTTACCTTATAACATACAAATTCTAAATTTCTAACCCTAACCCCCTAAAACCTAAACCCTAATCCATAAAATCTAAACACTAATCTTATATTCCAAACTCTAACACCTTAAAACATAAACCTTAAACCCTATATTCTAAATTTTAACAATAAACCTTAAATACTACATACTACACATTAAACCCCTAAATTCAAATATAAAACAAGATTGGATCGATGGGTTCAATTCGAATTAGAAGAAATTTGAAACATGATAGTATTGGCTCGGACGTAAATCTCT
The DNA here is from genome assembly GCA_030270665.1 of Hibiscus trionum. Classification (NCBI taxonomy): domain Eukaryota; kingdom Viridiplantae; phylum Streptophyta; class Magnoliopsida; order Malvales; family Malvaceae; genus Hibiscus; species Hibiscus trionum. Next base: position 6,788,855 of record BSYR01000016.1, read on the forward strand.
TCGTTGAAATCCCACTTGAAGCTCCCGAAACAGCCAACCATCTTCGGGCACAATCCACGGCGATTGGGCGACCAAGATCTGCTTCAAGACCGCTTTGATAAAAGAAGAGTGTATTTTTTTAATGAACAAATAGGGACAGAGCCAGGATGCCAGTTTGGGGGGGCAAATTATAAGAATAAAAAAAATTGGTCTCTTTTTAGGGCCCATTCTATTATTCATCACTAAAAATTAAATTTTAAGTGATCGATAATTAGAAAATAAGCCGCAAAAACAATAACACTAATATCATATTCTAAGAATTAAAACAATACTATAATTGTAATCGTAAACACTAATATTATGTTTAATTATATTAGTATTAATACAAGAAAAAAACCTTAACAGGAAGATGAGGAAATCTCCATTTACATATGAAAATGGTAAATGAATGGGTAAAGAGGCAAGAACAACGCCTAAATTATAATTGGAAACGTCACTTCTAATCAATTGGTTTAAAATATTATTTCATTAAATAAATTATTTTTTGATTAAATATATTATTATTTTTAGTTTTGCCCCATATGCGAGAACTTTCAAAATACTATTTTATTAAATATTTTATAATACAATAAGTGGTGGGCCGGGGGTGCAGTGTGTCACGGCCATGCCGTCCCAGCTCGATCGACTTGCCGTGCGGCACTCGAAAAGGAACACATTCCAGTCGAGTCAGCCTTACTCGAGTCCAATTCCCACGGTCTTTACTCGGAAGTGTCGTCTCAATGATCCAACAGGCAACACGCCAATCCAATATCACATCCCGCAGGGCCTAGCGAATGCTAGGAGCCAACCCCTGAGTTCCGGACAGGGCGCGATATGGGGCCTTCAGGCCCCAAACCGTCCCTAGGGCAGCACCCTAGGGAGATGTTGTGCCATCCGCTTGGCCCCAATGCCCGCACACCTAGGCCCCACTCGGGCCTAGGAGAGGGTCACTTCACCAAGGCCACAGGGTGTGCTAGCACATGGCGAGGGGGAGGGTGGAGACCCGACACCTGATCACTCCCCCCTAAAGAGCTAATAAAACTTACCAGGAATGCTCTCAGTAGACGTTGGAATGTTTGAAACGAGGAAACTTTTGGGAAAAGGGCCCTCATCACCTTTTAAAGCACCTCGACTCGCACCCTGGGCTTGATAGCTCCTTAGGGATTGCTTGTATCGTCCCTCGGTCCGCATCTGCTCGGTCCTCGATAGGCTTGTCAAGGCGGGATTGCAACACAAGAAGAGCAGGCCTTCACATCCTCCCACACTCCCTATAATCGATGTCCTCATCGATGTGCTGTAATAACGGATGATCTTGACATTCTCCCGCACTTCCCTTATTGATGTCCTCATCGATGTTGACCCAGTAAGAGATGATCCTAACACTCTCCCGCACTTCTTCTATGGATGTCCTCATCGATGTTGACGCCAACTCTTCGTCACCTCATCATTCGATATGTACATTTGTAGAACTCGCCCTTGGTCCTTGCATGATCTCAAACGCTCGTCTATTACCATCATCTGAACTTCTAAGCAAATCAACTAAGCCCCGATCGTGTATTCCCTCGATTCTCTTCATGACCACGTTGCATATATGTAACCATAAAGACCGATCATGAACTCAATTGCAAAGTTTCGACTCTCTCAATCTCGAATGTCCAACCCATGCTCCCACACTCTTACTCTGATTAGGACTCAAGCAAAACAGACAAGCCGAACCACTTACCCACTTGAACATGTGCCTTGTAGTCTCTTGTTTCTCCCGATCTTGCCAACAATATGGCCATATCCGAATGAATCATACCTCGTCACACGATGACCTTCTCCTCGGCTTAAGCACATTCACCAATTATGTTCCCCTACACAGTGAGGCCCTCGAAACTAGAATGTGTCGCCAACAGCCACTATCAAAATGCGTAAGCACATGCTTCCGTTGCATTTAGTTGCTAATGATACAAAGGAACACTAGTTGCCACAATCGTACGTAAATGTACTTTGTCTCTTAGACTTTCTTAATATTTCTTGTGCAGCCAGACATATAACCAAATACGTCAGTAATAACAAATTCACACAAGTCATATATGATACCTGATCTGCACCCAACGCGTCACTTGATGCATTTCCCCATATGATCCTAGAAGGGTCACAAGGAACATATAACCCTTTTTACAAGGTCATGCCATATGTTTGGGAGGCTCCATTTTCCATTTAGGTTCACCTCTACCACTTGCTAACGCGCATCTACAAGCGCATATCCTTTTAATGATGTAAAGGGATCTCTAGTTTGGCACCACTGTACATAAATGTACGTTTTCTCCTTGCCTTTCTTTGTGTTTCCTGTACTACAATATATATACAAGCGAATACATCAGTGATAAACATATTCATACCAGTCTAGTATGATACCTGGTTGGCACATGTTACCTTGTGTCACCACCAACCCTTAGTGTGTCTCCGTATGCACCCCTCGTGAGACACTTGGAAACAATCACAAGAAACACCCCACCTTTTCACAACGCAAAACCCATATGTTTACTTGCGAGGCTCTACTTCTCACTAAGTTTGTCTTTGCCACTTTCCAACTGCCCAACTTTACGAGCTTAATTCTGGCATCCTTCCTCACCCCATTTGTTGATGCCCTCTCCGACGATAATGGCGTGAGCCGTCTGATTAAGCCCACACTCTTATGTTGTTCACCAACAAACATACCATTTGTCTAGTTTCTCTACCGCTTCATTTATTCCAAAAGGGGACTATGGGTCAAGCACAACTGACCCTCTCTTGATCTCTTTGGCACCCTCGTACAACGTTCCACAACTAAATCATTCCACCCCATCTGCTGTTGCCTCTTGTCTTATTCATTTAATGAAAGTCCATCTCTCTTTATCACGAATAGATGGTGTCTGTTTCAATGCCCATACAACAACACCATACCCATCATGGTAAGGTGTGGCGAATTTCCAAGTGGTGTCTCACCTATGCGCTCTAACTACAACGAAGACTCTAGTAGGATACCAAACTCCCACCCGCCAACGACATACAAGGGGGATGCACTTCTATGTTTTGTTTTAGCCGCCCATCTCCCATGCAGGGACTCCAACTAGTCGCATAAAGGTTTTTGACTGAGCCAAATTCCATTAATATGTCATCAACCCAAAGCTATCAAACTTGTTCACCGACGTGTTGGCCTCCCTAACCAAGTCTTCTAAGATGAGGGTGTAACACTGTTGAGTGTGTAAAAGTTCTATTATTTACCCCCTATTTAACCCATATTTCTGCTACATTCAAGCATTATTTATTGCATTTAGGTCAGTTTACAGTTAAACATCACAAATATATTAAAAGGCACAGTTTCTACTGAAATTGGTTGCTTTTGCAGGTTGCTGCTATAGCAGAAGGAAAGGGCATGTGCTGGGCAGTGAAGCAGAAGAGCTGGAACTGGATGAGCAGTCAAGGAGGACGATGCTGCCATGGTTGCCGCCGTGACAGCAGAGGACGACAGCAGTTTTGAGGAGAAGAAGCAAAGTGGACCTCGACAGATAGAGAAAATTCAGCCCGTCTGTCGTGTGAAATCCCCATAATTTTCCAAGCCCTAGATCAAAAGGAATGTCAAGCCCAAAGTTCAAGGAGAGAAAATCCCAAGCAAGAAAGATGACGGCTGGAAAGTAGATTCCTTGAAGATTTAGTCTTTATTAGAATTATACTTTCATTTAAAGTTGTATTCTTGCTATTTTAGATAACTTGGACCCAAAGCCTATATAAGGGCATATATTTCGACCTAGGGGGGATATAACTGATTCCCTAGTTTTCTTCCCAAAACCCTAGCCGTTTTCCTTCCCTCATCATGTTCTAAATTTCCCTTAGGGCCACGGGTTGATTTGTAAAGTAGTTGCAAGGGTTGTTTTGTTTTAGGAATATTCAGTTCAATAAAATAAACTTCAAGTTCTCTTATTTTGGTTATTAATATCTTGCAAGAGCATCGGGGGAGCATTGTGAGGTTATCAATTTACTTAGCACCGGGAGAGTTAAGTATACGAAAGAAATAAGAGCAAGTTCTCTAGTTTATAGTTGAACTATCTCAGACCTAGGGATAGGACGAGGTTAAGTGGCTAAAGAAGAATTCATCAATATTGGTGTTCATCTTTCGATTCACGCCGGGAGGTATCATCAAAGACGTGATCATCGACAGACTTGGACCTAGGGATAGGCCAAGGCACATATGGGATTCTTGCCAAACTTGAAGCACTGAGTTGATTGTTCGCTGCCGCGACAAGCAACGGACTGCTGCCGCGACAGGTGCTGCCGCGACGGGGATGACGACAGAACTGGAGTTCCGAGACTTAGCAATACCTGCACTACTGAGCAATTCAATACCAGCCCATTCTCTCTATCTTGATTTTCCTACTCTTTTATTTACGTTTACTTTATTATTTTCGTGACAACTTCTCAAATATTTTCTTTACTTTCGTGCAGTGAATTAAGGTGAAGCTATTAGCCCAATCCCTATGGAGACGATATCTGATACTTCGTATCACTTTACTACTTGCGTCGTGTATACTTGCACTACAATTGCGATAGACTATTTTACACGCAACAAGTTTTTGGCGCCGCTGCCGGGGATTGGCAACATAACTCTACCTTTTTCTTTTACTGCACTTTTTTTTTTCTGTTTATCTTTTGTTTGTTCAACTCTTGCTTTTCACAAGGTTCCTTGTTTATACGAAGATCGAAACGAGGTGAAGATCCTGAGTATCCATTAGATCCGGAAATCGAACGTTCATTCAATCTTAGGAACCGACTTCATCACGTACTAGCCAGGAACGAGTACCTTGAGGAACAGTTAGAGACAATGGCACACCAAGGAAACAACCCTCTTGCTGGAGATGGAGCTGTTATACCGCCTGTCGGCGACCCGCCTGCCGCTGCCAGACGACGGTCCTGTCGTGACTACATGCTGAATGATCATGTAGAACTAGAAACCACGCTGCCGGATGTTGAAGTTGACAACTTTGAGCTGAAACCTGTCATGTTCAGCATGATCAACAATGCTGGTCAATTCAGTGGTGCTGCTACAGAGGATGCTAGGGAGCATCTAAAAAAGTTTCAGGAAATCTGTGGTTCGTTTAGACTACCAGGAGTTAATCCGGAGATACTGAGGCTTCGGATGTTTCCCCATTCATTAAGGGACAGAGCAAAGACTTGGTGGAATAAACTTACGCCGGGTTCAATTAGAACTTGGGCATATTTGTCTCGTGAATTTTTATCTCGTTTTAATCCTTCACATTTATCTGAGCGATTACGTAACGAAATCGCTACTTTTCAACAGGAAGATGACGAGCCGATGCACGAGGCCTGGGACAGATTTACCACTCTTCTACAGAACTGCCCAATACATGGATTCCCCGTCTGGAACCAGGTAACTAAGTTTTATAATGCTGCCAACTTACAAACTCGTATTCGAATTGATTCAGCAGCGAACGGATTACTATTAGACAAAGACCCAGATGAGGCAATGCAAGTATTGAAAAATCTGGCTAAGAATGAGGAGCAGTTTCCGACAGCAAGAAGAGGGGGTAAACGGGTCCTAGCTGTTAAGGATTATGAGGCCGACAACACGATGAAATCACAGGTGGCATACCTTACTAAGGCAATGAAAAAGCTCTTGAACGATGATGCACAACATGGATTTGCTGTCGAGGAGGTATGTGACATTTGTGAAGGAAATCACAGTTCGGAGGAATGTGCAATACATTTAGAAGAGGGAAAGTATGTTGGAAATTACAATAAGCCAAATTACAACTCCAACAACTATAATCCCAACTGGAGAAAGGATCCAAAGTTTTCTTGGAGTAATTCTAATAATGCCCTGAATCCTCAAGCACACAATAATCAGAATCAGGGAGGACCTAGATTGTTGACTCGACAGCAGCCGCAGCAGCAACAACAACAGCCACCAGCTGCCACGAACAGTATACTGGAACAGACTCTGGCTACGTTTATGTCTCAGACAGGAACTTACATTGAGAACATGAATCATTTTGTCAAGAAGAATAAGACATTCATGGATAAAACAGAGATGCGGATGACAAATCATGAATCTACTCTGAAATCATTGGAGACACAAATGGGTCAGGTTTCCCAGCATATCAACCCAAGGCAGACTGGAGGATTTCCTAGCAATACTGAAAATGCTAGACAACCCACACATGAGCAGTGTAAAGCCATTACTACAAGGAGTGGGAAGAAACTACCAGGGCCAGAGAAAGAAGCTGAAACAGTAAAGAAACCAGCCTTGGACAGACCTGCCGAGGAAGCTGCCCCGACAGGTAACAAACAGCCTGCTGCCGATGAACCTGTCACGACAGCAGAAGCGACAGAGGAGAAAAATGATGAACCCAAACCTCCTCAGATTCGTATGCAGTGGGAAGGAGGTATTGCTGATTATCGTCCCCCACCTCCTTTTCCTCAACGGTTACAGCAAGCGAAGCAAGAATCTCAGCTCAAAAAGATTTATGATATTTTTAAGCAGGTTCATATTAATATTCCGCTGCTAGATGCCGTGAGGGAGATGCCCGGTTACGCCAAATTTCTCAAGGATGTCATGTCAAAGAAATCTAAACTTGGGGAATTTGAAACGGTTAAGATGACAGAAGGATGCATGAGTATTCTTCATAGGCAGCCACCCCAGAAAAAGAAGGATCCGGTGAGCTTCATCATACCTTGTGTAATCGAAGATAAATATGTGGGTAAGGCACTTTGTGATCTTGGTGCTAGTATTAATTTAATGCCAAAATCTGTTTTTCAGAAATTAGGTATTGGAAAAGCTCGGCCCACGACAGTAATTCTGCAGCTGGCAGACCGCTCTTATGTTCATCCGGAAGGAAAAATCGAAGATATTCTGGTAAGAGTGGATAAATTTATTTTTCCTGCTGACTTTCTTGTTTTAGATTGTGAAGCAGATGAAAACGCACCAATCATCCTGGGGCGACCCTTCTTAACCACGGGAAGATCACTGATTGATGTGGAGAAAAGAGAACTCACCATGAGAGTGAACGATCAAGAAATAAAGTTTAATGTTCTCCAAGCTATGAAACATGCTGATGCAGATGAGGAATGCAAGGCTATCACTGAAGTTACCTTTGATCAACCCTGCATCAGGTCGGGCTGTCACGACATCAAAATTGGTCACTGCTTCGACAACCACTTACAGGACTGTCACGACAGCACCGACGACAGCAACTCCTCAGAATCCGATACATCTGATACTGAAGATCAGGAAGAGGTAAACTGGATAGGCGATCGTCCAGGTAAGTTATTCGAACCTTTAAATTATACTTCGGATAACCATGCAATCCAAAAGCCATCAACTGTTGAGCCCCCTGTTTTAGAACTGAAGCCTCTGCCAGGGCAGCTAAAATATGCTTTTCTTGGTTCAAATGATACGTTGCCCGTAATCATCTCTTCCAAGTTGATGCAGGAACAGGAACAACAGTTAATAGGGATGCTGCAGCAGCACAAAAAGGCAATTGGATGGACGATAGCTGATATTCATGGCATTAGTCCGGCACTATGTATGCATAAAATTCTTTTAGAGGATGATCATAAGCCGACTATTGATGCCCAAAGGCGTCTGAACCATGCGATGAAGGAGGTGGTGCGAAAAGAGATAATCAAATGGTTAGATGCTGGTATCATTTACGCCATCTCCGACAGCAAATGGGTGAGCCCGGTGCAATGCGTTCCCAAGAAAGGAGGAATGACCGTGGTGACCAATGAAAACAATGAGTTAATCCCAACCAGGACTGTGACCGGTTGGAGGGTTTGTATGGACTATCGGAAGCTTAACAAAGCTACCCGAAAGGACCACTTTCCTTTACCCTTTATTGATCAAATGCTTGATAGATTAGCGGGTAAACCTTACTATTGTTTTCTTGATGGTTATTCAGGTTATAATCAAATAGCTATCGCACCGAAAGATCAAGAAAAGACGACTTTTACATGCCCCTACGGAACGTATGCTTTTAGGAGGATGCCTTTTGGACTATGCAATGCACCCGCCACCTTCCAAAGGTGCATGATGGCCATATTCTCCGATATGGTGGAGGACTTCCTTGAAATTTTTATGGATGATTTTTTAGTCTTTGGGGACGATTTTGAGAGCTGCCTAGGTAATCTACAAAAGGTACTTGAAAGATGTGAAAAAGCAAACCTAGTCTTGAATTGGGAAAAATGCCACTTCATGGTGGATGAAGGGATAGTCTTTGGCCATAAGATTAGCTGCTGTGGCATAGAAGTCGACAGGGCCAAAATAGAAGTGATCGAAAAGCTGCCGCCGCCGACCACAGTCAAGGGTATTAGAAGTTTCTTGGGACATGCTGGTTTTTATCGGAGATTCATTGCAAATTTCTCAAAAATCACCAAGCCCCTATGTCATCTTTTGGAGCAGAACCGACCCTTTGACTTTAATGATGAATGTACTGAATCATTCAAGGTTCTGAAGGAAAAACTGGTAACAGCCCCAATAGTACAGCCACCAGACTGGACACAGCCATTTGAGATCATGTGTGATGCTAGTGACTATGCTGTCGGGGCAGCACTTGGGCAGCGAAGAGATAAAAAATTTTCATGTCATATACTATGCCAGCAAGACACTGAATGACGCCCAAGTGAACTACACAACCACAGAAAAGGAGTTATTAGCTGTGGTATTCTCCATTGACAAGTTTCGTTCTTACATACTTGGAACGAAGGTGATAGTGCACACAGACCATTCTGCTTTGAAATATCTGTTCGCGGAAAAGGATGCAAGGCCTCGATTGATACGGTGGATCCTGCTATTGCAAGAATTCGACCTTGAAATCAAGGACAAAAAAGGGACAGAAAATCAGGTGGCAGATCACTTGTCAAGGTTGGAGAAGGGACAGAGTCAACCAACAGATGAGACAAACATACTGGAGACCTTCCCATATGAGCAGCTCTTTGCTGCCGCAATCACTATCGCGACAGCCATGGCGGCAGGTAAGTATTCTGAACTTCCTTGGTATGCAGATTTCGTTAATTTCTTAGTTAGCAGAATAATTCCTTCTGACCTTAATTATCAAGCCAGAAAGAGGTTCCAAAATGATGTTAAGCATTATTATTGGGACGAATCTCTTCTTTTCAAAATCTGTGCAGATCAGGTTATAAGGAGATGTGTACCACAGGAGGAGCAAGAGGACATACTTCATCACTGCCATGCTTCACAGTATGGAGGACACTTAGGAGGCAACAAAACTACTGCCAAGGTGCTGCAGTCAGGTTTTTATTGGCCGACACTGTACAAAGATGCTCAAATCTTCTACAAGAGTTGTGACAGGTGCCAAAGGACAGGAAACATCTCAAGGAGAAACGAGATGCCACTGCAGAACATTCTAGAAGTTGAGATCTTCGACGTTTGGGGGATTGATTTTATGGGACCATTCCCATCTTCATGTGGGGATCTATACATCCTCCTGGCAGTAGATTATGTTTCTAAGTGGGTTGAAGCTATCGCAACTCAAAAGAATGATGCCAAGACAGTCCAAAGGTTTCTACACAAAAATATTTTTTCCAGGTTTGGCATCCCTAAGGTGATTATCAGTGATGAAGGGAGACATTTTGACAACAGGGTTATAGCTGCTGCCTTGAAAAAATATGGTGTCAAGCATCGGATCGCGACAACATATCACCCACAGACCAATGGACAGGCTGAAATATCTAATAGGGAAGTTAAGAACATTCTTGAGATGATGGTTAAGCCAACTAGGAAGGATTGGTCTTTACTCCTCAATGATGCATTATGGGCTTATAGGAAAGCTTTCAAGACTCCATTGGACATGTCTCCATACCGATTGATTTATGGGAAAACATGTCATCTACCTGTCGAGATCGAGCACAGAGCATACTGGGCAATCAAGGCAGTGAATATGGACTTGGACAAGGCAGGGCAGAAAAGGCTGTTAGATCTGAACGAAATTGAAGAAATCCGAACAATGGCCTATGACAATGCAAGAATCTACAAGGACAAAACGAAGAATTTCGCATGACAAAAAGTTGCTGCCACGACAGTTCTGCCTAGGGCAGCTTGTATTATTGTTCAACTCTAGACTGAAACTCTTCCCAGGGAAGCTAAAATCTAGATGGTCTGGCCCATTCCAAGTTGTACAGGTTTTTCCCCATGGTGCCATCACAATCCGATCATTAAAAGACGGGCACCAATTCAAAGTCAATGGACAATGCTTAAAGCATTATCAAGGGACTGAAGCCCCAGGAATACATAAAGTGGTTACCTTAGAAGATGCCCCACCTGGCATCCCTAATTTAACCTAAATTTTATTTTATTTTATTTTCATTATTATTATCTATTATTAGGAAATAAGATTTATTTTATTTGAATAATGCTTTTATTTTTATTGTTTTTAGGAAATAAAGGAGTCCAGAAGAATAGGAGAAGTGAACTCAGCCCACCATCCATCCATCAGCCCAACAAAGCCCAAATGTTGAAGCCTGTCGTTACAGCTGCCGCGACAGACGCAGAAAATACAGGTTGTCATCACGCTGTCACGACAGACGCGGGAACACGTCACAGAAGCGTAACAGACGCAGAAACGTGTGTCAGACACGCTAACGTACAACAGCTGGCCCCGTTATTCGAGTCTGCCGTTACAGCTTCAACGGGCAGCAAATTCCTCTCTATATAACCCCGTTTCATTTTCATTTTCACTCACTTCTGCCTTTCTTACTTACTCTCCCTCTTTAGTTTCTTTTACTTTCATTTGCTTTTCACAACCCTTGCACAATTATGTCTTCCAGGAAAACCCGACGCAATGCTGCCTCCAGTTCCACACCGGCAGCAACTCCCCCACGTTCCTTTGCTAGCAGAGACATGTGGGAAGAGAGAGGCTTTATCTACACACCAACGGAGGAAAATCTGGGCCTCAAACCATTCATAGCCCGGAAGATCAGAGCTTTACAGTGGCAAACCTTTGCAGAGCAGCCGGAGGAAATGAATGTCACGCTGGTTCGAGAATTCTATGATGCCATCAGCAGCAGGACAGCGACAGCAGTGTTCGTTCGAGGGACAAAGGTGCCATTTGAAGCAGAATACATTAATACCCTCTATGGCTTCTACATCGGTATCAATGACGACGCCCACCAGCAATTCCTGAATACATTAGACACTGCTGCCTACGACGCTGTCATGGCAGAGTTGACCAGTGCTGGGACTCAATGGAACACCAGCAGAAAGAATCCAAGGACAGTAAGGAGGACCCAACTGCTGCCGGAGGCAAAGTTGTGGAATGCCTTCATAAAGAAGAGGATCATGTCGTCATCCTACAACACCACCGTCGACCAACCAAGGTTAGCGTTGATACACTCTATTCTATATGAACAGCCCAATAATGTGGGTAGCTATATTCAGGAAAGTATTTTGGAATGTGCGCACAGACCGACGGGCCCCCTCTACCTTCCATACCTCATCACCTCGCTCTGTCGCGGCCATAATGTCCCAGAAGTGCGCACTGATTTGATAGAAGAAGGAAGAGGTTGGACTGAAAAGAACATCCTCAGCCTTATGGAACTGACTGTTGCTACCCCTCTGTCGTCATTCGACCCTGTTGCCGCCACAGCCGATACGACAGAGCAGCCACACACTGATCCAACTGCCACAGCAGCCGCCCCGACAGACTCCTCCGCCCAGATATTAGCTGCCATTCAGAAGCTGGAGGAACGACAGCTGGGTTTAATGACCTTCATCAGGGATTTTGCTGCCTCTACGGTAACTTTTATACAAAATTCTTTAAACTTCCCCGATGTTGTCTTCCCCACATTTCTTGCACATTATTTTACTGTCACTACACTTGCCCGCACTCTCACACCTGCTGCCACACCACAAACACCTCCTGCAGCGTCTACACCAACACCTGCCACGACAGCTGCTGGCAGTAACCCTGCAGCAGAGACTTCTGCCCGTGGGACAAAAAGAAAAACGGTGACGGAAGAACTTGACGAATTCATTGCCGGTCTATCATCCTCCTCCATTTGGGCCACCAGCGACAATGAACCCTCCATCAAGAGGAATCTCTCGAAGGAGTTTTCACTGGTCAAAAGACAGAAGCGCATGGCAGAAAAAGGTAATATGCAAAGAGCCAGCAGCAGCAGCAACGATAACAGCAGCAGCGGCAGTTCTGAAGTTCAGGTTGTGGAGCAACCCCCTCATATCTCCCCAACCAGGATCCAGCCACCACGAGAGGCCAAAGCAAAGAATACATCTGCCTCCCCCGTGCCCCAGCCAGCTCTAAAAGCTAGAGCCCGCCGCCAGATCAGACTCAGCAGCAGCAGCGAAGGCAGCGATTAAAATTTAAGTTTCCTATCTTATTATTGTTGCCTGCTATATATATTTTGTGATGTACTGTTTTTCTTTTATTTTTATCTTTCATTTTGCATTGAGGGAAATGGAACCCTTGAGTTTGGGGGTGGCATCCCTCCATTAATGGAGTCCATCTTAGTTGTTAAAATTTGTGTCTTTACTTAGTTTATTTTTATGTCTTAAAAAAAGATGAAAATATTGAAAATTTTGGCTGAAGACTGTGAACTGAACTTACCTGCCGCGACAGCTCTGTCGTGGCAGTGCCTTTAGGATAGTCTTAGGAGAAGTTTAGAGCCTTTCTATAGTTCTGAAAACGTAAACACCATTGTGACTGTTATACTGCTTAGAACTCTTCTAGTCAACTAGAATAGGAAGCTTAGCACTTGAATAGCCCCTAGAGGTGCCTAACACTGGCTCTAGGAAAGAAGTTTAGCAAAATAGACTCAACAGCCCTAGAGGTGCCTGAAACTGGCTCTAGGAAGTTAGCTAGAGGTGCCCGAAACCGGCTCTAGTGAAACTTTAGCTTAAAAAAATGAAATCGAGTCAACACATAAAATCAAAGGAGCATAAGAAGTACCTTCAAAAAGATAAACTTTGGCATAAAAATTCGAGTTAAGAGCTGAAATATTCTAGTGAGGCATATAACTGTTCACAAGCATGCACACACTGCACGAGGACTATAGTGAGACTCCGGACAGATTATAGATTATCCGACAGGGTGCTGCCGCCACAAGGAACGAACGACGGGTAAGGGAAGGTTCAGTGTTTAAGGCCAAAACAAAAATATTTTATTTTTCTTTTAAGTCTTAGTTGCTTGAGGGCAAGCAAAAACTTGAGTTTGGGGGTGTGTTGAGTGTGTAAAAGTTCTATTATTTACCCCCTATTTAACCCATATTTCTGTTGCATTCAAGCATTATTTATTGGATTTAGGTCAGTTTACAGTTAAACATCACAAATATATTAAAAGGCACAGTTTCTACTGAAATTGGTTGCTTTTGCAGGTTGCTGTTGTAGCAGAAGGAAAGGGCAGGTGCTGGGCAGTGAAGCAGAAGAGCTGGAACTGGACGAGCAGTCAAGGAGGACGATGCTGCCATGGTTGCCGCCGTGACAGCAGAGGACGACAGCAGTTTTGAGGAGAATAAGCAAAGTGGACCTCGACAGATAGAGAAAATTCAGCCCGTCTGTCGTGTGAAATCCCCATATTTTTCCAAGCCCCAGATCAAAAGGAATGTCAAGCCCAAAGTTCAAGGAGAGAAAATCCCAAGCAAGAAAGATGACGGCTGGAAAGTAGATTCCTTGAAGATTTAGTCTTTATTAGAATTATACTTTCATTTAAAGTTGTATTCTTGCTATTTTAGATAACTTGGACCCAAAGCCTATATAAGGGCATATATTTCGACCTAGGGGGGATATAACCGATTCCCTAGTTTTCTTCCCAAAACCCTAGCCGTTTTCCTTCCCTCATCATGTTCTAAATTTCCCTTAGGGCCACGGGTTGATTTGTAAAGTAGTTGCAAGGGTTGTTTTGTTTTAGGAATATTCAGTTCAATAAAATAAACTTCAAGTTCGCTTATTTTGGTTATTAATATCTTGCAAGAGCATCGGGAGAGCATTGTGAGGTTATCAATTTACTTAGCATCGGGAGAGTTAAGTATACGAAAGAAATAAGAGCAAGTTCTCTAGTTTATAGTTGAACTATCTCGGACCTAGGGATATGACGAGGTTAAGTGGCTAAAGAAGAATTCATCAATATCGGTGTTCATCCTTCGATTCACGCCGGGAGGTATCATCAAAGACGTGATCATCGACAGGATTGGACCTAGGGATAGACCAAGGCACATCTGGGATTCTTGCCAAACTTGAAGCACTGAGTTGATTGTTCGCTGCCGCGACAAGCAACGGACTGCTGCCGCGACAGGTGCTGCCGCGACGGGGACGACGACAAAACTAGAGTTCCGAGACTTAGCAATACCTACACTACTGAGAAATTCAATACCAGCCCATTCTCTCTATCTTGATTTTCCTACTCTTTTATTTACGTTTACTTTATTATTTTCGTGACAACTTCTCAAATATTTTCTTTACTTTTGTGCAGTGAATTAAGGTGAAGCTATTAGCCCAATCCCTGTGGAGACGATATCCGATACTTCGTATCACTTTACTATTTGCGTCGTGTATACTTGCACTACAATTGCGATAGACTATTTTACACGCAACAAACACTTGTGTGACACCGCTCCTTGTGGTATCGCAATAAAACACCCGCAATTCGCAACATGTCCACCAATCCTTCTTTAAAGTACCCACACATATTGTCGCCAGGTTCTCAAAAGATTGCCATAAGATTCCCAGAAAATTTTAACAGAGAAATACCTGTCTCAACAACTCATAACAAGGAAACTGACCACAACATTGGTTAGTTCAATTATATAATAATGAAATCAAATTTTCAACTTACAGAACAGTAGGGGCTCCTCGTCTATCTCTCACACGAAAAAATGCACGCTTCAACGCGTCCAACTCAAAAAGGTGTTTTTGTCAACGCCTTAGCCACCTTGTTTCCTTGAGGGGTAATAGCGATAGCTTCAGTTCCCCCCCCCTTTCCAACTCACCGAACTGACTCTGCACAAGCAAACCTGATAATTCCCACGTACAACCATCTTCTTGAAGCCCGTTTACCATTTTTAGATATAACAACAACGCTTATCCCTTGAGCGATCCAGCATACATCTCAAAATAACACTTCGAGAACCTGATGCCTATCCCAAAACTAGGTTAGGGTCGTCAGGAGAGGCATGTCTCCCCACCTGAAAGTAAATCATGTCTTGAAGAATTTCCACGAGTCATACAAACGATTGAACAAACTGTTCCATCGACTTTCACAACTCCAAAAGGCTAGTTTTGTAACACAATCCCTACACCAAATCTTCCTCTGTTTGCTTGCTTACGCATGTCTCCGGATTATGCCTCTTGCCGGATAGAACCTGACATAAACCGGGTACCCCAAACTCTGACCGGAGTTGGGTGCATCGTTAGCCGTCCTCTTAGTTCCCTGTGGGTAGCTGTACATAATCATACCACCACTTCGGGGATTCCTCTACACCTTGCCGCCAACCTTTTGGTATTAAACCAAACAACACCCTCCATCGGGCTTGTGACTTCCGTGTCCAACTTGACATTGCTTGCTTAACCATTCCGAGGGAAAGCTTTCTACAGATATTCTCTCATTACCCAATTATGCTAGGTCGCACCCCATAATAGAACATCTTGGGCGGTCTAATAAGTTTCTTGACAATGATGACTCGAGTTACATCCCACTTGTTCCTCTCACTCAAAATGGCTTGCTTTACGATCAGCATCCTACCTTTGCCAAATAAAGTGTTTCCCGTCCTTATACAGGACAAGGCCATCAAGACTCATATGGTCCTCGCCATGCCCAAAATACCATTTCTTTCCGTAGACATCATGTCTTGAACTGCCACTCCCAACACATTCTTTCTGGTCTATGAAGAAGATTGTTGTGATCAGGGGTGGAGAACATTTTTACATAGCTCGCAGCTACTCTCCCATTTCATCCTTCAACATAACTGATTCTCCTGCCTGATTCCCTTTTGCGCACGCTTGCTCACAAACTTCCCACCAGCATTAGAGGGCATACCCAGGACTCAGTTAGGATCACCGCCATCGTGCACTACTGCAATAGATGGTACGAAAAGATCGGAGTTCTTACCCCCTTCCTTCGTATAAGAAATGAGTCTTATCATATCTTTCACTTTTCACTGACGGGTAAAATCGCACCCCTTGAGGACCAGGACTCTAGAACCTTGGCCACCCAAACTTTGGTAATTATAGCAACTAACCCAAGCCACCTCCAGCTTTGCCTTCACGTTTTAGACCGAGATCTTGCAACTATGAAATACCTTCCCTTTCGCCTAAAGGAAAGTATTAACCAATTATCGAGCACCACACTCTATACATCATAATTACCAATAGGCACCATGGGACACCGACTATCCCTTTTGGGTGATAAGGGAGCACCTACTTGATACCGGCACTTACGCTACCTGGCTAACAAGTCTACCCTCTCCCCACGAGGAAAACACACTTTGTAAGGCTGCCAAGGGAGCCATCCACAAGCCCTGTTCGCACTAACACAATTTCTTGGGCCACAGATCGCCGACTAGTATTAGTGAGCCAAATTTGCTAAACCGATCACCAGAGAACACCGCTGTGCGGTAGAGTCTAACTGCGCCACCGCGCTAGAGGAAGATAAATTAGGCACCTCCGTGCCTCCAACCACATGTGTCACCTCGCTCTAAACTGCAATTTGGGCATCTTTAAGCCAGTTGCAAACGGGTACCACTGTCCCTCACATCACAAACGCCATTGCGTCACATCACAAACGCCAACTTTGCTTAACCTGCAAAGGAAGAATAAGCACCATCGTGCAACATGTCACAAGCGCCACTGCGCAAGGTCAATTGCCGAGTTTAACGATAGGCACCACTGTGCACTGATTTCCCGACAATTACCCAACAAGCACCACCGTGCTAACAAGATCAAGCACCGCGTATGCTTCGATCGCTATAGGGTTTAACGACAGGCACCTCTGTGCACTGATTTCCCTATAGTTATTCATCACACAAGTGCCTCTGCACCAAAATTAGTCATAGTGGTTACCGACAGACACCTCTGTGTACTGATTCCACTATGACAAGCTCGCAATCCCCACATCTCGAAATCCACCAACACGCACACATGTCCTCCGAAAAAGTCTCGACCAACCGTCATGATGGTTAGTCAACCTGCCTACCCCACGTCAGGAAGTGCTTGGCGTAGCTTTTTAGCCACCCTGCCTACCCTCCCATGGGCGCTTGGCGTGAAACTAAGCCACCCTGCCTACTTCGTTTTGTGAGAGCGCTTGGCGTAACGTTACCCCACCCTGCCTACTCTATGAGTGGAAACGCTTGGCGTGACATGACGCCATCCGACCGACTCCGCGACTGGAAGCGCTTGGCGTAGGATTCGACCACTCTGCCTACTCTCCATATGGGAGCACTCGGCTGTAGTCTTCCCACCCTGCATACTCCAACCCAAGGAGCGCTTGGCCTGGTCGTCATTCGACCCTGCCTACTTGCACACGTATAGTAGCGCTTGGCGTGGAGCTACCATGATGCACAAAGCTCGCCTCGACATTCATGCTTGCCTCGGAGCTCATGCTCGCCTCAAAACTCATGCTTGCCTCAAAACTCATGCTCGCCTCGAAAATCATGCTCGCCTCGGAGCTCATGCTCACCTCAAAACTCATGCTTGCCTCAAAATTTCCAGCCAGGCTTCACCAGCTCAAAAATCCACCACCAGGCTCATTAGCCACGCCCTGATACCACTTGTCACGGCCATGCCGTCCCAGCTCGATCGGCATGCCGTGCGGCACTCGAAAAGGAACACATCCCAGTCGAGTCAGCCTTACTCGAGTCCAATTCCCACGGTCTTTAGTCGGAAGCGTCGTCTCAATGATCCAACAGGCAACATGCCAATCCAATATCACATCCCGCAGGGCCTAGCGAATGCTAGGAGCCAACCCCTGAGTTCCGGACAGGGTACAATATGGGGCCTTCAGGCCCCAAACCGTCCCTAGGGCAGCACCCTAGGGAGACGTTGTGCCATCCGCTTGGCCCCCAATGCCCGCACACCTAGGCCCTTCTTGGGCCTAGGAGAGGGTCACTTCACCAAGGCCACAGGGTGTGCTAGCACATGGCGAGGGGGAGGGTGGAGACCCGACACCCGATCACTCCCCCTAAAGAGCTAATAAAACTTACCAGGAATGCTCCCACTAGACGTTGGATTGTCTGAAACGAGGACACTTTCTGGAAAAGGGCCCTTATCACCTTCTAAAGCACCTCGACTCGCACCCTGGGCTTGATAGCTCCTTAGGGATTGCTCGTATCGTCCCTCAGTCCGCATCTTCTCGGTCCTCGATAGGCTTGTCAAGGTGGGATTGCAACACAAGAAGAGCATGCCTTGACACAGTGCACAGTATTTAAGACATTGGGGGTCAAATCTATAATTTATATATACATATAATATAATATAAATTATAGTTTTAGGCGATCAGATTGCAGGTTTGATTTTTTTTCTATTGTTTCGTTTTCTTTTCTTTTTCTATTTTATTGATAAGTTTAAATATATTATTTCGTTTTCGTCACCGATTCTAAATTTTTTTGGTTTAAGTTATTGACGTTATAGTTTTGTTCTATTTTAGTCACTAGGTCAGTAATCCCTCTTAATTTGATGATGTATCAAGTTAATAAAAATGAATGATTTTTAATTTAATCTTTTAATTTTTATTTTTTTCACCATCTTCAAACAAACACAAACACAATTGGTTTGGGAGCCTTTTTGATAGATAATATGAAATTTCAAACATAGTGTTTCTTTCAATAAATGGTTTAAAAAATATTTTAGCTTAAAAATATGTAAGTTTTTGACAAATTCAACTGCCAGGTCGGTCGACGAAAATCAAAGTTTTCAGCTTTCTGGTTCTAAATTTGATATTTGTTTTATGAAAACAAATGAAGTTCTGGTGAAGAGTAGGGTTAAATTGTTTTCGGGGCTTCAGAGCAAGTCAAGACTAGTGGATGCAAATGTTGAGGAACCTTCAAACGGTCCAATTTCTTTAGCATTTGTACATTTAAATTTGAATCTCAACATCAAGAATTCTTGTATTATTATACTAGACTTAGGATTAAACTATAATTTGTTCCAAAAGATTTCCTAACCATTAATCATCATCCCCATTTCTTCCATCAAAAGAAGCTCAAATTTTGGCATCAACAAACGCCCTTGTAAACGAAATCTTCATATTTCTTTGGAGAAACTATGCTTTTCATGTTCCGCAAGATGAAGCTCGGAGTTGTTTCCTTCCGCTTCTTATTCGAATGTGAATCTGAGATCTCTAAAATATTGAGAGCGTTTGACACATTCAAGGAATTAAGCATATAACGCTCGCATGACTCTTGTAAATACAGGATCTCATACCTATCAGCTGCAACATATAATGCGAAAACGAGCTTCTTAAACTTATCCACAGGCAAATCCCCAATGTAAAAAAACTCTAGGAGGGACTTGAGCTCTTCGGTTTTTAATTCCGATAGAGTGATCGTATCAGTATCACTCGGTGGAGCCTTGTAGTTGTCCGAGTTTAATATATTTTTAAAGCAACTGACAGAAAGAAAATTTGTAATTGAAGCATAGTTAGCGAGTTTTTACCAGTACAGATTTGTGTGCTGAAATGGAGGGTCCATTGTTAGGCATAACCTTGATATCAATGTGGATTTTTTCCTTGAAAGCCACCATAAATCCACTAAGGAAACTTATTCTCTTTTTCAAATAGTCTTAAATATCGATTAATGGTTTCTTGAAACATAAACAGAATCATTGGAAAACAAGATTGGAGTTAACAGAATTATGGTGTATTTTGAACCATTTAATGAAAGAAACACTATGTTGGAAACTTTGGTTTTCGTCGACCGGGAAGTTGGACTTGTCAAAAACTTATATATTTTCAAGCTCTTTTTTGAACCATTAGTTGAAAGAAACACTATGTTGGAAATTTCATATTACCTATCAAAAGGCTCCCAAACCAACTGTGTTTGAGCTTGTTTGAAGATGGTAAAAGAATAAAAGTGTAAGGATTAAATTAGAAATTACTCATGTTTATTAACGTGACACATCTTCAAATTAATGTGGTTAATGATCCAATGACTAAAATAGAACAAAACAATAACGTAAGTGGTTTAATCAAAAAAAATTAAAACTGGTGATTAAAGCGAAACAGACCGAAACAAAAATAACAGAGACTAACGGTCCAGTGATCAAAACAGAAACGTTTTCAAACATAAGTGACAAGAATAGTCTTTTTTAAATTTGAGTGACCAAAATAGAACAAAACCTAAACAAAAGGGACCACGGGCGAATGTTACCCAAAAATTTATTAATGTAATATTAGTTTCAGGCGCGTGTCACAATTTGTAAGAAAATTAAAAGACACCTTGCTCTGTAAATCCTACTTCTAGTGGTCAAGATGGTGAGGGAGAAATAAGGAAGTTAAAAGGAACAAATTTAAGAAAGGACTATGTGACTGAGATTGAGTCTGTTGATACTTTCGAAACAATGACTGAGCTATAAAGATATTTGGGGGGGACAAATGTGCTTATGAGAGTGATGATTTTGATATCTTGGCTTGGTGGTATATGCAAACAAACAACTATCCAATTCTTATGAGAATGGCATGTGATGTTCTTGCAATTCCAGTTTCTACTGTTGCTTCGGAGTCTGCTTTTAGGACAAGAGGACGTGTTCTTGATTCCTTTCGCACATCTTTGACCCCTAGGTTGGGGGAAGCTCTTATTTGCACTCAAGATTGGATTCGTTCTTCTCATGACCCTATTGTAATAGAGGAGAACTTGCTATCATTGGAGAATATAGAAGAAGGTTTGTTTTCGATTTCAAGTTTAGATATTTAAATATTTATGTTTCAAAACACACATGATACATTGTATACGTGAAATATTTTATGCAGTGATGCAAGATTTGACATTGGAGCAACCATCAATTGTGATTGATGAGACAATTGAAGTTTCAGACACCACACATGAAGTGTCTTAGACTTTGGTAAGCAATAAATTTTATAGTATATTGTTTGAACTCTTTTGACAAGAATAAACATGCTTGTATTTTATGAAAAATTCAAATGTTTGATATAATTAATAAAAGGGTTTAGGGTTTAGAGAAAAATTCATTAAGGGTTTAGGGCTCTTACATTGATAGCTATATACATACATACTTACATACTTTAGGGTTTAGGGTTTAGGGAAAACTTCATTAAGGGTTTAGGGTTTATATATTGATAGGTATATACATACTTACTTATATACATTAGGGTTTATAATTTAGGGTTTATGGTTTATGGTTTAGGGAAAACTTTATTAAGGGTTTAGGGTTCATATATTGATAGGTACATATATACATACTTACATACATTATGGTTTAAAATTTAGAGTTTGGGGTTTAGGGAAACTATAATGATAGATATAAACATACTTACATATATTAGGGTTTATGGTTTAGAGTTTAGGGTCAGGGTTTAGGGTTTATAGTTTAGGCATTGATAGGTACATACTTACTTACTAACATATATTAGGGTTTATGGTTTAGGGTTTAGGGTTTAGGATCCAAAGATTTATTGTTTATGATCCAATGATTTAGTGTTTATGGATTATGGTTTAGGGTTTAGAGTTTAGAGTTTTTACTTTTATCAAAACCCTTAATCATGTGTTATCATAACATTAAACCCTAAGCACTACACCATAAACCCTAACACTAAACACTAAACCCTAAACCTTACAAACTAAACCCTCAAACAAACCTTAGTTCATTAAATCTTAAAACTCATAAATATGTAAACTTAAACCCTAAATTGAAACCCATAAAATCAAAACCCTAAATCTTGTGTTATCATAGCATTAAACCCTAAGCACTACACCTAAACCCTAACACTAAACACAAAATCTTACAAACTGAACCCTCGAACTAACCTTAGTTCATTAAACCATAAATCTTACAAATGCACCACCCTCGTTCCGATACCAGTATCCCTGGAGCTACAACCGTTCCAAAACCACCTCGAGCATTTTGAAACGCCTGCACACAGAGTGGCCCGAAAACAGATTTTAGCATCCTCAAACATCCCCAAACTTGCCCCAAAACATCAAGGATCACAAAGCAACAATCATACATACAATCTAGATGCATCACATCCTACAACGAGCATGATTAAACATACGAACGTGCATCACGAGACTGTAACACCCCCGTCCTGGCCTGATAGAAAACCGGGTCGAAGAGCGTTACCAAAAACAAAACAAAAATTAGAGACATAAATCTTAATCTTTTTAGTCAATATTACTTGGCAATTGTTATTCAAAACTATCAAGAACACCAATTATTCCAATATTAACTAATGCTTACTTAATCAGGACCAATATATAACTTTTACAAGTTTTAGGGACTAAAATGTAAAATTTGAAAATTAGGGGTCTTTAGCCGAAATTCATATAATCAAACTAAAATTAAACTTACTAAGTATCAGCCTGTGAAATTTTATTATTAACGGAGGTCATTTACCTATCCGATTAGACGATACAATATTTTAGTAACCATTTCGTAAATTGCCTAAAACTGTTTTTATTCGAACTAACATGATATCTTAAGCACTTAAAATCTATACAAAACATGATCATATCGTAGCCAAATTATTTTTCCACCATTCTAGGAGTTTATAAAGACAAAACACATTACTCTTAGCTTGTGGTGACTTGTCGATTCTTTGACTGCTCTGATCTCGGACCGAAGACTTTGTTAGCCTGAAATGTTATGCAAATGAATGCATTAGACTTACATAGTCTAAGTGATGTAGCCAATAACAATGAATGAGCATGTTATGCAATGCTGCATACTTCAATGGCATATTTAATGGCACATTTCACATAAGCAATTTATATACATATTATAAATGAAAGACATGTTATCCAATCATAACAAAAGCAATATCAATAATCAATATTTTTCCTTGGACCGATTCAACAGTATTTAGATACATGAATTCCACCACATCACCAACAATAATGGTCGTGTCATAATCTCTCCGCCGTACCAATTGATCAATACACAACACATCCCTCCGCCGCACCAATGGCCGAAGCCCAATACCCGTACCAATGAGCTCATGAATTCTATGGCATGCCAATTGTATTCAATACTCTTGAATCCAAGGTTCAATACTCAATAGTTCAACAACGATATTTCAATAGCAATATTTACACATCAATATCAATAACAGTAATTCAATAACGGTAGACATATATCAAAGTAACGAGGCACGCAATGTTGGTGTGGCTTATAAGTTTTAATAAATTATCTTATTTGCCGAGCAAAAAAAAATAGCGGTAGACATATATCAAAGTTTCAATAGCAATGTGCAATAATCAATTTCTAATGCTCGATATGCAATACTTACTCATGCTTACCAACAAGGATTTCAATAATGCTTTATGCAAATTCCCTTAATTCAATGGTTAGTAAAACAAACGAAATCAATAACGATGAATTCGGAAAGGCTCCTCGCCTACTTCCGAGACTCCGACTACACTCACCTCGACAACCCTACGTTTCTCGGATAACAATTCCCTTATTCCTAGCTTTTGTTAGAGATGCCAGTTTGTTCTTTTCCAATTCTTGAGCCCGACGATAGAAAATACTCGAACTTGCTAAACTGAAAACTCGAATTTACCAACCTTAATAATGAAACGAATTTGCTCCTAATCCCTTTTTTCTTTATACTGCCAGAATGTTTTCCCTTTTCCTAATTTTCCCTTTCCATTTCGCAACATTTCCTCCCTAATTTATACCCAAAGTTGTCGGCCACCTTTTCATTCTCCATGTTCCACGAATCATGAAATGGTGGCAAGTTTTAAGGGTGTTTGCTCTTATATAAGGCCACGTGGTGGCCACCTCATGCCTACTAGCCGAGTCATGTTTGTGGCAATTGCCGCATTTAATCCAAAATGGCCGAGTGGCCTGGTGAACCATGGTGCGTGGAATTGCTTGATGCAATTCCTTCAAAAATGAAGGAAAGTCCTAATAATAATAATAATAATAATAATAATAATAATAATAATAATAATAATAATAATAATAATAAAACCATTACGATTTAACCCGAATAATTAAATTTCGAACCTAATTTCAACTAGACCAGGTTTTGGGGGTGTGACAGAGACCATTTAACCATAAGAAACATGTGTCAACATAAGCATCAGATAAACAAGGTTTACATTCCTTCAACACAAAACATGAACATTCAACAACATGAAAGCCACACATAGTAGTCTAACATACGCTCCTACAACACATAACATCCCCATTGCTATCTATTACATTATTTAAGATCTACATGCGTTTCGAAATAGGCTTGCCCGTTCCGAAACACGAGCTCTGGTTTAAAGGAAAGACCAGGCCGTTCCAATACGGTCCACATTGTTCCGAAACACGAGCTCTGGTTTAAAGGAAAGACCACCCCCGTTCCGATATGAGTATCCCTGGAGCTAAAATCGTTCTGAAACCACCTCGAGCGTTTCGAAACGCCTGCACACAGAGTGGCCCGAAAACATATTTTAGCATCCTCAAACTTGCCCCAAAACATCAAGGATCACAAAGCAACAATCATACATACAATCTAGAGGCATCACATCCTACAACGAGCATGCATAACGAGACCATTTAACCATAAGAAACATGTATCAACATAAGCATCACATAAACAAGGTTTACATCCCTTCAACACAAAACATGAACATTCAACAACATGAATGCCACACATAGGAGTCTAACATACGCTCCTACAACACAAAGCTTCCTCATTGATATCTATTACATTATTTAATAAAAATCATACTTGAGCAGCAACACACGCTCTTGGGTGCCCCTTCCTTGCTCCTTGATAACTTCCACAATAATGATCTGCATTGTCGAAAATGAGAGCGTAAGCTTGAAAGCTTAGTGAGGGAGCTCAAAAACAAATATCGACAATGCAGGGTCCAAAAGCATGATATCCATAAAACATCAACAAGACATGAATTAACACCAACATAACAACATAGCCAACCGCTACAAGAATGCATGAACATGACATCTTACCTCATGTTATGCTTAGCATAGATATGACAGAATATCTATCCACATCAACCACACATAAACAAGGTATATTGGCAACTATATAGGTTACTCGGATATGCGGATAGCTTCCGTTGGGATTTTTGCCCAATGTACTCAAACAACAATATTACCTTCCGGTGGGATTTCACTCATCACCGTTTTCTTTTACAGATGGGATTCCACTCATCATCACACATATACACTTTCTGGTGGAATGTTACTTCATCGTACTCCACCTTGATGACTTTACATCACCAAGGCCACGCGCGAATTTGACTCTTACCGTGTGCACACTTATCCTAATGATCGATCATTTATATTCGATAACATAACTAGTGCCAACATTCTTAGCGAGTACACTCCATGATTTCACAAATCATGCAATACAATGCACACATCACCATCATGCAACATAAATACCTCATAACATGCATAATCGGACACTTATCACACAAGACCACATTTATGCACGTTTAGCAAGAGATACATAAGTTAAACAATATATTAAGCTACCAAATTAACCCCACATTAGATTGGCCTATCAAGCACAATCTAATACCTCAACAACATACTTTGAACCAATTTAAAACCATTGAAAACAGTCCACTACCAAACTCTCTCAATACAAGCGAAAAAAGTCGATCAAGCATCTAAGTTCCCCGAAATTGAGCCCGAAGCTTCTCCAACGTTTTCCCTTGCTTCTAATCAACCAAAATCAGCGTATTACACATCAAAACATCGACAAAACCCACTACCACAAATCATATTACAACTCAAGACGATTTCTCTACATTTCCAATCCAAGAACTAACCCAAACTCTCCATTTTCGGACTTGAACACAACCCAACAAATACCCATCAATTTCATCGTCCAAAACATCACTAAACATGTTCAAAATAGCCCCCAAGAATAACCATACCACTGGCCCAACTTTCCCTCACAAAACTACCTCAAAAACTCTAAATTTTTACCCTTAAACTCACCCACAAAGACTCATTTCGGGTTTTCAATAAAACCTCACCATCTTCAGATATGTTACACTTAAAAGCAAAACTATAACATATTTAGACTTTAAAAATCAAGAGCTCAATAAAAACCCAACAAAGTTTCCACCTTTTACTTAAAATTTGAACATTTGAAACATCTCAAAAATGAAGTTTATGAAAATCTAAAACCATGAAAACATTACGGATGAAGAGGAGAAGTCAAAAACACCATTACCTTGATAAAAACACTTGAAATCACTGTGGAAGATGATAGAACAGTATAACTTGGGTTGGGGAGAGGGCTTTTGTCGTGGTTTTTGTTTGAAAGGGAGGAAGATGATGACTTTCAAAACATCCTTTTTACTTGTTTTATTTTTCTTATAAGAAAATCCCCCATTTACCCTTAATGAAATCACATGGCCTTTTTAATTTAAAACCAAGCCCATTTTATTTAAAACAAGCCCAAAGACTCGAACCCAAATTACGCACTAACACCCGACCCCTAAACCTGGGTGTTACACTCATGGTGAGGATATTGCAATCCCTGTCACCATCGTCATTTGATCTTTGGTTTAAAATTTTCCTCTTCCTCGTTTCCGTGTGTGAAGATTTCGGTTATTCTCCATCCTCGTCGATTTAGACACCCCGATTTTCAATTATTTCTTATCCGATTGACACCCCTAATGAGGGATAATGACACCAATACCTCGTATTTTTCTAAATTTTCCAAGGTGATTTCTCTGATTGTTGAACTCGGCGTACCATAAGGTATCGAGGGGAAGTTGTCGTTCCAAGGATTCCATCCCTCTGGCGGGATGATGTCTTCCAGCTAGATTGCATTATGATGGTCTAGATAGTTCGTCCGACAAAGTAATTCAGTTAACCACTTTGTGAAGCCCCTGCAAATTTAGTCGTTCTCGAAGGTGATTGCTTATAGACTACTGGTGATGGCAGCGAGTTAGATTCCTATCTGGTATTTTATAGTTGCTTCACTCGTTATATTTGTGGTTGTAGTTGACAACAATTGATCTCTACCATGATTTTATTCTGTTAGATCCATATGATTATGTAGCAGTCAATGATTATGATAAAGGTGATCATGGCACTAATAAGGGCAGTTGGGGGAGTGAATAAGAATACCAATGTTAACCAAACTCCATGGGTCGATTGCGATTTTGGTGTTAATGATTGTAATATGGGGCATGATGAGTTTGGAAATGTAGATCATGGATTTGATAGGGATGATTGGCATTCAGAACCCGGGAGAGAAATGCTTGAATACTCCATCAAGAAGTTGATTGGTTTAGAGAAAAGAAATTCTTGATTCTCGTTCATAGGATTTAGCTACCTCTGGAATTATTTATACGGCTGTAAACCCCGACTCCTGAAGCGTGATAAGAAAAGGGTGGAACATCAAATGCCCGAAAAGAGCCCTTGACCGAAAAAAAAGTATGAGAGGCCATAGAAATGTATCTTCACCCGAGACATGTCTAGTCCACCGCTCAATTCGGACTCAGATTACAGTTCAGCCAAGTTGTTATCACAACAGAATTGCAAATCTTCTGTTAAGCTTGGAAAGTTTGCCGGTGTAAGGTGCAGTCTATAGAACTTAGCAATTTGGATTATCAGAATACTTACCGGCGTAAATCATATACTTTAAACCTTTTTTTTTTGAAAATTATATTCATATATGATAATAAAACGTTAGTAAGAGCCTCGTTAAAAAACCTCCCTACACCTAAATGGAGGAAAAAGAGTGCATCTTACTAACGAAGGTACATTAATCGCATAACAAAATGGATCCTGAATCGGTAACATAACCACCTATGACAATATCAAAATCAAGAGGTTTGCTCCTTGGCCTGCCATACAGACCACAGAGACACTACCAACCTATTTGCCCACTCCGCTGCTGAGATACCATCATTCCTCTATTTGATTGGCAATTCCCAAATGAAGTCCTTCGACCCTGAAATCCCCCTTTTTGCGAGCCGATCAGCTGTTTGATTTCCCTATCGTGGCACGCTGGTTAGCGTCACTCTCATTCCACGGCTGTACTCTCTGCATTCTTGCAGAATTTCTTTAAGAGAGCAGGGGCCAGTGTGTGGATTTTCAAGCCATTTGATGCAAACTTGGCTATCCGAAGCCATGATTACCGGAAATACCTCTGCCCATCTCGACTTTTTCAGTAAACATAACCCTTCCTTAATTGCCAAGAGTTCCGCTGTTGATACATCCACCCTTCCGACAGATTTGGAAAACATAAGCAGAGACTTGCTTGATGCGTCGCACAAGATTCCCCCAATGCCTGCGCGCCCAAAACCTCCTTCAACAGCTCCGTCCACATTAAATCTCAGTGTGGAAGATGTACTTCTGTCCAACCTGTTAACCGTCTTTGGGGGGGTGTCCGTGGAAATCATACTCAATAATTGTGGGCATCTAACAATATCGTCAATCGAATTAATAGCAAATGGCCATTTTGCTTTAATCCATCTCCCTAGCCTTACCAAGCTAATATGGATAATATCTTCAAACTGAACTCGGCTTCCTCTGAACACAATATCATTCCTGGAATTCCAAATTGACCATACACAGCAAAAGAAAGACAACTGCCATACCATTCTAGACTTGAAAAGGCAGAAACCATTAGACCACTCTAAAATCAAAGCTTTGATGTCATTTGGCACAACCATTTCTATTCCCCACATACCAAACCAAGCACACCAAAATTTCCAGCAGACATTACAATGAAGGAATAAGTGACTCACCGATTCCTCCTCGTTCTCGCAAAAAGGGCAGTTCACGCTAGCTTGGAGATTCGGGCACCTTTTCAGAACCTCGAGCTTTGTTGGAACTCGGCCATGTATCAACTTCCATACGAATGCTTCAACTTTTGGCGGAGCAAGGTTGAGCCATACATATTTCCATACCTCTTCTTTCAGACTAGCGCTGCTCAAACTGATATTATAAAAGGATTTAACAGAGTACATAAAATTGGAGTTACCTGTCCATCGAATGGCATCTTTAGGTATGATTCCAGGCTTGACACTTTTAATTGTTGAAGCAAATTGTTCCCACACTTCGGTTTCCCAATCAAAAATTTGTCTGCGAAGTTGTATTTGCCATTCCCATTGGCCGTTCACCATAGCTCCAAACTCGGCCACTTTTCCTTCTTTTTTAACGGCCAACGCAAACACTCTCGGAAACATGGATTTCAGCGGTTGTGGCCCTGCCCAATGATCATCCCAGAATAAAGTTCTCTCCCCGTTTCCAACAGCTATACGGATATTCTGCAGAAAGGTGTTGTCAATACCGTGATTTGGGTGAATAATTTTCCGCCAAATCCATGACCTGTTTCTTCCATTTTCCTTTGCGGGCAGTAAGGCGTCATTCTTTTCATTGTGTTTAGCCGCTATAACTTTCCGCCACAAGTTCTCTTCCTCGCACCCGAATCGCCAAACCCACTTGTTAAGCAACGCCCTACTCTTTACTTGGAAATCAGTCAAGCCGAGTCCTCCACATTCCTTAGGGAGAGTTAGTCTTTCCCACTTGATCCAGTGTATTCTTTTTTTATCCAGTGAACCCCACAGAAATTTTGACACAATGCTGGACATTTCACCACTGATACCGACGGGCAGAGGAAATAAAGACATATAATATAACGGCAAACTGTTAAGAACTGACTTGATCAGTGTTATTCGGCCTCCAAGTGACAGCAATTTCGACTTCCACGGACAAAGCTTCTTCTTAAATTTTTCTATAACTGGTTTCCACATTTTCTTAGAGTTCCTTGTTTCGCCAATCGGTAATCCCAGGTAGGTCGTTGGGAATTTTTCTGCTTGACAATTTATCATCCTTGCCCATCTATCAGCTTTCTCAAACTCCACATTCACTCCCAATAATCTCGTCTTTTTTAAATTTAGCCTTAGCCCTGCTGCTAGTTCAAATCCATTGAGGATTCTCACTATGTTCCTGACTTGTGCTTCTCCCGTTCCACAGAAGATGATTAAATCATCTGCGAATTGGATGTGAGAAACTTCCAATCCGTCATTCACAATACTGAAACCGCTAAAGAACCCTTTCAAGGATGCCTTCTTCAGAATGCTACTGAGCGCTTCAGCGACAATGTTAAACAATAAGGGTGAAAGCGGGCATCCTTGTCTGAGTCCTCGAGAAATAGCAAAAGGAGCAGTGGGGGATCCGTTGACTAGGACTGATATGTATGCTGTAGAAACACACGTCGAAATCCAGTGACACCACAAGGCTCCAAACCCCATTTTCCTCATTATCAAATTGAGAAACCTCCAATCAACAGTATCATAAGCTTTGTAAAAGTCTACCTTCAGCACCAAACCTTCGAGCCCCTTCCTCTTGTGATGGTCAATCACTTCATTTGCTATCATAGAGAAGTCTAAGATCTGTCTTCCCGGGCAAAATGCAAATTGATGCTCGCCTATTAGCGAATCCAACACCGACTTGAGTCTAGTAGATAAAACTTTTGCAAGAAGCTTATAAACGCAGCCCACAAGACTAATAGGTCTGTACTCCTCTAGTGTATCCGGATTTTGAGTCTTCGGAATTAACACAATGAAGGAATGATTGAAAGATAGATCCGGTATGTCACCTTGGTAGAATTTCTGAAAAAAATCAACGATTCCATCTTTCAGAGTCGGCCAAAATTTCCTCAAAAACCCCATGTTGAACCCATCGGGCCCCGGCGCTTTAGAAGGTTCAGTCGCGGATAATGCTGCAAATATTTCCTGCTCTGTGAATGGCTCTTCTAGTTTTCCTGCCTCGCTAGAGTTTAGCTTCCTCAATTCACAGTCCAAATCTTTGATCGGAATAGTATTCGAAG
Organism: Hibiscus trionum; assembly: GCA_030270665.1. Taxonomy (NCBI): domain Eukaryota; kingdom Viridiplantae; phylum Streptophyta; class Magnoliopsida; order Malvales; family Malvaceae; genus Hibiscus; species Hibiscus trionum. Next base: position 6,819,874 of record BSYR01000016.1, read on the forward strand.
AATTATATATTTTCTTAAAATGCATCTCGATTCCCTTCTTGATAATTTTCTGGTCTTCTAGTACCATCCCTTCTGTCTTGATAGACCCTATGAAATTCTTTCTTCTTCGATCTGAAGCCACCAAATGGAAATATTTGGTGTTTCTGTCCCCATCTGTGTTCCATTTCAATCGAGCCTTTTGCGACCATTCTTGCTCGGCCCTCCTCACTGCCCCCCATAATTTATTCCTAGCTTCCTTAAGCTCCAACACATCATTCGGGGTACTAGTCCCAGTGGACAACCTCTTTTCGATTTCAGAACACTGTAATTCCAATCTGTTAATCACATCTTTCGAACTGACTCCGAGCTTCGCAACCCACGCTTTCGAGACCTCCCTGCATTTTCTGAGCAATGCACAAATGTCCGCCCCACTACTGTTTTGACATTCTTCCATCACCCTTTCAACATATGCTCTATCCTCGCTTAAGTAACCAAACCATTTGAAAGGTTTCGGCCCATTCGCCTTCTTCATACAAGATAGGTTTACTGGATTGTGATCGGATATGTTCTTTGGCATGAGTTGTTGTATGATGTCAGGCCATGTGCTTAGGATTTCTTCAGAGACTAGAAATCTATCGAGTCTGCAAAAAGTTGGAGCTTCCCGAAAATTAGACCAAGTGAACCGACCTCCATGAAGCGGGAGATCTATCAATTCCGAATTTACTATGAACTCAGAGAATTTGTCCATTGTTCTTCTGTTAAAAGAGGCCCCTATTTTCTCCTCACAGCATTTAATCATGTTAAAGTCTCCTCCAACTATACAAGGCAAATTCACGTTTTGGATGAGGTTGAGTAATTCTTCCAAAAAGCTATCCTTTTCCCTGTCTTCATTGGGGCCATACACGTTCAATAATGCACAATTGAAACCCTTCAACACAAACTTACCCTTCAACAAAATGTAGTTCCTTGAAATAATACTGTCTTCCACTTCAAAATACCCTCCATCCCATATTGTGATAAGTCCCCCTGCAGTACCAATGGAGGGAGAAAAAACCAGATTAACATTGTTGCCGTTGCTACACATTTGCTTTGAGATTCTGTCGTCAACACTTTGCAGCTTCGATTCTTGAATGAAACAGACCCATGGCTTAATTTTCCATAAAACCCTCTTTACTGCTACTTTCTTCTCCCATCTTCCCAAACCGCGGACATTCCAGGACGTAGCTAGAGTGCTATTCATAAGAAGAATTAGGAACACACCTTGAAAAGCCTCAAAATGAACCACTTACGATTTCCCTAATTTCAGCAGCTTGCTGATGATCTCCTCTTCCTCAGCGTCAAAATATATCCCTAAGTTTTCACAGACTTCAATAGTGGCTTTAGCTTCGATCAAATCTGCTTTTTCGTTGGCCCCCGAAACAGCTGAAGCTGAAAAAGGAAGCCTCCCATCGGCATTCTGAGCCCTTCGGTAAGATTCTTCAACGGAACCGGTGGTATTGAATGCTTGGGTAAAATTCCCCTTTATGCATTTCCTTTTTGACTTAGGGCTACATAAGTTTGCAAATGCCTGAGTTCTATCAGACTTGGAGCCCCGCACCCCATCAACATTGGCATATTTTGTTTTGACTGAGTATAGTCCCGTAAGAGCATCTAAAACGGACTCAAGGGACGCGCTTTGGGCCGAAATGCAGGCCGAAGTAGATTCTGCACCAACGGGCACCTCATAAAGCCCTCCATCAAGCTCCACCGACCCTGGCCCAGACCCAGGTATTATGCTACAAACCCGTCCATCTTTGTATACTCCATATCCCACGTGCCCTAACTCTTCAACAGGCAGGGATCCATTGCAATCTGCCACGCCGTCATTATGCTGAGTGGATTCGCAGGCTTTTATTACGTGCACCCTCCCATCATTAGAGTGAATAAGACTCTGAGGTATCATTAAATTCTCAACATTCTCCAATGTATTGGGAGATTCCCCTTTCTCAGACTCTTCACCTTCCATACCGGTGTTTGCATGGAAATCGTCGGCTTTTTCATCGGCTAAGCTACTACACCGGTCGGCGTCTATCCAAGCTTTCTCATCGATGAATTCCTCAGTTCGGACCCTCAGGATACGAAAGACACCTTCCACTTTAATCCTAATATATGCCGGTATGTCCGATAGATCTGAAACTCCCATCAGAACACGAGCAACGTCTAACCTTCTCCTTTCCTTGGTGTCTTTGTCTAACCTTCGTCAACGTCTAACCTTCCACTTATTGCCAATTTCACTTATCACCGTCTCATCCCATGCTTCTAGAGGTAGCCCCTCAATGCATACCCAAATACGGAGTTTTTTATCGGTTTTGAAGTTCCTGATATGGTCCACATCGGAGAACCATTGTTTCAACAGCGTGTCTTTCAATTCCCGGAAGATGGCTTTCTGCTCCTGTTCTTCGAAATGGATCAGTGTTGTGCACCCCGTCCATTGCAGCACACTGAGGTTAAACCCTTCAGTACGCAGAACTTGCTGGATAAATTCAGCATCATACATGGTTGAAATCTGGCCGACGAGGCAATTTTTGAGCCACTCGCTATCATTGATCAGTACTCCTGCCCCTTCTGTATCACCCATGTCTCTCTGCACTTCATGGTTGTCTAGCAGTTCTTTTTGAGACTTTGTATTCGCTTCCGGGCGTTTCTCTTCAGTTCTGTCCCATCCGTCCAAAGTTTCCCTGCCCATATTGCTTAACAGTGCCTCCATATACGATCTGCTATCTTTCGTCTTTGCCGAGCTCTTGGCTTCTGCTGGTGCCTTCCCGATTCCTGTTACGCGACCCACCTTTTCGACTCTAGGCAGACTCCTGGCTAGGCTGACCTTAATGTTGAAACCATCCATTTTCCTGTTATCAGCTTCATCCACTGCAGCCATTGCTTCCCATAAAGTCTCATAACGGACAAAGGCAAAGGTGGAATTCCATTTCGCCCTCCTTGCATTATTGTACGCAATATAAGTGTCGATAACTTTCCCATATGCCGAGAACGCTTCCCACAGTGTCGAAACCTGTATCCTCTTGCTTACAAAGTTGACGAAGACTGATATGCCTCTCCGACGAAAGACTCTCTCCCTAAACGCCTTCTGGTTCCTTTTGCTTACAAAATATCTTCCTCTTGCATCTCCTCGCCTTGCAAAAGAGCCACTGCCTCCTGCTGCTGCCGTAGCAAACCCTCCTGCTGCTGCTGCCGTAGCAAACCCTCCTGCTGCTGCCGTAGCGAAACCTCCTGCTGCTGCCGCCATCTTTATATGAGTTATAGTTAGAATAGATCAGAGTTTTTTTATATACTTTAAACCTTAAATTCAAAATTTTATACCCTAAAACATATTATAATCACAACCTTCAATGTCGCGGCTTTTCTAACAGTTTTGAGAGCACGGGGGAGGGGACTGATTGTTTCCATTATGTTTCCTTCCGACGAAAGAATACAACACAAATATATAATAATATGGGTAAAACTTTTGTAAAATAAATTTTACACAAGCCTGGACTTTTTCCTATAACATACAAATTCTAAATTTCTAACCCTAACCCCATAAAATCTAAACCCTAATCCATAAAAAACACTAATCTTATATTCCAAACTCTAACACCTTAAAACATAAACCTTAAACCCTATATTCTAAATTTTAACCATAAACCTTAAATACTACATACTACACACTAAACCCCTAAACCACTTCATCACTAAAAATTAAATTTTAAGTGATCGATAATTAGAAAATAAGCTGCAAAAACAATAACACTAATATCGTATTAATAAAATCATGCGTGGTGTTCAAAAAAAAATAACACTAATATCATATTCTAAAAATTAAAACAATACTATAATTGTAATAGTAAACACTAATATTATGTTTAATTATATTAGTAATAGTACAAGAAAAAAACCTTACAGGAAGATGAGGAAATCTCCATTTACATATGAAAATGGTAAATGAATGGGTAAAGAGGCAAGAACAACGTCTAAATTATAATTGGAAACGTCACTTCTAATCAATTGGTTTAAAATATTATTTCATTAAATAAATTATTTTTTGATTAAATATATTATTATTTTTTAGTTTTGCCCCATATGCGAGAACTTTCAAAATACTATTTTATTAAATATGTTATAATACAATAAGTGGTGGGGCCGGGGGTGCAGTGTGTCACGGCCATGCCGTCCCAGCTCGATCGGCATGCCGTGCGGCACTCGAAAAGGAACACATCATAGTCGAGTCAGCCTTACTCAAGTCCAATTCCCACGGTCTTTACTCAGAAGCGTCGTCTCAATGATCCAACAGGCAACACGCCAATCCAATATCACATCCCGCATGGCCTAGCGAATGCTAGGAACCAACCCCTGAGTTCCGGATAGGGCGCGATATGGGGCCTTCAGGCCCCAAACCGTCCCTAGGGCAGCACCCTAGGGAGACGTTGTGCCATCCGCTTGGCCCCAACGCCCGCACACCTAGGCCCCACTCGGGTTAGGAGAGGGTCACTTCACCAAGGCCACAGGGTGTGCTAGCACATGGCGAGGGGGAGGGTGGAGACCCGACACCCGATCACTCCCCCCTAAAGAGCTAATAAAACTTACCAGGAATGCTCTCAGTAGATGTTGGATTGTCTGAAACGAGGACACTTTCTGTAAAAGGGCCATCATCGCCTTCTAAAGCACCTCGACTCGTACCCTGGTCTTGATAGCTCCTTAGGGGTTGCTCGTATCGTCCCTCAGTCCACATCTACTCGGTCCTCGATAGGCTTGTCAAGGCGGGATTGCAACACAAGAAGAGCAGGCATTGACATCCTCCCACACTCCCTATAATCGATGTCCTCATCGATGTGCTGTAATAACGGATGATCTTGACATTCTCCTGCACTTCCCTTATTGATGTCCTCATCGATGTTGACCCGGTAAGAGATGATCCTAACACTCTCCCGCACTTCTTCTATGGATGTCCTCATCGATGTTGACATCAACTCTTCGTCACCTCATCATTCGATATGTACATTTGTAGAACTCGCCCTTGGTCCTTGCCTGATCTCAAACGCTCGTCTATTACCATCATCTGAACTTCTAAGCAAATCAACTAAGCCCCGATCGTGTATTCCCTCGATTCTCTTCATGACCACTTTGCATATATGTAACCATAAAGACCGATCATGAACTCAATTGCAAAGTTTCGACTCTCTCAATCTCGAATGTCCAACCCATGCTCCCACACTATTACTCTGATTAGGACTCAAGCAAAACAGACAAGCCGGACCATTGACCCACTTGAACATGTGCCTTGTAGTCTCTTGTTTCTCCCGATCTTGCCAACAATATGGCCATATCCGAATGAATCATACCTCGTCACACGATGACCTTCTCCTCAGCTTAAGCACATTCACCAATTATGTTCCCCTACACAGTGAGGCCCTTGAAACTAGAATGTGTCGCCAACAGCCACTATCAAAATGCGTAAGCACATGCTTTCGTTGCATTTAGTTGCTAATGATACAAAGGAACACTAGTTGCCACAATCGTACGTAAATGTACTTTGTCTCTTAGACTTTCTTAATATTTCCTGTGCGGCCATACATATAACCGAATACATCAGTAATAACAAATTCACACAAGTTATATATGATACCTGATCTGCACCCAACGCGTCACTTGATGCATTTCCCCATATGATCCTAGAAGGGTCACAAGGAACATATAGCCCTTTTTACAAGGTCATGCCATATGTTTGGGAGGCTCCATTTCCCATTTAGGTTCACCCCCACCACTTGCTAACGCGCATCTACAAGCTCATATCCTTTTAATGATGTAAAGGGATCTCTAGTTTGGCACCACTGTACATAAATGTACGTTTTCTCCTTGCCTTTCTTTGTGTTTCCTGTACTACAATATATATACAAGCGAATACATCAGTGATAAACATATTCATACCAGTCTAGTATGATACCTGGTTGGCATATGTTGCCTTGTGTCACCACCAACCCTTAGTGTGTCTCCGTATGCACCCCTCGTGAGACACTTGGAAACAATCACAAGGAACACCCCACCTTTTCACAACGCAAAACCCATATGTTTACTTGCGAGGCTCTACTTCTCACTCAGTTTGTCTTTGCCACTTTCCAACTGCCCAACTTTACGAGCTTAATTCTGGCATCCTTCCTCACCCCATTTGTTGATGCCCTCTCCGACGATAATGGTGTGAGCCGTCTGATTAAGCCCACACTCTTATGTTGTTCACCAACAAGCATACCATTTGTCTAGTTTCTCTACCGCTTCATTTATTCCAAAAGGGGACTATGGGTAAAGCACAACTGACCCTCTCTCGATCTCTTTGGCACCCTCGTACAGCGTTCCACAACTAAATCATTCCACCCCATCTGTTGTTGCCTCTTGTCTTATTCATTTAATGAAAGTCCATCTCTCTTTATGTAAGGTGTGGCGGATTTCCAAGTGGTGTCTCACATACCCACCATGGTAAGGTGTGGCGGATTTCCATGTAGTGTCTCACATGTGCGCTCTAACTACAACAAAGACTCTAGTAGGATACAAAACTCTCACCCGCCAACGACATACAAGGGGGATGCACTTCTATGTTTTGTTTTAGCCGCCCATCTCCCATGCAGGGACTCCAACTAGTCGCATAAAGGTTTTTGACTGAGCCAAATTCCATTAATATGTCATCAACCCAAAGCTATCAAACTTGTCCACCGACGTGTTGGCCTCCCCGACCAAGTCTTCTAAGATGAGGGTGTAACACTTGTGTGACACCGCTCCTTGTGGTATCGCAATAAAACTCCCGCAATTCGCAACATGTCCACCAATCCTTCTTTAAAGTACCCACACATAGTGCCGTTAGGTTCTCAAAAGATTGCCATAAGATTCCCAGAAAATTTTAACAGAGAAATACCTGTCTCAACAACTCACAACAAGGAAACTGACCACAACATTGGTTAGTTCAATTATATCTTAATGAAATCAAATTTTCAACTTACAGAACAGTAGGGGCTCCTCGTCTAGCTCTCACACGAAAAATGCACGCTTCAACGCGTCCAACTCAAAAAGGTGTTTTTGTCAACGCCTTAGCCACCTTGTTTCTTTGAGGGGTAATAGCGATAGCTTCGGTTCCCCCCCCCCCCCCCCCCCCCCCGCTTTTCCAACTCACTGAACTGACTCTGCACAAGCAAACCTGATAATTCCCACGTACAACCATCTTCTTGAAGCATGTTTACCATTTTTAGAGATAACAACAATGCTTCTCCCTTGAGCGATCCAGCATACATCTCAAAATACCACTTCGAGAACCTGATGCTTATCCCAAAACTAGGGTAGGGTCGTCAGGAGAGGCATGTCTCCCCACCTGAAAGTAAATCATGTCTTGAAGAATTTCCATGAGTCATACAAACGATTGAACCAACTGTTCCATCGACTTTCACAACTCCAAAAGGCTAGTCTTGTAACACAATCCCTACACCAAATCTTCCTCTGTTCGCTTGCTTACGAATGTCTCCGGATTATGCCTCTTGCCGGATAGAACCTGACATAAACCAGGTACCCCAAACTCTGACCGGAGTTGGGTGCATCGTTAGCCGTCCTCTTAGTTCCCTGTGGGTAGCGGCACCTAATCATACCACCACTTCGGGGATTCCTCTACACCTTGCCGCCAACCTTTTGGTATTAAACCAAACAACACCCTCCATCGGGCTTGTGACTTCCGTGTCCAACTTGACATCGCTTGCTTAACCATTCCGAGGGAAAGCTTTCTACAAATATTCTCTCATTACCCAATTATGCTAGGTCGCACCCCATAATAGAACATCTTGGGTGGTCTAATAAGTTTCTTGACAACGATGACTCGAGTTACATCCCACTTGTTCCTCTCACTCAAAATGGCTTGCTCTACGATCAACATCCTACCTTTGCCAAAGAAAGTGTTTCCGGTCCTTATCCAGGACGAGGCCATCAAGACTCATATGGTCTTCGCCATGCCCAAAATACCATCTCTTTCTGTAGACATCATGTCTTGAACTGCCACTCCCAACACATTCTTTCTGGTCTATGAAGAAGATTGTTGTGATCAGGGGTGGAGAACATTTCCACATAGCTCGCAGCTACTCTCCCATTTCATCCTTCAACATAACTGATTCTCCTGCCTGATTCCCTTTTGCGCACGCTTGCTCACAAACTGCCCACCAGCATTAGAGGGCATACCCAGGACTCAGTTAGGATCACCGTCATCGTGCACTACTGCAATAGATGGTTCGAAAACATCGGAGTTCTTACCCCCTGCCTTCGTATAAGAAATGAGTCTTATCATATCTTTCACTTTTCACTGACGGGTAAAATCGCACTCCTTGAGGACCAGGACTCCAGAACCTTGGCCACCCAAACTTTGGTAATTATAGCAACTAACCCAAGCCACCTCCAACTTTGCCTTCACGTTTTAGACCGAGATCTTGCAACTATGAAATACCTTTTCTTTCGCCTAAAGGAAAGTATTAACCAATTATCGAGCACCACACTCTATCCGTCATTATTACCAATAGGCACCATGTGACACCGACTATCCCTTTTGGGTGATAAGGGAGCACCTACTTGATACCGGCACTTGCGCTACCTGGCTAACAAGTCTACCCTTTCCCCACGAGGAAAACACACTTTGTAAGGCTGCTAAGGGGGCCATCCACAAGCCCTATTCGCACTAACACAATTTCTTGGGCCATAGATCGCCGACTAGTATTAGTGAGCCAAATTTGCTAAACCGATCACCAGTGAACACCGCTGTGCGGTAGAGTCTAACTGCGCCACCGCACTAGAGGAAGATAAATTAGGCACCTCCGTGCCTCCAACCACATGCGTCACCTCGCTCTAAACTGCAATTTGGGCACCTTTAAGCCAGTTGCAAACGGGTACCAATGTCCCTCACATCACAAACGCCACTACGTCACATCACAAACACCAACTTTGCTTAACCTGCAAAGGAAGAATAAGAACCACCGTGCAACATGTCACAAGCGCCACTGCGCAAGGTCAATTGCCGAGTTTAACGACAGACACCATTGTGCACTGATTTCCCGACAATTACCCAACAAGCACCACCGTGCTAACAAGATCGAGCACCGCGTATGCTTCGATCGCTATAGGGTTTAACGACAGGCACCTCTGTGCACTGATTTCCCTATAGTTATTCATCACACAAGTGCCTCTGCACCAAAATTAGTCATAGTGGTTACCGACAGACACCTCTGTGTACTGATTCCACTATGACAAGCTCGCACACCCCACATCTCGAAATCCACCAACACGCACACATGTCCTCTGAAAAAGTCTCGACCAACCGTCATCATGATTAGTCACCCTGCCTACCCCCACGTTAGGAAGTGCTTGGCGTAGATTTTTAGCCACCCTGCCTACCCTCTCGTGGGCGCTTGGCGTGAAACTAAGCCACCCTGCCTACTTCGTTTTGTGAGAGCGCTTGGTGTAACGTTACCCCACCCTGCCTACTCTATGAGTGGAAACGCTTGGCGTGACATGACGCCATCCGACCGACTCCGCGACTGGAAGTGCTTGGCGTAGGATTCGACCATTCTGCCTACTCCTCATATGGGAACGCTCGGCTGTAGTCTTCCCACCCTGCATACTCCAACCCAAGGAGTGCTTGGCCTGGTCGTCATTCGACCCTGCCTACTTGCACACGCATAGTAGCGCTCAGCGTGGAGCTACTATGATGCACAAAGCTCACCTCGTCATTCATGCTCGCCTCGGAGCTCATGCTCGCCTCAAAACTCATGCTTGCCTCAAAACTCATACTCGCCTCGAAAATCATGCTCGCTTCAGAGCTCAAGCTCACCTCAAAACTCATGCTTGCCTCAAAATTTCCGACCAGGCTTCACCAGCTCAAAAATCCACCACCAGGCTCATTATCCACGCTCTGATACCACGTGTCACGGCCATGCCGTCCCAACTCGATTGGCTTGCCGTGCGACACTCGAAAAGGAACACATCCCAGTCGAGTCAGCCTTACTCGAGTCCAATTCCCACGGTCTTTACTCGGAAGAGTTGTCTCAATGATCCAACAGGCAACACGCCAATCCAATATCACATCCCGTAGGGCCTAGTGAATGCTAGGAGCCAACCCCTGAGTTCCAGACAGGGCGCGATATGGGGCCTTCAGGCCCCAAACCGTCCCTAGGGCAGCACCCTAGGGATACGTTGTGCCATCCGCTTGGCCCCAGCGCCCGTACACCTAGGCCCCACTCGGGCCTAGGAGAGGGTCACTTCACCAATGACACAGGGTGTGCTAGCACATGGCGAGGGTGGAGACCCGACACCCGATCACTCCCCCTAAAGAGCTAATAAAACTTACCAGGAATGCTCTCAGTAGACGTTGGATTGTCTGAAACGAGGACTCTTTCTGGAAAAGGGCCCTCATCGCCTTCTAAAGCACCTCGACTCGCACCCTGGGCTTGATAGATCCTTAGGGATTGCTCGTATCATCCCTCGGTCCGCATCTGCTCGGTCCTCGATAGGCTTGTCAAGGCGGGATTGCAACACAAGAAGAGCAGGCCTTGACACAGTGCACAATATTTAAGACATTGGGGATCAAATCTATAATATATATATACATATAATATAATATAAATTATAGTTTTAGGCGATCAGATTGCAGGTTTGATTTTTTTTCTATTTTTTCGTTTTCTTTTCTTTTTCTATTTTATTGATAAGTTTAAATATATTGTTTCGTTTTGGTCACCGATTCTAAATTTTTTTTGTTTAAGTTATTGATGTTATTGTTTTGTTCTATTTTAGTCACTAGGTCAGTAATCCCTCTTAATTTGATGATGTATCAAGTTAATAAAAATGAATAATTTTTAATTTAATCTTTAAATTTTTATTTTTTCACCATCTTCAGACAAACTCAAACACAGTTGGTTTGGGAGCCTTTTTGATAGATAATATGAAATTTCAAACATAGTGTTTCTTTCAATAAATGGTTTAAAAAACATTTTAGCTTAAAAAATATATAAGTTTTTGACAAATTCAACTGTCAGGTCGGTCGACGAAAATCAAAGTTTTCAGCTTTCTGGTTCTAAATTTGATATTTGTTTTTTGAAAACAAATGAAGTTCTGGTGAAGAGTAGGGTTAAATTGTTTTTGGGGCTTCAGAGCTAGTCGAGACTAGTGGATGCAAATGTTGAGGAACCTTCAAACGGTCCAATTTCTTTAGCATTTGTACATTTAAATTTGAATCTCAACATCAAGAATTCTTGTATTAATATACTAGACTTAGGATTAAACTATAATTTGTTCCAAAAGATTTCCTTACCATTAATCATCATCCCCATTTCTTCCATCAAAAGAAGCTCTAATTTTGGCATCAACAAACGCCCTTGTAAGCGAAATCTTCATATTTCTTTGAAGAAACTATGCTTTTCATGTTCCGCAAGATAAAGCTCGGAGTTGTTTCCTTCCGCTTCTTATTCGAATGTGAATCTGAGATCTCTAAAATATTGAGAGCGTTTGACACATTCAAGGAATTCAGCATATAACGCTCGCATGACTCTTGTAAATACAGGATCTCATACCTATCAGCTGCAACATATAATGCGAAAACGAACTTAAACTTATCCACGGGCAAATCCCCAATGTAAAGAAACTCTAGGAAGGACTTGAGCTCTTCGGTGTTTAACTCCGATAGAGTGATCGTATCAGTATCACTCGGTGGAGCCTTGTAGTTGTCCGAGTTTAATATATTTTTAAAGCAACTGACAGAAAGAAAATTTGTAATTGAAGCATAGTTAGCGAGTTTTTACCAGTACAGATTTGTGTGCTGAAATGGAGGGTCCATTGTTAGGCATAAGCTTGGTATCAATGTGGATTTTTTCCTTGAAAGCCACCATAAATCCACTAAGGAAACTTATTCTCTTTTTCAAATAGTCTTAAATATCGATTAATGGTTTCTTGAAACATAAACAGAATCATTGGAAAGCAAGATTGGAGTTAACAGAATTATGGTGTATTTTGAACCATTTAAGGAAAGAAACACTATGTTGGAAACTTTGGTTTTCGTCGACCGGGAAATTGGACTTGTCAAAAACTTATATATTTTCAAGCTCTTTTTTGAACCATTAGTTGAAAGAAACACTATGTTGGAAATTTCATATTACCTGTCAAAAGGCTCCCAAACAAACTGTGTTTGAGCTTGTTTGAAGATGGTAAAAGAATAAAAGTGTAAGGATTAAATTAGAAATTACTCTATTTTTATTAACGTGACACATCTTCAAATTAATGTGGTTAATGATCCAATGACTAAAATAGAACAAAACAATAACGTAAGTGGTTTAATCAAAAAAAATTAAAACCGGTGACCAAAGCGAAAAGACCGAAACAAAAATAACGGAGACTAACGGTTCAGTGATCAAAACAGAAACGTTTTCAAACGTAAGTGACAAGAATAGTCTTTTTTAAATTTGAGTGACCAAAATAGAACAAAACCTAAACAAAAGGGACCACGGGCGAATGTTACCCAAATATTTATTAATGTAATATTAGTTTCAGGCGCATGTCACAATTTGTAAGGAAGTTAAAAGACACCTTGCTCTGTAAATCCTACTTCTAGTGGTCAAGATGGTGAGGGAGAAATAAGGAAGTTAAAAGGAACAAATTTAAGAAAGGACTATGTGACTGAGATTGAGTTTGTTGATACTTTCGAAACAATGACTGAGCTATAAAGATATTTGGGGGCACAAATGTGCTTATGAGAGTGATGTTTTTGATATCTTGGCTTGGTTGTATATGCAAACAAACAACTATCCAATTCTTATGAGAATGGCATGGGATGTTCTTGCAATTCCAGTTTCTACTGTTGCTTCGGAGTCCGCTTTTAGGACAAGAGGACGTGTTCTTGATTCCTTTCGTACATCTTTGACCCCTAGGTTGGTGGAAGCTCTTATTTGCACTAAAGATTGGATTCGTTCTTCTCATGACCATATTGTAATATAGGAGAACTTGCTATCATTGGAGAATATAGAAGAAGGTTTGTTTTCGATTTCAAGTTTAGATATTTAAATATTTATGTTTCAAAACACACATGATACATTGTATACGTGAAATATTTTATGCAGTGATGCAAGATTTGACATTGGAGCAACCATCAATTGTCATTGATGAGACAACTGAAGTTTCAGACACCACACATGAAGTGTCTTAGACTTTGGTAAGCAATAAATTTTATAGTATATTGTTTGAACTCTTTTGACAAGAATAAACATGCTTATATTTTATGACAAATTCAAATGTTTGATATAATTAATAAAAGGGTTTAGGGTTTGGGGAAAAATTCATTAAGGGTTTAGGGCTCTTATATTGATAGCTATGTACATACATACTTACATACTTTAGGGTTTAGGGTTTATGGAAAAATTCATTAAGGGTTTAGGATTTATATATTGACAAGTATATACATACTTACTTACATATATTAGGGTTTAGAATTTAGGGTTTATGGTTTATGGTTTAGGGAAAACTTCATTAATGGTTTAGGGTTCATACATTGATAGGTACATATATACATACTTACATACATTATGGTTTAAAATTTAGGGTTTAAGGTTTAAGGAAACTATAATGATAGATATAAACATACTTATATACATTAGGGTTTAGGGTTTAGAGTTTAGGGTTAAGGTTTAGGGTTTGTAGTTTAGGCATTGATAGGTACATACATACTTACTTACATACATTAGGGTTTATGGTTTAGGGTTTAGGGTTTATGGTTTAGGATCCAAAGATTTATTGTTTATGATCTAAGGTTTAAGGTTTAGAGTTTAAAGTTTTTACTTTTATCAAAACCCTTAATCATGTGTTATCATAACATTAAACCCTAAGCACTACACCATAAACCCTAAAGCTAAACACTAAACCCTAAACCTTACAAATTGAACCCTCAAACTAACCTTAGTTCATTAAACCTTAAAACCCATAAATATGTAAACTTAAACCCTAAATTGAAACCCATAAAATCAAAACCCTAAATCTTGTGTTATCATAGCATTAAACCCTAAGCACTACACCTAAACCCTAACACTAAACACTAAATCTTACAAACTAAACCCTCGAACTAACCTTAGTTCATTAAACCATAAATCTTAAAAACGGCATCACCCTCGTTCCGATACCAGTATCCCTGGAGCTACAACCTTTCCGAAACCACCTCGAGCATTTCGAAACGCCTGCAAACGGAGTGGCCCGAAAACAGATTTTAGCATCCTCAAACATCCCCAAACTTGCCCCAAAACATCAAGGATCACAAAGCAACAATCATGCATACAATCTAGATGCATCACATCCTACAATGAGCATGCATAACGAGACTGTAACACCCCCTTCCCGGCCTAATAGAGAACCGGGTCGGAGAGCGTTACCAAAAACAAAACAAAAATCAGAGACATAAATCTTAAATCTTTTTAGTCAATATTACTTGCCAATTGTTATTCAAAACTATCAAGAAGACCAATTATTCCAATATTAACTAATGCTTACTTAATCAGGACCAATATATAACTTTTATAAGTTTTAGGGACTAAAATGTAAAATTTGAAAATTAGGGGTCCTTAGCCGAAATTCATGTTATCAAACTAAAATTAAACTTACTAAGTATCAGCCTGTGAAATTTCATTATTAACGGAGGTCATTTACCTATCCGATTAGACGATACAATATTTTAGTAACCATTTCGTAAATTGTCTAAAACTATTTTTATTCGAACTAACATGATATCTTAAGCACTTAAAATTTATACAAAACATGATCATATCGTAGCCAAATTATTTTTCCACCATTCTAGGAGTTTATAAAGACAAAACACATTACTTTTAGCTTTTGGTGACTTGTCGATCCTTTGACTGCTCTGATCTCGGACCGAACACTTTGTTAGCCTGAAATGTTATGCAAATGAATGCATTAGACTTACATAGTCTAAGTGATGTAGCCAATAACAATGAATGAGCATGTTATGCAATGCTGCATACTTCAATGGCATATTTAATGGCACATTTCACATAAGCAATCTATATACATATTATAAATGAAAGGCATGTTATCCAATCATAACAAAAGCAATATCAATAATCAATATTTTTTCTTGGACCGATTCAACAGTATTTAGATACACGAATTCCACCACATCACCAACAATAATGGTCGTGTCATAATCCCTCCGCCGCACCAATTGATCAACACATAACACATCCCTCCGCCGCACCAATTGATCAACACATAACACATCCCTCCGCCGCACCAATGGCCGAAGCCCAATACCCGTACCAATGAGCTCATGAACTCTATGGCATGCCAATTGTATCCAATAATCTCGAATCCAAGGTTCAATACTCAATAGTTCAACAACGATATTTCAATAGTAATATTTACACATCAATATCAATAACAGTAATTCAATAGCGGTAGACATATATCAAAGTTTCAATAGCAATGTGCAATAATCAATTTCTAATGCTCGATATGCAATACTTACTCATGCTTACCAACAAAGATTTCAATAATACTTTATGCAAATTCCCGTAATTCAATGGTTAGTAAAACAAACGAAATCAATAACGATGAATTCGGAAAGGCTCCTCGCCTACTTCCGAGACTCCGACTACACTCACCTCGACAACCCTATATTTTTCGGATAACAATTCTCTTGTTCCTAGCTTTTGTTGTTGGAGATGTCAGTTTGTTCTTTTCCAATTCTTGAGCCGGACGATAAAAAATACTCGAATTTGCTAAACTGAAAAACTCGAATATACCAACCTTAATAATGAATCTAATTTGCTCATAATCCCCTTTTTTCTTTATATTGCCCGAATGTTTTCCCTTTTCCTAATTTTCCCTTTTCATTTCGCAACATTTCCTCCCTAATTTATACCCAAAGTTGCCGGCCACCTTTTCATTCTCCATGTTCCACGAATCATGAAATGGTGGCAAGTTTTAAGGGTGTTTGCCCTTACATAAGGCCACGTGGTGGCCACCTCATGCCTACTAGCCGAGTCATGTTTGTGGCAATTGCCGCATTTAATCCAGAATGGCCGAGTGGCCTGGTGAACCATGGTGCGTGGAATTGCTTGATGCAATTCCTTCAAAATGAAGGAAAGTCATAATAATAATAATAATAATAATAATAATAATAATAATAATAATAATAATAATAAAACCATTACGATTTAACCCGAATAATTAAATTTCGAACCTAATTTCAACTAGACCAGGTTTTGGGGTGTGACAGAGACCATTTAACCATAAGAAACATGTGTCAACATAAGCATCACATAAACAAGGTTTACATTCCTTCAACACAAAACATGAACATTCAACAACATGAAAGCCACACATATGAGTCTAACATACGCTCCTACAACACATAAAATCCCCATTGATATCTATTACATTATTTAAGATCTACCTGCGTTTCGAAACCGGTCTGGCCGTTCCGAAACGCGAGCTCTGGTTTAAAGGAAAGACCAGGCCGTTCCGATACGGTCCACATTGTTCCGGAACGGGGCTCTACAGTGACAAAACGTTTTGGAACTAGTTCTGAAATAGGGGCTCACAATGGCTAACCGTATCGAAACGCGTACCGAAATGGGAGCTCACGGTGTCAAAATCGTATCAAAACGGCACCACCCTCGTTCCGATATGAGTATCCCTGGAGCTACAATCTTTCCGAAACCACCTCGAGCGTTTCGAAACGCCTGCACACAGAGTGGCCCGAAAACATATTTTAGCATCCTCAAACATCCTCAAACTTGCCCCAAAACATCAAGGATCACAAAGCAACAATCATACATACAATCTAGAGGCATCACACCCTACAACGAGCATGCATAACGAGACCATTTAACCATAAGAAACATGTATCAACATAAACAAGGTTTACACCCCTTCAACACAAAACATGAACATTCAACAACATGAAAGCCACACATAGGAGTCTAACATACGATCCTACAACACAGAGCTTCCCCATTGCTATCTATTACATTATTTAAGAAAAATCATACTTGAGCAGCAACACACGCTCTTGGGTGCCCCTTCCTTGCTCCTTGATAACTTCCACACTAATGATCTGCATTGTCAAAAATGAGAGCGTAAGCTTGAAAGCTTAGTGAGGGAGCTCAAAAACAAATATCGACAATACAGGGTCCAAAAGCATGGTATCCATAAAACATCAACAAGACATGAATTAACACCAACATAACAACATAGCCAACCGCTACAAGAATGCATGAACATGGCATCTTACCTCATGTTATGCTTAGCATAGATATGACAGAATATCTATCCACATCAACCACACATAAACAAGGTATATTGGCAACTATATAGCTTACTCGGATATGTGGATAGCTTCCGTTGGGATTTTTGCCCAATGTACTCAAACAACAATATTACCTTCCAGTGGGATTTCACTCATCACTGTTTTCTTTTATGGATGGGATTCCACTCATCATCACACATATACACTTTCTGGTGGAATGTTACTTCATCGTACTCCACCTTGATGACTTTACATCACCAAGGCCACGCACGAATTTGACTCTTACCGTGTGCACACTCATCCTAATGATCGATCTTTTATATTCGGTAACATAACTAGTGCAAACATTCTTAGCGAGTACACTCCATGATTTCACAAATCATGCAATACAATGCACAAATCACCATCATGCAACACAAATACCTCATAGCATGTATAATCGGACACTTATCACACAAGACCACATTTATGCACATTTAGCAAGAGATACATAAGTTAAACAAGATATTAAGCTATCAAATTAACCCCACATTAGATTGGCCTATCAAGCACAATCTAATACCTCAACAACATACTTTGAACCAATTTAAAACCATTGAAAACAGTCCACTACCAAACTCCCTCAATACAAGCAAAAAAAGTCGATCAAGCATCCAAGTTCCCCGGAATTGAGCCCGAAGCTTCTCCAACGTTTTCCCTTGCTTCTAATCAACCAAAAACAGCGTATTACACATCAAAACATCCACAAAACCCACTGCCACAAATCAGATAACAACTCAAGACGACTTCTCTACATTTCCAATCCAAGAACTAACTCAAACTCTCCATTTTCGGACTTGAACACAACCCATCAAATACCCATCAATTTCATCGTCCAAAACATCACTAAACATGTTCAAAATAGCCCCCAAGAATAATCATACCACCAGCCCAACTTTCCCTCACAAAACTACCTCAAAAACTCTAGATTTTTACCCTTAAACTCACCCACAAAGACTCATTTCGGGTTTTCAATAAAACCTCACCATCTTCAGATATGTTACACTTAAAAGCAAGACTATAACATATTTAGACTTTAAAAATCAAGAGCTCAAAAAAACCCAACAAAGTTTCCACCCTTTACTTAAAATTTGAACATTTGAAACATCTCAAAAATGAAGTTTATGAAAATCTAAAATCATGGAAACATTAAGGATGGAGAGGAGAAGTTAAAAACACCATTACCTTGATAAAAACACTTGAAATCACTGAGGAAGATGATAGAACAGTAACTTGGGTTGGGGAGAGGGATTTTGTCGTGGTTTTTGTTTGAAGGGGAGGAAGATGATGACTTTCAAAACATCATTTTTACTTGTTTTATTTTCCTTATTAGAAAATCCCCCATTTACCCTTAATGAAATCACATGGCCTTTTTAATTTAAAACCAAACCCATTTTATTTAAAACAAGCCCAAAGACTCGAACCCAAATTACTCACTTAACACCCAACTCCTAAACTCGAGTGTTACACTCATGGTGAGGATATTGCAATCTCTGTCGCCATCGTCATTTGATCTTCGGTTTAAAATTTTTCTCTTCCTCGTTTTCGTGTGTGAAGATTTCAGTTAGTCTCCATCCTCGTCGATTTAGATACCCCAGTTTTCAATTATTCCTTTTCCGATTGACACCCCTAATGAGGGATAATGACACCAATACCTCGTATTTTTCTAAATTTTCCAAGGTGATTTCTCCGATTGTTGAACCCGGCGTACCATAGGGTATCGAGGGGAAGTTGCCGTTCCAAGGATTCCATCCCTCTGACGGGATGATGTCGTCCAGCTGAGATTGCATTATGATGGTCTAGATAGTTCGTCCGACAAAGTAATTCAGTTAACCACTTTGTGAAGCCCCTGCAAATTTAGTCGTTCTCGAAGGTGATTGCTTATAGACTACTGGTGATGGCAGCGAGTTAGATTCCTATCTGGTATTTATAGTTGCTTCACTCGTTATATTTTTGGTTGTAGTTGACAACAATTGATCTCTACCATGATTTTATTCTGTTAGATCCATATGATTATGTAGCAGTCAATGATTATGGTAAAGGTGATCATGGCACTAATAAGGGCAGTTGGGGGAGTGAATAAGAATACCAATGTTAACCAAACTCCTTGGGTCGATTGCGATTTTGGTGTTAATGATTGTAATATGGGGCATGATGAGTTTGGAAATGTAGATCATGGATTTGATAGGGATGATTGGCATTCAGAACCCAGGAGAGAAATGCTTGAATACTCCATCAAGAAGTTGATTGGTTTAGAGAAAAGAAATTCTTGATTCTCGTTCATAGGATTTAGCTACCTCTGGAATTATTTATACGGCTGTAAACCCCGACTCCTGAAGCGTGATAAGAAAAGGGTGGAACATCAAATGCCCGAAAAGAGCCCTTGACTGAAAAAAAAAGTATGAGAGGCCATAGAAATGTATCTTCACCCGAGACATGTCTAGTCCACCGCTCAATTCGGACTCAGATTACAGTTCAGCCAAGTTGTTATCACAACAGAATTGCAAATCTTCTGTTAAGCTTGGAAAGTTTGGCGGTGTAAGGTGCAGTCTATAGAACTTAGCAATTTGGATTATCAGAATACTTACCGGCGTAAATCATATACTTTAAACCTTAAATTCAAAATTTTATACCCTAAAACATATTATAATCACAACCTTCAATGTCGCGGCTTTTCTAACAGTTTTGAGAGCACGGAGGAGGGGACAGATTGTTTCCATTATGTTTCCTTCCGACGAAAGAATACAACACAAATATATAATAATATGGGTAAAACTTTTGTAAAATAAGTTTTACACAAGCCTGGACTTTTTCCTATAACATACAAATTCTAAATTTCTAACCCTAACCCCCTAAAATCTAAACCCTAATCCATAAAATCTAAACACTAATCTTATATTCTAAACTCTAACACCTTAAAACATAAACCTTAAACCCTAAATTCTAAATTTTAACCATAAGCCTTAAATACTACATACTACACACTAAACCCCTAAACCCAAATATAAAACAAGATTGGATCGATGGGTTCAATTCGATTTAGAAGAACTTTGAAACGTGATAGTATTGGCTCGGACATAAATCCCTTCGTTGAAATCCCACTTGAAGCTCCCGAAACAGCCAACCATCTCCGGGCACAATCCACGGCGATTGGCCGACCAAGATCTGCTTCAAGATCGCTTTGATAAAAGAAGAGTGTATTTTTTTTAATGAACACACAGAGACGGAGCCAGGATCCCAGTTCGGGGGACAAATTATAAGAATAAAAAAATTGATCTCTTTTCAGGGCCCCTTTCTATTCATCATTACTAAAAATTAAATTTTAAGTGATCGATAATCAGAAAATAAGCTGCAAAAACAATAACACTAATATCATATTCTAAAAATTAAAACAATACTTTAATTGTAATCGTAAAAACTAATATTATGTTTAATTATATTAGTAATAATACAAGAAAAAAACCTTAACAGGAAGATGAGGAAATCTCCATTTACATATGAAAATGGTAAATGAATGGGTAAAGAGGCAAGAACAACGCCTAAATTATAATTGGAAACGTCACTTATAATCAATTGGTTTAAAATATTATTTTATTAAATAAATTATTTTGTGATTAAATAAATTATTATTTTTAGTTTTGCCCCATATGCGAGAACTTTAAAAAATACTATTTTATTAAGGATAAATATTCTATACACAGTCAGTCGGTGCAAACTGAAAGTTTCCACAAGCGCCTTAGTTTTAGAGAATAGTGATTTAGTTTAGGGTATAGCGTTTAGGGGTTTAGGTGTAGGGGTTTAGGATTTAGGGATAGTTATTTAAATTTAAGGTTTAGGGTTATAATTTAGGGTTTATAGGTTAAAACTTAAATCTTCACCATATTACCCTAAAAACTAATCCCTAACCTATAAACCCTAAATTATAACCATAAACCTTAAATTTAAACAACTATCTCTAAATTCTAAACCCCTACACCTAAACCCCTAAACGATATACCCTAAACTAAGTCCTTATACCCTAAAACTAAGGCACTTATGGAAACTTTCAGTTTCCATCGCCAGTGTATAGGATATTTATCCTTTTATTAAATATATTATAATATAATAAGTGGTGGGGCCGGGGTGCGGTGTGTCACGACCTTAGCTCTTAGTTTACTCGGTCGCTAAGCCGTGCGGCACTTGACTCGGGGTTTTCA
This sequence comes from Hibiscus trionum, assembly GCA_030270665.1. Taxonomy (NCBI): domain Eukaryota; kingdom Viridiplantae; phylum Streptophyta; class Magnoliopsida; order Malvales; family Malvaceae; genus Hibiscus; species Hibiscus trionum. The sequence continues at coordinate 6,841,429 of BSYR01000016.1, forward strand.
CTCGATCAAGTTAGCATTTTCTACTCAAAATATCTGTCGAAAGCCAATAAGCACCACGTTAGTCCCGCATCATAGTATATTTCCAAGCAACAAGGCAAAACCGTGGGGCATAGCGGATGCCCCCAATCGACCCCCTGTTTCCCGAGGGTGAAAAAAATGGTTTTTATTAAAAACAATGGCATTGGGTTACACAGAAGCTAATCCACACCATTGTCGAGTGAGGTGGTAGGGGCCACCCCGATGGTGTGGGAAATCCTAGCACACAAGCACACAAAAGCATGTGGGCAGCCCCGGCCATCTGCCCACCCCCTACATATATGCGAAAAAAACATTGTAGAAATGCTCCGAGTAAACGTTGTTTTGTTCGAAATGGGGACACTTTTTACTTAGCCTAGAAAACAATGAAAAAAGACTCTTCCTAAAAACATTGGAATGTTTGAAATGGGGACACTTTTCCTAAAACATTGGAATGTTCGAAATGGGGACAAGGTTGTGGCCCTAGACCATGGGCGTGACTTGGTTGGAGGGGCTGGCCACAACATCCTCCCCCACCTAACTTGTCGACGTCCTCGTCGACTGTGCTGCAAGGAACTCCTCGATCTTTTGTTGGAAAGCTTTCAGATCATGATCTCTCTCCCAGCTTGACTCTTCAGGCCCGAGACCTTCCCACTTGACCAGGTACTCACGAACGGGCTTCTTCTTCGACACTGTCACGAATCTATCAGCAACGATTTCTTCGACTCGGCGCTGGGACGGAGGTTTGGTGCAAATAGGTTCTCTGTCACTCAGTCCTCTGCTCGCATCCAATGGGTCCGCATGGAAAGGCTTCAGGTTGCTCACATGAAACACTGGGTGAACTCTCATCAACGAAGGTGGCTAGATCTTATAAGAATTGTTTCCCACTCTGGCCACGATCGGTAGAGGTCCTTCATATTTCCTCACCAAACGCCGATCTCTATTCCGCAAGAATCGTAGTTGTTCTGCCATCAGCTTCACCATTACTAAGTCCCCGACTTTGAATTGTAGGTCCCTTCGACCATGATCCACCCACTTCTTCATGCGCTTTGCAGCCTTTTCAAGGTAAGCTCGGGTAATCTCTGTATTCTGGTGCCATTCCTTAGAAAAAGTATAAGCCCGGGGACACTTCCCTCTATAAGATTCCACAGTGGTATGGGGAAGTCGCGGCTGTTGACCTGTCACAATTTCAAAAGGGCTTTTATTAGTAGCAGAACTCTTTTGTGAATTAAAACAAAGTTGCGCCACATCCAACAACTCTGGCCAATCCTTCTGGTTAGCCTGAACGAAATGCCTCAGGTATTCTTCCAGCAACCCATTGAAACGCTCGGTCTATCCATCTGTCTGATGATGGTAACTCGATGATAAGTTCAGCTTGGACCCCAATAACCTGAATAATTCTCTCCAAAACTTCCCTGTGAATCGAACACGCAACCTTCTGATCATCCATTCGCACATACCCCTGTCCAACGAGGTGCCCCAAGAACTTAATTTGAGTTTGAGCAAAGCCACACTTCTCCCTTTTGACAAATAACTGATTGTCCCGGAGCCTTTGTAAAACCAACCGCAGATGCTTCTCGTGATCCTCCAGAGACGGGCTGTATATCATTATGTCGTCCAAGTATATCACGACGAACTTATCAAGAAAATCATGAAATACCTGGTTCATCAAAGTACAAAAGGTGGCAGGTGCATTGGTTAGCCCAAACGGCATAACAAGAAATTCAAAAGCTCCATACCGAGTGACGTAGGTGGTCTTTGGCTCATCTCCTTCGGCCACCCTTACCTGATGGTACCCCGAACGAAGATCCAGCTTGGTAAAATACTTGGCATTACTAAGCTGATCGAAAAAGTCCGCAATCAGTGGGATGGGATACTTATTTCGAACTGTTACCTTATTTAGAGCCTTGTAGTCCACACACAATCTCAAGCTTCCATCATGCTTCTTTTGAAATAACACAGGTGCCCCAAACGGCGCTTTAGAGGGACGAATAAATCCAGCTTGAAGCAGTTCATCCAACTGCTTCCTCAATTCAGCTAACTCAGGCGGTGACATGCGGTACGGACACCTTGCGGGAGGCTTGGTACCTGGAAGCAGTTCAATCTCATGATCTACCGCCCTTCGAGGAGGGAGTCCTTCCGGCAATGAATCCGGCATGACATCCTTGAAATCATCTAGCACTCTCAGAATCCCACACGGCACCCCTTCGAGTTCTGATTCACCATGCAGAAAGGGCAGCACAACGAATGAAGGTTCCCCCTTCTTCACCCCTTTCTTAAACTGCATAGCCGACAGCATCTTGTTCCCACATCTTGACACGAATGTAGCAGGCACCACCCCCGGACAATCCCCCATAAACACTAGACAACTCGCAGTGGGGATGGGGATGACTTGGGCCTTTCTCATGAAATCCATTCCCAAGACGACGTCAAAATCATCCATAGGAGAAATATTAAAATCCACACTCCCTTCCCATGAACCAAGTCGAGTCTTCGCTCCCTTGGCACTTCCACATATCGCTGCCGCAGCAGAGTTAACAGCTTTCATCTGTCCCACATCCTTGGTCACTGTTAGACCGCATCTCTGAGCCTTCTTAGGAGAAAGAAAGGTGTCAGTCGCTCCCGTGTCGACCAAGGCCCTAGTTGTCTTATCATTGATCATCAAGTCCACATACATCAAACCCCTTTCTGGCTCCTTCTTTGAGTTCCCTAACTGAGATTGCAACGCATTCAAGAACCGAATAGACCCAATCCTAGCAGGATCTGTCTCACTATTCTCTGTCGGCAGAGGGGGAGGTGTGTCCTCCGGTCGTGAAAGCTCCAAAGCATTTATTGATCCCCTGTGAGGACACTCAGCTACGCGATGGAGCCCCTTACACAAGAAACACTCCAAAGGTAGCCTATTTTGACCATTCCTAGCTGCAGCAACACCAAACCCGCGATTCAGAACCGACTCTCGGTTGGGGATTCCTCTCCCATTTCCCCAAGTTACTAGCCTCTCCGCCCGGCCCATGGACGGCCTCTCTCCTTTGGCCGCCTTATTCACATTATTTGTATGATTATTATTTCCCCCAGCTGGGGCCTTACGTTTGTTCGAGTCATCGTTGTAGTCAGTAAGACGTTCGGCAGCCGCCATAGCCGCGACCACCTCAGTTACACCTCTCCTCTGAATCTATGTCCTAGCCCACGGCTTCAAACCTTCCATGAAGGCAAACATTTTTTCTTTGTCGGACATGTCCCTAATGTCCAGCATTAATGCAGCAAACTCCCTCACATACTCACGGATCGTCCCGGTATGGGCCAGATCCCTTAGCTTCTTCCGAGCATTATACTCCACATTCTCGGGGAAGAAAGTAGCCATCAATCCCCTCTTCAGCTCGTCCCAACTCTTAACGAAACACACGCCATCGGTGAACTTGGACCTCCACCACAGTTTGGCGTCCCCCGACAAGTACATCGAGGCCACTGAGACTTTATCATCCTCTGTCACGGTGCGAGTAGCCCGAAAATACTGCTCAATATCAAACAAGAAATTCTCTAGTTCCTTCGCATCTTTGTTCCCTTCATACCTTTGAGGCTCGGGGACCCTGGTCCTTTGGCCCCTCTCCATTGTAACAGAATTCCCAACAGCCACCTCAACCAGATTCATCCGAGCCTTAAGCTCTTCTATCCCATACTTCAAGGAGCTCATCGCCTCCTTTGTCTCGTCAGTAAGCTGCTTCACCATGTGAGCTAGCTCCTGATGGGATACTTTGATCGCCCTAACGCGCTCATGGGTCACCACATGAGCCTTCAGGGCTGCCACCGCGGCTTCTAGCTCTTCAAAATGATTGGGGTCTACAGCCTTACCCCCTTGGGCGGGTATCTCCGCACCCTGCTGGTCCACGCCCTTGCCTTTCTGTGTGGGGATTTCCGCCCCCTTTTGCGATGAGGAACCCACGTCCGCTGGCGTCTCGGTTCCCAGTCCAACTTTCGGACCCTGGTTCCTATGAGTAGTCACCATCTTCAGATCAACTTTTTCCTCAATTAATTCCTGCACGCAAAGAACAAGCACAACATGGCCTGTTAGAAAACTAGCACCAATGTGCTCAATGAGGGGACAAGCACCGCTGTGCTTCCCCGAGAACACAACTAGGCACCGATGTGCACTAGTAACAAGCACTGCTATGCTTCAGAAAGGGATAGACACCGCTGTGCTTCCCAAGAAAACTAGGCACCGTTGTGCACTAGCAACAAGCACCGTTGTGCTTTTCAAGAAAAACTAGGCACCGATGTGCACTAGCCACAAGCACCTCTGTGCTTTTCCAACGAGCCACAGACTGGGCACCGCAGTGCACTAGCGTCAAGCACCCATGTGCTAGAGATTAAGCACCCACGTGCTAGGAAGTAAGCACCCATGTGCTAGGAAATAAGCACCCATGTGCTAGAAAACCTGCACACGCACCCATGTGCTAGAAAATACACACCCACGTGCTAGAAAAAATTACGCACCTCTGTGCTTATCATGCCAACGCCCAGGCACACCACGCCCGGATCTAGCACGCCAACCTTGCTCTGGTACCACGAGTCACGGCCTTAGCTCTTAGTTTACTCAGTCGCTAAGCCGTGCGGCACTTGACTCGGGGTTTTCACTCGATCAAGTCAGCCTTTTCTACTCAAAATATCTGTCGAAAGCCAATAAGCACCACGTTAGTCCCGCATCATAGTATATTTCCAAGCAACAAGGCAAAACCGTGGGGCATAGCGGATGCCCCCAATCGACCCCCTGTTTCCCGAGGGTGAAAAAAATGGTTTTTATTAAAAACAATGGCATCGGGTTACACAGAAGCTAATCCACACCATCGTCGAGTGAGGTGGTAGGGGCCACCCCGATGGTGTGGGAAATCCTAGCACACAAGCACACACAAGCATGTGGGCAGCCCCGACCATCTGCCCACCCCCTACATATATGCGAAAAAAACATTGTAGAAATGCTTCGAGTAAACGTTGTTTTGTTCGAAATGGGGACACTTTTTACTTAGCCTAGAAAACAATGAAAAAAGACTCTTCCTAAAAACATTGGAATGTTTGAAATGGGGACACTTTTCCTAAAACATTGGAATGTTCGAAATGGGGACAAGGTTGTGGCCCTAGACCATGGGCGTGACTTGGTTGGAGGGGCTGGCCACAACACAATGCACAATATTTAAGACATTGGGGGCAAATCTATAATATATATATAATATAATATAATATAAATTATAGTTTTAGGCGATAAGATTGCAGGTTTGATTTTTTTTCTATTGTTTCTTTTTCGTTTTCTTTTTATTTTTTACTGATAGGTTTAAATATATTATTTTGATTTGATCAACGATTTTAAATTATTTTGTTCAAGTTATTGACGTTATTGTTTTGTTCCATTTTGGTCACTAGGTCAGTAATTTCTCTTAATTTGATGATGTATCAAGTTAATAAAAATGAATAATTTTTAATTTAATCCTTAAATTTTTATTTTTTTTCACCATCTTCAAACAAACTCAAACACAGTTGGTTTGGGAGCCTTTTTTATAGGTAATATGAAATTTCAAACATAGTGTTTCTTTCAATAAATAGTTTAAAAAGCATTTTAGCTTAAAAAATATATAAGTTTTTTACAAATCCAACTGTCAGGCCGGTCGATGAAAATCAAAGTTTTCAGCTTTCTAGTTCTAAATCCGATATTTTTTTATGAAAACAAATGAAGTTCTGGTGAAGTGTAGGGTTAAATTGTTTTTGAGGCTTCTGAGCTAGTCGAGACTAGTGGATGCAAATGTTGAGGAACCTTCAAACGGTCCAATTTCTTTAGCATTTGTACATTTAAATTTGAATCTCAACATCTAGAATTCTTGTATTATTATACTGGACTTAGGATTAAACTATAATTTGTTCCAAAAGATTTCCTTACCATTAATCATCATCCCCATTTCTTCCATCAAAAGAAGCTCAAATTTTGGCATCAACAAAAGCCCTTGTAAGCGAAATCTTCATATTTTTTTGGTGAAACTATGCTTTTCATGTTTCGCAAGGTGAATTTCGGAGTTGTTTCCTTCAGCTTCTTATTCGAATGTGAATCTGAGATCTCTAAAATATTGAGAGCGTTCGACACATTCAAGGAATTTAGCATGTAACGCTCAAATGACTCTTGTAAATACATGATCTCATACCTATCAGTTGCAACATATAATTTGAAAACAAGCTTCTTAAACTTATCCACAGGCAAATCCCCAGTGTAAAGAAACTCTAGGAGGGACTTGAGCTCTTCGGTGTTTAACTCCGATAGAGTGATCGTATCAATATCACTCGGTGGAGCCTTGTAGTTTTCCGAGCTTAATATATTTTTAAAGCAACTGACAGAAAGAAAATTTGTAATTGAAGCATAGTTAGCGAGTTTTTACCAGTACAGATTTGTGTGCTGAAATGGAGGGTCCATTGTTAGGCATAAGCTTGATATCAGTGTGGATTTTTTCCTTGAAAGCCACCATAAATCCACTAAGGAAACTTATTCTCTTTTTCAAATAGTCTTAAATACCGATTAATGGTTTCTTGAAACATAAACAGAATCATTGGAAAACAAGATTGGAGTTAACAGAATTATGGTGCATTTTGAACCATTTAATGAAAGAAACACTATGTTAGAAACTTTGGTTTTCGTCGACCGGGAAGTTGGACTTGTCAAAAACTTATATATTTTCAAGCTCTTTTTTGAACCATTACTTGAAAGAAACACTATGTTAGAAATTTCATATTACCTATCAAAAGGCTCCCAAACCAACTGTGTTTGAGCTTATTTGAATATGGTAAAAGAATAAAAGTGTAAGGATTAAATTACAAATTACTCATTTTTATTAACGTGAAACATCTTCAAATTAATGGGGTTAATGACCTAGTGACTAAAATAGAACAAAACAATAAAGTAAGTGGTTTAATAAAAAAATTAAAACTGGTGACCAAAGCGAAACAGACCGAAACAAAAATAACGGAGACTAACGGTCAAGTGATCAAAACCGAAATAGAACAAAATAGAACAAAACCTAAACAAAAGGGACCACAGGCGAAGGTTACCCAAAAATTTATTAATGTAATATTAGTTTCAGGCGCGTGTCACAATTTGTAAGGAAGATAAAAGACACCTTGCTCTGTAAATCCTACTTCTAGTGGTCAAGATGGTGAGGGAGAAATAAGTAAGTTAAAAGGAACAAATTTGAGAAAGAACTATGTGACTGAGATTGAGTCTGTTGATACTTTCGAAACAATGACTGAGCTAGAAAGATATTTGGGGAGACAAATGTGCTCATGAGAGTGATGATTTTGATATCTTGGCTTGGTGGTCTATGCAAACAAACAACTATCCAATTCTTATGAGAATGACATGTGATGTTCTTGCAATTCCAGTTTCCACTTTTGCTTCGGAGTCCGCTTTTAGGACAGGAGGACGTGTTCTTGATTCCTTTCGCATATCTTTGACCCCTAGGTTGGTGGAAGCTCTTATTTGCACTCAATATTGGATTCGTTCTTCTCATGACCCTATTGTAATAGAGGAGAACTTGCTATCATTGGAGAATATAGAAGAAGGTTTGTTTTCGATTTCAAGTTTAGATATTTAAATATTTATGTTTCAAAACACACATGATACATTGCATACGTGAAATATTTTATGCAGTGATGCAAGATTTGACATTGGAGCAACCATCAATTGTCGTTGATGAGACAATTGAAGTTTCAGACACCACACATGAAGTGTCTTAGATTTTGGTAAGCAATAAATTTTATAGTATATTGTTCGAACTCTTTTGACAAGAATAAACATGCTTATATTTTATGACAAATTCAAATGTTTGATATAATTAATAAAAGGGTTAGATTATTATGATGCATTTGTGTTATTTGTATAATTTCTTAATATGATGTTTCTAGTTGTTGGATTTCGACCTCAACTATTTGAATGTATATTATTTTTCTTTTACGTGCTTTATGTGAAAATTCCTTCCTTTGTGCTATTTTGCAGGAGCTTGGAAAGCATTTCGAATGTTGATAATATTATGTTGTAGGAGCCAAGAAGTGGGGTGGAAGCTTTGATATCATATTGTTTGTGTTTAAACTTTAATCGTCTAAGTTAAAATTGTGTGTTTGAAAACTTGTTTAAGCTTTCTTTTTAGGATTATGAATTTTAATGTTGTTTGGGTTTGATAATTCAGATTTTAAACTGTGTGCATTTTTTATAAAATTAAATGATTTAAAAAATAGGCGGGTACCTAAATTTATTGGGCCGGGACACGGGCCAAGGAATGAGGTACCCAGATGAACCGAGTACCCGAAAAACAGGGTACTCGACAATGAACAAGCTTAGCCCAAGATGTAATGGATCCTACGGAACAAGTATTCAACCATGCTCTAGCTCCATCACGCAGCGAGAAAAGGAATAGCTTGAGTCGCAAGGCATCTATAGGTATGTCTTGTTGCATGAAACAATCACAGACTTCGAAGAAAGCTTGGATGTGCTCGCGATCATCTTCTCTTGCGGATCCCCCAAATTGTCCGATGTTATTGAGCATGTTGAACATAACAGGCTTTAGCTCAAAGTGGATCGTCCCTAGATTATGCATAACAAATGGTGGGTTGAGATTGTTAATAACTTTGTAATTAAGGTGATACATGTTTGCGTTAACCCTAACTACTCTATTATTTGTTTAAGAACTCCCTTTTAGTCATTAAAACCCTAAACTTATGTCTAAGCTGGAGTAGAACTAAGTTGACAACTTAGCTCCACTACTCATGTTTATATAACTTAGCTCTCTCGAATATTTATCCACAAATCAATAGTTAACAGGCCTCTCTCGAATAGCTCTTACGATTAACTACACATTAAGCACATGAACAAAATTGATGAAGATGAAATCAACTAAAGCATTGAAATATAATAATCAAAACATAAAATCCTGGGATGCAATAATCCTGGGATGAAATATAATAATCAATTAAAAGTATAAGTACGACGGTTTATCAAGCATGAAAAGAAATAAGTCGAGCATCCTCAACAATACTCCATTTTATCTCTCCAACTGTGTTGCAGGCCTCCTCTCCGCCAGCCTCTCTTGATGACTTCATTCGATGAGGAGAATCATCTAGCTTCTCCCCGGTGGTTCTCCTCAAGCTCAGACTAGGATTTTCGTCTGAATCGTGCTCTCTATCGATCGGCCTCGTTTTGAGTAGCGTCCAAGTCTTCTTTATATAGGCGGTGAAAGTAGGGCTTCGGTACCCTAAAATTGTGTGGCTTCATTAAAGAAAGCCAATTGTTTCCCTCTTCATTGAATGTTGCGTATCTAGGAGAAAGTCCACGTGGGCAAAGGTAGATTCATCTCCAACTCTTTATGCCTCGTCAGCTCCAGCCATGTGATCTACTCCTTCCTGCTCCAGCGTTCCTCCAACATCCACCAGAATCCTGCACATACACCACAAAGCACCACCTTCCTTTGAAAAGCACTAATATATATGACAATTTAAATGCAGACGGTGTAACTCCCTATCTACATGCAAATACATATAATCTAACATAAATGCAACCTATATGAGCTTGAAAACTTGCAAAAGTCAAGGAATATGGGCACATAAAATAGAACAATTAAGCAGTCGTCACATCACCATTCAAAAAATAGTGCAATTTTACGACTCATCACTAATTTTATAATTTTCACAAATGACCAAATATTTTTCAATGTGTAACATTAAAATATATCTAATTAGATAACTTCAATTTCACAATATAAACATTCTTTAAGACATACAATTTAAAAAATAAGATGTTATTTAATTATTAAACTAAAAAAAGGCAACATACAATACCTGATTAAATATATTAACAAAAAATATTCTTAAATATTAAAGAATTAATCAAAAAATTATAATAAATTATTAGTAATTCAAATTTAATAAATATGTATAAAATTCATTAATTTATAATATTTTAAAAAATAGAGTATTAATAATTTTAGTAATGAGATATTAATAAGTATAGTATCGAAGCCGAGATCGTTCAAGCTTTGTTCTGAGGTTATGTGTCATGTCTTGGAGCAGATTATGCTTAATTAGTTGCGATTAAAATTGCTTTAGAGGTATTCTTAGAAGCTGGGCGGTTAGGCAGGACAAATCTCATTGTGGAATCGGATTCTCAAGTAGAACTCAATTGGATAAGCAATCCTTCAATCGACAGTGGTTTCGGTGGACCACTTTTGATGATATCTCAAGGTTGTCTCGTTCGATTGCTTCGGTTTAGTTTTGGTACTTATTGCGTGAACATAATATCGTGGCAGATTTTATAGCTAATGCTTGCTCAAAATATGATGTTTTAGGCGTCTCTTTGTTTGGATGTACGCTTTGTACTGTAGCCTTTGTTGGCCATTTAATTTTAATTTCAATAAACTATCTATGGAATGAAAAGAAGGAAATAAATCTCCAATGGTCTATAAATAAATGCATACAATATTGTTCTAGCACATGTTTCATAATAATTGCATATTTTTTTGAATTATTATTCCCACTATTTAGTTCCAAAACTGAATTAAAAAGGAAAAAAAGGGACATTGCTTGATGATCATGATTTCAAGATCCTTTCAAAGCTTATCTATTCATAGTTCTAACTAACTGTGCAATTGTACCCAAGTGCACTTCACCGACTCCATCTGCAATTCTCAATGTTTTTCATGTCGCCCATAGGTGTGCCAAGACGGTGTCAGATGATACCCCGACTTCACCGTGTGTTTTGATTGCCATGTTCAGCACCTTCAGCACCATGTTCTACGGGCTTTCTTGTTTCCAAGTCGAACAAGTTGGTCGGCTGCTTCAAGAACCAATAACCTAGCTTGTTCCAATTCTATTCAACACTGCAAGAAGCAACTATTTTAAACTATACAACAAAACTGAACTTCTCAATAGTATTCCAATCCAATTAATACAAGTATCTACCTAATCTATATATATATATATATATATATATATATATGAAGATTAAATTACCTTTGCAATATTAGAAAGAAATGCACCGTGTTGAGCAATATATTTTCCAAATGTTTTTCGTTGAAGGGCCCTTTGAGCCATGAACTACTTGCCAAGCTCAGCAGCACCAACCAGTTTTCGATGGCCGAGTTTTCCACATTTATTCTTCGTAACCTACTAAGTGAACTTATTCATATACCTCGGACCATGACATTTAGTTCCATTTTTTAGTCTATAAAACTGTCCTTCCTTTCTTTATTCTCACCTGTCTAATCAACGTGTGATTTTATTATCCGACAGCGGTCCAAACTATACATGCACACTTATTCATACTTTCGACATCTATTTTGCTCGCATCTCTATAGGTTAGGAACCATGCCAGCAATATAAGGCACCCCAGACTTAGGGATCCAGTCCCCACCAACCAAGAACACACCGGCGGTGAATTGCTGGGCTTGAGTGGCAGTGATCTTTTGGATACCTTTCCATTTAACCCTATTGGTTTGGTCCGCACCCGGTCCTCGGTTATTGAACTCGGCATACCATAGGGTATCGAGGGCGAAGTTGCCGTTCCACGGACACCATCCCTCTGGCGCTATGATGTCGTCCAGCTGAGATTGCATGATGATGGTCCTTGAAAATTGTTTCCAAGGCCGGCCGAGGTACGACTTGCTTCTCGCCTTCACCGGGAGGTAGTCCTGGGCGCCACTGATGACGCAGTTCTGGAGGACAAAGCCGGAGGGCGTGCGGCGGTCTGTCCTTCCTTGTGCGGTGACCATGCATTTTTGATTGTCGAGCGGCTTCCTCACGATGAGTTTGCAGTTCTGAAAGACTGTAGCGGAGTCGCCGAAGATGTAATCGACGGTGCCAGTGACGGTGCAGTCTCTGTAGAATTGGCGATGACTGTGGGCGTAAAGTGTGTCTTGGTAGCCATCCATTTGACAGTTATGGAAGATGGCTTGATCACCTTGGACCTTAAGTGCCACCGCTTGGTGCTTGATGGCTCCTGCAGTGTTCTCGAATCCAATGTCCTTCGCCATGAAATTTTTACCGATAACAGCTGTAAACATTGCTTTTTATGTTACTCAAATTCAAGCATTTGTTTTGTAATACAGTGTAATCTAAACTCATAAATACTAACCAACAGTTGCGGTCTTGAATGTGGAGGTGCCGTCGATAAAGTTCAAGCGGCCGGTGATGGTGGTCTTAGTCGGTCCGTCCCCGATGAACACGACATTGTACATATACTTATCAACAAGAACCTGTTCATTGTAAACACCAGCCTTAATGTGTATCACAAATGGAGAAGCATTGTTATTAGGGAATTCTTTCAATGCTTGATTGATGCTTTTATATTTGCCACTACCGTCTTTAGCGACCACAACATTAGGCTTCATCTGCGACGGATTTTGTTGCAATAACATCCGTTGCCTAAAACTAACCCACGAAGGGAACCCATCTTTAGCCAATAGCTTACGTGTAGCCCCTCCAGCTCCGGTCAAGGCCGGAAATTTTAGATCACGGATGAGTTTAGGAATTTCACTAACCATGGCTAAGCCATTGCTAGTGAGCATTTGTGAAGTGTTCAACAGTTTTCTCATTTTCTCACCAGCTTCGGTGGATACATTCACGAACCCGTCCAAGCATGTTTGTTGATATGTGATTGAACCCCCCATCCAAATTTTGAGGTTCTCAATGTATCCGTCTAGCGTGCTAGCGTCGAATGCACCGAGTTGGTTGATCGAATTCATGAGGTCATCGATAGCGTAACCCATCACCTCTTTGCAGTCTTCGAGAGCTTGACGAGACATCGGGTCTTTGGCCACATCTTGAATGGTTCCAGAGTTTTTGACAGCCTTCTCTATCTCGCGGATAGCCGCTTGGAAACCCGCCTTGATTAGCTCCTTGGAGTCGGTGGTGTTGCTTCCCGCAAGACTGTTTTCGCATGCTTCTTTGTAATCGGTGGGTTGACAAATTGTTTGCACCGCCTTCTTGGAAGCCTCCAACTGGCCTCCATCTTCATTGTGTCCGCTACGGCTGCGGGTAACACTGACCGCCACCGCCACCACCATAGCCACTAGAATGACAGAACAAACACCGATAATTGCAGGTGCTTTTCCCATTTTCAAATAGCTTTCTTACTTCTTATTATGCTTTTTCTCTTACACCAATGTATTTTTACAAGGAAAAATATCTCACTGAGAAAGCTGGTAAGAATGTTGATTTGTATGAGGTAATTAAAGAAACTCTTTCCTCAAATAGAAGAAACTTGTGAACCTAGAAACGAGAATTTGTGGCTAAAAACATTTGGACAAGGACACAAACTCAGTCTTATGTTTCCATCTAAAATGTTGGGTTACATGCTTTTTTTACCCATTGTAGTCTTTGGGGGTATTTTTAGCTATTGAAAGTTGAAAATATCTATCACATAAACTTAACCGCCAAAAAATGCATTTAATTAGAAAGGAAGGAAGAAAAGGTTAAATATCTTGACATAATACTAGTTTAGACAAGTAACTATTAAAATAGACATAAATGCACCACACGTCTCTAAACTACTCATTAAATTTTTTAATATTTGAATTTCATTCTTGAATTATGGCTCACATTCTATATCAATTCACGAACTTCTAAACATTTCAATTCATCATCAAACTATCAATATATGCAAATCGCAACGAATGTCAATAAAATTATGAGTGACAGGGGTGGCAATAGGACTGGGCGAGGACAATTTTACATTCTTCATTATGTCCCCAACACTTGCGGGTACGATTTCAAGGAATTTTTATTAAATATTTCAAGGATTTTTTATCCCCGCGACCTCCTCGTTCGGACCCCCTTGTGTTTCGAGAAATCTCATCCCAAAAAAGAGAGCAAAACTTACTATTTTACTAGCCAAAATATATGGTTAATATCAATTCACAAGTCATAGATTCATTACACTTCAAAATATTCAAATCTTAATACATTAAAACAAATATCCAACATTAAATCTCCAAAATTTTAAAAATAAATGATAAATTTAGTTTTTCTAACAATAAATAGACCACTTTAAAACTATAATAATAACTGAACAGGTAACAACATTGAGGATAAAATTTAGTTTTGTAAAATATCAGGGATCCTTGCATATAATTTTTGTGATCTGCTTCGAGATTTATACGGGTACGGTTCGGAGATACTCATGGTGAGGATATTGCAATCCCTGTCACCATCGTCATTTGATCTTCGGTTTAAAATTTTCCTCTTCTTCGTTTCCGTGTGTGAAGATTTCGGTTATTCTCCATCCTCGTCGATTTAGATACCCCGGTTTTTAACTATTTCTTATCCGATTGCCACCCCTAATGAGGGATAATGTCGTCCAGCCGAGATTGCATTATGATGGTCTAGATTGTTCGTCCGACAAAGAAATTCAGTTAACCACTTTGTGAAGCCCCATGCAAATTTAGTCGTTCTCGAAGGTGATTGCTTATAGACTACTGGTGATGGCAGCGAGTTAGAGTTATATCTAGTATTTATAGTTGCTTCACTCGATATATTTGTGGTTGTAGTTGACAACAGTTGATCTCTACTAGGATTTTATTCTGTTAGATCCATATGATTATGTAGCAGTCAATGATTATGGTAAAGGTGATCATGGCACTAATAAGGGCAGTTGGGAGAGTGAATAAGGATACCAATGTTAACCAAACTCCTAGGGTCGATTGCGATTTTTGTGTTAATGACTGTAATATGGGGCATGATGAGTTCGGAAATGTAGATCGTGGATTTGATATGGATGATTGGCATTCAGAACCCGGGAGAGAAATGCTTGAATACTCCATCAAGAAGTTGATTGGTTTAGAGAAAAGAAATTCTTGATTCTCGTTTATAGGATTTAGCTACCTCTGGAATTATTTATACGGCTGTAAACCCCGACTTCTGAAGCATGATAAGAGAAGGGTGGAAAGTACGAAAGGTCATAGAAATGTATCTTCACCCGAGACATGTCTAGTCCACCGCTCAATTCGGACTCAGATTATGGTTCAGCCAAGTTGTCATCACAACAGAATTGCAAATCTTCTGTTAAGCTTGGAAAGTTTAGCGGTGAAAGGTGCAGTCTATAGAACTTAGCAATTTGGATTATCAGAATATTTACCGGCGTAAATCATATACTTTAAACCTTAAATTCGAAACTTTATACCCTAAAACATATTATAATCACAACCTTCTATGTCGCGACTTTTCTAACAGTTTTGAGAGCACAGGGGAGGGGACAGATTGTTTCCATTATGTTTCATTCCGACGAAAGAATGCAACACAAATATATAATAATATGGGTAAAACTTTTGTAAAATAAATTTTACACAAGCCTAGACTTTTACCTTATAACATACAAATTCTAAATTTCTAACCCTAACCCCTAAAACCTAAACCCTAATCCATAAAATCTAAACACTAATCTTATATTCCAAACTCTAACACCTTAAAACATAAACCTTAAACCCTAAATTCTAAATTTTAACCATAAACCTTAAATACAACATACTACACACTAAACCCCTAAACCTAAATATAAAACAAGATTGGATCGATGGGTTCAATTCGAATTAGAAGAACTTTGAAACGTGATAGTATTGGCTCGGACGTAAATCCCTTCGTTAAAATCCCACTTGAAGCTCCTGAAACAGCCAACCATCTCCGGGCACAATCCACGGCGATTGGCTGACCAAGATCTGCTTCAAGATCGCTTTGATAAAAGAAGAGTGTATTTTTTTAATGAACATACAGGGACGGAGCCAGGATCGCAGTTCGGGGGTGCAAATTATAAGAATAAAAAAAAAAATGGTCTCTTTTCAAGGCCCCCTTTCTATCCCTATCACTAAAATTAAATTTTAAGTGATCGGTAATTAGAAAATCAGCTGCAAAAACAATAACATTAATATCATATTCTAAAAATTAAAACAATACTATAATTGTAATCGTAAACACTAATATTATGTTTAATTATATTAGTAATAATACAAGAAAAAAACCTTAACAGGAAGATGAGGAAATCTCCATTTACATATGAAAATGGTAAATGAATGGGTAAAGAGGCAAGAACAACGCCTAAATTATAATTGGAAACGCCACTTCTAATCAATTGGTTTTAAAATTATTTTATTAAATAAATTATTTTTTGATTAAATAAATTATTATTTTTAGTTTTGCCCCATATGCGAGAACTTTCAAAATACTATTTTATTAAATATGTTATAATATAATAAGTGGTGTATAATATAAATTATAGTTTTAGGTGATCAGATTGCAGGTTTGATTTTGTTCTATTGTTTCGTTTTCTTTTTTATTGATAGGTTTATATATATTTTTTCGTTTTGGTCACCGATTTTAATTTTTTTTTGTTTAAGTTATTGACGTTATTGTTTTGTTCTATTTTGGTCACTAGGTTAGTAATCTCTCCTAATTTGATGATGTATCAAGTTAATAAAAATGAATAATTTTTAATTTAATCTTTAAATTTTTATTTTTTTTCACCATCTTCAAACAAACTCAAACACAATTGGTTTGGGAGCTTTTTGATAGGTAATATGAAATTTCAAACATAGTGTTTCTTTCAATAAATGGTATAAAAAACATTTTAGCTTAAAAATATATAAGTTTTTGACAAATTCGACTGCCAGGCCGGTCGACGAAAATCAAAGCTTTTAACTTTCTGGTTCTAAATTTGATATTTGTTTTATGAAAACAAATGAAGTTCTGGTGAAGAGTATGGTTAAATTGTTTTTGGGGCTTCTGAACTAGTGGAGACTAGGGGATGCAAATGTTGAGGAACCTTCAAACGGTCCAATTTCTTTAGCATTTGTACATTTAAATTTGAATCTCAACATCTAGAATTCTTGTATTATTATACTAGACTTAGGATTAAACTATAATTTGTTCCAAAAGATTTCCTTACCATTAATCATCATCCCCATTTCTTCCATCAAAAGAAGCTCAAATTTTGGCATCATCAAACGCCCTTGTAAGCGAAATCTTCATATTTCTTTGGTGAAACTATGTTTTTCATGTTCCGCAAGATGAAGCTCGGAGTTGTTTCCTTCAGCTTCTTATTCGAATGTGAATCTGAGATCTCTAAAATATTGAGAGCGTTCGACACATTCAAGGAATTCAGCATGTAACGCTCGCATGACTCTTGTAAATACAGGATCTCATACCTATCAGCTGCAACATATAATGCGAAAACAAGCTTCTTAAACTTATCCACAGGCAAATCCCCAGTGTAAAGAAACTCTAGGAGGGACTTGAGCTCTTCGGTGTTTAACTCTGATAGAGTGATCGTATCAGTATCACTCAGTGGAGCCTTGTAGTTGTCCGAGCTTAATATATTTTTAAAACAACTGACAAAAAAGAAAATTTGTAATTGAAGCATAGTTAGCGAGTTTTTACCAGTACAGATTTGTGTGCTGAAATGGAGGGTCCATTGTTAGGCATAAGCTTGATAGCATTGTGGATTTTTTCCTTGAAAGCCACCATAAATCCACTAAGGAAACTTATTCTCTTTTTCAAATAGTCTTAAATATCGATTAGTGGTTTCTTAAAACATAAACAGAACCATTGGAAAACAAGATTAGAGTTAACAGAATTATGGTGTATTTTAAACCATTTAATGAAATTTAAACCATTTAATTAAAGAAACACTATGTTGGAAACTTTGGTTTTCGTCGACCGGGAAGTTGGACTTGTCAAAAACTTATATAATTTCAAGCTCTTTTTTTTGAACCATTAGTTGAAAGAAACACTATGTTGGAAATTTCATATTACCTACCAAAAGGCTCCCAAACCAACTCTGTTTGAGCTTGTTTGAAGATGGTAAAAGAATAAAAGTGTAAGGATTAAATTAGAAATTACTCATTTTTATTAACGTGACACATCTTCAAATTAATGGCGTTAATGACCCAGTGACTAAAATAGAACAAAACAATAACGTAAGTGATTTAATCAAAAAAATTAAAACTGGTGACCAAAGCGAAACAGACCGAAGCAAAAATAACGGAGACTAACGGTCCAGTGATCAAAATAGAAACGTCTTCAAATGTAAGTGGCAAGAATAGTCTTTTTTAAATTGAGTGACCAAAATAAAACAAAACCTAAACAAAAGGGACCCCGGGCGAAAGTTACCCAAAAATTTATTAATGTAATATTAGTTTCAGGCGCCTGTCACAATTTGTAAGGAAGTTAAAAGACACCTTGTTCTGTAAATCCTACTTCTAGTGGTCAAGATGGTGAGGGAGAAATAAGGAAGTTAAAAGGAACAAATTTGAGAAATGACTATGTGACTGAGATTGAGTCTGTTGATACTTTCAAAACAATGACTGAGCTACAAAGATATTTAGGGAGACAAATGTGCTCATGAGAGTGATGATTTTGATATCTTGGCTTGGTGGTCTATGCAAACAAACAACTATCCAATTCTTATTAGAATGACACGTGATGTTCTTGCAATTCCAATTTCTATTGTTGCTTCGGAGTCCGCTTTTAGGACAGGAGGACGTGTTCTTGATTCCTTTCGCACATCTTTGACCCCTAGATTGGTGGAAGCTCTTATTTGCACTCAAGATTGGATTCGTTCTTCTCATGGCCCTATTGAAATAGAGGAGAATTTGCTATCATTGGAGAATATTGAAGAAGGTTTGTTTTCGATTTCAAGTTTAGATATTTAAATATTTATGTTTCAAAACACACATGATACATTGTATACATGAAATATTTTATGCAGAGATGCAAGATTTGACATTGGAGCAACCATCAATTGTCATTGATGAGATAACTGAAGTTTCAGACACCACACATGAAGTGTCTTAGACTTTGGTAAGCAATAAATTTTATAGTATATTGTTTGAACTCTTTTGACAAGAATAAACATGCTTATATTTTATGACAAATTTAAATGTTTGATATAATTAATAAAAGGGTTAGATTATTATGTTGCATTTGTGTTATTTGTATCATTTCTTAATATGATGTTGCTAGTTGTTGGATTTCGATCTCAACTATTTGAATGTATATTATTTTTCTTTTACGTGCTTTATGTGAAAATTCCTTCCTTTGTGCTATTTTGCAGGAGCTTGGAAAGCATTTCGAATGTTGTTAATATGATGTTGTAGGAGCCAAGAAGTGGGGTGGAAGGTTTGATATCATATTGTTTGTGTTTAAACTTTAATCGTCTAAGTTAAAATTGTGTGTTTGAAAACTTGTTTAAGCTTTCTTTTTAGGATTAAGAATTTTAATGTTGTTTGGGTTTGATAATTCAAATTTTAAACTCTATGGTGGGATTATATAATTCGAACTTTTATTACATGTGTGCATTTTTTATAAAATTAAATGATTTAAAAAAATAGGCGGGTACCCAAATTTAATGGGCCGGGACACGGGCCGAGGAATGAGGTACCCGGATGAACCGAGTACCCGAAAAATAGGGTACTCGACAATGAACAAGCTTAGCCCAAGATGTAATGGATCCTGCAGAACAAGTATTCAACCATGCTCTAGCTCCATCACGCAGCGAGAAAAGGAATAGCTTGAGTCGCAAGGCATCTATAGGTATGTCTGGTTGCATGAAACAATCACAGACTTCCAAGAAAGCTTGGATGTGCTCGCGATCATCTTCTCTTGCGGATCCCCCAAATTGTCCGATGTTATTGAGCATGTTGAAAATAACAGGCTTTAGCTCAAAGTGGACCGTCCCTAGATCATGCATAACAATTGGTGGGTTGAGATTGTTGATAACGGGCTCAATGATATCTCGTATGAATCTTTTGGGCCTAGCAGGTGGTGGATTCTCCCCTCGGCTATTCTCTCCCGCTCTAGCAATTCTTTGCCCATGGACGAAGGGTATGCCTTTGTCTTGCGTGTCCTCGGGGGGGTCTTGTTCAGCATATTCTTGTTTTCCCGTAAGAGTCTTCGAAAGGTTCTTTTAGTTTCTGGATTTATTGGATGAATAGGTTCTTTGGTGGACCTTCTGGTCATGCACTAGAAAGTAACTGAGGATAAAAAGAAAAACAAAAACAAAAATTAAATGCAATAAAAATAAAAGTCCTAAGTGTAATTACAATGTAAATATTAATTTCCAATCCCCGGCAAGGGTGCCAAAAACTTGATTCTTGTCGAATAGTGATGCACTTTAGAGCAAGTATACTCGCCGTATCAAGTATAAAGTGAGAGTACAGTGTTGAACCCGTGAGGATTGGATTAATAAATATGAGGTTTTATACTTAGGAATGGATTTGCAGGTATTGGTGAAGGTTGGTTTGAGTAAACTAAATCAACTAATCTAAAGATAACAATGATAAACACAAACAACTACAGCGATTTAACAATTAATTATGGAGGTTGAGATTATTGCTAAGGATATAGTTTGATTTCCTATCTCAATGCTATAGCAACGGGCAATACATGTCTGCGTAAACCCTAAGGTACTTCATCTACTCGATAGGATTTTCTAATGAACTTCTAACTCTCTCGATGCCTAGAAGTTAATGACTTTGTAATTAAGGTGATACATGTTTGCGTTAACCCTAACTACTCTATTATTTGTTTAAGACCTCCCTTTTAGTCATTGAAACCCTAAACTTATGTCTAAGTTGAATTAAAACTAAGTTGACAGCTTAGCTCCACTGCACATGTTTATATAACTTAGCTCTCTCAAATATTTATCCAAAAATCAATAGTTAACAGGCCTCTCTCGAATAGCTCTTACGATTAACTACACATTAAGCACATGAATAGAATAGATGAAGATGAAATTAACTAAAGCATTGAAATATAATAATCAAAACATAAAATCTTGGGATGCAATAACCCATGTAAAAAGTTTAGCTCATGTCTGAGTCTAAAACGATCATAATTAAAAGTATAAGTACGACGGTTTATCAAGCAAGAAAAGAAATAAGTCGAGCGTCCTCGACAATACTCCCTTTTTGCTCTCCAACTGTGCTGCAGGCCTCCTCACCGCCAGCCTCTCTTGATGACTTCATTCGATGAGGAGAATCATCTAGCTTCTCCTCGGTGGTTCTCCGCGAGCTCAAACTAAGATTGTCGTCTGAATCGTGCTCTCTATCGATCGGCCTCCTTTTGAGTAGTGTCCAAGTCTTCTTTATATAGGCGATGAAACTAGGGCTTTGGTACCCTAAAGTTGCGTGGCTTCATTAAAGAAAGCCAATTGTTTCACTCTTCATTGAATGTTGCATATCTAGGAGAAAGTCCATGTGGGCAAAGGTAGATTCATCTCCAACTCTTTATGCATCGTCAGCTTCAGCCATGCGATCTACTCCTTCTTGCTCCAGCGCTCCTCCAACATCCACTAGAATCCTGCACATACACCACAAAACACCACCTTCCTTTGAAAAGCACTAATATATATATGACAATTTAAGTACGGACGGTGTAACTCCCTATCTACATGTAAATATATATAATCTAACATAAATGCAACCTATATGAGCTTGAAAAGTTGCAAAAGTCAAGGAATATGGGCACATAAAATAGAACAATTAAGCAGTCGTCACATCACCATTAAAAAAATAGTGCAGTTTTACGACTCATCACTAATTTTATAATTTTCACAAATGACCAAATATTTTTCAATGTGTAACATTAAAATATATCTAATTAGATAACTTCAATTTCTCAATATAAACATTCTTTAAGACATACAATTTAAACACTAAGATGTTATTTAATTATTAAACTAAAAAAAGGCAAAATACAATACCTAATTAAATATATTAACAAATAAATATTCGTAAATATTAAAGAATTAGTCAAACAATTATAATAAATTATTAGTAATTCAAAT
Organism: Hibiscus trionum; assembly: GCA_030270665.1. Taxonomy (NCBI): domain Eukaryota; kingdom Viridiplantae; phylum Streptophyta; class Magnoliopsida; order Malvales; family Malvaceae; genus Hibiscus; species Hibiscus trionum. Next base: position 6,863,291 of record BSYR01000016.1, read on the forward strand.
TTAATAAATATGTATAAAATTCATTAATCTATAATATTTTTAAAAATAAAGTATTAATAATTATAGTAATGAGATATTAATAAGTATAGTATCGAAGCCGGGATCGTTCAAGCTTTGTTCTGAGTTATGTGTCATGTCTTGGAGCATATTATGCTTAATTAGTTGCGATTAAAATTGCTTTAGAGGTATTCTTGGAAGCTGGGCGGTTAGGCAGGACAAATCTCATTGTGGAATCGAATTCTCAAGTAGAACTCAATTGGATAAGCAATCCTTCAGTCGACAGTGGTTTCGGTGGACCATTTTTGATGATATCTCAAGGTTGTCTCGTTCGATTGCTTCGGTTTAGTTTTGGTACTTATCGCGTGAACGTAATGTCGTGGCAGATTTTATAGCTAATGCTAGCTCAAAATATGATGTTTTAGGCGTCTCTTTGTTTGGGTGTACGCTTTGTATTGTAGCCTTTGTTGGTCATTTAATTTTAATTTTAATAAACTATCTATGGAATGAAAAGAAGGAAATAAATCTCCAATGGTCTATAAATAAATGCATACAATATTGTTCTAGCACATGTTTCATAATAATTGCATATTTTTTGAATTATTATTCCCACAATTTAGGAATATTGACCCAAATATTTGTTTTAGATTTTTTTATTCCAAAAGTAGGGATCCTCACAGATTATTTCCAGATCTAGGGAAGTTTATTGTTCACTGTTCAGAACTCACCTAGTGCACAGCCCGTTTTTGAACAGTGTTTTCCAAGTGGGATCACTGTTCAAAGTCGGATTGCTTTCCTCCCCTCTTTGAAGAAGCCACGCTGCCACATGGCATGAGCTGGGCGAGCCGGCACTGTTCAAAGTCGAATTGCCCACCCCCGTCTTTGAACAGTGCACCGAATAAATTGGTGGGTGGCAGACGGGTCAGTTGGCAGGCTTTAAATTAGAATCTAATTTTTTTTAATTGGGTGAATGGGAGGTGATAAATTTGTGGTTGAAATTGAAGTGAGTTGAAGATAAATATCGCTTGTGTTGAAGGTTGAAGAAAGAAGGTAGAAGATAGAAGAGGAAGATTTTGAAGAAAATTTGTGAGTATTTATATTTTATTTGAGAAAATTGTGTTAAATTTATATTTATATTTGTAATGTATGTATTTTTTCTAGTTACAAATTTTTTTTATTTTTTCAGATTAATAGGGGTTGAAGAGAAATAAGGGTTGTGTTGAAGGTTGAAGAAAGAAGGTAGAAATAGAAGACGAAGATTTTGAAGAAATTTTGTGAGTATTTATATTTTATTTGAGAAAATTATGTTAAATTTATATTTATATTTGTAATGTATGTATTTTTTTGTAGTTACATTTTTTTATTTTTTCATATTAGTTTTTTTAATTTTATATATGTTAGAATTTTGAAGTTGATGTTTGAAATATTGAAATTTTTGTGTTAAATAGGTTGTTGAAGGGGAGAAGAAGAAATTTTGTGAAGAGTTTGAGAAATAGAGATTTGAAGAAATATAGTAAGTATAATACAATTTTAATTTGGTGGTTGAATTTTATAAATTTATGAAGAGATTAATTTGTTGTTTTTTAAAATTTTGGAGTTGATATTTGAAAATTTTAATTTTTGAATATTTCTATTGTTGTTAATTTTATGTTAGAATTTATAACATTAATGTTGAAAATGTTTATATTTGGAGTATATTAGGAAGTTAAAAGACACCTTGCTCTGTAAATCCTACTTCATGTGGCCAAGATGGTGAGGAAGAAATAAGGAAGTTAAAAGGAACAAATTTGAGAAAAGACTATGTGACTGAGATTGAGTCTGTTTATACTTTCGAAACAATGAGAAACATATTTGGGGGACGAATATCTTTCTCTGTAAACCCTATTGTAATAGAGGAGAACTCTCTATCATTGGAGAATATAGAAGAAGGTTTGTTTTCGATTTCAAGTTTAGATATTTAAATATTTATGTTTCAAAACACACATGATACATTGTATACATGAAATATTTTATGCAGTGATGCAAGATTTGACATTGGAGCAACCATCAATTGTCATTGATGAGACAACTGAAGTTTCAGACACCACACATGAAGTGTCTTAGACTTTGGTAAGCAATAAATTTTATAGTATATTGTTTCAACTCTTTTGACAAGAATAAACATGCTTATATTTTATGACAAATTCAAATGTTTGATATAATTAATAAAAGGGTTTAGGGTTTAGGGAAAAATTCATTAAGGGTTTAAGGATCATACATTGATAGCTATATACATACATACTTATATACTTTAGGGTTTAGGGTTTATGGAAAACTTCATTAAGGGTTTAGGGTTCATATGTTGATAGGTATATACATACATACTTACATACATTAGGGTTTAGAATTTAGGGTTTTGGGTTTTGGTTTTATAAAAAACTTCATTAAGGGTTTAGGGTTCATATGTTGATAAGTATATATATATATACTTACATACATTAGGGTTTAGAATTTTGGGTTTTGGGTTTTGGTTTTAGGGAAACTATAATGATAAATATAAATATACTTATATATTAGGGATTAGGTTTTAGAGTTTAGGGTTATGGTTTAGGGTTTATGGTTTAGGCATTGATAGGTACATACATACATACTTACATACAATAGGGTTTAGGGTTTAGGGTTTAGGGTTTAGGATCCAAATATTTAGGGTTTAGTATCTAAGGATTTAATGTATATGGTTTGTGGTTTGTGGTTTAGGATCCATGGATTTAGGGTTTATTGATTATGGTTTAGGGTTTAGACTTTCTACTTTTATCAAAACCCTTAATCATGGGTTATTGTTGCGTGTAAAAGAGTCTATCGCAATTGTAGTGCAAGTGTACACGACGCAAGTAGTAAAGTGATACGAAGTATCGGATTATCGTCTCCACAGGGATTGGGCCAATAGCTTCACCTAATTTCACTGCACGAAGTAAAGAAAATAATTGAGAGTTGTCACGAGAATAATAAAGGAAAACATAAATAAAAGAATAGAGTAATCAAGATAGAGAGAATGGGCTGGTATTGAATTGCTCAGTAGTGCAGGTATTGTATTGCTTAGGAACTCCAGTTCTGTCGTCACGCCTGTCGCCGACAGCACCTGTCGCGGCAGCTGTCCGTTGGTCGTCGCGGCAGCAAACACACCAACTCAGTACATTCAAGTTTGGCAAGAATCCCAGATCTGCCTTGGCCTATCCCTAGGTCCAAGTCTGTCGATGATCACGTCTTTGACGATACCTCTCGGCGTGAATCGAAGGATGAACACCGATGTGTATGAATTCTTCCTTAGCCACTTAACCTTGCCCTATCCCTAGGCACAAGATAGTTCAACTATAAACTAGAGAACTCGCTCTTATTTCTTTCGTATACTTAACTCTCCCGATGCTAAGTAAATGGATAACCTCACAATGCTCTCCCGATGCTCTTGCAAGATATTAAAACCAAAATAAGAGAACTTGAAGTTTATTTTATTGAACTTGGAAAATCCTAAAACAAAACAACCCTTGCAACTACTTTACAAAACAACTCGTGGCCCTAAGGGGAATTTAGAACATGTCAACGACGGGTAAACGGCAGAGGGGTTTAGGTTATCGGTTATGGGGTATTCTTGTTCCTAGGTTAAATCTATGCCCTTATATAAGTTTTGGGCTCAAGTATTCTAGGTTAACAAGGATTACAACTTTAATGAAAAGTAAGATTCTAATGAATGCTTAATCTCTAAGGATTCCTACTTTTCAGCCGCCTCCTTGTTTCATGGGAATTCCTCTCCTTAAGCTTTGGCTTGACATATCTTTTGATCCGGGGCTTGGAAAAATATTTGGCTTTCACACGACAGACGAGCAGATTTTTCTCTATCTATCGAGGTCCACTTTACTTTTCCTCTTCATAAGGCTGCTGTCACCTTGTTGTCACGACAGATCCATGGCAGCTTCTTCCTCGTCGTCTGCTTGTCCAGTTCAGCTCTCCTGCTTCTCTGCCCTGCGCCTGCCTTCACCGTCTACGATGGCAGCTACCTGCAAAATAAGCCATCTTTTAGTAGAATCCGTGCCTTTAATCCATTTGTGATGTTTTACTGTAAACTAACCTAAATGCAATGCAATGATGCTTGAATGCAGCATAAATATGGGTTAAAAAGGGTGTAAATAATAGAACTTTTACACACTCAACACACCCCCAAACTCAAGTTTTTGCTTGCCCTCAAGCAACTAAGACCTAAAAGAATATAGAATTTTTTTTGTGTTGGCCTTCAAACAGTGAACTGTCCCTTACCTGTCGCTCATTCTCTGTAACGGCAGCAATCTGTCTGTAAGATTAGGATCTGTCCGGAATCTCCCTATAGTCATCGTGCAGTGTGTGCAAGCTTGTGATCAGTTATATGCCAAGATTCTCTTAGTTTCACTAGAATATTATTCTTTAGCTTGTTAGAGTTTTTCTTACGAGACTGTTTTCTTTCTTTTTCTTACTAGAGCCAGAATCGGGCACCTCTAGTTATTTCCCTTTTTTTTCTAATTTCTTCTATTTTCTACTAGAGCCAGTATTTCAGGCACCTCTAGTTAACTGTCTAGAGCCGGTGATAGGCACCTCTAGAAGTTTTTCTCTGGTTATCTGCCTAGAGCCAGTGGTCGGCACCTCTAGGTTTCCTGAGATTCTAGTCTCTTTTCTACTCTAAGTGCTAAGCTTTCCTATTCTAGTTTGGCTAAAAGAAATCTAAGCAGTATAACAGTCACAATGGTGTTTAAGTTTTCAGAACTATAGAAAGGCTCTAAACTTCTCCTTAATCTATCCTAAAGATGCTGTCACGACAGAGCTGTCATGACAGGTAAGTTAACTTCATAGTTTTAAGCCAACAGTTTAATCTTTTTTTTATCTTTTTTTTTAAAAAGAACTTAAATAAATAAAAGACACAACAGATTAATAAAAAGATGTACTAAGACTCCATTAATGATGGAGGGTTGCCACCCCCAAACTCGAGGGTTGCATTGCCCTCAATGCAAAATGACAGAAAAACAAAAACATGAAGGCAAGTACATCACAAAATATATAAGATAGGCAGCAATAAAAGGAAATAAAAGACTTAAATTTTCAATCGCTGTCCTCGCTGCTGCTGCTGACACGGATCTGATGGCGGCGTCTGGGCTTTGGTGGAGGCTGGACAGTTTGCTCAACGAGCTGGACGTCTGAACTGCTGCCACTGTCCCACGTGCAGCTGGTGGAGGTGCTAGCCTTGGGCATCAGCTTCCTGTCTGCCACGTGCTTCTGTCGCTTGACAGGTGTAAACTCCCTCTCCAAATTCCTCCTAATCAGAGGTTCTTCTTCACCGACGGCTGTGGCTGGCCACTTCGTTCCACGTACAGGGCTGTCGGCCGGAGGATTTGTAGCTGCCGTCCGGGCAGGTGAAGGGGTGGAAGCAGCAGAATGTGTATGGGGGGAGACAGGTGGTGTAGGAGTAGGGGAGGGAATATGAAAATAATGGGCAGGGAAGGTGGGGAAGATGACATCCGTATAATGTAAAGTGTCGGTAATGAAATTTACCATTGCGTTGGTGAAATCCCGGATGAAGGTCATCAATCCCATTTGTTGCTCTTCTACCCGTTGGATTGCAGCAAGGATGTGGGCAGAATGGTCTGTCGGGGCGGTGGCGGCGGCAGGTTCGGTGGCAGGTTCCTCATCTGAGTCTGCAGGGGAGGCAGCTGGGTTGAAGGAGTTGATGGGTGTTGCAGCTATGACCTCCATGAGGCTTGAGATGTTGTTGTCAGTCCAGCCACGACCATTGACTAATTTGTCGGTGGATACCTCGGGGACAGCAGCACAGCGGCAGAGAGAAGTTATCGTGAACGGCAGGCAGAGGCGAGAGTCTGTTCGATGGGCACAATCCAAAATGCTCTCCCTCATATAACGGCCCACGTTGATAGGCCTACCGTGCATGATTGAATGGATGAGTGCGAGCCGCTGCTGGTTCACTGTTGTATGATGGGAAGATGGCATGATACGCTTTTTGATGAAAGCGTTCCAGAGTTTTGCTTCAGGTAGGAGCTGCCCCCTTTTTACAGAGTGGGGGTTCTTTTTGCTGGTTGTCCATGTTGTTCCTTCCTCTGTTACCTCCGCCATGACAGCACCATAGGCGGCAGCATCGAGGGTGTCGAGAAATTTCTGGTGGGCATCATCATCGGGGCCAAAGAAAAGGCCAAACATGTGGTTGATGCTGTCAACCGTGAATGGAACCTTTACTCCTCGGACGGTGACAGATGTTGTCGTTCTGCTGTCGACGGCCGCGTAGAACTCCCGAACTAATGTGTCGTTTAGTTCTGCCGGTTGTTCGGCGAACTGCTCCCATAGTTGGGTTCTTATAGCTTTCGCAATGAACGGTCGGAGCCCCATGTTAGGTGCTTCGCGAATGTAGATGAAGCCCCTCTCTTCCCATAACTCCTTGTTGGCGAACGGTGATGCTGCTGCGGATGAGGAGCCTGAGGCAGCGCTGCGGCGGGTCTGTCTAGTAGACATATTAGTTGCAAGGGTTGTAGAAATAAAGAAAGCAAATAACAACTAGAGGAGGAAGCAAGGAAGAAGAAGCAGAAGTGAGAAAAATGAAAATGAAAACGGGGTTTTATAGCGGTCGAGGTGCTGCCCGTTTAATGCTGTAACGGCAGGCGTGAATAACGGAGCGACTGTTGGGATTTAGCGTGTCTGACGCGTCTGACACGTATTTATACGTCTGCTACGCGTCTGCCACACGCTTCTGCGTCTGCCGTGTCAGTCTGTTGACAGCCTGTCTTATCCGTCTACGGCGGCAGCCGAAACGACAGGCTTCAATAAATGGGCTCTGTTGGGCTGATGGATGGATGGTGGGCTTGGGTCACTTCTCCTTTTCTTCTTGACTCCTTTATTTCCTAAAGACAGAAAAATAAAAACATTATTCGACTAAAATAAATCTAATTTCCTAATAAATAATAAATAATGTAAATAAATAAATAATAAAACTTAGGTTAAATTAGGGATGCCTTGTGGGGCATCTCCTAAAGTAACCACTTCCTGTATTCCTGGGGCTTCAGTCCCTTGATAATGCTTGAGGCGCTGTCCATTAACTTTGAATTGGTGCCCGTCTTTTAATGATTGAATTGTGATGGCACCATGGGGAAAAACTTGTACCACTTGGAATGGGCCAGACCATCTAGACTTTAGCTTTCCTGGGAAGAGTTTCAGTCTAGAATTGAATAACAACACAAGCTGCCCTGGGCAGAACTGTCGTGGCAGCAACTTCTTATCATGCCACTTCTTTGTTTTTTCCTTGTAGATTCTTGCGTTGTCATAGGCCATTGTCTGTATTTCTTCAAGCTCGTTCAGATCTAACAGCCTTTTCTGGCCTGCCTTGTCCAAGTCCATATTCACTGCCTTGATTGCCCAGTATGCTTTGTGCTCGATCTCGACAGGCAAGTGGCAGGTTTTTCCATAAATCAGTCGGTATGGAGACATGCCCAACGGAGTCTTAAAAGCTGTCCTATATGCCCATAGTGCATCATTCAGAAGTAGAGACCAATCTTTCCTAGTTGGTTTAACCATCTTCTCAAGAATGTTCTTCACTTCCCTATTGGATATCTCAGCCTGTCCATTGGTCTGTGGGTGGTATGCTGTCGCGATCCTGTGCTTGACACCATATTTCTTCAAGGCGGCAGCAATTACCCTATTATCAAAGTGTCTCCCTTCATCACTGATAATCGCCTTAGGGATACCAAACCTCGAAAAAATGTTTTTGTGTAAAAACTTTTGGACCGTCTTGGCATCATTCTTTTGTGTGGCGATAGCTTCAACCCACTTAGAGACATAATCTACTGCAAGGAGGATGTATAAATTTCCACATGAAGATGGGAAATGTCCCATAAAATCAATCCCCCAAACGTCGAAGATCTCGACTTCCAGAATGTTCTGCAGTGGCATCTCGTTTCTCCTCGAGATGTTACCTGTCCGCTGGCACCTGTCACAGTTCTTGTAAAAGTCTTGTGCATCTTTATACAGTGTCGGCCAGTAGAATCCTGACTGGAGCACCTTGGCAGCAGTTTTGTTGCCTCCTAAGTGACCTCCATATTGAGAAGCATGACAGTGATGGAGAATGTCTTCTTGCTCTTCTTGTGGTACACACCTCCTTATAACCTGATCTGCACATAATTTGAAAAGAAGAGGTTCGTCCCAATAATAATGCTTGACATCATTTTGGAACCTCTTCCTGGCCTGATAATTAAGATCAGAAGGGAATATTCCGCTAACTATAAAATTAACGAAATCAGCATACCAGGGGAGTTCAGAAGACTTACCTGCCGCCATGGCTGTCGCGGCAGCGATTGCGGCAGCAAAGAGCTGCTCATCTGGGAAGGTCTCCAGTATGTTTGTCTCATCAATTGGTAGACTCCGTCCCTTCTCCAATCTTGACAAGTGGTCTGCCACCTGATTTTCTGTCCCCTTTTTGTCCTTGATCTCTAGGTCGAATTCTTGTAATAGCAAGATCCACCGTATCAATCTAGGCTTTGCATCCTTCTTTGCGAACAAATATTTCAGGGCAGAATGGTCTGTGTGCACTATCACCTTCGTCCCAAGTATGTAAGAACGAAACTTGTCAATGGAGAACACCACAGCTAATAGCTCCTTTTCTGTGGTGGTGTAGTTCACTTGGGCGTCATTTAATGTCTTGCTGGCGTAGTATATGACATGAAACAGCTTATTTCTGCGCTGCCCAAGTGCTGCCCCGACAGCATAGTCACTAGCATCACACATAATCTCAAATGGCTGTGTCCAGTCTAGTGGCTATACTATAGGGGCTGTCACTAGTTTTTCCTTCAGAACCTTGAATGCTTCAGTACATTCATCATTAAAGTCAAAGGGTCGGTTCTGCTCTAAGAGATGGCATAGGGGCTTGGTGATTTTTGAGAAATTTGCGATAAATCTTTGATAAAAACCAGCATGCCCTAAAAAACTCCTTATGCCCTTGACTGTGGTTGGCGGCGGCAGCTTCTCTATGACTTCTATTTTGGCCCTGTCGACTTCTATCCCACGGCAGCTAATCTTATGGCCAAGGACTATCCCTTCATCCACCATAAAGTGGCATTTTTCCCAATTCAAAACAAGATTAGCTTTTTCACATCTTTCAAGTACCTTTTGAAGATTGCCAAGGCAGCTTTCAAAATCGTCTCCAAAGACGGAAAAGTCATCCATAAAAATCTCTAGGAAGTCCTCTACCATGTCGGAGAATATGGCCATCATGCACCTTTGGAAAGTGGCAGGTGCATTACAGAGTCCAGATGGCATTCTCCTAAAAGCGTACGTTCCGTAGGGGCATGTGAAGGTCGTCTTTTCTTGATCCTCTGGTGCAATAGCAATTTGGTTATAACCTGAATAACCATCAAGAAAACAATAGTAAGGTTTACCCGCTAATCTATCAAGCATTTGATCAATAAAGGGTAAAGGAAAGTGGTCCTTTCGGGTAGCTTTGTTAAGCTTCCGATAGTCCATACAAACCCTCCAACCGGTCACAGTCCTGGTTGGGATTAACTCATTGTTCTCGTTGGTCACCACGGTCATTCCTCTTTTCTTGGGAACGCATTGCACCGGGCTTACCCATTTGCTGTCGGAGATGGCGTAAATAATACCAGCATCTAACCATTTGATTATCTCTTTACGCACCACCTCTTTCATCGCATGGTTTAGCCGTCTTTGGGCATCAATAGTTGGCTTATGATCTTCCTCCAGGAGGATTTTGTGCATGCATAACGCCGGACTAATGCCTTGAATGTCCGCTATCGTCCATCCAATCGCCTTTTTGTGCTGCCTTAGCATGTCGATTAGCTGTCGTTCCTGTTCCTGCGGCAGCTTAGAAGATATGATTACGGGCAACGCATCATTTGAACCAAGAAAAGCATATTTAAGCTGCCCTGGCAGGGGCTTGAGTTCTAAGGCAGGTGGTTCAACAGTAGATGGCTTTTGGATTAAATGGTTATCCGAGGTGTAATTCAAGGGTTCGAATAACTTACCTGGACGATGGCCTAACCAGTTTACCTCCTCCTGATCTTCAGTATCAGATGTATCAGAGTCAGAGGAGTTGCTGTCGTCGGTGCTGTCTTCGTTGCTGTCGTGACAGGCCTGTAAGTGGTTGTCGCAGCAGTGGCCAAAATTTATATCATGACAGCCCGACCTAATGTATGGATGATCAAGGGTTACTTCAATGATAGCCTTGCATTCCTCATCCACATCAGCATGTTTCATTGCTTGGAGAACATTTAACTTAATCTCTTGATCGTTCACACGCATAGTGAGTTCTCCTTTCTCCACATCAATCAGTGATCTTCCCGTGGCTAAGAAGGGTCGCCCAAGGATGACTGGTGCATTTTCATCTGCCTCACAATCTAAAACAAGAAAGTCAGCAGGAAAAATAAACTTATCCACTCTTACCAGAATATCTTCAATTTTTCCCTCTGGATGAACGTAAGAGCGGTCTGCCAGCTGCAGAGTTACTGTCATGGGCCGCGCCTTTCCAATGCCTAATTTCTGAAAAACAGATTTTGGCATTAAATTAACACTAGCACCAAGATCACAAAGTGCCTTACCCACAAATTTGTCTCCGATTACACAAGGTATGATGAAGCTCCTCGGATCCTTCTTTTTCTGGGGTGGCTGCCGATGAAGAATACTCATGCAACCATCTGCCATCCTTACTGTTTCAAATTCCCCAAATTTATATTTCTTTGACATGACATTCTTGAGAAATTTGGCGTAACCAGGCATCTCCCTAACGGCATCTAACAGCGGAATATTAATTTGAACCTGCTTAAAAATATCATAAATTTTTTAAAGTTGAGATTCCTGCTTAGTTTGTTGTATCCGTTGAGGAAAAGGTGGTGGGGGACGGTAATCGGCAATACGTCCTTCCCACTGCATACGAATCTGAGGACGATGTTCTTCATTTTTCTCCTCTGTCGCTTCTGCTGTCGTGACAGGCTCATCGGCAGCAGTCTGTTTATCACCTGTCGAGGCAGCTTCCTCGGCAGGTTTATCCACGGCTGGTTCCTTTTCTGTTTCAGCTTCTTTTTCCGGCCCTGGTAGTTTCTTCCCACTCCTAGTAGTAATTGCCTTACATTGCTCATGTGTGGGTGGTCTAGCATTTTCAGTATTGCTAGGGAATCCTCCATTTTGCCTCGGCTTAATATGTTGAGAAACCTGACCCATTTGTGTCTCCAAAGATTTCAAAGTAGCTTCATGATTTGTCATCCTCATCTCGGTTTTATCCATGAAGTTCTCTGTCTTCTGAACAAACTGATTCATATTCTCAATATAAGTACCGGTTTGAGACATAAAGGTGGCCAGAGTCTGTTCCAATATACTGCTCGTGGCAGGTGGTGGCTGTTGTTGCTGCTGCGGTGGCAGGTTCTGCGGCAGTTGCTGTCGCGTCAGCAATCTAGGTCCTCCCTGATTCTGATTGTGTGCTTGCGGATTCAGGGCGTTGTTAGGATTACTCCAGGAAAATTTGGGATCCTTCCTCCAATTGGGGTTATAATTGTTGGAATTGTAATTTGGCTTGTAATTTCCAACATATTTTCCTTCTTCTACTTGTATTGGGCACTCATCCCTACTATGATTTCCCTCACAGATATCACATACTTCCTCAACAGCAAATCCTTGTAATCCATCATCATTCAACAACCTTTTCATTGCTTTAGTAAGGAATGCTACCTGTGATTTCATAGTGCTGTCGGCTTCATAATCCTTGACAGCAAGTACCCGTTTACCCCCTCTTCTTGCAGTCGGAAACTGCTCCTCATTCTTAGCTAGATTTTTCAAGACTTGCAATGCCTCGTCCGGATCTTTATCCAATAATAGTCCATTTGCTGCAGAATCAATTCGAATACGAGTTTGTAAGTTAGCAGCATTATAGAACTTAGTTACCTGATTCCAGACGGGGAATCCATGCATGGGGCAGTTTCGAAGAAGAGTAGTAAATCTGTCTCAGGCCTCGTGCATTGGCTCGTCATCTTCCTGTTGAAAAGTAGCAATTTCGTTACGTAATCGCTCAGATAAATGCGAAGGATTAAAACGAGATAAGAATTCACGAGACAAATCTGCCAAGTTACGATTGAACCCGGTGTTAGTTTATTCCACCAAGTCTTAGCTCTGTCCCTCAATGAGTGGGGGAATAACCGAAGCCTCAGTATCTCCGGATTAACTTCTGGCAGTCTAAACGAACCACAGATCTCCTGGAACGTCTTGAGATGCTCCCTAGCATCTTCTGTCACAGCACCACTAAACTGTCCGGCATTGTTGATCATACTAAACATGACAGGCTTGAGTTCGAAGTTATCAACATCAATATCCGACAGTGTGGTCTCCAGCTCTACATGATCGTTCAGCATGTAGTCACGACATGACCGTCGTCCAGCTGCTGCGGGCGGGTCACCGACAGGCGGTACACCATCACCAGCGGGCGGATTACGGGCGATCTTCTCTAGCTGTTCCTCAAGGTACTCGTTCCAGTCTAAAAGGTGGCGAAGTTGTTTCTTGAGATTGAAGGAACGTTCAATTTCCGGATCTAATTTATACTCAGAATCTTCGCCTCTTTTAGATCTGTGCATAAACAAGATAACCTTGTGAAAAGCAAGAGTTTAAAGTACTAACGAAAAATAGAAAAAAGAAAAATTAAAAGAAAAAACAAAAACAAAAACGAAAAGTGCAATAAAAGAAAGGTGTAGTTATGTTGCCAATCCCCGGCAACGGCGCCAAAAACTTGTTGCGTGTAAAAGAGTCTATCGCAATTGTAGTGCAAGTGTACACGACGCAAGTAGTAAAGTGATACGAAGTATCGGATTATCGTCTCCACAGGGATTGGGCCAATAGCTTCACCTAATTTCACTGCACGAAGTAAAGGAAATAATTGAGAGTTGTCACGAGAATAATAAAGGAAAACGTAAATAAAAGAATAGAGTAATCAAGATAGAGAGAATGGGCTGGTATTGAATTGCTCAGTAGTGCAGGTATTGTATTGCTTAGGAACTCCAGTTCTGTCGTCACGCCTGTCGCCGACAGCACCTGTCGCGGCAGCTGTCCGTTGGTCGTCGCGGCAGCAAACACACCAACTCAGTACATTCAAGTTTGGCAAGAATCCCAGATCTGCCTTGGCCTATCCCTAGGTCCAAGTCTGTCGATGATCACGTCTTTGACGATACCTCCCGGCGTGAATCGAAGGATGAACACCGATGTGTATGAATTCTTCCTTAGCCACTTAACCTTGCCCTATCCCTAGGCACAAGATAGTTCAACTATAAACTAGAGAACTCGCTCTTATTTCTTTCGTATACTTAACTCTCCCGATGCTAAGTAAATGGATAACCTCACAATGCTCTCCCGATGCTCTTGCAAGATATTAAAACCAAAATAAGAGAACTTGAAGTTTATTTTATTGAACTTGGAAAATCCTAAAACAAAACAACCCTTGCAACTACTTTACAAAACAACCCGTGGCCCTAAGGGGAATTTAGAACATGTCAACGACGGGTAAACGGCAGAGGGGTTTAGGTTATCGGTTATGGGGTATTCTTGTTCCTAGGTTAAATCTATGCCCTTATATAAGCTTTGGGCTCAAGTATTCTAGGTTAACAAGGATTACAACTTTAATGAAAAGTAAGATTCTAATGAATGCTTAATCTCTAAGGATTCCTACTTTTCAGCCGCCTCCTTGTTTCATGGGAATTCCTCTCCTTGAGCTTTGGCTTGACATATCTTTTGATCCGGGGCTTGGAAAAATATTTGGCTTTCACACGACAGACGAGCAGATTTTTCTCTATCTATCGAGGTCCACTTTACTTTTCCTCTTCATAAGGCTGCTGTCACCTTGCTGTCACGACAGATCCATGGCAGCTTCTTCCTCGTCGTCTGCTTGTCCAGTTCAGCTCTCCTGCTTCTCTGCCCTGCGCCTGCCTTCACCGTCTACGATGGCAGCTACCTGCAAAATAAGCCATCTTTTAGTAGAATTCGTGCCTTTAATCCATTTGTGATGTTTTACTGTAAACTAACCTAAATGCAATGCAATGATGCTTGAATGCAGCAGAAATATGGGTTAAAAAGGGTGTAAATAATAGAACTTTTACACACTCAACAGTTATCATAACATTAAACCCTAAGCACTACACCATAAACCCTAACACTAAACCCTAAACCTTACGAACTAAACCCTCGAACTAACCTTAGTTCATTAAACCTTAAAACCCATAAATTCATAAACTTAAACCCTAAATTGAAACACTTAAAATCAAAACCCTAAATCTTGTGTTATCATAGCATTAAACCCTAAGCACTACACCTAAACCCTAACACTAAACACCAAACACTTAATCTTTCAAACTAAACCCTCGAACTAACCTTAGTTCATTAAACACTAAAACCCCTAAATCCTTAAACTTAAACCCTAAATTAAAACCCATAAAATCAAAACCTTAAATCAAGTGTTATCCTAACACTAAACCCTAAACCTTAAACCCTGAATCTTACAAACTAAACTCTCGAACTAACCTTGGTTCATTAAACCCTAAAACCCCTAAATCCCTAAACTTAAACCCTAAATTGAAACCCATAAAATCAAAACCCTAAATCATATGTTATCATACCATTAAACCCTAAGCACTACACCCTAAACCCTAACACTAAACATTAAACGGTAAATCTTACAAACTAACCTTAGTTCATTAAACCCTAAAACCCTAACCTTAAACCCTAAATTGTAATCCATAAAATCAAAACCCTAAATCATATATTATCATAACATTAAACCCTAAACATTATACCTTAAACCCTAACACTAAACGCTAAACCCTAAATCTTACAAACTAAACTCTTGAACTAACCTTAGTTCATTAAACCCTAAAACCCTAAACTTAAACCCTAAATTGTAACCCATAAAATAAAAACCATAAATCATGTATTATCATAATATTAAACCCTGAGCATTATACCTTAAACCCTAACACTAGACCCTAAATCTTACAAACTAATCCCTTAAAACTAACCTTAGTTCATTAAACCCTAAAACCCCTAAATCCATAAACTCAAACCCCAAATTATAACCCATAAAATCAAAACCCTAAATCATATGTTATCATAACATTAAACCCTAAGCACAATACCCTAAATTAAAACATTAAACCCTAAAACTTAAAAATAAAATATATTAACACTAAACAAATTATTAAACCTTTAATTTAAACCCTAAATTAAAACCACAACCCCTAAATTAAAACCCCAACCCCAAATTAAAACCCCAACCCTAAACCTTAAAACTGAATTAAGGACGAAATTTAAAATAAAACAAAGCTTTAAGCTCAATTTCACAAAAAAAAGACGAAATTGAATGAAATCAAGGTAGGAGTGCTTGCGAAGCAAGACCCGAATATTGTGTGCCACCCGTTTCAAAAGACACGAATCTTCTGACCCGGTTTGAGGCTTATAAATATAACCTCACCCCTCAGCCATTTTTGCTTATTTTCTCCCTACTGTTACTCTGCCGAAATTTACTCTCAAATTCTCTCTCATCCACAAACACCAAATTCCCAGAATTTCTTCCTTTTTTAGATCAAAATCTTGGTTTTAAACCAAGTTCATCCGTGTTCTTCCAAAATATCTTCCCAGATCCTCTACAAACACAAAAATCCTCGTCAAACTTTTTTATCTTCGATCAAAACCCAAACTTTTCTCAAGAACAACCTCGTGTTCTTGAGAATTCCTCTCTTCAATCCTTGAAAACCCTAAACCCAACTTCAATTTTATTTTACCCTAAACCCCAATTCATTCTTAACCATAACCCTTAATCTCTAAACCCTAATCTTTAAACATTTAATCTCTAAAATTGAACCATAATCCCTAAACCCTAACCATTAATCCATAAACCCTAAAATCCATAAACATTGAACCCTGATCACCAAACCCTAACCTCTAGTCCACAAACCCTAACATATAATCCCTAAACCCCAATCCTTAATCCCAAAATCCTTTCGTATTCTCATCTTACCTCTTCAGATTCTGACCCTTCACTTTCCAGTTTCCAGAGACATTAACCTTCTCTGCCTTTTCATTTCTGGGAGCTGATCTTCTCTTCCTTTCCAATTTCCAGTTTCGGTAAGTTTGATCTTCTATTCTCTCATTTTTATTTAATATTTTTTGTTCGATTAATATTTAGTTTCTATGTTTTACTAACTATTCACCTTTGTATCTTAGGAAGGTTTCTGGCTTCTGTCAGTCCGTTCATCTTCCGCGTGGGTTTGATTCTCAGGAAGGTTGCATGTTTCTTTCTGTTTGCCTTTATTGTTTTTGTTTGCATGTATATTTCTGTTTGCCTTGGTTTAATCTGAGTGTTCAGGCTGGATTACCCGTCCTGTGGGGCTACTGGTGCTAAAGATGGTTTCTAAAGGACCCTGTGGATAGGTGTAACAACGCCACGTATAAGGATTAAACTGAAACCAATTAGATTGTCTGGTTTATTGTTTTACTTTGTGTCATTGGTTGTATATATATCTCTCTGGTTTCTGGATTCTTTGACATGAATTTTTAATTGTGTTTTTAGTTGTTTGTATATATTCATGTATGTATGGTTTTGTATCTATGGTTTCTGTATGTATCTATGTATGATTTTGTATCTATGGTTTTTGTATGTATCTATGTATGATTTTGTATATTTGCTTTCTGTCAGTTTGTATATATGTTGCAATATATGTATATGTATGGTTTTGTATTTATGATTTATGTTAGTTCATATGGTTTCTGATTTGAAATATGTTTAAGGTTCTCTGATTTGAAATATGTTAAGATGTTTAAGGTTCTTTGATTCTGGTTTGGTTTATTATGCATGCTTTACACTTGAGTGTTTAGTTGTTTAAGGCTAGGTTTCCTTGGTTTAATCCAAGTGTTTAGGGTGGACTACCCGTCCTGTGAGGCTATTGGTGCCAAAAGGGGTTTCTAAAAGACCATGGGGACAGGTGTAACAACGCCACGTACAAGGATTAAACTGAAACCACTTAGATTGACTGGTTTATTGTTTTACTTTGTGTCATTAGTTGTATATATATATATATGGTTTATAGATTCTTTGACATGAACTCTTTAATTATGTTTTTAGTTGTTTGTATATATGTATGTATGTATGGTTTTGTATATATGGTTTCTGTTTTACTTTTATTGCCCTTTTTAGTATTTTCCTTCATTTTTGACAACTATGGATGATTTTTCTTATGAGTTGGACTTTTCTGGTGAAAGAGGTCAAAATGACCAACTAATATTGTCTCAAGGTGGTTTATTCCTCCTTTTTTCATTATGATTTTTTTACTTTTGTTTATTTCTGATTCATGTTTATTTGAATGCTTGGAGGGGATGTAAATGGTGAACTATCTGAGACAGTTCGTACCTCTAAGAGGAAGTCTACAGCTTCAACTGGAAGGGACATTGGGAGAAGAACATCTCATGTTTGGGGTCATTATACCTTTATCAAGCTTCCAGAATGTCTTTTTGTTGAATGTAAGTACTGCAAAACAAAAAGGTATAAAGCTGATTCTTATATTGGTACTTCTAACTCTAAAAGGCATACTAAAATGTGAATCTTATAAAGAGTTTCTTGCTACTAATCCCAATAGTAGTTCAAAAACTTCTTTTGATCAGAACAGATACTGTGAGTTATTTGATGAAGCTATTTTGTGTCATGGTTATGCTTTGGGTGTGGTTGAGCATGATAAACTTAGGGTTTTGCATCATTATCTAAATCCAAATATGAAAGATATTTCAAGGTATTCTATTACTAAGGCTTTCATGTTGAAGCATGAGAAGCATAAAAAATTGCTACTTGATTCAATGCATTCTATTTTGAGTCGTATCTGTTTTACATGTGATGGATGGTCTGCTTGCACTTCACGTTCCTATTTTGCTCTGACTGCACATTATGTTGATAATAACTGGAAACTTCAGTCTAAAATTTTGAATTTTCGTCGTTTCCCCACACCCCATGATGGTGAGTCTATTTATAAGTTTGTTAAAAATATGTTAACTGAGTGGGGTCTTGAGAAGAAAGCTTTTATCATTACTCTTGATAATGCTTCTGCAAATGAAAGAATTGTGAGGCGTCACAAAGATGATTTGCATGCAATTTTTCCCTTGTCGTGCAATGGTAATTTTTTTCATATAAGGTGTGATGCCCATATCCTGAACTTGATAGTTCAAAAGGGTTTGAAGGTAATCGACTCTTCTGTTATTAAATTGCGTGAGATAGTTAAGTTTATTGATTCTTCTGATGCTAGACTTTGTAGTTTTGATTCTGTTGTTTATGATTGTGGTTCTGGTTTTTCTGGTAAGTTGGTATTGGATGTTCCTACTCGATGGAACTCTACTTACCTGATGCTTCGTAGGGAAATTGAAGCTAAACTTGCTATTAACTTGTTTGTTAATAGAGAAAATGGTTTGGATATAATCACTGAGGATGAGTGGGAAACTGCTCAATTAATCTGTGATTTCCTTGAGCCCTTCTTTGAAATTTCTACTCTGTTCTCAGGATCCAAGTATCCCACTGCTAACTTATACTTGGCTAATGTTGTTGCCATTGAGAAGTTGTTGTGTGATGCTCACAATGATCCATGTGAGGGCATCTCTACAATGGCAGGGCCTATGCTTGAATTGTATGAGAAATACTGGTCAGCTCACTCAACGATTATGTCTTTTGCTATTTTGCTTGATCCTCGGTATAAGTTACAACTTCTGAAGAAGTTGTATGGTGTCCTCTATGTTGAGGATGAGGTTGAAAGGAGTGTAAGTGTTGTTTATAATGAGTTTGTTAGTATGTATATATATTATTCAAGATCTAAACGTTCTTCTTCTTCTAATTCTTCTGTCCTTAGTAACTCTTCTCAAAGTACAAGTCTGTCAAGTTCTAGTCGCCCTCAGACATTCAAAAAATCAAATCTCTTTCAGGTCAGTGCTTATTTATGCTTCTATTTTAATGACAGAACTTTGATGCCAATTTATCAGCATCTAGGAGTGGTAAATCTGATGTTGACTCCTACATTTCTTTGCCCCTTCTCCCTCGCACAAAAGATGTTGAGTTTGATATCTTAGAGTATTGGAAATCACAATCTGTGTCTTTTCCTATACTTTCACTCATGGCTAGAGATGTTTTAGCAATTCCAATCACTTCAGTTCCTTCTGAATCCTCATTTAGCATGGGGGCCGGATTTTGAACAAGTTGAGGGCTAAGCTTTTGCCTAAAAATGTTGAGATATTTGTAACAACCTGTAATTGGTTGTATAGTTTTGAGCCTGAGGAAAGGAATGAAGAATTTCTTGTTGTTGTGAAAGATGCTTCAATCTCTGATGTTTCTATTGAATATCCACTTCCTGATTAAGGTATATCCTATCACTGTTTTTTTTTTATTTCTTATTTTGTTTTTCAATATGGTTTCTGATTTTATTTTATTTTGTAGAGTTCTTTCATAGCAAGAAGGAGAGCACTTTAGTGCTCTAGGGGTCAACTAAGTTGTGAATTCTGATGTTAAGTCAGGTATTCTGTTTATTATTTGAATTCTGCTTTTGTAGGCTTCTGTTTATTATTTGAATACGATGCTTTTGTTTTTACTTATTGTTGCTACTTTTGTTTATGACTTAGTGTTGATGATGCTGTTGTTGTTTGACTTGGTTTTGCTGAATGTTGCTTCTGTTTATGACTAGGCAAGCAAGAAAGCACATTAGTGCTAAAGGGGTCAACTTAGTTGTGAATTCTGTAGTAAAATCGGGTATTCTGTTAGTGTTTCTGTTTTTTTAATGTTGCTCCTTTTGTTTATTACTTATGGGTTCTACTTCTGTTTTTTACTTTTGTAGCTGCTTTTGTTTATTACTTATTGTTGCTTGTTCTGTTTATGATTTAGTGTTGTTGTTGCTCTTGTTTGACTTGGTTTTGCTAAATGTTGTTTTTGTTGTTTATGAGTTGATGTTGCTGAATGTTGATGTTGTTTATGACTTGGTGTTGCTGCTGGTTACTGGTATCTTGCTATTTTTCTCTCTTATCTAAGTGTTGCCCTGGTTTTAATTATGTTGGTTTCTTACCTATGCAAGTTACCCATAATTAACCTTGATGGTAGCATTTGAATCAGATAGCTCGATGAAGAAATATATGGTAGCAAAGTGCTTTTAGCTTTTGTCTTTGCTATAAGATCCGAGAGCTAACGTTATTACAAAATTCTTGTATTTTATAAGTTTCAGTTTGTAGAATTTTAAGTGTAAAGAATACTAACTTGTATTATTTTGACATTATGTATTGATCTTTTTTTAAGTTAACAAGTATTCTTATATTTTGTTTATTTATTTATGTTATAACTGTTAATATTCCTGAATTCAAATTTTTTTAAGTTAAAACAATTAATATTCTTATTTTGTTTAAATTACTAAAAGTTAGATAATAATAAGCAGTCTATTTTATAACTTAAGTAAAATCAATCTATTTTATAACTTAAGTTTAGAAATGAATCTGTTATAACGTTATAACTTAAGTAAAATCATTTAGTTTATAACTTAAGTTAAATAAACAATTCTTGAGTCTTTTATAACTTATAACTTAAGTTTAGAAATGAATCTGTTATAACGTTATAACTTAAGTAAAATCATTTAGTTTATAACTTAAGTTAAATAAACAATTCTTGAATCTTTTATAACTTAAGTAAGATCAATCTAATTTATAACTTAAGTTAAGACATCAATTCTTGAATTTGTTATTACTTAAGTAAAATTAAACTATAAGATAACATTTCTTGAATCTCTAATATCTTAAGAAAACAATTCTTGAATTTGTTACTTAAGGTTATCCAACTGTTATTTATTTTTTTATAATTTGTAAGTCTAAAATTTTATTCAAGTTACTCAGAAAACTTAAAAAATAAAAAACAACTCTTCATTAAGTTTTTGTAGTTCATAAATTATCAATTACTTAATATTTTTTTTCAACTTTAGTACTTAATATATATATGTGTATGCGCACATATACATCATGTACACCAATATATGTATGTGTATATGTATATACAATATATATGTATATGATATATCAACTTATAAAAGTTTTTAATTCATCAAGTCATAGATTTCGGGTTAATATCAGTTCAGGTCAACAACAGGTCGGGTCACTTAACAGGTCGGGTTTAAAGCAGGTTGGGTTCAAAACAGGTCGAGTCCATTTCAGGTCGGGTTCATTTCAGGTCGAGTAAAATCGGATATCGAATCAATTCAGTCGAGTAAACCTTAACAGGAAGATGAGAAAATCTCCATTTACATATGAAAATGGTAAATGAATGGGTAAGGAGGAAGAACAACGCCTAAATTATAATTGGAAACGTCACTTCTAATCAATTGGTTTAAAATATTATTTTATTAAATAAATTATTTTTTAATTAAATAAATTATTATTTTTAGTTTTGCCCCCATATGCGAGAGCTTTAAAATACTATTTTATTAAATATGTTATAATATAATAAGTGGTGGGGTCGGGGGTGCAGTGTGTTGTGGCCATCGCCTGGACAGGGCCACAACCGAGTAGATCGGCCTTATCTAGGCATGTGTCCCCATTTCAAACATTTCAATGTTTTAAGAAAAGTCCTTATTTTCACTGTTTTCTAGGCTAAGTAAAAAGTGTCCTGTTTTCAAGCATTTCAACATCTACTCGTATGATTCTTGTAATGTTTTTTTTTTCGCATATACGTAGGGGGTCGTCAGTCAGCCTATGGATGGGCTGGCCATCGGGTGCTTCTACACACCATCGAGGCGGCCCCTACCGCCCTAGTCGATGGTGTGGGTGGTCCTTTTGTAACCCGTCACTCGTTTTCTCCATTTCAATAAAATAAAACTATTTTTATTTTATTTTTGTACGGGGAAGCAGGGGGTCGACCGTGTGCATCCTCTATGCCCCACGATTTCGACCCTTGGGTGGGAAGGACCTCATCGTGGCTTGAGACTAAGGTGCTTGTTGCTTGATTTTGAGTAGACCCATCGAGGGGAAAGAGGGCTGACTTGGACAAGACGAGGCTTGTTCGAGTGCCGCACGACCTAGTGTTCGAGGGAACCCAGGGTCAAGAGAGCATGGCCGTGACATGTGGTATCAGAGCTAGGCTAGCGAACCTGATCGTGGATTTTGTCTAGTGAGCCTGGTCGTGGATTTTGGCTGGTGAAGCTTGGTCGGGAATTTCGAGGCGAACTTTGGGCATCATGGTAGCTCCACACCAAGCGCTACTATGTGTGAGTAAGTAGGCAGGGTCGAATGACGACCAGACCAAGCACTCTTTGGGTTGGAGTATGTAGGGTGGGGAGGCTACAACCGAGCTCTCCCATGTGGGGAGTAGGCAGGGTGGTCGAATCATACGCCAAGCGCTTCCAGTCGCGGATTAGGCAGGATGGTGTTATGTCACGCCAAGCGCTTCCACTCATAGAGTAGGCAGGGTGGTGTAACGTTACGCCAAGCGCTTCACAAAACGAAGTAGGCAGGGTGGCTTAGTTTCACGCCAAGCGCCCACGAGAGGGTAGGCAGGGTGGCTAAAAAGCTACGCCAAGCACTTCCGAACGTGAAGTAGGCAGGGTGACTAATCATGACGACGTTTGGTCGAGACTGTGTCAGAGGACACGTGTACGTGTTGGTGGATTTCGAGAGGTGGCGAGTGATAGCATGAGGATGCTTATCTTGGTAATTGTCGGGTAATCACTGCACAAGTGGTGACTGTCGATAAGCCCGATAATTGACTTTGCGCAGTGGCGCTTGTGATCGTGTGTTTGGGCACAGTGGTGTCCATATCTCAATGCAGAGACACTCATTATTCTTTAGCACAGTGGTGCTCAGTGATTTTGGCACAGAGGTGCCCGGTGAATGCATCACAGTGGTGCTCAGCGATTTTTGGCACAGAGGTGCCCATTGAAGGCAGCACAGTGGTGCTCTCTTGGTAATCAAGCACAAAGGTGCTCATTTGTGATGCGACGCGGCGGCATTTGTGTTTGAAGCACAGGGGTGCCCCTTTGTAATTGGCTTAAAGGCATCCAAATTACAATATAGAGCTTGGTGTTGCTCTCTTAACGCAGTGGCGTTTGCGATCTAGTAGCACGGTGGTGCTCAATTCGAATTGGCTTAAGGTGCCATTGGTTAAAGCACAGTGGTGCTCGTGGGTAATCGGTGGTATAGCAATGTTTGATTGCTACCTTGTGCAAGTGGCGTTTGCGATGTGTTGCACCGTGGTGCTTATGGTTGATTTGTGTGTTGTTTCAATGATTGCTTGTTTCCTTGGCGCTGTTGTGCATGTGATGTGTGATTTTGAGTTGTTTTCCTTCTTGAAGTGCATGATTGTTTGTTGATTGAGACATGTTTGTGTCTTGTTCTTTGTGAAGAACGATGCTATTCAAGTCATATCATGACGCTGGTGTTTGTTTGTATTCTCAGGATACAACGTTGCTTAAGTAATTTTTGAAATGGCTAGACAACAACGTCGTGAGTCGGTGGACCCTGCGAGATTTGAGGAGCTTGAAGCTGTTGTTGCTGCCATGAGGGCTCATATGATCCCGAACGATCGCATTCAAACTATTGAATAAGCTCAGCGAGAACTAAGGGATGATTTAAAGGAACTCGAGAATAGGGCCAATGCAGCCTTTGGGGAACTAAAGGATCGGTTGGAAGAGCTGAGAAGTGTTGTGAATTTGGTCAAGGTAGCTATGGGAAAACAAGCTACAGGTGGCGGGAGCCAAAGAGCTAAAGTCTCGGAACCTCAACGGTTTGAAGGGAACAGAGATGCCAAAGAACTTGAGAATTTCTTGTTTGACATGGAGCAGTACTTCCGAGCAATGGGTACCTCATCTGAAGAGGACAAAGTCTTCGTGGCTACAATGTATTTGGCTGGCGATGCAAAGTTGTGGTGGCGCTCTAGGTTTAGGGATGGGGTGTGCTCCATAAACACTTGGGGCGAGCTGAAGAAGGATTTAATGGGTTCATTTTTCCCCGAGAACGTGGAATATGTTGCGCGGAGGAAATTGCGAGAGCTACGTCACACTACATCTGTGCGTGACTATGTAAGAGATTTTGCTGCTTTGATGTTGGACATCAAGGATATGTCGGAGAACGACAAGATATTCTACTTCCTTGAGGGGCTCCAGTAGTGGGAAAGAACTGAGATCCAGAGAGATAGGCCAACTATGGTGGCTGCGGCAATGGCTTCTGCCGAACGTCTTAGCGACTACACTGATATTTCTCTAAAGCAGAAGGCCCCAGTGGGAAATGATAGTGGTGCCTACCGAGGTAATGGGAACAACAGTAATGGGAACCATGGGAATGGTCGCGACCCTGGTAATGGGTATTGGAATGGAATGGATTCAGGAAATGGCGAGAGGAGTCACAAGAGATTTGATAGGTCGGACAAACCATCATATTGGGGAAACAATGGAAGGCGCCAGGATGTTGACATCGCACAGGTGGGAGCAAACCCCAAGACGGGTCTGGATAATGGTGCATCCAGGCAAACCTTACGCTGCTTCCTTTGTAACGGGCCTCATCACATGGTAAACTGCCCGCACAAAGGCGCACTTAATGCTATAAGGACCATTACACCAGATGAGGACAAGGAGAGTCTACATGCGGAAGGCAATGAGGGAAGCCCGGCCAGGATGGGCTCTATTCGGTTCTTATATGCGCTTCGGTCGGAGCAAGGAAAGGCTGGATCGGAACTTGAGAGGGGCCTAATGTATGTGGACGTAACTCTAAACGGGAAAACTACCAAGGCTTTAGTGGACACAAGAGCAACTGATTCCTTCATCTCTCTAGAAGAAGCTGAGAGGTGCAACCTGAAAGTCACGGAGGGTGTGGGACGGATCAAAGTTGTGAACTCCGCGGCGGTAGCTATCGGTGGCGTTGCTAAAGGTGTGAAGTCGAAGATCGGGCCTTGGGAAGGGAGGATCAACTTTACTGTTACTCACATGGATGATTTTGATGTGGTGCTAGGTTTGGACTTCATGGTCTCTACTAATGCGGTCCCAGTCCCCTCTGCAAAGTGTATGATGTTTCAAGAAGGACGACTGGGGTGGTAGAAGTTGAGATACTCCTGAAAGGGCACAAGAAGTCGGTGAGGAAAGATCATGGAGGTGGCACTGTTGACGAGGGAGTCAACAAGTCAGGTGGGGGAGGATGTTGTGGCCACCGCCTGGACAGGGCCACAACCGAGTAGATCGGCCTTATCTAGGCATGTGTCCCCATATCAAACATTTCAATGTTTTAGGAAAAGTCCTTATTTTCATTGTTTTCTAGGCTAAGTAAAAAGTGTCATGTTTTCAAGCATTTCAACGTCTACTCGTAGGATTCTTGTAATGTTTTTTTCGCATATATGTAGGGGGTGGTCAGTCGGCCTATAGATGGGCTGGCCATCGGGTGCTTCTACACACCATCGAGGCGGCCCCTACCGCCCTAGTCGATGGTGTGGGTGGTCCTTTTGTAACCCGTCACTCGTTTTCTCTGTTTCAATAAAATAAAACTATTTTTATTTTTATTTTTTGTACGGGGAAGCAGGGGATCGACCGTGTGCATCCGCATGCCCCACGGTTTCGACCCTTGGGTGGGAAAGACCTCATCGTGGCTTGAGACTAAGGTGCTTGTTGCTTGATTTTGAGTAGACCCATCGAGGGAAAAGAGGGCTAACTTGGACACGACGAGGCTTGTTCGAGTGCCGCACGACCTAGTGATCGAGGGAACCGAGGGTCAAGAAGGCATGGCCGTGACACAGTGCACAATATTTAAGACATTGGGGGGCAAATCTATAATATATATATATATATATATATATATATATATTATAGTTTTAGGCGATCAGATTGCAGGTTTGATTTTTTTCTATTGTTTCGATTTCTTTTCTTTTTCTTTTTTATTGATAGGTTTAAATATATTGTTTCGTTTTGGTCACCGATTTTAAATTTTTTTGTTTAAGTTATTGACGTTATTGTTTTGTTTTATTTTGGTCACTAGGTCAGTAATCCCTCTTAATTTGAGGATGTATCAAGTTAACAAAAATGAATAATTTTTAATTTAATCCTTAAATTTTTATTTTTTTACCATCTTCAAACAAACTCAAACACAGTTGGTTTGGGAGCCTTTTGAATAGGTAATATGAAATTTCAAACATAGTGTTTCTTTCAATAAATGGTTCAAAAAACATTTTAGCTTAAAAAAATATAAGTTTTTGACAAATTCAATTGCCAGGCCGGTCGACGAAAATCAAAATTTTCAGCTTTCTGGTTCTAAATCCGATATTTGTTTTATGAAAACAAATAAAGTTCTGGTGAAGAGTAAGGTTAAATTGTTTTTAGGGCTTCTAAACTAGTCGAGACTAGTGGATGCAAATGTTGAGGAACCTTCAAACGGTCCAATTTCTTTAGCATGTGTTGTACTTAATATTTGTGCATTTAAATTTGAATCTCAACATCTTGTATTATTATACTAGACTTAGAATTAAACTATAATATGTTCCAAAAGATGTCCTTACCATTAATCATCATCCCCATTTCTTCCATCAAAAGAAACTCAAATTTTGGCATCAACAAACGCCCTTGTAATCTCAACACAAAGATGTGGATTGCTTGAAGCCAAATCTTCATATTTCTTTGGTGAAATTATGCTTTTCATGTTCCGCACGATGAAGCTCAGAGTTGTTTCGTTCAGCTTGAGATCAGTGTGAATTTTTTTCTTTAAAAATCACCATAAATCCACGAAGGAAACTTATTCTCTTTTTCAATTAGTCTTCAATATCGATTAATAGTTTCCTTCAGCTTGAGATCAGTGTGAATTGTTTTCATTGAAAAGCAAGATTGGAATTAACAGAATTATGGTGTATTTTGAACCATTTAATGAAAGAAACACTATGTTCGAAACTTTAGTTTTCGTCGACCGGGCAATTGGACTTGTAAAAAACGTATATATTTTCAAGCTCTTTTTTTGAACCATTTAATGAAAGAAACACTATGTTGAAAATTTCATATTATCTATCAAAAAGCTCCCAAACCAACTGTGTTTGAGCTTGTTTGAAGATGGTAAAAAAATAAAAGTTTAAGGATTAAATTAAAAAGTACTCATTTTTATTAACGTGACACATCATCAAGTTAATGGGGATTAATGACTCAATGACCAAAATAGAACAAAACGATAACGTAAGTGGCTTAAACAAAAAAAAAATCGGTGACCAAAGCGAAACAGACCGAAAACAAAAATAACGGAGACTAACGATCCAGTGATCAAAACATATAAGTTTTCAAACGTAAATAGCAAGAATAATTTTTTTTTAAATTTGGGTGACCAAATAGAACAAAACTTAAACAAAATGGGCCACTGCGAAGGTTACCCAAAATTTTATTAATATAATATTAGTTTCAGGCGCGTATGTCGATTGCCGGTGGTATATATTTGCCAACCCTTACCCCATAAACGGTAGTTTCCCATAGAGCAATTGTTTTCAGAGTTTGAGAAACCTTTGAAAGATGGTTTAGGGTTGAGATGGTCAAGATCGTCTTTTTCAAGAAATTAAAATTTTCCTTTTCAACTCTGAATTTCCTTTGCAAGAAGAAGAAGAAGAGGAGATTACATCATTAACATATAGGGTTTTATGTTTCGGCCAAAAGAAAGCGATGTTGAAACATATCTTGATCGGCCAATCGCAGTGGATTATAGCCCGGAGATGATGGAGCTGTTTCTGGAGATGTGGAGGTTCAATTGGTATTTCGATGAAGGGAATTACTTCATGTTCTTGAAGGTAATCTTAGTTTGATGTCGAACCTTTGAACATTCATTCAAGAGAATGTAAACAAGATTGGATCGATGGATTCAATTCGAATTAGAAGAAGTTTGAAACATGATAGTATTTTGAAGCTCGGACGTAAATCCCTTCGTCGAAATCCCAGTTGAAGCTCCCGAAACAACCGACCATCTCCGGGAACAATCACCGCGATGGGCCGACCAAGATCCGTTTCAAGATCGCTTTGATAAAAGAAGAGTGTATCTTTTTAATGAACACAGACGATGGAACGAAACAGGTTTGATAAATATATAGTTTCATATATAGTTTTAGGCTATCAGATTGCAGGTTTGATTTTTTTTTTCTATTGTTTCGTTTTTAAGATTAGGAATGGTGGGCTAACGTGCATTACTAGGGAGATTGATGTATTGTTTTTCTTTTCTTTTTTTATTTGTACAAATAGTACCTTGCATAGTTTTATTATACAAATGACTATAGTGTATACGTAGCGGTTATCCGTTCTTGGGATTAGAATATAAAAGTATATTCATCCAAAATAAATAAGTTAATTTCAAATTGACCATTAATAAATATATAATTTTTAGGAAAGGTGCATAATCTTTCCTAAATCTAGTTGAAACATTATTTTGAGTGCCTTGTTTTTTTTTATTGGATTGAGTGCCTTGTTTTTGTGGTACCTTCTATTTTCTTAATAAATCTAGGTGTCATCGTTAAAAATACATGTGTGAAAATGTGGATATGGTAAATTTCGGAGCAAACAAGAAAAAAAACCAAGGGTGAATCCCTAGACGAATTTAAAAGGTATATACAGAAGAAGAAAAATTCAGGGTAATGCCCTTAAAGTTTGCATCTTTTGTCATTTAACTCTCTATTCTTTTTATTTTGGTTTAAATATGCTCTCAACGTTTCAATTTGGTCCAAATATGCCCTTGTTGAATTTAAATTGTCAGTCAACTAACGGTCAACGGTTGATATTGACTAGACTTGCCACGTTTTAAGATCTGTTGACATGTCAACATTATATCTGTCGTGTATCGTCATCAGAATCGGCCACATGTCAGCATGATAGTCGGCCATGTGTTACTATAAAGAAGGGTATAACAATTTTTTTTTAAATATGACGTGGCATCAGCAGATCTTAACACGTGACAAGTCCAGTCAGCAATAATCGTTGACTGTCAGTTGACTGACAGTTTCCATCTAACGAGGGTATATTTGGACCAAATTAAAACGTTAGAAGCATATTTGAATCAAATAAAAACATTAAGGTGTATATTTTCACCAAATTGACAAAACATGCAAATATTGGATGCATCTTTTGTTATTTTGCCTATTGTGCCAACGCAGTTTTCCCCACAATTGGAATGGTAAAAACATTCTCTTCACTTTCAAACTCTAATAAGAGTTTTAGAACAGCTGCTTTATCATCACTTCTCCCTATTATTTCATCGTACTTATGTTGTTAGAGAAAAGTAAAACTAAACTCGACTCGAGAAAATATTATTTTATTAAATATGTTATAATTTTGATCTATAATAAGTGGCGGGGCCGGTGGCAGTGCACAGTATTTAAGACATTGGGGGCAAATCAATAATATATATATATAATATAAATTATAGTTTTAGGCTATCAGATTGCAGGTTTGATTTTTTTTCTCTATTGTTTTGTTTTGTTTTCTTTTTTAAATGATAGGTTTAAATATATTATTTCGTTTTGTTCGCCGATTTTAAATTTTTTTGTTTAAGCTACTTAAATTATCGTTTTATTCTATTTTGGTCAGTAGGTCAGTAATCCCTATTAATTTGATGATGTGTCAAATTAATAAAAATGAATAATTTTTAATTTAATCCTTAAACTTTTTTTTATCATATTCAAATAAGCTCAAACACAGTTGGTTTGGGAGCCTTTTGATAGGTAATATAAAATTTCCAACATAGTGTTTCTTTCATTAAATGGTTCAAAAAAGAGCTTGAAAAAATATAATTTTTTTTACAAGTCCAATTGCCCGGTCGACGAAAACCAAAGTTTCCAACATAGTGTTTCTTTCATTAAATGGTTCAAAATACGCCATAATTCTGTTAACTCCAATCTTGCTTTCCAAATATGATTTTATTTATGTTTCAAGAAACTATTAATCGATATTGAAGACTATTTGAAAAAGAGAATAAGTTTCCTTCGTGGATTTATGGTGGCTTTCAAGGAAAAATCCACACTGATATCAAGCTGAAGGAGACAACTCTGAGCTTCATCGTGCGAAATATGAAATGTAACAATCTCAAATGAGGCTAGTAAGATTTTAAGAATTTTTGGGAGATTTAATCTTCTTTTTCCCTAAAATAATAAGTTTTGGGACTTAATTGAATGAATTCAGGTTTGGGAAGCTTGATTTATAAGGAATTGATGACCAATTTGAAAATGGAATAAAGTTTGGAGACAAAAGTGTGAACTCCCCAACAATTAAATGGCTAAGAGTGTAATTTGACCTTTTTTTCTTTGAAGGATAATATATCTGCCAAGTTTAAGCGTTCGCAGAAAAAAAAAAAAGAGAAAGAAAAATGAAAGTGAGAAAGAAAGAAATAGGTAGAGATTCAATCTCAGATCTACCGAGATCCGACCGTTCATTTTCGACACCTCCACCACCATTTCGTTCATCATGTCGAGTCGAGTTCACCGGTACCAACGACATCATCATCGGAGTCACCGTTGGAGGGGGGTGTTTGTTTATCGTCGGAAAACTTAAAAGGTATGCAAGTATCTTGGTATTCGAAATGTCATGGGACATCCAGTCCGGATTCGAATGCGATCGAATGTAGTATCATGAGTCAACCGGTATAACTCGGAATTAAGGTAATACACTACTACCTCTTGTATGCTTTATGAGCATGTTGGTATGTGTTAATGCATGCATAAAAATGATGATAAATACTGTTAATTTTGCTCAAGTTAAATCGAATGTAGAAACGAGTATGATAAATTAAATAAGACCGAAATGCTCGAATGAGGCAGCTAATCTCCAATTCTGAGTGATAGTGTGAAATGTTTAAATGTGATAGATACCTGGACAGAAAATTTCGAATCACCCATAATTGTTAAAAGACCCAAAATGCCCTCGTTGACCAAAGTAATCAAAATAGCCCCGAATGTATCGGATATCGTGAAAAATTATAATGTAGAAATCTCTGAATGCCTGGTTGGATTAGACCTGGCAAACTTGACCCGAGAACCGAAACTCGAACCGAATTACCCGAACCTGGACCCGAACCGAAACCGAAAATCAACCCGAAATTGACTCGAAATCTGATACGAAATTTGATTCGAAACCCGAAATAAACCGAACCGAAACTGAACTGAATTTAGTTGAACTGAATAGACCCGAACCGAATAGACCTGAAATGACCCGAAACACAATAGACCCGAACTAAAACCGAACTGAAACCGAACTAAAACCGAAACCGAATCTGAACCGAAAATATCATACCCGAAATAACCGAAACCGAAATGACCCGAACCGAACCCGAACCGATTGACCGCTTTCCACCTCTAGGTTGGATACCCGATGAGCAAATAGAATTTCTGAGCTACCGTTTGCGTCTTGTTGGTATACATTACCAAAATGCCCGTGTATGATAAAATGATCATAATGCCCCTGGTAGGCTTAAATGACTAAATCACATATGATATGCCTAAACTCTCAGCGATCTTGATGTATCATCTCCTGACTATCTGGTTTGAACCGTTAGTACAAACCCCTCTTTTAATAGGGGCCTTGTTCCAAAGATCCGTACAACTATCAAAAGTTAATATGATATCTTCCGTAAATGTCAAGTATCTCCAAGGAAATAAACTATTCCACCTAGTGTGTTCCATGTGTCTACACAACTGTTTTTGCATACGGAGTTACATGTTATAATACCGATTATGTGCACATGATAGAATACTTGTACTCACATGAACATGACATGTTTATAATTAAACATGACCGTACTATATTTCTGATATATGCATATGCACATGATATGACCAACATGCTATATGGATGATATATTACTAAAAATACAGCTATTGATTAACCAAACCGTTGCATTAATTGTTACTGGGGTACTTGGGATAGAATATGAAGTGACCGTAGGTTCAGCTCTGATCCAGCTGGTAATTCCTTTACCGTTACAGGTTCCTATGCTTCGGCCAGGGTAATTCCTCACCGTTACCGTTACAGGTTCCTATGCTTCGGCCAGGGTAATTCCTCACCGTTACCGTTACAGGTTCCTATGCTTCGGCCAGGGTAATTCCTCACCGTTACCGTTACAGGTTCCTATGCTTCGGCTAGGGTAATACCTACCATACCGTACCGTACCATTCCTAAGATGAGGGTTGATAAAAGATTAAACCGTACCGTATTGTTACTTGAACTTTATGTTTTTGAACTGAAAATGTATATTATACTGTTGTTGTACATGTTTTACCTACACCGTTTGGAACACACTAGGAACCGAACTCTCTAATTCCACCTCCGTACATTAATAGCCTATAATTACCGTCTAATTCTTGATGATTGAATAAAGAACAAGTACCGTTATCCTCAAGTATAACGTTACCTGAAATATTGAAAAAGAAATGAAGACCGTTACTGCGTAAAGCATCATGAAAATGTTATGCCTACCATATATCTGCATGAGCTTATAGCATCTTTTGGTAGTTTTGTATTACTGAGCTTTTTCAAGCTCACGTTGTTTTTACCATCGCAGGTTAAAGGAATATATCATGATATAACGTTTGACATCAGTATTCGGAGTTCTCTCGGCGTTGCTTTTGGAGTACGGTACCAACACAGTTAGTGGGCATGCATATCATTATTGTTTTATGATAGCGTCCGTAAAATGTTTTCTGAAATCCTGTTATATGTTTAAATGCTTTCATGAAAGAGTATTTTCAACTAAAGTTACCGTTATAATCTAATATGTGTTTTTCAGAGAAAACGTTTTATGTGTATTTTTACCGTGGGTCGCTCCTGTGACCCTAATGTGGCTTCCTAGGATCCGTCATAACGCATAGGCGGGTCTAGGGGGTTACATTTAGTGGTATCAGAGCTTAGAGTTGCGTCTTTCTGGGTTGATCGGCCGATCGTCTGTCGTAAGGTGTCTGGTCTGTGCATGCCCTAGATCTTAACCGTACTCCATCAAGCCGAGACTCCGATGTCGAATCATTTACTGTGATAAGTGCAATTAACCGTTCTGTCCATAATAGCTTGATCTTTACTGGAAAGGAATATTGGTAATGTCTGTCTACGAATTGGATTAAATTGATGGATTTGAATCTGGATAGAGAACCTGAGATGGTTTATGCATGTGAAATAGAAGATCTGAAACAGATTAAGAATAAATGTTTGATCGAACGAGGAAACCGATATAAGATTACAAGTAAAGTAGCTCGGTGATAATGAGTGTGATTGAGAATGTTCTGACAAAAATTTGATAAAAGTATTACGAATTTAAAAGAAAAGTGTCTGTGAGATCGGTGGAAGTATAGATTATGTGGTGGCTCTGTTATGCACGAAGGAAACAATTATCGGAGTATTTTAATGAATGTAAGAGATATTCGTTTAAAACCTTTGTTATACTTGTCTGGTATGAAGAAAGACATTTTGGGGAAAAGTGACGCAATGTACCGTTATGTGTATCATACTTATGGAATTTTATTGTTTACACCTTGATTTTGGAAGACTCTCTTTGGGGCCTTGAATACTTGTCTAAGCTACAGTTACAGTCGTTCATCCGCAAACCGTTAGTTAATTCGTATGAGTTATGTCTATTATAGAAAATACGCAATGGGTCGTATGAGTGACCTCTGTAATAGTAGGAAAGGTTTTCTATCCCCGACCGAGTCTGTTTAAAATAAAAGTTATGAGACAAATATTTTCTTGGCACCGTACAAGATTCCGTATGGGTGCAATTACCGTATTCTGATAAACAGGTCTGAGATGAATTTGAATATAAAGTTACTTCGCGTGATTAAGGATATAACCGTCTGTGAGACACGAGGAATAACCATAATCTGATGGACAAGTTTCAGCGGGTAAAAAAAAAACGGAATTACAGTTTTGCTTTGATCCAACTCTTGTAAATTTCGAGGACGAAATTTCTTTTAAGGGGGAGAGAATTGTAACAATCTCAAATGAGGCTAGTAAGATTTTAAGAATTTTTGGGAGATTTAATCTTCTTTTTCCCTAAAATAATAAGTTTTGGGACTTAATTGAATGAATTCAGGTTTGGGAAGCTTGATTTATAAGGAATTGATGACCAATTTGAAAATGGAATAAAGTTTGGAGACAAAAGTGTGAACTCCCCAACAATTAAATGGCTAAGAGTGTAATTTGACCTTTTTTTCTTTGAAGGATAATATATCTGCCAAGTTTAAGCGTTCGCAGAAAAAAAAAAGAGAAAGAAAAATGAAAGTGAGAAAGAAAGAAATAGGTAGAGATTCAATCTCAGATCTACCGAGATCCGACCGTTCATTTTCGACACCTCCACCACCATTTCGTTCATCATGTCGAGTCGAGTTCACCGGTACCAACGACATCATCATCGGAGTCACCGTTGGAGGGGGTGTTTGTTTATCGTCGGAAAACTTAAAAGGTATGCAAGTATCTTGGTATTCGAAATGTCATGGGACATCCAGTCCGGATTCGAATGCGATCGAATGTAGTATCATGAGTCAACCGGTATAACTCGGAATTAAGGTAATACACTACTACCTCTTGTATGCTTTATGAGCATGTTGGTATGTGTTAATGCATGCATAAAAATGATGATAAATACTGTTAATTTTGCTCAAGTTAAATCGAATGTAGAAACGAGTATGATAAATTAAATAAGACCGAAATGCTCGAATGAGGCAGCTAATCTCCAATTCTGAGTGATAGTGTGAAATGTTTAAATGTGATAGATACCTGGACAGAAAATTTCGAATCACCCATAATTGTTAAAAGACCCAAAATGCCCTCGTTGACCAAAGTAATCAAAATAGCCCCGAATGTATCGGATATCGTGAAAAATTATAATGTAGAAATCTCTGAATGCCTGGTTGGATTAGACCTGGCAAACTTGACCCGAGAACCGAAACTCGAACCGAATTACCCGAACCTGGACCCGAACCGAAACCGAAAATCAACCCGAAATTGACTCGAAATCTGATACGAAATTTGATTCGAAACCCGAAATAAACCGAACCGAAACTGAACTGAATTTAGTTGAACTGAATAGACCCGAACCGAATAGACCTGAAATGACCCGAAACACAATAGACCCGAACTAAAACCGAACCGAAACCGAACTAAAACCGAAACCGAATCTGAACCGAAAATATCAGACCCGAAATAACCGAAACCGAAATGACCCGAACCGAACCCGAACCGATTGACCGCTTTCCACCTCTAGGTTGGATACCCGATGAGCAAATAGAATTTCTGAGCTACCGTTTGCGTCTTGTTGGTATACATTACCAAAATGCCCGTGTATGATAAAATGATCATAATGCCCCTGGTAGGCTTAAATGACTAAATCACATATGATATGCCTAAACTCTCAGCGATCTTGATGTATCATCTCCTGACTATCTGGTTTGAACCGTTAGTACAAACCCCTCTTTTAATAGGGGCCTTGTTCCAAAGATCCGTACAACTATCAAAAGTTAATATGATATCTTCCGTAAATGTCAAGTATCTCCAAGGAAATAAACTATTCCACCTAGTGTGTTCCATGTGTCTACACAACTGTTTTTGCATACGGAGTTACATGTTATAATACCGATTATGTGCACATGATAGAATACTTGTACTCACATGAACATGACATGTTTATAATTAAACATGACCGTACTATATTTCTGATATATGCATATGCACATGATATGACCAACATGCTATATGGATGATATATTACTAAAAATACAGCTATTGATTAACCAAACCGTTGCATTAATTGTTA
This sequence comes from Hibiscus trionum, assembly GCA_030270665.1. NCBI lineage: Eukaryota > Viridiplantae > Streptophyta > Magnoliopsida > Malvales > Malvaceae > Hibiscus > Hibiscus trionum. Next base: position 6,899,093 of record BSYR01000016.1, read on the forward strand.
CTGGGGTACTTGGGATAGAATATGAAGTGACCGTAGGTTCAGCTCTGATCCAGCTGGTAATTCCTTTATCGTTACAGGTTCCTATGCTTCGGCCAGGGTAATTCCTCACCGTTACCGTTACAGGTTCCTATGCTTCGGCCAGGGTAATTCCTCACCGTTACCGTTACAGGTTCCTATGCTTCGGCCAGGGTAATTCCTCACCGTTACCGTTACAGGTTCCTATGCTTCGGCTAGGGTAATACCTACCATACCGTACCGTACCATTCCTAAGATGAGGGTTGATAAAAGATTAAACCGTACCGTATTGTTACTTGAACTTTATGTTTTTGAACTGAAAATGTATATTATACTGTTGTTGTACATGTTTTACCTACACCGTTTGGAACACACTAGGAACCGAACTCTCTAATTCCACCTCCGTACATTAATAGCCTATAATTACCGTCTAATTCTTGATGATTGAATAAAGAACAAGTACCGTTATCCTCAAGTATAACGTTACCTGAAATATTGAAAAAGAAATGAAGACCGTTACTGCGTAAAGCATCATGAAAATGTTATGCCTACCATATATCTGCATGAGCTTATAGCATCTTTTGGTAGTTTTGTATTACTGAGCTTTTTCAAGCTCACGTTGTTTTTACCATCGCAGGTTAAAGGAATATATCATGATATAACGTTTGACATCAGTATTCGGAGTTCTCTCGGCGTTGCTTTTGGAGTACGGTACCAACACAGTTAGTGGGCATGCATATCATTATTGTTTTATGATAGCGTCCGTAAAATGTTTTCTGAAATCCTGTTATATGTTTAAATGCTTTCATGAAAGAGTATTTTCAACTAAAGTTACCGTTATAATCTAATATGTGTTTTTCAGAGAAAACGTTTTATGTGTATTTTTACCGTGGGTCGCTCCTGTGACCCTAATGTGGCTTCCTAGGATCCGTCATAACGCATAGGCGGGTCTAGGGGGTTACATGAAAAGCTTAGTTTCATCAAAGAAATATGAAGATTTGGCTTCCAGCAATCCACATCTTTGTGTTGAGATTACAAGGGCGTTTGTTGATGCCAAAATTTGAGCTTCTTTTGATGGAAGAAATGGAGATGATGATTAATGGTAAGGACATCTTTTAGAACAATTTATAGTTTAATCCTAAGTCTAGTATAATAATACAAGAATTATAGATTCAAATTTAAATGTACAAATGTTAAGTACAACAAATGCTAAAGAAATTGTACCGTTTGAAGGTTCCTCAACATTTGCATCCACTAGTCTCGACTAGTTCAGAAGCCCCAAAAATAATTTAACTCTACTCTTCACCAGAATTTTATTTGTTTCCATAAAACAGATATCGGATTTAGAATCAGAAAGCTAAAAACTTTGGTTTTCGTCGACCGGCCTGACAGTTGAACTTGTCAATAACTTATATATTTTCAAGCTAAAATGTTTTTTGAATCATTTATTGAAAGAAACACTATGTTTGAAATTTCATATTACCCATCAAAATGCTCCCAAACCAACTGTGTTTGAGTTTATTTGAAGATGGTGAAAAAAAAAAAGTTTAAAATTTTAAGGAATAAATTAAAAAAATCTCATTTTTATTAACGTGACACGTTATCAAGTTGATGGGGATTAATCGCCCAGTGACCAAAATAGAATAAAACGATAACGTAAGTGGCTTAAACAAAAAAAATTAAAATCGGTGACCAAAATGAAATAGACCGAAAACAAAAATAACATAGAGTAACAGTCTAGTGACCAAAACAGAAACATAGTCAAACGTAAGTGGCAAGCATAATTTTTTTCAATTTAGGTGACCAAAATAGAACAAAACCTAAACAAAATGGACCACGAGTAAAGATTACCTAAACATTTATTAATGTAATATTAGTTTCAGGCAACAGGGGATAGTAAGCGCCACGCCCCAACCTTAACTGTGACAACTGGAACTCTTCGTTCCAACTGGGACAGGCCATCCCGCTAAATCAGAGCAGTAGAAACGGACGTGCGCGGCCATGATCGTCACCAGAAGATGACGCGGACGGTGGAAGGCTAAACGGACGTCAAGACTCCGGTGGACCCAAAGGCCGAGAAACTAGCGATTAACCCATCTCTTACCCACGACCGTCGGACCCCAACCTAACGCACCCCACGGAGACACAGGAGACCGCCGATGTTGCTTGGTGGGAATGCTGCCACCGTCCAAGGCAAGCACTCGAGTCAAGAAACCAGAGGCGTGATGGATACTGAGGTTGAAGAACCTAGGGTTCGTGCTGAAGAAGATAGAAATTTTCGCCATCATAAGATTTGAAAGAGTGATTATAGTGGATAATTTATATTTTCAGAATATGAACTCGGTTACAATGTTTTTGGGGCTTTTTTTTATATCACTCCCCCTCCATTACAATGGTTGTTTTCAGTTTATATTCTCTTTGTAGTGCACAGTATTTAAGATATTGGGGGCCAATGTATAATATATATATATATATATATATTTTAGGCGATCAGATTGCAGGTTTGATTTTTTTTCTATTGTTTCGTTTTTTTTTCTTTTTTTATTGATAGGTTTAAATATATTGTTTCGTTTTGGTCACTATTTTAATTTTTTTTAAGTTATTGATATTATTGTTTTGTTCTATTTTAGTCACTAGGTCAGTAATCCTTCTTAATTTGATGATGTATCAAGTTAATAAAAATAATAAATTTTAATTTAATCCTTGAAATTTTTATTTTTTTATCATCTTCAAACAAACTCAAACACAGTTGGTTTGGGAGCCTTTTTAATAGGTAATATTAAATTTCAAACATAGTGTTTCTTTTAATAAATGGATAAGTTTCAGGCGCGTGTCTCGATTGCCGGTGTGGTATATATTTGCCAACCCTTACCCCATAAACGGCAGTTTCCCATAGAGTTTGATAAACCTTTGAAAGATGGTTTAGGGTTGAGATGGTCAAGATCGTCTTTTTCAAGAAATTAAAATTTTCCTTTTCAACTCTGAATTTCCTTTGCAAGAAGAAGAAGAGGAGGAGATTACATCATTAACATATAGGGTTTTATGTTTCGGCCAAAAGAAAGCGATGTTGAAACATATCTTGATCGGCCAATCGCAGTGGATTATAGCCCTGAGATGATGGAGCTGTTTCTGGAGATGTGGAGGTTCAATTGGTATTTCGATGAAGGGAATTACTTCATGTTCTTGAAGGTAATCTTAGTTTGATGTCGAACCTTTGAACATTCATTCAAGAGAATGTAAACAAGATTGGATCGATGGATTCAATTCGAATTAGAAGAAGTTTGAAACGTGATAGTATTTTGAAGCTCGGACGTAAATCCCTTCGTCGAAATCCCAGTTGAAGCTCCCGAAACAACCGACCATCTCCGGGCACAATCACCGCGATGGGCCGACCAAGATCCGTTTCAAGATCGCTTTGATAAAAGAAGAGTATATCTTTTTAATGAACACAGACGATGGAACGAAACAGGTTTGATAAATATATAGTTTCATATATAGTTTTAGGCTATCAGATTGCAGGTTTGATTTTTTTACTATTGTTTCGTTTTTTTTTTATCTTTTTTTATTGATAGGTTTAAATATTAAAACATAAAAATTATTTGATTTTATAAATGAGAATGATCTAGGAATTTTTAATTAAAGACGTGAATATATTTGTGTTGGAGACAATCATACTTTGAATTGTTCCTCATCTTTAGAATCCTCCAATAGCTAGCTTGAGTTAAAAACAAATAGTTTGTGTGTTCAGTCTGCGTTTCTCGAATATTAAAATTATTTTAATTAAAATTATATCAAAACTTCTCCTTTATTTAAATTAATTGAATTTATTTAAGAACATGAATGATTATATTCATTGAGGCATAAATAATCAGGATTCAGGAATGATCTTTTAAACAGAGATTTCTGCGTTCGATTGTGAAGAAATTAACATGAAATTGTTCTTCTCCTTTAAAAATTTAACGGTTGTTGACGTTGCAGTTAATATAAATCGATATAATAATAAAATTAGCCCTCAAATTCTACACCTATTTTAATTTGACCCTAATTCTAAAAATTAACCCACATAGTTTTAATCATCTATCAATTTAGTCCATGTTCTTTTCTATTTCTCACCCCTTTAGTTCTTCAATTCAAACCAGTTACACTGAAAAGGCTACTACCACTAAACAACCACGGTCAAAGCTTAATGCATTAAACAAGTAATGTAACTAAAACAAGAACTGAAAAGCTTCTTCTAATCAAACAAACCGACTCTCATATCATCATTGCTCTCCTCCTCATGTTCTTCCTGCAAAATTACCAAAAAACATCACATATCAGAACAAGTGGTGACAAATGAAATGCATCTGCTTATTCATTTGTTATTTATAGTCCAACCTTCTACTTTTCCTCTCCAGGAGCCGGAGCGGGGGCACCGTCTCCACCAAATGCAGCAACAGGTGCAGCAGCAATCGGAGCACCACCGCCACCGGCATCAACATTGGTTATAAGATTCTCTATACCACAGTTCTCGAAAAGCTTAGCAAATAAACTCGGCCAATAAGATTCAATCGAAAAATTTGCAGCTTTAAATAAAGTCACAATCTTCTCAGCCTATTAGCAAATGTTAAAGAAAACTAACAAAAACCTAAATTCCCAAAACTAAGAGTAATTCATTATTTCAATAACACTAATAAAAAAATACAAATAAGAAAAAAATTCAAATAATAAATCGTAGATTAATCATAAACAAAATAAATGCATAGAGGATACGGTGATGGGGATACCACCGTCATGGAGAATCAAAGCAGCGTAAGAGTAAGCAGCTTCACTAATCAAAGACATGGTTTCAACTGTGAATTAAAACACAGTTCGTATAAGATTTAGCAAAAACACAATCAGAACCATAAATTAAAACAAAATTGTATGAAAACTTGGGATGAATATAAGTTACCTGAGAGAGAAATTTTTTGAGTATGCGCAGAAGTGGAGCGGCCGCTCTTCGAAGTTCAGGGAAAAGTGGTAGTAGCCTTTTCAATCCATGTAACTGGTTTAAATTGAAGAATTAAAGGAGAGGAGAAATAAAAAAAAGAAGATGGACTAAATTGATCGATTATTAAAATTATGTGGGTTAATTTTTTAAAATTAAGGTCAAATTAAAATAAGTGTAGAACTTGAGGGCTAATTATGTTATTATATTTATTTATATTAACTGCAACGTCAGCATCTGTTAAATTTTTAATGACGTTGGACTGATTTGTTACTTTTTTTTAAGTCGAGGAACTAGTTTGTAACTTTTGATAGTCGGAGGATGCAAAAGATAATTGAAGTATAGTCGAAGGCTGTTTATGTAGTTTACCCTTTATTTATTTAATATCAATATACTCCATTTGTCTCAAAAAAAAATTGTCCATTTTGTGTTTTAAAAGTGTCACATTTAAATTATTTTACAACACATCTCTTACACAAACATTTCTTCCTAAAACTACGTGAAAATCAACAAAAGACAAGATTTGTGGGATAAAGGGAGTAATATAATTATATTATTTTAACAAAAAATATTAATTATTAAAATATTTAAGATATATGTATTAATAGTTTTCAAAATATAATATTATACTTAATATTTTTTTGGTAATATGCATGTTCGTCTAACGATCCAAATGGTAATAAAAAGATAGCTAGAGTGTGTTAGAGTATAGTTTGCTTACCAAAGTGTAAGGGCGGAGCATGTGTGGTGAATTTGCAAGCGAATAACAGGGCTCTTTTAGCCAAATGGGGCTGGCGTTTTGCAAATGAAAAATCTGCATTATGGAGGCAGATTATAAAATAGAAATATGGCAGCTCGCGTTGGGAATGGTTCTTGAGCACCAAAAACATGAAACATATGTCGGTAATGTGGAGATGGATTGTGAATAATTGGAAGAAAGAAGACACAAGTAAATGGATGGACTTTGAAGCCTTTAGGTGGCAATTGGGGATGGTAGAACTGCCGTATTTTGGGAGGATGTCTGGGTTGGAGATAAACCTTTACGAACTCTATTTCCTAGAGTGTTTAGACTTGCAAAGTTCAAAGGGTCCGCAGTGGCTGATATGGTAGGGAATCTAAATCAGATGACATGGAATTTTGAATTTACAAGACCATTGTTGGATCGAGAAAAGAAGATGCTAGGAGACCTTAGGAAGCACATATCCAATATCAAACTAGTGGTGGATGTCTCGAATAAACTGTTATGGATACATGATAAGATGGGATCTTTCTCGGTTAAAAAATCGTCGCAATTAATGGTTAATGCGGAGATTGAAGAATCAGACTTCGATTTTGGAAGAATTTGGAAACTCAAAGTCCCACCGAAGGTTAAAAGCTTTTTGTGGATGTTAAAGTTGGATCGCGTTCCAACCAAAGACTTCTTGAGAAAAAGGGGAGTGGAGGTTTACATCGAAGCCTTTGGTTGATTACGGTTGCAGCAGCGATTTGGAGCATATGGATGGCTCGTAATGACATGGTATTTAGCAAGAAGACATTGACTTTAAAGGATCTCCTTTTCAACTCAAAACTAAGGGCATTAATTTGGGTGAAAGCAGCTAATAATGACATGGTAACATATTCTGATGAGTGGTGGGAGAACCCCTTGAAGTTTTTGTTGGCTAGTGGAAATTTAAATCACAACAGGGCACTTTTGTTGAATGGAATTATGAAATCCTATGTAAATGGATGCGTAGCAAATGGATTAATTGGCTTTGGTGGTGTTCTATGTACGGTCGAGGGGACAATCCGAGCTTTGTTCTCAGGAAAAGAGGATGGTGTAGGTGTTGAATTGTCGGTAATAACTGCGATAAAAACTGCTCTTGAAGTTTTTAGTGAAGCTGGATGGAGTGGGAGAGCTGGTCTAATAATAGAAAATAGTTCGACTGTTGTGATTAATTGGGTGAACAATCCTTCTTTGAGACCGTGAAGATGGTGGTTGATGTTCGCTGATGTGGATACTCTCTGCAGCAAGATTGGTTTGGTCCAGTTTGTTCATGGTTATAGCATCTCCAAAGATATGGCGGGCCGGTTTGCTAAGAAAGTGTTAAGCAGACAATAAATATTCAAAGCTTGGTGGTGAGAGTTGACAGAGGGGCATGCGAAATTGACCTTCTAAGGGTTTTTGGTAGTGAAGTATAGTATGGATGATGGCGAAAGAAAAGTGGCGCTTCCAGTTTACTTAGATGTATATCTTTGATTAAGTGAGCTGTGTTATGTATTGGAAATTGGTGTCATAGTTTTGTTTAGCCCTATTTTATTGTACCCCTGCATGTGTAGTACTCTTTTCCCCCATTTAGGCTTAGGGGGGTTATAATGAGGCTCACATGTCGGGTTCTAATTTTTCAATAAAATTAATTTGCTGAGCAAAAAAACATATATTGTATTTTGTACTTTATATTACAAATGGCCACTTGGTTTAGTGACAAACTCACGCCACTTACACCTAAGGGAAACTGGGTTTGATTCCCAGCAAGGCAAAACAACTCTTTGTTTTATTTTCCTCATCCAATCAGGTTGTAGGAGGAAAATAAATTTATTAAATAAATAATAATAATTAAATTCCTCAAATAAGGTGATAACACGTCTCGGCACCTAATTGAGTGATTAATTTATTTAATTAAATTGAAATTAGGATTAAATTGATATAATATGTAACTAATAGGGACCAAATGTGTAATTATATAAATTTCTCTTTAACAGCCACGTCACCATTTAATGAAATTTAACTTCGAGTGACCAAAAGTTTATATATCCAAAACGTAAGTGGCCTTATCGATCGAATTTGAAAATCAATGACCAAAATTGTACTAGGTGAAAACATAAGTGACTATTACAGTATTTTACCCTTGATTTTTTAATAATGAGTATTATTATTTTGGGTAAACTACATAAATAGTCCTTGGACTATATAATGTTTTTTTGTTGAGTCCCTCGACAATGAAAAGTCAAAATGGTCCCCCAACTTATAAAACTAACTAGTTGGTCTAGTGTCATTAAAAATTTAACGGCTAATAACGTGACAGTTAACAAAAATTAGCATAATAACACATTTAGTCCTTCTAATTTACACATTCAATCAATTTAGTCCTAATTCAAAAAAATTCAATAAATCAAGTCCTCTTTATTTACTCATTCTATCAATTTAACCATCCACTCTGATAACGGCTTCCCGATATAAACAGAAATGAACGATTAATGACGGAAGGGTCGCCAGACATAATGGAGGTCGAAAAAAGGGTTGTCGGAGCAGGGATACAGTGCCAGAGTGGAGCGTTAAATTGATAGAATGAGTAAATAAAGATGACTAAATTTATTGAATTTTTGAATTATGACTAAATTGATTGAATCTGTAAATATAGAGGACTAAATGTGTTATTATGCCAATTTTTGTTAAACTGGTACGTCATCGACCGTTAAATTTTTAAAGTCATCTGACCAACTGAAAAATGATTTATATCATAATCCAAACACTGGAAAATAGTTTTTAGAAATGGTTATCTCTTATCTTTTATTATAATAAATAAAACTTCTATATACATGGAATCTAAGAGTTAAAAAATTGTTAATAATAGGTGATCTAAATTCGAGCTCCAAGTGAGTGAATTTAATCAAATTCAAAATCATACTACTTTTAATTGAATTAGATTGTTAAAAAATTATATAAATTTTATTTGAATATTGAATTTTTTTATTTTTCCAGCCACGTGTCGCAATATCTGGTGGTATATAATTGCCAACCCCATAAACGGCCATAACCCGTAAAGCAATTGTTCTCAGAGTTTGACAAACCCTTGAAAGATGGTTTAGGGTTGAGGTGATCAAGAAGTTAACAGTTTCCTTTTCAACTCTGAGTTGCCTTTGCAAGAAAAAGAAGAAGAAGATACCACCAATCCACCATTAACATATAGGGTTGTATGATTCGGCCATGAATTTCGGGTCTAAACTACGTTCATTCCTCACCAAATTACGTTGATGCAAGAAGCTCCAGTACTACTACTACTTGCGTTACCAACGCGTCCCCCAACATCATCTCTCCGATGGGGATAACAGTGATGGCGTCGGCAGAGCTCCGACAATATACCTCTTAAAATATTATTATATGTTTTCATAATATTAAATTAAAAATATATATTCTCTAAATCTAGCGGCAAGTCTTGTACAATTATTTTTGTTGGCTGATGGCAGCACCGATTTTAATACTGGTTGTTGATTATCAATGTTCATTATTTTTGTTGTTTTCTCATGTTTTTTTAGTTTTTTCAATTTTTAATAAGAACATATTGTCACAGGGTCATTACCCTCTTCCCAAAAGATATGTTTGATAGGATGTGTAGCGCCACCGTTTATATATCCCAAGACTTCCCTTTTCCTTTTCGATGTGGGATTAATGACCTCGCCTCTTTTCAAACATGACATTATCCCCCACTCAACCTCGTGACGCCCTCGTCACGAGCTTCCGCTCTCGTGATTGGTCAATTGTCACGGTTGTCTACCCTGCCTACTCTGCTCACGGGCGCTCGGCGTGAAATCAGGCAGTCAAAGGGTTGCTCTGATACCACTTGTCACGCCCCTAGAGTTTCACACCGTCGGGCACGTGCGGCCTTAAACGCTTTGACGTTACTTGATCAATTCTTGTGCCTAAGTCAGCCTTAACCACGTCTTGCAAATACTCTTGCTCACAACGGCTTGAATAAGCCCTAAGGCTTCGATGGATGCTGAAGCTCTTTAAGCACTAAGGACAACTGAAAAAACAACTGAAAAAACAAAAATTGATCAAGAGAACTAAGAACAACTGAAAAAACAAGCAAGCTAGAGTAAATGCCTCGGAGTCTTATTACTCTCTCTCAAATGAGAGGATGAATGGAATGAATCGAGTGATTACAAATGAGGGGAGGAGCTCTCTATTTATAGTTGAGCTCACTCATGATCAATGGTCTGGATCGAATTACATGGATGGCCAAGATTAGCCTGCTATCTTTACAAGATACACTAAGGAAATAATATCAAATCCCTGCCTAATTACATCAATTGGTAGGTTTCTTTCCTTGGATAGCTGATCACGCTCAATATGACAAGATTCTCCCACAATCCCTTTTGACTTGTTGTCTCTTGCCTTTTCTGAAAAGTTGTTGTGATCGGGCTCTCTAGCATTCTCCAAGTGTTGGGCCAAGTCTTGTGAACTTGACAAGTCTGGTGGTCCACACTCAACCACTTGGGCGGATTCATACGCCACTGTCCCTGGTCGGGCCAAGTCTGGTGATCTTGACAAGCCCGATGTCTCGCATGGAACAAATCCTTCGGATACTTGTGCCCTTGTCTCGACTTGGGCCAAGTCTGGTCGCCTTGGCAAGCTTGTTGCCTCATTTCAAATCCCTCTGTCGGATACTCGCGCCACTGCCTCGGACTAAGGAATTTGGGCCGTGACAATATGCTCTTGTAGTACGATTTTCCTATACGTTTTGGCACGATTTTCTACCTTAGCAATCTCTTGGTGCTCGTACAAAGATTTTCGCGGGTGCTTGTTTTCTGATTTGGTTTTGTCGGTGGTGATAGAAAGTTTGATCCCTTTTGATGGTTGTTTGCTGATGTAATTAGAATTGTGCAAGGAAACAATCTGGTTGATAGTCTGGTTTACTCACCACTTTTTTCACCTCGTAAAGTGTCTCATTTTGATAGAGAAAAGGGAGATTCATAGAGTTTTCGGAATTCTTTGACAATACATATATTAAGGGTTGCTTTTCTTTGTACATTTGTGTTTCGTGCTTTATTTTTTGTGTGACTTATGTCAACCTTGTACCTTTGGGTTTTATGTTTTATTTTTGTATGAGTTTTTGGTGGATATAAACCTATTTTTCTCTTTTATAGGTGTATTGCATTTTTATAATACCTTCTTTCAATAAAATCTAGTTATCATTGTTAAAAAAAAGTCCGGAAATGCGCATATGGATATTGGATAATTTCAGAACTTGTGGTGAATGCAAACAAGAAAACAACCAAGGGTGAATCCCTAGACGATATTAAAAGGCACACACAATTCAACCAGATATACAGTAGAAAAATGGCCAAATAATCCCAAAAAAGTGAGTCTTCCATCTCATCTCAAACAAGAATGCAACGTAAGTTGCCACATTTTACTTACTACCAAAATAACTGCGGTCCAGTACAAGCTACAAATTAAAAGAATCTGCAATATATGCGGATTTTCACAAAAACAATGGTTTCACCATCATGGTGATCCAATCAACTCAAAACTGACGACGTTTTCAGGATCGTTCCAGTGCATATAATGATCCACTGGCCCTGGACTAGGTGGAGCAGAGTCAAGTTTTGTTGACATCTTATGCCTCGGAGGAGACCAATCTTCGATCAGCAGGTCCGTCAGCTCTTTAGCTTCATCGTACCTTGAAGGACTCATGGGCTGCTGTAACACAAGTATTAATCAATAAGACAATCAGAATATGCCAAAGCTAGTCGATGCTAAAACTGACCACTTCGCTAAGATAATCTGTATGCATATAAACAACTACTAAATGGGAGGAAATAAATGAATCTGACCATCTCCTTTGGAATATAAGTTCCCTTTGCAGGTGCAGGCGCTTTGGAGAAATCTGAACAACATTCACAGAAATGTAAGTATTCAGCCAGAAACTAAATCATAAAGGCATCCGAAAATGCAACAGCAATTTTATTTACCTTCTAATCCAAGTAAATGCAAAAATTCCTTCGTGCTTATAGCTTTTTTCTGAGCTTTGATACATTCATCATGATTGTGCAGAAACCCTTCCTTCACAATATCTTCAGGTTCACTAGGATTCTCTGCCAAAATGGTTAACTTCGAAGTTTGATTCTTCTTTGATGTCTCCTTCAAGCATGGCTTACCCGAGTTTGAAATGTCAGAAAGAGCTTTCCGGCCACCAACTTGCCCTTTCTCTGAGGCTTTGAAGACACTCTTCTTCTTGCTTGAATCATGTGCAAGTTTTGAGACAGCAGTCTCCTTCTCAGTGAATGAAAGAATTTTAGAGTTCTCCTTTTTCGATGTCTGGATTAGCATCCGGTTAACCGAGTTTGATAAATCACCAAGTGGTTTCCTTCCACCAATACCACCTTTCCTCGGTGCAGTAGCCATATTTCCCTTGCCCGCAACAGAAGCACCTGGAGATTGCACTTTCAGTTATCAAACACAACTTAAAAACAACTAAAAACAGAACAGAAAGTGTTGGGAATAGTACCATTGTAGTGAACATCTACATTCTGATCTCGAATCAAACCAACAGTATGTGATGCCATCGAAGCAAATTACCGATAGATACAAATCCTCTTATTATACCTGTGAGATGTGGAGTGCTCCAAAGGAGAAGAAAATTCAAGGTCTAGGAATATAAGAGGTGTGAAACTCAAGCAACATCGAGTTCACATACAAGATCAACAAAAATACTGTATGAAGAGACACGGGAACATCAAATGTGTAATGGGAGAGAAAACACACAAAATCCTGCGACGTAATCTACTACTAGAACTGTTTAAGGTAGTTAGGTACCCTTGACTGATACTCTGTCGGACAAATATCCATTTCCGGACACTCACCAGAATCCAAGTAACATACATGTTGAATAAAATAGTGTAATTACAGCACAAAACCCTATCATACAACTACACAAACTAAAGAAAAACACCACAACCAGATAATAATCATCAGCAAAGAGTGCTGGTTTAGTCCGAAAGAACGTGAAAATAAAAGAATCTCAAATTGTTTAATAAAACCCCCCAAAGATTTAATTTCTTCGATAGTTCCAAAGGAAAGCTAATTCAAACAAGTTCGAACTTATTTTAGTAATTTCATTTTCCTATACTATTTTTCGCTTCCGAAAATTATACAAACCCTAGGTCATTAAATCCCCAAAGAACCAGAAAGGGAGAGAGAGAGAGAGAGAAAACTACGCGATAGAAAACTTCCGGGCCAATCTTGAATTTTCCTCTTCAATACCCAGAATTTCTCAACAACCAAACAGACTTGAATCGAATTTATAATTTTCCATTTCGATATATTTCACCAGCCTTTTTTCATTTCAACCCTAGGTTGAAAAAAAAGGAGTAAAAATTAAAATGTATTAATAAAATTTCGATAAAGATCCACTCTCATCTCTTTCTACCATCACAACCATACAAAATATTTCTCTTTAATAATAAGTTAAAATTTCATCAAGAAAATAAACAAACACGGAAGAAAGAAACTGAAGAAAATAAACAAACACTCACAATGGATTTTTGATGAATCAATGAATGGAACGCTTTAAATCTGAAATTTTTCTTGATTTCGATCTGCAGATTCTGGACTTTGCTTTGTTCTTTGAAGTAATTCGATTTGTTGGTGTTTTGAAAATCGATGTGGGTAGGCGTTTTTAAGAGCGTAGATTTCAGATTTGCAACGGTTACTTTCTTTTGCTTTTATAGAAATACCCCTGCATTTGAACCATAATTACAGGAGCTTTTGGGCAATATCAATGGGCTTGTGACTTCACCAATTTCGAATGCAAAAGCTTTAAAGCCCAAATGATGGCAACGGTGGGTTTTCACTGTTTTGATTTTTTATACATTGTTTTTTAAGGCACGTAAACGAACCAATGAACAGGAATAGGGGTATATTTATGTTTATTCATCTGATTTTAACTAAATAAATAAAAAAATATGAACAATTAAATGAGCATAATTTTTTTGTGTTCGTTCGTTAAGGAATGTAGCTTGTTTGTGTTCGTTCGTTAAAATAATAAACGAAAATAAGTAGAGTTCGTTCAGTTTGTTTACATGCCTAGAGATGCAAAGTCTAGGGTTTTCTTCCTAAGAAATCTGAAGTCTCGTACATTAATTATTGTTGATTTTTTTTTCTTTTTATTTCATATTTTCAATATATGTTTTTATTTTTTAAAAAATATAATACTTTTGTTATGAAATATAATAAATATAAATGAACATGTGTGAGTAAATTTAAAAGAACATAAACAAATACACATAAACGAACGGATTATCAAATGTTTACGAACATAAATGAACGAACGAGCTTTTGTTCGTGTTCGTTCATTTAATTAAACGAACATAAAATTTTGTTCATGTTCGTTTAATAAATAAACGAACTTCTTACTAAACGATTCATTGAATGTTTGGTTCGTTTACAACAATTTTGATTTTTTGTATTGAGTAGAGTTTTTGGCATTCTTCAAGTTGTTCCAATTCATTAAGAATGGTAAATGTTTTGCGGAAATATTTAATTTCAAGATGGAAAGTTTAATGAAAATTCGAGAGAAGTGGTTTCAATTAAAGATGAAAATTTCATTTTTATTTTTTGTGTATTTTTTTTAAATTGTTATAAGTATAATTTTTTAGTTTTAAAGTCAAATTGATACAATTTGTAAATATGAAAGATTAAAGTTATGTAATTATTTAGAATTATGATCAAATTAAAAGAATGTATAAGTGTTGAGGACTATATGTATTATTATACTAGGCCACGCCATCATTTTTATTATCTTTTAGCTATTAAATTTTTAGTAGTTTAACGACTAAAATAAAATCATGATAATAATTGGGTGACTAAACAGGGAATTTACGCAAATAAATTTGTTGAAGGTCTTCTTTAGATAAATTTGTTGATAAAATCATGAGGCGTTTTTAGCGTGAATGCGAGTGAAATCAAGTTTAAGATCACCCATTTCACGTTTTTTTGTTTTTTTTGAACGACCCATTTACGTATTATCAAATGTTAAAAAATTGTGGGCACCCAAAATTTTGAAAAATTGACTCTAAAACTTTTTAAAAAATTTAATTTAGCTTCCACAAAAAAATTATAATTTATATTAAACTTCAAATTTTAAAATATTTTTAATTAAATTTCTTCTCAAAAATTTTAAAAATTCATATTAAATCTCTCAAAAATTTTAAAAATTTTATTTGAACCCTCAAAAATTTTAAAAAATTTTGTTTAAGCCTCCTAAGTTTTTCAAAATTTAAGTTGGCCCCTCCAAACTCTTACTCAAATTCCGCAATTGTGTGGTGAGTCGTTGTATATCAGAAATTTTTTTATATATAAGTTGCGTAAAGTAAAGTTTTATGAATTTATTAAATTTAAAATTTAGTAATTTAGTTTATGGTTTAGTTTGAAATGTTTAAAATATAAGATATAAGGTTTGGGTAAAATATAAATGTTTAAAAATATAGGGACAAATTCATAATTAATTCATGGGTAAACTACATAAATGACCACCATATTATTGGTAAAGTCGCGATTTGACCACCTTACTTTTTTTCTAAGCAATTAAACCACCAAATTATTTAATTGGTTGCAATGTGACCACCAGCCGTTAAAAACTATCGGAAGGAGTGATGTGGCAGTTAATAAAATTGGTATAATTACACATTTGGTCCCTGCTATTTATACATTTTATTAATTTGGTCCTAATGTTAATAAATAAAATAATTTTATTATTTAATAAGGTTACGACACATGTCACCGTATTATTGGAGGATTTTATTTATATATTTTTAATTTAATAATTTTTACCTCCAGCGGGAATTGAACCTAGGTAGAATGGGTTGAGAGTGAGTGTGCCAACCACCAAGCCAAAGCTATCCTTGTGATGCATTGTACAAATTTTAATATATATTTTAAATTGTTACTCATGCCAGGAAAAAAACAAGAAACATATTACCACTACCAGGATTCGAACCCAAGTATCTTGGGTTAAAAGTGAGCATGCCTACTACTAAACCAATGTTATTCCTATGATTTAATGTACAAAATCTATTATATAACTTAGTTTGTTACTCGTGCCAGGAAAAAGGAAATAAATATAGATTAAAGAAACTCGAATATGACACTTTTAGGATGCATAAAAATATTTAAACCACTAAAATATATCTAATAATTAAATTATTAACTATTTTATTTTTTATTAAATTTTAATTAAATTATTATATTAAAAAATAAAAATTTATATTGAAATTTTATTTAACGAATATAAAATTAATAAATTAAAATTTTAATATATTTTTTAATATAATAATTTAATTAAAATTTAATAAAAAATGGTGAATAATTTAATTATTAGATATATTTCAGTGGTTTAAATATTTTTATGCATCCTAAAAGTGTCATATTCGAGTTTCTTTAATTTATATTTATTTCTTTTTTTCCTGGCATGAGTAACAAACTAAATTATATGATAGATTTTGTACATTATATCATAGGAATAACATTGGTTTAGTGGTAGGCATGCTTACTTTTAACCCAAGATACTCGGGTTTGAATCCTGGCAGTGGTAATATATGTTTCTTGTTTTTTTTTCCTGGGATGAGTAACAAGTTAAAATATATATTAGAATTTGTAAAATGCATCACAATGATAGCTTTGGCATGGTGGTTGGTACGCTCACTCTCAACCCATTCAACTTGGGTTAGATTTCTGCTGGAGGCAAGGTATTTCTTATTTAATTTTGCTCTTTTAATCTGGTGACACGTGTCACCGCCCAATAATACGGTGACACGTGTCGCAACCTAATTAAATAATAAAATTATTTTATTTATTAAAATTAGGACCAAATTGATAAAATGTACAAATAGCGGAGACCAAATGTATAGTTATACCAATTTTATTAACTGCCACGTCACTCCTTCCGTTAGTTTTTAACGGCTGGTGGTCACATTATAACCAATTAAATAATTTGGTGGTTTAATTGCTTAGAAAAAAAATAAAGTGGTCAAATTGCGACTTTACCAATAGTATGGTGGTCATTTATGTAGTTTACTTTTAATTTATTTAGAGAGAGAGAGAAGGGTAAAAAAATTGTGTGCGGGAGGCAAGATCCCCTTCCACTTAATACAAGGTCCATTCATGAGGTTAAAATTTAAAATTTTATAATTTTATATTTTTTGTTCATATTATGTGTTAAAATATAATCGATACAAATGTTTATTCATAGCAATAATTATATTTTTTTTTCTGAAAGAAGCAATAATTATATCTGATCGAGTGTTAAACTTATTGTTATTATTGTAATATGGAAAATGGCGTATTTTATTAGCATGAGTCAGGATGTTTTAGATATTATATTAAGAGTATAATCATAATTAACTATCAATTGATCTAATGATATTATGCACT
This sequence comes from Hibiscus trionum, assembly GCA_030270665.1. NCBI lineage: Eukaryota > Viridiplantae > Streptophyta > Magnoliopsida > Malvales > Malvaceae > Hibiscus > Hibiscus trionum. The sequence continues at coordinate 6,916,267 of BSYR01000016.1, forward strand.
AGATTGTTAAGAAATATAAAAAGTTCGAGTTATAACGTTGTGATTAAAATAAATTGAATTAGAAGAGCTGTCTTTATATCATGTCTTTGTAATATTTAATTTAGATTAGTCAAACTAATAGATCAGATAACGTAAGTATACAAAATAAAAATTATAGGCTTAACTATAAAAATAAGTGTCTAAGTTATGTCTCTTTTTTGCAATAGGTACCTAAAGTATTTTTTGGCTGAAATAGATTACTAAATTTTTTTTGACTAAAATAGGTGTTGAAGTAGGTGGTGTATCAGTTGACTTTAAAACAAGCTATTAATATAATTTTAGACACTTATTTTAGCCAAAAATATTTTAAACACTTATTTAAATTAAAAATAAAACTTTATATACTTAGTTCTGTAAAAGAAAACCATAAACACTTATTACAAAAATATATATATAATTTAAACGCTTATTATATAGTTAAACTAAAATTATAATAGTAATGATTATATTATAAAGTTAAAAAGTCGGCAAGGGCCAAGTTGCCTAGTATTTTTCTAGAGTAAGCGGCGCCGTCGTAAGTAGAAGGTCTTACACGGTTCCAATGCTGAACCCCCCCCCCCCCCCCCACCACAATCAGGTTTATAGTCGGTGTGGTTTCTCAATTATCCATTAATTAAGGATTTAATTTGCATGGATGAAGAAAAAGTGTTTATTTTTAAAATTGTTGAAAAAGTGTGTTTTTTTTTCTCTTTTGATATTAATTTGAATAGACTCGTGTCATACACTTAATTTTGGTAAATAAGTCTTTTATTAGAGATTTTTTGTACACATAAAGTTTCGAACTCTAAATCTAATTAAGCGATACCAAACTACTTACCACTTAAACTAACCTTAGTTTTTTTTTTTTTGAAAAGTGTGTTTTTAATAAGTGTTTAGTTTATTATAAAAATAATATATATTCATTTCAAATATGATGTTGAAAGAACAAGAAACTATTCATCTTTGTTCTCTTATATTCTCTTAAAATTAGGATTAAAATTTATTAAAAAAAATATGATGTTGAAAATGTTAGATTGTAAATATTTATAATTATATTTCAAAATTAGTTTTTCAAAGTCAAACAACATTTAATATCCAAATTTTTGGTTTGGTTTCAAAATCGAGTTTTTTTAAAATAAACTAGATTATATTTAAGTGATAGTATTACAAATATATCACGCCGTGAATATTAAAAATTTATTGTGTAAAAATAAATACAATAAAATTTTAAGAGTGTGTAAGACATTAAATACAAAATCTATCACTCCTCAGAAGAACTTAAATAAGTTTCTGACTGAAATCCAACAAACAACTACTTTGACCAGAGTGCTCTATGAAGAAAGCTAATTATTTCGTTACTTGTTCTTGGCATATCAGCACAACCACAAAAGAAATCATAAGTATATACAAATCGGCCTCTTTCACTAACAAGAGCACTCCTTGATTCAAATCACATATAAGTTTTAGGTTTTATTGTTTATGGTTTCACTAACAAGAGCATTAAGTTTGATTTTCATCGTTGATTCAAATTAATTTTTATAACAATCAATATTCGATCTATTTACTATTAGTGTTTAATTTAGATTGAATATTACATATGTTTAGAATCAACTTCATAACTCACTTTACTATATGTAAAGATTCAAACTCTAAATATTATTAAAAAAAAACTTAATGCTTTTATCTACTAAATCAACTAATTTTTTTATTAATTTTATATGTCATAGTAACATTTATATTATAAAAAAATATATTACTTAGGTAATATTTTTATAAATATATTATTTATTGGTCTAACCATTGATTTCTGATTCACTGGTCAACAAATTCAAATCAAGTTTTACAAAAGCTTATTGTGAGAATCATCGCAACATTATGATTGGAACCATTAACTTTACTTAAAATAAATATATTATTTATAAATGGTTTTAATTTTTGTATATCTCATAACGTATAACCGTTTAACGGATAAAAATACTATGCCCCTTTTCGGTGCCTCTATATATGTCCCAACACTAAAAAACACTACAAAATTAAATTCTAAGCTCTAACCTTAAATTCTAAATCCTAAACCCTATAACCTAAAAATACACTCTACCATAAATTTTCTAAACTCTAACCATAAACCTTAACTTAAAAGTCTTAACTATAAACCCTAAATTTAATTTTAAGCGTGAAGGCATAAATAGAGGCACCGAAAAAGGGCAGAAAATTTCTAACCCGTTTAACCGTTTTGTGTGATCTAAAATTAATTGTTCATAAGAAAACAAATTCGAAAAGCTTTATGAACGCATCGCCTCAACCTCTGCCTTCAGTTTTCTGGGGATAATTTTTTTTACTTTTTTTCTGTTTTTTTATGTCTTAACATTAAAAATTAAATTTTAAGCTCTAACTCTAAATTTTAAATTCTAAATTTTAAACCCTAAACTTTATACCTTAAAAATATACCCTCATCAAAATTTCTAAACACTAACTAAAAATCCTAACCCTAAACCTAATTTTTTGATAACAGGTCGGCTGATATTATTAGAGAAAACAAAAGCAAGTCCAAATACAGAAACCCAAGAGGCGATACAAACAAGGAAAGACAAATCGACAAAATTAAAGAAACTAAAGAACGTCTGAGTAAATAGGGGAAAAAAATTAAACGATCACAGTCCGACAGACAACCTCCGATCGATTCATTGTGAATAAGCAGACGGTGAAGCTGGAGTTGCCAAAACAAGAAAATGGGGAGACATAAAGAAATAAACCTCAAACCAAAAACCAGAGAAAAGAGGCAGGGCCCTAAGGCCTGACCTCCAGCTACTGCAGCCTGAAATGCTCCGGCTATCGCCTGAACCAACGGAGCTAAGTCAATCCCGGCCGGTCCTTGGCCACCTTGACCTCCTTGTGGTCCCTCACCTTCGGCCCCGGCCTCACCTCCGGCTCTCGGTGGAAGAGGTGGTGGTGGTGGAGGTGGTGGAGGAGCTCCAACTCCAACCACAGGCTCTCTCACTTGAGCCTCAACCCTAACTACTGGCTCTACTCCTGGAGCCTCTGCCCGTGGTTCCGGTCGAACCATCCTAGGCTTCCCACGTGGTCTCATGGTTCAACTAGCAAGGTAAACTACAACAAGAAACATATAAGGATTACGTTAGTCAAAGCAAGGGTCCAATAGTGCTCAAGTACTCCTCTTTCCAAAAATCCTTTTAAATTAAGTAATAGTAGCAATGGGCACACACTCACACCAGACACGACACTTCATGCTTCAAAACAGCATACAATCAAGCAAACATCAAGGATTCATGGCAAAGCATGCATCGAACATCATAAGCATTTAACACATTAAGCTTACCTCACTTACCTGCCCGAGGTCTCGGTAACCTCAGGCTCTGATACCAACAAATGTAACCCCCTCGTCCCGGTCTGGCCGGATGACCGGTCCGAGTGAGCCACACGGGGAAAACCGAGTGAAAACTCCCAAAAGAATTCCCCCTCGGTTAGCAACCCTATATTTTTTTTTCATTTTAAATCTTGTCTAGATGACTTTTAGATCCTAAGTGATCATACAGCGGAACAACACTCACGAGACACACAAACGAGCTCAATTAAGACTTATACTGCAGGCGGTATCGATACACCTAAGGAGTGTATCGATACCCCTTGACTAGGTCAACTGGTCAGAGTCAACCAAAAGAGGCCGTATCGATACGCCAGGGACCCGTATCGATACCAAGATGGACAGTAGCACCAGAGACCAAAATGGTATCGATACACCAGAGGCCCGTATCGATACCAAGATGGACAGTAGCTCCAGTGGCCAAAATGGTATCGGTACGCCCCCTCGTGTATCGATACACGATGCCTGAAACAAGAAGGCGGTATCGATACCAGACCTGCCGTATCGATACCCCTGCACAGCAAAAACCTCCAAACTCAACTAAAACGAACAAGACTTGAACCTAGATGCAATTTAGGACTTCCCTAGACCCAAACAAGCACTCATACAACATTTACATACCAATATATAGCCATACAAGCACCCAACATGTATAGACAACAAGGAACTCATGCAAAGGACTCAAGATGGCATTCAAACATTCAAAGATCATGCTTCAACATCCAAACATATAGGTCAATTCTAAGGCACATGGCCAACATTCAAGATAGGCATTTAGGCATGAATTACAAGTTAGACATGGCAACACAAGCCACACAAAAGCAAGTTAACAAGGAGTCTAAGCAAGCTCCTAAGCAACTAACATTCATCCAACAACACATCACATATAAAAGAGTCATACAAGCTCATACACAACCCATGCCACATTGCTAACTAGTACAAAATCACCACCGTACTTGAGTCACAGACTTGGAAGCCCTTCTTGCCTTGCCTCGAGCTAACGCCAAGCTAACGATCTGCATTGTTGAACATTGAGAGCGTAAGCTATAAGCTTAGTGAGGGTGCTCTAAAACGAAAAACATCAACAATGCAGGGTTCAAGCATGTTAAATCCTAATCTCACATATATCAAGCATTGACATGAAAACAAGTAGACCTAGCTAGTCTTTCAAGTGGCATATATGGTCTCTCAATCCTAACAAGTTTAACATCAACATCCACATCATGCATCAATACCATATACCACAATCACGTATCACCATCATATATCACAATGCATGAACAAGTGTAATTGGCCACTTTAATTACCCTGATTGTGCGGATTTATAACTCAACAACACTTTACCTCGGTGGGATTACACTCATCACCGGACCTTGCGTGTGCGGGATTCCACTCATCGCCACACGCCCTACGGATGGGATTCCACTCATCATCCTGTAAAAATATATATAAAAAGCTTCCGGTGGAATGTTACATCACCGTACTCCTCCTTGATGACTTAACGCCATCAAGGCCACGTACGTTTTGACTCAATTTGTGTGCACACTATCCTAATGATCGATCAATTACAACCGGTAATTATTTAGTGCCAATTATCAACATCAATCACATGTCATCAACCACACTCATGCTCATCACATATATCCACAACATGATATATATATACATGCATCATATAATCACAAGTACAAGGGCATAGTCATTAAGCACATAGCATTTAAGGATATCAAAAGCTAAGCTATCAACTTGAATTAAATGAAAGTGGCCTACCAAGCACACTTTACACACACACAACACATACTCGAACCAAACTTAAAAACAAGTTGAAACCACTCACCGCCCTTCCTTAGCAATTCGAACCAATTCTCCTACGAACTCGGATTCGGTCCCAAAGCCTCTTCAACGCTTCCTCTTGTTTCTAGCCAAACAAAACATACACATTACTTCACAACTCAATGCTAACTCAACTATCAACTTACTTTGCAAGCACAACTCCAATTTCCACAATTTCCCAAGCCACATAACATCTCAAAAACCCAATTTTCGGACCCCAACAACCATTGGCTGAAATACCCATTTCTAAGCATCCAAATGACTTCCAAACCATCCCAAATCACCCTCCTAACATAGGTAGACTATCAGCCCTTTAATTTCAACATTAAACCCACCAAAAACCCAAGTTTTTATACTCTAAAATTTGCCCTAAGGACCCATTACGAAATTTCATCCAAAATCAACCAAATTAATATATGTTGTGTATTCCATCATGCTTAAACAAAACCCTAACATAGCTTATCAAAACGAACTGAAAAACCCTATTAAAACCCAAATTTCAATATGAACCCTAATTCCCAAAACTCTATATTTTTGAAATCCAAGACCATAGATAAGTAGAGGATAGAGAGGAGGTTAAGAAAATATATTTACCTCTTAATTTGGTGTTGAAATCGATTAGCAAAATCAATAGAATAGTAACTAGGGTTTGGGAGAGTTTGAAAATGGGGGAGAGGGGTTTGAAGTTGGGAAAGGGTGAATGAGAAAGAAGATGACAACTTTTTCCTAAAAGTTGTCTTGCTTTATTTAAAACTTGGGTAAATAGCAACATGGGTCCCTCCCTTCATATTAAAACTCAATTTGGTCATTATTTGAAGTTGGTTTATTTTAGTTTAATTTTATTAGACTCGAACTAAACCCGGCTAACTCTTAAGCCCAAAACACGGGTGTTACACCATTCCACACGATCGTACGCCTTACTCATATCGAGTTTTAAAGCAAAAGAACCCCTCTTGCCTGTATGCTTCGACTTAAGTGTATGAAGAATCTCATAAGCCCCAATAATATTATCAGTTATCAACCTGCCAGGGATAAAAGCACTCTGGGCCTCGTCGATGTATACATTCAAAACACTTTGAAATCTATTAGCCAAAACCTTTGCAATAATCTTGTAAAGAACATTGCAAAGACTTATTGGTCTAAAATGGGACATGGATGTTGGGCTTTTAATTTTCGGTATAAGCACAATTGGAGTGTGATTAATTGTAGACAATACCTCATCACCTCTCAACACCGCTATGCAAAACCGCGAGACATTCTTCCCAACTATATGCCAGAAGCGTTGATAAAAGACCGCACCCAAACCATCCTCTCCCGATGCCTTGAGAGGGCTCATAGATTTAATCGCACGCAAAACCTCCTCCACATCAAAATCCCTATCCAGTGCATTGTTCATCTCAGGAGTTATACAAGGTGATATACCCGAGAGGACATGGTCTATGGAGGATGTTTCTTGAGAGGTGAAAAGCTCCTCAAAGTAAGTCCGGGCCATGTTTCCCAAAGACTCATCATCATCATCAACCACTCTTCCATCCCCATCAACTAACTTGGAAACCCTTTTCTGTCTGCGCCTTTCGGATGCGTGCTTATGAAAAAAAGAGGTGTTATGATCCCCATTCCTAAGCCAGTTTGCCCGAGCCCTTTGTTCCCAATAAAGTTCTACCTTTTCCATTTCAACGTTAAGGGCCAATTGAACATCCAAGGTTTCATGGAGGATTTCATCAATAGGGAAGGATTCCGATAGCTCCTTGAGACGTTGCTTCAGACCAGCTTCATTCGCCTTGCGGCCGCGTTTAAGAGTATTGAACCAGGTTCGCAAGCCTTGTTTAACAAACTCTAGTTTCGAGAGAAAATGCCCAGTTGAAGCCTCCCATAGACGCTTAACTTCCCCTTCACATGTGCTTTCGAGCAGCCAATTAGCTTCAAAACGAAATACCCACAATCCGGAGAGATTCGACGAGTGCACATTGGTCTCCAACAAAAGCGGACAATGGTCCGAGAAAGAGTGGGTAAGATGAGATATCTTAAAATGAGGAAAGAGATCCCTCCACAAATTATTAGCAACACCCATATCCAGGCGCTCCCTAACATTGTTTTCGGAAAATCGACCTTTTTGCCAAGTGTACCAAACCCCTGAATACCCCAAATCTGAGAGAGAACAATCCTCAAGCATGGAACGAAAATTGTTCATCTGTCGATCACTTCGGAGCCGACCGCCATGCTTTTCAAAGACATACAGGATTTCGTTGAAATCATCGATAACCATCCAGGGTATCTCCGGGCAATCATTAAGATGTCACAGCAAATTCCATGCCTCCAAACGATTAGATTCCTCTGGAGCACCGTAAAAGCCCGTACAGTGCCAAGAGAAACCCTCCGAATCATCGTCAATAATAAAATCAATGTGTCGAGCTGAAAAAGAACGTAAAGAAATTTTACAAGTGGCTTTCCAACCAATAACTAATCCACCACTACTGCCAACTGAACTAACTTCAATACCATAAGGGTAACCCCAACTTTGGCGTATACTCACCATTTTATTAGCATTAAGCTTTGTCTCAATAAGAAAAATTACATTAGGATTTAATTCTCTCAGCACATGCCGGAGATGACGAACTGTTCGTGGCTTCCCTAAGCCCCGAACATTCCAACTAAGCAGCTTCATTGGGCCCGGCGGACCTGATCCATCAGGTCGGCTGATATAGAATTTGGGGGACCAACAGCAAGGCCCATAACTTCATCACTGGAGGCTTGAGGCTCGGAGACACTTGCATCTGTCATAGTCTTCCTTGGGCGCTTATTACCATCCAATTGCTCAATTGGGCTCTCCTCAATTTCCAAGCCCATTTGAGCGTCCATTAATGGCGTTGAACCCAACTCAATACCACTCGAATTAACGTAAGGGGATAAAGGGAAAGCAACTCTCTTACCGCGATTACCGCCAGGAATTGGGCCCAAAATATTGTGTTCAAATCCCATGAACTTTGCCCTTTGAGAATCACGGGAATCATTTTGATTTATTGCCCCCAATAAACCAGCAGAATTTCTTAAATTAGGGGAAAACAAATCGATATCTTCACGGAGCCAAATACTACTCGGCGCCGCCCGACGTGGTGGTGCACAAAGCGAAATTTCCCAGTTGAAGACAACGTCATGCGGCACCAAACTCAAACGTGAAGGACAAAAGCTTTCGCCATGACCTAGACGTCCACACAAGAAACAAAAAGTCCGAATCCGTTCATACTGAAAATGCACATAAACTTGGGTCCCATTTTTCAGGGCAATCTTTTTCCGGCGCTTCAACAGCATACGTGTATCAAAACAAACTCTGATACGCATGATACGTGATTGGCTAAAAGGAGACAACTTTGTATCATACTCCAAAAACTGACCAACAAAATTCCCGAGTAGTTTGGCAACCCCTTCAAACATGAAGCCAAATGGGAGATCAAGGACTTGGACCCAGAGTTTCAAGAAGTGTAAAGGGACAGACATAGGGTCTTCACCGTCCTGCATTCAATGTAGGATCAGCAGATGAGAATTGAAAAACCACGGGCTACCATTGCCGATTCTCTCAACATCAACGGAACGATACAACCGGAACAAGTAACGGCATTCCCCAAGATCGGAGATTGAAATCCCCCCTAAAGGTCTCCACACATTGGCCAGGGTATTCCTCATAGATTCAAAGTGGATCACGCTGGAAGTCAGAAAAAGGCCAACGAAACAATGGAGAAAAGAAAGAGGAGAATACGGAATATCAGTTTCAACCTGAAGCACATCATCTTCCTTATCATCAATAGCCAGGTTCGCCAAATGATTTGCAACATCCTCCATGGTAGAAGACTGGGAGAGAGGACGACGAAAAACGTGTCAGAAGACAGACAGAGAGAACGTGTCAGAAGACAGACCCTAAACCTAATTTTAAGTGTAAAGCATAAGTAAAAATACCGAAAAAGATAAAGAATTTTTATTCATTTTCTAGAAGCACTCCACATTAATTCTCCAACTTCCTTCTAGTCCCAATACTACGACCATGAAAAATATCCCATTTATTGATACGAATATGAATACTGTAAGAATTCAATTGAAAACGATTTAATACAGCACTACTGGCCAAGTAACAAGTTGGACTTGGTTTCTGTGATCTCGTCCATTTTAATACAGCACTACCGGCCAAGCAATGTTGGAGGTTTATTTGCAACCCAAAATTTTTGTTTCGAGAGTACTCAAAGCTAGATATTACCCTCATGATGATTTTTTCAATGCCAACCTAGGTTCGTGTCCCTCCTATATTTAAAGAAGCATTCGGAGTGCACGTGGACCGATTGAAAAAGGCATTGATTGGCGCATTGGCTCGAGCCAAAAAGTAAACATCTGAAACGATCCATGGCTTCCTGATCCAGGTGATGGTCGCATAAGATGTCAGCAGATTAATGTGAATTATACAATGGTGTTTGATCTTATCCATGCACCCACTACTTCTTGGAGAACTGAAGTTTTTATAGGACTTGTTTGATGTCAACCAAGCTCAAACAATAGCTGCAATTCTTTTATCCAATTCTGCGCTAGTTGATATGTGGCGTCTAGATAACTCAGGAGTATACACTTTAAAGAGTGGCTATAACCTGTTACACAATGATACTACCATAGACAATGGTACTTATCCTACATCTAATATGGTTCTTTTATCAAAATTCTATAATAAGATGTGGGATATCAACTTAGTTACTAAAATTAAAATCACCATGTGAAGGGCAACAAATAATTTTCTGCCTACATTTACAAATCTGCAGATTAGAAGGCTTAATGTGATTAACACATGTCTTTTTTACAATGATTCATCTGAAACTATAGAGCATATCATGAAGGGTTGTTGGTTTGTCACTCAGATGCTAAATGCTCAAGAACTACACATTCTTGTTGGCTCTTCAAATATTCTCTAGATTAAATGGCTAGTTCAATTCTTCTGCAATCTTAATGTTACATAGAGAGTTGTGCTAATAGTCTCATACTGGACAGTATAATATACACGTAACAGGATGGTGCATGATAATCTGGTGCCTTTTGTATATGATAATTTTTTTTTGTTGCAGCTCCATTAAGAGAAATTGACACTCTTGATTCTACCTTAGAGTTGAGGCATATGTTATCTCAGGTTAAATGACAACCACATGAGCTCAATATGGTTAAGTTTAACTTTGATGTAGCTTTTCAAGGGAACTCTAAAGAATCACATTCTAGAATTATTTGTAGAGATAGTGATGGACTGGTTTTGGCAGCTTCTATAACACTCCATTGTCATGTAGCAGACGCTTTTATTGCTGAAGCTCTAGATTGCTTACAAGCTGTGAATTTTGCTAGAGACTTTGATTTTTCAAGAGTGGTGGTGAAATGTGATTTTCTCACGGTGATAAAGAAATTAAGCTTTACGGTGCATGATACATCCATAATCAGTCCAATTATTTGTAGGGAAAACTACACCAGTGACCACCGAAAATATTGGGGATACCTATTTGAACCACCGAACTAAAAAAAACGTCAATCACACCACCAAACTTATTAAATCAACCTATTTTGACCACCGCCGTTAAAAAATTAACGGAGGGGTGACGGAAGTGCCACGTGGCAGTTAACAGGACATTTTTAAAATTACATGTTTAGTCCCTGTTATTTACTTATTAAATCAATTTGATCCTAATTTTATTTTAATTAAATAAAAATTAATCAACCAATCAAATTATGACACGTGTTATCACCCAATTGGATTAATTTAATTTATTTTGTTTAATATTTAATATATTTTTTCCTCTAATCAGGTTGTCACCACCTGGTTAAAGGAAATTTAAAGAAGAAAATGAAGATGGGGTTATGGTGGTTCAAACTTGGGACCAAGGGGATAAAACCCCAAGCTTTAACCATTGAACCAAACTGCTCTTAGTGCTATAGTTTGCACCTTTTATACACATATCTGAATTCCATTCTTCTTTCTCTTCAAGTTCTTGGCTTTGTTTCTGCAGATTTTAAAATCTAACATAACTTCTCAACAATCTCTGCATTTATAATCAAATTCCATTACTAATAATAACTATAGGTTTAGTTATTGTTCTTCATTTTGATTATATCAAATTCTTGCTGTCATTATCTGGGGTTGGAGAAAGCATAATAGTAAAAGGCAAGAGTGAGTTGAGTCATTTCATGTTAAAATTTAAGAAAACAGAAACATCTAAGATGAACCCAACTCCAGATTAGTTCATGCAGATATTCTCAAATAAATAAAGCCCCTCTACAATCAATTCATCTGCCATTGGAGAAAGCTTCACACTAAACGTAAGCTTGAAATTTAACAAAAATGAATCTGAGACATTCAACAAAGATGACCACAGAACAAGTTATTTTAATTCGACAGAGCAATAACCCAAACACCATTGTAAGACACGACTAAAAAAAGTAGTATATGAGAAGTACCAACATAGATTCATTCTCTCATGCTATCTTCACCATCCTCTTGTTCGCTCAACTCGAGATCGGCAAGCAATACTTCCAATGGAACGGAAGGAAGATCGTCCCCATCCGACACAGATACCATTTCTGATGGCTGGTAATCTTTGTTGCGGTACAGTGATAAGTTGAACCTTAATTCAGGGTTCTCTTCCAGATCTCTCAAGAACTCTTCGTACTCCGAGTCCATCTTCTGTTCGTTCGCTCTACCTCTAGATTCATCAACTTCCATATCAAGGGACTAGAAATGCAGAGATTGTTGAGAAGTTATGTTAGATTTTAAAATCTGCAGAAACAAAGCCAAGAATTTGAAGAGAAAGAAGAATGGAATTCAGATATGTATATAAAAGGTGCAAACTATAGCACTAAGAGCAGTTTGGTTCAATGATTAAAGCTTGGGGGTTTTATCCCCTTGGTCCCAAGTTCGAACCACCATAACCCTATCTTCATTTTCTTCTTTAAATTTCCTTTAACCAGGTGGTGACAACCTGATTGGAGGAAAAAATATATTAAATATTAAACAAAATAAATTAAATTAATCCAATTGAGTGATGACACGTGTCATAATTTGATTGGTTGATTAATTTTTATTTAATTAAAATAAAATTAGGATCAAATTGATTTAATAAGTAAATAACAGGGACTAAACATGTAATTTTAAAAATGTCTTGTTAACTGCCACGTGGCACTTCCGTCACCCCTCCGTTAATTTTTTAACGGCGGTGGTCAAAATAGGTTGATTTAATAAGTTTGGTGGTGTGATTGACGTTTTTTTTAGTTCGGTGGTTCAAATAGGTATCCCCAATATCTTCGGTGGTCACTGGTGTAGTTTTCCCTTATTTGTATAGTAAAGAAGCTTCAAAAGGATGTGTTAGTATTTTATTTGGCTTTGTCAAACGTGAAAGAAACAATGTGGCTCATATCTTGACTCGTGAAGGTTGTTCTTTCCATTGCCCATGATACTGAATTGAGAAAGCTTTATCAAAGATGTTGTTAGCCGCTGAAAGGGAAAGACAAAATATCAACTCTGTATAAAGCTTCAAGGCAAGAATGATTGTGGCTTTCCATTGCAAGTCTTTTCGGATATTTTCTTATATGCAGTAGTAGATGCACTCTGAATCTTTCTAGTTTTTGATATAGCTGATTTTTTAATGTAAGGTTGTGTTAGGCCCTTTAAGAATGAGTCTCTTAGTGTTTTATTGCTTAAACTTTTTGATTATATGATGATTCTCATTCCTTTTATAAAATACAAATCAGTTACCTCAAAAAAATTAACTCAAATATTTTTAAAGTTTAAGAAATAATTTAAAATATAAATCATAGCTTAAACTTTTTTATTGTATGATGATTCTCATTTCTTTTAAAATACGTTTCTTTGATTGAACCGATTTTATTACAAATGAATTGGTGTTTGAATTTTGATATAGTATTATACTAGACAAATAATTAGTTTTAGATTATTTGATTTGAACAACCAGTCTAATAAAATTCTTTTTTCCCCATCCATGAATATTTTGAAGGATATAATTATATTCAAAGGATAATCTCACTTTTTCTACTACATCTATTTTATAGTTAATGTTTGAGATTCACATCTTATTTAATTATTAAAACTTGAGTTTCAATTATATTTAACAACCAATATCCCCCTTGCTTAGCATATCTTAATACTAACAACATGGCCCAAATTTGTATGAATAAGATACTTCAACCATTTTAGCTAATCAAGCAAATGATATTTTTAAAAAATCTTTAAATGAGTGTCTTTAAAAATATCTTAAGACTAATTAAATTATTGTTTTTATAATAATTTTCATAAATTGAAAAAAATAATTTTATATTTTTTTATATATGAAAAATAATACCTTATTAATATGTATACTAATATTTTGAAGTTCTGAACTGTCTAATATATTTTTTTTAATTTAATTTTAAAGTGCCACCATCTTATTAGTCAAACAAAAACTTATTTTGACATCGACCTCTATACTACTTGCAAAGTAGTCCAGGCCTTATTGGTCGAATAAAAGATAAAATTTGACATCAACATAAATATGTCCTTAGACCCCTGCAAAGGGATCTAGCGCCTAGCCACTGAACAATACTTGAATTTTGGTCTAAATTTCGTCACTATTTATATTCTAAGTTATACTGCCTCATCTTTTCAAAATTATATTAAAATACAATTGAATGATTTGAACCAGTCTCTTATGTAAGCAATCAAATGTTTGTCCAGTGAAACAAATTATACAATTGTTTTATTTTTAAGGTTTAACTATAAAATAAATATTTAAATTATATTTTTTTACAATAGGTGCTTAAAGTATTTTTTGGCTGAAATGAGTGCTTAAAGTTTCTTTTTTGGCTTGTTTTAAAGTCAATTGAGGCAGCTACTTTGGCACCTATTTCAACCAAAAATAAAACTTTAGGCACCTAGTTCAGCCAAAAAATACTTTAGGCACTTATTTCAGCCAAAAATGAAACTTTAGACACTTATTTCAACCAAAAATAAAACTTTAGGCACTTATTTCAGACAAAAAATACTTTAGGCACCTTTTACAAAAAAAATATAATTTGGACACTTATTTTTGTAGTTTAGCCTATTTTTAACCAAAATAATATTTAACTTACAATGTGATAAAAATTGAAGACCAAACTAAAATTATTTTCTCACTCTAATTAAATAAATATTTATTTATCATATAATATTAATATTAAATCATTCTAGAAATAAATTTATAATATTTATTTGGCTAAACTATATAAATGGTCCCTCGACTATGCTTCAATTATCTTTTGCGTTCCTCAACTATCAGAAGTTACAAATTGGTCCCCAGATTTTAAAAAAATACCAAATTAGTCAAACGTCGTTAATAATTTAACGACTACTAACATGGTGATTAATATAAATTGATATAATTGCATAATTAGCCCTCAAGTTCTATACTTATTTTAATTTGACCATAATTCTAAAAAATCAACTCAAAAATTTTAATATTCTATCAATTTTATCCATCTTCTTCTCTATTTCTCTTCTCTTTTAAAAGGATAGAATTTAACCAAAAGAATTAACCCACAAAATTTAATATTCTAATTTTAAAAAATTAAAAACCCATGAATAAGAACTTCAAAAGGATAAATTTTAACCAAAAGAAATAAAAATTTTCATGTTCATTTGAAAATAAAAGAACCCAAAAACTCAAACTTAATAAAAATTTAGAAAAGTAAAGACCTTTAGAGTGTCCTTGCAAGCACAAGAACCTTTCAAGAAAGGCAAATCATTTTCCTCTTGACATGTTCTACACTCTATCTTTGAACATATTTTAGTAACTTCGATTCAATATCAAAGGAATCAAGGCAAAGTAAGATACTTATCCAGGTAGAACAGTTGCTGTAAAATTAAGACATACAACTTGAAGCCGAGTTTGTGAAATGTGTCTGTCAAGACAACAAAAATTTCTTACTCAATTGTCAAAAAAATATGTTCAGAAGATTTTGTTACAAAATTCAAAAGCCTGCCAAGTTAACAAATCCAAAAATTCGGCATCTTGTTCATATATCAACACAATTATCAAATATGAAAAACTAGCAGACCTGAAAGTTTTTCAACATTTCCAATAGTAGATTTAAACCATTTTTTGTAATATTCTTTTTTGTATGCCAGAATGCTCAAATGATTGAATTCATAACGAGCTTTAGTTGTTGATGATATGTGAAAAATAAAAAAATAGTAATAAACAACTGCCTTGAAACTCTTTCGACCATTCAACTAGACTATAACAGAATTTAGTAATCTTTTGAACAATACCCTTTGAAGAACGAAAGGAGAGGAGAAATAGAAAAGAAGATGAGCTAAATTGATAGGTTATTAAAATTATGTAGGTTATTTTTAGAATTAGGGTCAAATTAAAATAAGTGTAGAACTTGATGGCTAATTATATTAATTTATATTAACTGCCACGTCATCAATAGTTAAAATTTTAACGGCGTTAGATCAATTTATTATTATTTTTAAGTTAGATGATTAATTTGTAACTTCTGATAGTTGAGGGATGCAAAAGATAATTGGAGCATAGTCGGGGGACTATTTATATAGTTTACCCTATTTATTTAAGATATTATATAATTTCTAAATTAGTTGAAAATAAGTATCTAGAAGTATGTTTATTATTTTAATTTTTAAAATAATATTGATAGGTTGGAATATATTGAGTCAAGTGATTTATATTTTCTAAATGATTATTATTTTAAATTTATATTTTAAAATTAAAATAACAATTTTTAATTTTAAGGTGACATAGGGATTTTTTTTTAAGATACAGTACAACTATCAGCGACTCCCCCCACCTCATGAAAGTCGTTGCTAGTTGAAGACGACTCCACTTTGATACTGTAGAATTGAACTATTAGTCATGTTTGACAATTATCGAATAGTTAATTGTATTAATTGATACCTTATAGTAGATAACATTAAATGATTTGACTAGTTGATTGCATTAGTTAAGTGCATAAAAGTGTTTAGTAAAATTAACTGGTAGTTGATAGTTGTTTGTTTATTTGAACAAACAAAGTGACATATAAGGATATTATTATATTTAATATTTGTTCGAATAGTTTATTGATTATCAATATTTGATATCTATTCATATGTATTAGATTATGAAAATTACTTTTTTAATGTAACATTACTAACGTATTTGAAGGATGTATACATTAATTATATAATTTTATTAATTATTAAATTTAAATATTTTTTTGAATCATATATAGTAACATCATCTATTTGAAGGGAAAATAATTATTTAAACTATATAAAAGACTATTTTCAAATCTCAAAAGCATGTACGAGTCATAATCCCTTAAGCCTAAAAAAGCTCATCATAACAATTTTTTTTTAATTTAATAAAATTTATCACAATTCGTTGTTTACCAAACAATTAAATAAGCAGATCTAACTAATCTTATTTTGATTTTAGCTTAAAACTATGTTCATCAAACCGGACGAATGATTTCCCCCCTAAATAAACCATTAAATGACAAACATGATATAAAGATATCAAATATAAAATATTTTAAATACAAATATAACATTAAAAATAATATTCGAAAATAACAGCGGTACAAATATTTAAAAGCAATATAAAGTCAAAGGTGTAACAAAATTAAATTCGTTTACATCAAAACTCAATATCAACAGTCGCACAGATGCATCAACTTTGAACTAACTGCCTAACTTTAACTTCATTAAAGCTTTCGGTTTTATTTTGCCTTTTAAAATCCGACCTGTTTGCCGTTGCACTCCTCAGTTAAAAAGTTTTCCAAATTGAATGAAAATCCTCGCAATCAAATCGAGTTTAAATTTAAGAAAAAATTTACAACGTTCTACGAACATTGATGAACACCACTAACGATGAACACCGATGAACACAATTAGTTTTTTTTTTAATTTTAAAAATCTACAGAACTAAAATTATAATTAAAATTATCTCTTAAAAAATAAAAATCAAATTTAATAGTTACTTTATAATATGTTAGAATCAAATATACCCAATTCTCTTAAACCCTAACAAAATCAATCTTAAAAAAAATCAGTTTATAATTTTTTAATATATTAGAATCAATAATATAATTGTGTTCACTGTTTGGGAGGGAAGCAAAGTGTTGTTCACTTGTGGTGGATTGAAATCGCTGGAAACAAAAAGAGTGGCCTTTATTCTGGGAATGTGAATATGGGTTTCTGAGGTGTAACAACAATCTATTAAAAAATTATAAACTGATTTTTATTTTTTTTAAGAGATTGATTTTATTAGGGTTTAGGAGAATTGAATATATTTGATTCTAATCTATTAAAAAATATTATAAAATAATTATTAAATTTGATTTTTATTTTTTAAGAGATAATTTTAATTATAATTTTTGTCCTTTAAATTTTTAAAATTTAAAAAAATAATGGTGTTCATCGGTGTTCATCGTTAGTCGTGTTCATCAATGTTCGTCGCACGTGGTAGACTCATTCTAAATTTAATGATGATCATCATTATTTAATTTATTGACCTACTAATTCAGACTAAATATGATAAAAATATATTATCTTTTTTATGTAATTCGTTTTATTTCTAACATCAAAATTTAAACAGAGTAAATTATAATGTTCATCCCATTAATTAAATTTAAACATTCTAAATAAATAAGAAATTCATGCTTCCCGCGTTTAGCTTAAGCTTAGCTTATTTAGTTTACCCTTAATTAATCAACAGATTTATGGTACGCTATTTATTAGCCTGCTCTTAGTTGTTAGGTCGCAGCTTCAACGAGCTATTCGTTCATATTTTGATTTTCCAAGCACCCTTTTTCTCCGATTTTTTTTTTAAAAAAAATTGAAACAAACCCAGAGATCAAAACTGCGAGATTTTCGGCCCTGAAGAAAGAATAATCAAATATGGAAGTTGAATCATTAAGAGGCAAGAGTGAGAAATCACCAATGGAACAGCCAAACAGTTCGGACGCCGCCAGAGTCCTCAGGAACAGGCGAAAATGGAGAACCATCAGTTTCACAGTGATCGGCGTTTTGGTTTTCATCATTCTCTTGGTCGTCATCTTGGCCTTCACCGCCTTCAAGGCCAAACGTCCAGTGACGACGATCGACGACGTTTCCCTGCGCGACCTGAGATTCTCCGTCAACCTTGCGAGGCTTCAAGTGCTTCTCAACGCCACCTTCCACGTCAATATCTCGATCACCAACCCCAACAAAGTGGGATTCAAATTCAAAGACTCCAATGCCGAATTGAGTTACAGAGACCAACAGGTGGGCGAGGTCCCAATCCCCGCAGGTAAGATCTCCGCAGACCAAACGGTCCCCATGAACTTGACTCTAACATTAATGGCGGATCGGTTGATCTCGGATGCGAAATTCTTCTCGGACGTGATGAGTGGGGAATTGCCCCTCAGCGCCAGGACAGAGATCCCAGGCAAGGTTAACGTTATGAATATGTTTAGGATCCGTGTTGTTTCAACATCTTCATGCGATTTCACTGTCTATTTATTTAATTCAAGTGTTGGGGACCAAAACTGCCAGTATAAGACACAATTTTAATGTTGTTTTTCCATTGATATTTCTTTATTTGGAATTGTTACACATTTGAATCTATTGTAGCTGAAGCTTGCTTTCTACTTCCTAGTTTCATTTCCACTTTTACTTGTAGTTTTATGTAGGTAGAGTAGACATGTTAGTTCGAGATTAATAAATTTATGGTACCATTCAACAAATCTGGCTTCTAAAATTGATGAACTGAAAGCCTTTGATGCTTCTAAAGAAGTATGTATTGTTGCTGCTTCTTTATTTGGAATGACTTGAGAGGATCATATCCTAGTAATTATATATGAATATGAACAGTAGCAAGAGTAAATTCATATTGTGAAAAGATGCCTGGACTGCGTTTGGCACAAATATTTGTAATTTTATTTGGGCATAAGCATAAATAAGCTAAGCAAGAGAAATAAGTTTTGGGGCATTATGTTTTTCAGTCCAAAATTTTCCTCAGAAATACAACAACGTATTTGGAACCAAATAAATCCTTATTCCAAACTTGTATAGGCATTCAGCCTTGTGCAAAACATATAATATAATAATAGGGGCCACCTTCTAATGCTAGCCCTAATTGTTCACCACTTCAACGAGTGTTGGCTCATAGTCGCTCGGCGCTACATAACCATGAAGGTTCATGACGGTTGCAGCCACATTTGCAAGTCCGCCATCTGGAACGTCGTTCCGGAATCTAACGCCTGCAGCCAATCCTGGACCTCCGATTGCAATAGGCACCTAATTGGATACATCCAAAACACGTCACAAATTTATAAAACTAGAAAATAACTCTAAATGAAGAGATATACTACATGAAAACAAGACAAAAAACCTAGGATCCTTGTTCTTTCAGATAATCTGGGAACTTACAGGTAGACAGGTGTGCGAGGTGAGGATTTGAAGATTGCCATTCTTGTCATAAAGAGGTTGCCCAGACTTATTCCTCTTCACCATGTCCTCAGCATTGCCATGATCTGCGGTCACAACATATATTCCACCAACTTGCTCTATCGCATCGATGATCATCTGAACCCAACAATATAATCAAGTAAAGCCCAAAAATATGATCATTGGGTGATATGCCCAATGAAGTATGTTGTGAGTGGGATATTCCAAGTTCGAGAGAAATTGATAGATATATAACATTGATGTCCAATGACAAGCTTATCAGCATCATATGAAGGTTGAGTTGGCCCTCTCAAGTGCCATAGGCGGACAGAAGATTTTGAGTCAAAGTGGTGAATTTGAGAGAAGCCACAACATCCATAATCCTTTAAACATCATTTTCCCTAAAACCACATTCTATTTCATCTCTATGTTGATTGTAATTCATTAAAATGATGTGAAATCTTTAGGAAGATCCAAGTAACAAACAAAGAATGAACTCATGCCATCATTCATACCTTGACGGCTTCATCAGCAGCCTTGCATGCCACGACTGTAGCCTCGATATCTCCAGTATGACCCACCATGTCACCATTTGGTATGTTTACACGCACCTAAACAAATAAAAAGAGCTCGTCAGCATCCTTAATCGATTTGAATGCCTATTGCCTATTTAGTTATGAGTCCATTAATGATCACCTGGTCAAATTTGCCGCTCAGAATTGCATCCCTAGCCTTTTCACCAATCTCCAATGCCTTCATCTTAGGTTGGACATTGAATGTAATGCCAACATCACTAGGGATTTCCACGTATTCTTCCATTTCGGGGTTGAAGCAGCCAGAGCGGTTTCCATTCCAAAAGAAGGTGACATGGCCAAATTTGACAGTCTCACTGTTGTTATAGGTAGGTGATAATTAACATACAGTAAAGCAAATAAATAATCAGACATATATAAAATCTACATTTCAATAAAACAATGATCCAAAAATCATAATAAGCATATAACTCTTTCCCCATGAGCCTTTCTTTATGATGATCGCTAAGGGCCTGGTTTAACTTTAACATTGAGAGGTTTGATAACAAGCAATGGAGAACATCCAGAGCTAATAGCCATGGGTTTAAATTATAAACCTTGTCCAATTAGCCAAAGAAATAAATGAACTTCTTTGAAGACTTTGTTCTATAAAATCGAGGAACATCAAAGAAACAAACCTGCAAGCAAAAGTACGGACACCGTTATGCACCAAAAATTCTCCAGATGTTCTGTCAATCTCAGGTGGAGAAACAAGGTAGCGGCTTGGAAGCTTCAACTCGCCATCATATTGAAGCATTCCGGCATAATGAATTTTCGGGACTCGTACACGGTCAAACTTGTCAAAATCTTGATATTCAAGTGCCTTGGCAAGCATAACCATTCGGTCTGCTCGGAAGTTAAAAGTAACAACAGCATCACCATCTAGTATTGGACCCACGGCCTTCTCATTCTCATCAACAATAACAAAGGGAGCTAAGTACTGGTCATTTGCACTTTCCCTTAATTTCTTTACAGCTTCAACAGCATTTGTAAACTTGTGCGGGGCTTCACCAAGAACCTGAGCATCCCATCCTCGTTTCACAACGTCCCAATCATTCTGAAAAGATGACTCACAAAAATAAGCTTCTCGATCCATTCAAATAAGGTATAATCTCTTCCCTAGAGTAATTTGCCAGGTATTTATTGCCTTGTCAAATAAAGTAAAAAAAATTAAGAGTAACATAAACAATAATCCGAATTCTACAATCTTTCAGATTTTGAAAAACAGAACTGCAAGTTGTTCATGCAAAATAATGATAATCATATTAACTATACAACATGCTTTGGGGACTTTTAACAATTATTTCTCACCTCATAACGGTCCATCGTGACATACATGCGGCCTCCACCAGATGCGATCCGGGCATCAACACCATTCTCACGTAACTTTGCAAGGTCATTCTCAAGAGTCTCCACAAAGCCCACACTTGAACCATCCAATACATCACGGCCATCAGTGAGAATGTGAACACGAATTCTTTTAGCACCGCGCTCACTAGCTCCCTTCAGCAACAACTGCAGAAAGGAAGATAAATTAATAACTAGAAGATGGAAACTAACATGCCAGAAGCTTTTCTCGAATGACCAAAATTACCTGCACTTGGTCTAGTCGAGAATGAACACCACCATCACTAAGTAATCCGATCAGGTGCAGAGTTCCCTTTTCAAAACTTTCACTTATATACTTAAATCCTTCTCCATCATAGATTTTCCCAGAGGCAAGAGCAAAATCAACAAGCTTAGCCCTATAGTTATAAATGAATCAGCAAGTTAGAACACTGGGAACCAGTTAATTTGCCGTAAGTCCATCTTCGAGAGAGAAAATGGAATACCACAAAAACAAGATGCATGCAGAATGCTATGAAATAAGAAACTATTTTGCTTTAAGCAACCATGTTCGACACATACTGCGGCATAGAAGATGTGCCGAATAATGAATATTATCCTCCAAGGACTCTCCAAACAGATGGAAAAACTTAGAAAAATTCAATATACCATATCTGACACTACCACTCATGTTACTCAGATAAGAAAGGATAAAGATGCATAGCAATAGTTCACAAACACAAAAGCAGAAAGAGAAGCTTACCCTTGAGCGAAAATTCTTCCGGCACCGAGAGCATTGTGACCAACTTCACTGTTTCCCATGTCATCCTCAGTGGGAAGTCCTACAGCCTTACCATGAGCTCTGATTAATCTCCACTTTTCAGGTGCACCCTATCAACAAGATCAATTCAAATCAAATCAAGTTATCCTAATCACACTGTCAAATCATTATGCAATAAGCACAAGTGCTTGTTTAATTTTTTTTATGTAGAAAGGAGAATATCAACCTAGCAATTCGAAGAAGAATTAAAATAACATCAGATCTAAAAGGCTAGGAGCTAAAATCAGGCGCGGAGCTTAACGTGTAATTAGTAAAGGCATAAAACTAATATCCGAAGCCCAACTTCCAAGAGAAAGAAGACCCAGCCACTAAAGATGAAAACGAGTACCCGGATCGAAGGCTTTTGAGAAAGTTACGGATCTAAGTTAAAATTTGAAGTTGGAAAGAAATTTAAAGAGTAAATATATTAGAAAGGAAACGAACCTGCTTGAGAGAATCCATGGTGGGAGTTTGAGCGACATGAATGCAATTGTACTCGTCGGGTTTGTACTCGCCCCAGCCATCGAGGACGATGAGAGCGAGGGTCTTCCCCTTGGGAAGAGATGGATGATCCTCCAATTTCCACGACAACTGCCCTGAACTCCCCATTGTTACTGGTTATGTAGTTGAGATAGGATTGATTGGGTGGTTTATAAGACAAATCAAAAACTCGAAGGAAAATGGTGACGGCTGAAATGTTGTAGAATTAGGTTTTGACTTATATATCAAAAACAGAAGGCGTGAAGAGTGAGGGCATAGGGTGGGCGTGGGTGAGTGCATGTGCATCAGCACGTGATCATCTTTTTCACTTACCTAACTATTCTCTAGTGTCTCCGATCGGCATCTGCAATGTTTCAAGTCTCGAATATTCCTTTCGTGGTACTATTAACAATTAAGAAAGGGTAAACTACAACATGGGTCACGCAGTTATGGATAAAATTTAGTCCGCATATTATTCTAATTTTCTAATAAATTTAGTCCGCATATTATTAAAATAAATTTAGTCCGCATACAATTCACCATGAAGCCAGTCAGTTGGTTAGCCTCTGGGGCCTGGGGGTACATGTAAAATCTGCACCACGCTCAAGCAGCTGCCCTATGCTTGTATCAATTTTGAAGTGGTTAGTAATTAGTAAATAGTAACCATAAGACTTGTACTTGAGCAGCTGAACTAATGTTAAATTATTACAATAAAAGCATATTATCTTGTCATTAAAATTATATTCAAGATTCATTAATAAATTCAAGCCATAAATTATATTAAAGACCTATACCATTTTAAAATTTTAAAATCCAGTCAAAATTGAGTCATTGTTTGCAATATTATTTATTTGAAAAATCTTGATTTTTTTTAAAAAAATTTGTTTAATTTTATTGTTAACTACTAAATTGATAGCTATGAAAAAGGAGAAGTAACCTTTTTTTATTCCTCTGCGTTTTTTTATCAATTTAGCATAGATGCTTTTTTTATTATAATTTAGCATGGATGATTGATAAATTGTATTGTTCAATTAAAAATATTTTTGTTTTTAAATATTAAGGGTCAAATTTATGAAGATTGTAAACATAAGGTGTAAGTGTAACACCTCGAAAACCGGTCTAGTCAGAATTAGATTTCGATGACCGGAATATTGAAATTAAAATATTGAAATATCGACTCCTCGCTATTGATTATATTGTTATGTTGTTATAGGACCTTAAGTAAACCAAGTCCTTAGTTAAGATTGCTTTGAGAATGCTCAAATTAAGGTTTTGATCTAGGCGTTTCGACACACTCAGACCCGTATCGAAACGACCTAGTTGAGGCGTTTCGAAACAAGGATAGGGCGTTCCGATACGGTCATAACTGTATTAACTAACTTCTTGACTTATGTATGACCGTTTTGATACGGCTTCACACGTTTCGAAACGAGTCTTCTGTTTCGAATATATTTAAAAGAAAATTTGAGAAGAAAGAATTAGGTGATGATTCACCTGCTTATTGAATGTCCTTCCCACGTGAATATGATCAGGAGAAATGACTAGAGGTCACCTATATGGAAGAGGATAAAGAAGAGATAGAATTATATTTATTATTTTTTTAGTTTTCCCTTTGCTAAGGGAAATCTTCTCATTGGTTGCATAGGAGGTAGAGAAATGATTAAGGTTAAAATAAATAAAGGAGAAAGGAAAAAGATCTCATCTTTTGCTTGAGTTTCACCGAAATCAAATTTCACAATTTGTCTTGAAAAGACAAATATTGGATCTAGCAAACCCTTGGTAAGAGGAAATCTTCTTATTAGTTAAGTGGAAGGTGGAATGATGAATAAGTTTTGGCTCTTTACAAATGAATAAAAAAGAAAGCTCTTATATTGGTTTTGCTTCACCGAGACTTATTCTTCATTTCCTTGTTTTGAGAGAATAAGCAAGCACCACCATTGTCATCTTCAACCTTGAGCTCCTAAGCGCACACCTCTCCACTTGTGAACCTTAAGCTGAAGATTTTTTTGATTTAAGAACACCAAGTCATAGCTATCGATCGACTCAAGGAGTAAAAAAGATTAATCCAACGTCTCCATTGAAAGCTAGGAATAAGGGTATCGCCATCCGAGAGCCTTAGGAGCTTCAGATTGTCAAGGTAAGTGTAGTCAGAGTCTCGAGAGTGGCTAGGTACCATCTCGAAACATTGTTTATTGATTTACTAACCATTGATTTTTAAGGGAATTGCACGAAGCATTATTGTAGCCATGTTGGTAAGTTGTAGTAAGTATTGCATCGATTCATTGCTCATAGCGTTGCTATTATTATCATGAAAATCATTGAAGCATTGACATGTGACAAGGGTTTATTGTTATTTCTTATTGATATGACCATATGATTATTGAAATATTGTTAATGAATCATGGATATTGAACTATAGATGATTAGATCTTGGGATTGAAGTATTGGATACAATTGGCATGCCATAGAATTCATGAGCTCATTGGTACGGGTGGACTACAGTCCTATATACGACCTATATTGATTTGGCGAGGCGGAAAGATGTGTTGTGTATTGGTCTTACTGGCGATGTCGGCAGGATTAACCATTTATTGATTTAGCGAGGAGGTAGAATTCGTGTATCTATATACCATGAATCGATCCAAGAGAACTATTGATTATGGATATTATTTGCTATGAAATCATGATATTGTGATTGAAGACATGGTGCTATGTTTCTATTATGAATAAGGAGCATGTTATGTTCATTGCATAAATAACATTATGATTATCATTGAAGCATGTTATATGGCATCCATGTTATCTATTGTATTTGTGACTACCTCACTAGGCAAAGTATGCCTAATGCATCTCATTGTATTCATTTCAGGTTAGACAAATTTTGAGATCGAGATCAGAGAAGTTGAAGCGTTGCACAAGTCACAATCAAACTCTAAGTAATGTTTATTGACTCTTTGAAACTCCTAGTTGGTAGCAAAGTCTATGTATAAGTCTCTTTTGATGTGTCTATGTTATGGTTAAGTGTTTAAGTATAATATGTTTAAGATGAGTCCTCTATATATAGAGAGAAATGGCCCTAAATGCATGCTTTGGTACTAAAAGGTAAAAATTGGGTAAATAGATTCATATGCTTATAAAATTTGACATGCTAGAAGAATTTATGGTTATAATATTGTGTGTAAAGTTTCACTACATTTGGACATTGTTTGATAAGCTAAAATGAATAAAAACCAGCAAGAATTTGTCATTACAGGTCAGGCCGTATCGAAATGGGTGATGACGTTTCGATACGGTTAAGCTTAATTGAACTCAGGGAACAGAGCGTATCGAAACAGTCTAGGGTCGTTCCGATACATTTTACTACTGGAATACCTTGTTTCGATACGAGTTCATAGCGTACTGAAACGGGTCAAAGTCTTAGTCAAAGATAGTCAACCCGTACCGATACAAATAAAGAGAAAAAGTTAACAAGGTTGACCATCGTCCACCCGTATCGAAACGACTTTGAACGTTTCGATATAGGGTTAGGTAAAGTGGTTAAAAAGCTTAATCTAAAGTCTGCATTGTTTACATTTTGGTCATTGTATTTTGCAAGAGTAAATTAAAAGAGTAAATGATCACCATTATGCATGAATTTTAGCAGACTAATTAATGTTGTACCGAATTTCATTGTGGTATAGTCTAATGCATCGAAATGCCTCGTGCAATTCAATTTTTTTATTCCGATTGTATCTACATATTCTAATTTTTTTATAATTTTTTGAGGTTGCTAACTCAACGGTAGAGTACTCGGCTTTTAAGTGCGACTAGCATCTTTTACACATTTGTATGAAGAAAGGGATTCGTTCATACCATCGATAGAGTTTGTAAGACCACGACTGATCATGAAAGGGGTGGATGGAAAAAAGAGCATGTCGTATCAATAGAGAATTTTAAGAATCTATTTTTTTTCCGGATCAGTCCAAAAAATCGTTTTTGAATTTTTGGTGCGAAACAAAAAAAATGAATTGAATTCAAAGTTGGGTCGAGTGAATAAATAGACTATTTATCAGTCCCTAAAACTTGTAAGAGTTATAATTTGGTCATAAATGGTTAAATGTTGCCTTCTTATGATTGAATTGGACTAAGAAGTACATTGGTAATGTTTTGTATGTCTAATATTGATTAAATGTTGTTAATAAAATGAAATTTTATAGCACCGATCACCGCACTGTTCACCAGTAATACGCTTCGACCTGATTCTCAACCAGGCCAGGAAGGAGATGTTACATAAAGGACTAAAAAAATATTTTTATCTTTTTATAGTTGTCAATCCAACAATTAACGATAACATTGAACAAATGTTAGAACAGAAACCAAGATTTTCATATAAAAAGTACATTAACTCAATTTTCTAAAAAGTAAAATATGACTGAATTTTAAATTTCGAAGTAGCTCAAGAACCTCTTACATATTTAAATCTTATTATTATAAGAGAAAATCTGTCATGTACGTAGTGAAATAAAAAGTTATTACAAGTGCCTTAGTTTTAGGGTTTATGAGCTTAGAATTTAATGTTTATGGTTAGAATTTAGAGTTTAGAGATTACTGTTTAGATTTAGGGTAATATTTTTTTAGATTTAGGTTTTAACCTACCTAAATTTTAACACCAAATCTTAAATTCTAACAATGACCCTTAAATTCTAAACCCTTAAATCTTTAACCCTAAACTAAATCTTTAAACTCTAAAACTAAGACGTTTATAAAAACTTTTTTACATCGCCAATTTATATTATAATTATCCTTATTATAATAACAAAACTTTTTATAACATCATTTCATACTCACGCGCACATACACACGTACACGCACATACAACGCATCACTCTAACTTCTTATATACACACACGTTAAGTTGTGATATTTTATTTATTTTTTACTTTATTACAACATAAATTTATCCAAGAAAACGTAAACTTGTAATTTATTATTATTATTATTATTATTATTATTATTATTATTATTATTATTATTATTATTATTATTATATGTTAGGATTTTATAATATAATATGATATATATCATACACATAACACTTTTTCAACCATAGTAATTTTTTAGTAATTTTATTGTTGAATACCTACTTAAATATTTACAATTTTTAGGGTTTATGATTTTCTTTTAATAACAACTAATATTTTTAATGTAAATTTATATAATTATACTTTTTACGGCTAAACATTACATGATGTCCAAACACATAACAAACGAATTTAAACTTTTTTTTAACAGCCTAAACGTGATTTCAAGGTAGTATTTGTTCATAGATATTCTTAACCTTTAACAGTGCGCATACACCATGTAGTAGAAAAAGAAATTTGAACTCTTGTCTCTTATGATAAACATCATCCGCTTTTTTACTGAAACACTTATTGAGTTCAACAAACGAATTTAAACTTGAATATTTAATACAAATACTATTACAAATATTTGAAGAAAGGTTAGATCCACTTAAAAATATCCTCATTACAACATTCTCTTTAAAAATAATTCTTCTACCTTCTCTCTAAACCCCCTAAATATGTCTTGGCCAAAGGGATGGAAATCATCTACTCCTTTTCGGTGCCCCTACATATGTCCTCACACTTAAAATTAAGTTTAAGGTTTATGGTTTTAGGTTAGGGATTGTGGTTAGGGTTTATAGAATTTAGGGTAGGGTATAGGGTGTAGGGTTTATGATTTAAAATTTAGAGTTAAGACTTGGAATTTAATTTTGTAGTGTTTTTTAGTATTGGGGCATAAGTAGGGGCACCGAAAAAAGGCAGACGAATTTTATCCTAACCAAAGGCGGTACCCGTACGACCGACGGGGCAACAACCTTTAAAAATTTTAAAAATTAAAAAAAAATTAAATTGATGCAATGGTAAAATTGTATTTTAAGTCTCTTAAAAATATTTAATTTATACCGTGGCCCTCCTAAATTTAAATAATTTTAAATGATTCCCTCAATAAATAATATTGATTTTCGCCAGTAATCTTGGCTTTGGGTGGAAGCGCTTTAACCTTTAAGCGACAATCACCCCTCCACCGATCTCCCTTTCATCCTTTTATGCTTCTAGAAGAGCTCATGCGGATTCAAGATTCGTATCTGGTTTGGCGTTCTTGTTCTCTCCTTCGTCGGGCATGGTCCATCGAGATTCGTGACTCTTTCTCTAATAATAAAGCTTTTAAAGTTTGATCTTGAATTCTGTCTTTGAAAGAGCAATATATCTTGTCATTGCATCCGACTCTTATTAGTAAAATTTTCTATTTTCTATTTTTAATCTTATCAATTTATAGGATGATGATCATAAATTAACGTTACTTACATTCCTTTTATCCAAATGCAACAACCCATTACTTTTTTGGTATAATAGAAAATAACCCATTACTTATTTAATTTTTGTAAATTCATATATTTCTAATATAATTATTTAATTTTAGGGAAAATTACACGAGTGGTCATCCAACTATTATCATTTTTCTGGTTTTGGTCAGCCAACTAATTTTTTCATCAAAATCGTCCCTCCTGTTAGATATCTTTCCTATTTTGATTCCCGCCGTTAAAAACCTAACGGAATCGCTGACTTAAAATTTTATTTTTTTGGTCACCTAACTATCACTCTTTCTCCTGTTTTGGTCCCTCTCCTAGTTGGTCGAATAAAAAATAGTATAATACATCATTAGGTTTGACGAGAGGGACAAAAGCTACTATAAAAATTAAAAAAAAAAATGCAAAGTTAGCGGTTCCGTTAAGTTTTTAACGAGGGGACCAAAACAGGAAATGTATTTAACGGGAGGGATGATTTTGACGAAAAAATTTGTTGGGTGACAAACAAAAAAGGTGATAATTGGGTGACCACCCGTGTAGTTTTTCCTTAAATTTATGGGTGTTAAATTAAAAAAAAAAAAAACAGAGAAAATGTACGACTGGACAAGACAAAATGAGCAAAGATTTCCTTATCCATTGATAAACGAAAATCCTCACTTTCGCTCCACTTTTCTCTTCCTCTCAAGCACAATGTCATCAAGCATGGCTTCTTCTCCTTCATCTTTGCTGCTTCCTCTTGGTAAGACCCGACCCGACCCTTTCTTTTGCTTAAAATTCTCCACCGGGTACTATGAATTTAGGAGATCAAATGAATCCCGTGTTTATTTTTCTGGATTTTCCATTTCATTTTATAAATCACTCTTGTACTGATTTCAATCCAACTTCAATCCCTATGCATTCATTATATAGAACCAAATTGTTAATATGCCATATTTGGAGGGTCCTAGTGATGGAGTTTATATGCATATTTTCTTATTTAGGTGGTTCAGCTGTTTGAATTTTGCATTTGATGCAACTATGTTAGGTTCTAGATCTGGGAAGAATCTGTTTTTCAATCATATCAGGGCCCAAGGTCTAATTGTTAGGTGCTCAAGTTGTAAAACAATAAAACACAACAATGGACTTAATCTAGTTACTCGAAGGGATGTGATGGGGTTACTTTTCGGAGTTCCGAGCATCTTGTTGAGCTCACCTTCCGCCGATGGTGCCGGCTTACCTCCTGAAGAAAAGCCAAAACTGTGCGACGATGCCTGCGAAAAAGAGCTTGAAAATGTATGGTGAGATTACTTAGCCCTCTTAGGCAGCTAGTTTACTGTTATGCATGTTATTGTGTTTGTGTGTTTCACCATGTCATATGGTTTTATATAATGTTGCTTTTTTAATAAATTTTTATGGGGTCGAAATTAAAAACTCATGTAAATTATTGTATGTATAAAGTAATTTTTCCCATTTTTATGTGGCTCCGCCCATGCATTATAGGATTAATTATGTTTCCCGGATTTGATAGTGAGTTTCAAATACCTGTATGTGTTCTGCATGCTCAATTCTTTTAAAGTTTTTCCGTATATTCGGAGGATCATACTTCTATACTATGTGTTAGACATAGGTTTTGAAAACTGATAGTTTATGGAAGATAAAGAGTCTAGGTGACATAGAGATCAATCTACGTTTAACGAAGATGAACAACTCTATGTTGTTTCAATTCTTCATTTTTCTTGACATCCATATCTAATGCTTATCCCGAAATGTGGAGATATGATCCTCAAAAAACTCTCCAAATATATGAAACTGGGGGGGGGGGGGGGGGGGTTGAACATATTCATGTACAACACTCACATTCGAGTCCGACTAGCATCGGATTAACTTCAGTAGCTTTATGACTGGTAGCTAATGTCTTAATGCTTCTTGTTCGATGAAGGTACCTATGGTAACTACAGAATCCGGTTTGCAGTACAAGGATATTAAAGTTGGTGAAGGTCCCAGTCCTCCGGTTGGTTTTCAGGTGCGTCAATTGTTCTTCTCCTACTATACGAACAACCCGGAATTGAATTTGTCTCTCGTACAAACCGGCATTGGAAGGTTTCTTAGTAGCAAATGCTCAAATTAAGTTCAAACTTTTTATTCAAATTGAGAAATCCATGTGTAAGTTGTGCCATGATCTTTTCAATTTGCATTATCTGGTATGGAGTCCCACGTGAACCCTGAGCTATCTCTTGTGATTTTGGCATCGATTTTATTACAGGTGGCCGCTAATTACGTTGCAATGGTTCCTTCTGGACAAATATTTGACAGGTAATCATTTAATTTTGCAAACTCTTGATATCATGTTTGAAGCATATGCAAGATCTGATATTCGCATCCCCCCGCCCCCTTCTCCAATGCTCTTATAGTTCACTGGAGAGAGGTCAGCCTTACATATTTCGAGTTGGCTCCGGTCAGGTAAGCTGTTCGAGTGGCCTACGATCAAAACTCTATTTATCCGGTCTTGTTCATTCAATCGGAAATGAAAATAAAATGAGTGCCAGAGTTCATTGAATTTTACTAAAGGTCCGGCAATGTCCGTGCCATTACTGATTGTTCATCTAATGAGTAGAACAGGTGATCAAGGGGCTTGATGAAGGCATTTTGAGCATGAAAGTAGGAGGGAAGCGCAGACTTTATATTCCGGGACCGGTAAGCTACTCTACATTGCTCTAACTCTTCATTTTTCTTAAAGTACCGGAGTTCAACATTTATGTCCGACATGTAGATATGGGGACTTGACCTTGAAAGATCCAGTTATTACGAGTTGAGATATTTTGTTCCTTTATCTAACATTGCCTCCATTGATGGAACTTGGTTGTGTTTGTGATTTAGTTGGCATTCCCAAAGGGTTTAACTTCGGCTCCGGGGAGACCAAGAGTAGCTCCAAGTAGCCCGGTCGTTTTCGATGTGAGTTTGGAGTACATACCTGGACTTGATGATGAAGAACTCTGACTCTGTTTTCATTCATTTCCTGTATTCATTCCTATTATTCTTTCTCTCTTTTTTTTTCCAAAAGAAAAAAATCTACGTTGTTGTAGACGAAGCATTGTTCTCTCGTTTTCGTAATGTTCAGACACACAATATTTGAATTTAGAGTTTAAGGTGAGTATTCAGGCCGAGTAGAGAAATTGGATCGAAATCGGATATTTTGAGTGTATTTATATGCTTAAAGTAAGATATTGAATTATCAAAATTCGTTATATATAACAACTTTGGACTCTTCGATCAAAAAAAAAAAAAACAACTTTGGACTCGTTTATGAATATAAAATTGATATTCGATCCAATATATAATATTTACAATCTTTTCAATTTATCATACAATACCTAAATCTGTATTGTTACTAAAATGAATATGTTTTTTTTGCTTGATGTAAAACATTTTCTTTTACAAATTCAAATTGTCGTTTATTAAAAATACATATAAAGAGAATTAAAATTTAAAAATTAGCAAATTTCACAAAATTAATCATCAAAAGATTTTTTTTATTTCCTTGATCAGTATTTACAAATTTTATTATTCCCTAAATTACACACATAATTGCATTTCATTTTATTTTACATAAGAAACGCCAATTCCAACTAACCAGACAAGCTAAGGTAAACTGAAGTAGCGACACCAAGCGCGTACACACCAATCGCCACACCAACAACCTCTTTCCCGGTTCTCGCCGCCGCGCCAATTCCCGCAATACCTAAGACACCAACCGGAACTCGCTTCATCACTGCCATGCCGGCGCTGCTCACAACGGCATCGGTGAATAACACCCGTGCCCATTCCCTGAACTGAGGAGAGTCGAGGACAAGCGGTTCTTCATCGCTCTGGGGATTTTCTCGGTGGCGAGTTACGAATCGGAAGGCAGAATCGACTTGGGAGCGGGTGGGAGAATCAGGGACCCAGCGGAGAATGAGAGGGTGGGGGTGGAGGGAAGTGAGGTCTTGGTGGAGGTTAGCGGCGGCGGTAACCAGCTGATAAGGGAGGACTCCGGGGAAGGCTTGTTGAGTAAGGGAGAGACACTGAGTGTAGACTGAGTCGCACGCTGAGTTGAATTGGGACGAGTTGAGTAATGTGGAGCTCACTCGCTGCGATGCCGACTGCGAAATCCCCATATCTCTTTTAGTTCTGGTTTCTGCTATTTTTCCAGTTTCAAGTTATTGGTTGAAACTTGGAATATCCGGATAATATTATATTTAGGTTAAATTACGTAAATAATCACTAAATTTTATTTTTGACATAATTCAGTCATTAAAGTTTTAAAACGTTTAATTTACTTATTAAATTTTAAATATTGAACATTTTTCTCACTAAAATTTAGACATTGAACGTTTTTATCACTCTTAAACCTCAAACGGTTTTAGATGGTGTCGTTTGGTCTCAAATTTCATCTATCATTTCGTCTTAGCCTTTTAAGTCTGAATTCTATCGTTGTTTAGTCAAAAAGTACTTTAAAATTCATGAACTAATAAAAAAATTTAATTTCTCTCTCGTCGATCTCTCTCTTCCACCTTCGGATGAAATCTATTTCTCAATATATTGCTTCTCTCGTGCCGATAAAAAAATTATTCGAATGTTGAAGAGTTTTTCATTTTCTAGTAAAAGGACGTCGTCAAAAATTAACGAAGATGTGGTAGAAAACGTTCAATGCCTAAATTTTCGCAATAAATTGAACGTTTTGAAATTTTGATGACCGAAATAAATTTGAGAGTAAAATTCGATGATAATTTATATAATTTAAAAATCCTTTTTTAGAAATTTTGTACAAGGCCCAATCCACATTGGGGGGGATATCCGTTTAAGCCATTGTTTGATTTCAGTAGCAACTAGCAAACACACAACAGCATTCATCTTCTCCACTTAGTTTAATGGGAACCCTGAAATTTTCCCATGTCCCTGAAATGGGATTCATGAAATACCCCCAACAACAGCAGAAGAATCTTGAGCAACCCAGTACCGTCACCTGTGGGCTCAGAGGAGGAACAAGGAAACCCTTGTGGAAATCAAGGGTGCTTTCCACTGAAGCCATCCAAGCCGTTCATTCCCTCAGGTTAGCCAATTCCGATTCCAAATTACACCATGTTTTCTCCACCAGGCTTTCCAGGTTACTCAAAGCTGACCTCTTGGACACTTTGGCCGAGTTACAGAGACAAAACGAATCCCACTTAGCCCTCAAGGTACCCTTTTTTACATGTATGTGTTCTTCTATTTGAAATATTTCTTGGACTGCCTTGATGAATTGGGAGGAACCCTTTAAAGCTATATGTATTATCATTCATTTCCATGCTTAAATGATAACCTTTTATCTTGCTTTTCAGTTTTGGGTTTAGGTCTTTGAATTGAATGGAAGGAGCCCTTTCAAGTTATATATGTATTATGATTCATTTTCATGCCTAACTTATAATGTTTTGTTTCTTTTCAGTTTTCAATTATGTTTTTTTTTTTTTGCTGGTGTAGGTCTTTGAATTGAAATGGAAGGAACCCTTTAAAACTATATGTGTTATGATTCGTTCTCATGCTTAATGTATGATTTTTCTCTTGCTTTTCGGTGTCAATTTATGGGGTTTTTTAGCTGAAACGATTTCATGGTTTGGGTGTTTACGGTTTACCCTTTGAAGCTATATGTATTACAATTCATTTTCATGCTTATATTTGAACTTTTGTCTTGCTTTTCAGTTTTCAGTGCTGGGCTTTTAGTTGAAATGTTGTCAGATTTTAGGTTTTTGATTTGAAATGGAAGGAACCCTTTAAATTTATATGTATTATGATTCATTTTCATGCTCAACTTGTAATTTTTATCTTGCATTTCAATTTTCAGATCCGGGTTTTTATGTGAAATAATAGGTCTTTGAATTGAAATGGAAGGAACCCTATTAGGCTATTAATCTATATTGATTATGATTCATTTTCATGCATAATTTATAATTTTTATCTTCCTTTTCAATTATGGGATTTTAGCTGAAATGATGTATTTAGGTTTTCGAATTTGCGAGGAAGGAAGTATGGTACAAACCAGATATGTCCTTGTACTGTGACATGATTCAGCTGTTGGGAAAGAATAAAATGACTGAAATGGCTGAACAACTTTTTGCTGAAATAGAAAAAGATGGCTTGAAACCTAATACAAGGGCGTACACCGAGTTGATTGGAGCATATTTACAAGTCGGTCTGATCGAGAAGGCGATGGAGACATATGACAGACTCAAGGCATCTGGTTGTTCCCCAGATAAGTTAACCTTTACAATTTTGATAAGAAACCTTGAGAATGCGGGGAAAGAAGAGCTTGCAGCGGTTTTAAAGAAGGATTGTATTGAATATCTGGAATATCCCAAGAGATTCCTCGAAGATGTTAAAAAGAAACATGTATGAGAATCTCATTTTCTTTATACTTAGTTTTATTAGTTCTTGTTATTTATATATATGCCTCGTATATCTACCAATTGAAACTTATGAGTGCATTTGTAAGACTATGTTTTTCTAGTGGTGATGCAAGGAAAAAAAAATCCTTTAGGAGAAGCATAGGAAGAAATATCTTGCCCCAATTGTTATTTGAAGATGACATGACAGGAACTTAGAACATGCTACAAAAAGTTCTAGATGCTTGGTTAGAGTTGAAAGAACATGATGTAATATTAGGGCAGGTTGGACATCATTTTAGGGGGGTTTTCCATGAGAAATTAGGCTTTGCTTGAAATGGAAGTTGTCGTCGAGAGAAAAGTGAAAAGAAAATGATGTTTTCACTCATGCTTGGTAAGAGAGAGAAGTGAGGAGACAGAAATAGGAAGTATTGCTGTTGTTCCGAGGATTGGGCTTGCACGTTAATTAATATCATTAGGAATACGAAGTACCATGTCATTGCTTAATGTATTTGACATATTATATATTTTTTTTGAGGTGGATTTTTTTCAAATTGTCTGAATTGCTGGCTTTTCTGTTTCAGACAAAAAGGCGGCAACTGGATATTGTTTGACAATTTGCAGTCCTAAGGTGACAAAGGTCGTGACACCATTAGTGTAGATTCAAGCTTCCAGAGAGCAAGACCTAGCCCGCTCTCATATGAGATTTCGTTTGAAGATTTTCATCAACGCGGATCGACCTGTGCAGCAAAGTTGTTCTCAATCAAACCCCACTTCATGATTTCTGCTCAATGTTTTGGGTTGAAGTTAGGATCCATGACCTAGATCAGCATCTCCCATACTGTGTCCCAGTAAGTTATTTAGGAAGTGTATCAAGAACATCATTATAGATTACTTGCTGGATTTATGTGTTTTTAATATATTAAATTCTGATGTTGTCAATAAAATATTCTGCCCTTATGTATATATAGACACATACACGCATACATAACTTGCATGTTTGCAGAGTAAATTGTAGTACTATATTGTTGTACCATGTCCGGATATGTGCCGGATGCGGGAATGCTTCAAGAAGATTCAAGGGTCGGAGCTACATAGCATATATGATTTTCTATGATCTAGAGATTACCAGCCCGTGAATTTCTTCCACTTTGAAAAGAAAAGAAAAACTGGTCATCTTACGATATTCCTATAAAAGAGTTTTAATCTTCAGTGTTCGGCTAATTGCTCAACAAGATCCTGAACTATCCACATGAGATGCTGGAATAGTTATGTCAAACATGTTTGTCAGATTTAGAACAGCCATGATTATGTCCGCAGACCTGAACATGTTCGTAATCGCAAGCGATGGCGGGATACAGCACCCATGTCTCTTTCAGCATAGACCCTTTTTTTTTATCAAGCTCTTTGCAATGCAAAGGCAATGGCCGGAGGAGAGCATGCATAGGTGGTATGAAGTAGGCTAACGATAACTCGCATGTCACAAGAACAAGACAAGTAACTATACATCTGTCTATAGGCCACAGATATGGATTGGTTAAAAAAATTGTTATCCAAATAGACAAACACCATTCTCTTTAAGATCTATTGACGGAGTTCAAAACTTGTTATACAAAGGGAAAATGTTCCTACTCTCCAAGGTTGATGTGTATTACAAACATGTGAATTACATGAAACCTATGTTACCCAGACTCGTAATTTTCCCTAAAGTTATTTGTATTTGTCAACTGTCTGATACGCGTTTGAACATGGGCCTATGAACCCTCCAAATAAATGAAAAAACCTAGAAAAATATTTATATATCCGCGTCGGACATATACACATATCCAAATTCCAACAACCCTAAGTCCAGGTAACATAGCATGCCACAATACAAGGAGGAATACTTCTTGGCCTCTACTTGAACACAAAAACATGCACATCACTCTCTGAATCACTTTGATCAATAAACAGAGAATTTAAGAGAGAAAAACCGGATAAATAAATAACATAAAATTTAAGCTCAACTAGCAAAGTGGCTGGGAGACTTGTTAAACATACTGTGCCATACGTAAGCCCTAGAAAGTACTGTTTCAAGCTCTTGATATGTCCAGTTTTGAGTTGGAAGGCGTTGAAGGAACATCACCATCTCTTGGAAGTCAAGCTTTTGAAGTTCATCTGACCACTGAAACATATAGAACAAAGCATTCATCAATTAGGGTCTTGCCAGTTTTGTCACAACTATGAACATGACCAGAAAAATGTTTCAGGGAGGCGTCCGGCATCAAAGCATCATTAAAACAAAAAGAACTGCAGTTGAATGGATAGGAATCACAAAGTAAAGCTCATCTATGTTGATCGGACTCTTCATTTTGCTTGGAGTACACATGTCTAATGCATATTAGGATATGGGTATGGGATCCAACACTCACAGCCAAGTTCAGGTAACATAGAAGCTCATTAGAAGAGTACATGAGGAAATGGAAAAGTTGCAGTGTTGTTCCTTCTGAACCATGCAGAAGCAAAATTCAAAGTTGGACATTACACCTTAACATAAATGATACAAGTAAACAGGCTGACTTAGCAATATAGGAAAACAAGCATCAATAAATTTGAATTACGTGAATTTGTGAGACTGCAAGCTCTTAGGTATATGAAGTAAGCTGTAAGAGATGCTCGTTTTTAGTTTGATGTCCTCAGTCCAACATCTTACCCTTTGTCATCATATATGTTACTCGGATTAGGGTGCGAGTGTAGGATACGGATATGTTCAATTTTTTTCTCTGTTTTTCTATATATTTCAAAGGTCCTTGGATATACCCATACCCAGGTCTAGATACACATCAGATATGTGTTGGACGTTGGTACTTCAAGAAAAATGAAGTCTCGGAAAAGTGAAAACATAAACAATCATTATCTTTTTGACAAAAGCTATGGTGATTATTTCTCTTTTAGATAAGGAAAAGAATGAACTAAACACACACAGATAAACATCTTTTTAATTGAACAATTACCAAAGCTGCATCTCCATAAGGTTGCAAAAATGCAGTCAAAGATATAAGCCAGTAAAACAGTTCAGCACAAACGAAGTTAGAGTGCTCACCGTTAAAAGAAAACTGGCGAATATGTAGACA
The DNA here is from genome assembly GCA_030270665.1 of Hibiscus trionum. Lineage (NCBI taxonomy): Eukaryota > Viridiplantae > Streptophyta > Magnoliopsida > Malvales > Malvaceae > Hibiscus > Hibiscus trionum. The sequence continues at coordinate 6,955,004 of BSYR01000016.1, forward strand.
AGGAAATCCGGCAGTGCATCTCCTTCAGCAAGATACGTGTCCCATAGACGGGTTACTAGATGAAAAGGGAGCTATTAAACAAACAAAATAAATAAATAATTAAAAGCTGGAGCATTTGGTCAGTCATGAATAAAAAATTGAAATGCAGGATAAACCGATGAATACGGATAATGCGATAAACCTTACCTCGCGTATAAGTAAACAGTTGAACCAGCGAAAAGCAAACTGAAGAAATTCAAGTCCTTGGTCCTCCATATGTCTAGAAACAGGTTCTGGTCCAAGTTAAAGAACAACAAAGTCAATAAGTCAGAGATGAAATTAGAACATGAAAAATGTAAACAAAAATTTATGCCAATAAAGAAAATTGCAAGCACATAATATAGGGGAATATTAAATAGGGACATAAACATCAGTCTTTCCATCATAACCCTTAAAACAAAGAAAGTACTCAAACACAGACCCCCCCCCCCCTTCACCCACACACAAAAAAGAACAACAACAACAATAATAATAATAATAATAATAAGCGGGTTCTTTTTCTATAACATCAAGAAAAAGGGTGTGCTTGCAGCCTGCACATGTATTCCCCACCTCTTGCTTTCTTGGGAACTATTACGAAACAAAATTTGCTTGGTAAATGATGACTTAAAATCCCTTCATAAAGCAAAAAGTGGTTGAGTTCATAAAAAGTGCAATTTTAGGGAGAGAACTGAAAGGCCTCTATAGAGTTTACCATCAATGCGCCTAACCAATTCCTTCAGCTTAAATACATGCCTCTGGATTCCCGGCTGAGCAAATGTATAATGGTCTTGCATGCCATCAAGCAACTTTGATAAGCACCAGTAGCAATCAGCTTCTATGTTGGATATTTTCTCGGAAGGAATATCAGACATTGACCAACTATCTATACTCCCTTCTAAGTACTCTGATAAGAAGACAACTAGAAAGGGTGTTACAAGATCATTTATCCCCTGAACATATCCGCTTGCAGGATGCCGAATGGCCCTGCACATGAAGTTAAAGTGCAGCATCAGTTACCCCCAAAATAACACCAGAATCTCAAAAGCTGCTTCTAAGAAATCATAAATCAATGTTAAAAAAACTGGACCAGAGGCCAAACCGGTCAGACCTCCATTCCCGGTTCAACCAGGCAATTCAATGTTTCCTTGAGTTTCTAATGTTTAAATACTTTACACACTTTTAATGTAAAATAAACTATAAAAGCAGTTAATAATTAACAAAAAATGCATTCAGATTAATATTAATATTTTATTATAAACTAGGAGATTAAAAGAGCATATCTTGTAAGTTACAAATAAATAGAAAACCAGTATTTTACCATCCAGTCCGGTCTCTTGGTGGTTTAACAGGATTATATAATCAAGCATTATCAAAAACCAAAGTTTTACATTTTTTTTAAATATTGAGTTTTGCATAAGAAAGCCATCAATAAGTGTGAATTCATCAGCTCAAATAGTACTTTACCATGTATAAAGAATGCGCTCCAAGGATTTTTGAACTTGAGCTTGCTGGAAGAAAGCAACATCAGGTACCGTCCTGGGACAATCAACAGAAATCTAACAAACAGAATAAACACCGTTGTTAAATCGGGCATAGAATGCTGACAATCAAGTTTGAGAATAAAATAAGGATAAAGGTACCTGACGAAGCATACTAATCTCATCAGCTGACCGTTCAGTGTCAGGAATGTCATAAAATTGACCAACACAATCAAGATACTCAACGCGTTTCCTCCTTAGAGCTCCCTCCCTTCTATCTGAATTAGATGGCGCATATCCCTGTTGTCAGTTCATACAATTTCAAACGTGTAACCGAACTTATTTCATAAAGACAATCTATATCAGTCTGATAAAATATTAGTTAGCCCAGGATATTAAATATGAGGCATGCATAATTTTTCCGTCTAAAAGTGGATTCGTTGGTTCCATTAATTGGAATACAAAGCCAACAAGACAACACAACAAAGAGAAAGCCAACCCCCTTAAGAACTTGCATTTGGAACAAACTAAAACCAAATAATAAATACCTCCTAAAAAGATATATTTAACACTAAAACACAAAGCATAGTATCATTAGACTAGGTCCACTAGGATGCAGTAGCTAAAACATTATAAAGCTTTAAAAAAGCGGAATCCAATGAATTGTACAAGAAATAATAAATATGGAGGATTTTACAAAGTTGATAATATTAAAGGCGGCACTGTGGCAGCAATTAACAAAAAATCATTACTTTACATAAAAAATCAGTCTTTTCAGAAAAGAAGAGTAATGAATTGGTTCATAGAATTCAAGTCCACCTAATGCCTAAAACTGATAGTTCTGAGCTTACCAGCAGAAGTCTCCATACATTAGGACGCATGTAAGGTGGAACACCACTCCAAGCTAACTCACGTAATCTCTCTGCAAAAAGACATAATAATCAAATCAAGACTACAATCATATATATACAGATTCTAAAATCATCCTCTAAGCGATAAAGCAGATATGGTACCTAAAATGACTGTTTGTCCTGAGAGCTCTCTGGAGAACTTTGTAACCCTGGCAGAATCTGTAGCTCTTGTGCTCATTGCAGAGTTCTGAACTTCATTGACAGCACTCTCGACCTTCAACGTTGTATCACTATCTGAGTTATTTGTATTTCTGACTCCTCCCTGAATGAAACCAATTTTTTTCAGTTAAATCAGTCTTTTAAAGAACTCTATAGTCACACTAGTAAAAGAATAAATCAGTTTTCGGTATTTTAGTAATAGAATGAATAATACATACTATAGAGTATAGATATTCACTCTAAACCTCACCTCTACAGACTTGTCCGTGTCATCACTTGAGCCAGCTTCGTTCTGTGAGACACTTCTTTGATAACTGGGAGATTGTTCTTGTAAGCCTGAATCATCAAGTGGATCTGGCCTTCTGGTCAATAATATTTTACCAGGAATACTTCGACCTTTAAGCAACCTTAATAAGAGGCATAAAAGAAATAATTATTTGCAGTCAAAGCAATAAATCTGGAGTAAACCAATTTGCAAGTTGCAACCCATGTTCACATCAATCTTCAGCCAATTTGCATTATGAAACCCTAGTAACATTTTTGTTCCATAACCTTTATGAACTTCTCATATTCAATAGTCATCCTTTCTATTCTCAGGAATTAAAAACCAAGCTAAAGGAGTAACCTTTTCTAAACAATGTGATTATATGATTCTCCAACAACAATAACATAATCAAATTACAACATACACCAAAATCAGACGTTTCTAGAGAAAAAAAAGGGTATTCCAATCTTAGTACAAATATGAAAGAATCATCTTCCAAAAGAAAGAGAGACTGGTTATGCCATTATGTAGAACATGAGAGATCTGGCTTTAATTCCGAAAGGGTTTTTCAATCTTAGTGCAAACCGCACAATTTAAGCTCAATAAACCTAATTCCTCCACGTGAAATGAGAATCAGAACTGAAATTCGAAAGATCCGTCGATATTTCTCAAATGGGTATCTACATCTACATCCAAGGGACAAAAGCACAAGTAAAAAACGAAGAGGGGGATTGGAATGGATAAAAAAGAGGTACCCTTGGACATTCTTGAGGGTTTGGTTGAATCTGGAATCAAGGCCTTCTTTGTTACGCTGATCTTCTTGGCCATGGCTGTTGTTGTTATTCATGGTTTTGCTGCCCTTATTCCTTGCTTGTTATTTTCCTTTTCTTCTTTCGAACCCCATCTTTATTCCTTGGAAATGTAGCTTTAACAAAAATTAAAGCTTGCAGAACAAACCAATAGAAAACAAATCAATACTTTAACTGTGTAAAAAATGGTTTATTGAATTTAACATTTTTTTATCGGTTGATACAACGGGTCATGTCATAGTGTTAGTCACATGACATTTAAAAAAATATTTATTTTTTTAAAATCCTAAACAAATTACAATGAATATATTTTTAAAAAATGGTCTGCGATAGAATTGTAGTGTATCATGTGATAATAATATAAAAAACAAATTTATTAATATTTAATGGTCAAAATTAGTCAAAAAATTTAATTGATTTAATTTATTAGTTGAACGGCTTAATTGAATAAAAAAAACAAGGACTTCTTAAACTATTAAGGCAAAAATATCATTACTTTTAAAGTTTGTTTATACTAATAAGGATAAATTGTTATGAATATTTATCTATGTGGATGTCTATCATGATTAGAACTTTATCTAACGAGTTTGATTTATTTATTATTAGGAATATTATCTCTATTAATTAGAGTTTAATGTATTATGTACTTCTTATGCCTATAAATAGATGATTCATTGAAGGCATTGTATATGATTCTATTTTTGAGAATAATACAAATCTCCCTCTTTCTCCCATCTCTTTGTTCTTCTTGTTCTTGTTCGTTGTTCTTCGTTATTTTATTCACAACACGTTATCAGCACGATTTTGCTCAACTATCATGGTTCTTGTTGGTGATTCTCTAAAAAGATTTCAACTTGGTATTGGTGACTGCATCTACTATTTATTCAAGTTAGTTTGAAAAAAAAATCGCATACTAATTTATAGACGCCTTTCGCGTTTACATGGAGCTTTCAAGATTAAAAAAAAAACATATCTTCGAAAAAGATATTTTTAAGCAAAAGTGTTGAAATCGGTAATCATGGGAAAGTAATTTTGAAGGTATGTTTTCTCCATAAGAATTTATGTTATTAAATCTATATTTACCATGTTTATATGCGCTAACATTAAAATATGGAAGAAAACCCATAATCTATATTTGTGCGCTAACATTAAAATTGAAATTCTTTTCCCACCCTCAATCTACGCATAATCAAATGGCGTTTGGCAAGTAGTTTGGTCCTAAATAGCGTTTTTTTTATTTATAATTCAATCATATCATTCATGCTTATGTTTAGTTCAATTTAGCTCATGACTTATTTTATACATTTTAATCTGACTTTAAATAGTCGTTATTTTATGTTATTTCATTGATGAGAATTGATATTTTTCGTGTTTTAAATTTTATATTATTTAAATGGCTTGGAAAGAGACGTGATATAAAAGGATTATGAGAAGCTGTCTCGGTCATTCACTATGTCTCCATCGTCATCGAGAGGAAAAATATTATCGGTAAACTCTATTTTATTTTATTTTATTTTCCTTTAAACTATAATTTTAAAGTACGATATATTATGGTGATTTTGAATCTGCAAGAGACTGTTATAAAGCCTATATTTGCTCGAAAGCAATATTTCTTCTTCGTCGAAAAACTCGACCATAGACTTCTCCCAATTTCAAGTTACGAAAATTCGTCTTGATTCAAAAAAATTTATGGGAGGCATTCCCTGAAGTGAATGCAAAGCATGATGTTTATTCCATGCGATTATTAATGATGGGGCATTCCTTGAAGTGAATGCAAAGCATGATGTTTATTCCATGCGATTATCAATGATGGGGCATTCCCTGAAGTGAATGCAAGCATGATGTTTATTCCATGCGATTATTGGATCTATTTCATTCCCTGAAGTGAATGCAAACATGGTAAATCATTATTCAATTAGAGACATAATTTTGATATAATCCAAGTATAATTGGCTGGACATCCCGTTCTGCGAGGCTACTGGTCTCAAAGGAGGTTTTTAAAGGACCTTGTGGACAGGTTTAACAATGCCGCGTACGAGGATTAAATCTTTGTTCTTTATGATAAGGATATGTGAAAAAGGTTTTAAAGGCCCACTGGCTCTACTCCATTCCCTGAAGTGAATGTGAGATTATATTATGGAAGGAATAAAAAAAATCACATTAAAAGTTGTGGTCGTGGTCGAGGCTATGCATATACACATGAAAAATATAGTCGTTTTAAGAATACTTCTACCCGCTGGTAGCGAAGTTATAAGGATGACAAGAGTGATAAATATCATTCTAAGGAAGTGAAATCATTTTACCAATGTGATGTTATAAACCATTGGTTTTGTACTTGTCAAACGCCAAAGTATTATGGACTTTATCCATAATCATGAATGATAAATGAAATAAAATATAAACAAAATTTGTTTATGGCGAAAATAATTATGGCGTTATTGGTCCAACTCAATTGGATATTGTTAATTTTATTTATTTATTTTATGTTAATTTGTTTTATTTATTATTTATTTATGTTAGTTTGCTTTATGTTTATTTATTTCACATATTATTTATTTATGCTTTATGTTAATTTATTATTTGAAGAATATGATTACTTCCGGAATAAAATATACAATGAATTGTGGCTATTTATGCCTAGAATTGTGGCTATTTATGCCTAGCAGATAATGCAAGTACTCATATTGTACTTAAGCATGAGAAATATTTTTCCCATTTAAATGCAAGGGGAAATATGAGTAGTATTTCTCAAAGTACTAAAATATCAATACTTCGGAAGAGCACTTGAAAGTTTATCTCTGATAGATAATCGACTTGATATGATGTGCTATATTTTATATTTTTCATTCCTCGAAGTGAATGATACAAAGTACATATTTTCATCACCTGAAGTAAATGAAACAAAGCACATTTTGAAAGGTGCACAATTATGCATTTCTCGATTAAAATGCAAGGGAATAATGTGAGTACTATATCCGGAAGTACTAATATCACAAAAGGCTCTAGTTGAGCAAATATGTTATTGTCAAATGGAACTTTATTCCATATTCACAATGCGTTATACTCGTCAAAGTCATAAAGAGAGCAATATGAGTTCGCAAACTATCCTTTTTGGAATTATAGATAACATATGTTATCAATTGGCATTTGAAATAAATCAATATGGATATAAGTTTTGGTAGCCAAAAAGTCAGTTGAAAGCTCTAGAAGAGCTATATATTGCTACCAAAAGATAATTTTAATTGAAAGCTCCGAAAGAGCTAAATATATTCCTATTTAAAGGAACAATTTTGATGGTCGTACTAGACATGTACGAGTAAGATTGAATTACACGTTATGGTAAACAAGAAGTTTACAAATTCAGAGATATATACACATATATATAGTTGGCATAATCGGTTAGACCATCCTGATCAATAATGGTGCAGAAATTATTGAGATTTACATGCACGTGTATTAAAAGAACCTGTAGTTCTTGTGGTGCTTATTCTCAAAGGAATGGATTAAATTCCACTTATTAAAGAACGTGAAGTTCTTGTGTTGCTTAAAGGAATTGATTAAATTCCACTTACTAAAAGAACATGAAGTTCTTGTGTTGTTTGTTCTCAAATGATATAGATGATCCCACTTACCAAAAGAATTAGAACTTAAAGTTCTTGTACTGAAGTTAAGACTGTATGTCTTGCATATCTGAACGAAATATGGGCCCATATATCCACAAATGTGGAAAGTTTTATATGATTTTAGTAGATGCATCTACATTGTTTTATCGACTTACAACCAGAAGTTTATGAGATTGATTCTAAAAAGATTCAGATTATACAGTTAGACTATTCGTCTTGAAAAGCTAGTGGGTTTATATTTTAGGCTATATCAGTTGTTACAAAGCCTATTGATTATGAAAAATATAGTTTAGCAAAATTTCAATTGGATGCCTCCTATTTAATAGCTAAACTATGAGAACAAAAGAGTTATTATTTATATGGTGTTTCCATATAGCAACATTTATACGCATCAAGCCAACGAGTTATAATAAACTCCCCGTTATGATTGGTTTTTGGTCAGAAACCATACATTTCCCATTTTATGATTTTTGAATGTGCGATATGAATTGCTCCACCACAACGCACAAAATGGGTAAATAAAAAGGGTTGAGAATATATATTGAGTACGAGTCTCCTTTTATGTTTAAATTCTTAAACATTAATTGGAGAATCATTTATGACATGATTTTTCTCAACATCAGGGGGAGATAATAATCAGCTGGATAGAGGAAAATGAATTATCATTATCTAGATCCTCGTATATGAACTAGAAGTTCATAAGATAATTCATGTTATTACATGTCAACCGCTAGACATATTTACTGACCCAATGAGAGTAATTAAGTCTCATATACCAGCTGAAACGCTCTAAGTTTAAATTACATGTTTGAGCGAGAGAATGTAAATCATGCCTGAAGCATGATAGTTGAAATGGTTCCAATGATCAAAATTCTCGTAAATAGAAACTAATATGAGATGGTCATATATTGGAGGTGGGTGCTCTTGAAGAGACCCAAGACATAACAAATAATAAAACTCTAGAAGAGTTTCAGGTACCTGAAATAAAGATTGAAATCTTGAAGAGATCTCGATGAGTTATGTCATTACGAGAATGGAACCAGAAAATTGGAAAGTTGTCGACAACGATTTTATAAACAATTTTACATAAAATACTTCTATAGAAGTAAAGAAAGAAATCGAGGATCTTGTATAAAATCTATCCAGAAGTATATATATTGAATTGGTCTATGTTGAAAGACGCTTTGAACTTCTAAAATAGAAGTATTTGGACCAGCAGTCCAAACACCTAAAGGTGTAATGCAAGTGAGGCACAAATAAGTAGTCGTAAATACGACTTGAACTATGATTTATGAAAAGTTTTAATTACTTCATGGTGGATGCAATTACTTTGGCAGTTATGAAAATTTTTTGCATGCGTCTAATTATTTGTGGATCCATATTTATCCTTGAAGGATTTAAAATGCTAGAAGCATTTGGAAATTTCCGAGAAAATTTATTTAGACATGTCTCATGAATATTTTGGCGCATTTGGTATAATCGCCTTAGTGAATACTAATTGAGCAAATACTATAAGAATGATCAGATTTCCTGATGTATTTTATAAAGGAGTTTGGATCAAGATCCATTATGATAATTTTAGAACTCCTGAAGAGCTTCAAATTGGAAACTCGTGAAGTACTTTCAATACAAGTACTTGAATCTTGACATCAAGTTTATCTCGACCTGAAGATCGAGCATTTTTATATATTTCCTTTTGTCTATGAATAGACATAAGCTGAAAGAATCTTAAAGAAGATTCAATATGAATAGAGCATATCTATTGAGTATCCCAATAGTTGTAAGATTGTTGGATGTGAATAAAGATAATTATATCTTTTCTTGGTTTTGAAGCACTATATATTAGTTGGTCAAGCAATATCCATGGATATACAAAGATCATTACATTTAGATCTTCAAACATTCGTTGATGCCTCCTCAAATTTTGTAGAAATAATTGCTATGCACAAGGCAAGCCAAAAATGTGTTTGGCTAAAATCATTGACCCAACATATCCAGAAGATATGTAGATTTACTTTCACAAGATATGATATGAAGCTATTTTGTGTAGAGATAATGCAAGATGTATATCTCAATTGAAAGGTGGATACATCGTGAAACATATTACTCTAATGTTTCATTCCTCAAGATCTTTAGAAAAATAATATTTAAGATTGAATTATGAAGATTCAAAGATCTTCTGTGATGTTTTCATGAGGGGGAGGAAATACGCGTTGCACTCTTTTTCCCTTAACCAAGGTTTTGTCCCAATGGGTTTTCCTGGTAAGGTTTTTAATGAGGCAACATGTTATGCGTATTAAAGATGTGTGTACTCTTTTTCCTTCACTAATGAATTTTTTTTTCCCACTGGGTTTTTATATTAGTAAGGTTTTAACGAGGCACATTATCTTCATAGACATCCAAGGGGGAGTGTTATGAATATTTATCTATGTGGATGTCTATCATGATTAGAACTTTATCTAAGGAGTTTGATTTATTTATTATTAGGAATATTATCTCTATTAATTAGAGTTTAATGTATTATGTACTTCTTATGCCTATAAATAGATGATTCATTGAAGGCATTGTATATGATTCTATTTTTGAGAATAATACAAATCTCCCTCTTTCTCCCATCTCTTTGTTCTTCTTGTTCTTGTTCTTGTTCGTTGTTCTTCGTTATTTTATTCACAACATAAATTATATTTTCTGTCATCTAATTATGATTTTAGTAACAAATATATTATAGTTTCTAAAAGTTACAGACAAAAAAAATATTGTTATAAACATAAAAGACGTTTACTGTGGGCTAGTAGAGTAATAATTTGTAGGGAAAACTACACCGGTGGTCCCCTAACTATTACCGTATTCCTACTTTGGTCCCACAATTATGTTTTTTGGCAAAATCGTCCCTTCCGTTACATAGTTCTCCTGTTTTGGTCCCCCGTCGTTAAAAACTAACGGAATTGTTGATGTGGATTTTTTTTGATTTTCTCTCTCCTATATATGTATTATTTAAATTTTTTATTCAGACTAATGTGGTGGTGACACGCGTCACCACCATAACAAAGCAAATAAATTGAAAATAGAGGGGGAGAGCTGGGAATCAAACCCGCGTCCTTAACTTCCCAAGCCAATGGATTAACCATTGAGCTAAACTCCAATTATTGAGGTGTTTTAACACAAGTTAGATTTAAAATAATCAAATGAACCCCCAAAACCAAAGAAGCTGCAACATTGCAGAAAACTGCAGATTGCGGAAAGAATGTCAGGTTTGTCAAGATAGACTGTTCTCTTTGATGGATTTCCAATTTATCTTCGATGACATCTGTTTATTTATTAAATGTTTTTAGAATTGCTAAATTTAATGATGAATCTAAATGTCTAGTCATACACTGACATGAAAATTTGGCAATTTGTTGCTTATAGTGCCGCATTTCTTGTCTTGTATGGGATTGCACTTGCAACTGAAGGCTGGGGTGTTGTAGCTAGCTTGAAAATCTATCCACCATATGCTGGTGCTGCTGTATCTGCTGTAACCCTTGTTGTAGCCTTCGGTTTTGTTGTTTCTCGTCCATGCTTAACTCTTAAGGTATGAATCCTGTCTGATATGTCAATGTGCTTATTGCTGCAATTTGGAGCTACATTTTTTTGGCATGTTGCTCAAAAGAAATGTCAATTTTATCTTTAAATCGACTTGCATACACAGCCTTTTAACTTTGTCATTTATTATTACTACCAGATGATGGAAGATGCAGTTCATTTTCTCAGCAAAGATACTGTTGTCCAAGCAATTTCTAGATCTGCTACTAAGGTGTGTGAGCATGTTTCTACGTATAGGTTTCATGTCTTGAAGAGATGTTTTCTTCTTTTTGATATCTTGTAAATTTTTAAGTTCTGCAGTTCTAGGAAGTTGACTATAATTTTTTAAATGATTGTTAATGTTTCATTTTGTGATTTCATTTTCTTGTTTCTTCATTACTATTCGTTTCGCTCTCTCATTGGTTGTAGATGACTAAAACTTAAATTTCTTTTCTTGATTTTCTGCCAAAAGATTGTTTATTTTTAATGTTTTTTAGTACTGATTCCATTCCATTCACTCATTGTTTGTTGCCTATTTCCTTTTAATGTCAGAATAGTCTTCCCTGGAAAATCTTCTTTGTGGATTTGTTATTTTTCTTTTCTCATTATTAAGTTATTGTTTGTTTGCAAGCAGACAACCTATTCCGCTCCACAGAGGTTTGCAGCTTCTTTGGTTTTTGGGGTTCATTTGATTGTTTTAAATCTAACTTGTGTTAAAACACCTTAATAATTGGAGTTTAGCTTAATGGTTAATCCATTGGCTTGGGAAGCTAAGGACGTGGGTTCAATTCTCAGCTCTCCCCTTCTATTTTCAATTTATTTGCTTTGTTATGGTGGTGACACGTGTCACCACCACATTAGTCTGAATAAAAAATTTAAATAATACATATATAGGAGAGAGAAAATAAAAAAAAAAAAAAAAATCCACATCAGCAATTCTGTTAGTTTTTAACGACGGGGGACCAAAACAGGAGAACTATGTAACGGAAGGGACGATTTTGCCAAAAAACATAATTATGGGACCAAAGTAGGAATACAGTAATAGTTAGGGGACCACCGGTGTATTTTTCCCTAATTTGTATTGTATTTTATTAATTTTGTATTAATTCGAAATAATTTAATAAATTTAATTATTTATATTTAAATTTTCATGACTTTAGTCTTTTTTGTGATTCTGTCAAAACAAGTGAACATATCGAATCAAAGCAGGACCAGTAATGCATGATGTGTGTACCGTCTTTAAAAAGATTAAAAAATTGAACAGATGTTACCCTTGCATCACACCAACATATTTAAAAAAAAAATTGTTATTATGCAAGGTCATATTAACATTATCTTATAATGTTTAACGAATAGTGATCTCTTAATTTTTGGGATTATTGAACTAAAATTGACTAGCGATTTTTCATTTTATATTTACTTTCTCTAAATTAGATTTCCGAACAAGTTTTCATGACTTTTTTCTTATTTAATTGTTGATGAAAAAAATTTCTTTTGTGTTAGTTAAGTGAGATGAGACACTAAGTTAATTAAATAAGATTATGTGTTTAAATCATAACATTGTAAATAAAATAAATTAAATTATAAGAATTGTCTCATAATAATTCTCTATAATATTTACTTCAGATAAACCAATTAATAATAAAATACAAGTGATTATATAAAAACAAATTATTTCCCACTAATTCCCGTCTTTTTAAAAATAAATTAAGCTGAGGGTGACTGCCGCTCTATTATTCAAAAACTCTGAGCACCGTCGGACGACGTATCTACTGTTCGACCGCTAATCGGGGATGCCAAACGTCTTGCCCTAAGATTTAGGGACTGTCAGTTTGCCTTTGTCGGTCGGATGGGCAACGAAGCGGCGCATGCAATGGCGGTGTGCGGTCGCTCTGCAGTGAAGGATCACTTCTGGGTTGAGGATGCGCCGTCGTCTGTTCTCTCGGTGGTGGCTGCTGACCGGAGATTTCTTGAACCTCCTTGAATGTCCTCTCTGGTTGGGTCTTCGTCTGGAAGGACCCGTTTTTGACTGGGGTTTCTCATCCATCTTTACCCCCGTGTTTTCCCGTCTTGGTCTGAGCTTTTCCGGTTCTTCATCTGTTGTGCCGAGTGGGTTTTTAGATCGTCTGAATTGTTCTTTTGTGCCTTTCGTTATGTTTTTTAAGTCTTTTGTCGTTTCAGTTTTATTGCCTATTTATTGTATTAGCTTTTCTTTATATTTTAATAATACCAGGCGGTACCGTTTTCAAAAAAAAAACATGAACTAAAAAAACTTAGAGGAGTTTATGGTGAGGTCAAAGTTGGAATCCAATTTTCTTTTTAAAAAAGCATAAAGGCACAATGACCCCTAAAGTATACATTTTCCTATCGAGTTGGCCCTTAAAACAATTTGAGACGTTTTGTCTCCTAAACTATAAATCTTGACCTCAGTTGTCTTATAACGTTAATTTCTGTTAAAAAAATTATGGACCAATCAGAACATGCCACGCGTCACTGATAAACAAAAAAATCCACTGACTTTAATAAAAGGGGTAAATTACATGTTAAATTTGTCAAATTTTTATTTTTGTTCAATTTTGTCCTAAGAATCTTTATTTAACTCGAAATTGACCCCAATTTCTTTCTAATTTTTATAAATTAGTCCAATATTTTTAACATGATAATATTTTTGTTCAATTTAGTCCTCCAAATCTTTATTGAATCCGAAATCGGCCCTTATTACTTTATAATTTTGTCCAATATTTTAAATATAATTTTATTTTTGTTCAACTTTGTCTTAAAAGTCTATATTTAACCCAAAATTGACCCCTGTTTATTTATAATTTTTATAATTTAGTCTAATATTTAAATATAATCATATTTTTGTTCAATTTAGTCCTAAAAATCATTATTTAACCCGAAATTAACCCCAATTTATTTCTAATTTTTATAATTTAGACCAATATTTTAAATATAATTATATTTTTGTTCAATTTAGTCATAAAAATCTTTATTTAACCCGAAATTAACCTTGATTTTTTCTATTTTTTAATTTAGTCCAATATTTTAAATATGATGATATTTTTGTTCAATTTGGTCATAAATATCTTTATTTAAACCAAAATTGACCCCAATTTATTTCTATTTTTTATAATTTAGTCTAATATTTTTAATATGATGATATTTTTGTTTATTTTAGTCCTAAAAATCTATATTTAACCCGAAATAGACCCCTATTTCTTTATGATTTTTATAATTTAGTCCAATTGGGGTCAATTTCGGGTTAAATATTTAGGACTAAATTAAAAAATATAATTATATTTAAAATATTGGACTAAATTGTATAAGGTTATCTCCTTCTCCTAAAATGAAAGACAAATGAGTGGATTTATGAAATTCTTATTGTGGTAGCTAAGGTAGTGGATGTAGACTCCAATGAGGGAGTTGAACCACTCTAATTCCCCTTTTAGAAAGTGCTTTTGAGACCAAAAACACTTTTGAGGGCAAAAACAATGCTAAACAGATAATTTTTTGTGAAAAAAACTGTGTCTGAAAAGAGCTTTTCAACCCAAATACAAAAAAGCTGAAATTTCTAACTTTTGCGGTTGGAAAAGTACTTTTGGGAGCTAAATTACAATTCTTAACCTTCATTTTGTTATTGTATTCATTTATAATTTATTTTTACGAAGATATCATTATATAATTAATAAATTATTCTTCAATTTAAAATTTATATATATATTCATGTCAATTTTTCTAAATAAAATATTTTATATTTTTCATGGAACATGTACAGTTTTTAAAAATATGTATTTATTAATAATTTTTTTATATTTTTATGATAATTTTAATCGATATATTTCATATATTATAACACTAAAAAAACTGAATATCATTTAAATATATATTTTTAACTTATAATATTATGTTTAAAATGATCATCTATCTTCTCAAAAGTATTTTTTGACAATAATATTAAACACTTAAACCTCAAACAAAAAAATCTACAAACACTTCTAAAAAGTATTTTTAACCACCCTTTTCAAAAGCAATGCTAAACTAAGCTTAAATTTCCTTGCAAATTGTCTTCCTTTTGCAATTAGCTTCGACCATTTTTAAAATTGTCAACTTACCCCTTTTAACTTCCATCTATTGATTGATATATATATTCAGAAATTTTATTGTTGAATTTTTTATTCAGAGAATTACAAACTAACGATATACTAATATGTTACGGTACATCTTGAAATATACTTTTATCATGGGCACTATGAAATGCAAAGATATGTGGGATTGTATGTGTATCTGATTATTAATTTGACAGACGAAGAGAAATAATTCTTCTATTATGATAGTGAAAGTTTAGTATAAACTTTTGAAGGTTGTGGTGGTTAGTTCTTCGGTCTTACGATT
The DNA here is from genome assembly GCA_030270665.1 of Hibiscus trionum. Classification (NCBI taxonomy): domain Eukaryota; kingdom Viridiplantae; phylum Streptophyta; class Magnoliopsida; order Malvales; family Malvaceae; genus Hibiscus; species Hibiscus trionum. The sequence goes on from BSYR01000016.1 coordinate 6,970,223, forward strand.
TAATAAAATTTTAGAATATTTAAATATATTTTTTAGAATTTTTAAATTTTCTAAAGTTCTCCAGTTTTTATAACATTTTATTGATTTTTAATTTTTTTTAAAATTTACTGTTTATTTTGCATTTTTATAATATATATATTCATAATATTTTAATATTTATTTTAGAATTTTACTTATTATTGAAATATTTTCTAAAATAAAAAAAACTATTTGCAACCATCAAACTAAAAATAGAAAAGGCTTTATATTTTTTTTTACAAAAATATGTTTTTAAGCATTATATTGAAGAAAAAATTTCAATTATAAAATTTAGACTTGACCATGAACTTTTCGACATTAAAAGATTTTCATAAAAAAGTTAGGGGTCGTTTGATTCACGGAATGTAAGATTACCTTTGAGAATGAGATTACCGGAATGTTACATTACTTAACATATTACCCGGAATGTTGTATTACATTGTTTGATTTGTTTGGCAGGAATGTATGATTACATTGTTTGGTTGAAGGAATATAAGATAGGAAAAATGCATGTTTTACCAAATTGTCCTTGAAATATATTTTCTTTTTTAACCAACTGAAGTTTTAAGATTAAAGTCAAAATATTTACATAAAAGTTCATAAAAAATATAATACGAAAACCTTTTTATGAAAATTGATCCTAAATAATAAATGTAATAAAACACATACCAATAATAAAATTTGAATCAAACACATATATAAAAAATCGAAATAAAATAAAAATCTGATATATTTTTATTTTATATGCATCATATTATTTTATAATAAGTATTAAAACCCTAAACCACTAAAAAATAAAATAGATTTATAGTTTTGTAATTATATAAAAAAAAGAAGATCATTTTAAAATAACTATATTTTTAGGGGTATTCTTGTCCAAATGGGAGGGAATTGTCTAATACCTAAGAAAAGGGAGGGAATGACATTCTTGGGAAAAGATCCAAAAATAGCTACTGTTGGGAATATTTCATTACCCCTGAGAGAGAATGCTCTTGAACCAAACGTGAGGATATGATTCCGAAAAAGATTATTCCACCTGGTAATAATCTTTTTCACGAACCAAACGCCCCCTTATTGTACAATTTTTTTTCATCGATTAAAAAGATTTTCTAGCATTTAATTAATCAAAATTATATAAGTTTATACATAAAGATTATCACTATTATTACTTTCATTTGCAATATCAGAGATTGTTTCTTAAAGTTCAGAAAATCTGTAAACATTTTGTTATTTATCAAAATCCCTATTTATAAGGGATTGTATTTCTTTACTAGAATTAGTTTCTTTTCTAGTTAGGAGTTTCCTTAGCTAAAGCATAAGTCTATATATTTAGTCTGTAAATTAGTAGCAATTTAAACACTCGAAATATAATAAAAAAGATCAGTTTTATCAGCAGTTCGACATGGTATCAGAGCCTCTTTTTCTTTAGGTTTTAACTATTTTGTTAGACACTATTTGTACGATTTCTCGTTCATTTAGAATAGTATGGTCGACATATTTGATTTCGGTAGTTCTACAATTACCCAAGGATATATGATAAATGAAGGAAGTCATTCTAGTCAGATGAATGACTTACAGAACATTCATGTCGCTTATAGACTCAATGGTAAGAATTACCTTAAACGGTCTCAATTGGTTCAAACCTTTTTTTAAAAAAACTCAGTTATCTTCTTGAAAAGGACCCTAAAGAAGGATACCCTAAATTTGAAGCTTGGGATGAACAAGACTTATTAGTTATGTCTTGGTTGTGGAACTCAATGATGCCTGAGACCAGTGACACTTGTATGTTTCTCAGCACAGCCCAGAAAACATGGAAATCTCTAAAGTAAACCTATTAAAAGGTTCGTGATGCTGCCCAGATTTATGAGATCAAGAGCAAGATTTCAACTATAAAACAGGGAAGCAAATCAATCACAGAATACTCTAATCTGCTACAAAATCTTTGGCAAGAGATGGACCATTATCAATGCATTCAGATGAAATGCAGTGAGGATGCAGCAGTTTTGAAAAAGTTTGTTGAAAAAAAAATAATTTACGATTTTCTTGCTGGACTGAATATTAAATTTGATGCAGTGAGAATCTAAATTTTGGGGAAAGAAGATCTGCTCTCATTAAATGAAACCATTGCTTATGTTCGGGCTGAAGAAGAAAGAAGAGAAATAATGATAATTGAAAATAATCAAGTAGAAAGCTCGACTCTAGTATTTGAAACAGTTTCTGAAAAGCCAACACGTCTGGAAAGTTTTGAAAGAAAATTAGAAACAACAAGGGAAGTGAATTGAGATTTCATGTGGTGTACATATTGCAAAAAATTTCGACACACGAGAGAGAGGTGTTGGAAGTTACATGAGAAGCCTCAGTCCACAAACAGAAACTTCATAGAAAGGGAAGGATCAACGAAGGGGCAGAGCAGAGCCTATGCAACTAGAGAAGTAGCGAAGGAATCCACTGAATAATCTGGTGAGTTCAATCAAGAGAAAGTAGAGAAGTTGAAGACTCTACTGGAGTCTTTAGGAAAATCATCAATTGCTGGTACAGGTAATCTGATTTTTCAGGTATATCCTCTTACTCTTCTCAAAACTCTAATGCCTTGGAATCCTCTATACCGACTCAAACCTCTTGGGTAATAGACTCAGGAGCAACTGACCACATGACCAATTTCTCTCTCAACTTTCTCAATTACACATCATGCCCTAGCAATAAGAAAATTACAGTTGCTGATGGTACCATGATAACAGTTGCTGGTGAAGGAGATGTTGCCATTAGTATAAAAAAATTGCTTAAAAAAGTTTTACATGTTCCAAAATTATTTACCAGCCTTATCTCAATACCAAAACTTGTCAGGGATACTAATTGCATTGTTTTGTTTCATTTTACACAATATTTTTTCCAGGAGCAGGAAACGAAGAAGATGATTGGGCGTGCTAAGGAGATCAATGGACTCTATTATCTTGAAAATCTTGGAGGACAAGTTAGAGTCTTGAACACTTCACCATCATCCTTTTTATCTTATTCTACAAACAATAAAGACCAAATCTGGCTCCAGCATCTTCGCCTTGGTCATCCACCTTTTAAACTTCTAAAGATTATGTTTCCTTCTTTATGTAAAACCTTAGATGTTGAGGAATTACATTGTGATGTGTGTGAACTTGCTAAATACAAATGTTCCTCTTTTCCAGCAAGTAATAATAGAACCAATATTCCTTTTAGTCTTATTCATAGTGATGTATGAGACCTTCTTTTGTTCCTAACATAACTGGGGCAAGACGGTTTGTATCTTTTATAGATGATCACACTAGGGTTACTTGGGTTTATTTGTTAAAACATAAATCTGATGTTGCATCTACCTTTCAAAAATTTTATACCATGATAAAACTCAATTTAGAGTCGAGATTAAAAGAATTAGATCAGATAATGCCAAGGATTATTGTAAAGTGTCTATAAGTCCTATATTTCATGCACATTCCACCTCTTATTATTACTGGTTTCAAGTTCATTTTAGGCATAAGTAGGTTCATGCATTGCATTTTACAGTATTTCCTCGTTTTACCTTGCTTTTATAGATTATCGTTTATTTGGTAAACAAGAGATACTGTTTTAGTGTATTTTTGTATGTAGGTACTAAAAGGCTGAAAGAGGGAACCGAGGAGCTGAGGATGCAATGCTGAGGCAGCAAACCTAGGAGCTGTACTGATGTAGTTCCAGCAGAAGACAATTGCTGCCGAGTAAAGTTGCTGCCGACATTGCTGCCCACGGTAGCTGACTATGGAGTTGGAGAATCGGAGTGCGATTTTTAGAGCTTAAAATCCTGAATCTATCGCTGCCATCCACTTAATTTTCCGACGTCTGTAGCAGCAGCCAGAGCCGCCGAAGCAAGATCTCAAGGTTACTTGCGGGCTAAGGCAAACGAGATAAAGTCCACATTCAACGCAAAGAAGTCAGAGTTTAAAGTCACATTAAAGATGGAAAGATACTTTCGAGGACTTCTACTTTAAGGAGGACTTAACCTAGTTATTTGTCTATAAATACTCATTATACTCCTAGTTCAAATCATCTTAGGTTTTCTATAGACATAGCTAGAGTTCTTTGCCGCCGCCATGTTCTAAACTCCATTTGGGTTAGGGTTATGTTGTAAATTAGTTGTGAAACAGTTGTACTAGGTTTTGAGTTGTTTTCTTTTAATAAAATATTCCAAGTTTGTTTAATCTATGCACGTCATTCTTTCAATTAGTCCACACCAGTCAGTTGAGAGAATCCATTTGTCGGGCACGAAAGTGTAAGGCTCACGAAAGGGTTAAGCACGGTCATAACATGTTGGGGCGTGACTAACTTGGTTCCTAACAAGTTCACAAGTTTCAGCGGCTAAAAGAGATCACCAACCGAGTTTACTAGCCTGTGTTAGGTTCACGCTGAGATTGCTAGGTATTGCCTACGTCACGCTAGGTTTCGAGCATCATTGCATAGAAATAGGGAGGATCACTGTCGACTATCTCGCCGAACATAGAGTATCTGCCAGATCTACAGCCGAGACTTATTTCCATTCCACCTGTTGAGACAGTGAAAGTTGCAAAAACAGTGACCCGCTGCAGCCGCATGACAGGGTCGTAGCCTGCCGCCCGCCATAACCGCTGAGGCAGCATATCATGGCAGCACGAAACAACTCAGTCCTTTTACAATGTAGTTTTCACACTAAGTGTCAACATAACCCTGCCTGCTCTATCAATCTGAATCACCTCATTTATTACTTATGTTTTCATTTATTTTTAATCTCAACAATCAATTCACTTGTGTTTTTATTTTACCTTGTGCAGGAACTACAAAACGAACCAAGTTGTCCAATCCTCGTGGGATTCAATATCTTTTATACTATAACTTGGCAGGAGTGTGCACTCGCGCTCTCACAAAAAGGGAACACCTACACGCCCTACAATTATTTTAATCAAACCTTGTCTCCTTATCTCTTGGAAAAAGGTATTTTACATTAACCATCCTGTGTAAACACTCCCCATCAGAATGGAATTTCAGAAAGGAAGAATAGACATATTCTTGCTATACCAGAGCCCTTTTATTCAGAATAATGTTCTAAAAAATACTGGGGGGGGGGAAGTTGTCTTAACAACTATATTTATGATGAACAGACTCCCCACTAAAGTCCTTGGATCCCAAAGTCCTATTCAAACCCTTATAAAAGTTTTCCCACATTTCAACCTATCTCTTAACCTCCAGCCAAGAGTGTTTGGGTGTGTTGCCTTTGTTCATCTTCATTCTCCAAACCGAGGTAAGCTTGATCCTAAAGCAGTAAAATTCATTTTTCTTGGGTATTTCTCTACTCAAAAAGGCTACAAATGCTATCATCCACATACTAGAAAGGTCTATGTTACTGCTGATGTTACTTTTGTTGAAAGAGAGAGTTACTTCACTGCTCCTTATCTTCAGGGGGAGATGTCTTTTAGGGAAGATAAGGATGCAGATCTGTTTTTACTTCAGCAATAACCTCTATCCCTCATTGATCTACCTCATTCTCATTCTGTAGAAATAATCTAGCCGCCTTCACAGTCCTTACAAACAGAACCATTACAAACAGAACCAAATAGTCCTCAAACTCTTCAACCAAACATAAATATTTCTCAGCCCAATGTTCAAGAAATTGCTGGTCCTCTGAAGACATATTCGAGAAGGAAGATATCTATGCAGACTCAATCATATTCTGCTCCTGCTCCCATTCCCATACATTTTGAGGTATATTCTGAAACTGATCCTAATCATAATGATATAAATTCTAATTATGAGTTTGAATTTCCTATTGCTATTAGAAAGGGAAAAAGAACTTGCACCACTAAACACCCTTCATATTTATTTATGACCTATAATAATATATCCCTAAATCACAGAATCTTTTTTACCAGCTTAAACAATATTGTCATCCCTAAAACAGTAGCTGAGGCATTAGATAATGAGAACTGGAAAAAAAGGCTATGCAGGAGGAAATGGATGCACTGGAAAAGAATAGGACCTGGGATTTTGTAAAGCTGTCAGGAGACAAAAAAATAGTGGGATGTAGATGGGTGTACACTGTAAAATACAAATCAGATGGCTCCTTGGAAAGATACAAAGCAAGGTTTGTGGCAAAGGGGTACTCGCAAACCTATGGGATAAATTATCTGGAGACATTTGCACCTGCTGCAAAGATGAACAAAGTGAGGGTTCTACTCTCCTTAGCAGCTAACCAAGGATGGAATTTACTGCAGTTTGATATTAAAAATTCATTTTTGCATGAAGATCTCGAAGAAGAGGTATACATGGATGTTCCACATGGGTTTAATTCGACTGTTAGACAGTAGTTTGCAAGTTAAAAAAAAGGCTCTATATAGATTAAAACAGTCCCCAAAAGCTTGGTTTGGAAGATTTGCTAAGGTAATGTTAGGGCAAGGTTTCAAACAGAGTCAAGGTGACCATACCTTATTTGTGAAGCATTCATCTTCAAGGGGAGTAACCATACTACTGGTTTATGTGGACGATATCATAGTTACAAGTAATGATTCAGAAGGAATCATCAATCTGAAAAACTGTCTTGTAAAAGAGTTTGAGGTGAAGGAACTTAGGAGATTAAAATATTTTCTGGGTATTAAGGTGGCACACTCACAACAAGGATTTTTTATATCACAGTAAAAATATACCCTTGATATTTTAAAGGAAACTGGAAAGCTTGGATGCAAACCAGTAGAAACGCCCATAGAAGTTAACCACAAACTTGGAGATTCAGATGAAGATGATGTGGCAGTTGATAGGGTTCATTTCAGAGACTTGTAGGAAGACTTATTTATTTATTTATCGCATACCAGACCAGACATAACATATACTGTTTGTAACACCCCGAAAAGCGGTCTAGTCGGAATTGGATTCCGATGATCAGGATATTGATGTTAAAGTGTTCAAATATCGTATCTTTGTCATCCAAAGGATAGATTATATTGTTAGGAGATCTTAACTTTAGTTCAGACTTCCTTGAAATGTCTAAATTAGTGTTTTAGGCTAGGTGTTTTGATACGATCATACCTGTACCGAAACGGCCTAGGCAAGGTGTTTCGAAACGGGTATATGGTGTTTCGAAACGGGATAACTGTAATAACTAACTTTTGGACTTTTGCTCATTCTTTTCGATACGGTTCCTCTCGTTTCAAAACAGGTCATCTGTTTCGAATATGTTTGAAGGATAAATATGAAAGGAAGTGAAGAGGTGATGACTCACCTGCTTATTACTGTCGCTCCCCACGTGGAAGTAGTCTAAGAGGATGACTTGTAGCCATCTTTTAGTATTGATAAGATATAAAGTAGATACGTAATATTTTAAGCTTTCCCTTTGCTAAGGGAAACCTTTTCATTGGTTGCAAGGGAGGTGAGGAAAATGAATGAGGTTAAAATAAATAAAGGAAATTGAAAAGGATCTCATCTTTTGTTTGAGCTTCACCGAAACCAAATTTCATTCTTTGTCTTGAAGAGACAAGCATTGGATCTAGCAAACCCTTGGTAGGAGGAAATCTTCTTATTGGCTAAGTGGGAGGTGGAGTAATGAATAGACTTTGGCTCTTTATAAAAGGAAAGCTCTCATCTTTGTTTTAAGTTTCATCGAGACAAACACTCATCTTTTGTTCAAAGATAATAAGCAAGCGCCACCATTGCCATCTTCAACCTTGAGCTTCTAAGCATACACCTCTCTATTTGATCTTCTTAAGTTTAAGCTTTCCTTGATTTATGAACACCAAGTCATAGCTATCGATTGGGTAAGTGAAAGCCCTAAGTCAATCATCGATTCTCTTGATTATTATATAATCAATTTCAAGCTTAAAGATAAGCTATGTTTATAGCTAATGGCTATTCAAGCATCGATATTGTCATATTGATCCTAATGACTTCTTATTGTTTTACCTAGCTCAAGAAGTGTGAAAGACTAATCTATCGCCTCCATCGGAAGCTAGGGATAAGGGTATCGCCATCTGAGAGCCTTAGAAGTTTTGGATTGTCAAGGTGAGTGTAGTCAGATTCTCGAGAGTGGCTAGGTGCCATCTCGAATCATTGTTTATTGAATTACTAACCATTGATTTTAAGGGATTTGCATGAAGCATTATTGTAAGCCATGTGGGTAAGTTTTTGTAAGTGTTGCATCGATTCACTGTCCATAGCATTACTATCATTGTCATGGAAATCATTGAAGCATTGACATGTAGAATCATTGACATGAGTTATTGCTATTGCTTATTGACATGGAAAGTATGATTGTTGATTTATTGATATGAAACTATTGCCATCGAAGTATTTTTATTGATATGGAAATATTGTTAAGGAATCATGGATATTGAACTATTGATTATTGGACCTTAGATTCGAAGTATTGGTTACAATTGGCATGCCATAGAATTCATGAGCTCAGTGTACGAGTGGACTACGGTCCTAGGGCTACAACCTATATTGATGTGGCGAGGTGGAGGGATGTATTGTGTATTGGTCTTATTGGCGATGTCGACGGGATGACCATTTATTGATTTAGCGAGAAGGTGAAATTCGTGTATCCAAATACCATGAATCGATCCAAGGGAATTATCGATATTGATATTGTTTGCTATGAACTCATAAAGTTGCCATTGATGACATGAAACTATGTTTCTATTATTGAATAAGGAGCATGCTATGTTTATTGCATAATTAGTATTATGATTATCATTGTTGTTTTGTGACTACCTCACTAGGCAAAGTATGCCTAATGCGTCTCATTGCATCCATTTCAGATTAGTCAAGTTTTGGGATCAAGATCAGAGAAGCTGAAGCGTTGCACAAGTCACAATCAAGCCCTAAGTAATGTATATTGTCACATCCCAAAAACCGGTCTAGTCGGAATTAAGTTCCGGTGACCGAGTATTTTATATCGATTGCATAATTTACTCGATCTTATTTAGATTATTCGAGATAATTTATGAATCAAGGTCAAGTTCCAGCAAATTAATATTTTCATTTCCATTAAGGGTTGGTTCGATTTGGTACCCAAAATAGGTTAAATAGTTAGTTTATTACTATTATTATTATATATAGGTGAGACCCACGTCAAATCCTTCAAATTAAAGGAAAACCGTGAGTCACCAAGACAAACATGAAAAGGAGTAGGTGAAGTGGTCCATATGGGGACAAAGTTTCAATTATTATTAATATTATTATTACAATTATTATTATAAAGGAAGAAAGAAAAGATGTTTACCCACCTCAAAGTCACACGGTCAAAGCAAAAAGAGTGTGGCAATTTGCTACCATTATGGGCAATAAAAAAATTGGCCGCCAAAGATAATAGACATATTATAATGTGTGGACATAATTCATAGGGGGGTGGCCGGCTAATCACTATAAATAGGAGTGAATTTCCTGAGGAAATTACAACAAGGAACCAACGAAGCATTCGAATAATTATGATTCAATGTTTGATTGGTTGTCCGATAAATTCGATATAATAATATCGAGTCTCTGCCGACGTCGGGGTAAGCTCAAATCCTCAGTTGGTTTATTATATATATATTAAATAAAAAAAAAAGAAGAAGGAAAAGGATTTACACGCAATTTACCTAATTTAATTAGGTAAAGCAAATAGAAATGGTGGCATCTAGTTACTTGAATACATGGGAAATAATAGTGGGATTTTTGTGTGGCTATAATTTGTATTTGAAATATGGTGGAAACACCATTATAATTATTGATTAAAGAAACAAATGGTGGGGGTGTTTAGACGGCAGCTTTACCTAAAATTAGGTAAAGTAAGCAAATTGGAAATGGAGTGGAAACACTATATAATAATTATTGCATAAAATAAGAAGTGGTGGGGGGAATTAATGAATAAAAAAAAAGGAAAGTGGGGAAGCTTTTGGACGGCAAAATGGCTATAAATAGGAGGAGAAGAATTGATGAAATTCACGGCAAAGAAGCAAGAAAGAAAGAAAGAAAGAAAAAAATAGTAGCATACGATCCAATGTTCAATTGGTAGTCCGATATTTTCGATATAGTAATATCGAATTTCTACCGATGACGGGGTAAGCTCAAATCTCTAGTTAGTTTAAGTTTCGGTATCGAGTTGATTAATATTTTATATATATTCGATACTGTTTTATTGATTAGTTTTTATTAATTATCATAGTACACGAGGTAGATTCGGAACAACCGTCAAGCCCAAGAAATAATAATAAAGTACCGGTCTATCAAGGTGAGTGTAATAAATTAGAGTTGAGATTAGAGTCTCAACTACCTATAATTTGATGTTAGTATTTATATTAAGCATGAAATTGAATTAATTAAAGGTTGGTAAAAGATAAGGGTAGAAAGAATAAAGAAATTCGGATTTGTAAACTGTCCTGTAGAAAACTGCATTTTTGAGCATATTAGAGTCATTTCTGGAAAACGGGTTCTTCTACAAAGTTGTAGAGGACAAAATTTTACATTAAATAGAGTTATGATTTGCTCAAAAATGTTAAGTATAGGTCTCGGAATTGTTGTTAGAAGTTACTGGACTAAAACTGAATAAATCTGGAATCTGCTGTACTAAATTGTAAAATTCGAAAATTATAGGGGCTTAAATAATGCCAATAAAATTCTGGAAATTTATACTTGAAACAGGGGAGTCATGAAATGAATGAAATTAAATGGCCAAGCTTGAATTAAGTCTCAATTGGTAGGTTAAAACCATTTAGATCACATACAGGATTATTAAAGAATAAAAGGGACTGTTTTGTGGAAATTAATAAATTGAGGACTTACATGTCCTATTTTTGAGGTTGCTGGGTTATAAGAATAATGTTATAAGATTAAGGTAAACGTGGTTAAAAGCTCAAGATTAATAGTATAGTGAAACATAGGTTATAAATGCACTAAGGTCACAAATTAAGCATAGACAGATTAGGTTTCTGAAAATGCCTTATGTTCAAGTAATAAACTGTATTAATAGAGAAATGATAAAATTATATGCCATACATAGTTATAAAGGTGTGTTTATAAGCTTTCTATAATGGTAAAGAACTCCTTATTTGGAGTTGTGAGTAAAAAGATATGAATTTTTGAGTAAGTAAATGTCATAAAAACAGGGTAACAGTTTGCCCCTAAATCTGCATCAACAGCGATTTTAGAAATTCATTATAAATTGTATAAGAAGAATTAAAAGCTATAATTTATAAGGTTTAAAAGGTTATTAAGTCTAGTTTCGTTTAAAACAAACGAAATCAGATTTTGAGTTATAGAACATTTTATATAAATATTTCTTTAAGGACAATGCAAACTGCCTAATATACTAAATGATATGTTTCTTTAATGTTTGGTTAGAAAAGAGTAGAAATGAAGGAAACCACAAAGTTGGAGAATAAGGAAAATGTCTCTAAGCTTGGATTGAAGTGAGTGTGGATGCATTTGTCTCGGGTGACGCGGTGTCATTCCGATCATTGTTTTTATATGTGAGTGTGGATGCATTTGTCTTGGGTGACGCGGTGTCATTCCGATCATTGTTTTTATATGTGAGTGTGGATGCATTTGTCTCGGGTGACGCGGTGTCATTCCGATCTTTGTTTCTTTGTTCTGATATGTGAGTGTAGTTGCGTCAAGGGATAGGCTCGGTGCCTTCCCGTTGCATTATTTATGATTATGTTTGCATTTGTTAAGGGCTCATGTAGAGCAACTATGTTTGAATGGCAAATTTGGTAAGTGCCTTGCATTACTTTGATATGTTCGAATATGACTATGAAATGCTACATGATATGGAGCTACGGCTCATCTTGTTATTTCATATGATATGATATGATTTGAAAATCATGGACTATGTGAATTTGTGTGTATTTATGGACGTTGGATACAATTGGCATGCCATAGGATTATTCGAGCTCACCATGTAAGGGAGGACTACGGTCCAGGGCTACGGCCTATATGTGGGAGATAAAAGGATGGAAGTGTAAGGGATATATGGAGCTACGGCTCAGGGCTACGGCTCATTTATGATTCATGATATGGTGTACAGGGAATCCGCGTATCCAATGGTACCAATATATTATGTGTTTGATACGTTATGCTATGTTATGATCATGATATGATATTATGTTTTGTTATGAATATACATGGAGCTACGGCTCAGGGCTACGGCTCATTTATGATTCATGATATGGTGTACAGGGAATCCGCGTATCCAATGGTACCAATATATTATGTGTTTGATACGTATGCTATGTTATGCTCATGATATGATATTATATAAGAGATACATGGAGCTACGGCTCAGGGCTACGGCTTATTTATGATACATGATATGGTGTACAGGGAATCCGCGTATCCAATGGTACCAATATATTATGTGTTTGATACGTTATGCTATGTTATGATCATGATATGATATTATGTTTTGTTATGAATATACATGGAGCTACGGCTCAGGGCTACGGCTCATTTATGATTCATGATATGGTGTACAGGGAATCCGCGTATCCAATGGTACCAATATATTATGTGTTTGATACGTTATGCTATGTTATTCTCATGATATGATATTATGCTTTGTTATGAATATAAAGTATGACATGTTATTGCATTATGATCATTTTTGGAAGCATGCTACATGACATAACATGTTCATTCATTGTCATTGGCTACCTCGCTTAGACTATGTAAGTCTAATGCATTCATTGCATAACATTTCAGGTTAAAGAAAGTAACAGATCGAGATCGAGATTAGTTGGAAGGTTGGCAAGTCACTACAATTAAAGAGTAATGTGTTTTGTCCTTATGAACTCCTAGTATGGTGGCAAAGTAGTTAAAGTAATTATACTAGTCTTGTGGGCCTACTATTGTGTATACGTTACCTATGTTTTGTATAAATTTTTAAGTGTTTAAGATACTTTGTTAGTTCGAATAAAAAATAGTTTTAGACAAATTACAAAAGGGTCACTAAAATATTGTATCGTCTAATCAGATAGGTAAATGACTTCCGTTAGTAATGAGATTTTACAGACTAATAACTAGTAAGTTTAATTTCAGTATAATATCATGAATTTCAGATAAGGACCCCTAATTTGTAAAAAATTACAATTTAGTCCCTAAGTTTGAAAAAGTTTAAAATTGACCCCAATTTGAGTAAGTTGTTAATAAGTTAAGTGTTAAGTCTTAAAAGAGATTAATAAAATAATCCGAAATGATTTTTTTGAACTTTGGATTTATGTCTCCGATCTCCGTATTGTTTTCCGGTAGCGCTCTCCGACCCGGTTCTCTACCAGGCCGGGAAGGGGGTGTTACATATATTGACCCCTTTGAACTCCTAGTTGGTGGAAAGGTCTATGTATAAGTCTATTAAGTCTCTTTTGTTGTGCCTATGTTATGGTTAAGTGTTATATGTGTGTGATGTTAAAATGAGTCTTCTATGTAGTATGAAATGACCCTAAATGCATGTTTTGGCACTAAAAGGTAAAAACCGGGTAAATGGATTCATATGGCTCTAAAATTTGACATGCTAGTAGAATTTATGGTTATAATGTTGTGTGTGAAGTTTTATTGCATTTGGACATTATTTGATAAGCTAAAATGAATAAAAACCAGCAAGAATCTGTCATTATAGGTCAGGCCGTATCGAAATGGGTGACAGCGTTTCGATACGAGTAAGCACAATTGAGCCCAGGGGTTAGGACGTATCGAAACAGTTTAGGGTCGTTCCGAAACATTTTGTCTCTGGAAACCTTCGTTTCGATACGAGTTCATAGCGTATCGAAACGAGTCAAAGTCAAAGAGAGTCAACCCGTACCGATACGAGGCTTACTTGTATCGATACAATCAAATAGGAAAATTCAACAAGGTTGACCATCGTCTACCCGTATCGAAACGGCTCTGGGCGTTTCGATACAGGGTTAGTTAAAGTGGTTAAAAGCCTAATCTGAAAGTCTGTATTGTTTACATTGCATGAGTAAATTGAATGGGTAAATGATCACCATTATGCATGAAATTTTGCAAGCTAATCAACGTTGTACCAAATTTCATTGTGGTATTGACTAATACATCTAAGGACCTTTAATTTTTCAGTTTTACAGATTAGTCCCTAAAACTTGTAAAAGTTATAAAACGGTCCTAAATGGTTAATTATGATCTTTTTATGAATGAATTGGACTAATATGTATATTAGAAATGTTTGGTTGTATAATATTGATTAAATGTTATTAATAAGTTGAAATTTTATCGCACCGATCACCGCACTGTTCATCGGTAACACGCTCCGACCCGGTTCTCTACCAGGCCGGGAAGGGGGTGTTACACTGTTGGAGTGGTGAGCCAATTCATGCACAATCCTAAGGAGTCGAACCTAAGAGCTATAATGCGAATCTTGCAATACTTGAAAGGTACATCAGGTAAAGGAATCATGTTTGGAAGAGGAGGAAACTTGGCTTTGGAAGCCTACACAGATGCAAACTATGTAGGGTCTAGAATAGACAGAAGATCAACTTCAGGCTACTGCACCTTTTTTGGAGGAAATTTGGTTACTTGGAGAAGCAAAAAACAGAACGTGGTAGCTAGATCCAGTGCAGAAGCTGAATTTCGAGCTATGACTTTAGGAATCTGTGAGTTACTATGGCTAAAAATCATTATAGAAGATTTGAAAGTAGAATGGAATGGACCAATGATATTGTACTGTGATAACAAATCAGCAATCAATATTTCTCATAATCTAGTTCAGCATGATAGAACAAAGCATGTTGAAGTGGACAAACATTTTATAAAAGAGAAACTCGACAGTTGTTTGATTTGTACTCCTTATGTGACTACTGGTTATCATATTGCAGATATTCTCACCAAGGGTTTACTTGGTAAGGATTTTCAGAAGTTAACAAGCAAGCTGAGGATGAAGGACATGTATGCCTCAACTTGAGGAGTGTTAGAGATTGTTTCCTAAAGTTTAGAAGATCTATAAATATTTTGTTATTTATTAGAATCCCTATTTATAAGGGATTGTATTTCTTTACTAGAATTAGTTTCTTTCCTAGTTAGGAGTTTCCTTAGCTAAGGCATAAGTCTATATATTTAATCTGTAAATCAGTAACAATTTAAACAATAGAAATATAATAAAAAAATCAGTTTTGATCAGCCTTTCGACATGCAATATGTAGTCTAATTAGAATAGTTGAAAGTGAACCCAACAAGTGTCTCAGTGGAAAAACAGATGATGTTTATCTTAGGAGACACTTGTTCAAATCACTTTGTCTACAAGGTGTATGTGCATTGTAAAAGGGTTAAAAATATATATGAACAGATACTACTTTGTAATCACTTTTAGACCATTCAAAAAAAATAGTTGAAAGTGAAAAATTTTATTAGCCACATTAAATTTAGATTTTTTTAAAAAAAATAAGAGTTTAAGAGTTAGATTGATATTTTATTTAAAGTTTATAAATTAAATTAACATTTTATTTAAGCTTTATAAGTTAAATTAATTTTTTTAATTAATATGTCATGTCATCGTACTAACATGTTAACGACCCATGACTAACAATTTTATAAATCAATAATATAAGCTACAAAAATATTTTTTTTTCAAAAGTAGTGACTAAAACCAAACATCTTGAAAACTAAAGTGACTTACCATGTAGTTAATCCAAAAGAATATCTGTAAAAAAAATCCATGGGTAAAGTACACAAATGGTCACTAAACTATATCCAAAAATATAAAATGATCATCAAACTTTCAAAAGTTATATAATGAGCATTAAACTTTAGTTTTTGATGAAAAATGGTCACAGATCCGTTAATTGTCGTTAAGTGGGTGACATGACAGTGACAGTGACAAAAATTTGAATAATAGAATATTTAATCCTTAATATTGAAATATTCAATCAATTTATTCCTAATTTAACCCTCACTATTGATACTTAATTTGATCGAATGTGTAAATATTGATGATTAAATATTTTATTTTACAAATTTTTGCAACTGCCACGTTTCCCAGTTAATGGCTCAATGATCATTTTGTAACAAAAACTAAAGTTTAATGTTCATTATGTAACTTTTGAAAGTATGACCATTTTGTATTTTTAGCAATAGTTTAGTGACCATTTGTGTACTTTACCCAAAATTCATTTGAACCATTTCTAGTCTCGTCGTCTTTGTCCCGTGCTCTCGGTCACTCCGAACCATGTTCCCTTGCTCTGAGTTTTTTCAAATATATTGATTTCGGATCCGATTTTGATTTTATCATTTATTCTTATATTTCCATCGCTTCCAAATTCGTGATCTTGAGGTATGAATCAAATACCCAGTTACCTTTTTTTTTCCTTTCGTTTTCCCCTTTCTTTTGCTTATGATGTTTTTGCCTCGGTTAAGTACTGGATTTTCTAAATTCAGATTCATTTTCGATTTTCAGAAGATAGGTTTTTTTTTTAATATAACATGAAATCTTGAAATTAGAGGATGAAATGCAGATAAATTAACTGCCTGGTTGTTGTTTTTTTTTTTTTGGGGGGGGGGGGGTTCAGGTTACGATTTTGTGTTATCATAGATTAGATGTATTTCTTTATTTGTTTTCATTTTGTTTGCAATTCAAGAGCACAGCTAGAAAATTTGAGGCAGAACAACTCTTTCGGCAACTAGAAACAAATTCTTTGTATAACAATTGTAGTTTAGGCATCTTACGGGGAAGCTAAAACAGAAGACATTAACTGTTGGCGTTAAAATGGGTGTGATTCAGTTTCATTTTCTTCTTAATCTTGTAAAACTTGGAGAATTTTTATGTTCTGTTTTAGACTTGGGTGAGTGTTCCAGACAGATATGTCTAAGACATGGCTGTACTCAACTTGTTTTTTTTATAGATTTCTTCTAAATGTTTGGAGGATCATATTCTCGTACTCATGTCCGAATATGCACCGGACACGAGGACTTGAGGAGAAATGAAGAGTTCGGGTATAGATATTTTTGTTGATCGAAAGTGTTATGTCCCAATAGTTAAAGATTTATGTGAATCTAGTTGCAGCTTGTCTATTTCAAAGGCACGATGAAGATTCCATTTATAATTCTAAATTGCTTTTCTAATTAGATAGAAATTGTCTAAAATGTTAGTTGTAGTATGAGTTTCATGTTCTTGTTTATTCTATGAGCAAAGTGTAACACTCATATTTTTTTCTTAACTTCCAAACTATCTTACTAATCTATATCTATATCATGTAATATGTACTCTTCTATATTTCTTAAAAATCATTTAAGACTGGATTGTTGGTACAACTGTGCTTTACTACAGTATTTGGAATTCAAAATAAGAAATACAGATATCTTGCGATTCTTGCCTATACCTTTGAAACGAGTTGCGTACAAAGCATCTTTCCTTCCCTTTCGACTGCTCACAAACACGAATGTGTACACTTTAGACTGATAGGGGCTATAACTTCTTTTTTATACCCTGAAGAACCTTATTGATTCAAAGTATTAATCAAGACTTAACTTTCCAAACGCTCTATGTAGTCTGTCAAACTGTGTTAACTAGCCCTTTGCCTTTGGAGCATGTATTTTACAGTTAGTATTTTTTTTTCTTCTATTTCACTTCTTTTATTCTCCTTTCCCGGAACCGTCTGATTCAAACTTCTGTTTACTCAATTGCTGTTTGTGTGTGATTTGGTGCACTTGTCTGCATGTATTAAACTTTCTATGTGCCATATCCTAACCACCTATGTTTTTCTCTCTTTTGATGTTAGAATTCTGTCAACCAGAGTTGAAATTTCCATAAAGTAAGGATGACAAGTACAGCTTGTTTTATCATTGTGAGCCGAAATGACATCCCAATATATGAAGCTGAAGTGGGGTCTGCTGCTAAAGTATGATGTTTATTCTTGTCTTTGTACATATATTTCTTATAATGAATTCTATTTTATACGTATCTGGAAACCCAAAAGAATGATGCATGATTTCTATCTGCTAGTGGCTAGAATTGTTTTGTTTTACTTTCTTGGGCATTTAGACCTTTCTTTTTCAGATACATGAATTTCATGCTTGTCTTATGACGAAAAAAACACTTAAAATTTGATGGCATTTCAAATTTTCTTTGTTGAAAATAAATTTAATTTGATCAAAATTATTAGCTTCAAGTTAGTTATTCAGAAGTATTTCATTGCATCATCTAGCTAGTTTTCTTTATTTTTATTTGTTTCATTTCCCCCCACCTTTTTAGTATGATCAGGTGTGGGCGAATCTTGTGACTTGTGAGATCTTTTTACCTTATATATTACTCGTTTGTTATGCTTGTATGGTAACTTTTTCGCCTTGAATGAAAAACTGCTGTTAATTGTTTCTTTCTTTCTGACTGCATTGCTCTACGCAGAGAGCAGAGGATGCTCAGCTGCATCAGTTCATATTACATGCCGCTCTGGATATTGTTCAAGATTTAGCATGGACCACTAGTGCGATGTTAGTTCTATTTTCTGTGATACATCCATTTTTGCATATCTTGGGGAATTTTCCAAGGTCTTGCTACAGTTTTTTTCATTTTTACCTTCCAATATCTCAATAAATTTTATTTGCATTTCTGTTGCAGGTTCTTGAAAGCAATTGACAGGTTCAATGATTTGGTGGTATCAGTGTATGTAACAGCTGGTCATATCCTTTTACATATAGAACTGACTTTCATATAACATATAACCCTAAAACTAATTTGTTGACCGTACATCCAATATCTGATATTCGGACGATTCTCAAGAATCAAAGTAAGGCAAAGTAATTTGCCATTGAAATGAACAGCCTCATAAAACTACCGGTTATTGTAGATTGTTGAATTTAAAGCATGGTATTTAACTACTTTTAAAATATCCTCTACTTCTGTATCTTGACTATTCCAACATTCGGCTGCTTTTGATGCTATTAACAATCATAGATTGTTTCCTACTCCTACGAGGTTGCTTTGTCAGTCACTGAGCGCATGCTGCTCCGTCACCATTGTTGAGCTGTGTAAACTTTGACACCTGGCTATTTATACATGAATCATTCAGATAGTTTTTCCTTTTATCATTTGGTTTTATGGGTTTCATTTTCATTGGTGTAGTTTCTGTTTATGTTGCTCCAATTATTCATTTCTTGAAGTACCCATGTTTGACACATATTTGGACATGAGTACGGGAATATGACCCTTCAAATACATAGAAAACTTTAAAGAAAATTAAACATATCCGTGTCAGACACAACGCATTGATCACTTCCAAGTTCGAGTAACATAGGTTTAAATATGCCATTGTTGGACTTGACATGCTGAAGCAGTATGTTAGCGTCAAGAGTTATCATCGTTTTACTACTTAATCAATAAATGAGACAATCTGTTCTCATCTTTAGACTACCATGGTCATTTATTGCGGATGCCTTTGTTGGCAAGACATACAGGAGGCAAAGGACGTGTGAAGTCACGAGGGGCTTTGATTAGCATCAATTTTTATTTTTAGAAAATAAAATATTTTTTTTACTTTTGCAAGTCTTTTCTTTATTTAGAATTCTTGTTTTTAATTTTCTTAGTTTAATTATTTTATCTAAACGAGTAAACCCATGTAACCTCTATTTGAAGAGGCTGATTGGCGGCAATAAAGATTAAGTGAGAGGTTTATTTTAATTACAGAGGTCTAAGGTTGGAAACTCCCTTTGACTAGTTATACCTGTTCATCATAGGCAACTCTTGTGGCAGGAATCGTAACAATGGGAAAGCCCCCTCAATTGAAGCAGATTTCCTTACAGATCATCGGGTGACTCGATTCTTAACCCATGAATGTAACACCATTTTTCTCATCCAGTTGTTTTAGCATTTCAAGGCTTGAGTATAGCATTTCTGTTACATACACAGTTGGTTTCCCTGTTGTTAGTTCTGGTTTAATATTTCCTTGACTTAATCATACATACACGATTTATGCTACTTCATGACTCTCGTAATGAAGATGGAATCAGGAGCTTTTTCCAAGAGGTTCACGAGCTTTATATAAAGGTAATTACTTCTCCCATTTCTCCTGTTAACCCTTTTTCTCTTGGAAAATTTTGGCATGTTTTCATTTTGACTGTTAAATTTCTATAGGTCTTTATGTTGATTTTTTTTTCTTTCTTTTTGTTGTACTGTTTGTTTTCTGCTGCAATGCTTTAGTTGTTCGGATGTGTTAGACTGTTCTTTGATACAATCTCGATTTTCTTTCGCTGTGGACTTCCTTTAATATCACGATTCAAACCTGCTCTACAAGATTTCGAAGGCTGTTTTATATCAACTCAGAAAATTAGGTTTATACAAGTCTTGTATAATTTGCATAATGAACTGCCCAAAAGATTTCTTTTGTGTATCCTCTGCCATTTTAATGCATTTTTCTATTAGCATCATATGGAATTTTCTCGAATCATGCTATCCCATTTATTTCTTTTAACTACAATACCTGAAATTTTCATTTTCCTTGAAGTATTCATGTCCGGCACTTGTTTTCAGATTTGGATATGAGGTATAATTCTTTAATGTTTAAAAACTTGTAAAAAATTGAGCATATTCATATCATAATTCATACATGCACATGCATCTAACACTTGAGTCAGGTAACATAGTTTTTCTATAGTAATTTTTGTCACAAAATCCTTGTTTCTTTCATGTTTTGACTTATTTTTCATACTCTTAAAAAATCTTGGTAATTGGCAGATCCTTCTTAATCCACTCTATATGCTGTTTTCCCGCTTAAATCATCTTTATTTGTTCTTAGACTTTCCAGTTGAGTTGTCTGATTCTTCATTTTTTCTTAAAGTGTCCATGTTCGATACATATTCCACGTGGATATGGGTATAATCTTTTGAATGCTGAGCATGCTTGTGACGTATACATACGGCTCTGGAAAACATTACTTTTACAACTTTTGGGTCAAAATATGCTGCCAGTGACTGTACTGTATCGAAGTTTGAGATTAAGTCCCTATACTTTTACAATGTGCAGATCCTTCTAAATCCACTTTACCTGCCTGGTTCCCGGATTACATCATCGCATTTCAACACAAAAGTTCGTGCCCTTGCAAGAAAGTATCTATAGACTCTCCATTCTCATATTATGTTGAAGAATATTTCCTGTATGTTGCAAACAATTGAGCTTTTATGATGTTCTCTCTTTGTTTATCAATGGCTGATTTGATCTCATATATGCTGAACAGTTGAAGCATTTCTCTGATATCTGTCCGTGTTTGTTTACATTATTACTCGCTTTGTCGGAATTTCTTGGATTGGGTGTTCGATCTGTCGGAGTGGCATAGACGAAAAACATCAGATTTGTTTTGTTTAAGACCCCATACTCGAAATTCATGAAGTTTTTGCATGAAGGTTAATCTTGAACATTTTCTGTATGTAATAAAACATGTAAATATAAATATGATCAGTGTTCTCTTTTCCTCAGATAGTTGAATGGGATCAGGGCATGCCCCCATTAAGGATGGTCCTTAAGTGCGGGGTTTCAGCCTCCAAGAAAAATGGTACTAGCTGGCTCGCCCCTTTCCCTAGAGGGCAGAAGGAACACTTGGCCTTTTAATTGATATATTTGTAAAATATGGATGATTAAATTTATTGAATTATGACTAAATTGATAGAATATATATGTTTCGAGAACTAAAATTATTATTATATCAAGTCATGGATATCCATTTGAATTTAAACGAAAAATGACTAATTGTATTCAAATTTTAATTGAGTGATCTGTTTGTAACTTAACTAATAATTGAGTGATCTATTTGTTACCTGACGACAACATTTTTAATGTTTGTTTGCATTTAAACAGGACGAAAGAGTGACACAATTGTAATTAGAATATTAATTGAGTGATCCAATTATAATTTCTAATGATTTGGTAATTTAATTGTAACTTTATTGATAATTGATTAACGTCAGTATTGTTTATACTTATTTTAAAAACTACTCACGTTACGTAAAATGTTAAATTTTACACTTTTTATCATGAGATAAGTGGGAAGAAGCCACTTACACTCGTATTTTTTTTAAGTTTTACACTATTTTTTATAGGTATAAGAAGAAGTCTAAACGGTTAGAGTAACTGGCTAGTTACATATAACAATCCTTGTTGAATAACTCCAGAACCAAATCCGGGGACTAGAGAGCTCTCGGAAACCAAAAGTTTGTTCTCACGCCATCTTCGTCAATCCAGTCATAAGCATCTTGTTGAATAACTCCGTCGCAAGTTGCATCGCCCGTCTCCACACGGCGTGCCCCGTCCGAATACAACTTCACTGACCCCGTAGGTGGCAGCTGCCATTAGATATTTTGCTGCATAACCCTCCTCCCAACTGCCGTAACCCGAGGCCCGTGCATCCCATTCGCGTACTCCTCTCCAAAAGAGTCTCTGTTTTCACGTACGCAGGGTTGAATATGAACCTGTATCGCTGCAGTCATAGTTCCCAAACTACAGCCCAAATAGGATGTCCCAATCTGTCGAGGCATTAGAAAAATAGCAGGTATCTCTAAGGTTCAGGAAGATCCACTCCCGTATGTCAAGAGTGAAAAACTCAGTAGGTCTTTCCGGCTCATCAGCATGGACCAGATTGCTTTAACAGAATCTGATGCAGTGAATGTACTGTAAGCGTCTATTGAAATTAGATTACTTCAACAGGATAAGTATATATTATCGAAGTTACGGGCAGAGTTTAAATAGTTTATATTTCTATAACCTTTATCAAGGATTGGCTCATGCTTCCAATGCACGAATGCCGCCGATCTTCCGATAAATGAATCCATCTTGGCACATGTAACCAAACAATTATGAATCCATTGAGTGGTTCTGATAGAAAAAGGAGCACTACCGTATAATCACATCAGAATATTAAAAAAATCATACAATTATTAAATCGTTCGATCGAATTGAACGCCGAGGACCCAATTTAACATCGACCTTCCCAGGGAGCACAAAAAATCGGTTTGTATTTGGATATAGTTATAATACATGCATGGATGCGGATAAATGCTCTTTGCTAGGAAGCCTAAAACTACCATTTCAACCCTATTTCTATGGTCCCCTCCTAGCATATACAAATCTATACAGGAAACATATCCTATATATTCTATGCTAACATCTTATAATACTTTCTTTACCTTCTACCTCAAACTCGGGCAATAACAATGACGCAAGACCAGAAAACAGCTGCGTAGGGATGAGCAGCCACTGATATTCGGACGATCAAGGAAGCAAACGGAGTGAAACATGAAGATCAGCATATTTGCTATGAGCCTCCGGTCAAGAAACAGTTACTGCTACCAGAGCTGCCCATTGCAAAAGGTACATCATGGACTTGAAACTTCACGGTACGAGTTCTGACGTCCTCGAGAATTTCCAGACACTCTTGCAAGTCTGATTCACTAACCAATAGTACCCATTCTTCTTCATCGTCCAAGTACTTGAGCTGGAATGTCCCGTATTGGATTTTGAACCTTTTGGCAATTTCTTCGTATAGTTGGAAGCACCCAGAAGATGGCTCGAACTTAAAGCGGACAGTATCACCTTTATAAGTAGCTTTCACGGTAATTTTTGACGTGCTATTTACTGAAATTGTCTTCGGTTTTGTATCCTCCGCCTCCTCAAAGCTCTGAGAGCTTGATGAACTTCTATGCAACATCGAACCAGAGCCATTTAAGGAGTCTGTCATGCTTGAAGTAGGTCGGTGGTTATGTTCAACAATCACACCATCTCCCTCCATTTGGGTATCAATTTTATCAGCAGCAGCAGCCAAGGAATTTGAGCTCTGAGACACAAAATGGTAGTCAGAATCCTCAACTTTTGGATTCCCCTCCTTAAAACCCCACCGGTGACCTTGTAAATAAGGGCCAGTAGTTGCATTTTCTGAACAAGTCCTAGTCGCAGTATCAAAGCTAGCTGCCTGGAACGATCCCGAATCTAGATCAACCAACCTAGAGTCCAAGGTACTTTGAATGAGCACACTCCTTGCAGCATCTCGGTTGTTCCCACCAACAGAACACTCATCTTCCTCCATATCCACTGAATTTTCCCAGTCAGGGCAAGACGCTAGTGGTGTCGATGGGTTCTCTCGATCAACAGGATCAGGTATTAGGGTGGGATGGTTATTATTGGAGAATACTAATGTTTTCTGGTTATCATCTTCTTGGATTATGGTGCCTGCTGCAAGGAATCCTCCTGTGGCTGGATCAAACTTCAATCCTCCTTTGACCCCTTGCACAGAGTCAAGAACAGTTTGTATTTTTTGTAACGATCGATTCACCTTGTTAATCTTCCGCGAAGGCCATCGCAAGATCCCATGTTGTCTGCATATCCTTTTCAGTGTAGTGGGGCAAACTACCAAGGATCAGGAAATCAAAGGTCAATCACGGATTAAAATCTGTAGGATGAACCAGTGCTCGATAATAGTGTTCTAACACTTGTGTATGTTCCCATGATCTACTGATGATTCATTTTTCATTAAGTACATATATCTAACACACATCAGAACATAAGTATAAAGATATAGACCCGAGTCCGAGTAAGGTATGTTTATTACTAGTATTAATAACTATTTGCTAGAGCATATAGACTCCTGAGAAACTACTTCTAGTTGCATTTATTGTAATACAAAAGCAACAATTCTGCATTATTTCCTTAGATTGAGCCAAAATATATTTCAGTCATAATTTGATTCAAAGAATTTCCTACCATAAAAAATTATGCTCAAACCTTTAGAGACATTATCTTAAGAATCTAGAGAATGCTCAAGAATTATTAATAACTTAGGAAGACCATACTACATGAATCATTCAAGAATATAGCTTCATACATAAAACCTTTTAGGAAGTTTTATGTTAAAGAGGTTTAGAAATGCAACGTGTAAGAGAATCTATGTTACTCAGGTTCAAGTATCTTGGATACATTTATGCGTCCAACATGGGTAATGTCATTTCTTTTTTAACTTTTCCATGTATTTTGTGGTCTTTGGACTATATAAATGTCTGAACATGCATTGGATTTGTATCATATAGGATTGTTCCAAGAAAAAATGAAGAGATCAAGTCTTGCACGACCTTATACAGTAAACTCAGCAGCAAAGACAGAGAAATTTCGCAGAAACCAGATCAGAACGAACAATATAATAACTTTGTGATGCATATAAACAAATAATCTCAGGGCTTACCACCAATGCTTTTTGCAGCATCCTTCAGACTCCCAGAGAAATACTGCTGAAGAACACTCAAGCTCACATTTTTTTCTGCTGTATTTCTCTTCTTTTCTATGTGGCCCTGTGGCCCGGTCATTGCCTGCAAAAATAGGTACTCAGATATTACTTAACCGCATAAGCTTGTCCACACCAGCCGTTAAGACATAAAAAATCAGCACCACTAAAATAAAGTTATGTATTCATACAGACAATCACATAGTTATGTTTACCTATTTCGTTCTTCCAACAGGTATATAGTCTCAGATAATATATCTAACAATAAACAGTTCATTCATTTTGTCCTGATAATGTCTCTGATTTCAACCATTAATAGTATGTAAACTCAGTTGCTAAACTCAAGATATGCAAGTATGTATATTGCATATTCATACACGAACAAGGCAAGCTAGTGAGAGCTTGAGATATCAGAAAAATGATCATGGAATTCTTTTGTCTAAATGCATTGCTCAAATTAAATATCCAGACTTCTTTATATAGAAAACAACGAAGGATCCATTTCATGTGTTTCATAAGTTGAGAACACATATCATACATCAAAAGGAAAGAACGTTCAACACGATACCTGTTCAAGAGAGCCATCTGTTTCCTTCACATCACTCGTTGCATTAGATACGTTCAAGGGAACTCTATCATTCGAGTTCATTTCACCATCAGCAGATAATGCTGTTTCCAAGCTCCTGGAAAAAGAGATAGGGGGGAAGTTTCGGTCTGTTCCGGTCTGAAACTCAACTTTTGATCCTTCCCCAACAATTTCTGCTTCTGAAACTGTTCTCAAACTCCGACAGATTCGTTGCATGGTACCGGAGAGATTGTTCAGCAAGAGTTGCTGTTCTGAACTCCCTTTCATGTTAACCGGAAGGAAAAACTCTAGTATATAATCATCATCACCAGTGTATGTACTCCTCAGCCTGAGTGCAACGGCAGCATTCAGGTTAAACTTACGCGCATGATGGACAAGCGGATAATCATTTATGTTGTATGTTTTCACATCGGCAGAGAAGAACGGATGATTCGACTGAAGTGCTTTCCCAGCTATACCTTGACCTTCTTCGAGATAATGTTCGACACATGCATGTACAAAATCTTGCATCTCTTTGTCATTAACATAACAGGCTGTCTCTTCAATGCATAAGACGCACTTGCCATTCTGAGCCATATTACCCTCTCGAACACGTACTTTTATAATTTCATCCGCAGCTTCCTCAGTGTAATTACAAGGAATCCATGTTAGAGCCAAAGGCAATCTATGCGCATGACATACAGCACGTAAAACATCAGTTATTTCAGCTAAAGCCGCTCTTTGATTCCTTGAGAGGCCCTGCAGAAAATGAAATGAAAGGAGAGAGCTTAGAGAAAAGGTGCCGTATGTGTGTGCGCGCGCGCGTACAGTTCAACATAAAAGACCATTTCAGTAACGGCCGAAATGATATACAAACGAACTTTTAATGCACCTGGGGAAGAAGTCGAGGAGGAGCAGTAGTCCTTAAACTCACAGCCTGGAAATAATACAGATGAAGGCAAGTTTAATGATATCAGCCATAACATTTGTAGTTGAGAACCTTAAAATTCATACATGTTTTACTTTACAAGCATATTGGCTACTTGCATAGTTTATGTCAGTGTGGATGTGGTATCTACCAAGTTCCCTTTCTCCCCTTCTTTTTAAATATGAAGATTTACTACTTAGATAAATAACATTTAATAGCAAAATCATTAGGTATACAACAATCGAATGGCACCAAAAGGATAAAATTTTCCATTTTGAATTTCAGATGTTACCTATAGATTTATCTTCTATTTGACATTGTTAAGCCAAATAATTCTTTCGGCCAAATTAAAAATACAAACTTTCCCCTTTCATTTCAGCACGTACGAGCATGATATTGCATTTCTAAATAGGTAAAAAGTTCTACTGCGTGTCACGGTTACAAGGTTATTCATATTGCATTATTGTAAGCTGGCAAAATTAAAATGTGTGGCTACTATTATAAAATTAGATATTACATTTATTTTTATGTATTACCTGGAAGTTTGTGTCTGTGTCGCAGGGGAAGAACATCGGGTGGGCCTAAGGGTACATGGCCCACCCCAACTTTTATGGTTTAATTGTATTTTAAACCACTGAAAGTTCTGAAACTATTATAATTAAGTCCTGGTCCATCCCAAAATTTTTTGGTTTAATGTTTGTAAGACCCTATCAATTTTGAAGTTAATGAAATCAAGTTTTGCCTCCCGTAATTTTATCCTAGTTCCGACCCCTCCCATAATTTCATCCTAGTTCCGCCCCTGCCGTGTCGTGCTCATGTTCATATATTTTGCTTTCTATTACAGCAGAGCGGATGCAAAATATTACTACTCAATAGTAGCTCAACCAGTATCTTCAAGGCACAAGTTAGAGAGAGTACCTGTTATAAGTACAAAGAGAGCTCGGTTCTTTGAAAAACTATGTTACTTGGATTTGGGATATGTGTTGGATAAGGATAATTGGGATTTGCATTCCAACAACTTTTCATCAAATCCTAGGCTGGGTTCTTCATGAACGACATTTGTGTCCGACACATACTTGAACATGAATATCTCTTATAAGGTACAAAGGAAGCTAGGTTCTTTGGAAAGCTATGTTATTCGGACTCATGATAAGTGTTGGACATGGATAATTGGAATTTGCATTCCAACTTCTCAAATCCTACATTGGGTTCTTCATTTCCGACATTTGTGTCCCGACATATACTTGGACATGAGTATGAAGTAGATATGGTCCACCAAATATATTATAAAACTTTGAGAAAATATGACCATAAGCATGTCAGGCACTTTCCCGGATCCAACAGTCATCCCAAGTCTAAATAACATAGCTCAAATCATAGACAAATCTCCAGAGTTTCTATTCAAAAACATGTTAGTATATCAGAAAATGATATGAATTTCCACAAACGAAGAGTTTCCAGCAGAAAATGCATTATTTTCCAGTAGGAAAAGATGTATTTTGACATGATATACTAACATATATACCGTTACAAAAACCGAAGATATCAAGAGATGAAGAATGGAAGAAATAACTCTAGCAGATTGTTAGTCAGTGAGTTTTACCTCCTCGGTAACCTTCTTCACATCATCCATTGAAAAGGAGTTTTAAGTTAAATAAGCTAATATGGTAGCCAAGTCAGTGATATAGATGTTTCGAAGTTACAGAGATCAGGAAACAGAGGCTCAGACCCTGAAATGCAAACTCTACAATTACAGAAACAGAAATATACTAACCTGGAGTGCAAGGCTGACATTTCCCATTTCTGAATCAAAATTGTGCTTCTCTCTCATAGTGACAAGTTCCAACACAGCACAACAAGACATCTCAGAAGGTTCGAAAATTGGCAAGGCAATAGAACCGCGGACTTTGTGCTTGATTGCATGTGTAAACCGCAAGTACTCAACCTTACTGTAATGGGTTACATTAGAAGTCCACTCAGGAACGCGAGAGATAAAAACACGACCAGGAAGTCCAGGAAAAGAACCCGGTTTCAGTTCTGCAGAGAAGATATATGTCCTCGAGACTTCACGATAACCAGAAAGCATCTGGTCTAGCAAATATGGCTGATCTGAAGTGGTCAACATGAACTGATCTCCATGCTTAACTGGAACCCAAACTTGTGCCAAAATGCCCCCTCCAGATAACTCCTTAAACAAGGACAGTGCTCTAAGCATCCTCTCCTCAAGTGATCGTCCAATCGGCCTAGAAACCAACAAATTAGCCAAATCTGATGAATTACTTTGCTTATTGCCACCATTATTTTGTCTAGTACCGCGTTCTGCATCTGCAGAATCCCATGAATTGCCGAAGTGTGCATCTGTTTGATGGAACACCATTGTATCAGCAGAATTAAAAGAACTACCCATGTCACTTAATGCATCACCGGCTTCAACAAAGGTACCAGAACTTTGTCCGGTAATATGTAACGAGTTGAAAGAGGCATAAGGCAAGGGCGGATTGGAGGACAAACCAAAGGAGGCAAACGTCTGATCTACAGTTGTAGGGCTATTACACCATCCGGCATAAGTATCAAAGTCCATGAGCTCGGAAAAGCTAAAAAGATCCTCGGAAACCGAATTCCGAGTACCATCACCAAACTGTTCACCACCCTCCTTCTGAGATCTCAGGGGAACCCAATAACCATGCCCCTTTTCTTTAGATGAAAAGGTGAACTCCATTTTTTTCATAAAACCGAAATCCCCAACCAACCTAACTTCAAATTATAAATCAGCAAACGCTAGAGATCGATGAAAAATCTTTCACTCAGCCTAACACTTCCATCCCTAAAATCTTCCCCAATATTCTTCCATAACACTCGGGAATTTCCACAGCAAACTCATCTATTTTCCCACCTTTTTAAACACCAAATTCAAAAGTGCCAAAACGAGATTTACCCGAAGCCCGACTTCGCCTAACCTGAAGATACCCACAAAGAAATATCAAACTTTACCACTATGCTATATATATACATACATACACACATACACACACACACACACACACATATATATATATCATCAATATATATAAACCAACAAAAGAAACAAAATTTCAATGACAAATAACTGCACAGATATCTCGCATCTCAAGCTAATTTAACAAATTATATTTGCTAAAAATAGTAATGGAAAGCTCAAGAAGAACTGACCTCAGAGAGCAAAAAGGAAGATGACAAATGAAATTTCAGTCTCCAAAGCAGCCGCAAAACACTGCAAGAAAATCCACTGCTTTCAATTAGTATTAGCTCATAAAACCCACATCGGATTCATACAGTTATAAACAATATATAATCGTAACGAAAAACCCAAAAAAATACGAGATGAAAATTTAGGTGAAATGAACAAAATATCAAATTCAAGACAAAGTGTGCCATTCCCAATCAAAAGTAAATACTTTTGCTAAAACATTATGTAACAAAGTAAGATAAGAAATTGCCAAAATTGGCAACAATTTCCATTTTTTTTCTTCTTCTTTTTATTAAATTCAACGGAAATGAGACGAACAAGAAATGAAATTTCAAAGACTAAAGAAGAAAAAAAAATCTAAATAATCCCAAAATATAAACCCTGAAGCTCCTTGAAATTCTGTATATATTTAAAAGAAACCCAGAAATTTAGAGGGAGAAGGGAAAAGTTACCATAAAAGGAAATCTTAGGGTACAACTGATTTTGATGTAGTGAAGGATAAATTTGGTTTGTTCTTCAGAAAACTTACTAAAAGTGGAAAGACTGTTTGGTTTGGAGCAATGGACTATGAGAATTTAAGACGTGTTTGAAGTTACCTGCAAATCTTCTCTTTGTATCTCTTTTTTGTTTTGGTTTGTGTGGTAGTGTTTTTTTAGATCCAAGAATTTGACTAATTAATTAAAAATAATGAATTATATGATTAATTTCTAAATTTTAATATTACCATTTGTTTGGTACATGAAGATTCAAGATTATGATATATCTGCTGATCCTCTTGGGACTCGGGTTCGAGCACCAATAATGCATATTGTGTATGTCATCTTTAAAAAGACTAAAAAAATTAAACAGATGCTACCCTTGCATCGCACCAATATATTCAAAAAAAAAATTATGATATATCTAACTGCTCCTCGGCAGTTATTAAACCTTTCCCCTCTAATTTTTAAACTTCATCATCTTCGTTGCATTTTTATATTAATTTAAATCTCTAAATTTTTTCTATGCTAAGTTTTAAATTTTTTAAAAATATTTATATTAATTTGTCAATATGAGATTCGAAATAAAAATTACGATCGAAATTAATATTTTTAATAATTTTTTAGTGATAAACTTTAATATATATCCAAATATTTCTCCCTTAAAACTAACTTCAATTAATTAATTTTTGCGTTTGAAATATGTATTATGAAATTTTAAATTTATGTGTTTCCTATGTATTTTTTTAATTTTTAAATATAGAAAAATATAAAAAAGTGAATTGGGTACTTGGTACCCGATTTTTGGGTACTCGGGCTTTACGTGTACCCGACTTGTGGGTACCCAGTTTTTATGGGTCGGGTCACGAGCCGAGTTTTTGGTACTCGGAAATCTCAGGTACCCAAATATGAACACTCCCTAACTGTGGGTGACATACTCGTTGCAAAAAAATGTATAATAGTCCTAATTGAAAAAAAATCGATAAATTTAACCCTTTATTATTTAGACATTATTTCAAATTGGACTTGTTTTTAATTAGAAATACTTTAATATTTTTTTCTCCAATCAGATGATGACACATGTAAATATTATTGAGTTATTAAATTATTTATAATTAAAAATAGGATCAAATTGAAAGAATATCTAAAAATGAGGGTTAAATTTATTGTTTTTTCGATTAGGACTAAATTGATTGAATGTGCAAATATAAATGATTAAATGTTCTATTATACAAAATTTTGTAATTGTCATGTCACCCACTTAAAAAGCAATTATCGACTCAATGATTATTTTCTAATAAAAAATAAAGTTTAATATTCATTATATAACTTTTGAAAATTTGGTGACTAAATTATATTTTTAGGATAGTTTAGTAACATTTTATATATTTTACCCATAAATAAAAAAACAATCTAAGTAAAGAGTGGCACAATGAATCACCAAATCTAGGCCGAGGGGAGGGGGACCATCAAATGAAAAGGTTGTATGATTTTTTAGGGAAAGAATAGTTTTTTTTAATTGCTCAAAACTATTAAAGTGTGCACTTTTAGCTAAAGCGTCGGTCACTTTATTTTCTTCACGGAGAACATGTTGCCCCTGAATAATCCATCTATGCCATTTTAACTCATTCAAATGCCAACTCAAAAAGTGAGAACCGTGGTAGTCATTGTGTAAAATCGGTATTGCATCTAAGCTATCCAATTCAAGAACAATATGCCGAAAACCAGCATCCCAAGCGAATAATAGCCCAACATATGCACCCTAAAGCTCAACGTTTATCACCGAACATATATCAATAAATTTTGTGAACCTGAACCTCCAAAGCCCTGATCTATCACGAGCCATGCCGCTACAATTTGTGCAACCATCCCTCTCTCGTCTAGCTCCATCAGTATTAATTTTAATACAATGTTCAATCGGCGGAGACCAATGATAAGGTCCTCGAGTCACAATAGGAGCAATAGGCGTGGCCAACCGACTCTCTTTCATCGCTCGAATAGTTATGTCCATAAGGTGACGACTACGCTCGATCACATTCCCACAACATTCGATGGGCACATCAAATACCTTGAAATTCCGAGAGAGCCATAAGTTCCAAAGAATGGTACCGAAAAGCAAGTCCCAATTCACATTATCATTAGCAAATTCCAAAGATAAAAATGTTGATAACTTAGTGGGCTAAATCAACTCATTCCAAACTTGGAAAACGGGATGGCAAAATGAAGAACATGATTAATATCCTCCAAGAATGCACCACATACGTGACAACTACCATTTGTTGCAATCATGGGGTAAAGGAAGCCAACTACAAAGAGAGATGCGGTTGGCCTAAAAAAAGTTAAGGTTTAATCAAGGGACCAAAAGATTTTTTTTTGACAAATCTTAATTCTAATCTTAATCCTACTTAGAGGGAAAGAGACTCTATGAGAAAGGAGAGGTTGCTATTAATGAATCTAAAACTCATAACCTAAAAAAAATATGAAGGAACAAAAATAAACTTGACTAACCGACCAGATATACTTGCTCAAAATAAGACATTTTAAATGTACTCTATATCAGAGTTGACATTTAACTATCAAATAAACGTTAAGCTAATGAAATAAGCTAATTGATATAATAATTATATTTTATAAAGTCAATTACATTATTTAGAGTTTAAAAATTGATGTCAAATTTCGACCATTGACATTCCGTACATTGAACCATTTTAAAAAGGTTACCAAGTGGAAATGGTACGGACAAATGGACAATTAAAAATTGTATACATAATTGATGTGATGTGAGATTAAAAAGTTAATTTATGAGTTAATTTGACAAAAAAATATGTTAGAAGTTTAAAGGCTAAAAAGACATAACTGTTATCTGTGTATACATCCACCCACCTTTATATTTTCTCAACTCTCACATTTTTTCTGTAGCGGTTATTTTTTTTTTTGAAAGTTTGTAAATAATTTTTGAGTTTTTTCAAGCCAATGGTGGCGGCTTTGGTGGTCTACCAGCGGTGATTTATTTTATTATTTATTTTGTTTCTTTGTTTTCCTTCTTTTATTCGTTTTTTTTTTTTTGCTTTCTTTTTTACCTTTGTCGGCTGTTTGACCTGCTCTTCGTCTACTGCTTGGCACGTTCTTTGTCTGCCTCTATGGCATGTTGATATTGAAGACGTCTTCAACATGGTAAATGCTACAGTTGAATCTTATCGCACGATATTGTATGGATTGGTTGTTTATGGAGTTAACCAAGACGTTTTTTCTTCTTTTTGTTGATTTGAGTAATTCAACAATCTGCGCTCTACCGGTGAGCACTCCAAGATTTCGCTATGGCGATAGATTTAAAGAACACCGATGAAGATCTTATGAGAATATTTAATTTTACTATTCATGTTTGTATACCCTTTGCTCTTCTACGTTTATTTTTTAAGGGTATGCTTATCTTGTACTTCTTCTCATTATCTTAATGAAGTTTAGTATTTATTCAAAAAAATTTGTTTATTTATTTTTTAAAGATTGTGAATAAACTTCTGACGACAAGCTTTCTGAGTTTTACTGCACTTTAAAGTGGCATTGTTCGTGTTCGATTAAAAGTGAATTATTCACAAGATTTTCAGAATTCAAAGAAAAAAAATCAAGATGATTTTAATTTGAGTTAATTTCACCTTATGTTTTTAAACTATCACTCGTATTCTAATTTAATTCTTAAAATTTTGAATATTTTTATTTTATTTTTAAGTTACGGTTTTTATTTTAAATTGTTTTGTTAAATTTTTGAATATTTCAGTTCCATCTCTAAGCTATGATCATCATTCTAAATAGGTCTCAATCTTTTGAACGTTTCATTTTTTCCTCAAATTATTGTTTATGTCATATCATATTATTACATAATACGCATCAACGTCTACATGACAATCAACAATTTTTATAATGGTTTATTTAACATGGGATACGATTGACATATACGGATAATTTTCAGATAAAATTGGGATATTTAAAGCTCGGGAGCCAATTTAAAATGACTCATATTTTGGGATAAAATTGTAATGTTCAAAAGTTTGGAGGCCAGTTTAAAATGTGAGTCATAGTTTAAGGATGAAAATTATTTTATAAGATTTCATCTAATATTTTTATTATGATTTTATTTTGTTCACTTTAGTCCCTAAAAAATTTATTTAATCTAAAATCACCTTTATTTGTTTTTTATTTTATTATTAAGTTTAATATTATTAATAAAATAACATTTTTGTTCACTTTAGTCCCTAAAATATTTATTTAATCTAAAATTGAACCCTATTTGTTTCTAATTTTTATAACTTTATCTAATATTTTTACTATGATTTTATTTTTGTTCAATTTAATCCCGAAAATTTTATTTAATTTGGAATTAACCTCTATTTTATAATTCAGTCCATTACCTTATAATAGCAAACTTTACATTTCAATCACTAATTTTATAATTGCAATTAAAGACTTATTTTAGCTTAGATTAACCTGAAACTTGGTCTATATGTTAATGATGATATTGATTTCATAAACAAAGGTTTAATTTCACTTTTTAAAAAACTGGCCCCTGTATTTTATGAATGTTTTCAAAATGGCCCATAAACTACTTATTTTTGCAATTAACACTCTATTTCAAATTTAATTTCAACAAGAATTTACTAGGGGTGGGCAAGACCGGGTACCCGACCAATTTGTCTAGAATTGGTCCCGGTCCTGGTAACCAATGGTTTCTGAAAATTATAACTAGTCTCGGTTAGACCGGGTCCAAGATTTCAGGAACTGGTACCAATACCGGGTACCCGGTCAATTAGTCTATTATTAATAAAATTTGAGCAGCAGGGGAAAAAAATTCCAACCATCAATAATAATATTAAATAACAAAGTCAGAATATTGTAGGTTTGAAGGTTGAAGTCTTAAAACGAGTCATACTCATAATATTCATACACAAAGAGAAATAAAGGAGCGCCTTCAGTTGCTTTCAACCTCTTTAATGCCATTCGGTACCAGACCAGTACCGGGTACCTGGTACAGGTCCCGGTCCCATTGGGTACCCACCGGGTACTGGGTCCAAAAAAGCAAGATCCAGTCCCGGTTACAATCGAGACCTAAATTTTGGATCCAGTCCCGGTCCCACCGGAACCAATACCAGGTAAAAATCCATCGGGTCTGATCGGGTAATCAGGTTTTTTGCCCACCCCTAGAATTCACCATTGAGTCTAATTGAAATTAATCAGCCTAAAACAGACCTGCAACTACTTTTTAACTTAAAATTCAATTTATGAAATATTTATTTTTTAGTCCCTAAACCTCAATTCGGTTAAATTTACTCCGATTTGAACTTCTGTTTATTAGCAAAATAAAGGTATAAAATTTTTCTACTTATATTAAACTTGTATTTAAGTTTTGATTTTTTTGGGGTTTAAATCTTGTAAAATCACCAAAATACGTTTTTGTTAAATTATTTATTTTCTCGGGTGACTTTAGTTAATTGTTTCTCCTTTATGTTCATGTTGGTTGTTTACTTTCATGTAATCAAATAAGTTTGTTTTTTAAATTTTTTAGGTCACAAATTGGCCATTTGTAACATTCGATATTCGAGTTGAATTCGTCTGTTCGAATTCTTACAAGTTTCGATTATTCTTCACCCTATTGTCACCCTTAAATTTTTGCTAACGTATTCTGTTTAAAAGGTATTGTGATTTTTTAAAGGATTATTTATATTAGATGACGCGATTTAAAGATAGATATGAAGTTTATTTCGTAGAATCCTTATTAGTTTGGAAATCAAAAAATTTGGGTTGGTCTATTATAAAGCTTCCTTATTGTTTCTTAAGGAATCTTGTTCAACCAAACCAAGTTTGTAAGGACCAAGGACTAGTAAGGACTTTATAAAAATTCTTTTTATTTAAAAAGAATATTTGACCAACCACTCTTTAGTAGAAAATTTGCGACAATAAAAAAGACCTAATTAAAAGAAGACCAACATCTCAAGCCCTACAAAGTATGCATGTCAGCATGTGCATATTTAGAAAAGGTTGTTAGCGTCTATTTTCAGGTAGAACTTTTATTTTATTATTTGAGAGTTTTATTGTTGAAATACATACTAGTTCATTCATGGATTGAACCAGAATTTGAGGTTGGGGACAAATTATAAATATTTGAAGGTGAGGTAAATTTATAAATAAATTAATTTTTAAAAAAATTTAAATAAGAAAACAAAGGTGAAAAAAAAATTCTTCGAATGTAGGGGCAATCGCCTCTCCCGGCCCATGTAAATCTGTCCCTGAATTCATTGAGAAACGTTGTAAGTGTGCAATTACGAGTTTTGTAAAATGTGTTTACTGCGAGTGTTAAGCCATCAATGAAGATTAGTTAAGAAAATATTACACGAGAAAACGTTTACAGCAAACATTTGTAGTTAGGTTGATGTTCCATTTCTCTCTTAACAAAACTCCACAAAATTAAAATTATTTATCGATCTAAACTGTGTAAACAAATTTTATTGTGTTCTTAGATTAATTGTTTTTTATTTATCCAAT
Source organism: Hibiscus trionum (assembly GCA_030270665.1). NCBI lineage: Eukaryota > Viridiplantae > Streptophyta > Magnoliopsida > Malvales > Malvaceae > Hibiscus > Hibiscus trionum. Next base: position 7,007,166 of record BSYR01000016.1, read on the forward strand.
GATTCCACTCCAATTGCAATTGACAAAAATACTTGTCCACACAACAGCACTAATAATATTGAAACATTTTTATTATTTTGATAACTTATATATTAAAAGGAAATAGGACCGTATCAAAATATATAGCTGACTCCAAAATCGATCTTAAAGATTTTGAATGAATGAAAAACAATATATTTCTCCTAATGAATACTCAATGAAAAGAAACCGATCCATGTTTACGCTCATACTATTTTAAAAATATAATGTCAAAAAATGTTAATATTTGATTAAATAATTATTTTGATGTATTTTTTTGAACCACTTTGATTATCAATGTTTCACTTTAGGTCAAAATAATCCTTCAATTGATGAAAATTGTTAATCAACTAACGGTAAATGACTTGAAATGAAGTGACAAATCTGCATGGTAGTGCGTATTGACATAACATTTTAATACAGACAGGGGCGGTACTCAATAGAGACCCGCGGGGCCACGGCTAGGGGTGATAACGAGCCAAGCAGAGCCCGAGCCTGGCCAGGCTCAGCTCGGAAACAGTGTAATTGGGCTCGGCTCGGGCTCGAGGCTCGCCGAGCTCGGAATTTTAGGCTCGAGCTCGGCTCGAAAACAATTTTATTGGGCTCGGCTCGGGCTCGAAGCTCGTCAGGCTCGGCTCGGCTCGAAATGAAAAATTTTGCTATAGTTTTTTTATATAAAATATTCATTAAAATCCATTTCATAACCAACACTAAAACGAAATTTAATAACCGGAAAGGGGAAAAAAGTGTCAAAAATTAGATTAATCCAAATAATCAATAAATATTCTTATAATACAAACACATAATTAAAGAAAATACAAAATCAAACAACAATCAACTAATGAAAGAAAATACAAACACATAATTTATTTTAGTGCATATATAGATTCCGAGCCTGTTCACGAGCTTTTCGAGCCGAGCCTACCCAGGCTCGACTCGGCTTGTTAAAGTTTCGAGCCGAGCCCGAGCCCGAGTCGAGCTCACTCGAGCCGAGCTTTGACCGAGCCGAGCCCGAGTAGCTCGCGAGCCGGTCAGGCTCATTATCACCCCTAGCCACAGCCCCACAAAACTATAATAATTAGAAAAAAAATTAAGTTGGGTAATGATAAAATTATATTTTAGTCCCTTAAAAACATATAATTTATGTTGTCAGCCCTCTAAATTTTAAAAAAATGGTCTCCCAATAAGTAACATTAAGTTCCGACATTGCATATAGACAAAGATGATGACTTGACAGAACGATACACCGGTTAAAAAAATAATTTTATAAAATTATATAAAATATAAAATTATTCTTCTGCCGACGAGTCATTCTGCCAAGTCATTTCAAGATGTTTATCGTTAATTGGCTAATAGTTTTCATCCACAAATGTACTATTTTAACTCAAAATAAAACGTTAAGGGTTAAAGTGCTTCAAAAAATAGAATAAAAATTAAAGTGACCATACAATAAGACTTTAGGAACATTTTTTGACATTATACCATTATAAAATCAACATCAACCTATTATAGGAAGGATAAATATTCTATACACAAGCGGTGGAAACTGAAAGTTTCCACAATCGCCTTACTTTTAGGGTATATCGAGTTAGTTTAGGGTATAAGGTTTAGGAGTTTAGGTGTAGGGGTTAGAATTTAGGGATAGTTGTTTTAATTTAAGGTTTAGGGTTATATTTTAGGGTTTATAGGTTAAAACCTAAATCCTCACCATATTATCCTACAAACTAAACCCTAACCTATAAACCCTAAATTATAACTCTAAACCTTAAATTGAAATAACTACCCCTAAATTTTAAACTCCTACACCTAAACCCCTAACTATATACCCTAAACTAATTCCCTATACCTTAAAACTAAGGCGCTTGTGGAAACTTTCAGTTTCCACCATCAGTATATAGGATATTAATCCTTATAGGAAAGCATAAATCGGAATAAGGTTGCCATTTTTCTTTAATTTAAAAAGGGCCACTTGAAAACATAAAAAATATTTAATTAATCACACTTCAAATTTAAAATTAATAGTTCTCACACGACAATCCACTTCAAATTGTCTCTATTACATTATATAAATACAAATTAATCAAAATATCTATTTACATTGTTATTATTTTTTCTATAATCAATTAATACTGGTTGGAGTTGGACTTCAGCTCACATCCCATTTACCTTTTTTCACATAATAAGAATTTTTAGTAAACTACAATCATCCAACTATTGGTAAGTTTATAGTTGGGTCCTTCGAGTTTAAATTGATCATTTGAGTTATTGAAAATTATAAAATGATCACTTATAGTTATATTTTAGACACAAAATTGACACGACATTTAATACAATTTGTATAACAACAAATATGGTCCTCAACATTTATACATTGTTTTAATTTGATTCTAATTCTAAAAATCAACCCATCATTTAAATATTGGGTGAAGTACGCAAATAGTCACTAAACTAAGCAAAAATATCTTTTTGGTCATTGGAGTTTTGAAAATTATAAAATGGTCATTACTTATCGAATTGTTATAAAATGACCACTACATGTTATAAAATAATGATAAATTCCAATACGTTTAAGGACCATTTTGTAATACTTTGATAATTTTAATGACCATTTCTAATAGTATGAAAAGTTTAATGATTATTTTATAATTTCTAAAACTTTAGTGGCTAAACATATCGTTTTTGCTTAGTTTAGTGATCACTTGTGCACTTTACCCTTAAATGTTATGCTAACTTAACTCCATTGCTAACCATTTTAGGGCAAAATACAAAATAGTTAATAAAATGTGCTAAAATGATTTTTTGGTCACCCAACATTCAAAAGTTAAAAAATTGACATTAAACTTTATGATTTTGTTATAAAATAGGCATTACGCCGTTAGTTGCCATTAATTTTGTTAAGGGGATGGCGTGACACATTAAATTAATGAATAATTTCTTATTTGGCTCCTCACTTGTAACTAAAATTTTATTTTGATAATTTCTAATATTAAGAATTATAAAAATTCATATATTTTTTAAAAATTATAAAAAATGTTTTTAAAAATTATAATTTTAAGATTTTTTTACAAATCACAAAATTTTAGTAAACCCCTCATATTTCTCATTATTCACACTCTCATTCTCTATCTAATCTATAACAAAATTTAATGATTAATATTTTGTATTTCTTGTGACCATAATAAACTTGTTATAAATTGATCATTGAACTATTTAATTGTTACAAAATAATTGGTCATTACATGTTATATTGCAAAAAAAATTATAGTTAATTTCAAGAGGTTTTTTTAGAAACGTTTAAACGAAGGAATGAAATAGTTTTTTGTTTCCAGAAAAACTTCAAATGAACGGAATCAAGATTTTTTGTTTCTATAAATCTTTTAAATTAAAAGAATTAAAGCTTTTTCCTAGGAAACTTTTTAAATGAAAGAAATTAAAAGTGAAACGTTTCCAGGAACAAAGTCTCTAGAACCAACAATAAAAAATTGCAGCATAACTTGTTATAACAAACTATTTTGGAATAATTAAGTAGTTCAATGATAATTTGTAACAATTAAATAGTGAATTTACTATTTTATAACAATTAAATAGTTTAATGATCATTCTATAACATTTACAAAGTTTAATGACCATTTTGTAACAATTAATATATTACTTTAATTACCAAGTCAACTTATTGTTAGGCTGTTAACGAAATCCAATGACTTAATATCTATTTTGTAATAAAATCCAAAGTTCAACGTCCATTTTATAAGTTTTGAAAGTTCAATGATTAAACTGATTATTTTGGGATAGTTAGTGACTATTTGAAAACTTTATCCTAAAAAAAATAAAAAATTAAAAACAATAAATTAATTAAAGGGATAAATTGCATCAAAGGTATTTAGTTATATGTTTAGTAACAAACAAGTTACTTTTCTTTTAAAGTAACAATTTAATCACTCAAATAAATTTTGTGACAAATGTCTTTTTTCTTTCTTAAAAAGTAATAATTTGGTCACTTAATTAAAAATAAATGACTAAATGTCAATCCGTAGTTAAATTTGAAACGTTTCCTGATATAATAGTAATTTTAGTCCCTAAAACTTATACATTTTATCGATTTGGTTCTATTTAAAAATAATTCAATAAATTTAACTCTTCATATTTAAAAATTTCGACATTACACCTTCATAACACACCCTCCGGTTACTTTTTGCACTTCATGCTACTGTCCCACAAATCGATAATCGACAGATGTGATAGCTCGATAGACACAATCACTTCAATACTGGACAACTGACAGACTGATGAAACATACCCGTTATGACCTTAATGTCACCTGTGAGTAGATATAGTCATTTCACTAATGAAATTTTTAAATATGGAGGCTTGCATTTATTTAATTATGTTGAATTAAGACCAAATTAATAAAATGTATATATTTTGAGGACTAAAGTTGTTATTATACCCTTATGCTTGTTTTAATTTTAACGACAAATTGACTTAATTGTCATAAAATTTTAATTGAATGACTAAATTATTACTTTTAGAAGAAAAATAACTTGTTTATTACCAAACCTATAATTAAGTGACCTGTTTGTCTTGAAATTTTAATTGACTAAAGTGTTACTTTTAGAAGAAAAGTGATATGTTTGTTACCAAAACTATAATTAAGTGACTAAATTGTTATTTTTAGAAAAAAAGTGATATGTTTATTATTAAACCTCTAATTAAGTGATTTGCGGTGTATTTTACCCTAATTAAAAATAGAAAGAAGAAACGACCTCGTTGTGTTTGTAAACATGGCGACGGAGGACAATGCTCCTCCATTTATTTGACAGGTCATTTTCTCTTCTTCTCTGTTTCCCCTTTTTCCTTTCCTCAAATATTTGAATCGAATTTGCATTGGTTTTTTTTGTTAGATCAACCAAACAACGATCTCAATTCAATCAATTAGAATACTAATCAAACCCAAAACTTGTATTCCTATCGTTTTTGTTTCGAAATTACTGATAAAGAAAGAGGGATAGGTGAATGGTGAATTGAAAAGAGAAAAGGGAAGGGAGGAGGCGGGTGTTGTTATAAGTGTAATGTTTTGCGGGGAAAAGGAAAAGCCATGGAAATTTGGAAAAGCTTCCGTCGGCGCCGCGGCCGGAGCCGTCAATATTCCAAGAGTTGGTTCAGTCGTTGGCGACATTGGAGATCCTTCTATAGCCCAGTCTCCTATCAAGGTTTGTTTTAGCTGTAAGATCATTCCTTTATCGTTTAGTATATAATTCCATTAGTTGAATGAGAATCAAACGATTTAGTTTCTTATTGAATCGATATTTAATACTTTGCATTGCATGGTTTCTTAATGAACCGAAGCTTTTTTTTCAAAAGCTTCATAAGGTTTGGTTCGAATTAATGAGATCTTTTGGGCAAGAGCTGGGATTTTTGTTTTGAAAATGGCAAAGGTTATTATTACAAAAATGAAAAATTTAATTGGTTTTTATAACATATATATTCTTTAATATATTCTTTTAACCTTTAATAGTTGAACTTTTAGGTTATAACTTGTGTAGGACATGTTTAAATTTCTAGAAAAGGTGTACATTTCCCAAAATCAAATGTTATGCAATGAAACCTTAAATTATAAGGGAAGGCATTCTGTACCTTGCATTCTGGCTAACACAGCTATTTATTTGGATTGTATGGTGTCTGAAAAGAATGAGTTAAGACCATGCAATATGAGCTCAAAGCCATTGCAGCATTAGCATCTTATTTGTATGATTATCAGTAATGAGTCTTTTCTGTGTGTTACATCGTGTATTTACTAACACTCAGGCTTTTCGTCATAAGAATTTGAACAATGAGGGAAGAGAGAAGCAAACTTACTGGAAAATTGATTTGTGTAAAAATGTTCCGTTATTGGTTTTCCATCTGATTTTGGTGTGACCGTCCGTGGTGTTTTTACTCCTTTTTTCAGTATTAACAAACTAGGTTCATTTGGTGCAGGGAAACAACATGCTTAAGCCAGAGAAGTGGCAGGTTGCTTTTGATAATGAAGGGAAAGTTGTCGATTTTCGGAAAGTACTCAAGTTGATTGTTTTAGGGGTATGTCTTAGTGTCCTTCCCCCCCCCCCCCCCCCTGAAACATCTTGTTCTCTAGGTGGTTGTATATTTTTCTTGTAAAAGTGTCAGTATTATGTATGTATTTGTATTTGCAGACCTGAAATTCATTGTGGTCCATGGTGAGGATTACTGCCCTTAAAGATTGTTTCCTAGTTGAATACCTGCTTATCTTAGCCACTTTCAACATTACGTGCTTGTTTGCAAATTCTTATTTGGTTATTTTACTTGTATCCACTGCCTATGGAATTATCCTTACTATACCATTGTAAACTATATGCATCATTAAACAGGATCGTACCTTGGATGACAATGGAATAGGGCTAGACGGTAGCATATTGTACCAACTCCAGTTGGACCTGTCAATTTATACCTTATATGAAAAGTTTTCTTTAATTTTTTTTATGTATTTCCAATATTGTATATGGTCAGTTGTATGCAACAACATTCTATCTCTAATAGTTGGGCAGCTGGGTTGGGGAACACGCATTGTTCTGAGGATCTGCAGTTGTGGACATGCTCACACACTTAAATTTGTGAACACAGTTAGGTTCGGTGTTGAGAAATTGCATTGTTTCCAATCTGTTGCAACCTCTAGGTTTAATGAGACTTCTCTTTTTTTGTTTGTATTCATGATACTCTCTGTACATCTCAGCTCATAAGTGAGGGGTGCAAGCTGAAAAGTGGCTTCAATGCACTGCTTGGATGCATGCCTAAATGAGAGGAGAAAATATCAAGTTCCACCTCCTATCGTTTTCTTTTGTTACATATAGTACACTGTTTCCCTCTCAACTTTGTCTAGCTTTAAGAGATTTAGGTTTCAAGCTGCTATTTTTCTGATATTGTTGGTATCATATTTGCTTATGTTTTTTTTTTATCTCCCCCTTCCCTGGTCAAATTTGTACGTACACACTCACATTTTCTCCAGATGGTGCGAAACTGTAACAGCAATTTATCTCATTGATTTTAGGGGGTTGATCCATCTATAAGATCAGAAGTTTGGGAGTTCCTTCTCGGTTGCTATGCATTGGGGAGCACTGCAGACTACCGAAGGCAATTAAGGACAGCCCGGAGGTCTATACTGTTTTTTCCATTTCATATTTTTCTAATATCTTTTCTTCATAATTACCTATTTTAGGCTGTTCTGCTTGCACGTGTAACTGATGAATACCTATTACGGTTAAATGTTTTGGTGATATCATACTTCACTTTCAGCAATGATTAGCTTCGAATCATCAGTTTATAAATGATTGTCTGCATTCTCCATTATTTTGTGGATGTCTATGAATCCAAATTCCAAAGTTCATGACTTGTCAATTGAATACCTTTTTTCTTGGTGTGGAAAAAAATGTTTCTCTTAATTAAGCACGAGTAGAGAGATTCATGCATGTCTATGAATCCAGAGTTCATGACTTGTTCATTGTAATAGTTAAAATTTTCAAAAACTTCTAGAACTGTTTGTAAGATCAAGGCTCATTTTGCTGATTTATGAATATTTAATTGCTTTATGGAAATGTATGCAGGGAACGCTACAATGACCTCTTAAAGCAATGCCAGAGAATGCATTCAAGCATAGGAACTGGTTCACTTGCCTATCCTGTGGGTTCTAAAGTTATGGATATGAGGTCATCTTCTAAAGATGAGCGGAAAAGGGATTCAAATGTTGACTGTAGACAAGCTTCCACCGATGATACTGATAAAAGAGAGGAATATACTGATTTGGGTGAGAGCTGTACTGATATGTCATGTGCCAACCACAGAAAGAGTAATAAAGATGTTACTGACATTATCAGTGTGAGAGGAAATGCTGACACTGCTGCATACAACTCTTGCTTTTTACCAACTTCTGGTCCATGTGACCACTACCCTTCAAAAATAAGGAGAGATTGTAATGGGTCAGATTTCTCAACCGGATCTGACTTCGATTTTCCTCCTTTACCATTAACAGATTCGTTTGAGAAGAATGAAGATGAGAGAGAATTTGATGCAAATGAGGAAAAGTATTCTGCAAAATATAAGTTGATACTTGAGGATGACAATATGCATAGTTTTCAAATCAATAACAATGCTGATTTGATCATGGAATCAAATGTTCCGCCCTCACTATCTAAAAATATTTCACACCCTTATAACTCTGAAATTGAGTCACTCCATCCTCATGTGTATGATCCAGTTCGGAGATCCAACATCGTAAGTCATAAAGCAGAAACAGTGAACAGATTAAGAGTTTCAGATGTTCCAAAAACACCGATGGTAAAAGCAACCAGATCTCAAGAAGGGACTGTCCATGATGAAAGAGTATCTGAATGGCTTTGGAATCTGCACCGAATAGGTAACTTAGTTACACTGCCATTTGTACTTCATAGAGCAAAATATTTTCCCTTTCTCTATTGCATTCGATAGTTAGATACTGTTTATTACTTCTCATCAGCTGACTTTATTCATCCTTTCTCAGTTGTTGATGTGGTGAGAACAGATAGTCATCTTCAGTTCTATGAGGATAAAGAGAATGTAGCTAGAATGTTTGATATTCTTGCTGTTTATGCATTGGCTGATCCTGCAACTGGTTATTGTCAAGGTTTTGGCCTTCTACTTGTAACATGTTTTGCTGAACATTTCTTATTGGGTTGCTATTTATCTGCTGCAAATATGTAAAAGATGCAGTTCTAAGTTTGTGTTTTAAACATCAAATACTAACTGTTTTAGTTGTATACTATTGTAGGTATGAGTGATCTGCTGTCTCCTTTTGTTGTTATCTTTGAGGACAATGCAGATGCGTTTTGGTGCTTTGAGATGCTGATTAGGAGAATGGTATTTTTAAACTTGGTGAATATGTTGATCTTGATGATTTATATTTTTTCTACTTACAACTGCTTTTCCACATGGCTCCAGCGTGATAATTTTCAGATGGAGGGACCAACTGGAGTGATGAAGCAGCTGCAAGCATTGTGGCATATTTTGGAACTCACAGACAGGGAAATTTTTGCACATCTATCAAAGATAGGTGCTGAAAGCCTTCATTTTGCGTTTCCAATGCTGCTGGTTCTATTTCGCCGAGAGTTATCATTCGATGACACTCTTCGTATGTGGGAGGTCTGTGCTTTTAGTTTCATTTACTGCTGTCAACTGTTGCAATCTATGGTCCTATTATATTATCATAGTCACCAGATTGAGCATGTAGTTAATGATGTTATGGTGGAAAAAGCTTCTGGTACTGATTTTGATGCCTACTCTTAGTGTTTTTAACATCTTTTATATTTCACATTTGATTCCTTGCCTTTTTCATGCTCCCTGTATGTTGTAATCAGGCATGATTGTTTTACCCCAGACAACTCAAAAACTTTGGACTGTTGGTATTTATGGATGCAGGTCCAGAAATCGACTTGTAGGAATTTGAACCCTGTATTATTACTTCCAACCAGCTACTTTGACTACTGCATTCATGAGGGTGCTTTTAGAATATGAAGTTGAATGATTGGCCCGTAGGAAATCATTTAAAATTTCCAGCAGATCTCCCTTTTCTCTGTAAAATGACAGGGAACAGAGTGATCTTATTTAGAAAGTGATACATGTTAGTATCAGTTTTTCATTTTAATTGAATCTCAGAATCTTGACTTGCTCCACCTTCTTGTATTTTCAAGTTCAACCTTTTCAATTTATGAGCCCATGACCTGAAGTTGATGAGAATGGTTTCTTAAAAGGGAGTGTTAGCCTTGTTATGAAGTTAAGATCAATTCTGAAAGATCTCAAGAACTTCTCATAGAAAGCATGAACTGTATTTTACTTTTTTTATATTCTTTTCATTTCATTTTATGTTTCTTTCCCTTCTTTTGATTTTGGAACTAACAATATCAACCCCAATGTAGATGATGTGGGCAGCTGATTTCGATGAATCTATCATTTGCAATTTAGAGAAATTCTGTTTAAAGGCATTGACTATACGATTTCCTGGGGACTCGGGGGTTGAAGATGGAGAAGAAAACCTAGAAAATGGAAATGATAATGTAATGGGTGGTCTACAACTACAATTGAAGCCTTCTTTGTTTGAGAATGAAGGAATTAAAGCAGCATCAACTTATAACTTTTGTGGTTTGACGCGAAATTTATGGTCTAGAAATGATCACCTCCAAATATGCAGTGTTATCTCACCGACTAGGAAAGGAGATAATGATTTGCCTGTCTTTGTTGTGGCTGCTATTCTTATCATGAACCGTCAGAAACTCATCAAAGAAACCCATTCAATAGATGACATGATAAAGGTAAGCCCATTGGGATTGTTAATTTATACCATACACTGTCTCTACACAAATGTGCACAGCTTTGAGCATCTATTTTAGTCATTACTCCTTTAGTAGGTTGTACTTCTCTGGTGTTTGGTTACAACCTCTTTTAATTATTTGAGCTGGCTAGTCAAGATCTCTCTAGATTTATTTGTTTCGTTTAGGATTTTTTTGTTAGTTTTCTTTTTTTTGTAAAAAAATAGAAGAGTATTTTTTTCTTCCACAGGATAGAGAGATTTTCAGAAAACATGTTTGATCATAAAAGGATGTAAGCAAATTTTATTCTTCTATGGTAGAAACTGAATTTTCTCCAGTTAAAGGTTTCATTACTGTTTAGATGGGAAGTAGGCCCTGGCTTCTTTAGTGATTTCCCAGTTGCATGCATGCTAACATTTCATAAAACATTTTTTAAACACAGTTCAACCTATATCTGAGAAACTCAGGTTTTGATTTTATTGAGTGCATGGATTCATGTTTATGGGTCTTTTGTATCCCTGTATGACTTGCAGTGCTATTTTCTTTTACTGTAATGAATATGCCATTAATTCTGGATGTGTGGTTTAATGTTCTTTATGGAAGAGATGAAGGGGTTGATGTCCCATACAACTCAATAGTTAGGGATGCTTCCTTTGATTTCAATCTTTTTTTTTTCATTTGCATGCTTATTGCAGATTTTCAATGATAAGCTTTTAAAAGTCCATGTCAAAAGATGCATAGGTGCAGCCATCAAACTAAGAAAAAAATACTTTTGCAAGGTTAGTAATTGTAATCTTTTCCTGTTATGGAATTGAGTGAGGTGAAATGTAAATTTAACTCTTTCCTGTTACTTTGCAGTGAATCCTCAAACCTTTTGTTTCTTTCTCTTGCTTGCTCTCTCTAATGACAGTTCAGACTGCAGAGTCCTTGTCATATTGGAACCTCTAATACTGTAATGGTGTTTAAACGTGTAAAAACAAGATCCAATGGCACAAGTGACAAGATTTGAGTTAATGTGATTCCTAAAATTACTGTCACGAGAGGGAGTGGAAGAGTAAAGTAACAGGAATACTAGGACCACACCTTTTACTTTGTTTAATGAAATATAATATCAAATAGAACACAGTGGTTTTGTGTGATCCATATAACTGACAATAAGCTTGTTGTTCTTGACATTGGCTTTTCTTGCCTGTAGTTAGCATTGCCTTGCGTTACCTAGTTTTTGGACAGAAGTAACACTCTTGTTTCGAATCAACTCTGCTTTTGAATGGATGGATAAGAACATTAACATGTTGAATTGATGGCATGAAATCTCTGCATTATAAGTTGTGATTAAGGCAGTTCACAGTTGGCATGTGAAATGTGCAAAACATAGTGTGAGAAAGGGGCCATGGTAGCCGGAGATGCAATGAATAATTGTGGTTTGTGTGTGATCGTTGGTTAGAGATTTATTGTTTGAAGAAGATAAATAGGATATTTTTTAGAGAGAACAATGTGTTTCTTTGTATTTCTTATTATTCTTAATTATCAAATGTATACAAAGTAAGCCTTTAAATAGGTTGATATAGAGTTTTAATATAACTAAAACTATACTTTTATCTTTAATTTAAATAATACTTATTTCTAATTTAAACAAGACTTCTAGTAAATCTAAACTACTGACTAGGAATAAACTCTAATTACACATTAAATAAAAAACTCTAACATTCCTGTCAACTTACACTCCCCTTCAAGTTCTAACACTTCTCGGATAACTTACACATAGTGGACATACATGCTTGTACTTTTTTGCTCAATTGAATGTTTTGCCTTTATAGATACCTTTACTAACATTTTGTTTAATCAGTTAATCAAGAGCAGAGGACATTCACGCCATTATAGTCAGTAGGTCTGCAGCATTTCCTACCTATTTTCATTGCAAAAAGACAACAGCACTTTGAATCAGTACTAGTATCTGGCACTCTATGAAAGTTTATAGTGGGTCTCTTAGAATGGAGCGTAAACCTGAAGTGCTTTGATGGTGATGATTCTTCCTATTTATTCACTCCATTATCGTCAAGTCTATTCCAAGGTAACTACTCTTTGGTTTATTTCCATTTCTACAGCGGTAATAATATCTAATGCAAAAGAGTGTATAAAGTTCATGTAGAAGAGTTTTTGAGCAGTCCCAATATTACATATTGGCACACTTTTTCCCCTATTCTTTGGGTCACTCGTTCAAGTAAAATATAATAATAGTAATATTATGGTTATGTAAAACCTATGAAGCACGGGCACTTCATCCCAAGGCCGTCCCACGTACTCCATACGTCTCGGGGACGAGTACGGTTTGGCTACGTGCCCGAGATGTCCCATTTTTAAGGGTACGATCGAAGATAATTGGGTATGTCTGGAAAATTGTGGGGACGTATCGGGGACGGTTTTTAAGCTTCGCACGCGTACCCAAGATCATTTTTGAGTTTTGACTTAAAAAATAAAAGAAAACTTACCTAAATTGTATTTTTTTAACATAAATCCCCAACTCTCTTTAGTAATTTAAATGATACAATTATTTTAAATTACAACTAGTAATTAATTATTATTTAGATTCAAATTTAATTTGAGAAATTTAAATTTGTAATCAAAATAATAATGTATAATGAGTTTGTTATTTAATAATAAACAAAATAAAAGATTCAAGTTTAATATATATATGTGTGTTCTTTATTAACTGAGGAAAGATGATTTAAATTATTATTTAAATTGTAAATAAATAATAATAAAAGTTTAAAATCAAAGATGATTTAATTTAATATATATTCCTTATTAGATAAGTAAAGGGAATTTAAATTATTATTATTTAAAGAGTTTTAAATAAATAATATTATGATTTTTTATGAATTTTATTTTTTAATTAACTATGAATTTTAATATTTTCATGATTTTTTATATGCTATAGAATTTTAAAAATTATTTTATATTTTTGTACCTTTACCGTACCCGTATCTTGTAATTTTGGAAATTACCATTTTCTGTCCCCGTTCCCGTATGTCAGAGCAACATAGTGTAAAACATAGAGCAAAATCTATGTATTACTATCAAAATTTTGGTAAGATCTGGACCAAGTATCAATTACCAGAGTTTTAACTATTGATGATCATATTGATAGTTTCTGACTTTATGGGAACTTCAAATTTTGTTATCATTGAAAGATTGGTTTAGAGAATGACTCATTGCTCATTCATCTCACAGTTGCCGAAAGAAGAAAGTTTGTATAAGTCTATAAGAAAATCAAGATAATTTGTGATAAAGGGAAAAATAGTCAGAATAGCGTAATTCACATAGCCATTAAATGATACTTTTACTTTATGTTTTGATCAGACTAGAAGAATTTCTTCAAATAGCTTTTTACCCAGAATAAATTAATAAACATGTTAGATGTTTGTGTGTATGGGTGTTTGTGTCTGTTCATAGGTTATTCTCGGATCATTTTCCTTGCTTCTGTTTGGAGTTAAATGTCGACTAGATGGTCAATTATTTTGGCCTTTAGCTTTCAGCAACTTTCCATATAATCTTGAAGTTTAGATTGTTATGTACTGTCTCAGCTCTAGTCCTGGACTTGGTTCCTATTTAACACCAAAGCAATGATGTAGGATGAAGTAGGAAAAGTACAACAAAAAGCAATAGAGGCTGAATTGTTTTAGAATTGAATTTGGAATGAGAACAAGAACAATAAGGTTTGGGATATTCATATAACCTTTAAATGTTTGAAACTTGTTGCACGTCATTCAAAATCATTAAACGGTTTCATGCATAGTCACCGACCCTTCAAATAGTAAAATAAAAAACAATTACTGACAAAAAGAGTAATTACCAACATAATAAATTTAGCGAAGTTCTAGGATGCTCGTGCATCAAAGGGGTAATGAAACTGTGCAAATATATGTCCTGGAAATGCTCGAGCTAAACTTTTCTTCCAGATCTGTCTTTCCTCGATGGCAATGACCTACAGCTTTTTCTTTTGGTCTGATGACTTACTGATCAGATTTCTGAACTTGTTCCGTGCTCTTATTCCTTGCATTTTTGTGCTTGGCATGATTACTGTAGTAGATTACATTTACCAAAGTTCTAGGATACTTGTGCATCAAGGAGGTTATTAAACTGTGCAAATATATGTCCTGAAAATGCTCGAGCTATACTTTTCTTCCAGATCTTTGCCTTTCCTCCATGGCAATGACCTACAGTTTTTTTTGGGAGGGGGGTCTGATGACTTACTGAACAAATTTTTGAACTTGTTCCATGCTCTAATTCCTTGCAGTTTTGTGCTTGGCGTGATTACTGTAGTATAATATTAGCGTCTGTATTAACATCATGTTCGTATTGTAGCTTATACAGTTTTCTCCTTTTTGTCCCCTCATTTTGAAGGTACAAGTAAAGACTGAAAGTTGGAAGAAGTCCCATTTTTTTCAAGGTTCATACATATGTAAACATTTAGCTATCACAGAATACCTCTCCCAGGTTAGGCAAGCGTGATCTGGCTTTTTTACCGACATATAATTTGATTTATTTTTAAAAAATGTTACATTGTGAATTTACTGAAAGAAAAATAATACTGTAGTTCTTATTAGATTATTGAACTTGTAGCTTTTCTGTAGAACAGTTTAGACCAAAGATTGAACAAGTTATACAATTTATTTGTGGAAAGAAAATAGTTATATTTTGTTGTTTTTATAGGTATTAATGCTATAACTTAATCCAAGACATGGCATTTCAATGACAATTCTTCCCAATAATTTTATGCTTATGAACCATTCCTCCCTGAACCGAGTGACTCGCCTAGTTTTTGTTTGTAAATCTGCAATTTTTGCGTATTTCGCCTTCCTTTCCTGTTAGAACTTCGATGTTTCCCATTCGACTCATGGAAAGCGCAAATGATCTCCTGAAATCTTCAAGCCCAGCTGCGAATTCTTCTGTGATTTCTTTAGTATCATCACCATAGAGTAGCTGCTGATCAACTCCGAGGACAGCTTCGTTGGTCAAGACTCTTGAGTAGTAGGAGTTGGTGAAACGATATGTGGATCCGGATGCCGGGTTTAGGAATACGAGTGGATCTGTTTGGCCCTTTCTTGTTCGTGGGGGACATAGCTTTCTCATTTCTGCCAAGAATGATGCCTTCATACTTGGATCTGGCTTTCCTGTATTATTGAAATTGTAAAGCCTATCCACAATGAAGGCGCAGTGTGTTCTCCCCATGGAATGTGCTCCTGACATCAAAGAAAGGTAAGAATTCAAGTACCAAGAAATTATTATTATAAAGGAATCCATTGTTTGGGGATAGGGGAAGTAATAGCAGATGCGGAGGTTCGAATCTCAGTTCTGCTATCAGTCATTTTGTAAGAGTAGTTGCAAGAACCAAAATCCCGGGTTCATATTACTAGAGTATGTGTTTCCTTGAAATCTAGCATAACCCAAGGATTTGGCCATGAAGGAAATGGGAGAAAAGAATGATTAGAATTGCATTCAGTCCCCTCCAAGCTTTAATAGACCTGATAATCCATGTATTCATACTATGTTTGTCAATTTATCATGCTTAAGAAATTACATATTTGTATGAATTTTAGCGGTTAGATAGATTTATGATACATTCATGCATCCATGTTTGTGTTTCTTTGTTTCTTCTTCGTATTTGTACCAGTCGTTACCTAATAGTGTAGTCATGTCCAACACATCCAAGCCTTTCGATTTGAAATAAGCAAGAGAAGCTTCCCAGGAGATGGACGGTGAAGGGAGATCGACGGATGCTTTGGTCGATGTCAGCCCATCCCTTCGCCCTGTGAATACAGGATAAGAAGGTGCTCCTGCCTGTTGATACCAAGAAAAAAGTGTTGTTGGAATTAGTTATTAATCTATTGACACTTCAAAATACATGAAACATGATTTAATATAAGATGGTTCTTTTGTTAAATTGCTCTTAGAAAGTGATATCCTTTAATTTACATGACTCTTAGGAAGTTATAGTTATTAATTGATACCATATGAACAGCATCTCGGGCGGCGAGGCTAAGAATGTCAGCACAAGAGACGACGCCAGGGCATCGAGATTCAAGCACTGTCTTAATCTTGTCGATAAGCACGAACCCTGCCAGTCCCCGGTTCTGTGGTGCCATCTTCTCTGAATCCGGGCCATTTAAGAGGATTGAAGCATCACATCCCTACCAAAAATTCCCACAAGAAATTGATTTTCCATGGCATTTTAAGTATTAAAAGAAAACATAGGATTAAATCAGCATCCAAATCTTTATCATTTCATTACAACCAATTTAATCCTCAAGCATCTAATTCCATATAAATAATCCTTTAAGTGGACAAAAGTTCAAATCTTGAACAAACCCTAACTTGTATGTAATGTTTAAAAGAAAATGCTACATACAAAATATACAAACAAAAAGAAAGACTACTTACGTTTACCATACAATCCGAATACTGCAGCCGAAGAAGCTTAGGTGCAATAGTGCTATCCCTGTTATAAAACAACTCCACCTGGTGCCTAATATAAGCCTCTGCATCAGCACATGTATTGTGCACCTTATAGTAATGCCAAACCAGCTTCACCGGCGTCTGCAGCGACGTTGCCGCCTCGACGTGGACGACGCACATCGTGCACCACAAGCTAAGTACAACAAGAGCAGAAACCGGGAAAGCGAACCCAAACCTTTCTCTCCTCATTTTCTCTATAGTTGCTCTCACTTTAAAGCATAAACCCTAATATGCAAACCAAGCTTGTGTATCTCACCGGTAAGGGATGGAGCTTATATAGAACCGATTTTTTTTTAACTTGCCACGCGTCTTCCCCGACCGTGCCAAGTCGGATCATATTATTTTCTTTAATTTTGTAGAAATTCGATCCCTTTTATTAGGCGTCGTAAGAGTGAAGCAAATGTGGCTGTTCACATGCAAGAAGGCATTTTAAACATTCTTCTACGCTATGTTGTTTGTGAGCAAACTACGTCGGTAGCAAGGAACGTGAATGCATGTGATTTCGGCATTGGTTTTAGGGTTTATTTGATTTAATTATTACTAAATTTTTGTTGATCCAAAAACTTCTTAAGTACCCAATGTTTACTTAAAAGAAGAAGAAGAATTACTCGTTAACCAATGTTAAACTTTATTACGACTGATGAACTTCAATGCCTAAATTTTTGAAACTTTTCGGTAAAATTTTTAATATATATATTTTTCTTTTTACTAATTTATGAATACGTTCAAAGCTCAAGTTTTGATGCCATTTGATATAGGATGGAATGGAGAGAAGCTGTTGCATTAATTATTTTTATTATAATTATAATAGGTCAAGATTCCATTGATGATAATAATCTTCTTATTCTTTTCCATTTTGAGAAAATAATAATAAAAAAATTATGGGTAAAATACACAAATTTTCACTCAACTATCTTCTTACTATGGTCACTCAACTTTTAAATTTTTTAATTTATTAACTGAACTTTTAAATTGCTTTGGTCACTCTCGATTATTTTAATATTATTTTCATTTTTGCATTTATTATTATTTAATATAAAAATATTTAAAATTTAAAATATAAAATTAAATCTAACTGTTCGTCGGTCACTGTTCACCGTCGCTGGCTGCCACGCCGACAGCCGTAGAGAATGGCCATTCAATCCTAGATTTCACCACTCGCTTCATATCGGCATTTGAGTCCGAATCCTACCTCCATTTTGCTGGAAAGTGCTCCGAAGTCCACAAAAAATAGATCGAAAGTTAGGAAATCAAAAAGTTTCAAATGAGATTCTTGGGTTTCAAAATATTTTCCGGTGAAACAAACACCGGATTCGGACTCAGCGTGTCGAATTGATGTCCACCGGTGCAATTTGAGATTAAACAGTCATCGATTCTAAGACCAATTGTGGTCGACGGTGGTAGTGATTTTTTTTCTTCATGTTTTTAAATTTACTAATAATAAAATAAGATTTTATTGTTTATTTTAAATTATTTTTACATTTAGTAATATTAAAAAAAATTGAAAATAATAAAAAATATTTCAGAGTGATCAAAACAGAAATAATCCAAAAGTTTAATTAGTAAATTAAAAAAATTAAAAGTTCAGTGACCAAAATAGGAATGAGAAGATAGTTGAGTGATAAATAATGTATTTTACTCTAAAATTATAACATTTACGAAAACAAAACACTCGTCAGCTTCCAAGTTTCCTTCCTTAGGATCATACAAAATACTCCAATTGAAACGGTTAATTAAGAATAATTTTTTCTCTCTTTTTAGTGTACTTATTCATGTACAACCACTAAAAATTTAAATTCTAAATTTTAATTTTAATTTTTAAATTATAAATTTTAAAAAATAAACTTTACATTCTACCCTCTAAATTTTAATTCTAAATTTTAAATTTACTTTTTAATATAAAAACATAAATAAAACAATCAAATAGTTATTGACGCTTCACTGCTATCACTTTCAACAAGAATGCCATCGAGATTCTTTCCATGTCAAAGCTAATGACATGAGACAAGCTTCTTTCCCGGTGGAATATAATTTTGTGAACAATAAATATCTTACTGATAAATATAAAAGTGATTGTCAGCTTTTGGAGCTAGTGAATTAGTTTTAAAAGTTTGTTCAGTTAAATTTGTTCATTTAAATGTTTGGTAGACAAGATTATAAAAATAGATTTGGGTGAAACTTTTAAAATTAAAAAACTTATAAAGCGATTTTTAGATTAGAGGATTGGATATAAGAGTTGTAATAATTCGTTTATCCTTAATAATTACAAAAAAAATTCTCTAAATAACATAAATTTAAATAATTAATAAAATAAAAAAAAATCAGAAATAAGAAATTAATATATACGTCTAAATTTAATAATTAATAAAATTATACTAAAAAAATAATTTCATAAATAAAATTAATATATACATCTAAGTTTAATAATTAATAAGATTATATTAAAAGTATAATTTCATCACTAAGAAATGAATAAATACATCCTTCAAATATGCTTAGTAATGTTATATTTAAAAAATAATTTTTAGAATCTAATTAATATTAATAGATACAAAATATTGATAACCAATAAATTATTCAAACACGTATTGAATATAATCATGTCCTTATACATGTCATTTTAGTTGTTCAAATAATCAAACTATGAGTTATTAGTTAATTTCACCAAACTCTTTTATACAATCAGCTAATGTAATCCATCAATCAAATCAATTAATGCAACCCGCTACCAACTAATGTAATCTCTTATCAGCTAATTGCTACCAAACAATACCATAATATTTTAAGAGATTTAAAGCATACAAATTATTTTTTAATATAATTTTTAATATAATTTTTAATATTTATCTCAAAACTTCTATCTATAAAATTGTAACAACATTTTAATAATAATTTATTGATATACTAATTATTATAATTTCTTAAATAATGCTGTTAAATTTTCACAGTTAATAATATTATTTTTAGCTATTAAAATTTATTATAATATTATTGTGAAAATTTTAAAAATATTTATTTATAAAATATTAATGTTTAAATATTATATAAAATTTTAGTATTCATGTTAGTATTACTATTAAATTGTTATATTTTAAAAAAATAACCAAAATAATGGAAAACATTTTCAATTAAATATCTATGGATAATATATTTTTACTTTTCAAAAATATATTTTCATCCCTGGGAGACATATACTGGATTGCTCCTTCATAATTAATGAATGCATATATAATCTGATAAAAAAAAAGACTTCAAAGAGCATATACGATACGATGGATAAAAAAAAGACTAAAAAATTACCCATAAAAACGATGCCATGGAAAACAAATAAAAAAGAAGGTGAATAATTTTAATCAATAGAGATTACATATAAGATTTGCGGGAAGATTTGATAAAATCCACCCCAAACGCTTAAATTAATTGACACCAATTTTTTTTAGAATACAACAATATTAAATACTTGATTTTAGAATTTTGTTATCACTGATTTTATTTTATTCAATGGAATTACTTTATATTCCAAACGGTAAACGAATAGATAAAAACACTCGAGATTACATGGGTGGAGCCAGGATCAAATATTAGAAAAAGGCTAAAATATTTAATTTCAAAAATGAAAAGGGCTTATCATGTATTTAAACTTAAAATTATCGGGCATGACCTAATTTGTCTAATATTTAAATTTATAGGGACCTAAATTGTTATTAGACCAAAATATTTCAGGATACATGCTCATTCTTCTTTAATTCAACCTAGAGGTATAAATGAATAGAGCGTTCAACGAATTGTTTGTGAACTGTTCGTACAACATTTGTTTATTAAGCTAAATGCTCATTTACTTGGTTTCCTTTTCCTTTTTTTTTACATTTTAAATATTGGTGAATGTATGGAGAAAATTGAACATGTGGTGAACTTTTAAGTTCAAACCGTAAAGCCTAATGAGCTTAAAGACTAGTGGTGTAATTCTACCATTTTGGGCGAACATATAAATGAACATGTTCCCGAACATTACACGGATTTGTTCATAAACGTTAAACGAACATGTTCGTAAACATTAAACAAATGAACACAAACACAGTCAAAAATAAATAAACAAACACAAACATGATTTTAAAATTTCAAACAAACCGATCATGAACACTTTTAAATATAAATAAACGAACGCGAACGAAACATTATTCGTTCAAACTCGGTTCATTTACATCCCTAATTCAACTCCTACTTAATTGTATATTTAATAAGCTTTTATTTTTTTAATTTAAATAATTATTTTTATAGAGGCTAAATCATAATTGATCCAAAATTATAACATATTTAAAATTTTAAACTTTAAAAAATAAAAATAACTAAATACAATTTTCTATCTTTCACGATTTCAATAAAGCAAGCCCTAGAATCTAACATTAATTGTGTTGTAAGACTAAGACTGTACCCGGCCCGAGGTCTAACAATGACCATTACTACATAAAAACATTTTTTCTATATCTTCTCTTCTCTTCTACTTTGTTAGCTTCTTAAACAAGTATACAGCAAATATTGCTCACTAACTTGCCCTTCAATCAATATTCTATTATTTTTAATATAAATCGTAATTGAAAAAAAATAAAAATCTATATGTATTGATGTTTGAATTTATATTTAATTAATATTATTTTTAGGAATAAAATAAAAAACTAATTAGGTTAAAGATAATTACACCATAGTGAAAATAATATTTTATAAGCGAAATTGTAATGCTGCTATGTATCTTTGTTTTTAATTTTTATTTTTAATATATTTTTAACAAGAAAAATATATTGTATTATATTCAAAGTGAAAAGGATTACAAAAAGATCACACCACAAACATTGGAAAAAAATCAATGTGAATAAATAAAGCAAACTTGTGTAGTCTTTTTTTTTTGAAAACGGTACCGTCTGGTCTTTATTAAAATGAAAGTAAAACTAAAATAAATGTCTCATAGAAAACCCAAACGTCAAGTAAAGTAAAGAGGAAAAAAACAAAGACATAACTCCGGAGAGCTTTCCAGACGATCCAGACCCACTTAGCATCGGAGAACATTGGAATTAAAAGACATGACAAGTAGAACCCATCACTTTGCAAAAAAATTTGTGTAGTCTTCTAAATGAGATTCAGCAACGATATACTTTGACCAAAAAACTCTATGAACCAAGCATTCCTTTCGCTGCGAGTTCTTGAAACATCAACAAACTACCACCAAATGAATTAGAAAAATATCAAATCACCGATCGTCTTGTGACTAAAAATACTTGATAATGCTTGTTATATGAACGTTAAATTGTCATAATAACAAACAATACTATTACAAAGACAGACAAACAAACTACCGTACAAGCAAACAAAAATAGTAAAAAAACATATGTAAAATGACTTATGATAAAGCAAAACAAAGAAAAACAACAAAATTAAAAAGAACAAATGTTCCTTCATCAAAAGAGAAGAATTTATTTATATACAATCAGAGTAAAAGTCAAAATCAGCTATATAAAAATCTCCGTCCGAGATAACTTTGAGAAAGAAAAACTCAAAGAAGTGTTGAAGAAATAACTACTTCGGAGAAAATAAAAGTTGAGAGCTATTTTAATTATAATTAAAAAACACATGGCATTACAACTCCTCTTGCGAAATATTTCTTTGTCAATACATAAAATAATAATTTACTAAATTAAGTCCTAAGTTCATAATATTTATTTTTATAATTATTTAATACACTGACACCGAAGTATATTTTTTTTGATAGAAATAAGTTGGGTATACTTATAGGCCTCGTTAAAACCCCCCTTTAAACTTAAATGGGGAAAAGAGTGCCTATCGGAATACCAATACAAAGAACAACACAATCAAAACCTCGTCTACATAAGCTTAATCACAAAACTACCATAGCCATGGCTCTAAACACCATGGGACAAGCGATACAAGCAACCCACTTAACCACCAGGATCAACATGCCACCGAGCCTTAGCACCATTGCCTAAGTGTTGCTCGGCTTCCACCTCCAAATCCCCTCGCAAGCACATGCCACGATCTGCGACAACCAATGCCATCACAAGTAGATGAGGCTCCAAGTAAGTCGACCCGGCAAGGCCCCCATCCTGACTCAAGGACGCAAGTTTGTCGGCAACACCATTATTCTCTTGCTTGACATGATTGATCATAACTCGCCAATCGCGACAAATCAACTCCCTAATATCCTCTGTAACACCCGTCTAAAAATAATAATAAAAATTAAATAAAGAAAAAAAAAAGGGAAATAAAGGTGAAGGTCTGGAGGCTCAAACCCACGACCTCAGCCCTCACCGTCTAGTGTGCAAGCCATTAAGCCAAAGGCTCACTTCTGATATTGCCTCCCTCTTTTACTCTTTAAGGTTAACACGAGGTCATTTATATATGTATTTAATAAAAACGCGTCTGTTCACCTACCATTATTGTCAGCTCGTCTCTTCGAACCCCAAAAAAATCCTCCTCTCCACGAATCTCCGGCGAACCCGCGTCTGCCCTCACCGTTGCTCCGTGGCGTACATCGCCACCACCATCGACTTCACCGTTTCCCAGCGGTTAAACCCCTACATGTCACTCGCCGTTTTACCTCCCCGATCAACGTCCCGTGGGGTTTGAAGCTTCGCCGAGTCGTGTGTGCTTCTTTTTGTTGTTTTCGGCCAACGTCACTATTGTTGGTGAACAACGTTGGTCCGGGCGTGACCAGCGTCAAAGGCCAATCAAAACCCCCTTGACCGTTTACCGTAACGACACCGGGAAGAGCCTCATCGGCGTCACATTTTTCCGGCCGCATCGTTTCATCTTAGGGCTTTTCCGGTAAGTTCCTGACCATATTTGGATAAATTGTTGGATGCATTTTTGAGCCCGTTCGTTGATCCACATTTTTCCGGCGGGATCTCGGCTTTTGGCGTCTCCGGTGACATTTCGGCGACCGTCCGGTGACCAGAAAATTTGGGTAAGTGAACCAGTCTGAACTTGCAGCAACCGGTCGACCCGTAACCGATCCGAGTCTGACCCGACCCGACCCGTTTTTTTTACCAAAATCTGACCCGTCTGAGTTAACTCGCCAAGTCAACTCAGTGAGTTAACTCGCCCGAGTTGACTCAGTGAGTTAACTCGTCGAGTCAACTTAGTTGACCTTGGCTGATGATGTCACACTGACGTCAGCGTTTACTTGACTGCTAATGTCAGCGTTGACTTTGACCAAAAAATCAAATTTTCTGAAAAAAGTACTATCTTATGTTTTTCAACGTTCTGAGTCCGATTTTGAAGCCCGTTTTGCGAAATTCTGACTCTAAGATCTCCGAATCTAACCTTAAAATTGAAACATGCATATTTTGACTTGAGCAATTTAAATTGAGACTGAATCAACCAAAGGACTAATATAATGTATTATTTGTGCAAAGGTACTGAAGACTCGTGTGACCACTCTCCAGCTCATCCTAGCTCCTCTCGATCCGCTCACCCTCACGCTTCAGTGAATATCAAAATGAATTTAAACTGTGTATAAGAACAAACTTAACTCTTATTTCACATTATGACCGCTACTCTTTCATGATCTAGGATCCGACCATGTATCCGAGCGTACTAAGGCAGGTGTCCGTTAGACCCTTCTCCGACCAGCTTTTGAGGTGTGTTCCATGTGTGCTACATTCAGTTGAATGTGTTGTATGATTATTACATGTTAGTAAACAATCTAATGACTTAATTATGAACGATAATATGCTTGATGAAATGATGAATTGGACACATGATGACATTTTCTGCCTACTCGTTGTAAGTCCGCTTGATCTGTATACTTAGTATATGATTGTGCTATGTGGTTATTTGATCTGTGATAATAATGTATGTTTGCTTGATGTATGTAATAGTATAATCTGTTAGCTTGACCTATGATGGTACACTCTGTTTGCATGATGAATGGTGATATCGTTTGCTCAATAATATGCCCATATATGTGTCTAAAGAGCATGAACTTCTATTTATGATGCCTCGAATGGAATATATCTGCCATATGTATTTTGTTACTCATGTCTGAAATCTGAATACCGATTATTATCTTGGGTATATTGTTGGGTTATGTTATGAAGTCTCTGTTGGTACAACTCTGATCCAGCTGGTAAATCCTTTTGGACTCAAGGTCTCCCCTTGGGTAGGTTTCGATGCTTTAGTACGGGTAAATCCTTATGGACCTAAGGCAGCCCCTTAGGTGGCACCTATGCCCATCGGGCCTAGGGTAAGTCCTTATGGATGCAGTTCTGGGGGACTGCATATTGGTGTAAGGTTGGAGGGTAGTTAATAGTAAACCCTTGTATGTATTTGAACATTTACATTGAATTGTTATGTGTTCTTATGATATGACTGGTATGTATTTATGCCAATATGAGCTGCACTTATTGGAACACATTGAGCTCTCTAGCTCATGCCCACCTCCTTTTCCTTCCAAATACTTGTGATAGGCTACCCTTCGGACTCAACAATTGGAGGATCAGCACATTTAGTATTTAAACTGCTGTAATGTTCTTATCTTCCAAATTGTCTGTATTTGGGTGACTTATGCCTATATTTTGATACGATATATCTTATAAATTTTACAGGATGATGGCTTTAGTTTACAACTAAACACATTATGCTTTCATATCACCTATTTTGTAACTGCATGTTACTAAACTATTACTTATTATTTTAGGTATGGATTTGAAAGAAAACACTGATGGGTTTCATAATCGTCTTGAGAATTATATCTGATTCATCTTCATTACCAGGTTTCTAAAGTATGGATTGTAAGTCACCACTAGGTTGAACTATATTAGTTTGATATTTTGACAGAGATATTTTACAGGAAGTTTAATTATAGGTTGTGACCGCCCAGAGTCAGGTGAAACGCATAGACGGGTCCGGATGGTTACATCCTCAACCAGCACACTACCGGCCAAAGCCGCTGATTTACCGCCAATAATCCTCGTGATCTCCTTACAATCCGTTTCAACTTCTACACGTCTATAGCCCCCTCGTCCATGCATAGAGTAAGCCATCATGCAGCGCCCATAATTTCGCTAGAAGAACTGAGCATCTACCCACATGCCTAGAAAAACCGAAGAGCCACTCACCCGCCTCATCCCGAATCACTCCACCAATCGATGCCTGGTTATCCTTCGTGTTTACCGCAACATCAACGTTGAGCTTAGCCCAAACCGACGCCGGTACCGACCAATGCACTAAAGGACGAGATTGGCCCGTCTCCTCTTGTCGCGTTGGTGAAAATGCTCGATCACACTCTTCCATCAAGCGATCCTCTCGGCTCAATATGTCCTCCCGTAACACAAAGCTCTCGTCTAAGACCATGCTGCATCGTGTTTTCCAGAGCAACCAATAATACACCGAAAATCTAACACTCTAAGATACGGTCGTCGATATCCTGGTGCTGCTCTCGACAAGGTTGCGTAGCAACCAATCCTCAAAAGATCATTGGAAGAACACGCCTTGCTGGTCGGAGTCAATCACGCACTTTCATAGCTCAAACGCTATCGGACAATCTCGAAGGACATGATCCAAATCCTCAGAATCCTTCCGGCAAACAACACACTCTCTGACAACGCTAAATGTCGCCTTACCCATTCCACATTTGTAAGGTGGCGCTGATGAACCGCAA
The DNA here is from genome assembly GCA_030270665.1 of Hibiscus trionum. NCBI lineage: Eukaryota > Viridiplantae > Streptophyta > Magnoliopsida > Malvales > Malvaceae > Hibiscus > Hibiscus trionum. The sequence continues at coordinate 7,033,716 of BSYR01000016.1, forward strand.
GCCAAATAAAGACTCTTATGCGTTGAGGAACACGTAACTGTCAAATAATTCCCTACTTATTTCCCGGATCCACCACTACTCTATTAACCAGATAGTCATATGCTGATCGAAGCGTGAATACCCTATCATCAGTCTATCACCAACTAGGGCAATCAGCCCCTAACGATGCTCGAGGTGGTTTTGTTACCGCCAATTGCTCCAAAACATCCTTAGGCAGGTTCGATGCTAACATGTCCCAGTCCCCCGAATCTATAACCAAATCCGCGACCATCACAGGCCTTGGCGCAGAGTCGGATCAAGCCAGTTATCATACCAGAAATCCGTAGATGTTCCATCGCGAATCTCTCAAGATACGCTTTCCTTAACATCCTCCCACACACTCATCAATCCCTTCCAAAGTCTCGAACACTTTATGCGGTGGATCGACAGCGGCAACACCTCCTCCCAATTATACTTCGCCCGAAGAACCTGAACCCAAAGTTTATCCATATCCTTTAGAAGTTGAAACCCAATTTTCATCAAGAACGCTCTATTTTGCTGAAAATATCTTTAAAACCCAAACCTCCCTCAACCATAGGCCTCTGAACCGTCTTCCAAGGTACCAAACTAATGCCCCTTTTACCATCATTGGAACCCCACAAAAATCGACGAATTAATTTCTCCATCTCCTCACACGTGCCTTTCGGCAACCACGTGGATTGCATCACATACCAAGGTTATCTGACCTACCAGAGTCAGGGATTTCGCCGCCCATCCCGGTAGTCTCGCTCGCATCTTTTCAAGAAGATATGAGTATGTCGTTGTAGTCACCCTCTAATGCAATAACGGGACACCTAAATATCTACCCAAATCCTCCACCTCCTCAAATCTAAAATCCTGGGCGATGCTAGCTTTGTCCTCAAGCGGGTAATTACGAGAGAAAAATATCTGAGTTTTTGCGATACTAACCTTATGACCAGAAATAGCACAGAACCATTCCATGACATCTTTAATCACCAAAACCTGTTCCATGGATGCTTCCACAAATAACACCATGTTGTCAGCAAAAAATAAGTGAGACAAATGCGGTCCCCTCTGAGCTAACCTAATCGGCTTCCATAACCTCGCATTAACCTTGTTTTCAATCTCTTGCGACAACCTCTCCATACACAAGACAAAAAGGTAAGGCGAAAGAGGATCACCCTGTCTAATACCTCTGGTAGGACGAAATGAATCACACAACTCGCCATTCCATAAAATCTGAGTGGATACAGAGCGAGCACACACCATAATGAGGTGAAGAAGCTTGGTCGGCACTCCCACTGCTACTAAAGTCTCCTCTATGAAATCCCATTCCAGGCGATCGTATGCCTTTTTGAGATCAACTTTAATTGCCATCCACCCCTTCTGTCCCTTCTTAGATATCATTGAATGCACAACTTCTTAGGAAATGATTATATTATCCGTAATATGACGACCATAGACAAAACTAGCCTGAGTATTGGCAACCCAATTCGGAAGGAAAGGCTTCAATTTGTCAACGATTATCTTGGTGATAATTTTATACAAAACTGTGCAAAGGCTTATAGGCCAGAATTGGTTGATAGACTCCGGAACATCAACCTTCGGAACCAAAAAGAGAAGAGTTTGATTAACCTATTCCTCCTGAACCCCTCCTCAAAAAAGCATTGAACAAAGCTTACCACTGTACTTCCTACCGTGTTCCAATTCCGCTGATAAAAAGCAACATGCAAACCATCATCCCCTGGGGCCTTTAGAGGCGCCATCGCAAAAACCACTCGCCTCACCTCTTCAAACGTGACCGCCCCCCAATCAATGGCCTCAATTCCTCTTCCCTGAACTATTTAAATGTACTCGTGACATCCACAACAGCCGTCGACAAACGTTCGCTTGTAAACAACCTACGAAAGAATTAAATCGCATGCACCTTGAGGGTCTCCTGATCTGCACACCATCTACCATCCTCCAAGTGCAACATGTGAATCGTGTTTCTTTTCCGTCTGGTCATCGCTGCAGTGTGATAAAACACAGTGTTTCAAACATCCTTTGTTATCCAATCGTTCTGGGCCTTCTAGTACTAAAGACTTTCCTCCTGCTCTAACACGACATCAAGCTCATCCTCCAAAGTCTCTAAAAAAGGATCATCGGTATCTTCCAAAGCTTTCTCTATCCCTTTAATGCGCACCACCAACCTTGACTTTCGCCTCCCAATATGGCCAAACACATCCTTGTTCCATTTTCGACCCTCATCCTGAAAAGCTTCCACATTTGCCAACAAAGATTTATCCGGAGACCATACCGTTGAAAGAAAATCTGAAAACTGCGAGTGATCATTCCAAGCAGTAATATATCAAAATAAGCTGTGGGTTCAGGTACTTCGCCACAAATATAAGTGGGATGGTTCTCTCCCTCAGAGTATTCATCGGATGGGGTGTTCCCGGTTATGGCGAGGCTTAAGCCAAATATGGGATATGATTCGTAGTGGTATATGTTGGAATATACATGATGGTTGGAACACTGATTTTTGGTTTGATCATTGGTTGGATGGTGACGGGGTGTTGGCGGAACGGTGCATTGGTGGAGTCCCGCCTAGGAGTTCACCAGTGGCGGCTTGGATATGAGTGAATGGAGAGTGGGACTGGGGCAAGCTCGCGGGAGTGCTGCCGAAAGCAGTGATACAGCAAATCCGGGCTGTTGCACCGCCGCGCGCTGCTACTGGTTCGGACAAGGCAGCGTGGAAATGGGAGCAAACTCGACGTTTCTCATCAGCTTCAGCGTATAAGGCTTTGGGCAGTGGCATGGTGGCGAGCAATCCGAGGGCTTGGACATCCATTTGGAAGCTTAGAGTTCCACAACGAATTTGAACCTTCTTATGGTTGGTGGCTCATGATAAATTATTGACGAACGCTGAACGGGGACGTCGGCATTTGGCAGCAACTACGGATTGCAGTGTGTGCGATGGAGTGGTGGAAGATATCGAACATGTCCTCCGATCGTGTCCACGAGCATGGAGCCATTGGGCACATGTTATATACCCAAGTCGGGTACAGGAATTTCTCGATCTACCGTTCGAAACTTGGTTTTGGGGTAATATTATCGGTGCGCTTCGCAATTGGTCACCGCAGCCGGAGTGGAATATTTTGTTCGCCATCGTCATTTGGTTGCTTTGGAAGAACCGATGCAAAAGGGTGCTGGGGGATGACGACGTTGGAATACATGATTTGATGGTGGTGGCCGCGCGCATAAGGGATGAGTGTGTTGCAGCAGCCTCGGCACCAGCTGCTGGGAGCAGTCGCGCGTCTGGGGGTAATTCTAGCGTGGCTGCATGGCGTTTTTCGGCGCAAGGGAGGCTAAAGGTTAATGCAGACGGTTCGGTTAGGGGGCCTCTTAAGGTTGCGGCAATTGATGGTGTTATAAGAGACGATACCGGAGCGTGGGTGCTTGGCTTTGGACGGTGCATCGGACGATGTTCGGTCCTCATATGTGAGCTTTGGGCAGCCTATGAGGCTCTTCGGCATGCATGAGATTATGGTTGGCGTATGGTGGATTTTGAGACGGATAGTTCTACGGTTGCAGACATGCTCAATGGTAAGATGGACGCGAGTGGTGGGCATAATTTATTTCACCGGATTATGGACATTGTGAGGCGTGATTGGGAATTGACAATACGATATGTCCTTCGAGCATCTAATAGGGTTACGGATAAGATGGCATCGCTAGCTTTCGAGTGGTCATTTAGTGGAAAGACTTGGATTCATCCCCCCTTGGAAGTGGTGGATTTGGTTCTTGATGACAAGAGGTTGTCGATATAGTTTCATCGTTTGTTTGTCTTCCCGTTAATGCTTTGTACGTAACACCACATGTACTCTTTTCCCCCATTTAGGTTTAGGGGGTTTTTAACGAGACATGTGGCGTTACTCTTTCTTATTAATCAAAAAATAATTGTTATCTATTATTAATTGTTATTAAAACGATATAAATAAATAAATAAGACACGTGTAGTGATAGAATATGAATCGAAGGGAAGAAGAAGAAGAGATTCTTGAAGAGAGAAATGAATGATTGTTATTAACACTGTCAAATGTAATTACTTTACAAGAAGAGAATTCATTCTCTTATATACAACACAAGACTCTTGATCAAGAAGAGTTTAACAACTTATAACAGATTTAACTAAGTCTAACAGAATCAAAACTATCTTGACAAAATCCGGAGTTTTCCAGCTCAGCACATATACTAACATGCTTCCTATTCTCTTCCTCTTTCTCTGATTTGTTGAAATACATACAACTTATCCTCGATTGATATGAAGAACTAGAGGACCTGATGCTGAGAAGCCATTAGTCTAAACTCTTCTGGACAGAAAATCTCCGAACACTGTCTGAGATGAAGAAAGAAAGCTGATGACAAAGGTTTTGTCAAGACATCAGCTACTTGATTAGCTGTAGACACATAGTTAATGAGAAAAGACCCATCATTGACCTTTTCTCGGACAAAACTGAGATCAAGTTCTACATGCTTCAACTTAGCATGATGAACAGGATTAGAGGAATGTGCTATAGCACTTGTGTTATCACACCAAATAACTAGTGTAGAAGCTAAGCCAATACCTAACTCAGTAAGAAGAGACTTGACCCAAATGGATTCACACATAGCATCTGCAAGACTTCGAAATTCTGCCTCTGTGGAAGAACGCGAAACAACTCATTGTTTCTTCGAACTCCAAGCAACCAGATTACCACCAAGGAAGATGCAATGTCCTCCAGTTGATCTTTTGTCATCTATGCAGGTTCCCCAGTCAGAATCAGCATAGGCAACCAACGTTGTGGGTGAGTTAGAAGAAGAAAAATATAAACCATGATCTAACGTGCCTTTTATATATCTCAAAACACGTTTAACTGCTTTCCAATGTTTATCAAGCGGAGATTGCATAAATTGACTTAGCTTATTAACCGAAAACTGAATATCAGGCCTGGTAGTAGATATATGCTACAGAGTACCAACAACCTGCCTATATAACGTGCAGTCAGAAAAAGGATCCCCATCAGTGAGAGACAACTGAGGAGATGTAACCATAGGAGTAGAAGAGGGTGTTGACTCAAGCATCTGTGTTTTCTCAAGTAACTCTAGGATGAGTTTCTTCTGATTTAAGATAACCCCTGAATCTACACGCTGAATATTCATACCAAGAAAGAAAGATAACCTGCCTAAATCTTTCAGAGAAAAAACCTCATTAATAGCTTTGATGACTGCATCCACTTCTTCAGGATTATTGCCAGTGGCTACAATGTCATCAACATATACCATGATGAACACATTATTACCTTGTCTACTTCTGAAGTACAAAGAAGAATCAGCTAAAGATGCAGTGAAACCTAACTGATGAACTAGATGCCCTCTGAACTTGTCAAACCAAGCTCTTGGAGCCTGTTTAAGGCCATACAACGATTTTTCAAGCTTGCAGACCAACTGTTGACCTGAAGGACTTTCTTGTTCAAAGCCTGGAGGCTGCTGCATATAAACTTCTTCAAGCAAATCTCCATTGATAAATGCATTATCTACATCTATTTGCCTTAATATCCAGCCATTGCTAAGGGCTACACTTAGCAAAATCCTAACAGTCACAGGCTTTACAACTGGGCTGAATGTCTCAGAGTAATCAAACCCAGCCTGTTGAGAAAAACCCTTAGCCACAAGTCTGGCTTTGTAACGAGCAACACTCCCATCTGGATTCTGTTTAACCTTGAAAAGCCACTTACAGCCTATAGGAACACGATCCTTAGGAAGAGGTTTTAGAACCCAGGTGCCCTTATCAACCAAGGCATTCAACTCCTTAAGAACTACATCTTTCCATTCAGGAGTTGTCATAGCTTGATGAACATCCTTAGGTAGATCACTAACAGATTCAGCAAGAAAGACTTTGGGCTTAAAGATGCCTGCTTTGGACTTAGTGACCATAGAATGAGAAGGAATAGAAGCTTTAGGAAGAGACCCAGAAGCAGAAGACTCACTAACAGAATGACCACCAGAAGAAGCAATGGAAGCATCATGAGAAGACTGAGTATTAAAAGGATCATCAGGCAAGTCAGAGGATATATGAACATCAGAGTGCACAACAGAACGACCATCTTGATTCAATAGAGAAACATCAGTTGAAGGAGGAATCAAACCATCCTGAGCAGCAGAAGAAGCAAGTTGAACAGTAGAAACATTAAACTGAGAGGAAGAATCAACATTCTGAAGAGGAAAGAAATTAGACTGATCATCCTGAATGGGTAAAGAAACAGTTGGACTATGAGTTACATTATGATGAACAGGGGAAACAGTATTAAGAAGAGGAGAAGACAAGGTATTAGAATGGGATGAAAAAGAATTAGTGTCAAGGTTACTGTTGGAAACAGAAACAGAAGAAGAAGCAGTGGGAGAATTATGAGCAGAAGTAGAAGGATGAACAGAAACCAGAGATGGTTGAACAAATTTGAACTTGTAAAGCTCAGCATTGTCCTTTTCAGAAGCAGAAACCTTATCCTGCAGATAAGGGTAACAATGTTCATTAAACTGAACATGTCTAGAAACAATAACTTTTCCATCAGGTGTTAAACACTTATATCCATGCTGAACAGAACTATAACCTAAGAAGGTACAAGAAACAGATCTAAATTGCATCTTATTCTTGTTGTAAGGTCTAGTTAGGGGAAAACATTGGCAACCAAATATTTTTAGAAACTTATAATTGGGTTGACAATTAAATAGCTTTTCATAAGGTGAAATTCCATTAAGAACTCTGGTAGGTAACCTATTAATGAGATAAACAGAGGTGTAAAAGGCATCTGACCAAAACTTAAAAGGAATACCACTTTGAGCCATTAAAGTAAGCCCTAATTCAACAATGTGCCTATGTTTCCTTTCTACCCTACCATTTTGTTCAGAGGTATAGGGGCATGTTTTTCGAAACTGAATCCCATTGTCAACAAAATAGCTTTCTAAAGATCTAAACTCAGTACCACAGTCAGACTGAACACATTTAAGCTTGCAATCAAATTGACGTTCAGCCATTTTATGAAAATTAATCACAACATTTTTAACATCTGACTTCCTAGCAACAAAGTAAATCCAGGTATACCTGATTGCAGAGTCAAGAAAACTTACATAAAAGGCACAATTATTAGAAAGCAAGGGTGCAGGACCCCAAACATCTACTTGAACAAGCTGTAAAGGAGAGCTATAAACAAATAAAGATGGTTGAAAACTTAACTTGTGACTTTTACCTAACTTACAAGCTTCACAGAAAAAAATTTCATTTTTATTAATATCAGAAATATTACAAATGTGGGACAACTTATGCAAGACTTCACTAGAAGGGTGTCCAAGCCTTCTGTGCCATACAACACAATCAGAAACAGACAAACATTAAGCATTAGACAAAACATCAGAAAACTCATTACAAACTACAGACTGAAACACAGAATTACTAGAAGAAAACCTATCAGAATCCTTAGACCCAGACAAACAGCAACCATCTGAAGACTCAAACCTGTAAAGACCCTCATTTTGCAAACCGCGAAGAATCAGCTGCTGCGTTTTCAAATCCTTCACAACACATGAGTTAGGGAAAAATTCAATAGACACATTGTTATCCTTTGTAAACTGAGATACAGAAAGCAGATTCTTTTTGATAAGAGGAACATGCAGTAAATTGTTTAAAATTAAAGGCCTAGCATCAGATTTAATCACAGAAGAACCAACCCTAGAAATAGATACAGTAGAGCCATCGACAACAGAAACCCTACCAGGACCGTAATAAGGAGAAGAGGAGACGATATTACCTGCATCAGGAGTCAAATGAGACGTCGCACCGGAGTCGGGATACCAAGCAGCATCACCATACCCAAAATCCTCAGTGACGGCGGCAACATTAGCAACCACGGACTCAGTCGGATTCTGGGCAGCACCAGCGAACGACGAACCTTGCGAAACCGTCTGGGAACCCAAATCTTCAGAATACTCCTCAGAGAACGAAACTTGATTAGCAGACGAGAAGCCAAGACCATCGTAACTCTGATCGAAACGAAAGAAACAACGGCTGGCCAAGTGTCCAAGTTTACCGCATATCTGGCACTGCGGCCGTGCACGACCACCAAATGTTCTACCACCACCACGGCCACGAAAAGCACCACGACCATTATAGAGCGGCGGCCGAAAACCTTGAGGAGCGGCACGAGAATTATTTTGAGGAAAAACAGAGAAACCCTGAGTATTATTAGAATAAGGGCTCGGAAATGGGCCTTGAGAACGAGACCCATCAGACGAAGACCCCTGCACCATATAGACCACAGAGCCTTGAGCCAAAAACTCAAGTTGCCGGGACTCTGTGTCAAGTAACACACTAGTAACACCGTCCAATTTATAAGGCATCTGACTGGACGTAATAACTGCCACCACCGGTTCATACTTCGGCGAAAGCCCGGAAAGAATAGTCGAAATATGCATAGTCTCCGACAAAGGGTTCCCGCAGGCAGCAAGACTGTCACATATCCCCTGGATCTGTGCAAGATATTCACGCATGTATTGATCTCGTTTGCGAATGTTCTTCAAAGAACAATGCAAGTGCATGATTCGAGTAGTAGAAGTGACCGAGAAATTGAGCTTAACTTTTTCCCAAATGTCCAACGCGTTCTTGCAATTCACTAAAGAAGGCAGAATCGACGGACCGATGGAAGAAAGCAGCCAAGAACAGAGAGCACTGTCTTGTTGCTTATACTTCACATACTCAGGATTCAAGACTTGACGACCACCATCTCCGGCTACACGTTGCGGAGGCACAACCAGCGAACCATCAATGTGATCTTCAAGCGCAAGACTTTCAATGGTAAACAACACTTGTTGCTTCCAGAGAAGGTAGTTCGATTCATCAAGCTGCAAAGAAATCGACTTGTTCGTGAAAGGCTTGGAAGACGTTTCTGCCATGGAAGAAACCTCTGATACCATGATAGAATATGAATCGAAGGGAAGAAGAAGAAGAGATTCTTGAAGAGAGAAATGAATGATTGTTATTAACACTGTCAAATGTAATTACTTTACAAGAAGAGAATTCATTCTCTTATATACAACACAAGACTCTTGATCAAGAAGAGTTTAACAACTTATAACAGATTTAACTAAGTCTAACAGAATCAAAACTATCTTGACAAAATCCAGAGTTTTCCAGCTCAGCACATATACTAACATGTAGGCATTTTAAGCCACTTGTAGAGATAGCAAATATGACATGAATAATATATAGTAAAATAAAATGAATTAGTGAATGGTTATTATATAATGAGAGTTGTCCAACTGTGCAACGTGAAAGGAAGTTTGAGTTGGTTTTGCTTAAGCCCTGCTTTAACGATGATCAAAGCATAAAAGCTTAAGGAAGCAACTTATTTATGACCGACCATTTTCCCTTTTTCATTTATTTATTTATAAATAATCTAATCTAATTGTTGTATATGGGTAGACCGGAAGACACTAAATTTAAGCTCAATATTTTCCTCAATTCTAGAAAATGATAACGTAATTTAAAGTTAAAAAAACGACCGATGAATTTCAGCCGTTGGATAGTTAATTTAAAAAAAAAGTGGCCCTTGCATTTTAAAAAAAAGTAAATTATACCAGTGGTCACCAAACTATTGTTTCTTTCTTATTTTAGTCACATAACTTTTTTTTTGACAAAATACTCACTTACATTATATTTTGTTCCAATTTTGGTCATCGGCCGTTACAAAACTAACAACGAAGCCGACATGGATTTATTTATTTTTAATTTTAATTTTTTTTCATCCACATATTATTTTTCTTTAAATTTATTCGACCAGTAAAATGTTAACACGTGTTACCACTTTATTCAACAAAGAAAAACTAAAAAAAATAACAAAGCACAAATAACCTTGGTGAGATTGGATCCCTAAACCTCTTACATGAGGGTCCAAACACTTAACCACTTAGCTAAGTCTTATTCTTAAGAAATTTTCAACAAAAACTTAGTTTAATTTGTATGAAGTTACCAACACAAAATAAAATGAAATTGACACATAAAAGAGATCCGAACTCATGTCTTCGTAAGAGTGATTAAGAAGCTTAGTCACTGAGCTAAACTAAAATTCTAATATAATTCCAACAAAACAATTTTTTAAACATAAATTATAATTAAATTTAAAAATCAAATCAAAACTATTTTCCTACTTAGTTTGGGAATAAAATATAATTATTTATTTATTTTATAAAATTAGTTTTAGATTCTAAAAGTTAAATTTATAATATTTATCTACGATTGATTATAAATTTTAAATTATTTATATTTAAAAAAATTACAAAAATATTTAGCTTTATAAATAAATATTCTATCATAATAAAATAAATTTTAAAAATTTATTGTTTTAATTTTTAAATATAAATAAATAATTTTAAATTTATAATCTATCATAAATAAATATTATAAATTTAATTTATAAAATTAATAATAATTTTATAAAATAAATAAATAAATAATTTTTATTCCCATAAACAAAGTAGGAAACCAATTTTTGTTTGATTTTAAAATTTAATTGCAGCTTGTGTTAAAAAAATTTCTTAAAATCATATTAAAATTTTAATTTAGCTTAGTGACTAACCTTAATCACTCTTGCGAGGACATGAGTTCAAATCCCTCTTTCAGTATCAATCTAATTTTATTTTGTGTTGGTAATTTTGTATAACTTAAATAAAGATTTTGTTGAAAATATTTTAAGAATTAGGATTAGATTAGTGGTTAAGCACTTGGACCCTCATGCAATAGCTTTAAGGATCAAATCCTACAAAGTTATTTGAATTTTGTTATAATTTTTTTACTTTGTTAAATAAGGTGGTGACACGGGTCACCACTATGTAGGTGAGAGAGAGAATAAAATTATAAAAAAATTACGTAAACATTTTCGTTAGTTTTTTAATGGCCGGTGACCAAAATAGAAAAAAAAAATAATGTCAGTGACGATTTTGCCAAAAAAAAATTGGCGACTAAAATGTAACACCCGGGTTTAGGGGTTAGGCGAAAATAATATTTTAATATTATTTGGGCTCGGTTTTCATAATTAAAAGGGTTCTTTAAATTTCGGGTTTCGTTTTCAAATTAGTTAATTTAATGTGGACCAAGTTTTGAAATTTAATCCCAAATAGCCATTAATGGTGTGCCCTTGTGAATGTCCCATTTCATTAAGGGCAATGTGGTCTTTTAGCCTTGGAATTTAAAGAAACAATTAAAACACCCATTTCTTCCTATTTTCCCACTATTCATCTTCTTCTCTGACGTGAAAGAAGCCCCCCTCTTCAATCTACTATTCCATTCAAAAGCTCCTCCATTTCAACTCCATTTTTGAAAGGTAATAACGTTTTTGACTTCCCCTCAACTCCCTCTCTCTGAAAGTACCTTTTATTCTCATTTTCGTTGAAGTTTTGGAAATTGGGTTTTTAAAGGATTTGATTAAAAATGGTGTCTTTATGCTGCTAAGTTAAATGTTTTGATTTAATATCTTTAGTTATGATGTATAGAGGCCAAATGGTATAACATATGTTAATTTCAAATGTTTTTGAGCAATTTTCGGATTTGGGTAAACTTGGGGTTTTTGAAGGGTTTTAAAGTGGTTTTTGGGGCTGTTTAATGTTGGATTTTGGGGGCTGTAGGTGGTATGATATATGAGGATCATTTTGGGTGTAATTGATGCTTGTTTGGGTGTTTGAAATGGGAGAATTCAGTGGGTGTTAAGGGCTGCTCGAAAATTCTGTTTTTGGGGTTGATTTTGAGTGTTGGATGCTTGGCAATGTTAATCCGGGTTAGTTCCGATGATGAGTTATTGATTGTGGATGTTTTGTTTGTGTTTGGGATTGATTAGAATCGAGTTTGGGCATCGGTGAAGCATCGGAAGTGAATCCGGGAAATTGAAGACGATCGCTTGCTTGGTTTTTGAGCTTGGAAGCTTAGGTGAGTGGTTAATTGTTTTACTTGGTTTTAAAATGGTTGGTTCGAGTATATGGACTAGGTTGGGCTTGGTAGACCCACCTAGAGTTAGGATTGGGGGTGGTAGCCTAATCCTAAACTTGATCTAGAGCCTTTGGATGAACTCATTTATATGGTTGTGTATGTCTCGTATGAAATGTGATATGAATGCTTATGTATATTGTGTTATACATGTGAGATGAGACATGAACTTGTGATGCTTGAGACATGCATGATGATGGTTGTTGATGAATACGTGCTAAGCACGGAATTGGTTGAAATGAGTAATGTGAAATGAGTAAATATTGGCACTAGTATACTTGAATACAAATGATCGATCATTAGGATGTTAGTGTGTACACATGAGTCAAAAGTCGCGCGTGGCCTTGATGGCGTTGAGTCACCAAGGAGGAGTACGGGTACGCCCGGAAATTGTATTTAAATATAGTCGGTGATGAGTGGAATCCCATCGACGGGGCGTGAGGATGAGTGGAATCCCCTCCGCGAGACCGGTGATGAGTGTAATCCCACCGTCAGGTAATGGTTGTGTTGTTGGATGTGAGTTCCAACGGTTATCTGCGTATTTGAGTCATAGCTAGGTGCCAATGTTGTTTGATATGTGTATCAATATGTTGTGGTTTATGATCCTTAATGGGATGCTTAAATGTGATTACATGTATTGTGGAGTTGAGCTTATGATCATGGCATTTATCTTGTACATTGCTCATGCATCTTTATCTTATGGCTCTTGTGCACCTTTAGTGTGGTTGTGTTTTACATTGGCTAGATCGTACTCGGACCCTGCAATGTTGAGGTTTGTTTTTAGAGCTTACCCTCACTAAGCATCATTGCTTACGCTCTCTTTGTTCAACATTGCAGATCCTTAGTTCGTGGGTTGCTTGCGCAAGTGGAAGGCTCCAAGTGTGGTTATTAGCCTTGAGTGCTTCAAGTATGGATTTTAATGTTTGGATATGTAATAGTGTGGGCAATGGGACATGTAATGTTTTGTTGGATAGTTGTAGGTTGTTAGGAGCATGTTTAGACTCCTTGATGCCTTGCTTTTGTTTGGTTGGTATTGCCTTGATGAATGTTAACTCATGCCTAAGTTGCTCTTGTTGAATGTTAGCCTTATGCCTAAGAGGTTGCCTTCATGTTTGAATGTTGATGTATGAACTTGTATGCTTGAATGCCATCTTGGGTCTATTGTATGATTTCCTTGATGTTTATGCTTGTTGAGTGTTTGTATGGTTGCTTGGTGGTATACGAATGTTGTATGTATGTTTGGTTGGGGTTAGGAAAGTCCTAAATTGCCTTTAGATTGTTTTTGCTGAGTTTGGGAGGTTTTGCCGTGCAGGGGTATCGATACGGTTAGTATGGTATCGATACCGCCTTCTTGTTTCAGGCATCGTGTATCGATACACGAGGGGGCGTACCGATACCATTTTGGTCACTGGAGCTACTGTCCATCTTGGTATCGATACGAGCTTCTGGTGTATCGATACCATTTTGGTCATTGGAGCTACTGTCCAGTTCGGTATCGATACCAGTCTCTGGGGTATCGATACCGTCATCTTAGCTTTGACCGTGGGAAGTCAAACGTTGGGGAGGGTATCGATACACTCCATGGGTGTATCGATACGGCCTTTACGGGTTGACTTTGGCCAGTTGACCTAGTCAAGGGGGTATCGATACACCCCTTAAGTGTATCGATACCGCCTGCAGTTTAAGCTTAAAATTGGGCTGTAACATGATTGTTTGAGTTCGTTCGATCATTTTGTGTATGTTGTTCCGCTGTATGATCATTTAGGGTTTAATATCCATTTAGACAAGATTTTAAAATGAAAAAAAAATTAGGGTTGTTAACCGAGGGGGGAATCCTTGGGGTTTTCACTCGGTTTTCCCCGTGTGGCCCACTCGGACCGGTCATTCGGCCAGACCGGGACGAGGGGGTTACACTTGTTGGTATCAGAGCCTAAGGTTACCGAGACCTTAGGCAGGTAAGTGAGGTAAGTTCGAGTTTTTGATTAATGTGCACGGTGTTTGCTTGCTTTGTAAGAATGGTTGCTTGTTTGACAAGTATGTTGATTGTTTTATTTCAAAAGTATGTATGTGTGAGTCCCATTGCTACTATTACATTGGAAAAATGATTTTTAAGTGAGGGAACGTACTTGAACACTTGGAAGCCTTGCCTTGCTGACCCAGCTTGTATGTTTTGTTGTTGTGGTTGTAGTTGATATCTGTGAGAGCGATGTCTAGACCGAGAGTGGTTCGTCAGGAACCACAGGTAGCGGCTCCTGTTGAGCCGGCTGTTGGTGTGGAGGCTCATCTAGAAGGGCCGGTGGCCGCGGGAGTTGGCGCTCCACCACCACCTCCACCACCACCACCTCCTCCACCTGGAGCTGGAGGTAAAGATGGAGCCGGAGGAGATGGACCTCAAGGTGGCCAAGGTGGCCAAGGTCCAGCTGGAATTGACATGACTCCGCTAGTGCAAGCGATAGCGGGAGCTTTCCAGGCCGCAATTGCGGGAGCTCAGGCTGCGGCTCAGCCTAGGTGTGATGATGCTAGTCTACCTTTGGAGAGGCTCCGTAGCTTGGGAGCCGAGGAGTTTAGAGGATCTACTCTGGAGAGGTCGGAGTTATGGTTGGAGAAGACAGTTCGTATCTTGGCCCAGATGGGTTGTGCGGGCGCACGTAGATTGGGTTGTGTGATCTCGTTGCTTCAGGGTGATGCCTACACCTGGTGGGTCACCATTACTGCCGGGGTTCCAGAGGCCGAGATAGATTGGGACTTCTTTGAGTTTGCTTTCAGGAAGAGGTACTTGGGACCGAGGTACCTAGATGAGAAGAAGAGAGAGTTCATGGCTCTTACTCAGGGAGATGCTTCTGTGACTGATTACGAGATCCATTTTGTCCGCTTGAGTCAGTATGCTCCAGAGTTAGTTCCTACTGAAGTGGAACGTTGCAACCGATTCCGTTACGGGTTGAATGAAGAGGTTAAGAGGTACACACTAGCTTCTGACTACTCAGACTTTGATGTGTTGGTCGCGAGGGCCAAGGATTTAGAGCATAGTTTGGGTTCGGCCAAACGAGCTGGTGGTTCTAGTTCTGGCAAGAGGCATAACCACTTTGATGGTAGAGATGCTAAGAGGCACAGAGGTGGCGGACATCAGTTTGATCAGAGACGTGGCGGTGGCCACCATGGTAGAGGCCATCAGGGCCATAGAGGAGGAGGGCGTTTGCCCGAGTGTGCACAGTGTGGGAGACAGCACACTGGGGAGTGCTGGGGTAACTTCCATGCTTGTTGGAACTGTGGTTCGAGGGACCACTTTAGGAGGGACTGTCCGCGTCAGGCAGCTTAGGCACCGAACATTGCTCAGGCTCCTGCGAGAGCGAATGATTTTCAGAGAGGTCGTGGGCGCGGTCGTGGCTACTTCCAGCCTAGGGCTGATGCACCTGGGGGTGATGCTCAGAGGAACCTTGCTCATGTTGTGGCTGTGCAGCCAGAGGCGGGAGGACCAGCGAGAGTTTATGCTCAGAGAGAGGCCGGGAACGACACCGATGTGATAGCAGGTAATTTCGAGTTACAGTCTATGTCTTTGCTTTCTTTGGTTGATTCGGGTTCTACGTATTCCTACATTTTGAGTGAGCATGCACAGAAGTTAGATATCCCTGTTGAGATCTTAGATGTAGGTATGCATGTTACTAGTTCCTTTGGTGAGACAGTTGTGGTTAGACGTATGTATAGGAGGTGTCCACTGAAGATTCAGGGTCATGTGTTCTCAGTTGATATGATGGAACTTCCTTTCTATGGTTTTGATATTATTCTGGGTATGGACTGGTTGGTTGAACATCGGGCTAGTGTGGATTTCGAGACAAAGAGAATTTCTTTGAAGCTTTCTGATGACTACGAGGTAGTGGTAGTGGGCGAGAACATTAAGTTCTTGTCTAATGTGGTGTCAGCTTTAGAGGCTCATAGGTTGATGGACTCTGGATGTGAAGCTTATTTAGCTTATGTTATGAATCCGGATATGAGTGAAGCTAGACCGAAGGATATCAGAACAGTGTGTGACTTTCCAGATGTGTTTCCTGAAGAGTTGCCTGGTTTGCCTCCTGACAGAGATGTTGAGTTTGTGATTGAGACAGTTTCAGGGTCTAATCCAGTTTCGATAGCTCCGTACCGCATGGCTCCGAAAGAGTTGAAAGAATTGAAGAGTCAGTTGCAAGAATTATTAGACCGTGGTTTCATTAGGCCTAGTAGTTCTCCGTGGGGTGCTCCCGTGTTGTTTGTGAAAAAGAAAGATGGTAGCATGCGCATGTGTATTGACTATAGACAGTTGAATCAGTTGACTGTGAAGAACAAGTATTCGTTGCCTCGTATAGATGATTTGTTTGATCAGTTGAGAGGTGCTTCAGTGTTCTCGAAGATAGATTTGAGATCCGGGTACTATCAGTTAAAGGTGAAAGAGTGTGATGTTCCGAAGACAGCTTTTAGGACTAGATATGGTCACTATGAGTTTCTTGTGATGCCATTTGGGCTCACGAATGCACTAGCAGCATTCATGGACATGATGAACAGAATTTTCAGGGACTATCTAGACGTTTTGTAGTTGTCTTCATTGATGATATACTTGTGTACTCGAAGACAGAAGAAGAGCATGATGAGCACTTGAGGTTTGTTTTACAGAGATTGTTGAGCAATCAGTTGTATGCGAAGCTTAGTAAATGTGAGTTCTGGATTCGAGAGGTTGTATTTCTTGGCCATGTTGTTTCGGCCGAAGGTATCCGTGTTGATCCATCGAAAATTGAGGCTATTGTTGAGTGGAAGCAACCTAAGTCCGTGACCGAGATTAGGAGTTTCCTAGGATTAGCCGGTTACTATAGGAGGTTTGTTGATGGCTTCTCTAGGGTAGCTGCTCCTTTGACTAAATTGTTGCAAAAGGGAGTCAAATTTGAATGGTCAGATGCAAGACAGAAGGCCTTTGAGAAATTGAAAGAAGCTTTGACAAATGCTCCAGTGTTAGTGCAACCTGTTTCAGGTAAGGAGTTTGTGATCTACAGTGATGCTTCCTACGTAGGCTTAGGATGTGTTCTGATGCAAGATAGGAGAGTTGTTGCTTATGCTTCTAGACAGTTGAAGATTCATGAGAAGAACTATCATACTCATGATATAGAACTAGCCGCAGTTGTGTTTGCATTGAAGATTTGGCGTCACTATTTGTATGGCGAGAAGTGTATTGTTTACACTGATCACAAGAGCTTGAAGTACTTGATGACACAGAAAGAGTTAAACTTGAGACAGAGAAGATGGCTAGAGTTGTTGAAAGATTATGATTTGACCATTGAGTACCATCCGGGTAAAGCAAATGTAGTAGCCGATGCTTTGAGTAGAAAAGTGGCTGTTGAGCTGAGAGCTATGTTTGCTAGATTGAGTGTGTCCGGTGATGGTGGTTTGATCACCGAGTTGCAAGTGAAGCCTTCCTTGATTCAGTTGATTAAAGAGAAACAGTTGCAAGATGCGAGCCTAGTTCCTCATGTTCAAGACATAGCCGAAGGAAGACCGACTGAGTATAGTTTCAGTGGTGAGAGTTTGTTGTGCTTTAGAGATAGAATTGTTGTACCGGAAGATGTTGAGTTGAGACGTCAGATTTTGAGTGAAGCACATTCGAGTCCCTTTTCTATGCATCCGGGTAGTACCAAAATGTACAGAGATTTAAAGAATGATTACTTCTGGGTTGGCTTGAAAAGAGATGTAGCCGAGTATGTGAGTCGTTGTATGGTTTGTCAGAGAGTGAAGGCAGAACGTCAAGTTCCTTCAGGTTTGCTACAGCCTTTGAAGATTCCGGAATGGAAATGGGAGAGGATCACCATGGACTTTGTATTGGGATTGCCTTTGTCTCCTTCGAAGAAGAACTCAGTTTGGGTGATTGTTGATAGGTTCACTAAGTGTGCTCACTTCTTAGCAGTGAACACTACGGATTCCTTAGACAAGTTGGCAAACTTGTATATCCGCGAGATTGTGAGACTTCATGGAGTTCTGAAGTCTATTGTTTCAGATAGGGATCCTAGATTCACTTCGAGGTTCTGGGGTTGCTTGCATAGTGCTCTAGGTAGCCGTTTGCATTTCAGCACGTCTTATCATCCGCAGTCTGATGGGCAGTCAGAGCGAGTGATACAGATTCTAGAGGATATGCTTCGTTGTTGTGTGATTGACTTCCAGGGTTCTTGGGAGAAGCACTTACCGTTGGTTGAGTTTGCTTACAACAACAGTTATCAGTCTAGTATTCAGATGGCACCTTTTGAGGCTTTGTATGGTAGACGATGTAGGACTCCGATTTGTTGGGCTGAGACAGGTCAGAGATTGTTACCTATGCCAGACTTGCTTAAGGGAACTACCGACAAAGTAAAGTTGATATGTGACCGCTTGAAAGCAGCTTCCGATCGTCAGAAGTCTTATGCAGATTTGAAGAGGAAAGAGGTTGAGTACTCAGTGGGTGAGAAAGTATTTCTGAAAGTATCTTCGTGGAAGAAGGTAATGAGATTTGGCCGGAAGGGCAAGTTGAGTCCGAGGTTCATTGGTCCGTATGAGATTGTCGAGCGGATTGGGCTTGTAGCTTATCGTTTGAGGTTACCTTCTGAGTTAGAAAAGATCCATGATGTCTTTCATGTGTCTATGCTTAGGAGATATAGATCGGATCCTTCTCATGTGATGCCCGTTGAGGAGATAGAGTTAAATCCAGATTTGTCCTATAATGAAGAGCCCGTAGAGATACTTGCTTCTGATAGCAAGGTGTTGCGTGGCAAGACCATAGAGTTGGTCAAGGTGTTGTGGAGACATAGAGGTGTGGAAGAGGCCACGTGGGAGAGAAAAGCAGATATGGTTGAGCAGTTTCCGTATTTGTTTCCACCAGGTAATTTCGGGGACGAAATTCCTTAAGTGTGGGAGAGTTGTAACACCCGGGTTTAGGGGTTAGGCGAAAATAATATTTTAATATTATTTGGGCTCGGTTTTCATAATTAAAAGGGTTCTTTAAATTTCGGGTTTCATTTTCAAATTAGTTAATTTAATGTGGACCAAGTTTTGAAATTTAATCCCAAATAGTCATTAATGGTGTGCCCTTGTGAATGTCCCATTTCATTAAGGGCAATGTGGTCTTTTAGCCTTGGAATTTAAAGAAACAATTAAAACACCCAATTCTTCCTATTTTCCCACTATTCATCTTCTTCTCTAACGTGAAAGAAGCCCCCCCCCCCTCTTCAATCTACTATTCTATTCAAAAGCTCCTCCATTTCAACTCCATTTTTGAAAGGTAATAACGTTTTTGACTTCCCCTCAACTCCCTCTCTCTGAAAGTACCTTTTATTCTCATTTTCGTTGAAGTTTTGGAAATTGGGTTTTTAAAGGATTTGATTAAAAATGGTGTCTTTATGCTGCTAAGTTAAATGTTTTGATTTAATATGTTTAGTTATGATGTATAGAGGCCAAATGGTATAACATATGTTAATTTCAAATGTTTTTGAGCAATTTTCGGATTTGGGTAAACTTGGGGTTTTTGAAGGGTTTTAAAGTGGTTTTTGGGGCTGTTTAATGTTGGATTTTGGGGGCTGTAGGTGGTATGATATATGAGGATCATTTTGGGTGTAATTGATGCTTGTTTGGGTGTTTGAAATGGGAGAATTCAGTGGGTGTTAAGGGCTGCTCGAAAATTCTGTTTTTGGGGTTGATTTTGAGTGTTGGATGCTTGGCAATGTTAATCCAGGTTAGTTCCGATGATGAGTTATTGATTGTGGATGTTTTGTTTGTGTTTGGGATTGATTAGAATCGAGTTTGGGCATCGGTGAAGCATCGGAAGTGAATCCGGGAAATTGAAGACGATCGCTTGCTTGGTTTTTGAGCTTGGAAGCTTAGGTGAGTGGTTAATTGTTTTACTTGGTTTTAAAATGGTTGGTTCGAGTATATGGACTAGGTTGGGCTTGGTAGACCCACCTAGAGTTAGGATTGGGGGTGGTAGCCTAATCCTAAACTTGATCTAGAGCCTTTGGATGAACTCATTTATATGGTTGTGTATGTCTCGTATGAAATGTGATATGAATGCTTATGTATATTGTGTTATACATGTGAGATGAGACATGAACTTGTGATGCTTGAGACATGCATGATGATGGTTGTTGATGAATACGTGCTAAGCACGGAATTGGTTGAAATGAGTAATGTGAAATGAGTAAATATTGGCACTAGTATACTTGAATACAAATGATCGATCATTAGGATGTTAGTGTGTACACATGAGTCAAAAGTCGCGCGTGGCCTTGGTGGCGTTGAGTCACCAAGGAGGAGTACGGGTACGCCCGGAAATTGTATTTAAATATAGTCGGTGATGAGTGGAATCCCATCGACGGGGCGTGAGGATGAGTGGAATCCCCTCCGCGAGACCGGTGATGAGTGTAATCCTACGGTCAGGTAATGGTTGTGTTGTTGGATGTGAGTTCCAACGGTTATCCGCGTATTTGAGTCATAGCTAGGTGCCAATGTTGTTTGATATGTGTATCAATATGTTGTGGTTTATGATCCTTAATGGGATGCTTAAATGTGATTACATGTATTGTGGAGTTGAGCTTATGATCATGGCATTTATCTTGTACATTGCTCATGCATCTTTATCTTATGGCTCTTGTGGACCCTTGGTGTGGTTGTGTTTTACATTGGCTAGATCGTGCTCGGACCCTACAATGTTGAGGTTTGTTTTTAGAGCTTACCCTCACTAAGCATCATCGCTTACGCTCTCTTTGTTCAACATTGCAGATCCTTAGTTCGTGGGTTGCTTGCGCAAGTGGAAGGCTCCAAGTGTGGTTATTAGCCTTGAGTGCTTCAAGTATGGATTTTAATGTTTGGATATGTAATAGTGTGGGCAATGGGACATGTAATGTTTTGTTGGATAGTTGTAGGTTGTTAGGAGCATGTTTAGACTCCTTGATGCCTTGCTTTTGTTTGGTTGGTATTGCCTTGATGAATGTTAACTCATGCCTAAGTTGCTCTTGTTGAATGTTAGCCTTATGCCTAAGAGGTTGCCTTCATGTTTGAATGTTGATGTATGAACTTGTATGCTTGAATGCCATCTTGGGTCTATTGTATGATTTCCTTGATGTTTATGCTTGTTGAGTGTTTGTATGGTTGCTTGGTGGTATACGAATGTTGTATGTATGTTTGGTTGGGGTTAGGAAAGTCCTAAATTGCCTTTAGATTCGAGTTTAGATTATTTTTACTGAGTTTGGGAGGTTTTGCCGTGCAGGGGTATCGATACGGTTAGTATGGTATCGATACCGCCTTCTTGTTTCAAGCATCGTGTATCGATACACGAGGGGGCGTACCGATACCATTTTGGTCACTGGAGCTACTGTCCATCTTGGTATCGATACGGGCCTCTGGTGTATCGATACCATTTTGGTCACTGGAGCTACTGTCCATCTTGGTATCGATACGGGCTTCTGGTGTATCGATACCATTTTGGTCACTGGAGCTATTGTCCAGTTCGGTATCGATACCGGTCTCTGGGGTATCGATACCGTCATCTTAGCTTTGACCGTGGGAAGTCAAACGTTGGGGAGGGTATCGATACACTCCATGGGTGTATCGATACGGCCTTTACGGGTTGACTTTGGCCAGTTGACCTAGTCAAGGGGGTATCGATACACCCCTTAAGTGTATCGATACCGCCTGCAGTTTAAGCTTAAAATTGGGCTGTAACATGATTGTTTGAGTTCGTTCGATCATTTTGTGTATGTTGTTCCGCTGTATGATCACTTAGGGTTTAATATCCATTTAGACAAGATTTTAAAATGAAAAAAAAAATTAGAGTTGTTAACCGAAGGGGAATCCTTGGGGGTTTTCACTCGATTTTCCCCGTGTGGCCCACTCGGACCGGTCATTCGGCCAGACCGGGACAAGGGTTACATAAAACAAGAAAGAAAAAACAGTTCGGTGACTATTGATATATCATGTGTAATTAAAACACAAAAACCTCATATTTTTATATCCTATGCTCCCAAAACTCTTAGAATCCTCTGAAATTTTCAGTGAAAGTTCTTGAAATCAAGCCATATTATTGTGATTTTTCGACGAATCGAGGCTTATCGACATCTTTACTTGCTCCATTTTCGGTGTATTCAATCAAATCAAAGGCATTTTTCAAAACCCTAGTTTAATTTTTGTTTCGAACTCATTTAAAATTTAGTTTTTTTTTTTAAATCGATTCATGGAATGGTATTTCACGATGATGAAATTTATGAGAACTCATTTTTTTAGTTTCGAAAATTTTATGATATCTTGGGTTTGTTTTCTGAAATTTGTTATATGGAACAACATTTAATGTTGATGAAATTGGTTTCAAATAAAATATTATTGTACCAAAGCAGAGAAATTTCTCAAAATCCTAGTTTTTTTTTGTTTGTTTCGAATGTCCTTTAATTTTAGGGTTTATTTTTTTAATCTTAAAACGATACTAAATTTTATTAAAACAAAAGAAGGTACAACTGTAACAATGCAAACACACAAAGAAAGGAATTTGGGGACTACGTCCACCAAAACCTAAACAAAGAATACAATGGAAAAAAAACCTAAAGTCGCAATGACAATCGAAGCCTTATTTTGAATCTAAAGCCCTTCATGCATAGTAATACAGTAACCGTCAATAGTATTCATTTGTCTCTATCCATCTAGATGCTTTTGAGATGATGAAGGAGTGGCGAGCGAACCAAAGCAAACTTACAGGCTGCATCGCAAAAACAAATTTGAATACATCGAGAAACAACCATAGAAAGTGGATCTAACCTTTGAAAAAACACTGATAATTACAAACCAGATACGAAAGATCTCTACACGATCGCAGATATATCGTAAAAGTAGGCGAATAATATGACATAATGTAAAGGAGACGTGCCACAAGTGCAGACGAAAGCGTGCCACAAAGGCAGACAAACATGCGCAAATATGCTAAAAGAAAAGAATCAAACAAAAGAGATTTTATTAAAAATTAAAATAAAACTAAAATAAAAACTTAATAAAATAATAAATTAACGTAGGATATAAGAACGTAAAGAGAGAGATGAACAACGACGGTCGACTACCAGCACTAAAATTGTTGTCGCCGCCTGTATCAAACGAAAATAAAAAGAGATTGGCGGCTAGAGAAAAATTTGAGTGAAACCCTAGTAGGGTTTGTTTTTCAAAATTGTTTCATGAAATGACACTTCATGATGATGAAAATATGTTTAAACACCATATTATTGTAACAGTAGCAATAAAAATGATTTTATTCAGCATTTAATTTGGTATTAGTCCAACTTAGAACTTAGGTTGGATATTATTGTTAAATTTGGTTGTTGAATATTGCCCTATATTGTTGTCTTTGTTACTGGGATTATCGTTTCTCTATTCATCAACCAGATCCTTAACCAAACTTTCCTTTGTTTTCAATGGCTTCCAAACGTGGTAGGACCCATAATTCGTCAAGAATGTGTTACTGACATGAATTTCATGTTCAATCCTTCCTTTAACTTAACTTTTCTAACAATTTTTAGGCCTCGGGGTTGGTTTGATTTTTTTTTTAATTTAGCCAAAGATTTTTTTAAAACTTGTTAAAGTACGTTACAACAATGTCTTTTCTGAACGTGACCGAAATTTGAATGAAGGGATCATAAGCATTAAATCTTATATTATGGATAAAAATCTCTACACCTTTCCGAAAACAATTGTCAATGATCTAGGTGTTGAAAAAAGTGGCCCTTTCGATGAAGATGTGACAATTCATATTCCTCATTTGAAAAAATAGCCTTATTCATCATGAATTTGAAGAGAGATTCTTTTACCTTATTGCCATGAATTTGACGCTGTGTATTTTAAGCAATTTAAAGATTAGGGTTTAAAGTTAGGGTTTAAGATTTAGGGTTTTGTGTTGATTATTATTTATTTCTTGTTAAATGTGCAATGATGTCTAGATATTCTTATGAGGCCGCAATTTTCTTGTTTAAACAAGACAAGTGTTGTGATATATGCGGAGATGTTGGATTTGAGTTGCTATTTGGAAGAATTGCGGTTTTTGGTTAATGACTTCCTTAGTATAAAGGAACTTCATTCTCCCAATTGTATAAGCTTTTTCTGTCTAGCAACAGTTTAGTGAACCAATCCAGGAGACAAATCATTTCAAAAATTCTAAGCAGTCAAATGTTCTTGCATATAATGTTTTATATGTAATAAGTGTCTCAACTTCAAAACTGCTTATCCTCCATTTCTATTTTGCATATGCGTTTTTTTAAAGCATTCAAACTTGATATATTAACTGATTAATCTAAAGCAGGTTTTACAAAAGTTAGATACAAAGATGGTCTGATCTCAATCTAAATTTCTCTATATATAATATTAAAATTCGAATTTTTTATCTTACTTAAGAAAACTAATGTCTCTTCCTATTAGAGTAACTTATCGTTGGTTTGTAAATGCACTCTTGATTCTCTATGAGGCAGCCATGCAATTTGGCACGTTTATGCTGTGGCCCATCTGGCATAAGCCTGGTGAATGCGTTAGAGTGATGAAATTTCAGTGAGTGTTTTTCAACGAGAGAGACTGATCTGTAAATATTTATGATTTCATGTTGTGGTTGTGCAGTTATGCCAAGAACAAGTAGCGAAAGAATTTGTTGTTTTCATAGAGCAATCTGGTTAAAGCTATAGTTTCCTGAATTTCTTTCAAAAGTTGCTTCAAGTCCTTCTGAAAGTGATAGATTTGTTCTTTAATGTTTTTCATACCCTTAGGTTTTATTGTATTTATCTTTATACATTAAATTTTCAATGTTTGGGTGTGATCCTTTGTAATCCTATCACTTTTAATATAATCCAGTTTGTTTAAAAAAAAAACAACCAGGTAAAAGCTAAAAAGTGCACCCTTATAGTGCGGCTAAAAAACAGCAAACATAAATTATTATTATTTTAATAATAATTTAAGTTAGATGGAGTAATAATTTAGATTATAACATTTTAAGTTAGTTGGGTAAGAATTTAAGTTAGAACCGAAATTTTTAGATTGTTTATAACATTTTAAGATATAACTGAATTTTTACCATTTAGATAAAATTTTAAATTAAATTTTACTTTAAGTACGAATTTATATTGGCCCTGTTTGGCAATTAGCGGATAGCGGATTGCATTAGCTGATAGTTGATAGCTGATTGCGTTAGCTGATTTGACTAGCGGATTGTATTAGCTGATTGTATAAAAGTATTTGGTAAAATTAACTGATAGCTAATAGTTGTTAGATTATTTAAACAAATAAAATGACATATAAGGACATGTTTATATTCAATACTTATTTAAATAGTTTATTAGTTATCGATATTTTGTATCTAATTATTATTAATTAGATCTATAAAATTATTTTTAATATAACTTTTCTAAACATATTCAAATGATTTATATATTAGTTTATTATTTATATAATTATTTTAATATAATTTAATTAATTAATAAATTTAAATACACATATAAATATGTGATAATAAAAAAAGTAAATAGGATTAGCTTATAAATAGGGTGAGAAAATATTTAATTTAAATTATTTTGAGATTTTTGGTAACTGGTAAGGGTAAAAGAATCTTTACAACTCTAATATCAAACCTCTAATCTCAAAAAACTCTTATTATGAGCTTTTTTAAAATTAGTGGTTTCACCGCAATCCGCTCTTTCAATCCTCTATTTACCAAATAACAATATTAGCGGATTTGACTGGTCAAACCTCTAATTATGCCTCAAACCTCTAATTTTTGCTCAAACCTCTCTTTACTAATTTTTATCAACGGGATAAGAATTTGTATTGAATGACGACTTAATTTAACAGCAGTCTAAGAATTTGGTCACCCAGCAACTTCATCTTTGTCTACTAACTCTCTCTGCATAGAGTTGTTTCATCTGCACATGAAAGCTAGTTTAACAAAACCCAACAACGTAGTGGGATAGACCGAAGGGATATCAAAATCAATTGTACCTTATAAAAATTTAAAATTTTCATATAATTTATGAACTTATTGATAATTTAAATTCATGTTTATTCTAAAAAAAATTAATATAATTCTTTAACTGTTTGTATTCTCATATGAAATCTTGTGTTAATTAATTACAAATGTCGATGTTTGAATCTACGAATAGAAATCATTTGTTTTTTTTTTACTTTTATTTATGCTTCTACACTAAAAATTAGGTTTAGAGTTTAAAGTTAAGGGTTGTGGTCAGGGCCGGTCTTGAGTTTTTGGAGGCCCGGAACGAACTTAAAAAATGAGCCTTAAATTGAGGATTTAAATTGTAGTTATAGTTACAGTCGTATTTTCGGTTGTGTTGTGTTTATCATGATTGTGGATATAATAGATGTTATTTTGTTTATTGTGGACATAATAGTTCCATATATCGCGATTTTAGATGATGACACTACCGTCATATAACAATCATTGTTGTGGTTGCATGCCGCTATTTAAATCTTTGTCCCTAATAGCAAGTAATGAAAGAAATTAAATTTTAAGAGTTGGTCCATCGTAACAAGTATTGAAAAAATTGGTCCTCTTATAACAAGTATTGAAAAAATTAAATTTTAAAACTATTAAAAAAACTTTGATACGCATGTCGTGTAAACTTTAGTTTACATGTGCCTTTTAGTTTTAGGGATTAGTGTTTTAGTTTAGGGTTTAAAGTGTAGGGGGTTATGTTGTAGGGTTTATAATTTAAGATTAGTGTTGAGAATTAAGGGTATATGGTGTAAGGTTTATGGTTTAGTTTTTTAGGGTTAGGTTTAGAATTTAGGATTTGAGTTTTATAGTGTAAATATGTAGGCTTGTGTAAAATTAGTTTTACCAGCATGTATATCAAAATTTTACCTTAAAAATATGCCCATAATAACAAATATTGGAAAAAAAACTGGAGCCCTAGTAACAAGTACTAGAAAAAAATTGAATATTACAATAAATATCGGAAAAAACTCAGCCCCTAATAACAAGTATTAAAAAATGGGCCCTTAATAACAAGTATTAGAAAAAAAATTGAATATTAAAAGTAGACCCCTACTAATAAATATTGAAAAATACTCAGCCTCTAATAACAAATATAAAAAAATAAGCCCATAATAACAAGTATTAGAAAAAAATAAATATTAAGAGTAGATATTTAATAATAAATGTTAGAAAAATCTTAATCCCTATTAATAAATATTAAAAAAATAGGTCCTAATAACAAATATTAAAACAAACTAAATTTTTAAATATAATTTAAAAATATACAATATTCAATTTTACTGAGCAATGGGCCATGGGCGGGCGCCCTTGTCGCCCCTATGACAAAAGCTTAATCTTTAAAATATTGAAGCAATATTTTAAAATTAAAGCTTGAGATAATTTATTCAGCACTTAAGGATCTACACTTTAAGGTAAGAATCTCTAAATTTGGTGGTGGAAAAAAAACATGAGTTTAGTGGGGGTTTTGTGAAAAGTGGCTAATAGGGGGTTTAATCTCGTTTTTCCAACTTAGTTTGTGAGTATATCTACCCTTTCACCTTCTGCAAGTTATAATTCGAATTTACAACTTCTTGTGTAGTGAAAGAGGTTGAGGATCTTTCAAAGAGCTTAGGAATAAGAATGCTTGAAGAGTTTGGCTTAGGAGCTTCGTTTTCAGCTTTTGAATCAATGTTAGTACACTACTAACTCCTATGCTTTCATGGGTATCATAAATTTGATTGCTTTGTTGCTTAAATTTGATGTTTGTGGTTGAGTTTGGGTGTTAGAGGTTAGAGACCTTCTTTAATGGCATAATTCAGATTTCATGTTATTAACTTGTAAAAATGCTAGTAAACCACCTTAAACACTCTCATAAGATGTAGGATCGAGTTATGAGGCTAATGGTTGTGAATTTGAGAGTTTGGGAAGCGATTTCTTGAGCCTAGAAAGCCATTTCTAGGCTTCGATATAGGTACGCGGGGAGGCAATACCGATACCCTAGTATTTTAGGATTAAGAATATTGTTCCATTAAGATGAACTATGAATGAGGTAGCAGTACGGTGTTCAACCTGTATTTGTACGCCTTGTAAATTGTCTATCATAATTTAGGATTTAAATAAGGTTTTGGGTTGAATTTTACTTTAAGTACAAATTTATATTATAACACAAATTTACGAATTTATATTATAACACAAATTTTTACCAACGAGAAAAAATTGTGTTGGATGACGACTTAATTTAATCGCAGTCTACTAACTCTCTGCATAAAGTTGTTTCTCTGCACATGAAAGCTAGTTTAACAAAACCCAACAACGTAGCGGTATAGACCGAAGGGATGTTGAAAGCAATTGTGCCTTATAAAAGTTTAAAATTTTCATACAATTTATGAACATATTGATAATTTATATTTATATTTATTTTAAAAAAAATTAATATAATTTTTAACAGTTTGTATCCTCACATGAATTCTTGTGTTCATTGATTACAAGTGTCGATGTATGAACCTATGAATAGAAATTACCTGTCCTTTTTCGATGCCTCTATGCTCTTATACTAAAAATTAGGTTTATGGTTTAAAGTTAGGAGTTGTAGTTAGAGTTTAGAGAATTTAACGTAGGTGTATTTTGTAAGATATAAAGTGTAAAGTTTAAGATTTACAATTTAGCGTTAGAACTTGAACCTATTTAGAATGATTTTAAATTTATTTTTTATTTTTACTATTTTTTAGTGTTAGGGCAGCGTACAAAAAAGGAGGATATTTTTATCCTTAAACCTATTTGGAATGATTTTAAATTTGTTGCGAATTCCGAACCGAACCGAACTTCGTCTTCATCCGCGGAATTCCATGCATCTTTTCTTTGGAAGAGTGATGAATCTCGTGTATATAATTGTCTTATTCTTAGTTCTGTCTTATCAAATATTTTGATCCCCACCACCGCCTAATTCAATGGCGGAGCATTGCTTCATCAAGGTTCTCGAGAACAGCCATGTTTCTCCTCCGCCGGGCTCAGTTCCGACGACCTCTCTCCCTCTCACTTACTTCGACACCATCTGGATTTCTTGTTTTCATATGAAACGCCTCTTCTTCTACGAATTCCCGTACCAAACTTCCCATTTCATTCAAAACATTCTCCCTAATCTTAAAACCTCCCTTTCCCTCGCTCTTCAGCGGTTCTTCCCTTTTGCAGGCCATCTCATGCTGCCTCAACTTCCTCAAAGACCTTACATTCACTACGAAAATGGTGACGATTTTGTACCATTTGTTGTCGCTGAATCCACGGCACCGGCAGAGTTTAACCATTTAATCGGCCGCGACCATGTTCCACTACGTGTTGAGGAACTGAAACGTTTCGTCCCCGAATTGCCACCGCCACAGCCCTCTAATGGAAACGGTGCATGCAAAAAGCAGCCTCTAATGGCGGTCCAGGTGACCATCTTTCCCAACGTCGGCGTTTCCATTGGTGTCACCTTTTCTCATATCGCAGCCGATGGAAGGGCGTTCGCCCATTTCACCAAATCATGGGCAGCTATTTGCAAGTCAAAAGGCGACTCAACATTCGTTAACATCTCCCCACCTGATTACAGAAGGGATTTGATCCAAGACCCTAATGGAATTTGGTCCATTTTTCTCAAACTTCACAACGATTCGAAACCAAGAGTAAACATTTCGGCACCAGACGTTGTTCGACTCTCGCCTGTACTCACCAAACCCCGCGTCGAGACGTTGAAAAACCGGGTTGCTTTAAAGTTTGTGGAAGAAAACGAGAAAGACGAGCCCAGATTATCAACATTCGTGGTAACCATCGCTTTCATTTGGGTCTGTTTGATCAAACTATATCAAAGCAACAATAAATCCCACGACATTCATGGGACTTATGTCTTGGTTTTCCTAGCCGATTGTCGAGACCGATTAAGATTGCCCGCAAACTATTTCGGGAACTGTCTGAAACCAATCGTTGTGGCAGTAAAAGCAAGTGAAATTGGTGTAAGAAACGGGGTTTTAGCGGCGGCAAAGGCCATCGGAAACGCGATCAAGGGGTTCGAAAAAGAGCCGCTGAAAGGGGTTGAGAGTTGGTTATCGAGAGCAAGGGAAGTAGTGAGTGAAGGGCAATATTATGTAAGCATTGCTGGATCGCCAAAACTGAGGGTTTACGAGACGGATTTTGGGTTTGGAAGACCAATAAAGAGTGATGTGGTTCATATTGCTTCTCAAAGTTCCATTTCCATGGCGGAGACGAGAGATGAAGAAGGTGGGGTTGAACTTGGCTTGGCTCTCCCTTTAGCTGATGTTGACAAGTTCAACGCAATTTTTGAACAAGGTTTATTCAATCTCTCATAAATTTCTTGGCGCAATTATGTTTGTTTTCTAATGCTTCCGGTTTGAAATAAAATAATAAAATTGCATAATTGTTAACATGCCTTTCAATCTGCCTTTTTTTTTTATCATGAGAGCAACGTGGCATGCTGTTAGTGGTCCACATGCCCTGCAACGTCACAAGTTAACGACGCTAGAGTTTGAATGACGAAAGAAAATTATATGAGATACATTGAATGTTTAGAAACTTTAAACATCACATTAGCAAATTTGAAAAAAATACTCAAGGGTATTTGTGCCACTACCAAAAAATAATATTGGTGTTTTATAATAATAAAATAAAAATTTAATAACAATAAATACACAATAAATGATGAAAATAAAAATTAAAAAGAGAATAAAACTTGAAAAGGGTCAAAATAACAAATAATTATGTAAAAAAATTATATTAAGATGAATTCCAAACAAAAGCGGAAGGAGTAATATAGAAATTAAACTCGAGAAGAATAATTTTTTTGAATAGTCATAATATAATTATAAGGTAGTATATGTTCATATATTCTTAATCTTTTGGCAATATATATACTCTAGAGACAAAATAATTTGAACTCGAATCTCTTATGATGAACATCGTTCACTTTTCTACCGAAACCAATTGTTAGATTTTCCCATAAGAGTAAATATATTCCTTTCAAAACTACACCAAGTATAATATAAGAATTTTTTTAACCATATAACTAGATACGAATAAAAAATATTTGTCTTTTTTGGGTGCCCATTTACATGTCCTAACACTAAAAATAAAATTTTAAGCCATAGCCTTAAATTTTAAATCTAAAATCTTAAACTTTAAACCCTAAAGAAGACATCATACCTCAATTTCCTAAATATTTATCCTAAATTATAACTCTACTTTTTTTTGTGGAAAAAGAATATCGTCACCACAAGCCTCATTAAAAACCTCCTTAAATTTAGATGGAGGAAAAAAGTACTAAAGGTAGCGATTTACAACGAATCATAAGCTAAAGCCACAAAGACGAAAGAGCAAACTACAAGGCATCCTTATCCGACAAGTATAAATCCATCACTTCCACCGGAGAGCTCACAAATATATGTTCACCTAAAGGTTTACCACATGCCAAAGCCGCAAGGCCATCAGCCATCAGGTTGGCTTCTCTCGGCATATGTCTCACTCTAACCTCCCAACACTTCGAGAGCAACTCTTTAAGTCTTACCACAAAATGATCCTAATGTAATGCCTCTGAGGATCCCTGTAAAATTATGGTTGTCGTTTTGCTATCGAGTTCCAAGATCACCTTTCTGTATTCTAATCTCCACGCATGCGACAAAGCATCATAGGCTGTCCATAATTCAGAAAAAAGAACTGAGCAAACCCCAATACTACCGGCGAAATTAAAAATCCAATCACCATTATCATTTCGGATAACCCCACCTGTAGCAGCCATTTTTTGCCCCCTCCGATAGCACTGTCTGCGTTTACTGTAACTCATCCTATCTCTGGTGTAGATCATCTTTTTACATTGCGCACCATGTAAAACGATGCACTTTATTTTTTAGTATGAGATATAAATAAAAATTTCACAAAAATTATTGATATCTATTCAACTAATGATTAACGCTTAGAAATGACGTTACAATTTCACGCTGGTTGAATACAATATATGTTTTTTTTATAATAGGCCGGTCGAGTATTATTAAAAATTAAGAAAACAAGTCCAAATACAAAAGATAAAGGGCCCAAAAAAAAACAGGTAAAGTAAAACGGAAGACAAAGAAAGTGAAACGGAGAAAAAGAACAACCGGCTGCTCTTCCACATAAATTGAACCGTCAAATGAAAGTGTCGTGTAGAAGAAGCTAAAATTGGGGATGACCAAGCAAATGAAGAAGAAACCCCAAGGCAGAGAAACGGTTAACCCAGTAGATTAAGGTGGGTCTAAGAGACGACGGTATTGGTCAGCTAGGGAAAATACGATAGTAGGCGCGTCCTCCACCCACGACCGTTCACCCAGATGGCAGAGGCCCTCCGATGCAAGTGCATGTGCAGGCTTGTTGCCGCTCCGCCCGATGAAGGTAAAACGATACAAGGTAAAGCTCGAAGCTAATGCTTTCACATCTCTAATGATCGAACCAATGTCAGATAGATCTTGGGACGTTGAGTTGAGTTTCGTGACCACCGATTTATTGTTCGTTTCAGCTATGACTTTGCGAAGCCCAAGATCCTAAAAAAACTGCAAACCCTGCAAAACCGCCATGGCTTCAGCTCTGAACACAGAGGTGATGTTTAAATTAACCCGATAGGCAGAACCCATTATGAAACCTTCACTGTCTCGAACAATCAGACCTGAACAAGATCGATTCTCAGAACTATCATAACTGGCGTCTGTGTTTACTTTGTAGATCATCGGAGCTGGAGCAATCCAACGGTCACCACCATGACGGCGAGGATGATGGAGTGAAGCGGCCACCGCATCAAGCTCCTGACAGTAGCTGATGATGAAGGTAGCAACTTCTTCGAAGGTTTGTACAGTACCCTCATATAGTAGTTTATTTCGGGAATTCCATAGGGCCCAAATAATTAGCACAATTTTGCGATGGATGTTTTGATTATTTGCTTGAAAAAATGCTCAATAACCAATCTTTCAAATTTGTTTGCAACTGCGTAGTTGATAGGTAAAAACCCAACTGATGCCAAATTTCTAAGGCAAAAAAACAATCCCTTATAACATGGAGAGATGTTTCCGCAACCAGATGACAACGAGGGCATCTGGGATCATTTAGAACTTGCTTAAGTACTAGGTTTTGCATTGTAGGGACATAGTTACGTACCATCCTCCAGCATGAAATTCTTGCTTTAGAAGGGAAATGTGCTTTCCAAATGTAGCTGTAGACATTGGACTGTTGTGGGGCATTATTAGAAGCATCGAATAGTAATTTGTAGCCACTCCTTACAGAATATATACCCGATCCTTCCCCTTTCCATTTAAAACATCTTGTTGCTGGAAAATTGGCAAAGGGGTCTTAAGAATCAACTCTGCTTCTTCACTGGAAAAATTCGATTGAATAAGGTCTGCATTCCACCTTTGTTCACCCGCTACCATTAGATTAGAGACCATGTTAAGGCCTTCGATCCGAGGAGAGAGTACCTTACGTGAAGGTAGCGTTGGTAGCCAAAAATCGTTCCAGATGGAAACATTTCTTCCATCTCCTATCGACCAACCCATTCCTAGTTCCAAGAGCCCCCTCGAACTCCAAATACTTCGCCAAGTGAGGGAGGAGTTCGATCCAAGTGAAGACTGAAAGAAAGACCCAGTGGGGTAGTATTTTGCTCTAAGAAGACGAGTAATAAGGGAGCTAAGATTTAGAAGAAGACGCCAGCCCTGCTTGGCCAGGAGAGCAATAAGGGAGCTAGTAATTGTGTTGTTTGTGGAGTTGGTAGAGCAACATAGAGTCAAAATACTTAGGGGAAGAGATTACAGTAGAATCTTCAAATCATAAAAAAGATTAGATCGTTAGTTAAAAATCGAAATGGACAGCTTTAACCACTCATTCAACAGTTCTATTACAAGAAAATAACAATAGTGATTGCCATATATGGCTTGTTTGTAGAAATATTGATATGGATCAAATCAAAGCTTTTTCTTGAATAAAAAATGGTTGAAGCTGAACATTGCTTCATTAAGGTTCTTGAAGGAAGCGGTGTTTATCCGCCGCCTAGCTCAGTTCTGACAAATAACGGTTTTTAAAATATATTTGAGAGTGGGCACACATAAAATATAAAAATTTTAGTTAGGCATAAATTATAAATATTACAAAATTTTAATGACTAATTTATAAAAGTTAAAAAAAATTAAGGCAAATGTGTGAACTTTAAAAAGTTCAGGGGTGACACAGACCCACTCCACATTACATTTGGATTTGTCATTGGTTCCGACAACCTCTCTCCCTCTCACTTTCTTTGATACGATGTGATTCAATTACGTGACCCACTAGACATATAACTAGATACGAATAAAAATTCTCTATCCCTTTTTAGTGCTCTTATTTATGCTCCAACACTAAAATAAATAAAATATAATCCCTAACTTTAAATTTTAAATAATAAATCTTAAAAATCACACTCTACCTCCAATTTCTTAAACCATAATCCTAAATTTTAACATTTTTTATTAAAAAAAGTTGACTAGGTGCCTCGTTAAAAAAAAAAAAACCTAAGCCTAAATGGAGGAAAAGAGTACACCTAGCACCTTACAGAACAAGGATAACACCGAGTCAAACATACAAACGAGAAAAATCTAATTGAAACACTTGCCGAGCACATTCCGGCGGACTAGCAAACCATCTAATATCACTACTAAGACCCAAACCATACTTAGCCATAGCATCCGCAACCATATTCGCCTCCCTATACACATGAGAGAAATGAACTTCCCAAGCACGCTTAATTAACGAATCAATATGGTGAACAATTGAAAAGTGTTTTAAATTTTAACATTAAACGTTAATCTTAAACCTAATTTTTTAAATAAGGACCATAAATAGAGACACAAAAAAACAAATAATTTTTTCAACTAGATACGAATAGAAATCATATGTCTTTTTCGGTGCCCCTATTTATACCTCATATTAAAAATTAAGTTTAGGGTGTATGGTTAAGGTTTAAGGTTATGGTTTAGGGATTTAAGGGTAAAATATATTTTTAAAATTTAAAATTTAAGATTATAGCTTAAAATTTAATTTTTTAGTATTTAATTTTTTAGTATTGAGCACCGAAAAAAATCTTTGTCCACTAAACACATCTCTAATATTAACTAATAATTAATAGTTATAAATGACCTAACAAACTTTCATTACTTATCGTACTAGTCGAATACAATATATGTTCTTATCATTCTAGGGGAATTATTGGAATAAAATAGTAATTGTGTTGTTTGTGGAGTTGGTAGCACAGAGTCAAAATACTTCATTTTTCCAAAGAAAATAACAATATCAATTGTGGCTTGCCTGTAGAAATATTGATCTGGATCAAACCAGAGCTTTTCCTTGAATAAAAAATGGCTGAACATTGCTTCATCAAGGTTCTTGAAGACAGCGGTGTTTCTCCGCCGCCTGGCTCAGTTCCGACAACCTCTCTCCCTCTCACTTTCTTCGATACGACGTGGATTACTTGCCGTCATATGAAACGCCTTTTCTTGTACGAATTCCCATACCCACCTTCCCATTTCATTCAAAACGCCCTTCCAGATCTTAGAACCTCCCTTTCCCTTGCTCTCCAACAGTTCTTCCCATTCGCAGGCCACCTCAGGCTGCCCCACCCTCCTCAAAGACCTTATATTTACTACGAAAATGGCGATTCTGTACCTTTTCTTGTCGCTGAATCCACGGCACCAGCAGAGTTCAACCATTTAATCCGCCGCGACCATGTTCCACTACGTGTTGACGAACTGAAAAGTTTCGTCCCTGAATTGCCACCGCCACCGCCCACTAATGGAAACGGTGCTTGCAAACAGCAGCCTCTAATGGCGATCCAGGTGACCATCTTTCCTAACGCCGGGGTTTCCCTCGGTGTTACCTTCTCTCATGTGGCGGCCGATGGAAGGGCGTTCGCTCATTTCACCAAATCATGGGCAGCTATTTGCAAGTCAAAAGGGGATTCAAGTTCAGCATTTTTTAACAGCTCCCCGCCTGATTACAGAAGGGATTTGATCCAAGACCCTCATGGAATTTGGTCCATTTTTCTCAAACAAAGGAATGAAGCGAAGAAGCGTTCAACAGGAATGAGTATTTCTCCAACGGACAACGTTCGATTCTCGCCTGTTTTCACCAAATCCCACGTCGAGACGTTGAAAAAACGGATTGCTTTAAAGTTTACAGAAGAAAACGAGAAAGACGAACCCAGATTATCAACATTCGTGGTAACCATTGCTTTCATTTGGGTTTGTTTGATCAAATTGCATCGAAGTAACAATCAAACTGTCGATGATCATGGGACTTACGTCTTGCTTTTCCAAGCTGATTGCCGAGACCGATTAAGATTGCCGGCAAATTATTTCGGGAACTGTCTAAAACCATGCACCGCGACAGTGAAAACCAGTGAAATCGCTGCTGAAAACGGGGTTTTAGTGGCGGCAAAGGCCATAGGAAACGCGATAAAGGAGTTCGAGAAAGAGCCATTGAAAGGGGCTGAGAGTTGGATATCAAGATCAAGGGAAGTATCCAATGGATGTGAATATCGTGTAGCAATTGCTGGATCGCCAAAATTGAGGGTTTACGATACGGATTTTGGGTTTGGGAGACCAATAAAGAGCGATGTTGTTCATATTACTTCTCGAAGCTCCATTTCCATGGCGGAGACGAGAGATGAAGAAGGTGGGGTTGAACTTGGCTTAGCCCTTCCTTTAGCTGATGTCGAGAAATTCAACGCTATTCTTGAACAAGGTTTATTGAATCTCTCATAAATTCCTCTACTTTGATCTCACTAATTTTGTTTCAATTGCTTCTTATTTGAAATAAAATAAAAATTATTTGGAATTCTGGGTACCTTTAAGACGGCATTACTTATCCAAATTCGACTAGACTGGCAAATCAAGTGTAATAATAAAAAGGGTGAATTCCACCGGATGCTACTAAATTATTGTCTAACTCGAAAATATCATCAAACTTTAAAAATATTTAAATATAATATTAGATTTTACATTTTGATTCATTTATGTTACTCCACCGTTAACTATTAATAGGACGTTAACTTAAAACGATATCGTTTTAGTGCAGCCTTTTTTAAGCCTAATTTGACCCAAATAGACGTCGTTTTGCTGGAGAAAAAAATAATAAAAACACGCACTTCAAAAAGTTTAAACCTAAGACCTATAGAAGCGAAGGCCACAAATATTATATATGTCAAACTATTTGAGATTAATTTAAATTATTTTATGAAATAAAATAATACTATAAATAATATATTATTTACATATATATATATCAATATATAAATAAAAATATTATTTTATATTTTTATATATTATTTATAATATAAATATATTATTTTAAAAAACTCAAAATATTCATAAAATATTATATTTATATTATAAATAATATAATAAAATTCCCTAAGCATTAAACCATAAATGCCCAACCTCAAACCCTAAATCTTAGAATTTGAGTTTTAGAGATTTTTATTATATTATTTATAATATAAATATATTATTTTATGAACATTTTATGTTTTTTAAACAATATATGAAAAAATATAAAAATATATATTTTTAGTGATATATATATATATATAATATTTTATATTATTTATATATTAATATTATTTATAGTATTATTTATTTCATAAAACAATTTAAATTAATTTTAAGTAGTTTAACATGTATAATATTTGTGCTAAAACATTACATAATATTATGTTAGCTTAGTAGTTAAGGCTTAGCCTTTGTATTTGTAGGTTCTAAATTTAAACCTTTTGAAGCGCATGTTTTTGTTATTTTTCCCCTAACAAAACAACATCGTTTAGACCAAATTAGGCTTAAAAATAGCTTATTTTGTAGTTAAACCATAATAAATTGTAGGCTGTTATTACGATTGAAACAAAAGAGAACTCAGACAGAGAAATGGCATTTCTCAACCTTTAACTAAACAGAACCAAATTGGTTAAATTTGAGGTTAAGCGATGGCCATGGTCCAACCCAGCTTGTCCTCCTTAGCACAACTTTCGAGCCACTGTTTCTGCTCCCAATTTGTTTTCAATCCTGCATATATATGATCAATACGAAAATCAGATGTTAGAAATAGAGGGAAGGGTTAGAGTTTAGGTTAGAGAATGGAGGTTTTTTTGGTGAGGATGGTGAAAAATATGAACTTTTAAAAGTTTAAGGATTAAATTTAAAATTAATTTTTTTATTAGCTTACCACGTCATCATATTAACGGGTTAATAGAGACTAACGGTTAAGTGATTAAAACGATAAATGCCAAAAACATAAATGACAAGAGTAATTATTTTTTAAATTTAGTGATCAAAATAAAACATGTCCTAAACAAAATGAACCACCAGTAAAAATTACCATTAAAAGAATTATCCCAAATCCGGTCCAACTCAGACTAGGCCCCTATTTGAACCCAGATATCTTTTCTAGGGTTTTTGTTGTGGGCCTATATATTAATCGAATTTGGAAAAAGTTAGGGTTCGGAGCTATTTTTGTGTTTTTGCAGGGTCAAGTAGCTCTCCACAAACTTCAATCGAAAATGGTAAAACCCAAATTTCTCTCTTCAATCATCTCCTTACATCTCTGAGTACATATATTCTTGTTTCGATTGTTTCCAATTGTTCTTTTTTACTATTTTTTTAAGATTTTTCAAATTTTCTTCTGAAATTGTGTTTATAGAGGTTACTGAGTGTTTGTTTTGGCTTTAGAGATTCCAGAAACGTTCAATGTTTTTGGACGAATTATTTTGCAAGTTTATTCATTCACAAGCTATATAATCACTTTTATAGCTCAGATTTTTCAAATTTTCTTCTGAAATTGCATGTAATGGAATGAATCGATTATGTTGGTTTATTTCTCGATTTCTTTGTCGACAAAGGACTTTTCTAAATAATGAGAAAAAAAAGTTTTAATCGGGTGAAAATGGAGTGTGTGGACCTGGTATAAAAGTTGAAATATTTGCACATGTTTTTCTTTATCATGTATCTGTGCCGGAGTAACATATGGTTCTGTGTTGAATGAATGTTTCGTTTTGTTTTTTATGTGCAGCCTAAGCAAATTCATGAGATCAAGGACTTCCTTCTCACTGCCAGAAGGAAAGATGCGCGCTCTGTAAAAATCAAGAAGAGCAGAGATGTCGTCAAGTTCAAAGTTCGCTGCTCGAAGTACTTGTACACACTTTGCGTCTCCGACGCCGAGAAGGCTGATAAGTTGAAGCAGTCTCTTCCTCCAGGTAAAAAACCGTACAGGTTTGAACAAATGCAATCTGTTAATGGTTGATAAGTAGCAGAAACAAGCTATTTTTCTTGACTGTTTGTCTCGTGTTTGCAGGTTTGAGTGTCCAAGACCTGTGAAAATAGAGCTGCTTTGAGTTTATCATATCGATGGAAGGTAGGTTTTGATTTTGGTTTTGGTTTTATTGTATTTATGCCATGTTGCTACTCTCAAGATTGAAATTTAGTGTAATGGATTATGTTCTGGTGTTTTAATGGAGATATTAGTAGGGCAATTTTAAACACTATTTGAATTTTTTTAAGTTGAGTTGAGTCTAATCGAATATGATTGTTTTGTGGTATTGGTTGGTTCTAATTAAAAAAAGAGAGGGTGATTTTGAGGACAATATTGATGGATTGATAGAAAGGATTTGCAAATAGTTGCATATTGAGAGATTAAATTGTAAAAAGAAGTTTATTGTCAATAGAAGGAATTGAAGTTAAGTATTTTACAATGATTGAAGAGCATGTAGTTCAATTTTGCCAATTTCAACTTTTAAAATTTAATTGCACGAACTAACTTGCCTCAGTGGTTAAGGGAACTGTTGTTGTTCCTAGAGATTACGGGTTTGAGCACCAACAGTTGTAACAGGGTGATTGAGTATGCATTCTCAAATGGTTGAGAGTATTTTTAGAATAGATACTACTTGTAATCCCTTTAGCTTTAAAAAAAACTTTTAAAATTTAATTGGACTCAAATTTAAAATTTTAAACTACTAATTCAAGTTGATTTGAATTATTCAAAATTAAAAACAATTAAATTTTTTTGAATCAAATTAAATTTTGTTTACACTTAAATAATAATAATAATAATAATAATAATAATAATAATAATAATAATAATAATAATAATCGATTTATATCTCATTTACAATTACCCAATACCCATTACAAAAGATCCATTTACCCAATGACTAAACATACTAATCTAAACCAAACCGGGTCCAATTGGGTAAGCCCAGAAAACCCATTACATTATAATCAATTTCTATAAAATTCATACATATATTTTATGAATTTCACCATTAAAAACTCAAAATTTAATTTGATAATAAAGCAAGATTACTTGCATTGACAAGAAAATAATATAAATTCAACACCTAAATCCACTGTCAAAAACTTAAACTGGTAGATAGTTAGACTTCAAAGTGTATTGTAAAAAAAGACTTCAAAGTGCAGTTTTGGGTCAAATTAAACAAATATTCTAATAACTAAAAATACACCCAAATCGCTCATCTCCTTGTGTCCTGGTGGCAAAGGTAGATGTTCATCATCTTTGAGACTTGGGTTCGAGCACCAGTAATGCATGTTGTGTTTGCCGTCTTTGAAAAGACTAAAAAAGTTGAACAAATGCTACCCTTGCATCACACCAACATATTAAAAAAAATACCCAAAACGGACAATTGTTGATAGGGATGGGCACGGGTCGGTCGGGTTGGGTTTTTGGCCCACCCGAACCCGACCCGAAACTAGTTATCCTAAAACCGGCCTTGACCCGACCCGACCCGAAAATAAATATTCTAAACCCGACCCGACCTATAGAAAAAAAATAATTTTAGGGACCTAATTGTAAAAAAATAATTTTAAGAGGCATAATTATAAAAAATAATAATTTTAAGGACTAAAATGTAAATAAAAAAATTAATTTTAAGGACCTAGTTATAAAAAAATATAAAGAGGGGTATTATTACAAATATCCCTAAAAAATTTAGGGGATAATTACACTATTAATCCCGGGTCGGGTCGGGTCGAATTTTTTCACCCTAAAACTCGAACCCGACCTCATTCTACACAAAAATCCGACCCGAACCCGATTTTTTTCATAAAAAAATACTTAACCCGATTGGGCCGGGTCGGGTCGAAACTCGTCGGGTCCGAGTGCCGTGCCCATCCCTAATTATTGATTTTACAGCTTAAAATTAGCTTAGGAATTTCGATGAAGAAGAACAAGAGAAAATCAGGATCACCCAATTATTAGCAAATTATAAAGAAAATCGTGTGTAATTGAAACACCATTTCTTTATTTTTTTTAGAACATGAAAGGTATATTTGTTTAAATGATTTTTTATTTTATTTTATTTTATTCACAATATTATGATTTAGATATTAAATTTTGTTTAAATAATCTAGTGTTTCATCCTACCAAATCAAATAATAGTTGGTTATAAATCTATGTAGTTGTTTTACATTGTTGATGAATGTGAGAAGAGTTTATGAGGAAAGAGAGAAGAATTATTTTTAGTAAATATTTTTGTTAAATGAATTTACTTATATTTCAACTCTAATTTAAGGGTGGAAATTCATAAATATTGCTTTTGGCTTTTGGTCTTTCTCATTTTATTTTTTGAGTTAGTGTATTTGCTACAGTACTTTAAAGGTTGGTTCAGGACACTCCGACTTTAGGTTGTAAAATACAAAAATACCCTTAAAAGACGGGTTCAATAGGTCACGACTTTAGGCATTTTTGGGGGGCTTTTTGAAAAAATATTGTTCATAGTCGAATTTAGCTGAATCCGACTTCTAAGGTACGGTAACAAATGCAATATTTCGAGAATTAAAATGAAAAAGGCCATATTTTTTTTTGGAAGAAACCTTAAAGCTATATTTGAATAAAAAAATTTCTAATTTATGGGTCAAATTAGATGTTAACTATTTCTAATGCGTCACGCCGTTAGCTTAATAAAAGCTAACAATAAATTACCATTTTGTGATACATAACAACAATAGATAAACTATATCTTTAGCGGTTATATTCTATTTTTTAAAAAAATTTCAGTAATGAAACAAAAGTAATTTTGTAAACGCGCGTTGTATAAAAAAAAATTGTTCAAGTATGTATATTTATTCATTGAAATTTAAATTTAAATTTAAATTTTTAATCCTAATACCTAGACCATAAATTCTAACCTTAACCCATAAAATATAAATCATACAAAATAAATTCTTAAATTCTAAAGGTTTAACAGTACTATTTACCCTCTAAACTATACTTTTTATATCAAATTTTCCCCTAAAAAAATTTTCAAAAAATTTTGTTTCCTAAACTTTAAATCGAGGACCTCAATTGCCCCCTTTTCATAACATCCGCTAAAAAAATTCGGCCATCAAAACGTTCCATTCCACTAACACGTTTGACTAAAAATTGGTTACTGACTTTAATAAAAATGATAAATGGCATATTAAGTGTCTCATATTTAAATTTTGTTTAATTTAATCCTTAAATTTTTTATTTAATTCAAATTTGACCCTTTTTATTTTAAATTTTATAATTTAATACAATAGTATTTTATAATATTTTAAATAAGATA
Organism: Hibiscus trionum; assembly: GCA_030270665.1. Classification (NCBI taxonomy): domain Eukaryota; kingdom Viridiplantae; phylum Streptophyta; class Magnoliopsida; order Malvales; family Malvaceae; genus Hibiscus; species Hibiscus trionum. The sequence continues at coordinate 7,076,364 of BSYR01000016.1, forward strand.
ACGACACGTGTCGTCGCCTTGTTGGTGAAAAATGAGAAAATGAAATTATATTGGGGTCTCGAACCAAGGTCACTTGAAAAAAAATTAAAGTTCTAACCACTACACTAAGCTACAAAATTGAAAATTTTCTTCAAATCGTTATTTATATCATAATAGAATGAATGCTTTGCTTTCCCAACTGTTTATTAGAATTTTTCACAACAAAAAAGTCACCAACAACCTAATCACATTCTCACCGGCGAAGTCCTCCGAAGTCAGCAGATCATGCTTCGCCATTGTCGCTACCAATATCTCTATCGAAATTTGAACCTTCATCAGAGAATTTCCAAACACTTGAACCACAATTAGAACCCCCATTTCATCAACAATGCTCCCATGGGCAATTCTAGGGGTGGGCCTACCTAGGTCATGCATGCCCATCACATGCCCAAAATATATTTTTTATTTAATTTTAAAAATAAAATTTTAAAAATATGTTTCATTGATCTCAAAGTCAAATTTGAAAGTTAGGATAATTTTTATCCTTCCACATTTATAGGGTGTGTAAATGAACAGAACATCCGTTGAACTATTAGTATAACATTCGTTTATTAAGTTGAATAAGTGATTATAAACAATTTTTTATGCTCGTTTAATCAACGAACGAACACGAACAAAAATACGTTCGATTTGTTTATGTTTATAAACAAGTTCACGTATTTATTAATGATATTTTTATAAAAAATTAAAATAATAACTCTCAATTTTTATATTTGAATTTCAGCTCATTAATCTAATATATATATAATATATTTGCAAACACTATTTATAATTTGACAAAACAAGTCAAATGTGAGAGAGAAGTGTTTTTATATAAAAAGATGAATAAAATATTTATTTATACATCAAGATGTTAGGTTTGTTGAAAATTATGATATGTATTATTTTTCTTACCTTGTATTTGGAAAACGTTAAAACATAAGTGTTATCATTTATGTCTAAATGCATCATCTTACCTTAAGATAATTTTATTATGGGTTAACTATTAGAATAGTCACTTATTTTTCTCCCTAGTATAGAGTTGGTCACCAATTTTGAAAAACGACCAGTAAGGTCACTTACGTTTTCGGGGCGTAAACTTTTGGTCACTCAGCCGTTTATTGTTGTTAAACGTTGATGGCTTGGTGACCTGACAGTGAAAAAAGGATAAATTACTGCAATGGCCACTAAAATTTATCTCATGTACATTTCTAGTCTTTAATTTTAAAAAATAAACATTATGGTCACTACTAAAAAAGTTTTTTTTTCTAATTTCACCCTTGAATTTTTAAAAATTCATTTTTCAACCCTAAAACTTTGCAATCGATTAGTAAAATAATATTATAAAGGCTTAAATGAAAAATATGTGCCAGAAGTATACCTTTTTTGAATTTTAGGTGTCGAAAGTATTTTTTTTGTAAAAATAGGTGCCTAAAGTTTTAAAAGTTAGAATTTTATGTGTCTGGCCGTTAATGGGTGTTAAAAAAATATATTTAACCAATCAATGCTTTACACGTGTCACAAAATTGATTTTTTAAAAAGAACAACACCTAAAATTTTCAGTTTTTTATAAATCCCGAAGTTTTGAAAATTTCACAAAATAGTCCCAAAATCTCTAAAATTACCTAAACTCAAACCGCCAAATCACCGTCACTTCTACCGCCGATCGTCGCACTTGAGCACACCCCTTTGGCCACCGGATCAAGGAGGTCATTTCCTCCAACATGACGTCACTGAAAACGACGAACATTACCTGAAAATTTTGTAATGCTTCAATGATATAAGCAGTTTCCTCTTTCTCCTCTTCTTAATGTATGCCTATTATGGTAATCCTTTCTTTTTTTCCCTGGAATATTATTTATCTTAAACAATATTAAACTTTAATATTTTATTTTAAGTTACTTTTAATTTTTTAAAAAATAACTCGATAACATTTTATTTTTTATCACTTTAACCTCTACTAACTTAACCATTGTAATTATTAATTAATATATACTATAAATTTACTTTTCAGTATATATATATATATATATATATTATAAATTTAATGAATTTTCCATCCATTTTGGTTAATACTAACATGTATTGGTACTAATTTGTTGGTACAAGATGTTAATATTTTAAATCAATCTGTTAATAATATTATTGCTACGAATTGGTTAATACTTTCGGCACCTAAAATTTAAAAAAGATATTCTTTAGGCACATATTTTTCATTTAAGCCTTTATAATATTATTGTACTATTTGATTGCAAAGTTTTAGGGTTGAAAAATGAATTTTTAAAGAATAAAGGGTGAAATTAGAAAGAAACATTTTTAGTAGTGACCATAATGTTTATTTTTTAAAATCAGAGACCAAAATGTACATGGGATAAACTTTAATGGCCATTGCAATAATTTACCCTTATTTTTTCGCAGCCAGGTCGCCAAGCCGTCAACGTTTAACGACAATAAACGGCTGAGTGACCAAAAGTTTACGTCCCGAAAACGTAAGTGACCTTACTGGTCGTCTTTTAAAATTGGTGACCAACCCTGTACTGGGGGGAAACATAAGTGACTATTCCAATAGTTAACCCTTTTATTATATTATTAACATTAAATTTAATTTTAACTATATTATATTTTATTTGATAAACAAATAAAAGGAAATAAAAATTTGTACAATCAAAATCTATTCAAATGTTTAAATGTCGCTTTTTTAAGGAGATTAGTCAAATTCATAATCATAAGCTTTGAATAAAACTCGTAAAAAAAATTTAAGGGGTAACTCGATAAAAAGCGTATAGCTTAGGGGCAATTCGATAAAAAGTGTATAGTTTAGAGGGCAATAATACTATTAAGCAAACTCTAAACTAAATCTTTATCCCTAAAACAAAATGAATTATACAGTCTAAAACTTATACAATATGTATATTAAATAATTTTTCATGAAAAAAAGCTTACACAAACATTAGTAACTATAATTGTAGTTTACATTTTAATTAGCAAGAATAAAACAATGTTCAAACCTTATTTATAATCATATTTATTTAACTTAAAATATTCATAAACAGCGAAAAAAAAAAAGAAAAACGGGTTGGACTTTGGATGCAAAGGTGAGGCATAGTCCACTTGTCAAACACGTGTCAGAATTCAATTAGACCATAAAAACGTTTTGACTTTATTATATACAGCAACCAATATAAACGTGCCACGTAGCGTTCTTTTGCGTCCCTATAATTCCCCTCCCTGATCTCGCACCCCCAAAAGTCTCGCCCTTATTCCCCTCACCTAAATCCAAATCACAATTTCATTTCACTAAGGCTAAAATTTCGAGTAAGTTTTTTGCTATTTGATTTTATTTTTTAGTCAATTTGAGTTATATGTTTCAGTAATTTGATATGTTTTTGTTAATGTCCGATGAAAAATGCCAATTGTTGAACATGCCTTTTCTTGTCTTGAATTGTTAATTTATTCTCTGTTGGTTGCCGAGAAAATGCAAGTCGAATTGAAAAGGTTTAGAGTTTAACATTTTATTAGATTTCATTTTGTTGTGTTCATTCTGGTAATTTTTGTTATTATTTTTTTTATATAAATTTCCCCATTTTAAGAATGTAATTTGCAAGTAAAGTATAGCATTAGGGCCTCAGGTTGATGAATTAGTTGATAATATCGAGGGAATTTTGTGATCAATATCTGTTTGGCGGGTAGGAAAATTAAGGATATTTGTTTTATTTTTTTAAAGGAGAAAGGAGCAGACTTGTTCCAGAGTTCACTCCAACTAGGACTCAAGAAATAAACTTTGTATTTTCATTTTTCCCCTTTTCTTTTTATTATTTCAATATCTGTGATCTAGATGATTGGTTGGAATCTGTAAAAAAGAGTTATCATGTTTTATTCCATTTTAATATTAAGTTTGATTGTGACTAGATGGTTTATCAGTAACTGTTAATTTGAATTTACCAAGCACTTTTGGACCTCAATAAGAAATGTAAAGGTTAACTTTGTATCTTTGCATACTTATCCTTCATCTGCTAGAACTAATTAGAAAAAGGGTTGCTCTTGCAGTGGAGTTTGGGGTTCATGGTGATGTTAATGGTGGCATGGTACTGCACTCGGTCCAAGTGGGGGATAGTAGCATAGAAAATGAAAATGAAAATGAGACAGGAGACAATCCTGTTGAAGGAGCTTTTCAACTGGTATTGAATGAGAAAATGGAGCAAACTTCTCCAGGAAGTGAAGACATCCCAGAGGGTATTCCAGCTGATGAGCCTTATGTGGGTCAGGAGTTTGAATCCGAGGCAGATGCACATGCTTTTTATAATACATATGCTACAAGGTTGGGATTCGTCATTCGGGTAAGCAAACTTTCCCGTTCTAGGCGTGATGGATCTGCTATTGGTAGGGCACTTGTTTGCAACAAAGAGGGTTTTAGAATGCCTGACAAGCGAGAAAAAATTGTGAGGCAAAGGGCAGAGACAAGGGTTGGATGCAGGGCAATGATTTTGGTGAGGAAAGTTAGTTCCGGTAAATGGCTTGTCACGAAATTTGTGAAGGAGCACACTCATCCTCTAGCGCCCGGAAAAGGTCGGAGGGATTGCATTTATGATCAATATCCGGTCAGTATTTACCCTATTGGCATAAATTCATTTGGCTAGTACATTAAAATGTAATTGCAGTTTTCTATTTAAGTCATACTTTATGCATGTTTGGGTGATGTAGGTTACTATCATAATCGTCTGTGATTCTTTCTCTTAGCAAAGTTCATCTTTCTTTGAAATTAGAAACAATCTGAAAAATATTCTTGCTAAATAATACTTTGGCAAAGATATACATTAACCATGAAAAAAGTATCTTAAGTAGCTGGCTATCTTTTCTGCATAGCATGAGAGCATTAATGTGCTCATAATATGAATTAAGATCAGTTGTTAAGTGATATTTAGTGGGATTAAGGGTAAAAATTGCTGAATGCATTGATAAATTATTCAACAAAGTGTTTGTCAAATGAAAGTTGTTTCTGATTTGGCCTTTATGGTTAATAATATAAAGTTCAGAATCACTATTGATTAAATTCTACTATGATAAGATCAATGTGATTATATGTGACCCAATCTTTTATTAATGTCTAGAATATATTGCTGTGATGGTCAATGGATGATGATGTATGTGCCTTCGGTACAACATGTACTTCTAAACTATTGAGGTCGAGTCCCGAATGGCACTAGAAGAGTGAAATGTAATGAAGGGAAAATGCTTAGAAATAGATTTGCTTTAATGCATGGCCTCAAAGTTCTTGTTATTAATCTCCACTATGCAACATATAGATATGATGTCTTTCTTTTTCATAAGTTCTTAAAACACACTAATCCTGGCAGAGAATTCTACTCTAGCTGGGTCTACAAAGGTCACTTTGATGATAATTTCCCCCCTTTTTTCTTGGTAAACGATAGTGTAGGTTTCTTTGATAAAGCAGGCTTTGATTTTGTTAGTTGACTTGTTTATTATGTTTTGAAGGGAATACAAGACATTTGAAATGCTAGCATGTTAAGACAAAACATTTGAAAATTTCAAGTTTCTGAAACTTTTAGCAATTCTTTAATGTACGTCTGCCTTGAAGAAAACAACAATATTTTATTCGCTTGTGCTGTTGTGCATACTGAAGCTGTAGTATTAGTAACAATTATTTGAAGTAGAGCTTTTCGGAAAACGTTCTCCTATTGACGCTATTTGATATAACCTAGAATGTCATTGCTTTTATTAGTCAGTAGCCTCTAAAAACTCATTTCAGCTCTTGTAGAAAACTAATAGTAACTCTTTTCTGTTCTTGTTTCTAATGTTATCCTGACCAATGACCATTTTATCGGAAATGGGCTGACGGCTTTGAACCCTTAACGATGAAGATCAAAATTTCTTTGAATCTACATGTTACACTCATAGCCTTTAACCTCAAATATTTGCTATTGCTTTCGTGGACGTAAATGCATTGTTTCATGCTTTAATCAGTCAAATAGCCATGTCTGCATCCAACTTGTTTTAAATACCAGAACTTCCATTTAGCCTCTGCAATTTTGTTACTGTACCACTCATGCGTGCCATTGTTTGTATTTAAATCAGCTTCGGATTAATCATCTGCCACAAGTGAACATTAAATGCTTTTATTTCGGAGTCGTGTGTCAGTAATGCCATTCATTATCTGTACTGAAACTTGCTTTATCAATCTTGTTTTTCTTGCAGAATGAACATAATAAAATCCGAGAATTAACACAGCAGCTGGCCATCGAGAAAAAAAGATCCGCAACTTATAAAAGACATCTAGAGTTGATTTTCGAGCAAATTGAGGAGCACAATGAGAGTCTATCAAAGAAGATCCAACACATAGTCGACCGTGTGCACGAAATGGAGAACGAAGAGCATCAGAGCCGTGTGTAGTTCCCGTTTAGTTGATACATCGTTGAAATATTATTTCAACAAGACTGAAACATGGTTATCGAGTTGCGATGCTGGGTATAAACAGGTTTTTTTATAGAAAATTTAGAGAGGTCCGTTGGCTGTGAAATCTAGGGTTTGTACCAATTCATTAGAATGTTACTTGTATAATTATGCTTCCAAATTTAAACCACATCAGAATTAGGGTTTATACCAAATCAAATGAGGTCAGTCAATGTACAGTTTTTGGGGCCAAGCGTTGCTGCAGTTTGTGTGAAGGGTGCAAATCTAATTGCCATTGGGTTTTTTTTTTTTAATTTTATTTAGGTGATTAAATTATTTAATTCAAGCTTTTATTTATTCTTAACAGTTTGATCAGTCTTTGGGTAGCGTTCAAATGATTTTATTTGTATTCAGTTAAATTATATATTGAGATTTTTGCTATTGGTGCTTGTAATTTTATATTCTTTTACCATGATTTTTGGCCTTCCAAATCAGTGTGAATTATGAATTTGATTAAGTTCCATTTTAAACTGTTAAAATTTTCAAATAAACTAAACCTAGTTTTCTATTGTTTGACCTTTTCTGGGTTATTTTTGGTCGTAGGAAACAATGAAGTTCAGATGTCTTACTTGGATGGAAAGCAAAGGGTATATGTTCTGCCTAACCCAAAGTTATTTTATGCAACAATTAAGACTTTTAGTAGTAGTAATAAAATCTTCAGCATCTATGTTATTTAACTTCAAGTTAGTTTGGGGACAAAACAAAGATATTTTGAGGGGTTTTTTTTCTAAAAAGTGAAAAAATAATTTTAAAAGTTTAGGGGTTAAATTAAAATTTAATTTTTTACTAATTTATCATGTTAATCTAACAGAGATTGACGTTCGAGTGACCAAAATGGAACAAATCAATAATATAAATGACTAAAACCTAATTTTTTCAAAACCAAAACATAACATACCGAAAACAAAAAAGATTACCTAAATTACTCTTATTTTTATGATTATCTATTGTATTTGCTATACTTTATTTTAATAAACTCAGTTTCTTGTTCTTGTAAAAAAAATTAAATAAACTCAAAGAATACTAAAATGTAGGCTTAAATGTACAAATCTTTAAACTTTTAAAAAAAAATTACAAAAAAATGTGTGATATTTTAATTGGAAGGAGAAAAAAATAACCTAGCTATTATTATAATCCGAACAAACCTCAAACATAACATCTTTATAAAATACATATTACAATCCGAAGTCATAACAACAATAAGCCTTGAGTGTCATAAGTTATTGAATTTTTTTAAAAAAATTAAGAATTTTAAAAAAAATCAATTAAGACCTTAAATTTTTTCTTCTTACACCCAACTAAGTCATCATACTCAAAATTTTTTATCAATTCAGTCATTGACGAATGTTGACAGTTAAATCTAATATTTTTTAAATCAATTAATGCAACATATCATGTTACAGCGTTGCTGTTTGACATTTTAAATTTTTATTTTATTTAAAAAATTCTTTAAAAGTTTTATAAATTCTAAAAAATTAATAAAAAAATATTTTTTTAAAAATTTGTAAATGTCACATGATAAATTTATAGCATGTCACGTAATAATAATATCTCAAAAATATACCATCAAAATTGATAAAAAAAATAACTTAATTAATTCAACTTATTGGCCTAGAGACTTAAAAAATGTACAAGAACTTAATTGATCTTTAAAAGTTTAAAGTTTAAAAGCTTCAAGCACCCGTAAGACAAGCCAGGTCTTGACTAAAATACCAAATCAAATTCGATTTTTTAATCAAGCTTGAGTAGTTTGCAATAATAGATGTTTGGTTTATACTTGAAGTTACGTCCAATACAAATATGCTCGTATTAAAAAAAGAAACTTTCAACTAAAATGATTATGCATTCAAGGGTAAACGAATGTACATATGAAATCATTTACACTACTTTACACGATTAAGCACAATCAGGTTGGAAATATGTACCCAAGAAAATTCAGGATTTATACCACTGCAGCAATGGCCACCAAAGTATTATTCAAAGTTTCAAAACAAAATTACCTGTATTCAAATTCCAAGGTTCACATCAGAGGAAGCCATGAGCGAAAGCTCGCACGGTCGCACCTCTTACCAGCTTCATCCTTCGTTCGAATATTCAAGAATGTTGTTTACCCAGAAATATGCCAGTTCCTTCCTCCCCACGAAAAACATCACTCCCGGATTGCAATTGCAACCTTAACCCTCCTTAGCTTTGAATTTGGTATCTGCTCATCTCTTCCGCGTATTTGCACTTGGAATCCTGTTTTAACTCGGTTACACTAGACCTACATCCGCAAAAGAAAGGAAGAAGGGGAAAAGAAAAACGAAAATCTAACAGTCTATAAGACTCATTTCAATCTACTGATCTAATTATCAGGTGGATGAGATGACAGGGCTTTAAGCAGAGGATGCCAGACAAACACCAACAGTTTGAGGTTATCTCTGTTGCAATAGCTGCGGCTCTATTGACTCGTATTCCTTCAAGTTGTTGACTACATTTTGGACTTTCTTCGATAGTCGGTTACTGTGCTCTTCAACGATTTTCATAAATGCGCTCAGCTGTTCTTGATATGCTGCACATAGTCTTTTCTTGTTCCGCAGTTCAACGGTTAGTTCTTGAATTCTCTTGTCCTTTTCATCCTTTGGAGTTGCATACAGAAAGAACATCACTTAGAAACACTCGGAAACAAAATAAAAATGTCTATATAAGCAGATCAAAACATTAAAATGCTTGATTCGTTTAATGTATTAAAATAAAAAGTAAACCTGTTTATGAGATGAAATATTAAACCACCAAGAAAGGACGAAGGAGCAGTTAACTTCTTTGAGTGTGTCACAAATCAATTGGCTCAAATTTTCAGCTCAAAATTATGAACTATGTTACTCGAACTCAAACTACAAGTATGCATCCAACATGAGTATGTTCAATTTTTTTTCTATGATTTTTCATTTACTTGGAGGATCTTTGGAGGGTTACATCCCCACACCCATATCTGAAAATATATCAGATATGAGTGTTGGAAGGGTTTTCAAGAAAAATGGAGTCAGTGCAACATGATATTAAACTACAACCAAATGGAGTAATTTTGCTGCCTACAATTACTTTAGAAATATTCGAATTAATAAGCTTCAATTAGGTTAGCCACATGAACTTGTTTCCATAATTAGGCTAGTCATATTAAACTACAACCAAAATATATGAAAAAGCTTCAAAAACAAATTGAAGATTCTTATTTTGAGTGCATATTCATATCCGACACCTACCATCAAGCCCAAGTAACAACGTTGCTAGGTCCTACCTCTACCCTCTCATGAACAACATTTCACCATCTCGATATCCTTGACTAAGCAAAAATAGAATCATCACGATACTCTCATTTGAGCATTGAAATCAACATACCAAAGTGATATCTTAAAATTGCACTATATTTTGACTTTTACAGGGAAATGAATGAAAACGGACCATTCAAGTGAGACGTTGCACCTTACAAAGATTAAATAAACCAAACAGAAAGCAAAACTTGAAAATTCACCAAAGTTTGGGGCAGTGGTGCTGAGCATGGTACAGTAACCACAAAGCAGATAATAGTCTGAAATAAGAGGAAAAAGGAGGGGGGAAAGTGAACAACTGACCATTGTTTGACGAGCCTCGCGTGGAGCAACTACAAGTGGATGATTATGCTCCTTTACGAATCTCGTTATTACCCATTTTCCGGACTTATTTAACTTAATATGAATCATTGCCTTGCAGCCTTCCCTTGTGCTTGGTCGCGGCTTTCTAACAGGGCCAAATTTACCCCGAATGCTAACACAATATCCCTCCTTATTACATCCAAGTCGACGAGCAAGAATCCTCCCGTCTCTTTCAGATCGACGACAAGACATCACACGCATGACAAAGCCTACGTGCCGTGCATATTCATCATAAAATATCTTTGCAGCATCTTCGGACTCAAACTCCATACCTTCGTATGGTTCTACAATTGAATCTTCATCACATGGGACTGTCACTATCTCGTCTCCTGTGAAGCTATCTATGGCCTCTGCACCCTCGTCCAAATCCACTGCCTCACATAAATATTGACATTATTCATAAACTTTCTTTTTATAAAAAAGGATATAAAACAAAAAATCATATCCTCTTCAAGAGGAAAATGAGAACAATTGCTCATAAATACAATTCAAAGTAGAAAATTAAAAAAATAAAAATTAAACATTTCAAAAGTTCCTAAACACTGAAAGCCATAAAAAACAGAAGCCTTTTTCATACAATGTGAAGCCCACAACATAGATCACAATATATCATAAAAAACAGAAGCCTTTTTCATACAATATGAATGTCAAATACAGATACATGTACAGCATAGGTATGTTCATTTTTTAAAAGTTTTTTCATGTTTTTGAAGATCATGTACTACTGTCCATAAATGTATCACACAGGTGTTAACTACAGTTAGCTTCAAGAAATATAAAAAGTCATAGCAACATGGACCAAAGCAACTAAAATGAATGCCTTCAAGGAGACATTTGAAGTATTAAAACACAAGAGTCGAACTTGAATTTCAAGGTTCGAGTCCTATTTAGTGAGACCAGAAGAAGTTATGGGATATGATAACGTAGACCTTAGAATTTTGGGTATTAGATTTCGTGACATGAATATGATAGGGAAAAAAACAAAAAAAAAAAACATGATCATGATACAAATACACAGATGTATCAAAATTCATATAACACAGTTATGGCATGAAATCAACACGAATATGCGGATATTGACAAGTCATCTCAATTTATACCGAAAAGAAAATATAAGTATATATTTCTTCACAAGTCATCTCGAATAATTCATCAAATAACGAATAGCAGATATAGTCATTTAATATTATTCGATAATCGACAGCTTTCCTGTTAAACCAATCAAACAACTGACATTTTATATTTAAGCTATAAAGAAAAGAAACAACCAAAAGATACTAACCCCATTAAAATCAAATCTGTCCTAAAACAGAATTCACAGTATTTATCATCACTCATCACCTTATATAAATGTAAACAAGGAAAATTAATGAAAGGATCAATGAAACAGAGAAGAGAAAAAAATGGTGGAAAAAAGAAGAGAAAAATTCCAAAATAAACCAAACCCATCAAAACCAAATGTATCCTAACACTAAATCCACAGTGTTTACAGCCACAGAACCAAAATTAACAAAAGAATCAATGAAACCGAGAAGGAGAAAAATAAGAAAAGAAACCGTCAAAATAAATCAAACCCACAAAAATCAAAGCTGTTCTAACACTAAATTCACAGTGTTATAATCACTCATGAACATATATGGAAAAATAAGCAAAATTAACAAAAGATTCAATGAAACAGAGGGGCAAAAAAACAAAACTAAAAACAGTGGAAAAGAATTTGAGACTTACTTGATTGAGAAGAACGGAGAAGGGGAATTTAGTGGTAGATCTTTGTATATGAAGAGAAAGGACGGCGACTCTAAAAGTAATTCTGGAGAAATTTTGAGATATAAAAGGGATTAATTGTCAGAGGATCGGTTGGTGCCACGTGTACTCCATTGAACCAAAATTGAGTCACTCTACTTTTAGTTTAATTTATAGGAATTTAGTCACTCTACTTTTCAGATTAAAAAATTGAGTCCAATTATTAATATCGTTAAACTTTTTATGTTAAATTCACTAAAATTTTAATCTCTCTACTATAGAAAAACTAAGGGTGGGCAAGACCGGGTACCCGGTCAATTTGTTCAGAATTGGTTTCGAATTTGGTAACGCCGGTTCTTAAAAATTAGAATTAGTCCCGGTCAGATCGGGTCCAAGATTTCAATAACTGGTCCCGATACTAGTGGGAACCGGTACTAATACCGGATACTCGGTCAATTAATTTATTATTAATAAAATTTGAGCAGTAGTGGAAAAAAATTCAACTATCAATAATAATATTAAATAACAAAGTCAAAATATTGTAGGCTTAAAGGTGGAAGTATTAAAACGAGTCATACTCATAATATTCATATATAAATAGAAAGAATAAACTAAAGAACTCTATATATTGCAAGCAAGACCACTAGAAAGTTCGATAAAGAGAAATAAAGGAGTGCATTCAATTATTTTCAACCTCTTTAACGTCATTCGGTACCCAACCAGTATCAGGTACTCGTTACTGGTTCCGGTCCCATTGGGTACCCACCGGGTACCGGGTCCAAAAAAATCAAGATCCAGTCCCGGTCGTAATCGAGACCTAAATTTTAGATTCAGTCTCGGTCCCACCAGAACCAATTCTGGGTAAAAATCATCGGATCTGACCGGGTCTGGAACAGAGTAATCAAGTTTTTTGCCCACCCCTAAGAAGAACTTTAGCAGCGTTAACAATTAGACTTAATTTTTTAACTATAATAAGTTGGTGGACTAAATTCCTATAAATTGATGTGTGACGGCTAAATTCCAAATATATGAAGAGTACATGAGCTTTTAGCATACTTTGACCCAAAATGGTTAAAGTCTATTGAAAGTCCTTGTACTATAAAAAAAATCATTTTAGTCCTTTTACTATGAAAAGGAACATTTTAATTCATGTACTATATCTAAAAATTTATTTTATTATCTCTATAAACATTTTAGTCTTTGTACATTTGAAAAGTGGATATTTGGTCTAAAATTTTAAAATTATAATTAGTTGGATTAAATATTTTGGTTTAAACACTCTTTAAGTCTATTTCAAATTTGAAATTAAGCAAATTGATCTTTCGTGAAAAAGATAATTTATTCGATGAAATTTTTTAAAAGTGAGTAAATAAAAACAATTTATGACGGTGTTGACATTTTTCGTTAGTACATGACATGTGTCCAACTATGATTGAATTTTTTTTTAAAATAAATAAATAAATTATATAATATTTTTCTTAATTTTAAATTTTTTTTAAAAATTTTAACGAAACTTTAAGTTTTTTTTTTATGATGCGTGTATCATCTTTTTCAATTGAATCCCTACTCTCACTATAAATCTAAAAACTCAAAGAAAATTAAATGGCCATTTTTTAATTAAATATTTTTTTTATGTTTTGACTTGTAATTATAAAATTATTGAAAGTGGAGACAAAAGAGTTAGGAGTTACAATAATAATTAATTTTGCATTGAAATTTTATAAAGTGTTTAAAAATTTTATGTAAAATTTCAAAAAAATCTTGCTAGAGATTAATTTGACCGAGTTCAAAGCTGAAAGGGGCCTAAAGAGTGTTTAAACCAAAATATTTAAACAAAATAACAATAACTTTAGCGTTTTAAAACATACAAGTACCACAATGTTAACTTTTTAAATGTACAAGGACTAAAATGTTTCTTTTTATAGTAGAGATACTAAAATAAACTTTTAGTTATAGTACAAAGAGTAAAATGCTCAAAATCGGGTACTCGGATTTCAAGGTACTCGATTTTTCAGGTATCATATTTGCCGGCCTATGTTCCGGCCTATAATTACTGGATATCCGCTAATCGAATATCCAGGTACAAAAAAATTCGGGTATCCGCAAAATCGAATACTGAGTATCCGATTGACATTATTTATTTAATTTTGAAATTTAATATTTTAAAAAATATATAATTCAATCACAAAAATTGGTTTATAAATCAAAGAAAACGGCATGGAAACCATCGGAGAGCACACAATTCACGGTTATAGATAACCTGTCGGGACAATTCTTTACCGAGGACTGAGGTGAGGGAAGCGGCAACTAGCAACTAGTAAATGGAATTTTCAAGTGAAATGTATATCCCGAGATCATTAGTTAATTATAATTTTAAATTAATTAGCTTTGTTTCGCATATGCCCTCAATGCCATGTATATTTTGAATGCAAAAATGTACACTTCACTAAAAAAACATAATACAAACAGAATTTTAAATTTTAAATTTAGTTTTAGGATAAAAATATTAATAACCTAAAATAAAAATATAATTAAAAATTAAAAATAAATATATTAAAAATATCGGGTCGGGTCGAGTTAGATACTCGGTTTCAAAAATAATTCGGCCCAAGCCCGGCTCAACTACCCGGGAAAAATCCCAAGTTGGGTAATTTAAAAAAATACTCGATTTTTTAAGGTTCGGGTCGGCGGGTCAACGGTCGGATTTTTGAACACCCCTAATTGTAACACCTCGTTCCCACCCGATTTGAGACGCTACATTTCGGGCTACCTCTAACTTGGCCCGTAAAATTTCGTTCAATTTAAACATCAAGTTTAGCCATAAATCATAATTAAATCAAATCATAAATAAAAGTTTTCGTAGATAAATCCAAATCTAAAATGAATGGAGCTTCGCACGAATTAAAAGCACCGTATTTCAAAACAAATTAAATTAGAGTTACATACCAACTACATTAAGGTTCTATGGATATATAGCCCAACTACTAAAATCAAGGTACTATACTCGAGTTGAATTGGTGCTGAGAAATTCTCGTCGATGTGCTCCTCCAAGCGAGTGACCTGTCAACTTACACACGAAAACAACAAATTCGCACGTTGAGCTAACAAGATTCAGTGGTACATGTCTACTTTACTATATTTCATGACGTTCATAAAAGCAAGCATGCAGTATAAGCAATGAGTACATGGCATGTAATAAGTAGTTCAATCAACACATACAACCATGATGGTAGTCAAACATGTTAGCCTGAAACCACCTAAGCATCAGGCTAGCCATGCGTGCACCTAGAAGCATAGAGACATCGAGTAATTTACACGAGTATTTGAAATCACCTAACCATCAAATAATATATCATGTCACCTACTCAGACTACGAAGACATCGTGTGGTGCATGTCACATACTCAAAACCACAAAGACACCAGGTAGTGAATGTCACTCAGGACCACTTAGACATAAAGTGCATCGAGAACACATGTACTGTAGTATCATATTTGCGTATCCAGATCCTATACCATTCAATCGTGAAAATCAATTCAAGCCTCACAAGGCCCATTAAAGAATACAAGGTAAAAAAGGTCATGCATTAAGGGCATATAGGCCATAGTTCACCCAAAGGCTCACCAATAGAATTCATCATATTTAATCTTATTCCAATATAAAACCTTTCTCTAACCTAGTTAAACCCTTACTAAAAAATCATCAAATTGTGCAGTGGCTTCTGTGGGTACCGTTACGGCCTAGTACATACCAATACTCAACTCACGGGTATCGATATTAATTATTGAATCTCATACCGATACCAAAACACGCTACTAGAATTTGGCAAATACGAACCTCCCGCGTACCGGTATTGGAGTTTAGAATTGGCTTCCCAAGTTACGAAATTCAACTTTAAAACCCCCAAATTCAACCTATAAGTGTTCTCATGCTTTCCAAAGTCTATTAGGATTTTTATATTCATTTTAAGGCCCTTTAACACCATTTTTAGCAACAATACAATATGGAGATCACCCAATGGCCAATCTGCTCAAACACTAAAAATATACCATGCTTAAAGCAAAATAATTATTATTATGAAAAGCAAGAAACACTTAAAAGTTAGAGATGTACAAACTTTGTTCAAAATTTCGAAATCTCTTTTCAACAAGCTTCTCTGCACTTCTTTTTGCCCTTGGTGTTGGATGGCTCTCTAACTTCTTTAACTAATAACAAGTTAGATTTGTTACACTCTAAAGATTAGTAACATGTTTTAAATGAATTTATAACATGAAATTCATCCTAAAGCACTCTCAAACCAAAAACTTTTCTAAAACTCATTTTCTTATCTTACCACCAATAATTTTTACCTTAAAATGTAGATAGTAAGAAGGAGATAAATATACATAAATCTTGAATCTCATATAGAAAGATTGGGTGGTAAAATTTGGGTCTTTAGCTATGAACATTCATGGTGTTCTTACCAGAAAGTGAGAGAATTTGAAGGAGAAGAAGATGAGTTAATATGGTGATGTAATTAGCAGCTTTTGTCTAAAATGGGACAAAGGAGTGTTCAACTAAAAATAGGGATGGCAATACAAATTCTTAAACTCGACCCCGACCCGACCTAAAAATTTAAAAAATATATTAAATTTCATCGACAATAAATGTTAGATCCAATCGAACCACCATCACATTCAAAGAATATAAATTTCAAGGACTTTAAAACTATATAAAAATAAAATAAACCTAATTAAATTACTCACATGAAAAAAATACATATTTAAGAGAATAAACTCAAACCATTGACCTTTAGAATCAGATATGTTAAAACTCGAACAATATCTAACAAAAATTTAGGATAAACACAAACTAAAAAAATAACTTGAAACTCATAAAAGTGTTTATATATAGTGTTATTTTTATAAATATAATAAAAAATATACCAGGGCGGGGCGAAAAATTTTCACCTCATACCCGAACCCGCCCCAAGCCCCGAAATTCAAGAGGAAAAATCCAATCGGGTAGGGTCGGGGTCGGATAATTTTGCCATCCCTAACCATGAAATGTGATAATCTCATCCCAAGTCCCTCATAAATCAAAACTATGCCAAAAAGGTTCAATCCAAGCCCAATAATCACCCCCAACACCTAAAGCTCAAGACTCGGGTCAACGTTAACTCGTTGACTAAAAAATCTGAGTCCTTACACCTATATTTGATTTCACCTGAGGCTGGAGCAATGCTTCAAGCCAAGCTTTACAAGAATCGTGGGAATCATCCATCACTGCCCAACTAAAGCCACTTAAGTGAACAACTTCCCTTGCATACCCACATTCTCTCAACGCAGGGAGGGCCTCATGACAAATACGCCATCCAAAGACTTTAATTTTAGGCAAAGTGGACATTGGACGATCTCGCTCCACATTGCTATTTCGGAGTACCAGGTAATATCCCGATCGAGTCGAATAGACACCGGAGGAGTGGTTAGCCCAGATTAGACAATCTTTATACATTGGGTTGTTGGGTCATGCCGATATTCCCCATGGCACAGCGAAAAAATTATTCGGCGATCACCACTAGAGATTTTTGTACGAGGAACGAATCGGGGTGAATAAGAGTGAAGAATTACCTCTTGAAAATCTGGAATTCTGAATTTGGAGAAGATACATATCCAATCAGTACGATTCCACTATGCTGATTCCTAAGCCGCAACAATAATGGTCCGACCTCTACTTAATTCACCCAGTTGAAACGAGCATATAAAACTCTCTAAACTCACGTACCTTTATATAGCCTTTTGTAATCCTAATTCAACTCATATTAAGATTTCAATATATATGTGAGATTTCAAATATATATATATATTAAATATATGTAATCTCAATTCAACTTAATTAAGATTTTAATATATATATATATATATATATATAATCTCAATTCAACTTAATTAGAATTTTAATATATATATCTATATTAATATATGTATATATATATATTAAGGGTTAGGATCAACTTACACTGTGTAAAACTCTTTAAGTTTTACACTTTTTTTGGATCGTTGGATGAGAGAAATGGATGGTTGAGATTAACTCCGTGTTTTTAATTCCCAAGTGATAATCTTCACATATTTTACTGTTAATCTCATCCATCCGTTTCACTCATCCAACGATCCAAAAAAGGTGTAAAAATTAAAGAGTTTTACAAAGTGTAATTTACACTAATTTATGGCACACACAACATGCATTACTGGTGCTCGAACCCGGGTCCTAAGGGATGATGAACATCTACCTTTGCCACCAGGACACAAGGGGATGAGCAATAATTATTATTTTTAATATTTATCCAATAGTTAAATTATATATATATATATATATATATATCAAATATATATTAATTTAACTAAATTCTTTTAATATATAATATTTGTACAACAAATTTGTACATATATAATTCGTTTAATATATGCTCATTTCAATCGTGGGTGTGACCCTATAGGTTCTTGTAACGTTAGTAGCAAATATTAGAACATTTCTAATATTACAAACAATGAGTGACATCTAGCAATATGCTATTGTCACCTAAGTTATAGGAAATTATGATTCGACATAACTTCTTCGTGAATTATATTAACTACCAAAAAATAATAGTAGATACTCCTTTGGAATTGGTAATAATAAAAATAATCATAATAAAATATAATAAAATACATTGGAAAACATGTTTAACAATAATTATAATTATAAGAATAATAATAATTATATTAACTACCAAAAAATAATAGTGACATTTTATAATAATAAAATAAAAAATCTAGTAACAATAAATATACACGACAATAAAATAATAAGTAAATAATGAATAAAAATAAACATGATGAGGGTTCAAATTGAAAGAGAATAAAATTTGAAAGAGTCAAAACAACAAGTAATTATGTGAAATTATATTAAACTTAATTACAGACAAAGGTTGAAGGACCAATATAGAAATTAACCCCAAAAGAATAAATGAATTTTTTTTTTCTTTTTAATGGTGGGTCACGTGACCCACCAGATATACTAGTAGATGTGCCCTTGGCATTGGTTCAACCTAGTATGCATGCATGCATGCATGCACACTTCATGCTTATGACCAATGGATCATCTTGTTTTGTCCGAAAATATCAAGAAACCCTGAATTTTCTTCCCTTCCTAATCACATGTTAATCAAGCGCACTAAAAGCACCCCCTTTCATCATTTTCTTGAACTCCAAGAAATCAATCCTACCGTCACCGTCGACGTCGACTTTCATGATCATCTTCTCACAATCTTCAACGGTTTTCCCTTGTTTGAGCCCAAGTGAAACCAATATAGACATTAGCTCATCCACGGAAATGTAACCGTCTCCGTTCTGATCGAAAACCTTGAAAGCCTCAACCATGTCTTCCTCTTCATTCATATCGCTCATAAGGGATTGGTACAACTCGCCAAACTCTTCGATATCGACACAATTATCGCCATTGACATCGATCTTTTCGATCATCTGGGTCAGCTCTACGTCTGGGATGGAGATACCTAATTTCTCCAACGAGTCACTCAACTCCTCCTTTGAAATTCTCCCATCTCCATTCTTGTCAAACGTTTGAAAAACATTCTTAAAATCTACATCATCCATTCTTTTTTGACGACAAGGAGATGTCGATGCTAATGAAGTGATTGGTTTCACCGCATGCAGGATTAATCTGAGGTCCAAGAGGGGGGAGGACTTAAGTTTCTTACCAATCAAACACTTTTAAAACAAGATTGCATGGTTTAACAAAACATTTGGCATTGAAACAGAAAATACAAGACAACAAAACAAATGGTTTTTCCTGTGGTTGGGAGAAAATTTTGGAGGATAACTAGTTTCAAGTTTGAATGGAAGGCCAATATTTTTTTTTTTTGAAAAAGTGGAATACTATTTTTATTATTATATAAGGATTTATAATTGTTACACTAAGTTAACAAGGGCGGTTCAAATATTTAGGGTTCATGTACAATTAACTAAAATAGGACCTTCAATTTAAAAAAATACGTGTTGACTTGTTATATGCGCAGTAGATTAACTTTTAAATAAAAAATGACTATAATTGTACTCAAAGTCTATGAAGTTCATTAATATTTTATTTCATTTGACTATTAGTCCATAACTATTTTTTTTATAAATATTTAACTTAATTCACTTTGAGACACTCGTTTTTTGAAGACCCTATATGATCACACTCATTGTCTATAACCACCCCATAAGTTAATATGTTTACTTTCCTAAAAAAAGTTAGGGTTAACTACTAGAATAGTCACTTATGTTTCCTCCCAGTACATAGTTGGTCACCGATTTTGAAAAACGACCAATAAGGTCACTTATGTTTTCGGGGCGTAAACTTTTGGTCACAAAGTCGTTTGTTGCCGTTAAACACTAAAGTATTGCTGACTGGCAACGAAAAAATAAGGATAAATTAATGTAATGGCCATTAAAGTTTATCTCATGTACATTTTTTCTCCTCAATTTAAAAAAGTAAACATTATAGTCACTAATAAAAATGTTTCTTTATAATTTCACCCTTAAATTTTTAAAAATTCATTTTTCAACCCAAAACTTTACAATCAATTAGTACAATAATATTATAAATGCTTAGATGAAAAATAGGTGCCCAAAGTATACCCTTTTAAACTTAGGTACCCAAATTGCTCCTATTTAATAACTAAACTTTCAAATTGATCCTATTTAAACGTTATTTGATAAAGTTTTAATTTATTTTACAAATATTTTTAAAAATATTAATTTTTCAATCAAATAAAATGTAACTAATAATTCAAATATAATATTTTAAAAATAAATTCATGATTCTGAATGTAAATTATTTATTTTTTACTTTGTAGTTAATTATAAATTAAATAAAAATTAATTTTGATTCAATTTGAATAACAGTAATTTTTAATCTTTTCAATCATAAACCGTTCAAACTTTACGATTTCAGACTTTCAGTTTTTTTTCTCAATATTTACTACTCCGCCCTCTGAAAGATGTTTGTAAAATTCTTAAAAATAAAATGTTTGCAGTCTTATTTTTCAACATTCCTAGTTTATTTCTTCTCATGCTGGTTTTGTGTTCTTCTTCGAACACATATCACAACCTAATCCCCTTTGGGCACTAATTTTAGGTTTCACATTAAAAAAAATTTAAAAATAAAATTAATGTCATGTGTTAAACACCGATTGATTGACAATTTTTTAACACCCGTTTAACAACCGGACACCTAAAGTTGCACCTATAGAAACTTTGGGCACCAATTTTTACAAAAAAAATAATACTTTAGATACCTAAATTATTTTAAAAACTAATATTTTTTAAAATATTTTAAATTTAATAATAATAAAAATAATTTTATTTTAAAATTATTTTTAATTTAAAAATAATAAATAATGACATGACATGTTATAATAATAATAAGAATAATTCAGAGTGAAAAAATATGAGCTGTTTGAAAGTTTAGTTATTAAATAAGAGCAATTTAGGCACCTAAGTTTAAAAAGGATATACTTTAGGCACCTATTTTTCATCTAAGCATTTATAATATTATTGTACTAATTGATTGTAAAGTTTTAGGGTTGAAAAATGAATTTTTAAAAATTTAAGGGTGAAATTATAAAGAAACATTTTTATTAGTGACTATAATATTTATTTTTTAAAATTGGGGAGCAAAAATGTACATGAGATAAACTTTAATGGCCATTGCAGTAATTTACCCTTATTTTTTCGTTGCTAGGTCAGCAATTCGTCAGTGTTTAACGGCAACAAACGGCTGAGTGACCAAAAGTTTACGCCTCGAAAACATAAGTGACCTTACTGATCGTTTTTCAAAATCGGTGACCAACTTTGTACTGGGGGAAAACATAAGTGACTATTCTAGTAGTTAACCCAAAAAGTTAATATGTTCACTTTTAAAATAAGGTTTTGTTGTTTTCTTGGACCGGTGAAGGCCGTTGATCGTTATTTTATATGTCTCACCAATGATTTTATGTCATAAATATTAATGACTTTTTGTTGTTTTATTGATTGTTTCTATTTTATTGAAAATACATGTGATATAAAATCATTGGTAGGAATATAAAGAGGCACATAAATAAGGCAGATGAATAAGGCACAAAATGAATGTCCACTGATTATTACAAAATAACAGATAAATAAAATGATGAAACAAAGAATAATTATCATATTGAGTAGTCATTGTCTTAAAACAATTTTGCTCGAACTGGTATAATTTTCAAAAATAGACAATGACCCCAAAGTTAAAACAGTCTTCGAATTTTCGTACACTCAGAAAGGAAGAAGTGAAACTCAAGATAGTGTTGTTATCTTATGGCACAAAAAAGAAACTTTTGGAGAAGGAAAAATTGTAGAAAAAAGTAGTAAAGAATTTTTAAGATGGGTAAAATGAGGAGGATATCTCCTTTTATTGTTATAAATTAGGGTTAAATTGTTAAAACAAAGAAAATAAATCCTCAAAAAATCTCCAATTATAAGAAACAATTTAAATTTGACCAAAAATAAGAATATTCTCCGCATAATTTTCTCACTAATTGCACATAGGGGTGTAAATGAGTCGAGTTTGAGTATCGTTAAGCTCGACTCGAATTCGAAATGTGCAAGGCTAAGCTCGACTCGGCTCGAAAACTAGCGAGTTTAAAATTATCAAGTTCGAACTCGAGCTTGGTTGAAGCTTGAGTTTGACTCGAAAGCTCGCGAGCTCAAAATTATCAAGTTAAAATTGAGCTCGAAAAGCTCGAACTAAACCCTAATTTGCTAACCTTGTTCCCAAAAACCTACCACTTGTCGATAACCTAACCTAATCCTAAATCTCAAACTATGCCCTAATTCCTGAATTAACCCTAAACCCCAAAATTAACATATTTGCTAACTAACACTTCTAAACCCTAAAATCTACCTCACCATGCATCCTCTCTCGACCACTATCCTCACCAGCGTTTGTAATTATTATTAGTACAATTATTTGTGTTTAGTGGATAATCTTCATAAATCATTTATTATTATTTTAGTTGATTTTATTATTACCACCACTACTACTATTTTAATTATTATTATTATTATTATTATTATTATTATTATTATTATTAGTACAGAGTATATATGGTTTTCAATGTAATACAATATTATATATTTTTTAGTAGCTCGCAATTTTTTTGAGTCGGTAATTGAGTAGCTCGTTTTAGCTCGTTAAGAACTCAGGTCGAATTCAAGCTCGAGTCAAGTCTATTCGAGTTGAAGTTTGACCGAACTTTAACCGAGTCGAGCTTGAGTAGCTTGTGATCTGTCTCGTCTCATTTACAACCCCAATTGCACACCTATTTGCTTGAAAATAATGGATATGTTTTTTTATAAAAGCCTCTAGTTTTATCAAAATGAAGAAATATCCAAAATTATAATGAGAGTTTACAACCATAAACGTAAACTAAACACATGATATGGACATTTTCCAAACACCACTGAAACAAGAGACTAACCGCTTGAGATTATACAAGGAAAAACTTAAAACCCACCCAAAGACTCAAACAAAAGAATAAACACGAACACCATCAGACCGATGATTAAGGACAAAACAATTAAAAAATGCATATAACACGTGAGGCACATCGACAAAATGATCATTACCACAACTCAATTGCTAACAAGAAACGGTTATTATGAAACATGTATTAAAATTCAGTTCGAGGATCCAATGCAGGGAAGATCAACATAATAACAAATAAGCGGCATCTTGATTAGTCGCATTGCCATCAAATCCAACCTGAGAAACATAAAGTGAAAAAAACGACCGAACAACCGATAAAGAAGACAGAAAACACGTGAAAAGGTAGATAAAAACGTGTCACAAAGATAAAGTTATGCTTATTAAAAACAAAAACAAAAAAACAAAAAACAAAAATGAGATATGATAAAG
This sequence comes from Hibiscus trionum, assembly GCA_030270665.1. NCBI lineage: Eukaryota > Viridiplantae > Streptophyta > Magnoliopsida > Malvales > Malvaceae > Hibiscus > Hibiscus trionum. The sequence goes on from BSYR01000016.1 coordinate 7,100,218, forward strand.
CAAAGAAAAAAGAAAGAGTACCGATGAATGGTGACTAACACGAAGAGTGATATTTATGTTGGTGTGATGGTAAAATTATATTTTAGTCTTTTAAAAATATATATAATTTATATAGTTAGTCTTCTAAATTTAAATATTTTTAAATGACCCGTTGAACAAAAAATGTTGAATTTCATCACTGGGTCAAACAAAGACAAAAAAGAGGGAAAACAAGTTAAGGACGTTTAGAAGAAAATACATTAGGGTTAGCGGAAAAAATAATAGATATTATCTACAATGATAATCTTAATTTTGAATATTACATAATTAGGATGAGTCTGCGGTGCTCGACGAGTACCGATGAGCACCACTAACGACGAGCACTAATGAGCACTATTAATTTAATTTATAAAGATTTAAAATTTAAAGGACTTAACGTATAATTATAAATTATTTAAAAATTAAAAGATAAATTAATTAAAATATATTTTTTTATTTTTATTTTTAATTAAAATAGCCCTAAATTTCAAAGCTCTAATTTTTGTTCATTTAAAATTTAAATTGCCGCCGCTGCTTCCCTGTCGCTGCTGCTGCCCTGCCGCCGTTGAGGCAACAACAAGCATGCAAAAATACTCAAACACTTATGTTGCTGGACATCGATGCATAAATATCATGTAGGGGAGAAAAAATATGTTGTTGGACATCGGCGGCAAAATACAAAATAGAGTGGCCAGCAGGGAGAAAAATATGTTGTTGGACATCGGCGGTAGGGCAGCGATGACGGCGGCTTGAATTTCAAATAAATAAAAATTAAGGTTTTATAATTTAGGGCTATTTTAATTAAAAATAAAAATAATATATTTTAATTAATCGCCTTTTAATTTTGAAATAATTTATAATTATAGCATTTAAATTTTAAATCTTTATAAATTAAATTAATAGTGCTCATCGATACTCGTCGTTAGTGGTGCTCATCAATGCTCGTCGATGTAGAATCTTCCATATGAGAATTTTATCCGTATGTTATAAGAATTTTATTCCCTTTTATACATGTTTATTATTACAAGTCTCAAATGAATTTTAATAAATAAATTGTTAAATAATATTTCTTTTAAATGTCAAATTATGTCAATCAATTAATATATTCAAAATAATTTTTAAATACCGAACCCAACAAGTGTTTCAGTATAAAAGTGGATGATATTCATTTCAGGTGATACGAGTTCAGTCACAATATCTATAAGATGCATGTGGTTTGTCAAATGTTAAAAACATCTATAAACAGATACTATATTATAATCAACTTTATACTATTAAAAAAAATCTAAATGCCAACTACCCAGTACCCATAGCCTTAAAAGAACGTACATGTCTTAAAATCCATATTTAAAGTATTTAAATACATTGATTAAAAACCTGAACGTAATATGTGTTATGCTTTTAATTATACATTACTCAAAATTTAGGTGCAATTTGCTTTTTATCTAAATAAATTTATCATTATTTATATTATCTCACGACAATATTTGGAGTTCAATTTTTTAAAACTTAATAAAATTTAAAATAAATTACACAAATCATAATTGAAATTTACTCTTTGACATATTTTGGTCATTAAACTTTCAAAACGATCAATTTAATCACTAAACTTTATACACTAGCCTATTTTAATCACTATGTCGTTTTCTCATTAACAGTCCGATGACATGACTTATTTTATTAATATTTAGTTGAGATATAGATTTTTTTATTAGTATTTAGTTGACATGTAGGATTTAAAATGAAAAAAATAAAATATTCAACATTCGAATGGAAACTCAAAATTCTAACCTCTGTTCCAACATGAAATTCAACCACATAATCACCAGAATTAAGAGCTCAAATTTAAGTAGAAAACAAAAAAGTCAACATTATTAAGAAATTCAGATTAAGAAATTTAATGTTGAACCCCCTTATCAATTTAGAAACAGCTTCACTCACTCGACCACTATCCTTCATCACCGCCATACAACATCGTTTTTGAACTACCGTCACTACATCTACGCCTCCCCTAAACTGAAACCCACTACCCCAAACCGTTAACAATAACCAAATAGGATCAAAGAAAAAATTGTCCTCAAAATTTTGAGTTTCGGTGGCAGGAGTGTCACCTTCTAAATTCGAACAAGGGAAGCCTTCAACGACACGTGAAGAAAATCATATCTCGAACTAAAGTCGATCCTATGATTATTTTCTCAGATCAACGACAAAGCAAGTCAACAAGTTCAGGGTGGTTTGAACTTGTTTTTGGAGAAAATCTAATAAAAAAGAAAGGAATAGAGGAAGGAGGTGAGTCATTTGGTGGTGACAACGAACAAAAAAGATATTATAGCGGCTACGACAACGTTGAGAAGGCCAACGACGGCTAGGATTTTATTTAGGAGCAAAAAAATAGTCTGTGAGTTTACTTAACTCAAACCAACGAGAAAATAAAGGGAAAAAATGAAAAAAAAAATTATAAAGATACAAAACGAAGTTGATTTGATGTAAATTAGGCTTTCTCAAAATGACATTGTTTATGTTCCGTGTGCCATGTCATAGAACCGTTAATTATTTAACGGCATAGTGACCAAAATAGGTCAATGTACAAAGTTTAGTGACCAAAATAGGTCAGATAGCAAAGTTCAGTGATGATTTGTGTAATTTACTTAAAAATGTATGCATAAACCAGAGATCAAAAAATATTAAGCGTTTAAACATGTACAAATTGACGTTTTCATGAATATTTTATCAATAACGAATCAATCGAGCTAGACTCAAGCATCCTTCCTACTTGCACTTTTTATACTATTATATATTTAGAGAAAATATTTCTATGTACTGGTTGTAAAAAAATTATTTTTTATAAGCGGATCTAATTTAAAATTTATAAATTTAGTTTAGGGGAGACTTTATAATTTAAATTTTGAGGTTAATAATTTAGATCTTAATTTATTTAATATATTATATATATTAAGAGGGAAAAAGAAAAAGGCCGAGCAGAACAATATTAAGGTTTAAGACCAAAATAATCCGTTAATTACGGGACTACAATTTCCGTTTCTGTTGTATAAGAACATCAGGTTTTCTACTTGAGCTCCAAATTCAACTTCAACCATTTTCTTGGCCACTTTCTCAGGGAAAAAGATACATCAGATCAGGTAAACTATTCGCCTTCCATTTCCTCAAAATCAACAAATAAATATTCAACTTTTAGTTTCTTACGAAGATTTATCAATCAATTCCACGCTCTCCCTTTTTGATTTTCATTTTCACGGTTTTAGATTTCATCTTTCTTTGCTTCTACTCTCCGCTTTGGTTGATCCTTTTTTTTTCAATATAAAACCCTTAAATTTGGAGGGTTTTGCTTTTATTTTCCTAGGGTTTCTTAGCAACCAAATTGGGTTCCTGAAAAAAACATTACTCTATATATTTTCTTTCTTTCTTTTTCTTTTGGCGTGTGTGGTTCTTTTTTTTTTTTGTTCAAAGGCGTGTGTGGTTCTTTAAGTGAAGTCGTTTGAGGCCAGAAGATACTGAATTTGACATTTCAAAACAAAAATCTTTATTTTGTTTTATATTCTTGCTCCATTTATACTTTTTTATTTGATATTATTGATGTTTGACATTTAAATTATGTACATAGTTAGAGCAAGGAATTTCATATGTTATGTTAACTTGAATGGTGCAGAACTTATCTATATGCTGTTGTTCATTGTAGATTTAATTGGTTGAAATTGGATGGAAAATAAGGAAGATGAGGGTTTTTATCATAGCCACTCAAGGAAAGAGCTTCAGGGTTTGTGTAAAAAGTATGGTTTACCAGCAAATAGGTCGCATTCCGATATGGCTAAATCACTGGCCTCTTATGTGGAGGTAATTTTTTGAGCCACCATCTTTGTTTGTAATTAAGAGTCCAAAGCATATCACACTGCTTTTCGCGCCATTATGTAGTTGTTTGATGTGTCAACTTACATTAGTTTATAGTTTCACTCTGATATACTTGTTTACGTTGGTATGTTCTATTTCTGCTGATAATAATGGTAGCATATACTATTCATAGGAGTGCTCCGTTAGAGATAGTTTTAGAACCTTCTTAATATGAATGTAGGGGGAAAAGGAACCTTTGAGTTTCAAAGTTGAAAGCTTGCAAGTCGTAGTGGAAAAAGAGTAGAATTTCTTAAATTTATATTTAGTATGTAATTAATGTTGCAAGGACATGTATTACCACTAATAAAAATGGACCCAAATAAAAAGCAGTAAAGATGATTGGTAAAAGGGGAAAACATACCATATGCAAGAATTCAGAATGGAGATATGCCACACTTGTTATTTTGTGGTTTCCATTTTGTTTTTTATAATGAAGCAAATTTGTGTTATTGACATGCTCTTTTTTTTAAACAAACCCAAGATAAATATGATGCTAACTAGTGCAGTATGGGAGGTTTCTAGTCAATGTCATTGATGATCTGATATCAAAGGGTTCTTTGCAACATAAATTGGCATTCTCTTTGATTGAGAAAGTATTTTATTGACCAATTGTTCCATTTAATGTGGTGTAGCATCCATTTGTAGATGGACACGTCATCAATGATAAGTAATGTTTCTTGAAATATGGAATGTAGAATTATGATCAGAGAAAAGGAAAGTTAGGGTGATGAATAATGTGTCAATGTCGTTATGGAAGAATTTACTTGTCTATGGGAACCGATGAGATTTTAGTTTGAGCATCAAGACAAATTTTACATCAATAGTTTGTTGACATTGGCATTTCTAGCTGTAATGATGTTTTGACTCTACTTATTTATTGCACGTTAGGCATGTTTTTGTGGAGTTGAATCTATGCAGTATCAGTTGGACAAGATTACCTTACATTTTCTTCCCCTCATTTATGCATTTTAGGAATTATCATATTTAAAACCTGCATCCTGATATTTTTACAGTTGCAAACTTGGATTTAATCTCTGTCAGCCTATCACATACTGTACAAGCTCTAAGTTTTTATTCTTCATGTGGGTCTTTTATTTGCCAAAACAGGTTCTTAAAATTTAAGTAAACCTTGAATATCTTTTTTATCCAATAATAAAATATCTTAGAAAAATATATGCAGAGCCAGAGAATGAGTTCAATGACAGTGGGGAAAAGATTATATGGAATTCAAGAGGCTGGACATCCTTTGTCCCTGAATCTACAACTTCAGCCTGGAGCATCATTAAACTCTCTCAGGGATGCTGGAAAAGGTGTATACTCGCTGTGTGCCTGATAAGTTTGTTCTTCATTTTCTCAAATTAACTATATTACTATGAATTCCGTACTACAGTTGATGCATCCTTGTATGAATAGTATTCGGCTGCTTCTGCAGATCGCTATGGACTCATCTCTTGTCCAATAGACAGGTGTAATGGAGGGAATCATTCTCAAGCTGTTCAATGTAATGCATTGGGTTGTTGCACAGGGGACAAATTTTATCACAAGGTTGGCTTTTATTCATGGATTTTTTTTGACTTCTGATGTAGCTGGATAAATAGCATATGCCTTCTCTCTCTTGTTCTCTCATCTGGATTGTGTTAGGTTATGTAGTTGTTCTTGATGAAAGATCTAGACCTTTTTATCTATTCAGAAGCTAGAAGGTTACTCCTCTCTCTCCCCACACCACCACCAAAAGGAAAAGGAAACTACAATGGTGCATATGAACTTTACTGGTTGAAACTTTTGTCTTTTAGTCTTGGAAGATAAAAAAATTAACCCTATAGCTGCTTTTACATAAAATGTATGCTGGCAAAGATGTAGAAGCTTGAACCTTAAATGCTTAATTATTTGATTTCAAGAATTGAAAACTTGTATCTACTGATATGTCAATGCAGGATGGCTATGGTGGTGGCTCTATTTTTTTCCAGCAAAGACCACAGTCTCATTTTGTTAGTCAGTATGATGACAGTGGTTTCAAGAATAAGGAGTTCCAAACAATAAGCTCCAATAGAGATTGTTTGAGCCTCACAAGAGATGGAAGGATGAAAAATATGCCTCAAATTGAACATAAAGACACAAACGTTGCTACATGTTCTGATAAGATTCTCTTTCCTTCCTCCAGAAACGCTCCAACTGTTTCTCCCTCTTCCTTCCAGTTTCATGTCAGTTCAGAAGAGGGAATCAACCTTTATGTTGATTTAAATTCAAACCCGTCAGAATGGGTTGAGAAGCTGAAAAGTGAGGTTTCTATATGCCAGAACATGTCCCATAGCAAGAAGTCTAAGACTTTTCATAAGGAGTTTGGGCACTTTGGGGAAAGTAGTAAACAGATGGAGAATTCTTCTCAGTTGAATGTTGGGAAAATAAAGGATTGCCACATGCACTCTGGATTACCCCCTAATATGATCATAAAAGAAACAAATTCATTGCAGCTTGATCATCCTGATGGAGATGTTGGACCCTTGGGCTCAGCCGCAGACGTGTCAGAGCATTTAGAAGGAGATCAAGGACTGACCTTTGTTAAATCTCATCCTGATTCTCAGGGGCAAATAGTTTCTGCTGGTACATGTGCAAAAGATGGGTGTTCGATAACCCTCGAGTCAAATATTAATTCTCCTAGGGAGAAGATAGCTGGTGATGCTGCATTAAATATATCAAATGGTCCACTAAATCTTCTGACGAAGGAAAATGAAATATGTGAAAATTCTACCCTACAAAATGGTTGTCATCTTGTGGGTTCTGGTGGAACTATTCCTGGATGTCTGCCAGATGGTTCATTGCAGATTCAAATGCCTGAAGATCTGGTTCACCAGAGAGATGCATTACATTCACCTGGTGAAAATGGTGAATTCGTGGGTTTGGTTAATCCAAGGCATAATATTTATGCAAACCAGGGTGGACTAGTAAGCTCAACTGAGCTCGATCAAGAGACATTTAGGACCCGGCTGCCTACATTAGTTGAAGAACAGGTGATAGTTCACCTCCTCTAGCTTTCAACTCCTTTAATGCTATACACAAACTATTATTGATATATAGCCATAATTGATTGATGTTTTGCCCCACTTTTTTTTGGTTCTTGGTAATTGGAAAACTCTTGCATTCTTTGTCATACATATGGTGAATGCTTGTATACTAGTCAAGGAATTTGCTTGATATGCTTCTGCTTGCATGTCTCTGTCTTTGAGTCTTTGTGAATCTTTGATGGATAATTAAAGTAGGGTGCATTTTAAATGATCACATTTTGTTTAATTACAATATTTGGTCAATACCAATCAACAGAGGCAGAAAGGGAAAAGAAACAAATTACAGTAGATTACAGGGAACTAAATGCAAAAAAAAAGTTCTTCCATTCCTTGTTCACTCTCTGTCTTTCCTTCTCCCTATGGTGGCATTGTCTGTGAACTTTCATGCCTTAAGGCACATTGCTTGGGGTCAGTTTATGTCTGCTTCAGGTTTTGTGTAAGAAAAAATTGGATTTTAATTTAGCTTTTGTAAGATTGATTGATAGTTTATATGGATCCAATTTTAAGTGCTGGATGTTTTAAAAGAATGAGACCTGCTTCACTCAAATTCAATATATTCATTCATTGCCTGTGTATCAAGATTCAAGCGGTCACTTTTCATTTTAATGTATGCTTATATTCTTGAATACATAACATGTTCTGTCCTGAATAATGACTTCAAAATGAATCTAAGAGTTGAGACAGAGAACAATACTAAAAGCGAAAAGACTGTGAAATTAGAGGAAGCTCTATCTTCTTTAGGAAAGTAAATAAAACTTAAATAAAATTCTTATTATATATTTATTCTTTATCATAAGGGAAAGATTGATTATGAATGTATTTATGTACGGAAAATTCGATAAAAGCAACCTCTTAGTTTGATAGGTGGAGGTAATTAATTAAAGTTGTATCTGAAAAAGGAATAAAGTAGTTACGTGCCCAAGCTATTGTGCATCTTATAACCCCAAGAAAATCTTTCAAAACAAAAAGTAGTGTTAGTTTAGGATGGAAATCCTCTACCCCTTTTCGGTGCCCCTACTTATGCCCCCACACTCAAAATTAGGTTTAGGGTTTAGGGTTTTAGGTTAGGGGTTATGGAATTTAGGGTAGTGTGTATTTTTATGGTATATGGTGTAGGGTTTAGAATTTAGGGTTAGGGCTTGGAATTTAATTTTTGTTGTGTTTTTTTAGTGTTGGCGCATAAGTAGGGGCACCAAAAAGTGGCAGAGGATTTTTATCCTGTTAGTTTATGTCATAAGTTTCAACATAGTCAGTAAATAACACAAATTGACTCTTGGATCTATTGCTAAAAAAAATTTACTTGATGGTTGGAAGAATTAGGGCTTATAAACCTAATGTATCCATAGTAACAGGGCTTGTCCTTAAATAACCACCAATTACAAGCATAAGTAAAAGAACTAAAAACGGATAAGAAGTTGTAATGATGAAAGACCATGACATCAAATGAGATCCCTGAACCCTTAAACTTGTGCTATAAAGTCATGAGGAGATGCATCAACAGAGTCATAGCAACCAAGAGTCTTTTGATTTATCCATTACAGTAACTCTAATTTTAGACTGGCACTAATTGCAATGCCCCTTCTAATGTAAAATGATGATATTAAAGCGATTTTCTTTTTTTAATATGATTTCCCTTTTCAAGGAGCCATCAATTAGTTGTATTTCTGTAGGACATCAATCTGTTTTGCACATTTTATATGCGAGCCTTTTCTTTTTCCTTAATTGGAAAATAAATAGATTAGGATCCTTTTCTCTTTCTCCTTTTCTCTAAATATATATGAGAGAAAATGGACAGATATTTTTACAACTACTATTAGTTTCAAAAGCTGCAAAATCTTATATTCAGTTATAAAGTTTATTGGTAAATGATCAAATCTTATTTTGCTGAATCCAATTCCTTCCTTAGCCAATCTATCCGCATCGATGTTGCAGGCTCAACGAATAAAAGGAACGAGGAAGCCCCTGTTTCAGATTAGCTCAGAGATCTCTTTTACCAATGTATAATGTTACTGTTAGATTAATGAGTGTCAAAATGTTCTAGTTACCTATATTATTTTGAGAAATATTGTTTAAGGTATTGCTTTTGTCAATCATTTGACCATTCTTTATTGTTTCTCTAGCAGGTTCATCTTATGGGTAGAATTATTTTTGCTTCTCTCTCTTTTAGACCCCCCCCCCCCATTTCACTCCATGCCACTGCTGGAAAATAATTCAGTAAAAAAGACAATTATCAAAATTTTCTGACATTTTAGATGATAATAAAATCTATTTATTGTATTATTTTTTTTCTTTGGGGGGAGGTGGTGACATTTTTTCTCAGTACACTGAATGAAACAACTAAAGTTTTACTGTATGAAACTGCTTGCAGGATAAGAGCAAAATTAATAATTGGGGAGAGAGTTCAGAGTAATTATTCTTCTTAATTTAATTATATGCTATTGAATATTTCTTTTATGTTTTGATTTGAGTGCATAGTTGCCCTTTTCAGATGCTCACAAGATGAGTTATTTGAAAATCATGGAGGACTTGATAATGTCGAATCGAATGGACTCGGCAAAAAGAGGGCATATATTGGTGATCATAATGATTGTAGTAGCATGCTTGATGCCAAGATTTTAAGAAGCACAAAGCATTTGATTAAGAAGGTCCTCCCCAGAAGATCCATGCGGCTGGTTTCCGAGGTTCATTTTTATGCTTTCCTTTGTCGTGCAATTATTTGTGGCATTTTATACCGTTGTAAAATAATTCTCATATTATGATTTACAGCCCCCACCCCTATGTGGAAACGAAATTATTCATTTATTAACATGAGAAAAGTTATGTTCTTTCTGTTTTCTTGATTTATGTTTGACATACTAGGAAATCAGAAGTTGGTCTGAAATGAAAGTTTATGCAATTAGTTTTATAGTATTAGTATGCATGTTTGTGTCAATGCAACTAGTTTGCTGTTCATTCTATCATGTGTCTAGGAGAGCTGTGCTGCTCTGACTGTTCATTTTGCTTGAAATATCTGTTGGAGGCATATTTGACATAGGTGTGGGGATATGACCTTCCAAGGAGCTTCCAATTTCCAAATACATGATATAAACTTGGAAAAAATTGAACATAACTATATAGGACGCTTACTCAATTACTCTTATCTGACACTCCCACCCACTCAATTACTCTTCTAAACTTGGACAAACGAGCCCTTTTAGATTCTTTTTTGCTAATTTTCTAATGTATCTAATTTACTCTTTTTCTGCAGTGAGTTTATGAAGTACACGCAGGCCAAATTTCGAGTATTGTTTCAACTCACATTAGATTCACTATTGCAAAGCCAAGTATTGTCTATAGTAAGTTTCAACTCAATGCTCTCTTTTTCTAAACCATGATGGAAGCAAATTTAAATTTTTTGCATAATGGACTCACTTGATTTGACCCAATATTTAGAGTGAACTGTCTGATGTACAAAGCCAATCAGTTTTGATGTCCTACTTAATGATATTCTTATTGGTATCAGAACAAGCATAAAAATTCAAACCTTGGACATAGTGCCGACGGACATGAAATCTAAACAGATCATTGCCACTGGACCAGTAGTTTGTTGACAACATAACTAGTCAAAAATTATATGATATTTACTTCACTTTTGTATATTTATTTCCCTATTGCCACGTAAGAATGCTTATGCTACTACCCTAACTCTTCATTTCCCCTGTTTCTGAAACATTCCTATACTGTATAGGTATGGTCCTTCAAATTTTATGAAAATTTAGAAGAAAAAATATTAAAGATGTACATACATACATGCATACATACATACATACATACGAAGTCAGGATAATGAAGATGAATGCATCTAGGAAATTGATTTGTCCCATAAATTTCATAGGACACCTATAGCTTGTAGTTGATTGCTTAAATTTATATTCAGCTGCTACTTTTACCACTGTTTTTGTTTCCTCCCCCTTCATTTGCATTGCCATGCAAATGAAGCAAGTTTCTTAAAACGAATGCAATATTAAATCAAATTCATATGTCATAACCCTATTTTAGCCATTCATCTAAATCAAAGGTAAACAGAAGTATATTTGCAAAAAGCTTCTTTGGGTCTTATTCATGATGTGTTCGTGTTACTTTTGCACATCACCGTTATGTTTAAGGTATGATGTATGTTTGCAATATTTTGATAATAGTGATAGTGGTCAGTTTGCTTATTTCTTTTTTTCTTTTAAACATGAAATATGGTTCATGTGTATCATTCAAGTTTTTTTTTTTAAGAATTTGAAGCAAATACCATAACAACTTAACCAAACTGAATTCTACTGGTTCGAATTGGTATGGATAAATGAAGATAGATTTTGGTTTGGTTCAAATAATTAAAATCAATTGAACCGAATACTTAATATTACTACCTGAATTGAAACTGAATCAAATTTAATAAAAACCAAACTGAACACTACAGTTTCGAATTGGTTTTCAGTTCTTTTGTGCAGCCCGAAAGTTTTGACACATTTGTATTGTGTCGTTATCTTTTCATGTCATGTAATTGTGTACAAAATTAATGAGTTTTTGGCTCAGTCGTACTTGACGCTTGATGTCAATTTGTTGCAGGTTGCTTCATTCTTTGGAGAACAATCTTCATCACAGACATAACAACAAGGTGACAGTGTATATGGTTCAACTCGTTCGCTGCCTTGTAATTTTCGTAACGAATTGATACAAAAATGAAGATCCTGTTACTGCTACTATCCTGGTTGTGGTTATGGTACTTAAAACTCGGGGGTGAAATCAGATATGGGTATATACAACATCAGTATCATGTGCACTTTTTTTAAAGGTTTTTAATGCATGTGGAGGATTTCTATTTGATTTAGATAAATTTGGAAGATTTCTATTTGATGGTTTATTTATATAAATTTGTGGGTCATGATTTAGCTTGATTTGATCTGATCCATAGTCCATACCCAAGTCTAATGGTACCTGTGAAGAACATATATTGAGTTAAGCTTTATGCAATCCGATTTAAATATGTGTATTTATAGGGTAATTATACTATGCACTGGCGGTGCAAACATTTTATTTTCATAGGCATTTTAATTTTAGGGGTTAGGGATCTAGTTTATAGTTTAGGTGTTTAGATTTATGTGATTTGAGTTTAGAGTTTAGTGTTAGAATTTAGGGATTATAGGTACAAATCTAAACTGCTAACATATAACCTTAAAACTTAAACCTTAACTTCTAAGCTTTAAATTTTAACCCTAAACTATAAATTCTAACCCTAAAATAAATCTATAACCCTTAAAATTAAGACGTTTGTAGAAATAAAATGTTTTCACCGTTCGAAAACCTATTAATTATATAAATATCTGTTTATTAAAACTTTTGGTTGTATTTGCCTATTTGGTATATCAAGTTACTTATTAGTTATCGATTAATTGTTTTGCGAATTGCGAGCTACTTAAGCTTAGTTTGTGGTTGTTTTTAAAAAGTGCGGTGAAAAAAATGATTTTTAAACTAGCTGTTGAAAAGTAGTTTTGAAAAGCTGGTTAGTGTTTGTCATTAATGTCAAAAAGTGATTTTGAGGAGATAAAATGTCTATTTTAGACATGATATTGAAAAGCAAAAGTAAATTTGGTGATTGTTCAAATTAATTAATGTAATGATTTATGAAATAAATCAATTTCAATTATAATAAAAAAATTATTTTTTTATAAAATTTAATTTGAAAATATAAACTACATTTTAGATTATATACGAGCATACCACTTATACATTAATAATAAATATAAAATAAAGTACAAATAAAATAATTTTATTTTCAATATAAATATTATAAAATATATATTATTTTACAATTATGTATGCATAAACATTATTTTAACAATAAATTATAATTAAAAAATAAGGATAAAAAAGTAATTTTATTTTCAAACTAGCTTTTCCACCCAAGAAGCTATAAAATCCAACTTCTTGGTTTGGGTGGAAAAGCTAGTTTTAAAAGCAACCAAAAACAGCCTGTTTTAACTAAAAACACTTAAAAAAGTGATTTTTGGTTGCGAAACGCAACCAAAAACAGGCCCTTAGTCTAATGATAGTTGTTCAAACTCGTGTCAATAATTCTGGGCCATCTGACCAATAATGGTAGCTGTTCGAACGCGTGTCAACCAGTCAATTTGGAACATCGGACCAATATTTTTATCTTGAAATATTTTTTTGAATGGTCTAAAGGTGTTTACAATGTAGTATTTGTTCATATATATTCTTAACCTTTTAACAATGGACATACACCTTATAGACATAGCAATTTGAACATATGTCTCCTAAAATGAACATCATCCACTTTTTTACTTAAATATTTGTTGGATTCCATTAAAAGTAATAATTAGATCTGAAATCATTAGGGAAATATAATTTAAATACTTCAACCAAAGATAATTAAGTTATTTAAATCAATCAAATAGTATAATTTGATGGTTTTTAATAAGAGCAAACCAAACGACCAACCATTTTTTGGTTCACTCTCAGTTTTAAAGCTTTCCTATGATAATAGACCGGTGTCGTACACTTAATTTTAATACGAGAGTCTTTTATAGATTTAATAAATTTGATTCGAGACTTGAGATTCGAATTGATTTATTTGAACCGGGACTCGATATTAATTCGAACATGATGTTTCGAAATCCGAAATAAATCAAACTGAAATCGACCCGAATTTTAATAACCGAAATGAAGTCGAATCGATTTTCAATGAAACAAAATAGACCTGAGCCGATTTCACATGAACCGAAAGCAACCTGAAATAAAATATATATATTAAAAGAAATAAAGAAAGATAGGTATGAATTTCCACACAACTCACCAAAAAGTCAAATATATTAACTATAAAACCATATACAAGGGTGTAAAAAAACTGATCCGACCTAAAAAACTTGATTGAAACTGACAAATTTCCTATTGAGCTAATATTGACCCGACCCGAAATCAGCCAAGCCGACATGACCTGAACCGACTGGATGCCTGACCCGAATCATCATAGACCCAAACTAAAATCGAACATGAACTGAATATTGTTAGAATTGAAATCTACTCGATTCTAGACCTGGCAAACTTGACTGGAGACTCAAGAACTGAACCGATTTACCCGAATCGAGACCCGAAACCAACCCGAACATGATTATTTGAAATTTGATCCGAAACCGAAACTCAACCGATTTTTAGTTGAACCGAAATGGACTCGAACCGAAGGCAACCCAAAATAAATAAAAGATATTAATAGAAATAAAAAATGAGATATGAACAGCCGCACAGCTCACCAAAAAGTTAAATAAAAAACTGACCAACCTAAAAATTTGATTAAAAACGACCGATCTCTCATTGACCCAAACCGAAAATAACCGAACCGAAATGACCTAAAACACAATAAAACCGAACCGAATCAAAACCGAATGATATCAAACTTAAAATAACCGAAACTGAAATAACTTGAACCAAACCCAAACTGATTGACCCGTTTGCCACTTCTACTCGATTCCGACCCGTTTCACACCTTTAGCCTCCAAACAAAAATTCCACCATATACAAGATCTCAAACTCATACCTACTTACCAACCCGATGTTGCAAACAAACAACAAACCTTTTATTTCAGTTCAGATGAATAAATAAATAAGGAGGAAATGAAAAGATAAATTATAGTTTACCCCATTCACTTTCATTCCTTCAAGAAAGAGAAACGAAAAAGTAGAGAGAAAAGTTTTCGTTTCTCTTTCGTTTAATCAAAGACGGACACACAACACAACCATGATCTCCTTTCCTCCGGGCATCTGCCGCCCCGTTCTGCTGGCTCTTCCTTTACTGTTACTCGTTGCTTTGTCATTTGCTGTCCTCGCCACCGCCGACGGTGCTTCACAGGACGACGGCCCCGAGTTACCTGCTTGTAACAACCCTTTCAAATTGGTAATTTAATTCCTTTTTTCCTTATGTCATTACTATTTACGACAGTTATGTTTGATAGAAAAGCTTTTCGTTTTTTCTTTTAATTGGTTAGTTTTGGATCTGAATTTCGAAATGATTTGGAATAGTTGCCAATTCAATTAGCTGTCTTAGCTTTTTAGGGTTTTGAGAGGAATAGGAATAAGAAAAGGGTAAATTGTCTTTTTTTTTCTCTTTAATTGGAGAAAATGATGGAAAATATAGTTGATGTGGCATGTTTGGGTTTGGGTTTCTGTAGGAATTTTATATGACAAAGGAATATAAGCTGGGGATAACAGTTGCAGCTGGCGGCCTGTGAAGACTGAATTCAATAGGCAAATAATTAAAAACAAGATTCTGGAATTGGAATTCCAGTAATCTGCTCGTTTGGGATTGTTACAAGATAGGGTGTTCTAAAAATTGGGTTCTTTTATTATTTGCATTTGTAAAGAAAAGAGTTTAGGATTGTTATACAGTCGAAGGGTTTTAAGATCATTTAGTACTTTAGAAAGAAAGATTGAATCTGGTTGCTAATTATTTGAAATTTTGAATCCACCGAGTGCTGACGGGTGCAAAAATGTAAAGAAGAGAGTTTTTATCTGGAACATTTAGCTGCTATTTTATATGCTGTTATAGGACAATGATGCTGATAGAAAGTGTTGAAAGATAATTTATGAGAAAGGGAGGGATGACCAGCCCTGAAAACTTGAGTTCTACGGATGCAGGGAATTTGTGTGGTTTTGTCAAGAATATATGCAGAACTGAAAGTTCTTTGTATAAAATAATGTTGTACTGTTTTTTAGTGATACGGAAAAATCTGTGTTTTTTGGTCATCATCTGAAGTATTTTATGGTTATTACAAAGTTCTGCAATATTATGAGTCAAAGTAATTATTTTGTTGGTTGGTGTTGAAACTCAATCTTGGGAACGATAGATAACTCAGAAATAGTGTGAGATTTTGACATAGTATGCTTGTCCGAGTTTCATATATTAGAGTGCAGAAGAGTAATAGCCTATGCTCATCCTAATTTCTTAATAGTTGAGTTTGAATCTTCCAGGTCAAGGTGAAGAGCTGGATTGATGGTGTTGAAGGTGAATATTTATCTGGGCTAACTGCAAGCTTTGGAGCCTCATTGCCTGAGGAAGCCAACGAAAGTTCTAAACTGCCTGCTGTTTTCACAAATCCCCTAAATGGCTGTTCCAATTCTTCTTCAAAGGTTCCGTCTCAAATTATTTTGTTATCACAAAATTTTTGGTGAACTTGCATCGCCAAGAATTGTTTAGCTTTTATATTGTTAGCCAGAGTACCTTTTTGTTTAGTACAGTGAAATTAATAAATCATCCATACTATCACAGTTTGAATGACTTTGTTGCCACGAGTCAAGTGACACCAATTCAACCGATGAAATTATGAGGAAACCAAACTAGATTAGAATATAAAAATGAAATAGCGAAATTTACGTCTTTCATTATTTTGTACAAAAATATATATTTTAAAAAACTACTTGTTTCTTCCTAAAATAGCTATCCATTTTGTCTTTAAAAAACTGCCAGTTAAGTAACTTTCTCCTTTAAAGCGTTTTTGTAAATCTAACTTTTTCCTTTTCACCCATATCGTGGGTGTGTTGTGTGCATATGTCTAAACTACTAAAAGACCTACTCATGTAACTTCTTTGCTTAGAGAAAAGGGGAAAAAGAAAAACTCCACATAGGGGTTGTACCAAATAATATTACTCTTAAACCTCTCTTAGTTCTGGGTGGACCATGTAAGCCTATGAAGTTTGGAGATGATACTTCATAAAAGTTTTGGATAAAGTTTGAAGTTCCATAAGCACTATAATCTGACTCATCATGGTTAGAAACTTTTAACTACAGCTCTCTGGCTCTGTAGCCTTGGCCGTACGTGGTGATTGTGACTTTGTTACTAAGGCAAAAGTTGCTCAGTCAGGAGGTGCTGCAGCCTTGCTGGTGATAAATGACAATGAAGGTTATAATATATATATTTTTTTTGTTTTCTGGCTATGCTATTGGTATTTTTAACTTCATTTTGAAGTTCAATTGGATTATTGATTAAAATAATGTTCTGGCTTATCAGTCTCTTACGTATTCTTCTTTTTTAATAATATATCTAGAGCTCTTCAAGATGGTTTGTTCTGAGAATGATACTTCCTTAAATATTTCAATACCTGTTGTGATGATTCCAAAATCAGCTGGAGATGCAATTAAAAAATCCATGAAAGAGAAACGTGGTAAGAACTTTATTTCATATGACACCTTTTTTTCCTTTTCTTTTTGTTCTTTAGATGCATCGGATCTATTTCCTAGATTGTTAGAAACAAGGATATCTTGCTCCAAAAGTGGTTCATGCTGATTTAGGACGGAATGCATTTAAGCCTCTAGATCTGATTGGGGATACTTGTTTGCAGGAATCATTAAACCTGCCAAATGAACCAGCTTTTGGTTAAGGCTTGGTCAATTTAGCGTAGAAATATGTCTAAACTATTGTTTGGCGCAGCTATAGAGAGAAGGGACATTTATTTTAAGGGAAAACTTTACAATCCTTTGATTAGGTGAATAAACTCTAAATGAATAGATTCATTACTGCCATTAGTTTGAGGTTTGTCGATTTGGGGTTATGGATGTCTTCTGCAATGTGCAGGTTTTGTGTTTTTTTACTTGCATGTTTTTATATGATTACGGATCGCTGTAAGCAAACTTAAAGCTTTACAGAATAATTATTATGGTACCATACCAAATCTTCAATGTTATATCCCTTATCCATATTCATTAAAATATAAGAATTTGTGGCTATCTATCTGCTTTTCGTGACTGTGAACATCAGGGTGATCTGTACTTGAGCTAATATAGTTCATTACTTTTTTTTTTTGGAATTTTCGAGCACACAATAACAACACTGGATATTTAAGAATTTGTTCATCCTGGATGCATACATTTGTTCTCTTATAATGATCCATATAAACTAAATCATGTTAATTTTCCAATGCAGTGGAATTTTTATTATATGCACCGAATCGTCCAATTGTTGACCTTTCAGTGATAGTTTTGTGGGCAATGGCTGTTGGCACAATTGTTACTGCTTCACTTTGGCAAGAGTTAGGCACTTCCGAGAATTCTGATGGGCGCTATAATGAATTATCTAAGGTTTATCATATCCTTTTCTCTATCTATTGTTATGAAGTTTATTGTTGTGTTCTTTGTTTATGTGTGCCTTATAGATGTTTGTTAACACCTGCTATATTAGGGAGTAATTGGTTCTGATTTCCATGAATGGCATATCCTCTGGGTTTTCCTAAAATTTGAGCAACTATTAGTATTACCATACGGATGACATTCACGACAATTGCATTTTCAAGATATTTGATTGGTGTTTATAACCAGTTTGAGTTGTTCAGGTGATTTGATTATCTTTATAACTGCTTTCTTTTCAAAGTAAGTTTATGGCGAGTCTAGCAGGCAGGCAGTATACAAATAAGATTTTTTCCCCTAATTTCTTTCTAGATGTTTTGTCTATTATCTGATCCATTGGTAGATAATTAGCATCCATATAGTTTATCATATCTATAAAATTCCAGTTTGATGAGTAGTACGGTGTTTCTTTCATTTTGCAAAAAATTACTAAATTCTTATTTTGGCACACTGGATCTCAGCGAGTGAGTGTCCTTTGAAAGGAATTTGGAAAATGCATATGCAATTGTTACTCATAATCGACACTTGTTGCATCTAATGCTCTCTTTAGAAGTTGCTACTCCAATTTGTCACGTGAAGAAACCTTACCAATTTTTATTCACTTCTCTCTTCCTTTCCTTAGTGTATCTGAGTTATTATTTTTCTTTCTGATTCTATCATTATAGCATCTGATTATTGAAAGGAAATTTAAATGATGTTTTTTTCTGCTGCTGTTGAGTAGGAATCTCGCAATGCTGGAACAGATAATGATGATGAGAAGGAAATCCTCGATATTAGTGCAAAAGGTGCTGTAGTTTTTGTGATAACAGCATCCACTTTTCTGTTGGTACTCTACTTTTTCATGTCCGCTTGGTTTGTCTGGTTGCTGATTGTGCTTTTCTGCATCGGTGGTGTTCAGGTAACACAGTTACTTTTTTGTTTGATGTTTTAGTTATCATGTATGTATGCTCAAATCTGCTTAGACATAGATGTAATTGTTTTTTTTCTTTTCTTTTTTGAACCTTTTGTAGCTGGTTGTTTACAAGATGGAAATGCAATTACAGAAAATATTAGCACATTTTAACATACAACCATTGACTATATATATATAGGGTAATTGTTCTATACACAAGCGCTTGTGGAAACTTTTTTACACAAGCGTCTTAGTTTTAGGGGTTAGGGACTCCGTTTAGGGTTTAAAATTTAGGGGTATAAGTGTAGTAGTTTTGAATTAAGGGATTGTTGATAGAATTTTGTGTTTAGGGTTAAAATTTAGGGTTTATAGGTTAAAACCTAAATCCCTACCCATATTACCCTAAAACTAAACCCTAACCCTAAATTCTAACCCTAAATCCTAAATTCTAAACATGAATCCTAAATTCTAAGCCTTTACACTAAAACCCCTAAACTTTAAACTCTAAACCCTAACCCTAAACCCTATAATTGAGGCGCTTGTGGAAACAAAAAATTTCCACCGCCAGTGTATAGGATATTAATCCATATATATATATATATATATATATATATAAGAAGTGGTTATTAAATGCATAACTGGATTGCTGTTCTGCCGCATTTATGTGCACTGCGTTGAAGCAACTATTTTCAGTTTTTCACCTCTTTTATTTTCATTTTCTTTTTTTATAAAAAATCTTTTTTTTTTCAAAAAAAAAAAACATTTCGCTGTGATATATTCTCTTATGACCTCTCTTTGTATATCTGCCTGAGGGTTTGTGTTTTTCCAGGGGATGCATAATTGCATTATGACGCCTATAACAAGGTATCCTTTTGTATTTGCTTGTATTTGCTGTATATCTCTCACAAAGCTGTTTTACATGATCTATTTTCCTTTTGTTCTTGTTTCTGATGTAAGTGTGTGCTAGCAGAAAATGCAGAAATTGTCTGCAGAAGACACTGAATTTGCCCCTCTTTGGGGATATTTCTGTTGTCTCATTTGTGGTTGCGCTATGCTGTTTGATATTTGCTGTTGTATGGGCTGTCAAACGGCGAGCATCATATTCATGGGTGGGCCAAGATATTCTTGTAAGTCTCCACATCGTCACTTTGCATTCCAGACTGATTATGGGTATTTTTAGGAATTGATCATACTTTCTAAGATGCAAATATTTAATACTCTCTGTAGCTGTAGTATCTTGACTTAATGATATTTTGAGCATGTGAAAGCTAATTTCAAGATGGTTGTATCAGATTGGCAATGAACTGATCCTATTGCAGGGAAACACGTGGTGTTTTGAGATTAAATTTTATGGGGAACGATGTTAAGAGGATTGAAATTATATACATATTACAAGGTTTGGAATAGGATTGAGATCCAGGTCGTAAAATCAGAGTTAGAAAATTGTTTAGAAGTGGTGTTACTGATGTGAACAGTATTGGCATAATCTGGTTTTAAAAGAAGTGTTATCTAGTATCTCAT
Source organism: Hibiscus trionum (assembly GCA_030270665.1). Taxonomy (NCBI): domain Eukaryota; kingdom Viridiplantae; phylum Streptophyta; class Magnoliopsida; order Malvales; family Malvaceae; genus Hibiscus; species Hibiscus trionum. The sequence continues at coordinate 7,120,778 of BSYR01000016.1, forward strand.
ATTTGAATTCCTATGATATCCATTGTTATTCCTTTTAATGTCGGTTGTTGTTTGTTTCACCTACTCATTTTTCTGTTGTTTTAAGTACCTTGAGGTTGGTATTAACTTTGATTGCTATTGTTTCTGCATGGAAGTTGGTTCCAATATTGTTCAGATGCCTTTTCTTTGCATTTGTTAACTACCTTTTTGTTTTTTCCCTAAAGGGTATCTGCTTGATGATAACAGCCTTACAGTTGGCTCGACTGCCTAATATCAAGGTACAGTTGTTTCATTTATCATGTATATCTTAAATATATTTCACTCCATGCCCTGATTATTCTTCATGGACCATTATCATGTCTATCTTAATTGTATTTCTCTCCATGCCCTGATCATTCTTCATGGACCAGGTTGCTACAGTGCTTCTCTGCTGTGCATTTGTTTATGACATCTTCTGGGTTTTCGTATCGCCACTTATATTCCATGAGAGTGTGATGATTGCAGTAAGTGTTTCATCCTTTTGGTTGTTGAACTGAAATTACTTAGCTTTGTGTTAATTACTATAACGTAATCAACTTAACTTTTGGTTGACTCCATTTAAAGTATTGACTCTTTGCATCTATTGGAACAACAACATAATTCTCATTACTCAATTCAGTACCATCGGTTATGAAAATTTGTTTATATGGAAAAGCCATGGTCTCTTGATTTCCTTGTGATTAGCCACTGCAGTAATACTTGTGGACATAAATGATAATAACATGATCAAGTATATGCTCTGATGAAACAAAGGTTGATTCTTTGCTTGGTCCTAAACTGTTTATTATTGTATTTTCTTTTGACCTTGTACTTGCCTCTCTTTTCTTTTTCATTTGAGATTTGTTTGGGGGATGGGGGTATTTGTAGAAACAGGATGTTTAGAGGCAGAGTTCAATGGGATACTCTGTTCCGTTTTACTTGATGTAGAATAACACAGGTATAAGGCCTTTTTATAGGCTAATTACAAAGAGTTATGTTCCAAATACACTACTCTAAATTGAATTTAAATTTAACCTAAGAGATAAAGATAAGAGATAAGAATCCTAGGATAAGGGATAAACAACTGTTATTTACAAAATTCAAACTTCTGTCTTAATCTTTCTTGTCAAATAACTATTTAACCTTTTGGTTAAGGCCCGGAAACAAGTTTTTAAACTCGCACATTCTTATGAAAGTTTGATGAAGTGTCATGTACTGAATTTGTATTATTTTAAACTCTTAACAGCTAGTACAAGGTACAAGAAGGCTTTGATACCTCATGTAAGAATCAATAGCGTTTTAGATGCCTCTGTCTATGAGGGGTTACTTCATATGTGAACTGGTTTGGCTGGTTGGTCGGTCCAACTGTGTGTGTAGAACTTGACACTAGTTTATACTTAAAGTAAAATGTAAAATCTTGCTTCTTACTCACTGTTCCATTTCAATAAAAGTGGTTTTGGCGTATGACCATACCCTAATTCATAAGCCAAGGTTGCCCTACATCTAGTCGACCACCCTAAAGACGTAATATATTGCGACTGTTCGGATGAACCTTGATCTCTTCCATTTTGCTCCTGTTAATAGGTGGCTCGAGGTGACAATAGTGGTGGAGAGTCAATTCCGATGCTTTTAAGAGTTCCACGAGTTTTTGATCCATGGGGTGGCTATGATATGATTGGATTCGGTGACATTCTCTTCCCTGGTTTGCTTGTTGCATTTGCTTTCAGGTACTCCATTCCTTTATCGTTTAGCTTCCATCATCTGATACCAAGATGCAAATATCTGGTTTCATAACTGTGACTGAACCGGGTGTTTGTCAATCTGCTTCAGTCAGTATTTGAATTGTTTTTAGTGTCAATTTTGGGTTTTATTGATGATATTGCGTACTAGTCATTGTGCTGTGCCCTCATTTATGAAGGGTTTCCATCTTTTCTTTGTTTTTGCGGGTTTAGATTATATTCCTTGTTTGGTTGTCTCAGATACGATAAAGCAAACAAGAATCGTCTTGCCAATGGGTACTTTCTGTGGTTGATAATTGGCTATGGATTTGGTAAGTGTTCATGCATCATAGTTTGTTAATACATACCCTATATATACACATACTATGTTATTCAGACTCCTGTGAGTGTTAGATGCGGATATATTCAACTCATTCTATGTTTTTCGATGTATTTGGAGTCTTTTAGACCTGAATATTGTATCGGACATGGGTAATTCAAGCAAAAGGAAGAGTTGGCGGACATAGATTTTCTTTTCCTACTGTCTAATGTTCCTTTATTATATACACACACTATGTCAGACCAACTCTTCCTAATGAAGTTCCACATATCGCAGGCCTCTTGTTAACATACCTAGCGTTATACCTAATGAACGGGCACGGTCAACCGGCACTCCTCTATCTTGTTCCTTGTACACTAGGTAACAAAGCTCTCGATTCCAACCGGACAGTAAAAGGCTCTCATATGCTTTCTCGTTTTTCCTCCTTTCCCTTTCTCCTCCCCTCATGCTTTTTCTCCTGTTTTGCAGGAGTTATGGTTATATTAGGTTTTGTAAGAGGAGAGCTAAAAGAGCTATGGAACTACGGCCCCGAGTCACCCTCTACCATGACGAATCTCACTGCCGAACCATGAAGCAGGTAATTTTTCGTATAAAAATCGAATTGCTGATCCTCAGAAGCTAATGGTGTATACGATGGAGTTGGTATCATCTTTGCAAGGACAGAGGACGAATTGCCATTGAAATATTTTTTTCCCTTAAAAATGTTCTGTACACTTAAGCTAACGTGTGTACTTTTCATTTTATTTTTGAAAAAAAAGGATCATATATAACCGATGGCATGTTGTTGTACAAAGTTGTGATAATAACAAAAAAGCAATAATTTATTGGATTAATATCCTATACACTGGCGGTGGAAAGTTTCCACAAGCGCTTTAGTTTTAGGGTATAGGGAGTTAGTTTAAGGTATAGAGTTTAGGGGTTTAGGTGTAGGGGTTTAGAATTTAGGGATAGTTGTTTCAATTTAAGGTTTAGGGTTATAATTTAGGGTCTATAAGTTAGGGTTTAGGGTTTAGTTTTTAGGGTAATATAGTGAGGATTTAGGTTTTAACTTATAAATCCTAAATTATAACCCTAAACCTATCCCTGCACTCAAACCCCTAAACCTTATACCCTAAATTAACTCTCTATACCCTAAAACTAAGGCGCTTGCGGAAATTTTCAGTTTCCACCGCCTGTATAAAATATTTATCCTAATTTATTTTAAGATTATTATGCTATACAGTAGCGGTGGAAACTAAAAAGTTTTTACAAGCGCCTTAGTTTTAAGGTTTAGAGGCTTAGTTTAGGATGTAGGGTTTATAGTTTTAGGTGTAGGGATTTAGAATTTAGGGATAGTGGTTAGAATTTAGTGTTTATGGTTAAAATTTAGGGTTTAGAAGTTATGGTTTAGTTTTTAGGGTAATATGGTGAGGATTTAGGTTTTAATTTATAAACTCAAAATTTTAATTATAAATTTCAACCACTATGCTAAATTCAAAACTCATACACTTAAACCCCTAAACCATACATTCTAAACTAAGTCCCTAAACCCTAAAATTAAAATGCTTGTAGAAATTTTTAGTTTCTATCGCCAATGTATCAAATAATTACCCTTTATTTTATGCCCCGTTCAATTATAATGTATATGAATTTGTTCCTCTTTTTGATTTCCTTGTCCACGCCCGGTTCTGGACGAAAGCCTGGTTTACTATTCAAAAGTTATAGATGTATTTATTAAAAAAAATTAGGGTAAATTACACCATGTACTACTAAACTATAGGCGTTAATTGTTTTTATTATTGAATTTTTAATTGGTTCAATTTTAACACTAAATTTTTATTTTTATTTTGAATATGCCATTCTATCGTTAACAGTTTAACAAGACAACATGATACATGGTGTGATGACTTGGATATTACACCAGAATAATATGATTTTGGCACAACTATTTTGATGTTAAACGACCCAAATAATATATATGTAAACTCTTAAACTTAACTTACATTTGAAATTAGTTCAATTTATTATATTATATAAATAATATTAATATATTTAAATAATTTTTAATATATTTACGTATTAATATATATAATATTATTACAAAAACTAAAAAACTAATTTTCAAAAAAAAACACTCATTTACAACAAATCTTAAAATTCACCAAAATTTTAATCTCTAAATTATTAATTTGTCCATTGTCGTCGCCAATCGTCACGTCGCCGCTCATCCTTCTATTGTAGGATTCTTTCATCAACTAACTCTTTCTTATTATCGAACGACGTGTCATTGACTGTCTAATATTGCTCAAAAGTTACAAATTACAAAATTGACGAACAACAAAATTGTGACACAGACAACAAACGGTGACAGGCAAACTACGAACGACATCCTATAACAAGATGAGACGACTTTAGTATGACTTATGACGTCGTGACGATTGATGGTTGTAGTGGGTGATTTGGGATTAAGGTTTGGTATATTTGGGTTTTTTTTTTTTAATTTTGAAAATTTTAAATTAGTTTTTATGATAATATATTATTTATATATAATTTTAATATTATTTATAACAAGTTTTTTGTTTATATTATTATTATTATTATTAGGATAAACTACACAAATATCATTGAACTTTAACATGTGTATCGAAAATACCATTGAATTATAAAACAATAATATTATACCACTAAATTTTATTTTACGATACTATTATACCATTGAACTTTGTTTTTGGCGTCAATCCAAGCACTCTGTCTTTAACTTGTAATGGTCTGTTGAATGCAAAGTAACGTCATTTTGGTATAGTTACTTTGATGCCTAAGATGGACCAAAATGATACCGGTTTATTAGAGAAAAATTAAGAAAATTTGAATCAAGAACCTCTTTGATGAACGATTGGATCCAAATCATTAGGACAATTTAAAAACTTGATATATATCCAACACAAATAGTATATAAATAAAATAACAGTTAATTGTTCAAAAAAAAAACAGTTGAACTTAATTTTATATATCACATGATATAATTTTATAAATATATTAGCTTTATAATAAATATTACTTAAAACTTATATTAAAAAACTAAAATATTATTTACAATATATATATATAAGGCTTAATGACTCCATTGCCCCCTAAACTATGCATTTTTTCTCAATTTGGCCCCTAAAATATTTTTCGGGACGTTTTACCCCTTTAATTAAAAACTGTGACCTCATATTGCCCCCTCCGTTAAAAAAAAATCTCACATGAGATTTTATTAAAAAAATAAGTTAACTTAAATAAAATGGGTGAATTGCACGTTAAGTATGCCAACTTTTATTTTTATTCATTTTAATCCCTTAACATTAAAATGAACAACAAAATCTCCTCTTCTGTTTCCATTGTCATCATTTCTCATCTCAAGTCTTAATTTCCTTCCCATTTTCTAAAAATGCACGGACACGTCAGCAAAACTATCGTTTCTTATTGGTAAAATAATCAATGGAGATACACATCTGCGTATGTTGAGTACATCCAATATGGATTATTACAAAATTATTTTACTAGCACTAAGAGTTTGTAAAAAAGAAAAAGGAAATTGTAGTAAATTAGGAAGTTATTTGAGAATTTCAAACTCACCAAACAGTGGCAGAACGGAAAGTCGTACTGGCCTTCACCATTTCTTCCCACAAACATTAGCATTTTCTTTTTCCTGCTTTTATATGTATCACAAGCCTGTTTCAACAAATAAGCAAGCAGTCTCAAACTAATTAACATCGCACGGCAAAATGTAGCATAAATTTGTCAACTAATTTACCTCGGGTCAGGGACGGAGCCAGAATTTGAGGTTTAGGGAGCAAACTATAAATGTTTGAAAGTGGGGGACAAGTTCATAAATAAATCAATTTTTAATAAAATTTAAATAGAGGATAAAGGTAAAAAAAAATTCTTCGGGGTGGGGGGCAAGGGGCGATTGCCCCTCCCCACCCCTTAATACCTTTGTGTCTGCCTCGTGTCACTATTATTTGGAGCAGCGGCAACAACCAGGTCGAACTTGGTAACAGAATTCTTTTATTTCACGTGTTAACTTAGTTGTATATTAGTTATTAATCTTGTAATTTAATCTTGATTAGTATTTAATCAAGATAATAGAGGCTTTAATAAACTAACGAAATACGCTGTGTTTTGTATTATTTTTCTAAATGAATAAACGGCTATTCTTTTCTCTTCAAGATTCTATTTCATCTTTCCCCAATTCTGAAACACTCAAACCCCGGAATTCAAGCTAGAATTCAAGAATCTAACATTGTATTAGTTGATTCTTTCGATACGCGTTATTCTGCTTCATCTCGTTTCTGAAATCTCGATCCTTCCGATGAGTTTTACGTACACCCCAATGAGAATCTGACGCTCGTTTTGACTTCCGTTTTGCTTACTGGAGGAAACTACTATTCTTGGGCAAGCTCGATGCGTATGGCGTTGATCTCCAAAAACAATTTTTAATTTGTTAATGGTTCGCTGAAGGAGCCCTATGAAGATGATGCAAGCTATTTCGCCTGGGTAAAGTGTAACAATCTTGTGCTTTCCTGACTTCAGAGAGCCATCAGTCCTGAAATCGCGCAATCTGTGTTGTGGTTCGAAACTGCCTATGAGCTTTGGGCGGATTTGCGTAATCGTTTCAGCCAAGGCGATCTCATGAGGGTTTTTGATCTTCAGCATGAGTTTTCCTCATTAAATCAGGGTATTAACTCTGTTACTACCTTTTACACTCAATTAAAAAGTGGTTTGGGATGAATTGTGCATACTGCGGCCTTTATCTTCGTGTTCTTGTGATGCTGTTAAATTTCAAAAACAAGATTTCGCACTTCGATTTCTTAGGGGTCGTAATGAGTCTTTTACTGTTTCTAAATCGTAAATTCTCATGATTAAACCGTTTCCTGAAATCTATGAAATATTCTTTATAATTGTTTAACATGAAAGGCATGTCTCTGTTATTGTTCCTTGTGATTCAAACATTTTTATTGTTGACAGAAACACAAATAAGTTTCAAAAGAAACCATCAATTCCTAGTAATGTTAGTCGTAGGCCTTTATTAACATTTTGTGGTCTTTATGGACATTCAATTGACAAATGCTACAAGAAATATGGATAACCTCCCTGGTTATAGGTCTAGGCCTTCAGTTAGTAAAGTTAATCTTGTAGGTCTTTCCAGTTATGAAAATTCCTCTCTTAGTAATTCTTTAGTTAAGAATGATATAAAGTCAGAAGAAAATTTTGCCTCCTTTACTAAAGAACAATATAAGAGATTAATTTCTTTGCTCCAAAAGAAGGGTGTTTCCAATCAGAATTCAACCAGTGTTCATCAGTCAACTGTGAATGTTTTGTCTTCTAACTTTGCATCTGCATCACCTCCCAGTGATGATTCAGGTATGGTTCTGACATGTTCTCTTGCATCTGCATCAATTAGTACCTCCTGGATCATTGATTCAGGAGCTACAGATCACATTTCTAATACTTTGCCTATATTTAGTTGTTATTCTATCATTAAAGATAAATTTGTTAAATTGCCAAATAGTAGTTTAGTTCAAGTGTTACATATAAGAGATATTTGTCATTCAAATGGTTTGGTTTTGAAAGGTGTCATTCACATTCTATTTTTTTGGATTCAATCTAATTTCTGTAAGCAAGTTAACATTGAATACAAAAGTTTCTGTTATTTTTTTTAATATTAAGTGTTTGATACATGATGTTCTCTCCTTGAAGATGATTGGTACAACTAGCATAAATGAGGAGTTTATATCAGCTTTTGAATTCTGCTCATGCTGGTTTTAATATCTGTATTGTGTCATCATCTACTTCTTTACATATTTGGCATGCTAGACTAGGTCATCCATCTAGTCGAAGGATGTTTTTTTTAAATTAAATAAGAAAATTTCATCTGGTAATGTTTTTCAGTGTGATGTTTGTCATTTAGCAAAGCATAAACATTTGTCTTTTTCTGTTAGTGATTCTGTTTTCATATATCTTTTTGACATTATACATATAGATGTGTGGAGACCTTTTCCTGTTAAAAGTATATATGACCACATTTATTTTTTTACTATTGTTGAAGATAAAAGTAGATATGTATGAATTTTTCCTATGATTGCTAAATCTGAAGTTAAAAAAATTAGTTGTTTTTTGCAGTTTTGTTGAAACTCAGTTTTCCAAAAGAATTAAGTGTTTTAAATCTGACAATGCACATAAATTTAAGATGGATGATTTTTTTAAAGATAAGGGAATTGTTCATCAAACATCATGTGTCTACACTCCACAACAAAATAGTGCTGTGGAGAGAAAGCATCAACATTTACTTGTTGTTGCAAGGTCATTAAAGATACATGCTTGTTTGCCTTTAAATTTTTAGATTGACTGTATTTTACATGCTAGTTTTCTAATTAATCTGACTCCTACCCATGTGTTAGATAACAAAACACCTTATGAGATTCTCTATGACAAACTGCCTAATTTCGATAATCTTAAAATTTATGGTTGTTTATCATATGCTTCTTATTTGCCTAAGTCTGTCACTAAAATGCACCCAAATACTGTTAAATGTATCTTTCTTGGTTTCCCTCAGAACATAAAAGGTTACAAATTATATAATTTAGAAACTAAGGTTGTCTTTGTCTCCATGGATGTTACTTTCAATGAATTTGTTTATCCTTTTTCAAAATCTTCTACTTCTGATTTTGTGTTACCAAATTGTGATTCTTTTTTACCTTTGTATGATAATATAACTTCTATTTAAAGAAATCAGAATCCTATTCCTTCTCATCCTGATCATAATAATGTTCCCTCTAATTCTGATATAAAGGGTAATAATCTTTCTGATCAGAATCAGAATGTTGTTCAAAATGTTCTTTATTTGTCTGTTAGACCATCCAGACAAAATTAAGCTTCCACAAAAGTTTTAAGTTTTTCAGGTAATTTTTCTTAAACCTCGAACTTCTTCTCATTTTGTTACTAATGTTCTGTCTTATCAAAATATTTTTTTCTTAGCATCAATCTTATGTTAATAATGTTAATATTTTATCTGCACCTCGAACATATAAACAAGCTGTAAATCATGAATGCTGGAGAAATATTATGAAAGAAGAGATTTTAGCCTTAGAATCCAATCATACTTGGAATTTAATACCTTTACCCCCTAACAAGAAAATAATTGGCTGCAAATGAGTCTTTAAAACTAAGTTAAAATCAGATGGCACTCTAGATAGATATAAAGCTAGATTAGTGGCTAAGGGATACACTCAACAGTCTGGGGTTGATTTCCTAAGTACTTTTAGTCATGTTGCTAAGATGACTACCATTAGGACTCTAATTATTCTTGTTGCCTCAAAGAACTAAAAATTACAACAATTAGATGTCAGTAATGCTTTTCTTCATGGCTCTTTGCATGAAGAAGTATATATGGATATGCCCCCTGAATTTTTCGTTAATAATGATTCTGGTCTTGTTTGTAAATTAAACAAAAGTCTATATGGTTTAAAACAGGCTAGTAGACAGTGGAATGAAAAATTGACCACTACTTTATTTGAATAAGGTTTTAAACAATCAGCTGCTGACACTAGTTTGTTTACCAAAAGATTAGATGAAAATTTCATTATATTAGTTGTGTATGTGGATGATATAGTTCTAACTAGTCCAAGTCTAGAACAAATAGATTCTATCAAAACCTTCTTGCATAACACTTTCAGGATTAAAGATTTAGATAATTTGAAGTATTTTTTAGGCTTTGAGATAGCTAGGACAATTTCTAGAATTAATGTTTGTCAAAGAAAATATACTTTAGAGCTTCTTAAAGAAACTGATTTTTTAGAGTCAAATCTTGTTTCAACTCCAATTGTAGTAAGTAGAGGAACAAAGAGATTGTCTAAAACTGATGGAATCCCTTTAAAAGATGTTAAGACTTATAGAAGGTTAATTGGGAAACTTTTATATATGACAAATACTAAGCTTGACATTATTTTTTCTGTTCAGTAACTTTTCTAATTTTTCTTTTGTCCTACTACCACTCACTTAGTGGCTGCTCATAGGATCTTAAGATACTTAAAGAGTACATCTGGTCAAGGTCTATTTTTTGCTGTAGATAATGACCTTAAATTGCAAGCCTTTTCTGATTCTGATTGGGCTTCTTGAGATGCCCAGATTTTAAGAAATCCATTACTGGATTTTGTATATTTTTAGGCTCTTCCCTTATTTTCTGGAAATCTAAAAAACAACAAACTATTTTTCGTTTTTCTAATGAGGCTGAGTATCGTGCTTTGGCCTCTGTTACTTGTGAGTTTCAATGGATTTTTTATTTACTCCAAAATTTTCATATACCCTTTCAGCCTGCAAATCTATTTTGTGACAATCTCTCTGTTATTCAGATTGCAGAAAACCATGTGCATCACGAACGCACGAAACACATTGAAATTGATTGTCATTTAATACGGGAGAAGATTCATCAACGACTTATTACGCTGCTGCCCGTCACTATTCAACATCAGCTTGCGGATTGCCTAACTAAAACCATGCCTAGTTTTTCATTTAATTCTCTAATTTTCAAGTTGGGCGTACATAACATATACGCTCTAACTTGAGGGGGCTAACAGAATTCTTTTATTCCACGTGTTAGCTTAGTTGTATATTAGTTGTTAATTTTGTAATTTAATCTTGATTAATATTTAATCAAGATAACAGAGGCTTTAATAAACTAACGAAATACGCTGCCTTTTGTATTGTTTTACTAAATGAATAAACGACTATTCTTTTCTCTTCAAGATTCTATTTCATCTTTCCCCAATTCTGAAACACTCGAACCCCAGAATTCAAGCTAGAATTCAAGAATCTAACATTTGGTTTAATTAATCGAAGCCTGTACAATTCTCCGGGATAACCATGAAGGGAACCCGTTTTTGGAGCCTCCGATTTGGATCTGTTGACGCCAGGGAGTCAGGGACTTTGTTGAGCATGACGAGAGAGTTGCTGACGTGGTGGCTGATATTGTGAAGACCCTTTTTGATAATGTTCCTAATATTTCCTTTGCTACGCCAACTCTAAGCTCCTCCAGGGTGTCCTCAAAGAGCTCAAGCCAATCCTTAATAGCCGCCTCTTCCAACGCCTTGTAGCTTTTGAGCTTCTTTTCGATGCTGGTGCAGTTTTGAGTCAGCTTATTTTAATGTTAAGGGACTAAAATTAACCCAAAAAAAAATCAAATCCGGCATACCTAACGTCCAATTCACCCTTTTATTTAAGTCAGGTTAATAAAACGATACGTGATTGGCCCGTGAATTTTTTTTAACTGAGGTTAACGGAGGGGGCATATGATGTTATAATTTTTAGTTAAAGGGGTAAAATGTCCCGAAAAATACTTTAGAGGTCAATACGAAAAAAATATATAGTTTAGGTGGCAATTAAGTCATTAAGCCTATATATAACTGATATGTATTAGAGACCTTTTAGAATGAATTAGGAATCGCACCAGGATTGTCCATTTTCTAACCCTATGCAGCTTGACAGAGTAATTTATCAATCTTAATTCATAAATGAGAATCCTGGTGTAATATTCCTAATTCATTTTTAAAGGTCTCTAATACATATCACTTGATTGCCAAGAACTGCAATCATTTTGTACTGATATTTGTAAGAAGCTGAATGGAAAATGAATCCTAGACGGGTATTTTACTCATAGAGGGAGGGGGCAGGGGTAGGTTAGATAACACTTAAATAAACATGTTTACGAATACTTAAATAAAATAATATAATTATCTTTAAAAATAAGTAAATGAACACAAAAATAATATTAAAAATTTTAACGAACGCGAACCGAACATGAACACTTTTAAAAATAAACAAATGGACACGAGCATAGTCTTATTCGTTCAAGCCCGATTTATTTATTTTTTATTTTTTTACTTAATTTTAATTTAATAACTTTGGATGTTTAACAAGAATATTATGTCCATGTTGTTAGAACCAAAACATAATAGATACGAAATCTAAACCTAGTATCTATCATGTCAAATCATCAAGAATAATAAACTGAATAAACCGAATGCGGAAGTGTACCTGAATTCATTGATAGATTGAACATCTTGAATCTTGATGTCGAAATCTCAAATCTTTGGTATTGATCTTCCAAGAAGATAGATTATCTCTTGAAGTAAAACTCTCTGACGGGGAAGGAGAGAAAAACAAGTTAACCTATTTCTTGGGGACCACTATCTCTTTATATAGTTGATTATTAAATCAACTATTAAATATTTATAACTTGTCCCCTCATTGAATTATAAATATATCTTATGGTATCTACACTTTTATTTCCATGACACTTTAATACCTATGACACACCTAACATAATTGGTCACTTAATTTTGTATCATACTTTATAATAGCAACATACATTTTACATATATGCCCACAATTGCGGATTTTAATCCAACAATCTCCCACTTGGGCAACATATGTTTCCTGATAAATGTACAACCTTATGAGCTCAAAATTTTGCTATTATATAATAGGTATTCTATAACAATCTCGTCCATCAACTATATTCATATAGGATCAAAGCGGTCTTCGTCATATCAATCATGACTGGACCCATCAATGGTCACATATACAAATATAATCAAATGACATAGATCAATCATGGATGCGTAGCATGGAAAATTACATGAAATGTGAACCGAACATGTCTATTTTCAACTGGTCCTCCTAAACCTTAGTGAGATCAACTTTACTGAATTCAGAGTGTGCATAAACTAAAAGAACTTTATTTCTGCAGAAAATAATCTGAAAATATCCTTAAACTGAAGTAACCGAAATTGTGTCTAAAACGAATGAGCATTTTTCAAAATTACAAACTCCCACTAAAACTGAATATCCTTAAATAACATTACACCAACATGAGTAGTGTGCTCATGAAAGACCTAGGGTGGCAGTTTCTTAATATGCGCGCAATTATGGAGTTTGTACCAACATGCTCTATAGACACACAACCACTCTGATTTTTTTTAACAACTAGGAACTTAATATTTATGTGCTTCAAATTTGAAGTGTTCCTATTGTTTATAGAATAAATGAATGCATATTTATTGTCACAAAATAACTATAGTGGTCTTTATGTTCAATCTATAATTAGCAGCCCATGTGACAAAATTCTTTTGCATCAATATTCTAATAGAATCGGAGTCTGTAAACTTAATGATCTCTAACTTACCAGAACTCCGACATGTGAGCAAGTAATTTTTGTTCTCTTAAGATATCTCATAACCCTATTGATGCTATCCAATAGTTCGTACTAGATTTTCTTAAATATCTGTCTAACATTTCAACAATGTACGCAATATCCAAACACATACATACTTGAACATTAATTAGATTCTCAATAGCTTATGTATAAAGAATCTTTTGAATTTTTTTAAATTTCAAGGTTACTTTTAGGGCATTGAGTAAGACTAAATTTGTCTTTCTTAGCAATGTGAGTATCACTAGATTTTACTCTCACTGAACTTGTAGTATATACAATTGTCAACCAAATTTATCTCAAAACCGAATGAGATAATCAATATGAAATTTATAATTTCATTAATGATGGTCCGACTTAAGCTCATAGATGAATTTCTTTAATTTACATATAATTGATTTTGTATCATTAGACACAAATCTATGATTGTACCATATAATTTATTTCTTAAATGTCGCCATTGAAAAACACAAGTTTAACATCCATCTTATGTAGCTCAAGATTAAAATAAGCAACAAGTGTAATAATTATCTTGAAAGAGTCTTTCAATAATGTATTCTTTTAGAGTATATCCTTTAGATACAAGATGTGCTTTATACTTATCCACATTACCATTTGCATCCCTCTTGGTTTTAAATATCCATTTACAACCAATTAGTTTGCACCTTCAGGTAATAAGACAAGTTCATAAACTTTATTGTCTTGCATAAAATCATACTTTTCTTGAATGAAATCAATCCACTTTTGAGAGTTAAAACTTTTATGGTCTGGTAAAAAAATGATTGAACATTTTCTATCATTCCATTGTTACCTTATTTTCTTGAAGAAATACAACATACTAATCCGGAATAGTATTTCATCTTCCTCTCGTGGACCTCTTTAATGACACTTGTTTTTTTAGGGTTGTTGAGTTTGTTCTTCTGAAACAATTACCTTATCTTGAATAAAAGTTGTTCAACATTATTTTGCTGAGGTACTTGATTCACTTCTTGATTAATAATAGGTGTGAAAACCTTAACATCATCAAAAGTGATAGTATGAATTAAATTATAATTCAATTTCTCCTCAATAACAATGCATCTAACCTTATTTTTCCCTCCAAACTCAACATCCTAAAAAAATTATAAATCTCTCCTTAAAATAATCTTAATTGTGGGATCATAAAATTTACGGTTCATGGATCACTCAAAATAACTGAAGTAGTTGCTCGCTTTTAAACTTGAATTACTTCACATGTGTCCTAACTTGTTACAAAAGAAATCAACCTTTTTGTAATTTATTGTTGTTTCTTTTGAGTGGGACCCTTAGTAACTTTATTCTAATATTTTCTTTTATTGCCCTTATTCTTAGAGACACTAACTAAATGAACACTAATTAAATTAATACTTTTACACTTATAATGCTTCAACTTTTCTTCCTCTAGAACATAATGAGAAATGAGCCCAAACAGAGTCTATTTCTCCCTTTAAAAATTGTAACTTGAATTGGTTAAACTGTATAAGAAACAGTGCCAGAAACATAAGAACAAACAATTGTTAGAAAGTTCGATCTTATGTGCTTTAAATTTTGAAGCAATACAAAGAATTTTTATAATCTACTCTCTCATATTTCCTTGACCCTTATACTTCATAGACATCAAAGAAAACATAAGTGATGTCATCTTAACTTTAATGTTTTGGGTAAAACATTTCTTAATTTCGTCAAGGAAACCCTTAATATGAATAATTTCTTTAGATTTGTGCTCCTAAAGACATCTAGAATGTTGTGTTTTATGATCATTAGACTCATACTATTCGAGCGATCTCACCTCTCAAAATACCTTTTATGAGTGCTTACCGCAGTGAGAGGTGCAAGTTGTTCATTCCTTAGTACAAAGTCTATGTTCATACATCAGAATACTATATGTAAGTGTCTTTTCTATTCCTTGAAATTAGTTTCACTAAACATGAGTATAGAATGTATTTAACAGATATTGTGACAACAAAAATAAATTACCTAAATATAGAACAAAAATAAATAAATAAAATAGAAACAAGCTCACATAAATATTCATAAGTAAACAAATAAATTCAAAATAATGACTAGTTCCCCTCAAGATACCAAGCACAACATTAATATCAAGTCTTTGGACAGTAATAATTACATGTGCAACTATGGTAATAAACATGTGATAATTATTCAGTTTTATATGTGAGCAATAAATCGGCCCAAAGGAAGATTTCTGTTTGACATGTTCTTATTATCAATGTTTGATTACTATACCAGGATATCACTTACAAGTTAATATTTTGTCCAAAGATGAAATATTAATAGAGTGTCCGGTATCTTGATATGAGGTTTACCTTTATTCAAATTTACTATTATTTTGGTTATCTTTTAAGTTTATTGAAAGATAAAATTAAGACAAATATTTTGAAACAATTAAATTCATATTTTGGCTTCAGATGTCTAGTATTTTAATGGTTTAATTGAAACATTAAGTCACCAAAGTGACCTCTATTGTGAAAATTATTTTATTTTAAAATATATACAATAAATATACCAATATCCAAATTTAATTTTTTTTTGTAACAGTCAAAACTAAAATTTCTGATAACACTTAAGTTTCCGAAATAACCCAAAATAAGGTTGTCTGAATGTGGCTATCAGAACTCGAAAAAAAAACTCAATCTTTGATTGTTCCTTAAAAGAAATGTCGCAAATCTTAAACATACATTTACCAAAATCAAAGTCGAATTCAAGACAATAAATCTTAACTAAAAATCAAAATCAGAAGTATCATATAAATAAAATTATTATACAGTGATCACATGAAACCTTAAAATATCCATAATAATCTAATGATCAAATTGATTTTTTTTAATCAAACTGAAACGAATATACATCAATACCAAATGCAAATATGTATTTTCGTAGATAACATTAACGTCATAATTAAGCATAATGTCAAACAAATTTAAGGTAAAGGTTCTGTACAAAACTAAACATGATTCAACAAAATTCAACCATAATTTATTAGACATAAACCGAATATAAAGCTTCGAGAGCTAACCTGATTATAAAATTTCCAAGTCACGATAAATTTACCACGACAAAGCTCAAGTCAACTTTATTTATCTTTAAAATTAATAACGATCAAAACTAAATGTTTGATCAACCAAATGCGAACAGAATCATACAGACTTTAGGGGGTAAGTATCTTGCTATTTATTATCCTTATCAAATATAATATTCTATAATCCAATAATCAATGACAATAAACATTACTGGATTCTCCAACTTTAATCGCTAAATGAAGACTGAAACAGAAGTTGCATTTGATTAAACATCCAAGATTAAAATTAATAAAATAATATTCTATAATCCATTAACATATTACATACGTGCGCCAATACCTATTTGTTACGCATGCAAACATGAAATTATTACAAGTCCCGTTAAGCAAATTCTGGAGATATTTTTAATGTATAAAACATCAAGGAAATTGCCCTAATTCCATGATAGTTCAATATTATATTTCTCTCAAATCGAATCTTTAGAAGCAAAGCATAACGAGATCTAATCGCATAAGTTTTAAAAAAAACACGTAATAATAATGATTGCAGTAAACCCTAGATAATTGGATTCACAAATATTTAAACATAAATTTTCAATCTCAATCTGTAATCCAAATACCAAATCAATATATTGAATTCGTAAAATCATTTGTACGAATCAATCCAAAATTATAAAAAAATCAATTCTTAATAATTCAACGAGGCTCTGATACCACTTGTTAGAACCAAAATATAATAGATACGAAATCTAAATTCAGTATCTATCATGTCAAATCATCAAGAATAATAAACTGAATAAACCGAATACGGAAGCGTACCTGAATTCATTGGTAGATTGAACATCTTGAATCTTGATGTCGAAATCCCAAATCTTTGGTACTGATCTTCCAAGAAGATAGGTTATCTCTTGAAGTAAAACTCTCTGACGGGGAAGGAGAGAAAAACAAGTTAACCTATTTCTTGGGACCACTACCTCTTTATATAGTTGATTATTAAATCAAATATTAAATATTTATAACTTTGCCCCTCATTTAATTATAAATATATCTTATGGTATCTACACTTTTATTTCCATGACACTTTAATACTTATGACACGCCTAACATAATTGGTCACTTAATTTTGTGTCATACTTTATAATAGCAACATACATTTTACATATATGCCCACAATTGCGGATTTTAATCCAACACATGTTTGGCAATTAACTGATAACGGATTACATTAGTTGATAGCTGATTTGACTAACGGATTGTATTAACTTATTGTATAAAAATGTTTGGTAAAATTAATTGGTAGTCGATAGCTGAACTAAAATGTAGGTTGGATATTTTTTGTTATTATGTCATGTTAGTTTTTTTTTTTGAAAGATGTTATGTCATGCTAGTTTAATTTTTAGTTTAACTTTTTTTTATATTTTTATGTGTACTTTTTTTTCTCCTACTATGATTAGGGGATTTTTAATAAGTCATATAGAAATATTATTTTAATGATTTTATCTACAATGAAATCATGCAATAATAATAATAAGAATAATAACAACAACAACAACAACAACAACAATAATAATAATAATAATAATGTTGTAAAAAACGAGGCAGATCGCGAACTACTCGAGTCTGACTCGATCAATACTTGACTCAATTGGACTCGACTCGAACTCGGCTCGAATTCTTAACGACCCGAGTCGAGTCGAGCTCAACATTCTCAAGCTTGAGTCAAGCTCGAACTCGACTCGGCTCGTTTACACCCCTAGATTGGGATATTACATATTATTTTTTTAAAAATATATATTATCTATTTTTGGTTTAACAATATTATGACGGCTCCTATTTTATCGGACGGGGAGAGACCTAACGGGGAAAACCCTAGCTTAGGGGGTTTTACGTTCTCAGGGGGCCAGCCGCCGGAAGGAGGGTTGTCGTTGGTGGTGGCCCCGCCTCCATCGGGTGGTCCGGAAACCAAACAGGTAGGGACGGACTTGGGTGATGAGCGGACGGTGCCTATGGAGGTGGCTGGTTCGGATGGCATGGAGGCTGGTTGTGTTGTGGGGAAAGGCTTGCCGACTGTTAGGACGCCAGGGGTGGCTGCAGTTGACGTTCAGTTAGGGGCAGCTTCGTCGGGTCTGAGCAAAGGGTCATACGCGGATATGGTGGTGCGGTCGGACAGCGGCGGTGGAAGGCATAAGCCCGGAGTGGCCACGGATGGGGTTCAAGTGCTGGAGTCAGATTTTTTGATTGATTGCAGCGGAGCGTATCCGAAAATTAGGTTTTCTGAGCGGGTGCATGCATCGATCGATGATAGTATGAAGCGGGCAGTGATCGTTCGTCTCCTTGGGCGTAGCATTGGTTTTAGGACGTTATTATCCTGGATTCCTGGCCTTTGGGCACCAACAGGTAATTACCAAGTCGTTGACTTAGATAACAACTATTTCCTTGTGAATTTTGATTTGATGGAGGATTATACGAGGGTGCTATCGGCTGGTCCTTGGACGATATACGGTAGCTATTTAACAGTGCAACCGTGGTCGCGATCCTTC
Source organism: Hibiscus trionum (assembly GCA_030270665.1). Taxonomy (NCBI): domain Eukaryota; kingdom Viridiplantae; phylum Streptophyta; class Magnoliopsida; order Malvales; family Malvaceae; genus Hibiscus; species Hibiscus trionum. Next base: position 7,139,658 of record BSYR01000016.1, read on the forward strand.
TCGACATCGCAGAAGCATCCTTCGCAAGTTATGGTTTGGATACGCTTATCGGGTCTTCCATAACGGTACTATACCAAGGCGTTGTTTAAGCTGATTGGAAGTATTATTGGTACTGTCGTCCGCATCGACTACAATACGACGACAGCTGAGAGGGGTAAGTTTGCGAGACTTGCGGTGTTGGTGGACCTCAATAAGCCGTTGTTACCGTGTATTGGTATCGACGGATTCACGCAGAAACTAGAGTATGAGGGGTTGCATCATATTTGTTTCAAATGTGGTATATATGGGCACTTGTCGGATGGATGTGGTATGAATGGCAATGCTGAATCGGACAATGGGAGTATGGTTGTTGAACAGCCGAGTGAGGGGACGATGGAACCGGAGACTACCTCAGATAATATGTATGGACCGTGGATGGTGGTTGATGCTAGGAAAAGAAGGCCGCGAAAGGTGGTGGAACAGCAGCATCATGCGGATAGCATGCATGGGGCCGGAGGATTGAGGTTTGGTGTGCTAGGAGAGGATGATAGCGCGAAGGAGGGGGCTGGTGCGGATGTGCAGGGGGAGTGCCGCAAGGGGTGCGGGAGGTGCAGCATGATGACGGGCTGGGAATCCACGGTGCAAAGGAGAGGGGTACGTTTGTGCAGCGGCCTCATGGCAAGGGGGTTGTGATTGCAGCAAATGAGAACGCTGCGGGGAATGGTAAGGCTGGCATGAAGAAGAGCGGTGCACCGTCCAGTGTAGGGCGAAGCCCGTTAGTGGATGTTTCGAACTTGAAAGCGAAACATTGTGAGGGCACTAAGGTGGTCTCGATGGCACCTAATTTGGAAGTGCAAGTGCAAGCCCACAAGCCGAGCATTGTCACCGAAACTCATAGAGCGGTTATTATTGCGGAAGGTGATACGACTAAGGGTGGGGTGAGCGGTGAGCGGAAGGATGCTAGTCGAGGGAGGAGTCTTTTGCCGGTAAAGGCTGCACTTAAGAAGTCTTCGAAGCAGTCGAAGCGTGGTCATGTGATGCGCACACCGGTAAAGTCAATTTTGGCGGAGTGGGTCCAATCTTTTTCGGGTAAGCTGCAGGATTTGCATGATCATGCTGTTTTGAATGCAACAGGGGCGACAAGCGGAGATGGGACCATTCACGCGAATAGTTTAGAGTCGAATCCCATGGGTCCAAGCTTGGTTGCAGGAGCGGGGGAAAGTGAGGTGGCCGTTGATGGGGTTGGCAAAGAGAATATTGTTACGTCATGCTAAGGTCCTTTTTTCTCCCTTTGTTAGTTTTTTTAATGATTAAGTTAATGTTTTGGAACGTTCAGGGTGCGGCGAGCCTGGAATTTCGCCGTCATTTTCGCGATTTTGTGCGGAAGCATGATCCTAGGGTAGTTTGTCTTGTTGAGCCAAGGATTAGTCGTGTTCAGGCGGATATGGTTATTCGCAGGTTAGGTTTTGGGAATTCTTTTCGTGTGGAATGTCGGGGCTTTAGTGGTGGTGTTTGGGTCCTTTGGCGTGAGGATGTTCAGGTTGAGATTTTAGTGGTGGCGAATCAATTCGTGCATGGGAAATTCTTTGATGATTCCGTTAATAAATGGGTTCTTTTTACGGCTGTTTACGCTTCCCCGACGGCAGCAACGCAGAGGTTAGTGTGGGATCATTTGCTCAGTCTTCGACCAAATGGGAATCAGGCGTGGGTGTTAGGAGGTGATTTCAATTGTATCCTCCGTGACGAGGAATGTTATGGTAGCAGATCGGGGCTATCTGGTGTTAGCTCGCTTTTTCAGGAGTTTGTTTTTACGGCAGGCTTGTTTGAGGTTGATTATAGAGGCGACGAATTTACTTGGAGACGTGGGAGATTATTCAAACGCCTCGATAGGTGTTTGGTGAATGGAGCTTGGCAGAATCTTTTTCCGCATAGCCTAGTGTTACACCTTGACCGTTTGGGGTCAGATCACTGTCCGCTTATCCTTGATAGGGAAACTCATACTAGTGCTGATGATGTTAGACCGTTCCTCTTCATTGCAGCTTGGCAGGACCATCCTGAGTTTGCTAACTTGTTAAGGGATAGTTGGAGGCCGGTGGATTCGGTTGATCACAATATTGCTAGGCTTAAGACCAATGTGGAAAGTTGGAATGTCGAGGTGTTTGGGCATATTGGTAAACGGAAGAGGAAGCTGTTGGCACGCCTAAGAGGTATTGATAGGGCTCTCAGGCGTAACTATTCGGCATCGTTGGTGGAGTTAGAGAAGTCTCTTCGGGCAGAGCTTGATATTGTTTTAGAGCAGGAGGAGAGCCTTTGGTTCCAAAAGTCGAGATGTCGGTGGTTCATGCAGGGCGATAGGAATACCAAGTACTTCCATGCCTCCACGGTTAGCCGGAGGAAGCGGAATTTGATCACTCGGTTGCGGGATGGTAATGGTCGGTGGTTAGACTCTCAGGTTGAGCTTCGGAGGCATGCTGTTGACTTCTATAGCAGTCTTTTTACTAGCGAAAATACAGATGTGTCGCAGTGTTCCATTCACGGTAAATATCCTAGCCTTTCTAGTTCTGCTATTGATTTATTTGATAGCCCTGTATCTGTAGATGAGGTTCGCAGGGCGGTGTTCCAGATGGATGCGCTTAAAGCTCCTGGTAGAGATGGGTTTCAGGCTTTATTTTATCAGCGGAACTGGGAAATTGTTGGGCCGGATGTGTGTCGTTTGGTACAGGATATTTTTGAGGGGGGCCCTTTTCCGAATAGTTTGAATGATACTATGTTGGTTTTGATTCCGAAGGTAAAATCGCCTGAGAATATGTCACAATTTAGGCCTATCAGCCTTTTCCAGGTCTTGTACAAAATTGTGACTAAAGTGATTGTGAATAGAATTAAGCCTTTTATCCCAGAGTGGGTAAAGGACAATCAGACGAGCTTCGTTCCTAGACGACTTATCTCGGATAACATTATCATTGCCCAGGAGGTGGTTCATTCTATGCGACGCAAGACAGGTGCTAAGGGGTGGATGGCGGTGAAAATTGATCTGGAAAAGGCGTATGATCGTCTTGAGTGGAACTTTATAGCGGATACGCTTTGTGATATTGGGCTACCAAGGAAGATACGTGATTTGATTATGCATTGTGTGTCGTCTGTATCGACAAGTATTTTGTGGAACGGGGCGTAGACAGAGCAGTTTCGACCGTCTAGGGGAATCAGGCAAGGCGATCCGCTATCGCCGTATCTTTTTGTCCTCTGTATGGAGCGGCTTGGTCATCTTATTGAGCACAGGTTATCACAGGGGGCATGGAAGGGGTTTCGGGTGTCGAGACAATGCCCGATTATTTCTCACCTCATGTTTGCAGATGATATGGTTTTGTTTGCGGAGGCCTCGATGGAGCAAGTTGGGGTGATCCACTCGGTGTTAGCTGAGTTTTGCAGTGCTTCAGGAATGAAAGTGAGTGTGGCAAAAACGAATGTTTTCTTTTCCAAGAATGTTCCAAGCTCGCTCCGTAGTTCGATTTGCATGGTGTGTGGTTTTATGGAAGTTCAGAATTTAGGTAGATATTTGGGGGTGCCTATGCTACATCAGAGGGTTACCAATGAAACGTATGGATTTTTAATTGAGAAGGTCAGGGATCGTTTGAATGGGTGGAAGGCGAGATACTTATCGTTTGCTGGGCGCATCGTCTTGGCCAAATCAGTGCTTTCGGCGATTCCTTTCTATTGCATGCAGACGACTAAGATTCCCAAGGGGGTATGCGATAAAATTGAGGGAATTATACGTGCGTTTATTTGGGGTAACTCGACGTTGAAACGGGCGGTTCACCTTGTAAAATGGGAGGAGGTTGTATCGCCTATTGTTAGGGGTGACCTTGGGTTTAAATTCTTGGACCAACAAAATGACGCTTTTCTTATGAAGGTGGCCTATAACATTGTGGCGAAAACGGACCAGCTTTGGGTACGTTTTTTGCGAGCCAAGTATAAATGTTATGACCGTATTCCGGCTACTATTTTTAAGAATAATTGCTCGGTTCTTTGGAGAGGGGTGTGTGCGGTTTGGGAAGTTGTTAGGGAAGGAATTGTATGGAATTTTGGTGATGGTGCGACGGTGGACTTTTGGAAGGACAATTGGCTGGCGGATATTGGCCCTCTTAGTTCTTGTTGCACGCGGGCTACGGTGGATTTGGCCCCTACACTGGTCAAAGATATGGTTGATGGTGGAGGAAACTGGACTTGGGAAGTTTTCCGAGATGTTTTACCCGTGCACGTGTTAGAGCACATAGCTGCGATAAAGCCGCCTGCAGCCTTGAATGGCCCTGATTGGCCGGGGTGGAAGTGGAGCAGAACGCGAACATTCACTGTGCGGTCTGCATACGACGCGCGATCGCAGCAAGTTGTTGAGGCGGAGGATGGTCTGTGGAAGGCGATACACGCGTTTAAAGGGTTGCCGCGAATAAAGGCTTTTCTCTTGCTTATTGGGAAGGGTCGAATCTTAACGAATGACGAAAGGGCCCGACGACATTTAACGGACTCGGCTACATGTGCGGTATGTGGGGCGACTTGTGAAGATATTGATCACATTCTTCGCCACTGTACCACGGCAGTTTCGACATGGACAAACTTGATCAAACCGCAATGCTTGGCGAGGTTCTTGGCGCTGCCCTTGAAGAATTGGTTGAAACAGAACCTGCTGTCGGGTGTTGGTTTTGCGAGGGATGCATCCGATTGGGGTGTGCTGTTTGGGAGCATTCTGTGGACCCTATGGCGCACTCGTAATGAGAAGATCTTTGGTAGCTGGATCCCACACGGTGCAGGGGTTATTGAGCGTAGCAGGCGTTTGGCTGCTGGAGCACAACGTGCACAGCAAACCTGCGTCCAAACCTCGCCTATTGGTGCAGTTCAACAGCAGGTGCGGGGACGAAGTTGGTGTCCGCCGAAGAGGGGGTTTGTAAAGCTAAATGTGGAAGGTGCGAGGAGTGAGTTCGATGGTGATACCTCGTGTGGAGGGATTGTCCGCGACTTTCAAGGTAATTGGATTACTGGTTTTACAAAATTCATTGGCAAGTGCTCGGTGTTTGAAGCGGAGCTTTGGGCGGTGTTTGAAGGCCTTAAGTGTGCTATGGGTGTAGATTGGGTGAGTATAGTGGTGGAGACGGATAATTTGGATGTTTTTCGTACGTTATCGGGGATGTCTCATTGTTTGAGGTCTTCATCTTTGATTGATTCTATTCAAAATCTTGTTTTGATCCATGGTGGAGTAGAGTTTCGACACGTTTGTCGTGATGCAAATAGAGTGGCGGATGCAATGGCGAAATTGGCAGAGCGGTCTAGCTTTGAGGCTTATGTGTTTAATAGTGTTCCAATTGAGGTGTTCGACCTCTTGAGGGAAGATTGTCCCTAAGTTGTGTTGTTTTGTTTTCGCCTTTTATCGTGGCTTGTACGGATCGTACATAGGTACTCTTTTCCCTCATTAGGTTATGAGGGTTTTTAATGAGGCCTATGTAGATCCTTTCCCCTTTTTTATCAAAAAAAAATATATATATTATCTAAAATTATACTAAAAATGGAATCTACTATAAAAGAAATTAGAACTAAGCCGATCATGCAAAAAGAAATTATATCAATTTCTGGGAGCTTTTCCTCTTCGAATTTTCTCTCTTAACAGCGATGATCGATTGAATTAAATAAAAAGGAAATTTATTTATCTTTGCCGTTACGCTGTTGATTCAATCAGGTTTATCTCATTCGATCTGATTCCTCTTTCGTGTATTTAAATTCGGATGGATTTCTCATATTATAGCTCCAATTTTAATTCTTCTCGGGATTTCATCTCATTTTCAATGATTTTTCTTAGATGAATTCAGTAATTGTTGTAAAATGCTGCTCCCGTTCTCTCATCGAATGATTGAAGCCTTGTTTGTTGTTCTTGTAATTACATTTATAGTATTTATCAATTGTTTTTCCTATTCAAATTATATGATTTGAAGTTCTGGTGATTAGTAAAAAAAATGCTCTGAATTATAGAACTATCGATGAAATAGAGAGTAAAAGAGATGAAATTAAATATATTAATTAACAAGAGTGCCATTAACACAAATAAATTCCCAAAATGCCGCACTTTGCCAACCCTCCTGGATCAAACTCCTTTTCTGTTTATGCAAATTTAGTTTCATTATATTGCCGGTAAATAATCTTGTTTTTTTTTCCTTACCTTTTCGTTGTAATGTTTAGAATTAATAATTTCCAATGTATTCAATTTTAGTCCCTTGTAGTACTTGAAAAGGATTCAAGAACAGGGCTGCTTCGTATTGAAAACCGGCAACGATGAAGAAGTCTTTCGGTCAAACTGTTAGAGAGCTGTAAGTGTATTATTCGATATCAAATTCCCTTATCACAATAACATCATTGAACTTGTTTCCAATATTTAGTAGTTTAAACCAATCGCTTGGTAGCAAAATATCTATAAAAGAGGATTATTGGGAGTTGGATTGCTTGTGAATCAAGTTGTTGTGTTCCTCTTTATTGATATTTTCTATAACTAGTGGCTAAATGATTTTTTTATCCTTTTTTCTTGCAGTAAGAGAGGGGTTAACAAGAAAGTTGGTAAAGCTCCTGGAATAGAGAGGAAGGTGAGAATATATTTTAGAGAGTTCACTGTCTATACTCGTTTTCCTTTGACAAGGGGATTTAATAATCTATCTTGAATTCTAGCTGTTGTTCTAGTTGATAGTGATGTGTGAAGTATTAAAATATGAATGTGATTCTGTAAATGTCGCATATTCTAGCTATGAATATAAATAGAGAGGCAAATAGAAGAAGAAATACTTGTAAAGTTCGAGTTTTACAGAAAGTGAAGAAATGGGATGACAAAAGGAATCCATCTCGCGCACATTTTTGAATACTCGGGGAGTCATTTGGTAAGTTGGAAAAGTTAATGCTGTTTGTCCGCATTATATAGAGGTGACAATAAGGTGAGGAAAATGCTCTTGATTTCAGAGAAAAGACACTGTGAAAACGAGTTTTTGTATTAGTAGCTTGACGGCTATTTTGTATATGAGTTGTGGTTTATACTTTCTACCAGTCAGTGGGGTTGAGCTAACAAAATGCTGACAAGTGGCTAATTTCGTTCAGAATTAGAGTTCCCTAATCCCGGCGGTTGAGCATCATGTGGCTGCCTGTTTTAGCCTTCGAGTGAAATTTTGGAAGCTATTAATGAAAGGCTTCTGAAAGTCCTGATTCTTATGTTTTCACAAGTTTGGTTAAGTGCCTCTGATGCTGGTTGAGTTGGTTGAGTTGAATCTAGTGGTTCCAAACTCTTTTCTATTCCTTTGGTTTTTTGGCAGGGGAAGGGAGGTGGTTGTCCCTAAAAGTATTTAGGAAACAATACTCTTGGACAACAACAATCTCTATGTAACAAAGTAACAATATTTTTGTAATTACTATTAAATTTAAATTTTATCTGATTGAAAATATTCTTTTTTCCATTTGTCTTTCAGGTTCTTGATGCCACTAGCAATGAGCCCTGGGGTCCTGATGGATCACTTCTTGCAGATATTGCAATGGCTACAAGAAACCAGTAAGCTTGACAGAAATTATGTATGATCTTTATTACTGATTTGTTACATGGACATTCATTCTTCGAATACCTATGCAGTCATGAGTATCAGACAATCATGGCAGTGATCTGGAAACGTTTAAATGACACTGGAAAGAATTGGCGTCATGTCTACAAGGTTGGCAAGGATTAGTTGCATGCACTATCTCATTTTTTTCTCTGCAACTTAAAAAAATTTATCTCATGTAACTGTTAAAATATATGATTTATCCTTTCACTAATTTCATCTTCAATTCTGCAATGATCATTATTTATTATGACATAGTACATGTTTGGTGTACAATAATATTACTTTTCTTCGATTCCCCCCTTACATAAAAATATACAAATCTAATATGGTATTTGCTTTATTGTGCTTTCAGGCTCTGACTGTTTTAGATTACCTTGTCGCCCATGGATCAGAGCATGTCATAGATGAATTAAGAGAACATGTGTATCAAATATCGGTAATTGTTGTTTCTTGATACTTTGTGACAACTTTGCATGCAGTGTTGATGATACAGTCTGCAGGTCACTGTTTTTAAATGTTTTGGTCTAATTAAGTATTTTTTTTCTTGTTACAGACTTTATCTGATTTTCGGTATATTGATTCAAGTGGAAGGGACCAAGGTATCAATGTTCGGAAAAAATCTCAGAGCCTTGTGGCCCTGGTAAATGATAGAGAAAGAATAATTGAAGTAAGACAAAAGGCTGCAGCTAACAGGGACAAGTGAGTTGGCAAAATGCCTTATTGCTTCTCCTTTTTTTTCAATCATCATCCCCAATAAGTGTTTCAACCACAAGCATTGATAAAATTGATGCTTATTTGATTTTATCCAGTCTTCAACGTCACATATGCATGAGCTTGTGTACTTTGAAAATGATATTAACATGTGATTCAATATGAATAGTTCATGATTGCACAAGCTCATGCACATATACGCATGCACTTTCTCTTAGACTTGGATTTCTAATCATGTTTTTGCTTTAAATATGATAATATAAATGAATGGAAATGTATAATTCTTCCATAAAAAAATAACTGTTACTTCTACAGGTTTCGGAACACATCAATGGGTGGAATGTATAGGCCAGGTTCAGGTGGATATGACGGCAGATATGATTATAATCGCTACGGGAATTCAAAAAGTCAGGATGGAGATCGTTATGGCAGAGATATTGAAGATCGCTACAGCAGAGATGGTTACTACAGAGGGAGAAATGGAAGTATTGATGATTATCATTATGGCCGGAGTAGGAGCTGTAATAGACACCATGATTTTGATGAGGATGATGCTTCACCTCGGTATGCATTTATTTACTTTTGGTTGAAGAATCATTTTTATTTTGGTTTCTTTTGGATATTATGAACCATAGTACAAAATGGAAGGTCTAAATAATAGTTTCTTTTGCACTAGATTAGGGTTCTTAAATGGTTCATTTACGTTGGTAGTTTTCCATGGAAATTTTTCTATCATCATGAGCTTTGGGTTTGTTGATTTCACCAATTAACATGTCAAGATCTAGTAGTTGTTATGATCTTCCCTTTTGAATTCTAAGTATGGAACTTATACCTACATAGTATGCTTGACACGAAGAATGTAATTAGCATGACCATCTTCTCTGCAGGGGCAGGGGTGCTAGAGCTGATTATCTTTCCCCGGATGGAAGGTAACCTCAGTGGATGCTTTCAACTCATCTTAGTTTATCAACATTTTATTAGACATTGGGAACAATTATTACTTTCTAGTTCTAAAGCTTTCTGAAAATCGTTTTTGTGCAGGCCGCTTGAGCGAAAGTTTTCTGAACAACTTATAGGTGCTCCTCCTAGTTATGAAGAAGCAGTAAGTGAAGCCCAAAGTCCTGTCCATAGTGAAAGGTATTGCTTTGTAACTCAACTTTTTGGAGACCTGTTTTTTGCAATTGTGTTTTTCTAGTTGTTTCATATTGAGAAGATCTTTGATGATAGGGAGGCAGAAACTTCAGTAGCAGCTGTTCCCAAGGTTTCGCCTTCTACCAGCAATAATCCTAACCAACCAGCCTCTGATTTTGGTAATTCAGAATCTTCTCCTAATCAAAAAGTGGAGGCTTTGGATGCTTTCGATCCATGTAATTCATTTTCAGGTTTGAAGTTCCTACATAAATTCCATGGTTTGTATGCTCTAACAGCATTATGTGAATGACCATAGTTGTATTTCATGAGGAATCTGTTATCTATTATTTCTCATCCAATATGAACTTTAGTTGATCTGGTGGTCTTTTGAATTGACTAGTCACCACGCAAAATGTAAATTTCTGAGTCGTCCAAGTATAAAGTTTGATACATTCTGTTGCTTCGCATTCAATATTTTTATTTCTTTTTCATGTGGAAGGTTTTAATGTATTTATTTTGTGTAGAATCTACATCTCTTATAGCATGGATTTAACTTAACCATTTATATGTTAGTAATTTTTCTGGCAGCTAAACTTTTGCAATGGATTATGTACTAGTGACAATTTTAAATTTAAACATAAAAGACAATTTCAGTGTCACCTTGATTTCAATTTTGATTTTTCTTTACTCAATTGAGATTGAATTCCTGGTTGGAGTTTCTTTTCATTGTGTAGAGTAGAACTCATAGTTTTGAGGAGCTTAGATTGTATTCTTGCTGATGTGATTGCATTCATCCCTTATAACTGGAACTTATTTTTCATCTTTTGCTCATCTATGACAGCTGCCCCTACAACTGCTCCTGCTGCTACACCTGCCCTTCCTACTGCTGTTACGACTGCTTCGACCAGTGTTGAAGTGGACTTGATTGGCGCACTTTCAGATTCATTGGCCATTATGCCAACTACACCCGAAACCCTTGCTGCTCTTACTGATGAAAATGCAACCCCCGGTGCCATAGCCACCTTTGCTGCGAATCAACCAGCATCTAACGACGGAAATCAGGTAGACATGATTTATTTAATTGAAGGTCTTTTTAAAGTCCATTTTCCTTGTTTCATATTCATAGATTTCACTGCACCTGCTCACAACATGCCTATTGACGACCCATGCTATGTTACTTCAACTCTTCAGTTTTCTTAAAGTACCCATGTCCTACACTTGTGTTTAATGCATATCCGGGCATGGGTATGGGTGTACATGATCTTCCAAGGACCCTCCAAATACATGGAAATCTTGGAAACAATTGAACATACTATGTCAAATACATACACATGTCTAGCACTCAACACCAAAGTGGATTCTATTGTTGTCTTGTGTATTTTAAAACAAACCTAATTGATAGTTAAAAATGAAGCAATTTTGTAGAATCCCTTAGATCTTCTGAATGCTTATAATAAAAGGGTAAACATAAAAAGGTTTCAGGATGAACTTCAAGAAATACTGGGGGTGAGGTTTTAGTTTAGAATTTTACCACTAACTGATTATGATTTATGAACAAAACCATATGCCATAGTTTGCCCTATTTCCTCCCTCTTCCCTTATGTTTGGCTCCTGTGGACATATATGTTTTTAAAATAATTCGTTGACATAAATCTGTTACGGAATACTTTACTTTTGTTCTCGATACAGGGTTTGGATGATCCATTTGGTGACGGTCCTTTTAAAGCTCTCCCTTCACCCGATGATGCCCCTGCTGAGCAACAAAGTTCAGCTTCCATGCCTTCTCTCCTGCCTACAGAGAATCAAAATGCAAACATTCCTCAACCAACTTCAGTGAAATCTGAGACAGTCACAGGCTTCGACTTTGAGGACTTATTCTCTGCCTACACTTGCTCTGCACCCAATGTCTCCAGCATTCAACATCCGCCAACAAACTCGATATTTTTGCCTCAAGAAGGGTCAACACCTAATCGAGAAAGTGATATATTGGCAGATATCCTTCCACCTTCTGGACCTGCAGATGTTGCAGCTTCACATGCAGCATCCTTTTCCGCGCCAATGACCCAATCTGCACCAGTTGATGCTACATATGGCCAATCAACACAGCCAGATATCTACAGTCAACTGGCGCTGTCGGGTGCTAATGTGTACAGCCAACCCAAGCAGCCAAGTGCTAATCCATATGGTCAGTCTGCACATCCAAGTGCTAATCTATATGGCCAACCTAGACAGCCAAGTTCTAATGCATATGGGCAATCAACGCAGCCAGGCGCTAATCCCTATGGTCAACCCGTACAGCCAAATTCTAATCCCTATGGCCAACCTGCACAGCAACATACTAATCCATTTGCCCAATCCATGCAACCAGGTTCAAATAGTATGCATGGTAATTTTAGTTCACAGACGGTGTCTATGGCTGCTCAAATTCCGGGATCTGCAGCACAGACCAGCAATGGGAGTCTTATCTTTCAACTAGGTCCTTATACTCCTGTCAATACACACATGACTGCTCAACCTCAAATTCCGGTTGGACCAGGTGCCCAGTTTAATGCCGGAAACTTCCTTTCACCTATGGGTTCTGTTGCGCCAGTCGCTTCACTAAGTGCTCACCAAACCACAATTTCTGGTGGCTCATTTTCACCAGGAACAAACACTTCAATGGTACCACAGACGACTCCTTCCTCATCAACAGGAGCACTCGCTATAGTTCCACAACCATCAAAGGATAGATTTGAACCTAAATCAGCAGTTTGGGCTGATACATTGAGCAGAGGACTGATCAATTTGAATATATCTGGATGTAAGTAATTACTTCTCCCTAGATAAAATATGTTACGAGTTATGCCCTTTCCGGAAGGATTAACTTTTTTTTATTTTGCATGTGTAGCCGAAGCAAACCCATTAGTTGATATCGGAGTCGACTTTGATGCTATTAACCGGAAGGAGAAGAGGATGGAAAAACATGCACCGTCAGCAGTAATATCAACAGTCACCATGGGTAAAGCTATGGGATCCGGGTCTGGGATCGGTCATGCTGGTGCTGGCTTCCTTAGACCTCCAACAAACCCTATGGTAGGTTCTGGCATGGGAATGGCTGGTGGTCCTGTTGGAGGCATGTTAATGGGAATGGGTGGTGGTCCTATTGGAGGAATAGGCATGGGAAGCTACGGTAGTATGAACCAACCACCTAGGGGCATGAATACCAGCATGGGGATGGATAACGGTATGAGGCAAGGAGCCCCCAACATGCCACCACAAACAGGAATGCCCGGCAGTTACAACCCTGTGATGGGTTCGGGTGGCTATTCTCAACAACTGTATGGTGGCGGTTATCGGTGAGAGGCAGTTGCCCCACCGGAGGAAGTAAGGAAGTTACATACATGCATGTGATACAGACAGAGTATAGGAGATTGAAACTGCAAACCCAGGTACGACCATTGAATAATGGGAATCAAAGCTGTAAGTTTTTACTTTTTAGTCACCTATTCTCTTACCCATGCTTGTTCATTCTTTCTTGAGCTATTGCAATATTCGAACCACAAGAGTCATTGCATGTTGTGAAATTGTTTCAGCACTGAGATTATCCATTCTTCCAGGGTATATAAAAAATAGGAAAATGTGACATTTTTTGTCCATCAATGTATTAACACCAACTTTATATATTTATAGTCACAGACCCAACTTTATATAAACATTAACCAAATTCAGCCTTGACCCCTTTCAACTTTTTGGGTTTAATCATTTCTTAGTCCTATCAATTTCAAAATTAAGCAAATTGAGTCTTGCACCATTTTTTTTAGGTATGCTAATTTTGAAATTAGATAAATTAAACCCTCCTTGAATTTTTTATTTTTTAAATTGATGGATTTCAAAAACTCTTTTTATATTTTATCGTCATCTTTACACAGTGACAGAGCTATCAAAGCCCCCAAAAAAATTATTTTTCACTTTTGTCCCTCTAACCCCAAATCCTAGCTTCGTCCCTATCTTTACATATCTTCTCTATGTTTATTTTGTGCTAAACTTTATGAGAAAAACTTTGATATACATTCTTGTCAAAATTTAGGGGATTAGAGATTTAGTTTAGATTGTTGGGTTTATGGTTAGAGTTTATGATTTAGATTTAAAGAAGGGTAGTGTAATTACACATATTGTGTATCAAAATATAATCCAAACTTTATTTATCCGTCTCTACTCTCAAAGTTGACAGGAATTTGTGATTTCCACTTTTACATTTTATTTCTCGGGAACTAACGAATGATAGTTTGTATTATAGTGTAAAATTATAAAAACCTTTTCTACTTTCCTATTGACGTCTTTTCTTATTCATTTTTTTGTACAAATTATTTCATTTTATTAAATACTACTAATATTAATTATTTCATTTCATTGTACAAATTTTTTTGCACACAATTCAAATGAATATAATTTTGCAATCCAAACAAGAGTAACTGCCATTCACCTTACCATCACAATTCACAAACTAAGCAACCCCAACTTTTGAACTGAAAATGAGATGACCATGCCACTTGCTTTTGATTATGTGTGGTTAAGGGCGGAGCCACCTGATAAATGGCAATGAAGTGCATGTATAGCCAACATAATTTCCTTCATTACCACACGCATTACAAGAAAACGAGGCTTCAGAACTGAGTAAATGGGTGTTGAGATTTCTATTTTCAATAACAGGAGGTATGCTAAACTTTCCACAGAAAATTGTAGAATATGTAAAATTGTCAAACGCTTATCTTTCTTGAAAGGTTACTAGGTATATTTCACATTGTTTTAATACTCTCTTTTTTTTTAACCTTCATTGATTTGTTTTACGTGTTACGACTGGGAACTGATGACATCTTTGTCAATAGTCAGTCGATACACATTATTTGTTTTAAGAGTTTTATTTCCTGGTCTCGGATGGAGGAGCAACATGATCGCCCGTTCAAGACCCTACCTTCTACATGTACGATTTTAATAATTTCTCAAGTAATAATCTTGTAAAATAATGATTATTTCTTATTATTACAGTTGTATTTAAGATGTTTTCTAAACAAAACAATGAAAATAATAGTTTGTTAAATTAATTATTAAAATAATGGAATATGCTTATGTTCTATAAGAACCCGTATTGAATTTTCGCTCAGGGTCCTAAAAATATCTGAGACGGTTGAACCCATTCCTCTTCTCATTATCTAAATATATCCGAGAAATAGGTGAGCTTTCATAAGCATGAAAAGGGATTGAAAAGATGGAAAATGAAAGAGGAAAGAGGGGGCAAGGGTTGACTTTAACCTAATAAAAAAAATGGTTCATGCTTTTGTTGATTAAACAAATTCAGCTCAGCTTCAATGGTAAGTTGTAATATTAAAATGGATCAACTAGATAAATGAAAATATTTAGTTTATTGTTCAGATCATGATTAAATTATCATAAGAGTACCAACTGCATTTTGCAAAATGCCCTTTTAAGGAGAACGCACCTTGGTTTCCTCCATGATTGTCTGATCTCCAACCAGCAATAGTTGCTGTAGTGAGGCCCATTAACCATAACTGACCCAGCCTCAAAAACAGAAATGTAAAAGATGCCGGGACATCACTCAAGCACCTTAGTGAACTTCTGATGCAGTGACAATGTTTTCCATAGATTATGCGCATTGCGATGTTCCGGCCAATTCAGGGAGGGCAACGGATTGAGTCGTCAGATTCGTATTCGGAAAATAAATTATAATCTGACTCCGGTTCTGAATCAAGACCGTTTCCACTGCCTTTATGACCATGCACAGTCTTTGATGGTTCCTTGTGACCTACATCAGCAGTTTCCTTGTATAAGCCCCTGCTTCGATCCAAGAATCCTTTTCTCATCATGCATGCAAATCTTTCCCTGATATCAACAAGAGGGTGTCTCTGAAGAAGCCGTTGACAGTCGTAGGCTTCCCTAAGAACAACAGTTTGAGTATCGGACATCTTGGAAATATAAAAGATGCCGGGGTGGCGCTCAAACACCTTAGTGAACTTCTGAGGTAGTGTCAATGGTTTCCGTAGATTACTCACATTCTGACGTTGTGTTTTCTTCTGTAGGGTAAGGTGAAGAAGCTCATGAAATACGCCCACAATTCTCTTCTCCGACACATCGGTACGTGGATCCAAGTGAGAGGCATCAGCATAAGGTGAGGTATATGGTAGTTCCTGCCATTCTTTTAACCATTCCATGCACTTTCTCTTCAATCCAAAACCCCTTGTAAATCTTATGGGAAAGGCTAAACAGCTATTTTTCAAATCTTCTTCTGCTTGCAGGGCGACATTCTTCTCTAATTGGGAGACAGCAAGTGTATCATCCCATGATAAAAGCTTCAAACCAATGCGATCATCGGGAAGGCGAAACAAAGAAAACAGATCAGCATAATTCTGGATCAAGTTATCGCAGTAATCATAAGGCAATCCCAAATCCCATTTCAGTTGGTCAATAGTCTGTAAAGGAAGGGTCCTGTCCTTGGTAAGCATCAGCAATTTGCGAAGCCTGTCAATCAAATCCATCACATTATCCCGGATAACACCAAGTTCTTCATGGTGAAGATTTAAGGCTTCAAGGGTCAGCTCGAAGCAAGGAACACGAGTGCCAGCACTGTCAAACACATAAGATTCATGAAAAATTGTGGGATATCGCCTGATAAAAGTGGATAGCTTAAGATCATGGGGCAGACCCAATTGACCGCGATGTCGGGAAAGATGGTAAATGGGGAGACAACCATTTGGAGCAGATGAAAGGATGGAAACAAGATTGCAGGCAGCTCTTAAGTCTCTTTCACCAGCAATAACAGCATCCAAGGCTTGATCTTTAACCCATTTGAACTTAACATTAACTAAACTAAAACTCTGCTGGTAATTAAATCCCTTCTTCAACCCACATGAAAAGCCAAAGACTTTACCCTTTCCACACAAAAACCAGAAACTCATTTCCTTGTAAAAAAATTACAGGCTCCCAAGTTCACCAGTTAGCATCATCTATAGAGACAAAGAGAAATTCCCATATTAAGATTTTTGTTAATTCTACATAAACTGAAATATAACTAAATAAGAAAAAATTAAGGAAAAGAAGGCTAAACTCATTGAGGCAATTTATCGAACACGTAAAGTGCAAACATGATTGAATTTAAAACTGTCTTACCACCATTGAAGCTGATCTGAATTCCAACAAGGACTCGATTGCAAACTCTGGTTGGATTAACTTGTTAAGCTAAGCCATCAATGAGATATCAGTTTGTTCAATAAATCTCAAATTCTATGCATCAACTAGACTAGGTAACTTTCGATTTTCGATTAAATCGATTCCAATCCATATTTTAACATTTCAATGAATCTCCTATTGTACAAGCTGGTGGATTCGAAATTTGGCTTCAAACTTAGAACAAATGTTATTGTTTGTGGTAAATTACATCACTATTCACTCAATAGTTTATAATCTTATTGAGAGTGACATAAGAATTATTTAAAATATTTTGGATTAAAGTGTTTAAGGGTATTGAACTTTTGAAAAAAAATAATTAAAATTTTAAATTTTCACCATTTTTTATCATCGATTTTGACCATTTTTTCTTGAGATATTACTGGCATATGACACAATATAGTTCTGTCACGTGACATTTACAGATTTTTAAAAATACTATATTTTTATATAATTTTTATAATTTTTTAAATAAAATAAATTTTTTTGAAAATACCAAGTTACAATACTGTAACACGACATATTGTACCAACTGATAAAAACTGTTAGTTTTAACAATAACGCTAGTTAAAGGTGTAGATTGATAAAATTTTAAAGTATAAAAATTTAGTTAGGTGCAAATTTTTAGAAATTTTTTTTTTAAGTTTAAAGAATATGTGATGCCCTTAAACCAAATATTTCGTTACAACACCTTCTAACAATGACTATCAAATGATTAAATAATTTATTAAATAATTGAGTCATTGTTGTATAAAAACATAGAGAATAGAATTAAAAATTTGATTTTTGATAATAATAGGGGAAAAAGGGGAGAAATTTGGAGAATAATCTAAATGAAAGTAAATATTTGAAATGTAAGGGATATTGAAGAATATTTGGGGGTATAGGTTATTTTTTACAGTATACGGGGACCTCGCCATGTGTAGGTGGCAAGATTTAATTTTTTAATATTTTTTTTCAAACCTCACCATGTGTAGGTGGCGAGGTCCAATTTTTTAATATTTTTTCTCAAACCTCGCCATGTGCAGGTGGCAAGGTCCCCGTGTACTGTAGAAAATGGCCTACATCTTCAAATATTTTCCAACATCTCCTATATTGTAAACATTGACTTCTATTTGGCCTATAAATCCAACGAAGCTGATAAAAAAGACTCAAAATTTTATAATTTTCTCATCAAGTGAAGGGTCGCCTAGGTTTTCTTTTGTCTTTGTTTTAGCTGACGGTGATATTGGTCATCATGATAGTCGTCTAACATTGGTAACTTTTTAATTTATTTTTTTGCTTCTTTTATCTCTTATATTTGTTTTTTTCTTTTTATTTTAATTTTTAATAAGAATAAAGGAGTAAAAAAATTCTCTGCCAATAATTTTACCGTTATTCTCTCTCTCTGAACTCTCCTAGTTAAAACCCTAAGTTTTGTTTTAGCTTATTTTTACCGGCCACTAGCCGCCAGTGGTCTAGCTTGTTCTCCTCCAAAAGAGTAACCCTTTCTTTCGTTGGTAGATCATCTAATCTCTCACGGTGGTTGTTTGCCTAACCCCATAGGCTCCTGTCAACATCTTTTGTATTAGAGTTTTGAGGAGGACCGTCGAAAACGGCTTGTTCCACTAGTGCATGTTTGAATTTTTTCGTTGGTGAGTTGGAGGTAGGCGAAGCCTCCACCACCTGGTGTTTTTGTTTTTTTTTATATTTTTTTTTATATTTTTCTCCTTTTGGATGGACTTCGCCCTTGTGTTTCTCGCATATGAGGTTGTGTTGGTGTGGTACCATTTTCTGTTGAAAGTCAATGCATTTCGATGCATTAATGCACCGCTTGGTGCAGGTGAAAAACTTCAACCTTGCTGCAGATTTTGGTTGAAAATTTGGCATAGTATAATCATTCATTTGGTCCTTAATTTTAGGTTATTTACAAGTTGGTCCTTGAAGCTCAACTATATCATCCCAAAAATTATCATACAATTAGAGAAAGTAGAAAGTTTTTATATAGAGTTATTTTTTCCTTTTTATCAAGAGAGAATTGTCATTGTTTTCTCGTTGTTAGTTTGAGAGAAGTTGTAATTCTTATTTTTTTAGAGTGAAATTCTTCTACCTTGTTTGTGGTTTTTACCCTATATTATTTAGGGGTTTTCCACGTAAAATTTGTGTCTCCTTTATCTTCATTATTATTTTCTCAAATTATCAGTTACATTCTTGCTCTATCTGACGATCGTATTCCGCAATATTTCCATCGGCGGTTGGATTCGGCTCCGCCTCTCCTCGCCCTTTCAGCCTTCGACGATTTCTAATCTTGACGCGAAGCTGTTGTTAGTTGCTTCACTGCATTTCCTTCATCGATTCATCCTCCGGTGACCCCTGGAATGTCATGCAGTTGTTGGTTCCAATTACTGACATCTCATGTTTCGGCTTCGGTCGGTTGTACTTGTGTTTCTTCTCTACTTTCCTTGTAATTTCTTCTTTTGTGATGTTCTTGTTGTTTTCGGTTTTTGCCGATCTGTTGTTACCAGGTTGTTTGACTGGATTTTATATTTTTCCTTTGGTTTTGTGTGAACCTTTGTTTCCCCGGTTTGTTTGTGACCCAGTCTGGTTGTATTTCTGTTGTTCTTGTTAATGCCAGTTGCCTCTTGTTAAACTTTTTTTAACACTCAGCACTCGTGTTTCACTCGGGAGAATACTTGAATGGCTCTTTTTGTCTCCCCTTTTGTTCTCACACGCTCTGTTTGCCTTTTCCCTCGATCTCTCGTATTTAGTTCTTTAAAGGAACTGATTCCGATGTTCAGATTCTTCAAGTGTTATCAAATTGAAATAACGGATAATGGGTGAATATTGTTAGAACAAAGATAAGGGTTAGGAGAAAAGGAAAATAAAATAAAATAAAAAAAATGAAAGTTGAGAATTTGGGCTAAAAAAAAATTAACAATATGAAATGAAAGAAAGGATGCTAAAAGAACAAGAATTTAGCAACTTACGCAGTAGAAATGCTTACCACCATCTTATCTCCGGAACAAACAAGAAAAGTTGATTTCGGGTGATTTCAAAGCATTTCAGGGTAAGATAGATACATCCTTCAGCATATCAAAACCTTTCAACAAATTTTTTTTTTGTTTTTTTTTATTCTTCACAACTCATCACTCTTTTTCTTTTCCCTTTTTTTTTGAATTTCCGTATATATATATATATATAATTCTGATTTTTTTTTATTTTATTTTTTTGACTTTTTGATATATATATATATATATATATATATATATATTTGTCTGGTAGTGCAGAAGATGCTATAATCCGACCAAAGCTCTGATTACCATATGATACAAGGGTGTTGTTGAAGAAATCAACTTTCCTCGTTCATTCACGGATCTAGGATAATAGCACGTATTTTCTCTGCAATAGAAACAAACCTAGATTTTTATATAGGTGTCAAAAATAAAGAAAATAAGAAAATAAATCAGAAATGAGAAAAAGAAGAAAATTGCTAAAATAATTTAAGGATGAAGATGATATCTTCAAACATTCAACAATAGCAGCAACGTTCTTGGAATTGACACGTTGAACTCGAAAGAACCTGCATAATCTGTTATGCAAACCCAAATCGAATCTGTTCTTCGTAGTCGATAGATGAACAAACTCCAAGGAAGAACTCGAACAATCTGTTGAACGAACCCGAACCTTATCTTGAATTTATTCGAATAAAGTACTTGGACCCGTCAATTATCTAACAATTGGGAACCCGAAGTATCAAGGAAAACAGTTCTTAAAAGAACTAAAATTGAGATAAAATCTCACAAATTTTCATTCATCAAAGTCTTATCTTTTGCAAATGAAATTGCATCACATATTTATAGTAAATGAAAATAAACACAAACTAACTTCAACATGGCTGAAAATTAAGAAGCATTCCAGGCTGGCGGCTTTTGGTCTTGGAAGGGCAGCCGTTGAAAAATATAAATAGTAAGTGTGGCACTTTGAATTCCATCTCTTTATTTTCAACATTTCCAGCCGTGTATTTGATTTTCAATGGGCAGCACCTTATAATTCAGCAATGCACAAATTGAGTAGGTCCAATTGAATTATAAAATTCAATAATCTCCAAGTGGGTGGCAAGTGGGCAGCAATTTCCAACCAGCAAATGGAAAATTGATTTGGCCATTTTAATATTCAATGGCAAGGTAAGTGGGGCAAGGTAAGTGGGCTGCACCATTCGATTACTTCACCATTGTTTTTAATCCAATTCTGCCGCTCAATACTTAAAGAAAATGGGCTGCTGCACACATATATAAAATATTATTATAAATTATATTATCAAATTATTCCAAACATATGTATCATATGATATACGTATTCTAATATACCTAATAAATTATAAAACCTAACCATGTCACATATCAATATGAAACACATTAAAAGGCTTACTATCTAAAACACAAACATTATCAAATGATTCTGAAATGTTAGCACAAGTAAGGAAAAGAGCTTCCCTGAAACGTTGCGCCCTAGATCGCGTAATTGGTCCTAACGGTAAGACTTCCGGATCAATATCAAGTGTAGGTGAAGATGTGCTCACATCACTACAAGGTCAGGATTTGTGGGGTTAAAACCATAAACAACCTCGAATGGTGACATCTTAGTAGCAGAATGAATGGCATGATTATATGCAAATTCAACATGTGGCAAACAATCCTCCCAAGTTCTAATGTTCTTTTTAATGATGGAACGAAGTAAAGTAGATAAAACACGATTAACAACCTTAGTTTGTCCATCAATTTGGGGATGGCAAGTAGTAGAAAACATAAGTTTCGTACCTAGTTTGCTCCAAAGAGTCCTCCAGAAGTGACTCAAAAACTTTACATCCCTGTCAGAAACAATTGACCTAGGAATACCATGCAAACGAACAATTTCTCTAAAGAACAAGTTAGCCACATTAACAGCATCATCAGTCTTATGGCATGCAATGAAATGTGCCATCTTAGAGAACCTATCAACCACAACAAATACACTATCTCTACCATTTCTAGTTCGAGGCAATCCCAAAACAAAATCCATC
Source organism: Hibiscus trionum (assembly GCA_030270665.1). Lineage (NCBI taxonomy): Eukaryota > Viridiplantae > Streptophyta > Magnoliopsida > Malvales > Malvaceae > Hibiscus > Hibiscus trionum. The sequence goes on from BSYR01000016.1 coordinate 7,161,348, forward strand.
GAAATATCAGTCCAAGGGGAATCAGGAATAGGTAGAGGTAAGTACATACCATGTGGTGAAACCTTCGACTTTGCCTTCCTACATGTCACACAACGTTCACAATACCTTTCAACGTCCCTGCGCATCTTTGGCCAAAACAGATGCTCTTTTAATGTATGTAACGTTTTAGTGACACCAAAATGACCCATTAATCCACCTTCATGTGCCTCACGAATCAGAATATCACGCATCGAACCCTGTGGAATGCAAATCCTGTTTTCCTTGAAAAGATAGCCATCATGCCTGTAAAACTTTCCATCTGCACCTTTCGAACAAGCATTAAACTTATCTCTAAAATCATGATCATCAGGGTATAAATCACGAATATATGCAAAACCAATCAGATGTGAATCAAGATAACTCAAAAGTGCATACCTACGTGACAATGCATCAGCAACGACATTTTCTTTCCCTTTCTTGTAATGAATGACATAAGGAAAAGATTCTAAGAATTCAACCCACTTAGCATGTCGTTTATTCAATTTATGCTGACCTGTGATGTAACGTAAAGCCTCGTGGTCGGTGTGGATCACAAACTCCTTAGGCAACAAATAATGCTGCCATGTCTCCAATGACCGAATCAGTGCATACATCTCTTTATCATAAACCGGATAATTTAATGTAGCACCACTCAATTTCTCGCTAAAGTAAGCAACAGGTTTCTTTTCCTGCATCAAAACAGCACCTATACCAATTCCAGAAGCATCACATTCGATTTCAAACATTTTATCAAAATCAGGTAATGCTAATACAGGTGCTTTAGTCAAACAATCTTTAATTTTCAAAAAGGCATCTTCTTGTTCCTTACCCCAAGAGAAGCTAGAATTCTTCTTAATAATACCAGTTAAGGGGGCGGTAATGGAACTGAAATTAGGAACAAACCGTCGATAAAAACTCGCTAAACCATGAAATGATCTAACCTGAGTAATCGATGTCGGTCGTGGCCATTCCTGAATTGCCTTTATCTTCTCAGGATCAACTTCAACTCCCTGAGAACTAACAATGTAACCAAGAAATGTGAGTTTGTTAGTACAAAATACACACTTCTCCATGTTACCAAACAATCTTTCTTCTCGCAAAACCTGCAAAACAGCTCGCAAATGTCCTACATGATCCTGTAAAGACTTGCTATAGATCAAGATATCATCAAAGTATACAACACAGAATTTACCAATGGAAGATCGCAGAACATGATTCATCAAACGCATAAAAGTACTAGGTGCATTAGTTAAACCAAAAGGCATTACTAACCATTCGTACAAACCTAGCTTTGTCTTGAAGGCTGTTTTCCACTCATCGCCTTCTCGCATGCGGATCTGATGATAGCCGCTCCTTAAGTCAATTTTGGAGAAAATGACGGCTCCGCAAAGCTCGTCCAACATGTCATCAAGTCTTGGAATGGGATGACGATACTTAATTGTAATATGGTTCACAGCTCGACAATCTACGCACATCCTCCAAGAACCATCTTTCTTCGGTACTAACAGCACCGGAACAGCACACGGACTCAAGCTCTCTCGAATGTAACCCTTGTCCATCAACTCAGTAACTTGGCGTTGAAGCTCTTTAGTCTCTTCAGGGTTGGTTCGATAAGCTGGCCGGTTCGGAATAGTAGCACCTGGAATGAAATCAATCTGGTGCTCTATGCCACGAAGAGGTGGCAATCCCTTCGGTGTTTCAGCTGGAAATACGTCCTCAAACTCCTGCAAAAGTGTCAAAATCGGTGAAGGTAGATCAGTAGGAAAATATGTCAATAAACAATAATCTTTAAACATCAAAATAAGAATAGATTGTTGAGAGGAAAGACATTTCCTGATTTCGCTACTGCTCGCATACAAGGACATCTTCTCCTTCTCTTTTGCAGTCTCTTTACTTTTTTTCAAGCTTGCCTGATCTTCAAACACTTGACTCGGTGTCAAAGGAGCCAAAGTGATCTTCTTACCTGCATGCATAAAAGAGTAACGGTTTGTATAACCATCATGCATTACCTTCTTGTCATATTGCCAAGGGCGTCCCAAAAGAAGGTGGGTAGCATCCATAGTCACAACATCACAAAAGACCTCGTCTTTGTAGTTTCCAATTGAAAATGGTACACTAGCCTGTCTGGTCACTTTAAGCTCGCCACCATCATTCAACCATTGTAACTTATATGGATGAGGATGCTTTGTCGTCTTCAGACCTAACCTGTCAACCATCACTGAACTGGCAACATTAGTACAACTACCGCTATCAATAATCACAACACATACCTTGTCTTGCACCTTGCATCGTGTGTGAAAGATATTCTCGCGCTGTAGATCATCTGATACTTGTTGCACATTCAGACTTCTTTTAATAACCAAAAGTTCCATTACCTTACCAGATTCAGGAACCTCTAGGTCGGTCTCGTCTTCCTCTTCAGTAGGGACATCATGCACTTCCTCCTCGAAATCTGACTCAATCTCACCATCATCTCGCATCAACATAACCCTCCGGTTAGGACATTGACTAGCAACATGTCCTCTTCCAAGGCACTTGAAACACTGGATATCTCGCGATCGTTCTTTTACCACCACTTGCTGTTTGTCACGCCCATTATCAGCAACGGAAGGCTTTGGTGTGCTGGATTCGCCTTGCTCTCGAATCCGAAGTGGCGTTTGCGGTGCTTGTTTCCTGGAATTGTTAGGAATATATAACGGATTTGAAAAAGGTTTAAAAGAAAGGTTACCTCGATTTGAAGACTTCCTGCGCTGCTGTCGTTCAATCTTTATTGCCATCTGTACCATGTCATCAACCTCGACATAGTGCTGTAATTCAACAGCGTTGGCAATCTCGATGTTCAACCCTGCTAGAAAACGTGCCATGGTAGCTTCTCGATCTTCCTCGATATTTGCACGCATCATAGCCATTTCCATATCCTTGAAATAATCCTCAACGCTCCTATTTCCTTGTTTCAAATTTTGCAACTTTTGAAACAAATCACGATGATAGTGAATAGGAACAAACCTTTTACGCATTAGTCGCTTCATCTCGATCCATGTTGCAACTGGATCATCACCAGTACGTCTACGACTAAGCAGTAACTGGTCCCACCATATCAAGGCATAATCAACAAACTCTGTTGCTACTAATCGAACCTTCTTTTGCTCCGAGTAATTATAACACTCAAAAATGTGCTCCACTTTGCTTTCCCAAGCCAAGTATGCATCAGGATCTGAGCGTCCCTGAAAAGAAGGAATAGCAATCTTAATGTTAGTCAAATTATCGTCTACCTGTTGCACACTTCCTTGTCTAGGAATATGCTGCCTCGGTGACCGTTCGTCTTCATTTTCGTTCAATACATCGTTAACAGAGTTGGATCCTCCGTCAAACCTATCCATCCTCGACTGTAATGGCTCTAAGGCGGTAGCCACTACTCGTTGCATCATTCTCTCTAAGGCTTGCATTTGAGGAATCAGTGGACCCTGTTCAACCGTGTGATCATCGGAACCTGACATAATTAACAACAAAAACAAACAAACAAACAAACTGGTTAAAGGTTAGAAAAAAAATAGTCCTCACCAATCACACAACAAAAATCCTCACTAGTCACTCCAAAGAATTTGCACTCAAGAAAATAAAGAATTAACACTCAACACTCGTGTTTCACTCGGGAGAATACTTGAATGGCTCTTTTTGTCTCCCCTTTTGTTCTCACACGCTCTGTTTGCCTTTTCCCTCGATCTCTCGTATTTAGTTCTTTAAAGGAACTGATTCCGATGTTCATATTCTTCAAGTGTTATCAAATTGAAATAACGGATAATGGGTGAATATTGTTAGAACAAAGATAAGGGTTAGGAGAAAAGGAAAATAAAATTAACAATATGAAATGAAAGAAAGGATGCTAAAAGAACAAGAATTTAGCAACTTACGCAGTAGAAATGCTTACCACCATCTTATCTCCGGAACAAACAAGAAAAGTTGATTTCGGGTGATTTCAAAGCATTTCAGGGTAAGATAGATACATCCTTCAGCATATCAAAACCTTTCAACAATTTTTTTTTTGTTTTTTTTTTATTCTTCACAACTCATCACTCTTTTTCTTTTCCCTTTTTTTTTTGAATTTCCGTATATATATATATATATTTAATTCTGATTTTTTTTTGACTTTTTGATATATATATATTTGTCTGGTAGTGCAGAAGATGCTATAATCCGACCAAAGCTCTGATTACCATATGATACAAGGGTGTTGTTGAAGAAATCAACTTTCCTCGTTCATTCACGGATCTAGGATAATAGCACGTATTTTCTCTGCAATAGAAACAAACCTAGATTTTTATATAGGTGTCAAAAATAAAGAAAATAAGAAAATAAATCAGAAATGAGAAAAAGAAGAAAATTGCTGAAATAATTTAAGGATGAAGATGATATCTTCAAACATTCAACAATAGCAGCAACGTTCTTGGAATTGACACGTTGAACTCGAAAGAACCTGCATAATCTGTTATGCAAACCCAAATCGAATCTGTTCTTCGTAGTCGATAGATGAACAAACTCCAAGGAAGAACTCGAACAATCTGTTGAACGAACCCGAACCTTATCTTGAATTTATTCGAATAAAGTACTTGGACCCGTCAATTATCTAACAATTGGGAACCCGAAGTATCAAGGAAAACAGTTCTTAAAAGAACTAAAATTGAGATAAAATCTCACAAATTTTCATTCATCAAAGTCTTATCTTTTGCAAATGAAATTGCATCACATATTTATAGTAAATGAAAATAAACACAAACTAATTTCAACATGGCTAAAAATTAAGAAGCATTCCAGGCTGGCGGCTTTTGGTCTTGGAAGGGCAGCCGTTGAAAAATATAAATAGTAAGTGTGGCACTTTGAATTCCATCTCTTTATTTTCAACATTTCCAGCCGTGTATTTGATTTTCAATGGGCAGCACCTTATAATTCAGCAATGCACAAATTGAGTAGGTCCAATTGAATTATAAAATTCAATAATCTCCAAGTGGGTGGCAAGTGGGCAGCAAGTGGGCAGCAATTTCCAACCAGCAAATGGAAAATTGATTTGGCCATTTTAATATTCAATGGCAAGGTAAGTGGGGCAAGGTAAGTGGGCTGCACCATTCGATTACTTCACCATTTTTTTTAATCCAATTCTGCCGCTCAATACTTAAAGAAAATGGGCTGCTGCACACATATATAAAATATTATTATAAATTATATTATCAAATTATTCCAAACATATGTATCATATGATATACGTATTCTAATATACCTAATAAATTATAAAACCTAACCATGTCACATATCAATATGAAACACATTAAAAGGCTTACTATCTAAAACACAAACATTATCAAATGATTCTGAAATGTTAGCACAAGTAAGGAAAAGAGCTTCCCTGAAACGTTGCGCCCTAGATCGCGTAATTGGTCCTAACGGTAAGACTTCCGGATCAATATCAAGTGTAGGTGAAGATGTGCTCACATCACTACAAGGTCAGGATTTGTGGGAAATATTCGCCGACACCAACACAACTCCTTCACCGAGGGAGAATGCCGAAGCCTGTAGAAAATTAAAGATCAAGGCTGGGGAGGCATTATATATATTGAAGACCACAATCGATGAGGACCTATTGGAGCATATTCGTGATGACAAGACACCAAAAGAAGCTTGAAAAACTTTGGCGAAGTTATTTTCAAAGAAGAATGAAGCATGCCTCCAACTCTTAGAAAATGAGCTCGTGGGTATTTCACAAGGAAATTTATCTATTGGTTAGTATTTCACCAAGGTGAAATCTATTTATCGCGAGATATCTCAACTTGTACCAGAAGAGAAGGTGAGCGAGGCAATGTTGAAGAGAATTCTCATCCATGGCCTAAGAACGAGTACAATACATTTATTGTCGCTGTAAGGGGATGGCCTACTCAATCATCCTTAGTGGAGCTAGAGAACCTGTTGGCTAACCATGAGGCATTAGCCAAACAGATGAGCAAAGTAATCATAAAAGACGAAGAGGATGCACTCTTCACCAGCAAGAGGAAAGGTACATAAAAAAGAAAAGGCATGTCAAAGGAAATGAGGACATAAGGAAACAAGTTTCATTCGAGAGATAGAAGTAACACTTCAAGGGGAGCTCGACGTGGAAAAGAAGACTATCACCAACAGTACGAGGAGAACGACATAAGACAAAGTGGTGAATGCTTCAATTGTGGAAGGAAGGGTCACTTTGCTCAAGATTGCAGATTGCCCAAGAGACGGACTTTTCAAGGAAACATGACAACCACAAAAGATGAAGAGAGTCAGGTCATTTTGGAAGCTTCCATTAGCGATGAAGAATGGAAAGTAGAAGATGAACTTTTTGTTGAAGAAGATTTAATAGAAGACATGGAGGAACCATCCCTTGTAGCAATGACAGACTCAAAGATAGCACGGATGAATAAGAGTTCGAAGAAGACATGGAGGAACCATCTCTTGCAGCAACCATAGAGTCAAAACTTGACTACGAGAAGGATTGGATCGTCGATTCTGGGTGTTCCAATCATATGACCAATGATGAAAAGAAGTTGCAAGACATGAACAAAGTACAAAAAGGTTGGAGATGTTGTGATCTAATCAATTACGAATGCTACACTTTAAGGAACGTGGTGTTTGATGAAGCTTATTCCTGGTGGTCACATCAGCGAAATGAACTTTCACAATCTCATGGTTTAGAAGAGATTTCAAAAGATAACAAAGAAAGATAAGAGCAAGCATCATATCCAAGTGAAGAAAGAGAAAGTTCACCCTGGAAAGATAGAAGTATATGGAAGACAGTTGTATATCAACCTACATCTGAGGAGCTTCGTCCAAGCCAAATGAAAGTCGACGAGCTTCGAGAAGAAATGTCGGGAGTCCTAAACGAGGCTACTGGTAAGTGTTCACAACAACGTGAGACTTTTTCTAGTGAAATTCTTACCCTCAAAGAAGAGAACAAAGCTTTAAGGGAAGGGCTTAAGATGGTACGTGAGGAATTAGAAGATATGAAGGAGGAGATGGTGCATCTTAGGAAGGCACTAGCTCATGATAGGGGAGCTGCCTCATCCGTCCCAATTTCAACTTATTCGAGAGTAGAAGTTTCTAAACCCAAGTCTTATAAAGAGGGTGGGAATGCGAAGAATGAAGATAACTTCTCGTGAAACTTGGAGCAAGACATCCAAGCCACAAACGTCATGGAGGATGCTAGGAAAATCGACCATGTCTTACTTTATTTTGAAGATGCTACACTGTTATGGTTATGGCGTAAGCATGGAAAAATGAAGAAAGAATTTTGCACAATTGCTATTAGGGAGGAATTTAAGAATAAGCTAAAAAGTCAACTCTATTCTAAGACTGTAGAGAAAGAGACACGAGCAAAATAATTCTCTAAAATGATATTGGAGATTTTCAACTATCTCAGCAAGAGAGAAAGAGACGATAAAGAAGAAAGAGAGCAATCTTCTTAGCAACAAGTAGAGACGAGTATGAAGTCTCTCTACATTCTCAACTCCGTCAAGGTCAATGTTACGAGGTCTAAGTCCGAAAAGAAGGGATTGGTCGAGCAAGTGAAGATTGGAGGACAACTAGTACATTCCTTAATCGATAATGGAGCAACAAACAAGTTTATCAAAGAGATCATTGGAAGGGAGATCAAGACGATGCCATCAAATATAGATGAACAAGTTGTAGACATATTAACAAAGAGTGTTAGCAAATCGAAGTCTGAGAAGATAAGAGAACCACTCAATATGATCTGCAAGTCATCTATGGAGAGAAGTCGTTGAGAGGAAGTGTTAGAAATACACCAACTTCTCCATTGCTCTAGAAACGCCTATATAATACATAATATCCAATATTCTAGAGTTCTCCAAATTAGTCATAATAATTAGCTAATCTATTATTATAATAATAAAATAATGTAAAGTATCTTTGTCCACTAACATAGTGGAATCAATGTCCACCAACATAATTTACTATAAATAGGTGAATGTGTGTGTGAAAGTGGAAATTGAGTGTGTAAGTTGAGAGTGAAATGTGAGTGTGTGGAGTATATGTGGCGTGAGTGTAGGTGGCTAGGTGCAAGTGTGAGGAGTGAATGTTAGATAAGTAGTTGTAATATTTGTAGTATATTAATAAAAGTGTTACTTTCCTTTATAATTAAAAGTTTCTCGGTTAAGCATGAATAGTATATGGTCGGCATTGCCGCCTAAGGTATTGTGCACTAAGAAATTAAAAGATAGAAAGGCTAACCGACTCAGGGAGTTGGTGTAGCATTACTGATCAGTCTTAGGTCCTCTATAGTGGGTGTGTTGGGTCCGTCAGGTTTCCAACAATGTCTTTATGACACGATTTTTTTTGTCTTTATGACAAATTTTCTTCTACTTTAATGACACATTTTTCAATTTTTTGTCGATCATTTGACGTTTTTTGTTTTTTTAGGGGCTGTTTGGATGATGCAAAAAAAAGATTATCGGAGGGAAAAAACATTTCCTGAATATAATACCTGTGTTTGGATTGGAAAGATTCTCAATAGGGAGTAATAGAACACTACCAACAGTAGCGTGTTTTTGGGTTTAGGATGGGAATTTCATTACCTTTCATTTCTTAGGTGTTATGTAATTCCCGTCATTTTGGACAATAGTGCCCATTGAAGAGAAAAGATATATTTTCTTTGGTTCTACTCCAACCGACTATTAGGTATGGAATTTATAATTTTTTGTATGTTTTTGCTTGGGGATTTTAGTTTCTAAATGAAAATTTTCTATTGAAATTTCATGGGTTTCAATAATAAGCGTATGGATTGTAAGAAGGAAAATTTATGATGGAGTGTTTTGGTTGAATGATTTATTTCTTTGTGTTATGAAGAGAATTTTGCTATGAACTACATTTCAGCGATTATGGTGGAGTAGCTGTAATTTAAAACTTGTTTCGTGAGCATGGTGTATTCTTAAAGTATGGATATTTTGGTTCCTTGTGATGTTGAGTTGTCTCAGTCTGGGCCTCTGGGGCTACTGTGATGTCCAGTAGTTTAGAGATCAGAATGATTTGGCTATAAGCAGTAGCTGTAAGGTTTCGATTATTGACAATGTCTCCGCATAAAGTTAGGCGTCGTCAGTTTTTCCCACTGTTATTTGATTTTCTTGTTGTGTTTCTAAGTGTAATGTGTTATTTCAGGCTTAATTCTTGTTCTTGTATCTCACCAAATATTTTTTAATTTACCAATAAAAGTTTGATTAAAAGTAAAATATATCACATGGACAGTTTGGTAAAATTTACTTTAGGTAATCTTAAATTCAGTCAACCAAACACTGTCAACAGACATTCCTGTCAAACAAACCAAACAAGGTAATATAACATTCCTAGTAATATGACAGTTAATCTTGCATTCCAGTAATTCTATTCCCAGAAGTAATATTACATTTCGTGAACCAAACACACCCTTAGGGTTTAACTTGACATCGCTTCGATTGATCAAAATAGCTCTTATTTATTACACTGTTAATCTTCACTGCTCTAAACTCTCGAATTAAATCTGGACATGTGGTTTACGATCGTGGATTATTTTTTCATGGCGCTCAATTTTAATTTGCGGTTGTTATTGATTTTTCAATAGCTTGATCCTAAAACTAGACTTCTATTAAAAATGAATTTAATTTTGGATTTGTAAAAAAAAAAAAGTTTAAGGGTTACTTTTGCCCATGTAGTAGTCTCAGTTTATCGAATTCACTCCTATGATATTTTCACATCAATTTGGCCATTGAATTAGTCCAATTGCTTCCAAGTTTTCCCCTTGACTGATGAAAGTCAATGTCGACGGATACAATGATGATGTGATTGTCAATGGTGTTGACATGACGGTCATCGATGCTAACATGACAGTCCACATGTGAAGATGACATGACATATAGAAAAATTAATTTTTTTACCAAGTTTGAGGGCAACATTGATTTTCTGGTTAAGTACGGTGGCAAAGTTGATTCTTAGGCAAAAAACGAATTTAAGAAAATATTAAAGAAAAATAGTTTGATACACAAAAATTTACACACGCCTTTCAATTTTAGGGTTTAGGGATTTAGGTTGTGGTTTAGGGGTTTAGGCTGTGGGGTATAGAATCTAAGCTTTATGATTAGAATTTAGAGTTTAGGGTTTAAGGTTTGAGTTTTAGGGTGTTAGGGCTAGGAATTTAGGTTTTAGATTTTATAGCTTGAATATGAAGGGTTGTATAATTTTTTTACATAGCTTGTGTATCAAAATATAACTCAATATTAAAATGATATAAAAATTTATAAAACATTAAAAAATATTTTATTAATATATGACTAAAAAATAAAAATTATTAGAAATAAGTAAAAATTATAAAATTAAGATTTCATAAGCTAGTAAATTATACATTATTTAAAAATTAAAATTTAAATATATATATATATATATATATATATATATATAGAATTTTGAAAACTATCATCAAAAAATGTTTGGACAGTTTTAATTTTATTTCTTAAAAGAATGTGAGGGGAAATAATTTTAAAATAAGGTTAATGTGATTCTCTCAACGGAACAAAAATTATATGCCCATTTGTTGTCCTTATCTATGCCTCAATATTAAAAAAATTCTATAGTCTAACTATATTTTTTAAATCCTAAACCCTAATTGAAAATTAAAAAGAAAAAGAATTTAGGGTTTAGGATTTAGAAATCAGGGTTAGAGCATATAATTTAATTTTAGTATTTGAGTAAAGATAGGGGCACCAAAAAAGGACAAATAATTTTTGTTCGTTGAAAAAATCACATTAATCTTATTTTAAGATTATTTTTCGCTCACACTTTTAAGAGGAAAAAAAACTAAAATCATTCCATTTTTATGAATGTTTTAAATTTTTTTAATATTTTATAAATATTTTTAAAATTTGATTTTTGTTATGAATATTTATCTATGTGGATGTCTATCATGATTAGAACTTTATCTAAGGAGTTTGATTTATTTATTATTAGGAATATTATCTCTATTAATTAGAGTTTAATGTATTATGTACTTCTTATGCCTATAAATAGATGATTCATTGAAGGCATTGTATACAATTCTATTTTTGAGAATAATACAAATCTCCCTCTTTCTCTCATCTCTTTGTTCTTCTTGTTCTTATTCTTGTTCTTCTTTATTTTATTCACAACACGTTATCAGCACGAGTTCGCTCAAAAGATTTTGGTGCTGAATCCCAAAAGAGTTACTGAAATAAATTCGCTTCTACGTTGAACCAAAGATAAGTTTTTTTTTTTACCTTTATTTTTTTATTGTTTAACAAAGATGGGTAAGCTGTGTTTGGTTGTATTTAATTTTGGTATGCTTCTCTATTTTTCTACATTGCTTAAAAAAAATTCGCGCCCAATTTTTTTTTTTTGCGCTAACAGATAATTGAAGGAGAAGCCATTGTTGCTCACAATTTGTGCCTAATTTTGAGAAATGAGATAATTGCTCTATTAAGTTTTTTAAGTTTTTCGTTTATTCAGTTTAGTACCCATATACTTTCTTTAATTCAATTTTGACCTGAAATAATATATATATTTTATAAACAATTACAAATTTATTGATATTTGTTTATTTTATTCTATTGATAATAGTTATGTTTTAACCGTGTTTTGAGTTTTACATGATATGTTTAAATGGCGTGGTAAGAGACAATGACGTAAAGAGATTATGAGAAGTTGTTTTGGTCGTTTGCTATGTCTCCATTGTTCTCACGAGGAAAACCAATATCGGTAAATTCTAATTTCATTTTTCCTTTAAATTATGATTTTAATGTGTGATAAATCATGGTGAATTTCAATCTATAAAAAGATTGTTATAAAGTCTATATTTGCTCGAAAGCAATATTTCTTCTTCGTCGAAAAACTCGACCATAGACTTCTCCCAATTTCAAGTTACGAAAATTCGTCTTGATCCAAAAAGTTTTATGGGAGGCATTCCCTGAAGTGAATGCAAAGCATGATGTTTTATTCCATGCGATTATCAATGATGGGGCATTCCCTGTTGTGAATGCAAGCATGATGTTTATTCCATGCGATTATTGGAACTGTTTCATTCCCTGAAGTGAATGCAAACATGGTAAATCATTATTCAATTAGAGACATAATTTCGATATAATCCAAGTATAATTGGCTGGACATCCCGTTCTGCGAGGCTACTGGTCTCAAAGGAGGTTTTTAAAGGACCTTGTGGGCAGGTTTAACAATGCCGCGTACGAGGATTAAATCTTTGTTCTCTGTGATAAGGATATGTGAAAAAGGTTTTAAAGGCCCACTGGCTCTACTCCATTCCCTGAAGTGAATGTGAGATTATATTATGGAAGGAATAAAAAATCACATTAAAAGTTGTGGTCGTGGTCGAGGTTATGAATATACACATGAAAAATATAGTCGTTTTAAGAATACTTCTACCCGCTGGTAGCGAAGTTATAAGGATGACAAGAGTGATAAAGATCATTCTAAGGAAATGAAATCTTTTTACCAATGTGATGTTATAAACCATTGGTTTCGTACTTGTCAAACGCCAAAGTATTATGGACTTTATCCATAATCATGAATGATAAATGAAATAAAATATAAACAAAATTTGTTTATGGCGAAAATAATTATGGCGTTATTGGTCCAACTCAATTGGATATTGTTAATTTTCTCATAACCCTTGAAGGGAATAATTTACCATTTATTTTATTTCCCTTATAACCTCTAACAGGAATAATTGTTTTTTTTATTTTTTATGTTAATTCGTTTTATTTATTATTTATTTATGTTAGTTTGTTTTATGTTTATTTATTTCACATATTATTTATTTACGAATTATGTTAATTTATTATTTGAAGAATATGATTACTTCCGGAATAAAATATACAATGAATTGTGGCTATTTATGCCTAGAATTGTGGCTATTTATGCCTAGCAGATAATGCAAGTACTCATATTGTACTTAAGCATAAGAAATATTTTTCCCATTTAAATGCAAGGGGAAACATGAGTAGTATTTCTCAAAGTACTAAAATATCAATACTTCGGAAGAGCACTTGAAAGTTTATCTCTGATAGATAATCGACTTGATATGATGTGCTATATTTTATATTTTTCATTCCTCGAAGTGAATGATACAAAATACATATTTTCATTACCTGGAGTAAATGAAACAAAGCACATTTTGAAAGGTGCACAATTATGCATTTCTCGATTAAAATGCAAGGGAATAATGTGAGTACTATATCCGGAAGTACTAATATCACAAAAGGCTCTGGTTGAGCAAATATATTATTGTCAAATGGAATTTTTTTTAATATTCACAGTGCGTTATACTCGTCAAAGTCATAAAGAGAGCAATATGAGTTCGCAAAATATCCCCTTGGAAATTATAGATAACATATGTTATCAATTGGCATTTAAAATAAGCCAATATGGATATAAGTTCTGGTAGCCAAAAAGTCAGTTGAAAGCTTTAGGAGAGCTATATATTGCTACCAAAAGATAATTTCAATTGGAAGCTCCGAAAGAGCTAAATATATTCCTATTTAAAGGAACAATTTTGATGGTCGTACTAGACATGTACGAGTGAGATTGAATTACATGTTATGGTAAACAAGAAGTTTACAAATTTAGAGATATATACACATATATATAGTTGGCATGATCGGTTAAACCATCCTGATCAATAATGGTGCATAAATTATTGAGATCTACATGCACATGTATTAAAAGAACCTGTAGTTCTTGTGGTGCTTATTCTCAAAGGAATGGATTAAATTCCACTTATTAAAGAATGTGAAGTTCTTGTGTTGCTTAAAGGAATTGATTAAATTCCACTTACTAAAAGAACCTAAAGTTCTCGTGTTGTTTGTTCTCAAAGGATATAAATGATCCCACTTACCAAAAGAATTAGAACTTAAAGTTCTTGTACTGAAGTTGAGACTGTATGTCTTGCATATCTGAACGAAATATGGGCCCATATATCCACAAATGTGGAAAGTTTTATATGATTTTAGTAGATGCATCTACATTGTTTTATCGACTTACAACCAGAAGTTTGTGAGATTGATTCTAAAAAGATTCAGATTATGCAATTAGACTATTCGTCTTGAAAAGCTAGTGGGTTTATATTTTAGGCTATATCGGTTGTTACAAAGCCTATTGATTATGAAAAATACGGTTTAGCAAATTTTTAATTGGATGCCTCCTATTTAATAGCTAAACCGTGAGAACAAAACATTTAATATTTATATGGTATTTCCATATAGCAACACTTATACACATCAAGCCAACGAGTTATAATAAACTCCCCATTATGATTTGACTTTTGGTCAGAAGTCATATTTCCCTTTTTTGAATCTTTGAATGTGCGATATATAGTTGAATTGCTCCACCATAACGCACAAAATGGGCAAGTAAAAAGGGTTGAGAATATATATTGAGTACGAATCTTCTTTTATGTTTAAATTCTTAAACATTAATTGGAGAATCATTTATGACATGATTTTCTCAACATCAGGGGGAGATAATAATCAGCTGGATAGAGGAAAATGAATTATCATTATCTAGATCCTCGTATATGAACTAGAAGTTCATAAGATAATTCATGTTATTACATGTCAACTGCCAGACATATTTACTGACCCAATGAGAGTAATTAAGTCTCATATACCAGCTGAAACGCTCTAAGTTTAAATTACATGTTAGAGCGAGAGAATATAAATCATGCCTGAAGCATGATAGTTGAAATGGTTCCAATGATCAAAATTCTCGTAAATAGAAAGTAATATGAGATGGTCATATATTGGAGGCGGGTGCTCCTGAAGAGACCCAAGACATAACTAATAATAAAACTCTTGAAGAGTTTCAGGTACCTGAAATAAAGATTGAAATCTTGAAGAGATCTCGATGAGTTATGTCATTACGAGAATGGAACCAGAAAAATTGGAAAGTTGTCGACAACGATTTTACAAACAATTTTACATAAAATACTTCTATAGAAGTAAAGAAAGAAATCGAGGATCTTGTATAAAATCTATCCAGAAGTATAGATATTGAATTGGCCAATGTTGAAAGACGCTTTGAACTTCTAAAATAGAAGTATTTGGACAAGCAGTCCAAACACCTAAAGGTGTAATGCAAGTGAGGCACAAATAAGTAGTCGTAAATACGACTTGAACTATGATTTATGAAAAGTTTTAATTACTTCATGGTGGATGCAATTACTTTGGCAGTTTTGAAAATTTTACATGCGTCTAATTATTTGTGGATCCATATTTATCCTTGAAGGATCTAAAATGCTATAAGCATTTGAAAATTTCTGAGGAAATTTATTTAGACATGTCTCATGAATATTTTGGCGCATTTGGTATAATCGCCTTAGTGAATACTAATTGAGAAAATACTATAAGAATGATCAGATTTCCTTATGTATTTTATAAAGGAGTTTGGATCAAGATCCATTATGATAATTTTAGAACTCCTAAAGAGCTTCAAATTGGAAACTCGTGAAGTACTTTCAATACAAGTACTTGAATCTTGACATCAAGTTTATCTCGACCTAAAGATCTAGCATTTTTATATATTTCTTTTGTCTATGAATAGACATAAGCTGAAAGAATCTTAAAGAAGATTCAATATGAATAGAGCATATCTATTGAGTATCCCAATAGTTGTAAGATTGTTGGATGTGAATAAAGATAATTATATCTTTTTTTGGTCTTGAAGCACTATATATTAGTTGGTCAAGAAATATCTATGAATATACAAAGATCATTACATTTAGATCTTCAAACATTCGTTGATGCCTCCTCAAATGTCGTAGAAATAATTGCTATGCACAAGGCAAGCCAAAAATGTGTTTGGCTAAAATCATTGACCCAACATATCCAGAAGATATGTAGATTTACTTTCACAAGATATGATATGAAGCTATTTTGTGTAGAGATAATGCAAGATGTATATCTCAATTGAAAGGCGGATACATCGTGAAACATATTACTCTAATGTTTCATTCCTCAAGATCTTTAGAAAAATAATATTCAAGATTGAATTATGAAGATTCAAAGATCTTCTGTGATGTTTTCATGAGGGGGAGGAAATACGCGTTGCACTCTTTTTCCCTTAACCGAGGTTTTGTCCCAATGGGTTTTCCTGGTAAGGTTTTTAATGAGGCAACATGTTATGCGTATTAAAGATGTGTGTACTCTTTTTCCTTCACTAATGAAATTTTTTTCCCACTGGGTTTTTATCTTAGTAAGGTTTTAACGAGGCACATTATCTTCATAGACATCCAAGGGGGAGTGTTATGAATATTTATCTATGTGGATGTCTATCATGATTAGAACTTTATCTAAGGAGTTTGATTTATTTATTATTAGGAATATTATCTCTATTAATTAGAGTTTAATGTATTATGTACTTCTTATGCCTATAAATAGATGATTCATTGAAGGCATTGTATACAATTCTATTTTTGAGAATAATACAAATCTCCCTCTTTCTCTCATCTCTTTGTTCTTCTTGTTCTTCTTTATTTTATTCACAACAATTTTTAATAATTTATAATTTATTAACTTTTTTATATTTTAATTTTATAATTTTTACTTATTTTTAATAATTTTTTATTTTCTAGTCATATTTTAATAATTTTTTAAACATTTTATGTCATTTCAATATTTTTAATATTTTCTTAAATTTCTATTTTTTGTCTAGAAAATATTTTTGCCCTCGTACTGAACTACAAAATCAATTTTACCCCTTAAACTTACTCAAAAATTAATTTTACTCCTTTACCACGTCACGTTCACACCTAATATAATCTGATTATTTCAAAAAACCAATTAGTGCAATAAATCGACAAATTGAAACTACTAAGGCTTATTTTGCGGTTGCTTTTAAAAAGTACGGTGAAAAAAGTGATTTTTAAACTAGCGGTTGAAAAGTAGTTTTGAAAAGCTGGTTAGTGTTTGTCATTGATGTCAAAAAATGATTTTGAGGAGATAAAATGTCTATTTTAGACATGATATTAAAAAGTAAAAGTAAACTTAGGTGATGTTTAAATTAGTTAATGTTATGATATATGAAATAAATCAATTTCAATTATAATAAAAAATATTTTTTTATAAAATTTAATTTAAAAATATAAACTACATTCTAAATTATATACGGATATACCACTTACAAATTAATAATAAATATAAAATAAATTACAAATAAAACAATTTTATTTTCAATATAAATATTATAAAATATATATTATTTTACAATTATGTAGGCATAGACATTATCTTAACAATAAATTGTAATTAAATAACAAGGGTAAAAAAATAATTTTATTTTCAAACTAATTTTTCCATCCAAAAAGCTATAAAATTTAGCTTCTTGGTTTGAGAGGAAAAATTAATTTTAAAAGCAACCAAAAACAACATATTTTAACTAAAAGCATTTAAAAAGTACTTCTAAGCCGCTAAAGCAACTAAAAACAGGCCCTAAATCATAAAGCAAAAAACAAAATAAAATGAGTCCCACGAATTTTGATCAGATCTTGAGTTGAATAGTCAACCGATACTCCCAAAATCAAAGTCCTAAAACCTCAAACTCCAACTTTGAGTTTGCTTCCGCTCTTTATCCATCCATGGCTTCCTCCATCATTACTTCCTCCAAGTTTTGCCCTTTCCCTTCTCCACCCCTCAGGTCCTCCCTTTTCCCTCGCTCTCCGCCCCTCTCTTTCCCTCCCACTTCTCCCTATCCACCCCTCGTTTCCCCTTCATTTCCTTCCAAATCTGCCGCCATTTCCTCTTCTTTAAACCCTAACCCTCCCTCCGCCCACCGCCGCCCCCCTTACATTCCCCACCATATCCCCGACCCCAAATACGTTCGTGTCTTCGACACCACCCTCCGCGACGGCGAACAATCCCCCGGCGCCACCTTGACTTCCAAGGAGAAACTCGACATTGCCCGCCAACTAGCAAAGCTCGGCGTCGATATAATCGAAGCCGGGTTTCCTGCCGCCTCGAAAGATGATTTCGAAGCTGTTAAGGCTATTGCTAAAGAAGTTGGAAACGCGGTCGACGAGAATGGGTATGTGCCTGTTATTTGTGGACTTTCCAGATGTAATGAGAAGGACATCAAGACTGCTTGGGAGGCGGTTAAGTATGCGAAAAGGCCTAGAATTCATACGTTTATCGCAACCAGTGGGATTCATTTGGAGTACAAGTTAAGGAAGAGTAAAGAGGAGGTATTGGATATTGCTAGGAATATGGTTCGGTTTGCTCGGAGTTTGGGTTGCGATGATGTGGAGTTCAGCCCCGAAGATGCCGGCAGGTTTGAATTTTTTGTATCCCAGTTTTCTCTTCGTTTTGTTATTTTCTTTGCAGGGATTGTTCTAAAGATAAAATCATATTCAATTATCATTTGTTTTAAAGAATGTCCGAATTCATATATCTTAATGTTCGATTCAGGTAGCTTACTAGCCTTGTTGTGTAATATTAATGGGTAAATTACAAATTTCATCACTCGATTTACTCTCGCTCCTATTTTGGTCAATAAAGTTTAAAAATTCAATTTAACCAGGGATTCTTAGAAAAGGAGATGCCAATCTGGAGAGAACTTCAATGAGATCCACAAAACCATACACTAATAATTTAAAAAAATAGCACTGACAGGAAAGAGTTGACAAACAAATCATCAAGGGGAAGACCAGCACAAAGATGAATTTAATTGAGAGTTAAGAATTTCATCACACAATATATACTAATTTCAATACAGCTTAATAGTTAAGACAAAAAGATAATACCTCACGGTATAGTGTATACAACCTTCTAACCTACATGCTTTTGAAAATGATATAGTTGCACCAGATAACTAGCCTCCGCAAGACAAACAAACCCCGTGTATGAATTGTGTATGCTGCTTTTGGGATAAGTAAATGTAAAAGGGTATTTTTCATTTCATCGAAATGATAGTCTTGTTCCTTTGAGTTGTACCAGATCTGACCGAGAGTTTCTATATGAGATTTTGGGTGAAGTGATCAAGGCTGGAGCAACAACTCTCAATATACCTGATACTGTTGGCATAACTTTGCCAAATGAGTTTGGGCAATTGATTGCTGATATAAAAGCCAATACCCCCGGAATTGAAAATATTATCATTTCAACACACTGCCAAAACGATCTTGGGCTTTCTACTGCCAACACTATAGCGGTAGGCCACTGCTTTACTTTGCTAATTGATGCACAGAGAGACTCAGATGTACTTGGGTTGCATTTACATCTTTGCTTTTATGATTTTAGGGAGCTTGTGCCGGTGCAAGGCAAGTGGAAGTAACAATCAACGGCATTGGGGAAAGAGCTGGAAATGCTTCCATGGAAGAGGTGAGCTTTTGAGTTTTACTATATTGGAATTATTATGTAGTTAGAATGTGTTAGGTAGTGTAGATGAAAAATTCATCGCATGTCCAGGTGTGTCCAAAAGTGTTTTGACCATGTTTCTATTGTGTCCTTTTTCTTCTATTTTACTTTTTTGATGTGTCATTGTGTCCCCGATATACGTTCCGTCATGTCCATGTTAAGCATGTGTTCAACACTTGGGCACTCCCCTGCATGGAATTCACATACTTCACTGCATGACCATAGTTACCCGGAACGCAATACGATACGAAAACGGGAACGCGGAACGTTATTTTACTGAATCCGGTACGACGAGATAGGGTATATAAGTAATTATACTACTAATATAATAATGATAAATTTTGAAATTAAGAATCAATTTTTGGGGTTAACTTGTAAGTTTTAGAAGTTTTGGACTATTTCTATAAACTCTAGACTGCTCAAGAGTTGAAGCCTAATAGAGAGGGCCCACACATTTTTGAGTTTTTATTTAAAAAACGTGTCATTTTAAATCCCCATTAGCAGCTAGGTTTTTTAACATCACTGCCGTTTCATCTTCCTCGACCTTTTCTTCTTTTTCTTCCTATTTATTTTCCTTCCTCCTCACTTTCCCCTAAAGCCATGGAAACCGTTCTGAGTTGCGTCCCAAGTTGCGTCCCACGGCGTTTCGTTCTCCGATTAGGGTCGTCGTTCTAGGAACGCCGTACGGTGGGCCGTTCCCAGTTCCGGGTAACTATGTGCATAACAAAAGTTGAATTGTTGGTTAGATAATTTGTTTTTGATAATCTTGGTTAGATAGTTCGGCAACAATCAATTGCTCTTTATAGTGTTGAATTTTGTGTTAATAACTACTCCCTCCGTCCCACTTAAAATGTCTCTTTTGTGTTTTAAAATTGTCCCACTTAAAATGTCTCATTGAAAAAATCAACTACTTTTACAAGGTGCATTTCCCTTTATATCCTTTCTTTTAGTTTTCCAACAAAACAAACTTTAACTTTTAAGGGTAAAATTGTCTTTTTAATTAATTTATATCACATTTCTTACACAAACTTTTTCTTCCTAAAACTGCGTGAAAAGTCAACAATGGACATCTTAAATGGGACGGAGGGAGTATTATTTTGGTTGCAGTTGAACTTTTGAACCTCGGCTGATGGCTCTTGTAATATCCTATGACCTGTAGTTTGTTTTACTGTTTTGACTCAATTTAACTGTTACTTTTACTTATGTAGGTTGTGATGGCCTTAAAATGTCGGGGTGAGCATGTGTTAGGAGGTCTATATACAGGAATCAATACTCGACACATTGTGATGGCAAGCAAAATGGTATTCCTTTGTCAACTTCAATTACAGCTGAAATGTTTCTCTTGACTGAATTAGCTCTGGGGTTTTGTTATTGACTCAAATGGTTGTTTAGGTAGAAGAATACACGGGTTTACATATTCAGCCGCATAAGGCCATTGTCGGAGCTAATGCTTTTGCTCATGAAAGTGGTATTCACCAGGTTGGTTTTCTATTGTTTGAACGTATATATTTGTGAACCCCCAATCAAATTTCTGGTTGTTGCTGATATCATTGATTGATGGTGGAAAGTGCATTTATTATCATATTTAAAAACTACTAATGTTTGAACTTTGAACTTTGAATTCTATCTACACTCATGTAGACTTTTAGTTTAAGTGGGATAAATTTTGGGGATTAATCTTGAGAGCTCTTAAAAAAATGCTTTAGAGTGCTTAAGTTGCTACCTATAGATGATTATATGAACTCGTGCTTGTAGGCAACCAGGTTCTATTCTATCCATTATTTTGCCCCCTTTAGCAGCAATGCTTAATTGACCTGTTGATTTCTTTGTTTTACTTTTTCTCCAATAATTGTTATATGTAAATATGCAAATTCTTTATTGCTGACAAGGCACCAATATTTGATCTCATGTTCTTAATTTGGTGAGTGAAACAATGATGACAAAGAGAAGCTATATTTCATAGGTCTTCTCTATTATGTCAACTATAGGTCTAATAAATCAGAATCCATTGTCTTTTAAAAAATGTGGTGTTGGTATAAATCGAACCACTATTTTATTACTCTAGCCCCACTTAGCATTATCATGTTGTTGTACAATTTATGCTAACATGGAAATTTCTAATGCTGGCCTGCCTAATTTGTTTGACCTACAATTTATGTTGTAGGAATTTAATAACTTTTCCTTCCACATTGTGTGTGTGTACTTACAGAATATATATATTTATATGAAAGATATTGCTTGTTTGATCATTCCACAGGCTTACACACACATATCTATGTTCTTACAAAAGTGTTAAAATCTATTAGGTGTATATTCTGAAATGCTTTTTTTATTTTTGTAGGATGGAATGCTAAAGCACAAAGGTACATATGAAATTATATCTCCTGAAGATATCGGGCTTGAGCGGTCCAATGAGGCTGGTATTGTCCTTGGGAAACTTAGGTAGGTATTTCTGTAGAATAATAGGAAAAACACTCTTAATTCTATTCATAGGAATAAGAGAATATATATAGAGACTTAGTTAAGTATCTTTAGTAACTAAGTAATCTAGGAAACTAAATATTCCTCAGTAAATACATAAGATACTACTCTAAATTCAAATGCTAAGATATCTTACCATAAGAACTAAGTTACCCGAACTAACATATTTACAGTATATTCTACACTCCCCCTCAAACTGGTTTGGATATGTTATATACACCCAGTTTGGATAAGAAGCCATCAAAGGTAACTCTTGAAAGTGCCTTGGTAAACACATCATCAATCTGACTTGTTGTAGGAATATAGTTCAGCTTCACTGTCCCTCCATTGACCTTTTCATAGATAAAGTGCCTATCTATTTCAATGTGTTTAGTTTGATCATGTTGAACTGGATTCCTTGCTATACTCATTGCTGATTGACTATCATTGTAAATTTCAAAGTCTCCATGTTCATTGAGTCCAAGTTCAGTGATAAGTCTCTGAATCCAAATTCCTTCACAAATACCTAGGGCTAAGGCCTTAAATTCAGCCTCTGCACTGCTTCTAGATGTCACAGCTTGTTTTTTACTCCTCCAAGTAACTAGGTTGCCCCACACAAATGCACAATAACCCCTTACAGATCTTCTATCTATATTAATTCACTTGCCCAGCTTGAATCAGTGTACACTTTCACAGTTCTATCTTGATTTTTTCTGAATATAAGTCCAGCTCCTGGTGAAAATTTTAGATATCTAAGAATCCTCCTCACTGCCTCCATATGTTCTTCTCGAGGGTCGCTCATGTGTTGACTCACAATGCCCACTGCATATTCAAGGTCAAATCTAGTAAGTGACAAATAGATTAGTTTTCCCACTAATCTTTGATAAAATTCTTTATCTACTGGACTGCCTTCTTCATCCTTGCTGAATTTTAAGCCTAGCTCCATTGGAGTCTCTATTGGTTTGCATTCAAGCATTCTGGTTTCAGTCAAAAGATCCAAAATATATTTCCTCTGATTGATCACTAATCCTTCTTCAGATCTTCCCACCTCCATGCCTAAAAAATATCTAAGACTTCCCAAGTCTTTTGTTTCGAATTCCCTTGCTAAATCAGTCTTCAGTCTTTCTATTTCTTCTATGGAATCTCCAGTGATGATTATGTCATCAACATAAACTATTAGGAGAGTCATTTTGCCATTAGGTGCCACCCTTTTGAACAATGTATAATCAGCTTGGCTTTGCTTGAACCCATTCTTAATCATGGTTCTAGCAAATCGATCAAACCAAGCTCTAGGGGATTGCTTCAATCCATATAGAGACTTATTCAACTTGCACACTGTCCCCTTTGCTGAATTTTCCTTCAAGCCTGGTTGAATTTCCATGTATACCTCCTCCTCAAGATTCCCATTTAGAAAGGCATTCTTGATGTCTAATTGGTGTAATTTTCAATCTTTGTTAACAACAATTGACAACGAAACTCTGATTGTATTTAATTTAGCCACCGGTGCAAAAGTCTCCTGATAATCAACCCCATAAGATTGAGTGAATCCCTTGACTACAAGCCTTGCTTTGTGTCTTTCTACACTGCCATCCGAGTGATATTTCACTACAAATACCCATTTACATCCAACAACTCTCTTTCCTTCTGGTAAACTGGTTAGACTCCAAGTTTGATTCTTTTCTAGTGCTTTAATTTCTTCTTCCACAGCTTTTCTCCACTCAGGATTTTTAAGTGCTTCATCTACTGTATTTGGAATTTGTACACTGTCTAGGCTGGCTGTAAAAGCTTTAAAATGAGGCAGGAGTTTTCCATAGGCAACATATTTATTGATGGGATGAATAGTGCATTTCCTTTCTCCCTTCCTAATAGCAATAGGGAAATCATTTAAACCAGCATTGGAGGAATTCTGAGTAAGATTGTTACCTTCTGTTTCAATAGCTGTAGGACTCAAGATTAGTTCTTGGCAAGTGTTAGGTTGAATAGCAGCCTCAGGAAGAACTCTTTTCTTTCTGGTATACACACTGAGTGGTTTAAAAGGTGTTACAAGGTTTGGAGATAAACTGGAAATGGCTTTGAGAGTTGGAGGAGGTGTTTTGTAAGGGCTAGGATGTGAGCTGATTTGTTGTGCAGGGGAAATGTTCTCTGGATTAGGGACTGAAGTGTTAGAGACAATTTCAACTTCATTTAGGGGACTGGATTGGTGTTAAGAAGAAGATGATGAACTCTTAGAGATGTCACCCTCCAGAATAGGCAAAATAGGAAGAAGTTGAAGGTCACCTAAGGACTGAAATTCTCTGTATGTCTCCCCCTGAATTTCAGTCTTATCAAAATAGGGCTGGTTTTCAAAAAATGTGACATCAGAAGAAATATAGGTCTTTTGAGTAGAAGGACAGTGACATCTGTAACCTTTTTGTGTTGAGGAGTACCCTAGGAAAATACATTTTAAGGATTTAGGATCAAGTTTACTGCGGTAGGGACTGTGCTCATGGACAAAAGCTGTGCAACCAAAAACTTTTAGAGGAAGAGTAGAAGACAGGTAAAAAGTGAGGAAATTTTAAACCCTAGGGGTTTACTAGGCATTCTATTAATAAGGTATGTGGTTGTAAGAAGAGCATCCCCCAACACATTTTAGGAGCATTAGTTGAAAACAAAAGGGAACGGGTGACCTCAAGGAGGTGTCTGTTCTTTCTTTCTTTCAGATACACCATTTTGCTGGGGTGTATTAACACAAGAGGTAAGGTGAAATATCCCCTTTTCCCTGAAGAAATTCCCTAGGGACTTGCTAAGGTACTCACCTCCATTATCACTCATAACAATCTTAATAGGTGTAGTAAACTGAGTTTGGATCATGGTGTAAAAATTTTGGAAGATAGGAAGAATGTCAGATTTCTCTTTCATTAAAAAGGTCCAAGTAGTGCGAGAGAAATCATCAATGAATGAAACAAACCAACGAGATCCAGAAGTACTAGGGACTTTAGAAGGGCCCCAGATGTCACTGTTAATGGTGGAAAAAGGTGAAGTTGATTTTAAAGATGCAGGCAGATAAGTGGTTCGAGTGTGTTGGGCCAATTGACATATAGCACAAGTAAAAGAAGATGGATTCTTATTGAGAAAAAGATTAGGAAACATCCTTTTAATATAATTAAAATTGGCATGTCCTAATCTAAAATGCCAGAGCATTACAAGATCTAAATTAAAGCTGGAAGATAGGGCAGGTTTGTGAGGGGCACTGGAGCAATTGGATGATGAAGAGAGCTGAGTATCAAAGGTATAGAGACCATTATGCAACCTAGCATTGCCAGTCACCACTCTCGAGTCCTGTTCCTGAAAAACACAGCCATCAACTCCAAAATGTACATCACAATTAACATCTCTCACAAAAGTACTAACAAATAACAAATTGCAACTCAAATTAGGAACATAGAGAACAGTCGAAAGAACTAGCTTGGGAGTAATCTGAACTGAACCCTTTCTAGTAACTTTAGAAAGTGAACCATCTGCAATCTTAATGTACCAAGGTGAGCTGAGTGTAGAGAAAGACTGAAACAACTTAAGATTGCCTGACATATGATCAGATGCACCAGAATCGACAATCCATTGGGAAGATGGTGCAGGAATGAAGGAAAATGAATTACCTTCAGTAGCTGTCAAGGCTGTTGAAGCAGAGGAGGAGAATCGACCAAAGATTTGTTGAAGCTCCACCATTTGTTGCGGGCTAAAGCCAGTGGATGAATTCTCAGTAGAAGCAAGATTTGCAGCCTTCTGAAAACGAGAGGAAGAAGGTTTCCAATCTGCTGGTTTCCCATGCGATTTCCAGCACTTTTCCAACACATGACTAGCCTTCTGCAATGGGTGCACCAAGGTCTGCCCCTCCTTTGCCCATGATCAGAGGTGGCATGAGTAAGAAGGGCAGAAGCATCTGCTTGAACCACATGAGGCACCATTAACAGTCTCCTACTCTCTTCCCTTCTTATGTCTGAAAATGCTTCCCTAACTAGAGGAAAAGGTTTAGTTGCTAAGATCCGACCCCTAGCATTATCAAACTCCCCATACAGACCAGAAAGGAACTGAAATAGACTTCTTTGATTCTTAAGTCGATTGTAGAGGCAATATCATCACTGCATTTCCATTCATTAGCCTCATAATGATCCAGCTGCTGCCAGCACTTAGTAAGAACACCAAAGTATTGAGCCACATTCATCTCTCCTTGTCGAAGATCCTTGATCTGATTTTCAACCCCAAAAAGTTCAAAGGTGTTATCCACACACGAGTAGGTTTCTTTGGCTGCTCTTCAAATCTCGGCTACAGTGTGATAGAGCATAAAATTCTCCCCAATTGCAGGGACCATGGAATTGATCAACCATGCCACGATCATGGTATTTTCACTCAACCAGGTTGAGTAGGCAGGATCAGACTCGGAGGGAATAGGAGAGGAGTCTGAGAGATAGGAAGCTTTTCTTCTTCCAGTGATGTAGAGCCTAACGGATTGAGACCAAGGAAGATAGTTATTTCCATTGAGTTTGTAGGATGTGATGGGAGAAATAGAGGCATCGGACAAGGAGAAATCAGAAGGTCGAGAAACATTTGGAGAACTGATTTCTGAGTTTTCATAATCCATCTCGAATTAGAATTGAATCGAGAAAGGAAGAAGAAAAGAAGTGATCGAGAGAGAGAGAAGGAAAGGATCAACCTAATCTGATACCATGTAGAATTGTAGGTTATTTCTCATTAGAATAGAAACATATCATGTATTAAAGTTTTGTATCTGATAGTTAGAGTAAATATTGCAGTTTAATTACTAGGGAATATTTAGTATCCTTAAACAGTAAGTCAACTATGTGTATATATCCTAAGTTGTCTTATGAATGAAAGTAGAGAGAATTTTATACAATTCTACATGGTATCAGATTAGGTCGATCCTCTCAAGTTTTTCTTTCGATCCAAAAATCTCGTCCTCCATGGAATCTGACTCTGAAGTCAGTTCTCTCACAAACCCTCGTTCCTCTGAAAACATGCCCAGCAGCTTCAGTCCCCAACAGATTGTTGAACTTCAGCAACTCATGAGCCGCATCTCATCTCCTCCTACCACTACAGCTTTCACAGCAACTGAAGGTAGTTCTTCATCCTCATGTCTCTCCTCTAGTAGGATAGTAGATTCAGGTGCTTCTGACCACATGACATGCAATCTCAGTCTGTTTTGTTCTTTTTCAAGGTCCAGCCCTCAATCCACAATTAAGATTGCAGATGGTTCACTTTCCATAGTACTTGGCAGGGGTTCTATTCGATTAAGTGATAAAATTCTACTATCTTCTGTTCTTTATGTCCCTAACCTTACATGCAATTTGTTATCGGTTAGACAATTAATTAAAGAGAGACTTTGTGATGTTCACTTTGGCCTTACTGGTTGTGTTTTTCAGGAGCAGGGTTCGATTCTGGTGATTGGCAATGCTAGGCTGTCTAATGGCTTATATGTCCTTGATGCCTTGTCCACCTCAATTCATTCTAGTTCAATTGGTCTTCACACTTCTGCTTTCCCTTCCAATTTACTTTCAAATGATATTATGATGTGGCATTTTCGATTGGGACATCCCAATTTTTCTTATATGAAAAGAATGTTTCCTACTTTATTTATTAATAAAAGTCCTTCCTCTTTCAAGTGTGAACTCTGTCAAATGGCTAAACATACTAGACAATCTTATGTACCTTCCCAATTTAAGCCTACTTCTCCTTTTTCAATTATACATAGTGACATTTGGGGCCCTTCGAAAGTTCAAAGTATTTCTGGTTCTAGGTGGTTTGTGTCGTTTATAGATGACTTCTCTAGGACAACATGGACATTCCTAATGAAAGATAATTTTGACATTGAACAAATATTTAAAGACTTTTATAGTATGGTCCATACTCAGTTTTCTACTCCTATTAAAATTTTGAAGAGTGACAATGGGAGTGAGTATCTTAGCAAGTCACTTGGGAGTTTCATTCGGGAAAAGGGAATTTTTCATATAACTTCTTGTGTTAACACACCTCAACAAAATGGTGTAGCTGAGCGTAAAAATAGACATCTTCTTGAAGTTACACGATCTCTTTTATTTTCTGCCAATGCTCCTAAGTATCTTTCGGGGATGCCCTTTTAACTGCCACTTACCTTATCAACAAAATGCCAGAACTCTTGGTTTTAAGGTTCCTACTAAAACTCTTTTACATCAGTTTCCTCATTTTAAACCCCTTTCTTCTACTCTTCCTCTTCGTGTTTTTGGCTGTACAACTTTTATTCATGTGCAGGCTTCTAATAGAGGTAAACTTGATGCTAGGTCTTTAAAATGTGTTTTTATTGGATACTCCTCGAGTCAGAAGGGCTACAAATGTTACTCTCTCACCACTAGAAAAACCTA
The DNA here is from genome assembly GCA_030270665.1 of Hibiscus trionum. NCBI lineage: Eukaryota > Viridiplantae > Streptophyta > Magnoliopsida > Malvales > Malvaceae > Hibiscus > Hibiscus trionum. The sequence continues at coordinate 7,189,648 of BSYR01000016.1, forward strand.
TGTCTCATTCGATGTTACTTTCTTTGAGCATCAACCTTATTTTTCAGGGACTTCTATTCAGGGGGAGACATACAAGGAATTTCAGTCCCTACCAGTTTCACAATCTTTACTTCTGATGCCTATTCTTAATGCGGAAACCACTAGTTTAGATCCTCCTCAACAATTTGTTCCTTCAAATGAGGAAGAAATTACGAGAACTAGTAATCCAGTTGACATACCTTCTCCTTTCTCAAAAATGTCTAGCCCTTATACTACACCTCCTCCAACTCTTAAAGCTATCCCACACACATCTCCAACTCCTCAACTTGCAGAAAAACAGTTGAGTGTTTATACAAGAAAGAGAAGAACCCTTCCCGAAGCTGTTAGTCAGCCCAACACTTGCCAAGAGCTAGCTTCGAGTCCTACTGCTGTGGAAACAGAAGGTAATAGTATTCTATTGATTTAGATGATTTTCCTATTGCTATTAGAAAGGGGGTAAGGAAATGAACTACTCATCCCATTAACAAATTTGTGGCCTATGGAAAATTGTTATCTGGTTTGAAAGCTTTTACAGCCAGCATTGACAGTGTGCAAATACCAAGGACAGTGGAAGAAGCTTTCAAGACTCCCGAGTGGAGAAAAGCAGTTGAAGATGAGGTTACTGCACTGCAAAAGAATAATAGTTGGAACCTAACCAATCTACCAGAAGGAAAAAGGTGATCGGGTGCAAATGGGTTTTCACAGTCAAATATCATTCCAATGGAGGCATTGAACGATACAAGGCAAGGCTTGTAGCTAAAGGATTCACTCAATCATATGGAGTGGATTATCAAGAAACATTCGCACCAGTTGCTAAGTTAAACACCATCAGGGTGTTACTCTCAGTGGCTGTTAACAAAGACTGAGAGTTGCATCAATTGGACATAAAAAATGCCTTCCTCAATGGGAGTCTCGAGGAGGAAGTTTACATGGAAGTTCCACCAGGTTTGAAGGAAAGTACAACAAGAGGGACAGTATGCAAACTGAATAGATCTTTGTATGGATTAAAACAGTCTCCGAGAGCATGGTTTGACAGATTTGCTAAAGCCATGGTTCAGAATGGTTTCAAACAAAGCCAAGCAGATCATACCTTATTCAAAAAGGTTACTCTAGAAGGTAAAATGACTCTCCTAATTGTGTATGTCGATGATATGATTATCATAGGAAATGATACAAAGGAGATAGAAAGATTGAAGGTTGCTCTAGCAAAGGAGTTTGAGACAAAGGATTTGGGGAATCTCAGATATTTCTTGGGAATGGAGGTGGCTAGATCTAAGGAAGGGTTAGTCATTAACCAAAGAAATTATATTTTGGATCTACTTTTAGAGACCAAAATGCTTGATTGTAGACCAGCCGACACTCCAATGGAATCAGGCTTGAAGTTCAGCAAAGATGAACCTGGGAATCCAATGAACAAAGAATCTTACCAACGTTTGGTAGGAAAATTAATTTATTTATCACTTACAAGACCTGACCTTGCTTATTCAATAAGCATAGTAAGTCAATACATGAGTGATCCTCGAGAAATACACATGGAAGTAGTAAATAGGATCTTGAGATATTTAAAATTCACACCAGGATCTGGACTCATTTTCAGAAAAAGCCAAGACAGAACAATAAAGGTTTACACAGATTCGAGTTGGGCAGGTGAAATAACAAATCGAAGGTCAGTAAGTGGCTATTGTACATTTGTATGGGGCAATCTAGTCACATGGAGAAGCAAGAAGCAGTCTGTGATATCTAGAAGCAGTGCAGAGGCAGAGTTTAGAGCAATGGCCCTTGGAATTTGTGAAGGGATGTAGATTAAAGAACTCATCACCGAGTTAGAACTAGATGAAAAGTCAGAATTGGACATTTACAGTGACAGTCAATCGACAATAAGTATTGCTAAGAATCCAGTGCAGCATGATAGAACCAAACATATTGAGATAGACAGACATTTCATCTTTGAGAAGGCTAATAATGGAACTTTGAAGCTCAACTACATTCCAACTACCAATCAAATTGCTGATATCTTCACCAAAGCACTTCCAAGAGTAATGTTTGATGGTTTCACATCCAAACTGGGTATATACAACATATATACACCAGTTTGAGGGGGAGTGTAGGTTATTTCTCATTAAAATAGAAACATATCATGTATTAAAGTTTTGTATCTGGTAGTTAGGGTAAATATCGCAGTGTAATTACTAGGGAATATTTAGTTTCCTTAAACAGTAAGTCAACTATGTGTATATATCCTAAGTTGTCTTATGAATGAAAGTAGAGAGAATTTTATACAATTCTACAAGAATAATAGGAAAAACACTCTTAATTTTATTCATTGGAATAAGAGAATGAATATATATAGAGACTTAGTTACGTATCTTTAGTAACTAAGTAATCTAGGAAACTAAATATTCCTCAGTAAATACATAAGATACTACTCTAAATACAAATGCTAAGATATCTTACCATAAGAACTAAGTTACCCGAACTAACATATTTACAGTATATTCTACAATTTCATGTTTTCAAAATATTTTCCTCTGTATCCTTTTTCTTTTTAATATGTTTCAACTAGAGCTTAAAGAGTCATACCAAGAACTTTAACATGCTTGCTGACACTAGGGGTGATAACGGTTCGTTTTGGTTTTTTCTTTTGTGGGGGAGGGGGGTGAATGCATAAATGTGCTCTACTTTGGGGTATAAAAACTGAACTGAAAGTTATAGATAACCAAACTAACCCCAGCTGAATTTCATAGGTTCAGTTTGTTGGTATCTTCCTATTCATGTTTAATTTTTACAAATTCAGTTGTTATGAAACTTATGAGTTATGACTGTCTCTGTAATTCTTTTTCTTCTCCAATTCTCCGGTGAAGTGGACGTCATGCTTTGAGAGACCGATTGAAAGAGGTATGCTGCTATTACACAAGTCTTAAACCGTTGGAATTACCTCTTTGCTTTATCTGATTACTTGGTTCTTCCTGTTTTCCTCAGCTTGGTTATGAGCTTGATGATGTTCAGCTTGGGAACATATTCTGGAGCTTCAAAGGAGTAGCTGAACAAAAGAAGGTTAACAAAATTCTTCACTTAACTTCTGGATCTCTTTCCCCTTTGGTCATCGTATGATTAACTATTATAATATTTCACTCTGAATGTGTACAATTTTGGAAGTTAAGCTGTCTTCTACTGCGGAAACATGGTTTCCAGTGATGTTTTTCTAGAAGATGAAAACAAGGGAAGGTTATTCCTAGAGTACAATTTTGCATAAGTTTCCCTTGGAAAACCTGCATTATTATCATGGGAACATTTTTGAAGTTCTCCATCTCTGTTATTCTAAAAATTCCGGTTTTCTAGTTTTTGCAGCTAAACCAGTCCTTTTATCTGTTTGGAATATAAGAACAGAGATAAAATACAGAGACAGGAAATGATAATATTTTTATTAGTAAATGTAGTTTTATCTTTTCGATGCTTACCATATTAGTGGGGTCATAAACTTCAGTAGTCCATTTGGATACAGAGACAGAAATTATTTGACAGCTTAAAAAATGAAGAAATAGGCCTGAAAGGTGGATGACTGCTGACCCTTGAACTGTTTTATGTTACTTAGACTCCTCATTTTTCCAAGTACTTGTGTTCGACACTTCGGTATGGGGATATGAAATGACCCCCAAAGATCCTTCAAATACATGGAAAAACTTAGGAAAAAGAACTGGCCATACCCGTGGTGCCGGATACATACTCGTATCCAGATTGAGTTTTGGGGTAGCCCCAGTTTAAAGGTTCTGGTTATCAATGATGGATGACCAATATAAGGAATTTCATTGGATCTTTATTCCAAGTAGTTGAAAATATACTTTCAAGATCTTTGATAATTATGACATGATTTAAAGTAATGGTTTTTGTTGGTTATGAATGCCTGGCTCCGTGGTGTTTATAAGTTCTTTTTATGTTTTGGTTGAGTTCTTGATGTTTTCTACCATATCTTGATTCTTAAAAAGGAAAAGTAACTGTTTTCTGAAAACTCAAGTATAAATGCACGATTTCTGTTCTTTGATTTTGAGAATCATGTGATCTTATGCTTATTTTATTTACTGGTTTTCCAGAGAGTCACTGACGCCGATCTAATAGCATTGGTTTCAGATGAAGTTTTTCAACCAGAATTTGTGTGGAAGCTTCTTGATCTACAGGTAACTAAAATTTTCAAACAATAGTTCCTGGAATGTGGTATTGAGTGTGCTGCTTAGACATTTTATGGTACACTTCATCAGTTTATTATTTTCGGTTGCAATGCTGTATAAAGCGTTATTGTTGTTGGGATTTTTTCATATTATCTATTTATATACAAAACAAAGCTAATTTTTATTTCAAAGTTAACTAATGTCCTCTTACCCGTCCAACTGTTTCTTTTCTTTTCTCACTACATTGCTGGACTCTTCATTTCTCTACAAGTACTTGTATCCGACTACCATGTTCAACGCATATTTAGACATCACTGCCTAATGCTCAACTTTGAAGTTTGCATAGTTTCTTTCTTTTTCTATTTATTTATTTTTGACTGATCATCTCCTTTACCCTAACAAATCCTCCCTCTAACTTCTTTCTTCTTCATGCCCATCTTTCTATTTTACACAGCAATTTGGGTCCATGGTTTTGGCAATCCTATTTACAAACCAAAGCTATCCAATAAGAACCACGGTCCGACTATGTTACTCGGACTCGGATGCGAGTGTTGAATATGGGTACGTGTGAGATGTGGTATGATCACATCCTCATACCCATATGTCAGACATGAGTGTCCGAGAACACTTAAAGAAAAATGAAAAGCCAGAGCTACGTAGAATTTGGGGTCTATGAGGCGGGACTGTAGTACTAGGGATAGAAGCAACCCTTGCCACTGTCTATTTAACTATGATCTCCGTTCAGTTTTCATTAAATTTCAATGGAAAACATAACATGCAGGTCACTTGTGGAACTCTTGGTCTTTCTACTTCTACAGTTAAACTCATTGATGCTGATGGGAAAGAGCACGTTGCCTGCTCGGTTGGAACTGGACCTGTAGATTCAGCTTATAAAGCTGTTGATCTCATTATAAAGGTTTGATGTCAGAAATCATCAGTACTCTTTTTTTTTGTTTGGGGGGGGGGGTGTTACAGAAGGTACTAAGAATTTGTCTACGAACTCTGGATGTTAGTAACATATATTTTGCTGAGATTTTAGATCAATGTTTCATTATTTTTCCTTCAATTGCAGGAATCAGTTTCCCTCCTTGAGTACTCGATGAATGCCGTTACAGAAGGCATTGATGCTATAGCATCGACCCGTGTTCTAATTCGTGCTGAAAAAAGTCACGTATCTACACATGCATCTACCGGTGAACTTGTTCATCGAACATTTAGGTACAGAATCATCTTGCTTTCGTTTCCATTGCCTTTTTAAGCTCTTCCACCTCAGTAAATTCAGTGCATTGAAATCTTTTACTCCTTCGGTGACAGTGGCACTGGGGCAGGAATGGATATTGTTGTTTCCAGTGTCAAAGCTTATATCAGTGCAATAAATAAGATGCTGGGATTCAAAGAAAAATATCCAACAAAGGCTTCCGTAGAAAGAACCCCAGCTTCTTAAGCTATGTACTCGGATTCATGTATGGGTATTGAATACGATTACGTATCCGACATGGGAAAATGAAGAGTTGGAGCACCGATTTCCATGCATCATGTGGTAAGTTTTGAGACTGCAAATTTCTAGTGATATTGCGTTGTAACGGTGATTTGAAAGGGTTTTTAAGCTTGGGGAAAAATCCTATATGTTTTCGTTTGATCTTGTTGATTTTGTGGAATGTATTAAAGGAGCTAATAAGATTGAAGATGAGTATTTATCTTTTTGCTTCTTTAAAAAAGGGGATGCCATAGTTTTTGCATTGATTTTGATTCGGATGTGAGTGTCGAATATGGATGTATGTTATTTTCTAGGATAATCTAGAGTCCCTCAATTATAGGTTACTTTTTAGTTGGAACATATGGTTAGGGTTTTAGTAATTTACTCACTAGAGAATTACATATCTATTTGATTGCAACACGAAGGTTAGTTTGGATTGTAGGAGCTGCCATCAACAAATATTAGTGTAGCAGCAGTCTGCAATCTGTTAAATGCTTAATTGTTAACTATTGCAAGAGAAATTAGTCATCCAATCATTGCAGTCTAATTATTATTTTAAAAATCTAGGAAGGTTAATTTCTCAAAAAAAAATTCTAAAATTCCATAATTTCGCACAATTTTTGTGCAATAACGATGGGAGTAGGGGTGCTTATTGAGTTGAGCAGTTCGCAAACAATTTGAGCTCGATTCGGTCAAAACTCGGTTAACGTTCGACTCGAGTTGACTTGACTTGAAATCGAACTGGACTCGAGATCTTAGCGAGCCGAGTCGAGCAAGGTCCAACTCGACTCGTTAAATTTGTGAGCTGCTCGTTTTTTTTTTAATATATAAATTCTTTTATGATTTTTTGGTTTCAAAAAGTTATGTTTCAAAAAGTTTAAATATTAGTTAAAAATAATTTATATAACATTTCTAAAACATTTTTTGGTTTCATTTTTTATATAAATTCTTTTATGTTTCATTTTTTGGTTTCAAATTTGTAAAATATTTTGTATTTCCCATGAGTTAAAAAAATAATTTATATTAACAATAACTTAAATTATAATAATGAAAAAGTCTTCAATTTTCACTTCTCATAAAAAAAATATTATTGAAAGTTAAAATCCTGAAATTCCTAAGGTATTCTCTCTTTTGTTGTTCATCGAAGATTGTTGAGAAACTAAAAAGAGTTTCACACTCGAATATCGACTTCATCTCTAATTCGATCATGACATGTTCGTTTTTTTATCTTTTCAAACCTCACGTTTTTTATTATGAATTTCTATGTTTATATTAAGCTCTAATAGTACTACTGAATTTTGTTTAAATTTTTTTTTAAAAAAAACAAGGTAAAAAATTTTGACGAGCTTAACGAGCAACAAGTTGAGTCGAGCAACGAGATTTTTTAAGGAGCATGAGTCAAGCAAATTTTATCGAGCTCAACGAGCAATGAGTCGAGTCGAGCAACGAGATTTTTTAATGAGCACAAGACGAGCACTACTCAACTCGCAATCGACTCGCTCGATAAGCACCCCTAGATAGGAGTGAATGGTGAAAAATTCTAAAAAGAAGGCGGATTAAAAAGAGACTAAAAAGAGATTGTACATAAATTTTTAAAAAAAATCGTAAGAATTTGTGTATTGATTTTTGTGTATAAACACAAATTCTTACAATTTTGTAAAGGATATACACAAATCCTTACAGTTTCTAAAATTTTCTAAAATAGTAATGATTTGTGTATATATACAAATTCTTTACAAAATTTGTAAGAATTTGCGTGTACACAAAAATCGATATATAAATTCTTATAATTTTTGTAAAAATTTATGTACAACCTCTTTTTAACCTTTTTGGTCCGTTTTTTCCTAAAATTTTCTGTGAATGACAGAACAATGGTTGACAAAGAAGGAAGTGAGGGTCCAGTGGTAGAAAAATCATTAGTGGTGGTTGATTTGATGGCGATAAATGAAATTTGTGATTTTTGAGATTTAAAAAAAAGGGTAAACTACTTCATTGACCACCATATTTTTGATAAAGTTGCGATTTGACTACATTACTTTTTTTCGAAGTAATTAAACCACCAAACTATTTAAATGGTATCAATGTGACTACCAACCGTTAAAACCTAAAGGAGGGAGTGACGTGGCAGTTAGTAAAAATTCGTATAATTACACATTTAGTCCTCGTTACTTAAACATTCTATAATTTTTTTTATTAAATTAAAATTAGGATTAAATTGATAGAATGTTTAAGTAACGAGGACTAAATGTGTAATTATACGAATTTTTACTAACTGCCACGTCACTCCCTCTGTTAGGTTTTAACGGCTGGTGGTCACATTGATACCATTTAAATAGTTTGGTGGTTTAATTGCTTCGAAAAAAGTAATGTGGTCAAATCGCAACTTTATCAAAAGTATGGTGGTTAATGAAGTAGTTTACCCTTAAAAAATAGAATTTTTTTAATTAGGTTTATTATATTTGTAAAATACAAGAATCAGACCATATTTTAAGGAATGACTAGACGAATTTTCTAACATATAAGCCTTAAAATGTTAACAAAATAAAATACCTTACCAAAATTGTAACATAATAAAACGTTAGGATCAGCTTTGTCCAAAAAAGAAAAATAGGCACCTAAAGCAAAGGGAAAAAGGTAGGTTTGAATATTTGTTTTATAATAAATCTTAAATATATATATATATATATATATATATATATATATATATATAGGAAAATGTTGTATAAATTTATTTGTTTTAGGGTTTAGGGGTTAAGTGTAGAAGACTTAAGTTTTAAAGTTTAGAATTTAAGGTGTGAGCTTAAAACTTAGAGTTTTAGTATAAGATTGAAAGTTCAAAATTTATGTATTAGATTTTATAATTTAAATATAAAAGATTGTGTAATTTTTTTATACAATGTATTAATATATAATATAAAAAATTTATTTGATATACAAATTAAGTTTAGACAACTTTGTTTATCGTAAAATTTAAAGGTCTTATTTAAAATTTAAAATATATGGATTTAATTTTTTAAATTTTCAGTTTTAGGATCTAAATTTAAAATATATATATATATATATAAAATAAAATTTATTATTCTAATGTATAGATTTTAGGGTTTAAAGATTAAATAACTACTCACATATATATTACAAAAAAAAACTTTTATTTTTAATTTCAAAAAAAAAAACTTAAAATAACCCAATTTATATTTTCATTAAAAAACGATAGATTAAAACAATTCCAAACTCGAAACCCACATTGTATACAAAGTTGAATGAACAGAGCTGTCCATCTGGCGGGATGTGTATTATCAGCGTATCAAAATGTATATAAATCCTACATACATACATACATACATTATACACTATTTTATACCAACAAAATACATGAATTATTACCCAACTACAGCACACACTGGATCATAAAGTACATAACATAATCACAGGTAAGAATCCAAGTAGCCATAACTGTGTCTTTTGTTATACTGCAGCAAACTAGCATAAGTTCTATCCCATATTCCTATATACAGACACTCGTCGTCTGGACTCAGAGATACCCCCGATATCTCACCAAAGAAGTCGATCTCTTGTCGTTCCTGGAAACCCGACCTCGTATTATAAACATGGACGAAATCTGCTGGTTCAGCAACTACCATGAATTGGCCGTCGGATGAAAACCGGATTGACCGCACGGCACCTAAGTTTCCTTTGAGAGTCGCAACTGGCATAGAGAGGTTTCTTATGTCCCATACTCGGCAGGTCTTGTCCTGATTTCCTGTGGCAAATATGCGTCCATCGGGGTGCCATGCGGATGCAAAGGAGTAATCTCGATGACCTACCACCGTGGCTACTGTCTGAGACCACAAAATAAACATAGTAAAATGGTATGATTATGAATATAGATCCAAAGATTTAGATGTTCAAATTTTATTTCATAAGATATTTTTCAAACAAAAATGCAGCTTGAACCCAAATCCCCCACCCCCCTTTAACTATTTTACTAGTTTCTTTATCCATTTAACCATTTTTTCTCAGTTCTATAAGCTCCTCGTTCTATAACATATGTCGTATTGGACCAGGCACCGCTTCCCGATTCAATCAATTTGACTGGACAAACGCAAGAGCTGAATGTAAAAAACATCGGCTCTCCTTTCAGGGAGGCCATCTCCCAGATTTGAATCCACAATTCATTACTGAGCAACCTTACTACTGCACCGGGGCTCGGCCAGTCACCCCTGCAGTAACGGTATCCTACTAAAATATGAATATTTACCTTTCCATTTTGAGAATCGACAAGCAATCCATCCAAGTGATCTCCAACAACAGTGATAAGCCTTTGATCGGGGCTGATGGATGTATGCTGCATCAGAATAAACAAATGCAGTCATGTTAAGGAAAATTAACATAATCTGTGAAAATGATCAATGATTCTGGGTTGCTTTTTGGGTTTATGAAGTTGCAATCTTCTATTGTCTTTGAAATGCAGACCCTATGAGTTTACAATTTCTATACATTATGTGAAGAAATTAACCACTCAGGATATGACCAATCCATACACCTTTAGACCATTGCTTCTCGTTAAGACACGTGTAAATATAAGCTATGTACTCTTCATTTTTCTTGAAGTACTCATGTCCAAACATGTATTGGATATACTTCCGGAAATAAGTATGAAAATATGATCCTCCAACGACTCTCCAAAGTCCAAATACGTGAAACGACTTCGAAAAAACTGGATATACCCATCCCACCCACATACCCATGTCCAACACACGCACCCGAATCCAAGTAACATAAGATATAAGATAGAACATGAAGGGTTATGGAAGAACTGAATTAAGAATTAGGCATCATAATAGCAGCTTAAGGGGTTACATTTACTGGCCAAGGGAACTGGAAATGATTTAGAAGTTGAAATGTCTCAGTATCGTATTCTCTCAAACTGCAGTCGTTATTTGAGGCCAAAAAATTGATTCCACCCCTGCAAAACAGCTTCAAAGTTCAATCTATATTTATTCAATACATTTTCTAAGTCAAACAACAACTTAGCAATTATCATGCTACCTCAAGCTGTCGTATATCTCGATAGCATTTGTAATTGCATTATCCTCATAGGTTGTCCGAGTACAAAAGGCTACTCCTTTTCTGTCCAAGTGCTGCAAAAACAGGAAATCAAAATTGTAGAATATTATATATAAAATGAATGGCTAAAAGCAAACCGAGAATGCGGGAATATGGTCATGCAAAATCAGAATAGGCAGAAACAAATAAATACATTATAGAAATAGAACCAACAAAAAACATTTAGGAACTAAAGCACAGCGGTCAATCCATATTGTTCTTTCAAGAAACATTTCAATTTCTAGGATTTTCAATAATTCAATTTCTCTTATTCTATCAGGATTCACATCACCTATGAAGAATAATCTCATCTGTAAAAAGAACACTTGGATGGTTGCTTGGAATGTAATCCCAGGTTGTGGTACGGCCTTGCACAATCTCCGCATACTACCTAGTTTACACTGCAACACCCACCACTATTCCAGATATATATGACCTCTCTCAAACACACAAGCACACTGCCTTTTCTACCCATTGCAACCATGAAAAGCTATGTTGCTCAGACTACTCGTTTTTCTTTAAGTACCCATGTCCAACACTTGCGTTTGACACATGGGTATGGGGATGATACCTCCGAGAATCCTCCAAATATATCGAAAAAAATTAAAAAAAAAATACCCATGGCGTAGTCATACCCATATTTGAGACTCGCACCGGAGTCCAAGTAACATAAATGAAAAGTCACTAAAAGAAAGACCATTAGCTACGCACTTCTTGCCCCAGTACTACCTGATTCAGACCATACCAACCACAACTATCGCGCCTTCTCAAAAAATAGATAGAGAGAGAGAGAGCCATAGACACTACCCATTTAATATAACAACCATTCAAATGTTTGTCATTTCTTGGACAAGTTAACAAGATGATTAAGTCTAACCATGAACCATAACCGTTTCTCAGAGAAACTAAAACCAGCAGAAATAGGAAAAGGCTGCAAATATTAACAAACCTTAAAAGTAAGCTCCCCTTGGAAGCCTCCCGCAAGCATAAAATTGTCCTTGACTGCTAGAGTGCTTATTTGAGTTTGTGTAAAACCTTCTAATAAACTTCCGGGATGTTTCTATTTACAAGGCAAAGCAATAGAAGTTAGCATAAAAAATAGACCCAAATTACTACAATAACCAATTTTCATTAAAATCATTCATACTCGCAAGTCGCAAGTAAAAGATAAGAAGCACTAAGGCTAATAAGTATAATTGTAATACCTCAGTAGGTGCCACATGCCCAGCAAAATTAAGGATCTCAGACAGATTGCACGACAATGATGACCAATGCATAACCGAGTAATTGGACATAAGGTAAACATCATGCTTTGAAGTAGACCAAACCAAGTTTCTGAGCTGTAAAATTCATTCCACAACAGGTTATTTATGTCGAAAACACTGGAGATATAGAATTTGCAACCCAAATCTAGGACCTACTTTAAGCATTCTTAACCTTAACATTACCATGTACAATGACAAAAGTAATGGATACCAAGAGAAAAAAAAGGAATTAGAAGCTAAAGAAAGAAACAGTCACATCTGAGAAAATGCAGATACACACAATGTTGCAAGTTCAAAATCATAAATATCACCAATCGAATCCATAAAAGAGAAATGACTTTTCTGAATAACATATTCATTACAATAGAAGAAAATCAAGGTCTTTTTATAGTTGCCAGTGCACACAACTGAACAAAGAAAAGAGATAAAGGAAATCTTTTGAATGATTAAGGCTAAATCATTTTCAAGAAGGAGAAAGGGAATTCAAGAACAATAGATATTGACACCAAATAACATATCCAAAAAGCAGGATACAAGTGACAATAACAAAAGAAATAAACAATTTATGACTAACAAACCTGAAAATGGAGGATTGTAGGTTTAACCAATCTAGTATTGTGGAAGAATTCATAGTAGTTCTCACCCTTTTCTACCCGTTTGCATTCCTGAAACAACAAATACAAGTCACACAAAGCTTAGCATGCTATTCACTTTACTATAAACTAGTTCATTCACGGATCGTAGGGAAATAAATGAACCTTGTCGACAGCGTCACCAGAAGCCGGTATATTCTCATAGTTCTTATATTGTTCAAGCCTTGTCAACCTATATTTTTCTCTAGATATGTTCAGTCTTTCCCACGGAATCCCCTGAATGTCTTTCCCCTTCCTTGCTTGTGCAGAAGATGTATCGGTCACCTTGGTCAGCTGCTCAAATTATAGCACGATAGTGTCGAATTTCATCATTAAATTAAAAAATTAACTATAATTAGCAACAAATACATATAGAATTTATAAATATCAACAAAATGAAAGACGAACCATGTCATATTCATCAGCATCCACATCTCCACCAGCTCGACCGTAGTCGTCTTCGTCCAAGTCATCTACAAAATCTTCATCCATGTAATCGAAATCCTCCCCTTGCTGGTAGGACATGATATATACTGCATAATTATTCAGTCATCACTACAATTTTCTCTTTCTTTTTTTTACAAATAAAATTAACAAAATAAAAAATAAAAAATGCTCAGGAAAACCTAAAGAGAAAATAAACTAATGGAATTCATAGGGAAAAAAAACTTTTGAAACAAAGCAGCAAAAGACTAATCGCCTTCATTTTCATTTTACTAAAACGGATTAAAGAAAAAAGGTTGAATTTCTAAAAGGAAACAGGGAATTGGAGCAAAAGGGCATTCCTATAATTCATAAAGGAAGCTTATTTCCAAACATACCGCCTTTTAAAAAAAAAACCCTCAGATACGATAAATTAAAATCATATCCAAAAGTTCGACATGAGCAAAAGAAACCCAAGATTTCTTAAACCTCACCAAGAGAAGATTCACTATTTTTCTAACACAAAAAATGCAGAAAACTTAACAAATGAAAAACGAAAAATAGGAGGAGGAGGAGAAGAAACAAACATCGAATTTAAGGAAACGAGAGATTGATTTACTTACATGAAATTGAGTATGGTTTCCGCCGGAAAGTCGGGCCTTTGGATTTAATCCTTTATGTAACTCCTATTATATCATCATTCACTGCTAAAACCACTTTACGAGTTAACAAATGCAAGCTTGCCAATTGCAATTGAGATGAATTTCTAAATTTAATTTAATGTAACTATTTTTTTGTTATTTTTATTTTTCAGTTTCATTTTAAAAAATTAATCATCGCATTTTATAACAAAAATTAAAACAATAAAATTATAATAAATATATAAAATTATTTTATTATTTTATTCCTCTGTTACATATAAATGGTCAAACGTATAAAAGTTAATATGTTGATTTCTAAATCTGATTGAATAACAAAATTTAATAATATTTTTTTATAAATAAAAAATATTACCTTGTGCTTTAACAAAAAAATCACTGAATTTAATCGGAAAAAAGAGTACAAATGATAATAGTTACAAAATTTGTAATATAAACTCGACCAAGACACTGCTATAACGAAATTAAAAGAAACAAAATAGGATTCCACAACACCCCACACCCCACGTCGATTATCCAGTGTCAAATGCCGCCTTATACGTTCCACATTCGTTAAAATTCTATCATGGCAGACCAACCACAAAAAGGTACGAACCCGAAAAGACCTTGAAAGCTGGCTATGACATTCCACACACGTTCATCTGGCTTAGAACGAACCCCCAGTCAAATATCAGAAGCCGAACTCACATTAAAGATCATATTGGCAGTAGGATTCCAGCTTGGTTAATCCTGTAAATTAGAACCTGAAGGAGGTTTCACAACTACTCTTGCATTCAAATGTAATGCAATCGCCAATCAGACCGACATCACCAAGCCAAGGATTGGTCCAAAACTTAACACTAGACCAGTTTTCAAGCTGCCACACAATATTCTCTCGGATTTCCTGCCATACTAAACAAATACCCTTTCAAAGTCTTCAACATCGATGCTTTGGCAAAAGAGTAACATGTTTATCAAGCCATTTATACTTCATAATATAGAATGTAACTTTCTTTAGAAATGCCTATTTTGGATATGAATATGTTTCATTCCAATGCCTCCCTTAGACATCGTTTGACATAAATCATGCCAACCAAGTGGATGAATACCACCCATCTCTCTCATATGCCCCCAAATAAAGCGTCTAATAATACACACAATCTCATCGCAAACTACCTTTGGTAGAAAAGTGCCCCGCAATTGTGCAAGTGTACACGTCTCAAGTAATAAAGTGATAAGTATAGAGTATCGTCTCCACAGGGATTGGTTTGGGCCAATTTGCTTTAGTTACTGCACTTGTGAAAGTAAAAACACAATTGATAATAGGAAGAGTTTTATCTAACAAATAAACTAAAGAACAATAAAAATAAAAGATAGATAGATCGAATAAGAGAGAGTAGGCCGGATTAAGTTGCGTCGTAGTGTGGAAACCAGTTGGAATTGTCTCGATTTTTTAATGCAACAAACACCAAACTGCATCGGCAGAAACCAAAGTTATTGACGCGGTGGCAATGAGTTAAGTAGTTGCCTCGACAATCCCTTGCCCGGGCAGCAACAATCAACGTCAAGGTTCGACAAAACGTTCTTCAGTGGCTCCTCCTTATCCCTAAGTTGAAACACTATTGATGAGCAGGCCTTGATAATACCTCCCATCGTGAACCAAGGATGAACACCAACTAATCTTATACTTCTTTTAGTCGTTGAAACTCTTAACTTATTCCTAAGCCGAGTTAGTTTTCACCGTTTGAGATGAAAACCATGCTTATCCGTTTCGTGAGTCTAACTCTCCCGATATTATACAAATAGATAACCTCACAATACCTTCTCCCGATTCGATTGCAAGAATAAAATCAACACCAAGAATAAGCAAACCTTGAACTTTATTTGCTTAACAAAAACTAAACAATTACAAATGTTTTCTCACAACTACTAAACAAAATAAACATAGCCTAAGAAAAGAACTAGAACATGCTAAGCCTCTCAAACTCTCAATACTCGACTATCCTTCAATTTGGTGGCTTGGCCTTCTTTAAATAGGAGCAGGCTTGGGGCAAATCTTTCTTGGAGATGAAGTTAAGTTCGAGTTGGACATGTATTCATTAAAGAGGTGAATCTCTTTAATTTAATGCATTTTATCCACTTTGGCTGAATTCCATCTTTAACCTTCCTTCCATGCTTTCGTCATCTTCTCGTGCTCTGATCGCCATGCAAAGTATGTGGAAAAAATCCAGCGTTTTATTCTCTTCAAATCGACTACCACTTTGCATATTTTCTCCACCGGCAACTTCGTCTGTGCACTGCCTTGGCGGCGGCTAGCTACTGCCTCGGTAGAGGTCTGATAACTGGTTCTGCTTCGTAAGGCTTTATCTTCATGGTTTAGCTTCCTTCAGTAGAAACTGTCATCTTTAGCCGGCTTGACCTGGACTTGTCGAAAGCTCGTTCTGCACCATCCTCTCTTTCCTTCATTGCCCGCACGACATTGAACTGCCAGCTCGGCAATGAACTGTCGCGGCAATGACTCGGCATGGCTTGGCAATCCTTGGCATAACCTGCACTTGCACAAAATAAATACCCAGCAGTACTTTTTTCCACCAAAATCACATAAAACATGAATTCAAGCATAACTATGAAGGAAATTATGAAAGTATGCATGAATGCCTAATAATGTAACTAAAATGTGTCTAAGTCTAACAATAATATGAGTAAAAAAGGTAATAAAAATAGTATTTTTGAATACTCATCACACTCTAAAACTCGAATTGTTTCTTGTCCTCAAGCAATGCAAACTAACAATTACATGTCAAGACTTTAATCATTAAAGACGTGCTTTCAAACTTGAATTCAATCCTCAGAACTGTGGCACAGAGTATGATCACCTTTTAAATTTTTCGAATGACATAAAAATTACCCAGAACCATACTATAATGCTCTTGACAATGTGTGTGTGTGGTTGTGTACAAGTTGATTTTCAAGATTCTATGTGAACAATATGCTTTTATCTATTTAATTATCGGGGTATTTTTTTTACTTTCCCTAGAGCCAATTTCGGGCACCTCTAGCAAGAAATTAACCTTTAATTTTGCAATTTACCCCAAAAAATATTTAGCAACTTATGTCCACTAAGTTTCTATCAATCAATAAGTCACAACTGTGTAAATTTTTCCAGCATCATAGTAAGTTTCTAGGTTCTTTTCATGCAATCCTAAAATTTAAAGGATTTTTCAATTAAGTGAAATGGAAAAAATTCATCATCGAATATTCAACAATTCCTAAGCAATTAAATCCAATTAAACGCATGGCATGTAACATATGCAACATATATGTGATTACTAAAAAATGAATGCAACTAAACATGAAACTAACTAGAAACCAATACCCCCAAACTCGAGAGAAGCATTGTCCCCAAAGCATGAAAAAAAAGAAAAAAAAAAGAAATAAATTAAATGCTTATGAGTTAGTCAGAAATGTCGTCACCTTGAATGATGAATTTCTTTCGTGTCGTTTGCTTTATCCTTTTGCTTGTGCGCGGTGGTTGCTTGGGCATCGCCAGTCTCAGTTGCATGGGCATCCTCATTGTGTGTTACTGTGGCAATAGGCATTGCCGATGCATCAGGTGTTGCCGATGCAGTAGGCATTGCCGAGGAATCAGGAGTTGCCTGGGTAATTTTTTTGTGCAGGGGATTTTTCTGGTTTATGAGGATGTGATTCTCGATGTGGAAAAGAAAAGAAAACCTGAAAATTAAAAATACTGAAGACAAAAGGATTTAAAAAATCTTCTAAAATTTCTAAAAATTAAAAATGGAAAATTAAAAAAAAATCTTAGAAAGAGCATTTTCATGCGTCTTCTAAGGTTACTGCATATCTGAGAAAGCTTGAAGAGGGTCGTTTCCGATACTTCTTATAGTCCATTCGCACCCTTCATCGAGTGATAATATTGCCCAAAAAGAGTTGGCCAATGTGCTCACAGCTACTTCCTTTTGCGTTACCATGGTGGAGGTGTCTTTCTTTCTTGTTCCCTTGTAGTCCATGCATATCGTCCATCTTGCTACTATTCCTGAAGGCACAAATATATTAATAGGAAAAATTATATCAACACCCAACCATTTACTTACCTCATTTTCGGGGAAATTCGTCATGGTTGGATGTAGCCTTCGTTGACGAGGCAATTGTTGTGCCATCCAATTGCCATGGAAATCATCTACCATAATTCGGTGCAAGTCAAGGGAAAACACAATTTTCTAAAAAGCTTTGTGGATCCAAACCCCGTTTTCTTTAGGCCCCTCGAACATCTCCATCAGTAGAGATTTTGATGGCTTCAATTCTACCAGCGTTGGTTCCTCAAAGAATAACTGCAGTGGAAGAGGTGAGTTTTTAAAGAATTCAAAAAGTTCAACCATTACCTGCTCATATTCCATTGGCAAAGTATTATCTTCTTGTTGATCTTTCGCGTGGTCGTGCAATTTCCGTGGCAAAGGGGGATGAGAGCAACTTGTTGTAGCATTACTCTTCTCATCCTCTCGGAAGGTTGTCATGGCGTTGCTCTGTTCAGGATCTTCATTAATTGCCGAGGCATTAGGACTTGCCAAGGCATGTGTAGTTACTGAGGCATGTGGTGTTGTCGTGGCATTCTTCATACTTTTCTCAACCTCACTAAGTGTTGTTGCGGCATTGTTTTGTTCAGGCTCCTCAATCTTTGCTGAGGCAATTTGTTTCTCAGGCTCATCATGTGTTGGGCAATCTTTCTCATTGGCATCCTCTCTTCTTGAAGGTTCTAGTTGTTCCCCACACATCGGGGAGCTCTATTTGCCTCGCTCCTTCTCCTTTTGCCTTGGACTTCAGTATCCCTAGGAATGGATTGTTGGTGCTTATTACCCGTGGCATATGTGGATCTCTTCAATCGATCTTCCGCTTCTCTCACAAGTACATCCATCATGGCAATACACGCATCCATGGAATTTAATAGCTCTTGACGAGGACTACATTGGCATGACATATCTGTTGCCGTGACACTCTGCTGTTGATAAGGACTACATTGCCAAGGCATGTATGCTGTTGCGGCATCTGTTGCTACGGCATTTGTTGCAGCGGCAAAATTGTTATGGTAAAAAAATTGAGCTTTTTTATCATACCATAAAGGATTTTGCTGCTAGTTCCATCTATGGTTCTTCATGTAGTCATGTGCACCGAAAAGGTGAGGGCAATTTTCAAACACATGATGTTCTCCACAATTAACACAAGAGATTTCCACGGTTTGGGCTTTTCTCGGTGAGTATATGTAAAGAAAGTCTTCATTGGAGTAATTCCTATGTTCCCACATCAACTCTCGAATAGTTTTTCTCGACATGTTGATGTCTCTTACTTGTAGCGCACCTGAATTTTTTTTGAAAAAAAAAGAAAAGTGAATAAAACTAATAAGTAAAAATGCAATAACAAAAACAACTAACACCAATTGTCAATCCCCAGCAACGACGCCAAAAACTTGTTACGTGTGTAAAGTACCCCGAAATTGTGCAATTGTACACGTCTCAAGTAATAAAGTGATAAGTATAGAGTATCGTCTCCACAGGGATTGGTTTGGGCCAACTTGATTAAGTTATTGCACTTGTGAAAGTAAAAACACAATTGATAATAGAAAGAGTTTTATCTAACAAATAAACTAAAGAACAATAAAAATAAAAGATAGATAGATCGAATAAGAGAACGTAGGCCGAATTAAGTTGCGTCATAGTGTGGAAACCAATTGGAATTGTCTCGGTTCCTGAATGCAGCAAACACCAAACTGCCTCGGCAGAAACCAAAGTTATTGTCGCGACGGCAATGGGCTGAGTAGCTGCCTCGGCAATCCCTTGCCCGGGCAGCAACGGTCAACATCAAGGTTTGGCAAAGCGTTCTTCAGTGGCTCCTCCTTATCCCTAATTCGAAACATTGTTGATGAGTAGGCCTTGATAATACCTCCCAGCGTGAACCAAGGATGAACACCAACCAATCTTACGCTTCTTTTAGCCGTTGAAACTCTTAACTTATTCCTAAGTCGAGTTAGCTTTCACCGTTTTGGATGAAAACCATGCTTATCTGTTTCGTGAGTCTAACTCTCCCGATACTAGACAAATATATAACCTCACAATACCCTCTCCCGATTCGATTACAAGAATAAAATCAACACCAAGAATAAGCAAACCTTGAACTTTATTTCAATTAACAAAAACCTAAACAATTACAAATGTTTTCTCACAACTACTAAACAAAATAACCCTAGCCTAAGAATAGAACTAGAACATACTAAGCCTCTCAAACTCTCGATACTCGACTATCCTCCAATTTGGTGGCTTGGCCTTCTTTAAATAGAAGCAGACTTAGGTCAAATCTTTCTTGTAGAGGAAGTTAAGTTGGAGTTGGACATGTCTTCATTAAAGAGGTGAATATCTTTAATTTAATGCATTTTATCCACTTTGGCCGAATTCCATCTTTAACCTTCCTTCCATGCTTTCGTCATCTTCCCGTGCTCTGATCGCCATGCAAAGTATGTGGAAAAATCTAGCGTTTTATTCTCTTCAAATCGACTACCACTTTGCATATTTTCTCCAATGGCAACTTCGTCTGTGCATTGCCTCGGCGGCGGCTAGCTGCTACCTCGGCAGGGGTCTTACAATTGGTTCTGCTCCATAAGGCTTTATCTTCATGGTTCAGCTTTCTTCAGTAGAAACTGTCATCTTTGGCTGGCTTGACCTGGACTTGTCGAGAGCTTGTTCTGCACCATCCTCCCTTTCCTTCATTGCCTACACGGCATTGAACTGTCAGCTCGGCAATGAACTGTCGTGGCAATGGCTCGACGTGGCTTTGCAATCCTTGGCATAACCTGCACATGCGCAAAACAAATACCCAGCAGTACATTTTTCCACCAAAATCACTTCAAACATGAACTCAAGTATAACTATGAAAGAAATTATAAAAGTATGCATGAGTGCCTAATAATGTAACTAAAATGTGCCTAAGTCTAACAATAATATGAGTAAAAAGGGTAATAAAAATAGTACTTTTGAACACTCATCACATTGTGTACGATAAGATCACTGCCAACACCGTCTTAGTTAAAACAATATGACCTATCAAAGAAAACATTTTACCTTCCACCCGAAAGCTTGTCTTGGACCTTTTGGATTAGATACTCATATGAAGCTTTAGTCACCCATTTATGCAAAATTGATACTCCTAAACACTTTACCAAATTCAAAGCTTCAACAAAACCAAACATACTACTAATCTAATGCCTCAAATTACTTTCCACGTTATTAGAAAAATAAATATTGGTCTTGGCGATGCTCACCTTAAAACCCGAAGCAGAATAAAAGTTCTCTAAAACATTGTGAATGACTCTCAATTGATCCAACGACGCCTCAAAAAAAAGGATCATATCATCCGAAAAGAACATATGAGAAATGCAGGACCCCTCCAATGAACCCCGAAAAGGCTTCCAACTCATGTCATTCATCGTTACTTGAATCGCTTGGCTCAGACGCTCCATACATAAAACAAAGAGATATTGAGAGATTGGATCTCCCTATCTTATACCTCTCGTAGGTTGAAAGGATTGTGCCGTAGAGTCATTCCATGCAATTTGAAATGAAACTGAAGTGACACAAGGCATAATAAGGTTGCATACAACATCCAATAACCCAATATCACTCAAAGTATCATTGATAAACGATCATTCCAAATGATCATATGTCTTTTCCAGGTCTATCTTAATTAGCCATCCATATGCGCCTCCCGAATTTATACCGCATAGAATGAATTACTTCCTGCACAATAATGATATTATCCAAGATAGATCTTCCCGAAATGAAACTTGCCTAGCTACATTCCACCCACTCAGACAAGTAGGGCTTGATTCGATTAACAATAATTTTGGTGATAGTCTTATACAAAACCAAACACAAACTGATCGGGCAAAGTTGGCACAAATTAGTAGATACCGACACCTTTGAAATAAGCACAATGAAAGTACAGTTCAGCTCTGCGGGCAAAACACCATTATAAAAATGCGCTGAATAAATTGACAAATACTACCACATACTAGGCTTCAATTATTCTGATAAAAAATAGCATGAATGTCGCCAATCCCTTGGGCTTTCAGTGGACTCATACCACAGATCACCCCTTTAATCTCTTCTTCAGTAACTGCTCAACATAGAGCCTCTCGAGCTTCATGTCGTAACTCCTTGAACAATCCCCGGACATCATATTCCCCTTCAATCACCCCAAAAAATAAGTACAAGGCCATAAAGATGGTCCCACTCAAACACCCCGATCAAACTAAAACCACGAACAATACTAACAATGTATAAATTGAGACAACATACAAAGAATTTCCAAATCAATCTCATCCCTCCATAACACCTAAATTCCACTACTAAAACCTTGCACCTCAACTCAGAAATAGTTAGGGAAACCAACTTTATGAACTACATTATATGCCATATTGCCACTAATTCTAGTCTCTAACAAAACCAAAACCAACAGATTTGTTCTACGGATAACCATCTTCAAATGTCGTCAAAACCTGATACTTGTTGTACCCCTATAATTCCAAAAAATCGTGTTCATCATAAATAAATTAAAATCGGCGAGCATGTCTTACTAGGAAGTTGGGTCGCCACCCCCTCCTCACATATAACCGTATCAACTTTGTCCCTGATAACCAATTGAACTTGATCACCTGGCAAAACCACATCAGTTCCCGAATCATCCTCATCCATCTCTAAGTAATCTTGTTTTGTAGTATGCTTCATCATAACCGTAGAAGAATCAAGCTTCTTGGTTGCGGATTGAATCCAATCAATAACACTACCTTGTTTGGAACATGATAATTCGAACCCTTTCCTAATTTTAATACCTTTTGAGCTATTTTCTTTCAACAACCGACCCTTTGAACCCTATTACTACCAACTTTCGCACGACCTGGCCCTTTACACTCGTTAGTTTTTTTCATGATTGAGATCGCTCGATGATTACCCTGGTTATTCACTACCCTATGTGGGTTCACTTCCACTATGCTACATACCACCAAGTTAATCACATTCATACTAGAATCACCCTTCCTCGCCAAATGTCCCCTTTGGAGCGTCTCTCAGGATTAGACTTCATATAAGCTGTATTTTTTTAACATGAACTGGTGATACAACTACTAGAAAAAGTGAATCGGTCCTTTTACCTTTACCCGCACTTACCTTCCGCGGACTATCTCTTGTTTCCTTATGTTTCACCTGACTCATATTGTTACCATGCTCAATGTTTTCCTCGTGTAAAATTGAAAACCGAGAACCCACATTGAACCCTCTTATGGAGTCACTTCCTTTCCCAATCAAAGAGTTTCCAGCCACCCTACGATGTCGACTCGAAGCCATCATCCATGGTCCATACAAGTTTGGAATAACCCCTAGAGGATGTTGATTAACCTTGGCCCATGGTCTCCACTCTGGTGCCCTCCTTACTAGCACCAGTATGCACACACCTCTCCTTAGAATGTCCATATAAACCACAAGCAACGCATATTTTTTGCAGGCCCACAAACTTCAATTTCTGAATAAAATCATCAATATCCGCACATGGCTTAAGGGCTTGTTCAAGTCCACCATAACGCCTTATAGTAATAGCGATACGATAGACCCAATAATCGAACTCAAACTATCACATGCGATGGATGTTTTTCTAAGGTAGACAAATTCCTACTCTAAGGTTACACCGTAAGATAACACCCATAAATCATCCACGGGCCATATGTTAGAACCATAGCATAGTTTTGACTATCCTCAAACTTTATTAAAAAATAATTATTCTCCAAGTCAATCAATTGAATATCTCCAAACGGATGCAACAATGCATGTAATTTGTTCAGCAAAGTCCCATAACCGATAGTCCATCCGAGAAGACACAAGATAATCATGTTCCTCATACTTATGACTATCTGATCATGTACGCAATCTGAGAACTTGATTGTCGGAAACTTCCTGACTCATTAACAATACAATCTTCATCTATTACAACCACGTGATCCGAATCCAAATCCTCCTCATAACGCGGTCGAGACTCATCATGAAAATCCTTAGCCACCATACTAGCATACGAAGCTTCACTGCTCTTATGACAACCTAAATTTTGATAAGAACCATTGCATGTAGTCTCCCTATTTCCATCCCCATTCACACCATTCATACCCGGCCCATTGTTTCCTTTTGCGTCCATATTTGTATTCTCCACGTGGTCAAGGATAAATCCACCTTCAACACCAACATTCTTCACCTTCTTAGCCACACGTTGGTCGTCTAAGTCCACTGGGGAACCTGCCCGCTCTAACACAGGCGGAACCCCCAAGTGATCACCGATATCTAGCGACCGACCATTAGGGTTCCCAAAAGGAACGATGAGGTTTTCACTAGGGCTTATCTGAATTCTTAGTTTTCTTAAAAGTATAAAAATTAATTTTCAAATTCATTAGAGGGTTTAGATTCATAATTAATTTTTTTAAAAATACATCTAATAATTTGTTTTTAAATTTAAAAATGTGTATTTCTAATTATTTTTAAAGGAAAAATATTAAGTGACTTTTGTCATGGGCCGCCAATTCAGACCCGAGTCATATGCACGATTAGCTGCCCAACGGGTTCATATTGAGGAATTTGGCTTAAGGAGACCATCAGACTTAGCTTGATCCCTGAAAGATTTTGGAAGACTTAGTCAACATTATCCATTTGAATTATTTCAAATGTTTTATTTAGATAATTTTGATATATTTAGAGATTTTGTAAAGATTTGGTGTAATCTCGTTCATCGATGTAAATCAGTTTTGACCGTCAGATTATGGGAGTTCAACTATAAATAGAGGCTCCCTACCTCACTTGTAAATCATTCAATCTTTTATATCCAGAGTAATCAAGGCATTCACTCTAAAATCCTCTTTGTTATTCTTGAGCATTCTTGATTTTCTTCTTTTGGATTTGAAGGTCATTCTTTATAGTTTGCTTTCGCTTAGAACGATCTTGCGTTCTTAGTGCCTTGGAAGTTTTGATCTTCTAGAGTGAGAATTAGGCTTACTTAGGCGTTTGTGTAGTGAAATTCGCCTAAGGTCGCGCGGTTTGCTAGCTCGAAAATCTAGCCTCGTGATAGTTAGTATTAGGGTGAGTGTTCAAGAAAGGCACTAATCAAGATGGAAAAAAAGAAAGGAGAAAATGTTGCAGTGAAAAAGGGTGCGGAGACCAGGCTGTTGACGGAAAGACGGCAAGTTTGAAAGATATCCCTGAGTCATTGGAGGAAAAGGTAACCATACTTGAGCAATAAATGAAGGACTCGGGTGAGCGACTCGATGCGGTTGATACAGGCTTCAAGGAGCAAGAAAACAAGAGGGACCATCTCAAGGGGGAGATGGAGAAACTTTTGACGGATCTGTTCGAGAAGTTGGGTAATAGAGGTGATGCGCTTGAGGTCGAGTTGGAGGCTGCGAAGATGGAGATGGAAGAGATGAAGGCAAATATGTCTATATTCAAGGCTTCCTTGAAAAATGTGACAGTGCCCACTATGTCCAAGCCCGTGATGGACGTCTCAAAGCTGAAAGTGTTCAAGGTGAACAGATCGTCCCAAGATGTTGAGAACTTTGTAAGGGGCATGGAGCAGTACTTTTGGGCGATGGGCATCAAGGATGATGCGAAAAAGGTAACTATTGCTTCTATGTATTTGATTGATATCACTCTTTTGTGGTGGCGGCACAGATGCTATGAGGAGAAGAGCAAAGACATTCATGTTGAGACGTGGGGAGTTTCAAGTTGAGTTCAAAGGTCAGTTCTGTCCGACCAACATTTAACACGAGGCTCGAGCGAAGTTGCAGCAACTTAGACATGATGGTTCCATCCCAGAGTATGTTAGGGAGTTCATTAAGCACAAGCTTCAAATTCCAAACTTGAGCAAAGCAGAGGGCTTCTTCACTTTTATGAGTGGACTCCAGCGATGGGCCAAAATAGAGTTAGAGCGAAGGGGAGTCGAAGAACTTTCCAAAGCATTGACCGCAGCCGAATCTAAGGGCGCGATGAGGGCGTCGCTAAATTGAGAAATCCAAGTCTTACAAGCCCCGAGGCAAGGGCAATGGCGGGGGAGACGAGGATGATCACCGTTCCAGTGATGGTGACGTAAAGCCCAAAAGGTTCGTCAAACCATTGGAGAAGAAGGAACGAGGACCTATAAGGTGCTACCATTGTGATGGTCCACACTTGGTGAAAGACTGTCCCAAGAAGAGCCGTCTCGATGCTATCGTCGATGGGGATGACAAAAAAATGAAGGGGAATGTCGACTTGGTGTGATTGTCAGTGTCAAAGCAATCAAACCAAGTGTAGAAGGGAAACAATTGAAGTGTTACCGATGCAAGGGGCCTCATATTGTGAAAGAGTGCTCAGATCGAGTCAAGCCATCAAAGAAGGATGACAAGCCCGAGGACAGCGAGGCTTTAAAGCTTGGTTTGATGTTGTTGAGTTCTGCAAAGGTGAGAAAGGGCCAAAAGTAGAAAGGGTTGATGTATTTAGACATCAACGTGGCGTATCAAAAGAGAAGTGCTCTTGTGGACACGAGAGCATCTCATTTGTTTATGTCGAAGAAAGTTATCGATAAGCTTGGTTTGAAGGTTGAGAAGTCAACCAGGGTAATCAAGACCGTCAATTCAAGAGGTGTTTCAACCGTGGGAATGGCAAGGGGCGTGGAGTTGCAAATTGGAGAATGGAAAGGAAGGAAAACTTTGAGGTAATTCACTTGGATGACTATGATTTCCTCATCGGTTTAAATTTCCTTGACCAGATTAATGCACTTCTTGTCCCTTTTGCCGATTGTGTTTGTAGTTTGGATCCTCGCAAATAATGCATCGTATCGGTTCATCGAGATGCGAGAGTTGAGAACAGGTTTCTGAATGCTGTTGAGCTAATCAATGATGCTGACT
Source organism: Hibiscus trionum (assembly GCA_030270665.1). Taxonomy (NCBI): domain Eukaryota; kingdom Viridiplantae; phylum Streptophyta; class Magnoliopsida; order Malvales; family Malvaceae; genus Hibiscus; species Hibiscus trionum. The sequence goes on from BSYR01000016.1 coordinate 7,216,343, forward strand.
TGGTTGCTACCACTGAGGAAACAACCTCGGAAAGGCTAGTGGAGCCGAAGCCTTTCAAAGATATGGGATCCGTTGAGTGTCCACCAGTGAGTAAGGTTGATGAAGCATTGAGCTTCGTGGACAAAGAAGCGTCAGTGCAAGATGAGGTTTCGAACTTCAAGATTGAAGAAGTGTCGATGTTGTCGATGAGCGACGAGTTGTTGATAGGCGGTGCATCAGACTTCGCGAGGAAGTGTTGATGCGAGTTAGAGTGAATGTCAACCAGAGTAGTCCAGAGAAGGTAAATCTTGAACACAGTTATGGTATTTTAAAGTTTGATTTACATGGTATGTTAGGTGTAAGAAGCGGAAAACCTAACCCATCAGATGGTGAAGTTGCCAAGACTTTGTGAGGACACAAGCAACCTTCCAGAGTTCTGAGAGTCCGCTCAGTGTTCAATGCAATGGCGTCCGAGTATTTGCGTAAGAATCGAGGGGGTCCAGGTAGAGGCAAGTTGCAACTGGTAGGAAGGAGTTCCTACGATCGATATGTACGAGGTGAGGCAACGAAAGATGTTACATGGCGGAGAGTGCCGAAGCGAGCAGTCCTTATGGGGGATAACCGAGTCAGAGTCAAGTTCTCTTTATGGGAAGAGCGGTCCTTATGGGGGGACAACCAAGCCCGATTATGTGTTGGAAGCAAGCAAAGGCGCGGAAGCGATTCTAGGATCACCGAGTCAAGTTTCATTCCAAGGGCGCGATGAGGGTGTCGCTAAGTTTGGTGGAGGAGATTGTCATGAGCCGCCAATTCAGACTCGAGTCATATGCACAATTAGCTGCCCAAGGGGTTCAGATCGAGGAATTGGGCTTGAGGAGACCACCAGGCTTAGCCCGATCCCTGGAAGATTTTAGAAGACTTAGTCAACATTATCCATTTGAATTATTTCAAATGTTTTATTTAGATATTGTTGAGATGTTTAGAGATTTTGTAAAGATTTGATGTAATCTCTTCCGTCGATGTAAATCAATTTTGACCGTCAGATCTAGGGGAGTTCAACTGTAAATAGAGGCTCCCCACCTCACTTGTAAATCATTCAATCTTTTATCTTCGGAGTAATCAAGGCATTCACTCTAAAATTCTCTGTGTTGTTCTTGAGCGTTCTTGATTTTCTTCTTTTGAATTTGAATATCATTCTTTATAGTTTATTTTCGCTTAGAACGATCTTGCGTTCTTAGTGCCTTGGAAGTTTTGATATTCTGAAGTGAGAATTTAGGCTTACTTAGGCGTTTATATGGTAAAATTCGCCTAAAGCCGCGCGGTTTGCTAGCTCAAAAATCTAGTTTCGTGACACTTGGCTCTAGCATCAAAAGTTTACATAATTTTTTATTTACTTATATGAATAAAACCGGAGGTTGAGAAGTTAAAGCTTCTGGGTTTTTGGTTCAATATATATAACTAATTTAAACAACAAATTTAATTATAAATTGTATATATAATTTTAATATTTAATAGAAACATAATTAACAATATACCATAGTCCTAAATTGCTCATTTCAATTAAACATTTAAAAAACATTTTAGTTGACAACTTCTTCTTTACTATTTATATTTATATAAATTTGAATACGTTAGTAATTTGTGTTATATGAATTTTATTGAACAATTTCTACCTAGGGAAAGGGGAGGGGAATTTTGCTCCTACTGGATCTTGAACCCACAACCTAAGGAAATGGAAGAATGTCAACTGAGAACTTTAACAACCTGTTCTAGAGATTGTTGACTTGTGTTATATGAATTTTAACGATAACTCATGTTTGCTCGTGTCATTTTTTATTAATAGTTATTTTCATGTCATTTTTTATGCCCAAAATTATAAAGTTTATTTGAGATAATAAAATAAATAAACTCTTTTTTGCATGCACTTTTAATATATTTTTAGGGCGTGTCTAACATGCGGTAAGGTACAGTGCGGCTACGTTGTGGTAAGTTTTGAAACTTTATTTCGAGTTTTGTAACTTACATTGCTTATGATAACATTTTATGTTTTTGAAGTACCGAAAATTAAAAAAAAAACGTAATATTTTCAGTTTGGTGTTTTAATTTTTGTAACATTTTTTAGTTGGTGCCGCACCGTAGAGCAGACCTACCCATATTTTTATGAAAAGAAATGGAAAAAAAGGAATTTTAAGAAGAAAAAAAACAATGGATTGGGGGGTCCATGGAGTTGTAATGAAGGGTGGACGATAGCAAAGAGTGATTACATTCCAATGGGTAATGGATAAGGGCTAAATGCTAATGTCATGTGGCCCCTCATAATTCATTCCATCTAAAGCTATCATCTGGGTCCACCCGGATTAGATTTGGTAAAACTCCAATTTTTCTTTAAACTATACAACTTTATGTCATGTCTCGTTTTAATTATTGAATTATAAGATTTTTTTTTATTTCTTTACAAAAACTTAAATTATATCCATTGTTGTTGAACTTCAGTTGCCATTCAATATAAGATTTGTACCAAAACGTTCACGGTTTTTTATTTTTCTTTTCACCGGTTTAGTTTTTTTTTTATGAAATTTACTTAAGATCAACGAAAATTTATCCAAAACTTTGAAATTCTAATGCTTTATCTTCTTCAACAACCGTCCAATGAGGTTATTTTTAAGGTATATTGTTTATTTTCTCGAAAGAATGTTACTCATCATTCAAATTTTTGAATAAATATCTCAAATTTGACAAAGCTCCCAAACCTTAAAAATTATAGGTATTTTCATATTTACTTTTTTAAAAAAAATTTAAAGAAATAGAGTGATAGAGGACGAGTTCGTCGATGTCTAGGCTAACCGGTAAGAATACCCCATAACAACGATTTTTAGTGGTGGTTGAAAATGGGGGAAATCTCGATGATGATGAGAAAAAAATGTAATGTTATAAAAATTAAAAAATATATTTTTAACTTCCACGTCCGCATCAAAATAGTACGTCATCCGATTATTATTGATTTTTTGGCCGAGTGACAAACCAATTTGAAAAGTTTAATAGTAAAATTAAAAGTTTTTATAGTTTAGCAACTAAAATGAGACGTTCTGTAAAGGTTAGTGACTACTGGTGCAATTTACTATTCTTTTAAATTTTTTAGGGTAATCTACACCACTAGTAACTAAACTCCAATCTCATTTTCGTTTTGATCATTGAACTATAAAATGTTTCAATTATAACACAAAACTTTGTGAATTGATTTTTTAGTCATTGGATTGCTAAACTTTAACGTTGTTATGACATGTTGTCTTCTTCATTTTTTTTACAGAAAATCCTAATCTCATCTGACAATCATTGTTGTTTGATTGTCACTCATCTTCGGTTGTCATTCACAACAAAATTGTTATCAAAATATTTATTTTTGTCCTATTTTTCTTCTTCCTAGATTGAATTTTCTCGAAACTCAGTAAAAATTGGTAAAAAAAATTGATAAAAAATTGATAAAATCAAATCGATAGAATGATAAAGGATAATAGGACGAGTTTTCCAATGCCTAGAATGACCATAAAAAATATTAGAGAACGGCAGTTTTCGACGACTTAAAATAAATAAAAGAAAAACTCTAACTTTAATGTGTGTGAGAGAGAGAGAGATTATTTCCATGTCAGCACACATCATCCGATTGTTTCAAATTTAATGACTTAAATGATTAAAAACGAAATCAAAAACTTTAATACTATAATTGACTGTATATTCAAATGACAAAAACGAAAACACTTCTAAAGTTTTGTGACTAATAGTGTAGGTTACCCAATTTTTTTATTAAGTACTTGAATCAAAATTGACCTAAATTATTTATCCCTTCCGATATTTAAAAAAATAGTTATATGGTGTTAAAATATTAGATGATTTTAAACTTAAGTTTAAATGAATTCAAGAAATGATCGTAGTGGAAAAGAGAATATTGTTTCTCTTAGATGACTCAGGTTCAAATGATTATCTTCGCAATGTGTGCCTGAGTTATTTAGAGCTAACAAAAATAATAAATACTATGCGAGACCATATTAAAATTGTCTAGAGAATTAAATTTAATAAAATAAAATTATTAAATAATAATTCAAATAAAAAATAAATGAGAATTTAAGAGAATTTGTCAAATTTAGTTGCTATGTAGTTTTTTATATAGATTTTAAATAGGATAAATCTATTATTTGGTACTTGAATTTATCATCTTTTACAAATGGGTACCTATATTTGTTAAACGTTACACATTTGATACTTGAATTTGTCACTTTTATAAACGTGGTGCATATTTTTTTTCTACCAATTTGGTACTTTTATTTTTCAGACATTATACATTTGGTACCAATTATTTCTATACAATCTAAAAAATTATAAGTACTAAATTGATAATAAAAAAAATACATGTATCATATTTATAAAAAGGGTAAACTACTGCAGGGGTCACTTTCGTTTACCGTTTGTACAGATTTAGTTACCACTTTTGAAGAGTGCCAATTAGTAGTCCTCTACGTTTTCGATGCGTAAAGACTTGGTCACTCCGACGTTATACTCCGTTAATCCCCTAACGGATTGCTGATGTGGCTGAATTAATTAAATGCCACAACGACAATTAGGGTTTCAGTGCTAAACGAAGCAGCTCTTCCGTTGCTGGTTAGCTTTGCCGCTGCTACGGCGGCATCAGCTGCAGCCCATATCTCTGAAGTATTCAGCTATAGTGATCCCTGCAAACCCGCGGTCAATAAAGGTTTGGCTGTTAAACAGTTTGATGCAACATCATGTTGCCCTTCCTCCTGATGCAATGGGAAAAATCACTTACATAGCTCCCCCCGGTCAATATTCAATAAAGGTTTGGCCATTTATATGCTTTTAAGTGGTTGAAACTTTCTTTTTGCTATAACTAACCCTTTTACTTCATGGCAGGATACTGTGCTGGAACTTGAGTTTCAAGGTGTTAAAAAAGAGTTCACCATGCTTCATGGCAGGATATTAGGTGGGTCTTGGCTCATTTTTTGATTTGTTTGGTCAAGTTGTTGGGTGGATCTGGTCATCTCTGCCTAGAAAGGTTGAGCTATGTTATTAGCTGTCGATTGTTAAATTTGTAGTCACTTTACATTTGGTTTTGGCCATGTTGTTTAAGTGACATCATTACTTTTCCTGCATTACTCATAAAATGCTAATAACATTTTTTTGACTTTGGAGAGCGAGGAAATGAAATGGCTGAGGTATTTTTTTTCTTCATCTGTTTTGTAAGATAAATCAATCTTTGGAGATTTTATGTTTATTTTTTAGGTTCTTATGGATTTCCCTCAATTGACAATGACATTGCTTGATGGTCGTGAAGAATCTGTCATGAAGCGCACAACGCTTGTGGCTAACACTTCTAACATGCCTGTGGGCTGTGGCTGCCCGTGAAGCCTCAATTTATACTGGTAAAAGCTATGCTCTGTTCATCATATTTATTGCATATCGAACAATTGCTGAGATATCTTCGTTGCTAAGGCCCAAGCACGGTTATTATATTTGGTCACTTTAGCTGAGTTTCTTTGTTGTTATTTTTACTATTTTGCTATCCTCCCACTTTCTTCAACCCTAAACCCATACCCATTCCACGTTGTTATAGTTGAAAAGATGTCTCACTGTAGAGGTTTAGGGTTGAAGAAAGTGGGGGAAGAAGAAGAAGAAGCTGAAATTAAAGGAATGCAGGATTTTACACGTGGATATTGTAATTTAATTAATTCAGCCACATCAGCAACCCGTTAGGGGATTAACGTAGTATAACGTCGGAGTGACCAAGTCTTTACACATCGAAAACGTAGAGGACTACTAATTGGCACTTTTTAAAAGTTGTGACTAAATCTGTACAAACGGTAAACGAAAGTGACCCCTGCAGTAGTTTACCCTTATAAAAATGACAAATTCTGGTACCAAATTTATATATTAAGCCTTTTTTCTTTTACAAATATATATTAAGCCTTTTAAATTTATATATTTTTATAAATTTTAATATGATAAGTTTTATTTTATGTTGGTATGTTATATTTTCAGTTTTTTTAGTTTTAGGATTTAAGGATTCAATTTAGGGTTAAAAAGTTTAGATGTTTAGGATTATGGGTTTAGAACTTAAAGATTGAGGTTAAAATTTAAGATATATAGATTAAAACCTAAATCCCTAATCATATTACCCTAAACCTAAATCTTAATTCCTAAACTATAAATTCTAATTATAACCCTTAAATTCTAAACCCATAAACCTTATTATTGTATTATGCATATTTTAATGTTGTTTGCTACTTTTTTTACCTTTTATCGTCGAGCTTTGGTGATTTTGTGTCTATTTTATTTCGAGCTTTTGAGGTGAAGTTTTACTTTTTTATATAGTCTTGTTTATAATCTAGAAACATTAATTTTCATGTTTTTAAGAATATATCTATATCATGTTTGTTTACTTAAACTGTTTAAGTAAACACTCGTATTTTTAATTTTTTTTCTCTACTAATAAAACCAGCATATGTATATTAAAAATGGGTAATTGTTCTATACACAAGCGCTTGTGGAAACTTTTTTACACAAGCGTCTTAATTTTAGGGGTTAGGGACTCCGTTTAGCGTTTAAAATTTAGGGGTATAAGTGTAGTAGTTTTGAATTTAGGGATTGTTGATAGAATTTTGGGTTTAGGGTTAAAATTTAGGGTTTGTAGGTTAAAACCTAAATCCCTACCCATATTACCCTAAAACTAAACCCTAAACCCTAAATTCTAAACATGAACCCTAAATTCTAAACATGAACCCTAAATTCTAAACATTTACACTAAAACTCCTAAACTCTAAACCCTAAGCCTTAACCCTAAACCCTATAATTGAGGCGTTTGTAGAAACAAAAAATTTCCACCGCTAGTGTATAGGATATTAATCCTTAAAAAAATACATATTCAAAGGAATATATGGCAGTAAGCAGAAACATAGTTCTGGCTGCTCATTAGTTCCAATTCATTTTATCCGAACTCTCCTAATCATGTTTTGCAATTATAACCCTGAGTGAAATGAATGGATGAATTGAATACTCAATTTTATTTTTCTCCTTACTTTTAATCTCATTTATTTATTTCAACCATCCATTAGCATGAATTAGTGTAAAATTGAATTAGTGTAAAATTATTTAAGTTTTACGTAGCGTAAGTGGATCCTAACTCTCTCTCTCTCACACACACATATATATATATATAACTAAATGTATTTTACACTAATTAATGGTCGTTGGTTGAGTAAAATAGATAAATGAGATTACAAGTAGAAAATAAAGAGATTTTTAAAGAAAACAAAAGTAAGAGTATTTAATCTCATCCATCAATTTCACTCATCCAATGGCTATGAATTAGTGTAAAACAAAATGTGTTCTACACCATGTAAGTAGATCATATTCATATTAGAAACATAGTCCGACTAATAAACGAAACAATAACTTGTACTATTTTATTTTGTAACAAAAGCTTACAACATTAGGAACCAAAAGGAAAAGAGGAAATTTTTCCTCTAGAAATGTGAATTGTTTGTTTTTCTTTACATTTAATGAAACAATTAGAAGACAATGGTCAAAGAATTCCATGGGACTCCCTTAAAAGACTTTGATGCTTCGTCTCTTGAGTACCTATATCCGAAATATGTATCCGATGCATATTTGGACATAAATATAAGGTTATCACCCTCTAAAATACATGAAAAAACTTGGCACAATTGATGAGCATACTTGCGTTGGATTCCGATATAGGTTTACACCTTTCATCTGCGTCCAAGTAACAGGTTTAGTAGAGTAACTGACCTCAAGGGGATGATCTTGCGGGGCTCACTTTACAGACCTCCGCGTTGAATCCGCAATCCATCAGAAGCAGCAGCCATGCTCTTTGTTGTTCGGAGAGTTGATCTCTGGGGCCCTTAACCTCGACGAGTTTGGCTTCACCTCTGTAGTCTCCATGGAACCGCCAAAGCAACAAATCCGGCATTCCCCTGGACCAACTGCGGTAATCCTGAGCGAGATGTGTGCATAGAGAGGCCAAACAAGGACCTCCGATGCATGAAACAGCTGCCCGGAGGTCTGAAAGGGAGTGTCGGTCCCAATTAACTCCTCGGCAAGCTGTCCCCATATGCAATTCCCATGAAGTTATAAGAATCTCTTCGGCAAAACCGTCATGAACTTTTTGTAGGTGGGACTCGATAAGTCTCTTCCTAGCTGGATAAAAGTGATCTGTCTCCATATCCAAAGGAGCAGTCTGCAAAAGGAAGCATTTACTTTTCCGTAGATCACTTTAACACAAATTAAACACAGTTCATCCAAAAGAAAAAGAAAAGAGGAATTTTTTAGAGAAATTGAACTGATTATCAAGCCAAAACTATTTACTCTTTGTTTCAAATGTTTGTTTAGGACCCTTTACTCCTATGTTGCTCCAACTTTTCATTTTTTTGAAATACCCATGCTCAACACATATTCGAACATGGTACAAGGATATGGCTATCCAAAGAACTTCTGGATACATGAAAATAATTAGAAAAATAAATAGACATACCCGTACCCAGCAATCTCAGCCAAGTCCAAGTAATATACCTTTTCTTTTCAAACATACACAAAAGCAATCATGTTAACAAGGATATAAAGGTTAATCCAGTATGTTATCATTTAAAGGGTGAAGAAAGTTTCGAGTTTCGGATTTCATCTCGGCATCCTTCTCCATTTTTGCAAAATATAACTGATTTCGATAAAGCCCAGCAATAGACCTACAAATTCTAGTATTCATATTCATATATTTTACCGTCTCATAATCATGTTCAAGGTAATATATATTTATACAAATATGAAATGTTAATGAATTGTATTACATAAATTTTAAAATATTTGTATATTTGTGTCATATCTCGTCATGGTTTGAGTTCTGGAATCCTTGTCATGTACTCAGTATGAACCAAGCAACATGACCAAAATTTTCAAAGTGGAAATGGAATCAAACTAACATGTAAACATGAAGAAACCATACTTGCATGTAAAGAATTACAAAGCATCACTAATTCAAAATATCACGTTTCTTATATGAATGACATTGACCATCATACCTGAAATCTGGTGCGGAAAACATTTGGTACATCGGAAAATAAAATATCCCACATGATAAGCCCAAAAATAGTCATCCAAATACCACTCTCTGTATGGACACCATGCCATCCACCTTCTGTTGCATAATATTGCAGAGCTAGCTGTTCTACACCACATTGCTCCCCATCTTCCCCATAGAACCGGCTTTTTCTACCGGTTTCACAATTCAACGGTCTCCCTTGAATATGTACCTGTATGTCTCGGAAGGAAAACTAACAGTATTAGTCAAGTACTGTCACTCAGACTTTGGTGAGAGTGTCAGACACGGACATGTATCCGACACGGGTATTGTTCATTTCCCCCCCAAGATTTCCATGTAATTGAAGATTCCCTTGAGGATTATATTCCATACCCATGTCTGGAATATGCATCGAACATGGATACTTCAACAAAAAGGAAGAACCAGAGCAACACAGGTTAAGCATACTTCATAACTTTTACGTGCATAGTTCAATGGGCATTGCAAGACCTGAAATTCAACACAGAAATATTAATAAGTACCTCTATTATCTTCCTCTTAAGAGATTCTGAAAAGCTAGGAGTTTTCCAGCGCCTTGGTGGTTTTCCCAAGCGAAGAACCCGCCTTTGTAGAGCCATTCTTGAACCAGCACGAATCCAAGGATCTAATAATCCAGCCTCAGCAACTGAAAGACTCTCATTGGGGCAGCCGATATGCTCCATATCAACAGATAATCTTACAGTCCAATATCCTCTTCTTGTATCACAGGTGAAGCAATTAAGCAATCTCCTTAGTAAATGTATCGCATCATTGTACCTGAGCCAAGATAGAATTCTAAAAACATTTAAAATAACAATATCCTTGGATGCAGATGTTTTCTTATGCATCATGATCATTTATCTTACCATACGGATCAGGTTATGAAAGTACAAAGCCCTATTCTCAATGAAATTTTATGGTTCACAAGTTTTCCCCATGATATTAGTTTATTCATTGTTGGATCATCGAGGGTTGCATTATTCTCTACCACCATCACATGCTAGCACTACTCCTATCGCAATTAGCAAAATGGAACTCCTGACTCCTCGTCTTCTTGAAGTATCCATGTCTAGCACCCGTGTTTGATGAATATCTAAACATGAGTATGTGAATGTGACCTTTTAAGGATGCTCTAAATAGATAGACAGGAAACTTGAAAAACATTAAATATACCTGTCAGACACATACCCATATCCGATATCACACTCAAGTCTGAGTATCATGGAATAATAAAATTGCTACTCTTGCTACAGCTACTATCCATGCAAAACCATCATCTATTATTTTTGAAATAAGAAACCTTTTTAAGTGAATGGTTGTACACATAAATCATGCAATGAAACCGTAACAAAACCTAAAAAGATAAAAGAATTTAAAAGATAATTAGTTCCCTCCAATTTCATCTTCATATTCAAGTTAAAGAATATACCTATGCTCACGCTCAAGGAAGGAAATTCCAAGCAAGATTACTTTGGAATACACCCATGATGCTGAGAAGCATGAAAGAAAAGTAGCCATCGATTCAGGTGTTACAGAATCAGTCAATTTCTTTGGAGAACTGGATATGCGGGAATCAGCTATCATGATGCATCTTAAAACCAATTCACAGTTGTTTTCATCAAGAGACTGATCCATTACTTGAGCCAGTTCAATGGCCTGCAACACATTAGAATTACATGTGGTAAAGGCAACAAAAAACTTCAGTTGGTATTTTCACACAGAGAAATCAAGACCTCTTCATACGCAAGCAAGTCATTTTTATTGATGAAGATCTGTTCTGAAATTATGCAGTTGTAAGTAGGATACTTGACAATCCCAAGATCCACCAGTAGGAATGCCAACAGATCCTGTTCTCCATTTAGGAAGAAAAGTCTCTGCAATAAATGAGACGTTATATTTAATTGTTGAATACCATATGAGATATCACTGAGGTATTGAGGGGCAGAACCAGAGTATGAGCACCTCAGCACGCCAAAAGAGGGATTCAGCTTCTGATGATGTCCTAACACAAATCTCAGTTCTCTCCCAAATCCTATGTGGTAGAACAGAACTGCAATTTATAAACCGACAATAAAAAGTCAGAATGAAAACATACAGCTGGACTTGCAAAATACGTAAAATTGGTGAATTCTTGTTATGAAATTATATTACCATGATCCATCTTTATAGCAGGAAAGAAGAGATGCAACAAGATTGTGCTTTCTTGAACCTTGACTACATTTCTGAATACCAACAGAATACAGAGGACTGTCAAAGGAACAAAAAACACATACTTCATATCACAACCATTAATAAAAGCTAAACTATAGGTGCACCAGACCTTTACATAGAGTTTCAGTACAGCGAATGACTGCTTAGAAAAACAGGAAAGATCATTTGGATGAGTAAAGTAGTCAAGCATGCACCGAATTTTAAAACACAAGCCTACCAGAGTATCATAAATAAAAAAGGAGTGACAAACCGCAATTAGTATAACATAAGTGGAAAGCAGCCAGGGCAAAATTAGCCGGCAACACCATGCGTTCAGAAAAGTGGCAGTTCAAATCATATCTTAACAGCAAAAATAACTGACTAAACCATGCCATAACGGTCATTCTCCAAGAAAATAAGACGCCAGGTTAAATTACTTAAAAAACACGATTATTTGAACATATCTGCTAAAATAAGAAAGCCGATTTCAGATCGAAAAGGCAACATCTATGCAAGCCTTAAACTTGTGATTGCACTAAAGAAATGAGGCTACTATCATTGTTTGATCTAAATTCGTTTATTTACTTCTGCCAAACCATGTCAAAAAGTTCAGTTAAGGGAAGGATAACCAATTCTAGGGCCAAGGCATAGACCTGCTGGCAGTGCAAATCAAAACTAAGCTTTACAAAGCAAAGCATTCAGACCTTACCAACCCCATCTAAGCCGTTGGCAAATCACATTTGTATATAGTTGTTGTACTGAAAACATATAAAATGTTTGACCCGTATCTGTCCACACAGCAGATCTCTTAATGTGTAGTCATCAGAGGCCAATCTATTAGTTTAGGAGCATAAACTATGGAATCAACCAAAATTAGGAAGACCCTACCAAAATGCTCCATTTACTACTATTATAGTTACACTTAAATGTGCTTTAACCACGTGTTGACCTCAGATCATGCTTGAAAATAATGATGAACGGTAGAGTTATAGTCATTCTTCAAGAAAAATAAGATGGAACAAAGGCCTTTGTTTTGGTGCCTAGACAGTTAAAAAAATACATGCAACAAAAATGGAAATCTTGCACAAGTGTAGCTTAACAGAAATCAAAAAGTGTATGTAAGAAAAACCTAATTGTTTGAATAAGATCATCAGTTTGATTGATAAATGAGCAGAAGAAAATAATATGTTAGCAATGTCAATATCACATATCTAGCTAGATAATACATTATTAGCATTTAAGATTTGAAAAAAATGTCACTTCATATGAAAGAAAAAAAGCACAACAATCAGATACAAAAGTAAAGAATAATCAAAGTGAAAATAAAATATTTAGAGAAAATGCTAGTTGATTGTTCATGATCCAATAAACCCTTTAGCATGAGAAGTTTAGTGGCATCATAGACTCTATATGGTAAAAGAAAAAGAAACGGGTCAATAATAAATATATACCTCTTGACATTGTAGACTAGTTCTCACTTCTTTATCTTTAATCCGTTTGTTCTCTTTTCATGGGGCAATGAATAGGCAATAGCTCAACTTTCTTATATGCTTTTTTCTCAATAAAAAACTTGCAAATATTGCATGGTCATTAATCAACAGCAGCTAAAAATGATGAAGGAAAAGTGAAAGAGAAAAAGAAAAGAACTTAAGCTAGAAATTTCAGTGAATTGTTAGATGACAATATTGGCAAATAATTTGGCCAATGGTTATGGAACATGACACCTAGCATTATAATAATAACATTCCAAACCTGAAACAATACACCAAGATCCCAAGAAATGCTTTTAAAGAGTAGAGAAATGCTGTAGAGCCGCAAAGAACAAAAGTATACATAAAAAAGCAAACCTTTTTAAGTGTACAGAAAATGTCACGGAGCTCAGGAACAGTGAGCAGACTCAAAAGGTCCTTCATGTCATCATCATTTAGTTTAGTTGTATCTTCAAAGAGACATACATATCCAGTTGCTGCAATGTCACATAAATAAATAAATAAATAATTGCTATTTGTAAAGAACTTGGTATAGAAACAGGAAATATTTTTGTAAACTTAAATTACCAGACAGCTCCTTGGCAGCTTGTCGAGGATCACATATTTCAGGATACAAAATGGTTGACAATCGAAACCAAGGTCCTGAATTAGAAATAGCATGACAAAGATATTTATTGGTCATGGAAACAATTAAGTTTGGGGGAAAGAAAATTAGTAGATTAACCACTTAGTATAGCATGACAATGAATTTGTAGAAACTTATTTAGAATGCAAAATACACTAGCCCCTTAAAAGAATCCAACAACAAAAACTTGTAGATCAATGACCCAAGTAACACAAACAGTATATTCAATTTGTAATTCACCAACACGTAATACGAAACAGATAACCACAGACCAAAGCCTAACAAATTGAGTTGATATAAGTTCAATGTTAAGCAACCAATAGAACCAATGTATAAGGATCAGGCGTGAAGTTTGCAGCCATAAATAAAAAATTGAAGTCGGAGGTTTTGAGCGAGAGGATATTATGCAACTTTATATTGTAATACAAAACCTTTCCGTGTATAAAGTCGAACAAAGAGCCTCTGAGCATCCTCTGATAATGAAGTAAATGATTCTGCCAACAGATGATATAGACATTAAAACCAAGTAGATGATATAGATTGAAAAAATGTTGAAACCAAGAATTTGAGGCAGTACCGATGAATTTCTTTTCATCTTCTTTGAAAAGGTGAGGGCTACTTGTTAGAACCTCCTTTAGTAACAGACAAAAATTTTGCTGATATTTTGGTGTATTAGGCGGGCGGTTCTTTGCAAATTCAGCTACTTGAAGAGCTTTTTGCCACAAATGTTTGAAAACATCAAATTCATCACATCCTTTTTCACCATTAAATATACTGTTATGACACACAATCTGAATTGGAACAGCATCAAGAGAATGTTCAGGAACAGCAGTAACATATCCCTGCAAGAAGCCATTGAGTGAGATGAAGAGGACTAGAATCTTGTCAGTTTCAATAATTTTAACAGATTTAAGAGTGTGAGTGTGTGACAACTTGATTTATTAGAGAAATGTGACCAAATCAATATATCTCAAGATATATATAATATATACACACACACACACATATATATAACCTATTCAAAATGCTTTGGGAAAAGCAACACACAATTTTGATACCATAAAAGCATAACAAGGAAGTACTTTCTTCCCTAAACCTCAGAAGAATGTGACAATAAAATGTTCACAACACATGTTGGATGTTTTATAAAAGCAATGCAGTTAAAGATACCAACATAGGGAAGAAAGTTAGGAATGAGGATGATTTTTTAGACATTAACCAAGGATTCTTCATAGGCACCCGGAAAAAAAATCCAGTCATGCTGATTGAGATCTTAGGTCCCTAGAGGGTTAAATCTCCAGTGTGACAGGTTTAGCACTTAGGTCAAGGAATAAAAACAAATGAGTGGTGGAATTCTTTTAATTCCTTTTTACCTCTTTTATTAGTTTCTCTATTATTCTTCAATGATGCCAAATAATTTCTATGACACCTCATTTCCCACTGAACTCGATTTACCTACTGGTAGGTTGAGGCTTTCTGAACATGTTATATTCACATTCTTTCCTACAGTTCCCATTAAAAGGGGTCATTAATTCATGTCCTTCACTTATTCATTTTATGGTTCATATGATGTTGTACATATGAACATTACATTCATAAGAGTAACAACAAAGAAAAAGCCGAACATGTTTCTTTCCAGCTACATCACCTCAAAGCTCAAGCAGTACTTCTCAATCAGAGGAGATAAATACTGAGCTAATTCTCGTGGGAGATAACCAAGCACTTTACAGCATGCAGCACTTGCAGAAACAACCTGATCAAAAGAAGCAAACGAAATAAGGTTCTAATAGTATTTTTTCCTCTCTTTTTTCCTAAGAAAAGGTCAAAATAACACGATGCAAAAGCGAACGGAAAAGCAAGTGAACCTTGATAGCATTTGAATCCTTAATATTATCAGGGTCTGTCAGGAGAGATATGCTCGCCCCAAGATTCACATCCTTTTCATCACTAAACTTACGCCCAACGATAAAAGTATCAATAGGCCTCTCAGATATGCTGTCTACAGTTTCATCCATATGATGTCTAGACTCCTCATTATCAGTGGACAGTGCAGGAAACTCGACCATGATGTTTGCCCTTCCATCACTGATTGGAGTTTCTGTTGAACTAGCCCCATCAATTTGTTTAACACTCTCAGTATGCGGCAACTGTCCACACTGATCACGGCCTTTTTCTTCACTTGGACTGATTTCCGAGAAGCCACAAGTGACATTCTCTTCATAGTCGCAATGACTCTTACCAAGGTCACGACTCAGCAACTGTTCTGATTCCCCTGAAGAAATTTTAAGTTTTGATTGAGAACAACCAAAGTTTAATTCAAGTAGCGTCCGCTGCGTCAACTTCCGTTTGGTTCTTCTAGAAAGACATCCATCTGAATCCATTAATTCAGATTAAAAGATCTAAATTAAAATAGGAACCAAAAAAAGTAATGACTTTTACCCCCCAAAAGCAAACAGGGAAGTAGCAATAACTAAGAACTCAAAAAGAAGTAGCAATAACTAACTATGTTAGTTGAACTCAGATTTGAGTGTCCAACACATGTATGTTCATTTTTTAAAACCCTTTCATGTAATTGAAGTGTTATTGGAAGCATATATCATTTTATCCATATTCGAATGTATGTTGTCATGTATGTCCGATGTTAACATATATGACGTATATGGGACATGAGCAAAAATGAAGAGTATGAAGGCCACATCTCTATATCCCTATCTGAATATATACCAAATACAAATGTCAGACTCTGATACATGAAGAAATTAGGAAGGTTATATCACTATAACCATATCAGAATATATGGTCAGCGACTCAGAGCAATCTATCTAACTAATCAATAGCATTAAAAACAAGAGACAAGAAAAGAAAAATACCCAAATGAGAATTGATAGTGTAATCTCCGCCACGAACCTTGTTCCCACAAACAGGGCAGGTTACCAAATCAGAGCTTGATATTTCAGCCTCGCCTTTGGAACATTCAGGTTCAGCCAAGCTTCCATTTTTATCAGACAATAGATTCAAAGAACTCTGAGGAAATGCAAGATCAACTTAAGTTTTAGCTTTCCACAAGATAAACAAGCAAATCAACGGAGGCGAGAGAGGGATTACCTGGATTGGCGAAGAGAGAATAGATTGAAAATTTGGAAGAAAACGACGGCGTTTGCCGATCAATCTGCACAAACTTTCTCTTCCAGTTAGCATTTGCAGCAGAGTGAGTTCACATAAATTACCCCTCTAGTCAATTGCAAGTTCGCCATTAATTCGAAACCCTAGCTCGATAAATTCCCTCGTAAGCTAGGCGGCGGACCTCTTTCTCCCGCCAAATCAGGGTTTATTGCAGTGTGATACATGGAATATAGTAACGGGTGTTTTGACTCATCATCAAATGCTTATCGGCCGTCCAATTCCCTCACTTCACAATTTAAAAACAATATAATACTAATACCCAGACCATAATGACCAATTAGGCCCAATTTCATTTTTTCTTGTGGGTGAGTAAAACTTGGCTAGATTTGAAAAGAAATTAAATTATTTGAATTTATTTGATTTGAAAATATTTATCTCATAATTTTATAAATTCTACTCGAAAAAATTCAAATAAAATTTTAGTTATAAAAAAGAAAACTCGAATAACTTGAAATTTTTAATAATTAGTGGATTAGTTTTCAAGTTTGAGTAGAGTCACTCAATTATGATTTATGCCAGATATATATAACACATATGAAAAAAGTGAGAGAGAAATATATATATATATATATATATATATATATATGTTCATTGTATATGGTTATAGATAATATTATAAATATTTACAATTAAATTTGGGCAGAAACTCGAACAACTCGACTCAACTCGAATTTCATAAACTCGACTCGAAAAAATTAAATAAAGCTTAAATTATAAAATGCGACACTTCAACTCAACTAACTCAAGATTTTTTGACTCGATTTGACTCGAGTCGATAGAATGTTCACCCTTATTTTCTTGTTTCCATAGGTTTTCTTTTTAAACTCTTTCAATATTGTGTTATTCCCGTAGATTTAATAATGATATTGATATTTAGGTCGGATCATGAATGAGTAATTTACCAACAACCGATTAGTTTAGTAAGATGAAACACTAAATTTCTTGAGCAATATCAAAATTTTGAAATATAATTTTGTAAATGAAAAAAATTGAGTTGGAGTGTCGTCCCATAATGAACATCTATACTATTTGATCCGAATTAGTCGACCAATCAATTAGATAATAATGGTGGTTATATAAAAATAATGAGTAATTTTATCTTTGAGCTATTTGAACGTGGAAAAATAAAATGGGATGAAATTATAAGTTCTAAAACTTTCGAGCAATAAATTCAGAGAAAGCAATAAGTAGAATATAACTCAATTGCCTTATAATTTTTCCATGTTTTTAATATGCTTCCATAAATATAAAGTTAAAATCTGATAATATTGGATAAAGATACAATATAAATATACAGATAGATAGAAACAAATCCAATCAATAAATCTAAACCTTATGCGCTAAATTTACAGCACATAAAAATTCACACAATCAGAAAAATAAAAATTAAACTTTATGTGGCTTATACATTACAAGACTTACTGAAATTATAGTCAGCTGGCCTTGGTTGAGTGCAACTTTTGCGTATTGCATGTAGTTCTAAATCAAATATTGACATTAACGTACCCATATTGAGCACTACTGGACGACAACCTTAGAACTTCTCAACACTTGAATATTTTCTAGATTTTTAGTACTCTTTGGAAGAGTAGACAAAATCAATCAATGGAAATGAAAGACAAAATAAAGTAAAATAAAAAAGTGACGCAAGTGTCACGGTCTGTGAGTTAGCAACAAAGTTCTTAAGAGGTTCTTTGCAAAATTTTGTGCATGCCTAGAAGACCACCTGACTTGGCCCGACCATTGGAGACTGATAAAAACTTCGAACACATTGAGCCTGATGAATTAATAGATGGCATATTATCAGAGAATATTCTAGAAGATCGGAATATCCATCAATGTGAAAGCGAACCTAAGGAAAAAATTCCAAGGTGATATACTTTCCTTAGATAGCTTAGATTTGATAGGTGGCTTTCGATCTGAGCCGTCATTGTAAAACGATCACATCAGTTCATTGTAAGGGGATTCAACTATAAATAGAGGTCTCCCCATCTCATTTGTATTTATCCGCTCATTGAGTAATACAAAGGCAATTACTCAAAGAAAGCTCTCTTTTGTTCTTTACGTTTTTCAATTGTTCTTGTTTCCGAAAAAAGATTTCAAGCTGACTTAGTCGCTTGACTCGAGAACATCGACTAAGGTCGCACTACACGAATCTTGTTCTACAGCGGCATTTTTAGCGGCGTTTTATAATCAAACGCCGCTAATTTTAAAGAATCGGCGGCGTTTCTAACAAAAACGCCACAAATAACAAATTTCGTGGCGTTTTTAGGTAAAAACGCCGCAAAAAACAGATAGAGGGTGGCGTTTATATACCAAACGCCGCAAAAGGGTTCCTATAATTAAAATGCCTAAAAAAATAATTATATTTTGGTGGCGTTTTTTTAAAAAAATGACGCATCAGGTATACATTTAGGGGCGTTCTTTATAAAAACGCCGCAGTGTGTATTTTACTCTTAAATCTCAATCGATCCCTCACTCGATCCCCAATTATACCCAGAAGCCCTAATTTTTCCTCCATCGGCTCTTAATCCCTCACGCCGTTTTACTCTCAATCGCTCACGTCGTTTCCCTCTCAATCGGTTCTCACTCCCTTGAAGCTTCCTTGCCACTAAAGACTGTCCCTTAAAACCATTGAAGCGGAGTCATAAGAGGAGCACTGGAGATGGTGGCGATGAAGACGGAAGTCACCTGGATCCGCGATATGCTTAGAGGAGACGATGCATATGAGTTGCAGGTAAAACTTCTGAGACAACTTCACAAGGACGACGAGTAACATTTCCCCCTTTCACTTTATTTCCCCTCATATCTTCTATTTTCATTTAGGGTTTATATTATTCGTACTCTGAATTTTCTTTAAAAGTTGGATTAGATTTGGTACTAGGTTATTCCGTACCAAAATTCATGTTTTCAATTTGGATTTTATTTCATATTTAACTCGTATCAAAATTCATGTTTTCAATTTGGATTTTATTTCACTTTATTCCGTATCTTTTAATTATGATAAGAATCAAGTTTCAAAATTTGAAAAGAAGTGGGTAATTAATGAATACATGTTGCTTATGCAACAACACTGGTTAGTATTCATCTCTTGTTTTACAGGATTGTTGGTCAAGTTGCTGTTTTTGGAAAGCATCAGTGGATATTTGCCGATAAGCATGCTAACAGCTACTGCTCATTGTTCGAGGTGATGAACTCTATGAGAAATGATATCAAACATCTGTTTCATAGTTGCTTTTGATATATTTTTCATCACTCTCATGCTATTTTTTCCTGCCTTATTGGGTTTGAATTTCAGTTCTGCGATGGTTGGCAATGTCAATTTGTGGCAGGGATCAGGGTATGTGTGTATTTTCTTTCCACTTAATAATTGCAGTGCAATTTGTTTTAGTTGAAGAAAATATAAATCTTAGCTGTAATTTGATATTATGGGCCCAACTTGCATAGTTGCATGATGATTATTTGATGTTTTTTTCTTAAAGTGTTAAATATATGTTGTAATATGTGCAGCAGGACAATCTAGTCAACTGTAACAGGAAATTTGCTTATGTTCTGAGATATCATATCATCCTTCTAATTATATCTTGCGATGTGTTCAGATTGAATACGGTGAGACTGATGCATGGTTATCTATGGAACTAATGTTTTATCTGAGTGTTCTTCCTCTTACTATTTACAATCAAATTTGATTTTCTTTTTTTCTTCTTGTGCAAGGTTGTGGTCATTTCTACTATAGTATAGATTTCTAATTAGTATGAGCTACTAATTTGGTCCCACAGGAATACAATATATGTTTCATAATGGTTGAAAGATTTCCTGATGTGTCTTTAAAGCTGGGGTTCTACATGAGGTATAATCTCCTCTTAACATTTTGAATCCATTTTGATGATTTGAACAGCTGAATTTGTCAAGTTCTGTCGAAACATTATTACATACTGCTTCTTTATTTGTGTTATGCTGTCTATATAGTTTTTTAAGTAGATGCTCCAACTGTCTGGAAGTGTAAAATAGAAACATATAGTTGTATCTTGAGAATAAGTAATCACTTGTTTTATTGATGCTTTTGAAACTAGAAAGGAATTTTGAAATTGTATGAGTTATAACTATTTATAATCACAGATTATTGTTACTATTTTAAGTGATCAATAAATTATGATAAAAGGAAACCTGAGATGAGTAATGATACTCATGAGCAATCTGCCTGATCATTGTTTGAAGAGCTATTGGCTCCTTAAATGCTTCTGCATGTTCAAATGAGACTTCTCCATTAAAGATGTGTCTTTACACTGTCTATTTGCTTCCAGTTCTTCATATGTAAATATTAATAGATAATTTGTTTTTATACCCTTTTGTAGTTGCTGAAAAATATAAGTTTTAACTCTCGTAATTTGTCTATGACTATGGAGACTTTGAAAGTATATACACTTCAAAATGTAGTAAAATTGCCTTTTAGCTAGATTTCCCCCCTTGCTATACGTATGGTTACTCTATTAATAGAAATATTTTCAACTTTTTGTAGACCATTGTTGTTGTTTCTGTTGTTCCTCTTTGTGCTGTCTAGATTTAGTTTTGATTTGAACTTTTGAGGGTTCATTTATGCATTTCTTTGTGGTTTAAACTTAAAGGTTATTATATTCTTTGTTTGGTCATGTGTCAAGGTTATATGACCTAATGTTTGTTTGGTTTTTTTTCTTGAGCAGAAGAAACAACTCTCCTAGACCTGCTTAATTTCATGTATAACAACACCCTATCAACAACCACACATACTGCCTTGTTAGATGTGTTGATGGCTGCTAACAAATTTGAGGTTGCATCAGCTTTGCTGTATTGTAGGGATTCGAGATGGTGGTCGGTAGTTGTGTTGACCAAGAGCTAGTGGATTGGGAAAGAGAGGCATAGGAACGAAATATGTAGAGGGATTAAATTGTGAACAATGTACTTTTTGTAATGAAATAAATATTTTGTTTAACCAATATTTTTGAGATGAAATAAATATTTTATTTAACAACTATTTTGAATAAGTAATTTACATTTTTTGACGAAATAGAAATAGGGAAAAATTAATTTTTATTATTAATTTATTTCCTCTACAATCAAGCTTAGCGGCGTTTGAAAAATAAAACGTCACTAAAAGTCAGGTTATTGCGGCGTTTGTAAAATAAAACGCCACTAAAGGTTAGGCTTTCGTGGCGTTTGTAACATAAAACGCCACTAAAGAACAGTTATTAGCGGCGTTTTTATCTACAAATGCCGCTATAAAATTTGACTTTTTGCGGCGTTTTCAAAAATAAACGCCACTAAAGAACACTTATTTGCGGCGTTTGTATTACAAACGCCGCTATAGATCTTGACTTTTTGCGGCGTTTTTTGGTAAAAAACGCCGCGAACTATTGCGGCGCAACTTTAAGCGGCATTTCTTGCGGCGCTTTCTTAAGCGCCGAGAAAGTTTTTAGTGGCGCTAAAAAACGCCGCTATAGGGTTAGAAAAACGCCGCTAAAAAACTGTTTTGCTGTAGTGTCGCGCGGTTTGTTAGGTCAAAATTCTTTCCCCGTGACACAATTATCTAATTACCGTAATGCATAAAATACAGTAGTAGTTTAAAATATGCACATACCGATGTGAGAGTGGGAGTGAGAAGAGGTGACCCAAAAAGTTCATTTAATATGAACAATTTGAAGTACAAAAAGATTAGTGAATTTTTAATGTATACAAATAATGTTACAAAACAACCACGAACTTGATCATCTACGTTTGATTTCTTTGACTCATATAGTTGGTCAGCTTTACGATATTATCTATTATGTTTTGTCTTAAAAGGATAGCTGATATCGATACTTTTTTTATAGTTTGTTCTAAAAATAAACAATAACACTAACAAAAATTATAAATTATTAGTGTTCAATAATATATTAGCAAATCATAGTGGGGTAGCGGAAGCGTGGTGAGCCCATAACTCACAGGTCCTAGGATTGAAACTTGACTCTGATATTAAATAGTAAACTGTATTTTTTATTTTATATAATTTACAAGTGTTATCGACATTACTAGCAGTATTAACATTCTTGTGATGTAGGTATTTTTCTTGGAGCTTGATGTTTCCCTACTGATGAGTTAACTTACAAATAATAAACAAATATTAGGTCAACTAATTTGACAAGTCATTATCGGTTAAATGAGACACATTTAAAAAATAAGATCATTTTTAAATTAAAAATATGATTGTTCTCTCCCAATTGATTTAGGATCACGCACCAAACAAATAAAGTGTAAGATAAAGTACACAAATGTTCATTGATTTTTGTTTAAAAATTTAATTTGATAATCAAACTTTTAAAAATTACTAAATGACAATTAAATTTTCTATTTTGTTATAAAACGATAATTCAACCTTTAATGGCAGTTAAGGGTTAACGGTAGGATGACTGTGTTTGACACCTCACCACTCACATTTTCATCTCAGTTCCCCTTTTCACGCAATATTAATAAAAGTATGGGTAAAGTATTAAAATGGCCACTAAATTATCTCCGGAAAAACAAAATGGTAACCAAACTTTTAAAAGTTATAGAATGACAATTAAACTTTTATATTTTGTTATAAAATAGTAATTGTGTCGTTAACCTTCGTTAAAGAGGTGACATAGTTGTTATTTTTTGTTTAATAGCACATTTATTCCTCCATAGTGACACATTTCATCAATTTAGTCATAATTCAAAGAAATTCAATAAATTAACCCTCAATTTTTACACATTGTTATAATTTAGTCCTAATTCTAAAAAAATTAACCATTGATATTTCAAAATCACTTCAATTTAGTCATTCTTCATCCTTTCATCTTTCCATTATCTCTCTTACCTTTTCATATTTTCTCTATTTATTTCTCTTACCTTTTTATCAATGATCGAGTGGAGATATGCAAGAATGAATAGGGGTTCTCGGGCACGTAGTACTCAACAATTCTTCTAGCTGCGGTAGGAAGAACTAGGTACTTGGCACGTTACGACTTACGAGTCACGTTTCACCCCAGCAGAACAAGTCTCTTCACCGAAGTCGTTGACGCCGATAAAGTCCGACCTTTTCCCCTGAAAGTTCTCGTTACGATTTCATGGCTTCTCAAAGGGTTTGAACCATCAGGAGAAAAGTTGACCCCAACTACTATGTGAAGTTGGATTGAAATGGGAATGAAGCTCATTGTCCTTTCTATAAAGTTAGACGTCATCTTGAATGGCAGAATGGGAGTTGGCTCTCTCCTGCAACCGGGTAATGTTGCTTTCTTATTTCTCATCTTGAAAGTCTTGTGGCTTTTGGTCCTTCTTGATTAATTTCTTATTTGTTGAGCTCTTGTTATTGTTTGTCTTATTTGTTAGTGATTCAAATGGTTTCCGTTTAGGTAACAAATATGAGCATTTCCTATAATACAATACCTAGTCCTCGAAGTTCTTAATTTCTAAAGTAAAACTTCTTAGAATATTTGGGAATTGGAAGAATTGAGGGATTTTGACTTTTCTTGTATGTTAGAGATGAGTCAAACTTTCGGTATTAAGAAAAAGGTAAAACGCAGAGTATAAGGAAGATAAAACTTTTTCTCATTTATTTAATTAAACATAGCTAACAATATATACTACTCAAGAAACCAAGCCTTTTACTAATAACTAACCTAGCTGTAAAATAACAATAAACCAACTAATCCTAACAACTTTAACTAATCTTAATAGCCCCCCTCAAGTTGGAGCATACAGATTCTGAATGCCCAACTTGATTACAGAATCCTTAAACAAAGAAGGTTGAAGTGCCTTTGTAAAACAATCAGCAAGCTGATTGTGAGTAGACACAGAAAGCAATCGAATCAATCCTTGCTGAATCTTTTCTCGAACCAGGTGACAGTCGATTTCGATGTGTTTAGTCCTCTCGTGATAAACAGGGTTTTCTGCAATTTTTACAGCAGAAAGATTGTCACAATATAGATTAGTAGAATGCAAAGGAATCTGTAAATCAGCAAGAAGATATGAAATCCATTGAATTTCACAAGTGACAGAGGCTAATGCCCTGTATTCAGCCTCACTTGAAGATCTAGAAACTGTCTGCTGCTTTTTAGATTTCCATGAAACCAAAGAAGATCCTAAAAACAAGCAAAAACCAGTTGTAGACTTTCTTGAGTCAGGGCATGATGCCCAGTCTGAATCTGAGAAAGCACTTAGTTTTAAGTCATTATCAGCACTAAAAAACAAACCATGTCCTGGTGTTCCTTTCAAGTATCTAAGGACTCTATGTGTAGCTTTCATATGAATGTCAGTAGGACAAGACAGAAATTGGGATAATTGCTGAACAGCATAAGTGATATCTGGCCTAGTATTAGTGAGATAAACTAATTTACCAATGAGCCTCCGATAAGGTGTAATATCAGATAAAAGATTTCCATCATTTTTAGATAACCTGGTGTTTAGAGGTGTAGAAGCAGGCTTTGAATCTAAAAAACCAGATTCTTCAAGTAAATCTAAGGTATACTTCCTTTGACACAAATTAATGCCTTTAGTAGATCTTGCCACTTCAAAACCAAGAAAGAATTTAAGATTTCCTAAATCTTTTATTCTGAAAGTATCATGTAAAAACTCTTTAATTTCTTTTATGGGAATTGAATTAGGACCAGCAAGCACAATATCATCAACATACACTGCTAGAGCAACAAAATCATCACCCACACCTTTCAAAAACAAAGAATTATCAGAGGCAGCTTGTTTAAAACCTTGACTTAGCAAAGCAGTTGTGAGTCTCTCATTC
Source organism: Hibiscus trionum (assembly GCA_030270665.1). Classification (NCBI taxonomy): domain Eukaryota; kingdom Viridiplantae; phylum Streptophyta; class Magnoliopsida; order Malvales; family Malvaceae; genus Hibiscus; species Hibiscus trionum. Next base: position 7,241,722 of record BSYR01000016.1, read on the forward strand.
CATTGCCTGCTTGCTTGCTTAAGTCCATAAAGACTCTTCTTTAACTTACAAACTAAACCAGAATCTTTAGGAGTAAAGCCAGGGGGTGGTTGCATATAAACTTCTTCATTAAGAAAGCCATGCAAAAAAGCATTATTTACATCTAATTGCTGTAAATTCCAATTTTTAGCAGCAGCAACAGCTATAAGAGTTCTTATGGTGGTTATCTTTGCAACAGGGCTAAAGGTATTAATAAAATCAATCTCTGGTTGTTGAGTATAGCCTTTTGCAACTAACCTAGCTTTATATCTTTCTAATGAACCATCTGATTTAAGTTTGGTTTTGTAAACCCATTTACATCCTATTGCCTGTTTTCCAGGAGGTAAAGGCACTAGATCCCAAGTCTTATTATTCTCTAAAGCAGTAATCTCTTCAGCCATAGCATGTTTCCAACAGTCATGTTTAATAGCATGCTTATAAGAAGTTGGTTCTTTCAAAATTTCAACAGAATTGATATAATTCTGATATGGAACAGATACTTTAGAGTAAGATAAGACTTGATTAATAGAATGGGGAGAAGTTTTTGAAGATCTGACCTTAGGCAAGTCCATTTGAAAATCCTTGAACTTACTTGGCAACCTTGCAGTCCTTGTAGGCCTTTGATGCTGGGCAGAATCTTCAGTAATAGGCACAATAACATGTTCTAGCTCTTCAAAATTTTCAGTCTCATTATTATTAGGTAGAACATCAGTAGAATCAGAAATATTTTGATCCAAGCCTTTACACAAATCAGTTGTGGAATCAGTATTAGGCAAAATAGATGAACTGATATGTCTTTTTAATGAATTAGGTATAACACCATCAAGCAAATCTGTATCATTTTCAGAATTTGGCAAAATAACTTCATATGATTTAGCATTATCTTGGAATGGAAAAATGTTTTCAGAAAACACCACATCCCTTGACACAAAAACATTATTTGTTTCTAAGTCATACAACCTAAAACCCTTGATATGTTTTGGATAACCCAAAAACAAACACTTAATAGCCCTAGGATGTAGCTTAGTTATAGGCTTAGGCAGAACAGCAGCATAGGCCAAACAACCAAAAGTTTTAATATCTTCAAGCTTAGGAATATTTTGAAATAACACTTCAAAAGGTGTTTTATGCATTAAAATTGGGGTAGGAGTTCTGTTTATTAAAAAAACAGAATGTAGAACACAACCTACCCAGAAATTCAGAGGTAGATTAGCTTGAATTTTTAGAGCCCTAGCTACAACAAGAATATGCTGATGTTTCCTCTCAACAGTGCTATTCTGTTGAGGGGTATAAGTACAAGAATTCTGATGTATTATGCCTTTATTTTTATAAAAATCCAACATATCAAATTCATGAGCATTATCAGTTCGAATACACTTAATTTTGCAAGAAAATTGAGTCTCAACAAACTGGTAAAAATCAACAATAACAGTTCTGACTTCAGTTTTATTCCTCATTGGAAACAACCAAACATATCTGCTCTTATCTTCAACAACAGTCAAAAAATAAGCATGTCCATACAAACTTTTTACAGGAAATGGACCCCATACATCTATATGCACTAGATCAAACAGATTTACAGAACTAGAGGTACTAACAGGGAATGGAAGCCTTTTATGTTTAGAAAGATGACAAACATCACAGTTGGAATGAAAACTAGTAGGAATCTCACTAAGCATATGAGAAAAATGTTTCATTCTGGCAGGAGAAGGATGACCTAATCTAATGTGCCACAAATTTGAAGAAGCTAAAGAACAAACAATGGACTTAGGAACCTGAACAGAAGCATCAGAATGCAAAACATATAAGCCATTGATGCAATCAGCTGAACCAATCGTCTTCAAGCTGAGAGTATCCTGTAAAGAACAACCAATACAAGAAAAAATAAGAGAAATATTTCCATCTGCAACCAACTGAGAAACTGAAATAAGATTAAACTTAAAACTAGGTATATGAAGAACATCATGCAAGATTATAGATTTATTAATACAAACAGTGCCAACATGCTCAACTTTAACAAGAACATTATTTGGCAATCTAACAAATTTATCAGTGACAACATGATACTCATAAAAAGAATCTAAAGAAAAACAAACATGATCAGTAGCACCTGAGTCTAAAATCCATGAGGTAGACAAATTAGAAAAATTAAAACAAGCAAGAATCATACCTGTTTCTTCTTGAGGAGCAGAACCAAAAGCAGAAGAAAGCATATTTACAGAAGAATCCTTAACAATAGAAGAAGAATTCTTGGACTGAAGCAAAGCCATTAAAGCATCATACTGCTCTTTGGTGAAAGAAACAGATCTAACATCATCTTTGTCAGACTCAGAATTTTGCAAGATAGACTCAGAATTTGACCCAACTTGATTAACACGACTACTTTGATTTGAATTTCTAGACCGAAAACCAGGAGGAAAGCCATGCTTCCTATAACACTTGTCGACAACATGACCATATAGACCACAGAAAGTGCACAAAGGCCTTTTGTTACCCAGAACCGATTTTTTATTACCAGAATACCTAGCATCTTGCTTAACAGTAGAATCCCCAGAACGAAAAGAGACTCTATCAGCTAAAAGAATAGTAGAATCATTAGAGGACCCAATCGAAGCATTGACAGACCTCTCGTGTTGGACAACTATAGAAAAAACCTCGTTAATCGAAGGCAAAGGTTTAACCATGAGAATTTGAGATTTTTGAACTGAGAAATTTTCATTTAACCCTCTCAAGAATCTAAGCAAAAAATCTTGATTCCTATATTTCAACGAAGAACACTCACAGGAAACCAAAGGGCGTAAATTACAAATCTCAGCCCAAACAGTTTTTAATTGTGTAAAATAAGCACTGACAGGAAGAGTACCTTGATTCAAGGAATAAAATTCCTGAAGTAAATCGGAGATACGAAGAAGATCCCCTTGATTGAAACGATCGAAAAGATCGGTCCACAACTCAGACGCGCTATCGATCCAGATAACGCTCTGAGCAATTTCTTGATTCAACGCTCTTTGAATCCAAGAAAGCACCAAATTGTTGCATTTAACCCACGCAGAATGCTTCGGATCGTCTTCTCGTGGCTGCTGAATCGAACCGTCCACAAACCCAATCTTGTTCTTGGATATAAGAGACATCCTCATCGAACGAGCCCACGCATGATAGTTGCCGCCGTTCAACAGGGAAGAGGTGAGCACCAACGCCGGATTCTCATTCGGATGAATGTAGTAGGCGTCGGAGATGTCATCGTTCTTGAAACCCAAGCTCTCACTGGAGGAACTCGTAAAATCATCTGATACCATCTTAGAATATTTGGGAATTGGAAGAATTGAGGGATTTTGACTTTTCTTGTATGTTAGAGATGAGTCAAACTTTCGGTATTAAGAAAAAGGTAAAACGCAGAGTATAAGGAAGATAAAACTCTTTCTCATTTATTTAATTAAACATAGCTAACAATATATACTACTCAAGAAACCAAGCCTTTTACTAATAACTAACCTAGCTGTAAAATAACAATAAACCAACTAATCCTAACAACTTTAACTAATCCTAATAAAACTTTAGCATTTCCTATAATAAAATCTGTCGGAAAAACAAACTTATCCACCTGAACCAATATGTCCTTAATTTGTCCTTTAAGTTGAGCTAATGATTTGTTGGCCAGTTGTAATGTCACTGCAACATGTTTAGAAATTAGATATAACAAGCTATGGTACTCTCATTTGAAGAGTTATATTTGTAATTTATGTCTGAATATGTATCGAACATATATTATGCGCGAATACTTTAAAACAAAATGAAGGGTCAAATAGATGAGAAAGTTGTATTCCATAACAACAAGAAACCAAGAATCTACGGACAACTTATAGATTTTTCTTTGGAGTCACCAATGTTCATTTTAAAGCTTATTGGTCGATTGTGAGAATTTATCTTCTTCAAGAAAGGTCACGGCCATCAATTAAAATAATATATTTAGATTTAATTCGAAAAAAATATTTAAATCACTCAGTGGTAAAAGATGATGTTTATCATCTTGGTGACCCGGGTTCGAGCATCGGTGTTGTCATGTTGTATGTGCCTTCTTAAAAAGACTAAAAAAAATTGAACCTGAATGATGTTCCAATTCGCTAAATAATAATAAAAATATATAATTCAATTTGAAAATATAATATATTATAGATTATGTACACACATAACAAATATAAAATAAATTACAAATAAAATAAATTTATTCTCAATATAAATATTATAAATTATATATTATTTTATAATTATAAACGTTAAATATTAGTTTAACAATCAATTGTAATTAAATAATAAAGAGTAAAAATGTAATCTTATTTTCAAACCAAATTTTCTACCCAAAAGTTATAAAATCTAATTTTTTGGTTTGTGTGGAAAAGTGATTTTAGTGTTAATAAATTGGTATTTTGTATTAATTTTGCTTAAAAAAATGATTATAGGTCGCTAAAAACAACAAAAAAACAAGCCCGCTTTTAAAAATCGCTTCTACTCATCTTTGTCTTGATTGGATTATTACACTAATTAATCTATTTTTTAAAATAGTATTTATTTGTTTTTAAGTATTCAAGTGTCATTATTATTGATAAATATTAGGATTAATAAAACAATTATCATTTTAATTGGTGCTTTTTAAAAATATATTTTAAATTATAGTTAATGCATGATTTAAAATAAAAATAGTTTCGAGATTCTTGAATTTTTTAGCTAAATTAATAATGTTAATTTTATTAAAAAATCTTAATTAATAATGCTTGATAGAGAGTGGGAGGTGTGGATCTCTCACATTAGTCGGATTGGGAATGTTGTAACTGATGGTTTGGCTAGATTAGTTCGGGGCGTGCGATTGGTGAGGTCCTTAATAGGCAACCACTGCCTGAAATTATTCTGTTTCTTGTTCCTGTTTTTGTTTTGCTTTTGGAGTTGATAAGAGTAACATTTTATCCCGTATGTAAATATTTCTATGAGTACTTTTTTCTTCCATTTAAGTGTAGGGAGGTTTTGAATGAGGCTCATATAATATTTTGTTTTTACATTAAAAAATATTAATTAATTATTATATATGTGAAATTATATAAAAACTTTAAAATTTTAAAATTATATTAAAAATTCATTTGAAAAACTAAAAATCACGAATATAACTCAACCCACAAGATAAATTCATTTGAGTTATGTTTGCGAGTTTAAATTCGTTATATGAATTTTTAATATAGTTTTAAAGTTTTGAATTTTTAAATAATTTCATATATATATAATAATTTAGTTATGATTTTTTAATAAAAATTAAAATTACTAATTAGTTTAAAAAATTAATTCAATGATTATATATGTGAAATTAATAAAATAAACGTGGAAAAGAAAAAATATATTAAATTTAGTTTAAAAATACAAAAATCTTAATTTTTTTTATTTTAAATCACGCATTAACTATAATTTTAAAATATATAAAATATTTTCAACTTTAATTTAATTATTAGTTCTTAAAGTGGGTTTAGATGTTTTTATGAATCCTAAATGTGTTATGTTCGAGTCCCCTTAATTTATATGTATTTCTTTTTGCTGACATTACCAACATATTAACACATTTATTAAATTGTTGTAATTTGTATCACAAACCTGCACATGATTTAGGGCCAGTTTGGCATTACTTTTGAAAAATGCTTTTAAAAGTACTGTTAGAAAGTGATTTTAAAAGTAATTTTGAAAAGTTAATTGTAAGATCATAGTGTTTGGCATTGTTGTCAAAAAAAATATTTTTTTAAAGATAAAATGCTAATTTTAAACATGATATTATAAAGTAAAAATAAATGAACGTAAATAATGTTTAAATTCGTTATCATGAAATTTATTAATAATTATTGTATTTAATATATTTAATAATTATTTTATTTAATATTAAATATTAGTTTAATATAATAATTATTTTATTTAATATTATTTTAATATACCACTATTAATATTAGTGTTAATAATTAAGGATAAAAAAGTAATTTCACACCTAAAAATCACTTTTCACCGCAAAAGTAAAAAATTTTAGCTTTTGGGGTTGGGTGGAAAATCATTTCTTAAGCTATTTTCACACCGATTTGGAAGTGTTTAGCATTACTTATGGGTGAAAAGTAACTTTTTTTAAGCAATAGTTATTTTTTAAGTCATACCAAAAGGGCCCTCACTGGCAAAGGCATGCCATATACCGCAATCTTATTTTCAAAAAATTATATATACCACAGTCTTATTTTAAAAAAATATATATACCAGTCTTATTCTAGATTGAATCCTGCCAAGAGACCAAAGCCATAGCTGGTTGTTTTTATTTTTCTCATTTAAGGTAATGACACGTGTTACCACTTAATTAATTGATTAATTTATTTTATTAAATTAAAAATGAGACCAAATTGTCGTAAGTAACAATGATCAAATGTGTAATTATATACATTTTTGTTAACTGCCACGCCACTCTCTCCATTAAATTTTAACAGCAAGTGGTTTGATTGATGCCATTTTAAATAGTTAAAGTGGTCATAATGACAGAATTGAAAGTATGATGGTCATGTCAAAACCTCTCACATAGTTTAGTGGTCATTTAAGTAGTTACCCTTTCAAAAAAAACACCTAGGTTCGATTCTAACCATGACTTTTATTATGCAATTTATTTCCTTTCAATCGGATTGTGACACATGTCATGATCTGGTTTGAGGAAAATAAATTTAGGATAAATTTAAAATATTTAATATTGTTTCCAATTAAAAATATGATCAAGTTAAAAAGAATGTGTAAATAACGAGGGTTAAATTTATTGATTTTTTCTTCAAATTAAGCCTAAATTGATTGAATGCGCAAATATATAGGATTAAATGTATTATACAAATTTTCATAAAAACCACATTACCCAATTAGAAGTAATTAACGTGTTTTTTTTTTATCACCGTCCCTCTTAGCGCCACAAGGCTTATTTTTACCTTTTTTTGCTTAGTCGACGGCGAAATCAGTCGTTGTGTTGGTTGTCGATCGACGATGTTTATTATTTCACTTGCTTTTCATTATCTAGTTTTATTTTTTTTAAATTTTTAATAAGAATCTCTGCTTTTATGGCACGCTCTTCCACTATCTTTGTGGCATGCTTTCTTTGATTTAGTGGTACATTTTCATTGCCATTTGAGACCGTTTTCGCATCCAGTAGAGACTGTTTGGTGATCGCTTAGAGATTCTCACGACGTTTTTTTTTCTAATTTGGATTTGTCGATGGTTATAGAAAGTTTGATTCTCTTTGATGGTCGTTTGCTGGTATAATCAGAACTATGTAGCGGAACAATCTGGCTGATCGTTCAATTCACTCACCACTCATTTTCACTTTGTAAAGCGTCTCGTTTAGATAGAGACAATGAGGTTCGTGAAGGTTTCTAGATTATTGATGATGTACGCCAATCTTGAGGGAAGAGTTGATTTTCTTTGCACTTTTGAGTTTCATATTTATTTTTATATGAGTTTTTTGGTGGACTTCTTCCTTATTTTTCTCTTTTGGGTGCATTGTATTTATGATATCTTATATTGATTTTTAATAAAATCGAGTTGTCATTATTCAAAAAAAAATAATTAAAGACTCAATGAACATTTTTGTATTTTTTTGAGATAGTCTAGTGACTATTTGTGTACTTTACCCAATTTTTTTGCTCCAAAATTAGTATATGAACTAGGCAAATTCTCCCAAGTTGGTACATCTCTATACATTCTATCAATTTGGTCCTAATTTGAAACAATTAAATAAATTTAATCCTCTATATTTAAAATTCTCATCATTATATTCCGTGTTCTTCCCCTAACTTGCTTGTTCTTCTCTCAAAAATATTATATTACTTTTATGGTATAATAGCGGTTTAACACGAACTTGTTGTTGCTTTACGGTATAATACAATTATCCAATTGTTGCTTTGATCTGATGGACTCGTTTGATTTGTCAGTATCGTAAAAAATGTTTAAATTGATGCAACTTTTAAATATGAATGATTAAATTTATTGAATTAGTTTAAGTTGTGATCAAATCGATAGAGTATATAATTTTCGGTACTAATTTGAGAGAGTAAACCTAATTCAAGTACCAACTTCAATTTGAGAGCAAAAAATTTCTAAATATCATCTTGAGAGTAAATATTTGTAAGTATGAAATTGAAAAATGTGTACAATTCATGTACTAAATGTATTATGTTAAAAAATATTAAATGTGTATTTAAACTTTGTTTTAATTTTATATTCCTATCTTTGATAATTTTAAAAAGGGTTAACTACTGGAATAGTCACTTATGTTTTCCCCCAGTACAGAGTTGGTCACCGATTTTGAAAAACGACCAGTAAGGTCACTTACATTTTCGGGGCGTAAACTTTTGGTCACCCAGCCGTTTGTTGCCGTTAAACACTGACAGATTGCTGATCTGGCACCGAAAAATAAGGGTAAATTACTGCAATGGCCATTAAAGTTTATCTCATGTACATTTTTACTCCCCGATTTGAAAAATAAACATTATAGTCACTAATAAAAATGTTTCTTTATAATTTCACCCTTAAATTTTTAAAAATTCATTTTTCCAACCCTAAAACTTTACAATCAATTAGTACAATAATATTATAAATGCTTAGATGAAAAATAGGTGCCCAAAGTATAAACTTTTTAAACTTAGGTGCCTAAATTGCTCATATTTAATAACTAAACTTTTAAATTGCTCCTATTTTTTCACTCTGAATTATTTTTATTATTATAACATGTCATTTCTATTATTTTTAAATTAAAAATAGTTTTAAAATAAAATTATTTTTTATTATTAAATTTAAAATATTTTAAAAAATATTAGTTTTTAAAATAATTTAGGTGTCTAAAGTATTTTTTTTGTAAAAATTGGTGCCCAAAGTTTCTATAGGTACAATTTTAGGTGCCCGGTTGTTAAATGGGTGTTAAAAAATTGTCAACCAATCGTTGCTTGACACGTGACATTAATTTTATTTTTTAAAATTTTTAATGAAAAATACTCAGAATTTTCAAATTATTATAAAATCTCAAAATTTTACAAACTTCACAAAACAATCCTTAAATCTCTAAAAATTCTCAAACTTTCATGGTCGACTACCGCCGCTTCCACCGTCAGTTGTCGTCGTTGACCGCACCCACTTGGTCGCCAGGCCAAGGCGACAATTTTCCCTAACACGGCGTCGCCAGAAATGCCCAACGGTGTGCAGTCGAACGTTAAACGCGAACGTCGATTTTATGTTTGACGTTTGGTTGCACGCCGTTGGGCGTTTCTGACGACGTTGTGTTGGGAAAAATGATCGCCTTGGTCCGACGACCAAGTGGGTGCGATCAACGACGACAACTAGCGGCGGAAGCGGTGGCAATCGACGACGGAAGTTTGAAAAATTTTAGGGATTTAGAGACTGTTTTGTGAAGCTTGTCAAATTTTGAGATTTTATAATAATTTGAAAGTTCTAAGTATTTTCCATTAAAAATTAATAAAATTAATAAAATTAATGACACGTGTCAAGTACCGATTGGTTGACAATTTTTCTAACACTCATTTAACAGCCGGACACCTAAAATTGTAACTATGGTAAATTTGGGCACATATTTTTACAAAAAATACTTTAAACACCTAAATTATTTTAAGAAGTAATATTTTTTAAAAATATTTTAAATTTAATAATAATAAAAATGATTTTATTTTATTTTAAAATTATTTTTAATTTAACAATAATAAAAAATGACATGTCATGTTACAATAAAATTAAAAACAATCCAAAGTGAAAAAATAGGAGCAGTTTGAAAGTTTAGTTATTAAATAGGAGCATTTTGAGCACCTAAATTTAAAAAGGGTATTCTTTGAGCACCTATTTTTTATTTAAGCCTTTATAATATTATTATACTAATTGATTGTAAAGTTTTAGGGTTGAAAATTAATTTTTAAAAATTTAAGGGTGAAATTATAAAGAAACATTTTCATTAGTGACTATAATGTTTATTTTTTAAAATTGAGGAGCAAAAATGTACATGAGATAAACTTTAATGGTCATTGCAGTAATTTACCCTTATTTTTTTATTGCCAGGTTAGCAATCGGTTAGTGTTTAACGGCAAAAAACGGATGAGTGACCAAAAGTTTACGCCTCGAAAACGTAAGTGACTTTACTGGTCGTTTTTCAAAATCGGTGACCAACTTTATACTTGAGGAAAATATAAGTGACTATTCTTTACCTTTTAAAAATTTCTATCTTTGATCCACCGGCGACCCTTTTCTGTTCAGTTTCTTATGGGGTCGACTTAACTTAAATCAGTAAAACCGAAATAAAAAACCCTAAATCCTCATTCACTCACTAAGTTACTATTAAATAATTTTAATCCCAAAACCTTGAAGAAAGGAACCGCTGATTCGAATTTAATTTTTTTCCCAAATCTTGTCGGGAAATGGCGAGCTCGGATCCCGAAGGGGTTGATGGCGTACGGATGACATGGAACGTTTGGCCTCGCACCAAACTCGAAATCAGCAAGTGTGTGGTTCCGTTGGCCGCTTCGATCACTCCGATCCATCCACACTCGGACATCCCGACGCTCCCTTACGCTCCTCTCCGGTGCCGGACATGTTCCGCCATCCTCAACGCCTATTCGCAAGTCGATTTCTCTGCCAAGATCTGGATCTGTCCGTTTTGTTACCAGCGCAACCATTTTCCGCCTCACTATGCCATGATCTCCGAAACGAACCTGCCTTGCGAACTCTACCCGCAATACACCACCGTGCAATACTCGCTTCAAACGAGTTCAGATCCAAACAACCCTTCCGGTGCTCCTCAATTGCAACCAGTGTTTGTTTTCGTGTTAGACACGTGCATGATCGAGGAAGAGCTAGGGTTTGCTAAATCGGCTATGAATCAGGCTATTGGTTTGTTGCCGGAACATGCTCTTGTTGGTTTCGTTTCATTTGGGACTCAAGCGCAGGTTCATGAATTGGGGTTCACGGAAATGTCAAAGGTCTATGTTTTCAGGGGGAGTAAGGAGGTCCCCAAGGAGCAGGTGTTAGAACAGTTAGGTCTAGGTGCTGCTGGGCGGCGGCCGACTGCTGGGTATCCAAAAGGACTGCAAAATGGGTATACGGATACGGGCATTAACCGGTTTTTATTGCCTGCTTCAGATTGCGAATACACTCTGAATTCAGTGCGTTTGGATTTATTTGTTGTGGGAATTAGTTTTTAAATATTTGAAATTTCTTTTATTAAGTGGTTGGTTGATTTCAATGTAGTTGTTGGATGAGCTGCAAACAGATCAATGGTCTGTACAAGCAGGACACAGGGCCTCAAGGTGCACTGGAGTGGCCTTAAGTGTTGCAGCAGGATTGCTTGGAGCCTGCTTGCCTGGTACTGGTGCTAGGATTATTGCTTTGATTGGTGGTCCATGTACTGAAGGGCCAGGCACGGTAATGCCATTAAATTCTTTGTTTAGCTTTTGAATTTTTACCTATTCCACGACCTGATGATATAAATCAAATTTATGTTGCTGATAGTGATGCATTTAACGTTTGGTTTCTTATGATTTGTATTAATTTTTGGGATGTTACACAAATAATATGTTGCATATAAGTATAACCTTGAATTTTCTATTTGTTTCATCACAAACATTTATGTGCATTTTACACATTTCTCTATTGTTACAACCTTTTCTTTCTTTTTTAATTTCAAGTTTCTGGTCTATGTTTCTTTGGGGATGGTATTTGATAAAAATTGTGGTTCTTACATACCACTGTAGTTGTACGGACAATTCATACACAATTATGATTTAATTGAGAAAATGGAGATTAGAAAAAATTCTCCATTTGAGAATTGCTTCTTGTTTAATGTGCGCACTTCTTGGCTGCCATCAAGATGACACTGATTTTATGTGTTTTTTGCAGATTGTTTCAAAAGACTTGTCCGAACCTGTACGTTCACATAAAGATCTTGATAAGGATGCTGCACCATTTTTTAAGAAAGCAGTCAAATTTTATGATGGTCTTGCAAAACAATTGGTCAGCCAGGGTCATGTACTCGACCTTTTTGCATCTGCACTTGATCAGGTCTGTCTTGGTCACCTTCTAGGTTCTTAGATAAATCTGCCTTTTTGTGGATCTAGGTTAATATGCTTCAATACACGTAAGTAATGTTTGTATGTGCCTGCTTCAGCTTTTGTCCAATCTGCTTAGAATTTGTATCACTCTTAGTGAGGATGGATCCATTTGGCAAAACTTTTGTTTTTTTTACCTCCCTGTGCCTTCTAACTGTTCCAATGGATTGAGGAACCTGCTGAAGCTGGTAGGATTTAGGGCCTACTTTTATTTGGAAACTTGAACAAAACTCTCTTTGTTTCTTGCATTTTGAATTCACTCATTAAGATGCTAAGCCTTGATTTTGCTATGCAGAAAACCAACTCTAATAGCTAGTCCATTTACCATTGGTGCAAACCTTTTAGTATAAGTGAATGACAATCACTTCAGACATTAACGTTCTTCAAAATGTAAATTGTAAATAAATATATTTTCCTTTTTGTTCTTAGGTTGGGGTTGCTGAAATGAAAGTTGCAATTGAGAGGACAGGTGGCCTTGTTGTTCTAGCTGAAAGTTTTGGTCATTCTGTATTCAAAGATTCTTTCAAGCGTGTCTTTGAGGATGGGGAGCAGTCTCTTGGCCTATGTTTTAAGTTAGTTCTTGTACCACACCTAGGCTTCTTGTTCATGTTCAACTTTTTAAGTTTACTTTTCTCTTCTCTTATCCATGGTGCTGATAATAAGTATATAGTTCCGTTCTTAATTGGTAAATTTACTGTTTTATTCCATTTCAAGTTGTCCTTTTCTTATTTGTTTGAATTCTACACATTCCAACCGCTCATAGCTTAGTTGTCACACCATTCTGCACTGGGTGTTGATACTGTTAGAGTATAAAATTTTGACATGGCTTGCTGTCATTGTTCTGCTAGAAACAGAGAACTAATTTATCAAATTGCAAAAAAAGGTGCATAGATGAAAATCAAATAACACTGGTGTTCTATGTTGGTATTATTCTGTTGGCTTAATAGGTTTTCCTTAATGTTGCAAATGTGGATGCTTACATTGTTGAAAGTAGTGTAACTGTTTAAGTATTACGGTGCGGCAACAGGAGTGCCTACTGCCCTTGCTGTTTTCTGTTAAATTCCTTATTTTCACTTTAATGCTGATTGGCGTAAAGAAGGTCATGGTTGTAGTTGATAGATAATTATATGAAACTATCAGAACTTAAAGAGAAGATAGTGGTGGATAGGATTGATTGGAGGAAGATTCATGCATACAATGGAAATTATTCAATCTTGGTCTTTGTAATCGATCCCAAAAATATTGGGATTGAGATTTGTTTGTTTGGTTTTAAATTTCAAACTCATTGTAAGCTCTTTGTTTTTTAGTGGCATGCTTGAGATCAATTGTTCAAAAGACATCAAGGTTCAGGGGATCATTGGACCTTGCACATCTTTGGAGAAGGTTTGATCATTTAACAATCTAACTATACCTCTTACTCAACTGTAGATTGAATCTACTTATATTTATGGAGATTTAAGCTGGTTACGGTGATTGTTGTAGAAAGGGCCTAATATCTCTGACACAGTCGTTGGGGAGGGTAACACTACAGCGTGGAAAATGTGTGGCCTTGACAAGAGTACTTGCTTGACAGTTTTATTTGATCTTTCATCAACTGATCAATCAAACGTTCCAGGAATTATGAATCCACAGCTGTATTTGCAGTTTCTTACAAGGTTTGCTGCACAAACACCTCAAAAGGCTTTTTCTTATTTACGTTAGCATTAAAAGTCTGATTTCTTTAATTTGTTCCTTTAGTAATTTGGTAAGCCTTTTAAGGTGTGCACCTAGGTGTCACACATTAGTGCTAGACAATAAAAGTGCTTTAGAACCTTTTAGGCAAGACCATCTGATCAAGCACGCTCTTGGTATGCCTAATGTGCTTTTTATAGGGCGGTAGGTGCATATAAAAAAAGCTTCCATGATTGAAGTTCTTTAATCTTAATATTTTCATTAACTTTACCTTAAATAGTTAAAAATGGGATTATAAGGAAATCATGTGTTACCAATTAAGAAAATTGTTGCATGTTTTGTTATATAAATTGGACCATCTTTATTGTTTATTATAAGAATTATGTATCTTAAGCTTGTTTTACACACACAAACTTACACACATGCCTGAACACACTTATCAATTATCATGGCTTATTTCTCTTAGGTGAGGGTTTTTTTTTGTGTCATGTTTCTCAGGCAATGTTCATGCGCCTAGTTCTCGCCTGCTTGGTTGACTACAACTAATTTGATTGTGATATTGTTTATCTAATTGCAGTTATCAAGATCCTCAAGGTAAAACAATGCTTCGAGTTACAACTGTGACAAGACGATGGGTAGACAGTGCTATTAGTTCTGAGGTCAGCAGAGATCTCATTTTTGTTGACACAGGATCTACTAGTAATATTTTAATTTATTATTTAGTCTTTAGCCTTCTTTCAATTGCTGTCATTTTCCCCTAAACCACACCATCTATACACTTGTTTAACTAATTGTCTAAAACAACCAAGTATATCCCTCTCTCCATTTTATCAATGTGTTCCATTATGTAAGGCTTCGAGTTACAACTGTGACAAGACGATGGGTAGACAGTGCTATTAGTTCTGAGGTCAGCAGAGATCTCATTTTTGTTGACACAGGATCTACTAGTAATATTTTAATTTATTATTTAGTCTTTAGCCTTCTTTCAATTGCTGTCATTTTCCCCTAAACCACACCATCTATACACTTGTTTAACTAATTGTCTAAAACAACCAAGTATATCCCTCTCTCCATTTTATCAATGTGTTCCATTATGTAAGAGGTTTTTTCTTTCTTTCTGTTCTTGTATTTGTTTGGGGCGGGGGTTGCTGTAGTTATCATCATGTGTCTTGGTCTGTATATTTGATTCATCATGTTTATTGGAGCAAATTTTGGAATTAGTTATTGCTAACTGTCAAATAATATCCCCCTTTCTAGGATTTAATACAAGGCTTTGATCAAGAGACTGCTGCTGTTGTAATGGCAAGAATAATTTCCCTGAAAATGGAGACAGAGGTAATTTGAAATATCTCTATTCAGTTGTCTAGTTTTGTTGTATTCCTTGTTTGGATGTATTCACTGTCAGCTATTAGCTGATACCTTCTGGCTATAATTATTTCCAGTCATTATGTATTCATATTATGGACTTCTTAATGCTTTGCCCTAGTGTTTACTTGTTGTCTCCACTTGTTTTTCTCATAACCCCAGACCTCCCCCTGGTTATATATTTTCTATCTATTATTTGTTGGCTCCTTGTCAACATAATAACCCATTTAGTTGTTGCTTGTGACCACTTTTTTATTAATTGTTATGGATTTTGTTTCACTTAGGAGGGGTTTGATGCTACAAGGTGGTTAGATCGGAATCTTATTCGACTTTGCACCAGATTTGGCGACTACCGGAAGGACGATCCATCATCTTTCACATTGAATCCTTGCTTTTCTTTGTTTCCTCAGTTCATGTTTAATCTACGGCGGTCACAATTTATACAGGTAACTGTTTCTTCTTTTTTTCCTTCTCATTTCCAGTCTTTTTATAGTATTTAATCAACGTATAATCGTATATACATATATATGAGTTTTTCTTTCCCTGCATGTGTGGCAGGTTTTTAACAACAGTCCAGATGAAACTGCATATTTTCGCATTATATTAAACAGGGAAAATATTACAAATGCAGCTGTTATGGTTCAGCCATCATTAATATCATATACATTCAGCTCACCGCCGCAACCAGCATTATTGGATGTGGCTTCTATTTCAGCTGATCGCATTCTCTTGCTAGATTCATATTTCAGTATTGTTGTTTTCCATGGTATAACAATAGCACAGTGGCGCAACATGGGTTACCAGAGTCAACCTGAACATCAGGTGTGTGTGCTCATACTAAATCTAGAGCTAATGTAAGGGTTTCTTTAGTATCATATGTTCATAATGTGCAAAAATGTCTCAGTAGAGATTCCTGATGTTGGGATTCTGTTTACATTTAAATTTGTCTGACCACTTTTAAGTTTGAGATAGGCTGGAGTGGTAGTAATACTGATTTTGAGGTCTCTCTATGCAAGAGATAATACTAGTATTCTTATAGTGATATACTATTTCCACAAGAATTTACCACTAACAGAAGAAAATCCTCACACCGCCACTCAGTTGCTTTGAAATGGAAACTACAAAGTTATGCATAATGTTATTTGCTAAGATATTGCGAATACTGTGCTTTTCTTCTAAAATAGAGTATGCTTTGTAGGGTAAGTTTGATGCATGGTTATGGCACATTTCTTTTGCAATTTCAATATATGTTGATCTCTGAAATATAATACAATCGGATTTTTGGGAATATGCCTGTTCTTTGATGAAGTCACAAGGCCCATGGTTTACTACCCAATTTCTAAGTTCCTGCAGTCTATGATTCTGTTTTCTAAAGCTATTTTTTTCAACAGGCATTTGCATTACTTTTGGAAGCACCCCAGGTTGATGCCCAAATTATTATTCGTGAACGCTTCCCTGTCCCCAGGTTGGTTATATGTGATCAGCATGGATCCCAGGTGAGCAAATTTCCTTAAATAAAATGCGTCCTTAATTTACCCTTGTGAATTCTTCTGTTTTAAACAGATGCTACTATAATGTATCACTTTAGTTAGAGCTATTCTTGAATATCTGAATTGTTCTTAACTTTTGCAAATCAATCTTTAAGAAAATCGAGTACAATTTCTTAAAGTACATTTTGGAACTGTTTGCACCAAATTCTCATAAGTTTGATTATTATCTTCTGTGGGTTTAGCTTTGATAATTTTTCTCTGTGGTATGTCGGGATCACTATTCTATTCATCTCTGCCTTCTCCTTCAGTCTGATGTTAACGGTGGGTAGAAGCATATGGTTATCTTAATATTTCCTTATTTCAATTTTTTTCCTATGCTACTCCGACTTTATTTTTCTTAAGACATGGGTATAAGGATTTGACTATGACCCTCCAAGTTTTTAAATTTTTTCCTTGGAATATGGATTGTGTTATGCAAATATACTCCTATATGTTATCGCTGTCTTCATCTGAGCTATATGCTTTTCCCTCAGTATGAGTATTTCCCCCTTCACTGTTTTGAACAAAACTATGCCAATCCCTTGGAGGGGAGTCATGATACGTGCCACGTTTGAGTGCTTGAACTGAGCTTTTGCACTTAGTCTGCAAAACTGGTTCTGTATTTTACTTGAGGCTTAAACCAGAACTCTCTCTTTTTTCCTTCCTTTTTCGGGTGTAAAATCGGGCTTTGTAACATTACCAAGCGGCTCATTTTTGTTTTCTTTTGCAGGCAAGGTTTTTATTGGCAAAGTTGAACCCATCAGCCACGTACAATAATGCCACCGATATAGCACCTGGATCAGATATAATCTTTACAGATGATGTAAGCTTACATGTCTTCTGCCAGCATCTTCAGAGATTAGCTGTGCAATCTTGATTGTAGGAACTAGTCGAAAAACTCGGGTTTTCTGAACAGGAAATTCATAATAGCACCATATCATTCTTTGGGGCTTGCTGAGATGTATTTGCTTTCATGAGCGGATAAGATAATAGATGCAACGAGGAGGTAAGTCGAGGCGAGGTTTTTGACATTTATAGGGAAAGGGAGGTATTCTTGAGGATGTAACTGTGAGGATCCCTGTTTCAGTAGCAGCAGTGTTAGTTAGCGTTCTTTTGTAGTGAGTACTGAATTTCAGGTCATATATACATACACTCATTAGGGTTTAAAGTAGGGTTAAATGCTTCATTTTAGGTTTTGAGGTTGAGACCATAATGAAATATGCCATTTTGTTTTTTTTTCAAAGAAAAATTGTTTCGACTCACTTCCAAAATTCAAAGTACTTTAATTTTATCTGGATTTTTTTATATAATTATTCGATACATTGGAGATTAAGTTATCCGTAAGGCATGATGAAGAGAGAGTAATGAGAACACTGAGAAAATAATGAAAAATGAGGATAAATAATGTGAACATGTTTTTTTTTTGGATAAATACATTTTTATACCTCGTATTTATTTTAATATGTTAATAAATAAATAAATAAAAACATCCAATTTGACCGATTGAGAGGAATGAAATACTCACTGGATCAGGTTTCTTATGAGGAGTTTACTTAGGAAAGAAATCAAACGTGTGGATCTCCAGATGTATGACATGTTTTAAGAAACTCAACTGGGTTCAAGATGGTGTTAATTGCGGGTAAAATTCTTTTGAGACCCTTTATTTTAAGTCATGTTTTTTACAAATTACAATGAAAAATAAAAAAGTTAAATTAATTTTTAAACTCTTAGATTTTAAGTGTTTTTGAAGAAAAAAATTGCCACGTGGAAGCACATGAAAGTGCCATGTATCCTTGCCATGTCATTATTTAACGACATTATTTTCAGGGAGTACAATAGAACACGAAAGTAAAGTACAAGGGGCACATTAAACGCATAGAAAGTCAAAGTCCTACACTGACAAAAATGACAAAGTATAAGGGCATTTGTGCCATTATCCCAAATAAAGATGATGCGACTTTATTTAATTAGATATGACTATAGATGAGATTGTGAGGATGATCCATGTAATAATTTCTAATTTTATTTTAAAATATGATTAATTGCATGTTGAACCTTTGAAATTTTTAATAATTATTTAAAAGTCATTAAAAAATTAATAGTATTTATTAATGTATTACATTCGTTCAACGATGTACGCCGCTCGTTTTAAAATTTTCTAAACAAAAAAGGCAACTAGAAAAGACAAAATTTGCTTGAAAAAGAAAGATTCTTGTAACCATTCATGCTTTAACGTTGTGTTGGCGTGATAAAGTAAGGCTTCGTTCTCCGTAAATTTTGGAATAGATGTTAAATTGAGAACAATGTTTGAATAAGTTAAAATTTTCCGTTTTTTCGCTTCGTAATTTTTGAGGCAAAAATTGAGTTTCAAACGTTTGACGCGGCTTTTATGTTTAGCAGTCCGACGGCTGTTGAGAAGCATTTCAAAATTAAGCCTAACTTTTTTAAGTGCTTAGTTCTTTAAATGGATAAGTTTAAGTTTTTTTTAGTAATTTATAAGATCTTCACGTAGGAAACATTTAATTTTATTTGATGAATAAAATTTCGTTGATATAACAATTTTAAACTTTTAAAAGGAATTTTTATTATTTATCATATCATTTTATTTAATTAGTTCGTCGATAGAAATATTTTAGTTTGTGTTTTTTTAAAAGAGAACTCATTTATTGTAACGAAACTAACTAGTTGTAACTTCAATTCATAGATAAAATTTAACAAAACAAAAATGGGTTCTTTATCATTTTTATTTTTTAATGATTCATTTCTCATTCTTTTGTATGATTTTTATGAATTTATAAAAAATATTTATCAATTGAATAAATAAATAAATGAAAGAATATAATTTTTAGAGATCGCAATTTGAGCAACATATCAATATTTTTGAGTCGTTAATAAACTTTCAAATATCGTATTATGAAAATTATAATGTTAAAATCCTCTAACTATCAATAAGTTTTTTAAGCATACTAATAAACGTTTCGAGCAATTAGTGATATCTTATGAGCACGATATTAAAAAATGAGGTTAAAAAGATAGTTAAAAATAAGGATGAGTCTATCACGCTCGATGAGTATCGATGAGCACCACTAATGACAACACCGATGAGCACCATTAATTTAATTTGTAAAGATTAAAAATCTAAAAGACTCAATTATATTTTTTAAAAAAATCAAAATGTAAATTAATTAAAATATATTATATTATTTTTAATTTTCTTTTAAACATAAATTAGAATAGCATACTAATAAACCTTATTTTTTATTCATTTAAAATTCAAGCAGTCGTCGCCGTTGCCGCCGCCGCCGCTGTAGAACCACAGGAAATTGAATTTTTTTTGACATTATAACGTCAGTCTGCATCTTTATTGGAAACATAAAACAATAGTTACAAGGGACAGAAAACCCCTTGGCTTCTCAAACACGCAAAGAAATTAAAAAAACACCCAAACAAAAACTGAAGCGTCTAAAGAACGCAACGAAAGCAAAATTCAGAGAAAAAGAAACGACATGCAGAGCTAACAGATCTCCACCGAAAAGAAAAAATCTTGAAGGCACACGGCAGAGAAGGAAACTAGGGGGCTTCCGAAAGAAATCTGAGATAAAACCCTAAAAGAGACGCCGGTAGAAAGGAGTCACGGCGAATTGGAGAAACGGCGGTCACACGCCGCTAGTTGCAGAACTCGATGGGGAGCATCCTCCACCCAAAACCGGTCAGTTGCTTCGCACAAGCCCTTCTTTGCTAACTCATTCGCTGGGTTATTTCCTTTGCGACCCGTAAAAGAAAAATCACATGAGGGAAATTTTGACCCTAACATTTTGATGTCTCGAATGATAGGGCCAATAACCGACGGGTCAACAGAAGAACCAACAAGCTTGAAAATCATCGTTTTGTTATCACTCTCCATGGTGACATTTTGAAAGCCCATCTCAGCGGCGAAGAGAAGGCCCTGAAAAATAGCAGTAGCTTCCGCCTCAAAGATCGAGGTGATGTTTCTGTTAAAACGAAAATCCACTCCCAAAATATTACCCTCATGATCTCTAATAATGAATCCTGATGAAGAGACATTATCTGTGAATCGATAACTTGCGTCGACATTAACCTTGTAGGTTGAAGCTGGAGGAGGAACCCAACACTGGTTGTCATAACGTTTGGGGTGTGTATACAGAGAGGATGAATGCTCAATCTCTAAACAATAGGCCCTCACAAAGGTATACACCTCTTTCACTTTTTGAATTAGTCTTTCATACAGCAGTTTGTCCCTTGAAAACCAAATCGCCCAAAGGGCAATTAAGATTATTCTATAATGTTTCTCACCTTGGTCGTGTAAAAATTTAGTCAACCAACTACTAAAATGAGGAAAAACACTCCCATCAGTAGGGCTATATCCTAGTAGATGCCAGATATTCTTAGCAAAGAAACACTCACTAAAAACATGTTTAACACTTTCGATAGGTGCCTTACACCTCGGACAACTAGGATCATTAGTAGCTCGTTTTATGACTAAATTTTGCATTGTATGAATAAAACCACGAACCATACGCTAAACTACAATTTTGATTTTAGATGGACAAGATACTGACCAGATTGTTGAGTAGATATTTAAATGTTGGGAAATCACCTGGAAAGAGCCCGTCAATATTAGATAACCACTTCTGACGGAATAAGAACCAGACCATTCCCCCTTCCAACATAGGACATCCTGCTGTGGGAACCAAGGCAGTTTAATATTCAAAATCACCTCAGCCTCATTCTGCTCAAAGATAGATTCAATTAGGGGACGATTCCATTTCTGCTCATTAGGAATAAACAAGTCTGAGACCACCTGAACTTGCTCATTATACGTGGATGAAATTCTTTTCGAAGGTACTCCTGAAAGCCAAAAATCATTCCAAATGGAGATTGACATCCCTGACCCGACCGACCAACCAATCCCCATCTCCAAAAGTCCTCTAGAACACCAAATGCTTCGCCAAATTAGTGAAGGTGAAGAACCAATTGTAGCCTTTAAGAAGGTAGTGTTAGGAAAATACTTCGCCCGCAACAACCGAGCCACTAGAGAGCCTGGATTAGATAGAATCCTCCACCCTTGCTTAGCCAGCAAGGCAACGTTGAATTTCCCAAAATCACGGAACCCCATTCCACCATCCTCTTTGACCTTGCTCAATTCCTCCCACGTACACCAATGGATACCCTTTCTCGAAGACGACTTCTGCCACTAGTAACGAGCTGCAATTGCTTCAAGAGCTTTGCAAAAAGACGCCGGAAATAGGAAGCAAGACATAGCAAACAGGGGAATTGCCTGTAGGATCGACTTGATAAAAATTTCTTTGCCTCCTTGTGATAAGTTTTTTGACCCAAGCGAGGAGACCCGTGAGATAAATCTGTCTTTTAGATATCTAAAGGCTAAATTCTTATTGCGGCCCACTATTGCTGGTAGACCCAAATAGGTTTCTGGGTTCGCAACTTCATTAACCCCCAAAATACGACAAACATCCTGCCTGTTATCAGAAATGACATTGGAACTAAAGAATACGCTTGATTTGTCATAGTTGACAACCTGATCAGAACAATCAACGTACAATTGCAAGAGCAATTTAAGATTAACAGCACTACCAGCTAAAGCCTCACCAAAAATTAAGCAATCGTCTGCGAAGAGAATGTGACTAATCAAAAGAGCCCCTCTAGCAATCCGAGCACCTTGAAGAGACCCCTGCCTCATAGCACTACGCAGAAGAGACGATAAACCCTCACTGCATAAAAGGAACAAATAAGGACTAATCGGATCACCTTGACGCAAACCTCTAGTCGGGGTAAAGTAGTCACTCATATCCAATTTCAGCGCGAACGAACCAGAACGACCAACACGTCGCTTCTTAAAAGAGTCAAGAATCTCATAAGAAGCAATGATATTATCCGTGATTAATCTGCCCGGAACAAAGGCACTTTGGGCCTCATCAATGCAAACACCAAGAATCATTTTGAGCATGTTTGCTAGCATTTTCGAAATAATCTTGAATAGGACATTACATAGAGCAATCGGGCGAAATTGAGACATCCGCTTAGCATCACTAACCTTTGGAACCAGAACAATATGGGTTTTATTAATCTCGACGATCGGAAAAGTACCCTTCAACACACCAATACAATAATCAGCCACATCACACCCAATGATCCCCCAAAAACGCTGATAAAAATGGCCCCTAACCCATCTGCTCCTGATGCCTTTAATGGACTCATGGAGTTTAGTGCTGTAAAGACATCATCCAGTGTAAAATCACGAAGCAGTTGAGAGTTCATCTCATCCGAGATACAATGCTCAATACCCTGCAAAACAGCCTCCGGGTCAGATACTCCTAACAAAGTGAAAAGTTTAGAAAAATAACTGACATCAATGTTACGAACTTCATCTTGCTCCTCAAGAAAGGTCCCTTCTTCAGAAAAAAGGCCTCCAATTCGATTAATCCGTCGCCTATGGCTAGCATACCTGTGAAAAAATTTGTGTTCCTATCCCCATTCCTCAGCCAATTAGCCCGTGCTCTTTGTTCCCAAAAAATTTCCTCCTTATCTAACTCCAGATTTAGGGATAGCTTAGCATCAATTAGCTCCCCAAGATTATCATCTGTTACTTGCTGGGCATTAAAGTCAGCAATCCGATTCTGCAAATCCCGAATTGATAACTTCTTCGACCTCTTTAATCTCCGAAACCACCGGTCTAAGCCCGAACTTACAACCGATAATTTATCAGGAACCGAACCAATCGAATTTGTCCATAAAGATCGAACCTTCTCCTCACACGAGGATTCCAATAACCATGCCGCCTCAAACTTAAAGTGCCAGATCTGTTTAGCCTGAAACAAATTTGCATTTGTATTGAGAAGTAATGGGCAGTGATCTGAAAATGAGTGAGATAAGTGGTCAATCTGAAAATTGGGGAAAAGGTCATTCCATACATCATTCGCAACACCTCGATCCAACCTTTTGCGGATATTATTTGCAGTCGAACGACCCCACTCCCATGTAAACCAAACACCTCTATAACCCAAATCTGAGAGATCACAGTCCTCTAGAGCCTCACGAAAATTCTGCATCTGCCATTCATGTCTAGCAAGACCACCTGATTTTTCTGTATGACTAAGGATCTCGTTAAAATCCCCGATAACACACCAAGGTATAGAAGGACTATCATTAAGCTGCCGTAGAAGTTTCCAAGTACGAGCACGATTACCCACTTTCGGGGCTCCATAAAAACCAGTCAAACACCAAGAACTAGTGTCATTCACCCCAGATATCAAAACATCGATATGATTAACAGAGAAAGATCGAAGAGATACAGACACATTATGTTTCCACCCAATCGATAAACCACCACTCCGCCCATCAGAACTAACATCCAAACCATTAACATATCCACACATTATACGAATACGTTCCATCTTCGACATATGTACTTTAGTCTCCATAAGGAAGGTCACATCGGGGGATATATCACGCAACATAGCGCGAAAACGACGAACCGTTCGGGCCATCCCCAAGCCACGAACGTTCCAACTCAATACTTTCATTGGGAACGGCCAGCCCCACGCGGGAGGCCTGCCGATGCTTCATTCTGAAACTCGATCGAATCCTTAGACTGGGAAACTCCCGAATTAAGATTCTGAAATCTCTGTCTCTTTGGATTTTCAACATCATCCAAAGGACACTCCTCTTCCATGGAACCCATTACTGTATCAAAGCCCACATTATCATTAAGACAGACCGGCCCAGATTGTTGAGTTGGGTTCAGATTAACATTAGGGCCAACAAAACCAGCTGTAGACTTGAGTAAAGGAGCAAAACCCGGAGGATGGGAAGCCTGTATAGGATTCGTTGACTTTAAATAAAGATCCCTATGATTTGGCGAAATATTCTCCTGATTGCTAGTCTGGCCCTGATTAGGGAAAAATTGAAAATTCTGGTTAATACCACCCTGATTTACCGTTGCAGGAGAAACCGATCGGAAAAGTGGCCTCTCCATACCGTCTTCGACTAATCACTTACATGGAGCCAAGGCAGCTCGCCGAGGAGGAGCTCGCAATAATGCATCCCAGCCAGGAATAAGATCCATTCCACCTTCAGCAAAACGTAAGGGGCAGAAGCTTTCCCCATGACCAAGTATCCCACACAAGAAACAGAAAAGTGTTAATCTCTCATATTCGAAGCGAACATAATGGTGAGAGCCATTAGCAAGAATTAACTTTTTACGTCTCTTAAGAGGCAGGCGGATATCAACTCTGACCCGTATTTTCATTATACGTTTATAACCCAAGGAGATCGCCTTCGAGTCATAAAGCAAGAATGAACCAATAAAATCCCCCAGCACCTTTGCCACTTTCTCGGACATGAAACCCAGAGGGATATCGTGAACATTAACCCAATAATCCACGGTATTTAGAGGGACTACCAACGGATCCTCACCGACCTTCAGTCGATGCATAACTAATAAGTGGGTATTAAAAAACCAGGGTCCCCCATCTATAATACGATCAAAATCTAGAACATGATAAAGCCAGAATAGATAACGGCCTTTCCCTAAATCCGAAATCGAGATTCCTCCCGGAGGATGCCAAACAGAGGCCATAGTGGACCGCATAGACTGGAAATTAACTATACTACTTGTGAGAAAAGAACCCACAAAGCAGAATTCAAAAGAAAGGGGAGCATCAAGGGATTCTAGATCAATACGAACACCATCATCTTCCCCACCTTCAATAGACAAATTAGCCAGATCTTCTTGAACATCAACCATGGGCAAGGAAAAGAAACGAAAAAGAGAAAAGAAACGTGCTACAGAGAGCAGAGAAAAAACGTGCTACAGAGAGCAGAGAACAATCTTAACCATTTAGGAAATTGAAAATTGTAAGCATACACGGCGATACTAGTAGGCATGATCCATGTTCGCCGCTATTCAAATTTAAGCATACACCAATGCAATCTTGAAATTAAGATTTACTATGTTTTGAATTCTCCAAAATGAACAACGACGACAGCGGGATTTGCTATTGAATTTTAAAAACGGGGATTTGCTATTGAATTCTCCAAAATTAGGATATACTATGTTTTAAATTTTCCACGAGATTTACTATGCAGCGGCGACGGCGACAACTGCAACAACGACGGAAATTTCAAATGAACAAAAATTATAATTTTGTAATTTAGGGGTAGATAAATATTTTTATTTATGTTTAAAAGAAAATTAAAAATAAAATAATATATTTTAATTAATTTACCTTTTAATTTTTTAAATAATTTATAATTATACGGTGAGTCTTTTAAATTTTTAATCTTTATAAATTGAATTAATGATGCTCATCGGTATTCATCGTTAGTGATACTCATCGATGCTCGTTGAGTGTGACAAAATTTTCTTAAAAATAATCATAAAAATGATATTAAGCCTTTCGAACAAGATAAATTTTTGGAGTCGTTTGTAATACTCAGATATGATAAGATATATAAATCATTAATAAAGAGTTAAAGACCTTCAGATATAATGTAAAAATTGAAGCTATCGAGAATAACAATTCATTTTTCAAAGTTCTACCGCCTCAAGTTAAAGGAGTATTTTGTTTTTTAAAGTTCTACCGCTTCCATTCGAAATAGTATTTTATTTTTGAAAATTTTACTGTCTCAAATTAGAAAAACTCTCTTTATATTTATATAAATAGTATCTTACCTATTTTCGCATTATTATTTTAATAGTCACCTATTTTTTTTTGACAAAATGATAACTAACGGTACGTTTTCAAAACAGTATCTCTACCGTTTAAAAATAATGGAAAAGTTTATATGATTTTTTTAATTTTTATTTTTAATTTCTACGCTATTTTCTCTTTCTTAATCAACATACCACATGTTATTTTTAATGTTTTTATTTGTCCAACCAAAAAGTGACACGTGTCACCTTCTGATTAGTTGAATAAAACCAAAGAAAATAAAAAGTCTCCTTTACTATTGGTAAGATTCAAATCAAGGACATCATGGATAAAAGGTTGGGCACTCAACCATTGAATCAAGCAGTTGGTAGTGATTAGAATCAAACAAATAAATATTTAACTTAACCAAAGTTATCACCTCAAAATAAAATAAAATTGTAACTATAAAGAATCAAACTTGGAAGCCCTTATAAAATGAATACTATGCAAATCCATTAAACTAAGTTAATAATACATTTAAAATTCACCAAAACTAATATTTAAGTTAGATTACGCTACACTAAACTAAATAAATATTTATTTATTTTTGTTATAAAACTAATATTAAAATGGATAATATGTAAAGCCGTTAAATTAATCACGTTTACATCAACTAATTTTTAATTATTTTTGTGAAATTTATGGAGAACTTCTAAGCTTACTCCAGCCGATTATACGCAGGTTACGAGAGATTAGATTTTCGTTGAAAATGGGTAAATTACCCTTATGACAACCCAACCTTTTAAAATATCGAGATCCTTGCGATTTTTTTAAGATCTCCACAGTGATTTATACGATTACAATTTGACTATTTCCACAGTTCAGATCCTTGTCCTATCCCCAATTGAGCTTTTGGTGATAAAACTTCGCTCGTCCCGTGAGAAAAAATTTCGATTATTCTCCATACTCTTCGGTTTGGATCCCCATGATTTTTAATTATCCCCACCCACCTAATTGCCACCCTAGTGACATCTGCATGTTGTGTTGACTTATGAGCATGAGCTTCCTATCAAATAGGTGTAAACTTTAACAATTTATGTATTATGTATATACAAATTTCTATGCGTTAAAGAAAAATATTTTGATACACAATTTTGTGTAAATTTTAATTTACTACAACATTTTTGTTAGGATATTTGTTTTGATATAATAATTTGAATTTTTTTGAACTTGTTTGAATATTTTGAAAACTTATTTAAAGTCCAAACAACTTGAAAATATGTTTGAAATGATTTCATAGGTTTTTAACATGTCTAAAACACCTTTTAAATGACCAAAATATCATTTTTACAAGGCCCGTACCGATGCCATTTTTAAAAATAATTTCCAGTAGGCAAAACTCGTACCGATACAACTTGTGCAGTATCGATACAAGGCTGGTGGTATCAAAACCACCTTTCTGGTATCGAAACCAGTGGTTTCGAAACCACCTTACTGGTATCAAAACCAGCCTGGTTTTTTTCAGCCTCCAACGGCTATTTCCATAACAGGCCTGTATCGATACGCCCACACGAGTATCGATACCGAAGGCACCAGAAGTGGAAAATTTATGTGAAAATCAATTCCCAACGGCTCCAATTCATCTCCAACGATCACCAACGGATAGAATCAAGATTGAGAAGATAAAAGGGACCTCCAAGCATCTATGAAAGTCTAATGATCCTTAAGTCAACAATATTATGATGCAAAATTGTCTTAGCGCTTAAATTTTCATTCCTTGTATAGACAAACACTTGTGAGCTCAAATTGTCAATGTATGCTCAAGTGTTCTAGGATTTGGGCGAGTCTTTAGTGTGCAAACATCAACATTTAGAGAGGGATTTCTGTTTGCTAAGTTTTCTCTTATTTGAGAATGTTTCCAAAGCTCGGTTTGTGAGCTTTGGATGCTAGACTTGGGTTGCGAGTCTAGGTTGTAAAAGGTTGCCTCCTAAGCCTAGAAAAAAGGAAAAGAATTCTTAGTGAATTGGTGAAATCTTTGGTGAGGAGCTAAGGTAGTGGATGTAGAGCTTGTTAGAAGCTTAAATCACTCTAAATCTTGTGTCAATTTTGTCTATCTTTTGCTTCCACCACAAACACACAAAATTTCACTTCTCCACCACTTGACAAGCAAACGATTGAAGGGAATCGAGTCTATCAATTGGTATCAGAGCGAGGCTCAATCGAGAAGTTTTAACCACCTATTGAGACGATTCAGAAGCTCGATAAACAAATAAGTCAACCGGTGATAAATGACGCAATCAATAGACAAGCCATCATTCTTCAATGGTGAACATTATGCCTATTGGAAGAATATGATGATGTACTTCATCAAGGACTACCGTCTATGAGATCTTGTTGAATATGGATTGTTCGTGCCTCAAAGAAGGAAGACGGATTGAAATGCCAACTACAAGAAGACGATGAAGCTTAATTGCAAAGCCTTGCACATTTTATTGTTTGCATTGGGCCCCGATGAATATGTAAAAGTTTCTTCTTGTGAAGATGCCAAGGAGGTTTGAGACAAACTTGAAGTGATCCATGGAGGTACAAATGAGGCGAATGAGACAAAGATTGGTCTACTCAACCTTTAATATGAAAATTTCAAGATGAACCCAGATGAAGACATCAAGAAGATGTTCTACCCTTTCTCCACAATCGTCAATCAACTCAAAGGTCTTGAAGAAAAGTTTTCGGAAAACAAACTCGTTCGGAAGTTGATTTATTCACTTCTCGAATCATGGGAGTCCAAAAAGACGACCCTTGTAGATGCAAATAACTTGAAGAAGCTCAAGCTTGACGAGCTTATTGGATCTTTGCTCACCCATGAGATGATGTCTCAACCCTTGAAAAGGGAGAAGGAGAAGAAGATCAATGAAATGAAAAATTTCAAGCATGAATCGAAAAAGAAGATGAAAGATTCCCACAAGAACAACGAAAAAAGACCATCTTCAAAGAAAGCATATATGGCAATATGGAGTGATAAAGACTCTACCGATGAAGATAAAGTTGCCCATCTATGCTTTATGGCCCTCCAAGAGGGTGAGGTAACTTCTAACTCATCTATTTCTAATTCCTATTCTTTTGATGAGTTACAAGAAGCCTATGATGATTTGGTTTTTGAATTCAATGCTTCATTTTTTAAAAACAAAAAGTTGATTACAAAATTAAAAACTGAAAATGATTTGCTTTTAAAAATTAATTTAAAGTTTAAAGCAAAAATTAAAAATTTTGAGCTTAAAGTTTTAAATTTACAAAATTTGCTTCAAAACTTAGAGAAAAATCATCAAAGAGAGGTGGATGATCTTAAAAAGGAAAAAGATTTAATTTCCAAAGAACTTGAAAAGAAAAATAATTTTGAAAAATCAAACTTTTATCAAAGACAATTTAGTGCCCCTAGATTTTTAAATAGAAAATGTTTTCGAAGTATTTGGGTCCCAAAAGGACTAATTGCTTCAACTAAAAATGATGAAATTGCAAAATAAATTCTTAAGGGGACTAAACTTTGCGCTACTAATGCCTATGGATCCAAAGCAATTTGGATACTAAAATTTTTTTTATTGTCTTATTTTATGTGTGATGGAGAATGGTAAAAAAAATACAACATTAAGGGGGTGCTCCATACACACAAAGAAAGACACTTGTAGAATGAGGCTTCACATCCTACCTTTGGTTCAAGTGTGGTAAAAATTAGTTGAATTTTATTTATTTTAATTTGTTATATTTATTTTAATTCAACTAGTTTATCATAATTGTTGGACTAACATTTGTTTGATGCTTGAGTAAGGGGGAGTCATTTTAAACAAAGTTCTTATTTTTGTCAAATTTTGTTTTTAAAACCTCCAATGTTATTGAATTTCAACTTACAAAAGTCTTTTTGATATAACAAAAAGGGGAGAATGATTTGAAAATTTGAATTTTCAAATGAATAAGGGGAGCTTCCAAATCTTTTGAATTCTACACTCTCTTATTCAAAATTTATTTTTTAAAGAGGGAGAATCACAAAAACAATTTTCAAGTTGATTTTGTTATATCAAAAAGGTAGATTGTTAGGATATTTGTTTTGATATAATAATTTGAAAAATATTTTTAGACTTGTTTGAATATTTTGAAAACTTATTTAAAGTCCAAACAACTTAAAAGTATGTTTGAAATGATTTCATATGTTTTTAACATGTCTAAAACGTTTTTTAAATGGCCAAAATATCATTTTTACAAGGCTTGTATCGATACATTTTTTAAAACCATTCCCAGTAAGTAAAACTCGTACCGATATATCTTCTGCAGTATCGATACAAGACTGGTGGTATCGAAACCACCTTGCTGGTATCGAAACCAATGGTTTCGAAACCACCTTGCTGGTATCGAAACCGACCTGATTTTTTCAGCCTCCAACGGCTATTTCCATAACAGGCTCGTATCGATACACCCACACGAGTATCGATACCGAAGGCACTAAAAGTGAAAATTTTGCATAAAAATCAATCTCCAATGGCTCTAATTCATCCTCAACGGTCACCAACGGCTAAAATTAAGATTGAAACGATAAAAGGGACTTCCAAGCATCTATGAAAGTCTAATGATCATCAAGTCAATAACATTATGATGCAAAATTGTCTTAGTGCTTAAATTTTCATTCGTTGTATAGGCAAACACTTGTGAGCACAATTTGTCATTGTATGCTTTAGTGTGCAAACATCAACCTTTAGAGAGAGATTTCTGTTTGCTAAGTTTTCTCTTGTTTGAGAATGTTCCCAAAGCTCGGTTTGTGAGCTTTGGATGCTAGACTTGGGTTGTGAGTCTAGGTTGTAAAAGGTTGCCTCCTAAGCCTAGAAAATGGGAAAAAAATTTAGTAAATTGGTGAAATACTTGGTGAGGAGCTAAGGTAGTGGATGTAGAGTTTGGTAGAAGCTTGAACCACTCTAAATCTTGTGTTAATTTTGTCTATCTTTTGCTTCCACCGCAAACATTCAAAATTTCACTTTTCCACCACTTGGCAAACAAACGGTTG
Source organism: Hibiscus trionum (assembly GCA_030270665.1). NCBI lineage: Eukaryota > Viridiplantae > Streptophyta > Magnoliopsida > Malvales > Malvaceae > Hibiscus > Hibiscus trionum. The sequence goes on from BSYR01000016.1 coordinate 7,273,166, forward strand.
AAGGGAATAGAGTCTATCACTTTTTAATTTTAGAGCTAAGGATTTTAGGTTAGGGTTTAGAGTTTTTAGGTTTAGTATGTAGGGGGTAGAATTTAAGGTTTAAGGTTAGAATTTAGAATTTTTAAAATTTAAGGTTTAGGCTTTAGGGCCAGAGATTTTAGTTTTAAATTTTATAACTTAAATATAAAAAGTAGTATAATTTTTTTTACACAACTTGTGTATCAAAATATAACCCAATTATTAATGTATTAAAGACATATTTAATTAAATTAATGTTTAAACAGATTGTGTATAAATACATGAAGTATTAACATATTAATTTTTTTTAAAAATGTTTTACAAATGTGCAAAGAAAAATAAACACTTCCATTGAGATAATCATACCATCAAAACTCAGAAACCTATACTCATACAAAATTATGTAAATACATGAATTATTAACGTAGTAAAATTTGTATAAATATATAAACACGATTGTAATATCAAAAATAGAAAAATATGATACACAGATTGTTATGTTACTCGAACTCGGATATAAAGATATTATGTATATGTACCAAAAGTAGAGCCAAATTCTTCTAAAGTTTTATCATTTATTCTTGAAAATCCTTTACTCATACCCATATGTCTGATATACGTGTCAAACACAAGTGCTTAACAAATAATCCTAATTTACAGACGAGCAACATGCAAACTGTACCCAAAATGGCCTACCTTTCCTTTTTTCTCTCTTAATACCAGATGGATACCTTGGAGGAGAGTTCCATTCTTTCTCTGTTTCAACATTGGTTGGCTCAGCCATAGGTGTTTCAGGGCCAGCCGTTGAGCTCACTTTGTCACCCATGGTTCCATCGTTGGGTTCACTGTTATTGGCTAAGTTCTTCACAGCACTGTGCCGGTTTACATTCCAGTTGGCCACCTTTTGTATGATCTTTTCATTCTTTTTTCTTCCTTGAGACTCATTGGCCACATGAGTAAGTGAAGGGAACCAACCGGCTCTAGGGTTTTCGGCATTCTGTCCTGCCGGGGTTTCGGAAACAGCGGCATCTTTTGGGTCACTGCCTCCTCCTTCAACCAATGTCATGAACGATGGCGGCTCAAATTCGTCGGATATGTCGAAATGTTGTTCTTTTGAACTCTTTATGTTTGCTTTCTGTGCTTCTGAGAGTGCTTGTGATCCTGTAGATGGTAGAGTCTCAGTGTCGATGGCAGCCGGGTTGTCGGATTGGGTTGAAAGAACTGTTCTCCATGGCACAAAAACAAGAAATCAACTTAATTCTTGGCTTATAACTATATATGTTAATCAAACTCAAGTGTCAATATAAGATACAAGTACATGTCTGGATATGTTTTAATATGTGTATATGGAAAAACATGGAAAATGTTGAACATGTCAGATACATACACATATCTGACATTTAAACCCGAATCCAAGTAACATCGGATCAAATCAGCTCTAAACTTTATATAGGTTCATCAATGGTAAGTCAGATTAGGAACTCTTCACTATCATCTTACAAGTTCACACATCTTTAATAAGAAAAATAGATGGTAACATACCTGAAACAGATCCCCAGTGGCCTTCCAAACTATCAGTTCGACTACTAGAATTGATTGAAACATCACCTACAGTTGTATCGAGTTGGGGTTTAACAGATCCACTATTGGCTTCCCCTTGCAAAATTACAGCGCTAGTCTGAGAAGCAGCAGCTCCAGACTCTCCGGTATGGCTATCATTGACAGCACCGGAATGAATCAACTCTTTCTTCAACTGGTCGACTGATGTTCTCTCGATCTCTTTCTGTTCACTATTGTCTACAGCAGAAACAATACGATTTTCAATGGCATTCTCTCCATGTACCTTGTTATAGCCAGTTGTTTCAGATTCCTTTTTGTCATCTTGACTGTTAGAAACTCCACCCGACTGCTGCAGGCCTTCAGGCTCATTCAGTTCCTCAGTGACAATTACAGATTGGTGGTGACTGCTAATTGGTTCGGACGTAGAGTCGGTCTTCATAGAAACATGTCCTCCCTCTGGTCCCTCCCCACCTTCAACTTCATTGATGTTGTACTTTTGAGTTTTACTCGTCCTGATATCATCAGAATCCTCAACTTCAAGCAAGTCCGATGCTGGATTAGTATGCAAAGAACTATTACTAAATTCACATGATGTTCCCGTGTCTTTAGCATTATTTTCTTCTCCAGCTACACTATTTAACTTTCCTGCCTCAGCATCAGCATCTGTGACCATACGTTTCGCATCGGGCACATCATGATGTAAGTCGTCAGCAACATAAACCGGCTGCTGTTCTTTGAGAGATCGAACTTCCCTATCCTTCTCATTCTCAGTTATATCAGCATCAACAGGAGAAAATGCATCTGACCCTTTATCAATCTGAATTGTATCAGCATTCCCGACAAAGAGAACTTCTTTAACGATAGCTTCATTATTTACACCAAGTTTATAGCTATCTTCGGTAACAACGTCTTCATCCATTGGATAAGACACAAAAGCATCGGATTTGTCCTGTGAAGCACAGTCTTTGACTTCACTATTTACACCAAGTCTATCGCTATCTTCGGTAACAATGTCTTCATCAATTGGATTCGACACAAAAGCATCTGGTTTCTCCTGTGAAGCACAGTCTTTGACTTCATCTTCCTTATCAAGGATTATTTCTTCAGAAGCTACAGCCTTGGATTGGAATAACTTAACTCCTTTGTGATCTTTAAAACCAAGTAGCTTGATTTCAGCATCATCTACAACAGGAATATCACTGGGAACGGAAAGCACATAAACACTGTCTTTCTCCTTTTTTCCATCAATCTCATCTGAATCAACATCAATGGATGAGCCCGAACCGTGTGCGGCATCGGTCTGTATTTCAAAGGTCTCTGTAGGCACATTAATATCTTTTGCGGAGTCGACCTTTGTCGAAAGATCATCAATGACCATTTTGAGAACCAATTTATCACTACTCTCCTCTAATTCAATGGTTTTGTCAGCCAAACCAGTCTCTGAAGTTAAATCCCCCGTACTTTTGGATTTTAAACTTGCAACCATCAGATTTTCTTCAAAAGTAATTTTGGGGTTTCCCTTTCCGTCCGTCTCTTGCTCACCATTTCCACTCATGGGTGTGTTAGAAGGCAACCTATCACTGATCTCTTCCTTCAATTGAACCATATCTGAAGTTACATCCGGTCTCTTTTCCAAAATAGATTCCGTTTCAGATATTTCGCCAGCATGTTTGCTAGGCTGAACTGAGCCACTTGATAGGTTTTCGTTCAACTTGCCGTCTTCATTCTCATTGGCATCAGCACCGGCTTCCCTACTCTCTTCCGAGACCCCCTTTACTGTTTCCATTTTGATTGAGACCACATCACCAGCAGAACCATTTTTATCTCCAGAATCTTTACCATAACTCAAGCCAACATCATTATGCTCAGCTGTGTCCGTCTGCAGAATAGGCATGCTTTTCAGAACCGGATTTTCCTTTTGTCTTCCGTAAGCTGAATCCAGAGGTGATTGAAGGATATCTGCATATGTAAATGAAACCAAATCGTTAAAATTAGATCAACATTAATGCTAGAATAGCATCTCGGTTGATGCTATCAACACGAAAAGCACCGTGAATTTAGTTCGACTTCCATTTTCTTTTATATCTTGCTATGCTTCAGAAGCTTAGCTTATCATATACTTGGACTTGGGCAGGAGTGCAGGCATGACTATTAAATCCCCCCCCCCCCCAAATTTCCATGTCATTGTAACATATTCGTATCGAACACCTATCTGAATCCCAGTAACATAAAAAGTATGCAAAACGGAAGACAATTGAAGTATGCTTGTCCAACACATGAATGCAAGGATGTGATTTCCGAAGATCATTCAAATATATAAAAGAAAATTGAAAAATCTAACCATTCCTCTATTGGACACAAATTCGTATCTGCCTGAATCCGACTAATATGGAATTATAGATTTCCACAATCAATATAATCAACACCAATTTATTGCCAAGGTATCATAAAAACTTACCAATATCTTCACAATCTTTAAAAGAAACGGCGGGAGTAAGATCCGCAAACTTGTTGGCTTCGCCGGAATCGAGTCCGCTGTCTTGAAATTCCGTCACCGCATCGGAAAATACATCGTCTTCAGATCTAGTAGACATTGCTCCTATTCCGCCGAAGCTTCTCTCCGAGCGACGCCGTTCCATGATCTTTGCGTGAACTGCATTCACCAAAACGGCACAATAGATTAGAATTGAGTGGGAAAAAATCGAAATCGGGTTCTCTGAAAAAATCATCAATAATCAGAATCAAAAGAAAAAGAAGTTAATTTAGAAAGAAGAAGAATATAAAATAGTTTTCCTATTAAAGTGAAATTAATGACAGTAGGAAGAAAAAGTTATACTACAAGTTCTTTTACAATAAAACCCAGAAAGTTGGTTTTTTTCCCGGGAAAAAAGAGTCAAACAATTTCAACTAGCCTAGAAAATGATGAAAAATCCCAAAGTTTTTCAATAAGAAACGAGAAAAACACCAAACAACTTCAACAAGCCCAGAATCAGTAAAAATAGGAAAATAAGAAGAAAAACCTGAAGAGTGATCGTTTCCTTGATCTTGATTCTCCATAACCAAAGGGATTAAGAAGTTGTAGAGAGTGTTTGGGAGGTTAGAAAATATAGATAAGCAATAAGAAGAAGATTATCAAGAGGATTTTTCCTGGAAAAAACCAACCAAATGGAGAGACTTGACTCATCCATCATACGCTATGTAATTATAGTGTGAAAACGGATCAACCAATTCGATTTGGGTTGGAGCTATTTCTTTTATTTTTTTTAAAATTGAGATCAAAATTAAATTATTTGAATTTATGCATTTACTATACTTGGAATTTTTTTAACATAAAGTTTTAATTTTCTACCAATAAATCACATGAGATTGATAGAAACTTTAAGCTTAATCTTTGCCAATGAAATTTTTTTGTCTTAAAAGATTGAGATTTTAAAATTTTGAATCTCGAGTTTCAAATATGATCTAAACTACTTGCATAAAAAATTTAGAATATTTAATAATTAAATTTAATTGAGTTTCTGATTTAAGATGTAGATCAAATGTGTCTGTGTGGAAGATCATGAACAAAAGAATTCTTATTTAAAAATTTCATAAAATTATATTTTTCAAGTTTAAAATAATTTTAAAGAATTGTTTAATCGTATTTTAAAAATAAAAACCTATTTAAATTCGGGAATTTATTAATTCACAAATCCTTGTATAAAAGATTCCACGGCATTGCATTTGCATAAACAGATAAGAGCAGGTTTTTTTTTTTTAAAAAAAAAGACAACAGAAAGTAGAGAGTTGGTGATGCAGTTGCACGTGGAGAAAACCCTTTGACTAAGGACCCCGTTCTTACACTATTCCCTAATTATTCCAATTATTTTGTTAGATTTTTTAGGTAACAAAGTGGACTTAGGCTATTAGCCCACATTGGATTCTCAAATACTCGAATAAATTACATGTTTTCACCGAAAATCAGTTGGTTTCGTGGAATAAAACGTTAATTCCTTAGAAATAAGATTAGAGTTTCGAATTATGATATTATGAATATAAAAAATGAATTGGAAATGTCGTCTTTATATTAGACATTTACAAAATTCAATTCAGATTAGCCGGTCAATGAGTCGGATATCAATGGTTAAACAAAAAAAATTAGAACATGTTTCCTAGGGATGAGCATTTTATCCGATCAGGTCGCTTTTTTAATAGTTGTGTATGTATTAAGGGTGAAAAATCTGATTTGACCCGAGACTAATAGTGTAATTTTCTTTTTATTTTTAAGATATTTTGCAATAATGTCCCATTTTTGTTTTTTACAGTTGGGCTCCTAATATTATTTTTTTACAATTAGATACCTTAAATTGGTTTTTTATAGATCAAATCCAGGTTGATTTGTATACTTTCTGGCCAGGTCGAGTTCAGATTTAGCCTAATTATTTTTAGGCCTGAAATGTTTCCTCCAGCTGCTGCTATGCCCAGATTATGGCAGCACGCTCCACAACCAGGCGTCGGTCGTAACCACATACATACCTCCACCCAACGGCGGAGCTAAAAAATTATTTAAAGGGTGTTATTTTTTTAGTACTATAATTAAGGGGTGTCAATTATTTATAAATGAGTGCCATTTATTTATTTTTTAAATATTTATATATATAAATTATATAGAAAAAAAATTTCTAACAAACTTTGAGGTGTCATTTGACCACCCATGAGGCCAGGTAGCTCCGCCCATGCCTCCACCTCCACCTCGGTTCCTTGGCGCCACAATCATCTTAGCTTAAATATTCGTTGTGAAAATAAATTGGATTCAATTTTTAAATAGCAAATGCGGTGATTCCATTCTGAAAATAAATGCATATAAAGTTAGGGTCCTTATCCAATAAGAGCCTTGATTTTAACCTTTTAAGTACAAGGGTGATATGTTACAAAATCTAATTCAAACCTACTTGATTTGTATGAGAACAAAATGTTAAGACATTCTTAAATTGCCCTGATGTTTTTAATTAATTGCAAGTTTATCCTCATATGCTTTTTGATTCTTATTTCATTTTTTTTGGATGTTGTAGATTATTTGTAATATGGTTGAGATTAATTCTTCCAAATCTATTGTTAGAATTTGTAACCCAGATTTTATTTTGAAAACATAAATTTGAGGCTAAAATTGAGTTATTATACCGTAAGTAATTATAGTGTGTAAATGGATAATCCATTTCGCTTTGGGTTGAAGCAATTTTTCTACTTTTCCTCCACATAACTTCGATTTCAATCCATCCTTTATCCTTATAAGGATTAATAATATATAGGAAATTGATTTGATGCACTAGCTAGCCATGAAAAAATCATTTTTTTACCAATGATGCATTTTTAGAGTTTAGGGTTATGATTTTAAAGTTTAGGGTTTAATGTTCTTAAAATAGCATGGAAAGAAAAAACTTCACTGGCAGTGCATCAAATATTAACCCTAACACACACATATATATATATAGAGAGAGAGAGATGTATCTACACAACCTTTAAAACTTAAATCCCTAGCCCTAACACCCTAAAATCTAAACATTAAACTCTTAATTCTAACCATAAACCTTAAATTCAACGACCTACAAAATAAACCCCTAAACCCTATAACTAAAAGACTTGTGGAAACTAAAATTCACACAAACTTGTCTATCAAAGTATATATATATAGTGTAAAACTCTCTAAGTTTTACACGTTTTTTGGATCGTTGGATGAGTGAAACGGATGGATGAGATTAACAGTAGAATATGTGAAGATTATCACTTGGGAAAAAAAGTAAGGAGTTAATTTCAGTCATTCATTTTCCCTATCCAACGATCCAAAAAACGTGTAAAACTTAAAGAGTTTTACATTGTGTAACTTGATCCTAACCCTATATATATATATATATATATATATATATATATATATATATATATATATAATTACTAAAGTTGTAATAAAATTATAATCACTAAAATTATAATAAAATTATAATTCGTTTGTTGTGGTATTGTACATAGTGTACTCTTTTTCTTCCATTTAAGTTTAGGGAAATTTTTTAACGAGACTCATGTTCATGTTTTGTATGATTCTCATATACAAAATCATACAATTTCACCTTTAAAAAAATTATAATAAATTTTAGATTGAAAATTCATACACGCATAAATTAATGGTGAGATTTGAATATGAACACTCAAGCCCAATAGTTTGGTTTTTACCTTAATTTCATAATTAATAAGAACTTAAAGTATTTGAATTCAAATGAGTTATAATATTTTTAAGATTTAAATTATCCTTAACTTCCAAATATCTAATTAATTAAATCGAAAGAAATTACGCGTTTAAGCATTTTGAACCTATGGTTCCCAGGTTGTACCAACATAAAAAGTTATGCTCTTAAACATTCTCAAACATAGGACGTTTAATTTCTTATAGGAAAAATACATCACTGACCACCAAACAAATTAGAAATACTTATTTAGACCACTAAACTATAGAAATCGTCAATCAGACCATTGATTTTATAAAATCATCTTATTTTGACCACCGCCGTTAAAAACTTAATGGTGGAGTGACGGAACTGCCACGTGGCAATTGACAGAAAAAATTAAAAATTACACATTTGATCTCTATTATTTACACATTCTTTCAATTTAATTCTAATTTTAAAATAATAAAATAATAAATTTCCACCTCCAACCACCTATTTAGAAGAGAAAATTAAATTTTTCTTCACCTGCACTAACCAGGATTTGAACCTGGGTCTTTCAAGTGTAAAGCCAATAGCTTTGCCACTGCACCAAGCACAACTTTATACTATAATTCTCGAGATATAATATATACCTCTTATTAGTTTCTACATTTATAAGCCAAAAACTCAAACCCTAAACACTAATTTCACATATATAAACCCTAAACTCTAAACCATAACCCTAAATATTTTAAATTAATTTCACGCTAAATATTTTAAATTAAACCCTAAACCTAAAATTTTCAAATTAATTTCACGCTAAATTTTAGGGTCTAGGGTTTAATTTGAAATATTTAGCGTAAAATTAATTTGAAATATCTAGGTTTTGGGGTTTAGTTTAAAATATTTAGCATGTAATTAATTTGAAATGTTTAAGGTTTGGGGTTTAGGGTTTAATTTGAAATATTTAGCGTGAAATTAATTCGAAATTTTTAGGGTTTATGGTTTAGGGTTTAATTTAAAATATTTAGTGTGGAATTAATTTGAAATGTTTAGAGTTTGAGGTTTAATTTGAAATATTTAGCGTGAAATTAATTTGAAACATTTAAGGTTAGATTTTAGGGTTTAAGATTTATATATGTGAAATTAGTGTTTAGGGTTTGAGCTTTAAGCATATAAATGTATAAACTATTAAGAGGTATATATTATATCTGGAGAATTATAGCATAAAGTTGTGCTTGGTGCAGTGGCAAAGCTATTTGCTTTACACTTGAAAGACCCAAGTTCAAACCATGCTTAGTGCAAGCGAAGAGAAATTTAAAGCTAATGGCTTTGCAACTGCACCAAACACAACTTTATGTTATAATTCTCCAGATATAATATATACCTCTTATTAGTTTCTACATTTATAAGCCAAAAGCTCAAACCCTAAACACTAATTTCACATATATAAATCTTAAACTCTAACCCTAAATATTTTAAATTAATTTCACGCTAAATATTTCAAATTAAACCCTAAACCCTAAAAATTTAGCATGAAATTAATTTGAAAATTTTAGGTTTTAGGGTTTAGGGTTTAATTTAAAATATTTAGCATGTAATTAATTTGAAATGTTTAGGGTTTGGGGTTTAGGGTTTAATTTGAAATATTTAGCATGAAATAATTTAAAATATTTAGGGTTTAGGGTTTAATTTGAAATATTTAGCATGAACTTAATTCAAAAATTTTAGGGTTTAGGGTTTACTTTAAAATATTTAGCATGGAATTAATTTGAAATGTTTAGAGTTTGAGGTTTGAGGTTTAATTTGAAATATTTAGCGTGAAATTAATTTGAAATATTTAGGGTTAGAGTTTAGGGTTTAGGATTTATATATGTGAAATTAGTATTTAGGGTTTGAGCTTTTGGCTTATAAATGTAGAAATTATTAAGATGTATATATTATATCTGGAGAATTATAATATAAAGTTGTGTTTGGTGTAGTTGTAAAGCCATTGGCTTTAAACTTGATAGACCCAGGTTCGAATATTGCTTAGTGCATGTGGAGAGAATTTTATTTTTCTCCTCTAAATTAGTGTTGACACGTATCATCACTTAATTAAATAATTTATTATTTTATTAATATAAAATTATGACTAAATTAAAAAAATGTATAAATAACATAGACCAAATGTGTAATTTTTAAATTTTTCCGTCAATTGCCACATGGCAGTTCCGTCACTCTACCTTTAAGTTTTTAACGGCGGTAGTCAAATTAGATTGATTTTATAAGTTCGGTGGTCTGATTGACGATTTCTATAGTTCAGTGGTCCAAATAAGTATCCATAATTTGTTTGGTGGTAAGTAGTGTAGTTTTTCTTTTCTTATACTAACAATGATGTCAAATGAGTTAAAATATTATCGCCATAAAATTAATTACAAAAAATAAATATTCTGCCAATAAATAACATGATATTAATAGAAAGTCTAAAGTTAGTTGATAGGAGACCGTCCTATGGCATTGTTTTAGGCAAATTGACTTGGCTTGTCGTTTTATTTCGAATATATGTTTTCACAATATCTTTAGGGAGGCGAATGGTACGGCGGGTACATTGGCAAAAGGTGGGGTAAATCGATTGTCGAAGCTTGAAGTGTTGGATTGCTGAGTTTGTTCATATTCGAGTACAGTACTGTTTTGGTATTGCGGGTGCAGATTGGTTTCACCCGTAAGCTTCAGGGGGTATGGTTTTGAGCTGAAGATGGTTTGCGGGCTGTTTGTCGATGGAATGGTTTGCATGGTAGGAGTGTTTATGGTCGGTTAATCGAAGCTTAGTTTAAACAGTCAGTTAACTGTTATTAACGGTTATTGGATTTTGTTAACCGTAGCCCATGGGCGGAGCCACATAAGTAGATCAGACACCCCAAATTTTTTGAAAATCATATTTTCCTATATAATTTATATATGAAAAAATTAAAATATATATAATTAACACTCATTTATATATAAAGTGACACTCTTTTATAAATGAAATGGCAGATCTTTATAAAAATTAACTCTTCTTATATATCATTAAAAAAATAACACCTCTTAAATAAATTCTTAGTTCCGTCACTGTCGTAACTTAACTATTAAAAAATAGTTAATCGTTATTAAAGATTAACCAATGATTAAATTACAGGTTAACATGCAATTTATTATATTTTTTTCATAACTTCATTACTTTTTATTATTTTTGAGAAAAACAAAAACATTTCTTAGAAAATTATTATATTAAAATATTCATAAAATTATTTAATTAATATATACTAATAATTTAATATGGAATATGGAAATCAAACCAAGTTGTATTTGGTGGCCGGCTGCCCAACACCACTGTAGCCGCCATAATTCAAATGGGGTTTTTAATTAAATCATCGAACTAAAAAACTATCATATGTATACTTAATTATAAAACAAAAATATATACCAATTCAAGTTCATTACTTTTTGAATTATTAATGCCATGGTAATTAGCGGATAACGAATAGCTGACAGCATATTATATTAACTGATAACTGATAGTTGATTGCACTAGTTAATTTGACTAGCTGATTGTATTAGTTGATTGTATAAAAATGTTTGGTAACATTAACTAATAGTTGATAGTTGTTTGATTATTTAAACAAATAAAATGACATATAAGGTCATGATTATATTCAATACTTGTTTGAATATGTTATTAGTTATCAATATTTTTTTTTATCAAAAAGTTATTATTTTGTATCTATTAGTATTACTTAGATTATGAAAAATGATTTTTTTAATATAACATTACTAAGCATATTTGAAGAATTTATATATTAGTTTACAAATGTCACAATGTAAATACGTAGGGTGAAGAATTAAAATAGAAAAGGTTAGAGATCCATGACCTAGTGGCTAAGGATGCTTACCTTGCCCCATCTTGTATGAGTTCGAATCTCGACATGAGAATATAATACACCTCTATTTAATAAAAAATAGAAAATGTTAAATTTAGGTTATTTAGAGATTTTAATAATTGTAAAAGGTAAAATGATCTTTATATCTTAATGTCAAAACCTCTAATTTTAAAAAGCTCATATTAGTGGCTTTTTTTTTTTAAAATTAGAGGTTTCATCTCAATCCACTATTCTAATCCGCTATTTATCAAACATCTAAATTAACAGATTTGATTAGTCAAACTTCTAAATTTTAACTCAAACCTATAATTTAGCTCAAACCGCTATTTACAAAACATGCCAATATATTTTTAAAACGAGCATAAATAAACTCACAATGATCAATATTACAACAAATGCAGATTCAAATCGTTACAAAAGTTATAGCGAACATCAATTAGTTTATAATAATTTTAAATAAAATAACACGATACAAAGATTATTCGTTCTTTTGTTTCTGCTGTCATGAGTACTCTTTTCCTCTATTTAAGTTTAGGGAGGTTTGTAATGAGGCTCATGATAGTGTAGGCTTTGTATGATTGAACATTAATAAAAGCGTATACGTTTCACCGAGCAAAAAAAATTTAAAAGTCCATTTAAATTTCTTTAAAAATGTCATTTTTTTCACAAATTTTAATTCTAATCCTAATTTTAAAAGAAATGAGCGAACAAAGATGCAGTGGCGAAACACAAGCATGGCTAGTGGGGTCTATGGCCCCCCTAAAATTTAAAAAATTGTCAAATAATCCTTAAATTTTAAAATATTTTTTATTTAGCCCCCTCAAAATTTTTAAAAATTCATATTAAACTTCAAAATTAAAATATTTTTAGTTAAATCTTCTATCATAATTTTTAAAAGTTCTTATTAAATCACTCAAAATTATTAGAAATTTTAGTCAAAACCCTAAATTTTTAATTTTTTTTAAAAAAAATTAAGTTTGGCCCCCTCAAATACTTACTCCAAGTTCCGCCACTGCAAAGATGAATAGTTTGGCCAACCGGCCAAATATATTTACTAAAAAAATGGTTATGGTTAACGGTTATGATTAATTGTGCACAATTCTAATTGATGGTATCACGTCTGTGTCTTTCCTTGTATGCCCTTTTTCCATATAGTATCATAGTGTATTTTCCCTCCATTTAAGTTTAGGGATATTTTTAATGAGACATATAATGTTATACAATAAAATCTCTATAAATTAATACCCTTGGGACCATAAAATTTTATTAATTTAGAGAGATATTAATATATCAATAAATTAATAATTTATTAATTAAAAGAAAAATTCTCAATTCAGCAAATATGTATAACTTTGATAAAGATATTGTGTGCAAATAAATTGTAAATTCTACATAATATTCCAATTAATTAAAAATAAGTAGATTCATGTATATGTTATTAAATATATTCATGTATCAAATTATTTATATCTAACTAGACTAATGCATGTACTTAATAATTTATTGTTTCAATTTAATATTGTATTCATGAATTTACAAATTCATTGAAACTAATTGAATATTTTCATGTATCTATTAAGTTAATTGTAATTAATCAAATAATAAGTTAAAAACTGTGTACTGATTTAATGTAACTAATTAAATATATTCATGCATGATAAGTGAACAAAATTACTATATATGAATTGTAATATTTATAAATTATTAATTTAGAGTTTTGATGGGACATTTATATTTATAAAGGGGATCTCTAAAAAATTATTATCTTATTATCTTATCGAATTTGATGATTTTTTACATTGGCCAAAGTCGGGATCGGAAAAATTTATTATTTAATAGAGTTTATTAATTTAAAGAGTATTAATTTGCAGAGGTTTTACTATACTCATGTATAGTTTTCATCGGTTAAAGTATAGGAACATTTTAGTCCCTCTAGTATAAAAATGAATATGTTAATCCTTGTACTCTGTTTTAAAGTTCATTTTAGTCCTTGCACTGTACCTAAAATTTTATTTTAGTCCCTCTAGTATAGAAATGAACATTTTAGTCCCTATACGTTTGAAAAGTTAAAATTTCCTCAACTATAAAAATGAGCGTTTTAGTCCTTATATGTTTGAAAAGGTAACATTTTGGTCAAAACACTAAAGTTATTGATGGTTGGCTTAAATGTTTTGGTTTAAACACTCTTTAAGTCCTTATCAGTTTTAAAATTGAGCAAATTGATCCCTCTTGATATATTTTAATAAGAATAATAATATTTTTAAAGTAGATAATTTATTAATAAATGACAACGCAATGTACATTTTTCCTTTTCATTGAAGTTAAATACATAAATTAGTAAATCATTTACTTTATTAATAAATGAATTAATAGTGTACGTAACTAACTATATTTTTTTCCTTTATATTGATATTAAATAAAATGTATTAAATAAATTGAACAATTTATGAATATATTAACATATTAACATTTATTAATAATAAGGTGTAAATTTTGAAAGTGAAATAAATAATAATGATTTACGATGGTCTCGACCTTTTTCGTCAGTACATGACACATGTCCAACTATGATTGAATATTTTTTTTTAAAATAAAATAAACCAAAATGTTATATAAATGTATAATATATTTTTATCAAAATATAATTTTATAATAAATTTTCAGAATTTTGAAAATTTTAATGAAATGTTAAATTTTTTTATGATTTTTCTATCATCTTTTTTTAATTAAACTCTTACTCTCACTTTTAATCTAAAAATTTTAAGAAAAAATTATGTGCACTCTCTAATTAAACATTTAAAATATTTTTTATATTTTGGCTTGTAATTGTAATATTATTGTAACCGAAGACAATGGAGTTTGAAGTTAGAATATGAATTAATTTTACATATAAAATTCATAAGTGTTTAAAAATTTCATGTAAAAATTCACAAAAAATGTTTTGAGAGATTAATTTGCTTTAGCTTAAAATTGAGAGGGACCTAAACATTGTTTACACCAATATATTTAAGCCAGCTATTAATAATTTTAATGTTTTGAATCAAAATATTAACTTTTCAGATGTACAAAGACTAAATAACATTTTTTTATAAAGGGATTAAAAAAACTTTTAAATATAGTACAAGGACTAAAATATTCCTTTTAAGTATAGTAGATGGACTTCTATTGTACTTTAACCGGTATTGATTAAAAAAGTCTAAAGTTAGTTTTTGTATTTGATATGAAGTTTGATTAATAAATTTGAATGATTTGCAAATACTTGAATATGTAATAAACTCGAATGATTTGCAAATACGTACACGCGTAAAAGATTCCCCCGCATTACATAATTAGACTTACCAAAGTAGATGATTAATAAACTTGAATGATTTGCAAATATTTGATTAATAAACTTGGTTTTACGACCATTGTGGCCTTTTGTTTTGCTTAACATGTCAGTCCGGTTCTTGATCATCTCGGCTCGTTAAGAATTCGAATCAAGTTCGAATTTAATCGAGTTGACCTTTAACCGAGTCAAACTCGAGTAGTTCGTGATTTGTCTCGTCTCATTTACAGTCCTACCCAAATACATCCCTTATTAAAGTAGCCACCACGTTAATCACTTGTAGTGCTACTATCTATTGGCTTCATGAAGGGTAAGCCGTTGTTGACTTACATTCGTAAGCTTTCTTGTCTATTTTCTTTGGGAGGAAGGCAATTTAGGGGGTGAATTGAGGATTATAATGTACAAAAAAAATTCTTGTGCAAATTATAGAGATAGTTAGAATTAAATTTCCTGATAGATGTAAAGATAACTTTACACGTCTACATCTTTCTCTATAACTTAACCGCTTAAGGGATTGTTTAGGGTATTATTTTTTCTAAATGCTCTTGTATTTTATTGTAGGTAGACTCTGCTTACTTTAGGTATTAAAATTAACAAATAATCTAAAGACAACTATCAGGCAACCAAACTATACATATACATATATATATATATATATATATATATATATATATATATATATATATATATATATATATATATATATATATATATAATAAGGGAAAACCTACCAGCATTGTCTTTTATTTTATCTAGTTTTATTTTTCCAAAAGTACCAATCCATAAACATTATAGTCTTTAAGTAGAATGGTGTTACTTTTCCACGAAGAAGTTTCCTATAAATGTTGCTTTATACAAGGGCGGATTGAAAGGTTGTTTAGGGAGTAAATTGACCCCATTTAGGTCTAAAACATCTTTGTAAAAAGCATGAAAATTTGAGAGAGAAAAAACATGAAATATATTTAAACTTACTTAATCCATCACGTAGAATTTAAATGGTCAAATTTAAGCAAAGAATTAAATATAATATCTATAAAAGTGGAGTAAATGATGATAGTGGGCCCTTTTAAGTCTTTATTATTTTAAGTTGATAATTATTTAATACATTTGCGGTGAAAATTAAAAGTTTTTACAAATGCCTTAGTTTTAGGGTTTAGGGACTTAGTTTAGAAGGTTAGGTTGAGTAGTTTGGAATTTAGGAATTGTAAATAGAATATAATATAATTTAGTGTTTTAGGGTTTATATGTTCAAATCCTAAATGCTCAACATATCACCCTAAAACACAAACCTAACCTCTAAATCCTAACACTAACCCCATAAATTTTAGCCATTATCCCTAAATTCTAAACACTATACCCTAAACTAAGTCCCTAAACCATAAAACAAATGCGCTAGTGGAAACTAAAAGTTTTCCGCCGATTAGGGGTGTTCAAATCTGGGTACCCGAACCTTCGGGTATTAAGTTTGTCGGCTCGTGTCCCGACCCGTGAATACCGGGTACCCGTAAAATCAAGTATCGGGTACCCAGTTCTCATTTTTTATTTTTTTATTTTAAAATTAAAAAAAAAACTTAAGAGTTCATAACACATGATCCGAACAAAAAAATAATGATTTGAAGTTTATAACCATAAAAAAGACATTAAAAATATTAATCTCGATCGTGATTTTTTTTCGAATCTCATAGTTTTTAAAGAAACCTATACTAATGCACCTTGTTGTTTGTTTTATATCGAATCTTACGTATTCACAAATTAATATTTTTTTTGAAAATTTTAAAACATGAAAGCATATAATACAAATATAGAATGAATTTAGGGATTTAGATATAGTTCTAAAGTAAAAATATTAAGTAATCTAATAAAATAAAATAAAATAGGAACCGGGTACCCGAAAAAATCATATTTTTTGACCCGGGCCCGACCCAGGTAAAAAAAATTTCTGGGTAAATACCTGGTTATTTATGTTCGGGTAGTTCGGGTCGGGTAATTTTGAACACCCCTACCGCCAATGTATTGGATATAAATCCCTTTTAAGTTATTATGGTTCAAAAAAAATAGTTTTTCTCTTTTTTGAACCCACTTGATATAAAGTCTAGATATGTCACTGGCTTTATATAATTAATGATATTTTTTAACATTATAAAACTAATTAAATATTTAAAATAATAGAAAGTAAACACAACGATAAAATTAAATAGATTTTATTTATAAAATAAGAAAAAGTATATTATCGTGGTCCACTTTAGTCAGCTGCTAGAGAATATATTATGGTCAATTTACGTGTTCATACAATATGTTATTACAATATGGCTTTATATATCATTGACCATCGAATTAATTGGGAATTCCTATTTTGACCATCGAATTAATGAACTCGTCAATCAGACCACCGAACTTATAAAATCAACCTATTTTTACCACCGCTGTTAAAAATTTAACGGTGGAGTGACGAAACTACCACATGGCAATTAACGGGAAATTTTAAAATTACACATTTGATCCATGTTATTTACACATTCTTTCAATTTAGTCTTAATTTTAAATTAATAAAATAATAAATTATTTAATTAGGTGGTGACACGTGTCAATACTTTATTGTAGACTTTAATTATTTATATTTAATTTTATTAATTTATTTTCCTCCTCTAACCAGGTGGCGACAGTGGCTTAGCCACAGCACCAAGCATAACTTCGTGTTTTAAATCACCAAATTTAGTATATATCTCTTATTGGTTTCTACATTTATAAGTCAAAAGCTCAAACCAAAACACTAATTTTACATATATAACCCTAAAACCTAAACCCTAAATATTTCAAATTAATTTTACACTAAACATTTCAAATTACTTTCACATATATAAACCCTAACCCTAAATATTTCAAATTAATTTCACGCTAAATATTTCAAATTAATTTCACATATGTAAACCTTAAACCCTAAACCCTAAATATCAAATTAATTTCACACTAAATATTTCAAATTAATTTCACATATATAAACCTTAAACCCTAAATATTTCAAACTAATTTCACACTAAATATTTCAAATTAATTTGACATATATAACCTTAAACACTAATTTAGGGTTTAAGGTTTAAGGTTTAGAGTATATATGTGAAATTAATTTGAAATATTTAGGGTTTAGAGTATATATGTGAAATTCGTGTTTAGAGTTATATATGTGAAATTAGTGTTTAGAGTTATATATGTGAAATTAATTTGAAATGTTTAGTGTAAAATTAATTTGAAATATTTAGGGTTTAAGGTTTAGGGTTATACATGTGAAATTAGTGTTTAGAGTTTGAGCTTTTTGCTTATAAATGTTGAAACCAATAAGAGATATATACTAAATTTGGTGATTTAAAGCATAAAGTTGTGCTTGGTGCAGTGGCTAAACCACTACCTTTACCCAAGCATTACCCAGGTTTGATCCACCCCCAACGCATGTTGAGGGATTTTATTTCCCCCCTCTAAATAGGTCCAATAAAGTGTTGACACGTGTCACCACCTAATTAAATAATGTATTATTTTATTAATTTAAAATTAGGACTAAATTAAAAGAATGTGTAAATCACAGGGACCAAATGTGTAATTTTAAAATTTTCCCGTTAATTGCCACGTGGCAGTTCCGTCACTCCACCATTAGGTTTTTAACAGGGGTGGTCAAAATAGGTTGATTTTATAAGTTCAGTGGTCTGATTGACGAGTTCGTTAGTTTGATTGTCAAAATAAGAATCCTCAATTAGTTCGGTGGTCAATGGTGTAGTTAACCCTAAAAATAATTTCACTAACCTCATTAAAAATTTATAAATCCGAGAGGAAAAAACGTGTATTTTCCACAGTACCATTGCCGCCAACTTCATTTCTCTCTTCAACAAACATGGAGCCGGTGAACGCTTGGAGTAACGCCACATTGGAATCCATCGATCCCGAAATCCACAGCCTCATCGAAAAGGAGAAGCGTCGGCAATGCAGCGGCATCGAGCTCAACCTTCAATCTCGATCTTGCCAAATGGGGAGTCAACGTTCAACCTTACTCTGGTTCGCCGGCGAACTTCGCAGTTTACACGGCGGTCACTTGACGCATGGGTATTGTACCGCCGGCGGGAAGAAGATCTCGGCAAGCTCGATTTACTTTGAGAGCTTGGCTTATAAGGTGCATCCGAAAACTGGGTATATTGATTAAGATAAGTTGGAAGAGACGGCCATGGAATTCCGGCCGAAGCTTATCATATGCGGCGGCGGTGGGTACCCGAGGGAGTGGGATTACGCCAGGTTCAGGGCCGTTGCTGATAAGTGTGGCGCTCTCTTGTTGTGTGATATGGCTCACGTTAGTGGCCTTGTTGCTGCTCAGGTATTTTTTCATCGTTGACCAATTTCATTACTAATTTAGAAATGGGTAGATGACATGACACTAGAGGTCATTTAGTTATAAGTTTAGTAACAAATATATTAAGTAACAATTGAATCATTCAATTATAAGTTTTGAGAACAAATTCACTAAATTAAAATTTTGGGACAAACAAGTTACTCTTTCATTAAAATGTGACGTTAACATCATAATTCAAAATAATTCAATAAGTGACGTTAACATCATAATGTGTCTATTCAATTAGTTTGTCAACTGCCTAATAGTGAAGTGATTGTGTCTATCGAGTTATCAGATCTGTTAATTATCAAACTAATGAAAAATGACATGAAGTGTGATAATTAGTCGAAAGGTGTGTTAGGATGGGTCATCGTTAAAAATTAGCGACAAAGTTGATATGACGTTTTTATTATTATTTTATTGTCTCTCCTCATAAAAAATATCTTGTCATCTTTGCCATTAATTTTTAATAGTAGGTACCAAAATAAAATCAAAATATAACATTAGACATTATTTAAAAAAATAGTTGGATGATCAAAATAAAAATACAAGAATAGGTGGTACCAAACAGGTACTTTACCATAAATATTTTTAGCTATTATAATTTCCGTTGATTCTATTGAAACAGGAGTAGGGCTGTAAACGAACCGAACGAACACGAACGAGGGTGTGTTCATGTTCGTTCGTTTAACTTTAACCGAACAAATGAACGAACACGAACATAAACGAACACAAAATTTCTTGTTCGTGTTCGTTCATTAAGGAATGTAGCTTGTTCGTGTTCGTTCATGTTCGTTCGTTTAAATGGTAAACGAACATAAACGAACACTAAAGAACACAAACGAACATAAACGAACATGAACGAACATGAACGAACATATATAATTTGTTAAATATTTCATACTTTTGGTTAGTTCGATTAATTCAGTTAATTAACCGATTTTTAAACTGAATTAATCGATAATTAAAATTTGAAAAAAACTCTTAACTATTGGTCGAAACCTAAAATTATCTAATAGATTAACCAATTTTGTTTTGGTTCGGTCGGTAAGTTCGGTTTAACCGAATAATGAACACCCCTAGACATATGTGAATAAATTTAAATGAACATACACGAACATAATTGAACGAACATAAACGAACGAACATAATTGAACATAAACGAACGAACATAAATGAACGAGCATAAACGAACGGATTACCGAACGTTCACGAACATAAATGAACGAACAAGCCTTTTGTTCATGTTCGTTCATTTAATTAGACGAACAAAAAATCTTGTTCATGTTCGTTCATTTAATAAATAAACGAACTTCCCGCCGAACGGTTTACGAACGGTTCGCTGAACGTTCGGTTCGTTTACAGCCCTAAACAGGAGGCGGCGAATCCTTTTGAGTTTGCCGACATTGTGACAACCACCACCCACAAGAGCTTGAGGGGTCCTCGGTCCGGTATGATCTTATACCGCAAGGGACCAAAGCCACCAAAGAAGGGCGGCGCCGGCGGCCGACCAGACGGTCGTGAAATTTATGAGTTTGAAGATAAGATCAACTTTGCAGTTTTCCCGTCAGTTCAGGGCGGCCCTCACAATCACCAGATCGGTGCATTGGACGTGGCGTTGAAGCAAGCAATGTCGCCTGGGTTCAAGGCCTATGCTAAACAAGTTAAGGCCAATGCAGTGGCTCTTGGGAACTACTTGATGGGTAAGGGTTACCGGCTTCTCACCGGCGGAACTGATAACCACCTTATCCTCTGGGATCTGCGGCCTCTTGGATTGACCGGTATGTTTATGTGTTAGTTGAATTAGCTCGGTCTAAAAAAAACTAGTTCGGCTTGGTTATTAGGGAGTCATCATTTAAATACGACTATAATAAGCAAAATAAATTTTTAGTGGTATTTTTTAGTCCTATAGTAATGTTACGCTAAAATGATAAAGTCGAAGTTAAACCAAGCATAAATCATTAAGGAAGGATGGTCATTGGTCGGGTCAAACAGATTTTTCGGTTGACTTGCATCTGATCTGAAAATTCAAAGCTTTCACTCGAACCTAACATGATTTTTGATGATGTTACACTTGATTTGAATTTAGAGTAAAAATTCGACCTAATATAAATAAACAATTTTTTTATTCGACAAAATAAGAAAATAAATGAAAAATTATATATAGAGGGGGTATTGTATAATAAATAACACATTTTTATTTAGTAAAATAGGAAGATAATTGAAAATAATATAGAGATAGGAGCATTATGGAGTAACAATTATCCTTAAATATTTAGAATAAAATTATATTATTATATTATATTGAGTCAAATATTTTTTACCATAAATTTGAATCCGGCCCGAGTTTTTTTAAGAAATTCGATTTAAATTTAAACTCGTTGGGTCCGAATCGATTGACTATCCCTAATTATCACAGCTTTGAGTTTGATTTTAATTTAAAATTTGAGACTTAAAACATTTAAATTCAAATTTATTTACATATTATTTTTAACTCGAGCTTAAATGGAAATAAAGATGGAGTTAGGGGTGTAAACGAGCTGAGTCAAGCTCAAGTAGTGCTGAACTCGACTCGGTTCGATAAGAATTCGAGTCGAGTTCGAGTTTGACTTGAGCTTGAGTGTATTGTACTCGACTCGACTCGTTAAGAATTCGAGTCGACGAGTCTAATCGAATCGAGTGTTGATTGAGCTTTGATTGAGTCGGACTCGAGTAGCTCGCGATCTGTCTCGTTTCAGTTACAATCCTATTCACAATTATAGATAGAATCATACAAAAAAAATATTTTCATGTGTCTCATTAACAAAACCTAATCTTAGTTGGCTGAAAAGAGTACACATGAAAATATACAGAAAGTTAAACTAAAAATTAAACTAACATAACATAACAATAAAAAACATCCAACCTACATTTTAGTCTACTTTAATTTAACATTAAAAATAGTATATTATATTTTCGAGTAGCTCGTGAGCTCTTCGAGTCGAGTATCAAGTAGCTCGGCTCAGCTCGTTAAGAACTCGGACCGAATTCGAGCTCGAGTCGAGTAGCTCGAATAACTTGCGATCTATCTCGTCTCATTTACAGTCCTAGATGGAGTTATTCAAATTCACCCATGCTCAAAATGACCAGCACAAATGGTGGTTGTTCTTGCAGGCAGCAAGTTGGAAAAGGTTTGTGAGAAGTGCAACATAACGGTTAACAGAAACCCTGTTTTTGGTGACAGCAGCGCCGTGTCTCCCGGAGGTGTCCGAGTTGGTATGGTAACACCCTTTTGCTTCATTTTATTTTTAATTATTATGAAATCTTCTATATGTTTATATAACTCAACAAAATTTGATAAACAGGTAGCCCGGCCATGACTTCGAGAGGGTTAGTCGAGAAAGAGTTCGAAGAGATTGGAGAGTTCCTTCACCGAGCTGTGGCCATTGCTCTCAACATCCACAATCAACATGGCAAGTTGTTGAAGGATTTCAACAAAGGTTTGGAAAACAACAAGGAGATTAAAGAGTTGAAGGATGATGTTGACAACTTTGCTTCATCTTTTCCCATGCCCGGTTTCCTTATGTCCCAAACGACCAATTAATCAAGTATACTCATGTTATTTCGTCTTATATAGATTTAAATCCGAACATTTACATGGGAATGTAATATTTATAATATATGTATATTATATACAGGAGGAACTCACTGGGGGTGAGCAACGAAATTGAGAAAATCGAAAAATCGACTCGAACCGGGCTATACGGTTTGCTTCAGTTCGAGTTTATATGTTGACGTTCGGTTCAAAAATCAAGCTTCTCAATTCGGTTTGATTTCAAATTTTTCATATGGAACCTGTTTATTCCACATCAACCCGAGTTAAAAAAACAATATGACCCATATCAAATATATTTTAAAGATAGTCTCTTGAAATATTTTTTTGATAAAACCTAATCCGACCTAAAGGGGAGAGGAAGAGGGAGCTCTAAGAGAAGGAAGATGTGCTCTTAGTGAATCTAGAACCTATTACCTAAGGGAAACGAGAGAACAAAGATGAGTAGATTAGCCAACTGGCCAAATGTGCTTGCTCTAGAATATTTGGATTTGTTTTTTAAAATAGTTTCTTGGAATATTTGTATATATTTTTATAATATTAAATTGATTGAATATTGTGTTTTAAATTAGAATATGTTTCTATAATATTTACTATTCATGGGTTGTTTTATCACGTTGAATATTTGGGTTTGACTTTAATAAAAAAATATTAGACTAGATATTTGTGTTCTAAGTTGGTATGTGGAATCATTTAGTGGATATTAATTAAATCAATATTTTCTGTGATTTATTTTTTTAGATAGATTGTCTGTTTCGTAATCATCACTATTTTTAAATTATTCTTATTTGAAATCTTAAAATTTTCAAGGGATCAAGACTAGGGGTTTGCAAAATCCAGTTCGGTTAACCATTAACAAATTATTTTGAATAACTGGTAAATTTAGGTTGCTCGATTCTTAACCCGAAACCATAACCATTAAACCGGTTAAACGATTGGCCGGTTAACCGAAATATTCGGTTCGGTTTGGTCGAATAATGAATTTTTTACTTTCCTTATTAAAAATATAAATTTTAATAACATAATCAAAGAAAATATATTTTTCAAAAATTTGGCACAAAATGCTAATATCTTTTCAATACTAGAACAAATTCAATAAAGCATAATTGTAGTATATGCAAAAACTAGGCCTAATAACATAAAAAATCTAATAAAATTAATTAAAAATTTATAAAATCCTTTAATTATTGACTTCCCAAATCAATATTTTATGTTGGCTTTCTACTCGTAAGATAATTAAAATATGTAAACATTTGCTGTGAATAAATTAAAAATAACTCTAAAATTTTGTTAATATAATTATATATATATTTTTTGTATATATAATTTTCAAATATATATTGTATATTATATATTATATAATCAGTCGGTTCGGTTACCCGCTTTTTTTATAACTATAAATCGTATCTGAACCAAAATAATATTATTTTTAAAAAACCTACCGAAACTCATTTTTTTGGTTCAGTTAACCGCATTTTCGAATCAATTTTTTCGGATTTTAGTTTCGGTTTCAATTTGTCAGATTTTTTGCCCAACCTTAATCAAGACATATGTTTTCTTGTTCTTAATAAAAAAATAAATTGATTTAAAGTTTCTAATGATAAATTAAAATATGTTATGTGTTTTATTTTTTTTTTAATTTAAAAAACCCCGTTAAAACCTCTGTTTTCAAACGAACCGAATCGTAAAATTTGATATTTTTTTTACCATTCGATTTCGATTTTCTTTTTAAAAAACCACATACTGCGGTTGAATTCATATTTTATTAAAAAACGAACCAAACCAAATACACCCTTGCCCCCTAGAACTCACACTAGCTGGGTTTTTTAAGCCCAATCTAACACTAACAGATTAGGGCATTATATATAAAAGCCTTAGTTTTATATGTATATTTTCAATTTGAACGACTCGTTTCTCTTCCCAGCAACTCAGTAGTCAGGACTCAGCGACGTGCAAGTACTGCTTTTTCGCTTCAGGTATCCCTTCTTGCTTATCACCGCTTAGACATTTTATATAACTTGAGTTTCGTGTGTTTGGTGAATTTCTTTCTCAGAAGGAATTATAATTAAAAAACAAATTATTTTGTCTAGAGTTAATCGCAGTATATGTGGGATTTGCTAAAATTTGTGAAAATATCATCATTTTTTGTACCTTTATTATTGTATATGTGTTTAAGTTTTTATTTCCTTTCTTTATGTGTTGGAAAAATTGAAACTTGGCTCAAAAAAATCCATGAATTATCAAAATTAGCTTTCTATTTGATGAGACTGTCTGTTTCACAGCAGGTAAAGCTGGAGAATGGTGGGATTTAAGAACAGATACATGGTAATGGAGGTAATGTTGGATCCAAATAAAGAAATTTCAGGGGATGATCCCATTGTAATTACCCAATTTAACATCTCCAAAGCAATTAAGGATAGCATTCTTATCAACTTCGGTGAATGTGGTCTAGCTTCTTCGATCGGATCTTTCCAAGGTATAATAATATAAACAATGGTGCCTATTCTTGTTACTCTGGTTTCCTAATGATTGATGTTGAATGAAAGTTTATTTTTTGTCCCCTTTAACTTCTAATGATCTTTCTACTACTTTTTTAATTTCACTTTCAGTAAAATATGTCAATCCGATTACAAAGTTGTGCGTAATTAGAGCTTCAAGAGACGAGTACCAAAAAATTTGGTCCTCGATAAGCTTGGTTAGGAGCATTGGGAATTGCCCTGTGATATTTAACTTGCTGGATCTTAGTGGTAAGTTCTTTAAATATGAAGTCAAATTGGCATGTCTAATATTTTAGTTGGCTATTGGTCAGTATATTGACATGGCTTTGTGCAAGTTATGTTCTTAATATATTAGCTGGCTTATTCTTTAGTAGAAAGACTTGTTATCATTTTAGTTTTGCGAGCTTGAAATTCATGTTTGCTAAACTATAAGGCTGCTTTTAACATTTGTCAAACAACATTTTTTTAGCACGATAAGGTTTTTAGAATATTGGTTGTCTGATGTGAAGGATGTTTAGCATCGAGTGCTATCACTTAGTCTGCGACGTTTAGGATTGCAAAATAACCCAACCTTACCCTATGGGGCTTTGTTTCTATGAAAACCGAGTTCAGAGTTGGGTCAGTTTTTTTTATTGAAAATCGGGGTTGGGTTGAGATGGTTTTTAGATAAAATGCACCATGCCTCCTATTTGGGATATTTTCTAAAATGTCGCTCTTCAACTTTTATAACTATTTTACATGTATTTTTGTTTTTACCATAATTTATTGCTTGCATTTGTTTTAGTTCGTAGATTTTTGGGAATGGAGCTCATGTTTTGGAGTGAATGGTAGGAGTCGGGGAATTTATTCATTAATGGGTCAGGTTCATGTGCTACAACTCAATTCATGTTTAGATTTGGGATAGGTATTGGGTGAAAAAAGTTGCCCCACTCTGACCTGCCCACATTATCGTTTTGCAACCCCTCTTTTTAAATGGTTTGGATGTTGAAATGCTAAGATTTGAACAATGTGCACAATTTGGTGTGATATTCTTGAAATTTCTGAAATGGATCAGATTGTTTAATATTGAGTTCCGGTTTTTTCTTTCATATAGGAAGTATAAAGGCATGTAAAAATGCTGCCTTGAAGTGTGATGAATTAAAGTTCGAGCAATACAAGCTTATGGTTGGAGCACGACTCTCAGCTGATGTTGCGCAGCATATGCAGAACTGTCTTGAGAAAATCAGACTTTTGGAACACTGAAAGTGCTTTGCACGCAGTGGCTGAGTGGCTTGTGATGCTGGTATGATTTTGTGCACCCGAGATCAAATTGCTTTAAATTGGCATACATTTTACCAATGAACAAAAAGAGGGGATTGGGGGGGTCAAACTGGTAGGACTTCCAGTCATCGAACCAGATTATTCAATTAAATATGAATTATTTATTCAATATATGGTTTTGAAATTAAATAAATACAGTCATTAGTTAACAAAAAATACGTATTTAGCATAATGGTGTAGTCTAGAATGTATGAAGGTTTGAATCTCATCTCGTACAAAAATAATTTTAATAGAAAAATAACAAAACAGCATTTTGTCATTTTTGACTGGTTGATCCTGTTTCTTTCTAGTTTATTTAATCCCTGATCCTTGGGGATCAACGGAACTGGACGAGCCATTATTCTTGATTGAACTGATCCAACTAGTTGATATGGTCCGTTTTTTTCATCGCCACATTTTTTGGATATTTGGAGCGTCACCTAACCGATATCTGCAGTTGGTTCTCTTGCTATACCTAATACCATACATGTAATCAGATAACTTTAATTAGTTGTTATGTGTCGAAATGAAGGTTTATGTTTTGACAGGTATGAACCAAGACCAAACACGGTTGTTGGAAATTCAAATGATTCACATCTTGATTCTTCGATGTTAAGTTCATCACGGTCGTTGAGAATGAAGAGAAAAATCGAAAATGCCAGGGAAGGGAGACCCGACTCGTGCATTCGGTTGATGCATCTCTGCATCTTGTGGTTTTTTGTTTTTCTTTTATCAGTGTGAAATATGGATATTGATTTGGAAAATGAGAAAATATCTGGTTTCATTTTGACAAATGAAGACTTCATCTTTTCACCAGTCTATGTTCAACTCCCAGACTCCAAGGGAAGTAAATAGGGCTTATTATAGAAGTCCAAGCACAAATTTAACTGAAAGTTTGGTCATCTGGCACGTCTTAAAGGTCAATAGGAATGAATGCCTCATCCTCCATGGTAAATATTCATAATGATAGCTGTGGGATGGGGTTGGCAAATCTTGAATTAATTATTTATGTAGTATTGTTACCAATATTCGAATGACAGTAAGCGACGATGATCGAACTCTTCATCATCTTCTCGACCTTAACCCTCCGTTAAACATCCCGGCTCTTCCCTCACACCAGAAGGGGTGAATCGTCAAAGACCACCACAACCCTCTTTTGGTGTCATGCAAATATTGGCATCAACAACTAGTAATGTAATGAATTCACCCAACTAAATAGCAAGAGCTGAAGCAAAATCAACACACCATCAACCCTCTTGCTCTGCTTCACCACCCGTATATGTACGGAAAACTCGAAATTAGCTTTGCAGCTTCAGTCGATTTCCCCATACACACTTATACGGTAGCTTCAGTCGATTTGGGGGTGAGTGCGTTTCACTGTTTTATTCTCATCCCAGTCCAAATTTTGTACTGGAAGAGGATAGTGTATTGGAGAAAAAGTCACCCCAGTGGGGTAATTTTTTTTACCAGTTTACAAAAGTCTGCTTTAGAAACACTAGAAACAGGAACAAGAGCTTAAAAATGATAATGGCTTAATAGATAATTAACTCCCTAAACTATGACTTTTTGTCAACTTTAGGAAGTTTTTCCGTTCAAATTAGGTTCGTAACGTTATATGCCATTATATTATATTTTAGTAATGAAATATTATAATATATGGTAGAGGTGTTTTTTTAATATAGTCTAAAGGTAATAATAAGGTAGTATCTGTTCGTACATATTCTTAACCCTTTAACAATGGACATACACCTTGTACACAGAGCGATTTGAACCAATGTCTCCTAAAATGAACATTATCCGCTTTTTCACTGAGACGCTTGTTAAGTACGGTAGTAATACATTGATTATAATCTCACTTATTGAAGTTTATTTTGTTAATTCATATCAATGTATTCATTATATTTTACTTTTAGTAATGTGATAATAATCCATATAATATATGGTTGTGATGTATTAATTATAATCCCACATTGTTAATGTGTTAATTATTCATATAGTAGAAAATGAATGGCAACTTTGCAAGTAAAGGAACAACAGTATGAACAGTGTGTAAAGAATTATGATTCACTTACATTGCGTAAGCTATTTTTTTTATACAAATTAAAGATCGTTGGATTAATTAAATTTATTGTGATATTATTTTTTTTAGATTGAGGATAATCTATTTTTTTGGGATCTTAATTCATATATATGATATTCTCCTCCACATGATTGGTTAGGAGAATTAAATAGATTGATTAACGAATTGGCTCTTATTAGGTTTATTATTTTTTAATAAATATTAATAGTTAATTTAATACTAACTTTTTTGTTAGTGTAGTTGAGCCGTGTAATCATTAAAACAATGACAATTAGGAAAAACAATGAAACAAAAAGAGTTGACAAAAGAAAATATTTTCACCTAGTTTATAGAGTTAATATCAAAATAGGTGCTGAAATTATATTATTTCTTTTATGTGTTAACTTCTTTTTACCTACTTTAGGTACTCAAACTATAGTTTTTAGTTAAAAAAAATCCAAATATTCATTTTTTAGTCAAAGTAAGTGTTTCAGTTTAACTTTAAAAGGGTCAAAAACAATAGTTTAGGCACCTAAAAACGGTAAAAAAAAATTAAGCTCTTAAAAGTAAAAACCATAGTTTGGACACTTGAAAAGAACAATAAAAAATTAGACTTTGAAAAGAAATATGATAACTTAAACACTTATTTTAATATTAAACCTAGTTTATATTTACTATCTTTTGTCTATGGAGCATTGTTCACAGAAAAAATCATCTTATAATATGGTTTTGTCTAACCTGTGCCATAGTGCACATATTAAGGATCAATTAATATTCTAGATTAAATTAAAGATTCTCTTTAAAAATTACACATCATTTAATATAGATACAAATAATTTTTTTTCATTAAATCTTTCATTTAATAATTAAATTTCTTTCTTATTTCTAAATGATTTGTCTCTCCTATTAAACCTCAAACTTCAAATTCTAACCCTAAACCCTAATCCATAACCCTAAACCATAAATCCTGAAAATTCAAACTCTAAATCATAACTACAAACCCTAAACTATACACCATAAATCCTAAACACTAAACCCCAAATCAT
The DNA here is from genome assembly GCA_030270665.1 of Hibiscus trionum. Lineage (NCBI taxonomy): Eukaryota > Viridiplantae > Streptophyta > Magnoliopsida > Malvales > Malvaceae > Hibiscus > Hibiscus trionum. Next base: position 7,303,007 of record BSYR01000016.1, read on the forward strand.
AATCATAAACATTAAACTATAAACCTCAAAACTCAAACCCCAATTATAACTGTAAGCATTAAACTATAAACCCCAAACCCCAAACCCTAAAACCCCAAATCTCAAACCATAACACTAAACTATAAACCCTAAACCCTAAACACTAAAACCCTAAACTCTAAACAATATACCCTAAACCTTAAACCATTTAATAAGAGAGATAAATCACTTAAAAATAACAGAGAAAAAATTAATTATTAAATAAAAATTTTGTGAGAATTATTTTTACCTAATCAAATTAAATAAGTGCAATTTTCAAAGCACTTATAATATTTTTCAGTAAAAAAACACAAATCTTCGACTTAACTACATACGTCAGTTTAAGCGTTTTTTTTATATATAATTCATAAAGTCTTCTTGAAGTCATCAACATTGTCTAAAAAATAGGACAGTACAATTTGAACAACATACGCCAACAAATTCGCCCAAAAAATTGTGGACGAACTACTTAAATTTGTACTTGACAAATGACACCAATAGACATTGTCTCATATATGGTTGTTCATTTTCGAATCGAGTAGCAAAGGTAGATGTTTATCATCCCTTGGGACCCAGGTTCGAGCACCAGTAATACCATGCTGTGAGTGCGGTCTTTGAAAAGACTAAGAAAGTTGAACAGATGCTACCCTTGCATCACACCAGCATATTCAAAAAAAAAAATCTGAATATATAATTTTTTGAATAAATAAAATAAAAATTTATTAGAAAATGGGCGTTAATAATTAAAAAAAAATAATTTCTCTATAGCTTCATCTTTGCTTTTAAGCAAAAGCACGTAATAAAATTGTGCTATCATCATTGAAGGTGATAGATATATTTCTTCAAACGACATTTTGATATCAATTGTTACATAAATAACATTGACCTTGTTTGAAAATTTATAATCCGAAAACTTGTTTCTCATTTTATGGCAATTGAAATATATTTTTTTATGAAATTTGCTTTTTGAACACACCACCCTTTTGATCTTAAGTAAGACATCATCTTTGGTTTGTTTTCTTTGAAGTTCCTTTTGACTTTTATTATGTTTCTGACCAAGTTTAACATGGTCAAATAGAAAATAATTTTTGTTGACACGTTTGAATTTTTTTATTTTAAATTTTACTGATTTTTATTGTGTCACATAGCTACAAACTAGAAATATAAGATTATAAATATGTTAAATGTCAGGAATTTAGCCAAAGATTAAAACTAAAAACAAAAAATAATTTTCAACTTTTGTTAGATGTCGAGAATTTAGTAAACGAACAATGTTTTTCAATCACCGTTTATGTGTTTCATTCTCTTACGCTTAAGAAAGTTTTTGAAGTTGTTCCGATTAGTTTTTCAAATGACTAACGCCTGAACGGATTCATTTATAATCATTCCTTTTGTGAGAATAACGTGAGTGATTAATTAAAGTCGAGACCTTTGATACATAACAATTTGGAATCAATCACAAAATTAAAAAATTGATAATTAAGAATTTCTTAGCACCGATATCTTTCATTTTGTATTTATGGTCCCGTTAAAACGGCATGAATTAAATCCTGAAACGAATTGTTTACGAGATCTTAATTTTCAAACAGGTCAAGATTCTGCCTAAATATTCTGTTCGTCCCTATAATTTTTTTAAAAGAAATTATTAATAAAAAATACAAATATTCCAAATTCATGTCATATTAATATTCCATAAAAAATATGACATTTAAAAACTATAGGATTACCGTAATAAAACCAAGAATTTAAACGTCTATAGGCCAAAATTAATGTAATAATACTATGACTTTTTCCACCAAAGAGCGCACCACCATAGCCTGTAAGCCTTGAGCTTTCCTTGGTTAAATTTGGTTATCTCCAGCCGAAAGGGAAATAAAACCGTGGTAATTGCCCACAATTATAGTTATAAATATTGTTCGTCTTGAATTAAAATTACGAGAATCAATTTTAAGAGTGTTAGACAATAAATATTAATAATTCAAAAATATAATAAATAGTAAAATAAAATACTGACACACGTCCCATATTTCCTTTATGGCAAGTAATAATAAATTGCCAAGGAAATTAAAAATAATGGAATCAAATAAGGTAATTAAAAAATAATCGTAATTTGATTGAGGAGAAACGAGTTGATGGCTGTGAAAACACAGTTTCCTTAAAATAAATTTTTAGACATACCTGTGATAACACAGTTTCATTAAAATAAATTTTCGGCCACTCCTAAGGTGCTTGAGATTGTTGGTCGTTTGTCTCACAGAGTAAAAAATAGTATAAAACCTCTATATTTTTTTGTTCCATTAAACTGCATGCTATTTATAGGGGTAGAAGTTTCATTGGAAATAAAACTTGAGAATTATCTAAATTTTATCTAAAATAAAATTCATTAATTAAATAGTATCATCACAATAATATCTAAATTAAAAGATACTTCCTCCGTCCCACTAAAACTGTCACATGTTGACTTTTTTCTGGTCAATTCTTTTCAACTTTGACTATAATTTATTTAAAAATTTTAATTAATTAAAATTTATAAAAAATATATTTAAAAACTACTTGATTCAAGGTTTTTAAAATATATTTTTCAATATTTTTATCAATAATAAATTTTAAATTATAAGAGGTCAAAGTTGAAAAAGTTTGACAAAAAAATTGTCAACATGTGACAGTTTTAGTGGGACAGAGGGAGTAATATTTTATCCTTTTAATTTCAAAATATTCAAAAAATAATATTCAAATTTAAAGATAATATCTTATCATTTATTCTATATATTAAAATGTTACATTTAAAGAAAATTATCTCGTAATGGATTAAAATATTTGCAAGCCCACAAAAGGCTCAATTAGTCTAAACATTTACATCACCCATATTATATTAACTTAAGTTATTCAATAACCACCAAGTAGAATCTCGTATTTAAACATATTCCACGCTTAGTATGTAACCCCCTCGTCCCGGTCTGGCCGGATGACCGGTCCGAGTAGGCTACACGGGGAAAACCGAAGCGAAACCCGTTAAGGTTCCCCCTCGGTTAGCAACCCTAAAAATTTTCTTTCATTTTAGTCTTGTCTAAAGGCATGTTAATTTCTAAGTGATCACGTCAACAGAAAACATCAAGTAAGAAACACATTCGAACCACAACCATACTACAAACAGTCCATTTTACATTTACAGGGCAGGCCGTATCGATACACCAATCAAAGGTATCGATACACCTTGACTAGGTCAACTCAAACAGTCAACTCAGGGAAGACCGTATCGATACAGCCCTTGAGCGTATCGATACGCCCCTCTCGGTCAACATCTCGTGGTCAACGAGATAAACCCGTACCGATGCGCCCCAACACCGTACCAATACGCCAAAAACTCACCAAATTCTCAGAATTCCAGTGAGAAAAAACCGTATCGATACACCCCCATGTATCGATACGCCCAGCCAAAACTGAGTCCTGCAGGCAAGACCGTATCGATACGGCCCTCAGGCGTATCGTTGAATTTCCAGTGATTCTGGGTATGGACTGGCTCACTGAGCATAGAGCTAGGATAAACTTTGAAACTAAGAGGATTTCCTTGAGACTCACAGATGATTATGAGATTGTAGTGGTGGGTGAGAACGTGAAGTTCTTATCCAATGTAGTTTCAGTTCTAGAGGCTAAGAGGTTAGTTGAGTTGGGTTGCGAAGCATACTTGGCCTATGTGATGAATCCGAAAATGAGTAAGGTCAGACCTCAAGACATTCGGACAGTGTGTGACTTTCCTAGTATGTTTCCGGAAGAGTTACCAGGGTTACCACCGGATAGAGAGGTAGAGTTTACTATTGAGACTTATTCAGATTCAGCTCATGTTTCGATTGCTCCGTATCGTATGGCACCGAAAGAACTAAAAGAGTTGAAGACTCAGTTGCAAGAGTTGACAGATAGAGGCTTCATTCGACCTAGTTCTTCACCTTGGGGTGCACCAGTTTTGTTTGTAAAGAAGAAAGATGGAAGCATGAAAATGTGTATAGATTACAGACAGTTGAATCAGTTAACAGTGAAGAATAAGTATCCTTTGCCTAGAATTGATGATTTGTTTGACCAGTTGAGAGGGGAATCCGTCTTTTCGAAGATTGACTTGAGATCGAGTTACTACCAGCTAAAGGTAAGAGAGGTTGATGTACCGAAGACAACCTTTAGAACTAGGTATGGTCATTATGAGTTTTTAGTCATGCCTTTTGGGTTGACTAACGCACCTGCTACTTTTATGGATATGATGAATAGGATCTTCCATCAGTACCTAGATCAGTTTGTAGTTGTTTTTATAGATGATATCTTGGTGTATTCGCGAACCGAAGAAGACCATGACCGGCACTTGAGACTAGTTTTGAAGACTTTGTTAGATAATCAGTTGTATGCAAAGTTGAGCAAGTGTGAGTTCTGGATCAGAGAAGTAGTCTTCCTAGGGCATGTAGTGTCAGCCGATGGGATTAGAGTTGATCCGAAGAAAATAGAGGTCATTGTTGAATGGAAGCAACCGAAGTCAGTAACAGAGGTACGTAGCTTTCTAGGCTTAGCTGGATACTATAGAAGGTTTGTAGAAGGTTTCTCGAAGTTAGCCGCTCCATTGACACAGTTGCTTCAGAAGAGTGTTCAGTTTGAGTGGTCAGATGCAAGACAGAGAGCATTTGAGAAATTGAAGGAAGCTTTGACCCAAGCACCGATCTTGATTCAACCAGAGTCTGGGAAATACTATGTAGTTTACAGTGATGCTTCCTATGTAGGCCTAGGTTGTGTTCTCATGCAAGACAAGAGAGTGGTGGCTTATGCCTCAAGACAGTTGAAGACTCACGAGCGCAATTATCTGACCCATGACATAGAGTTAGCTGCAGTTGTGTTTGCTCTGAAGATTTGGAGACATTATTTGTACGGTGAGAAATGCACAGTGTACACGGATCACAAGAGTTTGAAGTACATCATGACTCAGCGAGATTTGAATCTCAGACAGCGTAGGTGGTTAGAGTTGTTGAAAGATTATGATCTCACGATTGAGTACCATCCGGGTAAGGCCAATGTAGTGGCTGATGCTTTGAGTAGAAAGGTAGCCGTAGACTTGAGAGCCATGTTTGCTAGATTGAGCTTGTCCAGAGATGGTGGCTTGGTAGCCGAGCTTCAGGTTAGACCTACTCTAGGTCAGATGATTAGGGAGAAGCAGCTATTAGATAGATCTTTGGCACCTCACGTGCAAGATGTGGCCGAGGGTAGACCTTCAGACTACAGTTTCAGTATCGATGGGGTCTTGTGTTTCAGAAATAGAATAGTTGTTCCAGAAGACAGTGACTTAAGACGTACGATCTTGACTGAAGCACACAGTAGTCCGTTTGCTATGCATCCTAGAAGTACGAAGATGTACCGTGATTTGAAGAATGAGTACTTTTGGGTTGGTTTGAAGAGAGATGTGGCCGACTTCGTGAGCAAGTGTATGGTGTGTCAGAGAGTGAAGGCGGAACATCAGGTTCCCTCAGGTTTGTTGCAACCATTGAGAATTTTGGAATAGAAACGGGAGAATATTACCATGGATTTTGTTTCGGGCTTGCCTTTGACTCCTACGAAGAAAAACTCAGTTTGGGTTATAGTAGATCGTTTTACGAAGTGTGCTCACTTATTGGCAGTCAATACCACTTACACCTTAGATAGATTGGCCGATCTGTACATTGGTGAGATTGTTAGACTGCATGGTGTGCCGAAGTCTATTGTGTCCGATAAAGATCCCAGGTTTACCGCTCGATTTTGGGAGTGTCTGCATACAACTTTGGGTACCCATTTGAATTTCAGCACGTCTTATCATCCTCAGATAGATGGTCAGGCAGAGAGGGTTATACAGATCTTAGAGGATATATTGCGTTGTTGCATCATTGATTTTCAGGGTACGTGGGAGAAGCATTTGCCTCTTGTTGTGTTTGTGTACAATAATAGTTTTCAGCCGAGCATTCAGATGGCTCCGTATGAGGCCTTGTATGGTAGGAAGTGTAGAACTCCTGTTTGTTGGGCCGAAGTGGGACATAAGTTGTTACCTATGTCAGATTTGCTCAAGGGGACAACTGACAAGATGAAATTGATTTGCGATCGATTGAAGGCTGCTTCGGATAGGCAGAAGTCCTATGCCGACTTGAAGAGGAAGGAAGTTGAGTTCTTAGTGGGTGAGAAGGTGTTCTTAAAAGTGTCTCAGTGGAAGAAAGTAATGAGATTTGGCCGAAAATGGAAGTTGAACTATCATCATACACAACAATGCATATACATTCAAGGTCAACACATACTATGCAAGATCAAGATAGGCATTAGGAAATCAAAACTCATTTCAAACAAGAAGTCAAACTACCAATCTGACTTCTACCTTGGAATGGTCTACCAAACTCATTCCAATACCTCCACAACACACACTTGAACCAACTTTAAAACAAATTTAAAGTTTTACTCACCACCCTTCCTTAGCAAACCAAACAAGCAAATCAAGCCTCCTCAATTTTTCGAATTCGATCCCGACGCTTCTCCGACGTTTCCTCTAGCTTCTAGCCAATCAAAACGCAAATATTACTCACCAATTCAATGCTAAATTCAGTCACAAACTCCAACCCATAAACACAAGCCAAACTCCACCAATTTCAAACTCAACTAATCACAAACTTCCATTTTCGAGCTCCCCCAATACCAAGCTGAAAACTATGATTTCTAACACCCAAATGGCATCTAAAATGTCCCAAAACACTTCCCTAATAACCCTATACCATCAGCCCTTCAACCCAACCCTAAAATACACCAAAAACCCAATTTTAGACACTTCAAAAATTGCCCCAAAGTCCCACTTCGGGTTTTCACCCAAATCCAACCATTTCAAGATATTAAGTGTATTTTGATGAGATTGAACCCAAACCCAACTCAACAAATCAATATCAAATGAAAAACCCATTAAAAATCAAAACTTTCATCAAACTTGAAAATTACAAAAATGGATAGTTTTGAAATCTAAGACCATGTAAATGATGGGGATGATGAGGAGAGTTGAGAAATAGGTTTACCTTTGAAAATGCCTTTGAATCAATGGAGAGATTGAATGGAATAGTAAACTTTGGGGTTTGGGAGGGTTTTAGTTAGGTTTCACGTTGGAATGAAGAAAAAGGGGGAATGATGATAACTTTTTTTTGTTCTTTTAATTTCAAAAAGATGGTCTCCCTCTTTTCCCTTTATTTACAAAATTGCCACCCCTTTTTATTTTAACCTCCATTAAATCAAGACTTAGGTCAATTTAATTAAAATCGATCTTACCGACTCGAACCGACTCACGCGTCTAACTCCTAACCCCAAAACACGGGTGTTACATAGTAACCCATCAATATGGGATATAAGCTTTTTCATTTTCCTTAACTCAATTCACAAACCTACTTTAAGCATCAATTTTACATTCATCACTCCCCGTTTTGAACATATGAGATATCGTTGTAAAGGTCTCATAAAGAAGAATATGAAGACGTAATTTCATTATTTGAATCTCCACCTTTATCCATATAAAAAATATGCTTCAAAACTTCCACTATGTCATATTTTTTCCAACAAGATTTGTATCTAATATGGAAAAATCAAATCTCAGATATTTGGATCGGATATTTGATTGTTTAAATTATAAGTATTAAAATTATTTTTTTTAAAATAAATCAAAAATAATAATAACATTAAACAAATAATAAAATGATAGTAATAGTAAAAAAGTTTCAAAAAAGATAGTAATAGTAAAAAAAATTAATAATATATGGTAATAAAAATAATAAAAATGATAACATTAAAAATAATCATAATAAATATAATAAAATAGACGAAAATATATTATATAATAATATTAATAAAAAAACACTCTACCAAAAAATATAATAAATATTCAATTCAAATAAATAAATGAAAAATTAAGAAAAAGAAAATAAAAATAAACATGCTAGGGGATCAAATTTAGGGGTGGCAATAGGTTGGGGAATAACCAAAAATCGTAGGGTCCGAACTGACGAGTATGGACAATAACCGAAATCTTCACCCACGGGGACAAGAGAAGTTTTATCACCGAATATCAAATGGGGATGTGGACAAAGATTGTTATACCGAACTGTAGGGATAACTGAACCGTACCCGTATAAATCACCGTGAGGATCCCCGAAAAATACCCATAGGGAACCCCAATATTATACAAAACTGGATAGCCATAAGGGTAATTTACCCATTTTTCAACAAAAATCTAATCTCCTAGTCTGAGCATGGTCGGCTCGAGTAAGTTTGGAAATTCTCCGTAAATTCTATAAAAATAATTAGAAAGTGGTCTTTACATTATTGTAAATGTGATTCAATCTAATTTTGTTTAAAATACACGATGGTTGATTTCGATATGTGTTTTAAAAAAAGGGAAAACTACACTGGTGGTCCCCAAACTATTACAGTTTTCCTATTTTGGTCCCTAAACTATGTTTTTTGGCAAAATCGTCCCTTCTGTTACATAGTTCTCCTGTTTTGGTCCCCCGACGTTAAATAGCTAACGGTTTTGCTGACGTGGCATTTTTTAAATATTTTTTAATCATTTCCCTCCCCTCTTAAAAAAATGCCACGTCAGCAAAACCGTTAGCTATTTAACGCCGAGGACCAAAACAGGAGAACTATGTAACAGAAGGGACGATTTTGCCGAAAAACATAGTTTGGGGACCAAAATAGGAAAATGGTAATAGTTTGGGGACCACCGGTGTAATTTTCCCTTTAAAAAATATGAATATTTCAATGTTGAAAGGTCATAAAAATTTGACAGCAGAATTCTTAGAAAATAGTTGTAGCAATGACTTTGAAAAACTAACAAAAATTCTACAAGATAAATTAGGAAGTGAACCTTAAACTTCTATAATCATACGAAAGTCTAAATTTGTTTAAAATAAACGGTTCTTGATTTCGAGTTATATAGTTGGAGTTATTACTTTTTGAGTAAGCAAAGGTTTGAAGAAAAGACTGTTTCCAAAAACAAAAATGGCAGTGACTTCAGAAATTTGTCATAAATCATACGAGTAAAATTAGAAGAGGTAATTTATATGGTTGGAAAGATAATCGAATCTAGTTTCTCTAAGATCAAACAGATCGTGATTTGGAACTATAGATTATTAGTTATATATTTTCTTTTAAAGGTAGTGCAAATTGTCATGTTTCAATAGTTAATATTTTAGTCATGTTTTATAGTTTTGAAATGATTTGTTTGTTGTTGGTAAAACTAAATTTATCATTTATGTTTGTAATTTTGGAGATTTAATGCGGAGTATTTATTTTAATGTGTTAAGTTTATTTATTTTTTGGGTACGAAGATTAACCGAAAACTGCGGGAATCTGTAAGGAATGGGTATAGGGACGAGAAAATCTCTGAAACATTTAATGGAGATTCCCTGAAACCGTACCCGCAAGTGTTGGGGATGGAATGAGGAATGTAAAATCGTCCCCGACCCGCCTCATTGCCACTGCTAATCAAATTGAATAAAAAAAATTTAATAGGGCCACGATAGTAAGTAATTATGTGAAATTAAACCACAATCAAAAGAAGAAGGACCAAAATATAAAAAAATAACCACAATATAGCAAAAGACACTTTTTTTTCTCGATTTTTGGATAATTCGAAACTCAAAATATCTCGATGTGTATTTGATGTGGTTATCTATTTTTTTCCTTAGATATCTGATCCAAATCCAAAAATAAAAAATAGATTGAATATCTAAATTTCGAATCGAATGATCGAAATATATATTTTTTGAACAACCCCACTGATAGAAAAAAGGCTTAAGTGTTTCATAAGCCCTTCAACTTTTTAAAAAAAAATTAATTAAGCCCATGAACTTTTTTCACCCAATTAAGCCGAACAAATAAATTAAATCAATTAAATCCCTTGACCAATTTTGACCATCAAATTTTGACATTTTTTTGAGATATTACTACCATGTGACACTACAGTTATGTCATGTGACATTTACAGTTTTCTCTAAAACTATTATTTATAATTTTTATTTGTTTTTAATTTTTTAAATAAAATAAAAAAAATCTAAAAATGCCAAGTAACAACATTGTAACATGATATGTTGCACAAATTGATAAAAAAAATTATTAGATTTGGGCTTAGTTTGCGGTTGCTTTTAAAAAGTGCGGTGAAAAAAATGATTTTCAAACTAGCCGTTGAAAAGTATTTTTGATAAGCTTGTTAGTGTTTGTCATTGATGTCAAAAAGTGATTTTGAGGAGAAAAAATGTCTATTTTAGACATGATACTAAAAAGTAAAAGTAAACTTCGGTGATATTCAAATCTAATTTTATTCTCAATATATGAAATAAGTCAATTTTATTATAATAAAATTTTATTTTTTTATTAAATCTAATTTGAAAATATAAACTACATTTTAAATTATATACAAACATATCACTCACAAATTAATAATAAATATAAAAAAATTACAAATAAAATAATTTTATTCTTAATATAAATATTATAAAATATATATTATTTTACAATTATGTATGCATAATGTACAATAAATTGTAATTAAATAATAAGGGTAAAAGATAATTTTATTTTCAAACTAGCTTTTCCATCCAAGAAGCTATAAAATCTAGTTTTTGGTTTGGGTGAAAAAGCTAGTTTTAAAAGCAACCAAAAACCCAAAAAAAAGCAAGTGAAAACACTTAAAAAAGCTCGTTTGGGTTGCCAAACACAACCGCAAACTGGGCCTTAATAGTTAATGTAATCGGGCCTTAAAAGCCCGATTTTTTTATCACGATTCAAAAGCAATTCTTTCCAAATTTTATTCATCCAGTTTTATGATGTTTATGAAATCGATGAGTTATGAATTCGATTTCAACAACTAGAAACGGACGTAAAATTTTATATTAAAAAATTAAATTTATTAAAAAATTATAAATCATATAAAAATTCAAGTTTCCAAGGGCGACCGCCCCTCGGTTCATCCCCGTCGTGAACCATGGTGGTGGAAAACAAAAGGTGGCAAAGTTAAAAGTGCGTGCATCTTACTCCACACTTTTACATTCACCATAAGGACCGGAAAGACCATACTTCAAAAGTCTTGCTTTATTGTTTTTCTTTCTTTCTTTTGATAGAAAATGAGAGTCTTGCTTTATTGTTTACGACCAAACCTTCCTACCACTTTCTTAAATTTTCGTTCTGGAATGGAGGCAAGATTTTATATTAGGAGAGTGAATTTATAAAATTTTAAAAAGATAAGTTTATAAAATTTAAAAAACAAAAATAAATTTTCAGTAGAAAACACATAATTTTTTTTTTCTAAATCATATATAAATTAAAAAATTTCTGCCCGCCAACCCCTTCGATCCATCCCTGCCTCTATATAATTCCCATAGCCAACCCCAATGGCCAACCCCACTTCAAACCATGGAATTTGTCATCTTTCTTCTTTCTCTTGCTTTCTTGGGATTCATCCTACCTTTGTATCATGAGTTAGTAGTGAAGCCGATGAAGCTTCGAGCAAGATTAAGCCGGCAAGGCATCAAAGGACCGCCCCCGACTCTGCTTCTCGGAAACATACGAGAGATCAAGCACTCACAAGCCACCGTTGTTAAGGATCCTACGCCCACTCACAACTGCGCCGCGCTTCTCTTCCCTTTCTTCCACAAGTGGAGGAAACAGTACGGTACAAATTTCTCATTCCCCTTAATTAGAAAAGTAATCACTGATAATGGTGGAGTAAACTCTTTTATTTTATTAATCTTCAGGTGAAGTATTTGTGTTTTCTCTCGGTAACGCTCAAATATTGTTCGTGAATCAACCTGATGCCGTGAAAGAGATTTCAACATGCACGTCCTTAGCCTTGGGGAAGCCCTCCTATCAGCAAAAAGAGCGTGGTGCTTTGCTCGGCCACGGCATTCTAACTTCGAATGGGGCGGTATGGGCTCATCAGAGGAAACTTCTTGCTCCCGAATTATACATGGACAAGGTTAAGACCATGGTCGACCTGATTGTCGAGTCTACATCGATGGTACTCGAGTCTTGGAAGACTCGAATCGAGGCCGACGGAGGACTTTCGGACATCAAAATCGACGAGTACATGCGAAGCTTCTCCGGAGACGTCATCTCGAGAGCCTGTTTCGGAAGCAGTTATTGTAAGGGAGAAGAAATCTTCCTGAAGCTAAGAGCTTTACAGGAGGCCATGTCTAAGAAAGGTTTATCCACCGGTCTGCCCGGAATGAGGTTCAACTGTTCAAGTCCTTCGATCATGTGTAATTTTTGTTACTTGTATGATTAATTTGTATTGACATTTTTTGAGTGATTGCAGATATCTTCCCACAAAAAGCAACAGAGAAGCTTGGACATTAGAAAAGGAGATACATGATCTGATATTGCAGGTGGTAAAAGATAGAAACATGGCAGCATACGAGGAGGACTTACTGCAAATGGTGGTCGAGGGTGCTAAAAACAGCGATCTGAGTCGAGAAGCCACCGAGCGGTTCATAGTCGATAACTGCAAGAACATATACTTGGCCGGATATGAGACTACTGCTGTTTCCGCCACCTGGTGCCTCATGCTTTTGGCTGCCAATCAGGAATGGCAGCATAAGGTACGGACGGAGGTTCTCGAAATTAGTAGGGGGCGTACTCCGGATGCCGATATGCTTCGCAGGATGAAACAGGTACATTGTGTACATTACAGAATGACACTATGACAGTATTAACTAGATTGAGAACTAATCTTGAAATCCTTGTTTTGTGTAATGCAGCTTACTATGGTGATTCAGGAGTCGTTGAGACTTTATCCGCCGGTAGCCGTGGTGTCGAGGGAAGCGTTGGAGGACATGAAATTCGGGGAGATTTTCGTACCAAAGGGTGTAAACATCTGGCTTATGGTGTTGGCATTGCACACTGACCCTGAAATTTGGGGTAAAGAGGCCTACACATTCGACCCGAATCGATTCGCGAAAGGGATAGCGGGTGCTTGTAAGCTGCCACAAGCGTACATACCGTTCGGGGTCGGGCCTCGAGTGTGCCTGGGACAGAACTTGGCGATGGTTGAACTGAAACTAGTAATATCTCTCCTATTGTCCAACTTCTCTTTCTCCCTGTCTCCCAACTACACCCATTCTCCTGTTCTAAGGTTGGTGATAGAGCCAGAAAACGGAGTCCATCTCTTGGTAAAGAACCTGTGATTCGAGTATGCCCAAAGACGGGCACAAAATTTCATGCAAGAGGTGCGAACTATAAAAAAGTCATAAAATATATAAGAACTTAAAAATTTTTAAGGGTACAACTGTCTCCACCATCCCAGTGTCCGTCCATAAATGCGCCTATGTATGATGTAAACTATCTATTTAGTTGATCTCTATGCCTTTGGATATAGAGATATATGACGATGTTATTTTTCTTTACATATATATGTTATTGCTCTTCTAATCAGATTCACTACATTTGTATTTCAGCAAAATCAGCTTGTCCGCTTCAAAAAATCCACCACCAAACGCTTTTGCTCATTAATTAGGTTCAGAACGCATTAATTAAAGGCTAAAAAACCGGCAGATCTAACTTCCTCCCATTTATTTACACCCAACCATATAACATTTTAAGTTGTATGGTAATATTTTAACTTACATATTTTCTAACATTTAAAATTAATCGTATTTTAACTTTAAATTAAACTGATAGACCTAACTTCCTCCCATTTATTTACACCCAACCATTTGTCATGAACATAAAAGATACCAATATTGTTAGGTCTAAACACAACATGATATTTACATGTCAAACAATTTATTGCACAGCACATAGAACGGGTGTAGTCATCTGCACGTAAGTAATTGTGCTACAAATTCATGCATGAAAGATGAAACAATTTCTTCAAATGACTTGACTCTTGTATAGTTTGTCACCGGAAAAAATAGTTAATCAGAAATTTAAATTACGGTTACGGTTGTATTTTCAGTTGTATTGTGTTTATTATGGTTGTGGACATGACATATGTTATAGTGATCATCGTAGGTATTGCGGTTGCAAACATAACGAATGTTGTTACTGTCACTGTATGTATCGTGGTTGTAAATATTTTTAATAACAGATGCTATTGCAAACATAAAAATTACGAGTATCGCGGTTTCAGACGTGTCGTTACCGCTATATAACAGTCGCTATTACAATTGCGGGCCACTATTTAAATCTTAGATCTCATTGGCGGAGCCAAAATGAGGAATGAGATGTTACTTGTAGGGGTGTGCAAAAGAAATGGTAATCGTTAACCGGTATAACCGTTCATTTTATAGGTTAATTAACCTAATCTTAAAGTTAAACGGTTTCAGTTAATCGAACCGCTAAAAAAATGGTTAATGGTTAACCTATAGGTATTTTTTTAACTAAGTACGAAGTTTGTATTTAAAATCTTTCTATTGAAGTATTTTAAAAAAAATTAATACAATATTTATTAGAGAGATAAATTTATTATTTTAAAAAGAAATAGTGAACATTTGAAAAGAAAATTATAATAGGTTACATGTAATCGAACCGTTTTTTAACGGTTAACTACTAATCTATAATGATTAATCATTTAAAAAATTAATAGTTAACCATTTCTTAACGGTTAGATTATGGTTAATAACCGCTACAACAGTTAACCAACCGTTTAAGCTAAACGGTACGGTTAATCTACCATGAACACCCCTAATTACTTGACACCTCAAAAATTTTGAGAAAAAATTTCTATATATATATATACATATATATATTATATAAAAATATATAAAAAAGAAATTGGCGCCACTTAGAAAAATGAAATAAATTTAAAAAATAATTGAGATTATTTTAAAAAAATTGGCACACATCATTTAATTGTACCCGCTATTAATAATATATAAGTTAACATTTAAAATTTTGACACCACACATTATTTTTTTTTAACTTTACCTGTACCTGATCTTATAAATTCTATACACGAAGATGGTATTCTTCCACTTATAATGAAAAAACCTCAATCACCATATGTATTCTGAACGGACTCGAATGGAGTGTGCGTTTTTCAAAACTGTACGAGGAAGTGGATGATTTTTTTTTTGAAAAATGAGTATTTCTTTTTGCTCATAGAAAAATGAGTATAGTGTCATTACGGTAATTGTTTGTTTCAACTTGTCGCACTAGTTACATGAGAATCATTGATTAGATTTTTTATAACTACGGATTTTCGATCTATTAGTCGACTAATTTAGATCGAGTTTCACAGAAGTTCATTATGAGGGTGAGCTTCTAACCCGATTTTTTACATTCACAACATCAAGATTCTAATTTTTGACCTTGCTTAAGGGATCTAGTGTCTCATCCCACTAAACCAATTGGTTGTTAATTTTAAAGAGGGGTGCAACACAAAGACTATCTAGGAGGTCACACATCCTAATACTATTTTCGCCCAAATACGTTTAAATGTAGAGTTTTAGAGTTTTGATGAGATCCCATGCATGATTTTAATATAAAACATTATTATTTGAGTGATTTATAAAATATGAAAAATGTAATTAAAATAAAAACTAAACCATAAGAAGTGTGAGATTATAATAGGGTTTAATTTTGATACACATTATGTATAAAATTTGTTTTATACAAGCCTGCATATTTATACTATAAATTCAATTCCTAAGTTACTAAATTTAAACCCTAAAAAGTAAACCTCAAACTTTAAACCCTAAACCCTAAATACTAACCTTAAATTCTAAATACTACAACTTAATCCCCTAAACTTTAAACTCTAAACTAAATTCCTAACCCTAAAACTGAAAGACTTATGTAAACTCCTATGTATTGAAGTTTTTCTCATTATAATAAGGAAATCATAAATTAAATTTCAATATTTTTTCAATTTTATTTATATAGATAACAAACTTTTTTATTTTTAAATATCGGTATGTTATTGAATTTATAATTGATTATTATATAACTTGCACTCCTAGAGTTTCAAACTAATAAATACCAGATTTTGTCACACTCACTATCTAAGCAAAAATATTTTATATAAAAAGGTTAATAAAAAAATATTCAACGAATTATCACATGTAGAGCGGTAAAAAAGATTTGTATATAGATATTTTAATCTCGTGTTTGACCATTAGGTAGTGAGTTTAGTTGTTTTATTAATTTATAGATGAGATAAAATTATAAATCAATAGTGAAAATTGTATAATAGCAAAAAAAACCCTTAACTTTTGCTTATTTTTTCAATTGTACGCTTAAAGTCGTCATGCAATACAACATATTGACAATTAGTTGATCATCTAAAAATAACTTATTTGATTTTTTTTTTAAAAACTTAATAGTTTAAATTGCGAAAGAAAAACTTTACGGGCCAAATTAAAAAATGTGACAAACAATGAGGGTTTTTTACCATTATGTTTTTTTCAATGTCTATATGTCATTACAATTAAGTAATCTCACTTTTTAAATAATTTTTAGGGTAAAGTACACAGACGATCACTAAACATTAGTAAAAAATAGTAACCAAACTTTCAAAAATCACAAAATGGCAATTAAACTTTATGTTTTATAACAAAATGATAACTAGACGTTAAATTTCGTTAAGTGACTGTTATAAAATTTGGTATAATAACACATTTAGTCCTTCATATTTATACATTCAATCAATTTAGTCCTAATTCGAAATAGTTCACTAAATTTAGCCCCCATTATTTACGCATTCTTTCAATTTGGTCCTTAAAGCAAAATTCCAAAGTATGGTAACATGATAAATAATTACAATTAAATTTTTATAGAAACTCGAAAACTCGACTTGAATCAAAAAAAATTCAAATAAAGTTTGAGTTGTAAAATATGACGCGTCAACTCGAATAACTCGAAATTTTTTGACTAGACTCGAACGAGTGCTCATCTCTATCTTAAGATATGACGCGTCAACTCGAATAACTCGAAATATTCAAATACTTTAAATCATTTTTTCCTTTTAAATCGAATATTTTTTAAAATAGAATATTTAATATTTTCATATTTAAATCACATCGAATATTTAATAACTACTTTAAATATTCAATTTAATTTAAAAATATTTGATTTAAAAGAAAAAATGATTTAAAATATTCGAATATTTAATAACTATTTTAATTATTTTTCTTTTACATATTCAAATATTTAATAACTACTTTAAATATCCGAATATTTTAAATCATTTTTTTCATGTAAATCGAATATTTTTAAATTAAATCGAATATTTAAAGTAGTTATTAAATATTTGATGTGATTTGAAAGAAAAAATGATTTAAAATATTTGAATATTTCGAGTTATTCGAGTCGACGCGTCATATCTTAAGATAGAGGTGAGCGTTCGATCGATTCGAGTCAAAAAATTCGAGTTATTCGAGTTAAAGAGCCATATTTTACAACTCAAACTTTATTTAATTTTTTTTATTCGAGTCGAGTCAAGTTTTCGAGTTCCTATAAAAATTTAATTAAATATTCGAATATTTTAAATCAATTTTTTTCTTTTAAATAGAATATTTAAAGTTGTTATTAAATAATCGATGTGATTTAAATATGAAAATATTAAATATTCTATTTTAAAAAATATTCGATTTAAAAGAAAAAATGATTTAAAATATTTGAATATTTCAAGTTATTCGAGTTGGCGCGTCATATCTTAAGATAGAGATGAGCGTTCGATCAAGTCGAGTAAAAAAATCAGTTATTCGAGTTGACGCGTCATATTTTACAACTCAAACTTTATTTGAAATTTTTTCGATTCGAGTCGAGTCGAGTTTTCAAGTTCCTATGTAACACTCGGGTTTAGGGGTCGGATGAAAATAATATTTTAATATTATTTGGGCTTGGGTTTATAATTAAAATGATCCTTTAAAAATTTCGGGTTTCAAAATTAATATTTGAAATGGGACCAAATTGATTTAATTGCAAGTTGAAGAGCTTTTTAAAGAACAAGGGAATAGCCATTCATTAATGGCCTTTTGGTAATTTACCCATCATCAAATTTAAAACCCCCTTTATATTAAAATAAGCCTTGTCTTCATCTTCCTTATTCTCCCTTCTTCATTTTGACGACATGGAAGCCCTCCCCCTCCCCCTTTCACCATTTTATCTCTTCCAACTTCATCTTTGGAGCTTTTCAAAAGGTAATTGTGTTTTTAACTTGGCCTTGGTCTCTTCTTCATTTTGGTAACTTTAGATTTCACTAAAACTATGTATTTTGTAATTTGGGTTTTTGAAAGTTTAGGTTAAAGGATGGAGCTTTATGGGTTTTTACTAAAGCTTTTGATTTAAAATTGTTAGATATGATGTCTATGAATCAAATGGTCCAATATATATAATTTTTAGAGTGTTTTAAATGAATTCCCGAATTTGGGTATAAATGGGATTTTTGGAGGGTTTTGGGGGTTGTTTTAGGTGGGAATTGATAGCCCAATGGTAGTACTATGGATAGGGGTTGAATTGGGATCATTTGTGGGTGCAATGGATGTTGGAAACATGATTTTTGGGCATGGTTTTGGGGCTGTCCGAGTTGGTGAAAAAGGGGATTTGTTCATGCTTGCAACATGGTAAATTGTGATTGAATTGTATTCCGGGTTGGTCTTCTAATGTTGGGCTGATTTGGCATTGTTTGAAATGTGTTTGAGGTTGTTTAAAAGCAGAAATCGGTGTTGGAGAAGCTTCGGGAAGAAATCCGGGTTTGTGAGAGTGGTTGCTTGCTTGGCTTGGAGCTTGGAAGCTTAGGTGAGTGATTAATGTTTTAAATTGATTTCAAAGGTTGGTTCAAGCATGTGGATGTGAAAATGTTTCCAAGCAATGTTTTGGTTCAAAGATGGTTTTGAAAGAATTTAGATTGGGCTTGAAAAGTCGAATTAAACTCCAGAGTAAGTTGTGGTGAATTGCCTCTTTAATTTCCCCTTTTACCGTTTGTTTCATTACTTGTAGTGATAAATTGTTATGTATGAAATCCCAATATCTTGGGAGGAAGCATGTTGCTTATTATTATATCGTTGATCATGTGATGGTATTTATGGTGTTGTTGATATACCTTGTAAGATGTGTGTAAGTTGGTGCAGGTTGTGCACGGAAATGGTGAGTAAGTCCATTTGTGGTTGGTAAGATTGTAAGTAGTAAGTGATGCCTAATTGTGGATATCGTTACATCTTGTTTTGGTCGTGCATGATATAGTGAGTACATGTCGCATGATAGTGATTGTGTATCGTGTTGCATGGTTGGTGTCGAACCTCACGTGATGGTTGTCGTTGCTCCGGTGATGTGTACTCCCGCCGGTAGCGAGTGGTATAAGACGCCGGTGATGTGTAGTCCTGCCGGTAGTGACTAGTAGAAGAGTACTTTGATGTGTAGTCCCATTGGAAAACTACTAGTCGAAACGGTGATGTGTAGTCCCACCGTGTGTGTTTTGGTTATGCTTGTGCATGCCATGTAATGTTCATGTTGTATCTCACTATATCATTGTCTTCTTATTGTTTTGCTTTAATCTGGGATTATGTCCTCATGCATACCTTGAAGTGAAATGCTATGATAAATGTCTATATTGTTGACCTTTGGATGAACTTGTACGTTAGTAGAAGGATTAGGTCGTTGGATGAATTGTAGGTGTTGACCTTTAATCTTTTAAAGAAAGCTTTGAACCATGCATTGTCGTAGTTATGTTTTAGAGCTCCGCTCACTAAGCTTTATGCTTACGCTCTCCTTTTTTCCGACAATGCAGATCTTTAGCTTGGAGTTAGCAAGGAGCAAGAAAAGGGCGTCCAAGCGTGTGGTAATTGCTCAAGTATGGTTTATTAAATAATGTAGTAGTATAGCAATGGGAAATGCTACGTGTTTTAGGATGCTTGTATCTAGACTCCGTTGTGTTGGATTATGTTGTTAATGCCTTATGTTGATGGATTTGTAACTCATATTTATGTTGATGCCTAAGTGTTGGTTTGGGAGGCTTATAGTCATGTCCTTTGGATGCTTATGTTGCTTTGGTATGGGATGTCATGCTTGGCTTGTAAAATCATGTTTAGATTGCCTTATATGAATGTTTGTGTTTGGTTGCTAAGGCATGAATCTCATGTATGCTTGTATGCCTTCTTTGCATGGTCCTTGTTAGATTCAATGCCTCGTATGCTAATCCTTGGTTGTACCTTCGATGTATGAATGTTGTACGAGCTTAGGGAAGTTCACAAATGCATCTAGAGTCTTGATTGAGGTCACCAAGTTGGAATTGGTGGAATTGCAGAGCAGGGCGTATCGATACGCCTGAGGGCCGTATCGATACGGCCTTGCCCAAAAGCCACGAATTTTGCTTGGCGTACCGATACCCTAAGGGTATCGATACCCTCCAAAGTTACTGGAATTTGGAGAAGTTGGAACGAGTAGTGCGTACCGATACGGGGTTCCCGAGTATCGATACGGGTCTACTCCGTTGACCAAGAAGGTTTGACCGAGAAGGACGTATCGATACGCTCAAGGGCTGTATCGATACGGTCTTCCCGGAGTTGACTCCTTGGGTTGACCTGGTCAGGGCGTATCGATACCCCTAGTTAGGGTACCGATACGGTCTGCCCTGTAAGTTTAAAAATGGACTGTTTGTGTATGGCCGTGGTTCGAATATGACTTCCTTTGAATGTTTTCCGCTGACGTGATCACTTAGGACTTAATGTTCCTCTAGACAAGATTAATATAAAAAGAAAAAAAAATAGGGTTGCTAACCGAGGGGAACCTTAACGGGTTTCACTCGGTTTTCCCCGTGTGGCCCACTCGGATCGGTCGTCCGGCCAGACCGGGACGAGGGGGTTACATCCTATAAAAATTTAATTGTAATTATTTATCATGTTAACATACTTTGGAATTTTGCTTTAAGAACCAAATTGAAAGAATGCATAAATAACGAGGGATACATTTAGTGAATTGTTTTGAATTAGGACTAAATTGATTGAATGTATAAATATGAAGGACTAAATGTGTTATTATACCAAATTTTATAACAATCACTTAACGGCATTTAACGTCTAGTTACCATTTTGTTATAAAACATAAAGTTTAATTGTCATTTTGTAATTTTTGAAAGTTTGGTTACAATTTTATTTTTTTTTTACCAAAGTTCAGTGACCGTCTATGTACTTTACACTAATTTTTAATATTATTTTCAAGTGAGTATTAGTTTAGTTGACACTATTGTTGTGATATATAAGAAAATGTGAGTTCGAGCATACTTCAAACAGTGATATCCTTCGATTTATGAATGAAAAACGATTTGAGTAATTTATGTATTATATAAAAATAATATTTTCATATAAATTAAAAATATAATGCTTAAGGGTGTTATAAACCTTGAGCTTTCGAGAAAAAAATCATTTAAGTTCCTAATTTTTTTTTGCACCCTATTGAGCTCTCACACTCTAAAATTTCATCAATTTCTCCTTTGACCAACGCTGACTGTTAAATCTAACCATTTTTAGATCAGTTAGTGTAACGTGTCATGTTACAATGTAGTCACCTGACATTTTTAGAATTTTTTTATTTTATTTAAAAACTTATAAAAAATATAAAAATAATTTTCTAAAAAATATGTACACGTCACATGACAGTATTGTAGCGTTTCATAGGGGTGTTCAATCGGTCGGTTCGGTTAATCGATCGAACCAAACTACCAAAAATGCATTAATCGAATTTGTTTTCCTATTAACCATTAACTGAACCAAATTTTTTTCGAAAATTTTTAACCGAACCGCAAAAAGTTCAGTTAATTTGGTCGGTTTTCGAATTAACCGAAATTTGTTATAAAATTTTGGGTAAATTACACAAAATGGTCGCTAAACTATGTTAAAATAATCTTTTTAGTCACTAAACTTTCAAAAGTTATAAAACAACCATTAAACTTATCGAACTATTACAAAATGGTCATTGATTCATTGCATGTTATAAATTATTGATAAATATTGAAAAGTTTAATGATCATTTCTTAATAATTCAATAAATTTAATGATCATTTTGTGTTGATTTGATAAAATTTAATGACCATTTTATAATATGTCAAAAAATTTAATGATCATCTTATAATTTTTAAAATTTCAATGACCAAAAATAAATATATGTAATATATAAAATATATAGTATATAAAATTTTTGGTAATTCGGTTAATTAACCGATTTCGAACCGAATTAACCGATAACCGAAGTTAAAAAAAATCATTAATCGTTAACTAATCGAACTTAAAATTAACAGACCAATTAACTGGAAAAAACGTCGGTTCAGTCAGTTAACTTGGTTAAAACCGAAATTTGAAAACCCCTAACGTTTCACGTGACAGTAATATATAACAAACCGTTAAAATTTAATGGTCAAATTACTTAATTGATTCAATTGATTGGTTTAAAGACTTAATCATGTGAAGAAAAAAAATTAATTAATTTTGTTTCAAAAGTTTAATGATTTATGATATCTTCAAACAACAATAAATATTTATATAGAACCAACTCCCAAGTAGACAAGGCTATATGGACAGTGGATACCTAGACATATTTGACAGTAACAACCTATATAGGCCATTTGAAGTCTGCACACACATCAGTTGGTCGCTTGGGCAGTTTAATGATTAAGGGGTCATGTGGAATTTATTAAAATAGGTCTTTTTATTTATAGTTAGTAAAAAATTAAAAAAAAATTATCTCAATATAAAAAAAATTATTTAATTACTCTTTAAACAATAAAAATTCATTTATAAACATCTAAAAATTTAATATTTTCACTTAAAAGTGCTGCTCTTTTCGCATGTTTTGAATTAAAATTATTTACAACATTTTTAATATCAATTTCTTCTAAAAGATCATTCTCGATTGTCATCAATACAAGTTCATTTAATCTTTTTTGTGATATAGTTGTCCGTAAGTATGACTTCAACAACTTCAATTTTAAAGAACTTCGTTCTGCAGAAGCAACAATAATATAAATAGTCAACAAATTCTATAAGCAATTGTCGCATTTGAGAAGCAATTAGAACGTTTTAAAAATTCTTATTAAATTTATTGCTCTCATTTTTTTCTTAGGTAAAAGTTCTCTAAGTAATTCCAGCTCAATAAATATTGCATTTCCATCAATATTAGATAACTCATATTTCTTAAGAGAATTTTTAAAATTATTACAATGGATTTTGAGATTAACGTCGTCCAATGAAAGTGATTTATCATAATGAAACAAGAAGCCAAAAGTATTCTGATATAATTGATATTGTTCAAATTTCTTATCCAAAGAAATAATGGCTTGATCGACAATATACAAAAATGATATCTTAGGAGATATTAATGTCCGTATGTTGCAATTAATTTGAAAGAGATAATTGTTAATTATCAAATATAAATATTTATAAATATTTAATTTATACTTAATATTTATTTTTTAACTACGTGCGATTGCTCCACTCGTACATATCCAAAACTCCACTATTTTAGTTGCATTAGAAAAATGTTCGGGCAAATATATAGTGTGGGGTTGTGCTCAAATCGACAAACTTATGGTGCATAACATTTAGTCGTATTTGGCAATGATTATGCCCCCCAATGGGCGAGGTGCCAAATATACATAGGTAAGTTAATGTTGTTGGAATTTTAAGTCCTTAGTATACTAATTTTCTATAATTACTATAATCCATTTGAATTGATTTATTTAAATAAAATTGATGTGTGTTATTTGTTTATGGCCCTGTTTGGTAAATAGCGGTTTGGACAAAAATTAGAGGTTTGAGGTATAATTAGAGGTTTGACTAGTCAAATCCGCTAATATTGATGTTTGGTAAATAGCGGATTGAAAGAGTGGATTGAGGGTGAAAAAGCTAATTTTGAAAAAGCTCATAATATGAGCTTTTTGAAATTAGAGGTTTGATATTAGAGTTGTAATGACTCTTTTACCCTTAACAATTACCATAAATCTCCGAATAACCTAAATGAAATAATAATATTTTTTAAAATAAATAATAACATATTAAAAATTGGACTTATTTGTTGTTACTACTAATTTATATGGTATATGGTGACATTTGTAAGTTAATTCTATTTTTTTACTATCACATATTTATATGTGCATATAAAAAATTTAATAATTATATAAATAATAAATTAATGTATAAATCTTTCAAATATATTTAGGAAATTTATATTAAAAAATAATTTTTACAAATCTAATTAATATTTATTAGATACAAAATATTAATAACTAATAAATTATTCAAACAAGTATTAAATATAATCATGTCCTTATATGTCATTTTGCTTGTTTAAATAATCAAACAGCTATCAGCTATCAGTTAATTTTACCAAACACTTTAAACAATCAGCTAATACAATCCGCTAGTCAAATCAGCTAATGCAATCAACTATCAGCTATCAGCTAATGTGATCCGCTATCAGCTATCCGCTAATTACCAAACAGTGCCTATATATTGTACCCATTATGTTTTCAAAGTTGAAAGTACATGCAATATAATAAATGAAAGTAAATATCAGTTCATCGATTACTTAATGATTTAACTAATTATAAATTGTGATTTAACTAATTAGAAATACTTTCCAAAAGCACTTATAAGCCAAAACCAAAAGCTATAAAGTTATAGCTTTTGGGTTTGAAAATAACTTCTTAATTAAAATAATTTCCGTTTACTTTTAATTCCAATCACCTAATTTTTAGTACTTTTCACTCTCAAGTATCCTTAATAAATTTTCATCATTTTATAGCATGTGTTTATATATTTAAAATATCATTTAATTTCTAAATTTTTACCACAAATAAATTATACTAATTACTTAAAGATATTTTAAATTGATTGTTTAAATATCAAAATATTATTATCGATGGTTAAGATGATATATTTATATATTAAAACTTTAAGAATTTTAAGGATTGTTTTTTTGAACAACAAATTTAAGGATTATTAAATGTAGAAAGTCAAGCAATGTGGTGGCAGCCAAAATTGAAAATGGGAAATTTCAATTTTGGCAGGTGCAGCCAAGATTGAAAAATGGCATGGGAAAATCACAATTTTGGTCCCTAAACTTTAGGTTATTTATAAGTTAGTCCCTAAAGCTCAACTATAAATAGCCTAGCCATTTGCCATTCTTACACATCCCAAATCATTCTAACATCCTCCCAATACTAGAGAAATTAGAGAGTTTTCATAGAGTTGTTTTCTCCTTTCTTATCAAGAGAGAATTGTCATTGTTTTCTCCTTGTTAGATTGAGAGAAGTTGTAATTCCTATTTTCTCATAGTGAAATTCTTCTACCTTTGTCCGTGGTTTTTACCCTATATTATTTAGGGGTTTTTCACGTAAAATCTGTGTCTCCTTTATCTTCATTGTTATTTTCTCAAATTATCAGTTGCGTTTTTGCTCTATCCGACGATCGTATTCCGCAACAATTGGCATCAGAGCCAGATTTGGGTGTGTATATCTACTTACCGTATTCTCTGTTGGTTGCCACTGAAAAGTGGATCCTCCATCATAAGAAAGTAAGTTAGATATTACTCATTCATTGAAGGTGGTGGGCACTATTCACGTCAAAAAGGTGAAATAGTGGGAGCTATCTGAAATAGAAGCTATGGCAACGAAATTTGATATTGAAAAGTTCAATGGGAGAAATTTCTCACTGTGGAAATTGAAGATAAAGGCCATCCTAAGAAAAAACGGATGTCTAGCGGCTATCAGCGAAAGGCCGGCAGATTTTACGGATAACAAGAAATGGAATGAGATGGACGAGAATGCTATTGCAGACCTTCATTTAGCATTAGCAGATGAAGTACTATCAAGCATCGAGGAGAAGAAGACAGCCAAGGAGATTTGGGATCACCTCGCAAAATTATACGAGGTCAAATCGTTGCACAATAAAATTTTCCTTAAGAGGAAATTGTACACTCTTCGGATGTCAGAATCTACTTCAGTGACAGAGCACTTAAACACGTTGAATACTCTATTTTCTCAGCTTACATCCCTAAGCTATAAAATAGAGTCACAAGAACGTGCTGAACTTCTGCTTCAAAGTCTACCTGATTCGTATGATCAACTCATCATCAACTTGACGAACAACAACCTTACAAGTGATCTAGTCTTCGATGACGTTGCAGCTGCTGTTCTGAAGAAGAAAATCGGCGCAAGAACAAGGAAGACAGACAAGGAAATCTGCAACAAGCAGAGGCCTTAACGGTGATGAGAGGAAGATCAACAGAACGTGGCCAAAGTAGCAGTCACAATCATGGTAGATCAAAGTTAAGGAGTAAGAAGAATTTAAAGTGCTACAACTGCGGAAAGAAGGGTCACTTGAAGAAGGATTGTTGGAGTTTACCTAAAAACTCCAATCCTCAAGGAAATATGGCAAACACTTCAGATGATGGAGATGCTCTCTGTTGTGAAGCAGCAACAGCCATGGAAGGCAGAAAAAGATTTGCAGACATATGGCTTATGGACTCGGGAGCCACATATCACATGACCTCAAGAAGAGAATGGTTCTATAATTATGAACCTATCTCAGGAGGATCTATGTACAGCTGCAATAATCATGCCTTGGAAATTGTTGGCGTTGGAACCATCAAATTGAAGATGTATGACGGGACAACCAAAGTTGTTCGAGATGTGCGACACGTGAAAGGCTTGAAGAAAAACTTATTATCCTACGGATTGTTGGATAATAATGCAAGCAAGATTGAAACACGGAAAGGAATCATGAAGGTGTTCCATGGAGCGCTTGTGGTGATGAAAGGTGAAAAGATAGCTGCAAATTTATACATGCTGAAGGGAGAGACTTTGCTAGAAGCTGAAGCCTCTGTTGCCTCATGTAGTTCAGATTCTACCATGTTATGGCATCGGAAACTTGGACACATGTCAGAACAGGGAATGAAAGTCCTTGTGGAGCAAAAGCTACTTCCGGGTTTAACAAAGGTATCACTTCCTTTGTGTGAACATTGTATTACAAGTAAGCAGCATCGATTAAAGTTCAACACATCAAATTCTAGAGGCAAGACTGTTCTAGAATTGGTTCACTCTGATGTATGGCAAGCACCGGTTACATCCCTAGGCGGAGCAAAGTATTTTGTCTCCTTCATTGATGACTACTCTAGGAGATGTTGGGTGTATCCTATCAAGAGGAAGGCAGATGTGTTTTCAACCTTCAAAGTTTTCAAAGCGCGGGTGGAACTTGATTCTGGAAATAAGATCAAGTGTTTCAGATCAGATAATGGAGGTGAATATACAAGTGATGAATTTGATGACTTCTGCAGAAAAGAAGGCATCAAAAGACAGTTCACAACAGTATACACTCCTCAACAAAATGGAGTGGCAGAGCGGATGAACAGAACTCTGTTAGAAAGAACACGAGCAATGTTGAGAGCTGCAGGGCTAGAAAAAGCTTTCTGGGCAGAAGCAGTCAATACCGCCTGTTATTTGGTGAATCGGGCTCCATCAACTGCAATTGAGTTGAAGACACCGATGGAAATGTGGACTGGTAAACCAGTTGATTATTCAAACCTCCATATATTTGGAAGTATTGTGTACGTGATGCACAATGCCCAAGAAATTTCAAAGTTGGATCCAAAATCCAGAAAATGTAAATTCTTGGGGTATGCTGATGGAGTAAAGGGGTATCGCTTGTGGGATCCCACTGCCCGCAAAGTGATTATCAGCAGGGATGTTATCTTTGTAGAAGATAAGCTACAAAGAAAAGAAGAAGATGATAGCACTGATAAAGAAAAGCCAGAGACTACACAGATACATGTTGAAAATGAGTTTGAACAGAGAGATTGTTCTGAAGCAGAACCAGAGCTCGAGGAACCAGAACCAGAGAATTTTGAAGCTCCAACAACTCGTCAATCAGATCGTGTGAGAAGACGCCCCAATTGGCACTCAGATTATGTTATAGAAGGTAATGTTGCATACTGCCTTTTAACGAAGGACGGTGAGCCATCATCATTCGAGGAGGCAATGAACAACTCAGATGCTTCACAGTGGATGGCAGCAATGCAAGAAAAAATCGAAGCCCTTCATAAAAATAATACATGGGAACTTGTGCCACTACCACAAGGAAGGAAGCCAATTGGTAACAAATGGGTCTTCAAAATCAAGAGAAATGGTGACGATCAAGTGGAGAGGTATCGGGCAAGACTGGTGGTCAAAGGATATGCTCAGAAAGAAGGTATTGATTTCAATGAAATCTTTTCTCCTGTGGTTAGACTAACAACGGTTCGAGTTGTCCTGGCAATGTGTGCTACATTGAATTTACATCTAGAGCAGCTAGATGTTAAAACAGCTTTTCTTCATGGAGATCTTGAAGAAGAGATTTACATGCTCCAGCCTGAAGGTTTTGAAGAAAAAGAAAAGAAGAACTTGGTTTGCAGGTTGAACAAATCTCTGTACGGTTTAAAGCAGGCGCCGAGGTGTTGGTACAAGAGATTTGACTCCTTCATCATGAGCCTTGGATACAACAGACTTAATGCAGACCCTTGTGCTTACTTCAAGAGGTTTGGTGAAAACGACATTGTTATATTGCTGTTGTATGTAGATGACATGTTGGTTGCAGGCCCCAACAAAGATCATATTGAAGAATTAAAGGCACGACTAGCTAGGGAATTTGAAATGAAGGACTTGGGACCAGCAAACAAGATTCTAGGGATGCAAATTCACCGAGACAGAAGTAGTAGGAAGATTTGGCTTTCACAAAAGAATTACTTGAAAAAGATCTTGACACGATTCAGCATGCAAGATTGTAAGCCAATTTATACCCCTCTTCCTATTAACTTTAAATTATCCTCCAGTATGAGTCCTAGCAGTGAAGAAGAGAGGATGGAGATGTCTCGAGTACCGTATGCATCAGCAGTGGGAAGTTTAATGTTCGCTATGATTTGTACAAGACCAGACATTGCACAAGCAGTGGGAGTGGTTAGTCGGTACATGGCGAATCCAGGCAGAGAGCATTGGAATGCTGTGAAAAGGATCCTGAGATACATCAAAGGGACCTTAAATGTTGCATTATGTTACGGAGGATCAGATTTTCTTATCAGCGGGTATGTCGATTCTGACTATGCAGAAGATTTGGATAAAAGCAAATCTACAACAGGGTATGTGTTTACACTTGCTGGTGGAGCTGTAAGCTGGGTTTCAAAACTGCAATCGGTTGTGGCTACGTCAACAACGGAGGCAGAATATGTAGCAGCTACGCAAGCCAGTAAAGAAGCAATATGGTTGAAAATGCTATTGGAGGAGCTCGGGCATAAACAAGAGAATGTCTCTTTGTTTTGTGACAGTCAGAGCGCCTTGCATCTTGCAAGGAATCCTGCTTTTCACTCAAGAACAAAACACATTCGGGTCCAATACCACTTCATTCGTGAGAAAGTGGAAGAAGGGACGATAGATATGCAGAAGATCCATACCGATGACAACATAGCAGATTTCATGACAAAAGCAATCAACACTGATAAGTTTACTTGGTGTCGATCCTCTTGTGGCTTGTTAGAGACGTAAGCAACATGGAAAGTACGAGGTAGAAAGAATGGTGTGAAGATATGATTGTTCCAATCAAATCTTCAAGTGGGAGATTGTAGAAAGTCAAGCAATGTGGTGGCAGCCAAAATTGAAAATGGGAAATTTCAATTTTGGCAGGTGCAGCCAAGATTGAAAAATGGCATGGGAAAATCACAATTTTGGTCCCTAAACTTTAGGTTATTTATAAGTTAGTCCCTAAAGCTCAACTATAAATAGCCTAGCCATTTGCCATTCTTACACATCCCAAATCATTCTAACATCCTCCCAATACTAGAGAAATTAGAGAGTTTTCATAGAGTTGTTTTCTCCTTTCTTATCAAGAGAGAATTGTCATTGTTTTCTCCTTGTTAGATTGAGAGAAGTTGTAATTCCTATTTTCTCATAGTGAAATTCTTCTACCTTTGTCCGTGGTTTTTACCCTATATTATTTAGGGGTTTTCCACGTAAAATCTGTGTCTCCTTTATCTTCATTGTTATTTTCTCAAATTATCAGTTGCGTTTTTGCTCTATCCGACGATCGTATTCCGCAACATTAAATTGATAGTGAGGGGTTGTATTCAAATTGACAAATAGTTAGCAATGATTATGCACGGAGGGACATTTGGCCAAGTGCTAAACATATGCGTGGGACAAATGGGCGAGGTGTCAAATATATATAGGTAAGTTAATGTTTCAAGAATTAAATAATTTTTCATGTTTGAAGAATTAAATGATTTGTTTTAACCAACGAGATCAGTCCAAGTAATAAGTAGCTCGATATTGTTTAAGTAAATTTTAAGTTCGAAATTTTGTATATACAAAAAAAAATTATTCGAAAACTTTTAAAATTAGATATACAATACAGATTAATCTATATAAATCAAAGCATGTCCTTTCGTTTGATGCGTTGAAGATTTGAAGTACGTTGCGTAAAATTCAATGAACGACTTTTTAAGCCGCTACTAAACTTGTAGTTCACAATGCTACGTACTAGCCAGGGGTAACTTCATATTCGTGACTAGAGGTGTGAACAATTCGAATGGATTTTTTTTTTAATTTGAGTTATTTACGTCAATTCGAATGATTCATAAAATTTTCAAGTTCGAGTGAAAAACATAATTTTACAGTTTTACAATTTAGTTCATGATTATCTATTTTCTTCAATTTATCATTCATTTTAAGTTCATTTTGACTAAATTTGTAACACCCTAGACCAGTACAGATGACCTGACCTGATCCAAGGAGTCACATTCGAGTCACAAGAGTGATCAACAAATAAAAATCCACATAAATTAAGTTTTTGTAAAAAAATATTCGAAACTGCAAAACCATTTCCTTCATAAAACAAGTTTAACCGAAAACATTATTTTAGAAACTAATTAACAAAATTAAGTTTCAGACTCAAATATGAATACAATATGTAGCCTACATATGTACCGTATGTACCGTACTTCTCAAACAACGTAGTTGGAGCTCTCAGTACTAATGTCGATGTCCCGTAACCTAATAACATGCGGTGATGATAATTGTGTGAGCTTGAGAGCTCAATAATACAAAACTACCTACAGATATTATAATCAAACAAGCAGATATATAGGTTAAGAATAAATCTAATATGATTAATCATGACATCAACATGTTAAACAACATGGTTCATAAAAGCATCCTAAACAAGACAATATCACATACATATTTCTTATTCAATAAATTATTCAAGACTACCCATCAAGAAATGTACCAAAGCGTGGTAAATGAATCACGTATATATGTGTATTGTGTAGTATATAATAACGTAGGACGCATGCTTACCTCGATCGGAACAAAATGTCGACACTAGTGTGCTACGACTATATAACAGAATGCCGAAACTAGTGTGCTACGACGAATCGTAATCGTCCAAATAATTAGATGTCGATGCTAGTACTGCATTACGACTGAATCGCTGGATGTCGGCACTATTGCGCTACAACTAGTATCGTAACCACGTAAATACGTATACAAAAACGGTTGGCACTAACGTGCTACAACTAACATCTATAACGGTAAAGTCCCAAGGACTTTCCAAACATGTATACGAGTACAAGTAAAATACATGACATCATCTAATGACATAAAACAAGTATGTGGTTACTTACCACAATTTAGCAAGTATCATGTAAACTTACTGAGTCTCTTGCTTATACCTAAACTCAAGTAGGTACAAACCAAACATATATAGATATTAACGATTCATTACCAACTTCATCCGTTGTCCATCTAGGAATAACATTAGGAGTCGTCTCCTTGTCAGGGGCGGAACTATGTGGGGGTGGAGAAGGGCAATCGCCCCTACTCCCGAAGAATTTTTTTTTTTTACATTTGTCTCTCTATTTAATTTCTTTAAAAAAAATAATTTATTTATGAATTTATCCCTCTACTTTTAAACATTTATAATTTGCCCCGTCAACTCCATATTCTGGTTCCGTCCCTGCTCCTTGTGTTGTGTTTTCTTAGTCTTGAATCATATTCGAGAGTAGTTCAGTATAGTAGTCAAGCTTAACGAGTCATAAGCCATTTCGGGAAATCAATAATCAAGGGTACTTCGATAAATACAAGAAAAGGGTACACTGAACCTCTAACATTTTTAAATGAATTTCGGAATGGGAATCTCATAAACGTAGTTTGGTAATTAATGTCTCCACAAGGGCATTAGAATTCGACACATCGGGGTTATTTAAGATACTTTGGCGAGTTAGGGATATTTTAGTCATTTCAGCATAAAATGGCATTTTAGTCATTTCAACATTCATAAGCAATTTAGAAATTTAGCTTCAACGGATTAAGCCGGAAATTTGTAGGTCATCATGCCAAAAACAATTTATTGGTTCTCACAAGCCTAATCGCATGAATAATGATATACATTCACACATCAACCAATAATTCACATCCAAGCTACAACGATCAGCTTTTGATGAATATCTATGCTTCTTCTCGATCTAATATTTAAAGCCTCAACATTTTATAGATACACAACAATACGAATATACATCAATAACCGCATTTAAATTAATCATTGAACTAATTCTTATATTTAGACTCAGAAAAATAACTTACTAGGTTCTAATTTGACAAAACGAATTATGAAATCGGACTCAAAAATCCTCGAAAAAAGTAAATATCGATTAATGATCAACACATATCAACGACAACAACAGTCAGTGGTGCGATGCGGCATGATTGCACAATATGGTCCGGCCGACTCGGGTCCACTCGACTTGAGGTGACGTGTGTGTTGGCAGCCGTTGCAGGATAGTTGCGAAAAACCCCAAATTCACATAATCCACTATGGGAAATTCGATGGTGGTTTCCATCTGTGTCGATGGGCGATGAATCTTGGTGGTTTGAAACTCAAAACTCTATCTGGTCTTTCTTCCTCTCACATCGACAAACGAAAAACTCCAACGATGATGAAACAACTACCAATTAACTTGTCTCGATGAGGAAAATCTGATGGCGACAATAGTATCACAAAAGGACGGGTGGTCGACGATGAAATCAGGCTTCTCTCTCTTTTTCAAAAGTTTACACTCTAAGTACCAGACTTCATCCCATTTACATTTTAGTCACCAATTCATTAAAATTGAGCTACCTAGTCTTGAATTCTTCCAATTTAGTCCCAAATTTGAACATCCAAAAACCTTGATACCCAATCCGAATTGCTAACCCAAAAATCAATAATTACAAAATTTGAACCACATAAAATACCTATTTAGCTTCAATTCAAAGTTTTGAAAATAAATTTCTTTTTTTTTTATAATTTAATCTCTCAACTTTGTATGATTTTCCTATTCTTCAATTCATCCTTTGTTCTACGTCCATTTTAGATTAAATTTGAACCACATGTTCCTAAACAGTTGTAGAATACTTATTTAGCTTCAATTCATATTTTTGCAAATAAATTTTCTTTTTTACAATTTAATGCCTCAACTTTGTAAGATTTACACATTTCTTTGATTCCTCATTCGTTTTAAGTCCATTTGACCAAATTTAAACCACATGCTCCACTAACACCATATAATATCTATGTAACTTCAATTCATATTTTTAACAAATAATATTTTTATTCAATTTAATCTCTTAACTTTGTATTTTATTCAATTTGGTCCTACATTTGTAATTTTTTTCTTCTCATCAATTCCTCGAATCTTTTATACTCTCCTCAATAATTTATAATCAAAAGTTTATTCTTTAAAAGAAATATTATAAATATATTTATTTTTTAGATAAGCGTCTAAACTATTTTTCGGCTAAAATAAGTACCTAACATTTCATTATGTGACCATTTTAAGATCACTCTGTCAAAGGTCATTAAAAAATAACGTTATCCAATTGAAATGGGACACGTGACTTATTTCTTAAATTTTAAAAATAATAACAAAATCTTCCATTTTCTTTATAAAAATACCTCAGAATTTATAAAATCTCAAAACAACCCTAAATCTCTAATCTCAAATTTTCTCTCCCTCAACCTCCGATTCACCACCGTCAACCACCCTTCTGTT
This sequence comes from Hibiscus trionum, assembly GCA_030270665.1. Taxonomy (NCBI): domain Eukaryota; kingdom Viridiplantae; phylum Streptophyta; class Magnoliopsida; order Malvales; family Malvaceae; genus Hibiscus; species Hibiscus trionum. The sequence goes on from BSYR01000016.1 coordinate 7,337,084, forward strand.
CGTCGAAACCCACGACGATTAAGCCAAATTAAAGGAACACACATTGCCCAAATACTTTAGGCATCTATCTGAAATAATAATAATTTAAATATTTGGTTAAGTAAATTTTTTAAGTCGACCTTCAAATTTTTTCCATCAAATTCCACCACTATTTATGATGTTTAATGACATCGACACTCTTTTCTTTTCTTTCATGTGTGTATATAGCTGTTAAAAGTTTTGAGAAAATAATTATAGTGAGGATTTATCCCCATGTATAGGAGGAAATATGAGTACAAAATAAATAAAAGCGCTTAAAATGCGAATGGGGAATTGCCAAAACATTTAAATGTCCACCGATCCAAGTTACTGGAGACGATGAAAATTCGATTTCCCTCTGGATGAAAAAGTATTCCATATATTTAAGCAATTGCATCTCATTCTCATATTTGAATACATGTTAAAGGCAAACGTCATAAATATTTGAAAATATAAAAACTCCTCGAATGTAAAATACTGGCTACAAAGTTTAAAGGGCATCTTTAGTTTTATTTTTAAAATATATAGAACCCACAAAAACTAAAAAAAAATCATATTAATTTTAGACCATTTGATAAGTGCAAATTTCTGGAAATCATTCTCTCTTTTTTTTCAATCTCGTTTTCAACTTTTAGTGTTGGTCATTAATTTACATTTATGTAATGGTCCAACTAAAAATTCTACATTGTATTGTGTAATGAAATATGATCCACTAACATGGTGTAAAACTCACTTAATTTTACACTAATCTTATATTTTTCTCAAAAATCTCCTTATTTTCAATTTTTCATCTCATCCATTTATTCCACTCATCCAATGGCCATAGATTAGTGTAAAACTAAATGAGAGGATCCTGCCATGTAAAAATTTAAAATTTTACACTTTTTTCGAACCATTAGATGAAAATAGATGGATAGTTGAGATTAATAGTAGGAAATGATAAAATTATCACATGAAAAAAAATAATCTTTAACCATTTATTACTGTGTAAAAGTAATTGAATTTTACATAATATGAGTGGATTCTAATATATATATATATATATATATATATATATATATATATATATATGGAATCCAGTTACACCGTAAAACTCAACTAGTTTTACACTAATCCATGACCATTGAATGAGTGAAATGGATGAATGAGATTAGAAGTACGATATGAGAAAATTATCACTTGAAAAAAAAAGAGTAAAGAGTTAATCTCATCCATCCATTTTACCCATCTAATGACGATGAATTAGTGTAAAACTAGTTGAATTTTACATAGTGTAATATATATGTGTGTGTGTATGTGTGGATGAATTAAATAGATGGATGAGATTAACTCATTTTTTTTCAAGTGATAATCTTCGTATATCCTATTGTTATCATTTCATCCATCTAACGATCTAAAAAACTTGTAAAACTTAAAAATTCTTACATTGTGTAAATGAATTATATCCCCCCCTATATATATATATATTACTTTTACACTGATTCGTGACCATTGAATGGGTGAAATGGATAGATGAGATTAAAAGCTCCTCTTTTTTCTCCTTAAAAATTTCCTTATTTTCAACTTTTAATCTCACTCATCAATTTCGCCCATCCAATGACCATGAATTAGTGTAAAACTAGTTGAGTTTTACATAGTGCAAATATATATATATATATATATATATATATATATAGAGAGAGAGAGAGAGAGAGAGAGAGGTGTTTGTTTCCATTGTCCTGAAGACTTGAAGGGGAATGGCAGTACTACAATGAACATAAAAAATGTAATGGAATAAAAAAAAATCCAACCTGCTGGATTCGAACCAGCGACCAACTATATTGTCTTATGCTAGGCCAATACCACACCAGCATTTGGAAAAACACATGACTAGGCACGTAACAACTTAGTATTGACCAACCATATCGCGGTGTTCTGCTAATAGATAAGACTTTGTTTTCCTTCTCAGATCATAAATTCAAAGTTTAGGGACGGAATGGGATTTCATGTACCTGGGCTGTAAAGTGGGCTAAGGGTGAAGAGATAGAAGACCAAACCAGTGATAGGCTTTAGCTCGCAGCTTGTGGGCGCAACTTATTAGCAACATAGAGCAAATGACTGATATTTGATGGAGGATAGTTTTGGAGTAGCTTAAGATTAGAAGTGAAATCCCCAGCGAGCAAGCGCTGACGAACTAGAATCAGCATCGCACAGCATACCCGAAGCAATGTCTCCTGCAAAGACATGTATGTTTGTTTTAGAAGAACTTGTAAAAATCCCCTATGCTACTTGAATTCAATTATGAGTGCTGGGTACGAGTATGTGTCCAACACATAAATATTTATTTTTTCTAAATGTTTAAACATACTTTTGAGGGGCATTTCCCCATACTATTATTCCAGAAACGCATCAAAGAGTATCGGATATGGAACTTCAAGAAAAATGAGGACTCAAAGCTATATAGACATCCCCAAGCTTCAGTAATCATTTGTATTTGATCAATGGAACTTTAAATCAATGCCAAATAAATGGAGAAAGTGAAGAATCCGAAGCTTCAGTAATCATGTGTATTTGATCAATGGAACTTTAAATCAACTCCAAACAAGCAGAAAAAGTGAAGAATCCAATCACAGAATTAGGGACAATTTGGATCGCATCAGCCAGACAACATTTGATCAAAATTGCAAAGACGACTAGAACCATTTATCATGCAAATAAGGTTCGAGAGAAAATCAAGGGGGGGGGGGGGGGGGGTGGTAAAAATTGCAATCATACCAGAGGACCTTCAAGATCACTTAAAAGTGTGTCCCAGATACGAAGGCTATCCGCAAAATTGAATTCTTGTGTCAAGAGCAGAGTAATCCACCTAAATGCATAAAACTGGGGGTTGACCTGTGATATTTATGCACAGCAGTTAACATTAGACTGAAATAATTGCCATGGCAAGAAATGAAAAGGAATAAGGGGGCTGGAATTACAGAGTAGTGGGGGCTTAGGAGGGTAAAGGAGACACTTGCACTCACAAGGTAGATTCAGCTTAAAAGAAAAAACATAATAAGGCTCAGTCATAGCCTAATCAAGCTCGAGCTACTGAACCAGTTGAATTCAAGTATCTTAATGCTAGACTCAAATAGCTCGCAAGCCTAATCAAGCTTTTCTAATTTAATATGTACTACTATTTCTAATTAATATTGAAAAATCTAAATTCTAACTATAGCTTAACTATAAATAATCGAGTTTGAAGTCAAAGCATAGGATCAAACTTGTTTTTAACTAGATAAACACGATAAATTGAGCAAATTTGAGCAATTCAATTTTTATTTCGAATTGAGCTCAAGCTTTAAGCGTGAAACTTGATTAAGCTCAAGCCAAAATTTGAGTTCTGAGTTTCAAGTCGAGCTTTTAGAGCTCAAATTGGCTCAATTGCACCCCTAGGTGGGGTTGGTGTAAGAGGAAAGCATGAGCCAGATATAGAAGATGACAAGAAAGATATCAAAAGATAGCACCTAAACAATACAATAAGATGTTTGAATCGAGCAATGATATCTTACTTTAGTTGTGATCTCTAGATGACGCCAAAGCTCTTCATCATGTTCTTTCAGAAATTGTGACAACCGAGTAATTGTGGCACGAATTCCCACAATGCTGTTGTCAAGTTGCTTGCAGAAATGATCACGGAATCCACTTAGTAACTCAACAAAACAAAAGAATGAGTCAGCTTCAGCAGCAGCCTGCAAGAGTTCAATACGGAAAATGATGAAAGAAAAGAATAAAGCATAGCATAACATTAATCTCAGCCATATTGATCATAATGATGGAGTTACTTTTATCATAGTTGTTAACCATGTAATTAGTTACGTGTGAAGTCAAGGATTGTGTCATATAACTATAATTATTATTATTAGGAGATTATATTTATTACTATTTTATATTCTTAGAAGTCTTTCTTTAGTAGGATCGCTTGCTTAGTAAGTCTTCTATTCGAATAAGGTATGTAATCTCTATTTAAAGAGGCTGATTTGCATCAATAAAGTTTTAAGTCAGAATTTAAAAAAACCTACGAGATTTAAGGTTCTCTCTAATGAGTCTAAAGTATGGAATTCCCTTCAACGAGTTCTATTTGATAACCATAGGTCATAATCATGGAAGAAATAGAAATAAGGGAAAGAGCCCTGTGAAACATTGATCGGTGACTTGATCCATTAGTCAGGACCATAACATAATTGATTTGTGGTTATCTGTTGACATATATACTCTAATAATTTTGGAGTATACAAAAAATTATGGCCTGTATGCGTAAGTTGATGTTATTCGGATTCAAATATGAGTGTCACATGCAAATATGTATCTGAAATGGGTATGCTCAATTTTTAAATATTTTTTCATGTAGTATTTGTATAGTCCTTGTAGGGTCATATCTCCCAAGTCCAAACCCACATCTCTATATGGGTCAAATATAGGTATTTCAAGAAGAATAAAGAGTCGAAGCAATACAGGTGTCAACTAAGTAAAAGAAAAAATGATAAAGAAAAACAAGTTTTGTTTTCTACGAGCTCCACATCCATTTGAAAAATTTCTTCATCACATCATTTCAGGTTGCTTGAGACTAAAAAAAAATGGGAGTTCATGGCAATGGTGTTGCAGATAGAAATGGGCAAGCCAGGTTTGACAAGAACACCAGTCGACAAACAAAATGTAGATCTCAAAGCTGAAGAAAGAGGAAGGTTCAGGAAGTAGAAAACACTTTTTTGGTTGCACCAACAAGTTTGACATGGAGAAAAACATTAAAACAAATAGTAAAGAATGGATAGGAAAGATAATGAGATCTTTACCGCCATTTCTTCATCGGGATCATTTCTGAATACATAAAATAGAGGTGCCAAGATTTCATTCATCCCTTGAACATATCTTATACCTGGATTTAACTTGGCAAATACAATTAATATGTCTTTCAATGCATCCTGGATGAGCAAGGTACATATAAGTCAGAAATGGCTTTGTTTCATATCAAAACTTGAGTCCAAAGGGTGAGTGAAACAACAAAATCATAACAAAGAAAATGCATACCTGGTTAGACTTTGCAAGGTGCGAGTCTCCAGAAAAGAAGTCCATGTCTGGATGAGTGCGTTTCACATCTCGGTCAATCTGTTCTACAATTTCCGAGTCCTAGAAATACCCCCCCCCACACACACACACGCAAAAAAAAAAAGAGTCAGTAAGTCATTATCTAGAACTTAAAAAGAAGACATTTCAAAAAATTGGTCTCATCAACAAGATGACTAACATCACAAGAAAACCAAGCAAACAAATGGGGGGGACCTCTTCCCAAATGCTTGCTAACTCAGGAAAACTTTACGTAGTTGAGAATACAAAATAAATGACAGATTCAATTAATAATTGAAAAATCAGAACTCTCCGCCACCACTTTCATGTATACACTGGTATACAAATACAGTAGTAAACTAGTAATACTCAGCTCATGTACTATCAACAAAGTATTGACCAAAAACTAGTCTAGGAGCATGAATTGTTTTCCCCTCATCCAACTTCAGTTAGGACATTTATCAATAAGAAATTTTAGATACTCTTCTTGTTTTTTCCTACTATAATGCTATATAACACTAACAAGTAACAATTATAAATGCCAAATATTAAGATCTAAAAATAACAGAGGTAATCAGATAATCCAATATAAAACAGATGATTATTCTTAGTAAATTAAAGCTAAAGATAATGTATGGGATAGATATTGCAATGCTTACAGCAACAAGATTTTGCAAACTACCTCTGAAATAACGAGTATGAAGGCCGCAAGAAATTATTCTATCTTTTAATTACAATGCAGTAGATTTTACATCAAAGTGTAGTACCCCTTCAATGTGTTTTCACTTATGTCTATAGAGTTGTTATCCCTCTCTCTATATCCTTAATGTCAACTAAGCACTAGAAGTCAGGCTCCAATAAAAAAAATGAACTAAATTGATGGGAGGTAGCACAACAAAGCGTTCACAATCCTTATTTAAAGCATTCAACATAAAAGAAAATACCGCAGATGAAGTACAGTTCCAATAACTAATATTCAAAAGAGCCTAAGGATATACCTGAAAGAATTGATTCCAGATGCTGCTTTCTCCAAGGCTTAAAGGATGCTCTCCACGAGTCACCTGTGATCTCGACAGCAGACCACTGCTTTCAGATTTTGAATGATCATTGTCATGAACAGAAGACTTCTCCAACTTCCTTGTAATTTCTGTCTAACTAACCACAGAACATTCAAAAACCCGAAACTCTCACAGAAACAGAGAGAAAGAGATGAAACACACAAGATAACCTTATAAATGCTGTTAAAATTTTACCATGGCATTAACCAAAGGAACTTGTAATATCACACTTACTTCCCCATAATTGCAGTTTTGACGTATATGGACTCATATATTACACTATTTTAACATGCAAAAGGTAAAGGAAACACTTACAGGATTCATCAACAGCTCTTCTTTAAATTGCTTATACTCGGACCTTTTCTTAGCTAACTCAGACGACCACTGCGCACGATCCGGTGGTAGATACCCTAATAACAACTGCCAAAGCAATCAAACAACCCCTGCCTCAGTATTAATCCGGGGAAAAAAGGAAAAGCGAATTTCTATGCATCGGAATTGACAATTTACTCGATTCAGATACTAGAAATATCGGAATTTCAACAATTTTCACATTTCTCAGCAACCAAACAGCAAACAGAGAGAGACACCACCTTCCACACTGTAGACCTGATTCCTGCACCGTCAGGAATCCCCTGCGACGCAATCCGACGCAATTCGCGTAAATTTACTACCTTCTTTGACAACTGACACAAAGAAGATAAGAATTAAAAAGAAAGAAGAAAATCGGTAAAAAAAATGGAGAATAAATTAAAAAACCTCGGTTAAAAGCTGAGCCTGGCGAGAGATATCATCTGGAGAAACGCCGGAAGAGCTAGCGTTCTGGTCATTATCATTGCTGTTATCGTTACTATTTTTATCAACTTGATCTCTGAGTTCAGATTTGGGGGAAGTAACAGTGGACTGAGGACTCGAGGCTGCAGCGGGAGGAGGCACGGGAACCGGAGGCTGAAAAATTGGCTCGGAGGCGGCGGCGGCGGAGGTAGTGGGGGAAGGGGAGTGACGGTGAAGGCGGTCGTCGTCGCTGAGAGTTGTGGACCACAGCGAACTGTTGAGCCAATCAGGTATTCGATCCTTCCCCATTTCAAGATTGGAATCGAGACTTGTTCATTTCAGAAATATGAATAATTTTAAGAATTTTTTGGGAAAGAAATTGAATTCGATTAGATCGACGAATGCTTGAAGGACTGTTTTCGGAGTCGAAGAATTCGAATTTTTATTTATTTTCTTATTTTTCTCGTTTCCTTTTTTTTTTGTAAAATGACATGTGTCACCGGCAGAGTTATTGTATATTATGGTATTGGTACGGTACTAATCAAAATATTACAAAAATATGAAATATAAAATGTTACTCACCAATTAAATGTGACAAATATAGATACTTGGAGTTCAGTTTTGATACTTGATCATCAACCTAAAATATTATTAATAAAGGTAACATTTTAGGTTGGTGGGTAACATTTTAAGTTTCATATTTTGTATCGTTCCAGTTGGTGCCACACTATGGTCGTACCGTAATCTTGTTATACGTTAAACTCCCGTAAAATGAAAAGTAGAGTTACAAACGAAGACAAAGGATGTCAGGCTTGTAATTGAGACGAGACAGATCGTGATCTATTTGATACTGACTCGGTTAAAGTTCAATCAACACTTGATTTGATTGAACCCGATTTTTAGTTTGACTCGAATTTTTAACGAGCTGAGTCGAACTACTTGATACCCAACTCGAAAAGGTTGTGAGGTACTCGAAAATATAATATATTAAAATTTTAATTTTTTAAATAAAGTGTACTAAACTACACGTTGTTGGATAATAATAATAATAATAATAATAATAATAATAATAATAATAATAATAATAATAATAATAATAATAATATGAAAAAATCATACATGCATTTTAAAAATAAAATTAACCAATGAAAAAAATTAAAACCTAAAATTAATCACTAAGTTTTATCAAAATGATTAAAATTAATTAAACACCACATTTATGGGCTAGTTTTTTAATCAATTATATAAATTAATGACCTAATCACTAGAAACCTAAACCTAATGGCTTAATTGAATTAACTTATTAAACTTAAGACCTAATTAAGCTAAATCAAAACCTAAAAACATAAATCACAAACTTAATTAAAATAATTTTAAAATTAAAGGTCAAATTTCAACTAAATTAATTTAAATTAAGACTTAATTGAATAAATTAAAACTTAAAAGTAAAAATTTGAGATTTAAATGAAAAACGTCTAAACTCATAAGGGCTAAAGAAATTAACTCCCCCTAACCTAAAAGAACACGCATGTTCCAACTTCTAAGTATTTGAGTTGGAGTATTTGTTTTAGATCTAAGATTTTTATGAAATAATCTTTTATTATTATTATTATTATTATTATTATTATTATTATTAATTAATTAATTAATTAATTAAATAGTTGGTTGTAAAAGTGATACAAGGGCGTTGTTGAAGAAATCAACTTTCCTCGTTCATGCACGGATCTAGGATAATAGCACGTATTTTCTCTGCAATAGAAACAAACATAGATTTTTATATAGGTGGCAAAAATAAAGAAAATAAGAAAATAAATCAGAAATGAGAAAAAAAGAAGAAAATTGCTGAAATAATTTAAGGATGAAAATGATATCTTCAAACATTCAACAATAGCAGCAACGTTCTTGGACTTGATACGTTGAACTCGAAAGAACCTGCATAATCTGTTATGCAAACCCGAATCGAATATGTTCTTCGTAGTCGATAGATGAATAAACTCCAAGGAAGAACTCGAACAATCTATTGAACGAACCCGAACCTTATCTTGAATTTATTCGAATAAGTACTTGGACCCGTCAATTATCTAACAATTGGGAACCCGAAGTATCAAGGAAAATAGTTCTAAAAAGAACCATAATTGAGAGAAACTCTCACAAAGAAGTTTTTTTTTTTATAATCTGAATCGGTGTTACAAATGAAAAATGCATTACATATTTATAGTGAATGAAAATAAAAAAAAAATAAAAAAAAATAAAAAAAAATAAAACAAACAAACAGCCGTGTATTTGCACTTGAGTGGGCAGCAACTTTACTCAGCAAAAATGCATAATTTGAGCTGGCCATTTGATTTATTAAATTCATTCCCCACGTGGTGGTGATCTCCATTTCCAGCCGTGAGCTTTTGTGCTAGTGAGCAACAATTTGAAGTGTTTTGCTGGCAGCATTTGAGAAGCTGTAAAGAGGGCTGCATTACATGTGAATTGAATTTTAAATTCGGCAAGTGGGTTCCATTCCTTGGTTGGCCGTGCAATTAAGACTTGAGTGGGCAGCAGCAAATGCAAATAAACATATTAAAATGTGCTGATCAATTTAAATATTCAATGGACAGTTGGAAGCATGGGCTGGAATTTATTTCTTCTTTCCAGCCGTGTATGTTGAGCTGGGCGGCAATTGGGATGCTTGCTCGCTAATCACGTGAAGTGGGCCATTTTAATATTCAAATGGCAGCATGTGAGATAAGTGGGAATTGGCACATGTTGTGCTGCTTTTAACGTGGAGAAAAAGCTGGTGATCCAATTCTGCCGCACATTCTTGAAAAAGGGGCTGCACCATTCGGTTATTCTATGCCTTTACACAGACATCATTCGATCACATACATGCACACAACACTACACACATAAAAATAAACATATTAAAAGGAGATACAATATAAATTATATTATACTAACACAAAACATTGTTAACATATATTATTTAAACATCCGTAATAAATAATATAACTTAAATAAGTCACATATCAGCATTCAACAGATTAAAAGTCTTATTGTCTAAGGCACAAGTATTATCGAATGATTCAGAAATATTAGCACAAATAAGGAACAGAGCTTCCCTGAAACGTTGCGCCCTAGATCGCGTAATTGGTCCTAACGGTAAGACCTCCGGATCAGCAACAAGTGCTGGTGATGACGTGCTCACATCATCCCCCCCTTCTTGAAAAGGATTTGTCCTCAAATCTGTAAAATCATCATAAGGGGTTAAGTCAGAAACATTAAATGTGGCACTCACATTGTATTCTCCAGGTAGATCTAACTTGTAGGCGTTGTCATTCACTTTCTCCAACACCTGAAAAGGACCATCTCCTCGCGGTAACAGCTTCGACCGCCTTTGGGCTGGAAATCTTTCCTTTCGGAAATGAACCCAAACCCAGTCTCCAACTTTGAAGGTGACTCGCTTTCTTCCCTTATTCGCTTGCTTTTCATATTGCTGAGTCCTTCGCTCAAGATTCTCCTTCACTTGCTGATGCAATTTCTTGACATATTCTGCTTTCGCTTGACCGTCCCTGTTCGTCACCTGTTCTTGTGGCAAAGGTAACAAATCTAGAGGCGTAATGGGGTTAAAACCATAAACTACCTCAAATGGTGACATCTTAGTAGCAGAATGATTAGCACGATTATATGCAAATTCAACATGTGGCAAACAATCCTCCCAAGTCTTAATATTCTTTTTAATGATGGAACGAAGTAGAGTAGATAAAACCCTGTTAACAACCTCAGTTTGTCCATCAGTTTGGGGATGACAAGTAGTAGAAAACATGAGTTTCGTACCTAATTTGCTCCAAAGAGTCCTCCAGAAGTGACTCAAAAACTTCACATCCCTGTCAGAAACAATCGACCTAGGAATACCATGTAAACGTACAATATCCCTAAAGAATAAGTTAGCCACATTAACAGCATCATCAGTCTTATGGCAAGCAATAAAATGTGCCATTTTCGAGAACCTGTCAACCACAACAAATACACTATCTCTACCATTTCTAGTTCGAGGCAATCCCAAAACAAAATCCATCGAAATATCAGTCCAAGGGGAATCAGGAATAGGTAGAGGTAAGTACATACCATGTGGGGAAACCTTCGACTTTGCCTTCCTACATGTCACACAACGTTCACAATATCTTTCAACGTCCCTGCGCATCTTTGGCCAAAACAGATGCTCTTTCAGTGTATGTAACGTTTTAGTGACACCAAAATGACCCATTAAACCACCTTCATGTGCCTCACGAATCAAAATATCACGCATCGAACCCTGTGGAATGCAAATCCTGTTTTCCTTGAAAAGATAGCCATCATGCCTGTAAAACTTTCCATCTGCACCTTTTGAACAAGCATTAAACTTATCTCCAAAATCAGGATCATCAGGGTATAAATCACGAATATATGCAAAACCAATAAGATGTGAATCAAGATAACTCAAAAGTGCATACCTACGTGATAATGCATCAGCAACAACATTTTCTTTCCCTTTCTTGTAACGAATTACATAAGGAAAAGATTCTAAGAATTCAACCCACTTAGCATGTCGTTTATTCAATTTATGCTGACCTGTGATGTAACGTAAAGCCTCGTGGTCGGTGTGGATCACAAACTCCTTAGGCAACAAATAGTGCTGCCATGTCTCCAATGCCCGAATTAGTGCATACATTTCTTTATTATAGATTGGATAATTTAATGTAGCTCCACTCAATTTCTCGCTAAAGTAAGCTACGGGCCTCTTTTCTTGCATCAAAACAGCGCCTATACCAATTCTAGAAGCATCACATTCGATTTCAAACATTTTATCAAAATCAGGTAATGCTAATACAGGTGCCCTAGTCAGAAAATCTTTAATTTTCAGAAAGGCATCTTCTTGTTCTTCACCCCATGAGAAGACTGAATTCTTCTTTATAATCCCGGTTAAGGGGGCGGTAATAGAACTGAAGTTAGGAACAAACCGTCGATAAAAACTCGCTAATCCATGGAACGATCTAACTTGAGTAATCGATGTCGGTCGTGACCATTCCTGAATTGCCTTTATCTTCTCAGGATCAACTTCAACTCCCTGAGAACTAACAATGTAACCAAGAAATGTGAGTTTGTTAGTACAAAATACACACTTCTACATGTTACCAAACAATCTTTCTTCTCGTAAAACCTGCAAAACAACTCGCAAATGTCCTACATGATCCTGTAAAGACTTGCTATAGACCAAGATATCGTCAAAGTATACAACACAGAATTTACCAATGAAAGATCGCAGAACATGATTCATCAAACGCATAAAAGTACTAGGTGCATTAGTTAAACCAAAAGGCATTACTAACCATTCGTACAAACCTAGCTTTGTCTTGAAGGTTGTTTTCCACTCATCGCCTTCTCGCATGCGAATCTGGTGATAACCGCTCCTCAAGTCAATTTTGGAGAAGATGACGGCTCCGCAAAGCTCGTCCAACATGTCATCAAGTCTTGGAATGGGATGACGATACTTAATAGTGATTTGGTTCACAGCTCGACAATCTACGCACATCCTCCAAGAACCATCTTTCTTCGGTACTAACAGCACCGGAACAGCACACAGACTCAAACTCTCTCGAATGTAACCCTTGTCCATCAACTCAGTAATTTGCCTTTGAAGCTCTTTCGTTTCTTCAGGGTTGGTTCGATAAGCTGGCCGATTCGGAATAGTAGCACCTGGAATGAAATCAATCTGGTGCTCAATGCCACGAAGAGGTGGCAATCCCTTCGGTGTTTCAGCTGGAAACACATCTTCAAACTCCTGCAAAAGTGTCAAAATTGGTGACGGTAGATCAGTAGGAAAATCTGTCAATAAACAATAATCTTTAAACATTAAAATAAGAACAGATTGTTGAGAGGAAAGACATTTCCTGATTTCGCTACTGCTTGCATACACAGACATCTTCTTCTTCTCCTTTGCAGTCTCTTTACTCTTTTTCAAGCTTGCTTGATCTTCAAACACTTGACTCGGTGCCAAAGGAGCCAAAGTAATCTTCTTACCTGCATGCATAAAAGAGTAACGATTTGTATAACCATCATGCATTACCTTCTTGTCATACTGCCAAGGGCGTCCCAAAAGAAGGTGGGTAGCATCCATTGTCACAACATCACAAAGGACCTCGTCTTTGTAGTTTCCAATTGAAAATGGTACAATAGCCTGTTTGGTCACCTTAAGCTCACCACTATCATTCAACCATTGTAACTTATATGGATGAGGGTGCTTTGTTGTTTTTAGATCTAACCTGTCAACCATCACTGAACTGGCGACGTTAGTACAACTACCGCTATCAATAATCACAACACATACCTTGTCTTGCACTTTGCAACGTGTGTGAAAGATATTCTCACGCTGTAGATCATCCGGTACCTGTTGTACATTCAGGCTTCTTTTAATAACTAAAAGTTCCATTACCTTACCAGATTCAGGAACCTCTAGGTCGGTCTCGTCTTCCTCTTCAGTAATGTCATCATGCAATTCCTCTTCGGAATCTGACTCAATCTTGCCATCATCTTTTATCAATATAACCCTCCGGTTAGGACACTGACTAGCAACATGTCCTCTTCCAAGGCACTTAAAACACTGGATATCTCGCGATCGCTCTTGTGTCACCACTTGCTGCTTGCCACGCCCATTATCAGCAACGGGAGGCTTTGGTGTGCTGGATTCGCCTTGCTCTCGAATCCGAAGTGGCGTTTGTGGTGCTTGTTTCCTGGAATTGTTAGGGGTATATAACGGATTTGAAAAAGATTTAAAGGAAGGGTTTCCTCGATTTGAAGACTTCCTGCGCTGCTGTCGTTCAATCTTTATTGCCATCTGTACCATGTCATCAACCTCGACATAAGGTTGTAACTCAACAGCATTGGCAATCTCGGTATTCAACCCTGCTAGAAAACGTGCCATGGTAGCTTCTCGATCTTCCTCGATATTCGCACGCATCATAGCCATTTCCATATCCTTAAAATAATCTTCAACACTCCTACTTCCCTGTTTCAAGTTTTGTAGTTTTTGAAACAAATCACGATGATAGTGAATAGGGATAAACCTTTTACGCATTAGTCGCTTCATCTCAGTCCATGTCGTAACTGGGTCATCACCAGTACGTCTACGGCTAAGCAATAACTGGTCCCACCATATCAAGGCATAATCAACAAATTCTGTTGCTGCTAATCGAACCTTCTTTTGTTCTGAGTAATTATAACACTCAAAAATGTGCTCCACTTTGCTTTCCCAAGCCAAATATGCATCAGGATCTGAACGTCCCTGAAAAGAAGGAATAGCAACCTTAATGTTAGTCAAATTATCGTCTACCTGTTGCACACGTCCTTGTCTAGGAGTATGTTGCCTCGGTGTCTGTTCGACTTCATTTTCGTTCAATACATCATTAACAGAGTTTGATCCTCCGTCAAACCTATCCATTCTTGATTGTATTGGTTCTAAGGCGGTAACCACTATTCGTTGCATCATTCTCTCTAAGGCTTGCATTTGAAGATTCGGTAGTTGTTGTTCATCAGAACCTGTCATTGTTAACACAAATAAAACAAACAAACAAACGGTTTATAGGTAAAAAAAAAATAGTCCTTACCAATCACACAACAAAAATCCTCACTAGTCACTCCAAAGAATTTACACTCAAGAAAATAAGGAATTAACACTCAGCACTCGTGTATCACTCGGGAGAATACTTGAATGGCTCTTTTTGTCTCCCCTTCTGTTCTCACACGCTCTGTTTGCCTTTTCCCTCGATCTCTCGTATTTAGTTCTTTAAAGGAACTGATTCCGATGTTCAGATTCTTCAAGTGTTATCAAATTGAAATAACGAGTAACGGGTGAATATTGTTAGAACAAAGATAAGGGTTATGAGAAAAGAAAAAAAATAATAAAAAAAATGAAAGTTGAGAATTTGGGCAAAAAAAAATAATAATAATAATAATATGAAATGAAAGAAAGGATGCTAAAAGAACAAGAATTTAGCAACTTACGCAGTAGAAATGCTTACCACCATCTTATCTCCGGAACAAACAAGAAAAGTTGATTTCGGGTGATTTCAAAGCATTTCAAGGTAAGATAGATACATCCTTCAACATATCAAAACCTTTCAACATTTTTTTTTGTTTTTTTTTTATTCTTCACAACTCATCACTCCTTTTTTTTTTTGAATTTTCGTATATATATATATAATTCTAAATTTTTTTTTTGACTTTTTTTTTGTCTTTTGGATAGATATATATATATATATATTTTTTTTGTCTGGTAGTGCAGAAGGTGCTAGAATCCGACCAAAGCTCTGATTACCATATGATACAAGGGTGTTGTTGAAGAAATCAACTTTCCTCGTTCATGCACGGATCTAGGATAATAGCACGTATTTTCTCTGCAATAGAAACAAACATAGATTTTTATATAGGTGGCAAAAATAAAGAAAATAAGAAAATAAATCAGAAATGAGAAAAAAAGAAGAAAATTGCTGAAATAATTTAAGGATGAAAATGATATCTTCAAACATTCAACAATAGCAGCAACGTTCTTGGACTTGATACGTTGAACTCGAAAGAACCTGCATAATCTGTTATGCAAACCCGAATCGAATATGTTCTTCGTAGTCGATAGATGAATAAACTCCAAGGAAGAACTCGAACAATCTATTGAACGAACCCGAACCTTATCTTGAATTTATTCGAATAAGTACTTGGACCCGTCAATTATCTAACAATTGGGAACCCGAAGTATCAAGGAAAATAGTTCTAAAAAGAACCATAATTGAGAGAAACTCTCACAAAGAAGTTTTTTTTTTATAATCTGAATCGGTGTTACAAATGAAAAATGCATTACATATTTATAGTGAATGAAAATAAAAAAAATAAAAAAAATAAAAAAAAATAAAACAAACAAACAGCCGTGTATTTGCACATGAGTGGGCAGCAACTTTACTCAGCAAAAATGCATAATTTGAGCTGGCCATTTGATTTATTAAATTCATTCCCCACGTGGTGGTGATCTCCATTTCCAGCCGTGAGCTTTTGTGCTAGTGAGCAGCAATTTGAAGTGTTTTGCTGGCAGCATTTGAGAAGCTGTAAAGAGGGCTGCATTACATGTGAATTGAATTTTAAATTCGGCAAGTGGGTTCCATTCCTTGGTTGGCCGTGCAATTAAGACTTGAGTGGGCAGCAGCAAATGCAAATAAACATATTAAAATGTGCTGATCAATTTAAATATTCAATGGACAGTTGGAAGCATGGGCTGGAATTTATTTCTTCTTTCCAGCCGTGTATGTTGAGCTGGGCGGCAATTGGGATGCTTGCTCGCTAATCACGTGAAGTGGGCCATTTTAATATTCAAATGGCAGCATGTGAGATAAGTGGGAATTGACACATGTTGTGCTGCTTTTAACGTGGAGAAAAAGCTGGTGATCCAATTCTGCCGCACATTCTTGAAAAAGGGGCTGCACCATTCGGTTATTCCATGCCTTCACACAGACATCATTCGATCACATACATGCACACAACACTACACACATAAAAATAAACATATTAAAAGGAGATACAATATAAATTATATTATACTAACACAAAACATTGTTAACATATATTATTTAAACATCCGTAATAAATAATATAACTTAAATAAGTCACATATCAGCATGCAACAGATTAAAAGTCTTATTGTCTAAGGCACAAGTATTATCGAATGATTCAGAAATATTAGCACAAATAAGGAACAGAGCTTCCCTGAAACGTTGCGCCCTAGATCGCGTAATTGGTCCTAACGGTAAGACCTCCGGATCAGCAACAAGTGCTGGTGATGACGTGCTCACATCAAAAAGTGCATTTGAGAGTCAAATTATAATTTTAACCTTTATTTGCTATTGTGTTTATTTATAAATTTATAATTTTTTACGAAGATATAATTATATAATTAATAATTATTTTTTAGTTTAAAAATGATACATATTTATTCATGTTAAATTTTTTAAATAAAATTTTTTAAATTTTTTATATTTTCATGGAACATGTACCCTTGTTAAAAAATATATTTATTAATAAAATATTTTTATATTTTTATAATAATTTAAGTTGATATATTTCATATATTATAACATTGAAGAATTTGAATATCATTTACATATATAGATATATAACTTACAATATCATATCTAAAATAGTCATTTACTTTCTTAAAAGTACTTTTGACAGCAATGCCAAACAATTAAATCTTATAATTAATTTTTTAAAATCTCTTTCTGACAACACTTTTAAAAATCCGTTTTCAAAAGCAATGCTAAAAGTCTTTGAGAAGGAGAAGAGAGCTTTGAAAAAGGATGAAAATCATCTGTCTCTTTTCGGTGTCCCTATTTATACCCTACGTTTAAAGTTAAGTTTAGGGTTTAGGGTTTATGGAATTTAGGGTAGGGTGTATTTTTTAGGGTATAGAGTATCGCTCTTAATTTTGTTCAATTTCTTTGATCGGTGGTCGGCAATCAATCTTAGTATTGGTTGTCGACCACCGGATCTATTATTTTTTTTTGTTTTATTTTTTAATATTTTAATAAGAATCTCTGTTTTTGTGGCACGCGTTTCCTCTGTCCTTGTGACACGTTTTTCTTTGTTTGTTGTGGTTCATTTCATTCTGTCCTTGTAACATAATTTCAGCATACCTTAGCGATCGGTTGGTGCTCGCACAAAGATCTTCACGACGCTAATCTCTAATTATGGTTTCGTCGGTGGTCTTAGAAAGATGAATTTTCATTCGGTTGATGGTTGGTTGCCGATGTAATCAGACCTGGGTAGTGGAGCAATCTGCTTGATAGCTTGTTCGCTCACCACTTCTTTTTCATCCCGTAAAAGCATCTCGTTCGGACAAAGACAAAAAAATTCAAAAAAGTTTGAGTTTTAGTATGCTAGTCACGTTTTGCACCATTGTAAGAGTTTTTTAGTGGTCTTGTCCTCTTTTTTTCTTTTGATGCATTGTATTGTCTTTTATGGTGATTAATAATATTCAGATATTATTATTTAAAATATAGTTAGATATTTTAATTTACTCAAAAATTTAACATAAACTATGTTAATAGTACATAAAATTCAATGATTAGATTGTTAAAACATTAATTGTAAAAAATTTACAAAAATATATAAACTTCACTTAATTTCACAGTGCGAGTAGATCTCTGATCTTTATTTACATATAAATTGTATATAACATTACGGTCAGAATCTTGGATCTTAACATCATGTTAAAATAGTTGCAATTCATATCATTTAATGCCAAATTCAATAATAACTATGAATTTGAAAATTTAAATTTGAATTTTATTTGCTGTATAAATATATGAGAATGGAATGTCTACATCATGAAAAAATCTGAAAAAAATAGTTGAAAGATCCAGCGACATAATTCAACAAAATTGAATAGCGCTTTCGGCGAGAAGTTCGTTTATTTAATAAATAAACGAACAAGAACAAAAAATTTTATTCAGTCAATTAAATAAACGAACACGAACAAAGAGCTTGTTAGTTCATTTATGTTCATGAACGTTCGGTAAACCATTCATTTATGTTCATTTACATTTATTCACATATATCCATTTACATTTATTATTTTTCATAATAAATGTATTATATTTAAAAACAAATAAATTTATTCACATATGTCCTTTTGTGTTCGTTTATCAATTAAACATAAATGAACACAAACAAACTACATTCCTTAACAAACGAACACGAACAAAAAATTGTGTCCGTCCAATTTTTCATATTTGTTTATTTATTCGGTTAAAATTAAACAAACGAACATAAACATACCCTCGTTTGTGTTGGTTCAGTTCATTAACATGCCTAAATTTGAAGGTTCATAAAAATATATTTCCCCAAGGAAAAAATATATAAGGTTAAAAAATGCAAGTATTTTAGGGAATTGAAAGAGGTTAAGTAAAAGTTAACCAAACAAAAAACTCAGTTTCTACATATTTAAATCCACAGATAATATTCCATATTCTCATAATAAAAACTCAGTAAATGTATAACCCCTTGATCTTTCCATAAGTCTGAAAGAAGATTATATAATTTTATGGACCTATTATTCATTTTCGAAGTTAAAGAATCCCAAAAAAGGGATTATTGATAGCAGAGTTGAGCTCGGATCCAGCTGAGTTGAGAACTTGCATATCAACCTTGTCCCTTGACAGAAACAAGAACTCATCTCCTTCAACTTTCTCGAATCCACAAAGCTCCAAGAACTCCACTCCTCCTTTTAGAGATCCAACTCTATCCTGTTATACAATACAATACAACTTAAATCACGAGAAGCGGCAATATCGTGTTGTGTTTGTGTATTTTATCGTGTCATGTCATTTCATCGACATAAATTTAGATGACTGACAAAAAGAAAACGTAAAATATAACTGCATTAATAATCCGTATTACATAAACTTTAAGATATTTGCATATTCCTATCATGTTTAGTTAATTTCGGGGAAGTATTAATCATATAGGGAAATGTTAACCAGTGTCTGAATGTATTCACAGGTCAGGTAGGTCAAGTTCGGCTCCAACCTATGTCTAGTATGAACACCATATATACTATACACAAACTTCTCCAAAGTTCAGCCCAAAATATTGAACTCAAATTCTATGTCAGCATATTCATATGTATAAATGGATAATCCAAGCCTTTTTATGTTGGCCTACAGTATTTTTTTAATTTGTTTTGTATTATTCTTTTATGTATCTTTAGTAACTTTACATTTTTATATAATTTACATAACATATTATAATTACAGAACCGGCCAAGTCAGGCTACGGCCTTGAATATTGGAGCTAAAACCTGGCTCATTTCTTGGCTAATGCCTTTGGAATATCAGGCAGGCCTTTAAGTTAGGATGAGTAACCTGACGCTTGAATACTAGTGCCAACTGGTACAAGTTAAGGCAATATTTAAACCAAGAAAAATGCAAGTAATGAATTGTTTTTTCTTGAATTCGGTAAAAGTAATGCATTAAATACAAAAACTTACGTAAGATAATAACAAAATACATATAAGAATAATCTGCATATACTTAAATGTTGTTGAAATTAATACGTAATAGGATTAAAGGCTGAATTTATTACCTGGAAAGTTTGATTATTGAGTCTAATTTTTCTGAATTTCTCTTCATCAGGATTCCTGGCCACATTTCCTATATACGTGAGAAGAGTCTGGAATGCTTTCTTCACTTTGGCATCATCATCCTTATACAAAAAGAAAATGTCAGGCCAAAACAATGATCTGCTGCTCAAATGTGCTATAAGTGGCATCATCTTATTTGATGGCGAAAATTTTTAGTATTTACCATGATATCGAAAGTTTTAGTAATTTTCAAAAAAGTTTCCCTATTGTATTGTACTCATGTCTACGCAATGATCAAGATTAACATTTTATTTACCTTGTGATTTTGCTTGAGAGATCGCAAACATTCGCGCATTTGCTCAGCCTTTGTGGCAGGCCTAACTGGCAATGCACTCTGCAATACAGAAACAGAGTTGTACAAAAATCTTGGATTACAACAAGGGTAATTATTCCATACACAAGCGCCTTAGTTTTAAGGTTTAGGGACTCTGTTTAGGGTTTAGGGTTTAATGTTTAGGGATTTAATTGTAGTAGCTCTGAATTTATGGACCATTGATAGAATTTTGGGTTTAGGGTTTATAGGTTAAAATGTAAATCCCTAACTATATTACCCTAAGACCTAAACCCTAAATTCTAACAATGAACCCTAAAATCTAAACCCATACACTAAAACCCCTAAACTTTAAACCCTAAACCTAGAATTAAGGCTCTTGTGTAAACAAGTGTAGAGGATAATAATCCTTACAACAAAAGGTGCTATTCAGAAAGGCTATTTACCTTTTTCTCCTCCACAACAGGTGCAGAAGGTTTCGGTGCTGCAGAAGGCTCCTCTGGTGGCAGTCCTAGCCTCCGCCTTCTCTCTGCCTGCGAGACATATTTAAATATGTTTACCGGACCTCAAAAGCGGAAGGAAGTAATGATAACGCCATAAAATTTAAGATAGCAATATAGACATTGTTTCTGGTAGCTGCTTAATGAGATCAAGTTGTTAACACTGTTGGCGAATTTATGTTACTCGAACTCTTCATTTCTCTTGAAGTAACAATGTCAAACATCGTGTCCAATACATATCCAAACATAGTGGATAATGCCATATCCATTCTGGACACTTGCTTGTATCAAGAGTAACATAGTGGATAACCTGATTAAAAGTGGACAAAAAGGAAACGTGGAAAGAAAAAATTAGAACCTTGTCTTCTTCCAATTTCTGACGAATCTTTTCCCGTGCCCGTTTCTCTTCCTCTTTTTCAGCTTTCCGCAGGGCCATCAAACTGTAAAAGCAAAAATAAATGAAACAATAACAGTTATTATCTGATCAAAGTTTGATAAAATCATTGAAACAGGAGGGAAAACAAAATATAAACTCGACGGCAAACCGTTTTCTCTCATTATCTTCTTCAATACGTTTTGCTTCCAACAGCTCCTTGCCCACTCGAATCCTCTCCTGAGACAATGGTGAACTTTGTCAACGTGTGGAAAATGATCTATGATGCTTAAATCATGTTACAGAAAGCTTCAGGAAAAAATTAAGAGACTGACAAATTCTACATGGTTTATGATTCTACAAATGCTCCATGACAAAGTCTGATCTCTAACAGAGTGAAAGGAAGACCAAAGAAGAGAAACGAAGAACTATAGAAAGGGACCTCATTTTTGCAACGATCATTAACTAGCCCCCTCAAAAAAAGAAATCTGATGTGGTGGGGAAGGCTTCTTTTACGAGCATAATGTGGGTGCTGTCTGTGTTTTACTTCAGAAGAATAAATGCCATCTAAGTTAGTCGAGTGAACATTTCTACCAAGCGGAGAATCACAACGAAACAATATCTGACCAATTACAAACTATTCCAATATGCATTAATGTATTTATCAATAGAAAGTTGGTCAAAAGACATATTTATTTATTTATTTTCCATGTCCTTCCATTACATTTTTGGGTACAACGGAAGTACCACTGACTCTGGTCACAGGCTCACAGCGAGTCATATAAAAAGCGACTAAAATCATTTTTTTTCACAATGCAAAACATAATATGTGGCTATATAGGAAACAGCTTTAAGAACTAGTTATAGAATATTAAATATATATATATATATATATATGTGTGTGTGTGTGTATGTATGTATAGTCATGAAAATTATTAGACAACAGATTTCCATAACATGAGATGAAGAAGCACCTTTTCCCTCTCTCTTTCCATCCTCTTCTCCTCTTCTTCTTTCTTTTTCCGAGCCCGCTCCCTATTATTTACAAAAATGAAGAATATAAAACAGGAGCACAATGTCCAACAAACATAAAAGTCAGAATAACGACTCAAAATATATATGAAATGTGTCATAGTCCTTCGTCAGAAGACAAACCAGAACTTCCAAACTTTTCACAAAATAAAAAGAAAAGAAAAAGAAAGAGACCAACAAAAACTTTTCACCATATAAAACAGGCTGGACATCAGGAGCTTGGCAGAATGGTTAAGGTTTCTACCCAAAAGTGGAAACTATGTTGCTCTGTTCTTCATTTTTCTTTAAGAATTTGCGTCCAACACATATCTAGACATTGGTACCGGGATATGGCCCTCTAAGAATCCTCAAAATACATGGAAAAACTTGGGAAAAAACCTAAACATACCCTTGTTGGACACTCACGCCCAAGTCAAAGTAGTAATATAGGCAGAAAAGACGATGGAAAATGCTAATCACCGATGACTGAACTATGCATTCAATTTTAGTACTGAAGAATGCAACTTTATAAGCTATACCTTAGCTCTTGTGCTTTGATCTTCATCTCTTCTGGTGTAAGAGAAGATTTAGGCGCCTCAACATTTTTGTTGACAGATACCTGAAAAGACAAATGCAAGTGAAATTCCATATAAATGCTAGGGAATGTCTTACACATATTGGGGTGACTATAGCCAGGTTTTGGACTGAAACCCAGCCCACTCCTACCTAATAGGACTGGATTATATATATAGTTATGGAATCTGTATTGTATAGGGTGCAAAGAGAATATACCATGGGCATCTCATCTATGTCTGGATCAGACTCATGTTCAACTACCCAGTTCACAGCAGCCTCAAGACTTGTATTACCTGCAGAAGGGAAACCCGACGTTTAAACAATAACAAATATGCCATGAGCTTGCACCTTTATCGGTATTGTCTGAAACTTTTGATGAACATATTGTTATTTCCTTATTTGTACTTTTGGTATCAAAATCAAGAATGTTAATCGCCTAAAAGAAGAAAAAAAAGTGAAGTGGTCCATATTCATGTTTTGAAATTGGAAGAGAGAGAGAGAGGAGAAAAACACTTTTTAAAAAACTAAATGTGTGAAAAGAAACCTATTGGATTATGGAGTTAATTTTTAAAATCGAGATGAGCAAACACAATATTAGATGACAAATTTCACAACCTGACATTTACATCCAACAAAATAAGTAAAATAAGATCTACAACCTAGCAGGAAAAAGAGAATAAAGAATTAAAGGCAAAAAATGAAAACTAAAGCACTTTCAGAATGTAAATGACCATACCAGAAAAATGGAGAGCACGTGTTGCTCGTGATGTAGGAAAACCCATCGCTTCGAGTTCTTCAAGCAGCTTTTTGTCAACCTCTGGCACAACCATCTCTGTCAAAACAAAGGAAAACAAAACAATTAGTCACAATGGTGCATACACATGTAAATATGCACACATACATGCATAACATATATAACAGCAAAGAAAGCACTTATTTTCCATCAGAACTTGGCAGGAAGAGTTGCAATAAAGTCTCCCCAGGGTAGAATTTAGAAAAACATCTTCATCAATTAACCTCCACCCCCAAAAGAAGAAAAAAAGAAAAATGAATTATGTCTTCAAAGCAGAGCTTGGCAAATAATGCTCTTTCAATCACAGATATCACAAAGCCAAGGGCATATCAAATTGCAATAAAAAAATCAGTACAAACATGAAATGGAGGGAACACATCATACTATCACCCGAAGGCAAAAAACTACAAGGCCATGTAACAAACAAGAATCCACCGATCAATTAAACCCAGAAAAATCTTTTGCATAAGAGATCATTCCTTAAAATTTTAACTAAAATAACCATTGCATATTTACCTTCAGACTGGCTGGTGCTATCTGCATCAACAGCCTCCTCTGAGTCCATAGCTACCTTCGGAACCTCCAAACTGATTGGTTTTGCCGACTCCAAAGTCTTATCCACAAACTCAGTATGCCCTGTTCTTTTTGTATGCAAATCGCTTTCCTTCAAGATGAAACAAGAGTAAATCTCCAATGATCATCATATGTAAAACCAATTGCATTACATTATTTGCCAGAAAAAAAAAATTGTATCACAGAGTTCTAATCCATTTGAGATTTTGTTTTTAAACAAAATCCCCAAAAAAAGCTTCACAATGGTGAGAGCTTCTCCACAACCAAAGCCCCCCAATAAATACCAAATCTTTAAATAAACATCCACTTTCTTATATCAAACCTTCAACTTTTCACTAATCTAAGAAATACAAAGTTTTCAAACTAAAACAAATCCAGCACAAAAGAGAAACTTATAAATCAAATTAAGAGAAATTTTAACCAGTACCTAATGACAATGGCTAAAGCCAAAAGTGATATATATTGAAAGAAAAGTGCAATTGACACACAACTTTCATAAAATCAGTAGAAACAATATATTAAATGTAAAAGATTCTTTAAGTGGTAACTAAAAAAAATCCTTAACCAACGCATGTAAGAACCGGATGAGCAAAAACCCTTAAATTAAATCAAGCTAGTATAAAAGCATTAACTTTCAAGTTATATGCAATTCAATAAAAAATCAATTTTAAACCTAATCAATGCAAATTTGCAATTCCAACTCGTTTCAGCAGGAAACTCAAATTAAACCCAATAGAAAAAAATCAAAATTTTGAACCCAATTCAATCAAGAAAAAAATAAAACAACAAACGACTCAGAAATGAAATCAAAGTGAAAGGCGGAAGTTAAACTGTTTTGGATCGGCATGGTTTGCCACAAGCGGCGCAAACAAGATTGAGAACAGCTTCAGTGGACTCGGAGAAGTTGGAATGGGAGGTGAGCTCGGCATGTTCCTGGGCTTCCTCCACCGATTTCAACAGCGCCCCGCAATCCCCACACTTCAAAGATACCCCCGCCATTGATGGATTTTTTAGGGATCAGAAGCTCTCCAGATTCTTGACCCTTCCCCAGGTCTATAGATGAAAACAAGAAAGAAAACAAAAACGTAATGCTTTTGGGATCTTTGAGTTGCCTTGTAGTTGTTGGTGTGTGCGGATCTACTCTCTCTACTTTTATTTCCTCAAAATTGGTCCCTCTCCTTTTCGAATGGCTCGTTTTCAGTCCTTTCGGTATCTTTTTTCCGCCACCCCCTCTAAAAAATTGGTAGAATAATAAATTTGGCCGTCCTTGTTTACAAATTTTATCAATCTAGTCATATTTTTGCTTAATTGGCCTTTATTTTATTTATTTTTTTGTCAGGATAATTTCATGGCTTAAATGAAAAATTGGTGCCTGAAGTATTTTTTTTTGTAAAAATAAGTGTTTAAAGTTACAATCGTTACAATTTTAAGTGCAGGACCGTTAAGGGGTGTTAAAAAATGTTAATCAATCAATGTTTGACACGTGAGACTAATTTGATTTTTTTTATAATTTTTTAAAAAAATCCAAACTTTTCTATTTTTCATAAAATCTCAAATTTTTATAATTTTTACAAAATAGTCCACAAATTCTTAAAAATTTTCAAACCCGAACCCCAAATCGCCACCGATCGCCACACATGAGCACACCCCTTTAGTCGCCGGAACTAGGCGGTCATTTTCCCCAACACGGCGTTGCCAGAAACGTCGAATGACGTACCAGCCGAACATCACAATGGTGATAACTAAACAAACAAATATTTAACTTAACTGAAGTTGTCACCTCAAAATACACAAAATTATTGCTATAAAAAATCAAACCCTTGTAAAATAGGTATTATGCAAAGCCATTGAGCTAAGTTAGTGATACAATTAGAATTCACTGAAACTGATATTTAACTTAAATCACACCACCACTAAACTAAATAAATATTTATTTATTGTTATAAAACTAATATTTAGTGGTGGCGTGATTAAACTTAAATATTACTTTCGGTGAACTCTAATTATTTTACAAACTTAGTCTAATGGCTTAGCAAAGTATCTACTTTACAAGGGGTCTCAAGTTTGATTCTTTATAATAATAGCTATTTAGTTTTATTTTGAGGTTATAACTTCAGTTAAATTAAATACTTGTTTGTTTAGTTTTTATAAAAGCAAGTGCTTGGTTTAATGATTTGACATTGGAAAGGGGTCCTTGGTTTGAATCCCACTTACATCGAAATGAAGCATTTTTATTATTTCCTTTGATTTTCTTCAACCAATCAGAATGTGACATGTGTCACCTTCTGGTTTGGAAATAAAAACATAAAATATAACATTAAAAAAATTATTAAATTGATTTGGCTCACCATGTCATTCATGGTCTCTTCTAATGAAAAATTTTCATCTCATTCTTTCCAATGAAAATTTTCTATCTTATTCTTTTCCTCGTTATTGGTATGCTGATTAGGAGAGAGAAAATGTTGTTAAAAATTAAAAAAATAATGTAATCTTTTATGTTAAGAAAACGGTGAAGAAACCATTTTGAAAACGTAATGTAAAGTTGAGTATTATTTTGTTTAAAAAAATTGAAGTACTAAAACAGTAATACAAAAATAGATAGGGTACTATTTATATAGTTTTCCTAATTAATAACTATAATAATCATATTTTATGAATAATAACTAGGTTTTATAATTACGAATTAAAAATTATCAATTAAAAGTTTTAGTTCATCGTATAATCTAATTTATCAGTTATAATTTTTTTCTGAATATATAAAGGTTATAAAAGTTTTAGTTCATCGTATAATCTAATTTATCAGTTATAATTTTTTTTCTGAATATATAAAGGTTATAAAAGTTTTAGTTCATCGTAGAATCTAATTTATCGTATGTCACTAACAAAGACAACAAACTCTACGTGGAAAGTTTTGTTACACATAAATAATTTTATTGACATAATTAAATTTTTATTAAACAAAATGTGAACCCATTTTTTAAAAATTTAAATTTAACCATTGATAATATTTTTTTACACACTAACTAGACAACTTTATTGATAAACAAAAGTAAAATCAAAACATAATCTAATAAAAGTTTTGAAACATTCATAAAAAATAAATCTAAAAATAAAAAATAAGTGTTGCACCGGTTAATTAGATCAGACACTTCAAAAAAATTTACGGTTTATTGTAGGAATGGTCCTTGGGGAGTTGTCAAAACAGGAAAATAAAATCCCAAAATCGACAACCACCTTTCACGCATATTCTCAAAAATGACGATTCGCTATAGATTACATCAACAAACAACCCAAAAGGAGATGAAACTCTACATGACCACCAACAAACACAAATCAGAAACAAGTGTTGTGAGAGTCAAAGAAACATTTATACTAATCATCCAAATTGAATCGTTCTAATTATAAATTAATAAAAAATATAATTATTGTAATGACCCGATGTTTGTCGAGTCAACTATCGAATATTGACCTGAAGAAACAAATAAGGTACCATTTGAATTTTTTTGGGATTAATTTTGAAGAAATTATGTTATAGGCTCGGAAGTTGTTTTTTAATTTAATTTACAATAAATATGATTGAAGATTTATTTGATAAAAATATAACATGAAAAAAATTAATGAAATAGATAACTTTTATTAGTTGAGACCATAGATGACGTTGCGAGTCGGGCCTATGATTTGAGAAATTATATCAGTCCCGACTCACCATGTAATTCATAGTCTCAACCAACAAAAATCATTCATTTCATTCATTTTTTTATGTCATGTTTTTTTACCAAGTAAATCTTGGTGGTAAATGAAACTTTCCTCATTAGTTCACGTAGGGAGGGGGGGGGGGGCACCCACTTTATCTTTTCTTTCGTTAAATATTTCAAACGAAAGGCAAAGCATCGAAGAATTTGAAAAGCATGATTTACAATCTTTAAAGTTAGAGCTGTATAGAGAGATCAATATCAATCAAGAGGGTCACTGAAGCTTTGAAAGGTTTAGAGAGAAATTTTGATCATAGGATCATTTTCAAGCTTATATCATGTCATGGTCCTGAGTCCGAACACACTAAGTAATAAACGAACCAAATTCAGACATGGTGTTAGTATATGGCGTACCCTTACTTTAAAAATATTGAACATAATCATATCAAATGTATCCTATCCGACACTCACACCCTCACAGAAACTCGAATAAAATTTTAACAGCTGAAGACTACACGCAGGTCAGCAAAATATCTAGAAGATATTTACTATATAGCTGCTGTAAAGTACGTAATGACAACCTTTTTCAGTCAATATGCTAAAACATAAACAATTTAAGTAAATTCTTGAAGGAAAATTGTTTTCCATATATTTGATCAACCAAAGAAGCACAGAGAATGATTGCAGATATTTGACAAACCAAAAGAGAAGTAGGGGAGAGGTAAAGGAAACGAGCATCGGCTTTACGGGGAGAAAATATAAACAGCATCACTCAACATAGAAATAAATCTTTCAAGGCACCTGCAGCTGCAGGCGAATCGGAAATATTTAACCATCTGAACTCGCGACTAGACCGGATATGAACATATAGTGGGAACAAATTATATGGTCCGGTTCCTAAACGAAACACGGTTTCGACAATAATTATTGTAATCAGCACCAATTTGAAAACCGGACAAAGATATGTAGCATAAATTAATTCGGTCTGCACCGAAATGCCAAGGCTTTGATGCGTGACGGTGTGCTCGTTGTCGTGGTACCTAAAATCGATGAGCCACACGTAATGTAGAAGGTAAGGAGGAGAGGGAAAGACTGGAGATATGTGTTCTCAACTTGAATTCTATTCAAGCTACTCAAATCTTCAATTTCTGTGTAGGTAAATAAACTCCACTAAGAATGTTCCCTGCCTTGCCGCACTTTCTGTTTTCTCCTGCTCAACCTTTCGGGTCGCGCAAAGGAACCATCTTTTCTTCATTGAACCATTTGTAGGTTATTATAATTTTGTTCGATTGTTGAGCCATGGCGTCGATATGTCCGAGTGGTTAAGGAGACAGACTCGAAATCTGTTGGGTATTGCCTGCGCAGGTTCGAATCCTGCTGTCGACGGCACAGAGCATTTTAATTATAATACCTCTATACGTCTATGTCCATTTAAAATGGTAAAAATAAGGGTAATCTTCACTTGCGGTCACTTTTGTTTTGGGTTTGTTTTATTTTGGTCACCCGAATTTAAAAAAAAACTATTCTGGTCACTTACGTTCGAAACCGTTTCTGTTCTGGTCACTGAACCGTTAACCTCCGTTAATTAAAAATAATAATTTCTAATTTGACCCCCAAACTTTTAAAACTTCATTTTTCATCATCTTCCCCAAAGACTTCTCAATGCTGAGATCAAACAAAGCACTGAATTTCAGCAAAAACCCATTTCTCTCTTCGTTTTCATCTTCATTTCCAGCAATTTTAATTCATGACTCGTTTCAATTATATGATGATCATCTTCTTGATGATATCTGCTTCACTTGTACCGCAAATGGAAAGTAGGAAGCTACTAAACACATTTGTCATTGAGATTAATGTACTTCAGAGATAAAGCCTTTGTCCTTAAATAACATCCAATCCTTCTTCTTTGCCACGTCCTGGAACCCATCAAACCAAAAGCTCAAACTTGTGTGTGTTTCATTTAAAATGAATGCTTATATGTTTTAGGGTTTAGATCTTCAAGAAACAGATTGTTCAGCCTCCTTTGATTCTGTTCTCAAATTTTGACATAATTCTAAAATTTCCAGAAAAAAACTAGTCTTTCTACAAGAATTCGGCAAAGCTATACACCGAACCTTGATCGAGATTTTAGATTACATATCCGGAGAGTTGCAACTGTATTAAATGAGCTTGTTCCGATTTCAGAAATCTAACCATTACAAACTTGAATAGGGAACAGACTCGCTCTTTAAACTATTACAGGTACTCAACTTAGGTCAAGTTTTGGACTTCATTTAAATCTATGTTATCCGGACTCATGTTCGATTGGACTTCATTTAAGAATCTATGTTATCCGGACTCAAATCGAAATACGAATATACTTGTTTTGGGGAAGATGGTGAAAAATGAAGTTTTGAAAGTTTTGGGGTCAAATTAAAAATTATTATTTTTAATTAACGGAGGTTAATGGTCCAGTGACTAAAATAGAAACGGTTTCGAACGTAAGTGACCAGAATAGTCTTTTTTGAATTCGGGTGACCAAAATAGAACAAACCCAAAACAAAAGTGACCACGAGTGAAGATTACCCTAAAAATAATTTTTAATCCTTTAAAGTTTTAAATTAAGACAATAATCAAATTATATTTTGATCCTATGGATAATAAATTTTAATTAAATACTTTTAAAATTATAAAGATGTGAACAGTGAAATAATAAGATTATATTTTTAACTCTTTGAGAAAATTATAATTTAAGTCTGAGTACTCAAAGTAAAAATTATGAAATTTAAAACCCTAAAACCTAAATCGTATCATCTAAACTATAAAACCTAAATTTTAATCCCTAAAATTTAAACTCTTAAATTATAAATCTTAAACTAAACCCGTTTATAGAAGAAAAAAATTCATTGTCCGCAAATAAAATATTTTCCCGTAAATAAAGTATTCTAATAACCTTTCCACGTATGTAGTAAGCGGAATAAGTCTAGTAGAAAACCAGTTAAAATAGCTAAAAGTAAGCAGTATTAATATGACCGTTAAATTAGGTAAAACAAAATCTGAGCCGTTGAATTAAAAAAAATAGAAAAAGGTTAAACATGTCAACAAGTTATAACACAGAGTATTACTTGGTTATAACACAAAATATAACAGAAAAGGTAAGAAAAAATGTTGCAACATAAACTCTTACCTAGTTAATCAAATCTAAACACTTCAAACACATGGTAAGAATTTATTTTATAACTTACAATCTTACTCAAAAATATTATTTTTTATCAAACACATGAGATTTTATGCTCCTACATAATTTCGTACCGAGACCAACATAAATTTTTACCAAAAATGTAAGAAAACGAGTTATAACATAAATTTTTTTCATTCATTTGAAGGGTTTTCAGTTTGGTGATATGGGGTAAACTTTTGTGTCATTATCTTTTTTTCTTATCAGTTCTATAAAAATGTATGTAGGTTTTGTAACAATTTGTGTAGGTACTTTATTTTTTATAAATTTGGTAACAAACTGAGTTATCCTTTAAAAGTTTACAGCTTCCTATTATATGTTTCGCTAGTTTTAAATTTGGTGATATGGGATAAGAATTTGTGTTATTACATTTTTTTACAGGTTCTGGGATAGTTCATGTATGTTTCGTAACAATTTTTGTATGTACCATATTTCTTAGGAGTTTGGTAAGATATAAAGTTATCATTTAAGAGTTTATGTTACAACAATTTCTTAACAGAAGTTTCGTTGATTTTAGATTTGGTGATATGGGGTAAGAATTTGTGTTATTACATTTTTCTTACAGGTTTTGTAATAATTGTTGTAGGTATTGTTACAATTTGTGTAGCTACCTTACCTCTTATGAATTGTGTAACAAAGAGTATTATCTTTTATAATTTTATGTCATAACATAATTTCTTACACAATTTTTTATGGGTAAGAAATTGTGTTATCACATATTTTACTACTATTTGTGTAGGGGTTTATTTTGGTTCCAGATGATTTTGTGTACTTACCCAAAATCGAATGAGTTGATTAAGAAATGATGTTATCCTCTAACGGTTTAGGTTATAACACCATTTCTTACCATAAGTTGAAAGAGCTTTGGATTTTGATTTGGTGATCTTGGTAAGAATCTGTGTTATAATATTTTTTTCTAACAATTACGCTACTAATTTAAGTAGGTTCCGTAAAAACTTATGTAGCAACCCAAAATTTTATGTGTATTGTAAGAATTAATGTTATCCAGTAACCATCTAAGTTATCACACAATTTCTTACCATGATAAGCATTTGTGTAACTATTGTTTTTCTTATAGTTACTGTAAGAATTTATACTACTAATTTATAAGAATTTATGTTGAAACCAAATATCGGTATAATTACTCCAATTTTTTAATTTTTAGGCTTAACTGTCAAATAGGTGCCCAAACTATGCATTTTTTCCAGTTAGGTGCCCAAACTATTTTTCGGGCCAAATTAGGACCTAAAGTTCCATTCCGTGACCCATTTAAGGTTTGCCGTTAATTTTTCCCGTTAAAAGACACGTTTCACCTCCAAAAAAATCCAAAATTATATTATAAATAAATAAAATTAATAAAATAAAAATAAAAATAAAAATGTATCATAAAAGTTTCAAACATTCCCAAATTAGTCCCTAAATCCCTAAACCCCCCAAATTCGACCACTCCCGCCGCCAGCGACCGCATTGCCGGCGACGGAATGAACCACCCTCTCCTTGCCAAACAACTCACACGTCGTTCGTCGCCCCTCTTACCGTCGTTCTTCGCGAATCGTTAGAAAGAACCATTCAACAATTTCGTCGATACGCACGATGTCTGTTGATTTCCGGCGACGGAGTGGTGGGGGAAATAGTCGTGATGGTCTGGCGACCGATTTGGTGGGCGGCGTGGCAATCGGCGGCGAAATCAGCCCAAATCAAAATTTAGATTTTGGGGTTTAGGGATTTTAGAATTGGGGGTTGCTTTGTAAAATTTGAAAATTTTAGATTTTTGAAAATTAATTAATTATATTTATTTTTAATATAATTCTGGATTTTTCTGAAGGTGACACATGTCCTTTAACGAAAAAAATTAACGACGAACTTTAAATGAGTCACGAAATGAAACTTTAAGTCTTAATTTGACCCAAAAAATAATTTAAACACTTAACTAAAAATATATATAATTTATACACTTATTTGACGGTTAAATTTTTTTTAATCTGCCTCGTAACGAAACTACCCGCGGACAACATCATGAAACACGAGTTCATGATTCCAGCAATGAAATCAGTACTAAACTTGTGTGATTTGACACTAGTGCTTTTCTTCAATCCCTAATATTTTTTATTTTTATTTCTTTTGACCCTAATATTTTATTTGTCATTCAATTATTAAATAATATTATCCATTATGTCTTGTTTTGTTTGTGAATTTTATTTTATTTTATTTTTTATCGCATCATGTTTCGTGTTATGTGTTTTTCGGGGCCATGAATGTCTTAATACACGAAGCACGCACATTTTCTATTAATTATATATTATTATTTTTATTGCTATGACTAATCTAAAATAACTCGCGTCGCACACTTAATTTTGATGAGTGAATTTCCCAGTAAGAATTTTCTACATACACAACACTTTGAGCTAAAAACATGATTAAGCGATACCAAATCGCTTATCACTTAGACCAACCTTGTTGTTTACTAATTACTATATATTATTAATTTTAAATTGAATTTTAAAAAATATAATAAATTTAAAGTCAAAGTCAGATATGATCGCGGACGATCATCATAAAATAAAATAAAATAATAACAAAATCACAATTTTTCAGATGAATAACAAAAGTTAATTCTGGTTATTACCATGCAGTTCATTCTTTTTCTTGATGAGAGCCACTCTAATATAAAAAAGTAAATATTTTTTACAGGTACAATACGCATTTGAAGGAGACCATTGCCTACCTTTGCTTCTACATTCCGATTTCCGACAACAATTATATATATTATTACACTGATTCACAACCCCTGCAAGTATTATTTTGCTGTTCAGTTTTCCCTTCTTTATTAAGCCCTAATACAAAATCAAGATTGTACAGCACAGGGATCATAGTGGCAGAGCAGAGGAAAGCAAGCAACGGCCCAAATATCCAAAGCAGCAGCGGCAGCGCGGTGTAGAAAAGCCGGTTTCCGACGGTGTTCAGGATGAACCCTTTCTCGAGCAACTCCGAGATGTAACTGGGAGTGACGGCGGAAGCCGGGTCTTGGGGAGAGTTGATAAGGATGTTAACTTGGTTAATGAACCGGATTGATAAAGAATGGCAGAAGAAGGAGAAGAGGAAGATGCATAAGATGGTGACGTATTTTAGAGCCACCATTAACTCGCCGTGAGCCCCGAAGACGGAGTCGTTGAGCGGCCCTTTGACGCTGTAAGTGCTGCTGATGACGGCGGCTAGACCGGCGGAGAGAAGGATGCAGGTTGTCGCCATTAGGGTTGATCCCATTATGGCGTTTCGTAGTGTTTGGACTGCTAAGATGTTCTTTTTGTCATTGTCCTGCATGCCACATGCATCATACATATGAAATCTATTTAGAATAAGATTTCGAAAATATAATTAAAAATACGATAAAAAAATACAAAATATAACATGAATCTATGAATGATTAAACTTATTGTTTATCATCCGATCATAGTTTATATGAAAAAAAATCTTATTTATATAAAACGCCATCGCTAATTTACCAGATAATAAAAAGGGTAAAGCACACAAGAAATCGCTAAAGTATGAAAATTATCATTTTCGTCACTGACCTTTCAAAAGATTCAAACTAGTCATTAAATTTCATCGAATGGTTATTAAATTAATCGAATTGTTACACAATTTTAGAACAGATGATGAAGTTTAATAGCCATTTTATAATTTTTGAGTCGGTGACCAAAACAATTATTTTTAATAGTTTAATGACGATTGGTATACTTTATCCATACTAAAATTGTATATTGAATTTTTTTATATCGGGTTAAAAAGTTGTCAAGTGTTCTTAATTATTATTTTAATAAATAAATATTTTTAAGGTAGAAGTTAAAAATAAATTTCATTTTCAGTATCCTTATTAATAACATTGGCTGTTGGCACATGACACATATTCCTCTTATAAAGCTAAGGGTGGATTGCGTGTCTACCTTGCATTCATCCCATATGTACTCAATCATCCACCACAATTTGAGAAATACTTAAAATACATATATAAATATGAATATATTTTAAATTTTATTAGTAAAACAATATATAAAATTTTATATAATACTAATTAAATCAAAATTTGTGTAAATATAAATATCTTAGATATAATTTTAACAAAATAAAAAGAATCCAAACACAATATAAATACATGTTATAAGAAATATATACTGAAATTTGTTTATAAACTCAACAACAAACTCTACCATAAATTAAAAAAAGTATTTGAAAATTTTATAACCTAAAATGCAAATAACCCAAAGGATCCAAACCCATTTCTGCTCATTTGAACCTATTAAGTTCATCTACTTCTTAAAATTTAAAATAATTAGTATTTTTATATAGTATTTTACATCTAACTTACAAATAAATTGTTTATTTTACATTATAAAAATAAAAATAGAATGTAGTTTTTTTTTTAACTTTTTGAACCCAAAATAAAAAAAATAAACACTACCCAAACTTACATTAAACTGAATTTAATAAAATTCAAACTTGAAATAAACCAAACAAAATTCACTTTATTTTTTAACATCGTTTATTAATCACATACTCGAAATGAATTGTGTATAAAAGAAGGTGGGGTTCGGAGAAAGAGTACCTTCATCATGGCGGCAACCCAGAAGCGGCGGCCGGTGGCATTGGTTCCGATGATGGTCGAGAGGGGCTGAGTGCGAACCTTATGCCATAGCCACCAATGATAAGCCAAGCTCATGGCTAAGCTTAGTGGCACCAAAACCATGTCCAAATAACACGATTTCCACCCCATCTCTGCGTGTTTCTGTTTCTATGCCTTGGTTGTTTGAGAAAAGGGTGCCTTACTCTCCTTTTTATAGTGAAGTTTGATGTTTACACGTATGCTGGAACTGTCCAAAAATTAGATCTTGTTTTTATGAGTCAGATTTTAGGTATTAATTATTAATTTTGAGGTTACTATTTATCGACCGGAGTAGTTTTTTTAATGATTTACGGGTCCACGCCAAAATAGAGGTTTCTCACCTCAAAGCACTCATTTATTTTTCTTTTTTAATATAATCCCAATATGCCAAATGATCAAGTTGGTATAGGAAATGTGATTAGGAAGCACAAATAATATATTTTATACGTTGGGATATACTTTAGCATGAGAATAAGAACAAAGTAGATTGTTTTACAATGTTTTTTTTTTTCAAATAAATAAATAAATTGTAGCAACATTCATATTTTTTCGAAGATAAATTATCTTTGTAATTTATGAGTCTTGTTGAATTTATTTAATTTGAGGCCTTTGATTATACTCCTGAATTCTTAAGAGGATTGAGAATTGGTGTAATTACACTTTCAATTTTAAAATTTTAAATTTGTATAATTATAATTTGTACCAGCAAACACAATATAAGTACAGTCACAAATATTTAGAGAATTATTTCTTTTTTCTAATTACACAAGGCGATATCCAAATCCACCATTAATGTTTCTATCTAAATTTAGCTCTTAGACTATTTTTATTGAGAAAATGGGGTTTGGTTGTCAATACCATAATGGCTAATACATAATGTTACGAGATTATTGCATGTCCGATAGGATGTATAATATTATTTTTTTATATTTTACGATAATTTTTTTTTATGATATTAGAATAATGTCTTCACCTCATTTAGACGTGACAATAACATTTCGAATTTAGAAAACCAAATATAAAATTAATCATGCTTTTCAATAATTATTATAATGTGACTAAAGTTATCGAGAATTAATTAATAAGATAAGTAGGTTGGGAAAAGAACAAATGAATAATGATTGTTTTAAAGAGGGGATGTGTATTAATGAAGGGGATGTATTTGGACATGTAAGGAGGCAGAATTCAATCCCAGGAAACAAAAAGTTGTTGCTAAATATTTCCACTTTCCGAGTAAACCAAACTATATGCGGGTCGACTCATTTGTCATTTCTCATCTCATCTCATCTCATCTGTCACCATCCATTTCTCCTGCTTAAATTTAGCCCCTGCCATTCCCTATATTTACAATTTATATCCCTGGTATATTCTGTCCAGTGTCCACCACCATATCCCAATGTGATTTTTTTAACGTGAGACGGCTAAAATGAGGTTATACAGAAATGTTTACATAAATGGTAAAAATTTGTGTATTGACATGTAAGAATTTCTGTAGGTACATAAAAATCGATAAGTATTTGTGTTTGTACCGAAATTGTTACTATTTTTGTAAATATTTCTGTAGGTACATAAAAGTCGATACACAAATTTTTACTATTTTTGTAAGCAATTATGTATAGCCTCATTTTAGTGTGCCTCACCCTAGAATCACCTATATCCATATGTGCTATATGTAATTTGATTATGTTTAAGGATCACTACGTTGCGATTTGGTAGTATCGATTTTTTTTCTTATTCATCAGTATTTAAATTATGGATCAATTAATCTAAATAGAATTTTACAAAGACTTGATATGAGGATGATCATTCTTGTTGTGACGGCACTGTTGATCGAAACTTGAATTCAAGCGGCCATGGTAGGGATAGATTGAAAAAAAAAAAGATGGAGAAAAAGGTAACTGATGCGGTAAATGAGAAAGCTGAGTTTAACAAAGTGTAGGCCAAAAGAGATGTTGGGCCAGTTCCAAGTTCGGATTAATATAGTCCACTATGCTAACAGAATAACCACCAGAAAGTTCTATTTGTTTTGGAAGTTGGGTTGTTATAACTGTTTGACCAACAAACTTAAACCAGATCAGCAAGGCTAATCATATAGCATAATATTCACCCTCACTTTCTCCTTTCCTTGAAGTTGTGGTAGAGGCCAGACATTAAAAGAATGTCGAAGAGCTTGAAACCTTTTTGTAGTTAAAGGCTTAGTGAAAGAGTCAACAATCTCATCACATGCTGGGAGATAATTGTAACCCCTTAAACCCGGTCTAGTCGCAAGGCCGAATCGAGAGAGTTACACGATGATAACAGGAGAAAAATCTGAGGATCTCCTTTCGATTAACAACCCTAGATTAAGATTTATCTAGTCTAAATGCAATTTACAATCCTACGGTGTTAAGGATCACAACGGAAGAACAGCGTCTCAATCGGACATCAATCGGATGTCCAATTAAAGACAAACAGTCACGAAGGACCATTTTGCAAAGACAATACTAAACAAGGGCAAAAAGGTAATCTAACCTTACCAATTAGTTAATTAGTCAAATTTCAAGCTCGCGAGACAAAACCAACTCAAAAGATACATGTAAACTCATTTAGGAAGCATACACGCATTAGAGACTAAAATGTAACATTTGGGAACATTCAAAGATACCTTTTAACAACTTTAACTGCCTGTGTTTCGAAACAGAGGTTGCCCGTTTCGAAACGCAGGCTCTCAGCAAAAAGTAAAACTATGCCGTTTCGAAACGGCTCCTCTTGATTTTGAAACGGAAGTCTCCAGAGGTAAAACGTACCGAAACGACACCACCTCATTCCGATACGGGTGCCCCAAAAGCCTAGCCATTCCGAAACCATACCAGATGTTTCGAAACGCCTGGGCACAGATTGGCCCAAAAATACATTTTGGCATCCCCAAACTTACCCCGAACATGACAACATATCAAGCAAACATTCTAGAGGTAAAACACCCTAAAAACAGGTTTCAAACATGCATACACACAAGCATGGATCTCAAATTCAAAATCTCATAATGAACATTTTAACTCAAAACACCAACAAGCCGAAAAACAAGGCATTTAATCAAAGGCCAAGGCAAGCCTCAACATAGCATGATTTCAACATATAAAACATGTAGCAAAAGATCAAACTCATGGGAGTTTACAACAACCTCCCCACAACAAGGTATAAGTATTCTCATTGCTAAATTTATTACAACTTAAAATTCATACTTGAGCTTAAACTACAATCACCGGAGCCTTTCTCTCACCTTCCTTTACTTCTCGGATCGCTAACGATCTATATTGTTGGAAAGGAGCGCGTAAGCATAAAGCTTAGTTAGTGGTGCTCAAACCATAACAACAACAATGCAGTTTTAATAAAACCATTTAAGATTTGAAAACAAAACCACAAGCATGATTTCCAGCAATTAGATTATCAACAAACTAACACGTGCTTGGCATCTTACATCAAGCAATGTAACAACATATAACATCATGGCATGACTATCAACATCTACCAAGATAACAACCAACCTTCACACACAAGAGTATAATGGCAACTATGATTACGTTACTCGGATACACAGATTGGACTCGATGTCATCTTATATCACCGAATCTATAAGAACAACAAGATTCACGATGGCATCTTACATCACCAAGGTCTAACAATAAAGCTTTCGGTGACATCTTACATCACCGTACTCCTCCCTAATGACATCTTACATCATTAGGGCCACACGCGAATTTTACAAGTGCACTCTAATTCTATGGTATACCAATTATACCCGACAAGACTCTCATATTTGCCAATACTCAAACATCATGAACGCCATCATAACAATATCACACTCATTAGTCAAATACACACATTCATCTCATCTCATATCAACAATGCTTAACAAGATTTAAAATAGAATTCCAAAAAAGTAAAACGTAAACTTTAAATACTTACTCTCGAGATTAGGTTGGCCTTTCAAGCTCAACCTAAACTCTCAAAAACATTTCCACTCACCGGTAAAACCCAAACGATAGCCGAACACCGATTTCAAGCCTCCGTAACACCGGGTGTTGCATCCGAAGTACCTAAATCTCTATCCGTTGCTTCTACCCAAATCAAAACAAAGAGTTAACATACTTTTCAACAACCAAACCCACTGAAATCAACTCTATCTCAAATCAACAACAACCATTTTCGATTTCTATCCGAAACTAATCAAAACCAATCACATTTTCACTCCAACAAAAAATCAGCCAAAACCTCATAAATTTATCATCCAAAACATACCCAAAAGCTTCAAAATCTTCAACACGCATCCACAAACCCCTTAGGAGCCATTTCCAACCATAAACAATTCAAAAACCCATTTTTCCCAAACTCAAAATTTACCCATTTATTCCATTTCGAGATTTCTTTATAAACCCACCATATTAACCTTATATTATACTCAAAACATGATTTAAAACTCACCCAAACCACTATTTTCACTAAATTGTTTAAACCCCTTCAAACCACCATTTACCCAAAATGAGAGAACTTGAGAAATCACCAAGTTCTTGGAAAAAATGTTACAAATAAGATTTAAATGAAAAGAAGAGTAAAAATCAAATTGTTTGCCTCTTTGAAACCTTCAAAATGGTGAAGATTGGTGGAAATGAATAATGACTAGGCACTTGGGAAAATTTGACGTGAAAAGGAGATGTAAATGGGAGAAGAAAGTGGATATCCACTTTTTTTTGAAATATGATATTTTATTTCTTATTTATCCTAAAAACCATTTTTAACAAAAATCCATTATTTTACTTTAATATTATTATTACTATTTATTTCTTAAAAACCCAATTTAGTCTAAAACTCCTTTATGAAACCTTTTTTTATTTAAAGACAATCTGAACCTCAAAACTCGATTTTACAAACCTAACACGGGTCTCGATCCGAACTCCCTGACCCTAAACCCAGGGCGTTACAATAATTAACTTGAAGTTGTTGACACATAAATTTTTCTCTTACAAAGTGTAGATCAAGCTCCACATGCCTTTTAGCATGTAAAATAAGACTAGTTGCCATCGCAATCGTGCTCGTGTTATCACACCAGCTTTTAAGGATGTCTTCTAGTTCTATTCCCTTGTTCGATAAGATTGCTTGAACCCAAATCACTTCACATACAACATCAACAAGGCTCAGATACTTAGCTTCGGCTGTAGACCTTGAGATTGACCTCTATTTTTTGGAGCTCCAAGA
Source organism: Hibiscus trionum (assembly GCA_030270665.1). NCBI lineage: Eukaryota > Viridiplantae > Streptophyta > Magnoliopsida > Malvales > Malvaceae > Hibiscus > Hibiscus trionum. The sequence goes on from BSYR01000016.1 coordinate 7,378,118, forward strand.
GAGAAGATAAATGCCAAGATAGACACAATGGCCAGAAATGTACTGATGATCATCAACATCATTTCCCTAGTTTGCATCAGAAAAAGTTGTAATAGACAAAGAAAAATTATGAGGCGAGAACCAAAGTCCAAAGTCAAATATACCCTTGAGGTATAAGAGTATTCTCTTCACAGCAAACCAATGAGATTTAGTTAGGTGTTACACGTATTGAGAGACTTTATTATAGCAAACGCGATGTCAGGACGAGTGTGGCATATGTACAATAGTGCCCCAACAGTGCGTCGATACTGTCCCAAATAAGCTTACGCAACTTCTTCTCCTTTACAAAGTTAATGAGAAATAACTATAGGCGTATCCACAGGTTTCATGTTGACCATATTTGTCTTAACAAGAAACTCAACAATGAATTTTTTTGACACAGAAAAATACCTTTATCCATATAAAGTGTCTCAATGCCAAGAAAGAAATAAACATCACCAAGATCTTTCAGTAAAATTTTGTCATTAAGAGCTTGAATTATGTGATCTATCTTTAATGTTGGGGCTCTAATGATGAGGATGTCATCCACATAAACAATAACATAAGTGACTATTTTTGTCTCCCTCTAACAAATAAGGAAGTGTCAACATTAGATGGTTGAATGTGATGGCTGCAAAGGAACTCTTTAAATTTTTGGAACCAGTTCCTAGGTGTCTGACGCAACCTATAGAGTGTTCGTTTGAGTTTACACACCAGCGATGACCCATCTTCAACATACTTACAAAGCCTTCAGGCTAAGTCATGTAGACTTTTTCAAGAAGATCTCCTTTAAAAAACGCATCGTTGATGTCTACTTGGCGAACCTGCCAATGATGAGTAACAACAAGTGATAGCAGAATATTCATTGTAGAAACTTTATGACAGGGCTAAAGGTATCTGCAAAGTCATAACCTGGAATTTGAGAGTAGCTTAGCTAATAGACGCATTTTATAACGTTCCACGGACCTATTTAAGTTGAGTTTCATTTTGAACAACCATTTTGAACCAATAGCCTTTCGATTGACCGGTAGTGAAATTAACTCTCAAGTGTAATTGTTGACCAATGCATTATACTCAGATTGAACAACTAACTTAAGCCCGATCAGCAAGGCTAATCATATAGCCTAATATTTCTAACTCGATTTTTTTATTTACAACGTTAGGATTCGAACATCAGACCTTGTTTAAAGGACCAAACATCCCTAACCCCTGACTTATAAAAATTTGGATAAAAAAATTAATTAAGAGGAAGAAAGAGATTGGGATGAACATAGAAGGGATCAGGGGATAAGGGGCATTATTGAATTATGAAGGAAATGGGGGTTTAAAGTTTGCAAATAATACCCTACTTGATACAAAAATAAGTGTCCAAATTATCTCTTTTTTCTTTTTAGGTGACTAATTTTTTTTGTCCATTTTAAGTGCCCAAACTATCATTTTTTTTTTATCAAAGTAGGTGCTCAAACTATTTTTTTTTTGTCAAAGTAGGTGCCCCGGTTTGACCTTAAAATGAGCAAAAAATAATAGCTTGAGCACCTAAAAGGGGCAAAAAAGTTTAGGCACTCAAAAGAGAACAAAACGAGAAGCGCTTAAAAGGGATAAAAAATAGTTTAGACACAAAAGGTAAAAACGTCACTGGCGGAGTCAAAATTTTCATCTAGTGGGGTCATGAGTAAAGTATGAGGTATAGAAGATTCTCATACCACTACAATAAATATAGTTGACCCCATACCCTAACAAATTAAGTGGGGTCAAATATAATATTTCCTATAAAAAATTCTATATTACCCCATTAAAAATTCTATACAGAACAAATCAAAACGAGATCAATTACCCCCACTTAATATGCTATATCCGCCCATAAAAAACGTGATATAGTTTGAACATTTATTTTAACATTAAGCCAATAATATTTTTGTAGTAGCAGATTAGAAAGCTGAGTGAGAATCTGACGATGCGCACAAAGAGAACATGGAGATTGGAATCCTCAGGAAAAAATGACCAATGTGGGAAATTGCTGCCTACAAACTACAAAGTATACTGCATTATTCTACCAACCACAGGTCATTCCACTGAAATGATGTGCAAGTTCGAACCGACTGGTCTCAGTGGTTAAGAGAATGATTGTTGTTCCTAGAGGTCACGGGTTCGAGCACCAGCAACTGCAGCAGGGTGATTGAGCGTTCATTGTCAATGATTGAAAGTATATTTAGAACAGATACTAATTGTAATCACCTTAGCTTTCATAAAAAAATGACGTGCAAGTTACTTTAAACAATATTCAGAATTAGAATAGGTCGATAAGTCATTTATCATGTGGTTATATTAGAAAATACTTTAATATATTCTCGGATAATTTATATTTTAGATCGCCAAATTCAATATCAATTTTTATATCGATTAAAAATCTTTAATTTGATTAAATTAGACCACTCAACTTTTATTATTAACAAATTAAATCATTTATGTTAACATTATTGACTATTCTTAATGTAAAAACCATGGTGTTGTTAGTTCAACTGAAAAACTAAGTGTTGAAAAGTTAAATAATAAAAAAAATAAGTCAATCATATTACATATAAACCGAACTAAGAAAGCTCTCTTTTTTTCATCACTTATGTTAATGGTTTCTAAGGTCTAAAAAATGTTAAAGTTAATTTTTTAATTGAAGAATATTTAATATTGTTAATATAAATTATTTATTTTATTAATAATAAAATTTATTTGATTAAATTAAATATCTATTATTTATATGAAAATTGATGCTAATTTGAGTGATCTAAATAAAAAATTACCCTACTTTTATGTGGAAAATGACCATGTTGAAAATTACCCTAATTACTCACAACCCCAAGGCCCTAAGCCCCTAACACTTAGATGAGACGTAATTATGCTTAAGTTCACTAAACCCAAAGACCAAGATAAACCGAGGGGATTGGGGCCGGTAGTTGAAATTTAAAATTTACATATGATTTAGAAATTTAAAAAAAAAATTATGCATTTTCTATTTTTTTTACTTCTTTAAAATTTTATAAGTTCGTCTCCTAACATAAATTCTCGTGTTCATCTTTTAAATGTTAAAATAACAACAATATCAACCAAGTTAAGGCTCAATAAGTTAAAGTAACAATACTATTCAAATTCGATGTTAATATATTTAGTTATTTTTTTAACTTTTTTATTTTTTTAATCAATGTCGAAATATGTGTTAATAAAAAATCAAATTCCAATATATTTTATAAATATGTATGAAATTTTGAACAAATATAAACATTATCAATACATTAGATCGGATCATTTATATTTTCATGTGGTAATAATATATACATTCAAATTATTATATATATCTCAATAATTTGAATCATATAAATATTTTCGACATATTTAATCTTAATTTTCATTATTATAGTATTATTTTTTTATTATAATGTGTGCGCGCGCATTAACTTCCTATCGATTACAAAGTGCTAACATTTCCGTCTTTCTTTAGGGATATATAAAAGTAGTCTTTTTTTTTTTAATAAAGTAGACCGTTTCATTTTTCATAATTCTAGGGAGGAAATTTGGGTTGTTTATGTCCCCCGGCAACATATGACACGAAAAATTAAAAATGATATATTAAAATTTGTAAAATATAATTAAATTATATAACATAAAATATATTTAAAATATTTTACAAAATCTAATATATAATTAAAGGGTTAGGATCCACTTACATAGTGTAAAACTCTTTAAGTTTTACATTATTTTTGGATCGTTGGATGGAGAAAATAAATGACCGAGATTAACTCTTTACTTTTTTTTTTCCAAGTGATAATCTTCACAAGTGGAGTATTATTATTTATACATTTTCTTATGCATGCAGCATGCGTTGTAATTAAATGTATTATATTTTTGGTTCCAACCTACCCCATGCATTTTCCCTAAATATAGTGGTTTATGTGTATGGATTTCAATTCATTATGCACCTATGTTAAAGCAATGCAAAGTTCGAACATAAAACATCACAAGAAATTGCATACTTGTTTGAAATGTCACAATTTTTAATATTCTTTAAAATAATTACTTTGTAATGTCCAAAAAATTCCGGTTCCAAATTCGACCTAATAATACAAGTATTTTGGAGTCAAGTGTACAACTTCGTAAATTTGAGAATTTAGTTGAACCATATAAGAAAGTGGTTCTCGTATAAATACTAATAAAACATTAGTATTATGTATTTGTATAAATATTTTTTGGGGACAAATTTCTTTTATTTAATTTACATGTGAAGACACGTTGAAGGGATATTTTACAACAATAATATTATTGAGCTTTTTATTTCATGAGTTTTGGGTTTTATTAGTTCACGAACCATGGTGATTGTTATAGCAAGGTTGGACTCCTTTGACCAACACTATTGGGTACTATTTAGATTGTGACAAATTTATATTAAAAAAAAGAAAAAGGAAGGGAGACATATGGCATTTCACATCATCTTTTTCTTCTCCTTTTCTTCCTTCACAAGAGCTAGGGGAAGAAATTTGATTTTTATGAAATATCATCAATTGAGGTAAGTCTTCATCCCTAGGTCACCCATACATAGTTTATATATTGCTTGTATCACACCCTAAGATCTGGAGTTGAAAGCTTTGATAAAAATCCAAAGAGATTGAGTTTTAGAGATTAAAATTGTAATTTTTAATGTTTAGGGGTTAATCTGTGATTTTTTATAAAATTTGGGGACCAATTCAGTAAGATTTAAAATTAGGGGTTGAGTTCGGGAAGAAATGAAAAGATGGGTGAGATCTGGAAATTCCGAGAGGTTGAGGATTTACCTATAAGTTTTTCAACTTAAAATAAAGAAAACAAATGAAATTAAAAAATATTTTTTTAAGGATTAATATCCTATACACCGGCGGTGGAAAATAAAGTTTCCACAAGCGGGTTTATTTAGGGGTTTAGGGGTTTAATTTAGGATTTAGAGGTTAGGGTTTAGGTTGTATGGTTTAGAATTTAGGAATTATGGTTAGAATTTAGGGTTTGGGGTTAAATTTTTAGGGTTTTAAGGTTAAAATTTTAGGTTTAAAATTTAAGCTTAAAAATATGCATGCTTGTGTAAACTTTTTTTTTACACTGGCAGTGTGTCAAATATTAATCCTTTTTTTAATACTCTAAATGTGATTACAAAATAGTATATGTTCATATAGTCTTAACCTTTTGACATGCACATGCACCTTGTAAACATGTGATTGAACCCGAGATTCTTAGAATAAACGTTATCTATTTTTTCACTAGAACCACTAGTTGGGTTCTTATATTCTTTAAATACTGGAATAATACAGTGATATAAGTTATAAGTTGAAAAGGTAAATATTTTTAATCTATTTATATTCAACATTAATCTTAATTCTAATATAAAATTCTACATGTCTGGGCAGCCACCTCCGACCGGGTGATGCAAATTGAACATCGATGGATCTCGTTGTAATGTTATGACTATGAGCATCTTCGAAATGAACAGGGGTTTGGATTATGAGTTTCTCAAAATTTATTGGTATTTATTCGATACTGGAGGCTGAGTTATGACGTTTTTCCTTCTAGCTAATCTGCTCTAGCTTTTTCTCCGGTTATTGAAAAAATAACTTAAAAATAAGAAGTCCTTGAATCTTTGGGAAAAAAAATTAATTAAGTTTTTGAATTTTTTTACACCCAATTAAATCATTGAACTAACGAATTAGATCAGTTAAGCTCTTTGACAAACTATTAAATTTTTGACATTTTTTTTAGATCTGTTGGTGCAATGTGTCGTATCACAATATCTCGACTTGGCATTTTCAAAATTTATTTTATTTAAAAATTCTTTAAAGTTCTAATAAATTAAAAAAAACATATAAAATATATATATTTATTTATTTGAAAAAAAATTATAAATGCAACATGAGAAAATTGTAGTGTATCATGTGCTAGTAATATCTAAAGAAAAAATATCAAGATTTAATAGTCAAAATGCTTAATTGATTTAATTTCTTGATTCAAAGACTTAATTAATTTAGTTTCTTGCATCAAAGATTTAAAAAAATCAAGAATTTCGTAGACCCTTAAGCAAAAAAATATGCATATTTATGTTCAACCGGTAAAAGTTCGAATTGGATTTGGTAAAAATTTGGGTTTTAATACTTTTAAAAATTGTTTGTAACTAATGAGATTTATCCTCTTAATCTCATATTTTTTTATTAAAAATTAACATTAAATTAAACATCTTTAAATTATAACTTATTTTTAATTATTTTCTAAATGTTAAAACATTTTAATTTCATTTTAAACTATATATATATATATATATATATATATATATTAATCCTATCTCTCCACTAATAAATCATTAATGGAACCATTATTTGTAGGGGTATAAATGAACAAAGTGTTCGACGAACTGTTCGTATAACGTTCGTTTATTAAGTTAAATAAACGAGTATGAACAAAAAAATTATTATATTCGTTTAATAAACGAACGGACACGAACAAAGATGTATTTGGTTCGTTTATGTTCACAAACAACCTCGTTTATAGGGATGAAACTGATTGTGGGTGCATCTAAATACTATTTTTTTTTTTATTTTATTTATTGTGAATTTAGTTAACATTTATGAACATATAAACGGACATGTTCACGAATGAATAAACAGACACGTTTGTAAACACCTAAATGGACATGTTTGTGAACACTTAAACGAACACGTTTGCGAACACTTAAATAAATACGTTCGCGAACACTTAAACGAACACGTTTGTGAACAATAAACAACGAATACGAACACCTTCAAAAATAAATAAACGAACATGAACACAATATTAAAATTTTAAACGAACACGAAAAACGAACACGTTTGTGAACAATAAACAACGAATACGAACACATTCAAAAATAAATAAACGAACATGAACACAATATTAAAATTTTAAACGAACACGAACACCTTTAAAAATAAACAAACAAACACGAACATAATTTTATTCGTTCAAACTCGGTTCATTTACACCCTAATTATGTGTTTGTATTCTTTAAATACTTTGAAAAAAATAAAGGAAAAACAAAAGTGATGGATACTTAACAAATTTACTTTTTTTCTCAAACCCCTCAAATTTGCATTATTTACTCTCTTCCTGCCTCATCTCTTCTAGTAAAAGCTAAAATCTTCATCAAAGTCACCACTTACCTCTGTCTGCCATTGCTACAGATAAAAATAAACCGAGGGATGCTAAGAATAAGGATGTAGCCAAAATCAAACTTAAAAAGATTTAAGCATATATTATCATAAAAATAAGTAATAAAGTCTAAATAAATTAAAATTCAGGGTTTAAATTAATTACCCTTATATGTTTTCTAATATATAAAAAAAAAACTGAAGGGACAATTGCCCCCAAACTATATAGTAGTACCTTTGTCTAGACTAAAAGCGGTTACACTTACAACCCTAAAAATTTTAAATCTCTACGTAATTTATATATATTTTTTCTGTACTTTATATTTGATGATTTAATTTCGTTTTTTTTAAAGATTTCAAGTTTTCATATAATTTTTATTAAGTACAAAAGTTTACAATTTTGAGAGATTCATTAATTGGTTGAGTGGTCTAAAATATTTATGTTATTCTATTTTGTATGAGTTCAAATTTCGATTTTTTGTCAAATATATTTTTTACTTAATCAATAAAATTTACAGTTCTGACATAAAATTATATGTATGTTTATATTCTTAAATATTTTAGTATCATGTGTAAATTTATATAAATTAATTTAGTTTACCATTGTTTTGGAGTGATCTGCAACCAACATTTTGCTCTTGCTGGGTTGCTGTCGTTGAACTTGTTTCCCGAGCATTAACAATCAAGCCGTATGCAAGATCTCAGCAACGTACAATTTCTGCAACTTTTACTTTTCTTTCAATTTTTAGGGTAAACTACATAAATAGTCCCTCGACTATGCTTTAATTATCTTTTGCATCCATCGACTATCAGAAGTTACAAAATAGTCCTCTGACTTTAAAAAAGTAACAATTTGGTCTAACACCGTTAAAAATTTAACAGTTGATGATGTGGCAGTTAATATAAATTGATATAATTACATAATTAACCCTCAACTTCTACCCTTATTTTAATTTGACCCTAATTCTAAAAAATTAACCCACATAGTTTTGATAATCTATCAATTTAGTTCATTTTCTTTTCTATTTCTCCTCTCCTTTTATTCTTCAATTTATACATAATAAATTTTTCCATTCTCGGGTCGGTAAGGGTTTTCCTCTAGCTCATCTTAACACCGCCACCACCATCATATCGGTTCTGCTCCCTCTAGTGTTCCACTGGAAAGGCACTTTGGTTTCTTCCCAGAATCATTAGATATTTTATTTATGAGTCCTGCTACATTTGAAGGCATTGGTGCAGGCCACGTCATGGAAGTTTTATGGTTAATATGGGTTCTCGTGCTGCAATAAGTTCTGTTATTGGCATCTCACAAAATGCATCTGAGAATAATTCGTCGAGTATGAGAATGATGTCTTCACCTAGGTTGAGTCATGTATTCTTGGGCAATGGCCTATACCCAGAACTACTACCCAACAATATGGAGGCTTTGGCTGAAAGTGGCTGAAGTAGACGAGTTGAAAATAATCAGAACCAATTGAATAACAAAAAACAATTTCAGCTGAACTTGGATAAAATTGTTAGTGAAAAAAATAATCTAACAACTCTGATGATAAAAATATTCCAAACAATTCAGTACAACCATTATTAAGAATTACTAGAGTTGTTAGACTGAACCATTATTCAGTACAACTCTGATGATAAAGGCTGGACTGAATTGTTTGTAATATTTTTATCATCAAAGTTGTTAGATTATTTTCTTCACTAACAATTTTATCCAAGTTCAGCTGAAACTGTTTTTTGTTATTCAACTGGTTCTGATTATTTTCAACTCGTCTACTTCAGCCACTATCAGCCAAAGCCTCCATATTGTTGGGTAGTAGTCCTGGGTATAGGCCATTGCCCAAGAATACATGACTCAACCTAGATGAAGATATCATTCTCATACTCGACGAATTATTCGCAGATGCATTATGTGGGATGCCAATACCTGAACTTATTGCAGCACGAGAACCCATATTAACCATAAAACTTCCATGACGTGGCCTGCACCCATGCCTCCAAATGTAGCAGGACTCATAAATGAAGTATTTAATGATTCTGGGAAGAAACAAAAGTACCTTTCCAGTGGAACATCCGAGGGAGCAGAACCGATGTGATGGTGGTGGCGGTGTTAGGATGAGCTAGAGAAAAACCCTTATCGACCCGAGAATGGAAAAAAATTATCATGTATAAATTGAAGAATAAAAAGAGAGGAGAAATAGAAAAGAAAATGGACTAAATTGATAGATTATTAAAATTATGTGAGTTAATTTTTTAGAATTATGGTCAAATTAAAATAAGGGTAGAAGTTGAGGGCTAATTATGTAATTATATCAATTTATATTAACTGCCACATCATCAACTATTAAATTTTTAACGGTGTTGGACCAATTTGTTACTTTTTTAAAGTCGGGGACCATTTTGTAACTTCTGATAGTCAATGGATGCAAAAGATAATTAGAGCATAGTCAGATGACCATTTATGTAGTTGACCCTTTTTTTAATGCTTAACTACAAAATAAGTGGACATACTACGTTTTTTTTACAATAGGTGCCTAAAATATTTTTTAATTAAAATAGGTGACTAAAATATTTTTAATTAAAATACGTGCCAAAGTAAATACCTCAGTTAGGGATGGGCACGGGTAGAGTTTTTAGCCAACCGAAACCCAACCCGAAAATAATCACCATAACCCCAAACTTGACCCGACTTTTTTCTTTAAAAAATTCAACACAACCTGACACGAAATAAATACCTTAAACCCAACCCAACCTATAAAAAATTAATTTTAAGAATTTAATTGTAAAAAATAATTTTATTGGACTTAATTGTAAAAACAATAATTTAAGGACTAAAATATAAATAAAATTTAATTTTAAAGGCCTAATTATAAAGAAGTTGAGTCAAATTTTTTCACCCTAAAACTAAACACAACCCAACCAATTAGGTCAAAAATGACGTTTTAGACACATTTCAGTTAAAAAATTCTCTAAACGCCTACTTTAACAAAACAAAAAACATAGTTTGAGAACTTATTTTGCAGTTAAGTTTCTTTAAGGTTTACAATAACAATTTTACTAGCTAAAGGATCTAATTGCTTTGTATCAGATAGTTTAGGAATAGAGTTAGGGAATCACTATAGAATTATTTACGGATATTTTTAAAGAAATTGTAATAATACATTAACAATTATAATCCATGTAGTAAAAACTCCAGGAAAAAATAGTGCAAAAATTTAAAATTTTAACTAGTAATTATTTTGTTTAATAAGTGGCATAATTAGTTCAATGTCAATAATTTACAGTTTAACAACACAAATATGAATAACAGATTTAAACCCTCAAATAACTTGAAATGTAAAAATCAAATGTCCCAAACCCAAAGAGAGTAAATTAAAACCTTTGAAGAAAAGGAACACAACTTGTTTCAGAGTAAATGTCTAAATCAATTCATTTTCAACTTTTTTCATATATAAATAATCATACTCCAATACCCAATATGCAATTCTCAAGAGAAAAACAAATGGATGGATTCAAAACAAAACAAAAAAAGTCATGCAAATGTAAATAAGCATAATCTAATTGAAAAGAACAAGACAATAACAACATTGAGCTGGCTGCTATGAAAATTGCACTGAACTTAACCCGGAAATATTGTTGATGAATCAATACTTGACCGGAGTAATAACTTCCAGCTGTGCACCGAGCTTCTCCTCGGCAACCTTCTCAGCTTTAACCCTAAGCTTAGTGAGTTGCTTCCTTCGCTCGTATGCCACTTGAGCTCTCTCCTTCCTCTTCTTTTCAAGCTCCTGGAAGGAAAATGAACAAGCCACAGGAAGATAAACAATGTTATAAACATGTAACTCGGACTCGACTACAAATATTGGATAAATATACAAGTAAACGATTCCGTATTAAAAGATCCAAACAGGATATTGGCTTTCACCTTGATAGTGTCATAGTGGTTCCATCCAACCTCAGATGAAAGCTTGCCTAAAAGGCAATACTTGTGTCCTTTCTGAAGCCTCAAAACCCTAATTCCAAACCCAGAAGAACAATTAAAAATATTGAACTAACTAACAAATAAGGCAAGCAAGAATCTAAGTAAAACTCACTTGAGAGCATCAGGAATAACCATTCTCTTCGTCTTATCATAAGGAGCTGGAACCCCTTCGTAAGCCTTCAATCGAGCAAGCGCTGCTGCTCCACGCTTCGTTTTGTGAGGAATCATTCTGCAACACAAATACACAATACAAAAATCAATTATCATAAAGCAATCCCAACCTATATCAATCGATAAATCAAATAAACCAAACTAACAGAGCTTTATTTTAATTTTTAAAACATATTTATAAGATAACTTAAAATAAAATCATTTATATTAAAAATTATACACCATACATTATACGATCACATTCATATGATAATAACAATAATTTACTTTTTAATAGTTAAAAACGACTGAAGCAACCGGCTTTAATTTTCTTTCTTTTTAATTGATTTTATCCAATTAGTTTAATAAATTAATTCAGTTTATATGGTTTTTAAGCAAATAATCATAAAATCATGCAAACTCATAAAATATTCTTTTTATTTCATCCCAGTATTTTCCCCCAAAACCAGCACTTAAATAAACAGAGAATCTATCAAAAAATCAACACTTGAAAACTAAATCTTATCTTTCCCATTACCAATTCTAATATAAAACAAGAAACATGCAAATTTGATTTCAAATAAATAAAACCAAGACTTACAATGAACAACCTGCCCCAATTAAGAAGCATTAGCACAACCAAAAATGAAAAACCCTAAAACTTTCATGTCTTTAAAGAAGAAACTCAAAAATAAAAACCCTAGAGAGAATCTAAACAAATCAGACCAATATTGACAACACATTTACATCACACAAATACAAAACAAAAAGTTGAATATGAACACCATAAAAATAAACCCAATGAGTCAAAATCTAGAAAATGCGAAACCCGAAATCACAGAGCGGCATGAAAGACCAAAAATGTAAACCCTGAAATTCAATTCCTTCCACAGCACGGAAAATTTGAAAAACAAAGATTTAAAAAGAAACAGAAACATACCCGCGAATAGTACGCCATAGGATCTTAGCAGGAGCACGAAAATGGATGGGACCGTGGGAAGGCTTAGTGTTCATACGCTTCCTCAGAAACCTCATATACTTCATTTTCTGCCTCACTAATCCACCGGACATGCAAATCTCTTCGCATCTGACAACCACGACTTTTTGACCGTTCAACAATTCCTTGGCCAAAATGGAGGCTAACCTCCCCAGCATATGATGCCTTGCGTCCACCACCACTCTCTTGGCGCAGATTCCTGACCCTGAAACCATCTTCCCTCTTTTCCTCAGCTGCTGCTGCCGCCGCTGTGTGTCTCTCTCTCCTGTGAGGAAAATGTAGGGGAGGATTAGGGTTTTGCCAGATTTATAGTAGGGTTTTTTTGTTGATTTTGGGTCATAGGCTTTTTGAATCAATTGGGCCAAAATTATATCTTCGGATTAAAAAAAAACAAAGAATTTTACTCACTGCTCCCTTCTACGGTTGATTAAAAAGTTTACATTATTGGATAAATTATTGGGTTGGTCACTTAGGTTTCATAAGTTCACTTTTACTCATCAAATTCAAAAATTTTAGTCACTTATATTATCGGTTTATAACATTTTAGTCATTGGGATGTTGGAGACTGTTAATTAGATGATATAACACGTTAGTAAAATAGATTAATATTTTATTTCACCCCTAAAGTTTAAACAAAATATTAATTTTAAATAAATATCAATTTGACCCCTAAAATTTAGATAATATATCTATTTGACCCTTGAATCCGACCAAAATTTTCCACCGCTCAACAATTCCATCATCGGTCACTGTCGAACATCGACGTTAACTACTGTTGGATCGTAATTTTTCTAAACCTACGCTCTGTCTAATTAGTAAAATTTGAAAGTTTGGGGCTAGTAAGAAAACACTAGAGAATCAGGGGCAAGTAGCAATTTTCCAATTTTCTTTCTCCCCTCTATTAATAGTGTCTTTTCCCCCTTTGCTTAGCCAGAAACCCTAGCCTTTCACTGGTTCTCTCCCCGCTTCATCGTATAGTACGGTCATCTTTTCAAGCACCTCCTTTTCAGGGGCAGATCTTGGTAAAACAACTTGGGGGCCTAATTAAAATTTTTGAAAATTGAACTAATTTTTAAAAAAAAATGATATTTAATGAGAACTATTTTAAAAGCTAAAAGGGGATTTAATTAAAAATATTCAAAGAAATTGATACTTAATAAGAATTTTAAATTTTTTGAAGGGGCCAAATTAAAATATTTTAAAACTTTGAGGAATTAAATAGTAAATATACCAAGTCTTAAGGGAGTCAGGGCACATCCTTGTCACGCCACATCGCGCGTATCTCTATTCATAGTGCCACTGTGCCAAGCTCTACACTGTCGTGCAACGACCCAAAGTCTTCATGCACTAAAATTTTGGACAAAGAGTTGGGGTGTAAATGAACAAAACGTTCAGCGAATCGTTTATATAACGTTTGTTTATGTTCGTTTATTATGCTAAATAAATGAGTATGAATAAAAAATTTATGTTAGTTTAATAAACGAACGAACACGAAAAAGAAGTGTATTCGGTTCGTTTATATTCACGAACAAACTCGTTTTTAAGCTTGTTTATAGTAGTTACGGAATTATTAAGAGGTGAGAGGAGATTGTCCTATATAAATTATTTTAAAAATTAGTTTATTTCTAAATTTGCCCCACCCAACTTTCAAACATTTATGTTTTACCCCCTAACCCCAAATCATGGCTCCGTTCCTTGTTTATAGGATGAAAATGCTTGTGGATGGATAAAGATGCTATATAAGTTCACGTTAAGTTTGTTTATAGGATGAAAATGCTTGTGGATGTATAAGGATGTTATATAAGTTCACGCTAAAATGTAAGTTTTATCTTGTTGCTTTTGTTTTATTTATTTATTTATTGTTAATTTAGTTAACATTTTGAACATATAAATGAACAAGTTCGCGAACGTATAAACGAACACGTTCATGAACACTTAAACGAATACATTCAGGAACACTTAAGCGAACACATTCGTGAACACTTAAATGAACACGCTCGCGAACACGTTCGTGCACACTAAACAAACGAACACGAACAACTTCAAAAATAAATAACCGAACATGAACGCAACATTAAAAATTTAAACGAACATGAACACTTTTAAAAATAAACAAACGAACATGAACATAATCTTAATCGTTTAAACGCGATTCATTTACAACCCTACAAAGAGCAAGTTTAGAAAATAAAAATACTTTTAGAAAGATTGAGGAAATCTACTATGTTACACACCTTTGTTAACAAAATCAGTAACTCTTTTTAAAATTTTGGGTCTAATGGTCATCGATGTTCGCGTTCAACAACGACCAATGATATTGGTGAGCTGTGGTTGGCGACGAGAATTTTTTGTTGGATTTAGGGATCAAATTGATATTTTATTTAAATTTTAGAGTCATATTGATATTTATCTAAAATTCATAGGTTAAATTAATATTTTTGTTTAAACTTTAGGTGTCAAATTAAGGGTAAACTACTGGAGTGATCACTTATATTTAGGGTTTGTACACTTTTGGTCACCGATTTTTAAATTCGACCGTTATAGTCACTTACGTTTTCAATCTATAAACTTATGGTCATTGGGACGCTTGTTGCCATTCAACGTTAACGTGAGGCTGATCTGGAACAGTAAAAAGAAGGTTAAATTACCTAGATAGTCCCTGAACTATTACTTCACTCCTATTTTGACCACCAAAATAAAAATAATTTGTATAATTACATATTTAATACTTCATATTTACAATTTTTTTATTCCTTCTCCCATCCACTATCTTCCATATTTTTTTTCATCTAACCTAATCCATAATTTTCTACTTTATTAATCTCCAGTTCACACCGTATATTTTTAGACTAGATGGTAAATATTAATTCACATTCTTATTTTGATTAATTATTATTTCTTGCTTTAACTTCCACCTTGTAATTTTATTTTTCTTTTAATTTAATCCTATTTCGCTTTGTTATCTAATTTCCATGTACTTTTAATTATACCTTTAAATTTTGTTTTATTTCAATTCTGACATTAATTTAAATCTAACTCTGCTTTAATTTGTGCGATTAATTTACATCCATTTATAGTTTCGTCCTTAGTTTAGATAATTTGTTTCTAATCATACATTGCAATCTTACGTTTACAATTAGATCTTTGTGATTACTTTAAACTATTTAAATACACCATTTATAAGGCTCGATTCACTTCGCAATAACACGGGGTAATGTTCTTTATTTCGGAAATTAAAGGGTTAGTGGTCCTAACAGATTGGATCACGACTTCTCTGTTGATTCTAAATAAATGAATATCCTTCATTATTGAATAGAATTAAGGGTAAACTAATGGAATGGTGTGAATTTAGGATTAATATAGTAAAAAATTATGGATTGGGTTAGATGAAGAAGAATATGGAAGATGCTGGAGGGGAGAAGAAATAAAAAAATTATAAATATAGAGGATTAAATGTGTAATTATACAATTTTTTTATTTCGGTGGTCAAAATAGGAGCGAAGTGATAGTTCAAGGACCATCTAGGTAATTTATCTTTCTTTTTATTGTGCTAGATCAGCCTCTAACGACAACAAATGTCCCATTGACCATAAGTTTACAGATCGTAAACGTAAGTGACCATAATGTCGAACTTGAAAATCGGTGACCAAAAGTGTACAAAGTCTAAACATAAGTGATCATTCCAGTAGTTTACCCTCAAATTAAAAACTAACTCATTTTATTAACGTTCCACGTCATCAAATTAATGATCTATTTTTAATAGAAGCTGCTAGTTTCATTAAACGAGAAAATACCCAAAATCACAGTAAGGGTTTACAACTATCATCGTAAACTAAATACATAATTTGAACATTTTTTTTAAAACTAGCCACTTTAGATCATACAAGGACCATACATGAAAAAGGTTAAAAACCCATAGAAAAGACTCGAACGAAAAATAGACACAAACAAATCTGAGTGCATCGGCAAACAAACCGCAAAAGGGGATTAAACTATTGAAAGACCACTGAGAACTGCAAATCAGATGCGAGCGTCGTGAGAAACTATCCACGAACGCAAACCGCGTATCCAAATTCAACCTGAGGGTCATGAGTAGGGAAGATCAGGAAGATTATAAATGAGCGTCATCTTGATCAGTCGTGACATCGTCAAATCCAACCCTGAAAAAAAAATAAAAAAACATAAAAAACATGCCAAGAAACATAGAAAAATGTGCTATAAAGGCAAAGTTATTTTTATTAAAAAATTAGAAAAATATAAAGAAAATAGATCCGATGATCGACACCAACATCAAAATCAGTGCTGCCACCAGCTATATAAAATAAAAAAATAAAACTTACAACGTTCTACAGATAAAAAGAGTTTCGTTAGAGGGAAAATAAAGAGAGGCTAGATATCAAATTAACGATCTTTAACTACAAATAATGACGCAACTCTCTTTTTTCCCTTTATTTTAATGATACTACTAATTGATATATCAATTCTTTTTGAGAAATTAACTATTGTTACATATATTCAATATATGATTGAATTTTTCCATCATAAATTCGATATCAAGTACGTCAACATGGTGACACATTTACAAACTCAATCGTAGTAAAGTATCGTAGTTTCATATAATTCAAGTTTTAACTTCCATGAACAATATGCAAACCGTATAATATTTGTTGAGAGCAATACTTTAACATTGAAAAAACTATAAAACAAAACCGTAGAAGTTGCCAACAGTAATAGACAATAGTCACAATACCAATAAATCGATAATCTTTTACATATAATATTTTTATTCAACACCATTTTTTTGTCAGGTCCAAAAACATTCATGTGTTTTATGGATTTCAATTTCATATTTTGAGATATTTAGAAGTCTGTTGTGGCGTTGCGGGTGTAATCAAAGACGAGTGTTCAAGGGGCCTTAAACCCCAAGAATTAATTTTTTTTTTTGAAAATTTTAATTTAACTCCCTCAAATTTTTAGATATTTATATTATAAATTATTTTTTTCAATATTGTTAGTTAATTTCTCTAAAATTTTAATTTAGTCTCTTTAATTTTTTTATCTAATGACAATTTAAGTCCATATAAATTTAATATTAGATAAATTATACTCTATTAGGGGTATTCACTGTTCAGTTAAAACCAAATTAATCGACTGAACCGAATTAGTTCGGTTAATCAGTCAGCGGCCGAAGTTATTTCGGTGGTTAACGGTTAATTTTTTTTTTCAAAATTTGGTTATTAGTTAATTCGATTCGAAACTGGTTAATTACCCGAATTAACCAAATATTAAATAATATATATTTATATTTAAGCTCAAACTCAATAAAATTTAAGACTCGCCTTCTAACCCAAATAAAAAATACCCAAAAATATAATTATCTAAAATTAAAACAAACTCTAAATGTTACAAGTAAATATTTCCCGTTCTTTTCTCTTTAAGCCGTTACTGCTCTCCACTGAGTAAATTTGAAAACTGACCGAATTAACTAAGATTTATTCGGTTCAATTAACATTTTCGTAAAAAAAAACTTCGGTTCCGTTAATAGTTAAAGAAAAAAATAATTCGGTTAATTCAATTTTGGATAATTCAATTCAATCGATAGCCGAATTAAGTAATTAACCGTTTGAACATCCCTACACTCTCTCCTTCAATTTCAAGAATACTTACTAAATTCCTATA
The DNA here is from genome assembly GCA_030270665.1 of Hibiscus trionum. Taxonomy (NCBI): domain Eukaryota; kingdom Viridiplantae; phylum Streptophyta; class Magnoliopsida; order Malvales; family Malvaceae; genus Hibiscus; species Hibiscus trionum. The sequence continues at coordinate 7,396,131 of BSYR01000016.1, forward strand.
TTTTTCAAATTCAACAATTTAGCCCCTCCCAACATTCAATCCTGGATCCGTCCCTAGGTGCAATATATAACATGTTATTTACATAACGATTTCAGAACGCAATAATCGTGATATGATTCTCTCATCAGATTGCGCGTTGCGTTACAATACGTACGTTACGCTGCGTAGTAACCGCAATTTACTCAAAAACCATTACGATACGCACATTATGCTGGGTGATGACCACAATTTACTCAAAAATCATTTCAGTGGACTCGTAGTTAATCAAATTATTACATTTTTTACTTAAAAACTAACGAAATCAACTGTAACCCAACCGAAATCAAACAGAACACTAATGTTGGAATAAATTGGTTCTCGTTTTTTTTGTCAGCCCTAGACTAGTAGGATTCTGTTAAAGGCATTTAAGGTATAAAAGTTCAACCACAGTTTGATGTATATTAAAAAACTTCACAATTGTCTCTAGTTTTTAAGTCAAACCTGGTGATGTAGGGTCACCCTCCTGATCCAATGAGACATCACCTGAAAATATCAAAGGAGAAATATCTTCAGGCTCTTCTGAACCATCATTACCTTCGTCCGGTTGAGCACCAGCAGACCATGCCCGAGTATCAGAAGCACCATCCATATGTTCCGAAGCATTTGTGCCGCCGTCGTCATCATCATCATCATCAGATTGTTCTGAGTTCAACCTGAATATAAGGTCGCGTAAGCTTAATGGCTGTACTATTTCAAATTGATGATCTGGTTTGTGCTGCTGATTAAATCGGCCCGGTATCTTAGCCGGAGATTTGTAGCATGATTCGCAAAGGTCGAAACCTATTTTCTCGACACAGTCTTTGCATTTGTATCTCTCCCCGATTATTGGAGACATCTGAAACAGAAAGGTAAGAAACAGGCATTCGTCAAATGCGTTTTTCTTGCCATAGCAATAAACAACCATAAAGCTTGCAATTGCGAAAATGTATACAACCCATATCTACTCAAGGGTCAGGTGTAAGTATCAAATATGGACTAGGGTTTTGACACTTTATTTCCTAGAGGTACCCTTGTCCACTTTCTGATCCATGAGAATATTGTTCCGATGCATCTTTATTAGATCCTAAATTCAGGAAATCCTCTCCCATCCTCTATCCTCAGCTCTTTAAGTTCATCATTATCATTAGTAACTGTTTTAAAAACTAGAAAAAAATTCCTCGGTTTTCGAATATAGTTAATTACATATTCTTAAGGCTTCTTGTAATCCTAGTCCAAATTCAAGTTGGGAAAGACAAATAAAAACCAGATTATCAATGTAAGGAATTGAACTTCATAGTGACAAGAAAATCAATCTATATGATAAACAAGTTGATCTCCTTTCTTTCGGTAAAGGCATACCGAAGTCCTAAAAATGCAAGGATACAAGAAAATGGCAACTTAACCTAGAACTTTTATGTTTAAATTGGTAAACATGATGCAAATATATAATGACAAAAGTGACTATTTGTAGATCTCAATCTAAGTGATACTTGTAATTACAATTACAAGCATGTAATTAGAGGGGATGAGGGATGCATTCTTTTCCTTTCAAACATCAGTTAATAGTAGATGACATCAAATGGTTGTTTCACATTTTCATGCTACCAATGAAATAAAAAGGAATATTATAAGTCTATAATTAATGTTTCTTCTTCCAGAAACCTATTAAGAAAATATATTGCAAATTACTAAATTTTAATTCAAACTTACCCCACAATAATCACAGCCCACTGCAACATGAACTTTAGGTCCATTGCCGAAATACCATGATGAGTAGACATCACTAGAAATTGACGTCACCCGGTTTGCATGTCGTTGAGCTTGTGCTGAACCTAAGCTCAAATAGCAGAAATGAGTTTAGGGTACAAACAAAAAAGCAAGACAAAGAAGCAAAAAGGTCTATGAAGTTTAAGCCTTTTGAGAGCATGATTGACATTAAAAGTATATATACTTACACGTAGTTGTCAGGTTAAGAATGAAAAGGAAAAGGACAACCTATAGATTTCCTTTTTCCTAAGATATTTTTAACTATTAAAGATTTTCTCGTGTGTGCATATTCATGTGTATTTGAGAAACAGAATCAAGAACGGCACAAGTAGCTACAGCCTGAAGATTTTAAGTAACTATTTTGCTCTTCCACTCCTGTATCATTGTTGTATTTGCGTGGCATAATATGCTTAGTTGAAATTTTGGGTAAATGCACCATGGATTGACCAAAAGATCAATTATGTTCTCATTAAGACATGGATATAAACACATGGCTGTATGTGTAGGTGACTTTTGTAACTCATTAAAGAGGTTGCAATTAAGAACAAGAAAAATAAAAAAAACAAAGGAATGTAATAGAACATTTTTAGAGAGTTATCATTAACATCAAGAAAAAATGAACAAAACCGAGGCAAGTCGATGAATACCATGACTGCAAAAGGTAAGTCGTACATCTGGTTTGATGAGGACAACTTATAGAATTCAGAAAATTTATATTTTAAATGTGTTTTTCTATGCTTATCATAAGTTAGTTAAACCTCTTCCTTGAGGGGAAAAAAGAAGCCTCCAAGCTAAAATTACAATTAAATCCTTAACCTCTAGTAAGTTAATAGCTGTTTATAAAGTTCCCGCAAGAAACTTAAAAAGGAAAATACAGCTCAAGTTAAATCATTTTGTAAGGCATGAAACAATAGTAAAATGGTCAGAGCACCCTAAGGTAATTGATGTTGAAAAATAAATGATATAAACATCATAAATGACTCTGAGAGCAGGATACCGACAATTGTGTTCTTTGAGTCGTTCTGAATATTCCTCAGGAAACTGCTTCTCCAAGAAATGGTGTAGAATTAAACAAACACCAGGGAATCCATTTGGTTGCAAGCTTTTACAAACTTGACACCTAGGCATTTCATCATTTGGAATAACAAAACAAGATTCACAATATACTGCACCAAACAAGAGACCAAAGCACATAGTCAACAATAATATCTTCTAATCCTTTTAACTTTTGACATAACAGGTCAAAGGAAATGTCAACTACCATGGCCACAATTGAGAACAAGTGGTCGAACGAGAAGCCTATTGCATGCAGCACAGAGTAAATCAGCAACAGAAACCACCTTTTGATCTTTATGTTTGGAATCATTGCTTAGCAAAGTCTTTCCTTGGTTCGTATCTGCAGCAACTTCAGGGCTCTCCGGAAAGGGCATCAGTTTAATTGGTATACCATTTTCATCATGCATAGTTGTTTTTGGTGAATCTCTGAATGAGGATGATTCTGAATCCTTAGAACAACTTTCTGAATGCCCGCCCATTTGGAGAGGAGAAAGGGAGTGGTTATTCCCAAAAATATCTGACTTCTCACAAAGCTTTGACTCAACTAAATTTTGATCAAATTGAACTGAGAAGTGGCCTGCTCTCTTCTCTTCTTCTGAACAAGGAAACAATAAAATAAATCATGTTCCAACTCTTAAAGATGCAGGGGGAGTGGGGAGTCTATGGGAAAAAAGTTTCCCAAGCATTTCCTTGCAGACTACTTCATACTAACTTATCAAAAGAAAATCTGATTTTACAGGAGCAGGTTAGTACTAGCAAATAGTTGGTAATTCACACCATCATAGCGTACAAGTATCTGCAGTATTTAGGAGCAAAGTTGAACTCCGTCATTGCTCTATTATTTTGGCTAATGGGTGGAAGAGATTAAGTCCATAGCACAATAATCACGTTTCTATGTTCCGGAAATTTAAAAGCTTCAGTTACGCTTTAAGAAAAATGATAAAGCAATTTTTTTCTAGCCAAAACTTGTAATTTATTAACAAATGCTTAGCACTTAAAGAAGGGAGAAGAAGAAAGGTACCTCTCACTTGTCTTTCCCTTCTCTTATAGGCTATAGGATACAACTTCAGGAGCAAAAAATGCAGCAACGTACAGACACTTGGAAAATGATTGTATGGGCATCGACAAATGGGGCAATTGGACTCATGAATGTGATTCATTGCATTGTAGACACACCAGAAGCATGACATATGACCACAGGCTGCAGAAAATGGAACATACAGGGAGCTTACAGGAAAATTCACATGTCAAAACTTAGTTAAGCATATCGATTGCTTACCTAATACAACAGGCTTGTAAAGAAGTTCCCTGAAAAACACAAGGAAATCACCTTCAAACATGCATTCAAAAGCTTCAGTAATCCAATAACTACCAAGTACACCCAAATTATAAGTAGTAAACCATATAAGATTGGTGACTAAACAATCCACTTCCGCTCACTGATTGATATATGGTTCTTTTTTGCTAATAATTACCAATAAAAGAATGATTTATATGTTGTTATGGCAATAAATGAAAGAACACGGCAATAAAGTAAGCAAGTTATGAGTTGTGACAGAAATTAATAATACCACATTTTAATTCAAATTTCAAAAATTTTGAAACAGGTACATTTTCTTCTAGCCACTAGAAAACCATGAAGTTGCTGCTAACAGCAAACATAAAGGGTCCTATAATCCGTTACAAAACAGTCAGATGCGAAATTCCCGTAGGTAGCTTTTCGAAAAGTTTTATTGATATATTGAGATAAACCTCCATAAGCACAAGCTCCTTTTTAACTTCCAAGGAATTCATTACTTAGACAAATAAACTAAGCTGGTGTCAAAATTACAGACACCAAATTTACCTAAGCTAGTCAAAAAAAGAAACTTAGTCTAACAATATCTTAATCCTATCTAAATTTATACAGAAACAAAAGATACAAAAGCAACCTAATAAAATTCCAAATCACCAAAAATGGAAAAGTCAGTCTCAAATCTCAATAATAATTTTATAAATATCAAATCTACAGAATTGCCACCTAGCTAAACCCTAAATGTCTAACAGAAATTCGAAGCAGCGTATATCTATATCCCCAAAAATTGCTTAATAATTCCTAAAAGAAACTCATTTGGGTAAAGATCATACTCAGATTAATTTACATCCCCTATCAAATATAAAAAAAAGAGGCAGACAATATATAAAGAAGAATAAGAAAAGAGAGGCTTTATTGGGAATTAAAAGAAAAGAAACTGACAGGCAAACGCAACACTGGAACTCGTCGAGGAATTCCTCAGAGGGAAGAATATCGGTTGATTCCCCTTGTTGTGGTTGTTTCTGTTCGTTAGATTCGATTAGGGTTTCATCGATTTTCTGCTGCTTTTCCATTGTTTTTCCTTCTGAAACCCAAAGAAAGGAAAGTGAAAAATACAAAATGGCGACCATGAGTGTGGGAGAGAGGCTGGCTTTGCCTTATGCTAATGTTATCAACTGTCATATTGGGCCCTACCCCTATTGGATTCAAGCTTTCATTTTCCCTCAAACATTTAACTATGATTTTTACATATTCAAAAAAAAAAAAAAAACTATGATTTTTACGAATAGAAAAAATAGTAGCTTAAATTAGGGTTCAATATTCGATCAAATCGGGTCGAAATATTTAAATTTAGTCGAGTTTATAAATAAAAACTTTAGGTTCCTACTTAGGGGGAGAGGAAAGAAAAACTCTAAGGGAAGAAAGAGGATGCTCAGGTCTATAACTTATGACCTAAAGAAATATGAAGTGAAGCATATTGGCCAAATATTTAAAAAATACTTAAGCTGAATAAATGGCAAATTTAGGGAAATATTTCAGCTAGAAATAATTATGAGGGAAATGGGGTTCATTGCTTTATATTTTGTAATATATGACAAAAGCTACAATAAAGCATAAAGTCGCTACATGCAAATGAGATTTATAATTTATTATTATTATTATTTTGATTCATGAAATCGACGTTTGCAAGAGGCGTTCTCGATTATTTTAATTTTTTTAGATGATCATTTACATATGATGACATGTTTGCATACTGCATGCATGGTAATTCTGTCGATTCACATGAATAATATATTTTATTACTTTTATGGCAGCCTTGAATATTAATGATTAAAAAAAATTAAAATAATCGAGAACGTGGCCTATAGATGGCGCCTTTATATTTTACCGTAGCTTTTGTCGTATATTTCCAAGTATAAGACAATGAACCCTATTTTTCTAATAATTATTTCAAGTTGTAATATTTCCCTAATTTTGCCCTGAATAAATATTTAGAAGTTTATATTTGTCATAAAAATGATTATAAGAATCAAATGTCCAACTTGGTCTTGGCCTATCCTTTTACACCATTTCCAAAAATCTTGTTGGTGTTGTTTTAAATAAATTTTTCTTTTTATTTAAGCTTATTTGAAAAATAAATATTTAAATTATATTTTTATTTGAAATGTCTAATTTTTTTTCACAATAAGGGTTTAAAGTTTCGTTCCGTTTTTGTTATTAAATTATGTCCGTCAGCATGAAATTTGGGATGAATATGAAATAAAAGTTTAGACATCAAAAACCAATTTAAACGCCTAGAAACAAAAAAAAATGAACATTTATTTTTCATTTAAACATTTTATTTCTGCGTTTAAAGAATAAATGAACAAAAAAATCACTTGCTCAAAATTCCATTTAACAGATAAAATAACACGTTTCACTAAAACAATGAATGTTGAATTAATGTTAATGTATTCCACAATTAAATTTAAATAATATTACGTTATTGATTATGTCCGTTTAAATGAGGCTCCTATCAATGTTTCCTATTATTTTGATTTTCGAATTTTAATAAGTATATTTTCCCTTCAAAAACAATATTACGTTATTGATGAAATATATTTGCACAAAGTCAATTTAGATAAAAATAAATCATAGATATGAATATGTTCGGTAATGGAGTCAGGATTGAACTATGAGGAGACAAGTTATTAACTTTAAAATGAACATAGTTCTAAAAGGCAATTAAATCATAAAAATTAAAGAAATTAAGGTTTACTTTTATTAATTTTAAAATTGAAAGGTCTTAAAAACTAATTGAACTAGAAAAATTAGAGGTCAATGCTTAATTTTATTAATTTTAACTGATATGATCTTTAACAATAATAAATAAAAAAATTAGGAGAGCAAAGACTTAATTGTAATGGTAACTTAAAAAATTAAACTATTAAAAGTCAAGTGAAATTGCCCTATTTGGCTCCGTCCCTAAATATGTTAGATCAAAATAATCTTTTTTAAATAGTTTCTTTATTATTATAAATCCTAATTCTTACTCCAATCCAACTTTGAGGGGAGGAAAATGGGTAACTCTAGAGGAAGGAATGAGAGTGCACTTAGTGAGTCTGAAACCCATGACCTAAGGGAACATGAGGGAATAAAGAGTAGTAGCATGGCCGACCGACCAAATGTGCTTGCTCGAAATCTAAACAATTTTCTTTTTGACAAATTCTTATCATAATCCTATCTAGAGAGGAATGGGAGGGGGCTCTAGGGGAAGAGAAGGAGGTGCTCCTAGTGGGTTTAAAACTCATATTCTAAGAGAATATGAGGAACAAAAATGAGCAATTTGACCAACCGACCAATTGTATTTGCTCAACATTTAAACATTTAAACATACATGAATAATTATTTTATACATGGTAAAATACTTAAATCATCACTCAACTTTGCTCTAGGACCTATTTTGGTTACTGAACTTTTAAAAAGCTCAATTTACTCATTAAACTTTATTTTTTGACCTATTTGGTCAATTTAGATTATTTTATTAATATTTAGGTATGACATGACATATTTTATTATTATTAAATATAAAAATTAATTTAAAATAAAAATAAATTATATTTTATTATTATTATCAAATAAAAAATTAAAATAAAATCCCAAATCCCCCAACACTCAAACCCTTTCACCCTAACCGGCCACTCACCTTTTTCCGGTGTTATCCTCACTGGCCAATCACCCTTTGCCGACCTTACCCTCACTGGTCAACCACCATTAACCATCAAATCCCACAGCCAACAACTCCACTCACCCTCACCACTACACACACAAAATACACACAACCCTCATCATCTTCAACTTTCCCATTCTCATGGCAACTTTCACCGACCACCATTGAATCATCGAGACCTTTCATCATCTCCCACACTCCCAAAACTCATCTTTTTTGGCAACCATTCCCCTCACCATATTGGTTAAACTGAACCAACAAGCTACCAATACAGAAAAATCAACTGAAGAGAAAGCAAAAAATCAGAAAATCATCATCTACCATCGGCCTTGGTGGTTCTCGGCATCCGGAGCCTCCAACAGACAATCCCACGGTGAGAATGGAGCTCAGGCTAAGGGTAACGACATATCTCAAAATTGAAGCCATCGGACGGTAAACGGCGGCGGATCGAGCGATCTAAGTTCTGGTTTTCATGTGAACTTTTGAAGCTTTTGAAGAAATTTTCAGAAGGGTAATCGAGCCAAAATAAAGAGGAAAAAAGATGTTGTTCGGCGATGTTGGCTTGTCGGAGTGGCGAAGACAACATTGAGAGTGCACGGCGGCCGGCAAAGGGTAAATTTAATATGGTAAATTTAATAAATTTTCAGTTGTGATAAAAGTGTAAAAACAACTAGAAAGTCAAAAATTGAAAGTTCTCACCTATTAATTCTACCAGAGCTAAAACTTAAAAGAAATTATAAGGGTATCAAAATTATTAGTGTTAGGCTTGATAGACTCGATTTCCTTCAACCGTTATGGATAGCCAAGTGGTGGAGAAGTTGGAGTTTTGGGTGATTGAGGTGTAGAAGCTAAAAGATAAAAAGACACAATAATTTAGAGTGATTCGGCCTTGTAACAAGCATCTACATCCACTACCTTAGCTTCACAGTAAGGATTTTACAATCAATCTACTAATTGATTCGTCCCCTTTTCTAGGCTTAGGAGGAAACCCTTACAACGATCAAAACTTTCTAACCCAAAGCTTGATCAAAACCTCTCTACAAGAGATAAAGACGGGCAAACTAAAATCCCTCTTACAAGTTTGATGTTTGCACTCTTAAGCACTCACCAAATCCTAAAACACTTTAGCAATTTTGACAATTTTGGCTCACAAGTGTTGTCTATACAATAAATGTATAATTTAGCTCTAAAGACAATTTGACATCATATGGTTGTTGACAATTGAAGTTTTAGTCTTCTCTTAATGCTTAGAGGTCCCTTTTATACTCCCAATTGAGTTTGTATCCGTTGAGGACCGTTGGGGTTGAATTGGAGCCGTTGGAGACTTTATTTCCCACAATAAATGCAGTTTTGCAACTGCTCGTATTGAAACGGTGCCTACATGTTTTGAAACACGACTAAAATAGAAATAGTCGTTATGCGCATTAAAGAGGACGTATTGAAACACTTTGGGTCGTATCGGAACGCCCGTATCGAAACACTTAGTACCGTATCAGAACAGCCTGTAATTCAAATAGCTGTTGGGGTGTATGCCACGTGGGCATATCGAAACACCAAAGGGTGTTTTGAAACCGCACCTATTTGTATCAAAACAGATAAGCCCTATATCGAAACAGATTTTGGCAGTTTCAAAACGTATCGATACAAATTATACTTGTATCGAAACGAGTACATTAAAAACACTAATTTGGCTATTTAAAAATATTTTAAACATTGCCAAAACCTTTTGAAACATCCTCAAACTTATTTTCAAGTTGTTTTGACTTAAAGAATATTTTAAATTTTTTCAATTAAGTCCGAAACATTTTTCAATTATTATATCAAAACATATATTTCTACAATCTTCTCCTTTTTGATATAATAAAACCAACTTGAAAAATTGTTTGGGATTCTCCCCCTTAGTATTTAAAAATTTGAATAAGAGATTTTAAAAATTAAAAGAAGTTAAAGCTCCCACTTATTCTCTTGAAAAAACATTTTTTCAAACAATTTCTCCCCTTTTTATTATATCAAAAAAAATTTAAAAGACATTAAGCTCAAAAATAACTTAGAAGGTTAAAAATAAATTTGACACAATTAAAACTTTGGTTTTAAAAATGGCTCCCTATTACTCAAAGCATCAAATATTGTTAGTCCAACAATATGATAATCTAGTTGTAAAAAAAACTAATAAAAACAAAATCAACTAGAAATTTTACCAACACTTGAACTTCAAGGGAGAATGTGAAACCTTCCTTCTTCAAGTGTTCTTCCTTGTGTGTATGAAGCTCCTCCTTAAATTTGGACTTGTTGGTCAATATCCATCACACCTAACATAAGACAATCAAGTAATTTTTGGTATCCAAATTGCTTTGGATCCATAGACGTTAGTGGCACAAAATTAAGTCCCATTAGGAAACCATTTAGTCCTTTTGGGACTCAAACACTTCTAAAACATTTTTCATTTATAAATCTAGGGGCACTAGATTGTCTAACATAAAAGTTTGATTTTCTAAAACTATTTTTCTTTTCAAGCTCTTTGGAAATCAAATCTTTTTCCTCTTGAACTTCATGAAGATAATTTTGTAAAACAACACATTTTTGCTCAAACTCATTGAGTTTTGCTTCAAGTTCAATTTTGGTTTTAGAAATCAAATCATTTTAAACTTTTAAATTTGAAACAATTTTCTTGTTTTTCAAAATGTGATTTTTAAACTCTAAAACCAAATCATCATACGCATCTTGTAATTCATCAAAAGAATATGAACGTGAGGTAGATGAATTAGAAGTTACCCTTGAATCTTCTTCGATGGTCAAAAGGCAAAGGTTGGCTTGTTCATCATCGGTGGAGTCTTCATCACTCCAAGTAGCCACACATGCCTTTTTCTTATGGCTTGAAGTGCTTGCCCTTTTCTTCTTCTTTGATTCACGTTCGAATTCTTTCATTGTTTTCCTCATGAATGGGACACACTTCTTGAAGAGATGAACTATCTCTTCTTCTTCATCCTCCTCCTCGCTTGTATCAACATTGTAACCCCCTCGTCCCGGTCCGGACGTTTGACCGGTCCGAGTAAGCTACACGGGGAAAACCGATGTGAAACCCGTTAAGGTCCCACCTCGGTTAGCAACCCTAGAAAAACTTTTCATTATTATTATCCCTTCTAAAGGCATTATTGAATCCTATGTGAGGAAGGCAACAACGGAAGAACATACGAGACAAGACACCCAAACAATTCATCAAACAGTCCATTTTAATCCTTTTTAAGCAGGCCGTATCGGAACGCCCTTAGGGTGTTTCGATATGCCTTGACTTGGTTAACTGGCCAAAGTCAACATGATGAGTCCGTTTCGAAACAGGGGTGACCCGTATCGAAACGATCACAATAGTCAACTTCTCGTGGTCAACAAGATGAAGGCCGTTCCGAAACGCTAAGGCCCGTATTGATACATCAATTTATTGTCAAAATCTCAGATTTCCAGTGGCAAAATCGTATCGAAACGTTCCTTAGGCGTATCGAAACGCCTGGCTAAAAACAAAGGGGTCGTATCGGAACGGGTCGATCGTTTCGAAACACCCTCGGTCTGCAGATTGGTTTTAGCTGGTTTTAAGGCACAAGGATGCCCCAAAACCCCACTAAATCCTCTCATAACACACAAGCACAAACCTAAGGCAAGACCACACTTCTACAAACATGTTTAACACACTTCAAGCATATAAGAACCAAACATTAAAGGAACCAACATCAACAACATGTGAATCATACATAGCATTGAAGGTTCATGCTTCACAAGGCCAACACTTGAGCATTAAAGATAGGCATCCAACACAAGGTCATACATTCACCACAAGGGAGCATACATAGCTTTTAAGGTTACATGCCTTAGCCAACAAAACATATAAGCATTCAAGACATGCAACAAAAACGAGGTTTGCAAATCAAACAAGGCATCCAAAAGCCAAACCAACATTAACATACAACAAAGCATTCACATCAACAACACCTATCCCATTGCTTGACTATTACAATCTACAATTTAAAGATCATACTTGAGCTAACCATAAGCAACACTTGGAGACCTTTCCTTGCCTTTGCCACCCACAAGCTATTGATCTGCATTGTCGAACAAAAAGGAGCTTAAGCATAAAAGCTTAGTGAGGGTAGCTCATAAAACAAACCTCGACAATGCAGGGTCCAAGCACGAGCATACAACCAAGGTAGAATGCATGAGTTCTTACCTTCGAACCGCAAGAGCCAAAAATATAAATGATGCATGATCATAATATCAATGTCATGTCATGCTCAACGAGTCCATAGCCACACATATAGAAACACATATGAGCAACATAATCCACAATCTGTATTGGCACCTAGCTATGTCTCGAATACGCGGATAACCGTTGGAACTCACATCCAACAGCACAACCATTACCTGACGGTGGGATTACACTCATCACCGTTCACGCGGAGGGGATTCCACTCATCCTCACGCCTCATTTCACGCGGAGAGGATTCCACTCATCCTCACGCCCGTCGATGGGATTCCACTCATCACCGACTAATATATATAAGAAGATTTCCGGGCGAACCCGTACTCCATCTTGATGACTACCATCATCAAGACCACGCGCGCATTTTGACTCACGTGTGCACACTAAACATCCTAATGATCGATCATTTGTACCTAAGCATACTAGTGCCAATACTACATATTTCATTAATCTTTCACAATATCATTTCATGACAACTTCCGTGCTTAGCATGTACTCACCATGACTTACCGTCATGCACAAACCATATTTCCATGCCTAGCATGTACTCACCATGATCCTCGGATCATGCAACCACCTCGTATCATCATTTCACATGTCAACACCACATGTATATCATTAACACAAATATCACATCATATTTCACACATATGTATATCCATATCATATTTATCATCAACATGCATATAACAATGCGTCAAACCATGCCTCAACATACATGTATAACAACGTATACATAACACCACAATCACAACTAATCAAGAGGCATAAACAACCATTAAAGAGTGCAACCAAAGTCTCTAATCAAAGCTTGAGATTAGGCTACCACTCTAATCCCAACTCTAGGTGGGTTTACCAAGCCCATCCTAGGTTCACTTGCTTGAACCAAATACTCAAAACCATTTTAAAAATATTTAACCACTCACCTCCACCTCCAAGCTCAATTACCAAGCGACCAAAGTCTTCAAGTTTCCAGATTTGTTCCCAAGGCTTCACCAACACATAATCTCGCTTCAAATCACCTCAACACAATCAAAACAACCTCAAATCAAATCACCAATTAATGTAGCAAACCCGGAACACCATTCAAGCAACAAACACAACAATTCAAGCCATGAACAATCCCCAAAATCACCAAACCCGAGTAGCCCTTATACCCAGCCCAAAACTTATGATTTCAACACATTTAACACTTCCAAAAGCTTCTAAAACAACCCCCAACCATTACCCTAACATCAACCCTCAATTTCCAACATAAACCACACCCAAAACTCAACTAAAAACCCTCCTAAAAACCCACCAAAACCCAAATTCGGGAATTCATTTAAAACACTCTAAAAATTATATATGTTGGACCATTTGGTTCATAAACACCATATCTAACAATATCAAATCAAAATCTTAAGTTAAAAACAATAAAAATATCATTTTTATTCAAATCTTCCAAAAACCCAAATTCTAAAACATTGATGAAAATGAAATTTATTTGTACTTTCAAGTAGAGGAAGATGAGAGCAAGATGGGGATGTGTTTACCTTTCAAAAAGCTCCAAGAATGAAGAAGAAATGGGATGAAATAGGGAGATGGAGAGAAAGGCTCTTCATTGTCGTTGGTTTTGGGAGTTTGGAGAAGAAGATGAGATTTTTGGTTTATTTGAATAGTGAGGAATTAAAATTAAAATGGGTTTTAGTTGGAAGACCAACTATTTACTAAAATGCCATTAATGAATGGCCAAACCCACATCTCTTAAAGCCCATGGATTTGGACTTAAGAGATAGGCCCAACATAGCCTTAAACATTTTGAAATCTCGAGGCCTATAAAAATATTTTATTATTTAAATTATAAAACCGAACCCGAAATAATATTAAAATATTATTTTTACCCGACCCCTAAACCCGGGTGTTACAAACATGGTTACACTTGGAGGATTTGAAAGCAACGACATTGACATCAATGCCATGCTTCTTGATCTTCTTTTCCTTCTCCTTCTTCAAAGGTAGAGACTAGACCTGGCAAACTTGACCCGAGACCCGAAACCCGAACCGAATTACCCGAACCGAAACCCGATTTTGACCGAAAATGATGATTCGGAGTTGACCCGAAACCCGAACCGAACCGAACCGATCCGAACCGAAATTTTTTGTTGAACCGAAATGGACCCGAACCGAAATGGACCCGAACCGAATGGACCCGAACCGAATGGACCCGAACCGAATGCTACCCGAACCGAAAGCTGAACCGAATATCGACCCGATTTTAACCCGATTTTGACCCGAATTTGACCCGATTTTGACCCGAATATCAATTTTTAACAATATAATAAATAATAAAATGAAGTATAGAAATTTGAGATCTTGGTGACCAATTTTATAATTTCATCATAAAATATAGCATAAAATTGAAATTGTAGACTAAATTGACAATTTGGAAGTGGAGAAATTTGAGAGTCCAATGACCAATTTTGTAATTATACCATATAAATAAATAGGGGTCAATTTTGGCTAAAAATTAAATCTTTGAAATTAAAATGAACGAAAATATCAATATATTAAATTAATAGACTAAATTACAAAGATTAGTTAATTTCAACTAAAAGTAAATTTTTAGAGACTAAATATCACTACTGGGAGGGGATTTCTATATCCGAAGTCTAAACCGTGGGAATACTTGTGACTAAATTAAATTAAACTAAAACTTAAAGTTGACTAAAATGTAACATTTTAAATGCAACATGACCTAAAAAGTAATTAATCTCTAGCTTAAAAAATTGGTGGCTTATTTCCCTCCAAAATTTTGTCTTTTCTCTCTCTATTTTTTCCAATTGTCTTTTTCTTTTTTTTTCAATCTAGCTTAAAAAATTGGTGGCTTATTTCCCTCCAAAATTTTGTTTTTTCCCTCTCTATTTTTACCAATTGTCTTTCTATTTTTATTAATTTAATTGAGTTTCAATTTAGATTAATTTAATTGAAATTTCACATTTAGTTTTAAAATTATTTTAATTATGTCCGTGATTTATGCTTTTAGATTTTAGTTAGTTCAATTAGATCCTAAGTTTAATAAATTAATTCATTTCAGACATTATTATTATTATTATTATAAACTTTGATTTAATATAATTATACAAAAAAATTATATGGATACATGAAGCTTTGATTTAAATATTTAATCAAATTCAAATGCATAGATTAACAAGTTGAATCAGAATTAATCTCATACACCAATAACTCTAAACTAAACCATAAATACTAAACCTCAAACCTTTAACCCAACTCAAATCGAATTAACCCAAAAATTTAAATGTTGACCCGACCCGAAATTGACCCGAAATTGACCCGATTTTAACCCGAACCGAAAGCGACCCGAACGACCCGATTTTGACCCGAACCGAAAGCGACCGATCCGATATTGACCCGACCCGAAAACAACCGATCCGATATTGACCCGATCCAATACCCGAACCGAATCCGACTCATCACAGACCCGAATTAGACCCGAACCCGAACCGAACCGACCCGAACCGAATCTAAACCGATTCTAGATAGACCCGAAATGACCCGAACCGAAACGACCCGAACCGAACCCGAACCGAATGACCCGATTGCCACCTCTAGTAGAGACATCATCTCATAGGTAAGAAGAGATCCGATTAGCTCATCAAGCTTGAGCTTCTTCAAGCCTTTGGCTTCAATGATGGTCATCTTCTTTGAATCCCATGACTCGGGAAGTGAATAAATCACCTTTTGAACGAGTTTGTCTTCCGAAATATCCTCTCCAAAACCTTTGAGTTGATTGACAATTGTGGATAATCGGTCGAACATCATCTTGATGTCTTCATCCGGGTCTATCTTGAAGTTTTATACTCTAAGTTGAGAAGACCGATCTTGGTCTCCTTTACTTCGTTAGTTCCCTTGTATGTGACTTCAAGCTTGTCCCAAACTTCTTTGGCATCTTCACAAGAAGACATCTTCTCATAGATGTTGGGGCTAAATGCACAAAAGAGGATGTGCAAAGCCTTGCAATTAAGCTCTATCTTCTTGCAATCATCCGCACTCCAAATCGCATTTCTTCGTTGTGGCACGAACGAACCATCTTCAACTATGTCCCAAAGCTTGTAATCCTTGGATTTTATTAAGAACATCATTCTTGTCTTCCAATACGCATAGTTGGTTCCGTCGAAGAATGATGGCTTGTCGATAGATTGCGCCATTTGACCGGTTTATTGAATTGTTGTATCGAGCTTCCCAGATAGCCTCAATAGGATGTTAATCTCCTTCCATTGAGCCTCTCTTTGATACCAATTGTTAGGCTTGATAGGCTCGATTTCCTTCAACCGTTATGGATAGCCAAGTGGTGGAGAAGTTGGATTTTTGGGTGATTGAGGTGTGAAAGCTAAAAGATAAAAGACACAATAATTTAGAGTGGTTCGACCTTCTAACAAGCACCTACATCCACTACCTTAGCTTCCCACTAAGGATTTCACAATCAATCTACTAATTGATTCGTCCACTTTTCTAGGCTTAGGAGGAAACCCTTACAACGATCAAAGCTTTCTAACCCAAAGCTTGATCAAAATCTCTCTACAAGAGATACAGATAGGCAAACTAAAATCCCTCTTACAAGGTTGATG
This sequence comes from Hibiscus trionum, assembly GCA_030270665.1. Lineage (NCBI taxonomy): Eukaryota > Viridiplantae > Streptophyta > Magnoliopsida > Malvales > Malvaceae > Hibiscus > Hibiscus trionum. The sequence goes on from BSYR01000016.1 coordinate 7,412,852, forward strand.
TTTGCACTCTTATGCACTCACCCAATCCTAAAACACTTGATCAAATTTGACAATTTTGACTCACAAGTTGTAGAACTAAGTGTTTTGATATAATATTTGAAAAATGTTTTGGACTAAATTGAAAAGAATTTAAAATATGTTTTTATCAAAAACAACTTGAAAATATGTTTAAGGATTTTACAAAGGCTTTGGAACAATTTAAAGTACATTTAAAGTAGTCAAAACCAGCCTTTTCAAGTACCCGTACCGATACGGTCTTGGACCGTACCGATACGCCTTAGGGTTTCAACTACTTGAATTTTCCAGTAGCCAAAACCCGTATCGATACGCTTAGCCGTATCGATACGGTGTGTTTTGAAATAGCCCAACGGCTAGTCGCGTACTGATACGGGTGTATCGCGTACCGATACGCCTAACTACCTCAACGGTCATTTTCCCAACGGTCTTTTAATTGTAGAACCGTACCGATACGCTAGGTAAGTGTATCGATACGCATCAGCTGAAGAAGCCCAACGGCTAATTCCTCAGTGAGACCGTATCGATACGGTTTGACGAGTATCGATACGCCAAGCTGCAGAAGTGTATTTATGGTGAGAAATAAAGGCTCCAACGGCTCCAATTCAATCCCAATGGCTAGTAACGGCTACAAACTCATCAATAAGTATAAAAGGGACCTCCAAGCATCTTGTAATGGTCAATGCTTCAATTATTACAACATTATGATGTCAAAATTTGTCTAGAGCTTAAATTGTATATTTCTTGCTTAGACAACACTTGTGAGCTTAACATTGTTAAATTTGCTCAAGTGTTTAGGTTTTGGGTGAGTGCTTAGTATTGCAAACACATACCTATTAGAGGGATTTCTAGTTTGCTAAGTCTTTCTCTTGTAAGAAAGTGTTTGATCAAGCTTTGGGTAGAGAGCTTGATCGTGTATAGGGTTTCCTCCTAAGCCTAGAAAATGGGACGAAATTCTTAGTGAATTTGTTTGGAAATCCTTAGTGGGGAGCTAAGGTAGTGGATGTAGACCTTGGTTAGAAGGTTGAACCACTATAAATCCTTGTGTCAAATTGCCAATTTTTCACCTCCCACTAAAACACCCAATTATCCAACTTCTCCACACTTGGCGAGCAAGAACGGTTGATCGAATCGAGCCCCTTAAATCTCAACACAAGTGTTGTCTATACAATAAATGTACAATTTAGCTCTAAAGACAATTTGACATCATATGATAGTTGACAATTGGAGCATTAATCTTCCCTTGATGCTTGGAGGTCCCTTTTATACTCCCAATTGAGTTTGTAGCTGTTGAGGACCGTTAGGGTTGAATTGGAGCCGTTAGAGACTTTATTTCTCACCATAAATACAGTTCTGCAATTGCCCGTATCAAAACGGTGCCTACCTATTTCGAAACACGACTAAAACAGAAAGAGCCGTTATGCGCATTAAAGAGGCCGTATCGAAACACCTTGGGTCGTATCGGAACGCCTAGTGTCGTATTGGAACAACCTGTAATTCAAATAGTCGTTGGGAAATAGCCGTTGGGGTGTATGCCACGTGGGCATATCGAAACACCAAAGGGTGTTTCGAAACCACACCTATCCGTATCAAAACAGATAAGCCATGTATCGAAACGGATTCTGGAAGTTTCAAAACATATCGATACATATTATGCCTGTATCAAAACAGGTACATAAAAAAAACTGGTTTGACTATTTAAAAACGTTTTAAACATTGCCAAAACCTTTTGAAACATCCTTAAACTTATTTTCAAGTTGTTTTTTACTTAGAGAATATTTTAAATTCTTTTCAATTAAGTTCGAAACATTTTTCAATTATTATATCAAAACATATATTTCTACAATTAGACTATAAGATATTGCAATGCATAAAATTTAGAAATATTATATATGCTAGATCAGATCAGTTAATCAATTTTGCTTAAAATTGTGAACCATAATCGAATAGAAATAATTTATTTTAAAAAATTGTACTTAAATCGGGTTCAATTAATCTTTAAAAATTATTTTGGTTATTTACTAAATTCAAATTATTCAATTCTCAATCTTATATTGTACCAATTAAATCGGATAATCGATTGACCGATTAATTAGAATATTTGATTTGACTAATAATTTTTTACTTTGCTTATTAAAATATCAAATATGGTAATATGGTAAATTTTATAAGCAAAATAAAAAAATCATTACCTTATTTTTTTATGGATTAATCGAATTTTTGTATTTGTATAACCATGTCATTTGAGAATGACCAAAATATGAACGGTTTGAAAGTTAAGTTATTAAATTGATATTTTTTAACTCTAGTGACCAAAATAGGAGTGGGAAGAATTTTGAGCGATGATTGGTGTAGTTTACCTATTTTTTATTAAGGAAAAACAAAAACTAACGTCAGTTTTTAACGGAAGGTAACGAGAGGAACCATATTGAAAGAGAACTAAAAGTTCGGTGACTATATTGAAATTGAACTAAAAGTTGGATGACCTTATCGAATATTTTAAAAGTACGGTGACCAAAATGAATCCGCCCTAAAAGTTCGGTGACTATATTGAAATCAAACTAAAAGTTGAGTGACCTTATCGAATATTTTAAAAATACGGTGACCAAAATGAATCCGTCCTAAAAATTTGGTGACCATTTATGTAATTTAACCTATATATTAACCATAAAATTTAGTAATTTGATAAATTTAAACGGACATAAAATAAACAAATAAATAAACATGGCTATCAATGTATATGAATTGCTATAAATGTATAACAATTCAAACACTATAAATATAACACAAACACTTACAATAAGTTTGCTGGAAACATTCTATTAAAAACAGTTTGCTTAAAACATAATTTTTTTGGGTTGTCGACGATAACATAGTTTTGTACTAGTTGTCGATCGTTGATGATTTATTTTATCTTACAATAAGAGGTTTTTTTTTTTGAATTTTTTATTTTCGCACATCTTATTGCATTTGTTTCGTCTGCCTTAATTTGTGGCGCGATTCTCATCGATCTTTGTGATAGTTTTACGTTCGTGTAGCGATCATCATGTCACACTTTCCTGGTCACGGAAGGTCGTCAGTCTAATATAATTTGATAATCTCTTGTGACAATTTGCCAACATAATCAGAATTATTAGCGGAACAAATACACAAGATTAATATTGTCACATCACATCTCCTACATCAATACACAAACACCTTATTAGATAGAAACAATGAAATTTTAATAATGATTAATAAGTTTCTGAGGAAGTTGGAGGTCATGTTCAAGGGAAAGTTTTATTTTTATTCACCCTTAGATTTTCATATTTCATTTTTCTCATTGTATATGTTATTCGTGGACATAGTCTCCAAGTTTATCTTTATTCTTTGTGGTGTGTTTTGTTATTCATTTCTTAACTTTAATAAAATACGACTCTCGCTAAAATAATGTTTGTTTAAAATATTTTCTTCAAAACAAAATAGTTTGCTTAAAACGTAAACATTTACTTCTATTGTATTTGTCAAATTACTTACCAGTTGGTTGGTTGATGATGTACCAACTCTTCCACGAGATCCATACATTTTTACATGCCACTGTTTTTACTTTGAACATGAAAACTGTAAAGCGCATTTTGATCCACGAAGTACTACAACAACAGTTATAATAGTTAAGTGTCAGGGACGGATGCACATTAATTATGAAAATGTCATAATTTTGGTCGTTTAATTATATTTTAATCTATCGATAGTTTTGAAATTATTGTAATTAAGTTATGGTCTCTCGTAAATTTCTGGTTTTATTTTTTTTAAGATCGTGTTAGTTTTAAAATTAATGAAATTAAGTCTTCACTTCTAATTTTTTTAGTTTAATTAACTTTTAAGTCCTTTAATTTTAAAATTAGAAAAATATAACCCTAACTCTCTTAATTTTATAGTTTAATTGCTTTTTAAGACCCTAATCATTCAAAGTTAAGCAACTTACCCCCTCGAGGGTGAATCCTCCGTCCTGCATGTACAATATTGCACTTTTAATTTTACATTAATATTAAAATCATATAAAATTTGTAGCTATACGTTCAAAATTACTAAATAACAATAAGTCACATGTATTTGCCAAAAAAAGAACTCACATGTGACATATACATTACGATCATATTAACAATATTGTAAAATAAGACACCTCAATCTATATTTATGGTAAATAATTGACACCTCAATCTATATTCATGGTAAATAATTTGACATTCTCTTTTTATTTGTTAGTTTTATATATTTATGGTAAATAATTGACACCTCAATCTATGATTATTTTATAAAGTATGCTTAAAGGAAACAAATCTTATTATTGATCAAATGACCGACTAACAAAATCAAATAGATTATTTACCTTATATTATTAATTAATCATAATTAATGGCGCCACCATAGCTAATGTATATATAGAACCCCCCCCCCCCCCCCCATCTAGCTTAATTGCAGTCGATTATTATTATATCCTTATATGAATATTTGTTTTGGAAAGTAATTTGGTATTTTCGTATAATATTAAGTCAAAACTATGAAGTTTGGTTTTAGTTTTACAGTGTTCCTTTTGATTGGTTTTGCTTTGGGAAACGAAAACTTCAGTCAAGAAACAATTGCTGCTTTTAATTTGGATATGGGAAATGAAATTCTTAGTGAGGAAATATCTTCTTCTTTTAATGTCATGCATTATGGAGCTGTTGGAAATGGCCAAGTAGATGATTCTCAAGTAATAATCCTTTATTTTCTGTTCTTTTGTTTTTCTTTCTAAAAATGGATTGATAAGATATGGGATTGTGTTTTTATTGGATGTTATTCGAATATTTTTTATTTTCTAACACATACTCAATATGGGTATTAGAGTGTAATTCGCTTAATATACGAAAAAAATAAATGAAACAAACTCGTATCTGATGTTTATTTCGAGTCGAATAATATTATTATTTATTAACCTAATGTTTTGTTAAATTTGGAATGAAGGCATTCAACAAAGCTTGGGGAGCTGTTTGTAGTGCAAAAGTGGGTGAAGGAATTGCAACACTTGTAGTCCCACAAGGGAAAACATTCCTTCTAAGTCCACTTAAGTTTCAGGGTCCATGCCAGGCCAAATCCATTCATTTTCAGGTTAAGTTCTTTATTTTATTGTAAATCTAAATAGTTCAGTTGTTTTTTTAACAGTCTTAAGATGATTACAATGTAGTATATGTCATACTTTTTTTAATTATTTAGTAACACGCACTTTACGAACAAAACTACTTAAACTCAGGTCTCCTAGATTGAACATTATCATCTTTTAAAACTTTACTTATATAAATCTATTTTAAGAGACGGAAAGAAATGAGTTTCAAGACTTCACAACCCGAATTAGATTATGTGCGAGTTTTTTTATCGATGTATTAAATACGAACTCGTATGAATGATTATATTTTGTATTTTTACAGCTTGGAGGAACCCTAACTGCACCCCAAAGCATATCATGGGCAAATGGACAAGTGAATGTTTGGCTTCAATTTTCAAGTGTTGAGAACCTCATCCTTGATGGAGACGGCACCATTGATGGGCAGGGTTTCCATTGGTGGCAACCTTGCATCAAAACATCAATTTTTGTAACCACTTTCAACAATATCTTCTCAGAAATTATATCAGTTTGATTTTATATTCGAATTAACAAATAAAATCATGTAATGTGTTTAATTTCAGGGATCTTTCTTCAATTGCGCGCGTCGGCCGGGTGTAAGTTTTCTCTTATTAATTTCCGTTTTGAAAACTTTTTATTTTATGTAAAATAAGATTGAAGTTACAGTTCATTGATCTCTCATTTCTACCAATTTTGAACACTTTGTGTCTTTTTGTAGGCTTTGAATTTTCACGATTGCAATGGCCTTCGATTGAAGGGACTCACACACTTAAACAGTCCAAGGACTCATATTGCAATCAATGAATGTAAAAATGTTGTCATCTCCGATCTTCGCGTTAAGGCACCGGAAGATAGCCCAAACACCGATGGAATCGATATTTCCAGGTCTACCAATGTTCAAATTCAAGATTCCACCATCGAAACTGGTACTCAATCTCAGTCGCTTCGTTTTTTCCCCTCGAGATTATCTAAAATCCGATTCAAATATTGTTGAATAGAATAGTTATCGGTATTACTTCTACATTTGATTATTTTTTTCTTTATGCATTTGTTCGTATAGGTGATGATTGTGTTGCCATCAATGGTGGTTCATCTTTTATCAACATCACCGGTGTTAATTGTGGTCCGGGCCATGGCATCAGGTCTTTTTTAACATTTTGATTGAGTTTAGTGATTTTAACTCATTTCGCCATCGATATTCATCGGAATTGATTCGATTCGCAGTGTCGGGAGTCTCGGAGATGGATCTTATGACACTGTTGAGGAAGTTCACGTGAGAAACTGCAACTTTAGCAACACACAAAATGGTGTAAGAATCAAGACATTTCAGGTGAGTCAAATATCGGAAATGGTAATTAAAGTGACTAAATCTAATGTCCATGGTTTTGATTAATTTGACGACATTTTTACGAACAAATCTTTGTAGGGTGGTTCGGGTTTTGCCAGAAAAATCTCATTCGAACATAGTTTCTTTAACAATGTCGATAATCCTATCGTCATAAACCAATTCTATCAGAATAAGGCCAAGTTACGCTCACACGGAATATGGCAGAAAGCAGCGGCCGTTCAAGTGAGCGACGTGACCTACTCCGATCTTCAAGGAACATCAGCCGGTGACCGAGCTATCGATCTTAATTGCGACAATGTCGTAGGTTGCAGTAACATAGTGATAAGTAATGTCCGCATAACAAGTGGTAATGGTGCGAAAATCTATGGCTCCTGCAACAATGCTCATGGAACTGCCATGAATGTTCAGCCGGCAGTTCCATGCATGTCTTGAACATGTTAGGTGATTTAACCTTATCAAAATCTGTTTATAAAGGAAAATCATATTAACAAAATCAAAGAGATTATTTACGTTATATTGTCAATTAATCATCATTAATGGATCCAGTGCCACCATATTAATTTGGGAAAGACATTAACTTGTTCATACCATCAACTACCTTATTAATTTCACGACGAATTCATTTAATCTTCGTTATTTAACTTTTCGAACAAAGATTTACAATTGCTCGAACCAACGACAATGATATTAGTCCTTCTTTATGTTCGAGATTTTATTATTAAATAAATTTCATGCACTTTTTCTCTTTCTATTGTCGACTGTTATAAAAAATTATAAGCCACATTAATAAAAAAATTAACTTAAATTGATATTTTTTTGAGTTAATTGCACCCATCATTCTCAAATTATGACCTCTATTTTATATTATTCTCAATTTAATTTCATTCTCAAACTATAATTTTTATTCTAAATTAGTTTTCAAAATTTTGAGTGTTCTAGTTTCATCCTCAAACTATAACCCTAATTTTAAATTAGTTTCCAAAATTTTGAACACTCCACTTTTCATTCTCAAGTTATTGTTTATGCCACATAATATCACTACATAATGCACATCAATGTTTACGTGACAATCAACAATTTTTATAATAGTTTTATTAAAATGAAATATGATTAGTAACATTGATAATTTGAGGATAAAATTAGAACATTTAAAAGTTTAGAGACTAATTTAGAACGAGAGACATAGTCTAAAGGAGAATCTAAAACATTTAAAAGTTTAGAGACCAATTTAAAATGAGCAACATTAAAAATGAAATTAATATGTTAAGAATTCAAAGACTAATTTTAAAATAAAGTTCTTAATTTGAAAACTCTTTTAAAATTAGTTTGAGCAAGCGTTCTTCATTTACGATTGGAAATTCTAATAAATGCCCAATAAATTTAACTAATCATATTGATCATGTTTGGTAAATAACAGTTTGAGTCACAATTAGAGGTTTGAACTAAAATTAAAAGTTTGACCGGTCGAATCCATTAACTTGAATGTTTGATAAATAACGGTTAAAACATTGGATTGGGGTTAACCTTTAATTTAATAGCAGCTTTTTTAAATTAGAGGTTTTGACAAGAAGATATAAAGACCATTTTATCCTTAACAGTTATTAAAAATCTCTGAATAACCTAAATTAAAACATTTTCTATTTTAATTCTTCACTTTCACGTATTAACATGTGACATTTGTGAACTAATACTTTTTTTCTTTTTTATTCTCACCCATTTATATTTGTATCTAAATTTAATAATTAATTAAATTATATTAAAAATAATTATATAAATAATAAATTAATATATAGATATTTCAAATATGATGAGTAATATTATATTAAAAAATTATTTTTCACAATCTAATTAATATTAGGATAAACTACATGGGTGACCACCTAACTATTGGGTCTGATCTATTTTGACCACCGAACTACAAAAATTTAAAATTTAACCATCCAACTATTTAATTAGACCTATTTTGACCACCAACCGTTAAAATCTAACGAAAAGGTGACATGGCTGTTAATGAAAATTTGTATAACTACATATTTGGTCCCTGTTAGTTACATATTCTATCAATATTATCCTATTTTTAATTTTATCACCTATTAACAAAATTATTTTCTCGCAACCCTAACAACTCCTCGTCTTTGCTTTCATCAGTCTTAGATGCCATAGCTATGATACATCATTTGCAGTTAACTCACTGATTTCGCTACTGGCCTTCACTGTATCAGCAGCCTCGTTGATGTGAAAAGAGAGAGAAAGAGAAAGAGCTGTGACAAAAGCCAAAGTAAAAGAAGCCGAAGAAGATGATGTTGAATGTTGAATGATGCCATTGCTTGTGAGAACGGTAACATGGTTGCCGGATAGTGAACGGCGGTGGTGGTTTGTGAGTGAGAGAGATGAGGAAGATACGGCAGATAGGGATTCTAAAATACAGAGAAATGGGAATAGGAAATTTTATTAATAATGGACCATATTTTGGATTACAGTGATATTGGCTATTTATAGCCCAAACTAATAACAAACTCAACAACCTAACAATTTTAACTGATTAATAACAAACCTTTAACAAACCAATTAACAATTCTGCTAAACAATTCTTATTCTAACATTCACCCTGCTTTCTAACTTTTCTGAACTTCTTCAATCTTCTTCAATGAGTTGACTGATTGTCTAAGCTGGATTGTTAGCTGGTAAACAATGAATTAAAAACAAACACAGTGGTCAAAGTAAGCTAGTAGAGATGATAAAGATGCCTTCTTCCTTCAATCATCATTCTTTCATTCAGAGTTCTGTTAGAAACAAAATTTGTATTTCTTACTCGGTGGTTTACTGAGAATCGAAGGTGTTCTTCATCCTTTCGTTCTTCTTACTCACCTTTTTGTCATACATTTTTTTTCCCATTCAGAACTCCTTCAGAAATTTGACATTTTCAGAAATCTGACATTAACAAAATCATCCAAACCTTTAGCACTAGTGGCCAACATTCTATACCAACTGAGAACCAATTACCACAGCTCAGAACTAACAAGCAGATATAGCAAAGATGTTCAGCTCATAATTTCTTCAGCAATCCAACTCATTTGCAATCCTAGAAAGTATGAAAAAACATAGCAGAAAAAAAAATGCGAATCGCTGAATGCTTGGTTGGAGATGAGACCGGAATGATTATCTTTACTGCTAGAAATGAACAAGTGGACTTAATGAAGGAGGGGACTACTGTAACTTTTCGCAATGCAAAAATTGACATGTTTAAAGGATCAATGAGGCTTGTCGTGGACAAGTGGGGTCGTGTTGAGATTGCTGAACCTGCTAATTTCACAAATATTTTAATGATGCAGAAATGCTTCTTTGCTCCGATGATATGAATCTTAGTGGCACGCCTGATGTTCAAATTGATATTTCAGATTTGTGCAATACCCAACCTGAGTCTCGGGTTAATGTTGTTCAAAAAGCAAGCAATTCGAACTCCTCTAAAAGTTGTTTACAAAGGTCGAAAGTCTTTCATACACGCAGCCCCTAAGATTGCATCTTCTGTTGCCTACCCATTTGCTTTCACTAAACCCTGTGGTTTCCATGGAAATGTTACTCTGAAGGATATAAACCAGCGAATCCGATCTCCACCACCATCAAAATCAGAACAAAACAATGAAGGTAGAAAATAAATGGTCTATTATTCAAAACAGAACCTAAGCTAGCATTACTATGTGTCACTATGTGAATTCCCAGATTATCCTCAAAAGCACAACCGGCAACCAATCTCTAATCTACACCAAGTGTAGCACTAGCAGAACCCAAATCATCACACAATAGCCAAGTAGTCAGCCAATCAACAAAGAAGCAACAACAATCCAATGCATTAAATGAAAGCACAACCAAACCAGATATCAGTAGAGGAAACTGACGCCATTGACGCTGGGAATGAATAGCGATGAACCAGATCCGAATGAAAGCAGCAGAAGAATGAAGATTGAGAGGTAGGATCAAACCCGAGATGAAAGCGGCGAATATTTGACAGCAATCGAAAAGCAAAGCGGCAAAGCACAAACGGTGAACAAGAGTGCGATGAATCAGATCTCAAACGGCAGCAGCGGAACAAAGACGACGCCAGGATCTTCAATGGCAAATGATACCATGTGAGAACGGTGACATGGTTGCCGGATAGTGAACGGCGGTGGTGGTTTGTGAGTGAGAGAGATGAGGAAGATACGGCAGATAGGGATTCTAAAATACAGAGAAATGGGAATAGGAAATTTTATTAATAATGGACCATATTTTGGATTACAGTGATATTGGCTATTTATAGCCCAAACTAATAACAAACTCAGCAACCTAACAATTTCAACTGATTAATAACAAACCTTTAACAAACCAATTAATAATTCTGCTAAACAATTCTTATTCTAACATTGCTGATATAGCAAAGGTCCAAAACGAAATTCAGAAGTAACTACTCCATTTCAATGAAATCTTAATTATTGGGCCCCCAAGAAAATTTTTTTGCAACAAAATGAATTTGCACAAAATAAAAATTGCAGCTTTTAACTAAACATAAAATATTGAAATAAAGAAACATCAAAACACTAAATTTTAAATATAGACTATGCCCTTGGAGGACAGAACTCACAATAGTTCTAACAATTCATTGGTATCTAAATTCAACAATAACGAAGCCCACGATTTTCATAAAAATCGATTGGTATATTTTCATGGTTTAGGCTTTTGAGTTTAGGAACTAAGTGTTTATGGACTAAAGTTTAGAGTTTATGGTAAAATTACTTTTAATAAAAAAAAAATAGGGCCAATTTGTGCTATCTACTCCATGTTATTTATCTTATAACCATGATTCCTAATTCCTATTGATAGTTAGTTGCTTGGGGTATGGAAACAATGAAAATGGGTCGACGGAAGTGGTGAAAGCAAAGACAAAGAGTTGTTAGGGTTGATAGAAAATGATTTTGTTAATATGTGATGAAATTAAAATTAGAATAATATTGATAGAATAGGTAACTAACAAGGACCAAATGTGTAGTTATACAAATTTCCATTAATAGCCACGTCACCCCTCCATTAGATTTTAACGGCTGGTGGTCAAAATAGGTCCAATTAAATAGTTAGGTGGTCGGATTTTAAACTTTTGTAGTTCGGTGGTCAAAATAGGTCAGACACAATAGTTGGGTGGTCACCCAGGTAGTTTACCCCTAATTTTAACAGGTACAAAATAGGGTAAAATGCAACGGAGGTCACTCAATTATGGGTAAGGTTACATTTGGGTCACCAACTTATTAAAAGTTACATTTGGGTCACTCAATTATGGGTAAGGTTACATTTGGGTCACCCTTCATATTTTTTTAAAAATACACCAATTTAGTCATTTTTTCTTCCAAATCACTTGTATACCCTCGTTAACACTAGATTACTTCATTTGAAATCATTAATTAATCTAGGCTTAATACCAAAATAAGTGCCCAAACTATCACATTTTCTCCTTTTAGGTGCCTAAACTATCTTGTTTTCCCCCTTTTATGTGCTTAAACTTTTTTCGCCCCTTTTAGGTGCTTAAACTATCATTTTTGTCCCTTTTGACCAAAAAATGATAGTTTAGGCACCTACTTTGACCAAAAAATATAGTTTGGGTACTTAAAATGTGCAAAAAAAAGTTCAGGCACCTAAAAGGGGAAAACGAGATAGTTTGGGCACCAAAAGGGGGCAAAAAATAGTTTAGGCACCTAAAAGACAAAAATATGATAGTTTGGGCACTTATTTCAGCATTAAGCCATTAATCTAATACAAAAATTAATTTATATTTTTTAAATATGAAGGGTGACCCAAATGTAACCTTACCATAATTGAGTGACTCAAATGTAACATTTAATAATTGGGTGACCCAAATGTAACCTTACCATAATTGAGTGACCCAAATGTAACCTTTAATAATTGGCTGACCCAAATGTAACCTTACTCATAATTGAGTGATCCAAATGTAACTTTTAATAATTGGATGACCCAAATGTAACTTTACCCATAATTAAGTGACATCTGTTGTAATTTTCCCTACAAAATATTGATAACTTTTTTATAATAAAAAATATTGATAACTAATAAACTATTCAAACAAGTATCGAATATAATCATGTTTTTATATGCCATTTTTCTTGTTTAAATAATCAAATAGCTATAAGATATAAGTTAATTTTACCAAACATTTTTATACAATCAACTAATATAATCTGCTAGTCAAATTAGCTAATGCAATCAGCTATCGGCTAATGTAATCCGCTATAAGCTATTCGCTAATTGCCAAGCATGGCCAATGTTTTTATTTGGCTTAATAGTCAAAAAGGTACCCAACATATACCTTTTTTCAGTTTAGTGCCTAACGTTTTTTTTTCGAGCCACTTTGGTGCCTAACGTTTCATTCCGTAACTCAAATCAGGTTTTCCCGTGATAGACGTTAAAAATTTTCCATTATCCAATAAATACACAACATGTGGCATATTTCTGATATTTTTTAAATTTTATTTTTTTAAAATCAGAAAATCTTTGCTTTTAAAAAACCCTAAAATCTTTAATTTCTCTGACCCCAAAACCCTTAATCCCTAAGTTTCTCCCCTCCCACCACCAATTCAACCACCACCGACTACCTTTGCCTTCATCGGCCCCCAACGACTGAAAACCCTATCACCCCGTCGTCGAAAATCGACGAATGAATCATCGATTGCTTCGTCGATGAACATCCAACAATGAAAAAAAAGACTGATTGGGCTTCTAACCTACGACTAATGGGTGAAGGATGCTGAACGGTGAGGTACGTGACGCTTGGGTGGTGAACGGTGAACCGCTAACTTGTGGGGATGTCGGATGGCAAGGGAGATGTGATTTGAGGGCTTGATCGAAAGAAATTAAAACTTTGGGGCTATTTAAGAAGTTCATATTTTTAAATAAATTCAGAAATTAAATAAATAAATAACCAGGCCACATGTCATTTTATAATTGAATGACAATATTTTTAAGGGTCGTTGACGGAAAAACCTGATTTGAGTTACAGAATGAAACATTAGACACCAAAATGGCCTGGAAAAAAAAACGTTATGCACCAAATTGGAAAAAAGGTATAGGTTGAGCAGTATTTTTGCTGTTAGACCTTTTAATTTTAGTTAACTATCTATTAATTGTATTAATTAAAATTAAAAGTTTTTAAGTCTTCTTGTTACAAAAATAACTTCCTCGTCGATTTATTAAATTAAAAATTTTAATTCCATTAAGAGTACGTGTTAAAAAAAAATCGGTGATAGATAAAAATGAATTATGTTAATAAAGTTTCTTTATTTTAAACTACTTTTTAATTAATTTTAAAATTGAAAGTGCATTTGGAAAGCTATATATAATTGGATTTGAATTTAATTACACAATTATGTTATGTTTAGACAACTATCGTAATTTGTAAATTTATTTTGAATTCGGTATAATTGATGGTAGGGGTGTAAACGAGCTAGGTTGAGTATGAGTAGTGATGAGCTCAACTCGGCTCGTTATAAACTCAAGCTGAGTTCGAGTGCAATCGAGTGGAATATTGATCGAACTTTGACCGAGTCAAACTCGAGCTATTTTGTCTCATTTACAGCTCTAATAATAATAATAATAATAATAATAATAATAATAATAATAATAATAATAATAATTGTTGAGTGGATTTTTTTTGAATATGTTGGTGTGATTATAAGGTAGTATCTGTTCAATTTTCTTAGCCCTTTAATGGTGTGCACACACCGTGTATACATGGTGCTCGAACCCGGTTGAGTGGATTTTTAACAACAACAATAAAAAAATAGTTCACTTTAATTTAAAAAATAGTATATTATATTTTCGAGTAGTTCACGACTTCTCGAGTCAGGTTAGCTCGGCTCGGCTCGTTAAAAACTGAAGCCGAGTTCGAGCTCAAGTCGAGTCCAATCAAATTAAACTTTAATCGAGTTAAACTTAAATAGTTCGTGATTTATCGCATCTCATTTACAACCTAATTGAAGGTTCCTTACGATCTCCAATTCTTTGAATAAAGTGGTGTAATTACGCTCTTCAAGTTTTAGGAACATTATTATTATTAGTTCGCATGTTATTGTTATTATTGTTATATTAAAATTTTATAATAAATAAAAATAGGTTTATATACACTATTCTTTATAACCAGGGACGGACGCAAGACTTTAAGTTAGAGAGTGAACCTATAATTTTTTAGGGGGCGAACTTATAAAAATTTAGGGGATAGAAAACAAAATTTTAATAAAAAAATACATAGAAAAATTCTAAAAAAAATTCTAACTCGTATAGGAATTTTAAAATTTTAAGGGGACGATCACCCCTGCCAGCCCCCTCGGTTCATCCCTGCTTATAACATCAACTTTGTATATAATACTTTAACTTTCTTTTTATTTATACATACATAAAAATTATATTATTTATTAATTTTTCCTTACATCATCGACTTATAATTTATTATTATTGCTATATGATAAGTTGTCTTATAATATATATTTATAAACCTCTTTTCAAACTATTAATTTTATTTTTATTAGTAATTTCATTTTTTGAATACTTTAATGTTTAAAAATTATAGGGTTTAAGGTTAATTTTTTTAAAATAATTAATTTTATTTAGAATTTAAATTTATATAACTGTATAATTACAATTTTTATAATCAAACATAACATGAGAAATTAAGTTGCAATTAACTTGTGGTATCCAAACACACTAAATAAATTTATTTATAAGCGAAAAATTTAAACATTATATTAATTTTTTATATAAACAAGGACATTATTTTAGTCATAGTTGACATTAGATTATAAGTTCGGTCCGAATAATTCTTCTCCTTCTCTCGTAAAAAATGTAACATATCACAATTTAAATTTTACATTAATATTAAAAATGGGTAACATACATTTTGACCATGAACTTCCCTTTAGATACTTGATACTTAATAGGGGTGTTCAAATTCGGGTACCCGGGTTTTCGGGTACCCGAAAAACCGGGTACCCGGACCTTCGGGTATTAGATTTGTCGGCCTGTGGCCCGACCCGTAAATACCGGGTACCCATAATCATTATAACCATAAGAAAAGCAATAACCGAATCTCATTCTACAATAAGCGCATAAGAGATCATATTATCGATTCATCTCAGTTTTATTGCAAATAACACAACACAAACATGTTTTAACTGTTTGGAACATTGCAACAGAAAAACGAAAGTCTAAAGGCTATGTAACACCCGTGTTTTGGGGTTAGGAGTTAGTCTGGTTAGTTGGTCTGAGTCGGTAAAATTAATTTTAATCAAATTGACCTTAGTGTGAGCAAATTGAATTTAGAAAGAAAGGGAGGGATCATTTTGGTAATTAAACCAAAATAAAAATAAACACCACCTTATCTATCATCTTTTCTCATTTCTTCTTCTTCTTCACCGTATAACCATCCCAAATTCTCTTAAACTCTCTTTACTATTCCCTTTGATTTCTTCATCAATTCAAGGGGTTTTTGAAAGGTAATTATGTTTTCTTAATCTCCTCTTCATCCTCTATCTATCTATAGTCTTAGATTTCAAAGTTATGGAGTTTTGAAAATTAGGGTTCATATCAAAGTTTGGGTTTTTAAGGGGTTTTTCATCTTGTTTTGATAAATTGAGTTGGGGCTTTGTTTAATCATGTTAAAATACACATAATATGTTAAAATGAGTAATTTTGGGTAAAAATCCGAAATGGGTATTTATGGCCATTTTTGAATAGTCTAAAACTTGAAATTTGGTGAGTTTTAGAGTTAGGTTGAAGGGTTGATGGTTTATATATGTTAGGAGGATGTTTTGGAATCATTTAGATATCATTTGGGTGTTTAAAAACATAATTTTCTGCTAAGTAAAATAGGAGTACGAAAATGGAGTTTTGGAGGGTTTTGAGTGAGTTTTAGGGGTTGTTTTAGGTGGGAAATTGATAGCCAATGGTAGTACTATGATTAGGGATTGATTTGGGATCATTTGTGGGTGCAATGGATGTTGGAAACATAACTTTTGGAAGAGGTATTGGGGCTGTCCGAAATTGCTAAGTATGGGGTTTGGTCATGGTTTGCAAAATGGTAATTTGTACTTGAATTGTATTTCGGGTTGATAATTTGATGTTGGGCTGAATTGAGGTTGTTTGAATTGTATTAAGGTTGTTTAGAAGCAAGAATTTGGGTCGACAAAGCATCGAGAAGAAATCCGGAAACTTGGAGGTGATGGTTGCTTGGTAGTTGAGCTTGGAGGTAGAGGTGAGTGGTTAAAATATTTTAAATGGTTTTGAACAATTGGTTCGAGCATGTGGACTAGGTTGAGATTGGTAGACTCACCTAGAATTAAGATTAGGGTGGTAGCCTAATCTTAAGCTTTAGTTAGAGACATTGGATGATCTCTTTAATTGATGTTATGCCTCATGATGATTTGTGTATGTATAATGTGTTATACATGTTGTTGAGGCATGGTTTGATGCATTGCTATGCATGTGGTTTGGATTGTAAACTGTGTATGATAATGTTGAGTTTAATATGATGTAGGATGCCATATTATTACTCTTGAACATGACATTATGATGATTATGTATAATGTGATATACATGTATGTTAGGCATGATTTAATGCATTGTTATATGCATGTTGTTGAGATATTTGATGTTGAGTTTAATATGAAGTAAGATGCCATATTATGACTCTGAACATCAAAGGTTGTGGAATTTGATTAATATTGGCACTAGTATGCTTGGGTACAATGATCGATCATTAGGATGAGTGTGCACACAAATTGAGTCAAAACGTACGTGGCCTTGGTGGCGTTAAGGCACCAAGGAGGAGTACGGTGATGTAATATTCCACCGGAAATTTATATATATTCTACGTGGCGATGAGTGGAATCCCGTCCGTAGGGCATGTGGCGATGAGTGGAATCCCGTCCATGCAAGGCCGGTGATGAGTGTAATCCCACCGAGGTAAGGTTGATGTTGGAAAATGCGTTCCAACATGTTATCCGCGTATTCGAGTCATAGCTAGGTGCCAATATGAGAAAGTTTGTATATGCCAATATGAGATTATGCATACATGTTAAAATGAATTGATATGTGTATCAATGTGATATGAAAGGTGAATTTCAAATGCGAAGCTATATATGTTTTGGTTAATGCATTGAGATATATATGTATCATTGTAAGTTGAGCTTATGAGATGTTGAGCATGACATAATGTTGATTATATGTTCATGCATCATGTTCATTTTGGTTCATGTGGATCGAAGATAAAATCATGTATTTCATCATGATAATTGCTCGAGCTTGGACCCTGTATTGTCGAAGGTTTGTTTTATGAGCTTACCCTCACTAAGTTTTTATGCTTACGCTCTCTTTTGTTCGACAATGCAGATAAATAGCTTATGGGTGGCATGGGAAAGGAAAGGTCTTCAAGTGTTGCTTTGGTGAGCTCAATGTATGATTTATAAATTAAAGATTTGTAATAGAAAAGCAATGGGATAGGTGTTGTTGTTTTTGATGCTTTGAGGTGTGTTGTTTTGGTTTGGCAATTAGATGCCTTGTTTGAATTGTAAATATCACTTATGATGCATGCCTTGATGAATGCTTGAGTGATGCATGTCTTGATGAATGCTTGTGTGTGATGGCATGTCCTTTTTGGATGATTAGGTTGCTTAGTTGATATGTCTAAGTCTTCTATGTGTTAATTTGTATCTTTGGTATTGTTGAGATTTTATGTATGTCCATATATGCATAAATTGCTCTTTAATTGGAATGCTATGTATGAATGCATTATACCATGTTTGAATGACTCCCTTGGCTTAAATAGGTGCTCTTGCATGTGTGTATATGCTTTATTGCTTCCTAAAATATGTTTCAAATGATTCTAACTTTAGCCGATCTTTTTCAAAACATCTATGATCCGTTTTTGCACTAGAGTTGTTTTTCCAGTCTCCAAAGCAAAAAGGATCGATCCCCTGGAAAAAGGGATCGATCCCTTCGTTGGCAGAATCGTTTCAAATTCTGCTTCCAGCCTCCAAGTGCAAAAGGATCGATCCCCTTGTTTATGGGATCGATCCCTTGTGATATAGATGCTAAATTTTTAAAAATTGAGGTTTGCAAGCTTTACGTTTTAGTCCTGATTCTCGTATGTGCAATTGCTTGAGTTTGAGATGTCCGTTTGAGTTGAAATTTGGCAGAGAGGCATGAAACATGACTAATTTCATAATGGTAACTTAAAATTTGGTAAAGTCCTCTTAATTTCCAGAATTTACAAATTGGTCCCTAAATTCGTATTTTGTGCAATTGAGTCCCTTATTGTTTTCCGATTGTTGTGATTTTTGAGTATGCTTATCGCAAGAGTATGCCTAGTTTAATGTGCATCTAGACAAGTTTAAAAAGAGAAAAAAAAGGGTCGTTAATCAAGGTTGACTTTCGGGTTGACTTTGGTTTTCCCCGTGTAATCTTCGTAGTTCGGGTCAGCCGTCTAGGCCGGGCTACGGGGGTTACAGGCTAACTTGTTAGCTTGTAACAACCATTGATGATAGCAATAGGGCATTACAATAATTACAACTTGTAATTCATGGACAGTAACTAAAGAACATGTTTCTGCAGAAAAAAATAATAGGAAAAGAAATTATATAAAACAAATATAGAATGAATTTAGAGATTTAAATATAGTTTTAAAGTAAAAATATTAAGTAATCTAATAAAAAAAAATAGGAACCGGGTACCCGAAAGTAACCGGGTACCCGAAAAAATCATATTTTTTTGACCCGGGCCCGACCCGGGAAATGACGGGCCGGGTACCCGACCCGGGTAAAAAAAAATTTCCGGGTAAATACTCGATTATTTGTGTTCGGGTAGTTCGGGTCGAGTAATTTTGAACACCCCTAATACTTAAACCTTTTTTAAACCTAATTGATACTTAAGACTTGAAAAATATTAACTTATTTGACACTTTCCGCCACTATCGTTAATATATTTCACACGAAATTATTACTTAATTTATTTCATTATTCTGGCACAAAATTTCTGAGTAAAACGGTGTTAATTGAAGCCAAAGGCTAAGGACCTAGTTGGGGGGTTTGAATAAAATATAAAAAAAAATGTTTTCTAATTCATTCTCCTATTCTTCCCATTAGAGTAGGTACAGTTGAAGTTTTTTTTTTCAGATTCCAAGATTATGGATCTAATTAAAATAAGATAACGAAGTATTCGTATCAGAATCTATTAATAATCTAAATAATTAGGAGTTAGCAAAACTCGACTCTATTTGAAAAAATTAAATTTTCTAACTCGATTCGAGAAAAAAATTAAATAAAGTTTGAGTTATAAAATAAAAATTCGAATAACACGAAAATTTTAGTAATTAGTGAATCAATTTTCAAATAAAATTTGAGTTATAAAATGGGAACTTTTTATTTCCACAAGCGTCTAATTTGGGGTTTAAGAACTTAGTTTAGGGGTTTGGAATTTAGGGTTTGGTGGTTATAGTTTAGGATAATATGTTAGAGATTTAAGTTTTATTACATAAACCCTAAACCCTAAGTTCAAACCACATTCCCTAAAGGTAAAATGACAAAAGATGCCCCAACGTTTGCATGTTTTGTCATTTGGCCGCCTATTTTTTTTGAGCAAACAAAAGATGCCTAGTGGGTCTCGAACCATGACCTATAGGAATACGAGGGAACAAAGATAAACAGCTTGACCAACCAACCAAATGTGCTTGCTCAAGCGATTGTGGAAATTAAAAGTGTTCACCGCCAATACATGGTATAATTATCCTGTATATATATAACATATGAAGAAATATATGTGTATTGTATATGATTATAGAAACAATTTAAATTAGAATTCTGCATCACCATAACATATTATAATTGTTTACAATTAAAGCTTAACAGAAACTCAAACTCGACTCAAAAAAATTTCATATAAAGTTTAAATTATGATTTAAAGCATTTGATCGAGTTAAATCGAGTAAAAATTTCAAAATTTTTACTCGATTTAACTCGATCAAATGCCCGCCCATTTAAATAATAATTAAAAAATCTCAATAATTTTAAGTTATAAACAACACCCATTTATATTTTCATACCGTAGCATTGTTATTAAAATGGAATGTTTACCCATCTTAATTTGGAAAATATTTTGATACACAAACCATGTAAACTTTAGTTTACACATACATTTTAGTTTTAAGGGTTAGAGTTTTATTTTAGGGTTTAAAGTTTAGATGTTTTGGTTGTAGGGTTTAGAATTTAAGGTATAGTGTTTAGGTTTTAGGTTATGGTTAGAAATTTAGGATTGTGTTTTATAGTATAAATATGTAGACTTGTGTAAAATTAGTTTTACACAATATGTGTATCAAAATTTTACCCTTTTAATTTATGTTATTTTAATCCTCAGAAGTTAATTAGCTTAAGGTCCTTTTAATAAAAGAAATTTAAAAAAAATTAACTTTATGACATGCGTCTATTAAAAATTATACAAGTTTTTTTAATAAATATTTATCAAATATACCCATTTATAAAATATGAAAATTATATGCTCACAATTACTAAAATAACAATGACTCACATGTGACGTGTGCATGACAATCATATTAAAATATTATAAAATAAGAAAATTTCATTTGTGACCATAATTCAAATATTGCAATTTATTGAATATTCGACGACCACATTCCGTTTATTTAGTTTTATATATTTATGGTAAAAATTGAAAATTTTCCTCAAATTCTGTTTAGTTTATAAACGTGAGAATCAATTAATCATATCATTGATTAAAGGAGTAATTAACGAAATAAAAGAGATTATTTACCATACATTGTTAATTAACCTCTATATAAATCTCCCTCCACTTTCACTTGTCTCCATCGAATTTGCAGTTTGTGAAAATTATGAAGTCTGTTTTTGGTTTAACACTCTTTCTTTTCATTGGTTTTGGTTTGGGAAATGAAAGCTTCAGTGCAGAAACAAAATCTGCTTTTGCTTTTGATTTCGAAAATGAACAAATAACTTCTTCTTTTAATGTTATGGATTATGGAGCTGCTGGAAATGGCCATGCTGATGACTCTCAAGTAATATTCCTTTCTTCTCTTTTCCTAGTTTTTTCTTTGTAAATACGATAGTTGTGTTCGATATATATTTTAAAAAAAGAAAATATTTCAATACACATATTGTATAGTCTTTACGCTACACGTCTTTTTCTGTTATTAGGGGTTAATGATTTAGTTTAGGGTTTAAAATTTAGAACTTTACTTTGTAAGATTTAAAATTTACTTTGTAAAATTATAATTTAAAGTTTAATTTTTAGAGTTAAATGATATATATGTTAGTTATTAAATAATAAATATGCACTTTTGTGTAACTTTTTTACGAAGTAGGTTTAAAAATATTCTTCAACAAAAGAGTGGAAATTACCATTTTTAAATGAGTTATTATTTCATTCACTAGTGGTGGAAAAGTACTCCTCAAGCAGGCTTATTTTATATTAAAAATAAAATTTAAGCCACTGACCCTAAAACCATAATACCTAATCCATAAACCTTATATTCTAAATCATACAACATAAATATCTAAACCCTGAATTAAACTTTAAACCTAAATTAGCTCGGCTTGTAGAAAATTAGTTTTCTATTGTCTGTGCATAAAATATTTTCTTTTAAACCCTTTGTTTTGGTGGATTTTAAAATAATCCACATATATATGTATGTATGTATCATATTTTAACATAATGTTTTGGTGAATTTTGAATGAAGGCATTCAACAAAGCTTGGAAAGCCGTTTGCAGTGCGAATGTGGGTGAAGGAAATGCAACGCTTGTAGTTCCACAAGGGAAAACCTTCCTTCTAAACCCCCTTGTTTTTGAGGGTCCATGCATGCCCAAAGCCCTTCATTTTCAGGTTAGTTTTTCAATTTTTTTTATTTAATTTCAGAAACATGATTTAAAAAATATAATATATTCGTAAAAATTAAAAAAAAAAGTTTTTTTTATTTCATAATCATTCATTGTTGGTCATTCGAGAGATTATTACTTTTTATTGTGGGAAATAAAAAAATAATTCAAAATTATTAAATATAAACTCTTTTGAATGGTTGCTATTTTGTATTTTTTTATAGATTGGAGGAACCCTAATTGCACCCCAAAGCACATCATGGGGGAATGAACAAGTGGATTATTGGATTAAATTTTCAGGTGTTGAGAATCTCATCCTTGATGGAAATGGCACCATTGATGGCCAGGGTTCCGATTGGTGGAAGCCTTGCATGAATCCATCATTTTTTGTAACCACTCTCAACAATATCTTCTCTTGAATTACATTTGTTCGATTTTCAATTCGAATTAACTTATGAAATTGTGTTTTTTAGGGATATTTCTTCAATTGCCATCGTCGGCCTGGCGTAAGTTTTCTTTATTTCATTTTGAGTGGGAAACCCCTTTAATTTATATAATAAGTTTGAAATTATTGTTTAATTATCTCTAATCTCTACAAATTGTGATCACTTTAATTTGTAGGCTTTGTATTTTCACAATTGCAATGGCCTTCAGTTAAAGGGACTCACACATTTAGATAGTCCAAGGAGTCACATTTCAATAAATGGTTGTAAAGACGTTGTAGTCTCCGATCTTCACATTAAGGCACCGGAGAATAGCCCAAACACCGACGGAATCGATATTTCTAGTTCTACCAATGTTCAAATTCAAGATTCCACCATTGAAACTGGTACTCCTTTTCTTTGAGTATTAGAACTCGATTCGAATAGTATCGAATCGAACAGTAACCATTCCTCTACATCTGTTTTTCTTTTCTTTACACTTTTGTTCCAATAGGTGATGATTGTGTTGCCATCAATGGTGGTTCATCTTTTATCGACATCAACCGTGTTGACTGTGGTCCTGGCCACGGTATCAGGTCTTTGTTTTTAGCAATGCTTCTCGAATTTCTTCAAACATGTCAACTCATTTTGATATCAATAATCATCGGAATCGACTCGATTGCAGCATCGGGAGTCTCGGAGATGGAGCTTATGACACGGTTGAGAAAGTTCATGTCAAAAACTGTAACTTGAGCAACACGCAAAATGGTGTAAGAATCAAGACACTCCAGGTGAGTTAAATATTATCATATTTTTCGAGTTCAGATCATTTTTTTTATTATTTTGATGACACATTTATGAACAAATCTTTGTAGGGTAGTTCGGGGTATGCCCGAAACATCTCATTCGAGCACATCGTGTTTAACAATGTCCAAAACCCTATCATCATAAACCAATTCTATGAGGATAAGGGCAAATTCCGTTCATACGGAATATTGCAGAAAGCAGCGGGCATTCAAGTGAGCGATGTGACATACTCCGATATTCGAGGAACATCGGCCAGCGAACAAGCTATCGATCTGGATTGCAACAACGTCGTAGGTTGCAGTAACATAGCGATGAGTAACATCGACATAACATCGAGCGGCGGTGGTCCCAACATCCGTGGCATTTGCAACAATGCTCATGGAACCGCCATTGATGTTCTGCCAAAGGTTCCATGCTTGTCTTGATGCTCCTGGATAGTTAATTAAACTCTAACACTCGCTTCAGTTCTCCGTTTCTCTACCTCTTTTAAAAACGAGAAACTAGTAGGTAGTTTGATCCAATAATAGAATGACAGATGTTTTTGCATGTCATTTTTTTTCAATAATTTATCTATATATATAATATCTAGTATTATATATACATTGAAAACTACAAATTTAAATTATAATTAATTTACGTTGGACTTCATGTAAAATTGAACGTAAGAATTTACTTATTGCATTATTCATTAACTATGCTTGTGGTATTCAATTATGATGAAAAATTAAGCCACTATACAACTCAATGCAAAAAATGAAAATTGGAGTACTAAAAATCCTTTTAAACTAAATGCCAATTTAGTCGAAGCAGGTGATATTTTTGTGAGAAATGATTTTTGTGACATATAGTTTTTGTAGTATATTAATGTACATTCTAGTTATATTGTTTGTTTGGTTGAAATATTATGATCTATGTGACATGTTGATAATAATTTCTAAAACATGTATGTTGAATGTTTTTAGTAAAAATAATTAAAAACAACTTTATATTTATAAAGATAAGTGTTCTTAAATTGTTTGAAAATGTGAGTGTCTAAAAATTATCTTTTTCCTAAGAAGTATGAGTCATAACTCATAATTGCATGATGAACATAATACACAATTTTGTAAGATATACATGTCTATGTGTGTATTTTATACGATTGTACGAATTTGTAAGATAAATTTGTGGCTGATTTGACTATAGAAGCATTGGGTGGGTGTAATAGGGAATTGGTATAGCTGATTGTAGTTCGTCTTCATCAACTTAGTCGTTTTGTTATGTTAGTATGTTATGAGATTTTCAAACTTTCAATTTTGTTATTACGTCAAAGATACATTATTTTTAAATTTTTATATATTTATCTAAAATTACTCATTCTTCTGTATCCGAAGTTAATTCAATCTTTTCGATATGCTAAGAACCTTCAACGGAAGGACTGCTTTCTTCATAGAGCGTTTTGATCAAAGTATATGATTGTTGGATTTCATTTTCCCCACTGGATTTTTATCTTAGTAAGGTTTTAACGAGACACATTATCTTCATTGACATCCAATGGGTAGTGTTATGAATATTTATCTATGTGGATGTCTATCATGATGAGAACTTTATCTAAGAAAATTGATTAATTTATTATTAGGAATATTATCTCTATTAATTAGAGTTTAAGGTATTATGTACTTCTTATGCCTATAAATAGATGAAGACGTTGTATACAATTCCAGTTTTGATAATAATATGAATCTCCCTCTTTCTTTCATTTCTTCGTTCTTTTTATACTTGTTCGTTGTTCTTCATTATTCTATTAACAACAACATCATATTTTTTTGATGATCAGTTCTATCTAAACTAAGAAAGTTAGTAGAAAAATAATACCTCTGATTAGGGGACAAAAATCTCTTATCCTTTTTGATGTTCCTTTCTATGTCCCGACACTAAAAAATTAAATTCTAAGTCTTAATTCTAAATTTTCAATTTTAAATTTTAAAAACATGCCATACTCTAAATTCTCTAAACCTAAATTCTAAATCTTAACCTTAAATCCTAAATTTTATTTTTTTTAGTATGAGGGTATAAATAAGGGCATAAAAAACAGAGAATTTTTATTCCTAACCAAGGGTAGGGATGTCAATGGATCGGATTTGGATTACATTGTATAAAATCCAAGTCTGAATCCGTTACAATCAGACTTGGATATTTTTTTTGGATTTAGATTCGGATTTTTTTCAACCGGATTTGGATCAGATTGTTTTTGGATCGGACTTTTTCAGATCGGATTCGGATTTGTTTCAACCGCATTTAGATCAGAGTTTTTGGATTTTGATTAAATTGTCATCCCCAATCTTGACCCAAGTCTGAGGGTAGATTCGCGAATTTTAGCGTCTTTAGGGTATATTGTGTTTTGGCCCTTTAATAATTTTATTTAGAGCAAATCAATCCATAATTTTGTATATTTAATTTTTTACGCATTTAATTTATGCTATTTAATTCTACACTTGTTCATTTTTATCCCTTGCTTATTGACTACATTTAATTTTTGTGTTTATTGTTTATGCTTTTAATTTGCTTTCTATTTTAATTCATAATTTTAACATAATATATCATCACTTACTATTTCATTCACTAACTTCCTTAATTTTTAGTAATTTATTGATATTTACATTTATTTGTTTCTCTATTGTATTTATTTTATTGTTTGTTTATCTATGACTTGATCTTGCATTTATTTTTTTCATATTTATTTATACATGCATATGGTATAAATAGATATATTACACTATATTAAGGTTAATTAATATATATATATCATAATAAATATTATTATTATTTAACTTACATTCTTAAGACATTTATATTTTTATTATCACTTTTAATATATATATATATATATATATATATATATATAAGTTAATTTTGTTTTTACCATTATTCTAAATTACCTAACATATACATTTATGTTCTCGTTTAAAAAATATATGTAGTTATGTTTCTTTTAATGTATTTAGTTTAACTTTTTTACTTTATTTATGTTGTCTTCTTGTTTTAATGTAAATATTATACATGATATTTTGTTTTAAGGAATTAAAAGTTTTAAATGTTTTGATTCGGACTCGGATATGAATCGGATGTGTCAGATTCGGATCGGACATGGATATGGATCGGATTCGGATCAGATCTTGGCATGATCCATATCCAACACATCTCCTATTAGGACTCGAACATTTTCCTCTGATTCGAATTCAGATATTTTTCAATCGAATATGAATCGGATAAATTCTTTCGGATCGAATCAGATTCGGATCAAATTGTCATCTCTAACCAAGGGGTCGATATCCTCAATTATAGTTCTCACCTCTCACTGCTTTCGTATGAACATTGGACTTGGTTGTCGAATTAAACCAACAATCAACTATAGTCAGGCACGGAGCCAGGATTTGAAGTTAGGGGGGGCAAAACATAAATTTTGAAAGGTGGGGGGGCAAATTCACAATTATCCTAATTTTTTTAAGAAAAATATAAGTAATCAAAAGGTAAAAAAAAAAAAATTCCCCCTACCGGGGGGGCCACAGCCCCTCCCATGGGAGCTGTGGCTCCGTCCCTGACTATAGTTCATTGATGGTATGCATGAATATATTAATACTTTTTTAATATTTTGATGTGATTACAAAATATTATTTGTCCATTAATCTTAGCTCTTTTAATAACTCATTTACACTATGCAACAAGCTACTTGAACCTAAATCACCTAAGATAAACATTTTTTTCACTTTAGTCGCTTGATGGGTTTAAACGTATTATTACTTTGTAAAGAAACTATGAAGCATTGAGACAAATTGGATAATAATTATCATATTCAAATCTGAATATTATTCAAATTTATATATGAAACTACGAAAAGTAAGTCGAATATATGCCCACGCCATCCATTATCATTCAAAGAACTAATCAAGGTTTTATGGAAAATGAAGGATCAAATTTGGACTTCAACTTGACAAACATCAAACATAGGGATGAAAATAGATCGGATCGTATAAAGTTTAAGTCCAAGTTTAATTATAGTCGGACTCGAACTTTTTTAGATTCGGATTTGGAATTTTTTCAATCGAATTTGGATCAGACTTAAATCGGATTAAATTATTATTCTTAGTGTTGATCAGAGTCCGAGAGGTAGATCTGCACCTTTTAGTGTCTTTAGGGTATATTGTGTTTCGACCCTCCGATATTTTTATTTTAATGCAAATCACTACATAATTTTGTGTATTTAATTTTTGCGTTTTTTAATTTATTCCATTTAACTATGTACTTATTCAAATCTCTTGTTTGTTGACTACATTTAAACTTTTGTATTTATTATTTATACTTTTTATTTGCTTCCTATTTTAATTAATAATTTTACACTAGTATGTCTTTAACTTTATATTGTAATTTCGCATTATTTACTATTTTATTAACTAATTTCCTCAATTTTCGGTAACTATTTAATATTTATATTTGTTTATTTATTCATTGTATTTATTTCTTATTTGTTTGTGTATGATTTTATCTTAATTTTTTTATATTTATGTATATATGCATATGGTATATGTTTGTATATTAGATTATATTAAGTTTAGTTAATAGATATAAATCATAGTAAATATTATTATTTAACTTGCATTTTTAATGCTTTTATATTTTTATTATATATATAAGTTAATTTTGTTTTTACCATTATTCTAAGTTACCTAATATATATTTATGTTTCTTTTAATGTAGTTAAGTTAATTTTTTTACTTTATATATGTTGTCTTATCTTTTAACGTAAATATTATAAATGATATTTTATAAATATATAAATGGTGTTTTGTTTTAAAGAATTATAAATATAATTTGGACTAAGACTCGGATCAGATTTAGATCAGACATAAACTTAAGATGAATTCAGATTTGATCAGATTGAAACTTGGACCTTTTTTCGAGTTCGTATTCAAACTTTTTCAAATCAAAATTATATCTGATTTTTTCTTCGAATGAAATTGTCATCCATCAACCCCCCCCCCCCCCCCCCCCCACATCCCATGCATTGCAAATGATGATCCAAAAATGAGAAAATATCTTAAATTTGAGAAGGGTAATCTTCACTTGTGGTCTCTTTTGTCTGGAGTTTATTTTATTTTGAATATTATTTTGGGTTTTATTTTGATGCACAAGCTGTGTAAATTTTTTTTACACAATCCTTTTATAAAATTTAAAATCTAAATCACAAACCCTAGCAACGTAAGCCCTAAACCCTAAGCTCTGAACCCTAAACTCTAAATTCTAACCATAAACCTTAAATTATATACCCTACATACTAAACCCCTAAACCCTAACATAAAACCCTAAACCCTAAACCCTAAAATTAAAGGGCTTGTGTAAACTAAAGTTTACACAGCTTGTGCATCAAAGTATTTTCCTATTATTTTTGCCACTTACATTTTGAATCGTGTCTATTTTGGTTGCTTGGTCGTTAACCTCCGTTAATAAAAAAATTAATTTCTAATTTAGCCCCTAAACATTTAAAATTTTATTTTTCATCATCTTCCCAAAAAATTATATATTTTAACTCAGCGAATCAATAGATATTCGAAACCTCCGTAATATTAAGTGCTAAAGTATGATTCGGTAGACTGGAGGTTTTTGGATTTGATTCTACAGAAAATGGGCTTTGGAAATAGATGGCGTAGATGGATTTCTATGTGTGTTTCGACGGCAAGAATTGCAGTTCTGGTGAATGGATTTCCCTCTAATTTTTTTTCGATAAGTCGAGGCCTGAGACAGGGTTGCCCTCTGTCGCCTTATCTGTTCAACATATTCGGTGAAGCTCTTAGTTCACTAATTCGCGATGCGGTTCGGAAAGGATATTTTGAGGGGGCTGAAGTGGGTAATAATGGACTGTCCATCTCTCACCTTCAATATGCAGACGATCTGATCGTCTTCGCTAAAGCTGAGGAAAGACAAGTTCAGAACGTCAAGAGACTGTTACGCATTTTTGAGTTGGCTTCTGGTCTCTCGTTGAACCTTAAAAAAACATGCTTAATAGGGGTGAATGTCGAAGAAGATACAACTAAAAAATGGGCTGATTTAATCGGGTGTAGTGTGGGATCTCTCCCGTTCTCCTATCTAGGATTACCGTTGGGGGCACCAAGAAACTGCCCTTCCCTGTGGCAACCTGTCATTGATAAGATGCAAGCGAAACTTGAGGGGTGGCAGGGAGCTTTCTTATCGCTTGCTGGAAGAATCATGTTGACTAAATCAGTTCTCGCTAGTATGCCGGTGTATTTTCTTAGTATTTTTCAGATACCAGTTGGAGTGGAAGCTAAAGTTAATTCGTTGCTATCCAAATTTATTTGGGGTCCAACTTCTTCGAGACCTATTCGGTGGGTTTGCTGGGAACAGATATGCAGGCCGAAAGATAGTGGGGGGTTAGGCCTGGTTGATACTAAAGTTAAAAATAGAGCTCTTTTGAATAAGTGGCTTTGGCGATTCGGATCGGAAAAAAAAGAGTTGTGGCGTAGACTGATTGTGGACAAATACAATTTGGAAGAATGCTCTTGGATACCCAGTATAACTTCAAGCAGCTCTACCTCTTGGGTTTGGAGAAGTATCACGACTCCTCTTCACAACACAAACGATAGCTTTGCATCCAACTTAAGATGGGTTTTGGGAGACGGCAGATCAATTAGATTTTGGTCCGATCACTGGACAGAAGTCAGATCGCTGAAAGATGCTTTTCCTAGAATATACAGGTTAGCCTCTATTCCTAATGGATTTGTCTGTGAATATGGTTATAAATTTGAGAATCAGTGGCAATGGACAATCACACTCAGAAGAGTGTTGTTCGAATGGGAATGTGTTATTTGGAATGAATTCTTAGAAGTTTTATCTAGAGCGCCAAGGTCCTCTAATGAAACTGACCAATTAAAATGGTGTGGATCGTCGTCTGGAGTATATAAAAGCAAAGATTTTTGCTTGATTGAGAGCAGAGGAGTTGTGACATCGGACAATTTTTGGAAGAAAATCTGGGTAAACTTGGTTCCCCCTAAGGTGGAAATGTTCGTGTGGAGATCGGTTCTTAATAGAATACCGACAGCCGATAATCTTTTAAAGCGAGGCATTCGAAACATTGGTAATGGAACATGCGTTCTCTGCTCAAAGGAGGCCGAATCGGTTAGCCATGTGTTTTGTGGTTGTGTGTTTACTTGGAGGATATGGCAGCGATGGTGGAAGTGCTTGGGTGTTGTCTTAGTGATGCCGAAAAATCTAAGAAGCCTCATCGAAATCTGGTATGATCAGCATGTTGATTGGAGGGCGAGACCAGTGTGGATTCTGTCGTTGTTCGGCTTCATTTGGTCAATCTGGCTTTATAGAAATGAGAGAGTTTTCAGGAACATATCAATTGACGATAACAGTTTATTCACGTCGACACTAGCAAGAATCGCGTTCTGGTGTAAATGTAAGTGGCCGGAGTCCTTCACTTCTACTATAGAATTTCTGTCGCATCCAAATTTGCTAAGTGTCCGATCAAAAATTAAGAGGCTAGCTTGTAAGGAGTCGTGGATTGCTCCGCCGCCGGGTATGCTCAAGTTCAACGTTGATGCTTCGGTGGAAGGTGCTTATGGTCCCAGTGGATTAGGAGGAATTTTGAGGGACCATCAAGGTCATCTTCTGCTGAAATTCTCGAAACATGGCGGTCTTTCGGACCCGACTGGTGCAGAAATTAACGCAATCTTGGAAGCAGGTCAGAGCTTTATACGATCTAACTGGTTTGGGAACTACTCCCTCATCATCGAGTCCGACAGCCAAATGGCGGTACGGTGGATTACGGATAAGGCAGACTGTCCTGCGCCTTTCAAGGAGGCAATTACAAAGTGCAGATCAATGTGCAAAGACTTTTACTTTGCTGTCGAGTCGGTGTACCGGGAGCAGAACGTCGATGCACATAATTTGGCGGTGGAGGGCAGAAAGTGTGGCTGGAGTTGCGTTGGACAATAGGTAGTCAATAGAAGTGTTGGTTAAATTCTCAGTTTGTTTTAAATTTGTGTTTGGGGATGACGACTAAACCTCTTGAGGTTTGGCGAATTATGTGTGAAATTTTAGGCTGTCTTGTATTAGTTCACTATAAGGTGGTCATGAGTGGACCTCAATGTGGTGTATTACTCGTATGTACTTTATCTTAAATTGAATAAAAAGTTGGGCACTCTTTTTCCCCTATTTAGGTGTAGAGGGGGTTTTTAATGAGGCCCGTTACCTTTCAAAAAAAAAGTAGGCATAATATTTTGGTCCAAACCGTAGAACTGAGCTCCAACTGGTATGACCTTGCAATTTGTAATGTTGGGATCGGGATGTTTACTTGGTTACTTTGTTGGACGTCATTTTTCTTTCTTTCTTAGTCTGCAATGCATTCTAAACACGTTCAAGATCAAAGAGTGCTTAAATTACTGAAATAAAAAAAAGGCTAGCTGGCTATATAAAATGTTAAACAACTGTAATTTAAGTTAAATACATTTGTATAAAATGAAATGTCTTGATCAAAGAAACCACATTAATACTATAATTGCTTTGCAACGAATTGTAATGTTTATATAATAAAAGTATCTAATTGCATTGCATCTACTCGAGATGTTTTTTAACTGTTTAGGTCATGAGCGGGGCCATCATTAATCAAGGGGTGTCACATTTGTATAGAATGTTAAACAACTGGAATTGAAGTTAAACACATCTGTATAAAATATTAGACGGAAATGTCTTGATCCAAGAAACCCTATTGATACCCTAATTGTTTTTCGACGAATTGTAATGTTTATCTAATAAAAGTATCTAATTGTGTTGCATCGAATTGAAATGTTTTTCAACTATTTAGGTCATGAGCGGAGCCATCTTTAACCAAGGGGTGTCACATGACACCCAAAAAACAAAGTTAAACAATTAAAATTAAACTCATTTATATAAATTATTAGACGAAAATGTCATGATACAAAAACCTCATTAACACCATAATTGCTTTGTGGCGAATTAAAAATGTTTATGTGATAAAAGTATCTAATTACATTGCAAAGAATTGAGATGATTTTTAAACTGTTTAGGTTATTGGCAGAGCCATCTTTAACTAAGGGGTGTTACATGACACCCAATAACCAAGGCTGGCCCTAGGAGAGGTCGAACTAGTCGACCGCTTATGGTCCTATTTTTCTTAATTTTTATTATTTAAATAATTATAATAGAAAATGACTTAAAATTTGGTTATAATTTTTTCAATAATTATAATAGAGGCCTATCTTTTTTTTAATTTATACTACTTAAATATTTATAGTTTAATTTTTTTCTAATAGTTATTATTAGGGGTCCAATTTTTTCAATACTTGTTATTTGGGGCCTAAATTTTTTCAATACTTGTTATTAGAGGCTCAATTTTTTCCAATATTTATTATTATGGGCTTACTCTTAATTCTTTTTAATATTTGTTATTAGGGGTCCAATTTTTTCAATATTTGTTATTTGAGACCCAATTTTTCTTGATATTTGTTATTAGGGACATACTCTTCAAATTTCTTTTTTTTTCAATGCTTGTTATTTGGGGTCCAATTTTTTCAATACTTATTATTAGAGGCTCAATTTTCCCAATATTTTATCATTATGCGCTACTCTTAAAATTCATTTTTTCCAATATTTGTTATTAAGAGTCCATTTTTTTCAATACATGTTATTTGATGCCCAATTTTCCTAATATTTGTTCTTAGGGACCTACTTTTTAAATTTAAATTTTTTTTCAATACTTGTTATTTAGGATCTAATTTTTCCAATGCTTGTTATTAGATACTCATCTTTTTTCAACATTTGTTATTAGAGGCATACTCTTAAAATTAAAATTTTTAAATATTTGTTTAGGGCATACTCTTAAAATTCATTTTTTAAATATTGTTATTAGGAGCCATTCTTGAAATTTAATTTTTTAAGACTTATTGTTAGGGGCCTAATTTTCCAGTTCACCTCGAGCCTCTAAAATCTCAGGACCGACCCTGCGAATAACAATCTGCCAAGAACTAGGATCCGCGTTGATGTCTAAAAAACACCAAATATGTAAAAAGTAATATTCCATGTCTTCCCATTTACTGTGATTGAAGGACTAAAAGTTATTCTATCAAGTGAAGCATTTCCTTTACTATCAAAATTCCCCATAACTTTGATTTTGATTGTTGCAGTTTCCCCCAGCTTTGAATGTGTCCTTGTCGTCCAACCAACAGAATGCAAACTCTGGCACTATGGCTTCATCTAAAACATGTAATAACATCGTTTAAATGCAATAATTTATGGTTATTATGTATAGTAACCTACAGTTAGTTATAGTTTTTATACATTTAACGTAATGTAATCATCAATTAAGTCGTTGTAGTATAGTGGTGAGTATTCCCGCCTGTCACGCGGGTGACCCGGGTTCGATCCCCGGCAACGGCGCTTTCTTTTTATTAGGAGAGGAAAAAGGCCATAAAAGTATTCATTGGCTTCGCCCGGACTCGAACCGGAGACCTTCAGTGTGTTAGACTGACGTGATAACCAACTACACCACGAAACCTGCCGCTTATTTTGGACCATTTTTTTTATTTATTGATTGATTTCGAAAATCTTTTCATTCATTTCATTTTCTCCGCAACCAAACACGCACCCTTTCTAAACCCTGGCATGAATTAATATTCCAAACGAAGGCAAGTGATTCAAAATGTGAGAAAAGTGAGCTTTGAGTAGAAAGCAAGCAAGACCAAAAACCTTCACTTTGATTTTTCCCAATGTGAAAGCTAAGCATATATGCCAAATTTGCATCAACCCCAACTCTACATCACAATCTTAGGCTGGATCAAACTCACCAACTCCCTTTACACCTTTATAGTATTCTTCATATTCACGTTTCTAAGCAAATAGCTCGAGTGTAATCAAGTCGAGTTGAGCTCCGAGTCTAATTTGAAACTCAAGTTTCAAAATTCGGATTAAAGCTCGATTGAGTTTAAAATTTTAAAACTCAAGTCTGATGCAGTTGTCCCCCCATCGTTGCCTTTATATATCTCCATGTCAGTCTTCTGCTCTTTGAATAGTCTTTGAGTAGTTTGGACGTTAGAAGCAATACACTAAAACAACTTTGTCCTCTATTTTCTTGTCATTGCTGAAATTGAATCATGGAAAACAGGATTTGCATGTTCCTTCTCTATTCAACAATGGCAACCACTCTTTTCATACATTGTGGTAAGCTGATCTCTGCTGCATTATGTTCAAGTTCTTCAATATTACTATGTAACATCTGTGTAGGCTTGTGAGTGTCGGATATCGATATGTGTTCGATATGAGCCATGGACTTTGATTGTATGATTGCTTTAACATTGGGATGATTAGTAGTAAATTCTAAGTGTGGGGTATTTTTTTTGACAGATGCAAGAAAAACAATGGAAGTAATGAAAAATCCAACACATGAAAAGGGTTCAGTCAAGCACACAAAGAAATTAGAGCTAATGAGTGAACTTATGAGTTTGGTGATTGAACAACCCACTGATACATCAAACACTCAACCTTATGTAAGCTCTCCATTTTCTTTGCCACCTTTTGATTCTTTGCCCCCTTTCAATTCTCCTCCTTATTGTGTTAACCCTCCAACTCCCATTGGAACCTCACCTTCTCCACCCTCCCCCTTTTACAACTTTCCTCCTATTCTTCCGGGCCAAAGCCCCCCGCCAGGCGCACCCGAGACACCGAATCCACCCGAGATAGCTCCAAACCCACCAAGTATTTTTCCAAGCCCACCTGGGACTCCGAATCCACCTGCAATAGTTCCAAGTCCATTCGGAACTCCAAGTCCACCTACAATAGTTTCAGCCCCACCCGGAGCTCCGAATCCACCTAGTACTTTTCCAAGCCCACCACAGGCAATGCCAGCACCGACAATTTACGTACCGAGCCCACCGTTTAATGTTCCATCACCATTTGGGTTTAATCCAAGCCCACCATCTAGTGTTCCATCACCATTTGGGTTTAATCCAAGCCCACCGGTGTTTCTACCACCGATTGTGTACCCTCCCCCAACGGTTCCACCATCTCCCCAAAAGGGTCCAACCACAGCACTATGGTGTGTGGCTAAGCCATCAGTGCCTGGCCCAATCATGCAAGAAGCAATGAACTATGCGTGTGCATCCGGGGCTGATTGTGCTTCAATTCAGCCTAGTGGCTCATGTTTTGAGCCTAACACCATTTTTGCACATGCTTCCTATGCTTTTAACAGTTATTGGCAAAAGACCAGGGTTGCTGGTGGCACATGTGAGTTTGGAGGCACGGCCATACTTGTCACAGTTGATCCAAGTGAGTTTCTAAATTAGATTTATCCCCAAAAAAAACAGACAAAAATGTCTAATCTATATAATATAGTGTTTTTACTTATTTGTGTTGCTTTTTGGTGTCTTGAAAACAGGTTTTGATGGTTGCCATTTTGATTACCAATATTAGACATGGTGGCTAGAAGAGTGATCTCTTTATTAATTATCCCCCCCCCCCCTTTTCAGAAAAAATAAAGAATGTAGACTTCCCATAATTTACCATGACCCAAACATAGATTTTGTAAGTATATAATTTGCATGGTAAAGATTCACCTAGGCCTTTGGTTTTTCTTGATTAGGTCTACACTTCTTGCCTTTGTACACTTGGATTTGTTAGTATGTTCAACTTGCAAACTGTTGTTGCAGCAAAAGCACTCATTATTTATTTTAAAGTACCAGAGTCTTTGATGCATATCAGAGACAAAAGTTCAAATAATTTTACATCATTACAGAAATCAAAGCTGCTACTATGACTTAAACGGTGCAAATCCATTGTTGGTTCCTCTCTATTCCAACTTTATTGTGAATAAAGATGAAACAAATTACAACCCTTACCAACCATCTATGACCGTGTTGAAATGTTGCTTCTGTATAAACGGACGCGATACATCGTCTACAGATTTTGCTTTGGTTTCCCACTAACCGTGATACGCCTTGAAACAGACCGCATGGTCACAAACTCCTCAGCAGCCGAAGGATGTATGCCGATCTGAGTTCAAAAGACTTGATCCAATCATGAGGTGGAAATTCACAAAAAATACAATACAGTATCCTAAATCCTCGATAGATAATTCATGGTAAATTAACAATATTAATCCTTGAGAGCCTAACAAATGTAAGAATTAAGCACATAAAACTCTTTACAAAGTAATGAATAAGTTAATCATTCGTTGATAATTAAAATCTTCAAAATAATACTCTTTCTTAGAACCTATCGCATTATTTTACTAGGGTTTATTGTATAAGAAATTTTACAAATGGTTTAGTTGGGATGACCAGGGGCATATAATCCTATAAGAAATAAAAAAAATGAATTCCGAAAATCTCATCATTCATAAATAAATAATCATAATTATATTGGGAAAGGAACAGCGTTAATGCTTTGAAAATGATTAAAACCATATCTACATATCAGCCTTCAAACATCAATTCAGCAAAGGATTATTATCCTATAAACTGGCGGTGGAAAACAAAGTTTCCACAAGCGGGATTATTTAGGGGTTTAAGGTTTTAGTTTAGGGTTTAGGTTGTATGGTTTAAACTTTAGGATTTATTGGTATAATTTAGGGTTTAGGGTTTAAGGTTTGTGGTTAGATTTTTAGGGTTTGAATGTTAGAAATTTAAATTTTAGATTTAGGCTTGAAAATAGGCATGCTTGAGTAAACTTTTTTTACACTAACAGTGTATCAAATATTAATCCTTCAGCAAATTAATAATCATGACAAGTATGCCTACGGGTTAAACTATTTGCTACCTACCGACTCTAGCTAAAATCTGTCCCCCTAAAGACCTTTAAAGAATTGGTTTGAAATAGTAAATGCAGCTTTGATGTGAATCAATCCAAAGTAATGAAGTATAGTACTGGAGTGCATAAGTCAAACCAGAAGACATGTTTTTAGACAAGTTCAACTTACCGTGCTGTCGAATTGCGCCTTAGTCGCTCCACACTTAAGTGCAACAGCAATGCCCTAAAAAGAAAAACCAAAATTAGAGCATTAGAGTTATGGTTATTAGGTCCATAATATGCAATGTAGTTCACCTTTTCCCTGAAAGCAGCCTAGTCCAGGAGATAACGACACCTGTTTCCCTGATGTAGCTTATGCAAGGAATAACTCTACGCAAGGGCAACGAGCCCATCTAATCATTACCATTTGCATAATGTTTCCAAAATAACTCCACTCAATTTTCTTGAAATATCCATGTCCAACACATATGCATATATATATACACACACACACATACATACATGGTAACATGGGTATAGGATATGAAACTTCAAAGACCCCCAAATGCATGAAAAGATATTGAAAGCAAAAGTAAATATTCCCGTGCCAGACACAGACCCATATCCAACACTCAAAACCAAGTCCAAGTAAAATATATAATATGATCAAGCATGGTCTCTATGAAGTTCACCGTGACCTAGAAGATCATCCTCTTTGTCATCAGGATTTTCAATATTCTCTAGTGCTTGAATTTTCCATCAAGTAAAAAAGGCAACATAGTTCACAGACAAGAAAATATTCAGCGAAATACAAAATGGACTAGTTCAATCCAATTAAATTTTCTTAGGGCTATGCAGGAGTTACACTATTCACTTGCAAAATCAGACCACATTACCAACTACATTCATATTGTTTACCGTAATCTTTATTGAAGTTCCAAGGCATTAGTGTTTATACCGAAACATGGAGACAAATATGTACATCAAAAGAACCAACAAACATGGTACCTGCATAATTTCAGGTGCATCTGGCCCACACATAGATGCTCCAAGTACCTTATCAGTCCCCGCATCAACGACTAACTTCATGACTGTCTTTTCTTGCCGTCTACAAGCATAAGAGGAGAAATTCAAAATCACAAAAAATGAAAATTATTAGTATATACAAGAATTTAATGTGGTTGAGAATCAAATGATTGTGGTAAAGGACACACATGACATGCTTAATATTGAAAAATATTAGATGTTTAACCGACACCATATTAGATAAAATGGATTATTTGAAAAGTATATCAGGTGACAAGGCACTTACTAGAGAAAGCAAACCAATTAACCCCAAGAACATCCAAAAGCAATAACAAAAAAACAACAAATTCAAGTTCAAATCTTATAAAAGTTAATCCTGTGTCGTCACCTTCATAACCTAAAACTTAGCAAGCCACACCCACATCATGAAACCACATATATGATTATACATAGAA
Source organism: Hibiscus trionum (assembly GCA_030270665.1). NCBI lineage: Eukaryota > Viridiplantae > Streptophyta > Magnoliopsida > Malvales > Malvaceae > Hibiscus > Hibiscus trionum. The sequence goes on from BSYR01000016.1 coordinate 7,451,789, forward strand.
TGTCAAATTGCATCCCAAAGCCACATTATACAAGCTCTTCAATTTGCTCTAAACTACCATGTTGAACACCTTAACTTATGGGTATGCCACTTTGATCTTTGAAATTTAATATAAAAAACTTGTGATAAAACATGAGGTCTCCAAGTAAAGGGCAGGAGGGGCTAAGACACAAAGAAGGCTACATTTTATCTAGCATCTGCTCAGCAGGAACCTATAGATATTGGCTAGGGATTCTTCAATTACTGTCTTAGGAAACAATATTATTGTCTACGCACTTCTTTTACTCAATTTCAGAAAAAAGTAAAATATTTCTTTTTACAAATATCACCAAATCAATGCCACTATGTACTGGTTAACATTTTCTTTCTTTTTGTCTGTGCAATAACATCTCAAGATCATCATCATACCCAGATATGGTGTTCCTCATTGGATTGAAGGTTGATGTGAAAACCAGAACATCACTATTTGCTTGTTCAATTGCCTGCTCTTCACTGAGACCAACGAGAGAAAGTGGAGGGATGCTGCAAAATAGCAAATGGGCAATAGAGATAACTACTAGAGTAGACATAATTTAAAGTTAACTCTTATACCTAGTCTGATACAAAGACTTTGCTGTAACGCAAGCGAAATTAATTAAGTGAAAAACAGAATACTCACATTGAGTTTCTGATCGAAATCACAATTATCTACATAATTTATATTTATTATAATAATTTTATTCGGGTATTTTTGTAAATTATCCAACTCAATTGATGTCACTTAACTCTTGACACCGAACTCAGTTAAAGTACTATTAAGAGTACGGAGAAAGTGAATAGGTCCAAGATAAAATGACGCACTCAACAAAACTTTTGAACAATCCCCTGAGTATGGATAAAAAAACTTCAAGAATAAGTGCGGCAGTCCTTACTCCTCAGAAGAAAGAGATTAAAACATGATTTTCTTGACTGCTATATTAAATATTTATCTAAATTACACATACACATACCACACCACACCAGAGGCATGTTGTAAGATATAACTCATTACCTAAAAACCGCACAAGGTATATTGCTGTAGTCTGGTTTGCAAGATTCCCCACCAAAAACAGTTTTCTGCAAGCATTTTACCATAAACAAAAAATGGAAAAACATGTAATTGAATAATAATAATAATAATAATAATAAATGTGATAGCTCAAGACTCAAGTGATCATATGTGATTGCTTCAGTGAAAAAAAAAAGGAAAGGTGCTGAGAAAATAAAAGGGCTTCAGACAGAACACTTGCCGCAAAGCAAGTCCCCTCCATTAAGGCCACTGGAGTCAGGTTCATCCGATTTGTAACATCACCAACAGCCCAAATACTGGGAACGTTAGTGCGTGAGTACTCATCCACCTGCAAACGAATTTAGATTGGCCTAAGTACTGTAATAAAAATTCAACTAGGTCACGCCACCATTATTTTCAGGTGATAGAACATAAACAATGCAATTAACATAATTTTGTCAACTAAATATCCAACAAACCATTCTCAACAAAAATAGGAAAATAAGTCATCTTCATATATAGATCCAATATATGGACAAAATGAACAGAGTGAGCGAATAAAAAAATGTACCAAACACAATGTAACTTAAAGAAGGCTATTTCAGCTTTACATAATATAAGCTCCAATGCTACACATAGTTCTTTCTAAAGGCATGCCTTCTTAAAACGATATCAGGAGTAAAAATGCATATTCCATCTGGTACCGGTCAAAATAAATTATCAAAAAGGAACAGGAAACCAAGAAAGAGACACAACATCAGAATGTGTGGCACTAGTAAGATCAATCACAATGAAATCATAATCATTCAAAGCTAACATTATCTGTAAAGATGCCAATTCATTTCAAGAAAAAAACTTAGGGTATGTTCGGACACCACCGAGTAATTGCAAGAAAATGTAATTACTAGGGGTACCTATACACCTCTTTTAATTACAATTATAATTATTATACATGTTTGGTTGACAAAGTGTAACTACAAACAAATTTAGTGGGACCAATTAATTAAAGAATGAATAAAAAAGTTTGAAAGTTATTATGGCGACAATTCTCACCCCTCTCCCTAAAATTGAAGAGTGGAATTGGGGCGACAATGCACTCAATTTAGTAAGACCGTCAATTTCAATGGTTACTCAAACATGCTACACGTGTAATTACAAGCAATTGCACCTAAACCCAATTACTTGGCGGCTTTCCTAGTACATCCTTGGTTGACGATAAGAAAGAATAATAAGAAATGGCATAACAAGTAACCTTCACAGCTCCTGTGTTATCAAGTTCAACACCTACAGCTTCCAAATTCAACCTCTTTGAGTTCGGTAACCTGCCTGTAATAAACAACAGAAAAAATATTCATCACTCCCAAACTGATGACAAAAATCAAAATATCTCCCAAAACAAAAGGCGCGTTTTCTCAATGATATAGCAGGCCATCAGTACACCAAGTTTGCAAAAACATGTCAAAGTTCAAATGTACAACTTTTCAGAAATCAAACGACATTCAAATTATTAACCAGGACCATGAATACTCATATAAAGTGCATCAAATTAGTAGCAAGTATTTCAGAATTTCACAAACAATTTCAAAAGAAATACAAGTCAGGTTCAAGGTATCAATGGTTCAGAGCAATTACTTTTCGAATTCTTCAAAGAATAACAAGTAAAACAAATATGCCAAGCACAATACTCAATTTTGCACACATAACCAGTAATAAAATATTACAACTGCATGTAAATTTGATCATCCAAATAAAGGAATTGTTCAATGACCGGAAAATAAGCATTTAAAATGGAGAAAACATATACATTGAGAGAAAGAGAGCTATTGGCAATTTTATGACATCAAATAAATGAAGCAAGGAAGACATTCAGTCTAAAACATCTAGAACTGAATAAACTGATAGCAACTACAAAGGGCGAGAAGCTGACTATTATTGTGAAAAGGGCACCCGTGGCACTAAACAATAAGGGTGTGCAAACGGACGGTTCAGTTTTTACATATCGAAAACCGAATAAACCAATTAAACCGAAACGACTTTATTATCAAAACTGAAATAACTGAACCGAATAAATCACCAAACAAACGACTTTATTAAATAATTTGATCAAGTTATTTCATATTTGATATTTAATTTCATATTTAGACTAAATTAATTAAACATATGCATGCAATTTATTACTTGAAAGGCTTATTTCATTTAGATTTCCAAAAACAAAACCGAACCGAATAAAGCACCGAAACTGAAAAAAAATGGTTATTTAGTTTAGCTGACTATTTGCTCAACCCTACTAGACAGTACAATTGCTATTGCCATTCATCCAAGAAGAGAAAAGGATGGTCTTTTGGACATCAATAGTGAATTCTACAAGATATGAGAGAAAAACAAAACAGAAATAACTGAACAAGGATATGGAAATTAGAAAAAAATATTGATGTCTAAAACTGGGGTTGTATTTACCTGTGGCGAAGAGTACAATATCAGCTATCAACTCCTCACCATGATCTGTGATAACTTTTATGCCATTATCTGTTTTAATCAACTGAATTCACAGATATAAGGACATATTAGTAGGAAGTAGCAGATATTGATGGAGAATAAAAGAAAACCTTAATAAAATTGACAAATGAGTACCTCAGTCAAATTCGTCTGTGGATGCAAGTTAATTCCCCTTGCTTCCAGATTTCTTGCAACCACTGCCCTCATTTCATCATCAAACCCTCTGCAGCATAGAAAAAAATTATCATTACTCTCAAGTATAGACCTAAAGCCCATCTCATCCTATTTCATAACAGCCTTGATAATTTTCTTATGAATATTTTTAAATCCTTTTAAGAAATTACACAAAACCAATAACAGGTTATTCAATGAAGTTAACTTCCAAATGAAATGCCCATGAAAACATCAGAGGTAAAAATAGTGTGAAGCAGAAATTTCATAACACTTTATGGGCACACATGTAAAGCAATTGCAATCAGTATAGGACTTGCAAAAAACATCAAATAAAATTAAATTAGATAAGATCAGATCTGGGAGTTCTTATGAAATACAAGAAAAATCTGGCACTAATAAATAAAATCAGACTGAATAACTACCTCAAAGGAAGCTCCCTTCTGAAAAAGAGATCTACCTCAGCACCCAACCCTCTCCAGATGGATGCAAACTCAACAGCAATGTACCTAGACAAGTATAAATCATCTTGGGATGTTAGCACTCCAAAAACAGATGAAAAAAATGAACATGGAAATAGAAATCTACCATACCCTCCTCCAAATATTACAGCACGCTTAGGTAAGTCTTCCAAACTCAATGCTTCATCAGAAGTTATGCCCAACTCCTAGAACATAAAGCAGGGAGAATTAAGAAACAAGAAAGGAGAATGCTAACAGTTATGCTTTAAAAACATAACCTATCTAGTAATGTCCATAAACTAAGTTTGGACATATTTCTAACACAAATTACAAACAAAAAACGATGAAGCGCTAGAAAAATGACTTGAAATAGAAAGATTGTGAAAACAAAAGGCTAAAGTTCATAAATAATGACTTGAAATCAATCTTTATTGCTCACCTTAAGGGGAAAAAATTGCAATATGCACAATGAACCAAATCTCAATCCTTGCAACAATATGCAATCCATAAATAAAATTGGTGGTTTTGATAAGAGAAACAAAACATCATAATTAGGTCACACACACACACACTCCACTATTCAAAATCATACCACCTTTCAAGCTACGCACTCCGTAAGTTTAAATATTGCCTCTATGGCATATTTTGCTACCAACTTAACATCAATGTAATTGGCTTCCAGTAAAAGTACAACTTAAGAGCAATTAAAATAATTGTTCAATCCTGAATCACAGGTATATCAGTTATGAAAGGCTTTTTATACACGTATTTGCTGCAATAAATGGAACGATAATTTCATCAGAATTTTGCATAGTACCGTAGAGCATTGATCATCTAGAAAGGAATCAGTGTTATACCTGCCCAGGAATCGCAGGACGGTGTGCCCTGCTGCCAGTTGCAATAAGTATATGCTTAGCTGAATAGGACAGTTTAGTGCCATCCAGTTGTGTCACCTCAACTTCATTTGGACCTACAATCTTTCCCTCCCCTTCAAACAACTTCACACCAGCATTTGACAATAACCGCTTGTATATTCCATTTAATCTGATTATTTCATCAGTCTACAAGTTCAAAAGGTGAAAGAAAATTAGAAAAAGACATTGTATATGTTTATATATAAATGGAATAGAAGGATGATACAAAGAACCTTTTTATGAAGAAGCTTCTTCCAATTAAAATCGAGCTTCTCATTCAACTCCCATCCATAATTCCGGGCATCCTAGAAAGAAAATAACATACATTTATCTAGCATTTCCAATTAGCTAACTAAATACCTTAGATTTCTCCATGCCAGAAAACATCAGAATTTAGACGTTCAAAAAAAGAATTGAACAAAAAGGGAGGGGCACTAAATGAACATATAAATGAAGAGATATTAATGGAAAAATAACAATATTTTCATGATAAATACATACACCAAATATAAAATGGATTGCTACCTCTGTCTCCCACATCTTTATTTATTTTCAACAAAAAAATATAAGAGCAATTACAGGATGGAGAAACATCAAACAAGAATGGAATTCTCAAGAGGGCTAAAGGAAAAGTGAATATAATCACTCAAGAGGGCTCATGGAAAATTAGATATATTCCTATTGGAGAGGTTATAGCCTGAAAAAAAATCTAGTTTGCTTCTTATTTCCTTAAAAATAGAGCCAACTCCAAAGGTATATAAGAATTATAATGACTGGAGTGGCAATGGGCAGAAAGCTATATTTGTTCCAGTGGTCCAACCATTACATAAGAAGTCAGTAAACAGATTGAATAGATTGATATCTATAGAAAGATCCTACCATTCTTGAATCCTGTACAAATTAATAAGCTGATCTCTCGATTTGTCAAGACTGTGACAAAGCACATAATAAAGTTTCTTTAAAATTATCATTTATTTACATATTTTCAATCAAATGTGATTCCAAAAGAAATCACAGTCTCACCTCAAGTTCACCTCCAAATGCTGCTCCATAGACCAAAATCTTTTTGGGAACACAACCACGAATAACACACCTATGAAACAAAATAGAGAGAAAATTATATGCAAACATAGCAGCATAAATATGCAGCAAAAAGTTGAAGTTAAAAAAAAATGATCAACTTACGTCCCACCAACTCCTCCAATGACTTCAGAACTGATTGGATGAAATGGGAGCTCGCAAATCCCAACCTTATAGACATATAACAATTGAATTCATAACCCAAAAAACAAATATTTAAGAAGAAAATAATAGAAAATAGCAATAAAAATGTCGAACTAAATTCAAGAAAACAATGTGAACAAGAGCAAGAAGCTAATGACCAACACTCCATCACAGCAAAAATGAAAATGCACAAATAGTTTAGTGATCAAATTAAATGGAAGAACAAACAAAGCTATTAAATTTTTAAAAAATAATGAAAAAGAAACTGAACAACAAAATAATCAATTATTTACAGTAAATATCTTAATGCAACAGAAAACGGCAATGATTAAACAAATCAGTGCCATATTTTGACACAAACAAAGTAAAAATATTTAGGTTTAAGTAATCCATCCCAATAAAAAATTTCCATTAAGCTGACCACCCACTACAGCACCAGAAAAAATATACAATAACATAAAGCAAAAACACCCTAACATATATGCATATATTTCCATTTTCCATTGTCTCGTAGTAAGCAATTAAACACGGGTAAAGATGGTTACTTTACTTCTTTTTTTCTTCAGAATTTTATATTATTACATATTTTAACTTCAAACTTTAGCTTTCGGTTAATACCCATTCAATTTATCGCACTGACCCAAAACAAAATCCCCTTTAAATTTTGTACTCTTCACTGTTGCTAATTTAAGGTCGCGTAAAAACATCGGATTTAGAATCGATCACCATGTGAATATGTGAAAACCAGTATTTTACGAAGCAAACAGATCAAGAAATTGATAAATTTTCGAACAAATCCGATTTGCTTAAAGTAAGAGAAGCTAGAAACTTGAGAAACCTTAGCTCCAAAGTTAGCAGAGAATCTGGCAGCACGAACGCCGCCGCTTCCGGCGCCGATAACAAACAAGTCGAAATCATAATGAGCCTCCTCTTGATTCGTTTGGGTCATTTCTTCATCGACTAACATCTTCCTAGCCATGGATTACTTCGGGATTCCACCAGTAAAACAATAACAAAAGTCAAAAAAAAAAAGCGTCAGTCACTTGATGGAAAATCACGATATAACAATAACATTGGATTTCGAGATGGATGGTGATTGGCGATTACCTCAGTTGAGTGGAGTTGCGGATCGGGGGAGATTGATTGTTTAGGGGTTTTGGTAGCGTAATAAATACAAAAAAAAAGAGGGGAAAATAATTTAAAATGAAGAAAAGAGAGGCTAATGGAGCTGAAGAGGGGAAAATTCTATGGACTGTGAAATAAGTTAAGAAATGGTTTAAGTAAGTAATTTATATATTTTTTTAGATAATATTTTGTATAATTACTAATAGTTTCATAACAATTTGTATAAAAAATAATTGGGGTTGATAAATAAATTAAATAATAGCATAATAATCAAAACTTTAAATGGCTCTTACTTTTAAGTTAATAGACTTTTCTTATACACCCAAACTTGAATCGATAGGTTTCCTTTGGGGTTGCGCTAAGTAAAAGTTTGTCACTATAGTAAAGATATTTCAACGATTCTTTTTTTTTCATTTCAATTATACTTTTAAAGAAATGTTTTAGTTAATTTTTAAATTTAAATAAATTTACGTACATTTATAAATTAATTACTTAAACTCGGGTCACATAATAAAAATAATGTCACTATTTATCATTAGGGCCATCTAATAGATTCAAATAAACCTTTTTTAGTTCTTTAATTATCAACATTTTTATTGACGTTATTTAATAATATTAAGGGCGTAACTGAAAAACCAAACAAGCTAGCATGATTTACAATTTTGAGTATCAAATTTTTAATTAATTAAAGAAAGATTATAAATATTTAAAATTAGAAAGAAAAAAAAGTAAGATACAATGAAAGTAGGGCGAGTTCAACGTGCGACATATTTAGGGTGCGGTTAAAAGACGGCAAGTTTCAAAACTTGTCCTTAAACTGAAAAACGTTAAGACTTTTTGATAATATTTTCGGTTGACTTTTTTGCAAGTATCAATATTTATTTTGTAAGTTTCGATACTTTGTCCGAAATTGAAAATTTATCAAAAAATTAAGTATCCATATTTACAAAATAAGTATCGATACTTACAAAAAAAATCTCAAAAAACCAACTGAAAAATATTATCAAAAAATCTAACATTTTCTGTTCAAAAATAAATTTTAAAATTTACTATTTTTAGCTGCACCCTAGACATGCGACACCTCGAAACCAACCCATGAAAGTAGTATGGTGTGGCAACATGAGGGTGGTGGAATGAATTCATGGGAATTAAATACAAACGAAAAAAGTTGAGAGTGACCATTCTTTATTACCCAACCCAACCCACGACTGCCAATTTCATTTCGCATGCAGAATTTAATATATGAGAGAGATAGGAACCAACTTAATATATATCAACTACTTGTACCTTTTTCTAAATATATATATAATGAATTAATATCCTATATACTGGTGGTAGAAACTGAAATTTTCCACAAGCGCCTTAGTTTTAGTGTATAGGGAGTTAATTTAGGGTTCAGAGTTTAGGTATATGGGTTTAGAGTTCAAGGATAGTTGTTTCAATTTAAGGTTTAGGGTTGTAATTTAGGGTTTATAGGTTAGGGTTTGGTTTTTATAGTAATATGGTGAGGATTTAGATTTTAACCTATAAACACTAAATTTAACCTTAAACCTTAAATTGAAACAACAATCCCTAAATTCTAACCCCCTACACCTAAACCCCTAAACCATATACCCTAAACTAACTCCATATGCCCTAAAATTAAGGCGCTTGTAGAAACTTTCAGTTTCCACCGCCTGTGTATAGAATATTTATTCATATTTAATTAGCTCATCAAATTTAAAATTATATTAATTAAGTCTTTTTGATTAATAAAATCAATATCGTAATTATATTGACGTGGCTGTTATTACTGATATGAAGGTTTACCTATAAATGATAGTTGAAATAACATAGAAGGTTAATTAATTGTTTAAAAGTTAGAGTAAGTACATTTAGTCGGTTGGTTAAATTGTTCATCTTTATTTCTTCGTTTTTTTAAGTAGTTTAAGATTAGATTAGACATTGTCAAAAAATGTTTAGAAGTTAGAGAACTTATTTAATTTTTAAATAAGAACTAAAAATGTAAATTAAAAAACTCTTGAAATTGTTGAAAAATACTTAATAATGTTTTCATTTTTTATATTTTTTAATTTCTGAAATTTAAGGAGTTCTTCAAACTCTTTTAAGCCTAAATAAATGTATAAATCTCCAATAGTGGCAGGGACAAAAGGAAATAAACAAGTATGTAATTGTCACCAAAATGTCCATGAGTCTGGGGTTTAGTGTCACCTAATCTCTAATTTATTAGTTTTTTTGAAAGTTTGGGACACTGATTTCGGAATATAGGGCAAATCAAGATTTATTCTCGGAAAGCCAATTATTTCTTGAAATAGTTTCGACAACAATTTTGACTATAATTATGGGCGAGTCTAACTTAAGGTATGGTGTGGTGCGGTTACTGTGCGACACCAATAAAAAATGTTACAAGACACGAACACGAAATTGAACATGTTACATTTTCTGATAACATTTTAGGTTGGCGGTTAAGTATCGAAATTTAGATTCATGTATCAATACTTATCGCTTCTGATAACATTTTAGGTTTTCGTAAGTACCGAAACTTGTCTCTAAGTATCGATACTTGCAGCAAGAAGTGTAATATTTTTAGTTCAGTGACAAGTTTCAAAACTTATCGTCTTTTAACCGCATCCTAGACATGCCGCACTCCAAACCTACATTGTAATTATAGTTGGGTTTCATATTATAATTGTTGACTGTCGAGAAAAATTTAAAAAAAATCAGCTCGACGAACTCAACAAGTGTCCAAATAAAAAAGCGGATGATGTTCGTGAATAAAAAAATTCATTATTGGTTTTCATAAATTAAAAAAATTTAAGTAACCCTCAATGAATACATATGAAATTACTGGGGTATTGAATAATTATGGACTGAGTTCATTAGTAATTGTCTATCTCCAAAAATTGGATTATGCTGGGTATCTACTAAATATGAAAATCGATTTTAAAGGGAAAATCAATTCGTTTTAATAAAATCGATTCACATATGTATAATAACGAAATATTATTAAATAGTTGAATTGTATCTGAATTTTGGGTAAATTACATAAAAGTCCCTTGGCCCTATCCTCTGATTATGAAAAGTTATGAAATGGTCTCCAACTTGAAAAAAGTATCAAGTTAGTCATGTGTGTTAAAATTTAACATTTAGCATCCATATTTACAATCAATCAATTTAGTCACAATTCGAATAAATCAATAAATTTAGACAAGGACGGACGCAGGATTTTATGTTAGGGGATGAATCTATAAAATTTTAAAGGACGAACTTATAAAATTTTAGTAGGGGCGAAATATATTTTCAATAAAAAATACATAGAGATTTTTTTAAAAAAAATTATAAATCATATATGAATTTCAAATTTTTAGGGGACGACTGCCTCTCCAACCCCGCTCTAGGTCCATCCCTGAATTTAATCCTTTGTATTTACTCTTATTCTTTACATTATGACATTGTCTCCCTACTCTAACGCCCTTGTTCCGTCTGACTCCCCGCTTGTTCAACCAACCCACGGCCACACCCTTCGACGCTCGTCCACGCACTCCAACATTCAGGCACCATCACCTTGCCAAGCACCTATATGCCCTCTGATCCCCAAACTAAATGTGTGAATTTGAAGAACTAAATGTGTTATTATGTCAAATTTTGTTAACTGTCATGTCATCGGTAGATCGAAGAATTTAACAAAAAAGTCATATAGTCAGAGGACTATTTATACAGTTTACCTCTTAATTTAATGTTATATTTATGAAATCCAATTGCAAGAGGGGTCGAGTTTTAAGGAAAAAGCAACTGGTGTTATTTATGAAATCAATTCACATATAGGTAATAATGGAATATTATCAAATATTCAAATCCCGTAAGTACCAAGTTGAATTGTATAAGAATTCAGGGTAAACTGCAACAGAGGTCATTCAATTATGGGTAAAGTTACATTTGGGTCACCCAATTATTAAAAATTACATTTGGGTCACTCAACTATGGGTAAAATTACATTTAGATCACCTAATTATTAAATGTTTCATTTTGATCACTCAATTATGGATAAGTTACGTTTGGGTCACCATTCATATTTAAAAAAATACATCAATTTAGTCATTTTTTTCTTCCAAATCACTTGTATACCCTTGTTAATATTAGAATACTTCATTTGAAATCATTAATTAATCTAATACACAAATTGATATATTTTTTTTTAAAATATAAAGGGTGACCCAAATGTAACCTTGCCTATAATTGAGTGATCCAAATGTAACATTTAATAATTAGGTGACCCAAACTTAACCTTACCCATAATTGAGCAACCCAAATGTAACTTTTAATAATTGAGTGACCCAAATATAATCTTACCCATAATTGAGTGACCTTTTGTTGTAGTTTGCCCATGAATTTAATTAGTATTTAGTATGAACAAGATTTGAGAGAAGATTTTTCTTCTTCTCATTCTTATGTTCAAATAAAAAGTTGCTTAAGTAAACCAACAAGTGATCACAATGAAAAAAGTAAATAATATTCATTTTAGGAGTATCAGGTTCAAATTACTTTATCTATAAGTTATATATGCTTTATCTGTAAGGTGTATGTCACAAGCTAAAACTGCATACGAGTATAACAAGCATTGTAATAAACATATCAACCAATTGTTGACTACATGCACATGAAACAAGCTCAATACTCTAGTAGTCACTCTCTTTATATACTTTGTTCCATCATGTTTGTATTGGATTTTGAGCTAATATCTAAAAGTTGATCTTGTATTGTTTGGGGGTCCAACCCAAGTGACTATTACAACTCAAAAAATGCAAAACTTTTAAACCTTTTGTCTGTTCGTTGAACATCAAAGAGTGTCTTAACACAAATTCCTACGCTTTAAACTTATGTCCTTCCTCACACACAAGCATCCATTACTTCAAAATCTACTTAAGTTATCCATATTGATATATATATATATATATATGAACATAGGAGAGACATTAAGATTCTACTCATCATTACAAGAGTAACAAACCTTTGTTAACTGCACTCGGCATCAACAACTCCGATGTCAATGCCAGTCTACTATTCCACCGAACGTTGTGGAGCCGACCCCTTCCCATACTTCGCCGTATCCCACTTCCTCACTGTCCACACCTTCCATCTCACAGTCCCACCACCCGCTCCCATTTGCATCTGTCACCACATTACACAACTCTTACAAACAACCAAAGCTTTGAGGGACTCATCACCTATGCTTTGCTCTGGTTTTTTATTTTCTTTAACTACTCATGTCTAATAAATGAAAATTCGGATTAAAGATGAACCAAATCAGACAGGCTATCGATTCCCGACTGAAATAATCAATCCAATCCCATTTTCAGCGCTGCTTGTGTCTAATGGGAATACCAAAATGAATATGGAAATAAACCTCTCCCAAGATCCTCTAAATACAAGTAAAAACATAGAAAAAGTTGAACAAATCTATATGTTGAACACAAACCTATATTCAATACTCACAATTAAATCCAACTAACATGTGTCGGAAAAGGATATATCATGATCAATTGAACAAAATTTATAAAATTAGAGCATACTTATTTACTTACAGTGATTATAATGGGGTTTTTGTTTCTCCTTGCTTGTAGAACGCTCCTTTTTCCCTCTTTTCTTTATGTTTTGTGGATCATCTTCCTCCCCTAGAACTAGAAAAGGCTTGCGTGTTCTGCGCTTTTCGTCTATACCTGTGTAATCCACACAATTTCAACCCAAATTCTATAACCCTTATGGAAAACGAATCCTAAGTAGCAGAAAAACATTGAAAACATGTCAAGTTCATCATATGTCCTATTTAGCAATAAGAGATGTTACAATTAGGGAGCAATTACACACTGCTGAGCTCTAACTACAAGATGTTACAATTAGGGAGTAATTACTCAGAATTTGGGACTCGAAACTTGACTCGAACTTAATCATGTTTCAGTTTAAAAACTCAAACTTGATTAGAGATAAAAAAGAAACTATTTCAGCTTGCTGGTTAGACTCGATTAAGCTTGTTTATTTAATAAATAACGAGCTCGATTCACATATTCAACTTCAAGCTCTGTTATTTGTGTTTGTGCAGTGCTGGAATTTGACATGAAAAATTTCATTACCGACTAAAATCAAGCATTCAATGCAATTTCTTCAGCTACTCGACCTCGACTCGACAATAACCAAGTAGAATGCAATTTTTTTTTCCCAAACAACTTGCAAGCATAAGTATCTAGTTTACACCCTTAGTCACAACCAAACCAAAAACACAAATCTCTAAAGAGCAAAACTCATCATCGCACATTCTTAAATGATTAAAACTCTTCATCTTCTAATTGTCTAACAATTTTTCGGACACATATTCAAACATAGGTGTAAATTATAATCCTTCAAATATATGAAAAACTTATAAAAAAAATTGATCATATTCAGGTCGAGATACAGATATCTAACAATAATCAAATAATAAACTCACGAAAGTGACATCTTAACCCTTCAAACTTTCAAGTTCTAGATTCGTTCATGTTCATTTCAGTAGCAAATGAAAAGCAAAGTCTTTCACATTAAGGTTGTTCTCTAAGAAACAAGAAAAAGGAAGAACACAGCATTGAATACCTTCAAATGGATTCCGTCTTTTTCTTGAATTCTCTGAATTTTCTTCTTCACCAACAACACTTGAACTTAATATAGGATCTATTTTCTCAGAATTACCTTGCTTGAACTGCTCGAAAACAACTTTATTAATAGCATCATCTTTCTCTATTCTATCTTCTTTCCTGCTTCCGTTCTGCTCATCAGTGGATTTCGCTTCATTTGGGGACAATAACGATGAAAAAGGCCTTGATTTCTGCTACCAAAATTTGGGTCGTTATTACAAATTTGAACTATTTACGCCATAGATTTTCCAAGTTCTGGTCGTCAAGAAATTCGGTATAACAAAAAAAAAATCCATTTTCTGGGAAACCCAAATGGAGAAAACGAAAAGGAGGGAAAAACCTGAACAGTTTTGGGAAGACCGGAACTTCTGGGTAGCTTTTGGTTTAGAAAATCTGATAATGACGAAAGCTTCTTCGAACCTTTGTGACCCAAATCATCTTTTACTTCCTTAGAGCTAATTTCGTACACAAATTTTACCCCCAAAACGAAAAAGGGGGAAATTAGTCGCAAACTGTAAAATATATGTAGATATATAAGAGAGATAGGATTGAGTTTGAATTTGCTTACGGATGGGAAGAACGTGAGAGAAATGATGAAGCAATAGAGTACTGTCCAAAAATCCTTGTAGGAGTTTTCTTTGAATTCATTTTTTTCCTTCGCTTCTTCTTCTTCCTTCTTTTTCCCTCTTTAATTGCTTGGTTTTTTGAATTTGATCTCTGATACTTGTGCTCAGTAAATTATCTGATTTTCTATTTCTGGGTTTTGGCGCTGGAAATTTTGAACTTTTTCACGTTTTTTCTGCATTCGCGGTAAAAGAAAAAAGCTCTCAAAGAGTTGAGATTAATGCTAATGAAGTAAAATTAAAATGAACCCAAGTGATTCAAAATAATTCGGTCGTAATTTAAAATAATTTAAAAAATTTATTTTTTTTACTTGAAATTTTCATTAATTAAGTGATTATGTCTATTAATAGACAACATTAACATCATTAATGGTTTGTTCATTTAGTTTGTTGACTGTTCAATAATGAAGAAAAAATTTAAATATGAATGGTTAAATCTATTGAATTATTTCGAATTATGTCCAAATTAATAGAATGTATTAGTTTTGTGAACTAAAATTATTATTCTACCATGCCTTGTTAGACGTGTCTAGTGACTAGTTACATGTTTGTAATAAAATTTGAGTAATTGGATTGTAACTTTTAGAAAAAGAGTGACTAATTTACAATTGGACATGTTCGGGATTCGTAGCTCAGAAAATGTTAATATTTGATACACAAGCAGTAGAAATTTTTCCGACAAGCATGTTTATTAAGTTTTAAAACCTAAAATTTAAAATTCTAACCCTAAATCTATACATTATAAACCCTAAACTAAACCACTTAACCTTAAATATAAACATACTTGTATAAACTGAAGTTTACACTAACATTGCATCAAATATTTATATATACATAAAAAACTTTGATACATGTTGTGTAAGCTAAAGTTTACCCAAGTCTTTTAGTTTTATGTTTTAGGATTTAGAACTTAAGGTTAGTGTTTAGAATTTATGATATATTGTTTAGGGTTTAGTTTTTGTAAGATTTAGAGTTAGAAATTTAGGATTTGAGTTTTATAGTTTTTTTTACAAATGAATTTTATAGTTTAATTATGAAGTATTGTGTAAAATTTAGTTTACACAGCCCGTGTATCAATATATATATATATATATATATATATATATCAAACTTGTTGAAATAAATGTTTTGATATAACAATTTAAGTGAAATGTTTTGGGGCTTATTCGAGTATTTTTAAATAATTCAAAGTTCATTCAACTTGAAAAATGTGTTTAAAATGTCTTATGATTGTTCTTTACTTGTACAAATATTTTTCAATATTCCCAAATGTCAAGAACAATCTTTTTAGTACAAGTACCAAACCCTCGGTAACAAAAATAAGTTGTTAGTACCTGTACGACAATATCGAGTATCGACAAGCAAGGTTTCTAATTTTTCAGTAAGGTTCGTCGGTATCGTATCGATATCGCTAAGTCAGTACCAATACTCATCTGTAGGTACCAATACTCTGAGCACCGATAGCAAGCTACTAGTACTGATACTCTTTGTACTTTTGCAACAACTCTTTCTCATTTAAGCAGGCCCTGATACTTTTGTTCGAGTATCGATACTCACTGCTGCAGAACTACATTTAAAACTAAAAATTAATTACAAACGACTCCTAACAACCTCAAACGATCGTAAACAGTCAAAAACTTATTAAAGAAGTTAAAAAAAAAACCTTGAAAGTCGATAGAGATCAACAAGTAATCATATACCAAACATTCAATTGTAAATAAATTAGTTTTTGTTCTTTAAAATCTATTTCTTTTGTATAAATATTTGTGAGCATTTATTGTCATTTTAGCTTAAGAACAGCGGTAGCTTCATTTTAGAGACACTTGTAATTTTTCTTTGGGAGAGAGGTATACAAGATTTTTGAGATATAATTGTTGTGAGTTGTGAAATTATCTATTTGTCCTTAAAATAGGGTAAATTAGTAAATTTGTAAAAAAAAAATTAGTGTGAATAGTTAAAATAGTGGAGATAGACTTTATTGAGAAGTCGAACCACATAAATCTTTGTATCACAATTTTTATACTTAACTTTTCATCCACCAATTTTTAAAAGCTAATTTACCCCCTCTCAACCCTTTCGATTGATTGAATCCAGTCCAACAAAACTATATAATAATTAATAACAACATAAAATTTCACTTAAACCTAATATCAACTTCTTTTATTTATATAAACTTCTTTTACTTGTATACAATACACATTTTTTAAGGGTAAACTACACTGGTAGTTATCGAACTTTTAGGGCACTTTCATTACAGTCACTGAACTTTTAAATTTTTTATTATGGTCACTCAACTTTTATATCGCTTTCATTACGGTCACCCAACTTTTATATCGCTTTCATTACAGTCATTTCAGTTGCCGTTAAAAACGTTGACTTTGCACGTTATTTTTCATTTTCTCTCTAATTTTCTTCATCTTCTCTCTCTTTCCTCCATCCTCGTCATTATTTCTCTTGTCTTGCTTCTTTCGTTGCTGTTTGCAGTGTAGTTTTTGTTAAAATTCCTCAAACGTCGTAAACCCACAATGGTGAATGACATGACCGATGAAGAAAAGGGGAGGGATTTAAGTGTCAAAGAAGTAAATGGTTTGTTAAGAGGTTTAAATGGGATGAGACTAAGGGTTTCTCACGTTTGATCGGTCAAAGAGGGTCCAACAAATATCTACTTGGCTAACTTGTCGGGTTCCACCCTCGGAGCAGTCAAGATCCATGTCGGAAATGATCGGTTAAACTAAATTTTCAAACATGAACTGGATATTTGACCCGACTCCAACATGACAACATCGTTAAGTTTCTTGGCTATTGTGATGATCAAGGTAGTTGCTTTAACTCTTCAAGAATGGCAACAAAACAAAAAGATTTTCTTTTTAATAATTTTTTTTCATTTTGTTTTACGGTTGAAGGTGCAATGGTGTTTGAATATGTTTCGAATGGAAATTTGCAAGAGAAGCTCCATGGAAATGAAAGAGAATTGCTTCCATGGAAGACCCGTAAGCATAGCTTTTCAACTTGCTGAAGTTATCAAGTGCTTGCACGACAAATGCATTCTCCAAATAGTTAATAGCGATATCAAAGCTTTGAATATCTTGTTAGACAAGTGACTCAACTACAACTACAAGCTCTACGATTTCGGTTCGAAGAAGATGGGATTTTCGTCGATGGTGGTGCCGCCAAGGACAAAGCAGATAATGGTAGGCTCGTCGCGGTACATTGACCCTCTTTATACGAGGACTGATGTTGCTTCTAAGAAGAACAATGTTTATAGTTTGGTGTTATTATTTTATAGCTTGTGACTGGGATGGAAGCCTTTTGTCCTGAAAGGGGACAATTGTTGACGATGATGGTGGCGCCAAAGTTGAGTGAGGTTGTTGAGGGTGATGTTGGGGCGATGGAGACAGTGGCGAGAGGGGTAAATCCAAGGTTGGGTGATGAGTTTGACTTGGAAGATGTACAACGGTGACCTCACCGGAAGTTGGAACTACGGTGAACGGAAGAGAAGAAGAAAGGATGAAGAAAGAGAAGAACAGTTAGGGATTTTGACTTAACCGGTAGAATAGTCAAGGAAGAATAAAGGAGAATATTGAATATTATTGATAATTGGGTTGCAAAATACAAGCCCACTTAGCTGTTTATATAGACATTAGCACAATAGCCCAATAACTGACTAACTGACCCAAACAACTATAACCTCTTTTTAACAGCCTAACTAACAAGCAGTTATCACATATAACTTGCTAATTAATCAGCTAACATTCTCCCGATTTTCTCCTCTCTTTTCTTCAATTTTTGACCATGACACAACACATAACTTTTGTCTAAACAACTGGAAAAACGAAGTAGACAAAGCTTTGGTCAGTCCATCAGCAGTTTGATGAGCAGCTGGTACATAGCAAACCTTCAAGCTTTCATCTGCAATCTTCTCTCGGACAAAATGAATATCAAGCTCCACATGCTTAGATTTGGCATGAAACACATGATTAGCACTCATGGCAATTGTGCTGGTATTATCACTCCATACCACAGGCTTAACTGCTTGCTTTACTCCCATATCATCAAGCAAAGCACCAATCCATGTTACTTCAGAGACCACATCAGCTACACTCCTATACTCTGCTTCAGTGGTTGATCTTGAAACAGATTTTTGTTTCCTTGAGCTCCAAGCAACCAGGCTATGGTTTAGAAACACACAATAACCCGTAATGGAGCGTCTATCATCTAGACTTCCTTCCCAATCTGCGTCTGCAAACGCTACCAACTCAGGACCATTACTGGAAGCACAGAAATGTAAACCAAAATCCATAGTTCCATTCAAATATCTGAGGATTCTGTTAACTGCTTCCCAGTGAGCTTCACAAGGTGCTTGCATAAATTGGGCAACCCTGTTTACACTAAAGGAAATATCTGGTCTAGTATGACTCAGATACAAAAGTGCACCCACAATACTCCTATACCCTTGAACATCCTCTAACAGTCTTCCAGCAT
The DNA here is from genome assembly GCA_030270665.1 of Hibiscus trionum. Classification (NCBI taxonomy): domain Eukaryota; kingdom Viridiplantae; phylum Streptophyta; class Magnoliopsida; order Malvales; family Malvaceae; genus Hibiscus; species Hibiscus trionum. The sequence continues at coordinate 7,470,973 of BSYR01000016.1, forward strand.
CATTAACAAGCTTTGCTGAAGGCAACATAGGAGTTGGAGCTGACTTTGAATTCTCCATTTTAGTTCGAATAAGTAAATCTAAGATATACTTGTTTTGACTTAGAAACAAACTATCTCCCTTGCGTCTAACCTCAACTCCCAGAAAATAGTTTAACTCCCCTAAGTCTTTGAGAGAAAAAGTCAAACTCGGCATTCTAACAACATCATCAATCTCTTCATCAGACTCACCAGTCAATATTATATCATCTACGTATACTAAAACATAGAGATACACACCTTCCTTGTGTCTGATGAACAAAGAGGCATCAGCTGCTGTTCCACTAAAGCCAATATCCACCAAACTTTGTCTTAATTTTGCATACCAGTTCCTGGGAGCCTGCTTAAGCCCATATAAAGCCTGTTGTAACTTGCACACAAGCAAACTTCCATCAGTTGCCACTTGTTCGAACCCAGGTGGCTGCTGCATGTACACATCTTCACTGAGCTCACCATTCAAGAAAGCGTTGTTCACATCTATCTGCCTTAACTTCCACCTTCTTGAGACAGCCAATGCTAGAATAACATTCACTGTTGATTGCTTGACCACAGGACTAAAAGTATCATGATAGTCTTGGCCTGGTACCTGAGAAAAACCCTTGGCCACTAGTCTTGCTTTATATCTTCCAACTGAACCATCAGAGTTCCTTTTAATTTTAAAAATCCATTTGCATCCAACCAGTTTTCTTCCTCTTGGTAGTTCAACCAGCTCCCAAGTATTATTTTTCTTCAATGCTTCAAATTCTGCCATCACTGCCTCTCTCCACTTAGTATCTGCAAGAGCCTGGTGTACAGTCAAAGGTTCTTGGTCAACTCCCAAAACTTCAGCAAAGTAAATTTTGGGCTTGAAAATCCCTCTCTTGCTCCTCGTAATCATTGGATGTCCTTTGTGTTCAGCTTCAACTTGTGGAACATCATCCACATTATCCTCAGACAAATCTGGGCCATACTCAGCTCCATGATCATTGTCATTTGCAGTTTCAGTATCATGAACACCTTCACAGACAACATCACCAGCATCTTCCAGGTCTGCACCAACATCAGTACTCTCAAGACCTTCATCAGGAGCATCTTTATGATCTGCACCAACAGCACCTTCAGGATCTACAACAGCATCTGCAGCTCCTTCAACTGCAGGTTCTCCACCAGCAACAATAGGAACAGTTCCTGCACCAGCATCTGCAGCTCCTTCACCTGCAGGTTCTTCACTAGCAACAGTACAACCTTCAAGATCTGCATCAGTTGCACCAGGTTCTGCACCAGCATCTGCAGCTTCTTCACCTACAGGTTCTTCACCAGTTGAAGGAATCTGGAACAACTTCCTCATTCTATCCAACTCAGGAATGAGTTCTAGATCAGAAGCTTTATGACATTGATTGCATGATTGGCCTTCATGTTTCAAATGAGCATCTGCAAAAGGGAATACCAGCTCATCAAAAATTACATTCCTTGAAATGTAAAGTTTACCATCTTGAGCTAAACACTGATAACCCTTGTGTTGAGAGCTGTAACCCAAGAAAGTGCAAGGAGTAGATCGGAAGTCCAATTTATGCCTGTTGAATGGTCTAATATGAGGGAAACACCTGCACCCAAATACTTTGAACAGACTATACTGTGGCTTCTTCCCATAGAGTTTTTCAAATGGTGAAATACCATTCAAGATCCTGGTGGGCAGTCTGTTAATTAAGAACACTGCAGAAGACACTGCTTGAGACCAGAACTTCAGTGGCAAAGAAGCTTGAGCCAATAAAGTTAGAGCCAACTCCACCACATGCCTGTGCTTCCTCTCCACTACTCCATTCTGTTGGGAGGTGTGGGGACAGGTCAGCCTGTGACGAATACCCTCTTCAGCAAGAACAGAAGTCAAGGCCCTATATTCACCTCCCCAATCACTCTGGAGCTCTTTAATCCCAGTGTTGAATTGAGTGAGCACAAGTTTCTGAAATTGCTTAAATGCTGCTAAAGCTTGACTCTTGTGCTTAAGCAAATAAATCCATGAATGCCTTGTACAAGCATCTACAAAGGCCACATAATAAGAAAATCCTCCAGACATTACATGAGCTGGACCCCACAAGTCAGTATACACTAATTGGAAAGGTGTATCATAAGTTGTACTAGAATTATCAAAGGGTAACCTATGACTTTTTCCCATCTGACAAGCAACACAAACGTTCTTATTAAAATTCTCAGAAAGTACAATATCAGAATCTCTGTACATTTTCAACAATGTTTTATGTGCAGGATGACCTAACCTCCTATGCCACAGATCATAGGAACTACTCAGAATATTGACTTCTACATTTTTACAAGGTTCTTGACACTTGTTTTTATTAACAACAGAGTCAAATTTATAAAGGCCTTCAACTTCCCTTCCTTCAAGCAAAACTGCACCAGAATCCTCATCTCTCACAAGACAGTTGCAAGCATGAAACTCTAAGAAAACATGATTGTCTCTAGCAAGCTTTGACACAGAAATCAAATTCTTAGTTATCTGAGGAACATGCATCAAGTCATTCAGAACTAATGATTTATCAGGTTGTTTGCTACTAGATATGACATATTGACCAATCTGATTAATGTTTAAGCTAGTACCATTACCAACAACAATTTTACCTGGTCCTGTGTACTCAGCACCCTTCATCACCTTGGACCCCTCAGGTGTGACATGGTGAGTGGCACCAGAGTCCACATACCACTGATCACTGATGCCAGAACCCTGCTGAGAATGACCAGCATTACTAGCCCCTGAACGTCCTACACAAGCACACACAAAGCTTGAACCATCAGAACCACCATCACACACATTAACATTACCAGAATCTTCACGAGAATTATTCTTTCTGGCATTGTTCACTCCTGGATAGGCCTGATCATAACGATGCCAGCAGGCATCTGCAAGATGTCCAAGTTTCCCGCAGACTTGGCATTGAGGCCTGGTTCTCCCTCGACCTCTCCCAAAATTCGAGTACTGTCTATATGGAGGTGCACTGTACGATTGCTGAGTATGCATCACGGAATCACCAGACTGCTTCTGACTTTCTGATGGTCCTTGAGCAACACTAATACTCCCCGAGAAATTGTTTGGATGATCAAAAGCTTTCTGTTGAACTTCAGCATCCACAAGCACAGACACAACAGCATCAAGAGTAAACGGCTCTCTACTAGCCGTGATAACAGCAATAAAAGGCTTATAATCAATCGGCAAACCATTCAAAATTGTTGCTATCTTTTCTAAATCAGATATAGGACTTCCACAAGCTGCTAACGAATCACATACCTCCTTCACCTGAGAGATGTAGGTTCGCATATCAAGATCACCTTTCTTGAGAGTCTTCATTTTGTAATGTAAGCTCATCACTGTAGTCGTGGATTGACTGGAAAAATGCTTAGTAACCGTCGACCAAACTCCTGAAGCAGTTTCTGCACCGACGAATTGAGACAGTAGCTGTGGACTGATCGTTGACAATAGCCACTGTGCCAGAGCACTATCCTGTGCAACGAACAGCTCGTACTCTTCGTTCTCGATCATTTCATCACCTTCTCCGCGAATCATCTCCGGCGGCGCCTTCACCTTTCCGAGTAGAAGTTTCTCCAGGCGGTGACTCCTAACTGCTAGCAGGATCTGCTGCTTCCACAGTAAAAAGTTGAAATTGTCGAGTACAATGTTGACGTGCTTGTTCGTGAACATCGTCGATTTCTTCGAAGAGAAAATCGACTCAGTTGAATCAGCATCGTTCGTTCCTTGGCCAGATTGCCCCGATTGACGACTCATCGTCGTCTAGCAAGAATGGTGATCTCCTCGTTGTGAATCGAATAGCTCTGATACCATGTACAACGGTGACCTCACCGGAAGTTGGAACTACGGTGAACGGAAGAGAAGAAGAAAGGATGAAGAAAGAGAAGAACAGTTAGGGATTTTGACTTAACCGGTAGAATAGTCAAGGAAGAATAAAGGAGAATATTGAATATTATTGATAATTGGGTTGCAAAATACAAGCCCACTTAGCTGTTTATATAGACATTAGCACAATAGCCCAATAACTGACTAACTGACCCAAACAACTATAACCTCTCTTTTTTTAACAGCCTAACTAACAAGCAGTTATCACATATAACTCGCTAATTAATCAGCTAACAGAAGAAGGTAAATCTATGCTTTTAATCGTTGAAGACTTGAAGTTTGTCTTCGACAATCGTTTACTGTCAAGCCTTCTGCAGCAGAAATTATGCAGATGATGAAGGATGAAATCAGTTTCGTTGATTTACGGTTGTCATCGCCGGCCAAAGATTGTCGGTGTTGATTCAGTTCATTGCAATGTTGATAATACATAGTCAAAAAAATCAAATTGTCAGACCTTCTATTTTTACTAGTTTTTATATCCATGGAAGAAAGAGAGAAAAAAAAAAGAAAAAAGACATGCCACATCATTTTTTAACGGCAACTAACAGTAATGACTATAATGAAAGGGATATAAAAGTTGAGTGACCGTAATGAAAATTTTAAAAGTTGGGTGACCGTAATGAAAGTGCCTTAAAAGTTCGGTGACTACTAGTGTAGTTTACCCATATTTTAAATAACAAAAAATGATTACTATAATATGAAATCCGATTTAAATGATGAACTTGGTCGATAACCAACAAATGATGGAAATAAGTATACGCTAATTGTCAGAGATGGAATAACCCAATAAATCTAGAATGCTAGAACATTTAGATAAAATTGCATAATGTATATTTTTCTTGTTATTTTATTAATAATTTTATTTTCGAACATTCATATAAATATTTAAAATTAAAAAATGTTTTCAAGTGTTATTGATAATTTTTATAACAAATAATATTATTTTAAAATTTAAACTAATCTAAGTGTAATTACATTTTGTACCACCAGTATATTATAGAGAATTAAGATGCAATTACACTTAGCAAACTAAACATCTTAATCCGATTCAAACTGTTAATCCAATCCGATTTTTGTCTTAATTCCGTTGTTGAAAAAAAAACATTACTTTTCGAGCTAATTTAGATAGTTGAATGAAATTATTTAATTAAAATACAAATAAAAGTTAAAAAAGTGATTGTTATATTATATAAATATTGTATTTAATTATTAATTAATAAAAATATGAATTTAATAATATGATGCAATATATGAATAAAATATTATACTGACATAACATATATACACGAATTATCAAGTTTAATTCCAGTTTGCCTGCAGCAACAGCAAAGAAAAGCATAAAATGACAAATTCTTGACCATCTGCCATCTTTAGGCCAATATTATTCCTTCAGTTGAGTTTAACTAGGGTGCAACAACTTAATTTAATACTTAAAATACGGCACAACCCAAAATTTTATTATACATACTAAAATGTTATACTTTTTGATAATATTTTAGGTTAATAATTTTTTTGACAAGTTTCGAAACTTTATTTTTAGTTTTATGACAAGTTTCAAAACTTGTCGTAAAAATACTTAACCTAAAATATTATAGAAGAGTATAACATTTCGGTTGTGTTATAATATTTTAAGTTGTGTGTTTTTTAATATTTTAGGTTTTACTTTTTTAGTCTTAAATTAATACGCTGCACCTTAAAATCACACCTTTACCGGGAGAAAAAAGAAAACCCATTAAACATGACAAAGGTTGTTGGTGGATTAGGTCTAAAGTGATACACATAGCAGAGATGCATGTGATTTGATAACAACACTTTAAGGACCATGCTCACCATGTTCTTTATAGACCTAACAATATTAGACACATCATGCAATAAAAAGCCAAAACATGACACGAAACATAATAGAGTTAATTATACTGGATACCACTAAACTATAGTTTTTGAGTTGAAATTATCACTGAACTTTAAAACTCTTCAAAACTAGCATTGAACTTTAATATTTGAGTCGAAAATGTCATTATGCCGTTAACCGTTAACTCCCTGTTAAGTCAAAACGACGCCGTTTTGATGCGGATGTTTTGAAACCTAATTTAACCTAAAACGACGTCATTTTGTTGGAGAAAAAAAAATAAAACTATGTACTTGAGGTGGTTTGAACCCAGGACGTTTAAGAGGTAAAGCTAAGCTTTAACTATTAAACCAACATAATATTATGTAATATTTTACCACAATATTATATATTTTAAACTATTTCAAATTAATTCAAATTATTTTATGAAATAAATAATATTAAAATATATTAATTATATATAATATATATAAATAAAAATGTATTGTTTTTATATAAATATTATATTTATATTATAAATATTATATAAAAACTCTAAACTCTAAATTTTAAACCTTAAACTACAAACCTCAAACCCTAAACTTTATGATTTGAGGTTTGAGATTTATAATTTTTTATATATTATTTATAATATAAATATATTGTTTTATGAATATCTTTTGTTTTTAAAAAATAATATATTTTTTATTGATATATGTAAAAACAATATATTTTATATTATTTATAGAATGACTTTTTATAAAATAATTTGGATGAACTAAATAGATAAGTTTATATAATTTAAATAAAAATATTTTATTTTTATATTATTTATAATATAAATATATTATTTTAAAAAATATAAAATTCAAGTATAAAAGATCCTTAAACCTTAAATCCTAAACTCTAAAATTTAGAATTTAAGTTCGAGGGTTGGAGTTTGTGGGTTAACAATTTAAGATTTAGAGTTTTTATATATTATTAATAATATAAATATATTATTTTTATAAATATTTTGGTGTTTTTTAAAAATAATATATTTATATTATTAATAATATATAAAAATACTATTAATAATATATAAAAATATTATTATTTTATATATATATATATATGCAAATAGTATATATTTATATTTTTATATGTTAATATTATTTATTTTATAAAATAATTTGAACTAATATGAAGTAGTTGAAGATATATAATATTTTTGGTAAAATACTATATAATGCTATGTTGGTTTAATGGTTAAGGCTTAACTTTATTTTTAAAAGTTTTGGGTTCAAACCACTCCAAGTGGGAGCAAAACGACATCGTTTTGGGCCTAATTTCCACCCCAAGTCTATTTTTTTTCCTCAAGCAAAACGACGTCGTTTTGAGCCAAATTAGGCTTCAAAATAGCCGCACCAAAACAGCGTCGTTTTGACTTAACGGTTAACGGCGGAGTGACATTTTCGACTCAAATATTAAAGTCCAGTGCAAGTTTTGAAGAGTTTTAAAGTTCGGTGATATTTTCGACTCAGGGACTATAGTTTAGTGGTATCCGGTGTAGTTAACTCAACATAATATAACACGAAAACGTTAATGTCACAAATTTTATATATTATAAATTACTATCGTATCAAAATTTATATAAATATAAAACACGACAAAATATACGAACACATCAAATACTAATTATCTTCATTGAAGGATCAATACTGATTTTTTGCACCATCAAGTATTAGTTAAAGTAAAAGAATCCCTGCTCTAGCTGACCGGTTTATTTGCATCTACTGGTTTGCTAAGGCAGATTTCCTAGTAGGTTCAGGTTCTCAAACAAACCCCAAGCAAAAATTTCAAACTCCAAATCACCTCTATAACCATACTATACCCTAGTTCGAATATGTAGCAGATATGGTACCTTAGGAAAAGTGCAGAGTTCGGATAACACAAATATACCACGGTAGCAAATATTTCCACGAAATTCGCTGTATATATGTCACAAACAATAATGTTTATCATAGTATAGAATTCTTTTCTATCAACTATCTTTAGGCCTAATATCAATTCCTTCAATAATGAGTCCCTTTTTAGGGGTATAATTATCAACCTCCCTTAAACTACAAGTAGCTTTCCCATCATCTCCATGTTCATTGAAGAACTCACCCAACTTAACCTCCATCCACCCATCCTCTCTCTCGCGAGAGAATTGAGGAATATTTGTTGAAGGGTCTAAGTATATACGAAATGTTCGCCCGGCATCACTTTCTCCTAACTCGACATGCAGGTCTACAGGTTTTTTCTCAAATCCATATCTAGATGCCGCGAATTTATAAACAAGGTAAGCTACATACATTGTGTTAGGAGACAAAATTTTAGTCTCTATTGTTCCCTTCACATCTAGCCACCAAACTTCTTTGAGCTCGGCCACTTCCAAGAACCTATAAACGAGTCAACATGCATTATTTATCGGAAAATAAAATTGTGATCCATAGGACAGTATAACATAGCAAGATAATTATTAACTTTTGAATCAAATAAGAAGAGAACACAAGACTAGACACACCTAGACTCGGGCAGAAGTTTCCACTTCCAGTAGTTTGGTGAGTTTGCCCAAGCAATTGAAAGACGTCGAGCTCCCAACATATAACATTTCTTTCCAGTTGCTTTGTCGAGGCCAAAACTCTGTATCAAGTCAGTTAACATACCAATGTTATGTATACATCAAGTAAGGAAAGGATTAAAACTGGGTAAAATATGTAATTCAACTGGTTTGGGTTCATAACTCAAGAAAGTAGCTTCCTTTACATATCTCATTAAAATCCAATCAGAATCATTGAATAATCTTATATGCAATTGTTAATCCTAAAAGTACACTCCCAACAAATTCTCAAGAACTTATGACTAATTCCATAACAAATTCTCAACATTACACATTTTGTTTAAAACTTAAAACAATTAACAAAACAAACAAATGCATGTAGTCCGGGTGAACTGAGGCGGAGGCTGTCACCTCAAACTTTTCATACTTTTCTTTTAGCATAAAGGAGGCCACCACTTGGGGATAAGGGAAGGGAATGTAGATGTTTCAGATTCAAATCCAAGTATACTAGATGCCACTTCTTAAGTGTGAGCTATGCTAACAAAAAACAAGATGTGGATACTATTCCTTTCGCATACGAGTTTCCAGCTATCAGTTCATCGAGGCATCAATCTAACTATCTAAGTAAACTCGATGTTTAATATTTCCTTCTCACAGTTCACTTTCCTGACTGATTCCAGAATTCCAATCATCCAAACATTTACATGGACTGCCTATCATGTTTCCTACAATTTGCAACACCAAATCATTTGACTAAATTTAATCTCCAAACAATTGACTCTTCAACTTTCCAGGAAAATTCCCAGTTTGAAACTGATCAAACATAAAGCAGACCAGACAACTGGGGTTCCAACAAAGAACAACACTAAAGCTAAATTACCCATAGCTGAAAAAGTCAATTACCATAATAAATACACACCTAATAAATAGATAAATTCTGATTTATACACAGGAATACTCTAATTTCATCTAAAGAAAAGTACCCAAATATGAAAAAAAAAAAACATCCCATTTGAATACAAAAAATGAAAACATAAAAGTTTTACCATGGTACCGTTGTCAATAACAATGGGGTTATTGCAAAGATGGAAATAAAGCTGAGTCTTGGACATGGAAGAAATCAACCGCATGGAAGATGAGGACGATGAAGCATCGGAAATGATATCATAACAATCGGAGGGCAGAAATTTACCCCAAATGGTGTCAGAATCAGCGGCTGATCGGAAGACTGAAGAGACAAGCTTTGATCTGCAAACATCGGTTGGGGATGTTAAGGAAAGTATGTAAGAAATACACTCTTCTGGTAATTTGTTGGTAATATCTGACTTCATCGTTCCTGTTTATGGCTCTCTGTTTCTCACCCACTTCATTTCCCACTTTGCTAGCTGTTTTCCAGTTCTTTGTTTATACCCTGGGTCTTATTTTTTTTTAAATATATCGATATAATTAGCAGGCTCGTGATATAATTTTTTTCCTTATTTTTAGGGTAAAATATATGCATATCACTTGGTTCGGCTACCAACATCTGTTTTCTTTTTCCTTTCCCAAAGTTAAATTCAACTATTCAATTAAAATTTCGCTTATATTACGCAGGCCTAAATAAAAAATTCACCCTTAAATTATATCATTTATTTGCATTTTAGTCTATAAACTATTTTTTATTAAAATAAATAGGGGCGATTTAAAGAATTTAAAGGCCTTTTGTAATTTAATAAAATGAGACCTTTAAATTATAATAGTATAAAATAAGTTTTTTTAAATTTTTTTTAAATCTTAATACAAAAAATATTGTTAGATTACCCTCTTGAATAATAAAAAAATTACTTATAAACATCTAATAATCTAACATTTGACTTAAAATGTGGTTATTTTTGCATGTTTGGAAGCAAAATCATCTACAACGCTTTCAATATCAACTTCTTTCAAAAGACCACTCTCGATTGCAATCAAAGCAAGACCATTTAATCTTTCTTGCAGCATAGTTGTTCGTGAGTATGACTTCAACAACTTCAATTTTGAAAAACTCCATTCTGCAAAAGTATTAATGGTAGGGATAGTTAAAAACTTCATTTGTTGCTAAAGATTTAGCTTCATCTTCTATTTTAGGATCATTATCTGTATGTGCTACTTAAAATAATGCTTTTTTTTTATTTCAAAATTTTAAAATGTTATTACCTTAATACTTTCAACACGACTTTCCCATTATGTTGCTAAAGTATAAATACGTTGAACTATTCTAAAATAGTCTCTCACTTTTATTGAAGTGTTTGCAATGTCACACAAAATCAAGTTAAGACTATGACACCCATATAGAGTATAAAAAGCTCTAAGATTCAAGTCTAAAAGTCTTTGGAATAAATTTGGATTGTGATATTAATTATTTGTAGGTTGTTAATTATTCATACTTTGGAATAAATTTAGATTTTGGTATTAATTATTCGTAAGTTGTTAATTAATGACCATAAAATCTATAATTTTTTGTAATTATTTAATTTAAGTTAAATTATTTTTTAGGGGCCCTGTGCGGACGCTTATATAGTGCCTGTTTAGAACCACCACTGAAGATAAGTGCCTAAACTATTACTTTTGGTCACTTTAAGTACGGTAGATATTTAAGTCAAAAAATTATTTTGACAAATAAAATGTTGACACATCACAAATTTTTTTGACTAATAGATAGTTTGAGGACTAAACGTAAAAAATAACATAATTTAAGTACTTATTTTGACTAAGAAATAGCCGAGGGACTTAAAATGACTAGAAATAATAATTTAGATACTTGTTTTGACTAAAAATAGTTTAAGGGCTAAAAGCAAACAAAGGACATAATTTAAGTGCTGATTTTTTTATTTAAGACTATTACACATAATAACGTAAAATATATCATACTTTTATCTAAGTATCTAAAATATTTTTTGGTCAAAATAAATATCTAAAATATGTTTTTTTGGTCAAAATAGATATCTAAAGTATATATTTTTTTTGTAAAAATAGACACTTAAAATATTTTTTTGGTCAAAATAGGTATCTAAAGTATATTTTTCAAGCATTTTTTAACCAATGTCACATGTCAACTTTTAGAACCTATTTTAACAAAAAAATACTTTAAGTACTTATTTTGACAAAAAAAACTTTCGGTACCCGTTTTGACAAAAAAAAATACTTTAAATACTCATTTTGACCAAAAAATATTTTAGGTACTTAGATAAAAAATGATATATTTTAGATACATATTTATGATATAAACCTTAAAATTTTGTTATAAATATATAATTTTATTTATAAATTAATACATAGATTATATAATAATAATTTGTCTCAAAATTTATACTACTCTATCAATTTGGTCATAATATAATATCATAATTTTCATTAGGGATGGCCGTTTATCTGAATTCGTTTCGATCCGATCCGAATCCTATTCAAGTTCACGTTCCATCTGAATTCGATCCGAGTTTGATCTATATCTGAGTTAGAATCAAAACATTTATAACTTTTAATTCTTTAAAGCAAAATATCATTTATAATATTTACATTAAAATAATAAGACAACATATATATATATATATAAAAAGTAAAAAAGTTAACCTAAATAAATTAAGGGTTTTATTTTGATGCACAAGCTGTGTAAATTTTTTTTACACAACCCTTTTATAAAATTTAAAATTTAAATCACAAACCCTAGCAACCTAAAACCTAAACCCTAAGTCCTAAACCCTAAACTCTAAATTCTAACCATAAACCTTAAATTATATACCCTACATACTAAACCCCTAAACCCTAACTTAAAATCTTAAACCCTAAACCTTAAAATTAAAGGGCTTGTGTAAACTAAAGTTTACACAAGCTTGTGCATCAAAGTATTTTCCATAAATTAAAAGAAACATAAATATATATTAGGTAACTTGGAATAATGGTAAAACAAAATTAACTTGCATATATATATATATATATATATATATATATATATTAAAAGTGATAATAAAAATATACATGTATTAAAAATACAAGTTAAATAATAATAATAATAATAATAATAATAATAATAATAATAATAATAATATTATTATTATTATTATTATTATTATCTATGAACTAAACTTAATGTAGTGTAATATATCTACATATCTACATATATCATATGTAATTATGTATATATACATAAATATGAAAAAAGAAATAAATGTAAGATAAAATCATAGACAAACAAACAAGAAAAAATACAATAAAGAAATAAATAAATGTAAATATCAATGAATTATTAAAAATTAAGGAAATTAGTGAATAAAACAGTAAATGGTGTGAAATTGCAAGATAAAGTTAAAATATATTAGGCTAAAATTATGAATTAAAATAGAAAGCAAATTAAAAAGCATAAATAATAAAAACAAAAATTTAAATCTAATAAATAAACAATGTACGAAAATAAATAAATATATAATTAAAATGACATAAATTAAAAACGTAAGAAAATAAATACACAAAATTATGAATCGATTTGTATTAAAAATAAAAAATAGAGGAATGCATTAATGAGTTGAGATTTGGAATATAATGATTTCATTAATAATAATTTTAATTTTTTTTGTCTCTTTTGATTTGTGAGTTAAGTTTTTTGGGTGTTTTTTTATTTTAACCATTCCGTTCATTCACATATTAGAATAAATATATGAGGTATGATGAAAAAGATAATGATTTGTAAATTTTAATTTATAAGAAAAATACTATGTGAAAAATAAAGATGATGTGGGTTTATTTAATTGAGTATGACTAGGGATGGGCATTTTACTCGACTCGGCCCAACCGGGTCGGATTTTTTAATGAAAAATTGGGTTCGAGTCGAGTTTTTATTAAGGGTGAAGTCGGGTCGGGTTTAGGGTGAAAAATACCCTACACGGCCTAACCCGAGACTAATTGTGTAATTTCCCCATAAATTTTTAGGGATATTTATAATAATACTTCCTCTTTATATATATTTTTTATAATTAGGTCCTTAAAATTGAATTTTTATTTACAATTTAGTCCTTAAATTTATAATTTTTTACGATTATGTCCCATAAAATTATTTTTTACAATTAGGTCCCTAAATTATTTTTTTCTATAGGTCGGGTCGGAGTCGGGTTTGATGTATTTATTTTCGGGTCGGGTCGAGTTTTTTTTTAAATATGTTCGGGTCGGGTGCGGGTATAGAATATTTATTTTTGAGTCAGGTTCGGATAGGCCAAAAACCCGACCCGTGCCCATCTCTAAGTAGGACCATATGAGATTGTGAGAATGATTCATGGAACAATTTCTTCTAATTTTATTTTGAAATATGATTGCACGCAGAGCCTTTGAGATTTTTAATAATTATTTAAAAGTCATTAAAAAATCAATGACGCTCATCGATGTATTGCGTTAGTGCTATTCAATGGTGTGTGTTGCCTGCTCTAGACTCATCCAATTTTATTTTATTTTTTCTTTTTGAACAATTTCTACCTAAGAGAGTGGGAAGTGAGATTTTGCTCCTAATGGGTTTTGAACCCACAACCTAAGGGGAAGAGAGGGTGTCAATTGAGAGCTTTAACCACATGCTCTAGAGATTGTTGACTTATTTCATTTTTTCTGATTTCTATTTATCAGATTTGGTCTAATTCCGGTTTGAATTTGAGGATGTTACATGGATGCAAAGTATCTATAAAATAATTTCTCATCGAATAGATATAATATCTCTGCATTAAATTTTACAAAATAAAATTTTAAAGTTTATTCTATACATTGTGATTCACATTTTTAATTGGTCCCCAAACTTTTAAATATTTTAATTTCATCCTCAAATTATGACCTTCATTCTATATTGGTCCTTAAACTTTTGAGCTTTCCAGTTTCATCTTCGAACTATGACTCTCATTCTAAATTGGTCCCTAAACTTTTTAAGCGTTCTAATTTCATCCACAAAGTATCAGTGTATGCTAAGCACATCTTATGTTGATAAAACCGTTATAAAAATTGCTAATTGTTATGAAACACTTATGTGTATTATGTAATAATATAATGTGATATAAATAATAATTTAAGGATTAAATTTGAACATTCAAAAGTTAGGAGACTAATTTAGAACGAGGGTCATTGTAACACCCGAGTTTAGGGGTCGGGTGAAAATAATATTTTAATATTATTTGGGCTCGGTTTTATTACTAAAATGGTTCTTTCAAATTTCGGGTTTCAAAATAAATATTTGAAATGGGACAAATTGATTTAATTGCAAGTTGAAGAGCTTTTTAAGGATCAATGAAATAGCCATTTATTAATGGCCTTTTTGGTAATTTACCCATAATTAAATTTAAAACCCCTTTATATTAAGATAAGCATTGTCATCATCTTCCTCCATCCCCAATTTTTTCATTCTCACGACAAAGGAGAGGGTTTTCTCCAAGTCACTATTTCATCTCCTTCCTCCCTCGTTTTGGCTCGGTTTTGAAAGGTAATTACGTTTTTGACTTGCTCTCAACTTCCTCTCTTCAAAAGTACAAGTAGTTTTCATTTTCATCCATGTTTTAGAAATTTGATTTTTGGGAGATTTGAATAAAAATGGTAGTTTATGGTGTTTAACTTGAGATTTTGATTAAACAATGATAGATATGAAGTTTATGAACCAAAGGGTTCAACATATATGATTTTTAAAGGGTTTTGTTAAGTTTCCCGAATTTGTGTTTTGGAGGGTTTTTAAGAGGGTTTTTAGTTGAGTTTTGGGTGTGGTTTGTGTTGGAAATTGAGGGTTGATGTTAGGGTATTGGTTAGGGGTCGTATTGGAAGCATTTGGAAGTGTTAAATGTGTTGGAATCATCGGTTTTGGACTGTGTTAAAGGGCTGCTCGGGAATGGCTTTTTGGTGGTTGTTCTTGGTTTGAAAAACAAGTGTTTGATGTTTGAATTTCATTCCGGGTTTGCTACGTTGTGTTGTGGACTGATTTGAGGTTAATTTACTTGTGTTGAGATGATTAGGAGCAAGGAATTGCGTTGGTAAAGTCTTGGGATCGATATCGGAAGTCATGGAGGCTTGAGTCGGCTTTGCTTGATTTGCTTAAGGAAGTGAGGTGAGTGGTTAAAATATTTTAAATGGTTTTGAACAATTGGTTCGAGCATGTGGACTAGGTTGAGATTGGTAGACTCACCTAGAGTTGGGATCATAGTGGTAGCCTAATCCCAAGCTTTAGTTAGAGACATTGGATGATCTCTTTAATTGATGTTATGCCTCATGATGATTTGTGTATGTATAATGTGTTATACATGTTGTTGAGGCATGGTTTGATGCATTGCTATGCATGTGGTTTGGATTGTAAACTGTGTATGATAATGTTGAGTTTAATATGATGTAGGATGGCATATTATTACTCTTGAACATGACATTATGATGATTATGTATAATGTGATATACATGTATGTTGGGCATGATTTAATGCATTGTTATATGCATGTTGTTGAGATATTTGATGTTGAGTTTAATATGAAGTAAGATGCCATATTATGACTCTGAACATCAAAGGTTGTGGAATTTGATTAATATTGGCACTAGTATGCTTGGGTACAATGATCGATCATTAGGATGTTAGTGTGTACACATGAGTCAAAAGTCGCGCGTGGCCTTGGTGGCGTTGAGTCACCAAGGAGGAGTACGGGTACGCCCGGAAATTGTATTTACATTAGTCGGTGATGAGTGGAATCCCATCGACGGGCGTGAGGATGAGTGGAATCCCCTCCGCGTGAACGGTGATGAGTGGAATCCCACCGCCAGGTAATGGTTGTGTTGTTGGATGTGAGTTCCAACGGTTATCCGTGTATTCGAGTCATAGCTAGGTGCCAATATGAGAAAGTATGTTTATGCTAATATGAGATTATGCATACATGCTAATATGAATTGATATGTGTGTCAATGTGATATGAAATGTGAATTTCAAATGTGAAGTGATATATGATTTGGTTAATGCATTGAGGTATATATATCGTTGTAAGTTGAGCTTATGAGATGTTGAGCATGACATAATGTTGATTATATGTTCATGCATCATGTTCATTTTGGTTCATGTGGATCGAAGATAAAGTCATGTATTTCATCATGATAATTGCTCGAGCTTGGACCCTGTATTGTCGAAGGTTTGTTTTATGAGCTTACCCTCACTAAGCTTTTATGCTTACGCTCTCTTTTGTTCGACAATGCAGATAAATAGCTTGTGGGTGGCAAGGGAAAGGAAAGGTCTCCAAGTGTTGCTTTTGGTGAGCTCAATGTATGAGTTTTAAGTAGTAGAATGTAATAGTTAAGCAATGGGATAGGTATTGATGATTTGAGTTTTGATGTATGTCGATATGTGTTATTGATTTAAATGCCTTGTTGTATGTTGAAGTGGTGTGGCTCTTGGATGCCTTGTTGAATTGTAAAGCTTGCTTATGATGCATGACTTGTATGCTTATATGTTTGGTTGCTAAGGCATGAAATCTTAAGTGCTTGTATGACCATATATGCATAAATTGTCCTTTTGTACGAATGCTATGTGTGGACGTCTTGCTATTTGTTGGGTTGCTACCTTTGGTTTAAGTATGATAGTTTAAGTGTTTGTATACGCTTAGGTGAGTCGAGAATTGCATCTAGAGTCGTGTTTGAGGTCGTTTAGCTAAAAATTGTGGACTTACAGTGCAGGGCGTATCGATACGCCTAAGGGCTGTATCGATACGGCCTTGCTCAGAGAACACAAATTTGGCTGGGCGTATCGATACGTGGGGTGTATCGATACGGTACCAACTCTCTGGAATCCTAGGGAGTTGTGGAGTGTATGACGTATCGATACGGTGTCCAAGCGTATCGATACGGTTCAACCTAGTTGACCAAGTGGTGTTGACCGAGAAGGGCGTATCGATACGCTCAAGGGCTGTATCGATACGGTCTTCTTATGTTGACCATAGGGTGTTGACCTTGGTCAAGGCGTATCGATACCCTCTGAAGGTGTATCGATACGACCTGTTTAAAAAGGGAAAATGTGTTGTTTTAATGTGCTGTTTTGGTTGGTCGTTGTTATGGTGTTTGTGTTTCCGCTGTCGTGTTTCACATAGGACTCAAATATGCCACTAGACAAGATTAAATAAGAAAAAAAATTTTAGGGTTGCTAACCGAGGAGGAACCCTTTGGGTTTCGCTTCGGTTTTCCCCGTGTGACCCACTCAGACCGGTTATTCGTCCAGACCGGGATGAGGGGGTTACATTTGTTGGTATCAGAGCCTAAGGTTGCCGAGACCTTGGGCAGGTAAGTGAGGTAAGTTTAAGTTTTGAATTGATATGCACGGTGTTTGCTTGCTTTGTAAGTATGATTGCTTGTATGACAAGTATGTTGATTGTTTGTTTAAAAGCATGTTATTCGTTACCCGTGTATGCAGTGATGTGTGATTGTTTGATTGAGAATGTACGTTGTTTGATCGTACGCATGTGTTGCTTGTTTAGCAAGTATGCCTTGTTATATGCTTGGTTAAGCATGTATGTGTGCTGATTTGTTTGAAACATGTTGAGTAGAGTCCCATTGCTTCTATTACATCGGAAAAAAGGATTTTAAGTGAGGGAAATCATACTTGAGCCACTTGGACCTTTCCTTTGCTAACCCAACTTGTATGTTAAATTGTTGATTGATTTATTGCTTTTAGTAAGTTTGGGGCCAGTGTGTGGGCCGTAAATCGGTGAGTGGAAGTTGTGGTTTTAAAAATGTGGATGATGTGGAGGAAGTTCTTTGCTATAGTTGGGGGAGTATGGTTGTACCCTAGTTGAGGTACGATTTGTTTGCTCGAGTCAGTATGTGTGTGAGTTGGTTCTTGTTGGTGAGGGACGATGAGACCGATTTTGGTATTAGTTGGTGAAAAGAAGCGAAGACCTTTGAGTGGGAGTCAAAGTGATGTCTATATTATAGTGGATAAGCCCTTGGTACAGTTTTGAGTTTGTCTCTTCTGATTGGTTCTGAGTTCGTACTTTCGTATGTCGCTAACAAGCATGCAAGTTTAAATGTACTCGATGAGGTGTTAGAGGTAGGTATGAGTACCTTAGTTCTTTTGGCGAGATCTAGGTAGGGGTCTCGTGTGAGTAATCTGAATTTCAGAAGTGATAGTTGGTGACCGTTGGGGTTCAGTCTATGATTTCGATGCAAGACAGCCGATCAGTATCCGTGAATGGGAACCGATTTGTGTGTTTGGGGCCAGTGTGCGTCTGGGTGGTTTTCCAGCATGGTTGTCTGTGTGTGCTCAGAACTGCGTTTTTGAAGTTTTGAAATGCTCTACGAATAGTCTAGAGGAGTTAGATTTTGTCGAAGAATCAGTCTGAAAACAAGAGGACCGAAGACTATCAGTTGTGTACTTGTGAAGTTGCCATCTCTGCGGATTCGTCTATTTGTGTGAGCATGTAAGGAATTAGATATCGTTGTTGAGACCTTAGATGTATGGACGCATGTGACTAGCCTTTAGGGAGATGGTAGTGATCAGAAAGATGTACATAAGATGTTTGTTGGTGGTTCAGAGTTACTAGTTTCTAATAGACGTGAAGTGATTGTCTTCCTACAGTTTCAATGTGCCTTTTGACAAGGCTCGGCTTGAAGAGCAAGGAGTTAGTGTACGTTGAGACAAAGCAAGAGTTGACTTGAAGTTGCGGACTTATGTGTGACGATAGTGGTAGGTGGGGAGGTGAACTTCTTGTTGAATGTTGATCCAGTTTTAGAGATCAAAGATTGATTGAGTTTAGTTGACAGGCTTGCTTAGCAATTGTGATGAATTTGATTTTTGAATGAAGATTAGACCGCAAAGTGTCAGGATAGTTTGTGTTTTCTTCTCCTATAAGTATTGAATTGCCGGTTTACCTCTTGTTAAAGGATAAGAGTTTGTTATTGAGACCGTTTTCGAGGTTGCTTTCGTTTTGTTGCTCTGTAACTTGTGAATCCCGGAAGAATTGAGAATGTTGAAGAATTAACTTTGAGATTTGTTAGACCTTAGACTCATTAGGCCTAGTGCATCATCTCAGAGTTCTACAGTGCAATTTGTGAAGAAGAAAGAGTGACAGTACGAGAATGTGTTCAGATTGCATACAGTCGAAACAAGTGACAGTGGATGATTAGTATCCGTTTCCGAGTGTCAGTGATTTGTTGGTCAGTTAGTGTGTGCTTCAGTCTATTTGAAGATTAGTTTGAGATCCGTTTACCACCAGTTGGAAGTGAGAAAAGTTGAAGTACCGAAGACATCTTTAGGGGCAAGATGTGATCACCTTGAGCTCTAAGTTATGTCGTTTTGTTTGACCAGTGTATTAGTTACCTTCATAGAGATGTTGAACAGAATATTTTCCTGAGTTTCTTGATCAGTTGTAGTAGCTCTTCTAGATGTCACGTGAGTATATTCAAGTACCGAGAAAGATCATGGCAAGCTTTGAAGTTAGTGTTGTAGATCCTTTTTGAGAATCAGTTGTATACCAAGTTGAGCAAATGTGAACTCCGAGTTAAGGAAGATGTTCTCCTAGGACTTGTAGTTCAGCCGAGTGTGTTAGAGAAAATGCCAAGTAGGCAGAAGAAGATGTGAGTTGGAAGAAATTGAAGACTGTGACAGCTGTGTGATCAGATGCAAGACAATGAGCCCTTGAGAAACTGAAAAGAACCTTGAAGAGAACTTCGACCTTGATCCAGTCTATATCAGAAAGAGAATTTGTGAACCATAATGATGCGTTACATGTGGAGTTAGGTTGTGTGCTTATGCAAGACAGAAGATTATGGCTTGTTCATTGAGATAGTTGAAAGACAGTGAGAAGAGTTATCCGAAATGAGACGTAGAGTTAACTACAGTTGAAATTGCTTCGAGGACTTGAAGACAAAGCTTGTATAGTAAGAAATGCACAGTGTGCATGTGCATATTATCAGAACTTGAAATACTTGAAGACTTAGGAAGGGTTGGAACTTGAACAACATGAGTTGTTAGAATTGCTTGAAGACTGTGATCCCAAGATTTAGTACCATCCGAAGATAGCCTCCGTAGTGACCGATGTTCCGAGTTGTTATTGTTGTTAGATTAGTAGTTGGGTTGCGAGTTGTATTTGCCGAATTCAGTTACCGAATGCCAGTATTCATTGTGGCCGTGTTTCATGTTGAGCCTACGCTGAGTCAGAATGTTTGAAGAGAAACAATTGCAAGACAGATTCTTGGCACCTCACGTGCAAGGCATAGTAGAAGGAAGACCTTCAGAATACAGTTCAGAGATGATAGAGTTTTGTATTTTAGAGACAGAATAGTTGTACAGATTGACATAGTGTTTTGAGACGTATTGATTTGGCCGAAGCACACGGTAGTTCATTTATATTGCTTATGAGTAGTATGAAGACGTATTGTGGGTTGAAGATGAATGCTTCTGAATTGAGTGGATGAATAATGTGGTTCAGTATGGGAGTAAGTATGTAAATTGCCAGCGTGTCAAGACCGAGCTTCAGTTTCTTTTAGGTTGCTACATATGTGGAAGATTCGTAATGAAGGTGGATAATAGAGATCCGAAATTTCTACTAGATTATTTTGAAGACGTTTGCATAGTGTCTGATTATCCGTTGAAGGCAGATGTTCAGTTAGAGAAGGTTATGATCCAAGTGTTCATACAGTGCTGCCTGAGATTGTGAATCAGACTAGTTCAGTTGTTTAATTGTTGCGGTTACCACCAGAGTTAGAAAGAGGTTTGTGATGTGGTTTATGTATCTATGATTCAGAAGTGTGAGTTGGATTTGTCCCGTGCTATGTTGTTGAAGAGATTGAGTTGAGTTTTATATTGACATGCCTTGAAAGAACTAATGGGAATCTCAGTATTAGATAGCTAATGTTGTGTGGTGAGTCTACCGAGTTGGTGAGTACGTTGTGTGAGGAAGAATGTGTGAAGGAACTTGTTCCAGTGGCTCTTCCTGTCTGATAAATTTCGGGGACGAAATTTCCTTAAGTGGGGAAGAGTTGTAACACCCGGGTTTAGGGGTCGGGTGAAAATAATATTTTAATATTATTTGGGCTCGGTTTTATTACTAAAATGGTTCTTTCAAATTTCGGGTTTCAAAATAAATATTTGAAATGGGACAAATTGATTTAATTGCAAGTTGAAGAGCTTTTTAAGGATCAATGAAATAGCCATTTATTAATGGCCTTTTTGGTAATTTACCCATAATTAAATTTAAAACCCCTTTATATTAAGATAAGCATTGTCATCATCTTCCTCCATCCCCAATTTTTTCATTCTCACGACAAAGGAGAGGGTTTTCTCCAAGTCACTATTTCATCTCCTTCCTCCCTCGTTTTGGCTCGGTTTTGAAAGGTAATTACGTTTTTGACTTGCTCTCAACTTCCTCTCTTCAAAAGTACAAGTAGTTTTCATTTTCATCCATGTTTTAGAAATTTGATTTTTGGGAGATTTGAATAAAAATGGTAGTTTATGGTGTTTAACTTGAGATTTTGATTAAACAATGATAGATATGAAGTTTATGAACCAAAGGGTTCAACATATATGATTTTTAAAGGGTTTTGTTAAGTTTCCCGAATTTGTGTTTTGGAGGGTTTTTAAGAGGGTTTTTAGTTGAGTTTTGGGTGTGGTTTGTGTTGGAAATTGAGGGTTGATGTTAGGGTATTGGTTAGGGGTCGTATTGGAAGCATTTGGAAGTGTTAAATGTGTTGGAATCATCGGTTTTGGACTGTGTTAAAGGGCTGCTCGGGAATGGCTTTTTGGTGGTTGTTCTTGGTTTGAAAAACAAGTGTTTGATGTTTGAATTTCATTCCGGGTTTGCTACGTTGTGTTGTGGACTGATTTGAGGTTAATTTACTTGTGTTGAGATGATTAGGAGCAAGGAATTGCGTTGGTAAAGTCTTGGGATCGATATCGGAAGTCATGGAGGCTTGAGTCGGCTTTGCTTGATTTGCTTAAGGAAGTGAGGTGAGTGGTTAAAATATTTTAAATGGTTTTGAACAATTGGTTCGAGCATGTGGACTAGGTTGAGATTGGTAGACTCACCTAGAGTTGGGATCATAGTGGTAGCCTAATCCCAAGCTTTAGTTAGAGACATTGGATGATCTCTTTAATTGATGTTATGCCTCATGATGATTTGTGTATGTATAATGTGTTATACATGTTGTTGAGGCATGGTTTGATGCATTGCTATGCATGTGGTTTGGATTGTAAACTGTGTATGATAATGTTGAGTTTAATATGATGTAGGATGGCATATTATTACTCTTGAACATGACATTATGATGATTATGTATAATGTGATATACATGTATGTTGGGCATGATTTAATGCATTGTTATATGCATGTTGTTGAGATATTTGATGTTGAGTTTAATATGAAGTAAGATGCCATATTATGACTCTGAACATCAAAGGTTGTGGAATTTGATTAATATTGGCACTAGTATGCTTGGGTACAATGATCGATCATTAGGATGTTAGTGTGTACACATGAGTCAAAAGTCGCGCGTGGCCTTGGTGGCGTTGAGTCACCAAGGAGGAGTACGGGTACGCCCGGAAATTGTATTTACATTAGTCGGTGATGAGTGGAATCCCATCGACGGGCGTGAGGATGAGTGGAATCCCCTCCGCGTGAAATGAGGCGTGAGGATGAGTGGAATCCCCTCCGCGTGAACGGTGATGAGTGGAATCCCACCGCCAGGTAATGGTTGTGTTGTTGGATGTGAGTTCCAACGGTTATCCGTGTATTCGAGTCATAGCTAGGTGCCAATATGAGAAAGTATGTTTATGCTAATATGAGATTATGCATACATGCTAATATGAATTGATATGTGTGTCAATGTGATATGAAATGTGAATTTCAAATGTGAAGTGATATATGATTTGGTTAATGCATTGAGGTATATATATCGTTGTAAGTTGAGCTTATGAGATGTTGAGCATGACATAATGTTGATTATATGTTCATGCATCATGTTCATTTTGGTTCATGTGGATCGAAGATAAAGTCATGTATTTCATCATGATAATTGCTCGAGCTTGGACCCTGTATTGTCGAAGGTTTGTTTTATGAGCTTACCCTCACTAAGCTTTTATGCTTACGCTCTCTTTTGTTCGACAATGCAGATAAATAGCTTGTGGGTGGCAAGGGAAAGGAAAGGTCTCCAAGTGTTGCTTTTGGTGAGCTCAATGTATGAGTTTTAAGTAGTAGAATGTAATAGTTAAGCAATGGGATAGGTATTGATGATTTGAGTTTTGATGTATGTCGATATGTGTTATTGATTTAAATGCCTTGTTGTATGTTGAAGTGGTGTGGCTCTTGGATGCCTTGTTGAATTGTAAAGCTTGCTTATGATGCATGACTTGTATGCTTATATGTTTGGTTGCTAAGGCATGAAATCTTAAGTGCTTGTATGACCATATATGCATAAATTGTCCTTTTGTACGAATGCTATGTGTGGACGTCTTGCTATTTGTTGGGTTGCTACCTTTGGTTTAAGTATGATAGTTTAAGTGTTTGTATACGCTTAGGTGAGTCGAGAATTGCATCTAGAGTCGTGTTTGAGGTCGTTTAGCTAAAAATTGTGGACTTACAGTGCAGGGCGTATCGATACGCCTAAGGGCTGTATCGATACGGCCTTGCTCAGAGAACACAAATTTGGCTGGGCGTATCGATACGTGGGGTGTATCGATACGGTACCAACTCTCTGGAATCCTAGGGAGTTGTGGAGTGTATGACGTATCGATACGGTGTCCAAGCGTATCGATACGGTTCAACCTAGTTGACCAAGTGGTGTTGACCGAGAAGGGCGTATCGATACGCTCAAGGGCTGTATCGATACGGTCTTCTTATGTTGACCATAGGGTGTTGACCTTGGTCAAGGCGTATCGATACCCTCTGAAGGTGTATCGATACGACCTGTTTAAAAAGGGAAAATGTGTTGTTTTAATGTGCTGTTTTGGTTGGTCGTTGTTATGGTGTTTGTGTTTCCGCTGTCGTGTTTCACATAGGACTCAAATATGCCACTAGACAAGATTAAATAAGAAAAAAAATTTAGGGTTGCTAACCGAGGAGGAACCCTTTGGGTTTCGCTTCGGTTTTCCCCGTGTGACCCACTCAGACCGGTCATTCGTCCAGACCGGGATGAGGGGGTTACAGTCATAGTTTGGGGATGAAAATGGAATATTCAAAAGTTTTGGGACCAATTTAGAATGAAGGTTATAGTTGGAGGATGAAATTAGAATATTTAAAAGTTTAGGGATCAATTTAGAATGTGAGTCATAATTTGGGGACATATGGTGCAATTAACTCTCAATACCCAAATGTTTTTTTTTTTCATTTTTCAATATACTCTAATCCTAAATTGGTATCAATATCCCTTAGCATCGATGTTTAATATTTTGAAGTATTTTCTTATATCATCAAACCTTATTTCAATATCAATAAACAAAATGAGATATCCATACCACTATGCCTTTAATCACAAGTTTTTAGTTTCTTGCTCACTATTTTATCAATTTTAACAATATTTGAATTATTCATATTTTTTTAAATTAAAGATTAATATATTTCTGAGTACATTTGAACTTACTACTTCTGAAATGTTACAACCTTTAAAATGTTACAAAAAATTCATTAAAAAATCTAAATGAAACAAAGCATTGGTGCAAACAAATATTTTCTTGTTTTTATTAGGGGAAATATTCTATGTACTCTAAAATTAAAATATTTATAAAAAATTTTTGTTATCACCACCGGTGCATGAGATAATTATTTTTTATTATTTAATTTAAATTTTGGTGGACTGAAATTCATAAATTCATGTTCAATGCCAAACAACCAAATTCAAAATACCATCTACAATTCTCTCCCTTCTAAGTAACTCTAAATTAAAAGAATAAGATATTAATATTTATTATATTTAACTATAATCACGACATATTAAAAATTTAAATTGATTAACTAATGGGGTTGATCTTAAGCAGCTTGATATCACTTAAGCATGTTTCGAGTTTGAGACTTTACGTATATAGAAAATTCATGCTAGGAAACTCACCTACTAAAACTAAGTTTAGGATGCGAGTCAGTCTAGATTAGTCAGGACAATGTTATGGTGAACTGGGAGGGTAGCTATAATTTTTTTATTATATAAATTGGTATATAGACAAATTTTCTCAAAATTCAAGTATAATCTAAAAATTATTTTCGAGTCCAAGTGTCAATTAAAAAAGAACTTACTAAATTCAGAACTTGTATAATAAGCCAAGTATAAAAGAATTGCTTCTCCCTTTTAATCGCCTAGCTCCTCTCGTGGATCTAAATAAATAAATTGCATAAATATAAATATAAATCCATTTAGCAGAAATGCAGCATTTCTCCATTTCTCCTATTTTATTTTCCGATTCCAGAGTTCCTCCGTTGCTATCTTTCAGCCTTTTAATCGCTTTCTGGAAATTGAATTTTTTGTTCTGAAATTTCTAGGGCTAGGGTTTTGAGAGATGGCGCAACAGTCGTTGATCTACTCCTTTGTCGCACGTGGCACGGTGATCCTCGTCGAGTACACCGAGTTCTCCGGTAATTTCAACACCATCGCCTCTCAATGTCTTCAGAAGCTCCCTGCCAACAACAACCGCTTTACTTATAATTGCGATGGCCACACCTTCAATTACCTCGTTGATAATGGATTCAGTAAGAATATTTTTTCGTTACCATTTGGAATCTGAATCTTCGTTTTTTTATTAATGGTTTGACGTTTAAAATAAATATAAAAAAATTGGAATGTTCTACGGATTTTTTTTGGTTAATTATACAATGATTCCAATATTATTGCCCATTTGCCATCCTTTTTGTTGTTTTATTATGATTTGGCATTTCTTGACCGCCTGATTGCGTTGCCATTTGTTTACCATGGGCCTGTTTTTGGTTGCGTTTCGCAACCAAAAATCACTTTTTTAAATGCTTTTAGTTAAAACAGGTTGTTTTTTGTTGCTTTTAAAATTAGCTTTTTCACCCAAACCAAGAAGCTGAATTTTATAGCTTCTTGGGTGAAAAAGCTAGTTTGAAAATAAAATTACTTTTTTACCCTTATTATTTAATTATAATTTATTGTTAAAATAATGTTTATGCATACATAATTGTAAAATAATATATTTTTTATAATATTTATATTGAGAATAAAATTGTTTTATTTTTACTTTATTTTATATTTATTATTAATGTATAAGTGGTATGTCCGTATATAATCTAGAATGTAATTTATATTTTCAAATTAAATTTTATAAAAAAATATTTTTTTATTATAATTGAAATTGATTTATTTCATAAATCATAACATTAATTAAATTGAACAATCACCCAAATTTACTTTTACTTTTTAATATCATGTTTAAAATAGACTTTTTATCTCATGAAAATCACTTTTTGACTTCAATGACAAGCATTAACCAGTTTTTTAAAACTACTTTTCAACAGTTAATTTGAAAATTACTTTTTTTACCGCACTTTTTAAAAGCAACCACAAACTAAGCCTTAGTTTTGATTTTGTTTGGTTTTGTTGTTTCTATTCTGAGTTTTCCTGTTTGGTTAGCCAAAACGTAGAGGAAGAGAAGGAATTTGAGATTTTGATTGAAAGGAAATGATGCAGCGGGTTCTATCTTTTATGGGATTTGACATTGAGTGCCTTGATTTTCGTGTATTTTATTTGAATTTCGAAAAAAAATTCAAATTTTCTTTCTTTTTCTTTTTCTAATTAAAAAATCAGTTTTTTAGTTACTCAAATACTATAATTAAATGAGTTTCTTTTAGTTGAAATCGAGTTAATTTTACATTTCAAATAAATTAAATTACATTTTTCATAAATAATCTGTGTGTCCTTACAATTTCAAAAACATGTAAATGACCCCTTTAACAAAAAATATAAAAAGATCTTCAGACCTTCAAAAATTATAAAAAAATGTATGCCATTCTTAAAAATTATTAGAAATGTCAATTTTTAAAAAAATGAAAACTGTTGATAATTTTGGTCCTTAAACAAATAAATTATTAAATCCAAAGTATTATTTCTCTTGTTTTCAAAGAGTTTTCAAATATAAATGATCTTAAATTTATGCATTTTAACTTATTTTGTAATATAATAACAAAATATTAATTAGACCTATTTTTCTTTAATTTCACTTGAATAACTTTATTCGACTCCTATTTTATTTCACTGACTTAATTCAAAAAAATTCAAATTGAATTATGACAATAAAATATAACTAGTGAGCTCGACTAACTTAAATTTAATTTTTTTTTTTGTTTTTTTACAATATAAGGGTCCTACTCCTAGCGCTTTGAGTGCACCATCTTATTGGTTTCAATTCCTGTTTTCATAACTCCTAGATTCTTTAATCTCTGTTTCTAAGTAGTAAGTATTCATTTTGTCAAATAAATTTGGTGCTGCAGCCTACTGTGTAGTTGCTACTGAAGCTGCCGGCAGGCAAATTCCAATTGCATTTCTGGAAAGAATTAAGGAGGACTTCTCCAAGAGATATGGTGGAGGGAAGGCTGCAAATGCTAAACCCAAGTCTCTTAATAAAGAATATCGGTATCGATGCCTCTTTTTCGTCTCCGGTTTATTCTTTTTCTTCTTCTTCTTGTTGACATGCTCAGCTCTTTATACGTGATGCAGGTCCAAACTGAAGGAGCATATAAAGTACTGTTCCGAGCATCCTGAAGAGATCAGCAAACTTGCCAAAGTGAAGGCTCAAGTTGCTGAAGTCAAGGGTGTTATGATGGAAAACATAGAGAAGGTAATTTCGGGCTCTCTTTTTTTGAGGTCCTGAGGCACTGTATGATCGCTCATATTGCACCTGTTCGTGTAGGAGTAGATAAAATGGGTACGTCGTATGTAATACATACGGCATGTTTTCTTTGGCTGCTAACATTTTTCATTTTGCAGGTCCTCGACCGTGGTGAGAAGATTGAAGTGCTGGTGGACAAAACCGATAGCCTTCGCTCACAGGTTAGTCCTATCTGAACTTCATTTTATGGGTGATTCAAATGATCTTGTTGCTCCGACACTTCATTTTTCTTCAAGTGTTCATACCCGACACTCGTGTTAGGCTCGTATCTGAATTTGACACTTCATTTCAATGATCCTCTAAATACATATTCGTGCCGAATTTGACTCGATATTTGGATTCTCTCAGGCACAAGATTTTAAGAAGCAAGGAACAAAGCTTAAACAGAAGATGTGGTATGAGAACATGAAGATGAAATTGATTGTGTTCGCCATTGTTTTTGTTATTCTTCTTCTGGTCATTCTCTCGGTCTGCCCTGGCTTCAAGTGTTTAGGTTAATAAACATTTCCACGAAGGCCTTTTTTTTTTTATTGTGATGGAGGAATCCCTGGATGCTTACTTATTCTATTTTTTTCCCCTTTTTTGAAATATTATTTAATTCTTTTGTCTTTTCTTTTTGTTCCGCTCCTCACCTTGTAAATATGTTTGTATGTGAGCCTTTTAAGGACGAAAATGAAAAGTCTATCTAAATAGTGTGTTACACTATTTTTTTGTTATGTAATCTTATTTTTATTTAAAGATAATTTAAATATAATATATTTTAAAATTTTCCAAAAAATAATTAAGTATATTGAACATAAACTTGATATGGCGAAAATACATAAAAGGCCCCTTTTGGTTCATTTTCTTTTAGTTTGACCACTCAATTTTCAGAAGTTACATTGTGGTCACTTATGTTTTGATAAATCATAAAATGGTCACTTGAATGTTAAATTCTCGTTGCATTGATGATGATAGGCTAACAAAAAATGTTAATTTAATTTGACTTTTAAACTTTAGTCAAAATTCAAGTTTAATACTTTTTTTTTTGTAATTTTTTTTAACTATAACTCTAAAAAACTTTGAAAAAAAATCTAAAAATATTAGAAATTGTATAAAATTTTAATTTTATAAATTCATATATATGTATAATTTTAAAATGTGTAAAATTCTTAAATTATAAAAAGATATAATATATTTCATGCATTTTATAATTATGTATAAAATATGTATGTTTTTTTTTTAATTATCGTTTCTCCTTAACCTGAAAATAGGCCACCTTTGAATTATTACGAGGAAAAGAAGAGGAGCATCTCAATCCTCTGCTAAAATAAGCCTAACACCTCTCGGTCCATCCCTGCAAACACGTTAATCCGACTGATGGACCCCTAGATTTATATGATAATGGAGCATTACCCCCAACCAAACGTAGCTTTATGAATTAGCATTTATTTTACATAGGAAAGAACTGAAAATATGGTTTGAACCAATGTGAGTAGGAGGAGAGCCACAGCTGCAAGAATAGAGACAAGCGCCCATGGACTGTTAAAATAGTTGCGCTTCAAGTTTGCTATCCATTTGTTCCATTGTTTACTACAATGTATGTTCACATTGTTGAAAATCTCAGAGTAGAAGGAGTACCGAGATATGCTTACGGAATCTCCGAGCTGGTTGAACATCGTGGCGATCACCTCGTCATTGCCTAACCAGTTGTTAATAATCCCTCGTCGACGAAGTAATTCAACGTCTTTCGATGAGTTTATAAGGCAGTCCATGAAGTTCATGTAATCAGTGACATGGTTCAAGCTTCTCCCTGGGAAAAACTGCTCAAAGGCAATCACATTTCGGAAGAAACATTCCGTGTGATCATCGATTTCCAAGGTCGGTATCTTCATTGTCCCATTTTCAAACTTTATATCGAAAATGCTGTTTCCTTCGGCCTTTTCGAATCGGATACCGGCCTCCTGGAGCTCGGTAGCACAATGCATGAAGCTCCACTCGATCCGTTTAGTCTTTTCCCTATAGGCCACCGTTTCCGCTTCGGAAGGATGCCAACAATCGTTTATCAAGCCTAGTAGATGCTTGATCTCGGTGATCGATTTTAAGTTATCTCGAGTACATCCTTTTCCTGGCAATATAATGCCAAAGAAATTCATGGTAATGTATATCAATATGTCCGGATTCGGAATCTCGATCGTACAGAACAACTCCCATAGAACGAAAAACGGAAGTTGATTCTCCACCAGCAACAGATCACGGCATAAGATGCCGTGGAAACCACCTATCTTGAAAACAGGATCGTCCATCACCGTCGTCATTGCAAACTTGCGGATTAGCTGAATTATAAAGCAAGCATCAACAAGCATCATTTCGACGAAATCGTCTGCGTCGAGACCTATTGGTTCTGCGTAACATTTTCTAGCTCTGTCTTCTAATTCTCTCATTACAATTACATAGTTGGTGACATCGTTCTCCTTCTTTTCATCGAGAAGAAGTCGGAGAAACCGGATTTTATGTTCCTCCATCGGTTTTAAGTGATCTTTACCGTGGTGATAAGGACCGATTGAGACTACCTCGGGTTCGTATGCCTTTTTGTTTACCTTCCGAAGATAATTTGGTACTTTGAAAATGCAAGTAGTTGATGATATTGGGGAAACTGCTTTCAGCTTTTTACCTATGCGAATAGCGACCGGGTCATCGTTTGCGTCGGCCATTTTAGTTCTTCCACAAGCTGCAGAAAACTGTCCTAAAGAAGATGACAAGTACGGTGAATTCATGTCAGCATACTCAATACAAATATACATCTCACTGAAAAACATACAAATTTAAAATTCAAAATTCTTATATAGTTTATTTATTTTCTATCATCTAAGTTTGCACTCCTTAAAATTCGTTAATCTCGCCCAACTCCATGACAGTTCGCACACTGACATAAAATTCTGCCGGTCTCCCTAAATTTTGTAATCCTGCTCAACTGACAGTTCAGATTGCAGAAATTTCTATCAATATAACAGTTAGTAACACAATCTACAAGCATTGGACACAACAAAAATAAAAGAAGAAAAGGATCATCGGCCATAAAAACTGAAAGCATGTAGTAAAAAAGTTACCAGTTGTAGAGTTGCAGGCCTTGGATTCCCAAGTGGAAGCTTTGTGGGTTTGATGAGAAACAGGGGACTGAAAGAAGAAAGAATGCCAAATGGCAGTTGTTGACTTAAGATTTATTAGTACATTGTGATTTGTCAAACTTGGCTGGCTATGTGCGACATTCTAACTATGGCTTCTTCTTACTGATTTCTTCCAATTTTTCAATGCTTTCCTTTCCTTTTTCTTTTATTCAATATTCAATGGTACATGTAAAATTTCAGCCACGATAGACAATTATCTTCACTTTTCAAACATTGTCTACAAAGTTATGAAGCACGGGTACGGGTACGACACCTTGAGTAGAGATGGCCCCAGATTCAACAGGTTTATTCCCTCATATTGTAGCAAATTAACAAACTGCACTATACAACTCAGCACAACAACATGGCTCGCACATGATATTTAAATTATATATAGTATAAAATGAAAGACTCGAAAAACACTACACGAATTCACTAGACAAAAAAAAACCCAAGGGAATAAACAAAAACAAGGATATACATACTTCCCACATATGACTGTCAATATTGATTTAGAGAACGAGTTAGCATTAGAAATAAAATCGTTTTAATTTTAAAATTAATACTCTCTCCCCCATTTAAAAAAAATTAATTAATACTCTCTCCGTCTCATTTAATATGTCTAATATTGATTTTTTTGCATCATTTTTTTAAATTATGATTGATTATCACTTTAAATTTAGGCTAAAATACCTAAATCATCACTCAACTTTACTCTCTAACTTATTTTGGTCACTGAACTTTAAAAACGATCAATTTACTCAGTGAACTTTGTACATTGACCTATTTTGATCACTCTTTGATGATATGAATTATTTTTTTATTATTTTTATCTTGACATGTAAATTTTATTAATATTTAATATCAAATATAATTAAAAAATTTAAAAAAACTCAAACACATGAAAAACCAAAAACCCCAAATCAAATTTATCTTCTTCAATCAAAAAACCTAAACCCCAAATTTCTTTGACCAATCAACCGCCGGTCGTTGCTAAACCTTGGCCACAAACTCAGTCTTTGCATCGTCTCCACTCCCCAATTCTTCTTTCAGCGCGTCATCATTAAAACTTTTTGGGGTTAACCTACTGCAATTTCTATTAGATTTGATCTGTAAAAATGACCGTACTGCAGCAGAGCTCTGTAATTCTTCATGTGATCCTACAACTGCATTTAGTACAAGTTGTTTTACAAGTGAAAAGAATCTTATATATCTCCCCGAAGTTTTCTTCCAATGTAACATTGTCCTCCAATATCTGGGTAGTTCTGCGGTACGGCCGCCTAATATAAGGCTAATATACGGCGTTACCGGAAACATGGTATACCGGAAACATCATAAGATATACCGGAAACATGGATTTCGAAAGTATGGATACTTTCGAAATCAACATATCTAAAAGTATGGATACTTTCGAAAGTATGGATACTTTCGAAAGTATGGATACTTTCGAAATCAACATATCCAAAAGTATCGATACTTTCGAAATCCATGTTTCCGGTATATCTTATGATGTTTCCGGTATTTTTTTATGATGTTTCCAGTAACGCCGTATATTAGCCTTATATTAGGCGGCCGCATGCTAGAAAACTCCCCAATATCTTACATATCTGTAACAAAAAAGAATTATTAATTAAAACACGACCCCACCCTAACTTGCTACAATTTCTATTTCTATGAGGTTGTTCAAGGAGTACAATCGATCAACATCATAATTGTTAGTGGTGGGTTATATTTTGGGGTTAGTTGCTGTTGCAATTTTGGGGTGAGGCCGTCGATTAACCACCGTTCGTCGGTATGAAAGTGAGGTAGTGAGAGTGGAGAAGAGGGTTATCATTTGGAGTCTAGAGTTTGAGTTTGGTTTGGAATTTTTATTTTTTATTTTAAATTACATTTTGCATTTAATATTAATAGAAATGACATGTCATAATAAAATAATAATAAAATAATCCATGTCATCATAGAGTGACTAAAATAGGTTAATTGATCGTTTTTATAATTCAGTAATCAAAATAGGTCAGAGAACAAAGTTGAGTTTCCTCAATTGTGGCTCCAAGGATGAAAGCTTTCCTTGTGTGTTGGTCAAATGATGACACATTGGCTTGGGTCTTGGATGCTTGGGCGGATTGGGCTTGGTATGGCCCGGTTCTTGTGTCCAAAACCCCCTTGGTAGCATGCTAGGTGCTAAGTCGGGACCTAGGGGTGTGGGCAACTCGGATGGGCTTCCCCTAGGCCCCTCGGTGTGCACGTCGGGTGCAGACTCGACCTCATTGGTGTGCACGTCGGGTGCAGGCTCGGGCTCCATGGCTTGGGCGGCATGGAGGGTGCTTGGCAAGGCCCTATCGGGTGCGTGTGATGGGCTCCCTCGGGTCCAAGTCTCGTGGGCAGCACATGGGGTGCTTGGCCCCATGGTGCGCTAGAAGTGGCCCAGCTCGACTCTCTAGGATGCGGACACCACAAAGGGCGTTGTGCATGGCCCCTTGGTGCGTGGTGTTGGCAACTACTCAGGTCCCTCGGTCGGGTGAAGGACGTGGTGCGCTAAGGTCAGCACCTATGGGTTCGGCTGGCTCGGTTGTGGAAAGTTGGTCTGTGACATTCTCCCCCACTGAATCTATCGACGCCCTCGTCGATAGGCAATGATGAGTCTCGTTCGTCTCGTCCTCGAACGGCCTTGGCTTCTCGTCTTGTTCCTGCTTGGCTAAGGGAACTCTCGTACAAAGTTCAAGGCTTTCATGCCTTGGTTCTCGATCCGTCTCGCTCTCGAACGGTTGCCACTCCTTGGCAAGTTCATGATCACCCTCGGCTTTGGGATGATCCGTCCAAAGTACAAGGCCTTTGTGCCTTGACGCTTGGTCCGTCTCGATGGTAGGTGCCTCCTTCTCATAGGAGACGCTCGCCTTGCTTTGTGCTTGGCTCGGTCCGCTCCATGTGTGGATCATCTCGCACCACTCCTCGTACCACAGTTCGGGTATGCAAGCATGGTCCACTCGCCTTTCCGGTGGCAACTCCACTTTGTAGGCTATCTCGCCTACTTGCTCCTTGGCTCGACTCGGTCCCTCGCTCGATCGCATCAGCGGCCTGTGGACAAAACCAGAGCAAGTTAGACTTAGAGTTTCATAAAAACATGGCTCGCTTACCTCGGACACAAAGTCCTTGTCGGATGGCTTCACTACGCCTTGTCGATACTCAAGGCAAGTGATGATGGTGGGGTCGTGGAATGGCTCCACTTCGGTGCTCTCTAGCACTTGTCCCTCGGCTTGAATGAATGTTGGAGGCTCACGGCTTGCTCCAATCACTTCGTCGCTCGATTTCTCATTATCCTTGTCGTACGGCTTGACTAGGATAGTTGCTCGCCCCATGTCTCGATTTGGATCCTCGTTCAATCTACAAACATCCAAATGACCATGGGTTAGAATGGATTCTTCAAATAAAGAATCACTTACCTCGGATTCAAGGTCCTCGTCGGCTCGATCCACTTTGCCTTGTCGATACCCAAGTCAAGTGTTGTTGGCATGGTTTGGCCCATCGTCAATGGGCTTGGGCATCACGGTGCTTTGGCTCGGTTCCATAGATTCATGCCACTCGTCCATGGACTTTGACCACTCGTCAAACTCGGCTTGCAACTCTTCATAGAAAAGTGCTAGCCCCTCTCCATCGGCTTGGATGGTGTCTTGCTCATTTGGCTTTCTACTCTCGAAAGCACAAGGATCTCCCACTTCCATTGGAAATCCCTCGATGGCAAGTGCTTTAGCGTTGGACTCGAACAGCTTGATGTGGTCTATCAACACCGTCTCTTGCTCATCTCCTTTGGCTTGATCTACTTCACCAAACTCGGATGGGTACTCCATCTCACGAACCACCATGCTCCTTGGTGGCAAAGTCTTTGGCAACTCCAAAGGCTTCTCGTCTTTGATCTCTTCAAAGACTTGTCCCTTTGCCTCAGGGACTTTCATGGACTCTTCCATGGTCTCGTCATCATTGACTCTCGTCTTGGGCACTCTTTCGACGAAACAGATTGTTGCTAATGACTTGGTGTCCTTGTCCGCAACTCGCTTCACTGGCACAACACATTGTTGGTGGGGATCTAAAATATACAAAACATCCCTCTTGGGCAAGACAAGTGCATCAACCCGTTCAAGAAAAGATAAGCCCAAAATGAAATCGTAATCGTCTAAAAGGATTACCTTGATGGAAGCTTTACCGTGCCAATCTCCGACTTGAAGGTCCACGCCATTTGCAACTCCCGCAATTGGCTCTTCTTCGGAATTGACGGTCTTGATCCATCCATTTACCTTCTCAACTCGAAGGTTTAATCGCTTGGCCGCTTGCTCGGACACAAACAACTCTGATGCTCCACTGTCCACAAGCACGCTTAGCTTTTTGCCGGCGACTACCACGTCCATGAACATAAGTCCCTTCTTCTTTCGGCCACTCTTGGCTTGAAGCGAACTTACCGTGGAACCAAGTTGGGCAAGCTCGTCCTCTTCTCCATCTCTTCCTTGGATGGCGGAAAGGCTCGACTTTTTCGGGCAATCCCGATTGAAATGTGGTCCCCCGCAATGATAGCACTTAAACGGTTCTCGACCCTTCCTCTCCCAAGGCCTCGTGAATCGATAGGACTTGTCATTCGATGGCTTACCACTACCATTTGATGACTCATCCCTTTCATTTGATCGTGGCTTGGACTTGGGTGATTTGTTTCGATCATTACTATGATCTTTCAATGACTTGGCAATGGCAATCGCCCTGGAGAGTTCTTTCACGTCTATCCTCTCTAGCTCGGTGCATACCCACGGCTTTAGCCCGTCCATGAAATGGAATAAGGCATCTTTCTCACTAAGATCGGAAATTTGGAGTTGCAGCTCGCTAAACCCCCGAACGTAGTCTCGGATTGATCCCTCTTGCTTAAGATGTCTAAGCTTGGATCGCGCCTCTCTCTCGGCATCTCCGGGACAGATTTGGTTTTTTAGCTCTGTTTGGAACTCGTCCCACGTTTGAACACTAGTGCCTCCACGTTTCTCGTCAGAGCACCTGCGTCTCCACCAAAGTAAAGCGTTATTACTTAAATATATTGACGCGATACTTACCTTGTCGGCATCCTCGATGATGCACGATGCTTTGAAGTACTGCTCGAGCCCCACAAGAAGTTCTCCACTTGTTGGGCTGATCTCGTCCCCTCGAAGTGCTTCGGCTTTGGGACATCGACTAGCACCCTCGCTGGGCTAGCCACCACGCCATTTCTCACGGCGGCTTGGTAAACAAGCACCTCACTCTTGAGATCCTCGATCTCCTTTCTGAGCGCGGCTACCTCGGCTTGTCTAGCAAGATCTTTCACGATCTTCTTGAGTGCTTTCACATCCTCTTTGAGGGATCCATCTTGTAGATCGACGCGTTCATTGATATCGTTGATTGTTCCACTCCTAATTGAGTTTGTCATCCTGCTGTCCCAACTCCTATAGTCGGACTTCAACCAGATCGAGCCTCTCTCTCGCTCCGATCGTGGCATTCTCAAGGCGGATGACCTTGTCCTCAAGTGTCGTGATTCGGTCTTTAGAACTAGCCCTCTCGGCTTTATTGGCTTGTCGTGTCACACGTCGACTCTCGTGCTCACTGCGTTCAGGATCAGATCCGTCGCCTGCCATCTCGACTCGTATGGAGCGGAACTCGCTCTGATACCACTTCAATTTATTATTGATAAAAACATGTTTTAAAAACCTTCAATCAATTAGTTTATTAATATATATATTTATAATTTTAACTAATTAAGATATTTAAAATAATTATGATCAAAATTAAAAAAAATTGACTTTTAAAAAATCAATACTGAATATATTGAGTGGGACAAATAAAATAAGATTTAGTCAATATTTAATATAAAATTTAAAAAATGGTATTTAATTCGATAGATATATTAATTAAAGAGAACACATGATCCGTCTCTGATGAACTCTAAACAGATTTATGGCATAGTTTTTGAATAAGATACACATGTACAAAATATATACCAAAAATCTTTTAGAAGATACAAAATATATACAGAGTATTTATTAATTTTAAAAATTAAATAAATACAATTATTTGTGTATAATACGTAAACATAAATCAAATATTTTGACTGGATTAGAATTTGAGTAATCAGTTTCAGGTTTTGCTTCTCCAATTTGCTGACTTCCTTCTTCCTTATTATGCGTGGCTTGTTAAGCAATATTAGGGTAAATAATGAGACAGAGAATGGAGAGAAAAGACAATAATTTTTCTTTCTTATTGCATCATAATATATAGGCCTGAATTGTCTACATATTCTAAAACCTTTTTCAGAAAGGTTTTCTGTCAGCACACAAATTTGTTGTAACAAATTAACAAATATAGTTATTCTATAAACTTTAACATAATATCATTCAACATGGCTCGCACATGGTATTTAAATTATATATACATATAATGTAACACCCTATTTTTATTTAGCTTGAAATAAAATTGATAATAAAAAAAGAAAGAAAAGAAGAGGGTTTGTGATTGTAGGGGTTTGAACCCATTATATTAAAATAAATAAAGTTATTCAAAGTTTGGTATTTTACATATCGAATAATTTTTATAACTATATTCGTATAATAAAATCGCCAGAAATATGATTTAGTCAAACTAACAAATTAACAAACAGATTTATTTCTTCATATTGTAACAAATTAACAAACTGCACTATACAACTCAGCACAACAACATGGCTCACACATGGTATTTAAATTATATATAGTATAAAATGAGGTACTCGAAAAACACTACACGAATCCACTAGACAAAAAATAAACCAAGGGAATAAACAAAAACAAGGATATATATACTTTCCACATATGACTGTCAATATGGATTTAGAGAACGAGTTAGCATTAAAAATAAAATCGTTTTAATTTTAAAATTAATACTCTTTCCACATTTAAAAAATTAATCAATACTCTCATCGTCTCATTCAATATGTCTAATATTGATTTTTCGCATCATTTTTTTTTAAATTATGACTTATTATTACATTAAAATTATTATTGATAAAAACATGTTTTAAAAACCTTTAATCAATTAGTTTATTAATATATATTTTATAAATTTTAACTAATTAAAATATTTAAAATAATTACGATTAAAATTAAAAAATAAATTGACTTTTAAAAAATCAATACTGAACATATTGAGTGGGACAAAGAGAATATGATTTAGTTAATATTTAATATAAAAGTTAAGAAAAATGGTATTTAATTTAATAAATATATTAATTAAAGAGAACACATGATCCGTCTCTGATGAACTCTAAACAGATTTATGGCATAGTCTTTGAACATGATGCACATGTACAAATTATATACAAAATATTTTTTAGAAGATACAAAATATATTTTGAGTATTTAATAATTTTAAAAATTAAATAAATACAATTATTTGTGTACAATACTTAAACATAAATCAAATATAACGACTGAATTATTATTTGAGTAATCAGTTTCAGGTTTTGCTTCTACAATTTGTTTACTTTCTTCTTCTTACTATGTGTGGCTTGTTAAGTAATATTAGGGTAAATAATAAGCCAGAAAATAGAGAGTAAAGACGATAATTTTCTTTTCTTATTACATCATAATATATAGGCCTAATTTGACTACATATTTTAGAACTTTTTTCATAAAGATTTTCTGCCAGCACATCAATTTATTATAACAAATTAACAAATGCAGTTATTCTATAAACCTCAGCACAATATCATTCAACAAGGCTCGCACATGGTATTTAAATTATATATACATATAATGTAACACTATGTTTTTATTTAACTTGAAATAAAATTGATAATAAAAAAAAAGAAAAGAAAAGGGTTTATGGTTGTATGAGTTTGAAACCACAACCTCTTGGTAACCAAGCTTTTAACCCAACCAACTAAGCTAGATAGCTCTTGGTGTTTAAGGTTCTTCATCTTTCTTTTGAACCTTTCTTGTAGTGTACTTAAGATAATTAAAGCCCGATCTGACTTTTCACCTACCAAACATTTACCCATTTGAATGAAAAAAGGGGGATATCCTGATGTTTTTCTCTTTCCCCAAGCTCTCCGGCTTCCCTAATTTTTCGGCAACCCGCGACCGCCCTCACAGCCGCTCCGTGCGTGACACCGTCACCATCGGCGTCGTCCCGCTCTGATCACCCAGCCACTTATCATGCGCGCAACCGAGCCACAATCGCTAGCAAAAGCTTGCTCGAAGCTTTGTCAGAATCCTTGAGTTTCCAGCTTCGATTCCGGTCATTCCTGGTGTCCGATCGTCGCGCCGGTCTCGACAACGTACTTGGCGTGTTGTAGAGATCAAAACCCACCCGGTCACTTATCTTTTCGACACCGGCAAGGCTCGTTTAAAGATTCGACTGAAACCCTAAATTGCCACCTCTGTTTCTCACATTTTCTGACCTCGTTCGCCGTTCGTTCTCTACGCAGCCACTAGATTCGGGCTCTTGACGAGGTGACGAGCAAAACCCAATTGGTCGATCATCCATCCGACGCCGGGAGGGGTCTAATCGGAGCTACGTCACTTCTAGTCGTTTCCTTTCTGTTTTGGTTAATTCTGGTATGAAATCCGACTTGTTTCATGTTGTTGATGTTAGGGGTGTGCAAAAAAATCTGATCCGTTTTTCCGATAATCCGATCCGAAAATATGGATATCCGATCCGTTTTTAAATTTTCGGATAGTTCGAATCGGATACCCGATAAATTTTTTGGATAATCGGATCGGATACGGATCGACCTAAATTAAAATTCGGATTATCTGAAAATCCGATTAAAAATTAAACATTTTTTATCCCTTGCCCAAGCAGCCCGGTAAAGCCCAAACTAATATCCCCCAATTTTAATTTGCCAATTCCCAATTCCCACTTCTCACGATAATTTCCCAATTCCCAAACCTATTCTCCACTCTCCAGACTTCCACCGCTTCACCTCCAAGCTCCGGCCGAAACCATCCGGTGAGTCGGTGACCAATTGGTTATTCTCTCACGAGTCACAATAGTGTCTATGACGAGCTGAAACCCTCCACAACACTGAGTGTTGTTTTTTCAAAAATTCGGTAAGTTCTCTGCATTTTTTTATATTTAAATAGTATTAAAAATTTTAAATCTAAAAACACTAACTTGTATAAGTGTTGAAGTTTGAACAATAATTTTGGAATTGGTAGGCAGTTTGATAATGTGCTAGTATTCCTCATAACACTGAGTGTTGTTTCTTCAAAAATGTGCTTCCCATTCGATTATATCAATGAATGATGTTAGAAGATTTTAAGGCTCACAATCTTTTTAAATGAAATTTGACTATTGGGCTTTATTCTGATAATGAAGATTTAAAGTTTGATAGCTTTTCATGGTTTCAATTGACTTGCTTATAGAAAATTTTATTGGTAAACATCAAACTTTAAATGTGTTCCCCCTTAAAAGATCCAAATAATGAGAAGAATGAAGATTTGATTAATGTAAAGACTGTAAACTGTGGAATAATTTTACATCACACATGATTCAGCGTATTTTGTTTTGAGAAATATGATTAATGCATCTTCTTCATGGTTAAAGTTTAATCCCTTAATTTACATTTGGATTAAAATATCATTGTTTAGTTGCCTCTTGCTCCAATACTCTTACGTTGCATGTCATGTTCTCTTTTAGTGTATTAATGTTTGAACAATATAACATTAGATTTTATATTTACTTGGGTTTAAGTAGAGTGTCTAATAATAGATATTTAGAGGAAGCAAACATCAAAATGATGTTGCCATTTCATATGCTTTTGGTAGTCTCGTCCAAACCTTTAAAGAACTACTTTATAATATTGTCTTTTTCTTGATTGCTCCTTTATCTACAGATTACTTTATACATGTATTTATTAGACTTCGATATATTTTTTACTTCTATTATTCTTATATAAACTGCTTTCAATATAAAATTAGTTTATCATTTGAATTTATTTGAGTACAATGAAATATTTTTTTACCATGCATCAAAAATTTTACTTAGCTAGTTATTTTTTGATTACTTATTACAATTAATAATTAATAAATTAATATGATCTTGTTCGCATGAGAATAATTATTTGGTGTCCTATAATTATTTGGTTGCAAAATGTTTCATCATCTTTTGATGAGAATGAAGATGTTGATTCTGTATTTATTGATTCGATGACGAACGAGTATAATGAGGAGGAAATGCAACCACCAAAAAGGAAGAGAAATGAGAAAAAAGGTCCAACAACAAGTGATGCTACTTTAGGGAAGAGAAAGAAAAAGTCTAAGTGGTGGACTCATTTTTCGGTTGACGAGGAAGATCCCGCTTTTGCTTCTTGTAAGTATTGCCAACAACGTATTGGTTGCTCAACTAAAAATGGCACCACTCTATTAGCAAAT
This sequence comes from Hibiscus trionum, assembly GCA_030270665.1. NCBI lineage: Eukaryota > Viridiplantae > Streptophyta > Magnoliopsida > Malvales > Malvaceae > Hibiscus > Hibiscus trionum. Next base: position 7,512,693 of record BSYR01000016.1, read on the forward strand.
CACATTAATAGGTGCAAAAAATATCTCCAAATTTAGATAAGAAGTAAAAGATGATTGATTTTGAAACTAAAACACTAACAAATGAGGACGAAACTGCTGAAATAGTTAGTGTTCCAAAATTATGGGAATTTGATAATGATTTGTGTAGGAAGAAGCTTGCTAAGATGCTTATTGTGGCTGAACTGCCTTTTGTTTTTGTTGAACGTGAAGGTTTCATTGACTTTTGTAAGGCTTTAAATCCTCTCTTTAGGCTTCCTTCTCGTACTACTGCCACTAGAGATTGTTATGCTCTCTTTATTGAACAAAGAAATGAGTTGAAAATTTCTTTTAAGAACTTGCATTCTAGGATTTGTCTAACCACCGACACATGAACATCGGGTCAAAATTTAAACTATATGTGTTTGACTGCCTATTTTATTGATGATGATTGGAATTTGCATAAGAGGATAATTAATTTTTGTCCTATTACTGGTCATTTCGGACAACTTATTGGTAGAGCAGTTAAAAAATGTTTGATTGAATGAGGTTTGAAAAATATTATGACTGTGACCGTAGACAATGCTAGCTCAAACGATTTAGCAATTGATTACCTAAGAAGAAGACTTAACATTTGGGAGTCTAGTCTGTTGGAGGGTAAATATTTACATATGAGATGTGTGTCTCATATTTTGAATTTAATTGTAAGAGAGGGCTTGAAAGAACTTGATTTGTCAATTATGAAAGTTCGAGCTCTTGTGAGGTATGTTCTGTCTTCTCCTGCGAGACTTCAAAAGTTTAAAACTTGCATAGAAGAAGAGAAAGAGGATAGTAAAAGTCTAGTTACTTTCAGAGCCGTTTTTGAGATTTTAGTGGCCTAGGGGCAAATGTAAAAGTTGGGCCCCTAATAACAAGTAATAAAAAATAATTCGAAAAGTATAAAAAATAGATTAATTTGTTTGTAAATTATATTTTTTACTACGCTCAATAATTATCAAATGAAAAATATCAAGAAATTTTATTAAATACCGAACAAGTTACACTAAACAACTTCTACGAGCATTTCTAGATGCAAAATCATTAATAATAGTGTCTACATCAATATGATCTAACATATTTTTCTCAATACATAAAATGGCTAGACCTTTCAACCTTTCTTGTGACATTGACGATCTCAAATAGGTTTTCAACAATTTTAACTTCGAAAAACTTCTTTCGGCAGATGCAACTGTCACCGGCATAGTTAAGAGGATTCGATAAGCTATTGAAATATTTGGATAACAATCCGCAACTTTGACAAACTTGAGAATTTCCAATGCTGACATTAACTCATTTGGCAAAGTCACCTGCAACACTTTCAATTCTGAAAAAAGATCATCTGCATCAATATCAGACAAATCATTATGAGAAAAAGTTGTCCTAAGGTTTGTGCAAGATTTTTTTAATTCATCATTATCTAAAGATTTTAACCTTTTGGAATCAAATAAAAATCAGAAAATATTGTCAAATAACTCTAACTGTTCAAATCTATTTTTCAAAGAAGTTATAGCCAAATCAACAACCACAAGAAAATAATTTACTCTAAAAGATTCCTCGGGTGATTGTACTTCTTCTCCATTAGCATTTTTGTCAAATTGTCTTCTCCTAAACACATGACGTTTTATTGGAAATGTTGGCTCTATATCCATATCAAATGCAAGACTTTTGGCAATGTTCATGCAAGACTCAAACCCTTCACTTCTATATTTCTCAAAGAATGATGTTACACTTTTTACTTCATTAATTATAGTTCTAATGCACATAGATTTAGATTGCAATTTCTTACTCACCTTGTTAATAGTAAATAAAATCTCATACCAAATTACTAAGCTAAGTAAGAACTCAAAACTTGCAAGAGAATTAGCTAGACTTTCCGCTTCACTTTTTGTCTTGGCATCTTCGCCACTAGAATTATACAATGCCAACAAAGCTAATTTTATTTGAGGTGCTTGAAATCTAATAGCTTTAACACTTTTAATTCGACTTTCCCATCGAGTATTACACAAAGATTTCACTGTAAAACCTTTAACATTATCAACTAAAATCTTCCATTTTTTGGTAGAACTTGCAAATAATGTGTATATGCGTTGCACAATTCCAAAAAAAGAAATAGCTTTCACACAAGAATGTGCCATATCCGATATAGTGAGATTAAGACTATGACAAGCACATGGCATATATAAAGCCCTTGGATTTATTTCAAGTAACCTCTTTTGAACCCCTTGATGTTTTCCTTTTATATTTGAACCATTGTCATAACCTTGACCCCTAATATCATTAACATCTAAATCAAGTGACTTGCATACACCTAATAATTCATTAAAAAGGCCAAATCCGAAAGTATCATTTACTTTTAAAAACTCTAAAAAAAATTCATCTATTTTTATTTCGTTACTTGACACATTAACACATCGTACTATCAAACTCATTTGTTCTTGATGGCTCACATCCGGGGTACAATCAAGAATAATAGAAAAATATTTTACCTCTTTAATAATCTTTATTATGGAAGTTTTAACACCATGAGCCAAAAGAGAAATCAACTCATTTTGGATTGTAGGCCCAAGATAGTGGTAATGAATTTCTTGATTTTGAATACGTCTAACATGATCTTGCATTATTAAATCAAATTCAGCTATCATTTCAATTAAACCTAAAAAATTACCATTACTATCTTCGTAAAGTTTCCCACTACATCCACGAAAAGCTAAATTATTTTTGGCAAGACATTTCACAACGAATATAATTCTTATTAAAACTTGTCTCCAACGTTCCTTTTCTTTTGAAATTCCTTTTTGCAAATCTTTATCAATGCCTTTATTCTTTTCTAATCTTATTCTTGTTTCATTCCAAGTATTCATATTAGTCATATGCTCAACACTATTTTCATGTTGTTTAAGTCTCTCACTCAAATGCTTCTAATCATCCATTCCATTATTCGCTAAAATACTTTTGTTATTTTAAGAACTAAACAATTTACAACAAAAATAATATATTTTATTCACATGTCTAGAGTAAACTAACCATTTTCTATCAAAAGTTTCTCCATTGCTTAATTTTCTAGAATAATATGAGTACGAGAAATGTCTAGAAAGACTATCCTTAGGAAATGTGAGATTCAATTCTCTAATGGGCCCTTTTTCAATCAAAATGTCTCTAGATTTAGTATCAAGAACACCCCAATTTTTAGGATCATAGATATCGAAAGGAGAAATTATATGTTCATCAAGATCAACATTTGACTCATCAAGTATATTATTATGCTCATTATTCAAATTAATAGTATCATTATTATTCAAATTAGCATTATCGACATTGAGACAATTATCATCACTCAAATTTTCATCATTCAAATTTTCATTAGAATGTTCAATATTATCTTCATTTATGCCCAACACATCACCGTCTAAAGGTTCATCTACTTGTTTTGGAAAAAATTTATCTAAAGCTCCCTTTTGAGATTCTACCAATTCTTGTGTTCGTTTTCTTTTTTTCCTTTTTTCACTACCGGAAGCATGCTTTTTCGTTAACATTATACTATAAAAATTATAAAAAGAAAGTATAGAATGATAGCACCTGATTCTTTGTCATTGAAGCTCTATCTCAAACTTGGTTATAGCATATCAACAATAAAATCTCATAAACCACAATCTCCTTGAATAAATGAGTTCTTGCCTTCTTGAAGTATCGAATCAAAAATTATAAATACCAAGCTTAAAATAAATTGTGAGGAAATAACATAAGAAAGAGAGAAAGTGGTGAGAAATTGAGATATGAAGAGTAAGAAAAATGTAAATGAAAATATTATTTATAGGTGTATATAAAATTTTTTATTCTCAATTTAAAATTTTAAAAATTAAAATATTATTAAATTCTTAATTATGGCCATATAAAACACTCATATGTAGACTAAATATCACCACTTTTAGGTTTTAAGTTTTAACAGCCATTTCAACGTTTCATTTTTATTTTCAACGATCCCTTTTTTGATTTAAAATATAATAATAAAAAATTAAACTTAAAAGAAAATGAATTGAGGATGCAATTTAATGGGGCCCAACTTTAGTACAATTTCCTAGGGTAATAATGACACTTTTTATTGTTTTTTTTTATCCAAACAAACGGTAAAATAATATGCATAAAAGGGTTTGTGTACAACCCCATCACTTTATTGTGGGCCCTGCCGACTTTAGTATAATTTTTTTACAGATTCAGTTTTTTTAATAATTGGTAGGCCCTGCCGCCCTAGGGCCCTGGGCCGTCGCCCCTGTTGCCCAGGCCCAGGGACGGCTCTGGTTACTTTGGATGTTGAAACGAGATGGAATTCAACCTTTTTAATGCTTGAATCTGCTATCTAGTTTAAAAAAGCATTTGCTAGTTTATACATGAAAGATTCTTCTTGTTTCAAGGAACTTAAAAAGTTTGGCGGTGGTCCCAAAGAAGATGATTGGAAGAGGGTGGGTAGTTTTTTACCTTTCTTAAGTGTTTTTTATGATGCAACATTGAGATTATCTGGTTCTTACTATGTGACTAGCAACTCTTATGCACATGAGATTTACGAAACTAGATTAATGATTTCGAATAACATTGGTGATGATGATGAGGATGTTAGGAAAATGGCAGCTCAAATGATGTCTAAGTATGACAAATATTATGGAAACATTGATAATATTAATGTTTTGGTGTTTCTGGCGGTGATTCTTGACCCTAGGCACAAATTGAGTTATGTTGATTGGATTGTGCAAGACTCTTATGATGAAACAAGAGCAAATCTCTTATGCCTCAAGATTAAAATGATTTTGCAATCTTTGTTTGACTCGTATGCTTCCTCGATGCCTCAATCAAAGACAAATGATACATCTTCTTCGACTTCTTCTACTTTCTCCACTTTCACTCAAAGTGGGACTCAAAGTGGTAAGGTTGATCTTCAGCAACTCATGACTTCAAAATATCAAAGAGATACCGGTTGTTCATTAATTAATGTCAATAAAAGTGAGTTGGAGAAGTATTTAGAAGATGCTTGCGAGTCTCATATTCCAAATTTTGAAATCTTACAATGGTGGAAAAATCAACCAAAAAGATATCCCATTCTTTATAAGATGGCTAAAGATGTGCTTGCCATACCCATTTCGACTGTAGCTTCTGAGTCGGCTTTTAGCACGGAAGGTCGTGTCCTTGATTCTTTTCGTACTTCATTGACTCCAAAAATAGTTGAAGCACTTGTTTGCACTCAAGATTGGTTACACACCTCTCGGTCACCTCTTATAATTGAGGAAAGCTTGCTTGCCTTGGAAAAATTGAAGGAAGGTTAGTTAGTTTAGCTTTTATTATTTGTTCAATATTTTAAACATAATGCATGATTTAACCTTAGTTTATTTTATTTCTTGTGTTGTAGGTATGAAGGATCTAACTTTGGAGCAACCGGACATCATAATTGATGAAACGGATAATAGTTTGGATGATTTTTAAAGTTTGGACCTTGGAACTTTAGGAGTACTTAGTGATCTAATTTATTTTGTTATTGAGACTATCATAGTATTTTATTTTGAGCTTGAGTATTATACTTTAATGATGATATTAAGACTTTTGTAGTATTTTATTTTGAGTATTTTAGTTGATATTAAGACTTGAATGATGCTATTACGGTCGAACACGATATACTAGTAAATTGTTCACTATATAATTTGTTTAAGTGCAATGTGTGATGTGTTATGAAAAATATTAAGTTAATGAAATGCTCAACTTTTGCTACTGGTCTGTTTTTGTTGTGCTCAATTTTAGTTGATATAAAATGTTTTATATTTTCCCACAACTCTATTTTTATGTTAGGTTAGTTTGTTCAAGTGCATAATTTGTTGTGCCATAAAAGCTCACTGTTATATCAAATGTTAGGTTAGTTGTTGTGCCCACTGCCCAGTTTCTTTCTATTATGAAATGTTAGTTGCTCACAACCTTTGTTACTGCTATTTTTTTTATATCAAAATGTGTACAAGTTGTAGAAAGTTTATTTTTTTGTTAAATTAATCAAGAATTTCGGATTCGGATATCCAGATATCCGATCCGAAATTTCGGATATTCGGTTTTTTCGGATCGGATACGGATGGCTATTTTGACTATACGAAATTTTCGGATATCCGAAAATTTCGGACCGGATACTATCTGTATCCGAAAATGCACACCCTAGTTGATGTATGGGTTGGACTATTGAGCTAACGAGATCTAGTTTTTCGACAGAATCGGTGCCAACGATGTCTCCGACGACCAATTTCGGTGACCGGCCGACGAAGTCATATCCAAAGGTAGGTGGACCGGTTCGGTTGAAGCCCAAAACTCAAACTGGCTCGGCCTAAAACCCGATACCCCGACCCGTATCCGAGCCCAACCTATCTACCGAGTTAACTTAGCCCGAGTCAGTCACCGAGTCAACTCAGTTGACCTCCGCCTGTTGAATGCTGACGTCACCGTTGACTCTGACCCCGTTGACCTGCTGACATCAGCGTTGACTTTGACCAAAAAGTTAACTTTTCTAAAAACTCCCGTTTTATGTTTTTCGACGCCCTGAGTCCGTTTTAAAGCCCGTTTCACAGAATTCTGACCTGAAAACCTCTGAATCTGACCTTGAACCCAAACTTGTATATGTATCTAATTATTCAGTTAAGGAGACTATGAATAAGGACTGAAATGTAAATTTGTGTAATTGAAGATACTCACAGTTCCTTGAATACGAATTGTTGAGGGACATTAAATTCGGGTTCAAGAGTGTTCGAACGTCGTTTACAGATCGACCGATGTAGCTTGGAGCCAAGGTAATACATTACTACTGTCGCAACCCTTTTTTAGGAGGCTTCGACTCAAAACAAAGGATGGATCGAGCGGTGCAAGAGGGAAGTCGCACCTTTGAAAATTTAAAATTCTAATATAGTAATAGAATCTACAAGCATTAGACACAACAAAAATAAAAGAAGAAGAAGGATCATTGGCCATAAAAACTGAAAGCATGTAGTAAAAAAGTTACCAGTTGTAGAGTTGCAGGCCTTGGATTCCCAAGTGGAAGCTTTGTGGGTTTGATGAGAAACAGGGGACTGAAAGAAGAAAGAATGCCAAATGGCAGTTGTTGACTTAAGATTTATTAGTACATTGTGATTTGTCAAACTTGGCTGGCTATGTGCGACATTCTAACTATGGCTTCTTCTTACTGATTTCTTCCAATTTTTCAATGCTTTCCTTTCCTTTTTCTTTTATTCAATATTCAATGGTACATGTAAAATTTCAGCCACGATAGACAATTATCTTCACTTTTCAAACATCGTCTACAAAGTTATGAAACACGAGTACGACACCTTGAGTAGAGATGGCCCCAGATTCAACAGGTTTATTCTTTCATATTGTAACAAATTAACAAACTGCACTATACAGCTCAGCACAACAACATGGCTCACACATGGTATTTAAATTATATATAGTATAAAATGAAGGACTCAAAAAACACTACACAAATCCACTAGACAAAAAAAATCCAAGGAAATAAACAAAAACAAAGATATACATACTCCCCAATTCACCTGACTCATCTTTCTCTTTAAATTCATATCCCCCCTAGGAATGCTCGTCTAATGTAGTCAAAGTTTAACACCACCCCTTTGGGACTACAAAAACCACCCAATTTATTTTCAAAAATATTAATTAATGTTAAATAGATATTTTATATTGGTTTAAAAAATATTTGGTTCAAATTTGGTTACAAATGGACTTAAAATGAATGAGAAATTGAAGAAAAATGAAATCTGAGACTAAATCGCAAAATTGTAAAAAAATTATTTTTCGAGTTAGACAAATTTCTACTCGACTTGACTTAAAATTAAAATAATTCAATTTTTTCGAGTCGAATCGAGTTTTTCTCGCCCCTAAAAATAAACCAAAACACATATACTTTCAGTTTTTTTACAGCTTTAAGACCCAACTGAACATTAATGTTTACTTCTAGAGATGAAATATATGGCAAGATGAAAAATAAGTTTGCGGTAAATAGCCGTAGTAACTCAATGTAATTATTGCATCATAATGATTTTTAAGACTATCGCGAATTTGAATCACATTCACAATTTAAATGCTCAAAAACGGGATCCAAAAGTGTCAATTTTTTATTTTTTTTCATTCTCTTAATTTTTATTTAAGTTACATCTGATACTTACCAATAGTGCAGCCTCCGCTCTCTCTTGATCCCTTTTTTCTAAATACCGACAGGAGTATCAGTTTTAATACCGGTTGTCGACCATCGAAATCATTTGTTTCGTTTGTTTTACTTTTTAGTTTTCAATAAATGATTCTGCTCTTGTGGCACGATCTATTCTACTATTTGATATATTTTTCTCTTTTTGTTTTATTTTTATTAGGGTTGGATCTGACGACTGATCAAGATGGCGCTTATTCGTAATCATGGTGATCTTCCCTACTCTGGACCCTCGATTTGAATATGAATACGCGGTTTGTGCTCGTGGATAGTTTTCTACGACGCTCGGTTCTAATTTGCAGTTCTTGGCGGTCTTCAATAGCTTGATCCCCTTTTCTGGTTCGTTTGCCGATGCAGTCAGATTTGTCCGTTTCTATTTTTCGATCGAGTCTTTTGGATGAGTTTTTAACCTTTTCATGTATGGTCCTTGTATGATCTAAAGTGGCTAATTTTAGGAAAATGTCCAAATTATATATTTAGTTTATAATAATTATAAATTGTTATTGTAATCTTGAATATTTTTTCGTTTAATAAAATTTACGGCTTCTATTCAAAAAAGAGATACACCAAGTCAACATTTAATAATTATATCAAATTACATCTAATGTGAATTGCACTTGAGTCTCTTTTGGAAAAAATCAATGTATAACCCACTAAATTAGGTTACACAATTGTTATATTTTTTATTATCAAAAAAATTGTTATATGTTTAACAAAAATAATACTTAATTTAAAAATGTGATCAAAATTGAAAAGAAACTAAAATTAATTTTTACTTCATTTGGAAAAAAATAAACAAATAATATAAATATTTTTTATTTTCAAAATTAATATTAAAACATTATAAAAATTATTTTTTTAATATTAAGTCTAATGGACCTCATAGGCATGCAGATGATTTGGAGCAGCAACAAGAGAATTTGAAATCCAATTGTTCTTAGAAAGATTGTAAATGTGGGCTTTCATCATAAAACAAATGTGAAGATTTTTAAAATTCATGATTCTTCAAGAAAGCTTGTAAACCCTGCTTACAATTTACAAAGTCTTGAATTGTTGAATGCAGTTTCTCCTTGAGTTGTTTTGACTTTACCCATCATGTCTGTGGGCCTGATCTTGGGCCTTGGTGCATGTATCAGAAGCCCTTTTCGAAGCTCTAAAATTCATCTTTTCTCGAGATTTACTCCTATCTTTTAAATATGATGATTTGCTATTGTGTGCAGTGCGTTTTATGATTTTTTTGAGGGAAAACTATACCGGTGGTCCCTTAACTATCACCGTTCTCCTGTTTTGGTCCCCAAACTATGTTTTTCGGCAAATTCGTCCCTTCTGTTACGTAGTTCTCCTGTTTTGGTCTCCCGACGTTAAATAGCTAATGGTTTTGCTGACGTGGCATTTTTTAAATATTTTTTTAATCATTTCTCTCTCCTCTTATATTATTTTTATTTAATTTTATTCACCCAATCATATCGTGACACGTGTCACTACCCTATTACTTGGAAAAAATACCCCCAAAATCCTTAAAAATACATTTGGTGTCGCTAGGATTAGAACCCAGGACCACCAGCGCATAAGGTTTGTGCGTGAACAAACTATGCTAGGCTGATTACTTGATTCAAGTCTACTAACATTTATATTTAAGCTGTACAAATTAACCCAAAAAAACCTAAAAACACAATTGGTACCACTAGGATTTGAACCCAGGTAACTAGCATGAAAAGCCAGCATGTAAACCAATTACACTAAGCCAACTATTTGGTTTAAATTTTCTAACATTTATATGTAACCTATACAAATTAGAAACAACACATTCGAACGCAATACCTTATTGAAAAAAATTTAAATATTTAACCACCAAGTTAAACTAATAAATTGTGCTGTTTTTAAATTAAATATATTTAACTAAATTATGTTTAAAATTAAAAAATCAAACTATTTTTTTACTTTGATTGATAATAACAAAACTAATTAAATATTTATTTATTATTATAAAATTATTATAAAATAATATTTATTTATTATATTAAATATAATATTAATAAATATTATTAGTTTAATATTTTTTAATCATTTCTCTCTCCTCTTATATTATTAATAAATATTAATATAATAAATAAATAAATATTAATTTATAATAATTTTATAATAATAAATAAATATTTAATTAGTTTTGATATTATCAATCAAAGTAAAAAAATTAGTTTGATTTTTTAATTTTAAACATAATTTAGTTAAATATATTTAATTTAAAAATAGTACAATTTATTAGTTTAACTTGGTGGTTAAATATTTAAATTTTTTTCAATAAGGTATTGTGTTCGAATGTATTGTTTCTAATTTGTATAGGTTAAATATAAATGTTAGAAAATTTAAACCAAATAGTTGGCTTAGTGTAATTGGTTTTCACGCTAGCCTTCCATGCTAGTTACCTTGGTTTGAATCCTGGTAGCACTAATTGTGTTTTTAGGTTTTTTTGGGTTAATTTGTACAGCTTAAATATAAATGTTACTATACTTGAATCAAGTAACCAGCCTAACTTAGTTGGTTCATGCGCATGCCTTATGCGCTGGTGGTCTTGGGTTTGAATCTCAGTTATGCATTTTAAAGGATTTTAGGGGTTTTTTCCCAAGTAATAGGGTAGTGACACGTGTCACGACATGATTGGGTGAATAAAATTAAATAAAAATAATATAAGAGGAGAGAGAAATGATTAAAAAATATTAAAAAAATGTCACGTCAGCAAAACCGTTAGCTATTTAACGTCGGGGACTAAAACAGGAGAACTATGTAACAGAAGGGACGAGTTTGCCGAAAAACATAGTTTGGGGACCAAAACAAGAGAACGATGATAGTTAGGGGACCACCGGTGTAGTTTCTCCTTTTTTTTTTATAGTTTTAAGATGAGTATAAAGTAGTATCCGTTTAAGGTAGTATATGTTCATATTTTTTCTTAATATTTTGATAAGACATATACCTTGTAGACAAATTTGCTCAAATTCAAATTTTCTATATTGAACATTATCCCTTTTTCCACTGGGACCACTTGTTGGGTTCATGTGTTTTATGAAATTTAAAAAGTTTTAATTTAACCATGGTTCTGCCTCAATTCTTGAATGTAATGTCTTTTACCATATAAGACTTCTGAATCGGGTAAAGAGTGTTACACTTAAAGATAAAAAAACATTGGAAGAACTTTTCACCACTCCCGTTTAAAAATCTGATTTGACTCGACTCTAGATACAACTGAGGTTCATGTGACTTTGGGATCTCAAACAAAAATATCTATTAACGACATGTTAGAATCATGTGTTTATAAGCATATTTATTTATGAAAACAACATTCAATTCAGTTGTTTGTTACAACATCTAGTACACATAAAATTGATTCTGCAGTAAGGAGATATAATAATTTATTTATTAGCTTTAAGCCAATCAAGAATACCCTTTTCTGCTTCGGTTAGTTGCTGCTCCTCCTTCCCGCTAAGTGTCCCTTCCACGAATTCAAAGTAGTCCTTGTAGTTTCGCCTGTAATAGTTCTCCATCCTCTGAAACAAACAAACATACATTCATGATTCATGAAGGGAGCAATAACTGAAAGAAAAACCATAAGAATTTTAGAAGACTTACCTCTTTGTCATTCTTGGCTTTGTTTTCCTCTGATTTCTTCAAATACCCTGTCACATTAAACAAACAATGAAAATATAGACTATAAGCAAGAACAAGATGAGGCAAGGGTACGGTACTCTTGAGAAGCTGGGTTCCGGAATCGCTGAGCTGGGGAGCGGAGGCCACAGCGGATAAAATGAGGCCTCTCCTTGCCATTCCGATGTCACCAGTACCAGTACCACTACCTGTTTTTGGTTTTGATTTCCCCTGTTTCCTGTGAACCGCATGCACGTTGGAAGCAGCAAACTGGTTGACGGTTACAGTCAGTGCCATTAGAACACTTTGCGCTATTGAACCCATTGCTCAACGTTTCGTTACACCATGTTTCTTCTTTGTTTTCTCTAGCCACACCCACAGCCACAACTTCTTGTTTCTGAATATGCAGATAACAAGATGAGGTTTCTCTGTTTTATGTCTTCAACCGTCAGTTCCGGTTCGTTTTTACATATTTCTCCCTGTCAACAAACTATAGGACAAATGAAAATGACGAAACCGTGACACTAAATTTGACTAGATATACCCTTCAATATCTTAGCTAAAATGTTGAGATTGTTTTGGGCCTTGGAAATGTAATTCAGCTTGGCCTCAACTTCGTCTACTCTAAATTGGGACCATCACCCCTTCCAGCTCTCTTTAGGTCCATGCTTGGCCTCAACTATGTCTACTCTAACATAGCAAATCAAATCGGAGGAATATCGTCCCCATGGTACCGCCTCCGATTGTCCATAAAAATTCTATGTTGCATAATAAAAAAATATTAAACATAATACGCGTTCACAGATTCTGTCAAAAAGGAGGAAAACTGTTGTGCCCCTATGAAGATGACAAATTCAAACATGAAAATTTTTGTCAAGAAAATAACCAGTTCTTTACACGTTTTTTTACTCAGTTTTCCTCGTGGACCATCACGGTTTTACTATTAGTTGGTCATTTTTTTTTCCAATTTTGGGCTACTTATCTTCCCAAATCACCATTAATACCTTTCTTTATTGCACTAGGAGTTGACTTTTGATGATTTCAAATAGCTTATAACACGCTCCTTACCGTTTCAACTAAACGAGAAGTTACTTCCAAGAAACACATCACGTGATAATCAAATTCCCAGCACCACCTTCATATAAACCCTCCTTTCTCCTCTTTTAATTGCCTCAACCTTTATTTTATGATTAGATTCTCTTTTTTTCACGAGCTGACACGATCGAAAACTTATCCGGCTACAACAGGTTAAAGAAATGAGAATCACAGGTTGCAGAAGAAACAAGCAAACCATGTTAATGAAAATAGTATGTTTACCCATCAGACTTCTGAGCCAGGCAAGAGACTTCTACATTAAGCGTATGGTCCAATGCGCTGGCAGGTTTGGTTATGGTGGCAGGGTAAATTACCATATTCTACCTGAACCTTCAGGCTTGCCTAAGAGCTTTAGTGTCGGTTCATCCACGGGTAATGATGGTGAAGAGGTTAGGCAACTTTTACGCGTGGTATCTAAGCGTGGCATAGACCACAAAGTAGAGCAGAAGGTGCAACAACAGCAACAACAACAACAACAACCAGACGTAAATCAGAGAATCATGGGGTCATCAGCTGGCAGGATCATGGGAACGAGAAGCTATAGTGTTGGGATTGGAAAGATTGGGAGGATTGACGAGGACAGACCTTGTTCCTTTGAGGAAGATATAACTGATGCTATGGCAGATCTGATGTATCCACAAAGTAGATTCCGCGCCGTTAAGAGGAATCTGATACAGTATCATTAGTGAAGTGCAATTGATATATAACATGAACATTGAGAAGTGAGAACTGATGCAACGAGTGATGTTGAAATAAATCAGTACGTTTCTTAAATGGAATTGGCTTCTCTATATTCACACACATACACAAAACAACAATTTATAATAAAAAAAATGTATAAAACGACTCAATCATCACAAAGAATACAGTCAAGTTTAAATGAAATGCACTGCATTCATTCCCTTTCTATGATAGTGAAAAAAAGAAAGGAACGTTAACTCGAGAGTAAATATAGTAATATGCTTGATTAGCAAGGAATGGAAGACAAATGAAAATACCAATGTATTTTACATCTCTGAAAAAAAGAAGAAGAATCAAGTACTCTTCCACTTTTACCTCTACCAGGCAGGACACAATTATTTGATGCATTCATCCACATCGACAAAGGAAACTTTGATATCCTTGTACCTCAGTTGTATCTGCAACATACTAATTAGACACTAAGGTCTCTGAGATGATATTGAAGTTGCAGCACCAATGTGAGACAAAAAAAAACGACCTGCATGAGTGCTTAGGAACGGGTGATTCGCTGAGTGTCGGACCATAGAGTCAGAGTCGCCAAAATAGCTATAGTTGCAGTTTCAACACGCAAACGATGAGGGCCAAGACCAACAGCTGTAGCACCTGCTTCTGTAATCAAATTCACCTCTTTCTCTGTAAAGTCTGAAGCATCAGAATCACAAGTCATATTAATTGGCTTTGCACTTTCCAAAGAAACCAGAAGCAGAGATCCTCAAATTATGGGTGCCAATGTTATCTCAATTCTCAACCATGACCTTGATCATTTTATAGAACAAGCAATCTAAATAATAGATATCAAAAAGACAAAAAGTACAAGATTGTTTTCTATTTTTTGTATTTATACAGATAATCGATTAGAATGCCAGCTTCCTCCCATAGATGACATTCAGACCTGCAAATGCAGCAGAAGTACAGGACTAGTATAAAGTGCATGCTAAATTACTAACCCCCTTCTGGTCCAACTATTATCAGTCCACTAGGTTCCTTAGTTGTTGAAGTCAATGCACTAACAACAGGAGTAGCTTCTGCTATGGCTATAAAAGACTGCTTTGACTTGGCAACCTATTAAGCAAAAAGGAGCGGAGAATACAAGTTTTAAGTGCAGTAAATGCATGGAAAGGAAAAAAACATTACAATAACTAGAAGAAAATATAACTAAAATCGGTAATCGCTGAAATTGGGGTGCTTGCCAATAATATTATAGTTGAAAATCTGCATACCAGCATCAGAAAAATATAACCTTGCAGAAGAAGTAACTAACAATTTGATGGCCACTTAAGTATTAAAAAGGAAGAATAACTCACAAGAGGTATAAGTTTATTAATCTTCATGGGTTGATTCAATTTCATTTCATGCAACCGTTGGCCTAAAAGAAGAAATCAGAATTCATACAAGATTGAGAACATCAGCATTCACAAGAATATTAATTGAATAGTTATAACAAACAACACGAAACCAGAAAAAGAAAGTACAATCCAACGAAAGCCAAGAAAAACACATAACACCATAATATATTATATCCCAACCAGACATCTACCAATGCAAATATTAACATTAAACGTGAAAATGAAATGTAAAATTAACAGAAAATATGTCGTAAATATAAGTAGAATCAAACATACATTGTTTAGCTGCAGCTAAAATGACACGCTGCAATCTCTCCACTCGATTGTCAGAGATGGTAAAAGAACGTTCAGTGAGCAAAGGTGTTACACTACTAGCTCCCAGTTCCTAGAATGTTGAAAACAAAACACTATAGTAACAAAAGTAACATAACCAAAATAGGAAGAGATATATATAGGTAGAAATGTTTGTAGTTCCATAAGACATAGTGACATACAGTACACTTCTCAACAAGCCAGTCAGCTCGACCACCCTTGAGAGAACCTAAACAGGAACATAATTCAGAAAATGAAACAAATATCATAAGTGCAATTATTTTATTTGCACTCGAAAACTTACCAAAAGCAGCAAATATATGCCATTGAGGGGTCTGTGGAAGAACAAGCTTTGGATCTTCCAAAGCCACAAAATCAATTGCGGTTCGGTCAATGTTTTGTATGAACCCTTCTACTAGACCACCTCTCCCATTGAAGAGCTCTACTCTTCATAATTATAAAACAGCATTAAACAAATAAATAATAAAAGAATTCAAACAAATCCCAGAGTTCCTACAAGTTCAGTACATAAAGTACAGTTACAAATTTGGATGAAAAATAGAATTGTTTGATGATAATAACAGTACCTGTCTTCAGTTTTTAATCTTAACACTTTAGTCATATGCCAGAATTCATCTCCTTGAACGCGAATGGCACCGCCCTGCATTTATAAATTTGAAAGCAATTGGATAAAAGATTGGAACTTGTGGTTAAGAGATGAAAAGAGATTACCTTGGAAGAAGGAAGAGTTTCAGAGAAGAAGCGAGGAAGGCCACCGCGAGACTGGTTGGAGTATTCAGAAGGAGGAATAGAGGAGAGTGCTCTCAAGTTCAACGGTTTAATAAGCCAAGGACGCTTCAGCAGCACTGTGCCTTGAGGTCGTAAAGGTCCTAAGCTTTGCATTTCTTACCAAGAAAAAGGAAATAACAATCGAATTTTTGGCTCTGTTTGGTTTCTGAGAAATTCGATTTATTTATGGATAGCCAATTCCACTTTTTCTGGGTTTTGGGTTTTCGGATGGCGGTAGTAGTAATACAGCTAAAACGGTGTCGTCAATTTTGCATGGAAGGGTTTAGGCATTGCACGGTAAATGTTCACTAAAATGCCTGAGCCAAGTTACACACACTTTTTTAACCTTTTATCTTTCTCTTCTTCTTCTCCCCCAAAGCTTAAGCTTTCTAAAACAAGAGAGCCAACTGTCACGGACCATTCGTCGTGACACGCGGGACCGCGCGAGATGCTTGCTGGTTGTGCTTAATGTAGGATGCGGGATAGCATTAAGGGTGTAGTACGTGCCGTACAGCCGTCTTGTCTTCGGATGGGGCGCGTTGGTAGGCACCACACTGGTCGGGAGCTGTCCCCGCTTCCCTGATGAGCCCATGGGAGGGCGAAACCAGTGAGCATCGGAGATGGAAAAGGCTTATAGCCCTTGGCTGGTAATAGCCCTGGGTTGCCGCACGGGTAGATGTCCCTGCGCCAAGACTCTGACCCCGTGACAAGTGGTATCAGAGCCAGTCTGTGTGCTAGCTGTGAGTTTGCCAAGCGCCTCAATGCTGCGTAAGCGAGTCAACCGGACGAGCGTGTGTAGCTCGCACTCCGAGTGTAGGGGTGTTCGCAAGCGGGTCAAGTGGACGAGCATGTGTAGCTCGCACTCCAAGTGAAGGGGTGTCCGCGAGTGGGTCCTCTATAAAGAGATTGAGATGAGGACGGGTAGGCAGGAAGCCATAGCGAAAGTTCGCCAAGTACTCGTAGCCAATGTGCCGTAGCCTCAAGTGAAGAGGGCGAGCAGGCAGGGAATTGCACACTAGATCCGGGCCAATCAAAAGAGGGAAAGAGTTTCTCCCCATGCACGAGGGCGTGCATGAATCGAGTGGGGGAGAATGTCACGGACCGTTCGTCGTGACACGCGGGACCGCGTGAGATGCTTGCTGGTTGTGCTTAATGTAGGATGCGGGATAGCATTAAGGGTGTAGTACGTGCCGTACAGCCGTCTTGTCTTCGGATGGGGCGCGTTGGTAGGCACCACACTGGTCGGGAGCTGTCCCCGCTTCCCTGATGAGCCCATGGGAGGGCGAAACCAGTGAGCATCGGAGATGGAAAAGGCTTAGCCCTTGGCTGGTAATAGCCCTGGGTTGCCGCACGGGTAGATGTCCCTGCGCCAAGACTCTGACCCCGTGACACAACACTTTTTATGGCATTAACTTTTTGGTCACTCAAAAATAAAATATTTTAATTTATTCACTAAACTTTTTGGACTCTAGCATTTTGGTCACTCAAATGTTAACTTATCAACGAAGATTGATTGTGCGTACCACATCCAATGACAAAGCCACGAATCAAGATTAAGGGTGGGCGTGAACAAAACTTGACTTGAAAAAATTGAATTTTTCGACTCGACTTGTCTTGAAGACCGAGAAATCATTCGTGAAGATTCTTAAGAACTCATCCACCATGTCCGAGAAAATGGCCACGATACAACGATAAAAGGTTGTTGGAGCATTGTAGAGGCCAAAGGGCATTCTTCGAAATGCATAGATGTCATAGGGACATGTGAATGTGGTCTTCTTTTGGTCATTCGGTGCTATAGTAATCTGGTTATACCGAGAGTAACCATCAAGGAAGCAATTCCCCGCCAGCTTATCCAGCATATGAAGGATGAAGGGCAAAGAAAAGTGGTCTTTCTTGGTGGCTTTGTTCAACTTGGATAGTCAATGCAAATTTTCCATCCCATGACGGTTTTTGTGGGAAGAAGTTCGTCGGTATCGTTCTTGATCACGGTCATGCCTTCCTTCTTTGGTACGCATTACACTAAATTAACTCAAGAGCTGTCTGAGATGGGATAGATGATTCCAACACCCAACCACTTGATGATCTTCTTCATTACCACGTTCCTCATGATGGGGTTGAGCCTCCGTTGCGATTCAATCGAATTGTTTGTGTCAATCTGCAAGAAAAATCTTATGCATACAAATAGTAGAGCTTATGCACTTCAAGTCAGCAATAGGCCAACCAATAGCTTTCTTATATTGAGTTAATACATGCAATAAGCTATTATCTGGGTCAGTAGTAAGGCTAGTAGACAACAGTATAATCGCATGCAAAGTATTATTATCTCCTAAATATGCGTACTTGAGTGTTAAAAGAAGATGTTTCAACTCTAAAGTAGGTGGATGCTCAAGAGAAGGTTTGGGAGATGTAAATTCTGAAAATTTTGAAGGTTCAAAAGACATAACTGGCCTGGATAGGACACCGTTGGATTGTGCATCATTCACTTCATTTTCATCTTATGGTTCTTCCATTGCCTCGTCGAATTCTAATTGCTCATTGGCGTGGGGCGAATTGCTGCAGCATAGCTCCTAAATGTTTTCTTTGATAAAGGATTCTTCATATTGTGCACAAGCTGGCACTCCTCATGCTCATCAGCAAACTTGAGGGTGTTGAAGACATTCAATGTGACTTTTTGATCATTCACCCTCATGGTGAATTTGCCTTTCTCATAATCAATAATAATGTATCCAGTAGGAAGGATTGGTCTCCCTAGGATGATTGGAGCATTTGCATCGACCTCGCAATCGAGGATGATAAAATCAACTAGGAAGACAAACACGCCGACCTTTACAAGGATATATTCGACTTGTCCTTCGGGTCTGATTTGGGAACGGTCAGCCAATTGCATAATAACTGTTGTGAGCTTAGCTTTCCCCATTCCGAGTTTTATGAACACAGACTTTGGCATCAAGTTCACACTAGCTCCAAGATCACGCAGCTCCCGACCAAATCTCAAAAACAATAAAGGATGTATCAACTTTTATAGGTGAAAGTGAGCCTTGAATATAGGATCCTAATTGAATAAAAATAACAAAGCAAAATCAACATAAAATAGATCTCCCTCTTAGATCAACTTCCTTGGATGGATAGAAATGCTTGATGAATGATGCATAAAATATAATACGCGTAATTAGAGCAAGTATATTCGTCGCACAAGTAATAAAGTCATAAGTATTGAGTGTCGAACTCATAGAGATTGGAGTGATAAACTTAAAACAATTGCACGAAAGAGTTAATAAAATAATAATGTGTGGTGATAAGGATCATAAATTAAACGTGATAATAAAAAGTAAAGATGAAACAATGATCAAAGAACAAAGAACAAACATATGTTATAGCAAAAATTCTAATGATTATGGAGGATGAGTTGATTGCCTAAGAAATATGTCAATTATCATTTGAATGATATAGCAGTGAATTGCTCTTGTCTTCTTGACGAAGTTTTCTAATAAACTCCTAAACTCTCTCGATATCTAAAACTTAATAACAAGATGCTATGATCATACATGTCTGCTAAACTCTAACAACTTATTATTTATTAAAGTTCCCCTTATTAGGTGTTGAAATCCTAAAATTATGTCTAAGCCAAATTAGATCCTAAGTTAACAGCTTAAGGCCCACTGTTTATATGGTCTAACTTAACTCTCTCGATATTAAGTCACAGATCAATAATTAAATGTCTCTCTCGATAGCTCTTACAATAATTAAGCATTAAGAACAATGAACAGAATAGATATGGAACAAGTACTATGCATTAAACAAATAATTAAAATATAGTTTCTTTAAAACAATAAACCCAACAAAAAAGTATTTAACTCATGTCTGAGCAAATAACATCCATAATTTTAAAAGTATAATTCATGGCAGTTTATAAAGTAAGAGAGAAAAAAAATCAAGTGTCCTCGAAATTCTCCTTCAAGCCCTCGAACTGATATTGCAACGCTCAAACTCCTCAAACATCTCTTGATAGTTCTTCGTTGTTGGAAACTCTTCTTGACTTCAACGATAGTGGTTCTCCTATGATGAAGATAAAAAGATGTTTCCTCGAATATAAGCTTATTTGCATGTTTGTGCGTTAAGTGCGGCCTCATTTTCTTGTGGTATTTTTATTGCCTTTTATAATAAGAAAAAACCCTAGGGTTTTCTACTTTAATCTCATTAAATGTCAATAAAAGAATATCTTGTCACATGCTTTTAATAAAGTGTAATGTAATTAATTAAAAAGGATATTTGATTTTCACATCATTAATGGCTCAATAAAGAAGAGAGGACCACACATTAAATCACGTCAAAAGATTTAAGATTTGTCTCCAGCGTCACATCAATGATGTGGCATTCAGTCCATTACGAGAGAATGCTATTCCAATATTGCACCGCTTCATTACTTTTTTCAATCTATTACTTCCTGCACAAGCACCACTAAATATATACATTTCCCATTAATAGCATCTATATGAGCTCAAGCATAAACTCCATATATATATATATATGCAAATTATTCTTAAATGCAATTATATGAGCTCAAACACATACAATATGCTAAGAAAAAAGCGCTTAAAATATAAGTTTTCTACAAAATCGTCAATGAAGTAGTAACATGGATGTAGGAGTAGGGATGGGCACGGGTCGGGTTGGGTTGGGTTTTTGGTCCACCCGCACCCGACCCGAAAATAAACACCCTAAACCCGCACCCGACCCGACAATATTCTTTAAAAAATTCGATCCGACCCGATCCAAAAATAAATATATTAAATCCGACCCCGACCCGACCCGAACTATATAAAATAAATTAATTTTAGGGACCTAATTGTAAAAAAATAATTTTAAGGGACCTAATTGTAAAAAATATATAATTTGAAGGACTAAATTATAAATAAAAATTCAATTTTAAGGACTTAATTATAAAAAATATATATAAAGAGGGGTATTATTATAAATATCCCTAAAAATTTAGGAGAAAATTACACTATTAGTCCCGAATCGGGTCGGGTCAGATATTTTCCACCCTAAACCCGAACCCGACCCAACCCGAGTATAGTTTTAACAAAAACTCGACCCGACCCGAATCCGATTTTTTCATTAAAAAATCCGACCCGATCAGGTCAGATCGGAACCCGTTAGACCTGAGTAAAATGCCCATCCCTATGTAAGAGTCCTCCTTGAAAAGGACTTGTAGTTGACGACATGAAGACTTCTTCATTTAATTTATTTAAAGCCTGATAAAATAAAAAATAACTTAAAAATTTAAGTGAAGTAACTCATAAATTATACCAAACTTTATAATATAATTTTGGGTCTAAATATTATAAAATAAATCTAAAGATAAGGATTTGCGATTAATATCGTAGGAAATTTTTCAACCTGCACAATCTTCACTAAAATGGTCCTATCTTGAACTCATGATGTTGGGTTGACACGTTTCAAAGTGCGTTGGAAAGCTAAGAGACTGACTCACAAATTTAAAACAGACTTTGTGGTCCAAATATGCCCATATCGCAATTAAAAAGTCAAAATAAGTCGACTGATTTCTGATCTTGTAATTAAACCTCTTCAAACATATATCAGTACTAAAATTTGTTTAAATTCATTAGTTGGTATGATTAATATTTAGTGATGTAGAAGATATGCATGTTCTACTGTCCACGTTCGGGGTGCGAAGATACCTCTTTAAAAATATCATCTTCATGGTTTGAACTCGCATCTTATTTTGAGAGTATAATATGCCTTATTAATGCATTCAACACTTATCAATGGATATTTATTTTTTAATAAACTTAATCCAAATTAATATATTTATTGAATCCCTCAACCTCAGGGTCCGGTCGTCTAAACAATAAACGTGCAATAATTAATAAAACATTTCCAGAAGTTTTACATTTTAATGCTAAAGCAACGGAATTATGATCTTAAGCAGGCAAATTACTTCCCCTACACAACTGTCTTCACTTGGATGGATTGAAACGCACTGTAATTTATATGGGTTGGAGCTAAATCTGACACCACCATTACCACATCTCCGGGTTTCAACATCCCTTTTCTTCTTATCAGCTCCATGGTCATTGTGATGTTTGCCTCCATCTCCTCATCCGACAGATCAACCAGGACGGGAATCACTCCCCATTGAAGATTCAGAGCCATACGGGTGCCGTTGTCGCCTGTGAATGCAAATATGGGAGGGTATGGCCGGTTGCGAGACAGCAGAGATGCCATTTGTCCATGCTTCGTGTACACAAATATGGCATCTACGCCAAGATTATTAGCTGCAGAGACCGAATGTGCACGATCAGAATCGGACATGACATGAAAGAAATCCTAGTTGTGCCTTGGAATGCAAACAAATCTATCTTTGTGAAGGCATAAAATGGCTAAAGTAATACCCATTTCCACAGCACAATTGCAGATCTGCTCTGCAATACGATCAGGCAATGACACTCCAAGTGGGCGCTGATGAAGAATACTTTGTCGATTTTCCTCCCGACTCCATAGTTCCATTCGACTACTAGCCATCTGCAAGACTGAAAGAGCCTTCTGCCCATACGGTCCAATAGCTGACTCACCAGATAACATTAAGGCGTCCGCATATTGCCGAACTGCTTCAGAAACATCTGCAACCTGAATACACACAGAATAATATATATATATATATTACAAAGAAATTTCACCTGAATACACATTAGAGTATGATATTACCTCAGCTCGTGTTGGGGTTGGGTATTCAACCATGGACTCGAGAAGTTGAGAAGCTACAATAACTGGCTTGTTAAGTTCTCGGCACACACGAGTTATTTCCTCTTGAACTGTTGGAATCTGTTCATAAGGGATTTCAACTCCAAGGTCACCTCGAGCCACCATGATTCCATCACAAGCCTCTACAATCTCTTCCAATCTCTGCAATGATTCCAAGCTCTCAATCTTTGCCAATACCCTTGTGGATCTGCACGACGGGAAAACAAAATTTACTACTTTTCTCATTCAACACAACACAAGGGAAAAGTAAATATACAGACCACAATGATCATCAAAACCGTTTACCTGGATGACCTCATGTATAGATAGTTCTTCAACTGCCTGACAGAATCAGCATCATTGATGAAAGAGAGGGCAATAAAGTCAACACCTTCGGAAACTCCGAACTCAATATCAGCCCAATCCTGTAGATTTGATGATATAGATACATGTTTAGGAGGAGCAGAAAGAATTGTATTGGCGTTTAGCTGGTTAAGTCCAATATTTGCAATCTGCATTTTGATATCCATGCAGTTTACATTGGCTAAATTAAAGTAAAGCATTATGTCCACACCAATTCAATGAGTCAAAAGCTACAAGACTATCTGCTAAAGAACATTCCCAAACCAAGCCGGCAAAGCAATAATAATGAATTGAACCTTTTTCGATAGAGTAGGAAGCTCAGAATTCCTTTCTACAAGCTTTCCATCTCTCCAAAAGCTAAACTTGGCACGGGGAAGAAATAGACCGGAGTCCGTACACTGACAACACAGATTGTTTCCAACTTTCTCAATTACTTCAAAGCTAGCCATTCCACCATCAATGACAAGTACATCACCCACTTCAATACCTGCCATCCACACAACATGTTGAGATAGAATTAATCTTAAATAAGAATCTCACCATCAATATTTGGATGAATTGATTCTTGGCACTAATCAAAACTACCTTCAGAAAAACCGTCATAGCTTGCTTGAACTGTAAATGGAGGGTGACCCTCAAGCTTCTGAGAAGTAAATAACCAGATGGAACCTTCCTGGTAAACCAACAAGGAATCAAAAGTTACTATTGCTCTTTCTCATAAATGGGCATTTTTACTGCAAAAGGACTCCAAATATTCATACTTTCTAATCATGTAAACTACATAAACCATGGAAAATAAAAGAAGGGAGAAAACAGGGTTACCTCTGCTTTGACAGAAGAAGGAGCACCATGATCGAGCACATGGATCTGACTACCTTCAGTGTCAATCATGATTGAAACACAGAAACCCTTTTCTTCATTCAACTTCTTGATCTTCTTAATCACATCAAGGTGCCAATTCCGGGTGTTATGGCACATATTAAGCCTGGCCACATTCATTCCACCCAATGCCAGCTTCTCCAAATCCTCCGGTGAACAGCAAGCCGGCCCTATGGTGCAAACAAGCTTTGTTTTCCTCATCCCCAGGAAGCCCTTTTCTCTCAACTCCCCCTCCGACACTGCATCGAAACCCGATCCTTCTTTTGCTTTCTTTACTTGCTCTAAACCACCAATCTGCTGCACTGTTGCTTTCACTACAACCCTAACCTTGCCCTTGACTTTACCTCCATTGCCAATGGCCCTCCGAGGTACAACCTTGGCTCCTGAAACTTCACTTCTCCGACCAAATTGTGTGACCCTGTTAGTTAAAAGACTACGACAAAGAAGTGAATCGCTGGTCACTACCGCCATGGCCTGAAATGACAAAAACCAAGATCACGGTGACTCCAAATTTCAGATGTTTTTTTTTTTTGGTTTTAGAGGTAAGCGGACTTTACAAAGGCGAATGTTTGAAAACAGGAAATGGTTTGTTTAATGAAAGAAACAAGATAAGATACGACAAATGAAAAAACAGTGAACTGTTGTTGCCTGTCGACGCATTAAATTATTTGAAAAAAAAGAGCGCCTGGCATTCACAGGAGAGGAGAACTCAACGGTCAACTACCAGGTGAAAGGGCGGTAGCAGCGTGACACGGGTCACTTTCCTGCAGAGAATGTTGTTGTAACCCCCTATTTTAATCTAGGGTTTTGAAATAAATTGAATTTGGCGAATTGGAAACTTTCCCCTCAAGTAAGATCATTTATGAAAAACTGTACCAAAACTATTATTCAATTATAATAGTTATCGTTTACTGTTTCGTTTTAAAACAAGCATGTTCAAAATAGTTATCAAATCCAAATAGTAATAAATGTCCAAAGTCCACGTTTACAACCAAATACTGAAAATACTTAAATCATTTAATAAGTCTGAAACGAAACATACTGAGAAAAATATCAAATACTGATCGTACGTAGTCCTCCAAGTACCGAAACCTAAGTCTGGAAATCTGAAACAGATACTAAGGGGGAGTCAGCTAAAAAGCTCAGTGTGTCTCTAAAGTGCAACTGAAAACAAAACAAAACTGTATTTTATTTTCTGATAAAAACTTTTCTGAAAACACAACAATAACCGGATCACAATGATATGATGTCTGATGCACATGAATCATAATACCCATCTCCGATACACCGAAAAGTAAGGTTCCCCAGAACCTACTTTCTCCATCGTCACCATCCGAAGTGGAACTCAGCCCGAAGGGTGGAACCACTAATCCGAAGCGGAATTCAGCCCGAAGGGTGAAACCACTGATCCGAAGCGAAGTTCAACCCGAAGGATGAAGTCGCTGAGCTTCCTCCGTACAATATCCCAACCCAATGATATGACATGTAATCCGATTTCAGAGTCCGAATGCAATCTTGTTAAATAACTAAGATGCATGTACATAATAATCCGATTCCGATATGTGTTACATAACATGATTATAGCATCCGAGTATACAATATTTATCAGATAACCGAGCAGAATAACATACAAAATATTTTTAAATCAACCGAGCAGGATATCACAAAACTTTTCTCAATACAGATCACGAAATCAGGTAACACATAAATGTAGCACAGACAGAGAACACACCTTAGGCAGCTAAATAGTCAACGTCGATAGTGACGTCTCCCACGCTCAGCTCTAGCGGAAGGTCGGACAGAATCAGTTCCTAAAAATACAGGACACTATGTAAGATTTCCTACTATGCCATATCCGAATAATTTACTTAATAAATATCTTACTATCAGATCTCGAAGATTGTGCCACCGGAGGTCTGCCTGGCGGTGGAGGAGGTAAAATCTCAGGGTCAGAGTCCACGTCACCTGAACACGAGATTATCCGAGTCAAATTCCGATTAAACACTTTACTGAAAATCTGAGCTCAATATATAAAATTGCTCCAAAACAGTACTTCGGGTTCGAATTTGCAAAAACGGACAGCGCCAATGGAACCGGAACGTCGAAAAACATAAAAGGGGCTCGGTCGAAAAAGTTGACCAAAAGTCAACGCTGACGTCATCACTGACGTCAGCATGACATCATCGCTGACGTCAGCATGACGTCAGCATCTTATCATCCAACCAGAACTGAACCGGTTCGGCCCAGCTCAGCCGGTTCATCCCAGACCGGTTCAGACCCAAATCCCTAATATCCAACCGAACCCTAACCCTAACACCCCCCTCTCCGACGGCGCACCGACTACACCAGCACGTCCCCGCGAACACACGGTGGCCACGGCTCGACAGGCCGGCGACGGCGCACCCGAAGCCCAACCGTAACCAACATCATCCACGGCGGTCGGCATACCGACAACGGTAGCGATTCCGAAGCCCAACCGACACAACCACAACACTTACCCAACCGAGACGACAACGGCGTTCACAAAGGACGACGGCAGCGGCGAAAGTTTCCGAAGGAAACTCAAACATTTCCGATGGCAATGGTGCTCACAGAGGGCGGCGGCGGCGGCGATTAGGGCGAGTGGCGGTCGCGGTTCGATCGGGAAGGGGGCGGTGGTCACTCTGACGGTGGCGGTGAAGATCACGGCGTGGCGGTGGTGATCGGACGGCGGTCGAACTTAGTTAGGGTTGAGGAAAATAGATGAAGGGTGTTTATCCCACATCGATAAAAACTGATCTACTTTTAATCAGATCTGATAGTGGGAGTGGTTAGGATATTTTCATTATTTAATTATTTTCTCATTTTCGGATCTAAATAAGATTCAAATGGGGTGATTCTAGACCAAGAGCTTACCTAGCTCAATTGTCTGGGCACCTAGCTGAAAATGCATGAGGTTGTGGGTTCGATTCCCACAACCCTCAATCCATCCTTTAATTTTTTTCTTTCATCTTTTTCATATTAAAATTAGGGGTATTACAATTCTCCCCTCCTAAAAAGAAATTTCGTCCTCGAAATTTACCTGGAGTAAACAAATGCGGATACTGAGCTTTGATGACATCTTTGGGCTCCCAAGTAGCCTCGTCATGACTGCGACCACTCCACAAGACTTTGACCATCTTAATGGTCTTCCTTCTGAGAACTTTCTTATCCTGAGCAAGAATTTCAATAGGCTCCTCCTCAAAGCGCAGATCAGGACGAATCTCTTCCACAGGTAAAACATGAGACGAATTTCAACATGGAAAACATCATGAATACGCTGAAGTTCTGGTGGTAATTCGAGTTGATAAGCAACAGGTCCAACTCGACGAAGAATCCGATAAGGACCAATATAACGAGGACTCAATTTGCCCTTCCGACCAAACCGAAGTACCTTCCTCCACGGAGATACTTTCAGGAAAATCTCATCACCAACCTCAAACTCAAGATTTCGACGTTTCAAGTCGGCGTAATATTTTTGTCTATCAAAAGCAACTTTAAGCCGGTCTCGAATCAATCTGACTGTCTGTTCAGCCTCCCGGGCTAGGTTCGGTCCTAACAATCTATGTTCATTAAGTTCAGTCCACCCAATCGGTGACCTACACTTACGCCCATACAGAGCCTCATACGGTGCCATTTTGATACTGGACTGGTAACTGTTATTATATGCAAACTCTGCAAGCGGCAAGAAATCCTCCCAACTACCACTATAATCCAGAACACAACCTCTTAACATGTCTTCGAAATTTATCAGAGTTGGGGAAAAGCAGAAACTACTCTTTCATCCATTCTTGTATTGAAACTTACCCAATAGAGTACCAATGTTTCTCGGGACTCGCAAACAATCACGGATCAATCTGGGAGTGTCCTTAGTCGCTCATCTATTCTTTAAACGCAATGTCATACTATCATACAACTCATACGAACTAATCATATTACGGTATTTGAATGCATACAGAACTTTGTATGAAGCCAAACGAACACTTGTCTTGCAGCTTTCATTATATGCGGTCTCAGTCAGGGATGCGAAACCTTTCCAACAATCATAGAAATAATCATACCTCCTAGAAACATCTCTTCTAGGATATGAGGTAATCTATCCAGTCAACCATCAATTTACGGATGAAAATCTGTACCTGAAATCCAAGCAAGTAATCCAAGCTTCCAATAGAGCCTTCCAAAGTTAAGACGTAACACTGAATTTCAGTCAATGATGATATCTATGACTATACACCATGCCATATTTCCAGTGAATTCTTCCTCCAAGCCAATCCGACATAACCAAAGTTTTGAATGATTTGCACTTACCTCAACGTAAAGGCCATACAATTGTTTTCTTTATGTTTAACGGAGTAACTACCGAGTTTACTCTTTCGTTGGGTTCATAGTCACCTCTCTCTTAGATTCATACTGTATTTATAAATTTTTTTTTTCCAGGATATTTTCGAGCATATCATTATCACCGAGCTAAATTACATGCAGTCTTATATCAGTGACCTCATATGATCAAACATTTAGTCTTAACCTGATTCAGATCTTTCAATTCCACATGCATAGACCATCTCAAGTTCTCTATCCAGATTCAAATTCATTAAGCTAATCCAATTTATTGACAAACATTACCGATATTCCTTCCCAGTATAGATCAAGCTATTATGGACAGAAGGGTTAGATGCACTTATTTCAGAAAAAGAAATAATCACAGTCATAATCCTTAAGAAGTTCCAACCAGCGACGTTATCTCAGATTCAACTCTTTCTGCGTAAGGAGGTATTTTTGACTCTTGTGATCGGTGAAGATATATCACTTCTCTCCGTAGAGATAGTGTCTCCGTAGAGGTAGTTGTAACCAAAACCATTCGAACTAACATATCCCAACCTTGCATTACTAACCAACTCTTTGAATATATTCTGCTGTATCGTATATCTGAACGATTGCTTTCATATTTCACCATCGGACTTGCCGCGAAGTAGTCAAATTTATATTCTGTGCGGAAAAACTTCCATCCTCATATTAATATCACGAGAGATTGATAAACCAGAGTCATGCTTCACCCTTGAGGGCATTTCAGTCATTTCCAACTTTATTGACATTTTTAAAAATTTTATCATAGATAATTTACTTATTCCAATCATGGGGGTATTTTGGTCATTTTGATATTCAAGATATCCATCATTACTGTCAATTGGACCATTTGTAGAATTTCAATCATTTAAGTACTCATGGGTGTTTCAGCCATCTTAGAAATTTTGGTATCTCCAACCATTTCATTCATTTCAGAACTCAATGTTTTATCCATCCTTCCAGTTAATTCGCAAGCCTCGGTGTCTGAGGATACTTCAGCCCTTTTTATCAATACGATCATTCCGAATGACAGTATTTCCAATACTTTTAGTCATTACGATCAATTCAGTATTTGAGCCACTTGATTAATTCAGAGGTACGAGTAGTTTCCCGTAAATCTATACTTGGAGATTCATTCCAAATTCAAGGAAACCTAACACCTTACAATTTCGAAGGTTTAAAAATTGTTACCATTTTTTTTTCCAAGTAGATCGAGGTTTTTAGATGAATCGATTTGTTTTACCATATCTAGTGCAAATTCCTATGTTGCTTCCAAATCCAAGGGTATTTTAGTCATTCTCATACCATAAAGCATTTTCGTAATTTCATATCAAAATATTTTTAGTATTGATCATTTGACACTGATGATCAAATTTGGAGATTAGCTGCCTTATTACTTAGTTAATTGAACTCCAGGTCCTTACATTTGTTAACTCCCTCGGTCGAGCATTTCGATCATATCTAGGTTATCATACTCAATTTCATATCTGGTTTGACTTGAGCAGGACTAACAGCACTCTTCATCATATTCATGCATGCATTAACCGAATATCTACATGTTCATAAAGCATACTAGAGGTAGTAGTGTATTACCTTTAATACTTGTTATATCAGTTGACCATGATACTCCGTTCGATCACTCTCGAACCCAATTGCGACATCCTCAACATCCCGAATACAAGGAACTTTGAATACCTTCAATCGCGCAAATTCCAATTTCAGTCCTTATTCACATTGCCATAGAGACAGGAGCTGTACCCGGATATACATCTATGCCAAACTCAACCTCGTCACGTTTTGGCGGTACCCCTGGCAATTCCTCCGAAAAACATCTAGAAAAATTCCTAACCACCCGAATCTTATCCAACCAGAATCTGACTACCTCGAGTCAAAAATATAAGCAAGATAGGCAATAGCTCCATGTCGAATCATATTTTCTACTTTGAGAGCCGAACAACATTGGACAAGTAATCTCTACGCTCTCCCACCATAATCACCTCGTACCCATCTGAGGTTTTCAGAGTCGCCCTTTTCTTTTCCCAATCCAAACGGATTCGATGAGCGGATAACCAATCCATTACAAGAATAAGGTCGAACGCTTTGAAGGGTAACTCCATCAAATCAACGAAGAATATTTTTCCCTTGAATTTCAAAAGGGCAATTCTTGTACATCTTAGAAATCTTGACATGATCACCCACTCGGAGCATGTCTACCTTTACTAGCAGTACTAGAAGCAACTGACCTGAACTGCCTTCTACCTCGGTGAGGTGTCTGAATTGATGCATAACTCTGAACGGATGAACCAGTAGCTGAACGTGGACAATTCTTTAAGTAGTGATCATGAGAACCACATCTGAGACACGTTCTGTTCATCAACCTGCATTCCTCGTTACACTTTTTGTTGCAAAAAAAATCACATACAAAAATAGGCTGATAGACTTTTAAACTACCCTGCCTGCCACACAGAACTGTCGATACTGCAAGTCTTACATTCTGATACTCTGAGGAACAAACTCTTCCTAGGTCTCTTTCCCAACGAGCTGACAAAACTTTGTTGTACAAATGTGTCTGGTTGCTTTCCGACTTGATCAAATTCTGAAGTTTCTTTTTTTTTTCATTTGTGAAATTTATCCTCAGAGAAGTTTTAACTCGATCAACCAAGTCGCTGAATACTTTAATATGATGTGTTGCAACATCTCTTTGAATCAGTAGTCGAAATTCCTTAAAAAAAATCTTACTTATCTTTCTTAGTCCCAACTAACTCAAGAGCATACTTGACCAACCTCTGAAACTTTATCTCATAAACATTCACTGTCTTGCTATTCTGTTTCAAATTTATAAAATAATCTTAACACTTCGATACGAGCTCGGCTCCTACATATCGGTCAGTGTTTTCAATATCTAGTGAGTTATCACTTCCGATCTGATATCCTCCTAACGAATGGTTCTCATCAACATGTAACTTATTCTGAATTTCTGCTTGGCCAACAGAAGGCGAGTGACCACTACCAGAAGTAGTAGTACGGCCTCGGTCACGACATCAAACAAACAATAGATTAAAACTCCTACACGGTGGCATAATAGTCTATCTACAAAGAAGAGTCCAAAAGTCAACATTGGTACTTGGAGACTTTAATTAAAACATATATATATATATTTTAAAAAAAAAAATCCGAACATTTATCTGAAAATCTCATAATTTCCGAAAACATTTATGATGCTGAATTTTTTTTTTTTTTTTTTTGAAAACTTTAAAATCAATTTTCATTGAGCCTCACAGGCCGAGGGGTGTAACCTAGGCTCTGATACCACTAAATGTAACCCCCTATTTTAATCTAGGGTTTTGAAATAAATTGAATTTGGCGAATTGGAAACTTTCTCCTCAAGTAAGATCATTTATGAAAAACTGTACCAAAACTATTATTCAATTATAATAGTTATCGTTTACTGTTTCGTTTTAAAACAAGCATGTTCAAAATAGTTATCAAATCCAAATAGTAATAAATGTCCAAAGTCCACGTTTACAACCAAATACTGAAAATACTTAAATCATTTAATAAGTCTGAAACGAAACATACTGAGAAAAATATCAAATACTGATCGTACGTAGTCCTCCAAGTACCGAAACCTAAGTCTGGAAATCTGAAACAGATACTAAGGGGGAGTCAGCTAAAAAGCTCAGTGTGTCTCTAAAGTGCAACTGAAAACAAAACAAAACTGTATTTTATTTTCTGATAAAAACTTTTCTGAAAACACAACAATAACCGGATCACAATGATATGATGTCTGATGCACATGAATCATAATACCCATCTCCGATACACCGAAAAGTAAGGTTCCCCAGAACCTACTTTCTCCATCGTCACCATCCGAAGTGGAACTCAGCCCGAAGGGTGGAACCACTAATCCGAAGCGGAATTCAGCCCGAAGGGTGAAACCACTGATCCGAAGCGAAGTTCAACCCGAAGGATGAAGTCGCTGAGCTTCCTCCGTACAATATCCCAACCCAATGATATGACATGTAATCCGATTTCAGAGTCCGAATGCAATCTTGTTAAATAACTAAGATGCATGTACATAATAATCCGATTCCGATATGTGTTACATAACATGATTATAGCATCCGAGTATACAATATTTATCAGATAACCGAGCAGAATAACATACAAAATATTTTTAAATCAACCGAGCAGGATATCACAAAACTTTTCTCAATACAGATCACGAAATCAGGTAACACATAAATGTAGCACAGACAGAGAACACACCTTAGGCAGCTAAATAGTCAACGTCGATAGTGACGTCTCCCACGCTCAGCTCTAGCGGAAGGTCGGACAGAATCAGTTCCTAAAAATACAGGACACTATGTAAGATTTCCTACTATGCCATATCCGAATAATTTACTTAATAAATATCTTACTATCAGATCTCGAAGATTGTGCCACCGGAGGTCTGCCTGGCGGTGGAGGAGGTAAAATCTCAGGGTCAGAGTCCACGTCACCTGAACACGAGATTATCCGAGTCAAATTCCGATTAAACACTTTACTGAAAATCTGAGCTCAATATATAAAATTGCTCCAAAACAGTACTTCGGGTTCGAATTTGCAAAAACGGACAGCGCCAATGGAACCGGAACGTCGAAAAACATAAAAGGGGCTCGGTCGAAAAAGTTGACCAAAAGTCAACGCTGACGTCAGCATGACATCATCGCTGACGTCATCGCTGACGTCAGCATGACATCATCGCTGACGTCAGCATGACGTCAGCATCTTATCATCCAACCAGAACTGAACCGGTTCGGCCCAGCTCAGCCGGTTCATCCCAGACCGGTTCAGACCCAAATCCCTAATATCCAACCGAACCCTAACCCTAACACCCCCCTCTCCGGCGGCGCACCGACTACACCAGCACGTCCCCGCGAACACACGGTGGCCACGGCTCGACAGGCCGGCGACGGCGCACCCGAAGCCCAACCGTAACCAACATCATCCACGGCGGTCGGCATACCGACAACGGTAGCGATTCCGAAGCCCAACCGACACAACCACAACACTTACCCAACCGAGACGACAACGGCGTTCACAAAGGACGACGGCAGCGGTGAAAGTTTCCGAAGGAAACTCAAACATTTCCGATGGCAATGGTGCTCACAGAGGGCGGCGGCGGCGGCGATTAGGGCGAGTGGCGGTCGCGGTTCGATCGGGAAGGGGGCGGTGGTCACTCTGACGGTGGCGGTGAAGATCACGGCGTGGCGGTGGTGATCGGACGGCGGTCGAACTTAGTTAGGGTTGAGGAAAATAGATGAAGGGTGTTTATCCCACATCGATAAAAACTGATCTACTTTTAATCAGATCTGATAGTGGGAGTGGTTAGGATATTTTCATTATTTAATTATTTTCTCATTTTCGGATCTAAATAAGATTCAAATGGGGTGATTCTAGACTAAGAGCTTACCTAGCTCAATTGTCTGGGCACCTAGCTGAAAATGCATGAGGTTGTGGGTTCGATTCCCACAACCCTCAATCCATCCTTTAATTTTTTTCTTTCATCTTTTTCATATTAAAATTAGGGGTATTACAGTTGTCGTCAAGTGGTTCAGTGAAGCTGTTGAAGCATCGGGCTTTGCTGAGCAGCTCGGTTTAGATCTGTATTACCAAATGGGTTTGAGCTCATTCGGTTTGATTGAAAATCGATTTGGGTACATTTCGGTTCAACTAAAATTTGAGTTGGTTTCAATTCAGTTCATTTTATTTTAAGTTTCAGATCAAATTTAAATCATCATATTCAGGTTGATATTAGGTCTCGAGTCAGATAAATCGGTTCAAGTTTGCCCGGTCTAGTCTTGCTGTGGTATATGAACAAAGCACATGGCCGACTGTTTCCACCTCATTTTGGCAAATCGGACATACATTAACTGTGGTCAGGTGTCTTTTTGCATGTTCCTTATTTGTTAGCAACTTTTCATGCATGGCTAACAAAACAGAGACGCGAATACACCGAGGAACTTTCAGCTTCTAGATGAAGGACCAGTCGAAAGATTGCGACTCTTGCAACGCAGATTGAATTGCCACATATGTTGACCGCGTACCGAAATTCTGAGAATTCTCCCATCGCCAAGCATGGTCGATCATTAACTTCCATAAAACCAGAATCATCCGCAAGGTAATTCCTAGTATCCGACAAAACATTTGAAGAGAAGAATATACGAGTTTTCGCCATACTGACACGATGCCTTGAACACTCACAAAACTGTTGTAAAATTCATTGCATTTCTTGCAATGGTCCTGGTGATGCTTCAGCAAACAGTACTAGATCATCCGCAAAGAAGATATGAGAAATACCTGGACCATGACGACTTAAGTGAACTTGATGCCATTCACCTGACACCAGTGCTACATCAATAGATTGAGATAGTCTCTCCATACACAAATGAACAGAAAAGGCGAGAGTAAGTCCCCTTGTTGTATTCCTCATGATGGTCGAAAAACATCTGTTAATTCTCCATTCTATAAAATCGACGTAGATGCTTAGCTAACACAACACATAATGGCTCAAATTAACTCACCGGGAACACCTACACCTACCAATGTGTCTTCGATAAAGGCTCATTCCAAGCAATCATACGCTTTCTATAGATCAACCTTAGTTTCCATCTAACCCGTGCTACCAGCATTCTTGCGCATAGAATGAATGATCTCCTATGCCAGAAATATATTGTCTGTAATACACCTCTCGGGCACAAAACTAGACTAGTTCTGTGATATACGATATACATACATATTTCTCTAATATGAAAGACACTTTTGAAAAGTGATCTTAGGGCCAGAAAAAGTCTAGTGTTTGACATTGTTTATATGGTGAAAAAGTGCTTCCCCACCACAAAAGCATTACCAAACCTAAGATCAAAAGAAATGTAGAAAAAAGGTTGATCCATCATTGCTTCTGATTGTAGAAGCATTTCACAAAGTACTCCTAATAATTACTATGATTTTGAGAGGACTGGTTTGCTCTTTGATTTTTCTGTTGCAACTTGCAAATATGACATACGTACGGCAGTAATCATGAAGTAAAATACTGATATTACCGCCAAAACACAGGCAGAAGAGAATAGAATGCCATTGCATGTGCCAGAAACCAGAAACTTGTAGATCACGCAAAGTTGGAACTTTGATACCTGTGACTGAGGTTACTGTTGAAGAAAATCTTTAAAGAAAAACTGGAAACCGGAAATACAAGCAAGCATTCCAATGAAAATATTAACAACTCTATCAACCAAAAGAGATGCACTCCAATTCCTTCCAACAACGTACACTATATGTTCCCTTCAAAGAACACGTCATTTTTTTTCTCTTTTTCGATCATTATAGCTTAGATTGATGTTGCATAACTTTGGCAGCCGAATATACAATCCTGGCGTCACCTGCAGGATGGAATGGCCATTTACTTCCATATTCATATAAATATCTAAGTTACCGATTAAGCTTAAACAATACCCGAAGTAGTAATGATGTAAAATCGAAGATACCTGTAATCGTCTCCAAACCAAACTGAGAAGGTACATTGCTGTCCACCTCAACCGAAGCTTTGGCTGCAGCAATACCAATTGCTACACTCTGCATCACATCTAAACCTGCAGAAAGGGATGCAAGCATTCCACCAACTAGGCAATCACCGGCTCCTGTAAGCCTTACTACTGAGGCAGAGAGTGCAGGAAAATGCACAGCTAAGAAATTTGGGCTTCTCTCAAGAACCTTAGAATCAGAGCACCAATTTGAAGAACTGCTTGATGTCATAGTTTCAAATAACTGCTGACCAAATCCATGTCGCTGTGACTTTCCCAAACTAATTCTACAGGAGTTTGGTTCCCCTTTAGTGCATAAAATTACACCATTTGAACCAATAGTCAAAACAAGAACTTTGATGCCTTTCTGAAGCAAAAGCCAGATTGCTGGTTTTAGCATCTGGAACAAAGTATCCGTAGAACATTTATTCTTTTCAATTGGAGGAAATATGTTTCCAGAAGATAAAGCATTTGCCATTGCGATTAGTTCATCTTCATTAGGTGAAGCAAAAGTTATCTGCAGAAAAACTCCTGATTAGTGACCAAGAGATCACAAGAGAGTGATGACTGCAAGGAAAGCACGCAACTGTAACTTACACAACGATTAATATACAACTGCACAAAATGAGTGCACTTACATACTTCACGACCGGAGCAATTCTTTTGGATTTTGCAATCGATACGGGCTCAAACCACACTGGGACGTTTGACTCTGCTGCTACTGCAGAAAAAAGCCAAATGAAAAGAGTGATAAATAGCCCAGAGGGGGAGAAAATCTAAAGTGATGCTTTAAAAGTACGTCGGCAAGAAGCTTCTAAAGCAGGAGGACTCAAATTCGCATCAACCATCAATATAGGAGAAGAACGTATCACATGCTTAAATTGTTGAAACCACTCAGGTGTAAGAAACTTTTCCTGCATTAAGTCAAAACACACAGAGACCTTTAAGATTTGGGTACAAGTTACTGCTTTTAGTCATGTATAAAACAAACTTCTTCAAACACAACTTACAACAGCTTCCACACTGGCAACACCAGCCGCCACCTCCCCAGTAACATCAAGTATATGACAGACAGTGGGAGTCTTAATATCCTGTTGCCTCCTAATGCCTGCTTGTAAACCAAAACCAAATGAAGAATATGCCTCAAACACAAACCTTAAAATTGTAAGATGCCATCATAAATGAAGAACCAATGAGTTTCAATAGGAAAGCTGACCTTGGGTGGATAGATTTGCAGATTTCCAATGCTCCATCAACATGGTTCCTAGTGAAAAAGAAGAGGAAAAACTAGTGTCAAGTAAATGGTGGAGGGAATAGGCCAAATATGATGGTTAAAACATATGGTTTGATGCAAATGACCTGGCATGTCAAATCCCAAAACACTAATGAGAAAAGGGTCAGCTCCAAGCTTCCCCATGCATTCAGCTATGTTCCTTGCCACACCTCCTTGTACATAATGTACCTAAACAAACTATTCCTTAGTTTAATAACTCAACAAGGAGAAAATTGGGGGAGGAGAGATGGTAGAGAGACCTGGCCGGGACAAGTGGTCCTTGGATGTGGGGGAATTGAACAAGTGGCTTGAATGTCCAAAACCATCGCCCCTATGACTACCGGGACTGCCTTTGCCTTTGCCTCTCCATCTTTCCCTTGCTTCATTCTGTCTCCCCTTACTTTTCAGCACCGTTGACGTCTAAAATGCTTGTTGGGATTCCAGAAAAGGAAAAATCATTAGGGCTTCAGGCTCAACAGTGAACCCAACTTGCAAATTTTGGGTCTTTCCAATTCCAACCCATACAAGGCTTCAGGCCAAGGCGAAGTAAATTCCAGAATAAATGAGTTTTCAACTCTTCAAGTTTTTTTCTTTTACCAAAAGTAAACATTTACTTTAGCATAAATTATACAAATTTTCAATTTGTACACCAAACTTTTGGAAATTTGATTTTTTCAGTCATTGCAATGTTTTTTTAATAATTCTAAGGTAGTTAAGAGTAGAGATGGCAAACGGGTTATTTGGGTCGGGTTCGGTTCTAGTCAGGTCATTCGGTTCGGATTATGTTCGATTTTAACTACATTCGGTTTCGGTTCAGTTTGGGTCAAGTCTGGCCTAGTTTGATTTTAATTCGGGTTTATAATGATTCGGGTCGGGTATCGGGTCGAGTCGGCTCACATTGGTTCGGTTGCTTTTTAGGTAGATTGGTATCGGGTCGGGTATTTTCGGGTCGATTGATTTCAGGTTGGGGCACATTGGTTCGGTTGCTTTTTAGGTAGATTGGTATCGGGTTGGGTCGAGAACGATGAAGGGAAAATGGGAAATTTGCTCCTACTGGGTCTAGAACCCACATTCTAGGGGAGTGGGAGGTTAACGAAAATTTGTATAATTACACACTTAGTCCATGTTACTTACATATTATATCAATTTGGTCATAATTTTAATTTAATTCAAATAATTTAATCATTTAATCATATGATGACACATATCATCACCTTATTGGAGAAATTTAAACTAATTTAATTTAATAAGTTTATTTTCCACCAATCAGATAGTGACATGTGTCACCTAGTGGCGGATGCACGTTAAAGGTTAGGTGGGCCTGTGCCTATCCTGAACTTTTCAAAGTTTACATATTTGGCTTTAATTTTCGTAATTTTTATAAACTAGTCCTTAAATTTTATGACTTGTGCCCACCCTAAAATTTTGAGATTTTTATGATTTGTGCCCACACTCAAAAATATTTTGATGTGTGCCCACCCTCAAAAAAATTCTGAATCTGCCACTGGTGTCACCACTAGGGATGGCAATTTGACCTGGACCCGACGGGTCCCGACCCTATAGGGGACGATTTTTTTTTTTAATTTCGGGTTTAGGGCGGGGCGGGTTTAGAAAGAAACAGCCGGTGCGGGAAGGGTTAGGGGTGAAAATTCCCCAACCTTACCCGACCCAACATATTTATATATTATATTTAATATTTTTATTATTTTTTTTCTGGAAAAGGTCGAGTTTAGTCGAGTTTTTTATTAAAATTTTAGGGACAAATCGAGATCGAGTTATGATTTTATTAGGTCGGGACAGGGATAAAATGACAAAATTTAACAATATGGGAATTGAACCCACATTAGCGGGATAGAAAGCAAGCACTCAAACCAATTGAGTATTACGTTATTTTTTCAATTAAATTAAAATCATTATCAATTTAATATAATATATAAATAACATGAACTAAATATATAATTATACAAATTTTCGTTAACTCGTCTCATTTCTCGCTAGATTTTAAGGATTCGACTGTTTGATAGACGAGTCTTTTAGTTCGGTGTTTAAGATAAGAACAACCACATGATTACGTGGTCTAACTTTTTTAATTCAAGGACAAATTTCGAAACTTATCTCTTTTAGCTGCACATTAGACATACTGCACATTAGTCTCGCCCAATGAACTTCCTGATCCAAATGGTTGTACTTTGAGTGAGCAATACAATCTTTTTTGAGTAAGAAAACTTGATGGATGAACAAAAAAATTCAGGGGAGATTTGTGAGTTCCTTAAAACAAGGAGGGGAGTATTTCCATTTTGAAATGAAAAAGAAAGACTGTGAGCAAAGTAAAAGCCCAGTTAGAAAACGTTGGGACTCTCTATTAAAGATAGGGGGAAAGGAAGGATTGAGAGAATGCAAAACAAGGAATTTCCTTTCCCCTTAAATTATATGCCTTTTTCCTCTGATTGGGTTTCCTCTTGTTTTTCCAAAGATTAATGGATTTCAACAAGGAATCACAAATTTTGTGTAGCTGGTCTGCTCAAGTACGTGTTGTTTGTTTCTTCTGCTTTTGATGTATTCAGCACTTTGAACTGTGATCCGACATATCAATTGTTTGATTGCACATTTGTGTTATTGTTTAACAAATACTTTTGATGTGCTGAAGTGAATTCCATTATGTCCTTTATTTTTCTTGAATCGAATCAGATGTTCATCTCGGGTTTAAGGTTTTGTGCAGATCGAAAATCGTCTACTTCAATTATTGTGGCATCTCATACATGTTACTATCGACTTATGCCACTTTCCCTTGCGTATTGCTAATGTGCTTGAAAGCTATCTTATTTCTTGGGGACTACTTGGGAGATACAAATCTTTCCATGTAACCAAGCTCCGCTATCTGGCTATAGTGGTAGATAGTGAAGAAGCTTATCGAACTTCGAAAATTATCAAGCTTTTGCAATGGCTGGAAGCTATTGGTATCAAACATGTTTGCCTTTATGATTACGAAGGTAGAAGGTCTCCGTTCTCACTGTCGCTAGTTTAATCAAGTGAAGACACATTCGCGGTTTTTATGTTTATGTAATAATGTTTTTGTAACGTTTTGTTCTAGGAGTACTGAAGAAATTGAAGGACTTCATCTTGGAAAAGTTGGATGGTACAATACTGTTTTGGGTACTATCTCTTTGCATATGGTTGAATTAGTCTGTATGTAGTTAACCATGACTTGTTAACATAGTTTACTCATATATCGGCTAAATGACCAATCAGTTGCACCAAAAACAAATTTTCATGTTATGTTGCAGGAAAATGATCTTTGATGTTTGAAGGTTCTTTATGATACTACGAAACCGAAATGTTGGTCTCATTCTTGAATGCCTTTGTACTCGTTGAACTTTTCGTAGGTTTCCTTCCGAGGGAAAAGTTTACTTCTAGGAGCTATTCTTTATACCTTACGTTTGCTTAGCTCCAAAACTGTGTGAAGCTATTGATTATTTCTTTTACGTGCATTGGTATGAATAGAATGTTACCAAAGTTGCTGAACTACTGGCAACCTTGGATCTGTGTTATGCAGGATGCTCATGAAAATGATGTGCTATCAGATTCAGACCAACAACATATGACTCTGGAGTTTGTGTCATTTTCTGACGGGAAAGAAGCTGTGGTCAAGGCAGCCAATGTACTTTTCATGAAGTACTCAACATCAGGTGCCACTGACCAAAATCAGAAAGACAAAATATTCACTGAATCTCAAATGAGCAACACACTCAAAACAGTTGGTTTGTGTTTCTTGTCTGATCAACTTGGTGAATTTTAGATGTTATAATTAGTTGTATTCACCATATGTTTGTTTGACCTCTGGGAGTTGATCTTCTTTCATGTTAGGGAGCGGAGGGCCGGAACCGGATCTTTTATTGGTATATGGACCTGCCAGGTGTCACTTAGGTTTCCCTGCCTGGAGGATTCCATACACTGAGATTGTGTGAGTAGTCTTTGAAGTACTTCGTTTTATCGGCATGATGAGGCGTCTGGAAGTATTCGTAAACCTATTTTTAGTCTTATCTGGAGTGCTGCTGTGGTGTTTGCATGGGTTGTAGTGTGTTAAGAGATATGGCTACAGTCATTTAAGAACTTTAGACCCTTATTTCCCCAAATAAATCTGCTAGTCTCTTCTTTGTACACAGACATATGGGACCCTTGAAGTCCATGAATTATGGGTCGCTAGTTAAGGCTATTTACAAATTCACAATGGTGCAGCGGAACTATGGTAAGTTGTATTCCTTTGACTTACACTGCTGTTTTTGTAAGCACTGATCTAGGTTTTCATGTTTCAACAGGTAGATGAAGTGGTGCACCAAGGTCGTTTTCTACTACGAGCAGATAGCCAAATCAAGTGATTCAAAACAGGGTTTCAGTTTGAGTGATTAGATATTCAAGTATTTGAAAAACATTTACCCTTACTGAGCACTTTTCTTAGTAAATTTGTGAACTCGATTGCGAACAGGATTTACTATTGCCATTTATTATGATAGTAAGCTCTAGAATAGAAAGGGTGGTAATAAATTGCAGCATATCAGTGAATGACTTCATGACAATCTGAGCTCCAATACTCAGTTTCCAAGACACTGTCAATTGAGTATACATATTTTTATCTCGAGTGTGTGCCGTCTATGTACATGTATGAGATGATATGAATATGCACATATTTTGAATATGAAACTTTGATCTATAAAATTATGATTTTTGGTACATGGCAACTATTTGCTTCTCAGAAGTCCTATCCATGTAGCTTTACACCATTGAAGAAGAAGAATCAAATAGATCAACAGTTTATTTCAGGTATGGTTTGTCAGAATGATAGCAGATATAGCTTATTCATACAGCAAATAAGCAAATAAAGGTGCTTTTGAAGAGACAACATGGGGATCTGCAAAAAAAAGTCTGTGAAGGCTTTTACTTGGTCTTTAAGATGTCATAGAATGAAGCAGGCTTCTTCCTGGATTTGGCACAAAGTTCCTGGAAACATGAGACGTTTGCTTTATAATTAGTTTCAATATAAAGTTCAGGGCATTCTCTTTCAACGAATATAAACTTGTTTACACCTCGATTGCAGACGCCAAACGTAGAATTGTAGCTTCACCCCATGGACGGCCTATTAGTTGTAAACCTATGGGAAGTCCTTGTTTGTCATAACCAACCTGTAATCAGCATAAGAGGAAAGAAAATGAGCCAAGAGCCTCATGTTTCACTACAACAGTTTAAGTATACCTTGCGGTAGAACATGATAAAATCCACCCTTTTAGCCGGTTTATGTTTCCAGTTCATCGGGAACACAAAAT
This sequence comes from Hibiscus trionum, assembly GCA_030270665.1. Classification (NCBI taxonomy): domain Eukaryota; kingdom Viridiplantae; phylum Streptophyta; class Magnoliopsida; order Malvales; family Malvaceae; genus Hibiscus; species Hibiscus trionum. The sequence goes on from BSYR01000016.1 coordinate 7,555,382, forward strand.
TTAACAAGTTCGAAGGAAAGACACCCACGCTATAGTTCTGCCAGGGTGGCTTGACCTTGATTCAACTACAGCTTGTCTTTCTCCCTTTCTTAAATGTTTTGCTAGTTTTGGTCCTTTCTACCCCCTTTCTTCTGGAAAATATCATTTTTCACTTTTCCGTTTTCCCGATCAAAGTTACAGCTGCTATGCAGCAAGGCATAACCGAATCCAATAAAATGTAAGATTGATTTTGGGGCCTCAAGTAAGAAGTTTGGCTCAGTCACTGAACTTTCAAATCCAAGAGGCCAAGACCCTTTTCAAACATTCCTTTGCTCAAGAAATGTAAAGGAAACCTTTCCTGGATCCTTGACTCAAAATATGTAAAGTTCAAGTGAGATGTTCAGAATTCTTAGAAGCAAAAGCTGTATGAAAAACAGAGGTTCCTGTAAGTATATCAAACTGGTCTGTTCCATAATCCCAAAACAGAGTTAGTAGATTCGAGTTTTGACCCCTTTCTCTTGTCAATTGTTAAATTTAATATTATATAATCAAGGAGGAAAGAAATACATATCACTTACAGGGACAGTAAGGGCGGGAAGACCAAGAAGATTACCGGCAATAATGAACCGCATGAGGTAACCTATAACAAAGTGAGCCACACATTTTAAGACAGTACAAGAATAAAAGATCCAAAGAGTAAGCTCATACGTCACTCTGTATGATGATGCCAATTTATGTTACTGTAGAACTGAGGTTTTGATATAATATTTGAAAAATGTTTTGGACTAAAATGGAAAGATTTTAAAATATGTTTTTAGTCAAAAACAACTTGAAAATATGTTTTAGGGTTTTTAAAGCTCTGGAATGGACTTAAAAGTACATTTAAAGTAGTCAAAACCGAGCATTTTAAGTGACAGTATCGATACAGTAGAGAGTGTATCGATACACCTTAGGGTTTTCAAACTACAAGGATTCCAGTAGCTAAAACCTGTATCGATACGCCTAGCCGTATCGATACGGTGTATTTGAAAATAGCCCAACGGCTAGTCGCGTACCGATACGGTTGTATCGCGTACCGATACGCCAACGGTCATTCCCAACGGTCATTTGACTTTGCAGGACCGTACCGATACGCCAGGCAAGCGTATCGATACGCATCAGCTGAAGAGCATAACGGCTATATCTGATTTCAAGACCGTATCGATACAGTGGAGAGTGTATCGATACACTAGGCTGCTGAACTGCATTTTGTGGGAAATAAACGGCTATTTTGTATCCCCAACGGCTATGAAACATCCCCAACGGCCATAAACGGCTAGAAACTCAATTTGGAGTATAAAATGGACTTCCAAGCATCAAGATCAATAATAGCTTCAATTGTTACAACATTTTGAGTGAAAAACCTTGTCTAGTGCTTAATTGTTCATTCTTTGCTTAGACAACACTTGTGAGCTTACATTGTTAAATTTGCTCAAGTGTTTAGGTTTTTGGGTGAGAGCTTAATTGTGCAAACAAACGCCTATTGAGAGGTTTTAAGTTTGTTTTGTTTATCTCTTGTAAGAGAGGGGTTCCTTCAAGCTTTGGGTAGAAAGCTTCGAGGGTTGTAAAGGGTTTCCTCCTAAGCCCGGAAAAGGGGACGAATCAATTAGTGAATTGATTGTGAAATCCTTAGTAGGAAGCTAAGGTAGTGGATGTAGACTCGGTTGAGGAGTTGAACCACTATAAATCATCGTGTCATTATTCTTTCTAGCTTCCTAAACCCTTCCACCCAAAAATTCACCTCTCCACCACTTGGCGAGCAAGAACGGTTGATTGATTCGAGCACCTCACATCCCAACAGTTACTCTGACTGGGGTGCGAGTGTCAAGTATGAGTATGTGTCCAAAAACAAGTTTTTAAGTTTTTCCATGTGTTTGGAGAATCATCTCCCCATACGTATGAATATGCATTATGGGAGTTGAACATGGTCATTTCAAGAAAAATGAAGAGTTGAAACAACATATGGATGGCAAACCTGAAACCTGCATGTTTGACTCTCCATTTTCCAGAGCACTAGCTGGTATTTTGGGTGCTGTCATGCTGTTGTGCCCAAAAAGAAAAAAGAGTATTTTAGTGTAAAGATTACTGAAAGAAATTCTCATATGCAAAGTATGCACGGGGAGTAAGAATTAGTTCTTAAAGCAGCAGAGTTTTTGCAGAATTAGTTCCTCCAGCAGGTAGATAGAATGGTATCTGCTAGTTTGTCAAGTTACATTGCACAATTTCCCGTCTTTAAAATGACTTGGTAATTTGTCACAGCTTCGCACTATAATTAACTACTTAAGCCAAGAATGACATGTTTTAGTCATACAGGAGAATTGTTTAAAGGTCAAACTCTTCAAAGAAGAGGCTTGAATCAGTTCATTACCAGAACTTGTTGCAAATAGTGGTGACAAATGAGCCCGCTGATAAGAATTAAATCAAAATGGTTCAATGGTTAAGTTCACATACCCAGTTGTTGGGGTCACTATGACATCAACCTTCTTGAAGATCTCCATGTGATAGTGCATTATCCTTCGTCTGTAAGGCTGAAACAAGTCAGGCCAAGTAGAAAGTAACGAATGCATTCAAGTTTTAAGCCAGGGAGGGGGGCAGGGAAGGGAAAAGTTTTCATCAGATGTTGGATCAAGATAATAGAAGTGTGAAATTCAAAGAATGTGCCCCAATATGCTGCCCTTTTTTACTTTGTTTTCTTCTCTTTCTTTTAATTAAACTCCTCATATAAGTAAAGACTACATTTTCAATTATTATCAGATTCTAATCAAAGATTTCGATGCAATGATGCCCTCTTTATCTCCTTCCTTGATCACCTTCAGCATTCCAAGGTTAAAAGAACCCATCTAGTGTTAAACCAGATAGATATTTGGTTCTTAATCCAACTAGTTGAACCAATTGGACTGTTCGGATTGATCAGAAACATTTTTAAATATTCAAAAATTAAATTTACATTTAATGTTAACTAAATAACATAGTAAATAATTAATAAGCATATGTATTTGACTTGGCGGTATGGTTTCTATTATAAAACTAAGAAGCTAAGATTCAAATCTTATCATTTAAAAAAAACTCGACATTCTATCATCCAGCATGCTATGGCTTACCTTTCAAGAGCAGATTTAAAGTGGGAACCAGATTACAAATATCTCTAACATCTAAAAGACATTGTTTTCTGAAAAATGAAAGCGATTCCCCCTTTAAAGGTAACAAATGTTAAGGATTTTTTAGGTGTTAAATATATTTTTTTTTTGGTAATTTTGAGATGCTCACAAGTTGGAAACAGCTACTATAGATACCAAGATCAGCAACAGAGCTGTAAATCATACTGTTGCCATTTTTGCCTTACCTAAGACACTGGCTAGCCACGTAGTCAGATGCAGTGAATGTTCGGAAAAGTGCCATACTAGTGCGAGTATCATATGTCAATTTCACACCTTTCCTGCAGAATTTTGGGAGACAAGGCATTGAAGATAGAGAACTACAATATAAATCCCCAGTTTAGTTAGGCTAAATATTCTAAAGCAAAGAAATTTACCCGTCCTCTAAATCAGGATTTAGTGAGCATAGTGATTCAGATCCAATTGAAACAAGATGGGCTGTTCGCATCTCATGTATTTCAGGTATTACTACCTCTATTGTCTAGAAACATAACGTCAGTTGTACAACATGAATATGTCAAATGATGAAGTTCAAGAAAACGGGAACAAACAGCAAACAACAATGCTGACCAACTTACCTTGCATCCATGGCTTTTTGATAGAAGGTTGAGAACATCTTCACAGATGTCAGAGATATCAGTTGAATGTACATCATTAAACCACTGCATGGGAAAACTGTACGCTTAGAAATATTTATTACAAGAAAGAACACTACTTGTATTCAATCTACTTCCAGTCTACCTCTGTATACTTCCCCAGTCGCAATGATCCCAAAATGTTTGAATTCTCAAGTGATGACAAAACAGGCAAACAAGGGGGACACTACAAAATGCATTACAACAATGATTAAATAATAGATGCAATGAGCCAATGAAAATATGCAAGACTGACTGGCTTAAACTCAGTAGAGGTAAATCTTTGGACAAGTAGTGATAAGGTTGTTGAGGTTACCGGTTTCAAACTGATTCTGTCCTCAGGAGAGGAACCCAAAATGGCTGCGTACCTGGAGAAAGGTCTCAGCACACTTAGAAATATTACGAAAAACACCAGCTACCAATATTTTCCACCAGTCACAAAGTTCAGCAGCGCAGTTTACCAAAAAAGCAGAATTTGCATGGGCTAACTGCTTAGAGATTACATCAACTTGCTACCACAGCAAACTGTAAAACCTATTGACAAGCACCATATTCTTACACTAGTATGACATCTTCCACTGTTGATGCTATTGGTCCAATGATTTCCACAGTCCCAGATCCACATAACGATCTATGGAGATAAAACATTGCAAAAACAATAAATTTAGTCCTGAAGATCTTAAAAAAGGCTTGCTTGAGCATTATAGAATTCTGGTTTACAATTGCCATGGTAACCAACAATGAGAAATTCTTATGTTTTCAATAAAATATAAATCAATTATCGGTTATGCAGCCTAGAAGAAGAGCTTACCCTCCCATGTTTGTCCTTCCATAAGTTGTTTTCAAGCCCACTACACCACAAAGGGATGAAGGAATGCGAATGGAACCTGCCTTTTTTCAGTTAAGTAATAGAATGTTATTATATTGTAAATGACATAAACAAGACTTGAAAAGGTGATGAATTTTACAACCTCCACCATCTGTTCCTAGGGCAGCAGAACATAGTCCAGAAGCTACAATTGCTGCGGGACCAGAGGAGGATCCGCCTGTATATCTTTCATGTGCATGAGGGTTTCTGGTTGTTCTGTACTTCAACACATTGACAAGTTAAACACACACACATGAGATAAGTTCTAGAAATTTGAGTGGTTTAATTATTCTAGCCATAAAAGGTACATACAAATAACTACCAAAAAAAGTATTATGGAAGTAACATATCTAATCATGCATCTTTCATACATCTGGAGAACAAATTTACCCATAATTTGGATTGTTTCCAGTTGTGCCCATGCCAAACTCGTGCATGTTGGCCTTCCCAATAAGAATCACACCACAGCTCCGCAATCTTGAGACACTAATCGCATCCTTTTCAACAGACCGAACCTCGTGCTTCCATGTTGATGCACCTGTCATAAAAAATATATATTCTAATCTGTCTTTCCTGCCACTAAAAACAGAAACACTTGGAAACGTTCATTTAGAAAATAATTGCTGAGCTTATTTACCCTTAGTTGGATGAGGAGTGCAATCTATGTCATCCTTGATTGCCATGAAAATTCCATCCAAAATTGACAATGGATTTCCTACATGACTCACAGCAAAAGTTTCTTGTTAGTTATTTGACTTTATAAGATTTCTGTAGAAGGGGAACTTATGGTAACCACAATATGTGGACGACAAGGCTTCATTACAAAAATACCTTCCTCAAACCTTTGTGTTGAAGCTGCAGCTTGCTTCCTTATTTCCTCAGCATCAAATGAAATCAATAAAGGTGTTGGGGGCTTATGATAGTTACACCCCTCAATTACTGAGATGATCTGTTGCGCCACCTATAAACCAAAAAGAGAAAATTTCCATTGTAATTGATTTAGAACAAAAATAACACTCTAGCACTTAACGGTGACCTACCATAGAAGGCGTCACAAGTTTCGATCCATAAGCATATGCATAATCACGAATCTTCCAATACCGGAATGATGGAAGTGAATCCCCACTCCAGCAACTAGCGGGATCATAATGTGGAAGACACTTTAAGGCAGATTTAACTCGGTCTGTAGGTTTTCCTTCTTCATCCACAATGACAACAGAAGGTTCTGCTTCTGTTTGATATCATACAAACACAGTCAACTAGTTTTGAAAATACACAAACTACCAATTGATATGTTTCTTCCTCAGTTCCCATTTCTCATTCTCAAACTTATCACAATAAACCAACAAGTTACCATTAAAAACATGTCATTGGCTATCTTGGAGGCTCGCAATTTCAAATTTTGTGCAGAATTATTATTATGTTTATAAAATAAATTTTGTGTAGAATCATTGTTCATTACTTAAACATTGAAACATGGTACAGTTGTCATCAAAGCATAAAAGTTTCTTCTAAAACTACAACGAAACATAAAGAAAGAAAGAAAAAACAGTGAAAAAAGAAGTAATGGCATAAACCTTGAGGAGGAAATTCAGGTTTAAACATGGGTCTTTCTGGAATCACAGTGTTCTGCAACATCTGCAAATACCAAACATGAAAACTTTCTTGAGAATAGAAACACATTTTAAACTGAGTAATAACTAAAAAGGATATGAAAACCGAACCTCAACAATTTTGTTCTTCTTTTTCATGAAAGATAAGATCAAAGCACCTATAATTGGAGCTTCAATTATCCTCACAAACACCTTCAGCATCAATCCCGTCAAATGAGGAGCTGCACCCACAAATACAATTAACCCAAACACGAAAAAGGGAAAAAGAATTTATTTATGGAATTCCCAAATGTAATGCATGAAAGTTGATACCTTGGATTGCTTGTTGCTCGTATTTCACGGTGGAAAAGTCCAGTTCGTGGGCCGGAACCATAACCCGCCTCTTCCCCATCGTTACTAGTGAGTGTGTTGGAACTTGGTCTGGCTGGTTTGAGCGTGAAGCTATGGAAATTATGATAATTGGATAAAAAAGTGTGCCACAAAGTATTTTCCAAATAAAATAAGAATGGAGGTTGTGGGGTTGGTATCCATTGTTTTCTACCGCAAAAGCTGCTTCATTTTACAATTGGGTCACTCTCCCGCTTAAATGCAGATGGACATTAAAATTTTTGACATCACACTTAATTATTAGTGAAGCTATAAACAGACCACTCAATTAAAATTTGATTACAATTGGGTCATTTTTTTGTCAAATTTTAAATAAATATATGACAAGGTTTGGTATAATGACAGTTTTAATTTAAAGTAATTCAATAGATTTAATCATTTATATTTAACAAATATATCAATTAACATTAGTGTTGATTAATTTAACAGAAGTTTAGAATTAATTGTATAATTGAATAATATAAAAAAGGATATTAGATAATAATGTAACGAAAATGTATTTGTCATCGCTTCGTTTCATGCTTATGTAATTAACAAATATATCAAATATGCAAGAAGCATGTAACTATATTAACTATTATTCATGCATGCATTAAAATGAATATGTAACTAATATGTAAATAACATGTAACTATCAATAATTCATGCAATACACATGCAACTATATATATGCATCACACGCCTAAGCTAGCACACAAATACAAATATTAGAACACATTAATAATAAGCTACAAATGATCAAAAGATGGTCACGGCTCGAGGTTCGGATCCAATGCTCGAATAAGCATATTTGGGACTGAAATGTAACGTTACTTAGCTCGTGAACAAGCGCTTAAACTCTTGGGCTTCATCAATGATATGTTCATAGTTTGGCGAATTTTGAGGCCAACTAGGGGAATTATATCATTCCCCTTTCTTGAAAGTGATATGTCCCTAAATCGACACTTGCTATAATAGGGAACAACTTTAACTTTCGTAGGGCTAAAAATTTCTTTTTCCGTGTTTAGTTCCAAGACTAATCTTCTGGTTTAAAAACAGTTTTTTTGCGCTTTCTATGAACTTTGCTTTTATGATGCTCACTGGATGCAAATATGATTCTCTTGCAATGCTTGTGGTCACATGGCTTGATTCTCTTCTTTTCCTCGCACTTTTTGATGTAGCTCTTTCACAAACTCAGTCTTCATTGTTTTATCTGTAAAAATAATTTGGTTAAAAGGTAAGAAAATCATTTTGAATGGATCAGACAAATCAAACTTGTAGTTAGCTTTGAGTGGTGGAACTACTTCCCTGTAAAATAAGTTAATATGAGTTCTGGGAAATACTACCACAAAATCGATAGATACATCAAACCATGAATGGTGCTTGATGATCTTTATGGGTGGTAATTCACTCGAAATGTCTTCAGATGACACTTTTTCTAAAACCTGCCAAAAAGACAAAGTAAGAATAGGCGAATTGTTGTTAAGATCGTCACTGCAAAATAATGTTGTCTCTTTTTTGCACTAAAAAATTTCTTTTTCTTTTTTTTTCTCACTTGTTTTTTTTCGTTTTCACACTTAATTTCAACTTCTTTTTTCTTCTATTCTTTTTTCAAACTCTTCACTCTCAAAACTTTCATTTTTAATCTCATTCGCTTTTGATTGTTCTTTTTTTAAATTTTCTTTCACACGATTACGGTCCTTTTGGACTTCTATAGGTGAGAGTAGTACTAGAGTAACTTTCCTCCATTTGTGTTGGAAAGTGTATCGGTTGGCGAAGCAATCGTCCTATCAATAGATGACCGGTATACATGGGCACTACGTCGCAAAGAAATTCATCTTTGTACCTTCCAATAAAAAATAGGATGATAATTTGTTTGGTGATTTCGATCTCATCATCATCATTGAGCCACTAAATCTTGTAAGGTCGTAGATGTCTTGTGGTTGCTAGGTTGAGTTTTTCTACCATCAAAGTGCTAGCAATATTAGTGCAACTTTCACCAACACTACATACCTTACCTTGGACGTGGCAACGTATCTAAAAGATATGTGTACATTGTTGCTCATCTGGCACGTCTTGGATCGATGCTCAAACTCCGATTAACATCAAAGCCATTATTTCTTGTGAAACTTTGAAACATTGTGAAACAAAATGATTAGTAACAAAGTAAGTCATCACGAATCAAAACCTTATTATCACTCGAAAAAAATTATCACTCAGCTCATGTTTGCACTCAATGTCTATGACTTTTCACCCTCTGATGCACTCACACACTCTTGCCTTTTTTCACTCAGTTTGCTCCATAAATTCCTAAGTGAACTAGGTCGATTGAATCAAAGATTATCTTGTGAAATTGGTTGAAACAAATTGAGGTAGGGTGTGTAACGACTCGACTTTTTGATTCAATGATTGGTGTTGACCTGAGCTATGAACCCTCTTGTTAGATTGGGTATTTGAAACCATTGGGCCAAGTTTGGGCCTAATTGAATGAGAATGGGACCTTACAAGCTTGAGTAGTGATCATTTTGTAACAAGGGAAAAAATATAGGGTTTTATGAGGCGATTATACCTCTTTTCAAATAAAGGTTGAAATCCTTTTATTTTCTCGACTTATCATGTGGGAAGAGAAGACAAGGTAATATCACCCTCTTCTTCTCTTCATCTTTTCCAAAACACGTTTATTTCCTCTCTTTTTCAAACTTATTTTCTAAGCTTAAAGATTCAAGTTTTTTACCTCATTTTCTACACCCGAGATTTAAGATTAAAATATGTTAATTCCCTCTTCAATAGCTTCAAGAAAGTATAATATTGTGGTAGAAAGGTAAGAGTTGTATTTATGGGTTTTTGAAAGGTTTAAGCTTTGGGGTTCCCATGAAATTTTCTCATGATTTTGAGGTTATAATTTTGTAGCTAAGCTCCCATGATAGTTGGTTCAAGCTTTGATTCGGTTTTCATATTTGTATGACATGTGAAAGAGGTTAAAGGGGTCTTTCCAAGCTTGAATCAAGGAGGAAGGTTGAAGGAGCTTAGAGTAAGAGGGCATTTCGAGATTTTTGACTTGAAGTTAGTACATCTATGACTCATACACTTCTTAAAGATCATAAATTAATTGATTTGCTTGATTTTATGGTTTAAGGTTGCTAGATTTGGTGTTTTATGGTTGTTTGGGTGCATTTTGAGTATATAAGACCCTAAAATGGTGTATCTCGGAATTGATGTTGATAATGTGTAAAAACGGTAGCAACCACCCTAAATAACTTCCATAAGATGTAGGATCGAGCTAAGGGTTGTTGGTTACATTTTGGATGCTTTAGGGATGATTTTCCGAGCTTAGAAAGCCATTTCTGGGCTTCGGTACCGGTATGCGGGGAGCTAGTATTGGTACCCTAGTGTTCTGAATTGAAGAACACTGTTTGATTGAAGATGAACTAAGAGAAGGGGTGCTTGTACGGTGACTAACCAGTACTGGCACGCCATGCAGAGCATTATCGTTCCGTACCAATACTCAAAGGCCTAGAGAATTTACGGGTGCCCACGGGTACTAGTGGGCTAGTTTGATATCGGTACGCTGTGAGTACCGGTACGCGAAGGACATTACTGGTACCCACTGAGAATTCTGCCCAAAAATGTTGAATTTGAGCCATGGGGGCTGAAAAATCATGGGATGTGGTCCAAGAGACTCCTAATGAGATAAAAAAAAAGTTGTAAAACTAAAAAATTTTAAGAAAATATCTCGACCTAAAAATAATTGGGTCTCATCTAAAAAAGTTGTCGCAAGTCACATGATCTTACAACCTTCAAAAACATCTTCAATCTTTATCCAAAATAAGTTTTTTAACCCCCTCTTTTGCTTGTATCATTAGTTGTTCTCTCTTTTTCTCAATGTTGACATCAACAATTTAATCATTCGTGAAAAAATTCTATCAAATTCCAAAATAATAATAAAAATGTTAAAAATTAAAACATAATGAAAAATGAAAATGAAAAATATTACAAATTACAAAATATAAAAAGTTGTAAAATATTAAATAATTTAAAATATATAAAAACAAGTTCGTTAAAATTCTAAAGAATTTAAAATATTGGAAACATATAAATCATTATAATAGCCGTAAAAAGTTATAAAAAATTATTATAAAATATTTATAAAAAAACAAGACGTAAAAAGTTGTGAAAATTATAATAATTTTTAAAAATGGTAGAGATTATATAAAAAAAATTATAAAAAACTGTGTGAAAAATCAAATCTCTTGCTCTTTAACCTTTTTTCTATCCTCTCCAGTATCAACTAGTTAAATGAATTTCAACCGTATCCAAGTTGTTTGTGATCATGACAAATAAAAACTACTAAATTAAATTCTATTAAAAAAACTAATAAACTCATCATAGAAAATTAAATATTTACAAGTTTAAAAAGTCTAAAAATTTAATCGTTGTGATCATGATGGTTGTTTAAATTTTGGGGGTGAGTATTATTGTATTTAGGCATGTAAACGAACCAAACGAACATGAATGAGAGTATGTTTATGTTCGTTTGTTTATTTTTATTTGAACAAATGAACGAATACGAACAACTAAACAGACATATTTCTTGTTCATTTTCGTTTGTTAAGGAATGTAGCTTTGTTCATGTTCATTCGTTAAAATGATAAACAAACATAAACGAACGGATTACTGAACGTTCACGAACGTAATTGAACGAACGAGTCATTTTTTTGTGTTCGTTCATTTAATTAAACGAACGAAAAATCGTGTTCATGTTCATTCATTTAATAAATAAGCGAACATAATCGAACTTATCACTAAACGGTTCACTGAACGTTTGGTTCGTTTACGGCCCTAAGTGTATTGGTTAATCACCGTGAAAAAAAAAATTGGATATGCTAAAAAAAATGAGAGAGAAAGAGAGATTTAATGTATTTTTTTATTATTTTTCATGTGTTTAAATTTTCAAAATTTTAATATTATTTTTTGTATTTTTAAAAAATGATTTTTTATCAAAATAATGGATATTGGTATTGAACAATGACGAAATAGATTACGTCAGAATAACAGCTTCGTCACTTTTTTCATAGATTTTGGCTGAATTAAATTATATCTCTTTTTTCATATTCGTGTCTAAAGTATTTTTCGGCTCAAATAAGTGTTTAACGTTTTCAAAGTTACCATTTAGGTGCATTGTCGCTAACAATCATTAAAAAATTACGTTAGCCAATCAAAACATGATATGTGACATGTTTTTATTTTATTTTTTTTCTTTTTAGATAAATGATGTGTTATATTTATCTGTGGAAGCAACAAACTGGTACATAAAGAATAAGAGTCATCAAATATGGGAGATCAATTGATTCCCCAATCTATACAAAATTTCTTATTTGTACTATCATTCCTATCAATTTTGTATATATACAAGCGTATACCAATTAAAAAATTTAAACTGTCAAAAAGAATGTCACTGGATCGACTTGTCCCTCGAAAAACTCTTGTGTTGCATTCTTCTCATATGTTGCACAAGAATCATGTACATGCCAATTTCAAGATCAAGGTAAGAATGGATTTACCCCTCCAATTAGCAGCTGCCCATTGAAGGAATGTCTCGCATGCCCGATGGTAGTGGTGCAATCCGCACGTAGCCACGATCTTCCTCCACAATGCACTCAAATAAGTGCACTCTGAAAACAGGTGATCTCTACTTTTCAAAGCTGCCTCACAAAGAACATATCTATCCTCCACGTCTAGCCTCGTTGTAATAGTCTGTACTTAGTGGGAACTCTGTTCAAAATTATCATTCAAGAAATAATGGTGTGTTTGGGGATGTGTTTAAGGAACCAGATCAACTTCTGCCAATACACTTTGTTGTGGGAAAGTCGAACCCTTTCCTACATCCATCTAGTATTCATGGTACTAGAAATCCCTGCATTTTATTTTTTTTTATTTTTTTAAAAATTAGAATTTTTAAAAATATCTTAAAATTATCAAAAAATTTTAAAATGGTCCCTAAATCCCTAAATTTATATGTCCCAAATCTCGATTCTAGTCGTTGATGCCGCCAATCATCGACGGAGTGCCCACCACTTCCGTCATTGGATCCCCACGATCATTTCCCCCATTCTTTTGTCGTCGATAGTCAATGGATGGCATGCCTATCGTCGAAATAATGTCGAACTCGCAAAAGGAAAAGAAAACAATCAGCGATAAATGTCGGCCGATCGGCCATCAAATGACGTTCGAGTGTTGCAGAAAGAGAATGAAGCTTTATTCTGTCGCCGACAACGTGATGAACGGCGGCAGTGACTAGATTTGGGGATCTAGGGATTTTGGGATTATTTTGTGAATTTTGAAAATATATGGATTATTTTTCAAATTAAGTTAAAGAAATAAAAAAATAAAAAATAAATCAAAATCAGAGCCACGTGTCATGTTTTGATTGGTTAAAAGATTTTTTTAAATGATTGTTAACCGCCACGCACCTAAAATGGTAACGGTAAAAACGTTAGACACTCACTTGGCCCGAAAAATACTTTAGTCGTCTATCTAGAAAAAAGTATAATTTAAGCATTTATTTGACATTTAAGCCACGCTTAAGCCAAAATGAAAAGTGTCACAATGTTTAAGGGCCAAAAAATCATTATACCTTAATTTTTTGGGCATATTGTATAACTTTGTCGAGTTCATTTACCATTTTTTCGCATTGTAAAATAAAATATTTTGACAACTTCAAGTACTAAATTGATTAAAAAAACTATGCAAAAAAAACAATCTTTGTGACCATTGTAATATTAGAATTTACAAAATACTCATGAAATTGATCAAACTATTGTAAAATGTTCATCAAACTTTAACATAACTATTATAAAACGATCATTAGAACATATTAAACAGTTAGAAACAGTCATTAAACTTATCAAAATTCATCACTATTTTATAACATGCAGTGACATTTGCAACAATTCAATTCAATGAAAATTTTGTAACTTTTGAAATTTTAATGGCTAAAAATCATTTTTACTTAGTTCAGATTATTTGCGTTCTTTACCCCCAAAATATTCAACATTTAGACAACTTCTAACATTTCATCTATTATAGAATTTTTTTATTTAACATTTTTGTATATAATACACCAAGAATATACATATATATATATATTAGTTAAAAACCACTCATATTGTATAAAACTCAATTACTTTTACATCTTTTTTTAACCGTTGAATGATGATAATAAATGACTAAGATTATTTTTTTTATCTTCTTTTCAAGTGATATTTTTTACATTTTCTACTATTAGTCACATCCATCTACTTACCTTCGTCCAACCGTCCAAAAAAGATATACAACTTTCAAGTGTTACCCGGTGTAACAAAATCCTATCTATATATATGCCAAAATATAAGAGCTTGTAGTAGCAAAATAAGGAGAACAACCAATTAAGCCACGAAAAGCACAAGAACAAAAAAATCAAGACGTCCATTAGCCAACCAAGTGCACCTTGAACTCAGATATCAATCTAACTTATAAAAACTTTCTAATAGAGACATCATGTTTTTATAGTAAGCATTTTTTTCTTAACCTTTTACACCAGCAAAATTCCAAGATGGATTGCAACTCATGCAGGCTCACCTCGTGCAAGACTATGGAGTTCCTGAATCCTGGCCAAGTGCTTCTTTCCCCAAAGGTGACAGTCCAAGTCCTCAGGACGACCGCAGTATATGTTACAGATGGTGCACCGAAACCGAGGTTTCTTCCCAACTTTTACTTGATTTCCTGCCGAATTGTTCGGTTCCTCTTTCAGTGGATTAGATTTGCTTCTCCGGGCTTTAGGATTCTTTGCCGTCATTAGCTCCTCCCAAGTATCCCTATGCCGCCTTCCTCGCAGATGGCTATTCAGGGTTGTCTCACTTGTGGTTGTCACTTGACACATAGCACAGGTCCACTCCTTCTGAACTTGCTGCTTATCTGAAGGTATATTGCTCATTTCCGGAACTTCCATTTTAGCAGCATTAGGCTCTATTTCAGGAATCTGTAACAGCTATCAAGGTGGCCATTACAAAATTGGAACTATTCTTTTGTGTTGTAATCTATATCATAGGAAAGCATAAAACTCGAAACCGAGTCTCGAGAAGGCTATGCCAGTATAAGAAATGAAACGGATACATAAAAGCACTAAGGGAAAACCAAAAATGTAAGGATGGATTATGAAATTCCAAAGAAAAATGAGGATGAGGCTTTACCAGGTTCACTGGACCAACTTCCTTTTTCTCTGTTACTTGCACAGCCTTCATGTCATTCTGCATTATGAAAACAGAAAGAATCATACAAGACTTAAAAGGATTAATGTTTCATAGGAAAGCATAAAACCCGAAACCGAGTCTCCGGAAGGCTATGCCAGAATAAGAAATGGAACAGATACATAAAAGCACTAAGGGAAAACCAAAAATGTAAGGATGGATTATGAAATTCCAAAGAAAAATGAGGATGAGGCTGTACCAGGTTCACTGGACCAACTTCCTTTTTCTCTGTTACTTGCACAACTTTCATGTCATTCTGCATTATGAAAACAGAAAGATAGAATACTGTTTCATCTATTTTCCTTTTCGTCTGTGTCGGAATTGTCCAACATATTACATATATAGCAATAGCATACCTCGGTCGCAACAGGTTTCTCCAAACCCTTCACATCTTTATCAAGAAAATTGTGTTTGAAGAAGAATCCCTGAAACTTGTTGAACCAGTTGCTGATACTTTGCATGTGTACATTGAGACATGGGTGAACAAAATGGTTATACACATAAAAGGCGCCATCAAAATGGGGAATCACCATCCAGCAGGTGAGGGTCAGCTTCATGTACGGCCAGAATGGTACCCTGGGAATTGGGATTAACATCCATCCACATTTAGGTATAACAAAAACAAATACTCGTTGCAGATAGAGCAATCTTACGTACCATTGAAGCATCCCCATGAAAGCATGTTCAAACAGGGAAATCAATGAGAAGATTGTCCAGTAGGTGACCAGTTTCTCCATGTCGGACCCCGAATTAGTTTCGATTGCATGGACTGAAGCAAATCTGTTAAGAAGCAAAGAAATGTTACACACTGTAACATGACATGCCTGAAACAAAAGCATAACCTATATGGTAAAGACTGAAGAGAGACTTACAGAGGATAAGCCAAAGCAAAGAGAGGCCTGCAAGTGCAAACAATGCAGGGAAATATGAGGTGAAAAAACATGATCACATTTGCATAAATGAGATGATAAAAAGATTACCATGCAAGAGCATCAAGGAAAATCAAACCAAACTTGAAAAAAGCCAGGAAACCCATCTTAAATCCCAACCCTTTTGATTAGCTTGTGAGAGAACCTCTTGCAGCAAGCAAAATAGTGGGGAAGTGGAAGAAAACAAAAGCTGAGTAGAGTTCCAACTTCCAAGAGACAATTCAAGTGACTTTATGATGTGGAGTTGGGAACTGGTTTTCAAGCTTTATCACTCGCTTAGTGCGGAGAGTATGCATCACGCATTGTAGCCGAGTAGGGCCAAGTCCAACGTACACGAGCAGAGTTACGATGCAGATTTTTCGAATGAATAAAAATTGTGGGTATTTTGGAAGTCGAAAAGTTTCATTAGCCCCAAAATGATACCAGGATGAAGATCGAATTCAAAACTAGTTCAGGGAAGTGGAAGCGCGTGATGGATCGGCATTGGGACTGAATGAGATTAAAGAGTAGGGTATTGTCAAATCAGCTGTTCATTACCTTTCTTTTGGGAAAAAGAATTAACTGATATTTCCTGTCCAAGCCTGAAAAGTCGACGGAAACGAGGAAGGAGGGTGACCTTTTTGAGATGAAAAAGAAAACTATGAAAACTATCTCTCCCTGCCTTTTTCTTTTTCTTTTTATCAAAACATAACTTCATTAAAAGAGGAAAAGGTACATGAGGGGAGGCCCAAGGGTCCCAACAACGTAGAAAACAAACAACTAAAAGCCAAAACAAACGGCAGCGCCAAACAAGGCCTAATAACAAACTGAAAAAAACTAAAAATCTATCAGCCAACAACCAGGAAACAAGCCGCAAGCGTAAACCACGATCAATAAACAGCCACGCAGAAACCCATCAAAACAAGGACGGAGAAAAAATTAACACTCGAGTTTGAGGGTCAGGTGAAAATAATATTAAAATAATGTTTCGGGTTTCGGGTTTATAATTAAAATAATAAAATATTTTTATGGGTTTCGTGTTTGCAAAATAATTAAAGTTTATGTTGGGCCTATCTTCTAAGTCCAAAATCCATGGACTTTAAGAGATGAGAGTTTTTAGCCATTCATTAATGGCATAATTGTAATTATGATTTTTAGGTGAATTAAAATAAAAGAAAAGATGAAGACATGTGCTCATCTTCTTCCTCACTTCCATTTTCAAAACTAACGACATTGAAGAGCTCTCTACACCAAGTTACTATTCCATCCCTTTTCATCTTCATCTTTAGAGCTTTTTGAAAGGTAAATCCATTTTTGACTTGGCCTTGACATCCTCTACATTTTGGTACCATTAGTTTCCATTAAAGCTATGTATTTCATATTTTTGGGTTTTCAAAGTTTTATCAAAGGTTGAAGCTTTATGATTCTTTAACAAAGCTTTTGATTTATTAATGTTAGATAAGTTGTTTTCAACCTAAAAGGTCAAACATATATGAATTTTGAGGTGTTTTATAAAGATTTCCGGATTTGGGTTTTAATGGGGTTTTTGAAGGGTTTTAAGATGAGTTTTTGGTGTGTTTAATGTTGGAATTTGAGGGCTGGTGTTAGTATGATAGTTGGGGGTTGTTTTGGAATCATTTAAGTGTGTAAAAAGGGTGAAAATCATGAGTTTTGGATTGAGTTTGAGGGCTGCTCGGGTTTGGAGTTTTTGGGGTTGTTCTTGGCTTGAGAATTATGTGTTTTATGCTTGAGTAATGTTCCGAGTTTGCTACATTGTCCTACGAACTGATTCGAGGTTGTTTTGTTTGTGTTGAGTTGATTAGAAGCAAGAGTTTGTGTTGGTGAAGCCTCGGGATCGAATCTAGAATCGTTGGAAGCTTGATCGGCTAGTGGGTTGAGCTTGGAATAGTCGGTGAGTGGTTAAATGTTTTTAAATGGTTTTCGAGTATTTGGTTTAAGCATGTGGACTAGGTCGGGCTTGGAAGACCCACCTAGAGTTGGGATTAGAGTGGTAGCCTAATCACAAGCTTTAAATAGAGACTTTGGTTGACCTTTAGTTGATGCGTATGCCTCTTGTTTACTTGTGCTTATGGTGGCTATGTATAACGTGTTATACTTGTTGTTGAGGCATGACTGATGTATTGATATATGCATGTAATTTTGGATTGTGGATTGTGCATGATGGTGATCATGGTGAGTACGTGTTAAGCACGGAAGTTGATATTAAATGATGTTGTGCATTGTGTTTAATATTGGCACTAGTATGATTGGGTACAAATGATCGATCATTAGGATATTTAGTGTGCACACGTGAGTCAAATACGCGCGTGGTCTTGGTGATGGTAGTCATCAAGATAGAGTACGGGTTCGCCCGGAAAACCTTCTTATATATATATGTTAGTCGATGATGAGTGTAATCCCATCGACGGGGCGTGAGGATGAGTGGAATCCCCTCCGCGTGAACGGTGATGAGTGTAATCCTACCGTAAGGTAATGATTGTTGTTGGATGTGAGTTCCAACGTGTTATCCGTGTATTCGAGTCACAGCTAGGTGCCAATATGGGATGTTATGAGTACCAATATGAGATTATATGTGTTGTCATATGGATTATTATATGTGTTTACATATGATGTGGATTTGAGCTTGTTGGGCATGGCATAATATTGATTATATGTTCATGCATCATGTGTATTTTGGCTCTTGTGGATCGAAGGTAAGATCATGCATTCTACCTTGGTTGTGCTCGTGCTTGGACCTTGCATTGTCGAGGTTTGTTTTAATGAGCTTACCCTCACTAAGCTTTATGCTTACGCTCCCTTTTGTTCGACAATTTAGATCCGTAGCTTGTGGGTTGCTAGGGCAAGAAGGGGGCCTCCAAGTGTGCTAGTTGGGCTTTTGAATCTATCAAGTA
Organism: Hibiscus trionum; assembly: GCA_030270665.1. Lineage (NCBI taxonomy): Eukaryota > Viridiplantae > Streptophyta > Magnoliopsida > Malvales > Malvaceae > Hibiscus > Hibiscus trionum. The sequence goes on from BSYR01000016.1 coordinate 7,574,142, forward strand.
TGTTTTTATGTTAATGATGTAATGGTCAAGCAATGGGAACTTATGTGGTTGATGTTGGTTGTTTAGGAGCATGTTAGACTCCTCTTTATGTTGTTGGTTTGGCTTTTGGTTGCCTTGCCTTGCTTGTAAACCATGTTTAATTAGTCTCTCTTGAATGCCTAAGTGTTTGACCTTGTTGAGGCATGTTATCTTGAATGCTACGTACGAATGTTTGATATATTGTTGGATGATCCTTGAATGCATAGTTTGTATGTTGGTTGAGTGCTTAGCTTGTTGCATAGGGTGTTATGCATCTAGAGATGTGTATGTTGGATGTTTGAGGCTTTAGGTTGTGTTTAAGGCAGCCTTGTGCCTTAAAACCAGCTAAAACCAATCTGCTGACAGAGGGCGTATCGAAACGGTTGGTCCCGTTTCGATACGGTCCCTTAGTTTTGGGCCAGTCGTTTCGGTACGCTAGGGGCCATTTCGATACGATTTTGCTACTAGAAATCTGAGAATTCGACGAGAAATTGACGTATCGGAACGGGCTTTAGTGTTTCGGAACAGCCTTCGTATCGTTGACCATGAGAAGTTGACCATTGAGGTCGTTTCGATACGGGCCACCCCTGTTTTGAAACGGTCTCATCGGGTTGACTTTGGCCAGTTGACCTAGTCAAGGCGTATCGAAACACACTATGGGCGTTCCGATACGGCCTGCTGTATAAGAATAAAAATGGGTTATTTTAATTATGTGTTCGATGTTTCGCCTCGCTTGTTTTCTTCCGTTGTTGTCTTTTTCACATAGGGTGTAACATTACATCTAGATAAGATAATAAAATGAAAAATTTTCCTTGGGTCGGTAACTGAAGTGGAGCCTTAACGGGTTTCGCCTCGGTTATCCTCGTGTAGCCCACTCGGATCGGTCAAGCGTCCGGACCGGGACAAGGGGGTTACACTTGTTGGTATCAGAGCCTAAGGTTTCCCAGACCTTGGGCATGTAAGTGAGGTAAGTTAAGTTCTTGTATTGAAAATGCATGGTGTTTGCTTGCCATGTAAGCATGTTTGCTTGTCTACCAAGTATGCATTGTTGTATGCTTGTTTGAGCATGTATGTATGTTGTTTTGTTTGAAGCATGTTGTCTAGAGTCCTATTGCATCTATTACATCGGAAAAAGGATTTTTAAAGTGAGGGAACATACTTGAGCCACTTGGAACCCTTGCCTTGCTAACCCTATCTTTTGTGCTTTGTTGTTGTGTTGTAGTTGTATCTGTGAGCACGTATGTCGAGGCCTAGGGGCAGACCGATGGTGGTTCGCCAGGAACCACGTGTTGCGACTCATGTTAATGAGCCGGTGGCTGGAGTATGGGCTCATGTGGGAGAGCCTGCTGCTGGAGTTGAAGCTCCTCCACCGCCATCACCTCCTCAGCCTGGAGTAGGAGGCGAGGCTGGAGCTGAGGGAGAGGGACCTCGGGTTGGCCAAGGTGGCCAAGGTCCTGCCGGAATAGATATGGCTCCGCTTTTACAAGCTATAGCGGGAGCATTCCAGGCCACAGTTGCAGGAGCTTAGGCTGCAGCTCAGCCTAGAGGCGATGATACTAGTTTACCGTTGGAGAGGCTTCGTAGCCTAGGGGCTGAAGAGTTCAGAGGGTCTACACCTGAGAGATCCGAGTTGTGGTTAGAGAAGACAATCCTCATCTTAGCTCAGATGGGTTGCGTTGGTGCTCGCAAATTGGGCTGTGTGATTTCTTTGCTTCAGGGTGATGCCTACACCTGGTGGGTCATCATTACTACCGGACTTCCTGAGGCTGAATTGGATGGGATTTCTTTGAGTCTGCTTTCCGGAAGAGATACTTGGGGCCGAGATATCTTGATGAGAAGAAACGAGAGTTCATGACTCTTGTTCAGGGAGATGCTTTAGTGACTGACTACGAGACTCGTTTTGTCCGTTTAAGTCAGTACGCTCTAGAGTTGGTTCCTACTGAGAGGGACCGTTGTAACCGATTCAAATATGGGCTTCATGAGGAAGTTAAGAGGTATACCTTAGCTTCAGATTATTCAGATTTTGATGTCTTGGTTGCTAGAGCCAAGGACATTGAGCATAGCTTGGGGCTGACCAAGCGTTCTGGAGGATCTAGTTCTGGTAAGAGACATAATAACTTTGACCGTAGAGGCATCGGGGTGGCGGATATCAGTTTGACCATAGGCGTGGCGGTGGCCACCATGGCCATAGAGCTAGAGGGTGTTTGCCCGAGTGTACCCGTTGTGGGAGACAACATATTGGAGAGTGTTGGGTAACTTCCATGCTTGTTGGAACTGTGGTTCGAGGGACCACTTCAGGAGGGAGTGTCCGCATCAGGCGGCACATGCACCGAACATAGCACAAGCTCCTGCGAGGGCCATTGATTATCAGAAAGGCCATGGGCGCGGTCGTGGCTACTTCCAGCCTAGGGCTGATGAACCTAGGGTAGATGCTTAGAGGAACCTTGCTCATGTTATGGCAGTGCAGCCAGAGGCAGGTGGGCCAGCGAGAGCCTATGCTCAGAGAGAGGCTGGGAACGACACAAATGTGATAGTAGGTAATTTTGAGTTACAGTCTATGTCTTTGCTTTCTTTGGTTGATTCGGGTTCTACGCATTCCTACATTTTGAGTGAGCATGCAAAAAAGTTAGATATACCTGTTGAGATCTTAGATGTAGGTATGCATGTGACTAGTTCCTTTGGTGAGACAATTGTAGTTAGAAGAATGTATAGGAGGTGTCCGCTGAAGATTCAGGGTCATGTGTTTCCTGTTGATATGATGGAACTTCCGTTTTATGGCTTTGATATTATTTTTTGTATGAACTGGTTAGTTGAGCACAGAGCTAGTGTAGACTTTGAGACGAAGAGAATTGCTTTGAAGCTTTCTGATGACTACGAGGTAGTAGTAGTAGTAGGCGAGAACATTAAGTTCTTGTCTAATGTTGTGTCAGCTTTAGAGGCTCATAGGTAGATGGATTCTGGTTGTGGGGCTTACCTAGCTTATGTTATGAATCCGAATATGAGTGAGGTCAGACCGAAAGATATCAGAATAGTTTCTGACTTTTCGGATGTGTTTCCTGAAGAGTTACCAGGGTTGCCTCCTGACAGAGATGTAGAGTTTGTGATTGAGACTATTTCAGGGTCTACTCCAGTTTCTATAGCTCCGTATCGTATGGCTCCGAAAGAGTTGAAAGAGTTGAAAAGTCAGCTTCAGGAGTTGTTAGACCGTGGTTTTATTAGGTCTAGTAGTTCGCCTTGGGGTGCTCCCGTGTTGTTTGTAAAGAAGAAAGATGGTTGTATGTGAATGTGTATTTACTACAGACAGTTGAATCAGTTGACCGTAAAGAAAAAGTATCTGTTGCCTCGTATAGATGATCTGTTTGATCAGTTGAGAGGTGCTTCAGTGTTCTCGAAGATAGATTTGAGATCAGGGTACTATCAGTTGAAAGTAAAAGATTGTGATATTTCGAAGACATCTTTTAGGACTAGATATGGTCACTATGAGTTCCTTGTGATGTCGTTTGGGCTCACAAATGCACCTGCATCATTCATGGATATGATGAACAGAGTTTTCAGAGACTATCTAGACCGTTTTGTAGTTGTTTTCATAGATGACATCCTTGTGTACTCGAAATCAGAAGAAGAGCATGATGAGCATTTGAGACTTGTTTTACAGAGATTGATGAGCAATCAGTTGTATATGAATCTTAGTAAATGTGAGTTCTGGATTTGAGAAGTTGTGTTTCTTGGCTATGTAGTATCTGCCGAAGGTATCCGTGTTGATCCGACGAAGATTGAGGCTATTGTTGAGTGGAAACAACCTAAGTCCGTGACTGAGATTAGGAGTTTCCTAGGATTAGCCGGTTACTATAGGAGATTTGTTGATGGTTTCTTTAGAGTAGCTGCTTCTTTGACTAAATTGTTGTAAAAATGAGTTAAGTTTGAGTGGTCAGATGTGAGACATAAGGCTTTTGAGAAATTGAAAGAAGCTTTGAAGAATGCTCCAGTGTTGGTACAACCAGTTTCAGGTAAAGAATTTGTGATCTATAGTGATGCTTCTTACATAGGTTTAGGGTGTGTCCTAATGCAAGAAAGAAGAGTTGTTGCTTATGTTTCGAGACAGTTGAAGGTACATGAGAAGAACTATCCTACTCACGATATAGAGTTAGCCGCAGTTGTGTTTGCATTGAAGATTTGGCGTCATTACTTGTATGGTGAGAAGTGCATAGTTTACACCGATCATAAGAGCTTGAAGTATTTGATGACACATAGAGAGTTGAACTTGAGATAGAGAAGATGACTTGAGTTGTTGAAAGACTATGATTTGACCATTGAGTATCATCCAGGTAAGGCAAATGTAGTAGCCGATGCTTTGAGTAGAAAAGTTACAGTTGAGTTGCGAGCTATGTTTGCTAGATTTAGTGTATCCGGTGATGGTGGTTTGATCACTGAGTTGCAAGTAAAACCTTCTTTGATTCAGTTGATTAGAGAGAAGCAGTTGCAAAATGTGTCTTTAGTTCCGCATGTTCAGGACATAGCTAAAAGTAGACCGACCGAGTATAGTTTCAGTGGCGAGAATGTGTTGTGTTTCAGAGATAGAGTTGTAGTACCTGAAGATGTTAAGTTGAGACGTCTGATTTTGAGTGAAGCACATTCGAGTCCTTTTTCTATGCATCCGGGTAGTTCTAAGATGTACCGAGATTTGAAGAATGATTATTTCTGGGTTGGTTTGAAGAAGGATGTAGTCGAGTATGTGAGCCGTTGCATGGTTTGTCAAAGAGTGAAGGCAGAACATCAGGTTCCTTCAGGTTTGTTACAGTTTTTAAAGATTCCGGAATGGAAATGGGAGAGAATCACTATGTACTTTGTGTCGGGGTTACCGTTGTCTCCTTCGAAGAAGAATTCTGTTTGGGTGATAGTTGATAGGTTCACTAAGTGTGCCCATTTCTTAGCAGTGAACACCACAGATTCTTTAGACAAGTTGGCGAATTTGTACATCTGTGAGATTGTGAGACTTCATGGAGTTCCAAAGTCTATTGTTTCAGATAGAGATCCGAGATTCACTTCGAGGTTCTAGAGTTGTTTGCATTGTGCTCTAGGTAGCCGTTTGCATTTCAGTACTTCTTATCATCCGAAGTCCGATGGACAGTTAGAGCGAGTGATACAGATTTTAGAGGATATGCTCCGTTGTTGTGTGATTGACTTCCAGGGTTCTTGGGAGAAGCACTTGCCCTTAGTTGAGTTTGCTTACAACAGTTACCAGGCTAGTATACAGATGGCTCCCTATGAGGCTTTGTATGGTAGATGATGTAGGACTCCGATCCGTTGGGCTGAAATGAGCCAGAAATTGTTACCTATGCCGGATTTGCTTAAGGGGACTACTGAAAAGGTGAAGTTGATTTGCGACCGTTTGAAAGCAGCTTTCGATCGTCATAAGTCTTATGCAGATTTGAAGAGAAAAGAGATTGAGTTCTCAGTGGGTGAGAAAGTGTTTTTGAAAGTATCTCCGTGGAAGAAGGTAATGCGATTTGGCCGGAAAGGCAAGTTGAGTCCGAGATTTATTGGTCTGTATGAGATAGTTAAGCGGATTGGGCCAGTAGCTTACCGTTTGAGATTGCCATCTGAGTTAGAGAAGATCCATGATGTGTTTCATGTGTCGATGCTTAGGAGATATAGATCAGATCCTTCTCATGTTATGCCTGTTGAGGAGATAGAGTTGAATCCAGATTTGTCTTATAATGAAGAACCAGTTAAGATACTTGCTTCTGATAGCAAAGTGTTGTGTGGCAAGACCATAGAGTTGATCAAGGTGTTGTGGAGACATAGAGGTGTGGAAGAGGCCACGTGGGAATAGAAAGCTGATATGCTTGAGCAGTTTTCGTACTTGTTTCCGTCAGGTAATTTCGGGGACGAAATTCCTTAAGTGGGGGAGAGTTGTAATACCCGGGTTTGGGGGTCGGGTGAAAATAATATTAACATAATGTTTCGGGTTTCAGGTTTATAATTAAAATAATAAAATATTTTTATAGGCTTTGTGTTTGCAAAATAATTAAAGTTTATGTTGGGCCTATCTTCTAAGTCCAAAATCCATGGACTTTAGGAGATGAGAGTTTTTAGCCATTCATTAATGGCATAATTGTAATTATGATTTTTGGGTGAATTAAAATAAAACAAAAGATGAAGACATGCGCTCATCTTCTTCCTCACTTCCATTTTCAAAACTAACGACATTGAAGAACTCTCTACACCAAGTTATTATTCCATTCCCTTTCATCTTCGTCTTTAGAGCTTTTTGAAAGGTAAATCCATTTTTGACTTGGCCTTGTAATCCTCTACATTTTGGTACCATTAGTTTCTATTAAAGCTATGTATTTCATATTTTGGGTTTTCAAAGTTTTTATCAAAGGTTGAAGCTTTATGATTCTTTAACAAAGCTTTTGATTTATTAATGTTAGATAAGTTGTTTTCAACCTAAAAGGTCCAACATATATGAATTTTAAGGTGTTTTATAAAGATTTCCGGATTTGGGTTTTAATGGGGTTTTTGAAGGGCTTTAAGATGAGTTTTGGGTGTGTTTAATATTGGAATTTGAGAGTTGGTATTAGTATGATAGTTGGGGGTTGTTTTGGAATCATTTAAGTGTGTAAAAAGGGTGGAAATCATGAGTTTTGGATTGAGTTTGAGGGCTGCTCGGGTTTGGAGTTTTTGAGGTTGTTCTTGGCTTGAGAATTATGTGTTTTATGCTTGAGTAATGTTCCAAGTTTGCTACATTGTCGTGCGAACTAATTCGATGTTGTTTTGTTTGTGTTGAGTTGATTAGAAGCAAGAGTTTGTCTTGGTGAAGCCTCGGGATCGAATCCGGAATCGTTGGAAGCTTGATCGGCTAGTGGGTTGAGCTTGGAATAGTCGGTGAGTGGTTAAATGTTTTTAAATGGTTTTCGAGTATTTGGTTCAAGCATGTGGACTAGGCCGGGCTTGGTAGACCCACATAGAGTTGGGATTAGAGTGGTAGCCTAATCCCAAGCTTTAAAAAGAGACTTTTGTTGACCTTTAGTTGATGTGTATGCCTCTTGTTTACTTGTGCTTATTGTGGCTATGTATAATGTGTTATACTTGTTGTTGAGGCATGGCTGATGCATTGATATATGCATGTAATTTTGGATTATGGATTGTGCATGATGGTGATCATGGTGAGTACGTGCTAAGCACGGAAGTTGATATTAAATGATGTTGTGGATTGTGTTTAATATTGGCACTAGTATGCTTGGGTACAAATGATCGATCATTAGGATGTTTAGTGTGCACACGTGAGTCAAATGCGTGCATGGTCTTGGTGATGGTAGTCATCAAGATGAAGAACGGGTTCGCCCGGAAAACCTTCTTATATATATATATGTTAGTCGATGATGAGCGTAATCCCATCGACGGGGCGTGAGGATGAGTGTAATCCCCTCCGCGTGAACGTTGATGAGTGTAATCCCACCGTATGGTAATGGTTGTTGTTGGATGTAAGTTCCAACGTGTTATCCGTGTATTCGAGACAAAGCTAGGTGTCAATATGGGATGCTATGAGTACCAATATGAGATTATATGTGTTGCCATATGGATTATTATATGTGTTTACATATGATGTGGATTTGAGCTTGTTGGGCGTGACATAATATTGATTATATGTTCATGCATCATGTGTACTTTGGCTCTTGTGGATCGAAGGTAAGATCATGCATTCTTCCTTGGTTGTGCTCGTTCTTGGACCCTGCATTGTCAAGGTTTGTTTTAATGAGCTTACCCTCACTAAGCTTTATGCTTACGCTCTCTTTTGTTCGACAATACAGATTCGTAGCTCGTGGGTTGCTAGGGCAAGAAGGGGGCCTCCAAGTGTGCTAGTTGGGATTTTGAATCTATCAAGTATGGTTTTTATGTTAATGATGTATTGGTAAAGCAATGAGGACTTATGTGGTTGATGTTGGTTGTTTAGGAGCATGTTAGACTCCTCTTTATGTTGTTGGTTTGGCTTTTGGTTGCCTTTCCTTGCTTGTAAACCATGTTTAATTAGTCTCTCTTGAATGCCTAAGTGTTTGACCTTGTTGAGGCATGTTATCTTGAATGCTACGTACGGATGTTTGATATGTTGTTGGATGATCCTTGAATGCATGGTTTGTATGTTGGTTGAGTGCTTAGCTTGGTGCATAGGGTGCTATGCATCTAGAGATGTGTATGTTGGAAGTTTGAGGCTTTAGGTTGTGTTTAAGGCAGCCTTGTGCCTTAAAACCAGCTAAAACCAATCTGCTGACAGAGGGCGTATCGAAACGGTTGGTCCCGTTTCGATACAGTCCCTTTTTTTTGGGCCAGGCGTTTCGGTACGTTAGGGGGCCGTTTCGATAAGATTTTACTACTGGAAATATGAGAATTTGACGAGAAATTGACGTATTGGAACGGGCTTTAGTGTTTCGGAACGACCTTCGTATCGTTGACCACGAGAAGTTGACCGTTGAGGTCGTTTCGATACGGGCCACCCCTGTTTCAAAACGGTCTCATCGGGTTGACTTTGGCCAGTTGATCTAGTCAAGGCGTATCGAAACACCCTATGGGCGTTCTGATACGGCATGCTGTATAAGAATAAAAATGGGCTATTTTAATTATGTGTTCGATGTTTCGCCTCGCTTGTTTTCTTCCGCTGTTGTCTTTTTCACATAGGGTGTAACATTACATCTAGATAAGATAATAAAATGAAAAGTTTTCCTTGGGTCGGTAACCGAAGTGGAGCCTTAACGGGTTTCGCCTCGGTTATCCCCGTGTAGCCCACTCGGATCGGTCAAGCGTCCGGACCGGGACGAGGGGGTTACAAAAAACTGGAGCGCCCAGATAAACACTTCCATCGGTAAAACTGTGGATCATGTTTCCTAAAATGAAAAAACTAGAACGATGATGGAGAGAGCCAGGACTCGAACACCATAATCTCTTCCTAGGATAAAAGACAGTAGTCGTTCCTGAGAGCTCTATCCAGAGGCAGACTTCTAACTCAAAATCGTTGGTCCTTATCAAGGCATCGTCTACTGTACCCCATATGTGAGGAGAGAATGAGTTCACCGAGTCTCCTCCCAATTCTGGTCCATCGAGCACAAAGTTACCAACCAACACTAGGAATGTACTCTGATAGAAAATAGGCCACTTATCAACGGTTGATAATATTGAACCTGTGAACCGATAGGTACCTCCCGGATCCCATTTAAGCCTTATTGCTGTCGATGTCCAAGTACTACCAACACTTCAAAGGTCAGCGTCTTCCAAAAAACCATAAGCCACAGGATGATAATTTGAGAGTAAACTGAAAAAAGTCCTTCGGGTCCCACCGTAGTTGACTCCAAGTTTTGCTGAAGAGAAAGAATTTTGTGGGCTATCAATCTCTGTGTTAGATAATAAGAAACTCTTTTCTAAGCTCGCTTCCCAAGGCTTAAAATTTTTTTCAGCAGAGGAGCCTAAGACAACAAGCTTTTGAACCAACTTTCTCCTACTAACTAGACCACAGAACTCGGGACATGTGCCGAAACTCGAAACTGCAGACAAGACAAAACCTTGAACTCTTCGAAAATCCTGCTGAATCTCGTGAAAACAGGGATTTTTTGCAGGTTTTTGGAGAGCATTGATTCCGGCACCGATGATGTCTTTTCCCCTTTACCGGAAGCTTGCCATCTTAGCCTGATTCACCCCCGGTGTAACGCTGCCCATCACAGCACTTTGGACTGTGAAGCCCTCGTGCCTCGTCGGCTGGAACAGTTTTAGAGCCGATAAACAAACGAAACCTGCCACTCCGGTGTCTTTGTCCGAGGAGGAACCTGTCGCTCCATTGTCTTTGCCCGAAGAGGGAGGAGATTCTACAGACCTTTGCGGCAGCGCCACCGTTGGGCACACCATCACCTTCACCAAGAAGTTGATGCTAGAAAACCGGGCCTGAGATATATGAACGCTTAACCTAATCTCAAAGACCAGCCTGTTTAGCGCCGCCGCAACCAAAACCCAGAAGTGGTGGCGATCACGCCACAACCTAACAAAAGGGGGACCAACACCGTAGCAATAATTGTCTTTGCAAACCACCAGCGAGGGTCGAAGATGACAGCTTCTGCGGAGCCAAGGCTCGGGCGAAAGCTCACCAGAGCCCGCTGCACACTTCAGAAGAGCCTCCCATCTGAGAGCCGGACCAAGCCACCAGCTGGCGTCGTCCACCACAAGACTGGTAATCGACGAGCTTTGAAAGGGGAAAACCACCTTCGTCCGACATCGAACGAGTAAGCCGGAGCGGACGGATCACAACGCCGTCTGAGGGTCACAAACTTCAGGGGGCCGAGATCCTCGAGAGGCGCGTAGGGCGCGTACAATTTCATACCCCTCTCAACTTTGATATGTCTTATTAGGTTGGTGACACCTCATTTTTCATAAGGGAGATCCCACCTTTTGTTTAGGAAAATCGTGTCCTTCAACCCCTAATTCCATTGAGGACCATGGTACAAGTAACATGGCTCATGTCCTTCAATCCTGATGGATTTGAAATGGTTAATATGGACACTTGTTACAATAACAAGAAGAAAAGATCTTTTACATGTGATGCTGAACTTCCAGCTCTCAAAAAGAGACATTCTTAATGAAGTTTTTGAAGCCTATCCTGAAAATCGGTGTTCACGAGTTCATGAAGAAGCTTTGAAGATGGTGTTTACTCCTGGCTCGTCCATGATTAACAAGATTGAATTAAAGCTTAAGGGGAGATCCTCAGGCATTAAAAGACTAAGCATCATTAAGCAAGCAGTGCCATTCCTTAAAACAACAACCAATCTGACTTTGGTTGATATTAAGGAAGATATGAATCCCCTTAAGGCCCCTTTTGAACACTTGAAAGTGTCATCTGTAAGAGGAATGAGTCATTGCTTGATGGACACTTATGATTCAGGGAAGCATTGTAAGTGCTCATTGCTCTTTGGATTTGCCTTCCTTTTAGAACCTTTCAGTTTGGTTTGTTTTCGAGGTCAAGAAATGGTGACTTTTGTCCACCTTTTCTCCGTGTCTTTCTCTCGGCTTGGCCTCTCCATTCCTTTTGTTTGTTCATCCTTTTTTCCGTCTGCTGATAAAGACCATGCATCAATGCTTTAGGGAAGTCTGTCTCCGACCTTGGAGCTCTCGTGGTGGAAAGAGGATGGATCATGTGCTCCGGCGAATGAAGCATATGCATCTTTTCTGGCTTTGCTTTTGGTGTTCTTTTTTGTTTCCTTGGCTCGGGTTTCCCCCGCTATTTTTACCTGATTTTGCTCAGGTCTTTTGGCTTTGTTTCGGCCTGGCTAACCCCTTTTAGATATGAAGATATGTAAAGTTGGCTTCCTTCGGGGCCTTCTTTCTATATTTTCCTTTTCTTGTATGTTGTTCCCTTGTTCAATGAATGGTTTCTTTATTGGTAAAAAATATATACTTATATGAATAAGGATGAAAATTCTCGTACCTCTTTTCGATGCCCTTACTTATGCCTCTACGCTTAAAATTATGTTTAGGTTTTTAGGTTAGGGTTTATGGTTAAAGTTTAAAGAATTTATGACATGGTGTTTTTTTAGGGTATAAGGTGTATGGTTTAGGATTTAGAATTTAGTGTTAGAGCTTGGAATTTAATTTTGTAATATTTTTTAGTGTTGGGGCATAAGTATGGTTAGCGAAAAGGGGCAGAAGATTTTTATCCATCTAAATAATGAGTAATTATACCATGCACTGGTGGTGGAAACATTTTGTTTCCACAAGTACCCTAATTTTAGGATTTATGGATTCAATTTAGGGTTCATAGTTTAGGGGTTTAGGTTTATGTGTTTAGATGTTAGAGTTTGTGGGTTGAATTTAAAGTTTATGGTTTAAATTTAGGGGTTATACTTAAAAACTTAAATATCTACCATATTACCCTAAAACCTAAACCATAACACTCAACTTATACCCTAACACTAAATCCTAAATTCTAATTGCAAACTCTAAATTCTAAACCCCTAAACCTAAATCCATAAACTATAAACCCTAAATTGAATCTCTAACCCTTAAAATTAAGACGATTGTGGAAACAAAATATTTCCACTGTCAGTGCATTGTATATTTTCTCTATAAATAATATTCAAATTTGTCAATGTTATAATATATAAAATATATCAAGTTACATTATTATAAAAGTATAAAAAATATTTTTATTAATAAACAAATATTTTTAACTATTGTACGTGTTTTGTGAAAATATATAAAATTTAAAATAATTTTTATCTAAAAATTTGACATGAAAAAAAGATATAATTTATAAATTAATAAATAATTTATTAATCATATAATTATGTCTTTGTAAAAAAATTATAAAATAAACATATTATAATATAGAAAACGGTAAACTACTGAAATGGTCATTTATATTTAGTAAGTGTATATTTTGGTCACCGATTTTTAAAAAATTAACGTTTTAATCACTTACGTTTTTGTTCTTTAGACATTTGGTCACTCGGGTATTAATTGCCGATAGACAACTGACGACGTGCGCACAATAAAAAGAATAATAAATTACATATATAATCACTAAATTATTACTATACTCATATTTTGACCACCAAAATAAAAATAACTTAAATAATTATAATTTAATTATCTATATTTATAATTTTTTATTTCTTCTCCCCTCAACCATCTTCCATTCGTTGCATGCCAAACTTCTGTAACTTCTAAACTCTCCTCCAGAAAAGTGTAAACACCAAAACTGTAGGTGATATGAATATATTTCATGTACAACACAAGTCGAAAAGTTGAATAGATTCATATTAAATGGGAAAAAACTAGAATAGGACTAAACAAAAATGGTTGTTTCTATTAAATGAAAATATTTTCTATTTTTATTTCAAAAAATAATTACAAAAATATAATGGAAAACAAAATGATTTTCATTTTTTTTAAAAATGGTTTTCATTTTCAGTTTTCTAAAAAATAGAAAACACATTTGGTTAATAAAAATGAAAATTTATTTTCAAAAATGAAAATAGTGGAAATGTGTTTGATATCTAGTTTTTCAAAATAAAAAAGCTTAAAGGTCAAATTAACACTCAACGAAAAATTAAAAAATTAATTAAGCCCTATTGAATTTTTACACCTAATCTAGCCCTCATAATTGAAATTGCACTCAATTAGACCCTCATAATTTGAATTGCGGTCAATTTAGCCTTCCTGTAACATTGACCGTTATAGTTGATTGTCAACTCACGAACAATCATTAAAATAGTGACACATGACACATATGAAAAATCATAAAAAAATCTAAAAAAACATATTTAAACTAACCCCTCCACAACTACCCACCTTAAAATAGTTTGCTAATTAGTTCCTCTCCACAACTATTGTTTTCACTTGGATCCATTGAATCGTTGTGGAGTTTGCATACGTTGGAGTTAAATCTGACATCTCCAGGTTTCAACATTTTTTTTAAAACACGTGGTTTGTTTGTTTTCTTGAAAATTAGTAAAATCTCAGTGGAAATTTTGATTTGCATGGATTGGGGATAGAGATATACAATAGATGTGGTAGTTCTTACAATGACGATAACAATGGGGTTCGAGATTTGAATTAAAAAAATAAATAAAGACCAAATTGAAAAAAAAATTAAAACTACGATTGTTTTGAAATAAGAAATCAGTAAATGGCCAAATTTAAAAATATGTTTAGAATTTTTAAATATTTTTGTAACCCCCTCGTCCCGGTCCGGACGCTTGACCGGTCCGAGTGGGCCACACGAGGAAAACCGAAGCGAAACCCGTTAAGGTTCCACCTCGGTTAGCAACCCTAAAAATTTCTTTTAATTTAATCTTCTCTAGAGGCACATTTAAATCCTATGTGATCACGACAGCGGAAAGATTCGAGAAGGACATGCAACTGGACACAAAACATCAAGTAAACGATCCAATTTTAACTTATCAGGCAGGCCGTTTCGAAACACCATTAAGGTGTACCGAAACACCTTGACTTGGTCAACAGCCCCAAGTCCACACGAGAAGGTCGTATCGGAACGGAGGTCAACCGTTCCGAAACACCATCAACGGTCAACTTCTCGTGGTCAACGAGATATTGACCGTTCCGAAACCCTTAGACCCGTTTCGAAACGCCTTCATCTCGGCAATTTCTCAGATTTCCAGTAGCCAAAGTGTTTCGAAACTCGTATCGGAATAGGGGCTCACAGTGGCCAAACCGTATCGAAACGCGTTCCGATACGGGGTCCCTGAAGCCTTACCCGTTCCGAAACAGCCCAGCCCGTTTCGAAACACTGGCTGTCTGCAACCTTCGAAGACCGACTTTAAGCATTTCTTAACAACTCTAAAGGCCCTAAACGACTCCAAGAAGCATACACAACATACAAATGCACTCTAGAAGCATGCACCCTATTGCAAACACACTTAAAACACATAAGATTGCAAGATAAGACCTTCATTCACAAGATCATTCTAGGCATTAAAGATAACATGCTTAGGCAAACATACATAAGCACATCCACAAAAGGCACAAGACCAACATATACATAAGCATTCGAGACATGCAACATAATCAAGGTTTACAATCCAAACGAAGCATCCAAAGGCCAAACTAACATCAACAAACAACAAACATTCACATCAACAACACCTATCTCATTGCTTGACTATTACAATCTATAATTTAAAGTTCATACTTGAGCTAACCAAAATCATCACTTGGAGACCTTTCCTTGCCCTTGCCACCCGCAAGCTACTGGTCTGCATTGTCGAACAAAAAGGAGTGTAAGCATAAAAGCTTAGTGAGGGTAAGCACATAAAACAAACCTTCGACAATGCAGGGTCCAAGCACGAGCAAGAATTAAAATAGAATGCATGGTTTTACCTCCAATCCTCAGGAGCCAAAATAAAAGATGATGCATGAACATATTATCAAAATCATGTCATGCTCAACAAGTCCATAACCATAACATATAGAAACACATATAACCAACATATGAGCATCATAATCCACAATCCGTATTGGCACCTAGCTATGACTCGAATACGCGGATAACCGTTAGAACTCACATCCAACAA
The DNA here is from genome assembly GCA_030270665.1 of Hibiscus trionum. Taxonomy (NCBI): domain Eukaryota; kingdom Viridiplantae; phylum Streptophyta; class Magnoliopsida; order Malvales; family Malvaceae; genus Hibiscus; species Hibiscus trionum. The sequence goes on from BSYR01000016.1 coordinate 7,589,231, forward strand.
CACAACCATTACCTGACAGTGGGATTACACTCATCACCGTTCACGCGGAGGGGATTCCACTAATCCTCACGCCCGTCGATGGGATTCCACTCATCACTGACATATATATATAAGAAGATTTCCGGGCGAACCCGTACTCCATCTTGATGACTACCATCATCAAGACCACGCGCGCATTTGACTCACGTGTGCACACTAAACATCCTAATGATCGATCATTTGTACCCAAGCATACTAGTGCCAATACTACACATTTCATTAACCTTTCACAATATCATTGCATAACAACTTCCGTGCTTAGCACGTACTCACCATGACTTACCGTCATGCACAAACCACATTTCCATGCCTAACATGTACTCACCATGATCCTCAGATCATACAATCACCTCATAATATCATTTCACATGTCAACACTACATGTATATCATTAATACAATATCACAACATATTTCAAACATATGTATATCTCCATCATGTTTGTCATCAACATACATATAAAAATGCATTAAGCCATGTCTCAACACCCATGTATCAATGCATCAAACCATGCCTCAACATACATGTATAACAACATATACATAGCCACCATAACACAATTAAACAAGAGGCATAAATCAACACTTTAAAGATCAACCAAGGTCTCTAACTAAAGCTTGGGATTAGGCTACCACTCTAATCCCAACTCTAGGTGGGTCTATAACCCCCTAGACCCGCCTATGCGTTACGACGGATCCTAGGAAGCCACATTAGGGTCACAAGAGCGACCTACGGTAAAAATACACATAAAACATTTTCTCTGAAAACACATATTAAATTATAACGGTAACTTTTGTTGAAAATACTCTTTCATGAAATCATTTAAACATATAACAGGATTTCAGAAAACGTTTTACAGGCATTATCATGAAACAATAATGATATGTATGCCCACTAACTATGTCGGTACCGTACTCCGAAAGCAACGCCGAGAGAACTCCCAACACTGATGTCAAATGATATACCATGATATATTCTTTTAACCTGCGATGGTAAAAACAACGTGAGCTTGGAAAAGCTCAGTAATACAAAACTACCAAAAGATGCTATAAGCTCATGCAGATATATGGTAGGCATAACATTTTCATGATGTTCCACGTAGTAACAGTCTTCATTTCTTTTTCGATATTTCAGGGTAACGTTATACTTGAGAATAACAGTATTTGTTCTTTATTCAATCATCGAAAATTAGACGGGAATTATAGGCTATTAATGTACGGAGGTGGAATTAGAGAGTTCAGTTCCTAGTGTGTTCCAACAGTGTAAGTAAAACATGTACAACAACAATATAATATACATTTTCAGTTCAAAAACATAAAGTACAAGTAACAATACAGTACAGTTTAATCTTTTATCTACCCTCCAATCACACTCCAAAAGGCAGTTCCCCAAAACTGCGTCAAAGGCGTTAACCAGTGCCCATTGGGCATAGGTGACATCCTAAGGGATTACCTTAGGAACAGTACGGTACGGTATAGTAGGTATTACCCTAGCCGAAGCGTAGGAACCTGTAACGGTAAAGGAATTACCAGCTGGATCAGAGCTGAACCTACGGTCACTTCATATTTTGTCCCAAATACCCCAGTAACAATCTATGTAACGGTTCGGTTAATCAATAGCTATATTTTTAGTAATGCATTATCCATATAGCATGTTGGTCATATCAGGTACATATGCATATATCAAAAATACAGTACGGTCATGTTTATGTGAGTTCAAGTATTCTATCATGTGCACAAAATCAGTATTATAACATATAAATCAGTATGCAAAAACAATCGTGTAGCACACATGGAACACACTAGGTGGAATAGTTTATTTCCTTGGAGATACTTGACATTTACGGAAGAGAACATATTAACTTTTGACAGTTGAGCGGATCTTTAAAACAAGGCCCATATTAAAAGAGGGGTTTGTACTAGCGATTCAAACCAGATAGTCAGGAGATGATACATCAAGATCTTGAGAGTTTAGGCATATCATGAGTGATTTAGCCATTTAAGCCTACCAGGGGCATTATGGCCATTTTATCATACACGGCGTTTTGGTAATTTATACCAACATGGCGTAAATAGTGGCTCAGAAATTCTATTTTGCTCATTCAGTTTCCAACCAGGTATTTAGGGATTTCTACGTCAAGATCTTTCATGATATCAGATACATTCAGGGTTATTTTGATTACTTGGGCCAACGAGGGCATTTTGGTCATTTAACTATTAGGGGTGATTTGTAATTTAGCCCAATAATGATTAAATGACGATTTGCAATATTTAAGATTCTCAAAAGTTTATCGGGCCTCCAAAACCATTCGAACTAACATATTCCAACCTTGCAGTACTAACCAACGCTTCTGATGCATCCAACTGTATCGTATATCTGAACGGTTGCTTTCATATTTTACCATGAGATTTTCCACGGAGTAGTCAAACTTATATTCTGTGCGGAGAAACTTCCAACCTTACATTAATATCAGGAGTGATTGACGTACGTAAGTCATGCTTCAACCCTTAAGGGCATTTCAGTCATTTTCAACTTTATTGGCATTTCCAGAATTTATCAAGGGCAATTTACTTATTTCAGTTGTTGCGTGTAAAATAGTCTATCGCAATTGTAGTGCAAGTGTACACGACGCAAGTAGTAAAGTGATACGAAGTATCGGATATCGTCTCCACAGGGATTGGGCTAATGACTTCACCTTGTTTACTGCACGAAAGTAAAGGAAATAATTAAGAGTTGTCACGAGAATAATAAGGTAAAAACGTAAAATAAAGAATTGAGAAATCAAGATAGAGAGAATGGGCTGGTATTGAGTTGCTTAGTAGTGCAGGTATTGAATTGCTTAGGATCTCCAGTTCTGTCGTCGCGCCTGTCGCCGACAGCACCTGTCGCGGCAGCTGTCCGTTGATCGTCGCGGCAGCAAACACACCAACTCCGTACTTCAAGCTTGGCAAGAATCCCAGATCTGCCTTGCCCTATCCCTAGGCACAAGTCTGTTGATGATCACGTCTTGATGATACCTCCCGGCGTGAATCGAAGGATGAACACCAATGTTTATGAATTCTTCCTTAGCCACTTAACCTCGCCCTATCCCTAGGCACGAGATGGTTCAACTATAAACTAGAGAACGCGCTCTTATCTCTTTCGTATACTTAACTCTCCCGATGCTAAGTAAATGGATAACCTCACAATGCTCTCCCGATGCTCTTGCAAGATATTAAAACCAAGATAAAAGAACTTGAAGTTTATTTTATTGAACTTGAAAAATCCTAAAACAAAGCAACCCTTGCAACTACTTTACAAAACAACCCGTAGCCCTAGGGGGAATTTAGAACATGTCGGTGACGGGTGGACGACAGGGGGGTTTAGGTTTCGGTTATGGGGTAATCGGTTATGCCTCCTAGGTTAAATCTATGCCCTTATATAAGCTTTGGGCTCAAGTGTTCTAAGGTAACAAGGATTACAACTTTAATTAAAAGTAAGATTCTAATAAAGACTAAATCTCTAAAGACTCCTACTTTCCAGCCGCCATCCTTGTTTCTAGGAATTTCCTCTCCTTGAGCTTTGGCTTGACATATCTTTTGATCCGGGGCTTGGAAAAATATTTGGCTTTCACACGACAGACGAGCAGATTTTTCTCTATCTATCGAGGTCCACTTTACTTTTCCTCTTCATAAGGTTGCTGTCACCTTGCTGTCACGACAGGTCCATGACAGGTTCGTCTTCTTCGGCTGCTTGTCCAGTTTAGCTCTTCTGCTTATCTGCCCTGCGCCTGCCTTCATCGTCAACCATGGCAGCTACCTGCAAAATACGCCATCTTTTAGTAGAATCCGTGCCTTTTATATAATTGTGATGTTTTATTGAAAACTAACCTAAATGCAATGCAATTATGCTTGAATGCAGCAGAAATATGGGTTAAAGAGGGTGTAAATAATAGAACTTTTACACACTCAACACACCCCCAAACTCAAGTCTTTGCTTGCCCTCAAGCAATTAAACCTAAACGAAAAAAATGAAAACAAGAAAAAATTTTGTGTTGGCCTTCAAACAGTGAACTGTCCCTTACCCGTCGCTCGTTCTCTATGGCGGCAGCAACCTGTCGGATAGGTTAGGATCTGTCCGGAATCTCCCTATAGCTCTCGTGCAGTGTGTGCATGCTTGTGAACAGTTATATGCCAAGACTCTCTTAGTTTCACTAGAATAATTGACTTTAGCTTGCTTAGAGTTTTTCCTACGAGACTGTTTTCTTTCTTTTTCTTACTAGAGCCAGAATTGGGCACCTCTAGTTATTTCTTTCTTTTTTTTTCAAACTTTTTCTCTTTTACTAGAGCCAGTATTTCAGGCACCTCTAGTTAACTGTCTAGAGCCGGTGGTAGGCACTTCTAGAAGTTTTTCTCTGGTTATCTGCCTAGAGCCGGTGGTAGGCACCTCTAGGTTTCCTGAGATTCTAGTCTCTTTTCTACTCTAAGTGCTAAGCTTTCCTATTCTAGTTTGGCTAAAAGAGATCTAAGCAGTATAACAGTCACAAAAGTGTTTAAGTTTTCAGAACTATAGAAAGGCTCTAAACTTTTCCTTAACCTGTCCTAAATATGCTGCCACGACAGAGATGTCATGACAGGTAAGTTAACTTCACAGTTTTAAGCCAACAGTTTAATCTTTTCTGATTTTTTTTAAACCTTAAAATAAAAGACACAACAAATAATAACAAGATGTACTTAAGACTTCATTAATGATGGAGGGTTGCCACCCCCAAACTCGAGGATTGCATTGCCCTCAATGCAAAATGACATGAACAATAAAATAAAGAAAAAGTACATCACATAATATAAAGGCAGGCAGCAATCAGAGGAAAATAAATAAAAAAAAAACTTAAATTTTCAGTCGCTGCCCTCGCTGCTGCTGCTGATTCGGATCTGCCGGCGGCGTCTGCGCTGTGGGGGAGGCTGGACAGGTTCAGAGACAGGTTCAGGGACAGGTTGCTCCCCGAGCTGAACATCGGAACTGCTGCCGCTGTCCCAACTGCTGGTGGTAGTGGTACTAGCCTTAGGCAGCCTTTTCTTGTCCGCCACATGTTTAATCCTCTTGACCCTCGTAAAGTCACTCTCCAAATTCCTCCGGATAAGAGGGCTGTCATCAGTGGCAGGTCTCTTGGTTCCTCGAGGGGAGGTGTCTGCCGGAGGGCTGCCTTCTGCCGTTGGGGCAGGTGATTTGGTGGAAGCAGTCGAGTGGGACGGGGAGGCAGGTGGTGTGGGCGTGTGGACAGGTGTGTGGACAGGAGTGGGGATATGGAAATAATGGGTAGGAAAAGTAGGGAATTGAACATCGGGAAAATTTAAAGTTTGGGTAATAAAATTTACCGTGGAGTTCGTGAAATCCCGAATAAATGTCATCAATCCCATTTGGCGTTCCTCTACCCGTTGTAAAGTAGCTAGGATGAGGGCAGAATGGTCTGTCGGAGTGGCGTTGGTTTCAGCATCAGGGGCAGGCTCGGTGGGTGGTTCCTCTGATGATTCTGCGGGTGAGCCGGCAGGGTTGAAGGAGGAGACAGGTGTAGCCGCGATCAGCTCCATGAGGCTGTTGATGTTATTATCTGTCCAACCTCTGCCCTTCCTGATTTTGTCGGAGGGATCCTCGGGCACCGCAGCACATCGGCAGAGGGAAGTTATGGTGAACGGCAGGCAGAGGCGAGAGTCAGAGCGGAAGGCACAGTCCAGGATGCTGTCCCTCATATATCTGCCCACATTAATAGCTCTGTTGTGCATGATGGAGTGAATCAGGGCAAGCCGCTGTCGGTTGACTGTCGTGTGATGGGACGAGGGCAGGATACGCTTTTTGATGAAAGCGTTCCAAAGTTTGGCTTCCGGGCGGAGCTGCCCCCTATTGACGGAGTGGGGGTTCTTCTTGCTGGTGGTCCATGATGTACCGGCCTCTGTTAACTCCGCCATGATGGCATCGTAAGTGGCAGAGTCGAGGGAGTCGATGAATTCCTGGTGAGCATCATCACCGAGGCCAAAGAAAAGGCCAAACATGTGATTGATGCTGTCGGCAGTGAAAGGTACTTGCACTCCTCGAACAGTGACAGATGTCGCCGTTCTGCTGTCTATGGCTGCGTAGAACTCTCGGACTAAGGTGTCGTTAAGCTCGACCGGTTGTTCAGCAAAATACCCCCATAGGTGAGCCGTGATGGCCTTGAAAATGAACGGCCAGAGTCCCATATGAGGAGCATCTCTGTTGTAAATGAAGCCACGCTCCTCCCATAGTTCTTTATTGGCGAAGGGTGATGCTGCTGCTGAAGAAGAAGCGACAGCAGTATTACGGCGGGTTTGTCTCGACGACATTTTGGTTGCAAGGGCTGAGAAAGAGAGAAAACAAATAAAACTAGAGGGGAAAAACAAGAGAGAAAATAATCAGAAGTGATGAAAAATGAAAGTGGGAAGGGGTTTATATAGCGGTCGAGTAGCTGCCCAATTAATGCCGCAACGGCAGGCGTGAAGAACGGGGCGGTAGATTGGATGTAGCGTGTCTGACGTGTCTGACACGCATTTATGCGTCTGCTGTGCGTTTGCCGCACGCTTCTGCGTCTGCAGCGCCAAACTGTTGACAGCCTGTCAAGTCCGTCTGCGCCGGCAGCTGAAACGACAGGTTATCATAAATGGGCTTCATTGGGCTGGTGGATGGGCGGTGGGTTTGGGCCACTTCTTTTTTTTTCTTCTTGACTCCTTTATTTCCTAAAAACTGAAATTAGAAAAAAAAAAACAAAACATTATTCGAATAAAATAAACCTAATTCCTAATAGATAATAATAATAAAAATAAAACTTAGGTTAAATTAGGGGTGCCTTGTGGGGCATCTCCTAAAGTAACCACTTCCTGAATTCCTGGGGCTTCAGTCCCCTGATAATGCTTGAGTCGTTGTCCATTGACTTTGAATTGGTGCCCGTCTTTTAATGATTGAATTGTGATGGCACCATGGGGAAAAACTTGAACTACTTGAAACGGGCCAGACCATCTAGACTTTAGCTTTCCTGGGAAGAGTTTAAGTCTAGAATTAAATAACAACACAAGCTGCCCTGGGCAGAACTGTCGTGGCAGCAGTTTCTTGTCGTGCCACTTTTTAGTCTTTTCCTTGTAAATCCTTGCGTTGTCGTAGGCCATTGTCCGTAATTCTTCAATCTCGTTTAAATCTAATAACCTTTTCTGGCCGGCCTTGTCCAAGTCCATATTTACTGCCTTGATTGCCCAATATGCTTTGTGCTCGATCTCGACAGGCAAGTGACAGGTTTTCCCATAAATCAGTCGGAATGGAGACATTCCCAATGGAGTCTTGAAAGCTGTCCGGTATGCCCACAATGCATCATTCAGAAGTAAAGACCAATCTTTCCTAGTTGGTTTAACCATCTTTTCAAGGATGTTCTTCACTTCCCTATTGGATATCTCAGCCTGTCCATTGGTCTGTGGGTGGTATGCTGTCGCGATCCTGTACTTGACACCATATTTCTTCAAGGCAGCAGCAATTACCCTATTATCAAAATATCTCCCTTCATCACTGATAATCGCCCTAGGGATGCCAAATCTAGAAAAAATGTTTTTATGCAAAAACTTTTGGACCGTCTTGGCATCATTCTTTTGAGTTGCGATTGCTTCAACCCACTTGGAGACATAGTCCACTGCTAGGAGGATGTAAAGGTTTCCACACGAAGATGGAAAAGGTCCCATAAAATCAATCCCCCAAACATCAAAGATCTCTACTTCTAGAATATTCTGCAGTGGCATCTCGTTTCTCCTCGAGATGTTACCTGTCCGCTGGCACCTGTCACAGCTTTTATAAAATTCCTGTGCATCTTTATATAGTGTCGGCCAGTAGAACCCTGACTGCAGCACCTTGGCAGCAGTTTTATTGCCTCCTAAGTGACCTCCATATTGTGAAGCATGACAGTGATGGAGAATGTCTTCTTGTTCTTCTTGTGGTACACACCTTCTTATAACCTGATCTGCGCACATTTTGAAAAGAAGAGGTTCGTCCCAATAATAATGTTTAACATCATTTTGGAACCTCTTCCTTGCTTGATAATTAAGATCAGAAGGTAATATTCCGCTAACTATAAAATTAACGAAATCAGCATACTAGGGAAGGTTAGAAGACTTACCTGCCGCCATGGCTGTCGCGACAGCGATTGCGGCAGCAAAGAGCTGCTCATCTGGGAAGGTCTCCAGTATGTGTGTGTCATCTAACGGTAGACTCTGTCCCGTCTCCAACCTCGACAAGTGGTCTGCCACTTGATTTTCTGTCCCCTTTTTATCTTTGATCTCAAGGTCGAACTCTTGTAATAGCAAGATCCATCGTATCAGCCTAGGCTTCGCATCCTTCTTTGCGAACAAATACTTGAGGGGAGAATGGTCGGTGTGTATTATTACCTTCGTTCCAAGTATGTAAGAACGAAACTTGTCGATGGAGAACACCACAGCTAACAGCTCCTTTTCTGTGGTGGTATAGTTCACTTGGGCTTCATTTAATGTTTTGCTAGCATAATATATGACGTGAAACAGCCTGTCTCTGCGCTGCCCAAGTGCTACCCCGACAGCATAGTCACTAGCATCACACATGATCTCGAATGGTTGTGTCCAGTCTGGTGGCTGTACTATGGGGACTGTCACTAACTTTTCCTTCAGAACCTTGAATGCTTCAGTACATTCCTCATTAAAGTCAAAGGGTCGGTTCTGCTCTAGGAGATGGCATAGCGGCTTGGTGATCTTTGAAAAATTTGCAATAAATCTTCTATAAAAACCAGCATGCCCCAAAAAACTCCTAATGCCCTTGACTGTCGTTGGCGGCGGCAGCTTCTCTATGACTTCAATTTTTGCCCTGTCGACCTCTATCACACGGCAGCTAATCTTATGGCCTAGAACTATCCCTTCATCTACCATAAAATGGCATTTTTCCCAATTTAGAACAAGGTTAGCTTTTTCACATCTTTCAAGTACCTTTTGAAGATTGCCGAGGCAGCTCTCAAAATTGTCTCCAAAGACGGAAAAATCATCCATGAAAATCTCAAGGAAGTCCTCTACCATGTCGGAGAATATTGCCATCATGCACCTTTGGAAGGTGGCAGGTGCGTTACAGAGGCCGAACGACATCCTCCTAAATGCGTATGTTCCGTAGGGACATGTGAAAGTCGTTTTCTCTTGATCTTCCGGTGCAATAGCAATTTGGTTATAACCTGAATAACCATCAAGGAAACAATAATAAGATTTACCCGCTAATCTATCAAGCATTTGATCAATAAAGGGTAAAGGGAAGTGGTCCTTTCGGGTAGCTTTGTTAAGCTTCCGATAGTCCATACAAACCCTCCAACCGGTCACAGTCCTGGTTGGGATTAGTTCATTGTTTTCGTTGGTTATCACGGTCATGCCTCCTTTCTTGGGAACACATTGCACCGGGCTTACCCATTTGCTATCGGAGATGGCATAAATAATACCAGCATCTAACCATTTAATGATCTCCTTACGCACTACCTCCTTCATCGCATGGTTTAGCCGCCTTTGGGCATCTATAGTCGGCTTATGATCTTCCTCAAGAAGGATTTTGTGCATGCATAATGCCGGACTAATGCCCTGAATGTCTGCTATCGTCCATCCAATCGCCTTTTTGTGCTGCCTTAGCATGTCGATCAGCTGTTGTTCCTGTTCCTGCGGCAGCTTAGCAGAGATGATTACGGGCAGTGTGTCATCACAACCAAGATAAGCATATTTAAGCTGCCCTGGCAGGGGCTTAAGTTCTAAGACAGGTGGTTCAACAGTAGAGGGCTTTTGGATTAAATGGTTATCCGAAGTGTAGTTCAAGGGTTCGAATAACTTACCTGGACGATGGTCTAACCAATTTACCTCCTCATGACCTTCAGTATCAGATGTATCGGATTCAGAGGAGTTGCTATCGTCGGTGCTGTCGTCATCGCTGTCGTGACAGGTCTGTAAATGACTGTCGCAGCAGTGACCAATTTTTTTATCACGGCAGCCCGACCTGATGCAGGGGTAATCAAAGGTCACCTCAATGATGGCCTTGCATTCCTCGTCCAAATCAGCACGTTTCATTGATTGGAGAACATTCAACTTAATCTCTTGATCGTTTACTCGCATGGTGAGTTCTCCTTTCTCCACATCAATCAGTGATCTTCCCGTGGCTAAGAAGGGTCGCCCAAGGATGACTGGTGCGTTTTCATCTGCCTCACAATCTAAAACAAGAAAGTCAGCAGGAAAAATAAACTTATCCACTCTTACCAGAATGTCTTCAATCTTTCCCTCTGGATGAACGTAAGAGCGGTCGGCTAGCTGTAGGGTAACTGTCGTGGGCCGCGCCTTCCCAATACCTAATTTCTGAAAAACAGATTTGGGCATTAGATTAACACTAGCTCCAAGATCACAAAGTGCCTTACCCACAAATTTGTCACCGATTACACAAGGTATGAGGAAGCTCCTTGGATCCTTCTTCTTCTGGGGTGGCTGCCGATGAAGAATACTCATGCAACCATCTGCCATCCTTACCGTTTCAAACTCCCCAAGTTTATATTTCTTTGACATGACATCCTTGAGAAATTTAGCATAACCGGGCATCTCCCTAACGGCATCTAACAACGGAATATTAATCTGAACCTGCTTAAAAATATTATAAATCTTTTTAAGTTGAGATTCTTGCTTAGCTTGCTTTATCCGTTGAGGAAAGGGTGGTGGGGGACGGTAATCAGCAACACGTCCTTCCCACTGCATACGAATCTGAGGACGATGTTCTTTATTTTTCTCCTCTGTCGCTTCTGCTGTCGTGACAGGCTCATCGGCAGCAGTCTGTTTATCACCTGTCGGGGCAGCTTCCTCGGCAGGTTTATCTAAGGCAGGTTCCTTTTCTATTTCAGCTTTTTCCGGTCCAGGTAACTTTTTCCCACTCCTAGTAGTAATCGCCTTACATTGCTCATGTGGGGGCGGTCTAGCATTTTCAGTATTGCTAGGAAAACCTCCATTCTGCCTTGGCTTAATATGCTGGGACACCTGACCCATTTGTGTCTCTAGAGATTTCAAGGTAGCCTCATGATTTGTCATTCTCATCTTGGTTTCATCCATAAAGTTTTCCGTCTTCTTGACAAACTGATTAATATTGTCCATATACGTACCAGTCTGAGACATAAAAGTGGCCAGAGTCTGCTCCAATATACTACTCGTGGCAGATGGCGGCTGCTGTTGCTGTTGCGGCGACAGGTTCTGCGGCAGGTTCTGCGGCTGCTGTTGCTGTCGCATTAACAATCTAGGGCCCCCCTGATTCTGATGATGCACTTGCGGATTCAGAGCATTGTTGGGATTACTCCAAGAAAATTTGGGATCTTTCCTCCAATTAGGATTGTAGTTGTTGGAATTGTAGTTTGGCTTGTAATTTCCAACATATTTTCCCTCTTCTATATTTATAGGGCATTCATCCCTACTATGATTTCCCTCACATGTAACCCCCTTAACCCGGCCTAGACGGTTGACCCGAATTAAGAAAGTCACACGGGGAAAACCAAAGTCAACCCGAAAGTCAACCTTGATTAACGACCCTTTTTTTTAAAAACTTGTCTAGATGCATATTAAGCCTAATTGTGATCACACAAACATCATACCAACAGATCACAAACATCAGAGATCAAATAGGGACTCAATTGAACAATTTACAACTTTAGGGACCAAATTGTAAATTCTGATAATTATAAGGACTTGACCCAAATTGAAGTTACCATCTTGAAATTAATCATGTTTCATGCTTCTCTGTAAAATTTTAGCTCAAAAGGACCTCCCAAACTCATACAATTGCACAAACAAGTTTCAGGACCAAAACGCAAACATTCCAAAACATATAACTGCCAATGTCAGCCCCCAACGGTCACCCGTTCCGAAACAGGCATAGCCCGTTTCGAAACTCGGGGCCGTTCCGCAACGCGTACCGAAATGGGGGTCTGGCAGTGGCCTTTCCGTTTCGGAACGACCCCTCCCGTTTCGGACGCCTGGGCACAATTAAGGCACCCGTTCCGAAACGGTAGGTGCTGTTCCGAAACACCCTGCACAGATTGCCTAAAAATGCATACTTAAACATGCAATTGACCAACCAAACATGCTCCAAATGCCACCAAACTTTGCCAACATGCAATTCAACATATATGAGACATACTTGCATCAACAATTCATCAAAACATCCACAAATAAGAAAAGCCCCAAATCTATAGGCATGCTTCCTACACAAGTAAGCCATTCAAGCATAAACTTCCAATTCAAGCATAAGAAGGCCAACCACAAAACCAGCATTCTCAACAACATTCAACATACTTAAGGAGTTCAAAACATCTCCCAAAACATACACATAGGTCCCCCATTGCCAAATTACCAAAAGCTAAAATGTACTTAGAAAACCTTCCGTACTTAGAGCTTTGTTTCCACTTGGATGCTTGCCCTCCTTGCTGCCCTCAAGAACTCTAATGTTCTGCATTATTGAATTAAGAAAACAAAGAGAGCGTAAGCAAAAGCTTAGTGAGGAATGCTCAATAAAACCATCCAATAATGCATTTATAAATCACTTATAAAACATGCTTCAAACCATCATTTACACATGCTCAAAAGCATACTTAAAACAAGCATCTCATGCTTCATTTCATTACATGTCATATTGGCCTCAAGTGATACATTTAATTTCTTTGAAAACAAGTTCATCAACTTTCACCCCAAGGACTTTTAAACACCTTGGCCCCAAGGACTTTTAAACACCTTGGCCTATGGACTTTTAAACACCATAGAATGTATCACATCAAGGACTTTTAAACACCTTGATCCCAAGGACTTTTAAACACCTTGGCCATGGACTTTTAAACACCATGAATTGCATTACCTCAAGGACTTTTAAACACCTTGAACCCCAAGGACTTTTAAACACCTTGGCCTATGGACTTTTAAACACCATAGAGTGGACCACACAAGGACTTTTAAACACCTTTGTGTCCGTAGCAAGAATCATCCAAGGACTTTTAACCACCTTGATGTTCTTAAGTAAACAAGGCTCACTCAAGGACTTTTAACCACCTTGGTGACCTTAACCTTCTCAAAACATCACTTGCCAATATACATCATTTTCATCTATTAATCCACTATTTTAAAGCATTAAACCAAGCCATATTCATCATGCATTTTAAAGCATCAAACCACATTTAATCAATGTTCAAAAACAAGGAACTCTTACCTTGAGCTTCCTTTAACATATGGCTTATCAAAACAGCAAATACCATGCTAAATCATGCTTTCAAAACAGTAATCAAAACATGCAAATAACTACATTGCATCACAACAACATCATGGCCACCACTAGAGAGAATTTCCGAAAACTTACACTCGAGCTTAGCAAAGTTGTTTAGACTTAAACTAAGCTCCCAAGACATTGGTTTCAAAGCCGAAAACCCAATTTCACTCACCGATTCCACTTCGCCTCAAGCCAAAGCACCAAAACAAGCCTCCGGATCAACAACTCTTGGATCCAAAGATGCCTCCCCTGATTAAACACATTAAAGCAGAGATTTAATGCATCATCATGCATCAAAAGCTTCAATGAAAGCACTCAAACTCGCTGCTCTCATTCACACTCCAATTTCGGCCACCAAACACAACCGAAATTGCATCAAAACCACTTCTCAACAAAGCCCAGCCATAAACCAGCAAAACCTAACATCCATTAACACCATTTAACATCTAAAAACAACCTATAAACATCCTTATACCTCCAGCAACATCAGATCCACAAGATCACCACAAAAACATCCAAGAATCACAAGCTAAACTTAGGAAACACAACCTATCCGGGATTGCATTAATCAAAACTCATTTCCTTATCAAATTAACATTCATTAATCATCATTTTAGCACCTTAAAACACTGCTTAAACAGATCCAACGAAATTTCATAAAAAAACACACCAAATCTTGCATTTTAAGCCAAGATCCACTAAACAATCTTAAAAGCCATTTATAAAACATCAATTAGGGATTGAGAACTTAGGAATTTCATTAAAGAACTTGAAGTTCAGAGGAGAAGGACGTTCTTACCTCCAAACTTGAGTTTCTCCTCTTTTAGAGCCAAAAAGCTTGATGAATCAAGTAGCAAATACAAAGGTTTTGATGAGGAGATGATTAGGAATCAAATGAGGATTGAAAAGAAGTATTTAGGTGATAAAAATCAGAGGAAAAGATCTGGAGAGAATGTGTTTGGTTTGAGAGAAAAGATGAGAGAAAATGAGAATGGAAAATTTAGAAAGTTAGTTAAAGATGACTAAAAATATCTTTCCCTCCTTTTTACTTTTATTTTAAACCATTATTAAATCATTTAATATTCTAGAAAATCTGGAGAAACTCCCCTTTGGGTAAATAGCTCCCTAAAGATTCAAAGTTTCAATCCTTTTTAAAACAGTCACAAAACTTTCAAAAATTACATTTTGGTCACTAGCCAAAATGTCGCTCTTCCAAAACCCCTTTTTCAAAATTGATTTCACAGTTCACTTAATTATATTAAAAGATGATTTTAGAACATTTTTCCATATTTTTAATGCAACCCAAACTAGGCTTTCCTAATTTCACTCTCTTAGATTCGAACAACACTTTGACCAAACCGGTCAACGCCCAAAACTTCTAAGCCCAAAACCGGGGCGTTACATCACAAGTAGCACAAACTTCCTCGACATCAAATCCTCGTAAGTCCTCTTCATTCAATAAGTGTTTCATGGCTTTAGTGAGGAATGCCACATGTGATTTCATAGTGCTGTCGGCCTCATAGTCCTTGACAGCAAGTACCCGTTTACCCCCTCTTCTAGCTGTCGGAAACTGTTCTTCATTCTTAGCTAGATTTTTTAGAACTTGCAGTGCCTCGTCCGGATCTTTATCCAATAATAGTCCATTTGCTGTAGAATCAATCCGAATACGAGTTTGTAAGTTAGCAGCATTATAGAACTTAGTTACCTGATTCCAGACAGGGAATCCATGCATTGGGCAGTTCCGTAGAAGAGTAGTAAATCTGTCCCAGGCCTCGTGCATTGGCTCGTCATCTTCCTGTTGAAAAGTAGCAATTCCGTTACGTAATCGCTCAGATAAATGCGAAGGATTAAAACGAGATAAAAATTCACGAGTTAAATCTGCCCAAGTCATAATGGAACCCGGTGTTAGTTTATTCCACCAAGTTTTAGCTCTGTCCCTCAAGGAATGGGGAAATAACCGAAGCCTCAATATCTCCGGACTAACTCCTGGCAGTCTAAACGAACCACAGATCTCCTGGAACGTTTTGAGATGCTCCCTAGCATCTTCTGTCGCAGAACCACTAAACTGTCCGGCGTTGTTGATCATACTAAACATGACAGGTTTAAGCTCGAAGTTATCAACATCGATATCCGGCAGCGTGGTCTCCAGCTCTACATGATCATTCAGCATGTAGTCACGACATGACCGTCGTCCACCTGCTGCGGGCGGATCGCCGACAGGTGGGTTATTATTGCCAAGGGGTGGTATGAAACCACCAGCGGGTTGGTTATGGGCCATATTCTCTAGCTGTTCCTCGAGATATTTGTTTCTGTCTAAAAGTCGGCGAAGTTGTTTCTTGAGATTGAAGGAACGTTCGATTTCCGGATCTAATTTATACTCAGGATCTTCACCTCTTTTGGATCTGCGCATAAACAAGAAAACCTCGTGAAAAGCAAGAGTTGAAAACACAAAAGAAAAATGAAAGAAAAATAAAGATAAGAACGTAAAATAAAAGAAAATAAAAATAAAAGCGAAAAGTGCAATAAAAGAAAGATGTAGTTATGTTGCCAATCCCCGGCAACGGCGCCAAAAACTTGTTGCGTGTAAAATAGTCTATCGCAATTGTAGTGCAAGTGTACACGACGCAAGTAGTAAAGTGATACGAAGTATCGGATATCGTCTCCACAGGGATTGGGCTAATGACTTCACCTTGTTTACTGCACGAAAGTAAAGGAAATAATTAAGAGTTGTCACGAGAATAATAAGGTAAAAACGTAAAATAAAGAATTGAGAAATCAAGATAGAGAGAATGGGATGGTATTGAGTTGCTTAGTAGTGCAGGTATTGAATTGCTTAGGATCTCCAGTTCTGTCGTCGCGCCTGTCGCCGACAGCACCTGTCGCGGCAGCTGTCCGTTGATCGTCGCGGCAGCAAACACACCAACTCCGTACTTCAAGCTTGGCAAGAATCCCAGATCTGCCTTGCCCTATCCCTAGGCACAAGTCTGTTGATGATCACGTCTTGATGATACCTCCCGGCGTGAATCGAAGGATGAACACCAATGTGTATGAATTCTTCCTTAGCCACTTAACCTCGCCCTATCCCTAGGCACGAGATGGTTCAACTATAAACTAGAGAACGCGCTCTTATCTCTTTCGTATACTTAACTCTCCCGATGCTAAGTAAATGGATAACCTCACAATGCTCTGCCGATGCTCTTGCAAGATATTAAAACCAAGATAAAAGAACTTGAAGTTTATTTTATTGAACTTGAAAAATCCTAAAACAAAGCAACCCTTGCAACTACTTTACAAAACAACCCGTAGCCCTAGGGGGAATTTAGAACATGTCGGTGACAGGTGGACGACAGGGGGGTTTAGGTTTCGGTTATGGGGTAATCGGTTATACCTCCTAGGTTAAATCTATGCCCTTATATAAGCTTTGGGCTCAAGTGTTCTAAGGTAACAAGGATTACAACTTTAATTAAAAGTAAGATTCTAATAAAGACTAAATCTCTAAAGACTCATACTTTCCAGCCGCCATCCTTGTTTCTAGGAATTTCCTCTCCTTGAGCTTTGGCTTGACATATCTTTTGATCCGGGGCTTGGAAAAATATTTGGCTTTCACACGACAGACGAGCAGATTTTTCTCTATCTATCGAGGTCCACTTTACTTTTCCTCTTCATAAGGTTGCTGTCACCTTGCTGTCACGACAGGTCCATGACAGGTTCGTCTTCTTCGGTTGCTTGTCCAGTTTAGCTCTTCTGCTTATCTGCCCTGCGCCTGCCTTCATCGTCAACCATGGCAGCTACCTGCAAAATACGCCATCTTTTAGTAGAATCCGTGCCTTTTATATAATTGTGATGTTTTATTGAAAACTAACCTAAATGCAATGCAATTATGCTTGAATGCAGCAGAAATATGGGTTAAAGAGGGTGTAAATAATAGAACTTTTACACACTCAACATCAGTCAAAGGGGGGTATTTCAGTCATTTAAGAATTTCGGTACTTCCAACCACTTCATTCATTTCAGAACTCAAGGGTTTATCCATCCTTCCAGTTAATTTGTAAACCTCGGTGTCCGAGGATACTTCAGCCCTTTTTAGTCAATACGATCATTCCGATTAATTTAACCATAACCGTATTTCCAATACTTTTAGTCATTACGATCAATTCAGTATTTTGAGCCACTTGCTTAATTCAGGGGTATGTATAGATTCCCCTAATTCTATAGTCGGAGATTCATTCCAAATCCAAAGAGACCTAACACCTTACAATCACGAAGGTTTAAATCCTGTTACCATGGCTTTCCAAATAGTTCGAGGTTTTCAAATGAATCAGGTTGTCTTATCGTATCTAGCGTAGATTTCTAGATCGCTTCCAATTCCAAGGGTATTTAAGTCATTCTCATACCTTGAGGGCATTTTCGAAATTTCATGTCCAGGTATCTTTCACATTTAAACATTTCACACTAATGCTCGGAATTGGAGATTAGCTGCCTCATTAATTACTTAATGAACTTCAGATACTTCAGATTTATTAGCTTCCTCGTTCGAGTATTTCGGTCTTATCTAAGTTATCATACTCAATTTCATATTTAGTTTGACTTAAGTATGGCTAACAACACTCCTTATCATATTCATGCATGCATTAACAAATACCAACATATTCTCAAAGCATACAAGAGGTAGTAGTGTATTACCTTTAATACTTGCTATATCGGTCGACCATTATACTCCGTTCGATCACTCTCGAACCCAAATGCGACGTCCTCTACTTCCCGAATACAAGGAACTTCGAATACCTTCAATCGCACAAAATCCAATTTCAGTCTTTAATCACATTGCCCACAATTGATTATTAAAATACATAAGCAGACTTGAGTTCAAGGTCCAATTTTGGAAGCTTTCGGGTTAGAATTTCACGAAACGAGCTTCAAAATCGGACTCAGGACGTCGAAAAACATAAAATAGGACTTTTCTGGAATTTTTTACTTTTTGGTCAAAGTCAACGGTCAACGGGCAGGTCAACGGTCAACGGTCAACGGTGACGTCAAAGTCAAAGTCAACGCTGACGTCATGCTGACGTCACTGGTTGACCGGGTTGACTCAGCGAGTTGACTCACTGGGTTAACTCGGGCGAGTTGACTCGGCCAACGGGTCGGGTACGGGTCAACGGGTCGGGTTGGGTCGGATCAACGAGTCGGGTCGACTCGTTTGACTCGGTCGGGTTGACTCGTTTGACTCGGTCGGGTCGACTCGTTTGACTCGGTCGGGTCGACTCGTTTGACTCGGTCGGGTTGACTCGGTCGGGTCGGGTTTGGGTGGATCGGTTCGAGGGTCAGACCGTCTGAGCCGGCCGGTTCAACGGCCACCGTCCAGGGCGGCCGGAAATCGCCCCGGACGACGCGTGAGGCCCACGTGCGACCTAAAATGGCCAGAAAATGGCCCAAAATGCATGTTTTCAAATCGATTCATCCCATTAACATATCTATTACACAGAAATCGATCAAAACTTACCCAACTTACCCATTTCGGGGTTAAACGGTGCAAGAACGACGAGGCTCCGATGTAGGCCTTGTCGGCGTCGAACGAACAGTCGGATAAGGGGGTTTTGCTCCCCTCCATACGGTGAGCACGCCTAGGCCGTCGACGCGCCACGCCGTTGACTTAGGTGGCCGGAAAACGAAAGAAAAGAGGGGTGACATTTAAGGTTTCATGCCGAAACTTCAATGCCTCTTTCACGGTGAACGGCGGCGCGATTTCGCGCGTGGGGGCTGTGACTGTGGTCGGGACGGTGCGATGGTTGTGCTGGTGAGGGCGGTGGTGACCACGGCGGCGCGGTGAGGGGGATCGGGGAAGATGAACGGTGGGGAGGGCTTGTGTTCGTGGGAGATGAATGGTTGGCAGATCCACTTTTTGGGGGAAACAGATCTGAAATAATAGAGTCATAAATGGGGGTAGGTAGGATATTTTGTTTATTTTATTATTTTGTATACTCACTTAATCACAACCTAAATAAAAATTGGTGAAACATGGACTAAAAGACGGCTTAGCTCAGTTGGTTAAGGCATTTGGTTTACATACCCAAGCTTAGAGGTTCAATACCCCACGGCAACACATATATCATTTTCATTTTTTTTAACACACATATATATATATCTATATCTATGCTTTTAAGGGTGTTACAGGGTCCACCAATCCCAACTTAGTCCACATGCTTGAACCAATTGCTCAAAACCATTTAAAACATTTTAACCACTCACCGACCACTTCATTAGCACAAGCCGACTAGCCCACCAAGCATCCAAGTTTCCGGATTCGAGCCTGAAGCTTCCCCATTGGTTTCCCTTGCTTCTAACCATTTAAAAACAATATATTAACCTCAAAATCATCCAAAAACCTAAAGTTTAACACCAACACACAAAACTACTTCAATTTCTCACAATTCAAAGCCAAGTTCATCCTCCAAAATCTCATTTTCGTACTTCCACAAAGACCCATAAAAAATCAGCAATGTAGTCATCCAAAGCACTCTTAAACATGTTCAAAACACTACCCACACATTGTATAACCATCAACCATTCATTTCCCACATAGACACCTTAAAAACTCTCATTTTCCACTCCCAAAAATCACTTACAGCAGTAGCTACGGATCCATCCAAACCAACACCATAACTACTAAAAAATCATCAAATAACATCTAAAGACACCTACCCAATGTTACTATAACATCAACTCATCAATTTCTCACAAAACCATCTCAAAAACACAAATTTTGACACTTTAAATATACCCCTAAAAACCCATTTCGGGATTCACCATAAAACCTTACAAAAATCGGATACGTTGGACCTTATAGGTAGTAAACAACTCACATAACATTAATAAATCAAAAGCTTTAGTTAAAGCTAACAAAGATGACATTTTTAACTCAAAATCCCAAAACCCTAAAATGCAAACTAGTGAGCTTTAATGAAAACAAATTACATAGGGAGAAAGGGGAAGATGATGGTAATAAGAAAATGTATTTACCTTTGAAAAGCCCTAAAAAACAAGTAAGATTGGTGATGGAATAGTGATGGGAGATGGGGAGGAGAAACTCACATTCAAAAATGGGGAGGAAGAAGATGGGTGTGATTTTTGGGTATTTGAAATAAAATGAAAATGAGTTTTATTTTACAAGACCAAGAAATGACAACTTTGCCATTAATGAGATAGCCATCTTCAAATTCTAAAATCCATGGAATTTGATTTCCAAAACAATTTAAATCCAACATAATTGTTTGCTTCGAATATATGAAGCCCAAAATAATATTTTATTATTTTAATTATAAAACCGAAACCCGAACCATTATTTAAATATTATTTTCACCCGACCCCAAACCCGGGTGTTACAATTTTTAGACTCTTTTACAGTTTAATGACGAGACACTTTTAGAGCGTGTCACACATTATCATCTTATTGATTGTCAATGAATTAATGGTCAAATTTTGGTCAATCGTTATGTTGCGCGTTTTAAGTGCTTCACAATTGGTGCAAGTGTACACGTCGCAAGTTATAGTATAGAATAGATATCGTCTCCACAAGGATTGATGCTACTTCAAGAATCTAATTTCTCGCATTAAAAAGATAAAAACACAAGTGATAATAGGAGTTGATTTAAACGAGTAAAATAAAAGAGCAAGTAAATAAAAGAGATGTAATCGAATAAGAGAGAATATACTGGGTTATCGTGAGTCGTGTAGTGGTAGTTGAATGGATCGTCTTGGTAATTGAGTGTCAGAGCAACTCATTTGCCTTGGCAACTGGCAAAAGTTTGATTGCCTGGGCAACTGATGGAGCGATTGCCTGAGCAACTGGGCGACAAACTTTAAGGTTCAGTGAAGCGTTCTTCAATGGTTTCTCCTTATCCCTAATTCGAAACACCAGTTAATTGTGCATGCCTTGATAATACATTATTGCGTGAATCAAGGGTGGACAACAACCGATCTTGCGCTCCTTTTAGCCGTTGAAATTTGTAACTTATCCCTAAGTTGAATTAGTCTTCACCATCGTTTGATTGAATAAAGACCATGCTCATTCGTTTCTTGAATCTAACTCTCCCGATATTAGATAAATGGATCATGCGTGAACCAAGGGTGGACAACAACCGATCTTGCGCTCCTTTTAGCCGTTGAAATTCGTAACTTATCCCTAAGTCAAATTAGTCTTCACCATCGTTTGATCGAATAAATACCATACTCATTCGTTTCATGAATCTAACTCTCTCGATATTAGATAAATGGATGAATTCACGAGATCCTCTCCCAATTCACTCGTAAACAAAATTAGGAACCAAGAATGAAGAAACCTTGAATTAAAATTATAAACTCAAATACCTAAAACAATCCCAATCGTTTTCACAACCACAAAAACACAATAACTCAAGCCAAATAGATTTAGTTCATGGTTGGGTTTAAAATAAACTCAAAACAAAAGTTTCAAATCATAAACAAAATCGAAACAAAAGAAGAAGAAGATGAAATCGGTTTAGCCTCTCTCTCGGATTCTCTCTTATTGAACATGTTGAGGTAGGTGGCTTGGCTTTCTTTATATAAGAGATAGCTAGGTCAAAGTCTTTCTTGAGGAGAAAGTTAAGTTAGAATTAAATATTTTTTATTATATTTTTATTCATTCAAAATCTCCGCATGAAACTCATGAAATTTAATCGCCTTTTGATCTCTGCATAGAACTCCAACTCCTTTGCTCCACGTTATCTATCTCGAACATGTTAGATTTATCCAGTCATCAAATCGGCTGCCACTTCATCTTATCCTTAATTGCCTCGACAACTTCTAGCTTGTCCGGTCAACGAATCCTACACACAAAACAGACTCCAGCAGTAACCTTTTTCCATCAAAACTAACCAAAAACATGAAATCAAAAATAACCACAAAGCGAACGATGCAAATATGCACGAATGACCTATAAATGCAACTAATATGCGCCTTAGTCTAACAATAATATGAGTAAAAAAGGTCATAAAAATAAAACTTTTGCACACTTAACACGTTACGAAAGGGCTAAATTGAGTTTGTTTCGGCTAATGAGGGCTAAATTGGGTGCAAAAAATCAATAATGGATTAACTGATTTTTCGTTGAGGACTAATTTGATCTTTAAGCCAAATAAAAACAAACAAATAGTTACTCATTAAATAATTAAATTAAAGTATAATTATTTTAAAAAAATATTATAATAAAAAAATATAATTAAATAAACCAAAGCTCTAAAATTGACATTTTCGAACTCGGGTTAAATAGAGTTAAAATTTGAAAAGTTTTATTTTCATCTTTTCTACTTTTCTAAAATATTTTCAATGAAAATGGTGAAAACATCTTTTTTATGTTTTCAAAATTTCACTCATTTTTGTTTTTGTTTTTTAAAAATCATTTTCAAATTTTGCAACCAAGCATGTTTTCTTCAACATTTTATATTTTTCAAGAAAATAAAAATAAAAATGCCTTGTATTCTCTAGAACCAAACGCACCGTCTCTCATATTATCTTTTTTTTTAGTTTAATACATAATTTTTTTACTAAATCCTAAATTGATCCATCTTTATTTCTAAATTTTACAATTTAGAGTAATATATTTTATTATTGATAATATTATTTTATTTAAAAATTAATATTAAATAATATATATATATTTAATAAAATTTTCTCTCTTCACATCAAAATCATGAGCCATTAAAAACAGAACACATTAAGTAAAAATGTGAAATAATATAAATAGTTTAAGGATAAATATTCTATACACAGGCGGTGGAAACTGAAAGTTTCCACAAGCGCCTTAGTTTTAGGGTATATGAAGTTAGTTTAGGGTATAGGGTTTTGGGGTTTAGATGTAGGGGGTTAGAATTTAAGGATAGTTGTTTCAATTTAAGGTTTAAGGTTATAATTTAGGGTTCATAGGCTAAAACTAAATCCTCACCATATTACCCTAAAAACTAAACCCTAACCTATAAACTCTAAATTATAACCATAAAACTTAAATTAAAATAACTATCCCTAAATTCTAAACTCCTACACCTAAACCCATAAACCATATACCTTAAACTAACTCCCTATACCCTAAAACTAAGGCGTTTGTGGAAACTTTCAGCTTCCACCACCAGTGTATAAGATATTAATCCATAATTTAATATATATTTTATCTCAATTTTATTTTTTCTATAACTCCACGTTTTTGCCGACGACATTCTAGCCCCCAACTACATGCTGATATTTTTTTTATTTTTGGTTGACTACTAAATTCTTCATGCAAAGCTTGTACTTTCTCTCTCCAATTAAATATTTTTAATTTTATTTATTATTATTTAAAATTCATCATCATCAAGAGAATAAGAAACAAAAGTAGCAAGCCAAGAAGCTCGACAAATCCAATGTACAAAGCATACGCAATTGATATTCATTTTACTCTCTTATAATTACTGTTTTTGTTATCACAGTTGATCTTATATTCATTACTTTATTTCTTTATTACAACAACCATTGCACTCAAAATATTTTTATTTACATAATTGTTTGTGTAACATTTTAGCTAAATATTTGTCCTCGTGGGATCAATATCTAACATGAACCTCTTGTTTCTATACTTGTATCGACAATGTTGCTTGCACTTAGAATGTGGCAATCATTCACCGATCAAAGGCCCATCGAATTTTAATAGCACATCAAATTCGGCATAAACTTTGTAAAAAATTACAATTTTGATCCCAAAAATCCAAAAATCCCATAATTTAAAATCAGATATTTTCAAAATTTCCAATTTTTTTAATAAATCCTTAAAAGTTAGGGTTTCAGGATTTTAATTTTTTTAAAATTAGGATTTTTTAATTGTGGAAAAATTGGGGTGTTATAGACTCAATGAAATAAGTAACATAGCTAATTTGTTTTGTTATGTAACTGATTGATTATTTTAAATGTGAAATGGAAAGTAATGTAAAGGGTGGCTCTTGTGAATCAAAAATTTAAAAATTAAGAGTTATAATTCAAAATTTTCAAACATTTCGATGAAAAGACGCAGAGAAAGAAAGAAAGAAAAACAAACAGAAGATAGAGGATGAATTTTTTATGTTCAATTTAGTTTGAATGAATTTTCTCTCGACACAAATATAAAAATAAATAAGCATAGCCCAAATAAAAAGAAAATAACATAAAATAATATGAATAAATTGGTTATGACGACATCCCGAACCCATGTATGGATGGAACATCTAACCTTCTAAGAATGTTTTGCCTTAATAAGGCCGACGAGAGCTTCGAACTAGGAAATGTGGACGTTGTTTAACCCTCTAAAAATAGGTAGTATTTAGCAATCTAGACTATGGAGAAGAACACCTCAAAAAATCACGCACACAAAAAATAACTATCATATATTTTTTGAAGCAGAAACTTGTTTATTAATTATGAGATTAATTGTGTATATTGCATAAAAAAGTGTACTTATAGGGTTCAAAACCCCTAAAATAAAAAATATTACTAGTATCTTTTACTAATCTCATAATTCAAAGTAAATATAATTTTGATAAAGAAAATAAATTTTAAAATAAAATAAATTATAATATAACCCTAAATTATCAAAAATAAATAATGAAAGCTTTAGACCGAATTTAATTATAAATAATCAATAAAAATATTAAAAGTTCTTAATAAATAATATTTTTTTGCATTGGACTTGTATATAATTTTCTACACGCCTCGTCTTTGCAAAATTACCTCATTCAAACACTTGAGCACAAAATTGCCACCCTACAAAGTTTTGGACTAGGCTCATAATTCAAACATCAATATACTCTAATTCAACTCACACTTTTACTCAAAAGAAATAATTTATGCAAATTTCTGTTTCAATCCTAAAATGCGAAAAAATGTTTCTGTAAATTTTCATTTTAATCTTCATATTTTTTATATTTTTCATTTTAATCCTAAAATAAAAATAGAACAGAATCGCATGTAGCTTCTTTAATCCCAACGTAAAATTTTCATTATAATTTTTTTTGATTTCGTAATTAGTTATTATTTATAATTTTTCTTAACCATAATCCCCCCAATAAAATTTCAGAACCACAATTAGATAGCCTGCTTTAGTTCCATCAAAGCTTCAAGATCTATCTCCACCTCATTCTCTAGTAATTACTAATTAAAAAACAGTTGCAAAACCTAGGTTCTTAAATTCTCATTTCAAATTCTCTCATTTTTTCATCAATTGATCAATCATTGAAAATCAATGGCCGAAGAAGCAGCAGCATCGACACCGCCTCAAACATCCGCGGCTCCTTTGGGATCTTCTGTTATTCCGATAGTGAACAAGCTGCAGGACATCTTTGCGCAGCTTGGTAGCGAGTCCACCATAGAGTTGCCTCAGGTGGCGGTGGTCGGAAGCCAGAGTAGTGGCAAGTCCAGCGTGCTTGAGTCACTCGTTGGCCGCGACTTCTTGCCTCGCGGCTCCGATATATGCACGCGCCGCCCTCTCGTCCTTCAGCTCCTCCAGACCAAGCGTAAACCTGATGGTTCGGAGGAGGAGTATGGCGAGTTTCTTCACTTGCCTGGCAAGCGCTTCTATGATTTCTCTGAGATTCGCAGGGAGATTCAGGTTCTGTATTGCTTTCTTTTTATGATTGAGAAAATCAAAAGTTAGGCAATTAGATTATACAATTCAAAAGGTTAGGTTTAGAATGAATTTTGTTAAGCTTGCCATTTTATAATTTTCCTTTGCTAATTTCTTGCTTAAGGAGTATTAGAATTGCTAGATAATATTGACGCGAGAAATTATTAGATGATAAAGATACAGTAGCTGGGGGTACAGACGTAATAGTGAAATTGGGAGCTTGCCTGAAGGAATAATTTGGCTTTAGGTATCAATGATGTTGAATTAAATACGACGGAGTCTTTAGGCTTTAGACTGATGGTTACTGTGAGTAGAAAAGCAAATCACTTAATCTAGATGTTCTTGACTAAGGATTTAAACTAGATTTCTTCTCTTGCCCTTTAGGTACCAGAAAAAACTCTGGCCTTCTATTGCTTTCAAGTTAGTAGCTAGTAGTTTTTTATCAGATCAAGAAAGAATGTATATACTTTCTGGTTTTGAGTGATCCTTAAGTAAATCTCTATTGACTTCAGGTTGAGACAGATAGGGAGGCTGGACGAAACAAAGGTCTGTCAGACAAGCAGATTCGACTTAAGATTTTCTCCCCAAATGTTCTTGATATCACTCTTGTGGATCTTCCTGGAATCACAAAGGTTCCTGTGGGTGACCAGCCCTCAGACATTGAAGCTCGAATTAGAACAATGATCATGTCATATATTAAACAGCCAAGCTGTCTGATTCTTGCTGTTACTCCTGCAAATTCAGACTTAGCAAACTCAGATGCGCTTCAAGTTGCAGGAAATGCTGATCCTGATGGTATTTCTACTATCAACATCTCACTTCTGCATTGAGTTGCCGTGCATTTAATTCAATAGTCTTGCTAAGATTTTACTGCCTGGCAGGTTACAGGACTATTGGTGTTATTACAAAGGTTCATCTTTCAACGTCAAAATCTCCTTTTCAACTTATGATGAACTTCTGTATAAGCTGTTCTAGGTTTCTGATTAGTTTTGGCTTCTTCTTTTTTTGTGTATGAATCAGTTGGATATAATGGACAGAGGTACTGATGCTCGTAACCTGTTGCTTGGAAAAGTGATTCCCCTTCGACTTGGTTATGTAGGTGTTGTGAATCGTAGTCAGGAGGTAACCACGAAACCTAACCGGAATAAAGATATTAAATCATAATCTGTATTTATAAAACTTTTCCCAATAAATTATTTTTAGTATGTTATTAATGTGGATGGTTTATAACTTTTAGGCATTTATCTTTCTTCATATTGCTCATTTGAGTTAAGACACGTGTTAATCATTTATGCCAGTTTGCATGCTGAGCTCTTGTCCATTTAAAAATCCTGTCATTCTGGTTATATATGCCATTTCCCTTAACTGTCCATTTCAAATGGTTCGTGATATCCTCAAAACGTTTATGTTTCTAGGCAATCTGAAGTATATATAGCTGAGTTAAATGAAGCCTGATTTTTATAGAACTGGATGATTAGTCAAAGGCATGAAAACATAATCACTAAAACGTTTAAAGGTGCCAAAACCAACTGCATGGCTGATTTTTACAGCTTAACATATCAATAAATGTTATGCTAGAGCTTTGATATGGGTACTCTACTGCCTCAAAAACCCATTTGTTTCTTTCCCTTCTCAGAATCAACCATAATCTAATTTAATGGTTAATAAATTATCAATTTTTTTGTTTCTAGATGACTTATTTTTTAATGATTAGTCATACTATGTATAAGAGTGTTGATATGAGTAATTCTACTTCCTGAAAAACCCTTTTTATTTCTTACCTTTACAAAAGCAGCTAACAATATTTAATGGCTAGTAAACTATCATTTTTGTTCTTGTGTCATATCGTGCTTATCAGGTATCTTATTTCACTATTGCTGATAATTTGATTGCACTTTTAATAATGTTCTCTAAACAGGATATTTTACTCAACCGAAGTATCAAGGATGCTCTTGTGGCAGAGGAAAAATTCTTCCGCAGTCGTCCAGTATGGCTGAACCAACCTTTAGCAATTGTTTATGGTTTGAAACAGTTTACCATCTTCAATTTGCGTACTTCTTGTTGTTGGTACACAGGTATATAATGGACTAGTCGATCGTTGTGGTGTTCCTCAATTGGCGAAGAAGTTGAACCAGGTAAAATATTTTCAAGTTGAAGTTTCCTAAACTTTTAAGGGGTATAATTGGAAATTTTGAATGTCAATGCTTTGTTCCACTGTCCACACATTATATCGATATTTACTTATTCCTGTCTTCTTATTTATTCTCTTTTATGTAATGCATTTGATGGAAAAAACTCCAATTTACTTATAACCTGATTGGAATCTTGCATCACCATTCTCTTTCTAGCAATTTTCTGCAGACTTGGTTATATCTGAAGCATTCCTGCTTTCTTTTGTCCGTTTACCTTAATCAAGTTACCCTCGTGCTTATAGCATCTGTTGAAGGCTTTGTTCTAGTAGTTGTGGACTTGTGATCCTATCAGTTCAGCCTTGTGTTAGTTGTGTGCATGACATGGAGAAATGAATGGCTTGACATAGGTCTTAGGGGGGGATTTCTGCCTTTTATCTTTTATTTCACTGTTGAATCTTGCTATGCTGTTTCTAATGTAGATTTTAGTACAACATATCAAGGCAATACTTCCTGAGCTGAAATCACGCATTAGTTCTGCACTGGTTTCTGTGGCCAAGGAACATGCAAGCTACGGAGAAATTACAGAATCAAAGGCATGCATACTTGTCTGTCTACCACGAATTTGGTTAAGAAGTATCTGAAATAATTTTCTTATGACAAAATTATGTTTTATAATCTATAGGCTGGCCAGGGAGCTCTCCTCCTGAATATTCTTTCAAAGTATTGTGAAGGTAAATTTTTGTTTCACTTTCTGTATGGTTTCTTATTGATATTCTGAAACACCTATCATATACAATCTACTAAATTCGTAATGACACCATAAATCAATGGTTTGTTTGAAACAGCATTCTCATCAATGGTAGAGGGAAAAAATGAAAAGATGTCTACATCTGAGCTGTCTGGTGGAGCGAGAATCCATTATATTTTCCAATCAATCTTTGTCAAGAGCTTAGAGGTGTGTAGACTTTATTTTGATATTTCCATAGCTGGATTCTTTTTCCATTCCATTTTAGAGGTGCATTATATTGTACGTATCTTTATCTTTCGGGTGTTTCTTCACATCATTGTACAAAAGTTGTTCATTAATTGCTATGCACATCATTATACAAAATATTGGTAATAAATGGTATCTTTTCCTTATCAGCATTTTTGTTCAATCTACTGGCGTGTGCATTTCACTCCCCCATTGGTGTGTGAAGACCGGATAAAATGTTAACTTATGACAACCTTGTTTATATGGGTGGTTATCTGGTTTTATGATATTGATTTCTAACCTTCCCTCTCACCCCTCTTCCTTTTGACTATAAAATAAAACTTTTTCTTTCACCAGAACTGCTGCTTCATTTAAAATGCAGACATTTGGAGTCTTATGCCCTGTTTGGTAACCTGTTGAAAATTCAATCAACTGAAAGTTAATATTTTCAATGATTTAATTTTTAAAATATGTGTGATAATCCTGAAGGAAATCCATCTTATAGAATTTTTTTCTATGAAAGAGTATGGAAAATGATAAGTAAATAAGAACCTACTTTTCACTTAGTGTAGAGTATGCTCGATAAATTTTATTTTACTTAATTTCTTTCAAGACTACAATATCCTTTAAAATTTTCATTTATCAAGGAATCGAATTATCTCCAGCGCTTAATTATAAGTAATATACCAAATAGATTTGATGACTTAAATTCAGTACTTAATTTTTCAACACTTAATTTTTTAGTTTATCAAACAACACCTTACATTGTAACTCTATGAATTGTGATGCATAACATGTTCTATACGACTGCTTTTATGTAAATATTTTCTATGTTAACTAATTTGCTTTACAGGAGGTTGATCCATGTGAAGATTTGACTGACGATGACATTCGAACTGCCATTCAGAATGCAACTGGTCCTCGATCTGCACTATTTGTACCAGAAGTAGATTCTTGCGTCTTCTAATTCAAAATACTAAACTAAGACTATTTTTGTTTTTATACAAATATACATTGCACTTTTCCAAAGTGTTTGCCTGGGATTATTTCATGTTATTTTCGGCGCATATTGTTATAATTTTAATTCTTATGTATAGGTCCCATTTGAAGTACTTGTTCGAAGGCAAATAGCACGTTTGCTAGATCCAAGCCTTCAATGTGCCAGGTTCATATATGATGAGTTAATAAAGGTGATTTTATCTCCAAGATTATCATTGTAGTCTCAGAGCTCCATCACTTGACAAGCTTGATTTTGTAATGGAATTGTTCTCTTTCCAGATTAGCCATCGCTGTATGGTGAATGAGCTGCAGCGGTTTCCTGTTCTGAGAAGGCATATGGACCAAGTTATTGGGAACTTTCTCCGAGAAGGCCTGGAACCATCTGAGACAATGATAGGACATATTATTGAAATGGAGGTATGTCTCAATTTTAATTTTATAGTTTTTATGTTTCTATTCCTAATCCTGTTGGTACAGTTGAGTGCAATACTTGTCACATTCCTATGTTCTTTTCAAAGATCTGTAGTGATTTGTGATATTTTTTATTCAATTTTGCAGATGGATTACATAAATACTTCCCACTCAAATTTTATTGGTGGGAGCAAGGCTGTAGAGTTTGCCAATCAGCAGATAAAGAATTCCAGGGTTCCTTTACCTATTAGATCAAAAGTAGATATCTGTTTATGGCAATTTCTATGGTATTATTGCTAATTTTCATCCTAATTCCTCTTCGTTTTCATATTTTCTGCGTTTTCTTGTTGACCCACCCAGGATGGTTCAGAGCTTGACAAGGCACCTAATTCTGAAAGAACTATCAAATCTCGGACTATTCTTGCAAGAAAAGTCAATGGAATTGTGACTGATCAGGCATGAAAATTTTTGTTTCTGCTGCCCAACATATGTTTCTCTTCCCCGCCTGTTCTTTTTTGCTATTCCAATATTTCCCCTCTCATTTGTCTGTTTTCTATGTAAATAACTTGAAGCCTTTTACTCCATATTTTTTTTGTGTGCAGGGAATCCGTCCTGTTGCAGATGGTGAAAAAGTTCCATCTACTGGTAGTGCATTTTAGTCTGTCATTTTGAATTTGTTATGTGCTGCTTTAATATTTGGCATTCCTTTTATGATAGTTATGTAGGATGGCCAAATATTGAGGGTTCTGTTCCCCCCCCCCCCCCCCCCATCCCCTTTTTAAGGGATCTGGCCAATTTTCCAATTTGATTTTTTGTGTTCTTTATAGTTCTCACCCTATTTTGATATAACAGCAGCATAAGAGTAATATGAGTGTGGTTTTGTCAGGAAGCTCAAGTGGTTCAACTTGGGGTATTTCATCAATATTTAGTGGCACTGATAACCGCTCGACAGTAAAAGAGATGCCAACAAACAAGCCATATAGTGAACCTGTTCATAATACAGAACATTCCTTTACCATGATCCATCTGAGAGAGGTGCCTATATATCAGATAAATCCATCAAGGATCCACTGCAAAATTAAAAAAAGAAGAAGTTAGTTTGATCTTTACATGCATATTTTTGTTCTTTTCAGCCCCCAACTGTTTTGAGGCCTTCAGAAGACTTTTCAGAAACTGAAGCCATTGAAATTGCTATCACCAAACTGCTCTTAAGATCATACTATGACATCGTTAGGAAGAATGTAGAGGACTCTGTGCCTAAAGCAATTATGCACTTCTTGGTAAGTTCTAAATGAGTATACTTGCTAATTTTCCTTGTGTTTTTTTTTCCTATTTATCCATGTTCACGTCCAAGATCCTGATATATGTGAAATCCTAAAAATCATTATGATGTTCTAGTGAGGAGATTGTAAATCTTTCTAGTCAAATTAAGTTCAATTTTTCGGCTTATATCAGTTTAGCATCTTTGTATTGACCTAAACAATTTGTGAATCATTTATCAGTCATTTATTGAATGATAAATAACTAGAAGTGATGGAGATACACGATTGAATAACAAAAGATTCAATATTTAAAATTGCATCTAGAATGACATGGTATCTATTATCGGTCAGAATTGGATCATAACAGAATTTCAGTGTAAACCAGTACCGTAATATCAGATTTGGTGGTGGTGGTGGCGGTGGGGGGGGGGGGGGTTGTAGAATTAGAGATAGATAGAATTGGAGACTGATGTATTTAATTTCTTTGGTCTAATCAGAAAATATTTTATCATTTCTGTTTTTGCAATTCAATATGGATAGGTATGCCATAGCACATATATGCACCCTCTGGTTCTCAGTATCAAATTTTCACCTCGTATCAATTTAGCATGTGCCATGATCTAAACAATATTTGGTGCTTGTTGATTTCTATCAAATTAGCATATATCAAGGATATTGATTTTGAACAAGGATACTTGATTATTTTTGCGGTTGATGTATTTTAGTTATATTAGAACAGTGATGGATTACATGATTTGTGAATGTTGTATCCAGTTTACTTATCCTAACATGGAGCTGGCCAGTTGGTTAAAACTTTTGCTCATGTATTTCTTATTTTGGAACCTATAACTTCTGTAATCTTGCAAGTATTAACTGTATAAGCCCCTTTTTTCCCGAACGAAGTTTGTGGTGCAATATTGCACTGCTAAGCTGAAGCATTACATGAGTATTTATCTCTGTTGATAATATTAATATCCAGGTAAACCATACAAAACGTGAACTGCACAACGTCTTTATCAAAAAGCTTTACAGGTGATATAGAGCTCTGTGTCATTTGACTTGATTTCAATTATTTATCCTTTTGATAATCTCTTTGTTCACCTTTGAGTGTACTGTATGTCTTATGATCCAAAACAGAGAGAACCTGTTTGAAGAAATGTTGCAAGAACCTGATGAGATTGCTTCTAAGAGAAAACGTACTCGAGAAACACTCCGAGTTCTCCAACAGGCATTCAGGGTGGGTTCTTCTTACTGCATATCAAGTTATCAACAACATATCATGATCATTAGAATAATCACTAGACTTTTAATCTGTTTGTTAAAGAGGCCATGATCCAAACGTCTTTACTTGTTTGCATGCATGTCAACACGTCATCATATTACTATTGCTCAATTTTTGATTTCATACTAAGTTGCAACATTAAGTGCAGCAGCTACATTTATTGGATTTTTTCTTTTTTTGAATAGACATTGGACGAGTTGCCGTTGGAAGCTGAAACAGTTGAGAGGGGATACAGTCTGGGTTCTGATACAACAGGCCTGCCAAAGATCCATGGATTGCCAACATCATCGATGTATTCTACAATTAGTTTCTCAAGCGATTTGTACACAGCTTCTGCAAAAAACACAAAACCTCGCAAGTCAGCTCACTCGGGGGAGCTACAGTCACCCTTTTATGCTAATGCAGATTCAAACGGAAATGGGCGGAATTACATGTCAGTTGATCTGTAAGCTAAGCCATTCAAACGTATAACTGTGCAGGTTGCTCCAAGTCTGTTTTGGTCAAATATGGATGCATTATATTCATTTGTTTGCTTAGTCTAATTTTCTCCCACAAAATCTTTGGAATCCCTCCAGGCTCCAACCAAGGCTGGCGTATCGGTAAGTTGGTCTTATCTTGTTGCCTTAATGCCTTTTCTTTTTTCTTCCTATACGACTGCCATAATATAGTGTTATAGTTTGCATTGTGCATCGCTCCTGAGAAAAACGGGTGCGAGCTTATTTTTGTCAGAAACGATAGCTTTTCGGTTGCTGTAAGTATTCTTTTTGCAATCTGTAAACAAACAGAGCCGACTATTTGAGTACATGTGTAATTAGAATCAGATCAAGAATGTTACGCCTGTAAAGAAACGAGTAAAATTGACAAAATTCAATAAAAAATTAACTAATCCTTTATTAGACCATTAATGACAAAATTCATAGTTAAGTGGTTAAAATAGAGTTGAACTAATAGTTTAGTGATCATGGAGTTAGTTTACCCTAACAAATACGGTTGTAGCTGATTCATCTAACCAATATTTTCTCTCATACAAATAATCAAAAAATTTAAAATTTTATGAGATTTTTTTATAAATTTCAAAGGATCTAACTAAAATTTCAAAAATATTTGACAAATATAATATAAATTTTCTAAAACTTTTGGCGTTCCGTTGGCTTTATTCACGATCTGTATCAAGTGTTTTTTTAAAGTAATATATGTCAATAAGAATAAAATAATAGTTGAAATCTAATTATTAAATATTAATTCAAAAATTTAAAATTTCAATTGATTAATTTTAAAATTGAAAAGATAAAAGAAATATACCGTTTAATGATGTGCAAACAAATTTGAAGGACCGGAAACATTAAGAGCGACAAAGTGACGGAAGTTGTTATCTACATGTATGTTTTTAAGATTTTGATGAAATTTAAAAATTTTGACCCGTTATAAAAATATTAAATTTTAAGAGTAGACTAATAAATTAGTTCACTTATATAAATTATACTTTTTATTACGCTCAAACTATTTTATAAATACGTCAAATTTCAAATGAAAAAATCAAAATAAAATTAAACACCAACTACTCGCACAAAATATTTTTTACAAGCATTTTTAATTACAAAACTATTGAAAAATAGATACTAGAAAGGATTATTATCCTATACAACGGCGGTGGAAACTAAAAGTTTTTACAAATATTTTAGTTTTAGGGTTTAAGAGCTTAGTTTAGGGGTAGGGTTTAGGAGTTTAGGTGTAGGGATTTATAGTTTAGGAATAGTGGTTATAATTTAGGGTTTAGGTTTATAATTTAAGGTTTA
The DNA here is from genome assembly GCA_030270665.1 of Hibiscus trionum. Classification (NCBI taxonomy): domain Eukaryota; kingdom Viridiplantae; phylum Streptophyta; class Magnoliopsida; order Malvales; family Malvaceae; genus Hibiscus; species Hibiscus trionum. The sequence continues at coordinate 7,624,061 of BSYR01000016.1, forward strand.
AAGTTTAAAGGTTAAGGTTTAGTTTTTAGGGTAATATGGTGAAGATTTAGGTTTTGATCTATAAACCTTAAATTATAACCCTAAACTCTAAATTTCAACCAATATCTCTAAATTCAAAACTCATATGCCTAAACTCTTAAACCATACACCCCAAATTAAGTCTCTAGACCCTAAAACTAAAGCGCTTGTGAAAACTAAAAGCTTTTAGTTTTCACCGCCGGTGTATTATATAATTACCCAGAAATGATTATTATGAGCCCTAAATAGGTGTTATTTCTGCCCACACTCGGTTACAGGCTGATTACCTATTACCTATTACAGTGAACTACTACTCCAGAGAAATGTACAAGTACAATTATATTTTTTAAGCTATTATAATTATACTGATGGGTAACCATACAAATACGTACAATAATAAATTCTTTTAAGTTAGTTCAATTATATTATTTAAAAATTTTATGGATATTATAAAAAGAAATATATCTATAAGATTTTTAAATAATATTGTACCTTAAAAGAAATTTATAGTTGTACTTATTTGTGTGGTTACTTATTAGTATAATTATATTAGCTTATAAAGTATAATTGTATATTATCCACATCAAAATAATTCTATAAACATTTAAGTAAGAATAGGATCTGAATAAAATCTACATAGAATGTCATTCAAATATCAACATTTAAAATCCCCACCTATTTTTTCAATTGAGCATAATTCGTTTGATATTATTATCGGTATAATATATAAGAAGATGTGAGATTGAACATGCTCAAGCGTTGGATATTCTTTGATTTATGAGTAAGAAGGGGTAAGTTGAGGTTAATGGTGCTTCTGGAATTCGAGTCTCCGAGCCTGTTGTTGACAATCTCCAGAATGAGGTCATTTTCTCACTCCATTTCTGGTTTATTTTTGTGTATAAAATTGAGGTCCGTGGCTGCTTTTCCCAATAAATTTGTCTTCAAGGTTCGAATCTAGGTTTCTCTTTGGGAGTGCAGTGTGACTTATCATGTCACTTGAGCTTGTTGACCCAAAGTCTTTCACGGTACAAAAGGCTGTATGCAGATATTCAAACTCCAAACCAACTGAATGTTGATTTTTGAGGATAATTACATTATTTTGTATTTGTCATCTTGGGGATAAAATTCATGGGTGAAAGTATTAACAAATGCCAAACTGTTTGAGAGGACAAAGGGATTAAACTTCATACCCAGGGTTTACTTTCTGTTGAACATTCCCATAACTTTCCAACTCATCTATATCTTCAGAACTGCCCAAAAAGAGAGGCAATCTTTGATGCAGTTTCACCGGTTGGATCGAAAGAATCCTACTCTTGCCATTCGAACCTTTGCCTCCAGCTTGCTCCGCAAGAAAACTGAGAGGATTTGCCTCGTAAACCAGCCGCAGATGATCCCTTGGATTCATTGCTATTCCACCATACAAGAGGGTCCTATGGAAATCAGCAACCAACGAACATATATACCGTGCTGAATATTTCTTAGGGTATTTGCCTTTGCCTTGTCTCACTGTATCAATGTATTGCCTCAGACCTTCAGGCCAATCAAAATACCTCGCATCGTTGACAGAATATATTTGCCCTGCAATCATCGATATAGGCAGCAGTATCGAAAGAAATCAGTATCACTTTCATGCAGTAAAGAGTTCCCATTTAATCAAACTGCTACTAAAGAGCATCATTCGATCGAATTAGTAAAGAAAATATCAGACATATCTCATCTAAATGATCATTAATTGGATCAAAAGGAATAAGCATCAGTTTTATACATCCTCTTGTTTCAAACTGCTAGTGCAGACCATCATCAGTAAGAAATCCAAACATAATTCCATTGAACTTGTGATGCGAATACGAGACAAATCTCATCTAAATGAATTCATAAGAAGAATAATTTAACTGTCAAGACTTCGGGATGTTACCTCGAGGAGGAATTCTAATGCTTGGATGTGTGAGAATAAAGTCTCCTGTTGAATGATCTAAGGTAAATGCATGTGTTCCTGAACCAAAGCTAGCACATAGGATTGTGGCAGATGAATAGAGGACATAGCCTGCAGCTACGAGCTTCGTCCCGCTCTGTAGTGAATTAAGCAATGCCTTGTCTTCCACGGGTTGATTATCTAGCTCCGCGAGCCGGTTATATATCCCAAAGATTGTTCCAGTGGGAATGGAAGCATCTATATTTCGAGAACCATCGAGAGGATCCAATACCACCGCAAAGGGGCCATCGTCATTGATCCAAATCGGAGCATCATCTTCCTCCGATGCCATGACTGAAACTTTTCCTGAATTTCTAAGAGCTGACAACATGATTTCATTCTGCAGAAAAAAATTTAGCAGATCACAGGACTTAAATTCTTTTTTCCCCTACACAATTGCAAACCAAAATTTCAACTGATTACGTTTTTAAAACAATATCTTTCTGTATCAAACTCAAACTCTCAACCTGAAATTCCTTGCTCTAGAGTCTAGACAACTCACTCAAATAATTTCAATCATTCATAAGATTAAAAAAAAAATCATGCAAATTATAACTACTACAACCAAAGAATCCAATATTTATATAACCGATAATTGAAGCAATGCACCGTCAAAATACTAGTTCAATAGAAAAAACATACTGCAACAATATCAAGCGGCTTCGGCTTATCCCTATCAGAAGCGGCGGCAGCTGTGAGAGCGGAATGTTTCCCGAGAGCAGAGTTAAAGGGAGAAGCCACAAGTGCAGCAATTCTCTTGCAAGCAAATTGTATATGATAAAGCAAAACAACCAAGTCATCTCCTACATCTACTCCTCCTTTCCCAACATAATCCATGAGCGAAGAAATCCCATTCGCACCATCACCAGCTGCAGTGATTCCCATCTGCGGCTTGGCTAAAAACCCAGAAAAAGAAGCCATTTTTGGTGGGGTGTGAAAGCTGAAGCGATCTCTAAGAGAGAGGTGGTGTTTTGGAGGGAAAAGTGGAGATGGATAGGGGATGGTGGGAGACAATAATTGTTGCATATCTTATGTGTATAGGAGTTGTAGAACTGGTAATTGGAGATGGAATGATGAGATCATATCAAAACTTGAAGATTGAAGATTGAAGATTGAAGATCGAATCTTTCAGAGCAATTTAAGGAAGTGGTATCAGATTCAGTGCTGCTGGACTAAGGATGGGGAAACAGTGAAGGATAAAAAAAGGATAGAAAAACGTCACCTGTGGTGTGGGTTCGGATATCTTAGCCCTCTTCTTTTTAAGATAAACAATCCATCTATTTTTGGGTTAATATAATTTTAGTGTTTATCTAATAATGTGGCAACTAAGCTTTTTAGTGCAATTCAATACTTGAGTTCTTTTTAACCCAATTATATCTTTATACTTCAAATTTTCATCAACTCACTCTTTGATCAATATTAATTATTAAATTTAAATATTTTTATCAATTGGTGCAATGTGTCGTGTTATAATGTTATCATTTGAAATTTTTAACTTTTTTATTTTATTTCTTTAAAAGTTTTAAAATTTTTAAAAAGCTTATAAAATTATAAAATATATGTAAATGTCACGTGACAAAACTGTAGTGTCATGTGCCAAAAGTATCTTAAAAAAATCATCAAAAATTGATGGTCAAAATTTGTCAAAGGACTTTTAGTGAAAAAAATTAAGGACTTAATTGATTTTTTTTCAAAAGTTCAAGAGCTTCAAGAACCCTTAAGCCTAAATTTTAACCTTTAACTTTTGAATTTGTAACCCATATTATCCCTTTAACTAAATGTCGCTAAAATTTAAGGGTGGTAATCGGGTAAAGAATAATCGAAAATTATGGGGATTCGAACCGAAAAGATGAGGAATAATTAAAATCTTCACACACGAGGACGGGGACGGAGAAGTTTTATCACCAAAGCTCAAATGAGGATGAAGATTGCTATATCTGAACCTTGGGGATACCCAAACTATACCTGTATAAATTACCATAAGATCCCCAAAAAATATCAACAAATATTTTAAAATTTATTTATATTCGAACTAAAAATCTTTGATAAAGTTATCTTAGTCTTATGAAATATACCTTTTTTATAATTATTATTATATGTTTGTAAGCATTTAGAAAATTTTTGGAATGATTAATGAAGTCAAAAACCAAGTTTATAAAATATGTCCAAAATTGAGTTCGAAAAAACACAAAAAAAATTATGTATAAATAATTAAGAAGTGATCTATACATTGTTGTACCCATGAGTAAATCTAATTTCTTTTAGAACAAACAATGATTGATTTCGATATGCATTTTAAAATATACAATATTTTAAGTGGTCGATCAGAAAAACATAACAACAAACTGCTCCTAATAAAAATTTGAACAATAATTTTAAAAATTCACCATAAATTGTACATGTCTAATAAGAAGTATCACCTTATATGTTTAGAAAGGCATTTGAGTTTAGTTTCTTTTGGAGACCGAACTCTAAAATCCTACAATTTTTACCCTTGATTTAAAGGATGTTTTTTCAAGTAAAAATTTAGTGTCTTGATTTATATGTTTTTCTGTTACATTGGTTTATTTCTGTTATTAGTGAGCATATATTGTGATATTGAAATTGTCATAGTTGTCGATTTTTGTTATTGGGAGAGAAAGAACATTGATTTTAAAGTAGTAAGTTTTTTTTTTTTTTGGGATGAGAATTTCCCGAAATACGTGGGGTTATATTGGTCCCGTTTTTGAAAAACTAAAATAAGACGCAGCGAAAGCTTTTCAAATATTTTCCTTAAAACGGATCAAACGTGATGTCTAATACAATAAATATAATCCATAATCAAGTACTTGTTTATTTGAAAATTCAATGCCACGACGATATCCTATGTTTGATGCAAACCTCCTTGTAAGTCTCTGGATTATTTTTATGACCTGAACTTTAACTAGATTTATGCTTCCAACCAAAAGATCTTCTTCGCTATTCTCGTACTCACGGATGCTAGGTGTGTGGGCACCACTCAATTTATGAATACAAAAAAAAACCAAAATTTTAAATAACACTTATAGTTATTTTCCAAAAAAAAATCTTGTTAAAAGTTCCAAATAATTCCCAAAATTATTTTCCAAGAATTTTTCTCTCTATTATAGTATATGCGTAAAGTTTTGCGTAAATTCACTGAATACAAAATAATGAAACCAAGGATATCAATTTTTAGGGAGAAATAGATATTTGAATTAATTAAGAGTATCAATCAAATTAAAATAAAAATACACTAACATTCAAATTGTAACCCCCTCGTCCCGGTCCGGACGCTTGACCGGTCCGAGTGGGCCACACGGGGAAAACCGAAGCGAAACCCGTTAAGGTTCCACCTCGGTTAGCAACCCTAAAAATTTCTTTTAATTTAATCTTCTCTAGAGGCACATTTAAATCCTATGTGATCACGACAACGGAAAGATTCGAGAAGGACATGCAACTGGACACAAAATAGCAAGTAAACGATCTAATTTTAACTTATTAGGCAGACCGTTTCGAAACACTATTAAGGCGTATCGAAACACCTTGACTTGGTCAACAGCCCCAAGTCCACACGAGAAGGCCGTATCGGAACGGAGGTCAACCGTTCCGAAACACCCTCAACGGTCAACTTCTCGTGGTCAACGAGATATTGACCGTTCCGAAACCCTTAGACCCGTTTCGAAACGCCTTCATCTCGACAATTTCTCAAATTTCCAGTAGCCAAAGTGTTCCGAAACTCGTATCGGAACAGGGGCTCACAGTGGCCAAACCGTATCGAAACGCGTTCCGATACGGGGTCCCTGAAGCCTTACCCGTTCCGAAACGGCCCAGCCCGTTTCGAAACACTGGCTGTCTGCAACCTTCGAATACCAACTTTAAGCATCTCTTAACAACTCTAAAGGCCCTAAACGACTCCAAGAAGCATACACAACATACAAATACACTCTAGAGGCATGCACCCTATTGCAAACACACTTAAAACACATAAGATTGCAAGATAAGACCTCCATTCACAAGATCATTCTAGGCATTAAAGATAGCATGCTTAGGCAAACATACATAAGCACATCCACAAAAGGCACAAGATCAACATATACATAAGCATTCAAGACATGCAACATAACAAGGTTTACAATCCAAACGAAGCATCCAAAGGCCAAACCAACATCAACATACAACAAGCATTCACATCAACAACACCTATCACATTGCTTGACTATTACAATTTACAATTTAAAGATTATACTTGAGCTAACCTAAAGCAACACTTGGAGACCTTTCCTTGCCCTTGCCACCCACAAGCTACTGATCTGCATTGTCGAACAAAAAGGAGCGTAAGCATAAAAGCTTAGTGAGGGTAAGCTCATAAAATAAACCTTCGACAATGCAGAGTCCAAGCACGAGCAAGAATTAAAATAGAATGCATGATCTTACCTCCAATCCTCAGGAGCCAAAATAAAAGATGATGCATGAACATATTATCAAAATCATGTCATGCTCAACAAGCCCATAACCGCAACATATAGAAACACATATAACCAACATATGAGCATCATAATCCACAATCCGTATTGGCACCTAGCTATGACTCGAATACGCAGATAACCGTTGGAACTCACATCCAACAACACAACCATTACCTGACGGTGGGATTACACTCATCACCGTTCACGCGGAGGGGATTCCACTCATCCTCACGCCTCATTTCACGCGGAGGGAATTCCACTCATCCTCACGCCCGTCGATGGGATTCCACTCATCACCGACATATATATATATATAAGAAGATTTCCGGGCGAACCCGTACTCCATCTTGATGACTACCATCATCAAGACCACGCGTGCATTTGACTCACGTGTGCACACTAAACATCCTAATGATCGATCATTTGTACCCAAGCATACTAGTGCCAATACTACACATTTCATTAACCTTTCACAATATCATTGCATAACAACTTCCGTGCTTAACACGTACTCACCATGACTTACCGTCATGCACAAACCACATTTCCATGCCTAGCATGTACTCACCATGATCCTCGGATAATACAATCACCTCATAATATCATTTCACATGTCAACACTACATGTATATCATTAATACAATATCACAACATATTTCAAACATATGTATATCTCCATCATGTTTATCATCAACATACATATAACAATGCATTAAGCCATGCCTCAACACCCATGTATCAATGCATCAGACCATGCATCAACATACATGTATAACATCATATACATAGCCACCATAATCACAATTCAACATGAGGCATAAATCAACAATGTAAAGATCAACCAAGGTCTCCAACTAAAGCTTGGGATTAGGCTACCACCCTAATCCCAACTCTAGGTGGGTCTACCAAGCCCAACCTAGTTCACATGCTTGAACCAACACTTGAAAATCATTTAAAAATATTTAACCACTCACCGACCACTCCATTAGCACAAGACGACTAGCCCACCAAGCATCCAAGTTTCCGGATTCGAGCCCGAAGCTTCCCCATTGGTTTCCCTTGCTTCTAACCATTCAAAAACAATATATTAACCTCAAAATAAGCCACAAACCCAAAGTTTAACACCAACACACAAATCTACTACAATTCTCACAATTTAAAGCCAAGTTCTTTCTTCAAATTCCCATTTTCGTGCATCCACAAAGACCCATAAAAAATCAGCAATGTAGTCATCCAAAGTACTCTTAAACATGTTCAAAACACTACCCAACCATAGTATAACCATCAGCCCTTCATTTCCCCACATAGACATCTTAAAAACTCCCATTTTCCACTTCCAAAAATCACTTACAGCAGTAGCTACGGGAATCCATTCAAACCAACACCATAACTACTAAAAAAATCATCAAATAACATCTAAAGACACCTACCCAATGTTACTATAACATCAACTCATCAATTTCTCACAAAACCATCCCAAAAACACAAATTTTGACACTTTAAATATACCCATAAAAACCCATTTCGGGATTCACCAAGAAAACTTACAAAAATCGGATATGTTGGACCTTATAGGTAGTAAACAACTCACATAACATTAATAAATCGAAAGCTTTAGTTAAAGCTAACAAAGATAGCATTTTTAACTCAAAATCCCAAAACCCTAAAATGCAAACTAGTGAGCTTTAATGAAAACAAATTACATGGGGAGAAGGAGGAAGATGATGGTAATAAGAAAATGTATTTACCTTTGAAAAGCCCTAAAAAACAAGTAAGATTGGTGATGGAATAGTGATGGGAGATGGGGAGGAGAAACTCACATTCAAAAATGGGGAGGAAGAAGATGAGTGTGATTTTTGGGTATTTGAAATAAAATGAAAATGGGTTTTATTTTACAAGACCAAGAAATGACAACTTTGCCATTAATGAGATGGCCATCTTCAAATTCTAAAATCCATAGAATTTGATTTCCAAAACAATTTAAATCCAACATAATTGTTTGCTTCGAATATATGAAGCCCAAAATAATATTTTATTATTTATTTATAAAACTGAAACCCGAACCATTATTTAAATATTATTTTCACCTGACCCCCAAACCCGGGTGTTACAACTCTCCCCCACTTAAGAAAATTTCGTCCCCGAAATTTATCGGACCGAACACTTCCCTTTCCTTCTCACTACAACATTCTAGCCAACTCGATAGACTTACCACACAACATTATCTATCTGATGCTAAGATCTCAACTGGTTCTCCATTGCTTGTCAATTTCAAACTCGACTCAACCTCTTCAACAAACATAGCACGAGACAGATCTGACTCACACTTCCGAATCATAGATATACAAAACACATCACAAACCTCTTTCTAACTCTGGTGATAACCGCAACAATAAATAACAAAAATTTCGAATCTCTATTACCCGGTTTCATTAAGAATCTTTCACGGATGTAACAAACTAGAAGAAAACTGATGCTCGGCCTTGACACGCTGACAAATTACACACTTACTCTCATATTGAACCACATCATTCATCAACTCAATCCAGAAGTACTCATCTTCAACCCACAATACGTCTTCATACTACTCAGGTGCAATACAAATGAATTGTCGTGTGCTTCGGCCGAAACAATACGTCTCAGAACACTATGTCATTCTGCACAACTATTCTGTCTTAGAAATGCAAAACTCTATCATCTTCGAAACTGTATTCTGAAGATCTTCCTTATGCTATGTCTTGTACGTGAGGTGCCAAGAACCTGTCTTGCAACTGTTTCTCTTCAAACATCTGACTCTAAGTATGTTTAACCTGAAACTCGGCCACATAACCACTATCATTAGATAAACTGAATCCGGCAAATATAGCTCGCAACTCAACTACTAATCTAACAACAAATATATCTCGGAACATCGGTTACTACGTTGACTCACTTCGGATGGTACTCAATCTTGAGATCACGGTCCTCAAGCAATTCTAACAACTTGTGCTGTTCAAGTTTCAAACCTTCCTAAATCGTCAATTATTTCAAGTTCTGATGATAAGTATATATACTGAGCACTTCTTACCATACATGCTTTGTCTCTAAGTCTTCGTAGCAAATTCAACTGTAATTAACTCTATGTCTCGCGTCGGATAATTCTTTTTATGTACCTTCTACTGTCTCGACAAACACGCCACAGATCTTCTGTCTTGCATAAGCACACAATCTAACCCTACATGTAACGAATCACTACGGTTCACAAATTCTTTCTCTGATATAGGCTGAATCAAGGTCGAAGTTCTCTTCAAGGTTTCTTTCGGTTTCTCAAGGGCTCATTGTCTCGCATCTGGCCACACAACTGAACATTCTTCTGTAGCAACTTGTCAAAAGAGCAGCTATCTTCAAACGATCATTTACAAACCTCCAATAGTAACAATGCTAGACCTAGAAACTATAGATACCTGTCACAATCTTCGATTTCCTCCAACTCACATCTTCTTCGGCCTACTTAGGATTTACTCTAATACACCCGGCTAAGCTACATGTCCTAGGAGAACATCTTCCTGATCTACAACACTAACTTCAAAGCTTGTCATGGTCTTCTTCAGTACGTGAATATGCCCATGTATCATCTATGAGAACTACTACAAACTGATCAAGGAGCTGAAAGCGATCACATCTTGCCTCGAAAGCCGTCTTCGGTACTTCAACTTCTCTCGCTTCCAACTGGTAGTAATCAGATCTCAAATTAATCTTCGAAAAGACTGGTGCACACACTAACTGATCAACAAATCATTGACACTTGTTTCAACTACCTGAAATCTAAACACATTCTCGTATTGTCTTCACTCATTTTCACAAATTGTGCTGTCATACTCTAAGATGATGTACTAGGCCTAATAAATCTACGGTCTATCAAATCTCGAAGTTGATTCTTCAACACTCTCAATTCTGTCGGGAACCATAAGATACAGAGCAATCAAAACAAAAGCAAACTCGGAGACGATATCAAGAACAACCTCTTCTTCCCTATCAAGAGACAAACCGACAATTCTTGCAAACACTTTTAGGAAAACACAAACTATCCTAACATTCTACGGTCTAATCTTCATTCAAAAATCATATCCACCACATTTTGCTAGGCAAGCCTGTCAACTAAACTCAATCAATCTTTGACCTCTAAAGCTGGATCAACATTCGATAATAAGTTCACATCCTCTCCTACTACTACAATCTCACAGAAATCTGCAACTTCAAGGCAACTCTCTTTTTGTCTCAAAGTATACCCTAGCTTTGTGTTCTACAAGTCAAACCATGTCAAAAGGTACATCGAAACCGTAAAAGATAATTATTTCACATCTGCTGGGAACATGTAACCCTGAACCATCAACAAACATCTTTCGTACATCTTTCTGGCCACCACTATCTCACCAAAAGGTCTAGTCACATGTGTCCCTAAGTCTAAAATCTCAACGGAGATAGTCCTCAGTCCTCTTGTTTTCAGGCTGACCCTTCGAGCATAACCTAACTCTTCAAAACCGTTCTTAGAGTATCTCGAAACTTCAAAATTCAGTTCTGATCACACACAACAATCATGCTTGAACTTGTTCTATAACATCGATCCTAACGACTCGAAACATCCCACTATCAAACAATCTGAAGTTAAAGCTCAAGACTTCCTTCCCAGCTCAACTATGTCGGAAGTGACTTCATCTCTCCTTCTTGCTGGAAGACAACTCAGACGTACACTGGCCCAATCGCACAAATCGATTCCCACTCACGGATACTGACCGACTGTCTTGTATTAAAACCATAGGCCGAACCCCAACGATCACCAACTAACATTTCTGAGTTTCAGATTACTCACACGAGACCCCTACCTTGATCTCGCCAAAAGAAGTAAGGTACTCGTACCTATCTCTAACACTTCACTGGGCACATTAAAACTTTGCATGCTTGCTAACAACACACAGAAGTACAGATTCAGAATCAACCGGAGGGAACAAGCTCAAAACTGTACCAAGGGTTTTTCTACTATAACATCGATACCACTCTGAACCTCACTCATAGGTCTTCACCTCTTTTTACCAACTAATACCAGAATCGATCACATCGTCCTTCACCAACAAGAATCAACCCACATACATCCTGACTCAAACAAACCAATTGTACCTCAACTCCGGTACAACCATACTTCTCTGACTATAGCGATGAACTCCCTCAACATCATCCACATTTTCAGAAACCACAACTTCCACTTACCGATTCACGGCCACTCCTTGGCCTCAAACTTACTAAAAGCAATAAATCAACAACAACAACAAATTAACATACAAACTGGGTTAGCAAAAAAAAGGGTCCAACTGGCTCAAGTATGATTCCCTCACTTAAAATCTCTTTTTTCGATGTAATAGAAGCAATGGGACTCTACTCAACATGCTTCAAGCAACACACACGCACGATAAAACAAACATACACCAAGCATACTTGATAAACAAGCAAACATGCTTACATGGCAAGCAAACACCGTGCAATTTCAATACAAGAATTAAGCTTACCTCACTTACCTGCCCAAGGTCTCGGAAACCTTAGGCTCTGATACCAACAAATGTAACCCCCTCGTCCCGGTCCGGACGCTTGACCGGTCCGAGTGGGCCACACGGGGAAAACCGAAGCGAAACCCGTTAAGGTTCCACCTCGGTTAGCAACCCTAAAAATTTCTTTTAATTTAATCTTCTCTAGAGGCACATTTAAATCCTATGTGATCACGACAGCGGAAAGATTCGAGAAGGACATGCAACTGGACACAAAATAGCAAGTAAACGATCTAATTTTAACTTATTAGGCAGACCGTTTCGAAACACCATTAAGGCGTATCGAAACACCTTGACTTGGTCAACAGCCCCAAGTCCACACGAGAAGGCCGTATCGGAACGGAGGTCAACCGTTCCGAAACACCCTCAACGGTCAACTTCTCGTGGTCAACGAGATATTGACCGTTCCGAAACCCTTAGACCCGTTTCGAAACGCCTTCATCTCGGCAATTTCTCAGATTTCCAGTAGACAAAGTGTTCCGAAACTCGTATCGGAACAGGGGCTCACAGTGGCCAAACCGTATCGAAACGCGTTCCGATACGGGGTCCCTGAAGCCTTACCCGTTCCGAAACGGCCCAGCCCGTTTCGAAACACTGGCTGTCTGCAACCTTCGAATACCAACTTTAAGCATCTCTTAACAACTCTAAAGGCCCTAAACGACTCCAAGAAGCATACACAACATACAAATACACTCTAGAGGCATGCACCCTATTGCAAACACACTTAAAACACATAAGATTGTAAGATAAGACCTTCATTCACAAGATCATTCTAGGCATTAAAGATAGCATGCTTAGGCAAACATACATAAGCACATCCACAAAAGGCACAAGATCAACATATACATAAGCATTCAAGACATGCAACATAACAAGGTTTACAATCCAAACGAAACATCCAAAGGCCAAACCAACATCAACATACAACAAACATTCACATCAACAACACCTATCACATTGCTTGACTATTACAATTTACAATTTAAAGATTATACTTGAGCTAACCTAAAGCAACACTTGGAGACCTTTCCTTGCCCTTGCCACCCACAAGCTACTGATCTGCATTGTCGAACAAAAAGGAGCGTAAGCATAAAAGCTTAGTGAGGGTAAGCTCATAAAACAAACCTTCGACAATGCAGGGTCCAAGAACGAGCAAGAATTAAAATAGAATGCATGATCTTACCTCCAATCCTCAGGAGCCAAAATAAAAGATGATGCATGAACATATTATCAAAATCATGTCATGCTCAAAAAGTCCATAACCACAACATATAGAAACACATATAACCAACATATGAGCATCATAATCCACAATCCGTATTGGCACCTAGCTATGACTCGAATACGCGGATAACCGTTGGAACTCACATCCAACAACACAACCATTACCTGACGGTGGGATTCCACTCATCACCGTTCACGCGGAGGGGATTCCACTCATCCTCACGCCTCATTTCACGCGGAGGGGATTCCACTCATCCTCACGCCCGTCGATAGGATTCCACTCATCACCGACATATATATATAAGAAGATTTCCGGGCGAACCCGTACTACATCTTGATGACTACCATCATCAAGACCACGCGCGCATTTGACTCACGTGTGCACACTAAACATCCTAATGATCGATCATTTGTACCCAAGCATACTAGTGCCAATACTACACATTTCATTAACCTTTCACAATATCATTGCATAACAACTTCCGTGCTTAGCACGTACTCACCATGACTTACCGTCATGCACAAACCACATTTCCATGCCTAGCATGTACTCACCATGATCCTCGGATCATACAATCACCTCGTAATATCATTTCACATGTCAACACTACATGTATATCATTAATACAATATCACAACATATTTCAAACATATGTATATCTCCATCATGTTTATCATCAACATACATATAACAATGCATTAAGCCATGCCTCAACACCCATGTATCAATGCATCAGACCATGCCTCAACATACATGTATAACATCATATACATAGCCACCATAATCACAATTCAACATGAGGCATAAATCAATAATGTAAAGATCAACCAAGGTCTCCAACTAAAGCTTGGGATTAGGCTACCACCCTAATCCCAACTCTAGGTGGGTCTACCAAGCCCAACCTAGTTCACATGCTTGAACCAACACTTAAAAATCATTTAAAAATATTTAACCACTCACCGACCACTCCATTAGCACAACCCGACTAGCCCACCAAGCATCCAAGTTTTCGGATTCGAGCCCGAAGCTTCCCCATTGGTTTCCCTTGCTTCTAACCATTCAAAAACAATATATTAACCTCAAAATCAGCCACAAACCCAAAGTTTAACACCAACACACAAATCTACTACAATTCTCACAATTTAAAGCCAAGTTCTTTCTTCAAATTCCCATTTTCGTGCATCCACAAAGACCCATCAAAAATCAGCAATGTAGTCATCCAAAGTACTCTTAAACATGTTCAAAACACTACCCAACCATAGTATAACCATCAGCCCTTCATTTCCCCACATAGACACCTTAAAAACTCCCATTTTCCACTTCCAAAAATCACTTACAGCAGTAGCTACGGGAATCCATTCAAACCAACACCATAACTACTCAAAAATCATCAAATAACATCTAAAGACCCCTACCCAATGTTACTATAACATCAACCCATCAATTTCTCACAAAACCATCCCAAAAACACAAATTTTGACACTTTAAATATACCCCTAAAAACCCATTTCGGGATTCACCAAGAAAACTTACAAAAATCGGATATGTTGGACCTTATAGGTAGTAAACAACTCACATAACATTAATAAATCGAAAGCTTTAGTTAAAGCTAACAAAGATAGCATTTTTAACTCAAAATCCCAAAACCCTAAAATGCAAACTAGTGAGCTTTAATGAAAACAAATTACATGGGGAGAAGGAGGAAGATGATGGTAATAAGAAAATGTATTTACCTTTGAAAAGCCCTAAAAAACAAGTAAGATTGGTGATGGAATAGTGATGGGAGATGGGGAGGAGAAACTCACATTCAAAAATGGGGAGGAAGAAGATGAGTGTGATTTTTGGGTATTTGAAATAAAATGAAAATGAATTTTATTTTACAAGACCAAGAAATGACAACTTTGCCATTAATGAGATGGTCATCTTCAAATTCTAAAATCCATAGAATTTGATTTCCAAAACAATTTAAATCCAACATAATTGTTTGCTTCGAATATATGACGCCCAAAATAATATTTTATTATTTATTTATAAAATCGAAACCTGAACCATTATTTAAGTATTATTTTCACCTGACCCCCAAACCCGGGTGTTACAACTCGCCCCCACTTAAGAAAATTTTGTCCCCAAAATTTATCGGACCGGACACTTCCCTTTCCTTCTCACTACAACATTCTAGCCAACTCGATAGACTTACCACACAACATTATCTATCTGATGCTAAGATCTCAACTGGTTCTCCATTGCTTGTCAATTTCGTCCCCGAAATGTTCAACGTCTTTCACACCTTTATATTTTTGTTGTTTTGTTCAGCACTGTATTTCTATTGTAAAAGATGTGAGTCCTTTGTATTCCTTTCGCTGTTGAATATAATCCAGATTCTAAAAAAATTAGTATAAGGTCAAAAATGCACATTAACATTTAATTGAATTGTCATTTTAGTCTATATTTATTTTTGAGTGATTTTACCTTTAACGTTCTATTTTGGGTCAAAAGACATGTCAATGTCATATAAACAAAGGTATTGACTTGAGAAATGTCACATCTGTCAAAAATAGTTTTATAAAATTTTATAAAATATGAAATTATTTTTTTCGCTACGTTTCATTCTGTCAAGTCATTTCAAACGGTTTATCGTTAGTTTACTAACAATTTTCATTCACAGAGTAATATTTTGACCCAAAATAAAATATTGAGGGTTAAATTGCTTTAAAAATAATAGGATCAAAGTGACTATTCATTCAAACGTTAGATGAATTTTTTTTTGCTTTATACCTTAAAATAAGATGTTGGTTCAATAGATTTTTAACCAGATTTCTTTAGTTTTCATTCCATAAATGCCAATATAGAGGCCTTTTGAGTTAAACAATCCAAAATATTTAAACTTTGCAATTTAGTCCTAATTTTTCTATATTTACTATTGACCTCTTAATCACAATTTAGTCCTGATTGTGCAAATAATTCAACTTTTATAGAAATTTATATCCAGTAAGTGTGAAATATTTATATATAGATTTAATAATATACATGAAACCATGTTCTTTCAAAAAATTACATCCTATTTTTATAGAAAAGGGTTTTATTAGTAAAAATAGATGTGAAAAGAACAAATTTTAATAATATATGCCACTTATTTTATTATTTTAAAACTCAAGTAATTTTATTAATTAAGATAATACTACTAGTTATCAATAAAGAAATTTTTAGTAATAGTTTATGTCACACTTCAAAGAATACCTTATATAATATATATGTAAATAATTAATTTTTGAATGGAAATGTAATTTTTGAAAAGTAGTATAGTTTTCAAAGAATGATATATTTAGGGGATTATTAGACTTAAATTGGAATTTACGGGCATAATTGACAAAATTTGGAATTTGATGACTAAATTGTATGTTTTTGAAGTTCAGAGGTACTTTTATGAAAATTTTGAAGTTTGAGGGTTAAACTGTGCATTCTATAAAAATCAAAACCAAATTACAAGGTTTTAATAATTTGAGGTCAAAAGTGAAAAATCTAAAAAGTTTGGTATCACTTCTGAAAACCAAAGTTAAGTGTTTCAACTTTTATTTGAGTCAAAACTTTATTTAATTTAACTATGATTCGCGTCTTACTGAGTCTTGAACACACAACCTAGGAGAAATGGAGAATGTCAACCGAAATTTTTAATCATATACTTTAGAGATTATCGACAACGTCTAAACAATTTTTAAAATCTAACCATAAAAGCAACCGCTAACAACAAATTAACTATCCGTACAACAAAGTAATTTTTGAATGAAACTGTATAAACTTACACATAATAGGGAAGATTTAGCTACTCATTCCCATATAAACACATAAAATTACAAAGACAGAGGCAGAAGGAAGGCCATGTTTTCAGTACAGTAACTGCTTATGTTCTTATTATTTGCCCCAAAGCTAACCAACCCAAACCTTCCAGGCTTCCACCATAGATATAAAAAGGGGGGGAAATTCAAGCCTGCAGACATTAAAGTTTAACCTTTATTTAGCACTAATTATATAGAAAATGCTCGCACGGTGATAGGTTTAAATCAGTGGATTTATGGGGTTTGGTTGGGAAATGTTGGCGGAGTAGGGAACAATGGGAAAGAGCCGGGAAAGCCAGGGACCGAAGGTGGGACATTTGAAATGCCTGGAAATGGCGGCAACCTATACTCCGGGTAAGGTCCGTTGAAAGGAGGAAATGGGAAGCCACGGAACGGTCCCGGAGGCACATTCGGGAATATTGGTGGCGTTGTCGTGGTTGCTGCCTGCAAAAGACGCCGAGCCTGAGCAACATCCATGGCTGAAAATGTCGTTGACAGTGCGGCCAAGAAAGCTAAAACAAGGAGACGACGAGAATAAGCCATCGCCAGAGGACCTTAAAGTTTTGGGTTGTGTAGTTAAGGACCCGGACTTGGTCTTTCTTTTATAGTGCTGGAAAAGATGTTTAAATGCAAGAAGCTGGCCTCCAGTTTTGGTGAGTTTGAGTTCCATTAATGGCCTGAAATTCTTCAACAAAAGTTGAGTTGCAATGAACAAGATTTGGTACAACTTTGAATGGCTTGAAATATTGTTGTATTTACTGCTTGTCTGTTAAGTTAACCTAACTAGTTCTCTAGATTCATCCAAGTGTCACAAATTATTTGCATTATTGACTGTAGAGAGGAAACTATTACGTCTGCCTTTTGCATTAATATGTTGCAAATTCTGGTTATCTGTCATTGTCAAAAGTATATTTTCCCTATTATTTTCTCTCTTGTCCGACTTACGGTTCATGTTCGAATTTAGAGATTGTAGTTTATATTTTAAAGTTTATAGGCAACCCTTCATTTTAAACTATTAAACCCTAAACTATATATTAATCTTTAAACCCTAAAACTAGGACGTTTATGAGAAAAATCTACCACCAGTGCATGAAATATTTTTCCGTAAGTTATTTAGAGTGAACCCAAAAAATATATTTGTATAAACAGTCGAAGAAAAGCCTTAAACTGTTTGGTATTACAAGTAAACAACATCACTTGGGACGCTTTGAATCCAGTGTTTCCACTATGTTCTAAATTGTAGCAAAATTGTGTAGCTTTGGCACTATACTCTCTAATGCTGTAAATGATCTGAAGATTCTACCATAATAGTTTGCATCCAGCTTGCCTAAGAAAACCAACATCTTTAGGACTTCAGTCTGAAATTAAGTCTTCAGCTTCTGTCTCATAATCTATCTAGGTGAAATGAATTTTCGGAATCATGTTCAAAATTCATCATCGTCAGCATCAAGGTCTTTAAGGTCCTGACTTGATCTTTTCAATTTCTGGAAAATTTCGTCGAGGGATTTGGATGAGGAAGCATGAGAGGGCGCTTTAGTTTCTTCGGTCTGGCGTAGGGGGAGGAAGTTCTTGGCTTCTAAGTTCGATTTGATATTTAACAGACCGGACTTCATCGATTCCCATTTCGACGCTAATGTCCCCGACAGTGATGCCCTTGCACTTTCGGAGTTGCCATCATCAACTGTAATGGAGGTGGACTCATCTTCAGTTGAATTCGAGTTAGATTCTTGTTTCTTCTGTTGTTCTCTAATGCCTGAAGATTTCTTGGTGATGGCTTCTCTGCTTGTTTCATGTTTAAGCTCTTCTTTCATAGGTTTATATTCGCCCATCTTTCCAAGTTCAGCTGCACCCTTATCCTTGTAAACCATTTTTCGAGTAAAAAATCAAATAATTTAATGTTAGGAAGAAGAAGAAATAGGGAAGATATCCTAAAATGTGCATCAGAAAAGTCATTGGCATGATAGCATATTGAATATAGGATCAGACATACTGTGGTATTGCTGCCAGGTTCGTTGTTAATACTCGTGCTGCTGAAGTTCCTTGCCAATGGAATAACATGTTCACCGACGTTACACCCTTGTCCAAGCATAGACCGTTCTGGAAAGAGAAATGAAAATATTTACAACTTTTACTTACAGAGGAAAAGTAAGAAATGTCATTGTGCATAGTAAGTTACCTTTATGTAAGATTATTAGTCCCGATGGATTAAATCCGTCCGTTCCGTCAGCTTCGTTTTGAAATTTGAATACCTTCCAGTTTCCGAAATATTTGATAACACGATGGAAGAAGTTTGTCACAAGTAAGAGTGTGTAGACAACCATGATGAGGGGATAGATTTTATTGAATCCTTTACCAAAGAAAGGGACAGCATCGTCTATGTTCCCCATTCTCTGCATACAAGTATAATGGTCAAATGCACTAAAAGGAAAGAGTAACTCAAACCACATTTCTGCTTTGACAGAATGACATTTCAACTCTCTTGAGGCAAGGTCACAGTTTAAAACTAAATATTCAAGTATGCTCCGCCTCCTCGCTTCTTTTCAAATACCCGAATCCAACATATACCTGGATATGATTACTCGGATATGACCTTCCAGAGATTCTACAAATACATGGAAAAACCTAGAAAGAAGTTGGACATACAAAAACCTATTTCTGCATAGATTCCAATAAGAAAACATAACACGATTTATGCATCTTAAAAATATTGTTATTGCCAAACATTTTGACATTAATAAAGTATCAACATCACTCTAAGTGGCACCTTTTTATCAACATCAAGCTTCTATCTGAAAGGGGAACAGAACTTCAGTGGGCAATACACAATAAAATTTCAAGGAAATTCCCCATTATCCCGTGCCTACGAGATAAATCCCGATTGCAGGGACACATTTTAGGAACTATAAGTTATTTTGCAGAACTGGCGCGTAAGATTGAAACATTACTATCTTCAAATGGCTTGATGTTTACAAGAAAGCACAATAATGTATAGAAAATACTGACCTTCTCGAAAACCGTTTTCCTTATACCAGGGAGATTAATAAGGTTGAGAAAGTTGTATGAAATTGGTGGAGCATATCGCGCAACCATCCTGACAGACATTTTGGATTGAGCTCGATTACAAATTCTAAACATGGTAGAACAAGTAAAAGTTGCAATGACAGGAGAAAAAGAATTACGAGCATATCATAAGCAAGCTGACTGAGCTTGTTTGTCTTGGTGTCAAGGCGTAGAACATCAGCATTCCGATTTTGAACAAGGAATAATAGGTGCAGACACACATATACATCAGGGGGATAAAAGAAGTAATCTGCAAATAACATGATCATTTGAAAACACCCAAATGCACCATTTATTAACTTAAGTACAATGGGGTGATTGACCAAACATCAAGAAGACATTTAAGTAAGGCAGGAGTAGCAATACGCAAATGAATAATTGACGCTATAAAGCACTAGTGCTTCCAACTTATTTTTGAATCTGATATTAAGAAAGACATACAAAATGCTTTCTCGACGAAGAATGGGAATTAGAATAAAAGGGTAACAAACAGCAAGCCTGATTTCTACTGTTCAATTCTTTGTTCTTACACAAGCTTGATGCGCACTTTACCCATTTGAGCATCTTAAGAATTAATGTCTCAATAGATTACCTGTCCGAGCAGTTCTTGCTTTCCCACAGAGTTTATGAGAATAGAGAAGAGAGATAAATCAACTCCATGGGGCAGTATGGTAGCCTCCGCTAAAAGTATTGCAGCTGACATGCAACCCAAAATCACAGCCAAGAGTCTCTGTAGTTGCTTTCTTAGAACACAACGCCAAATGAACTCTGTAAGGAATAACTAGTTAATTCGAATATTACCTGACTTGATGATAAATTATAACTAAATGTATAAAGCTACTTAACAAAGAATCGTTACGGCAAGTTCACAAAATGTACTCCATTTCATTACTCAGCAGTATAAATGATTAAGCATCACATTTATGTACGTAAATGACTTTTCACTTTTCAGCACTATCGCATAAGAACATTTAGTTGTCACATTCCAAACTGGAAAGGGAAAAAAGAACCATCGAAGGTTAAAGAAGATTTATCTACTTGTTTCATAGATCTCCAGTCTGTGATAAGGAAATCATAACAAAACTGAAACAGAAAGTTTTAAGCATCTAGATGGAAGGTTAAATTTAATACACATAAATTCCCAGAGCCTAATAAAAATGAGAAGAAAGATAGCATCCAAAATCGATAATTACCAATCGTATCAAGAGAAGGCCCTAGTTTGCCAGTTCGTTCAGGCTTGAAGCTTGAAACAAATTTCCTGCAACACTTCAAAATAAATCTTTTGCGAAATTTTAAGAACATAATAGAAGACTTGAACAGCACATAAAACACAGAAGAGTGTAAATTGACTTCTAACTAGTATTTTAGATGATGACGATGCCAACAAAAATAGCAACTAATAGATTTCACCATACGTGAAGAATAGAAGAACCTTTATTTAGAATAATTATTCTGTCTAATATGGGCACCTTTAAGTAGAAAGTAAGATGCAGCAACTCCCATAATCTTTAGAACATTTTGAGTTGTTGAATAAATTTTATTGACAACTTGCTCCAACAAGTTTTTTCCATCCTGATTTTATTGTTTCATGTGAGATCTCTTTCCTTGACATTCCTCCCTGTCATATAAATTGGCTATTTAACTACAGATGATTGGTATCTAAAGCCGTTTCTCTACTCAATTAGCAAACCTCAGCAACATGAGATCTTAGCTCCTCTTCCTAGCATCGAATATTATATCCTTAAAACATTGTTAACATCTTATTGAATACATCCACTACTTCATGTCCACTTAAATGCTAATGCATAATGGTAAATAAACAAATCAGAGAAGAATTTAAATATCACTAATATCTGTACATGGAGTTAAGAACATGGCTGCTCATTCAAGAATACACAGCAAAGCACAAAAGAAAGCTGTAGATGCACCTCTGTCTGTATGTAAGCGAGAGAGAGCAAATCCAAGGTAAGTTTACATGAAATAATGGCAGGGAAGAAGGATTTTAAGACAATCCTTAAGATAGAACTACTGAACACAGAATTCAAGTCTAAAGTTGTTGTTTTACAGAGGAGACAACAGCACACACACACACACACAAAACACATTAACTTTATATGCATTGAAGTGTTCTTTAAGTGCGAAGTACAAACCATCCAGTTGCATCACGACGCTCATAGTTTTTGACAGTATCTTCCAGTTCGAGAGCTTCCAAGACAAAGCTCATATATTCACTGCAAAAATCTAAGAGTTAACTTCAATTACCACAGGTAAAACACACTTGAAGCAGAGTACAACAATAATATTCACAGTTCTAAACCTGAATAATACCAAAACCATGCTTGACAGATAAAAAAATTGCCTTCTATAAATGTATTGACAACATAAAGAGATTTCAAAAGGGTAAACATAGCAACAGTTCTTCTAAAAATAGAGTTTGGCACTCTTCTTCCTCATGTAGAAATTATATATCAATAAACAAGTTCTTGTGAATTAGGATGTTTCTCCTAAGAATTGCACACATTTGAACTGGCAATATCCCAACAACAATACAAAATAGGTCTACAATATTGCAAGAAAATTTAAACAAAGTGGGACACAATCAAACAACAGTACTTCGTTAATCCTGACATATACTATATTTGTTAACCACATTATGATATATACCTACGATACCGACAGTATTGCTCTCTAGCTATCCTAAGCCGGCGCCTGAGAGATGCCATTGATTTCTCATCAGTGTCATAGTCCATATCATTCTCCCCAAACCTCCCACCCTGAGGTTTAAAGGAAGAATCTTCTTTTAACTGAAAAACAGGAAATGGGTTTCAAGTGAAGTACAAAAAGCTCAATTTTGAAACTAAACAGACACAGAGACAGAAGTGGGGTACCATTTTCTCTAACATGCTATCAATGATATTCATATACGGTCTTAAAGGATCACGCTTCGGCATCTGATTTGAGGTCGCCTGGGTTACCTAATTAAATTCACCTTCATTAGTTCTGAAGGAAAAAAGATAAGAACTTGATGTTACCTATAGCAATCTGAATTAGAAAATAAACCAATATCAAAGGATGTGAAAATTATATCCGTCATCACAAATCCAAACAATCAACTACACTGCAATAACATCAAACCCTGTAAGAATAGGGAAAAGGAATATTAGCCTAATATAATATAGTTCTAAATAGGAAGGCCCAAAGGATAAGGGAACATCAAAATACTAACGGTACTTATGGAGATGCTAACAGGAATGTGACAGGGACTGAGTGTAATAAAATAAAAACAATATCCTTCCCTTCAGACAATCATCAATAGCATGTGAATAGGAAACACATTTTGCTCCGACAAAGTTAGTTCAACCATAACTAAATAAAATAAACCACAAAAGACTTTAGAAATCCAAAGAGGAAAACTAGCTGAACATTGCATGTAGTTCTTTTTTCTTCTATTGAATTTACAAATGGTAAAGTCATAGATGAACTTACTACAATAGCATTTGAAAATTCTTGATGAGCGCCATCAAGTTTAACAGCCATTTTAGCAACTTTGTGTGAGAGAACCTTTTGGCGGATGGTCCAATCTGCATCCTTCCAAATGCCCTTTGGGATTTCACTAAGACCAAAGCCAAGAAGAAAGGCACCAGTTACAAGCCCAAAAGTATTGGAGCAAGCCATTGCAAAACCAAGAATGCCTCCACTCCTACACCCCCATTTTTTAAAATAAATAAATATAAAGGATCAATCAAAACAAAGGATGCTATACCAGTTACCAGCCAAAACCACAGAAGCAGGTATTCTAATAAAAACATTGTAAAAGAAAATACTGTCAAAATTCACACCCTACTATCAGTAAGGTATAGGATGCATACAAATTAATATATGCATGAATATAAGACCAAGGTGCCTACCAATAAAAAAAAGCACTCAAAATGCTAATTTAGCACCTAAGACCAGAAACAGATAAGAGAAAGAGCAACGAGTCAATCGAAACGGAAACAAACCAATTTCTGCGGAAAATAATGAATAAAATGACTCCAACAAGTCCAAGAGAACCAACGCAGAGGTAGAAGACAAGGTTTGCATGTATGCTAGTCTTCAATCTTTCTGCCACGGTGAAATCTCCAGCATCTTCATAACCCTGAATAGTAGGCACCACAACCCTGCTTAGAGAAATAATTTAATACAAATCTATGAGAAAACATGCATCTTTTAACCAGGAAGCTTCTAAAAACTTTACTCTAGACCCCAACACGACAATAAACAGAAGATAAAGCAATTAAAAGTGGAAGTATAAAGATATTTCGAAATCCACAGAGAAGCAGCAAGAACACTTGGAAATAAGTAGGGCATGCAAAGGTACATATAATTAAGGGAAAAAAAGTTCATTTTGTGGGGTTCTTTCTAGTGTCATACCATGTTAGCAGAAATGTACTCCAATAACTCATGCTCCAGAATAAAGATATTTCTGTGCTGGAATGACCCACCATTGTCTGCATGGTGAAGAAAGCAAAAAAAAAAAACAAGAAGTTAGAAAGGAAATGATGAATCGGTAAAGAGAGAAAGAAAATGAAATAGAAAATCCAAGGAAAGCACCGTCCAAATATCAGCAGGGACAAGGATGATGATCGAGAAAGAACAGAACCAGGTATATCCAACGGTCAGAAAGACGTAAATAGGAACAGAAGGACCCGCGAAATATTTCAAAGTGAGAATCACTATCCCCATTGTTAAAGGCAACGAGATCAAATAGAAAACCAACATCTTTCTTTTTGATCCCTTCTTCCTACACAGTTTACATAAAAATGTTATCTTGTTTTATATGGGTTAAATTTTCATCTCATTTCCCCCCTTTCTCCTCTTGGCTAAAGGTTGGTTGTGAAAAAAAGCCATTTTTGTTCCTCGTCTTGACCCTTCAATTTTAAGGGAGCCTAAATTAGCGCAGCGATTTGCTGGTTGCGGGTCAAGAGGCGCTTTTATACGATTTCTTTGTCTTTTTTCCTAGTTTAACCGAATCAACTCTTTCGCCATTGCCTGGCTCACCACAACAATCATCCTTCAACATTCAATACTATATTTTCTACCTCTTCCCTGCAAATTCAATTCAGGGAGTCATTGGTGTCCTACAAAGGCGAGCAGCACGAGTGACCGGTCAAGATTTTCACTTTCTATTTTTATTAGGTGGGCAAAACTTCGACTCGAAAAAATTGAATTATTCCACTAGACTCAAGGCGAAAAAAACTGACTTATTTTAACTCTGACTCGTAATTTTATAAACTCGACTTGAATTTTTTTTAAATAAAATTTAAGTTATGAAATGAAAATTTAAATAACTCAAAAATTTTAATAATTAGTTGATCAAATTTTATATTCGAGTCAAGTCTGTCAATTCTACATGATATATTATGTATATCACATGTCAAAATATGAAGAAATGTATATGTATATCGTATATGCATATAAAAAACCGTTAAAATTAGAACTAATATGTGCACCGCCTAACCCTAAGTATATGCATATAGAAATATATATATATGTGCAGTGCTACGTATATTCATATAGAAATATATATGAACAATTAAATTTGTACAGAAACTCAAAAATTCGACTTGACTCGAATTTCATAAACTATACTCGATTTGAAAAAAGTTCAAATAAAGTTTGAATCGTAAAATATAACTTACAAACTCGAAATTTTTTATTCGACTCGATCGAACACTTAACTCTAATTTCTATATCTTCATAAGTTTTTCAAGTAACAATCTAATAACTTAATAGTTATTACTCATTTTTAGTTGTATTTATTGTATTTTAATAAAATAATAAAGAAAATAATGTGCTGTATTTATTGTATTTTCTTAATAAACTGCAGGGAGCCGATATCCATATTATTATTAGCTATGTCAGTAGAGCGCGGTGGAAATTGATTTATTGATTTTTTTCCCTTTTTTTATTAATACAGAAACAATACTCAAACTAACATTTAAGATGTAACGTCTCCGCACAACAGCTGGAATCAATGGCGAATGCATACAGCCCCTTAGGAGAGAAGCTGCATTCTTATTTTTTCAAAAACACACTTAAGTGAGTATAAATTTCTTTTTTTT
Organism: Hibiscus trionum; assembly: GCA_030270665.1. Classification (NCBI taxonomy): domain Eukaryota; kingdom Viridiplantae; phylum Streptophyta; class Magnoliopsida; order Malvales; family Malvaceae; genus Hibiscus; species Hibiscus trionum. Next base: position 7,650,315 of record BSYR01000016.1, read on the forward strand.
ATTTTTTTTAATTCAATGTATAAAGGTTAAAAAATATTTTTACATGCTCATTTTAAGAAAAAAAATATTTTTGAACTTTCATTTTTAAATTTTTAAATCCTCCACTGACTGAAGTTAAAAATAAATCACTTCACTAATCGATTTACCCGACTTAAACCACAAAGAGTATCAATAATTTTATCTTGATCTCGTCTTATAAGTCGAGAATGTATTTCCCAAACACATACAAATAATGATGTAGTACTCTCCACAATTGAGATTGAAGTGCCATAGACTCTCTTGAGAGCAGTGGCGTATTCACGTTATGGGTTGGATGAACCCCTGCCCACTCTAAATTTTTTAAATTCTACATATTTAATTTTAATTTTTTAATTTTATAAATTAATCCTTATTTTTTTATAAATTATACCCACCTTGAAATTTTGATATTTTTATTACATGTACAGGATTCGATATGCTTCTAATATCTATCTTCGCAACGCCAAGACTCCTAACGTGTTTGAATGCATCATGGATTGCCCATACTTCTACCATGAGGACTGAACAACGCCCCCAAACTTCGTGAGTTCGTTTTCATCACGAATAACACCATCACATTATCATATCATTTCGTAAATCAACTGTTTCATCAGCTTTAGCCTTCACCCAACCAACTGGTGGTTTCGACCGCTGACGCACACTGCCAGTCATACTTGCGCACAGATTACTGGACTGAGAATTAGTAGCCCCCTGCCATCATTCACCGGTCCCTCTAGATCTATTTCCATTCTTATGCATTCATATAATACCGAGGTGTGGTCCCTAAATTCAGCAATCAAACAATTGCTTATTGCGCCTAGTCCACAACAGCACCTCCCAACCTGCAGTGTTAACTGTTAAGGGATAACATATTAGGCTGTAATAGATTGGTTCAGAACCAATCCCTTATGGATAAACCATGAAAATCGATCAGCTTCTCTGATGGAATCAACTGCTTCCACAACTTCTTTGCCGTTATACATACATGGCTTATCGTTTCTGGCTCCTTGATGCAAATCGTGCGATTTGCAAGTTTCATCATTCGACAAATGCCTTCTCCAACGTTCCGTATTTGTGAGTAATCTCGGATACGTTGAGGTACTCTTATCTTCCAGATGAAGGAGCAATCAAAGTTTGTAGCATCATGCACCTCCCCCCGCATTTATTGATCCTCTTTTCATTCCCCTTAACCAAATATGGGAGTTGAATCAGGACAGAATCCAAAGTAACTAAAAGATTATCGAAATTATATTAAACTATTTTTTAATCAATAAACATGAGCAAAGTTGAATCACCTGGACTTTAGCGCAATCATCAACTCTGACGACCATTGAATAGAGTTCATTTCACCCTTCAAAATTAAAATACTAATATTTCAAGACAAAAACGTTACAGAACAGAACAAGCATTATCAAAAGCACCGAGCTGCCCCTCCATTTTTTTCTAATGGAAGATGCATGATGCGGATTAGATTTTGTCATCCTCATCGGAACTTGCTGGTACCACCACCGGAAGCTGTCCGCATCAAAGACTTGCTCAACCGACTGGTAACAATGATGGTTGACACAAGCGCCCATACCAAAGACAGCCGGCAGCCGGTGCAGTGCAAAGGAGTGAGTAAGAACCTGACTCTTGAACAACAACCCCACTCCTGTCCTCGAAAAAGCCCAGGGTTTACGACCATAATAACAGAAAGTTCCACAAATTATCATTTCATAGCATACAACTACATCACACAGTTCAATAACAAAAGCACTAAATAAACAATGTCAAAATCACAATATAAGCGTAAATTTCAACTAGCTACTGAAGTAACAAGGGATATAATATTGAGTCTTAACCTCAGAGTTCTCAAGAAGTGATATCCGACTACCATCGCTGCGATTTATACAAACATCATTCTGCTCGTCCTCTAGAATAGGATATGCTGCAACAAGAGCATCTTGAGCTCCAATATAGAGTGAGTTATAGATCTTCCAATACACTTCCCTAACCTTCCGAGCAGGATGGAAGAGACCCTGGAGACAATGATTCAGCACCATTGCAGCACCCAAAGCTACCCTCATCCCTTCTATGGCTTCCATGATAGCATTGATGACATGAGGGGAGGTCTCAAATATGTTGGGCCAGACGTAATTCAACAAAAAGCATCCTCGCAACCTAACCCAGCAACACCCAGAGCCATGTGCTTGACAGCTGAGGCTGCAGTTTGCCTGTGAACCAAATACCTATCCATGAGAGTATCCTCAAGTAATGGAGTCACAGCATAGATGTAATCTTTACCCATTTCACCGATATACTCAAACAGGAAGGAAAGAGATTTCAGGACACCATTCTGCACATTAAGTTCTGGCACACGGTACTCATTCATCAATGCTGGCAAAACTGTGAAAGGTGAACATGTTTCAGCAACAATTGCAATTGCCACAGTAGTACAAACACGGTTCTGGCGTTCTTGCACTTTGAGATTGTTCAACAGAGTAGCCAAGACATCCTGTGGGCCAATGGCTTTAGCAATATATCCAAAAGTATTGACAGTAGCCCTTCGAATACCCTTCTTGTGAGCTTTAAGCATCTCAAGAAGCTCAAAACAAATCCTCATCCACTCCCTAGCTGGTACAAACCCTGCACCTCGATCAGCGATACGGCCAACCAGATCAATACAGTTCTCCTGGATTTCTCATGCCTATTTTTCAGAATCGGTGTCAACCTTGGAAGCAAATCTTTGATTGGAAGTGTCATTTTTATCATACCAATAACATTGACAATTGCCTTGAGGGCTCCTAAGATAGATCCCAAAACTTCAAGGTACTCCTCACCCAGATACTCATATAAAACAACCCCTAGATGGCCCATTAATTGTTCTTCTTGGCACTGTTTCATAACCACTACAATTCTTGAAATAAGATCAGCTGCCTGCTTCCTGACCTTGGCACTCTTGTTATTCAAGCGCCATTTTATCGTACCACAGATCTGAGTAAGATAAGGTTTCACTCTCTGCCCAATTGAATTCACAACAGCACCAAAACCGTTAAGCATCACATTGGCATCATCACTGGAACGCATAAAGAATACCGTCAATCAAAAGTTCCTCCAACCTGGCATCAATGTCAGATGCACCCAAGTTTACCACCTTCTCAATTGTTTCCATTACCATACGTCTGTAGGGTTCACTCTCATCCTTCAGATCCTCCACTATTCTCCCAACGATATCAGCAACACCCACTTTATTTGCCATCTCAACAATTGTCTCAACAAGCTGCCTATAATTTCTCCTATCTAAAGCCATCCTTCTCACCCAGAAATTCCTGAAGAACTCAGCTAGAATATCATTCCGAATGTACTCAGCTTCAACACCCTCCGTGCTCACACATTGCTTCACCACCTTAAGCACAATTTTCTTCATCTCTTCATCAGGGGACTGGAACTCCCGGATAAGAATAAACATAACTTCTTTTGTATAGTAGCTAGCATAAACTGCATCCATCAAAGGAATGATAAAACCAATGGCCTTCAAAAATGCAGCCAATACTTTACCTCGGTGAGACCTGATACCCTTCCACAATGGCTTTAAAACTGAGTCAAAGCTTTCAATACCATAGGGAGCAGCAGCCTCAGCAAGAGCATCCAGAGACAAAGCAGTTATTGTCCTCACCTTCTGATTCTCATCATTCAAACTGTGAGAAAGGGGCCATGGTGGCCAGAGATGCAATTAATGATAGTGGTTTGTGTGTGTGTGATCGGGTTAGGTATTTGTTGTTTGAAGAAGATGGAAAGGATATTTTCCAGAGAAAACAATGTGTTTCTCTGTATTTTCTTATTATTCTTAACTATCAAATGTATACAGAGTAAGCCTTTAAATAGGCTGATATAGAGTTCTAATATAACTAAAACTATACTTTTATCTTCAATTTAAATAGTACTTATTCCTAATTTAAATAAGACTTCTATTAAATCTAAACTACTGATTAGGAATAAACTCTAATTACACATTAAATAAAAACTCTAACACTCCTCGTCAACTTACACTCCCCCTCAAGCTCTAACACTTCTCGGATAACTTACACAAACCATGTTCTATGATTTCTACTAGGGACTTTAAGTGAGGAAGAACAGCACAACCAATCAAAATAGCAATCTGCTGAACTATCTTGATCCTAGTATGCCTAGCTTGCCATGACTTCTTACTCTGACTGACAGCTTTCAAAAATGGTAGAAGTGCAGGAATCCCAAGTGCAAAAGCAACAACAGTAAAAGCCCTAGCAGTTGTATTCCTAACATATTCATCAATGTTGTCAATATCAGGATGCATTGCTGCAATCATAGTAGCCAAACCAGCTGCCTTGTTGAGATTAGAATGATTTCTCTACCCTCAACACGTGCATAATAATCTTCATTGATCAACAAGGGTTCTATCACAACAAGAATCTTGTGCACATAAGGTCTAACCAACTCATCCAGTTTATACAGAACCCTGTCAATAACCTTAACCAAGAGATGCCTCTCCTAATCTTCCAATGTAGGTAGCATAAGCAACGGCAGAATCCTATTAAACAATGCATTAGCACCAAATTCCCTTGCCTTATCAGTGAGCTGCCTCAGAGCAGTTTTCCTTTGTGGCGGTGTTCCATTCTTTACCTTCAACAAAAGTTTCATGATCTTCCGTTCCTTCTGCTCTTCTGGAGACAACTCATCCTCATTTTCCTCATTCAACAAGGATCCAAAATACTGATAATCCTCGGGCTTCATAAATGGCAACCCACCAGGTGCCTCCTTAGGCACATCAAACTGCTCCCCACGATTCTCCTCGGGAATAGCATAAAGTGGAGTTCCCATGGGAGTTGGAGTAGCAAGAAGTTTTCGAGCAGGTGTCCTAATAGGCACATAAGAAGCAGGTGGTTCCAAAATCTTGTACCCTTCTTGTGGGAACATAGCATCAAGCTCCTCATCAGTCAATGGCCGATTCCTCTCCTCGATATCCTTCTCCCACCTCAACAAATTATACTGCTCCGGAGTCATAGGCCCACGAAGGTTACTTGGAGTTGGTGTCTGTAAATCAGTACCACCAAAAGGAGTAACCCCAGGTGTAAAAGGAACATTTGGTGTAGCCCCTGCCATAGGAGTTGCACTCCCCATTGTTGCAGGAGTCTCACCTAGATCTCTGTCGTTTTGGTGTAGGAGTAACCAACCCTTTTGGAGTAGCATCCCATGTAACTCCAGCAGGAGTTGCACCAGGGGTAACTCCACCTGCTGGAGTAGCATCGGAATCAGCCAACCGCCCAGGTGTTGGTGTCTCATCCCATCTGTTCCTCCTCCCGACTGATGGGGTCGCATCTGAAACTTTCCCTGGAGTGGGGGTAGCATCCCAACGCCCAATACCAGGTGTCACATCAGGCAAATCCCAATCAGATGTTTTAGCCTTCTTTACAGCAGAACTACCATCATCTTGAGACTGGTCCCATCTATTCCTCCTCTTAGGCGCTGTAGTAGCTGCATCACCACTCTCTTTCTCTACCTTAGCTGCCTCCTCCTCCTCCTTCTTCTTTGCTATAGCTCTTAAAGTCTCCAATTTTTCTGTTGGTCCAAGGAATTGTCTTGTTGTTATCCCTGATGTAATTTCTTTCTTCAATGAATTTCTATATTTCGATAAGAAAAACCATTGGGTGAAAGGTGTTAAAAGTTAACAAGGAAATAAGTTCCTTCGTCGATGAATGAGGCAGACCTCTCCGCCTTGTTTGGTTAAGGTGACCAGACAGAAACCTCTTTCCGTAAGAATACAAGGTTCCTTGTGAAGTTCCAATATTTCTTTTATGGGTAAATTCTAAACACTAACCTTAACTTCTAAACCCTACAAACTAAACTCCTAAACTTTAAACTAAAACCCTAACCCCTAAAACTAAAAGACACGTGTAAACTTAGTTTATACGGCCTGTGTATCAAAGTTTTTTTCCTTCTTTTATCAGCACTTGTAATAGTAATAACCAATAGCAAAACAGTTTGAATTTGAACCACAAAATTCATTCACTAAGCAGCAGCATAAATGATAAACCCCGGGAATACCAGTTCCATATCATTGCGTACAATCAACTAAAAACATCCAAGCAATAGTAGTTTTAAAAACCTATTTTCTACCAGATTCTTTTGATGTGCAAACAAGCTAGACGAAGACAACAACAGTTATTTGGGCTTCGATCAAAAAGAAGGCAAAGGACAAACAGAATAAACGGATACACGGATATTCAATACAGTGCATGATGCCATTAGACAACAAAACTATATATAAAAATCAATCAATTAATTCCAAGAAAACATCTTCCAAAGATTAAGCTTAAGAAACATGTCAATCACCAGCTCCCTTATTGTCAAGAAAAGGACTAAGAAAAGAGTGTACATCACCTCACTGCAATTAGAAAATCTTCAACTCAAATAGAATACCATGTGAATACTGAGAAACTTTTAGCAGTACTTCCAACTTCCAAGGTTCAAAAATCGATGATTGATCTCCTATAAACAAATGACTGAAGGGATAATGGACCAATCAACTTCTCCATACAAAACAACCAGAGAAGTAAAATGCTACCGTGAAGATTACCGACTTCACTCTTGTTTCTCCTCCTCAGCCTTGGGAGCTTCTTTAATCTCATCTGTTCCATCATCCTAAATGGAAGAAAACAAATAATAGATAATAAAAATAAAAAAAAGGAATAATAATAAATCACCATATGATGTCAGCATATAAAAGTCAATAAAACGAAACATGTGTGGGGTCTAACCTGCATATCCGAGGTCCACAATGTGAGGTTATCACGAATAAGTTGCATGATCAAAGTGCTGTCCTTGTATGAATCCTCTCCAAGGGTATCCAGCTCCGCGATGGCTTCATCAAAAGCCTGAGGAAATAATTCATATGATGAAAGCATGTTAATAGAATTTGAAGAGAAAAAGATTAACAAGACTCCAAGCTAAAATGGTTTTGTAATATTATTCAGAAGTATATAAACACAAGGACCAATGTTTTCGATGAACAAGATGAATATCGAGACTGAACTAAAATACCAAAGTTTTGTTATCCTACCTGTTTTGCAAGACTGCAAGCACGATCAGGAGAATTCAAGATCTCATAGTAAAAGACGGAAAAGTTCAGAGCCAATCCTAAACGAATAGGATGAGTTGGGGCTAGCTCAGAGGTGGCAATATCCTGAAAGAAAACAGAACAAAAAGATGCAGATAAAATAAATAAAAACCAGAAATATGAATAAGCCACGGGTCAGGTTCACTTTAGCATACATGAAAACCATAAGTAAAAGTCTGAGGGGGAAAAGTACGAAAGAAAAAGAGTAGATCCAAACTGATGTCAAGTAAACAAATAAAAACCGGAAATATGAATAAGCCATGGGTCAGGTTCACTTTAGCATACATGAAAATCATAAGTAAAAGTGTGAGGGAAAGAGAACGAAAGAAAAAGAGTAGATCCAAACTGATGTCAATTGTTTAAAGAAAAACAACGGCAGTAACACAAGTCCACATAACCAGGAATTGCAACAATTTGTGGAAAACTAGAAAAGGCTCAATAAACCGGAACCGAATGTTGAACTGTAATACTTGTCTCAGTACAAAGTGTAGCAGGAATTTCACATCTTAGGTAGTCAGGGGGCAGAGGAGATGAGTGACTATGGTTCAAATATAAATACGATTTAACTTGGTCCCAAAAAGGCAAAAACATACTCTACTATGCAAACTTGAATCTCACCAAAAAAAAACTAAACTCAAATCACATACTGAATACTGGAATATTCGTAGAAAAATGTAAACCAAATTCAAGAACTATATCATTGAGACCATTTTTCTAGCTAATTTTCATGAATTTTCGATTACAATTCCATGTAATGTCTTCAAACGCTTATGTTTCCAAATAAATAAACGTAATTCACAGCAGATCCCGATCTTGACAGTAAGAAATAAACAGCCTATAATGGACATAACTGAAAATGCAGACCAATGAACTAGATTGCCCCCAAATCAAAAATCAAACTATTCCGCAATTAAGCATAAATCAGATTCATAAAATTACACACATATTCAACACGATTAGCATTTAAAATGAAGCGAACACTAAAATCAACAAACAAATGCACAGGACCGGAAAGTAAATTACTGAAATGTCCACAAACCTGAGCAGATTTGTACGCATTGAGCGTGTTTTCGGCAGCGGCTTTCCTATCGTCCCCAGTCTTGAACTCAGCCAAGTACCTATGGTAATCTCCCTTCATCTTCAGATAAAAGACCTTGGAATCCCCATTCCTGGCGGCCGGAACGAGCTTCTCATCGAGAAGCTTCAAAATTCCGGCGCAAATGTCAGACAACTCAGCCTCGATCTTGGCCCTGTACTCGCGGATGGCGGAGACGTGATCAGAGTTGCCACGCCCTTCCTCCTTCTGCTCGATGGAGGAAATGATCCGCCAGGAGGCACGGTGGGCGCCGATCACATTCTTGTAGGCGACGGAGAGGAGGTTCCGTTCCTCCATGGTGAGCTCGTCGGGGGCGGGAACGGCGGAGACGACGTTTTCCATGAACTTGACCATCTCCTCGTAGCGCTCGGCTTGCTCGGCGAGCTTCGCCAAGTACACGTTTTCCTCACGTGGGGAAAGGGAAGGGGTTGCCATGGTATTGCTGGCGATTTTCGGATTGGTAAAAGATCCAAATTTGGTGAAATGCGAACGCAGCTTCGCTTGGATTCCGTTTTTCTCTTATAAAGGATCCTACGGCCTTTTTTAATTTTTTTTTCTTTTAAATGAACCGAGCTTGAACGAACAAGTTCATTTGTTTATTTTTATAAGTGTTCATATTCGGATCGTGTTCATTTAAATTTTTAATATTATGTTCTTACTCATTTATTTATTTTTGAAGGTGTTCGTGTTCGTTTGTTTAGTGTTCGCGCGCGAATTCACTTAAGTGTTCACAAACGTGTTTATTTAAGTGTTCGCGAACATGTTCGTTTAAGTGTTCACAAACATGTTCATTTAAGTGTTTACGAACGTGCTCGTTTAAGTGTTTACAAATGTGTTCATTTAATTGTTTACAAATGTGTTCATTTAATTGTTCGCGAGCATGTACATTTATATGTTAAAAAATGTTAACTAAATTAACAATAAATAAATAAACCAAAAGCAACAAAATAAAACTTACATTTCAGCATTAACTTATATAACATCCTTAGCAACATCAAAAGGTAGTATTTAGATACCTCCACAAGTATTTTTATCCTACATGAGTTTATAAAAGAGCTTGTTCGTGAACATAAACGAACTGAACACACCTCTATTTGTGTTCATGCGTTTATCAAATGAATATAAAAATTTTGTTCATACTCGCTTATTTAGCTTATTAAACGAACAATATACGGACGGTTCATCAAACGCTTTGTTCATTTACACCACGTCCTTTACTTTTTACGCCAAACGAAACGGGCTCTATTTTCTAATGGTTAATAGCACAAATGCTCTTATACTTTATCAATTTTTTTCAATGTAGGCTGATATTTTTGAAGCGTTGAATGTGTCAGTGTGTTTTATTTTTTATAGTCTATACATCTCGAGTCTAATATTGTTAGATGATGGCGTGACAGAGACACGTAACACTCAAACCCTAATTGTTTTGAACCCTTTTTTCCCTTGGAAACAATAACATTTCCAGTCAACTCCTCGTCGTCAGTCACCAATGTCGTACAATTTCTGACCCTTTCGTCTGATATCCTCGACGTTCTCTTACAACGACCATCAACCCAAATCCCCAAGCCATAGTCAAATTCTCGAAGTTCATACCAAGATTGGTCGATTGAAGGATGCATATAGATTTTTGAAAATGATGTTTGTATGCAGGCTGCTCTCTAAACCATGTTACAAAAACCATTTTAGGTCATTTGAAAAAGAAAATCGAGAAACTGAGGCTACAAAAGATGTCAATCGTGTGTGTTAATAACGATGGAGCGATCACTAAAGAGTTGAAAGGGAATTAAATGGATATGTTGAAACTTCAGGCAGTGCTAATTTTGTTCTTGAAGTGTTGAAATCCGATTCTAGGGTTGATTTTACGATTTGGGAATTTCAGAGAAAGGGATAATCGGATTCTTGGAAGAGAAAGAATAAATGTGTTTGTTTTATTGAATTGGTATTATTGGTACAATACAAAACGCAGCGTTTCTTAACATCACTTAACTGAAGAATAAACAACCTATTATATACTATGCAAGAAATAGAATAAAGAACCTACAGCTAATATACAACGGATATAAACTGAAAATAAACTGAATTCTGTTAGCCCCCCTCAAGTTTGAGCATAAATGTTGTGAATGCCCAACTTGGAAATGAAGGAATGAAACAAGAAGCTTGGTAAAGCTTTTGTCAAAAAATCTGCAATCTGATTATTCGAAGTAACAGGCAGCAACCGAATTAGTCCTTGCTGAACCTTCTTGCGTACAAGATGACAATCAATCTCTATGTGTTTTGTTCGTTCATGATGAACAGAGTTTTCTGCAAGTTGAATAGCAGAAAGATTATCACAGAAAAGGTTTGCAGGTATAAAAGGAATTTGAAAATCTTTAAGTAAGTAGAACAACCACTGCAGTTCACATGTAACAGATGCAAGGGCTCGATATTCAGCCTCGCTTGAAGAACGAGAAATCGTTTGTTGCTTTTTAGATTTCCAGGATATTAAAGAAGAACCTAAAAAGATACAAAAACCAGTGATTGATTTCCTAGAGTCTGGACATGAAGCCCAATCTGAATCAGAAAAGGCTTGTAGTTTTAGTTCACTATTTGCAGGGAAAAATAACCCTTGTCCTGGTGTACTCTTAAGATACCTTAGAATCCTATGGGCTGCAGCAAGATGAACAGATGTAGGACAAGAAAGGTATTGAGACAACTGTTGGACAGAAAAAGCTATGTCTGGTCTTGTGTTAGTAAGGTAAAGCACTTTACCAATTAGTTTTATATAATGAGTAATATCATCAAGAGGAGTACCAGAAGTTTTAGTTAGCCTTTGAGACCCTCTAGTGACCATTATAGGTGTTGATGCAGGTTTAGATTCAAGGAAACCAGTCTCAGTTAACAATTCTAAAATGTACTTCCTTTGACAAATATTAATCCCAGTATTAGACCTTGCAATTTCAAGACCCAAAAAATATTTTAAGTCCCCTAAATCCTTTATTTTAAAAGTAGTGTGTAATTTTTTTTAATAAAGTCAATCTGTTCAACATTAGGACCAGTTAAAATAACATCATCAACATACACAGCCAATGCAATAAAGTCTTTATCTGATCCTTTTGTGAATAAGCTAGTATCAGCAGTAGATTGCCTAAAACCTTGTCCAATAAGAGTCATTGTTAATTTCTCATTCCATTGCCTACTTGCCTGTTTTAGACCATATAAACTCTTTTTTAACTTACACACTAAACTAGAATTTTTATCATTTGAAAAACCAGGTGGCATGTCTATATACACTTCTTCATCCAGTTTTTAGAAGCTACAATGGCCACTAGGGTTCTAATGGTTGTCATTTTGACAACAGGACTGAAGGTACTCAAGAAATCAACACCAGCCTGTTGTGTATAGCCTTTAGCAACTAAACGGGCTTTATACCTATCAAGACTGCCATCAGACTTTAGCTTAGTTCTAAACACCCATTTACAGCCTATAGTCTTCTTATTAGGGGGTAAAGAGACTAAATCCCAAGTGTTGTTAGACTCAAGGGCTAAAATTTCATCTTTCATGGCATTCCTCCAACACTCATGAACCATAGCTTGCTTATATGTTTTAGGTTCAGATAAAGCATCAACATTACAAACAAATGAATGATGTTGATCAGAAATAGCATCATAAGACAAGACATTAGCTATAGAATGAGAGGATTTTTTTATTTTGGGTAGACTTACTTCAAAATCTTGAAACTTCTGGGGAAGTTTCACATTTCGAGATGGTCTAGAAGCATGTATATTTGAAGCATTGGGTACAAAGGCATTCTGAGTATTAGAGACAGGAATATTCTGAAAGTTTTCAGAATGTTCACCAGAAGCAGATTGACTAACATTATGAAAGTTTTCAGAATGTTCACCAGAAGCAGATTGAATAACATGATGAAAACTAGAGAAGGAAACAGAATGTTGAACATGATCATCATTATCAGCGGCCTGACATTTATCATCAGAACTAGTAGGATTGTTACTGATATCATCCATAGGCAAGAGAGAAGTATCACAATTTGACAAAACAAAATCAGTAACAGATTTGTCAGGTTTAACAAAAGGAAAGATAGACTCATTGAAGGTGACATCCGTAGAAATGAAAATAGACTCAGCCTGTAAGTTAAACAGCTTGTAAGCTTTTACATTTTGAGGAAACCCTAAAAAAATACACTTAATAGCCCTAGGGTCCATTTTAGTTTGTGGTTTAGGCAAATGTGAAGCATAAGATAAACACCCAAAGATTTTAAGATTATCAAAACTAGGTAATTTATCATAAAACATCTCATATGGTGTTTTGTTATTCAAGATTGGAGTAGGTGTTGCATTTATTAAAAAACTAGCATGCAACACACAATCCATCCAACAAACTAGAGGTAAGCCAGCATGTAACCTTAGGGACCTAGCAACACTAAGCAAATGCTGATGCTTCCTTTCCACTACACTGTTTTGCTGAGGTGTATGAACACAAGTTGTTTGATGCAAAATTCCTTTCTTTTTAAAAAAATCAACCATTTTAAACTCCTGACCATTATCAGATCTAACACACTTTACTTTCTTGGAAAATTGAGTTTCAACAAAACTACAAAAATCAATTAAAAGATTCCTAGTTTCAGACTTAGCATTCATAGGGAAAATCCAAACAAATCTACTCATGTCATCAACTATTGTCAAGAAATAATGATGTCCATACAAGCTTTTTATAGGGAAAGGTCCCCATATGTCAACATGGATGATATCAAATGCAGAAACAGAAGATGGTGAACTAACAGGGAATGGCAGCCTTTTATGCTTAGCTAAAATGCAAACATCACATTTTGATACATCACCAGTAGGTATAGAACTATTTATTTTTGAAAAGAAAAACATCCTACGGCTAGATGGATGCCCTAATCTAGCATGCCATGTTTGTAAAGATTGAGAGGAAGATGATACTGCACAGATATCACCAGTAAATTCAGCAAAATCTTCCAGCTGATACAATCCCCTGACAAGCCTAGCTGTACCAATCATCCTCTAAGATGGAACATCCTGTATCAAACAAAATTCTTTAGAAAAAATAACATAAATATCTAAATTTAAAGTCAACTTGCTAACAGAAATTAGGTTAAAGCCAAAGAAAGGAATATGCAATACTTCCTTTAATATCAAACCATTATTTAAACAGACAGTTCCTATATGCACAACTTGTACTAAAGAACCATTAGGTAATTTTACAAACTTATACCTAATTACAGTATATGAAGAAAATAAACTCAGATTATTGCATATATGGTCTGTTGCTCCTGAATCAATGATCCAGGAAGAACAGCCAGAAGAAAGGCAAGAAAGAATTATACCTGGGCCACCATCACTAGGAGCAGCAGCAAGATCAGAGGAAAGAACATTGACAGAGGTCTGATTTGCAGGACTATTACCAGAAAAGCCCTTCTCATGTAGAAGAGACATCAACCCTTCATATTGTTCTTTTGTAAACGATACAAGATTGCCCTCAGACTTGACAAACTCAGACTTAGATGCATCAACAGGCTTAACCAAAGAATCAACAGCAGAATTCTCATGTACAACATTGGCTCTACTAACAGTTGGGGATCTAAACTTATAACCGGGTGGATACCCATGCTTTTTATAGCATTTTTCAATGGAATGACCAACAATCCCACAGTATGTGCACAGAGGCTTTTTATTAACAAAATTAGAATAAGGCTTCTTTTGATATCTATTTGGATTTCGGTCAACAACCAAGACATTAGACTCACAAGAAATAGTATTGACAGAACGCTCATGTTGGATAATAATCGAAAAAATCTCATGAATTTCAGGAAAAGGTTTTACCATGAGGATTTGAGATTTTGGGACAGCAAAGGACTCATTTAAATCCCGAAGAAACCTCAAAACAAAATCTTATTTTCTAAACTTCATTGCATCACAGGAACAAGAAGATAAAGGACGTAAAACACACAACTCATCCCATATTATTTTTAGCTGAGTATAAAACGTAGTGACAGAATTGATACCTTGATTTAGGGCAAAAAATTCTTGCTGCAAGTCAGAGACGCGAATAAGGTCTCCCTGGCTAAAACGGTCGCGCAAATCAGCCCACAAGTCGTAGGCAGTGTCGAACCAAAGAACAGATTGAGCAATTTCAGAACTAATTGCTCGTTGAAGCCAACTAAGGACGAGATTGTTACACTTGACCCACGCAAGGTAACTAGGATCATCTTCACGCGGTTCTTTCAAAGAACCATCAACAAACTGGAACTTATTCTTTAAAATCAAAGCCATTCTCATCGAACGAGACCAAAAATGGTAGTTGTTTCCGGTGAGAAGAACGGAAGTCAAAACAAGAGATGGGTTTTCACTCGGATGAATATAGAATTCATCGGAGGGATCAAGAAGGCGGAAGCGAGTAGCAGAATCAGAAGAAGAAGAATGGGTTTCTGAGGATCCAACTGATACCATGTTGAAATCCGATTCTAGGGTTGATTTTACGATTTGGGAATTTCAGAGAAAGGGATAATCGGATTCTTGGAAGAGAAAGAATAAACGTGTTTGTTTTATTGAATTGGTATTATTGGTACAATACAAAACGCAGCGTTTCTTAACATCACTTAACTGAAGAATAAACAACCTATTATATACTATGCAAGAAATAGAATAAAGAACCTACAGCTAATATACAACGAATATAAACTGAAAATAAACTGAATTCTGTTATGAAGTGAGGATTAAGGTCTATTAAAATATAGACTCGATGCCATTTTATAATAATTTTTTTTAAATTAATCGGTCAATAGATCGAATACTAATAGTTAAACTAAAAATATATGTATAAAAATGATGATTGTAAATTAAGAAGTAGTTCATGATTATCTTCATGTATTTTTTTCACCTACTGTTTCTCCTCTTGTTGTTTGTTCAATAAACATTTTTCGTTTTTTTACAACCTTTTCTAGTTTAGCTTCAGTTTGCTTTACATAATTGATGCTTTATTCTTTTTGTTGAATTTTATCCAAGGGGAATGAAAAAAAATGATAGAATTGTAACCATTTTCATGTATTTTTTGTCATAAAAAAGAAAAGGTAAAATTATAATAACATTTTTATATGTATTTTTAGAAAGAGAGAAAATGTTACAATACCGCCTGGGAGAGTGTTATACGTTTTTGTCACATTATCATTTAACGCTATTAATTTTAAGGGACATTTTAAAAGATGAAAGTAAAGTACAGAGACACATTAAGCATTTAAAAGTAGATACACCATATTGAAAGATTTGGTAAACTACAAGAGGTATTTGTGTCATTATGCTCTTTAATTAATAATAAACATTAATTTTTTTGAATATGAAATACAACAAAGCGGATAAATAAGATTCATATGGAGAAAAAATGAAAAATCAATTAAATAACTTAAAAAATGTTAGACACAAACAAATTTTATTTTTATTATCGATGGAAAAACACCATCAACATTAAAATAAAAGTACATATAACAATAGTGACACATTAATAAATTAGTTTTACCGCAACTCAACTACAATTTATCTTTGGTGATTGTGAGCACTTATCAATACAAGAGGTCGCGCCAATCATTGAGGTGAATGACTTTATCACAACTCGATTGTGATTTATCTTTGGTGATTGTGAGCACCTATTAATATGAGAGAACTCGTCAACTAGGAGACAACAACAAATCTAACCCTAAAAAGAGTGAAAAAATGTTACAATAGTAGATAAAAATCCACCATTTTATTAGAAAATAGAAAGATTTGTTAATCGATAAATATACAGTAAATGCTTTTTGAACTCTTAATAAGAAAAATGTGGAAACTTTTGAGTTTCAGACTTTATTTATTGATTTTGAACTTTGTACAGGAACATCGAATATATTTGTAATGATTTATATTTGTGAACACATAATTTCTACAGTACAAGAAAATCTATGTTTTTCAGTAGATAAAAAAAGATACATGTTAAAAAGGGACAATAATAATAAAAGAAGCAAAAACTAGTCATTCAAGAGCTTCCTAGGGGGATCAAAGGTTGAAATATACAAGACTTGAAGGAGGGGGACACATGGACCATAACAAATGCTCATAATAGAGAGGAAACACATCAACAGTTTGGATTCAAATGATCTATTAAATTGAATTACCACATCAAAAGAGGGGAGGGGGAGAGAAGTAATCAATGCATGAAATGATAAAGAGTTGGAGAAGTTTTACTGTAAGGTAACCTAAAAAGAGGCTTAAAAAAAGGAAGTCGGTTCTCGATGATTACAAAAATATTTATGATGTGGTAACATAATTTACCACATAATTTATTACAGTAACTGTAAGAAAAACGGAAATTACATAAAATCTTAAAGGATAACTCTATATGCTATCGAACTCATAACAAATAAGGTATATGTAAAATATTTTACGACATCTATAGAAAAATTTATGGAATTTAAAAGAAAAAAAATAACTACACAATTTAATGTCCCACTCTCCTAATCTAAAACCAACCAAACTTATGGCATGAAATTGTGTTATTACACAAAGTCTTAAAGGATAAATATATATGTTGTTAAACTCATAACAAATAGGGTATCTACAAAATATTTTACGACACCTACAGAAAAATTTACGGAATTTATAAGAAAAAAAGTAACTACACAATTTATTACCCTATATCTCCTAATATAAAATCAACCAAACTTATGGTAGGAAATTGTGTTTTTACACAAAGTCTTAAATGATAACTCCATATGTTACCAAACTCATAACAAATAAGATACCTATACAACGTTTTACGACACTTACAGAAAAGTTTATAGAATTTGAAAGAAAATAAGTAACTACACAATTTATTACCTCATATCTCTTAATCTAAAACCAACCAAACTTATGGTAAAAAAAATATGTTATTACACAAAGTCTTAAAGGATAACTACATATGTTACCAAACTCATAACAAATAGGGTACTTACACAATGTTTTACGACACCTACACAAAAGTTTATGGAATTTGAAAATAAATAACTACACAATTTATTAGCCCATATCCCATAATCTAAAATCAATTAAACTTTATGGTATGAAGTTGTGTTATTACATAAACTCTTAAAGGATAACTATATATCTCATCAAACTCATAAGAAATAGAGTACTTACACAAATTTATGTTACAACATTTTTCTTACCTTTTCTGTTATATTTTGTATTATAATCGGGTAATACTTTGTGTTATGACTGGTTGACCTGTTTAATATTTTACTAATTTTTTTTAATTTAACGGTTCAATTTTTTTACCCGATCTAACAGTTATAGCAGTATTACATTTTTAGCCGTTTTTTTAAGCGCATTTTTTAGACTCTCCCTAAAGAGTTAACAATTACACATCTAGCAACAAAAGTGAAGGCAAAGTACTACATGAATAAATTATTATTATGTTGGTAATTATGGAGAAATGGTTTCAAAATTATTTTTAACTTTTTATAGAAGTATTAAATTATTTTTACTTAAAAAATATGACTTGATTGAATGAATGTGTAAATAACGATGATTAAATTTATTAATTTTTTGAATTATAATTAAATTGTTTGTATGTACAAGTTTAAAGGGCTTAAAATATTATTATACATATTTTGTTAATTAACATGCCATCCTTTTAACAGCTCTCGTTATTAAAACAAAATTGAAAGTTTAATATCTACTTTGACGCAATTGAAAATTTAATTATTAAATTGAATAATAAATAAGACTATTTTTTTATTGATAAAAAAGTATTTTTTATATAAAAAACCTAATAATCTGATGTGGCACGGATAAGACAGCGGCGAAGCGTAACAATTAGGGTTGAAAGTGTGAATGAGAACGAAATATCCTTAGCATTATAGCAAAAAACCAGAGAGAATATCAGCTAAAGGTGCGGGGAAGTATATTTGGCCACAACAGGAAGAACCCTAAAAGTCTGTTCGATTTATTAAAAATTTAAAAAGAGAAGATGGAAGGAGACGATGTAGTCATGGCAGCTGAGGAATCCACTGAGGCTGTAATTTTACTATTTTTTTTTCTTTTGCATTTTTTATAATTATTGTTAGGGCTTTTCCTATTTTTAGTAAACCCTAATTTTGGAGAAATTTGCAGGACCTCGATGACATGAAAAGAAGGTTAAAAGAGATGGAGGATGAAGCCGCTGCTCTTCGTGAGATGCAAGCTAAGGTCGAGAAGGAGATGGGTTCCGTTCAAGGTTCTCCGTTTTTCTTTCTATTTTCTTGCTTCATTGTGCTCCTTTTCTGGTTCCTAGTTGTAAGGTTTTAGGTTTTATTATTTTAAAAAAAAGTTTTAGTAGTTATCAGGTTCAACTAAAAGCTCTTGATTCGTGCTCTTCGTTTTTATCCTCTTGTGAGTTCTTGTAAAGGGTCTTTTGGTACATAATGTGTAATATCTGGCCAAATCAATGTTTGCAAAACTATCTGATGAAGCCTTTCATTTGCCTTATTATTGGCAAAGCTTTCAAATCGAAAGCGAATCCCTTATGGGTTTTCAAAGCTATATGATAAATTTCCTTGTGATATCTTTGATGGAACTGTTGGCTGGAATTTTGAATCCTGTGGTTATGTGTGCAACACATAAGATGAATAACTTCTGAGCTTTAGTTTTAGTTGCATGCTCATCTTTTGTTGTTGGATTTACTTCTATGCAATAGATCCTGCTGCTGCAGCTACGTCTCAGGCTAATCGAGAGGAAGTAGATTCACGATCAATCTTTGTTGGCAATGTGAGACCGCTTTCCCTAGCTAATTTTTCTGCTCGCCTTTGCACATGTCTATAATGATATTCTAATGGTGGGAATGCATATCTTCATCTCCACTATTGAATAGAGGTAGACGTCTATCAATTTGGAGTCATAAGTTACATGGGTACTTCAATAGCATGCTATAACTTATGAATCGAAACAAGAACAACAAAGTAGACTTTTCCAAACTCATGGGAACAGTTAAGCTGTGCATCAGGTTGAACTTATCCTAACAATTTCCCAATGGCCCATTTTTCCTTATACATGCTTACAAGTTCTTATTCTAAATAATTAATCCAGGATACACTAATACCGGTATTTAGATCAATCTTCATAGCTGAACTTAAAATGTAGCTGCAACTCAAATCGAGTCAACTAGTTGTCCAGCTTTACTAGTAGATACACTTGATTATGATTCACTAGCTTTGGGCTCCCGTTTGTATTACACCAGACTGGAGGTGATCCACATGCATGAAGAAACCAACTACGGAATGCTGCATCTTCCTGAAATATTTGTCTGGGCACGGGGACTGACAAAATAATAAATTGTTACTTGAAAGTCATTTAGAAAGTTACAATAATTGTTCAGCAATGAGTTTTTTAGTTGTTTAAAGTTGACTGAATTTACAGATATCATCTATTCTGATTCTAGTTTCAGTTCAAGTATGATGTTTCTATTGTGAAAAAAAAATAAGAAAAAGCTGATGCAGAACTATTGCACATTGAGGAAAACAAATGACGAGTGTTTTTCTTTTTCAATAATATATATGTTTAAGTTCACATAAAATACTTTCTCATGAAATATTTGCATTTGTGCACTTGTTTTCTTCTCTGTATTAAGGAAGAATGTAATGGATTTCCCTTTGTGCTTGTTCAAATGATTGTTACCCTAGGTTGGTCATCAAAGGTTGATGTGGGTGTGGCTTTAATATGGCAGTGGCCCTGGTTTGTGCCTAAGTGAACTGGATATATCCTTTCATGTTCTGTCCTCCTTGAGTTTAGCAAGATAGGTTATTGTTATTAAATCATTAATCAATTTGTTGGCCCTATCTATCAACTATGTCTTTCCTGTGTGAATGCTAATTGCTTGAGAAGGTTTCAACTTTTACCCATTTGCTTTAGTTTAGCTCCTAGTAGTGGTAATTAAAACCTGGTCTGCCTTTTCATAACAAGGTGATTAGTTAGCAGATACTTGCTGCACAAGTGACATCGTTTTCTGCTTAGCCTCTGTTTTTCATAAATTAATAATTGCGGCCACTTGTTACGTATTTTTATTGTTTTAAATATTCTGTTCTGCATGGTATACTGGCTACATATATAACATTCTGTGAATGCAGGTGGATTATTTGTGTACACCTGAAGAAGTTCAACAGCATTTCCAGTCTTGTGGGACTGTAAACAGGGTTACTATTCGTTCAGATAAGTATGGCCAGCCAAAGGGTTATGCATACGTGGAGTTCCTTGAAGCTGAGGCTGTTCAAGAGGCTCTTCTTTTGAATGAATCTGAACTTCGTGGCAGGCAGTTGAAGGTAAAATTTAGTGTTTTTTGCCCACCTCTTCCCTCTCTTTTTTGAGAAGAAAAGGAACATGGTGGCTGCTCTGTATGCCAAGAAAAGTAGTTTTTTCACTTCAAAGCTTTCATCTATTAAACTTTTTAAACATAATGTGCTTTCTCTATATCTTTGTAGGTTACCGCTAAGCGGACCAATATACCTGGGATGAAACCATATCATCCACGTCGGTCCAACCCTTTTATGCCACCCAGGGACCCATTTATGGCTCCATATTTCTTTGCTCCCTATGGATATGGGTATGCTAGAAGCTATGGTTCTCCATCTTAATTCATATATATACACACTTTTGTGCTTTTGTTTTCAGTTTTAGCAACCTGAATAAAGGGTGTTAAACATTGTTCTATATGTTACATTGCAGGAAGGTTCCAAGGTTGAGAATGGCAACGCGATACAACCCCTATTATTAAATACCATGGACCATAGCTGTAGTTCCATATACATTTGATAATGTTGCTAGTTTATGAGTGATTTTTTTACTTGTCAATTTGGTTGATGGGCCAAAACCATGCAAGAATTCTGGTCTGGTTTTATTGGTAGTGAAATATGCAACTATCTTTCTTGCACTGCCATGTTGCCTCCTAGCATTTATGTTGAGCTGCTGTTTTCTGTCTTTTCAATATCTTTTTCATAAAGATTTTACTTGTGTTTCAACTGCATAACAATGTTATGAAAATTGATGTAAGAAGATCCATGAGGGCTTGTAGCTGCTTCAGCTTTTTTCTTCCAATCCATGGCCTTTAGCCTTAAACCATTACCCTTCACCCCTTCCATCAACTCCCTCACAAGACTTTCAACTTTGTCCCTCTTCACGTCACTGTCAATCTCCATCCCAATGCCCCACTCCCTGCAACAGTAGAAACAATTCATCTGCTGCTCTGCAAAAAACGGCCAACAAACCAATGGCACCCCTTCACACACACTTTCAATCGTCGAATTCCAGCCGCAGTGAGTCAAGAACCCTCCCACACAAGGGTGGCTCAGCACTCTTTCCTGCGGACACCACCCAACCAGCAGACCCCGGCCGCTTATTGCCGCCATCAACTCCTCCGATAATATATCTTCCCCACCGCCAGGGACAAGATCTGCCCTGATAACCCACAAGAACGGGTACTTGCTGTCGGCGAGTCCCCATGCGAACTCACGCAGCTGTTGAGGCGTTACAGTTATCAAACTCCCAAAATTTACGTACACGACTGACCCGGGCTCCCATTTGTCTAACCAAGCCAAGCATTGGGCGTCTTGTTTCCAGAGATTTGAGTGGATGGAGTCCAAATTGGTGGGACAAAGTTGGCGATGCAGCAGTGATAAAGGACCGATGGTGAAGAGATTGGTGAACTTGGTTTTAATGGCGTCCAAAACTTGGCGTTCGAGATCATCGAAGGTGTTGAGTAAGACAGCATCAGCTTTGGTGGCATTGTTGACGGATTGCATGTTGTAATTGAACATAACATCGTGTGGATTGGTGGTTCGAATGAAGGTGGGGAAATCTCTTAATCTAACTCCTTTCATTGCCGGTATCCACTCTATCTCTGTGTCCAGATAACCATTATTCAACTCACTCTCATCTGCAAATCATTCAAAGCACAAACAGATAACCACTATTTGAAAATTATCAAAAAAATTATATAGGAACATAGTAGAGGCGTATATATTGCAAATTAAAATAAAAAAAATAAACATTAAAAATGTTTGACTCATATTTATGCATTAAATCCTTTGAAACATTTAAGAGGGAAAAGTTTGAAGTACCTTTCAAAGGGAAATATCCACGTTCTTTTAGGTCTTCAAAGTGAAGGTAACCCAACATGCCACAAGCACTGGGAGTGAAAAGAACCATCTCAGGGATCCCAAATTCCTCCGCAACTTCCAAGGTGAAGCTCATCACTCCATCCGATATTATGCAAGTGATCGGGGGGACATCCGAGGAGGCATTAAGCCTCCTTATCAGCTCCCGAAAGGAACATAAACCCTCGACCGGTATCGTCAAACATAAGTCCGGCAAGTCTTGTATTCCTCGCGGGTTTGTCGATGGCAAACCATCGGCTATCGTTTCAAACCGGAAATCAGGTGAGCCGACGAGCGAGTCGAGCAAGCGGTGGTAATTGAATTCGGTGTGGACGAAAGTGATATGGAAGCCCTTGGAATGGAGGAGCTTGGCAAGTTTTAACATGGGATTTATGTGGCCTTGAGCTGGTAGAGGAATACAAACGGCATGGGGCTTCACAGGTTCCATTTGGCCCTTGAGAAAATGTAGCGTTGAAACTTCAATGGAAAAGAAGCTAAGGAGGTTAACATGAATAAAACAAATATATGGTGTCAAGGAGAGTGAGTGCCCCACTTTTATATTTTAATCAAACTCTGATTCACGTTTTGTCTCTACTCTAAGTCTTATCCAGATTATGGTTCTTTTACCCCGACTATTAGATTAGCAGCCACTAATCCAATGAATTAAAATACCATGTTTCTTTCAGTGCCTCTCTTTATATCTCAATATAAGTAAAAATTTATGATTAGGATATTAGAAGTTTGGTGTAAGGTGGACTTTTTAAGGTTTAAAATTTAGAACTAAAAAGGACATCAAAAATGGACATATAATTTTTGTTCCCAATACAATAATGAATAGGGAAATAGGAGGCCGCCATTTCTAGAAATAATAAGGATTAACGATGAAAAGAGTGCCTAAAATATATTTTTTTACATATGCTTGTTAAACTATTTTTCGGCCAAAATAAATACCTTGCAGTTAACGGCCATTTTAAAAAATATCATAGCCAGTAAAAGCATGATATGTGGCATGTTTTATTTTATTTTTTTATTTTAAAAAATTAAATTTTTTAAAAATATCCTAAAATTCTCAAAATTTCCCAACATAATCCCCAAATCCCTAAATTTCAAATCTCGATTCAAATTGTTGCAGTCACCAATTGTCGACGGCATGCCCGCCACTTCATCGTCGGACCCCACGATCATTTCTCATATTATTTCGTTGCCGAGAGTCAACGGTCGGCGTGCCTAACGTCAAAACAAAGCCGAATGACGAGAGAAGAAAAAATGATAAGCAGCAAATGGTGGCCGATCAGACGATGAATGACGTGTAGGTCTTGCAGCTATAGGAGGATCTTTCGTTCCGTCGCTGGCAGCCTGATGAACGATGACGACAATACCGAATTTGGAAATCTAGAAATTTTGAAGTTATTTTGTGAATTTTAGAAAGTTTAAGGAATTTGTTTAAAATTAAGTTTAAAAAAATTAAAATCAAAGTCATGTCTCGTGTTTCTGGTTAAAGAAAATTTTTAAACAGCCGTTAACGGTAAAAACGTTTAAGACTTATTTGAGCCGAAAAATAATTTAAATACTAATCGAAAAAGAAAATATAATTTGAACACATTTAACTATTTAACCGATTTACAATGCATCAATGAAACATAGACAAGAGATAGACTCCCTTTTTGATATAATACTCCAACTCCAATTGTTGGGTCTCCATCCGCCCCTGTGGCCTATACTGTACTATAAAGACAGTTGCTTCTTTTTCCCTCACAATCAGATTCCAAGACGGAAAAAGCCAAAGTTTTTGTTCAAATTTTCCACATTATCTCCACTCTCTATTGAAAAGTCAAATCAATAAAAATAATTTGAGTGTAAGTTTGGCATCATTTGTCGCCTAACATTTATTTATTTTTTTCATTTTGATACTTAATGTATTTTTAAAGTCATGTGTCATGTTACCCAAATTAAGGCAATTTTGAATGAATAATCCCTTTTAAATTATTATTTGGGAAAATGGCTCTCAAAAAATATTATTTGGCAAAATGACCCCCAAACTTGCCACGTCGGTGAACTTCGCGTTGTGTAGGACGCGAGGTTTAATATCGCGTTCTGCACAACGCGATTTTAGTCTACCTGGCCTTGTTGTTTGTGTTAACGTGCATTCATCTTTTAAAAAACCCCACGACCTCGCGTCCTGTAGAACGCGATATCAAACCTCGCGTCCTACACAACGCGAGGTTCATCGACGTGGCAAGTTTGGGGGTCATTTTGCCAAATAATATTTTTTGAGAGCCATTTTTTCAAATAATAATTTAAAAGAGATTATTCTTTAAAAATTGCCTCCAAATTAACTCAACCATTTAAAAAAATTGTGACCAATAATACCACACCACGTCAGCATCTCTATTTATTTTTATTTTATTTTTAAATGAGAAAAAATAAAAATATTTAAATATTTATTTCTTTAGTTTTTTTTAAACTAATCTTTCTCCCCCTTATTTTTCTCTCACCACCACCACCCCAAACCTATGAAGCACAAGGACGCCACCTTAGGGTCGTCTCGCGTCTCTAATACGTCCTCAAGAGTCAAGATGGGGACGATACAGGGACAGCTGGAGGACGTCCTAAAGGCGTCTCAACTTTACCGGGGAATCACACTTATATCAGGTACGGTCAACGTTTATTGGAGACGTACCCGGGGACGTATCCGAATATATTTACTTAAAAAAATGAAAAATAAACATCCATCTTTTTTGTGAGCAAGGTTTTAAAAACCATTAAACTAATCTGAACTTAAAAAGCTCAAGGATAATTAAACTAAATAATTATCCTTAAAAAATTACTAAATTAAACACTCCACTTAAAAACTATAAACTTAACACTTAATCTCAGCCAAAAGGCCAAGACTAAATTACTTTCTTGTTCTATCTGATAAATGTCTATTTATAGGCTACCTTCTCTCATTGCTTTATGTATGTTAAGGATGTGAGATATTATGTGTGTATTGTATTTGTAACATGTTTTAACGTTTAATCACTCAAGCTTTAAATAAGAATAGATAAATATATATTCCAGCCATGTCATCTTTTAATTTTATTATTTTAGTCATTGATTTTCTCTTTATTTAGAATGTAAAGTTAAATTTTCGTTCAATTTAGTCATTTAATTTTAGTAATCTCTTAATCTAAGTTTTAAAAAGTAATTTAAAATTATTAGAAATAAATTTAAATAACTACAATTATAATTATTATTTAATACAATTATAATTTTAGTCTTTACTGTATTATAAATTTTAATAATTTTTATTATATATATTAAATTTTATTTTATATTTACCTTCTCTCGTCGTACATGTACCCTCTAATTTTAAAAATTGTCGTTTTTTGTCCCCGTCCCAGTATATGTGCAACTTAGCCCCAAACATTGGTGATAATTCTATTAATATTCATTCAGTTCAGACGGTCAAAGTTAACGGTCAACAATAAAGGTCTACGGTCAACTGAGTTGATTTGGTTCAGGTCGGTTCGGACGGGTTCGGGTCGAACGGACAGACTCGGGTTGGACATGTTTGACCGGTTATTGGGCTCTGGCCAAATTGGGTTTAAGCCCAAGACATTGGGCTTGAAAACAGGCCAACCCAACTGATATATGCCTTGCTGCCGGTTCATGAGTCAGACCAGTTCGGCTTATAGGTGAATCGACTCCTGGTGGTCAGAAATCATTCTAGACGGCGGGTGATCGCCACGCGCGGCTAATCTGGCCGGAAAACGCAGGAAATAACGAGATAAATTAAAGGGGTAAGGTTTTCGAAGCTTACCGTGATGGACAATGGCCGAAAACGGTTAGAAACATATAGGGAATCTCTTAGCTTCCTTCATCTAAGCTTCACGGCGCTCTCCACGGTGAACGGTGAGAAATCTCGGTGAGTAGAGGGCCGAGCCTTGGTCTTCGGACAACGGCGAACTCAGGGAAAATGGCGGTGCAACGCACGGACGTTGGACGGGGCGATAATCACCAAAAATCATGAAAAACCCCTTGGGTTTCGGTTGAGCTTTCGAGCTATTTTCCACGGTGAATGACGTGAAACGGTGACGAGTGGCGGTTAGGGGTGTGATTGGGGCGAGATGACGGTCATTTCGGTGGCGGTGATGACGACCACGGAGCAACGATAAGAGAGATTGGAGGTGGTGACCAGTTTATATAGATAAAAAGTCTAAGGAAAGTTCTAAATTTGATTACTTTTCAGATTTGAATGGGCATTGATTGTAGTTATGGGTGCTTATCTAGCGAGTCGATGGCGAGTTGGGCAATGTTTGACTCGTGCTTGTTAAAAAAATGTTGTTCGATTTGATTCGTTGCTTGTTAAGCTCGTTAAAAATCAGCCACGTCATCATTTCCGTTTGTTTTTAACGGTCGGGTACTAAAATAGAATAAAAACGTAACATTAAGTACAATTTTATAAAAAAAATAGGTGGGTACTAAAATAGAAATGCGGGAATAAGTGAAGTACTAAATATGTAGTTATTCATTATCAAATTTACTACAATTCTTAAGTGAAAATGAAATACAAATATGCTTGGGAGCAGCCCAAATTTGACTGTGAATTGCCATAATTCCTAACTAAACAGTAAAACCGTGATTTTTTTCTTCAGCATTTTCCAGATTATGTAGTGATTACTAATTCTTCAATAAAAAGGACTCAAATCACTTCCAAGTTAAATTTTATACCTCAGGGGCCAAATAGGCATTTAAGCCAAAAATATAATATACCCTTAAATTTAATAACAAGAAAAAGTTTCCACAACCCTTGATTATAAAATATAATACAATAAGACACTTGTTATTTTAAGAGTGTGCCTGTGAGGCTGTGAGTTTATGCTCCATTTAATCCCTCTAAGCTTCTTGTTTTAATTCACCATCTCCATAGATCTTTGCAATAATGAACTTGTGAAATATCACTTGTGATAGAAATTTGTATGTCAGACAACTTCAAAACAATACAATGGTTAGCCTTGTGCAAGTAATCTGCAATTTATAACCAAAACATGTTATATGACAAATACATGAACCCCAGGGAAAATGATGAGGCAATATACCCTTTTATCTCCTACCATTAAAAGTCTTGGTTTTCTTAAGGTTGGCTAATTCTTCAACAAGCTTCCTTTCTTCATCACTTAGTTCTCTTGGGATTTCGACCTGGACTTTCACTAATTGGTCCCCTCTCAGTTTGCCTTTGTTCAGCAAGGGCACACCTTTCTTTGCCATGACTAAGGTTGTTCCAGGCTGGACACCGGCAGGGATTTTAAGATCGGCCGATCCATCGACTGTTGGCACCTTCACTGTTGTCCCCAAGATTGCATCGACGTATGAAATCTTGCATGTATAGAGGATGTTAGTGTCATCCCGTTTCAGTACAGGGTCCGGAATCACATCGATGACAACAAAAAGATCACCAGGGGCACCCCCTCTCTTTCCGGCATTACCCTCTGATCTGACTCTCAGCCGACTACCGGAATCAACCCCAGCAGGCACCTTCAGGCTAATCTTCTTTGATTTTCTTACTCTGCCATCGCCACCACATTTGTTACAAGGAGTGAATGTTTCCCCGGTCCCACTACAGGCAGAACATGACCTCACCTGCTGGAAGACACCCAGTGGAGTCCTCGACGACGAGACAACTTGCCCTTTCCCACCACATGTAGTGCAAGTATATGCCTTGGTCCCTGGCTTTGCACCTGAGCCATCACAGGTGGGGCAGTTGTCAAGCCTGGACACATCAATCTCTTTTTCTACCCCAAAGACAGCTTCCTTGAAAGTCAAGACAAGATTGTAAATTAGATCTTCGCCTTCTGCAGCCATATTTCTAGCACCTCGATTTCCAATGTCCATGTCGAATAATGAGCTAAATAGATCAAACGGATTGGTAAAGTCCTACAAGATTAAACGGCGAAGATTTGACTGTGTACGAAGAGATATGTGCCTGAAATAAAGAATGATATAAACGAAAACGACTAGTTTCATATGTCTATTTATTTAGATCAAAGTAACTTACCCCCATGCCCATAGTAGAACCTTTAAGACCATCTTTGCCATACCTGTCATATATAGAACGTTTCTCATCATCTAACAAGACCTGCACCATAGTGTTTTCCATTTTTATCTCAAACAAAAAGATAAACATCAAATCCCGAGATCAACTCGGTACACATATCCAATCATTGATGTTGAAATCAGATTTGTACCTCATAAGCTTCACTAATCTCTTTAAATTTCTGTTCAGCTCCTGCTTCCCTGAAGGCAGGATAAATATTATCATAGAATTAAGCAATTGCAAAAACTTTTCCAGTAAAGTGTAGTCATTTAAGTTGTGAAATGTTAGCACAACATTCAAAGACTGCATTCATAGCATTCTGTCGATTTGAATGTCTGATAACTTTTAATTAACAGCCACAAAATTTCAATTTTCAATTTTCAATGGGCAGTGTCATCTAATCAGCACATGACTAGAAACCACTAGAGCACATCAATATAATAATTAAGCCTTCAAGTTAGCAAGTGAGATACATGATAAATCAACTATTCTTGCAAATTACTGTGGTTCAAGGTGGCAAAGCACAATATAAGAAAGAATCCGATCTATATATCTTGGCATGAAGATTGTGATTATTAGTTTTATCCCATTGCAGCAACAAATTAACGAAAACGAATGATAAGATGGGTACTTTAACTTACTTGTTCACATCAGGATGATAATTCCTGGCAAGCTTTCGATAAGCTGAAAATGAATGGGTATAGTCAGTACAAACGAATCGATATTTTTGTAGCTCCTAAGGTACATGAATGCAATGGATGAAGGAAATATTACAAAGGGGATACTCCTAGATAGTTCAGTAAATAAGGCTCACAAGCATAGAAACAGAATAAGATTTGGACTCAAAATCGATGAAACTCTAGGAAAACACTTAAAGTTACACTAAAAGCACCAATCTTAAATCTATCAATGAGGATGATGACAGTAAAGCACTCAAATGTAGACGAAATCGTGGGTGAAGATTCGAAAAATGTAAGACCTCAAAATGAAATGAGAAGCAGAAGCCATCATGTGTAAACAATGTCGAGTGCAAAACAAGCAGATGTGGTACAAAAACTGAGGTCAAGAACAAACAGAGAAGTTCATTCACCGCTTTTTATGTCCGATTTGCTGGCATTTTTGGATACTCCAAGGATGGAATAATAATCCTGCAGGTACGAAACAATAATGCATGCAGTTAGGCAACAAATAGCAGAAAGAAGCAGAGAAGAAAGATTACAAAACCATGGTTGCTACTACAGCCATCCTTAGAAGGTAAATCGGAAAACACTCACCCGAGCAGCTTTGACAATCAGACGCCTTGCCAAGCGGTGACATGGAGTTTTAGGTGACCACGAATTGACCATATTTTGAGGAAAAAGGCTTGAACTTGAAAATGCTAAAGCTCCTATCTCAGTTGAAACGCTGCATAACATAACATAAAACAACACAACACATGAAATTGTAGCTCTAAAGGAACACCCATTATTGATTTAAGAATTTAACCTGCTAAAAGAATTGAAACAACTTAAACCACCATGACAGATAGATGCAAATCAACCAATTCATAAACCTCACCGCGCTTGAGGTATCCGGAAATTTTTGGTATTGGAGCTGGACATAAACCGAGGTCGATACCAAGTCACCACGGCGTTTCCACAAGGTATAGCCGTCGCCATGCAAAACTCTGTATCGAAGAATAAAGAGTTATCAGAGAAAAGAAGCAGTAAAAGAGAAATGGTGACAGCCAAAGTAAATAAGAAAACCCCAACAAAATCTTCAACTTTTTAATATGAGAGAAGGTACAGATTAGAAGTCTGGTTTTATATATGTATGAAGTAATTACCTGAAACTACCAAATATGGGTCTTATTCCCAAGCTTTGGGCTATGGGTTCCGCCGCTGTTAGTGAATAATGAACTGCAGAGAAGGGTGGTGGAGGGAAACGTTTGAAAGTAGAGCAATGCTTTGCTTTTTGAATAGACGACCAAGAGTTTCCATCGCTATTCAGCGGAAGAAATGAAATAAAGGCTCCCCAGCACCACCCTGCGGAAGACATGAGTGTTTTCCAGAAACTTTCCGCTACTTGAGGGAAATGGAAATTTGCTTTTCTTTTTTTTTTATTTAATTTACAGTTTTAAGTTAAAATTTAGATTTTGAGATTTATATTTTAAAATTTATCGATTTAAAATTTAGTTTTAAAATAGATTTATACTTAAATAAGTGTCCAAATTATGCTTGTGTATCATTTTTTGTGTTTAAATTATTTTTAACTCTAAATATGTACATAAAATTTTAATTTTAGTCATTTTAGCCAAACTAAATGTCAGGCTCAATTTAATTTTAATTTTAATTTTAGTCATTTTAAACTAAATTTTAATTTTAATTTTAATTTTAGTCATTTTAGATGTCTAAATAGGTACCTAAAATTTTTATTTTAGTCATTTTATGTTTTAACTATTGGTGATTGAATGATGTTAAGCCTAACGACAACCTATGGACGAATGAGTAGAAATAGACTCAATTTTTAAATATCAGGCTCTGCAGAAATGTTAGGTGTCATTTCTGCCGGCAGAGATACCCAGCATAACAAAAAAAAAATATTATAAATAAATATTTATATAATAAATAAAGTGTTTATTTTTAGCTTAATTTTGTTAAAAAAATTGAAAGTAAAATGTTAAAAGTCGAGAAATGGAGAACATGCGGTAGTTAACGATGTCGAGTGAATTGTATAAGGCATTGTTAAAGTAGAATTCTTTTGGGTAAACTACACAGATGACCACTGAACTATGGGTTTGGTGTTAAAATGATCATTATATTATTTTTCGTCGCAAATGCACCACACAACTAGTTAAATGGTTTCATTTTAGTCACACGCCGTTAAAAAAAACGAAAAAGTTGACGGAACTGTTAAAAAATTGGTATAATTATACATTTGGTCATTTATATTTATACAATATATTAATTTAATCCTAATTTTAATCTAATAAAATAAATTAATTATTCAATAAGATGGTGACACGTGTCACCACCTTATTGGAAGTCTTCAATTATTTTTATTTAATTAATTTAATTAATTTTCCACCTCCAATCAGGTGGTGACACGTGTCACCCAATTGGAGGTGGAAAAATGAAAGGAACAAAATCCCCCTTCCAAGATTCAAACTTAGAACCACTGGGTACACAAGCTATGTGCTTGCCACTGAACCAAGCACACTTTCATGCTATGGGGTCATTAATCTATGTATTTAATGATTGTTAATGCCCAGAAAAATTAAAGAGAAGAAAATGCATTTGCAAGGATTCGAACCAAGGACCTCATGGTCCAAAGCACATGTGCTTGCCACTGCACCAAGTGTATGTCTTATGATATAAAGTACAACATTTAATATATGTCTTATATAGATTTTAATGCTTGAGAAAAGAAATGAAATGTGGTTTTAAGAAATTCGAATGTAATATTTTTATGATCCATAAAAAAATCTAACCCAATTAAATAAATCTAATAACTAAATTAAAGTTAACAATATTAAATTGTGTTTGTGAGTTTGAATTCGCTAAATGAATTTAATATAATTTGGAGTAGTTTAAGATAATTATATATAATAATTTAATTAAATTTTTAATAAATATTAAAATTATTAATTAAGTAAAAAAATCAATTCAACGATTATATACGTGGAATTATAAAAATAAATCTGAAATTGAAAAATATATTAAATTTAGTTTAAAATATAAAAATTTTAAATGATATTTATATTGAAAATAATATTAATTTTTTTTATTTTAAATCGTGCACAAACTATAGTTTAAAATATATACAAAATATTGTTAACTTTAATTTAGTTATTAGATTTATTTAATTGGGTTAGATTTTTTTATGCATCATAAAAATATTACATTCGAATTTCTTAAAACCACATTTCATTTCTTTTCTCAAGCATTAAAATCTATATAAGACATATATTATGTAACATCCGTGTTTTGGGGTTAGGAGTTAGTCGAGTTAATTGGTTCGATTTGGTAAAATTTATTTTAATCAAATTGAGTTTAGAAAGCAAAGGAGGGATCATTTTGGTAATTAAACCAAAATAAAAATAAACACCAACTTATATCATCTTTTCTTCTTCATCTTTCTTCTTCACCGTTCATAAACACCCCAAATTCTCTCAAACCCTCATTACTATTTCCTTTGATTTCTTCCTCAATTCAAGGGCGTTTTTGAAGGTAATTACATATTCGAACTCTCCTCTTCATCCTCTACGTTTACATAGTTTTATATTTCGAAACTACCCACTTTTGTGATTTTCAAGTTTAATGAAAATCTGAGTTTTTATTGAGTTTTTCAATTGATTTTGAATTATTGAGATGGGTTTTGAGTTAGTCACCTTAAAATACACATAATATGTTAAAATGAGTAATTTTGGATGAAAATCCGAAATGGGTATTTATGGCCATTTTTGAATAGTCTAAAACTTGAATTTTGGTGAGTTTTAGAGTTAGGTTGAAAGGCTGATGATATATGTATGTGAGGAAAGTGTTTTGGGACCATTTAGATGTCATTTGGATGTTCGAAAATGGTATTTTCTGCTGGGTAAAATATGAGTACGAAAATGAGGAGTTTGAAAGGGTTCTTAGCTTGAAATGTTGAGCTTAATGTTTGAAGTATGTTCCGGGTTAGTTTCGATGACAAGTTATTGATTTTGGATATTTTGTTGGTGTTTGGGATTGATTAGAATCAAGTTTGGGCATTGGTGAAGCATCGGAAGTGAATCCGGAAAATTGAAGGTTGTTGCTTGCTTGGTCTTGAGCTTGGAAGCTTAGGTGAGTGGTTAAATGTTTTAAGTGGTTTTAAAATGGTTGGTTCGAGTATACGGACTAGGTCGGGCTTGGTAGACCCACCTAGAGTTGGGATTAGTGTGGTAGCCTAATCCTAAACTTGATCTAAAGCCTTTGGATGAACTTAAATGTATGAATGCTTATGTATATTGTATTATACATGTGTGTTGAGGCATGATTGGTATTGCATAAAGCATGCATGGAAATGTGGTTGGTGTATGACTGTGATGTCATGTTGAGTACATGCTATGCATGGAAATGGTGTATGACGGTGATGTCATGATGAGTACATGCTATGCATGGAAATGGTGTATGACGGTGATGTCATGTTGAGTACATGCTATGCATGGAAATGGTGTATGACGGTGATGTCATGTTGAGTACATGCTATGCATGGAAATGGTGTATGACGGTGATGTCATGATGAGTACATGCTATGCATGGAAATGGTGTATGACGGTGATGTCATGTTGAGTACATGTTAGGCATGGAAATTTGGGTTGTGGCTGTTTATATTGAGGAAGTTAGAGCTTGGAGAGCATGACATTTACAGTATAAATTGTTCATGCATCTTATATTGTGGCTCTTGTAAATTCTTGATATGTTTGTGTGATGCTTTGGTTAGACTGTGCTCGGACCCTGCAATGTTGAGGTTTGTTTTTAGAGCTTACCCTCACTAAGCATTATTGCTTACGCTCTCTTTGTTCAACATTGCAGATCCTTAGTTCGTGGGTTGCTTGTGCAAGTGGAAGGTTTCAAGTGTGGTTTTGGACTTGAGTTTATCAAGTATGGCTTTTAAATGTTAGACATGTAATAGTTTGAGCAATGGGACATGTATGGTTTTGATGAGTAGTTGTTGGTTGTTTGAGAGCATGTATGGACATCCTTTATATTTTTCCTATGCATGGTTTGTGTTGCCATGATAAATTATAAGTCATGCATAAATTGCTCTTTGAATGTTAACATGTACTGTGGATGCTATTTTTATGGTTGTTTGATGTTTGAATATGTTGGAGTACGTTTAATCTAGGACGTATGCATCTAGGCTTGGGTGGCTGGTGTTGAGTGTCTTTGCCTCTTTTAAACTCATATGTATGAATATGTATGATTCTAATGTGTTTATATCATTGAAAGTCATTAGAATGAAGCAAAATATGCTCCCCTGCATCTAGGTTTCGAAACTAGGGGTAAAGTTTCGAAACCTTTGCAAATTTTTGGGTTCCAGGGGCTACTGGAGGCCAAAGTTTCGAAACCTTTGGACAAGGTTTCGAAACTTTGGTCAAAGGTTTCGATTGGGCATAAATTTTGAGGTTTACAAGCTTTACGTTTTAGTCCTGATTCTCGTATGTGCAATTGCTTGAGTTTGGGATGTCCGTTTGAGTTGAAATTTGGCAGAGAGGCATGTAACATGACTAATTTCATAATGGTAACTTAAATTTTGGTAAAGTCCTCTTAATTTCCAGAATTTACAAATTGGTCCCTAAATTCGTATTTTATTCAATTGAGTCCCTTATTGTTTTCCGATTGCTGTGATTTTTGAGTATGCTTATCTCAAGAGTATGCCTAGGTTTAATGTGCATCTAGACAAGTAAAAAAAAATATAGGGTTGTTAACCGAGGGGGAATCCTTAGGGGTTTTCGCTCGGTTTTCCCCGTGTGACCCACTCGGATAGGTCATCCGACCAGACCGGGACGAGGGGGTTACATATTAAATGTTGTACTTTATATCACAAGACATACACTTGGTGCAGTGGCAAGCACATGTGCTTTGGACCATGAGGTCCTTGGTTTGAATCCTTGCAAATGCATTTTCTTCTCTTTAATTTTTCTAAGCATTAACAATCATTAAATACATGGATTAATGACTCCATAGCACGAAAGTGTGCTTGGTTCAGTGGCAAGCACATAGCCTATGTACCCAGAGGTCCTGAGTTTGAATCTTGGTAGGGGAGATTTTGTTCCTTTCATTTTTTCCACCTCCAATTGGGTGACACGTGTGACCACCTGATTGGAGGTGAAAAATTAATTAAATAAAAATAATTAAAGACTTCCAATAAGGTGGTGACACGTGTCACCATCTTATTGAATAATTAATTTATTTTATTAGATTAAAATTAGGACTAAATTGATATATTATATAAATATAGAGGACTAAATGTGTAATTATACCAATTTTTTAACAGTTCCGTCAACTTTTTCGTTTTTTTTAACGGCGTGTGGCTAAAATGGAACTATTTAAATAGTTGTGTGGTGCATTTGCGACGAAAAATAATATAGTAGTCATTTTGATACCAAACCCATAATTCAGTGGTCATCTGTGTAGTTTACCCAATTCTTTTAAACTTCGTAACTTTATAAATAAATCTTTAAATCATTGATATTGTTTTAATCTAGTCTAGCTATTAGCTTAAGCTTGCTTTTATTTTAAACAATGCCGATTAATCCAGATTATATACCGTAAAAAATTATTATGAGAGCGATCTTTTTATCTCAAGTGTCACATCTTACGATACCAACTGATTGTTGATAGTTATTAACTTTTGCTTTAAACATCAGTTTAAATTTAAAGTAAAATATATCGATAATGTTGTGTACCAATTACATGAACAATTTAAATATGATTTATTGTTCAAAAAGAATAATACTACATATTGTGTAATATATCTGATCAAAATTTACCATACAAATGCAATCTTTTAGGACATTCTGTCTCTCATAAGTAAAAGAAACCATCCCCCCCTTTTTTTCCTTTTCGTTCTAATCTTTTAGTAAATTGTATAAATACTGATACAATTATTTTAATAATTTAACATTTTTTTGAAAAAATCACAAGTAAAGAAAACAAAATTACTATCTTATAATTACATTGTACAGTTAAAAAGAGTTGTTGAAACATTTTTTTTATAATTTGTTCCAAATAAACTCTTGTCATTTAATTTATATCTAAAGAAGTGAAAGAAGAAGAGTTTATGGATTTAGGATT
The DNA here is from genome assembly GCA_030270665.1 of Hibiscus trionum. Taxonomy (NCBI): domain Eukaryota; kingdom Viridiplantae; phylum Streptophyta; class Magnoliopsida; order Malvales; family Malvaceae; genus Hibiscus; species Hibiscus trionum. The sequence goes on from BSYR01000016.1 coordinate 7,686,591, forward strand.
GAGTTTTAGATAATAAAATTAAAAAAGCTAAAGAAAAGTCTAAGACCAGAGAGAATCAAAAAGGGGTAAAAGGGAAGGAGGGTTAGGAGAGTGAGAATCAAAGAGGAAAGCTTTCAAGTGCTTGATGAAGTCCTTTGGCTTTTCTATGTTAACCGCATGCCCTGCGTTCTTTATCACTACAATCTTTGCATTCTCGCCCACATGCCTACAACAACACCATTCTATTATTACTTCATATCCACAATCAATCAATTAAAACTTGTAAATAGTTATAAGGCAAAATAATAAAAAAAGGCAAAATGACAAAAGATGTCCCAACGTTTACATGTTTTGTCATTTGGCCCCCTATTCTTATTTTAGTCCAAATATGCCCCCAACGTTTGCTTGTTTTGTTATTTGACCTCCTATTTTTTCTTTTGGTCCAAATATGCCCCCAACGTTTCATTCATTGTTCAAATGTAAACTGTCAATTAACTGACGATCAATGGCTTATAAAAAAATTTTGACGTGGCATCAGCAGATCTTAATACGTGGCAAGTCCAGTCAGCATCAGCTATTGAACGTCAGTTGACTGACAGTTTCCATCTAATGTGGGCATATTTGGACCAAATTGAAACGTTGAGGGCATATTTGGACCAAAAGAAAGAATAGGGGGCCAAATGACAAAACAAACAAACGTTGGGGGCATATTTGGACCCAAAAAAAGAATAGGGGGCTAAATGACAAAACATGCAAACGTTGGGGGCATCTTTTGTCATTTTGCCTAAAAAAAATTACCCAACGTTTGTATGTTTTGCCGTTTGGCCCCCTATTTTTTTAGAGCAAACAACCCTTTAACGTTTTAATTTAGTCCAAATATACCCCTGTTAGATGAAAACGACCATTCAACTGACGGTTAACGACTGATGTTGACTGGACTTGCCACGTGTTAAAATCTGTTGATGTGTCAACATCATATTCGACATATGTCACCATTCAGTTCAGCCACGTGTCAGCATGATAGTTAGCCACGTGTCACCATAAAGAAGGGTATAATAAAATATTTTAAAAAAATCTGCCGTGGCATATATCTTAACGCGTTGACCGTCAGTTGATTGACAGTTTTCATCCAACAGAAGCATATTTGGACTAAATTGAAACGTTAGGGTTGTTTGCTCCAAAAAATAAGAATACATGACCAAATGACAAAACATGCAAATGTTGGGGCATCTTTTGTCATTTTGCCTACTTATAATAGTACCTTTTTAATCTGTGGCCAAGTTCTAATGGGAATATCTTATCTTCTTCACCCCAGATTATCAACACGCTCTTTAAGAAGATGAAGAAAAGGAAAAGTCATAATCATATCATTTAGCTTAACCCAACACAGGTTGAAGAAGAAGAGCTTAAACCTGTTTGATTTTAGGAATGTTGCTGATTTTTCTCTCTTTTAGTATTGCCACCAACAACTCTCTTTTTCTCTTCTACATACTCTGTACACATTACCTACACCAAACATATTATATATATATATATATATATGCTATACAATGATGAAATATACAGAGAGAGAAATCAAATGGGAAAGTGAAGCTTACATCAATGAAATCTGAGAGAAAAAAGCCTGGCACCCACTTGCCTATGGGCCGGACGAAGGAAAACTTGATCAATTCCCTCAGTTTCTCGGGAGTCTGCGGCAACAATATGCTCAAAGCCTCGTTCAAATCCGAAACATTAAAGAAACCCTCTTCCACATCCTTCTCTTCCAAGCAAACTCCAGCGCAGCACAAAACCAACTTCTCCATTTGATCCGGGAACTGTGCCGCCATGCTGTACCCCACGAACCCACCGTAGCTTATCCCGATCAGACTCATCCTCCGTACCCCATGCGCCTCCATCATTTTCATCACCGATTGAGCCTGGAATGACTCCGTCCGCTCCCTTCTCGTCGTGTACGATTCCCCAAAGAAGATAAGGTCCGGCACGTACACGTTGAATCGCGATGTGAAGTGGCGGAGATGGTCGCCGTATTGCCACATCGCATTGGCACCAAATCCATGAACCAGAAGGATATTGGGCCTTGAGGCGTTGTGGATTTTGGGTACCCAACAGTGCATCACGGTGCCTTCGCCCAGATCAGTCTTGATTGAACGGAGGCCGGCATTGTTAAACATGACGCGATAGAACCAATCGCGAGAATACGTAAAGCTGAAGTATTTCGACAACTTGGAAAGATGCATTGTGTCCCTGTGATTGAAATCAACCCAAATTCCCCGGGCTCAACTTTGCTCCATAATATTGAATCCAGACGGAGATAAATTCAACTTCAACATTTGAAAACTAAGAGAAAAGAAGAAAATCAGTTGAACGTCTTGTACCTGTTTTTGGGAGCGAAATTCCAGAGAGCTGACATAAATTCAACAACAACAAAAAGAATCAAGCGTTAAAATCGCGATGATCAACAACGCCATTATCTATTTGTAAAACACAAGAATGGCTGGAAAACTTTTGCCACAAATTAAGAGGATGAGATTGGTTTGGCCATGCATAATGCTAGACTCCAATAGACCCAAAACTCACGCGACTTTCTCTTCGCTCTGTGCAGTTCCGGGTGTTTGATCCCCCGCCGCTTGATTGGATTTGGAATTCACTTCCGTCACCAACAAATATATACTATATAGGACTATTATTATTAGAAACATCTTATTAGGGTTTATGTTTTAGGTTTTACTAGTATTTAGAAAATTTAAATTATAGTATTCAAATGTAAAATAAACAAATCTATTCTAAATAATTTTATACAAACTGTATATTAAAAAATAACTCTACTATTAAACCTTTGCTTAATTGCTTTTATTAGTTTATGGAAAATATTGACATAATTTAATTCGGTTTTAACAAATTTCACTACTTTGCTCTAAATAAACAATTTCAGAAAAGATTATTATTTTATGCATTGGTAGTGAAAAAATGTTTTCTACAGGCGTGCAACGTTTTTTTGGGCATTCACTTCTTGAGTTGGCAATTAGATGAGTTTCGTCGTCACAAGTAGGTAGTGCAGGTTTGTCACGTCTTTCGAGACGATAACAAAGTGGCTGATGCATTGGCTAAGAGTGCGATTTCTGCTAGCCTTGTGACAAATTTTTTCGAAGAACCACCATAGTTAGTTATCCTGATTGTCCAGGGGTATTTTTAATTTGTGAGATTTTTGTTGGTCTCGTTTTCTTGTTTTAGCCAGGTTGGTCTCGTGATTTCTATTTAGGTATTATCTTGTGTACTATTTTCTTCCGACTAAAATTAGGAAGTTTTTAATGAGGCGCTAGATAATACATTCCTGTGTATGATTACTTGTTAATGAAATCATACCATTTTATCAAAAAAAAATTAATAAACAAATTTGAAATACATTTTTTTCCAAAGTAAAACATTTCATATTTCATAAATTAAAGTATACACACGGATAAATGGGTTAAAATAACTCATTTTAGGCAAAAAAAAATGTTGTTTTTGAAGGTTGAAACACCAGCCGGCTTGCAATGACTTTTTGAACAAGATCCGATATTTTTAGGTTAAGGTTTCTTTTTATAGATTGATCGATTGTCGGTTACTTTTTCAGTGCAACTTGAAACTTCTCAATCAGATATAAAAAATTTAAGATAAGTTCATTTTAACAAAGACAACACACGTAGAAAAGTGAATATGGTCCAATATATATTTTTTATTACGAATTTGTAATATTTTTATTAACTATTTGTACTTAAATTTAGCTTAGAACTTTCATTAGGTATATTAGATGACTTAAAGATCATATTTATACTTTATCTTATTAAGCGTTTTATATGAATTAAGATTTGTTTTTATTTTATTAGTTTTATTGTTTAGTTCAAATATTTTTTTTTAGTTTTTTCTTTAGTTTTAGGGTTTTCACTAGCCTATAATTAGACTCTCCTCTTTTGTACACAACACACAATTCATAGATAAAATCAAATAAACTTCTTCAATGTTTTTTGTGAGATTTTTTTTTTCAAAATTTTTATTTTGTTCTTGCTTTGTAACGTAAGGATCTGATTGTGTTGCGACGTATTAAGGTGTTTTTCTCCACAGCCTAAGTTGCTAAGGTAAAATATCATTATCAAATTAGACGTTCATCTTTCCTAGCTCAAGATTTCTATCTAGGTTGCTAATGTGAAATGTCTTTAGAGGATTAGACGTTCCATTCATCTAGGCGCACATTCTCAAATTGGAATGCAATTTTATTCAATTTACTTTCATTGTTCTTTCAATTTTTTCTTTTGTTTGTAACAATTTTTGATCGATTGAATATTATGATTGTACATACAAAAGTAATACATCAACAAAACATGATCAACCTAAACAAAACACATACCATGGCTAATTTCATGAACATAGAATTGGCCCAATATCTTTTGATTCTTTATCATCCTTGATTCCTTTCTCAAAGAAAAAAAAAGTTTGCTTTTATTCATAATTTTGATTCTAATTCTAGCATTGTTAAAGAATTAGATATTAAAGGTGAATCATCTTCTGAACTAGAAAAAAAGTGATAGCTAGTGAACAACCATACGAGAAAGAACCTGCAAGTTGTGTTAATAGTTGTTTACTAGACTTTGTAAAGGAATCCAAAAGATCCAAAGAAATTGTACTTCGATGATATTTAGAATTTTTGTGAAGGGATGTGGAAAATAAGTTACAAAAAACAAAGAGTAAAGATGTCGAAAGTAATAAAAGTCAAATTACCGACTTAAAATTAAGGAGAGAAAAAATACGAGGTAAAGTTAGTGAGTTATGCAAAAAAAAAAAAAAAGCAAAAGAAAATAAAGATGACAAATTATTATTTGACTAACCATAAAATTTTTGTCTAGTAGAGTTATTTTTATATAAACTTGCAATCCGTTGAGATTAAATTGAATTACTCCACTTATAAAAACTATTCTTTTTATTTTGAGATTGATGATCCTTTTCTCTGGACACTTTAGATTTTATGATGATTTTTTAAGGGTAAGGGAACAATACGAGCATTGAATGGGTATAAAAGAAACTTATTTTGGACAAAAAACTAGTATAACTTGCATTCGTCTCGTTTAACTTAATAGCTTCAGTATAGCAATTGACGGAGAAAACTTAATATACCCACTGGGTAGCTTACTCAGCTGATGTGGCAGGTTGGTTGGAAGATAATAAATTATGTATTTATTATTCTTATATAAATAATTATAAATGCACTAAATGAATCATTCAAATATATTCAACTTTCATTTATTATTTATCTATCTAGATCTTTACATGATTTTAATGTTATAATATAGGGATGAGTCTACCACGTGCGACGAACACCGATGAACACCACTAATGATGAACATTGCTGAACACCATTAAATTAATTAATAAAGATTTAAAATTTTAAGGATTCATCAAATAATTAATAAATACTTTAAAAAATTCAATTAAATTATTTTTTATATATATTAAAGTTTTACTTTTTTAATAAGGGTAAACTATATATTTAGTACCTCACTTATTTTTATATTTATATTGAACCCTCATTATTTAAATATTATTTTAATTTGACCCTATTCTTTATAAAAATTAATTTAACCCTTAACCCTCAACCTAAAACCCTAAACTATTAAACCTTAAACTCTTAAACATATACCCTAAACAAATTTGGAGAAGGTATAATTTGAGAGTTTAAAAAATAGGTGATAGGTTTAAGGTATAGGTTTAAGAGTTTACTAATTTAGGGTTTTAGGTTGAGGGTTTTAGGTTGAGGGTTAAGGTTTAAATTATTTTTTTTATAAAGAATATGATCAAATTAAAATAATATTTAAATAATGAGGGTTCAATATGCCTCACTTGCTACACATCTAACATGTTTATATCAGCAAATGAAAGTTCAAATAAAATCATAACAATCAAAGCAAACGTCAAACAATTTTCCATATGCCTTCACTTGCTACACATCTAACATGTTTATATCAGCAAATGAAAGTTCAAATAACATAAAATAATTAATAGAAAAATACTATTGGCCATAAAACACTTTAAATAAACTAACGAATCTATAAAACATGAATAACAATATGAAATTGACAACACTAACACAAAATCTCTAAATTCAGGTTGAAAAGATTTAATACTTTAATCGCATCCGATAAATAATACAATAAAGAATTTAACTCTCAAAGTTATACCTTCTCCAAATTTATTTAGGCTATAAGTTTAAGAGTTTAATGGTTTAAGGTTTAATAGTTAAGGTTTTAGGTTGAGGGTTAAGGGTTAATTTTTTATATAAAAAATAGGGTCAAATTGAAATAATATTTAAATAATGAGGGTTCAATAAAAATACAGAAATAGACGAGGTACTAAATATATAGTTTACCCTTATTAAAAAAATAAAATTTTAATATATATATAAAATAATTTAATTGAATTTTTTAAAGTAATTATTAATTATTTGATGGGTCCTTGAAATTTTAAATCTTTATTAATTAATTTAATGGTGTTCAACAATGTTCATCATTAGCGGTGTTCATCGGTGTTTGTCGCACGTTGTAGAATTTTCCTAGATATAAATGATAATTTTTAACATGTTAAAATAAATTAATTTTACTATATATTCATCTCTGTTTTTACATATAAATTAGGATGAGTCTACCACGTGTGACGAATACCGATGAACACCACTAATGATGAACACCGATGAACACTATTAAATTAATTAATAAAAAATTAAAATTTAAAGGACCCATCATACAATTAATAATTATTTTTAAAATTTTAATTAAATTATTTTTATATATATTAAAATTTTATTTTTTAATAAGGGTAAACTATATATTTAGTACCTCACCTATTTCTATATTTCTATTGAACTCTCATTATTTAAATATTATTTCAATTTGACCATATTCTTTATAAAAAATTAATTTAACCCTTAACCCTCAACCTAAAACCCTAAACTATTAAACTTTAAACCCTTAAACTCTTAAACTTATACCCTAAACCATATATCATTAAAAATAATTTTACCATCATCGATTCAATTCAATGAATGGTTAAATTCTCCTAAAAAATTCAATTAAATTATATTTGATATATAATTTTATTTTTTATATATTTTAGGTTGATGAAAATATCGATCTTTACTTCTTATATGTTAGAGAAAGAATCTGGAATATTGCATTAAGGCATGTTGGGTTGTGAGGGGCTCGATTCGATCAACCAATGTTGCTCACCAAGTGGTGGAGAGGTGGATATTTGGATGGAAGGGTTGAGGAAGCTAAAATGAAATGTGACACAATGATTTATAGTGGTTCAACCTTCTAACCAAGTTCTACATCCACTACCTTAGCTCCCCACTAAGGATTTCACAATCAATCCACTATTGATTCGTCCCCTTTTCTAGGCTTAGGAGGAAACCCTTACAACCAATCAAGCTTTCTACCCAAAGCCTTGATTGAAACCCTCTTTACAAAGAGATGAATAAAGCAAACTTAAAACCCTCTAATAGGTGTTTGTTTGCACAATTAAGCACTCACCCAAAACTTAAAACACTTGAGCAAATTTGACAATTTTGGCTCACTAGTGTTTGTCTATACAATAAATGACAATTTAAGCTCTAAGACAATCTTTGATCATTTGATGTTTGACAATATGAGCATTAGCCTTCTCTTGATGCTTGGAGGTCCCTTTTATATTCTCAAATGAGTTTGTAGTCGTTACTAGCCGTTGGGATCATATTGGAGCCGTTGAGGACTTTATTTCCCTTCATTAATGCTGTTCTGCAGCTATCCGTATCGATACGCGTGGAACTGTATCGGTACAGCCTTCATCAGAAACTAGCCGTTGGGCTCTTGCCAGCCAAGGCGTATCGATACGCTTGAGGGCGTATCGGTACGGGTTCACATTTAAATGGCCGTTGGGAAATAGTCGTTGGGGTAGTTGAAAGGGGATCGGTACGCTTACCTGGCGTATCGAAACGATCCCGATCCGTATCGGTACGGCAAAGGCCTGTATCGATACGGGTTTTGACAGTGACCAAACTGGGGCAAAAAGGTATCGATACGGGTAAGACCGTATCGGTACGGGTACTTTGAAAACACAAGTTTGGCTATTAAAAACATGAAGAATCTTTGCCAAAAACCTCTTAAAATACCTAAAACATAATTTCAAGTTGTTTGGACTTAAAAACAAGTTTTAAATTCTTTTCAAATTAGTCCAAAACATTTTTCAATTATTATATCAAAACATTAGTTCTACAAGGCATCTAAATCGAACCGGTGGCATTTCCGATGGCCGGACTACTATGCCTATTTCACTTAAAAGATGCCCAAAAAGATACTTCGATTACGGTGACTGCAAATATGCTCTTGATGCAAGTGGATTAACTTCACACAGGCATCACATTTTTCAGTCATCCTTTTTTTTTCTACACACACGCACACAGATTCTAATTTCCCATTTTATAAATATTTTGTTTCTCAGCTTTTGCACTTGTGATCGGAACCATGGAGGTTTTGACTGTAGCATTGAGATTGTATCATATCAAGGTAAATGCCTTTAATTGAATTATAAAATAATTTAATTGAATCGATGATGGTGAAATTATTTTTAATGGTATATGGTTTAGTGTATGGGTTTATGAGTTTAAGGGTTTAAGGTTTAATAGTTTAGGGTTTTAGGTTGAGGGTTAAATTATTTTTTTATAAAGAATAAGGTCAAATTGAAATAACATTTAAATAATGAGAGTTCAATAGAAATACAAAAATAGGTGATGTACTAAATATATAGTTTACCCTTATTAAAAAAATAAAATTTTAATATATAAAAATAATTTAATTAAAATTTTAAAATAATTATTAATTGTATGATAGGTCCTTGAAATTTTAATTTTTTATTAATTAATTTATTGGTGTTCATCAGTGTTCATCATTAATGGTATTCATCAATGTTCGTCGCCCGTTGTAGAATTTTCCTATAAATTATGTATGCAATAAATTAAATTTGCATATTTGGATCATGATTTTGGTATTTTAATTTTATATTTTTAAAAATTATTTAAGTTGAGATATTTGTTAAACATTGAGATTTTAATCAACGTTATGATTTTAGTATTTTTTTCAGCTTAATAAACGGTAATATGTTTCTCTTTTCTCTTGAATTTAAACGACAATATGTTCAGCTTAATAAATTAAATGATATTTTTCTTTAGATATTGTTCAACTTAATAAACAACAATATGTTTTTCTTTTCTCTTGAATTTAAAATTTCTAATTTTTTCAGCTTTTCAATAACCCAACAAGCAAACAGCAAGGTTACTATTGTTTTCAATCAAATTAAAAATAAAACATCATATATGAACCATGAAATTTTAAGCTTTGTCTCACCTCAGTTTCTATGAAAAAACAACCCCTTAAACTACTTATGGTTGTATAGTGCTAAAAGGAGAATGAAGTAATTTAGTTGTACAATGCTAATGTTATGATTTTTCTATTTTTTAAATGAAATTTGTTTTGAATAATAAAAATTAAAATAAATATTTTAAAGGCTTAATTAAAAAACAAGTGCTCAAACTATACATTTTTTAATTTTAGGTGTCTAAATTATTTTTTGGTTTTTCTATTTTTTGGATATGTTAAAAAAACTATTTTTTTTGTTAAAAACACATACCAAAAGTTTCATTTCGTTAATTTTAGGTGATTGACCGTTAACGACCATTAAAAACTTGCGTTATACAATCAAAACATGACATGTATCATGTTTTTATATTTTTTAAAAAATGAAAATAAATATATTTTAAAACTATCCAAAATCATTAACTCTAAATATCAAAATTATCATCGTTACCATTGTCGATAACCTTATCGAACGCCATCACTGTCTCCGTTTGACACTTGGGGTCCGACGAGGTTATCGACGGTGGCAACGATGACAATTTTGAAGATTTTTTGTTAGAGATTTATGATAATTTTGGAGGATTTTGAGATTTTTTAAATTATTTTATTTTTATTTTTTTTCAAAAAAAGAAAAATTAAAAATACCATGTGTCTAAATCTTATTGAGTGGTGAATTTCTTTAACAACACAACCGTAAAACAATAATTGATTGAAAGTTTAGGCATCTAAAATTAACAAAATGAAGCGTTAGACAACTATTTTTATCAAAAAAATAGTTTAGGCACCTAAAGTTAAAAATATGTATAGTTCAGACACTTATTTGTATATCAAGCATATTTTAAATTATACTAATATTTTATCATAAATATTTTATTTTTTGCAATTAATTCTAGGCTTAATACAAAAATAAGTACCCAAACTATACCTTTTTGAACTTTAGGTGCTACTTAAAGTTTTTTTTTTTTGTAAAAATAGGTGCTTAAAATTTCAACCATTACAATTTTAAGTACCTGGCCGTTTAAAAAAAACGATACCTAATAAGAATGTGACACGTGACATGTTTATTTATTTTTATTTTAAAAATTAAATATATATATATTAAAAAAACTCAAAATTCTAAAAAAAGTCCCAAATCCCTAATACCCAAAACAATAAATTCTTCAAATTAACGATGTTGCCACCACCGTCGTCATCTTTGGACATAGCCAATATCGTCGCCAGATCCCTCTGCCCACCCCTAACCACCTATCGTCAGTAACTAACATGAGGCGTGCCAATTGGACAGTAAACGCGAATGGTTCTATTCGAACCTCGTCTGATTGACAGTCTTACCGAATGTTATCAACATTGGGTGGTTGGGAGAAATGGGCGGCGTGATTCAGTGACCGCAATGGTGGTGTCCGACGATGACGACAGTGGCGGCAGCGGTGGCAATTTAAAAATTTTGTGGTTTTGGGTATTAGCTATTTGGGACTTTTTTAGAATTTTAAAAATTTTGAGTTTTTTAAATTATATTCCTTTTATTTTTTAAATATAATAATAAATAAACATGCCACATAACATGTTCTTATCGGGTAACGATTTTTTAAATGTTCGGGCACTTAAAATTGTAACAGTTAAAACTTTAGGCACTTATTTTTAGCAAAAAAATACTTTAGGCGCTTAAAGTTCAAAAATGATATAGTTTGAACACTTATTTTTCATTTAAGCCTTAATTCTATAATTGATTTTTTTATTAAAGAAAAGTGTTTATAGTTAAAAGATATATTAATTGTATTGCATTTATTGTCTTAAAGATTAATTATTAATAAAAGATGTATTAATTGCATTGCATTTATAGTCTTGAAAATTGTTTATTGGTAAAAGATATTTTAATTTTTTTTTAATTATATTCATTTTAGCTGCTATGTCATGTGCCACCTCAGCTGGATAGATGACCCAGTGAGTAAATGTAGCATTGCCCGTAATTGACTGCCTTATTCCATTGCTTTCCGTTAAATGTAGCATTTCCCTGAAATGAAACTTGTCAATTGTAAAAAATTAAATGAAAATTCCAACCCAATTAATGGGTTCGGATGAATAAATTTAAAAAAATAATTATCGAATTTGGAGATGTTACATATGTACTTTTTTGTGTCTAATTTTTTAAAAAAATATTAGACACAAAAAACAAAAAAGGTTGAACACTTAATTTGTCATAAAGCCTATAAAATATTATAAACTTAATAATTTATTACATAAAAATTTATTTTACGCACATTTTGACACCTTATATAAATTTGTTTTTGTTCATTTTGTTCTTTAAAACGTTGTATATTTTATTTTTTCAATATTTTTTGTGTCATGTTTAAATTCATTCCACAAATTACATGGTTTTATCATAATAAATCACAACTTTTCTAAATTCTTTTTATTTAAGAATGGAATCATTAAACTAAGGCTATTAGTTATCCTTGATTTAGGATAAAAATTTTATGCCCTAATTCTAAATTCTAAATTCTCTTATGCCTTAAAAAATACATTCTATCCTAAATTTCTTAAACCCTAACCACAAACTCTAATCTTAAACCCTAAACCTAATTTTTAATGTGGAGACATAAATAGGAGTACCAAAAAGGGACTAAGGATTTCTATTCCTTGACTCATCACTCATTTTCCTAGCTTCCCAGCCAACAATGGTGAACAAAAATGCTCTGCCCCCTATGCATGCCCCTTTTATGCGCCACACTAAAAAAACATTAAAAAATTAAATTCTAAACTTTAATCTTAAATTTCACCTCTTAAACCCTACACCTTAAAAATACATCATACTTCTGATTCACTAAACCCTAACTATAAACACTAATTTTAAACTCTAAACTCAATTTTTTAAAGTGAAACACTAAAAATACATAGTTAAGGGTAAACGATTTTCATCATACAATGATGAGTTAGAATCCTGTTCTGAGATGCACACATAGAATTCCACTTATTTTCCTATCTCAGCACATATTTTTAAGGAGAGATATTTGCATTAGTAAGAACCATAAATGGCAGATTACAAATTACAATTAAGTAGGTTTAAATTGTTTAAAAAATCCCAAGTTTTTTAAAGTATGTTCAACGGAAGAAAAATACAAATCAATAGTAATTTCACACGGTAAGTACAAAAACTATATTAAAAAATATATCACCTTAATTAACCACCAGTAACTCTATCTTAATCTCGCAGTCATCATCAGAAAGTATTTCACTTCCATGAAAAAGTTGGCAAACCCACAACGGAAGAAAAAGTTTGTACTTCTCAGTGCCATGCGTGAAATAACTTTTTAGATTCTGAAGAAAGTTGCAGCCTCAACCTACAAAGAAAAAGGCATATTCATGGTCACTTCATACAGCATTGGTCAAGCCAGGATGAAGGTTAATAAAGCAGAGAAATGAAGGGCTGTGAAAGTAGAACACTAAATTACCATCTGATGAGAATTGAAACATATTGCCTTATTCCAGCTTCATCAGCTGATGGCTAACCTCGGTCACATCTGAATTTTGGACATTCTGTGCATGTTCAAAACAAACAATTATAGAAAGATAAAACACTAAATTACCATCTGATGTGTACCATTTCATCGAACATATGTTTTATGGTAGTGTTAAGGCCGCCTTCCCACCACAGTTCACCTTCCTCATCTCTTGTTAAGTGCATTTGTTGCAGCTTCGGTGTGCTTAAATCTCCTTGACAGAAATTCTTCATTTTGGGGTACTTTGTCACAATCACCCTTAGCAAGATGCATCAAGGAAAAGTTTGCTAGACTTGGCAGACAACTTAGTTGCAAATATTTCAGTTTGGGGAAAACAATGCCACCCTTTATTTCTTCATTTTCACATGCTGTTATCTCCTCCATCCTCTCACAATCAGTTATGCTTATTTTTTCTAGTAGCGTCAGGTGTTGGATTAAAATCCGCAATTGTGGGCACATATGTAAAATGTATGTTGCTATTATAAAGTATGACACAAAATAAAGTGACCAATTAAGTTAAGCGTGTCATAGGTATTAAAATGTCATGGAAATAAAAGTGTAGATACCATAAGATATATTTATAATTCAATGAGGGACAGAGTTATAAATATTTAATAGTTGATTAAATCAACTATATAAAGAGATAGTGGTCCCCAAGAAATAGGTTAACTTGTTTTTCTCTCCTTTCCCGTCAGAGAGTTTTACTTTAAGAGATAACCTATCTTCTTGGAAGATCAATACCAAAGATTTGGGATTTCAACATCAAGATTCAAGATTTTTAATCTATTAATGAATTCAGGTACGCTTCCGCATTCAGTTTATTCGGTTTATTATTCTGGATGATTTGACATGTTAGATCCTGGGTTTTAAGTTTTCATATCTATTATTATTTAGTTCTAACAAGTGGCACCAGAGCCTCATCATGTTGAATCATTGAGAATCAATCAATTTTTTTCTATTTTTTTCTGGGTTGATTCGTTCTTTAAGATATTGTGATCTTGTATATTATTTTGGTATTTCTATTAAAGATTAATGCAGAAATAAAAAAATCTGGTGATTGATACGGTGCTTTAGTTATGGATATATATATATATATATATATATATATATATATATATATATATATTATTTTGGTTAATTATAAATTAAGTTTAGGGTTTCGTATATGGTTTACCAATGGCCATTCTTCAAATCCCTTGGGTTAAGACCGACATCTTTGATTTCTATTTCAACGGGTTTAGTATACATCAGTAATGATCTTTTTGGTTGCTCTGGTATAATGACATAAAATTATAATAAAGTTTTGATTATGATATATATTTTGGTTGGTTTCAAATCGGTTTATAATATTCGATTGGTTTAGCTCTTTATGATTATATATATCATGTTTAAGTTTTTTTTTGGTATTCATATTCGATTCGGTCTGATCAAAATTTCTATTTTGATCGTTAGGTTATTATGAATATATTTAAAGTTTTATGTGGTTATTATGTGAATTATTCATTTATATGGCATTTCTGATTTTGACTTTTAGTTAGAGTTTGATTGTTTGGAATTCTACTTTAACTTCGGCAAATGCATGCTTAAAGAATTTTTTTTTAAAGAAACAGTCAAGAATTTAGATTTTTCGATTTCTGATAGCCCCATTCAGACAACCTTATTTTATGTTATTTCGGAAAACTCAAGTGTTATCAGAAATTTCAGTTTTGACTGTTACAAAATTTTAAATTTGGATATCGGTATATTTATTGTATATATTTTAAAATAATTTAATTGAAACATTAAGTCACCAAAGTGACCTCTATTGTGGAAATTATTTTATTTTAAAATATAGAAGGTTTTGTGCATGTAAGTCAGATTATGTTAGTATTAATCGGCCCAAAGGAAGGTTAATAATTAACATTATTACATGTGCAACTGTGGTAATAAACATGTGATAGTTATTCAGTTTTATATGTGAGCAATAAATCGGCCCAAAGGAAGATTTCTGTTTGACATGTTCTTATTATCAATGTTTGATTACTATACCAAGATATCACTTGCAAGTTAATGTTTTGTCCAACGATGAAATATTAATGGAGTGTTCGATATCTTAATATGAGGTTTACCTTTATTCAAATTTATTATTATTTTGGTTATCTTTTAATTTAAAAAAAATTAAGGAAATTTTTTTGAAATAAATAAATTCATATTTTGGCTTCGGACATTTAATATTTTAATAGATTAGTTGAAGCATAATGTCACCAAAGTGACCGCTTTTGTGTAGATTAGTTTATTTAAAATATTAAGATGATTATGGGTTTTTGTAATTCATGCGTTTATTAATTGGCCCAAAGGAAAGTTAATATTTGGCAGAATTACAACGACAACTGTGGCGATAAATGTGTGACAATTATAAGGTATTTTATGTGAACAATACGTTAGTCCAAAGATTAGCCTATTGTTTGACATAGTTTATTGTCAATGTTTGATTGCTACAACAAGAGTACCGCTTACAGTTAATATTATTGTCCAAAGACTTGATATTAATGTTGTGCTTGGTATCTTGAGGGGAACTAGCCATTATTTTGAATTTATTTGTTTGCTTATGAATATTTATGTGAGCTTGTTTTTATTTTATTTACTTATTTTTGTTCTATATTTAGGTAACTTATTTTTGTTGTCACAATATCTGTTAAATATATTCTACACTCATGTTTAGTGAAACTAATTTCAAGGGACAAAAAAAAAGACACTAACATATTGTATTTGGTAGTTGTATGAACATAGACTTTGCACTAAGAAAAGAACATCTTGCACCTCTCTCTGCGGTAAGCACCCATAAAAAGTATTTTGAGAGGTGAGATTGGTCTAATCGCATGAGTCTAATGATCATAAAACACAACATTCTAGATGTCTTTATGAGCACAAATTTAAAGAGATTATTCATACTAAGGGTTTCCTTGACGAAATTAAGAAATGTTTTATCCAAAACATTAAGGTTGAGATGACATCACTTATGCTTTCTTTGATGTTTATGAAGTATAAGGGTCAAGGAAATGTGAGGGATTAGATTATGAAAATTCTTAATATTGCTTCAAAATCTAAGGCACGTAAGATCAAACTCTCTAACAATTGTTTGTTCTTATGATTTTGGTACTGCTTCCTATACAATATAACCAATTCAGATTCAGTTACAAATGCCAAAAGAAGAAATAGACTCTAATTGGGCTCATTTCTCATTATGTCCAAGAGGAAGAAAAGTTGAAGCATTATAAATGTAAAAGTATTAATTTAATTAGTGCTCATTTAGTTAGTGTCTCTAAGAATAAGGGCAAAAATAAATTAGAATAAAGTTGCTAAGGGTCCTACTCAAACGAAACAACAATAAGTTACAAAGGGTTGATTTCTTTTGTAACAAGTTAGGACACATGTGAAGTAATTCAAGTTTAAAAGCGAGCAACTACTTCGGTTATTTTGAGTGATCTATGTGCTGTAATTTTTTTTAGGATGTTGAGTTTGGAGGGAGAAATAAGGTTAGATGCATTGTTATTAAGGAAAAATTGAATTATAATTTAATTCATACTATCACTTTTGATGATGTTTAGGTTTTCACACCTATCATTAATCAAGAAGTGAATCAAGTACCTCAACAAAATAATGTTGAACAACTCTCATTCAAGATAAGGTAATTGTTTCAGAAGAACAAACTCAACAACCTTTAAAAAGAACAAGTGTCATTAAAGAGGTCCACGAGAGGAAGATGAAATACTATTCCGGATTATTATGTTGTATTTCTTTAAGAATATAAGGTAACAATGGAATGATAGAAAATGACTCAATCATTTTTTATCAGACCATAAAAGTTCTAACTCTCAAAAGTAGATTGATGTCATTCAAGAAGAGTATAATTTTATGCAAGACAATAAAATTTAGGAACTTGTCTCATTACCTTAAGGTGCAAATCAATTGGTTGTAAATGAATATTTAAAACCAATTGGGATGTAAATGGTAATGTGAATAAATATAAAGCACGTCTTGTATCTAAGGATATACTATAAAGAAGACATTGATTTTGTAGAAACTTTCTCTTTAGTTTCATTGAAAGACTCTTCTAGGATAATCATGACGCTTGTTGCTTATTTTAATCTTAAGCTACATAAGATGGATGTTAAGCGTGTGTTTTTCAATGGCGACATTGAAGAAATGAATTATATGGTACAATCATAGATTTGTGTCTAATGATACAAAATCAATGATATGTAAATTAAAAAAAAAATCATCTATGAGCTTAAGTAGGACTCTCATTAATGAAATTATAAATTTCATGTTGATTATCTCATTCGATTTTGAGATAAATTTGGTTGACAATTGTATATACTACAAGTTCAGTGGGAGTAAAACCAAGTGATACTCATATTTCTAAAGAAGACAAATTTAGTCTTACTCAATGCCCTAAAAGTAACCTTCAAATTTAGAAAATCCAAAAAAAAATTCTCTATGCATAAGCTATAGAGAATCTAATTTATGCTTAAGTATGTATGCGTTCGGAAATTGTGTACATTGTTGGAATGTTAGATAGATATTTAAGAAAATTTAGTATGGACTATTGGATAGCAGCCAATAGGGTTATGTGATATCTTCAGAGAACAAAAAATTACATGCTCATATGTCGGAGTTCTGGTAAGTTAGAGATCATTAAGTTTACAGACTTCGATTCTAATAAAATATTGATGCAAAAGAATTTTGTCACATGGACTGCTAATTTTAGATTGAATAAAAAGACCACTTTAGTTATTTTGTGACAATAAATATGCATTCATTTATTCTATACACAATAGGAACACTTCAAACTTGAAGCACATAAATATTACGTTCCTAGTTGTTAAAGAAAATTCAGAGTGGTTGTGTGTCTATAGAGCATGTTGGTACAAACTCCATAATTGCGCGCATATTAAGAAACTCTCACCCTAGGTCTTTCATGAGCACACTACTCATGTGGGTGTAATGTTATTTAAGGATATTCGGTTTTAGTGGGAGTTTGTAATTTTGAAAAAATGCTCATTCGGTTTAGACACAATTTCAGTTACTTCAGTTCTAACATCAGGCTCTTAGCAGTTGAGCATGCCATTAAATTGGTGAGTCGGTGGCATCTTGAATCTGAGCCAGCACTGGTGTATGCCTTCCCTCATTGCTGAACCCTTCAGGTACAAACGGAAGCATCATTTATGACAAGCTTCTCGAGATTTCATAATGAGTCGATGAAGGCATAGGGAATAACAGTTGATGTGTGAGGAAAGCATTGGAGGTTAAGAGCTTTAACTTCTCTGAAACACTCCGATGGGAGCTTCATCATATCATTCTGCTTCACAGTTAATTCTTCTAAAACAGGGAAAGTGTCCTGGGACAGACCACCTGCTGACATAAATCTCATCTTCCTTCTTCACTTACAAATGCAATCAAACTCACAAAAGCAAATAACAACTCTGGTCCAATTATTCATTTTAATATTTGGTGTTGATTTTATAATTAATATGCTAAAATTGATAATTGAGGTTTGCATTTTCTATACATTTCCTAATCTACCCATAACCCACTAAACCCCTACCTAGGATGACATTGTATGTTAATGCAAGTTTGAATCCACCCTTTCCAAATTGTTTTTTTTTTTGAATATGCTAGTATCTATTTTATTTTCTTAGCTCTTTAATAATACATACCGTACACACATGTTGTTCGAATCCGTATCACCTAAATAAAACACATCATCTTTTACCATCGGGACCACTCCACAAGTTCCCTCCAAATTATTATAACAATTGCTTTATGCATTTTTAAACTATATGAATACATAAAATATTCAACAAAGGCTAAGGGCTTGGACTTTAATTATCTAAGTTCAAGTCTTGCCCACCATAAATTATGCAGTCGTGAATTCTCGGTTCATATTTTATTTTGGTTTAAGTTTTATCTGTGATTTTTTTTAGATTTATGCTAATTTAGGTTCAGATATGTTCTCGTTATCCGTCCATCTTTTATGCTCTTGCATAGATGTGTATCGACACTTCATTATACTTGTTCTTTTCAGATTTATGAAAGATAAAAAAAATTTTGTCCCTTTTCAGTTCCCTTATATATATTTAACATTAAAAAAATATTAAAAATTTAAATTATAAGTCTAATTTTAAATTTTAAACCCTAAACTTTATACCCTATAACTTAAAAAATACACCCTACCCTAAATTCTCTAAACCCTAAACTTAATTTTAAATGTGAAGCATAAGTAGGGGCACCGAAAAGGGGCAAAGAATTTCCATCCATTTATAAATTATGGATCTGTCCATCTATCTTTTTGTAATTGTTATTTTTGTTTGTATTTATATGGTTGTATTGATTGTAAATTTAAATTCTATTTATATATTTTAGGGTAAACTACACTAGTGACCACCAAACTATAGGGTTGGTGTCGATTTAACCACTATATTTTTAATTTTTTCAAATATACCACTTAACTATTTAAATGGATCCAATTAAGCCACCCGCCGTTAAAAAAAACGAAAAAGTTGACAGAACTGTTAAAAAATTAGTATAATTACACATTTGGTCCTCTATATTTATACAATATATCAATTTAATCCTAATTTTAATCTAGTAAAATAAATAAATTATCCAATCAGGTGGTGACACGTGTCACACCCAATCGGAGGTAGAAAAATGCTAACATGGAGATTACTTCCAGGGGAATTGAACATGGGACCTTGGGATACAAGGGGCAAGTGCTTGCCACTAGGCCACACTTTTTGTATTATAAAATACAATCTTTGATATATATTTAAATGATATTAGTGCCCAGAGAAATGGAAGAAGAGAAAATGTGTTGGGTGGATTCAAACTTGGAGCATTAGAGTGAAAAGCACACATGCTTACCATTAAGCCAACCCCATTTTTATAATATAAAACTCAACATTTAATATATGTCATATATAGATTTTAATGCTCGTAAAAAGAAAGAAAACATGATTGTAAGAAATTCGCATGACATATGTGTATAAATATCTAACCTAATTAAATAAACCTAATAATTAAATTAAAGTTAACAATATTTTATATATTTTTTAAATTATAGTCCGTGCACTATTTAAAATAAAAGATTTAAAACTATATGAAATTCATTTTGAATTATGTTCGTGGGTTTAGATTCCCTAAATAAATTTACAATAATTTTAATTTTTTAATATAATTATATATAAAAATTTAATTAATTTTTTTAAATATTAAAATTATTAAATTGATTTTTAACTTAATTAATATTTTTAAAATCAATTTAATAATTTTAATTTTTTAATATAATTATATATAAGAATTTAATTAGTTTTTTTTAAAAAAAAATTAAATTTATTAAATTTATTTTAAAAATATTAATTAAGTTAAAAAATCAATTTTTTAAAATCAATTTAATAATTTTAACATTTAAAAAATAATTAAATTATTATATATAATTATATTAAAAATTAAATTTATTTAGCGAATCCAAACTCACGAACATAATTCAAAATGAATTTAATATAATTTTAAAACTTCTATTTTAAATAGTACACGAACTATAATTAAAAAATATATAAAATATTGTTAACTTTAATTTAATTATTATGTTTATTTAATAAGGTTAGATGTTTATACACATATGTCATGTTCGAATTTACTAAAACCATATTTTCTTTCTTTTTTCGAGCATTAAAATCCATATATGACATATATTAAATGTTGAGTTTTATATCATAGAAATGGGGTTGGCTTAGTGGTAAGCATGTGTGCTTTCCACTCCAATGTTCTAGGTTTGAATCCGCCTAACATCATTTTCTCTTCTTCCATTTTTCTGGGCACTAATACCATTTAAATATATATCAAGGATTGTATCTCATAGCACAAAAAAGTGCTTGGCCTAGTGGTAAGCACCCGCCCCTTGCATTCCAATGTCTCAAGTCCAATTCCCCTTGGAAGCAATCTCTATGTTAGCATTTTTTCACCTCCAATAAGGTGGTGACACGTATTGAATAATTAATTTATTTTATTAGATTAAAATTAGGACTAAATTTATATATTGTATAAATATAGAGGACCAAATGTGTAATTATACCAATTTTTTAACACTCCGTCAACTTTTTTCGTTTTTTTAACGGCATGTGGCTTAATTGGAACCGTTTAAATAGTTAAGTGATATATTTGACAAAATAAAAAATATAGTGGTCAAATCGACACCAACCCTATAGTTTGGTGTTCACTGATGTAGTTTACCCTATATTTTAGTTGTTTAACTAATTGTACTTGTATGGATGCTAATTGATTGTTCGATATTATTCTACAATGAAATATGTATTAAAATATAAAATAAATTTTATGTGCAAATTATATCAAATTAATATATATTTTTAAAATTTTATTAATAACATGCATAAAGGCATGAGTGTGCAAAATTTTTGAATTAACAACATATTGTTGACTAAATTCTTACATTCTCTCCATAAAATATTTTGATATTAATAATACTTGTCCAATTTATAGAAAAGATTTTAATTTTGTTAAGATTCTTTTTAAATAAAAAAATTGAGAATATATAAAGGAGTTCAGCTTTATATTAAATTGTTTTATTTAGAAAAGAAAGTAGTTATCCCTCCCAAATATGAATGAAGATTTGATCGCACTGAACTCATACTTTGATCTTTTCTGGTTCAAGCAAAACAAAAACTAACTGAAAAAATTGAAATTTTCCATTTTCGTTACTTTTCAGAATTTTGATTTATGGAAAAAAATGTAGAAACAGGATAAATATTAGTTTGTATTTTACTTATAGATAAGGAGAAAAACTTGTGATCTAATTCCCTGAACAAAAGCTTGTGATGGTCTCCCTCACTTCCCACTATTTCTGTCATTGCCCTGCAGTCTTGTATCTTCAGTGTGGTTAACTGTACCAGATTCTGAACTTGTGAGGGTGTGACTAAGTTTGTCATCTTTCCGCACCATGACAGTTCCAAAGTTGTGAGATTTTTATAAGATAATGAGGAAGGTCCAATATTGATCAAAATCAAATCACAGCAGTCAACTGTGAGTGTTTGGAGATTAGAAAGAACATGGCCTAGCTCCGACTCTTTCTTCCATATGTGCTTCAGATTTTTGGAACGCGACAATTCCAGATTTCTAATTGGCGACAGAGTTCCAGCTTCTCCTTTACAAGGGACTTCATCTTTGAAATCAAATTCAGAAAGCTCAAGACTTTCCAGATTGTAGAATCTTCCAAGGGAAGGAAATATAGAAGATCCAGCACGGGAGGCAGAGCCATTCACTTTAAAAACTTTAATCTGCCGAAACAAGTCTGGTGGAAACTGGTCCATATCACCAAAACTTTGCAACTCAAGTTCCTCTAATTTGGGAATCACCTTCTAAAACCAATTCAACATAAACAAGTCAGGCGGTGTCCAAACAAAATCATGAAAAGTAATGTGCTAAGGTGAAGGTTGATAAACACAAATGTTACTTAAAAAACTGTTGAGGTGACAGTGGTATAGATCATGAAAAGTAATGTGCTAAGGTGAAGGTTGATAAATCAGCAATCATATTAAAATATGTACCTCTTCAATTATGGATTCTGGTTGCTGCTCATTTCCGTTGCTTTCTTGGATGCTAAGATGTTTTGAAGGCAGTATCTGTAGCAAAGTGGTACAATCTGTGCTCCACAGTCTTTTCAATATCGGCCAGACTGTTGCATGTTGCCCCTCATAGAAACATTTTAGCTTTTTCAGGCCTCTAAGCTCAAGGGAAGACACTCGAGGGAATTCAAACCTGACAGGCTGCTGCACCTGCACTCCTTCCCCTACCGAAACAATCTCCTCCACCCCACAATCACTTATTGTAAGGTACTTAAGTTGGGGAAGATCTTTGGCTATTGACACCGGAAATAGATTTTTCAGACTGTAACATTTCGAAACATCTACTTGTTGTAGATTTGGGAAGGTGAGAATTCCTTGGGGATCTTTATTCCAAACATGCTTCAATCTTGGCAGCTCTCTAATTCTCAATTTTCTTAGTTGAGAATCTATAGCATGCGTTTCGTTGATGTTTAACCCTCCAAGCTCAAATATCTGTTCCACTGAATTACAGTGGCTAACTTTAAGCTCTTCCAGACAGTGAAATACCCCGAGAGCGGTAGATGAAGAAATAGTCAATAACTCATCACAATTCTCAACCCCCATTTCTTTTAATTTGCAAAAGGAACCTGCCGCTAGGTGATTATGAAATATCATCTTCATATCTTCCAATTTGGAGATTGTCATCCTTTCTAAGCTAGGAAGTGCAACCTATACGTTCAGTTCATGACCACTCCAAAGTTAGTTCATATAATGAAGGCAAAAAAAAACGAGAGATCAGATTAATTATAAGAGCGTAGGTGTAGGACAAATTAAATAAATCACCTTCTCATTGAAGAGAGCTTGCATCCCAGGCTGATTCCCAGTTTGGCCAATGAATTCATTTAATTTCGGACAATGCTCAATGGTAAGCACTTTCAACAACGGGAACTCGATATTGTAATTTCCTGAGCAGAATATGTTTAGGTTCTGAAGATCCCCCAAATGCAGGGAGTTTAATTGAGGGAAACAAATCATGTGTTTGCTTTCATCTTCTATTTCCTCTGCAAATATTATCTCCCTTACACACTTGCAATCAGATATCGCAAAAAATTGGAGCTGCACCAGACTTCTTGCAAAACAGGGTGATAACAGATGTTCCAAGTCACCGCAGCCTCTAATGATCAACTTCGTCAAATTGGAAACCCAAGAATATGTGTGGTTGTACCATATTCTTTTGGCTTTAATGAAGCATAATTCTAGGCTTTCCAAGCAATGGAAAACAACCTGCACACGTATGAATGCAACATCAAAATCCAGAAACTAGAACATCTCCTAAAAGAAAAACAAAGAAAACAGATTTGATGCAAAACACCAAATCCAAGGTTTAAACTAAGATGATAAATTCAATAATAAATTATTAATTTTAGTGTTAGAAAAACATACGAACGAAAGCAAAACAGATAAATACTTGTTTACTGAAAAGTGGGAAGTTTTCAGAACTGGTGGAACTCATTTCTTCTTGCGAACAAAAGCTAATGATTTGTGGCAGATATTCAAGTCTTATGGAACGTAGTTCTTTAAACTCAGTTTTCTTCATTGTGATATATTGGACCTGCATACCGTTTCTCACATGAAGTATCTTTAAATCTTGAAAATCTTCCCCATCATTTAACTCCTCAAGTACATTCTTGATGCCTTCAAGTCCCTCTAGGTATAAATATTCAGCCTTTCTCAACAACATTTTTACCCCGTCACCCAAATTTATGTTCCTATCTAACTTCAACTTCAATATTCTTGAATCCCCATGTTTTGGGGACCACTTCCTCGCATGCTCATCACCTATGAAAATCCTGAATTTGTCCAATGTCTTAATGGACCAATGCTTCGGAATCATTTGAGCATCAGGAATATCAGCGTATAAAGTGGTTAGATGACGCAAATCGTTCAATTCGTCAAGGCTAGCGTTTCTCCTCTCACTGCCAACTACATCGACATCTTCCCATTCAGCAAAACTTTTGTCCATATATAACTCTTCTAATTTGGATAAACGCGACAAGACATTTGGTGGGATGATTTTGAGATAACTACAACTACTCAAATCTAACAACTTTAACCGACTCAATTGTGCCATCTCCTCGGGCAGCGCTTTGATACTTGAGCAAGCAAGGTTAAGGATTTCTAACTTCTTGAGCTCTCCAATGATGGTTATGTCTTTAACTGCACTTCCTTTTAGACACAACATGCGTAGGTCTGTGAGGTGATTAATTGACTCGGGTAGGGATGGAAATTGCATTTCAAACAAATCTAAGACTTTGAGGCTTTTGGTTCCCCTGAAGAAATGGGGAGGAATTTCCACTGAACCATCATGTGCCATATGGAACAAGGAAAGACTTGAACACTCCATCTCCTGAGGAAGCTCAGCTATAATCTGAGGAGAATGTAAACTGATGGCACTGCAATTCTTCATTTTCTCCTTACCAGACCACTCTTTTGGCACATCACTATCTCTTAAAACAAGCATTTGGTGGTCCCTTGATGCAATATTTAAAGCAGTATCCCGAACAATATCATGGATACCAAACATTTCATCGTTATAACCATCCAACAACAAACATGAGGATTTGAGGCCGGACACAACTGTCAATACTTTAAGTCTAGATTCTCCTATAGTATAGACACCACCAAATAACTCCAGACCCATAGTGTATCTCACCAAGTCCAAAATCAAACCATTGTCGCCTATTAGACAGCAAAGCATGAAAGTCTGCTTAACTTCCTTACTTTTTAAATAACTATAACTCCCCTCTATAGCTGAATATACTGCAGCTATTCCCGTGGAGTCGCTTGACGAAGGTCTATGTAGTTCACGTAAAGCATTCTTCCATTCATAGGAACTTTTGTTTCTCAAAGCCCTTGCAACCGTCGCAATGGCTATAGGCAATCCACCACATTTTTTGGCTATCTCCGTGGCTGTAGGCTGCAACTCAAAACTTTCAACACATTGGCCAGCCATCTTCTTGAACAAGTGCCAAGCTTCTTCTTCTTTTAAAACCCCAACTGCAAAATTTCTCTGAGTATCCATCCCATTTGATAAGACATTGAGCTCTCTAGAAGTTAGCAGTAACTTGCATCCCTTGTGCAAGTCTCCAGAAGGAATCCCAACTTCTTCAATATCTAATTTTGCCCAAATATCATCCAAAACAACCAGAATATTCTTCTCCTTCCTCAATCTTTCTTTCAGTCGATGTGCCTTTCCGGCCGTGCTCCGTTCGTCATAATTCAAACCCAAGGAATCAGCAATTTCGTTCTGAATCTTCTCAACACCAGGGGTCTGAGTAACGGTTGCTATGACAACCGAATCAAATAACTTGCCCTCCTTGACCTGTCTAGCGACTTCTCCCACAAGTGTTGTTTTTCCAATTCCTCCCATACCATGCACCCCAATAATGCTGACACTATCATCTTGTAAGGCCTCCATTATTTCCTTCAAAACCGACGTCCTTGACTCGAATTCTTCAAAACCTTTAATTGGTGCAGCCTTGATATCCTGAAGGGCTGACCGATAGGAAACCCTGTCAAATTTACCCTGTTCTAGTAGCACAGCAACAGCCTTGGTTTCCTCTGCAGCTTTCCGGCTATGCTTGTAACGAGTCCAGGGATTGGGACACAAGCCAATCAAACACTTTCTCTTTGCTTTCTCATCATCTTGCATTACTTTCTCTACTTCTCCATGGATCTTGTGGGATTTAGACAGCCATGTGTCAACTCCACCTTCGATCTCTTCTCCGTTTCGTTTAGCCGCGCCAAGGCGGTGCTGCAGGCTTTCACTTGCACCTTTCAGTATCTCAGCTCGGTCCTTGAGGGTCTGAACATTTTGGCCATGATTGTAAAGGTATTGGATAGGAGAGATCGTATACTCCGCAGCTATAGTGACAAAAGGACCAACGATTGCAGTAACAAAGTCCATCGACAGCAAAAAGAAGTAAACTGAACAACGAGAAAAACAAAACCAGAAGAAGTGAAGAAAATATTAGAATAAAAACGAGGAAAAGGAAGAATCTATATAGCTAATGTACTGACAAACCAACCAAAAGAAAGCAAAGTAGGTTGCAAGTAAATTTACCTTGTAAGAAGATGAGGAAATTTCCCTTAGCAGTGTGTGATGAGAAGTAGGAGCCAAAGGATTGGGCAACTAATGAACAAATGAAACCCTAGAAAATGAAACCATAAGGTGCGTTTAGTTTACGGACAATATTACCTAATGATAATAAATTATGTTAATGTTGACCCTTTATTACATTTTTAATTTGATAATTAATTATTTATGATTTAAATTTATTAAATATTTATATTTAATATTAGTTTTATATATAAATGGTGTTGTATATATTTAGATAATGTTGTAATATTTAATAATACATTTTATTAATATTATATTTATGATGTTCATAGGGATATAGGATGAGATTGTATGTTGCTTGAGAGTGAATGGGTTAAGACTTGATGTTATTAATTTTATTATTTGATTTATAAGATATTTTTATCTTAAAAAATTCAGTAGGTTAATTTATTTTTATAATTTTTTACTAATTTTGGATTTGTTTTATTATTTACTTTAATTTATTTGATAAATGGTCAAAAATAATAATTTTTTTTGAATATGCTCGTGTGATACAAAGGTAACATTTGTTCAACTTTTTTAGTCTTTTCAAAAACGGCACACACATCATACATTACTGCCCGGGACCCAAGGGATGATAAACATCTACCTTCGCCACCAGGGCAAAAGGGGATGAGCAAAAAAAATAAAAAGGAATAAATGTATATAAATATAAAACATTTTTAAAAATAATTTAATAGTATTAATTATATTATAAATATAATTTTTTTATAAATTTTAGGTAATGTAACGAAAATAGTTTTATAAATTTTTATACAAATATTTTTAATTTAATTGCCAATGATGGATTTCGCGTCACGAAATGGATCAAAGAACTAAATACGTTTTCAATACCGATAGCAGCTCTCGCGGAAGCAATTGTAGCAGCTTCGGCACCCATTAATTTTGCACCTTCTAACATCTCGGGTTGAGAATTCTCGTCACGCACTTTATCATTCGTTCACGATTTTTTATGTTATGGATTTCTTGTCAATTCTTCCCCTCGTTCCTTTTTTTCTTGGGCTTGGAATGCTTTTTATTCTTTTCGATCTTGTACCCACAGTGCGGTACACTGAACACCAACTCAATAAAAACACTTTTGTTTGAAACCTCTCACCTCCATCTAATTAAAAACTTAACTTGTTAAAAATATATATCATAAGGACAAGTTGGCAAATTTTGCTTTTAATTAATGTTATATTCCTCCAACCAAACATTACAATCTTATATTCCTACCAAATGAACCAAACAAGGTAATGTAACATTATCAGTAATGTATCAGGTAATGTTACATTTCGGTAATTCTATTATTAGAGGTAATCTTACATTCCGTGAACCAAACGCCCCCTAAGAATTTAGGCTGAAAAGAGAAAGGATCTAAAGGAATATGGGCTTCACCAATATAATTGGATAAGTTAGGTTCGAGTAACCTAATTTATTTATATAGCCTAGGTCTAACGAGACTCTTAATAGAAAACAATTATTAATTAATTGATCTGTTAGAGCTCTGGGCTTTATCAACTTTTGATAACCAGACCTAACTGCCTAACTAAATTACAGTTCAAAAATTTCTCAGCCCACATTTTTCATATTTAAATGTTCGACATTTCATCTGCTTCCTCCCTCTTTCTACTATTAGATAGATTTGGCAGAGTGAACACTCATTTTGTGAAGAAAATTTTAAAAATATGCCTTATACAGCGGCTTCGTTAGTCCATTGGTTGCCTGATGTTCCGCATGTACATAATTAACTTAAACTTTGTGTTCGTCCACTTTCTCCCGGACAAAATGGACATCTAACTCAACATGTTTTGACTGAGAGTAAAATACAGGGTTAACAGTCATAACGACTGCGCTTGTATTATCACACCACACAATTAGGGGAGCATTAGACCGTATGCTCATATCATTTAACACTGCATCAACCCATAGAACTTTAGACACAACATCTGCCACACTACGATATTCTGCTTCTGAGGTAGATCTTGACACAGATTTATGCTTTTTGGAGCTCCAAGCTACTAGACAATTGTCAACGTACACACAATAACCTGTGGTAGACCTACGATCATCATAATTATTTTCTCAATCTGCATCGACAAATGCAACTATATCCCCACACTTATGTCAGAAGGAGTGAAGAGCAATCCATACTGCACAAAAATGACCTTTACAAGGCCTATGCATAAATTGTGCAACACGATTAACACTAAACGCAGTATCAGGGCATGTATGACATACGTACAGAAAATTACCCACAATGCTTCGATACACATATGGTTAAGCTAAGAGACTACCAACCTCATGCACAAGTTTGGTGGAATGCAACATAGGGGTAGGTGAGGGTTTGGCCTGACACATTTTAGCTTTCTCGAGTACCTCTAAAATGTATTTCTCCTGACTAAGAAACAGTGCATTACTAGTCTTATGTGCTGCAATACCAAGGAAGAAGAAGATCTCACCTAAGTCCTTCAACGAGAATTGAACATGTAGGTTGCGGATCACATCCTCAACATCAGCTTCAGAAGATCATGTGAGGATGATGTCGTCAACGTAGACCATAATATATGTTACAACAGAACAGTTACTGCAAACAAACAGAAATGTGTCAGTTGTAGACTCTTTAAACCCAAGAGTAAGTAGAAAATTTCTCAACTTCGTGTACCAATTGCGAGGAGCTTGTCGCAATCTGTACAAGGCTTTCTGAAGTGAACAAACAAGGGCAGTCTTGTCTTCTACACTTTGGACAAAGCTAGGAGGTTGTTGCATAAACACCTCATCCTCTAAGCCTTCATTAAAGAATACATTTTTCACATCGACTTGTCGCAACTTCCACTTGTTGGTGACAGCCACTAACAAAAGAATATTCAATGTAAAAAAATCGAACAAACGGGCTGAATGTATCACCAAAATCTTAACTCGAAATTTGGGAGTACCCCTTTGCAACTAACCGAGCTTTGTAGCGAGAGATAGAGCCATCAGGATTATATTTAATCCGAAAGAGCCATTTACAACCAACGATCTGTCTTCCTTCTGGTAAAGTGACAAGTTTCCAAATTTTATTTGCAACCAAGGCGTTGTACTCAGCCATAACAGCCTCCTTTCAAGCAGGTGATTGCAGAGCCCGTTCAATAGTTTCAGGTACTGTTTCAGCAGTCAACATGGAGGTGTAAGCTTTTGGTTTGAAGATCCCCTAACTTGCTTCGAGTAACCATGGGATATAAATTAATAGGGGAGTGGCTAGTGTCACTTAAGGCTGGTTATGCACTTGTTGGTTCTACACATTCTGATTATACATCAACTGATATTGCACTTGCTTGTTCACCAACATAAATTTCGCTTGAGACAAGAGGATGCACTTCTTTAGCACGTACCAATCTAGGGAGACCAGTCGTACCATGTGCATGTGAGGGGGACAAAACAGAAAGAGAATAATCACCAGAACCATTAGGCGTATCAGGAACAGGCGCTGCGTCAGTTGTATCATCAGAGCTAGTACTTGCAGTCACGCAATGTGTGGAGCCTGGAGAATGAACAAGGTTAGTATGCTGGTCATGGACAATATTTGAACAGGCACGCTGTTCAAGGACAACATTCGAACTGGTATGTTGTTGATTAAAATCGACTGATGTAGGACTGTACGTGGCTGTCACATTCCCAAGTATGACATACAGAGAGGGGGACTCAAAAGAGGAGGGCTTGAGGTAGCGTAGACATGTATCTTTTACAGAACCTGTAAAAGAAAAGCATGACTCGTCAAACAACACATGGCGAGACACAACGACTTTGCTTTGTGGTGTGAGACATTTATACCCCTTGTGTTGCATACTATAACTCAAAAAAGTGCTGGGTTGTGACCGAAACTCCAACTTGTGACTATAAAATAGGCGAAGGTGTGGAAAACACTGACATCCAAACACACGGAAGAAGGTGTCATATGGCCTGGTCTGAAACAAATATATTAATGAAACTCACATTCCTCTAAATCCTTTTTTTCTTTTCAACCTAAACTCTTAGGGTTTCATTTGTTCAAGATAGTATCATTCGTCGGGTTATCCTCAATATCGATCGTCTGATGTGCGTGATTTGTCGATCGCGGTGGTGGTTCATTGATTGTCGTGTTTCTTTTCTTATTTTTTTCTCTCCGTCGTGGTGAACGTTGGAAGTGTGGCATTTGGAGATGGTGATGTTGATTCCTCCGCGCGATCTGGCCGGTCCTTCGCCAATAAGAGGGTTAACATCATTCTTGATGAGTCTAATTTTTTGATCTGAAAGCAATAGGTACTTCTTACCGTGAGGAGTCACCGTTTTAAAAGATTTTTTACTGGTTCTCGAAAAGCGCCACAGGCTACTATTTGTCAAATTAATGGCTTAGAGGTAGAAAATGAGAAGTATAAGGAGTTTCGTGCTCAGGATAGCGCTCTAATACCATCTTGAACAAATGAGATCCTAGAAAATGAAACCCTAAGAGTTTAAGCTGAAAAGAGAAACGATTTAGAGGAATGTGGGCTTCGCCAATATAATTGGATAAGCCAGGTTCGGGTAACCCAATTTATTTATATAGTCCAAGTCCAACGAGACTCTTAACAGAAAACAGTTATTAATTAACCGATCTGTTAGAGCTCTGGGCTTTAACAACTTTTGATAACCAGGACTAACTGCCTAATCAAATTACAGTTCAAAAAACTCTTAGCCCATATTTTTCATCTTTAAACGTTCAACACCTCGCAACAGATGAAGATAAAATGAGTAAAAAATCCTCAACCTTTTTTGTGCCACCACTAAAAAAATCGCATTATAAGTCTTAATTTTAAATTCTAAATTCTAAATTTTAAACCCTACATTCTAACAAATACACTCTACATTACGGTGACAATCGGGTGGAACCGAAGTTTTCACCCACAGGGAAAGGGACGAGGAAAATTTTATCATCGAAACTAAAATGAGGATGAGGATGAGGTATATTCGAACCATATAGATAACTGAACTATACTCATATAAATTATCGTGGGATCCCTAAATATATTTGCAGGGATTCCAATATTTTACAAAGTTTGATGGTCATAAGGGTATTTTTACCCATTTTCAACAAAAAATTAATCTCTCATAACTTGAGTATGGTCGGCTGTAATAAGTTTAGAAATTTTTCGTTAATTCCATAAAAATAATTAGAAAGCGGTATATACACCGTGTAAACTAATTCAGTCTAGCTTTGTTTAAAATACAATGAGATCGATTTCGATATATATTTAAAAAATATAAGTATTTAAATATTGAAAAGTCATAAAAAATTGGCAATATCATGTTTTTTACAAAAACGTTTTTAACGGCGACTTTGAAAAATCACCAAAAATTATACAAGATAAATCAAGAAGTGGGCCTTATATTTCTATAACTATACGGAAGTCTAGATTCGTTTAAAACAAACAATTCTTGATTTCGAGTTATATATTAGGAGTTATTAATTTTTTAGTGAGTCAAGGTCAGAAGAAAAGACATTAGACTGTTTCCAAAAACAAGAATGACTTTGACTTCAGAAAATTGCTATAAATCGTACTAGTAAAAGAATTGATTAAGATCTCACTTACCAAAAGAACTTGAAGTTTTTGTACTAAAGTTGAGACTACATGTCTTGCATATCTCAATAAAAAAAAGGGCTCATTTATCCACAAATGTAAAAAGCTATATAATTTTTGCAGATGCATTTGCATATGTATTATCAACTTACAACTAAAAGTTTGTGAGATTGATTAGAAAAAGATTCAGATTATGCAATTAGACTATTCGTCTTGCAAAAGTTAGTGAATTTATATTTTAGGCTTTCAAAAATTATATTGTATACAAATTGAAATAATTGATACAAAATATATTGATTATGAACAAAATAGTTTAACAAAATTTTTGATTGGATGTCTTCTTTTAATAGCTAAACTATGAAAACAAAATATTTATATGGTATTTCACATATAGCAGTACTTATACGCATCAAGCCAATGAGTTAATAATAAACCCATTGTAGTTGACTTTCGGTCAGAAACCGTATATTTTTAATTTTATAATTTTTGAATGTGCAATATATAATTGAATTGCTCCACCACACCGCAAAAAATAGGTATATAAAAAGGTTCAAAATATATATTGAGTATGAGTCTCCTTCTATGTTTAAATTCTTAGACATTAATTGGAGAATCATTTACGAGATTATTTTTTCCTTCAACATTAGGGAAGAAAATAATTAGTTGGATAAAAAAGAATGAATTATCATTATCTAGATCCTCATATATGAACCAAAAGTTCATAAAATAATTCATGTCATTATATGTCAACTGCCAGATATATTTACTGACTTAATGAGAATTGTTCGGGCGCAGTCTGGGGACTCTACACAGAAGTTTTTGACGTTCCGAGTCTATTGGCGCAGTCCGTTTCGTCAAATTTAAACTCGATAAGTTTTTTAAGCATTTGACCTTGTGAATTAATTAGAAAACACGAAAAATTAATACATATTTTTGTGAGAATTGTTCGGGCTCGAATACCGAATCGAGAGGGGGTTTGAAGAGCGTATTTAAGAAATTACCAGTAGCGCTTGAGGTTAATACACCTCGAACTCCTAATGTTTCATGAACATCATAAATGTGATTGTTTTGCGTGTTAGTGCCTGCAAAATAGGTAGATGATGAATAAGCATCTTTAGAGATCGACAGTTTCAGACTTGGTAATTATGATATGCATGATGAGTTTGAGAATATTTTGAGACTCATGTGATTTTTAGAGACCGTGTAGGGTTATTGAATATTCGTATAATTATCTGATTGGTTGATTTACATGTTGTGTTGCTTAAGATATGAAATTAGCATGTTCGATGGAAATTATACTTAATGGACCGATAATTGATAATATTCAAATAAATGATCATAAAGTCGAGAATTGATATTAAATGATTAGATGCGTTAAACACAACCCCAACATGCCAAAGTAAATTTTTTTGAGTGACTCGAATGTAATACTTTAGACCCAGATCCAGTTCGAGCTCCAGTCTTTCATAATTCTAATTCCCTTCTGTGATACTTTGCCAATATGCCAAGAACTAACATAGTTATACTTTAATTTAAATCAAACAGTTTACATATTAAAGTAAGGATTAATATTTGATACACTGCCAGTGTAAAAAAAGTTTACACAAGCATGTTTATTTTCAAGTCTAAATTTAAAACCTAAAAATCTAACCCTAAGCCCCAAACCCTAAATTCTAACCCTAATTCTTAAATTCTAAATCATACAACCTAAACCTCTAACCTCTAAACCCTAAACTAAACCCTTAAACCCTTAAATAAACCCGCTTGTGGAAACTTTATTTTCCACCGCCAGTGTATATGTATAGGATATTAATCCTTAAAGTAAATGGCTAATTAATTTTTTTCTTCAAAAAAGACATGACAGGTTTTTCAGGGAAGCGGTTTTTTAGGGATCGGGATGTTACAAAAACATGAATTTTCATGTTGAGATATATTCTGTTTTTAACCTCTTCTCTTTTAATACATTTCATCTTCATGTTCTTGTTCAAAAAAAATCGACACAGAAAGAGTAGTATTCACTTGATTGAGAAAACTTCCCCCCAATAATTACAACAAGATTTGATATGAACCTGCTTCTGGCAGTGAAAAACCCGATTCAGGAAAAATAAAGGCAACTCCAGAAAGAAATTACAAAACTTCCTAATCAGCAAAGCAAAATGAAAACAAAGCGAAAGAATTCCATAGTAAATTTGCAGGTTCAAAGGGCCAGCATTTATCAAGAGAAAATCGGTTGAGTCGAGCTCCGCGTAGCTGAAAAGATAGGCCCTTTCTGAATGTCATCCGCCTTTGTTGAACCTTCCTTTTTCCAAGTGATAAAAAATTATGCACCTTATTTTAGTTTTGATAAATGGACCAACATCAAACCATGTAAGTCATGCCCACCTGCATGAGATGCGAATGCGGCACGCTCAAATTTGCAATACCCCTTCGGCAATTCTTTCTCAAGAAAGCATAGAAGTAATTGATGACTAGTTTCTTGATAAACCAAGATTCTTTTCTAGCCCTAATATCCCCATGGCCAAGAAGATAAACAACTCCAGATTCCTTAGCTTTGCGGATGAATGATAGCTCCCTCTCTAGACCATGCTCTGCATCTGAAATCAGTGGATCTGCAGGCACATCTGCCTTCACCTCCTCTGAACTGCTTGCTTCGGAAATTGGAATATTAGAGCCCCCGAACTCAGCCAAAAGCGGAACAGCAAGCGAGTAAACACTTCCATTAGGACCTATGAGAACTCTTGACAAAGAGGTATCCTCGTAATCTGTGTCTTCATCGCCATCACTTTCCAGCTGTCTTTCCTGAGCTTCTCGACGAATGAACTTTTCAAGACTCTCAATCAGTAACTGCTCAAATGTCTGGTGATTTTCTTTGCGGACATCCTTGTACCCATACCTGAGAAAGTGGTTGGTAGGGAATGAGAATAGGCAGAAGGGTGAAGAAAAATTGAAAGAAAAAAAAAAGTCTACGGAGAGCAGATTAATTTCTTCTTTTTTCACAATGTTATTGCCAGTTTAATTTTGGCAACTCCTAGTCCAGGTGTCTTTTTTCCATTCCAGTTAGTTTACGTGACAAAAATTGCACTTCAAAACTTTAATCTGAAATGATGATAGCTCCAACTAACATGAAAAGGAATTGGATAAGGCAATATAACAAGATTGGAGTTTCCAGCCAGAGCATCATCTTACCTGGCAATGCAGCGAAAGATATGGTAACTTTTGGGGCAGACTCGCCTGAAAAGGAATCTTTCACTCTGAGGCACCATAGGAACAGGGACATACTTTATGCTGACAAAGATGACCATGGAGTGGATAGCAGGGAGTGTGGTTAGAAAATGGCCAAATATTGCCGGTACTCCTTTTACCAGCTCATTATACAGCAAACCAATGCCAGGAGCTCTGATCGTCCCAAGATTGCAACCCAGTTCTCTCATCAAATCCATCGAGAGCTTTTGCTTCACTTCGGTTTCATACTTAAGCTTGCTACCATAGTTCCAGACATACATAATGAGAAACATTATCACAGCAAAAACCAATATTATCCAACTTCCATCTGTCACACTCCATAAAACGGAGGAGAAAAAAGTCAATTCCAAACCAAGGAAAAAGATTACAAAACTTAGCACAATTACGATGTTTATCTGCCATATGAGAAGCATGACAATGGTGACTAAAACTGTGGTCATCATCATGACTCCCAGCTCTGCTATACCTGAGGAAAGAAAATCATAACCAAAACAAAGAGAAAACTTTAGGTAAATTAGGCTGCTTGTTTCAGATATTCCAACGTAAAACTGGTTGCATAAACTTCTTTATATTCCAGAAAGAACTTAGGTGTTGAGTTACATGACACTACAAATTCATTCAAGGATGAATAAAGTTATAGAGAGTTTGTAAACAAGTATATATATATATATATATATATATATATATAAAGAGAGAGAGAGAGAGACTAAGAAATGTTACCATATGCATTTCCAATCTCGTTAATGCTTGAGATAGAGCACACAACGATTAAGCAAATTACCAGCAAAAACCAGTTTATGACCGGGATATAGATCTGACCCATGAACTTTCTAGATGTATGAATGATTTTGAGACGAGGGAAACAACCAAGAGCAGTTGATTGCTTTATGCATGAAAACGTGGCTGTTGTCATAGTTCGGCTGGCAATCAAAGCGGCAATATTAGCTATGAGAAAGATTGGCCAAAACACACCACCTACATGGAGTCCACAAGTTTCTCATTTAGAGGATGGCAAGCAAGATAGTGTTCCAAATCAAAAATAGGAATTCAACGATTCGGTGGTATCATTACCCATTGGTGATAAAACTTACTTGGAATCGAAGAAAAGAAAACCTGCTCAGCACCATTAGGATTATTAATAAGGTAGGCTGCTTGACCCAGATAACCCAACAAGAGGCAAGGCAATACGAGAAAAACAAATGTAAGCTGCAGACAACCATCAGCAAATAAAAAAATAGCAGGAATACTAACAATTTCATCAGTCATTATAATCATATAATGCATAAAATGGTGTACAGAAACCAGAAGATTCGTTAACCATGTTTTCTAGATCCATACCTGTATTGATTGTACAGAAAAATAACAAAGATCTGCAAACATTGCCTCAGACCCTGAAACACAAAACCATCATCAGCATAGGAAAGATCAGATACAATGACCATTAATGCTCAAATTCAACAAAGCTGAATCAAAGGCATAACTTTAACTGAAATGGGATAACACCTTCAAGAATTACATTCCACTGCAGCAAACTAAGCTTGAGGAGAAACAAAAAAAAGTGTTTGGGGCAATTTGAGATTGAAACTTGAACTTAATCAAAACCATTATTGTTTGTATAGCAAGTTTGCGGCTTGCAAGAAAAAGAATGTTGCACTAAACACACTAGGAGATTACATTTAAGAAACAAATGAAATTTTATTAAAATAACTATATTCACCGACCCCGAAATCCAGTAATCTTTTATTAACACGTTACCTGTTGCACATAAGAGACAACCACCAAGTGCATACCAAGCATTAACTGAGTTCCTCTTGAAGTATAAATAGATGTGAACAGGATTAAATGCCCTCAGGACACTGGTATCATACTTAACAAGATTGTAAATTCCAATGCCTGCTAGAGAACAAAACCATAACAACAAAGCAGGGCCTACAGCAAGTCCCACTTTACTTGTTCCAAACTTCTGTACACTGAACAAAATCACAAGAAAGGCAACTGATATCATCACCACTTCATCTGCACATAGAGAAAAGAGAAGAGTTAACCAGAAAATTGGGAATTCACTCGTAATAATATTGCAAAAATCATAAAGGAAAAAATAACTCCAAGATGTAAAGGTAGGCAGGGAAAAGAAAAAGTGAGAGACAAGGAACCCCATAATATGTTGCTTATAGATCCATGCAGAATGTAGGTTTCAGCCCAAAATGTAAACTATAGTCTATAGTCAAGCTAAAGTTAAATCATTGTCACAACTGGCACAAAAACAATTCTAGACCAAGGATCACACAATAAACAAAGACGCCTACATGCTAGTCAACTGCAACACGGTCTGATACTATATGCAAAGAACAAGTAAATTTTAAGAACATGTGAGTTAAATTATGCAAAATATTATTGTCGAACGTGGTAAACTGAGAAACAAAAAGCATCCTCCCTGATAGAATTAGCTGACAAACAGCATAAAATCAATGGTCAGAAAATCAGATCGGAGGTTGAATGATGAGGACTCCAATCCGATGTAAAAGAGATTATATTATTAATACATTATTGTATATTAAATAAGTACTATGGTTTATTAAAAATTGTATTTGGCTTAATGATATGATCTTTACTGAGTGTTCAGATCCAACTACTTCAAATTAATTTTTGAGTAATAAAACAAATATAAAACCAGTTTCAAATTGAATTAATCCAGTTTTTTGTCTCTTCAATTCGATTTTAACCAGTCTGAGGAGAACAGATTAACAGCATGTTATTGAACCAGAAAATAAAGCAAGCAAAGTAATAATGTTCTGTAACATTGATAATAGAAAGGAATCCCAGATTACCTTGTTCAATTGCATCAACTCCAACCTTTAAACCACCAACAGCTGACATCACTACATTGGGTAGAATAAATAAATACAAAAACAAGTTATTACCTAAATGTTAATATGAATCCAGCACAGTTATGCACTACCCAATTGTAGCATGATCATTAGAAAATCAAGAAGAATAGCATATCGAAACCTGACATTGCCGGTGTAACAACCCCATCAGCAATCACCATAGAAGTGCCGGCAAGCACTAATATCAGTAGAATTTTTTTCAGAGTCAATGAAGTCTCTAGTCTCTCCTTTATTTTAAGTGATCTCTCAAGTTCAGCAGATGGCACCTTTAGCCTAAAGCTTGATATGCGGGCATCTGATGGTAGCTGGTTTGGGAGAAGGCTGACCTTAGCGTGTCGGCAAATCAATGAGTACAATGCAAAAGTACCACCTTCAAGGAGCCAATCAGAAAAGTTATGAAGCAACAAGATGGAATATATATTTAACACATGTTTAAAGCCTGCATAAAAGCTCAAATACGGACTTGATTATGAAAATCCATACCTTCACCATCATCATTTGCCCATAGAACCACAAGGACGTATTTGACTAAGGGGATCAAGATTAAGGTGTATAGAACAAGTGATAATGCTCCAATAACATCTTCATTTCCATTTATAGGTGCCTTGCTAAACATCACACTGAAGGTATATAATGGACTTGTTCCAACATCACCAAATACAACTCCAAGTGTCTGGAAGGCAAGTATTATTTTCCTCCCTATACCAAAGTCCTGAGATCAAATTTAAGTTAACATATAAACACGAGCATAAAAACAAACATATGTCAAATAACTTTAATAACAACTTATCCTATTTCCGGTACCGTGGTTGTCATAGATAGTTACAGGAAAGTGTCTCACTTAATCCAACATACAAAACAAGAAACAAGCTTTTTTATTTGCAACAAGAAAAGACAATACTTCAGTAAAATAAAGCTCATCAACAACCCAGAAAGTTGTATAATCATTGTAATGCTACAAAACAGAACTCCTTGCTACAACAGTGCACAAACTTCAGAGTATTCCATAAATTGATATTATATCTAATTCATGACAATTTACCAGCATCTATCATAATCATGTGATGGAATCTAGACTTGTCATACAAGTTTACACATTCAAGTCTAATCGTAATACTTTCCACCAGATACAGTATTGAGATGGAATCTAGAGCTGTTACCAGGAGAGTGATGGTACAACCTCACACTCAAAGTAATGTAACGGTACAAAAAAAAGGTGGAATTCAATAGGTATGTCAAAAGTAACAAAATGAAACATTGAGATTTGAGCTCATCATGTCATGTGTAGCTTTTCTTCATAATAAAACTAAAACAGTATACTCATTCCAAAATAAAGATACAGTTGCCTCGCCAAACTCTATTTATTAATTACATTGAAAACTATACTGAGGTCAGGCTCAAATTCAGAGTAAAGAAAAACTCAGCCTTAGTTCTAATGCAATATCTAGAAAGCTAAAAAGTACACCCACAACTTATCTCAGTCACAATTCCAATCCAAAATGGGCTATAATTTTATTACATTAAATTATTTATATAACTGAGATCATTAAATACTCGTAGGTTTTAATTTTATTCATTAACCTAAACTAAAAGCATAATTCTTTCAGCCAAACATACTAATCGAGCTCAAGTTGCCAAATAAGAAATCAATAGCTTCCTCAACAACCAACCATATTAAAAAATAAAAAGTATTCCTAAATGCCACCAAAGCAAATATCAATTGGATTTTAAAATTTCAAAATTGCAGATAGCTAATAGTTTGATCAGATTCGCATTATAAACTCGTCTCAAATAATCTAAATCAGAAAAGGAAACGACAATGTACCTCGTAATCACTTCTTTGTACACCGGGGACTTCAAGAGCCTCAACATCGAAGGAATCGATACGAGGTCCGGTGCGAATCAAGCGCTGATCAGGAGCATCCTCGTCATCAGAGTCTGCTCCAGCAAGATGCGGTGCGTCGTCATAGTCGTCGTCATCTTCCTCGGAATCGATCTCGGAATCATCTTCGTCTTGGAACACCCAACGAGATTCTAGCGAGTCCATCGAGGATAATCCCGCGCCACTGATCTCTCTCTTCGAAGATGAACTACCGCCGCTGCCGAAGCCGGCCTCCTCCGCCATGAGCAGAAAGGTAAAAAAAAAACAACAGCTCCAGAAAATACAACAATAAAAAAAAAAAAACGAAGGTTTAATGGATAAATGGTGAGGAGTTTTTAGGGTTTCGCATTTTGATTTTTCTTTTTGATTTGATTTCACCTCTCTTTTTTTCTTAAATCTTTTTTTGGCAAAATTTGGGGATCACGCTTGAAGATCACGCTGTGAACGGAAATGGAAAACGCTGAGTTTCAAGCGGGCGTGATTTTTTAACTACTTCCACAGTTCCACACTCCTTTAACCATAAACCAGAAATAAAGGAGTAGGAAGGAACTGAGTTGCACGCGCTTAAGGGGGATATAACTTATAAGCTATTCCTCGCCCTGCCTTTTTCACATACGCGCGGCTTTTTGCGGACAGCTATGAACGAGTTTGGTGTCATCACGTTAAAACAAATAAAAGAAAATAAATAAAATCCTAAATCAATTAGGACCGTAAACGAACAGAATGTTCAGTGAAGCTTTCAGCACAAAAATTGTTTATGTTCATTTATTTATTAAATGAATAAATATAAACAATATTTTTTGTTTGTTTAATTAAATGAACGAACACAAATAAAGGGTTTGTTCGTTTATTTACGTTTGTGAACATTCAGTAAACCGTTCATTTATGTCCGTTTAAATGTATTCACGTATGTAATTTCCATCGAACAACTCACTATCCATTTTATTTTATGATTGATTAAAAAACCCTAAATTAATTTTGCTCTGACTTCTAAGTTCCACCCCAGCTCGAGCACTACCGTCGCACCATTGGGTCGTTAAAGACCAACAGCTAGGTAAGCCGACTCCGTCCTCCTTCTCTCTTTCTTATTCTCTTCTTTTGTGTTCTTTTTTTATTCATTTGTATTCGCTTATCATTTTAACGAACGAACGCGTTTCTTAACGAACGAACATGAACATAACTCTCGTTCGGTTTATTTACAAGCCTAAAATTAAAAAATTATCTCAACCTAATCAAAAAGTAATTAAATCATGTTTAGAAAAACTAAATGATTCTAGGTCACCCAATAATGTGAAGTGATGTCAGTAGGATAGGTTTCATAGGACTTGTCCAACTTCATATCCAATTAGATGGAGATGAGTATAGGTTTCGTGGATGGAGCGGGGATGGAGACAAAAATTAAGTCTATCGTGTGTGGTGAGTAAATGTGAGTATGATTTTATACGGTTGTACCCGTCTCATCTCTACTCGCCTCGCTCTATCCCCACACGTTCCTCCCAATATACATCATTAACATATTTAAAATATAGACATTTAAACAAAAAATAATTTCGATAACACCTTACTTGCATTCATTAATATTCATATCATATTTGAATTTTAGGTAAACTCTTTATTTTTTGGGGCGGGTCAGCGCTTATGTACATCTGAAGCTCTACGTTTAAACTTCGAATAAAGTAATCAAATGGTTAAGTGTTGGGATAAATTTTCCTATTAAAGTATTATGATGAGATTTTGTTATGACAACAGCTTGTTATAATTGTTAATGGCCTGTTGTGATGTCTTATGATGAGATTTTGTCATGGCATTTTAGGTTGAGAACCTTTAGACTTAAGAACTAGCATGGAGTCAACTTTAAGATTAATTGTGATGCCTTGTTACTATACACTATCGGGACTCGTCGATTTTAAGGCTTGAAAAAAGAAGAAAATGAATTGAAAAAAAATAAAATGAAAAAATTGTTAGAGGTGCCTATTTGCCTCTAGTTCAATAAAATTGTCATAATCTCTAAGACACTTAACTTTTATGCTAATTTGGTACGCTCGGCACCCACCGAGTAGGAAAGATAGTTAATTGAGCATGAGTGAATGAAAGTCTTCATAGAATGATTCTACTCAATAGGTCAAGGGATTCGTTGTTTGCTCCATATCTTCAAGCCTAGAAAAGTAATTGTGATGAGCTGAAGCCCTAAAAATAGCTATGGTTTACTAAATAAATTGCATTGGCAGTATGATATTTATTTATGTTATAATAAGCTGGAGCTTTTTGGGAATTTATTTATTAAATTGATCATAACTGGTGAGCACACACATGCACGAGCATTATGGTTAACTTTGGAGAAACATTTCTTGTCGTCCAAAAGTTGATGAGTGATTAATTCTGAGATTGTCACAGTTCGGAGGATGGAATTTGAGTTCTGAAGCATGCCTATTCAGTAATTGCCATGATAAGTTGTTAGTACATATATTGTTTGAGGACGAACAATAATTTGAGTTTGGGAGTGTGACAAGCGAAAAAAGTAATGTTTTTGTACTACTTTATGTCGATTATTGTTTAGATTTAAGCTCATTTTAGTTGCATGTTACATGTTCTTACATAAATTTGTAGTTTTTCGTTTTATGGGCCTTGTTTTGTATTTTTTTTGTTTTTGTGGGGAAACGCTATTGTTTCTGCTTTATTTTTGCAGGATAATTGTCGGACCACTTGCTAAGAGTTGCCACGACAAGTCGAGGTAAAGTCAACTCATTCAAACTCCATCCTAACCAATTCGATTATTCCCAAATCTGAAATGGAAAGTTGTTGCAAATGAGGTGATAAAACAATTATTTTGAATTCCTTTTGAATTATCTCCTCAGCCAAAAATTAGGGGATAAACTATTTTTTTTGAAATTCAGATTGAGCTCTCCTCTTCTATAAAAAAATGATCGCATATTTGAGTAGGAGGGTGAACGAGACGAACAAGATCAACACAAGGTGATCGACTATGAGGAGATTGACCACGATGCAAAGAGGAGATCCAATCTGATCACTCAATTTTATCTTTTCTTCTCTTTAATTATTCTAATGTTTGGGTTTAATATTATGTTGATTCTTCTAAACCAACCATGAACTAATTAAATTGGCTTAGGTTATTGATGCATGTGAACGAATGATTATCTTTAATTTTTAATTTATTTTGATGTTTGTCTAATTTTACTATTTTTAATTGCAATTCGAGTAGTTTAAGGATA
This sequence comes from Hibiscus trionum, assembly GCA_030270665.1. NCBI lineage: Eukaryota > Viridiplantae > Streptophyta > Magnoliopsida > Malvales > Malvaceae > Hibiscus > Hibiscus trionum. The sequence goes on from BSYR01000016.1 coordinate 7,730,063, forward strand.
AATGCTTTTGTGAATTCATTTACATAGGCTCAGGAGAGCTAGGTTCCCGAAACTAAATTGGATATAGGTTTTCATTCAACAAGTGTTAGTGGCAGTTAATTCGCCTTATGGATAAGGAGATAATTTCAACAACTAAAAGGAGTTCACCAAATCGATGAAGATCTCCCACGGTTAACGCAAGGATGTATTGCTAAGGTCTGCTGTTCACCAGTTCTTCTGTTAGGGATAACTAGAAGGCACCGAAGAATATTCCATTCAGTCGGCCTCCTCGATCAACATCACTATTGTTATTCGAATTCACTTAGCTTTCTCTTACTCTAGTTTAATTTTAGTCATTTATTATATTTCACCTTGATCCATCACTATTAATTAATTATTTAAAAGCATTTGCAATAACTTAAAGCAAATGGCCCAAACATATGCAGAATAGAAGTTGTGGTATTATACCCCCAATTACCAAAAAGACCAATATCCATCCTTATCAGGAAGGAAGCTACATGAATGGTGAAAGTAGTCCTTACTTCCTCCCAACCTCAGTTCTTACTTAATAATGTAGTCCAACAAGTAGTCGTTACTCCTTAGTGTCTTGATAAGCACCTGAGTTTGAGCCTTGTCAATAATCAAAGTCGGTAGATGACACGTGAGTACCACTATTGTGAAACTGTTGAAGAAATCCATGTTTATGTTTTGCTTTCTTATTCATTGTAACAACATTGCTTTAACCCGACTTCAAAATTAGATCCAAACAGAAACCACCTAACATTCTCCAAGATCTACCAAATCAACGCTTCAAAAGCTCCCCTCAGTCCATGTCCATATCATTTTCCTTTCCAGTGTTGTCAGCATTCCATAGCTTTATAGTTCGATCATGAGAGACTGTCACAATACATCGCCCGTCTGCAATGCAAAAACAAGTGAATGCTCAGTGTTGTAAAATACCATCACGTGTATTGCTATTCGCTGGATATTTGATCATCAATAGGAAGAGATGTAAACATGCATGTTAGGGAAAGGAAAAGAAAATGAATATAGGGTCTGGGGATTTCCCTCCCCTTACAATTACTAAATTTTGAGTCTTGATAGGTCAGAGGATGGCAGAAAAGAGAAGACGAAATCGTAAACAAAAAAAAATGGAGTCACAAAAACTTCAACTGCTGCGCTCTGCTAATATACAGTCTTAGCTGTATCAATCCACCATTAATATCATAATACATGGTAAGGTGCGAAAATACTTGAAACCAGTGCTCACTGATTGTGTTTAAGAATTTCTGGTGAAGGGGAGGAAGGGGTAATAGCCAGCACTAATACAGATAAATATTTGAAGAAGAGATTCAAGCATTACTTATTTAAAATTCAGAAAGTTACCTCCGCTGATATCTGAAGCAGTGACTTTCGCTTCATGACCCGGTAAGGTTTTGACGGGCTTAAAATCTCTACCAGACCAAACCTGGTAAATCACATACAAAGCTTAGATGGTATATTAAAAAAAACACTTCAAATATGAAGGCAATTGTGTTCAGAAAGGAGGCGAACCTTTGCAGTCATGTCATAAGAAGAAGTGACCAAGTAATATCCCTCTTGAGGCTCAAATTTCACTTGTGATATAAGATTTGAATGGGCTGGTATTATATACAGGGACTTTTTCTTCCTCAAATCCCATATGCGGCAAGTATTATCTTCACCGCCTGTGGCTAAATGATAGCCATTGGGTGAAAAACTAACACCAAGAACCTGGAAAGAGTGGCAAAGATTTGCAGACTTTTAATTATCAAATATATTTCAGGTAATACAAAATATTTCCTTGCTCCTAAAACTTCTATAGATTTATAACAAGGCAATGTCTTTCTACTTGCATAACCAAGCCTTAAAACTTCAAAATAATTGTAGCAACATAGCCTCCAAATTTTGGGAATCCGGTGGAAGATCCGAAAAACTTTCTTTTTGAAGTATGGAGGCCATATGTGATACAATCTAAATTACTATAATTTTCCATGGATAACCAACCCCAAGCCTGTAAGGCATCCATGTGAAACTTATAGTAGACTTATACAGTATACATTTGGTACTTTAGTGAACTATTGCTACTAGAGATGCACAAAATATGCTCCTCCTGCGTGTAGCATTTGGCAACCACGACTGAAAATAAGTGAAAGAACCATGGAACTATTGTGTCTTACCGGCTTCACATGGCCTTCCAAAGCAAGAATACTTTTCCCAGTGCGAAGATCCCAAACACGAGCAAGTGCATCAAGTCCACAGGATGCTACTAAAGATCCGTCTTGGTGGAAGGCAATTCCGTAGACACTCCTACTGTGACCTTCTTGGAGAAGCAACTCCACACCACTGTCTACATCCCACAGTCTCCATGTTTTATCAAAGCTTGCCGTACCAAGGTACTTCCCTGAAGGATGGAAGGCAATACGTGCAAGGCGATCCAAATGGCCCTCAAATGTCTTCAGGACAGATCCATCAGGGCTCCACAACTTTGCTGTTCGGTCAGCAGAAGCAGTTGCTAAAAGATCATGCACAGGAGAAAATGTAACATCAGTTGCACGTTCTGTGTGACCCTTTAAGGCAGAAACCTTGCTTACCCTAGGCATTGACCACAACTTAGCAACTCCACTCAAAGAGCTGCAAAAGGGGGAAACATAGTGGTCTCAAAACCATATATATTATAACCAGCCTAGGAGGATCAAATTTAGCACTCTGAATAACTGGAAATTTGCATGACTTAAACTTGTGTTCACTCCTTTTAATGATGGAAACAAATTGGTAAAGCAAAGTGAAAAACTAAATCCATAAAGACTAAGTCATATTCTTTAATGAAGACAAGAACAAAGATTTAGAAGCAAACCAGGTGGCAAGAAGTTTTCCATCGAGTGAGAAAGAACATCCCGAAAGTGGTCTATCATCTCCAATTTCACTGCAATCAAGAACCAAATCCCCTACCTGCCTAAGAGCCCAATCAATTTCAGCATCCATATCTTCATCTGGATCATCCCTTTTTCTCCGGGCACGTTGAAGACGTGCAGCTGCCTTTACAATAGAGTACTTTGCAATATCAATCCTAGCATCCAAAAGCTCTTTTGGACCATAAGTATAAAAGGGATATGTGATGTCTTCCTCAAAGTCCTCTGCCTTAGAAGAAATTGCAGCCTCTTCCTCCTCGTGAGCTTTCATCAGCTTCTCCAATTGCCCCTCGGAATCCAGCTTCGCCATAATCATTCGTAGCCTTTCCCTCCTTTCCATCTCTCTTTCTCCAAAAAGAGTTATAGGTTCACCAAGCCGGCGAAGTCGAGTACGTACAGCCATGTCATTAGTAGGCACTGCTAGTGCAGCTGCACGTCGTTTCATCAGAAGATCTTGCATTGCCTTTTCTTGCCGCTCTCTAACAAGTCTGCTCTCTTCTGAGATCTCATATTCACCACCAGTAGCTCGCCCATCATCCTCATGGTCAGAGTCCGAATCACCAGTTTTCACCTCACCATTTTGAGACACAGGCCGCTTAAGGACAGGAGGGCGACCTGGGAGAGATGCCAACGTGTTGCCAACCAGTGGTGGAGGAACTGCAGGTATTGCAGCAATAGATGGCACAGCTGCAGGTACTGGAGCTATAGGTGGTACAATTGTAGGTGTGACCACTGGCGGAGCCATAAGCTGAACAAGCTGAATTGAGGTGTTATCAGCTGTGGACACCGCAGTTTCGCCATCAGGAACTGCAATTGAGGTTGATGGACTGTTGTCATCATCAACTTCCATTGAACCTACCCAAGTGCAACTGAAAATTAAAAAACTTTACACGGTACAGAGAAGGGGAAAAAATGTTTTCTCCATCACTTGAAGGCACAGCCAAAAAAGAAAAGCAAGGAAGCACAATATAAAAGTTATGAGTAATTTGAATCTAAACTACTTAAACTAAAAGCATACCTCAAAAAATGTAACTAACAGGCCTTGAGAGTCAAAGATTTGATCGTTTTGAGACCGGTATTTGTTACAATGAAAAGGGTATCTTGTTCGAACTCTTCTCTTGACTGAAAACCAAGCATATGAAAGTTTTTTGAGTCAGACAAATCAACAAACATATGGTGAGGCGAACTGTATCATTGGAAAAGCTATAAAAACATCGGGCGGGAAAAAAGTTGTTTTTGCAGAAAGAGAAAGCCAACATAAATGTAAAGGAAGATTAAAATATCCATTTAGTAAAACAAAATAAACTATGAATAACTAGGTTTCAGCTAAAACAATCAAGCAAAACCGAGTTAAGAAGCAAATAACGAATCAAAAGTTAAACCTAATAAACAGCAGTATTTTAGTACTAATGTCAAAAATCAATGTACAGCGTTATTGCTAGCCATACCTGGGAAGAAAAGTTGCAGGAAATCGGGGAGTGGTTTGGGTGGAGAAGGAAAGTGAAAGGAGGAAAAGTGGTAGATGCGACGGTGGTGAATGAAGAATTTAAGAAAATTGGGAGGTTCAAAACTGCAAAAATGAGTTAAGTAAGAAGAAAGAAGGCAAATAAAAGAAAGACAAACGGTGCCGTTTATGCTAATACTGATTATTTTAAGGTAAGCTACCCTGATGACCATCGAACTTTGGGCGCGGTCATATTTTGACCACCCAACTCGTTAGTCAGATCATTAAACTTTTAAATTGGTCATATTTTGACTATCGCCATTAAAAAACTAACGGCAAAGGTGACATGGCAATTTTGACCATCGTTGTTAAAAAATTAACGGAGGGGGCAATGTGGCCGTTAATAAAAATTTAAATAATTACATATTTGGTATATTAATTACATATTATATCAATTTGATCTTATTTTTAATTTAATTAAATAAAATTAATCAATCAATCAAATGACGACACATATATCAACTATTTGGTGACGGCAGCAACTTGCTCAAAGACATTGTTAGAGTTTAAAGGAGGTACGACACTCATGTATGTGGGCAAGTAAACATCTTGGTAGACTCGACATTCGCCATGCCATTCACAACTCCTTTTTCATTGCTTCCTCGACATTCCCATTCAAATTCTTCAAAGCATACACTGCTCTATTAATAGAAACTACATCACTGATTTGGACAGCCGAGGCCAAGGACGAAGGTATATATAGCCCCTCTTAAAATTTTTGGTATGATAGCATTTTAAGTTTTTTTAATTTAAATATTTATTAAATAAGGTACTTGTCCCGCCCAAGTTTTAGATTCAAAAGTTTAATAAACTCTTGTCTCTTCTAATGCTTGATCTTAGTTTCTAAGGGTGGGCAAAAAACCCGATTACCCGGTCCCGGTCCTGGACCCGGTCGAACCCGGTGAATTTTTACCCGGTATTGGTTCCGGTGGGACCGGGACTGGATCCAAAATTTAGGTCCCGATTGCAACCGGGACCGGGACTGGATCTTGCTTTTTTGGACCCGGTACCCGGTGGGTACCCAATGGGACCGGGACTTGTACCAGGTACCCGGTACTGGTCTGGTACCGAATGGCGTTGAAGAGATTGAAAGCAACTGAAGGCGCTCCTTTATTTCTCTTTATGTATGAATATTATGAGTATGACTCGTTTTAAGACTTCAACCTTCAAGCCTACAATATTCTGACTTTGTTATTTAATATTATTATTGATGGTTAGAATTTTTTTCCCCTGCTGCTCAAATTTTATTAATAATAGACTAATTGACCGGGTACCCGGTATTGTTACCGGTTCCCACTGATACCGAGACCGGTTCCTGAAATCTTAGACCCGGTCTAATCGGGACCGGGACTGGTTCTAATTTTCAGGAATCAGTGGTTACCGGGATCGGGACCAATTCTAGACAAATTAGCCGGGTACCCGGTCTTGCCCACCCCTACTAGTTTCATCTCTGGATGAGGCAAATGTTGTTTTTCAGACTAAGAACCTTCCAATTAGATTTAGATGCAATTCATTTTATGAAATACACTGATCTTTCCTTTTTGTTAAAAGATGTTTCTGCATATAAAAAATGATTAGTAGCATGAGGTGAAATTTATTTAATAATTTTATAAAAAAATATGCATGCTAATTTATGTGTGCAAAACTAATGTTTTGATATAATAATTAAAAAATATTTTGGATAAAATTAAAAAAAATTCAAAACTATTTCTGAGTTCAAACAACTTGAAACTATGTTTATGGGATATTTCAAAAAGGTTTTAAGTGTTTTCAAAGTCAAATTCAACAAAATCATCCAGGCGTTTCGAAACGCCCCTAGGTGTTTTGATACGGTCTTTACAGTGGCAAAACGTTTTGATACAGCCTTGTCTGTTTCGAAACGGGCTTTAATCTGGGTGAGATTTTTGCATAGCGTTTCGATACGGCCACTGCCGTTTCGATACGCCTATGTGGCATTGACCTCAACGGTCATAAACCTGTAATGTCTATTTCCCAACTACCTTTTAAATGCAGGGCGTTTCGATACGGGGACAAGCGTTTCGATATGGCCGTTTCGATACGACCAAGGGCGTTCCGAAACGGGTACTCCATTAGACTACAACGGCTCTTTCTATTTCAAGGGTGTTTCGAAACAGGGTCGGGTATTTTGAAACGGGAAGTTGCAGAACTGCATTTATGGTAGAAAATAAAGTCTACAACGGCTCCAATTCAACCCCAACGGCTAGTAACGGCTACAAACTCAATTAGGAGTATAAAAGGGACTTTCAAGCATCAAGTAACGGTTAATGATTCAATTGTAATACAACATATGATCAAAATGTGTCTTAGTGCTTAATTGTCAATTCCTTGTATAGACAAACACTAGTGAGCCAAAATTGTTATATTTGTTCAAGTGTTTTTAGGATTGAGTGAGAGCTTAATTGTGCAAACAAATACCTATTACAGGGATTTGAGTTTGCTTATTTTTATCTCTTTGTAAAGAGGGTTTGATCAAGGCATTGGGTAGAAAGTTTGATCGGTATTGTAAGGGTTTTCTCCTAAGCCTAGAAAAGGGGACGAATCAATAATGGATTGATTGGAAATCCTTAGTGGGAAGCTAAGGTAGTGGATGTAGACCTTGGTTAGAAGGTTGAACCACTATAAATCATCTTGTCTTTATTCTTTTTAGCTTCCACACATCTATCACCCAAAATTTCACTTCTCCACTACTTGGTGAGCAAGAACGATTGAAGGAATCGAGCACCATAAAATCCAACAATGTGTTAGTTAATGTTTAACTTTTTGTCAATTCAAACATTTTTAATAACGTTTGCAATTATTTTTTTATTTATATGATATAAAATTTAGGAAATACTCATAATCTTATTTGTTACGTTTATTTATTATTAAATAATTAAAAAATATTTTGTTTTCATATATTATTATATAATTTTATTTTTAAATTTAGACAAAATTATTGTCTAGAAAAAAAATCAAATATTCTTACATTTATATACAAAAGGTAGGGGTGAGCGTTCGATCGAGTCGAATAAATTTTTTTTGAGTTATTCGAGTTGATGCGTCATATTTTACAACTCAAACTTTATTTTAAATTTTTACGATTCGAGTTTATGAAATTCGAGTCGAGTCGAGTCAAATTTTTAAGTTCCTATACAAATTTAATTGTAATTATTTATCATGTTATAATACAATTTGAATCTAATTTAAACGACTTTCTCTAATCATATAAGATATGCATGTATATTTTTCATATGCGTCACATATTTGTTCATATTTCTCTAATCATATAAGATATGCATATATATATTTGGTTCTAATTTGAGGAAGTTGACTCGAATTTAAAAATAATCAACTAATTATTAAAATTTTGGAGTTATTCGAATTCTATTTTACAACTCAAACTTTATTTGAAATTTTTTTGAGTCGAATCGAATTTTGCTCACCTCTAACAAAAGGAATTCGTCTACCATCACTTTCTATCTTTTTCATTGTCTCGTTCATGGATTATTGCCACATAACTTTAATTAATTAGGTTTTCTTTTTAACATTATGCCTGTTTATATTTAATAAAATCTAATTTTTATTTTTATTGTACAATGAATATGAAATCTATTAAATTAAAATGTTCCATATATTATATGTTATTTAAAGATAAGTTTTCGTTCTCTAATTTGATAATTTTAAGTTATATAATTTAGTTATATTGTCTTGGTATTATGAGCCAATTATAACTTCCAAAATTTAAAACTACATGAATCGAACCCAACCAATGATCTCATTCTCCAATTTGATAAATTTAAGTTATATAATTTAGTTATAATGTCTTGGTATTATGAGTAAATTAAAATTTTAAAAATTAAACTAGTGGTGTTAGACGTTCGAATATTTGTAATCTCATTTTTTTGTTTAATAGCCCGTTTGGCCCCTAAAGTATACACAAAATATCGAACTGCCCCTTAAAGTGTTTTTTAGACGTTTTACTCCCTAAAGTATATACCGTGACCTCCGTTAACCTCTGAACTAAAAATTGTGACCTCATATGTCCTTTCCGTTAAAAAAAGTTCTCACGGACCAATCAGAACGTGCCACGTGTCACTAATAAACAAAAAAATCAGCTGACTTATCTTAAAGGGGTAAATTGCACGCTAAGTCTATAAAATTTTTATTTTTGTTTAATTTAGTTCTAAAAATCTTTATTTAACCCAAATTGCTTTCTAATTTTTATAAATTAGTCCATTATTTTTAATATGATGATGTTTTTGTTCAATTTAGTCCTCAAAAAAATTATTTAACCCACAATTAACCCCTAATGCTTTATAATTTTTATAAATTAGACCAATATTTTTAATATGATGATATTTTTGTTCAATTTTGTCATCAAAATCTTTATTTAACTCACAATCGATCCCTAATACTTTATAATTTTTATAATTTGGTCCAATATTTTAAATATAATTATATTTTTTGTTCAATTTAGTCCTAAAATCTCTATTTAACCTAAAATTGACCCATATTTCTTTATAATATTAATTTAGTCCAATATTTTAAATATAATCATATTTTTGTTCAAATTAGTCAAAAAATCATTTTTAACCTGAAATTAACCCTAATTTCTATAATTTAGTCTAAAATTTTAAATATTATTATATTTTTGTTCAATTGAACAAAATATGATTATCTTTAAAATATATATTTAACCCGAACTTGACCCTTATTGGACTAAATTCAACAAAATACGATTATATTTAAAATTTTGGAATAAATTATAAAAATTATAAAGAAACATGGTTCAATTTCGGGTTAAATAAAGATTTTAAGGACTAAATTGAACAAAAATATCAGCATATTAAAAATATTGGACTAATTTATAAAAATTACAAAGAAATTAAGGTTAATTTAGGGTTAAATAAAGATATTTTGGACTGAATTGAACAAAAATATAATTATATTTAAAATATTGGACTAAATTATAAAAATCAAAAAAAAAAATTGGGTTAATTTCAAACTAAAGTGGTTTTTGACTAAATTGAACAAAAATATGATTATATTTAAAATATTAGACTAAATTATAAAAATTATAAAGAAATATGAGTCAATTTTGGGTTAAATAGAGATTTTAGTACTAAATTGAACAAAAAATATAATTATATTTAAAATATTAGACTAAATTATAAAATTTATAAAGTAGTAGGGATCAATTGTGAGTTAAATAAATATTTTGATGACAAAATTTAACAAAAATATCAGCATATTAAAAGTATTGGACTAATTTATAAAAAATTATAAAGTAGTAGGGGTTAATTGTGGGTTAAATAAAGTTTTTGAAGACTAAATTGAACAAAAAAATCAGCATATTAAAAACACCGGACTAATTTATAAAAATTAGAAAGCAATTTGGGTCAATTCTGGTTAAATAAAGATTTTTATGACTAAATTGAACAAAAATAAAAATTTTATAGACTTAGCGTGTAATTTACCCCTTTAAAATAAGTTAGCTGATTTTTTTATTAGTGACGTGTGGCACGTTCTGATTGGCCCATGAGATTTTTTTTAACGGAAGGGGCATATGAGGTCACGGTTTTTAGTTCAGGGGCCAACAGAAGTCATAGTATATACTTCAGGAGGCAAAACATCCAAAAAAAAATATTTTAGGGGACAGTTCGATATGTTGTGTATACTTTAAGGGCCAAACGGGACATTAAGCTTTTTTTTTTTCTTGTAATTTTGACTGTTACACTTTTCATCACATTTACCTTTTAAGGAAATTAAGCCTGCAGTGTAGATTGTGATATGCAATCCTCACATATTTTAGCAAACGTCTCTATGATTTAAATGTATTCAACTTGAATCAATTTTCATTCCTTTACTAAAAAAATATAACGAATGAATTGAATCAAATTATATTTCTGGTTTTTTATGCTATAAAAATAAACAATTCGTTAAAATAATTTTAAAATATTAATGAATGGAGAGATTCGGCAAATAGCCCCGATAATGTTGTAGGAATAAAAAAACTCATCATTTGGGGTGAGTTTGAAATCATTTCCTAAACTAGAGACCTTTGTACAAAGCATCAGGAACTCGACAGAAAGTGTTGAAGACTTTGGGGGAAATTATTTCAACTCAGAATTTTTGGTGAAGTGTATACGAGCAAATAATATATAAAATTTGTCATAATTTTCTAACGACTTTTCAAAAGACGCTTTAAAAATATGACAACTTCTAAAAACAACTTTATTTTACGAAATAATTTCAATTTTACTTTAAATAACAAAATTATTTTGCCCACAACATTATCTAATTAATTTTATCGACAGATCCATAAAAGATATGCCGATTTTTAAAAAACATTTCTAGTTCACGAAATAGTTTTAAACCCATCCCAAATGGAGAAACCATTAAACATTTCGTTGCCATTGCCGAAATTATTTGCGGAATTTCTTATTCCGGATATGCACTGTTCCTTTACAGGAACCTTGAGGAAGTTGTGGGTGTCGAGTATTGCTGCTTTATTGTGGTCGATGTGGCTTGCGCGGAACGACTTGGTTTTTAATGATAAGCTTGTCACAGTCGCGGAAATTGGCTTCTTGGTTAAGCTCCGATCATTTTATTGGGTCAAGACCCTCAAGGAGGGGTTGTCGGTTTCCGAGTCTCTCTGGTGGGATTGTCCGAGCTTATATCGCGAAGGGCCTGCTCAGCTTTCGGAGCGGGTGGGAGTGAGTTGGGAGCCCCCTATGGGAAATACAGTGAAGTTTTCGGTGGACGGTTCCGCGCGCGGGAAACCCGGACCAGCGGGCTTTGGAGGGGTTCTGCGTGATGCTCAGAGTCGGATTCTTGCTTTGTTCTCCGGTCCTCTTGGTATTCTTGATTCAAATGTGGCTGAGATTCGGGCGATAGCTTTTGCCATGGAGTTTTTTGTAGAGTCTAGCTGGGCGGATCGTCCTTTAATCGTTGAGTCGGACTCCAGAGTGGCTATTGGGTGGGTGTTGCAGGTGGACCACCGGCCGTGGCGTTTGTGGGAGTATTTTTGTGTAATTGATCGAGCCTGTTTGAGGTTAGGCTCCGTGTGTTTTTCTCATATTTTCAGGGAGGCGAATGGGCTAGCTGATGCGCTAGCAAAGGAGGGGGTGTTTCGTGTCTCTTTGTTCCAGGCTTCGTTATGAATTGTAAGGGGGGTTTGTAGTTTTCTAAAAGTCAACAAGTCGTACTCTTTTCCTCCATTAGGATTAGGGAGGTTTTTAATGAGGCGCTTGTTTGACTTGCGTTGTATATTCTCATCAATATAATATACATCGCTTTGCTGATAAAAAAAATATTTTGATTCTTTATTGATTATTTAAATACTCATTTTATTTAAAAAACCTAAAATATAAGTAAAAGAGTAATTGCAAATTCAATGGATAAAGTGAAAGAAATATGAATGAAGCCAAAAACAGAAGAATCTAAAAGACCCATTCTCTTATCATAATTCCCTTGAAATACAACAACTCAACTCCAAATTTCAATAAGGCAACAAATATTAATTTATTTTTATTTCTATTTTATATATATCCAACGTCTTTTTCTTTGAAATCCCGATCTGTGCAGAGTGCCGAGGAGGTTTGAGGTACCCATCTTTCCTATTTCCCGTCTTCTTTCCCTTTATTTTCTGATTCATTTGTAAAGCAATTACCATTACCTAGGTTTTCCCTTTTTAATTAGTTGGAAAAATAAATTTCGGTTTGATTGCGGATCTATCTGCTTGGCTCTTTAATTCAATTTTCTAGCTTAAGTACGGATCTATTTTCTTTCGTGTGAAATTCATTGTTTAGTTTTTGTTATAGGGATTTAAATTTAATGCTTATTTAAAATCTTGGGTGTGTTATAAATTGTAATTTATATGGCATTTGGGAAGTAATTGTTCACTAAGAGTTGCTGGATGCTTTATTGGTTATGCTAATCATTGGTATTTTAGTCGATATGGATTATCTTCTTTCTAGAGTCACCTTTTGGTTTGTGAGTTCCCCTGGATTTTATATTTTTATTCTGCATTGCAGACCTCATTTATTTCATGGGAATAGGTAAAGTTTCTTTTGTGGTGTGCGTGATTTGCAATTTTTGTTCTAATTACCAATTTCCTATCTTAGCTGCTATTAATTGGGCGGTCGCAACTCGCAAGGAGCTGATATCGGGCATGGCGGATGTCAAAGAGCAAGAACAAGTAGGTGGAACTGTTGCACGGGAGTCTTCGTCTCAAGAGGTCGTGTTCTTATCATGCTTCGCTAAGAAATGTGATTGATTAAAGATTTTAACTTTGCACTGGATTAAAAATAACTTCTCAGGAGTTCTTTAGTTGAGGTGATTTACTAGTTGCTTCTTATGTCTGTTTTAGGAGGAAGCTGTAAAGAAAAAATATGGAGGGATTATGCCCAAGAAACCACCACTCATCTCTAAGGTGATTTGTGCTGAAAATCGTAAAGTTTTTGGTTTCTGGCTTGTGCTGATTCTCATCCAAGTTTTACATTTCGATGTCAGGACCATGAACGTGCCTACTTCGATTCTGCTGATTGGGCACTTGGAAAGGTACTTTAAAGATTCCCTCACCCCCTACCATTCTTAGTTTTCTATTGTAGTTTTTGTTATTTTAGTAGCTTGGTATGCTAATGGAACCAGTTAGGCTGAAGTTTCCAGGTTTTTATTTTATTTTATATGGTTTCGGATGCTAACAGCAAGGTGTTGAGAAGCCCAAAGGACCACTTCAAGCCCTCCGCCCCAAATTGCAGGTATTTATTTATTTATTTTTTGAACAATTTCTACCTAGGGGGAGGGGAAGGGGGAATTTGCTCCTAATCCCTTCTTTGTAATGGATTGACGTTCTTGAACTACATATTATGCACCAAATCGGATGGATAACATATGGTGACTTTTTTCACTTAAATATGTATTTTGAGAAATGTCGTAAATTCCTCTGATTATTAAGAGCAATAGAATAGTTAGTCCTTTGCTAATTCTGCTGGATAGTGCTGCTATTACTTTGTGGTACGCGATTGACATGATGGGATAGGTGTTTCTTTCAACCTAATTAATTTGTATCAGTCCAATGAGTTTTAACTTTTTATAAAGAGCGTCTTCATAGTTTCCGATACAAGATGTATCTATATTCATGTTGCAACTGAACCTTTATGTTGTGCATTTTTGTACTTTTAAACCCTTTCAAGAAAGAGAGAAATGCAAGGGTTTGATATAACCTGTTCATCACAGTTTACCTTTTCTCCCTGTCCAACATTTTTCCAATGTGTGTTTCTAAAATCTATTTTTGATCATTCATTTAGTTGTTCTAACAAATTCTACATTTCTATGAGTTCGTCACTTTCTCTCGGTTATTTAGTACTGTTATGATTATTTCTGCACTTTATCTTCAGCCTACACAACAACAAACACGATATCGGAAATCTCAGTATGCTCCATCAGATGGTGAAGGTATGCCTAATTCTTTTTGTATTCTCTTTTTCTGTGGGAAAAGAATGGTGCTTAGTCAATTCAATTCATCATGCCATTATGTAGATGGAGGGAGTGCTCAACCAGAGGATGGGACTGCGAATGAATGAGAAACTGCCGTCAATCTCCCGATCTTGTGAGAAATATTGATCGTTATTCAAATCCTAGACACATAACGAGTAATTTTCAATTGATCCCGTGAATAAACTCGGTGAAGATGTTCGGGTGTTGGTTAAAGTTCAACAAGTAACAACATTTATGCAGTTGTGAACTGTGGGGACTGAAATGTCTATTGTTCCAATGTTATTTCTGATGTGGAACGTTATTCTTCATTATGAGTAAACAACTTATAAAATGAGCATGTCCTTGTTATACTTGTAAATGTCTGTTGATCATTATTCTCAAAAGTATGGCACAACTTCAGTTTTGAGAAATTGGGGTTAAATAATAAAATTATAAAGTAGTAGGGGTTAATTGTGGGTTAAATAAAGTTCAATGAGTAACACATTGGTTTTTGGTTTGTGGATGATATGTTATGTTTTTGTTTGGAACTGATTTGGATTCAGTTTTGAGAAATTGGGTTTTTTTTTCTCTATAGTAAAGGATCGATGAGAATTTTTAGTTTTTATTATGATGATCATCAGAGTGTGGTTTTTGCTGCTTGGATGAATCTGATATTAAACTGTATTCATACTTCGATGATGGTTTACACTTAGTTTTTGAATTTATGAGCATGCAATTTTGCTATGGTGACGCCGGAGATAAAGAAGTCGAAGAAAGGTGACGCCGGAGACGAAGATGTAGATAACGGGGATGAAATGCCAATGAGCAGTTTTTCACCAGTGGAGATGTGGTTCAACGGTGAAGAGGAGAGGGAAGAAGAACAGGGGAAGGGGGAGGGATGGTTTGATGGGGAAGAAGATGGGTTTAAGTGATTTAATTAATTTAATTTATTTTTTATTATTTTTAATATCAGAAAATCTAAAAACATGCCACGTGTCCTTTAACGGAAAATTTTAACGTCCGTCACGCCTAAAACTTAAAATGGGTTACGGAATGAAACGTTAGGCACCTAAGTGGCCCGAAACAAACGTTAGACACCTAACTGAAAAAAAAGATATAGTTTGGACACCTATCTGACGTTTAAGCCTTTAAAGTAAGGACGTGTTTGTATTTTCTACCAAATTGAATTGTGATATTAAATTCAACCAGAATTTTAATAAGTACCAGTACTTAAAAGGACAAATAAGGATGTTAATTGGGTGGGTGCGGAGGGTGCTCTCTTTGCACTCATCCACCCAAAATTTTTCATAATATAATGTCTCGCGATTCGTTGTGGGTTCAAAATTCAAAATCATCTATGTCTCACGACCCATAAGATTAAAATTATCTATGTTTCACCACCCACATGAGTCTTGAGACCCACTTAATCCCCGCTATACTCATCCCATGATCTACTTCATATAATATATTTATAAGTATTAGTTAAATAAATATGATATAAATGAATCCTATAGAGAGAGATAACTAAAGGAGAATAGGGCAGTATGGGATAAAGTATGAGCTTGCGAGTTGCGACGTGGACTAATGATCAGTAATTTTAAGATTTCATGTAAAAGAGATTAAGTGGGAAATTAGATGAGTTAGACCTAAATGTCCGTTAAAAATTAAGTGGACTGATGACTAGTTTATTAAATGTTTATTTTTAAAAATACTTATTATATATACCAAATGAGTGAGGCTGATGCGGGACGAGCATAAATGATACGGGGTACAAGGTCATACTCACGTTTGTCTCGTCTCCATTGTAAGTCTAATTTTTATTCTCATCTCTATCCTACTACCTGCGGATCTTGTACTCATCTTGGTCTAATAAGTGCATACTGGAGTGAATTCCTGTGAAACTCACCCCACTAACATCCCTAGGCGCGCATATATGTTTGTTAACAATACCTATTTTGTAATGAACATACATGTTTTGTATAAATAACAATTTAAGACATGCAATTGGGGTGATAATGAGCTTGACCGGCTCGCGAGTTATTCGGGTTCGGCTCGGTCAAAGCTCGCTCGAGTGAGCTTGACTCGGGCTCGGTTTGAGACCTTAACAAGCCGAGCCGAATCGACCCAAGCTCAGCTCGAAAAGCTCGTGAACAAGCTCGGAATAATTATATATGTATATATGTGTGCACTAAATGTAATCTGTTTAGCAAAAGATACAACAATTAAGAAAAAGTCACTTTTAAATTACAGTTGTAATTATTTAAATTCACTTCTAATAATTTTTAGATTGTTTTCTAACACTTATATTAGTAGATTACTAAAATTAAATGACTAAATTGAATTAAAGTAAACTTTACACTATAAATTAAGAAAATATCAAAGACTAAAATAATAAAACTGAAAAGTAACATGGCTAAAATGAGTATTTACCTATCCCTATAAAGCTTGAGGGGGAGAAACAGCTTTACAATATACACCAATATCCCACATCTTTAACATACATAAAGCAAGGAGAGCAAGCAGCCTATAAATAAGTGATTAAACTTAAAACAATAAATTAATTTACTCTTGGCCTTTCAGCTGAGATCAAGTAAACATGGTCTTTTTGTGCCCACGAGTTTTTAGTTGAGATAGCTTTAAATTTGAGTTTTTAAGGTTCAGGTTACTTTAATGATCCTTGAGCTTAGAATGGTTTATTTTGAGCTGAGCTTGAGCCTAAAATTTTGAGCTTGGTGAGCCTGAGCCAAGCCTAATAATATTATTTTAGAGTCTGGTCAAGCAAGCTCGGGCTCGGCTCGTTAGCACCCATAAATGCAATATGTTAATATTAAATGAAATAGAATACTTTAAATTATGATTTAAAAGACTTTTAATTAAATAAAGGGTAAACAATACCATTGGTCACTAAACTATTTTTTATTTTTTATTTTGGTCATTAAACTATTTTTTAACAAAAAGTCACTAATGTTACGTTTCATTATTGTTTTGGTTACACGCCATTAAAAAAACAGTGATGATTATATAAATTTTTAACATTTTTTAATCTTTTCTCTCTTCCACACATTATTTTTGTTTGATTGTATTTGATTAAGTGGTGGCTCGTGTCACCGCCTGTTAAATGAATAAAGGCAAAGGAAAATCGAGAAATAGAATTTTGCATTCCCCTTGCATGATGAGTACGGGCCCTTACCAACTGAGCTAGATCTAAATTCTGATTTATTTTTATTAAAATATATATTTAAGGTATATTAAGTTACTATCAACACAAATAAAACATTAAAGGTAAGGGAGAGATTCAAACAAACATTTCTTGGATAAAGATTCAAATATTTTAACCACTAATTTAAAATTATTTAAACATTATAACCTTATAATTTAAATCTGAATAATTACTTTTAAATAATTTAAAATTTAATTTCTATAGTAAATAAATATTATTTTAAATAATTATCTCTATATAAATTTTAAATGATTTAAATTTAAAATTAAGATCTAAAAATTAATTTATAAATATTTAAAATTTACTATATATAATAAATAAATATTATTTTAAAGTTATTTAGAATTAATATTTATTCATTATAGACTGTAAATTTTAAAATATTATAAAATGATTATTTAGATCCAAATTTTAAATTTATATTTTTATTATAAATGGATATTATTAATTTAATTTTTAAAAATAATTTAATATTAATTTTATAAAAATAAATAAATGATTATTTAATTTATTTTTAACTTTAATTTTTATTTTGTGTTGTTGGTAACTTAGTATACCTTAAATACATGTTTTAGTGTAAATATATAAAATTTTAGATCTAACTTAGTTTCTAAGTAATTAGTTTTATTATGCAAGCGGGTGAGGGTTCAAGTCCCGCCAATGACAAAACACTCTATTTTCATTTGCTAGCAAAATTAATGGTTGATTATCAAAATGATAATAAAACGTAATATTAGTGATGTTTTTGCCAAAAAAAAATAGTTTGATTACTAAAATAAAAATTAAAAATAGTTTAATGACCAATAATGTTATTTTTTCCTTAAATAAATACATATGCAATACGTACAAAATTAAAATAGAATGAAATAGTTTAATTTGTAAGCTTAGATTGATTGACATTATAACTTTTGCAACAAAGATGAGTACGTGACTTTCGGTGCACTTAAAGATGTATTATCCTATGATATGAGAGTTTGAGGGTGTAAATAGTTTAGAAATTGTATAAAATTGTAATTCATAATTGTTTTAAATTAATAAATAAATATGCATGCAATAACTGCTTCAATTGTGAGAAATTATATAATTAATAGTTTTATTCCAGGTGTGCGAGTTTTACTAATTATTAAAAATAACAGATATTATTACTAGACCACATTAAGAATATTAAAAAATATATTAAAGGATAAACACTAATACAATAATATGAATGGTACTATACGGGTGGTCACCCAACTATCACATGTTTTCTATTTTGGTCACTCAATTAATTTTTTCGTTAAAATCGTCACTAACGTTTTGTTATCATTTTGGTCACCGGCCGTTAAAAAATTAACGGAGATCGTGATGTGTCCTGGGATAATAATACTTTTAGTCCTAAAACTTGTACATTCTATTAATTAGGTCTTTATTCAAAACAACTCATCAATTAAATGGGTCAAACCCTAAAATTTTCATTTTCTTTCTTCTCCATTACTCTCAATGAAGTTACCTGACGTAGTATTAAACGAAATATACCCATTATGAATGCCATTACTTGGGTGTGCCGGAAACGAAATGTTAACAAAACCTGAACATGCAATGGTACCCATTAGATAGCCCAAGACTTTGAGCCTTTGTGAGTGGCTTAATTAGATGTGAGCCAGACCCGTTTAATTGTGAGCCCAGATCTAGGTGAGAGCCTGAACATTAGTGGTTCAAACAAAATCGGTTCTGATTCGTGAAATCGAATGAAACCAGTGAACCGGACCAAACTTTGAACCGAACCAGTTTAGCAGGCAGAACTGGCAGAACTTGTCAAGTCGGTTTGACCCGTCAGTTAACTGTTGACCAGATCTGACCCGTTGACTAGACTCGACCCGTTGACTCCATGACATCAACGTTGACCTTACGTCAGCGTTGACCGTTGATCTTTCACATAGTTGACTTTTGACCGTTAATTTTGACTAAATTTAACTTTTTTTCGGACAACCTTTACATCGGCGTCCAAAATCGTTGTCCGTTTTGTCTAATTCGATCCCGAAAGTCTTGTTTTGCTATTTACAAGTTATTGTACTTGGTAAGTTCAAGTGAGTTGAATATTGGTTTGATCCGAATTATTCTCATATTCATGTGTTTACCTCTCTAAGGCTGACGAATTACTTCATACTGTTCAATTTGACCGCACGTCCTTCGAGGTCCACACGTGAGTATACCTTCAAATTGGTTCATATGTTTTTAGTGTTGGCTTAGTGATTGAAATATTTACTACTTGAGAGTTATCATCGTAGGTTCCAATTTAACTAGACTTGAGCGCGAGATTCGCCCTTCTCGACTTGAGAATGACTATTGTTTGCCTAAAGTGTGTTTCTTACTGTGCTATATATTTGTAAAATGATATTTTATACTTGTTTGATTTATTATCTGATTGTAATTTGAGAATGTTTTGAAACATCATCCATGACATACTAAATTGTGACTTTAAATCAAGTAGCAGATTTTCGGAAATGAGAAACTCGTAAGAGTTCAGAAATGAAATCATAATTGTGTTCGAAAAAAAGTGAGGAAAACTTTCACTCTAGTGAGAGAAACCTCCACTATGTATAAGAATATCAGTTGGGTATTGAGTTGTGCATCAGACATCGTAACATTATAATCAAGATTTAATGTGTTTTCAAAAGATTTTATCAGAAAAATAAAAATATTATTTTGTTTGTGTTTGCTTGCACTTTAGAAACACATTAAGTTCTATAGCTTATACCTCATAGTTTTTCCTTCAGATATTCAAATTCTCTTAGACGACTTGGTATTTCGAGCATCTTATTTTTATTCAGATATTTTATCATTCAGTATGAACATTTTTTTAATTATTTCAGGCTATTATTTTGACAATATTTGGAGATATTATATAATCTGAACAATGAGATTTTTATAATTTGGGATTATTTTATAGCATATGCTTTTAGTTATTTTTTTAAATTATAGAATTATTTTTATTACACTGTGTTTTATAATAAATGATGTATTTTACGTTTTGAACCTAAAAATTATTTCGTGAGAGACAAGTTTTCAAACGCGACTTCTTAGATTCAATCCATTTCTTCTGGGCCAAATTTAGGGGTTACATGATTTGTAAAAAAAACTAAATTATTCATTTTTAAAATTATTCTTAATAATAATAATAATAATAATAATAATAATAATAATAATATTCTCCAAAAACACAAAAGTCCCAGACCTACCTACTCAAATTTAAACATTTTAGCCACATTCCTAAACTTTCAAATAAACAAAACCCAACATCCGAGTAAATTCCACATTCTTAGGCTTGTTCAACAAGGCCAAAACTCCGCCCTTTTCACCTTTGAAATGCTCTCCAGCACTCCCACCGGCGATATGTGCCCCATCACCGTCACCTTCTTGCTCTCTAACTCTATACTGAATGATGTAACTCCTGCTCTTTTTTTTTTTTTACCAAAACAAAACCCCAATCATTTAGCAAGAAAGAAAAGAAATCGTTTCATATAATGACATAGTATTAAATTGCGGTCGTGGTTGCATTGTGATTTTTCTCTAAAATATAATCATAATTCTAGATGCGCAGTGTCGCGGAGACCTCCAAAATCGTTAGGATGCGGCCGTTACACTGCATTGCGACCGTAATTTAATAGCTACCAAATAACTGAAATCAGTTGAGGAAGATTTAAATAAGTAGCATCGATTCGTATATCGGTACCTTCCATTCTGGATAAATGTTTCTTCACTCTTCCGGCACAACCTTGACAGTGAAGAGCCACCCGCATTACAACCACCTGCAATTGCTCATGGGATTAGATAGAAAATGAAGTGTCACACATGGAAGTTTAAGATGTTGAAAAATGGCATAATCCAAGTCTGACCTGGAAAACATGATCCGATGAAGCTAGTTGAACTGGTTTCGGGAGGGACATTGGCTTCTGTTCTTGATCTTGTGTCTTTCTACGAGACTCAACGAGCCTAGAGTAGCTGGAATCGTTGAGTAATCTGGTATCATCTGAACGGATTCTGTCAAACTTTCTAGGCATTACTACCGAGCGAGGATCAGCTGCCATGCACATGGCATTTACCGCCGTGGTTTGGCACATGAAACCTTTCATCTTACCTTTCTTCATCTTCTAAACAGCAAAGAGGAGCGTGCTGCTTTGGAAGTAAAGAGTAAAGACTATTCTCACAATGATGATGTTGTGATTGCCATCAGGGACGGACCCAGGACTTTAGGTTAGGAGGGGCGAACCTATAAATTTTTAGGGGGGCGAACTTATAAAAGTTTAGGGGGGGGCAAAAATAAATTTTTAATAGAAAATACATAGAAAAATTCTAAAATTTTTCTAAATCATATATAATTTTCAAAAATTTAGAGGGGGGCGGTTGCCCCCCAGCACCCCTCGGTCCATCCCTGATTGCCATCTACAATTTCATATTCCATTCGTTGAGGAATCAATATAAGGGTCGTTTTTCGATAAAAAGACCCAAATTGTAAGGTAATAAAGAGTGGTGGCAAAAGTAGAACAGATGGAATAAGAGGGAAAGTTTCAGTTAAAGTGGCAGAAAATGAGGGGTACAATAAATGAGATTAGCAAGGTAAGAGATACAGTGGCAGAGGTGGAAACAACCAACATTTCAGACATTGTTTCTTCTCTGGTTAATGCTCTCTTTCTTACGGTAGTTGCCAGTTGTGGATGGAAATCCTCCGTACTTTTTCGGTGCCTGTTATTTATACTCTCACGTTTAAAATTAGGTTTAGGGTTTAAAAATTTTGGTTAAAATTTATAGTTAGGGTTTAAAAAATTTAGGGTAAGTATATTTTTTTAGGGTATATAATGTAGGGTTCAAGATTTAAAATTTAATGTTACACTTGAAATTTAATTTTATAGTGCTCAAGTGTAAATAGGGTTCAAGATACGTGTCTTAAGTTTTGTTTCATATGACCATGGCTTTTAATTCTTGGAATTGACCTGCCAATGCTGTGTTTCTCAAAACCAAAAACTCGTGTAAATGTCTCTGTCTACCGGCATCAAGCAGTAGATAGAGGCAAAATATTTACTGTAACGCCACTTTTGTTCGTCTGCATTCTTAAACGTCTTGTGATAACGAATAAAAACTAGGATTCATTTGAAAAATTCGATTTTGAATTTGAAAACGATTGGTCATTTGGGTTAGGTAAATCATATATCAAAAGATAATTAGAGTGAAATGAAGTTCGAGAGTTGATTACATGTGGAGAAACATTAACATCTACAACGCCCTAAAATTAGTACCTAGCTAGTTTTATTTAATTTAAAATTCGTTATGAATGTGAGTTCATTTTAAGGGTCTCATTATTTCGAGGAATAAACTAAGATCACCAACAATTCCTCTGGTACTAACCGAGTTCACCCCCTAATAATGAAACACCACATTATCGATATATATATATATAACTAATAACGATAATGATACTAAACATGGGGGAGGGGGCTAAAATGCATGAATGCATAATCAAAAGACAAATTAAAGCTTGAAAAGTAAATAAATAACGCATAAAAAGGACCAAATTAAAAGCAATACAAATTAAGGTTGTAGAATCTAAATGAAGCGGAAAATTTAAAAAATATATAAAAATTAACGAAATTGCATCAAATAAAATTAGAAGGGATTGAAACGGTAATTAACCCAGACCATGGAAAACACGTGCCATCCTCTAGGGCGAGTCAATGTGTTGTCGTAGTACTAAAATTTAAAGAAACAAAAATTAAAGGGAAATGATTGAAATAAATGCGAAAACAAAAAAATAGAGAAAATAAATGACGGGAAAAATAAGCAAAGGGATGTTCAGGGACTAAAAGGGCGAATATCCCCTGAACAAAAACACGGATCTTTTACCCGGGTCGGGTCACTGCACGGATCAAAGGGGCTGCCAAACGACGTAGTTTCTAGAAGCATATATAAATATAAAAAAATATGGAAAAAATAAAGGCAAAGCCCCATTTCATTTCATTGCAATCAGAATACAAAACAAAGCGAGAAATTCTCTTTGAACCCTTCTCTCTCGATTATCCGAACAAATATAAAATCACACTTCCCAAGGTATTTCATATTCCTTATCTAAACCTTCAAAATGCACCTATCCATGGAAATAGCTAATTGATTCATCTGTCAGCTGTGAAACCAGTAATCTAATGACAATGTCTCCAATGATTTTTTTTTTTATCAAAAGGTAACAGACTTCGAATTAAAATAAAAGGGGCTCAACCTCATACACATAGAGTACATGAAACATAGAGATAATATCAGACATAAACCAAGAGGCAATCAAATGGCAGTACACAGTATACATGCAATGTCGAGCAATGCAGAGGGAATACAACATAGTGGAGGCAAAGAGCCTATCCAAGACCAGGGCACGCAGGCTCGCAGGGGAAAACCGGCGCCAATCAAGGCAAAGGAAAAATCCACCACAAGACGACCACGAATCAGAAAGGGCGTAAACGTAATTCCTGTTCATTTGGGAGAGCTCCGTCCGGAGGCAGGCTCCCAATTCCGTAATAGAATTGGGCCTTGTCACCAAAATCGCAGGAGAACGAAACCCTATCTGACCTGGTTTCACAATCTGGTCACCTAAACTTAAATCCGACATACTTAACAAAGGAACATGAACATCCACACATCTCTTCCACAACGATCGAATCTCAAGCGGGGAATTTGAGCCTCCTGGATCCCATCCAAAGCTACATACCTTCAAAACTCGGGCCTCATCATACATCCAAGCCCCAACAAAAATCCTTCTCCCATGATAAAGACGGATCCAATAAAGGGAAATTGGGCATCTCCACCCCTGGGCCCGCTTCAAGGCCCACGTATAATTGAGAGCAAAAGAAGAAACAATTTTCATAGTACAAGTCCCGGCTCTCTCATTGAAAGAAGTGGGCCCCACCAGATCCTAAAGAGGATCCCATTCAGCGTAAACCGGCACCCAAGAAAGCGACTGGTCCTCCAAAATCATGGGGCACGTCAGCCGAGGTTCTAGGATTTCGAGCAAAGGATTGGACCGGTTTGCCTTCGAGCCGGCGGTTCTCCAGAACTGGTGGAGGCTTTGTCTTCGAGCCGGCGGCTTCCCAGAACCGCTGGAGCTTCCCTGCGTCGCCGCCACGATCCTGTCCGTCCAAGCACTAGGGGACTCTCGAAGAAGGGAGATCCAAGACTGAGGTGAGAGCCTGAGTCGTGAGATCTTGACACCCATAGTCGGGAGCCGCCACTTACCAGCGCCACCGCCACTCAGACCGGGACTGCTGCAAAGGGTGATTCGCAGGGGCGGAACGAAGCCTGTCCAAGGCCTGCTCGACGCTGCCCACGTCACTTACCAAGGAAAACCATCTCCTGAGACCTGGACCAAGCCTCTAGTCGGCGTCGTCCACCACACCTCCAGCGACCGACAAAATCTGG
Source organism: Hibiscus trionum (assembly GCA_030270665.1). NCBI lineage: Eukaryota > Viridiplantae > Streptophyta > Magnoliopsida > Malvales > Malvaceae > Hibiscus > Hibiscus trionum. Next base: position 7,754,613 of record BSYR01000016.1, read on the forward strand.
AAGGGGGAAACCACTTTCGTGAGGCTTCGAACGAGAACTCCGGAGCGGACGGATCACATCGCCCACTGAGGGTCGAGGGCTTCAGAAAACGGTGAGGCTTGGAAGGCGCGCGTGGCGCGTTCAAAGTTCCCTTCATGGGTATCTACTCTAACAAGAGATAGGACTTGAGGCGGCAACTAATAGGGAGGAAAATAAAGAATTTTGCGGGACACAAACCCTGGATTCATATATTTTGGTGACTCCGGAGTTAGAAACAGTTGAAATTAGATTACGACATCCATAGCCCTTTAACCCCCCCCAAAAAAAACCTAGATTTTATCGGTTTTTCTAGTTTAGGGTTTAATGGCCAAGCAAGTGAAATCTGTGGGTGAGATAGATAGGATCAGTAGTTTGCCCGATCATATTCTTTATCACATTCTGTCCTTCCTCCCTACTAAAGATGCAGTTCGAACCTCTGTTGTTTCACCCAGGTGGAGATATCTCTTTGCTTCAGAAAGCGGACAGATCACATCGCCCACTGAGGGTCGAGGGCTTCAGAAAACGGTGAGGCTTGGAAGGCGCGTGTGGCGCGTTCAAAGTTCCCTTCATGGGTATCTACTCTAACAAGAGATAGGACTTGAGGCGGAAACTAATAGGGAGGAAAATACAGAATTTTGCGGGACACAAACCCTAGATTCATATATTTTGGTGACTCCAGAGTTAAAAACAGTTGAAATTAGATTACGACATCCATAGCCCTTTAAACCCCAAAAAATCCTAGATTTTGTCGATTTTTCTAGTTTAGGGTTTAATGGCCAAGCAAGTGAAATTTGTGGGTCAGTTAGATAGGATCAGTAGTTTGCCCGATTATATTCTTTGTCACATTCTGTCCTTCCTCCCCACTAAAGATGCAGTTCGAACCTCTGTTGTTTCACCCTAGTGGAGATATCTCTTTGCTTCAGAAAGCGGATGGATCACATCGCCCACTGAGGGTCGAGGGCTTCAGAAAACGGTGAGGCTTGGAAGGCGGGGGTGGCACGTTCAAAGTTCCCTTCATGGGTATCTACTCTAACAAGAGATAGGACTTGAGGCGGAAACTAATAGGGAGGAAAATACAGAATTTTGCGGGACACAAACCCTGGATTCATATATTTTGGTGACTCCGGGGTTAGAAACAGTTGAAATTAGATTACGACATCCATAGCCCTTTAAACCCCCAAAAAATCCTAGATTTTGTCGGTTTTTCTAGTTTAGGGTTTAATGGCCAAGCAAGTGAAATCCGTGGGTGAGTTAGATAGGATCAGTAGTTTGCCCGATCATATTCTTTGTCACATTCTGTCCTTCCTCCCCACTAAAGATGCAGTTCGAACCTCTGTTGTTTCACACAGGTGAAGATATCTCTTTGCTTCTATGCCTACCCTTGACTTTCAATATTGCTTATCTAAAACTTACCCCAGACCTGTTGCTGAAAATTTCAAGAACTTTGTTGATAGACTATTGTTTTTTCCAATCCTGTAACTGACAATGTCTCCAATGATTGTGTTATGTTGGGAAAATGTGATAAATCAGTAATTTTGAGCCGTAACTTTTATGATAAAGATGAAGATTCGAATGATGAATTAATTGGTTCATATTCTACTCATGAGACCTTTACAACGATATCTCATATGCTCAAAACGGTTGAGTGATGAATGAGAAATTGATGTTCAAAGTAATGTATTTGTGAATTGTGTAAAGAAAAATAAAAATCATTACCTCATATTGGTAGGATAACAAGCATGGAAAATGTTTAAATACATCAACCCACTTGCTCATTATTAAATGACTTGGATGAAAAATGTGTCTCACGCGCAAGAATATGTTGGCGCAAATTGAAGCTTACCTATCCGGGTTGGGCCGCGCACCTGCATGATGTTGGTAACGCAAATGTTTGGATAGGTCAGTCTCTTTGTAGTAAACTCGCTGATATTTTACTCACTTCAAAATATTTTGATTTCCATGTTTTTCCTCGTCCACTCCCCTATAAATATCGTGCCATTCTTCAGTTCAATATACAACTCAAAAACATTTTCTTCTCTTCTAGTATTTTTAGTGATAGCCAAAGTCAAGAGCATAGTTCGTGATCTCTATAGCTTGTGCTACTGTTGAAGATCATTGTGTTATTGTATCCTGAAAGACCAACAACTGACAAACTTAAATACTCTAGAGTAGTCAAAATTTATCTTAAGAAAATTACGTAGTTGCATGTCTCAACAAATTTACTATGATTTTTCATTTTCTTTAAGAAAATTGCTATTTGCAACATGGTATTGCTAGATTTATGTGTACTGGCCTGCTGCATATTTAGCCACTTTAGCTGTTTGAATTTTGTTCATGGGCCTTTATCAAAGGGCCATCTAAAGTTAAGTTAAAGCATGATGCCTGCAATGATAATATTATAGGTAAATTACATAAATGACTACCTTACTATTGATAAGATTGTGATTTGATCACTATACATTTTTTCGAAGTAATTAAATCACTATACTATTAAAATGGACTCAGTGTGACCACATGCCGTTAAAACCTAACGGAGGAGTGACGTGACAGTTAGTAAAAATTGGTATAATTATACATTTGGTTCTCATTACTTATACAACTCAAAAACTTTTTCTTCTCTTCTAGTATTTTCAGTGATAGGCAAAGTCAATAGCATAGTTTGTGATCTCTATAGCTCGTGCTACTGTTGAAGATCATTATGTTATTATATCTGAGAGACTAATAACCGATAAACTCAAGTACTCCAGAATAGTCGAAATCTATCTTAAGAAAATTGCGTAGCTGCATGTCTCAACAAATTTATTATGATTTTTTTTCATTTTCTTTAAGAAAATTGCTATTTTCAATATGTTATTGCTAGATTTATGTGTACTGGCCTGCTGCATATTTAACCACTTCGGCGGTTTGAATTTTGTTCATGGGCCTTTAATAAAGGGCTATCTACAGTTAAGTTAAAGCATGATGCCTTGCAATGATAATATTATGGGTAAATTACATAAATGACCACTTTATTGTTGATAAAATTTTGATTTGATCATCTTACATTTTTTCGAAGTAATTAGACCACCATACTATTAAAATAGACTCAATGTGATCACCTGTCGTTAAAACCTAACGGAGGAGTGACGTGACTGTTAATAAAAATTGGTATAATTATACATTTGGTTATTTAGGTGGTGACAGTCATCACCTTATTGGAGTAATTTAGTTATTTGTTTTTGATTTATTGGAGGAAAAAAATAAAAGCAAGGAACATTTTGCTCCTGGTGGGATTTGAATCTAAGTTGCCAAGGGTGGGGTGATGCGTGTTTACCACTAGGCCAAATGGATATTTCTGTTATATAGTACAAAACTTAATATATATCTTAGTTTGTTGCTCATGCCAAGAAAAAAGAAATAAATATCAATTAAGGGGATCGGACATGACACTTTTGGGATGCGTAAAAATATCTAAACCACTGAAATAAATCTAATTTAAATTATGTTTGTGAGTTTAGATTCATTAAATATAATTTTAATATAATTTTAAAATTTTTATTATGTTCATTAAATTATAAATTTATATCAATTTATTTAAATTATGTTCGTGAGTTTAGATTCGTTAAATAAATTTTAAATTTTTTAATATAATCATAAAAATATATCAATTCATTTAAATTATGTTTGTGAGTTTAGATTCGTTAAATAAATTTTTAATATAATTTTTTATTTTTTATTTCTTAATATAATAATTTAATTAAAATTAAAACTTTTAATAATTTAATTATTAGATTTATTTCAGTGGTGTAGATGTTTTTATGCATCCCAAAAGTGTCATGTTCGAGTCTCTTTAATTTATATTTATTTCTTTTTTTTCCTGTCTTGAGCAACAAACTAAGATATATACTAGGTTTTGTACTATATATCATAAAAATGCACCTGGCATAGTGGTAAACATGCATTACTCCGCCCAGGGCAACCCAGATTCGAATCCCACTAGGAGTAGGATGCTCTTTGCTTTTATTTTCTTAAATTAATTTATTAAATCAAATATAAATAACTAAATTCCTTCAATAAGGTGGTGGCACGTGTCACCACCTAATTAAATAATTAATTTATTTTATTAAATTGAAATTAGGACCAAAATGATAGAGTGTATAAGTAACGAGGACCAAATGTATAATTATACAAATTTTTACTAACTGTCACGCCACTCCCTTCGTTAGGTTTTAACGGCAGGTGGTCACATTGAGTCCATTTTAATAGTATGGTTATCTAATTGCTACAGAAAAAATAAGATGGTCAAATCGCTACTTTACCAATAGTAAGGTAGTCATTTATGTAGTTTACCCTAATATTATTGTACTTGGATGTGTCTCAAATAAGAATTTTAATTTTTTTTTCTTCATGTAGTTGGTAAGTTGTATCCAAGGTAATGAAACAAAGAATTGCATTTAGGTCCTCATCTACGAGGACACATTTATTGGGTGGATATCTTTGAGAATCACATTCTGATTGCATTCTTCATGGAAATTATAGCAATGCTTGTGGAACACCCTTTTAAAATCTAATAATGTAGGTCCCCGAGTTTGATTTTTCCCCTTCAGGAGACCAACTTCGTAGACATAAGTGTTTAACTTTCAGCACCGGCAATGTAAGTGGAAAGAGCTTAGAGTAGTTGAATCTCCAAGTGCTTGAGCCTTTCCCTCAAGTCCTAAAGCTCTAGATGTAGGCCTAGGGAAGTTTTGGAACCAGAGAAGCCGACATACTTGAACTCATCTAGCAAATCAAATCCCATTGGAACTTGCCTACACACCAAAATTCCCAGATTCGGTAAACTTCAGTTTTAATGATTACCAAAGGTAGCACAGGCGGGGAGTAGTGGTGTAGGCTCTTCATACTCCATAGCTACACTGCATTACTTCTAGAAAGAGGACAGTTCCTTATTTGTTTTGCTTTCTTAGGGCCCGTTCAGCTAAACACCATTTTCCAGCTTCTGCTGCCTAAACGGGCGTTCATGGAATCGGGCGTTGCTGAACGGGCCCTTAGTCTCTGTATTGGTTGATTCACATTAATTTAACTCAGGCATCCTCGGCGTGGCCATGTTTGTGCTTGTATTGCATGATATGGTCTCCACTTTACAGATTCCCAAGTTTGGTGAAGTGAAATTCACTTCACCACCACATTTTAGAAATGTTTCTTTCAGACAAAGGGAGACTGAAAACATACATGTCTTTGAATGCCTTCCCAGGATCATGCCTTGAAAACTTTCCAGGTTTTATATTATTTTACACCCAACTTTGGAAAGTTTATGAATTCCGAGGCTATTGCGTTTGCCCACAATCACAAGCAACTTCCATGCTCTTCTACCAATATGTACACTTGCTTTTTCTATACATTTTACTACTAAAATCTCAGCTCAAGATAATTTACATATATATATATATATACACACATTCTAGGATTTTATTATGGATTTATATCCTATAGACTAGCTGTAAAAATTAAAAGTTTTCACAAGCGCTTTAGTTTTAGGGTCTTAGTTTAGGGTGTAGGATTTAGGGGTTTATGTGTAAGGGTTTAGAGTTTAGGGATAGTGGTTAGAATTTAGGGTTTAGAGGTAGGAGTTTTGTTTTTAGAGTAATATTGTTAGAATTTAGGGTTTAACTTATAAACCATGAATTATATCCCTAAACTCTAAATTCTAATCATTATCTCTAAATTCTAAATCATACACCTAAACCCTTAAACCTCACACCCTAAACTAAGACCCTAAACCCTAAATTAAGACGTTTGTAAAAATTTTCAGTTTTCACGGGGCAGTTCTGGTGTGAGGCGGTTAATATACGGCTAATATACGGCGTGACCGGTTAAACATAACAAAATAGGTAAAATTACCTATTTTGTTGATAAGAGTATCAACATATCCAGTAAAATTACCTATTTTGTTGATACTTTTGAGTAAATTACTTATTTTGTTGATACTTTCGAAAGTATCTATACTTTTCTAAAAGAATCGATACTTTTTTAAAAAGCAATGTAACCGGTTCCAATGTGGCTCGAAAGTATCGATACTTTTAAAAAAGTATTAACAAAAAGTATCGATACTTTTTTAAAAAGCAGTGTAACCGGTTGCAATGTGGCTCGAAAGTATCGATACTTTTAAAAAAGTATCAACAAAAAGTATCGATATTTTTTAAAAAAAGTATGGATACTTTCGAAAGTATCAACAAAATAAGTAATTTACTAAAAAAATATCAACAAAATAAGTAATTTACTCAAAAAGTATAGATACTTTCCAAGGCCCCATCAGCTTAAAATAAGTAATTTACTGAATATGTTGATACTCTTATAAACAAAATAGGTAATTTTACCTATTTTGTTATCGTCGGATTTCTAAGGCCCCATCAGCTTAAACTTTAATAACAAAACAGGTAAAGCGCTACCGAATATGTTGATACTCTTATCAACAAAATAAGTAATTTTACCGATTTTGTTATCGTGAGATTTCCAAGGCTCCATCAGCTTAAACTTTAATAACATAATAGGCGCTACCTAATATGTTGATGCTCTTACCAACAAAATAAGTAAAATTTTATCTATTTTGTTATGTTTGTGTCGATACCTACCGATAACTTAAGTTTGTCGGTTACCAATTTTTTTGATATTTTTTCATGTTTTCTATCGGATACATTATTTTAAATCAACATATCCGGTAGCGCTTTACCTATTTTGTTATTTATCTTACAATGTTTCCGGTAACGCCGTTTTTAGCCGTATATTAATTCGCCTTTCGTTAGAATTTCTCGTTTCACGGCCGCGAGTGTATAAGATAATAATCTTTTTATTATTTTATTATTGTATTCTAATAAGTTTTAATGAAGTAATATATCAAAACAGTTCGGTGGTAAATCATTTAACCAATCTAATGGCCATAAATTAGTGTAAAACTAAATGAGTTTTACATAGTGTAACTTGATCCTAACCCTATATATATATATATATTCAATTGTCCTCTTCAATTGTCCTTTTCCTTTCATGAATCACGTAAAAATAATATATAATATCCAATCAATCAACAATTTAGAAAAGAAAAAGGAAAACCCATAATTAGTAATGAGACAACGCATGTTAATCAAGCCGACCATAGAAGTGACGTGTAAATTAACATATTCCAACCACATTTTAACATGTCATTTCAATATTTAATTCCTTGGAGTCATTTCTGTCTTTAAAAGTAATTTGATTTTCAGATGTATTGTTGGACTTCCATATAAAAAAAATACCCACTTTCATTGCACCTGATGTTATTGAAAAACATAATAGTAGTATTATTCACCCTTATAGTTTAGGTAAACTACTTCTCAAGTTTAATCACCACATGACTATCCTCCAAGCAAATGCATAAAAAGTGGCTTTTAATGCTCTCATATGCAATCTAATATTTATTTTATTTTTTAAATAAATCATGCTTAAAATATATTTTTCACAATGATCAAGTTCATATAAACTCTAATTTATTATTTATTTAATAACATTTAATTTCGAATTTTAAAATTATGAATTGAATAAATTAGATTTGAAAAATTGTTCTAATAACGGATATATGCAGTACTCGGTCCAGATGAGTTGCATACCAGTAATTAAACTAAAAAATTTATAAATAAATGTTAAATAATAAATCCTTAAATCATAATTCAGAGCTATCTAATCTATTAAGGGTAAACTATTTTTTCGTCATTGAACTTTGCCTATATTTCACTCGTTTTGATCACTCGATCATTAAGTATCTAATGTTAGTACCAAAGTATTGTGTGTTGGGGCTTTTTATTTTTGAAATTTTCTTAAGATTTTAACATTCTTCTTCCCCCATGCTCGAAATCTTTCTTCGTCTATGTTTGACCGTCGTCAACCATCGTTTTGTGACGTAATTGGTACTAAAATGTTCTTCTTTCTACCCTATTTTTTCTTCTCGGTTTGGTTTTTCTCGAAATCCCCCCGAAATTGACAAACTCAAATTAAAACTTCAAATTTTTTTGAAAGAAAAAAACTTCAAATTTATCTTGTTCAAATATGCAATCTCCACCATCTGATTAATATGGAGTCAAAATATATTTCTTTTCTCCTATTTTTGACCTCTCTAGCGTGAATCAAAGAGTTAACAGTCGAATGAATCAAAGGAAATCTGAAAATCTAGAGTTGAGACGAAAGTTTCATGTGTTTTTTTGCATAAATTTATCAAAAGAAAAAAAATGATGTTAAAGACTTAATAGTCAAGTTACCAAAACGAGTGAATATTTAAAATTTCAGTGTTGAATTTGAATTTTTTTAAAGTTAAGTGGTCATAATAAAAATACAATCAAAGTTAAGTGATGAAAATAATTTACTCGTTTATTAAATATATTGTTGAAACTCTAATTCTTGTATGAATACATTGCTTTTTTTGTCTAAATATAAATATATGAATTAGATTATTGAAGTGGTGACAAAAGATTTAGATTGCTTTCAAGTCTTCATTGACATCAAATTTAAAGTTCAAATTTTGATAACTTCCATCAACAAAGTTTTGATGCAGAAGTTAGCCACCCAGTTGACACATTTATCCTCTTCTTAAATTGTGAGTTCAATATTTATTAGGAGTATATTTTCCTACTTTTACCCTTAAAAAAATTAATAATCACTCCCATGCTCCAAATCAAGAAAAGATTATAATAATAGTTAATAATGTAAAATAAATTATTGATAATATTATATTTTTTAAACAATGGTATCTAAAATTTATTAATCATCATGAAAGATAATATAATAAAATGCATCAAAAAGAGAAAAAGAGGGACAAGTCCACTAAAAGTCTCTTACAATGGTGCAAAGAAAAATAGACACTTCTATCGAGATTGGCATACAAAAATTCAGAAACCTTCCTGAATCTCCTTGTCTCTATCCAAACGAGACGATTTACGGGGTGAAAAAGAAGTGGTGAGCGAAGCAAGCTATCAGGCAGATTGCTTTGCTACACAGGTCTGATTACATCAGCAACCAACCATCAACTGTAACACCCGGGTTTAGGGGTTAGGTGAAAATAATATTTTAATATTATTTGGGCTCGGTTTTATAATCTAAATAATGTTCCGAGTATTGGTTTCAAATTAATTAACTATGTTGACCATGTTTTGAAATTTAATCCCAAATGGCCATGGATTATATGCTCTTGTGAATACCCCATTTCATTAAGGGCAAAATGGTCTTTGGGCCTTTAATTTAAAACAAAACAAAAACACCCACTTTCTACTATTCACTTCCTTCTTCAAAACATATCAACGGGAAAACAAGGAGCTCTCTACCCAAACACTATTCCATTCAAAAGCTCCTCCATTTCGACTCCATTTTCGAAAGGTAATAACGTTTTTGACTTCCCCTCAACTCCCTCTCTCTGAAAGTACCTTTTATTCTCATTTTCGTTGAAGTTTTGGAAATTGAGTTTTTAAAGGATTTGGTTAAAAATGGTGTCTTTATGTTGCTAAGTTAAATGTTTTGATTTAATGTGTTTAGTAATGATGTATAGAGGCCAAATGATACTACATATGTGAATTTCAAATGATTTAGAACAATTTTCGGATTTGGGTTTCCAAGGGGGTTTTGGAGGGTTTTAATGTGGGTTTGGGGGCTGTTAAAGGTTGGAATTTGGGGGCTGTGGGTAGTATGATATATGAGGATCATTTTGGGGGCAATTGATGCTTGTTTGGGTGCTTGAAATGAGAGTTTTCAGTGGGTCAAGTGGGCTGCTCGAAAATCCTGTTTTTGGTCTTGTTTTGAGTGTTGAATGCTTGGTAATGATAATCCGGGTTAGTTTCGATGACAAGATATTGATTGTGGATGTTTTGTTTGTGTTTGGGATTGATTAGAGTCAAGTTTGGGCATCGGTGAAGCATCGGAAGCGAATTCGGGAAGTTGAAGGTTGTTGCTTGCTTGGTCTTGAGCTTGGAAGCTTAGGTGAGTGGTTAACTGTTTTAAATGGTTTTAAGTTGGTTGGTTCGAGTATATGGACTAGGTTGGGCTTGGTAGACCCACCTAGAGTTAGGATTAGGGTGGTAGCCTAATCCTAAACTTGATCTAGAGCCCTTGGATGAACTTGAATGTATGAATGTATATGCCTCGTATGTGTTGTGATATGAATGCTTATGTATATTGTATTATACATGTGAGATGAGGCATAATTTGTATTGCTTAAAGCATGCATGGTGTTGGTTCATGATTGTGTTCATGGTGAGTACGTGCTAAGCACGGAAATGATTGAAATGAGTAATATGGAACGAATAAATTATTGGCACTAGTATACTTAAATACAAATGATCGATCATTAGGATGTTAGTGTGTACACATGAGTCAAAAGTCGCGCCTGGCCTTGGTGGCGTTGAGTCACCAAGGAGGAGTACGGGTACGCCCGGAAATGGTATTTAAACATAGTCGGTGATGAGTGGAATCCCATCGACGGGGCGTGAGGATGAGTGGAATCCCCTCCGCGAGACCGGTGATGAGTGTAATCCCACCGCCAGGTAAAGGTTGTGTTGTCGGACGTGAGTTCCAACGGTTATCCGCGTATTTGAGTCATATCTAGATGCCAATGTTGTTTGATATATGTATCAATGTATTGAGACTAATGATCCTTGTGAGGATGTTTGATGTGGCTATTTATGTTGAGGAAGTTAGAGCTTGATGATCATGACATTTACTTGTATATATTGTTCATGCATCTTATATTGTGGCTCTTGTGGATTCTTGGTATGTTGTAAATGCTTTGGCTAGATCGTGTTCGGACCCTGCAATGTTGAGGTTTGTTTTTAGAGCTTACCCTCACTAAGCATCATTGCTTACGCTCTTTTTGTTCAACATTGCATATCCTTAACTCGTGGGTTGCTCGCGCAAGTGGAAGGCTCCAAGTGTGGTTTTTGGACTTGAGTTCATCAAGTATGGATTTTTAATGCTAAGACATGTAATAGTTTAAGCAATGGGATGTGTAATGTGTTGTGGTTGTTGTTGGTTGCTAGGAGCATGTTTAGACTCCCTTATATCTTTCTTTTACATGGTTGGTGTTGCTTTGATGAATGTCTTGATGTTTGATGGTATGCTTTAGAATGTTTAGGTTGCCTTGTGTATGAGTGCAAACCTTTCAAGATGTCTTGTTCCTTTTAAGGTCTTTTGTGTTCTTGTGTATGCCAATATTGCATAAATTGCTCTTTAACTAGAATGCTATGTATGAATGCTTTAGTCCATGTTTGTATGACCCCCTTGGCTTAATTACGCGTGCTTACATGTTTGTATATGCTTAGGTGAGTCGAGAATTGCATCTAGAGTCGTGTTTGGGGTCGTTTAGCTAAAAATTGTGGACTTACAGTGCAGGGCGTATCGATACGCCTAAGGGCTGTATCGATATGGCCTTGCTCAGAGAATACAAATTTGGCTGGGCGTATCGATACGTGGGGTGTATCGATACGGTCCCAACTCTCTGGAATCTTGGGGAGTTGTGGAGTGTATGGCGTATCGATACGGTGTCCAAGCGTATCGATACAGTCCAACCTAGTTGACCAAGTGGTGTTGACCGAGAAGTGCGTATCGATACGCCCAAGGGCTGTATCGATACGGTCTTCTTATGTTGACCAGAGGGTGTTGACCTTGGTCAAGGCGTATCGATACCCTCTTAAGGCGTATCGATACGACCTGTTTAAAAAGGTTAAATGGGTCGTTTTAAGGTGCTGTTTTGGTTGGTCGTTGCTACGGTGTTTGTGATTCCGCTGACGTGTTTCACATAGGACTTAATAAGGCATTTAGACAAGATTAATTAATGAAAAAAAAATAGGGTTGCTAACTGAGGGAGAGTTCCTTAGGGAGTTTTCACTCGGTTTTCCCCGTGTGACCCACTCGGACCGGTCATTCGTCCAGACCGGGATGAGGGGGTTACACTTGTTGGTATCAGAGCCTAAGGTTACCGAGACCTTGGGCAGGTAAGTGAGGTAAGTTTAAGTTTTTGCTTGATATGCACGGTGTTTGCTTGCTTGTAAGAATGGTTGCTTGTTTGACGCGTATGTTGCTTGTTTTATTCAAAGCATGTGTGTGTGAGTCTCATTGCTACTATTACATTGGAAAATGGTTTTGTTTTAGTGAGGGAACGTACTTGAACACTTGGAAGCCTTGCCTTGCTAACCCAACTTGTATGTTTTGTTGTTGTGGTTGTAGTTAATATTTGTGAGAGCAATGTCTAGACCGAGAGGTAGACCGAGAGTGGTTCGTCAGGAACCACGGGTTGCGGCTCCTGTTGAGCCGGCTGTTGGAGTGGAGGCTCATCTAGAAGGGTCGGTGGCTGCGGGAGTTGGCGCTCCACCACCACCTCCACCACCACCACCTCCTCCACCTGAAGCTGGAGGCGAGGATGGAGCCGGAGGAGATGGACCTCAAGGTGGCCAAGGTCCAGCTGGAATTGATATGACTCCGCTAGTGCAAGCGATAGCGAGAGCTTTCCAGGCCGCAGTTGCGGGAGCTCAGGCTGCAGCTCAGCCTAGGTGTGATGATGCTAGTCTACCGTTGGAGAGGCTCCGTAGCTTGGGAGCCGAGGAGTTTAGAGGATCTACACCGGAGAGATCGGAGTTATGGTTGGAGAAGACGGTTCGTATCTTAGCTCAGATGGGTTGTGCGGGCGTACGTAGATTGGGTTGTGTGATCTCATTGCTTCAGGGTGATGCCTACACCTGGTGGGTCACCATTACTGCCGGGGTTCCAGAGGCCGAGATAGATTGGGAATTCTTTGAGTTTGCTTTCCGGAAGAGGTACTTAGGACCGAGGTACCTAGATGAGAAAAAGAGAGAGTTCATGGCTCTCACTCAGGGGGATGCATCTGTGACTGATTATGAGATTCGTTTCGTCCGTCTGAGTCAGTATGCTCCAGAGTTAGTGCCTACTGAGAGGGCTCGATGTGATCGTTTCAGATACGGGCTTCATGAGGAAGTTAAGAGGTATACCTTAGCTTCAGATTATTCTGACTTTGATGTCTTGGTTGCTAGAGCCAAGGACATTGAGCATAGCTTGGGGCTGACCAAGCGTTCTGGGGATCTAGTTCTGGTAAGAGGCACAACAACTTTGATGGTAGAGATGCTAAGAGGCACAGAGGTGGCGGACATCAGTTTGATCAGAGACGTGGCAGTGGCCACCATGGTAGAGGCCATCAGGGCCATAGAGGAGGAGGGCGTTTGCCCGAGTGTGCACAGTGTGGGAGGCAGCACACTGGTGAGTGTTGGGGTAACTTCCATGCTTGTTGGAACTGTGGTTCGAGGGACCACTTTAGGAGGGACTGTCCACGTCAGGCAGCTCAGGCACCGAACATTGCTCAGGCTCCTGCGAGAGGTAACGATTTTCAGAGAGGCCGTGGGCGCGGTCGTGGCTACTTCCAGCCTAGGGCTGATGCACCTAGGGTAGATGCTCAGAGGAACCTTGCTCATGTTGTGGCAGTGCAGCCAGAGGCGGGAGGACCAGCGAGGGTCTACGCTCAGAGAGAGGCCGGGAACGACACCGATGTAATAGCAGGTAATTTCGAGTTACAGTCTATGTCTTTGCTTTCTTTGGTTGATTCGGGTTCTACGCATTCCTACATTTTGAGTGAGCATGCACAAAAGTTAGATATTCCTGTTGAGATCTTAGATGTAGGTATGCATGTTACTAGTTCCTTTGGTGAGACAGTTGTGGTTAGACGTATGTATAGGAGGTGTCCACTGAAGATTCAGGGTCATGTGTTCTCAGTTGATATGATGGAACTTCCCTTCTATGGTTTTGACATTATTCTGGGTATGGACTGGTTGGTTGAGCATCGGGCTAGTGTGAACTTTGAGACAAAGAGAATTTCTTTGAAGCTTTCTGACGACTACGAGGTAGTAGTAGTAGGCGAGAACATTAAGTTCTTGTCTAATGTGGTGTAACCTTTGGGGGCTCATAGGTTAATGGACTCGGGATGTGGGGCTTATTTAGCTTATGTTATGAATCCGGATATGAGTGAAGCTAGATCGAAAGATATCAGGACAGCGTGTGATTTTCCAGATGTGTTTCCTGAAGAGTTGCCGGGTTTGCCTCCTGACAGAGATGTTGAGTTTGTGATTGAGACAGTTTCAGGGTCTAACCCAGTTTCGATAGCTCCGTACTGCATGGCTTCGAAAGAGTTGAAAGAATTGAAGAGTTAGTTGCAAGAGTTATTAGACCGTGGTTTCATTAGGCCTAGTAGTTCTCCGTGGGGTGCTCCAGTGTTGTTTGTGAAAAAGAAAGATGGTAGTATGCGCATGTGCATTGACTATAGACAGTTGAATCAGATGACTGTGAAGAACAAGTATCCGTTGCCTCGTATAGATGATTTGTTTGATCAGTTGAGAGGTGCTTCAGTGTTCTCGAAGATAGATCTGAGATCCGGGTACTATCAGTTGAAGGTGAAGGAGTGTGATGTTCCGAAGACAGCTTTTAAGACTAGGTATGGTCACTATTAGTTTCTTGTGATGCCGTTTGGGCTCACGAATGCACCGTCAGCATTCATGGACATGATGAACAGAATTTTCAGAGACTATCTAGACCGGTTTGTGGTTGTCTTCATTGATGATATACTTGTGTACTCGAAGACAGAAGAAGAGCATGATGAGCACTTGAGATTTGTTTTACAGAGATTGTTGAGCAATCAGTTGTATGCGAAGCTTAGTAAATGTGAGTTCTGGATTCGGGAGGTTTATTTCTTGGCCATGTTGTTTTGGCCGAAGGTATCCGTGTTGATCCATCGAAGATTGAGGCTATTGTTGAGTGGAAACAACCTAAGTCCGTGACCGAGATTAGGAGTTTCCTAGGATTAGCCGGTTACTATAGGAGGTTTGTTGATGGATTCTCTAGAGTAGCTGCTCCCTTGACTAAGTTGTTGCAAAAGGGAGTCAAATTTGAATGGTCAGATGCAAGACAGAAGGCCTTTGAGAAATTGAAAGAAGCTTTGACGAATGCTCCAGTGTTAGTACAACCTGTTTCAGGTAAGGAGTTTGTGATCTACAGTGATGCTTCCTACATAGGCTTAGGATGTGTTTTGATGCAAGATAGAAGAGTTGTTGCTTATGCTTCTAGACAGTTGAAGATTCATGAGAAGAACTATCCTACTCATGATATAGAACTAGCCGCAGTTGTGTTTGCATTGAAGATTTGGCGTCACTATTTGTATGGTGAGAAGTGTATTGTTTACACTGATCACAAGAGCTTGAAATACCTGATGACACAGAAAGAGTTGAACTTGAGACAGAGAAGGTGGTTAGAGTTGCTAAAGGACTATGATTTGACCATTGAGTACCATCCGGGTAAAGCAAATGTTGTGGCCGACGCTTTGAGTAGAAAAGTGGTCGTTGAGTTGAGAGCTATGTTTGCTAGGTTGAGTGTGTCCGATGATGGTGGTCTGATCACCGAGTTGCAAGTGAAGCCTTCCTTGATTCAGTTGATTAGAGAGAAACAGTTGCAAGATACGAGCCTAGTCTCTCATGTTCAAGACATAGCCGAAGGAAGACCGACCGAGTACAGTTTCAGTGGTGAGAGTCTGTTTTGCTTCAGAGATAGGATTGTTGTACCGGAAGATGTTGAGTTGAGACGACAGATTTTGAGTGAAACACATTCGAGTTTGGGTCAATGATCATCCCTATTGACAATTACAAAAAAATCTCTAAATAACCTAAATTTGAATAACTAATAAAATTAAAAAGAAATGATTTCATAAATATTAAATTAGTATATAAATCTAAATAATTATTGACGTTATATTAAAAAGATAATTTCATAAATAATGAAATAATATATACACCATTCAAATATGCTTAGAAATGTTATATTAAAAATAATTTTTATAATCTAATTAATATTAATATATAAAAAATATTGATAACAATAAAGTATTCAAACCAGTGTTAAATATAATCATGTCTTTATATATCATTTTGTTTGTTCTAATAATCAAACATCTATAAGCTATCAATTAATTTTATCAAACACTTTTATACAATCAACTAATACAATCTGCTAGTTAAATCAGCTAATGTAATCCGCTATTTGTTGTCAGCTAATGTAATTCGCTATCAACTATCAAGCATCCGATAAATTGCCAAATAGGGCCATAGGTCATGCTTGGTAAAAAAAATTGAGCCAAAATTAAATGTTTGAACCATTTTTAGTGATTTGACCAATTAAACTCGCAAATTTGAATGTTTGGTAAATAGAAAATTGTAACAGCTAGGGGTGATAATGAGCCTGACCGGCTCGCGAGCTACTCGGGCTCGACTCGGTCAAAGCTCGGCTCGAGTGAGCTTGACTCGGGCTCGGGCTCGGCTCGAAACCTTAACAATCCGAGCTGAGCCTACGCAGGCTCGGCTCAAAAAGCTCGTGAACAGGCTCGGAATCTACATATGCACTAAAATAAATTATGTGTTTGTATTTTCTTTCATTAGTTGATTGTTGTTTGATTTTGTATTTTCTTTAATTATGTGTTTGTATTATAAAAATATTTATTGATTATTTGGATTAATCTATTTTTTGGTACTTTTTCCCCTTTCCGGTCATTGAATTTCGTTTTAGTGTTGGTTATGAAAGGGATTTTTAACGAATATTTTATATATAAAAACTATAGCAAATTTTTTCATTTCGAGCCGAGCCGAGCCTGCCGAGCTTCGAGCCCGAGCCGAGCCTGGCCAGGCTCGGGCTCCGCTCGGCTCGTTATCACCCCTAGTAACAGCGGATTGGGGTGAAACCTCTCGAATTAAAAAAACTTCTTTTATAAGTTTTTTTGTTAGAGGATTAAATATAAGAGTTGTAAAGACTCTTGTGTCCTTGACAATTACAAAAAAAATCTCTAAATAACTTAAAGTTAAATAAGTAATAAAATTGAAAAGATAATTTCATAAATAATAAATTCACTAGTTAAATCAACTAATTTTATAAATTGAAAAGATAATTTTATACAATCAGCTAGATAAATCAGCTAATGCAATCCTCTAAATAAATCAGCTAATGCAATCTGCTATCAATTATCTGTTATCAACTAATGTAATCTGCTATCAACTATCAGGCATCTGCTAATTGCCAAACATGGTCATAAATCATGCTTGTTAAATAGTTTTTTGAGCCAAAGTTAGAGGTTTGAACCATTTTTAGAGATTTGACCAATTAAACTCGCTAATTTGGATGTTTGGTAAATAGAGGATTGTAACAGCGAATTGAGGTGAAACCTCTCAAACTAAAAAACTTCTTTTATAAGTTTTTTGTTAGAGGATTAGATATAAAAGTTGTAAAGACTCTGGTGTCCTTGACAATTAAAAAATTCTCTAAATTAATAAACTATTCAAACAAGTATTGAATATAATCATGCCATTGTATGTCATTTTACTTGTTCAAATGATCAAACATCTATAAGCTATTAGTTAACCTTATCGGACACTTTTATACAATTAGCTAATGCAATCCACTAATCAAATCAGCTAATGCAATTCGTCATCAGCTATAAGCTATCAGCAAATGCAACTCGCTATCAGCTAATGCAATTCTCCATCAACTAATGTAATCCGCTAATTAAATCAGCTAATGTAGGTCCCTCAACGTGTGCGTCTTTTTCTCTTGACCGTGTGTCGTTCCAGACTCATGTATAATTCGAAGAGAGCTCGCCTTTCCCTCACATCTGACCCTTTTTGTCCAACTTGTGATGCCTTGATCGAAACCACGAGCCACATCTTGTGTGACTGCCCTATAGCATGCGCAGTCTAGGGCAAAATTATTCCCGCTCGCTCTGTGTCTGTCTTCTATACCGAGGATTTTGATGTTTGGCTGCTATTAAATATATCCAACTCCTCTATGTTTGCGGCTGCTAACGGGCCATGGAATATCGTCTTCTCCTCTTTGATCTGGCACTTATGGAAGAGTCGGAATCAACAACATCTCCCATTCGGCTACTAAAATTATCGCTCATTCTTGGGCTAAGCTCTATTTTGGTTGTTCTCCTTACCCTGTTGTTTCTCGACAGAAATCAATGGTCCATATTCAATGGTTGCCTCCACCTCTTGGATAGGTCTCTTTAAACGTTGATGATGCCGTCTCACACTCCACGTCCGCCGCGACGGTGGGTGTTGTTGTTCATGATAATGAAGGCAATTGGCTGGTTTACGTTAAGTGTTCAAAAGTACTATTTTTATTACCTTTTTTACTCATATTGTTGTTAGACTTAGGCACATTTTAGTTTCATTATTAGACATTCATGCATATTTTCATAATTTCCTTCACCGTCATGCTTGAGTTCATAATTTAATTATTTTTGTGGAAAAAGATATTGCAGATGTGTGTTTTGTGTGCTTATATGCATGATTTAATTCCCGAAGCAATTGAGGACAAGAAGAATGAAGAGTTGCCGATTTTGATAGGAAAAATCTATTTAATTCAAGAAAATTTCTAGAAGCAAGGATAAATCCTAGAAGAATTGGAGATCAAAAGGAGATTAAATTCCAAGAGAATTAAGAGGAGTTTTAGGAGGAGTAAAATAATAAAACAAAATATATATTACTTTTAATATATTTTTTTATATTTGATTCCAACTTAACTTATTCCTCAAGAAATATTTTGACCTATCCATCTCTTATTTAAAGAAGGCCAAGCTGCCAACTCCAGATATGTTCGGTTAGAGAGAGAAATCAGCTAGAGAGAGAGCTCGACATCTTCATCTTCTTCCTTTGTTTTTTTTAGATTCATGTTAGGGAAATTTTATCTTGTTTATCTTTTATTCCCGACCATGAACTAATCTTTTCTTGGCTTGGGTTATTGTGTTTTTGTGGTTGTGAGAACAATTGGATTTTGTTTAGGTCATTGAGTTTGCAATTTTAATTCAAAGTTTGTTCATTCTTGGTTCTTAAATTTATTTGCGAGTGAATTGTGAGAGGATCTCGTGAATTCATCTATTTACCTAATATCGAGAGAGTTAGATTCAAGAAACGAATGGGCATGGTCTTTATTCAATCAATCGATGGTGAAGACTAATCCGACTTAGGGATAAGTTGCGAATTTCAACGGATAAAATGAGCGCAAGATCGGTTGTTGTCCACTCTTGGTTCACGCATGGATGTATTATCAAGGCATGCAAAATTAACTAGTGTTTCGAATTAGGGATAAGGAGAAACCATTGAAGAACGCTTTGTCGAACCTTGAAGATTGACACCCAGATGCCTAGGCAATCGCTATACCAGTTGCCCAGGCAATCCGATTGTTACCAGCTGTCGAGGCAATTGAGTTGCTCTTGCACTCAATTACCAAGACGATCCATTCAATTATCATACCACGACTCACGATAACTCGGCATATTCTCTCTTACTTGATTACATCTTCTTTTTATTTTATTGCTATTTTATTTTACTTGTTAATTAGAACTCCTACAATCATCAAATTGTGTTTTTATTTTACAGTGCGAGAAGTTCAATTCCTGAAGTAGCACCAATCCCTGTGGAGACGATATCTTTCTATACTATAACTTGCGACGTGTACACTTGCACCAATTGCGAAGCACTTATTACGCGCAACATTTGGTTTCCATCACTCTGTTGGAATCACTAATATTCTCCAAGCCGAGCTGTGGTCACTTCTTATTGGACTCTGGGTGGCATGGAGTAATGGCTTTAATTTGAAAGAATTCAATAAATTTATCCCTTTATATTTAAAAATTTCATCACTTTAGCCTTTTTCTTCTTCTCCTAAATTCTTTACTTTACCTTGAGAAATGTTATATTATTTTTTTTGTTAATTTCTTAATATAATAGTAATTTAACAATAACTTGTTGTTGCTTTATGCAAAATATTGTTACCCAATTAATGCTTTGATTTGATAGGTTAACTTTCTTTGACATTGTAACAAAATATGGGTAATTTACATTTTAAATTATTAAACTACATAAATAATCACTCAACTATAGGGTTTGTGTCGATACTACGACCACCATATTTTCAATTGTGTTAATATGACTACATAACTATTTAATTGGTAACAATTAAGTCACATGCTATTAAAACCTAATGGATAGGGTGACTAGACCTGGTAAACTTGGCCCGAGACCCGAGACTGGAACTGAATTACCCGAACTGAGACACGATACTGAGCCGAACATGATGATCCAAAGTTGACTCGAAACCCGAAATAAACCAAATCGACCCGAAATTTTTGTTGAACTAAAATTGACCCGAACCGATTTTCACCCGAACCGAATGGACATGGACCGATTTCACCCAAACTGAAGGCTACTCGAACCAAAAGCTAAACAATCGATTTTAACCCGATAATTAAGGTAAAGTAAATGAATAATTTATTTTTAATGTTATCTACTTTTAAAAATATGATAAATGGTATAATAGTGTATGTTTTTATTATCTTTTTGTATTATACTATGGGAGAGACCATTAATTTTCTCAAAATTGTAGTATAATAACATTTTTATGTCATTCTAAGTTTAAATATTAATTAAATAAGGCTTTAGTCCCTACTAACTTTTAAATTTAGAAGTTTAATAGACTTTTTCCCTCCCAATATTTGATCTTAACTTCATCCTAAACTACACCATAAACCTTAAACCATTAACACTATGCCTTAAAAATCCTAAACCATAAATCTTAAGCTATAGAAATTAATCTCATAAACCATAACCCTAGACTACAACATAATCCCTAAACCATTAGCACTAAGGCTAAACCCAAAACAATAAACCAAAATTAGGGATTGTTTTCACAATTTACCATAAAATATATCCTAAACCTGAAATCAGGGACCAATTTGACAGTTTCAAAGTGGAGAAATTTGAGATCCCAGTGACCAATTTCACAATTTTATCATAAAATATAACATAAAACCGAAATTTTGGACTAATTTGACAATTTGGAAGTAATGAAATTTTAGAGTTCAGTGACCAAGTTCACAATTTTACCATATAAATAAATAGGGGTCAATTTCGGCTGAAAATTAAATCTTAGGAACTTAAATGAACAAAAATACCAATATATTAAAATTATTAGACTAAATTACAAAAATTAGAAATAAATAGGTGTCAATTTCAACTAAAAGTAAATTTTTAGGGACTAAATATCACTGTGAGGAGGGGATTTTCATATCTGAAGTCCAAACCGTGGGGATACTTCATACTTGTGACTAAATTGAATTTAAAATAAAACTTTAAAGTGAATATTAGGACTAAAATATAACATTTTAAACGTAGCAAGACTTAAAGGTTAATTAACCCCTAACCTAAAAAATGGGCGGCTCGTTTTCGTTTCCCTCCAACATTTTGTGTTTTCCTTTTTTTTCTTTTTACAATTTGTCTTTTTCCTCTTTTTCTTCAATTAAAATAACTTGTTATCTTTTAGTTTTAGGTTTAGGGCAATTAATTGTTTAGCCCTTCCGATTTTACATGTTTTTTATTTAAGTCCTGAATTTTCATTTTTAGGTTCTAGTTTAATTCAATTGAGTCTCAATTTAGATCAATTTAATTGAAATTCTACATTTAATTTTAGAATTCTTTTAATTGTGTTCGTGATTTAAATATTTAATCAAATTCAAATGCATAAATTAAAAAGTTGAATCATAATTAATCTCATAAACTAATAACCATAAACTAAACATGTAAGTAACATGGATCAAATGTGTAATTATACATGTTTATGTTAATTATCACCTCACCCTTAGAGGTGGCAATCAGGTCTGCTTGGAATCGGTTTAGATTCGGTTCATGTCTGGTTCGGGTTAAGTTCGGGTCTATGATAAGTCGGGTCCAGATCGGGTCAAAATCAGATCGGTTGTTTTCGGATCGGGTCGGTTTCGGGTCGGATTAAACTTTGAAATTTCAGGTCGATTCGGTTTGAGTTGGGTTATGATTCACAGAGACTTCGTTGATGTAGAAGATTGTGTGTTAGTAGAGGATACATGAGATTGTGTCAATTCGGTTTGAGTTGGGTATTTCTATTATCTAATATTTATATTTTATGGTTTAGTGTTAACAATTTATGGTTTAGTTTAAGGTTATTGGTTTATGTGATTAATTATGATTCTTTAAGGTTTATGGTTTAATATTAACCGTTTTATGGTTTGGTTTAGTGTTATTGAATTAAAATAAAACTTTAAAGTGAATATTAGGACTAAAATGTAACATTTTAAACGTAGCAAGACTTAAAAGTTAATTAACCCCTAACCTAAAAAATGGGCTGACTCATTTTCCGTTTCACTCCAACATTTTGTATTTTGCTTCTTCTTTTCTTTTTACAAATCGTCTTTTCCCTCTCTCTTTTTCAATTAAAATAACATGTTATGTTTTAGTTTTAGGTTTAGGGCAATTAATTGTTTAGCCCTTCCGATTTTACATGTTTTTTATTTAAGTCCCGAATTTTTATTTTTAAGTTATAGTTTAATTCAATTGAGTCTCAATTTATATCAATTTAATTGAAATTCCACATTTAATTTTAGAATTCTTTTAATTATGTTCATGATTTAAATATTTAATCAAATTCAAATTCATAAATTAGAAAGTTGAATCATAATTAATCTCATAAACTAATAACCATAAACTAAACCATAAACCATTAATACTAAACTCAAAACCATAAACCTTAAGGAATCATAATTAATTTCATAAATTAATAACCCTAAAACCATAAACTATTGATACTAAACCATAAACCTTAAGGACCGAAACTAATGTCATAAACCAATAACCATGAACTAAACTATAAATTGTTAACACTAAATCATAAAATACAAACATTAGATAATAGAAATACCCAACTCAAATCGAATTGACACAATATTATGTATCCTCCACTAACACACAATCTTCTACATCAACGAAGTCTCTTTAAATCATAACCCAATTCAAACCGAATCGACCCAATTGCCACCACTAAGGGTGAGGTGACAGCTAACATAAACGTGTATAATTAGGTTTTATTATTTTAGTTCTAATTTAAACTTAATCTATTTAATCCACCAATTCAATAATGACAGTGTCATGATATGATTCGAAGAGTTTTAAATATTTTTATTTAATTAATATTAATTAGGGTTAACTATACCATTGACCACCGAATTAACTGGGGATTTCTATTTTGACCACAGAACTAACGAACTCGTCAATCAGACCACCGAACTTATAAAATCAACCTATTTTGACCACCGCCGTTAAAAATCTAACGGTGGAGTGACGGAACTGCCATGTGGCAGCTAACGGTAAAATTTTAAAATTACACATTTGGTCCTTATTATTTACACATTCTTTCAATTTAGTCTTAATTTTAAAATAATAAAATAATAAATTATTTAATTAGGTAGTGACACGTGTCACCACCTGATTGGAGGAACCTATTTAGAGGAGAAAAACAAAGTTAAGCATACATGCCATCCAAGAGAATTGAACCTAGGTGGTGTAGGTGCAAAGGCTATGGCTAAGCCACTGCACCAAGCACAATTTTGTGCTTTAAATCACCCAACTTAATAAATACCTCTTATTGGTTTCTACATTTATAAGCTAAAAGCTCAAACCCTAAACACTAATTTCACATATATAACCCTATATATTTCAAATTAATTTTACACTAAACATTTCGATTCCCCTTGGGAGTAAAGGTTTTCATATTAATGAAAGAAAGATACACAGCCTTCTCAATTGAAGTAGAGTTGAAATTGAAGCAAATGAAAGCAGACAAGATCCATATGTATGCAGTCTTTGTTGAGGTTATGAATGCAGCACGTTTATTTCCTGGCTACCTTATCTTGCATTTCTTCTGTTTCACTTACGTTGGATGGACGAGGGTCTTTATTAAGGTGGTCGGTATCCTAATTCCTAACTCTAAGCGTATCGCTTTGTTTTAGTGATAGAAAATTTATTATATTAATATTTTATGAATGGTCATTGCAAGATATATACAATACCGAGAATCATGGTGTTTAAACCTATCGTTAATATTTTCAAACCGTCACCATGTAAACATCCAAAATACATTGTTTGCGAACAATCAGTCACGACCCATCGGAAACTCGACATGTGAACATAACCGCGGACCATGTGGTAATGCACGTGGTCCTCACCGACACTCAAGTCACGGCAACTCAACTCATTAAGACATTTATCCTCTTCGATTGACACGTGTTCACACTCTTTTCAATTCTTTATAAAGGACTATTCACTTCTAAAACGAAAAAGGGGTCTCTGAGACAGCTAAGACACATAGATTACCGGATCTTCCTCATTTCCACAAAAAAAAAAAACACTCCCTCACCACCGTTTGAACTATCAAACTTAATCCCTAAGGACTAATCAACACCTATCATCAACGTGAAAACGTAATCAGCCACATCGGCTAATAGTGATATGGTTTGGCCTTCACTATTATTATCCCCTAAAAGTAAATGTTGGAAACCCGACGGACCCAACACACCCACTATGGAGGACCTAAGACTGACCACTAGTGCTACACCAACTCCCTGAGTCGGTTAGCCTTTCTATATTTAATTTCTTAGTGCACAACTTAGGCGGCAGTGCCGACCATACACCAATTAGGCGGTAGAACCGACCATATATTATTCAGGGGGCAGAGCCGACCATATAACTTAGGCGGCATAGCCGACCATTATAATAACCAATTCAGGTGCACCAAAGAAATACATAAATTAAGGCTTAACCGGGAAACTTCTAATTACAAATAAATAACACTTTTATTAATATACCACAAATATTACAAACATACCTCACTACAATATTTCTCTCGACCCTTACCCAAATATATTTCTCACTTGCAAACCTCACACTCACGCCACTTTATTTATTTGCACCCACTTTGCACCACTTTTTCCTTAATATCTCAACTCTTGCTTTCTCACGCCACACTTGCACACATTCCATCTCACGTTCACTCACTTGCACACACCCCACATCCCTCTTTCTCAACACTGATTCACACTTTTCTTTGCACACTTTCATAGCCTATTTATAGCCTTTCAATGTCGGTTTACAATTGAGATATTTTATCTATATATATTATTATAATAATACTATATACTTTAGAGATATCTAGAGCATTAATTATATGCTTGATATTTTCAACATGGAAATTTCTAGAAAATTAGAGAAAGGGAGAGAGAGAAGTTGGTGGGCTCCAACACTCCCCCTCAACAACTTCTCTCTATAGATGGCTTGCGGATCATACCGAGTGCTTCTCTGAATTTCTCGAACTTTGATTTACTTAGACTCTTCGTGAGTATGTCTGCAACTTGTTCATCTGTCTTTGTTGGTCTCGTCTTGATCTTTCTTTCAAGCATCTCCTTGATAAACTTGTTTGTTGCTCCATTGTCGACTAAGACATGTACCGGTTGTCCTCCAATCTTCACTTGCTTGGACAACAATTCTTTCTTTTCAAACGTAGGCACCTCGTCATTGGCTTTGATAGAGTTGAGGATATGGTGAGACTTCATACTCATATCTCCTTGTTGTTGAGTAACTTGCTCTCTTTCTCCTTTGTCATCTCTCTTTCCCTTGAAGGCTTCTTCCTTGTATGCTAGCTTTAATCTTCGCCTTTTGTGTGATTTATTTCTTCCCACACCATGGCCTTTGTTTCCCTTTTGCTTGGAGTTCTCGCGTTTCTTAAATTTGGCGAGGGATTCAGAAATAGCAACGGAGCAAACTCCTTTCTTCATTTTGCCATGCTTACGCCACAACCATAGCAACGTTGAATCTTCTAAATAATGTAATGCATGATCGATCTTCCTGGCATGGTTAATCTTCTTAGCATCCTCCATAATGTTTGTAGCTTGAATGCATTGTTTCAAGCTCCACGGAAAGTCATCTACATCCTTCGCGTTCTCATCCTCTTCATAAGACTTGGGTTTAGAAACTTCTATTCTCGAATAAGTTGGAATTGGGATGGATGAGGTAGCTCTCCCTTCTTGAGCTAGCACCTTCCTAAGAAACACCATCTCTTCCTTCATATCTTCCAATTCCTCACGTACCGTCTTAAGCTCTTCCCTTAGAATTTCGTTCTCTTCTTTGAGGGTAAGAATTTCACTAGAAAAGGTCTCACATCGTTGCGAACACTTACCAATAGTCTCGCTTAGGGCTCTCGACATTTCTTCGCGAAACTCGTCGACTTCCATTTGGCTTGGACGAAGCTCCTCAGATGTAGGTTGATGTACAACCGTCTTCCAGGGGTTTTTATCTTTCGAGGGTGAGCTTTCTCTTTCTTCACTTGGATCCGATGCTTGCTCTTTACCTTCTTTATTATCTTCTGAAAGTTCTTCTAGGTCATGAGATTCTGAAAGCTCGATCTTCTGAGGCGACCTCCAAGAAGAAGCTTCATCAAACATCACATTCCTTGAAGTGTAGCATTTGCAATTGACTGGATCACAACATCTCCAACATCTCTCATCATTGGAGCACCTATAGTCGACGATCCAATCCTCCTCGTAATCAATTTTTGACTCCATGATTGTTGCAAGAGCTGGTTTCTCCATGTCTTCTTCCAACTCTTCATCCTTGTATTTTGTATTTGTATTTGTAGTTGCAACGAGAGTTGGTGCCTCCATGTCTTCTTCGAACTCTTCTTGTTCCACTCCAATAGAGAGTCCAGCTTCTGCATCCCATTCTTCTTCGCTGATGGAAGTTTCCAACATGGCCTCTCTTTTCTCCTCTTTTGTGGTGGCCATGTTTCCTTGGAAAGTTTGTCTCCTGGGCACTCTGCAATTTTGAGCAAAGTGGTCCTTCTTGCCACAATTGAAGCATTCACGACTCTCCCTCATGGGTAATCTACAATCTCGAGCAAAGTGACCCTTTCTTCCACAGTTGAAGCATTCACCACTTTGTCTTCTATCTTTCTCCTCGTACTGTTGGTGATAGTCTTCTTTCTTACATCGAGCTCCCCCTGAAATGTTACTTCTATCTCTCGAGTGAAACTTGTCTTCTTGCGTCCTTATTTCATTTGACACACATTGTCTTCTTGACGTACCTTTCCTCTTGTTGGTGAAGAGTGCCTCCTCTTCGTCTTTTATGGTTACGCCACTCATCTGTTTGGCTAATTCCTCTTGGTTAGCCAACAGGTTCTCCAGCTCGACTAAGGATGGTTGAGTAGGCCATCCTCTCACTGCGGCGATAAACCCATTGTACTCGGGTCTTAGGCCATGGATGATAATTCTTTTCATCCTTGTCTCGCTAACCTTCTCCTCTGGTGCAAGTTGAGATATCTCGCGACAGATAGATTTCACCTTGGTGAAATACTGAGCAATAGATAGGCTTCCTTGTGAGATGCTCGCGAGCTCATTTTCCAAGAGTTGGAGGCGTGCTTCATTCTTCTTTGAAAATAATTTCGCCAAAGTTTCCCAGGCTGCCTTTGGTGTCTTCTCATCACGAATATGCTCCAATAGGTCCTCCTCGATTGTGGTCTTCAATATATATAAAGCCCTCCCAGCCTTGATCTTCCATTTTCTCAAGGCTTCGGCATTCTCCTTCGGTGGAGGAGTTGTGTCGGTGCCTGCGACTATTTCCCACAAGTCCTGACCTTGTAGGTAGGACTCTATGCATGTCTCCCAATAACCGTAGTTGTGGTTATTGAGCTTCCTAATCCCGTTGCTTGTGCTTCCAAAGTCTGCCATGCTGACTGACGCCCGGCGTCCACTAAGCTTGGTTCCAAACCAATAGCTTTACAGTCCCCGACTGTATTCCGGCAGAGTCTCCCTTGATGCAACGTCGACTAATGTAAGCGTCCAACGCTTACCGAAACTTTACAGTCCCTGACTGTATTTCGACAGAATCTTCCCTCAACAAACTGATGCACCGACCAATGTAAGCGTCCAACGCTTACCGAAGATTTCTCCACTGGTAACGGTCCCGGACCGCCTGCTCTGATACCAATTGTTGGAAACCCGACGGACCCAACACACCCACTATGGAGGACCTAAGACTGACCACTAGTGCTACACCAACTCCCTGAGTCGGTTAGCCTTTCTATATTTAATTTCTTAGTGCACAACTTAGGCGGCAGTGCCGACCATACACCAATTAGGCGGTAGAACCGACCATATATTATTCAGGGGGCAGAGCCGACCATATAACTTAGGCGGCATAGCCGACCATTATAATAACCAATTCAGGTGCACCAAAGAAATACATAAATTAAGGCTTAACCGGGAAACTTCTAATTACAAATAAATAACACTTTTATTAATATACCACAAATATTACAAACATACCTCACTACAATATTTCTCTCGACCCTTACCCAAATATATTTCTCACTTGCAAACCTCACACTCACGCCACTTTATTTATTTGCACCCACTTTGCACCACTTTTTCCTTAATATCTCAACTCTTGCTTTCTCACGCCACACTTGCACACATTCCATCTCACGTTCACTCACTTGCACACACCCCACATCCCTCTTTCTCAACACTGATTCACACTTTTCTTTGCACACTTTCATAGCCTATTTATAGCCTTTCAATGTCGGTTTACAATTGAGATATTTTATCTATATATATTATTATAATAATACTATATACTTTAGAGATATCTAGAGCATTAATTATATGCTTGATATTTTCAACATGGAAATTTCTAGAAAATTAGAGAAAGGGAGAGAGAGAAGTTGGTGGGCTCCAACAGTAAACAAGGACTAATCTATTATAATTTAATCCCTAAGGACTTTATTGATAACGTGATGAAGTTCGGCACACATGTGTATATTTATATAGAGCGAGAGCGGCACCCAAAAAAAAGTGTGTAGTGGAGTGGAAGTGGTGCGCTGCCAAACAGGTGCTAGGGCGATGGGAATTGGATAACTAACTACTGCCTACTTCCTACTTTTTTTGATTTGATTTGTGTTGCTTCTGCAACCCCACCCTTCGTTTTCTTATAAACAAGGTCCAATATTATCATATCATTTGCGCCCTAATTTCTCCTTATTTATAATTCTAAAAATAATAAAAAGAAATGAAAATAGCATCCGACACTATATCATTATGATATTAATGATATAAATTTTTTTAATGGTCTTAAGGTGATTACAAGATAGTATCTATTCATAGATATTTTTAATCCTTTGACAGTAGACAAAGTAATTTGAACCCGTGTCTCCTATGATGAACATCATCCGATTTTCTATTGTGACACTTATTGGGTTCCATTAATGATACAAGGTAGTATCATTATGGGTTTAAAATTTAAAAGTTAGTGTTAGAGTTTAGGGCTACGGATTTATAATTTACATTTTATATTTTTTTAAATATGCTGGTGTGATGCAAGAGTAATATCTGTTTAACTTTCTTAGACTTTTTTTAAGAAGGCACACACAACATGGCAACACTGGTGCTCGAACTCGGGTCACCAAGATAATGAATATCATCCTTTGCCACTAGAACATAAGAGGTTGAGCAATTTAAATTTTATATTTAAAAAATGAAAGATTGTGTGATTTTTTTTTACACATTCTATATCAAAATATAACTCAAACTAAATTACGACTTTATTATAAATTGTCTCTAATTCATTTAAACCCACATTTCTAAGCTTTGAACGGCGTCAATTCCAAATGAATTATTACTAATAAATAGAAAGTGTTATTATACATAGAGAAAGAGGATAATGAAGTCAAAGAACTTGCTTATTATGAACAATTAACTGACAAGGTTTTGATATATATATATATATATATATATATTAATGAAATAAAATAAAATTACTCAATACACATTTTTAGGGGTTAGAGATTTATGTTATGATTTAGAGTTTAGAAATTTATTTATAAAATTTGCGATTTAAGTTTTATGATTAGAAAATTAGATTTTAATTTTTAAATGGTAAATATGCAAAAACCTTAATGTTATATGTGTGTATATATATAAAAGTAAGCTTGAATTGAACCTAAGGAGTGGTCCCAGTGGAAAAGAGGATGGTGTTCATTATAGGAGACCCAGGTTCGAGGAGCAACTTTGTCTACAAAGTGTGTCTGCATTATCAAATGGTTAAGAAAAAATATGAACATGTACTAACTTGTAATCAGGGACGGAGCCAAAAATTAAACTTACGAGGGCAAAGTATAAAAAATCATAAAAATAAGGGGGCAAAGTCTAAATAAATTAAAATCCATGGTTCAAACTATTAATTATCCCTATATATTTTGAAATAAAGAAAAAATTAGGAGAGACAACCAATATAACCTCGTATCTACTTATAATCATTTTAAGACTATTCAAATTAACTAAAAAAAACTTAAATTGTTAAATTTAAGTCTAAATTAAAAAATCTAAGTAAAAACTCAAAATGGATCCTTGATATAAATTGTAAACTCAAGAGTTTAGATCATAATTTGGATTGGTTTATTCAGTCAACTAATTTTTTTCATAGATAAGTAGTTGTCTTATTTTTTTAACTTGGATTGTGGAAAAAAGTAATAAGTTCTTTAGTTTTTTTAAGATATTTAATAATAATTTGTTAATTATTATTATTTTATACTCAATCTGTGGGGACTATATCTTTTTTTGCTGACCCCATTCCACACCAGTTGAACTTCGTTTGCTTTTTAACATCACTTATCTATTTATTTATATAGTTTTTTATAGTTCCTAGGGAAGATGCACAAAATAAAAAATGGTATTTAAATGGATAATTTTTATAATTATCAGTATTTGATTTATTAATAATTTATTTTAGTATTATATAATTGGCTTAATGCACAAAATAGCCCCTAAAGTTTACTACTTTTCCCAACTTGGTACTTAACGTTTCATTTGGGACGTTAAGCCCCCTAACGTTTTCACCGTTACCCATTTTGCCCCAAACCGTTACTTTTGCCGTTACAAAAAAGTTTTCAACCGTTAAATTTTTTTTCAACCAATGAGATTGCGCCACATCAGCTCCTCTTTGATAGAGTAACCCGCCTGATTTTATTAAAAGGGTAAATGTCATGTCAAGTCTCCTATTTTATTTTTTTATTCAATTTAGTCACTGAAAAATCTATTTTTACCTAAAATTGACCCCTATTTGTTTCTATTTTTTTAATTTAGCCCAATATTTGTTATTAATAATAATATTGTTTTATTTAAATGTTACTATTTAATAAAAAAATAAATTAAACATTTTAATATTAAATTAATAATTTTTGATAAATTAATCCTTACTAATTTAATATTATATTATTTTTTGCAATTCCAAAATAAATTAGATTTATAATTTAGACCCATCAAAATAAATTTAATGTTAATCTTAAATAGTTTCCAATTACGTCCCAAAATAATATAATATTAAATTAGTGCATTAAGCCTAAATTGTATACTGTGCAGAATTTATAAGTGCAGTTTGGTGAGTTAAAATTGTGCAGAAATCTTAGTTAAAACTGTGCGGGAAGTTAAGTTAAAACCAGTGCAATCTTGATTAAAAACTGTCAAGAAAGTGTAGTTTAAAAAAAACTGTCCAGAATTTTAGATAATAACAGTGCAGAATTGATGTTTAAATAGTATAGAAATGTGATTATAACAGTGCAGTATTGAAATATATGATTATTTTTAAATGCACTGTTTTACTATACACATTTGTATACAAATAAATTTGGGATCGTTTTGTGCTTGTATGTGGATATATGCAAGTTTAGGGGGCTGTTCTTACACCTTTAGATTTTAATAGCATGATCGCATCAATTGATTGGTTCATGTATGAACTTGATCACTACCTTCCTTTAGAGTGTCGTTTGTCATGTTGTGTGTTTTTGTACTAAATTGTCAAACATTTAATTTATTTTGATGGGTCTAAATTAGAAATCTAATTTATTTTGGAATTAAAAAAACAATATAATATTAAATTAGTAAGGATTAATTTATCAAAAGTTATTAATATAATATTAAAATATTTAATTTATTTTTTATTAAATAATAACATTTAAATAAAATAATATTATTATTAATAACAAATATTGGACTAGATTAAAAAATTAGAAACAAATAAGGGTCAATTTTAGGTAAAAATAGACTTTTCAATGACTAAATTGAATAAAAAAATAAACATGGGAGACTTGACATGACATTTACCCTTTTAATAAAATTAGTTGGGTTACTCTATCAAAGAGGAGCTGATGTGGCGCAATCTCTTTGGTTGAAAAAAAATTTAACGGTTGAAAACTTTTTTGTAACGGCAAAAGTAACGGTTTGGGGCAAAATGGGTAACGGTGAAAACGTTAGGGGGCTTAACGTCCCAAATGAAACGTTAAGTACCAAGTTGGGAAAAGTGGTAAACTTTAGGGGCTATTTTGTGCATTAAGCCTATATAATTTAGTAAAAAATAATTTATTACGTATGATAATTATTAGCTTTATTAATTAATAGGCGATCCATTAAATTAAGATTTGGTATGATTTTAAGCCAATTACATCTAATAACTAATAATAGAATATCTTAATTTAAAAAAAACGAATCAAAATTAAAATCGATTAGCATCTAACAAAATCAACCTAAACTTAATGTCATTATAAGTTCCTGCCACTCGTCTTATTTGAAAGGGTAAACTACAATGGAGGTCATTAAATGAGTAAGATTATATTTGGGTCACCTAATTATTAAAAGTTATATTTGGGTCGCTCAATTATGTGTAAGGTTACATTTGGGTCACCCTTCATATTTAAAAAAGTATATCAATTTAGTCATTTTTACATCCAAATCACTTGTATACCATTGTTAACACTAGAGTACTTCATTTGAAATCATTAATTAATCCAATACACAAATTGATATATATATTTAAATATGAAAGGTGACTTAAATATAACCTTACCCATAATTGAGTGAGTCAAATATAACATTTAATAATTGGGTGACTCAGATGTAACTTTACCCATAATTGAGTGACCTAAATGTAACTTTTAATAATTAAGTGACCCAAATGTAACATTGACCATAATTGAGTGACCTAAATGTAACTTTTAATAATTAGGTGACCCAAATATAACATTGACCATAATTGAGTGACCTTTGTTATAGTTTACCCTATTTAAAAATTATATTTTATCTCAAAAAGTGTATTTTTATACAGAATCTACAACATCTTTTACTAATCAATAAAATAAAATAAAATAAAATGATTTAATATATAAATAAAAATCCAACCCTACATTAATTTAAGTTGTGAAATACTCCATATGGATGAGGACCAACCCCAATATTAAGAGTGCCACGTGTATGATAGCAGATGCATGATATAAGCATGATGTAGGATGATCTTATATAATCTCTCTTCACTATGTCATCCATAATTTATATTCACTAAAATTTTATCAATCAGTCTTTGTTTCATGTCAAATCTATTCGTAATCAACTTTTATGTAAACACTTACGGTCGGTTTACATGACATAAAAAAGTTAAAATTTATCTTTAAAAAAATTATATAAAAAAATTCATTAATTTTAGTGAGCAGAAACATGAATGACGGGGTGTGTCAGACTAATATAATAATTTTTCCTCTTTCACCTTCCATTTCCATATATCTTTTAGCGAATAATAGATAGCGTTACTTGGAAGGAGGGGAAGCGTTCCGGTTAACCGCCGCCTACACCCTGCCCTAGTTGAGTTTTCACAGACTGAAGTGAAGTGAGCACCCCCTCCCCCTAAAAAAAACCAGAGAAAAACCATCCATTTCCCTTTTCCTTAATCGTCCTTTTCGATTTAACCCCACCTTCTTTCTCACGTCAATACTCAATACAATATATATACAAACAAATACATCTCTCTCTCTTTCCTATTCACTCACTCACTCGCACTATAAATGTCACCCCACTACAAACCCTTATTCTTCACTATTCTTCTTCTTCTTATTTGTCTTCCTTTTTGCAGTGTTGGAGAGATATGGGAGAAAATAGCAATGTTAATCTCCCCCCTGGCTTCAGATTTTATCCTACCGATGAAGAGCTGGTCGTTCACTTCCTTCAACGTAAGGCCGCCCTCTTGCCTTGCCACCCTGATGTCATCCCCGATCTCCAACTCTATCCCCATGATCCCTGGGAACTCCATGGCAAAGCTTTGGGTGAGGACAACCAGTGGTACTTCTACAGTCGGAGGACGCAGAACAGGAGTACCAGCAATGGGTATTGGGAGCCAATGGGAATAGATGAACCTGTCGTGAATAGCAGCAGCAAGAGAGTCGGCATGAAAAGGTATTTGGTTTTCTACATCGGACAAGGCCCGGCCGCCATCAAAACCAATTGGATAATGCAAGAATATCGTCTCTCCGGTTCTGATTCTGGTACCACCAAATCATCCAAACGCAGAGGACATTCCAAAACAGTGAGTATATTTATTTAGTTTGCGTTTTTGGTTCCCCCTCATTGACTAGTTTTTGGTGATATGGTAGGATTACAGCAAATGGGTTGTCTGCCGAGTTTATGAAAGAAACTGCAGTGAAGACGAAGATGATGGAACCGAACTGTCTTGCTTGGATGAAGTGTTTCTATCGTTGGATGATATGGATGAAATCAGCTTGCCGTTAAACTAGCTTGGCTAGGCCTAGCTAGGGTTAATTCCATTTCCCATTATAAAAGCTTTATCCAAATGTAGCATGTCGGCATTAATGTGTTGCTAGGCCAAGTAGTATTAATTCTATCGACTCCAAGCTTAGTGCTGCTTGATATTTATATATGGCATTGTATTGTATATATCTGGATTTCACTTTTACTGTTTTAGTAAAGAAAAGAAAACATGGAAATTCCCCTGCTTGTAAACATTCTGCAAGGACGACAGACACATTAATTTGGGGAAAATAATTAGATTCGTGAATTGGATGGAATACAAGGTACGTTTATCAAAAAATAATTGTACGTATAAAATATTAGGACAAAGCCTGGGTTTGTAGTAATCTATGTTTTTGCCGAGATGGTCACGTGCAAGGACTATAAGGGAAGTGGAGCCCAAACAGCACTGCAGAGGCTTGGTAGGGCAGGGAACAAACAAACAATTATATATATTTGGGGGATTGTAGCTTTTTCCACAGTGATGGGTGTTTTGTTTGGTACATGTCTTGTGTCGCAATGCAAAGGAACAAAATATTTCTTGGGTGCCTACTTAGACAAGCATTCAGTCACATATGATGCAAGCACCCGCACGCTTTCAACTTCCCGCACACGTATTTATTCTTAAATTTCAATTTGTTTGCTCAACAATTTAAAATTTTATTAGTTTAACCCGTGGCTATCAATATCATCTAGCAAATATGTCTCGTTAAAAATTTTCTAATTTTAAGTGGAGGAAAAGAGTAAATACCACAAGCAGTACTACTTATATTCCAATCTAATAGCTTGTTTCAGTACTATAAAGTCTTGCACATTCAAATATATTTTTTTGAATATAATTGCACATTCAAATATTTGTTTTTGGTGACTGAAAGAAATTACCGAAGGCTTTTCCTAACTATTATAGTAATCATTATGATGAAATAGTTAGGACCTCGACCGATGCGCATTAAAAGAATCAACACTCAAAATCATTGTTTCGAATTCCACATTTAATATGATGAATATACAATATTAATAGTACTGAAGTGAGAAAAGTAAGAAAAATCTAAAATCAATTCGGATTTCTGAGGATATCTTTATTGTTTTAGTATCCTCCAATTTTATTTCGGGTAAACGACAATGAATGTCATTTAATTATAGGTAATGTTACATTTAGGTTATCTAATTATTAAAAAGTTATATTTAGATCACTTAATTATAGATAAAGTTACATTTGGGTTACTCAATTATTAAAAGTTACACTTGGGTCACTCACTTATGGGTAAAGTTATATTTTGATCACCCAAAACATAAATTATTGCTTGTCCTTAAGCAACACATGTACTAACAGCTTACCCATGGCAATTACTGACTATGCGTGCTTCAAAACTCAAATTTCATCATCTGAACTGTTGTAACCCCCTTAACCCGGCCTAGACGGTTGACCCGAATTAAGAAGTTTACACGGGGAAAACCAAAGTCAACCCGAAAGTCAACATTGATTAACGACCCTTTTTTTCTTTTTAATCTTATCTAAATGCACATTAACCCTAGATATGTTCATACAATCGGCATACTCAAGGATCAGCGCATTCGGAAAACATTCAGTGACTTAATTGCACAACATACAGGTTTAGGGACCAAAATGTAAATTCTGGAAATTAGAAGGACTTAACCCACTTTTAAGTTACCAATATGAAATTAGTCATATTTCAGGATTCTCTGTCAAATTACAACTCAAACGGACATCTCAAACTCATTCAATTGCATAAACAAGATTCAGGACCAAAACGCAAAGGTTTCAAAACATATAACCAACAATTTCAGTGCCCAACGGTCGGGTGTTTCGGAACAGGGATGATCCGTTCCGAAACGCGGGACCATTCCGAAACGCGTTGCGCAACAGGGCCTGGCAGTGGCCAAACTGTTTCGGAACGACTCTGCCCGTTTCGAAACGCCTAGACCATTTCAGGCCCTCTGTTCCGAAACGGCAGCACCTGTTCCGAAACAGGCTGCCCAGATTGCAGAAATTTAGCTAGATTATCACACAATTGACCCATCAAACATGCTCCAAAGGCAACCAAATTAAACCAGCAACACATTACATGCATAAGGAACATAATGGCATCAACAATTCATAGACATGGCATCAAACAAGGAAAGCCCCAATTCTATAGGCATGCATCCTATATTGAAAGACCATTCAACACCAAAACATCAAACAATTCTCATAATGGCCATTTACAAGTTCCATCATCAACATCAACATAAAACCATCTTAGGGAGTCCAAAACATCTCCCAAAACAACAACATAGGGTCCCCATTGCCAAATGCCAAAAGCTAATAGTGTAAAGAAACTTTCACCATACATGAGCTTAGTTCTTCACTTGGATTCTTGACCTCTTGCTGCCCTTATATGCACTTCAATGCTCTGCATTATTGGTTTAAGAAAAGAGAGAGCGTAAGCACATAGCTTAGTGAGGAATGCTCATTTAAAACAACACAATAACGCATTTATAAACACTTTTATAAACCTCAATTCAAAACAACCTTTATCCATGCACAAAAGCATTTAAAACAAGCATACATGCTTCAAATTATTAACATGTCATATTGGCCACAAGTGATAATCATAATCTTTCCATTTCATACTACGATCAACATAAGACTCACACATGGACTTTTAAACACCATTGTGATCTTACAATTCACAAGGACCACACATGGACTTTTAACCACCATTGTGTCCTTAGCACAAGAATCACCCATGGACTTTTAACTACCATGGTGTTCTTAAAATACACAAGGCTCACACAAGGACTTTTAACCACCTTTGTGACCTTAATACAAGAATCACCCATGGACTTTTAACCACCATGGTGTTCTTAAAATACACAAGGCTCTCACAAGGACTTTTAACCACCTTTGTGACCTTACAACACACAAGGCTCACACAAGGACTTTTAACCACCTTTGTGACCTTAGCACAAGAACCAATCATGGACTTTTAACCACCATGTTGTTCTTAACACAAGAACCACCTATGGACTTTTAACCACCATAGTGTTCTTAACCTTTCTCGAAACATCACTTACCAATATGCATCATTTAACAACAATAATCCACTGTTTTAAAGCATTTAACAAAGCCATTAATCAGCATGCATCCTTATGCAACAAAACCATATTTTATCAAATGTTCAAACAAGGATCTCTTACCTTGAGCATCCTTCAACACATGTCTGATAAAACCAGCAAATAAACATGCTATATATGCTTTCAAAACAGAATTTAAAACATGCAAACAATCACATTGCACACAACCAACACATGGTTCATCAACAAGAGAGTTTTTCCGAAAACTTACTCTTGAGCTTAGCAAAGTTGTTTAGACTTAAACTAAGCTCACAAACCTTCAAAACAATGGTTTCAAAGCTGAAAACTAAAATCCACTCACCGATTCCGTTTCGCCACTTGCCGAAACACCAATCAAGCTTCCGGATCAACACCACAAGGATCCGAAGATGTCTCCCCTGTTTTAAACACATCAAAACAGTAGATTAATGCACCATCATGCATTAATATCCTCAACCAAGACATCTAAACTCGCTGCTCACATCAACACTCACTTTTCGGCTACCAAACACAACCGAAATCACATCCAAACATCTCCTCAACACTACCCAGCCATGATCCATCAATTCCAAACATCTATAAACCTCAATTAATATCCAAAATGGATCTCATCACGTCCTTATACCTCCAGCTATAGCAGAACATCAAGATCACTCCAAAAACCACCAAAAACTTAAACAAACTTAGGAAAATCAACCTATTCGGGATTGCATTGATTAAACCTCAAATTCTCATCAATTATACATCCATTTTACATCAAAAACACATCTCAAAACAATGCCCAATCAGATCATACAAATTTCATCAAAATTAAAGCAAATCTTGCATTTTAAAGCCAAGATCAAGAACTCAATTACAAAACCTTTAATAAAACATAATTCAAGGATTGAGAACTTGGGAATTTCAGTAAAGAACTGAGAATTTAGAGGAGAAGGACGTTCATACCTCTAAACTTGAGTTTCTCCCTTTTTGGAACCAAGATTCTTGAAAATCCAATAAGCAAATGCTAAGGTTTTGTTGTAGAAATGATTAGAGATCAAATGAGGATTGAAATCTCATCTTTTGTTGTCAAAATCAGAGGGAAATTTGCTGGAGAAAAGTGTTTGGGTTGAGAGAAAAGTTGAGAGAAAAGAAAATGGAAAATTTGAGAAAGTTAGTTAAAATGACAAAATATCTTCTTCCCTCTTTTTTCCTTTAATTAAAACCATTAATTAAATTGATTAATATTAAGAAAAATCTGGAGAAACTCCTTTGGGTAAATAGCTCCTTAAAGATTCAAAGTTTCAATCCTTTTTAAAACAGTCACCCAGTTTTCAAAAATTACATTTTGGTCACTAACCCAAAATGTCACTCTTCCAAACCTCATTTTGTAAAATTGATTTCACCTTTCTCTTATATATAATAAAAGAGGATTTTAAGACATTTTTCCATATTTTTAATGCAACCCGAACTAGGCTTTCCTAAATTCACCCTTTTATATTCGAACCGCAACCCGACCGGTCCGGTCCAAACCCAAAACTTCTAAGCCCAAAATTGGGGTGTTACAACTCTCCCCCCTTAAGAAATTTCGTCCTCGAAATTTACCTGAAGGAAAGAGGTACGGAAACTGCTTCAACATGTCATCCTTCCGCTCCCACATGGCTTCTTCAACACCACGATGTTTCCACAACACCTTTACCAACTCGATGGTCTTGCCACGAAGAACCTTACTATCCGAATCCAGAATCCTCACTGGTTCCTCATCATAGGTCAAATCTGGATTCAATTCCACTTCTTTCACAGGCATCACATGTGAAGGATCCGATCTATACTTCCGAAGCATAGAAACATGAAACACATCATGAATCTTCTCCAACTCTTGCGGTAACCTCAACTTATACGCAACAGGACCCACACGCTCAACCACTTCGTATGGTCCAATGTACCTAGGGCTCAACTTACCCTTTCGGCCAAACCTCATCACCTTTTTCCAAGACGAAACCTTCAAAAACACACGGTCACCCACCGCGTACTCAATCTCCTTACGCTTCAAATCCGCGTAAGACTTTTGCCGATCAGAAGTTGCCTTCAAGCGCTCACAAATGAGCTTCACCTTCTCGGTGGTTCCTTTCAACATAGCTGGCATCGAAACCAACTTCTGTCCCGTTTCAGCCCAACACAGAGGAGTCCTGCACTTTCTCCCGTACAAAGCCTCATAAGGTGCCATTTGAATACTTGCCTGATAACTATTGTTATAGGCAAACTCCACCAAAGGCAAATGTTTCTCCCATGAGCCCTGAAACTCAATCACGCAGCACCTCAACATATCCTCCAAAACCTGGATAACACGCTCGGACTGACCATCCGACTGAGGATGATAAGATGTACTGAAATTCAACCGTGTACCCAAAGCTTGATGCAAACACTACCAGAAACGCGATGTAAACCTTGGATCCCTATCCGACACAATCGACTTAGGCACACCATGCAGCTGCACAATCTCAGTAATGTACAGCTCCGCAAGCTTATCCAAAGAATACGTAGTATGCACAGGCAAGAAATGCGCACACTTCGTCAAGCGATCCACAATCACCCACACCGAATTCTTCTTCGATGGCGACAAAGGTAAACCAAATACAAAATCCATGGTAATCCTTTCCCACTTCCACTCAGGAATTCTCAAAGGTTGCAACAAACCTGACGGAAACTGATGCTCAGCCTTAACTCGCTGACACACCATGCACTTGCTTACAAACTCAGCAACATCCTTCTTTAGACCCACCCAATAGTACTCATCACGAAGATCACGGTACATCTTAGTACTACCAGGGTGCATAGCAAAAAGACTACTATGACCTTCAGTCAGAATAGCACGCCTCAAATCAACATCATTGGGCACTACTATCCGACTCCCAAAACACAACACTCCATCATCACTAAAACAGAAATCCGAAGGCCTACCTTCCGCGATATCCTGAACATGCGGTACCAAGGAATCATCCAACAACTACTTTTCCTTGATCAACTGAACCAAAGATGGTTTCACTTGCAATTCAGCCACAAGACCACCATCACGCGAAATACTCAATCTGGCAAACATAGCCCTCAACTCAACAGCTACCTTCCTACTCAAGGCATCCGCTACAACATTAGCTTTTCCAGGATGATACTCAATCGTCAAATCATAATCCTTGAGCAATTCCACCCAGCGTCGATGTCTAAGATTCAACTCCTTCTGAGACATCAGATACTTCAAACTCTTGTGATCCGTGTACACAGTACACTTCTCACCATACAGATAATGTCTCCAGATCTTCAAAGAAAAAACCACCGCAGCCAACTCGATGTCATGCGTAGGATAATTGCGCTCATGTACCTTCAACTGCCGTGATGCATAAGCCACCACCTTACCCTCCTGCATCAACACACATCCCAAACCAACATAGGACGCATCACTATACACCACAAACTCTTTCCCTGATTCAGGTTGAACCAAGATAGGAGCTTGTGTCAAAGCTGCCTAGAGCTTCTCAAAAGCATGTTGTCTCGCTTCCGTCCACTCATACTTAACATCCTTCTGCAACAACTTTGTCAAAGGTGCAGCAATCTTCGAAAACCCATCCACAAACCTTCGGTAGTATCCTGCCAAACCAAGGAAACTACGAACTTCATGAACATACTTAGGAACCTTCCAATTCATCACCGCCTCAATCTTCTGAGGATCAACACGAATCTCTTCAGCAGAAACCACATAACCAAGAAACACCACTTCTCTAAGCCAGAACTCACACTTGCTCAGCTTAGCATAAAGCTGATTCTCCAACAAAGCTTGCAGCACAACTCTCAGATGCCCTTCATGCTCCTCCTCAGTACGCGAGTACACGAGGATATCATCAATGAACACCACAACAAACTTATCCAGGTATTCATGAAATACACGATTCATCATGTCCATGAAAGCTGCAAGAGCATTTGTCAAACCAAACGGCATCACAAGGAACTCATAATGCCCATACCTCGTCCTGAAAGCTGTCTTTGGCACATCCACATCCTTCACCTTCAACTGGTAATACCCTGACCTTAAATCAATCTTAGAGAACACAGCTGCTCCCCGAAATTGATCAAAAAGATCATCAATTCTCGGCAATGGATACCGATTCTTGATAGTCAACTTGTTAAGCTGACGGTAATCAATGCACATTCTCATAGTGCCATCCTTCTTTTTCACAAACAAGACCGGCGCACCCCAAGGTGACACACTCGGCCGAATGAAACCACGATCAAGCAAATCTTGCAATTGCGTCTTCAGCTCTTTCAAATCTTTAGGTGCCATTCGATAAGGAGTAATGGACACTGGAGTTGTGTTTTCATACAGCTCAATCCCAAACTCCACCTCACGATTAGGAGGCAATCCAGGCAACTCCTCCGGAAACACACCAGGAAACTCTCGCACAGTCCTAATATCTTGCACACGCAACTCCTTAGAGCTAGGATTCATCACAAAGGCTAGGTAAGCTTCACAACCTTGCCTCAGCATCCGGCTCGCCTCCAATGTAGACACCACATTGGAAAGAAACTTCACATTCTCACCAACCACAACCACTTCATAATCATCCGCAAGTTTCAACGAAACTCGCTTATTCTCACAATCCACTACAACACGATGCTCAGCAAGCTAATCCATACCAAGGATTACATCAAAACCATAGAAAGGCAATTCCATAAGATCAACATGAAAAACATGATCTTGCACAACCAAAGGACATCTTCTATAAAGCTTTCGAGTCACAACAGTCTCACCAAAAGAACTAGTGACACGCATACCAACATCCAAAGACTCAACAGGCAAACCAAGCAATTCAGCATGCTCACGCAAAATGTACGAGTGTGTAGATCCAGAATCAATCAAGGAAAGTAATGACAAGGACTGCAAAGTAAAACTACCTGCAATCACATCCGCGTCATTCCTCCCCTCCCTCTGAGCAAACACTCTAGCCTGGCCACCACCTTCAGGCTGAACAGCTACAACATGAGCCACATTCCGTCCACCCTCTTCTCTCCGCTGGAAGTTACCACGGCCGCGCCCACGACCTCTCTGTGGTGCAGCAACTACAGGAGCACGCCCTTGGCCA
Source organism: Hibiscus trionum (assembly GCA_030270665.1). Classification (NCBI taxonomy): domain Eukaryota; kingdom Viridiplantae; phylum Streptophyta; class Magnoliopsida; order Malvales; family Malvaceae; genus Hibiscus; species Hibiscus trionum. Next base: position 7,797,417 of record BSYR01000016.1, read on the forward strand.
CCAGCCAACATAGGACACTCTCTCCTCAAGTGATCCGTAGATCCACAGTTCCAGCACGAATTACCAGCTGCCATAACAGGAGCTTGCACCTCCCTCACAGCTCGAGGACAATCACGTTTCATATGGCCACGCGATCCACATGTCCAACATGCGCTCGGTTCAGCTCTTGCCTTGCCTCCCTGAGCAGGCGCACCACCACCTCGCTTAGCCGAAGGCTGATACCTCTGATCACGCCCCCTCTTGTTCCGTCCACCACCGGAACTATACTCAGCAACTCGCTTACCAGCACCAGAACCATCACCTTTAGATGATAAACCCAAATTCGTCTCAATGTCCTTTGCTCTCCCAACCAGCACATCAAAATCATTATACTCAGCAGCTAGCATATACGTCTTTACTTCCGTCACCAAACCATAACGGAACCTTTCACACCTCTCCCGCTCATCAGGAACAAGCTCAGGTGCGTATTGACTGAGTCGGACAAACTGAACCTCGTACTCAGCTACAGACATGCTCCCTTGGGTAAGAGACATGAATTCTCTCTTCTTCTCATCTAAGTACCTCACACCCAGATATCTCCTCTTGAACGCGTTCTGAAAGAACGTCCAAGTTACATCAGCTTCCTCCATTCCAGAGATAGAGGTTGTCCACCAAGTATATGCATCGTCTTGCAACAATGATACCACACAGCCCAGCTTCTGCACATCAGTGCAATTCATTTGCCCCAAGATCCTCTTGGTACTTTCCATCCAAGACTCAGAACCTTCAGCAGACAAACCCCTGAACTCAGTCCCTCCCAGACTGCACAAACGCTCCAAAGGTAGTCTAACTCCAGCATCTCCCTGATGCCCAGCTCCTTGAGCTCCAGCTACCGCTGCTCGAAAAGCTCCAGCAATGGCTTAAACCAGCATTGTCATGTCAGGAATAACTTGTCCCTGACCAGCTTCAGGTCCAGCGACCCCAGCATCAGCACCAGCAGCAGCTCCTTCACCCCCAGCACCACCACCACCAGGCGGAGGAGGTAAATCCACCATATTTTCAGCATTCTCCTCATTCTCGTTTTGAGCCATAGCTCGCGTATTAACCCTCAATTCTCTACGAGGTGCCATTCACTAAACAATGCAATCACAATGCAATAAACAAAGTCAGGCTCAGCAAGGTAAGCAATCCAAGTACTCAAGCTCATTTCCAATTAAAAACAACATCATTTCATTAGCTTTGATTTTGCAATGGGTCCCCCTAACATGCTTCACCTTAGCATACATCACAATTGTAACATACTTACAATTCACACAACATGCTTTCATTCAACAAGCATACAAAGCATACATACATTAATCACCCACATAATCATTCCCAATTACTCGAGAACTCAGCTCTGATACCACCAAATGTAACCCCCTTAACCCGGCCTAGACGGTTGACCCGAATTAAGAAGTTTACACGGGGAAAACCAAAGTCAACCCGAAAGTCAACCTTGATTAACGACCCTTTTTTTTCTTTTTAATCTTATCTAAATGCACATTAACCCTAGATATGTTCATACAATCGGCATACTCAAGGATCAGCGCATTCGGAAAACATTCAGGGACTTAATTGCACAACATACAGGTTTAGGGACCAAAATGTAAATTCTGGAAATTAGAAGGACTTAACCCACTTTTAAGTTACCAATATGAAATTAGTCATATTTCAGGCTTCTCTGTCAAATTTCAACTCAAACGGACATCTCAAACTCATTCAATTGCATAAACAAGATTCAGGACCAAAACGCAAAGGTTTCAAAACATATAACCAACAATTTCAGTGCCCAACGGTCGGGTGTTTCGGAACAGGGATGATCCGTTCCGAAACGCAGGACCGTTCCGAAACGCGTTGCGCAATAGGGCCTGGCAGTGGCCAAACTGTTTCGGAACGGCTCTGCCCGTTTCGAAACGCCTAGACCATTCCAGGCACTCTGTTCCGAAACAGCAGCACCTGTTCTGAAACAGGCTGCCTAGATTGCAGAAATTTAGCTAGATTAGCACACAATTGACCCATCAAACATGCTCCAAAGGCAACCAAATTAAACCAGCAACACATTACATGCATAAGGAACATAATGGCATCAACAATTCATAGACATGGCATCAAACAAGGAAAGCCCCAATTCTATAGGCATGCATCCTATATTGAAAGATCATTCAACACCAAAACATCAAACAATTCTCATAATGGCCATTTACAAGTTCCATCATCAACATCAACATAAAACCATCTTAGGGAGTCCAAAACATCTCCCAAAACAACAACATAGGGTCCCCATTGCCAAATGCCAAAAGCTAATAGTGTAAAGAAACTTTCACCATACATGAGCTTAGTTCTTCACTTGGATTCTTGACCTCTTGCTGCCCTTATATGCACTTCAATGCTCTGCATTATTGGTTTAAGAAAAGAGAGAGCGTAAGCACATAGCTTAGTGAGGAATGCTCATTTAAAACAACACAATAACGCATTTATAAACACTTTTATAAACCTCAATTCAAAACAACCTTTATCCATGCACAAAAGCATTTAAAACAAGCATACATGCTTCAAATTATTAACATGTCATATTGGCCACAAGTGATAATCATAATCTTTCCATTTCATACTACGATCAACATAAGACTCACACATGGACTTTTAAACACCATTGTGATCTTACAATTCACAAGGACCACACATGGACTTTTAACCACCATTGTGTCCTTAGCACAAGAATCACCCATGAACTTTTAACCACCATGGTGTTCTTAAAATACACAAGGCTCACACAAGGACTTTTAACCACCTTTGTGACCTTAATACAAGAATCACCCATGGACTTTTAACCACCATGGTGTTCTTAAAATACACAAGGCTCTCACAAGGACTTTTAACCACCTTTGTGACCTTACAACACACAAGGCTCACACAAGGACTTTTAACCACCTTTGTGACCTTAGCACAAGAACCAATCATGTACTTTTAACCACCATGTTGTTCTTAACACAAGAACCACCTATGGACTTTTAACCACCATAGTGTTCTTAACCTTTCTCGAAACATCACTTGCCAATATGCATCATTTAACAACAATAATCCACTGTTTTAAAGCATTTAACAAAGCCATTAATCATCATGCATCCTTATGCAACAAAACCATATTTTATCAAATGTTCAAACAAGGATCTCTTACCTTGAGCATCCTTCAACACATGGTTGATAAAACCAGCAAATAAACATGCTATATATGCTTTCAAAACAGAATTTAAAACATGCAAACAATCACATTGCACACAACCAACACATGGTTCATCAACAAGAGAGTTTTTCCGAAAACTTACTCTTGAGCTTAGCAAAGTTGTTTAGACTTAAACTAAGCTCCCAAACCTTCAAAACAATGGTTTCAAAGCTGAAAACCAAAATCCACTCACCGATTCCGTTTCGCCACTTGCCGAAACACCAATCAAGCTTCCGGATCAACACCACAAGGATCCGAAGATGTCTCCCCTATTTTAAACACATCAAAACAGTAGATTAATGCACCATCATGCATTAATATCCTCAACCAAGACATCTAAACTCGCTGCTCACATCAACACTCACTTTTCGGCTACCAAACACAACCGAAATCACATCCAAACATCTCCTCAACACTACCCAGCCATGATCCATCAATTCCAAACATCTATAAACCTCAATTAACATCCAAAATGGATCTCATCACGTCCTTATACCTCCAGCTATAGCAGAACATCAAGATCACTCCAAAAACCACCAAAAACTTAAACAAACTTAGGAAAATCAACCTATTCGGGATTGCATTGATTAAACCTCAATTTCTCATCAATTATACATCCATTTTACATCAAAAACACATCTCAAAACAATGCCCAATCAGATCATACGAATTTCATCAAAATTAAAGCAAATCTTGCATTTTAAAGCCAAGATCAAGAACTCAATTACAAAACCTTTAATAAAACATAATTCAAGGATTGAGAACTTGGGAATTTCAGTAAAGAACTGAGAATTTAGAGGAGAAGGACGTTCATACCTCTAAACTTGAGTTTCTCCCTTTTTGGAACCAAGATTCTTGAAAATCCAATAAGCAAATGCTAAGGTTTTGTTGTAGAAATGATTAGAGATCAAATGAGGATTGAAATCTCATCTTTTGTTGTCAAAATCAGAGGGAAATTTGCTGGAGAAAAGTGTTTGGGTTGAGAGAAAAGTTGAGAGAAAAGAAAATGGAAAATTTGAGAAAGTTAGTTAAAAATGACAAAATATCTTCTTCCCTCCTTTTTCCTTTAATTAAAACCATTAATTAAATTGATTAATATTAAGAAAAATCTGGAGAAACTCCTTTGGGTAAATAGCTCCTTAAAGATTCAAAGTTTCAATCCTTTTTAAAACAGTCACCCAGTTTTCAAAAATTACATTTTGGTCACTAACCCAAAATGTCACTCTTCCAAACCTCATTTTGTAAAATTGATTTCACCTTTCTCTTATATATAATAAAAGAGGATTTTAAGACATTTTTCCATATTTTTAATGCAACCCGAACTAGGCTTTCCTAAATTCACCCTTTTATATTCGAACCGCAACCCGACCGGTCCGGTCCAAACCCAAAACTTCTAAGCCCAAAATTGGGGTGTTACAACTGTGGCAATCACAGAATTAATTACCCATCGACTTTTGGACGACAATAAATGATTTCAAAAAGATTACCCATAATGCTTGTGCATGTGTGTGCTCATAAGTTGGGATCAATTCAATAAATAAGATAGAAGAATGCTTCGGTTTGCTATAACATAAATAAATATCATACTACCAAGGCGATTTATTTAGCAAACCTTAGTTATTTCTAAGGCTTCAGCTCATCACAACTATTTTTTAGGCTTGAAAATAAGAAAGAGCAGACAACGAACACCCTAGCCTATTGAGTAGAGTCATTATGTGAAGACTTTCATTCACTCATGCTCAATTAACTATCTTTCCTAATCGGTGGGTGCCGAGCGTACTGGATTAGCATAGCAACGGAGTGTCCTATAGCTTATGACAATTTTATTGAGCTAGTGTCAAATGGGCACCGATAGCAATTTTTTTTGTTTTTTTCCTTTTTTCGAACTTATTGCTCACCGGGTTTCTTAAAATTAAAAATTACAATAGAGTATGGAAAAAGACATCACAACTAATTTCAAGTTGACTCCACACAAATCCTAAAGTATAAAGATTCTCAACCTAAGATGACATGACAAGTAATCATCATAAGACATCACAAAAGGTCATTAGCAATTATAGCAAGTAGTCGCCATGGCAAGAAATATACAAAACTAAAATAAGCTAAATGACTAGAGAAGAGACACAAACCCAACGCCAAACTCGAGTGAGGCATTGTCCTTAATGCATGCAACATTTTAACTAGCTAAAAATGTAGAAAAAATGAAAAACTAAAGTGAGAGGTCATCACCTCTTAGTCGAAGACTTGCTTGAGGCGTTTACTACCACTGTATTCTCATCCAATTGTCATTGTAATGACTTGTTAATATGAACTGCACTGTATCTTTCAATGTCAGTGATTATGCTATACACTCTCGTGTAAACAAAGCTCAAATCCAACAATTGACATATGAAGAAAATTAATAAGATTATATTGAACTTAAAACGCCCAAGAAGCTTCATTTGGCCCCAGTTGGTCTGAGTGCACCTAGGTGGGGCTTCTCGGTTGGTTGTAGCGCACCTTGGTGGCTCCTCGGTCGGCCTTGGTGCACCGAGGTGGGGCATGTGTAACGCCCTAATTTTGGGCTTAGAAGTTTTGGGTTTGGACCGGACCGGTCGGGTTGCGGTTCGAATATAAAAGGGTGAATTTAGGAAAGCCTAGTTCGGGTTGCATTAAAAATATGGGAAAATGTCTTAAAATCCTCTTTTATTATATATAAGAGAAAGGTGAAATCAATTTTACAAAATGAGGTTTGGAAGGGTGACATTTTGGGTTAGTGACCAAAATGTAATTTTCGGAAACTTGGTGACTGTTTTAAAAAGGATTGAAACTTTGAATCTTTAAGGAGCTATTTACCCAAAAGAGTTTCTCCAGATTTTTCTGAATATTTATCAATTAATTAATGGTTTTAAAATAAAGGTAAAAGGGAGGGAAAGATATTTTTGGCATTTTAACAAACTTTTCCCAAATTTTCCATTTTCTTTTCTCTCAACTTTTCTCTCAACCCAAACACATTTCTCCAGCAGAATTTCCTCTGATTTTGACAACTTAAGATGAGATTTCTATCCTCATTTGATCTCTAATCAAATCTACAACAAAACCTTAGCATTTGCTTATTGGATTTCCAAGATTTTGGTTCCAAAAATGGAGAAAACTCAAGTTTAGAGGGGAGACATCTTCGGATCTTTGTGGTGTTGATCCGGAAGCTTGATTGGTGTTTCGGCAAGTGGCGAAACGGAATCGGTGAGTGGATTTTGGTTTTCAGCTTTGAAACCATTGTTTTGAAGGTTTGGGAGCTTAGTTTAAGTCTAAACAACTTTGCTAAGCTCAAGAGTAAGTTTTCGGAAAAACTCTCTTGTTGATGAACCAAGTGTTGGTTGTGTGCAAGGTGATTGTTTGCATGTTCTATATTCTGTTTTGAAAGCATATATAGCATGTTTATTTGCTGGTTTTATAAGCCATGTGTTGAAGGATTCTCAAGGTAAGAGATCCTTGTTTTGAACATTTGATAAAATGTGATTTTGATGCATAAGGATGCATGATGATTAATGGCTTTGTTAAATGCTTTAAAACAGTGGATTATTGCTGTTAAATGATGCATATTGGCAAGTGATGTTTCGCGAAAGGTTAAGAACACTATGGTGGTTAAAAGTCCATAGGTGGTTCTTGTGTTAAGAACAACATGGTGGTTAAAAGTCCATGATTGGTTCTTGTGCTAAGGTCACAAAGGTGGTTAAAAGTCCTTGTGTGAGCCTTGTAAGGTCACAAACGTGGTTAAAAGTCCTTGTGTGAGCCTTGTGTATTTTAAGAACACCATGGTGGTTAAAAGTCCATGGGTGATTCTTGTGTAAGGTCACAAAGGTGGTTAAAAGTCCTTGTGTGAGCCTTGTGTATTTTAAGAACACCATGGTGGTTAAAAGTCCATGGGTGATTCTTGTGCTAAGGACACAATGGTGTTTAAAAGTCCATGTGTGGTCCTTGTGAATTGTAAGATCACAATGGTGTTTAAAAGTCCATGTGTGAGTCTTATGTTGATTGTATTATGAAATGGAAAGATTATGATTATCACTTGTGGCCAATATGACATGTTATAAATTTGAAGCATGTATGCTTGTTTTAAATGCTTTTGTGCATGGTTAAAGATTGTTTTGAATTGAGGTTTATAAAAGTGTTTATAAATGCATTATTGTGATGTTTTAAATGAGCATTCCTCACTAAGCTATGTGCTTACGCTCTCTCTTTTCTTAAACCAATAATGCAGAGCATTGAAGTGCATATAAGGGCAGCAAGAGGTCAAGAATCCAAGTGAAGAACTAAGCTCATGTATGGTGAATATTTTCATAACTTGATTAGCTTTTGGCATTTGGCAATGGGGAACCTATGTTGTTGTTTTGGGAGATGTTTTGGACTCCCTAAGATGGTTTTATGTTGTTGTTGATGATGGAACATGTAAATGGCCTTTATGAGGATTGTTTGGTGATTTGGTGTTTGAATGGTTTTCAAAATAGGATGCATGCCTATAGAATTGGGGCTTTCTTTGTTTGATGCCATGTTTATGAATTGTTGATGCCAATATGTTCCTTATGCATGTAATGTCTTGCTGGTATAATTTGGTTGCCTTTGGAGCATGTTTGATGGGTCAATTGTATGTTAAACTAGCTAAAATTCTGCAATCTGGGCAGCCTGTTTCGGAACAGGTGCTGCCGTTTCGGAACAGAGGGCCTGAAATGGCCTAGGTGTTTCGAAACGGGTAGAGCCGTTCCGAAATAGTTTGGCCACTGCCAGGGCCTGTTGCGCAACGCGTTTCGGAACGGTCCCGCGTTTCGGAACGGATCATCCCTGTTCCGAAACACCCGACCGTTGGGCACTGAAATTGTTGGTTATATGTTTTGAAACCTTTGCGTTTTGGTCCTGAATCTTGTTTATGCAATTGAATGAGTTTGAGATGTCCGTTTGAGTTGAAATTTGACAGAGATGCATGAAACATGACTAATTTCATAATGGTAACTTAAAAGTGGGTTAAGTCCTTCTAATTTCCAGAATTTACATTTTGGTCCCTAAACTTGTATGTTGTGCAATTAAGTCCCTAAATGTTTTCCGAATGCGCTGATCTTTGAGTATGCTGTTGCCACGAACATATCTAGGGGTAATATGCATTTAGATAAGATTAAAAAGAAAAAAAGGGTCGTTAATCAAGGTTGACTTTCGGGTTGACTTTGGTTTTCCCCGTGTAAACTTCTTAATTCGGGTCAACCGTCTAGGCCGGGTTAAGGGGGTTACAGCATGACATTCTCTCCCACCTGATCTCGTGACGCCATCGTTGCGTCTTGGTTGGGTTGTTAGGGTGTTGCCAACGTACCTCCTTCGCCTTCCAGCTCGCCTCTTCTTCACCCTCGGCTTCGTAGCTTGATCATTTGCTATCACACTAGGTTTTAACCTTGGTTAGACTACTTTGGCGCTTGTCGACTTGAGCTGGGTAGCCTTGCTCCTTTCATGCCCATCAAACCCCTTGGATGGCTTGCCCCGATGGTTGTCCCTTTGGAACTAAATGGACGAGAGCACCTTAGTCCCTTGCTTGGTGGCTCTGTGTGTTGGCACTACACAAGCTTGGTCGCCCTTTGTGATGCACATGCTATTAGAGAATGACATCGGGATTACCTTGGCCCGATCGAAGAAGTCGATCCCCAAGATGATCTTGTAGTCATCCATCGGCACAACTATGTAATCCATGTACCCAGACCATGTCCCTACATTGGTCTTGACTCTTCGAACAATCTCATGGATGGGTCGAGCGATAGAGTTAACAACCTTCACGGATCTGCCTCCCCCATTCACCTTAAAACTGAGCCTACTTGCTTCTTCAATAGAGAGGAAGTTGTGGGACGCACTTGTGTCAAGCATGGCCCTCGCTGCCTTTCCGTTGACGGTGACATCCACGTAGAGCAACCCTTTGGCTTCGGTCCTTGGGGCGGATTGGATTACATTGAGCAATTGCATTGATCCCATTTGTGCACCTTCATCGCCACTATCGTAGGGATGGCAACGGGGCGGGCGGGTTTTTGGCCGCCCCGAACCCGCCCCGACCTATAAAATATTATACCCGACCCCGCCCCGCCTCAAATTAAAATATTAATTTACCCGCCCCGACCCGCCCCGATACAATAATCCTTAAATCCGACCCCGCCCCGAAAATTTTTAAAAATTTTAATCTTCGTCGACGGTAAATGTTAGATTCGACCAATCTTCCACCACAATCACAAATTATAGTTCCAAGGGACTTCAAACTTATATAAAAAATAAAATAAAACCAATTTTAAATTATCCACGTGTTAAACTACATATTTAAAAGAATAAATTTGAATCATTGACCGTTAGAATCGAATATATTAAAACTTGAACAACATCTAACAAAATTTTACAATAAGTATGAACCAAAACAAAAACAAAAAATAGCTTAAAACTCATAAAAATGTTTAAATATAATGATATTTTTTATAAATATAATAAAATATATATAAAAATATACCGGGGCGGGGCGGGGCGGGGCGGGGAATTTCTAGCAAATACCCGAACCCGCCCCGCCCCGCCCCGATCCCCGAAATTTTAGAAAAAATACCCGGTCGGGTTGGGTCGGGGCCGGGTATTTTTGCCATCCCTACACTATCGGTGTCACTACCTTCTTGCTGCTTGGCTAGGAGCGTGCTAAGGGCTTGACGTTGTGGGAACTCACGAACCCAATGGTCACCGTTGCAAATGAAGCAATTGTTGGGCGGTGACTTCTTCGTTCCTTGGACTTACCTCTATCCTTACCCTTCCAAGAGGACGAGTCTCTGTGCCTTGGCGAGTTGCCTTCTTAATGGCCCTTCTTGTGTTGGCCCTTGTCTCCCCCACCTTTGGCTTAACCGCCCTTCTCATCCTTCGGCTTGGTGGTGGTCTCCTTATGGCTAGAGTAGTCGATGAGACTCTCAGCCACGGCAATGGCATCGGCAAGGGTTTGCACTCCCCGTCGCCTTAGTTCGGCTTTGGCCCAATTTTGAAAACCATCTATGAAATTGAAGAGCGAGTCTTTCTTGGATAGATCGGGGATCTTGAGCACCAAACTAGTGAACTCCATCACATATTCGTGGATGCTCCCTGATTGCTTCAACCTTCGTAAGCGAGCTCTTGCCTTATCCTCGGCATTCTCCGGATAGAATTGCTATTTGAGCTCCTTCTTAAAATCATTGAAGGTAGACATGGTGCACATACCTTTCTCAATGTCCAAGCGCCTTCTCCTCCACCAAAGCATGGCGATGTCGATGAGGTATAATGTCGCAGTTTGGATCTTGGAAGCCTCGTCCACAATGCCAACGACTCCAAGATATTGTTCGAAGCCATATAGAAAGTTGTCTACTTCCTTAGCATTGTGTGATCCCGCAAAGGTTTGAGGCTTGGGCACCTCGACCCTTCTTGCCTCAACTGTGGTGCTTGGCCCAGCGACCATAGCACGTTTGCACAAGGCTACGTCACATTGTAGTGCCTCAACTTGGGCACGAGTGTTGTTTAGCTCTTGTTGAAGAGATGCACGCACCTTTGAGAGCTCATCCATGAGAAGATCGCGGACTTGTCACATTTCTGCGCGCATGGTCTCCTCTAGCTTGAGCATCATGGCCCTCGCGGCCGTGTGGATCTCGACATCCTCCGCCTCAAGGTCGTCTACCCTTTGTTGAAGGTTGTCCACTTTGGCACCCACGCCCCAACGCTCTCCTCGATATTAGTCAAGCGCGACTCCAATCTAGAGATCACATCCTTGGACTTGGCCCTTAGCCTTGTCACACTAGGATCGACCATCTCCTCGTGCTCTCGTTGCTCATGCGTAACCTCGGGTTCCGATGAGCTAACAACTTGGTTTTTGCCAGTTTTAGCCATGTCCCGATGAATCGAACACGCTCTGATACCAACTGTCACGGACTTATCTTTCTCCTGATGATCCGTGCGGCGTTAGCAACTCCCGATCTTGCTAACAAGCCTTACTTCACACAAATGCTATGGCTAAAACAAAGAGCTTGAGAAGGCAAGAGAGCTTTACAAGGAAAAAACCCTTGTATTGAACTTGAGAAAAAAGCTTTACAAGGATACTTAGCTTATGGATTTATGGGATGGTTTACAAATGAGATGGGCAACCCTATTTATAGGCTCCCACCTTCTCAATGGACGGTTGAGATCGCTTTGATCCTACGACTATTATCTTGCCTCCAAAAATATCTACAAGGCCTAGTGATCTGTAGATAATTCCATACTTATCTAGTTATATCCTAAATGGTCTAAAAGCTCTATAATGTTCCGGAGGCTTTCGAAGTTGTCCCGAGCATTCCTGAGCCTTCTACGATCTTCCTGATCCTTCTAGATTCTTCTGGGTGAGTCTAGAGTCGGGTGGAACCTCCTGGGACCTTATGGCGACGTTTCAAGATGGTTATGGGCCTCTCTAAACCGTTCTAGATGCCTCATTAGGTTATGCCCTCCTTTAAAACGCCCAAGGAGCTTCATTTGGCCCCGGTCGGTCTGAGCGCACCTAGGTAGGGCTCCTCGGTCGGTTGTAGCGCACCTTGGTGGGGCTTCTCGGTCGGCCCTGGTGCACCGAGGTGGGGCGTGACATTAAATCGCCATAGTAGGAGCTAGGGCCGTAAATGAGACGAGACAGATCGCGAGCTACTCGAGCTCGACTTGGTCAAAGCTCGGTCAAATCTCGAGTCGATTGGACTCGACTCGAGCTTGAGCTCAGCTCGAGTTCTTGACGAGCCGAGCCGAGCTACTTGTTACCCAACTCGAAAAGCTCACGAGCTACTCGAAAATATAATATACTAATTTTTTTATAATCTAAAATCTAAATTCTTAAACTTAAAAGCCTAAATATAAACCTTAAACCTAAGTATTAAACCCTAAAATCTAAATCCTAAATTCTAAACCCAACAACCTAAACCTCTAAACCCTAAACTAACACCCTAAACCCTAAAATTAATAAGCTTGAGTTTACACAATTTTTGTATCAAAGTTTTTTCTTCATAGGACTTTAAATGAGATGTGACAGATGAAGAGTTACTCGAGTCCAATGCGGTCAAAGATCAGTCAACACTTAACTCGATTGGGCTCGAATCAAGCTCGAACTCGACTCGAGTTCTAAACGAGCTGAGTCAAGCTCAGATTTCTCAGGCTCGTTAGAAATTACTCAAGCTCGAACTCGACTCGAAATCTTAATAAGCTGAGCCGAGCTTAGCATTACTCGAGCTCGACTCGGCTCGTTTACACCCCTAGTAGGAGCTTCGAAAGGTTGAAAATGATGAAAAAAATGATAATCGCGTGAGTGTTTTTCTCTTTCCTCCAACAATATCCTTTTATAGGCTGTTGTGATGAAGACTCATGTCCTTCAAGTGAAATGTGTGAAAGAATGTCGTACCAAATATGTTGTAACATATTATACAACTAGTATATTCGTCCTTATCCTTAGCGATCTGAACAATTGGTTGCTGCAGTGTCGCGCATGGCTGCAATGATAAAACTTCTTTTACAGGGACATTAATAATGCAATGAAAAATAACAAAACAAATATAAAATTGCATAATAAGAGAAAATATGACTTAAGTTAAATAAAATACAAATGATAAACAGAAAATACAAAAATAAATGCATTAAATACTGATGGGGGGCAAATTAATGAATAAATGAGGGAAAAACATGTTCTTTAAAGAGCTATTAAGCGCTTGGTGAGACGTTTTATATGGGAAATCACGACCGAAAGTAGTGGAGTGTACCTGGTTAAGTGGGATGATGTCTATACTCCTATTTCTCATGGTGGGCTTGGATTTCGTAAACTGGCTACGTAGAATGATGCTTTTTTAATGAAATTATCTTTTCAGCTTATGACTAAGCAGGATGCGTTATGGGTGCACATGGTAATAATTTCAAAAAAAAATTAGAACGGACCACGCACACCGTTGAACACCACTAACGCATTACACCATTGAACACCATTAATTATTAATAACTTTTAAATAATTATTAAAAAGTTCAAAGGCTCGGTATGTAATTAATCATATTTCAAAATAAAATTAGAATAAATTATTCATGAATCATTCTCACCGCATCATCCATGGTCCTATCCAATTAAATAAAACTACTTCATCTTTACTTTCTGCATAATATTTTTTTTATAAATTAAAATTTACAAATCATCCTCATCTTTACATATCATGGGTGCTTCCCACCACGTCATCCATGAGACCAACCAATAGAAGCCACCCACTTCATCATTATTTTCCATGTCATTAATCTAATAATAGAATAACTTTCATAAAAACAGTTTTTAAAATGACATGGAAAAACTTTAGTGAAAATTCATTGGTTGGAAAAAATGACATGGAAAAATCATGGTGAAGTGGGTGGTTTCCATTGGTTAGTCCCATGGATGACGTGGTGGGAATCACCCATGATGTAATTTTTCCTATCAAAGGATGTATCGAGGGGATTTTCATCTCAGTTTTTTAAATTATCATTTTTTTCTCTTTTGATTTGTGGGTTAATCTTTTGGGTGTTATATTTAGTTTTAATGATTTTATTTATTAATATATTAGAATAAATATATGAGATATGATGAAGAAGATGATTTGTAAATATTAATTTATAAGAAACTAATATGTAAAAATTAAAAATGATGTGGGTTTATTTAACTGGTTATGACCATGAATGAGATTGTAAGAATGGTTCATTGAATAATTTTCTTCTAATTTTGTTTTGAAACATGATTAATTGCATGTCGAGCCTTTGTGATTTTTAATAATAATTTAAAAATCATTAAAAATTAAGAGTGTTCAACGGTATATTGCGTTAGTGTGTTCAACGGTGTGCGTCGCCCAGGGGCGGACCTACCATAGTGCATGGTAGGTCCCTGACCTACCATTATTTTTCTGGATAAACTACATTTGTGGTCATCAACATATTGTTCTTTTTTATTTTGGTCACCAAACTATTATTTTTGATAAAACCTCACTAAAATTACACATTTTCTATTTTGGTTACTAATATTACATTTTTTTCCTGTTTTGGTCACCAACCTATTGTTTCGTTTCTGTTTTTTCCAATGAGCTATTATTTTTCTAGTTAGTCTTTTAACGACGAGTGACCAAAATTGGAAAAAATGTAACGTTAGTGACAATTTTGCAAAAATTAATAGTTCGATAACCAAAACTGAATATTTTTAACAACAATGGTTGTAATAAAATCGGATTAAAAGTTTATTGACCGTAATGAAATTTTTTACATTTTAGCGATCAAAGTGAAAGCGTACTAAAAAATCAGTGACTACCAGTGTAGTTTACTTTAAAAATATTAAGATTTTATTTGTTTAAATGAAGAATCACCCCTTAATTATTGTTGTTGTTGTTTTGAGCTCTTAATCTATTTTGGTCGAAACAAATATCTAAGCTAACATTTTATAACTATTTTAAGTATATTTATTAATTTTATTAAGAAATTTTGGTTAAATACATTGAAACTTATATCAAATAATTTAACTAAAATTTTGATTTAAAATTTTTAAAAAGTACAGTTTAATTTAAATAAAATTTAAAACTAGTAAGACATTTTTAGTTCCCAAATATGCACGTTTACCTCAAAAAAAAATTGTTTCTAATAGTATTACCCTTTTCATTTGGAAAAGTTGTTCTTGTTAGTACCATTTTGAAACCTAAATTCTTCTTCGGTTTTTTGTTTCCAATAAATTGTAATCAACTCGGGTTTTTGAAAACAAAAATAATTTTGATCTCATAATCTTTTTTGAAAAATCCTAGAACTACAAATCAGTTTTGAAATATAA
Organism: Hibiscus trionum; assembly: GCA_030270665.1. Lineage (NCBI taxonomy): Eukaryota > Viridiplantae > Streptophyta > Magnoliopsida > Malvales > Malvaceae > Hibiscus > Hibiscus trionum. The sequence continues at coordinate 7,812,488 of BSYR01000016.1, forward strand.
AATTCATATTTGTTTGCACAACAATTGTCACTATCAATACTTAATTTCAGTAAAATAAATTTTCTATTCTCTAAAACACAATTACACCAATGTATAATGGTTATAATCTCTCCAAACATATTTACACGATATAAATTGGTTCTTCAATGTCAATGTCTCTAACTATAAATCATGTTTGCTTGCGTAACAATTATCCCTTATCAATATATTATTGCACTGATGTAAATTAATTATATATTACTATACTAATTGATAAACTACAAAATTTAAAATTTTATATCCAACCCTAACGTAGCTCGTTATAAACTCATCCAATAATCATAAAAGAAAATATTGAGCAGAATCCAGAGCTCCAATTTAAGAAACATTTTATTCGGATTTAATAGAATCAAATGACAATAAAAAATTAGAATTTACCAATGATAATTACTGGTTGACTAAAGGAAAGCAATAACTCCAACCCTTTTGTGCTGCTCTTCCATCGGGCGCGTTAAGAAAAGGACAAGTAGGTCCCTGCTGTTAAACGACGAAGTTTAACGACGAGTACTCGCCCAATCCACTAACCCTGTTAAACGACGAACTTTCCTTCAATAATGCTTTCCACTCTGTAAACCATCAACAATTCTAAGAATATCCTCTCCGCTTCTGACTTCTCAACTTTCTGTGGACACTGGATATTCAACGGTCCGATCCCTTAATTCTCTGCAAATTAAGGCAAAACCTTGGAGGAAAGTAAAAAAAGAAGATCTGATAGAGTTGAGAGAGTATGGGACACGGGAGCTCAAAGGACGCCGGCTCTTCTTCTGATGACGATGATACGGACGCTAAATCCTCGCACTCTCGCATCTCTCGGTTGAAGAACAGATTGCGTCGTCTCCGCCGTAGACGCGGTTCTTCATCTTCTCATAACAAACTCCTGGCCGCCGAGGATTTCACTGGAATTGCTCACCTTACTCTTATTAATGTATTCTTAATTCACCTTCTCCCTACTTTAAACTTTATTGTTAGTTTCTTCAACTTAATTCTCTCTCTTTCTCTTTGATCATAGGCGGAGATGAGGTTTAAGGACAAGTGGCTGGCATGCGTTTCGTTTGGGGAGCAAACGTTTCGAACAAATGTTTCTAATGAGTTAAGCATTGTAAATTCATTATTTTCTTTAAATTCTTACTCAGTGTTTGGTCCTATTTGCAGTTTAGTCCTTAATGTAGTGCTTATGTTTTTCAATTTTGGAATACTGTTTAACGACATTAGTTTCCTTTCAATCTGTTGCAGATAGCTTTGATGATACATGCTCTTACATTTTTAGGGCTTTGACTTTTATTTCTAGTTTAATGCGTGTTAACATATGTATTTTTTTTCTGGTGGTGCAGAACAGACAAGCCTATCTGGAACTGTGTGAGTACTCCGAACTAAAAGGCTTATGATTTTAAACTTCTTGTAATCTTATTTGATTTGAATAGTCTATTGATTTAGTAATTAGTACCAATTTGTAAAATTTGTGGTGCCATGTGAAAAATTATACTAGGTTTCAGTTGCCTGAGATAGCATGTAGAAGATTTTATACCGGTGATATGTTGTGCTAGTTGCCAGCAAGGAACTGAATCTCTACTGATGGATAGTCTACATTTTGAAAATGAAAAAAAGAGAGACAAATCCAGCTTTACGATCTATCAATTACGCACATTTTTTGGGAATGAATACAGATACTCATTATTCGTTAATAGTTTTTCCTTTTTTATTACTAATTTGCTAAATTTAATCACTAAAAAGGGATCTAGATCGGTTCTTCATTTTATAAATGTTGTAAACATGGAAATGATGTTCCCAGTTATGTACTATATGCTTGTTTCAGCTAACGACGTCATCTCTTGACAGGAGAGGAAACTTCTTTTGGAGAAAAATGGACCTCGTCTTGCCAGAATCTCAGTATTTGAGGTGCGTGCAACAAACTGAAAGTGGATCTTCATTTATTTTTACTAAACTTCATTTTCGTTTTTCATATTGTGTTCTTAATTTCTCATTAAGTACATTTGGTGCAGACAAACAGATTATCAAAAAGTAATCTCATAGGGTACTCTGAGGTCAATCTACTTGACTATCTAACACAGGCGAGTAGTCTTTCCCATTGAACACCATTTTTGTATATTGCTATTCAGGATAATTTCATTGCATAAGACTCTTATTTCAGGATTCAGATTCTGACTTAGGTACATTCAACCTGATTGATCCTGGATCATCAAACATGGTTGTTGGTCGTGTTTGTCTTTCCTGTAATGTTGAGGTGTGCAGTATGTAACCAAAAATTCTATTCGTTTATTGGAACTATGGTGATTATTTCTAACATCTAGTTGGAAAAATTCAGGATCCAATTGAAACGGAGAAAAATTTTGCAAGACGAATCTTATCAATTGTGGTAAGTTATACTTAATGATCTGTTTTAGTTCCACATTCTATTTGCTTATACATATTTCCAGAAAAAAATTAGGTCTTGATATGGTCATTGACCTTTTCTCCTAGTTATTGAATTGTGTATCTGAGAGATTACTACATAATTTGTATCTTAAGTATAGGTTAGGAACAAACATTAATGTGATGTGGCTTACTTAGTTGTGCGTAAGATATGCTATACATTTGCCTTAGGTTTTCATTTTTAGATTTATCTTGTTTGCAAGATCAGTAGTTTAGGGTGAGGATGGAAAAAGGAAGATGCTACTAACCATAGGACTTTAAGTGTGGCACTTTACCACAATTGTAACAGCCTTAAATGTAGTTTCTTCTTGTTTCCTTTTTTTCTTCCATTTCCTATAACTCTTCTTCTTGTTCTAATCATGGTAAGCATGTAAGTCATTGTCTTTGCAAAGGTCAACTGGTAAAACTGTAGCTAGCCATTGCTTTTAAAACAAAAAACAAAATCCTAAAGGTTGCACGTCAGTTTGCTATGAAGTTCTAACGTAATTCCGAACTCTAATTACAATGGTTTCTTTTCCTGTCATGTGTATGCAGTTAAAAATTTTGGAGATATTGCTCTTAGTTCTTGTGAAAGATCTTGGACTTTTGATGCAACATTCTAGTTCACATGTTAAAAATCTGTCATTATACGTAATTATGTGTTCAGGACTATGACGAAGATGGAAAGCTTTCATTCTTTCAGTTTTCCAAAATAATTAATGCTTTTGGCAATAGAGTGGCATCTGATTGTTCTTATGACAAGATCTTGGACTTTTCATCCAACTTTCTAGTTCATATATTAAAATTGTTGTTATATGTGAATATGTATTCAGGACTATGATGGAGATGGGAAGCTTTCATTCTCTGAGTTTTCTGAGTTAATTAATGCTTTTGGCAATAAAGTGGCAGCTAGCAAGGTTTGAGCTCATGTGGTTTATTTGTATCTGATTGTTCTGTCAAAAATTTCCCCTCCTACCTAAATCCAAATGATACAGTTTACAATTTGTTCTTCAAGAAATTTGTCTGCTGTCATTGTTTCAAATTTCTTATCTGCACAAATTTTCATTTTCTTTATTCATGTGGTTTAAGGGAGGAAACTGTAGTGAATCAATAGAGTTAGGGCTGATCAAATGAACAAGAAAGATGGAACTTCAGAAAACCTAGGGTTGTAGAAACCTCTTGTTTTCTCTATTAATCCGAAGAAAATAATAAAGAATAATTATTTTGGCCCTAAAGTCTTAGGTCCTCAAAAAAAGGGGAAAACGATTGCATCACCTTCACATCATTATTAGCCTCCAAGTTTTATTTTGCTTTTTCTTGATTTCGACATGGAAACTTCGCTTGACATAATTTGTTTCAGTTCTAGAAGTTGAATTAGCACTTTTTACTCCAGAATCATCATCACGCGTTGTGTCCATCTTAATATCCAAGGGGTTTCTGACTTGTCTCCAATCCTCTCCTTATGAGGTGGTGGCTTTCATATGAACAGCCAAAGTCTTTTCCTTTACTGGAGACGCATCAACTTCTTCGTTGTGATACTTATCATAATGGGATCTAGCAAATCATAATCTTACTCTACCACATGGATTTTGGCTACAATATTTGAAACTTTAACATTAATTCCACCATTGTTTTATTCAAGGGTATGAGCTAACCATTACTCTGATCCACCTTGTTCCATAGGGTTTATGGGTTCAGCATCATGGAAGGGGCCTAAATCAAATTTAGAATTTCCTTTACTGTGGAGACACATAAACTTCTTCAGTTGCACATTGTAGCACAGCCAAATCTCTTTTTACCATGATTTCCTCTTCCTCTATCACTAAAGCGTCCAAACATGGTTTAAAACAACCCTATTGTATACCCTCGGATCTAATCATATACTGATACCAAAATTGATGTGTTTTAAGGGATGGGGGTAACTATAGTGAATCAATAGAATTAGAGCTGAACAAACGAACAAGAAAGAAGAAGTAACTTTAGAAAATGTAGGTTTGTAGAAGCCTCTAGTTTTTCTCTATTAATCCAAAGAAAATAATAAGAACAAATATTTTGGCTGTAAAGCCTACAACTTTATTCTATGGGATTTCTTTCTTGTAAGTAAAGTTTCTAAGTTTTTTCTTCTTCTGTTTTTGCAAATAAAGCTAAAATAATATATTTAATACTTAATAAATAACAAATAACACTAGAGATTTAAACCCTAAACATAACTAATAACCCTAGCCTTCCATGATATATCTGATAATAAATAAAACTGAAATATTAAAATAATAAAATTTTCTGCTTCATTTTTTCTCCCATGTGGGTGGCGTGTAATTATATGTATATTCATATCATATGTGGTTTATTCTTCCTTAGTTATATATTGAAAATCTTCTAGTTAGGCCATTAAGTCTTTAATGATACAATTTAGGATTAAGTTTGAATGGAAATTCATTTTCTTGACTTTATATCTGCACTGGTTTTCTAGAAAGAGGAGCTTTTCAAAGCCGCTGATAAAAATGGGGACGGTGTTGTTAGCATGGATGAGCTTGCTGAACTTCTTGCACTTCAACAAGAAACGTAAATTCTCTATAAGTTAAATTATGAATGATGTTGAGGGATTTTATTTGGCATCATAAGCTACTTTTCTTTTATTGTTACATTTGTTTTTAAAGTGTGTTGTTCATATCTTGCATTAAGTCAGAAGGTTAAGTTTTTTACATTCTGTACACTGTTATATGAAGAAAACCTTGAGATGTTTATTTAAATTAATACTTTACCTTCCCATAATATTGAATCCTTGTAGGTCTTACATAAGATGTAGTCTTGGCATCACAATTTTTTTTGTCGATCTCCATTGCATTTCCACATTATTAGGTGTATTTTAATAAGTTTCAAGTTTGAGGCCCATGTACGAGATATGGTTACCATTCTAATGCTTTACTCAGCTATTTGAATGTAACTTTTCATTGCTGCTGATTATCAATATGTTCAGTCACATGTTACAATTTTATTTTAGGCTTAATGTCAAAATAAGTGCCCAAACTATCATGTTTGTCCCTTTTAAGTGCCTAAACTATTTTTTGTCCCTTTTAGGTGCTCAAACTATCTCGTTTTTCTCTTTTAGGTGCCTAAACTTTTTTTTGCCCCTTTCAAGTGCCCAAACTATCAGTTTTTGCCCCTTTTAAGGTCAAACCGAGACACCTACTTTGACCAAAAAATGATAGTTTGGGCACTTAAATGGGGCAAAAAAAGTTTAGGCACCTAAAAGGGGAAAACGGGATAGTTTGGGCATCTAAAAGGGACAAAAAATAGTTTAGTCACTTAAAAAGGAAAAACGGAATAGTTTGGGCTCTTATTTTTGGTATTAAGCCTTTATTTTATTATGATATATTTTCATTTTGGGGGGATCTGTAGTCAGGGTAGTTAGATTTATGAAACACTTGTGTAATCTAACCTCCCACTTTGAGTAAATTTTTTACTATACCCTGGTTTGAGTTCTGACCTTAGCTTTCACCAGGCTTCTGTGTTAATATGATCCATGGTAGATATATAGGTTCAGGTTTTTATACTTACTGTTAAGAGTCAAAGCTCAGCCAGAGTATGTTTACAATATGATTTGTGGTGGAAAAGCTAAGCTCACTTTTCTCTTGTCGGTGAGCATATATAGCTAGAGAAGGTGACTATCTTAGAAGTACTTTTTCCAATATATTATCTTCTGTATTTCTCTTGCAAATTTCTCCAGAAACATGTTGTGAAATATTGCATGTTGTTTTTGTGTATTATATTCCTGATTGCAGAGAGCCGATTATGAATTCTTGCCCCGTCTGTGGTGAGATAGTTGACGTATCTGATAAGCTGAACACTCTGATTCATTTGTCTTTGTGTTTCGACGAAGGAACTGGTAACCAGATCATGAAAGGAGGCTTCTTGACTGAGAAACAGGCCTCATATGGGTTGGTATTTTATCCTCCAACTTTGCGGTTTAATAATATTGTCATGCATTTTCTTAGTATAATCATTGAACTTCATTATCAAGGCTGAATTGTTAGGTTCTAATTGTAATTTTGTAGGTGGATGTTCAAACTAAGCGAGTGGGTTAATTTTTCATCATATGATGTTGGTTTGAACTCTGGGTCAAGTGCTTCGCATATTTTGGTACATTTACCTGTTTTTAATTTTCTTTTGAACAAATTCTCGTTCTAGATCTGCTTTCTTTTGTGCTATTGATTCACGTCGGTACTTCCGGAAGATTTTTGTCTTCATGGTATCTTTCTTTAACAATTTATTGCTCTAGGTCTTTGATCGAAAGACAAAGAGGCTGGTAGAGGAACGAATTGATTCAAAGATTGTTCTGTCAATGAGAACCATTTACCAGTCAAAAGTAGGACTTGGCCTTATGGATAAAGGTATGCCTTAAAGATATTACATGTGCATTTATGTTATGCCTATTGGTGTTGAAATTCAATTAAACAGTTAATAACAAACAAATAATTAGCTGGGATGGGTTTCCATGTGATAGAATGATAGATTAAAAAACTTGTGCTTGTTTGGGCCACATATTCAGATAAAGTATAACCAAATCTCCCAAGGTGTTTCTGCCTAAGTTTAGAAGGGAGCATACACGTCTCTCCAATTTCATCTAATAACAAAGTTGTGCCTCTTCCAGTATGTGGAAGTGATATCCTTTGGAAAACCAAACCCCTAAAAGCTACTATTTAGGTGGGATAGCCTAGGTCCATCATATAAACTTCACAAGTAAGCTATATATTTTCTGTGTGATCCAAGTCTCATACTTTACATTTGGCACATATCAATCCACCCAACAGTGGTGCTGCCATGCGTGATAGGTGTGCCTAGTAATTGTGTTGTCTAGCTTTTGAGAAATAAAATCAATTCAGCCCCTGATTTTCTGCACCTAAATAAGCTCTCAAACTAAAAAGAACAATTAAATTCTCAAACTAAAAAAAATACATCAATTAAATTTAATTAATTTTGATTGCTAATTTTTAACGGTTTAAGGTTATCACGATCACGTGGCACATTGTGGTGTTGCCATGTGGCCTTTCCAAAGTTGTCTTAATTTTTATTCTAAAAATTATTTAAAAATCTTAAAATTTTTAAGAAGAATATATATTTTTAAAATTATTAATTTTTTTTAATATCATTTAAATATTATTAAAATTTGTAAAAAGGTTAAAAATGTTAAATTATTACATAAATATTTTAAAGTTGTAAAAATATTGAATATTATTAAGAAATGTAAAACTATTTTAAAAATCCTAAAATATTAGTCATTTCAGGAAGGTATAAAATATTACTCCCTCCGTCCCACTAAAACTGTCACATGTTGACTTTTTTCTGGTCAAATTTTTTTAACTTTGACTATAATTTATTAAAAAAATTAATTAATTAAAATTTATAAAAAAATATATTTAAAAACTACTTGATTTAAGGTTTTTAAAATATATTTTTTAATATTTTTATCAATAATAAATTTTAAATTATAAGAGGTCAAAGTTGAAAAAGTTTGACCCAAAAATTGTCAACATGTGACAGTTTTAGTGGGACAGAGGGAGTAATAGAAATTCTAAAAAAATATTTAAAATTCTAATGGGATAGTATAGTATAATTGAAGTGTGAGTCCTATTGTTGAGTTAGTTACATATTTTTTGTCAATAGATTTAAGTGAGTATGGTTTGGATTATAATTTTAGGTCTTATGAGTGTCAAAATATTTTTAAAATATAAATTATTAAAAATTATTAAACTTTTTTTTGATTATGCAGAGATATTATATTCTCAAGCAAATGCCAAGTATGAAAACCATACAAGATGGGATGTTATATTCTCAAAAAATTATAAAACTTTATAAAACCATGTAAGCAACCCAGCCATAGACAACTCACACTCTAATTATATTGTCCCAATAGAATTTTTAAATATCTTTCTAAAATTTCTTATATTTTTAATAATTTAATAATATTTTATATTTTTGGATGACTTATAATATTTTAGATTTTTTTACAACTTTAATACATCTAATATTTTATGTATAAATTTTAAAATAATTCTGTGATATTTTAAAATTTCAGAATATGTTAATTTTTTTTATTATATCAATATTTAATATTCAATAATTTTTAAATAACTTTGTAATATTTTAAATTTTTTAATAATTTTTATTTTCTTTTATAATTTTGAAATAAATTTTGGAAACTTTCAAAAAAAATTTATATTTTTAAAATATTTTTTTTTAAATCTGGAAATGCCACGTGGAACCATAATTAGTTAGTTAAATAAACTGTTTAAGTTAACAGGGTTACATTGATACTTTTTTATTTGAGAGTTTGATTAAATGCTTATTTTTGTTCAATTAATTCAAAAGCTTATTTTTAAGTCATGTTCTTTATATAAATTTCGCTTACCTTTTATCATTCCATAGGCCCCTTTAAATAGAGATAGCAGTGTAATTTTATGAAGGGTAAACTATCTAAATAGTTAACTTTTAGGACACTAGCAATTTTACCACCCAAATATAAATCTTTACAGTTGAGTCACCTAACTTTTAGGACGCTAACAATTTGGTCTTCCTGTTAGAGAACTGTTAAACACTTCACATCTTGACTTAGTAGTTGTTTCCAATAAGGCCGTGACACATGGTACCACCTTATTTGTTACAAAAGAAAACGGTCATGGATAAATCAAACCCAAGACCTAGGAAAACTCAAATGCACAACCATTGTTGCCAACCGAAATATTCATTACATATTTGTAAATAATTTTTTATGAACTTGAAATTATCGTTATAGTTTTATAAGTAAATGTAATTAGTTTTAATGCCCGTTTAACCTAAAAATTGTTTATAACATTGATATATTAATTATATAGTTATAGTATGAAACCATCTAAATAATAGTATTTTTTATAAAAGAAATTCCCAAGCAAAGCTGGGCAGTTATACTAGTAATTGTTTATAACATTGATATATTAATTATAATTCATGTTATAATTAATATATTTTTATAAGTAAATGTAATTAATTTTAATGCTCATTTAACCTAAAAATTGTTTATTTGCAATTATATAAGTACTTCAGTTGGATGCGGTGGTGCATCAGTGGTTTCTAGTGGGGTGACCAAAATGATAGCGCCTTAGAAGTTGATTGATCATTTATTAAGTAAAATATAAACAATTCACAAACTTCAGAACTTATTTATTTAGAATTATGTGATTATATAAACATAATTTTTTTATGTATAAATTCCACAAGAAGATGTTTTATGTTTCAATAAATCATATTTTGTTCCTACGAAATGATTTGAAGAAGACTGCTATTGGATTACGTTCTATAGGAGTAGCTGTTTGCATTCTAGGTTTTGTTTCCCGTATGGGACCGATTTGTGTTTTAGATAACATTGTCTGAAACATAAACTGATGTCTCTAATCTATAATCTACTGGTGGATCATTGGGATGCAGGAGCAAAGGAAATCTTGCAAAGCCTCTCTGAGAGGCAAGGAAGACAGATGAATTCCGTTGAATCTGCGAAAGAAATTCCAAAATTCATAGAATTTTTCAAGGTATGATACTTTGTGCTATAGAAGAAACCACAGTTTTAAACTACTGATATGGGGAATTTATAGGCTTATTTGATTTTGATTTTTGAGGCTTTCCTTGATTTGTTTTATAGTATCGTATAGCTAACGGTAGTGATATGGTTTTCCTTTTACTTCTTGAAGTGGACTAGCTAAACTTGCTAAAAATCCATGACATTGTGTTCTTATAAGTTAACTGTGGACTATTTGTATTGTAGGATCAAATCAACATGGCTGAAGTCAAGTATCCTTTGGAGCACTTTAAGGTAAAGGTCCATACTTTTTCTTTCTTTTTGAGGTTAGCAGTTAAATTTCTATAGTTCCATTTCCTGCCCTAGGACTCAAGCATTCCCCCCTACTGCTTCCCATTGTTGAGCCCTTGCTCCTTGTGGACTTAAAGCTCAGTGCATAGATAAGTAAGAAAGGCATGGGGTACCTCTTATGGATTCATAGATAATCCATGCTGTGAATTCTATACGACATTCAATTTACAATGTTTATGAAGAAACTCGAGTCGTAAGAATAAAAGTTTGGCATCACGAATTTCACTTAATTACCAGGATTGCAGTTCCAAATTTAAAATACTGATAATTACTAACCTAATGAATAAATTTTCTGTGTTTTTTTTTCCTTTTGCGCTTATACACAAATAAGTCGATGATATAATTAACAAAAGATTACCCAGACAAACCAACCAATTAGTCTAGCGGGATGAGGCGCTAGCTCTCTTAACGAGGTTTCGAATCCTGACATTGTGAATGGAGACCGTCTATAGTATCTGATCCAAATTAATTGGCCTAGTCCAGATTAATCGGTTAATAAGTTGGATAGCGATGGTTACTAAAAAACAACCTATCCAAATTTTTGGCCATATTAGCATGGAGTTTGTTTGTGTTGGAATCTCTCTCTGCTTTCTTTCTGGCATTTGCTGGTTATTGGCAACAATAAACTTACATTTTATTGTCTCAGACATTTAATGATTTTTTTGTGAGAGAGCTGAAACCTGGAGCAAGACCAATTGCTTCCATTGAGCGTGACGATGTTGCAGTGTGTGCTGCTGATTGTCGGTTGATGGCTTTTAAATCAGTGCAAGACAGTCTACGGTTTTGGATCAAGGTATGATTTATACCTCTTCCGCATGGAATATTTCCAATGTTTGAGTTTTCATGGTTCTATATTTCTTTAAAGAGGTTGAGACCCTCAAACAATCTTATCTCTCCTTTCTCCCGATGCAACTAAGCCAACTATCAATCCTCGTACACTATCCCACCAAGTGTTTTTTATATTTCTCTCTCTCTCTCTCTCTCTCTCACAGTATCTATTTTTCCTCGTCCCTCTCTTCAGAAAAACTCTTTCTTAGGAACACACCGTAATTTTTTTATGGGAAATTTTTAGGGTCGAAAGTTTTCAATTCAAGGTCTTCTGGGGAAAGAAGTCAATTCAGATGCTTTTATTGATGGAAGTTTGGTGATATTCAGGTTGGCACCACAGGTAGGTGGTGCAAGCTCTTTCATTATTCCCATTGTAACATGAAGTAACCTAATTCTTTTTATTATTAATATTAAACTCTCGACTCCTTTACCCTTGGAACAGGACTATCATAGGTTTCATCTTCCAGTTTCTGGCGCCATTGGGAAATTTATAAATATTCCTGGATGCTTATACACAGTAAGTGCATAAATGTACTTCAGGACATCTTGCTTTTATCCGTGTGTGCGAGTGAAAATTGAGGGATGTTCCTTTTTTCTCTTTACTACCGACATTTGTATGATTTTTTACTTGTTTACATCTTATTTGCATTTCGAAGGTTAATCCCATTGCTGTCAACAGCAAATATTGTAATGTTTTCACCGAGAATAAACGGATGGTGGCCATTATTTCTACTGCAGAGTTTGGAAAGGTTCGACTCTATGCTATTGGATGTGAATCTTTTAGTTATGCTTTCTTTAAACACTGGTGTGGTGGCATTGAGGCATAGATCCTTGATATTTGTAAGACGACGGCCTCCTGCCTTGTGTGGATGACCATCACTCCGTTATATCGTTTCCATACAGGTGGCATTTGTTGCGATTGGAGCAACTATGGTTGGTAGTATTACTTTTGTGAAGAAGGAAGGTGAGATTTGCAAAAAAGGAGACGAGGTTAGCACCATACATACATACATACACATATTTGTTGTTCCATAATATGGCCATCCCTTTTAATCAGCTGTTGGATTCGCAGTTGGGATATTTTTCATTTGGAGGGAGCACAGTGATCTGTGTGTTTGAGAAGGTTGGTACCACCTCATCTGCAGATTCTATTCTATGACACCGACTTTTCGACTTTTCACATATATTGAAGCAGTCATTTTCATGCAGGACGCGATAGAGATAGATGGTGACCTCTTGGTTAACAGTGAAAGATCACTTGAGACGCTGGTCTGTGTTGGAATGAGGTTGGGAGTTTCCAAAAGGAAAGTAGGTGGAGCAGGGAGCAGAGGGTTGCCGAACTTGGAAACCTGTGTTCTTAGGGATTGACTTTGACTTGCCCCCATCACTTCACTTTCATAATTCATGCTGTAATATTGTTTTCTTAGTTTTTGACATAATGAAAATCATATGATACATTCTCAATGCAACTTTTAGAATTATAAGGATATCACATTTGTGTATAATTAAATAAATTAAGCATGTGGATGGATCCGCGGTTGGAGACCTTGGATCGCTCATTCACTATACGGGACAGACAATAGCGGCACCATATTGTCATAGCTCGGTTGGTGACATGACTGCGAGTGAAGGGGAGTGGAATTGGCCGGTGTTCTAACACCTCCTACCGCACCATGCGCTGTTGCGAATTGCAGCCATTAAAGCCCCATTGCCGACGTTCCCTGATGCCGTTGTTGGTTGGAAAGGGAGTGTTTCTAGTACTTTCAATCTCAAATCCGCATATGACTTGCGAATTGGGGATCCGGTGGTAGTCCTGCTAAATGTTGGAAGATTATTCATTCATACCATGGTCCGCAACGTATCTAGATCTTCTTATGGCTCGCTTGTAATGGTAAATTGATGACTAATGCGGAGAGGACAAGGCGACACTTGACATTTGATAGTTTGTGCCCGGTTTGTCACAATGAGGCGGAGGAAGTGAGCCACGTTCCCCGTTAGTGCCCAATGGCAATGGCTATTTGGATGCCACTGATCAAACTTGGGCGAGTTGGGGAGTTTTTCTCCTTGGATTTTTTGGAGTGGGTTGTTTTGAATCTCTCGAAACCAGAGCATTTTGTGAGGAATGCACTCGATTGGGATGTATTTTTTGGAATCGTTGGTTGGAAAGGAATGCCATTCTTTTTGATAATCCATTAGACGGTTGGGGTTCCACCTTCGATCGAAGTAAGCGGCTCCAACTACTTGTGGTGCAAGCATATACTCGGAACCATGAGCTCTCTTATGGACCACATCGAGCTCCACATGGACCGATTCAGTGGGAGCCATCGGTGGTGGGATGGTTGAAATTGAATACGGACGGGGCTAGGCGCGGGGTGGATGGTGTCTCTTCATGTAGCGGCGTGTTACGTGATTTTGCAGGTGGTTGGATCGTTGGGTTTGCAAATAGGTATTTGTTCCGTTGTTGAAGCTGAGTTATAGGGAGCGTATATTGGTTTCCTTAGTGCTTGGGAGGTGGGTTGTAGACAGGTAGTGTTGGAGTTGGATAGCTTGGATGCATTTCGTTTACTTAAGGCGGGTTCGGATCACTATGAGTACTCGACGTTGCTTCTACACTTGAAGAAGTTACGAACGCGGCCGTGGGTAGTTCGCCTCCAACATGTGCGCATGGAGGGAAATAGGGTGACGGATGCTTTCGCTAAGCTCGCGTCACCAAAAAATTTTGATGTGTTGCGATTTGAGGTACCACCGGTTAATCTTGGCATCACTTTGCAAGGTGATGGTATTGGTTAGTTTTGGCTAGGTGTTATATGTCGGGTTTGTCCTTGTATTTTGAACTTTAAATTATTATTAGGCGTATTTTTTTTTACTTCAACTAAATTTAGGAATGTTTTTAACGAGACTTGATTATAATTCTCCTTTCATCTAAAATAAATAAATAAATTAAAGATATGGTATGTTGACTTTAAAACGAAAAACAAACATGATAAGGGAGGAATTAGTAAAATTGTACGAATTGACGTTGATCCACGAAATTCAAGCCTCTTTTGAAAGTCACCTTGCGGGGCTTCTACTTATGTAAGTTTCTATTCTAAGCCGCTAAGTCTCATTTTCCATTAAAAAATAAATTTTAATACTTTTTTGAATAGTCTCAAGGTTGTTACTTCATATATATTCATAATTTTTTGGCAATGTGCATATACTTTGTAAACAAAACGATTCAAACCAGTGTCTTTTAGGATGAACATCATCCATTTTTTTACTGGAACACTTGTTGGGTTGAAATGAATCCTAACATTTGAATGATAAGTATTAGTATTTTGATTATAAATGGTTAATAATAAAATATCATATTAATATTATGGGTAATTATACCATGCAGATTCAGGCGATTTACAGATGATATAACTAGTAAATATGTTCCTCCTCATGTTAATATATTTTATTGTCTAGGAGGAATTACGCTGACTTATTTTTTGGTACAAGTAGCTACAGGAATTGCTATGACTTTTTACTATCGTCCAACTGTTACTGAGGCTTTTGCTTCTGTTCAATATATAATGACTGAAGCTAACTTTGGTTGGTTAATCCGATCAGTTCATCGATGGTCGGCAAGTATGATGGTCTTAATGATGATCCTACATGTTGACGGTGAAATATTTTATTTTCACAAGCGCTCTAACTAATTTTAGGGGTTAGAGATTCATTTTAAGGCTCATAGTTTAGGGTTTAGATTTATGTTCTTAGATTTTAAGGACTGTAGTTTGAATTTAGAGTTTAGGGTTAGAATTTATGGGTAATAGGTAAAAACCTAAATCTTAAAAATATTACCCTAAACTATAAACCATAACCATTAGACTTTAAACCCTAAATTCTAACCACAAACCATGAATTATAAACTCCTAAACCTAAACCTTTAAAATATAAACCCTAAACAAGATCCTTAACCCCTAAAATTAGAGCACTTGTAGAAACAAAATATTTCTACCGTCAACGCATCATATATTTTCCCTAATATTATTACATTAACTTCATCAATGTTCCTGTAATTGCTTTAAAAAATATAAAAATGGTAATATTTATCATTAGAATACAAAAAAATGTTTATATTATTAAAAATAAGGATTAGAAGCGCAGTTTATAGGGGTGGATTCGGGTAATTTGGTTAACCGATCGAACCGAATTATTCAAAATTCATTAACCGACTTTTTTAACCGTTAACCGAATCGATTTTTTTGAAAATGTTTAACCGAACTGAAAATAATTCCGTCAATTCGGTTGGTTTTCGAATTAACCAAATTTTTTATGAAATTTTGGGTAAATTACACAATTGGTCAATAAATTATGCTGAAATTATCTTTTTAGTCACTAAACTTACATTTTATGCTAATTTGATAAAAGTTCAATGACCATTTTATAATATATCAAAAAAATTAATGATCATTTTATAATTTTTCAAAGTTCAATGACCATAAATAAATATATGTAATATATATAATATTTAATATATAATAATTTTGGTTAATTCGGTTAATTAACCGATTTTGAACCGAATTAACCGATGACCGAATTTCTCAAAAAAAATTAACCGTTAACCGAACCTACCTAAAATTAATCGAAAAAATTTAATTTAATCGGTTAATTCGGTTAAAACCGAATAATGCACACCCTAAGAGTTTGTCTCTTAAATTATACTTGTTTCACTAAGTTGAAAATATTTGTTACGTTTTTTCATAAGACTTAATTCGCATTCATTGCACCTCAAATCGTTAAAAAAAATTGTAAATAAAAGTGTAATCTTCACTCGTGGTCACTTTTGTTTTGGGTTTGTTTTATTTTGGTCATCAGAATTCAAAAAAGACTATTCTAGTCACTTACGTTCGAAACCGTTTCTATTTTGGTCACTGGACCGTTAACCTCCGTTAATTAAAAATAATAATTTTTAATTTGACCCCCAAACTTTCAAAACTTCATTTTTTACCATCTTTCCCAAAATTCAATGAACTTCCCCGCACATAAATCCTCCAATTCTACATCACCAAACCCTTCAAACAAGGGGAAACATTCGAATTTGACTCTTGCCTTTGGTATTTCTGCTGGCTTATTGGTTTTTGCTATAATATTTGTGCTTATAATTTGTTCCTGTGCATTCCGTGGGGGAAAGGCAAAATCATCTCTTCAAGAACCTGGTATGTAGACATGACCATCAATGGCAAAAATTTAAAAAAAAAGGAAAGGGAGCGAAAAAGGCTCACCGTAGGAAAAGTGTTGCTGGTGTAGGAAATCAGCAAGCAGGTTTTGCCGACGGCACCATCGCCGACAGTGACGCACTTGATGAATTTCGAGGCGCTCATATTTCTTCGGCAGTATACCTAATCGCCTAAAGCTTTATTCTTTTTGCTCCTTTTGTTCTCCAAATCTTGAAATTTCTCGCAACAATGTGGTGATTTAGTTTCTTAGATTTGCTTCACGGTCAAGTAGTTGTTAAAGAAAGAAAGAGATCCAGAGGCGCAGGCTCCATGATTTTGTGTTGGCGAAGCAAATCCAAATGGGGAAATATTGATTGGAAAGTGGGGAGTGAGTGAACAAAGAGAAGATGGAGAGGGAGAGAGAGAAAGAGAGAAGAATGGCGAAAATGTGGGGATGTAGAATTGGAGGATTTATGTGCTGGGAAAGTTCATTAAGTTTTTGGGAAGATGGTAAAAAATGAAGTTTTGAAAGTTTGTTGGTTAAATTAAAAATTATTATTTTTAATTAACGAAGATTAACGGTCCAGTGACCAAAACAAAAACGATTTCGAACGTAAGTGACCAGAATAATCTTTTTTGAATTCTGGCGACTAAAATAGAACAGACACAAAACAAAAGTGACCACGAGTGAAGATTACCCTAAATAAAATCGTAACATGTGGCAATTTTAACTAAAAAATTATTCGCCTTTAATAAAAACAAGGATAAATAACATGTCAAGTTACATATTAACTTTTTATTTAGTTTTGTCTCTAAAAATGTTATTTTATATTTGATTGATTTGTATTTGTTTATAAATTTTTATAATTTAAATTGATAAAATTTATCAATCACTAAATTTTTTTGGGCTCGAGTCAAAGGCCTAAGACCAAAGCCTATGCTACTCTACCCAAACCTAAAACATGATGTTCTATTATGTTAGATGGACGCACAAATCGGTCTGGAAAAAGAGTCATTAATTCATTTAGTTAATAATTTAAAAGAAAGCATATTCTTAAAATCTGTTGACGCATCAAACTATGTTATTTGGGCTACTAACTAGAATTGTAAATGAAGTAGGTGATGACAATGTTGTACAAATTATAACAGACAATAGAAGCAACTTTGTAGTTGCTGGGGCACTTTTGATGATCTCGGTTTTATTGGACTCCTATTGTAGCCTAATGTATTGATATAATCCTTAAAGATATTGAAGTAATTTTAGTTATTGATAGAGTTTTAAAGAGAAATATAGATTACTAGTTTTATTTACCAATGCCCAAGTCATCTGAATGCGATAAAATAACGTATTAAACAAAAAGAACTTGCTAAGGCCAATAAGGAAAAGATTCGCGATTGTTTTTATCACATTTTCATCAATACACAAAACAACAAAATAATAAAATAACTTCAGGAATCCGAAGAGGGGGAAGAGTTATTGATACAATTTTGATGCATTCATTTTGTGCTTGCGTATGTGGTTATAGATCGTGTTAAAGAATCTATTACCGCTCATTTAATTGAAATGAGTTCAAGTATTATAATGTCTGTAAAATAATAGATGAAAGATGAGAATATCAGCTACATCGTTCTTTATATGTTGTTAGTCATTTCCTTAACCCTAATTACTTTTATGACAATTCGTAAATTGAGCAATATAAAAATGGTAAATAATTTGTATGAATATATTTTTAAGCTTCGTCCCTACACTTGACAAGCAAGATAAGATTATGGCAAAGCTTACTGATTGCAAGCAAGCATATGAATTGTTTGAGAATTTAATGACTACTAGACATAGAAAGAGTAAGGCTCCGGGTAATAAAAATTTAACTCTCTTATATATATATATATATATATATGATATATCATATACTTAAATTTATTTAAATTTAATTATTAATGTTACAACTAAGTGGTGGGAATATTATGGGTTTTCAACTACTTAGCAACATTTTGCCATAAAAATTTTAAGCCTTACATGTGATGCGAGAGAAACTAGAATATTTTTGAGCATGTAAGCACGTACCTAGGCTATAGGACCCTTATCGCTTCGATGCGCCTTACTCAATTTTTTTACATTTATACATTGATGCTATTTAAGTGAAATGGAAAATTTATTGCTTTTGACATGCTAAAATCAATTCAATGGTATTCAAAGAAAATATTCCAAATGGGTTACCTATCTCAAGCAAGCAATGTTTGAGAGCTGTGAAACAAATAACTTCGAAAAAAGAAAACCATTTGAAATAAGTTCCATGTCAAAACAAATGTTGAGCACATCCAATGGAACAAAAGCTTCTATAGTCGATTTCCTAGAAGCTTCATCTAATACAAAATGTGTCTAACATTAAATTTTGACCCCAGAAATTGGCAATTACCAAGTCATCATCTTTTGCCTAACCACCAAGGCTTTCCAAGCTATAATACAAATGTTTTGCTTGATGTCAACACTTTCAACACCTTGCTTTCCTGATTGTCGGCCAAGATCATGCAAAAAATTGGCCTCTTAGCAAGCACCGGTGAACAACTACAAAAAATGGCAAATTTCAATAAGCCATTAGAAGAAAAAAGAGCCAAACCTCACATTTAAGCTCTTTGCATAAGTGTTCAAAAAGTAAACATACCTTGCCCATTTTGCAAGGATCTCTTCAGGGGGCAATAGTCCGTGACAGAATATTCCCAAGTGCTTTTAGCTGTTAACAACAAGTAAATCACCTTCAAATGGCTAACCATGCAAGGATTTGATCCAATTTAGCATTGTCAATTACCAAAGGATCATAGAAACCAATGAATCCCATTCCATAGAATACAACACAAAGTATAAAAGAATCTTTTCACCATAAAAATGAGAACTTTGCTCAATGTATTAACAAAATTAAAATATTCTATGATCAAAACCTGACTTTACTCAAAACTACCCAGTCATCATTTAATTATGTAAACTTCAAAGGCTGGTACAAACACATATTTTAGATGTTAGATCTCATGATGCAAATCATTTCATGTTACAAATCCATGGTTAGACTAAAGATCCCCACTTCCATTTTCCATTAATTTTGAAGGGTTTTTTTCCTTCCCCTTTTCTAGAAACTGCCAAATTAACAAAAACTAACAAGATTTATCTGAAAATAGAACTCCAAATCACAGGAAGGAGATGCGAAGATTAGGCTTACCCATCCAATATGTGAATATTCCCATGACTGGAAGATGTTTTAAATAGAAACCAGAAGACTCCAAAAGCTAACTGACCCACTTAGGCAGCACTTTTCCTCAATTCCCACCAATTTCAAATCCCAAATTTTATAACAACAACATGTTGGTGCAGTGGTAAAGGCTTGGGCATATCTATTTGCGATCCCAGGTTCAATCCATGCCAACGCCATCTCGTTTCATTAAATTTTCCTTTTAATAAGCTTATCAAAAACTATTATCAAGGGCGCCAAGCAGTGTCAATTACTAAAGCATCTCAGAGACCCAGACAAATAATCCACAATCCAACACCCGGCAAAAAATGCTGTGATGCGTAATGACAAAGTAAAATCAGAAGACATGGAAGGCAACAATGCAAATTTCCAATGCAATTGTGATGTGAGAATATTTGATAATCAAAACCAGAGAAATCAAATTAATTAATAAAACAGCAAGGCAAAACTTTTTATTACCTTGTCAGTCTAGGGTGTATCTTGACATGAGTAACTTGCAGCCGTGGCTAGTTGAGGAAAAGCAGAATATTGGAGTGAATTAGTCAATATCATTAATGATTCGGGCAGTTGAGAAGATGAAGCCTGACTTTCAAGGTTATATCCATCATAAAGGAACTCAGTTTTTCCAACTGGAGCCCCTTTCCACTTTGGTTTCTTCCTTCTGTATGTTAACAAGTATTGCACAAGCTTCCCATCAGACTGCATATTATCAAAGACAATAGAGTCGTCTTGGTAATTATAAGCTTTGGACTCAGAGCTCGTGCCATTATCAACTCCACTTTTTGACAACAAATTAGAGCATCTATCTTCTTTCCCCTTCAATCCTATTTCAACATCAGATTTTTCCTTGCTGTCACTTTGCTTTCTACGCCGCCTATAAACTAGCTTACATGGTTTCTTTCGACGCCGTACATAAACCATCTCATTAAGTTTATTTCTACACTGTTCATTACGTATCTCGCATTCTTTCTTTCTACGCCGAGCATAAACCATCTGAACTGGTTTTTTTCTATGGTGAGCATAAACTATACCCCTTGGTTCCATCTCGGCTGGTTTCTTTCTACGTCGGGCATAAACTATCCCCGTTTGTTTCAAGCAACTCAAAGTCCTACTACTACCGGCAATCAAAGTATCTATGCTATTATCATTACACAAATTTCTAACTTTCGATATCCTAGGTGAACTATTCATTGCCCTATGCAATCGAAATGCCAATTCAGCATCATCAGACTTTTCCAATTCCACCACCTGGTGGGCCACAACGGCTTTGTTAACAGCCACTCTCCTTACCTTAACCGCAGCCTCAACTGTCTCTTCCATTGCACGATTAGCATCTTTCACCACATCTTCTAACAACTTAGCCGCTCCACCATTCTTAACTTCCGAAATCCTAGAACTTTTAGCATTTCTTTCGCGCCTAAGGATCCCCCTTTTGTGGGCAATCTTTCCAGGGACCCAACAATCAATGCAAACAGTAAATTCCGAACCAGAAACAGAGTATGACCACGGCGGAACAGATTTGTAATCTAAAAAACATGTTTTGTGAAGGGAACGCTTACATTTGGCACAAGAAAAGCAATCTTCGGAGGCTTCTTTGAAACAATAAGAGCAGATTTGAGATGAGTCAACACGATGATAACATTTTGGGCAGAGAAGAACAATGCGCCACTCGCTGTAAAGCGTTTGAATCTGGTTTTTGCTGCTGGCGTTGTCACTTCGAGATCCACAGGCTTGGCATTCGGTTAAGTTGGGGAGTTCCCGGGTCTTTTTAAGGGGAGGTTGACCCAACGATAACGGCGTTTGGGGCTTGGCGCAGTCGGAGAGGAGGCGCTTGCGGGAAGTGGAAGGACCATCGGAAATCGTTATCCGAGGGGATGCCATTAGGGTTCCGTTCAGGTTTCAGGGAGGAGGGGTATCTTTAGGGTTTCACCGATACCACCATTCCCATTCGTGTGAAATTGAATTGTGCGAAGCTTTAGGGTTTTGACTTTGGGGACACTTTCGATACTTCGTTTTAGTTATAAGTAATAAGTTATAGGTAAATTACAAAATTTATCACTCAGGTCTCTTCTCAATCCTATTTTAGTCATCAAAGTTAAAAACATTTCAACTTAATAACTAAACTTTCAAATTATTTCTGTTTTGGTCACTATGTGGTGACATGGATTATTTTAGTAGTATTTTCCTATGACATTGACTTATTTTATAGTATTTTCCTATGCCATATAGAATTTTAAAAAAAATTAAACCACAATGCCAAACCCTAATTTCCGATCCACAAACCTCAAAACTATAGTCTCCCTCTCCCTTAACACCAAGCTCATTCTCACATTTCAAATTTTTCATAATATAAACTAATTGTCCTGCATGTTTACCAGTACGTTGACATTTTACTCAAATTCAATTTTCGAAGTAAATCCATGTTCGTAAGTAACAATTCTATAAGCATGTTTACCAGTACGAACCAACTTGCCTCAGTGGTTAAGGGAACAATTGTTGTTCCTAGAGGTCACGAGTTCGAGCACCAGCAGCTGCAGCAGTGTGATTGAGCGTTCATTGTCAAATGGTTGAGAGTATATTTAAGAACAGATATTACTTGTAATCACTTTAGCTTTCATCAAAAAAAAATTATTCGCCGTAAAACACTCGTATTCAACATTCGTAACGATTTGTTTGAGAAGAGTTGGGTGCCGATTCTAGCTTGGTGTTGAAATTTTAGATTTGAAAGTACATATAAATTTTTAGGAGGGCAAACTTATAAAAATTTAGGGGGCAAAAATAAATTTTTAATAGAAAATATATAAAAAATTCTAACTCGCATAGGAATTTTAAAATTTTAGGAGGGCGACCGCCCCCACCAGCCCTCGGTCCATCCCTGCATACAAGAATGAGCTTGGTGTTGAAGGGAGATGGAGACTGAGGTTGTTGGACCTCATTGTTCTTGCTTCAACTTTAGTTTTTGGATTGGGGATAGTTTTGGGGTTGTGGATTGGGGATTTATTATTATAATTTGGAGATTAGAGTTAAGATTTGAGATTATGATTAAATTTTTTATTTTTATTCTAAATCCTACATGGCTTATTAAAATATTATAAAATAAGCCATGCCATAAGAAAAATACTAATAAAATAAACCATGTCATCACATAGTGACCAAAATAGTAGCAATTCAAAAGTTCATTTGTTAAATTATTTTTTTTTACTTCAATGACCAAAATAAGAGTGAGAAGAAAGTTTAGTAGTAAAATTTGTAATTTACGCATAAATTATTCCCAAAAAATATTATTATTGTACAAACATATTACATATATATGTTGAAAATATTTTAATATAAACTAATGTGATCCGGTTGCAAAACTTCCGAAATGCACGGAATTCGATCGTTAATCGTAATAAGCAATGACTTGTGTTGTAAAAATTGAATGTTACAACGAACATCTAGTGTAAGATTAATAAACTGTGAACTGTTCAAATTATGAATAGATATATTGATTGTAAAAGGAAAAATGTGAAGAAAATAAACAATATGCACAACTACAACAAAAGTAAGAGCATGAATGCTAGCTTTCCACATAGAAAGAAACAGGAAAAATGTGAGTCCATTAATTTTTAGAAAGATACACATAAATTACTTCGATTATAGATATGGTAATATATATATATATATATATCAATTTTTTTTTTAAAGTAACAGTTCAATCAAAACTGAAACATGCTATTTTACTGTTCAAATTGAAACAATAACTTGATATACTAACGGTTTAGTATCAAAACTCATACATTCTATTAACTTAGTTTTTATTGGAAATAATTTAATAATTTTAACCCATCATATTTAAAGTGTTAAGGTCATAATGAGTTTGTTCTATCTATAATCGAGCTAATAAGCAGTATTATGAATTGTGATAAGTGGTCGGAGGGTATGTTAGGAGGGTGTGATGTCGAAAATTTTAAATAGAAAGTGTTAAATTTATTGAATTATTTTTGAATTATAACCAAATTGATAAAATATATATGTTTCATGGATTAAAATATTATTATACTAGATCATCTTTTAATTTTAATGATAAAGTGACTTGTTTGTTATAAAATTTTGAGTGATTAAATTATTAATTTTAGAAAAAAGAATTGAACTATTTGTTATTAAATATATAATTAAGTGACTTATGATGTATTTTACCTTCCGTTATAAAAGCAAGAGTTAGTTGCACAACACGTCTTCAAACTATGACCCTCATTTTAAATTGGTCCCTAAATTTTTAAATAATTTAATTTCATCCCTAAATTATGACTCTCATCTTAAATTAGTCCTTAAACTTATGAATATTTTGTTTTCATCCCCAAACTATGACACATATTTTAAATTAGTCCCCAAACTATGACACATTTTAAATTAGTCCCCAAACTTTTTGAATATTCTAATTTTATTATCAAATTATCATTTATAGCGCATCGTATTATTACTTAATATGCATTAGTGTTTCATGACAATTAACAATTTCTATTACAATTTTGTTAACAAAAGATATGATTACCATATACTGATAACCTGGGGATGAAATTATAACATTAAAAAATTTTGAGGACCAATTTAGAATAAGATTCATAGTTTGATGATGAAACTAGAATGCTCAAAGGTTTGAGAACCAATTTAGAATGAAGGTCATAGTTTAAGAATGAAATTGAAATGTTTAAAATTTTAAGAGTCAATTTAAAATGAGTGTCATAGTTCGAGGACATATGGTGTAATTAACTCTAAAAACAAAGGTTGGGGTTCGTGAGTTTCAATGGAATTTTTAAAATAAAGGGCAATTTCATACTTTCACACAATTTATTTGGGGTGAATTTTCTCTCTTCCGCCCGAATGGAACGGGTGATATTTTGTAGGGTTTGAAAGAAAAACCTTCCATCCCCTTTTCTTTCCTTCCCATTTTTTGTCCTACCAACCAGTGGCGGATGCATAATTTACCTTGGGTGGGTCCGTGCCCACCTTGAAATTTTTAAAGTTCACACATTTGCTTTTAATTTTTTTAAATTTTATGAATTAGTCCTTAATTTTTATGACTTGTGCCCACCCTGAAATTTTGAAATTTTTATTATTGTGTCAACCCTCAAAAAAAATTTAGTTTGTGCCCACCCTGAAAAATATTTCTGGATCCGCCACTGCTACCAACTACCAAGCAAGTGCAACCTTTAAAATAATTTCCCTTTTCTTTTTTAATTTTCAGTTCTACCAAGCCCAAAATTATTCTTAGACGAAATTATGCTTCTATAGTTTATTTAAGGTGCATTTTTAATAAAATAATAAAAATAATATGTTTAACAAATTTTAATCGTTTAATGAAATATTAAATTAATTATTTAAAGTCATAAAATATAGATTTTAGGGGTGTTTTTTCTGAAAATATTTGATGAGACGACCCGAATAAATCCAATAATGCTACCACCAAGGTTGGTTCAAGTGGTAAGTAGTTTGGTTTCGTTTAAACAGGTCTCGAGTTCGAGGCATTGTGTATGCGGAAAATTTCTGCTGAGAGACCCACCCATCAAAGCCAGGTGTGCATTGCGAGTCGATCCAGATTAATTAGGGCAAAGCCCTGAAAACTGGAATGGCAACCAAAAAAAATCCAATAATGCCTACCTACTAAAGGCATAGTTTAAGAGCTCTTTTTCTTGCTAAATTCTTGTATTGGATCGAGTATAACTAATAGTAAGGTGGAAGTGTGTATACTTCAGCATTCGGTGGCGCCCAATAGAATCCTTTCGTCAATGGTCATGCAACTATGCAACCGCTCGACCGTGATGTTAATCTCTTGAGCCCGAGAGTTGGAGCAATCCCCTGCAACAAATCTACTTGCCCTGTTTCCCACATGAACCAAACTGTATCCAGCACAGACCCTCACCCCTCTCTCTTTCACCAACCGCCTCATTGTTGTCGCATCGTCCCACGAACCTTCAGCAGCATACATGCTTGATCCGAGCAAATATCCGGCTGAGTTCATCGGCTCCAGATCGAGAATATGAGAGAGTGCTCCTGCACCAAGCTCACTGTTTCCATGACTTCTACAGGCACTTAAAAGAGCTCCCCAAGCACTTGCACCAATCTTAA
The DNA here is from genome assembly GCA_030270665.1 of Hibiscus trionum. Classification (NCBI taxonomy): domain Eukaryota; kingdom Viridiplantae; phylum Streptophyta; class Magnoliopsida; order Malvales; family Malvaceae; genus Hibiscus; species Hibiscus trionum. Next base: position 7,838,200 of record BSYR01000016.1, read on the forward strand.
GATCACCAGGGATCTGTTTGATCAAGTCCATTGCAATGTCAACCTTTCCCGCCCGACCTAACATGTCAATCACACATGAATAATGTTCCGACTCTGGTACAATCCCATATTCATGGACCATTGATTTAAGAAAAGCTAGCCCTTCCTTGATTAACCCTCCATGGCTACATGCAGATAGTGCTGAGAGAGCAGTCACAGCGTTTGGTTTCAGACCCTGCGATTTCATTTCTGGGAGCAATGCCAATGCCTCTTTGGAAAGACCATTCATACCGTATGCTGCTACCATGGCACTCCATGACACCACATTTTTCTGTTGCATTTGATTAAAGACCCTTCTGGATGTATCAATGGCGCCACATTTTGCATACATATCAACAATTGCAGTTGCAACAGCTACATCGGCTGCCATGTCTCTTCTGATTGCAACTCCATGGGCCCATTTTGACCTTCCCAGTTCGGCTGAAATCGAACATGCTTCAAGAAGGTTCATGATTGTAATAACAGTGGGTTTCTCCTGCGTTTTGCTCATCTCACAGAAGACCCTAACAGCCTCATCAGGCTTGCCACAGTGTGCGAACCCGGCTATCATCGTGCTCCATGCCACCACATCCCTGCTCCTCAAACCATAAAAAAGTTTCCATGCAAGATCAACAAGATTACACTTAGCATAAGCATCAATTAAAGAATTTATAACCAAATCATTCAGTTCGTACTCCCGTCGGATTATTAGACAGTGAACGGACTTGCACGCAGATGCGAGCACAAAATGTTTGCATATATGAAGAAAATTAACTATAGTCACTTCATCTACCTCGACTCCTTTCTCCACCATCAAATTAAACAACGATAAAGCTTCTGAGAACTTCTCATTGAAGACAAATCCAAACAACATAGAATTCCATGAAACATTGTTTTTTCGAGACATCTCCCTATAAACTTGAAAGGCAGAACCAACAGCATTACACTTCGAATACATATTAATCAAGGAATTCCCAATAAACAAATCATCATACTCTCCTCTTTTAATCACTACTCCATGGACCAACTTTCCCATATCAATGCCTTCCAATCTGGCGCAGGCCTTTAGAACACTTGCTGCAGTTATACCATCCGGTTGGATCCCATTCTCAGACACCATTTCCCGAAACAATTCCAAGGCAAAATCCGGTTCCTCGCTTTGCAAATAACCCTCGATCATTACACTCCAAGAGATCACATCTTTATCAGACATTTCATCGAAAAGCTTCCGTGCACTCCCCGTGTCAATATACACATACATGGTTAGCAGCGAGTTTTGGATGGAAGCAATGGCAGATAATCCACTCCTAATCACATACCCATGAATTTCTATTCCTTTACGGTAAGCTCCAGCATTGCGGCATGCCTGAATTAAAAGAAGCAATGTGGAAGTATTTGGTGTAAAGCTAGCTGCCCTAGCTTTATTAAACCACCATAGGCTTTCTTCTGCATCACCCCGATTAAGGTGGCCGTAAATAATGATATTCCATGAAACTGAATCTGTGTTTTGCATGCGATGGAAAGCAGCCAATGCCGAATTCAAGTCTCCACATTTCATGTAAAAGTCCACAATGGAATTCCCAATGGAAGCAAATGAATCATAACCTTGTTTGATGAAAGAAGAATGCATGGATTTGCCATAATATGTGGAAGAAAGGGTTAGGCATGCTTTGAGAATGGGGGAGAAGAGCGAAGGATCCGATGGTTGAACTCCATATCTCTGCATTTCCCGATAGATAGATAAGACTTGTACCCATTTTCCAAGACGTGATGATTCTTCGATCCTCAAACTCCAGCTTGGGAGCTTCGAAACCCAGAGGTTTGCTGGAAAGCGCATTGCGAATCAAAACACATAAGTGAATGAGTTGAGTTGAGTTGCGTGCTCGGCGACCAACCAACTCCTAAAACATGCCATTTCCGATCCATCGGATAGGTTAAAACATGCCAAACACACACTAAGGAACTCGGGAATCTCCTATTTGCCAATAAATTCCCAAACTAAAATCTCAATTGGAATTAAAAATTTATTTTTTATTTATCATTGTTAACAGTTAGATCTAAGAGTGTTTATTAAGTGAGTCGATCGCGAGTTGAGTAATGTTCGACTCGTGCTCGTTAAAAAAATCTTGTTGTTTGACTCGTTGCTCGTTAAAAAAATCTTGTTACTTGACTCGTTGCTCGTTAATCACGATAAAATTTTGTTTGCCGAACAATTATCTCTTATCAATACAGTATTACACCGATATAAATTAACTTTAAATTATTACACTAATTGGTGAACTATCAAGTTCAAATTTTTAGATTTGCCCATGCAATGCATGCAACAATCATAATATATCATTTAATACACCAATATTATTTGTTTACAGGTGTCCTTAGTTCTTTTCTCCAACGATCTCCGATAATAATAAGCTAAAACATATATCCCAGATTATCCCCTCTTTTCACCAGAAGCAATGACAAATTTAAAAAAAAATATATAAACATAAAACACACTAAACATTATCATAACACCATAAAATACACAAATTGTCGAGTCTACTATATCCTTCTGCTCTGGCCATAAATTTCATGTTCATTGCCAAATACAGCCTGTTCATCTTCATCGAGCAAAGGATTAAGATACAAATGAAACCCTTTTTTGCTTATGTTAAGAATTAGGATACACTGATCGGTACAACAAATAAACTATTCGTTTATAAATGTGAAAGCTTCAACAGCTCCTTTTCAGCTGGACCTGCTTTGCACCTCACCTACGGCCTACCTATGGTTAATTGAAATAGGGAAAAAAACAGTTATTGATATCGATTATGCTCAGAGCTGCAATGCTAAATCTGGGTGAGTTGAATCAGCTCGACTCGAACTAGGTGACCCGGTTGACTGAAATCCGATATTCAGGTCTGGTGGAACTGAATCTGGTCTCTGTTGTGGTGACAACCTTGAGTCTGGTTTCTGATGCGGTGATAATTCTTCCCACCAGGGTTGCCTATGAATCCTTGATCTTGGTGTTGCCACTGTCTCTTGTCCGGAATTAGGTGATGGGCAGCTCGGATTCTTTGTGCCTGAATTTTCTGTCAATTTAGGGTCGTTTGAGTTAGAGTTTGCGGTAGTTGGATGTGCAAAGTTGTTTGCAGTCCTTGAGACAGCATCAAGCCTCTGAGATGACTGGAAACTGAATCCAGGAGGCCTGGCAGTCCCGACGAGTTTTTCCATATGAGCTGGGACGTTATACCCGTAAGCACCATTATTGTATCCATTCATGCAAGGATGAATTGGGAAGGGAGGCCTTGGCCGCTGGACTGCTCCTGCACTGCTGTTTGTCATGTTAAAACCAGTATTGGAAAATCCATCACTAGCTTCAATCTTTGGATTCCATGATTCAGGAGATCTTATAGCAGCTGAAAGGGATGCAGTAGTGCCGGATGCAGGTATAGGCTTACTTAAATGGCCACCTGAGACGGACTGAACTGAAGGAACATGCTTCTCAGACAAATTATCAGCTTTGGGCTTGGCAGGTCGTTTATCTTCTTGGGATTCTGGGGGAAAAGATTCAGTGGCAGAACAAGAATTTTGACGAATGGAGCAGAGCTGTGATGATGTCTGGTGGCCTGGTGGAAGCGAGAGCGAAGGTAGTTGTAAAGGTCTCTGTGCTGGAATATCATTTTCCACAACCCATCCACGACCAAAATTTACTTCAGCTGGTAAACACTTCTGTATCTTTTCAGCAGCAATTTTCCAGGCAACCGAACCGATGTTTGCAGCAAATCGAGCTAGACTTCGTGTGTAACCATGCTCCAAGTATACCCCTACCTGCTTCAATTGAAAAACAAGATATCAAACAAACATAGGCCATCCTAAGATTCCCCACACAAGCTAGTCCAGCATGAAGAATAGAGCAACATGTGACATCAACAATTATGAACTGTGCAAATACAGTTCCTAATCCAAAGTCGGAAAATTGATGTAATTGAAAAGTGACAATCATACAGTTCACTGTTTTTCCATCTTTCATTTTTCCATGTATGACATCGACATACCCCAACAAACACAAAAACACACAAATCGACCATCTAGGGAAGAAAATAAGTAACATATCCATATGACCATGAAATTCTGAAATTATATGGCCTAGACATATTCCAAACATTTAGTTCATCATTAGTGTTTCAAATTCAAAACCACCACAAATGTTTTCAGACATAATTTAGAGCAGTGAGGGACTTCAATATTCTACTCAATAAAACTAAAATACATCATTTATCTATACGATACGTACAGTCACTAGCTGCTTCCGCTCTCCATCAAAAGTATTCAACACAGATGCCTCTCTTGCAGCAGATGAGTGAAATAGATTATACGTGTTACGTCTACTCTCATCCAGCACAAAATGCTTTTTTCCGTGCTTTATCACATAACCTGCAAGAAAGGAAAATGCATGCCTTCACATAAAAATAAAACAATACATAAGAAGGGAGGGGTTAATGAGAGCCATAAGTGACGAAAACCAATAAAGGAGAAAGTTATGAGTTTTTGACCTGTACCTTCATCATTTCTGTCGGATTTGTTTTCAGAAAATGAGCCTGAATAAACATCATTGCGAGAACCATAAAATTTTCCATATGAATCTGCGATATTAGACTTGTCCGAAGCAAGAAGTCCTTTTCTCGTGTCATGATTGGAACATAGGGTGTGCTCTTGACCAGTAGCAAGGGTGGCATCTGAGTAAAATTCTGAAGCAGTACTCTCTAAGGAAGGCCGACCTGGTGTCTTCTTGAAATTTTTGGTTGGTGGTCCGCCTCTCCTTACCACCTTTGGTTCTGCTTCATTATCATCACTATCTTGCCGTAAATTATCAAAGTTCTTTTTTGCTAGCTCTTGTATAGATCGTGCCTGGAAACAAATAAAGTTTTTAGATAAAACATAAAGTTAACCGTAAATGTAAATTACAAGTTGAAGCCTGACCATACCTGTCGAAAATATATAGTATCAGGAGCATTATACTGCATCGCATTTGAACATATGAGGAAAACATCTTTCTGCAAGATAACAAAAGGAAACATCTATTCACATATCCCAAAGTTTTAGATTCTTATAGAGACAATTAAAGTATCAATCAAGGATGGCTAATAGACTAGATTACAGCTTTAAAATATTTTCATAATTAGAGATGAGAAGATAATAACTGAAACGCATCATCTTTTAAATCTCAAGTTTCAGGAAATTACAGTCTTAAAATTGCTTCAACAACAACTTATTTGCTGTGACAAAACAAGTTAAATATGTAAGAAAATTTTCCTTTCTTGTTATCAGCTGGGCAAGCTTTGTACTTAATCTCCAAACATCACCATCAACAGATGGCCATCAAAAGGAAAACTAGAAGAAGAAAAAAACATGTTCAGCATTTCACCCTTTTCGTTAAACGCACTCCGCACATCACATCTACTCAGAGTTTCTTGCATTTGTATAATAAAGAATGCTTTTTTGTCACCAAAAGAAGGCGAACATCATAGCCTATTCATTAAATGCAACCTAATAGTACCAAGTGATTTAAAAACATGGCAATAACATAATTTTGTTTGTTCATACTCTACATTCAGGTTAAAAATGAAAACCTTACAGCAAGTAAAATTGCATCTTCCATCTTAAAGGAGTTCACTATCATCAATGAAGGTAACCGAACAATAGTAAACACAATGCAGAAAGACAAAGAAACACAATCCAAATAACATATCTAGCATAGATGTTATGCTAATACGAAGCTAAAAGAAGTTGTTATGCTAATTGCTTTATGAAATTTCGAATCAATGACTTTAGCAGGATGCAAAACCAGGATCCAAGACCAACATAGCACTTTGACTAGTGAACAGAATCATTGTTCCTAGCAATCAAAGGAAATCAAAAAGCACATCCATGGAAACAATCCACGCAAAATTACTTATCAGTTGAAATTAACATCCATCACCTGGCAATTAACAAGATCTCAAAATTGTTGGTTGGACTAACCACTATTACGGAATCATGAGACATAAACAAAGCTCAAGAAGAAGAGACCAATGTCAGCAAAGTACTGATATAATCAAGATGATAGAAGATAAAAGGTAAATTATAAAATGAAAAACATGTTAACCAACCTCAAATTGTTCTAAGATGGCATAAGCCCCACTAGCAAGTTTTTTCCTAACAGTTCCAAAATCCATCGGATGCTCGATAACTTCATGATAGTCTGGCAGCTGCATAAAGGGAACAAAAACCGAATAAGAAAAACATGGTTTAATAACAAGAATGATATTTGCAGATCATACCTCTTCAGGGTCTACAGGCTCAGAAAACACGCCATAAGTATCCTTCCTGAAATTGGTTAATTTCAAAAGCAGCAGAACTGAGACAACTGACAATCAAAATGCTACATCTAATGTAAGAAATCAAACCAAATATCATAAGAGGTTATTGAAATACTTTTGAAGTCTATCTAGGATGAAAAGTAATAGCTTTTTGTCCGGTAAAGCCGTCGAGTGTCCAGAATCCAACTGACCACCTACACATTGATAATGATTCATAATAAATAACTTAAAAACATAAAATTCCTTTTTAAAAAGACGCATTTTTTAGCAATAGGTGTTGGATCATAAGTAAACCTTGGCTGTTACTTGTGGGGTTTGCACCAGAAACAGACTTCTCTTCCTGAAAATTATTCACAAATATGAAAAGTAATACTGCAGTTAGTAAATGAACAAGTAACGGACTTTATTTCCTTTAGTGGCCGAGGTACCACCCAGCAAAGTAGCATAACATTCAAACTTCCAGGTTGCAGAAAAGGCAAAATACAGTTACAATAATTAAAAGAGAAAGGACAAAATCAAACTTTTAATAAACTATCACACTCAAAATAATAATACTAATTTTCTTACTTTTATCTGTGAGTAAAGACCCCCATTTAACAAAATAAATGGATTTTTTTAAAAATAAATTGGTGAAAAAAAAAGGAATCACAAAAAATTCAAGGTGGATTACAAAAGGAAAAAAAAGGAATACGTCAAAACCCACTAATTTACTCGACATTGTACAAAACCCCTCCAACTCTCCGGCCCGAAATTCAAGGAATCTTTAATTCCGTCAAAAAACCATAATTGGCGCTTTTTCTTTCTTTCTTTCAAAAACCCGTTAAAATACCCAAAACTAAAATGCAAAAATAGATGAAATTTGAGAGAGAGAAAAAAGTGTTGGTTTTAATTTTTCATAGGAAACCTCAAATTTTGGCAAACCTTTCTGGAATCAGCAATTCCGGATCCATCCCCTATTGAATTGATTTTCCTCTTCTTGTGAGTCGAGCCCTCGTTAGCTTCCTCTAGATTCGAATCGGAGCCCCGGGACTCTGAATTGACCGGCGATTTCTGCTGTGGGGAAGGCAGCTTGAGAACCAGTTTCATCTTCTTTTCCCGTCGTTTTTTCCCGTCCAATTCTCCCTCCTCCTCGTCGCCGTCGTTGTCTTGATCATCGTCCTCGTTATCCCCCCCGGAATGATTGGAGTGTCGGCGGGTGGATCGGCGGGGAGGAGTAGCAGTGGCAGAGTCGTAATTAAGAGGGGTGGAATCATTTGTTTTGATGTTGGGTTGACTTTGCTGTTGTTCTTTAAGGCTCCGTTTCTGAAGATCTAAGAGAGAAGGCCTGCCTTTCTTCTTCTTCCTCGTCTTCTCCACTACCTTACCCATACTTTGTGTTTTGTTTTGGCCCCTCTCTTTCCTTCTCTGCTTCCAGCACAGATATTAACAAAACAAGTGCATAATGCTTTGCCTTTCTTTGTTTTCAACCCCCAAATGTTTTTCCCACTGCTTTTACCACATTGGCACGTGTTGGGAAAGTATAGGAAGAGCTACCCTTTGAATTGAGTGGACTCGTCTTCATGTTCAACCATAAGTCAACAACAAATAATCTTTCCCCTTCCGACTCGCCTTTTAAAAGAGAAAAAAGAACAAATATTTCAATTCCTTGATTAAATTTATTTAATTATTTTAAATTAGGACAAATCTGAAATAAATTATAAGTTATGGGCCTGAAACTATTAATAAAGTACTAAAAAAGTGCATAGAATTAATTTTTTGGTACCAACTTGAAAAGAAAAATTCTTTAAATACTAACTTGTGAACAAAAAATTTAGGTACAAAACATATAAAAAGATACTCAAGTACCAAATATATACCAACTTTTTTAAACTAAAATTTTTAGGTCCAAAACAACATACATACACCATCCATAAAACAAAAAAGACGAACAATGAGTGAAACATCTTTAAAATTAGGGTAAACTACACTACATACCACTCAATTATGGTAGTTGACTTGAAAATGCCACTGAATTTTAAAAAAAGTTCAAAACTAACACTGAACTTAGTTTCTGACTCGAAATTACCACTCTGTTGTTAACTCTTAACACCCTTGTTAAGTCAAAACGACGTGTTTTGGTGCGGTTGTTTTGAAGCTTAATTTAGGTTAAAACGAAGTCATTTTACTGAAATCATGCACTTAGAGGGGTTTGAAGCCAAAACATTCAAATATAAGGGCTAAGCCTAAACCACTAAACCAACATAATATTACAAAATGATTTAACAAAAATATTATGTATTTTAAATTATTTTATGAAATAAATAATACTATAAATGAATATTAATGTATAAAATATATTATTTTATATTTTTTATATATTATTAATAATATAAATAAAATTAGATCCACTGATTGGCCTAGTGGCTAAGGAGGCTCATATTGTCTCATCTTGTATGGGTTCGAATCTCGTTATAGGAATATAAAACCTCTTTATTTAATTAAAAAATAATATAAATATATTATTTTAAAAAAAATCCTAAAATATTTATAAAAATAATATTTTTTATATTATTATTAATATATATATAACCCCTAAACTATTAACCCACAAATCTCAACCCTCAAACTTAAACCCTAAATTTTAGAGTTTAAGATTTAGGGTTTAAGGTTTTTTATATATTAATGTTATGAATATTTTGTGTTTTTTAAAAATAATATATTTATATTATAAATCATATAATCTTATCCATTTGGTTCAACCAAATTATTTTTTGAAAAAAATAATAAAATAAATAATATTAATATATAAAAAATAAAAAATATATTATTGTTATGGTTTTTCAAATATTATTTATAATATAAATATATTATTTGTAAAACATGTTCATTAAAATAATGTATTTATATTATAAATAATATATAAAAAACCATAAACCCTAAACCCTAAACCTTAACCTATATAAAGTTTATGGTTTGAGGCTTGGGCTTTATAGTTTAAGGTTTAAGATTTAGGGTTTATATTTTGAGATTTAGGGTTCTTAATACTTAGGGTTTAAGGTTTTTTATAAAGAATTGAAGTTTTTAATGAACAAAACAAATCAAGCCAAACACCAAGCCACGCAACAAAACTGAAATATAATTTACCTAGTTAGACTAAGAACATATGAAAGTTTTATTTTATAAAAATAAAATAAAAAATTATTAATGTTAAATTTAAGACCAGAGAAAACATGTTTTCACCTCATCAGGCCGAGCAGTATCAGTTGGCCTAACAATGCGTTTTCAAGTAACTACGGGCTTACCGACCGTCGATTGGTGAGTTGTTGAAGAGCTTTCGTCGTTATTCGTCAGGAAACTTAGTTGGTTGCAGATAGTTTCGCTTGCAAAGAGTTTGTTAGGTTTTAGCTTCGTTACGAGCCAAGTACTTGCGAACGATCTCGCCTTCGAGAGAACGTCGTTCTTCGAGGGTGAGCTATTTGTAGTATTGGGTGAGACATGTTTAACTTTACTTTTTACGACGTCCTTCCACCGGCAGCCCGCGACGTTACAGACAAAAAATAAAAAGAGATGACAATTGAGCGAAGAAGAAAATCGAAGACACAGAAAAAAAATCAAATGTTAAGGATTTGTTTATTTAGGGGAGAGTATAAAACCGAGTTTGAAATAAAGTGTTTTTTCAAAGCTATTGTGGCGTTTGTTTTTACAAACGCCACTAAAGTACTAAAAACTTGTGATGCTTGTCTTAAAAACGCCACTAAAAGTCACATTTTGTGGCATTTGTAAAGCAAACGCACTATAGTACAAGTGTTTGCAGCGTTTGTACTCAAAACGTCACAAAAGATAGCGAGATGTATAAATTTAGCGGCGCTTACTCTAAAAATGCCGCTAGAAGCCTATTTTGCTGTAGTGAGTGTTTTTAAAATAATATATTTATATTATAAATATTATATAAAAAAATAATTCACTTTTATTTTTATATATTGATATATATATACAAATATTATATTTTATATTGTTTATATTAGGGGTGGGAATTGTCGGTTACCAGGTTTTTGGGTACCCGAAAAATCGGGTACCCGGTTCATCCGGGTACCTCATTAAGCGGCTCGTGTCCCGACCCATTATATTTGGGTATCCGGTTCCTATTTTTCTTATTTTTTAATTCTAAAATTAAAAAAAATCACATGTTAAACACAAAAATATTTTAAAAAAAATTAAACTTAAAAGAATATAATACAAACATAGAAAAAAATGTAGGGATTTAAACTTAATTTTAGAGTGAAAATATTAAGAAACATAAAATAAAAATATAATTTTAAATATAAAATATTTATATATTAATTTTTATCAGGTCGGGTCGGGTACCCGGTAAGGGGAAACTTCCGGCCCATGTCCCGGTAAATTTGTCGGGTCGGGTACCCGACCCGGTCGGGTAATTTTTTTTCCCGAAAATTACCCGACATTTCAGGTTCAGGTCGTCGGGTCAATCGGGTCGGGTATTTTTGCCCACCCCTAGTTTATATAGTAATATAATTTATAGTGTTATTTATTTCACAAACTAATTTGAATTAATCACAAGTGGTTTGAGATATATAATATTTGTGGTAAAATATTACATAATTTCAAGTTGATTTAGTGATTAAGGTTTAGCCTTTCTATTTGAAGGTCTTGGTTCAAACCCCTCCAAGTTTATGGTTTTAATATTTTTCCTCTAGCAAAACGATGTCGTTTTGGGCTAAATAAGGCTTCAAAATAGCCGCACCAAAACGACGTTGATTTTACTTAACGGGGGTGTTAAGAGTTAACGACGGAGTGATATTTTCGAGTCACAAACTAAAGTTCAGTGTTAGTTTTAAACTTTTTTAAAGTTCGTTGAATTTTCGAGTCAACGACCATAGTTGAGTGGTATGTGGTGTAGTTTATCCTTTAATTTATTTACCAAAAACTCTAATCATAGTTCATATATTTTAATGTATATTATATTTATATTTATCATAAAAGATGTCATCTATTTAATAAAAAAGTCTACTTTTAAATTAAAATTAGAGGAGACAATATTGTCATCAATCGTCTATAATCTCTAAGATTACAATAACAATGATGTCAAATATTTTATGATTTAGTCATCACTCACTTGTTTTCGGTTTTGAATTTTACAAAAAACTTTTACTCGCACATGTCTATTTAAATATTAATTGAGGACACCTGACGGGAGATTAAAATTGCGTACAGAAGGGAAAAAATTCAGTATTAAATAATAATCCATAATTTATTAACTATTAGTTATTTACTTTATATAGTTTGAAAAATTAGTTGATACAATACAAGCATGTCTATTTTAATGTCTAAATATTTAATTTAAGGTTTAAAATTTAAGTTGTTAGGGTTAGAGTTTAGAGTTTATGGTTGGAGTTTAGAATTTAGGTTAGTAATTTAGATTTTATAGTTTAAATGTGGATGAATGCGTAAATTTTTTCATACAACTTGTACATCAAAATATAACTCATATAGAGATTTATTAATTGGCCGAGTGGGCAATGTTGGTCATAGTATCCTATATTTTATGGGTTTGAATCCTTGCATCCGCCAGAAATGTCTTTAATTTATACAATTCTATTAATTTTAGAGTTTATATTTAAAATTTAGGATTTAAGCTTAAATAGTGTGGGTAAATTAAATTTTATGGGTATATCAATATTAACCTTTAGGTAATGCCGACGGTTAGAATCTAACATTGTGAATGAAGTAAATTGACATGATGATCTCTATAATACTTAATCCAATTAGCAGGAGTTATATTTTAATACACAAGCTATTTTAAAAAAATTACATAACACTTCATATTTAAATTATAAAATCTAAAACCTAAATCCCTAGTCCTAACACCCTAAAACCTAAACCTTAAGCTTTGAACCTTAAACTCTAAAATTTAACCATAAACCTTAAAATATACACCCTACAACATAACCCCTAAACCCTAAACCATAACCTAAACCTCAAAACCTTAAAATTAAAAGACTTGTATGAACTAAAATTTACACAAGCTTATGTATCAAAATATTTTTCATTAATCAGTACTCATTTGTTGTATAGATTGCAAAGAAAGGGAGAAAAGATGAGCAATTGGCCAAAGAAATATGAGGAAACAAAGACGAACAGTTTGACCAACCAGCCAAACGTGCTTGCTCAATATTAAATTTATTTTGAAATTTAATAAAAATTTATGTAAACATAAAACACACTAAATATTATCACAACAGCATAAAATACACAAATTGTCGAGTCTACTATATCCTTCTGCTCTAGCCATAGCATTCGTGTTCATTGCCAAATACAACCTGTTCATCTTCATGGAGGAAAGAATTAGGATACAAATGAAACCATTTTTTTTTTGCTTATGTGCCTAAGAATTAGGATACACTGATCGGTACAACAATAACCTATTCGTTTATAAATGTGAAAGCTTCAACAGCTCCTATTCAGCTGGACCTGCTTTGCACCTCACCTACCTATGGTTAATTGAAATAGGAAAAAAAAGTTATTGATATCGATTATGCTCAGAGCTGCAATGCTAAATCTGGGTGAGTTGAATCAGCTCGACTCGAATTAGGTGACCTGGTTGACTGAAATCCGATATTCAGGTCTGGTGGAACTGAATCTGGTCTCTGTAGTGGTGACAACCTTGAATCTGGTCTCTGTAGTGGTGACAACCTTGAATCTGGTTTTTGATGCGGTGATAATTCTTCCCACCAGGGTTGCCAATGAATCCTTGACGTTGGTGTTGCCACTGCCTCGTGTCCGGAATTTGGTGATGGGCAGCTTGGATTCTTTGTGCCTGAATTTTCTGTCGATTCAGGGTCGTTTAAGCTAGAGTTTGTGGTAGCTATATGCGCAAAGTTGTTTGCAGTCCTTGAGACAGCATCAAGCCTCTGAGATGACTGGAAACTGAATCCAGGAGGCCTGGCAGTCCCGATGAGTTTTTCCATATGAGCTGGGACGTTATACCCGAAAGCACCATTATTGTATCCATTCATGCCAGGATGAATTGGGAAGGGAGGCCTTGGCCGCTGGACTGCTCCTGCACTGCTGTTTGTCATGTTAAAACCAGTATTGGAAAATCCATCACTGGCTTTGATCTTTGGATTCCATGATTCAGGAGACCTTATAGCAGCTGAAAGGGATGCAGTAGTGCCAGATGCAGGTATAGGCTTACTTAAATGGCCACCTGAGATGGACTGAACTGAAGGAACATGCTTCTCAGACAAATTATCAACTTTGGGCTTGGCAGATCTTTTATCTTCTTGGGTTTCTGGGGCATAAGATTCAGTGGCAGAACATGAACTTTGATGAACGGAGCAGAGCTGTGATGATGTCTGGTGGCCTGGGCGAAGCGAGAGCGAAGGTAGTTGTAAAGGTCTCTGTGCTGGAATATCATTTTCCACAACCCATCCAGGACCAAAATTTACTTCAGCTGGTAAACAGTTTTGTATTTTTTTAGCAGCAATTTTCCAGGCAACCGAACCAATGTTTGCAGCAAATCGAGCTAGACTTCGTGTGTAACCATGCTCGAAGTATACCCCTACCTGCATCAATTGAAAAACAAGATATCAAACAAACACAGGCCAACCAAAGATTCGCCATACAAGCTACTCCAGCATGAAGGATAGAGCAGCAAGTGACATTGTCAATTGTGAACAGTGTAAATACAGTTCCCAATCCAAAGTCGGAAAATTGATATAATTGGAAAGTGACAATTATACAGTTCACTGCTTTTCATCTTTCATTTTTACCATTTATGACATCGACATATCCCAACAAGCACAAAAACAAACAAATCCACCATCTAGGGAAGAAAATAAGTAACATATCCATATGACCATGAAATTCTGAAATTATATGGCCTAGACATGTTCCAAACATTTAGTTCATCATTAGTGTTTCAAATTCAAAACCACCACAAATGTTTTCGGACATAACTTAGAGCAGTGTGGAGCTTTATATTCTACTCAATAAAATTAAAAGACATCATTTATCTATACGATACGTACAGTCACTAGCTGCTTCCTCTCTCCATCAAAAGTATTCAACACAGATGCCTCTCTTGCAGCAGATGAATGAAATATATTATAAGTGTTACGTCTACTCTCATCCAGCACAAAATGCTTTTTTCCGTGCTTCATCACATAACCTGCAAGAAAGACAAATGCTTTAATGCCTTGTCTTAAAACAATACATAAGAAGGGAGGGGTTAATGCGAGCCATAAGAGACGAAAACCAAAAAAAGGAGAAAGTTATGAGTTTTTGACCTGTACCTTCATCATTTCTGTCGGATTTGTTTTCAGTAAATGAACCTGAATAAACATCATTGCGAGAACCATAAAATTTTCCAGATGAATCTGCAGTATTAGACTTGTCCGAAGCAAGAGGTCCATTTCTCGTGTCATGATTGGAACATAGGGTGTTCTCTTGAACAGTAGCAAGGGTGGCATCTGAGTAAAATTCCGAAGCAACACACTCTAATGAAGGTGGTTTAGTTGGTGGTCTACCTCTCCTTATCACCTTTGGTTCTGCTTCATTATCATCACTATCTTGCCGTAAATTATCGAAGTTCTTTTTTGCTAGCTCTTGTATAGATCGTGCCTGGAAACAAATAAAGTTTTCAGATAAAACATAAAGTTAACCATAAATGTAAATTACAAGTTGGAGCCTGACCATACCTGTCGAAAATATATAGTATCAGGAGCATTATACTGCATCGCGTTTGAACATATGAGGTAAACATCTTTCTGCAAGATAACAAAAGGAATCATCCATTCACATATCCCAAAGTTTAGCTTCTTATAGAGACAATTAAAGTATCAATCAAGGATGGCTAATAGACCAGATTACACCTTTAAAATATTTTAATAATTAGAGATGAGAAGATAATAACTGAAACACACCATCTTTCAAATCTCAAATGTAAGGAAATTAAAGTCTTAAAATTGCTTCAACAAAAATTTATTTGCTGTGACAAAACAAGTTGAATATGTAGGACATGTTTCCTTTCTTGTTATTAGCTGGGCAAGCTTTGTACCTAATCTCCGAACATCACCAGAAACATCACCATCAACAGATGGCAATCAAAAGGAAAACTAGAGAAGAAAAAAAACATGTTCAGTATTTCGTTCATCCTTTCCCTTAGACGCACTCCACACATCACATCTACTCAGAGAACAAAGAAACGATATCAAAAGAAACACAATAATAAACACAGAGAAGAAAGACAAAGAAACACATTCCAAATAACATATCTGGCATAGTTGTTACGCTAATACGAAGCTAAAAGTTGTTATGCTAATTGCTTTATGAAATTTCGAATCAATGACTTTAGCTGGATGCAAAGCCAGGATCCAATACCAACATAGAGCTTTGACTAATGGACAGAGTCATTGTTCCTAGCAATCAAAGGAAATCCAAAAGCACATCCATGGAAACAATCCACGCAAAATTACTTATCAGTTGAAATTAACATCCATCACCTGGCAATTAACAAGATCTCAAAATTGTTGGTTGGACTAACCACTATTACAGAATCATGAGACATAAAGAAAGCTCAAGAAGAAGAGACCAATGTCAGCAAAGTGCTGATATAATCAAGATGATAGAAGATAAAAGGCAAATTATACAATGAAAAACATGTTAACCAAACTCAAATTGTTCTAAGATGGCATAAGCCCCACTAGCAAGTTTTTTCCTAACAGTTCCAAAATCCATTGGATGCTCGATAACTTCATGATAGTCTGGCAGCTGCATAAAGGGAACAAAAACCGAATAAGAAAAACATGGTTTAATAACAAGAATGATATTTGCAGATCATACCTCTTCAGGGTCTACAGGCTCCGAAAACACGCCATAAGTGTCCTTCCTGAAATTGGTTAATTTCAAAAGCAGCAGAACTGAGACAACTGACAATCAAAATGCTACATCTAACGTAAGAAATCAAACCAAATATCATAAGAGGTTACTGAAATACTTTTGAAGCCTATCTAGGATGAGAAGTAACAGCTTTTTGTCTGGTAAAGCCGTCGAGTGTCCAGAATCCAACTGACCACCTACACATATTGATAATGATTCATAATAAATAACTTAAAAAACTTAAATTTCCATTAAAAAAAACCCTCATTTTTTTTAACAAAGGGTAGGATCATAAGTAAACCTTGGCTGTTACGTGTGGGGTTTGCACCAGGAACAGACTTCTCTTCCTGAAAATTATTCACAAATATGAAAAATAATACTGCAATTAGTAAATGAACAAGTAACGGACTTTATTTCCTTTAGTGGCCGCCGAGGTACCACCCAGAAAAGTGGCATAGCATTCAAACTTCCAGGTTGCAGAAAAGGCAAAATACAGTTACAATAACTAAAAGAGAAAGGATAAAATCAAACTTTTAACCACCACACTCAAAATAATAATAGTGACAATTTTCTTACTTTTATCTTTGAGTAAAGAGTAAAGAGCCCCGTATAACAAAATAAATTGGTGGCAAACCTTTCTGGAATCAGCAATTCCGGATCCATCCCCGATTGAATTCATTTTCCTCTTCTTGTGAGTCGATCCCGAGTTAGCGTCCTCTGGATTCGAATCGGAGCCGCGGGACACTGAATTGGCAGGCGATTTTTGCTGCGGGGAAGGCAGCTTAAGAGCCAGTTTCATCTTCTTGTCCCGTCCAATTCTCCCTTCTCCTCTTGTTCCTCCTCGTCACCGTCGTTGTCATCTTCATCGTTATCCCACGAGGAATGATTGGGGTGTCGGCGGGGGGGAGTAGCAGTGGCAGAGTCGTGATTAAGAGGGGTGGAATCATTTCTTTTGATGTTGTGTTGACTTTGCTGTTGTTCTTTAAGGTTCCGTTTCTGAAGATCTAAAAGAGAAGAAGGCCTGCCTTTCTTCTTCCTCTTCTCCACTACCTTACCCATACTTCGTGTTTTATTTCGTTTTAGCTCCTCTCTTTCTCTGAGGGGATGGTGCATAATGCACGGTTGATATACGTTGTACGGCTAGAAAACTATGGCTAATTTGCGACGTGAATTCCTGTTACATTTTGATTTATATGATTTGGTATAGATATCATAACATAATATTTTTGGTTTTAAACTAAAATGTATCATGTCCATTCTAAAAAGTTATATAATTTGATTAAAACCTAAAATATTATGTGTTTTTAATTGATTAAAACTTACTAATAACGGTAATTTATTAAAGTTTTAACACCAAATCCGAATTATGTCATTTTCAAGTCTTACTGCAATGAAAATACCAAAAACACCAAATCAACATATAAGACATTATATTTATGATGTCCATGAAAACAAGAAGTTAGAGGTATACTAATTTTACTCCTACAGTTACCAATGAAGCTCTTGCTCGAGTCCTCAAGCCTTCTTCCTAAATTATTAATTTGTGTATCTGTCTTTCTTTGAAAATAGAGAAATCTACATCACAAGTGATAAGGTTGATTTAGTGGTTTAGCATTTTAATTTTACAGAGTTAGCTTTGAATTCGAATCCCATTAATTTCTTTTTATTCTCTATAATTTTTACCAACAAAGTAACCCCTTAAGAAAATAAGTTATCATCTTATGTCATATGATTGGAGTTAGCCCAACTATTGGGGCTTTAGCCCTTCATGCTCTTGGGCGTGACACGTGTTACCATCTAGTTGGTTAACTTTATTAAATTAAATTAAAATTAGGACTAAATTGATATAATAGGTAAACAACATGGACCAATTGTGTAATTTTATAAATTTTCGTTAACTGCCACATCACTCATCCGTTAATTTTTTAACGACGGTGGTCAAAACATGAACAATTTAAAAGTTTGATAGTCTGATTGATGAATTACCTAGTTCGGTGATCAAAATAAGTACGCCTAAATAGTTTGGTGGCCACCTGAGTAGTTTATCCTATTTTTTAAAGTCATTATATCTATTTTTGAAGTA
The DNA here is from genome assembly GCA_030270665.1 of Hibiscus trionum. Taxonomy (NCBI): domain Eukaryota; kingdom Viridiplantae; phylum Streptophyta; class Magnoliopsida; order Malvales; family Malvaceae; genus Hibiscus; species Hibiscus trionum. Next base: position 7,856,518 of record BSYR01000016.1, read on the forward strand.
GTTATTTCTATAATTTTAATTTTTTTGTTTATAATATTTATCATTCTGGAAATTTATCTTGGCTGACCTATTTTAGAGGCTCTTTATTCATTTTTTTCTTAAAAAAATGAAAGAATCTACTAAGAACATAAAAAAACAACTGCTGAATTCCAAGCTGAATTGTTAGTATACTTTTTTTAATCATGGTGACTTTAACGTCATTAAGAATTAATTATTGGTTGAGATCAACAGTTAGTTTTAAGAGAAGAACAAACAATTTGAAATAAGAAAAATAACTAAATTAATAAAATTTTAAATACGAAAGATTAAATTTATTAAATTATTTTAAATTAGGATCAAATTGATAAAATGTATAAGTTGTAGGGACTAAAACTATTATTATACTAGAGAATGTTTAACTTCTGTTTTTTTAAACGGAATGGTGACTTGATTGTAACAACATTTTAATTGAGTGACTTGATTGTAACAAATATTTTAATTGAGTGACTTGATTGTAACTTTTAGAAAATAGCGACCCATTTATAGCTTGACTAATAATTGAGTGACCTTGAATGTAGTTTATCAAAGAAAACAAGTGAGAAAGCGCATGTTAGCCAAGTCTGCGTAAATTGGAGTCACCGCCCAAGTCATGTAATACATACACGGATTAGAAAGAAAGGGGAAAAAACCTCTGAAGTCTAATTTTTCTATTCACTGCGGATTAGTATAATTCAATTGAAATGAAGATTGAATAACGAAAAATCAATATCAAAGTAGACAGCAAAATAGTGAGATCGTAAATCTCCATTGTTCTAATTCAGCCGGAGGAGAGAATCATAAAAATGGCTAAGCTAAGCTGCGATTTCCGGTTCCTTCTCATACCCGCTGCATTCGTATTCATATACGTCCAGGTAAAGACAACGAGCCTTGCTCCATTTCCCCTTCTTTTTCTCTTGATTTAACTGAAATTTTAATTTTCTAATTTATGCATATGAAATTATATGCTTGTTTCGAACCTTATGTAGATGCGGCTTTTCGCCACGCAATCTGAATACGCAGATCGAATGACTGAAGCGGTTAGTAAGATTAGGTTTATTGCTAGTTTTAGCTCTCAAAAGCTTCAGCGTTTTTTTCTTTAACCTTGTACAACCTAAGGAATATGAACAATCTAAGTCTTTGAACATGGTGTCTTTTTCATTTTTGGCAGGTGGATGCAGAGCGCCATTGTACAAGTCAAACGCGACTACTTATTGATCAAATTAGTATGCAACAGGAGCAAATTGTGGCCCTGGAAGGTGTGGATTTCCTTCATTTTGATCCTTTATACATGCTTCTTTTCAGTATACTAGTTCGAAATCGATAGCTATTGTTTTTTCATGGAATTCTTTCATGTTACAATTTCAGAGGGGAAGAAGCGAAAGGATCAGGAATGTGCACAACTGAAGGCTCTTGTTCATGATCTTGAAAGTACTTTCTTACCAGAATAAACTGTTTATTTCTTGTCATATCTGTCTATTTTTATCTTGCTTGATTGCAATTATATATTTTCGTAGAATATCCTTCTATGGTTGCTAGGCAGGCATATATTAAAGCTTTGCTTTGTAGGAAGGATGGAAATGGTTAAGGATGGAAAAACTTTTAATCCATTGGTTAAATTTTATGTACCATTTTCTACTTTGTAGCTTAACCTTTGGATTTCAAACATTACCACCCTGACCCCTTTCTGTCCTTACCAAGTGATATTCAGATCACATAATCTTTGACTATTGAGATCTATGTAATTGTTGTTGTTAGTTTATGCTATTGATTTTCTGTTTATTATACACCTCATTGCCATTTTTAAGGCTTGATGAAGGCCAGTGTGCTCCTCCATAAATGTAGTTTGGCATTAATTTACTTTTTGTTCTCTAATTATTTTTGCTAAGCAGCTCTGAAATTGTTCTAAAATGTGTAGTTATTTTATTATTTATTGGGTTTTCATATCTGTATTCGCCTGTCTTTCTTTTGTTTTGTTCCTTCAAAAGTTATTCTTTCCTTTGGTGCTTCAAATGTTTTATAGACAGTTAGCATGTTTCTTTTTGGTTGTTTCAGAGAAAGCCCTTCAAAGAATAATCAACAAAACACAGGTTCGTGAGATGAAAAGCATTCTTATATGTTGTCTCCACAAACTACCACGTGTAATAGTTGAAACAATCTTTGGGTTGAATGATTTAGGTACCAGTGGCAGCTGTAGTAATCATGGCGTGCAATCGTGCTGATTATCTGGAAAGGACAGTTGCATCTGTCTTGAAGTATGTTTATTTGACCCTTGTTTGTTTTGATAGCTTATTCAGTTTGACCAGGTGGTAACTAATTTTAAGCTGATTCACTTTGGCTTAAATCTGCAGGTATCAGAGTTCTGTTGCTTCAAAATATCCCCTTTTTATATCTCAGGTATTTAAATTTATAATCTTATTCTTATTTGCACCAAAAGGTTTGTCTACTTGACTTGATTGTCACTTTATACTTCATGCACAATAGACACTTTATTGTTCTTTTGTTGTCATTAAAAGAAGCAACGCTTCTAACTGTGATAGTTTTTTTCTCAGGATGGATCAGATCCAAATGTTAAAACTAAGGCTTTGAGTTATTATAATCAGCTAACTTATATGCAGGTAAATTTCCTTTTCTCTATTCCCTTTTAGTCTCCATTGGAAAAGTTGATTTGGACGAGTCGTCTTCCTTTTTCCTACCTTATTCATATGATTTTCCTTGTCCCTATTTGTCAAAATCAATCCAGTGAATGTTTACTTTGGTTTCTTTCAGCATATAGATTATGATCCAGTGCATACAGAAAGGCCTGGGGAATTGATCGCATACTACAAGATAGCCCGTAAGGATTGTTTCTCTTTTTTCTTCAGTGTTGACATGGCTTCTACTTGCTTCCACTCTTTAACATTTGGTTTCTTAAGGTCACTACAAATGGGCATTGGATGAGTTGTTCTACAAGCATAACTTTGACCGAGTAATTATACTTGAAGGTGAAGTTGTCTTCTTTTGGATTATTGTTTCAAATTTCTTCTTTTACCATTTGTTACAGCAAAAGGAATATTGTACTGACTGAGAATCACTTTTGAAGACAGATGATATGGAAATTGCCCCTGATTTTTTTGATTACTTTGAGGCAGCTGCAGCCCTTCTCGACAAGGATAGGTAAGTCACAAAAGTGAAATCAGGCTCTCCCTCTATTTCTATTTAATTTGGGGATTTGCGTTCTTTTCCCTTCACCTTCTTGTTATAAATCATGTAGGTCAATTATGGCTGTTTCCTCATGGAATGACAATGGGCAAAAGCAGTTTGTGCATGACCCATGTAAGTTTTTTTCTCTCAGTGGAATTTCTTTCAATGAAAACAATCAAGCCTAATGTGTTTTTATATTCAAGATTTGGCTGGTTTGCTGAAAAAAGTTGTTTGTTCTAGCTTCCATGAGTTTTAAGGTTCTATGCTATTTCTTGATCCTCCCATACGATGCTTACCTTAAAATTTGAGCTGCTGTAACTGTGACTATGAGGCAGATATTTAATTTTATCCTGGCCTCATTTGGATGTTTGCTCATTAGGGCTGTAAATGAGACGAGACAGAGCGCGAGCTACTCGAGCTCGACTCGAGCTTGAACTCGGCTCGAGTTCTTAAGGAGCCGAGCCGAGCTACTTGATACCCGATTCGAAAAGCTCACGAGCTACTCGAAAATATAATATACTAATTTTTTTATATTTTTTATAATTTAAAATCTAAATTACTAAACTTAAAACTTTAAAATATAAACCCTAAACATAAGTCTCAAACCCTAAAATCTAAATCCAACCACCTAAACCTTTAAACCCTAAACTAACACGCTAAACCTAAAAATAATAAGCTTGAGTTTACACAACTTGTGTATCAAAGTTTTTTCTTGATAGGGTTTTAAATGAGACGTGACAGACGGTGAGCTACTCAAGTCCGACACGGTCAAGGATTGGTCAACACTTGACTCGATTGAGCTCGAATTAAGCTCGAACTCGACTCGAGTTCTTAACGAGCCGAGTCGAGCTCAGATTTCTCAGGCTCGTTTAAAATCACTCAAGCTCGAGCTCGACTCGAAATCTTAACGAGCCGAGTCGAGCTCAGCCCTACTCGAGCTCGACTCGGCTCGTTTACACCCCTTCCAGGCATTCATCTCTCTCTCTCTCTCTCTCCATGTGCAACATATAGTTGAAATTTTCATTATGCAATCCACTTATGGATAAGTCTTGCACTTCTGATTTTGCATGCTCATGCTTGAACTCGGTTTTTAATTTTCTTGAAATGGAAAATTTTGGTGCTTTCTATTTTGTAATTTGCTTGTAATTATTCCGTGCAGATGCACTTTATCGCTCAGATTTCTTTCCTGGTCTTGGCTGGATGCTTACTAGATCTACATGGAATGAGCTATCACCAAAGTGGCCAAAAGCATATCCTTCTTGGTTAAGTATATTGTTATTCATGTATATATTACACTAATGCACATTGATGTAGTCTTTCTATGAAATTTCCTTGACAAAAGTTCACTTATTGGGATGACTGGTTGAGATTAAACGAGAATCACAAAGGTCGACAATTCCTTCGTCCAGAAATGTGCAGAACATATAACTTTGGTGAGCATGTATGTATCACCTTGTCGTTTAGAAGATTTCTTGTTTAAAATTGCTGTGTTTACTCTTATGAGTATTGTTAGCTTTGATGAGAATGTTTGCTTGGTAGGCCATCCACCTGTATGTGTGTCTTCCTTGTGGTTGTGGATAGGAACTAGGTAGAACATGAATGAACCTCTATGGCTTTAATGTTTGTGTTTTCCTTTTTTTGTTGGAGAGTTTCCTTCAACTTTGGAATGGCTTGTTTTCATGCTTAAATAAAATTGAGATTCCCCAAATTAGGGGCATTTTCATCCCTCATTAACACAGCATAGGTAGCTTCAGTAATTTTAAATTTCCTCAAGGACGGGCGTTAACATTTTCTTGCTCTTCAGGTGGATCTTTACACCCCTTTTTACAACCATGGCCTCATTTTTTGTTTTCAATCTTTGATTTCAATCAGGGTTCAAGCATGGGGCAATTTTTCCAAAAATATCTTGAGCCTATTAAGATGAATGACATTAAGGTTGGCATCAAAATTTCTATTATTTTATTAAGAATGTAAAATTCGTACATTGCTGTCATTGTCATCACAAATTCACAATAGTGTTTATTTTCTGTGTGAAAGGTGGATTGGAAGTCACGGGATTTGAGCTACCTGATGGAGGTAAAATCAGTGGAAATGGAAACTGTTTTTCCCTAGGTTCTAATTTGTCATTTGTCATGTATAATCGTGCTCTCTTTTCTAGGACAAATATGCAAAATACTTTGCAGACATTTTGAAAATGGCAAAACCTGTCCGTGGAGCAGATCTTGCTCTTATGGCATCCAATATAGAAGGTGATGTTCGTATTCAGTATAAAGACCAATCAGACTTTGAAAACATTGCACGGCAATTTGGAGTTTTTGAAGAATGGAAGGTAAATTATTCATCTGATGTTTCGGGTATCTTTCTTTTCTTTATTTGTTGCGAAAATGGTCGAGAGATTTTGATGATAACAGCCGATAAATGCCTGGTTGCAGTAGGTGATACTATAAGTTTGGAAAGTCGTGTTTGGTACCACCTCAAAAGTTTGGTGGATAGGAGCTAATTTTCTGAATACCATTTTAGCCTATTTACCATCAATTGCATATAGTCTTTGCCACAAAGTTGTAACTTCTTTTTTACCTGACCATTTCCAAGTAATGAGACATATCTACGGTTTTCCATACTGTCGAAATGACCTTTCTGCTTGTTCTCATTTCTTGTGCCCTACAAGCATGTAGATACGATAAGCATACATACACTTTCAACTGATACAAGATAGGGGGGGGGGGAGGCTTTGATTTAAAGAACATTGTTAATTGTTCTTCTTCTTCTGTTGTTGCAGTACAAATAAACTGCTAAATTTTTTCACATATCTAAGGTTGATTATTTCCATTCTTCCCGATTCCCTAAAACTTTTATTGCTTTGTTATCTAGGACGGTGTACCGAGGACAGCATATAAAGGAGTAGTGGTTTTCAGATATCACCCGCCAAGACGTGTGTTTCTTGTCGGTCCCGACTCTCTGCAGCAGCTTGGGATTGAAAATGCTTGAAATTAAAAGGTTTACGACCATGTCTGGTTTTGATTATTTCCTTTTATTTTACAATGATGTCAGTCACTAAATTCGGTATAACACAATTGTATGACGGTACTACGAGGAATGATGACAAATACGGAGTTTTGGCATGTATTAGTCTTTGTCTGTAATGATAATGATTTGCGTTGTAACCTTAGATTTTGTAATGTGTCATCAGTGTCCTGTCCTGAGAAAGTATTTCCAAATGCTGGAGGGCTGACGACATATTTACCATCTAAATGATCTCTGTTGGGGAATTTGACACGATTACATCCGCACTTGACTCTCTTACATATGGTAGGCACGGGAAAAACCTTTTTTTAAGGCTATTTGTTATGTTATGATGATTTCATCTTACATTCCTCCATGTAGAAGTATGATATATCCCAAAATGCTATTTTCTGGCCAAACCTTTAATTTTAATATAGGCAAAATATAAAAGATGCCCTCAACATTTACATGTTTGTCATTTGGCCCTATATTTTTTTAGCAAATAACCCTCGACGTTTTAATTTGGTCCAAATATGCTTATGTTGGATGAAAATTGCTAGTTAACTGACGATTAACGGCTGATTTTGATTGGACTTGCCACGCGTTAAGATCAGCTGTCGTGGCATATGCCACGACAGTATTTTTTTTAAATTATTTTGTTATACCTTTTTTTATGGTGACACGTGGCTGGTTATCATGCTGACATGTGGTCGAACTGGATGGTGGCACGTGGTGAATATGATGTTGACACGTCAGCAGATCTTAACACATAGCAAGTCCAGTTAACATTAACTGTTGACCGTTAGTTGACTAGCAGTTTTCATCTTACAGAGGCATATTTGAAACAAATTAAAACATTAAAGGGTTGTTTGCTCAAAAAAAAAGAATAAGAGAACCAAATGACAAAACATACAAACGTTGGGTGCATCTTTTATCGTTTTGTCTTTAATAAAATAGTATTAAAAATGAATCATATGTTTGGTACATTAGAATTTTGGGGAGGGGTTTTTATTGGTAACCTTGAACCTTGGCTTTTGAGGTGTTAACAAAGAGTTTCTACCCCTTGCATGACAAATCATATTATATACATGGATGATCCAACTTGTAATCTAATTTTTAAAATAAATATTATTTGAATAAAATCTAACATTTTTAAATTTTCTTTTTGTGTCGACCCTTTGATGTTATTTCCAACTAGGACCAAACATGACTGATTTATTGAATATTTTTTTTATCAATTTTATAAACTTAAACTCATTATTATTTAAAAATTATTATTGATAAAAACATAAAAATATTTTAAAAACATGTAATCAAGTAGTTTTTAAATATATATATTTTAAAATTTAATTATTATTGAAATAAAAGTCTTAAAACGGGAAAGGGAGATAAACCGACAAAACAAAAGAACCATAAACTTAAAACAAACAAAAGGAAAACCAAATGAAGGCAAAACCACTCCTCACACCAGCAAGCACTGGAAATGATGGCACCGACAATACGCACGAGAGGAGAGGGAGACCCAGAAGCATCGATCGGAAACATGCATGTAATCTCCTGGGAAAAAGATGAACGGTGAAAGAATTTGAAGACGGTCGGTAGCTCAGAGCGACGAACGGTCCGCTTCCACCGCCTCAATAGCGCAATCAGGGACCTCCTCCACCCAGAAATGGTCGCCTGAGTCAAAACGAGAATCACCCGCCACCAGATGCGCCACCCTGTTCGCCTGACGGTAAGTGTGATTAAAAGAAATTTCTGAAAAAACCTTAGCTCTTTCTCTAATTTCGTGAATAATGGCACTAATCACTGAATTATCTGGGTCAGGGGATTGTAATTTCTTGATTACCGTGAGCGAATCCCTTTCGAGGACTGCTCGCCGGAACCCTAGGTCGAAAAGCAATTGAACGGCATGGAGGGCCGCCACCGCTTCAGCCTGAAATGTCGACGAGACATGATTTGTAAGTCTTCTGCTAGCACCCATAATTTGACCATTAGAGTCTCGAATTACTACTCCTGACCACGAGCAATTTTCAGAGCTGTTCAATCGGGCGTCAAAATTGGCTTTTCGAAACCATTCACCGGAGCACACCAACGAATCTCAACCGGAATTGGGGCAAAGTACTGATGCGGTAATAAACTTTCCACCTCCCTATAGTATGCTTTGATAAACATTATGGTATGAGCATAAGAACGAGTTACACCCTCATGTACTTTCTTATTACGTGTAAACCAAATTGCCCATAGAGTTATAAGAATCTCTGAATGTCAAACATTAGGACACGAAATCAATAACCACGATAACCACTCTTTGAAAGAAAGAGTTAGCACTGTTGGTGGCCATACATAACCCAACCCCTGCCAAATCATAGCTGCATTTGAGCAATCACGAAAAACATGCTCTCTAGATTCAGGCTCATTGAGGCAAACCGGACATGTAGGTGACAAAGCAATTCGACGATAGTGAAGGCAAGACTTAGTAGGAATGAAATTACACAGAGATCGCCATACCTGGATACACACTTTCGGAGGACATTTAGTTTTCCAAATCTTCTTATAGAGCACAGTGTCCATAGGAGATGTATCAAGGGTCGGTAGGAGAAGTTTATACCCACTCCTGACAGAGTATATCCCCGTATTTTCTCCACTCCACACGAGGTAATCCATCTGAGGAAAACCCGAAATAGGGATAGATAGGATCTGGGCAGCCTCACCAGGTAGAAACGAGTCTCGAATAAGATCTTCATTCCATGAACAACCATTCGTATTTAGCAGATCAGAAACCCATCTCAAACCAGCAACCGGGGGGGGGGGACTCAAGCCTTCTAGGCCTAAGGCCTGGTAACCAACAATCACCCCAAACTGAAATTGAATGCCCATTACCAACTTTCCAACACAAGCCTAGTTCCAATAAGCCACGTGCACTCCAGATACTCCTCCAAACAAGAGATGGCTGAGATCCTAAATTAGAATTCATAAAGGTTGTTTGAGGAAAGTATTTTGCCTTAAAGATACGGCCAGGAAGGGATGCCGGATTAGATAGTAGACGCCATGCTTGTTTTGCGAGTAGGGCGATGTTAAATTTCGAAAGGTCTCTAAAACCTAAGCCTTCATCTTCCTTCGACCGACACAAGAACTCCCAGTTACACCAGTGCATTCCACGCTTATTCGGTGAGCGTTGCCACCAGAATTTTGCCATGGCATTCTCTAAATTATGGCAAAGGGTCTTAGGAAGAAGGAAAACCCCCATTGCATACACCGGGATGGATTGTAAGACAGATTTAACAAAAACTTCTTTACCCCCTTGAGAGAGAGGGAATACACACCAATTCGAAATACGGGCCTGGACCCGATCGAATAAACTCTGGAAAGCCTGCCTCTTATTACTGCCTACTAAAGAAAGAAACCCAAGATACTTCTCAATGGAGGACGAGTGACCAATCTCCAACAAATTCTGGATATCCGTCTTAATTGCATCACAGACATTGCTAGAAAAGAAAAGACCGGATTTATCAAAATTAATTATCTGTCCCGAGCACACACTATACTCATGCAGAATATGCTTTATATTCAGAGCGTCATCAATCGAACCATCTCCAAAGATGATGATATCATCTGCAAAGAGTAGATGAGTAACTGTAGGAGCATATCTATTCAGCCTGAAACCCTTAACGGTACCCAACATACTTTCCTGCCGAAGCGTCATAATTAGCATATAGCTAATAGCAAATAGCGAATTATATTAGTTGATAACGAATAGCTGATTTGACGATCGGATTATATTAGTTGATTGTATAAAAGTGTTTAGTAAAATTAATTGATAGCCGATAAATGTTTGATTGTTTGAACAAGTAAAATGACATATTTTTGAACAAAATAGTTTTTACAAGTCTTTTATCTAAACTTCTAACTCAAAAAGCTCCTAAAAGGAATTTTTTCAAAATAAGAGGTTTCACCTCAATCCGCTATTCATTATTACTTTATATCCAAAAGTTAGTTTTTTTAGGTTTTTCTAAAATTGGTTTGACACTTCTTATTTCAATAATAATTATTTTTATCAAAACTCTAAAAAAATATTTTTGATCTTATTCATTATTACTTTTAATACCAAAATTTCTTTTAATTCTAAAAACTGATTTAAAAAACTATATAAAAGTGCTTTTTTATTGCTAAACTGATTTTTAAGGCTCCGCTTTGGCTAATTTGGACTGACTAGCGTCACACACTTAATTTTAGTGGGTGAGTCTCTCAACAGAGATTTTTTGCATACACAACGTCTCGAATCCGAAACCTTACTTAAGCAATATCAAGCTGTTTACCGCTTAAACCAACCTCGTTTTTCATATAGAAGTGCTTTTTATTGGTCTTAACCCTCAAATAACACGTTTCTTTTTTTTTTGGGGGAGGGGGGGGGGGTGGTGGTGGTGGATTTATGGTACGTTTGAACTCCTTCGACCATTCTTGTTTCCCCGCAACTTGCATCAACAATGGCATCCATTCCCAAAGAGAGTTGAAAACGTGGTGAGCAGAGGAGAATAGAAACTATAATATTTTATTTCTAAGGCTTATATTACAAATAAGTACCTAAAGTTTACCATTTTTTTCATTTCAGTACCTAAAGTATTTTTTTTACCAAAATAAGTAATTAAAATATACATTTTGGTCAAAATAGGTACTTAAAGTATTTTTTAGTCAAAATAAGTACCTAAAGTATATATATTTTTCATCTAGATTCCTAAAAGTTGTCATATGGCATTAATTAAAAAAAATACAATAGGTATCTATTTTGACAAAAAAAACTTTAAGTGCTTATTTTGACAAAAAAAATACTTTGGGTACCTATCGTGATCAAAAAATATACTTTAGGTACTTAATTTGACCAAAAAATATATTTTAGGTATTTATTTTGATCAAAAGATACTTTAGGTACCTAAATGCAAAAAAAAATTAGATACTTATTTGTAATATAAGCTTATTTTTATTGTGAATTATTCGAAGCCAATGTGTTGATCTTTGTTTCTACAGCCTACAGGCTTCTGGGGTCGACAATTAATTGTATCCGTTGGCAAAGCAAAGCAGTAAACGGGTGAAAATGTTGGTGGAGGAGCGGCTGATTCCTAGCGGAGGTTCTACAAATTTGCTTTCCATTGGGAACTTCAAAGTCAAAGATTACCATTTTGGTGGACCACCGCCCCACTTTCCTACATGCTGTGTGTCCCTGTATACAATGCCTACCGTGCCGCCTAAAAACTTGCAATATTTGCTCATTCCTAGTTCCTACCTTTCGTACATACTAATTTCTCTTACAAGTAAAAGCTTCAAAACTACTAGTAAAACATTGATAATATAATTGATATATATGGGTGAATATTTGATACATTATTAGTGTAAAAAATTATACAATTATGTCTATTTTCAACCCAAAATTTAAAATTCTAACCATGAAACTCTAATTCAAAACCTAAACCATGAAATCTAAATTTTAAACAATGCTACTTAAATTTATATACTCTTAACCCTAAATTTTAACCATAAACCCTAAATTTTAAACAATGCTACATAAATCCATATACTCTGAAACCCTAAACTAAAACCATAAACCCATAAATAACCCCGCTTGTGGAAAATTTATTTTTCACCGCCAGTGTATAGAATAATAATCGATATATACACACACAAAAACACAAACTTAGTCTTTTTCTTGGATTTTTATTTCAATATTATTTTTATTAGTATTATTTATCAAATCATGACTCTTGTGGTTTTCCTCTATTTCTTATAGTATTTTCAAATAAAAACAAAATGAAAATCACATCGGAGGAAACCAAAATTTGGCATTCCCTCAAAATTTTTAAATGGATAAAAACTACCCGTCAATTGCCACGTGGTAGTTCTGTCACTCCACCGTTAGGTTTTTAATGGCGGTGGTCAAAATAAGTTGATTTTATAAATTTGGTAGTCTGATTGACGATTTCTATAGTTCGATGGTCTAAATAGATATTCTCAATTTATTTGGTGGTCAGTAGTGTAGTTTTCTTTTTTTTCATTTTCTTTCAAAGAAAATCTCAATGGAGGACTTGTCAAAAAAAAATACAATATAAATCTATATTTACCAGATAAAACAGGCGTATTGAGTTTGATAAATAAGATTAGTATTAAAATTATTATCGGTAAATAAGCTAAAATAAAATGTCTAGTCTCATTGTTGAACCCAATATTTGATAGTCATTTGGGATCTTAACAGTTTTGATATTGAGTTGGATTAGACAGAATAATTGTCCTATTAACCGTATTGGTTCTGCACACGACACTTACGTTTATCAAAATGTCTTTTTTTTTTCCTGTTTTGATCTTAGATAGTGGAACACATGTTTTCTACATGTTTTTGACGGTTCAAAATGATGGTGTTTTTTTATTTATCAAATAGACTTTCATTCCGATTAAAGAAAAGTACAAACAAGAAGAAAACCAACAAGCCCCATAGCCGAAAGGGACGTACAAAACACGCAAGAAAGCAAACAAAGGCCATGCAAGGCCGAAGAGCAAAAGGCACGAAGTGCACCATACCGACCACCATCCCGAAGAAGCCAAGGCATGGTGATGAACGAAAAACACGATAAAAGACATGGATAACCATGCTTACAACCTAACATGAAACAAAGAAAACCAAACGGGAAAACAAAACAAACAGCCCGAAAGCTTAACAACATACGAAACAAACAACAAGACCTCGTGTCCGAAACCGCAGAACCCAAGCAATGGGTGCAAAGACAGCCATAACCAACGTCGAAACAGAAGGTTCTAATGGCAAAAACAAATAGCCGGCGGGAATAATTACTTGGGCCCGAAAATAACATCCTCGTCTCCGAAGGAGGGTATCTCACCGGAGTTGCGCCTGAGAGCTCTATCCAGAGGCAGGCTTCCAATCTGCGGAGATCGGTCCTTATCAAGGCACTAACTTCAGTAAAACCACCAACAGGGACGACATAATGTAGACAAGCCCAAAACCTTCCAAGGCATAAAAGCGACAACAAGATCATCCATAAAACACTTAAAAACTCGTTTAACGAAACCGCACAACACTAAAAAGGATCTCCGACCCGAATAAGCTTGCTGATCAACCGACGATGAAAAGGAAGCTGATGCTGACAGAAAAAATATGAATCGGTAGATCATTGAGGAAGGCCGACGCTTAAAAAATAAGAGAGAGCCACCTGGATCCCATTTAAATCTTGTTGCTGCCGGATACCAAGAACCTCCAAATCTCCAGTACACAGCAGCTTCCCATAAACCATGAAACATGAGAGAAAAGAATGAAAAAGGACAGATTAAATTCACTTGGGCCCCACTTGATTTGACTTCAACCTTAATAGGAGAGAGTTTAGTCACTTTCGTGGATATTGAGGATATCTTTTCAATTTTCGGTTCCCAAAGCTGAAGAGATTTGTTAGACTTAAAGTGGGAAGAAAAGGACGAAATCCCACAAAATCTGTTCACCTTTGGCTTAAAATGGAAATGTCCGTATTTGGTGAAATGATATCCAACAGTGACTAAACTTGTCAAAGAGGGAAAAGACAGAATTACCCTTTTCATCATCTCCTTCACTTACGCCAGACCCAGCTTCCCTACTGCTCCGTCGTCCTCATTTCCGGCGTACCGACAAGCATCAAAGACAGATGACGTCTGATCTGGACGCCCACCTCTTATTCGCTTTTCCGGGCACATGGCCCATTGGCACCTTTCGCTTCGAAAACCACCTACGTTCACGACCAACTTATTCAAGATGCTGGTGCAGCTTTCTGCCGGAGAGACTAAGAAGACACAGAGCTCCAACATGTACAACCCACGGCGATCCGACGCATAAATCCACCCACTCCTCAGGCCACGGACAGGAGAACCGCTATGGTTATCGGCAGGAAATGACCGGGGAAGGCAAAGACCCGGGGGAGAGATTCACCGGACTGCTGGCCACCCAAACCTCAGTCCACCAGGATCAAAGCATACGCAAGTTTGCTCCGCCCTTTGCCGGTACGCATAAAAACGGCGGACTAGACTGTAGCGCAGGGAACTTTGGCGGGGACACCATCTCCGATGCTCGACTGCCACAAATCCGGTCAAAAAGTGTGCTTCAGCAAATTTTACGGCAGCAACCGCCGTTAGGGTCCTGCCACAGGAGCCACAATCGTCTGTAAAAAGCCTGCTCCCCGCCCTCGCTTCTCCACCGTCGAGAAACCTCCGAGCAAACCAACAGTCGACCTCGTCCCCTAAGATGCCGACGATCTGATGGCCATCTGACGGCGACGAAGTCCTCCGTGCAGAGATCACGCAAAAAAGCCGGCTCCGGCAGATCAAAATAGCCGTCTGAGGCTCGAGGAGCTCGGGGTAGGAGGAAACTTTGGGCGCGTGAGGCGCGTTGTATTTGGTGGCCATATTTTGATATGTTGTTCTCAAAATGATGGTGTTGAAAGGTAGGAATGAGCAGTTTCTGTAATCTAAAACCAAAATCTCAATGGAAAGACTGCTAGAAATTGGTAAATCCGTGTGGGGGCGAACCACCCCCAGTTGACTAACAATGGCAATGAGGGCCTACCATTATACTATATCAACATCATGCTATGATACGATATGATACTCACTAAAATATAAAATCGAAACGTTTAACTTTTTTAAGCAAAGTCATAGATTTTGTTAGCACTTGCGAATCGTCACTATGCGAACCTCCCAGAAGCGAACTTTCAAACACTTGAACATCTAACTACAACCTGCTGCAAACTCAACACGCGAACGCCATCCCAGACCACGTGCCCACAACTATTCCAAGCCCTTATAAAAGGCCATGCACCTCCAATAGGGGGACACACTCCATAACCCCCGCCTGAGCTCTTAGCTTCACTAAGAACCCCCTGCATCTCCACCGTCTAAGGATGTTGCACTCATATGTAATTAACATATTTAAATCTTGACATTATGAATAAAAGAAAATATGTTGGGAGTGTCATCCTATGATGGACATCTGTAAAATTTAATTTATATTAGTAGATTAATAGGTCGAATACCGGTAATTAAAAAAACAAAACCCATTCTTTCTACGCTGCTATCATTACTTTGATTGTGATCCGCTAGTGATAAGAGTTCAACCCCATCATGCTTAGAGATTCCAATTGCAAGTGGCTGCCAGTCACCATCCCAGTTTCATCGCCACTACCATTGTTTTCAATTCCCATATCTTTGAAATTCTATCCTTTGCTTGAAAAGAAGGAATAAAATCATTATGTCTTCTTTATGGAATTTTGGACTGTCCATTCATAAACCAGAAGCAGAAATGGCTTAATTATAACTTAGGTTCCGTTCAGCAAGACTGTCAAAACCATGATTTAAAATTTCTGACTTCTCCAAAAATTTCTGATTTCTCCAAAAAAACAGCAGTTGAGAGCAAATTTTACGTAAAAACTGGGTAAGGAGGTGCCAAAGCAGCTCGTTCGGTAGAGCTTCTTCAAAAGCTAGGTGAACTACTTTTGCCGAACGGAGCCTGAATCACTTTACTATCAATTTCATTCGACGGTCTCTTTATTTTACAATGTTATTCGTAAGTCCAAATTTATAGCAACATTAGTTTTTGTTGTCTAAATTTAAAACAATAATAAAAAAGTAAACATTGGCTGAGTGTGATCAATTGAATTTTAAGAGTGAAAATTTATGTTCTTATAACAATGATAAATCAAATTATCTATGAACAGATACTACCCCACAAAGTGTATGTGCATTATAATCACCTTCAAACTATTTAAAATAAATAAATAAATAATTAAATCTTATATTCAAAAAAATTAAATCTCATATTTTAACGTCCTAAAATGTCCGTTTTACGTTGATCTTGAAATTATTTTTTACTCAAAAACAAAGGGGATTAAAATACATTATAGTTTTAACTTTCATTAGTTATGGCGTATTTATTTTAAGGTTAACTGCAAAATAAATAACTAAATTATTTCTTTTTGCTTTAAGTGTTTTTAATATATACATTTTTTGTTGGAAACCCGACGGACCCAACACACCCACTATGGAGGACCTAAGACTGGCCACTAACACTACACCAACTCCCTGAGTCGGTTAGCCTTTCTATATTTAATTTCTTAGTGCACAACTTAGGCGGCAGTGCCGACCATACATCAATTAGGCGGTAGAACCGACCATATACTATTCAGGCGGCAGAGCCGACCATATAACTTAGGCGGCATAGCCGACCATTAGTAACCAATTCAAGTGCACCAAAGAAATACATAAATTAAGGCTGAACCGGGAAACTTCTAATTACAAATAAATAACACTTTTATAAATATACCACAAATATTACAAACATACCTCACTACAATATTTCTCTCGACCCTTACCCAAATATCTTTCTCACTTGCACCTACTGCCCTTTATTCTCACGCCACACTATCACACACTCCCACTCTCTTTTTATTATTATTATTATTATTCACTCACACACCCTCACCACTCACCAGCACACACTCCACTTAATCTCATGTTCACACACCCCACGTCTCTCTCTCTCTCTCTTTTCCACTTGCACTCTTCACACCTCACCTATTCACTTTGCAAATTACATAGCCTATTTATAGGCACCCACAATGTCGGTGGATATTGATTCCACTATGTTAGTGGACTAAGATATTTTACATTAATTATTATTATAATATATATTATATCTATGCTTTCTAGAAAAATGGAGAGAATGTCGGTGTATTCTTAACACTCCCCCTCAACGACTTCTCTCCATAGATGGCTTGCAGATCATATCGAGTGCTTCTCTGAATTTCTCGAACTTTAGTTTACTTAGAATCTTCGTAAATTGATTTGCAACTTGTTCATCCATCTTTGATGGCCTCGTCTTGATTTCTCTTTCAAGCATCTCCTTGATAAACTTGTTTGTTGCTCTATTGTCGACTAAGACACGTACCGGTTGTCCTCCAATCTTCACTTGCTCGAACAACAATCCTTTCTTTTCAAATGTAGGCACTTCGTCATTGGCTTTGATATGGAGAGATTGCATACTCATATCTCCTTCTTGTTGAGTAATTTGCTCTCTTTCTCTTTTGGCATCTCTCTTTCCCTTGAAGGCTTCTTCCTTGTATGCTAGCTTTAATCTTCGCCTTTTGTGTGATTTATTTCTTCCAGCGTTATGGCTTTTGTTCCCCTTTTTCTTGGAGCTCTCACGTTTCTTAAATTTGGCGAGGGATTCAGAAATAGCAATAGAGCAAACTCCCTTCTTCATTTTGCCATGCTTACGCCACAACCATAGCATCGTAGTATCTTCCAAATAAAGTAAGGCATGGTCGATCTTTCTAGCACGATCGATCTTCTTAGCACCATCTATGACGTTTGTGTCTTGGATGTATTGTTCCAAGCTCCACGGAAAGTCATCTACATCCTTCACGTTCTCATCCCCTTTATAAGACTTGGCGTTAGAAACTTCTATTCTCGAATAAGTTGGAATTGGGACGGATGATGCAGCTCCCCCTTCATGAGCTAGTGCCTTCTTAAGAAACACCATCCCTTCCTTCATATCTTCCAATTCCCCACGTACCGTCTTAAGCTCTTCCCTTAGAACTTTGTTCTCTTCTTTAAGAATAAGAATTTCACTAGAAGAGGTCTCACATCGTTGCGAACACTTACCAATAGTCTCGTTTAGGGCTCTCGACATTTCTTCACGAAGCTCATCGACTTCCATTTGGCTTGGACGAAGCTCCTCAGATGCAGGTTGATGTACAACCGTCTTCCAGGGGCTTTTATCTTTCGAAGGTGAGCTTTCTCTTTCTTCACTTGGATCCGATGCTTGCTCTTTACCTTCTTTATTATCTTCTGAAAGTTCTTCTAGGTCATGAGATTCTGAAAGCTCGATCTTCTGAGGCGACCTCCAAGAAGAAGCTTCATCAAACACCACATTTCTTGAAGTGTAGCACTTGCAATTGGCTGGATCACAACATCTCCAACATCTCTCATCATTGGAGCATCCAGAGTCGACGATCCAATCCTCCTCGTAATCAATTTTTGACTCCATAATTGT
This sequence comes from Hibiscus trionum, assembly GCA_030270665.1. NCBI lineage: Eukaryota > Viridiplantae > Streptophyta > Magnoliopsida > Malvales > Malvaceae > Hibiscus > Hibiscus trionum. Next base: position 7,874,789 of record BSYR01000016.1, read on the forward strand.
TGCAAGAGATGGTTTCTCCATGTCTTCTTCCAACTCTTCATCCTTGTATTTTGTATTTGTAGTTGCAACGAGAGTTGGTGCCTCCATGTCTTCTTCGAACTCTTCTTGTTCCACTCCAATAGAGAGTCCAGCTTCTGCATCACATTCTTCTTCGCTGATGGAAGTTTCCAACATGGCCTCTCTCTTCTCCTCTTTTGTGGTGACCATGTTTCCTTGGAAAGTTTGTCTCCTGGGCACTCTGCAATTTTGAGCAAAGTGGTCCTTCTTGCCACAATTGAAGCATTCACGACTCTCCCTCATGGGTAATCTACAATCTCGAGCAAAGTGACCCTTTCTTCCACAGTTGAAGCATTCACCATTTTGTCTTCTATCCTTCTCCTCGTACTGTTGGTGATAGTCTTCTTTCCTACATCGAGCTCCCCCTGAAATGTTACTTCTATCTCTCGAGTGAAACTTGTCTTCTTGCGTCCTTATTTCATTTGACACACGTTGTCTTCTTGACGTACCTTTCCTCTTGTTGGTGAAGAGTGCCTCCTCTTCGTCTTTTATGGTTACCCCATTCATCTGTTTGGCTAATTCCTCCTGGTTAGCCAACAGGTTCTCCAACTCCACTAGAGATGGTTGAGTAGGCCATCCCCTCACAGCGGTGATAAACCCATTGTACTCGGGTCTTAGGCCATGGATGATAATTCTTTTCATCCTTGCCTCGCTAACCTTCTCATCTAGTGCAAGTTGAGATATCTCACGGCAGATAGATTTCACCTTGGTGAAATACTGAGCAATAGATAGGCTTCCTTGTGATATGCTCGCGAGCTCATTTTCCAAGAGTTGGAGGCGTGCTTCATTCTTCTTTGAAAATAATTTTGCCAAAGTTTCCCAGGCTGCCTTTGGTGTCTTCTCATCACGAATATGCTCCAATAGGTCCTCCTCGATTGTGGTCTTCAATATATATAAAGCTCTCCCAGCCTTGATCTTCCATTTTCTCAAGGCTTCGGCATTCTCCTTCGGTGGAGGAGTTGTGTCGGTGCCTGCGACTATTTCCCACAAATCCTGACCTTGTAGGTAGGACTCTATGCATGTCTCCCAATAACCGTAGTTGTGGTTATTGAGCTTCCTAATTCCGTTGCTTGTGCTTTTAAAGTCTGCCATGCTGATTGACGCCCGGCGTCCACTAAGCTTGGTTCCAAACCAATAGCTTCACAGTCCCTGACTGTATTCCGGCAGAGTCTCCCCTTAGCACCTTGATGCAACGTCGACTAATGTAAGCGTCCAACGCTTACCGAAACTTTACAGTCCCTGACTGTATTTCGACAGAATCTTCCCTCAACAAACTGATGCACCGACCAATGTAAGCGTCCAACGCTTACCGAAGATTTCTCCACTGGTAACGGTCCCGGACCGCCCGCTCTGATACCAATTGTTGGAAACCCGACGGACCCAACACACCCACTATGGAGGACCTAAGACTGGCCACTAACACTACACCAACTCCCTGAGTCGGTTAGCCTTTCTATATTTAATTTCTTAGTGCACAACTTAGGCGGCAGTGCCGACCATACATCAATTAGGCGGTAGAACCGACCATATACTATTCAGGCGGCAGAGCCGACCATATAACTTAGGCGGCATAGCCGACCATTAGTAACCAATTCAAGTGCACCAAAGAAATACATAAATTAAGGCTGAACCGGGAAACTTCTAATTACAAATAAATAACACTTTTATAAATATACCACAAATATTACAAACATACCTCACTACAATATTTCTCTCGACCCTTACCCAAATATCTTTCTCACTTGCACCTACTGCCCTTTATTCTCACGCCACACTATCACACACTCCCACTCTCTTTTTATTATTATTATTATTATTCACTCACACACCCTCACCACTCACCAGCACACACTCCACTTAATCTCATGTTCACACACCCCACGTCTCTCTCTCTCTCTTTTCCACTTGCACTCTTCACACCTCACCTATTCACTTTGCAAATTACATAGCCTATTTATAGGCACCCACAATGTCGGTGGATATTGATTCCACTATGTTAGTGGACTAAGATATTTTACATTAATTATTATTATAATATATATTATATCTATGCTTTCTAGAAAAATGGAGAGAATGTCGGTGTATTCTTAACATTTTTAATCAAAATAGAGATGTCTAATGTTGGGACCGTCGGTATGCCCTACAGTGCCACGAAAAAAATTAATCCATCGATCATCTAAATGAATCGGAGTGAAAAAGAGATGAAGCGTTATCTGGAAACATCAGTGACAAGTTGTGAATCTGATTATGCCCACAGTGTCAAATTCGAGTCGTTACGATAATGTTCCGATGTCTACGCAGTCTACTCAATTAAAACGAACAAATTTTATTTTTCTAAGTGTTAGAGAGTTTTTTCTGCAAAAGGCATACTTTGGCTGCTAGACCTCATGCCTCCTTTAAAAAGACTTTGAAACCTAATTCAACCAAATTTATTTTTATCAGATATCTAATATCTTGAACCGAATATTATATTTAGGAGTTTGATAATTACACTAATTATCTCCTTAATTAAATATATATATATAATCAATTTTATTCTAATTATGTTTTATTAGATATGTATATATTTCAACAGAGTTTAATAATTCCAATAATTATTTGGTTTAAACAAAATTTTATAATTACGATAATTATAATGATTTCGTTATAGTTTAAAATATCATATGTATCAGATACATATATTTATTTTAACTACATATCTTAATTTTTGTACAACAAGTTTGTACACATGTTATCTAGTTACAAACAAAGAGTGACAATGCATCATTGTTACCTAAGTTACAAGAAGTCATGGTTCGACATAATTTTTATGTGATTAACCTTTTATGTATCAAATCCTTTTGTCCTTTATATCTAGAACAGACACAAGTCATGGAGCAGTCATACTTGTATGGTCCATCTAATATTTCTTAATATCTTGATTAGACTATTATAAACGAATAAATATGATATCCCATATCAATCTATTCGAGCATGACCATGCATTTCTAGCCTCACTCAATTAAGTGACCTACGATATTACTCCTATTATGTAGGAGGGACAAATCTTATGTTGATCAACCACATCCCACTATATAGATCGTGACATTTTCGATATCAGTCTTTATAATGTAATCAGTTACGTGTGATCAAGATATGCAAATCACGATGTTAGGATAATGATGATCATGTTATCACTATGAGTAACGTCGTGACTGTCACATAGTAATTCATGAGACATACTCATAACAGGTCGATCCAATATGTTGTCCTCTAACACATACTCATATATTGATTTTGACATCCCATGTCAATGCCAACACTCAATCTACTACATATTAATTTTAATGTCTTATTGTTGTCCATGTCCACAATAATACTTGACTGAGGACATTTAAAAACAACTATGTTGTTCTGAGAACTTTATTATAATTCACCTTATTTATGAATGCAGAATAGTAACTGAAAATAATAATATCAATGTCTCTGTATTAATAAACAAGATAAAACAAATGTTATTTACAATCATCTTATGATTAGTCTTTGAGCATACTCTAACATTTAATGTTTCATTTCATTTCTATTTTCAGGTCTTTCGTTAATTTTTTTTATCCTAATAAGTGTGTGACACATGTCATTCATTCATCTTATTTCTTTCTCCAATTCAATTTTCTACAGAAATAAACAAAATATAAAAAGAAAGTTTCAAATGTTGATTGGTTTTTGAGAAATCGAACAATCATAACTTCCAAAAATTATCCAAAAACACGAAGATTGCAGAAATCCATCTATGCAAAAGTGAAATAAAAACATCAACTCCAAAAAAATTAGTCTTAAAATAATTTTATTTTGCTTGTAGTAGCAAATTGGGTAAAAGAAGTTACACTGCTTGAAGAACTCATCAATAGAGGATAACAATTTTTTAGGAGACAATATGAAGATGGTTACAAAGTAAAATGTAAGGTACCTACTTTGATAAAAAAAAAAAAAACAAACTCTAAGCTCATAGATGAAAAAATGATGTATAGTTTGGTCAGTTATATCTCAGTTAAGCCTTTATTGTACAATTTATAATTTTATCAATAAATATATATATATATATATATATATTTGATAAATCTGAATTTTAATCATAGTCATAACTAGAGGAAAAGAGGAGGGGACTTTAGAGAAAGTAATAAGTGCTCTTAATGGGTCTATAACCCATAGCCTAAGAGAATATGAGGGAATAAAGATAAACAACTTTACTAACCGACCAAATGTGCTTGCTCAATTTTATCAAGACATAGTTATGATTAATAGATTATTTATGTGTTTAAAATTTTTATATCTCATCATGTCATCTTTTAGATAAAACATATTTTAAATTTATATATTTCACAAAACACGTAAAATCATCATAAAATTATTTGTATATTTTTACAATAATTTAAGTTGATATATTTTTTATATTATAATATTTAAGAGTTGGATATTATTTTTTTAACATTTTAATTCAATTACAAGGTAGCATCTTAATCTGATTTAAAATTTAAATAAGTGCAGACTACACTGCTTGAATCTGGTCACATAGACCCTTGACCACTGAAACAATTCAATTAGGATGACAATCAGGTGAGAAATAACTGAAAACCGTGGGGATCTGAACTGACGTGGATGTGGAATAACCGAAATCTTCACTCATGAGAACGAGGACGTGGGCATTTTATCTATGAAGCTCAAATGGGGATGGAGACGAAAATTGTTATATCCGCACCATGAGAATCTCAAAACTATACCAATATAAATCTCTGTGGGGATCGCCAAAAAAACATCCACAGAATCACCGATATTTTACAAGATTTAAAAAATATATATTTACCTCCCATTTATCTATATGCCTCTAACATATATGTTTGTTGTTAAGTTATTATTATAGTTTTATAATGGTTTTTTATTGTTGGCAAACTAAATTTATTATTTATATTTGTAATTTTGAAGATTTAATGTTTGATATTTATTTTAATGTATTAAGATTTGAATATATTTTTAAATGTAATGAAATATAACTTGTGAACTGAAATTGATCATATGTTTTAACTCGTAGGGATCCACGTGAGATTGTATGAAGACAAACTCCCCGAAACATTTATGATATTCTTCAAAATTATCCTTACAATTATTGAGAATAGAATGGGGAGTACAAAGTTATTCCTGTCCCGCCCCGTCGTCACCCGCATTCAATAAATTCTGAAATAAACATTTAAAAAAACAATAATAAATTAACCTTAAAATATAAAAAAACCCCAAAAACATTTAATGAGATTCTTTAAAATTGTCTTCATATATATTAAGAAAGGAATAAAAAAAATTCAGAACAGTTATGTCCCGCCCGTTTGCCACCCTCCACTCAATAGATTCTCAAATAGACATTAAAAAATAATAATATTAATCGGGGTCAAAAAGGAAGGCTGTGGGAACTGGGAACCAACCAAGCATAAAGACCAAGTTATTCCTTTTCTTTTTTGTTCGAAAGTTATTCCTTCTATTTATCTATGTAAAAGTATGTGTTCATATAAAAACTATACCAAGATAATGAAAAAAAGGGGGTTATTTTTTATTTTCTATACCATAGAATCCCCAAAGTTGTTTTTACTTTAGCGAGAAACAAAATTCGTTGTCTCATTTGCCTGTCCACTCACTGTTTCCAGTGACATGTCTTTTTGTATACTAATGGACTCTTGCCAATCCTTTTAGGAAGATTGGTTGTCTGTTTACAGCCACTTCTTCTGAATTCCACCTCTGTGTCTTTGCTTTGTGCTTCTGGTGAGTTCTGGTCTGGTTTCCTCTGTGTCTTTGCCAATCCTTTGCTTGCTGTTCATGGGGTTTTTATTGCTTTACTCAGTTTACTGTCCACAAACTGGAAAGTTTCCTTCTTTCTCAATTCAGCCTGTTGCTTTTTGTATGTTATTTTTGGTGTTTAGTCCCCCCCATGCCTCTACTTGAACTGGGTTTTCTTTTGTGAGACTTTTAATCTTTTAATTGCTTTCTGGTTTCTTTACCCTTTGCGTGTTTGTGTTTTAGTTTTTTTTTTATGTTGTTACTTGCCTTGCAATTGAATCATTCTACTTACCCCCTGTGGATAATATGGTTTTTCTGGTTAGCACTGTTAATCTGATTCTAATATTGCTTCAGTTTGATTGTGGATTAATAGACGAATTTGAGCACTCCTTTAATTCATTTCCTATTTGGTGCTTGAAGATATATGGTGAGTGGTTAGATATGTCATTCATTGCCACCATGAATTTGCTTCTGCTGCTCCCAACTATCAGTCTCTTTATTGGAGTGTTCTCGGAAGAGGTTTCGAAGCTTGATACTGTGAATCTTGGAGCTATATTCTCACTCAACACTATTAATGGGAAAGTCGCAAAGGTTGCAATGAAGGCTGCCGAGGATGATATTAACTCCGATCCAGGTGTTCTTGGTGGAAGGAAATTGTCTATAGCGTTGCATGATACTAACTTCAGCTCATTTCTTGGCATTATTGGAGGTATACTAATTCTTAATCCCTTTTAATCTCCTCTATATGTTTTCGGTTAACTTCATTCATGTCCCATCGGTAGAACTCTATGTTTACATAGGATGAATGGTGAATCATTATGAATATTTTACCTCATCTTGCAGGAGTATATTCATGGGGAAATAACAATTCTCATGATTTGAGTTTCTTTGCTATTCACAGCATTACAGTTCATGGAGACTGATACCGTAGCAATAATTGGTCCACAAAGTGCTGTGATGGCTCATGTCCTATCAAACCTTGCAAATGAACTCCAGGTTCCTCTATTGTCATTCACGGCTCTAGATCCCAGCCTCTCACCTCTCCAGTATCCTTTCTTTGTTCAAACTGCACCTAATGATGAATTCCAGATGGCTGCCATTTCTGAGATGGTTAGCTATTTCGGTTGGTCTGAAGTGATTGCTATTTTTAGTGACGATGATCAAGGAAGAAATGGTGTAATCACACTAGGCGATAAACTTGCAGATAGACGTTGCAGAATTTCCTATAAAGCTGCATTTCCGCCAGACCCGATGGCCAAAAGAAGTGATGTTTTGAGGGAACTAGGAAAGATTCAAATGATGGAGTCTCGAATTATAGTTCTTCACACTTACATGAAAACAGGTCTCTTGGTCTTTGAAGTAGCCAAGAGCCTTGGAATGATGCAGAAAGAATATGTTTGGATAGCTTCTACTTGGTTGTCCACTGTTCTAGATTCCACTTCCCCGCTTAAACCTGAGATAGCAAACTCAATCCAAGGAGCGCTTACACTTCGCCCTCATACACCAGATTCCAAAAGGAAAAGAGACTTTATGTTACGTTGGAACCGGCTGAGTAACAATACTATTGGGTTTAACCCTTACGGTCTATATGCCTATGACACTGTTTGGATGATTGCTCATGCAGTAAGGTTGTTACTCGATCAGGGGGGTGACATTTCATTTTCCAATGATACGAGATTAAATGGTTATAGTGGGACTGGGAGCGGTCTAAATCTTTCTGCATTGAATACATTTGATGGAGGGAAGCAGTTGCTTAAGAACATATTGGAGACAAATATGACTGGTCTGACTGGACACGTCCAGTTTAATCAAGAAAGATCCCTGATAAATCCTTCCTATGACATTATTAATGCAGTTGGAACTGGGCATCGACTGGTTGGATACTGGTCTAACCACACTGGTTTGTCCATTGTGCCACCAGAGACACTTTATTCTAAAAAGCCTAACCGTTCGAGTTCAAACCAACATTTAGACAATGTGGTATGGCCTGGGGGAGAAACAGCAAGACCTCGGGGGTGGGTTTTTCCTAATAATGGAAGAGAATTAAGAATTGGAATCCCAAGGCGAGTTAGTTACCGAGACTTTGTCTTGTTAGTCAATGGTACCGATAAAGTGCAAGGATATTGCATAGACGTGTTCCTTGCTGCAATCAAATTGCTTCCATATGCACTTCCCTATAGGTTTATTCCATTTGGAGATGGCCATAAGAACCCGAGCTATTATGAGTTTGTCAGTAACATCAAGTCTGGTGTGAGTAGACTATAATGAAAAATGCAACCTTTTTCATAAATGATAAAATGATGGATATTACTCTTGCTGTCAATTCTGATATTGTGTTTCTGTAGGTATTTGATGGCGTGGTGGGTGACATTGCCATTGTGACAAACCGAACAAGAATAGCCGATTTCACTCTGCCGTATATAGAATCAGGGCTGGTTGTCGTAGCTCCAGTTAAAAAGATAAGTTCGAGTGCTTGGTCCTTCGCACGACCATTTACTCCACTGATGTGGGCGGTCACAGCCGCATTTTTCCTCATTGTGGGATCAGTTGTATGGATCGTTGAGCATAGAAGAAATGATGAATTCCGTGGACCTCCTAACCAGCAACTTATCACAATTTTTTGGTGAGTGTATAAACATATCAAATTCATCTTTGTATGGATTCGTCTTTCCCTTCTTTTTGGAACGCTTATAGAGCCCGTACTCTGCATACAGATGAGTGATTCAAATTCATGAATCATGACAGAGGGTCGTGTTAATGTTAAAAGAAAATCAAGTATGATTTGAGCAGTTGCCATTACCTGTGAAATCATGGATGTCCTTTTTACTACACTGAACATGCAGCATATGATCAACCACATCTATGCATTCATCCTGATTATGAGAAAACATGTATTTGAATCCAAAAGATAGACAGTTAAAGGACAATTCTGTTTTCTGTCTCTTTCCATTTGACCAATAACTTATTCATTGTCTTTCCGGTACTTACCTGCACTGTTCCAATTTTTCCCATTTCAGGTTCAGCTTCTCTACAATGTTTTTTGCCCATAGTAAGTTCTTTCCATTTTTGGCAATGTCACTTGTTTTTACTGAAGAGTTTAGAACTTGGAAGCACCTATTATACCAACACTGGAGCTTTGAAATTTCAGGAGAAAATGTAGTGAGCACACTTGGACGCCTTGTACTGATCATCTGGCTTTTCGTCGTTCTGATAATCAACTCAAGCTATACCGCAAGCTTGACATCATTCCTCACGGTGGAGCAGTTATCATCACCCATCAAAGGAATTGATACCTTAATTGGTAGCAATGAACGAATAGGCTTCCAAGTTGGATCTTTTGCTGAAGGCTATCTAAGAGAGGAGCTGAATATTCCAAAATCGAGACTCGTTCCACTTGGCTCACCGGAAGAGTATGCCCTTGCCCTTGAGAAGAGAAGGGTAGCTGCACTAATCGATGAACGACCATATGTGGACCTCTTCCTCTCAGATCACTGTGAATTCTCGATTAGAGGCCAGGAGTTCACAAAAGGCGGATGGGGATTTGTGAGTTCTCTCATATATATATTTCAACAATGTGCATGTACTCAATGCAGCATAATGTCATGATAGAACATTTAACTGAACATATTAATTTGGTTTAGAGTTTAGGGTTTAGGGTTTAGGATCAAGTTGTGCATTAGAGTCATCCCTTGAGCATATTAATTTGGTTTAGAGTTTAGGGTTTAGTCCATCTAATTATGGTGTCTTGATCTTCAACACCCCATTTTGATTCTGTTAAAGGCAGAAAATGATCACCTATGGTTTTTCTTTTTCTATTTGTTTTTTAGGCTTTTCCTAGAGACTCTCCATTAGCCATCGACATGTCAACTGCCATTCTTGCTCTATCCGAGAACGGTGAGCTTCAGAGGATTCGTGACAGATGGCTGTCAAAACGTGCTTGTAGTTCCGACAATAATGAGTCTGACATCGAACAGCTCGACTTAAAAAGCTTCTGGGGGCTATTCCTTATATGTGGTATTGCATGTATGCTTGCTCTCCTTGTGTACTTTTGGTTGATGTTTCGCCAGTTCAGTCGGCAGCATCTTGAGGAACTTAATTCCGCCAGCCCTGCTAGCTCCCGTTCCGCTCGTCTTCAAACATTTCTGTCATTCGTGGATGAGAAGGTAGAGAGATCCAAAAGCAGCTCGAAAAGAAAACGCGAGAGTATGTCTCGAAATGGATATCATATAGATGATGAACCGACACAGAGATCAGGGAGGATGGAGAGGGGCCTTTCCCATGAAAGGCAGAATGGTGATGCTTGAGTTACTAAATAATGTGTTCAGTTATAACTGTATAGTACTCTCACATTTCTCTTCATCCTTGGGTCGAAAAGGAATCAGCTATATAATTACATAGGCATTAACATAAATATCAAAATATTATATATATTTTTATAACTTAATTTAACTGTGCGTAAAAAGAAGGTGTATTTCATCAAAGTGACCCAAGTTCGAACATTATATGCGCACGGTGTGTGTGCGTTAGTGCGAATTCAGATCCCTACCCAACTCACAAAGATAAATCTGTCATGAACCGAAATACGGGTTAATAGTTTGGATAGAGTTTCGGGTTGAATTCTAATCCGAATTGATTTAGGGAATTTTCGGAAAAATATTTTCAATATTAAAACTGATTTTTAGAAATTATTTTGGAATATTTTATTATTAAAATATTATTATTTTTGACATGTTTTAAATAGGAAGGAAATAATTATTTAAAAGCTATTTAGTGGTCAACAACTTTTAGAACAAATGGTTAAAAAAACTCCCAGTTAACATTTTTTTCCCTTTAAGTTGTGGGTTTTAAACCCAATAGAAGGAAATTTTCTCTTCCCCTCCTCTAAGTAGGAATTGTTAAAAAAAAGGCGTTTAGTGACTTAATTGCATGGAAATAAAAAATTAGTAATAAAATTTCTCCAATTCATAGGTTTTTCTTTAATAATGGACTAAATTGAAAAAAATCTTTTTTTCTTAAAAGCTCCAAAGATAATATTACCATTGATATTTTAATCACCTATTTTCCAACTCAATTTATGTTCAAATTTTCACTCTTTTCTTAACCTTCCAAGAACTTCCATGATCTTCTACTAACCAACTTAGACAGTTATTAGCTTTGCTACTTAAAACTATTTTATTATCCCAAGAGCTTCTATAATCCTATACTAACAAACTTAGATAGTTATTAGCTTTGCTAATTAAAGCTTCAACTTTTAACCGATTCTAGAACCCATTTAAATATGTGGTTTTATTTTTTAGGTATCCAATCTGCCTTATCCAAGTGACAGATGGCGACTCTTAAGTTTTGTTTTAAATTTTGAACTTTTTCAAATTTCCCCCAAAAATCAAATCTTTTTAAGAAAGCGAGGGAACTTATAAGTTTTTCAATTTAGTCGCTAAATGTGTGTTCTAATTGGTCCATGATTTTTTAATGAGAGTTAACATTGAAGCCAATTAGGTAATGATTTAAAGTTTAGGGGGCAAAATGTCCTGAAACTTTTTTTAGGGGGCAAAACATCATGAAATTTTTTAGGAGCAACTCGGTACAAAATATGTACTTTATGAGACAATTCGGTACAAAATGTATACTTTAGGGGCTAACAGTACCATTAAGCCTTTAAATAAAAATATTATTAAATATGATCTAATCTAAAACTCGGTTGGAGTTAAAAAAAATCTAAAACTCAGCTTGACTCAACCTTTGTGAAAAGTGTATAATGTGTAATTAGTTTGAATCTCATGTAAGGTAAAGTTAATGCATAAAATATAAAATTTTATATATATTTTTATAGAAGCGGCTAGTTTTATTTAAAAAAATTTAAACACATAATTTAGACATTTTTCTATCACCATAGACACAATAAACTAGCATCTTGAGATCATACAAAGACCATGCAAGAAATAGGTTAAAACTTGTAACACCCAGAAATGTGATTAAAGTTATAAAAAAGAAATTAAAGTTGAGAGTTTCAAACCCATGACCTCAATTCCCACTTCCACTCTTTTGTTTTAACCATTGAGCTAAACACTATTTCGTGTCTAGTTCCGTGTTGTATTTCTTTTGTAAATTGTTTTAAAGATTTTAAAACAATAATAAATGACTCTCCAGCTACCCCCTTATGAAGGAATGCTTTTCTCATCTGTCTCTGGAGAACCTAGAAAGTTTTCAAGCTTTTCCTCTCCCTCCTTTACTGTCTGCATCATCGATCTTGGCCACCACCGGTCTGTGATGTGCACCGTCAGCATTGACGGAATCGTCATTTCGTTTCGATCACAACCCCATCAACCACTCGTGGGGATTCATCGTCGATCGCTGAAAAAAACCACTGAAAGATTCGATTGGAACCCAAACGTTTCCTCCTGCTTTCGGCATTTTCCACCGCCGTCTGTCGTTAGTTCTCTATGCCGTCACCACCAGTAAACTCCTTGTGTCAAGACGAACAAAACTGTGGTCACCAATCTCTATTTTGTCATCGTTAATGGTGTCGTCGGAGTTACATCAGTTTTTTCCAATATGGGTGTTCACAGTTCTTTGTATACGAGATGTTGAGGGACGTCGAATTCAGGTTCGAGAGTAATCGAAAAGAGTATCATGAATCGACCGTTGTAGCTCGGAGCTGAGATAATACATTACTACCTCTTGTATACTTTATGAAACATCGTTATCTGGTAAATGCATGCAAGATCATGTTTATGCGTATGGTTAATTATAATAATGCCTAATCGATTACGGAAAAAAGGTGGTAAACTAGTAAGACTAAAATGCTCGGTTAGAAAGATGGGTGACCTAAAAGAACTTCGGGGATCCAAGAATAATTTATAAGACTGTAATACTATAAATTTGGTTTTGCTTGTTAATGATTTAATTTCTAACATGCTAAGTTAAGAAATGACAGAAATGCCCTTGAAGTGTGAGAATGACTAAAATACCCATGACAATAAAGCGATTTGAGAATTTACACTTGATCTAGTAAAACAACTGATTCATTTGAAAACCTCGATTTACTTGGAAAGATACAATAATAAGATTTATACCTCCAAGAATGTAAAACACTTGGATTTTCCTGAATAAGTCTCTGAGGATAAATTTTCTAGGAGTTTTTTGTAAGTCTGAATGAATTAAAAATGACAGAAAAGACTGAATTGATTAAAATGACTAAAAAGGTTTGAAAATACCGATAAGGCTGAATGGATTAGAATGACCGTAATGACTAAAAAGGTTTGGAAATACCGATAAGGCTGAATGAATTAGAATGACCGTAATGACCAAAAAGGTTGAAATATCCTCGACCACCGAAATTTCCAAATTAACTAGAATGATGGATAAACCCTCGAGTTCTGGAGTGAATGAATTATTCGAATGTACCGAAAGTACATGAATGAATGAAACACTATCGAGTACTTAAATGATTGAAATATCTACGTGACTTGAGACATTTGGAAGCTTGGAAAATATTGAAACTTCTGATAGACCGCAAATGACTGTAATACCCCAATGGGTTTGAAGCATGGCTTATGTGAATCAACCATTCTTAATACTGTTACAATAATGGATGAATACTACATAAATATATGTTCAACCATTCGAGGCTCGTTCCAGGATAATTTGTGAAAGTGAGAGGTGTACATATTTGAATGCTTAGAAAGTAACGCATTGATGACACATGTTTAATGGAATAGACTTGGAAGCCTAGCAAGCCGACATCAATCTTCAGCTCAGTAAATCACTGACTTACCCTATCAGGGTTAAATTACGAAATTGCCCCCGATTGCTAAAATGACCAAAATGCCTTTTTAAGCAAAGTTGACAGGAATTCTCCTAATATATTCGGAATCTTGTTTGATCCTGATCTACCCAAATTCTTGAAATTGTCATGATATATCTGAATTCATGCATAATCATGATATGCCGAAATACTCATTAATCTTGAAGTATAATTCCTAAATACCTAGACGAAGACGATAATTATCGAATTCCTTCAAATATGATTCATGATTCTAAAGTCAGTCTAGAATGCGCTATAATTCAATGTCTCCTTTTTGTAATTATCAATGACTCATGATTAATAAATTGGACCATTTAGTGTGTCCCATGATTACATGATCAATCCTCTTGATTAGAAACCAGTCTATCTATTATGATCCCAAGTGATCTTGTTATCTAAAGTAAAAACATGGCTTTTGGTTCTTGATTTCTGATACAAGTATACTTGATTCATAAAGGGTCGACTTTAAAACGTTAACGAGATAATACCCAAATAAGAGTGGTAAAATTTAAGTTTGAAGATAAAGTGGAGAGAAGATGAAGCGGCACGTCAAGGCGGCGGCAAGTCGATCGGTGCATGGTGGATAGACTTTATGGATATCCTCAGTAGAAGGGTTTCGTGGTTTACACTTAGAGAATTATTTAGTCATTATGGGAAGACTACTAGGGTTTTCATTCCGGAAGTTAACAGGAAAGCTAAATACAAGGAGACTACTTTTGTCTTCGTTACAATGGCAAGTATGGATGAAATGGTGTTTGCTATTGTAGGGATGAATAATACTCTTATATATGGTTGTGTGGTTATCGTTTCTCAAGCGAGGTATCCCAAACCTAAGAGCACTTATCGTAACATGACATCTTATAGTGGTGAGGAGCGGCCTACACATGAGAATAGGGCTCCTATCAACAATAAGAGTGGAAGATGCAATGTGCCTATGGAGACGATGTCATATAGGGAGGCTCTTCTTCGCAATATTAGAATGGAAAACCATACAGCCAGAGACGTTAGTCCCAAAAAAGGGATATTCAGGTTGGCTGCAATGATGGTAGCATCTTTGACGTTGATATTCTTCCAGAGGATAGTAAATGGCTAAAATGTTGTCTGGTTGGGTTAATGAAGAAATCGTATGAACAAGGGATTGTCCAGCAAGCATTTGAGTTTGAAGGGATTGGTACTATAGTATCTAAATGGGGAGTAGAGGGTGACTCATTTTTTATTAGATATAAGTCAATCTCGAACTTGGAGAAAGCCTGAGAATCTAATAGAGAGGCCATGTGCTTTTGGTTTAACCATATTTCTCTTCTCTTAGTAGGCGGTGTTCCTTTCCAGTATGTTACGGTAGTTTTGCGTGATGTTCCTTTGAGATGTTGGTGCGACAAGTTCTTCATTGCATTGGGGAACCATTGGGGGAAGTTTGTCTGTATCAGAGAGAGTACAAATAAGAAGGAACGTTTCAACGTTGCTTAAATTACTATCAGGGTTGCAAGTCCCTTAGATATTCCAGAATCATGTAGGGTGGTTTCGCAGGGGTCGTCTTAGCGCATTAGTGCTAGTTTGGAGAAGCATGATGAGGCAATTGAGGACATTCCCTTGAATGATGAGGATGCCAATTATGCAGATGTATGGTCTGATAGTCTGACTTCTATTAATCAATTTGAGGGCCAAGATCCCAGGCAGAGGCAATTGGAAATGGGGTTTTCGATCATCGGGAGGGTGGCCAGAATTCCAATGCCGATCTCAGAAGAAAACTCCCTCGGTTCCTTCACCTGGTGTAATGAATGAAGCCTCGGTTTCGTGTAACTCTCCTTTCCGAGAAGCCGTGAAAGAGGCCATAGAGGTTGTTAATCCCATTGTAATCAATGATCCATTAAACAATGGGGGTGCCTTCGTGGCAGCCGATGGGCTCTGCATAGATTGAATAATTTGGGTTTGGTTTTCTCTATGGAGCCGTCTATTTTTCCTCTAGAAGGGCCTATTCCCATTATGGTTAAAATGGGGTTTTTAGTAATTTGAATGTGGGCTGTGATTATAATTGTCAAATGGATCCCCTGGAGGTAGGCCCATAGGTGAGCTGGGAAATAGGGGCTCTCTCAATTTGCTTCTAGTCTCGTCTGGGGTGATTGCAATATAAGATCTAAGTGGTAACTTTTTGGTGCCCGACAGCTTTGAAATAGGAGGAAATAATCGTTTGTTTTCTTCGGAAGTGAAACGAGTCGAGTGCCGAAGCGAGGGATTCTTCAGAGCTAATGTTGGGCATCAATTAAAAAGGCAAGTTAGAGAAGCTATTGAGAAGTACCATTCTCCGGTTGGAGATAGGTCTCGATTATCGTTCTCGAATGAACACATCTCTCTTGACAAGCTGGAGGCTGGAGCCATTTGGGAAGTCAACAGGATTTTAGAATTCACATTCAGAGGAGACAAAGAAGCTATAATAGACAGAGTTAGTGAATTGGAAAGGGTTTCCAGGTCTGGTTTGTAAGTAGTTTGTTTGGTACTAAATGTTATCTTCTATCATGATGCTATCAATTCTATCATGGAATGTTCGGGGTATTAGAAAAAAGGAGAAAGCAAGAGCGATGCAGAAGGCTACTCGGAAACATCATATGAGAATTGTGTTTATTCAGAAATCTAAGATGGAAAATGTACCAGGTAATGTAATTAAAAAATATGGAATGGTGTGGATGTAAAATATGTTTGTTCCCCAGCCATGGGGTCTTTAGGGGACTAATATGCTTGTGGGATTTAAGTTTCTTTCGTGTCTCCGATTGTATCATCAATCCAAGATATATTGCCCTTATTGGTTCGATGCGTCACAATCAATTCAAATGCGACATTATGAATGTGTACGGGCCATCTATTGATTCAAATAAAAATGAGTTCTTGTCTGAGATTCTATCGTTCTTAAAAGAGTAAAGTATTATGTGGTGAATTAGGGTTGGTTGGAATGTTTTTCTTGACCATTCTAAGAAATTGGGTCTCTCTCTTAACATGTATCTGGTTGATCTTTTTAAATCTTTTGTTTTTGATGTCGAGCTGTTAGACTTACCTCTTCAAGGTGGAAAGTTCACCTGGTGCAATAATCGTGACCTTCCAACATTCGTAAGGTTGTATTGATTTCTAATTTTGGCGAAATTTTCTTTGGCCTTTCCCAACTTAGTGCAACGAGTTCTTGAAAAATCTTTGTCGGATCATAATGCCATTATTATTCATGAAGATATTGCCAACTGGGGTTCGAAGCCCTTCAAAATCTTCAACTTTTGGTTCAATGAAGAGGGATTTGCAGAAACGGTGCAGTCTGTGTTGGTTAATCTGAAGCAAAGTAAGAATTGGAGGTTTGATTAGAGGCTCAAAATTAGCTCTAAATAAATGAGATGTGAAATTGTCTTGTGCATCTGGGTTCTCTACTAATAAGCTTGAAAAGGAAATCTCTCATCTTAAAGCTTTGATTCAAGGTGAAAATGTTGATTATTCAGTGTCGTCTCGTCTGTATTAGTTAAGGTTGTTATTGTGGCGAAAGTATCGTAGGGAGAAAATTTCTTGGTTACAGAAATATCAGCTTAAACGGTTTAGCGAAGGCGATAGAAATACACGATACTTCCATCTGGCTACTTCGTCTAAACGTAGATCTAATACAATTGATGTACTGAAGTATGGGGAAGATATGGTAACATAACCTGCTATAATAAAAAGGGTAGTGAAGGAACACTTTTCTAAGGCTTATAATTTGAAGCATGCCCTGGAAATTGATGATTTTTGCTGGATTTTGCGAAGCTTAGCGTTGAACAGTCCGCTGCTCTTTATAAAATGTTTACGGCGGAAGAAGTTTGGTCTGCTCTATCTTCAGCTGATAGTAATCGTGCACCGGGGTCGAATGTGTGTAACCTAGGTTTCTTTAAAAAGTTTTGGCCTTTGCTAAAAGTTGATATCATGCGATTCTTTGAAGACTTCTACTTCAGTCGGGATTAGGAGGCGGGAATTAATCACTCATTCATTACTCTTATTCCAAAAGTTGATACTCCGGATTCTCTCGATGATTTTCGCCTAATTAGTCTTGTCAGTGGTATGTATAAAATATTATCCAAGGTGTTAACTATGAGGTTGTTGACGGTTATCACATTTTTAATTGGCGATTCTCAGTTTGCTTTCATTTTCGGGGAGGCAAATTTTAGATTGCTCCCTCATCGCTGATGAAGTAATTGATTTTATGATCAAGGAGAAAAAAGAGGGGGTTGCTTTCAAGATTGACTTTCATAAAGCTTACGACTCCGTTGATTGGAGTTTTTTTATTATGATTTTGAAGAAATGTGGCTTCGATGATAAGTGGTGCAATTGGATCTATCGGTGCATTTCGTCCGCCTCTATCTTGATCTTTGTAAATGGGGTTCCAACGGAAGCATTTTCTACTTCTCGTGGGCTAAGACAAGGATGTTCCTTGTCCCCTCTGTTTTTAACTTAGTTGGTGAAGCGCTCAACTTGATACTTAACAAACCTATGGACAAAGGGTTGTTTTCGGTATTTGAAGTTGGTCGTGGTGATACTCGTGTCAATATCTCACACCTTCAGTTCGCCGACGACCTATTGATTTTCTGTGGTGCTTCGATTGGGCAAGATAGAAATGTAAAGTGAGTTCTAAGAGTGTTTGAATTAGCATCATGGCTTAAGCTCAATATGTCAAAGAGTATGGTGTATGGGTTAAATGTTGACCAGAGGAATCTCGCTTCTTGTGCAGATTCGGTGGGTTGCAGAACTGAGAAATTGCCCTCAAGATATTTAGGACTCCCCCTTGGAGCTGGCCACAATTCCACTTCTCTATGGGAACTAGTGATCAGTAAGTTTGAAAAAAGGTTAGAGGGTTGACAACCTAAGTTCCTTTCTATTGGTGGGAGGCTTGTTCTGATTAAATCCATTCTATCCAGTCTCCATGTATATTTCCTATCTTTATTTCATATGTCGGTAGCTATAAATCGTTTGAATAGTGTAATGGCAAGGTTCTTATGGGGAGGGTCGTCAAAAAAATCAAAGATACATTGGGTGAAATAGAGTGAGGTATGTGAGCCGAGAAGTAAATGGTCTTGGGAATCGCTGATTTAGACACCGTAAACAGAGCTCTCCTTGGAAAATGGTGTTGGCGTTTTGGGAATGAGTAGGAGGGGCTTTGGAGGAGAGTTATATCCTACAAAAATTCAACAAATGTGGGACTATTTTTACCTTTGAGCGGGCATCTGAGATATTCATCTTGGATATGTAATCGTATATTAAAATATTTCCTTTGTAATGATAATTTGGGTCTTTGTTTGAGATCTAATCTGAAGTAGCACGTTGGAGATGGAAAATCTTTAGCTTTCTGGCATGATGCTTGGTTAGATGATTCTAATTTAAAAATATTGTTCCCACGAATTTTTGCCTTGTCTGAGAATAAAGAATGATGCGTGGTTGATTTCGGGGTGAAGGGCAATGAGGGTTGGGTCTAGAGTATTCCTTTAACAAGACCTTTATTCGATTGGGAACTTCAAAGTTGGAATGATTTGTTGTCAAGGTTGAAAAATTTTCAGTACAACAACTTAGATCATGACTGGGTTAGAAGGTCCGGTTCGAGCGATGGGATATTCTCGGTAAAATCCTTAAAATTTATGTTGTTGGGTCCAATCTCTTTGAATAATTTTTGGAGTAGATTCGTTTGGATTGTTATTACCCCATCGAAGGTGGAACTTTTGTTTGGTTGGTTATGAGGAGTCGGGTTCTTATGAATGTTGAGTTGCGAAAGAGAAGAGTCTCTTCCATTTCGAATGTCAATTGTTTTTTCTGCTCAGTTTCGCCGAAGTCTGTAGCATATATTTTCTTTACATGCCATGTAAGTTGGCAAATCTGGTTTAAACTTGCTGTGATTGTCGGGTGTTCCTTTGTTTTCAGTCAGATCTTGTGGCTTTTATGGAATATTGGGGTTCTTTATCTCCTCCCTTAATGAGAAATCTTTGGTCCTTAATTCTGTTTGTTGTTATTTGGACGTTGTGGTTATTCAAAAACGACTTGCTTTTCAATGTAAAATCTCTTGATATCGCCCATATTAATTTTTTGTTAAATATCGTTTGACAATATGGATAAAAGGGAAGTTCAAAGAATGCATCATCCTTTTGGATGCATTGCTAGAAGATCTATCACTTGCTAAGGATGTGAGTTTATTTTCTCCTCTTCCGTCTCCAGTTGCGGTTTGGTCTCTTTCATCAGCGGTTTATTTCAAGTGAAATGTTGATGGCGCGGTTGCTTCAATCGGATCCAAATGAGGTATTGTGAGAGTACTAAGGGATGAAGCTAGTAAAGTTCTTTTTCAGTTTTCAGAATCATGTGGTTGTGTCCCTCCTGCGTTGGCCTAGCTTTTGGCTATCATGACTAAAATAATTAAAGTTTCTGAGTCAAGATGGGGCATCCTGGCAAAGGTGATAATTGAATGTGATTGTAAAAATGTGATCAATTGGTTACTAGGGATGACAAAGCCTCCAACAGCTTATTTCGAGTTGATAAAGGAACAAGTGAAGGTAATCCGGGAAAAAAGAATAGTTATGAGGTTAATTACCCGTTGTTGCAATATCTTTGCTGATAACCTGGCTAAATCAGGGATTGGCTAGGTTATTTTTGGTTAAAATTGTGGATGTTTGGTTAATAGTTGGGATCTTTGTCTTTATTTGGATGTAGTTTTGGTTTTTTCTTATGGTTGTAATCTTTATCGATTTTAATAATATACATCCAGTCACTTTTCCTCTATTTAGGTTTAGAGGGGTTTTTAACGAGGCCTTTTATCTTTGAAAAAAAGTATACTTGATTCATGGTTCATGATACTTCAGTTCTACTGATTAAACATATATTTGTATCCTGAATATCTGACATACTGCTACAGAATATTGAATTGACTGTTACCATTCAAAACTGTTTTACTGGGTATTGGGATACTAATTGAAGATTGTAGGTTCAGCCCTGATCAGGCTGGTAATTCCGCCCATATTAGGTTTCTAGCTTCGACTAGGGTAATTTTGCATGTACTAGGTTCCTAGCTTCAACTAGGGTAATTTCGCCCAAGACCTAAGGTAACCCCTTAGGTCGGTACCTACGTCTATTGGGCCTAGGTTAACTCTTGTATTTGGCTCCTACGCTTCGACTAGGGTAAGTCCGCCTGTATTTGGTTTCTATGTTTCGGCTATGGTAATTCCGCCTGGGACCTAAGGTAACACCTTAGGTCAGTACCCACGCCCATTAGGCTTGGGATAACGCCTGTATTGATGCAGTTCTGGGGAATTGGATACTGGAGTATGGTTAGAGGGTAGTTAGGCTTATACCAAAAAAAATCTTGCCTCCTCCTTTGCCTCTGTCAAAATTTTACAATTGTTTGAAATCTTCTGTTTATCTTTCTCGATATGTAATTGTTGGGACACACCAAACCCTCTAGCTCAATTCATGTAAAATATCTATCTTGTCTGATTCCTCTGAGTGTAGAAAGCTAGATTGATACTCAGAAGTTCAAGTACTAATTAATCATGATGTCATGATCGATACTTCAGTTTAATGTTTTGCCTTATACATGTATGTGCTTACATCATCTTTTGGTTGTTCTGTATTACTGAGCTTTTTCAAGCTCACGTTACTTTACCATCGTAAGTTGGAAGAAATCCATCTTGGTGTAGTGGTCGACATCAATGTTGAAGTTCTCTCGGCGTTACTTTTGGATTACGGTACTAGTATAATTAGTGGGCATGTATGTCGTATATTGTTTTATGTCAGAGTCTGTAATATGATTTTGAGTTTCTGTTATAAGTTTAAACGATTTTCTGAAATGGTATTTTAACTAAAAGTTTGTTTTTCGATTTTAATATGGTTAAAGAAAAACATTTTATGTGGGTTTTTACTGTGAGCCGCTCTCGTGACCCTAATGTGGCCTTCTAGATTTAGGTGTGTTGCATAGCCGGGTCTAGGGGTTACAAAACCCAAATAAAAAACTCGAACAAAATATAGATATGAACATATCTGACTACATTGACAAAAGAACCACAAAATGATTCCAACTACTAAAAGACCTAGGTTGAGCATTTGATCAAGTCCAATAAAAAATTCGAGTTAGTTGAGTTTACGAGTCATGTTTTACGATTCAAATTTTATTTGAAATTTTTTCGATTCAAGTCGAGTTTTCGAATTTCTTTACAAATTTAATTGTAATTATTTATAACGTTATAATACAAACTGATTCTATTTTAAACGGCTATCTAAATCCATATATGATATACATATATATATTTCTTCATATTTTCATGTGTTATATATAAAATATTGGGAAAAATTGAATGACTCAACTCAAACTTGAAAAGTGATCAACTAATTATTAAAAATTTCGAGTTATACGAGTTATTCAAATTTCCATTTTATAACTCAAACTTTATTTGAAATTTTTTCGAGTCGAGTTTATGAAATTACGAGTCGAATTTTTTCGCGTCGAGTCAAGTCGATTAGTTCTATTTTTTTATTTGAGTCGAGTTTTGTCCATCCTTAAAAAGACCAAAAACAATTGTAAATCAGAGTCGAGCGTTGTGAGAAAACTATCCACGAACGCAAATTGCATATCCAAATCCAATCAAAGTTTTCAAAGCATGGAAGATCAACAGGATAACAAATAAGCGTCATCTTGACAAGTCGAAGCGACATCAAAACCAACCATGAGATTTTTTTTGAAAAGAACAATCAAATAACCGACAAATAAGATCGAAAACGTTCTAAAAGGAAAGAAAAACATGTCATAAAGACAAAGTTATTCTTATTAAAAATTAAAAAAAACAAAATAGAATCATATATGAGAGATAAAAAAGAAAAGAAAAACAATGAGTATTAATGGTCGGCGACCAGCATCAAAACTAGTGTCGTTGTTGGCTAAAACAAAGATGAAGAAAACTAAAGGATTAAACGAACCACAACTCTTGTAAATTTTTTTACACAACCCTTCTTTAAATTCTAATTTTTTTACTCCAACCCTAAATCCTAAACCCTACAACATAAACCCTAAATTAAACCTCTAACACTTAAATTTGACAAGCATGTGTAAACTTTAGTTTTACACAAGCTGTGTATCAAAGTTTTTTTTCTAAATTTATATATTATATTGAGAAAATATTTTATACACTAGCGGTGAAAAAATTTATTTTTTTACAAGCACTTGATTTTTAGGGGTTAGAGTTTTAGTGTTTGTGGTTGAGTTTTAAGGTTTAAGAGTAGATTTTATAGTTTAAAGTTTAAAATTTAGAGGTTAGAGTTTAGGGTAACTGTATGTGTTATATATATATATAGATGATGAAATATGAAGACTGTGATGGTTAGTTAGGGTAAGCTGGTAAAATGAGTCGAATAAGTTCTATTAGGGCTTCCCGGGATTTCCTCATTAATTCTAGGAGTCGCTTTTTGGTAAACCAGAAGGCGTCTCACAATTGGTTCTAGACCTTGTATTTTGGAGCTGTAAACGTGGAAGCATTCCAAGCAAGAAAAAAAACAGAAAGGAAATTGCACCAAGTTTTTAGTCAGGGCAGCCTAATATTCTTTCAAACCTCTGTAACGTGAATGTCTGGGCATATTGCTTATACAAAGCTGATCACAGAAATGTGGGTTTTTTCTGTTTCAAATTGTTTCTCCTGAGTACGGCTGTTTGGCTTTGAGAAAGAAAAAAAAAGATGAAAAGGGTTGAAAGGAGGTTTTGTGAGGAGTTTTCACCTGGGTATTATGGGATTTGTACTATCGGAGGAATGCTTAGTGCTGGGACTACTCATCTTGCTGTTACACCTCTTGATGTTTTGAAAGTAAATATGCAGGTGGGTGTATTTTGATTCTTCTTCTTCTCCTTCAAACTGTTGAAAATTATGATCTTTTGAATAATTATGGCTTCTTCCTTTTGTTTATGCTTAATCTGTATGTGTATCCCCCACTTCTTTTGATATTTTGAATATTGGTGGCTTTTAGTTGTTCTATATAGTTTAGTTTCACTGTACTTCCTGATCGCCTCTGCTTCCCTCCATTTTTTATTCTTTTAAGGTTGCTTATGTAATTATTTGATTTTCTTTTAGGTGAATCCAATCAAGTATAACAGCATTTCATCAGGATTCTCTGCCCTTTGGAGAGAGCAGGGGCCATCTTCTCTTTGGAGAGGTTGGTCTGGCAAGTTGTTTGGATATGGTGTTCAAGGAGGCTGCAGATTTGGTCTTTATGAATACTTTAAGGAGCTTTACTCCAATGTTTTGGTTGATCAAAACAAGACCTTCATATTCTTTCTCAGCAGTGCATCTGCTCAAGTATTTGCTGATGTGGCTCTCTGTCCTTTTGAAGCCATTAAAGTTCGTGTTCAGACACAGAGCACTTTTGCTAAGGGTTTGGCTGATGGATTTCCTAAACTTTATAAGACCGAAGGGCTTGCGGGGTACGTTACGCTGATGCCTAAATCGTTTCGGCTTTTCCTTCATCAGTAATGTTTTATCCATTTCAATTTCAATTTGATTGCAGCTTTTACAAGGGACTTGGTCCACTTTGGGGCCGCAATCTTCCATGTAATGTTCATACTTCTTTTTAGAATTTTCAGTTGATTGTTCCTGGTAACAAATTTATGAGGTGTAAAAGATATGCATTTTATCTCAAACAGATAGAGCAGTGTGCAAAAAGCTTATGAATGGCAGATTTACCAAAATTGTGCTTGTTTTCTACCTGGCTAGATCATGAATACTGGGTTTGAGCTCATGGGACCTATAATAATCTTGCTTTGATATAGGAGTTTGAGCAAAAGGACTTGGACGATTTACGTTTCCAAATGAAGTTTAAAGCCAAGCTAGAATACTTAAGACTTGTAGGCAAAAGGATATTTTCTCAAGTTAACATTAGTTTCTGCAAGCTTACCTGAGAGTTTAGTGTTGACACATTACTTGCTGATCTATATAAATCTGTTTGGCGTGTATTGGGGTTGCCTATTCATACTGCAATTTATTTCCAATCTTGTTTGATGTTCTGATGGCAGTCTCGATGATAATGTTCTCAACGTTTGAGCATTCAGTGGACTTTATCTATGGAAGGATTGTTAAACAGAGAAAAGAGGATTGCTCCGGAGCTCAACAACTTGGTGTCACGTGCTTAGCAGGGTATGCAGCTGGAGCAGTCGGTACCGTTGTTTCTAACCCGGCCGATGTAGTTGTTTCTTCTCTTTACAACAAAAAAGCTGATAATGTGTTGCAGGTAGCACCTATAGTAATGCTTTTCATTGGCTTTATTTAAGTACCTAGTTAAAATGATTAATTGTGTTATTTGATATCGAAACTTTCAGGCTGTTAGAAAGATTGGGCTTGTTAATCTTTTCACTAGAAGTCTTCCTGTACGCATTACACTCGTTGGACCTGTCATAACTCTGCAATGGTTTTTCTATGACACCATCAAAGTGCTATGTGGACTGTAAGTGTTTTCTTTAGCTGCAATTTCAGAAGTCATTAGAAGAAAGACTGGTATTGTGCTGCAGAATCACTGTTTTCCTTGAAATATACACATCTCGCGACCGATGATCCTCTAGATCCATGGAAAAATTTGGGGGGGGGGGGATTGAACAAATTCGTCTCGAACACATACACTCACACCCAAGTTTGAGTAACATAGATAATGATGTAATGTTGTTGTAGATATGTCCTTAGCACCGAGCAGTGGTCACTTTTCTTTATGCTTATCCTCATTGTTTTCACAATGTGAATATCTCAGGCCTACCAGTGGAGGACTGAATAGACAACTTCAAGAAGCCAATTTATCGTCTTAATCTGTTTGGACATCGGAGGAGAATCTACAAGGCTCCATCGGAATTCGGATCAAGCAAGGTATGCTTGCATCAAAAGTTAAAAGGATCCCTGCAAAGTTGGCATATAATGCCTTATCATTCTGATCATCCAGATGTTGGAATGTTATTTACACATAAATCTTCTTAAAGGTTCAACAATGTCTTAAAATTGTTCTTTCCGCCGTCGAGCAATGCTTGAGGGGGTATCATAGTTTGTTTTGTCCTGAGTTGTACATTTGCAGACATGGCTGAGATTAAGGATTTTCTAATAGTATGGCATCAACGATCAACAACCATGTGATCTGTTAATAGGATATTGGATATTTAGTTTCAATGATCAAACTTTTGTTTAGTATAAAATGAAAGAAGACAATAATGGCACATAGATTTGTTATCACGTTTCTTCTTGTGTTTTCTTTTTTTCTAATTTATTTTAAATCAATAATTGGTTCAAGGTGTTTTCCAATTGCCATGTTTAGGGATGGCAGATGGGTACAGTTTTGCAGACTCTCTCCAATTGGGGTGGGGATGAATATGAGTTTGGTGAGTAGTGGGGGTGTATGTAAAAAGTCATACCCGCCGTGTGTAGTAGTTAGGTGATGGATTTGAGATCTTACCTGCACTGTATCCACCCATGTCCCCTCGTCCCGCCTAGGGCTGTAAATGAGACGAGACAGATCGCGAGCTACTCGAGCTCGACTCGGTCAAAGCTCGGTCAAAACTCGACTCGATTGGGCTCGACTCGAGCTCGAACTCGGCTCGAGTTCTTGACGAGCCGAGCCGAGCTACTTGATACTCGACTTGAAAAGCTCACGAGCTATTTGAAAATATAATATACTAAAAAAATTTATTTTTATAATTTAAAATCTAAATTTTTAAACTTAAAACCTTAAATATAAACCCCAAACATAAGTATTAAACCCTAAATCTTAAATCTTAAAATTTAAATCCAACAATCTAAACCTTTAAACCCTAAAATTAACAAGCTTGAGTTTACACAACTTGTGTATCAAAGTTTTTTCTTCATAGGACTTTAAATGAGACGTGATAGATGAAGAGTTACTCGAGTCCAATGCAGTCAAAGATCGGTCAACACTTGACTCGATTGGGCTCGAATCAAGCTCGAACTCGATTCGAGTTCTAAACGAGCCGAGTCGAGCTCAGATTTCTCAGGCTCGTTAGAAATTACTCAAGCTCGAACTCGACTCGAAATCTTAACGAGCCGAGCCGAGCCGAGCTTAGCACTACTCGAGCTCGACTCGGCTCGTTTACACCCCTAGTCCCGCCCACTAACTACCCCATGTGAATTTTGGACCATTAGGAATAAGTTCACAACCTATTTTGTAAACCCTAAGATTTAAAGGACATGCCTTATAATTTAACCAAATCTTAGGGTATAAATATTTTTTACAATTGTCTACCGTCGTTAGATGTAGTTAAGTAAAATTTATACCGGCGTAAATGTGTTTTAGTTAAGTTAACTATAGTTAATTAGTTAGTTAGTTGTAGTTAAATTTATATATGAGTATATGTATTATATATATGCACTTGATCAATCAATAAAATATGCGGAGTTTTACCCTTCTTTACACAAGTCTATAGTTTATTTTTACATAATTTGATATTATTGGTTACTTGCCAAGTGGGTACAGGCGGGTACAGTTTGAGCGATGGGCATCAAGTTATGTTGTGGGTGTGGGGGTAGATTTGAGAATGTACCCGCTTGGGTGGGTGATTAGATTTGAAAATTGGTACCCGTCGTGGGTGGTAGCTATAAAAATTTTAAGTGGGTATAAGTATAGGGGAGGGGGTATTCGCACCCGTCGTGCAACATAAACTGCTCTGTGACTTATTTTGGTTACTGAACTTTTAAAACGATCAATTTACTCACTAAACTTTACTTTTTGACCTATTTTGATGACTTTGGATTATTTTATTAATACTTTAGTATGACTTGGCATTTTTTATTATTATTAAATATAAAAAATAATTTAAAATAAAAATAAAAAAGTATTTTATTATTATTAAATAAAAAATAATTTAAAATAAAAACCCCAAACATTAATTCCCTAAACCCCAAACACTCAACGAAATCATCCACCCACTCGCCGGCGTCGGTGTCGGCGTCACTCACCCATTCATCAGTATCACCTTCGTCGGCGTCACCCAACCATTCATCAGAGTTGGGTGTCCTTCCTTCTTGGGCAAGATGAGTTCACTGTCGGCTAACCAACATTATTGTTTAAGTAAAAGAGGGTCAAAGTTGGACGGTTGCAGGTTACAAGACCAGCTAAAAAATGGGTTGTGTTTAGTTTTGGATAATGATGTTGTGGTGGAATTGGAAACCTCTTTCTCTTGCTCCTTGCCTTTTCCAGAACCACAAGTTTCTGCAATGACAGTGTTGTAGATTTTTGTGGCATTTGTTGTTGTTGTGACAGCTTTGGTCTCGACATTTGAAACCGAAATACAGTTTCCGGTGCTCGAGAAACAATCTTCTACGAATATAGATAACTATTCCAAGCTCACATCTACTTTCTGCAAAGTACAAATTTGAAAACTTTAAAACTC
Organism: Hibiscus trionum; assembly: GCA_030270665.1. Lineage (NCBI taxonomy): Eukaryota > Viridiplantae > Streptophyta > Magnoliopsida > Malvales > Malvaceae > Hibiscus > Hibiscus trionum. Next base: position 7,902,841 of record BSYR01000016.1, read on the forward strand.
TAAACAAAACTAAAAACTTTGAAGCCATGCAAAGAGGAAGAACTGGCCGTGTTTTGAGTAGGGAAAAGGTCATCAAGGGAAGTTGTTGGCTATGAAGCACAAGGACGCCACCTTAAGGCCATTCCACATCCCCAATACTTCTCTAGGACAGAGACAATGTGGGGACGGCTGGGGACGTCTCAACTTTACAAAGAACAATCAAACATATATCAAGTACGGTCAACACTTATTGGGGATGTACTCAAATATATTTACTTAAAAATGATAAATAAAATCCCATCTTCTTTGTGAGTAGGGTTTTAAAAATTATTAAACTAATCCGAACTTAAAAAAGCTCAAGAATAATTAAACTAAAAAATTATCCTTAAAAAACTACTAAATTAAACACTCCACCTAAAAACTATAAACTTAACACTTAATCTCAACCAAAAGGCCAAGAATAGATTACTTCCTTGTTCTATCTGATAAGTGCCTATTTATAGGATGCTTTCTCTCCTTGCTTTATGTATCTTAAGGATGTGGGATATTAGGTGTGTATTGTATTTGTAACATGTTTTAACGATTATTCCCTCAAGCTTTAAATGGGAATAGATAAATATCTATTTCAGCCATGTCATCTTTTAATTTTATTATTGGCAAAATGACAAAAGATACCCCCAACGTTTGCATGTTTTGTCATTTGGCCCCCTATTCTTTTTTTTGGTCTAAAGATGCCCCCAACGTTTGTTTTTTTTGTCATTTGCCCTCCTATTCTTTTTTTTGGTCCAAATATACCCCCAACGTTTCATTCGTAGTCCAAATATGCCCCCAACGTTTCAATTTGGTCCAAATATGCCCCTGTTAGATGGAAACTGTCAGACAACTGACGTTCAACAGCTGATGCTGACTGGACTTGCCGCGTATTAAGATCTGCTGATGCCACGTCAAAATTTTTTTATAAGCTGTTGACCGTCAGTTGATTGACAGTTTACATTCAGCAGGGGCATATTTGGACTATGAATGAAACGTTGGGGGCATATTTGGACCAAAAGAAAGAATAGGAGGCCAAATGACAAAAAAAGCAAACGTTGGGGGCATCTTTGGACCCAAAAAAAGAATAGGGGGCCAAATGACCAAACATGCAAACGTTGGGGGCATCTTTTGTCATTTTGCCTTTATTATTTTAGTCATTGATTTTCTCTTTATTTAGAATGTAAAGTTAAATTTTCGTTCAATTTAGTCATTTAATTTTAGTAATCTTTTAATCTAAGTGTTAGAAAATAATTTAAAATCATTAGAAGTGATTTTTTTTATTATAAGGGGAAGGATGCCGACATAGGCCTAGTTAAAAATCTCCCTAACCTAATTGGAGGAAAAGAGTACCTATGGCGGTATTACAAAAATAATATCCGATAAAAAAAACTCAAACCAAAAACAACAAAAACCATCAAGCCTTAGTTACCACAATCATCATTTAAATAACTACAATTATAATTATTGTTTAATACAAATATAATTTTAGTTCTTATTGTATTATAAATTTTAACATTTTTGTTATATATATTAAAATTTATTTTATATTTGTCGTACCCTCGCCGTATCCGTACCCTCTAATTTTGAAAACTGTCGTTTTATTGTCCTCGTCCCCGTACCTGTCCTTGTATCTGTATCTGTGCAACTTAGGCTGTTGGAGCTTGATACTCACCGGAGATTGACACATTCCTGAGAAAATTCGATGAATGGTTGGGTGACGTCGGCGAAGGTGATACCGATGAATGAGTGAGTGACGCCGACACCGACGCCGACGAGTGGGTGGATGTCAGTCATACCAAAATATTAATAAAATGCCAAGTCATACTAAAATATTAATAAAATAATTCAAAATGATCAAAATAGGTCAAAAAATAAAGTTTAGTGAGTAAATTGATCGTTTTGAAAGTTCAGTGACCAAAATAGGTCACAGAGCAAAGTTGAGTGATGATTTATGTATTTTACCCTCAAAAAAAGCAATCCATTGGACAATAAAACGTGAATAAATACCATTTTATTTTATTTTATGTTACAAATAACAATATTTATTTGTTGAAAAAAGTTTTTAAAGAACTCTAAATATTTGTTAGTACCCGTTAATCAAGTAGAATGAATGGATAATGAATCGTGATGTTATAAATGAATCAAACTAAATTGAGAATGACGTATCTATAATTGTCTATGTAGTACTTGATTCGGATAATATTTATTTTAAATTAGTAATGTCAGTGATTAACGATTAACGAGGGATAAGCCCTAACTTGTCATGATATGTTACATTTGGAATCAAAACAAGCAACGTTCCATTGAGATTAGGATCCATTTGTTCCCCTGTCAAAGTAGGTTTAATGAAGTCTCTGCATATCCTTACTACTTAAGTTTCTACTATGAAATATATTTCTCTACTTTTATCACCATATTTTGATAAATGATTATTATTCTTTCTGATTAACTTTGTTTACTTTTATCATCATACTCTTTTTTTTGTAATATTGTAATGAAATTATACACCATTATAAATATTTTCCCATAAATTAATATAAATATATAAAGCAAACTTGTGATACAAAGACTAGTTTATATTATGAGAAAGTATTTCACAATTTGTTTTCTATAAACAAGTTCAATTTTGAATTTATAGATTTAGTTTAGGGGTTAAGGTTGTATGGTTTAAAATTTAAACTTTGTATTTAGAATTCAAGATTAGGGTTTAAATTTTAAAAATTTAAAATTTAATTTTTAGAGTTAAATTAAACATGCTTATGAAAAAAAGTTTTCCAAGGTTCATCAAATATTAACCATTTTTTGAATATGCTGGTGTGATGCTAAAGACTGCACACACAACATGCATTACTGGTGCTCGAACTCGGATTTTAAAGGATGATAAATATCTACCTTTACCACCAAATCACAAAGGGATGAGCATCAAATATTAACCTTTTATATTACAACAAATGGTGTTATTTAGATTTACATGTAGATTGTGTGTTAAAATCTTGTCCCTCTCGCCTACTTGCGCCGCGGCTCTTCTTCCTTGTTTTTTATTTAGCCGGCGGTCGGCAACTAGCAACATTATAGTCGACCGTTGTTAATATTTTATTTTAGGATTAATTATCTCATTCATATATGAAGTATACCAAATTTTCACTTTCATACATAATGTTTAAAAATTTTCGGTTTCATACATGACGTTTTTTGCCGTTAACGGGTTTACCCACTTCCGTCACGAAAGGTGATGTGGAACCATGTGACCACTAACAAAATGACATGTGGCACTTTAAAAAATATTTTTAATTGTTTTATTAAAAAAATTAAGGGTAAACTATCTGTTTGACCACCAATCTATTGGGAAAGTTTTAAAATGACCACCATAGAAAAAAAACGCGTCATTTGACTACCCAAACTATTAAAATGGGATCAATTTGGCCACCTGCCGTTAAGAGGCTAACGGAAGGTGACGTGGCAGTTAAAAAATTAAAGGTATAATTACACATTTCGTCCTTACTATTTACACATTCTTTCAATTTAGTCCTAATTTTAATCTAATAAAATAAATTAATTAGGTGGTGACACGTGTCAACACCTTATTGGAGGAATTTAATTATTTATATTTGATTAATAAATTATTTTCCTCCTCCAATCAGGTGGTGACACGTGTCACCACCTAATTAGAGGAGAAAAACAAAGTTAAGCACAAATGCCATCTAGGGGAATCGAACCTGGGTAGTGTAGGTGCAAAAATAGTGGCTAAGCCACTGCACCAAGCACACTTTTGTGCTTTAAAACACCAAATTCAATATATATCTTTTTCCCTGGGTTCTGGGTTCTCATTGTCTTCATCTTCATCATCTATGAACAATCTTTAACCTTGATTCTTCATGGAGATATGCCAAACCTCTAGCTATTCCGATGCAGATTTTCCGTCTTGTTGGCCAGTCTAATTTCAAGTGGCATTCTTGTGGACCTTGAAATAACCAAACAAAGAATCCTTCAGACATGTTTTGCTTATTTATACATAATACATACATGAACAGACTCAACTTGGCAATCAAGTAAACTGGATGGCTAAAACCTACCGAACAATGCACGAGCGAGGCTGTTGTTTTCCATATACTCATAGATTAGTAACAGTTGGTTTCCTTCTATGCAACAACCAAATAGCTTTACCAGATGAGGGTGCTGCAGAGCAGAAATCATTCCGATTTCATTCACAAACTCTCGATTCCCTTGCTTCGATTTAGCAGATAGCTGCTTAACCGCTACGACTGTGCCATCTGCCAGAATGGCCTGCATATAAGAGATTTTATAGGCTTAGCTTTACAATAAAATATTTGGAGGAAGAACTACGAAACAAACGTTCGAGTGTAAGTAACAAGAAGAAAGCATTTGTGGCTGATAATAACCTTGTAAACATGACCAAATCCTCCTTCTCCGATTTTATTAGCAACATCAAAGTTATTTGTGGAAGATTTGATTTGCCTCAAGCTAAAGGAACCAGTCTGCAAGTCTAAACCTTTTAAGCCTGGAAAAATAAAAAGCAAAGCAAAGCAAGATTAGGAACTTTATATGACAGCTTCTAAAGCCTCTGATTTCATTTCAAATACCTTTTTTCCAATTGGCTTTTTTGCCTTAAACAGCCTTTCCACCAAAGTAATACCCCAACCAGAAAGATGGCAAACACTGATGCATCTGCAATTCCAACCACTGCACCCACCGATATACCGCCTCTACTACCACCATATTCTGCTGGAGGTATAAAATCTGCTTGAACAAAGTTAAACAAGAGTTAAAAAAGATGAAGACAATGAGAACCCAGAACCCGGGGAAAAAGATATATATTGAATTTGGTGTTTTAAAGCACAAAAGTGTGCTTGGTGCAGTGGCTTAGCCACTGCTTTTGCACCTACACCACCCATGTTCGATTTCCCTGGATGGCATTTGTGCTTAACTTTGTTTTTCTCCTCTAATTAGGTGGTGACACGTGTCACCACCTGATTGGAGGAGGAAAATAATTTATTAATCAAATATAAATAATTAAATTCCTCCAATAAGGTGTTGACACATGTCACCACCTAATTAATTTATTTTATTAGATTAAAATTAGGACTAAATTGAAAGAATGTGTAAATAGTAAGGACGAAATGTGTAATTATACCTTTAATTTTTTAACTGCCACGTCACCTTCCGTTAGCCTCTTAACGGCAGGTGGCCAAATTGATCCCATTTTAATAGTTTGGGTAGTCAAATGACGCGTTTTTTTCTATGGTGGTCATTTTAAAACTTTCCCAATAGATTGGTGGTCAAACAGATAGTTTACTCAAAAATTAAACCCACCCCCTATCCATGTCCGATCCATATATACAATAGATTCACGGTAGGGAAGATTTCAGTGATGGTTCGACGAACAGAGGGCAGTGTTCAGTTCGCGAGCGCTCAGGGAACTAACTAACGAGGCGGTACTGTACACGGACGACGCATGGCAGGCAGACAATAGAAAAACGATAAGGTAAAACTCTTGAGTTTTTGACGAGCCTACAAGCCGATTTTCACGGCGACGAGCGGTGAAAAGGCGCAAGTGGCCCACGGAGCTGGGTCAGAATGCGACAACGCTCACTCCGATGATGACGGTGACGACCAACGACGAGTGGTGGTCGAGATCGACCAACACAACTCTTGAGTTTCTGGGTTTCTATCGAACATTGGAACCACTTTTCACGACGAACGACATAGCTACTACACGAGTGGTCGCCAGGGTGTGGTCAGAGCAAGGTTGCGGTTCAGATGGCGAGGGCGGTGACAGTCACCGACCAACAGTGGCGTAAATCGGAGATGCAGACAGAGGTGGTTGGGGAAATGGGTTTTTATTTTAAAAAAAATTAAAAAAAATTAAAATATTCTTTAAAAGTGCCACGTGTCATTTTGTTAGTGGTCACAAGGTTCCACATCACCTTTCGTGACGAAAGTGGGTGAACCCGTTAACGGCAGAAAACGCCATGTATGAAACGAAAATTTTTAAACGTTATGTATGAAAGTGAGAATTTGGTATACTTCATGTATGAATGGGGTAATTAACCCTTCATTTTATTTTGTCTTATTATATTTTATCTTTTATTTGTTGGGTAAACTACAACGGAGGTCACTCAATTATGGGTCAGGTTATATTTGGGTCACATAATTATTAAAAGTTACATTTGGGTCACTCAATTATGGGTAATGTTACATTTGGGTCACTCAATTATAGGTAAGGTTACGTTTGGGTCACCCTTTATATTTAAAAAAGTACATTAATTTAGTCATTTTTTTCTTCCAAATCACTTGTATACCCTTGTTATTTGTTAACATTAGACTACTTCATTTGAAATCATTAATTAATCTAATACACAAATTGATATATTTTTTTTAAATATGAAGGGCGACCCAAATGTAATATTGCCCATAATTGAGTGATCCAAGTGTACCCTTTAATAATTGGGTGACCCAAATATAACATTACCCATAATTGAGTGACTCAAATATAACTTTTAATAATTGGGTGACCCAAATATAACCTTACACATAACTGAGTGACCTTCGTTGTAGTTTACCCTTATTTGTTTTTATTTTCTTAGGTTTTTCAAATTCTAATAAATTTTTATGTGTTTTGGTTATCTTCTTTTCGCACATCTTTTTGCGCTTGTTTTTTCTGCCTTTGTAGCACGCCTTTTCTCTGTCTTTATGGCACGTCTTTGTCTTATGACACGTCTCTGTCTTCTGACACGTTTTCTGGATACCTTTGCGGCCGCTTGACGCTCGTATAGAGATCCTCACGACGTTTATTTCTGATATGTGTTTGTCGGTGGTCATGTATAGTTTGATCCCTTTTGTGGTTGTTTGCCGATGTCATTAGAACTGGTGTAGCGGATTGGCGTCTATGGAACCAACGTGAAAGGTATTTGCAAATTTCTTGTTGGGATTTCATCTAGTTCATGTTTTGACAACTCCCTAGGAACTTTTCTTACAACATACTTCAAAAATTTATCGTGGTACAAAGAGAAAGCGTCTGATCTAATTAGAACAACCTTATAACTTTCTTTTTAAATTTGTTGTTTTTTTTAATGTTTGAAACCTTTGAAAGATTATATTCTTGATATCCTTTGGTTTATTAATAAAGATGAATGGTTTAAAGTTTTAAAAAAATATTAACCTTTATATTATGTACTTGAATTTTAAAAATTTATACACATTTTGATTTGTTTATATTTTTTTTAAATTACTATCTTTCGTACACACATATATATAATTATATATAAACATGTTGGGTATCGCGAAACTTTTTATTTAAACTATAAAATCTAAAATCTAAAATCTAAATACTAATTATAGAACTCTACCACCTAAAATTTAAACTCTAAACATTAAATTCTATATCTTAAATTCTAAATCGTACAACTAAACACTAAACTTTAAACCCTACATTTGACAATTTTGTGTAAACTAGAGTTTACAGAAGCTTGTACATCAAAGTATTTTCTATGTATATATGTGGTTAATATTTGATGCACACTGTACTTTTTGTAAAGAACACAATTTTTAACTTTACAATATAAAATCTAAACTCCTAACCATAAACCTTAAACATTAAATTCTAATCTTAAGCCCAAATTTGAAATCTTAAAAGCTTGACCATAAACTTTAAACACTAAACTAAACCCTAAAACTTTAAATTAGAGCCGCTCGTAGAAAACAATTTTCTTCATCAAATGCATGAAATGTTTTTATTATATATAAAAAATAGATTAGACGATGACTAGACTTGGCAAACTTGACCCGAGAGTCAAGACCCGAACCAATTTACCTGACTCGAGACCTAATATGGACCCGAACATAGTGGTTTAAACTTGACCCAAACCCGAAGCAAATTGAACCAGAATTTAGCTGAACCGGAAATCAACCCGAATCGAAAATCAATTTGAATCGAAAGCAATTCGAACTTAATTTACTTAAATATGTATGTTTTATTCTCTTTTTCTATTATATTACTAATTAACAACCAACTTTAGTAATAGTTTAATACCATCTTTTTCTTTTAAAGATCATGTTCATATATTGAAATTGAACCGACCTGAAAAAGCAATCGATTTGATATTTACCTGAATCGAAAATCGACCGATCTGATATTGACCCGAACCGAAAATTCAACCGATCCGATATTGACCCAAACCTAAAATTCAATCGATCCGATAGTGACCCATACCGAAAAATCAACGGATCTAATATTGACCCGACCCGGAGACCTCTAACTACACCGTTGTTGTCACATGTGGCAATCTTAAAAGGTTGGCCTTCCAAAACAATTGTATTACAAAAAGAATATATCAAAATCTAAATCTAAAAATGAAACCCTTGTATTATGTAAACGTGATCACCCGATATAAGTGTTAAAGTGCATGGTTGAAAGGCAAGTGCAAGTTTTAAGATTAGTCTAAAATTAGATTTTGTTTTATTCTCCACAGTATTCGTTGGAAGATATTGACCGAAACACACGTTAAGGCATGTCGTAGAATTTCCAGTCTACGTTACCTACAAACTCCAATGCTGTCGTGAGCTATGAGAAAGGTCAACCATGAATGGGTGAGGTTTCATTTCATTTCTTTATGATTTATTATCCATTTTTTAAAACCAGAGCTTGAGGAAAAGGAAAATAGGGGAGGGGAGGGGTCGAGGGGGGAGAGTTACCTGCCCTGTACTGTCTCGTGGTCCTATGTTTCTTAGCAACCATAACCCCATAAACAAAAACAACATAACCAAAATTCAAACATCAAAAAACCCACCAAAATGTTGTTGTTTGTTTCATCCATTTTAGGCACCTCCTTCTATCATCTCTGTTTTTCCTTTTGTTTTCCTCCCCTTTCTTCATTCCCACTCCAAACTGGTACTTTATCCATCTTTCCTTTTTGAATTTGTCTGGGAATTTGTTCTTTTCAATTCATTATGGGTTAATTTCTTTCATAGATGCTTGTTTTTTTAGGATGTTAATCTTGTATCCTGGTACATGCTTATATACATGTAGAAAGATGGCGACTTTGTTTGTTTTTCTTGTTTGGTTCCTAGGAAATTAGTGAAAAGTAATCATTTTTTTTTGCTTTCCTGTAGAAATAGAACAGTGTTTTCCCCTCTTATCTGATGTGGGATTCTTTTGATGTATACATGAAAACCCTGTGGTGTTTGAAGTTTTCCAATTGTGGGATCATAACATTCATTTTCCATCCTTTTCTTTTCAGTGTAATTGATGATCTTACATTAGTGCATGAGGAAATAACTATTGTGGGGGGCATATTGATTGTTCCATGGGCAACACATGTCGTGGAGGCGAGAACCTTCATCCGGGCTATAGTCAGCCCGAGGAACGTTCTTCCAAGCAGAGCCGCCCTTCTTCAGGCTATTCGAGTTTCAAGGATCAACAAGAAATCCCCAATGAAGCCGCTAAAGATACCCATTTGGCCACCATTATACCCTCCAAGAAAGATAACAACATGAAGCGTGGCACTGATCACCAGGCTTATAATGTTTTGGGTCATAAGACACCTAACATCCGTGACCTATATACAGTCGGTCGCAAGCTAGGACAAGGACAGTTCGGGACTACTTACTTATGCACCGAGATTTCAACAGGAATCGAGTATGCCTGTAAGTCTATATGCAAAAGGAAGTTGATTTCCAAGGAGGATGTTGAGGATGTTAGGAGGGAGATTCAGATAATGCACCATTTGGCTGGTCACAAGAATATCGTGACGATCAAAGGTGCATATGAGGATACTTTATACGTGCATATTGTGATGGAGCTTTGCTCTGGAGGTGAATTGTTCGATCGTATCATCCAAAGAGGGCATTACACCGAGAGGAAGGCGGCTGCATTGACAAAGATTATTGTTGGGGTTGTCGAGGCTTGCCATTCACTTGGGGTTATGCATCGAGATTTAAAACCTGAGAATTTCTTGTTAATTAACAAGGATGATGATTTCTCACTCAAAGCCATTGATTTTGGACTCTCGGTGTTCTTTAAACCAGGTAAGCAATTATTTGTGAGTTTTCTTGTAGTGCAATTAATCCACCACTAACACTGAGTTCTCTGATGTAGCAGATCTATCTGCTTTCTTTTGGGAAAATGAAATTTGATTTATCAGAAAATAAAGCCAATTTTCTTTTGAAATTCAAGTTGTTTAACATGATTTATGATCTGCATACTCCAGGACAAGTTTTTACCGATGTGGTTGGAAGCCCGTATTATGTTGCTCCAGAAGTACTCCTCAAACACTACGGACCAGAAGCAGATGTATGGACTGCAGGAGTTATACTCTATATACTGCTAAGTGGCGTCCCACCATTTTGGGCTGGTAATGTCGTTATAATGAGTTTTCAAGCAATTCTACGTGTAATATACTTACAACTTTCCTCTGTCTGTTCTTTAGAAACACAACAAGGAATATTTGATGCTGTGTTAAAAGGAGATATTGACTTCGAGTCAGATCCATGGCCTGTAATATCTGATAGTGCAAAGGACTTGATTCGGAAGATGTTATGCTCTCGACCTTCGGAACGACTAACTGCTCATGAAGTAGTATGTATGTAATACATTTACCTTTCTTGTTTGACCAATCTCAGCTAAATTGTTTTCTGAAAATGTATCCTACAATAACTTTTTCTGCAGTGAAATTAAGATCGAAATGGTGAGATATCATTTTCTTTCTGAATTGTGTAGGTCATCCCTGGATTTGTGAAAATGGCGTTGCCCCAGATAAGGCACTGGATCCTGCTGTACTTTCTCGTCTCAAGCAATTCTCTGCGATGAATAAACTAAAAAAGATGGCTTTACGGGTAAGATTCTCCGGATGTGTGTGTGTGTGTGTCTGTAATGCAACGAAAACATTGTTTGTATCATTAAACATTGTTTGTACTATCAGGTAATAGCGGAAAGTCTATCCGAGGAGGAGATTGCTGGTTTGAGAGAAATGTTTACGGCTATGGATACCGATAACAGTGGTGCAATCACATTTGATGAACTCAAAGCTGGTTTACAGAGATATGGCTCTACCTTGAAGGATACCGAAATTCGGGAACTTATGGATGCAGTTAAGTTCATTCTGATGCAGATATCAAAAACTTTGTTTTATTTTATTACTTTGTAAATCTTGTATTGCTTCTTGTTCTTTGATCTAAACGTCAGATTGCATGTTAGAATGCTGGCAAGCCTATCTGAGAATGCATTTATCCTTACAACAGCATCTTTTAAGGAACTAGAAATTTCTTCCATTGAACATAGCTTGGGATACAAGAAAGTGTCTGCATGATTGACAATGCTTGTATTTACGTGTGATTGCGGATAATTTTCTTTCAAAGGCGATAATGACTCATTGTGCCGACCATGCTCGTTACGCTGTTGATGTGTGAACTGCGGATTTGCAAACAATCATCTGAGCTATTTCATTTGTTCTCAGGCTGATGTTGACAATAATGGTAGCATTGACTATGGGGAATTCATAGCTGCCACAGTCCACCTTAATAAACTAGAGCGCGAAGAACACCTTGTCGCGGCATTCAAATACTTCGATAAGGACGATAGTGGCTACATTACGGTTGATGAACTGCAGCAAGCCTGTGCCGAGCATAACATCAGGGATGTTTTGCTCGAGGATATAATAAGAGAAGTTGATCAAGATAATGTAAGCCATCTTACCTTGATGATCACCCGATAGTAGTTTGATTATTACGGTTACCGATAACAATGTAGAATTTTCGAGTACCTCTGTTGTCATATTGTTTAAGTATCCTAAACTGTGGTAGCACCTCTCTGTTTGTTGATTAAGTTTGAATATTCCACTATGTGTACATCATTTCAGGATGGAAGAATCGATTACGGCGAGTTTGTTGCGATGATGCAAAAGGGCAATTCCGGATTTGGAAGACGAACCACGCGGAACAGTCTAAATATGAGCATCAGAGATGCAGTAGGTAGCCTATAGTAGTTTGATTATTACGGTTCCACTTTCTCTAATGTACCAACCGTATATTTAACGAGGAACATAGTGAGAGTTGGACACCAGTGCTTGTTTGACGACATCAATATACTCAATCTCCTGTTGTACGATCCTACCTCGTACCTATATACTCTATATTTTTTATTAATTGCGTCCGACTGCGACATTACATCGACTAGAATACAGTCCGGGTGATCCATGTCATTTCGAACAATTTCTAACGAGTTAATCACCCAATGCGCCGAGGTATGAGCTACAGTATCAGCACTGCGATTAACATAAAGGTTTTTTAAACCAGAGAATTGCCTTAAAAGGTATCTTGCCTCAGTTAGATGAAAAGTCGAGAGTTGGATTCGCAAGCCGATTGACCACACGCCGGGAGTGCTTGAACAACCGCCTTGATAAAAACTTCTCGCCCGCAGTAGCTGTAGGATAATAGTTTTTTTACCGTCCCGTGATACGTTTATGAAATTTGTCTCGAAGAAAAGCAAAGGCAATGGTTTTATTCCTTCCAACAATCAGAGGGACACCCAAATAGATACAAAGATCAAAGACGTCCTGTATGCCGAGAATATGTTTAATCTGTTCTCGACTAAGTAAACTGGTGGTCGGGCTAAAATAGTTAATTGACAATACTACGTACAATTAAATATCAAGTAAAATCTCATCTTTTATTTTTTGGTTGCACTTCCGGTAGTAATTTGGACCTACCCACGTCGCACACTTGATTTTGGTGGGTGAGCCTCCCAACAAAGATATTCTGTATACACAATACCTTATACCTCAAACTCGAGATCTGCTTAAGCGATACTAAGTTTCTTACTACTTGGACCAACCCATTTGTAAAATCTCATCTTTATAAATACAAAATAACCCTAAAATACAGCTTGCCCCTAAATTTCCTAAACTCTAATCATAAACTATAACCTTAAACCTTAACCCTAATCCCTAAACCTAAATTTTAGTGTGAGGCATAAATAGGGGCACCGAAAAGGGCATAAGATTTCTATTCCTTATGACTATAACAATACAAATGTCGAATAAGGATAGAATAATTAAATATTTACTGAATTGAGAATGCAAATTTAACAAATGTTAGAGATTACATTAATTGAGAGTAGAAGTAGAAATATGACTTTATGAATTAATGATTCTTTATACTAATTTCGTTGAATTAATTTAGCAAATGTATTGATTTTTTCCCTTATTTTTTATTGATTGAGTATAAATTAGTAATTGACGCAAATTGAGTTGTTTCAAATTTATTGTAGCTTTGTAGGTATTATATATCACATTGCATTGCAAATTATAATTTGGAGATCATTTCTGATTCACTGATGTGTTTTTATGGCTACCGTGAATGGTATACTTTTCTCCCATTTATTATGTATGATTGTACTCAATCCCCACAATATTAGGGGTAAGCAAATATTTGCATAAAATTTGTCCACAATATTAGGGGTAAGCAAATGTTTGCATAAAGTTGTAACAAAAGACAATATTTTCTGCTTTTAAAACCAACTTTAATTTATATATGTATTAACCACAATGGCGGATCCATCATATAGTTAGGGTAAACAAGTTATTTATATCGTTGTTTTTTAATTTATTTATGTTTGAATTGATGACTTATTTACATTGTTATAAATAAATATTGTTAACTTATTTACACTTAGTAGTTTATGTTCGCAAACATAATAAATAAACATATTCACGAAAACTAAAAGAATAAAGCACAAATACATTAAATAATAAATAAATTGAATTCAAATATAAAATTAATATATGTATCTATCCTCAAAAATATTTTTAAATCCGCCGCCCAATTGAGGCAGGTGAAAACAGAAGAGTGATGGGAAACGAAAGCATGTGGTTTGGTGGGTGGCGAGTCATTGCCGGCTTTGCAAAATCACAGCCCCCCGAGCCCAAGCTCATCATCTCCATCTCTTCGCCGGCAAATAATTGGAATTGCACTTTTGTCTCTGCCACCGACACCTTCTAAATATTTAAAAGTTGTTTTTATTACTCTATAATGTCATAATCTGTGTCGTAGGATTGTAGTAGGAAGAGTCGCATCTACAATTTTAGCCGAAAATAAACTTGAAATTCATGAAATCATATTACTTACAGGCTACAGCCACAGGACATTCACGATTCATCATTTGAATTATGATAACAAAAGGAAAAGAAAGAACAAAACAAGAGCCACACGATAAAAAAGAATCTAGAATTCTGCAGTTTCTCTTATGGGAATGGACGCTCTGAATCACGAAGCATTGCAAGGAATTGATTATTGATTCCCAATTCCCGTTCAGACCTTTCTTCAAACACCTCCAAGTCAAGCATTCCAAACCATCAATTCAACCGTAGATTGTCTTTGCATTACCAAAATTCCTGGAGTGAGCTAAAGACTCGTACCTGCAAGTTTGCGGGAGGCCAACCTTGTCAGATCCCACGAGTTTCTTGACCTCAGATCTCAGCTTGTAAAAAACATGCCCCCAGCTGCCTTTACTCTGGCAACCCAGAACCCTAGTTTCTTCTTCGTTCATTTCAAGATCTTGAGCGAACATGGGTTTCCTGGAAAGAACCCAAGACCATCCCCAGTCCCACCATTTCCTGATGGAGCTACCGGCATAGTCTCCCATGGAAGACAGGGACTTGGATCTAGGGAACGCCCATGAGGACACTGAGGGTGTAGAGATGGAAGGGTGCAGCTTGAGAGACAGAGAGGAAAGCCTCCTTCGCAGGGCCGGCAATGGCGGCTGCTCTTTTGATTGGGTTTGAGAGACAGGGAGGGCTTGGCTCCTTTGAAAGTTGTGCATGATGGAGCTCATTGCTGCCGACTCTCTAACGAGAAACAAGAAAGCGCCAAAGCCAATGGGGAATGCTTGGTAATGGCGTTCTTGCAAACAAGAAGAAGAAAAGGAGGTGGATTCAAGAGAGGTGAAACGTTGTGTTCACATGGCCTATCACTTGACTATTTTATTCTCTCTTTTTTTAAAAGGAAAATATGGAGGATGAAATTTGAACGCTAAACTATAAAATAAGTGCCAAATCATGTTTATTTTTTAATAAGGGTCATAAGTATTTTTTTAATAAGTGCTATAAGTATTTTTTTATTAAAATATATGCATAAAATATATTTTTTTAACTAAAATAAGTGTTTAAAGTTTTATTTTTAAGGCTTAATAGGTAAATAAATACTTAAACTATGTCTTTTTTCAGTTAAATATCCAAATTAGTTTTCGGGTCAAATTGGGACTTAAAATTTCATTATGTGACCCATTTAAGGTTTGCCGTTAATTTTTTCTGTTAAAGGACACATGTCACCTCCAGAAAAATCTATAAGTATTAAAAATAAATTAAATTAATAAAATAAAAATATATCATGAAATTTTTAAATATTCCCAAAACAGTCTCAAAATCTCTAAACCCCTCAAATCCGACGACTCCCACCGACGCCAGTCGCGTTACTGGCGATGGAATGAAGCGTCCTCCCCTCGCCGAACAACCCACATGTCGTTCGTCGCCCCTCTTGTCGCCGTTCGTCGCGAACCGAAAATTTATTTAAACATTTAAATTTTTTAACTTGTTTCAAAGTCAATTGAGGCATCTACTTGAGTACCTATTTTAACCAAAAATGAAACTTTAAACGTTTATTTCAGCAAAAATAAAATTTTATGTCTATATATCAGCCAAAAAATACTTTAAGCACCTATTGAAAAAAAAAAACTTAATTTAAACCCTTATTTTGTAGTTCAGCCAAATTTGAAATCATAAATCACTATTTATTTTTGTTTTTCTTTTTGTTCTTGGTTGAATGAGATGTCATTATTAAGATTCTGAA
Organism: Hibiscus trionum; assembly: GCA_030270665.1. NCBI lineage: Eukaryota > Viridiplantae > Streptophyta > Magnoliopsida > Malvales > Malvaceae > Hibiscus > Hibiscus trionum. The sequence continues at coordinate 7,918,711 of BSYR01000016.1, forward strand.
TTTTTAGGTGTCGTTTAATCATTAATCATGGTAGATCTAAAGTCTTATTCATTTACTTTACATTAAGGTTCAATTTTTTATAAAATGATAAGATTTTCTTGTTTTATAAATTTAATTTTTTCAATCTTTTAATATTGCTTGACATTTAAATTTGAGACCAGTGATTCAAACTCAGTCCAGCATATTAAAGATATGTATATGCATTTTAATTTGTTAGTTGAACAATTCAGTTAGTTTTCCACTAGTTATTGTAATTCTTTTAAAAAATAAAATTAATTAATTTAAATTGCTGGAGAAAGTTGAAATTAAATATGGTGTAGAACATGATAATAATGTACAAAGTGAGGACATGCCAACCATTACATATTGTACAACACCCTAATAATGTCTTTCAACCTTGTTTATTCTTCAACTTTAATAATGGTTTTGATTATACTATAAGTACTTCAGAGGGAGGGGGGAGCTTTATAAAACGGATGAATCCGGCGTATGAGACTTTGCGGGACAAAAAATTACGGGTTTTTTTGGTGTCTTTTTTTGTTTCAACACTAAAAATTTGAATTTTAAGTTTTAATTCTAAATTTTAAATCTTAAACTCTATATTCTATGCCCTAAAAATATACTTTACCTCAAATTCTCTAAACCTTAACCCTAAATTTATTTTTTTAATATGAAACATGTATAGGGGCACAAAAGGGGAAATAAATTCAACTTTGCAATACAACTTAAAAATAAATAAGCGTCAGTTTCCTTAGAAGTGGTGTTCTTGGGCCACATCGTTTTAGTAAAAGGAATCTACGTAGATCCTTAGAAGATTCAAGTTGTGATTGAGTGAAAATCACCGATATATGTTTTAGAGGTCCGTAATTTCTTTGGTCTTACGGGTTACTACCGGCACTTTGTCAATGGATTCTTTATTATAAGTTTATAACAGCCCCATGATTAAATTGTTTCAGAAAAAAATTTTATTCGAATGAGATAAAAGGAGACGAGTGTCTGCATAGCAACACGTAAAAAGTGCAAGCATATATTATTTACACAAATAATAAAGTGGGCACACACAAGCTGTGTGTTGGGTTGTCGAATCCCACGAAGACTGGTATAATCTTAATTGTTATCAAATGTAAGTAGATTAAATAAATAGATTAATGGGTCAAAAATACAAGTGAGAATATAAAAGTAAATTTTAAAGAAACTGAAGACGAGATCTCGGTGCTTTCGGTTGCAACCAATGAGTGTTGATTAAAATAAATATCTAAGCCTAACATAACACTTGTCAAGTTGTTTATCTCTTTGCCACAGTACGACACAATTGATGTGAGATGCTCTTTCGAGACCACAAGTGGAACATTGAAGTTATCTCATCATTGTGTCATTTAACCTAGTATGTTGGTATATCATCCATTTAAGTGTCAGTATAACTATCCTTAACTAATCCTCATTGTGCCACTTGACTTAAACAGTCGGTAACTTTCATTATTCATGGCTCTAAATCATTTATCATTCTATGCTATTATATTGTTTAATGCACCTACTACACATACATGCTCAGATATATAAGAGTAAATAAGAACATAGCCATTAACAAAGAGCATCAAACAAAGAGCATCAAACTAAGGATTAATACCAATATTCTTATATCACGCGTAATTCATGGCAAATAACACAACTTGTACCATGTACATGAACTTGACTAGCGAGGCTTACAATGACCACTATTGTAACTCGTTGATCCATGGGGCCTTTCGACAGCCTTGTTGATTCCTTCAGCACTAGGACCTCAAGCTTTCTAAGCTTTCATGGCCTTATCCATTTTCTTGGAAAAAAAATTCTAATAAAACTCTCCAAACAGACCTCATTCACTAAAGATACTCAAATCGCGTCAAATATGTACCAGAAGAGTGGTTTATCCATATCTGTATATCTTCGAACACTGAGGTAATAGGGCAACTTAGATCGGTAGCAGCATCCTTTGCAGAAAAAATCTATCGCACCTTGGAAGCATCCCATTGAGCGCTGTCAATAGACTGCCAAGCATAAGAAGGCTTACCCCCAAGCGTTGCATTAAAAATATCACCATGAGCGAAATACTTAACTTTTAGGACTCTACAATAAGGTGAGGAGTTATCTCACAACATATGCCAAACCTATTTAGCGAGGGAAGTTCTAAAAAGAAATCTATTAAAAAAAAGTTAGAAAAGGCGTGTACACAAATTTTTACAAAAATCGTAAAAATTTATGCATATATATTGAAATTCTTACAAAAATTGAATAGCTTAAGGTCACGGAAACCAATACCATCTAAATTTGCCACTAAAAATATATGGATGAACATGATATGCTTCAACTGCGTACACAAGAAATCAATTGCTGCTTCAACTCTTTGGCATACTTCCAAGCTCTCAAAACAATTATCATGTTTTCTCCTTTGAGTCTGCAACTCCATCTAAATTTGTACTTGGGAAACCATTTGAGTACTCGATTGAAGTTGAAGTATTCTTTATTGCAAAGGGACAGCCTTGGGGCGGTTGTCCACAAATTATTTTTATTAAAAATAGGTTAAATTATAAGTTTTATCACGCAACGTTCTACTCACTCCTATTTGGGTCATTGAAGTTTAATATTTTTTAATTTAATCACTAAACTTTTAATTTGTTCCTATTTTGGTCACCTCACCGCTAAATACTTAACAACATTGTGGTTGGACATCTATCTTTTTAAAATTGTGAAATGGACCAAAAACTTTCTTTATTTTTTGTGAAAATACTCTGGTTTCGGATTCGAATTGATTTCATGATGGAGCATCTTCTTCCAATTCTCAACGGTGGAGGGGTGGAGAAGGAGGAAGCGAAATGTATATCTTGATTCCACGATGATTGGAAGACGGATATTATAGAATAGCGTGATTTGAGGTTTCACGAGTTTTGGGTTTGAGATTGAGTTTCACAAGTTTTAAAGTGTTTTTTTAGAAAATCAAAATTGATAGAGTGATAAGAGACTATGAGGTAGATGACATGTGTCTGTCATGTTAGTAAAAAGTAGTGTACATCAGCACACGTGGTTGCTATGTCACTATTCCATATATCATTTAATGCCTGGATGACCAAAATAGAAGCAACTCGAAAGTTCAGTGATTAAATTTAAAAAAATTAAAATTTACTAACCGAAATAGGAGTGAGAAGAGAGTTAAGTGATGAATCTGTAATTTACCCTAAAAATAAGAATATTTATTTATTTGCTCAATTTTATTTTTTTTAGATTTAACCCTTATTTCCTATGACTATTTATACTTTACTCCCATGAGTTTAATTTCTGACTTTGGCCTTACTACTGCATGTTGGGTTTTGTTTTACCTTCTATGACAACTGCAGTACAAATTGGATAAGTGAGTAAAATAAAAGCTTGAAAAAAGAATTATATCACTATGAAAGACATGAAGATACCTATCTATAGCCATGAAATGAAGAAATAACATAAGCCAATAGTGAAAAAGGTAAAACATGCTTAACCAAGGATGAAAAAGAAGCTAATATATTAGAAGATATCCAAAAGCATTTTCAAATATAAGCTGTATTTAGATTAACCAGATAGGCAAAAATGATAAACAAGATACTTTCGATGATGAAGTTTTTAAATTTTTTGAGAAAATCTTTGTTAAACATTAAATTTATGTTTTAGTTATAGTTTAGGGGTCAAATTAAATATTAATTATTGTTATTAACCTGTGAAGTCACCCATCTAACGGAGCCATTTTGGTATTTATCATAAAATTAGTGACAAAATTGTAACTTTAATGACTAAAACAAAAATTATTCAAAATTTAATGACCATGGATACGGGTGGGAATTGTCGGGTACCCGATTTTTCGGGTACCTCAATCTTCGGCCCGTGTCCCGACCTATCTCATCCGGGTACCCGAAATACCCGGGTACCCGGGTAATCGGGTATCGAATACCCGTTTATTTTTTTATTTTTTTAATTCTAAAATTTTTATTAAAAAATCACATATTAAGCACAAAAATATTTTTAAAAAAATTTAAACTTAAAAGTATATAATACAAACATAAAAAATTTAGCGATTTAAATTTAGTTTTAGAGTAAAAATATTCAGAAACTTAAAATAAAAATATAATTAAAAATATAAAAATATATATTAAATATTATCGGGTTGGGTCGGGTACCCGGTAACTTAAAAATCCCGGCCCGTGTCCCGGGAAAATTCTCAGGTCGGGTACCCGGCACGGTCGGGTAATTTTTTTTAAAGAATTATTCGATATTTTTAAGTTCGGGTCGTCGGATCGGGTCAGGTATTTTTGCCAACCCCTAACCATGGATATAGTTTACCCAAAAAATCATTTATTGGTTTTATTTTATTTGGTGAAGCAAACTAAGACTTAAAAGCTACAACTATAAGGATTTCACGCATCACTTTAATTTGTCTTTGTTAGTCTATCTACGCAACAATGCTTCTTTGCAACATTTTATTTATTTATTTATTTCAGAGTAAAAAAGATTGTTTGGGATTAAATCTAAAATTTTACTGTAAATAAGGATTAAAACAATTTCTTCTATAAGTACATCAAATGTCAACAATTAATTTAAGGATAAATATTTTTTAAAATAGTTTAAAAGTGACTAAGATGAACACCGTCTGCTTTTTCATTAGGACACTTATTAGGTTCAATTTAATTTAAAAAAAATCTTTCAAATAAATATTAGGTTTGATTTAATTTACAAAGCGATATCAATTTGGCCACAAATCATGTCTTTGAAGTGTTTATAAGGCATTCAATCATTGTTCCCAAAGATACTGACTTAGATAGTTTAATTGCACATATATTTTTTTATTTTGAATCACTAACAACATTTTTAACATGATATTTTTATGTGTATTTATAAAAATATATTTTTTATTTTTTTATTTTCTAAGATGGCCACTGGAATGAGTTCAATGACTAATTCTTTGCATTCTGTTGATTCATATTAGAATAGATTCTAGCCAGAATTTTTAAAGCAGCTATATGTCGTGGTAAAAAAGCATGTATAATTAAACTAAATCAAAATTAATATATGTAGTTAAATTAAAATAGAATTTTATGTACTCCTATATAATTTAAAAAAAAAATTAAAATTCACGCATCTCCTTACGTAAATCGATTTGGTTTACTTTAATGAAAACATGTACCATCCAATCCTAGACGAAACTTAAAAACCTAATGAGCGAGTAAAAATCTTTTACTCATAACCATGCTTTTATTTATGCTTTATGTTAAAAAATACTTAAAAATTAAATTAGGAACTTTAACCCTAAATTTCAAATCCTAAACCCTAAATCACACACCTTAAAATGCACCCTACCCTAAATCCTAAACCCTAAATTCTAAACCCTAAACCCCTAGTTTTATGGTGGGGCATAAATGGAGACATGATTAGTAGGTATACGATTTCCGCTCCTAATAAGCAACGCTTGAAACAAAAGCCTGTGAAAAGACTCAATCGTAAAGGCTCATTTTTTTTTTCCAATTCTGCACTTGAAAGCAACAAATCAAAAATCTACAAACCTATAAACAAAGCTCAGGCCAATCCCACCCTCAAGTTCACTGTTAGAAACCAGAGTTGTTCCAACACCAAAGAATATATGGCTTCCAAACTCCCCATTCTAACATTCATGGCTTCAGTTTTCATAGTTTCAGCTGTGGCTCATGATTTCTCCATTGTGGGGTATTCGCCAGAGCATTTGAGCTGCAGGGCAAAACTTGTTGAGCTCTTTGAATCATGGGTGTCTAAGCATGCCAAATTTTATGAATCCATTGAACAGAAGCTGTTGAGGTTCGAGGTTTTTGTGGATAACTTGAAGCATATCGACGAGAGGAACAAGGAAATCAGCAGCTACTGGCTTGGGTTGAACGAGTTTGCTGATTTGACACATGATGAGTTCAAGAACAAGTATTTAGGACTCAAACCAGAGGTTTTCAAAAACAGGCAATCCCCTGCAGATTTCACTTACAGAGATGTTGTTGATTTGCCCAAGTCTGTGGACTGGAGAAAGAAAGGAGCTGTCACACAAGTCAAGAATCAACGTAATTGCGGTAAGCCGTTAAAGCGTATCGATCTCCGAAAACGGTGTAATGGCGATCAATGCATAGCTATTTTCATGACAACGTTGGTAAAAAAAAAAAAAAACATGCAGGTAGCTGTTGGGCTTTTTCAGCAGTGGCGGCTGTGGAGGGCATAAACAAGATTGTAACAGGGAACTTAACTTCCTTTTCCGAACAAGAGCTGATTGATTGTGACACAAGTTTCAACAATGGCTGCAATGGAGGTCTGATGGATTATGCGTTCGAGTTCATCGTCGCCAACGATGGACTTCACAAAGATGAAGACTACCCCTACCTCATGGAGCAAGGGACCTGTGAGGAAAAGAAGGTCCACTCCACATTCATACATAAACATTTTGTAAATTATTTTGTAAGCAAGGCTTGCTTGATTAATCTTGTCTTTGATCGTTTTACGTTCAGGAGGAAATGGATGTGGTGACGATTAGTGGTTACTGCGACGTGCCCGAAAATGACGAGCAAAGTCTTCTGAAAGCATTGGCTCATCAACCAGTCAGTGTAGCCATTGAGGCTTCTGGCAGAGATTTCCAATTCTACAGTGGGGTAAGTAAGCTTGATTTACGTAATTGATTACAATAACATTTGTTACGTTTATAACTACTAAAATGAAACGTAGGTGACCATGATTTAAATTGAGTTTACAGGGAGTATTCGACGGGGAATGTGGAACTGACTTAGATCATGGAGTAGCAGCAGTCGGGTATGGAACATCGAAGGGTTCAGATTACATCATCGTGAAGAATTCGTGGGGGCTAACATGGGGAGAGAAAGGGTACATAAGGATGAAGAGGAACACCGGAAAACCTGAAGGTCTTTGTGGTATCAATAAAATGGCTTCTTATCCCACCAAGAACAAGTGAACAACTCTGACCTCAACACATGGGTTCAAAGAGTGAACTTGCTTTTATTGTATCTTCACTTCATATTTTTCCCATGGTTCCTTGTATTGTCAAAATTGATTGCCCATACTCTTGAGTTAATAAAAATGCTCACAAGTTCAATTTCAATTTCACTTGAAAAACAAAACTAAGGGTAAAAATACCCAAATGGTCACTAGTTCCGGCCCTGAGTTTTTGGTGGCCCTGAACGAACCTAGAAATTAGGCCATAAATTAGAGATTTAAATTGAAATTACAATTGCAATTGTATTTTCGGTCGTGTTGCGTTTATCATCATTACAAACATAACAAATATTATTTCAGCCTATAGTAACAAGTATTGAAAAAATGAATTCTAGGACTATGACCATAATAACAAATATTGAAAAAACAGGGCCTTAATAACAAGTATTAGAAAAAATGAATATTAAGAGTAGACCCCTAATAATAAATAGGGTAAACTACATAAATGGTCACCGAGCTTTTTAGGGTGGATTCGTTTTGGTCACCGTACTTTTAAAATATTCGACAAAGTCACCCAACTTTTAGTTCGATTTCGATATGGTCTCTCCCGTCACCTTACGTTAGAAGTTGACGTTAGATTTCATTTTTCCTTAATAAAAAATGGGTAAACTACACCAATCATCACTCAACTTTCTTCTCACACTTATTTTAGTCACTGGAATTTAACAATTTTCAATTTAATAACTTAACTTCTGAATTGCTCATATTTTGGACATTCTCAAATGACATGGCTATACAAATAGAAAAATTCGATTAATCCTTAAAAGAAAATCGGATAATGATTTTTTTTTTACTTTGCTTATTAAATTTACCATATTTGATATTTTAATTGGTAAAATATAAGATCGAGCGTTGAATAATATGAATTTAGAAATTAAACAAAATATTTTTAAGGATTAATCGAACCCAATTTCGGTACAAAATTTTAAAACAAATTATTTCGATTTGGTTACGATTCACAGTTTTAAGCAAAATTGATTAATCGATCTGATCCGATCTATTATATACAATATTTCTAAATTTTATGCATTACAATATCTTATAGTCTAGTAATATTGATACCCTTCTGATTTTTTTAAAAAAAGTTTTGGCTCTGGGTAGGATTAATAGGTGTGAACATTCAATTTTTTACTTCTAGTTGTTTTTACACTTTTATCACAACCAAACAATTATTAAATTTATCATATCATATTTGATATTTTAATAAACAAAGTAAAAAAAATTATTTTCATAATCAAATATTTCAGTTAACTGGTTAATCGATTATCAGATTTAATTGGTACAATATAAGATCGAGAATTAAATAATCAGAACTTACCAATTAACTAAAATATTTTTTTAAGGATTAATCGAATTTTTCTATTTGCATAAACATGTCATTTGAGGGTGATCAAAATATGAACAATTTGAAAGTTAAGTTATTAAATTAAAAATTTTAAATTCTAGTCACCAAAATAAGAGTGAGAAAAAAGTTGAGTGATGATTGGTGTAGTTTTCTCTCTTTTTTTTTTTATTAAAGAAAAACAATATCGTTCACTTATATATGTACCCTAACCCAAAGAGAACCATTAAGGTGTAATCCCTCGACCGAGGCCTTCGCTATCTCTCTTTACGATCATCGGTGACTCTTCGCTTATATTAAAATAGGTGAACCATAACCAACTGCCATCAACTATCGTCCTCTTACCCATTTCTATCTTCATGTTCGATATCTAATATTTTGGACATCAACAAAGATGGATAAAAAAAATTTAATACTTCAATTAATCTTACAAGTGATGTCGCCGGTGAGAATGGTTAGTGAAATGAATGATAATGTCGTTAGTGGAAGAGAGAATTAAAGATGGTGTTGAGCAAGGAGGGATAGAGAGAAGAGGAGTTTTGTAAAACGACTTACCAAAAAGAGTGTAAGTTGTTTTACAGGAGAGATAGCATGATTCTAAGTTGACTTGTTAAATGAGTTATTTTGACCAATAGTTTCTCCGGATAAAATTTCTTTGTACCTTTTCGATGTCTCTACTTATACATTCACACTTAAAATTAGGTTTAGGCTTTATGGTTAGGGTTTATGAAATTTAAGATAAGGGTGTATTTTTTAAGATATATGGTGTAGGATTTAAGATTTAAAATTTAGAGTTAGGGTTTGGAATTTATTTTTTTAATATTTTTTAGTGTTGGGACATATATAGGCCGAGGCACCGAAAAAAGACAGAAAATTTTCATCCCCAAATAAACACGGAAAACATGTAAAACGTTTTTAAGAAAACAAAATACTTGAAAGTAAAGTAACGTACCCTATTTTTTACTTTTAAAAATTAGAAATCTTTTAATTTTATAAAAAAAAACTTAAAAACCTTTAATTTCTTTTAAACCCATAAACTTTAATTTTAATTCCTTAAATTCTTCATTTTCCATCACTGATTTAACCACAAGCAACTATTATTGTCTTCTTCAGACCACTACAACTGAAAATTTCATCACCCCGTCGTCGAAAATCGACGAATGAACTGTCCACGAACATCCAAAAAAAAAAAAGAGGTCGATTGGGTTCTGACCGACGACTAGAGAGTGAGATACGCGACGCTTGGGTGGTGAATGGTGAGCCATCGACGTGTGATGATGTCAGACGGTGAGAGAAATGTGATTTGAGGGTTTGATTGAAAGAAATTAAAACTTTAAATTTTTTAAAGAAATTTAGAAAAAAAAGGGTCATGTGTCATGGTTAGATGACAGAATTTCTTTAACGTTTGTGGAAAAACCTTATTTGTATAATGAAATGAAATGTTAAAAACTTATTTAGCTCGAAAAAATAATTTAGACACTTAACTGAAAAATAGATAATGATAAGATGTTTAATTTGAAGATAGAATCGTGACGATAAAGATCTGAAATCTGAAAAATAGTTTAGACACTTATCGGTTTTCAACACAACATTTGTTGTTGTTGCTTCTTCATCATTTGTTTTTCAAACAACCTTTGACCATCCAAAATCTGAAATCTAATCTTTGAATAAAAGTCTTTAAAGTGTTCCCAAATAATCTTAAATAGAAAGAAAAAAAAACACTTAACGAAATTAAAACTTTGATCATAAAAGAATTATCGAATAAAATGTTGTTGCACTTCATATCTCGATGAAAATAATGAGTTTTAGTATGCATGAATTCGGGGTTTTAATTAACTTTCAACCCATCTTGAAACCAAATTCAAGATTTGTCATTGGGTGTAGGGATGTAAAAACAGGTAATCGGACAGGTTTCAGGTCGGGTTCTGTCAGGTCGGGTAAAATCGGATACAGGTCATTTCAGGTAAAAAAAAATTTTTTGACTCGACTCGGGTCGGGTGCGGGTCCATTGCAGTCGGGTAATTTGCAGGTCGGGTCCATTTCAGGTCGGGTCCATTTCAGGTCAAACTCGTTGCAGATCGAGTAAAAACAGGTCGGGTAAAATCAGTTAATTGGCAGGTAAATTGCAGGTCAGGTAAATTTCAGGTCGGGTTCATTTCAGTTCGGGTTCATTTCAGGTCGGTTTCATTTCAGGTCGGGTTCATTTCAGGTCGGGTAATTTCAGGTCGTCGGGTTCATTTCAGTTCGGGTTAATTCAGGTTCACCAGAAATGAACAATTTTGAATAAAAACAAAGTTTTATGGACTATAGTGAAAAAAAATAATAAATAAGAGCTAATTTGGACTAAAATAAAGTTTTATGGACTATAATAGGCTCAATTTTGAATAAAAACAAAGTTTTATGGACTATAGTGAAAAAATAATAAATAAGAGTTAATTTGAAGTAAAAATAAAATTTTAAGAACTCAATTGAATTGAATTAAAACTTAAAGGACTTGAATAAAAACTTATATAATATAAAGGGCTTTATTTATAATTTACCCCAAATTGAAATTCAATTTGGGAATTGGGCGCTTTCAAAATAAATTTTCCCGCCCATATATTATAGTTTAATATTATTTATTAATTATTATAATATAATATAACTTATTAATTATTATAATAACTTTATAAGTATAAATATATGTGATTATGTGTATATATATGTATTTTTATGTATTCACATGTATATAAATTACAATATATAATTATATATTATACAAACATGTATGTATTTATATATATGTAATGTATTATACATAAATACATGTATATGTATATACATAATACATGCTATGATACTAACAACATACATGTATATATACATGTGTATATATATATATATATATATATATATATATATTAAATTATTAATGCATTATACATATAACATATCATACATAATAATTAATACATATTATACAAATATATGTATGTTAATATATAATATATAATGTACATGTATATATATATGTATATATGTGTGTATATATGTATATAAATACATAAATATACATATAAAATACATGTATATGTATATATATATAAATATATGTATTTATAAAATATATGTATTTATATATGTATTTAAATACATAAATTGAATTGAACTCAATTGAATTGAACTAAAACTTAAAGAACTTAAATGAAAACATCTAAAATTTAAACGGCCACAAAATATTTAGCCCATCTAAAATTCAAAGGGCTACAAAATATTTAGCCCATCTAAAAATTTTAGCCCAAAGCCCAACAATTAATAATTATTATATTTAGCCCATCTAAAATATTTAGTCCAAAGCCCAACAATTAATAATTATTATTTATTATTGATATTATTAATTATTATAAATGGGTGGTGGGATATGAGCCCAAAGGCCCAAGGCCCAAACTATTACTAATTATTATTTATTATTAATTATTATATTATAAATACATTATATAACTTATAAGTTATAAGTTTATATATATATATATATTATATTTATACATTATAGGTTTTAGGGGCCCATCTCAAATAAATGGGTGGTGGGATATGAGCCCAAAGGCCCAAGGCCCAAACTATTACTAATTATTATTAATTATTATATTATAAATACATTATATAACTTATAAGTTATAAGTTTATATATATATATATATATATATATATTATTTATACATTATAGGTTTTAGGGGCCCATCTAAAATAAATGAGTGGTGGGATATGAGCCTAAAGGCCCAAGGCCCAAACTATTACTAATTATTATTTATTATTATATATTATATTATAAATACATTATATAAATTATTAGTTATAAGTTTATATATATATATATATGGGATAGGATCAAATTACACTGTGTAAAACTCTATAAGTTTTACACCTTTTTTGGATCGTTGGATGAGTGAAACGGATGGATGAGATTAACAGTAAATTATGTGAAGATTATCACTTGGGAATTAAAAACACGGAGTTAATCGCAACCATTCATTTCCCCCATCCAACGATTGAAAAAAGGTGTAAAACTTAAAGAATTTTACACAGTGTAAGTTGATCCTAACCCTATATATATATATATATATATATATATATATATATATATATATATATATATATATATTATATTTATACATTATAGGTTTTAGGGGCCCATCTAAAATAAATGGGTGGTGGGATAAGAGCCCAAAGGCCCAAACTATTACTAATTATTATTTATTATTAATTATTATATAAATTATAAGTTATAAGTTTATATATATATATATATATTATATTTATACATTATAGGTTTTAGGGGCTCATCTAAAATAAATGGGTGGTGGGATATGAGCCCAAAGGCCCAAGGCCCAAACTATTACTAATTATTATTTATTATATTATAAATACATTATATAAATTATAAGTTATAAGTTTATATATATATATATGGGATAGGATCAAATTACATTGTGTAAAACTCTCTAAGTTTTACACTTTTTTTGGATCGTTGGATGAGTGAAACGGATGGATGAGATTAACAGTAAAATATGTGAAGATTATCACTTGGGAATTAAAAACACGGAGTTAATCTCAACCATCCATTTCCCCCATCCAACGATCCAAAAAAGGTGTAAAACTTAAAGAGTTTTACACAGTGTAAGTTGATCCTAACCCTATATATATATATATATATATATGTTGAGATTTTGGGGGCTCGATTCGATCAACCGTTCTTGCTCGCCAAGTGTGGAGAAGTTGGATAATTGGGTGTTTTAGTGGGAGGTGAAAAATTGGCAATTTGAACACAAGGATTTATAGTGGTTCAACCTTCTAACAAGGTCTACATCCACTACCTTAGCTCCCCACTAAAGATTTCCAACAAATTCACTAAGAATTTCGTCCCTTTTTCTAGGATTAGGAGGAAACCGTTACAACCCTCGAAGCTTTCTACCCAAAGCTTGAAGGAACACTCTCTTACAAGAGAAATACTTAGCAAACTAGAAATCCCTCTAAAAGGTATGTGTTTGCAATTCTAAGCACTCACCCAAAACCTAAACACTTGAGCAAATTTAACAATGTAAGCTCACAAGTGTTGTCTAAGCAAGAAATGAACAATAAAAGCTCTAGACAATTTTTGACATCATAATGTTGTTACAATTGAAGCATTAACCAATACATGATGCTAGGAGGTCCCTCTTATACTCCCAATTGAGTTTTTAGCCGTTACTAGCCATTGTGGATGATTTGGAGCCGTTAAGGACATTATTTCCCTTCATAAATGCTGTCCTGCAGCTATTCGTATCGATACGCGTGAAACCGTATCGGTACGGCCTTCATGAGAAACTAGTCGTTGGCTCTTGTCAGCCTGGGCGTATCGATACGCTTGAGGGCGTATCGGTACGGGTTCACATTTAAATGGCCGTTGGGAAATAGCCGTTGGGGTTGGTTGAAAGAGGATTGGTACGCTTACCTGGCGTATCGAAACGATCTCGATCCGTATCGAAACGGCCAAGCCTGTTTCGATACGGGTTTTGGCAGAGACCAAATTTGGGCAAAACGGTATCGGTACTGGTACAACCGTATCGATACGGGTACGTTGAAAATACGAGTTTGGCTATTAAAAACATGAAAAATCTTTGCCAAAAACCTCTTAAAATACCTCAAACATAAATTCAAGTTGTTTGGACTTAAAACCAAGTTTTAAATTCTTTTCAAATTAGTCCAAAATATTTTTCAATTATTATATCAAAACATTAGTTCTACAATATATTATATTTATACATTATAGGGTTTAGGGTTTAGGGTTTAAGGTGTTGCATTAGGGTTTATGAGTTATATTAGGGTTTATGAGTTACCATCATTGTTTATAGTTTAGGGTGATGTGTTAGGGTTTATGAGTTATCATCATTGTTATGGATTAGGATTTAGGGTTTAAGGTTTGAGAGTTAGTGTTTATATTCGATGGTTTAGGGTTTAGGGTGTTGTGTTAGGACCATGAGTTATCATCATTGTTTATGGTTTAGAGTTGAAGGGTTTAATGTTTATGGTTTAAGGTTCTATGGTTTATGGTTTAGGGTGTTGCGTTAGGGTTTATGTGTTATCATTAATTCATTTTTGCAATATTGCTTATGGATTAGAGTCTATGGTTTAGAGCTTTAAGGTTTAAGGTTTAGGGTACATAGTTCATATTTGAGTGTTTGGGGTTATTATTATTGTTCATGGTTAGGGTTCAGGGTCTAATGTGTAAGGTTTAGAGTTTAGGGTTTATAAGTTATGACCTATCATTATTGTTTAGGGTTTATAGTATAAGGTTTAGGGATTAGGGTTATACGCCCGGAAATCGGTACCAAATAACTTGTTGCCTTTAATCGATAAAAATTATTTAAAAATCAAAGTGAATTTAATTCGATGTTCTTAACTGAAAATTTGACTTAAATAGCACGGGCTATATCGAATTGTGGCTTTGGAATTAATTGAACATTTAATTAGAAAGGATGACGGTACATCGGACCATAGACTAAACCGACATCATATAAGACTGACTACCGTGTTAATTTAGGATTCGGATCTCGTACGTCACCTTTATGCATGATGCAAGCAAGTAAAGGATGATGCGTGGTATTGTTCGTTTTAATTATGGGTTTACCTTTAGACGATTCGAATTAATCCGAATATTCGAGGAGTATCCAATAAGCTAGGATATTCGACCCGAATACGCGAATTAATAGGTATCTCCGTTTTATAATTAAAATTGATTAACATGCGAATTAGGGCATTAAAAATCACATGAAATGACATTAAAAAAGCATGTCACACAAACATATTCGAATCATCATAAAAAGACAAAATATGCACATACTAAGAAACATATATAGCAAAACTATACTAAGCATCATAAACATGCTTAAACAAGATTATAAAAGCATACATCCACACATTGAGAAAACCAAATATTATATGCATAGTAAACCAACATAACAACAATGCAAATTAATATATTCAATTTTAACATGTAAAAAAAGGCAAGTGCGTAAATAACAACATATAACAAAAATAAAATGCAAAATAAATTAAATGCAAACTGACATGGACCACAACAGTAAATAAACCCTTTAAAAAAACTAATTAAAACACGGAATGAGACCAAATTGAAAGGATGCGAAAAATAGAAAGGACCAAATTAGTTATTAAACCATTCGGAAATCAGCCAAAATTAAAACAATGACGAGATCAAAAATTTTGGAAAAACAGAAGGGGCTGAGGAATGGATTTTAAGATGCGAAAGCCCTTTGCGCGTGATTAAAGGGACACGGAAGTCCTTAAATTGCAATTAGTCCAAATTTAAAACCTTAAGGCGCTATAAAACCCGGTCTAAAAACAACCTTAAGCCTTTTTTTTAATTTTGCAAACCCTGGACCTAAAACCAGTGAGCCTCTTCCCCTTTCGTCTGAACCCTAGCTGTCACCTATTCCGGTCGCCGTTCCCGGCACCAGAACCCTAAAAAAGTCCCTTCTCCGACCTTTTTGAAACCCAAAAACCCTTCGTTTTACGAAATCGAAAACCCAAAAAAAACCTTTCAACAACTGTTTTTGTTTTTAAAAAAACCGAAACCAGAACCCCAAACTTCTTTCGATCTACCCCTCCTTTCGTGTTTCCAACGCCGATGGCTCACCATGCATGGCCCCGAAAGGGGCCAAACGGCTTATCGCCGGTAGGGAAGGGCGAAAAACGAAGAGGAGATGGTTCAAAGCGAAGGTAAAAAAAACTAGCTTTCTATTTTTATTTTTTTTGTTTCGAAACTGTGAAATGAAAGACCAAAAAATACCTCGAAGACTTTGAGGTTTCTGCTTGTATTGCTCTCTGTAAATACTTTGATTACAACTTTGCTCTCTTTTTTTCTGTGTAAAAATCTTCCTCTTACATTGCATGTTTTCGGGTTTATATAGCCCGAAAATTACACTTTTCTCTTTTTCTAATTACATATAATTCCCGAAATACGTTGTTGGTTGCTCTGATTTTGTTTGCATTCGGCTGCTGGAATCCGTTGTTGCCTCGTACGATTTCTGAATTTCATTGCGTTTTTTAGCCTCTGACATTTTTGTTTTTTGTTGCGTGCATCGCTCGTACGAGGGAGGGGACCAGGGGACGGCTTGGCTGATGAATCGGAACCGTGGGGCGATCCCGACCGTCGGAGATGGATCTAGACGGCTGGAGGGATTCGAAAGGGCCACCGGTGTACTGCACGAGCGCGACTGGGAGACGGGCAGACGCGCGTGGGAGACGAGGCGTCACGCGTGAAAATTCTAGAGAGTTCTCTGCTTCAATCGTGGACCGTCAGATCATGCCAGATCTGACGGTTGGAGGCTTGCGGCGCCAGGACCTGGGAGGGCTTCTCTTAGGGTTTCTTCATCAGGGATCATTTGGGCCGTTAGATCTATCCCAGATCTAACGGCTGGGAGCCGGCTGTGCAAAACAAAGCTAGGGTTAGGGTTTTTTGTTATCAGATTAGGGCCGGTATTTGGGCCAACGGGCCTTGTAATGTTTTTTTGGGTCTCAATATGTAAATGGACTCTAACATTAATGAACTTTGGGCTTTATTTATTTAATACACTAGGCTTTTATTATATATTAGTATTTTTATTTTTCAGACTTATCTCAATAATATTAATAATAATAAATATAATAATAAATATAGTAGTAATAGTATTAATAATCGAATGCATACATGGTAATATAAACAACAAGTAATAGGTAATAATAATGAAAGTAATATGTAACTGCATATATATATAAGACGACTATAGTCATTTAATAATATATATATATATATATCACCTTGTATTATCAAAGCCCAATATAACATTAAAAGAAAGAAACCCTTTTATTTAGACATATATGAAAGGTAATAAAATTGACCCTGACAAAATTAGTGATTACAATTAGGGTTTAGGGTTTAGAATGTAAGTTTTAGACTTTTAGTATGTATATATATATATATATATGTTTGTGTATTAGGATTTAGGGTTTAGTATGTACATACATGGATTAGGGTTTACAATTTAGAGTTTATTGTTTAGGGTTTAGGGTTTATACAATTACACATGTATATACATACATGCATGGATTAGGGTTTACAATTTAGAGTTTATTGTTTAGGGTTTAGGGTTTATACAATTACACATGTATATATATACATACATGGATTAGGGTTTAGGGTTTCTACATTTATACATACATACATACATACATACATACATACATACATACATACATACATACATACATACATACATACATACATACATACATACATACATACATACATCCCTTAACCCCTAAACTTTGTATATATGTATGTATATATGTATTTTATGTATGTATTACTATTAATGTATATATAATGTATACCCATAAACTAAATTCGAGTTTTGAATTCGTATTAAGTTTGGGTTTAGTACAAATAGTCGATAGACTTTAGGTTGGTCATTTATTTCGAGTTAATTATTTAACGACTTTCATGAACACGAATCACTAATAATTAGAATACACACATTTACCCCTAAATCCCAAACATAAACCCATAAATCTAACAAACGAAATAAATCAAAACATAAAAAGGACCGATCTTGAAAATAAATTAAAACTAAATTATTACTTAGAGCCTAGTTCACAAATTATTCAAATTGTTAAAGCCAATTAATTATCAAATCTTTATACAAGGACCAAATCAAATTTAAAGCAAATCAAAAAACTTAATAATTAATCAATTTATGAAGCATGACCTAATTGAATGAAATCTAAAGAAACTATACCAAAAGTTAGGACTAAAAGGAAACAAACTAAACCCTAAAAAACATAAACCCTAAGCATCTAATTAAGGAATGACGTAAAGGGTGATTAACCCTTAAATAAAAAATTAGGCGGCAAGCCATTTGCTTTCCCCCTCTTTTCAATTAAATTCCCCTCCCCCAAGCCATTTGGATTTGGCGCTAATTTAATTTTTTCCTATTAAATTTCCCCCCACCAATTTAAAAAAATTCCCCCTAAACTAAAAGCTAAAGAATTTTTAATTTAATAATTATAATTAAAAAATTTAATAAAATAAATTTTTAATTTAATGATCATAATGAAGTTAATAAATTAAGATAAATTTCTAAGTATAATGTAAGATAAAAATTTTCTAAGTATAATGAAATTAACATAATCTATTAAAAAATTATTAAGTTTATAATAAACAGTTAACACTTTAAATTATTTAACATTTTTAGCCAGGTTTACATTAGTTCAGGTCAACAAGTAACACCAGTTCATGTTAAAAACAGGTCGGGTTCAAAACAGGTCAGGTTCAAAACAGTTCGGGTTCATAACAGGTCGGGTAAAATCGGATCTCGGGTCGATTCAGTCGGATAATATCAGGTAATTTGTCAGGTCGGTCTCGGGTTCGGGTTCGTTTCAGTCGGATGCAGGTCGGGTTTCAGGTCAAAATTAACAGGTCAGATTCGGGTTCGGGTCGTTTTCAGTCGGACGCAGATCGGGTTCGGTTGCTACAGTAACAGGTTCAACTCGGATTCGGGTCAGTAACAGTCAGTTACAGTTCGGGTTCGAGTCATTGAATTTTCGGGTCAAATCAGGTTCTGACTCGAGCAGGTTACTTGTTTTTACCAATTGGGTGTATGGCTGTTCCACACTGGTGACTGGTGAGCGCCTCCCAACAGTCAAAAAGACCCCTGTCTTTCTCCTTCTTTTCATTACATAAAAAGAAGAGAAATGGATGTATCTAGACTTCCTGTAATTGCTGATGCCTTACTACAAACAAAACATTAAATGAGATTAAAACCCTAAAAGAAGCTACCTTGTTTTGTTTTCCATCTGCAGACAAAGATACATAGTTTAGACTGTTTTTGGGTATTGCAAAATGCAACCCCACAATGTGAACAAAGGACTTCCAACTTCCAAATCCTGCTTGTTCTTTTGCCTAACTTCAAAATCATGTACATGGAATGCGGTTTCCACCTATATTCCCAGTCCCAGTTAAAAACACCAAAGGGGTTTAGGTAAGAAATCTTGCTTTAGTGCTTTACCCTTCTTCTCACAACAATCCCAATAAAGAGTAAACAAACCAAGGGAAAAAAGCAAATCAGAACTCAAAAGTTCACTTCCGAGACTGAGAGAGGCCTCGTTTATCTCAAATGGCTGCCATTCTACTGCCGGTAATCTATTTGATTCTACTACTGCTGCTAACAAAATCCCAGGCCATTCCCAAGGTGGAACAATGGATGTCAGCCACTGCAACATATACAAAAGAAACAGACGGATCCATCAGCACAGGTACTTTGTTTTGCACTTCTCTAACTATGTTCTTTCGTATCGGTACTTAATATCATTGGCCTGATCTTGCAGAAGGAGCTTGTGGTTATGGGGACCTTCACAAGGCCAGCTATGGGAAATACAGTGCTGGACTTAGTACCATGTTGTTCAACAAAGGGAGCACATGTGGAGCTTGCTTTGAGCTCAGATGTGTGAACCACATCTTATGGTGTCTCCAAGGGAGCCCCTCCGTCATTCTCACCGCTACGGACTTTTGTCCTCCGAATTACGGCCTTTCTTCGGATTACGGTGGTTGGTGTAATTTCCCCAAGGAACACTTTGAGATGTCTGAGGCAGCATTTGCTGAAATTGCAGAAAAAAGAGCTGACATTGTGCCTGTTCAGTATAGGAGGTAAAAAAAAACATATAGAACTAGACTAACACTTTTGCCATAAATTTACATGGAAGAAACAGAAATGAATCAAATGAGTGTGTCATGTTTGTGTAGGGTGAAGTGTGACAGAAGGGGTGGGATCAGATTCAGCCTGAGCGGGAGTGCTCACTTCTTTCAGGTGTTGATTTCCAATGTGGGATTGGATGGGGAAGTGGTGGCAGTCAAAGTGAAGGGCTCGAAAACAGGGTGGATACCGATGGCCAGGAATTGGGGACAGAACTGGCACTGCAACATTAATCTTACGGGACAGCCGCTCTCTTTTGAGGTAACCGCCAGTACCGGCAAGACGGTTTCGTCGTACAGTGTTGCACCGCCGAATTGGCAGTTTGGTGGGACGTATGAAGGGAAACAATTCAAGTAAGGCAACTATATATATACATATTTTGAGGAGATTTTAATGTATTGAAAGATGGTAAGAAAACCATTGCTGCTTGTAATTTACAGTTTTATATGTATGGAAGAGGTGTACAAGTGTAAACTAACAAGTTAGTGGGAGATGAAAACATCTCCATGTCATGGATCCGCCATAATAGTTAAAAAGAGGAGAAAAAAAAAAGTAGAAACGTGAATAGGAGTAAGGCTTTCTTTGCCATTGTTGTGGTGGTAAACGGCCGTTGATAGAAACTAAAAAATTCAGCTACTAACAAATGCTTGTTTAGTCACTAAAAGTCGTGGGCAAACGCTCATTCATAATTAAAACGTGGCTGTTTAGCAAGAAATTAGTAGACAAACGTTCGTTTAGGTTGTCAAACGCAACAAAAAAACGAGGCTTAAGTTGAATCTCATGGTATTTAAAATTGAGATGAATGCTAAATATGGATATGTCATCTGACGTTGATATATTTAATTTTTCTAAATTGTATAGAGAATAAAAAGACTATTATTGTGTTCATATTCTCATATGTAGCATAAGGGGAAAAATTAGGAGTTTAGAATCTAATTAGAGTAACCTTTTTTTTTTAACAAAGCCGACTAATCATTCAAACACAAACATACAAAAGATTCTTTGAAAACTAGCTGAAAAAGTAATGTACCAATTGAGCAACGAAATCAATTAATAGGTAGCAATAACTACTGAGACAAGACAGATCGTAAGCTACTCGAGTTTGTCTCGGTTAATACTTGACTTGAGTTCGAACTCGTCTTAGATTCTTAACGAGCCAAGCCGAGCTACTCGATACCTGAATCGAGAAGTTCTGAAGCTACTCGAAAATACAATATACTTAATTTTTTTTAATTTTTTAAAATTAACAAAGAAGATGATGACAGGGAGACAAAGTGAAAAAAAGAGGGAAATAGAGATTAGATTAATAGAATATTGAAATGTTGATGGTGATTTTTTTAGAGTTTGGACTAAATTAAAATAAAGTGTAAAAATTGGGGATTAAAATTTTTATTATGTCAATTTTATTAATTGTCACGTCATCTACCGTTACAATTTTAACGATAAAGGATCAATTTGTTGGTTGTTTTAAGTCATGTGACCCTTTTGTAATTTTTCCTTAGTCGAGGGACTTAACAAAAAATATCTTATAATTAGAGGATTATTTATGTATTTTACCAAAAAAATAATTTTTCCATGGTTTGAAACAATGGAATATTTACCAGAATATTACTTTTCAATTTTTTTTTCTAGAAATAGGGATCCCATCAGATTATTTACACTACTAGGGATGTTTACTGCTCAAAAGTAGAAGACCTTCAGCCCACCCCCGACTTTGAACAGTGTTTTCCAAGCTGGTATACTGTTCAAAGTCGGATTGCTTTCCTACCCATTTTGAAGAGGCCACGATGCCACGTGGCGAACGCTGGGAGAGTCGGGCACTGTTCAAAGTCGGATTGCCCACCCCCCGACTTCAAACAGTGCACCGAATAATGGTGCGGGTGGCAGGCGGGTGGCAGGGTTCACGGGTTGGCAGCTTTAAAGTTTTTATTTTATTTTATTTTTATTGGTTGATTGGGTGGTAAGGGCAGCTTTATTTTTTTTTGTGTTTTTTTATTGGTTGATTGGGAGGTGACTAAAATTAATTTGTTTATAAATCGAATATAGGTGATTAAAAAAATAATGAAATATCCAAGTGAAAATTAATATAGGTGATTATAAATTGAATCTGATTTTTTTTAATTGGGTGTGCAGGCTTTTAAGTTTGAATCTGATTTTTTTAATTGGGTGAATGGGAGGTGTAGGTGTAGGTGCATGGGTTGACTGAATTTGGGGGTTTGATTGGATAAATAAGAGGTGATATTTTTTTATTTTAATTTTGGATCGAATATAAAATAATAAGTAATTATTATTTGAATATTAAATATTATAAATATGAGATCATAATTTTTATTTATATTTGAAAAAATATTTTACACTAATTATGTACTAAAATATAACTTAATTTTTAATCTAGTGATCAATCTTTTCAGACTGAAAAAAATATTCGAATAATTATTTTAATTAATATTTTTAATATGATTTAAAATATTTTTAATTGATATAGGTGCATGTGTAGGGTTTCAGTGATGTGAAATAATAGTGGTGTAGGTGCAGATGTAGGGTTTCAGTGATGTGATATAGGTGCAGGTGTAAGTGCAGATGTAGGTTTCAGTGATGTGAAATAATAGTGGTGTAGGTGCAGGTGTAGAGTTTCAGTGATGTGATATAGGTGCAGGTGTAGGTGCAGATGTAGGTTTCAGTGATGTGAAATAATAGTGATGTAGGTGCAGGTGTAGGGTTTCAGTGATGTGATATAGGTACAGGTGTAGGTTTCAGTGATGTGAAATAATAGTGGTGTAGGTGCAGGTGTAGGTTAGTAAAAAATTAATTGTTAAATAATTTTAAATTATGTAGGGGTAGTGTAGTTTTTTTATTGTAAATCTGTTAGTGAATATTAAATTTCGTGTAGGGGTATTATAGGGAAATATTCAAGTTGGATTTTATTTTAAATAGGTTCATTTAGTGTTGAAGAATGTAGTTTGATAGAAAACCGTTTAAGTTATATTTGAGTAAAGAGAGAGAAGAAGAAGAAGAAGAAGAAGAAGAAGAAGAAGAAGAAGAAAATTGGAAGAAAAAATGTAAGTCGTTTTGAAATATTTTTTTATCTGTATATTATTTATGTTATTTGAAAATTAATTGTAAAATATTTTTTCGAATATGCAGAGAAAATGAGCAACAACAATTGTTTTGTGACTGTCCATTACAACGGACAAATTATAAAATCTGATATTGGTGTCGTATTTCATTCGGAGAGGCCTACGAAGATGAGAATTAACAAAGAAATCACACTTCGAGTATTGAAAGAGCAAATATCGGAAAAAATTGGAGCTCTGATTCATAGTTTACAGTACCAGTGGATGACATGTTCGAATCCAGTCATATATTCCGCGATTGATCTCGAAGATAATGAAGATGTGGAAGTTATGATCGCAGAGCATGAGTCAATGGGAATTCGAAATGTCGAGATGTTTGCCACGATGCTTGATATTCCCGGCCCCTCTAGAAATGCAACCGGGAAATCTAGTCAAATGGGTGTCGGTAACGAAATTGATATGTCCGGAGGAAGTTTTGTTGCAATGTTGGCAACTGGGACATCTAGTGGATTTCATGAAGGTGGGCCGTCAACATATGATCCATCGTACGGACCGACTGTTGATGTTGATGCTAATATTGCACTTGGATGTGGCCGGTGGGGAGAATCATTAGAAGATTCCAGCGAAGATGAAGATATTGGGGATCCTGATTTGTTCCTGAATAACGATGGTCAAGCCCCTGACTTCGGTGTTGGAGAATTTGTTCCGACCGGGGGCGACATTACATTATACGAAGCTCCTGCTCATATGCACTCGGTGGATTTTGATGCGATGAGGGCGCCACAATTTCCAGATATGCCCCAAATAAGTTCTAGTCAGAATGGCGACTTGGCTGAGGGGCTGGAATTTAAGGCAAAGGACGAAGCTATATTGGCAATTAAAGAGTATAATATCAGACAAACATGTAGATTATGCGGTTGCTGAATCCAACACAAAAACTTTCCTTGTGAAGTGTGTGAAGTACGGAGAAGGGTGCAACTGGAAGATTCGTGTAACGAAGCTTAAGAAGAGTGGTCGTTGGGAGGTCACGAAGTACAATGGCGGTCACACATGTTTACGAACAGCCATCGACCAGGACCACAAGAAATTGGACTCCAGCGTAATAAGCCATCACGTGATGAAGTTGGTCGAAGCAAATCCAAGGGTTCCAGTTTCAACCATTCAAGCAACCGTTGCACAACTATTTCAATATCAAATACAATACATGAAGGGGTGGCGTGCAAGGGAAAAGGCATTGAATTCAGTGTACGGTGATTATGATTGTTGCGTGTAAAATAGTTTATCGCAATGGTAGTGCAAGTATACACGACGCAAGTAGTAAAGTGATACGAAGTATCGGATATCGTCGCCACGGGGATTGGGCTAATAGCTTCACCTTAATTCACTGCACGAAAGTAAAGGAAATAATTGAGAGTTGTCACGAAAATAATAAAGAAAACGTAAATAAAGAGTAGAGATATCAAGATAGAGAGAATGGGCTGGTATTGAATTGCTCAGTAATGCAGGTATTGCAATGCCTAGGAAATCTAGTTCTGTCGTCGCGCCCGTCGCGGCAGCACCTGTCGCGGGAGCACCTGTCGCGGCAGTAGTCCGTTGATCGTCGCGGCAGCAAACACACCAACTCAGTACTTCAAGTTTGGCAAGAATCCCATATCTGCCTTGGCCTATCCCTAGGTCCAAGTCTGTCGATGATCACGTCTTGATGATACCTTCCGGCGTGAATCGAAGGATGAACACTGATGTGTATGAATTCTTCTTTAGCCACTTAACCTCGCCCTATCCCTAGGCCGAGATAGTTCAACTATAAACTAGAGAACTTGTTCTTATTTCTTTCGTATACTTAACTCTCCCGATGCTAAGTAAATAGATAACCTCACAATGCTCT
Organism: Hibiscus trionum; assembly: GCA_030270665.1. Classification (NCBI taxonomy): domain Eukaryota; kingdom Viridiplantae; phylum Streptophyta; class Magnoliopsida; order Malvales; family Malvaceae; genus Hibiscus; species Hibiscus trionum. The sequence goes on from BSYR01000016.1 coordinate 7,943,791, forward strand.
CCCGATGCTCTTGCAAGATATTAATAACCAAAATAAAAGAACTTGGAGTTTATTTTATTGAACTGAAAATTCCTAAAACAAAAACAACCCTTGCAACTACTTTACAAATCAACCCGTGGCCCTAGGGGGGTTTTAGAACATATCGACGGCGGGTAAACGGCGGAGGGGTTTTTGGTTGTCGGTTATGGGGTAATCGGCTATGGGATATGAGATATCTCTCCTAGGTTAAAATACATGCCCTTATATAAGCTTTGGGCTCAAGTATTCTAAGTTAACAAGGATTACAACTTTAATTAAAAGTATGATTCTAATAAAGACTTAATCTTCAAGGAATCTACTTTCCAGCCGTCCTCCTTGTTTCTTGGGATTTTCTCTCCTTGAACTTTGGGCTTGACATATCTTCTGATCCGGGGCTTGGAAAAATATATGGTTTTCACACGACAGACGAGCAGAATTTTCTCTATCTATCGAGGTCCATTTTGCTTTTTCTCTCCACAGAACTGCTGTCACCATGCTGTCACGGCGGCACCATGGCAGCATCGTCCTCTTTGTCTGCTTGTCCAGTTCAGCTCTTATGCTTCTCTGCCCAGCGCCTGCCTTTTCCGTCAGCTATGGCGGATACCTACAAAAACAGCCATTTTTAGTAGAATCTGTGCCTTTAATATATTTGTGATGTTTTGCTGTAAACTGACCTAAATGCAATGAATAATGCTTGAATGCAGCAGAAATATGGGTTAAAAAGGGTGTAAATAATAGAACTTTTACACACTCAACAATGACAGATCGTATAATGAGTTATCAGCGTTGTTGATGGCAATGACACAGTTCATCCCAGGCACCATAGTCAGGTATCAAACAAAAGATGCGTACGACCGACAAGGGCAATTGCTTCAAGGGTATAAATTTTTCCATCGACTGTTCTGGGCTTTCAAGCCATGCATTGACGGATTTCCGTATTGTAAGCGTATGAACCAAGTGGATGGAATGTGGCTTTACGGGAAATACGCTCACATGCTACTGGTTGTCGTTATGCAAGATGGTGAGAACAATGTCATTCTGATTGCATTCGCAATTGTTGAAGGGGAAACTGCTGAAGCTTGGGATTTCTTTTTGACAAATTTGCGTGAGCATGTGGTCCGCCAAGACGGGGTTTGTATTATCTCTGATCGAGGGACGGGTATCAAAGCAACAATTAATCAAGAGGGAAGTCGTTGGACACCTCCCTATGCATACCCTGCATATTGTGTTCGTCACATTGGAAAGAATGCCGTTGAAAAATTCAAAAATCAGTACCTTCGCAGTGAGATTATGAGCATGGGTAAGTATCATTCTTTCAAATTAAGTTATATATGTGTATGCAGTGATGTGTTTTGATTTATGTCGATGCTAAGTCAAACAATAATTATGGCACGGGGTATCAATTACTACGGCCAGAATTTGAAAGGAAGATGGCGGGGTTAATGAAATATGGTGAGCGTGTTTGGAGTTGGGCCAACAACATCGAGAGAGAGATGGGCCCAATCAAATTTTCAAATATCAACTCCAAAATTATAAAAAACAACAAATTAATCTCTTCATAAATTTATAAAATTTAACCACCAAATTAAAATTGCATTATACTTACTATATTTCTTCAAATCTCTATTTCTCAAACTCTTCACAAAATATCTTCTTCTCCTCTTCAACAACCTATTTAACACAAAAATTTCAATATTTCAAACATCAAATTCAAAATTCTAGCATCTAAAAAATTAAAAAAAAACTAATCTGAAAAAATAAAAAAATATAACTACAAAAAATACATACATTACAAATATAAATTTAACATAATTTTCTCAAATAAAATATAAATACTCACAAATTTTCTTCAAAATCTTTCTCTTCTTTCTTCAACCTTCAACGTTCAACACAACCCCTATTTATCTTCACCTCATTTCAATTTCAAACACATAAATTACACCTCCCAATCAACCAATAAAAAAAAAATTAAAGCTGCCTACCCGTGAACCCTGCCACCCGCCTGCCACCCGCACCATTATTCGGTGCACTGTTTGAAGTCGGGGTGGGCAGTTTGACTTTGAACAGTGCCCGAATCTCCCAGCGTTCGCCACGTGTCATCGTGGTCTCTTCAAAATGGGTAGGAAAGCAATCCGACTTTGAACAGTATACCAGCTTGGAAAACACTGTTCAAAGTCGGGGGTGAGCTGAATGTCTTCTACTTTTGAACAGTAAACATCCCTAATAGTGTAAATAATCTGATGGGATCCCTATTTCTGAAAAAAAATTGAAAAGTAATATTCTGGTAAATATTCCTTGAAACAATGCTAAAACAAAATAGTTAAATGTCATTGAAATAAAAAAATGTTTTTAGAAGAATTTGACATCGTGTCACTTAAGTCATGTTTCTGAATTTCTAAAATAACTTTAATGAAAATATTAAAAATTATTTTTTATATTTTTATTTTTTTATAAATAGTGAAATACTATTACATGTCTTATTAAAAAAAATTTCCTAAACTTAAATGGAGAAAAAAACTGCACGTAATAGTAGTTACAGAAAGACAACGAACTGAGCTCGGCATAAAGCAACCTGAACAAAACAACAAACCACATCATTTACTAGAATTTATTTTCAGATTTTGCAACTAAAAGCATTTTTTCAATGTTTATTATTTGTAAAAAAAGTAAAATGAAAATAGTCTATATTTTCTAGAATCAAACGGGCCATAAAGTTATAAAAGATTTTCACTTTTAAGGCATCCACCCCTAAATCTAAATGGTGAGTTTGTTGCCGACATGACCGATTCTGAATTTTTGGTAGTCTTGAGTAAACTTAAAAATTAGACATTAAATTAGAGATTTAAATTGCAACTGTAGTTGCAGACGTATTTTTGGTCGTATTGTATTTATTTCGATTGTGGACATAACATATTGTTGAGTTGATTGAACAAACAAAATAGCCAAGAGATGGTGAATTGAAAATTTAAAAAGATTTGGAAGAAAAGTACAAGAATAAAAATTGCAAGAGAAATTTAGAGTGGTTCAACTCCCTCAGTGAAGTCTACATCCACTACCTTAACTATCATACTAAGAATTTTATAAATTCACTCAATTTCTCTTTTCTTTGAGGACAAGGAATGACCGTACAATACTCACCAAGATTTATACCCAAAATCTTGTGAGACTCTTTTTTAAAGATACAAACAAATAAGCAAACTCAAGAAATCTCACTATGTAGATGTTTGCAATATTTAAGATCATTCTAACACCCGAAACACTTGATAGAAAATGAATACAGTAAGAACAATCAAGTGTTTTACAAGAAAAAAAATGAATTGAAACTCAAATAAACGTTGGATATTGTTTAAATACTTTTGGATGGTTGTCTGATTGTTGAAGAAGCTTTGAAGACTTGATTTAAAACTCTCTTAATGATTTCTAACTTTTTGAGTAGTTGGAAAATTGAATATAGCCGTTGAGGAGTGTTTTTTCCGCAATAAATGTTGTCTAGCAATTGTGAGTATTGGTACGCAAAGGCTCGTATCAATAACTGCATAAAGAAGAAATAGTTGTTAGTAACATAGGGCGTACCGATACGCTAGGCCGCCTATTAGTACAAAGTAAAGGGTACCAGTACTCGAAAGATCGTACAAGTACTGAAATTACTCACTAAAAATTTTAATGGAGCTTTGGGTATCAGTACGCTCAAGGTTTTACCGATACACGTAGTGTAATTCATATGCAATCAAAGCATATTGTATTGTACTAGGTTTACTGTACGGTACTCACTATGTTAAAAAGATTCAAAGACTCAAGGGCATATCGTTACGAAGTGTACCATACTAGTACTGAGAAACCATTCGTAAAGGAAAAAATAAAAGTCTGTACCGGTACACAAAGGTTCATACCGGTACTCCTTAATCATTTTGAAAAACAGTATTGAAAATTTGTATAAGTACACGTAAGGCCGTATCGGCACTCACCGACTCAAATGGTCTCTTTAAGAAACAATACACTTAGAAAAATATTAAGACTTAAATAGATTCACCTATACATAATTTTATCTTTAAAGCAAGTCGATTTTATTTGAATGCTTGTCACTTTAAAAATATATGGATATTTTCAATTTTCTTAAAAAATTATTTAAAATAGGATTTATTTACTTTAAAGGTAAACTACATAAATGGTCACCAAACTTTTAGGACATATTCATTTTGGTCACCGTACTCTTAAAATATTCAATAAGGTCACTCAACTTTTAATTCGATTTCAATATAGTCACTGAACTTTTAGGGTGAAATCATTTTGGTCACCGTACTTTTAAAATATTCGATAAGGTCACCAAACTTTTAGTTCAATTTCAATATAGTCACCGAACTTTTAGTTCGCTTTCAATATGGTCCCTCTCGTTACCTTCCATTAAAAGATGACGCTAGTTTTTGTTTTTTCCTTAATAAAAAATGGGTAAACTACGCTAATCATCACTCAACTTTCGAATTTTTCATATTTTGACCACTCTCAAATGACATGTTTATACAAATAGAAAAATTCAATTAATCCTTAAAAGCTTTATTTTGGTTAATTGGTAAATTTAGATTATTCAATTCTCGATCTTATAGTGTATCAATTAAATCAGATAATCGATTAACTAGTTAACTGAAATATTTGATTCTGGAAATGAATTTTTACTTTGTTTATTAAAATATCAAATATGATAATATGGTAAATTTAATAAAATTTTAGTTGTGATAAAAGTGTAAAAACAACTAGAAAGTCAAAAATTGAAAGTTCACACCTATTAATTCTACCCAGAGCCAAAACTTAAAAAAAATTAGAAAGGTATCAAAATCATTAGACTATAAGATATTATAATGTATAAAATTTAGAAATATTATATATACTAGATCAGACCAATTACCCAATTTTTCTTAAAGCTGTGAACCGTAATCGAATCGAAATAATTTATTTTAAAATTTTGTACCGAAATCGGGTTCAATTAATCCTTAAAAATTATTTTGGTTAATTGCTAAATTCAAATGATTCAATTCTCAATCTTATATTGTGCCAATTAAATCGGATAATTGATTGAACGTTAATTAGAATATTTAATTCGAGTAATAATTTTTCTATTTCTATAACCATGTTATTTGAGAGTGATCAAAATATGAACGATTCGAAAGTTAAGTTATTAAATTAATTTTAACTCTAGTGACCAAAATAGGAGTGAGAAGAATGTTGAATGATGATTGATGTAGTTTACCCATTTTTTTTATTAAGAAAAAACAAAAACTAATGTAAGCTTTTAACGGAAGGTAACGGGAGGGACCATATTGAAAGCGAACTAAAAGTTCAGTGACTATATTGAAATTGAACTAAAAGTTGGATGACCTTATCGGATATTTTAAAAGTAAGGTGGCCAAAATGAACCCGACCTAAAAGTTAGGTGACTATATTGAAATCAAACTAAAAGTCGAGTGACCTTTTCGAATATTTTAAAAGTACTGTGACTAAAATAAATCTGCCCTAAAAATTCGGTGACCATTTATATAGTTTATCCTTACTTTAAAACACTTGTTATATTAAAATTAAAAATATAAGTTTAACCGTCCCTTATTTTTGATATAACAAAACAAATTAAATTTTTAAGTCCCTCCCCCTCTCTTCTTGACTACTGGGCTATAGAAAAGTTTGAAAAAGTTTAGAACCCACTTCTCTTTTTTTTAAAAATCAAAATCAATATGACAATAATTTATTGTTTTTCTAAGTGGACTAATTGTTTCTGTAAATTTTTATAATCGGGAATAAAAAACTGCCTTGTTTTTTAAGGACTAATTATGTAGTTTACCCTAAATATATTATAACACAAAAATGGCATGAAGGATAAACCCGCCCAACTCCGTCATTTTGTCCAACAATTACGAACAAAGGCCTTTAATCCTATTGCTTCTATATCACGCATTTCAATTTCTAATGCCTTCCCGTTTCAACCAACATTCCGGTCAGATTCCACAGATCTGGAAGTGAAAACCGATCGCCACTGATGTCAGCTCCCCAGACGCTCGGCGGTCCTTCGCTGTGCGGCCGCGTGCTGGGCCCATCTCTCGACAAGATCATCAAAAACGCTGCTTGGCGGAAACACTCTCACATCGTTTCCTCATGCAAATCCGCCCTCGAAAAGCTCGAGACCCTCTCCGATACCGCCTTATCGGATCCCTCTTCTCCACTACTCGGTCTCTCCGATTCCGACGCCGACTTTGTCCTCAATCCCATCTTCCTCGCTCTCGACTCCAATTACGCCAAACTCGCCGAGTCCGCCCTCGAATCCGTCTTCAAGTTATTCTCTCTCGGCGTCGTTCGCGGCGAGATTGACAGCAACCTCCCCAATTCGGTCCTCTACAAAATTGTAGAAAGTGTTTGCAAAGTCGGTGGCATTGGCGAGGAATCGGTAGAGCTTGCCGTGCTTCGGGTTTTACTCTCCGCCGTTCGATGCCCTTGTGTTTTGGTCCGTGGTGATTGCTTGCTTCTAGTCATTAGAACTTGCTATAATTTATATTTAAATGGTTTAAACGGAACCAATCAGATCTGTGCTAAGTCCGTTCTAGCTCAGATTATGCTCATTGTGTTCGCCCGAGCAGAAGAGGATTCCATGGATGTTTCTATCAAAACAGTTTCGGTTAGTGAGCTTTTAGAGTTCACTGATAAGAATTTAAATGAAGGGAGTTCAGTTTTTTATTGTCAGAATCTTATTACCGAGGTTGTGACTGCTAGTGAAGGGGTTCCAGATTTGAAGTTTTCACAACATAGTACGGTTCCAGAGTTGCGAAATGACGAGTCTAAGGTGTCCAATGGGGAGAAGGACGGAGTTGGTGAGGAAGAGATGAAGGAAGGGGTGGAATTGAGTTCAGGTGGAGATATTAGTAAAATTAGGGAGGATGGGTTTCATGTTTTTAAAAATTTGTGCAAGTTATCCATGAAGTTTTCTTCACAGGGAAATCCTGACGATGCGATCCTTTTGAGAGGGAAAACAGTGTCTTTGGAACTCCTCAAGGTTATTATGGATAATGGGGGTTTAATTTGGCGCACAAATGAGAGGCAAGTCATCATACTATGTTCACGTAGGATTCTGATCTTTTATTTCCTTGAAAAATCAGCATATTATCTTATGTAATTAGTTGTTATGGTTGCTGCATTTAGTTTGGGCTTTATCTTTGATAGTTATCAGATCTTTTCTGATGGTTGTTGGCATAATACTATGATTGTTGTGTTGAGAACTCAAAAATGGCAGTGAACATTTAGCTTTATGTTTGCTAATCTTATTAAGACGTGGATATCATATAATTGAGTAAATAAGAATATATTTAGGTTTCTCATTCCTAAACTCTGGCAGGACACTTCCAACAACTCAACATGGACATTATATGGGGTCTTAATCCTCCAAATATAAACATAAGAAAAATCTAGTGAGTTTATGTCACACAGCTTTTTCCAAGACTCATTTACCCTCTGCCTATTCTGTGACACGCGACACCAAATGAGCCCTTTCTTCTCAAGGGCTTATACTGGGTAGTGCAATTTTCATGAATTATGGAAGAATCGTCTGTTAGTTAGGTCCTTTATACATGCACACACACACATATGCACACACAAAAAATGAAAAATGATCTAAAACCATTATCAGTTCTTTATATATATGTGTGTGTACTATTTATTGTTTATCTTGCAAGTTTTGCATGTTATGTACTAGTACTACTACTGATATATAATGTGGTTGCTTTCTTTTATGGTCTTCTGTTACATTTATCCTAGTGTTCTTATATGCTTGATACGTCATACAGGTTTCTTAATGCAATCAAGCAGTATCTCTGCTTATCATTGTTAAAAAACAGTGCTCTGTCAGTGATGTCAATTTTCCAGCTCTTGTGTTCCATCTTTATGAGCCTGTTAACAAAATATAGATCGGGGTTGAAAGCTGAAATTGGAATATTCTTTCCCATGCTAATCCTCCGAGTTCTAGAGAATGTTCTACAGCCAAGTTTTGTACAGAAAACGACAGTCCTTAATCTGTTGGAAAAGATTGTTGGCGATCCACAGATTATCATTGATATATTCGTGAACTATGACTGCGATGTGGATTCACCAAACATATTTGAAAGGTATTTTTTCCCCTAATAATTGTTTGTACAAGTGTTTGACATGAATGTTGGTTCTATGTCCTCAAGTTTGTTTATCTTGTCAATTTTCAGCAAGCATATCTGAAAGGTATATTTTTACTAATAATTGTTTGTACAAATATTAGAAATCAGTGCCGATTCCATGTCCTAAAGTTTGAGTACTGTGTCAAGTTTTATATAGAAGGATCCAACTATCATATGTGAAATCCTGTATGACTTTGATACACATTTCTCAAGTTCTGCAAAACTGAAGTTGGTCAACCTAAAAAGTAACTCAAGAATCTGTTATTGGTCAATGTTCTCAGAGCATCCTTTAGCATTGTATCTCATTATTTTCATTTTGATTTCTCATTTTTTAAATTAATTATATTGCACTTTAGTTAAATGTATTGAAAGGATAATAATCAATCATTTGTTAAGTTGTATATGATTTGAAATCTTCTGCAAAAGTTGCAGAAAACAGATCAATATAGGAATTAATTATTAGCCAAAAAGAACTTAGGATTTAACTTGAGCACCAGTCATTTGTGATCTTCTCAGATCAATATAGGAATTGATTATTAGCCAACAAGAACTTAGGAGTTAACTTGAGCACCAGTCATTTGTGATGTTCTCAGAGCTTGCTTTAGCTTCTTTCCCAGTGCAATTTTCTTTTTCAATTCCTCATCTTCTTTCTTGTCTTAATGCATTGCAGTTTAGTAAAATGTATTAAAACTCTTATAATTCCATCAGATATTTGCAGGATTGTCAATGGCCTTCTGAAAACTGCTCTAGGGCCACCACCTGGTTCAACAACAACTTTGTCTGCAGTCCAGGATATTACTTTTCGGCATGATTCAGTAAGGTGCTTAGCTGGCATCATTAAATCAATGGGAGCTTGGATGGACGGACATCTAAAGATAGGTGATTCCATCTTACGTAAGAGCTTTGAGAATGACACTTCAGCAGAGAACCATTCAACACTGACTGGTGAAGATGGAACTCTCCCTGACTGTGAGTTGCATCCAGAGATGAATTCTGAATTATCAGATGCTGCTACACTTGAGCAACGCCGAGCTTATAAGATGGAACTCCAGGTTAGTTGTTGTTCTAAGTGGGGACAGAGCGTTACTGTTTCTTCAAGTAGCACATACTCATTTTGTACCCAAATTGTCACAGAGGGCTGCCTTAAGTCATGATTATCTGTCATAATCTTATTAACTTCTATTCTTTCACATACTTTTATGTAGCTTATTATATGATCTACTTTTCTCATTTTCTTAACAAGCTTAGTTTTAGTGATAATTTTACTGGGTTACATGCAGAAAGGTGTTTCATTGTTCAACAGGAAGCCATCCAAAGGCATTGAGTTTCTTATAAACACTAAAAAGGTTGGCAACACACCAGAGGAAGTGGCCTCTTTTATGAGGAAAAGCACTACTGGGCTGAATGAAACCATGATTGGCGATTATTTGGGTGAAAGGGAAGAATTTGCTTTGAGAGTCATGCATGCTTATGTGGATTCCTTTAATTTCAAATCTATGGATTTTGGTGAAGCAATCAGGTTCTTCCTACGTGGCTTTAGGTTGCCAGGTGAGGCACAGAAAATTGACCGCATCATGGAAAAGTTTGCCGAGCGCTTTTGTAAATGCAACCCAAACTCATTTACTAGTGCAGATACTGCTTATGTACTGGCATACTCTGTCATAATGCTCAACACTGATGCTCATAACGACATGGTCAAAGATAAGGTTTGTTTGTCCAACCTATTTTTGTTTCTTCAGCACATTTGCTTTACATGCTTGCTTAGATATGTTTGTGTCTTTTGTGATCTATTCTGGGGCTTTATAAGCCTTCTGGGTGCTTCAAATTTTCATGTCAACAATGTGGAGTTTCTGTCATACTATTGTGAATTATGTTTTTTATTGTGCATAGATAAACACACAATAGATTTGATTCTGCTCACTTCTGTTATATGCTGCTTCTGCATTCAGATGACCAAGTTTGATTTCATCCGAAACAACCGAGGAATAAATGATGGCAAGGATTTACCTGAGGAGTATCTTGGTGCTCTTTATGACCAGATTGTGAAAAATGAAATTAAGATGAATGCCGATTCTGCTGTTCCTCAAATCAAGCAGGAAAATAGCTTAAATAAGTTATTGGGTTTGGATAGTATACTGAATCTGGTCAGTTGGAAGCAAACAGAAGATAAGCCATTGGGTGCAAATGGGCTTCTTATAAGACACATTCAAGAGCAGTTTAAGGCAAAGACGGGAAAATCAGAGTAAATTTTTTAATCTATTTTTTATGTTTTGCTCCATGGAAGATGATTGGTGGGGCAAGGAATAGAAGTTTGGCACTTGTTAGGTTATACATTGGTTATGTCTTGAATCATGGTTTTCTGTCCTACCTAATATCTGTGAGCTTTAGATGAATTTTTTGGCATGTTTTTGTTTATGATGTAAGATTTTATGATACATGTTACATGCCCTATGTTGTGACATGTTGGGAAAGGAAGACTTTTGATTTTAGTCGATGGTATAGCACAAAAGACTAAATAAACTTGCATCGTTAAACAAAGAGAATCCAGTTCTTGCATGTTTGTCTTATGTATGTTTCTTCCATATTGCTTCTATTTTAAATAGATCTTTGTTCTTTTATCATATCAACTTCCCAGAGGTATATTTGTAAATAATAGCTTTTTTAATTTGTTTTTGCAGGTCTGTTTATCATTCTGTTTCAGATATATCAATCTTGAGATTTATGGTGGAGGTCTGCTGGGGGCCTATGCTGGCTGCATTTAGCGTTACTCTTGACCAAAGTGATGATAGACTTGCTACCACTCAATGCTTACAAGGCTTTCGACACGCTGTGCATGTAACTGCAGTATTGGGCATGCAGACACAGAGAGATGCTTTTGTCACATCTGTGGCAAAGTTCACTTTTCTCCATTGTGCTGCAGATATGAAACAAAAGAATGTTGATGCCGTAAAGGTATGTGGTATTTGTATGATTATGATAACCAGGAATTGGAATATCCCCCCTGGCGTTTTCATGTGCTATATCACAGGAAGAGTTATAACTACTTCATTGGTCAATCTGAATGTTTTGCCCTTACAGCCTCCCACCAGAGATACCATAAAGTTCACTTGTGTTGTGTGCATTATTCTTTTGCCTTTTAGTTCCTTTTTTCTTGGCATTAGCTTGCGTATGTAACATGGATAATCTAGTAGTTAGAAATCAGATTCAAGGATGCTTGACAATGTTCAGTCTTTGGTTGCTCTTGTGATCTTTGTTTGACTTTATGTTTTATACTTTTAACTGTTGTTACTTGTTAGCAAGCAATCATAATGATGCTTTTCACATTGAATACAATCAGGATTAAATTTATTGGCCACATGCCTGTTATTGGTTTCATCATTGATAAACAATAGATTGAAGTGGGCAACTGTTGCGGTTATGGCGTTAGTCATGGTATTGTTTGAAGAAGGCAACCTTTTGAGGGTTGTGTTTTACACACCTATGAGACTGTGAACAGATAATATCCAATTAGCCTAAACTGTGATGGTTGGATGATAGAAGTTCCTATTGTTTGTTGGTAAAATAGGTGTAAAAATCAATGCATTGAATTTAGTTAGTAATGCTTTTTTCATGTGTATAATATAATTTTCTTCTGTAAAATATTCTTTTTATATCTCACTTGTTGAAACATTTTACTTTCTACAGGCAATAATATCTATTGCAATTGAAGATGGTAATCATCTTCAGGAAGCTTGGGATCATATATTGACCTGCCTGTCCAGAATTGAGCATTTGCAACTGTTGGGAGAAGGTGCTCCGACTGATGCATCCTTTTTAACTGCATCAAACACTGAAACAGACGACAAGATGACAAAATCTGCTGATCTTCAATCTTTGAAGAACAAAGGAACTGTCCAGAATCCAGCTGTAATGGCAGTTGTCCGAGGAGGTTCTTATGATAGCACTGCTGTTAGAGTCAATAGTTCTGGACTGGTATCTCCCGAGCAGATTAATCACTTCATTGCAAACTTGAATTTATTGGACCAGATTGGGAATTTCGAGTTGAACCATGTTTTTGCAAATAGCCAGAGGTTAAACAGTGAAGCAATAGTGGCATTTGTGAAAGCCCTTTGCAAAGTTTCTATATCAGAGTTGCAGTCTCCAACAGATCCTCGGGTTTTTAGCCTCACTAAGCTAGTTGAAATTGCGTAAGATTCTTGCCTATTTCTTATAGAAAATTTCGTATAATGCTAGTTCCATCAGAATCTCAATTGTTCACATAAAATAGCCCTTGCTCTCTCTGGAACATCTACCTCCCTCTGTTGTCTACCTATGAAGATTCCTTAAACTACAATGTCCTATTGCAGGCATTACAATATGAATCGCATCAGATTAGTTTGGAGTCGCATGTGGAATGTTCTCTCTGATTTCTTCGTTTCGGTTGGATTGTCTGAAAATTTATCTGTAGCAAGCTTTGTGATGGATTCATTGCGGCAACTTGCTATGAAATTCTTAGAACGCGAGGAGCTGGCAAATTACAATTTCCAGAATGAATTTTTGAGGCCATTTGTGATTGTTATGCAGAAAAGCAACTCTGCAGAAATAAGGGAATTAATAGTTCGGTGCATTTCTCAGATGGTCCTCAGCCGTGTCAGTAATGTGAAATCTGGATGGAAAAGTGTTTTTATGGTATGTTAGTGGCTCATGTAAGATTTCTATTATCATGCAGCTCCAATATTTTCCTTTTCTCACAATTCTGCTTTCTTAGGTGTTCACAGCAGCTGCAGCGGATGAGCATAAGAATATTGTCTTGCTTGCTTTTGAGACAATGGAAAAAATAGTGCGAGAATACTTTCCTCATATAACTGAGACAGAGGCTGCTACATTTACTGATTGTGTAAGATGCCTCATCAAGTTCACAAATAGCAGGTTTAACAGCGATGTTAGCCTTAATGCTATTGCATTTCTCCGGTTCTGTGCTTTCAAACTTGCTGAGGGAGGACTTGTTTGCACTGGTAAGAGGTCGGATGATGGTTCATCTGTTTCTATTGTAAAAAAAGATGATTCAGATGTGCAAAGTTTCACTGATGTTGATGATCCTGGATCATATTGGGGCCCTCTGCTAACAGGTAACCAGTTAATTTAGTTCCTTGCAAATCCTCTAACCTTGTTACATTGTTATGCAATATGGAAGGCATTATAGGCTATTTGTATGATAAAATCCTTAGCAATCAAAACTAAGCTGATTATATGGTTCACATCATTTTTTGATTGATGGGTAGCGTACCCTTATAGCTAGTAGTTCAACATGTTGTCACACTTTCAGTCCAATGTCAGAGAATGGAGATACCCATTTTTGCTGTTTAAATCATTGCACAGGATCTATTTTCCAATTGTTAATTCATTAAACTACTCCGAGTTCAGGTTAGACTCTTGTTTACCATGTTAAATGCCAAAAACAATTCTCTACCTGCTTTGTCTAAACCGTTATCTCTGAAAGCAAACATGATTGCCTATCAACCTTACTTTTTGACATTGCAGAAAAGAAGTGCCTTTGGTTTTGAAGTTAGAGAATTTTGTTATGTTTCAGGTTTATCAAAGCTAACATCTGATTCAAGATTAGCCATCCGAAAGAGTTCGTTGGAAGTGCTTTTCAACATCCTGAATGATCATGGTCATCTTTTCTCACAAACATTCTGGCTTGGTGTTTTCAGTTCTGTTGTTCTCCCCATATTTGATGGTGTGTGTGAGAAGAGAGACAAGGCTGTAAAAACTGAGCAGGATTCAGCAACTGCTGAATCTCCTCATCGTGATGGAAGTACATGGGACACTGAAACTTCTTCCGTGGCATCTCAGTGTCTAGTAGCTTTATTTATTAGTTTTTATGACGTATTAAGGCCCCAACTATCAGATGTGGTATACATACTTACAGGATACTTAGGAAGTTCAATACAGGGTTCTGCTAGCATTGGGGCTTCCGCGATGTGTCGTTTGACGGGAGAGTTGGGAAGCAGGTTTTCAGAAGATGAGTGGCGAGAAATATTTCTATCTTTAAAAGAGGCAGCCACTTCAACTTTGCCTGGGTTTACGAAGCTTTTGAGAACCATGGATGACATCAAGGTGCCTCACAATTCTCAATCCTATTCGAATTCTGAAACAAGTTCTGATCATGGATTAACCAATGATGATCTTGAGGATGATAACCTCCAAGCCGTGGCTTATGTGGTTTCGAGAATGAAAAGTCATATTTCCATCCAGCAACTCATTTTACAGGTTCTCCCGCTACCCACTATTTTCATGCATGCTAATAACAATTCCTTAAAATTCTGTAGAAACTCATGACATGTAATCATATTTGTTTGGGTTTTCGTCATTTCAGGTTGTAACTGATATGTACAAAACGCACATGCAAATCTTGTCAGCTGCAAATATCAATATCGTTGTTGAGATATTTTCTTCCATTTCATCACATGCTCTGCAACTCAACTCCGAGACAACAATGCAGCAGAAAATACAGATAGCGTGCTCAATCTTGGAACTCGCTGAACCTCCCATGCTCGACTTTGAGAACGAGGCATATCAAAATTACCTGAATTTCCTCCAAGATTTAGTCGAAAATAATCCTTGCATTTCCAAAGAGATGAATCTAGAATCACTACTTGTAGCAGTGTGTGAAAAGATATTGCAAATATACCTCAACTGTACCACCGAGAACCAGAGTGTGCGGGTGACCCATTGGATTCTTCCATTAGGTTTTGCGAAGAAGGAAGAATTGGCAGCTAGAAGTCCATTACTTGTGTCAGCACTGAAGGCATTGAGTGGTTTGGAGAGGGATTCCTTTGGGAAATACATATCGGATTTGTTTCATCTGTTGGTAGATCTTGTCCGGAGTGAGCATAGCTCAGGCGAAGTTCAACGCGTTCTCAGCATCATGTTCCAGTCATGTATAGGTGCGATAATCATGAAATGATTTAATCAGGATATATTACGTTTAGATGTCATATTATTATGTCACAGTTTTGATCATATAGTTGGCTTGATGATATGCCATAAATATAATATAGCCTTCTCTGAGTTTTTCTTTCTAAAAAAGGAGTGTACATGTTAATGAACATCTTGATGATATGAATTGAAGTTTTCTTCACTTACTGACATGTTGGATGCATATGATCCATACTTTTGGAGTTCAAAATATAGTGGCAAAAAAAAAACACTTTTTCTATTCAATAAAACTATGGGGTAAAGGAGCAAAAAAAATGTTTAACCAATTTTTTTGTTTATTTCCTTTATTAACAATGAACAAAAACAAGTAACCATTTACAATTGGTGGTAATGTTAAAAAAAGCTCTTATTATTAATTGTCTAGAAGAAAGCTTTTTCTTATCCTTTTAAATCAGATAATACTATGTTATTTCTTATGCTTATATTGGTTTTATTTATTTTATTTGTCGAAATTACAACAATTCTTTCGAATCAAGAAGGAATACATTTGAAGGTACTGTCCAAATCATTAACTCCATCTATAAATCTTTTACATTTGAAGGAATACTATGTTATTATTGGATGTCACTTAAAAGATGCCATTATAATCTTCACCCTTTTGTTTGAATTTTAACCCTTTTTACGAATCCAATATTTACATTTACAATGAAACATAATTTGTTGTGCCTACGGTATTTTGAAGGCTCAAATAAAAAATCAACCCTTAAATTATGTATTTTGTTTGTTTTTGTCCCTTAAAGTATTTTTTTGGTTAGAATAAGTCCTTAAACTCTCTTTTTTGTCACTTTAAGTCCCTAAATTATTTTTTAGTCAAAATAAGTATCTAAATTGTGTCATTTTTTCTTTTGGTCCCTAAACTATCCGTTGGTAAAAAAATCTTTGTGGTCGGAATAATTTTTTTGACTTAGGTAACTACCTGACTTAAAGTGACTAAAATAATAATTTTAAAATTTATTTTGACCAAACAATAATTTAAAAACTAAAAACAAATAAAATATATAATTTATGGGTTGATTTTTCATTTAAGCCTATTTTAAACTATAACTCTTCTACTGCTGAGGTGTAAAGGTTATAATAATAATTTATCATGTTTGAGAAAGATAAAAAAAAGGTGGGGCCAAGAATCTGATACCTACATTGTTTCATTGTTTGTATAATCAAAACACTTCAAAAAAAAAAAAAACATCTTCCAATCTTTTTCTCATTGGTCTCATCAAGACACGTTGACAGCTTTGACTAATGTTTTCTCTTCTGATATATTATTAATACTCGTATTCTTTCTGCCTGCTTAGCTTCTTACAAGACAAACTTTTGCTTTTGCCCCCTTCATCTAAACAGTGAGAAGATAATAAAAAAAAACCTAACCCTACTCCCTATATTCTAAAAAATACACTATACCTTATATTTTATAAATTCTAATTATAAATTTTAATTTATAATCATAAATTTAATTTTGAGCGTGGGAACATAAATAAAAAATTGAAAAGGATCATAAGATTTCTATCCGTATAATAGAGGGTTTTTCAGGTTTATTAGAACCCAGAAGAATTCCTAATTGCTTTCGTGATTCTCTATTTACCATCATATTAACTTTGTTTGAGGTCTTTCTTAATTTTAATAAATCAGACCTTGTATTAATGATTCTATATTTTTAAAGTTTAATTTAGTGAATTAATCTGAACCGTCTCATAAATTTCAATCCAATTTGTTTCAAATATAATTTCTTGCTTCATCCCTATGTGCTCCGTTCTATGCATTTATCATTCTAACCTCGTACATATATAACTATAAGAAATGTAGAAATGTGTTATTAAAGACATTATTTTATGTTTTATATCTATTGTAGTAAAAATTAGGGTTTTGGCAATCTTTCTGCCGTTAATTTTTTATCTTTATTTGGTCGACGATGACACTAACTTTAATGTTAGTTGTTGACCGTCGGTAATTTTTATTTTATTTTATTATATCTCATCTTCTTCTTCTTTTAGTTTTAAACAAAAATAATTCTATTTTGTGGCACGTTTTCTTCTATCTTTTGTCACGTTTTTTATCTTCATTATCGGTTATTTGACTGTTTTTTTTCTTCATTTTATTGTTTTTTAAATGTTGGATATGGTGTAACCTCGATTGATCAATATGTCACTTATTTAGTTATCATATTGATTTTCTATACTTTGGACCTTCGCGATGGATTTGATGCAATTTACAAACCGGGGGCCTAATTAGGCGCGTTTTTCGACGAGGAGTTAAATTAATTTTTTAGGTTAAACTCGGGACAAATATACTCTTTTTAGCCTATATTTTATATTCAGACAATTGTAAAATATGTTTTATTTTTATAAATATTGTTTTTTTAAAAGAGTTGCACTTATATTTATTTCTTTACCTTTAAAAGAATTGATTATAGAACCTATATAAACTATAAAGCGATAATTGATTTTGCAATATCCGACCATGTATTGTTTCATCGTCATTTCTAATTTAACCGGTGGTTTTTCATAAATTAAATCGTAATTGTTGCTAATCTCAAAGTCTTAATAATTAAATTGATATTGATGTTCCATTGTCAATGATTTGAACCTCGCCCCTCCTTTAATAATAACAATAATAATAACAATAATAATAATAAATATTATTTTTTGATGTGTAAATAATCTTAATTAAATTTATTATTATTTTTATTTAAAATTAAATTAATTAAATGTATAAATATAAAAAATTAAATATATTATTGTACAAATTTTGTAATTATCACGTCATTTACTTAGACCCGAAACTCGAGACCTGAATTGATTTACCCGACCCGAAACCCGATATAGACCCGAATATTATGGTCTAAACATGACCCGAGTCCGAACCAAAACTGACCCGAATTTAGTTAAACCGAAATTCTATATGAATCGAAATTAACTGAAACCTAAAATAATTGAAACCGAAAGCAACCCGAACCAAAAGTAACCAGAACCGAAAGCAACCTAAATTTAATTTCCTCAAATATATATGTTTTATTCTTATTTTGTGTTATATTACTAATTAATAACTATATTTAGTAACAGTGTAATATCATTTTTCTCATTTAATAGGTCATATTCATATATTGACTCAATTTGAAAGCTGACCGACCCGGAAAGTAACCGACCTGGCATTGACCCGACCCAAAAAGTCAACCGATACGATATTGACCCGACCCAAGTAGCAATCGACCCGACCCGAATAGTCAACCGATTCGATATTGACCCGACCCAAAAATCAGCTGACCCGATCTGAAATAACATAGACTCGAACTAAATATGAATCATAGCCGAACTGACCTGAATCGAATTTAAACCGAAAGTAACCCGAACCGAAAGTCAACCCGATCCGAATTAGCCGTTTACCACCTCTGCATTCACTCAATGAAAATCCTGATAGTTGAGGTCATATCCACGGAACAATGCTTCCTTTATTCTCTTTGAAGAGCATACCATCAAAATCAAAAGGAATCATTACTATAATTATAAACTTCTCCATTGACCCTTCTCTCAATTCATTCAAGATTCATGCACTCCAGAAATGAATGAAGAAATCATCATCAACTTATACTTGTCTTTATCACTTTTATAATAATATCTTATTTAAAACCTTAAATATTTAGGTTCGAACTTTAAATTAAATCCGAATTCCGAACTACACGTACTTATATTCTCAACCAGTAGAACTTAAGCAAAGTATCTACCTGTAAGAATGTTCAACTCATCCCCCGCCTTCTTTTTAGCTGTCCAATGACACAAATCAAATTAGCATGTACCTCCCAATGTATATATATAACCAATCCATGTCCTCATTGAAGTGAAGCAATCAAAAAAATCCAATGAAGATCGACGAAGGAATCTCAAACCCCTTCCATGCACGCCACAAACTTAAGCTTGAATACACGGAGATACCATTCAACTGCGATGGCTGTAAGGAAGCCGGCATCG
This sequence comes from Hibiscus trionum, assembly GCA_030270665.1. Taxonomy (NCBI): domain Eukaryota; kingdom Viridiplantae; phylum Streptophyta; class Magnoliopsida; order Malvales; family Malvaceae; genus Hibiscus; species Hibiscus trionum. The sequence goes on from BSYR01000016.1 coordinate 7,962,926, forward strand.
GCCTCAAATACAGTTGCCGGCAATGCGAATTCGACCTACACAAGGCCTGCGGGAAGCCATCTCCAACCATCACTCATCCATTTTATAAAAAATGTGAGTTCCAATTATACTATAGACCCCCAGGGGAACATACGAGGATATGTGACTCGTGCCGAAACGACGTTCTAGGCTTCGTCTACCACTGCAGGCTATGTGATTTCGACCTTCATCCTTGTTGTGCAAACCTCCCCCAAGTCTTGGATGATGGAGAACATAATCTTTACTTGTGCCTCAAGGTATCGGGCTCGTGCCATCACTGCGGCGGCAAAGGGGCTGGCTGGTCTTACAGGTCCCAATGCAAGAGTTATAATCTTCATGTGTCGTGTGTTAAGGAGCTGCTGGTTGAGAGTTGGCAAGCCATGTATTTCAATGCTGATAAGAACAAGGTTAGAGAGTTGCAGACCAGGATCCCGACATTGAATGGGACACTGCGAAACCGTAATGGGGGAAGAGGGAGAAAGGCAAAGAAATATTGTGGGATGGCCGGTGGGGCTGTTCGTCTTATTGTCTCCGCCATTCTTGGTGACCCTACAGCTATAATTGGTGCTGTGGTGGCTGGTCTTATGTCTAAATAATACAACTCTGAACTCTAGAGGAGTAAATTGACAGTATGCTTACTGAGTTGCTTTGTTTTACATGTCTAAGATTGTTTCGGGTTAAGGGTCCTATTGCTTCAAAAAATGTCATAAAAACTTAGGTTGAGCGCATTGGGATATGAATATGTACTAGGAGTGTGTTAAATTTTTGTTTTTATTTTTTTAATATATTTGAGGAATCATAGTTTTATAACTATACTGTATCTTGTCTGACAGTAATATTGAACAAAAAATACTTCAAAAAATCCGCAACGACCTCCCCGGAGATTCGGGGATCGGGAAAGCGGTGAAGTATGCAGGTTTTGTTCGCTCTCAAGTCAGTCCATGGTCGGAAGGGTCAGGCAGATGAGAAGATTACAAGGGGAAAGGTAAGGATTTTGAGTGCTGTAAAATGATGAAGTGGGGTGGTAGAGAAGCTCTTATATATGATCAATTTCGATTTTGCTTGGTCAGTTAAGAAAGATGTACTGCTTGTTGTATGGTTCGGTCGCTTGTCCCTTTAATTTCAGACGGCGGTCCTCCTCAACTTTTCTAAAAAGCTTAATACTCAAAAAAAATATTTTTTTTTCTTTACAGTTTGATGTACACTTTTGTGCCTGACGTTTTATTCTGTAACTCAAATCATGTTTTTCCATCAACAGCCGTTAAAATTTTTCGTTGCCCAATGAAAACACGACATATGACCTGTTTTATTTATTTAATTAATTTTTGAATTTCTTTAAAAATATAAACTTCTTAACCACCAAGATTTAGTTTCGTTCAATCAAACCCTTGAATCACATCTCCTTTAGCGTCCAGCATCCTCACACGTCGACGGTTCACCACTCAAGTGTCGTGTACCTCACCGTTCAACATCCCTTATCTTTTAGTTGTCGATTAGAAGCCCAACCAGTCTCTTTTTCTTCATTATTGGATGTTCGTCGACGGAGCAATCGACGGTTCATTCGCCGATTTTTTACGACCATATGATGGGGTTTTCAGTCGTGGGGGCGACGAAAGCAAGGGTAGCCGGTGTTGAATCGGTGGTGGAAGGGAGGAATTTAAGGTTTGAGTTTGGGGGTTTTAGAGAAATTAAAGATTTTGGTTTTTTTTTTTATAAAATTAAAGAATTTTTAATTTATAAAAAAATAAAAATTAAAGAAAATACCAGAAATATGTAGTGTGTCGTGTTTTTATTAGATAACCAAAAAAAATTTAACGTCTGTCACAGAAAAACTTAATTTGAGTTACGGAATGAAACGTTAGGCACCAAAATGGCCTGAAAAAAACGTTAAGCACTAAACTAAAAAAAATGTATAGATTGGGCACATTTTTTACTGTTAAGCCTTCTGAAAATTATCTCTTTATAACGTGTCGATTCAGCGTTACAATGACAATGATTTTTGGGTAAACTACATCCATGACGCCCAACTATAAGTCTGATTTTATTTTGACTACTGATTTTTTTATTTTTATCAATTAAACCGTTCAACTATTTAAATAATATCAATTAAGTCACTTGTCGTTAAAATTTAAGGGATGAGTGACATGCCAATTAATGAGAATGGTTTTAATTTTAATTTAATTTAATAAATGTAATCACGTAATCAAATAATGACGTGTGTAATTATTTAACCGAAGGATTTTAGATTAACTGATTAGGAGACAATATATGAAATGTAGAATGACATTGGGGGCTCAAACCCAGCCTTCAGAGGCTGAGCCAAATGTCCCTAGTTTCCAACATTTAAACCATGTGATAAACGTGAAATTTATATATTGTTCTTTAATTCCAGAAAGAAATGTCCCTCTTGATTTAATATTTGCATTAGTTCATGGCTTTGTTGGATAATTTTGGCGGTTTGCTTTTTACCATCCTCTTGAATAATGTTGGAAGTAGTGACAACCTTCGGAGTCTGTTTGCGTGTCTGTCGCGTGATTTAAGTGCTACGAAATTAGTATAAATATACACCGTATATGTCATAATTAATAGTATAGATTAAGATAAAATATACAAATAGTTATTAAACTATCTCTAAAAATATAAAATGATCACTGAATCAATATTTACACATTCAATCAATTTAGACATCAATAATGAGGATTAAATTAAGAATAAATTGATTGAATATGTCATATGGAGGATTAAATGTTCTATTATTCAAATTTCTGTAACTTTCATGTCTGCCAATTAACGACAGTTAACAGCTCAGTGACCATTTTGTAATAAAAACTAAAATTTAATGCCCATTATGCAACTTTTGAAAGTTTGATGACTATTTTGTATTTTTGAGATGGTTTAGTGACCATTTGTGTACTCTACCTGATAGATTAAGATCGTCTCACCATGGATTGGTGAAACTCTACATTTAGTTGTTGGTCCTGGTTTAGAAAAACTAGAAAAGGCGCAGCGAAAGTTTTTAAATTTTTTTTCTTCTTTAAAATGGATCAAACGTGTTATCTAATACAATAAATTATCTAACAACTTCACGTTGGATTTTAAGGCCTAACAACTAATATCCTATTTTAGGCTTAAATTTAATTACAAATAATCAATAAAACAATTAAAAATTCGAAATCATTTAAATTTTTTTGTATTGATCTTGTATTATGTTTTCTGCATGTGTGGTCTTCGTTAAAATTGACGTACCTTGAGTTCTCGATGTTTCGATTGATGTGTTTCAAGATGCGTTGGAAAAGTAACTGAATAACAGTAAATCCACAAGGAAACAACTCGGTCTAAAAATATCCGGATGACTTTCCAAACTTCACAAACAGCTTCAGTTGTTTGTCCAAGATTAATTTCACTTCTCCTATGCATGTATCATTCTTCATGGCAACTTGCAATCTTTTGCTTATGAATCCTTGGACGGTAGGTTTCAACTTGTCCTCGATCATCTTGTACTTGGCTTGAGTGATTAGGTCAAGTGAAAAAGTTATCCTATTTCGTCCCTGTAATTACCTTGTGGTTCTTGCATCAATTAATTTTCTTGCCGAGCGACCATGGATAGGCAAAGTTTGCAAACTGTTTTTTATCAGAAGTTTGCAGACTAAATTTCTCATTAAGTAACTGAAACTATCTGAAAACTTGTGTATGATCTTACCTAGTTGCAGACAACATAGATACGAATCACATCAGAGTTACTTCAAAGGATAGGTTTCAAGGGAGAAAAATGAATTGCAGAGATACCTATAAACATTTAATAGGATGAAGGACATATAAAATAATTTATTTATTAAAGGTTTCACCGGTTGCTTCAACATTTCTGCAATTGCATCCAGTTTTGTAGAGTTAGAGAAAGCTGCATATAAAAGGAAAACCACTGGCAATGGCAATCAATAATATCTCCAACTTACAATCATGATTGAACGCCAAAAGCTACAATCCTATAGAGAAAATGTAATGTCTCAGAACTAGAGTGGAAAATGTAGAGAGATACGATGAAACGAATGGAACAAAGTATTGCAAAAGAACCCATGATCTTCTGCAAAATTTATTAGAGGAAGCAAAACAAATGCAGTGCTCAAAATGTAGATAGCATTGATCTTGATGTTCAAGAAAAAACCGCTCCCTACAACGAGTATGTCTTCACACATTTTAGTTGTCTGTTGAAGGTGTAAACTTTTCCAGCTGATATCTTTGCTGTTATTGTAGTTCCTCTGTAATGTATTCTTTTGATAGAATTCTGTTCCATCGACCAAAGCCCAAACTCCTCGAGATCTCCTTTTTGCCAGCCTATGTTGACTGTCATCCCACCACGTGCTTTCAACCCTTTCACAACACCGTACTCCCATTTATCCCGGGGTAGAGCGGGGAGTAAGTAAAGATCTTTCATGGTGCTTTGAACAAGCATTTCTGCAACTGCTGCTGAAAAACTGGTGTAAAGTTGTAAATTAGATACTAGACAAGTACTAAACTTCTGTTATTTCCAAAACACCAACAGTCACAAATTTCAATTAAGTTTTAATTTAGTTTTGAAAAGGATTTATAACTCAAATGGATTCTAAATTCTAAAAGGCTCGCCAAGTTTGCAATTAACTCTCAACCTATGTTTCTTTTAACTCTTCATTTTCTTCATGTATCTGTATTTAAACTTGTGTCCAATGTATATCTCGACATGAGTAGGAGGAATGGTCCTCGAATGACCCTTAAAGCATATGGCAATCTTGAAAAAAGAAAAGGAACATACCCTGTCAAACGAAACTAACACCACCAAATTCAAGTAACATAGCTCTCAACAGCTTTAAATAGCCAAATCCCGGTGTCTTAAAAGTTGCATCTAATTACATTAACTTATTCCCTCTCTATGTCAGTTAATTTCACTTCAAGAACAACTTCCGGAAAGGACACAGCCCATTCCATCACAAATTTTACTTTTGAAGCATGAACTAATCCAAGGCAAGTTGAAATGACAATTAACACAAAATCTCAGAAACATACAGAAAAATGCTGCTTACCCAAAATTGGCATCAATTTGGAAAGGAGGATGTGCAGTGAACAAGTTGCTGTAGAGTCCTCCCTCAAAGTCAGCTTCATGCGTAGGATCCACCAAACTTATTAAATGCTTAACCATGCGATAAGCATGCTCACTATTGTGAAGACGAGCCCACAAAGCAGCTTTCCATGTTGTTGACCATCCTGGACCTTCCTCCCCTGTTTCATACTATTGTAAGCATATTTCTTAAAATATATTAATAGTAAAGTTGAAAACAATATAAGTCTCGTCTAGTCACTGGCTCTAACTTCTGCATCAATCATCAAGGCTCTTATTATACCTATGCAACAGTTTGCATAAATTAATGGTTCTAGAATCCATCAATCCGATGTTATTGAAGTTCTGAAGACAATGTGCTTTAAACAAATATACTGTAGGAAGCTTCAGGGAATATGCGTTTTGCACACAGCCTACCGATTCAAGTATTGCCTAAAATGTCTTTGCATTTCAAAGTTCTAGTAAAATACTAAAATTATACTGTTCAAATGTCAAATTTATGTTACTTATTTCTTTGTAAAGATATACATGTTCACCGTGAAGTCATTCTTACAGACATACCTCTTTTAAGGAGGGTATAATCAGCAGCTTTAGAAAGGTCTGGAGTCTTTTCGGCAGTAATCATGTGCCCAGGAAACAGGCCAAAAAGGTGTGATACATGTCGGTGATGCACATCTGGGTCCTGAAAATCTAATGCCTGCTCGAAAAGCAAGGAATGTTTTCATCTACCTTGTTGAACACAAACAAGGTACAAAGATCAGGATCCAGATGTTGACATACCCATTCCATAATGGAACCATCTCTAGCAATTTTTGTTGGTGGCAACTTTGTCTGAGCATCACGGACTTTTCCAATGAGAGCATCATCCTTTCTTCCCAGAATCTGCCTTTTAAGAAACTAATTAGCATATAAAGGTATTGAGAATATTACACAGAACACTTGGTCTGTTTTAAGTAGCACAAGATAAAAAACTTCACCTCAGCTGCAGAAACAATTTCAGAGAACACTTCTGTTATGATTGCAATGTCCATGGTCGATGAGTAGCTTACACTAGCAGGCTTGCCGTCAGGAGCAACAAACATATGCTCAGGAGAAGTTGATGGGTTGGTTTCGAGATATCCTCCAGGGCCCTTAATCAACCAGTCCAGAAGAAATGATGTACATCCTTCTAACAAAGGGTATACCCTTTTTAGAAAATCCTAATTACGCAAGAAAAATTAGAAATTGTTTTAGCTGACAAGAGAAAAAAATATTTATGAAAGCTATTATGAGGCACTTCAACAAACTATTTTTGTATGACGTCTTTAAAGAAGAGTTTGCAGCGAAGTCGAATAAAAGGAACTCGGGTGTAAAACAAAAAATTAGAAGGCAAAACAATTAAAAACACAGGATCTTACTTTATCCATTGTATAGGTGAAATGCTCCCATAAATGAGTGCAGAGCCATGCTCCCCCCATTGGCCATAGAGCCCATACAGCCTCACCTCGATCCGGTGATGTTTTCGCCCATATGTCAGTCACCTGATGAGCAACCCAACCACTTGCTTCGTAATTCACCTGCAACATTCAATGACCAAATAAGGAAGTTCACACTTGGACAATACAGGAAAGACATAAGATGCATAAAACCAAAAAAATAAAAGGAAAATCATTCATGGACAACAAACAGATAGTATGGAACTATGGATGGCAGGCTTGACAGAAGATAAATTTTATGTAAAACTAAGGCGAAGAAATAACAAGATAATTTTCTTCAGAAGTTATCACCAACAAACTTAAAAGAGAATCCTGTATCCAAAAAAGCATCCCTGAAACTATATTTTAGATGCAACACATCGACCTGTAGAAGAGAAAAATAACAAAAGAAACTTACTTTTGCAGTTTTACTCCCATTGATTGACAGACTGGAAATATAATCGAACAAAGGTTCCTGGCACTCTTTAAGGTTGCAAGGAAGGGATGGCCAATAGTTCATTTGCAGATTAATATTGAGATGAGGAGCACAACTGAAAAAAAAAAGAAAAGAAAACATCATCAAATCAAGACATAGGCTTATCACCGTGAAATTTAAGTTTTTTTAGTTGGTAAAAACTTTTTTTTAAGATACCATAATGGCATAAGCAATAGCTGTGGCAGATTTGTTCCACTCATATACAAAATATAGCAAGGGGATGAGAAATTGCTTGTCTAGCACATTTAAACAGGTAGGGAGAAATTGCAAAGCAGAAAAAGAAAATTTGAATTTACTGAAAGTACAAGGGGAAGAACCAAGAAGGTGTGCTTAAGAGAGTTGAAAACATACTCCCATGCTGGCTCAATATCCTTGTTCCAAATGCCCTGCAGGTTTGACACCTGAGTTCCTGGTCGTGAAGAAGAAATAAGCAAATACCGACCATATTGAAACAAGAGCTCCACAAAGGAAGGATCTTCATCTGTTTGAAAAGATTTCACCCGCTCAGCAGTTGAAACTGCAACATCTCCGCTTTTACTGAAATCTGAATTTTTTGTAGAAGATTTAACTTTATTCATCTCCAAAGAGCCATCTCGTAAGTTGCTCTTCGAACTTTTTGAAAGCTGCAGAGAGACACGATGGAAAAGATTCTGATAATCATCCAAGTGGCGGGCATAAAGATCAGAATATGACAAGGTTTTTATAGACTTCAACGCATTGGAAGACTCTGAAGTGGGATCCTTTCTAGAATCTGAGGGCTTGGTGAATGGACCATCAAATGAAGATGAAGCTGCCAGAAGCAAAACAGCCCAATCTGAACCTTGAACCTTCAACTTCTTATCATCTAAAACATGTACAACACCTCCTTCACTAATTTGTAAATCAAGAACAGCAGCAAACTGGATTCCCTTCGGATTATCATTTGCACTAGCTTTTGGTTGGACTCTTTTACCAGGACAACTTCCTTGCATTAGAAGCTGATTTCGCCCATTTGCTTGTGAATGATGGTGTAACTTGCTGTCTAGAGAAACTGTAAATGAAAGAGACCCCGGTTTGCTTCCAGAAATCTTTGTTACTATAACCTGATCAGGATTTGAAGCAAAATGTTCCCTTGTAAATTCAACATCGCCAACAGAATATTTCACCCTTGCTGTTGCAGTTTCCAAGTCAAGCTCTCTGCTATATGAGCCTTCCGTATACTTCATATGTGAAGCATCAAACTCTAGCTTTAAATCCCCCAGCAGCTGGTAAACCTTCATCATTACAAAAAGATCACTAGAATATAGAGCTTAAACCAGAACTTGATGAGTTACACAAGGTAAGAATTCATTGAAATTGAAGTCAAAGCACAAAAGTTTCCTATAAGTAGAAGCTATTAGGAAAGAAGAATACAGAAAGTAATTAAACATCGGTGACAAACTGAACACAGATCACGCAAAGGTGCAATTAAATTAGATCATTCACTGCTTTGTCAACCAACAACAGCAAAATTGAGCACATCTAAAACATGCATAAATTATGCAACAAATATTTTTGTAGTCCCTCTTCCATCATATCTCCTCAGCATAAGCATATTGTGGTAGTAACATGTTCAGGTCATAAAACAAATGCAATAGTTTGAAAGAACAGTTTAGAACAGCTTTCTAGTAACTAAACTTCAAATGTCACCTGAGAATATGGTTTTCAAAAGGAAATAGTAAGATCTAAAAACCCAGAACTCTTGCATTTGCATACATGATGAAAAGAAAAGTTATGCAAGGGAAAAAACAGATAACATACATCAGAAGGTTGACCTGACAACTTGACCGCTGCTTTTGTAGCCTCGGCATAATCACCATTGTCAACAAGCTTCCTAACCTCCGAAAGGGCGGCCGGAGCTTCCGGATTCGTGTAATCCGCTGGAACCCCAGTCCACAAAGTGTCCTCTACAAAGTAATTCAAACAGCATTAGCTAATTAAGTTTTCCTTTATGCACATTACGAAACATCACCTAATTCACATCACTGCATATAAAATCAAAGTTAAAATATCCTTAAGGAAATGCGTAATATTAAAAAAGATCTTTTTACCCTAAATAAAGAAGTATGTAAGGGATAAGTGATAAGGGCCAAGGGGTGCTCTTGGAATGTAATTACCATTGAGCTGAAGAGTTTCCGTTGCAATGCCGCCCCACACCATAGCGCCAAGGCGACCATTTCCGATGGGAATTGCATCGGTCCAGTGCAAGGCAGGGCCGGTGAAAGTAAGTTTCAAAGGGGTGGAAGTGTCGGCAAGGTCCATAGAGGTGGGGTTCCAAAAGTCCTTCTCCGCGGGTTTCCGCACCAAAACCCACTCTCCATCTTCCATTTCCAGGAAATGAAGCAATAATGGTGAAAAGGGTAGGAGAAGAAAGAAAATAAAAGTGGGAAATTAGAGAGAGTAGTTCAGTTGAGTTCAGAGGAATACAAAGACAGGGAAAGAGCGAGGTGAGAGTGTGTGGCAGGTAACAATGGTAAATGCAGTAGCAGAGACGAGGGACCCGCGTTTCAAGACAACGATTTATTATTATTAGCATGGTGCACGCGGCGCTATGCTTGTTTTCCTTACAATCTGACAGTTGATCACGAGAAAAACTAGAAAGATTGTCTTTTTTTACTGCTCTACTACGCATACTCTCTCTCCCCTACTACTTCCTTTAACGGGAAGAAATAAAAAAAAAATTGTAAATGCATTAGATTAAATGTGTAATTATACAAATTATTTTTATTTTGGTGATCAAAATAAGAGTGAAGTAATAGTTAAGGACTGTTTAAGTAATTTATTATTTTTTATTATCTCATATCAGCCTCCCGTTAACATTTAACGGCAACAAATGGCTGAGTGACCAAAAGTTTAGGCCTTAAAAATATAAGTGACTTTACTGGTCGTTTTTCAGAATTAGTGACCAACTCTGTACTAAGGGAAACATAATTGATCATCCCAATAATTAACCCTTTATTTATTTTTTCCGTCACCAAACTAATTTTTCGTTAGAAACATCTCTAATATTATATTTTTTTTATTGTTTTACATATTTTTAGATCGTTAGATTAGGGAAATTGATAATTGTGTAAGTGGAAGAACTTAGCCACTATGCTAAATCATAAACATAATAATTTTTAACTACAGCTTAATTTTAACTACAACCCCCCCCCCCCAAATAAATATATATTCGAATATCATTAGAATATTTTTATCAACTTTTATTTCAATTCAGAATTAACGTTTATTGTTTTTACTTTTTATAAGTGAAAGTATATGTTAAACAATAAGATTTAAAATACTTTAATTTTGTTTAGTTAATATTATTTTATAATATATAGATACAAACAAATAGTTATTATGTATTTTTTATTTAAATGTATTTGTTATCAATTAATTTATTTCCCCACAAAAATTTGAGTAAATTTATGAGAAGAAGTAATATTCAATTAAAAATTAAAGTGGATAAAAATATTTAAATGATATTTGAAATAAAATATTATCCTAAAAAGAGATAAGAATATTATCTCAATTGAAAGAAATAATAAAGTTATTCTAATTTAGAAAAATAAAATAAAGTTCAAATGTAAAAACACCTTAATTAAAAACATATAGATCCTATTTGAAAAGTCATTGCAAGTCAACTAATGTTATAGCCTTTAAAAATAATTTCAATTTCTTGTTTAAAATGATTAATTTTATCCCTCCTATTCTCGCAAGTCAACTAATGTTATAGTCTTTAAAGATATCAGTACCTTTAGATCTCCAAACATTCGTTGATGCCTCTTTAAATCATTGTTACGCACGATGTAAGGCGAAAATGTGTCTAGCTAATACTATTGACTAAACATATCAAGAAGATATGTGATTTAATTACACAAGATAAGATGCAAGCTATCATGTACAAGGATAATGTAGAATGTTCAACTTAATCTAAATATGGATACATCAAAGGTGATAAAACGAAATATATTTCTCTAAAATTTCGTCCCTCGCGGTTTTCATAAGAATAATATTTGACGAATCCTTTCATACAGTAATTTGAAAGATCTGTTCATCAGTGCATAGTCTACTTCAACATTGGAATATTGTATTCGATATTAAATTTGTAGAACTAATGTTTTGATATAATAATTGAAAAATGTTTTGGACTGATTTAAAAGAATTCAAAACTATTTCCAAAGTCCAAATAACTTGAAACTATGTTTAGGGGATGTTTTTAAAGGTTTTTACATGTTTTCAAAGCCAAACTAAACAAAACCATCCAGGTGTATCGAAACACCTTTAGGCGTTTCGATACGAGGTCTTCCAGTGTCAAAACGTTTCGATACGGGTTTCGAAACGAGATTTTCTGGATGTGTATTTTTGCCCAGCGTTTCGATATGGGCTATGCCGTTTCGATACGCCTACGTGGCATCGACCACAACGATCATAAACCCCAACGGCTATTTCCCAACTAACATTTAAATGCAGATCGTTTCGATACGGTGAAAGGCGTTTCGATACGGGTGTTTCGAAACGGCCAAGAGTGTTTCGATACGGGGGTTGCAACAGCTCTTTCTACTTTAGGAGCGTATCGAAACGGGTTCGAGCGTTTCGATACGGTTAGCAGTAGAACAACATTTATGGTGGGAAATTATGTCTCAAACGGCTCCAATTCAACCCCAACGGCTAGTAACGGCTACAAACTCATTAAGGAGTATAAAAGGGACCTCCAAGCATCAAGTAATGGTTAATGCTTCAATTGTCAATCAACAAATGATCAAGAAATTGTCTTAGAGCTAAATTGTCATTTCTTTGTATAGACAAACACTAGTGAGCCAAAATTGTGAAATTTGCTCAAGTGTTTTAGGTTTTGGGTGAGAGCTTATTTGTGCAAACAATCACCTATTATAGGGATTTAAGTTTGCTTATATTTTCTCTTTGTAAAGAGGGTTTGATCAAGGCTTTGGGTAGAAAGCTTGATCGGTGTATAAGAGTTTCCTCCTAAGCCTAGAAAAGGGGACGAATCAATAGTGAATTGATTGGAAATCCTTAGTGGGAAGCTAAGGTAGTGGATGTAGACCTTGGTTAGAAGGTTGAACCACTATAAATCTTTGTGTCTCTATTCTTTTTAGCTTCCACAACCCTTACACCCAAATTTCCACCTCTCCACCACTTGGTGAGCAAGATCAGTTGAAGGAATCGAACACCCTAAAACTCAACAATTTGTATCAGAGCTTGGCTCAATCGAAGAGGATTAACATCCTATTGAGAAGATCCGGCAAGCTCGATCATCATTTCACCAGCCGGCTCAAATGGCGCAATCCATCGACAAACCGCCTTTCTTCGACGGAACTCACTATGTCCATTGGAAGACCAAGATGAAGTTTTTCATAAAGTCAAGAGACTACAAACTATGAGACATAGTTGAAGATGGTCCGTTCGTGCCTCAACGAAGCAAAGCGGAGTGGAGTGCCGACGATCGCAAGAAGATTGAGCTAAATTGCAAAGCCCTGCACATCCTCTTTTGTGCATTTGGCCCAACCATCTATGAGAAGATGTCTTCTTGTGAGAGTGATAATGAGGTATGAGACAAGCTTGAAGTCACATACGAAGGAACATATGAAGTTAAGGAGACCAAGATTGGACTCCTCAACTTAGAGTATGAGAACTTCAAGATGGATCCGGAAGAAAACATCGAGAAGATGTTTGATAGGTTCTCCACTATCACCAATGGTCTCAAAGGCTATGGAGAAGTCATCCTGGAGGAGAAGCTTGTCCGAAAGCTCATCTACTCACTTCCCGAGTCTTGGGACTCAAAGAGGACCGCCATCATCGAAGCCAAGAATTTGAAGACCTTGAAGCTTGATGAACTCATGGGGTCACTCCTTACTCATCAAATCATGAAGAAGAACAAAGAAGATGAGAAGAAGATGGAAGAAATTAGAGCTATGGGAGAGAAGAAGATCAAAGGGCTTGGCATCAACACAAATGTCATTGCTCTCAAATCCTCCACTTGTCATCATGTAGATTCTAGTGAGGAGGAAAGTGAAGATGAAGGGATGGCCTATCTCTTCAACAAATTTGCCCGGTTCATGAAGAGCGAAATGGAAAATTCCAAGCATGAATCGAGGAAGAAGATGAAAGAATCCCACAAGTCCAACAAGAGGGGATCATCTTCAAAGCAAGCATATGTGGCCACATGGAGTGATGAAGACTCCACCGATAATGAAGTAGCCCACCTATGCTTGATGGCCCTCAATGAGGGGGAGGTAACTTCTAACTCATCTATTTCAAATTCATATACATTTGATGAGTTGCAAGATGCCTATGATGATTTGCTTTTGGAATTCAATGCATCATTTTCCAAAAACAAAAAGTTGATTTCAAAAATAAAAATTGAGAATGATTTGCTTTCCAAAACAAATCTTGAACTTGAAGCAAAATTGAAAGATTTTGATCAAAAATGTTTTGATTTACAAAATTTGCTTCTTAAAGTTCAAAAAGAAAAGGATTTGATTTCAAATGAACTTCAAAAGAAAAATGATTTAGGAAAATCAAATTTTTATGTAAGACAATCTAGTGCCTCTATATTTGTAACGCCCCGGTTTTGGGCTCGGAAGTTTTGGGCGTTGACCGGTTCGGTCAAAGTGCTGTTCGAATCTAAAAGGGTGAAATTAGGAAAGCCTAGTTCGGGTTGCATTAAAAATATGGAAAAATGTCCTAAAATCATATTTTAATATATACAAGTGAACTGTGAAATCAATTTTGCAAAATGAGGTTTGGAAGGGTGACATTTTGGGTTAGTGACCAAAATGTAATTTTTGAAAACTGTGTGACTGTTTTAAAAAGGATTGAAACTTTGAATCTTTAAGGAGCTATTTACCCAAAGGGGAGTTTCTCCAGATTTTCTAGAATATTAAATGATTTAATAATGGTTTAAAATAAAAGTAAAAAGGAGGGAAAGATATTTTAGTCATTTTTAACTAACTTTCTAAATTTTCCATTTCCCATTTTCTCTCATCTTTTCTCTCAAACCAAACACATTCTCTCCAGATCTTTTCTTCTGATTTTGTCACCTAAGCATCTCTTTTCAATTCTCTTTTGATTGCTAATCATCTCTACTACAAAACCTCACCATTTGCTAAGTGGAATTTTCAAGATTTTTGTTCTAAAAAGGGAGAAACTCAAGTTTGGAGGTAAGAACGTCCTTCTCCTCTGAACTTCAAGTTCTTTACTGAAATTCCCAAGTTCTCAATCCTTGATTTGTGATTTATTAAAGGTTTTGCAATTGTAATCTTGATTTTGGCTTTAAAATGCAAGATTTGCTTGATTTTGGTGAAATTTCGTATGATCTGTTTGGGCAGTGATTTGAGGTGTTAATTTGATGTTAAATGAATGCTAAATTGATTAGAAGTTGAGGTTTAATTAATGCAATCCCGGATAGGTTGAATTTCCTAAGTTTTGCTTGAGTTTTTGGTTGTTTTTGGAGTGATCTTGGTGATCTGTTATACCTGGAGGTATAAGGACGTGTTTGTGATCATTTTGGATGTTAGTTGATGTTTAAAAATGGTTTGAAGTGATGGATCTTGGCTGGGTTAAGTTTTGGAAGTGTTTGGAGGTGATTTCGGTTGTGTTTGGTAGCCGAATTGTGAGTTTTGCTTTGAGCAGCGAGTTTAGTTGTGTTGTTGGTGTTTTTAATGCATGATGATGCATTAATCTTCTGTTGATATGTGTTTGCAATAGGGGAAGTTGATCCGTGAGCATTAGAGGTGTTGTGGAAGGTTTCGGATGCTTGGAAGGCTTGTTGGCTAGCCTTGTTTTGTGTATCGGTGAGTGAAGTTGGGTTTTCGGCTTTAAAACCAAGGTTTGAAGGTTTTGGGAGCTTAGTTTAAGTCTAAACAACTTTGCTAAGCTCAAGAGTAAGTAAATGGATTTTCGCTCTTGGTTTGTGATGTGCATTGGCTTGTTAAACAATTTGTGATTGATGGTTGCTATGCATATGTTTTGCATGTTTAAATTACTGTTTTGAAAGCATATTTTAGCATGGTTTAATGCTGGTTTTGAAAGCCATATTTGAAGGATGCTCAAGGTAAGAGATCCTTGGTTTTGTACATTGAAATTGTGGTTATGATGCATAGTGTTGCATGTTGTTAAATGGCTTTGTATGATGCTTTAAAACAGTGGAATATTGTTGTTAATGATGCCCATTGGTGAGTGATGTTTAAGGTTACAAAGGTGGTTGAAAGTCCTTGTGTAAGCCTTGTTTATTTAAGAACAACATGGTGTTTGAAAGTCCATGGTTGGTTCTTGACTAAAGTTCATGATGATTTTGCATTATGGTTATGCATGTGAATTAAAGGTTAATGTGGTAAGATGGTTATATTGGCTAGTGATGTAAGTGGTTCTTGGTTCGTTGATCGGATATAGTTAGCCGGCTATAGGATTGGGTGCACCGTGAATTAAGTCGCCTTGGAGGTGGAGTGGTTAAGAGTGAACCGGTAAACTCCCTTCAAGTATCCTAACGAGATGGTTAAGGTCATAATGGAGGATGTGATGCCCATTCGAGGACCTTGGTTAAGCAAAGGTTATATGGTGGTTAAAAGTCCATATATGGGAACCTTGTGCTTGTTAAGATCACAATGGAGGTGTAAAGTCCATGTGTGGATCTTGTGTTGGGTGTCCCGGATCTCGTTAGTGATG
The DNA here is from genome assembly GCA_030270665.1 of Hibiscus trionum. NCBI lineage: Eukaryota > Viridiplantae > Streptophyta > Magnoliopsida > Malvales > Malvaceae > Hibiscus > Hibiscus trionum. The sequence goes on from BSYR01000016.1 coordinate 7,978,668, forward strand.
TTATACAACTACCAATCGGTGATGCTAAGGTTGTATGGTGTTTAAAAGTCCATACATGGGAACCTTGTGCATGTTAAGGTTATACGGTGTTTAAAAGTCCATATATGGGAACCTTGTGTAAGCTAAGGTTGTATGGTGTTTAAAAGTCCATACATGGGAACCTTAGGAAAGTTAAGGTTGTATGGTGTTTGAAAGTCCATACATGGGAACCTTGTGAATGTTAAGGTCAAATGGTGTTTAAAAGTCCATTTGGGAGACCTTGGATTGGTAGTGTGTATGGAGCGTGGGGACAACGCTTGTGATCCGCGTATCCGATCGGGTGTTGAGTTGAAAAGTGGTTTTGGTTGGTCACTTGGAAGCCAATATAATGTTCTTGAATATAATGAAGCATGAGATGCTTGAATTGATGCATGGTTGCATGAAAAGTGTAAAATGTATTATGAATGCATGTTAACTTGTTGGTTTGAACATGTGTTGATTATCTATTGAGAGTGTTGCATGTGTGCATGAAATCTCTTTAGTGCATTGGAGTCTTGCTAAGACTTGTTGTAAAGGCATGAGATGCAAATGAGAATGATGTGGTAATATGTTGCATGGTTTAATGCATGTGTTGATTGATTGAGTAAATGGTTTAAAAAGGGTTTCTTAATTTGAAACGGCATTCAAGTATGTGAATGGTATGATGTAAAGTGGAAGTGTTTTCAAAGGATTGATTTTAGCTTTGCATATGGTGTTTATGCATGGAATGGCTAATTTGTTGGTTTTGCAAGTTATGTTTTGAAAAGGTTTACTTGGCTTTCTAAGCTAAGGGTTGATTTCATGTTTGTGCAATGCATGATGTTAAAGCGTGATGTTGAAAAGGGTTTTCAAACATGGCTTTGGTTTATTGAAACGAGTTGCTTTTCAAAGAGGTTTTATGACTCGCTGCATTGATGGTGTTTTGGTTTTGAGCAATCCTCACTAAGCATTACGTGCTTACGCTCCTTTTTGTCCATCAATGCAGATCTTTGAAGTTGGACAGCGAGAAGCAAGGGATTCAAGGAGTACTCCAAGTGAGATGTATGTCTCGGTTAATAGCTATAGTTAATAAAGGCAATGGGGGTAGAATCTCTTATGTTGTTGTTAAAGAAGATTGTATATGTTGGACATGTATGGTTTATGATGTTGAATCATGTGGATTAATGTTGCAACGTTTGAATCTCCCTATGCTTATGTTGGTATGTTATGCTTTTTGTTTTAAAGCATGGTTGAGCCTTGAATGAGTTTAATGTGTTGTTGCACCTAGGGGTGGGTATGTATCTAGTTTTGATGCAATTATGTTCCTCATATGTTGAATGACTTGCTGGTGTGGTTTGGTTGCTTTTGGAGCATGTTTGGTGGGTCAAAGTTGTGTTAAACCAGCAAGGATGCTGCAATCTGGGCAGGGCGTTTCGGAACACGTGTTACCGTTTCGGAACAGGGGCCTGAAAAGGCCAAGGTGTTTCGAAACGAGAGGACCTGTTTCGGAACGGAAGTGCTACTGCCAGTGCCTGTTCCGATACGCGTTGCGGAACGGCCCCGCGTTTCGAAACGGGCTGTCTCCTGTTTCGGAACGGATGACCGTTGGGGGCTGACATTGGTAGTTATATGTTTCAAAATGTTTGCATTTTGGTCCTAAATCTTGTATGTGCAATTGGATGAGTTTGAGATGTCCGTTTGAGCTGAAATTTGGCAGTGAAGCATGAAACTTGATTAATTTTAAGTTGGTAACTTAAAATCTGGTTAAGTCCTTAAAGTTTTCAGAATTTACAGTTTGGTCCCTAAAGTTGTATTTCATGCAATTGGGTCCCTGAATGATCTCTGATGGTTGTGATCTTTGAGTATGATGTTTGTGTGAACACATCTAAGGTTAATAAGCATCTAGACAAGATTAAAAAGAAAAAAAAAGGGTCGTTAATCAAGGTTGACTTTCGGGTTGACTTTGGTTTTCCCCGTGTGATCTTCTTAATTCGGGTCGAACGTCTAGGCCGGGTTAAGGGGGTTACAATATTTGTAAAAGGGAAATGTTTTAGAAGTATTTGGGTCCCAAAAGGATTTAGTACTTCAATTAAAAAGGATGAAATTGAAAAATGGATTCCTAAGGGGACTAAAGTTTGTGCTACTAACGTCTATGGATCCAAAGCAATTTGGATACAAAAAATTACTTGATTGTCTTTTGCTAGGTGTGATGGAGAGTGATCAACAAGTCAAACTTTGAGGGGGAGCTCCATGCACACAAGGAAGAACACTTGAAGAAGGAAGGCTTCACATCCTCCCTTGAGTTCAAGTGTGGTAAAATCTAGTTGTCTTTGCTTTTATTTGGTTTATTTTTCATTTATTTCAACTAGATGAGCATATATGTTGGACTAACATTTTATTGATGCTTTGAGTAAAGGGGAGCCATTTTAAAACCAAATTCTTACTTTTGTCAAAATTTTCTTTCCTCTATAGTTATTTTGAACTTAATGTTTTAAATTCTTTTTGATATAACAAAAAATGGGGAGAAATGTGGTTTGAAAAATTGAATCTTCAAATGAATAAGGGGGAGCTTTACTTGATTTCATATCTTTAATCTCTTATTCACATTTTTAAACTTAAAAGGGGAGAATCCCAAACAATTTTTCAAGTTAGTTTTATTATATCAAAAAGGGGGAGATTGTAGAACTAATGTTTTGATATAATAATTGAAAAATGTTTTGGACTGATTTAAAAGAATTCAAAACTATTTCCAAAGTCTAAATAACTTGAAACTACGTTTAAGGGATGTTTTTAAAGGTTTTTACATGTTTTCAAAGTCAAACTAAACAAAACCATCCCGGTGTATCGAAACACCCATAGGCGTTTCAATACGGGGTCTTCCAGTGTCAAAACGTTTTGATACGGGTTTCGAAACGAGCTTTTCTGGAAGTGTATTTTTGCCCAGCGTTTTGATACGGGCTATGCCGTTTCGATACGCCTACGTGGCATCGACCACAACAGTTATAAACCTCAACGGCTATTTCCCAGCTAACATTTAAATGCAGTTTGTTTCGATACGGTGAAAGACGTTTCGATACGGGTGTTCCGAAACGGCCAAGAGCGTTTCGATACGGGTGTTGCAACGGCTCTTTCTACTTGAGGAGCGTATCGAAACAGGTTCGAGCGTTTCGATACGGTTAGCAGTAGAACATCATTTATGGTGGGAAATTATGTCTCCAACGGCTCCAATTCAACCCCAACGGCTAGTAACGGCTACAAACTCATTAAAGAGTATAAAAGGGACCTCCAAGCATCAAGTAATGGTTAATGCTTCAATTGTCAATCAACAAATGATCAAGAAATTGTCTTAGAGCTAAATTGTCATTTCTTTGTATAGACAAACACTAGTGAGCCAAAATTGTCAAATTTGCTCAAGTGTTTTAGGTTTTGGGTGAGAGCTTATTTGTGCAAACAATCACCTATTAGAGGGATTTAAGTTTACTTATATTTTTTCTTTGTAAAGAGGGTTTGATCAAGGCTTTGGGTAGAAAGCTTGATCGGTGTATAAGGGTTTCCTCCTAAGCTTAGAAAAGGGGACGAATCAATAGTGGATTGATTGGAAATCCTTAGTGGGAAGCTAAGGTAGTGGATGTAGACCTTGGTTAGAAGGTTGAACCATTATAAATCTTTGTGTCTCTATTCTTTTTAGCTTCCACAACCCTTACACCCAAATTTCCACCTCTCCACCACTTGGTGAGCAAGATCGGTTGAAGGAATCGAGCACCCTAAAACTCAACAAAATTATAAAGATTCAAATATCTTATATGATGTTTTCATCAGTGGAGTAAATACATGTTGCACTTTATTTTCCTTTAACCGGAATTTTGTCCCAATGAATTTTTATGTTTTAACAAAATTCATTATCTTCATGAATATTCAAGGAGGAGTGTTATAAATATTTATTTATGATGAATGTCTTTTTATTAAAGGAGACATTAATGTACTTTATTATTAGGGCTTAATTCCCATCGAAATTAAAGTTTTTTTTCTTATACCTATAAATATAGAGTTTTGAGAAAACATTATACACACCTCTTCATTAAGAATATAATACAAATTTCTTTATTTGTCTCTCATCTCTCTTGTTCTTTTACTTTATTTATAACATGTTGAATAACTTTTCTTTTTTTTTTATTTTTTTTATATTTTAATTTTTAATTTAAAATACTAAGTATTATATTCTCCTTCAAACAAACATCCTTACACCCAATAAAAGATTGAGTTGTTTTTAATAAAGGCTTAATAGGAAAATAGGTGCCTAAACAATACTTTTTTCTATTTAGGCACCGAAACTATTTTTCGGGCTAAATAGGTGCCTAACGGTTCATTCCGTGACCTATTTAAAATTCTCCATTAATTTTCACCATTAAATGCCACGTGTCACCTCTTGAAAAATTCAAAATTATATTAAAAACAAATAAAATTAATAAAAGAAAATAAAAATAAATCTTAAAATTTTCAAATATTCCCAAAATAGTCCCTAAATCCCTAAACCCCCCAAATCCGACCACTCCTATTGACAGCGATCACGTTGTCAGCGACGGAATGAAGCGCCATCCCCTCGCCGAGCAAACCACACATCGTTCGTCGCCCCTCCTGTCGTTGTTCGTCGTGAATCGTTCGAAAGACCCATTCAACAATTTCGTCGATTCGCACGGCGCCGGTTGATTTCCAGTGACGGGGTGGTGGGGGAAATGGTTGAGATAGTCCGAAAACCGATGTGGTGGGCGAAGACGTGGCAATCATCGGCGGAATAGGCTCAAATCGAGATTTAGGTTTTGGGTAGTTAGGGATTTTGGATTTTGGGGATGTTTTGTAAAATTTGGAAAAGTTAGAGATTTTTTGAAAATTAATTAATTTTATTTTTTTAATATATTTTTTTATGGATGTGACACATGGTATTTAACGGTGAAAATTAACGGAGAACCTTAAATGAGTCACAAAATAAAACTTTAGACACCTATTTAGCCCGAAAAATAGTTTAAGCACTTAAATGGAAAAAAGACATAATTTAGGCACTTATTTGACGAATAAATAACTATGGCCTCTAGTTTAATTATGTATGATTTTAAAACCTAGAGAAAAAAAACTAGATAAACCGACCATGATGGTGAATTGACATATCTCTGATTTGGTTAAAAACAATTTGAGTATATGGTAATGACTAAAAACAAAATGATCAAGTCTAATGTGAGCTAATTTGTCTAGATATTTTTTTTTGGGGAATTATTGAAAAAATACCCTTATAGGGGAACATTTGGAAAAATACCTCCCATTTGGCCCACATCAGGTAAAATCGAGTCCTACAAGGCGTGAGATCCAAAATCGCGTTTTACAGGAAGCGACTTCAGTCCGTTGTAGATTATATTATCCGATATTTGTTTTTTTAAAATAAATTGAAGTCGCGTTCTGTAGGACGCGACTTCCACGAAAATTTCAAATGACTCGTCGCGAATTTAACGAGTAATATGCAGAAGTCGCGTTATGCAGAACGCGACCTTTGCGTAAATTTGCTGTTTATACAATTCTGGATAGGGTTGTTTAAGGTTAATTTGCATGGTCTTGTGGGATAATTTTTCATGATTTTAATGTTTTACCTCATAGTTGTGATGTTTCTCTTCAAAACGGTGTAAAAATCGGCGTATATAAAGCATCAGAAATAGTGTTTAAATCGCGTTAAAAACGCTACCTTGCCATGTTTCTTTGATTGAAGAAAATGGGTTGGTAGGGTTGTTTATGGTTGATTTGCATGGGAATTTTACATTTTTTTGTTATTTAACTTTGACGTTGTAGTACGGGAACACATGTTTACAATGGTGCAAAAATTAACGCTTAAAAGGCATCCTAAATAGTGTAGAAATTGTGTTAAAAATGCTATCTTGGTATATTTCTTTGCATTAATAAAATGGAAACATGGGTCGATATTCATGTTTTAGTCGATTTTGTTGTTTTAGTTTATATTCGTGGCTTTTTTTGTTATATAACTTTCACATGTTAGTACGAGAAAACATGTTTAAGATCGTACGATAACACATGTTATTTAGGATTAAAAAATTAGAGTTACAAATTACAATTAGTTGATTCGAGGTCGGCTCTTAAAAGGACATTTTTTGATGTCGTGTCCAGGGTTCCTAAAACTTCCACACAACTTAGGTTGGTCAGTCAGTTCTCGAGGAACCATATCGTCAGCACAATGAATCCTAGTTGACTTCGGGTGACCTTTTTTGTTGCGTTGCAGGGATTCATTTAGCCGATTCTTTGGTTCATTTTAAACCACATTAGTATGACGTTCATTTTCGATCAGATAAAACTCGGATCGGTATACCTTGAAAATGTTTTCAAGTTTGTATACATGATCAACGAGTGTCATTGCATCGAGATGAACAGATGCACATACAGCAAAGACGTGAGCACACAAGTACTTGAATGTTTGAAAGACTCTGCAATAACATGTTTGCTCTTGTAGATTAACAACGTAGTTGTGGTGCATAATTCTTTCAAGTGGTAGTGAAAATTCAGTAACCGTAAACTTATGTTGGTGATGTGAGAAGCATATGACACCCATCGCGTTTGCTTGCGCACGATATATCTGAAATTTTTTTTGGAGATCTGGATGGAACATGTGGCCACCTGCCTTCCAGTTCATAGCTTGTTTTTCGAGGGTTGCAAAAAGGGTAGCCAGTCGATAATATGTTGCTTTCATAACTGATGTGATAGGTAAATGACGTGTTCCCTTTAGAGACGAATTGATCGCCTCAGCCAAGTTCGTCATCATGTGACCATATCGACGACCCCCATCATAACATCGCAACCATTTCTCCCTCGGGATATCAAGAAGATAGTCATATCCAAATTGATTTCTATATCTCAACTCTTGTAGCAGCTCCTCAACCTACTCTACTCGTTGTGCGATGCCTATTCAATAGAAGATAGAATAATTAACGAGAATTAATAATAATTGGCAATTTAATTTATAATTTTGAGATCGAAAGACGTACCCATGCGAATAACCATTATACGCTCATCATTGTTCTTATACATCTAATAGTAATTTGCAGCAATGTGCCTGTTGGGTTTTTCGACGCTCGATTCGATCAACCTATTATGCTCGCCAAGTGGTGGAGAGGTGAATTTTTGGGTGGAAGGGTTTAGGAAGCTAAAAGAATAAAGACACGATGATTTATAGTGGTTCAACCTTCTAACCAAGGTCTACATCCACTACCTTAGCTTCCTACTAAGGATTTCACAATCAATCCACTAATTGATTCGTCCCCTTTTCTAGGATCAGGAGGAAACCCTTTACAACGATCAAGCTTCTACCCAAAGCCTTGATCAAAACCCTCTAAGCTTTCTACCCAAAGCTTGAAGGAACCCCTCTCTTACAAAGAGATAAACAAAGAAGCAAACTTGAACCCTCTAATAGGTGTTTTGTTTGCACAATGAAGTACTCACCCAAAAACCTAAGACACTTGAGCAAATTTAACAATGTAAGCTCACAAGTGTTGTCTAAGCAAGAAATGAACGATTTAAGCTCTAGACAAGTTTTTCACTCATAATGTTGTAACAATTGAAGCTCTCTATCAATCTTGATGCTTGGAGGTCTTATTTATACTCCAAATTGAGTATGTAGCCGTTTATGGCCGTTGGGATCAAAATATAGCCGTTTGAAGACTTTAATTTCCTCCAAAATGCAATTCAGCTGCTACCCGTTTCGGAACGCTTCAAGCCCGTTTCGGAACGCCTTCTTTATAGAGATAGCCGTTGCAGCCTGTCGGGGTACCCGTTTCGGAACACCCTATAGCCGTTTCGGAACGCGTATCGGAACGCCTTAACCCTGTTTCGAAACGCCTGCATTTTGAATATTAATTGGGAAAGAGCCGTTGGGGTTTATAGCCGTTAGGGTCGTTGCCACGTAGGCGTATCGAAACGGCCTATACCGTTTCGGAACGCTTGGCCCGTTTCGATACGAGTATCGAAACGTTTTGCCACTGGAATCCCCCTGTTTCGAAACGCCCTATGGTGTTTCGAAACGCCCTATGGTTTTTGAGAAATTTGGCCTTTGAAACAAATTAAAAACCATTTAAAAACTTCCTAAACATAATTTCAAGATGTTTGGACTTTAGAAATGTTTTTAAATTCTTTTTAAATTAGTCCAAAATATTTTTCAAATATTATATCAAAACATTAGTTCTACAATCTCCCCCTTTTTGATATAATAAAACCAACTTGAAAAATTGTTTGGGATTCTCCCCCTTTAACTTTAAAATTGTGAATAAGAGATTAAGATATGAAATAAAATAAAGCTCCCCCTTATTCGTTTGAAAATTCAATTTTTCAAACCATTTCTCCCCCTTTTTGTTATATCAAAAAGAATTTAAAATGACATTTATGTTCAAGATAACATAGGAGGTAAAAAAAATTTGACACTTTAAAATTTTGGTTAAAAAAAATTGGCTCCCCCTTACTCAAAGCATCATTAAAATGTTAGTTCAACATTTATGAATATCTAGTTGACATAAAATAAAATAAATCAATAAACACTAAAACAACTAGATTTTACCACACTTGAACTCAAGGGAGGATGTGAAGCCTTCCTTCTTCAAGTGTTCTTCCTTGTGTGTATGGAGCTCCCCCTCAATTTTTGACTTGTTGATCATTCTCCATCACACCTAGCAAAAGACAATCAAGTAATTTTTGGTATCCAAATTGCTTTGGATCCATAGACGTTAGTAGCACAAAATTTAGTCCCCTTAGGAATCCATTTTTCAATTTCATCCTTTTTAGTTGAAGTGGTTAGTCCTTTTGGGACCCAAACACTTCTAAAACATTTTCCATTTAAAAATCTAGGGGCACTAGATTGTCTTACATAAAAATTTGATTTTCCAAAATTGTTTTTCTTTTCAAGTTCTTTGGAAATCAAATCTTTTTCCTTTTTGAGATCATCGACTTCTTTTTGATGATCTCTTTCCATCGTTTGAAGCAAATTTTGTAGGTTTAAAACTTTAAGCTCAAAATTTTTAATTTTTGCTTCAAACTCTAAATTGGTTTTAGAAAGCAAATCATTTTCGGTTTTCAACTTTGAAATCAATTTTTATTTTTCGAAAATGAAGCCTTGAATTCAAAAACCAATTCATCGTAGGCTTCTTGTAACTCATCAAATGTATAAGAATTTGAAATAGATGAGTTAGAAGTTACCTCCCCCTCACTGAGGGCCATCATGCATAGGTGGGCTACTTCATTATCGGTGGAGTCTTCATCACTCCAAGTGGCCACATATGCTTGTTTTGAAGATGATCCCTTCTTTTTGGATTTGTGGGAATCCTTCATCTTCTTCCTCGATTCATGCTTGGATTTTTCCATTTTGTTCTTCATGAACCGGGTGAATTTGTTGAAGAGATGGACCATCTCTTCATCTTCACTGTCCTCCTCACTTGAATCTACATGATGACTTGTGGAGGATTTGAGAGCAATGGCATTTACATTGATGCCAATACTCTTGAGTTTCTTCTCTCCCATAGCTCTAATTGCTTCCCTCTTTTTCTCATCCTCTTTATTTTTCTTCATGATTTGATGAGTAAGGAGAGACCCCATGAGTTCATCAAGCTTCAAAGTTTTCAAATTTTTGGCTTCGATGATGGCGGTCCTCTTTGAGTCTCAAGACTCGGGAAGTGAGTAGATGAGCTTTCGGACAAGTTTTTCTTCCGGAATGGCTTCTCCATAACCTTTAAGACCATTGATGATGGTGGAGAATCTATCAAACATCTTCTCGATGTTCTCTTCCGGACCCATTTTGAAGTTCTCATACTCTAAGGTGAGGAGCCCAATCTTGGTCTCCTTGACTTCATTAGTCCCCTCGTATGTGACTTCAAGCTTGTCCCATACCTCCTTGGCACTTTCACAAGAAGACATTTTCTCATAGATGGTTGGGCCAAAAGCACAAAAGAGCATGTGCAAGGCTCTACAATTTAGCTCCATCTTCTTGCGATCGTTGGCACTCCATTCCGCTTTGCTTCCTTGAGGCACGAACGGACCATCTTCAACTATGTCCCATAGTTTGTAATCATTTGCCTTCAAGAAGAATTTCATCTTTGTCTTCCAATGGGCATAGTGATTTCCGTCGAAGAAAGGCGGTATGTTGATGGATTGCGACATTTTGAGCCGGTTGGTGAAATGTTGATCGAGCTTGCCGGATCTTCTCAATAGGATGTGAATCCCCTTCGATTGAGCCAAGCTCTGATACCAATTGTTGGGTTTTTCGACGCTCGATTCGATCAACCTATTATGCTCGCCAAGTGGTGGAGAGGTGAATTTTTGGGTGGAAGGGTTTAGGAAGCTAAAAGAATAAAGACACGATGATTTATAGTGGTTCAACCTTCTAACCAAGGTCTACATCCACTACCTTAGCTTCCTACTAAGGATTTCACAATCAATCCACTAATTGATTCGTCCCCTTTTCTAGGATCAGGAGGAAACCCTTTACAACGATCAAGCTTCTACCCAAAGCCTTGATCAAAACCCTCTAAGCTTTCTACCCAAAGCTTGAAGGAACCCCTCTCTTACAAAGAGATAAACAAAGAAGCAAACTTGAACCCTCTAATAGGTGTTTTGTTTGCACAATGAAGCACTCACCCAAAAACCTAAGACACTTGAGCAAATTTAACAATGTAAGCTCACAAGTGTTGTCTAAGCAAGAAATGAACGATTTAAGCTCTTGACAAGTTTTTCACTCATAATGTTGTAACAATTGAAGCTCTCTATCAATCTTGATGCTTGGAGGTCTTATTTATACTCCAAATTGAGTATGTAGCCGTTTATGGCCGTTGGGATCAAAATATAGCCGTTTGAAGACTTTAATTTCCTCCAAAATGCAATTCAGCTGCTACCCGTTTCGGAACGCTTCAAGCCCGTTTCGGAACGCCTTCTTTATAGAGATAGCCGTTGCAGCCTGTCGGGGTACCCGTTTCGGAACACCCTATAGCCGTTTCGGAACGCGTATCGGAACGCCTTAACCCTGTTTCGAAACGCCTGCATTTTGAATATTAATTGGGAAAGAGCCGTTGGGGTTTATAGCCGTTAGGGTCGTTGCCACGTAGGCGTATCGAAACGGCCTATACCGTTTCGGAACGCTTGGCCCGTTTCGATACGAGTATCGAAACGTTTTGCCACTGGAATCCCCCTGTTTCGAAACGCCCTATGGTGTTTCGAAACGCCCTATGGTTTTTGAGAAATTTGGCCTTTGAAACAAATTAAAAACCATTTAAAAACTTCCTAAACATAATTTCAAGATGTTTGGACTTTAGAAATGTTTTTAAATTCTTTTTAAATTAGTCCAAAATATTTTTCAAATATTATATCAAAACATTAGTTCTACAGTGCCGCAGACAGTACCGATGATGAATATAAGGACGTTCCCAAAATTGTCCCAAACGTTGGATTGGTCCCTAGATCCCTGCGCCTCTATTTGAAATAATATATATTCCGTCTGGTCTTGCCCGTAGTACCCGGCGTAAGATATGGGTTCGTAGGTTGGTAAGGAAAAACATCCACGAAGGGATATATTCCTTTTCAACAATGAAGAACGCTACCGAAATGCATTTTTTGTTGTTGTCTTGTGTAACTGCCACTAGTAAGATCTTGGTGTATTTTCCATACAAGAATGTACCGTCGATCTGCAGCATCGGCTTGCAGTGGCGGAATGCTTTAACACATTGCGGAAATGTCCAAAATAGGCAGAAAAATTTGCGCTCCCCAGGTACGACACGATCCCTTTCATATCTTGGCATTGTCTCAAGTTCAGCAACAGTTCTTGGGTTGTATTTCTACATACAGTTGAACCACGTTCGCAACTCATTGTAGGATTCCTCCTACTGCCCATACAGTTGTTGGATGGCACGATCTTGCATACCACGCATTATCGTAACTAACAATGTGCATGTAACGAGAATGGATTGATGTTATACATACTGTCACAGATACGCGTGGATTTGCTTTCACGAGTGGACGGATATGCTTTGAGAGCACGTGCACATCCAAGTTAGGATAGTCTTGATTCAGGCTTCCCACGAAGCATGTATGGGGTCCTTCGTATTTAGTTATCTGCCAGAGGTTGTTCATCCTCTTCAAACGTGATGCACGGACCCTCCATTTACATCTAGAATTCTTGTGGAGGCATTCAACAATATATTTGTCCGCTTCAGTTTTATGCACGATGGACGTAACTAAGTTGTGTATGTTGTAATGCTTGATGGCAACCTCCGTAAGTTTTTTAGTCATGAAAACCATCCCAACATGCAGTTCACCATTTTTACGTTCGTTCAACTGGTCCAACTGTGGGTATTCTGGAAATTTTATAGCGTAGAATCCTTCCATATCCACTGTTGTGAAGTGGGATGGTGGATCGTAATACGCTAAGGCAGTGTGAGTTCCAGTAAAACTACCAGGGGCAACAACGTCCACAGGTTTGTCCTCTGCAATATCCTCCGCAACATCGGGTGCATCATCCTCGGCATTCACGGGATCGTCAAGGTCTTATAGTTCTTTTAGAAATAAACCCATTTCGTCACCTTTGGGTCCGGGTTCCCTCAGTGGTTTTCCATCCCCTTCAAAATTGTATAGTTCTGATTCATCAGCAAAATGTACCCTATTAGGTTCTACAACCGGAACCCGATCAGAAGCCATATGTCCAATATCTTGGTCGACATCAACAGCACATGAATGTCTCCCCATCAATGAGAAATCAACTGTGTTTGGCTCACTGGGGATATAAGTTGAGTGACATCCAGAAAAGAAGTCGTCAAACTAGTAAAACTCTTCATGGTAGGACGGTCTCATAGATGATGACGGCCCTACACCCGGGATATAAGTTGAGTGTCACCCGTATGAGAAATCATCTACGTTTGTCTAACTGGGATATAAGTTGAGTGGCGTCCGTATGAGAAATCATCTACGTTTGTGTCATTGGGGATATATAATGAGTAACGTCCGGAAGAGAAGTGATCGAATGGGTTAAACTCTTTATGGTGGGACGACCATTAGATGATGACGACCCTACACCGGCCCAGTAGATGATGACGGCCCGAAAGTTTTAGCTTCTTTAATAAATGTTGGTTGGCTGCAAATGCGATTTTATCATTTTAATTGTAAAGAAATACTCAAATCCTTTCAATTGTAAAAAAGAATATTCAAATCCGATTTTAAATGGAAATATATCATTTATATTATATTATTCATATTACTATAAATAAATACAATTTTAATTGTAAGAAGGAATATTCAAAGCCGATATTCAAATGTGTTTTCAGATATTGTGATTTGTCGATCATCTTTAACAAACACAGACGATACACATATTGCACCACAACTAGTATACTACCAAATCCATCTACTAATCATGTAAATACATATACCCACAAATCATAATATAAAGTGAAAATATTCACCAACGTTCGTAAATGGGGCTATATGCAACTTTACTAGGATTCCTGACGTGTCTCAGGAAAGTCGCGTCTTACAGAATGCGACTTTGCCAGGATTCCTAACGTGTCAGGAAAGTTGCATCTTACAGCACGCGACTTTTTCAGGATTCCTGACGTGTCAGGAAAGTCGTGTCTTACAGAATGCGACTTTTGCGACTAAATACCTTCCCGGTCGATCGAAGCCCACACCATTCAGTCGAAGAGAAAAAACTGCATAGTAGTGCTTGAAGTTTTTGATTGTAACTACTAATGCCAACAAATCACGTATCTGAAAAATTTATTCCCAAACTAATTTTCCCGATATTGTGATTTGTCGATATTTGTAGTTGCATCTATATGTTGAGTAGATGTTAACTATTTGGTATTTTTGTTCACGAGGATCGACAATAACAAATCACAATATCTGGAAATTTGAGGTCTTTTTGAATGGCGGGCAAGTGACAATATCCAATAAACCTCCGAGATTCAAGACAAGCACCGAGTCTTGACCTTTCGTTCTAGCCTAGGACCCCGCATACAACCGGAGTCAAAGACCCAACCACCGAGCTTGAAGACATGCATTGAAAAAATTGTAATTTATACCCTTAAACACGTGGTAAATTGTAAATTATTGTTTTTAATAAAAAACATGCATTGATACACGTAAAATATTACATCCGAATTACATATGTAAATTATATTTGTACCCCTAAACATACAAATTAAAATAATTTACATATGAATTGATATAGACAAGAGGTGCAATAGTTTGTCCCATTTGTATGACTGACGAGAGATGTGTCATCGCTGTAGATAAATGGCCGATGAGAGTTGTCAACAACAACGCTACATGCGCGGGTCTTAATATAGTTTCGAAAATACCGACAATGGTAGCAGCTTTGACCCGCGTTATCAAATGTAACCGGCACCCACCAAAAGCTGTAACCCTGGACAAGACAGATAAAGTTCCAGCTATTGTGAATTCGTGGTACCGATCATTTGCGTGGCACACCACCACGCGTTTCCGGACATTGTGATTTGTCGATCATCTTCAACAAACGCACGGTACAAAAATCGCACCACAACAATCGGTATCCAGCCACAACTGCATATACCCACAACTCACAATACAAGTGTGAGTTTTCCAGTAAGGTTTGTAAGGGAGGGAGGGCATATATAGCATGAAAATTGCATCGTACAGAACGCGACTTTACCAGAATTCCTGAAGTGTCAAGTAAATCACGTTTTATAGAACGTGTCTTTGCCCAAGAATAATCGTGTCAGCTTGTCAGGAATCGTGACGTGTCTGCAAAATTTATTCGAAAACTAATTTTTCGGATATTGTGATTTGTTGTTATTTGTAGTTGCATATCTATGTTCATTAGATGTTAACTATTTCGTACTTTTATTCACGACGATCGAATAAAATATAAAATAATTAAAGAATAAAAACGTAAATTTCAACCCAAATAAAATACAAATCATGATTAAATTAAAATATATACTAATTAAAAAACAAAAAAATATCAAGTTCAATATTTCCAAATAAATTAAATAACAAAAAAAAACTAATGGCGCCTATGTCCATCGGTACCACAAGACGGTACACGACGATGTCGTTTTGGATTGCGTCGGGGTAGAGCGTCGTCACCATCATCACCATCCTTGATTCCAACAACTGCAGTATCGTTCGTTCCACCGGGCCCACTAAGGTAGAAAATCGACTATGGTAATGTTTGTTGGACAATCCCGGTTCCAAATGCGGCTAACATCGGGGGGAACGACATGAAGGGCTCGTAGGGCATATAGCCTGCAGGATAGCTAGAGGCACCACTCATCATCGCTGAAAGTTGAGCAAAGTGGTTTGACATAGAAGAAGGTGTTAAATATCCTTGACTTGGACTTTGAGTCAGCTGTGGCTGCATCGGTGGTGAGGTAGCATCTGATGGTGGCGATGCTGCGGAGGAAGGACCATCGCCAGAGGTGTTTCGTGCTCCCATCCCCTTCAAACGCTGAGACCGTGGGCGGTTGTGTTGCTGACGTCGATACACGACCGATGCCTCCTCTGGAGTTAGAATAGACGGCTTCCCATTCGCCCTAAACCACTCCTTGTAATCATTGCTCACCATCGTCTCAAATATACAATACTCAGTCCGGGGTTGCCAACACTAATTCAGCATGTCCCTCTAGTGAGCGATATAAGACTGGTGGTGCACCGATCAATCAACCTACAAGACAATTAAACAATTGATTTATTTTTTTTAGATATGAATTATGTTCGAATTAATAAAAGAATATGGTAAGTATATAAATATTTATTACCTCGGGCTTCCCTTGTCGAGTGAGTTTGTGCAACTCATCCAAATTTGGAGGCTCGGTTGGGATACGTTGGAAACAACCAAATTGCCGTAGGACGCGGTCGGTCGGATGCCACTCAATTGTGGCATAGCAGATGAGTGGTACAGAGGTTGTCCAAACAAGCTTATCTTGGCCGTAAATATCAGGATGCAATGCTGCAAGTTCGTATGAGAGTATGACGTCTATAAAAACTGTAGAATATATAAAGCATATATTAAAAAAAGAAATTATGTATAGTTAAATATAAAATTTCAGCTTCGAATAAATACACCAAAGTGTTACCTGATCTTTTGAAAAATTCTCAATATCTTGTCTGTTAATCGCTAGGCCCTTCGTAACACCAACATGAGTTAAACAAGCGGTCCACCTACAAAATAAGAAAATAATTTTAATTAATTATAATAATACCCCTATTAAAAAAATTAACAAATATTTCCTTACCTCCAGGCTAGCAAAAAAACATATGGAGTAGGTTGCGGAAGCTCAAGGCGTAAAAATGACATTCTCCACCATGCCCAGGACTGGAGCAACATCAAACAACCTCCGATGCAATATTTTTCTAGATCAATGTTCTTGCACAGCTCCCTAAATAGAGTGGCCAAAACTGCGGATCCCCAGCTCAATTTACCGGCATCTTTAAAATTATGCAAATGATACAACCAGATTGTGTGAACCTTGTCCCGAGTTTTGTCAGGCATCAATACCCCGCCGATCACCTGTAAAATATAAGCGCGAGCATATTCATACAATACGAATTATATATATATATATATATATATTACCATATGTAAAAAAATTATTATTTCAATAATATTCACTAAAAAATTATTTTTACCTTTTTCACTTCTTCACTCACGTCAACGGGTACATTATCAAAATTATTCCGCAACCACACTAGTTGTATTTTTCCGCCGTAAAAACGCTTCGGCGCAGCCCCTAGCCCACTCAAACATAAGTCCAACCAAGCATTAGAACCGGGACCATTGATAGCCTCTCCATCAACAGGCAAACCTAGGATATAGGACACATCCTCTAGGGTAATCGTCACTTCGCCGCAAGGAAGGTGGAATGTGTGTGTCTCCGGCCTCCACCTCTCCAAAAGAGTGTTTACCAAATCAACGTCTATTTTTGCACCTCCAACAATTTTGGATACTTGCAAAAACCCGACTTGCTCTAAGTACGGTTCTATCAAAAGGTCTGGTAATGTCGTCATCTAGTTGTAAGAAACCTCCAAACGTCGTTCCATATTCTAAAAAAATAAACGCATATGTGAAAATTAAACTATATAAAAATATCAAAAATATGTATCTACTATTAACAATATATAATAAAATATAAAATAAAACGAGATAAAACTTGCATGTCTTCGATGATAATCGAACACGTGCTTGTGATCCAACCTTATCAATCCCGCCATTATATCAATCACGAGAAATCAACCAAGAAAGAAGATTTAAGAGAGAGTTAATTTTTTTTGGTGTGGGGTAGAAGGATGGTTGGGGACCAATTTATAGTGAAAATCGCGTCGGTTGGGGTGCGATTACTAAATGAAAATCACGTCCTGTACAACGCGACTTCAGAAATCGTATCTTACACAACGCGACTTCTTCATAACCATATCGCGGTAATTAAATTTTCAACTGTTCCAATTTATTAACGCAGAAATCGCGGCTCACACAACGCGACTTCACCTTATCGCGACGAGTCGTTTGAAATTCTCGTGGAAGTCGCGTCCTACAGAACGCGACTTCAATTTATTTTTTTAAATAAATACGGGATAATATAATTCACATCGGACTGAAGTCGCTTCTTGTACAACGTGATTTTAGATCTCGCACCTTGTAATCTTGTATGACGTGATTTTGCCTGACGTGAGCCAAATGGAGGTATTTTTCCAAATATTCCTCAAAAAAGATATTTTTCAGATAATTCCCCAAAAGGGAATGTCCGGACAAATTACCCTTAATTTGATACACCAACGATTGTTACTGAATATATGGTATAGATAAAATATGCAGCGTTTATATAATTATGTGTGCTCTTTATAATAAAAAACAATTTGAGTAAATATATGCCAAAATATTTTATTTTAGATATCAGAACATATTTAATTGCTTGCATATGATATGGTTCCAAAGCAGGAGGCAAATAATCAGCGATTCAGATTCGCCATGTCTATAATGCCAAAACTGGCAACTATCAATTAATGAATGTACTATCATATTTCTCTCTCGTTTCATTTTCCTCTAAAATATTGTTTCCTGCCAACCCAAAAAAATACATTTACTTTCTCATATTTAAAATTCGCCAAATTTTTGGACTAGGAATTTAGGATTTATGACTTTTAGAATTTGTTTGTGGTTGCTTCTAGCCATCCATAATCACTTTTTTTTAAGTAAAATCAATGCCAAATACTTGTAAATTAGAGTAAAAAATATTTTAAAAGAGTATTTTTTCACCCCACCTCAATTTTTAACTTTTGGGTGAAGTATCATGGGGTGAAGTTAATTTTTTACCGTTAATTATTTAACACTAATATTAATATTAATAAATTAAAATATTAATATTAAAATAATATTAAATATAATAATTGTTAATATATATATATATTGAAAAGTTGGTTTTTATATTAAGGAATGATAGCCAATACAAAGATACATATAAACAGTGCAAGACAAAACTAAAAAACACAAACATCATTCCTAATAGCTAACTAAAACAACAAAATCAGCTAAATCAACACTAAAAATCTCGGAGTGCATCGCCTTATGAAATATAAATAAATCCAAAAATTACGCCATGCTTGATCAAACAACGCCATGCAAAATCACCATTTTCACTGGCCATGCACAGTCTCTTCTCGTTCTTTTGCTGCAGCTAGTGTCGTTTTAATTGGGGCTTCTTTCATCCAATACATAGGGCAGCTAAACGCCTTCCCTTCCTAAGCCAGAATATGATCTACCTCATTTGTCTCACGGTGAATAAATTGAAAGCAAATACTTTCAAAGGCTTTAGACACCTCCTTTATATCAGCTATCACCAGACTAAGCAAAGAAACATCAATGGCCTTTGAGCAAATTTCACTGCATCTAGACATGCAAAGACTTCAGCTAGAAATGAATCAGCCACATGCAAATGAGGGGTAGAACAAGCTGTCAAAGTAAATCCATCACTATCTCGACAAATATCCCCAGATGTAGACTTCATAGAAGCATAATCATATGTTGCATCAAAGTTCAGTTTGACCACATTAACTGTAGGCGATTTTCATTTTTCCCGACTCTTGACTGGTCTCAGACAGTCTTGAGAGTTGAGACCATCATTTTCTCGCAGGAAAGTCACAACAAAAGAGAGAGTCTAAAACGCAGATAAAGCAGTCTTTTCATGTACCACCTTATTTCGAACATACCATATTACCCATAGGGTGATAATGAAAGCCTTCATGTGCCCTCTGATGAGAGAAGAGAATGTTAAAACCAGCCACTCCTTCCAACCAAAATCATTACAAGAGATATTACATTGCAATCCCTGAGCAACAAGAATATACTTTACAAACTCACAGTCCCTCATAACGTGTTTAATACTTTCTGTATCAGACTTGCACAATGGACAACAATTATCTACATCCAGCCTTATCGATTGTAAGTTGTTAAAGGTTGGCAGATAATTTTTAACAATTCTTCACATAGTAATTTTCACCTTAGCTGGCAAGTCAAATGACCACAGCTCAGAGTAAAACTGTGATAAGTCCAAAAAATTATTTGCATACATACTTGATGCAGTGAAATATTCCTCTCACAGCAATTTATATCCACTCTTCATAGTATATGATCTTGAGCCATCGTGTCTCTAAACTAGCTCATCATGTAGTCCAGACTTGATCAAAAAGATGACACATATTTTCTTCACATGCACTTCATAAAAAAAACTCTAAATCGTCAACTTTTCATGTAGCAGAAAAATTATCAATTAGATCTAACACGAGCGTATAATTGCAGTTGATGGATTGGTCTTTAAGAAACCCTCCATTAGGATCATGCAACCACGGTTCACTCTAAATATTAATATTTTAGTCAGTGTCAATCTGTCAACCTATACCATTTTCAATTAAACCCTTTGCACTCCAAATGTTCCTCCAAACATATGAGGGATGTTAGAAAAATGATATGGTACATGGACATTTTTGAGTTTGAATTTGAATAGGTTCCATTAGTCAAATTATTTGAGACTAAGTGGATTATTAATCTACTACAAGAGTAGATGAAATGTGTATATTTACATGCTCAAAATGTTCAATGGGTGAATGAGAAATTGTTGCTCAAAGTAACACCCATAATGTTGGAAAAATGAGATGAAAAGTAAAATGTCCCAAACTTGTTGGGAACATAGATTTGGAAAGCTTTATATGTAGAAGCTCTTCATGTTAGTGTTGGAAACAAGACAAAGGCTTGGACTAGATTCTTTAGGCTAGTTATAGTTTAATTATATAAAAATCAAAGATGTGCCTTGGGGTTTTGGACTTGGATTTCAAGATAACAATTTTTTTTCCTGACTTAATTTTCCAACAGAAACTATAGAATTAACCCACCGTTTTTATGGAGTTATAGACCCTTTAGCTGGTTGTAACCTCCAATTTATTTGGATTAATTCTGTGATAATTATCATTTTGAATTCTAGAAAGTGTAACTCTTTAGAAACTTAACTAGCAGATTAATTATGTAATTAATCATGTCCCCTGCATGAACACTATAAAAGGAGGCCTCATGTTTCTATCTAAAACACACACAAAAAACCCTCTAGCCAGATTGTTAATAGTGTTCTGCTTCTGTAAAGTTCGTCGTTGCAGTCAAGGTTGCATTGCTCCTTTGGCTGTATTCTACCGTTGTATCCTGGGAGACAGACGTTCTATAGTAACTCCAGCACCGGGAGGGGACGAATCTGTTTTAAGGACACTGTGATAGCACAAGCCTCGGTCTAAGTTTTTGATTGGTTACTGGTTTTTTCCTTTGGTTTCTATTATCTTTGATTTTCCAGTTTATTTCAATTTCATTTACAGAAATTGTTTTTAATATATATATATATATATATATATATATATATATATATATATTTTGATGTTCCTCTGTTTAACTTGCTTCGTTTGTTGAATAACAAGGGATTGGATCCCAAGCTTGAGGTTAAGAAATTGCCATTAGGGTAGTATCTAGCCTTCAAAACTTTTGTTAGAAGACATCGAGGTTGGGTGATCAAACACTAACACTGTTTTGCTAGCAGTGCCACGTTGGATTTTATAGGACTCCTAAATCTGAGGCTTCTAGCTTGCTTTGACCGTGTTAGATGAACTCAAGAACACCAATGGATTCCCTTCTTATAGCTGTTAACCTGTTATTTTTTCACCAAAATTTTGATATAATTTGCTCCATTTCTCGACATAACGATGCAGGCAATAAAAAGTAATTTATGGCATAAACACAGATGGCTTGCAAGACACTCTTAATGAGTACCTCTTTTTCACCAATGAATAAAAACCGAACTCTCTAATTTTGAGTTTTCCTATTAAAACGATCGAAATAGTAGGAGATAGCTTCTTCTTTTTTCTTTCTCCCTACCATAATTGATAATCTCAAATACTTTTCAGGGTTTGAAGACACGCGAACCCCCAACAAGGAACCAATCTAGTATCTTAAATTCATATTAAATTCATTGGTAATCCCAAGTTCCTATTAAATTCATATTTTAATATTGAATATAATAATTATTAAAATAATATTAAGAATTTAATATCTTAAATAAAATAAATAATAAAAAACTTTAATATTATAAAATAATGTTAAGTCTTGTAATTATTAATATATTAAATTAATATTTTATATAGTTTAGAGGCTAATTTGTTATTTAATCCAAAAAATTACGTTAATCATTTAAAAATATTTAAAATTTATATTATATATATAAATTACAAATGAATTGTCATAATTTTTAATATTTTTATTATAATTTAAGTTTATTTATTTTTTGATAAATAATACCGAAACTTCATAGAAAATCAGAACAAATTACAAAAGCATCTTTAGGCAAAGAGGAACATTAAGCGGCCAATCTTTCGGACAAAAATGAGGCAGAGTATTCCTAGCAATTCAGTCGGCAACTCTATTGCCTTGCCTAGAGACATAAACAAAAGAACAAAAGAAAAAGAAAGAGGATAGAAGGAGAATATCCTCCTCAATAGCCGCCGACATCCAAGAGGATGGGAACTTAACCTTAAGACGGTTGATGATTCCCAAATTATCGGATTCAATAATAATATTGAAGAAATTTTTCTTAAGCGCTAACATTAAACCAAGCTAGTTGATATTGAGTGAGATATCATCCATTCTTGAGATTTATTTTTTAACAAATGTTATGATAATAAATTTAAACATTATATATGTTTCTTTATTTTTATTTTATAATATCATACTTTTTAACAGTGCGGCACTTAAAAAAAACAATGTTAGTTTCGTGTATAATTAAAAATTATAAAAAAAATAGAAGTCTGCAGTTTTGCACGGTTTCTTGTCTGCAGTTTTGCACGGTTTCTTGTCCTTTGTTTTCCGGTGTCTGTTTTGATCTTGTTCTTCTCCGACGGTAGTTGCGGTTTCTTGTCCATATCTCAATGGAATCAGAATTAGCAGGACTCACACTCGATGATGGCGAAGAGGAAATTCTGGTTCTCCCTCCAGAGATAGGCACTTTGAAGGAAGATCATGCCTTTTGTTTGGTGGGAACTTTCCATACATCAAGTGTAATTCATTTTTTCTCCATGAGAAACACACTTGCCGATGTTTGGCATCCTTTGGGGGGCGTCTCCATTACTGAACTAGGGGATAAGCGTTTCTGCTTTAAATTCTACAATGATGTAGATTTACACAGAGTTCTTTCGGGATGCCCATGGTTTTTTAATAACCATCTCCTCCTTCTTCGCAAGTTAGAAAATGGGGAGGACCCTCTGCAGGTCTCACTGAATTTTGCTGTGTTTTGGGTTCAGGTACATGAATTACCAACAGGACTCATGTCTGAAATCATGGCACAACAGTTTGGTAATTTCATTGGTCGTTTTATAGAATACGACTCAAAGTTAATCTTGACTGGGAAGAAACATTATATGAGGATAAAGGTGTTCTTGGATGTAAACCTGCCACTGAAACGAAAGAAGAAAATTGCACTGGATTCGACTCGTAGTACGTACGTGCAATTTCAATATGAAAGGCTCCCAATTTTCTGCTTTATCTGTGGCAAGATTGGACACGGTGAAAATTTCTGTCCACTACGGTTGACACTGAAACCCGATGAAATAATTTTCGGGTGGGATTCATCTTTACGTGCACCCTCCAGGAGAGCACCTCCAGCACCCAGCCGTTGGTGAAGGGATGACATTTCTGGGCTATCTTTGTTGGACGCAAAAGCAGTTGCTGCTAATAATCCATCAAATAATACCCTCCTGCATGGGTCCACTGTCCATGCACACGTGAACTTTACTATGGCTGATGGAACTATGGAGTTAGGTTCAGACGCTGAAGACAATCCATTGACTCTACAGGATGGGAAAAAAAGGCAGAGGGTTGTGGGAGAGGTGGCATCGGTTTCTGGCAAAATAGATTCCACGTCACCTATAAAAGAACATGAGATATCGGCTGGCCCTGTGGTGCAGGGCAGCCGGCAGCCATGAAGGTCATTACTTGGAACGTCCGTGGGTTGGGGAAACCACGGGCCGTCAATCGCCTCAAAAACACTTTGCGAGGTATTAATCCCCATATTTTGTTTCTCATCGAAACAAAATTAGACGTTCGTAGAATGGAAAGGGTTAGACATAGATGTGGCTTTCGTTTTGGTATCGACGTTGGTGCGAATGGTTCCAAGGGAGGCTTGTCACTTGGATGGAAGCCGGACTGCAATGTTACATTATCCAGTTATTCACAACATCACATTGATGTGATTATTAAAGACGATGATGTTGAACCATGGAGATTTACAGGATTTTATGGCAACCCAATAGAAAGTGAGAGAGTGAATTCATGGAACCTACTGCGTCGGCTAAGCACTCAACATGACATGCCATGGTTAGTTGCCGGTGACTTTAATGAAATAATGTATTCATTTGAAAAGATGGGCAGGAGAATACGGCCAGAGCGGAACATGTTACATTTCAGAGACACGTTGAATGATTGTGAACTTGGAGATCTTGGCTTTACTGGAGCCTGGTTTACTTGGGAGAGAGGTAATTTCACCCACACAAATGTTCGTGAACGTCTCGATAGAGCATTGGCAACTCCGAGATGGTGGGACATTCATCCTTTGTATTGTGTTAAACACTTACTTCATTCCACCTCTGACCATTACCCAGTGCTAATCGATACATTAGGGCATGGCACTGCTCACAGTAGACAACCGGCCAACTTGTTTAAATTTGATGCACATTGGGTTCTCGAAGAAGAAGCAGAAGGGTTGATTAAAGATGTATGGGAGGAATCATGTACAGTCTTGCAAAAACTCAATAAACTTGGATCCACCCTTTTAAATTGGAGCAAAGAAAAGAAACATACTACAAGGGCATCGAAGAAGGCTTTATTGTCTAGACTGCATGAGTTAACTTGTTCTGATCCCGATGATGACAACTTACAGGAGTTGATTGAAGTTAAACTAGGTTTGAACCTAGAAGCTGATAAAGAAGAACTATTTTGGGAACAAAGAGCAAGATCAAACTGGCTTTCTCATGGTGATAGCAACACTTCCTTCTTCCACAAGTTTGCTTCTTATCGTCAGAAGAAAAATCATGTTCATGGGTTATTTGATGCTGCAGGGGGATGGATTACCTCGGATAATGAAATGATCAGGATGGCAACTTCTTATTTTACTGAATTGTTCACAACGTCCATGCCTACTGATGCTTCTTTCCTTCTAGCCAATGTTCAACCGAAAATCTCTAATGCTACAAATGCAAGACTGCTACAACCATTCACAGTGGAAGAGGTATGGATTGCTATTAAAAGTATGGCCCCTATGAAAGCCAGTGGTGTTGATGGTTATCCTGCTTTATTTTACCAGAAGTATTGGCACATCATAGGTTCAGACATTTCCACCTTTTGTTTATCAATACTAAATGGCAGTTCGAGTATTAGGGAGATAAATGATACACTAATTGTCTTAATTCCAAAGACTAAAAAGCCAGAAAATATGTCACATTTTCGGCCAATCAGTCTTTGTAATGTCATATACAAAATCGTGGCAAAAGCTTTGGCCATTCGGTTCTCTTCAACTTTGGATTCATGTATTGATGAGTGTCAAGGAGCTTTCATCCCAAATCGACAAATTTCAGACAACATTTTAATTGCTTATGAAATTCTGCACTCCATGAAGAATAAAAGGGCTGGGAAACAGGGATCATTTGCCTTCAAAGCTGATCTTAGTAAAGCTTATGATCGTGTAGAGTGGCCTTTTTTGGAAAAAATGCTTCTGAAATTGGGATATGATGAACGATGGGTGCAATTGCTAATGGACTGCATTTCAACAGTATCTTACTCTGTCGGTTTCAATGGAGTTGTTGGCGAGAGGTTTATTCCATCTCGTGGTCTACGGCAAGGTTGCCCACTGAGTCCATATCTATTTTTAGTGTGTGCAGAGGGTCTCTCGAAACTGTTGAACCAAGCCATGCATAACAGAAACCTTCGAGGAGTCACCATTGGTCGAGAAAGACTCGAGATTGGCCACTTATTTTTTGCAGATGACAGCATATGCTTCGCTAATGCATCTGAGGAAGCCGCAGTGGTTCTTAAAAATATCTTAACTCAATTTGGCAATGTCTCGGGCCAACGTGTAAACTACGACAAATCGCTACTCTTCTTCAGCACCAATGTACCAACCAGAATTCAACATGCAATTGGTTCCATCTTGGGTGTTCGTATCGCATCCAATCCAGAAAAATACCTGGGATTACCAACAATGGTTGGCAGACAGAAACGAGAAGCTTTTAGTTACTACGTGGACAGGGTTAACAACAAGTCAAATACATACAGCACAAAGTTCCTATCGATGGGCGGCAAAGCAACATTGATTCGAAGTGTATTGCAAGCAATCCCAGTTTATGCCATGCACTGTTTTCAATTGCCCTCTTCTTTATGTAAAGCTTTGGAACAATCCATGGCCAAATTCTGGTGGAAGACATCAGGCACAAGCAAAGGTATTCATTGGACAACTTGGAATCAATTAGCATACTCGAAGCAAGAGGGAGGCATGGGTTTCAGAGATCTTGGTCAGTTCAATGTAGCATTGCTAGCCAAACAATGCTGGAGACTCATTAAGCACCCTGATTCTTTGCTGGCAAGGGTTCTAAAGGCTAGGTACTACCCTACAACGGATTTCCTTCATGCAAACTTGAGCTTCAATCCATCCTACACTTGGCGAAGTTTATGGAGTGCAAGAGGGCTTCTTGAAAAGGGCCTTACATGGCGTATTGGGAATGGTGAATCGGTCAACATATGGAATGATTCGTGGATTCCAAATGATGGAGATGGTAGGCTTCGATCTGATGTTATCAATATACACTACACTAAGGTTGCAGACCTTATAGATGTGCCTGCTAAGTGTTGGAAGTTAGATGTACTACACAGTTTATTTCCAGATAGTTTGGTGTCAAAAATTTGTGAGATCCCTTTAGCAAATTCGCATCAAAGTGACACCTTGGTTTGGAGGCATGATAATACATGTGTATACACAGTCAAGAGCGGGTACAAATTACTCCGTAAAAACCCTACAACGTCTTCAGGTACATCTCCTCTGAGTATGAAGCAGTTTTATAATCACATGTGGAACTTACATTTACCAGAAAAAATAAAAATCACAATGTGGAGAACTGTGAACAATTTCCTACCAACCTATGAAAATCTTCAGACTCGAAATCTGCATGTCCCAAATAGATGTCAGTTTTGTCAATCTGCCAGTGAGGGGATAGAGCACTTGATACGCGACTGCTGGTACTCAACAGCTATATTCGACGCCCAGGGTATCTCTCTACCCCTGACCAGTTCAATCTTGCCTTGGAAGGAGTGGATAACCAATGCTTACAACAGTTTGAGTGACACTACTAAGAAGGGCTTTGTAGTATCCTGCTGGGCCATATGGTATGCTCGAAACAAAGTTGTACATGAAAACCAACCAACCACAGTTGAGGAGGCGGTTGCTTTCATCCAAGCATACATTAGGGAACATGAAAACCTACACAATGCAGTGCAACCAACACCACGTACACAAACACAACAATGGAATGCTCCTCATGGGAACCAAATAAAAGCTAATTTTGATGCTGCTTACTGTGTGCAATTCAAAGTCTCCGTTTCGGGTGTAATTTGTAGAAACAGTGCTGGCTTAATAATGGGAGCATGCACCATAAAACATCAACACGTTGCCAATGTATTCTTAGCGGAAGCTCTCGCTTGCAGGGATGCTGTGAATTTTGTAAAAGACCTGGGGCTTGACAGGGCTATTTTCGAGGGAGATTCACTGACTATTATTAAGAAACTAAACTCAACATCTGCAGATCTCTCGCCGCTAAGGGTAGTGATTGAAGACATCAAATATGCAATTTGTCACCTTCATGAAGCTGCTTTCTGCCATGTTCGACGTGAAGGGAATATGTCAGCTCACACTCTTGCGCAACATGGAAGAGACTCTGACACGCCGGCTTTCTGGATAGAAGAAGCTCCCGTTGCAACCACTCTAGTAGCAGAAAGAGACAGACAGCACATTCATAGATCACAGTGAACACGCTTCCACAGTTGGTGATGGTTTCTTCCTTGCTACATTGATTGAAGAAAGACTATTTGTTTTGTTCCTTCTCGGATTCATTCGTTATCTGCATTTCAGTTGATGCACTCCGAGTTTGTTCAGATCTTTGGGCTGGTTATCATATTTTATTATGTCTGATTTATTAGATTAAGAGAAGTCTTTTCTGCAATGTACTCACATTCTCTTCTCTTGGTTCTCATTATCAATAAAACCAGCACCTTTCAAAAAAAAAAACAATGTTAAATGGCCCTTAAAAACCGATAAAAAGGATAAAAGAAAGAAACTTGAAACATAAGTATTACAATCAAGGTGGGTTAGCTCGTGTATCTCACAATCTCTACTTCTGATTTTCCGGTAATGGGAGATGAAAACTGGATTATGGTGCGGAAACCCACGGTGGCAGACCTCTGGAACCCATGCTCCATGGTCTCCCAGTGTTCAATTTCGAGGCCACTCAAAGTCATCTTCAACGAACCCGCCAACTACTGGACCGACGCCCTTCCCCTCGGCAACGGTCGTCTCGGTGCCATGATTTGGGGTGGCGTCGCTTCCGAACTTATCCAGCTCAACGGTGAACTAGAACTACATTTTCCTTTCGCTTTTTCTGAAATTCTGTTTACAAACTTGTTTAATTTTCTCATTGTCTCTGTCTTCCAAGTATGGGGAAAAATAGTATAAAATGACTGTATATTGTAAATAATTTTGTAGAGGACACACTTTGGACGGGGGTTCCTGGAGACTATACAAACCCCAATGCCCCAAATGCACTATCAGAGGTTAGAACGCTTGTTGACAGTGGTGAATATGTTAAAGCTACTGCTGCAGCAGCCGAGCTGGTTGGAAATCCTGCAGATGTATGTTGCTTCATATCTTTCAAATTTTTTATGTAAAAAAAAAAATCTTTGTGAAAAGGCATGAAAGAATATAGAATTGTAAACTATCTCTATGGTTTAAGAGTTAAATTCATAAATTAGATGTCAGTTATGGAAATTACTGAAATTGCTTAAAGAAGCTTATCTGGGTGTTTGCCTTTTTATGAAGGTTTATCAACTACTTGGTGATATCAAGCTGGAATTTGATGATTCTCATCTGAATTATAGTAAAGAAACGTATCGAAGAGAGTTGGACTTGGATAATGCAACTGTGCGAGTAAAATATAATGTGGATGGTATAGAATTTACCAGAGAGCATTTCGCCTCTAATCCTGACCAAGTTATAGTAACAAAGATTTCTGGAAGCAAACCAGGGTCTCTATCCTTTACTGTATATCTGGATAGCAAGTTAGAACACTATTGTAAAATGAACGGCAAAAGTCAGGTTATAATGGAAGGACATTGCCCTGAAAAGCGAATCCCACCGCAAGTGTATGCAGATGACAATCCAAAGGGTATCCAGTTTTCTGCTATTCTTGATTTACAGATAAGTGAGGCGAATGGCATGATACATATTCTAGATGACATCAAGTTGAGGGTTGAAGGTTCAGATTGGGCCATTTTGCTTCTTGTGGCATCATCTTCATTTGATGGACCATTCACCAAGCCTTCAGATTCTAAGAAGGATCCCAATTCAGATTCTCTCTGTGCTTTGAAATCAATTAGAAATCTTTCATATGTCGATCTTTATGCTCGCCATTTGGATGACTATCAGAATCTGTTCCACCGTGTCTCACTACAGCTTTCAAAAAGCTCAAGATATATTTCGTGTCCCAAGCAAAATCAAGATGATAGAGTTTCAACGGCTGAGAGAATAAAATCTTTTCAAATGGATGAGGATCCATATCTGGTCGAGTTGTTGTTCCAGTTTGGTCGATATTTGCTTATTTCTTCTTCACGGCCTGGAACTCAGGTGGCAAACTTGCAAGGAATATGGAACAAAGATCTTGAGCCAAAATGGGAGTATGTCTATATTTTTCTTATGTTGCTCTCTCTATCTCTCTTCAATTTAAGAGCATGCTTGTGACGTTTTTGATGCGGAACTTTATACCTACCGTTCATTATTTCAATCAAAGTATCATTTGGATTGTGATTGATTCTGTTATCTCTGTCTACAGTTCTGCTCCTCACTTGAACATCAATCTTGAAATGAATTATTGGCCTTCCTTGCCATGCAACCTTAGCGAATGCCAGGAGCCTTTATTTGATTTCCTCGGTTCCCTATCAGTCAATGGTCATAAAACTGCAAAAGTAAGAGTCTTCCCTTTAAGCTAAAGCTTGCTATAATGATTTAGTTTCATATAAAACTTGTTTATACCTGCTAGTGCTACATTACATGGATGGAATCGAGCATTCAGACACTTGCAATTACTTGAAAGTCACAGGTCCTGAATTTTCCATACATAGTTAGTAGGGTTTCACTTAACTGGGAAACTAACATACTATGCTTCCTCCTTCATACTCCTAGAAGCCATAGCTTTACAATGGTAGACCTTGACAATATTATCTCATGACTTATGAGACATATGTTTCTTGTTTTTCTATTCTGCATTTGTTCAGATGAAAATTTCTTTTTTTGTAACACAATCTAACAGGTCAACTATGAAGCAAGCGGTTGGGTTGTACATCATAAATCTGACATCTGGGCAAAATCATCAGCAGATGCTGGTGATGTTGACTGGGCACTATGGCCCATGGGTGGAGCTTGGCTTTGTGTCCATCTGTGGGAACACTACATATATACAATGGACATTGTGAGATCCTATTTTCTTTTTGTAACTTTTGTTTTTCATCATCTGTTAAAAACAACACCATAATTTAGAGGAATGCTGTTTCTTGAATCTCTGAACTTTTTTCTTGAAGTTTTTCATAAATGCCGTCGTGACCAAAAAGTACAGTTCCACTGATGCCCTCATTAACTGAGAAGAATTTACTAATTTTAATCATGCAGCATTTTAGTGCTAGTAATACTTTCATGTTCTTATCACATATTACATTATGAAATGAATTTTCACTGTTATTATTCTTCTCTGTGATTAGGATTTTCTTAAAGATAAAGCATATCCCTTGCTGGAAGGATGTGGATTTTTCCTGTTAGATTGGTTGATCGAAGGGCAAAGGGGTTATCTTGAAACTAACCCGTCAACATCTCCTGAACATGACTTTATCGCTCCAGACGGTAACCGTGCTAGTGTGAGCTATTCATCAACCATGGACATGGCAATCATAAAAGAGGTGTTCTCTGTGATTCTTTCAGCTGCTGAGGTGAATCCCTTGTTCTAAAGTTAATGAGAAGAATCCCAGTTCTTCATTTTTCTGACCTCTTTATTTTTTCTAAAAACGGTACAGGTTTTAGATAAAAATGATGATGATCTAGTAAAAAGAGTGCATACAGCTCAGTCAAGGCTTTCACCAACCAAAATTGCTAAAGATGGTTCCATAATGGAATGGGTATGTCAATAACTTCACAAAATTTGAAGCAACTTTTCCAGACCTTGATTTTGAGTTATAAGTTCTTCTATGTGCCAAATCTGTTTATATTTTCTGGTTTAAGAATTTACCTGTTTGATAGACAGGCACAAGATTTTCAGGACCCAGATGTACATCACCGACATCTGTCGCACTTGTTTGGACTTTTTCCCGGACACACACTGACAATTGAAACTACACCAGACCTTTGCAAAGCTGCAGAGTATACACTTCATAAACGAGGTTAGTCTTTGTTTGCCTTCTGGATTGTTTATTTAGTATTTCAGCACTCTATTGCATTATTGGTATAGTTCCACACACTGCGGTTAGCGTCCTTTGTTTTTGGTTTTCAACTTGTTTCTTTGTGGTGATAGTTTATAACTTTTTAGCTATTCATATGTCGAATTTAGTTGTCAAACTATGAGATCATGTAAATCTATTGCATGTGAAAGATGTTTGTACAATGTGTTAGGATTCCGGAATCAACTTATTTAACTGTTTTGCCCCCGGAAGAAATTTTAGGCTTCAAGCTGACTACTTTGGAGAGTTATAGTCAGGTAGTGTCTTTTCTCTCATATTCTCATCACTTTACCAGGAGAGGAAGGACCAGGATGGTCAACCATGTGGAAAGCAGCATTGTGGGCACGCCTTGGTAACAGCGAACACTCGTATCGGATGGTCAAACATTTAATATGCTTTGTGGATCCAGAACATGAGGAAGCCTTTAAAGGTGGAATATACAGTAATTTGTTTGCAGCGCACCCTCCTTTTCAGATAGATGCCAACTTTGGGTAAGCTACATTGTCTTTTATGTTCACTGAAAGAAACCTATTCAATTGGCTTATGCGGACATTCAAAACATATAAGCTGACTATGGTGTGAGTTTTGCGAATTTCGGTGTCAGTTTTACAGCAGCAGTTGCAAACATGCTAGTTCAAAGTACCTTGGGAGACCTGTACTTGCTTCCTGCTCTTCCCCGGGATAAATGGGCAAATGGGTGTGTGGAAGGATTGATGGCAGCTGGGGGAGTGAGGGTTAACATTTGCTGGAAAGAAGGAAATCTCCACCAAGTAGGTATTTCGTTGAAAAACCAGAATTCTTTGAAAAGTTTGAGATTACACTATAAAGAAACCATGGCACCTGTAAACTTATCTTGTGAAAGAATGTACACGTACAATGGACAGTTAGACTGCGTTAATACTTGCTCCTTCCTGTATAATTAAAAGGATCGAATGCGGATCCTTTTGGTATCTGTATTCCTATAAATTTGAGGAACTTCAATTCCTCCTTTTCTGTTCATTTGTTGTCCTATAGGCTATATGTGTCTTGGACTGTTCATCTGATATCCAAATGCCACCAATCTAATCCCCACCCTCTCTAAATTGCATGGTTTGAGCACAGCCCAAAGTTTTCTAGCTAGGGGAAGATGTATGGGTAAAGATAAAAAGGTAAAGTACACCGCATACCACTCAACTATGGCCTATGAGTGAAAAATGTCACCGAACTTTAAAATTGTTCAAAACTATCACTGAACTTTAATATATGACTCGAAAATATCACCCCGCCGTAAACTCCTAAACCATGTGTTATTTATTAATAATATATAAGAATAATATATTTTATATTATTTATATATTAATATTATTTATAGTGTTATTTATTTCATAAAACAATTTGAATTAATCTCATGTAGTTTGAGATATATATTATTTTGGCAAAATATCATATAATATTAAGTTGGTTCAATTGTTAAGGCTTAGCTTTTACATATGAAGGTTTTGGGTTCAAACCCCTACAAGCACGTGGTTTTAATAATTTTTCTCTAGCAAAACGACGTCGTTTTGACTTAACGAGGTGTTAAGAGTTAACGACGGAGTGGCATTCTCGAGTCACATATTAAAGTTCAGTGAGTTTTGAACAATTTTAAAATTTGGTGGCATTTTCGACTTAGGGGCCATAGTTGGGTGGTATGTGGTGTAGTTTACCCAAAAAATATTATTAAACTACCTCAAAATATTAATTCTGGTCACTGAACTTTTAAAAGTTACAAAAATACTTTTAATTTGTAACAAAATGAGCAATATCTCATTTGGTCTAGAAATTGTTACTAAGATTTTATATTTGATATTTTTTTAATATTTTTAAGTAATGATTTCAAAAAAATGTCTAGAATTATATGAAAAATTTGGAACCTATTTAAAAATTATGTTTTTTTTTTGTAATTTTAAACAAATCGTAAAATTCTTTAATATAATTTTTAAAATATTTTTTCCAAGGCAACTTACCAATTACATAATAAAGTATTGGTTACGTAACGAGTATCGGGTCTGCTTTAGATCTAGTTCGAGTTTATGTTATTTCAGGTCGGGTCAGATATAGAGTCAGGTTAACATCGGATCAAGTGAATTTTTTGTTCAGGTCAATATTAGATCGATTGCTTTTTCTTATTAGGTTAATATCAGATCGATTATTTTTCAAGTAGTGTCAATATATAAAGATGATCTTTTAAAGAAGAAAAGAAATGTTATTAAACCATTAAACTATGGATTAATATCTTATACACTGGCGGTGGAAAATAAAGTTTCCACAAGCATGTTTATTTAGGGGTTTAGGGGTTTAGAGGTTAGGGGTTTATGTTGTATGATTTAGAATTTAAGATTTATGTTAGAATTTAGGGTTTGGGGGTTAGATTTTTAGGGTTTTAAGGTTAGAATTTTAAGTTTTAAATTTAGGCTTGAAAATAAGCATGCTTGTGTAAACTTTTTTTACACTGGCAGTGTATCAAATATTAATCCTTAAATTATTACTAAAGGTGGTTGTTAATTAGCAAATTAAATTTGGATTGCTTTCAGTTCGAGTTACTTTTAGTTCATGTTGCTTTCTACTCTGATTGTTTTGGTTCGGGTCAAGTTTAGACCATCATATTTGGGTCCATATTAAGTCTCGAGTCAAATAAATTAGTTCAAGTCTCGGGTCAAATTTATCAATTCATGTTTAGAATAATTGGTCTTCACACTACTGATTATGGGTTTGATTCTAGGTATAACAATATGGCGGGACGAATTTTCGACTGCCTCGGTCTCAACCCGATAAATAAATACCTCAATCGATCCCTCCCACTCCAAGTAATTGTGGTGTTCAACCCGTCTCAAAATTGAAGAAGAAAAATTGCACCGGATCCGACCTGACCTGGTCTACACTTATTTTCCCATACCACATTTTCTCGAGAACCAAACAATTATTTTTCCCAGAATTTTTTTTTCTCAACAACCAAACTTATTTTTTTTTTGGGTAAACTACATAAATGGTCCTCTGACTATGCTCTAATTATCTTTTGCGTCCCCCGACTATCAAAAGTTACAAATTGGTACCCCGACTTAAAAAAAGCAACAAATTGGTCCAACGCCGTAAAAATTTTAACGGCTTATGAGGTGGTTGTTAATATAAATTGATATAATTACATAATTAGCCCTCAAATTCTACATTTATTTTAATTTGACCCTTATTACATAATTAACCAAGGAAAGCAACTCTGGCCGTGCAATCTTGTCTCACAGCGCAGCAATATCTCTGTTGCCTTCTCATATGCCGAAAATGCCTTCGAAAAGAGGAGAAGAAGAATAAGAAAACAGGGTATTGACTTAAATAGGAATACTGTATATTCACAAAATTACGGTGTCTGATAAGTCAGTTTACGAATAAGAAAAAAGCATCTGCAGTGTCAGTTTACGAATTTACCAAGCACCGAGAAGTTGATTACTCAAACCCGTTAGCCTACTCCCTCAACCGAATATACAGCTACGAAGCAAAATTCAAAACTGTCTCTCGATTTAAGACGACACATAACATTCAAGAGACGACACATCACACTCAATTTGATATCCATCAACTATAGTACCAAGCTTACAAACTACACGATGTCAAAGAAGGAAGAGATGGGACTGACAGTTTTGAGGCTGCTGACTTTTTCTTCACGATACGAGGGAGCCCATTGGCTAGGTTGATCCCCGTCCGCATCTGCTCCGCAATCGAGCAAAGCATCGGCCTTGCTAATTCTCGAGCGGCATTTCTTGTTTGACTTTTTAACTGCTCCTTCCACAGCATCGTTGTCTTTGGGAATTACAGTACTTTTCTCTTGACTGCTTTCATCATTAGTTAGCCTACATCAAGTAAGTTGTAATAATTGTTCAAACTTCAACTCAACTTCTTAACTCAGAAAACACAAAAGACTGATTCTTTTAACTTTTAAGTACGCAGTGAGTTCACTGGAGCTATTCAAGCAAGGGTTTTTGCTATCGAAGCAGTTTAAAGGCAAAACCAAAATCAAATTAAACTAATCTAAACTCCGAAATATAACACTCCATTTCCAGAAAATACATAAATTGGAATTAAACTAAGTATTAAAGAAACCAATAAAACTCAGTAATTGCTCCAAAGGAAGGGGTTAGAACCCGGTGAGGTCGGGAGCAGGGAGGAGTAGAGAATCAGGGTCGCCGGATTCAGGAGGGTTGGCGTTAAGGTCCGCCAAAATGACAAGCTTACGAGGCGGAGTAAGCGTCTTGGAGCTGTCAACGCCGCCTACGGCGGTATCAAGTTCGGGTTTTATGCAAACTTGGGGTGGCGGTTGCAGCATTTCGGGTTCCATTTTGGTTTGAAATTTATGAAAACACCACAGTTGAGTACAAGATTCTAAATTCAGACCAAGACCCCAAGAAGAAAAGGAGAAGAACAAGAATGGTGGGTTGAAAAAAAGGAGAAGCAGATGGCAGACAATAAAGCTTAATTTTTTAGAAGATGGATTAAATTGATAGACTATTAAAATTATGTGGGTTAATTTTTTAGAATTAGGGTCAAATTAAAATAAGTGTAGAATTTGAGGGCTAATTATGTAATTATATCAATTTATATTAACAGCCACCTCATCAGCCGTTAAAATTTTAACGGCGTTGGACCAATTTGTTGCTTTTTTTAAGTCGAGGGACCAATTTGTAACTTTTGATAGTCGGGGGACACAAAAGATAATTAGAGCATAGTCAGAGGACCATTTATGTAGTTTACCCTTTTTTCCCATGAAACACTATATAAAGTTTATAAATTTTTTTGAGAGGTTTATATTCAATACACATTCGGTGGAAACAAAAGGTTTTTACAAGTGCTTTAATTTTAGGGTTTAAGGTTTTATTTTATGGTTTAGAAGTTAGGGGTTTGTGTTTATGAGTTTAGAACTTAGGGGTTGTGGTTAGAATTTAGGATTTAGAGGTTAATGTTTATAGCTTAGTGTAATATAGTTAGGCATTTAGTTTTTAAACTATAACCCCTAAATTATAAGCCCAATCCCTAAATTCTAACCATAACCTATCAATTCTAAACCACTAAATCTAAACCCTTAACCTTTGAATCTTAAAATATAATCCTAAACCATAAATCTAAGATACATGTCAAAACTTTTTGTTTCCACCGTCTATGGCCCTGTTTGGTAAACAGCGGTTTGGGCAAAAATTAGAGGTTTGAGGTATAATTAGAGGTTTGACTAGTCAAATCCGCTAATATTGATGTTTGGTAAATAGCGGATTGAAAGAGTGGATTTGGATAAAAAAGCTAATTTTGAAAACGCTCCAAATATGAGCTTTTTGAGATTAGATGTTTGATATTAGAGTTGTAATGACTCTTTTACCCTTAACAATTAACAAAAATCTCCAAATAACCTAAATTAAATAATAACATTTTTTAATATAAATAATAACATATTAAATATTGGACTTATTTGTTGTTACTACTAATTTATATGACGACATTTGTAAGTTAATTCTATTTTTTATCATCACATATTTATATGTGCATATAATTTTTTTAATAATTATATAAATAATAAATTAATATATAAATCTTTCAAATTTGTTTAGAAAATTTATATTAAAAATAATTTTTACAAATCTAATTAATATTTATTAGATACAAAATATTCATAACTGATAAATTATTCAAACAAGTATTGAATATAATCATGTCTTTATATGTCATTTTGCTTGTTTAAATAATCAAACAGCTATCAACTATCAGTCAATTTTACCAAACACTTTTATACAATCAGCTAATACAATCTGCTAGTCAAATCAGCTAATGCAATCAACTATCAGCTAATGTAATCCGCTATCAGCTATCCGCTAATTACCAAACAGGGCCTATGTATCGAATGATTACCCATTTTGAAATCATACATATAAATCAAACAAAAAATTATTAATAACATTAATTTTTATAATAAAATCAAAGCTCTTAAAAATAGGAAAAAATTAAAGATATGAAGAATCCATATTAAAAAAGGTGTTCTTAAAAATTAGGAAGAAAAAGACATCTAATCAAACATTCCTTAAAAATATTGAAAGAAAATAAGAAAATAAACTTAAGAAAATCCTAGATCGATTGAAAAAAAATCTTTTACATGGTCTTGGTGAAGATTATAATTTTAAGTTCACTTGGTTTTAGAAAATATTTTTTATTTTTTTATTTTTAGAAAATAACTTTTTATTTTTAATTTTTTAAAAATTAGAAAACATGCTTGGTTAATAGGGATGAAACTTATTTTCAAAAATAAAAATAGTAAAAATGTGTTTGGTATCTAACTTTTCAAAATAGAATTGAAAAAATAATTATTAAAGAATTAAAATAAAATATAGTTAAACAACAACAACAACAATAATATGAGTAAATAAACTAAAGTTAAAAAAACGGCATTAAAATGATTCGAACCCGAGTTAAAATGAAGTTAAAAATTATAAAACTCTTATTTTCATATTTCCACTTTCCCAAAATATTATCAATGAAAACATTTTTTTATGTTTTCAAAATTTTACTATTTTTTTTCATTTTCTATAAATCATTTTTTAATTTTACAATTAAACACATTTTCTTCATTGTTTTTCATTTTCTAGAAAATAATTTTCATTTTCTAGAAACAAACAGACCCTCCTAAAAACGCTAACTTAAATAAATCAAAATTTTCAATTAATCAGGAAAATAAAGTTTTATATAAGGTATGAATTAAGTTAGGGGAAATTGTTTAGAATCTTAGCTATCCATTGGGAAAAAATTATGGTCATGTTTGGTAAATAGCGGTTTGAGCTAAAATTAGAGGTTTAAGTTAAAATTAGAGGTTTGTCCGGTCAAATTTGTTAATTTATAAGAATAAAAACGGACTTCATTTTTTAGGAACAAACGAGTCATTCTTAAAATGCTAACTTAAATAAATCAAAATTTTCAATTAATCATGAAAATAAAGTTTATATAAGGTGTAGAACTAAGGTTTTGATATAAATATTTGAAAAATGTTTTGGACTAAATTGAAAAGAATTTAAAATATGTTTTTAGTCAAAAACAACTTGAAAATATGTTTAAGGGTTTTAAAGGCTTTGGAATGGTTTTAAAGTGTATTTAAAGTAGTCAAAACCATGATTTTCAAGTAACCGTACCGATACGGTATTGGACCGTACCGATACGCCTTAGGGTTTTCAAACTACCAAAATTCCAGTAGCCAAAACCCGTACCGATACGCCTAGCCGTATCGATACGGTGTGTTTTGAAATAGCCCAACGGCCATAAATGGTACTATTCCCAACGGCCATAAATGGTACTATTCCAACGGCTATAAATGGTACTATTCCCAACGGCCATAAATGGTACTATTTCCAACGGTCATAAATGGTACTATTCCAACGGCTATAAACGGCTATATTCCCAACGGCTATAAACGGCAATATTCCCAACGGCTATAAACGGCTACAAACTCATTTGGGACTATAAATTGAAGGCTGGAACACTTGAAGAATGCAAGAGACAACATCCAAGCAATATGGTCAAGAGAATTAGAGTCTAAATCTTTATTTTACTATTCTCTTGTACATAGTCTGTAGAGAGTGATTTTTATTGTTTTTATCCTTCACTCTTTCTTGTGAGCTAAATTGTGTAAACACCCACCTTGTGAGGTTTATTTGTTTACATCTTTTTACCCTTGTAAAAGGAGAGGTTCTAGTTTAGCCTTGAGAGAAAAACTAGAGTTGGTTCTATCTTAGCCAAGTTCAAAAGATAGGGTTGTAACGGTTTCCTCCTGAGCCTGGAAAAGGGGACGAACTCATTGTTGAGTGAATTGGGAAATCCTTAGTGGTGTGCTAAGGTAGTGGATGTAGACTCGGTTGAGTAGTCGAACCACTCTAAAATCCTCGTGCAAATTATCTACCTTTATTTCGGTTTTAGCCAATTCAACCACCAAACATTTACAACCCTCCTTGACGGTTTCGGTGATCGATTCGAGCGTGCCCAAAAACCCAACAATTGGTATCAGAGCCTCGTCTCCATCGAAGGACTAACATCCGGGAGTAAAGATCATTTGCTCGAAGTCCACCGTTCAAGAAAATGGCAAGATTTGAAGAAGGCCGCTCTATCTCGTGTCCTCCGCTCTTCGAAGGAGAAGCATACTTCCAATGGGAAAATATCATGAAATTATTCATCAAGTCTCAAGACTATGAGGTTTGGGACATCGTTGAAGATGGGTATTTGGAAGCTCCAAAGAAGAAGAAAAAGCAAAGGAGTGCCAACGACACGAAGGCAAAGCTAAACACCAAGGCGATGCACATTCTCTATTGTGGCCTTAACGAAGAAGTTTCCAAGAAAATCTCCACATGCAAAAGTGCCAAAGAATTATGGGAGAAACTTGAGAAGCTTTATGGCAACAAGAATGGAGAAAAGAAAGATGGTGATCAATCATGTGCAAACCTTCTCTCCAATCCAAAGGTGGATGGTGTTTTGGCTCTCGAGGAGCCTAAGGTATCTTCTAACTCAAATGAATTAAATTCATATTCTTTTGATGAGTTACAAGATGCTTTTGATGAATTATTTTTGGAATTTGAGACCATGAATTCCAAATTTAAGAAAATGATTTCAAAACTTGAAATTGAAAATGATTTTCTTTTAAAAACAAGAGTGGATTTTGAAAACCAAAATGAAATTTTGAAAAATGATTTAGAATTTTCAAAAACAAGCAAAGATGTTTTAGAAAAAGAAAATCTTGATTTAAAAGTTAAGCTTGAAAGCTTAAGAAAAGAAAAAGAAATTATTTTCAATAATTCATCTTGTCACATAATGGCAAAATGCTCACATTGCCATTATCATGGTCATTCTATACATACTTGTCCTATAAAGAAGAGACAATCTTATAGGATTAGACAAGTATGGGTTCCCAAGGGAACTAAAGACATTGTGACTAACGTAAATGGATCCAAAGCAATTTGGATACCAAAAATCAAGTAAATGTCTTTTGTAGGTGTGTTGGAGCAATGGCAAGCAAAGCAAAATCAAAGAATGCTCAAATCACACATGAGAAGAAGATTAGGTAACCTTTAAGCTTAATGCTTTTATTTTATACATTCGGTTATCTAACTTTTGTTTAAAGACTTGGATTATCTGTTAAGCCTAATATGATGCAATGAGTAAGGGAGAGCCAATTCTTAAAAAAAAAAACCAAAATTTTAAGTGTGTCATTTTTTTGCCTCCTATGTTATCTTGAACTTAAATGTCATTTTAAATTCTTTTTGATATAACAAAAAGGGGGAGAAATGGTTTGAAAAAATTGAATTTTCAAATGAATAAGGGGGAGCTTTATTTGATTTCATATCTTAATCTCTTATTCACATTTTTAAAGCTAAAGGGGGAGAATCCCAAACAAATTTTTCAAGTTGGTTTTATTATATCAAAAAGGGGGAGATTGTAGAACTAAGGTTTTGATATAAATATTTGAAAAATGTTTTGGACTAAATTGAAAAGAACTTAAAATATGTT
This sequence comes from Hibiscus trionum, assembly GCA_030270665.1. Lineage (NCBI taxonomy): Eukaryota > Viridiplantae > Streptophyta > Magnoliopsida > Malvales > Malvaceae > Hibiscus > Hibiscus trionum. Next base: position 8,019,568 of record BSYR01000016.1, read on the forward strand.
TTTAGTCAAAAACAACTTGAAAATATGTTTAAGGGTTTTAAAGGCTTTGGAATGGTTTTAAAGTGTATTTAAAGTAGTCAAAACCATGATTTTCAAGTAACCATACCGATACGGTATTGGACCGTACCGATACGCCTTAGGGTTTTCAAACTACCAAAATTCCAGTAGCTAAAACCCGTACCGATACGCCTAGCCGTATCGATACGGTGTGTTTTGAAATAGCCCAACGGCCATAAATGGTACTATTCCCAACGGCCATAAATGGTACTATTCCAACTGCTATAAATGGTACTATTCCCAACGGCCATAAATGGTACTATTTCCAACGGTCATAAATGGTACTATTCCAACGGCTATAAACGGCTATATTCCCAACGGCTATAAACGGCAATATTCCCAACGGCTATAAACGGCTACAAACTCATTTGGGACTATAAATTGAAGGCTGGAACACTTGAAGAATGCAAGAGACAACATCCAAGCAATATGGTCAAGAGAATTAGAGTCTAAATCTTTATTTTACTATTCTCTTGTACATAGTCTGTAGAGAGTGATTTTTATTGTTTTTATCCTTCACTCTTTCTTGTGAGCTAAATTGTGTAAACACCCACCTTGTGAGGTTTATTTGTTTACATCTTTTTACCCTTGTAAAAGGAGAGGTTCTAGTTTAGCCTTGAGAGAAAAACTAGAGTTGGTTCTATCTTAGCCAAGTTCAAAAGATAGGGTTGTAACGGTTTCCTCCTGAGCCTGGAAAAGGGGACGAACTCATTGTTGAGTGAATTGGGAAATCCTTAGTGGTGTGCTAAGGTAGTGGATGTAGACTCGGTTGAGTAGTCGAACCACTCTAAAATCCTCGTGCAAATTATCTACCTTTATTTCGGTTTTAGCCAATTCAACCACCAAACATTTACAACCCTCCTTGACGGTTTCGGTGATCGATTCGAGCGTGCCCAAAAACCCAACATAAGGTATGAATTAAGCTAGGGGAAATTGTTTAGAGTCTTAGCTATCAATTGAAAAAAAAAACTTATGGTCATGTCTGGTAAATAGCGGTTTGAGTTAAAATTACAGGTTTTAGTTAAAATTAGAGGGTTGTCCAGTCAAATCCGCTAATTTGGATGTTTGGTGAATAGCAGATTGTGGTGAAACTTCTAATTTTAAAAAAAAAGTTGTTAATACGAGCCTTTTGAAATTAGAGGTTTTGACATAAGAGTTATAAAGACCCCTTTACCCTAAACAATTATAAAAATTCTCTAAATAACTTGAATTTAACATTTTTTATTTTAATTCTTCACTCTCACGTATTTACATTTTGACATTTGTAAATTAATACTTTTTTGTTTTTCTTTTAATTCTCACATTTATATTTGTATTTAAATTTAATAATTAATTAAATTATATTAAAAATACTTATATAAATAATAAATTAATATATAAATCCTTCAAATATACTAAGTAATGTTATATTAAAAAATTTATTTTTCATAATCTAATTAATATTAATAGATACAAAATATTAATAACTAATAAACTATTCAAACAAGTATCGAATATAATTGTGTCCTTATATGTTATTTTACTTATTTAAATAATCAAACAACTATAAGCTATCAGTTAATTTTACCAAACACTTTTATACAATCAACTGATACAATTCACTAGTTAAATCAACTAATGCAATCAGCTATTCGCCAAATTAGGCCTATAATTATTTGTAAATATGGGAGAGGAAAAGAAAAGAAAAAGCAAAATGTAAAGCTAAGGAGAGAAATTGAGAGAACGACCAGAGACTTGTGAGAAGAAAATGTGGAGAAAATGAAAAGTTAAAACCCTGAATGGTTTATATATATTGACATTTTTATAAATATATTAAAAATATTGACATTTTAGTAATACTATTTGAGTGAACAAGTGATTTAGTAGAAAAACAGATGATGTTCATCTTAAGTGACACATGTTCAATCGTAATGTTTGCAAAATGTGTGTATTATCGAAGAGTTAATAATATGTATGAACATATACTACCCATTGTAATCGAAACTTTTACTCAAATATAGGTTTAGAGTTTTTTTTCTTAAAAATATGACCCTTCTTATTTTAATTCTCGAAATATTGTATTTGCTACAGTACTCTAGAAGTCGGATTTAGCTGAATTTGACTATAAACAATATTTTTTTTTCCAAAAATGCTCAAAATTGGAGCCTCGTGAACTTGCTTTTAGGGGTATTTTTGTAATTTACAACATAAAGTTAGAGTTTCCTGAACTAGCCTTTAAAAGTATTTTCTCCACTTATTATCACCTTTAAACTATTAAAAAAATAATATTTTTTAGTAAGATTTGGTCTAATGTTTTTACCTTGAATCTAAACTCATCGAAACCCAAATCTATTCCCCCAAATCTGTTATGATCTGTTTCAAACCTTTTAAAAAAAAGGGTAAACTACACCGGTGGTCCCCTAACTATGTCTGTCTTCCTACTTTGGTCCCACAACTTTGTTTTTCGGCAAAAGAGTCCCTTCCGTCACATAGTTTTCCTATTTTGGTCCCCGACGTTAAATAACTAACGGTTTTGCTGACGTGGCATTTTTTAATATTTTTTAAGGCTGACGTGGCATTTTTTTAATATTTTTTAAATCAAAGTCGGGGACCAAAATAGGAAGACAGACATAGTTAGGGGACCAAAATAGGAAAACTATGTGACATAGTTAGGGGACCAAAAATATTAAAAAATGCCACGTCAGCAAAACCGTTAGTTATTTAACGTTGGGGACCAAAATAGGAAAACTATGTGACGGAAGGGACTCTTTTGCCGAAAAACAAAGTTGTGGGACCAAAGTAGGAAGACAGACATAGTTAGGGGACCACCGGTATAATTTTCCCAAAAAAAAAAACTATTCCTATTATATTGGGACAAAATTTGTTGGTTTCAAGTAAAATTATCATCCGTGTTTAATATTTACCCCTCTAAATTTGTCACATTTCTTCATTGCATTAAATTTATTTATTTTGATATAAGTTGTTATTTGGAAATTCATAATTGATAAAGATTTGTTTTGTTGAAAAGAAAAATTCAAATCTCAAACATGATTGAGAAAAGAGAAAATGAAGGGTGGGAGGCGGAGGGGTCACATTCTTTATTCCTTTTATTTTGCTATATATTTACCATTCTTTTCATTCTCTCTCTCTCTCTAAAGGCGTGGGATTTGTTTGTAAATTACAAGAAGTTCATAAACAGTTAGAAAAGCCATATTCTGCAGAAGAAATTTCCTTCTTTCTCTCTCACTCCCTGATGGAACTTCACTAAACGCTTTCCTTAATCCCTTTCTTTTTTCAACGAAACAAGCTACCGCTCTTTGCTTGAAAATCTGATCAGCAATGGAGAAAAAGCAAGGTTTCTTCTCTGCTCTCAAAGAGGAAGTAGTTCGTGGGCTTTCCCCTTCGCGCTCTAGGTCCAACAGCCCTGCCAGAGCCCGTTCACCCATGGCCACTCTATTCCGGAGAAACAAAAACAGCCACGGCTCCCATTACGTGGCTCAACCGGAGTCCTTGATCGTGAGATCCGGGAGTTTCAGGCCAGTCGGGGAAGCGTTAGCGCCGCTCATGGAAGGTCCGGATCCGGATGGAGGGGAAGTCGAGGACTCGAAGCGGGTTGGGTCGGGGCTTGGACAATGGGTTAAAGGCCAGCTATCGAGGACCCCATCGGCTGCTTCGATGAGTTGTAGGAGGTCCGATCTAAGGCTGTTGCTTGGAGTCATGGGTGCCCCTTTGGCTCCCGTTCATGTTAGCTCCACTGACCCTTTGCCGCTTTTGAGCATCAAAGACACTCCCATTGTGAGTCCCCTTTTTCCCTCTCTCTTGGCTCCAAATTTACTACTTTTACGATAAAAAAAACATGAAATTGGAACTACTGAGTAGAAACTGGGTGTTAATGACTGTTTGGATTCTGAGAGTGTTTTGTCTGCACAAATACAGAGACACAATTAGGTTCTCTAGTGCTAAAATTCAGAGATTTAGTAATGTGCCTTGTTATATTCGATATTGTATTTGTGCAGGAGACTTCCTCTGCTCAGTACATATTGCAGCAGTACACAGCTGCTTCTGGCGGGCAGAAGCTGCAAAACCCCATTCGTAATGCGTATGCAATGGGAAAGCTCAAAATGGTAGCTTGTGAATACGAAACTGCGACAAGGACTGTTAAGAACCGAAATTGCTCTAAAGGTGCGGAGTCTGGCGGGTTTGTTCTCTGGCAAATGAACCCGGACATGTGGTATGTTGAACTTGCGGTCGGGGGCAGCAAGGTTCATGCTGGCTGTAATGGAAAGCTTGTCTGGAGGCACACACCTTGGCTTGGTGCGCACTCTGCAAAGGGGCCTGTTAGACCCCTGCGTCGTGCACTGCAGGTGAGATTCCATCTTCTTACTTAACTGTTGTTATGTTATACTATTAACATTGTTCTTTTTCCTGATATTTTCTTTGGGGTTTATTGTTCTTGCTTCAGGGTCTTGATCCTAGAACTACGGCTAGTATGTTTGCGGATGCACGATGCATAGGAGAAAAAAGGATCAATGGTGAGGATTGCTTCATCCTCAAGCTTTGTACTGATGCACAGACACTGAAGGCAAGAAGCGAGGGCCCTGCAGAGATCATCAGGCATGTTTTATTTGGCTACTTTAGTCAGAAGACTGGACTCCTTATTCAAATGGAAGATTCACATCTGACTCGCATCCAATCTAATGGTGGTGATGCTGTTTATTGGGAAACGACAATCAATTCATTTCTTGAAGATTACCGTCCTGTTGAAGGTATCATGATAGCACATTCTGGACGTTCTGTTGTTACACTTTTCAGGTTTGGAGAAGTTGCAATGAGCCACACGAAAACAAAGATGGAAGAAGCATGGACGATTGAAGAGGTTGCCTTTAACATACCGGGCCTTTCTGTTGATTGTTTTATCCCTCCAGGTGATTTGAGACCCGAGTCTATCAGTGAAACCAGTGAACTCCCTCAGGATGAGAGAGGAAAAAGTGCAATTGCGTTAGCAGCACATCGTGCCAAAGTAGCTGCCCTACAAAAAGCACAAGATGGAAATGCTGACAGCATGATTTGGAGGATGGAAGCCTGATGGAGTGACCGGCAGTTGTTCATATTGTTAGCTAGTGCAGACCAGTTGACTAACCCATTAGAGAGGTTACAAGGTAGAAGTCATTTTTTTGGACTTTGGTTTATATATGCCTCTATTGATCTGTAAATAGAGCATAATCATTCACAGGTTCCGACTATCAATGGACCTATATGAATCTTTATACTCTCAAAGCAGAATCCAACTACGGAGTTGGTGCTCAGTTTTCCAGTTAGGGATAGAGCTCATGGAGGTTTGCTTTTTAGGTTACCTTCCTTGCTTCTTGTTAGTAGATGGTAAAGCAGTCCAATTAACCGTTTCATAGTCTTACTAATTTCAATGATAAATGAATATAATGTGGCAGTATAAAAGATACTGCTACTGGTTAGCATGAGTTTGACAGCAAATGTCTAGTTTTTAATGTTACTGAATCTTTATGTCATTGTTTAGACCTAAAAGCCGTTATGAGTTTGGGAATGAAAACAGGTTTAGCTGTTGATATGGCTGATATGGTACTAACAATTTTCTTTTGTACCAATATGTTCTGAACTCATTTGTCCATTGATGCTGAATGCTATATGCATGGCAGAAAGATCGTGTTCATCCATTGTTTAATGCTCATCTCTTCGGGTAGGTCTGGGGTGCGATATGTCTATGGTGTGGTTAAAGGACAACAAGTTTCGAAACCTCGAACTGAAAATATTAGACTTGATAATATTTTCGGTGGGTTATTTTGAGTTTTTCTGCAAGTATCGGTACTTAGTTTCAGTTTGGGACAAAATATTGGTAAGTATCGATACTTGTAGAAAAACTAAAAAAACTAACCGAAAATATTATCAATAAGTAAACATTTTCAGTTTGAAGGCAAATTTTGAAACTTGCCGTCTTTTAGCCGCACTTTAAACATGTCGCACGTTAGACTCACCCGAATCTCTTCTGAGTTATATTTAACTACTCTGGTCTTTGAATGAAGTGTTGACTAGTCCATCCACCATTTTTGAATTTTGAATGGCCTAGATTATTATTATGAATAATTTAATCTGGTGTTAACGTCACTTTTTCACCCATGTTATGCATATTTAATGTTTGAAACCTTGAGATGAGCACCTAGGCTTGTTTTTATAGTTTTGGTTGTGGGTGGGGTCTCATGCACCCATTCCCATGTGTGTGAACACCCTTTATGTTGATGGTGCGTGACAGCAAGCAACCAGGCCAGGGTTATCTTTTGAAACTTCACCACCATCACCATGGTTGGTGTGCCTTTTGACCACCATGTTCCCTGGTGGGGCCACCATCACTTTAAAAGCATCCATTTCATTCCGACAAGTCTATATATGTGTGACCATTGGACCCAAAGTCATGAACCAATGGGTAGGGTTAGCTTCTGTATGAAAATATCTATCATTACAAGTTGGCACGAGGTGAAAGCTCAGCTCAGAACAGCTGAACCCAATCCCATGTGATTACTTTTCCTCCATCACCCACTTTTCCTTTTTTTTTTGAACAAGGACTCTCTTTTCTTTTTCATGCTTTGCAGGCCTTGTGTTTCTACCTTTCAACATCTTTAACTTAGATTCTGCATATTTTTTCCCCTTTTTTACTGTTAAAAAGTGATTCCTATTGGTAATGGAATGTTCCACCTTATCATGATGTTTCTCATAGCTCAAAGTCACGAGTAATGTGTATTTGGTTTTGCGGTAATAGAATTGATTTTGTGTATAATTGATTTTAAAGTCACGTTTATGTTTGGGAGTTTTTTTTTAAATCACGATCATGTAAAAATCACGATAAAACGCAAAAGGTACTTCTATTTTGTTTTCCCAAAAATCACGTTTGGAGTCCAAAATTAATTTTAAAATTTTGGATCCAAACACGTGGGCACGGTTTTTAGAGTATATTTTCCCCTTGAATCGGGATTTTGTGCTTCCAAACGCCAATCCAAACATGAAAATAATATTTAATAGATATTATTACATTAATATTTATATTTTCCATAATTAAATTTAAATATGGTTATCATTAAACATGGGGTAACTGCATTTTAGCCTAGTTTACCTCTAATTATTCCACAACACCTTTCCAAACAATTATAGAAAAGTGCGTTAAGATAAGAACCCTACTAATAAATGCCAAATACGATATAAATGTAATAATTGGAATGTGAATAAATGAAGACAATAACTCTAGGCCATAAGCAAAACCCTAAGAGAGATTCCATCAATTCACATCCAATTTACAAATATTCAGCAATTAATTGCAATTGCATTATGCTAAAACCCACTCTTCTGTACACGTATGATATATTCAAATTTGAATTTTATGCACTTATAATGGAGTCAAAAATGATTATAATGTTACTTTGTGTATTTTTTATTAAATATAATTAAAAGAATCATGAAAGTGTTAATTTCGATAATAAAGGTTTTTTTTAATCTATTTCACCGATCATGCATAAAATAATTATACTATTCAAACTATTTTTTTATGGAAGGGAACATAACTTTTTTAAGAAATAGAACTTGTATAAATATCCGACTTCTTTCTTTTATTGTTTTCTTTCTTTGTTTTTAGTCTCAAATATAAGACTTTTCTGTTGTGGAATTTTTTTCTCTTTTCGGATATCTTGTTAAATTTATTAGTCTTATTCTGTGGTGTAATTTTTATCTACCTTATAGCATGATTTTTATCTTTCTATATAGTAGTTTGATGTTCGCATAGAGGGCATCACGACATACCCTTTGATTAGGAATGTTAACGATCTAATTTAGTTAGATATTTTTTATGATAATTTATCGATGCAATTAGAACTATTAACGAAATAATATGTAAGATTAATTTTCTTGATTCACACTCATACATCATATATAGCGTCTATTTAAAAAAGATTTTTTAATAATGGTCTATAAAAGATGAACACTGCATTCAAGGGGAGATTCAATCTTTTTTCTTCACACTCATTGAGTTATATATATTTTTATTTTTTTTCTTTGAGAGATTTCTTGGTGTACTTGAACTAAAGGTTCTTTTTAAGATTTAGGTGTACTGTATTTGTTATTTTGAATAAAATTCAAATTTCTGCTCATGTTAAAAATGGCATAGGGTCAAAAATGTCCTTAATATTTGACTGAATAGTCACTTTGATCCCTATTCTTTTTTTTTGAAGCAATTTAACCTCCAATGTTTCATTTTGGGTCAAAATGAGCCATCTGCAGATAAAAATTATTAGTAAAACTAATAGTAAATAGCTTGAAATGACGTTGCATATCTACATGGCAATGCACGCTGACATGACAATGTCATGTAGACAAATGTGTTAGACTTGAAATAATATCACATCAATAAAAAATAATTTTATAAAATTATATAAAATATAAAATTATTTTTTTATGTCGATGTGTCATTCTGTCAAGTCATTTTAAGTTATTTACCGTTAGTTGACTAATATTTTTCATCCGTAGAGAAATCAATTTAACCTAAAATGAAACGTTGAGGGCTAAACTGCTCAAAAAAGAATAGAAGCCAAAGTGACTATTCAGTCAAACATTAATTTTTTTTAATTTTATGCCTTAAAAAATTAAGAACATATAATATATTCTTCAATGGTAAATAAGTAATAAACAAAATAAATACTTGATAAAAACATGCATTTTTTCGCTTAGTGATAGTTACAAGTTCAAATTTCATTTTTTTACCAGTTGGACTGGGTTTAAACTTTTTTTTTAGTTGAATCGATCTGATTAAATATTCAGTACGGCCCAAGTTAAAAGGTTTATTTTGCCCAAAGGAATATCCAGAATGTATTCATTAAATAATGTCATATTTAGTGTCAATGAAAGCTTCATCTTCTCTGAAAAGGAAACGAAAAACCACAATATTGAAGCAATGCAACTATGTAATATATATGTTATATACAATAAATGGACTTTATTGTCTAATCTAATCCCCCATTTAGCAACAGTTCCAAAGGAGCCCATGTTCTTCACCAGTGGCGGATCCAAAAATATTTTTTAGGGTGGGCACAAGCTAAATTTTTTTGAGGGTGGACACAATAATAAAAATTTCAGGGTGGACACAAGTCATAAAAATTAAGGACTAATTCATAAAATTTTAAAATATTAAAGACATATGTGTGAACTTTAAAAAATTTAGGGCCCATCAGCCACTGTTCTTCACCAATGGCGTTCATTATTATTTTTGTTGCCCTTCCGGTTTTTAAGACTTCGCCCTGATTAATCTGGACCGACCCATGTCGTACACCTGGCTTTGGTTGGTGAATTTTCCAACGAAGATTTTCTGCATGCACAACGCCTCAAACTCGAAACCTTACTTAAGCGATACTAAGCTGCTTATCACTTGGACTAACCCCATTGGTAAATGGTAATGACGTTCATTATTAATATAAAAACATAATTAACTTTTCGATGGTGACCATTCAACAAATAATTAGTTGCAACAGCCAGCATCGGATGTCAAACTTAATTAATTACCCTAACTTATATATTCTATTTCTCTACGAATAATAAATTGAGAAATCTTCCTCAAGAAAATAATTAAATTGAGAATTCAAAGTTCAATGCATGCCTATACCTCTCTAATTGTATCCAAAAATCAATTCAACCATTGTTTTGAACAAGGAATTAAAGACGTTTTTATTTGAAAATCTCAACCAAATACACCCTTAAACCTTGAAAAAAGTAATGAAAGTTTGATTGAAATTTTTTAAATAAAGGCTCCTTTGATTGCTGTTTTTCATATAAAGGCCCGTTTGATCAATGATTCAAAACAAGAAGCTTGATTTTTGGATACAATTGGAGGACCGATTTGTTATATAAACCTTTAATATATGTATCATTTCCCCATCTTTCATAGTTCATACTATACTACTTTGAATTTCAGCATATATAAGTAGATTTGAAGTTGAAATCTTAATATATGTAACAAAGACACGATGCTGTATTGCTGTTGGTAAGAATATATTCATGTGCATTTCCTTATTTCCTTTGGATAATAAAATTCAATCCCTAGTTAAAGCTCATCATATTCAGAGGATGTAGTGGGGTGTTTTGGACATGTGTGAGATGAATGACCGCACATGGTCCCCAAGAAAAGAGACCCCAAATGAGTTGAATTAAATGTTTATAGAGTCTCATAGTAAAGTTTTATTAAGATAAACATAATTTATTTTAAAAAATGTCATATATCTTTGAGATTATAAATCAAAGAGCCTCATTTGGTCTTGTAACCCTTTGAACCACCCTGATTGGATGAGTGAATGATTTTGTTCAGATTCTAAGTTGACTTGAGGCAATGGATTTGATAATTTTTCTATATCTACATCACACACACATTCATTTGAGATCTACAATGAGGGATTAGACATACCTAATTTCTACATTTGTTATTCCAACACTTAAATAATTGTTGGAAATCAAACTTATTAAAAAAATTAATAGCATAACGGAAAAATATGGAACCATCTTGAAGAGAGCATGTCAGCAAGATAAGGAATTGTATAAAAGCTTCTTAAATTAAGTAGAAGTTACAAACAATGTGCCGACAACTTCATGGAGCTTCCAAGTGTGGCAGCAACTAGAACTTTCAAGAGTCCATAACATTTAAGCAATGGATAAGGCCGCAATGTGTAGAAAATTTTAGGATTAATTTAAACAATATTTAATTAGTGTCTAAATATTTCCTTAAATTGGTTTACTAGTACTACAAATAAGCATGTGTTATAGTTGGTTAGATGCATGAGTGAAGAGTGAACTGTGAGAAAGCAAAGAGTGAGTGTGTGCTTCAAACTTGCCGCAACAAGTTATTTGTAATTTCTTTGTTTGTAATTTGGTTTCGAAGTTATAAATTATATCGAGTGCCCACCAACGCTTTCAATAAGTGGTATTCGAGCCAAGTTCAAGTTCGAATTTACGTCACGAAAAGATAGAACACATGATCCAGCCCCAAATTTCGAGATTGACCAAGACGAATTAGGAAAGTTGGACTATTCAAATGAAGGCGCTACTTAGTTCACAAGATTGTTGGGACATCGTTATAAAAGGATACACCGAGCCGAAAAATGCACCATCAAAGACGACTCTAACCAATGAACATAAAAGAGAACTAAGGGATCCTCGTAAAAGAGACCAAAGGGCGTTATATTACATTTTTCAAGCAGCAGATGAATCTACCTTTGAAAAATTTCAGAAGTAACAATCGCAAAGCAAGCATGGGAGACTCTGCAAAAATCACTCTAGAGAGTTGAGAAAGAAAAAAAGTTATGTCTTCAATCGCTTAGAGCCGTATTTGAGATGCTAAAAATGAAAGGCACGAAAAACATATATGACTATGTTAGCCGTGTGAAAGCCGTAGCAAATGAAATGAAAAGAAATGGCGAAGCACTCGGCGAGATCAGAGTGATGGAGAAAATTTTACGATCGCTGGCACGTAAATTTGATTATGTGGTCGTTACGATTGAAGAATCAAAAGATTTAACTAAAATGAGTATCGATGAGCTTGTGGGATCACTCCAAGCTCATGAGCAGAAAATGAAGCTGAATGAAGATACTAAAAATTTAGAGTAAGTTCTACAAAACAAGTTGCACGTCAACGAAGACGGAGCTAGCAACAGCTACACACAAGGTAGAGGAAACCTTGGAGGATATCATGGAAGATACAGAGGTGGACGAGGAACACGTGGATGCGATGGTTGATCATATGGTAGCAACCAAACAAGTGAAGATTACCAGTCATCAAGCCGTGGACGAGGATATAGAGACCGAGCTAGAGGCAGATATCAACAAGGAGATAAATCTCAGGTACAATGTTATAATTGCTATAAGTATGACCACTACAGTTACGAGTGTAGATCAACTCTAAATTAGGAAGAAATAAGTTATGTAGCAGCAGCTGAAGAAGAGAAAATGATGAATCTTATGTATTCTTCACTAAAGGAAATGACAAATAAAAAAAATATTTAGTATCTCGATAATTGTGCCAACAATCATATGTGTGGACGAAAAGAATTATTCATGGAGCTAGATGAAACGGTACATGGACTAGTAACCTTTGGCGACGACTCACACATTGAAGTCAAAGGCAAAGGTAAAGTTATGATTATGTAGAAAAATAGAGAAAAGAAATACATATCAGATGTTTACTATGTACCAGCTATGAGAAGCAACATCGTAAGTCTTGGCCAGTTATTGGAAAAATGATATGAAGTGCAGATGAAGAATCACTCACTTTCTATCAAGAATAGAAATGAAAAATTAGTTGCCCAAGTTGATATGACGCAAAATCGTCTCTTCACCATTGACATCGGGTCAGGAGAAGTAAAGTGCACGAAGACTACAATCAAAGACGATTCGTGATTGTGGCATTTAAAGTATGTGCATCTTAGATTTTCTGGCTTGAAATTATTGTCGAAAGCAAAGATGATCAATGGACTGCCAGAAATCAACCATCCAAATCAATTGTGTGAGGCCTACATCAAAGGAAAAAAACACGGACAAAGCTTTGAAGTTGGTAAATCTTGGAGAGCAAAAAGATCATTGAAGATAGTTCATACTGCTATAGCCGGTCCTTTCGACATACCATCACTTGGAGTAAACAAGTACTATTTTACATTTTTTGATGATTATAGCAGAAATTGTTGGGTATATGTTTTTAAAGGAAAATCAGAAATATTGGATAAATTCAAAGAATTCAAAGCAATGGCGAAAAACAAAGAGGCCAATACATAAAGATACTTAGATATGATAGTAGAGGTGAGTATACAGTAAAATTATTTGAAGATTTTTGCAAGGACTATGATATCATTCACCAGTTGACAGTTAGACATACGCCTCAACAAAATGAAATTGTAGAAAGAATCGTACAATTATTGACATGGCAAAGAGCATGTTAAAAGGTAAACATATACCAAGAACTTTTTGGGCCGAAGTAGTTCGATGTGCGATTTACCTATTAAATCATTGCCCAACAAAGAGTGTGAGGAACATGACGCCAAACGAAGCATGAAGCGATAAAAAACTAGAAATTGGCCATCTCAAAATTTTTGGATGCATCGCATATGCCCACATACATGAGCAGATAAAAAAGAAACTCGATGACAGAGGAGAGAAGTGTATTTTTATTGGCTATGATGAAAGGAGTAAAACTTATAGACTCTATAATCCTTTCAACAAAAAGTTGATAATCTCAAGAGATGATGAGTTCGATGAAGCAGAACATTGGATATGAAGCTTAGAAAAAAAAGTTGATGGACTATTTTTTAACGAAGATAAAGACGACTATGACTTCATAAGCTAAGATGAACAAGATGATTATCAAGGTTCTCAACAAAATTCGATTGAACCGTCATCCTCAAGCAGAAATAGTATTGAAGCAGAAAATCGTAAAGTACAATCAATGAAGTTCGAAGATCCACATGAGAAAAAAGAGTGCCAAAAAGGTATAAAGATTATGAATTAGAAAATGAAAATGTTTCACTTTTTTATTTATTTGCTGACAGTGAACTATCGAGATTTAAAGAAGCCATGAAAGAAAAAAAATATCGACAAGTAATTGAAAAAATATAGTTTGGCGTGAAAAATCAAGTTTGAGGGGAGTGTTGGAAATCAAACTTGACTAAAAATAACTAATAGCTTAAAGGAAAAATATAAAACCATCTTGAAGAGAGTCTGTCGACAAGATAAAGAATTGTGTGGAAGCCTCTTGAATTAAGTAGAAGTTACAACCAATGTGCTAGCTACTTCATGGAGCTTCCAAGTGTGGCAACAACTAGAACTTTCAAGAGTCCTTAACATTTAAGCAATGTATAAGGCGACATTGTGTAGAAAATTCTAGAATTAGTTTAAACAATATTTATTTAGTGTCTAGATATTTCCTTAAGTCGGTTTACTAGTACTATAAATAGGCATGTGTTGTAGTTGGTTAGATACATGAGTGATTAGTGAATTGTGAGAAAGCAAAGAGTCCGTGTGTGCATCAAACTTGCCGTAGCAAGTTATTTGTAATTTCGTTGTTTGTAATATGATTTTGAAGTTATAAATTATATTAAGTGCCCACCAACGCTTCCAACAATAATTAAATAAAAATATTTTTAGCGAGACTGTATATATCACGACAGAATGTGTCAAGGACCCTTAGTCCTACTTGCCGGGTGAAATTGAACACAGACGAAGCTCATCGTTCAGATTCTAGGTGTTACATGCAGCGGGTATTCAAGAACGACAAAGGAGAATAAATGTTGGGTTTCTTAAAAAGCATTGACTTATGTTCGACTTTGGAAGCAGAGTTATAAGGTGTCTATGAAGAATTGCGATGTGTTAAAGAACTGAATTTGAGCCGAATAATATTGGAATCAGATGACAAGAAAGTTGTGATGATACTCAATAATCGGCTATTGAATGATTGTAGTCTCTCGATTGTTCATCACATTGGGGAGATATTGGATTAGAAGTGTAGGGACGAAGTCAGAAATTAAAAGTTCACATGACCGATAAAAAAAATAAAAAGACTGAGAAATGTCATAAATAGAATTTGATCTATTGACTTCAAGTAAAACAAACTTATTTTCACTTACACACTTTACCATTAAGAAAAGAACCATTTTATGAGAAAAACTAAATAAAAAAAATCGTAGCCGCATAGCTCTTGTCTTCTTCTTCCTTTGTTTTTTATTGTTCTTTGCTTACCAGCAACGACACCAATTTTAGTGTTGGTTGCTGACCCCCGAGATCCATTGTTTCCTTTGCTCTTCTATTTTTTTTATCGTTTGCTTTATTTTTTATTTTGAATAAATAACTCTGCCCTTGTGGCGCTCTTTTGGTTATCTTGTTGATCTTCTTGCTTTGGACCCTCGAGCTGGATTTAGATACACGCTCACAATCACCATTTTTGTTTGCGATTGAGTTGTGGTAATGACCGTATTGTCAAATGCCTTATTGTAATATGCATTTTATGTTGTTTGTTGATGATTTTACCTTCCAACGTCGATCTTTGGTGATGTTTGTATCTATCTTTTGTTTTGAGTCTTTGGGTTAAGTGTTTACATTTTCCTTGTATGTTCTTGTTATGATCTCGAGTTGCTAGTTTCTTATTTCAATGGTTATTGAAATATGCCTGGAATAGATGTTTTTCTTTACTAGAATGTAAATTTTTATTATAATTTTAGATATATCTCGTTTAATAAAGCTAGCAGATTTAATTAAAAAAAGTAAAATATTTTATAATATTAAAATAAATAAAATATATTATAATTTAAAATTTTAAATGAGACAAATTAAAGAAAATAGACCATCAAGGTAAACTACAAGGACAACCCCATGTAGCTTCGCTCATGATTGAGAGGTTTAGTGTTATACATCCCACGTGAGAAGAACATGTTTGCGGATTATTTGACCAGAATGGCATAGCAACGGCCGTTGGGTATCGTGAGTTTAATAGTCCCCCAAATATGATTTTAGAATTGGGTCACACAAGCTTAAATTGATGAACCGCATGCCCAAAATATTCATGGAAAATTTTCAAATATATTTGAAGTCTGTTAGATGGGTTTTACTTGTAATAATTAGACCCAATATTTAATTATAAAGTTTGGGTCAGTTTTAAGTTTTAAGCCCAATTAGGATTATGTTGTTTTATACTTTAGTTCATGAGAAATTATTAGATGGATCCGGCTCCTCACGTCATATGTGGTCCCAGCTAATAACTACTCACTCTTTATTAACATGTAGGAAAGAAGTGATGATTCATTTTAAAAAATAAGATGAATATACCTTATTAGCTGGGACCACGGATGACATGGTGAGCCGGATCCACTTCAAAATAACTACTCACTCGAGAAATTATATCATAGGCCCGGCTCGCCACGTCATCCATGGTCCCAACCAATAAAAAGCATCTATTTCATTAATTTTTTCCATGTCATTCTTTTACCGAGTAAATCTTCACTCAAATTTACTGTAAATTAAATTAAAAAACACTTTTTACCAATTGTAGATTCACTCGGTAAAAAATGTTATGGAAAAAATTAATGAAATGGATGCTTTTTATTGGTTGGGACCATGGATGACGTGGCGAGCCGGGCCTATGATATAATTTCTCCTACTCACTCTTTATTAACATGTAAGAAAGAAGTGATGATTCACTTTAAAAAAAATAAGATGAATATACCTTATTAGCTGGGACCACGGATGACATGGTGAGCCGGATCCACTTCAAAATAACTACCTAATAACTACTCATTCTTTATTAACATGTAGGAAAGAAGTGATGATTCACTTTTAAAAAATGAGATAAATAGACCTTATTAATTGGGACCACGGATGACATGGTGAGCCGATCCATCTAATATTTTTTCCTTAACTTACATAATTAAACACATGAATCAGCCCTAAACACTATATTTGCCACCGAAACATTCTTAAAACCCTTTCCATGTGGCCAACGTCCATACAACATTGGATTAAATCCAATCCAACGATTAAGACCAAATCTTACTCTTGCTGCCAACACTTCATCAAAACTCCTCCAAATTCGTTGCTGATACAATATCAAGGGACAAGATTTACCACCTCATCTAAACTCCTCAAATTCATCCACATCATCAGAGTTAGGGGAGATAATGAGCCTCACCGGCTCGCGAGTTACTCGGGCTCAGCTCGGTCAAAGCTCGGCTCGAGTGAGCTTGACTCGGGATCGGCTCGAAATCTTAACAAGCCGAGCTAAGCCTATTCAGGCTCGACTCGAAAAGCTCGTGAACAGGCTCAGAATCTACATATGCACTAAAAGTAATATGTTTAGCAAAAGAAATACAATAAAATAAATTAAAAAAATCTACTAAAAGTAAATTAATTAAAATAAATTGGGCATTTTCTTTAGTTGGTTGTTGTTTGATTTTGTATTTTCTAATTATGTGTTTGCATTATAATAATATTTATTGGTTATTTGAATTAATCTAATTTTTTGCACTTTTTTTCTCTTTCGGTCATTAAATTTCGTTTAATTGTTAGTTATAAAATAGACTTTTAACAAATATTTTATAAAAAAATTATAACAAAATTTTTCATTTCGAGCTAAGCCGAGCCTGACCAGGCTCAGGCTCGACTCAACTCGTTATCACCCCTAGTACATCCAATGGTTTACAAAGCTACCGCAAATTGTAAAGTACAACAAATTGATTTATTTGTTTTTCTTTATCATTACTAGTTTATTTTATTTGGCCACCCTTCACCTATAGAAGGATGACGCATTTTTCATTATTTCATATTTGATTTGATAAATAAAAGTATTATCTGATTATATGCTTGCAAGTGTTGATAAAACTCGTGTTTAAAAGTTTTCTTTAACTCTTTCAATTAGTTTGTGCGAGGGAGAATCTTCACTCTCTATGTTGCCTAGTGGCGTAACATAGTAGAGATGGGTGAGGGCCACGACCCCTCCTAAAATTTCTAAAATTATAGTTTTGGCCCTTACAATTAAAAAAAATTAATTTTGCCTCCACAAAATTTTTAGAAATTCAAATTAAGCTTTAAAATTTATGATTTTTTTAATTAAATCCCTCCCATAATTCTTGAAAGTTCTTGTTAGGCTTCTCAAATTTTCAAAAATTTTAGTTAGACCCTAAATATTTTTTTAAAAAAAATTAACCTTTCAAAATTTTTGATTTTTTTTTAATTAAACGTCTAAATTTTTAAAATTAAAGTTGTCCCCCAAATTCTACCACCAAGTTCCGCCATTAATGTTGCCTATCCAATTGTGATTAGGAGGGCCAATTAGAGCCTTATCGTGGAGGTTTTCTATTCAATTGCAGGTAAGAAGATTCCATGGAACATCTACAAATACATCATGTCATCTTCGGCTTCTACATTCAACTCTATTTGACGTCATATGTCATAAACAAAGCTGGAAATTTTAGATTTGTTTTACCTATCATTGTCTTTATCGTTTTTTAATTTTTTAATTTTATTCTTATTATTAATTCTCTAATCGATCGTCTCTATTTTGTCTTCACTTTTTTATTCTTATTTTTAAAATTTTCAAGAAACACCAAACCAAGTGTTTTTGAAATTCAAGTTTAACGCCAAATCTAAAGCCCTAGGTATATTTTCAAGCAACCAATCGAAGAATCCAACATCTCAAAGCAGCTTTTATATCATGAATATTTTTACTTATTTCTCTTTTTGTTATATTAAAAATAAATCAAACTTTGTTAGTACTAAATAAAAATAGAGAATAAGTAAAAAGAAAAAAGAGCTTAAAACACATGAAACACTAAAAATTAATACTTCTCCTTGATAAAGCTTTTCATTTAGATTTAGCTCAACCACTTCGAAACTCAAGAACATTATTGAACTTTTCACCTATAATATAATATAACAATTAGGGAAGAAAAACAAGGGAAAGAGTTGGCACGAGAAGTTAAATTGTTGCCAAATTCTATCAACTTTATTTTATTATTTTTACAATAAAAAACTATGAAGCACGAGCACTTAGTCTAAAGTCGTGTTACGTATCTGATACGTCATCGTACTGTAGACGTATTGAGTACCAATTGAATAACTGCAAGTATTTTTTTCCTATTTTTTCTCGTCTTCTATTTCCTCACTTTTTTGTCTCTTCTTTTCGACTTTCTCTTGCTCACATAATTTAATTATAAGTATACAAGTATGTGTGATGCCATGTTCACATGATTTTTTATGACTTTTTATTTTTATATTTTTAAAATTTATTTTATATTTGTCGTACTCGTACCTGCAATTTTGAAAATTGTCGTTTCCGTACTCGTACTCATATTCGTATCAATGCAACATAAATAGAAAATAATATAATGACTAAATGCGTATATAATGAGGGCTAAATTTATTATTTTAATTAGAATTAAATTGATTGAATGTGTAAATATAGAGGACTAAATGTATTATTATACATATTTTTTAACTACCATGTTACTTTATTAACGGCTCAATGACTATTTTGTAACAATAATTTAAATTTAATGACTATTTTATAATATTTAAAAGTTTAATGATAAAAAAATATTTTATAATAATTTAATGACATTTTTAAACTTTATCCCCATAATATAATATATAAAAAATAGGAATTTCGGAATAAACAACACCAAAAACAGTCCACCCATATCGAGAATATATATATAGCCGTGTAAAAAACAAAGAGAAAAAAAAAACCTAAAATTCAAAAACTAGAGGATAACGCAAAACCCTCATTTCTGCATTCACCTTCTTCCTCCTCCAAACAACCAAAGAGCTAAGAAAAATGACAGCCTCTTCGGCTTTTGTTTCCACTTTCTTTTCGCCCCAAACCCTCTCCTTCTCACCCAAATCCTCATGTTCTCCGCGTCTCCTCCTCCCAACTAACGTGCGCATGGTACGAACTGTGACTCTAGCCACCGCTTCAAAGCCCGCCACCGGCACCGGCACCCGTGCGCCACGCGGAATCATGAAGCCGCGAAGTATTACGCCTGAGATGCAGGCTGTCGTCGGAGTTCCCGAAATTTCCCGAGCTCTAGCTCTCAAGCAGATTTGGGCTTACATTAAAGAGCACAATCTTCAGGTCCATTGTCTCTGTTATTTTTCACCCCTTTTTTTCTCTCCTCTTTAAAGCATTTATTATAAATGGGTTTTGTGTTTGGTTGTTGTGAAACCTGAATATATAATCTTCAGGTCCATTGCCTCTGTTATTTCTTGTTGCTTTTAATATATAATTTTCATATGTTGAATATATTTGTTTACAATCTCTTGGATAAAGTTTTGCTGTTTATGATATCTGTTTTTTTTTCTTCATATATTGGTTTGAAATTAGGGTGTTTCTATTGGGTTCTTCCTTGCATTTCAAAGTTTTATTTATCTGCATTGAACATTTAGGAATTTGGAACTTGGGTTTTCCAGATGAGTTTCTGTAAGTGAAGTTTAATGAAGATAACGATGTGCAATTTCTCCGATTACAATGCAATGTGGGTTATTGTGTTATGACTTAGCTTAACTAGGTTTCTTTCTCCTAAGAATTGTGTTATGCAATGTCTTTTATGTGGCTTGGATTTCTGAAATTCTGACTACTACTAAGAATTGTTTCTGGGAATCTGATGGCTCAAAAATCTCTTTCTGATCGAGAGATGTTTTGGGTATGTATATTTGCAAGACATTTGAATTTGTATTTAGCTAATTGGCTAATTCCTACCCAACAACTTTGTGACTGATCATGAATTTTTTGTTTTTAATGCAATGAGAAGTCTTGTAAAGTTTAGTCACCGGGGTTTGATCTTCGGTGTTGTGGTTGTAGAAATTGAATATGTACTCATGCTCTGAATCATACCAATGTAGTAACATGTAACTGACTTGGTTCTTTCTTGGATCCTTTGGCCTTTTCTTTAGGACCCTGAAAACAAGAAGATGATAAATTGTGATGAGAAGCTGAAGAAGATATTTGGAGGGAAAGATCGCATCGGATTTCTTGAAATTGCTGGGTTGATTAGTCCTCACTTTCTCTGATGAATTATATATAAAGAGAGAGTTCAGAAAAGAGGTAGAAACTTCTGTTCGTTGGAAAACCATGCTTTTTGCCTTTTATTACTAGTGTTTTTAGCACTGCTACTTGCGTACAGAAGTACTTTCTTGAGGGTTTTGTTTCATTTCTGGGTTTCTGGATTGCTTAGCTCATAGACTGTTTTATGCAATATTGGTTTCGATTCCGGGTCTCTTCTACATCTTTGATCACTATATTGATGTAGTTTCAAAATGGCTATAAGAATCTTTTGGTTTGGTACAAAGCAAAAGATTTACAGCCAAGAACGCCGAAAATACTTAGTAATTTATTTCGGCTGTTTCTTTGATTTAAAAGAAAACATTCCTCATATAATTTCTCAAGCATCACGTTATTGTCTTTGTAACAAAGAGTTACAATTCCATCAAATAGATTTTGAAAATTGAAAGCAACAAAGTATGAGAAAAGAATCCTAAGTTTCTTAAAATTTCTTACTATGGTATTTGCCTTTGAAAATGACCGAAGTTTGCAGATTGGGATAGCTTAAAAGTATATAAATATTCTTAGGCTCCGTTTTTTACTGCTCTGGGCAAACGGCCGTTGGGCTGAATGCTCGTTGCCAGAAACTGAAAAGTTAAGTTGTGGGCAGACGGTTGTTTGGGCAGATCAAATGGTAGGCAAACGCTCGCTGAATACGTAACCGGCATTAGTTTGACGAAATAAATTTGGGACAAACACCCGTTTGAGTTGCGGAATGCAACAAAAAACGAAACCTTAGTTAGATTTCCTGCAACCGAATTAGTTTGATGCATTGGCGGTAGAAAATTTATAAACATCTAATTTTTAAGGTTTAGAAGTTCTAAGTTAAAATTAAAAGGTTAAGGTTTAGTCCCCTATATGGGGTATGTATCAGTTTTAGTAGTCCGCCATAATCCCAAGTGGCAAGGATTAAAAAAAATGGCCGTTAGACTAGATAGTTTTTGATAAATGAAGAGGAATTACCCGAAGTTTTGTTAAAACTATCTAAACCTAGTTGGAAGGAAAGAGTACAACGGGTAATAAGGACAAAAAAAAAAACGTTCCATAAGAGACAACAAGAACCTCACAAAAGGAGGCTAGGACCCAACATTATTGTGTAACAAAGACAAATCTCATTTGGCGGCGAAAAAAACCTGTGGCATATCAAGTCTTCACAATGAGCAATCTAAGCCATTCTATCGGCGACCATGTTTCCTTCCCGAGGAACATATACAATACGGACCACCCACGAACGTCTCAGCAAACGCACAATATGATCGACAAGCGGAGTCATCCTAGTTTTATAATTTGATTTATTACATTCTGGATTCCTTGGTTCAACCCTAATTTTATATCCATGTAGACTTCAAATATTGAACAGATATGGCGGATTTTCTTTTGTGCTTGCACATTGCAATAGCAGAGATGGAGTTAAAGCTTGAATGAATGAATGGGTGGAAAAGTATGTGAGCGACAAGTTAACATGTAAAGTATGAATGTTGAGAATAAAACACAAATGAGAGCAACAAGTTAACAAATATGGAGGCTTCAGGACCAACAACAAACGGGAAAAGTAGAGAGCAAAAGAAAACAATAAGAGAAAATACTATTTTTTGGGTTTGTTTATATTTGGGGATTTAGGGCACCGTCTAGAGATCTGTTCGTAGGCATGTAAATGAACCGAAAGAGAATAATGAGAGTATGTTTATGTTTGTTCGTTTAATTTTAATTGAACAGACGAACAAACACGAATAACTAAACAAACATAATTTCTTGTTTGTTCGTTCGTTCGTTAAGGAATATAGCTTGTTCGTGTTCGTTCGTTAAAATGATAAACGAATACAAAAGAACATTGAATATTGTTTAATTTTTTTCTTAAGAAATCTGGAGTCTCATACATTGAGTATTGTTTATTTTTTCCTTTTTATTTTATATTTTAATATATATTTTGTTTTTTTAAATATAATACTTTTGTTATGAAAAATAATAAATATAAATGAAATGAAAAAATTTAAACGAACATAAACAAACAATTCACGAACAATTTGTTAAATGTTCGATTCGTTTACAGCTCTATCCATTCGGTCCGAGAAAGAAAGTGAGGAGCAAGATATATGGAATCAAGGATGATCCAAAGGTGGGGAATGACGATCAGATGATACAATTTACAAAATGTTTTATTGAATTGAAGTCACCTATCAAAAACATCGACTTAATTAATAAGCTACAATAAGATAATCTTTAATATAAAAAAATATTTATTAAGAATATAAATATTTAAATAAATTACCGTAATAGTCACCTACGTTTAGTAAATATTTATTTTTACTCACAAATTTTAAAAAATTAACGTTTTAAACACTTACGTTTTCGTTTTTTTAACTTTTGTTCACCGGAACATCAATTGTTGTTAATCTTTAACATAATTTAACGTGTCTTCTTTTTCTCATTTATTTATTATTTATAAAATCTTTCCTTCATACTCTCCTCATCTATCTCTTTATCGAGTTCTTTCTCTTCATAATTTCTTTTTTTCTTTCTCTCTCACTAGGTTTCCTTTCCTTTACTTCAAAATCAAACCGTTAAAATTTCTTTCGTACGTTTAATCTTTCATTCGATTTGTTGCTTTTTAAACGTTGAATTTTCTTGTCCTTCCGATGCTCTATCTTTTTAATGTGGATTTGGTAATATTGAGGACCTTTCTCTCGTTTGGTTGTTGAGAAATGTGAGGAGAAGAAAAGGACATTTAAGTTTTTAATTTATTAGTAATTATAAAGGTTGTTTCATTTTGTTTTCAAAATTTTGGACATTGAGTTTGATGCAAGCCCAATTATAAGTAAATAAAACGGGGCATTCTATTATGTTAGACTTTAGAAACGACGTCGTATATGTGTTTAGGATTGGGTTAAAATCTTAGATTGTTTTAGATTTATTTTTATCGATGTAAATAATATGAAATTGCTTGTCCGTCTCTGAATATTTCTCTTCTTCTACTACTTTTGTTCTGTCTCTCTTCTTCCTCACTTAAATATTATGTTTTCTTGATTAGTACTGTAACAAATGCATTAGAGCCATCTTTCCTACTCATTTTTTTTTCTTCTAAAATTTGCTTCCTTGCTCTTCGATTCTTCTGAATTCAGAATCGATTCCCTCTTTTCCCCCCCTTAAATCCTTCCTATTTTTCTAAAATTCTTCAAATTCTGTTGCTTTCACTTTCAATCTATCCGATTCTCCGATTTTTCCTACTACTCAGAGCTTTCGACTTGGTAATGATTGACGAAGAATTGAAGGAGTTGGAGAAGAAATTGGAGGTTAAAATCGAAATTTTTTTGTCTGATAAGATTCATGACATCCGATTGGAAGTCAGTGATGTTTGTCAAGAGATGAATGAGGTGAGACTTTGCTCGAAATTGTTTTGGGCAGAATCGGTGCTTCAAAGGTATTTTGGGTGCGACACCGACAAAAGGGTTGAATTATGAGCTAGTTGAACGGGTTGAAAATAATTATAATTTAATACATCTCTTTATAATCCACAAAACTCAAATCTTATAACGATATCTAAAGATTAATAAAATAACCCAAATAAAATTAATAAATGCATGCTGAAAATAAATTTCAAATATTAATAATCCCCAAACTGTAATTACATCAATTCTGGCAAGGAAAAAGTTGCAAGACCAACAAATGGCAACAATCGTATATTTCTATTCATGTCAAGGAAGTGTCATTATTAAGATATTCTAATTTTACCCTACCACTTAATTGGCGTCGATTATCCTGTTTTATCATCTCCATCAAGGTTGTCTCCAGCTCCTTCGATATGATACAAATGAGAAAGAAGCAAGATTGTCGGTGTTACATTCATCAAGCTTCCATGGAAGAAAAAACATTTTGAATTCTAACATAAAATACCTAAATAATTAGTGTTAAATTATTTTTTAATTATAACTAAATTGTTTAAATGTACACATGTGGATGACTAAATATATTATTATATAAAACATTTTAATTGCCACATCACTCTTTTAACAACGATTAATGAGTCAGTTGTCAAATTTGAGCAAAGCTAAAGTTTAGTGCCAATATTAAAGTAATTAAAAAATTTAGTTATCAAATTAAATAATTGATAAAAATTTAATGACCATTCGTGAATTTTACCCAAACTTATATTTACTCGTTGATTTTTTTGGGTAAACTACTTCATTGACCACTATATTTTTGATAAAGTTGTGATTTGACCATATTACTTTTTTTCCGAAGCAATTAAACCACCAAACTATTTAATTGGATGCAATGTGACCACCGGCCGTTAAAACCTAACGGAGAGAGTGACGTGGCAGTTAATAAAAATTAGGGTAAACTATACTAATGACCACCGAACTATGGGGTTGGTGTCGATTTGACCACTATATTTTCAATTGTGTTAAATATACCACATAACTATTTAATTGGTTCCAATGTAGCCACCTGCCGTTAAAAAAATGAAAAAGTTAACGGGACTGTTAAAATAATTGGTATAATTACACAT
Organism: Hibiscus trionum; assembly: GCA_030270665.1. Taxonomy (NCBI): domain Eukaryota; kingdom Viridiplantae; phylum Streptophyta; class Magnoliopsida; order Malvales; family Malvaceae; genus Hibiscus; species Hibiscus trionum. The sequence continues at coordinate 8,044,737 of BSYR01000016.1, forward strand.
TTAGTCCCCTTTATTTAAACAACCATTCAATTTAGTCCTAATTTTCATTTAATAAAATAAATTAATTATTCAATTAGGTGGTGACGCTGCGCCCAAGAGGACTTGAACCCGTGTTACTAGGGAAAGAAAGCTACACTCTTGTCATTGGGCTAAGCATATTTCTAGTAAATGGAATACCAAACATAATATATGTGGTATATGCGTTATCCGATTGGAGATATAGGATTTACAAACAAAACAAAAACAAATTCAGTAATTTTCTCTTAAAAATGTTAAACAGAGCCCTTTTTTTCTTCTTTGCTTTACAACCCTTGAGAAAATAAAGAAGCTAGCAAGCATGTTAATGGAGTTTTCGTTTTTTTTCAAGGGTTGCTAGTTTCTTTATTTTTCTGAGACATGATCTTACAAGTGCCGGTTGTGGGTTCGATGGTGAAACTATTGCTTTTGCGGGTGATGCAGGGCAAGAGACTTTAACACTTCTTGATATCAGATCTCTTATTACATGGTTTTTAGCTAATGAAAATCACTAACACGGCCATGTCCATCCGTTATGATTTTCAATAAGCCTTAATTCATGTTAAAGAAATAAGACACTATTTTGTTTCTTTCTGCTAACATTATTTTTAAGAAAAAGACTACACCATGAACAATTTCAGGAAGGTTGATCATTTCAATAGTCTTGCACTGACTTGTTTTGCCTTTGAAAATGTGTTGTCCCCATTATTGTGCAAGTTGTTACTGATTTTTTTTACTACAAAAAGATGTTTAACCTTTTGAATGCTTTTATACATCTGTTAGTTTTATCAGTCCCTTGCAAAGACACATCGTTGTCTGCAATTTTAAATGGTCATATAACATGCTATATGCTTGCTTTGCTAGGGGTCAAACTACACAATGTTCAGCAAGAAAACACAATTTTTCCTTAACATTGGCAAAATTAACATGCTTTGCTAGTTTCTTTATTTTCTCAAGGGTTGTAAAGTAAAGAAGAAGAAAAAAAGGGGCTCTATTTAACATTTTCAAGAGAAAATTTATTGAATTTTTTTGTTTTGTTTGCAGATTCTATATCTCCAATCGGATAACACTATACCATATATATTATGTTTGGTATTTCACATACTAGAAATATGCTTAGCCCAGTGGTAAGAGCATAGCTTTCTTTCTCTAATGACTTGGGTTCGATTCCTCTTGGGCGCAGCTTCCATTATTTCATTTTTCTTACTCCAATTGGTGGTGACACGTTCACCACCTGATTGGGGAAGGAAAATAAATCTAATAAAAATAGATAAATCTCTCAAATAAGGTGGTGAATAATTAATTTATTTTATTAGATGAAAATTAGGACTAAATTGAATGGTTGTTTAAATAAAGGGGACTAAATGTGTAATTATACCAATTATTTTAACAGTCCCGTTAACTTTTTCGTTTTTTTTAACGACATGTGGCTAAATTGGAACCAATTAAATAGTTATGTGGTATATTTAACACAATTGAAAATATAGTGGTCAAATCGACACCAACCCCATAGTTCGGTGGTCATTAGTATAGTTTACCCTAAAAATTAATATAAGGGTAAACTATACTAATAATGACCACCGAACTATGAGAATGGTGTCGATTTGACCACTATATTTTCAATTGTGTTAAATATACCACATAACTATTTAATTGGTTCTAATGTAGCCACCTGCCGTTAAATCATAACGGGAAGATGATATGGCAGTTAAAAACAAATTGGTATAATTACACATTTAATCCCTATTACTTACGCATTCTATCAATTTAGTCCTAATTTTTATTTAATAAAATAATTAATTATTTAATTAAGTGATGCCACATGTCACCACATCATTGGAGGACTTTAACTATTTATATTTGAATGACATCCCGACTTTGATGGGTTATTTTCATAGGGGTTTCTTTGTTGCTTCATTTTGCTGATCCAAATGGAAGTTTCAAGGAGCTTATTTGGATAATAATAGGGAACAAGTTAAGTCCCTGCTAGCAACTACCTCAACTCATCATTTTTATCTCAAAATTCTTTTCCACTTTGCCAATTGTACCAGCAGAACATGAAGAATATATTATTGCAGTAACAAAAAATATTTAAGATACAGAGGAAAGCTTTGGTAAAAAAAAAGATACAGAGTAAAGCCAAAATGGAGCACAGTTGAGGGTAACTGAGTATACGCTGATTCTGGATGAAAAACAAGATCAAGAAATAGGAAGATCGTTCTGTTCATTCGCTCCTCAAAAGTTAATGAATATGAATACACTACAACCAAAATAGTATTAAGGTCATAATATCCAATGAAGCTACAACTTTCTATTTCTGTATCTTTGTAAAAAAGATTTGTTTGTTCTTTACAACTCTGACTCTAAAAAATCACCCAAAAAAAAAACTCTTAACTACAACTATGGAAGGTTGGGAAACTATGAATCGCAGAGAAAAAAAAGAGAGTAGAACTTTACTTTCATGACTAAGAGTATATCGTGAGGGTTCTTTCAGAGCTATTCAGAGTGTCAGAAGAGCTTTAACTCTTCCAGCTCAGGTCCAAAAGAAGCTATAAAATGGTATTTGGATTAGCAAAATGGTGTATGCAAAGTTGGGAAGATGGGTCAGAAAAAAAGAAGCTGGGGATTATCCAATCTTTCCATCCCAACAAACACGAGACTCGACAATATTGCAAACTACCACTGTTGTTTTTAAGGTAAAATGTCATGCCATGAACAAGTATTCTAAGTCTTCTACTGTGAGACGAGTCTGATTAACACCAGTTTGATCTTCCCCAAATGCTGATGCAACTATCTCTCTCTTCTTATGCTGTTAATTTACAAACATACAAACGTTATTTAAAAGAAAAAAGTGTTTTTAATGACTTGTTGTACAACAAAACACAAATGTGTGGTTGGCTTGATGGTAAACATGTGCACCTCTCACTAAGAGGACCTTGGTTCGAATCTTGCTACTCTCATTATAGAGGAATATTTATTTTCTTCCTTTAATGGGTGGTGACACGTGTCACCACCTCATTGGAGGGTAAAATAAAATTATTAACTCAAATATAAATAGTTAAAGTCTTCCAATGAGGTGGTGACACGTGGCATCACTTAATTAAATAATTAATTGTTTTATTAAATAAAAATTAGGACTAAATTGATAGAATGTGTAAGTAATAGGGATTAAATGTGTAATTATACCAATTTGTTTTTAACTGCCACATCATCTTCCCGTTAGGATTTAACGGCAGGTGGCTACATTGGAACCAATTAAATAGTTATGTGGTATATTTAACACAATTGAAAATATAGTGGTCAAATCGACACCAACCCCATAGTTCGGTGGTCATTAGTATAGTTTACCCTTAATATAATTACACATTTAGTCCTCATTACTTATACATTCTATCAATTTAGTCTTAATTTTAATTTAATAAAATAAATTAATTATTTAATTAGGTGGTGTCACCACCTTATTGGAAGACTTTTCCATTTATATTTAATTTAATAAATTTATTTTCATCATCCAATCAAGTGGTGACACGTGTCACCTGATTGAAGGATGAAAGTAAATGGAACAAAACTAGATATATGCTCCCATCATGAATCAAACCTAAGTAACCAAGGAAAGAAAACACATGGCAAAGCCATTGGGCCAAAGCCACTTTTGTGATACAAAATGCAAATAATTACTATGTCATAATTGGTTCTTTATGCCAAGGAAAATTAAATAAATGTGGACTAACGAGATTCAAACATGACACGCTTATAATGTTTAAAAATATATAATCCAATAAAATAAATCTAATAATTAAATTATAATTTAAAATTATATTAATTCATTTCAATTATATTCGTAAATTTGTATTCACTAAATAAATTTAATATAGTCTTAAAATTTTAAAGTTGTAATATAATTTCACATATATATAGTAATTAAATTAAAATTTTAATAAATATTAAAATTATAAATTCGGTTAAAAAATTAATTCAACGATTATATACATGAAATTATAAAAATAAATGCGAAAAATATATATTAAATTTAGTTTAAAAATACAAAACTCTTAAAACTATTTTTATTTTAAATTGTGCACTAACTATATTTTAAAATATATACAAAATGATGTTAATTTTAATTTAATTATTAGATTAGATATTTTTATGCATTATAAGTGTGTCATGTTCGAATCTCATTAATCAACATTTATTTACTTTTCCTTGGCATAAAGAATCCACTGACTTATATTAATTATTTGCATTTGTATCACAAAAGTGGCTTTGGCCTAGTGGCTTTGCCATGTGTTTTCTTTCCTTGGTTTACCCAGGTTTGATTCACACTGGGAGTATATACTTAGTTTTGTTCCATTTATTTTCATCATTCAATCAAGTGACATGTGTCAGTGTCACCACCTGATTGGAGAATGAAAATAAATTTATTGATAGAATGTATTAGTAACGATGATTAAATGTGTAATTATACAAATTTTTATTAACTGCCACATCACTCCCTCCGTTAGGTTTTAACGGCTGGTAGTCACATTGATACCATTTAAATAGTTTAGTGGTTTAATCAGTGGCGGATCCAGAAATATATTTGAGGGTGGGCACAAATAAAATCTCGAAATTTCAGGGTGGGCACAAGCCTTGAATATTACAAAAATTTAAGGACTAATACATAAAAATTTAGAAAATTGAGGGCAAATGTATAAACTTCAAAAAATTTAGGGTGGGCACAGGCCCACCCAACCCAATACATGGATCCGCCATTGGGTTTAATTGCTTCAAAAAAATAATATGGTCAAATCGCAACTTTATCAAAAGTATGGTGGTCAATGAAGTAGTTTACCCTTTTTTTTGAACAAGATTTACCCGTTGATTTTGGTATGTGAGGTTAGGAAGGATAATCCGCGCGTCAGTCCGATACAGTCATACAGTGACACAGATAGAGTGCACACGGATGTAGAAGATAAAATCTCTACCTGCTATGACCGTTGCTCTGCAACGGCTAGTTTTTTTTTTCTTTCAAAAACATCTAATTTAATTTTTTTGACAATTTACATTAAGAACAGAATCCAGATAATCAGAAAACACACTTCCCGATTTGTTTTCTCAAAATCCAAACAGGGTGCCCAAATTACGTTTCTTTCTTCTCTTTTCTTATTTGATATTCTTTCAATCTTCATCAAAATCTTTGCAATTTCTTGGTCACCGATTCACCGCGAAAAATGAATCTTGGTTGCTTAGAGGATTGCATGTTTGTGTCAGACAAACAAAGGCCGAAGATTGTTGTTGATTCTCAGATCAAAGAAGGGGAAGCCACCAATGAGTCTTTGGCCTCATCTTCATCCAGGACTGGGAAGGTGAGGAGGAAAAAAGAATATATGTTTCAGTTTCAAGATTTATGGTTGTTGTTACATAGCATTTTCCTTTTTTCTTTCTCTGATTTTCGCCGGCGTATACTGTTTAGTGTTAACTTCCAACAATAGGGTTTTGTTTGGCTCACTGAAATTAAAACCCTGAAAACCCTAATTTGGCGGTTCTCTTTCGTAAAGGATTTTTGAAGCTTAAATTAATTACTGAATTTCAATGTATGAAGCTAATAGTTAGTAGTATTAATAGTCTTTTGTATGCTCTGATTGGAATTGAGGAATTGAAATGTTTCTAAGCCTCAATATGCTATACCTGAATCTGAATGATTTATACTTGAAAAAATGCCTTGGTGTTTGTGAACTTGCCCTTCTTATAACGCCTAGAGTATATGCATCTATCTGCAACTTAGCATTGTTTTCATTTTGTTTTATAATTCTGCTTTTGTGATTGGTGCAGAATAAATCAACCAAAGATACCAGCCCCTCAGCATTGAATGCTCTAAACAAATTTACACCCCAAATTAAGAAGCCTCCGCACAGGAAGAATTCTCCTTTGAATTGGTTCCCACGGAAAAAGATTGATTCTTATTTGAAAAGGAAAATAAAGATGCTGCAGGTTCTATCCTATGTACATATATATTATATTGTTTGCATATCTTTTGTTCTTTTCTTTTTTGACCAAATGTACTAATGCGGGGGGACTTGTTTCAGGAAGTAGATGGTATGAGTTTAACTCTTGATGAGACCCTGGAAGATTCAAATCCTCATTACTGTAGGGTTTTGAGAGAAAAAATGGCAGCAAGAGAGGCTGCACACAAGGCAATTGAGGCTCGTAAAGCAGCACTGGTGGAAGCATCTTGGTGTAGAATACTCCAAGCAGCCAGGTATTATTTTGCTTGCATATAGGACATAACAATGTGGTTTGGTTTTCTTTCCACTTCCTTATTCCTGAAATCTTCCAGGATTCGAAGCACAGAAGCTGATGAACTGCTGTTGAAAGCTGAGAAAACCGCTGCAGAGGCTTTTGAATCAGCAACAGCTTTGGGAGTGATAATGTATGATATTCCTAACTGCCCTCAGAGTACCTGTCAGATTGAAGCATCTACAATAAATAAAGCAGGCTCTACTACTCATACCATTAGAGCATCTTTCGAAACAGCATTTGAGGTAGATAAACAAGTGGCCGCGGCTGTAAAGACTGCATTCCTGAGGCTTGCATCCTGCTCCTCTTTTAATAAAGATGAATTTAAAGACCTTCTAAGGAAAATCAATGAGAATCCAGATACAGGTGATAGCAGCCTAGAGTCAGCATCAGAGCCAGCGCTAGAACTTGAGGCATTGACTCAAGAAGATGGTTTCAAGCCTGAAGACTTCAATTGCAAGATGTCAGCTTCAAAAACTAGAGAGAAGAAAGCTAAGAGGAGGCAATCGCTTGAAAAGTTCAACCCTGAAAAGCTGGTGGAGATTATGCTTGAGAGGCTTAAATGTTTACAAGAGGATGAACTCTCATCGCTCGCTACAATAGTTGCAACATGTGGTTTAAATGCTGCTTTGGCAGAAGTAGAACACACTAAGACTCATCCCTCTGCTTCAGCTCTTAATTTTGCTAGAAGAGCATCTTCAATTGGAGAAGGAACGGTAAGAAAAACTAGCCAAACTGGACAAGCTGACTCGGAACTCCCGAGTCTGGACAAGTTTTTGGTTAAGCGCATGACCAAGCTTGAACGAGAGGTAAGAGAAGCCAGGAGCAGAAGGAACAAGTCTAAAGATGAAAGTGGGGATACACTTGTGAAACATTCTTCAAATTCTGAGGAAGAGATTCAGGCAAATGAAAAAAATTTCAATGAGAATTCTGGGGTGGACCATAGAAAGTCAGATGCAGATACTTCTGTTGAGGCTGTTCCTGACTTGGGAAGCATATTGGTTAAGCATTCGTCAAAACTTGAAAAGGAAATTCAAGAGGCAAAAAGGAATCGTGGTAACACATATGAGCGTGGAGGGGCTAGTCAAAAGAAAGGTGATATTGTGGAAGTACCTAGTCTGGAAAAGTTTCTGGTGAAACATGTCTCGAGACTAGAAAGAGAAGTTGAGGAAGCAAAGAGCAGAAGAAAAAATGATCTGGGCGAGAAAGGCAAGGAGACTAATGGAGAAGCATATGGAAAAGAAAATATCAACTTGAACAAGGAAGTAAAGAGAACTGAAAGTGAAGATAGCCTGGATAAAATCCTGGTTAAGCCAGTTTCTAGGTTGGAGAGGGAAAAGATGCAAGCCTTGTCATCTGAAAGAAATTATGGAAATCCTAGGGACCACAAAAAACAAGGAGGAACCCATGTCACACATTGTGAGAGCTTGGACAAAGTTTTAGTGAAGCATGTTTCTAGACTAGAGAAAGAGAAATTGAGGTTCAATGCAAATGAAGAAATGGTGAAGGTAAAGAGGGGAGGTGTAAACATGCTGCCAGCGGATGATCAAGGTAGTTTGGACCAAATTTTGGTTAAACATAAATCAAAGTTAGAGAAAGAGAAGATGGCAACAAGTGAGCAACCGAGTGAGCAGATTAGATTATCTGTATCTCGTAGAGAAGCAAGAGAGAAAGAGTTGCAAGAAGCATGGGGGGGCTTAAGCTTAGGAGGTGTAAACCTGCCAGCGGATGATCAAGGTAGTTTGGACCAAATTTTGGTTAAACATAAATCAAAGTTAGAGAAAGAGAAGATGGCAACAAGTGAGCAACCGAGTGAGCAGATTAGATTATCTGTATCTCGTAGAGAAGCAAGGGAGAAAGAGTTGCAAGAAGCATGGGGAGGCTTAAGCTTAGGAGGTGTAAACATGCCAGCGGATGATCAAGGTAGTTTGGACCAAATTTTGGTTAAACATAAATCAAAGTTAGAGAAAGAGAAGATGGCAACAAGTGAGCAACCGAGTGAGCAGATTAGATTATCTGTATCTCGTAGAGAAGCAAGGGAGAAAGAGTTGCAAGAAGCATGGGGAGGCTTAAGCTTAGGAGGTGTAAACATGCCAGCGGATGATCAAGGTAGTTTGGACCAAATTTTGGTTAAACATAAATCAAAGTTAGAGAAAGAGAAGATGGCAACAAGTGAGCAACCGAGTGAGCAGATTAGATCATCTGTATCTCGTAGAGAAGCAAGGGAGAAAGAGTTGCAAGAAGCATGGGGAGGCTTAAGCTTAGGAAACTCCATGAAGCCACATTTATCCAGACTTCAACGTGACAAGGCAAGCTTCTCTCAACAAATTACATGAATGCTATTTAGTTTTTCTTAAGTTTGTCGCATTTTAATGGATTTCGTTTGCTTCTTTTATTTTCAGGCTGCTTGGAAAAAGGCAGAAGAGGAGGATAGAATGCAGTCCGTGATGGAGTAGTTGGCCATGGCCATAGCCTTTTTCCTTTTGTTCAATTTATGTATATCTTCTTAAAGTTATACCTACTACTTTCTTAAGATGTATATCTTTGTCGCTTTCTTAAGATGTATATCAATTTTTATCAATACATTAAAAAAGTTTCCTATCTCTTTTTTCCCTTTTCATTTCTTGCTCTATATTTTCCTGCTTCCAAAATTCAAGATTGGCATGTGAGAAATGAACTTGGAGAAACACAAAGCTACTCCAAAAGGTATTGCAAGCTTTTCTTTTTTCTTTTGAAACTTTTACTTTTAGTTAGATCTATTCTTCACCTTAAGTTTTGCTTCATTGTAGTAGTAGTAGTAGTAGTACCACTTGTTTTGATAAGAAGAAAGCTGAGTCTAACAATAAGACCATGACCATCAGGTTATCTTTGCATGTTCCGGTTTCTTTTTGTTTGTCGACTTAACATCTTGTTTGATCTGTTAATGTTGTTGAATGTCATGAATATTTTGCTTCATCATATAATATCTAGATCAAAATTGAGAATCTGGGACGGAGATGTTTTCACTTTGTCGGCTGTTGAGAAACACATAGCATGATCAAATTAGGTCCCGGCTCAACACTGGTGTTTTAGTTAGTTGATTTTGGCATTTCTGGTTGCACTATTTGAAGTAATGTAGCAGTGTGAGTGGGAGATTGATCAGTACTGCATTGTTGGTACAATTTTGCTCAGTCTTGTGAGAAGAATCTCTGCTACTTAAACTCGCAGCCTGATTTTACTGTTGCAATTGTCATGTTGTGTTGTTCTGTCATTGTATTTGGGTGTAAAAGCATTAGCTTCATTCAGTGTAGAGCATTAAAGCATTGAGCAATCACAGCAGGGATTGGTTGCAGGGCAGATTAATCATAATAATTTCGTTTTCTTTTGGCAGCAGACACCATTGCCATTGGGCATTAATTGGTTTCCTTACCACCGGAAATCAACAATAACCTAAACAATCCGGCTGGAGAAATTATATTACGGGTCCTTCACACCAGTTAGTAAAAAGATGATCTATTATGCGAGTCTAAACAAATCCTAAACCTGCCGCAGCCCAGACTCACCAAATGATATTTAACCCACGTTGAATCGTTCAAACTCATTTTTTTTATTCAGAAAGGAGGCAGCTTCCATATCTTCTCTGGATTTCAACTTTCAAAGAAACAAAGTCAGACAGTTGGAGTTAAGAAAGTGGGGACCAAACCCACGTGGCAGAACACTGAAACACACCACCATTGGCATTGTGTGAACTGTCAAAGTGTAAAACTTTTCCACAATTTTGAACCCCACACCTTTTCCAAATCTCAAAACACCCACTCTTTCAAGTTCCAAGTTCCAACAACCCACCAACTTCGCTCATAACACTCCCTTTTTACCCCCCATTTCCCTGCCAATCTCTCTCCCCTTTTAGCCCTTGTCTCTTCTTCTTCTTCTTTCTTCCTCCTCATTACCTCCCTTTGTCTCCCTCTGCAAATGGCTCCTTTCTCCCTGTTTTCATTGTTCCTTTCCTGTTTCCTTCCTCTTCTTTCCCCTGCCACTTCAACCAACTCTGAAGGTGCTTTCCCTCAAGAATGTTTACTCTCTTGGGTTTCAAATCTCCATCTTTCTTTCCTTTTTCTTGTTTGCAAAAGACAATCTTTTGTGACATAGAGGGCATTTTCATTTTATTTTTTTAGAACAATTATTTAGATGGGGTTTTTTTATTCTTTTTCTTTTGGTTTTGCTCTTTTTCATTTAAATTCCAAACTTTTAAAAGAATCATTGGAAAGCAAAGGGTTTTGTTTAAAATTGAGGATTTTGTTGGTTTCTTGTTTCAGGAAATGCTTTGCATGCCTTAAGAAGAAGGCTTTCTGACCCTACCAATGTGTTGCAGAGTTGGGACCCTACTCTTGTCAATCCCTGCACTTGGTTTCATGTCACCTGTGATTCCACCAATCATGTCATTCGTTTGTAAGATTCCCTCTTCATTTTCTCTATATAAATTTCTGTTCTTTTGGTCTTGCAATTTAATGTACATCCTTGATTGATGCTAAACTTGATTATTTACAGGGATTTAGGAAACTCTAATATCTCCGGGACTTTGGGGCCTGAGCTAGGCCAACTCCAACATCTGCAGTACTTGTAAATAGCCTCTTGATTTTTATTCATCATTTGTTTTGGTTAAACAGAAGAGAAGGGAGAAAACTGATGAAACCAATGGAATTTAGATTTTAAATTCCTTTTTTCCCATTATTATTGGTTTGAATTCTGAAGATATACACTTTGAATCATGCTTGTTTAGTTTCTTAGTTCCCAATTAGAGGGAAATATGTGCTTAAACTTTCACTATATTTGTCTGTAGACATCATTTAAGCCATGCTTCAATATTATAGCAATTAGGTGTATAATGTTGGGGTCTCTGCAGGGAGCTATACAAAAATAACATAGGAGGGAAAATTCCAAATGAGTTGGGGAATTTGAAGAACCTTGTTGGCATGGATTTGTATGGTAATAGGTTTGAAGGAGAAATTCCCAAGTCTTTTGCCGGACTCAAGTCGCTAAGATTCCTGTAAGTAACTTAACATTTATCAACTTAATACTTCACTTTATCGATCTCCTTAACATTGATTTTGTGCGCTCGTGTTGTACAGTCGTCTAAACAACAACAACCTAACAGGGTCCATTCCAAGGGAGCTTACTGCCCTCTCAAACCTTAAAGTATTGTAAGTTTCAGATGAGAGGGAAGAAATAAAGCGAATCTGGATTCCTTTTTCTTGTTTGTTTCATCTTATGTGGTTTATATTTCTAACAACAAGGTTTATATGATTAACTCAGAGATGTTTCTGATAATGATCTCTGCGGAACGATTCCGGTTGACGGGCCTTTCGCAATGTTTTCAATGCCAAGGTACCATTCAGATTGCCCTCTATGTTGATCATCATTAGAAGCTTTCAATCCCTTTATTTAGTATAAGAAGATTAGCAGTCGACATGGTTGTACTGTCTCGGTATTATTAACAAGAATCTTTGCGTATGAGAACGAGAAGGAAGTAATAGAATGCGTATGCTAGGTGTAGCCGTTGGGACATGCATTGCATATGTGTTTTTGAACTATTTAGAGTTGCTTTCAGGACATGTTGTCTGGATATGCATAATGTTCATGGTATTGTGTCGGACTAGTTGTAATAGAATGCGTATTTTGTTCAAAAATGAATCGAACATGTTAGGGGGTAAAGAGTAAAGGATATAATTGATTACAAACTTATAGGCCAATGTGGAGTTGCATTGCAATTATGGATCTAACTAATCGTTTGCAGCTACGCAAACAACAAGCGGTTGAATGGACCGGAGCTGAAAGGACTTGTGCCGTATGACTTTGGCTGCTGAACAAGTTACGAGTGCAAAAGCTGCATTCTGATACTTATGTAGGAGTAGATTGTAAGATGCTCTACAAAAATAAAGTGATTTGAAGCTTAAAATCCTACGATTCTTCTTTAACTTGAAACTCGGATCTTATGATATGTGTAACTTGAATCTCAATGGATATTGGGGCCACTGCATTGGTAAACTCTTGGATTATACAGGAGTCTTCGCTCAGTTTGACATTGAGATGTGAAAAAAAAATAGGGTAAACTACATTGATGACAAACTAACTATAGGGTTGTTCCTATTTTGACCACCCAACTAAGAAATCCGTCAATTATTTCACCGAACTATTAAACTGCTCCTATTCTGTTCATGTTTTTTACACGAGAAAATAGATGGTTTATTAAATATAATACTATTATTTAATTTTAGTTTTAAAATATTAACATTTAAATAAATATATTATCAATAATAATTAATATTAGGCTAAATTATAAAATTTAAAAATAAATTGGTGTCAATTTTAGGTGAAAATAGACTTTTAAATTGAAAAAAAAAACAAATATGAGAAACTTGAAAAGATATTTACCATTTCAGTATAATCAGACGAGTTGACCTTTTCAAAGAGTGCTGATGTGGCGCGATGTCATTAGTTAGAAATTTTTGTTAATAGCTCTCTAACGAAAAACGGGGTAAAATGGGTAATGGTTGAAACGTTATGGGACATTTGTGCCCGAAAAAAGCATTAAAAAAAGCATTAGGTATTAAGTACTAAGTTGGGAAAACAAGTAAACGTGTGAAGTTTGAAATAAATGCATTCCAAAAATGGGTAAACTACACCCAAGGCTAATTAATATTAGACTAAATTATAAAATTTAAAAATAAATAGGCGTTAATTTTAGGTGAAAATAGACTTTTCAATGATTAAATTGAAAAAAAAACAAATATGAGAAACTTGAAAAGATATTTACCATTTCAGTATAATCAGAGAAGTTGACCTTTTCGAAGAGTGCTGACATGGCGCGATGTCATTAGTTGAAAAATTTTGTTAATAGCTCTCTAACGAAAAATGGGGTAAAATGTATAATGGTTAAAACGTTATGGGACATTTGTGCTCGAAAAAACATTAGGTATTAAGTAATAAGTACTAAGTTGGGAAAACAAGTAAAAGCGTGGAGTTTGAAATAAATGCATTCCAAAAATGGGTAAACTACACCCAAGGCTAATGAACTTTTTGGTGTTTATACTTTAGACTCCAAACTTTAACATGTTCTCCTTTTGGTCCCTAATTTCTTTTAAACTAAGCTTTCAAGTTCTGAATTCTTTCAATTAAATCTCAATTTCAATATACCCAAACCCGAATCCAAGACACAAAATACTAACCCATAAACCAGGTCGTTACAAATCGAGAGTTCAATCAAAGCTCCACTAATAATAATAAAAATGAATTGCTACAAGATTACAATACCAAGTATGAACTCCAACAAGGTTACCAATAAGTAATCTCAAGCAAGCAAAAGGAAAAAAAATGAGAATGTCACCACAAACAATGGTTGACCTTGAAATTGGAACATTGAAACTATTGTATCTGGAGTAGGGGTGTGAAAAACTGACCCGACCTGGTAACCTGCCTGAAACCTGATCGAGTCAGAACCTGGTTTGACTCGAGAATTCAATGATCCGAACCCGACTTGCACCCGACCGAAATGAACCCGAACCCAAATTTGACATGTTACTGTAGAAACTGAACCCGAACTGTACCCGACCGAAGTAAACCCGAACCCGAATTTGACCTATTACTGTAGTAACCGAATTCGACCTGCACCCGACCGAAACGAACCCGAACCCGAATTTAACCTGTTACTGTAGTAACCGAATCCGACCTACACCCGACCGAAACGAACCCGAACCCGAGACTGACCTGCCAGATAACCGATTTAACCCAACCTGTTTGGACCCGACCTGTTTTAAAACCGACCTGTTTTGAACCCGACCTGTTTTGAAACCGACCTGTTTTGAACCCGACCTGTTTTGAAATCGACATGTTTTGAACCCGGCCTGTTCTTGACCTGAACTGATATTGACCTGGCTTGTTGATAATGATAATTAACTGACATTTGAAGAAGTTATTATTTGATGAATTTAAAATTTTAAAATAATTAAAAATAATAAATAATTTTCTATACTTAGTAAAATTATCTTTTAGGTTAATGCTAAGTAACTTTCAGGTGATACATATATATATTTTTTGAAAAGACGGTGCCACCCTGTATTCCATAAAGCTTAAAAAACAATCCAAATACAAAATAAAACAAAGCAGAAAAAGCCTGCTAAAACAAACGCAATCGGTGGCCCAACCCACTTGGCAGAGAAAAATATAACCATATGTGAAAGCCAAGAGACGGTTCAAATCACGGGGAAGCATCTAGATATTCTCCCCAAAACACCAGATAGCCTTTTCTGGCTCAGAAAATCCTTCCGTCACGATCGTTTACGGAGGATCCAGTAGCCGGCGATCCTCGTCCGCCGCTAACATCGCTGAAGCCGGTGCCTCCTCGACCCAATATCTATCCGTTTGATCTCTCCGACCTAAAACCGCCATTGCATGCGCTGCCCGGTTGCCATTCCGGCCCACGAAGTTGAAACGACAGCTGCGAAAGAGAGCGGCCATCCGTTTGGCGTCTGCAATCAACGGTCTGAGAACCGAAACGTCCTCCGTCGTATTACTCAGTTTCTGTATAACCGAGCGGCAGTCTCCCTCGGCGACAACATCCGAAAACCCCAAATCAGATGCAAAACGAAGCCCTTGAATGCATGCAAGAGCCTCCGCTTCAAAGACGTTTGAAATCCCTTCATTCCTTTGGTAAGATGCCCCTAAAATCTGTCCCTGTTCATTTCTGATAATATGGCCTGACCAGGATGTTTTTCCGGTACCACAATAACCCGCGTCGAAGTTTAACTTCACAAAAGGAGGGGACGGTGGTGACCATATGACATCAGCCCTAGTCGGTGGATGCTGTAAAGAGGAGGAAAGAGACTGAAGCTCCAAGCAGTATCCTCGAACAAAAGACACCACGGTAAAACAGTCTTGCCTTACCCCTTCATGTATTAATTTATTCCTTGCAAACCAGAGACACCAAATAGTAATAGCAAACTCTGCGTGCCTGCTCTGATTAATATTTTCAAAAACCCAAACTAACCAGTTAGGGAAATCTAAATAAACTGAATGCAAAGGCCACTGATAATTTAACGCAAACCACACCTGTTGAGCAAATTGACATTGCCTTAAAACATGACAGACATCCTCTGTAGCCATGTTGCATCTCGGGCATAACTTAGAATTGGAAATGCGTTTAGTAAACAAATTATTGAAAGTAGGGACGTAATTCATTAAAAACTTCCATAATGTGATTCTAATCTTCGAAGGGCAGTTCAATTTCCAGAGGTTAGAATAGAGTTTCTGGAAAGCAGGATTCGTCGGGGTATACTGCATAAGAAGACGATAGGCACTTCTAACAGTGAAAAGACCTGTAGGCTCAGCTCCCCAAACACGAATATCAGTTTGTCCCACCGATGATAGTCTGATAGAGAGTATTAATTTAGCTTCCTCGTCTGAAAACACTTCCCGTACTAAATTAGTTTTCCACTGTCGACGAGCATCATTGATTAAGTCAGCCACCATGAAAAGACCAGGCACTTGTGGAGACGAGACCAGTCGAGGAGGGGAAACAGGGAGCCAGAAGTCATTCCAGATCGATACCGAGCGGCCTACATCGACCTTCCAATACAAGCCCATTTCCAAAGTTCGCTTCGAGGCCCAAATACTCCGCCATATATATGATGGGTTATAACCCATATTAGAGTTCATAAAATCGGCCGTTGGAAAATATCGGGCCTTAAATAACCTAGCCACCAAAGACGTAGGATTGGATATGATCCGCCATCCCTGTTTTGCAAGTAAAGCAACATTAAATTTACTCATATCCCTAAAGCCCATTCCACCAGCTTCCTTTGGAATACAAAGAGAACTCCATGAGCACCAGTGAATACCCCGTTTTTCACTGGTCTTCTGCCACCAAAATCTCGCAAATTTGCTTTCAAAATCCTTGCATAGAGCCTTAGGCAGAAGAAAAACAGACATGGCATAGAGCGGTAAAGCCTGCAACACCGACTTAATATATACTTCCTTCCCTCCCATAGATAGTAATCTTGGAGACCAAGTCAGTAAACTCTTTGAACACTTCTCTGATAGGAAAATGAGGGACTGCCGTTTATTCCGCCCAACCATAGACGGCAATCCTAAATATTTATCTGGGCAAGTTTGATGAGAGACAGATAGAATTCGACAAACATCGTTCCTATTTTCTTCAATTACATTAGAGCTAAAAAACACACTTGACTTGGAAAAGTTAATGCACTGACCTGAACACCGAGAATATTTTTCCAGCAGAGTCTTCAAGTGGGCCGCTCCCATGGCTGTTGCATTCCCAAAAATAATGCTATCATCAGCAAATAGCAAGTGCGAGACTAAAGGTGCACCCCGAACAATTCTAGCACCTTGTAATAAATTGTGGGAAATCGCCTTCCGCAACAACGCTGATAGTCCCTCACCACAAATAAGAAACAAATACGGGCTAAGAGGATCCCCTTGCCGAAGCCCCCTCGAAGGACAGAAGCTATCGCTAATCAGACCATTAATAACCACTGAATACTTCACTGAACGATAACATCGAGCCACCATAGAAACCCACTCTGATGCAAAACCAAATTTAAGCATCATTGCTTCTATAAAAGACCATTCCACCATGTCATAGGCTTTACTCATATCTAGCTTGAGAGCAAAAGACCCTTTTTCTTCCCGTCCTCTTGTGCTTAAAAGAATGTAAAATCTTGTAAGCCGCTAGAATATTATCCGAGATTAAACGGCCTGGCAGAAACGCACACTGTGCCTCGTCAATGCAAACCGGCAAGACACTTTGAATTCGATTAGCCAGCATCTTAGAAATGATCTTATAAAGAACATTACACAAACTGATAGGCCGGTATTGAGTCATACTAATCGGATCCTCCACTTTAGGAATCAAAACTATATGAGTTGCATTTATATCGGAAAGATCGTGCATCCCATGAAGAGCATCAATACAATAAGCCGACACCTCCCTCCCTATAATATGCCAAAAACGTTGATAAAACACCGCCCCAAGTCCATCCTCCCCAGATGCTTTAAGAGGGCTCATCGACCGAATTGCAGTAAGAACCTCTTCGGTAGTGAATTCAGTAAGAAGGGCAGCATTCATGTCATTAGTAACGCAAGTTGTGACCCCCTCCAAAATATCAGAAGGGTCCTCCGGCTCAATAGATGAGAAAATCTTCTCAAAATAACTAAGAGCAATAGGGAAAAAAATCATTTGTATCTTCAGTAATTAAATCGTCCTCTCCTCGTAATTTTCTAATCCGGTTTCGACGTTTTCGGTGAGATGCAAAACTGTGAAAGAACTTAGTATTTCGATCTCCATTTCTTAACCAATTAGCTCGAGCCCGTTGTTCCCAATAAAGCTCTTCTCTACCAGCCTCTAAATTCAGCGCTAATTTTGTCTCCATAATTTCACCAAGATTAGCTTCTGTTGGTTGCATATCATTCAACTCTTCTAATCTTTTCTTCAGAGTTCTTGTTGAAACTTTCTTCTCCGCCCTCAATCTTTTAAACCATAATTCCAGCCCTCCACTAACATGCTTGAGACGATTCGGCACTGTACCAGCCGATTCATCCCAAAGGCGAGCCACCTCCGGTTCACACGTTTCTTCGATCAGCCAAGCAGCTTCGAACCGGAAATGGTGTATTTTTTGACCAGAGGCATTGGTTGTGTTCGTGTTTAGCAACAAAGGACAGTGGTCCGAGAAAGAATGTGGTAGATGTTCAAGATCAAACTGTGGGAAAAGAGCCCACCATGGATCATTCGCAACACCTCTGTCTAACCGCTCACGAATATTATTCGATGCAAGCCGACCCCACTCCCATGTAAACCAAGGGCCACGATAACCAACATCCTTTAAAGAACAATCTTCCAAGGCCATTCTAAAACTATCCATCTGCTGGGCATTTCGAATTCTGCCCCCAGACTTTTCCGAGGCAAGAAGCAGCTCATTAAAATCTCCTATCACCATCCACGGAACTTCCGGTAGAACATCCAGTTGCCGCAATAAGTCCCATGATTCAGCTCTATTCTCAACCTCTGGAGCACCATAAAATCCCGTTAGCCTCCAAGAAAATCCATCCAAATCTTCATCAATCATAACATCTATATGCCGTGCCGAAAAAGAACGAAGAGTAACTTTGCAATTCGACTTCCAAGCTAGAGAGAGGCCCCCACTTCGTCCCACAGAGCTAACCTCAATCCCTGATTGAAAACCACAACTCTTCCGAACTCTTTCCATATTGGAGCTCTGCAATTTTGTTTCAATAACAAATATTACAGTTGGATTAACGTCCCGAACCATATTCCGGAAACGTCCAACAGTCTGAGACTGCCCCAGGCCTCGGACATTCCAGCTGAGGATCCTCATTGGACCCGGCTGGCCCGATGATCTGGGCCTGCCGATGAGACATTAGAAGGAATGGATGAATCCTGACCGGAAACATCCAACCCGGAATCCTTGATACGTTGGCGTTTAGAACCTTCTACCAGCTTAGCAGCATCATTCTCCTCAACAGTTAGCATCTGAACGTCCCCAAAATTATTCAAACCCTCCTGTTGAATGGCTGAAAAGGCGGGATAAGATAAAACCTGCTTAGAAGACCCAGCTGGCATAGATAAACTCTTAGGATCTAATCCCGCCGAAAAATCAGCAGAAGCCATTTTACCCTTATCTCCAGCCGCAAAAAATTCCGAAAATTGAGCCTGAGGATTAATCTGCTGATTTGTAGCATCGTATCCAAATCGTCTTCCCTCTTCACGCAACCAACGACTCGACAGATTTCCCGCCGACCGCCTCGGTGCCGCTTTCAGACTCAGATCCCAGCCGAACACAATATCCTCCTTGGGCATTGTAAGACGAACCGGACAAAAACTCTCACCATGTCCCAACTTTCCACAAATAAAACAGAAAAGAGCAAGCTTCTCGTACTCAAAACGAACATAATGTGAAGAACCATTCTTGAGCAGAAACTTTTTCCTCCTTTTAAGAGGTTTCCGAGTATCAAAACAAACACGAATACGAATAATTCCTCGGTAACCCAGCCCCACTGCTTGTACATCATAATCAATGAAAGATCCAATAAAATTTCCTAGTTGTTTCGCCACTTTTTCGGATACATATCCATGCGGGACATCATGTGCTAAAACCCAAAATGTTGCATCAAATAAAGGAACTCGTTGAGGGTCCTCGCCTTCTTTAAGTCGATGAAAAAGCAGGAGATGCGAATTAAACGTCCATGGTCCCCCTGAAATAATACGATCCAGATCCACACCATGGTAGAAACGAAAAAGGAATCTGTCGTTCCCCAGGTCAGAAATAGTTATCCCACCCAGCGGCCTCCAAAGATTCGCAAGGGTCGTCCTCATCGATTGAAAATGAACGATACTATGTGTAAGAAAACGGCCAACCAAACAAAGATCATAGGAGATGTTCAACTGTTGATCACTCTCCTCCAATGGAACCTCCAAGTCTTCATCGTCCTCAATCGACAATCCAGCCAAATCCTCTTCAACATGGTCTGCCATTAAGGAAATAAAAGAAAGACAAGAGAAAAGAAGAAGAAAACGTGCCAAAAGACAGACAGAGCGTGCTAAGAAGCAGAGAGAAAGCGTGCTAAGAAGCAGAGATCGAACATTCATTCATATCGAGTTGTAAATAAATTTAATTAAGAAATAAGGAGATTATTCAAATTAAAACTTCCAACAATTAATAGGTGATACATATATATTTAGTAAATTAACTTTTAGGTGATACATATATACTTAGTAAATTAATTTTTAGGATAATGATAAATAAAAAAAATTCTTTTAAGTTAATAATAAATAGTGTCAAGTGTTAATAAATTGTATATCTATTGTTAGTAAAAATTAATGCTAAGTCAAGATTAAGGATATACTTAGTTCAATTCTTATAATTAAGACATTCAACTTTAATTATCTTTTAGATGAATTAAAACATAACTTGAATGAATGTCTTTTTATTTAATTAACTTAACTTGATCAAATTTTATTACGAAAGATTAAAAATTAATTGTTGATTTGATAAAAACTAAATCTTAGAAGGTTAACCGTTTTTAATATTTTAAATTCATAGTTATATTATAATACTGTAATTTTTAATTATTTTACACAAATTTATGTTGCTAATAAAGGCGAAAATAAAAAAGATGAAAACGACACAATGGTCCCTCGTTTTCTCCTCACATTGTGGACCGACAGTGTCCTATAAAAAGCACTATATGAATGAATTAAACAAAATCCAAAATACATATCAGAAAAATATGAATGAATTAAACCAAATCCAAAATGTATATCGAGAAAATATGAATGAATTAAACTAAATCCAAAATCCATGCCTATTATGAACATCAGCAGATATTACAAAAATGGCATTAGCAGCTAATTTTTCTTTTCTTTTCTTGTCTATTATGAACATCAGCAGATGAGCCCAAACAACAAATACATGCCTAATTTCTGCACAATGAGTTTAATTCTGGGCAATCATCGATATACAAGTTTCGGAGTGAAGTCAAATATCGCACTCCCTCAAATAAACACCCTAATTTCTTGCAACATCTAAATCTCCAGTGAAGACAAGGAAGATAAGCCTTGTAATTCATTTACTAGAAGGGAAACGAGGCTGTTACAATGCCATAAACTCAAAGTTTCTAAAGAGCTAAGGTTTTGTAGTCCTGCAGGTGACCAATCTTGAAGAAACATTTTTTAGGGAGGATAGATTATCCAGCAGATTAGTTGGAGGCTTTCCACTAATTTTATCAATTGTTAACCCTCAAGGTGGTTTTGATTCTGAAGTAGTCCCTCCGGCAACTCAGGAAATTCACCAATCTAAAGAGATTTAACGGCAATGACATTTATCATCAAAGATTTGAAGAAAGTAACACTAGTTCCTCTAATATGAAGCTTTTCTAGAGATTGGAGCATTGGCAGTTTAACCAACTTAGGACAATTATAGATAGTTAATGAATTTAAGAGAGGAAAGTGTTTTCTAGCATTATCTGTTGTCCATTCCTCCAAACATGGTGCCTCACTTATTTTCAGAACCTCTAGTGATGGAAAACTACTTTCTGTATCATCTATGGGATGTTTTTTCTCATTTGAGATTTCAAACACATCATGGCACAAATCTTTCATTGAGGTAGAGACCTGTATTGGAAGTTTCCAAATAAATTCTCAGGCCACTAAACATTTATAAATTAACTGATAGATTTTGTGCAGGAAAAAACATGTTACTTACACAGGAAAACTCAGGTTGATTGAGGTTTGTGGAACCTCAATCAACCTATCCTTGTCAATCTTCAGCTGTAAAGTAGAGAATTTATGTCAAAAACAACTAGAACAGAGGAGTAAAGCAATTTAAAAGTCTGACTGCGTGTGCTTTACCTTATGCTTTTTTGCACATAAGTAAAATGCCACAGCAGTGAACACTGGCCTGGTGAAATCTGCACTCGTCTGCCTGGAAGAAGGCAGCAACACCACAAGCCCACAAACCGATCCTTGTAGCTGACATGAACATCAATTATATCACTCAAACAATTCAAAGAATGGTATAAGAACGTAAGATTTCACCCAATGATCAAACGAAAAATGTCACAGATTTGTAATTCTAACAATTCTAAGCACAACAAAGGTCGTCTAACTTTGGAGTTTACTCATTCAGGCATTATTGTAAACACATGAATGCCAAGGAAACATAACTTAATAAACTAAAAATCAAAGACTGTATGAAAAAGGATCTTTCAGAGATAAACCCTTCTTTACAAAAGGAATGAGCCTAACACATCCAAATTAAATTCCCAGTTCTTTAATATCCAATGTTGTTCTGAAACACCAATTTTTCTCAAAATTAGTCAAAATCTGAGTACAATAATAACTCAAATTCACAATGAAAATAATATAAAAGAAGAACAGTAGGAGAAACCCACTTGATATTCAGACCGTTCTGCAATGAATTGAAAGATCTAATGTAAGCCTTTTCTAACTTTCCACTTAACTTGACAGCTTTCTGCCGCTCGAATATAACCTCCCCAAACCTACAAATACCATAGCCATTACACATTAAAAAAGAACTCTAATAAAAAATTTTAGAATGCATTCAAAAACGGAGTTAACACATCTTACCTTGTAGCAGCAATTTCTAAGCATATTACAGTTTTACAAACCTCTCCCTACAAACAGGACACAAGAGGAAGAGAAAATAATGGATTAACACCTCGAACTTGAACTTCAATGTGGTTAAAGTAATAAATGACTAGAGGAGAAAGTACTTACGACACCGATAATGGAGGAATCGAACTGAACATAACAGAGGCGACGGAGCTCCGTCGCTTTTCGGATCAACATCTTGTGTTGTGAGAGACCAAGCTTTCTCGCTATATCTGACAGATCCATATTGGTCCCAAAACCGTAATTGTATTTTCTTTGATTCTTTTATGATTCTGCGGACAGAACTAAGACTTTGTTAGTTTTGTTTTAATGAAAAATGATAAACGCGGGAAGAAATGTAACTGGCGGAGTTGGCGGGAGACGCTAAATTCATGCGTTTTTTTATTTATTTTTTGAGCGCGCCGGTCTATTCCTGAAAATTCAATTGCGCCAAAATATATTACGCTTTTCTCACTTTTTAATTTAAGGGTTTGGGTTTTAATTTGTTTTAGTTTAATGTTTTATTTTAGAATTTAAGGTTTAGGTTTAGCGTTATTAGTTTGATTAGGGTTTCAATTTTAGAGTTTATGGTTTTAGTGTTTTATTATTTATGGTTTAAAGTTTAGGATTTTGAATTAGGATTTTGTTTTAAAGGTTTAGGGTTTAATGTTTTAGGGTTTAGGATTTCTTGTTATGGTCTTAATGTTTTAGTTTTAGTGTTAGTGTTTATTTTTAGGATTTAAGGTTTAGAGATTGTTTTGATTATGGTTTCAATTTTAGGGTTTAGTGTTTTAGTGTTTTTTATTTAGGGATTATGGTTTAGTATTTTGAATTATGGTTTAGTTTCAAAGGTTTAGGTTTTTAAGGTTTTTAAGGTTTAGTGTTATAGGGTTTTCTTTTTATGGATTTAGGGTTTCTTTTTATTAGTTTAGGGTTTTTGTTTTAGTTTAGTGTTTTGAATTAGGGTTTGGGGTTTAGGTTTCATTATTAGTGTACAAAGCTTACCTTTAGGGTTTAGTGTCTAAGGTTTATTGTTAGGGTTTAGGGGTTTACTTTTAATTGCTTTTATTTTAGGTTTTCTTTTTATGGTTTTAGGGTTTAGGTTTTTTATGGGTTTAAGTTTTTTGTTTTATTTTAGTATTTTTGAATTAAGGTTTTGGGGTTTATGTTTCATTAGTAGTGAACTAAGCTTACCTTTAGGGTTTAGTGCTTAGGGATTATGGGTTTACTTTTTATTGACTTTATTATGGTTTTTCATGTTATGGGTTTAGGGTTTATGGTTTCTTTTTATGGGTCTAGCATTTAAGGTCTCTTTTTATGGTTTTATGGTTTTATTTTATTTTAATGTTTCGAATTAGGGTTATGGGTTTAGGTTTCATTTTTGGTTTAGGGTTTAATGTTTTGATTATAGTTTTATTTTAGAATATATATATATATATATATAATATTAGTATATTATATTATATTATATATATATATATATGTATGTAAAATGTATTTATGTATGTATAAACCCTAAAAACTAAATCCTAAATCTTAAAAATAAAAACCCTAATCCATATATGTGTACATATATAACACGTGTAAGTATGTATGTATATATGTATGTATCAATTTATAAACCCTAAACCCTTAACCCTGAAAATAAAAACCATAATCCATATATGTATATGTATATATAATGCATGTAAGTATATATGTATATATGTATGTATCAATTTATGAACCCTAAACTATAAACCCTAAAATTAAAACCTTAATCCATATATGTATGTATGTATATATAATGCATGTAAGTATGTATGTATCAATTTATGAACCTTAAACCCTAAACCCTAAAAATAAAAACCTTAATCCATATATATATAATGCATGTAAGTAGGTATGTATCAATTTATGAACCCTAAACCTTAGACACTAATCCCTAAACCATAAACCATAATCCTTAAACCCTAAACCATAATCTATGTATGTTTTTGTATATATGTATAATGATTGAAAGTATGTATGCATCAATGTATGAACCCTAAACCATAACCCTAATTCATTTTTGTGCTATGTATGTATAATGTATATATGTATGTAGGAACGTGAATCACTAAACCCTTAACCCTTAACCCCAACCATAATCCCTAAACCTTAAACCCTAAACCTCAAACCATAAACCATATAAACATATGTATAATGTATGTAAGTATATATGTACGTTTGTACTAATGTATAAACACTAAACCCTACCCCTACACCCAAACCTTAAACCCCTAAAACACTAAACCTTAATTCTTATATGTATGTAATGTACGTATAATATATTAATATTATGTATGTTAAATCCTAATCCCTACACAATAAACCCTAAACCCGAATGAACTCGACCTGAAAGGAAACTGACCTGAAATGAACCCGACCTGAAACGAAACCGACCTGAAACGAAACCGACCTGAAATGAACCCGACCTGAAATGAACCCGACCTGAAACGAAACCGACCTGAAATGAACCCGGCATGAAACGAAACCGACTTGAAATCAACCCGAACCGAAATTAACCCGTCAATTAACCGTTTTGGCCCGACTTGAAATGAACCGACCTGAAATGAATCCGACCCGAAATGAACCCGACCTGAATTGAACCCGGCCTGAAATGAACCCGACCTGAAATGAACCCGACCCGAAATGAACCCGAACCCGAACTGAATCGAGTCAAAACAAAAAACGACCTGAAATGACTTGTAACCGATTTAACCCGACCTGACAGAGCCCGACCTGAAACCCAACTGTTGACCTGTTTTTACATCCCTAATCTGGAGAGAAATTCCAACCGTACAAAACTAAGATACCCAAGTCCTCTAGCCACTGTCCAAAAATTATCTCAATTGAACCACCAATGAACCCTCCATCATTGATTTGATAAACAAGACTACACATTGTGCAAAATGATTTTTGTTTTCTCACAATTTTCTGTCTTTCTCGATGAAGTACATAATGCTGCCACTAATTTTTATTCTTAGGGTAAATTACACAGATGACCACTGAACTATGGGTTTGGTTTTAAAATGACCACTATATTATTTTATTTTTGGGTATTAAGGATTTGGGTGTTTTTTTGGGAATTTTGATTTTTTTAATTATATATATATTTTAATTTTTTAAATAATAAAAAATATGCCACATGTCACGTTCTTATTGGGTAACATCTTTTTTTAAACGGTTGAACACTTAAAATTGTAACGATTGAAATTTTAGGCACTTATTTTTTTTTAAAAAATTAGGCACCAAAAATTAAAAAAATTATAGTTTGGTCACTTATTTTTGTATTAAGCATAATAATTATATTGAAACCCACTCTAATTGTAAATTGACATTTAACCCTTTAATCAAGTAATGTAGCGCCATGAAAGCCTCATAATTAGTGGTGGAAATAATAGACATGCTGCCAACGTTTACCTTCCACGAAGGATTACTGAAATTATCAACAGCCATATGCTTTGCAGCTGGAAATTAAAACCTCTTTTTACTCTTCCTTTCTCAAAAGTCTTGATCCTTTTGCGCACCCCCTCCACAATTCTTTGGATTTTCCCTTTATCAAATCCATCTACGACTTAAGTATCATTCATTACCCTAACACTTAATAAAAGAAAATTTCGAATTAAACTGAAAAAAATCGAAGTGAGTTAACGAATTGATTTTTTTTTTTTTAAATCAAGAGGTATATAATAATAAAAGAAGGTATTTTGGAATACCTCATTTGGGTTTTCTTTGCCTGCTTCATTCTCTTTCTCATCTCTCTCGTGGTGGCCCTCGAACCCTGAACTTGTGGGTTAAGGGCACTCTGAACCAAGCACACCAAACCATCAAGCCGGATCGAGCACCGGTGCCTGACGTACGTTTTGTCAATAATATTTCACTAAATAGGTATGCCCACTACCAATGCAATAGCCCAATCACTTGGGACTGCGAGGAGCACGTTGGAGTGGCACTCCGATTGTCTTGTCAGTTGAGACTAACCCAATAATGTACACTTTAAATATTAAATCATAGACTTGTCAAAAATAATATTAAATTATAAAACTCAATAAATAATCTTAATAAAAAAAATTATGATATTTATTTTAAAAAACTTAAATTCAAGCAACCTTATCTGCAAGCTTATGACCCACGACCTAATGCAAGCTCAACCCCCCCCCCCCCAAACTAACATCATGTGGGAGTGGCACTCCAATTGTGATTTCAAGATGTTCATATTGATGCTTCCTAGGAAAATGGATAGAGAGATCAAGAGGCTCGCAATATGGAGGGTCTAAGGCCTATTTTTTTGTTACGTTTAGCAACTTAAATGGGTGTTTGTCTATCTTTTCTTGCCAAACACCTAATAATTTAGTTGTGAACAAGCATTTGCCCGCCATTTTAACGCTTAAATGGGTGTTTTCTGGCCGTAGATTTTTCAGCTTCTGCCAACGGACGTTGCAACCCCAACGGCCGTTTGATTACAACAATGGTAAACGAAGCCTAAGTCTCATGTGTTGGGGAAACCGGGTTATTTCCCACACGAACGTAGCTTCAAATCTGAGCTGAAATGTCGAGATCGAAACTACCGAAATTTGCACAGTGGACAAACCCGTCAACTATTGAATATTGAAACCCAATGGAAAAACCCAATAATAAACAAGCGAAATAAATAATGGAGAGAACACACCAAATTTACGAGGTTCGACGAAAATGTCGTCTACTCCTCGGGCACCACCACCGGATGATAACTTCACTAATACCAAAATGGTACAAACAAATGGAATTCCTAAGAATTCCCAAATATGAGAGAAGAGAAACAAATGGGAGAGATGAATGTTGGGATGATTTCAAATGACAAATGCTAGGCCTATTTATAGTTGAGCTTTAAGGACTAAACTTGTAAATAGCCTAAACTTTAGGGACTAAAAATTGATTTTACCAAAACCAATTTTCAACCTTTGCTGCTGGAGCATTTTTCTCCATTCGGTGCAGCCAAGCTTGACAAATCCATGCCCACAAAGCTTGACTTTCAAGCCATTATCAACAAATCTCCACCTTGGCTTGAAATTTCACCAAGCTTTTCAAAATTTCTTCTCCCCAAACGTTATCTTTTGTAGTGCCTCCAAATGCGCCCACGAGCGCCATACACCCGAAGGTGCTCAAACTTGCAAGATGTTAATCAAGTTCAAACAATGATTGAACTTGATTGATGTTACCACCTTGGTCAACATATCTGCAGGATTTTCTGCCGTCGCAATCTTCTGAAGTAGAATCTTTCCTTCTTCAAAGATCTCCCGCACAAAGTGATACCTCACGTCGATGTGCTTAGTTCTTGAATGGTAGACTTGATTTTTCGCTAAATGAATAGCACTCTGACTGTCACAATAGAGACTAATGTGACTTTGAACAACTCCCAAGTCTTCCAACAATCCGTTAAGCCAAATCGCCTCCTTAACAGCCTCTGCAACTGCCATGTACTCTGCCTCTGTAGTTGACAAAGTCACCGTTGACTGTAAAGTAGACCTCCAACTCACTGGGGCTTTTGCTAAAGCAAACAAATACCCAGTAGTAGACCGACGCTTATCTAAATCACCAGCATAGTCGGAATCAACATATCCAACCACAAACTGACCAAGTGTTTCATCTTGCTCAAACACTAAACCAACATCTACGGTTTGTTGGAGATACCGTAGAATCCATTTCACAGCTTGCCAATGTCCCTTTCCAGGATCATGCATATACCTGCTCACAACTCCAACTGCTTGTGAAATGTCAGGCCGCGTACACACCATCGCATACATCAAGCTCCCTACTGCATTAGCATATGGAACTTTTTCCATATATTCTCGCTCTTCATCAGTTTTAGGAGATAATTGAGAACTGAGTTTCAAATGAGAAGCAAGTGGGGTACTTACATGTTTTGTACTTTCATTCATGCCAAAACATTGTAATACCTTTTTCAGATATTGCTTCTGAGTCAAACAAAGCTTGCCTCTCCGTCTGTCTCTACTTATCTCCATGTCGAGAATCTTCTTGGCCTCACCTAGATCTTTCATCTCAAACTCTTGATTCAACTGAGCCTTCAATTTGTCTATCTCTTGTTGACTCTTTGAAGTGATCAGCATATCATCAACATACAAGAGGAGATAAATGAAA
This sequence comes from Hibiscus trionum, assembly GCA_030270665.1. NCBI lineage: Eukaryota > Viridiplantae > Streptophyta > Magnoliopsida > Malvales > Malvaceae > Hibiscus > Hibiscus trionum. The sequence continues at coordinate 8,073,373 of BSYR01000016.1, forward strand.
GATCCATCTTGTAGCTTTCGCAAATACACACAATGGTCGTATTTGCTTCTTGTGTACTTCTGCCTCCTCATAAAGCTATCAAATCGCTTGTACCACTGCCTCGGAGATTGCTTCAATCCATATAGCGATTTGTTCAGCTTACAAACCCATTTCTTACCACCAGCATCTACATATCCTTCTGGCTGAGTCATATAGATCTCCTCTTCCAAATCACCGTGCAAGAAAGCCGTCTTTACATCGAGTTGAGCTAGCTCCAAATTCAACTGTGCTACCAAGGCCAACAATGTTCTAATGGAGGAATGCTTCACAACAGGGGAAAATACTTCGTTGTAGTCGATTCCCTCCTTCTGAGCGTAGCCTTTAGCTACCAACCTTGCCTTGTAGCGAACATCTTTCTTGCTGGGAGATCCATCTTTCTTTGCAAACACCCACTTGCATCCAATTGCCCTTTTACCTTCTGGTAAATATGCCAAATCCCAGGTGTTGTTCTTCTGGAGAGATTGCATTTCTTCATCTATGGCACTTTTCCACTTGTCACTTTCTAAGCTTTGCATTGCTTCTTGATAAGTGACAGGGATATCATCATCAACAACTGGAAGGGCATAGGCCACTGTATCTGTAAATCGAGCAGGTCTACGAATTTCTCTCCTTGGCCTTGTAACTGCAAGTGGTTCTGGTGTCTCCAATGGTTCTTGGGTTTGAACCTCTTCATCTTCTGATTCCTCCATTGGAGTTGGAGAATCAGTAACATCAATTGCTGGACTAATCACCGTCTCTTGAAACTCCACCTGGTTTCGAGTATACTCCACCTGTTGTGGAGTACTACTTGTCTGAACAGCTCCATTTGTTACCTTCTTCAACATGACAGATTCATCAAAGGTAACATCTCTGCTACAAATTATCTTCTTTGTGTCTAAGCACCAAAGTCGAAATCCCTTCACTCCATGAGTGATTCCCATGAAGATAGCCTTCTTTGCTCTAGGATCAAGTTTTGACTCCTTCACATGATAATACGCAGTGGATCCAAATACATGTAAGGAATCATAATCTGTAGCGGGTACTCCAGACCATACCTCCAACGGTGTTTTTCCTCCAATCGCCGATGACGGTAGACGATTGATGAGATGGCCAGCATATGTCACAGCCTCAGCCCAAAATGGTTTGCCCAACCCAGCATTGGACAACATACATCGAACTTTCTCAAGTAGTGTTCGATTCATACGCTCTGCCACCCCATTCTGCTGTGGTGTATGTCTAACAGTGAAGTGTCGAACAATACCATGCTCCTGGCAAACGTCAAAGAGCGGATCACCTCTATATTCCCCTCCATTGTCCGTCCTAAGCCGTTTGATCTTCTTGCCAGTCTGGTTCTCAATCATATTTTTCCACTTCAGGAAAACTTTGAGCACTTCATCTTTAGACTTCATTGTATACACCCAAACTCTTCTGGAAAAATCATCAACAAAAGTTACAAAATAGTGTTTTCCTCCCAGCGACATTGTTTTGGAAGGACCCCACACATCTGAGTGAACATAATCCAAAATACCTTTCGTATTATGGATAGCGGTGCCGAATTTCACTCTCTTCTGCTTTCCCAGAACACAATGCTCACAAAAATTTAACTTGCAAGCCTTTGCACCTTTCAACAATCCTTGCTTTGCCAAAATTTGCAAGGATTTCTCACCAGCGTGTCCCAACATTCATACTATCTCTCCCAAGTCTGGACTTTGACTTTGATCTTCCTCTCATTTTTGGCTTTTGGCTTTTCTTCTCCATATCTACGGGTTTTTCTTCCTCAATGGCAATGTCTAGACCTTGTTGAAATAAAGAGTCTAGCACCTCGCCTTGCCACATGCCGAAGTGACCGGATCCATCGAACAACTCCACCTAGAAGTTTGCATTTGACATTATCCTCCTCACCGGTATAAAGGAAGAGCTTGATGTCCCTTCTGATCCGTCTTTTGCCATGGCAACGAATAATATTCAACAGCACGAACTGGATATTGAAACACTGCACCAGGTAAGTTCCCAGGAAATAGAGGTGGATCACACGGATCGTTTAAATACCCAGTCTTTCCTAGCCAGAACTTTCCTAGACATGCACTGTCACAACACCGCACTTCTTTGCAGCAACCGAGCAACTAGGATAGCCTTAACCGAAGCTCTGATACCAATTGTTGGGGAAACCGGGTTATTTCCCACACGAACGTAGCTTCAAATCTGAGCTGAAATGTCGAGATCGAAACTACCGAAATTTGCACAGCGGACAAACCCGTCAACTATTGAATATTGAAACCCAATGGAAAAACCCAATAATAAACAAGCGAAATAAATAATGGAGAGAACACACCAAATTTACGAGGTTCGACGAAAATGTCGTCTACTCCTCGGGCACCACCACCGGATGATAACTTCACTAATACCAAAATGGTACAAACAAATGGAATTCCTAAGAATTCCCAAATATGAGAGAAGAGAAACAAATGGGAGAGATGAATGTTGGGATGATTTCAAATGAAAAATGCTAGGCCTATTTATAGTTGAGCTTTAAGGACTAAACTTGTAAATAGCCTAAACTTTAGGGACTAAAAATTGATTTTACCAAAACCAATTTTCAACCTTTGCTGCTGGAGCATTTTTCTCCATTCGGTGCAGCCAAGCTTGACAAATCCATGCCCACAAAGCTTGACTTTCAAGCCATTATCAACATCATGTACATAACTAATCTCCAACTAATTTACTTTTGCTGTCAAATAAGCATTCTATTCTATTGGTTTCAAATGAAATGTTGTTTACGGGCTTATTCGGATACAAGTTCAAGATTTATTTAGTTGTCAATTAAAATTTTAGTCTTGTTTAAGGGGAACTTTGCCAAGATATTACTGTTGGAATATTTATTTTGTGAGCTGGGACTCGTGAAAAATTGTTTCATTAAGTATAGGTGTTTCAACAATAATAGATGAAGTGGAATTTCGACGAATTTAGTTATTTGAAAAATTATAGGTGTCGTTAGAAAGAGAAAGCCGTCCAGTCCTCACAATGAGTTTTAAAAGTAGTCTACTCTTTTCGACGAGTTTCGCGATCACTATAACAAGGTCTATATTTGTTGAAATAAAATTTCACCACCACACTTCAAAAAAAAAAATAAAAAAATCCCTGCTACATTATCTGAAAAAAGAATTACCTTATGAATGTTACGCAATCCAAGTACTTATTAATATTATAATAAAAAAAATATTTGTTTGAAAAACTATATTCTAAAGGAAGAAATTTTCATTTTCTTGTTTTTTTTTCACTTATTAAAGTATTAATCATAAATGTGTATTATTACGGGACTATTACGCTCTTTTCAAAAGTCATGTTTAATAAGAAGTGCAGTGCCACTACTTTTATATCTCAAGACTTTTTTTCTAATGTGAGATTAATGTATATGCCTCTTCTTAAGCATGACAATCTCCCCCATTCAACCTCGTGACGCTCTCATCACGATTCATCTGACCTCGCGATGGGCAACTGTCACGATTGTTCACCCTACCTACCCTATTTCTTAGGGGGTGGCGTGAAATCAGTCAGAGTTGCTCCGATATCAATTGTCACAGGACCATTACCTTCTTCTAAAAAAAAAACGCCTAATAAGATGTGTAATGTTACCGCTTTTATATCTCAATACCTCTTTTTTTATGTGAGATTAATGTATCAACCTCTTTCTATGCGTGACAATATGTATATACGAGTGTATATATACTATTTCTTTAAGGTGAAACACAACTTTTAATTTTGAAAATTATACTAACAGTAATAATAATTTTTTTTAGGAAACAATACTAGTAAATGTCAATTTAACTGATCCATTCTTATTTTTTTATTAAGTAGGGAATAATTACATTTTTAAGGCTAATGTTAGGATTCAAATTCATACAAGATAAAATAACATGAGTATTATTAGATTTGACCACTCAGTAAATTAATGGATATCAACGGTTTCATTCTTATTTTAATACATAGGATTGTGAATATAAGGAGTGGTTCTAATGAATAATGATATTAAGAGACTCCAATTCGAACAAATTTATTTATAAAGTGTGCATGAGTTATAGAGTTAAAAACATAAAAATAAATATCAACATATGTTATGAATATTTATTTATGGTGGATATCCATGTATTAAAGGAGACTTTAAGGTATTATATTATTAAGATTTAATACCCATTGGAATTAAGGTTTCCCTCGTATTTCTATAAATACAGAATTTGGAGAAAGCATTGTACACAACTCCATATTAAGAATATAATTCAAGTTTCTCTTTTTGTCTCTCATCTTGTTCTTCTTTACTTTATTGAAAAAATACGTTATCGACACGATCTCGCTTAGTTATCGTGGTTCTTTTTCGATGATTCCCGAAAAAATTTAATATGATATCGATGACTATATCTACTATATATTCAATTTATCTTGAAAAATTTTGTATGTTTTGATTATTTATCAATATAGTAGTTGGTTAATTACTCTTATATTAAGGTCAGATCTATTGTTTGGTTATTATTTTATTCTAATATTTTTGAATATCGGTTACGTATTAATATTTTTATTTTTTAAGCATCAAGTGAAAAGTTCTGCGTTTGAATCAAGGCGGAAGTGTTTGAATTAATCCAAGTCTTTGCTATTTTCATTAGCTTGGAGTAAGGTACACAATTTGTTTTATTATGATCTAACTACCATTTATTTTGCGTTTATAAATTTTATGTTGAATAGTTTTAATATAATAGTATGACTGATATTAAGTCAATTTTTTTTCTCGAAAGCAATAATTTTTCTACGTCGAAAATTTTGACTATAAATTTTTCTCAAATTCAAGTTATGAAAATTCGTGTTCGTCCAAGAATTTTTATGAAAAGTATTATCTGAAGTGAATGCAAGTATGATAAATTATGAGATTATTGGATATGTTTTCATTCCTTGAAGTGAATGCAAACATGATAATCCACTATATGATTAGTGAATAAAACTCAGCTATGTAAACGTTTCAAATTAAATTGAAATTTTGTAGTCAGAATATCACTGAAGAGGATATATTAGAAAAATATACTCCACTTTTCATGTTGTAACACCCGGGTTCGGGGGTCGGGTAAAAATAATAATTTAATAATGGTTTGGGTTTCAGTTCCAAATTTTTAAAATGATAAAATAATGGTTTGGGCCTCGGGTTTCAAGATAACAAAATTTAGTTGGACCATTTTTTTAAAATAAACCCAAAAAGCCATGGGTGTCATCCTTTGTGAATATCTTAATTCATTAAGGGCATTTGGGTCTTTAGCCTTTTAATTTCAAATAAACCTAAAATAATGCTTTGAGTCATCTTCCTCCCCTCTCTCTACTATTCACTCCCACGTCAAAACCCCCCTCTCTCCTTAGGTTACTATTTCATCAAATGTCTTGCTCGTTTTGAAGAATTTCGCAAAGGTAAACACGTTTTTGACTTACCCTTGTTATTCCATACAAGTTAATACCATTTGTTTTCATTTTTAGACATGTTTTGAGATTTGAGGTTTAAAGGATTTTGGATTAAAAATGTTATCTTTGGGGTCTTTAACTTAAGCTTTCTATTTGTTTAAGTCATATGAGTTGCCTACAACCAAAAGGGTCCAACAAAACCGATTTTTACAACATTTTATGGAATTTTCGGATTTGGGTGAAAATGAGGTTTTTGGGAGGCTTTAAGTTGAGTTTTGAGGGTGTTTTATGTGAATATGAGAGGGCTGATGGATAAGCTACATGTAAGGGAAGTTTTGGAGACTTTAGAGAGTAATTTTAGGGTTGAAATAAATGGTTTTGAGGGGTGCTTAAGGGCTGCTCGGATTTTGGAATTTTGAGCTTGTTTTCAATGGAAAAATGGATGTCTTGTGCTTGATATGTAATCCAGATTGATTGTTTTAGAACATGAACTGAATTGGGATTGTTTGCTTGGTGTTGAAATGTTTAGAAACGAGAAATTCGGTTGGTGAAGCTTCGGGGACAAATCCGGGGACTTCGGAGTCTTGAGCTTGGTCTTCGATCTTCTCTTGAGTAGCAACGGTGAGTAGAGTTGTCGGTTTTTACATTGTGCTCGATATGGATTCTTTTGAGGTTTGAGTGGAACCTTGAGAGGTCACCTAAACCCGTGTGTAAGCCTCTCTACTCTCTTGATGTTGTGATATGTTGAATGTGTACATGTCGTGATTATTGAATGCATTTTAAGTTGTTAATGTTGTAGTCGTGTTGAGTTCGTGCCTCACGTGATGGTAGTCTAAACTACGGTGATGTGTAGTCCCACCGGTAGTGACTAGTAGGGTAGTACTTTGATGTGTAGTCCCAAGGGAAACCCACTAGTCGAAACGGTGATGTGTAGTCCCACCGTACGTGTGTGTTGGTTGTGCTTGTGCAAACCATGTGTTGATGTTGAGATTGACCCTTGTGCATCCATTGCTTTCTTGCATATAAACCGTGTTTTGGAAAACTGCATGTTGTGAATTATAGAGCCTCTCTCACTAAGCTAGTTGGCTTATGCTCTTATTGTTTCCAACGTGCAGATCGTTAGAGTTCGGGAGGCGAGCGGGCGAAGGAGGAGCTTTTGGAGTTCTCAAGCGAGTCTAAGTATGGTTTACTTTTGTAATAATGCCTAGACAATGGGGTATAAAGTATATGAGTTGGGGTCAAACTCCTTAGGAACTTATGTTGAGCATTTTAAACTCATGGTTGTGTTATGCCTTTGTTTCATGGTTTGTGGTTTATGCTTGATGCGTTGCTTATGTGAACATGCCTTAATATGTATGTTGTTGGTCTATGCATGCCTTACATTTAACTATCCTTAGTGAGGAGTTCTATGCTTGCTAAGTATGCACTTTTGGGTGAAATTGCATGAAGCTTGATTTGTATGATTTTCGTTAGATTAAATGTCTCACATGTTAAATTTTGATTGTGATTTGATGTACGTATACTGTATGTTCTTAGGGGAGTCCATAAATGCATCTAGTGTCGGGTTTGTGATCTTTAAGTTGGGAAAAAGGCTGAGTTGCAGGGCAGGGCGTATCGGTACGCCTAAGGGCCGTATCGATACGGTCTTGCCTGCAGAGCTCAGTTTTGGCTGGGCGTATCGATACGCGGGGGCGTATCGATACGGTTTTTGGTCACTGGAATTCAGTTTGTGGTGGGCGTATCGATACACTGGGGTGTATCGATACCCTCCAAAGTTACCGGAATTGGAAGAAATGGGTAAGAGCAGGGCGTATCGATACGGGGTTCACGCGTATCGGTACGGGTCTACTCTATTGACCAAGGGGGTTTGACCGAGAAGGGCGTATCGATACGCTCAAGGGATGTATCGATACGGTCTTCCCGGAGTTGACTCATTGGGTTGACTTGGTCAGGGCGTATCGATACCCCTAGTTAGGGTACCGATACGGTCTGCCCTGTAACCTTAAAAATGGTCTAAGGTTGCATGGTCGGGGTTTGAATGTGATCTTTTTGGATGTCTTCCGCTGTTGTGAATCACTTAGGATTTAATATTTCCTCTAGACAAGATTTAAAATAAAAGAAAAAATTAGGGTTGCTAACCGAGGGAGAACCTTAACTGGTTTTCACTCGGTTTTCCCCGTGTGGCCCACTCGGACCGGTCATCCGGCCAGACCGGGACGAGGGGGTTACACATGTAAATAATGTTGTCCGACAGACACAAAATCGTAAAAAAGATTTTAAAGACTTATTGGCTCCGCTCCATTCCCTGAAGTGAATGCGACATTTATAGCGAAAAAAATAAATGCAACATTAATAATTGTGGTCGCGGTTGATGTCATGAACGTAAAATGAACAAGATAATCATCTTAAACATACTTATACCCACCGGAAGTGAGCTTATACAGATGACAAAAGTGATAAAAATCATATTAAGAAAGTGAAATTTTTATGTTATTAATGCGATGATACAAACTATTGACCTCGTCTTTGTCATACGCCGAAGTATTATGAATCTTTATCCACAATCATGAATAATAAAGGAAATAAAATATAAAAAAAATTTGATTATGAAAATGGCGAAAATAATTATGGAGTTGTTGGTCTAACTCACTTGAATGTTATTGTTGATTTCATCATAATTTTGAAGGAAATAATTCACCATTTTATTTTATTTCTTTATAACCTCTAAAGAGAATAATTGATCATTTAATTTATTTTGCTTTATGTTAATTTAATTTACATATTATTTATTTACGTTTTATATTATGTGTATATATATTTAAATATTTTATAACATTTAGTTATTTTTCTTTAAAAAATATAATTACATCCCAAAGACAATTTGTAACCTATAGTGACGATTTATATTTAGCATAAACATAAAAAATATTTCTCATTTAAATAAAAGGGAAAATGCGAGACAAAACGCACTTTAAAAGGTGAATAATTGTGAATTAAAATATTTATCGCTAATGGTAAAAAATCATCACCGCAAGAAGTGAAAATTTTATGCCAAAGAGCAACAAGAGTTCTCAAAACAGTCTTTCGAAAACTGTAGATAACATATGTTATCAATTGACATATAAAATAAGCCAACATTGATATAAATTTTACTAGCGAAAAAACTAGTTGAAAGCTCTAGAAAAATTATATATTGAAAGAGTTAAATATATTCTTATTCAAAAGAACATTTTTATTATCATGTTTCAAAGAAACTTGTATTTCAAAATTTCTACTAATCATGTATGAATAAGATTGAATCACGTGTTATAATAAACCGGAAATTTACAAATTTAGAAATATATATAGGCAAAATAGTGTTTATGAGAGATTAGTGGAGAACAATGAAGGTACCTGTGGGGGGTCATGACCTCCCAAAAAGTTGAGAAAATAGAATTTATTCTCTTAAAATTTTAAAAAAATTTAATTTATCCCCCACAAAAATTTTCGAGATTCATTTTAAGCTTTGTAAATTTTGAATCTTTTTAACTAAATATGTCCCATATTTTTTAAAAGTTCTCATTCAACCCTATCAAAATTTTAAAAGAATATATTAGAATCCTTTAAAATTAAAAAAATGCAAATTGAACCTTCAAATTTTTGAAAATTTTAGTTTAAATCTCCAATTTTTAAAGTTTTAAGTTCCTAAACTCTTTTACCAAGTTGTGCCATCTTTCAATAGGACTACCATCATCCTTAGATATCAATGAATATAATGCATACATGAATGCCATGATATCAAAAGTCATAGTACAATGAATATCATGCATACATGAATGTGTCAAGTTCATCCACAAAATGCAAGATGCATGTATGGACATCCACTAAATGTATTCATAACATATTGTATTTTTCATCCTGTTTTTTTTGTAATTGTCATAATTTTTTTCTTGATTAAATAACGGCTCCACATTTATATTTGCAAAAAAAAATCTTTTTCTTTTTACTATATATATTAAAATTATTAATTTTCCATATAAATTTGGAAAACAATATCTTTATTGGTATTTATGGAAGGATAATGGGCATTTCGCCAAAAATCACTTTTAAGTGAATAATCAACGTTTAAATCTAGGAAATCTCGCTTTTAAAAAAATATCTAAAAAAAATCTTAGAGTAATATGATAAAACATTTTTTTTGAAACTGGATTATATTCAATGGTGAAAGAATTACAAAATGAATCACACCTTAATCAATAAAAGTTCAGTGCGAAATAAAAAATGCAGAAAAATCTAACGGTGTGAAAGACGTTAAAAAAACAAATCTAACACCTTCAGAAGAAACTTCTGAAATGAAATCCAGAAAGCTATTACTTTGCCTTGGGTGCTCTTTGAAGACGGCATAATTCTTTTGCTACTTGTTCTTGGCATATCGGCACATCCACAAAAAAGAAATCATAACATGAAGTGTTCGGCCTTCCTTCGGTAACAAAAAAGTTTGATGATACTCGTCACCCAAACTCTAAACTATCAAAAGATAGACTGAAACTGCCATAAAAGCAGACAAAGGAACTGCCATACAAGCAGACAAAAGAATTGCCATAGAGGCAGACGAAAAAACTAACAAAGAAGCAGATATGGTAGAAACCTGACAAAGTAAAAAAGAAAACAAAAAAATAACATGAAACTAGAAAATTCTTCGACAACGATAAATATTATTTATATACATAACCAGCAAAACGGCCAATGGCCGCCGGCGGCGAAAGAATAAAAAAAAAAAACTTTAAAATTTAAAAAATTTGTAACCGCCTTAGAGAAAATGGAAGAAGTGGAGAAGATGGAGGTTTTTTTAGGGTTAAGCATATGATAAAACATTTTAAAAAAACTCATTTACGGTTATTTCATTGTAAATAAATGTGTATGTTAAACCGATTTCTTTTCCAGAAAAAAGATGTCTAAGAAAGGAAGCAAACATATCACATATAATTAAAAAAACTAGAACTTAGGACATCGTGTGGAACAATAAATTAAATTTACGAGAAATTATACATGTATTTCTCCCTACATTGTTTATGGTTCTATCTATTAAAAAAATACTTATCTCATTAATTTTTTCATGTCAACAATTTACTTAAATGGTAACTTTAAAAAAAAATAATTATTTGATATACTGACAGTGAAAACTAAAGTTTTCACAAGCGTCTTAATTTTAGGGTATAGAGATTTAGTTTAGAGTGTAGGGTTTAGGGGTTTAGGTTTAGTAGTTTAGAATGTAGGGATGGTGAATATAATTTCAGGTTTAAGGTTCAAATTTAGAATTTATAGGTTAAAACCTAAAACCCTAAACATATTACCCTAAAACCTAAACCATAACCTCTAAAGCATAAACTCTAACCAGAACCCCTAAATTCTAACCATTAAACCTAAATTCTAACCCCCTACACCTAAACCCCTAAACCCTACACCCTAAACCAAGTCCATAAACCCTAAATCTAAGGCACTTGTAGAAACTAAAAGTTTCCACCGCCAGTATATTACATATAAATCACTTATACACATGTCTTTCTCGCTATGTTATTTATGGTTCTAACTAATAAAAATCACATATCTCATTAATTTTTTTTCATATCAACAATTTACTTAAATGGTAACTTTTAAAAAAATGATTTTTAAATTGGACAATTATTTTGTACACAAGCGGCGTAATGTTCTTTTTCACACAAGCATGCCTAATCCAAGGCTAAATTTTAAATCTTTAACCGTAAGCCCCTAAATACTAAACCTTAAATCCTAAACATTAACCGTAAACCTTAGATTCTATACCTTGCGATCTAAACTTATAACCTCTAAACCCTAAACATGAAACCCTAAATTCCAGCCATAAACCTTAACTTCTATACCTTACAATCTAAACTTCTAATCTCTAAACCCTAAACCCCTAAACTCACTCGCTTGTGGAAACTAAAGTTTCCACCGTCGGCTTATGAGATAATAATCCATTTAAATTTAATGTACAATAAATATGAGTGAAGATTTACTTGGTAAAAAATAACATGAAAAAAATTAATGAGATGAATGATTTTATTGCTTGGGATCATGAATGATGTGGTAAGGAAGATCCGTAGTATAATTTCTCTAAATTGACATATGGTTAAATAAAACATACCCTAAAACTTAAATCAATTTGAAAAAAATGAAACTCGAATATCGGGTTCAAATTTGATTAATGAATTTAATTTTGTTGGTATTATTACGGATATACTATTTAATTAATCATGAATAAATATTAACTTTATTTAATTCCTTATTGGCAACGATATTTATTGGGATAAAAAAAAGTGATATTTGTTAAAGAAGAAAGATAGTGTCCGCTAAATATGTTATAGAATTATTCCAAAAAGGTAGAAAATGAGCAAATATGACATTGTATTGATTGGTATTTTGAAAAAAAAATACATTTACAATTTCAAGAAAAAATCAATTGCTTTCCTAAATTTATAACAACTGTAAAAAGAATGCAAAGGTGTGTTTCCAATTGTACAAAAAAAGGGTGTGTTTCCAAAACTGTATGAAACTGTATACATATATATAACCATACAGTCTTAATCTTCTCACCCAATTCTAATCGCAGCTCTCTTTCAGTCTCAGGTACCAGCTATTAGTTTTTACAATTTTTTTTAAATATATTATCAGCTATTAGTTTAAAAATAGTTATGTATCTCGTTATTACTAGAAAATCCGGGTTCGAGCAGCTTATTTGCACGGTTTGTATACGTTTTTAAAAGATTAAGAGTATGGAACGTATATTACCATGTACTTGCAGAGTGTTAAAAAAACTATTATTTAGGGTTTGGTATAACTTTCTATGAAATATTTTATATTTAAGAAAGACGAATGTGATTGATTTGTTTTTTTTTCCAATTGAAAATGGTTTCAGGATAAAAAAAAAAGTTTACGCAGCAATGGAGGTTTGGAAGAAAGGGAGTCTGCTTCTGCTGTTACCATTATGGATCCTTTTTGCAGGTTTGGTTATCAGAGATAATGTTATATATAGGCTGTATTAAATTAGATTATATTTAATAGAAGGCTTAAATAATAAATTATACTCTATGTTTGCTTTTAGCCTGTAAATTATTTTTTTTGTCAAAATAAGTCTCTAAACTATCATTTCTGCTCACTTTAAGTTCGGTAGTTATTTAAGTAAAAAAAATCGACCAATAAGATGTTTACACATCACAAAGATGTTTTGACCAATACATAGTTTAGGGAATAAAAGAAAAAAATGACATAGTTTAGATACTTATTTTGACCAAAATAGTTTACGGACTTAAAGTGACTAAAATGATAGTTTAAGAACTTATTTTGACCAAAAATAATTAAAAAGCTCAAAATTAACCAAAAATAATAATAATTTAAAGGCTGATTTTCCATTTAAGACTTAATAGAATATGATAGTAACTTGAAATTAAAAAAAATATCTTAACTCCCGAATTCAAGGAGCATCCTATTGAGAAAGGGAATGATTTTCTTAAAAGATCCATTTTTAAGAATTTTGTCTTTAAAGTGTCAATAAATTTTATAAATAATTGGAAAGTAAAATAAATACTAGCATGAGATAAAATTAAAAATGTTTCAAGAAAGACCTATCTCCTTTTGATATGGACACATATTTAATTAATTACTATATACTTATTGCAGGATTCATGAAAGCGAAGGCACTGTGCTATGATTACACAGCCAGCATTGAGGTAATTCCCTTACCATATTTAATTAATTACTATATACTTATTTGAAGCTAAAACAATATTAATAATTTTAAAAATAATTGTTGGGACGTCAAGTGTTTGGCACAACCCCACAAGGCTCAGTATGGCGGGGGCATAATCAAGAACCCGGAGTTAGATGAGGGTTTGGTAGGGTGGTCTACGTTCGGGAATGCCATAATCCAACACCGAAACCAATCAAACGGCAACAAATTCGTGGTGGCTCGTAAACGAAGCCAGTCCCAGGACGGTGTCTCTCACAAGCTCTACTTGGAAAACGACAAGCTCTATACCTTCTCCGGTATGCTATCCAAATTCCAAATTCCAAATTCCAAATCCCTATTTAAGTTTGACATGTATTTTATTCTAATTTATGGAGTATGTTTTTTTGTGATAATGAAGCTTGGGTACAAGTGAGTGAAGGGAAATCTGTGGTGCGGGCTGTATTCAGAACTGCTGCCGGGTTGAAGCGTGCTGCTGTAACTGTTGCCGAGTCCGGCTGTTGGTCCATGCTCAAGGGTGGCCTCACTGTCGATGCCTCCGGCCCTGCTGAGCTTTTCTTTGAGGTAATTCTCAATTTCACGGCCTTGTTTTTCTTCACTATATCTCCCAGATTCTGTAACTCTTCGCTATGTAATTTCTTCAGACCTCTAATACCTCGGTCGAAATCTGGGTCGATAGCGTCTCCCTGCAACCATTCACACATGAAGAGTGGAACTCTCATCATGTTGAAAACATTGAGAAGGTCAGTTGGTCTAATTAACTTTATAATATACTTTATATATTTGATGCGTTGACGGTGTATTTATTTCGCAGACAAAGAAAAGGGTAAGAATTCGTGTGCATGCACAAGGGAGTCCTGTCGCGAACTCGAAGATTTCCATCGTGCAAAAGGCATCAGGGAAACCTGTAGGCTGTGCTACAAACAAGAACATCCTCAACAACGTTGGCTACCAAAACTGGTTCACTTCCAGGTTTACCCATACAACCTTCGAGAATGAAATGAAATGGTACAGCAACGAACCGAGCCAAGGCAAGGAAGACTATTCAGTCTCGGACTCCATGATGGCAATTATGAAAAGTCACAACATTGGGGTTCGAGGGCACAACATTTTCTGGGATGATCCTCATTTCCAGCCAAGTTGGGTGCCCTCTCTTGGGCAAAACGACCTTTGGGCAGCAGCCACCAAAAGGATGAACTCAGTCATGACCAAATATAAGGGTCAAGTAATCGGTTGGGACGTTGTCAATGAGAATTTACACTTCAATTTCTTCGAAAGTAAGCTTGGGCCACAAGCTTCTTCCACGTTCTACAAAATGGCGTCCGGTATCGATTCTTCGGTACCTTTGTTTATGAACGAATTCAATACCCTGGAGGAGAAGGGAGATGGTGCATCAACACCGGCTAAATACCTTTCAAAGCTGTGGGAAGCTCAGAAGGCATTGGGTGGCAATTATAAGCAAATGGCTATCGGCCTAGAGTGCCATTTCGATGTCCCAGACCTCCCTTACGTAAGATCTTCACTCGATACTCTCGCCGCCACCAAGTTGCCGATTTGGCTGACGGAAATAGATGTGAAGAGCAACCCCAAGCAGGCAATGTTTTTGGAGCAAATATTGTGGGAAGGGCATAGCCACCCTGGTGTTAGTGGGATGATAATATGGTCAGCCTGGAGACCAGAGGGGTGTTACCGTATGTGTTTGACTGATAATAACTTCAAAAACTTGGCCACCGGGGATGTTGTGGACAAGCTGTTGAAAGAGTGGGGAATCAAGGCCAGTTTACAAGGCCAAACTGATGCCCATGGTTTCTTTGAGGCCTCTCTTTTTCCTGGAGAATATCAAGTGCAAATCACTGCTCCACCCAATACTTCAGTGTCTCAGAGTTTCAAGGTGGAACCGGCCGGACATGAAATTATGCTTCTCCAAGTTTCCACGTGATGTATTCTGCCATTTTCCCTATTCAACTGCACTCTAGTTTTTGTCATGCAAAATAATTTGCAGATTTCATTTTCTTTCATCAATCAATATCATCATCTTTATTGATCTTAACAGTTGTTATTACTTTTTTTGGGATATTCTTTTTAACTGAGCATGACGGTTCAATGGTAGTAATTCAGTCAAAGAAACTAAAAAACTTACTGTAATTTACACCACTAAAGATGAACACCGATGAACATCATTAATTTTTTTTTAAATTTTAAAAATTTAAAGAATTAAAAATATAATTAAAATTATCTCTTAAAAAATAAAAATATTATAATTAAAATACTTACTGTAATTTGCGCTGACAGTGCTCTTTCCTTTTCAACTTTTGTTTCTAATAAATCAATCTTTGCAGACATTGTTCGAGCATCTGCTTCGATGCTAATGAGTTGAGACTCCAAGAATTTCTTTTCTTCATTTGCATTAATGGATAGAACCAAGATTGATTTGTTAGGGTTGAGGAGAATCGGGTATATTTGATTCTAACCTATTAAAAAATTATAAATTGATTTCTATTTTTTTAAGAGATTGATTTTGTTAGGGTTTAGGAGAATTGGGTATATTTGATTCTAATCTATTAAAAAAATATAAACTGATTTCTATTTTTTTAAGAGATTGATTTTGTTAGGGTTTAGGAGAATTGAGTATATTTGATTCTAACCTATTAAAAAAATATTATAAAGTAATTATTAAATTTGATTTTTATTTTTTTTAAGAGATAATTTTAATTATAATTTTAGTCCTTTAGATTTTTAAAATTTTTTAAAAAATTAATGGTGTTCATCGTTAGTGGTGTTCATCAATGTTCGTCGCACGTGGTAGACTCATCCTTATTAGATAGACTTGGTTCACTATCTATGCCGATACGTATGTTAGTAAATAATAAGAAAACTAATCAAGATTTTCCGTTTATGTGTTGTTACACCTCTCCTCCATTTATTTCTTCTCCCCTTTGATAGTGACAAAAGATTTGAGAAAAATTATTCCCTTTATACCTTTGAATTTATTTCTTTTGTATTTTAAATTTAGGGTTAACTACTGGTATGATATTTATGTTTCTCTCAGTACAAAGTTAGTCACTGATTTTCAAAAACGACCGGTAAGGTCACTTACGTTTTTTATTTCTTTTCTTTTTAATTCTTTATTCCAATTATTTGTATTATATATGCTTCCAAGCATGTTGCCAACTCTACTAAAACTCTTATTTAAGTTGTATCCTTATCTCATTTCTCGTATTTTTTCATGAACTCTTTAACTGTCTCTTACTTATTCCAAAACTGAATTGTTTTTATTTTTTTGCAAAATTTAAAAAAAAAATGTTTTATTTTCTAAAAGGCTTAGGGTCAATTTATTCCTCAATAAAAGTTTAAAAATTTAATCAAATTCTCATAAATTTTTTAGCCAACTTAACCCTCATTAATCGAATAATATCTAATTTAACTCTTCTACAACGATTGATCAATTTTAACCGCTAACTTGCATACAATAATAAGTGATGACACGAACCCAACAAGTGTCCCAGTGGAAAAGCGAATGATGTTCATCTTAGGAGACATGAGTTCAAATCGTTCTGTCTACAAGGTGTATGTCCATTGTCAAAGGGTTAAAATATGTATGAACATATACTACCTTGTAATCACCTTTAGACCATTCAATAAAAAATAATCGTCATTAGGGGTGAGGGGCACTTTATATGACGGAAGGAAAGTATAGGGTGCTAACTGAATCTTTACAAAGTACAGACACCACATTGAAAAATTATGTATAGTATAGGGGCATTTGTGCCATTATCCCAAAGAAATAATTAGGAAGTTCATGGGCTTCATAGCAATAAATTATTTTTTTTGTCCAAATAAAGTTAAATGTTTTCTTTTTATTCATCTCTTTCCAGCGAGATTTGCGACTCTTCACCACCTCCACTGCTGCCATGGCCGTCAAAAATAATAATAATTTCTCCTTCTCTTTTCTTCTTCTCCACCACGAAACTTAGAGTCGCCATCTATTATCTTCGTTTCTAAGTCCAAATGACCTTAGACTTCTAACACGAAATTTAGCATCGATGACATCACTAAAAATTCTATAGAGATGGAACCTTGGTACCCACATAATTAGTTCAAGATGCAACCTAGAGGAAACGCAAAACACAAACAACTTTTCAAGGTTGTTTCACTACACCAGACTTGTTCTATGGCGGCGCTATTCGTGGCGTTTTCGAAACAAACCCACATATAGTGGCGTTTACCACAATAAACGCCGCGATAGGGTGACATATACCGGAAAAGGTTTCATATTCGTGGCGTTTGTTAGAATAAACGCCGCAATGGATGTATGTTTAGTGGCGTTTTGTACGCCAAACGCCGCCATAGGTTAAATGTTAGTGGCGTTTTTACGCCAAACGCAGCCATAGGTTAAATGTTAGTGGCCTTTTTTATAGGAAACGCCGCTATTGTTTAAACACGCCGTTTTAATAATCAGATATATCCCCCAATCTGCTCAGACAGAAAGCTCCATCGTGAATTAAAAAATCCCCAAATCCTGTGCCCTAGCCGTTCCTGCTCCTCTTGCTATGTCGCTCCTGGTCAGTCCTCGCCGTCGACCTCCGCTCCTCGCCTTCAACCGTCGGCCAATAGGTTAGTGATCTCTCGTTTCCTTTTGAGAGTTACTTATGCAAAATACTCTTTTACTGTTAAGAGGATTATGAAAGTAGAGGTATTTTCTTTTAAGATGAATGAATGCCGGTTGTCTTTACGATTGAAATGTATGATTTTCTTAATTATGACTGACCATGCTCACATTTCGCATCTCTCGTTCCCAGTAAAAAATTTTTGTGATGATCTAGGGAATCATATATGAAGATATCACTTATTATTTCCTTGCAAAATACACTTATATTGATACTTACATTTATATCTGGGTAGGAAAAATTGATTTAAAAAAAATCTAAAGAGCTAATGGTAGCCATAGAACCATCGTGCTTCACTCATTCATGTGAACTGGCATATTTCAACCCATCCAAAACTGATAGTAAGATTTAATAATGTAAAAAAATGATTAAATGTTGTGTTTCTGATAGTAAGCTTTTCAAAGTTCAATGTTTAATAATGTAGGAAATATTCGGTTGGATATACAGCTCTGATAAAATGATTAAATGTTGTGTTTGCCCGCAATTGAATTTTTTATACATTTTTAATGATTAAAAGTTGATTTGATAAAATGTTGTGTTTTTCTAGAATTGTCTGATAAAATAGATGATAATTTTAGTGGAGGGACTATTTTTGAAATGTACATAAATGAATTTACCTAGAATGTAGAGACTGCACTGCAGTGATTTGATCAATTTTTATACATATAAACCACACTGACCAAATGTACACGCAATGTTAAGCCCCTGCAAATTAAATCTTGAACATATCAGGCACATACCAGTTTACAATCTAAAGGACTTAATAATGTAATAGAAAAAATACAATGTAAAAATAAAAAGTAATGAAAGGAGTAAAGTTCAGTTATGTAAAAATAAAATGATTAAAAGTAGACCCTTCTTAAGAATTAGTCGATTGTATCTTCAGAGACATGTATAAAAATGTATAAAAAAATTTTGTATATATATAATTTAACACACCTACGTTTTTAATATAGTTTCCTAATTTTTTTGTACTTACTAGAGAGACTCGATTAGAAATTTCAACTGGCTGACTTCCATCATGGAAATAAATAAATTTAATAATATAATTGACTACATCCGAAGATAAAGATGTAGTAGCCAACTTGTCTAAGTCATCATTGAAAGTGATACTAGAATATTTCTTGAATGTTTGACAATTCGTATTTTGTTTACTTTATTGTTATGTTGGATAGGTTGAGAGCGATTCCACATTTCTGTTCATCCTTCAAAGTTGTGAATCGGTGCTCTTCCCCAACAGGTAACTTTCTCTTGAATTTACATGTTTGGTTAGTAAGTAGTTTATATATTTAACATGTTTGGTTGTTGTTATTAGTTACTAGTTACTAAACTTGTTGTTTGTTTGTTACAGATATTATGCCTAGAAGGAAATTAAGTGACTTGCGGATCGTTCAAGTTCCTCGAGCTGAGGAAGTTTCAAATAATGAGGGAGTGTCCGGTGTTGGATCTTCACAAGTTCCGGAAACAATTGAAGAAAATGAAGAAACCCAAGGTAATGTTCAGAACTTTATTTAATTGGTATATGTTTTTTTATTGACTTGATTTTAATAATTTTCCCAAATTATTTATTATATAGTTGAAGTTGGTCAAAGGCGCAAGAGTAGAGGACGCACGATGTTGACGGGGTTGTACAATCTTCCTTCTGGGGAACGTGTACATGTTTCGAGAAATGATGTTGGTCAACCTATTGGAGCAGAAGCAGGTGTTCTGGCCAATGTCATAGGCATGACTGCACGTAATGAAGCACTTTTACCGATCCATTATGAGTCATGGCGTGAGATGCCGAATAGTAACAAGAACCAGGCTGTGGATCATATTAAGGTACTATAATGTCATTGTAATAGATAATCTATTATAGATCGATATTAATTTATATACTCTGATTGTATAATTTGTAGGAGAGATTTTCTTTAGAAGTCTCAGACGATTATGTGAAACATGCGTTAGGAAAGAAATGGAGAGACCATAAGAGCTTCTTGAAAAAGAAATATTTCAAGAATAGTCTCAGCCTTCAATAGAAGATGCAAAATGTCCCACCTGGATTGCTCCGGTATCAATGGGAAGATGTAGTCAGGTTCTGGAGTTCAACGAAATGAGAGGTATGACCGCTACACTTTTTAAATAATATTACTATGTCATTACAAAATTGGTTATATATGTATATATGTAATTTTAGGAACGAGAGCGTGTTGGCGTTGCTAGTAGACAGAAACAGAAGTATACTCACATAGCCGGGTCGAAGAGCTTTGCCCGTATTGCTAATGAGGAGGTATTGTTTTTTAGACATTATTCATTATTTTTTAATCTAATACTTTTTTCATAAGTAGTTTTATTATTCATTGTAGGAACTTAAGACCGGCAGTAGTGTTGGACGAGTACAACTCTTCGACATCACACACACAAAGAAAGATGGCTCTGCTATTACTCCTGAAGCTGCAGAAATTATGGTATATTTATTTGATGCAAAATCTAATATTATGTTATTATTTATACCAACATGATAACATTTTTATATGAAATAGTATTTGAATTTATTTTCTTCATTGATTATTAGGCCAAAATGAAGGACAAAAAATGGAGTTTGAAGCTACAGCTTCCAGGGGCGGATCTTGGTAGAACAACTTGAGGGGGCCTAATTAAAATTTTAGAAAATTAAACTAAATTTTTATGAGAAAAATTGAGACTTAATGAGAACTTTTTTAAAAATATTCAAAGAAATTGATATTTAATAAGAATTTTAAATTTTTTGAAGGGGCCAAATTATAATATTTAAAAAATTTGAGGAGTTGAATAATAATTATACTAAATCTTGGGGGAGCCAGGGCACCCTCTGGCTCCCATTGAGGTCCGCCTCTGACATCTTCAACTAATGGTTCTGCTAATGTGGATGACATCGACAACCAAGTTATTGCTGATGTTTTGGGTCCTGAACGATATGGTCGAGTTCGATGTCAATGATCATTCGTTACTCCAACAAAATATTTTGGTGCTAATTCGTCCCAGTACATGCCATCACAGAGCCGATCTTCCCAGGCAGAAGTTAATCGTTTACAACAACAATTAAATCAATTTAAAGCCAAAGTAGAAGCGAGGGAAGCAGAGAGAGCAGCGAGGGAAGCAGAGAGAGCTGCGGGGGAAGCGGAGAGAGAAGCAGCATATAAGAATCTCGAAAATAAATTTCAAGAAATGATGACCATGTTCAAGCAGAACCAACCGCAGAATCCTCTATCTTAGTTGATTTATTAGGTTTGATCATGTTTATTCTACTAAACGAAAGTTTAAATACATTTCACTTTGACTTTGAACTACAATGTTGAATTACATTTTCACTTTAATGTTATAGACTTGAACTTATTTTCTTGTTGTTAATTATTTTTTTCTTAATTTCTATAATTATTTCTTGGATTGAATATGTCACAGGTTAAATTTGGGTAGTAAATATAATGCAAATTGAACTTTCAATGGGCAGTAAGATTTGCGGCGTTTATATAAAAAAAACGCCACTAAAAATCACTACCATATTGCGGCATTTGTAAAAAAAAACGCCGCCATAGAGGAAGTAATCCCGGCGTTTTCTACGAAAAACGCCACTAAAGAACAAACTTTTGCGACGTTTTTCTAGGCAAACGCCGCTACAGAGTATGACCTTTTTGCGGCGTTTGCTTAACAAAACGCCGCTAAAGAACAGCTTGTCGCGGCGTTTGTGGAACAAATGCCGCTAAAGAACACGATCTATCGTGGCGTTTCTTCATTAAAAACGCCACGAACTTTTACGGCGCAAGTATCAATGGCGTTTTTGGCGGCGTTTTTAGCGGCGCTAAAAAACGCCGCAATAGGCTAAAAAAACGCCGCGAAAGAACAAGTCTGGTGTAGTCTTTTCAATTTGAATTCGGACTAAAAAAATAAGTAAGAGTCGCAACAACCAAACACTAGACTAAGAAGATTTTTTTGCCAGTGGTTCGAATCCACTTCTAAACCCCCAAAAAAGGATCGTCTTGCATCAATAAGAAAAACACAGAAAAATCAAATTAAATATCTCATTATTTTAAACCCAGAAAAAAGAAGAAGAAGAAATTGAAAGAAATACATATTAAAAGTTTTTATTTTTACCCATCTTAGTTCATTGAGTTTGAGGTTGTTCCGCTCAATCGGACGACATGAAGTGAAAAAAGCTCGTAACGCAGAACATACTCAACTGTGGATCGATCAAATGGTGATGCACAGAGATTCGTCAATATTTTATTTTTTGAAATTTTAAATTTGATTTCAAGAGGTTTTCGGATGTTTTAGGGAAATTTAATGCGATAGAACAATAGAGGAGAAAAATGCTTCAAATTGGTGGTGATTATTGACCGAATAATGAGAAGAATCTTTGACGGCGAAGACAACAATGGTAAAAAATAAGAGTTGCAAGTTTTTTTTTTAAGAAAATGAATGAAAAAATATAGTTTAATTTAATCTAGAAATGCATAACATAAATTGTTCCCATGCCCTCTAGTTTATGTTATTTTGTTTATTACATGTAAAAGAAAAAAGGATAATAACACAAATGCCCCTTGAACTATACAATTTTTTTAATATGGTGTCTGTACTTTATAAATGTTCAATCAGTCATATGTACTTTCCTTTCATCATAAAAAATAACCTTCACCCCAAATGGTGTTAGGGGCAAGGAACACTTTGTACGACGAAAGGAAAGTAAATGGGGTTAATTGGACATTTTCAAAGCACATACCCCACATTAACAAATTTTGTTTAGAAAAGAGGGCAAATGTGTCATTATCCCATAAAAATATTATAAAAAATCTAAAGAATATAAACATATGAAAAATCGAAAAAAGAAATTTAAAAAAATTAGAAAGATCGTAACACACCATTATACATTACTAACGTTAGACACCGCTGCATGATTAAATTTTTTAATAATTTTTAAGTAATTATTAAAAATTTCAAAGATTCGATATACAATTAATCATATTTTAAAAACAACTCTTTCATCATTTTATTTTCGATTTTTTAATCTTTAATTAAACATACTAATATTAAATTGTTCATGTTCCACCGACCCTAAACTTATCTCCACGCAAGCTTCCCAATTTATCATCACCACCACCGCCTCAACCCCTGAAAAAAGGAT
This sequence comes from Hibiscus trionum, assembly GCA_030270665.1. Taxonomy (NCBI): domain Eukaryota; kingdom Viridiplantae; phylum Streptophyta; class Magnoliopsida; order Malvales; family Malvaceae; genus Hibiscus; species Hibiscus trionum. The sequence goes on from BSYR01000016.1 coordinate 8,096,372, forward strand.
TGCTACATACTATAATTTTACACGACAAATGGGTCAAACACTATTTTTTTTGAAAGAAAAAGGTAAGCAGGCCTCGTTAAAAACCTCCTCTAAATCCTAAGGAGGAAAAGAGTACCTACCCCCCGTTATCCATTAATAGCGTCAAGAATTACAATGCTTTCAATACAATTAGGACATTCATCATAAAAGTAAATACAATGATTATCAGTAAATGCCCAATGCGCCAAGGTGTGAGCCGCTTCATTTGCCGATCGGGGAATGAAAGCGACCTCAAGATGGGGGTTTGCGCGCAACGTCTGTCTTGCCTCCGCCAAGCTCTGAGCTAGTAAGGATCTTCCATCATCACGGCTAGCAAGCTGGTTGACTACATTGGCAGCATCTCCCTCTATTCGAACCCTCGTCCAGCCTTGGTCAATAGCAAACAACATGGCTGCGTAGAAGGCATGGCTCTCGACCATCTCAGCTGACTCCGCTCTCGGCAACATGCGTGCACAACCGCCAAGCACTAGTCCATGGTGATCACGAGCAAGGAAACCAAATGCTCCAGATTTGGACTGCACCTGGAACATTCCATCAACAGAAATAGAAATCGTACCTGCGGTCGGTTTCATCCAATTTGCTCTCGTCTGCTGACATGGAAAACCAGAAGGAATAGCAGTAATAGTAGCCCCATTAAACTCACGGTGTAGATGCTGTGCATTCTCAACTATAAGGAATGCAGGCTGTAATTTCTGGTCATGCACAAGAGTGTTCCTCCTGTTCCACACGTTCCAAAGCAAGACAACAAACTCAGCGAACTTATCAACCGAGAGAATTGACTCACAATGCTCAAGCCAATCGAATGAAGACTGAGATCTATCCATAATGAGACGACCAGGAAGATTAATCAAATGCAACACTTCCTTGGTCATAGGACAATCTCGTAAAGCATGCAAAACGGTCTCAATACCAGATTGGCAAAGAGGACATATGCCATCCGGAGAGCTAAGCACCCCAATCCGTCCATAAACAGGTAATGCCTCGTGTGCAACTCTCCATATAAAAATACGGATCTTCGGAAGAACTTTAAGCCTCGACAACTTATGCCAAAGCTTGGATGGAATGTCCGGTCCATGAAATTCCTGCATAAGCCAAGCATATCCTGATCTAGTGGAATACGTACCACTAGAGTGATTACCCCAAACAAGGATGTCTCCAATCCTATTAGCAATAGGACATGCTAGAATTTCAGAAGCATCATCCGCACTACAATGTGAGATTTGGGGATAAGTTTAGGGTTCGTAGAGGATGAAGAATTTATTACTAATATTTTAAATTAAAGGTTGAGAAAATAATAGAAAACAAAAATATACAAGATTATTCAACCAAAATTTCAGAGGAAAAAAATGATTCTGATGAGTCTTGAACTCAAGATCTAAAGGAAAAGAAAATAGAGCAATGAGCAATTCTAACCAACCGGCTATAAACACTTTCTCCATTAATTTTTTTTTAACTGAGTATAAACAAGAAAAAGCCTGGGCTTTTCCTTTTACTAAACCCCTAATGCTTTTTTCCCAACTAAACTTTGATTTAATTGGACCAATTAATCTGTAATTAGTGTTGGGATAAATGAACCGTGTGAATATTGTCGCTTACCAAAACCCAACCAAAGAAAGAAAACACATGGTTGGCACACCTTCTATATACGACCCTTACCTAATTTTGGTCTATGGGGCAAACCAAAAACTTTCATTTAATTTCTAAAATAATTTAATTTGAAGACAAAAACAGGGAGGGTGATAGAGTTTCTTTTTCTTTTTGACTGGATTTTTCAATATGTTAGTTTGTTTTGGTAAACCTAACTAATGAAAGCAAAATAAGAGTGTATATATATAATGTATAATCCAATTACACATTGTAAAAAATTTTAGTTTTACATTAATTTTGGACTAATGGGATAAAATTGATGAATGAGATTAAAAGTTGAAAAAGATAAAAAATTTTACGGAAAAAGAAAATGAGATAATCTTAACCATCAATTAACACTCATCCATCTAATGATCCTAAATCAGTGTAAAACTTTTTAACTATTACATTATGTAACCTGGTACAAGCCCTATATATATTATTGTCATATGGGTATATTCAAAATTTGAAACAATCTTTGCATTTTCTTCAGTGATGCATTATGTCTTCCTAGATGTATTGCTTTTGCGAATAGAAGCTTTTGCGAGTTATCATTTTATAACATAATATAAAGTTTAATTTTTATTTTATAATATTTAAAAATTTAATTATTATTTTATTTTTTAATAAAGTTCAGTTATCAATTTGATGCTTTACGCCTAATTTTATTTATATTATTTTAACTATTCACGTGATTTAGTTTGAAAAAAAAAAGTGAGAGAAAGAATATCTTATTTTAGATAAGTATTAGTTTTTACCCATCTTTCTAAATTTTAATTAATATTTGTATCAATTCTTATTATATTATAAAAACTAAAATTCAGGTAATAATTAATATAAACAAAAAGTAGCTTTACGTCATATTTATTTGGTTGAATATATAGCAACAAAGGATAAGGGTAGACGCTGCTATAGTTCCAAACTAATAACTAGGGTTATAAATGAGATGAGACAGATCGCGAGTTACTCGAGCTTGATTCGATGAAAGCTCGGTCAGTATTTAAATTAAACTCGACTCGAGCTCGAACTCGGTTCGAGTTCTTAACGAGCAGAGCCGAACTATTTGATACTTGACTCGAAAAGCTCGCGAGCTACTTGAAAATATAATAAATTGTTTTTTCCTTTTTAAAATTAAAGTGAACTAAAATGTAGGTTGGATGTTTTTGGTTGTTATGTTATGTTAGTTTAATTTTTAGTTAAACTTTCTTTATATTTTCATGTGTACTTTTTTCCTCATGTTAGGATCATATAATTTGATCGATAACAACTATATTATTATCATTATTACTATTATTATGAAGAGGGTTGTAAATGATATGAAACAAATCGCGAGTTATTCGAGCTTGACTCGGTCAAAGCTCGATCAATACTCAACTCGATTGGACTCGACTCGAGCTCGACTTGAATTCTTAATGAGCCGAGTCGAGCTTAGCATACTCAAGCTCAAGTCAAGCTCGAACTCGACTCGAATTCTTAACGAGTCGAGTCGAGCTCAGCACTACTCAAACTTGACTCGGCTCGTTTATACCCCTACTAATAACATATGAAAGAAGGGAAGAAGAAAAGCTCCCAATCTACTTATTATTTGTAGTTTAAATTAGAGAGAGATTCATATATTAGGGTAAACTTAAAATATGCTAATTTTACAGAATGACACATTAGTCAAAAAATAGTTTTATAAAATTATATAATATATAAAATATATTTTTCTCTTAATGTGTCATTCTATCAAATCAATTCAAATTGTTCAACATCAGTTGACTACAGTTTTCATTTACAAAAAGGACATTTTAACCTAAAATAAAATGTTGAAAAATAAATTACTTTAAAAAAATAAGGCTAAAAAAACTATTTAGTTGATCGATATAGACACTTTTTGTCATTATGTCAAATCTAAATTAGACCAAACTAGAAAGGACTACAAAAAGTTGAAATAAAAGAGTTGGAAATGAGGTTCCATTGTGGAATTATGAAGTGAAAGTAGGGATGGGTATTTTATCCGACCTGGTCAGGTTTCGACTCGACCCAGCCTAATCAGGTCGGATTTTTTTATAAAAAATTCGAGTTTGAGTTTAGGGTGGTAAAAACTCGATCCGACCCGAGACTAATAGTGTAATTTTTTTTAAGAATATTCACAATAATGCTCACTCTTTATATATATATTTTACAATGAGGTCATTAAAATTATTTTTTTTACAATTAGGTTCCTAAAATTTATTTTTTACAATTAAGTCTTTAAAATTTATTATTTTTTAATAGCTCGGGTCGGGTCGGGTCGAGTTTGAGTATATAATTTTTGAGTTAGGTCGGATCGGGTTTTTTTTCAAATATGAGGTCGGGTCGGGTCCAGACTTAAAGTATATATATTCGGGTCGGGTGGGCAAAAAACCCGACCCGACCCGTGCCCATTTCCAAGTGAAAGTGTTACTCAAGCAATGAGAAATGATAGTTTTAGGGTGAGGCACTTTTAAAAGTGCAACTAAAATGAAGTGAATTTATACAAATTTTTATTAAATTGATAAAGATTTTATGTAGTTATGCAAATTCTTAAAATGATTAGTAAGAATTTTTGTAGTTACCTAAATTATTACTTATTTTACGTAAATTCTTACAAATATAATAAAAATTTATATAACCGCCTCATTTGAACTCTAAACCGTCTCACCTTAAAATTTCCTGGGAGAGAAATGGGTCTGCCATGTGCATGGATACTAAATAAAGGAAGTGTTGATAAACCTTCTCTTTTTGTCTTAACCTGAATTCTGATTTTACGGTTAATGATGGCTACCCTAATTTTGTCTTAACCTGAATTCTGATTTTACGGTTAATGATGTCTCACCCTATTTTTATTTTTCACTTTTTGGAAATTGAAATGAGGCACAACCCTCAATTTCTAATGATATATTTTGCATTTAAAGAGTTTAGCTCAATTAATGTTAATTAAATCTTAATTTAATTATATCCTATTTTATTTGACAAATAGGTGATTAGGAATCTGAAAATCCAACAGATTAGTTGTTTTGTTTCTTTCGTATTTGGCTGTCACTGTTGAAAGAGAGAGTAGGAATTCAAAAAGTGAGAAATGGTTTACACTTTACAACAGTCAAAACGTCGCCGCCTAACGTTTGCTTCTACTAATTCTACCATATGCAAATGCAATCCTTCCACTTATATATTGCTTCTCTTCAGCACCAAAAAACAACTAAAAGTCCAGACATAAGCAATGACCGTCGGCGGAGGTGGCGGTGGAGGAAAGTCCGATGACTTCCACCCATTCCCTGTCAAAGACCAGCTCCCTGGTGTCGATTTCTGCCTCTCCAGTGCTCCTTCATGGCGTACGCCCACATTCTCCTTACTTTTTCTTCTGTCTATTAAGTTTCCGATTACACTCTACTTTCTGCATTCATTCTCGCTTTTCCTCATACATTAAACAATCCTTCTTCTTTTCCCCTTTTTTATTTGCTCTGTTTTTGTTTTCTCTCACTTTATAGTTTATTCGATTTCCTATGTGAAATTTCACATAGAACATAAGAAAAATATGTTCAGGGAAATCCGTTATAATTGAGAATCACGAGAAATACGTGAAAAAGGCTAAGAAAAAAATGACCGAATGATTATGTTTCATTCCCTTGTTGTTTCCGCCAGTGAGATCCTCGTTTTCTTGTCTTTCAAGTAACATAGAGTATTTGCTTCAAGACTCTTGATCTCGCTCACGTTTATACTCTGTTATTTTGAACCTAAAAGTTCTAGGGAATTCTAACATGCGCGACTTAATCTTTCTCCTCTATGTTAAAAAATCGCCAACTGTTTCTGGTTAAATTGCAGCTGAAGCAGTTTTTCTAGGATTTCAGCATTACTTGGTAATGCTTGGGACCTCTGTCATCATATCATCAATACTTGTCCCTTTAATGGGCGGTGGAAATGTAAGAAAGCAGGTTTTCATTGAAAGCAATTTCCCTTCATTTGTTTTAATTGGTTTTCTTCTCTTTGAGCTAAACGTTTTGTTTGTTTTATGAGAAATAGGTGGAGAAAGCTGATGTTATTAACACAATTCTCTTCGTAGCGGGTATAAACACACTAATCCAAACACTGTTTGGAACCCGGCTGCCGGTGGTGATTGGTGCTTCTTATGCTTACATCATCCCCTCCATTTCCATTGCTTTATCCAGAAGATATAGCCTCATCATTGATCCTCGTCAGGTTAGTTTCTTTCGAATGCAATTTAGGACCTTTTAATTTTACTGTCAATGACATACAATTAATGATTCTAATGCTTCACTAGTTTTCATTCTTATGAAAATGTTTGATCTTTCAGAGGTTTAAAGCATCCATGAGAGACGTACAAGGAAGTCTTATTGTTGCCTCATTATTCACTATGATTATGGGTTTCTTTGGTTTCTGGAGAATTATTGGGAGGTAGGATGTTCCAAACATGCATAGTTGAATTTTAGGATTTGTTTTGCAGTTCCAGTGAATTTTTCGATATGTTGCGATGCAGGTTTTTCAGCCCTCTTGCAACTATTCCTCTAGTTATTCTCACAGGACTAGGGCTCTATGCACAAGGTTTCCCACTAGTAAGAGCCCCAAACTCTTCATTCTGTCATTTCTCTTTAGAGATAGTTCCTCTGTGAAGTTTGCTTTTGGTTCAAACATAAAAGAACCATGTTTTATAAAGGTTATATCTTTTGCAAGTACTATTTTTCATAAGCTGTAATCTGAACTACTACTAAATTTAAAGGGCATTATCAGTTTTCCTTTTAGTGACTCCATCCCTCTTGATAAGCATACTTTTTGGTTTTATTGTTGTAATTTCCCTGGCAATGCTTGAGTGTTTGTGATGGATATTTGAATATCTGATTGGTTTGCTCCATTGCTGTGTAATTTCAGATATTGTATATATACTTTCATTGTGTAATAGAGGCATGCCTGACCATGTGGATGCTGGTTGAATCTCTTCATTAAAATGAGAAATTTTATGCATAGAACCCAAAAAGAAAAAAATGCAGAACCCATATCATATTAATATGTTACGTAAGTGTCTATAGATTGTTTCACTCCTATCATAGTGACCCTTTTGTTTTCTTCTGTCAATATAGCTGGCGAGATGCATCGAAGTTGGACTCCCAGCACTGGTAGCAGTTGTTTTCTTATCTCAGGTGACCTGCAGTCTTAACCTTTTTTGTTGCTAAGAACATTATTTGATTTGCCATTATCACGGGCATGTGACATGAAACTTCTCCATCTATAATTAAGAGTAAGGCTTTGAATTTTAAAGGCAAGTTATATTATATATGTATCATTTACATTCATCTGGGTAGATAACAGATGTACAATATGTGTATTTAGGTTACTTATTAATTGCAATCCTTCTTTAGTTTTATTGATACAATCAAAATTAGGGAAAAACATAGAATGATTATATTAAGAAAGCGTCAAATATCAGTGTGGTAACTATTATGTGATGGACTTGATTTCACCTTTGCATTTGTCTTGAGTCATTACCAAGATATTTGCTTCTCTTCCCTTTGATTTGCAAATAGTAATGACTTTCATTTCCCAAGTTCCCAACTGATGTGGTTTATGATCAATGCCTTTACAGTATGTTCCCCATTGGCTGAAATCCAGGAGAGGAATATTTGAACGTTTTGCAATACTTTTCTCTGTTGCGATTGTATGGGCTTATGCAGAAATTTTGACAGCAGCTGGTGCTTATGATAACAGAGCACCACAAACTCAGTTCAGTTGCCGTACTGATCGTTCTGGGCTCATCAGCGCTGCACCTTGGTGAGCTTTTATGTATCAATTACATTGTGACATATCGGTTGCGCAAATTTCTAATGCCCTTTCTTTCAGTTGTATGATCATGTTAAAATACTGTTATTTACAAATTTTTATTCTTCAATTTCCTGTCTTGTACACCAGGATTATATATAGTATTTAGAGATCAAAAGCACTGACCGAGTCTTAATGATGACAATCTTATATTCAGGGTGGATAAATACTTATGTATATTCAATTGGCATGTATAATAAATATGTGATGGGAGGAAGTTTTTCTATTTTTTATCCTCAATTACTACTATTTGGCAACTTGCCATTTTGTCTCTGTGCCTCAAGGTATTGTTCATTCTGATCAGACGTCTGCTAATTCTTTAGTTTGATGCATGCAGGATAAGGTTTCCATATCCATTTCAATGGGGAAGACCACGTTTCAACGCTGGTGATGTTGTTGCAGTGATAGCTGCATCTTTTGTTGCTATCATCGAGGTGTGACTTCTAGGATGTTAGTCCTGATATGTACTCTGAATTTTGAAAATACATAAAGAATCAGCTAGATCGTAAATCTTGACACAGATTATCTCTTTATATACATCATTTTCTTTGGCAGTCTACAGGTACGTTTATTGCAGCATCAAGATATGCAAGTGCTACTCCTATGCCACCTTCTGTGCTTAGCCGTGGCGTTGGCTGGCTGGTAAAATTGGCCTTTACCTCTTGTTCATTTCCTAACTTTTTGTCATTTTATTAGTTCTAGATTCTAAGCACTCATTCAATTTTCTTTTGAATTCCAGGGAGTAGGCCTTTTGCTAGGTGGTTTATTTGGTACTGGAAGTGGCTCCACTGTTTCAGTGTAAGTAGCATCAACTTTTCAAATTTTCTGATATGACATTTGCTAGGGAATTAAATGAGATGATATCTTTTATATCGATAAATTGATGTCTTCTTAGTTTTAACAATTGGTGGTTGATTCACTATCTCTCCTCTTGTCTTCAATGGTTAGGTGCTTGTCACCTTAATCTTTCTCAAGGTTTGAGAGCTGGTAAAATAGAAAAAATAATAATTGATGGTTGATTCAAGACAAAAAGGAATGTACTTGTCATCTGTTTTAATGCTATTTTGCTGTGATTTAGTGAAAATGCAGGTCTTTTGGGATTAACAAGAGTTGGAAGTCGGAGAGTCATTCAAATCTCGGCCTTATTTATGCTTTTCTTTTCTGTATTAGGTAGGGTAATCCATATCGATTCAATAAGTCATTTATTCTAACATGCATAATACATGAATTAATAGCATAGTTTTTGTAATCTTTGAACAATAGCTGGAAAATAGGACTTAAAAGTGTGATTGGCTTCTTATTTCTTGGAGATTGATCTGATATTGTCATAATCTATGGGCAGGAAAATTCGGGGCTGTTCTGGCTTCAATACCATTGCCAATTATGGCCGCTCTGTATTGTGTCCTGTTTGCCTATGTTGGTATGTACCCCTTTCATTTTTCTTGGTAAGCACACAGTTGAATTGTGTTACTTGAACTCGGTTGTGAGTTTTGGATAAGAATATATGTCAACACGGGTATGTCGAGTATTTTCATGTATTTGAAGGATCTTTGGAAGGTCACATTCTAATATTCATATCCAAATATGCATAGGTAGTACCTAAGAGTAGTTTAAGAAAAATGAAGACTTCAAATGACTTAAGAGTTCAAGTACTGTTGGATTAGAGTACTTCAACTTAATCAGAAAAAGAAGAGGAATAAAGGGTTTCGTCGATATGCATTGATTATGTTTCAATACCAACTATATTATGAGTTTGACTTGATTGTTGAAATACCATGATTGAGCAGCTTCAGCCGGGCTTGGTCTCCTTCAGTTTTGCAACCTGAACAGCTTCAGGACCAAGTTTATACTGGGATTTTCTCTCTTCATGGGCCTCTCGGTACCTCAATATTTCAACCAGTATCTCCTAGTTTCCGGCCATGGCCCTGCTAACACTGGTTCTACATGGGTCAGTCAGTGTGTTAGATTTCAATGCATACGCTATCCCAACAACAGATTTGTCCGTTACGATTCCCATAAAACGATTCGTATTTTCTTGATGGCTTTGCAGTTCAACAATGTGATGCAAGTAATATTTTCATCCCCAGCAACAGTGGCAGTCATAGTTGCTTTCTTCTTGGATTGCACCCACAGTTACGGGCATGACTCGGTTCGTAGAGACAGTGGAAGGCATTGGTGGGAAAAGTTCAGGACCTTCAGTACAGATACAAGGACTGAAGAATTCTATTCCTTGCCTGCTAATCTTAATAGGTTCTTCCCTTCATTCTAAACCTTATACTTTTTCCCGGCAATAATTGCATATGCATGAAAACCCAAAATTCAGTGATAATAGTAAGTATTGAAAGTACTCATTGCCTGGGAATTCTGCCTTTTCATTTCTTTATTGTTACACAAATACAAGCAGAAATTGATATGGCAATCCGTGTATTCATATTGTATTCTTGCTATTTCCCTGTCATTGAAACAATATATTTATATAATTGGATTATAATACACACTTGAGTACATTTGAACCTAATGCTCTTGGATATTACAATAACAACTATATCAATTGAGATAAAACCCAATGGCTATAAATTTTGAGGCTTCAATAATTTGTTGTATAATGTTGACACTTAAGGTTTCGATGAGAAAAAAGAGAAAAACATGTATTTTGTGTGCTATTTTTTATGTTGTATTACGAAGTGATCTTATTACATCCAAACTTATAAAAAGAAATAAATAAACACCTTATAGACATTGCTATTGAATCCGAGTCTCTTAGGAGGAATATCATCCGCTTTTTTACTGAGACTACTTGTTGGGCTCATATGTATCATCTTTTTAATCTTGTGAAAATGAAACTCTCACCTATTAATGTATCAAATATAGATGGGATGATTTCTCATTATAACATGAATATGAATTAAAACGAAGATAAGTTAATTCGGGTGGTAAAATAATTCCTTTGGTGTATGGACAATAACTTAGGTAGCATATCGATTGTGGGTTCGAAACCTGTAAGTGCATAATTTAGATGCAATTCAAGTGATAACTAACTCAGCTGATCGAATACTAACTTAATGGTTAGGCTTAAGATGATTTAAAACAATGAAAAAACAAAATCCTTGTGTTATTGTAAGGGCCAAGGAGGTATGTGTAACCCCCTAGACCCGCCTATGCGTTATACGGATCCTAGGAAGTCACATTAGGGTCACAAGAGCGACCCACAGAAAAATTTCAAATAAAAATATGGTTAAACCTTTAAAACCATAAAATAAATATCTGATTTAAAATACAATTTCAGAAATCGTTCAAAACGATAAAACAATCATAATACTAGTTGCGGAAAATAGTTTCAGACTCATTTGTATAATATAAACACGACACACATGCCCTCTAGTTACATAGATACCATACTCCCTGACGAGCCGAAGAAACTCCCATACTGACGTTGATAGGTGCAACATGTCTGATCTTTTATCCTGAGATGGTAAAAACAACATGAGCTTGTGAAAGCTCAGTAATACAAAACTACCAAAAGATGCTATAAGTTCACGCAGACATACGGTAGGCATAACATCTTTATGATGTTTCAGGCAATACTTGTCTCCATTTATGTTTCGCTGATTTAGTGAAGCATTATTCTTGAGGACTATAAGGTTTGTTCTTTCTATGTTACTGAGTATTAAGAGAGAGCTTATTGTTCAGAGAGTTAACAGAGTAGTAGGTTGGAGAAGTTAAACCATGAAGCCTAGTGTGTTTTAATAAGTTGCAAATCAACATACATAAATACTTAACATCATATCATATGAACACATAACAAATTATATGCAAATGCTCGGATGCATGTATGCGTTTACTAATGACTACCCTCCAACCGGCACACCAATATGTAGTCCCCCAGAACTGTATCATAAACTGGCATTAACCCAAGCCCATTGGGCGGGGTACCATCCTAAGGAATACCTTAGAATACGGGCGGCCCTTGCCGAAGCATAGGAACCTAAAAAAAACGGGCGGACCTGGCCGAAGCCTAGAATCTGTAAAAACGGGCGGACCTGGCCGAAGCCTAGGATCTGTAAAAACGGGCGGACCTGGCCGAAGCCTAGGATCTGTAAAAACGGGCGGACCTGGCCGAAGCCTAGGATCTGTAAAAACGGGCGGACCTGGCCGAAGCACAGGATCTGTAAACAGGACGGTCTTACCAGCTGGATCAGGGCTGAGCCGAAGAGACTTCATATCATATCCCAACAGTATACCCCAGACAGAATCAGTGTTTAGATTTCTAGACATGGTTAACAGAATATATGTGACAGACATTTTATTCAGAGTATCAGAAACAGAAATTCATGCTTTTAAAAGATAAATAGGCATACTATTGCAGAGCATACATTTCAGTATTCATCATGCGAACAGATTGTACCATCATAGGTCAAGCAACCATATAGCAAGTAAACAACTGAGCAAACATACGCAATATCATTCATGATCAAATCAATATATAATCCATATAAACATAATGTAGCACACATGGAACACACTAGGTGGGACAGATCATTTCTTGGAGATGTTTGGCATTTACTGAATGAGACATATTGAACGGGAGTTCATACTAACGGTATAACCCAGATATTCAGAAGGTGATACTTCAAGATCTTAGAAAGTTCAGATATATTATGAACACTTTAGTCCTTTAAGCATACAAGGGCATTATGGTCATTTCGACGTTCATAGACATTCTGGTAATTATACCAACATTGAAAGCAATGGTTCACAGAACTCGGATATCATATTAGCTCATTAGCTTTCTATCCAGACATTCAAGAATTTCTAAATTAACGTCTCTTAAGTTATCGGATATTTTCAGTTATTTTAGTCTTATTAACAAATCTAGAATTTCATCAAATACATAGTTACTGATTAACTCAAGAGGGTATTTCAGATATTTTAGACTGAGATAAATCTATCAATTGGTACCTCCAACACTCATGTACTCAAACGATATTAAGGCATCCTAACTCTTCGGCCCTTTATAGACGATTCATTTATTACAGAACTTGAGGGTATATCTCCATTTCAATTAATCAGACATTACGGTGCTCGAGGGCATTACCATCCTTTTTGTCATTACGACCACTCTCATCAAAATTTACGTATTACAATCATAAGGGTCGACTTAGAATTTCAGCAATACTTCCAGAAAATTCTTATTCATGTGTTATACAGAGGTTTAGGGATTTTCCAAGTTTATAACACACGAATTTCATAATTGGGTCGAACGCAGATTTTAGGTCGTTTCCCTTATCAGAGGAGTAGTTTAGTCAAACTTATGCTTTAAGGGTATTTCCGAAATTTCATATCTAACATCATACTCTACATTCTGAACATTTGTTCTCAGACATCATTGATAAAGTTTCAGATTTAACTGAATTATTTATTACTATTAGCACTTTCGATACTCCTGATCTATTAATATTCTTATCTGAATTCTATTTATATTCTTGTCTGAATACTTTGATCTTACTGATTCTGATACTTAATTTTCGTATCGAATTCGGCTTAAGCAGAGTTCTCAGATACACTTCATCACAAACATGCATGCTTTAACCGGATATCAACATGTGCATAAAGCATACAAGGGGTAGTAAGGTATTACCTTAGTTCCGAGGTATACCGGTTGATTCATGACACCTCATTCGATCGCACTCAATTCCAATATTCGACGCCTTCCTATAACTCAAATTCAAGGATACTTGATACCTTCATCAACATAGATTCACAATTCAGACTTTAAACACCTTACTCAATATTGATTATTAAAATACATAAGTGGACTCGAGTTCAAGGTTCAATTCGGAGGCTTTCGGGTTAGAATTTCACAAAACGGACTTCAAAATCGGACTCAGGACGTCGAAAAACATAAAATAGGGCTTTTCGAAAAATTTGACTTTTTGGTCAAAGTCAACGCTGACGTCAGCATGACATCAGCAGAAGTCAACGTTGACATCAGCATGACGTCAGCAGTCAACTGGGTCAAGACAACTGAGTTAACTCGGGCGAGTTGAATCGGCTGACTCGGACGAGTTGACTCGGGTTGACGGGTCGGACGGGTCGGATCGGGTCGGACGGGTCGGGTCAGACGGGTCGGGTCGAATCGGGTCGAACGGGTCGGGTCGGACGGGTCGGGTCGGATCGGGTCGGACGGTTTGACCGAGCTGACCGGTTTAACCGGTTCAGCCGGTTCAGACCGGGTTAGACCGGTTTAGACCTGGTTCAGACCGGGTTCACTCACCTCAATATTCTGGTCACCGGACGGTCGCCGGTGTGGTCGCCGGAGACGCCAAATGACCCCGATCTGCCGAAAAAAAACAAGCTCACAGATTACCCAAAACAATCACGACTAACAAACAAAGAATCATAGCCGGAATATGAACGGATTTTACCTTAAACGCTTTAAAGTGATCGGAATCCACATAACTCCGATGAAGGCCTCGCCGGTGTTGGTTGAACCCGAGATTATAGGGGTTTTGTATATCAGGACGCGAGGAGCTCGACGGTGCCCACGGTAAGGCGAGCCGACGTCGGGAACGACCGGAAATAACAAAAACAATGGCGGCCGAAACCCTTGACTTCCAGATTCGTTTTCTACTACAACCGGCCGGCCAACGTCGCGCGTGGTTGAGGGAAAACGGCTCAGGGGCTGACAGGGCTCACACCGACGGCGGCGGTGGAGTGAACGGAGCAGCGGTGAGGCATATCGGAGTTAGAACGGTGAAGATGGGTTTTGGGGAGAAAGTTTCGAAATTTTTGGGTTATTACATTCGAATAACCAGAACCAAAAATGAGGGGTAGCTGGAGAGTCTAATTAATTTGGGTTTCTTATTGTTATGCAAATACCCAACACATATAATTTAAAACTAACAAGAGGTAGACTTAATTCCAAGAACTTAACCAGAGGGCACAAGTTCAAAACCCCACAACCGCAATCCTCTTCTTCTTTTTTTATACCCATTTTTTGGGTGTTACAGTATGCAAATAATTGATAGGAGTTTCACTCACAAAAAACATACAACTTTGGGGACTGAAAAAAATAAAGGCATTGAAACAAGAGAAGGGAAATGGGGACCAAATCCATTTCCAAATTACACTAAACAATGTACAAACTCCATGGGTGCCAATCTATACTCCTTTTTTGGGGTAAGTGAAAGAAAGGCCTTAAATTTAACCTATACTCCATTTGTGTCTACATTTATGGTGGAGAAACAAAATACTAAACAGTTGTTTTTTGGCATTTGGCATCACATATTTAATATGAATACCTGCCTTGTCGTTCCATTGAAGCTTGGTGTAAATGGCTGCCAAATATGTTGTTTTATTAAAAAAAACAGTTACGTTAAATCTCGAGTTTTATTTGTTTGAATGAATTGATATTGGTAGAAAAAATGCCAAATATGTTGTTTTATTTGTTTTTTAAAATAGAAACGTGACAATAGTTCGGTGATTATTACTGTCGTTTACCTCTTTTTTAATAACACTAACTTTTGTGTTTAAATTGATCATTCTAATAGTTGAATAACCAAATTGAACCTTTTGAATAGTTAAGTGTTTATTTATGAAAATTAATTTCATAATTATGATTTTTACTATTAATGTTTGTTGTTATATTTCAATGAAATTCTAATTATAAAAATTGAACTAATGATTCTGTTCTAAAAATGCTTCAATCTTCGAAACATGAAATCAGTAAACATGTACTTTAATGACGTATACTTGTGAGTTAATTTTTAAAATTGATATAATTAAAGCTTAAAATGATAACAATGACAAACATAAATGTATAAAAACTTTATTCTTATTAATAGCTTATAATACTTATTTTCACTATTATAATCAGAAATTGCCTACTACACTGTTAATCAGTTAATATATAGAAGATATATTATCATGCACGTGAAACTGAAGATTATCGGAACTTTCGTTGATGATGCTTTATCTTTAATTTTAAGTAAATGGTAATGTCATTATTGACAAATACTATCATCCATTTTTTTATGATTTTATTGACAAATTGTAGTCTATATACAGACGTGTTTAGCCTTTATTTGACAAATCACATCTGCAGAAATTAAAATGGTTTTACAGTTAAAATATGAGTATACACTATTAGTCCTCCTATTACAGTTTTAGACGTTCAATATTCTTCTGATTTATGAGTGGTTAAGAGTCTAATTAGTATAAATATTATATCAAACTGAATGTTTAAAGGAGTTATTTTTATACACAAGCTCTATAAAAAATTGACACAACTCTTTCTTATATATGGCCTATCATGCGGTTCCCGTTGGCTCTTTTCGTACCCTCCGGTTCTAGGAGTGTGACATACTAACAGATCGTAATTTTGATAGGCCATATATTCTACACTTGAAGTTTTGTTTGTGCCACTTCGTCTCGGTTGTTAACTACTTTCGTGTAGTCCTTTTTTGGGGTGTTTGCTCTGAGGCGATGGCCGAGCTCTGTGCTGACAAGCATTTCTATCGTCATGGATTTGCCTTGTTGGAAGACTGCATCTGGTTAGAAAATAGGCGTTAATCCAAGAATAAATAATAAGATAAATAATATTATTTAAACGAACAGTACAAAATTAAGAACAATACAACAATATATAAATCAAACCGATTTGAAACCAAAAGAAACGTGTTGAGGCCTGCACGAACGCAGTTTCCTTAAGACAGATTTTCGGCCACTCCTATGGTGCTCGAGTTCATTGGTCGTCTGTCTCCCAGGATACAACAACATAAGATCAACCACAGTTGCACTACTAAAGAGATCACGAACTGACCCTTGCCTTCGCCTATCACCGAAAACCACTTGTAAAATCCACAGAGTAAAACAATAAAAATTTTCTGTGGTTTTGAGTTGTGTAAAACTTAGAAGGTTTACTCCCTATTTATAGGAGTGTCATGAGGGTATAAGTGGAAATTTTGACCTAATGGAGCATTCAATATTGAGAATCAATTGATTCTCCTATAAAGCAATTTCCTAAAATTATTATCTGAATTAAAGGTAACTTCTAATATTTATCCTTTTAATTCCAAGATAAAATTTGGCAAATTTATGCTTTTATTTGAGGAAAATTCATTTTAAATTTGGGTCAAAATATCTGCAAGCCCACGAAGGACTAGACCGGTTCAGACATTTGCGTTACCCACGTCGTGCACGTCTGCACATTTATGAACCAACAATTGGTTCCACATTTTCCTCAACAACATTTGAATCAATTTCTTATTCAAAGCTCCAAAATTATCAAAATTTTACAACAATCCCCCACATGAATGAAATTGATTTAATCAAAAACATTTTGACTCGATGTGGTGATAGATTCTACGATCGATAGCTGCATAGGATAGGTAGGTGTCCACCCTTGAACCTTCCCTTGTGAAAGTATATTTACTTTACTAGCTGACCAGTAGACGTAATGTCCTTGAACTGTTCTGCCGTTTGTGTAAACGATGATATACTTCACACAACTTCCTCTCTGACAAGAGTATGAGTTCTCATGGGTATGTCCATATGGCCGTGGACATCGCCTGGTTCTGCAAGAGTTTGAAAGAACTATGCCCAATAGTCTCATTGAAGCGGCCCCACTTCACTCTCACATAGGTGACTTATGTTGCTTGACTCACAAAAGCACACAATGGTCATTAAAAGCATTGCTTAGCCTAAACCACTTTGATCACCGTTTACATCATAGGAATGGACTTGGGGATAAGAGCCCCTACAGTGACCGCACAGGTCTATGCAATTAGGTTGTCCCTTTGAACCTAGATCTTGGGATCTCCAGTCAACTAGGTAGGGTTTTCCTTCACATAGCACCTTAAATTTACATGGGCTTTAGTCTCATTCCTTTAGATGTTTTCTCAACTTGATCTCAATTTAACCCTTTGGTTAATGGATTCACAACGTTATTCTTTGATTTCAAAAAATCAATAGAGATAATTTCATTTGAGATCAGTTGTCTAACAGTATTATGTCGACAACGCATATGCCTCGACTTACCATTATACACAAAGCTCTATGTCCTACCTATTGTGGGCATTGGCTTTGGTCGTTCAGGAATATCCTCCAAGAAATTTCTAAAGCCATTCGACTTCTTTTCTAGACTTGTCTATAACTTCAAAATCAGATTCTATTATGGATTTGATTATAACCATTTTTCTTGAGAATTTCCATGACACGGTTCCTCTTCCCAAAGTGAAGACATATCCACTTATGCCTTTGATATCTTGAATATCAGATATCCAATCGCATCAGAGTATCCTTCTAAATAGAAGAATATATGGAATAATGCAATTCATAATCTCGAGTATATCTAAGATATCTCAATGCCCTCACAATTGCTTTCCAGTGATTTTCACTTGAATTGCTTGTGAATCTACTTGAACTGCTCACAGTAGAAACAATATCTGGTCTATTGAATCTACTTGGTCAACACTTTGGCCTTTTTTCTTGGACAAAAGTTGGCATGTATTTATTGGAGTTCTGGCTATGCCGGAAACATCCTTGCCAAACTTCTCTTGTCCGCGTAGTGTGACTACGTCAATATGAGACCTTCAAGTGATCGTTTGATTTGGATGCCCAAACTCAAATATGTTAATCTCATATTTTTCATGTCAATCTTGAATTTGGCAAGTCTTTGGTACGTTTACCATTTTATTGTTGCTTCCAACAATGAATATGTTATTAACATACAAACATAGAATAATATATCCAATGTTAGTAGTTTTGACATATACACATTTGTCACACTCATTTATCTTGAAGTCGTTTGTCATCATGACATTATCGAACTTATCATGTCTTTACTTTGGTGCTTGTTTAAGTCTATACAAGGACTTCACCAACCTACATACTTTTCTCTCTTGACTTGAAACTACATAACCCTCAGGTTGTTCCATGTATATTTCTTCATCAAGATCTTCATTTAGAAAAGCTCTTTTAACATCTATTCGATGTACGTCTAGATTTCGCAAAGCGACAATTGTAAGTATCATACTTATGGAGGTTATCCTTGATACATGAGATTATGTATCGAAATAGTCAAGACATTTGGTAACCTTTTATTACCAATCTGGCCTTATACTTATCAATTGTTCCATCTACTTTCATTTTCCGTTTGAAATTCATTCAAAACTTAGTGGTTTAATTCACGGAGAAAGATCCACTAATTCCCCACGTATAATTTTGCATGATGGAATCAATTTTACTCTTAATGGCATCCTTCCATAAGGTGCCTTCAGATGAATGTATAACATCATTATACGTTTGAGATTCAACCTCTAGCATAAAGTTTAGAAAAATGATCCAAAGAATTTTTCTATCCTTGCTCGTTTACTTCTTTGTGGCTCTATTTCAAGCTCAAACCTTTGTTGATCATTTGAGTCATCTTTATCGATGATCTCCGAAGTTCGTTTCATTGAACTTTGACCAACTTCCCTAGCTTTACAAGGGAATACATCTTCCATTATCGTATGCTTTTGAATCTCAGGGTTCTTCGATTCATACACAAGAAATCGATATACATTGCTATGTTCTATATAGCCAATAAAAATACAATCCACAATTTTTTTTTTTGGGATCTATTCTCAGTTGCTTTAGTAATGGGTCATTACTTTTGCAAGACACCCCCACATTTTCAAGTAGTTGTAGGAAGGTTTAATTACCTTTCATAACTTATATGGTGTCTAGTCTCTTTAATTACGAGAAATCTTGTTTAAAAGGTAATTAGTTTATAGAACAACTTCCCCCACATGTTAGGCACATTATAGTACCAACGTTACTCATATAGAGCTTCTCCTCATCTTAAACCTTTAATTAAGTTTGGGATTCAACATCATGCTCATAGAGAACAATTTTCACTATAGCTTCATCTTTACATTATTTTTGTGCTATCATCAATGAAGGTAATAAACATATTCCTTCAGCCAATATGTTGTCATATCAATTGTTATGGCAATAACGTTGCCCTCGTTTGAAAGTCTATAGTCCAAAGACTTGTTCCTCATCTTATGGCAATTGAAGCATTTTTTTTCCATAAAATTTTGCTTCTAGAACACACCGTCCAATTTACGGTTTGAAGTTGTTTTTGACTTCTACTACGTTTGCCATGATAATATTTATCTTAGCAATATTTACCTTAGTAACATTTGAAGGTGGTAACAATATTTACCTTATCCTCTCTAATAATAGGAGGATCATCCTTCAGATATTTAACTAGGTTTATCATGGTCAATTATGCAACATCTTTTGTTGCCATGTATGAAATTCTTTCCAATAAATTTCACTGATTTTTCCATTGTGTCACGTAGACACAATCTAGAACCAAGAATTATGAATCTGTTAAACGTTAGGAATTTAGTCAAAGACTAAAACCAGAAACAGAAACATAATTTCTAACTTTTGTTAGACGACGGAGATTTAGTAAACTAAACCTCAAACAAAAGTTCACACGGTATTAATAGAAAGAACAATAATAAACAATGCACCAGGTAGGTAACTTATGAAAGAGAGGTGGTGCACTAGGCACGCTTAAATACCAAGTCTCTCAAAGAACCAATCCTAGACATGCATTTTTAAATTTTCTTTCAATCACCGTTTATGGATTTTATTCTTGAAATCATTCCAAGCATGGATGATCAATCGGAATCACTACCTTTGATTCACAACAATTTGGAATCTTCCATTTATGGTCCAACGACCCTCTCGATTCTTTAGCCATTTTTAAACACTGTGCACTTCATAGCATGCATCAAAATAGGCTTTAAGAATTTAATTTTGACACAGAGAATCAAGTTCTTCTATGCTTTGATTCGAGACCTCAGTCAGAATCAGCGCTCTAAATTTGGTAACCAATGTTACTTTCCGAAATAAATTCACCAATTTATTTCCAAAATAAAATCATACTTGATAATAAATTTGAGTTTTTTTCAAAATAAATTCACCAATTTATTTCAAGGTTGAATCATTCTAGATTCTCACGAAATTAAATCCAACGATTTATTTTCCTTAACAAGTCAGAATCAACACATGATTCTAGTACAGAAAATAAAATTAATAATTTATTTCCTTTTACAAAAATTGAATCATACTTGATTCTTACGGAAATAAATTCCATGATTTATTTTTCTTAACAAGTTAGAATCAACGCATGATTCTAGCATAGAAATAAATTTAATGATTTATTTCCTTTTACAAAAATTGAATCATACTTGATTCTTACGGAAATAAATTCAATGATTTATTTTCCTTACAACGTTAGAATCATACAAGATTCTCTTGAAAATAAATCCAATAATTTATCTTCCTTTTCCAAAATTAGAATCAACACAAGATTCTAACGAAGAAATAAATTCAGTGATTTATTTCTCATATATCTTTTGTTAAATATTGGGATTAGTAGCACTAAAACCCAAACCAAAGATATCAAGGCAACAAAATCAAAGGAAGTGATCCTTTAATTTTTTTTTTATTCTTGTTTTAGAAAGATCACGTAAATCCGTTAAAACGGCAGAAATCAATTTCTGAAACGAATTATTTACGAGATCTTTGTTTCCACAACAAATCACGATTTCGCCTGAATATTCTGTTCGTCTCTATAAAATTTCTCAAAAGAAATTGTTAGTACAAAATAAAATTCACATAATTTTCAAAAATACAAAGGATCAAAATTAAGACAAAAAATGTGACAAAGTATAATTTATATACATGTCATATTTAAAATGTCCACGTTATAAGGTAACACTATCATAATAATACCAAATTTAAAACTTTATCTTAACAATACATGCAAATATATATTTAAAATTTTTATTTCCATTCCAAGAAGGGTTGGCATATAAGGTTATAAAGTTACCATATTTTCATATTGAATGCCATATTTATTATTTAATATTAATGTCAAAAATGTTTAAGGAATATATCATTATTACCTTAACAATGTCATAAAAAAGTATAATTATGACATAAATCATACCATATTAAAAGTCAAAATTTAATATGGAATATTACCTTACTAATACCATAATTTATGGTTTTAAAAAAGTCATATAAATAAGAAAACTTATTAAGGAATATTTAAATTACATTACTAATCGAATATTCAAATGTTCTATCTCAAGAAATACTGCTTGCATCGTGTTGAATCCATGGTATTGGTGATCTCAACGTTTCTTGTCTTTGGGCATTCACTTTTTATATGCGTGAAAATTTCCTCATCGTGTGAATCATTGCTTTAGATACAATAATCTGTTCGTCTTGAATTAAAACTGAGAATCTGTCTTAAGATTGTTAGAAAATAGGCGTTAATCCAAGAATAAATAATATTATTTAAACGAACAGTACAAAATTAAGAACAATACAACAATATATAAATCAAACCGATTTGAAACCAAAAGAAACGTGTTGAGGCCTGCACGAACGCAGTTTCCTTAAGACAGATTTTCGGCCACTCCTATGGTGCTCGAGTTCATTGGTCGTCTGTCTCCCAGGATACAACAACATAAGATCAACCACAGTTGCACTACTGTGGAGATCACGAACTGACCCTTGCCTTCGCCTATCACCGAAAACCACTTGTAAAATCCACAGAGTAAAACAATAAAAATTTTCTGTGGTTTTGAGTTGTGTAAAACTTAGAAGGTTTACTCCCTATTTATAAGAGTGTCATGAGGGTATAAGTGGAAATTTTGACCTAATGGAGCATTCAATATTGAGAATCAATTGATTCTCCTATAAAGCAATTTCCTAAAATTATTATCTGAATTAAAGGTAACTTCTAATATTTATCCTTTTAATTCCAAGATAAAATTTGGCAAATTTATGCTTTTATTTGAGGAAAATTCATTTTAAATTTGGGTCAAAATATCTGCAAGCCCACGAAGGATTAGACCGGTTCAGACATTTGCGTTACCCACGTCGTGCACGTCTGCACATTTATGAACCAACAATTGGTTCCACATTTTCCTCAACAACATTTGAATCAATTTCTTATTCAAAGCTCCAAAATTATCAAAATTTTACAACACATCTCGCTGATCT
This sequence comes from Hibiscus trionum, assembly GCA_030270665.1. Taxonomy (NCBI): domain Eukaryota; kingdom Viridiplantae; phylum Streptophyta; class Magnoliopsida; order Malvales; family Malvaceae; genus Hibiscus; species Hibiscus trionum. The sequence continues at coordinate 8,118,944 of BSYR01000016.1, forward strand.
TGTTTGCGATACATACATGTGTAATGGCCGATCTTGTTGGATTATATTCAAAACGATATGATTACAAAAGAATCACACCACAAACATTAAAATACAAAATTCAATGAAATTTAAAAGGTGCGAAATACATAAAGAACAAAACCTATCACTTTGAGAAGAATTTGTACAATCTTCTGAAAAAAATCCAACAATCAACTACTTTGACAAGAGTGCTCTATGAAAAAAGCAAAATCTTATGTCGTTTGTTTTTGACATATCGGCAAAACCACAAAAGACTACAATAACTACTACAAAGCAGACGAAAAACTGTCACAAAAATAAACAAAAAACAGTCATAAAAGTAGATGTGATATGAATCTATCAAAGTAAAACTAAAAACAAGAAAAAACTTGAAAAATAAGACATGCATCGATGCGGTTTTCTTAACTTGTCATAGTAGTTGGTTTAGGTTTGTAGGTCGTTGTTATTTTGTTTGTCTTAGTGAGGTGGCAGGTATGATGTGTCATGTAATATTGTCTTCTCTTTCTCATGTTGTAGTTCGTGTTTCGGTGCTTAGTGGTCATTTGTATTGTATTCTGAACTCTTAATTAATAACGCTTCATGGCAGTCTTTTTCTTTTTTTCGCTGTCTCAGAATATGAAGCTAAATGTCACAGACTTATTTCTTCAAGCTCGAATCCGTGCGGCACTAGCACTCTCAGCACGATGCTAGTAAGCCTTAATGTCGCAACGCTATGGCAAAAACAAGGAGCAAACGAGTTTACAAGGAAAGGACCTTGTATTGCACAACGGAAGCTTTACAAGAGTTTGTGTGAATGACTACTTAGGTGATTTACAAATGAGAGGGGTGGCCCTATTTATAGGCTCCCACCTCCTCAATGGACGGTTGAGATCGATTTGATCCAACGGTCCAAATGTTGCCTCCAAAAATATCTCCTAAACCTAGATATCTCTAGATAATTCTATACATATCTAGTTATATCCTAAATGGTCTAAAAGCTCTACAATATTCTAAGGTCTTCTAGAATATTCCGGAGATGTCCGGAGTTGTCCCGAGCCTTCCGGACTTGTCCCGAGCCTTCTCGATCATTCTCGGGTCTTCTAGGTTCCTCCGGGTGAGCCTAGATTGATGTGGAACCTTCTGGAACCCCTTGGAGATGTGTGGAGACGTTTGGGGCCCTCTAGGCCGTTCTAGATTCTTCCTTGAGTCTTCCTTGGCCTTAAAATGCCCAAGGCATCTCATTTTCCCCTTGTTGGCCTTAGAGCACCCGGATGGGGCTCCTCGGGCGCGGGTAGCGCACCTAGGTGGGGCACCATGGTGCTTCTCGGTGCACCCTTGCGGGTGTGCCCCTCGGTTAGCTGGGTCGCGACTTGGTGGGGCGTGACATCCTCCCCCACCCGATCTCGCGACGCCCTCGTCGCGTCTTCGTCGAACTGGGGTGTCGCTGAAGTGCTTCCCTCGACTCCTAGCTCGCCTCGCCTTTGCCCTCGGCTTGTCGGCATTGTTGGAAGGCTTTCTCTCTGTCTTTTGACCCGTGGCGGTCTTCGAAGCTATGTTCTCCCCTCGAACATGCTCGGTAGCCTTCTCAGACACGGTCACCCCTTTGTGTCCATCCAACCCCTTGGATGGCTTGGCCATACGGACGGCCTTGTTGAGTTGTAATGCTGAGAGTACTCCTGACCCTCGATTGGTGGCCCTTAGTGTTGGTACCACACATGATGGTGCACCCTCCGTGATGCACAGACTGTTGGCAAATGGCATTGGGGTTGCCTTGTCTTGCTCGAAGAACTCGAGCCCTAGGATGATCGGATAGTCGTCCATCAGCACAACTGAGAAGTCCATGCGTCCTGACCACGTCCCAACGATGGTCTTGACTCCTCGAGCGAACCCTCGGATGGGTTGGGCAGTAGAGTTCACTGCCTTGACGGATCCTCTCCCTTTCACGACACTAAGACCAAGCCTCTTTGCTTCCTCCAAAGAAACAAAGTTATGGGACGCACCTGTGTCGAGCATGGCTCTCGATGCTTTTCCATTGACGGTGACGTCCACGTATAGCAACCCTTTGGCTTGGGTCCTTGGGGCGGACTGGATGCTACTTAAGAGCTGTAGTGATCCCATTTGTGCACCTTGGCCTCCTTCGGCATCGCTACCTTCATCGGCATCTCTCCCTTCTTGATGCTTGGCTAGGAGCGAACTAAGTGCTTGGCGTTGAGGGCACTCCCGAACCCAATGATTGCCATCACAAATGTAACAATTGCTAGGTGGTGATTTCTTGGCACCTTGAGAGTCTTTAGACCTACCTCGGTCCTTGTCCCTCCATGAGGACGAGCCTTTGTGCTTCGGCGTGTCCTCGTCCTTGTGACTCTCTTTACGTGGGCTCATATCTCTTCCACCATTGGAGTGACCACTCTTCTTGTCCCTCGGCTCGTTGTTGGACTCCTTGTGGGTGGAATAGTCAATGAGGCTCTCGGCCACGACAATGGCATCAGCAAGGGTTTGTACTCCTCTTCGCCTTAGCTCGGCCTTGACCCAACTTTGGAGGCCATCTATAAAGTTGAAGAGTGAGTCCTTCTCTGAGAGATCGGGGATCTCGAGCACCAAGCTTGTGAACTCTTTGACATAGTCTTGGATGCTCCCCGTTTGCTTGAGCTTTCGTAATCGTGCCCTTGCTTCTTGCCCACCTTGGTCGTGCGTGACCTCGGTCTCGGACGGGCTAGCGGCTTGGTGTTTGCTGGTCTTGGCCATTCTCCCGAGCGATCGGAACTTGCTCTGATACCAACTGTCACAGACATTTCTTCAAGCTCGAATCCGTGCAGCACTAGCACTCTCGGCACGATGCTAGTAAGCCTTAATGTCGCAACGCTATGGCAAAAACAAGGAGCAAACGAGTTTACAAGGAAAGGACCTTGTATTGCACAACGGAAGCTTTACAAGAGTTTGTGTGAATGACTACTTAGGTGATTTACAAATGAGAGGGGTGGCCCTATTTATAGGCTCCCACCTCCTCAATGGACGGTTGAGATCGATTTGATCCAACGGTCCAAATGTTGCCTCCAAAAATATCTCCTAAACCTAGATATCTCTAGATAATTCTATACATATCTAGTTATATCCTAAATGGTCTAAAAGCTCTACAATATTCTAAGGTCTTCTAGAATATTCCGGAGATGTCCGGAGTTGTCCCGAGCCTTCCGGACTTGTCCCGAGCCTTCTCGATCATTCTCGGGTCTTCTAGGTTCCTCCGGGTGAGCCTAGATTGATGTGGAACCTTCTAGAACCCCTTAGAGATGTGTGGAGACGTTTGGGGCCCTCTAGGCCGTTCTAGATTCTTCCTTGAGTCTTCCTTGGCCTTAAAATGCCCAAGGCATCTCATTTTCCCCTTGTTGGCCTTAGAGCACCCGGATGGGGCTCCTCGGGCGCGCGTAGCGCACCTAGGTGGGGCACCATGGTGCTTCTCGGTGCACCCTTGCGGGTGTGCCCCTCGGTTAGCTGGGTCACGACTTGGTGGGGCGTGACATAAAGCTCAGTTTGGTTTCGACTATGAAGGTGATTTTGACGAAGTTCATCATTCGTCTATCAAATAATTATATCAAACTTAAAAGTATTTTTTGTTTTAATTCGAATATCTTACAATTTTGTTTCAAGAAAATTACTTAAAAGTGTTTATACGAAAGTAAGACTTAAGTTTTTACACGTTGCAATAAATTCCCAAGATCTTTTATATGGAATTGGAGGTTACGCTTATGGATGCTCTTAATTTATTTCTCTCGCATTTTCATATAACATCTTCCAATCGTAATGAATCGTTGGTTTAGTTGATTATAAATAATTTGATTTTATTAAAGAATTGAAAAAAATCTACAATTATTTATTCACAATTTACCAATTTTTTTCTGTCGATCACAAATTACTAAAATTGTGTAAACAATTTCACGTGGCAAGCACAAAGGTAAAGTATTTAAAAGTTTCAGGCAATTAGAGAAATGTTGATCAAATTAAGAACCAAGCAACATGGGAAGCAACTATAAGCCTTGGAAGCAGCAGCAAGTCACAAATTTTATACATGGAAGATTAGGAGAGGCATTAAGGTTGAAGTTCGTGTAGCAGTAACAGTTGGAGCAGCAGTACATGTGCAAACATGTGTATGGTTTCAAAAACTCTAGATTTTAACCTAATTAAAGTTGGGGGGGAAAAGGTATATATAGAAGTTTGTGTTCGTCTATAAACCCACATGTGCTCACACGTGTGCACCACTTCTCAGAAATTGAAAAAATAACCCACATCCACGGTTATTTTGATAAATATCTCTTTCGGTCCATGTAGGCTAAATTCGCGTCCAACCAAAAGTGAGTTTCGAATTCGCGTTTTACTAAGAGCGAGTTTTGTGCAAAATAAATGCCGTAAATTAAATTTTTTCCTTCTTATTTACCCACTCAACATGAAACTCCCGTTTAATTAAAAATGAGCTTGAAACTCGCTTTTGGTATGATCCGAGTTATTTATCTAATTAAAGAGGTTATTTGTCTAAATTTGCCAGTCACGAGGGTGTATAACAGTTAACAAATAGATGATATTAGAAAGGGCTGCTTTTTGTGCCAGCTTCAATAAATTGTACAAGCAAAATACATTAAAATTTTGGAGTGCGTGCATATAATTGACTGAAGAGTAGAGATGGAAAGAATTAAAAGCTGGAAAATTAATGAAAACAAATGATATACAGTTAAGTCCTTTTTGTCTTTCTAAAGTTGCATACTTCCATCAAAATTGTACTCCCAGAGCTTAAATTAACTGTACAAACAACATAGTGTGCATCTTTCTGAGGCCCACATTAATTTGCTTAAGATATGTATATTTTATGTTTTTTTTTTAAATTTAATTGAGTTATTTGAATTTTGAATAAGATTTTTATAAGTACCCATATTCGAGTCTCTCTTGACGGATATTGTTCGGATAAAGATTAGTAAGTGATGAATTAAATTTGTCTTTGAATCCCAACATTTATCTTGAAAGATATAAACATCTCTACTCAATAAAAATGATAAAAAAAATCGTGAAATAACTCATAATTGATCCAAACCGGAATAAACATTTGCTTAAGAAAACCCCAACTAAAAACAAAGGCCACACTAATCATCTCAAAGCTAATGTCATATCTCACCGAAACATATCTCTGAAAATTTTAAATTTTTATTCGGTAAATATATTCTTTTTTATTGATGATTTAATTTTACACCTTTTAAAATTTTATAATTTTATATCCCTAAATTCGTACCATGGGATTTGAGTCTCTTGTCTTAATTGCTCTTTTTGTTTTTTCACTCACCCTTATATAGGGCACACATATAACCTCCACCACCTCTGAGTTACACTTACCAACCTTTTTGAAGTTTTCTTCTTTTTTTAAAGCTTTACTTGCTTTTGTTTTGATTAGGAACTTAGAAGAAAAAAATGAATGTTTTGTCCTATGAATGTAGTAGTGGGTGTGAATCTGGTTGGACTAGTTACTTAGAACAGTCCTTTTGTTTGGGTAATCTTTCACAAAAATCAAATGGTTTTAGTGAAGAACATAGGAAGGGTCGTGATAAGGGTAAAGAAGAGGTGGTTGTTGTTGTTAACGACGACGACGACGGCGATGAAGAAGAAGTAGAAGAAGACGACCTTTCCATGATTTCTGATGCATCTTCTGGGCCTCCACATTTCAATATTGAAGATAATAGTAATCTGTACAGTGTGCTCAAAGTTGCTGCACTGAATGAAAATGGTTGCAAAAGTGATAGGAACAAGGAACATGAAACACAAAGGGAAGAACATCAACAAGATGATACTGCCAGCTCTCCTCTCATCAATTTCTCCAAGGTAATGTAACTTGATATCTTGTCTAAATCAGTCTCTTGTCGGAAATGGTGTTAGCTGACAAATTTGCAGAACAATTTTGGCCATTCCAATAAATATAAGCATGGCTCAATGGAGGAAAGTGGCTTCCATTATCCCCAGGTAGTTGGCCAAGAAAAATGAAGCTATATTTCCCAGTTTTTGAATATCAACACTCAACTTGCTCTTGCTAGCTGCTACAATGTTGGCAATATATAAAAAGATTCAGGTCTCTCAGTTTTTGATATCTTCTCTAATGCTGTTGTTTAATCTCTAAACTAATCTTTTTCAACACAAAACAGGACAAATGGATGTTTCATACACTCAACTTAACTGTGTATAGGGTGATGGTTGTTGAAATTAGGAATAATAGATATAGGTGGGTGCTATGTTACAATGATACGGATACAGATACGGGTAAGGATATAAATACTCGGTCTGAACTACTCGACTCGTCGACCCGCCTACCCGGCTAAAAATTACCGGCTATTTATAAGGAAAATATCCGAATTTTCAGGTCGAATACCCGGCCCGCTATTTTTTACGAGTTTTCGGGTCGAGCCCGAATCACAAAATCTTCCTTAACCGGGTACCCGACTACCCGATACTCGATTCCCTGTTTATTTTTTTTTATTAATTTACTAAAGTAAACTATTCTTAACACCATTTCCCTAAATAACTTAATGTAGATTTAATTTGAAAAAAAAAGAAGAAGCCGGTAATAACTTAATTTTAATATCATTTCCCTACATTAACTTAATACCGTAGAAATTTATGGTAAAAATGATTTTATCAAATCATTTCCCTATATTAACTTAATCTAAATAACACCGTTTCCATATATTAATTCTTAACATCACTTTCCTATATTAACTTAATATTAAAATTAAGTTAATAAAAACATTTTGACCGTAAATAGAATCTATATTAACTTAATATTAATTTTAATTCCTAACATCATTTCCCTAAATAACTCAACAATTCTTTAACACAATTTTCCTATATTAACTTATTATAGCAGTATGTACTATACTACTAGTGCAGCAGTGATTGTAACACTTAATCTTAATTTGAAAGAAAGGAATTGGGTACCTGTTATCCGGATTAGCGGGTATCCTAATTTTACGGGTGCCCGACTTACGGGTACTCGAGTTTTATGGGTCAAGTCATAGGCCTAGTTTTTGGTACTTGAATATGAACACTCCTACTATTAACTGTTAGGTTTGTATTCCAATCCTATGATGGATACGAGCTGGCGTCAAAGATGGTCTTGGGCAGCAATATTAGGGCTTTTGGGTTGATTACAAGTAGGATTTTCCAAGGCCTAATTACTAATATCCTAGTTTGGGCTTTAAAATAAAAACTGACCAAGCCTTTTATAACATTAAGTATTAGGTGAAATTACAATAAAAATCCAATTAATGGATATTTAGAGGTTCATGAACGGACATTTCTAAAGGTGCAGCAAGTTGAGTTTTTGTGACTCAATTATTTTCGAATGATTTTTTTTGGATCAAAGACATGAAATTTTATTAAACATAAAAGAACTTACAAAGGGAGAAAATAAAACAGAACCAAAACAAAGGCTTAGAAACTAAGATAGGCAACACAAAACCACAAAGAAAAGACCAAGCAGAGATAGGATTCGGTAAACCTTAAAAAGGAACCGATTTAAGCAGGCGGCGGCTAATGGCGTTAGAAAGAGGAGCCAAATGTCCGAACTCGTGTATGGGTTCACCAAACAGGAAGTCCTCACGGTCGAATGAAATCGACGAGTATTCTGAGTGGACGGGCTGGCATGAAAGGCAAAATCAGGCCGCAATGGCCGATAAAGGAGACGCTAAACTTCCTGTCATCATTACCATCACTGCAAGAGGAGAGGACCACTAGATAAGAAGCAGAGGAGAGCACAGCACCGAAGAGCCACTCGACTGAAATCTCATCGGAAGACGGAGGCAAAGACCCTATCAACCAAAAGAAAACTCTAAACCACAAGCAAGCCACGGAACCAAAGGGCCAAAGAGAGGAGAGGGCAACGACGCAAGTAGGGATGGGCACGGTACCCGGACCCGACGGGTTTCGACCCGGCCCGATCGGGTCAGGTATTTTTATGAAAAAATCGGGTTTGGTTCGGGTCAGGTTTTTGTGTAGGGTGAGGTCGGGTCGGGTTTAGGTTTTAGGGTGAAAAAATTCGACCCGACCCGGGACTAATAGTGTAATTTTCCCCTAAATTTTTTAGGGATATTTGTAATAATACCCCTCTTTATATATTTTTCTTATAATTAGGTCCTTAAAATTAATTTTTTTATTTACATTTTAGTCCTTAAAATTATTATTTTTTATAATTATGCCTCTTAAATTTTTTTTTTACAATTAAGTCCCTAAAATTATTATTTTTCTATAGGTCGGGGTCGGGTTTAGAATATTTATTTCCGGGTCGGGTCGGGTCGAGTTTTTTTAAAGAATTGGATCGGGTCGGGTCAGGATCGGTTTTAGGATAATTAGTTTCGGGTCGGGTTCGGATGGGCCAAAAACCCGACCCGTGCCCATCCCTAGACGCAAGAGAACATGGAGACCTTTTCTTCCGCAAACCACTGCTCCTCCGAGCAAAAATAGTTTCGGCCAAAATCTTGATCGTCGGGGACACAAATTCCATCAAACGGGCTAAAAGGAAAGAACGAAAATTGATCGTCGAAGAAGAGAGTAAGGTTACACAAGAAGAAGAAGAAAAGGAAAGGGGTGAGAAAAAACAGAAGAAGAAGGAATTATATCGATTTTGTAATATAGAATCGAATTTGGATATTTCAATTCACATACACATAAATAATGTAATTCAATATCAAATATTTGAATGTCTAACCACATTCGCTATAAATCTATAACAATAATTTTAACATCCGAATCAAATTTGTAAAAAAATTGTCCATAAAAATCTAAATCTATAATCAAAGTATCATCCCTAATGAAAACTCATATTGTTATGCACATGTTTTAATTGTCATCAGACATTATTAAAGGGATAGTCAAAAAATCTCGAACATGAACTATAAAATAGATTGAAATAGTAAATTTTAATTTATACGAGTTTTAGATAGAAAACAATTGTGGAATTCTATATTTCTTTTTTCTTGAATATGCGAATTCCAAATTTCATAAAGGAAAAAATATACAAACATCTTAGTCGTTACCAACTCCTTCAACAAACATACGAAATAGAAAATACAAAAACAAAGTTAGGTAGGTCAACTGTGTAGCCATATTACAATTTGTCCGTGTTTACTGGGAATCATATTTCTCCACAAGAAATGACGAAAACAACTTACTTACAATTATTTCCAAACAAATTTGGCTTTCGGGATTAGTTGGCTTGGGCTGACTCACTGTTCCCGTTGATGTTATTTCTATGGGTAAACTACATGAATGACCACATAAATATGAGAGAAATTCTATTTTGACCAACATTCTTTTAATTTTTTTCAATAAAACCACTTAACTATTTAAGTCGTGGAGTATAATTAAGCCACTTACTGTTAGATCTTAACAGAATGAGTGACGTGGCAGTTAACAAAAACATATATAATTACATATTTGATATTTGTTACTTACATATTCTATCAGTTTGGTCCCAATTTTAATATAATAAATTTAATCTTTAAATCAGATAATGACATGTGTCATGACACATGTCATAGGTGTCACAGTATAATTGGATAAAATAATTGAAATCAAAATTTAGTTCCAATTGGAATTGGTTCCAGGACATGTGATACTACATAATGGCTCCAACCATTGAGCCAAGGCCAGGCCACTTCTTGTTTAAAGTTTAGAACAAAGTTTATTTAAGCTTAACTCTGATCCTACCAATTTATGTATATCGATTTTCAGTGCGCTGCCCAACTCAGGAATTATGAATCGAAATGCCTATTTTCACGCCTAAATTTAAAATTTAAAACTTTAATCATAAACTCTAAATTTTACTATGAATCCTAAATTTTAAACCCTACAACCTATGAATATAAACACCTAAACAATCCCGTTTGCGGAAATTTTGTTTTCCACCGCCAGTGTATAGGATAATAATCCTTAAGAAATGTAAGAGTAGACCCATAATAACAAATATTAGGGAAAATGAACCTTTAATAACAAGTATTGAAAAAAATGGGCTCATAATAACAAATGTTGAAAGAAAGAAAATAGACCACTAATAACAAGTATTGAAAAAAATTAAATTTTAAGAGTAGACCCTTAATAACAAGTGCTGAGAAAATTGGACTCTAATAATAGATATAGAAAAATTTTAAACTCAACAAATGAATCCAGAGGAAAAGATGATGATTTTTATTCTAAGAGACTCGTATTCGAGCAACTTTGTTTGTAAGGATTGTATCTTATCAAATGGTTAAGAAAAAGAATGTACATATATTACCTTATAACGAATAGAAATCTTATGTCCCTTTTCGGTGCCCCTATTTATACTCCACACTAAAAATTAGGTTTAGGGTTTGTGGTTAGAGTTTAGGGAATTTAGGATAGGCTGTACTTTTAGGGTATAGGGTATAAAGTTTAGGATTTAAAATTTAGTGTTATGGTTTAGAATTTAATTTTTTAATATTTTTTAGTATTAAGGTATAAAAAATAGTACCGAAAAAGAACAAAAGACTTTTATCCACTTTATAACCACCTTAAAATTATACAAAAACTATTGAAAAAAAATTAAACTAACATCAAAATTAGACCCTCTAATTATGGGCAGTGGTCATTGGACATGTGTTCCTGGTCCTACTCTAGCTCAACATGCTATTGGAACCCTTCACTTTTACAGGAAGCCGTACTCTATAAATTGAAAAATACAAAGAAAAAAGGAAGTTCAGAATTTAAGATAAATTATGCATCATTTATAACTGGATTTATTCTACAATTAAAAAAAAAGAAGATTCAAGCCAATAGGCCATTTGCATTTAATTAAATTTGATGCAGAGCTAGCAAATCTGACAGTGAAAGGTATTTACATGAAGTGTAGCATTAACCATTTCTTGGGTATTAAAAAATAATCGACCCAAGTGACTCTGTCTGTTGACCCGTCAATACTATTTTCTAAAAATTAAATATTTAAAAAACAGTTATCCGGTCGAATCAGGTACCCAACCTAAAAAATTTTCTAGGTAATTCGGCCGGATCAGAGTCAGTTATCCGTCCACATTTAAAATATATAAAAAAAGTTCCTGTTAATGTCTATATTCGTAGCTTCCAAACAAGGATTGTAAAAGAGAATTAAAGATACAACAATGTTTTATGTTGTAATGATTTGGTTGAATAAATAAACAATGTAGAGGAGGAGTTGGATTGACATCAGAATATGAATATTTTTGGGTCGGGCATCTGGTTCAAAGAGTATCGATACCAGGGAATGGATGGCCTTTCCTTCTAATAATATATTATGCTGCAAGCCTGCAGTACCTGGTTCTAACCTGTGAATCAATATTTTATTGTCAAAATTTTCGGTGCAGATAAAAAGAACATGTAACAGTTTTAGAAATTTGTTTGTAAAAAAAATTCACTGACAATGCATCAAATAATTACACATGTCTTCATCCATATATGTTAGACAGACACATCCGATATATATAGTCAAGCAAATAACCTATTTTTGTTAAACTGAATTCCCTAACCACTAATCATAATTCAATCATTCTTAAAGGCTTATGGGTATAAAAAAAACTTTAATTTTTTAAGAAAAAAATAAGTATCTAAATATTTTTTACGCTCAATTAAGCCATTGAACCAAGAAATTGAATCAATTAATCTTTTTGACCATTAAATCTTAACAATTTTTTTTAGATATTATCGGTACTAATACACGACAGTTATACCATGTTGCATTTACAGATTTTTTTCAAAAAATATTTCTTTATAAATTTTACAAGCGTTTCTTAGAATTTTTAAAATAAAATATAAAATTTTAAAATTGTCAAATAAAAATACTGTAACACGACGCATTGCACTAACAGATGATGCAGATAAAGATGAATGGGTATAATGCGGGTGCAGTGTGGCGTGGAAAAGGAATATGATGATAGCCTGATAGGGCAGAAATCAATGAAAGAAACTGATGATGCAGTTGTTGCACAGAGACCAGAGTGGGCAACACCTTATCTGATCACTAAGCTTAGACATATTTCTTTTTAAATAGGTTGGACAAAAAATAACAGATGAACTTGTCCTAGTCCTGGGGGCCGGGGGATTGTTGGGTGAAATTCAAATGCCCATTCGTTCACAAAATTAAAAGGAGACTAATTCTCTTCCAAACAATGCTGATTGGGAGACATGATTTATTTAGAAACTAAAAAGAATTGGTCAAATTTATTAAATAAATTACCTTATAAGCTCATAATAAAATTAATATCTTACCTATTATACAAATAATGTGTTTTGAGTACAAATTAAATGAATCACGTTTTGATATGGTTCTATTTCCTTTTAAATTAAGTTTTTCTTCTGGCACATATCCGATTATCACCACCATGTGAAGAAAGCCATTTCTATATTATTATTATTATTATTATTATTATTATTATTATTATTATTATTATTTAACAGGTTTGGACAAGAGTAATTCTAATATCATTTATTTAAAAAATCATATCAAATAAAAAAATAAATCGTTTTAAGTGTCATACAGGGATGGACCTAGAGGGGGTTGAAGGAGACGGTCGTTCCTCTAAAATTTGAAATTCCTTATAAAATTAGAAATTTTTTATATATTTTTTATTGAAAATCTATTTTTGCCCCTTAAAATTTTATAAATCCGTCCACCTTAAAATTTTATAAGTTCATCTCCTAAAATAAAGTTTTGCGTCCGTCTTTGGTGACCCCATATCACAACTAATCATTTAAGAGATATATTTTAAAACTAAAAAGAATTTCATTATAATAATATTAGTTGACATTGCATTTTTATAAAAGCTTATTTTAATCATATCTTTATAAGTGGCCAACAACTCCTTTGCCAATTGTTGTCCAATCCAATGCAAGAAGTATAAGGCAACCCACTCCCTACAAGGCTACACCTATTTGGCTATTTTGATAGTAATAAAAAAATATGCTTTTGCTTCTAAGTTATGACATTTGCATGACGCGGTACCAAACTCACAATGAATGGCACATTGGATATTATTCCACCAGGGCTTCACCTACCACAACCCCCATGCTAGATGTGGGCCACCGGGCCCCACACATTGTAATTTGTCCATTTTCCCGGTTAATATATAAAGGCATGCTGTTGTTGGATGTTTGCATTATCCCAACTCTCTACTGAGAAAAGAAAAAGAAGTTTTGATAATAAGTGAAAATGGGCAGCCTTGAATCCGAGAGAACAACAACAGGATGGGCTGCCAGAGACCCTTCCGGAATCTTGTCTCCTTACACATACACTCTTAGGTATCCTCAATTTTGGCTCTTGTCTTTGGTTTTTGCTTGTTCTTACATGTTGATTTGCTGTAAAAATAATACAATTTTGCAGGAACACCGGTCCTGAGGATGTTTTTATCAAGGTCACTTGCTGTGGGATCTGCCACACTGATATTCATCAAACAAAAAATGATCTTGGGATGTCAAACTACCCCATGGTTCCTGGGTACTGCTAAAGCTGTCTTCTTTACGAATCAATTGGGTTTTGTTTAACATTTTTAGACTGATTTTATTTTCACTTTCCAGACATGAAGTGGTGGGTGAGGTAGTGGAAGTTGGCTCCGATGTAACCAAATTCAGAGCCGGAGATGTTGTTGGCGTCGGTTGTGTTGTTGGGTGTTGCAGAAGCTGCCGACCATGCGACACAGACAATGAACAATACTGTCTCAAGAAAATCTGGTCCTACAATGATGTCTACACTGATGGAAACCCCACTCAAGGTGGCTTTGCCGGTTCCATGGTGGTTGACCAAAAGTAAGAATCATAAACAAAATGGGCTGTAAACTGTTGTGCATATAATCATAGGTAAAGGAACATAATTGTTGTGAATTGTGGTGGTATCTTGTTAGGTTTGTGGTGAAAATCCCAGATGGAATGAACCCAGAGCAGGTGGCGCCGCTGCTGTGTGCAGGGGTGACAGTGTACAGTCCATTGAGGCACTTCGGTTTGATGGGCAGTGGGCTGAGAGGAGGGATATTGGGGCTCGGCGGAGTGGGGCACATGGGGGTGCAGATAGCCAAAGCGATGGGGCATCATGTAACCGTCATCAGCTCATCTGATAAGAAAAAGGTGGAGGCTTTGGAACATCTGGGTGCCGATGAATACTTGGTCAGCTCCGACACTCAAGGGATGCAAAAGGCGGCTGAATCGCTCGACTATATCATCGACACCGTGCCTGTTTTCCACCCTCTTGAGCCTTACCTTGCATTGTTGAAACTCGACGGAAAATTGATCCTCACCGGCGTTATTAACACCCCTCTTCAGTTTATTAGCCCCATGATCATGCTTGGACGGAAGTCGATCACCGGGAGCTTCATAGGGAGCATGAAGGAAACAGAGGAGATGCTTAGCTTCTGCAAAGAGAAAAATTTAAGCTCAATGATTGAAGTGGTGAAGATGGATTACATCAACACAGCAATGGAGAGGCTGGAGAAGAACGATGTTCGATATAGATTCGTCGTCGATGTTGCCGGAAGCAAGCTTGATCTGTAGAACAACAACAAACTCCTTTAAACTAAGAATTATTATATATTTCAATCACAAAGAAATACATGTTTTATGTTTGAATATGACTCTGTTTTCTCCCTTGTCTTGTGTTGTTCACATGAAAAAGGATTACAATTTACAATTCCCCGTTTCCCTCCCTATGGCAATAAAAAAAAAAGAGTGAGTTGCTTTCTTCTTTTATTTATTTTTCCTTTAAAATGGAAGTTCGAGCTAATCTCTTGAAAGTGATAACGATGTTTTGTTTTATTTTATTTCTTAATTTCTAATATTCAACGGCAATGGAAAATTCTTTTTACAAATAATCTATACTATTTTTTATATTTAAAATTTTAGCAATAGTTTGTGTTATATTATAATTTTCTTGAAAATAGTTTATATTTTAGTAGTACCAAATGATGAGGTAAAAATGTAGCGAGTTTGGTGTCCGGTAATGTGTCCACTAGTAGTGGGTGGGGGTATCTCGTCGGTTTAGTGATAGTGAAACTTCACCTAATTCGTCCGCATAAAAATATAAAAGGATAAACTCAATTAGTGGTCACTAAACTCTTATGACGTTTTCATTATGGTCATCAATCGTTTCATTTCGATCACTAGACCGTTAAAGAGCTAACGATAGCCGACGTGGCACACCCTTAAAATTAGGCAAATCATAGATTGAGTCATTTTACTTTCTAGGGTTTTCTGAAGCAACATCAAACTTTCCACATTTTGCACTTTTAACCTCAATTTAGCGAAACTTTGCAATTTGGTCTTTATTTCACTAGAATTCACATTTTAATAATTAAATCCTAAATTTCATTAAAGTTTGCAAAAAAAAGTTTAAGAGCTTAATTGATTTTTTTGTAAAAGTTTAAAAGCTTATTGAACCTTTAAACCTAAAAATAAAACAACGCTACTGTTAAACTAATACATGTTACCGTGAATGTTACCGGCAACAAGAGCAAGCTTCAATAAAAAAGAGGCTTAAAAGTCAAATAGGTGCCCAAACTAAACTAGTGGCTCACATTTAGTGTTAAACTATTTTTTACTCTAAATAGATGCTTAAAGTTTTATTTTGGTCATTTTATGTGTCTAACTATTAAAAAAACGTTAGCCAATTAAAATGTTACACGTAACATGTTTTAATTTTAAATTTCTTTTACTTAATGTTTAAATAAAATTTAAAATTTTTAAAAAAATTAACAGTTTTAAATTTTTACAAAATAGTCTCAAATCCCTAACCCAAAATTCTCAAATTACCATCGTTGACTGCCTCGTCGGAGACCACCACTACCGTCGCCGAAAGCCACTACTACTGCCACCGAACCACCACGACTATTTCTCCAATCACCCATCACTGGTAACAGACAAAAGGTGTGCCAACTAATTTCCTTCTCGCAACTTGGCTTCCTTCGACGTTAGGAAGCTTATCGGCACAACTTGGCTTCCTTCGATGTTAGGAAGCTTATCGGCACACCTACTGTCAATTACCGACAATAGGTGATTGGGGGAATGGTCGTGATGGTCCGAAAACAGATATGGTGGGAAACAACATGGCCATCGAAAGAATCAATTGGAGAGATTCATGATTATGAATTTGAGGGTAATTTTGGAAAATTTAGGATTTTTTTTAAATTAAGTTAAAATAAATTAAATAAAAATTATTTTTAAAAAATAATAATTAATGGTTAAGCACCTAAAATACCAAAATAAAACTTTAAACACTTATTTAAACTAAAATGACCAAAACTGTGTCACGTATTTGGCTATTAAGCCATAAAAAATAATAATCATCACTACTTTTAAACTAATCAAAGACCATGTTGCACATATACAGCGCATCACCAGTAGTGGGAAAACCTGCCTAAATTAGGCAAAGCCAACCGATGCCGTCAAACTCATATCCATTAGCACGGAAGCAAGAAATCGTTTCACATCTCATCAAAAATTGGCACAATGCACCGAACGGTAAAGTTATCATATAAATACAGCGCACAAGTATTATAAAAAAAAAATCCCACACAAACTATGAATTTTCAGATAGAACACTATATATTAATAGGAAACAAAGGGTCAAAATCATTACATTTCAAATAGCTCCATTTGATTAATCATCTTGAACACTGAAAAATCATTTTTCTGACCTAATTCATTTGGTTCCGATTTCTGCTCCTGATGGTAAGAAAAAACAATTAAGAAAGACTACAAAGGCTTCTTTAGGTGGAGGTTACCTTTTTTTATCTTTTTCCGCATTTTCTCCTTTTACATGTATGCAAATCATCAAAAGCCTCCCAACATTGATGCCGTCTCCAAACCAGTCACCGATCTCACATTCCGCACATCATACCCTTTGACTAAAATACATATTCATAAAATATCTCGACGGATTGAAGCCACTTAAAATCACTGCACAACAGAAGTTTGTTTTCAGCTTAGCTATGACCCCCATGCCAAAAAGCAGAATTAGATATAAAGTAAAAACACTTACAGATAGGCGATAAAACGATTATGACACCAATTGGGTAGAGGAAAAAGGTAGTTCTCTCCAGAAAGGGAAGTACTGCGGTACAATAGATACGTAGTTCCCAAAGGTAATAATAATTAGCCACTTCGTCAAGAAGTTCCATAGCCAGAAAAAGAAAAATGGTAGGCTAGTCACCAGGAGAATAAAAGAAAAAGGCCATGCAAATAAGCTTACCATCATAACCTAAAAAGTTGAGGTAGTGATAGTAAGAAGCTGCCACCATGAAAAGCAGATTCGACAGAAGTTCAGGGATGAAACCATGGGCTACCAGAAGCGGTGACAGAAAATAATGAATTACTGCCGAAACAACAATGTTAGTCACATCTAGATCGTTTTAAATTGGAATTTACAAAGAAAAGTGACAAACAGGCATTAACCACAAAATTACCATGAAGCATAATAAACATTGGGAAGAAAGAATTGCAGTGCACATCAAATGCGTACAACCTTCAAACAAAGGAAAGCTACAGTCAGCACCACACAATTATTTTAGATACTAATATTCACAAGCTACTCTGCTGCTTGAGGAAAACATAAAGCATTGATGATCTGGATCGGTCAATTAACAATTAACCCAGTATAAAAAGCTCACACAGAAAGAGATTAAATTTCTTGAAAGATAGTAAAATGTCTCTAGACTTGCCATTCAACCCGTTGTTCCACAACATGACTATTTGGAGCCTCTTCCCGAAGGTAAGCATTTGTCAAGAACCTGCATGGAGTCGGAGAATGCAATTCATCATCAAACAAGTACAGCTGTGCCAGCCATGGTAGCATGAAATTAGTAATACATATAGATCATCTTCTATCTCATTAAAGTAAATAATAAAGCTACGGAAACAACTCAGCACAGTACTCCAGTTTTTTCAACCAGTTCAGGATGTTTCACTACTAAAGCATAAACTTTCATTTGCTTGAAGATGGTAGTGTCAAGGGTACCTTTTATCCGCTTTGTTAGAACAGATACTTAGGGTCCGTTTGGTTTTAGAAAATATTTTCTATTTTTTGTTTTCAAAAAATAATTCAGTTTTCTAAAAATTAGAAAACATGCTTGGTTAATAGGGATGAGAAGTTGTTTTCAAAAATGACAATAGTGAAAATGTGTTTGGTATCTAGCTTTTCAAAATAGAAATGAAAAGTAATTATTAAATAATTAAAATAAAATATAAGTTAGAAATATATTATTATAATAATATTAAATAAAATATGAGTAAATAAATCAAAGTTTAAAAAAATGACATTAGAAGGATTCAAACCCGGGTTAAAATGAAGTTAAAATTAAAAAAACTTGTTTTCATATTTTCCACTTTCCTAAAACATTTTCAATGAAAACAATGAAAACATCTTTTTTTATGTTTTCAAATTTCCACTTATTTTTGTTTTCATTTTCTAAAATTCATTTTCTAGTTTTACAACCAAACACGTTTTCTTCACCGTTTCCATTTTCCAAGAAAATGGAAACTGACTCCATTCTCTAGAACCAAACAGACCTTTAAAGTTCTGCTATTTTTGCATTTTTACATTTGTGGCAGAAGCTTGAAGCATCTCATACACTCATACTGTTGTATTGGAGTCATTAAAAAGTATTTCTCATTGGAACAAGGATAAGCAACAAGCCTAAAACATAAAGGCTGTAGCCTCCACATAAAATTAAATAAAATGAAGATTTTAGGCTAACAATTCCTTGGGATATCTTAAGCAGTCAGAGTAATTCTAAGTAAAATGTAATGACAAGCTCGATCTCACTCCTATGGTAAGACTAATGTAAGACAACAAACCGCTACAGCCTGTTCCACAACATAACTGCATTCCTGTTATAAAAACAGTGAAACAGTTATAGCATTCTGCTGCAGCCTCAGACCTGATTAAAAAGAATCGACAACCATAGCAAAGAACAGATATACGCTTATTTCCAAAAGCAGCTGAGCCATCGTAAAGAATTACAGTCACTAGCTTAACTTATTCAGCTTTCCAATATATATTATCATCATATATGCTACATGTCAATTTTGAGCTAACGATTAAGATATTGGTTTTAGGAGATAACAAATATTGTCGTTATATATGCTACACTTATTCAGCTTTCCAATATATATTATCATCATATATGCTACATGTCAATTTTGAGCTAACGATTAAGATATTGGTTTTAGGAGATAACGAATATTGTCGGTATATATGCTACACACCAATTTGGAGATAAACAGTAAAGATATTTTTTAAAAGATACTAACTCCAGCTTGAAAAGAAATAGATACTGCCTCTTACCAACAACATGTAGCCAGAATTATTCCAGTTAGTAAAAAATGGAAAAGCAACACTGAAATAACTACAAAAACAGCATGTGCAGCACTGTGATCATACCTGCATTAGAGAGAAGACAGCAAAATATTGCAATGGCTATGTCAACAAAATATCCAGCAGCTCAGGAGAGAAGGCAAAAGTAAAAGTAAATAATGCCATTAGCATTCTTATAGAATCCAAATATGTTACTGCATTACTGGGGTCATCATATTACTCTACTTGGAAGAACTTAGCACCCTCATGATGCAGCCTCATGTTGCTTAAGAGTGATAAGACTACAAAATATCCAAGACGTCTATAAATTTGACATAAGAAACCTTACAACAAAGATACCATACAAATTATAAATACCATAAGCATGCCAACGTGAGATTAATAAAATTTGAATCTAAGACTAATTCCCTATAAATCTAAAAGCAAGGACCACTTTTAAAGTTTCAATGCCAGGTAAGTCATTTTCTTTATATGCAGCCATGTTTGGAAAGGAAAATAGAAACTTACGCTGCACAATAAGCTACTGTTGCAACTGCCAAAAGTAGGCTACAGATTACAACAAAAGCAGGGTCATCACGTGCCCACTGGTTCTTGGTTTCTGAACGAAAAAGACAAATAAACAATTTTTCCAGTTCATTAGATGATGGAAAGAATTTAATAACATCACACCTTTAATGTGTTAGAGGAACATGCAACTTAAAATCCCAAAAGGAAAAAAAACTATTTTGACACATTAATTTTAAAGCTATAACTACTATGGTAACTCCTTAGTGACTTATGTGTGCTTTTGATGTGTTCCTAGTTTCTTTCATAGGGTGGGGGACAAAAAGGCACAGAAAAGACACCTAGGAGCTGAAAGGCAAGCACATCCCAACTGCATTGACACTCAGTCAACCACTTGATAGAGTACAACCCAGTTGAACATATAGAATACAATTTGTTATAGGTATAGGCCAAAGGATGATGGCACTTATCACAAAATAGCACACGCAATGTTGAAAAAGATCTACACTTTTGAGAGCTCATTATCAGGATTCAGTAGTATAGGCATTACCACTTGATGGCAAGCAAGTCATTTGAAAGACAACGATATTTGAAGTCGATATATCTCTAGGAACAAAAGTAGCATGCTGTGATTGAAAACATTGCTGCAACACCTTAAGTACTGAACATGGACATAAAATAAATAAAAAAATCAATTAAAGAGAGAAGAACTTACGTTTGTGGTATTTTGTGTGCTGATAGCTGCATCCACCATAGAATATCATATGCACAATAGAACAAAATAATTAGAAAAGCACATTTCAACACTCAAAAGACTTTTCTTTCTGCCTTTACTCCAAAAGAAAAATAATAATCATGGAAGAACCAGGCAATAGCAAGTTTCCAATGCCGGATACAAAATTCAGCAATATGTCACAATACTATGATCTCTACCCAAAGAGAAAACATACTCGAAATGCAATAATACCATTTTCTGGAGAAAAAATGAATAAATGGCAAATGTTAAAAATTTGTTTGAGATAAAGAGGATTAATAGCTCAAATTTCATCTCAAGGCTCTCTAAAAATATATGTAGTGGAAACAATGAGAATTAAAATATCAGGCAGCAGAAACTGAGTGTCAATACAGGTACTTTTGTTCTATTCCTGGCATCATATGAATTTAGCAACCAGTAACCGGATGATGATGATATGGGACGATAGAAGAATAAGTTGAATTATGATAAGGGTCCAGTCAATACTTACACGACCTTTGGTGCAGTACATAGGTGAAGCATTTGCCAGAATGTATATTCAATATCCATTTGTTGCCACTACACAAACCAACAAAGAAGCACAATCAGATAAAGCAAACCATATACTGCAAGATGATTTTGTAGAAATGTAATGATAATACCACAATACATTCCGAGCAAAGTTAATTGCATATTTTGTTTAGTTGGAATTCAAGTTTTAGCATAATATTTCAAATATAAGTACTTGAAAGTTTCCACATTATATGATTGAACCAATGGAAAATTAACAGCTTACACACAGCTATATATGAGGCATACATTCAAATCTATGTGATATAAATAACAAATACATCCGAAAAAGGAGAAGAGATTATATTAGACATAAAATCAGTTACAGGATTAAACTGCTCATAACGTAATAAAACAAAACATTGAGTGCACAAATTTAACTTGACAAAGACATACATCAAAGTCGAATTGTTCATTTTATTAGAAAATTACCACTTAATTAGTAGGAATTCAATTTGAAATGGTACAGGCTATTACTACTTTTGACCTATTTCCCGGAAGAAACTCATTTAAATGGATCCAAAGGCTTGTTACACAAAAATCACCTAATCATCTTCTCATATTTCTCCCGTATTGAGATTTGAATATAATTATGGATCTAACATTAATCTCTTATCTTTTATCATTTCCATACCTCAACTCTACTCCCTGATTCCAGACACTACCGACACTAAATCTTAAAATCGGAATAATTAAAATAATAAATCATTATTATTAGACGGTAAATCTGTGAATCACATTCAATCAAGAGCAAGAGAAAAGAGACAACATCAACTGAAAAAAAAAAACGGGAAAAGGAAGCAATGATTCCTAATTGCATCAAGATTCGAACATTTGGCTAGAATTTAGATGAAAATGAAGATCAGATCCGGCGAGAGAGAGATAGAACCTTGACAATTCGACGGAGGTACTGAGGAAACATGGAGTTGGGTCGAGATGTGGAGGGCGACGAACGCGTTTTGCTCACCGTTGGTAACATCTTCCCCTTTAATTCTTCTTCTTGTTATTGTTGTTCAAATGGTTGCTTCTTAAAGATCTGGCGGGATCTCTTCCTCGTTTTCCCTTTTACAGCTCTGAGTCTCTCGATCGATCTCAGTTGAGATGAGAATACGAAGCGTAAAAACGACGAGTCTATTTCTCTCGCTCCCTCTCTCGCCTCTCGCTCTGACTAGGCACCTGCCTGCCTTAACATGGACTCTTTTCAAATATGGGCTTCCAACTCAACCAAACCCATTTTCTTTTCCTTGTGGGTTCGACAATTCAAGCACGTCCAATATGTTATGTGTATATATGTTATACGGTTATGTTTACGTTAGGGTAAACTACGACGGGTATCACCTATATAAGTGACTCGTTTTTTCTATCAATTTTTAAATTGGTTTAATTGTACCATTAAATTTTAGTTTTTGATCTATTTATATTATTTTGTTGTTAATTTTTTAACAGGGTGATGACATGGCATACGATTGATGACGTAGAGATCAAACCAAAATGACGTTACGGTGCTGAAGTGGCAATTAACGATGATGATGTAGCAGTCAATTGTGCTAACGTGACAGTTAACTATGCTAACATGATAGAGGAGCTGAATTGATTTTTTAAATCGAATTTGAGGGCATAATTGAATTTTTTGCCGAGTTCAGGGGTAAAATTCATTTTAATTGAAAGTTTGATAACTTACTTAATATTTAAGCTAAAAAATAATAAATTACTAGAAATTTAAAAAAAATAATATTTAAATACTTATAAAATATTAAAAAAATAAAAATATATAATGAATTTGAAAAATTAAGTAAAATAATATAAGATAAAAAATATGAAAAACTTATAAATATAAAAAGTCAAAATTTTAAAATATTTATAAGTTTCTGGCTATGCTAAGCCTACTAATATTTCTTAAGCATATTTTTCATGGAATCATTCTTGTATTAAAGTAGAAAAAAAAACAAAAATTTTCCTTCGTTTTCCTACATCAAATATTAATGAGCATCAATTTGATATAGTTAACGAATGGTAATACCCAGACCGACAAAGTTAAAGACTTTTTCGATAAAAGTTTTCGATTTTTAATACTTTATAAATAATTTTTATATTTATATTTATATTTATATTTTATCATTTTTAATCTCAAATACATTTTAATTTTTTGATATTGGTTTTTATTTTCAACATTTTTTAAATATTTTATTTATTTTTATTAACTCTATGAATTTTTTTAAATTGAATAATATTTTAATTTTTTAGAGTTCTTACTTTGCTTATTTTAAAATTATCAAGAATCCAAAGGATATTTACGTTAATTTGTTAATCGATTTTTTATATATTTCATCTGTAAAAGTACAGCTTGAAAAATCAAATTATTTATCTAATTTTATTCAAAAAAAACTAAAGAAATCGATTAAACTAACTTAAAAATTTAAACAAATTATTTATCTATTTTTAAAATTCTAATAATTTCTTAAATTCTTATTTTTTTAGTTTAAATATTAAATAAGTTATCAAACTTTCAATTAAAATGAATTATGCCCCTGAACTTGGCAAAAAAATCAATTATGCCCTCAAAATAATTTCTTAAATTCTTAATTTTTAGCTTAAATATTAAATAAGTTATCAAACTTTCAATTAAAATGGATTATGCCCCTGAACTCAACAAAAAATTCAATTATACCCTCGAATTCGGTTTAAAAAATCAATTCAACGCTTCTGTCACGTCAGCATCGTGGACCGCCACGCCAGCACAGTTGACTGCCACGTCAACACCGTAACGGTCAACGTTAGTCAAGGGGCTAATTTACTGCAATGTGCGAACTAAAAGACCTAATTGAACGTGTTTTTGTGCGAAGAGTAATATTACTAATTTAAATCGAACTCGAGAGCAAAATAAGCCTTTAGCCTTTTGTTTAAATATCATATTCTTGTGTATGAATATGAAACCATTAGATATGATGAACTTTATATGAATTAAATTGTAACACCCTAGATCGGTTTGATAACCCGATCCGCTTCGAGATGTCAAGTTCGAGTTACAAGAGCAACAGACAAGTTCGAAATACAATTAAATTAGAATCTTTCCAAATAAACTAAAAACATAAAATCAAATTAATTTTGAGTTTGATAATTAACATGTCACTTTTTTTTCTCTAAAGTTACAAATATGTCAATTTAAATATTGCTACAATTACAATAAAATCTCTATAAATTAATATCCTTGGGACCATGAAATTTTATTAATTTAGAGAGATATTAATATATTGATAAATTAATAATTTATTAATTAAAAAATTCACAATTCAGTAAATATAACTTTGATAAAGATATTGTGTGTAAATAAATTGTAAATTGTACATAATATTCCAATTAATTAAAAATAAGTAGGTTCATGTATATGTTATTAAATATATTATGTATCAAATTATTTATATCTAACTAGACTAATGCATGTACTTAATAATTCATTGTTTCAATTTAATATTGTATTCATGAATTTACGAATTCATTGAAACTAATTGAATATTTTCATATATCTATTAAGTTCATTGTAATTAATCAAATAATAAGTTAAAAACTATGTACTGATTTAATGTAACTAATTATTGTAATTAAGTTCAAAGTTTAGAGAAAACTGTGGCTAATATTGTTGAAAGTTCTACTAATGATGAAGTTGAAAATGATTCAACACCACTTGAACTAGTCACGCGAAAGGAAGCATTGAATGCGGTAACAACTCTTCACAACTTGTTATTGCAGTTGAAGACCTCAACGCCGGAACTTGTGGGTGCAATTAAAAAAATTAGAGATGAAATTGAATTAGATTTGAATTTTAAAAAGAAACATATTACAATAGATTCATATTTTAGCAAGTTACCAAAGTAGTAATTGTAATATTTATGAATTATTAATTTATAATTTTGATGAGACCTTTATATTTATAAAGGGGATCTCCAAAAAATTATTATATTATTATCTTATCGAATTTGATGATTTTTTACATTGGCCCAAGTCGGGACCGGAGAAATTTATTATTTAATAGAGTTTATTAATTTAAAGAATATTAATTTATAGAGGTTTTATTGTATTACCCATTCGTTACAATTGAAATGGAGGTCTAATGTGGTCTAGCATAATAATATTTTTAGTACCTAAAACTTATATATTCTATTAATTTGTCATAACTCGAAACTATTCAATAACTTTAACCTCATATTTTAAAATTTCATCAAGTTAGTCTTTTTTGCGATATTGTCAAAGCAAGTGGGCCCATCATACCAAAGCTGTAGTTGGATAACGACTAAAACAACCATAAGTTGCTATTAAATTATTATTATACCAAGAAAGTACTATAACATTTGTGGAGAATAACATGCAATTTAAGAGAGAACAAAGGTTAAAATGACGAGTTCTTAAATATAAAGGGTTAAATTTATTAATTATTTCAAATTATAATCAAATCAATAAACTATATAAGTATTAGAAACCAAAACTATTATTATATCAGGCTACGTCATTATTCTCGTCTAATATTTAACAATCAACGACTTATTTGTAACAACATTTTTAATTGACATGTTTGTAACTTTTAGATAGATAATG
Organism: Hibiscus trionum; assembly: GCA_030270665.1. NCBI lineage: Eukaryota > Viridiplantae > Streptophyta > Magnoliopsida > Malvales > Malvaceae > Hibiscus > Hibiscus trionum. Next base: position 8,144,707 of record BSYR01000016.1, read on the forward strand.
ACATATTTATTATTAAAGTTATAATTAAATGATTTGAAAGAAATTATTAGATGAACTCGGCTTATCACGTCAACTATGGTTCATCCAATAAACAATAACATTCACTCATTTCAATGTAATTTTCAAGTAATTACCCACTCAGGAAAGAGACAAAGATTCACCTTGAAAAATAACGAGAAACCATTAATGATGTAGTGAGTCAGATCCATCTGATAAATTTTCATGATTTGGAGTGCAGTTTACCCTAATCTAACCTTTTAAAAAAAATAAAAAGTTATATAACATAACAATCAGGCCAAGGCAGGTGGAGAGAGCTGAGGAAATAGTAGGCCGAATGAATATAAGCCCAATGTTAGGCAAAGGCTTAAAGCCCATTTATGTTTTGCTGTTCTTCTGACTGTTCACTTTCTCCATTTTTGTTCCTCAGAATTCTGTTCTTTGTTTTCGTTTCTCCCTCTCCTTCTCCCCAGAATCAATTGCAGAAGAAACGATAAACAGCGATTGCCCCCCATGGGTGATTCCAACCTTTCACATCACACATCAGTTCATAAAGCGCTTGGTGGTGGCCGAGGTCTCCTTCTCTCTTCTTCTCCTTCTATATATATCTCCGTTTCATTTCCCGATAGATCTGTTTCACTTCCATATACGCTTCCACAGTCATTTCTATACATGGGTGTTCCCGGGTTTACATGATTCTGATTATTTTGGATCTGGGTTTAATTTTATTTATGCATTTATTGTAGTTGCCGATGTGCTGTTGTGGAGAAGATGGGGTGGTGGAGCTATGCTGCTAGTCTGGGCAACGACGATGTGGTACTTATTCGAAATAGCTGGTTATAATTTCTTATCTTTCGTGGCCAACGTTTTATTGCTCAATGTTGTTATTCTCTTCTTCTGGGCCAAATCTGCTTCACTTCTCAACAGGTTTTCTCCTCTTTTTAATCTTTCCTTTACCAACTGCTTACCCATTGCATGCTTAGGTGGAAAATACTCGTACCCAGAAAAGGGGGAAATTGCTTCTTTCTGTGTTAAGAGAACAAATATATGTGGATTTATTAGGAGGAAATGGAAGTGATTCTGCTTTAATATGCAGACCTTTGCCACCAATTCCTAATATGGAAATTTCTGAGAGAACTATTGGAATGGTTTCTGATGAGTTACACGGATGGATTAATGGTGTATTGGCGGTTGCACATGACATTACAATTGGCAGGAATTTCAAACTTTTTATCAAGGTTAAGTTTTTTTTTTTACTCTATATCACTTTATTTGATTGGTATACAACTTTATTTGTCCTTGACTGGAACGACTGGAAAATTTCAAATGTTTGTTGCTCAGGTTTCTGTTGGCTTGTGGTTTGTATCGTTCATCGGTAGTCTCATCAACTTCCTCACTCTGCTCTATATTGGTGAGTTATGCGACCCTTTTCGGTTCTATAAAACTGATGGTTCCATTGACTTCGTTCGAAAGTGTTTATTAGTCGGATGTGTTATGCAGGAGTTATTCTTATTCTATCGGTTCCGTTTGTATATGAAAAGTACCAGCATCAAATCAATGAAAAGCTTTCTGTAACGGACAGAACCATTCAAGCACAGTTCAGGAAAATTGATGAAAAAGTCTTTAGTAAGCTTCCGTTTTCCTCAAACAAGGAAAAGAAGATGCAGTAGGTATGTTTATTTCCTTCTCTCTACTTCTTGCATTGCTATTGCTATTGCTTTTTCTTCAGTTTAGATGACTATGATGCAAGCATCTTTTACAATGTTTGTGTTGCATTAATTTAGATTATGCAACTCTTTTATTATTCTTCTTTGAAAGTTGAAACCGGTTTGCTCATACAACATGGAAAGTATTTCTCCTATAACTGCACATTTTTTGACCAATGTACCTGCTCTGGAAAAGTAATGTAACAGCCAAATCGTAGAATTTGTCTTAATGATTTAGTACCCGACATTCCATCCCTCAAGCATGGCATGCTGTCTACTTTTGTTTCTTCTGGGAATGTTCTTGCTCTGTTATATTTAAGATTACAATTGTTCATGTTTTTAAGGTTTATATATTATTTAATTGGACTATTGATGATTTCGTGGAGTTCACCCTTTTGATATTCTTTTCATAGTGCCTGATCTCAGCAATTCTCTGCATGCGATATCAATCATGTTTTTCCTATGAAGCCCTATTTAAAATGCATTTATTTTACTAAATTGGTTTCTTCAATTGGATTTTGTTCTAATTAGTAAACGAATGCCTTCCATACCTCACTAGAAGTGTATAAAACAGTCTCTAATTCCTAATTGAAAGTTTTGGATTTTAGGGAATCATGTATGAAAAAGGATAAACAAAAAGATTGTAGTATATTACCTTGCAGAAATGAATCCTCGTAATTTTCTTTATATTGAAATAATAGGACATTATCCAAACATCACGAGGTATGTGCTTTTCACAGATTAAAAGCTCTTATATGTTGAATTCCCTTATTCCCATAATGTTCCTCGTTATATATGGTATTCAAGATGCGCTACTGTATTGAACCTGTGGAGTGGTCCCAGTGATAAAAGATGATGTATATCAATCAGGTGACCCGGGTTCGAGCATCATGTGTGCATGGTGTGTGTGCCTTTAAAAGGCTAAGAAAATTAAACAGATACTACCTTGTAATCACATCAGCATATTCAAACCCAAAAAAAATATTCGGCTCCGCTTGCCTCTTATTTGTTTACTATCATTCTCTCCCTCTCACTCATTCTCTCCAGGTTTTTCAGGTGGTTAAGTGTGACAAGAGACATAGGATTGGGCTTTCAAGATGTGAAGATCTTGGTTTCTTTTTGCTCGATGCCCTTAAAATACCGGTTGAGTTTCTTTAGGGAGCTGCTGGACTAACCTTGACAACTTATTATTGTTGGGAGAAGATTCAACTCTGCTTTTTCGTTCTCCCCTTTCATGTTAGTTTTCCAGCCTATGAGACCCCTATATTCTTGATATTTTAAGCCTTAGCCTGGAGTTTATACATTTGTGGTTTTATCTTTCTACATATTCGTTTGGGTTTGGGAAAATATATGCTCCAGTGACAGAGGAAAAGCTTGTCTATACATTTCTTTCTACATGAACTGTTTTATCATCCCAGTCTAATAAAGATCGTTTTACACCACGTAAATTTTTATTTTTTTTTTGGATAGGTGGACGAGTGTAAATGAATAATTGAGAATAACTCATTATTTTTTTTTATAAAATGCTTCTTAATTTCTATTGTTAATATTAGTCATCCATTTACCTTAGCTAATGGTTTAAAAATAGTGTAAAACTCAATACTTTACATGGTACAAGATGTTTTTACCTTTATATATACTTTTTTTCGTCCTACTAAATTTATTACTTTTAACTTTTAAAACTCAATTTTTTATACTTTGATCATAATATATTAAATATTTTAATTAATTAATTTTTATAAAAAAATATATTTTTTGACAATATATATATATATATATATTAAAAGTATGTGATTGATTATTTTTAAAATATTATTTTATATTTTCATCAATAATAAATTTTAAATAATAAGAATAAAGATGTAAAATTACTTACTCGGGTCAAATCAGGTTGGATCGGATTTGGGTCAATGTTAGGTTGATTTTAGCTCAGACTCGATTCGGGTTTGGGTTGTATCAGTTTTAGGTTGGGTCGAAACGGTTCAGATTCGAGTGGTTAATTTTCAAGTTAATTCGGGTTTGGATGAACTTCGGGTCAAGTTATTCTAGGTATCAGGTCAAGCTTAGGTTGTTTCACATCGTTTTGAATAAAATTCAGGTGCGGTCATACCGATTTCGGATAAAATTTACGTTGTGTGTAACACTCTGATCTCACTGGATTCAAGATGCTACATTCGGGTTACCTTTAACTCAACTCACAAAATTTTGTTTGATTTAAAATTTCAAGTTTAGTCAAAATCAACATTTAAAACAAGTCATTAAATAAAAGCTTCATAAATAGTTTTAAATCCAAAATATAAATGGAGCTCCGACCGTTCAAACACTATATTTCAAAATAAGGTAAAGATAGAATTACAAACCAATTAAAACCAGGTTCAAACACTATATTCGAAACGCTCAGAACCGTTTTGATACGGGTGGACGATTGTCAACTTTGTTGACTTTTCCCTTTTGACCGTATCGATACGGGCTAGCCCTCTATCGATACGAGTTGACTCTCTCTGACTTTGACTTCGACCCGTTTCGATACGTCATGAACCCGTATCGAAACAAAAAATTCTAGTAGCAAAATGTTTCAGAACGACCTTAGACTGATTCGATACACCCTATTTTCCTGGGTTCAATTATGCTTAACCGTATCGAAATGCCATCGCCCGTTTCGATACGGCTTAACCTGTAATAACAGGTTTTTGTTGGTTTTTATTCGATTCAACTAATCAAACAGTGTCCAAAAGCAGTGAAACTTCACACACAACATTATAACCATAAATTCTACTTGTACGTCAAATTTTAGAGCTATATGAATCTATTTACTCGATTTTTACTTTTTCGTGCCAAGCATGCATTTAAGGCCATTTCTCACTAGATGAAAGACTGGTCTTATACGTACCACTTAACCATAACATATGCATATCAAAAGAGACTTAATAGACTTATACATAGACTTTGCCACCAACTAGGAGTTTAAAAGGGTTGATATACTTTACTCAGAGCTTGATTGTGACTTGTGCAACGCTTCAACTCCTCCGATCTCGATCCAAAACTTGACTAAACCGAAATGGACGCAATAAAATGCATTAGACATACTTTGCCTAGTGAGGTAGTCATAATTACAATGGATGAACATGGTATGCCATATAACATGTTCCAATGATAATCATAATATTAATTAAGCAATAAACATGGCATGCTCCTTATTCATAATAAGAACATAGTATCATGTCATCAATAGCAATATCATGATTTCATAGCAAAACAATATCATTAACCAATAGTCCCCTTTGATCGATTCATGGTATATGGATACACGAATTCCACCTCATCGCCAAATCAATAATTGGTTAACCCGCCGACATCACTAATAAGACCAATATACAATACATTCTCCCGCCTCGCCAAATCAATATAGGTCGTAGCCTTAGGACCGTTGTCCACCCATACACTGAGCTCATGAATTCTATGGCATGTCAATTGTATCCAATACTTTAAATCCAAAGTCCAATAATCAATAGTTCAATAGTACAATATCAATAACAATAGCAATGATTCAACATGATATCCAATGACAATAATTCATAAATCGGTATTCCAATGCTTCCTCTAATAATCAATGATTCTATATGAACATGCTTCAATGATTTCAATGACTACAATAACAATGTTACGGATGATAATTCGATGCTATACTCACCAAAACTTACCAATTACAATAATGCTTCATACAAATCCCTTAAAATCAATGATTAATAAATCAATAAACAATTATTCGAGATGGCACCTAGCCACTCTCGAAACTCTGACTACACTCATCTTGACAATTCGAAGCTCCTTAGGCTCTCGGATGGCGATACCCTTATTCCTAGCTTTCGATGGAGACGATGGATTAATCTTTTCCACTTCTTGAACTAGGAAGAGCAATAAGGAATCATTAGAATCAATATGACAACATCGATACTTGAATAGCCATTAGCTATAGACAAAGCTTATCTTAAAGCTTGAAATTGGTCATTTAATGATAAAAAGAATCAATGATTGACTTGAGGCTTCCACTTACCCGATCGATAGCTATAAATTGATGTTCTTAAATCAAGGAAAGCCTAAGCTTAAGGTTAAAAAATAAAGAGGTGTGTGCTTGAGCTTGATGGAGAAGATGACAATAGAGGTGTGAGCTTATTCTTTTGAACCAAAAGATGAGTTTTTGGTCTCGATCAAACAATACAAAGATTAAATCTTTGTTTTTATTCATATTAAAGGAACTAAAGTCTTTAATCATTTCCTACCTTTCAAAAGACCAATAAAAAGCTTTCCATCAACCAAAGGTAAGCTTATAATATTATTTTATATCTTTTCTCTATCATATCAATAAAGGATAACTATAAATCATCTTCTAGATTGCTTTCACGTGAGAAGGGCAGCAACCAAGCTGGTGAGTCATCACCTCATCATTTCCTTTCAATTAAACCTTCAAACAGATTCGAAACAGGGAATTCGTTTCGAAACGAGTGGAATCGTATCGAAACGGTCAAGAAAAAGTCCAAAAGTTAGTTAATATCGTTGGAAACGTATCAGAACGCCTATAAACGTTTCGAAACGTCTTACTTAGGCCATTTCGGTACGAGTCTGACTGTATCGGAACGCCTAGCTCAAAAACATCATTTTATGCTTTCAAAAGTAATCCAAAATAAAGGTTTAGACTCACTAAGGTCTTTATCAATGAAAGAGATCATAAGTCTTAATGTAAATGCAATGCTTAAGCTTTTTCTATGTAGGATTTTAGATCGTCGGAACCTAATTCCGACTAGACCGGTCTTCGAGGTGTTACATGGTTGCTCCAGAAGTGCGGATGATAAGTGTATGTTTGGAGGAAGGTGGATGCTTTGGAAGCGTGGAAAGAATGCTTGTCCGGAGAATGCTGTAATTTTTAAGGAAGACGATTGCTCCAGAAGTGCGGAGGCTATAATACACAAGAGAAGTCGTCAAATATCTTTAACAATTTTTAAACTTGTAGTGCTTTTGTGGAGACCAAAGGAGGAGGTACTTCATAGACACTTAAAGTGTGCCTCGACGCGCTTTGGGAATGTTGATTGTAGATACCAGGTGTACCTTCTTCTCGCACCTGAAGAAGTTTGAATCTACTTAAAGAGCTTAAAGCTTTTGTCTCGTCGTTACTAGTTGGAAAGACCAGGCGCACCCGGCGAATTAAGCGATGAATCGGTCATCCTGGACGACTGTTTTGTGGAAGCATCTCGACTGATTCTTTTAGTCAGAAAGTTCTCAACGTTCACCGCACAAATTGTTGATGTCGATTTTGGGTGACACTAGACAAAGAGGTGGAGACGAATGTCGAATAAAGGTTTGGGGACGGAGCTTTGTAGTTCACCCATCGTGGGACGGGCAGAGAGCCACAGTAGACAGTGGTTGACTGTAGAATCAGGCGGTTCACCCCTGATTGAATTGGGAGCGAGAGTCGCAGATAGTGTAGAAGTGGTGGTCAGAGTCATGTAAGAGAGAGAGAGAGAGAGTGTGTGATAAATGTAGAATAGTTTTAGAGTCGTCCCAATTGTCTTCGGTCTTGGAGGTATTTATATCCCTTGGAGTTGTAGATGAAATGATGTTTGACGAGACCGTGCCAAGCTCTGGGCTCCGTGATGCGGGGGCGTAATGCAGAGACGAATGGGGCATTATCTTTCTCGGAGGCGTTTAGACAAATGTACAACAATTCCCAAATCAAAAACGATTGAAATGATTTTTTATAAGAAAGCTTTTCTCCATATTGAGATGATTTTTTATAATACTCGTTAAGGGTGATACGTTGAATGTGGTGTCCAAATTGTTGTTTGTATCCGGTGATCTTTCTACAGTAGGCTTTTTTGTAGGAGGTGTGTTTAATCCTTCATTGAAATCTAGATTTTTTGATACAATATGTACGACGAGAAAATTAATCGAACTGTTCATAATTTTATGCATTCATCTTTAAATTATGTGTCTCCCACTTAATTTTATGCTAATTGTTCTTATTTATCGAACGCTGTTCTTCATAATGTTATTTACTGCTAAGGTATAATATTATCTTTTTATCTAAAAAATAAAAAGCGTATATCCTTTTCGGTGTCTCTTTCTAGCCCTAAAATTAAAAAAAAATTAAGGCATTCTCTTAAATTTTAAATAAACTTTAAATTTTAAAAAAATACGTCATACCTTCCATTCCTTAAACACCGATTATAAACTCTAATTCTAAACTTTAATCTTAAATTATAAACATAAATATGGATGCCTCAAAGAGTAGAAAATTTCTGTTTTTTCTATAAAAAAAAACCCTTTTCAATCATCCGCGTGTGGGACAAGCTGCACTTTGACATGTACAACACAATGCACAATGCACAATGCACAATGCACATGGTTTAAGATTTAGAATTTAGAGTAGGAGTTTTAGGGTTTAGAATTTGATTTTTTTTAGTGTTGGTTCATAAAAATGAAAAAAAAGTAGAGGACGTTTGTATGTATTCCCATAAAATAATTGGGGTAAACTACATAAATAATCATCGTACTTTTAGGGTGTTTTTATTTTTATCATTGAACTTTTAAAATTTGCAATAAAATTATTAAACTTTTAATTTATTTTTATTAACGTCACCCTCGATAATGTTAAAGTGGCAGTTAATTTTCCTTCTTCCTTTTTCTGTTTTTTTTTTCTCCTTGACTAAACTTTTAAAAATTAAAGACATTTGATGTTAAAAAATCTTTCATTGCTGAGTATGTTATTTTTCACGTATTGATTGCAAATATAAGAAGATTTATCCATGGAGAAAAGTTCAGTCAATGAGGGAAAAAGGAAGAAGAAAAATTAACTGCCACGCCAGCGTTCTCTAACGGCAGTTAACGGGAATGACTTTAATGAATGTAAATTAAAAGTTCATTGACTATATTACAAATTTTAAAAGTATAGTGGTCAAAATAAAAATATTTTAAAAGTTCAGTGACTATTTATATAATTTACCCAAATAATTAAATTGCGAGTTTTGTTTTATACGACAGGGATCTTGCATTGATTTTGGTATGCGGCAAAAATAATCTTTTTCACGTGCACGTCATAATTTCCTACCTGCTTTTCTGTAAAAAGGTACGCCATTTCTTTTAAATATTTAATTATTTTAAGTAAAAAAAAACAATGTTTAAATTGTTCTTTCATATCACCGACTTCCAAACAAATAAAAATAGAACTAAATTACCATATTAAAATAAAATTAGACTCGATACTTTTTGGAATGCTTTTGAAAAAAAATGTTATTAAAAACTGTATTTGAACAATTAGATTTAAAATCATAGTGTTTAATGTTATTATTAAAAAAGTATTTTGAAAAATAATAATATTCATTTTAGATATGATATTATAAAATTAAGAAAAATATAAGTAATGTTCAAATTCATTAATATTATTATATATTAAATAAATCAATTTAAATTTATAACAAAAATATATCAACCTATGACAACTCATTAGTAATATTTTGATATATAAAAATATAAGTTTTTAAATAATTAATATAAATTGTTGGCTTAGATAAAAAAAATTAGCCTCCAAACTATTCATTTTACACCAGTGTAACATGTATAAATATTTCTAAGTAATTATTATGTCTTGGACTATAATTCATTCTTACACTACATTTGATCATAACAAGTTATTAATATTTATTTACATTAGTTAAATTAATTCATTTTAATTTAAGCCTAAATTGTTTGTAAATTTTATTTTAAATATATAAACTATATTTTATATATTGAAACTATATGTGAACATAACCGCTACATATTCGTAATAAATTACAAATAAAACAACTGCATATTTCAACATAAATATTATAAAAATATATTATTTTATACTCAATAAAAATATTTAGGTGATTGTAAGGCTCTGTCAACTTATGTCTAACAATTAATATGAACATTAATGAATGAAAAATAACTAATGTATAATTATGCATGTATAGACAATAAAACCATGTAGAGTTAAATAATTGAGGGTAAAAAGGTAATTTCAATAAAATATAAAAAATAAATTTGTCCATAAAACATGTCCCTTTATATTTTAAAATTGTCACACTTAAATTGTTTATTTTAAAAATCTGTAATTCCTAAAAGTCACATTTTCTGTTCTACCCTCTTTTTAGTTTTCAACAAAACAAACATTAACTTTTTTAAGGATGAAATTTTCATTTTAATTATTTTACAACACATCTCTTATACAAATTTTTCTTCATGAATCTACCCTTTTCGGGTGAGTCTAATGTGTGGCATGTCTAAGGTGCGGCTAAAAGACGATAAATTTCAAAACTTGTCCTCGAACTGAAAATGTTAGACTCTTGATAACATTTTTGTTGGTTTTTTGAGTTTTTTGCAAGTATCTATAAGGATGTTAAAAAATACCCGACCCGACCTGACTACCCGACTTCCTGAACATAAATAACCGGGTATTTACCTGAATTTTTTTTACTCGGATCGAGCATCTGACCGCTAAAAAATATATTTTCCCGGGTCAGGCCCGTGCCACAAAATTAGTCTTAATCGGGTACCCGACTCCCTAATTTTTTATTTTTTTATATTTTAAATATAATTATTATTTAAACAAAATACTCTTATATTCGCCATATTCTCAGATCATACAACCTAATTATGCATGTACTTTCTAAGAATTGTGAAATTTATATTCTAAACTTGTTTGGGTTTGATACTTTAGATCTTAAACTCTACGATGAGATTATACAATTCGAACATTTATTAGTTATGAGTTTTTTTAATAAAATTAAATAATTTAAAAAAGGCAAAAACACGGGTACTTGTTTACCAAATTTTCGGGTACTCGGTTAAAGCGGGCCGGGACACGGGTCGGATAATCTAGTACCCCGGGAAATGAACACCCCTAAGTATCGATACTTATTTTGTAAGTTTCGATACTTGGTCTAAAACTGAATATATATATATATATGTATATATATATATATAACTAAGTATAGATACTTACAAAAAAACAAAATAAAAAAATAACTGGAAATATTATCAAGAAGTCTAACATTTTTAGTTAAGGATAAATTTTAAAACTTAGGCAATTTTAGGTGAATAATCCTTTTTTAATTATTATTTGGGAAAATGGCTCCCAAAAAATATTATTTGGCAAAATGACCCCCAAACTTGCCACGTCGGTGGACATCACGTTGTGTAGGACGCGAGGTAGGAAATCGCGTTCTACACAACGCGATTTCCGTCTACGTGGCCTTGTTGTTTGTGTTAACGGTTTTACAGTAGTCCACGAGAATTTGAAACGGCGGCTGAATATATCGCACAGACCTCGCGTTCTGCAAGACGCGAGTTCTGTGCAATTCTGGGCTGAAGAACAAGGGAAAACAAGTATGGGTAGGCCTGTTCGAGCCCAATTTCGAGCGTGTAAATCGTATATTTTTAGCGATCATCGAGTTTGGGGTCGTAGTACTGGAAATTGTCTATCGTATGATACCAACATTGTTAATTTCCGTCCATTCTACAATAGTTTAAAATGGCTTCGAAAACCCTATGCTATCATCATTTTTTGAATGAAGTTGCATTTCAACAAATGTCGATAGGCATGTTCGAGCAGAATTTCATACGTAGAAATTTTAAATTTTTAGGTAACATCGAGTTTGGGGTTGTAGTACTGGAAATTCTCTATCGTATGACACTGACACGGTCAATTTTCGTCCATTGTACACTGACTTAAAGTTGCTTCGAAAACACTATCATAACATATTTTTTTGAATGATTGAAAATATAAGATGACGTACTATATAAATCGAAGTAGACTGACTTTATTTATTCGATTGTCATGGGCGAACTCGCATATACAAATTAAAAATAATTAATTAAGACGAGGGGCTGAGCGATTTGGACACTTAGGAGCTGTGTGTCCAAGATTTCTACATACAGTACAATGCTTCTTTTGTCCGGTTTTTTCTCGATGTTCGACCATATCCTCGGCACAGTATATTCTTGTAGAACGTGGACGTCCTTTGGCTCGTATTAGTGCTGGATCTGGACGTATGATCGGTTCAGTGTCCACAACATTCGGATCAACCTCATTTCCGATTGGAGGAAACTCTTTTTCGTAAACCTTAAACACCGTTTCGAGTAAGTATACCGGATCAACCAGATGCATGTATTGTATCCGTTGGTTAGTGCAAGCAGCAATGGTGTGTGCACACGGGTATTTGAATGTTTGGAAAATTCCGCACTCGCAGGTTCTATCCCTCAGGTTTACCACGTAAGCGTTGTGCTGAATGCCTTCCAACTGCCTGGAAAATTCTGCAACACAAAACATGTGTCCTTCTCGCGAGAAGAGAGTTGCTTGCATCTGTCTTGATTGGCCCAATTGAGTATGCAATTTTGTGCGGAAATCCGGATGGACTTTGTGTCCACCTGCCATGTACTCAGTTGCTTGCCTTCCCAAGGTTGCAAAAAGGGTAGCCAAACGATAATAGGTCGCTTTGACAATGGAAGTGATAGGCAACTGCCGCACTCCCTTCAGTGATGAGTTCACTGCCTCAGCCAAGTTCGTTTTCATGTGACCATAACGTTTACCCTCGTCATACGATCGAAGCCATTTTTCCTTTGGGATTTTTTCAAGGTATTCTGCGCCTTTTTTGTTTCTCGCTCTCAGTTCCTCGAGCAGGTCAACCACCTCTTGTTTGTAGTGCGAGTTGCCTACGGGATGACAGTTGAATAGTTATGGGCGAAAAACACATGCAAAAAGGTCGTAAATCAAAGGGAGTAAGAAATAATATAGTAAATGAAAAAGACATAAAGGACGTACCCATATCGAGCACCATTTGACGTTCATCACGGTTCTTGTATTGCAGCAGGTAGTTTGCGGCTATGTGTCGCAAGCAAAAACGGTGGTGAATGTATGGAGGCTTCCAATAGTTACCCAAATTTTCTATCGCCCACAACAGCGCTGTGCCTCTGTCAGAAATAACACATACCCCTTCATCCCTTCTTCGTATTACAGGATCAATGACATATTTTCATAGGTTCTGAAGGAAGAACTTCCAAGACTCCAAATCCTCATTCGGGACGATTGCGAATGCAACAGGAACGCATTTGCGATTGTCGTCCTGTGCTATAGCTAGAAGTAGGGTCTGTGTATATCTTCTGTACAACCATGTGCCGTTGATTTGGACCATCGGTTTGCAGTGCTTGAATGCGTTGATGCACTGGGGGAAAGTCGAAAATAACCGGTGGAATTGAGAAACACCTCAGACGACACGATCATTTTCGTATGCCAGAACCGTATCAAGTTTGACAACCATTCTGGGGATGTGTTTCTGCAGGAGATTAAACCACGGGCGCAACTCTTTGTAAGATTCCTCCCATCGGCCATACATTTCCTCTTTGGCCCGCTTCCTTGTATACCATGCTTTGGAATATTGAGGACGGTAGTCGGTGACAGCTAGAGCTGCAGCCTGACATGTGGGGACCGACACAGTGGGATTTGTTTTCACCAGTGCCGAAAAGATGTCTGCGAGGAACTTTACATCCAGGTTCTTGTGATCCTGGTTGAGGCTAGGAACGGTGCATGTATGGGGCCCCTCAAGTTTTGTTATTGTCCAACGGTCGCCTGCCCTCTTCAACTGTGATATACGGATTTTCCATTTACAGCCTTGATTTTTTTGGACGCAATAAGCCTTGTAGTATCTGGATTGGGTTTTATCCACTGCCGTCTCAACATTATGACGAAGGTTGTACTGCTTAACTGCCGCCACCGCAATTTCCTTTTTCAAGAACGTCATACCAATTCTCAGTTCACCATCAGAACGGTTGACTCGACCATCTATTGTGTCGTCATGCAGAAAATCAGGGACGTCCATTGCATCCATATCAACCGTTGTGAATTGGGATGGTGGCTGGAACATAGAAATTGGTGTTGCGTCTACAGGAAAGTTGGTGGCAGTCGGCTGTTCGTCGAAATCTGGTGGTGGAACGGTATTGTCTTCTGGTAGAACTGTCAAGTCTTCTGGTTCATCATAGAATGGCCTCAGCTCGTCTCCGTCGGGCCCGGGTTCTCTAATCGGTTATTCGTCAGAAGCATCCTCCGGGAGCTAGAATATTAGAGCTTCGTCGATCACTACCCTTTGAGGCGAGGATGGGGGTCGATGAGCGGGAGACCTCTCACGAGATCGCTCACGAACCGCATTTCGAAGACCAAAATCAAGATCACCATAAGAAGAATGTGCCCCCATAGATGGTTGAACGTACTCCGTGCTAGGGACATACGTTGAGTGTCGTCCATATGAGGAATCATGGTCGTGCATAGCGTAAGAAGACGACGCTCCCTCACCTCAAAAAGAAGAATGTCTCCCTATAGATGGTTGACCGTAGTCGGTGTCAGGGACATACATTGAGTGTCGGACATATGATGCTTCATGGTCGTGCGCAACGTAAGGAGCCGACGTTCCCTCCCCCCCAAAACTATAAGGATTGTATGGATTGTACGATGCATTTGTTGGTGCATCAAATTCATCGTTGGGGGGTTGGTTCAGGTCGAACCCGATACTAGCTACGCACGACTTCCTTGGAGGAGCAGACGACGATGCACCAAACTCGTTGTCTTGGCACAGTAGGTTAAAATCACGTCGTAGACTTGCGGTCGGACTATCAACGTTGGCATTCGGATCGAAGTCGAAATTCGCCCGACCCCAGCTTGGTATTTGGATAACTGGATTAGACTCGGAGAACGATGCATACAGCTCGAGGGGCGTTCCAATTGAATAGTCGAAGTGGGTTTCCATCATCATGTCCACATCAGCATTTTCCGCAATTTGGCATACAAAGTACCTTAAAGGGGCTATAGATGTTGGCACCCGATACTTCACGTCGGACAAAAGGTGGTTATCGAAATGAGGGACTTTTGCCTCCAGTTCCTTTACCAACTTCTTGAACGATAATCTCCTCGGAAGCTTTAGCGTTACCGAATCTTTAGTGAAAAACTACGTCGAGTTCGACACCCTCGAATATCTGTCCATCGTAGTAAACTAGAGTAGTAACGCCTCGTCTGGCCATTTGAATATTTTCTAAAAGACTTCTAAATTTTTGATACTTTGAAAAAATTTAGGAATTGTTTTGGCAATTGAAACATATATTTTCGTTTTATGGTTCTGCTTCATATATAGGCAAAATTATTGCCTCTTGAAATCCCGGAGAATCTGGTTGTGTAAGGAAAATAATGGTTCCGAGAGGTAACTTTGCTTGTCCATTTCCTAAAACCGATAAGCAGACAAATAATGAACAAGTCACGAATAATGGTGCCCGGGAGGCAGTCCCCTAACTTTGGACAAGTAAGGGATAGAGTTGATGGGGAGGTAGGTTTAAGTGACCTCATGTTCTACACAACGCGATAACCAGTACCTCGCGTTCTACACAACGCGAGGTCTTATAAATATCGCGTTATGTAGAACGCGAGGTCACTTTAATTGCTTTGTCTCATATATTCCGTCAGAAGTTATAATAACCGTACTGTTTACTCATTGTCTGTTTGTGTAATTGAGAACATGTTCGAATAATTGAGACAATTGTAGTCTGGTAATGTAATTGAATACTACAAGTGCTGCATAACGTGAGGTCCTTTTATATATTTTGAGACAGAGATTACGTCAGAATTAATAAAACTCGTACTATGAACTCGATTTATGTTTGAATAACTTAGACAATTGTAGTTTAGCAATGTAATTGAATACTAGTAGTTTTACATAACGCGAGGTCCGTTGAACATTAATAAAGGATGAAATAAGACGTCATATAACATAATTAGAAGATAATTTCAGAAGTTTATGGTTAATCCGAATCATCGTAGTCAGTGGACACGTCTGAACTTAGGTTTAGTTCTTCGATCAGCTGTTGTTTTCTTTGTCTACGCCTGTACATAAAAAGTTGCAGCTCCTCCGCAGTCGCATCAACATCCGATGAAGATGGTGTGTGTTCAGTGTTCGGAGCAGGTTGTACAGGTGCAGACGTACTACCTTCGTCGGCGTTGACGTCGTCAAACTTAACATTTAAATCGATGTCTCTAGCTCCGACAGAATTGAGCCGGTCATACATGTTACGAACGTCTGTTTCGTTCGTAAGATTCATAACGTAGTGCGTTTCGTTTGCTGACGGTGTTGGGATTCGACATTCCAAGGAAGAAATTTTTTTGTGGGTGTGTTTACTAACCTCTATTGTTGTCAACTGTATTAAATCTTCTAGTGACATTTTGCCGGTGATTGTTGACTCAAAATAAGTATCGAGAAAATAAAATTTTGCCTGAAATTTTGCCATAAGGTGAGCAAAGATTGGGTGTTTAGAGAGAATTTGGAATGAGTAAATGATGGTGAAATTCGTGGGTATTTATAGGAAAGGAAAAACGCCACATAAGTAAATTTAAGTCGAATCAAAACTTTATTTCGCATTTCATATAACAAAACTTTCAACTTTCAACAAGTATTCGTTAATAAGTAAATTGAGACAACTGGATACAATATTTACAAAACAGTATATGAAAAAAATCCAGGTGGAGAAATATAATCGGTGGGTAAATGTGATCGGAGGTCCCGAGTGAAAGAAGCAGAGTGCGATAATCAGATTTCTTCTGAAATGGTAGCAGCTTTGATCCACATTAGCAAATGTCATCGGCACCGGCCGCATTTGCAAAATAGGGCTGCTTATGCAACATGGTCGATCTGAATCCGCCCTTGCTTCTAAAAGTCGTTTCGTTTCAAAACTGTACCCGAGGATCCTCTCGACGGCGGCTACAGAAGCTTCCATTGAAGGGGATGTAGCCGCCCAAAACCTCCCAAATATTGCGATATGTCGGTAAATATTATTCAATGAACCCCGCGGAACACAAATCTTTAAGTGAACTCCAACTATCATTAAGGAACAAAATTTCGGACAAAAAAATTTCAACTGCAAAAAACAGAGCATGACACGAACTCATATTCAACTGAGAAAAACTTAACTGCTTACGAAAATCCATCGCGGTGCATATATATACCAGCATCTAAATGACCTCGCGTTCTGTACAACGCGAGGTTTAAAGGACCTCGCGTCCTACAGAACGCGAGATTGCCACGTCATCATATTCACCTCCGTCTATAAATTGCAAACTCTTTGGGAGATAAGGAGCACACAAAGAAATTTTTTTCTGTATTCACGTAAGCAATTTTCGCTTGCAGCTACTAATGACAACATAACGCTTATTTGGGAAGTTTTTTTCAAACTAATTTCCTAAATATTGCGTTATGTCGTTATTTGTAGTTACTAATGAAAACATAACGCGTACTTAGGAAGTTTTTTTCGATTATTATTGTTATTATTATTATTATTACTATGATTATTATTATTATTATTATTAATATTAATATTAATATTATTATTATTATTATTATTATTATTAGTATGATTATTATTAGTATGATTAATATGCATATTATTATCTATTATTATTATTATAATTATTAGTATGATTATTATTTTTATTATTGTTATTATTATTAATAATATTATTATTATAATTATAATTATTAGTATGATTATTATTATTATTATTATTATAATTATTATTATTTCTATTATTATTATTAATATTAAAATTATTATATTATTAAATGACTTTCCCGCCTGGGAAGTTTTCCTTTAAAAAACCCCACGACCTCGTGTTCACTTCTGACCGTTCAGTTCACGCGTCTGTTCCGTGACGCGCCTTTTCAATGAACCTCGCGTTCTATAGGACGCAAGGTATATGAATATCGCGTTCTATAGAACGCGAGGTTCATTAGCATCGCATCCCAACAGGCACGATGTCTTCTATAAATTGGAGGCCCTGCCCCCAGAGGCGGATGGTAATGGGGGCCAGTGGGAGCCCTGGCCCCCCAAACTTTTGAAATTTTATTATTTTGTCTTTAATATTTTGAAAATTTTCAATTTGGCCCCTTCAAAAATTTAAAATATTTTTATTAATATTTTTAATTAAGTACCCTCCTTAAAATTCTAAAAATTTCTCTTAAAAGTATTATTTTTTTTGAAAATTTTAGTCGACTCTAAATTTTTTTTAAAAAAATAAATTAAACCCATCAATTTTTTTAAATTTTTTAATTTAAACATTCAAATATTTTAAAAATTTTAAGTTGGCCCCCTCAAACTCCGACCCCAAGATCCGCCCCTGCCTGCCCCCAATATCAACCACAGAACGCGAGTTCTTTAGCTTTTTTACAACAAATTATCGGCAACTTTTATATTTCGTTCGATATAATGGAGCCCTTACTACGCAACGAAGCGACTCACTGCAGTCAATATTGGCGAAACAGTCCAGAGGTATTATTTTTTTTCCTGTTAATTTCTAAAATATTTTATTTAATTAAATTTTTTATTTTACTAACTATTTTTTTGAAGTGATACGAACGTAATTTACAATGTTACCTTAACCGTATCAACACCCCACCCGTTGATGCTGTTATGGAGTGGATTCAGCGCGCCGGTTTTGGCTACATAGCACGGTATATAGGGGGTGAAGGTAAAACCATCGTTGATCAGCGCACTGATAGAACGGTGGAGACCCGAGATGCACACGTTTCATCTTCCATTTGGCGAGGCAACAATCACGCTGGAGGATGTTGCCTACATTCTGGGGTTGCCTACAGACGACAGCGTAATTACGGGTGTAGCGTTGGCAGATTGGCCAACTCTATTTGCTCAACAAATGGGCGTGGTGCCCCCTGAGGAGGTGTGGGACGGAGGAAAAATCGATCTATCATATTTGGAGGCTCAGTTTGGAACTCCTCCCCCCAATGCGGATGAAGTTGCACTTCAGGTATTTTTTCTATTTAAAAATTAGGATGCCATTATTAAATATTTAATATGCTTTTATTAGGTTTATGATGAAATTAAAAATATTTATTTTAACATTACGATAGTTTATGAAATTTTTAGGATGACTTCATTAAATATTTAGGATCCTTTTAATAAATTTAGGATGCAATTACAAATCATTACTTGAAAATTAGGATGCTTTTATTAAATATTTAGGTTGCCTACATTAAATATTTAGGATGAAATTACAAATATATTAGGATTAAGTTACTAATTTCTTTGGATGCCTTTATTAAATTTAGGATGGACTTACAATTTTTTTAATTAGGATGTCTTTATTAAATCTTTATTTTCACAGCGGTGTGCGCGATCCCGCATCTTGCGCATTATTGGCGAGATATTAATGCCAGACAAATCCCGCACAAAGGTGCACGTGATGTGGCTTCGTTATCTTACATATTTAAATGAGTCTGGAAGAAAATCTTGGGGATCAGCTGTCTTGGCGTTTCTTATCAGAGACCTCTGCAGAAACGTTGACGCCTCAAGATCATCGATGGGAGGATGTTGTTTATTCCTACAGGCTTGGGTTTAGTTTCGGATGCCTACTTTGAGACCACATCTGTAACCCCCTCATCCCGGTCTAGCCGAATGACCGGTCCAAGTGGGTCACACGGGGAAAACCGAAGCGAAACCCGTTAAGGTTCCCCCTCGGTTAGCAACCCTATTTTTTTCATTAATTAATCTTGTCTAAATGCATTATTAAGTCCTAAGTGAAGCACGGCAGCGGAAACACGAACGATATATCAACGACCCACCAAATCTGCATATTAAAACAACCCATTTATCCTTTCTAAGCATGCCGTATCAATACAGCTCTCTAGTGTATCAATACAGCTATAGTGTATCGATACACTCTCTAGTGTATCAATACAGCTATAGTGTATCGATACACTCTCTAGTGTATCAATACAGCTATAGTGTATCGATACACTCTCTAGTGTATCAATACAGCTATAGTGTATCGATACACTCTCGAGTGTATCAATACAGCTATTGGTCAACTAGGTCAAACCGTATCGATACGCTTAGTCACCGTATCGATACGACCCACACTCCACCACTCCAAAAAAAAACAGAGAGTTGGGACCGTATCGATACACTAGGGTGTATCGATACGGGCTGACCAAAAATCTGCCATTTATGAAAGAGTGTATTGATACAACACTTTAGTGTATCAATACGCCTTGTTTTGCAAGACTCCCAACTTCAACATATTCAAAGCATGATTATGAACCATCAAACATACATGGTACATTATACATTAAGAACCTTTCATACATGATACTCAATATGAGCATACCTTAATTAACCAAGGAAAATTATGCATTCGATCAAAAGAAGGCAAACAAGCACATAAAGTCTCATGCTTCAACATCCATACACTTAGGCATCCTCACAAGGCATATGTCCAACACACATGATAAGCAATTTAAACATCTACCAAACATACATCACTCAAGCATTCATCAAGGCATGCATCATAAGTGATATTTACAAATCAAACAAGGCATCTAAGTGCCAAACCAAATCAACACACATCAAAGCATCAAAACAACAACACCTATCCCATTGCTTTACTATTACAATCTTTCAATTTATAAATCATACATTGAGCTCACCAAAAGCAACACTTGAAGACCTTTCCTTTCCCTTGCCACCCACAAGCTATTTATCTGCATTGTCGAACAAAAGAGAGCGTAAGCATAAAAGCTTAGTGAGGGTAAGCTCATAAAACAAACCTTCGACAATACAGGGTCCAAGCTCGAGCAATTATCATGATAAAATACATGACTTTATCTTCGATCCACATGAACCAAAATGAACATGATGCATGAACATATAATCAACATTATGTCATGCTCGACATCTCATAAGCTCAACTTACAACGATATATATACCTCAATGCATTAACCAAATCATATATCACTTCACATTTCATATCACATTGATACACATATCAATTCATATTAGCATGTATGCATAATCTCATATTGGCATAAACATACTTTCTCATATTGGCACCTAGCTATGACTCGAATACGCGGATAACATGTTGGAACGCATTTTCCAACATCAACCTTACCTCGGTGGGATTACACTCATCACCGGCCTTGCATGTGGAACGCATTTCCACATGCCCTACGGATGGGATTCCACTCATCATCACGTAGAATATATATAAATTTCCGGTGGAATATTACATCACCGTACTCCTCCTTGGTGCCTTAACGCCACCAAGGCCACGTACGTTTTGACTCAATTTGTGTGCACACTCATCCTAATGATCGATCATTGTACCCAAGCATACTAGTGCCAATTAATAATCAAGTTTCACAACCTTTGATGTTCAAGAGTCATAATATGGCATCTTACATCATATTAAGCTCAACATCAAATATCTCAACAACATAATATCATAATGTCATTTTCAAGAGTCATAATATGGCATCTTACATCATATTAAGCTCAACATCATCATGCACAATTTACAATCCAACCCACATGCATAGCAATGCATCAAACCATGCCTCAACAACATGTATAACACATTATACATAATCATCATAACACAAATCATCATGAGGCATAACATCAATTAAAGAGATCATCCAATGTCTCTAACTAAAGCTTAGGATTAGGCTACCACCCTAATCCTAACTCTAGGCGAGTCTACCAATATCAACCTAGTCCACATGCTCGAACCAATTGCTCAAAACCATTTAAAATATTTTAACCACTCACCGACTACTTCATTAGCACAAGCCGACAAGCCTACCAAGCATCCAAGTTTCCGGATTCGAGCCCGAAGTTTCACCATTGATTTCTCTTGCTTCTAACCATTCAAAAACAATATATTAACCTCAAAATCAGTCACAAACCCAAAGTTTAACATCAACACACAAATCCACTTCAATTCTCACAATTCAAAGCCAAGTTCATTCTTCAATTTCTCATTTTCGTACTTCCACAAAAACCCGTCAAAAATCAGAATTGTAGTCATCCAAAACACTCTTAAACATGTTCAAAACACTGCCCAACTATAATATAACCATCAACCCCCAATTTCCAACATCAAACACACAATTTAAGCCATGAACAATCCCCAAAATCACCAAATCCGAGCAGCCATGAAAAACAGTCCAAAACTTGTGATTTCAACATTTTTAACACATTCAAACACTTCCAAAACAACCCCCAACTATTACTCTAACATCAACCCTCAAATTCCAACATTAATCATACCCAAACTCATCTAAAAACCTTCCTAAAAATCCACCAAAACCCAATTTCGGATTTTTACCCAAAATTACTCATTTTAACATATTATGTGTATTTTAACATGATTAAACAAAGCCCCAACTCAATTTATCAAAACAAGATGAAAAACCCCTTAAAACCCCAAACTTTGATATGAACCCTAATTTTCAAAACTCCATAACTTTGAAATCTAAGACTATAGATAGATAGAGGATGAAGAGGAGATTAAGAAAACATAATTACCTTTCAAAAACCCCTTGAATTGATGAATAAATTTGATGAATTATCAAATTTGGGTTTGGGAGAGTTTGGGATGTTTTACACGGTGGGGAGGGGAGGAAATGAGAAAGATGATAGCTTTATCTTATGATAAGGTTGTCATTTTTTTATTTTGGTTAAATTACCAAAATGATCCCTCCCTTTCTTTCTAAACTCAATTTGCTCACACTAAGGTCAATTTGATTAAAATAAATTTTACCGACTCGAACCAACTAACCCGACTAACTTCTAGCCCCAAAACACGGGTGTTACAACTCTCCCCCACTTAAGGAAATTTCGTCCTCGAAATTCATCGAACAGGAAGAGTCACTGAAACATGCTCCTCCACACATTCCTCTCTCACCACAACATACTAACCAACTCGGTAGACTCGCCACACAACATTTGCTATCCGTTACTGAGATCTCATCTGGTTCTTCAAGGCATGTCAAATTTAAACTCAACTCAATCTCTTCAACAAACATAGCACGGGACAGATCTGACTCACACTTCCAAATCACAGATACACAGGACACATCATAACTTCTGTTAACCCTGGTGGTAACTGCAATAGATAAACAACAGAACTAGCCCGATTCACAAACTCATACAACACTGCTTGAATTCTTGACCCATAACCTTCTCTAACTGACCATCAGACTTCAACAGGTAACCAAACACTATACAGACAACTTCAAAAATCTAGTCGAAAACTCGAATCTCTATCGGTCACTATCGATCTCAAGACTCTGTACAACTCACACTCTTGCAAAGGCACAACTCTGTTATCTTATCCACGGTACAAGTAACGTGAACTTGTATAAAGGATCACATACAGTGCAACTAACATTGATTACTCAACTAAGTTTTCACTGAGGAAATCGGAGGCGAATCAGACACAAGATCTCCTGAATCTATTACTCACTTCCAATACGAATCTCTCGCGGATGTAATAAACTAAAAGAAGATTGATGTTTGATCTTGACACACTGGTAATTTACACACTTACTTTCATACTGAACCACATCATCCATTAACTCAATTCAAAAGTACTCATCTTCAACCCACAATATGTCTTCATACTACTTTGATGCAATACAAATGAACTGCCGCGTGCTTCGGCCAAAACAATGCATCTCGAAACATTATGTCAATCGGCACAACTATTCTGTCTCTAACAATACAAACTCTATCATCTCTTAACTGTATTCTGAAGGTCTTCTTTTCGCTATATCTTGCACGTGAGGTGCCCAGAACCTGTCTTGCAACTGTTTCTTTTTAAATATCTGATTCAAAGTAGGCTTCACATGAAACTTGGCCACAAAACCACTATCATTTGGTAAACTGAATTCGACAATTACATCTCGCAACTCAACTACTAATCTACCAACAAACACAACTCGAATCATTGATTACTACGTTGGCTCTCTTCGGATGGTACTCAATCTTGAGATCATAGTCTTCAAGTCTTCGAAGCAAACAAAACTGTAATTAACTCTACGTCTCATACCGGATAACTCTTTTCACGGTCTTCCAACTATCTCGATGAACAAGCCACAAATCTTCCGTCTTGCATAAGCGCACAACCTAACCCTACATGTAACACATCACTATGGTTTTTTTTTCGGATCAAGGTCGAAGCTTCCATTAAAGTTTCTTTCAACTTACATCATCTTCTGCATAGTTAGGATTTACTCTAATGCACTCGGCTGATCTGCATGTCCTAGGAGAACATCTTCATTAACTCGAAGTTCACGTTGTGTAACTTGACATCCAGCTGATTTTCTAAAAGGTGCTACCACACTAACTTCAAAACTCGTCATGGCCTTCTTCGATACTTCAACTTTTCTCACTTTCAATTGGTAGTAAACGGATCTCGAATTAATCTTCGGAAAGACTGAAGCACCCACTAACTGATCAACAAATCGCTGACACTTGGAAGTGGATACTAATCATTCACTGCCACTGGTTTCAACTGTCTGAATCTAAATACATCCTCGTACTGCCACTCTCACTTCTTCACAAATTATGTTGTAGAACTCTGAGATGATGCACTAGGCCTAATGAATTTAAGGCCTAACAATTCTCGTATTTAATTCTTCAACATTCTCAATTCTGTCAGAAACCATATGATACAGAGCAAACTAAAACACGAGCAAACTCGGAGACGACATCAATAATAAACTCTTCTTCTCTGTCAAGAGACAAACTGGGCATTTCTTCTAAACACTTCTAGGAAGAATCACAAACCATTTTAACCTTCTGCGGTCTAATCTTCATTCAAAATCAAATTCATTACACTTGGTAAGCAAGCCTGCCATCTAAACTCAATAAATCTTCGACCTCTACAGCTGGATCAACATTCAACAATAAGTTCACCTCCTCACCTACTACTACAGTCACACAGAAATCTGCAACTTTAAGGCAATTCTCTTTTTGTCTCGACGTATACACTAACTGTGTGCTCTTCAAGCCAAACCTTGACAGAAGGTTCATCAAAACTGTAGGAAGATGATCACTTTACATATACTGCATACACATAACTCTGAACCATCAACAAACATCTTATGCACATTTTCTGACCACCACTATCTCACCACAAGGTCTAGTCACATGTGTCCCTACTTCCCAGGTCTCAACACGTACATAAATTTTTTTTTTCCGCATGCTCACACGAAACGGACAAATCCAAAGACATTGTAAATACACTTGTGCACAGCTGATAGTCTTCGACCCTCTTGTTTACAGACTGGTTCTTCAACAAAATCTGACTCTTCTAAACTGTTCCTTAAGCTTTTCGTAACCTCAAGATTCAATTCTGAACACCCGCAAACAGTCATGCTGGTCTTGCTCTACCTCTAACAAACAAACTAGAGTCAAAACTCAAGACTCCCTTCTCAACTCAACTATATCGGAAGTGACTTCATCTCTTTCGCTTGCTGAAACACAACTCAACGTGCACCGACCCAACCACACAAACTAGCTCCCACTCGCGAACACTAACTGGCTATCTAGTATTATAATCATAAGTTGAACCCCAACGATCACCAACTAACACTTATGAATTTTCAGATTACACAAACGAGACCCTTACCCTGATCTCGCCCCAAAGTACTAAGGTACTCATACCTACCTCTGACACCTCATCGGCACATTCAAATTTGCATGCTTGCTAACAATATATAGAAGTGTAGATTCAGAATCAATCAAAAGGGAACAAGCTCAAAACTGTACCAAGGCTTACCTACTATTTCATCGATGCCACTCTGACTCCCACTCATAGGTCGTCACCTCTTTCATCACTAACATCAGAACCGATCACATCGTTCCTCATCAACAGGAACCAACCCACATACACACACTAACTCAGTCAACCAATTTGTACCTCAATTCCGGTACAACCATACCTCTCTGACTAAAGCGATGAACTCCCTCAACATCATTCACATTTTCAGAACCCACAGTTTCCACTTACCGATTCACAATCCGCGCCTTGGCCTCAAACTTACCAAGAAGCAATAAACTAACAACAACAACGACAACGCATTAACATACAAACTGGGTTAGCGAAGGAAAAGGTCCAAGTGGCTCAAGTATGATTTCCTCACTTAAAATCTCTTTTTCCGATGTAATAGAAGCAATGGGACTCTACTCAACATGCTTCAAGCAACTCAACACACATACATGCTCAATCATGCATATTACAAGGCATACTTGCTAAACAAGCAAACATATGCGTAGGATCAAACAACATACCTTCTCCATCAAACAATCACACATCACCGCATACACGGGTAACGAGCAACATGCTTTTAAACAAACAATCAACATACTTGTCACACAAGCAATCATACTTACAAAGCAAGCAATCATTCATTACAGCATACTCGAATAACAAGCAACATGCTTACATGATAAGCAAACACCGTGCATCATAATCATAAAACACAACTTACTCACTTACCTGCCCAAGGTTTCGGAAACCTTAAGCTCTGATGCCAACAAATGTAACCCCCTCATCCCGGTCTAGCCGAATGACCGGTCCAAGTGGGTCACACGGGGAAAACCGAAGCGAAACCCGTTAAGGTTCCCCCTCGGTTAGCAACCCTATTTTTTTTCATTAATTAATCTTGTCTAAATGAATTATTAAGTCCTAAGTGAAGCACGGCAGCGGAAACACGAACGATATATCAACGACCCACCAAATCTGCATATTAAAACAACCCATTTATCCTTTCTAAGCATGCCGTATCAATACAGCTCTCTAGTGTATCAATACAGCTATAGTGTATCGATACACTCTCTAGTGTATCAATACAGCTATAGTGTATCGATACACTCTCTAGTGTATCAATACAGCTATAGTGTATCGATACACTCTCTAGTGTATCAATACAGCTATAGTGTATCGATACACTCTCTAGTGTATCAATACAGCTATAGTGTATCGATACACTCTCGAGTGTATCAATACAACTATTGGTCAACTAGGTCAAACCGTATCGATACGCTTAGTCACCGTATCGATACGACCCACACTCTACCACTCCAAAAAAAACAGAGAGTTGGGACCGTATCGATACACCCGGGCTGACCAAAAATCTGCCATTTATGAAAGAGTGTATTGATACAGCACTTTAGTGTATCAATACGCCCTGTTTTGCAAGACTCCCAACTTCAACATATTCAAAGCATGATTATGAACCATCAAACATACATGGTACATTATACATTAAGAACCTTTCATACATGATACTCAATATGAGCATACCTTAATTAACCAAGGAAAATTATGCATTCGATCAAAAGAAGGCAAACAAGCACATAAAGTCTCATGCTTCAACATCCATACACTTAGGCATCCTCACAAGGCATATGTCCAACACACATGATAAGCAATTTAAACATCTACCAAACATACATCACTCAAGCATTCATCAAGGCATGCATCATAAGTGATATTTACAAATCAAACAAGGCATCTAAGTGCCAAACCAAATCAACACACATCAAAGCATCAAAACAACAACACCTATCCCATTGCTTTACTATTACAATCTTTCAATTTATAAATCATACATTGAGCTCACCAAAAGCAACACTTGAAGACCTTTCCTTTCCCTTGCCACCCACAAGCTATTTATCTGCATTGTCGAACAAAAGAGAGCGTAAGCATAAAAGCTTAGTGAGGGTAAGCTCATAAAACAAACCTTCGACAATACAGGGTCCAAGCTCGAGCAATTATCATGATAAAATACATGACTTTATCTTCGATCCACATGAACCAAAATGAACATGATGCATGAACATATAATCAACATTATGTCATGCTCGACATCTCATAAGCTCAACTTACAACGATATATATATACCTCAATGCATTAACCAAATCATATATCACTTCACATTTCATATCACATTGATACACATATCAATGCATATTAGCATGTATGCATAATCTCATATTGGCATAAACATACTTTCTCATATTGGCACCTAGCTATGACTCGAATACGCGGATAACATGTTGGAACGCATTTTCCAACATCAACCTTACCTCGGTGGGATTACACTCATCACCGGCCTTGCATGTGGAACGCATTTCCACATGCCCTACGGATGGGATTCCACTCATCATCACGTAGAATATATATAAATTTCCGGTGGAATATTACATCACCGTACTCCTCCTTGGTGCCTTAACGCCACCAAGGCCACGTACGTTTTGACTCAATTTGTGTGCACACTCATCCTAATGATCGATCATTGTACCCAAGCATACTAGTGCCAATTAATAATCAAGTTTCACAACCTTTGATGTTCAAGAGTCATAATATGGCATCTTACATCATATTAAGCTCAACATCAAATATCTCAACAACATAATATCATAATGTCATTTTCAAGAGTCATAATATGGCATCTTACATCATATTAAGCTCAACATCATCATGCACAATTTACAATCCAACCCACATGCATAGCAATGCATCAAACCATGCCTCAACAACATGTATAACACATTATACATAATCATCATAACACAAATCATCATGAGGCATAACATCAATTAAAGAGATCATCCAATGTCTCTAACTAAAGCTTAGGATTAGGCTACCACCCTAATCCTAACTCTAGGTGAGTCTACCAATCTCAACCTAGTCCACATGCTCGAACCAATTGCTCAAAACCATTTAAAATATTTTAACCACTCACCGACTACTTCATTAGCACAAGCCGACATGCCTACCAAGCATCCAAGTTTCCGGATTCGAGCCCGAAGTTTCACCATTGATTTCTCTTGCTTCTAACCATTCAAAAACAATATATTAACCTCAAAATCAGTCACAAACCCAAAGTTTAACATCAACACACAAATCCACTTCAATTCTCACAATTCAAAGCCAAGTTCATTCTTCAATTTCTCATTTTCGTACTTCCACAAAAACCCGTCAAAAATCAGAATTGTAGTCATCCAAAACACTCTTAAACATGTTCAAAACACTGCCCAACTATAGTATAACCATCAACCCCCAATTTCCAACATCAAACACACAATTTAAGCCATGAACAATCCCCAAAATCACCAAATCCGAGCAGCCATGAAAAACAGTCCAAAACTTGTGATTTCAACATTTTTAACACATTCAAACACTTCCAAAACAACCCCCAACTATTACTCTAACATCAACCCTCAAATTCCAACATTAATCATACCCAAACTCATCTAAAAACCTTCCTAAAAATCCACCAAAACCCAATTTCGGATTTTTACCCAAAATTACTCATTTTAACATATTATGTGTATTTTAACATGATTAAACAAAGCCCCAACTCAATTTATCAAAACAAGATGAAAAACCCCTTAAAACCCCAAACTTTGATATGAACCCTAATTTTCAAAACTCCATAACTTTGAAATCTAAGACTATAGATAGATAGAGGATGAAGAGGAGATTAAGAAAACATAATTACCTTTCAAAAACCCCTTGAATTGATGAAGAAATTTGATGAATTATCAAATTTGGGTTTGGGAGAGTTTGGGATGTTTTACACGGTGGGGAGGGGAGGAAATGAGAAAGATGATAGCTTTATCTTATGATAAGGTTGTCATTATTTTTATTTTGGTTAAATTACCAAAATGATCCCTCCCTTTCTTTCTAAACTCAATTTGCTCACACTAAGGTCAATTTGATTAAAATAAATTTTACCGACTCGAACCAACTAACCCGACTAACTTCTAGCCCCAAAACACGGGTGTTACAACAGCTTAGACAGCTCACCGCTATGTTATTTCCGCTTCTACGGAGGTACTACGTAATCTACTATATTTTTTTATTTTTAAATTATTTTATTTAACGATTTTTTTCATTATTTATAGGTGGAGCAGCACACTGACCCACACCGGCCTGCCGAACTCCCAGAAAGAATTCAGGCATGCTTTCGATGGCTTGAGGGAGCATGAGGTAATTCGAAAATTAATTTGAATTTTTTCATACTTTTTTTCCAATAATATTTCACATAACCGTTACAAACGCTTTCATTCTTTTTAGTTCGTGTGGAGGCCCTACGATTCAGAGGAGATTCGGCAGATTACTCCACCAGATATTCTGCGAGACCGAGACCTCTGGAATTCCGTCGTGCTGCTGCTCAACTACGAAATTTGCGTGTGGCATTCTACGGATAGGGTTCTCCGACAGTTCGGGTACTTCCAAAATGTTCCAGCCCCTCCGCAAAATATGGACCGCTTCCACAATCTTACGCGCCAGGGGAAGACGGAGGTTAACTGGTCCGAGCACCACGCTCCCTGGATAGCGATTTGGGGTAACCGATTTGCCCGACGCCCACTGCTTCTCCAACAAATTATGGAAGGGGCTGATTCGGTCGCTTTCAATTATGACCAGTGGTATAGGCTCAATGGGATGCCGCATATCCTTACTCAGGCCGAGCGCGCTGCAGGGCTTCCCCAGCAACCCCAAAACCGCCCACGCGGCACCCGTCGAGCCACCCAGAGCCAGAGCCAGAGGCAGTCGACGCAGCGCGGTCCGAGACCACGATATGACACTGCAGGGGCATCATCTTCTGCCGAACCATTTCATGCTTATAGCAGTCCATCGAGTTTCTAGCAGACGATGCCTCCACCCCAGTTCGGCTCCTCCGATGCCTATCGTCCCCATACGCCCACGACTGACCTTCAGCTTATCGATTATCCACAGTTGCACTCGTAGTATGAGTTTCCCATTGTGGAGAGTACGCCGATCGGTAGCTTGTTTTACTCCCCGCCTGGGCCTAGCACAGATCCGCATATCGCGCACGATGGTTAGGATGATGGGGACCAGGGACCACCTGACGATGGACGGAGGTATCCGGCTCGTGAGCGTCATCCACCCGACTGCGGAACGGGTGGACATAGGCATTTTTAGTCTTTTCTTTTATTGATTTGTACTTATGTTTTTAATATTTATATAAAACACATTTGATTTTTATAATGCCGTATTATAATTTTGTTTACATATTATAATTAAACTTTATAATGTTTATTTAATTTCAGTTTTTAATAAATTTTATGGGATTACTAAACCGAAAATCGACATTTGTTGAAATGCAACTTCATTCAAAAAAGGATGATAGCATAGGGTTTTCGAAGCCATTTTAAACCATTGTAGAATGGACGGAAATTAACCATGTTGGTATCATACGATAGACAATTTCCAGTACTACGACTCCAAACTCAATCATCGCTAAAAATATACGATTTACACGCCCGAAATTGGGCTCGAACAGGCCTACCCACACTTTTTTTCCCTTGTTCTTCAGCCAGAATTGCACAGAACTCGCGTCCTGCATTACGCGAGGTCTGTGCGATATATTCAGCCGCCGTTTCAAACACGAGGTACTGTAAAACCGTTAACACAAACAACAAGGCCACGCAGACGAAAATCGCGTTGTGCAGAACGCGATATCCTACCTCGCGTCCTACACAATGCGAGGTCCACCGACGTGGCAAGTTTGGGGGTCATTTTGCCAAATAATATTTTTTGGGAGCCATTTTCCCAAATAATAATTAAAAAAGGGTTTTTAATCTAAAATTGCCTAAAACTTACTATCTTTTAATTGCACTCTAGACATGCCGCACTCCAAACCTACAAGTGCCTTTTCAAGGTTAGGTGTCGCTGGTTTTGCACGCACATTGAGTGGTCCTCACTCGGCCGAAACAACAGAAGCAATGGCTTTCACTGATGGAATAATGTTGGCTATTGCTAATGGGTGGTTTAATGCTGTTACTGAGGGTATGCGATTAATATTGTTCACAAGCTAGCGAATTCAATTTTGGCATGCAAATTTAGGAGTGTTAAATTAGTCGGTTCGGTTAACCAATCAAACTAAATTATTCAAAATTTATTAATCGAAAATTTTCTGTTAATCGAATTGATTTTTTTTTTGAAAATTTTTAACCGAATTGAAAAAAGTTCGGTTAATTATGTCGATTTTTGAATTAACCGAAATTTGTTATAAAATTTTGGATAAATTACAAAAATATTACTTAACTTATCGAACTATTACAAAATGGTTATTGACTCATTGCACGGTTATAAATTATTGATAAATATTAAAAAGTTTAATGATCATTTTGTAATAATTCAATAAATTTAATGATTATTTTGTGCTAATTTGATAAAATTTAATGACCATTTTATAATATATCAAAAAACTTAATGACCATTTTATATTTTTTAAAAGTTTAGTGACCAAAAATAAATATATGTAATATATATAATATATAGCAAATTTGGTTAATTCAGTTAATTAAATTTATAAAAATGTGTCGTGTGTGATGCAAATGCCTAGATAAACCCCCATTTGAACCAAATCAAAATGTTCTGACTCATACTTGAAAATTTTGGTCCTTACAAGATCAATCCCCTATCCCTTTTAAAAAATAGATCACGATTTGAGTAATTAGTATTTTTAGTTCATTATATAAATTATATTTAAAGTTTACAATTTTTTCAAATCGGTACCATTTTTTGTCTCAATTTGATACTTATTGAAGTATCACTTCAACATCCAATTAAGTTTCTCGCACAATATTAACAAGTTAAAATATTAACACAATTAAGTGTCATATATCACAACATGAATAAATTTTAAAAAGACTGCCAATACGAGATATTAGTTTAAGTTTTTGTTAAGTCTAGTACCAATTAAAAAATCATCAACTTCATATATCAATTTTTATAATAAGCTAAATATTTTTACTCAGAGATAGAATTGTTCGAGAGCTACTCTACCCATCGAAGCCTAAAGGCTCGCTTGAAACATGGGAGGATTTAGATATAAAAAAATTAAGTCCAAAAAATAAATTTGGAAAAGAAAAATTGATCCGAACTTAAACTCACATTCAAGGCCTTGAGTCTAGTCCAATCTATTTTTTTATAAGTCTTTTATTTAAACATCTAACTCAAAAACTCCTTTTAAGAGTTCTTTTTAATGAGAAGTTTCACCTCAATTCTCTATTATAATCAACTATTTACCAAACATCTAAATTAGTGAATTATCCTTTTACAAAATAGACTTGGATTAGCCATTTACAAATGGGTAAAATTTTGACACATAGGTTGTATAAAAACTAATTTTACACAAGCATGCATATTTACACTATAAATTTCTAACCCTAACCCTAAAAGGCTAAACCATAAACCTTAAACCATATACTCTAAATTCTAAGAACTAGCCTTAAATTCTAAACCCTACAACCTAAACTCCTAAACTTTAAACACTAAACTAAAACTATAACCCCTAAAATTAAAAAGCACGTGTAAACTAAAGTTTATATGACATGTGTATAGGGATGTCAATAGGGTGGGGGAGGGTGCGAAGGTTACTCTTCCCACACCCATCCACATCAAGAATTTTCATCTTCATCCCCGCCCCACGACCCGCTGTGAATACAAAATTTAAAATCATCCCTTCCCCGCAACCCGCAAGACTAAAACCATCCTCGCACATCATCCATGTGGGTCCTCAGACCCACTTAATTCCCTCTTTACCCGCCCTATGATCTATTTATATGATATATTTTTAAATATTAGTTATATAAATACAAATAAAATTTGTTATAAAAAATATGAAATATTTGTCATACTCCCGCCACATATGTGACATTAGTCATCTTTTTTTAAAAATAACAATATACGAAATTAAATTTTGTACAACACAAAAGTTTAGACTAAAAAGATACTAAAGTCTATTGTAAATGACAAGAAAATAGCACAAATAACATGTAAAATAATATTTTAATTTTTGTAACAAATAAACAATATAGAAATAACTAAAAAAATAACAATGAAAAAACAACCTTTTAAAAAATTAAGCACACGAAACATATAATATTAGGAAAACAAAATTCTTATGGTGAAGACTACGGAGAAGAAAACAAACATTAGAAAGAAGGCTCAACGTTAGGAAACAATAAAGAAGAAACCAATAAACACACACACACACACACACACACACATATATATATTCTAAGATAAGTGAATATAAATCTTAAACTTAACTTTGATTCAAATTGATATTTTAAAAAATATTTATATATTCGATCCGATCAATCTCAATCTGAATTATATATAATGAATTTTTCAATAATATCCCAAGACAAGTCAATATGAATTACCTTAAATTTGACTATGATTCATATTGATATTATATTTTTAATAATATTTATAATAATTTATTATAAGATCTGTTGGGGCGAGAGGGGATGATGCGGGGCAGGAGGAGATAATGCGAGGCGGGTAGAGATAGGGCGGGTACAAATCCCCACCACCCACGGCGGATTTAATTTTTATATTCATCCATGCTCTACAACTCACAAAATTTACAACCATCCTGCCCAATTGAATGCGAAGTAGGACAAATCCCTGCAAAATTCGCCCCATTGACATCCTTACCTGTGTATTAAAGCTTTTTCCTTTACAAATATAAGTAAGTTTAAACAAAATCTAAGATTATATATATATATGGACTATTTTTTGATGTATCGTGGGTAAATTTTTTTACAAGCGTAATTGAAATCACGTCAGATATATTTTATATTTATTTAAAATATTAATAATAAATAAATAAAATACTTATCACTATTTTACCATATTTATTAAAAAATCTACTAATAAATAATTCAAAATAAATTAATCTGAACCTGAAATTGATACAGTATGGGGCAATAGCATCGTGGGCGAATATGCTACCGACTCTCTTACTTTGCAACATTCAAGCGCGTCGTCAACTCTTCCTTTATTCTCCACTGTTGTTGGCTCCAACTTTTCTTCACCAATCCCCTTAAACCCAAAAAAGTTAAACCCATTCCCGTACCAAATATTTCTTGGGTAAACTATAATGGAGGTCACTCAAGTATAGTTAAATTTACATTTGAATCATCCAATTATTAAAAATTACATTTGAGCTAATTATGGGTAAAGTTACATTTGTGTTACCCAATTATTAAAAGATTACACTTAAGTCACTCGATTATGGGTAAAGTTACATTTGTGTCACCTAATTATTAAAAATTACACTTGAGTCACTCGATTATGAGTAAAGTTACATTTATGCAGCATTACTAGCTGCGTATTTAGAAGCTAACCGACAACAATAAAAAAAGAAGTCATCAGTCTCAACACACTGCTCATCAAGAAAGGCACTACAACACCATTTTCACAACTACTAGAAAATAGTGGAAAAATACCATCCCAATCAAAATTACCCGCAACAACACTCTCTTGATATTTTACATTAAACAATTATTGAAGGGGAGGGCATAAACTCCGCCGATATAGAAGGATGAAATAACTTGTTCCATATATTATATACAAAGACACATGACCTCAAGACATGATCAATATTTTCCTCACCTAATCGACAAATTTGGCACATAGGAGAAGATGTTAAATGTCGACAAGATCTCTCCACATTGGTGAGAAGCCTTTGACCTTTCATAAGCCACAGACTCGTACTCGTTTTGAGATGTCTTTATGCCAAATAAATTTCTAGTCGATATTAGTGACTAGACCTTTACTCTTATTCAACGAACGATATGTCAAACGTGTTGATAATACATGATTTTGCTTTTATTGTCAATTCAGTGTGTCGCCGTCGAACGAATGATGCAGTGAGAAGATCGGTATAATTTAACGGATAATATGCTCAGGCACTATGATCCGTAACTTTTTCAAATTCCACTACCCATAGTCTGTCACCATTGTTGCAACATTGATTGATGGCGGGTTCCCTTGACCAAAGTAGTAAGCCGATAACCTTTCTTCCTTAGGCAACCATATATCTATCAAAAAATCCGTTGATTCCCCATTACAGATATTCCAACACACTAATATAAACCTCAGGTCATACTATACCGAGTCTCTTCCATATTCAGGAACAACTGTTTCTACGGAGATCACCCCGTAAAATCCCTTTCTATCTGTACGAAAAGACACGGCGATAGCGGATCTCCTTGGCGAATACCTCGTGTGAGCTTAAAAACCTCTATAACCTCCTCATTCCAAAGAACCTGGGTCAACATCGGTCGAATGATGTGCATGATAAGACCAATAACCTTATTCGGTAAACCCACTTCAATCAAAGTTTCTTTTATAAAGTCGGACATATGCTTTTTTAAGATCAACTTTGATGGTTATCCAAGCTTTCTTTTTCAGCCTTGTTAGACATAGAATGAATCGCCTATTGGGTTAATATAGTATTGTCCGTAAAGCTTCTTCCGGGCGCAAAATTGACTTGATTTGGAAGGACCTAGCTCGACAAGAAAGGTTTAATCTGGTTCACTAGAAAGGTTTAATCCAGTTCACTTTAGCATTTATTTGCCGTATAGATTTACAAAATTTTGTTGCACTTTATTCATATTATTTGCTTCCTTTTACATTCTATTTAATATATATATATATAATGTTTTTTTTAAATATGCTCATATTGCATGTTTGGATTTAATATAAATTGTTAATGTGGTGTACTATTATTAAGAGGATATACTCTGTTAATACTTAAGATGTAGGTGGTGATTTTTGTTTATTCCTTGAAATAATGAGACTCTTAAAATGAAATCGGATTTATAAACGGATTTTAATTTAAATTTTACTCAAATTTGCAAATTCCAATATTAATACAAACGGTAATTGGCTAGGTACAAATTTTGAGTGTTGTGGGGTGCTAATCTTTCCCCACACGTAATCGACTCATGAGCCCTAAAAATGATTTTTTTTAGTTCTGTTTTAGTGTTCGGTCTCCAAACGATCAACGGTGACTCCATTTTAAAAAAAAATGGTTCAAAACCGACTTTCCAAAAAAATTGAATTTTCAAAAACAATCCATATAAATTTCATCGAGCCTAATGCCCGTTATTAAAAATATTTATATAATATAAAAAACATAAATATAACGTAAAAAAATATTTAAATTCATGCAAATGATCAAATTTAATCTTAACCTACAAGGTGTTTTTGGACAATGAAATTTAAAATTTAGTAAAATTTAAAATACTAGTTTTCTTTAAATTAATCAATTTTAATATCAATGATTAGTTTGTTTGGATAAATAATTATTTAAAAATTAGATTATTAAAAACATAATTATATAATATTAATGATAATAGAAATAAATCATATAAAACATGTTCCATTTTAAAAAAAAAGTTCAAAACCGACTTTTCAAAAAAATTGAATTTTCAAAAACAATCCATATAAATTTCATCGAGCCTAATGCCCGTTATTAAAAATATTTATATAATATAAAAAACATAAATATAACGTAAAAAAATATTTAAATTCATGCAAATGATCAAATTTAATCTTAACCTACAAGGTGTTTTTGGACAATGAAATTTAAAATTTAGTAAAATTTAAAATACTAGTTTTCTTTAAATTAATCAATTTTAATATCAATGATTAGTTTGTTTGGATAAATAATTATTTAAAAAATAGATTATTAAAAACATAATTATATAATATTAATGATAATAGAAATAAATCATATAAAACATGTTAGATTCACAAAAAATATATAAATAATTTTAATAATATAAAATATAAAAATAAGCTCTATAATTAAAAAGTGAAATTTGAATAAAAAAATTTAAACTATCAAACTCTACTCTTAAAAATTCTTGTAATTTTGAATCTCTTTAACGAAATTCCTCATCTAAATGCATCCCAAGTAATTTATATAGAAAAGGTTGAATCCCGATAGCTTAATTTGGCAGCCCGCTTGGATTTACTCGAATTTATATATTTATTTTTACCGTTGACTATCATTACTGTATAAACTTTTCATTTCTGGAAGCCGACAGTGTCGACGTGTCTGGGAACTAAGAAAATTACTTAAAATAAGTAATTTTACCAGATATATTCTTTACACTCACAAAGCTTCTTTTTTATTTTAAATGAAAAGAAAAAAAAAAACCTCTTTCAAGAATGAAAAGAAGGCATCTATTCTCTCTCTCTCTTTTTAACGTGAAAAGAAGGTATTTAGTCCGTAAACGAAGCGAACGAATATAAATTAGTTTATGTCCATTCGTTAATTTTAATCGAACAAATAGACGAACACGGACATAATTTTTTAGATGTGTTTGTCGGTTAAAATAATAAGCGAACACAAATGAACATTGAGTATTGTTTAATTTTTTTTTCTTTTTATTTCATTTTTTTAATGTAAGTTTTTAAAATTTTTAAATATAATACGTTGTTTATGAAAAGTAATAAATATAAATGAACATACGTGAATAAATTTAAACAAATATAAATGAACGGATTATTAAATGTTTACAAACGTAAATGAATGAACAAACCATTTGTTCATTAATTAAACGAACAAAAAATTTTGTTTATGTTTATTCGTTTAATAAAAAAACTAATATAAACAAAGGCATCTAATCATTGTCATTGATTTCAACAAAATTGAATATAGAATAACACAAAATAATTTGGAGGTTTTAGTGGAAAAGAAAGAAATCTTTCCCCACTCTCATAAAGTTGGCGTAATTACACGCTTCCACCCTTGTCACTCTCTTCACTGTATCTCACCAAATCTACCAAAATATAAATTCGCCACTCTTCTGGACCTTCCCTCGCTGCTCCCCATTTCAAGGAAACCTCTCAAATCTTCAGCTTTTCGCACAGCACCAATGGCTTCTTTCAAAACCCCGGCTCTCAAAAATCCATCCCTTTCCCTTTCCTCTAAGTCGCGCCTTCCCTCCGCATTTTCCGTCACCTTCCGTGACAACCTGCGGTTTTCGCGCTCATCCTCCCGTCCACATCGCCGTTTCTTAATCGTAACCGCTTCCTCTGCATCTATATCCGGGAAACCTACCGTACTCGTCGCCGAGAAACTCGGCGAAGCGGGTCTGACGCTGCTCAAGCAGTTCGCCAACGTGGACTGTTCTTACAACCTCTCCCCCGAAGAGCTCTGCACCAAGATCTCGCTTTGTGATGCCTTAATTGTGCGCAGCGGAACCAAAGTCAGCCGCGAGGTCTTTGAATCTTCTGGCGGGAGATTGAAAGTTGTCGGGAGAGCTGGTGTTGGGATCGACAATGTGGATCTGGCCGCCGCCACTGAGCATGGTTGTTTGGTCGTTAATGCGCCTACTGCTAACACTGTTGCGGCAGCTGAGCACGGGATCGCGCTCTTGGCTGCCATGGCTAGAAACGTAGCTCAAGCCGATGCTTCCGTTAAGGCTGGTGAGAATGATGTCGTGGTTTTGTTATGTTTTGCTTTGTTTGGCAATGCTTATAAGTTATAACCTTTGTGGATTGCTTAGATCTGAAGTCTATTTTTAGATTTACGAAGCTACTTAATCAGTGTTTTTGCTAACATTGCCTTAAACGTATAATTAATATTTAATAATACTAATACATTTTTCTAGGATTCGATTTGATTGAATTAAACGAGAACAAAATGATTAACCATTAAAGTAAATATACCTTATTATACTCAAGAACTTCCTTAAACACCACATTTTGCAAAACTCTTTTGATATGCTGTAATTTGTAAGTCTGGAAATCACCATAGCATATTCATGTGGCAAAGCTGTTAGATTAATCAGATCTACTTTTTATGATTCAATTAGGTTTTTTTTTTGGATCGAATAAGAGATCTAGCATTTTAAATCATTGATTCTCAGTTGTTATCTATTAGATTTCTGATATTAATGTAATTTTGATGATGTAGGGAAGTGGCAGCGGAACAAATATGTGGGTGTATCCCTGGTTGGGAAGACAATTGCTGTGTTGGGATTCGGAAAGGTTGGATCAGAAGTAGCTCGTCGAGCCAAGGGGCTTGGTATGCATGTTGTTGCACATGATCCTTATGCCTCAGCTGATCGTGCTCGTGCTATTGGTGTGGAGCTAGTGAGCTTTGAGGAAGCCATTGCTACTGCAGACTTTATTTCTCTGCACATGCCACTCACCCCTGCTACTAATAAAATCCTCAATGATGAGACATTTTCAAAGATGAAGAAAGGTGTTCGTATCATCAATGTTGCTCGTGGGGGTGTGATTGATGAAGAGGCTCTTGTGAGGGCGTTGGATGCTGGAATCGTCGCTCAGGCTGCTCTTGATGTCTTCACTGAGGAACCACCGAAACAGGACAGCCAGTTGGTGCAGCACGAGAGAGTTACGGTGACTCCACATCTTGGTGCCAGTACAATGGAAGCTCAGGTGAGTTGATTGTTTAATCAATGCGTATGTCCATATATTATCTACTTGTTGCTGCATGATATTATCAAATGAAGCATTGTTATGTTTTGTAGGAAGGAGTTGCTATTGAAATAGCTGAAGCTGTTGTTGGAGCCTTGCAAGGGGAACTTGCTGCGACTGCTGTCAATGCACCAATGGTTCCTGCTGAGGTACGCAATGAGCTGAGTTAGTAATTTTCCTTCATTACTTTATTGTTTATGTAGCCTTAACTTTTCCTTTCTTTGCATTCTAGTAATTCAGGATTGATGTTTCACTTCCCCTGCAGGTTCTAACAGAGTTGAAACCATATGTGGAACTCGCTGAGAAACTCGGGAGGCTGGCTGTCCAATTGGTAGCCGGTGTAAGTGGTATTAAAAACGTGAAAGTGTCGTATGCTTCCTCTAGGGCACCTGATGACCTTGACACAAGGTTGCTGCGCGCGATGATCACCAAGGGCCTAATTGAGCCTATTTCCAGTGTTTATGTGAACCTAGTTAACGCTGATTACACTGCTAAACAAAGAGGACTGCGGATTACGGAGGAACGCATCATGACGGATGGTTCATCAGAGAGCCCACTAGAGTCCATCCAGGTTCAGATTGGCAATGTGGAATCAAAATTTGCGAGCGCCATATCAGAGTCGGGTGAGATTAAGGTGGAAGGAAGGGTGAAGGATGGAATTGCGCATTTGACAAAGGTAGGGTCGTTCGAAGTGGATGTAAGCTTGGAGGGTAGCATCATCCTCTGCAGACAGGTGGATCAGCCTGGAATGATAGGTAAGGTGGGAAGGATTTTGGGGGAGGAGAATGTGAATGTGAGCTTCATGAGTGTGGGGAGGATTGCGCCAAGGAAGCAAGCAGTGATGGCTATAGGAGTGGATGAGCAACCCAGCAAACAATCGTTGCAGAGGATTGGCCAAGTCCCAGCCATTGAAGAGTTTGTTTTCCTCAAGTTGTAGGCTGATTGTATGAATCATTATTAATATCATTTTATCTGGTTGGGTTACGTTATGGAATTTTGAAATTTGTCCTCCAGCGTGTTCTGTCTCGGATAAGCTGGAATAAGTTGTATGATCTTAAATGATTTCGGATTGTGATAATACATATTTTCGATCAAGTTTAGCGAGTAATATTTTGGATTCGGCTTGTCAAAACTCTAAATATACAAGGCCTTCCCGGCCCAAGTTGAAAATTTAGACAAAAATTCATGTGGTTCTTCTTTTTCACATAAAAATTATTAAATGAACTCGGTTCATCACGTCATTTATTGTTCATTTAATATTATTCACTCATTTTAATATATAAAACATTTTATTAGATGAGACTATAAATGACGTGATGAACTAAACTCATTTAATAAATTTTCCTTCCTACGGTTCTAATCCAATCTTATAGGCTGAACCTTTTCTTTTTGAAATTTAGGATAAAAAGAGAATTGGAATCTTGGATATCAGATTCTTTTACTAGTAACGAAGTTGTGATGCCAGTGGTGATGATGGTAGATACCAGTAACGAAATTGTGATGTAGATACGGTGGCGGTGATGATGGATACGGTAGAAAAGATGGATAAGAGAAAAAATATAAAGATAATAAAGAGGTGATATATTATTTAAGATGATGAAAATTTTACAAAAGTATGTGATACAAAGGAAAAATAAAAAACTGAGAAAATGAAAGACAAAGCAAAAGCTAATAGATTGATCTTGTTCTCAAGCAAGGTGTCATCCTCGGTTGTTCTCCCCTCTGTTTTATAGACTTCTTTTCATAATTTTATTTAGTTTTTGCTTGAAGTCCGAAGCTTATCCTTTAACTTCTTGTTCATCTGACAAGCTGTGTTTTCAGCTTCTGTTCATTATGTTGTCTTTTCAACTGCCTTTTCAGCTTTCTTGATTTGCTTCTTCAATTTCATCCAGGTCTATTGTATTGTTGGAACCAGGCGATTTTAGAGAGTTCCAGAGATCTCATGTCCCGTTAATGCCTTCTAATATTTTTTAAGGGTAATTTTTCAATGTCATGTCAGCTATCTTTTCTAATAGATGTCTTGTTTTTTTTTCTGAATTTCTTCACTTATAGCGAGCTACGAAAATTCTTTTACCATCCGTTGAATAGGCATAGGATTCATCAGACAATATATTTTGTGCTTTAGTCTTTAGATATAATTCAGTTTATATTGATAATAAACTAAATTGTTATAACATTTGTTGATGTAATCATTTTCCTCTGAATTGCATGACGTTCATGTCATCTTTTTCCTTCTTTCTTTGCGGCTCTGTCACTTTGCCTTTCAGCTTTCAATGTTTGTGGCAATGTTGTGATACGGGATTAATTTTCATCATTAAATATTAATCAAAGGCAAAGGAAATCTTAATCGAGATTTGTGGCTAATATATGCAATTTCTTACTTTAATTTTCTATCAACTAGGCAGATCACAAAAAGATTGATTCAATTTCTCTAGCCGCATTGTCTTTTTTTAACCTAGCCGCTTCATCTACGTTATAAGGTTGGTAGCGATACCAGTCTTAAAATTAGTTGTCGACCGCCGATCACCATCTTTTTTTTTGTTTATTTCTTTTGATTTCAGTCTTTTTAAAGGGTAAACTACATAAATGACCACCATACTATTAGAAAAGTTATGATTTGACTATCATACTTTTTTTCGAAGCAATTAAACCACCAAACTATTAAATTGGTTGCAATGTGACCATCTGCCGTTAGAACTTAACTGCAAGAGTGACGTGGCAATTAGTAAAATCTGTATAATTACACATTTAATCCTCGTTACTTATACATACTAACTGTGTTACCACCCTATTAGTCAAATATGTATAAGTAACGAGGATTAAATGTGTAATTATACAGATTTTACTAATTGCCACGTCACTCTTGCAGTTAAGTTCGGTGGTCATTTATGTAGTTTATCCTTTTTTTAATAAATCTGTCTTTATGACACGCTTTCCTCTACCTTTTGGTACGCATTTTCTACCTCTTGGTTTAAAAGAAAATTAAAAATAAAATAGTATATTTTAATTAATTTACCTTTTAATTTTTTAAATAATTTATAATTATACGGCGAGTCATTTATATTTTTAATTTTTATAAATTGAATTAATAGTGTTCATCGGTAGTGGTGCTCATCAGTGCTCGTCGAACGTGGTAGACTCATCCTTTTATATATATAACTTTAAATAAGCCAGAATAAGTTCTATGAACTTAAATGATTCGGATTATGATTAATATATAGGGAATGATCACCGAACCATGTCTGTTTTCCTTTTTTTTTTTACCAAATTAAATTTTTCATCAAAAACGTCCAGAACATTATATTTCTTTTTTATTTTGATCACGACCGTTAAAAAATTATCGTTGATGCTGAAGTGAATTATTTTTAATCTTTTATTTTCTACGTCACTTTCTCTCTTCCCATTAGCATCCACGAGCTATTTTTAAAATTATTTTATCCGACCATTATAGTGGTGATGCGTAACACCACAACCACTAAGCTAAACTAAATAATTTATTATTTTTACAAAAACTTTTATTTAGTCTATATTGTATTACAACTGTGTTACCACCATATTAGTCAAATAAAATAATTAAAAAATACATCCTGATCCGATAAAGAGAGAAAATGATTTGAAAAATAAATAAAAAAATTATACTAGTATTACTGTTAATTTTTAATGACTGAGGATCAAAACAGAAAAAATAAGCACACTTTGGTGACTACATGCGTAGTTTTCCCTTATATATACATATTTTCGATGAAGTTTGTTTAGTTAGTAATATTGTGATTAATTTTGGATTCGGCTTGTCAAGGCCGGTTCAAATTGAAAAAATTGGTCAAAAATTCATATGCCCAAACCTTGGGCTTTTCTAAAAACAAACGGCTTAAAAGCCAACTAAATACAAACCAACATCGATACCCCTTGGTGAAATAGCATATTAAAAAAGGTATATATCTTTTTCTCTT
This sequence comes from Hibiscus trionum, assembly GCA_030270665.1. Lineage (NCBI taxonomy): Eukaryota > Viridiplantae > Streptophyta > Magnoliopsida > Malvales > Malvaceae > Hibiscus > Hibiscus trionum. The sequence continues at coordinate 8,188,568 of BSYR01000016.1, forward strand.
ACAAAATTGTTACAATTTGTGTACATTTTGTACTCATTTGTGTATATGCATTGTGTAATATTTTTGTGTATGTACACATTTTGTATAACAAATGTACCAATTTTTTCATGTCTGTCAAACCAGTATCGATACCACCTTTAGGTAGTATCGATGCCCCTGTTATTATTGTACCAAATTGTGTTTCCTTGTAACAAGTTGTGTACATACACATTTTGTATAAATGTACCAATTTTTTCTTGTCTGCCAAACCGGCATCCATACCACCTTTAGTGAAATAGCGTAATAAAAAAGGTATGTACCTTTTGTATTACAAACTTGTAAAGATTTATGTACATGATTTGTAATAAATATGTACCGCTTTTTACCCAGTAAACAGTACATCTTTGTAATAAAAAGATATATGCATTCTTCTATTACAAAATTATACCAATTTGTGTACCGCTTTATGTATAATTTGTGTACCGCTTTTTACATTTGCCGTTTTTTAGCTTGTATTTAAAGGTTGTTCCCTAGAATCCCAAACATTTGCTTTTAAAACAAGAAAAAGAAGTCGCCAATTTCGACTTTTATAGGTATTCAAATCAATCTAAGTTAGTCCCATCAAGCATAAAGATTTCTTATTTACAAAAAATATCAATATCTGCCGTTGATTTCCTCTTTTTCCTTCTTTCTTTGCCGCCCCGTCCCTTTGCCTTTAGCCTTAAAGCTTTCAACTTTTGTTGCAATTTGATACAGGATAAGTATTAATATTATAATGCAAGAAAAATCTTAATCGAGATTTGTGGCTAATAATATTAAATGTAGGCAATTTCTTACTTTTAATTTCCTATTGACTTAAATGCTAAGGTCTGGTATATTGGCAATAAATAGCAATCTGAAACTCCCAACTCTCCAGTCTCCACCATGAACAAGCTGCCGCTGCAACTTGGTGCTGTGATATTTGGTTTCAGCATCCTCTCCAGTGCTGCTGTGGATTATGGTAATGGCAAAATCTTTGACATTACTCACAAAATCACATCCCAGTTGCCGAGTTTTGGATCAATGGAGGGGCTTGGTCAGTTCATTTGGCTTGTTTCCAGCATTAAAAACGGTTCAACAGCAAATGCTTCAGAGTTCAAGTTGGGAACCCACACTGGCACTCACGTTGATGCTCCTAGCCACTTCTTTCAAAAGTATTATGATCAGGGTTTCGATGTTACATCTCTTAGCCTGCAAGCCCTTAATGGTTTGATTTCCCCACATTTTCTCCTCCATTGTTGAAAATTGATTTCCAAACGACAAGCAGGTTCTGCTTGGATATTGTTGATCACCTTTACATGTTTGTGTAGGTCCTGCTCTTGTAGTTGATGTTCCAAGAAATAACAACATTACTGGTATGTATGTATGTATGTATGTATGTATGTATGTATGTATGTATGTATTCCTACTGATTCAGTTTCCATCTTTTTGATCAGAAATCTGCTTTGATGCTTTATAATCAAGGGCATTTTCGAGCCTTAATTTGTATAACATCATAAACTATTACAAGTTTTTATTCATGTTGTTCTTTAGTAAGTAGTAATACATAATATGCTTCCTACAGCTGAAGTTATGAAGTCCTTGAAAATTCCCAGGGGTGTACACCGTGTGCTTTTCAAAACGCTTAACACTGACAGGTAAATCTACATGCACTCACCATCTCTTCATTTGTCTGCATTTGCATTTCCATAACTCGAATATAGTCGAGTTAGCTCCTATCTATCAAGAACAACAAGATCTGATGTTATTAGTAATGTTGGTTTTACTTGAAATGTTGGCTTAACTTTTGCTATGTTCCTCTGAATTTGCATTAAACTGTTGAAAAATGATTTCACTTTCTCCATTTCTGAACTTTTAGTCCTTAATGAATAAATCCCAAAAGCATGTTTGTATGATGCTACAAATCAGAGGATAATAGTAAGAGACTAAATGGGATTAATTTGTTTAGGCTATAGGAAGAAGAAGAAAATACCAGACAATTAGTCAAGCAGTTTCAGGTTCAAAGATATTCCGGTGTTAGACATATATATATATATATTCCTGTATCCGACTGAGTAACATAGTTTCAGTTTTCAATTTGCAGTTTCTGTTTAAAGTTTAATGAAATGTATCATGTTTCCATTGAAAGCTAAAGGCTTGTTTTCCAAAAATTAGATATTATTGAACCATAATTGATTGGAACTAGCCACAGATATAATGCTGAAACAGACAGAATGATTTCCTGATAGTAAAAATATGTTAACTTTCATTTTCAGGGGGCTGATGCATAAAAAGGAGTTTGCTTCAGACTTCACAGGATTTAAGAAAGATGGTGCACAGTGGTTGGTTGATAACACAGACATCAAACTTGTAGGTAAGAATATATTCGATTTTTCCATCTTAACAAGAAGAACCTGCTTCTCAACGCCATGTTTCGGAAGTTATGTTAGTGTTAAGTATGGCTCATATACTGTTAAAGGACATATGCTAGGTAAATGTACCGTGGAGGGTTACTTATATATATGACTATTATTTGGAACTTAATTTGATTGATTGAATCAATAAGAAAAACAGCATATTTCTAAGAAATATGTGTATCAACTGTAGGACTTGATTACCTGTCAGTTTCGGCTTATGATGATGCTGCCCCGACTCATCATATATTTCTAAGAAATAGGGTAAGAAGCCAGGAATTACTTGAGTGGATTCTGTAAGAAAATGTGTTGCTCAAAGTGTTCAAAATTCTGCAGGAAATTCATCTTGTTGAAGGTCTAAACCTTGATGACATAAAGCCAGGGAAGTACACTGTCCATTGCTTACCTCTGAGGATGGTGGGAGCAGATGGATGCCCAACCAGGTGCATTCTCACACCATGAAACCTTTCTCCAAGTAAGATTGTTTCACCATTAAGACCCATACTGTTATATTTGGCTCCAAAAATACCTGTCTGGGTTGAATTACTATTTGTTTATGCATTAAATTTACTGCAGGAGACTAGGAAAGGCATGGTCCGTTGAGCTTCTCAAAAGGAATGGTTTGAAGTATGAAATAAACCCTTTTTCTTTATTCTTCAGTGTAATGAAGGATAAACCTTTTGCTTCTTTGTTACCAAACTTGAATTCAAATTTAAAATTGTTGATTAAATCATATGCATTGAAGTCTCATGACAGACAAATTTGTTGAGCACGAAACGATGTCGTTGGTAGGGATGGCAAATATACTCGTACTCGACGGGTCACGACCCGACCTCATATGGACGAGTTTTCTTTTTTCAAAATAAAATCGTGTTCGGGATGGGTCTTAAAAAGATAGTGCTGGGGTAGGGGCGGTACTGTGTTTAAGATAAAAAACATCGGACCAGATCCGGTTATATTTTAAATTATACATATATATACACCATATTTACGAAAATACCCTTATATATGTGCATGTTCTAGGTTTTTCTTTTACCCTTTCATTTTCTATGAAGTATTTTGTACTTTGAAATATTTTTATAATTTTATTGAAGTTTAAAAATATTTTTTATTAAAATTATATCAAAATAAATATTTCAAAAAGAATTACTATTGTTTGGAATATATTCTTTATTTTTTATTAATTTAGGACATTCGACTTTCAGGAAGGGAACTATTATTGTTTGGTTCATTTTTTTTTGAAAAATGTCGGGCCTCGTTAAAAACCCTCACTAAACCTATGTAGGGGGAAAAGAGTGCCCTATTTTATTTCTTGCTGCTGAGATACATATTCAGGAATCAATACATGTAATACTACTCCCATCACTGGCAGTTTAGAAAACAAAAAAGCTATTGCCTAGATATCTTATTCCCCAAATTGGCATCACAAACCCATAGCCACTCTTTCTAAGACAATGTAGAGAAGGGAGTGTGTATCCATTTTTACTTTCCTATTTTTTTTTAAAATTTTTGTTCTTTCTTATATTTTTAATTATATTCCTATTTTATTGTTTGAGTTGTTTGGCAAAATTTAACCTTTTATTTTTAATTTCAGCATACTCTTCCAAAGATCACAAAAGTAATCGATACAAGCTTCCGCTACTTTTTATTTTGTTCTTTCTTTTATTTTTATTTTTGGAGCTTGAATTGCGAATAACATTTTGAATCTATTTTCCTTTTGTAAATAATAAATCTCTGTTTAAAGTCAGTTCAACAAATGACTTTTTTTTCAAAAATGAAAGGAATAGTAGGCAATCAATGAAAAAACTAACGCAGAAGATATGGTGGAGATCCACATCAGATAACGAGGGAAAGGGATGGGGGGTAACGATTTTCAATAATTTTTTCTATTTTTTAATTTTAAAAAAAAATTAATTTAAAAAATTAAAAAAATATATTTTAAAAGTCTTATCATCAATAATGTCATGTCACATTAAAAACATATATTAATAAGCTGTCATGGCGCGTCAATAAAAAATTGATCGTTGGTTATTGTCAATTGATCATTTAAATAAAGACTTAAGACTTACTTCACAAAAATTATAAGATTCAAATTGCCAACATAAAATATTGAGACTCAATTAAAAAACATATAACCGTCGTTGAGGGTATTTTTTTTAGTATTTTGCTCTTACTAATAGGTATTTGAAGAAAATATTAGTAGTAAAAAATAAGAGAACTTAAAGAAAAAATTATTTCAATTTTAGCCGCTTTTTCTTTTGTTCAATTCTTTTAATTGGTGGTCGGCAATTAATTTTCGTATTGATTGTCGACCACCATTTTATCAGTTTTCTTGTTTTTATTTCAATAAGAATCTCTATTTTTGTAGCACGCTCTTTCTTTGTCTTAGTGACACGCTTCTTTTTCTGTCTTTGTGACATGTTTTTGTTTTGTTTTTTTTGGTTTGGTTCATCTGTCTCCGTGGCAGGTTTCAGCATACCCTAGCGTTCGATTGTTGTTCGTACAGAGATTCACTCGGCGCTAGTTTATGATTCATGGTGTTGTCGGTGGTCACTTGGAATGTTTTATCCTCACTCGTTGATGGTTGTTTGCCGATAAAATCAGTCCTAGGTAGCTGTACCTTTTGCCTGACAGAATGGATCACGTAGCACTCCTTCCTTCTTTATGTGTCTCGTTTGGACAGAGACAAAGAGATTCATGAAGCTTTTGAATTTTCGTTGGTATACGTATTTCCATAGAAATTTTTGTTTTCATTGTTTTTGAGTTGTAAGAATTTTTTGGATTATTTTAACCTAAATTTTTTTCTTCTTAATTGTGTTGTAATTGAAATTTTCTATGGTTTAATGAAAATTCAGTAACTATTTAAAAAAAAAACTAGAAATGATGTAGTAGGGGGAGTTTTTCGTGTGGAGCACTGCAAATGAGTGTTTAATTTTGCTCGTAGTAGGGAAGTGCTTTGTGATAAATGCAAAACTATGAAAGATTTTTAATTATTTTTATCATGTTTGGCGTCTTGTTTTCGTAAAGTGAAAGTAGAATTAAGCTGTCGCGACGCAATAAAATATATTAAAAAAATTAATCCAGATAGCTTGAGGAATGTACTCGTTATTGTCATTCAAAAAATAATATAGCGTGATTGTAAAGACTCTTTGAAGGATGTTTGTCAAACTTTTAATGCCGTCGCGAATAAACTAGATGTGTGGCCAGCCACTCGAGGAGGAGATCTTTGCAAACCCACCCTTTCAGATATAGGACCTTCTGTTGAATGACTTTCAGATCTCTTCTTCTACAGCTTAACTCGTCACTACAAGAATATAGATTTTTAGTGACAAATTGGCAGTGACTAGCAGTAATTTTGTCACAAATATTAAACTTCTGTGACAAGTTTTTTGTGCGATACTATTACCATAAGTAATTGTGATGTATTTTTATTTGGTCACTATTATAGTAGTAATTGTGACGATTACATTTTTCACAATTAAATTCTCACTATAAGTCTATAAATGTGACACAAATTTCATTGCCACTAAAACTTTGACACATAATAGTGACGATATATAAAGTGGTCACTATAATTTGATATTTTTTGTGACAATGCAATTGTTTGTCACTTAAAATTTTACTTTTGTTGTGATAAACTTTGTCACCAATAAAAAAATAAATTTAATGACAAGTTATATATTGTCACAATAATAAATTTATTTTTATAATTATAGTAATAATAACAATTATAAAAATTTGAAGTTATCATAAAGGCATAAACTAGTTTATCAAAAGGTAAAATAATTCTATTAGTTTTTACACTATGTGTAAATTGTTGTTTTAGTCATTCTATTTTGATCAATTTTAGTCTATATGTTTTTAAAATTTTAAAACTTCAATCCTAATCCAAACGGGACAACGACAATATGATTAAATTACAATGACTAAAAATGATTGAATAAAAGAATAAAAATCAAAAGTTTTACTTAACATGTTTAAAGACTATCATTCATGTCAAGATCAAAATTTCAAAATTTAAAAAGTACATATTTTTTGAATAGAAAGTACATAAACTTAAAATAAACAAATTAAAGTAAAAAGACTAATATGTAATCTTGGCATAATATGTGATAGCAAAATTTTACCTTGTGAACAATTTTACACTTGATATTTGTTTTAACTTTTCTTGCGGAGGTAAAATTTGCATTGTCACTATAGTAAATAATTATCACATAAAGGATAATTCTATCAATAATTTAGGTGTAAATCTTAATATTCATATGTTTATATTTTAAAACCAACTCAATTATTTTTATATATTTTCTTCAACAAACGTATTTCGTATAGGAAACCATATAAAATTAATTAAATTATTGTTATATTAATTATTGTTATAATTAATACATATTGTTAAAATAAATAAAATTAATTTCAATTACAATTTAACCTAAATAATATTTTACTTACAAAATAATATTAAATTTCTTGCCTAGCTTAGTAGATAGACATTGCACTCTCCCCCTAAAGGTTTCAGGTTCGATCCCCTACGAAACCATGCATTGTATTTATTTATTAAAAATTGATATATGAATATGCGACATCATCTATAATTAACCCCCTCGCCACGGGCTTGTAACACCCCTCACCCGGTTACGAGCGAGCGATGTTACTATTCGGATGATAGACAGATTCATACATATCAAGCTTGATTAACTTCAAACATAGTTCGTTCATATCATCATATCCATATTTACATAAACATTTATTAAGTCATTACGTAATATAACATGTCAAACCACACTTAAGAATTACATGATTCATAATGCATGACAAACTATTTTAGACTATGCCACCAACTAGGAGTCTAAGCAAGATTATATCATACTTGTTCTTGGCTTGCGAAGCTCTCGAATCAGAACGGATGACTTTCGGATATCAAAGAACCTGTTATTTTGGAAGAAGGAAACAAAGAGAGTGATAAGTACACATAATGTACTTAGTGAGGCAGCCCTAACTTTACTAGTTTCAATCTTTTAAAGTCTTATTCAATCTTTGAGGTTACTTAGCTAGGCTTAGCACACATTGAAATACCTAGCTAGTTCCATCAAAAACCAAGTTAACTTAGCTAGTCTCATGTACTAACCAATAGGGCAGCAAACTTTTACAATTCAAGCTAACATGGACAACAAACAACATGTAATCTCATTGTCATCTTGGAAACAACATTTCATAGTTTCACATCACAACATAGTTCATTTCGAATCTCAACCAAGTACACATATTCATTTCATATCATAAGGGCTAATACCCAACTTGTTCATTTAAACATATATCATTGTTCTAATAAATATTTTGCCTTGGATGATTAATGAAATAGGTAATCAAGTCTTCATGTAACATGTAACATTAGATACTCAAAGTATCCGTTTCTCATTTCAACATATAACAGGGGATGCATAGGCATCAATGGTGACTTACCACCATTCAATTATCAAGGTGACTAACCACCTTATCAGGTTTATAGGTGACTAACCACCATCCTGTAACAAAGATCAGGGGAGCTCAACGACTCTAAGGCATGCCCTTCTACCTATAGACACTAATCAAACCAAGGACTTTACTTATCTTTCTTTATTAACAAGATCATTCACTTGCCAATCATTCATAATTTCAGAGGCATTTAACCATTTCAATAGGCATATACATATAATCAATCAAGCATCATGGTAACATAAAATTCCAGCAAGCACATGAGATCATTTTCATTTTATGATCATCAAAAACCAGTAGCAAAGCTTATCATTTAGTCACATATCACATAGCTCAAGCAATCAACACATCATAGTAACTAATCATATTTATACTAAGCATGCTTATCTAACAAGCAATATACACTTAGATCAATATTTTTGCCTTTAATCCTTCTTCCTTATCATTTTAAATTTTACCAATCATTATTAAATTCATTTCATGCTTTCTTCATGTTATCTAAAAAAAATAACAAGGTTAGGATACTAATCCCAACACTTTAAACAAAACTACACTCACAATACTGCAAGCTAGTTTGTCTCCTTAATGGTGATGCCTCTCCCTTTCTTCTTGGTTTGATCACCCCTTGATTCCTCTAATATCTCTTCACCAATATGCTCTTGATACATAAAATATCATATACAATACCCATTAGTAATTAATTCAAACATATAAATTCTTTTACTTAAACATAATCACTTAGAAAAGTAAATCTGCCCCCTAAACTGGCAGTTTGAGTAACCTCTACTAAACTGGTCATATCTTTTTACTCACAACTCCAAATAAGGAGTTCTTTACCATTCTGGAAAGCTTATAAACACACCTTTACAACCATGTATGGAACATAATTTTATCATTTCTCTATCAATACAGTTTATTACTTGAACATAGGGTATCTTTAGAAAACTAATCTGCCTATTTGTGACTTTAGTGTATTTATAACCTATGTTTTACTACACCATAAATCTTGAGATTTTAACCATATTTACCTTCACATATTAACATAATAATTATGTTCCAGAAACCATGAAAACAGAGCATATAAGTCCTCAACTTATCAATTCTTACAAACTAGTCCATTTTAATCTCTTATGTGTTCTAATGATATTTAAACTTATCAATTGATATATAATTCAAACTAAATTATTTATTTTTCATTCCTAAAATACCTCTCCTGTTTATAATAAATTTTCCAGAATTTATTGGCATCAATTAAACCCCTAAACATTTCGAATTTCATAATTTAGTCCAGCAGATTCCAAATTCATTCAGTTTCAGTCCCGTCATCTTTTAACAACAATTCCGAGACCTATACTTAACATTTTTGAACAAATAATACCTCTATTCCATGTAAAATTTTGTCCTCTACAACTTTGTAGAAGAACACTTTTTCCAGAAATGACCCTAACATGCTCGAAAATGCAGTTTTCTACAGGACAGTTTATAAATCCGAATTTCTTTATTCTTTCTACCCTTATCTTTTACCAACCTTTAATTAATCCAATTTCATGCTTAATATAAATACTAACATCAAATTTAAAGATAGTTGAGACTCTAATCTCAACTCTAATTTGTTTCACTCACCTTGATAGATCGGTAATTTATTTTTTATTTCTTGAGCTTGATGGTTGTTCTGAATCGACCTCGTGTACCCGACGTCGGCAGAGATTCGATATCACTAAACCAACAATACGGCTACCAATCTAATATTGAACCATTTATTCCTTCCTAATATTTCCCTTATGCTTTGGTTGGTCCTCCTCCCCTATTTATAGCTAAATGGTATAGGATGATTTAGCAATAATGGAATTTTAAGTGGACATTATTTCACAATCGGCAGCAATGGATCCCATCCCTCCACTATCCTTGCAATTAGACTTCAATATGCATCCACTTGGTTTATAAATTCAATATTCAAATGGTGGGGGAGGCATGTGGCAAGTGGGTGTTTGCTGGTGGGAATGGCCGGCCATCCATCTCCATTCTCTTCAATTTATTGCCACATGTAGTGGTGTAGTAGGCAACCCACCATTTTGTGTTTTATATATATATATATATATTTTTTTATAATAATAATAATAATAATAACAATAATAAACTATTATAAATTACCACGAATAATATTTATTGGTTCAGATAAGATCGAATAAATTATTCAATCAATAAAAATATTCGGTCACCGGAATTTAATTCCGACTAGACCGGTTTTTGGGATGTGACAACTCTCCCCCCCTAAAAAAAAATTCGTCCTCGAATTTTACCTGAATCGAACAGGTGAGGATATTGCTTTTTCATCGTGTCCTCAGGTTCCCACGTTGCTTCCTCGACGTTGTGATTTCTCCAAAGAACTTTGACAAGAGGAACACTTTTATTTCGAAGTCTTTTGACTTCTCGATCAAGGATTTGAACAGGCTCTTCTTCGTATGAAAGATCAGGATTGAGTTCAACTTCTTCAGGCTCAAGAACGTGAGACGGATCAGATCGATATCTTCTGAGCATTGAGACATGGAAGACATTGTGTATCTTATCAAACTCCGGAGGAAGAGCGAGTCGATAAGCTACAGGACCAATTCTTTCAACTACTTCAAATGGTCCGATAAACCGAGGACTTAGCTTGCCTCTTTTGCCGAATCGGAATACTTTCTTCCATGGGGAGACTTTAAGAAACACTTTATCTCCGATTTGATGTTGAATGTCTCTACGTTTCAGATCGGCGTAGGACTTTTGGCGATCAAAAGCTTGCTTCAATCGAGAATGAATGATTTGGACCTGTTCTTTGGTTTCCCGAAGCAATTGTGGTCCCAAAACTTTATTATCACCGAGTTCAGACCAACACAGAGGTGTTCGACATTTTCTGCCATACAACGCTTCAAAAGAAGCCATTTGAATCGAAGATTGGAAGCTATTGTTGTAAGCGAACTCTACCAAAGGTAGCGATTTCTCCCAGTTCTTTCCGAAGTCAATGATACAAGCTCTGAGCATGTCTTCGAGAATTTGAATTACTCGTTCAGATTGACCATCGCTTTGCGGATGGAAAGCTGTGCTAAGATTCAGTCTGGTTCCGAGAGCTTTATGTAATGATTTCCAAAATCGAGCTGTGAATCGAGGATCTCGATCGGAGACTATTGAGATTGGAACTCCATGTAAACGAATTACTTCTCGGATGTATAATTCAGCTAAGGCTTCAAGACTGAGATTCATTCTCACCGGAATAAAGTGTGCTGACTTGGTGAAACGATCAACGATCACCCAGATAGCATCGCACTTTCTTGGCGAACAGGGAAGGCCGGTTACGAAATCCATTGTGATCTGTTCCCATTTCCATTGCGGAAATTTGAGAGGTTGGAGTAAACCAGTAGGGACTTGGTGCTCGGCTTTAACCCTTTGGCAGTTCAAACATTTTGCTACATAGTCATTGATAGCCGTTTTCATTCCTGGCCACCAATACAAGAGCTTGAGATCCTTGTACATCTTAACTGATCCAGGGTGGATCGAAAAAGAACTTTGGTGTGCTTCATGTAGAATTTCATCTTGTAATTCTTTGTTATTAGGGACACATATACGATCTTTGAAGTATAGAAGACCGTTCGACTTAACAGAGAAGTCAGAATTAGACTCAAGCTTAGAATTGATTTTCTGAAGTTCCGGATCAATTTGTTGAAGTTCTTTGATCCTGGTGATCAGAGTAGATTGAACTTGAAGTTCATTCAGATAATTCCGAGCTTTGCATAGCCGGAAATGAGCGTTGATAGCCAAAGAAGAGAGGTTCGGTTTTCGACTCAGAGCGTCGGCAACAACATTGGCTTTTCCAGGATGATAATCGATAGTCAGATCGTAGTCTTTGAGCAACTCTAACCATCTTCTTTGTCTAAGGTTCAGATCTCTTTTTGAGTGAGTAAATATTTTAGGCTTTTGTGATCAGTGAACAGCTTGCATCTTTCACCGTACAAATAGTGTCGCCAAATTTTGAGTGCGAACACAATGGCTGCAAGCTCGAGATCGTGAGTAGGATAATTCAATTCGTGTTGCTTCAGTTGCCGGGAGGCGTATGCAATCACATTGCCTTCTTGCATCAGAACACAACCTAGGCCCGAGTGTGATGCATCACTGTATACTATGAATTCTTTACCCGATTCGGGTTGAATAAGGACTGGGGCATGTGTTAGAGCTTGTTTGAGTTGGTCGAAGCTTCGTTGCTGCTTTTCCGACCACTCAAAGATTACATCCTTTCGAAGGAGTTTAGTTAACGGTGCGGCAATAGTGGAAAATCCTTTCACAAATCTTCGGTAATAGCCAGCTAATCCGAGGAAACTTCGGACTTCGCTCACATTTCTCGGAGGTCTCCAATCAAGAATAGCTTGAATTTTCTTAGAGTCAACTTTGATTCCTTCGGCAGAAATGATGTGTCCGAGGAATGAAACTTCGGACAACCAAAACTCACACTTAGTGAATTTGGCAAATAATTGGTGATTTCGGAGCGTTTGAAGTACAATCCGAAGATGATCATCATGTTCTTCCTTGTTCCGGGAGTAAACAAGGATGTCGTCGATAAATACGACAACGAACTTGTCAAGATAGGGCTTGAATACTCGATTCATCAGATCCATGAATGCAGCAGGGGCATTTGTTAGACCGAATGGCATTACTAAGAATTCGTAATGTCCATATCGAGTTCGGAAAGCTGTTTTGGGTACATCTTCTTCTCTTACCCTCATTTGATAGTAACCAGACCGAAGATCAATCTTAGAGAACACGGCTGCGTGTTTGAGTTGATCGAACAAATCTTCGATTCTCGGTAGCGGATACTTATTCTTGATGGTTACTTTATTAAGTTGCCGGTAATCGATACAAAGCCGCATCGTACCATCCTTCTTTTTCACGAATAGGACAGGAGCACCCCAGGGAGATATGCTAGGTCGGATGAATCCTTTATCCTCGAGTTCTTGAATTTGCTTCTTTAGTTCTTTGAGTTCAACAGGTGCCATCCGATAAGGTGTAATGGACACCGGATTAGTTCCGGGTTGAACTTCGATTTTGAATTCGACTTCCCGAGTTGGAGGAAGGCCAGGGAGTTCCTCAGGAAAAACATCGGAAAATTCAGATACAACAGGCATTTCAGGTAAACTGAAATCAAGCTTGTCTTGCAGTGCCATAGCGGCAAAAATAGAGGTCGGTTTCTTGTCTATCAATAGGATGGATTCTTTTCCTAAACCCCTTAAATATAACCTACGGTTTTGACAGTCTATCCAGGCTTCATGTTTTCCCAACCAATCTAGTCCTAAAACTAGATTAAATTCACATTTGGGTAATACATATAGATTACAAGGAAAGGGTATATTTTGAATTGTTATCTGACAATCTTTACAGATCAAATTTATTGGCATACTACCTCCTATAGGGTTCGAAACAATTAGCCCAGTTTGTACAGTTTCAGGTTTCAATTTAAGTTCATCTAACAAGTATGAGCATATAAATGAATGGGTTGATCCCGAATCTATCAATGCGTAAACAGGTTTAAGGTTAAGTTCAACCATACCCGCAATGACATCGGGAGACTCTTCTTCTTCCTTGCCACGAATGTGATAGACACGAGCTGTGGCTCGGGACTCCTGATAAGTGGTGGCTTTTGACTGGGCAGCCTTGCCTTTCCCGGGATTGTTCGACTGAACTTGTCTCGGATGTTTGCCTCGGCTAGATGGTACAGAACTTTGGTTAGCCGGTCGAACAAAAGATTGATCATTTCGTTTTGGACAGTCTCGGATGTAATGATCGTCAGCGCCACAAGCATAACAGAGGTTCGCTTGGGTTCGGCATTGGCCAAAGTGATTCTTCTGACAGAATTTGCAAACAGGAGGTCTGTCGACATTTCCAGTACTGTTGATGGAAACAACCGGAGTAGCCATCTTGTTGGAGTGTTGGGGTTGGAAATTATTCCGAGTAAATGGTATATAGGTGGAGGATGATTCCTTCTGATGTTTCGGCTTCTTAGACCACTGAGACTTGTCGTCACTCTTCCGCTTCTTATCAGTTCGGAATCCACTCTTTCGTTTCTCGGCATTCTGCATCTTAGATTCAGTGGCGATGACCCGATTCACAAGGATTTGAAAATCCGTAATGTCAAGTGCTGTGAACATCGGACTCAATTCATCACTTAGCCCGTCGATGAACATTCTGCATTTATCCTTCTCGGTCTTGATGTACTCCGAGCCATACTTGCAGTATTTGCAGAAATCGGCAACATATTGTTCAATCGGCCGATTGGCCTGTTTCAGATGTAAGAATTTCTTCCTCCGATCAGCAAGGTATTGTTCGTTAATATATTTCTTTTTGAATTCATCAACGAAGAATTTCCATGTAACTGACTCGGCAGGGGCAGTTAGAGTCGTGGTTTCCCACCAACTTAGAGCTTCATCGGCTAGAAGTGCAATCGCACATTCAAGTTTATGTTCATCCGAACATTGGAGTTGGCGAGTTAAGATTTGAGTGGTTCTTTCTAGCCAATTCTCAGCTTCTTCCGGCTTTTCCTCGTTTTCACCGGTGAATGTAGTTGCTCGATGTTGTGCGAGCTTGTCGATAGGGGCTCGACTCGGGGTAGCAACTACCGGATTCGGTTGTTCTCGTCGGATGTTCATTACTAATTGATCGAACATCTCCTTCATACTTAGGAGACATTCCCGCTGAGCACTTTGAACAGTTGGAATTGTCGGAGTTGTTTGATTAGGTTCAGGGGGTGGAGTCGGTTCTCGCGGTTCCGATCTTCTCGGAGGGTCCGCTTGTTCTAGAGGATTAGATTGTCCCGGAGCGTTGGTTTTCATCCTAACGCTACCATCCTCGTTAGATGATTCCCGAGGACTTTCATTATCACGAGCCAAAAGTGATTCGGACATTCTAATAAGACTTCAGAAAAGATCGAAGTTAGAGAGCGCAATCGCAAGCAGTTCAATATAAAACTCCTAGGTGGCATAGTTTAACCTATATGATGCAATAGACCCGATTTAGTCCGAGAATCGACTAAACCGAAGCTCTGATACCAATTTATGTAACACCCCTCACCCGGTTACGAGCGAGCGATGTTACTATTCGGATGATAGACAGATTCATACATATCAAGCTTGATTAACTTCAAACATAGTTCGTTCATATCATCATATCCATATTTACATAAACATTTATTAAGTCATTACGTAATATAACATGTCAAACCACACTTAAGAATTACATGATTCATAATGCATGACAAACTATTTTAGACTATGCCACCAACTAGGAGTCTAAGCAAGATTATATCATACTTGTTCTTGGCTTGCGAAGCTCTCGAATCAGAACGGATGACTTTCGGATATCAAAGAACCTGTTATTTTGGAAGAAGGAAACAAAGAGAGTGATAAGTACACATAATGTACTTAGTGAGGCAGCCCTAACTTTACTAGTTTCAATCTTTTAAAGTCTTATTCAATCTTTGAGGTTACTTAGCTAGGCTTAGCACACATTGAAATACCTAGCTAGTTCCATCAAAAACCAAGTTAACTTAGCTAGTCTCATGTACTAACCAATAGGGCAGCAAACTTTTACAATTCAAGCTAACATGGACAACAAACAACATGTAATCTCATTGTCATCTTGGAAACAACATTTCATAGTTTCACATCACAACATAGTTCATTTCGAATCTCAACCAAGTACACATATTCATTTCATATCATAAGGGCTAATACCCAACTTGTTCATTTAAACATATATCATTGTTCTAATAAATATTTTGCCTTGGATGATTAATGAAATAGGTAATCAAGTCTTCATGTAACATGTAACATTAGATACTCAAAGTATCCGTTTCTCATTTCAACATATAACAGGGGATGCATAGGCATCAATGGTGACTTACCACCATTCAATTATCAAGGTGACTAACCACCTTATCAGGTTTATAGGTGACTAACCACCATCCTGTAACAAAGATCAGGGGAGCTCAACGACTCTAAGGCATGCCCTTCTACCTATAGACACTAATCAAACCAAGGACTTTACTTATCTTTCTTTATTAACAAGATCATTCACTTGCCAATCATTCATAATTTCAGAGGCATTTAACCATTTCAATAGGCATATACATATAATCAATCAAGCATCATGGTAACATAAAATTCCAGCAAGCACATGAGATCATTTTCATTTTATGATCATCAAAAACCAGTAGCAAAGCTTATCATTTAGTCACATATCACATAGCTCAAGCAATCAACACATCATAGTAACTAATCATATTTATACTAAGCATGCTTATCTAACAAGCAATATACACTTAGATCAATATTTTTGCCTTTAATCCTTCTTCCTTATCATTTTAAATTTTACCAATCATTATTAAATTCATTTCATGCTTTCTTCATGTTATCTAAAAAAAATAACAAGGTTAGGATACTAATCCCAACACTTTAAACAAAACTACACTCACAATACTGCAAGCTAGTTTGTCTCCTTAATGGTGATGCCTCTCCCTTTCTTCTTGGTTTGATCACCCCTTGATTCCTCTAATATCTCTTCACCAATATGCTCTTGATACATAAAATATCATATACAATACCCATTAGTAATTAATTCAAACATATAAATTCTTTTACTTAAACATAATCACTTAGAAAAGTAAATCTGCCCCCTAAACTGGCAGTTTGAGTAACCTCTACTAAACTGGTCATATCTTTTTACTCACAACTCCAAATAAGGAGTTCTTTACCATTCTGGAAAGCTTATAAACACACCTTTACAACCATGTATGGAACATAATTTTATCATTTCTCTATCAATACAGTTTATTACTTGAACATAGGGTATTTTTAGAAAACTAATCTGCCTATTTGTGACTTTAGTGTATTTATAACCTATGTTTTACTACACCATAAATCTTGAGATTTTAACCATATTTACCTTCACATATTAACATAATAATTATGTTCCAGAAACCATGAAAACAGAGCATATAAGTCCTCAACTTATCAATTCTTACAAACTAGTCCATTTTAATCTCTTATGTGTTCTAATGATATTTAAACTTATCAATTGATATATAATTCAAACTAAATTATTTATTTTTCATTCCTAAAATACCTCTCCTGTTTATAATAAATTTTCCAGAATTTATTGGCATCAATTAAACCCCTAAACATTTCGAATTTCATAATTTAGTCCAGCAGATTCCAAATTCATTCAGTTTCAGTCCCGTCATCTTTTAACAACAATTCCGAGACCTATACTTAACATTTTTGAACAAATAATACCTCTATTCCATGTAAAATTTTGTCCTCTACAACTTTGTAGAAGAACACTTTTTCCAGAAATGACCCTAACATGCTCGAAAATGCAGTTTTCTACAGGACAGTTTATAAATCCGAATTTCTTTATTCTTTCTACCCTTATCTTTTACCAACCTTTAATTAATCCAATTTCATGCTTAATATAAATACTAACATCAAATTTAAAGATAGTTGAGACTCTAATCTCAACTCTAATTTGTTTCACTCACCTTGATAGATCGGTAATTTATTTTTTATTTCTTGAGCTTGATGGTTGTTCTGAATCGACCTCGTGTACCCGACGTCGGCAGAGATTCGATATCACTAAACCAACAATACGGCTACCAATCTAATATTGAACCATTTATTCCTTCCTAATATTTCCCTTATGCTTTGGTTGGTCCTCCTCCCCTATTTATAGCTAAATGGTATAGGATGATTTAGCAATAATGGAATTTTAAGTGGACATTATTTCACAATCGGCAGCAATGGATCCCATCCCTCCACTATCCTTGCAATTAGACTTCAATATGCATCCACTTGGTTTATAAATTCAATATTCAAATGGTGGGGGAGGCATGTGGCAAGTGGGTGTTTGCTGGTGGGAATGGCCGGCCATCCATCTCCATTCTCTTCAATTTATTGCCACATGTAGTGGTGTAGTAGGCAACCCACCATTTTGTGTTATATATATATATATATTTTTTATAATAATAATAATAATAATAACAATAATAAACTATTATAAATTACCACGAATAATATTTATTGGTTCAGATAAGATCGAATAAATTATTCAATCAATAAAAATATTCGGTCACCGGAATTTAATTCCGACTAGACCGGTTTTTGGGATGTGACAGGGCTAGCAACCGAGCTAATCTTGGTGTAAGTGACCCTAGGTGTACGAGCCATTGGGACCAAGTGGATGACCTTCTAGGGACCAATTTGGGGGCAGAGGGCCTTATATCGTGTTCGTCGCAGAAGTCAAGGGTTGGTATCTAGCACATTCGCTACGCCCCGCGAGAGATATTCAGTGTGCGTGTTGCCTGAATAAGATGGTTGCAACTAAAATAATATAATTATTTTATTATTATTGAAAGTGACAATGTATTTTAGACACTATTTCAATATGTATTTGTGATAAAATATTTGTCATTAATAAGAATAACATTATTGTCTAAATTTTAATCACTCTTATTAATCTTTTGTGTCAAAAAATATAGTCATAAAAAATATAATTTATTGTGACAAAATGCATAAAAGTTGTCACTAATACAATAGTGATGGAGTTATTAGTGACGGCTCAGAAAAATAGTCATTGTAAATTTCAGTGACTAAATTTAATACTTTTAGTGACTATTTTTGATGTCACTAAAAATCTATTTTCTTGTAGTGCGTAATATAGCCCTTTTATAGCAACAATAAAAACAAACTTAAAATATATCAATAAAAAATTGATTTAGTAGAATGAAACACTAAATCGTTTAAACAAGATTATGAGTTTAAATATTAACGTTGTGAATAGACTAAATTAGGTTGGAAAAGTCGTTATGTAATACCTGATCCGAATTAATCATCTAATTAATTAGATATTTATGGTTAATAAAGGTTAATTGTTCGAAGCTAATGCACCTATTTATAAAACGATAATATTAAGGAAAAACTACAATGGTGGTCCCCAAACTATTACCGTTTTTCTATTTTAGACCAAAAATTATTTTTTTCAGCAAAATCGTTCATTCCGTTACATAGTTCTCCTGTTTTGGTCCCAACGTTAAATAGCTAACGGTTTTGCTGACGTGACATTTTTAAATATTTTTTAATCATTTCTCTTTCCTCCTATATTATTTTCATTTAACTTTATCCACCAAATCATGTGGTGTCACGTGGCATTACCCTATTGGTTGAAAAAAACCCTTCAAAAATCACATTTAGTGCTGCTGAGATTCAAACACAAGACCTCCAACACATAAGTCATGTACGTGAACCACTTGTGTTAGGCTAATTACTTGATTTAAATTTAATAATAATTATATATAAGCTATATATATTAACCCAAAAAACCTTAAAAACACAAATTGGGGTTGTCAAGATTTGAACCTAGACAACCAACATGCAAGGCCAACGTGCAAACTAACTATGCTAAGCTAATTATTTGAATTAAATCTTCTGACATTTATATTTAACCTATAAACATTTGAAACAACACATGGTTAATGAATATAAAAGGTAGGGAGTAATTCGAACATAATACCTTATTAATAAAAATTTTAAATACTTAACCACCAAGTTAACTAATAAATTGTGCTATTTTGAACTTAAATATATTTAACTAAATTATGTTTAAAATTTTAAAAAATCAAACTAGATTTTTTTACTTTGTTCGATAATAAAACACTGATTAAATATTTATTTATTTTATAAAAATAAAAAATTCCTAAAAATATTTAAGTTAAAAATAACACAATTTATTAGTTTAACTTGGTGGTTAAATATTTAAAATTTTATCAATAATGTATTGTGTTCGAATTACTCTCCACCTTTTATATTCATTAAGCATGTGTTGTTTCTAATTTGTATAGGTTAAATATAAATGTTAGAAGATTTAAATCAAATAATTAACTTAGAATAGTTAGTTTGCATGTTGGTCTTGCATGTTGGTTGCTTGGGTTCAAATCTTGGCAGCCCCAATTTATGTTTTAAGGTTTTTTTGGGTTAATATTTATAGCTTATATATAATTGTTAGTAGATTTGAATAAAGTAATTAGTCTAGTACAATTGGTTCACACACATGGCTTGTGTGTTGGAGGTCTTGGGTTTGAACCCTAGTAGCACCAAATGTGGCTTTAAAGATTTTGGGGTTTTTTAACCAATAGGGTAATACCACGTGGCACCATATGATTGGGTGAATAAAGTTAAATAAAAATAATATAGAGGAGAGAGAAATGATTAAAAAATATTTAAAAAATGCAACGTCAGCAAAATCCTTACCTATTTAAGGCCAGGACCAAAATATGAGAACTATATAACAGAAAGGACGGTTTTGTTGAAAAAAATAATTTTGGGACCAAAATAAAAAAACAATAATAGTTAGGGAACCACCGGTGTAATTATACCTAATATTAATTAAATGATAATTAATCCAGAATACTAAATGTAACTTAAAAAGAATACGAAGTCTATTTTAAACTTTATCCAATTAAATTACTTTTTATGTACATTTATTATTATATAATAATTAGCAATATACTAAAATATCATTTTTTTTGTCAATTTAGTATTATAATCGACCGTAAAAGTTATTGTCTTATAGATTACTTTCTTATTCCATGAAGTTTGATTCACAATTTAATGTAACGTTTATTCTAACATCACTGTAGTAGCTTTTTTTTCAATATACAACACAGAAGACAACCAAATTCTCATGACAATACAAAATACAAATGAAGCGAATGAATTTATAACAGTTGCTGCAAACCAGTTTATGTACAGAAATTCAGCATCTATTGTGTTCTGCCCCGCTTTACTCACTTTCATAGTCTTCGTCATCTCCAAAGCTGAAAACAGATGCATCGGCGGCCATTGCCCTGAATTCACTTTCTGAGCTTGAAACTTGAGCATTGCCACCACCAGTAGCAGCATTAGCAGCGTCCTTTCTTGGCTCGCTAGAGGCATGCATCTGTTGGGAGTTTCCACTTCCTAAAGTAACTTGTTCTGTAGAGTTAACCAAACTTGTCACTTGATCTGATTTGGTATTTGTTTCGGTTTTGGATGTTGCTGAATGGGCAGCTACTCCCTCTGCAGATGCTGCCTTATTCTGCCCGCTCTTCGATGAACCAGAGTGTTCTGCCTCGCCGTCTGAGAACACATCGTCCTTGTCACTATGTACCGAGTCTTTATTTTCGTTTGACGGGGCTTCACAGGTTTCAGCTGATGCAGCACCAGTCCCAGAGCTTTCGTCTTGCTTACTGGCAGTAGTTTCAGTCTGGGGCATTGTTGGAACAGTGCTATTACAATCTACTAGCACGACCTCAACCTGGAAACCAGGGGATGGCAATTTCCTCTGCATATTACAAAAAGGAAGGTGATGACATCAGAGAAGAATCCATTTGGTCCAGAAAGAAAGAAAGAAATGAAGATCCCAAGTCAACATTCATGTTTACAGAACATCACAATAAAATTACATCTCATCATAACACATTGTGTTTTACCTTGTCAAACCAATCAAGCTCACTCGTATTCAGAACTGTTCTGTTTTCAATCATTGTCGTATTTAACCAACTGATAAGTCAAAAGAGAGAGAATCATGAAACAATTAGTTGCAAATCATAAATATGAGCTGTAGATAATTTTATAGGGGTGAGGTCCCTAACATACCAGTAAAAATCTCCCTGGCGATCATGAAAATGAATTTTGAAGTCCCCAGCCAACTCAGTTAGACCAGGCTCCCCAGGCAAAGCAAAGACCATAACTCCTTTCTTTGGCGCACTAAACCAAAAATCTTCTGGCTGTGAAGAAAATATGTATGCATATCATTTCAAATTGGTATACCGTATACATGCTCAGCTTCAAATGGCATTTTTAAAACATATGGGTAGTGATATAATCATGGTTGTTACACTAAACAATCAAGCAGACATACTGATAGATCCTTGGTGCGTGGATGCTTCTTTGTTGAGAAGAGAATACCTGTATACAGGGAGGGTATTGAAAGTTCATCACAATTTAATCTAGGCTGATAGCTAAGATATCATTAAAATGACAATAAAATCACTGCATGTTGATTTCATCTGTTAACTTCGAAGTTCTCTCTCCAGGATTGAATAGCAAAATTCAAACAAAAATACCAGTGTACGGTAGTCGTAACCAAAGATAAATAGCATCCAGGGTTAGGTTTGAACCCTAAACATGAGGAAGCAAATGAACTTAACAATGAGAATATGAGATTTCTCACTTAGTTGTTATTAGGAAGATTCAAATACAGAATAAGAATTTCACACCACGGATAAACATTTAAACACATTTTTGCCAGCATTATACCATAAAACACCAGTAGTAAATAATAAACAAGATTTTGAGATACTAGTGACATGGGATTTTAGTAGTGTTGCATTTATCGCGAATCGGAGGCTATCGTGACCATTGCCGTCGTGAATTTGTTTTCATTTTTAAGCAACTTATTGTGTAAAATTTAATAATTATAATTATATATAATAATAATAATAATAATATTTTAGAGTTTTATGATACTCTGATCATTTATTTTGATTTTATATTTTCACAATATTTTTATTCTATTTAAATAATTTATGATATTTTAATTTGTTTTTATAGGTTAAAAATGATTTATTCATATGTTTAATAATAGTTTAGATACATAATCCATATAATCAAACATAAATATATAAACCCATCATTACAAAAGGTTTGAGATCCCTTGTGCGTATCATTTAAAAATTCCAAAAATTTTAATTATTTTTTCAACTTTTCTCTGTTTCTATCATCTTTTGTCTTTTCTATAAATCATCTTCTCTCTCATTTTTTTCAATTTTCGTTCTCTCTAATTGCAGCTCTCTCTACATCTACTCTTCTAATAAAAAACCCACATCCTTCTCTTCTAGGTTATATCTTCCCTTTGCAAGAGATTCCTCAATTTTTGGAATCCCCAAACACATGGAAAAATATAAAAGAACTATCCTGAAATGGGGAACAGTGGCAGTTAAACCCACTTTTGTTCCAATAGCGGTGGTGGCCGCTATAACGCTACTGTCACGCTATTTAAATCCCTGGTAGTGACTGCCTGCACCCTATGGCTCTGCTTGGTTAAGGATGGAAAATCTCGAGGATAGAAAATTGTAAATCTAACGGGTAGGTTTTAAAGTAGAAAAGAGATTATGAATGTTAACCATTTGATTAACAAAGTTTTCACCCTTGATTTTTTCCATCCTTCATACCAAGAAGAGCCTAAATGTTGAACCAAACATCTTATATTCAAACCTATAAGGAATTTGACTATGTGTTGAGAACATCTGTACCAATAAAACACCCAAATGCAACAAAAGGTTCAGCATAAACAACTACAAGAACAAGCCGTCTATCAAATAAAGGAAACTGTTTGCAGACAAAAATGTCATACCATTATGATCAGAGATAGTGATGGAGGGCCTGATCCAATAAGGGCAGCGATGAAGCCGGAATCCTCGAAGCATGCACCTGCGTAAAAAGTGGAATCAGCACTAAATGAAGACCAAATATGCAAAATATGCATTCTATAGCCCGATAATACCTGCGCCCAGGCTGGTTTTCACCATTGAAGTATGTTAGAGTGCGTTCAAAGTATTTGACATATCTCTTCAAAACATGGCAAGAAAAGAAATGGAAAAGATAAGAAATCAACAGCTAGCCACAGAAACAAATCTTGAAAGTGCAACTTCTATATCACTGGAAATCAGTTGCTCACAATTTGACTTGGAAGAACAAGTCCCTTTCCATCCACACATCTTTTCTGGTTATAGTAGTCAATGGACTCTTCTGCAGTGGGGAAGAACTGAGAAGAATAGCAATTACCAAATAAGTTATAAGAACAGAATCATCCATTGTGACCAGGAAATGTGAAGCTACATCAAATCTGTTAGCATTTTTTCAACATGTTCATTGAATCAAACCTTCAAGTATAGAAGAAGGCTAGAGATCATCAATCCAGTCCTTGCCATCCCAGCTTTGCAATGCACAACCACAACATTCTCAATATCTTCCTTCAGCCATGAGTAAGCACTTTGACAAAAAGATATTATCAATTGAATTGGGGGGCAATTATGATCATCAAATGGGAAACTAGCCACCTGAAGAAAAAGTTTGGTATAAATAACATAAAAAATAAGAGGACTCCAATTCACACATTTCTCCTCCTACAGTAAGTTTTAACAGGCTGTATTTACCGTTATACATGCTTTGAGTGGGAAACAAAAGGTAGAGATTTTCATCAAAGATTAGGAGGAATCGACTTGCCCAAGGAATTACCAGCGCCAATGACTAATTTCATCATTGAGTGAAATAGACTCTACCCCATCCTCTCCTACTGGATTCCATTGGAAAATAGTCTAACAAGAAAATTGGTGGCTGATTTCGTTGTTTAGAGTTGAACTTATTTTTGTTTCTGATTTGTCCTATGGGTTCAACTAAATGGAAATTCTAAATATTTTTCAGATGCCAAAATAGGCTGATATTGTTACCCCGTTAAGAGATAAAAAGGTTCTTTTATCAAAGCTAAACAAATAGGCATTGAGCACAGTCCCACCAGCTAACCATAATAATCCAAGGAAAAAGCCCAAGTGAAGAATTAGAAGTAAACAAATTCCCAAGTGAGTTCCCAGAACAAATCATAGCATACCTTTCCTTCAAGTAGTGAAGCATCATATAGTCTTTCAGAGCAAAGGTTATACACTTTGTACTTGTCCTGCACACAAATATACATATGAATTAGTGACAAAAAGGCCTCCTCAACATTAACTGCTCCGGCAACCTCAAGCAAAAGGTTCGTATTGAAGAGTGGTGGATGTAAATTTTGAAAAAGGTACAGGACAGAAAGTTGACCAAAATCTTGTAGTTTGTAGTTTTTATTTAAGGACAGACAATTGCCAAAGAAGGCTTATTAAAAGAAGCAGAAAAAATAATCCCTACCAGTCATCAATAAAAAATTAATGAACCAGTATTTCAGTGAGTTGCACACTGCGGCAAAGACACCTTATCATCATCGTACGCAGTCCAGTAAGCTGTTTAATATATCACAAATACTGAACAACTAACAAATTTTATTTTAAGAAAATGCTATCAAAACTATGTGGTCAGAACAAGGTTCTTCTCATCTACTTAGCAAAAATCAAATTGTCTTGGTAGATTACTGCATGCAACCATCATAAGGCAAAAAAAAAAAGAAAGGAAGAAAACACAGGAAAAAAGCTAGAAAAGAAAAGGCAAGAAAATGATGCAGGGAGTGGCTAATCATATACCTAGAGACATTTCATTACCTTGTGATATGTTTCAAAAAACTTAATCACTTCTTCCATGTGATTTCGATAGAAACCCTGTATCACAATTATAGAATTTTCAGGCCAAAAACTAGAGGATAGTCAAATTCAACTACTGATTATGTAACTACCTCAACATATCCAAAAAATCCAGAGCTCATGTCACCAGCAGGGAAACCCATAGCAATTATGTTCTCAGTGATGTATGTCATATCTAAGTCAAATCCTCCTTCCTGAAGTAGAGATGCACATGTAAATACACAAATATTCAGATTCAAATCATAGTAAAATCCAACTGTTACAAGACAAATCACATATGAAATTATTTTAATTAAAAAAAAAGGCTGGAGAAGCACTTATATGGGAAAGAAGAGCATACAGCCCACCTGGTATCTCCGTTTGTTCTGCGAAACAACATGACGAGCCTTGACCTGTACAGCTTTCACTGCATTTTTAGATGAGTCCACTATGCCTTTTGTAATTGTTCCAAGGAAACCAGGCTGCGAGGTTGGCGACGCTCCATCAACACTATCATTAGCAGGAGGAGATTTTGGAGACAATCGCAGCCCTAGTCCACTAGTAAACCGTGAAAAAGTTGATTTTCCAGCATTTCCTGTGGGTGAGTTCTCTTGCGAGGAAGCAAATGGCTGAGGAATTTTTAGATTTTTAGCCCATGATGACAGCTTTGACGGTGCATCTTGAGTAGAATTAGTTGATCCTGAATCTGTGCCAGCAGAAGCTTGCGCATCAGAAGCTTTAGCAGGAGGCGAACTTGGCGAGTCGGCAGGTGCATTATCCATTCTGCATTCCAGAGGTCTCAATAACTGAAATCAAAAGTTCAAAGACATAGCATATGAGAATGAGACACCCGCATATAGTAGTCAGAATTACAACTGCAAGAATTTTCAGCAAATAAATGGTAAATGTTATAACAAACATGGACTTCCTATCTTCCAGTATTAAGTAAACAAAAATCACCAAACCCGAATTGACTTGAACTAATTCCCAAAAGCAAGTATAAAATGAGAAAGAAATAACTGGCATACAGTCTACAGCAAATTGTCAGGTGATTCTTCTAGCTTTATGCAGTTCCATTCTTCCTAGTAACTCATGGCACGTCAATCTCTTATTGAAGTGCGTGCCAAAAAGCCAAAATTGCATTATGGCAAGGTATAGCACAAGTCCCTCAAGGCATATTTAATCTATGCATCTATTTACAGTAGAAGTTCCAACTGTCCAATACTAACAACAAGGAATTGAGAAAAGCAGCATGCTAGACAAGCAACAACCCACATAGAAGCAATTATGTTACACTGCCAGCCCATATCAAATTAATCAACTTAGCATGGCAACGTAAATATGCAAAGGGTTAATTCCACTAGTCTAGAAATCAGTAAAAACGTGTAGATTTTAGAATAAAATGTAAAAGAAAAAGTATTAGAACTGTTTCAAATATGGGATTAACAAGCTATCGGCTTCAACTCTAATTTCTTGCTAATTAACAAGTAATAGTCACTGATTGTTCAAGATGTGTATCTTCAAGTACATTTAAGTCCCCAGCATCTAACCAAAATCAAATCACAATTTTAGCTTCAAAATTAGCACAGATCATCAAAAACCTAAATAAATAAATAAATCGAACTTCAGACACTTGAACAGTTCACAAGCTAATGATGAAATGAAACGGAATCGTCGATCTACTCGAAAAGAATTGACATGAGAGAAGAAGATCTACGGAAACTATCTTACCTTGTATCGAGATTACGTAATCAGCTGATGTAGGGGATTGCAAAAATGAAAGCTAAAAAATTGAAATGAAAAAGCTTAGGGTTTCAAAATTTAACACGGCGATGAAGAGAGAGAGAGAGAGAAAGCGGAAGGGATTGGTGGGGACTGGGGAGTGGCAATTTCGTATTTTCAGGGTTTCATTTGCGTTGAATCACGCGCTCTTTATGGTCAACGCATGTGGACCGCAGATTTGGTAGAAACTATATTCGAGATCGAAATGGAACGGCGGATAATTATGTTTCGCAATGACTCCATGTAGCGTACGGTTCTTATCTTTTTAAAGATTTTTATGTCCCCATATTACCCCTCAACTTTAAAATATTTTTCAACAAAATATAATTTTATTATGATAAACTCAATTATTACAACTTATCATTATTTTCTAACACTATTGGCTATTCGATTATCTACTCAATTATTTAGTGTTTTCTGTTTTGGTCATCAAATTTTAAAACTTTTTAATTTGGTCAATAATGCTATTAATTACTTTTGTTTTGGTCACCAACCATTAAATTGATAACGAAAATGCTAACGTGATTCTTTTAACAAATATAATAACACATTTAATTGTCAATATTTACACTTCTAAAAAGTCAATATATATATAATTATAAATTTTCAAAAATAAAATCATACTTTTGTAAGTGCTGTTTTTACTGATGAACATACTTGACCAATGCTTACTTGTACAATATCAAAGATTAACCAAACTCTTTAAAGAGTTCATCGGGAATTCTTCAAGTCTCCCAAGAAAAAACACATTAACGTTGTAAGAAATTTTTGATAACATGTTAGAATCAATTATTGATTTTGGTGTCATTACTTATCAAAGATTAACCAAACCCTTTTGGTTTATTGATTATGCTAATGCAAAATGCAGCTAAATGTGCTTGAAAACAATCTGTAACACTCGGGTTTAGGGGTCGGGTTTATAATTAAAATGATTCTTTAAAATTTCGGGTTTCAAAATAAATATTTGAAATTGGACCAAATTGATTTAAATTGCAAGTTGAAGAGTTTTTTAAAGAACAAGGGAATAGCCATTCATTAATGGCCTTTTGTAATTTACCCATTTTTCAATTTAAATCCCCTTCTTTTTCACAAATATCACTATTCACTCTCTTCCTCATCTCATCTCCAACGTGAAATAGAACCTCCTCACCCTCTCTACTATTCCATCCCATTCCTCATCCATTTCAACTCCGTTTTGAAAGGTAATGACGTTTTTGACTTCCCCTCAACTCCCTCTCTTTAAAAGTACCATTTATTTTCATTTTCATGGAGGTTTTAGAAAATGAAATTTTGGAAAGTTTTGATTAAAAATGAGATCTTTATGTTGTTAAGTTAAATATTTCGATTCAATATGTTTAGTTATGATGTGTAGAGGTCAAATGGTATAACATATGTGAATTTCAAATGATTTTGAGCAATTTTCGGATTTGGGTAAACATGGGGTTTTTGGAGGGTTTTGGGTGAGTTTTGGGGGTTGTTTTAGGTGGGTTTTGATAGGCTATTGATAGTACTATGGATAGGGGTTGAATTGGGATCATTTGTGGGTGCAATGGATGTTGGAAACATGGTTTTTGGGCATGGTTTAAGGGCTGCCCGAGTTTGCTAAAAATGAGATTTGTTCATAGCTTGCAACATAGAAATTGTGATTGAATTGTATTCCGGGTTGGTCTTTTGATGTTGGGCTGATTTAGAATTGTTTGAAATGTGTTTGAGGTTGTTTAAAAGCAGAAATTGGTGTTGGAGAAGCTTCGGGAAGAAATCCGGGTTTGTGAGAGTGGTTGCTTGCTTGGCTTGGAGCTTGGAAGCTTAGGTGAGTGGTTAAAGTATTTTTAAATGGCTTTGATCAATTGGTTCAAGCATGTGAATGTGGAAATGTTTTCAAGTATCGTTTTGGTTCAAAGTTGGCTTTGAAAGAGTTTAGTTTGGGCTTGAGAAAGTCAATTTTAAATTCAAGAGTAAGTTGATGTGAATTGCCTCTTTATTTTTCCCCCTTTTTCCATTTGTTTTCATTACTTGTGGTGATGTTTTGTTAAGCATGAAATTTAAATAATTCGGGAAGAAGTATGATTGCTTAATATTATATCGTTGATCACGTATGATGGTAATAATGTTGATGTTGATATGCCTTGCAAGACTTGTGTAAGTTGGTGCAGGTTGTGCACGAAAATGGTGAGTAAGACCATTTGTGATTGGTAAGATTGTAAGTAGTAAGTGATGCCTAATTGTGGATTTTATTACAACTTGTTATGGTTGTGCATGATATAGTGAGTACATGTCGCATGATAGTGACTGTATATCGTGTTGCATGGTTGGTGTCGAACCTCACGTGATGTTTGTCATTGCTCCGGTGATGTGTAGTCCCGCCGGTAGCGAGTGGTATAAGACTCCGGTGATGTGTAGTCCCGCCGATAGTGACTAGTAGAAGAGTACTTTGATGTGTAGTCCCATTGGAAAACTACTAGTCGAAACGGTGATGTGTAGTCCCACCGTGTGTGTTTTGGTTATGCTTGTGCATGCCATGTAATGTTCATGTTGTACCTCACTATATCATTGTCTTCTTAATGTTTTGCTTTAATCTAGGATTATGTCCTCATGCATATCATGAAGTGTAATGACATGATAAATGCCTACATTGCTGACCTTTGGATGAACTTGTACGTTAGTAGAAGGATTAGGTCGTTGGATGAATTGTATGAGTTGACCTTTATTTTTTTAAAGAAAGCTTTGAACCCTGCATTGTCGTAGTTATGTTTTAGAGCTCCGCTCACTAAGCTTTATGCTTACGCTCTCCTTTTTCCGACAATGCAGATCCTTAGCTTGGAGTTAGCAAGGAGCAAGAAAAGGGCGTCCAAGCGTGTGGTAATAGCTCAAGTATGGTTTATTAAATAATGTAGTAGTCTAGCAATGGTGAATGCTACGTGTTTTAGGAGCTTGTATCTAGACTCCTTTGTGTTGGCTTTATGTTGTTAACGCCTTATGTTGATGGTTGGATTGATTATGGGTTGTAATGTATGAATGCTATGATGAATGTTTGTGTGTGGTGGCATGCCTCTAGACGTTTAGGTTACCTTGCTAGTGATGCAAACCCCTTATGTGTTGACTTGTGCCCTTTGGGGCCTTTTGAACTTTTATGTGTGCCCTTTTATGCTAAATTGCCCCTTTGTTTGAATGCCATGATTGGATGCTCTGATTTATGTTTGATTGCTACCTATGGCTCATGTATGATTGCTTAAATGTTTGTATGTGCATAGGAGAGTCTAAAAATGCATTTAGAGTCTTGATTGAGGTCACCAAGTTGAAATTGGTGGAATTGCAGAGCAGGGCGTATCGATACGCCTGAGGGCCGTATCGATACGGCCTTGCCCAAAAGCCACGAATTTTGTCTAGCGTATCGATACCCTAAGGGTATCGATACCCTCCAAAGTTACTGGAATTTGGAGAAGTTGGAACGAGTAGTGCGTACCGATACGGGGTTCCCGAGTATCAATACGGGTCTACTCCGTTGACCAAGAAGGTTTGACCGAGAAGGACGTATCGATACGCTCAAGGGCTGTATTGATACGGTCTTCCCGGAGTTGACTCTTTGGGTTGACCTGGTCAGGGCGTATCGATACCCCTAGTTAGGGTACCGATACGGTTTGCCCTATAAGCTTAAAAATGGACTAGTATGTATGGTCGGGGTTCGAATGTGATCTTTCTTTGGATGCCTTCCGCTGTTGTGAAACACTTAGGACTTAATGTTCCTCTAGACAAGATTAAATTAAAAAGAAAAAAATAGGGTTGCTAACCGAGGGGAACCTTAACGGGTTTCGCTCGGTTTTCCCCGTGTGGCCCACTCGAATCGGTCATCCGGCCAGACCGGGACGAGGGGGTTACATTTAGTGGTATCAGAGCCTGAGGTTTCCGAGACCTCGGGTAGGTAAGTGAGGTAAGTTTGAAGTGTTATGTTGTTGTTATGTCTCGGTGAGTGTTTTTCCATGTATGCTTGATGTTTGCTTGTTAGTACGGTGTTTGAAAGCATGTGTTAGCATGATGGTTGTGTTGAGGCGTAGTGTCGAGTTCCCATTGCTACTATTACTTATTTGAAAGGATTTTTGTAAAGGAATATACTTGAGCACCTTGGACCCTTGCTCTTGCTAACCCTAGATATTCTTGCTTGTATGTTTTGTTTACTGTTGTATTGTTGTCTTTGGTAAGTTGAGGCCGAGATGTGGGCCTAGAGCTGGTAATCGTGAATCTGAGGTTTTAGAGGGTGTGAATGATGAGAGAGTTCATCGCTTTAGTTCAGGGCAGTATGACCGTACCAGAGTTGGAGTGCAGTTTGTCTGTTTGGGTCAACATGCATATGAGCTGGTTTCTGTTGAGGGAGAACAATGTGACCGATCTTGATATGAGTTGGTAATAAAAGTGAGGACCTAAGAGTTGGTTTCGGAATGATGTCGATGTTATATCAAGTAATTCCTCGATACAGTCATTGAGCTTGTTTTCTGATTAATTCTGGATCTACGCGTCCGTGTATTTTGAGTGAGCATGCGAAGTTGTTGAATCTACCTTGTGAGGTACAAGAGGTAGGTGTTGGTGTTGCTAGCTCCTTCGGGGATACAGCCGTGGTCAGAAAGATGTACAAGGAATTTGCGTTGATGGTTCAGGGTCACATGTTTCCAGTAGATGCGATGGAATTGCCTTTTTACGGTTTTGATGTGAAGCTGTGCATGAATTGTCTTGTAGAACATAGAGTTAGGGTAGACTTTGAGACAATGGAAGTTTTCTTAGAGCTTGCGGATGACTATGAGATTGTAATGGTAGATAGGAATGTGGATTTTGTATTGAATGTTGACTCGGCTTTAGCGGTCAAAGATTGATTGAGTTAGTTGACAGGCTTGCCTAGCAAATGTGATGGATTTGATTTTTGAATGAGGATTAGACCGCAGACTGTTAGAATAGGTTGTGTTTTCCTAAAAGTGTTGGCAAGAATTACCCGGTTTGTCTCTTGTTAGGGAAGAAGAGTTTGTTATTGATACTGTCTCCGAGATCGCTCCTGTTTTGTTTGCTCTGTACCTTTTGATTCTCGACCGACTTGAGAGTGTTGAAGAATCAACTACGAATTTGTTAGACCTTAGATTCGTTTGGCTTAGTACATCATCTTAGAGTATGACAGTGCAACTTGTGAAGAAGAGAGATGACAATACGAGAATGTGTTTAGATTTTAGGAAGTCGAAACGGTTGACAGTGAACAATTAGTGCCCTTTTTCCGAGCATCAGTGGTTTGTTGATTAGTTGAGGGGTGCTTCAGTCTTTTCAAGATTAGTTTGAGATCTGATTACTAACAGTCGATAGTGAGAGAGGTTGATGTACTGAAGGCAGCTTTCGAGACAGATGTGATCACTTTGGGTTTTGAGTTATGCCGTTTTGATTGACTGGTGTGTTAGTTACTTTTATAGAGATGTTGAGCAGAATACTTCCTGAGTTCCTTGATCAGTTGTAGTAGTTCTCATATGTGATACATGGGTATATTCACGTACTAAAGAAGACCATGAAAAGCAATTGGAGTTAGTATTGTAGATCCTATTAGAAGAATCAGTTGTATGCCAAGTTGAGCGAACGTGAACTCCGAATCGAGGAAGATGTCCTCCTAGGACATGTAGATCAGCCGAGTGAATTAGAGTAAATCCTAAGTAGTCAGAAGAAGATGTGAGTTGGAAGAAATTGAAGACTGTGAAAGAATTTTTATGGCACCTAGGTCTAGTATTGTTACTATCGGAAGTTTGTAAATAGCCTTTTGAAGATAGCTGCTCCTTTGACAGATTGCTACAGAAGAAAGTTCAGTTTGAGTGGTTAGACGCGAGACAATGAGCCTTGAGAAACCTAAAAGAAACTTTGATGAAAGCTTCGACCTTGATCTAGCCGATGTGAGAGAAAGAATTTGCAAACTATAGTGATGCGTTACGTGTAGAGTTAGGTTGTGTACTTATGCAAGATAGAATAATTATGGTCTATTCATGGAGACAATAGAAAGTACATGAAAAGAATTATCCGACACGAGACATAGAATTAATTGCAGTTGAATTGCTTCGAAGATTGAGAGACAAAGTTTGTATAGTAAGAAATGCACAGTGTATATGTACATATCATCAGACTTGAAATATTTGAAGACTTAGGAAGGGTTGAAACTTGAGTAGCATAAAGTGTTAGAACTGATTGAAGACTGTAAAAATCAAGATTGAGTACCATCCGAAGAGAGTTGACGTAGTAACTGATGCTTCGAGTTATATTGTTGCTAGATTAGTAGTTGAGTTGCGAGTTGTATTTGTCGGATTCAGTTTATCTAATGATAGTAGTTTTGTGGCCGAGTTTCATGTCAAACCTACATTGAGTTAGAATGCTTAAGGAGAAACAGTTGCAAGACAGATTCTTGGCACCTCACGTGCAAGGCATATCAGAAAGAAAACCTTCAGACTTCAGTTTCAGAGATGATAGAGTTTTGCAGTTCAGAAATAGAATAGTTGTGCCGATAGTCATAGTGTTTTGAGGCGTATTGTTTTGGCTGAAGCACATGGCAGTTCTTGTGTATTGCATCAGAGTAGTGTGAAGACATATTGTGGGTTAAAGATGAGTACTCCTGGATTGAGTTGATGGATAATGTGGTTCAGTATGAGAGTAAGTGTGTAAATTGTCAGTGTGTCAGGGCAGAGCATCAGTTTCTTCTAGTTTGTTACATCCGTGGAAGATTTTTAATGAAAGTGAGAAAAAAATTTGAGGGACTTTGTGTCCGGTTCGCCTTTGATTTCTTACGAGAGGGTTTAGCCGAGGAAGCAGTGATAGTTACATCGAGTGTGCTCATTTTATACATGTTCAAGCTACTTGTACCGTGAGTAAGATGGAAGAGTTGTGCCTTAGCAAGATTGTGAGTTGTACAGTGTCTTGAGATCGATAGTGGCCGATAGAGATTCGAGTTCTGACTAGATTTTTGAAGACGCCTACAATAGTGTTTGGTTACCTGTTGGAGTCAGATGATCGGTCAGAGGAAGCTATGAGTCAAGTGTTCAAACAATGTCGTATGAGTTTGTGAATCGGGCTAGTCCTGTTGTTTGTTTGTTGTAGTTACCACCATAGTTAGAAGGAGGTATGTAATGTGTTCTGTGTATCTATGATTCAGAAGTGTGAGTCAGTTTTGTCCCGTGTTATATTGTTGAAGAGATTGAGTTGAGTTTAGAATGGTCATGCATTGGAGGACCCGTTGAGATCTTGACATCAGATAGCTAATGTTGTGTGGTGGGTCTACCGAGTTAGAGAGTATGTTGTGGTAAGAGAGGAAGTGTGGAGGAGCTTGTGTTAATGACTCTTCCTGTCTAATAAATTTCGGGGACGAAATTCCTTAAGTGGGGGAGAGTTGTAACACCCGGGTTTAAGGGTCGGGTGAAAATAATATTTTAATATTATTTGGGCTCGGGTTTATAATTAAAATGATTCTTTAAAATTTCAGGTTTCAAAATAAATATTTGAAATGAGACCAAATTGATTTAAATTGCAAGTTGAAGAGCTTTTTAAAGAACAAGGGAATAGCCATTCATTAATGGCCTTTTTGTAATTTACTCATTTTCAATTTAAATCCCCCTTTTTTCACAAATATCACTATTCACTCTCTTCCTCATCTCATCTCCAACGTGAAATAGAACCTCCTCACCCTCTCTACTATTCCATCTCATTCCTCATCCATTTCAACTCCGTTTTGAAAGGTAATGACGTTTTTGACTTCCCCTCAACTCCCTCTCTTTAAAAGTACCATTTATTTTCATTTTCATGGAGGTTTTAGAAAATGAAATTTTGGAAAGTTTTGATTAAAAATGAGAACTTTATGTTGTTAAGTTAAATATTTCGATTCAATATGTTTAGTTATGATGTGTAGAGGTCAAATGGTATAACATATGTGAATTTCAAATGATTTTGAGCAATTTTCGGATTTGGGTAAACATGGGGTTTTTGGAGGGTTTTGGGTGAGTTTTGGGGGTTGTTTTAGGTGGGTTTTGATAGGCTATTGATAGTACTATGGATAAGGGTTGAATTGGGATCATTTGTGGGTGCAATGGATGTTGGAAACATGGTTTTTGGGCATGGTTTAAGGGCTGCCCGAGTTTGCTAAAAATGGGATTTGTTCATAGCTTGCAACATAGAAATTGTGATTGAATTGTATTCCGGGTTGGTCTTTTGATGTTGGGCTGATTTGGAATTGTTTGAAATGTGTTTGAGGTTGTTTAAAAGCGGAAATTGGTGTTGGAGAAGCTTCGGGAAGAAATCCGGGTTTGTGAGAGTGGTTGCTTGCTTGGCTTGGAGCTTGAAAGCTTAGGTGAGTGGTTAAAGTATTTTTAAATGGCTTTGATCAATTGGTTCAAGCATGTGAATGTGGAAATGTTTTCAAGTATCGTTTTGGTTCAAAGTTGGTTTTGAAAGAGTTTAGTTTGGGCTTGAGAAAGTCAATTTTAAATTCAAGAGTAAGTTGATGTGAATTGCCTCTTTATTTCCCCCCTTTTTCCATTTGTTTTCATTACTTGTGGTGATGTTTTGTTAAGCATGAAATTTAAATAATTCGGGAAGAAGTATGATTGCTTAATATTATATCGTTGATCATGTATGATGGTAATAATGTTGATGTTGATATGCCTTGCAAGACTTGTGTAAGTTGGTGCAGGTTGTGCACGAAAATGGTGAGTAAGACCATTTGTGATTGGTAAGATTGTAAGTAGTAAGTGATGCCTAATTGTGGATTTTATTACAACTTGTTATGGTTGTGCATGATATAGTGAGTACATGTCGCATGATAGTGATTGTATATCGTGTTGTATGGTTGGTGTCGAACCTCACGTGATGGTTGTCGTTGCTCCGGTGATGTGTAGTCCCGCCGGTAGCGAGTGGTATAAGACTCCGGTGATGTGTAGTCCCGCCGGTAGTGACTAGTAGAAGAGTACTTTGATGTGTAGTCCCATTGGAAAACTACTAGTCGAAACGATGATGTGTAGTCCCACCGTGTGTGTTTTGGTTATGCTTGTGCATGCCATGTAATGTTCATGTTGTACCTCACTATATCATTGTCTTCTTAATGTTTTGCTTTAATCTAGGATTATGTCCTCATGCATATCATGAAGTGTAATGACATGATAAATGCCTACATTGCTGACCTTTGGATTAACTTGTACGTTAGTAGAAGGATTAGGTCGTTGGATGAATTGTATGAGTTGACCTTTATTTTTTTAAAGAAAGCTTTGAACCCTGCATTGTCGTAGTTATGTTTTAGAGCTCCGCTCACTAAGCTTTATGCTTACGCTCTCCTTTTTCCGAAAATGCAGATCCTTAGCTTGGAGTTAGCAAGGAGCAAGAAAAGGGCGTCCAAGCGTGTGGTAATAGCTCAAGTATGGTTTATTAAATAATGTAGTAGTCTAGCAATGGGAAATGCTACGTGTTTTAGGAGCTTGTATCTAGACTCCTTTGTGTTGGCTTTATGTTGTTAACGCCTTATGTTGATGGTTGGATTGATTATGGGTTGTAATGTATGAATGCTAAGATGAATGTTTGTGTGTGGTGGCATGCCTCTAGACGTTTAGGTTGCCTTGCTAGTGATGCAAACCCCTTATGTGTTGACTTGTGCCCTTTGGGGCCTTTTGAACTTTTATGTGTGCCCTTTTATGCTAAATTGCCCCTTTGTTTGAATGTCATGATTGGATGCTCTGATTTATGTTTGATTGCTACCTATGGCTCATGTATGATTGCTTAAATGTTTGTATGTGCATAGGAGAGTCTAAAAATGCATCTAGAGTCTTGATTGAGGTCACCAAGTTGAAATTGGTGGAATTGCAGAGCATGGCGTATCGATACGCCTGAGGGCCGTATCGATACGGCCTTGCCCAAAAGCCACGAATTTTATCTGGTGTACCGATACCCTAAGGGTATCGATACCCTCCAAAGTTACTGGAATTTGGAGAAGTTGGAACGAGTAGTGCGTACCGATACGGGGTTCCCGAGTATCGATACGGGTCTACTCCGTTGACCAAGAAGGTTTGACCGAGAAGGACGTATCGATACACTCAAGGGCTGTATCGATACGGTCTTCCCGGAGTTGACTCTTTGGGTTGACCTGGTCAGGGCGTATTGATACCCCTAGTTAGGGTACCGATACGGTTTGCCCTGTAAGCTTAAAAATGGACTAGTATGTATGGTCGGGGTTCGAATGTGATCTTTCTTTGGATGCCTTCCGCTGTTGTGAAACACTTAGGACTTAATGTTCCTCTAGACAAGATTAAATTAAAAAGAAAAAAAATAGGGTTGCTAACCGAGGGGAACCTTAACGGGTTTCGCTCGGTTTTCCCCGTGTGGCCCACTCGGATCGGTCATCCGGCCAGACTGGGACGAGGGGGTTACATTTAGTGGTATCAGAGCCTGAGGTTTCCGAGACCTCGGGTAGGTAAGTGAGGTAAGTTTGAAGTGTTATGTTGTTGTTATGTCTCGGTGAGTGTTTTGCCATGTATGCTTGATGTTTGCTTGTTAGTACGGTGTTTGAAAGCATGTGTTAGCATGATGGTTGTGTTGAGGCGTAGTGTCGAGTTCCCATTGCTACTATTACTTATTTGAAAGGATTTTTGTAAAGGAATATACTTGAGCACCTTGGACCCTTGCTCTTGCTAACCCTAGATATTCTTGCTTGTATGTTTTGTTTACTGTTGTATTGTTGTCTTTGGTAAGTTGAGGCCGAGACGTGGGCCTAGAGCTGGTAATCGTGAATCTGAGGTTTTAGAGGGTGTGAATGATGAGAGAGTTCATCGCTTTAGTTCAGGGCAGTATGACCGTACCAGAGTTGGAGTGCAGTTTGTCCGTTTGGGTCAACATGCATATGAGCTGGTTTCTGTTGAGGGAGAACAATGTGACCGATCTTGATATGAGTTGGTAATAGAAGTGAGGACCTAAGAGTTGGTTTCGGAATGATGTTGATGTTATATCAAGTAATTCCTCGATACAGTCATTGAGCTTGTTTTCTGATTAATTCTGGATCTACGCGTCCGTGTATTTTGAGTGAGCATGCGAAGTTGTTGAATCTACCTTGTGAGGTACTAAAGGTAGGTGTTGGTGTTGCTAGCTGGTTTCAATTTGTGCTTTAATTAATATTAATTGGGTTTTAATTAAGATTTTATTAAAAATTGATTTAAGCTTTAATTAATATTAATTGGGTTTAATAACATCGTTTTAACAAAAAAAAAACATTTGAGAGTTAATATGTTCTCTATAGAAGAATAGTTTTCTTCATTTCTTTTTCTCTCAAAAAACACATTTCATTGATTTCTCGAATTCCTAAACACTTTCATTGGTTCATAAATGATTCTTCTTCAATTATTTTCCTAAATCATTTCTTTCAACCGATTTCAATTCTAAATCCTATTTTCCTTCAAAATCCATTATCTTCATTTAGTTGGAAGATTACGTTAACTTTGGAGTTCCCTCTCCAATATCTGATTCATCAAATTACAAGGTATAATAATAGTTTTTATTGAAATTCAACATGTTATGTATTCTTAATCCTTGTTTTAATTATCTTTTAATCGATTTAATTGAAAAAGAAAGATGAAATTGAGTTTTGAGTGATTTCTTATGAAATCTTGATTTGTTGATGAAACCTAATTGATTTTGATCGGAATATAATGTTTCATAAGAGTTAGATATAATCTAAACTCAATTTTATGAAATTAATCTCAAAATTAAATTGATTGATTAAATTAATAATAATGTTCTTGAAGATTTTGAGTTAATTGGTGGTGATATGGATTCCTAAGTATTAGCTACTATTATTAGGAGAATTTTTTTGATAATTGGCCAGATTTTGAGTTAGGAAGTGAGGTGTTGTGGCTGAATCGAAGTTAAGAAAGTTTGGAGAGTGATTCTTGGTAATTTTTAGTTTATAAGTTGTGATTTGTGTTATGAACCAACAATGTTATGTTTGCTAAAAGTTTGTGGATGCATATTGATGTTAGAATGCGTTGTTGAGTTTTAGAAAAGGGGAATCGAGTTTGAAGCGTCAAGTTGAATTTTATAATTTATCAGCTATCAAACAAGCTTTGGTAAGTAGGCGAAAGCTTGTTGGTGAGTGCAAAATTGTGTTTCACTTCCAAGCAAGGTTTGAAATCATATTTTTGGGGTTTGGTTTAAGCCTAATAAGCTTTACCAAACTCAAAAGTAAGTTCCTCTAATTTTGCTCGAGTTGCTAAGAGCAACGCCTTTCATATAAATTCTGTTTTGATAATGCATATGAAAAACAATAAGTAAATGTGATTTGAATTATTATATTAGCTTCTGACAAATAAAATTTAATGTTGGATATAGTTAGTCTGCCATAGGATAAGAGTACTCTATATGTTTTCGAAAGTTTATGATGGACTTTTATTCTAATCTATCGATCATCTATATGTGTATACATTTCGTAAGGTCGGGTGACTATAGTCATTGATTCACAAGATTGGGTGACTATATTTGTTGAATGTGAATTATAAGGTCGGATGACTAATGGTTATGAGATGTATAGTTTGTTTTGATAGGGGTGGGGACCTAAACCCACATTTTGATCATGTTCAATTCATGTATCTGATGGTTTTTTATAGTAAGTGAAGTCACAACTATGTTACCAATATAACACGCACATATTTGATAAGTTTTGATATGATTATGTAAGACTTGCAATGGTATGAAATATGTATATGAAATCTGGAAATTTTGTTTAATTGGAGGAGTGCGTATCAATAATATTTTAAATTTTAACTAGCGTTAATGAATTCTTTTGAACGCACTCACTATACTCACTTTTTCTTTTTGCAGAGAATTAATGATTTTGAGCTACAAGTCGAGGCAAGGGATTCAAATCTAAGATAATCAATATTTTTTAGTATACTTAACATTTTCGACAACGTTTTGTAATAAGACAATGTAGGCCATTTATGTTGGAATTTTGTTTGGAGCTTGAGTTCCTTTGTCATGTTTCCATGCTTTTGATTTGTTAATTGTGCGATGATTTGGGTTTTGGATTTTTCATGTTGATGCAAGGCATGTGTTGTTGAAGTACTGAGTTGTTTGGTTTAAGGGTTATATTTTGGTGCAATGAATGTCTCAAGACAAGTTTTAAGGTCTTAAATGAATGTCATGATATATTATTATTTTAGGTCGAGTCGGGTTTAACTTTAAGGTACCTGATTTTACTCGAATTTAATTTTTTTTAAAAATAATTTAACCCTAAAAAATCGGGTCAAGTCAGAACCCTTCGAGTCTATATCAAATGATCATCTCTAGTCAGAAAATGTACAAAATTAATTATTAATGTATAAAATTTTTAGAGTTAAAACGGAAAGAAATTGAAATACATTTTTAAATATGATAATGGTTGTTATGTTTATGAGTAATTATTCCATGCACAAGTGTTTGTGCAAGTTTTCACAAGCCCCTTAATTTTAGAGTTTATGAATTTTGTTTAGGATTTAGAGTTTTTGAGTTTTAGTATAAGGATTTAGAATTTAGGGGCTATTGATAGAATTTCAGGTTTATAGTTTAAATTTAAGGTTTGGAGGTTAAAACTTGAATCTCTAACTATATTACTCTAAACCTAAATTCTAGCCATGAACTCTAAATTCTAAACCCTTACACTAAAACCCTAAACTGAAACCTTAAACCCTAAAATTAAAGCACTTGTGAAAACAAAATATTTCTACCGGCTGTGTATGAGATAATAATCCTATGTTTATATGAACAAAAATCTTATGCCTATTTTCGATGCATCTTTCTATGTTCAACACTAAAAAAAATAAATTTTAATCTCATACTCTAAATTTTAAACCCTAAAAAATACACCATACTACCAATTCCCTAAAGCCTAATCTTTAACTTTAAACCTTAAACCTCATTTTTTTAGTGTGAGACATAAATAGGTGCACTAAAAAGGGTCATGAAATTTTTATTCTATTTATAATAAGAGTTATATTTTAATGCACAAACAACTGTATAAAAAAAATACACAACCTTTTTCATTTAAATTATAAAATTTAAAACATTATTTCTAAATCTTAAATTCTAAGACATACAACCTACACCCTAAATTAAACTTATGAACCTTAAAATCGACAAGTTTGTATAAGCTAATGTTTATAGTTATTCACTTGCTTTGGTAGTTGTTCAAAGTGGTTCTGGTGAATTTTGGTCTGGATTTCTGGTTGTGGAGTACCATCGTGCTTTACTTTATGTTACACAACTATTTATAGTGGTTTGGACAGGTGTCGATTGTGAATTATTGTGGCATTGTGATTGGACATCGTAGGAAGGATGTTTTAGGCTGGTCTGTCATCAAATAAGACCACGTGTGTCAACACATGGTCACTGGTAAATGTTCGCAGGTCGTGTGTTGGTGGTCGTTCGCGGGTAGTGGAATATTCGAAAGGTATGTTCGAAATCCGACACGTGTCTGCTCGCAAGATTGGGGTTAGCATGTACCAACAATAGTCTTAATGTACAGACCTGTCCCCGGCCACGACGAAGCAAAACCTAAAATGGAAGTCAAAGATCGTATAAAACAATATCATGATACCCGCTCATACCCCTGCTTTAATCATTGAAATAAAAGAGAGTAAAAATAGCAATGAAGTTGGAATAAACACTAGACTCCATTCGAATTGACTTGTGTATCTGGGTTATTCGCTGACTAGAACTTAAAAGCTTTGGTTTTATGTACAACAAGCAGAAGTTTAAAATTGATGTTTACAGTTGTAGGAGAATGATGCAAAGCAAGAGCAACCACTGCAACAGAAGTGGTTGAGTCTCCAAATAAGCAAAGCTGGAATGATGTGCTATTGATCTTGGTGCAGGGGCAGTATCTGCCCCAGCCTCAGGTACGTGGCATACTCCGAATGTCATATTTGCCTATGCACAACATTAAAATACCATAACCATTGTAATCAATTGGAGTTGTAACCTTTCCGGCTCTCTTTTATCATCCATTTCTTAAGGTAATATGCAGAATTATTGTTACATACCCTGCATAAGGCAATGTTTTCACATCCGCACACCATATGGCCGTTGGCCACGTCTGTAGCTTCCGAAGCACCGCCACCATCGCTCCTCTGAAATGTTCATGTATGATTCTTAGGTTATTCATGCTTTCCTAGTAAGCATTGACTGCAAAATCCATACCTTGTAAAAATCTACAGCAATGAAGTTAGGCCACCGGTTTCCGGCTGCTTCATAACATGTATTCATCATGCTAATCAGTGGAGCTGAATTGTCTTTGCAAGCTTCGGTTACATCTGCTCTATCAGGGAAGTAGTTGACTAAAACGAGCGACCTTGATGTTGCATTCATGGCAACTGATCTCCCTCGGTTTGGACATGAACCAGCTATCATCCCACCATTGCCATCTGTTATTTCCAAAATGCACTCACCCCTGATTTTAACCAAGTACTTTTTTCTTTTAAAAGATGATGCTAACACTAACAGGAGTACTTACATTGGTTCTCTACCATGTAGCTCCATTGATGAGCTATACCTTCAGAGGCCTCCTTAGCTGCCTTTGAAGTGAAAACCAGGAGCCGCTGATTCTTTTCTACCATATCGTCAACTATTGGCCAATTCCCACCATTTTTTGGCATTCGAGACACCGGAAACCAGAACTTCCTCAGGCCGGCAGCATCGAATACTTTTGTCAAGCCCATTGGTGAGGTAACATAGTCTTCAATGATAATGGTAACAATTTCTGATGGGTTTGCGTCAAGAAAGGCTTGAACCTCTTTCAACACATTAACTGCAGGTTGCTGACAAAAACAAGAAAACTCATCCATCAAGGCCATATATGTATATGTATATGTATATGTATATGTACACTCCAACTTACAAAGGCTGTGTAGTTGAAACATTGTCTTCCAAAGGAGTGACACAACCAGATATCATTCAGGAAATCATACATGTCGAGCATCAAACCTCTAACACCATTCTGCAACACGGAAAACCACTTCAGAACTTTCTAATTATTGAAATCTGCAATTCCATTAACATATAGAAAAAGACCAGACAATTCAACAGGGAGAGAAAAAGTATAAAATGTTCAGTTTGAGGCAATTTCGATGCGTAAACATACCTAACTCACACCATTCTCATCTAAAACATAAACAATTTCCCTTTCAGCAAACCTCAAAGTCGTTTTCGATCTACCTCATACTAATGATCCAACAACATCTAACTTAATCTAAATCTAGTAGGTGATCTTATATAATATAAATAAATACCACTAATAAACTAATCAATTCCAACTTGAAAACAGTATATTCAAGCACAATCAAACAAATCTAAGACTTGAACAGGGAGGGAGAGAAACATACATTAAGCTGTTCGGTAATGGAGTCCTGCTGGTTGCTAGGAGCTAAAATCAAAGACCCGGTTGCAGACCTTTCGCCTAGCCTTGCGAACGAGTTGTGTGTCGTCAACCACGAGTATCGGTTATATGGAAGTCCCTTAACCTATTTCCACCATCACAGCACAGCCATACAATTCATGTCTATAGCCTATACCTCTCCCTTTTACGTGTAACAAAATAAGAATTATGGATTGAGTGAAGAGACCTTAGAAGTGGGGTTTACAGGTTGGATTCGAGTGCACCGGGGAAGTACGTTTCCATTTGCTACACAGGTTTCGCAGTGCAACCCCGAGTTACAATTGTCATCTGATGCGCACGTTTCTCCCTCCTGCTCAACACAATACGCACACTGAAAACTGAAAATTTAACCGAAAACAGAGAAAAGAGTTCCACTTTCCGACTGAATGGGGGCATAGGGTACCTTGAGAGCAGTGCAAAAACCCAAGAGAAGACAAGTAATGATAATCAACTGCAAATGAATTATACAATATATTCTCTCAGTTTTCAATAACAAAGAAGAAGAAGAAATGATAATTCAAACTTACCTGCATTGATTGGTTCTCGGAGCTTAACTGGAATTTGTTTTCGCTTCCCTTTGTGATTATAAGATCAGAATTTGTACAGCATTAAGTTTATGATAATCAAAGCAGACAGATAAAATGAGAGAATGATAACTGCAGGTGTTTCATGCGCCGCACTGGGGTGAGGGTTAGTTTAACAAGCCATGTTGTGCTGAACTAGTTAATTGATTTTCATTTCGGTTTAATGGTTTCAAAATTCAGAGACACTTTTGATATAAAAAAAAACCATTTTTTTACCTAATTATTTATACTCAATCAAACCCTTAAATTGAGAAGAAAAAAACAAAATCAATATGATCTTTTCATTGACTTTAACAGCTAACTTTAATGGTTTTTAAAACATTTTAGATTTTTTTTAATAATTTTTAAATAAAAAAATAGAAGTTATAAAAATATTAAATATTATTAAAATTATTAAATATAAATTACTATATAATTATTTTAGAAAGTATA
Source organism: Hibiscus trionum (assembly GCA_030270665.1). Classification (NCBI taxonomy): domain Eukaryota; kingdom Viridiplantae; phylum Streptophyta; class Magnoliopsida; order Malvales; family Malvaceae; genus Hibiscus; species Hibiscus trionum. The sequence continues at coordinate 8,233,064 of BSYR01000016.1, forward strand.
AAAATCCTAATATTATTTAAAATTGTAAAAAAATTAAAAAAATTCTAAAATATTACAAAATCATTTCAAAAAATAAAAATATTAAAACTATTAAAAGGATATTTAAAAATTCCTATGAGGCAGTATAGTTGGATCGGTTACACAATTTAATAATTTTAATAAAGTTTTATATTTTTTTAGTAATTTTTATGATTTTTAATAATCTTTTTATACTTTTAATAATTTATATTCTAAAAATACTTTTAGGCACCCTTAAACTTAAAATTATAATCCAAACCATATTCATAAGAATCTATTGGCAAGACATTTATAATCGATCCAATCATAGACAGCTAACACTCCAACTACATTGTTCACCATCATTTTTAGATAATTTTTGAATTTTTTTTAATAATGCTTTAATCTTTTTAAAAGTTTTAATAACCTTTTTATGATTTTGAAATGTCTTTGTAATATTTTAAAATTTTTAACTTGTTTTGAATTGAGTTTTAGTTTTATAATTCTTAAATACTTCTGTAATATTTTAGAATTTTTAAAATTTTACTTTTTTAGTAATGTTTGAATGTTTTTTTATAAATTTTAAATAAATTTTTGGAATATCCAAAAAACAAATAATTGAATTAAAGTTTATAAATTTAAAATGATTTAATATTTTTTAATATATATATATATATATATATATATATATATATGACACATGATAGCACTGTAGTGTTTCGCATGACAATAATAATCTTAAATTGTAAAGATTTAACAGTAAAAAAAACTTAATAAATTTAATTTTTTTAATTTGAGTTTATAGTTGTTATTTTTAATTTGAGAGCTTAAACTAATGAAATAAAAAAGTTGAATTGATTTTTTTAAAATATCAAAAACACTTTAAACATTAAAGTTTTTTATGATTACCCAAGTTTTTTAAAATAAAAGAGTAAAACGCTCTTGAACGTTGAGCCTAATAAAAAATAATAAAATATTAAAAGATAGAGACCTGTATTTCGTAGTACCATAAAATTCTGGGAAACTTGTTGTTTAAAGATTTTCTCTTATATTTGATATAAAAAAGGGAAAGATTTTCTCTTATATTTGCTTGCAATCATCAATAAATAAAGACTTAATTCACCTTTGTCTCTAAGCTGATATTTATTGATTGTTATTATTATCTTAAATTATATAAATCTTATTTCACAAAAAAATTATATAAATTTAATCTATTTTACTCCAAAAACTAACTTTAAAAAAAAATTAGCCAATCAAAATACGTCTCATCAGTGCCAAGATATTTTTCAATTTTTGGAGAAGATAAAATTTTTATTAAAAGATAAATTGAATTTAAAACGTTCAAATATGTAATTACATTTGTATAAGTCCCAAAAAAAAACATACTGATAACATTCTCTCTTGTTTTAACCTTAATTTCTATTAAAACTTAAATTTTTATATTTTATTTGTCAACCCAAACCAATCACCATATTTGTGTTTGACAATCAATTGGAATGAGTTGAATTAAAATCCTAAATCTAGTAAAAGGTGGAAGATAAGTTTTTGGTGCAGCCGTTAATTGTTATCTTGTTTGGGAGTAAAAATCCAATTTTGAATCCATCATGTATTTTGTAGTCAAATTTTTATATACAAAATAACATTGCAACCGGTGAAAGCTCTTTCCCATAGCATTGTGGGTTGTTTTGACATAAACGGTGAAAGCTCTTTTCCATAGCATTGTGGGTTGTTTTGACAGCACCGAGTAGTTTATAAACACAATTTTACCATTTTCGTTTAGTTGAGTTGCAACCGGTGTCACGTCCGTAGAATTTTACCGTCCTAGTGTGTGCGGCCCTAGACACTAACAAACAATGCGATCTTAGACGCTATCAAACGATGCAACACATAAGCAAGTCTGAAACGATTAAAGCTAAAATGTTAAGATTCTAGCGGAAGCAAAAGAACAACATAAAGCAATTGACTCACAAAAGAAAGCAAGGAGTATTGAGTGAATGCTCTATTGTATTTCTTGAAACTCAAGTGAATAAATGAGGTGGGAGTAAGCCTCTATTTATAGTTAAAAGTCCCCTACATCCAACAGGTAAGAATAAATTACATTGACGGTCAAGATTCAAGCTAATCTATAATATCCCCTAATCTAAGGAATTCTTGTCAAATATTCTATAGATAAGACAATATATGAATATGAAAAGGAATCAAAGAAAATATGTTGGATTCAATGTGCTACTTGTCATATTAAATGTGTAAGGCTCTTCAACCCCAAGTGATAGGCCAACTCGGATGAGTGCTGTTAGGCCCAAGATGTAGTGGAATGCTTCCTCAGAAGCTTGGTGTGTGCTGGTCTCGGGCCTTGGTGTGCGGTCCGTGACCCCCATTAAATCTAGCGACGCCCTCGTCGCTCGACTAGCATGGTACCGATCCACTTGGCCTTTGAACTTCTATAAGGACTCGACTGGTTCTCAACTCCCTCACTGTCGGGAAATCCCTTCCATTGAACAAAGTATTTGTGCCTCGGCCGATAACTTGGTCGTTAAGTGACTCTTTCTGCTTGGAACTCTCGAACTTCATTTTCGTAGGAGACCTTTACTCCAACTGGCGCTCGATGTGACTTACCTCGATCCGGTTCTGACTCATCTTGATGGAATGGCTTGAGTAGACTAACATGGAACACTGAATAAACTTGGATGGTCGATGTCATCTCCAATCGGTAGGCCATAGTGCCTACTCGCTTCACAACTTAGAACGGACCCTCGTGTCTTCGTACAAGCCCCTTGTGTACGATTGGGTTGCGCCATATCCCGTTCGACTTGGCAAGGACCATATCGCCAACTTGGAAATTTATGTCCTTGCGCTTTCGGTCTACCCATTTCTTGGTATGCTTCCTCGCCTTGTGTAAACAAGCTCGGGCTAAGTCATGATGCTCTTGTCACTCCTTGGCAAACTTGTGTGCTGCTGGATCAAGCCCCTCATACTTGGAAACAACCGCATTGGGTGTGAGCGGTTGCTGCCCGGTCACGATCTCGAACAAACTTTGGTTGGTTGCCTCGCTCCATTGCAAGTTGTAGGAAAACTAAGCCACATCAAATAGATCTCCACGAGTGCATTCACTCTTTCGGTCTGCCCACCGATTTGTAGATGGACACTAGTCGAGAAGTTCAAGCTTGATCCCAAGCTCGAATTCAAGATCCTAATTACTAATTCGAAATTCAGGTCGTTACACTTCTCATTTATAACCGTCTTTGCATGGCTTGATTGTTGTTGACACTTTTTATTCGAAATTCGAGTTGAGTTCGAGCTTGAGTAATTTTTAACGAGGCTGAGAAATCTTAGCTCGACTCGGCTCGTTAGGAACTCGAGTCAAGTTCGAGCTTGATTTGAGCTTAATCGAGTCAAGTGTTGACCAATCTTTGACCGTGTCAGACTCGAGTAGCTCGCCATCTATCACGTCTCATTTAAAGCCCTATCAAGAAAAAAACTTTGATACACAAGTTTTGTAAACTCAAGCTTGTTAATTTTAGGGTTTATGGTGTTAGTTTAAGGTTTAAAGATTTAGGTTGTTGGGTTTAGAATTTAGGATTTAGATTTTAGGGTTTGAGACTTATTTTTAGGGCTTATATTTTAGGGTTTTATGCTTAGGAATTTAGATTTTAAATTATAAAAATAAAAAATTAATATATTATATTTTCTAGTAGTTCGCGAGCTTTTCGAGTTGGGTATCAAGTAGCTCGGCTCGGCTCGTTAAGAACTCGCGTCGAGTCCAATCAAGCTTTGACCGAACTTTGATCGAGTCGAACTCGAGTAGCTCGCGATCTGTCTCGTCTCATTTACATCCCCTAGTCACTATTGGCGCGTGTGGAGCTCACAGGTTGCGAGCTGGCGTGGAGTGTGTGGCCACGAGTGGGAAGATTTTGGATGGTTCAGTTAGGGTTGAGATTAGGAATGACCATTTAACTTAGACCCAACAGGTTCTGACCAGATCTAATTTTATAGGGTCTGATTTTTTATAAAAAATAGATTCGGGTCAGGTTTAGATTTAAGGTGAAAAATATTCGACCGGGCTCGAAATAATAGTATAATTTTATTCTAAATATTTAGATATAATTGTTATAATACATCTCTCTTTATATATACTTTTTCAATCATCTCTTTATTTTGTCTAGTAAAAATAGAATAATTATTATAACGACCTCTCTCTATTTGTATTTTTTCAATTAACTCCCTATTTTATCAAATAACAATGAAAAATAATAATTTATTATTTATGTGGATTCCAATTCGGATTTTTTACTATAAAATTTAGGTCGTATTCGACTTGGGTGGAACATCATAAAATGTCAGGCCGAGTTCGAGTGGAAGTACTATATTTTCGGATCGGTTGCGGATCGACCAAAAAATTGACCCAACCCGACTCGTGGCCAACCCTAGTCGAGACTCCTCACATTCGGCCAGAATGGGTTTAGTGTATGGACCATTTCCATTTGGGCCTCATAAAATGAAATTAAGCTCCAACATAGAAATGGAATATAACTTTGACACAGTTTTGATAAGATTACAAGGGATTCTTGTTACGTTTATGAAAAGGAAAAACAAGAAGCAAAGGCAAATGTTCCATGCGTGGACTGCAAGGGTTTAAAAGGGGAAAAGTCCAAAATTAACACAAAAAATAAAACCCACAACATAACCCAAAGCTGCAGGTTAAAAACAAAAGTAGGCAGGCGATGGTGGCCGATGTGCATCAAAATCAAAATGGTGTGAGTGAGAATAAAACATTTATTTAAAAGAAACTTTTATTAGGTGTCAGCACTCAGCACTTTGAAAAAAACCCGATGATTGATTCCAAATGAAACCCGTGCCCACCAACATGCTCAAGATTCCACTGTTTTGGGTTTTGGTCTCCTCCTCACGCCTCCCACTCCCACACTTTATTTTTCTTTTTTCAGTTTAATTAGAGTGTATTAATTTAAGATTTATATTTAGATTTTAAGGTTAGGAGTTTAAATTTTGAGTTTTAAGAAATTATTTTAACGGGGTTGGTCTAAGTGGTAAGTACAGTTTGATATCGCTCAAGCATGTTTTTGAGTTCGAGGCGTTGTGTATTCAGAAAATTCCTGCCGAGAGACTTATCCATCAAAACCAAGTATGCGGCGCGAGTCAGTCCGGATTAATCATGTCAAAGCCGTGGGAAATCGGGAGGGCAACTAAAAAAATTATAACTCTTCCTTAGCCAACAATCGGTTAGTCTAACGGGATGAAAGATCAATAATTCTAATCATGGCGTTGTGAATGGAGAAACTGGATTGGAAGGATCACCCTCATATTAAGCCTTTACAAAACTCGATCTAAATTAACCCACGGGACATGCATCCTACGTCCAACTTGAATAATCAAAGTACATGTTGTATAAGTATTAATACAATAACGAGTTTATTAGATTCATAGTACAAATTTAGTGCAGCGCTGTGAGTAAAGTTAATTTGCATATCTCTATTGCAACATTTTTAAACCATTTTTAGTGTGGTTTTATAATAACATATATCATGTTTTTTTAATAAAAAACAATTTTTTTTAAATTCGAATGACTTAAAAATCTATCACCCTTTATATTATAACAAATTATTTTATTTTACATAAACAAAACTCGCTATCCTTTTCGGTTTTCATCAATTACATACCATTCTTGTGTCGCTTTCACTGTAAGTTTTATATTGTTAAAATAGATGCCAAATTTGCAATAAATTCCATTTTTCCAGTTTTAAGAAAGAATTTGGTTTCTTATTCCCTTGCTTTAAACAAACAAACAAAACAAGAGGGGTTCAATTTGTTACTATCATAGTTTACACTTAATATTTTTATTTAGATCCTGTTTTAACATTTCACAATAAATCAAAGGTTCTTAGCAGTTGGTTGTGTGGGATCACGGACGAAACTATCCTTTGGCTCGGGGGTTATGTCTCAAAATTTTATGCTCTTTAGATCTTTAATTTTCAATTCTCGTAGATTTCGTCCTTTTATTTTTATGATTAATTATACTTTATTCTTTAATCTTAATTCCTAACTTCATCCCTGAACATGATGATGCTTAGATTCTTGAATAAGATTAGAGGTTCAAATTTTAACATTATAAATGAAATAAATTAGGTATCTTTATAACGATAGCATAATTGACTTATACAATATCAATCTAAAATAGTTTGAGTAATAAATCAAGAATTATTCTCCTATTCACTGGCGGTAGATATTAAAAGTTTCTACAAGCGCCTTAGTTTTAGGGTTTAGGGGTTAGTTTAGGGTGTAGAGTTTAGGGGTTTAGGTGTAGGGATTTAGAATTTAGGGATAGTAGTTAGAATTTATGGTTTAGAGGTTAGAGATTAATTTTTAAGGTAATATGGTGAAGATTTAGGTTTTAATTTATAAACCCTAAATTATATATTTCAACCATTATCCCTAAATTCAAAACACATACACATAAACCTATAAACCATACGCCCTAAACTAAGTTCTTAAACCCTAAAACTAATATGCTTGTAGAAACTTTTTTTCAGGATCAAATAATTATCCATAAATCAAATACTTTAAGTTAAATATAAAAAGTAAGATTTCTTTAACTACGTGAAGTCACAATTTTTTTTATTTAAAAAGAGATATTACGTTTCGAAATTAAATATTAAAATTCGAACACATATAAAACATGACAACATATATATTCTTGTCTACCCAGCCAATGGGTGGATCTAGTATTTTAAAGAAACCCACCAACAGACCAACAATGAATCCAAATACCTTAGTCTTTAGAGATATAGTCAAGATTCAAGACAAGTAGAGTTACACATTTAATGAGAAGAGTCATAAAAATAATCTCAATCTCAAAACTGAGCAACTTCAAATTCAATGTGATTCTTTGGGACCACACTCCATTTTATTCAATTTTCCTATGATAAAAATTAGCCTGAGCCTTCCGGTTGAGAGATTTGGGAACATCTGCTACACTGTTTAAAGGCTTGAAAGAGAGAGAGAGAGAGAGAGAAGGGTCAAAAGCCGGCCTCACGCCACTGCTCTCTGTCACTCCCTTCTCTACGGCTCCCAGATATACTGACATTACTCCTTTGCTTAGATTTCCACTTTCCTTCTTCATATTGGGCAAAACTTGGAAAAAGAAAGCTTCTTTCCTGCTCTACCATGGTGGTTTATGCCAAGGCACTGTTGGGGTTCCTGGCTTTTCTTGCTTTCCAGCTTCCTTTGATATTGGCAGGTTATGTTTCATTACTTTCTTGTTTCTAAAGCTCAGCTCTAGTTTCCTTTCTAAGCAAGCTGCACTTTTTGTAAGCTCCTTATCACTTCTTTTTCCTTTTTTGTTTTTGGGTCTGGGTAAGAGTTGAATCCTGAAAAATGGGTTTTGGGTCTGGGTAAGAGTTGAATCCTGAAAAATGGGTTTTGGGTTTTGAAGCAGAAAATTTGGAATCATGATTTGCATTCATATGAAAAATGTATGCATTATATTATAAGTTTATCCATTGCTCTTCTTCTATTATTAATGGCTAAAGTGCTGTCTTTACAACTTGATATTTCTTGCTTGCAGTGTATGTTTTTGCCTAGTAAAAATGGCGTGACAATGTGATTCCAATAGTATAGTGTGGATTACCCTCTGATTTAGATTTTCAAATAAGGGCAGTTGAAGAGTATGCTGGATTTTAGCTACTTTTATCTGGATTCAGTTAATTGAATAGGGTACTTTTCCTTTATAATCACCTGTAACTAGTCCTTTAAATGTTAAATTTAACTATCATACGAATGCCTTCCATCAAACATGTTTCTGGTGATTGTCAGTGATTTTTTGCAAAGAAAAGATGATATTTTTGTTGCTCGAGTCACATCTGATAATTGGTTTTACTACTTCTGCAGATTGCCCCTTAGATTTGAGTGGATCAAATTTTACCCTTGTGGCTTCTTTATGCTCTAATAAGGATGACAGAGGAAAGTGTTGCCGCTATATGAATGCTTTCGTTGCGTTTTCTGTTGCTCGATATGCAAATGTGACAAGTGACCTAGGAGTTTCATCAGATTTGTCTGACAACTGCATCCAGTCCATATTGCAAACCATGGAACTACACGGAGTGCCACGAAATGCCACCATTTTCTGTGGGTTTGGTACAAAAATTCCTGTTAGATATGACTGCAGGGGACGAACAACTGTGACACAGATGCTCGAGTCTCCAAAATTTATGGATGTCACGGAGAACTGCAGACTGCCACTTTCGCAGGAAAATGATTGCCGAAAATGTTTAAATGCTGGCATTGTCTACCTTCGTCATCTAGTAGGATCTGAAAATAATATGACGTTGAGTACTTGCCGAGATGCAACCTTTGCTGCACTAGCAAGCCAAGTTGACAACTCTTCAGCTGCTGAATTCGCAACTTGCTTTTTCCAAGTTCAGGGATTTAACATCCCACCAGGTATGAATAGTTTCATACCAAACAGTGATTTGATTTTGTTCAAGAACTGGGTGTAGGTCTATGGTCGTGTGGATAGTTTTTTAAAGATTGCTCCCACTTCTGCAGTTTCTTGCATTGCTCAAATGTCTAATTATTCTTTGTCTTTCCTCTTATCAGTCATGATTAGAGCCAAGAAGTGTTATTGATACATTCCCTTTCTGGTAATTGAAATAGGCAGTCTAGAACAATCTTCAGCCAAAATTGAGTGCTTTTATGGGGCTTGATAATAAACATTTTATTGTTTCGGTGCATTGTCAAGAAAAAAAAATATAAACATATGTATATGTTCTGCATGGCTTATTTTCCATAATTGAAAGAACTTTTAAGTACTTCATTGAATCAGCTAGTAATTTGTTGCAATTTTGATCCTAGTTTCAGAGTCATCTCCATCTCCACCTGCCCCGAAGGTTTCTCCTAGCCCATTGGTTGCTGCTAGTCCAACTCAACTCGTGTTGGGAGTACCTCAAAAACAAAACCGCCATACTTACCACCTAACAATTATTCCGGGCATTGGCATAGCTGTTACAGTAGCTGCTGTGATGATGCTTATGGTATTGGTAGTTTTGATTCGTAGGAAAAAGAGAGAGTTGGAAGATTCTGAGAGTACTGATAAAAACTCTTCAAAACTCTTTCCTTCTCCTCGGCCCATGCGTAAATTTCATGAAGGTTTGTTTGATATCACCTATTCTCCATTGATAATTGCAAGTTTTGAACATCATTTTTCAAAGGGCAGTTGTGTAATCTGATGGGATTGGTGTTAAATGCAGGTACTTCTTCGATGTTTCGAAAATATAGCTACAAGGAAACAAAAAAGGCAACTGGGAATTTTAACACAGTCATTGGACGTGGAGGGTTTGGGACGGTATACAAGGCTCAATTTAGCAATGGCTCTGTGGTAGCTGTGAAGCGGATGGACAAGGTTTCAGAGCAGGCAGAAGATGAATTTTGTAGAGAAATAGAACTTCTTGCTAGATTACACCATCGCCATTTAGTTGCTCTAAGAGGATTTTGCATTGAAAAGCGTGAGAGGTATAGTTCATTTGTGTATTTGTGTCCAGGTGATTGATCCATCTACAAGAAAAATTAAATGCTTTTGCATCGTGGCAGGTTTCTAATGTACGAATACATGTCAAATGGAAGCTTAAAGGATCATCTTCATTGTATGCTTCTCCATTCCTTTAATTCACTTTGATATCCATAAATAAGTATGTCAAGGGGTTCTTAGGAGTAGTTGGAAGTTAGTTACATTATTTTGGTCCGAAAGAAGAATTTGTCTTCCATTTGAAACTGTTTTAACTTCTCTGATAATTGTATAACAAATTTGTATGCATACAGTAGAAGGAAGACTTAGCCTTACTTGGTATGAAGGATGAAAAAGACGAAGGATGGAAAATTAGTTAATCAAAGGGTTAAGATTCATAACCACTTTCGTACTTTGAATCTTAACCGTTTGATTTACTAATTTCCCATCCTTCCTCTTCTCCATCCTCCATACCAAGCAAAGCTTAATCAACTGCTTTCCAATGTTTTTTTCTATGTTGATCATTGTTCATTGCATGCCTTAAATGGATATGATCTCATATTGTGCAGCCCCAGGACAAACCCCACTGAGTTGGGAGGCCAGAATACAAATTGCCATTGATGTTGCTAATGCTTTGGTAATGGTAGTTGGTTCTGTTGTTTTTCGGATTTACAGATTTGCTTGTACAATTTATTTTGCTAAACCAGTTTTGTTTAACTCGTCTTTGGTTATCATTTGCAGGAGTACCTTCATTTTTATTGCGATCCACCCCTGTGCCACAGGGACATCAAATCGAGCAACATTTTATTGGACGAGAATTTTGTTGCAAAGGTATTGCATCTGTTAAAATGCTCAGTTTGTTGAACTGTCACTTGAATTTCAGTCTCATGTATACTAGGAAACCCCTTATGAATTTGAAAAGTTCCCTCCAGAGTGCTGTTATAGGAAGCTGAAAGCTGGTGAAAGAACAAACGGCCATTGTAAAACTAAGAGAATACTTTTAGAAAATGAAACAGTTTCTTAAGAAACCTTTCATATGAGAACTTTTAGTTCCGGTAAAAGCATGAAATGACATTGCTAACAATTCCTGCTGTCTGCTTTACTGTCTCCTTCAGGTTGCGGATTTTGGGCTTGCGCATGCTTCCAAAGATGGTTCTATATGCTTTGAACCAGTAAATACTGACATCCGCGGAACTCCAGGTTAGACAATAAACCTTTGGGAGTTTTAATGTTTCATGTTTATTAAAGATCTAAACTTTAGATGACTTTCAGGTTATATGGATCCCGAATATGTGATCACTCATGAGCTCACGGATAAAAGTGATGTATACAGCTATGGTGTGTTACTTTTGGAGATAGTGACCGCAAGACGAGCTGTACAAGATGGCAAGAACTTGGTCGAATCATCACAGATACTGATGGCATCCGAGTCAAGGCTTCTTGACCTAGTGGACCCCTTAATCAAGGACTCCTTTGACTTGGACCAACTACATACAGTTGTAACTATTGTGAGATGGTGCACCCAGAGAGAAGGGCGGGCTAGACCCTCAATCAAACAGGTCCTTCGACTTCTTTATGAGAGTTCAGATCCAATGCATAGTGGGTTTATACAAGCTGTGGAAGATGAAGATTATGAAGGTAGTGATGGAAGAGGAAGAAGAAGCAGAGGCAAAATTCCTAGGAGTGGACCGTATTATCACAGTGGGGATGGAAGGTATCTTGCTTCATCTTCAAGTACATCAAGGTCATATTGTAGTAGAAGCTTTTTGCTAGAAACTGGATCACCACAATCTCCTCAAAACATGCTCTCTCTTTGATTCCAATCATATGAGATATTTAAGCTGTAGTTGAGATTTGAGAGATTGCTCGATGTGATTCCACGTATGAACTAGGAGGTTTTGCGTGGTCGTTGTTATACGCAATCTTCCTGTTGCATTGCTAAATGAACGCCATCCAGCTTGTTACTTGTACAAAAGGGAAACAAAAGGATTCAATAAGTGATCATCTTATATTTTTAAACTTCTTTTGGATAAATGAGACAAAATGCATTGTTTTTGCTTGTATCTTTGATACAGAGACAAGGATTCCTCAGACTGCCTTTGCTTACTTGTTTGGACTATCCTAACCTTAAAAACACCAATCTGCAAGCCAATATTAAGGTCGCTATCCAGTAAACAATGCTGGAAAACTCCTTGTTGTATCTTTGAATGAGACATCTTACAAGGAATCCGGCCATAGGAAAATCAGAAGATACGGTTCCCTCCATTTCTATGATGTGATGTCGATTTTGTCCGATCATATGTATGATCCATGTATATAAGTGAGATCCTCTCGAGTTTTCAAATACCATATGCAGGTGGTACTGGTGACTTGAACAATGGAACGGCTCACTCCATCACGATTCCTTATTTCTCTCTTTCTTTTCTTCTCTGCTGCCACATCCTTGCCTGCGTCAGGAAGGCCTGGGACCTACATTATCCACATGGACAAGTCGGCAATGCCCGGTGCGTTTTCGAGCCATCACGATTGGTACATGTCAACCCTTTCCTCCCTGTCATCACCAGATGGCTTCTCCCCGTTGCATCTCTACACTTACAACCATGTACTAGATGGGTTCAGTGCTGTGTTATCCCAGGCCCACCTTGATCAACTTCACCAATTGCCAGGTCATCTTGCAACCTATCCTGAAACATTCGGGCAACTCCACACCACACATACCTCTACATTTCTTGGATTGAAGAAACATTTCGGGCTATGGCCTGCAGGAGGATTTGGTGATGACATGATCATCGGAGTCCTTGACACGGGTATCTGGCCTGAAAGCGAGAGTTTTAACGATAAAGGCTTGCCACCGGTTCCGAAGAGATGGCGTGGTACATGCGAAACTGGTACTGAATTCAACTCATCATATTGCAACAGGAAGCTGATTGGGGCAAGATCCTTCAGCAAAGGCATGCAGCATCAAAAACTGAACATATCAGAAACAGATGACTATGATTCACCAAGGGACTATAAGGGTCATGGTAGCCACACATCGTCCATAGCAGCCGGGAGCCGCGTGGTCGGTGCTGAATATTTTGGATATGCAAAAGGAAATGCTATAGGAATGGCACCAAAGGCTAGGATTGCAATGTACAAAGTGCTGTTCTCTAACGACAATTTTGATTCTGCAGCAACCGATGTACTGGCTGGCATGGATCAAGCCATAGAGGATGGTGTGGATGTCATGTCATTGTCTTTGGGGTTCTCCGAGACTACTTTCGATGAGAATCCTATCGCAATTGGAGCTTTTGCAGCTTTGAAGAAAGGGATATTTGTTTCATGTTCAGCTGGTAATAATGGCCCTCATGCATATACCATTCTCAATGGAGCTCCTTGGATCACTACTGTCGGCGCTGGAACCATCGATCGAGACTTGGCAGCCCATGTCACACTTGGTGACGGAGAGTTAACAGTAACTGGAAGATCTGCATATCCAGAAAACTTGTTTGTTTCAGAGGTCCCTCTATACTTTGGACATGGAAACCGAACCAAAGAACTCTGTGAAACAGACTCTCTAGACCCCAAAGAAGTTGCTGGAAAATACATATTCTGTGATTTTGACCCCAGCGGCCAAAATAGTCCCTTCACCACACAAGGCCATGAAATGTACACAAGTGGAGCTGCAGGAGCTATCTTTAGCTCGGATGATGGACCGTTTTTCCGACCCCAGGATTTCAATATGCCCTTTGTGTTTGTCGAACCGAAAGACGGAGCATTGGTAAAAGATTACATAATCAATTCCAAGAATGCAACAGTGGGTATCAGGTTTCAAACAACCCTTCTGGGAACGAAGCCAGCACCCCAGGTAGCTTACTTTTCATCTCGAGGACCTGACAGAAGATCCCCATGGATATTGAAGCCCGATATTTTAGCTCCCGGGGTCGACATTTTGGCTGCTTGGGTCCCCAACAGAGGCTTTGCCCCAATTGGTGACTATGATTATTTGCTAACAGATTATGCTCTTGAATCTGGAACATCCATGTCATGCCCCCATGCAGCTGGCATAGCCACACTGCTTAAAGCCGCCCACCGCGACTGGAGTTCAGCAGCCATCCGATCAGCAATGATGACAACAGCCGATGTCATCGACAACGCAAATGGCAATATCATTGATATGACCACAGGAGTTGCCGGGACACCTCTTGATTTCGGAGCAGGGCACATAAATCCTAACAAAGCCATGGACCCTGGCCTTGTCTATGATATCGAGACTCAAGACTACATCGACTATCTTTGTGGGTTAAACTACACAAGCAAACAGATCCGGACTATCACGGGAATACGTGACTTTAATTGTGACACTGCTACCCTGGATCTTAATTACCCATCATTCATCATCCTGTTGAACAATACTAACACAAGCATAGCCACCTTTCAAAGGGAGCTCACAAATGTGGCAGAGGGCAGCTCGGTTTATCGAGCAGTGGTGAAGGCGCCTTCGGGCATGAAAGCTGTAGTGCAACCTGCAACGATTACTTTTGCAGGAAGAAACAGTAAAGCCAAGTTCCAACTCACAGTGGACATCGATGTAGGAGTCGGAAGTATCCCTCAAAGTGATTACTTTGGGAACTATGGATTCCTGAGCTGGTACGAGGTTAATGGGAAACATCAAGTTACAAGTCCAATAGTTTCGGCATTCGCACCTTAGAGCTGAAGCAGTTGGAGATTCCACCAGTTTTTTATGTTTTTAAAACGAAAAATAATGGAGCAAAATATAAAACCAAGGATTTGTAGGTCGAGATATCAAGTTACAACAGATGTTCCTAAGTAGTAGTTGATCAGTTACAATGACAAGGCATCACAATAACATGGATAGGGGCGTGTGAAATCGGGTTCGATTAATCATTAAACAAATATTTCGGTTAATTGATAAATTTGAATTATTCAATTTTTGATTTTATATTCTACCAATTAAATTAGATAATCGATTGATCAGTTAACTGGAATATTTTATTCAGTGATAATTTTTATTATTATTTTGCTTATTAAAATATCAAATATGTGAATATAATAAATTAAATAATTGTCCGGTCGTGATAAAGTGTAAAAACAACTAAAAAGTCAAAAATTGAGAGTTCACGCTTAGTATTCCTACCCAAAGCCAGAACGTCTTTAAAAATCAAAAGAATATCAAAATCATATAGATTATAATCGATTTTGCTTAAAACTGTGACAAAAATATGTACCAAATCTTTTTTTTAATTTGTATAACCACGTCATTCTAGAGTGACAAAAATAAGAAAAATTTGAAAGTTAAGTTAATAAATTGAATTTTTTAAACTTTAGTGACCGAAATAGGAGTTAGAAGAAAGTTGAGTGATGAACGATGTTGTTTACCCATTATTTTATTCAGAAAAAAATGAATACTCCACGTTAGCAGCTTCTAACAGAAGGTAACAAGAGGGACCATACAGAAAGCGAACTAAAAGTTCAGTGACTATAACGTAAATTTTAAAAGTACGATGACCAAAATGAAAGCGCTCTAAAAATTTAGTGACCATTTATGTAATTTACTTTTACTAATATATAAAAAAAACAAGCGTAAAGAAACCTTTGAAGTAAGTAGGCTTCTTCACAGATACCAATCTTCTGACTGCTCTTGACTTCTCTTTCCTTCCCAGTCCCCTTATGTTCCACGATATTACTGAAAAGTTTGTCATCTATTTCAATCTGAAGAAAATGACCCATAAGGAGACCGAGAGATTATTGGGCTTTCTCCCTCTCCTCAATCATATATGGATAAAGATCTGCTTATATTGGGTAAAACTCGATACTTTTACACCTTTTTCGAATCGTTGGATGAGGGTAAATAAATGACTAATATTACTTCCTTATATTTTTCTTTGTAATAATCTTCACATTTTCTACTGACCCTCATCCAACAGTTCAAAAAATGTGTAAAACCTTCAAATTTTATATGGCATAAGGGGATCTTATCTCTGTATATATATTTTAGAGAGAGAATCAGACACAAAGGGGAAGATTGTATTAGATAGAACAGTTTAGAGTTTTAAGGTACCAATTTCATTTGAAAAAAAAGGACAACCCTGAACCAAAAAGGATCAAGCCAAACATTTCCAAGCTATGACTATGATGCTAACAGTAACCAGCAAGATACAACTAAAGGATGTACAGTTTATGCATTGAAAATCCAGCTAACAAATATATAGGCATCTGGCCAAAACTAAAACAACATAAATAGGCAAGAAAAACTGAAACCTTTACTGGAGATAGCAGTTCTGCACTATATCATTGCTTACGACTTCAGAACCCTCTCTATGGCAGCTATATAGAAGTCCTTTGGCATGGTACCGACAACGGACTCTCGTTTCTCTCCATTTTTGAACAGCAACACAACCGGTACAGCCTTAATTTCATAATCCTCTGCAATTGGAAAGTCATTGTCGGTATTGAGAATAAAGCAGTTGAGTTTCCCGGCATACTCCCCTGCAATCTCATCAATAATCCGGTGAACCATTCTACAGGGGCCACACCAGCTTGCATAAAATTCAACAAGAACAGGGGAATCACTGTTCAATATTGATTTCTCCCATGTGTCTTTAGTAACAACTGAAGCTGTAGATAATCAATCAACGAAACAAGATCAATTAGCCTGAAAATTTTCTGTACTATCACCAGCAAAATTGCAGCAAAACCCAAGAGGAAGAAACTAGAAGAAACGTACTCAATATAGACATGCAAGCTTTAAGAATTCATTATGATTTTTAATACTGAAGGTCCTAAAGTTTAGAAAAGAAATTGATATCCCAAATACAAAAGCTCTATTCCAGGCTGCTGGTAAGATCTCAACTGATTCTATCACTAAGATATATGACAAGTCACAAAACACCAATCAACCTTAACATATGCAATTATAAGGTCACAAGGACAACTGAACATCTCACTTTTCCAATATACTCAATTCTTTGTAGTCCATTATTTCAAACTGAAACTGTAGTTATAGATTAATTGGTGCATAGCGGGACGCTGGACATCACTACGACAAATTTTTCAATGATAGATCTCATCCATTTTAGAAAAGGTGTCACCTTTAAAAACACACATATTATTAAAACCTTTGCAGCATGTGAAAATTTTCCTGGGATCTAATCTACCAGTATAAAGAGACAAACAGTTCACCATTCCACTTTTCCACACTTGCTCTCTAGAGAGGGCTTATATGGAAGGAAGGGCAAAGGCATCGTAAACAAGCGATACAAGATGTAGTGGGACTAGGAGGCGAACGAGAGGAAGATTGGAGCAAACTAAGAAGTATAGAGTGCAGCAAGCCAGCAACAAGTGGAGGGAGAGGTGAAACAAGGCTACATACTATGGAAGACAAGGTTGTGAAAGAAAAATATTAGTAATGGTGAATAAGCTATACACCGTTCGTTCAGAAAGGAAAGGAAAAAATACTAATACTTCCATTAAGCCAAACTCTCCTAACCAATGAAATTAATGCAAAAACTTCCCTCATTTTAAAGGGTTGTTCATGGAGCTGCTCAGTGAATTAACTTTTTAATGGTTAAGGATTTTTATAAAAGAACTTCAGTAAAGTAACAGGGAAACACCTTAATTTCCTGCTATAAATTCCTTCACCTTTTACATACAAAAACATGATTTCATACAAAGTATGTTTATTAATCTTTAATTAGCATCTTATTCCCGATCCGAAACACCAAACATTGAGAAAAATCAAGCCTTGATCGAGGTTTCAAATTGGAAGGCAACAGATATTCGAGGTCAAACAATATCCTAGAATTAGTCGCTAGTGAGTATAACTGAGATCAACTAGATATTTTAACAAATCCCCTTCTGATTGCTTCAAGCTAGATTTTTCATAAATCTAGTGAGTATAACTGAGATCAACTAGAATTTTTCTGGGAAACCCACCCTCCAACAAATATAGAAATAACATCTCAACAACATAAATAATGAAGCAGAACAAATGGAAAAGCCAGCATTTGAAACAGTAGTGAGAGATTACCTTTGGATTCACGAGAAGAGAATGCCTTGAGAGTGAGAGCAGGGTGTTTTGGAAGCTTATAGGAGCCGTTTTTCAAAGGAAATGAGATCCTTGGAGAGTTAAGGTTAGAGGGGAAGTGGTGAAGGCTCGTGGAAGCAAAATAAGACGGAGTAATCCAAGTAGAAGAAGCCATTGAAGAAACACAGAGAGGTTTGAATCTGTTTGGCTTTCGCAGATTTTCTTACTTTTTTTCTTTTTCGTTTTCGGTATCAGACTACCAGAAAACCACGGGAAGGAAATGAATTGAACTGACTGGAAATCAAATGGAAATGCGGAGGAAAATAAATTCACGTTTTTTTTTTTCGCATCTGGATCCCTCACAAAATGTGGGGCCCAATTATGTTTGGTTTGTTTGTTTGGTGGCTCTGCGGAATTAATCCAAAACACGATGCCGTGTATAATGTAAGTAACGGTGCGGTTTTTGTGCGACACTAATCGAAAATGTTACAAGATACGAAATACGGAACTAAAAATGTTATACTGTTTGATAATATTTTTGGTTGGTGGTTAAGTGTCGAAACTTAACTGCGAATATCGATACTTTATCGCTTCTAATAACATTTTAAGTTTTTGTAAATATCGATATTATGCGAGATACAACCGAAAATATTATAAGAAAATGTAACACTTTCAGTTTCATGTTTCGTAGTTTATAACATTTTCGATTGGTAACTCACCGTAAATCTATCCATAATAGGATGGTAACGGGTGGGACAAAGAGGTTTCGGTAGTTTGGACCGTACTGAAAAGAAATTGAAACTGTTAGCTTTGTGTTGGTCTTGGCTTCTCTGTCATTCCTTGGTGCATTAATGTTTTGGAAGCTTATATAAGCCATTTTTTAAAAAGAAATGAGATCCTTGGAGATTAAGGTTAAAGGGAAAGTGGTGAAGGCTCATGGAAGCAAAATAAGACGGAGTAATCGAAGTAGAAGAAGCCATTGAAGAAACACATAGAGGTTTAAATCTGTTTGGTTTTAGCAAATTTTCTTACATTCTATCTATTTACCTATACTTATACATCACCAGAGACCCAATTTCTCTCAACTGTAACTACAAGCCGATGAATGGGTTTGATGTAACACTCTTAATCCGGATATTATATTGGGGCCTCAAGCCTAACCCGCTATTATAAAATTTTGATCTAATTTAGCCCATTACAACCATTTTTATAAAATTCATTTAGTTCAAATACGTTTACAATGGAGCTCCATTTAAATTACACGTATAAAAAACATTCGACTCACGCTAGAAATTCAAAATACGAGTTACAATACAAAAATATAGAATCATACGAATATATGGCCCAAATAAATTTAAGTTATGTACTCTGAACAAGCCAATGCTGAAATTCTATTTCGATAGTGCTCCTCTAATGCACGTGTCATCCTACTTACCTACGAACGAAAATAATGATTCCGAACACTGAGCTAACAAGCACAGTGGATACACTCTCACTCTACTATGCTTCATGCAAATCATAAATATGAGCATGTAACTAGAGATGATGACATGTCAACATAACAACATATGACACTACCTCTAGCAGCCTAAACACATAGCAAGCATTAGATGCATTAATCTCACAAACCAAACATATGCATCAAGCCACAAACGACAATCCTAGAGTGAGGCCTGATGTCACATAACCTCAGAAACGTACACTCAGAGTGAGGTCTAGTGTCATACAACCTCGAGGACATACACTCTCTCTGGGTGAGGCCCGCTGTTACTTAGCCTCGGGAACGTAACCCATACTCGGCATCTCTCCTCGAGTATCTTCAATGAGGCCCCATTCACACAACCTTAGGATCATACATTCAGTATCTCGCCACGTGGTGCTGCAACACGCTCTCTGGATATTTGGATCCCAATACACATGGTGACTTAACCAAGCAATCAAGTACCCTTATTTGGCGCACTCATCACACGATCCACCAATAATCTCCTATGGTTGCTATTACAACAAGCCATCCAAAATTTTACCAAATTATTATATGTTATGCTTGTATAGAGGAGTAAAATCTTGATTCTTAGTTTTATAGCTCGTTTTATCTCATCAGGAACCCACTGAATCATATTTCATAATTTTTCAGCCCCAAAGCTCAAACTCAATATTTTGAGACAGAATTCTCAATTGGTACCGGTACTGGCCCTTGCATACCGGTATTCATTCGAGTACCGATATTAAAATGACTCACTGAAATATTTCAAAATTGTGCGTGCCAGTACGGGTAGATT
Source organism: Hibiscus trionum (assembly GCA_030270665.1). Classification (NCBI taxonomy): domain Eukaryota; kingdom Viridiplantae; phylum Streptophyta; class Magnoliopsida; order Malvales; family Malvaceae; genus Hibiscus; species Hibiscus trionum. The sequence continues at coordinate 8,252,880 of BSYR01000016.1, forward strand.
TATATTGATATTGCTCTGCATGGCATACCGGTACCCCTCTAACATTTCTTCCCAATCAAACAGTGTTCTTCAACTAAAAACACTAGGGCACCGATACTGAAGCCCAAAAAAGGCTTCTTAAGCTTTGAAAATCATCTTCAATACTCATTCGTGTATCAATATTAAAATGGCTCACTGAAATTTTTTAAATCTGTGCGTGTTAGTATGGGTAGATTTATATTGATATTGCTCTACATGGCATACCGGTACCCCTTTAACATTTCTTCCCAATCATACAATGTTCTTCGACTAAAAACACTAAGACACCGATACTAAAGCCCAAAAAAGGCTTCTTAAGCTTTGAAAATCATCCTCAATGTCCTCAAAACCTACTCAACAACCCTTAGCTCAATCATAACGATTTGTCTTTATTTTCATCCGTTTTGTTGTCTTGCAATAAATTTATTAAAATTCTTTTTATTTATGTAACTTTTCTCATGGTATCTTTGAATAATTTGATGTTTATTTCTATGAACCAACAAAATAGTCATAGTATGATATAGGGTAAATTGGCAATCATTTTTTATTGGTAGACGAATTGTATCAATAATCAATACCAATTGTAAATTTTAATAATTGAGTGACATATTATTAATCTCACTAATAATTGAGTTACTTCTGATGTAGTTTATCCTTTATTTAATAAGTTTAATATTTTTAATTCTTTTATTTAATATTAAATTAATGAAAACATGGACGTTGACGTGGGGTTTTTTAATTGGTCAAATTTTTAAGATGTTAAAAATTGGGTCGTTTGGTTCACGGAATGTAAGATTACCTTTGGAAATAAGATTACCGGAATGTTACATTACTTAACATATTACCCGGAATGTTGTATTACATTGTTTGATTTGTTTGGCAGGAATGTAAGATTACATTGTTTGGTTGAAGAAATATAAGATAGAAAAAATGTATATTTTACCAAATTGTCCTTGAAATATATTTTTTTAACCAACTGAAGTTTTAAGATTAAAGTCAAAATATTTACATAAAAGTTCATAAAAAATATAAAAAAATAATATGAAAAGCTTTTTTTTATGAAAATTGATCCTAAATAATAAATGTAATAAAACACATACCAATAATAAAAATTGAATCAAACACATATATAAAAAAATCGAAATAAAATAAAAATCTGATATATTTTTATTTTATATGCATCATATTATTTTATAGGGTAAACTACACTGGTAGTCACCGAACTTTTAGGGCGCTTTCAATAAGGTCACCGAACTTTTAAAACTTTCATTACAGTCACCCAACTTTTAATTCGTTTTCAATAAGGTCACTGCCGTCAACCACCGTTAAAAAAGCTGACGTGGCATGTTAAATGTAAGGGTAAAATACACTGTTAGTCACTGAACTTTTAAGAGACTTTCAATATGGTCACCGAACTTTTAAAACTTTCATTACCATCACTCAACTTTTAATTCGCTTTCATTACAGTTAAAAAAAACTGATGTGACACGTTAAGTTTAAAAATAAACTTTTTCTCACCCTATTTTATCTCCATGTCTTATTTTCTTCCATCCAAACATGTCTATCTTTTAGATACATTAATATTTTCCTTTGAACTCCTAATTATCCAGTGCATGACTCAGTAAATGTCGGGCCTGAAGCATAAAGAAGATTTTTATGAGCAAAATTTTAGTTATTTCTTTATCATTCCATCATCGGATGTCTCCCAATATTTTTCTTGTTCTCACACATGTCGCATGCATGTCTAGATACATTAATATTTTCCTTGATGTGTTACTAGAGAAGTAACGACCTTCACCAAAAATTACAATTTGATTCATATGGAAGAAAGAGACATGTTTGGATGGAAGAAAATAAGAGGGGAGAGAAAATATGGTGAGAAAACGTTTATTTTTAAACTTAACAAGTCACATCATCTTTTTTTAACGGTAATGAAAGCGAATTAAAAGTTGAGTGATAGTAATGAAATTTTTAAAAGTTCGGTGACCATATTGAAAGCCTCTTAAAAGTTCAGTGACTAACAGTGTATTTTACCCTTACATTTAACATGCCACGTCAGCTTTTTTAACGGTGGTTGACGGTAGTGACCTTATTGAAAGCGAATTAAAAGTTGGGTGACTGTAATGAAAGTTTTAAAAGTTCGGTGACCTTATTAAAAGCGCCCTAAAAGTTCGGTGACTACCAGTGTAGTTTACCCTATTTTATAATAAGCATTAAAACCCTAAACCACTAAAAATAAAATAGATTTATACTTGTGTAATTATATACAGAAAGGAAAAATCATTTTAAAATAACTATATTTTTTTAGGGATATTCTTGTCCAAAGGGGAGGAAATTGTCTAATACCTAAGAAAAGGGAAGGAATGACATTCCCGGGAAAAGACCCAAAAATAGCTTCTGTTGGGAATATTTCATTATCCCTGGGAGGGAATGCTCTTGAACCATACGTGAGTATGTGATTCCAGAAAAGATTATTCCTCCTGATAATAATCTTTTCCGCGAACCAAACGCCCCCTAAGAGTTATTGCAGATTACTCCGGGAAGATAATTCCGACCCCTCCTTGTCACGGTTGGAATCCGATGGAGTTACATGATGCAGCCAGTATGTTATCCGTGGCTAATTTTTGAGTAAGAAGATGAAGGTTTGCAAGGCAAATCCGCAGTAAGCCAGGGATATGATACCACGGGCATCATGAATACAAACAAACTACGACAGAAACCCTACAATATGCTAACAGGGTTTTAACATTTGAAACCACGCATTATTGATTATGAAAACAGTCGGTTACATAATCTTTCCTGTTTTCGAGTTGGAAGAGTCGGACTCACAAGTTACATTCGGAATACACCGTATTTGGTATCTTCTAATGGTCGATTCATGGATGCAGAGATACAGAGCCCAACAATTTTCCTGGTATCAGCAGGATCAATAATACCATCATCCCAGAGCCTAGCAGTTGAGTAATATGGATTTCCTTCTCTCTCGTATGCCTCGATTACCTTAGCCTTGAACTTCTCTTCGTCCTCACTCGTCCACTATATTAATAAGAATATAAGTGTTTGGATGCAATAAAATGATAACAAGCATTCACTCCTCCAGAAGAAAATAAAAAGTTTACCTCAAGTCCTTGCCTTTTCTTGTTGGCCCCTTCAATTTGAGACAGCACACCAGCAGCCTAATCATTTCCGGAATAATTCAGTAATACTCGGAAACTTCAAGCAAACAAAATTATTAAATGTCTGGCTGCCTAAGCATAAGGAGCCACACTTGTGACATAAAAAGAGAATGGAAGGTTCCGGAATCTAACGTATTTAAAATGGACCACATCCATTCATGTTTTCAATATACAGAAGAAATCTTACTTATTCAGAAGAAACATAAGGCACAAGTATAATGAAAATTCATGACATGATGTATTATAGGATGACAGAAAATGCAATTTTAAGACTAGGGCAAATATCTATATTCTTATAATGTGAGAAAATAATTGATCCACCTGTGCACCGCCCATCACAGATATTCTTGAATTTGGCCAAAGGAACAGGAAATTTGGGTTAAAAGCACGACCACACATTGCATAATTCCCAGCACCAAAACTTCCACCTATCATAATAGTCACTTTTGGTACCTGTAAAATCATCATTCAAGAGAGGTGCTGAGCTAAAAAATTATAAACATTTCCGTCTGCTGGAATGTACCATGTACTCCATGACATATATCAATATAATTTTGACAATGAAACATATTTATACAAATAACATGAGAGAAAATAATGCAACCTGTTTATGTAATGTTAAATCGGTGTATATCATAATGGTAACGCAGAGAAGATAAACGATGTTGGAAGATGGTAACTACCTTTGCACAAGAAACTGCCATCACCAATTTTGCTCCAGATTTTGCAATACCATTTGCCTCAGATCTCGAGCCAACCTAACAGTTAAAAACAATCAGCATGGTTTGACATTGCAAATAGCTCCATCCGCTTCAGAGCAGAAAAGAGGGAAAGACATGCAGACATTTCAAAGTAAGACTGTAAGAGCATAATATTAAATATTCTACTAAATCAGGTTGATGAGCAACACTCTGCACAAATCAGGACTGCAACAGCACAGCACATTAGATAGGCTTGTGGGACCATGTACCATAAACCCGGTGATGTTCTGAAGAAAGATCAAAGGAATGTTACGTTGAGAACAAAGTTCAATGAAATGCGTTCCTTTGAGTGCAGCTTCGTTGAATAATACCCCATTATTACCAAGGATCCCTACAGGTTGTCCGTAAATCCTAGCAAAACCTGTTACAAGTGTCTGCAGCAACATCATCAAGGTTAGAAAATTCAAGCATATTATATGGAATAAGATCTGAAACCCCCAAGAGACACACAAGTCCTCACAGTTCCATACAACTTCTTGAACTCATCAAATTCACTGCCATCAACAATACGAGCAATAACTGATCGGACATCAAATTGCTGCTTGTGGTCTACTGGTGCAATGGAACGAAGTTCCCTCACATCATACAAGGGTTCTTTAAATTCAAGGTTTATGCTTGGAGACGAATTCAACATCCCTTGTTTCCCAGCCAAGTGCAAGTTCTTGACAATATTCCTCCCAAGAGCAAGTCCATGCATTTCATCTATAGAAAATATATAAACAACTGTTACGCTTACACAATGCTAAATTCAGTGATTCCGGCAGCAGTAACCACGGAAAAGGAAACAATACCTTGAGCAAAATAATCTGAAACCCCAGAGGTCTTACAATGAACACTAGCACCCCCTAAATCCTCTGCAGACACCTCCTCTCCTGTAGAAGCCTGTGAAAACTTCCCTTTAAGTATTCATCTAATCTAAAGTCTAAACAAAAACACATTGGAAAAGACAAGTGCAAGGGAAGTAACCTTGACAAGAGGTGGTCCAGCTAGAAAAATGGTACCATTTCCTTTAACCATCACGCTTTCATCCGCCATGGCAGGAATATAAGCACCCCCAGCAGTACAAGAGCCTAACACCAATGCAATTTGAGGAATGCCCTGAGAAGACATGGTAGCTTGATTATAAAAAATTCTCCCAAAATTTTCCTTGTCGGGAAACACCTCGGCTTGCTTTGGAAGAAAAGCACCCCCACTATCAACTAAATAAATGCAAGGTAATTTGCACTGAGCAGCAATTTCCTGTGCTCTAAGATGTTTCTTAATGGTGATAGGATAGTAAGTTCCTCCTTTAACAGTCGGGTCATTAGCCACAAACATACAAAGTCTCCCATGAACCGGACCAATTCCTGTTATTATCCCACCCGACGGTAAAGCCTCTTCGTATAATTCATGCCCTGCAAGCTTTATACATTAAATGCAGAATAAGAACACAGAAGACAAGACACCCAAATCAAAGAAAACAACAGTGACCCAATTTAAAAGAGAAGAAAAGGCAACAAGAACCTGAGAGAATTCAATAAATGAAGAACCGGGATCAAGAAGACGATCAATTCGCTCCCTAGGGAGAAGCTTACCCCTGCTCCTGTTCCTTTTCACAGCAGTTTCTCCTCCTCCAGCAAGAACCTTAAATCAAATGGTTTTTTTTAAGTAATAGCAGTAGAGAGAAGAAATGGGTACAAGTTTTGCTGGGAATAGAGAGATGAACCTTGTTGACATGGGATTGAAGTTGGGACAAGAGACGGCCCATGGCATCGGAATTCTGGGAAAAAGTATCGGAGCTCCGGTTAACCCCATCGGGAAGGATTCCGATGGAGAAGTGTTTGGTCTGGAAATGGTGGATTCGACTGGGTATCGGAGTCGGAAACGGGGGTGACTTTGCAGTCCGAAAAGCAGAAGTTGAAGCTGCTGCTTTCCTCGCCACGGCCCTAAGCATTTCTAACTCAATTCTATCTTTCTGGGTTGCAAAAAAGAAAACTGGAGAGTTGAGAGAGAAGTTGGAAGAAGAGTTTATGGAATCAGCACTCAGCAGACAGCAATGGCGTTCGGTTTATGATTTTTAATCTCTAGACCCGGCTGCCTTGGCGATTGCGTTGCGTGTCATTCATATCCATGATCCATCTCCATTTTCACTGCAATCCTGAAAACGCAGCGTTCTAGCCATTCTCCCTGTCCTTTTTCCTACCAAAACGACACCGTTGTAGACATATAAGCGTTACGATTTCTGGTTTTAACGTTTTTCAAACACTTACGACTTACGAGGACAATTCCTAATACTTTCTTTTCTTCATATTTTCTAAAAAATTTGAACTTAAGTTTTTATAAATTGATATTACACATTTAAATTTTTAAATCTTAAATATGAAATATGAAAATTTTAAATTTTCATTGTATCTTCCGTTTTTTTTTAAAAAATATTAAGGTTTAAATGTGTAAGAAACCCTTGAATTTTTTAGGAAAAAATTAATAAAGTTTCTATTTTTTTACTCAATTAAGTCCTTGAACTAAGAAAATTTAATCGATTAAGTCTTTGAATCAAGAAATTAAATCAATTAAGCTCTTTGACCAATTTTAACCCTTAAATCTTTACAATTTTTTCTTTAGATATTACTGACACATGATACACTACAGTTCTATCATGTTGCATTTAAACATTTTTTAAAAATATATATTTTTTTATAAATTTTATAAGTTTTTTAGAACTTTTAGAATCTTTAAAGAATTTTTAAATAAAATTAAAAAAAATTCTGAAAATATCAAGTGGAAACATTGTGATACGGCGCACTGCACCAATAGATCTAAAAAATCTGACAAAATTTAATGGTCAAAATTAGACAAATGGTTTATTTGATTCAATTTCTTGTTTCAATGGCTTAATTGATTAAATTCTTTAGTTCAAAGGCTTAATTGAGTGTAAAAAAAATATAGGCTTAATTAATTTTTTTAAAAAAATTACGCCCTTAAGCCAAATATTAATTTAATTCAGAAATCAAGAAAGATGTAACGGCCGGTTTTGGACCTTGTATTAGACAATGAATTCTCAGAGGTTGCAGTGGTAAGCTCTAACTTATGTTGAAGCAAAAAGTATCCAATCTGCCACAGTTGAGCCTGCTGACAAGAAAAGGAAGCATGCTGCCTGCAATTGATTCCCTGCTGACAAGACCACGCACCCGCCGTTCGAGATTCCACCAGACTTTTCATCTTCTCCGATTGAAGCTAAGACCACGTCGGCCACCATGCTCCGCCATAGCTGTTGTCGAGCCCTTGTTTCCATTTCCCTCATTTGATCATGACATGCAAGAAAAAATAAGAAAAAAAAGAAAGAAATCGGTGAACCAAATCAAACGAAAAAAAGAAAAAAAAATTAATCAGTTCAAAAAGAGGACATCTTATTGTAATATGGGAAAGAGATCAAAGATTCTTCCCTTTTCTTTTTTCATTCCTTCAAATGTATTCGGCTATAGAAGCCATTGAATTCCAATGTTATATTATAACACACTATTTTTATAAGAAATAAGAGAGATGAAGCATTTTTGGGGTATATTTCTATTTTTTATTCTATTTCGAATTAAAAAAGAGAGTCTTTACCGTCCGAAGCCGTCATTCGTCGTTTGTCAGGACTCACATGCACGACCGCCAGAGTTGTAAACGACGGTCGATTCGAGACAAGGGTAGATAGGTTCGAGTAAAGTGGGGTAGATTCTATCGAATATGGGTTTAAGTCTAGGTTTAGAACGAAGAACACTTAGGGTTCTTGAGATTTTGGGTGTTTAGATCCAAAAAAAAAGAGGAAAGGTGAATATTTTCGTATTTGTGGGGATTGAAGCCGGTTGTTTGGGAAGAATACATGGGGTCATGTCAAAAAAAATCAAACATCTCCATCAATAGATATTTTGGTGCAGAACTAATATCGGATGGAATCACCATAGATAGAATTAGGGTGGACAAAACTCGGCTCGAAAAATTGAATTATTCGACTCAATTCGAGGGGAAAAAAATCGACTCATTTTGACTTTACTCGTAATTTCATAAACTCGACTCGAAAAAAATTCAAATAAAGCTCGAGTTATGAAATGAAAATTCGAATAACTCAAACACACACACGCGCGAGCACATTATGTGCACAACCTATCCCTAAGTATATTCATATAGAAATATATATGTGCACCGCTACTTATATGTATATAGAAATATATATGTACAATAAAATTTGTACAGAAACTCGAAAACTCGACTCGATTCGAAAAAATTTCAAATAAAGTTTGAATCGTAAAATAGGACTTGCAAACTCGAATAACTCAAAAAATTTTGACTCGACTCGATCGAATGCCCAACCCTAAATAAAGTATCTTCTCCCAAATGATCATACCCTTCTTTTGATGGCTTCAAATCTAGCATCGTTTATTCCTTAAGAGATACTTGCAGTGGATGGGGTGGTTTTGTAAAAAAGTCCAAGAATTCAACCATTACTTGTCGGATTCCATTAACACAATATTGTCATCTTATTGACCTTGCACGTAGTCATGAACTTGTCGTGGCAACGGTAGAAGTGGGGAGGTTTCAGATTGCGTCGACATTTCAGGTTGCGTCGACACTTTAAATTGTTGCACATTTGACATATAAGTGACAATGCTTGAAACTGATTTTTCTAGGATAACAACAATTTGTTCACCATCAATCTTTTCATTAGGAGTCACTTCACCATTTTTTGGAGACGTTACTTCTGAATCTTTGATTGGCTCACCACTCTATTTACCGCTCTTTATAGCGATATACTTGCAATATTCTTTCCTTCGAAGATTAAAATTTTCTGTATCGCTTGGAAGTATGCCTTGTGGTCTAGTATTTATTGTGGATGCAAACTGTCACAATTTTGCTTCTAATACGTGAATTGATAAGGGTTTCTCTTGAACAATTGTTTCCGTCCGAGTGATATGCTCTCGCATCAAAACTTCAAGAGCGGTTAAAAGATCAGATGTGGAGGCGTGGGTATATTGTTGTGGTTGAGGTGCTTGAGCATACCGATGTAGCATCCAAGTATATTGTGGCTGCACCTAATTTTGTTGTTGATGCATTTGAGATTGCATATTGAATTGTGTTTGTGGTGGACTGTAATTTCCTTGTTGTGGATTAGAAGTTCCTTGGAAAGAAGTATTTCCGAATCGAAATGTTCAAACATTTTGCAATTCTTATTTTTCCAAGACTGTTGATTACGTGTGACAGAATTATAAGAGTTTTTATAAGCATTTCTCCACATGTTGTTCACATAACACGCATTTTTAACATGTTGTGGGCAGTCTTTATAACTGTGGTTGTCACCGCAAATCTCACAACTGAATGCAAGGACATTGACTTTTTGGGTTGCTCGCGGCATATGCATTGTGCTGTCCAATTTAGATATTTCTGGCGAGAGTGCTGCATAAACAACCTTTTTAGACATCATGTAATTTTGAATGGTTCGACGTTTATCCCCCGACACATTTGTTGCTCTCTTTGTAGCACACCTAAAAAAATAACAAAATTAAAACTAATGTTAGTAAAAATGAAAAAAAAATAAACACCAAACGATCGTCGTCTCTAGAAACAACGCCAAAATTTAATCGACTATAGATTGACACAGCGTTCTGCAAGCGTACACTATCGATGTAAATATAGTTGACATGTAGTTTTTGTTGAATATCGATCGCACGAGGACGATTTTGTTGATGTCTATCAATGTCAGTGTAATAAGTAAGAAAAATAAGGTAAATGCAATGGGTAATGTCGAAGCAATGAAAGGTAAATGTTATAGGCAATGTCGAAGTAATGTACTGAAAGTAAAACAGAAACAAAATAACGATGACAATGGGGGTTTCCTCGATGATTCATCAACAGAATAACGAAGGCTAACAAAAATAAAAAAAATGATGATTGTCAATGCAATAAAGCAAATGAATATCTTACTAATCTCAACTTCTACCCTTAATCAAAGACTTATATGAACCCTCTCACCACACCTTCTAGAGATGGCTAATAAAGCAAATACAAGAACAATTGAGTCAACTTCTATTGTACTCCCATGCAACTTCTATTGTCATGATTGTTAACTTGAACTGTCACTGCATCTTCTAGTGACAATGACTACAATAAACACTTTCGTGTATAAAAAATACAAACCTAAATATAAAAAATAAAAGAAAAACTTAATAAAATAAACATCATGTCAATATTCATAAATTATTTTCATATAAAATGAAATTAAACCATTATCATCGGTGTTTAAACAAAAAAACATTAAGAACCGAATGAGAAAAATTATTCCTATCTAACTCGATTGCTCCTTGATGCTTCCTTTTGCTTCACACTCGTTGTGGCCACTTAGTTCTACATCGGATTCATCTCGGTTGCCCCATGAAAGCTTTAAGCTGCCACAACCATTAAGAGAAAGTTCCAAAACCAATAGAGTGTGATAATATGTGAGTCTTTTCCCTTAGGGTAAGAATATATGTATATATATCTTTATCACTTTCCAATTGAGTGTTTACAAGTGTCCTTCATAAATTTTCTGCATAAAATTTTGTACAAGGCAGTTGTACTAATAGACAACTCATCATCCTTTGATTTTATCTTCTTGATAGCTGTCAATGCGGTAACAATGATTATTTCAATACGTCAACATCATGTCTAGACAAAAGATGTTGTAACTAACTACCAGCTCATTGTCCTTTGATTTTATCTTTTTGACATTGTCCTTTAATTTTATCTTTTTGACGAATGTTAATGCAATGACAATCTTAGATGCAATCTAAGCAACACTTATACAACAACATCACAATGCGATATAGTCTTGGCTGTAATTCTGGAAGAACTTATGCAACGACATTAACAACAAAATATGATAAATTCAAGGATGATTCAAGAAAGAGCTACTGAGTTAAAAAAAATACAAATACAAAGATGAAAAATGTAAAAATGCATGCAAAAGATTACCAAATGAAAAAAAATTTAAACTAGTAAATACGGAGAAAACATATGTTCTTTCAAGTACTATCATCGGTCCAGATTAATCATGCCAAAGCCTAAAACTGAAAGGGAAAAAAGAAAACTAACACCGTTAAAAATTTTGAATAATACAAATGAGTAATTCTGCGAAAATGCCGCAGTAAGAAAATTTGCACAAAAAAGGAGAAATTATTAAATGGACTTGTCTCACTACATCATTATTGTCCATCCATTAACATTCATCTATTTTAGTGTAATTTTTATATAATTATACATTCTTTAGTTATATGTAGGAAAAAAGCGAGAATTCATCTTAAAAAATAAAATAAATAAATTTTATTAGATAAAATCATAAATAACTTATTGAGCTAGACTCATATAATAATTTTTCTAAATAAGGGAGAGATGGGAAGAGTAAACAGTAAATACAGGAGCGCGTGAATCCCAGTCGCGGGTCCCCGAAAATTCCAATTTTCAGATGTAAGACAAAGAGGGAGAGCGCGCGTAAGAAAAAGTAAATATCTGGTCGACATTGGCCGAGGATATTATCGTTCTTGATGACATGGCACTTAGTGGTGATATTGACACGTGTAAAAGCGTCGCCATGTGGACCCCCTTACCCCCACCTCGACACCGCCTTCTCCATTTTCTCTGCTAAATTGAAGTGCCGTTTTTGTCCTCTTTCTGAAGTGGAATAATTTTCACGTTTTTTTGTAAGAACGAAAAAAGAAAAAAGAAAAAAGAAAAATACAATGGGAGATAATCTCCGGCGGAGTTTTCCCTTTCCGTCTCGGAGGTTTTTGGATCCTCAGCCTTTTGTACCTGAGTTGACTCGGACGAACTCGGATTCCTCCGACTCTGGTGTTACCATTCAGAACTTCAGAGATCCTACTGCAGATTCGCAACCGGTAATTTCTCTTTCTAATTTAGCTTCCATTTTCCCTTCAAAGTTTTGAACTATGGTTTTCCATGTGCTGTTCTTCCTCAAAAAAAAAATTATTTAGTTTTTAATAGTAATTCTAGAATATTGTTTTGACCACAGAAAATCTGTTATTTTTAATATAATTTTCAGTTTGAAAATCTAATCAGGAAAACTAGAGAGATGAGATCTCTTCGTTGAAAAAGAAGCTGCAGTTAATATTATTCTTTTTCAGTTTTATTATTATTTTCAATAATATAACTTTTATTGTTAAAATTGAACATCATAATAAAAGCATTTAGCAATGCTCTTCTGGAATACAGTGACACTTTATTGATGAATTCCTTTGAGCTGCTTAAGTTTTGAATCTACTGATCTGTAATTGAGAATCCAGTTTTTTTTTTTAAATCTTACTTATTTGGTATGATTAGCGGTTCTGGAGTATAGAAATGGGAATTCAGTATATTGCAGTTCTATAAAAGTATACCATACGCTCTATGGGTTCAAATTTTGCACTGAATCATAGAGCAAAAGTTTTGGTGCCTCATTAACTCATAATCGCTTGAGATATTTGTGAGGATCAAAAGTATTGGAAGCAGTTCCTACCGAAAGGTTTAAGAAAATTGTCCTCAATATTAATGAAAAATGTGATATAATTTCAAACCATTGCCAAACAAAGAAAAAGTGACGAGCTCCAAACAGGGTTTTTTACCTGGCTGTGCCTGTGATTTTTAGCATACCAAATGAACCTGAGAGAACATAGCAACCCTTTGTTCCCTCTACAAGATAAAATGGATGATCAAGGTGGCTTAATTTATTAATTTGGAGTTTCTTTTTATTTTTCTTTTGAAAAGAAGATTTAGTTTCTGATAATTTAGTAGTGGAATCAAAGGCTGGATGTAGGTTCTAAAGTCTATTTTCTGGTTCTAGTTAGAACTTAGAATTGGTTACATTATTGTTCGAGATTGTCAGTGGTAGTTTTGGCATTCTATTTAAAATTGGTTACATTTTCCTTTTATTTTATGTTTGATGAACTTTTTTAGAAGTAAAATCTGAAGTTTATAGTAGACATTTACCATTGGACAAGATCTCATTTAACTAAATAGGTATGCAATAAAATGGTAGATTGAGGGAAAAGGTTGGGTCAATGATCTGGGATATTCCTCATTCTTGTTTATATGATATTCTGAGGCTAAATTCTAGGATTTTGGGAAAATATCCTATGCGCCATTCTCTTTTTCTGAGGCTAAGCTTTCGATTCACAAGGGGTATTAAAAAAATCCTAAATGGAAGTAGAGGTTTTTCACTTGGAATAAGTGAATATTAAACTTGTTTAGTTGATCCTACTCCACCGCCTTTCTATTTCTATGGATCCTTGCTTGCTACAGAAAAGGTACATACTTGTTGTTTATGATCCTTGAGATCTAGTTACCTCTAGATTTTTAGCATGCTCTAGTGCCCTCTATTTATGTACAAGACCTCAATTTCCTTGTTCAATTTAGTATATAAGATTGAGTTCTTCTGGAGGTTGTTAGGTTCCCTGTAAAATGCCTCAAATCTGTCTTGTTCATTTGTTGTTTTCTATCAATAGATTTCTCATCAGCAACCTTAATTGTTCTGTCATCTCCAAGTTCTGCTTGTAGTTTTTAGCATTGCAATTCTGGATTCCTTTGATTTGAATTGCAATTTCATCTTGGTCACCAACTAGTGCCTCCAACCTAGCTTAAGTATTTGTCAGCACCTTTTCCATTTGTTTCCTATAATCAAATCTATCTGAGAAATCCAAAAAGGTCGGCATGGTTTGGGTAGAACCTAGCAGAATCATATTTCAGCTATTTGGAGTCCCTGTAGATTGGATGTTAAGTTAAAGATTGTCCTCTTGTTGTAGGAAACCATTTTTTGTTTATTGATTAGTCTTATATAAATGGTTTAATTTCCCCCCTGCATGCAATATGTTGTATTGAATTTTTCTCTTTATTCTAGAGATCTCTTTTCCTTGTGGTTCAGCTTTTATCTTTTCCTTTGGTATTTTAATTATTAATGTAGCAGGGGCAAAGTATGGTTTGGACAAATGAGATGCACAACTCTTATCTTAATTTCTTAGAAGCATCATTTGTTAAGCAGTTGCATTATTCTAAGAGATTTCATGGCTGTTACCAACAAGTGGGAATGTCGGAACAATGTCCATTCCCACAACAGCCAGCAGAAGGGCATCATTCTTCTTATCAGGTCAGGGACTTAATCTGCTTGTGCCTTCTTCACGTTAGGGTTATATATCCGTTAACTGCCTTGCTTCAATAATTTATCTTCATTTTCGTTTCAGTTTTCAGTACTACAAGATGGCTGTGACCAGAAGATGAACTATAAGAGTAATGACCATTTCTTGGAAAGCACAGCTGAATCTGGTGCTGTCGTGGAAAGTCCAAGGTTACGTGGGTTGACGTCTGAATACAAAAGCAGCATAACAACATTTCCTGTTTCAAGAGAAAATGTGGTTCTCAATGATGGAATCTACTTGGGAAGTAATACAAACTTTTCTTGCAAATCAGCAGTAAATTCAGAGCAGAATCCCATCATTGATTCATGCAATCACAGGTTGGGTAGCAGCACTGCTGGTAAATCTACTTAAAAGCCTCGATCTGCTAGCATGTTTTCCTCTTCCTTTCCCCCCCTTATTCACATCTATTTTGAGTTTCCATATTCTATGCTAGCTGTGCATGCTTTTAACCATTGCACTTTCTCATGAGCATGCCATAATTTTCTGGAAATTTCTGCACACAAGCATGTTTTCTTCTCCTAGTGTGCTTTTGATGGAAATGTGTTGAGATTTTAGGGGCTCGATTTACTTCAACCGATGTGGTTGTCAAGTTTGGAGAAGATTGGATTTTTGGGTGGATTTGGTGTGGAAGCTAAAATAATAAAGACACAATGATTTATAGTGGTTCCACCTTCTAACCAAGGTCTACATCCACTACCTTAGCTTCCCACTAAGGATTTTCAAGCAAATTCACTAAGAATTTCGTCCCTTTTTCTCGGATTAGGAGGAAACTGTTACAACGATCAAGCTTTCTACTCAAAGCTTGATCAACCACTCTCTTACAAGAGAAAAACTTAGCAAACTAGAAATCCCTCTAATAGGTATGTGTTTGCAATACTAAGCACTCACCCAAAACCTAAACACTTGAGCAAATATAACAATGTTTAGCTCACAAGTGTTGTCTAAGCAAGAAATAAACAATTTAAGCTCTAGAAAAATTTTGGCATCATAATGTTGTAACAATTGAAGCATTAACCATTACAAGATGCTTGGAGGTCCCTTTTATACTCCTTGATGAGTTTGTAGCCGTTACTAGCCGTTGGGATTGAATTGGAGCCGTTGGAGCCTTTATTTCCCACCATAAATGCAGTTCTGCAACTGGGCGTATCGATACTCGTCAAACCGTATCGATACGGTCTCAATGAGGAATTAGCCGTTGGGCTTCTTCAGCTGATGCGTATCGATACGCTTACCTAGCGTATCCGTACGGTCCTGCAATTAAAAGACCGTTGGGGAAGTTAGGCGTATCGGTACGCGATACACCCGTATCGGTACGCGACTAGCCGTTGGGCTATTTCAAAACACACCGTATCGATACGGCTAAGCGTATCGGTACGGGTTTTGGCTACTAGAAAAATCAGGTAGTTGAAACCCTAAGGCGTATCGGTACGGTCCAAGACCGTATCGGTACGGGTACTTGAAAAGGCTGGTTTTGACTACTTTAAATGTACTTTAAATCATTCCAAAGCCTTGTAAAAACCCTTAAACACATTTCCAAGTTGTTTTTGACTAAAAACATATTTTAAATTCTTTTCAATTTAGTCCAAAATATTTTTCAAATATTATATCAAAACATTAGTTCTACAATCTCCCCCTTTTTGATATAATAAAACCAACTTGAAAAATTGTTTGAGATTCTCTCCCCCTTTGTATTTTAAAAATTGAATAAGAGACTTCAAATTTAAATTTGATTAAGGCTCCCCTTATTCTCTTGAAAAACTTGAAAAATCAATTTTTCAAACCATTTCTCCCCCTTTTTGTTATATCAAAAAGAATTTAAAAGACATTGAGTTCAAAATAACTTAGGAGGTAAAAAGAAAATTGACACACTTAAAAGTTTGGTTTAAAAATTGGCTCCCCCTTTCTTAAAGCATCATAAGAATGTTAGTTCAACATATATGATTATCTAGTTGACATAAATGAAAATAAATCAAATAAGAACAAAAACAACTAGATTTTACCACACTTGAACCCAAGGGAGGATGTAAAGCCTTCTTTCTTCAAGTGTCTTTCTTTGTGTGCATGGAGCTCCCCCTCAAATTTGGACTTGTTGATCACTCTCCATCACACCTAAAACAAGACAATCAAGTAATTTTTGGTATCCAAATTGCTTTGGATCCATAGACGTTAGTTGCACAAAATTTAGTCCCCTTAGGAATCCATTTTTCAATTTCATTCCTTTTAGTTGAAGTGGTTAGTCCTTTTGGGACCCAAACACTTCTAAAACATTTACCATTCACAAATCTAGGGGCACTAGATTGTCTTACATAAAAATTTGATTTTTCAAAACTATTTTTCTTTTCAAGTTCATTGGAAATCAAATCTTTTTCTTTTTGAACTTTAAGAAGCAAATTTTGTAAATCAAAACATTTTTGTTCAAAATCTTTCAATTTTGCTTCAAGTTCAAGATTTGTTTTGGAAAACAAATCATTTTCAATTTTTATTTTTGAAATTAACTTTTTGTTCTTGGAAAATGATGCCTTGAATTCCAAAAGCAAATCATCATAGGCATCTTGCAACTCATCAAATGTATATGAATTTGAAATAGATGAGTTAGAAGTTACCTCCCCTCATTGAGGGTCATCAAGCATAGGTGGGCTACTTCATCATCGTGGAGTCTTCATCACTCCATGTGGCCACATATGCTTGTTTTGAAGATGATCCCCTCTTTTTGGATTTGTGGGAGTCCTTCGTCTTCTTCCTCGATTCATGCTTGGATTTATCCATTTCGTTTTTCATGAACCAGGTGAATTTGTTGAAGAGATAGGTCATCTCTTCATCTTCACTTTCCTCCTCACTTGAATCTACATGATGACATGTGGAGGATTTGAGAGCAACGACACTTGCATTGATGCCTAGCTCCATGATCTTCTTCTTCCCCATCGCTCTAATCTCTTCCTTCTTCTTCTCCTCTTCTTTGTTTTTCTTCATTATTTGGTAAGTGAGAAGTGACCCCATGAGTTCATCAAGCTTCAAGGTTTTGAGATTCTTGACTTCGATGATGGCGGTCCTCTTTGAGTCCCATGACTCAGGAAGGGAGTAGATGAGCTTTCGGACAAGCTTTTCTTTCGGAATGGCTTCTCCATAGCCTTTGAGTCCATTTGTGATGGTGGAGAACCTATCGAACATCTTCTCGATTTCTTCTTCCGGATCCATCTTGAAGTTCTCATACTCTAAGGCGAGGAGCCCAATCTTGGTCTCCTTTACTTCGTTGGTTCCCTCGTATGTGACTTCAAGCTTGTTCTAAACTTCCTTGGCACTCTCACAATAAGACATCTTCTCATAGATGTTTGGGTCAAATGCACAAAATAGGATGTGCAAGGCTTTGCATTTAAGCTCCATCTTCTTGCGATCTTCGGCACTCCAATCCGCCTTGCTTCCTTGTGGCACGAACGGACCATCTTCTACTATATCCCAAAGCTTGTAGTCCCTTGACTTGATAAAGAACTTCATCTTTGTCTTCCAATGGGCATAGTGGGTTCCGTTGAAGAAGGGCGGTTTGTCGATTGATTGCGCCATTGAGCCGGTTGAGTAAAGTGTTGATCGAGCTTGTCGGATCTTCTCAATAGGATGTTAATCCTCTTCGATTAAGCCAAGCTCTGATACCAATTGTTGAGATTTTAGGGGCTCGATTTACTTCAACCGATGTGGTTGTCAAGTTTGGAGAAGATTGGATTTTTGGGTGGATTTGGTGTGGAAGCTAAAATAATAAAGACACAATGATTTATAGTGGTTCAACCTTCTAACCAAGGTCTACATCCACTACCTTAGCTTCCCACTAAGAATTTCCAAGCAAATTTACTAAGAATTTCGTCCCCTTTTCTAGGCTTAGGAGGAAACTCTTATACACCAATCAAGCTTTCTACTCAAAGCCTTGATCAAACCCTCTTTTACAAAGAGAAACAATTGAAATCCCTCTAATATGTATGTGTTTGCAATACTAAACACTCACCCAAAACCTAAACACTTGAGCAAATATAACAATGTTTAGCTCACAAGTGTTGTCTAAGCAAGAAATAAACAATTTAAGCTCTAGACAAATTTTGACATCATAATGTTGTAACAATTGAAGCATTAACCATTACAAGATGCTTGAAGGTCCCTTTTATACTCCTTGATGAGTTTGTAGCCGTTACTAGCCGTTGAGATTGAATTGGGGCCGTTAGAGCCTTTATTTCCTACCATAAATGCAGTTCTGCAGCTGGACGTATCGATACTCGTCAAACAGTATCGATACGGTCTCAATGAGGAATTAGCCGTTGTGCTTCTTCAGCTGATGCGTATCGATACGCTTACCTAGCGTATCGGTACAGTCCTGCAATTAAAAGACCGTTGGGGAAAATGACCGTTGGGGAAGTTAGGCGTATCGGTACGCGATACACCCGTATCGGTACGCGACTAGCCGTTGGGCTATTTCAAAACACACCGTATCGATACGGCTAAGCGTATCGGTACATGTTTTGGCTACTGAAAAAATCAGGTAGTTGAAACCCTAAGGCGTATCGGTACGGTCCAAGACCGTATCGGTACGGGTACTTGAAAAGGCTGGTTTTGACTACTTTAAATGTACTTTAAATCATTCCAAAGCCTTGTAAAAACCCTTAAACACATTTTCAAGTTGTTTTTGACTAAAAACATTTTAAATTCTTTTCAATTTAGTCCAAAACATTTTTCAAATATTATATCAAAACATTAGTTCTACAAAATGTTTCACGGATGAACCTTATGGGTTCTGTTACTGACTTACTGGTTTGACGCCAGTGAAGGCTTGTAAGCTTTGGTTATCTTTCGTTGTTTGTTACTAGTAGCTTTAAATGATGGATTTCATAGGAGGGAGGACCTATTTTTTGGATTAGAATAGACTGGATGAAGTACTTGTTGGGCTGGGAGGCACATTTGGTGTAGAGGGGTGGGGTGGCCACACACTTCATCCAAACCGACTCAAATTGGAGAGATGCCATGTCGGGTTACTGTGTTTCAGTAAGATCAGGCTGAAAGGAACGTAATGAAATGACCTTTGCAGTAAACTTTTATGAATGGTTTGTTAGAGGAGCCCTGCTTTATTTACCAAGAGTTGGGCAGTTAAAACATTTCGATAATAGTAGTAACTAGTAAGTATATAAGCTTATACAAGAAATGACAGGATTGCAGTAAAATGTTTATTAAAAGCACCAACTACCTATAGTCTTTTAGATGTTTGGTCATCTGCAGTATTGGATCTTAAAAAAGATTTGGCTTTAGCCGTAAATCTTTCTTTCTTTCATATTATATGGGGTGTCTAAATGGGTTACTATCAGAAATCATCCAACTGATTTGTGATTAAGCATCCTGTTGGCTATTCCTTTGTATCTGTGACTTGAGGATTTTCTTGCCATTGGATACTTTCCCTCTGCGTGTTCCTTGAGAGGATCATTTTTACATTATTTTGTTTATTCCCTTGGATAAATTTTCAACCTTTTTTGTTGTTGATGTGTATTGGCTGCTTTATTTATTTTTTGTTTAACTGAAGTATTTGATCTTTTATAGAGGTCTCAGATCAGAATTTTGTGGATGAAGACCAAGAAGAAAAGACTAGCGGTATATCTGGGGCACAACGCTTGAAGATTACGACAGTACGGAATGCTTCAAGTAACAGTCAAGTAATTTGTGTCCTTGACGTGCATACAGATTTGAGTTATTCGATGATGTTTCATGTTTTTGAAATCTCACATTTAGTTATACCTGAAATGCTTGTTCAGGTTGCTCCAGTTGGCAAATTACATACAATGGATGACTCGATAATCAGCTATACGTCGGCAAAAAGAGGGAAAAAGAAATTACTGTCTGATCATCCAGAGAGCTTGACGGATCCAAAGTCCGACATACATTACTTTCTAAGGGAGAGCTAAATTGCTACTTTGAACCGAAGCACCGATACATGTTTAACCCAACATATGGGAGACAGTCACAGATTGAGCAAGTTTTCCTCCACTGCTTGCTTGAAGAACAATTGTGTGCACTCGTAAGATCTAACACTAACATAGATTTGAGTAAGAACCCTTTTTTTTTCACCCTTTGTTATGGGATCTGCATTAAAAAACTACGATTCACATTTTCCTGAACTTGCATACTTACTAGCTCCAACGGTTAGTGATGTTAATTCTTGATGTCTGAGCTGTTTGTTTCTCTGAGATGTGTAATGGTTCCGTTTTTTTTTTTTGGTAGTGAAGGTAAATTCAGGATGTTTTAACATACTGTAAATACAAAACAAATGACATTCCTATGGTGGTATTGTTATATCATTGACTGAATCTCCATTTTTCGTCACCCATTTAAAGTTTTACTGTTACGGACGTTATTTTTTTCGTTATCCAATTAAAATGCGAACATGTGGCATAGTTTCTCATTTTTTGAAATTAAAATCTAAAAATTTGAAAAATAAAAAATAAAATAATATTAATTAACCCAACAATCTTTAATTTTTCTAAAAATCTCTAAATTCTAACCTTAAATTCTTACATTCCACCAATTCATACACCACTAGTCACTTTTGTTTTCATCGTCGTAAAAAAATTGACGAATGAACCGTTGATTGCACGGTCGATGTAAACCCAATAATAAAGAAAAAAAGAGTGGCCGATTGAGTTTTCATCGACAAGGGATATCGAACGGTGATGCACACGATGCTTGGGCAGTGAACGGTGAACCACCGACTCGTAGGGATGCTGGACAATGAAGGAGATGTGATTTGGAGGTTTGATTGAAAGAAGTTAGAACTTTGATATTTTTAAAGAAATTCGGATTTTTTTAAAAAAAATTAAATAAAAACATGCCATGTTTTGATTGGATGGCGAAATTATTTTAAGGCTTAATAGTCAAAAAGTGCCCCCAACCTATATATTTTTTCCAGTTTGTTGCCTAACGTTTTTTTGTGCCACTTTGGTGCCTAACGTTTCATTTCGTAACTCAGATTGAGTTTTTCCGTCAACGACCGTTAAATTTTTTTTGTTATCCAATAAAAACACGACACGTGGCATATTCGGGTGTTTTCTATCATTTTTATTTTTTAAGAATTATAAAATATTTAATTTTATAAAAAAACTAAAATATTTAATTTCTCTAAAACCTCCAAACCCAAACCCTAAATCCCTAAATTCCTCCCCTTTCACTACCGATTCAACCACCAACGGCCATCCTTGCCTTTGTCGCCCCCACTACAGAAACCCCCATCATCCCGCCGTCAAAAACCAGCGATTGTTTCGTCAACGAATATTCAAAAATGAAAAAAAAAAAGATCGATTGGGCTTCTAATCGATGACTAGAGGGTGGGAGACGTTGAACGTTGAGGTACTCGACGCTTGAGGTGGTAAACGGTAAACTGTCGACGTGTAGGGGATGTCGAATGGCGAGGGAGATGTGATTTGAGGGTTTGATTGAAAGAAATTAAAACTTTGGGGTTTTTAAAGAAGTTTTATATTTTTAAAGAAATTTAGAAATTAAATAAATAGATAAAATAGGTCATGTGGCATGTTTTTATTGAATAACGAAAAAATTTTAACGGCCGTTGACGGAAAAATCTAATCTAAGTTACAGAATGAAACGTTAGACACTAAAGTGGCAAAAAAAAAAGGCATCAAACTAGAAAAAAAAATAGTATAGATTAGGCACATTTTTAACTATTAAGCCTTATTTTAACGGCAGTTGACAAAAAACCTTAAATAAGTCACAATTCATGAAAGAAAACGTTAAGCACCTAATTGGCTCAAAATATAATATACACATGTTTAAAAAAATAATATAATTTAAACACACGGTTAACTGTTAAGCCTAACAAAAAGTTATATTATAAATCTTTCTCGTCACATCGGTCAAAGTCTTAACTACTGTTTTTTTATTATTATTTGAATGACAATAAAAATGAAAAAGTGAATGCTTTATATTAATTAAGATTATAATTGGTGTGGTAAATAGGATTTATGATATAATTTCTTCCATTTAGCTATATGTTTAGTGGTCAATAAGAGAGTATTCCGTGTATGAAATGAATGTGCATTCTCTTTATGTGTGCCACTTGGGTAAATTTGGGGAAATAGGGCCGTTTATATTTTTATTTAAGGGATAGAGGTTGCTTGGAGGAAATTTTAGAATCTAGGTCAAAATCTACAGTATTTGGGGACCTCGCCATGTACTTATGGCGTTCTTTGGACCTCACCATGTGCTTATGGCGAAGTCCTATGTATTGCACGCTGCCAACTTTGCAAAAGATGATTTTTTTTTTTTAATTTTACCTGCACCTCGCCACCTGCACATAGCGAGGTCCAACCTCGCCACCTCCACACGGCGTGGTACTGTAGAAATTGGCCTATTCTCCAAAATTCCCCCCGAACAACCTCTATCTCTTAAATAAAAATTTAAACTACCCTATTTCCCAATTTTGCCGTGCCACTTGTTTCTCTGTGCTTTTCTTTTGAGCAAACTAAACTTGAAAGCAAAGGAAAACAACCAACTAGTTTGGTTGGGAATGAGGTTGTTACACTATGATTGCCAAATTGACATCTATTTGAGACTGAGAAGCTAAATATCAATACGACTACTATATGCATTAATTATTGTTTTAAGTAATCCAAATGAGCTAATAAATGTTTGCCTAGCCAGGGGCATTTTATAAAAATTAAGATGACGAGTTTAATTATATAACTTGAATTTTATTTAAAATCTTCTTGAGTTAAGTTTATGAAATACGAGTAAATTTTTTTAAAAAAAATGAGTACATTAATTTTATTCATAAAAGAAAAAATCAATATGAAAGTTTACAGCTTGACCTAGACCAATTAAATGACTTTCTATAATTATATATGATATACACATGTATGTGTTCATATTTTTTTCCGTATGTGATATACATATATCAGGCGAAGTTGATGGACTCAACTCAAAATGCAAATCAATCCACTAATTTTTAAAAATTTTAAGTTATTCGAGTCTTATTTTATATCTCAAACTTTATTTAAAATATTTTTGAGTCTATTTTTTATATCGAATCGAGTTAAAAAAATTTATTTTATCAAGTCGAATTTCGCTCACCACATATCTAGTGGTAACCTTTTTAATAAGATGAACTAATTAATATACTCTACCTAAAAAAACTAATACTTTGTAAATTGTAATTAAACTCGGGTTTCCAATGATGAACATTATCTACTTTTCTAATAGGATCACTTGTTGAGTTTAAAATTCTAATTATTTTCAAAAATATATTAGACATATGAAAATATGAGATATAATACATTCTTAAATCCCGCTTTCTATTCCACGTGTGTTAATCGTATCATATATTATTCCTAACTATAATTTAGATTTTGAATTGATCCCTTAACAATAAAATTTCTGATTGAGATCTTAAATTAATATTATATTCAAATTATTATTTTTTATGAAAAAAAAAACTATTATCATATGTCTCATTAAAATTCTCTTTAAACATAGATGAAAGAAAAGAGTACTCATGATAATAAGTACATGTAATCGAACGTTATACAAAACGACAAATAACAAAATCACCTTTGCCCAAATAACAGCTCAAGAAAAGACATAATGAGTGATAACTAAAGGAAGCACCTCCGGAGGTGGGTGCTCATAACTAAACTCTCTCACGGCAAGACCCCTAGCCATAACAGCCAAACCATCCGTAGCCAAATTCGCACCAAGATACACATGAAAAATTTGAACTACCCAATCCCTATTTAAAAGCTCCCTCGTCCACACCATAAGGGCATTATCAGCTAAAGCCATTGATGCTCCGTTTAGAATTTATACCACCAGCACATTATCCAACTCTAACTTTATATGGCGAAAAGGCTACATGAACCAAGGCTCCAAGCAAAGCCAAAACACCAATCATCCCATGGTCACGGATAACACCATCTACCGCGGCCACGATCCAAATTATTAATGCAGCATATGTACATGTGTTCAAAATATAATTCAAGTATTTTAAAATATACTTCACGTTAGATTTAATTGAGTTAACATTAAATGTTTGAGATTAATTAATTAATTCATCATATGTATCGAATTGGGATAATGGTGTAAAGAAAAACAAACACTTTTATTGAGATTAACATACTAAAATCCAGAAATCTCATTGTCTCTATCCAAACGAGATGCTTTACGGGGTGAAAAACGAGTGGTGAACGAACCAAGCTATCATGCAGATTGCTCCGCTACCTAGGTCTGATTACATTGACAACCAACCGTCAACCGAGTGAGAATCCATCTTTTTATGACCACCGACAAAACCATAATCAGAGATTAGCGTCGTGAAGATCTCTATACGAGCACTAACCGGCCGCTAAGGTATGCTGAAATCATGCCACAATGACAGAAGAAACGAACCACAAAAAATCAAAGAAAAACATGTCACAAGGACAGAGGAAACGCGTGCCACAAAGGCAGGGATTCTTATTAAAATAGGAAAAACAAGAAAAATAATAGACCCGGTGGTCGACAACCAATACTAAGAGTCAGAGACGGAGCTAGGATTTGGAGTTGGGGGGCAAAACATAAATTTTGAAAGGTGGGGGGACAAATTCACAATTATCCCAATTTTTTTCAGAAAAATATAAGGAATCAAAGGGTAAAAAAAATTCCCCCTACCGGGGGGCCACAGCCCCTCCCATGAGAGCGATAGCTTCGTCACTGCTAAGAGTGATTGCCGACCACCCACCAAAGGAAGAAAAGCTACTTGAATTTAAACTCGACTCGAATTCTTAACGAGTCGAATCGAGCCCAGATTATTCAGGCTCGTTAAAAACTACTTGAGCTCAAACTCGACTCGAATTCTTAACGAGTTGAGTCGAGCTCGACTCGACTTATTTACACCCCTACTTGATACAAAGGACAATAAATAAACTTAACCGAGTTACGTTTATGAATGCAAATATATAATTTTATATAATACGTAAGTTAATTATAATTTAAATCTTTAAATAAAAAATAATTATATGTAAGTAAATTCAAATATATAAATTTAAAAATACCAATTAAATTAAAATTAATAAACATAAATGTCAATATTTAATGTGATAAGAAGGCGAATAATAAAATGCTAACTAAATCTATAATCTATATACTATGTAGATTAGTACTACCTGCCCTAGCTGTATTATTATAATTATAATTAATATTTACAATATCTGGTCCATTCTCATCTATCTCTATTATTGTTGTACTATTTGTTATCTCTGGTCCATCTTCAGAGCCAAAAATTTATTTAAAAAGTGTTATTTTTTAATGATATTTATGGAGTTAATTGTTATAAAGCGTTTTTATTTTATTTTTAAAAATATGACATTTTATTTATAAATAGAATGTCACACACATATATATACACGCACACAAATTATATATGAAAAAATTAAAAAAATTGAGTATCAAGAGAATCCCATTTTTCCATGGGGCTCCGCCCATGATCTTCATCCAGTTTATACGCGGAATCACTCTAATTAAATATATGTAAATTATTTTAAAAAAATATAGAGAAAATATATTAATATTTAAAAAAAATTACCAACGAAATTAAAAACAAAAAACTTACCTGTCCTTTAAGATGTATTCAAGAAAATAGAAAAACATTTTTTTATTATGAACAAGGTCATGACTCATGACCTAGATAAGTATATTAATCTTACTTCTTAAATTCTTCTTAAATTCTTATTAGCTGTCTAAAGGAAAGTATTTGGTGTATTTGCAGTGGATTTTTTTTTTCTTCAGGAAACATGTTTATTTAAGCTTTAAAATTTAAAATTTAAATTTTTAATTTTACAATAGTAAATTATAAATTTTGACCCTAAACCTTAAATTTAAAATATTGAAGTTTTAAATTTATAAACTCTAAACCCTACACTAAACTTCTAAAATATTTTTCATATATATATATATATGTATGTATGTATGTATGTATAATAAAACAGTCTTGAATTAATATTTAGCATTGATTGTTTCAAATTGATTAATTGGATGTTTTATTTATCAAGAAAATGAACAATACACAAATTAACTCCCATTTCTTTTATCCATTTTGATGCTACATTCAAACCCCAATAACATCTATCTCAAACGAAAAAGATAAAATGTACAAAGACTGAAGGTCAGTTTAATATTATTTTCGAGAAGCGTAGTAAGACGGTATTTTTTGAGAATTACTATTGAAAAATACTTTTATTTGGTTTTAATATGAAAGTTTAGTGTTGTTGTTAAAAAATTACTTTAAAGTATATATAGAATCTCCATTTTAAAAAAAAATTAAATATAAAAGAATTGATGAGATAAACGAAGATAAATGAATAAATTTATTTAAAAGTACTTTTGTAAAACCTAAAAGCTATATTTTTTAACTTTTTGAAAAATTCTTTTTTAAACTAAACCGAAAAATACTTTTGGCGAAAAAAGCTACATGTTCTGTATTATGTCACGTCTAATAAGAAGTGGAGCATTAATCTCACATCGGAAAGAAAAGGAGATGTTTTGAAATGTATAACTGATGGCGTTGCACATCCTATTAGACATATCTTTTAAGAAGATGGTAATAACCCTGTGACAAATAGTATTGGAACAACTCTTTAACTGCCCGATTTCACGCTGAGCGCCCATGAATAAAGTAGGCAGAGTAAAAACCGTGACAATGACATATCACGAGTGTGATTGACTTGTGATGAGGCGGGGCATTAATCCACGTCGAGAATGTCACAAGATTGACTTTTGACCACAAACATGTTTTCGAAAAGTATTGCAGAACGGGCTGAGTATTGTTCAAAACTAGAAAAATATATAATTTTAGATGGATTCGATATATTTTAATTTATTAATTAAATGTTAATAAATAACTATGTAAAATTTATTATTTTTAATATTAAATGAATAACTATTTAACATTTCAAGAAAAAACAACGATTTAATATTTTCGATCAGATAGAATAAAAAGGGTAAATATATACGTTATATTTGAAATTAATGTTAATGTTCAATTTGGTATATGAATGGTTTTGTCAATTAAGTACCTTAGTTTGATTTTTTTTTAAGTTTTAGTAACTAGACTTAGTTTCCTGATTCAATTTGGTATTTGTGGTTAATTGGGGGAATTTTAACGTTGTAAGATTGAGCGAGGAAAGACATAGTTGCGAAGGAATTAGGCAAGGGATGGCGACCTTTGCTGATTTTATTGAAGTAGAGGGACTGATTGATATTTCGTTGGTTGGCAAACGTTTCTGGCACGGAGTGATATGTTAGAAACTGAATTTACGTTGGACTCTCGGATGAATTTGCCAATGTAGAGTTCCCAAATGTCTCGACAGTTAACTTGCCACGACATTTGGTATTGTGTGGCTGTTGGGTGGCTTGGCTAAGCATGGGGTTCTGTTTTGATGCTACGGGTGGGGTTGTGAGAGGTTGTGGCCGTGGGTGGCCTGGTTCGATTGCGAGGGATGTTGGAGTTAGGGGGTGTTGGGTGAGTAGAGTTGTTTTTGGCTTTGGGCGTATGTTGTTGGGAATTTATGGGTGTAAACGAGCCGAGTCAAGCTTGAGTAGTGTTAAGCTCAGCTCGTTAAGATTTCGAGTCGAGTTCGAGCTTGAGTAATTTCTAACGAGCTTGAGAAATCTGAGCTCGACTCGGTTTGTTTAGAACTCGAGTCGAGTTCGAGCTTGATTCGAGCCCAATCGAGTCAAGTGTTAACCGATCTTTGACTGCATTGGACTCGTGTAACTCTTCATCTGTCACGTCTCATTTAAAGTCCTATGAAGAAAAAACGTTGATACACAAGTTGTGTAAATTTAAGCTTGTTAGTTTTAGGGTTTAGGGTGTTAGTCTAGGGTTTAGAGTTTTAGATTGTTGGGTTTATAATTTAGGATTTAGATTTTAGGGTTTAATACTTATGTTTATGGTTTTAAGTTTAAGAATTTAGATTTTAAATTATAAATTTTTTTAATATATTATATTTTCGAGTAGCTCGTGAGCTTTTCGAGTCGGGTATCAAGTAGCTCGGCTCGGCTCGGCTCGTCAAAAACTCAAGCCGAGTTCGAGCTCGAGTTGAGTCCAATCGAGTCGAGCTTTGACCGAGTTGAGCTCGAGTAGCTCGCAGTCTGTCTCGTCTCATTTACAGCCCTACTTAGAATTGGCATTGGGGTGTTGTTGTTTCTTGGTTCGAACGTTTGTCTGTGTTTGTGTTTTAGGGTGTTGTTTCGGTGTTTTGTTTTCCCGTTGTATAACATGGTCATATGGTACTCTTTTTTTTTCATTCAGGCTTAGGGAGGTTCTTATTGAGGCCAATGACCATGTTTCGGATTGTATGATTTCACTTAATAAAATCATACTTTCTTACTGATAAAAAATATAAATAAAAATTATTTGAATTCATTTAATCTCTTAAAACTGAATGAATTTAAATATGGAATAATCTAATTTAAATAAGAAAAATTAAGTCAAATTTAATTAGGCAATAAATTAAGAGTAAACTACGTCAACTAAAAATCGATACTATTTTAGTACTGAATTTTAGCTTAGATTTTAATCATACTATTAGGCTCTTAAAATCCCTCCTCATCATCGCACGCGGTCAGTTTAAGATCCATCCACATCATTGATTTTCAAGGAAGGCATTAATAGGTTGGGAGGGGTTATTGCCCCTCCTAGATTTTTTTGGTATAATTCCATTTTAGGTCTCTTTTAGTTTAAATATTAGTAAAATAAGGTATTTGTCCCTCTCAGTTTTTAGAATTTATAAGTTTAATAGACTCTTGCCCCTCCCGTCTTTTGATCCTAGCCCCGCCCATGTTGATTTTAATGATCTAATGATATAATTAAAGCCTAAACTAAAGTTCAGTGCTAAAATAATATCAATTTTTAATTTAGTGATATAATCGATAGTAAACTTAAAGTTTAGTGATATTTAGTGTAGTTAGAGGTGGAAAACGAGTCATTTGGTTCGGTTCATTTCATGTTTGACTACATTCGGTTTAAGTTTGGATCGGTTCGGGTCTGGTGGTGATTTCGGTTCGGGTATCGGGTCGAGTCAGTTGATTTTCGATTCGATTAATATCAGGTTGGTTATTTTTGGGTTGGTTGATTTCGAGTCAGGTCAATATCGAGTTAATATGAGATCGATCAGTTTTAATCGGGTTTCAGGCCGAGTTAGGTTATTCCACCTTATATATGACTTTATATAGTCTGTATAGTTGGCTTTTTGGTGAGTTGTGCGACAGTTCACATCCCATATTTCGTTATTTATTTTAATATCTTTTCTTGAATTTGGGTTGCCTTCGGTTCAGTTGAAAATCGGTTCGTCCATTCAAACCGGTTTGGTTGAAAATCAATTCAGGTCCATTTTCGGTTCAACTAAAATTCGAGTTTGTTTCGATTTAGTTCAATTTATTTCGAATTTTGGATTAAATTCGGGTCTCGAATCTTAGGTCAAGTTTGCTAGGTGTAGTTTACCAAACATAAAATATTAACTAAAAATAAATTCAGATACTAAACCAGAAAACGAGTATAGGAAAAAACATGGTTTAAAACACAGCCCAGCCCATGATCAGCGCCGCCAGTAGACCTTTTGAAGGAGGGAAGTCTTCGGCCTAATCTCCAACCGATTATCCTATTAATTAGTATTACTAATTTTTTCTTTGGACAACTCCTGCTTTAAACAGACATAAATTCCAAAGAGAAACGGAGAAATGTAAAAACTAAAAATTTATTTCTGTAATAATTCAAGTCTCATTTCACTAATAACTTGGCGATTTGAAAAAGGAAAAAAAGGTTTACTATTTAGTCCCCTTAGATTTGAGAGAGACAGACAAGGGGCTCTGTTCTTGATCGATGGGTATCATCTCAAATCTTAGAGGAGCTAGAACCCAAGAACAAGGGTTGCCCTCCTCCGAGTCTTTGCCACCTTCTTCATCCGCTTCCAACAAAAGGAAATGCTCCACTTTGATGCCTTTAGTTGTGGCCCTTGTGGTCATAGCTGAAATTGCGTTTCTGGGTCGTCTTGACATGGCCAAAAACGCTGCCTTTTTCGATTCATGGCCTGAGATGTTCTACAAATCACGCTCTCCTGCTGGACTAGATGTTACGGCCGTAGAAAAGCTGGGTATTGAAGGTTTGGGTGGCGATCAGAAGTTGGCCAAAGAGAGTTGTGAGGAGTGGCTTGAAAGAGAAGATGCCTTGACTTATTCAAGGGATTTCGCCAAGGATCCCATCTGGGTTTCTGGCGCTGACCAGGTTTCTTCTTTTCTTTTCTCTGCAAGGTCGTTAAATAATAATAAAATTTGAATCTTTAGCTTTTCAGATTGCGAATTTCTCATATTGATTATTGGTAACTGTTATTTGCAAAATTTAACATAGTCTCGACCGAAACATATGAAATGTAGATAACAATAATGTTTATGCATTATAGCTTGAGACTTGAGTGAAGATCATGTCTTCATAGTAACAATAATGTTACTTACTGAAGCTAGTCCATTCTAAAATATTCTTATCATTTTGCATATTATTATTATTATTCATGGTAGATGCGGAGCTTCTTAGTTGACTTTGGGGAGTTTAGTAAATCTGGCTAAGTGGTTTTAGACTTAATTCTGTTTCATTGTGTGTTGCTAACTTCCTCTTCATGGTATGTAGGAGTGGAAATCTTGTGGTGTGAGTTGTACATTTGGATTTGATCCCAGTAAGAAACCTGATGCCGCCTTTGGTTTGCCTCAACAATCTGGAGTAGCTAGTGTGCTGCGCTCAATGGAATCGGCTTCGTACTATTCAGAGAATAATATTGCTCAGGCACGACGGTGGGTAAGCACAATCCATAATGACTTGACTTGGTTGCATTTGAAACTAACACAGACTTTGCCCTGATTATTGTGCGAATTTTATGATGCTCTATTAAATACTCATATTTTGGACGCTTTGGGATAGGGGTCTTAGAATAAATTTGTTTTAGGAATTTTAAAATAGTTGTGTTTGGTGATTGGTAGGACTTCATTTACTCTCTTTAGGCATGTTTGGATAAGAGGATTCAAGGTGGGATTTATTTGTAGAGAGATTTTCAAATTTCTAAGTAAATTCTATTGTTTCACAAAACAAGGATTATAATTTTCAAATTTCTTAGAATTTGAAAGAGAAATTTTAGAGAACTCAAATTCTCTTTCCAAATTCCCTCTATAGGGGTGGAATTTGTGAAATTTCTTATATTATCTTTTCATTTTATTTTTTCTTCGTGCTACTACATATCTGTTCATTTTTACAAATCGAATGACATCCCCATTGCACGCTTTTCTCATTTTATTTTTAATAATATTATTTCTAAATTATAATTATTTTATCAAATTCCAATTTTGAAATTTTGTTTCTAAGTTTCTTTAATCCAAATAATGTAATTACAATTACTAGTGTTTTCAAATGAATGGATTTCGAAATGTTCCAAAATTTATAAGTTCTCCCTCCAAATGCACCCTTACTGATTTAATCTCTATTTAAAAGGAGATTAATAAAACAGAGGTAAAGGCAGGTTGAATTTAACCAAAACCCTGGGTCTCTAACGAGTTTTAAGGTTACATTTTTTCTTTGATGAGTTGAAATGTTCCAATCCCCCTCAGAGGAGGGCTATCAATTACAATAAAATCCTAACAATTTGGTATTAGAGCCAACAACCCAGTGGTTGGCAGAGTATTGAGCAAAAATATGCAAGAAGATTGAGCATATGCGAGTAAAGATAGAACAAATATGCCATCAGCATGTAGATGTGATTTTTGCTTAGAACACAACCCAAGTCTTTGATCAAATGCTTGAAGGAATGGATAACATGATGATTGCTGGTAAACAAGTTTGTAACTCTGGGTAGATGCCAAGGTAGAGTAGACCCTCTAATTGAACAAAATCATACCATGGTGGCTTCTACTAACCTCACTTTATTATCTTATTCATTAACTCCTAAATTCGTCCTACAAACCATTTTTTCTTTTAATATGATATTAAAAACCTTAAACTCTATATCGGAAAATTGCGAATGCTGGTAAGAAGATTGGAGAGATTTAATCAATGGTGCTGATAAATGAGAAAAAATTCGTGTAGATCCACGACCCCTATTAGTTTCAACTGTTAGTACTGGGAAGGATGAATCATTTTATCTGATAAAATGACCTTTGATTCGATGACAAGGATGATTGAGGGATGTGGGATCAGCGAACAAATCCCCTTCACTCTTGAGGAGGCCACCTTTCGTGAAGTTTATCCTGACTACGAGCTCAGGAGGGTAAGCATTGTTGTGGAGGCAAGTCGAATTTTAACATAACCTTAAAAACATATCTAATCTCTCTAACAAGTCTTAAGATTTCAGTCTCCCTTTGATGAGCTGAAAGTTTTCGGTCTTCATTTCATGAGTTGAACAATCAATCACAATAAAATCCTAACACTCTATTTCTTCCCAATATTCTTCTTAACAAGCCGTTGCCTAGATTTTCGAGAATCTAGGAGGCTCATGGACATGGCTATACCTGTGTCCTGTTTTCCATAATATTCTGCGAATACTTCTTATATGTTTATATAATTCATAAAAGTTTATGAGATCTCTACCAAAAAACACAGTAATTTCTCCAGCTTCTTTTTGTAATTAAGCTGCTTTTGTTCTGGAAATGTTGGACGTAAGCGAAGGATGAGTGGTCCTACATAGCTAGACTTAAAAGTGTATTCTAGCTAATGGGGAAGTTTCTGTAATACTAACGGTTTTATTTTGTTTTCCTTTGAATTAGGAGAGGTTATGATATTGTAATGACAACTAGCCTCTCATCTGATGTTCCTGTTGGATATTTTTCATGGGCTGAGTATGATATCATGGCACCAGTGATGCCGAAGACTGAGAAGGCCCATGCAGCTGCTTTCATTTCTAACTGTGGTGCCCGCAACTTTCGTCTGGAAGCACTTGTTGGGCTTGAAAAGGCAAACATCAAGATAGATTCTTATGGTAGTTGCCATAGAAATCGTGATGGAAATGGTTAGTTTTTGTTTTCTTATTCTTTTTTATATTTAAACCAAGTATATAGGGACATGGACTCTGATATTAAACTGTTAAATGTTGTAGTTTGTAATTTGTGGAAATAGTTCAAGCCAAACCAGAATGGCTGAACCAAAATGTTGAGTTGGCTAGGGTTGTATCACTTGGAAAGATTTTTTAAGATCTCACTATTTTTTGAGAAGCTATAATTATTATAAGAGTTGTGAACTGAGTAGTTCCGGGTTGATTTACTCGGTTAAGAAATGTAAAAGGTTCCACCCTCAGGGGTAGAGAACTGTTAACCTCAGACATGCAGGAAGTATTTAACTAAAAGAAATCATAGACATGGATCAGTTGTGGTTTACCGGTATCTTCTATGCACACAGTCGACCCTGTACACTTGGTGTATCTGTAGCTATACATATTAGTTGCTCTGGACATCAATGCGAGCTTGTTATTTTAATTGGTATACACAAGTTATAGGCCTTTTAGCAAAAGATTTTGAGTTTTTTTTTTTTTGCTCACATGAGATGCTTAAAAAGTAGATTGGGGATCAGATTTCACAACTAGTTGTTTGAAGTAGTTTACAAGTATATTCCATGTAAATTTTGCAGTGGACAAAGTTGAAGCTCTGAAACGCTACAAGTTTAGCTTGGCTTTTGAGAACTCTAATGAGGAGGATTATGTGACCGAGAAGTTTTTCCAGTCTCTTGTTGCAGGTATGAACATTACTTCTGACGACAGTTCAAACATTATACTAGGAGAGACGGTTTGATAGACAGAAAATAGTTCTTTTCAATTCTTGGTTCCTTTTGATTGATGTTTGAAACTCCATCACACTCGAAGGAAACTGTTAGTTCTGGCAGGGTTTTGAGGATTTGGATCCTGAAAATTGCGGTCCAGACGGCAAGGAATTTTCATTTGGGATCTGAATGCTTCAATACCATTGTTTTCAGTTTCACCACTTGATCAATGGAACCGATAAAATTTTGTAGGGACCATACCTGTTGTGGTTGGTGCTCCAAATATCAAAGACTTTGCACCATCTCCGGATTCATTTTTACATGCCAAGGAATTGGAGGATGTTCCATCAGTTGCCAACAAAATGAAGTACCTCTCAGAGAACCCGGTTGCTTATAATCAATCACTAAGGTTTGTGGTATGCTAACCAGAAAGCTATTTCTTATTGTTGACTAGTTAAACACGCTCCTCTCCCCTTCTTATGAGGTTTGAGTTCAATTTTGGTTCTTCATTTAGAATCTTGTTGACAGTGCGATATGCATGAATTAGGTGGAAGTACGAAGGACCATCTGATTCTTTCAAGGCCCTCGTGGATATGGCTGCGGTCCATTCTTCATGTCGGCTGTGCATTCATTTGGCAACAATCATCCAAGAGAAAGAAGAAAAGAGCTCCACCTTCAAGAAACGCCCTTGCAAGTGTTCTAGAGGTTCAGAAACCGTGTATCATATATATGTAAGAGAGCGAGGGAGGTTTAAGATGGATTCTATTTTCTTGAGGTAGCCACCTTACTCTTTAACTATTAATACATTGTTACAACAAATTTTTACTCCGGACTCGGTTTGATTTCCTTTAAACATAACAATTGATGGGAAAGTAGTTAAAACCTTCTAGGTGTTGCATTCTTAAGCATGAGCCAAGTTGTCTATTCGATCGTCACAAATGCGGAGGTTAATTTTACTCGTTTTTTAAGTAGAAAGTGGGGGTTAATCCTTGATTTCTGACATTGATGATCAGGTCTGGCAATTTGACTCTTGAGGCCTTGGAAGCTGCAGTGCTTACGAAGTTCAAGTCTCTGAAACACGTCCCGATTTGGAAGCTGGAAAGACCCGAAAGCATAAGAGGAGGGGATGAACTAAAAGTATACAGAATATATCCTGTTGGCTTGACACAGAGACAAGCCTTATATACCTTCAAGTTCCAAGGGGATGCTGATCTCAGGAGTCACATTGAAAACAACCCTTGTCCAAAGTTTGAGGTCATATTTGTCTAGATTGAAGGTCCCGTTTTCTTGATTTTGCGAACAGACAAATTCCTGGTTTCAGCTATATTCTCGGTGAAAATATTTCCTGGAAGATCAAGGCAAGCTCATGCAGGTGTTATGACTTACATTAAATGCTCCTTGTAAGAATATCATATATATATTTGGAATCATTGATGAGCAGATAGGGATGGGGATGGTTATAGTTTTACTGTTAGCTCAATTAGTTTTAGCTCCACTTTGCATCTGGTTCGAGCCTGCGATTTGCTTCGGAATTCTTCAAAGCATTTGATAAAAATATTGAAATGATCAGTTTGATTTAGATATGGTGAAGAATCATTGTCTATAAGTTGATGCAGGGGGGATCTCTCACTGTTATACCTAGTGTGAATGTTTCTTTTTTGGTCAAATAATTGGGAATGCTAAAAGCACTTATCGGCAGCAAAAGTATTCCCGAACCTCAGTTTTCGGCTTGTAAAAACCGTTTCAGAAGTTCTTATTGACCCAAACGAAAAAGCTGAAATTTTTAGCCGTTGCGGTTATAAAGTGCAGTTGAGAAAAACGGCAGCTTTTACACTTGAACCTTTTATTCTTCATTGTGAAAATGGCTTGGTGCAGTGCCATATCATTCTTTTACACATGAACCTTTCATTCTTCTTTTATTTAATAAACGAGTCAATAATTTTATAAAACCATTATTTTAATTCCTTTTACAATATAGACATTTTAAAAATATTTTACAATTCTTACAAAATAGTCACCATTTAAATCAATATAAGTTCAGCTCATTTAATAATTACCAAAAACTCAGTTCTGTCATTTAATAAACTCATTGTACTATTTTTCAAAAATATTGGTCATGACATTCATCAAAAAATCAATTTAATTAAATCAAATCATTTTCAAAATTCATTAATTAGCTAAATTTTAACCAAAATTTCAACATGAATTTGATAATTCGCTCAAATCTTCTAGCATGTTATCTGGGATGTTACACAGTCACCTATTGTATTCATGGACATAATGAATTGAGTATTTCATGAGTACTTTGATTAATTTGTAATAATTTTCATCGATGATATTCTTGTGTATTCACGTACCGAGAAAAAGTATGATAATCATTTGCAAATTGTTCTTCATGCTTTAAAATGGAAGCAATTGTTTGCCATGATGAGTAAGTGTGCATTTGGACTAAGTGATGTGATATTTTTGGGTCGTGTCGTGTTAGCAGACGATATTAGAGTTGATCCACAAAAGATTGAAGTTATTATTGGATGGAAGCAACTAAAGTCGATGACGCAAGTTTTTAGTTTGTTTTATGGGCTTAGTTGGATATTCTAGACGTTTTGTTGAGAGATTTTCTGGAATTGTCACATCCTTGACAAAATTGTTGCAAAAGAATATTCCGTTTAAGTGGACTGAAGATCATCAAAAGAGTTTTGAGAAATTGAAGGAAGTATTGACGCATACTCATGTTTTAATTCAACCTAAGTTTGGAAAGTTTATGGTGTATAGTGTTGATGTAAAATGAGAAGGTAGTGGCTTATGCTTCGAGAAAGTTGAAGACATATAAGCGCAACTATCCTACTTATGATCTTAAGTTAGCGACGGTAGTCTTTTCTTTGAAGATTTGACGTCACTATTTGTATGGTGTATCTTCTAATAACTAAAAAGTGTATCATGACTGAATCCAACCGGGGTTTGCAATCATGGAGGAATTGGATCGGAAAAGAGGAATTCTAGTTGTAAG
Source organism: Hibiscus trionum (assembly GCA_030270665.1). Lineage (NCBI taxonomy): Eukaryota > Viridiplantae > Streptophyta > Magnoliopsida > Malvales > Malvaceae > Hibiscus > Hibiscus trionum. The sequence goes on from BSYR01000016.1 coordinate 8,289,806, forward strand.
ATATCTAATGAAACCGTTGCTGGAATTGAAATATCATTCAAAGAGAAAGATATCAAATATGTGAAATTTCTTTTTGTATATTATATGGATGATTCAATCCGCAAAGACCATGATTGGAAATTGTTTGATTCGTCCATTCCAAAATTCGGTTGTACAATTTTTTGGAGAAACTGTGTTAACCTCGGGGGCGTTGCCAAGTACAATAATTACACCAATCAGGACGAATTAACTTCTAAAACAATGATTTTGTACCACAACACAGTTAAACTTGATCTGTTTCTGTTAAATTATTTCCAACACAGTACATTGGGAATATGAATCCAGTACATGTAAGGCTATTGTGTTCCATCTGATAATCATGATTGCTTCTTAGCCACAGTTCAACTCTCAACAACAATTTCTTAAACATAATACATACAAACAGTACTATACATATATATATTCTCAAATAATAAATATGTTCTTACTCCTTTACTACCTGTACACTTCTTGTCAGGGGATTAGATTACAATGAAAATAACAAGTAATCAACAAAATTTTCTACAAAATGTCCACTGACCTCACTTTCAGACCTTTCACAGAGAGTCTGGATGGGATTGTTTTCTTTGCACTATGTCTCGACCGTATCCAAACACATTAATTGCCCCCTCGAATCCAATTCATAAGAGACATTACAATCTTGAACGACGATTGCACTTGATACCAGGGAAAAGTGAACGTCTATGACTAGACACCTGTCCCTTTACCGGACCTGAAAATCTAATATCCCAACCTTCAATGTTCTTGGGAACACAAGCATCAAACAGAATTTGGCCAAGGACACCATGAGCATTGATGCTTGGGGGAACAGGTAGAGAGATTGGTCTTTCTCTTTGCTCATCTTGTAGAGACTCCGACTCTTTATCATGGTGATGTTCAGCTGAGCTAGGCAAGAAGAAGTGGTCACTAGGCCCAACTGCAACTCTCCTAAAACTTTGGTTTGAATTGACTGCTGCTTCCTGCAGGTCACAGATTAACTCAGAGATCTCATCATGCATACCATTTCTTTCTCCGACCTTTTGGATCCTATGGAAATATATTGAAGTTGCCTTCTCAAGAAAACTGGCCACAGAAGCCCTGTATTGGATAGGATAATGCTTGAAGTGTTCTGAAATAGAAAAGAGTGATATTAGGTCAATCTTTGTCCGTCTAGAAAGCAGAAGTAACTGAACTATTCAAAACACTGATTATGCATGCTTGCAATTTAGAGCAAGGCAGCCCAGGTTTTTCAAAATCTAGAAGATAACAAAATATAAGCTGTTAATACATAACGAAACTGCCAGTTTCTTCACTTTCTTATTGAACCAGCTTCTATTTATTCTAATCAATACCCTTAATATGGGGTTGATAAGCATAGGTAAACATAAAACCTTCAGCTGTATTGCCTAGGTAAATATAAAACCTCAACGGGAAATTGTAATTTAGTGGGAAAGAAACAGTCAAAAGTAGATCTTATGATAATTGGCGAACATAGCTGTTCAACTTTTGGGGTTAGCTAAACCAGTAGCATTTTCATCATCAGTTGAAGGTAAAAACCATAATATAACTTGTGCAAATATCCTTAACACTTATATATGGTTAATGATAATAATTTATAGAAGCTATAATAATCGGTAGTAATTACAAATCAAAAGTGGTTTGGGACAGACCTAAATGAGCAGAGCCATTCCACTTAACAACCTTAATATCTGCTCCAAGATCTTGCAAGCATCGAGCATAGTTGCTGATAACTGGATATGATGCGAGATCATCATTCTCCGAGCATAAAATGAGATAAGGAGCATCTAATTCCTACAAAAATTGAGAGGAGAAAATTAATGAAGGAAGCATACCATAAACAATTTAACAAGCTAGAGGGTTTATGAACTGACAACTGAGGAGTAAAGGGTCTGCCAATACTCAGCACGTTGAGACTCCAACCCAGTTAGATAGAGACCATCCAGACCAGAAGCAACACCTTTAGCAATCCAAGAAACAAGTTTCGATGGTCCAGGCATTTTACGTATGGAAGGGTGTAAAGCAAATTGGGCATTCAAATCACTTGCAAAATCAACTGGACTAGAATCATAGATTTGTCCAGAAACACAATTTCTAATGAGCTGGCTTCCATCCTTTACAAGATTTAAAAACAATAACAATAAAACTTCAGTTGAATTTATAAAAAGTGGACATTTAGAGAAAGATTATCATGAATAGAAAATCACTAGAAGAAACTAAGAGAGAAAGAAATGATACCGAATTTAGCTGGCCTTCACCCGTTCCTTGAATAATCTACATAAATAGCTAAATTATTGCAACTGCAACTATACACACACACACACGCGCGTGTGTGTAAAACAGGACACAAATTGTCTAACTGATCTGAAATTGGAATAAGTAAGATAATGTACCTGTAGAACCTTGTACATACAAGCCTTGGTACTGCCAGAGAAAGCAACAAAGACTACAGGACATGTTCTAACCTTTAACACCTGTGAACCCAAAATCAACAGGAATTTCACATTTTAAAATTTTCTTGCAACGCAAACAGAAACATCTTAACCGATCGTAGACCTTAACGAAACTGACCTCAAGAAGCTCATTTAGAAGAACAAATGCTAAGGACATAGCCCTGTCCGGATAATATCTGCGCAGAGAATACAACATGAAAGTCTTACATAGTACATTAGAAGAGAAAAAAAGAAAGAAATTGCTAAAAGTGCAGCAACAAAAATGGGAAGCTCAAGATCTCGAAATTTGTCAAATAGTATCATCACATGTTAAATGTCTAATATTTTCAAACCAATATATAACTCATCCTTCAAGCAGCAGTGAATATTCTATATTCCCCTAATCAATTAGTAAATTACATCTATTTTTCGCAAACAATTGAGAAAATACTCTGCTACAATAATTCGATTCAAACACCCCCAGTAACCCAATTATCACAAACATCATTTGAAACTGCTGGAGACTCTAATTTACTTTCTAAGAAACCAAGCACTATATAGATGTATATATCAATGAAAATTGAAAGAAACTTACACGTTGAGAAAATCGGCACGAGAAACGAGGGAATTCCAACCGAGGGAGGAATACAAATCGACGAAATTCTGAAGGTGTTTGTCGTGAATCGAAATCCAAGCAAACATCACCGCTATTCCTTTCACTTCTTTGCTGTCTTGTTTCCTTCCCCAGTACACACTTCCGCCTCCCATCATATCTTCTCCAATCCAATTTTTCAGGCAAAATCAAACAACGATTTTGTTCATTTGGCGGAGAAAAAAGATTTGTGATAAGGTGGAGGGGGAGATGCCGTAAAGATGCCATCTGCCACGTTGGATATTACGCATCCCCTGGCCCCACCACCCCGCGGTTTGAGGATAATTTTAATTTTATGTTTATTATGCACGCTTCAACTCAAATTAGAAGTCAAATTAAATTTTTTAATTTCTTTTTTATTATACGTACGTCTGTCATACTGTATATATTTAGGAATGCTAGATTAACTCTCTCTCTCGATAATATCGTCTCTAAAATTTAAATTTATATACTTTTTTCGTTCAACAGCAAAATCCTCACTGAAAAATTCAACATTATCCTCACCGTTAAACTCAGTAAAGTTTGAACCGAAACCATCTCTGGATGACTGCGCAACCTTATTGGCATAAGATGCTTTGCCACCGCCCTGATTTCCATGATCAGCCTGCTCCACTCCGTCCGAGTTACACTGGTGTTGTGCATCTCTTCTAATAGTGACCGGATTCGAGACCACATTAATCTTATTTTAAGATTTTTTCTCTTACATTCTATTAAGAAAAAGAAAACTAAATTGTCCAAATTTTACTTTTATAATTTTTATTTATTTTTATATAAATATGCTTATGATATTTTACTTTTATAATTTTTATTTATTTTAATAATTTTATTTTTTAATCATATAGTAATAAAATATTTTTTAAAATGTTTTATTAGATTTTATGTTATTTTAATATTTTTTAAATTCATATTTTCTTCTCAAATAATCAATTTTACCATCGTACTCAACTAGAAAATTAATTTTGCCCTCAAACAAGCTTGAAAAATCAATGTGCCCTTCTGCCATGTCACCTTCACACATGGGATTTCACGTTAACACTGTTGACCATAACGTCAGCATCATTGACCGTCATGTTTATACCGCGACGATTAATGTTGGCTTCCGTCAGTCAAGAGGTAAACGGTGATGTAATTCGACTAATTTAAAGATTAAATTGATACGAAAATATTATAGAGGCAAAATTAATAAATTGAGACTACTACTAAGACAAAAGTAACTCTTAATATCCATATAAACATATTTATATAAAGATTTGTATTTTCATACATAGATGATGTATAAATATACTCATTGTAACGAACAATCATCAATGAATTAATAAATAATATTAAGAATCAATAAAAATAAATATTATTATATTTTTCTGATAAGTATTCTGATTCGCTAACAGCCAACACTACATGAAATGTAAATTTCTATAGCGATAACTACATATTTAGTACCTTATTTATTCTCATGTTATTGTCTTAGCACTTCATTTATTTTTTGATAAAATGATACCTAATGCTACGTTTTGTTTTTATTTCGGTACCTCACCGTTAAAAAAATTAACGGCAAACTGACTAGGAGAGAAAAACCACACGTGACAGACTACCACGTTATTTTCTCTCTTCTAATCAGCATGCCACGTCGACTAAAATCATAAAAAAAATACACGTGGCATACTGGTTAGAAGAGAGAAAATCATGTTGTAGGTTGCCACATGTGATTTTCTCTCTCCTTGTAAGCATGCCACATGTGATTTTCTCTCTCCTTGTTAGCATGCCACGTGTGATTTTCTCTCTCATTGTCAGCATACTATTAATTTTTTAATGGCAGCGTACCAAAAATAAAAATAAAACGTAACATTATGTACAAATTTACTAGAAAAATAGGTGGAGTACTAAAATAATAATACGAAAATAAGTAGGTACTAAATATATAGTTATCCTATTTTTATAGATGGAAAATATAAAATAAAATATTCACGTGTTACAACTTACAAGTTACAACAATCATTTCATCACTCCCATCGAAAATGAAAGAAAGAAAAGAACACATAATGTTTTTTTTTTTTATCATAAAAGCACACATAATGATGAATCACATATCTTTGTTTATAAAATCAAACATTTTTTTCTTCAACACAGCAGCGTTGTGATTATCGGAGAAAACATGGAAGCAATGATCCTCGCCTTTCGTCTCGAAAAGTTCCACATTTCCTGCCCATCCACTCTTCGCCAATGTTTCATAGTAAGCCTCTCCCCTCTTTCTCAACCCATCTTTCTCTGCTACCAAAACAATCACCCTTTCACATGGTATTCCGCTCAAGTTCGGGTCAGCCGCCGGGTTCGCTATTGGGTCTTCGTCGAACCCGGCACTTGCCGGAGCAACGTACTTGTACAATTCATGTTCGCTGGGTTCTCTGGTTCCGAAATAGGGATGTATTACGAGCATCCCTTTGATTTTTAAACCAACCAATTTGGTTACACCGGCTTGGACTGCCACATAGTGGGCAATGTTGGCACCGGCGCTTTCCCCGGACAAAAACACGTTGCCGAGATCCGCATTCTCGTTGAGCCATGGTTCGGGCCCTTGCCCGTTTGCGTGAGTAGCGACCCATTGTAGCCCTACCCATGAATCTTGGTGCGCGACTGGCAGAGGGTACTCAGGGGCTAGCCTGTAATCAATCGAAACGACGATGGTATTCGCCTGTTTGACAAATGGGGTAACCGCTTTTTGGGTGATGGTGTCGAAGGCCGATCCGGTGGAAAAGCCACCGCCGTGGAGGTGAACAATCAGCGCAAGTTTCTCACCTCGGGTTATGTCTTCTGGAATGAAAATCCTGGCCTTGACGTCCGGTGAAACCTCCACGTCTTTAGAGCGGACGCCGCTCACCGGATCTAACCCCGCCGGAGCCGGTTGTGTGATGATGTATCTTTCAACTCGGCCATCTTTATTGATTCTAAAGAACGGGGGACAATCACTGATTATCTCATTAGTGTTTGAATTCATCTGCAAGCAAAAGGAGGTAAGTAAGCAAAAAAATGAAGAAAATATATGCAAATTGAAACTTGAATTTTGATTCCAAGTTTAAAGGGTGTAGAGTGGTTAAATAATACAGCGAAAGCGCGTGCGGTTGGTGGAATTCATTTTTCATTAGGTGGAATTTATTAGTCATCTTCTTCTTCTGATATCACAAAAAAAAACTAATTATTGTTCATAACATGTGATGTTATATTTGTGTATTTTTAAGGGTAATCTGAATTCTGAAACCCCAAGTGTTTTTTTATTTAAGGGTAAAATTTATAAATGGTCCCTAAATTTTAATTAATTATTCAATTTGGTAATTAAACTTTCAATTGTTTTAATGTTACTATTAAACTTTTAATTTTGTTCCAATTTGACCATTGGCCAGTTAACAACTGTTTAAAGGGTGACGTGACACTTACAATATTTTGTATAATAACATATTTAATCTACATGTCATCCTTTAACGACTGTTAACATGTTCGTGACTAAATTAGAGCAAAACTAAAAGTTTATTGGTAACATTGAAGCAATTGAAAGTTTGGTTACCAAATTGAATCATTGATCAAAATTTAATGACCATTTGTGAACTTTACCCTTTATTTAAATTATGCAACAACTTTAAAATTTGATATGATAAATATTTACTGAAAGGTTAAATAAAAGTTCAAGAACTACAAAAACTAGTTTACTTTTATTAAATAAGTCCTTATTCTCTGTTGCATCAGAAATAAGTCCCTATATTTAATTTGTACTTAATATATTTTTTTCTAATGAAATGTTGATTTATATTAATAGTTTATTTAGGCGTAAATAAAAAACTAAAGGTTTAATTTATTAAAATATTAAAGTTAAGGGCTTATGTAAGTAAAATATTACACTTTAAGGGCTTATTTCAGCGTACTAAAATTATAGGGACTAATCTAAATAAAATAACAAAGTTTAAGGGCCTGTTTTGTATTTTAATCTTAAGAAATCATTAATAACTTTTATAAAATAAAATTATATTGCATATTTTGACTTTATTAAAAAATTATTATTTTTAAATTTTAAGTTAAATTGTTTTGAGTTATTCAAGTTTGAGTAAAAAAAGGAAAAATATTTCATATATTTGTGGTGGAAAAAATATTTTTACAAGTGTCTAATTTTTAGGGTCAGGGTTATAATTTTAGTGTTTGTGATTGTTTTAAGGTTTGATAATAAATTTTATGGTTAAAAGTTTAAGATTTAAAATTTAAAGGTTAAGATTTAGGGCCCTTAAAAGGGATAGGTGGTAGCTTTAGAAGCCTGCTTGTGGGGAAAAAATTCACTAACGATGCATCAAATAATTACCTAAGAAAATGGTAATTATTCCATACAATGGCCCTTAAAAGTTTCCACAAGCGCTCTAATTTTAGGGTGTATGATTTAGGGGTTTAGGCTTAGAGGTTTAGAATTTTGGTTTAAGGATTAGAATTTAAGGTTTATAGGTTAAAATATAAAGCCTTAACCATATTAATCTAAAACCTAAACACTAACCTTTAAAACCTAAATTCAAACCATTATCCATAATTTCTAAACCTGCAGACCAAAACCTATACACTATAAACCCTAAACTAAATATCTAAACTCTAAAACTAAGATATTCGTGAAAATTTTTAATTTCCACCTCCAATATAATGAATATAAATCCTTTCGATAAATAACCTAAAATAGTAGTATTGTTATTTAACTCTTCGGGTAGTCCCATCAAAAAAAGAGAAAGTTGTTATTTTTAGGCGATTTGAGTTTACGTAACTTATTTATAAAATGTGTATGTGTTATCAAATAACTAAGAAAAAATAAACATATATTACTATGACATCATACCATATGCTAAACAAATACCTTTGTTTTATGTAAAATTTCTAAAATTTGTCATGTTGATTATTAAATCTGCCAGCCCAAATTTTGTCCGAGCCGGGCCTAATTAATAGAATCAAACTCAATTGAGTATACATGTAACGACCCATATTTCAGAATTCGTGGCTCGGTTCACCCGAGCCATGAGTCTTGTGAGTTGAGCCAAAGTGTTTAGTCCATTGGGTGCTCTTATATGTATCAACTACCACATGCACTTTTTTTCTTCCTCCATTTGAGTTTAGGGAGGTTTTTTAATGAGACATAAGGTAATATTTTTTATTGTTAAAAAAATATCGATTGAGCAAAAAAAAAATAGTAATATTCAAAGGGCACAAAGTCAAAAATAACCCCATAATGTGTGACTTTTTGGTCACAACACCTATTCTTTTTTTGTGTGTGCAAACAAACCCTTAATGTTTGATTTTCGTACAAATTTTACCCTCGTTAGATGAAAACTGTCAGTCAATAACAGTCAACACTCTTTAATGACATAATTTACTGACGTAACGATACTACATGTATGAGAATGATGACGTAACATTCTAATACGAAACGAGCCTAACACATTACGAAAATACTCGCCTTAAAGAGGATATCGATACCTTAGAAAAGATATCGATACCTTAAAGCCAGAACTCGAAAACAGAGCCATTTGAAACAAAACTCACTTTCAAAGCGCTCTAGACAGTAGACAGTCACAAACCACTCATTCCTAGGCATCCTAATACGAAACGAGCCTAACACATTACGACGCGCACACTTCTTCACCCAACATCAGTTCAATATGCCACCACATACTTAATTTCAAGTTAGAATTTAGTCATATTATTGAAAAGATTAACAGGAATATATTTATTTAACTAGAATTTCAGTTCATTTTACTAGCTTTTTTTTTTGATTTAAAAGATGAAAGAAAGAACAACTAAGAAGACACACAAGAACTAGTCATGTCCTTCGCTAGGAGATCCAATAACAAAGGCGGAACGTCGTTGAGAATCTGTAGGGCGAAAGTGGAAATATCGGCATTTTTGGCAAGGAAGTCTGCTGGTATGTTCCCCGAGCGATTGATCCATTTGATTTCTACTTCCCAACCATTGTGAATGATGCGAACTATAGCTCGGACTAACGGATTAGGGCTGTCATTCGCTCTGCTGTCTTTAATTTCTTTGACAGCCTCTAAGCAATCAGATTGTACTTCGACAAGAGTGAAGCCATTAGCCCAGGCTACCTGCAAACCAATGTAGATTGCCCATAACTCGGCATCGTGCGTCGAAACAGATCCCATGTGGCGCGAGAAACCTGTAATCCAACTTCCTTCGTCATCGCGGATGAGACCAAATTGAGTTAAGATGACTCATCAACTTTTTTCCCAATTGATTCTATCAAATACTCATCCTTAACAGAGATATTAAATTGTTCAAAATTTTACATGAATTGCTAAAATATTAAAAATTCTATAATTGTGCGAAGATCATTTAGTTTTACACAGTTACATAGTTTAAAACTTTTTAGTTTTACACAGATTTAGGACTATTAGATGAGTGTAAATTGACAGCTGGGATTAAAAGCTGGAAATGTTAGAATTTTATAGAAAAAATAAAGTGGATAAACTCATCCATCAATCTACACTAATCCAATGGTCATAAATCAGTATAAAACTCTTTGGTTTTTACACCGTGTAAGTAAAGGATAGAAATGTCTACCCCTAATTATGCCCTTTTGGTGCCCCACTTAAAAAAATGTGGGTTTAGTGGTTATGGTTTAAGATTTAAAGTTAGGGTTTATGGTTAAGATTTAGAGAGTTAGGAGTATGATGTATTTTTTAAGGTGTAAGGTTTAGGACGTAGAATTTAGGGTTAGAGTTTCAAATTTAATATTTTTAATGTTTTTTAGTGTAGGCGTAGAAAGAGGCATAGTTACGAGCCACATGATTTTTGTTCGTAAGTAGAACACATTCCATATATTTTGCTTGTGCTAAGATGGATCATTGGGCAGAAAACACAACAAAAAAGGGGGTCAAATGAAGATGAAAAGCAATTTGTATACTAGGAGAATCATAATCCACCGAAGAACACACACACACACATATAACAAAACTGTTGAGCAGAGTTCCAGAAGAAGAAAAAAAGTTACTTCTCAAGAGATTGCATAAACTCTGCATGGTTGCGACAATGAATGGTGGTGCTTCAGAGAGATCAAACATTATCAGCTTCATCTATCTGTGATTCCTCTGAATTCTTTCCTGCAGCCAACCTCCCAGCTGCTAACCTCTCCTCCAATGCTCTAGCCCCTCTTTCTCTGCAAAGTAACACAAGTCGGAAACAGATTTCTTTTGGATCATAAGAATTGTCATTCTGTTGCAATGAAGAACAATGATTACTATCCTAATAGAGCTATGCAAGCTCCCAACAAAATAAAAAATTCACCCGAAGTCTATTGTAACTACATTGAATGGTGTAAAAAGGAAACTGAGCAAGTAAGTTACTTTGACTCGAGCGCAAGTGTCTGATACAAATATGCTCCATTTTGTAAAGTTTTTCATGTACTTAAAAGATCATATCTCTACATACATGTCTGAAATCTGGATATACCTTAGACATGAGTATCAGATATACTTTAAAAAAAGTAACATGACTAAACAATGGATTAGCCAGTATAACTAGTTTACATGCAGTGGTTTTGGCTTAATAGTGTCATTGCTGCAATCAATTTGTTTTCCTCATATTTGTTCCTAAACTATCCTACTTCAATTAGTACAAGGATGAGTTTATTCTACATATTTCATTGATAGCTTCCCAAATGCAGCCGAAGACTTGGAAGTAATGCAATCTTTTGTAGTTTTAAGATTTCAGTAAACATCTTTTTCACTAATAACTTCCAATTTTTGCATTGAAAACTTTCCCCAGTCTCCACTCTGATGAAACCAGTTTTGGAACCATGTTGCTCAAATACTTCCACCATGGTTCAACCATTTTTCAACATAACAAAAGGGTACACATTCATAATAAGAGTATATTTTCAAGTACATGGTGTCTCTTGTATATTAGACTCATTAGATAGTCCGTTACAAAGAGTCATAAAGAACCTTTTAAGTTTTAACAATCCAACAAGAATGGCAGAATTAAACCGAAAATTGTACCTTCTTCGCGATGCCTCATTGGGGTCAGAACCGAGTAGTGGTGCACCTCCCAAGGTATAACCCTGAGCATTGTTTGAAGCTTCAGATTTTCCACAAAGCATCCCGTGAAATATTGATGCAATGGGATCAATGATTGGTCTGTGACAAATCACAGGGAAACAATTAAGAGAGCATAAAATAAACCTGTCATTTCATTTCATGCGCTAAAAGGAAAGCTAAGCTACACAATACCTGAGAAATTCGGGGAAAAACATAGAGAATGCAAAATCTTCACTTGGATCACCCATGTGCTTTGCTTCAGGTTTTCTCTGATAGTATCTGAGGTAAATCCAGCCCATATATGTTCCAAATATCAAAGTTGGAAGATATGTTGCTGACTCTGGAGTGAAGAAACTTATGGCAATGGAAATCAACAGCATCAGTGATGGCAGCCACTGCATGGCATATGAAGCATCAAACAGAAGACATGCGAGCCGAATTTCTAAAACCAAAATAGTGCTTCAAATATGATTTTTTTTTACCTTTGCTTTTATTTTCAGCAAAGATAGTTCTTGGTCAGGTACAATTTGTTTGATGCCGACCAAGAAGCCTGCCAGCACCCCATGGAAGCCAGAAAGAGGCATGTAACTAGCAAAAGGGCCAAAAGAGAATAAGCAAGCCAAGGGTTGAGAGGTTATATTACTAAGACTTCATTTTTTTTCCTTTAGTACCCATGTACGATGCATACTCGGACATAGATAATCTTGAAAAGAAAAAAAATGAACATATCCGTGTTGGACACATACTCATGTCTGCACTTACACCTGAGTCTAACATTGTTCAAAGGTATAAAAATTGTAAACATGATGGCAAACAATTAGGTTGAAATTTGCACAATATATTTTCTAAACTTCAAGACAAATGCACCATTATCCTACTAATCAGTCAACAAAGATGAAGGGAACAGGGTGAGTGCTTCAATTTAGAAATATATTTACAATTCTCAAACATTTGATTGATAAGAATGGAGGAAAAGGGAACAAGCAGAAGAAAGAAGCCCATAAAGAGAAGAATTAATTGGAAATAAATGCTTACTAAAACACATAGGGGGATTGTAGTACTCACAGGTAATTTTCCTGCATTGTTATGTAGTACAAGGCGACAGCAGTAATGAAAACACAGAAAGAAGTTAGAAAGTTTATTACAAAGATGAACTTCAAGAACTCCTTAGATCCCCATATAGGCTCAAGCAACTTCCCCATGAAAAGAAGACCGATTACGCTGACAACAACCTGCAGAAATCAGTGTTCATTAGTATAAGTATATTGAAAACAAAAAAGAAAAAGGGAAATTGAGGAAAATAAAGAGGAAAAAAAACATGCTCATACCCCATGTACTGATTGTTCAATATAACCAGCTGTTATGAGGTTCCAACCAAAAGGAATTGTCCTGTAAAATAAGTTTCAAGTAGAACAAAAGCATTGAGTTATTGAAACTTAAAAATGTTAGGAGATGTGTATGGAGATAAGACACATAACATTTCCGACTCTATCACCGAATCCGAAAAAACTTAACATAAAAAGCATAGGCATTTCACTTAGCAAGAAAAAAAAAACCATCAAAAGATAACCATCCAAGTTAAAGCTAAAACTATCCCAAAATCCAGATCTGAAAATTCAGATAACAAAATCTTGAGTTCGTTCATGGAGCATGACGAGATATCAACAATGCAATTAAAAACAGAATCAGCTCACCACTAAATAAACACTAAATTCCAAAAATAAAATGGGAAAAACAAACTAATGCTAGGGTTCCTTCGATTTTGGTCAATTAAAACAGCAATGACATTTGACTAAAATCCTATTAGGGTCACTGAAACAGCAACCAAAACCACAACGAATCACGACCCAATTTTACCAACACGAAAATGAATAAAATTAACAGAAAAATGGTGAAAAAAGAAACTGAAATGGAAAAAACCACCTGGCGGGAATGAGAGCCAGGTAAGTAACAGAAGCAGGGAGAAGCTGAACAACAATGTGACCACCGATTAGTATCACCGTTATTCCCTTACATAGCTTTGTAAATCCACTTCCCTATCAATTCAAACTCAACAAATTAATAAAAAGAAAAGTAAGAATATTGCAAACATTTATTTTCTAAACTGAAAATTTGTGTAAGATCAGATTACCGGAGAGCTCATGGTGAAGCTAGTGAATTGTGGCAGTTGATTTTTGCTACCGGCGAACTGCGGAAATTAAATGAAGTAATTATTTTTCGGGTTTTTTTTTCAAATTGATATAAATTTCGGTTATTTAAGGCTTCAGATCCGAGTTGGCGGAAGGACTTAACGCATCAAGAGAAATTATTTGGTAGACTCTTCCCAGTTCCCTCCATATAGCAATGGTCCTCAACCAATAATTTTAGGGAAAATTACTCAGGTGTTCACCGAACTTTGGGGCGGCTCTATTTTTATCACTGAATTAAGTAATTTAGTAATCACACAATCGAAATTTTAAAATACTCTTATTTTGATCACCAACCGTTAAAATATAATCTCTAACGAAAATTTCCAAACTTTTACCACTACAACAGCCAATCCTTTATTGTATGAATTGAAGCATTTTATATGAATAGAAATCATCTGCCCTTTTTCGATATTCTTATTTATGCCCTCACACTAAGATCTTAGGTTTAAGGTTTAGGGTTTATGGGTTGTGGTTAGGGTTTAAGAAATTTAAAGTATGGTATACTTTTTAGGGTATAGGGTGTAAGGTTTAGAATTTAGAATTTAGGGTTAAGGTTAGAGTTTGAAATTTAATTTTTTAGTGTTGAGGCATAAAAAGGGACACCGAAAAAGGCATAGAATTTTTATCCATTATATATATAATATGTGCTAAGAAAAAAGAAATAAAAATAGTCGAGAGGAGTCTCAAACCTAGGTCACTTTGAATGTGTAGAAACACACAAACCACTAAATCAATTCAAATAATTAAATTAACAAAGAAAAACATTTTAAATATATTTAGGGTAATCTTCACCAGTGGTCCCTTTCGTTTAGTGTGTGTTCTATTTTGGTCACCGAAATTCAAAAAAGATTATTTTGGTCACTTACGTTTAGAATCGTTTCTATTTTGGTCCCTTAGCCGTTAGTCTCCGTTACTTAAAAAAATTAGTTTTTAATTTAACCCCCAAACTTTCAAAATTTTATTTTTCATCATCTTCCCCAAAAATATCAGTTATTTCATGGAAGAAAGAGGGGATGCTACAAGTTTCAGCTTGGTTCTTCAAATTTAGTCCCTATTTTTTTTTGAGAACCCAGATTTGGTTTCATCTAAAGTTACATTAACAACTTCTAAAATATCAATTATTTCATGGAAGAGTGAGGGGATGCTACAAGTTTCAGCTTGGTTCTTCAAGTTTGCTTGCTGGGCTTTCTTCATTTGTTTAGATGATTTGGAGAGTGATGAAAAATGACGAGCGAGAGGCTTATGTCTCGAAAAACAGAGGCGAATCCCAAATTGTGAATGAAAGTGATGGAATCTGACTAAGTATCTCATAATTTTTTTTGACAAAGATGGTCTCAAAATTCCAATTCCAGAACCAAAAAGTGTCTTATTTGTTTGTCAATTTTTTACAGGCTTTAAAACAAAACAGAAAGCCAATACCTTATCTCCATAATGGTAAAGGATGTCCTAAATTCCAATAACAATAATAATGAAATAAAGGGGTGAAGTAAAAAATGCAACGAACAAAGCAGATTCAGTTTGTCTCCTAAACGGATTGAGCATTTTAGTCTTTGGTGATTTCAAATTCAGCACCTATTGGAAAATGATCGCTTGGGTGGCTATAGTTTGGCAATGCACCAACAACATCAGGTGAATCCGGCTCCGGAAGTTGGAGACAGCTGAGAGGCTTTAGGCTTCAAGCAAATCTTTTGATCTCCACCGCACTACCTTTGGTACATGTTCAGTTTTCTCAGAAAATTCGAACAAGTTAAACGTATTGAAAAATGTCAAAATTTATCATTAGTTCTTGTGCTATATATAAGTTATGGATTTAGTTCAAATACTCCAACTTTTAAATTTAGTCTCTGCTTTCGGGTTTTAGTTTTATAATTTTTGGGAAAGATGGTGAAAAATAAAATTTTGAAAGTTTGGGGGTTAAATTAAAAACTAATTTTTTTAAGTAACGGAGACTAACGGCCAAGGGACCAAAATAGAAACGATTCTATACGTAAGTGACCAGAATAATTTTTTTGAATTCTGGTGACTAAAATAGAACACACCCTAAACGAAAGGGACCACTGGTGAAGATTACCCATATATTTAAAGTATAGTTAGAGGAAGATTAAAATGAAAACAAAATTATGATATTTTTTTAAAAAATTAAATTGAATATTTTTTTTATTTTTTACATTTATTTTAACAATTTTATAAATATAATAATGAATCGCGTTTTTAATTTTAATTAATAATTATAAAATTTTATTGAATATCTTAATTCAATGATTATATTAAAATTCAAAAAGTAAAATTATATTAGAATTTTAAAATTATATAAAAATAAAATATTAATTCAATGATTATATACATTAACTATATTAAAAAATTTAAATTATACTTAAAACTCATTGATAGAATTTTTTAATTGTATTAAAATTTTTAATATATATAATCATTGAATTAAAATATTTTAAAAAATAAAAATTATTAATTAAATTATATATATATATATATATATATATGAAATTATTAAAATAGATGTGAACAAGAAAAAAATATTCAAGTTAATTAAAAAATCATAAATCTATTTTTTTATTGAAAAATGAAGATTAGTTATCCGGGCACCTCGTTAAAAAACCTCCCTAACCTATATTGGAGGAAAAAGAGTGCACCCGGTAACCTACATAAAATCAAACATCACAAACGTCATCACTAATGTCTGAGTGGAAAACATCTAGTACAAAGTTCGGAGGTTGGCAAAAAACAACCACCCCACTTACTAAGTTCAACCCATGTTTTGCTAAGCTATCACCCACACCATTGACCTTACGCGACACACAATGGAACCGAACATCCCAATCATTCAGCAACATCAACTTGATATGGTACATCAACGAAGAATCTCCAACGTCCCTCGCCGGCATATTTAAAAGTCGAACGGCTTCCTTATTATCTATCTCCACAATAACACGACAATAACCTCTATCCCAAGAATGTTTGAGCCCTTCCAACACACCCCAAAGCTCAGAATCAAGGACCGAACAAATTCCAACGAACCTAGAGTAACCCAATAACCACTCGCCCTATTATTCCGAATCACACCCCAAATTTAATTTCTTTTTAAATCTTTCTTTGACTATACTTTAAAAATATTTGAAACATTTTCTTATTATTTTGATTAGTTGAATTTATTTAGTAGTTTGTGTTTTTTTACACTTCTTTTTACCATTTTTATTTCTTTGTCCTTAGCATTTACCACATTATAATATATATAAAATAGTACAATTAGTATCACAAAAAAATTGTTGACACAGTGGTAAAGGCTTGGGTATTTTTCTTTTTGTCGATGAATTGTAGTAGTATTTTTAAGGGTAATCTTCACTCGTGGTCCTTTTTGTTTGGGGTTTGTTCTTTTTTAGTCACCTGAATTAAAAAAATCATTCTTGTCACATACGTTTTGAATCGTGTCTATTTTGGTCCCTTGACCGTTAATCTTCGTTAATTAAAAAATTAATTTTTAATTTAACCCCAAACTTTTAAAATTTTATTTTTCACCATCTTCTCAAAAGTAACAATATTGTATCTTACCCAGTCAAAACTTTATTTTGAGAGTTAAAGTAGGTTATGTAAATAGGTGAACCAATCCCAATATTTTTTTGGTATGGACCAAAAGATACTATTGACGGAAGAAAGTTGCAGAGGCCTCTGCAGTTTTCAAGGATAGAATTATATGAAATCTTTGGAAGTAAAGTATTGAGTTTAATTTCGACAACGACTCCACTCTGCAAAGTCTTCTGTCAAAGTTTAAGTTGTCCAGATTTTGCTGAAGGTAGGCTGCCCCAATACAATCCAGAATTACATAACCACCTGACATTAAACATTTGAGTTGGTGGGTTGCTGAAAAAAGTGGATACAAGAGCAAGTATCCCTAGAATTTGGACCGATGATGCAACTATTACAGCTAGAGAACATATCCTTCCTTAACACGTGAAAGTGATGCAACAAAGTCCTCTGTCTTGTAATTTATGCACACATCTTCACCAAATTTCTTGCAAAAAGCTAACTTTTCTTCATTCCCAACACTACCACATCAGATGCATGTAAATATATGTGTATATATACAACATGCAAATTACCATGACTTATTACAGCTTTTGTCATTGTTGTAGAAAGCTAACTTTACTTCCTATTAATGATTTTTTTTCTTCTTTTATTAAAGATTCTATATAATTCTGTCCTTGAAAACTGCAGAGACCTCTGCAACTTTCTTCCATCAATAGCACCTCTTGGTACATATCAAAGAAATATTGGGATTGGTTCACCTGCTTACATAACCTTGGAATTATTTAGTAAATATTCTTCTGTTTGGAATGAACTTTCTTAAATTCTTGGAATAAAGTTTTGACGGGGTAAGATACAATATTGTTACTTTGGGGAAGATGGTGAAAAATAAAGTTTTAAAAGTATGAGAGTTAAATTAGACACGATTTAAAATGTAAGTGACAAGATTAATGATCTTTTTTAAATTTGAGTGACCAAAATAAAATAAACCCCAAACAAAAAGGACCACATGTGAATTTTTTTTTTAATTTTTTGAAGATCTGTTGAAAGTTTGGAGACTGGACGGGAAAAAAGAGCAATGTCGAGTTGAAATGGAAATCATTTATGTGTTGGCAAAATTTTTAATGACATGTAAAATAATTTTTATTTGGCATTAAATTATTATTTTTAATACGCTGGTGTGATGTAAGGGTAGCATCTGTTCAACTTTCTTTTAGCCTTTTTCAAGGAAAGCACACACAGCATGCAATACTGGTGCTCGATCTCGGGTCCTAAAGGATGATA
Source organism: Hibiscus trionum (assembly GCA_030270665.1). NCBI lineage: Eukaryota > Viridiplantae > Streptophyta > Magnoliopsida > Malvales > Malvaceae > Hibiscus > Hibiscus trionum. The sequence goes on from BSYR01000016.1 coordinate 8,308,002, forward strand.
AACATTAACCTTTGCCACCAGGACACAAGAGGATGAGCATTTGGCATTAAATTATTAGTTAGGAATTATTGTTAACGTGGTGGGGAAAGTCTACCTAATCACTTCTCTCGAGAACAGATCTGTAGACTGTACCTACGTAACTCTCAAAGTTATTAATCATTTTAATATATGATTCGTGGAGTTGGTCAACGGAGACATAAGGCACAACCAAAAGCCATGCATGAATAAATATCAAACCCCTTTTGCTTGCACTAGTCTTTACCTCCTCAAATCAAGATCCATGAAATAAGAAAAAGACCAAAAAAAATGTGAGAATAGAAGAATAAGAAAAAAAATAGGGAAATATTGGGGAGTATCTCAAGTTGTACTTAAAATGTTCTCGATACAGGGACGTATCTGGTACGTGATATGACATTAGATTGAAATATTTGTGCTTCGTGTGTGTATATATAGGGATAAGATCCAGTTACATGGTGTAAAACTCATTTAGTTTTATACTAATCTATGACCATTGGAGGAGTGAAATGGATGAATGAGATTGATAGTAGAAAATATGAAATTATCACTTGAAAAAAAAAGGAAATAATCTTAGTAATTTATTATCATCATCTAATGGTCCCAAAACAATGTAAAACAAATTGAGTTTTACACAATGTAAATGAATCCTAAACCATATATATATATATTTTGTATGGATTCATTTTTCAAAACCTTCTTCTTTACGTTTTAAACTCCTTTTTCAAACAAATAATAACTATCCCATTGGAAACTCTCCATTCTCTTCATTCAAGACACTCTCTACATGGAGATCTCTGCATTTCTCTATATTTCCTTCATGGCCTCCCTTTCATTCCTCTACACGATCCATGGTACGTTGAATAACAGATCATTATTCTACAATTTCAGTAATCTTTTAATGTTCCCCCCCCCCCCTCATTTGTTAGGTTTTGAGCCATCCATGGCGCCAAGTGTTGTTTCCTTGGCACCAGATTCGGGTGGGACTCTGGGGCCGGCAACGGGTGATAATAATCTTTCTTCACCGTCTCCGGCGCCGAAAAAGGGTGGAGAGGCCGATATGGCTCCGGCACCTGAGATCGGTTCAACTTCAAGCCATACTCAAGAGGCAGAAGAGGGTGGTGTGCAAATGGTGAGTTGGTGTACTTTGAGTCAACACTATGAGGATTGTCAGTCGCTTGTCAGTGTTTTGGACCAATCACACAATTACACGTGGAAGTGGTAATTTTCTCTCTCACTCGTACTACTTTACAACAATTTAGCATATTGAAACTTATTTATTACATGTCACTTAGATTTTGGAAAGTACGGGATTAGTAATAAATGTTCAACGTGATTGTATGATATATCATAATCTTAAGAAGAACATTTACATTGTTGAGGTAGATACTTTTAAACATTAAATATAGATTTGTAAAACATACATGAATAGTCAATACAATTTAGAGTAAATGGTTAATGACTTGTGTTAACATTTAATCCCTTCTCCTAAATTTTAAGTTCTAGTCTCAGTGGAAACAATCTCCCCTCTCCCCCCTGTAAAAATTGTTTAAAAAAACATACATGAGTAATAATTTCTTTTTACAATTTAGTAGATTTGCTGGTATATCCAGATTTACCTGGCTTAACGGTTGTATAAGTGTTTTTGTACCTTCGGTAAACTGAATATAAATCATTTACCTTTTTTTGGCGCCTCTATTTATGCTTTCATAGTAAAAATTAGGTATAAGATTTTTAATTTAATTTTTTTAGGGTGTATGGTAGGATTTAGAATTTAAGATTAGATATTATAATTTAATTTTTAGTGTTAGACATGGGCGGATGTAGCATAGTTTATGGGAGTGCAATTGACCCCACTTGATTTGTTGGGTATAAGATTTTTAATGCAGTAATATAGAGTTTTTCATAAGAAATATTATATTTGACATTGTAGTGGTATGAGAATCTTTCATGCCTCATACTTTACTCATGACCCCACTAGATAAAAATCCTGACTACGCTATTGTTGTTAGGACACGAAAAAAGCGCCGAAAAAGGGCAGAAGATTTTTGTCCGGGTAAACTCAAATTAAATAATGAAAAATGTTTTATGTTTGTTTAATATCACCTTTTCTCTCGGGGCTGTTCAAAAGTTTATGTGGCCCTCTACAATTTATTGAAACGGAACACTTTAATTTATAATCTCAAAAATATATTTTGTTTTTTTAAAAGATATTTTTATCTTAATAAAAAATATATTATGCGGCCCTCTTTAAAATTATTTTTTATTTTTTCTTGTGATTTATTAAACCAAAATCTTTTGTTTTCTCCCTATAAACATTTAATTCAACTCATTTGGTGCCCTATTTTATCAGAGACCTTGTGCGGTTGCTCACCTCGCACATGTCCAAAACCCTTACTGTTTTCTCTGTACCTTTAGTCTAATTCTAAGTTCGATCTTGTACTATTTTAAGCTATTACTCTACTATGTTGTATCCAAGAATTTGCCCTATTGTTAGGGTGTTCAAGAATATTCGACTCGGGTGATCCAACTTATTAATCCGTAAATCCAAACCTTTAATAGTTGAATATTTCTTTAAAAGAATTACTCGATCTGTGATTTTCTTCGGGTAGTCAGGTTGGCTCTAGGCCATTTTTTTTGTAACTTGGTATCTAACCATGTACTTTTATTATTATTTTTAATCTCAGGTTCTTAATATTTTTACCTTAAAACTATTTTTTAAATCTCTAAATTTTTTTCTATGGTTGTATTATGTACTTAAAATTTTTAAAAATATTTTTATTATGTTTGTATTATTTTTTTCAATTTTTTTTGTTTTGAACACCCCTACATGTTATTGTTATGCATTTAGCATATTCCTTTTTTATAATATATATATATATATATATCAATTAAAATAATAGGGATATGATCAAATTACACTGTGTAAAACTCTTTAAGTTTTACACATTTTTGGATCGTTGGATGAGTGAAACGGATGGATGAGATTAACAGTAAAATATGTGAAGATTATCACTTGAGAATTAAAAACACGGAGTTAATCTCAACCATCCATTTCTCCCATCCAACGATCCAAAAAAGGTGTAAAACTTAAAAAGTTTTACACAGTGTAAGTTGATCCTAACCCAAAATAATAATATCTAATATAATTATTAATTTTGATAATCTAGATGTTGAACAAAGAACAATATCAAATATATATATATAATTAATTAATTAATAATTTCCATAGATATTAAAATATATCTATTATTGCTATATTTGTATAAATGAATGAAATTATTTGTCAGATTCAAAATAAAAAAAATCACGATCGAGATTAATATTTTAATGTATTCTTTAGACGATAAACTTTAATATATATTTATCCTTTAAAACTAAGTTTAAATCATTAGTTTTTGTGTTTGTGTTATAAATTATGAACTTTTAAATTTTATGTGTTTCCTATACAATTTTTTTTGAACATTTTAGATTTAAAAAATAAAAAATGTGAATAGATATCTGGTAGTCACATACCGACAATATATGTAACCCTGGAAACTATATACTCAACACCTCGAGTACCCGAAAGTCTGGGTACCAGAATTTGAACACCACTGCCTATTGTTGTTCCTCCTAAAATAGATTATGTGACCCACCCAATAAGAGATTTTCATGTGTATTGAAAAAAAATAAAGACAAAATCTTAATGAAACGAAAAAGAATGCAAAATAAATACTAAAAAATCTATAAAATATCCATTATATTTTTTTAAAAAATAAATTAAGGATTTCTTAGATATTCTTGCTCTTATTGTTGTTATGATTTTATGGATTTAAATTTTTTAAAATAAATTAAGTATAATTACAATTTTGAAAAAAAAAATAAAAACATCAATTTTTTTAAAACATAAATAAAATTTTCTTTTAAATTTTTATTATATATGATATGTTCTAATTGGGCCATGTGATTTTTTTAATGACAACATAACAACACACTGATAAATATATTAAACAAAATGATAATACATAAGTAGAGTGAGAAAAATAATAGAGGGAGTTAAAATTAAACTAAACTACATAAGAACAAATATTAAAGCGTTATTTAAAGTTAATTATAAAAATGAATATAAATGTATTAAAAATAATATTGTTTGAAATTTTGAATACAAATAGAGGCTGTTGGAGCTGTTTGGGCTCGTGTTTACCTGAAATTGGGAAGAGAGAAAAATATACAAGCTACAATTCAATTCTAACCCATAAGCCTATAGTACCGTGTATTTTTCTTTTACAAAATACTATAAAATTTAAGAATAAGTGACACAACATTATACACGGGTTGGGGCTATCTCCCTTGGTTTTGATCATTATATCCACGGGTTGGAGGATTGGAAGAGAATCTAAGTGGATTTGCTGAGCAAAAAACACTGGTTTAAGGTTCTAGATCCGAAATGTCTTGCACATCTCAAAGAATGGATATTTGTTAGAGGCTACAGTGCCTTGAAGGACAACTACCTCACCCACGTGATTGGACTGTAAAGCCTATTTGAACTTAATTTTGCAGTCCCGTCAATAGCTATCGCTAGGCCTAGCTCTCTCACATCAAAGAATGTCACGAGTTATAAATACTTATAGTGTCGGAGAGGTCGAATGAGACAACTAAGGGATATTTTTCTCTCCCACGTGACACTCTTCGACCACCATACTAACCTCGACTCTCTGCCCAAATTTATAGGGGTGAATCGCCTTAAATCGTGACAACCACCTTAGTCCTCGTCTCTACATCCTTTGTTCGGTGTCTACAAACATTGTGCATAAACAAAAGTATATTAGAAGAATAAAAAAAGTATATTAGAAGAATAAAAGAAGGAAAGGATTAGTCAACTATTTGTTTTAAAATATGATTAATTGTTTGTTGAGCCAATGCTAACGCTAACGCAATACACCACTGAACACCATTATTTTTTTAGTTTTGTTTAATTATATTTTTTTGTCATTACGTATACATACTATCAATTTAGTCATCATTATTTACTCATTCAATCATTTTAGTTCTAATTCAAAATAATTCAACTAATCTAACCCTCAATGTTTAAAAAATCTATCAATTTGGTCCTAATTGTAATATAATTCTATAATTTATTTTAATTTGATCATCAATATTTAAAAATCCAATCAATTTAACCCTTAATATTTTTTGTATGAAAAAAACTAAAATGAAAAAATTGTTATTATTATATTTCAAAAATCCCTCATAGGTCAACAAGGGTTGTAACAATTGGTTAAACCTTTGGTAGGAGTGATTTGAATTGATTAGTACAATAAAAAACGAAAACTTCAACCTCTTTATTTGGTCCTAATTTGTGCTCTTTTTTTGTTTTTCAGTATCCAAAAGGACACAATTCAGGATTGTTTGGATTCAATAAAAAACGGGGAATCAGATTTGATAAACTTAGAAGCTGGATTAGCTTACACTGCATTCCTAAACTATTCAATGAAAGCCATTGCAAACGAAGTTTACTGCGATCATTCGAAAAGCTATCAAGCTGTTGCAGTTGTTCATCGAAAAGCTTGTCAACAAAACAATGCCGTGCTCGGTCTAATTGATTTCAAAGGCCGCAAATCGTGCAATGGCGGGTATTTTACAGCATCCGGTTGGAACTATCCGATCAACGGTATCAGAGAGTCTCTCGGTTCGAAGAAGGCGACCGAGTTTTTCCCGGAGATTTGTGCCCCGTCGGGGATCAAAGGGTCGGGTATTTGCGGTGGATGTGGGCATGACAATGGAACTTGTGATGAGAATAGCCCTTACTTTGGAGAGAGCGGAGCATTCAGGTGTTTGGTTGAAGAAGTGGGTGATATTGCATTCGTGAAAGCCGATACTGTGTTGCATTATTCAATCGAAGGTCCTCTTAATCAGTCGTGGTCTACCAAATCGGTTAGGGATTTCATGTAGGCACATTCTTTCTTGAATTTCAATTGTGTTACATTTTCCCACCTGGGAGAATTTTGTCACATTTTCTTTTCCCTGAAATTCAGGTACCTTTGCCCACAAGGAGGTTGCAGAGAAATCAATGATTACCCTGGCTCTTGCTCGTAAGTCTCCCCTTTAAAAGTAACGATTTATGTATATGTACCGAAATTCTTACAGAAATAGTAAGAAATTCGGTATATATATAAATGCTTACCACTTTTGTAAGAATTTATGTACATATACATAAATCTTAAGGTATATACACAAATGCTTACAACTTTTGTAAGAATTTTGGTATGTACATAAAAGTGGTAAGCATTTATGTATATACCGAATTCTTACTATTTTTATAAGAATTTTGTTACACATATATAAATCTTTTCGATTTTTTTGTAAAGATTTATGTACACGGCTCATTTTAATAGGTTTCACCCTACTATTTTTTCTGCATAAAATTGTTATTGCAATACGTATATGCACTTTTCACTGCAAATGATCAGATTTGGAAGTGTTCCTGCAAATGTGATAATGGCAAGCAATTCTCTCCCAAACAAAAAAAGATTGTCCATTTTGCTTACAATGACAAATTCTACCTTAATGGAAGCTCTTCATTCACGGAAATACGATGCCACTCCCCTACTTAGTCCCGGGTACATACCTTTACCAACGTATTTAATTTTTGGGTAAAGTACACAAATAGTCCCTAAACTATCCCAAAAAATACAAAATAGTCACCAAACTTTTAAAAGTTATATAATTGTTACAAAATGGTCACTGAACCGTTAACTGTTGTTGACTAGGTGACACGGCAGTTAATTTTTTTTGAATAACAACACATTTAATCCTCAATACTTATACATTCAATCAATTTAGACATCAATAACAAGGGTTAAATTAGGACTAAATTGATTGAATGTGTAAATGTGGAGGATTAAATGTGTTATTCTTCTAATTTTTGTAATTGTTACGTCATTCACTTAACGACAGTTAACGACTCAGTGACTATTTTGTAACAAAAACTAAAGTTTAATGTCTATTATGTAACTTTTGAAAGTTCAATGATCATTTTGTATTTTTTAAGATAGTTTAGTGACCATTTGTGTACTTTACCCTTAGTTTTTATATATGTTTTCATTTATTTTAAAATAATAATTGTAACACCATGTTACATTTTCTGTTTGAATCCAAATTTAGCATCCGATCTGAAGAAAATTTAGGGTTTTTTATAATAATAATAATATTAATAATTGCAGGACTCAAGGTATAGCTGTGGTGAAGAAGTTGACAAGGACTTACCTTGGGATGTCGGCAATAATTTCACAAAGCATACAACAATTATATACCCAGGACAATCAAACTGCAAATACAGTCTCAGGTAAACATCCTTCTTTCAAAAGAAAAAGAAAAAGAAACAATTTTTCTGGGAAATTTTATCATGGATTTATCTCTTTTAATCTTGAATTCATGATTAATTTATGGCTAAACTATAAAATAAGTGTCTAAACTATGTATCTTTTTTATAATAGGTGCCTAAAGTTTTTTTTTTTGGTTGAAACAAGTGCCTAAACTTTTATTTTGGCTGAAATATGCCTAAACTATTTTTTTGGATGAAATAGGTGCCTAAATTTTCATTTTTGGCTTATTTTAAAATCAATTTTGGCACCTACTTGGGAATCTATTTCAACCAAAAATGAATGTTTAAGCACCTATTTCAGCCAAAAACGAAACTCCAGGCACTTATTTCAGTCAAAAAATACTTTAGGTACCTATTGTAAAAAAAAGCATAATTTGAACACTTATTTTGTAGTTAAGTCTTAATTTATTAACTTTTGGTGTTTTTTGTGTGTCAGATTTGGCATCTCAAGCATGTTCATGGGGTCAAAATTCTCTACTGATCATCTTTTCAGTCCTAACAATGTATTGGTTACTGTTTTTTACATCATTATAAGTGCCATCTCGTTTTAGTGTATTAAGATTTAAGATGCATAATATGAAAAAATAAAAATAAAAATGTTAGGAATTGTTTTGTAATAACAATGCATTTGTTACTGTTTTTTTACATCATTAGTCTAGTTGTTTTGTAATAATATTTTGGGTAAACTACATAAATGGTCCCCCGACTATGCTCTAATTATCTTTTGCGTCCTCTAACTATTAAAAGTTATAAACTGGTCCCCCAACTTAAAATAAGTAACAAATTGATCCAGCGCGTTAAAAATTTAACGGCTGATGACGCGGCAGTTAATATAAATTGATATAATTACATTATTATCCCTCAAATTCTACACTTGTTTTAATTTGACTCTAGTTTTAGAAAATTAACCCATGTAATTTTAATAATCTATCAATTTAGTCCTTTTTTATTTCTCGCTCTCTTTTAATTCATCAATTCAATTTCACCCAAAAATTCATTTAATCCTCTTCTAAGCAACAGAGTTTGATTCCTTCATTCTTTAGTAAATTTAACAATCAATCTCTTTCAGAATCACTTTCCATGCTTGTTTGTTTCAACAAACTCAAAAAACATCATTCAACACCACCGCCACTTCGGCAACACCACAAGCACTGGAGGAAGCGGCAGTAGCTCCATGACGCCACAATCCTTACTTTTTCCCAAACAAGAAAATGAGCTCATCAGTTGATGCTAATCATCACAAAATGTAACAATTTCTTCTTCACTTTGTTTTATTTGTTTATTGATTACCCATAACTTTAAATCGAGTTTTGAGTGTAATGAAAGATCTGGGATTTGGGTTTTTGGACAGAAATTCGAATTTGAGAATGAATAAACCAAGACTGGCATTCACATCACCGGAGAAGAAAGATGGGTACTATGCAACAAGGGGATCGGGTTCCTTAATGTTGGATGATAATAACAACAACACAAAGACTTTGATGGATCAACAAGTTAAAGAAGATAAAAGGGTTGTGTGGCCCAGATTGTTCACCACATTATCTAGCAAAGAAAAAAAATAAGATTTCCTGCTATGAACGAAAATAAGCTTCCTCAAAAGTCTAAGAAAAGGGCTAAAGAAGCATTCTGTTGAGTTCAAATTTGCCCTTCAATTTCTTCTTGTGTGGAGAATTCTATTTTCTTCTTTTTTTTTTTATTTTCTGATTCATGGGAGGTTTGGTCTTGTGTAGGCTGGTGAGCCAAGGACATGGCTATCAAACTTGTGCCAAGAGAGGTATCAAGTTAGAGAGAAAAAAACTTCAAAGAAAGTATAAATTGTTTAGTTCTGGCATTTTCAAAAACATGTTTTGATCAAATTATTTTTGGGTTTTGATTATAGTTTCATTTGTTTCGATTTTTGTTATGACGCAGAAACCAAGAGGATTGGTTGATAAATTTACAGAAGAGTGAACCAAACTCTGTTGCTTTGAAGGCATTGAGAGAAGATTAAATGAATTTTTGGATAATGAATTGGAGAATTAAAGGAGATGGAAAATAGAAAAGAAGATAGACTAAATTGATAGATTATTAAAATTATATGGGTTAATTTTTTAGAATTAGGGTCAAATTAAAATAAGTGTAGAATTTGAGGAATTAAACTGTAATTATATTAATTTATTTTAACTGCCACGTCATCAAATGTTAAAATTGTAACGGTGTCGGACCAATTTGTTACTTATTTTAAGTCAGGGGATCATTTTGTAACTTCTAATTGTCGGAGAACGCAAAAGATAATTAGAATATAGTCGGGGGACTATTTATGTAGTTTACCTTAATATTTTAAAGGGGTTAAATCTAAGTATTTACAATTCTTTTGCTTTCTATCTTTTGGCTCAATTGAATCACTTCAAGTTATAAAAATCTCGAGCCTGATTTAAAATTTGAGGACAATGAACAATTTAAGATTAATAGAGTTTTGCTTTTCAAATATAAATTTCAATTCATGACAAAAATAGAACTAGTTGTGTTTGTTCGTTTAAATTTGTTCAATCTTAATTTCATCTTAACTTTAAAATTAATTATTTGTACATGAGCTTGAATTTAAGTTTAAATTTAAAGTTTTTAATATAATTTGAAATATGTGGTCACTTTTGTTTCATAAGTGTTAATTTTTGGTCACAAAATTTGAAAAAGTTACATTTCAGTCACATACATTATAGATTTATTACATTTTGGTCACTTACGCCATCGTTTTGTTACATTTTGGACATTGAGTCGTTAACTCATGTTAGTTTGATGACGTAGCAAGTTAGTAAAAGGGGTTAATCTTTAATTTTACCCCTGAACTTTAGATAAAATACTAATTTGACCCTAAACTTTAAATAAAATTTCATTTTTGACTATTAAACTTTAGGTAAAATATCAACTTGACCTCTAAATTCAACCAAAATCTCCCGTCACCGGCAGCCACTCATCGCCTTCATCGGTTATCATCGTTCGCCACTGGCCATTGTTTGTCAATAATTGTTGGACCCTAAAATTGAAATTCATTTCTTTTGGCATTCCGAATGCGTATTTAGTGTCTGTTTCACTAGAAAAATATCTCGAACTCAACAAATCTAATTTAGAACCATTTGACTTCCTATTAATATTCCTTTTAAAATAAGGACACCAAAAATCTAAATCTGTATCATAATCAAATCCATAATTTTTTATAATATTGTTATGTTATATATTTTTTGTTATATTTATAATATTAATTATATGGATGATTCTACAATAAACTTCATGTACCGTTATTTACCACTAATCATGTGTACCGCTATGTACTATTAACTATTTTAATTGCTTTTTGAATTATAGGGACTGAAATCGTTATTATATCTTTTCAGAATAACATCTAAAAAGCAATTTTATATTACATTTTCAGATTCTTTTTCTTTTCGGGTAAAATACACAAATGGTAACCAAAATCAAACATTTTTTAGGGTAATCTACACTGGAGGTCCCTTTTATTTGGGGGCATGTTCTGTTTTGATCATTCGATTTGAAAAAAAAAAATTAAAATGACCACTTATGTTTTCAGTCTTATTGTTTTGGTCACTCGACCATTAACCTCCATTAATAAAAAATGTTAATATTAATTTTGACCCCTAAACTTTTGAAAGTTTATTTTTTCATCCCTATCAAACAAAAAATTTAAAAATCCTAACCCTTCATCCATAGATGTCGTCACCTCAGTTGCCACTAGTCGTCCCATGTTGCTGCCGTCGTCAATCGTTGTCCAGCCGTCAACCTCTTGTCCAAACCCCAACCCCAATACTCTTTATTGCCACATGCATAGTTGAAATCATTGCCCAAACCCAACATTTTTCTTAATTTCTCCCCTCGACACGGTTGAAATAACCTGCCAACCACAAATTTCACAGCCATAGACCACCTAAATCGAACCACCCTTACCCCTCTTGACACAAATCTGAACACAACATACTCTGAAAAAACTCTAGCGGACGACTAACGACGACAAATCGAGCAAATTAGGTCTGGGTTTTCATTTGGGATATTTGAGTTTTCAAGGGTTTTTAAGGAACCCAAACTATAAAGAAGTGGAGAAAGAAAACTTTCGTTCGTTGGTCTTGGACCGTCAGAAAAGGATGGGTAGCGTCTAAGGGTTGTTCAAAGCCGACGACAAGACGAACGACGACAACAGTGGTAGCAAGACTGACGACAACGATAAGTGTATGGTTTGAGTTAGAGGAGAGGAAGAAATTTTTAGGTTTTTGTTTGAAAGGGATGGGAAAAAATAAACTTTCAAAAGTTTAGGGGTCAAAATTAAAATTAACATTTTTAGTAACGGGGGTTAACGGTCGAGTGATCAAAACAGTAACGATTGGAAACATAAGCGGTCATTTTATTTTTTTTCCAAATCGAGTGACCATAACAGAACACGCCCCAAACAAAAAGGACCTCCGATATAGATTACCATTTTTTAATTATTCAAGCATTGACTTAAGTTATGTTTGATGCACTAGTAATAATATAAGGGAAAAATCGATTATTACATGAGTTTAAAAATAGTTTGTCAACAATATAAGGAAGAATTAGTACAAATCTAAACTTAATATTATACAGGTGGATAAACCTTAAATAAAAAAATGATATATATATATATATATATATATTATAATAATGATATATATATATATATTATAATAATGATATATATATATATATATATATATTTCAAATAAACAATATTTATTCCTTCATTTAATTTAATTTTTTTATTATATTGGTGTAATTACATGGTAGTATTTGTTTATATTTTTTTTAAATCCTTTAATAAGACATACACATTGCACGCACAAATACTCGAATTCCGATGTCCTAAGATTAACATCATCCTTCTTTGCACCGAAACCACTCATTGAGTTTCATTTTATTTAAACTAAATCATACGAATAACTAAAAACTATAAAATAAAATTAATTGATCGCTCTCTATATTAAAATACACTCAAATAGCATTAATGTAACAATGGTATGTGGTTTGAGCGGGATTGAAGCACATTTTGAACTGATAACCACAGTGCTACCCTTGCTTGCTTGGATGAACGCGCCGAGCAAGTCTGGCTTTCGTTTTCCTAGTTCCTACTAGCTCCCACCAAGTTGCTTAGCTCTGTAATAGATTAAAGAAAAAATTATATAAATAGTACTTCACTTATTCTCATGTTTTTATTTTAATACTCTAACTATTATTATTGACAAGATAGTACCTAACGTTATATCTTTATGAACCCATCTCCCTTTGTTGCCCTCAGAGACGGAGTCACAGCTCCAATGGGAGGGGCTGTGGCCCCCCCGGTAGGGGGAAATTTTTTTTTACCCTTTGATCCCTTATATTTTTCTAGAAAAAATTGGGATAATTGTGAATTTGCCCCTCCCACCTTTCAAAATATATGTTTTGCCCTCCCAATTTCAAATCCTAGCTCCGTCCCTGGTTTGCCTTTGTTTATCACCACTTGTTTTATCGGCCACCTTATGGGCCTTGTGTTTTTTCTTATTCTTTGGGTCTTGTGTCGAGCCTGTTTTTATGGGCCTTTGTTTGCCCATCTTTGTATTTGGACCTTTCTTTGTTGAATGAAATTTCTCCCTTTATTATATATAAAAAAAATTAATTTTACGTCTCTAAAAATTTATAATCCTGCATTTTTTAAATCTTTAACATAACTTTTTCTTTTTTTCTTTTACAAAAAAAGTGACAAATGATGTGTGTTAGTTTTTTAGATTTAATATTCATTTCAAATTTAATCTCTAAACAACCTGCCACATCTCCTCGTAAAAGAAAAGTATCTGCGAAGCCTTAGTTTTGTTATCATATTTTAAACCGTTTGCATATTTTTGATCTTTTTATTTAATACTTTATCCGTCTCTCTTAAATTGTCTATTGTTAATTTTTCACATAGTTTTAAAAAAAAGTTTGTCTAAAAGATGCGTTGTAAAATAATTAAATTGACAACTAAATTTTTAAAAAGTCAAATTTTATTTTGTTGAAAAACTAAAAAAAAGGTAGGAGAGATAAGTCTAGTAAAAATTGTTAAATTTTTCAAAGGAATAATTTAAATGACATACTTTTAAAACACAAAATAAATAAATTAATGGTACAGATGAGTAACAAAATAGCATGTGCTCCAGAAAGGGCAGATTCAATAGGTTTATTTCGTTAGCCAATACTAAGTTGTCCGGATTTGAAAAAAAAAATATAGGTAGTCCTTTGTTGGTCTATTTTTTTTAATAGAAGTTGTTTGGGAATAAGATAAGATATTGCGACTTTTAATATTTGAATACTACTTTTAAGAATAATTATATGAATTAGTAAAGTGAAGTGAGAGTAACCTAATAATTTATTGGGTTAGTGCCCGACTAATCCATGACACTAATTTCAGACAAAATTTTAATAACAATTATTATATATTTACCATCTCTTCTCTTGTCCTAAATGATTAGGTGATTGTCACTGTAACCTTGACAAGGTTCGAGACTTGGTATCCGGTATCCCTAAAAGAAACTAAAATTATTATGTATTTCACTTGAAGTGAAATAATTCAAATCGCGACTTAATTAATACTTTTTATAAAATATTGCAGCAAAGCTTTGTTTAACTAATCAAGGATTTGACAAATTACAATCTTCATGTAGATAAAACTAAAATTGCATTTTAATAACTATTTAACAAAATAGGATGCTGTAAATATATAAAAAGAAGCATCTATTTATATATAGTGTAAAATTAAATTATTTTATAAAATAACATTTGAATTCAAATGATCATATTTGACAATATAGAGCATACACATCAAATTTTGAATAGTTAAAAATATCTGACAAATATTCTTTAAAAAGATAAAAGTAAATTAAAAAAAAAACAATATTCTCGATCATCAATATAATAAAGCAACTTTATTGATCAAATTGAAACTTCACATTTATTGAGTACAATTCCAAGAATCGATATATTAAAACATGAATAGTATAAAAGGCTCACTACTTTATAATATTATATTTATATTTATATTTATATTTATATGAACAAAAAAAAAAGAACACTATTGGTGGCCTTATTGTGACAGAAAAGATTCTCATGAAGACATTGACTATTCATGGAAGGATCACATAAGGTTAGAAATATTATTGGAAAGCTTTGGTTAGTCGGTCACATACAAATGAGGATATTCACAATGTTGGGTAAATAAGTTAAATGCATGAGGTTGAAAAGTTACTGTAACACAGTATATATGAGCAAAGCAATGTACATGTATATAGTTTATTATTTTATACATTATTAGTAAATAAAATAATATTAAATTATTAATTTGTGTTAATTTAGTGTAAATTCATTAAAAAGGAAAAATAAGACAAAAGAACGGGAAACACATCCATCGACCAAAGCCGAGGCAAGCACGAGCCAACAAATCTAGGGTCTCCAAGCTGCATGTAACACTTAAAAAAAATTAGTGCTTTCACAAAGGTTTGAACCCTTGACCTAGGGACCATGAGTGCAAGCCTTAACAGTTTGGGCTAAGGTAGTATTCTATTATAATCTACCTCAAATATCATTTTAAGTTATTGACTTCTGTTTTGTAAAATAAAATAAAATAATCTAATATATCCCCAAACCACCCCAATTAATTCACATATTGGATCTGGAAACATCAGAGATATTTCCTAATATTTTACTTTTCTCCTCTCACCAAACCCTTCCCTTTCACCGTCGATCTCGGCCACCGTCGATCAGTGGTGTGCACGACCACCATCGGTGTGCTCGCCGCCGTACCCTGAACCCAACCCTGGTCGCCACTCGCGCCACCACTGTCCCGAACGTCGGGAATCGAAGGTATTAGGTTCGACGATGAACCCTAGAGACCGCCTCTGTTATGGCGTTTTCCGGCCGTTCCCGACGTCGGCTCGCCTCACCGTGGGCACCGGTGAGCTTCTCTCGTCCCGATCTACAAAACCCACGTAATAGATCAACCATCCGACGCCGACAAGGGCGTCGTCGGTGCTTCGTCAAGTCCGGTGATCTTGGCTTCGTTTTGGGTAAGTTTCGGTCATTTCCGATATATTTTTCGGTGAAAAATCGGTTATATGTAGTTGGGTAGTTTGAGTAGTATCAGATCTGTATTTTTTAGGTTAAAAAGAGTGATTTTTGATTTTCTGGCGACGTTCCGGTGACCGTCCGACGACCGTCCGACGACCCCTCCAGCGAACCAATATGTATATATGGGTAAGTGGGCCGGTTCAGGTGCCCCAAAGGCCTGAACCGGTTAATTCGGTCCAAACCCATTTCGATTTGAGCCCAAACCCAGTCTAGGCCCAACCAAACAAAGCCCAATTTGGTGTCCGACCCGGACCCAGACCCAGACCCGACCCGAACCGACCCGACCCGACCCGTTGACCGAGTCAACTCGACCGAGTCAACCCAGTGAGTCAACTCACCCGAGTCAACTCAGTGAGTCAAACTGGTCAACCAGTGACGTCAGCATGACGTCAGTGTTGACTTTGACTGCTGACGCCAGTGTTGACCGTTGACTTTGACCAAAAAGTCAAATTTTCCGAAAACTCATGTTTTATGTTTTTCGACGTCCTGAGTCCGATTTTGAAGCCTGTTTTGCAAAATTCTGACCCGAAGGCCTCCGAATCTGACCTTGAACCCGAAAGTGTTTAATTTTGTTAAGAGCTCTATGGATAAGAACTGAAATGTTAATTTGTGTATTTGAAGGTATGCAAGTATCTCGGTATTCGAAATGTCATGGGACATCCAGTCCGGATTCGAATGCGATCGAATGTAGTATCAGGAGTCAACCGATATACCTCGGAACTAAGGTAATACATTACTACCCCTTGTATGCTTTATGCACATGTTGATATCCGGTTAAAGCATGCATGTTTGTGATGAAGTGTATCTGTGAACTCTGCTTAAGCTGAATTTGATACGAAAATTAAGTATCAGAATCAGTAAGATCAAAGTATTCAGATAAGAATATAAATAGAATTCAGATAAGAATATTAATAGACCGGGAGTATCGAAAGTGCTAATAATAATAAATAATACAGTTAAATCTGAAACTCTATCAATGATGCCTAAGAACCAATGTTCAGAATGTGGAGTATGAGATATTGGATATGAAATTACGAAAATACCCTTAAAGCATAAGTTTGACTAAACTACTCATCTGATAAAGGAAATGACCTAAAATCTGCATTCGGCATCATTATGTAATACGTATGATACAAACTTGGACAATCCCTCAATCTCTGTTTAACACATGAATAAGAATTTTCTGGAAATATTGTTGAAATCCTAAGTCGACCCTTTTGACAGTAATACGTGAATTTGATAAGAATGATCGCAATGACCGAAAAGATGGTAATGCCCTCGAGCACCGAAATGTCTGATTAATTTGAATGACGATAAACCTCAAGTTCTGAAATAAATGAATTTTCTGTAAAGGGCCGGAGAGTTAGGACTCCTTAATCTCGTTTAAGTAAGTGAATGATGGAGATACCAAATGGTAATTCAGAAAGAAATGGTAGATCTATCTCAGTCTAAAATAACTGAAATACCCTCCTGAGTTAATCAGTAAATATGTATTTGACGAAATTCTGGATTTGTTAATAAGACTAAAATAACTGAAAGGCCATAATAGCTTAAATAATCGGAACATCACTGAAAATATCCGATAACTTAAAAGACTTTAATTTAGAAATTCTTGAATGTCTGGATAGAAAATTAATGAGCAAATATGATACCCGAGTTCTGTGAACCATTGCTTTCAATGTTGGCATAATTACCAGAATGTCTATTAACGTCAAAATGACCATAATGCCCTTGTATGCTTAAAGGACTAAAGTACCCTTAGTATATCTGAACTTTCTAAGATCTTAAAGTATCCCCTTCTGAATATCTGGGTTAAACCGTTAGTATGAACCCCTTTTTAAGAAGAGCCACGTTTCAGAAATCCGTTCAAGTTGTCAAGAGTTCAGTATGTCTCATTCCGTAAATGCCAAACATCTCCAAGAAATGATCTGTCCCACCTAGTGTGTTCCATGTGTGATATATTCTGTTGAATGAACTGTATAATTAATTAATCATGAATAATATTATGTTTGATGACATTCTCTGTCTACATGATATATGTTTGCTCAATTTGTATATTGGTTATGTGATCGTTTGATCTGTAATGGTTTTGTCTGATTGCCCGATAAACTCAATAGTATGATCTGTTAGTTTGACCTATGATGGTACAATCTGTTTGCATGATGAATAACAAGTGTCTGCTCTGCTCAATAGTATGCCTATTTATCTGTTAAAAGCATGAACTTCTGTTTCTGATACTCTGAATAGAATATGTCTGATACATGTATTATGCTATTCATATCTGGAATCTGAACACCGATTACTGTCTGGGGTATACTCTCGGGTTATGATTGAAGTGTCTGTCACAGCCCTGATCCAGCTGTTCTGTTAAGCTCCTACGCCCACGGGCCTAGGGTAAGTCTTTCTGGACCTAAGGCATTCCCTTAGGTAGGCTCCTACGCCTCAGGCCTAGGGTAAGACCTTCTGCATGCAGTTCTGGGGGACTGCATTTTGGTGTAAGGTTGGAGGGTAGTTCTTGTAAACTTCTGTATGAACATTGGGCATTTGCATTTAATCTGTTATGTGCTCATATGATATGATGTTAGGTACTTATTGGAACACACTAGATGCCAAACTCTCTAATTTCTACCTCGTAAGTTATCAGCCTATATAATTTTCGTCTAATTCTCAAGGTCTGATTAAAGAACAAATACTATTATTCTTGAGTATGATGAAACCTTGAAATAGTAGAACAGGAATAGAGGTCTATCACTGCTTGAAACATCATGAAAATGTTATGCCTACCATATATCTGCATGAGCTTATATCATCTTCTGGTAGTTTTGTATTACTGAGCTTTCCCAAGCTCATGTTGTTTTTACCATCTCAGGATAAAAGATCAGACAAGTTGCACCTATCAACGTCGGTATGGGAGTTTCTTCGGCTCGTCAGGGAGTATGGTATCTGTTTAACTAGGGGGCATGTGTGTCGTGTTTGTATTATACAAATGAGTCTGAAACTTATTTTCGCAACTTGTATCATAATTGTTTTATCATTTTGAATGATTTCTGAAACTGTATTTTAAATCATATATTTGATTTATGATTTTAAAGGTTTAACCATATGTTTATTTGAAATATTTATTGTGGGTCGCTCTTGTGACCCTAATGTTACTTCCTAGGATCCGTTGTAACGCATAGGCGGGTCTAGGGGGTTACATTTGGTGGTATCAGAGCTTAGAGTTGCGTCTTTCTGGGTTGATCGGCCGATCGTCTGTCATAGGATGTCTGGTCTGTACATGCCCCTAGATCATAACCGTACTCCTCCGAGCTGAAACTCTGATGTTGAATCATTTCTCCTAAAATAACCAAATCTGAGTATTCTGCCTTCTATAGCTCAACATCTGCTTACAAGAAATGTCTATAACATTCGTCTGTGTTTTGAATTAAATGGTTGAATTTAAATCTAGATAAGGAACTTGAGATGGTCTATACTTGTGAATCAGATTAAGAATAATGTTTGATGTAGGATAACCGATGTAAGATTTCATGAAAGGCTATTCGGTGATAACGATGGTGTCTGAAAATACCCTACGGAAAAAAAAAACTATGAACTTCAGAGAGAGAAGTGTTTGTGATTGTGCCGAGAATGTATAATCTGTGGTACCTCTGTTAAACACAGAAGAAATAATTGTCTGAATATTACATTGAAGGTAAGTGATATCTATTAATGACCTTAGTTGTGTTCGATCAGTATGAAGAAAGACATCTCCTCCATGGTGTGGCTTGGTATATCGTTAAATATTATCCCTGACTGAAATATGATGTTTACATCCTGATTCTGGAATTGTCGTTGGAATCCGAGTGCTTATCTGAACTGTAGTTGTAGTTTTTCATCTTAAAAAAATTTATGGTCAACCTAGAAGAGTAATTCGAACTCTAAAAGATATACCTTTGGGTGGTATGATTAACTTCTGTGTAAGATCGGAATGTCTCTTATCCTTGATTGAGACCGTTTATAATAAAAGTTATAAGACCAATGTTTGTTTTGTATAATATGAAGTTCGGTGTGGATTCAAATGTTATATCCTGATTAATTGGTCCAAAATGTATGATGAGATGATTATGAGTCCAAAGTCTATTCGAGTAACTGAGGACACTGCCAGATTGATTCATGTTTGTTTGTGAGTCTCGAGAAACAATGATGTTCTATTGGATAAGTCTTAGTACATGAATGGATGAAAGAGGCATTTGACAGACAGAAATCTCATGCTGATCGGAGTAGAAAAGATATTGAGTTTGAAGTCGGTGATCAAGTCTTTCTGAAAGTATCTCCATGAAAGAAAGTACGAAGTTTAAAAAAAGGGTAAGTTTAGTCCGAGATTTATTGTGTCGTACCGTATCATGAAGAGAGAGTTGGGTCAGTTGCCTATCAGCTTGAGTCACTTCCTCAGCTCAGCCATATCCATAATGTCTTCCATGTGTCCATGTAGAGACAATACCGTCCAGATCCAAGTCATGTCATTCAAGTTCAGAATGTAGAGTTGAGGTTAGACTTGTTCTATGAGGAGGAACCAATTTAGATCTTAGATTTTGATGAAAGAGTTCCGAGGAAGCGACGCTTTCCGATGGTAAAAGTACAGTGGAGAAATCGGAGTCCTAGTGAGGCTACTTGGGAGATCGAAGGATCCATAAGAGAACAATTTCTGCATTTGTCTGATTCAGGTAAATTTCGAGGACGAAAATTTTTTTAAGGGGGGGAGAATTGTAACACTTAAAAAAAATAGTGCTTTCACGAAGGTTTGAACCCTTGACCTAGGGACCATGAGTGCAAGCCTTAACCGTTTGGGCTAAGGTAGTATTCTGTTATAATCTACCTCAAATATCATTTTAAGTTATTGACTTCTGTTTTGTAAAATAAAATAAAATAATCTGATATATCCCCATACCACCCCAATTAATTCACATATTGGATCTGGAAACATCATAGATATTTCCTAATATTTTACTTTTCTCCTCTCACCAAACCCTTCCCCGTCGAACCCGTCGATCTCAGCCACCGTCGATCAGTGGTGTGCACGACCACCATCGGTGTGCTCGCCGCCGTACCCTGAACCCAACCCTGGTCGCCACTCGCGCCACCACTGTCCCGAACGTCGGGAATCGAAGGTATTAGGTTCGACGATGAACCCTAGAGACCGCCTCTGTTATGGCGTTTTCCGGCCTTCCCGACGTCGGCTCGCCTCACCGTGGGCACCGGTGAGCTTCTCTCGTCCCGATCTACAAAACCCACGTAATAGATCAACCATCCGACACCGACAAGGGCGTCGTCGGTGCTTCGTCAAGTCCGGTGATCTTGGCTTCGTTTTGGGTAAGTTTCGGTAATTTCCGATATATTTTTCGGTGAAAAATCGGTTATATGTAGTTGGATAGTTTGAGTAGTATCAGATCTGTATTTTTCAGGTTAAAAGGAGTGATTTTCGATTTTCCGGCGACGTTCCGGTGACCGTCCGACGACCGTCCGGCGACCCCTCCGGCGAACCAATATGTATATATGGGTAAGTGGGCCGGTTCAGTTGCCCCAAAGGCCTGAACCGGTTAATTCGGTCCAAACCCATTTCGATTTGAGCCCAAACCCAGTCTAGGCCTAACCAAACAAAGCCCAGTTTGGTGTTCGACCCGGACCCAGACCCAGACCCGACCCGAACCGACCCGACCCGTTGACCGAGTCAACCCAGTGAGTCAACTCGCCCGAGTCAACTCAGTGAGTTAACCTAGTGAGTCAAACTGGTCAACCAGTGACGTCAGCATGACGTCAGCGTTGACTTTGACTGCTGACGTCAGCGTTGACCGTTGACCGTTGACCGTTAACTTTGACCAAAAAGTCAAATTTTCCGAAAACTCATGTTTTATGTTTTTCGACGTCCTGAGTCCGATTTTGAAGCCTATTTTGCAAAATTCTGACCTGAAGGCCTCCGAATCTGACCTTGAACCCGAAAGTGTTTAATTTTGTTAAGAGCTCTATGGATAAGAACTGAAATGTTAATTTGTGTATTTGAAGGTATGCAAGTATCTCGGTATTCGAAATGTCATGGGACATCCAGTCCGGATTCGAATGCGATCGAATGTAGTATCAGGAGTCAACCGGTATACCTCGGAACTAAGGTAATACATTACTACCCCTTGTATGCTTTATGCACATGTTGATATCCGGTTAAAGCATGCATGTTTGTGATGAAGTGTATCTGTGAACTCTGCTTAAGCCGAATTCGATACGAAAATTAAGTATCAGAATCAGTAAGATCAAAGTATTCAGATAAGAATATAAATAGAATTCAGATAAGAATATTAATAGACCGGGAGTATCGAAAGTGCTAATAATAATAAATAATACAGTTAAATCTGAAACTCTATCAATGATGCCTAAGAACCAATGTTCAGAATGTGGAGTATGAGATATTGGATATGAAATTACGAAAATACCCTTAAAGCATAAGTTTGACTAAACTACTCATCTGATAAAGGAAATGACCTAAAATCTGCATTCGGCATCATTATGTAATACGTATGATACAAACTTGGACAATCCCTCAATCTTTGTTTAACACATGAATAAGAATTTTCTGGAAATATTGTTGAAATCCTAAGTCGACCCTTTTGACAGTAATACGTGAATTTGATAAGAATGATCGCAATAACCGAAAAGATGGTAATGCCCTCGAGCACCGAAATGTCTGATTAATTTGAATGACGATAAACCTCAAGTTCTGAAATAAATGAATTTTCTGTAAAGGGCCGGAGAGTTAGGATTCCTTAATCTCGTTTAAGTAAGTGAATGATGGAGATACCAAATGGTAATTCAGAAAGAAATGGTAGATCTATCTCAGTCTAAAATAACCGAAATACCCTCTTGAGTTAATCAGTAAATATGTATTTGATGAAATTCTGGATTTGTTAATAAGACTAAAATAACTGAAATGCCATAATAGCTTAAATAATCGGAACATCACTGAAAATATCCGATAACTTAAAAGACTTTAATTTAGAAATTATTGAATGTCTGGATAGAAAATTAATGAGCAAATATGATACCCGAGTTCTGTGAACCATTGCTTTCAATGTTGGCATAATTACCAGAATGTCTATGAACGTCAAAATGACTATAATGCCCTTGTATGCTTAAAGGACTAAAGTACCCTTAGTATATCTGAACTTTCTAAGATCTTAAAGTATCCCCTTCTGAATATCTGGGTTAAACCGTTAGTATGAACCCCTTTTTAAGAAGAGCCACGTTTCAGAAATCCGTTCAAGTTGTCAAGAGTTCAGTATGTCTCATTCCGTAAATGCCAAACATCTCCAAGAAATGATCTGTCCCACCTAGTGTGTTCCATGTGTGATATATTCTGTTGAATGAACTATATAATTAATTAATCATGAATAATATTATGTTTGATGACATTCTATGTCTACATGATATATGTTTGCTCAATTTGTATATTGGTTATGTGATCGTTTGATCTGTAATGGTTTTGTCTGATTGCCCGATAAACTCAATAGTATGATCTGTTAGTTTGACCTATGATGGTACAATCTGTTTGCATGATGAATAACAAGTGTCTGCTCTGCTCAATAGTATGCCTATTTATCTGTTAAAAGCATGAACTTCTGTTTCTGATACTCTGAATAGAATATGTCTGATACATGTATTATGCTATTCATATCTGGAATCTGAACACCGATTACTGTCTGGGGTATACTCTCGGGTTATGATTGAAGTGTCTGTCACAGCCCTGATCCAGCTGTTCTGTTAAGCTCCTACACCCACGGGCCTAGGGTAAGTCTTTCCGGACCTAAGGCATTCCCTTAGGTAGGCTCCTACGCCTCAGGCCTAGGGTAAGACCTTCTGCATGCAGTTCTGGGGGACTGCATTTTGGTGTAAGGTTGGAGGGTAGTTCTTGTAAACTTCTGTATGAACATTGGACATTTGCATTTAATCTGTTATGTGCTCATATGATATGATGTTAGGTACTTATTGGAACACACTAGATGCCAAACTCTCTAATTTCTACCTCGTAAGTTATCAGCCTATATAATTTCCGTCTAATTCTAAGGGTCTGATTAAAGAACAAATACTATTATTCTTGAGTATGATGAAACCTTGAAATAGTAGAACAAGAATAGAGGTCTATCACTGCTTGAAACATCATGAAAATGTTATGCCTACCATATATCTGCATGAGCTTATAGCATCTTCTGGTAGTTTTGTATTACTGAGCTTTCCCAAGCTCATGTTGTTTTTACCATCTCAGGATAAAAGATCAAACAAGTTGCACCTATCAACGTCGGTATGGGAGTTTCTTCAGCTCGTCAGGGAGTATGGTATCTGTTTAACTAGGGGGCATGTGTGTCATGTTTGTATTATACAAATGAGTCTGAAACTTATTTTCGCAACTTGTATCATAATTGTTTTATCATTTTGAATGATTTCTGAAACTGTATTTTAAATCATATATTTGATTTATGATTTTAAAGGTTTAACCATATGTTTATTTGAAATATTTATTGTGGGTCGCTCTTGTGACCCTAATGTTACTTCCTAGGATCCGTTGTAACGCATAGGCGGGTCTAGGGGGTTACACTGCAAGTCCCTCCGGGGGGCACCGAAGGGTAAAAACATTCGTAAAAATACAGAGAGAACGAATTGACAAGTCCATCACGTCAGATTAGTGAATCGATGATGTTTGAAGGACCAACAAGGGCGAAGTCGAAAAGTAAAGACATCGGATGACCGTTGACGAAAACAAAAAAGAGACAGTGACAGAGAGTTGCGCTCAATCCAACCTGCAAGAAAATTAAAAGGGCAAGCACCCAACACCATATCAAAGAAAACCCAAAAAGAAAAAGAAGAGGGGAGCCGAAGCTTCCTCCAGAGCTAACGGCAACAGACGAGCTGTTAGCTATAGTGCTCTAGGGTCTATTATATGAACATTGTATTTTGATTATTGAATTTATAAATTTACATGCTTTTGTTTCCTTGAATATTATTATTTAAAATATTCTTAATCAATTATTATTGTGGGAACAATAATAAAGATTAATATAAAGTTTGATAGATATTCATTAGATGAATATGCGAATGAGGTTCAAATCAAATTCATATATGTATTTGTTGAGAATAAATATTAGAATCGACTCATCTTAAGATTAATACATGGATTAAAGTTATATATTAATCTTAAAACAGTTGTGACATTTAATCTTTAGACCTGAAATTACTACAGTTCTCAACATGATGACTATTATGTTTTGAAATAATCAAACATCATTTTTAACTTGACGATTATAACGGTTATGCTTGAATATAATAAAGAATTATGTAGTGAGATGTGAGTAATTAAGATAAAATTTATCCCTCTTAACATAAGAGAGATATCTCTGGGGCCCTCGATTATTGAGACTGAAAAATGAAGGGGAAGGAGGGGCTCAACGGCTACCGTCAGTTGACAATGACCTCGAGAATACAAAAAGAGAGAGAAAATGAAATTAAATAGAGATTTTGTAAGGAGAGAAAGGCAGTTAAATGAATCAAAATTTTAAGTATGTTAACAAATGTGTCGTATCGATTGTATTTAAATATAAATTTATATTTAAATATACAATTTTTATATAAATTTATATTTGATTCACTATTTGTGCATGAATCTGTATATTGTTAGTATATCATATCATTACACTACATTGAAAATAAACTATTCGATTCATTTTTAAAATACTTTTAAAATGTGTTCATTTAGTATACTAACAATGATAGAATCATATTCTATCAATGTATTAAAATAAAAAAAACGATAATAATCGAATGATCAATAATACATATTATCAAAAATGAAATTATTAGGGCAAAATTTCAATTTTCAAACTTTTACTATCACTTTTAAAATGTGATTACATTCGATTATATAAAACAATTGAATTAAATCTCAAGTTGATAAGAATTTCTACATGGTTTTTAGAACTATATTAATGACATATGTATTGATAGAGATGGGTATCCATATAAGCAAATGGGTGAATAGTTGGGGAATAGACATAAAAGAAGGGGAGAATTAGGTAGCAAAGTTTCCACAAATCCAAAAGGAAACTAAAATTGGTCAAGTGAGAATCTGAGTCAATTACTAATATAAAAGAATTAAGGTATGCATTAAAAGCAAAATTTAATTGTTTTTTAAGAGGGAAAGATTGTAAATAATGGCATATCTTTCTCTTTAAATATATTATTTTTAAAAGGAAAAAAAGAAGAGAGGAATCCAAATATTTCCAAGCACTCCCAGACAAAATGAGGTTCAGGATAGAAAAGCAACCTTTGCTTTAAGACCCAGAAAAGGAGATTTCAAACACCATAAAGGTTAGCTTAGGAAATTGCGTGGTTAGTAACCCAACCCACCACCCTTTTCTCCTATTCTTACACCCGGAACACGACACAATTATACGAATACGAATATTTATTTTTTTAAATATGCTGGGTGTGATTACAAAGTATTATCTGTTCAATTTCCGTAGCCCTTTAATAAGATACACACACCGTGCACATACAGTGTTCGAATTTAAACCGTCTGAATGAAATATATCATCCTTTAAAACCACTCCACGAGTTCTACACGAATACGAATATAAATATAATAAAATGAAAATAGACACCCCGACACAAAATCTAGAGGCAAAGTTTGATATTTCTTTCTTAATTTTTTGTCTAGACTTGGTGCGCAAATTTGGGGAGGGGGAGGCCTCAACCTTCAATCCCCACAGGTTGTGTCTTTCCCTTTCCCAATAGAAACAAGGGTTTTATTCAGAGCTGAAGTACTTCACAAAATTTAAGCTCCAACCCTATACTCTTTGCCCTATAAGTTCCCTTGCTTGTCTGAACTCAACATCTTATCCTCTTTGCCCTAAGTTTTCTGCTAAATCAAAAGGTTTTATTTGAAGAAATGGAAAAGAACCCATTAAGCCTTTCCCTCTCCTTGTCTGATTAAGACCTTGAAGCTTTGGTTTTGCCTCTCAGATCCCCATAGAAACAAGCCTCCATTGTTTTGTTGAAGAAGAAGAAGATGATGATCATAAAAAACCATTGCACTCCCCATGCCTTTTTTCCATTCATAGCTCTATACCACAACATGCAATATATATACATATATATATATATATATATATATGAATATATTTTAGCACCATGGCATACACGTATGTATATGCCTGGCTCCCTGTATGCCATTTGCAGAACCCGTCGAACATCGACGGCCTCCGTGGATGGCGTATGAGGAGCCAAGCATATGTTCCATATATTATCTCCATCAATATTCTTCTTTTGCAGGATATTCCCTTCTTTTCCTGGCTGAAGAACACCAATGTAATTTTCCAGGTTTTTTCTTTTCTTTTTTTCATCTTCTTCATATTTAATCATTATACCTCTTTCTAGGTTTTCTTTTTCTTTTGATTTGATGTCTCCCTACCTGAATATTTTCAAAGAACCTAAAAAAATGAGATAATATGTGTTTATGTTTATTTTCAAAGAACCTTCTTGTATAGATTATCATTTTAAAAAAATTTTATATAAAAAATCAACTAATATTGATACATGAATTGTCATATGAAATCTGTATCTTGTGAATTGTTATTTAGAACTCCACTCTAATCTGATGGTTTTTTCATATGACCTCTGGTAAATCAGTATGTTTATTTACTTTTTAAAAATATAGTAATTAATTCAAAAGTAAACAAATATTAAACTCTTTATACTTAACCAAGTCTAATGATGATCAAAAACTAAAAGGGGGAGCTTTTTAAAAATATGGGTTTATTAACATCTTCCATTTCTCTCTCATTTTTCTTTATTTTTTAAATTATCATTTAATTTGTAATTTTTATAAATTTTCCATTCAAATCATATAGTTCGAGTAAATCATGTTCCTATATATTATACAATACTCTATTTGTAAATGATTGGAGGTAAGGAATGACAGAAATAGAAGTAAAAAATGAGATTTATTAACGTCTTCCATTTTCTTCTCATTTTTCTTAATTTTTTATATATATATTTTTTCATTTAGTTTCTTTGAATTTTACATACAGATAACATAGTTCAACTAAACTATATTCCTGTATATGATCGTTTGTCACGTTAAATAAATAGATGTTAATAAAATTTACAGGCTTGTTTATTAAATAAGCTGAACTCAAACATGGATTTTTAGTTCAGTTATATTTACGAACAAGCGTACTTTTGTTTATGTTTGTTTGAAGTTTGATTATATTTGTTCGATGCTCATTTAATAATTTTATCATTGTTTGTGCGTTTATTTTATTTATTCATCATAAATGAGAGAATATATGTTGACATAATTTAAAACTTAAAAATTTTAAGTATTTTTGGATAAGAATTTTTTATGAAAAAAAATAATCCTCAATTGAAAGTTTTAATCTCACACATCAAGGGGATGTTTGTTTCGTCTAGTTCGTTTTTATGGAAAATGTTTTCCTCATTTTTTTGGTGTTAGGTTGGCGTAAAATAGGTGTTCAGTGTAATTCATTTCCTTAGTCAACGTAATTTCCTTTGGTTTTGTTTTTTTATAAGAAATGTGTATCGTTATCATTTGTCTCGTTAAAAAACCTCTCTAAACCTAATAAAGAAAAAAGAGTGAACATGATAAGATATACAAAACACATGAAGATTACATCTTAGAAGGAACTAAGTCCTCGTGTAATAGATCAACAATAAAAGTCAGGACAAAATCCAAAAGAAACTAGCTAAGTCGAGATTCGAGAGACTTGCACGTTTTGCCATTACATCTGCAACTTGATTGCACTTCCTAGGGATAACACGAATTGAGATCCGCCAATCTCTCTGGACTACATCCTGGATAGCACGAGTAATAGCGAGAGCGAAACCATCACGCTCTACCTGATGAATAAGCTTGATAGCTTGAGCATTATCGTAAAATATTTTCCAACTTTTCACTTCAATGCATAAACACCCAAAACAATATAATTTTATATATTTAATATTAATATATATTTTAGTATTCTTTTTATTAAAAATGTTAATTACTGAAATATTTAAAAAAAATATTTATTAATATTTTTAACAATATAATATTATATTTTAATTATTATAACAATATATTTAGTTCTATTATAATATATTATTATTATATTCTTATTTTAATAATATATAATAAATTATTAATATAACTAATATTATTTATTATTTATATAGAATAATAACAATATTATTACTGAATTATTTATGACGAGTAATATTATTTTATGTATTTAATATTAATATAATGATCTAATATTATTTTAAGAGAAAATATTCCATGCACATGCGGAGGAAACGAAAGGTTTCCATAATCTCTCTTAAATTTAGGGTTTATGGGACCTAGTTTAGGGTTTTAAGTGTAAGGGTTTAGAATTTAAGGTTCATGGTTAGAATTTATAGTCCATGGCTTAAATTTAGGGTTTATAGGTTAGGGTTTAGGTTTTATGGTAATATGGTTTGGGTTTATATTATAACCTATAAACCCTAACTTTCACCTTAAACCCTAAATTCTAATCACGCCTATAAGTTCAAAACTCATACACTTAAACCCCTAAACATTAAACCCTAAACAAAGTCTCTAAACCGTAAAATTAAGGCATTTGTGAAAACTTTTTATTTTCGCCGATTGTGCATTGAATAATTAACCTTATTTTAATAAAAAAAATTAATTAGTAAATCATTTAAAATATAGTTATTGATATATTTTAGTTCCAAGGGTGTAATAAGCCCTTGAACTTTGACCATTAAATTAATTATTCCCTTTGACCAATTTTGACCATTAAATCTTCACATATTTTTCTTTAGATATTATTGACACATAATACACTACAGTTATATCATGTTGTATTTACGGATTTTTTACAAAAATATTTTTTATAAATTTTATAAGTTTTTTAGAATTTTTAGTACTTTTAAAGAATTTTTTAGATAAAATAAAAAAATACTAAAAATGTCAAGAACACCGTGTCAAGATGCATTACACCAACATATCCACACAAAAAAACTATCAAGAGTTGTTGGTCAAAATTGCTCAAATGACTTAATTGATTAAATTTCTTGGTTTAAAGACTTAATTGATTAAATTAATTGGATCAAGGGCTTAATTGAGTGAAAAAAAACTTAAGAGCTTAATTGTTTTTTTTAATTTCAAGGGCTTCTTACACCCTTAAACCTATTTTTAATAATAATAAAAATATTATTCTGATATTATAATTTTTAATATCGTAATAATATGCTTAGTTATATTATAATATTATAAAAATTATTTTAATGATTATAATAAATCATTAATATACTTAGTTATGTTATAATATCTATTATTTTCACAAACAAAAAATTATTACAATATTAATAACAAAAAAATAGTATTTAATGCATACAATATCAATATAATATTTTAGTATTACTTTAATAAATAATTAAATATTAAAATATTTTAATTATATTTATTAATAATTCTCAAAATATAATATAATATTTTATTATAGTCAGTTATAATACAATAATATATAATATTATATTTTTATTTTTTGGTATAATTGATGTCCATGATACATGTTCAAGATTCATGGCTCTCCCTCCCATCAACATCATTTCGAAGGTTTGAACCCAATTTCTCTTTGAGAGTGCAATTGCCTTACCATTACACCCAACACTTGTTGGTATATTATATTTTTATTTTAATAATTAATAAAATATTAATATAATTTTAAAAAAATATTATTTCCATTAAAATATTATTATTTTTTATCTACATTAAAATAATATTATTTAATTATTAATAATGAGTAAATTTTATATATTTAATATTAACACAACATTTTAGTATTATTTCAAAGCTTAAACCAAAAATAGGTGCCCAAAGTATGTATTTTTTGAACTTTAGGTGCCTAAAGTATTATTTTGTAAAAATAAGTGCCCGGAGTTTTAAAAGTTATAATTTTAGGTGCCTACCGTTAATGGATGTTAAAAAAATTTAACCAATTAATGCTTGACATGTGGTATATTTAATTTTTTTTCAAAATTTAAAATTAAAAACAAAAAAACTTTCTATTTTCATAAAATCCCGAAAGTTTACAATTTTTACAAAATAGTCCCTAAATCCCTAAAATTACCCAAGCCCAAGCCCCCAAATCGCCGCCACTTTTGTCGTCGAACGCGAAATTGACGTTCGGCTTGCACACCGTTCGCCGTTTTCAGCGATGCCGTGTTGGGGGAAATGACCGCCTTGGTCCGGTAACCAAAGGGGTGTGCTTAGGGGCGGCGATCGGCGAAGGAAGCGGTGGCGATTTGGGGGTTTAGGTTTGGACAATTTTAGGGATTTGGGGACTGTTTTGTAAAATTTTCAAAGCTTTGGGATTTTATGATAAACTGAATTTTTTTGAGTGTTTTTGTTTAAAAAATAAAAAAATCAAATTAGTGTCACATGTCAAGCATTGATTGGTTAAAGATTTTTTTAACACCCATTAACGGTAGACACCTAAATTTATAACTTTTGAAACTTCGGACGCCTATTTTTGGTTTAAGCCATTATTTTAATGAAATATTAATTATTAAAATATTTTAAATAATAATTATTTTAATGGAGTAACATTCTTACTTACATTATTTTAGTGAAATTTATTAGTGTTACTATTTTTTAAATTAAAAACTATTTTGATGATAATGTTAAAATAAATAATATTAATAAATAATTATAATATTTTTAAAATAATAATATTAAATTTTTATAATGAATAATATTATTTATTTTATTTGATATTTATAATGAATAATTTCTAGAAAATTTACATAATAACAGAAAATAGATTGCATAACATCATGCAAACACCATAAAATGGTTTTTCGAAAATTGTTTTCCAGAATATGAAATTCATTTGATGGAAATTATTTTTAGGAATTTATTTTCAGTGTATCAAATGAACCCTAAATTCTATTCATACAACAATAAAAAATATGTAAAACTTAAAAGTTTTATGCTATTTAAGTGGATCTTAAATCCTAATCCTAATAATTTCTTTGGTTAAATAGAGAAGTATTACCTTCGCAAAGTAAATGCCAAAACTCGAACCCATATAAAATGGGATAATATGAGCATCCTTGGTCACTCGACCAATTAGTGGATCTCTAACCCAAATAAAATTATTAATATTTATATTTGATTATTCTATATCGAAATAATAAAAAATATGCTTACTTATTGTTTGTTAGTTTATAATTTATATAAAAAAAAATCATTGTTCACGTTGATATTCGATTATTTGTTCACACACATATATATTTGCAAATATGTTTGCCATGTTAACCAATGTGAGAATCTTAACCAATGTGAAAAGTTTGCTGTAATTTTGTAATTTGCGAGGAGTTTGTTGAAAGTTGTTGGTTTGTTGTAACAGATCTGCCCGACTGTTCTAATTGATTGAGCCCAATAGCGGCCTTTCGGTTAAGATCTAATTGGGCTATAATAACCCGTAGTGGTACTGGCTCAATTATCTTGAGACCTAAATTTGTTAATATAAATGAAATAATAAATCCCTAATTTCATATGTTCTCTTCTCTTTCCCTTTTCATATCTTTCCTCACTATCAATGTTGTCATGTCTTCTCCAAACACCCACTACTTTCAATATGGTATCAAAGGGTCGGATTCCGATCTAAGCTTGTTCTTCTCTGTTATTCTTTTCGCCATGGACTCTGTTTTTGTCGCCACCGCTTCTTTCTCTGAGGCAGACCCGTCGCCGTTATTTCTCGGCAACAAAAATATCAGTGTGTGTTTTGATGATGACAACCTCCTGTTATGGAAGCAACAAGTTCTTCTTCTGGTTCGTGGCCATGGTCTCGAGCATTTTCTTGTTGACGGCACACCAGTTCCAGCAAAACTCACTACTTCTTCCTCCGGTGAATCGATTCCGAATCCTGCGTATGTCGCGTTTCGCAAGCATGACAATTCACTTGCCTCTTGGCTTCTGTCTACTATGAGTCCTGGTGTGTTACCACAGCTTGTTGGCGTCGAGACGACTGCTGTGATCTGGAACGCTGTCTTTCAACTTTATGCTCAGAAGTCTACCACCAAAATAATGCACTTACACTGTCACTTGCACTCCATTTGTTGTCATGATACTCAATGGTCTCTCGGTTGAGTACGAACCATTTGTTGTCGTGATCACTGGAAGTAGAGAACCGTTCACCTTGGAGGCAGCTGCTTCCTTCCTGATTGATGCGGAAATGCGTGTCACTGACTCTCATCGGCTTCCGATCGGCATTAACTATGTGCACCACAGAGATCCTTCTCCGGCTAATCGAGTGGATCAAGACTCGATTTCCAATCACTGGTCTCCGATACCTCAGTCTAATGCATCAACTCCCAGAGGTCGTGGGCGTCCTAGGTTTTAGTGCCAGTTCTGTGGCAAGCTAGGTCATCTACCCGACAGGTGCTGGCACCGATTTGATCAGGGGTTTAAAGGGACTGGATATCGCTCCTCTTCTTCTCAAGTCCATTTGTCACATATCTCTTCCCCTGATTCTCCTGGTTCTAATTCGCATTAAATTGTTATAACCCTTTTGTTGCTAAGTCTACAGGCTCCTCAGATGCCACTGTGACTAAAGGAAGCTTGGCACCGGTTCAGGTCAATACTCTTATGGGTCCTGGTCATGCCTCTGATAACAAATGGTACTTTGACTCAGGAGCTACACACCAAGTCACTCGCGAGCAGTAGAATGTGCTCATCTTCTTCCTCATTTTCCAACTCTTCAAAACTAACGACAATGGAGAGTCTTTCTCTCCATTTCACCATTTCATCTCTTCCACCTTCATCTTTGGAGCTTTTTGAAAGGTAAATATATTTTTGACTTGGTCTTGCCTTCCTCTTCATGTTGGTACCAATATTTCTCATTATTGTTCATGATTTTTGAAATTGAAAGTTTTAGGGTTTGGTTTAAAAATGAGAGCTTTATGGTCTTTAACTTAAGCTATCGATTTATTATTGTTAGCTAAGTTGTTTGCAACTCTCAAGGTCCAACATAAGTGAATTTTAAAGTGTTTTATCATGATTCCCGAAATTGGATAAAAATGGGTTTTTAGGAGGGTTTTTAGTTGAGTTTTGGGTGTGGTTTGTGTTGGAAATTGAGGTTTGATGTTAGGGTAATGGTTAGGGGTTGATTTGGGATCGTTTGTGGGTGCTATGGATGTTGGAAACATGGTTTTTGGATATGGTTTAGGGGCTGCCCGAAATTTCAAAGTGTGGGGTTTGGTCATGGCTTGCAACGTTGTAAATTAGATTTGAATTGTTTTCCGGGTTGGTCTTTTGATGTTGGGCTGATTTGGAATTGTTTGAAATGTGTTCGAGGTTGTTTGGAAGCGAGAATTTGTGTTGGTAAAACTTTGGAAACGAATTCGGAAATTGAAGACCATGGTTGCTTGGCTTGGAGCTTGGAAGCTTAGGTGAGTGGTTAAATGTTTTAAATGGTTTTGAGCATTTGGTTCAAGCATGTGAACCTAGGATGGGCTTGGTAAACCCACCTAGAGTTGGGATTAGAGTGGTAGCCTAATCCCAAGCTTTGATTAGAGACTTTGGTTGCACTCTTTAATAGTTGTATATGCCTCGTGTTAAATCGTGATGGTGTTGGTTATATATATGTTGTATACATGTATGTTGAGGCATGTTGGATGCATCGTTGTATGTATGTTGATGATAGATATGATATGATTATTCACATGTGCAAAATATGATGTGATATGGTTGTTAATGATGTACATGTGTGTTGTCATGTGAAATGAGATCATGAGGTGATTGCTTGATCCGATGATCATGGTGAGTACATGCTAGGCATGGAAATGTGGTTTGTGCATGATAGTAAGTCATGGTGAGTACGTGCTAAGCACGGAAGTTGTTAATAAATGGTATTGTGGAATGTATTAGTATTGGCACTAGTATGCATGGGTACAAATGATCGATCATTAGGATGTTAGTGTGTACACATGAGTCAAAAGTCGCGCGTGGCCTTGGTGGCATTGAGTCACCAAGGAGGAGTACAGGTTCGCCCGGAAATTGTATTTATATTAGTCGATGATGAGTGGAATCCCATCGACGGGGCGTGAGGATGAGTGGAATCCCCTCCGCGTGAGATGAGGCGTGAGGATGAGTGGAATCCCCTCCGCGTGAACGGTGATGAGTGGAATCCCACCGCCAGGTAATGGTTGTGTTGTTGGATGTGAGTTCCAACGGTTATCCGTGTATTCGAGTCATAACTAGGTGCCAATACAGATTGTAGTCTATGTTGCCAATATGTGGTTAATTGTGAGCCAATGTGATTTGGGATGTGTTGCTAACATGGTTTAATATATGTGATTTCATATGTTGTGGATTTAAACATGTTGAGCATGACATGATATTGGATATATGTTCATGCATCATCTATAATTATGGCTCGTGTGGATCGGAGGTAAGATCATGCATTTGATCTTGGTTGTAGCTCGTGCTTGGACCCTGCATTGTCGAAGGTTTGTTTTATGAGCTTACCCTCACTAAGCTTTTATGCTTACGCTCTCTTTTGTTCGGCAATGCAGATAAATAGCTTGTGGGTGGCAAAGGCAAAGGAAGGTCTCCAAGTGTTGCTTTTGGTGAGCTCAATGTATGAATTTTAAGAAATAGAATGTAGTAGTTAAGCAATGGGATAGGAATTGTTGATTTGAGTTTTGATGTATGTCGATATGTGTTATTGATTTAAATGCCTTGTTGTATGTTGAAGTGGTGTGGCTCTTGGATGCCTTGTTGAATTGTAAAGCTTGCTTATGATGCATGACTTGTATGCTTATATGTTTGGTTGCTAAGGCATGAAATCTTAAGTGCTTGTATGACCATATATGCATTAATTGCTCTTTAACTAGAATGCTAGGTATGAATGCTTTAGTCCATGTTTGAATGACTCCTTTGGCTTATATATGTGTGCTTACATGTTTGTATATGCTTAGGTGAGTCGAGAATTGCATCTAGAGTCGTGTTTGAGGTCGTTTAGCTAAAAATTGTGGACTTACAGTGCAGGGCGTATCGATACGCCTAAGGGCTGTATCGATACGGCCTTGCTCAGAGTACACAAATTTGGCTGGGCGTATCGATACGTGGGGTGTATCGATACGGTCCCAACTCTCTGGAATCCTGGGGAGTTGTGGAGTGTATGGCGTATCGATACGGTGTCCAAGCGTATCGATACGGTTCAACCTAGTTGACCAAGTGGTGTTGACCGAGAAGGGCGTATCGATACGCTCGAGGGCTGTATCGATACGGTCTTCTTATGTTGACCATAGGGTGTTGACCTTGGTCAAGGCGTATCGATACCCTCTGAAGGCGTATCGATACGACCTGTTTAAAAGGGGAAAATGTGTTGTTTTAATGTGCTGTTTTGGTTGGTCGATGCTATGGTGTTTGTGTTTCCGCTGTCGTGTTTCACATAGGACTTAATAAGGCAATTAGACAAGATTAATTAATGAAAAAAAATAGGGTTGCTAACCGAGGGGGAACCTTAACGGGTTTCGCTTCGGTTTTCCCCGTGTGACCCACTCAGACCGGTCATTCGTCCAGACCGGGATGAGGGGGTTACTTTTGTTGGTATCAGAGCCTAAGGTTACCGAGACCTTGGGCAGGTAAGTGAGGTAAGTTCGAGTTTTTGATTAATGTGCACGGTATTTGCTTGCTTCGTAAGTATGATTGCTTGTATGACAAGTATGTTGATTGCTTGTTTAAAAGCATGTTGTTTGTTATTCGTGTATGTTGTGATGAATGATTGATTGATTGAGAATGTATGTTGTCTGATCGTGCGCATGTGTTGCTTGTTTAGCAAGTATGCCCTGTTATATGCTTGGTTAAGCATGTATGTGTGCTGATTTGTCTGAAACATGTTTAGTAGAGTCCCATTGCTTCTATTACATCGGAAAAAGGATTTTAAGTGAGGGAAATCATACTTGAGCCACTTGGACCTTTCCTTTGCTAACCCAACTTGTATGTTAAATTGTTGATTGATTTATTACTTTTAGTAAGTTTAGGGCCAGTGTGTGGGCCGTGAATCGGTAAGTGGAAGTTGTGGTTTTGAAAATGTGGATGATATGGAGGAAGTTCTTTGCTATAGTTAGGGGAATATGGTTGTACCGGAGTTGAGGTACAATTTGTTTGCTCGAGTCCGTGTGTATGTGAGTTGATTCTTGTTGGTGAGGGACGATGGGACCGATTCTGGTATTAGTTAGTGAAAAGAAGTGAAGACCTATGAGTGGGAGTCAGGGTGATATCGATGTCATAGTAGTTAAGCCCATGGTACAGCTTTGAGTTTGTCTCTTCTGATTGGTTCTGAGTTCGTACTTCCGTATGTTGTTACCAAGCATGCAAGTTTGAATGTACTCGATGAGGTGTTAGAGGTAGGTATGAGTACCTTAGTTCTTTTGGCGAGATCTAGGTAGGGGTCTCGTGTGAGTAACCTGAATTTCAGAAGTGTTAGTTGGTGACTGTTGGGGTTCAGCCTATGATTTCGATGCAAGACAACCGATCAGTATCCGTGAATGGGAACCGATTTGTGTGTTTGGGGCCAGTGTGCGTCTGGGTGGTTTTCCAGCATGGTTGTCTGTGTGTGCTCAGAACTGCGTTTTTGAAGTTTTGAAATGCTCTACGAATAGTCTAGAACAGTCGGATTTTGTTGGAGAATCAGTCTGAAAACAAGAGGACCGAAGACTATCAGTTGTGTACTAGTGAAGTTACAATTTTTGCAGAATCGTCCGTTTGTGTGAGCGTGCAAAGATTTTGGCGTATCTCTGTTGAGATTTTAGACGTAGGGACGCATGTGACTAGACCTTTTGGGAGATAGTAGTGATCAGAAAGAGGTACAGAAGATGTTTGTTGGTGGTTCGGAGTTACTAGTTTCTAGTAGATGTGAAGTGATTGTCTTCCTACAGTTTCGGTGTGCCTTTTTCCAAGGCTCGGCTTGAAGAGCAAATAGTTAGTGTATACGTTGAGACAAAGAAAGAGTTGACTTGAAGTTACAAGATTTATGTGTGACTGTAGTGGTAGGTGAGGAGGTGAACTTCTTGTTGAATGTTGATCCAGATTTAGAGGTCAAAGATTGATTGAGTTTAGTTGGCAGGCTTGCTTAGCAATTGTGATGAATTTGATTTTTTTTGAATGAAGATTAGACCGCAAGGTGTTAGGATAGTTTGTGTTTTCTTTTCCTAGAAGTATTTGGAAGAATTGCCGGTTCACCTCATGATTAGAGGAGAAGAGTCTGTTATTGAGACTGTTTTCGAGGTTGCTTCTGTTTTGTTTACTCTGTAACTTGTGAATCCCGGAAGAATTGAGAATGTTGAAGAATTAACTTCGAGACTTGTTAGACCTTAGATTCATTAGGCCTAGTGCATCATCTCAGAGTTCTACAGTGTAATTTGTGAAGAAGAGAAGTGACAGTACGAGAATGTGTTTAGATTTCAGATAGTTGAACAAGTGACAGTGAATAAGTAGTATCAGTTTTCGAGTGTCAGTGAATTGTTGATCAGACAGTGTGTGCTTCAGTCTTTTCAAGGATTAATTGAGATTCGGTTGTTACCAGTTGAAAGTGAGAAGAAGTTAAAGTATTGAAGACAACTTTTGAGACAAGGTGTGACCATTTTGAGTTCCGAGTTATGCCGTTTTGTTTGACTAGTGTGTTAGTTACTTTTATAGAGATGTTGAACAGAATGATTCCCGAGTTCCTTGATTAGTTGTAGTAGTTCTCATAGTTGACACATGGGTATATTCACGTACCGAAGAAGGTCATGACAAGCTTTGAAGTTAGTGTGGTAGATCCTTTTTAGAGAATCAGTCGTATGCCAAGTTATGCAACATAAACCCCAAGTTAATGAAGATGTGAGTTGGAAGAAATTGAAGACTGTGACAGGTGTCTATAATTCCAAGGTCTAGCATTATTACTCTTAGAGATTTGTAAATAGTCTTTTGAAGGTAGTTGCTCCATTGATAGATTGCTACAGAAGAATGCTCAATTGTGTAGTTAGATAAGAGACAATAGGCCCTTGAGAAACCGAAAGAAACTTTGAATAGAGCTTCGACCTTGAATCAGTCTATATCAGAAAAAGAGTTTGCGAACCATAGTGATGTGTTACATGTAGAGTTAGGTTGTGTGCTTATGCAAGACAGAAGATTGTGGCTTGTTCATCAAGCTAGTTGGAAGATTGTGAGAAGAGTTATCCGATGTGAGACATAGAGTTAATTACAGTTGTATTTGCTTCGAAGGCTTAGAGACAAAGCTTGTATAGCAAGAATACACAGTGAGTATGTACGCATCATCAGAACTTGAAATATTTGAAGACTTAGGAAGAGTGAAAACTTGAACAACATGAAGTGTTAGAACCGCTTGAAGACTATAATATCAAGATTGAGTACCATCCGAAGATAGTCAACGTAGCAACCGATGTTCCGAGTTGTATTTGTTGTTAGATTAGTAGTTGGATTGCGAATTGTGTTTGCCGAATTCAGCTTACCAAATGATAGTAATTTTGTGGCCAAGTTTCATGTTAAACATACCTTGAGTCAGAATGCTTGAAGAGAAACAGTTGCAAGGCAGGTTCTTGGCACCTCACGTGCAAGGCATGGTAGTAGGAAGACCTTCATAATACAGTTTCAGAGATGATAGAGTTTTGTATTTCAGAGACAGAATAATTGTACCGATTGACATAGTGTTATGAGACGTATTGATTTGGCCGAAGCACACGGTAGTTCGTTTATATTGCATCCGAGTAGTATGAAGACGTATTGTGGGATGAAGACGAGTACTTCTGGATTGAGTTGATAAATAATGTGGTTCAGTATGAGAGTAAGTATGTAAATTTCCAGCGTGTCAAGACCGAGTTCAGTTTCTTCTAGTTTGCTACATCTGTGGAAGATTCGTAATGAAGGTGGATAATAGAGATCCGAAATTTCTGCTAGATTATTTTGAAGACGTTTGTATAGTGTCTGGTTATCCGTTGAAGGCAGATGTTCAGTTAGAGAAGGTTGTGAATCAAGTGTTCATACAGTGCTGCCTGAGATTGTGAGTCAGACTAGTTCCGTTGTTCGTTTGTCACGGTTACCACCAGAGTTAGGAAGAGGTTGGTGAGGTGGTTTATGTATCTATGATTCAGAAGTGTGAGTTGGATTTGTCCCGTGCTATGTTGTTGAAGAGATTGAGTTGAGTTTGAAATTTGCGTGCAACGAAGAATCAGTTGAGATTTGGTGTTAGATAGCTGCTGTTGCGTGATAAGTCTATGAGTTGGTTAGTATGTTGTGGTGAGAAGGAAGTGTGGAGAGACAGTTTCTATGATTCTTCCTGTCCGATAAATTTCGGGGACGAAATTTCCTTAAGTGGGGGAGAGTTGTAACACCCGGGTTTGGGGGTCGGATGGAAATAATATTAAAATATTGTTTCGGGTTTCGGTTTTAAGATTTAAAATAATAAAATATTTTTTATGGGCCTCGGGATTTCCAAAATATCTACATCTATGTTGGGCCTATCTCTTGGGTCCAAAATCCGTGGACTTTAAGAGATGTGGGTTTGGATTTTCATTAAGGGCATTGTGGTAAACATTATTTTGGGTGAATTTAAAATAAAACAAAAGATGAGCATGTGCTCATCTTCTTCCTCATTTTCCAACTCTTCAAAACTAACGACAATGGAGAGTCTTTCTCTCCATTTCACCATTTCATCTCTTCCACCTTCATCTTTGGAGCTTTTTGAAAGGTAAATATATTTTTGACTTGGTCTTGCCTTCCTCTTCATGTTGGTACCAATATTTCTCATTATTGTTCATGATTTTTGAAATTGAAAGTTTTAGGGTTTGGTTTAAAAATGAGAGCTTTATGGTCTTTAACTTAAGCTATCGATTTATTATTGTTAGCTAAGTTGTTTGCAACTCTCAAGGTCCAACATAAGTGAATTTTAAAGTGTTTTATCATGATTCCCGAAATTGGATAAAAATGGGTTTTTAGGAAGGTTTTTAGTTGAGTTTTGGGTGTGGTTTGTGTTGGAAATTGAGGTTTGATGTTAGGGTAATGGTTAGGGGTTGATTTGGGATCGTTTGTGGGTGCTATGGATGTTGGAAACATGGTTTTTGGATATGGTTTAGGGGCTGCCCGAAATTTCAAAGTGTGGGGTTTGGTCATGGCTTGCAACGTTGTAAATTAGATTTGAATTGTTTTCCGGGTTGGTCTTTTGATGTTGGGCTGATTTGGAATTGTTTGAAATGTGTTCGAGGTTGTTTGGAAGCGAGAATTTGTGTTGGTAAAGCTTTGGAAACGAATCCGGAAATTGAAGACCATGGTTGCTTGGCTTGGAGCTTGGAAGCTTAGGTGAGTGGTTAAATGTTTTAAATGGTTTTGAGCATTTGGTTCAAGCATGTGAACCTAGGATGGGCTTGGTAAACCCACCTAGAGTTGGGATTAGAGTGGTAGCCTAATCCCAAGCTTTGATTAGAGACTTTGGTTGCACTCTTTAATAGTTGTATATGCCTCGTGTTAAATCGTGATGGTGTTGGTTATATATATGTTGTATACATGTATGTTGAGGCATGTTGGATACATCGTTGTATGTATGTTGATGATAGATATGATATGATTATTCACATGTGCAAAATATGATGTGATATGGTTGTTAATGATGTACATGTGTGTTGTCATGTGAAATGAGATCATGAGGTGATTGCTTGATCCGAGGATCATGGTGAGTACATGCTAGGCATGGAAATGTGGTTTGTGCATGATATTAAGTCATGGTGAGTACGTGCTAAGCACAGAAGTTGTTAATAAATGGTATTGTGGAATGTATTAGTATTGGCACTAGTATGCTTGGGTACAAATGATCGATCATTAGGATGTTAGTGTGTACACATGAGTCAAAAGTCGCGCGTGGCCTTGGTGGCGTTGAGTCACCAAGGAGGAGTACGGGTTCGCCCGGAAATTGTATTTATATTAGTCGATGATGAGTGGAATCCCATCGACGGGGCGTGAGGATGAGTGGAATCCCCTCCGCGTGAGATGAGGCGTGAGGATGAGTGGAATCCCCTCCGCGTGAACGGTGATGAGTGGAATCCCACCGCCAGGTAATGGTTGTGTTGTTGGATGTGAGTTCCAACGGTTATCCGTGTATTCGAGTCATAGCTAGGTGCCAATACGGATTGTAGTCTATGTTGCCAATATGTGGTTAATTGTGAGCCAATGTGATTTGGGATGTGTTGCTAACATGGTTTAATATATGTGATTTCATATGTTGTGGATTTAAACATGTTGAGCATGACATGATATTGGATATATGTTCATGCATCATCTATAATTATGGCTCGTGTGGATCGGAGGTAAGATCATGCATTTGATCTTGGTTGTAGCTCGTGCTTGGACCCTGCATTGTCGAAGGTTTGTTTTATGAGCTTACCCTCACTAAGCTTTTATGCTTACGCTCTCTTTTGTTCGACAATGCAGATAAATAGCTTGTGGGTGGCAAAGGCAAAGGAAGGTCTCCAAGTGTTGCTTTTGGTGAGCTCAATGTATGAATTTTAAGAAATAGAATGTAGTAGTTAAGCAATGAGATATGAATTGTTGATTTGAGTTTTGATGTATGTCGATATGTGTTATTGATTTAAATGCCTTGTTGTATGTTGAAGTGGTGTGGCTCTTGGATGCCTTGTTGAATTGTAAAGCTTGCTTATGATGCATGACTTGTATGCTTATATGTTTGGTTGCTAAGGCATGAAATCTTAAGTGCTTGTATGACCATATATGCATTAATTGCTCTTTAACTAGAATGCTAGGTATGAATGCTTTAGTCCATGTTTGAATGACTCCCTTGGCTTATATATGTGTGCTTACATGTTTGTATATGCTTAGGTGAGTCGAGAATTGCATCTAGAGTCGTGTTTGAGGTCGTTTAGCTAAAAATTGTGGACTTACAGTGCAGGGCGTATCGATACACCTAAGGGCTGTATCGATACGGCCTTGCTCAGAGTACACAAATTTGGCTGGGCGTATCGATACGTGGGGTGTATCGATACGGTCCCAACTCTCTAGAATCCTGGGGAGTTGTGGAGTGTATGACGTATCGATATGGTGTCCAAGCGTATCGATACGGTTCAACCTAGTTGACCAAGTGGTGTTGACCGAGAAGGGCGTATCGATACGCTCGAGGGCTGTATCGATACGGTCTTCTTATGTTGACCATAGGGTGTTGACCTTGGTCAAGGCGTATCGATACCCTCTGAAGGCGTATCGATACGACCTGTTTAAAAGGGGAAAATGTGTTGTTTTAATGTGCTGTTTTGGTTGGTCGATGCTATGGTGTTTGTGTTTCCGCTGTCGTGTTTCACATAGGACTTAATAAGGCAATTAGACAAGATTAATTAATGAAAAAAAAATAGGGTTGCTAACCGAGGGGGAACCTTAACGGGTTTCGCTTCGGTTTTCCCCGTGTGACCCACTCGGACCGGTCATTCGTCCGGACCGGGATGAGGGGGTTACATCCTCCTCGACTTCTGATTCGTCGGTTCTGCATACTTATGTTTCTTCTTTACAAGATGATGATACATATTCTTTGTGGCACAGACGGCTGGGTCATCCGGCTCCTAATATTGTTCGTTTAGCTGTTAATAAACATGTGTCTTCTTCTGATTCTGATTTGTGTGTTGCCTGTCAAATAGGCAAATGTCATCGTCTCCCCTTTCCCAAGTCCACCACTGTGTATACCAAACCCTTCGAGTTGGTAAAAATAGATTTTTTGGGCCCTGCCCATGTCACGTCTTCAGGGTTTCGATATTACGTATCGTTTGTTGATATGTACAGCAGGAATTTCTGGGTCTATCTTTTGCGGAATAAAAATGAGGTTACGCAAGCTTTTGATTTGTTTAATGCCCTTGTTCACACTCAGTTTTCTTCTAAGATTTTGGCAGTGCAGACTGATGATGGTGGCGAGTTTCACTTTCCGGGGGCTACACTAGCACGAATGGGAGTTCAACATATGGTCACTTGCCCTTATACCTCACGGCAGAATAGGGTGGTCGAGATGAGACATCGGCACATTACTGATATTGCCCTTACTTTATTGGCCCAGACGTCTATGCCTCTACACTTCTGGTCTTTTGCTGTGTTGAGCGCTGCCTTCCTTATTAATCGCTTACCGTCTGTTGCTCTGGGTGGACACTCTCCTTTTCA
The DNA here is from genome assembly GCA_030270665.1 of Hibiscus trionum. Taxonomy (NCBI): domain Eukaryota; kingdom Viridiplantae; phylum Streptophyta; class Magnoliopsida; order Malvales; family Malvaceae; genus Hibiscus; species Hibiscus trionum. Next base: position 8,351,792 of record BSYR01000016.1, read on the forward strand.
GTTACTATATGGGAAATCCCCTGACTATGCTTTTCTACGAGTGTTTGGCTGCTAATGCTTTCCTTGCCTCCATCCTTATAATAAACACAAGCTAGAATTACGATCGTGCGCTGTTGTATTTCTTGGGTACTCTCCCAAGCATCACGACTATCAGTGTCTTAACATGAAAACAAGAAAGATTTTTGTATCTCGGCATGTTTGTTTCAATGAGATGATTTTTCCATTTGCTGAGAAATCTATTGATATTGCTGTGCAGGCTCCTGATGCTGTCATTCCTTCATTTCCGTTGTCCTATCACTCTGCTTTCTCTGCCTCAATTCCTGCAATGTCTCAAGCTCCACCTGCTGAGCGTCCAGGCTCTGTTGCATCGTTGCCAGCAGATACTTCGGCTATTGAACCATCTGCTGCGCGTCAAGAGGTGCCATCTTCATCGGTGGCTGTTGACCAGGAGGAACCTGTTCAATATGTTCCTGTTGCTGCTGACCAGGAGGAACCTATTCAACATGTTCCTGTTGTTGAGGAACATGAAGTACCTGGTCAAGTTGTGTCCAGTTCGTCGGATATCTTGCCTAGCAGTCAGCAAGCCCTAGTTATTTCAGAATCTCCTGCCTTCTTGCCTCCTTCCATTACTGTGCCTGCAGCCACAGTTGAGCATGATAATCAACATCACATGTGTACTCGAAGCAAAGGAGGTATATTCAAACCTAAGCTTTTTCATACTGCTCTTGTTGATGATGATGAGCACACATGTTTCGGTTTATGAAGCTATGACACACCCACGTTGGCTTGAGGCTGTGAACACTGAATATACTGCCTTAATTAATAATTCCACGTGGGAACTGGTACCCCCTCCTTCTAATAGAAAAATAATAGGGTGCAAGTGGTTATTTAAAGTGAAACGCAATGCCGATGGCTCAGTTAACAAATACAAAGCTAGGTTGGTAGCTAAAGGTTTCTCTCAAATCCATGGGTGTGATTTTACTGACACACATAGTCCTGTTATTCGGTTCTTTACTGTCAATATCTTGCTTTCGTTGGTTGTTCACAATAATTGGCAGATTCATCAACTGGATGTCAATAATACCTTCTTGAAAGGTGACCTTCAAGAAGATGTGTTCATGGAACAACCGCTGGGGTTTGAGCGTACTGGTCCAGAGGGTAGTGTACTTGTTTGTCGTCTTACCAAGGCTTTGTATGGCCTTAGACAGACCCCTTGTAACTGGTTCTTAAAGCTTAAGGAGTTTCTTGGTGACTTGGGGTTTACTAATTCCTCAGCTGATCACTCTTTATTTGTGTTTCGTTCAGAGTCTATTGTCATTTACGCTGGTGTATATGTTGACGATATTCTGATGACTGGCAATTTAAAAACACATATTGCCAGGTTCATCCATCAATTAGACACAACGATTTCTATTAAAGATTTAGGTCAAGTGGAGTTCTTTCTTGGTCTTGAGGCTAGTCGTACTTCTGCTGGTTTGTTTTTAGGTCAAGAAAAATATGTTTCTGAGTTTCTTGAGAAGGTTCATCTCAGCACATCGAAGCCTATCGACACTCTTATGGTCAGCAACCCTAAGTTGAGTAATGTTGGTGGTGACCCATTTTGTAATATCTCTCTGTATCGGAGTATTGTGGGCGGGTTGTAATATGTCTACCACACAAGGCCCGACATTGCCTTTGCGGTCAGTAAGATTGCTCAATATATGCAGTCACCAACTGAGTTGCACTAGACAGCGGTTAAGTGAATCTTGCGTTACTTGCGTGAGACGTTGGACTATGGTGTATTCTTTTCCTTCAAGCCAAATCTACCTTGCTCTTTTGTCTCATTTGCGGATGCTAATTGGGGGTGTGATGTTGACGATCGTCGGTCAGTTTCTGGGTACTGTGTTTTTCACGGTGCGCATTTAATATCTTGGAGTTCCAAGAAATAGCGAGTTGTGTCTCGGTCCACTGCCGAAACTGAATACCGCAGTTTGGCGGACACTGCAGCTGAGCTGATGTGGGTTATGACTATTTTACACCATATGGGGGTCTATGATCCTGTTGTTCCTCAGATATGGTGTGATAACACCAGTGCAGTGTTAATGGCTGCTAATCCCGTGTTGCACTCTAAGACGAAGCACGTGGATTTGGATCTCCACTTTGTACGTGAGAAGGTGATGGAGCACAAAGTTGAAGTCAACTACATACCAGCAGAACATCAGGTTGCTGATGTATTCACTAAGCCCCTATCCACTGAGAAGTTATGTTCGTTTTGCCGGTATTTGAGGGTTATTTCAAAGCAAGCTCTTTCAGATCAACAAGTTTAGAAAGGCAGGTGAATGTTAACCAATGTGAGAATGTTAACCAATGTGAGGAATTTGCTGTAATTTTGTAATTTGTGAAGAGTTTGTTGAAAGCTGTTGGTTTGTTGTAACAAATCTGCCCGTCTGTTCTAACTGATTGAGCCCAATAGTGACCTTTCGGTTAAGATCCAATTGGGCTATAATAAGATCCAATAGTGACTTTGATGCTCATGAGAAGCATGGGTCAAAATGTGAAATTCATCATCGAACATATTTGTGAAGGAGATGGAATAACTGTAGGAGTAAACTGGCATTTAGGTAACACCATATAGGATATATCGATCGCCTTTTTTCGAGCTTTTAACTCCCATCGCAACTTGCTTTAACAATAGGCTGAGGGATTATTTTCTGATATTACAGAATGGAAACAAATGCAGGTTCCCTTCACCAGAGGATGCAGCTTTTTCTTGTTTCAAACCTTATTTCGACTAACAAAGATGGCAACAAGCAACAACCGGTACTGGGATTGTGAATCATATGAAGAAAACAACAATTCAAGACTACAACTACAAGCACACAATTTTTTACGATTTTCTTGGGGTTACTCGGAAAAGTATGCAATTGCAAGAAGTTGTCAACAAAACAATTAACAAAGATTTTATATCATGAGAAATCCACAAGTTGGCCAAGTAAAAACTATGATTCATGCCACCCAAATGGGCTGGTTTGTTGTTACGTGAGGTGAGAAATCAGGGTTTTAAATCTCGATTGAAAAGGACATGTCATGGGGTTGAAAAGGAGTAATGGGTCAAATAGGCATGGACGGAATTATGTGGGGCTGGGGAGGGGCAATCGTCTCCCACCCCAAATTTTTTTTCACCTTTATTTCTTATATTTAATTTTTTAAAAAGATTAATTTATTTATGAATTTGGTCTCACTTTCAAACATTTATAATTTATCTCCCAACCTCAAATTCTAGCTCCATCCCAGCAAATAGGTACTAGGTAGGGTGCTCATAAAGAAAAAAACAGAAACTTTGAAATCATTAAAAAAAGTTCTAAATTCATTTCACAGCTTTATAACATTAAAAATATGAGTAACTTCCTTATAACAAAAGATAATACAGATGTCCCTGTTTCATCATTTCCATGAATGCAGGGTGCTTTCTTTGAACAAAACATCAAAAGAAAGTAAAAAAAATGAAAATTGAAAAAGGAGATATGGAATTGAACATGTTGGCAAATATAAGAAATGGTGGAGAAATCTAGTTGAGCTTAGGGCTGGCTTGCTTGAAAGCAACAGTGGGAGCAATTCTGCAACTCCTCCTCTGATGTTCCAATACAAGTTCACCTGCAAACCAATCTAATTTCTCCCAATTACTTTGCTCGCCGATCCTTTTACCTCCGAACAACACCGATTCGACGTTCTTCTGCTTCAGCATTTCCTCTGCTATGCCTATCAGCATCTTTACATTGCTGGGGCTGGGGTCTGTATCCACATTAGCCCCACACCTGCCTACACTGGACCCATTTGCCTGTTCATTCCAAATATTAACATATAGTTAAGAAACAATGGAGACTCCATGAATACACAAGTAAACTAATGAGAAGGCCCCAGAAATGTCCTTGAAGTTTCTTCTTCTTCAGATTTTAAAACAAATAATTAAGGCCCCATTTTTGCATTTCAACACTTGTAGTAGGTTTATTAAAATGGGACCTAACCTAACTTGTACAATCATATAGAGGTAGTAGATGGATATGGAGCAACATGCAAATAAATACACGAGTATTTGGTTTAATGGTAGGTGCATGTATTTTCCGCTAAAAGACAGACTCAATTCTCTTCTAAATTCAAAAAAAAAGTTTATCTACAAAATAAGTGCTCAAATTATATCTCATTTTTTGTAATAGGTGCCTAAAATATTTTTTAATTAAAATAAGTGCCTAAAATTTTATTTTTAGCTAAAATAAATTCTTAAAGTATTAAACAGCAGAGAAAAAGTAATACCATAATTAGCCTAGAAATAAAAGCTAAGCTATTATAAAAGGCATGTTTAAACCATACACCTAATATATACAAGAATAATGAATGACATTTTATTTTATTTGTTTTTGCTCTACTCAAGGATGTCCCACACCCTTTACCTAAATAAACAAGGCAAGATATCCCCCACCGCATCAAATGGAAGTTGTTTTTAAAACTCCTAAAAACATTCCCATGAAACCATTGAATTATGTGAATAATTCTTTTGACCAAAGGAATCAAAGAACTGACAATTTTGACCGAATGAAGTTGAAGCAAGCACCATGAATTGTTTTTTTAAATGTTGGTATGATTACAAGGTAGTATCTTTTCAATTTTTTTAGCCCTTTAACACGCATAGTGCTCAAAACCGAATTATTTGAATGAAATGCATCATCCTTCACCACTGGAACCACTTCACAAAGTCGAATTAATCTTATTTTTAAAAGTTCACCAAAGTAAAGCAAAAAAAAAAAAAAACTCCCCCCCCCCCCAATGGAAGAGTGACCATGTGCCACCCAAAACTACCATGCACTTTAACCTAGAGAGGTGGTGAAATACTAAAATAAGACACCCTTAGGATGAGGCTAAAATGAAGTAGATTTACACAAATTCTTACTAAATTGATAAGGAATTGTGCAGTTACATAAATCCTAACAATCTACACAAATTCTTAGGTTATAATATAAGAATTTGTGTAGTTACACAAATTCTTAAAAAAATAATAAAAATTTATATAATTATACAAATTTCATATGTATTTTAGTTTCATCCTAAACTGCCCCACCCTAGAATGACCTAGAGAGGTGAGACCTCCCATAATCCCATTTTTACCTTGGGCCAAAACTAGGCATAGATGTTGATGCAAGTGCTTCATGCCCTCAACAAAAAAGGCAAAACTAGTGAAATTCCCAAATCATGAATGGCCCCATTGTCTCTTATTCGACAATTTCAATGTGCAAAAGACAAAACCCTTAACTGCCCCCAGGCTGTCTTTCATTGTCCCTTGTGCATTGTGCCAATGACCAAAAAACCAGAACTTGTTCAAAACAATACCAAATGATTCGATTGTTTGCATTCTATCATCAAAATCATATGCCATCTTTAACATAACAAAACATCAAACATGTTGAGTGCATACCTGAATTCTCACGTAATTACTGCTCCTGCATTGTTGAAACGCCATCGCCACAGCTTGATCCACCGAGTCGGCGGAACCGTCGCCGGATATCCGAGCCATCGGTTTAGCCCAATCCTTGAGCCTCCAATTCTTGACTTGCTCATATTCATAACTAGCCTCAAGCAGCTGACCGGTCCCCAAGGAAAGCACCAGCAAATCCTCAACCCCTCTAACGAAAGGAAACTCTTGTTTATTATGCAACACATGCGTAATTGCTGCCACGGTCGGGTTGCTCATTGCCAACCCACCGTCCACTGCCAGGCACTTGGTTTGACCGTCAACCGATTGCATTAAGACCGGTTCAGATAAACCCGGCTCAGCAGACGTTGCACGGCAAACCTCCCACAAAGGGAAATCATAACTATCCGTCTCCAATGCATCCGCCCTAGAAAACAAAAACGGCGCCGTACTGGAAAGATCATAACACGGAATCAAAACCGGCTTTAGAGTATCTTTCAACGTCAATCTCCTTCCATCCGTCGTGAAAACCTCCTTCATCACCTTATCCAAACCGTTCGAACTCGAACCAGTCGAACCGTTTTTCAAAATCTTCTTTATAATACCGCCGTTTTTACCCGAACCGGGTCGGTATATCCTTTTCCCGTTATCAGCAAGGAACCGCCACGTCTCCTCGGCGGTGAAAATCGGTTGGTTGTTATCTCTGGTGGCGAAAAGCATGGCGGTGAAGATACCACCGACGTTAGAACCGGCTGCGACGTCGAAATAATCGGCGATTCGAGCATTTGGATCACCCGACTTGGATTTCAAGGCTTTTTCAAGATAGGCCAAAGCTTTCCCACTAAGAATTCCTCTCATGCCGCCGCTATCAATACTCAAAATACAGATTTTACCCCTCTGGTTCTTGATGACTGACAAAGAATTGTCGTCACCCGGCTGAACCATCGGCTCAACATTCGGTTCGGAAACCGGCGGAGAGATCGGTTTGGGAATCCATAACTTTTGATTGTCGTCGTACCCAAACAAAAATTTGCTTTCCAGAATCGAAAAGATTTCGTAACTCAACTTATCTGTGTCGATGCTCGGTTCTTGCATCTCCGATGAAGTATTCGAGGACAGTATCAAACACTAATAACCCAAAAAAAATTAAAAAATGAAAGGAAAACTAAGAAAAATCTATCTTTTTAGGAAGCAAAACTTCTTTGCAGACTCCAATCTCTGGGTTTTTCCCCCTTTTTAACTAAGCAGCAACTATTGTTTTTAGACAATCCACCGCATGGAAAATTCTCTGCGAAATGGAAAACTTTGAGTTTAGCTTCAAAACAACAGTGATAAATAACATAAATGAAGATTTTTCCAAAGTAAGTATCACCTTATTTGACAAGAATGTTCAACCTGCATTTATCAGCTTCTGGAATGGAAAATCACTCTTTATTTCTCAATCACTATCATCATTAAAAAATTGAAATCCTTCTTCAAATTCACGCCTTTAACCTTCATATTCGCAAATTTATCATCTATTTATCTATCTATCTTTAAATTCATCTTTTTGTTTCCCGGTTAATTAATCATCAAAGAGAAACAATATCCCGGAGAAAACCCAAGAAAAAAAACCCAGAAACGGGAAAAGAAGAAGGCAAAGGCAAGAACCAGAACAAAAAGAAACAGCAGTTTGCTTAATTTAGCATTCTAAATAAAAACCCATAAAGGAAAATCCATTTCCTTTTTCTTCTTTATTTTCTCCATAGAACCGCATTTAGCGTTTTTGAAATCGCCAATGGAATCCGACGGTTGCAACAGTTGGTTAGCTTTTTATCGACGGCCAATATTGTTTCACTACTATTGGTCCGTGATTAACGTTCAAACTAAGTAAAAAAGTAAAGAAAGCTTTTTTATTGTTATTTTTAATCTCCCGCGCTTGTCGTTAACTGCGTGGGGCCAAGACGCCAGCACCCTTGGCCAAAGCCCAAAGGGTGGAGGAGCACCACTTATTATGGCCGAAATATATTTATTTTTGGACAAATTTGCCCTTTGGGTCAAAAAGTAGGACGAAAATGTGGGGTTATTTTTGAAGTCTGAAAGCGTTTAGTTTTACTTTTACTTTTTTAATTTTTTAACTGCTGGTGAAAAATAGTGGATAAGATTACTAGCGGAGATAAATAGTCAATAAATTGACAAAAGCTGTAGTAAGTATTCCTTTCGTCTCATTTAAAATGTCTATTGTGGGCTTTTTACGTAGTTTTAAGAAAAAAAAATTGTGTAAGAAATATGATATAAATTAATTAAAAACATAATTTTAACCTTAAAAGTTAAAGTTTGTTTTGTTAGAAAACTAAAAACAAAGATAGAAAGGAAAATGCACCTTTTAAAAGTAGTTGATTTTTTCAACGAGACATTTTAAATAGGTAAATTTCAAAACAAAAAAAAAATATTTTAAATGAGACGTAAGGAATAGTAATTTTCTTCTTGGTCAAAAAAGAAATAGAAATTTTCTTACTGTTACCAAGTTGACCGTTTCATTGTAGTAGTAATTTAGTTGATACCCTACGACTTAAAAAAAACAGCTCTTCCTAACTAAAAAAGTAATATAATAAATTAAAAGATAAATATTTTATACATAGGCGGTGGAAACTGAAAGTTTCCACAAACGCCTTAGTTTTAGGGTATAAGGAGTTAATTTAGGATATAGGGTTTAGGGGTTTAGCTATAGGAGGTTAGAATTTAGGGATAAATGTTTCAATTTAAGGTTTAAGGTTATAATTTATGGTTTGTAGGTTAAAACCTAAATCCTCACCATATTACCCTAAAAACTAAACCCTAACCTATAAACCCTAAATTATAACCCTGAACCTTAAATTGAAACAAGTATCCTTAAATTCTAAACTCCTACACCTAAACCCTTAAACCCTATACCCTAAACTAACTCCCTATACCCTAAAACTAAGGCGCTTGTAGAAACTTCCAGTTTCCACCGCCAGTGTATAGGATATTAATTCTAAATTAAATATCTTTCTTTAATTAATCAAAATGAATTGACAAGTCTCTAATCACATTTTAAATGTTTGTTTATAGATAATGACTGAATAAATGGTAACCATGCACCAATACACAAAACAAAACAAAAAATCAGAATTTAATTATGATTTATCAACTATCTATTAAGTTAAGATATTTTCATTTGATGATATTATTATTTTTAAATGATCTCGTATCATCTAGCATCACATATATATATATATATATATATATATATATATATGATTAGAAAACGATATAATTTTATTGAGCATAAATCATACACATCGAATACTATCATAAGCTTCATTAAAACCCCCCCCAATTCTAATTTGGAGGAAAAAAGTACACTATGATAGTATGTTAGAGCAAGGACCAACTCTAAGAGCATGAAGAAACTCCTAAGCCAAACGGCTAACAGTCGAAAATGTAAAACCATGAAAATACACTAATCGACACTAAAGCCACGTTTAATAAGCAATTCACACCTCACAGTTTCAGCCCTTACGAATGCCATCAGAATTACAACACCGCAACAACGAAAGATCACCGATATATTTATTTATTTGTTTGTTCAACTAATACTCAAATAATTAGATGAAGTGTGAGTCGAGATATATGAGATTATTGGTTGGAATGTGATATTTCATTATTAGATTACCTTAATTTAAAAATATTATAGAGTTGGTAATGTATTCACTAACAATGACAAATTTAATAATTAACGATAATTTTAAAGTAAAGTTCATAAATAATCACAAAACTTTGATTAATTATTTAATTTGGAATGTAATATTTTATTATTAAATTATCATGATTTAAAAATATCACAGAGTTGGTAATGTAATCACTAACAATGTATTTTTTTTAATAATAAACATTAATTTTAGGGTAAAGTTCATAAATGGCCACTAAGCTTTGATCAATTATTCAATTTGGTAATCAAACTTTCAATTGCTTTAATGTTACTATTAAACTTTTAATTTTGCTCCAATTTGGTCATTGACCAGTTAACGACAGTTAAAAGGGTGACATGGTAGTTAAAATATTTTTGTATAATAACACATTTAGTCCTCCACTTCTACTCATTCAAATAATTTAGTTCTAATTCAAAAGAAATAATAAATTTAACTCTCATTATTTACAGATTATTTTAGAGATATGTTGGTGGAAAAAGGACAGTTGCTCATACTCTCACCATTTAGCCTGAGGTCGGAGGTGCTGCTTGTGTTCATGCACAACGTGAGGCTTGCAATGCGACTGATGTGATCGCAGTTACATTTACGTCGTGGTCTATTCTATTATTTTCATTAGTTGATTTGGTTCTACCCATTCTGAATGAGCATGTTCATGCATTGGGTATTCCTGTGGAAATTCTAAATATTGGTGCTATCGTCACGAGTTTATTATTTGAGACAATAATGGTGAATCGATTATATAGAATATGACCTTTGAAAATACAAGAGTTTGTATTTTCAATAGATTTTATGGATTTACCATTTTATGGTTTCGATGTCATTTTAGGAGTAGACAACCCCATAGGATGAGTATTCAATTAAAAAATCTGAGTTTGTTCGAAAGACTCGTTAGTTTAATCGATCAATCGTCTATGTTTTCAAGGATTCGTTCGTCCAGCGATTGTGAATTTCAAAAATTCGTTAGTCGAGCAATCACTTGTTAATTGTGTATCATAAGGACTCGTAAGTCTAGATCTTTGCTTCTATATGCGTTAATTATGGTTTCTCCTTTGTACATTGGATTATTGTCAAGTTTCTTGACTTTGTGACTTTTGTTTTTATTCTTTTTGTAAGAAAAAAATTGCTGATAAAAAAAAAAACAGATGAAATCTAATAATGAAAACTATGTGAACCAAAACCAAACAGAAATAATAAATACATAATTATTCGTATCCGAAGCCGTATCGGAACAAAAATACCCAATGTCGGAATCTAAAATATCGAGTAACCTCTCCTATCCGATTTTTATCTATCTATTTCCCATCCATAACAAAAATTTAACTGAGATTATATACAGTTGTCTTGTTTCTAAAATAAAACTATCTTGTGTATTTCTGAGTTCTTGTTGTTTTGTCCTTTGAATCTTCAATAAACACCTTGTTTCCCAGACATTTTAGCAATCTAAGCATGTTCCTGTAAGAATTGGATTTTCATGTTAGCTGTAACGTAGGTTAAACTATGCATCTGATGATCTCAACATGTACTCGTCCATTTGATCTCAACATGTATCTTTCCGTTCTTTGAATTCAAGAGATGGTATTTTTTGTTGATTCGACCGTTATGGACCACATCCGTGAGATTGATGTCCAATTTTCCCAAACATTCCTACAAGACATCATCATTGTGAATGAGAAAACCGATGTAAACCATGGATTCGATTAGGTTTTAATAAATTTAGGGCTAATTTACCCAAATATGGTTATCCAATTTATTTCTTAAAGTATGGTTGTTCATTGTAGTAGATTAGAAGTTGGGTTGTGTTCAATCCGTCTTTGAACAGTTTTTTTCTCATGTTAATATTAAACTACTAAAGTCTTACTGCTTGTAATCCATCTTTGAACAGTAAAAGTAATGAACATTGTTCAAAGTCGAACTGTCCTTGATCTGTCTTCAAGCTAAATCACTGGCTTTTTAGTGTATTCTTTAGATAAACATTGTTTAAAGTTAGATTGTGTTCCTTCCGACTTCTGATTGCTACAATGAAATAAAGTGGGGAGCCATAGTTTGAGAAAAAATTGAGCAACCATATTTGAGTAAATTATCCCTGAAATGAATCCTATTAAATTGTTTTTACTTAATTTATGTATATTTAAATTAGTGATGCTATATAAAACATTAAAAATATAAAAAAAACGATGAATCAAGTCAAACCAAACTAGAAAAGTTTTGGTTCGCTTTTAATTTGATTTTTTGAAATAAATATATTGTGTGTTAATTATAATGAGTAATTATATCATGCACGGGCGGTGGAAACAATTTGTTTTTACAAACGTTTAAATTTTAAGGGTTAAAGATTTGAGGTTTATGGTTTAGGGGTTTAAGTTTATGTGCTTATAATTTAAGGGTTATAGTTTAAAATTAGAAGTTAGGGTTATAGAAACATAAATCTCTAACATATTACCCTAAAACCTAAACCCCAACCTCTAAACCACAGGCTCTAAATTTTAAAACCCTAAACATAAACTCCTAAATTAGATCCTAAACTCCTAAAATTAGGGCGCTTATGGAAACAAAATGTTTCCTCCGCCAGTGAGATATTTTTTCAAATATAATATATTTTTTTGTAAAACCAATTCGAACCGAAGTATTATTACCCGAATTCGGCGTGTACCTTGGAATGGAAACCAATGCCTTTTCGCCTGCTGTTAACTTGGATACGAATCATGTCATTTAAAGGAGGCTCCTCTAGCATAAATTGGAATTCTTCGTTCCATAGCGGATTGCGTGTTTTTTTGAGCTTCTGAAAACACCATTATACAACTTAGAAATGTAGCAAATTATTGAATCATAACTTTATGTACTCACTAGTGCAATATAAAAGCAGTTGATTTTGATTCTTCATTTTCCTGAATGTATGACTTTAACACATATTGAACATGAATAAGAAGAATAAAATACCTTGGTCTTCTTCTTTTCTCCTCTGAATCGGACCACGGCGTAGGGGTTATTGTGGCGTACACCGTCGACATCCTCTGCGCCTTGAACGATAACCGAAAGCAAACCAGCACCACTTAAAACCTCAGCTTCAGACAGTCTCTCAAAACTGCTTTCCTTACTCCCAAGACCACCGGGAGGACTGTCGAGTTTAATGTTTTCTTCTCGGAATGGCGCATACATCAGCTCGATCACAATATTCCCTCGTTGCTTCTTATCAGTGGGATCGCCAATGAATGTGTGCTTCAGCAAATCGAGCTTAAATTCCTTGCTCTCATTGGCTATTAGAAGTTTCAAAGGCACGAATTGCATTCCAAGCCTGTCATGGCCACCCACCTGCAATACTTATATGTTTGATTTCATTCATATCAAGTCAAGCTCGAATTCGATTTGAATAAAAATAAAACCTTGTCCCAATCGAAGACTTCCAACTGAAGAACTTGTGAACTCGGGTCCTTTACTATGAGCTTGAACTTCTCATTCCAAACGGGATTCAAATTTCTCTTCTTGATTGTTGTTTTCTTGGCAGGGAATTTCTCTCCACTTAGACTTAATTTGACATAAGGATCAGATGTTCCAAGGAAGTCCATCTTTAAGAGCTTGTGTGCTCGAACAACCTTAACGTGTAGTATTCCGACCGGCTTATTTATAGCCACTCTATTAGAACATCAAAAATATAAACTTTAGTAATAACTTCAATCTTTTTAAATCTACAATACAGAGAAAACTCTAAAAAAAACAGCCACTCTAGAATTATTATCGAATAAGTGTGTAATTGATTATCATTGGGAGAGAAAAATGTTGTAGCCCTAAAATCTCGAATGCATATCTTCTAGTGCAAAAATTATGGAAGCTTTCTGGCTAAAATCTAAGTTAATACTTTTGTGCAAAGAATTCGAGACTTACAAGAATTTGATGAAAAGTTAAAGTTCATTCGAGATTAGATTTGAACTGATACTAATTGCAAATTCTCTATGGAACTTAGACGATTGCTTATGCTTCTGAACCAGACTTTGTGTTCATGGCCTACTGAATTAAAAGTCATAACTGAGTTCGTTTCAATGTGATTGAGCTACCCATTAGTAAAGTTGAGCACCAAATTCACTCGGGGCTACTCTAGGCTATCAAGCTTCCTCGTCGGAAGTGGGAACTGTTAATTTGCTTGAAATTTCAAAGCCAAAGTCAATTAGGCAGGGAGTTGGCACTGTAAATCAATGCCAAAGTCAATTTTACAGTGCAGTGCATTTATGCATCGAAAGTGGGGTTGAAAATGTGGCATGGGAAAGTTATTTTTTATCCTTAAACTTTAGGCTATTTATAGGTTTAGTCCATGGAGATCAACTATAAATAGGCCTAATATTTGCCATTTGAAACCATCCCAACATCCATACCATCTCTTCCATTTGTTTCTTTCTCCCATTTGTAATATTTGGGAATTCTTAGGAATTCTATTTGTTTGTACCATTTTGGTATTAGTGAAGTTATCATCCGGTGGTGGTGCCCAAGGAGTAGACGACATTTTCGTCGAACCTCGTAAATTTGGTGTGTTCTCTCCATTATTTATTTCACTTGCTTATTATTGGGTTTCAATATTCAATAGTTGACGGGTTTGTCCGATGTGCAAATTTCGGTAGTTTCTATCTCGACATTTCAGCTCAGATTTGAAGCTACGCTCGTGCGGGAAATAACCCGATTTCCCCAACAATTGGCATCAGAGCTTCAGTGAAGGCTATCTCGGTCGCTCGGTTGCTGCAAAGAAGTGTGGTGTTGTGACAGTGCATGTCTAGGAAAGTTCTGGCTAGGAAAGACTTGGTATTTAAGCGATTCGTGTGATCCACCTCTCTTTCTTGGGAACTTACCTGGTGCAGTGTTTTAATATCCAGTTCGTGCTGTTGAATATTATTCGTTGCCATGGCAAAAGACGGGTCAGATGGGGCATCAAGCTCTTCCCCTATACCGGTGAGGAGGATAATGTCAAATGCAAACTTCTCGGTAGAGTTGCTCGATAGATCCGGTCACTTCGGCATGTGGCAAGGTGAGGTGCTAGACTCTTTATTTCAACAAGGTCTAGACATTGCCATTGAGGAAGAAAAATCTGTAGATATGGTGGAGAAAGATTGGAGAACAATCAACCGTATGGCGTGCAGTACGATTCGATCTTGTCTTTCCAGGGAGCAGAAGTATGCCTACAAGAACGAAACTTCTGCAAGCAAATTGTGGAACGCGTTGGAGGAAAAATTCCTAAAGAAAAGCTCTCAGAATCGTCTTCATATGAAGAAAATATTGTTCAGATTTGATTATCCGCCAGGCACCAGTATGAATGAACACATCACTGTCTTCAATGAGTTAGTGGCAGATCTGTTGGGCATGGATGAAACTTTCAAAGATGAAGATTTGGCTCTAATGTTGTTGCCATCCCTTCCAGATGAATTTGAGCACCTTGAAACAACGTTACTTCATGGAAAGGATGAGGTGACCCTTAAAGAAGTAATTGCTGCTCTGTATAGTTACGAGCTCAAAAAGAAAACCAAGATGGAGAGCAAGTACAATGCAGCGGAGGCCATGGTGGTAAGAAGTCGCTCGAAAAGCCAAAAGCCAAAAATAAGAGGGAGATCAAAGTCGAAGTCCAGAATTGGGAAAGATGAATGTGCCTTTTGTCATGAGAAAGGTCATTGGAAGAAAGATTGCCCGAAGCTGAAGAAGAAAGGAAAAGCTGCTCCAGATGCATGTGTTGCAGAGCATGATACTAGTGACTCTGAAATATCACTGGTTGCTTCATCATCATCATTTCGTTCAGACGAGTGGATATTGGATTCGGGTTGTACCTATCATATGTTCCCTAATCGGGAGTGGTTCTTCGATTTAGTAGAACTAAATGGAGGAGTTGTTTATATGGGCAATGATAACGCCTGTAAAACGATTGGGATAAGTTCAATCCGATTGAAGAATCAAGATGGATCAACCAGAGTTTTGACTGATGTCCGATACGTGCCTAGTTTGAAGAAAAATCTCATCTCATTGGGAGCTTTGGAATCTAAAGGCTCGATTGTCACTATGAGAGATGAAATTTTGAAAGTCACATCGGGCGCACTCGTGATAATGAAGGGCATCAGGAAAAATAACTTGTATTACTACCAAGGTAGTATAGTTATTGGAGCAGTAGCAGCAGCTTCCGGTGGAGACAAACTGGATTCTACTCAGTTGTGGCACATCCAGTGAGAAATCCTTACAAATTTTGGCAAAGCAAGGATTGTTGAAAGGTGCAAAGGCTTGCAAGTTAAATTTTTGTGAGCATTGTGTTCTGAGAAAGCAGAAGAGAGTGAAATTCGGCACCGCTATCCATAATACAAAAGGTATTTTGGATTATGTTCACTCAGATATGTGGGGTCCTTCCAAAAGAACGTCGTTGAGAGGAAAACACTATTTTGTAACTTTTGTTGATGATTTTTCCAGAAGAGTTTGGGTGTATACAATGAAGTCTAAAGATGAAGTGCTCAAAGTTTTCTTGAAGTGGAAAAATATGATTGAGAACAAAACTGGCAAGAAGATCAAACGGCTTAGGACGGACAATGAAGGGGAATATAGAAGTGATCCGCTCTTTGACGTTTGCCAGGAGAATGGTATTGTTCGACACTTCACTGTTCGAACACTACTTGAGAAAGTTCGATGTATGTTTTCCAATGTTGGGTTGGGCAAACCATTTTGGGCCGAGGCAATGACATATTCTGGCCATCTCATCAATCGTTTACCGTCATCTGCGATTGGAGGAAAAACACCGTTGGAGGTATGGTCTGGAGTACCCGCTACAGATTATGATTCCTTACATGTATTTGGATCCACTGCGTATTATCATGTGAAGGAGTCAAAACTTGATCCTAGAGCAAATAAGGCTCTCTTTATGGGAATCACCCATGGAGTGAAGGGGTTTCGTCTTTGGTGCTTAGACACAAAGAAGATAATTTGTAGCAGAGATGTTACCTTTGATGAATCTGTCATGTTGAAGAAGGTAACAAATGGAGATATTCAGACAAGTAGTACTCCACAACAGGTGGAGTATACTCCAAACCAGGTGGAGTTTCAAAAGATAGTGATTAGTCCAGCAATTGATGTTACTGATTCTCCAACTCCAATGGAGGAATCAAAAGATGGAGAGGTTCAAACCCAAGAACCATTGGAGACACCAGAACCACTTGCAGTTACAAGGCCAATGAGAGAAATTCGTAGACCTGCTCGATTTACAGATACAGTGGCCTATGCCCTTCCAGTTGATGATGATGATATCCCTGCCACTTATCAAGAAACAATGCAAAGCTTAGAAAGTGACAAGTGGAAAAGTGCATGGATGAAGAAATGCAATCTCTCCAGAAGAACAACACTTGGGATTTGGCATATTTACCAGAAGGTAAAAGGGCAATTGGATGCAAGTGGGTATTTGCAAAGAAAGACGGATCTCCAAGTAAGAAAAATGTTCGATACAAGGCAAGGTTTGTAGCTAAAGGCTACGCTCAGAAGGAGGGAATCGACTACAATGAAGTATTTTCCCCTGTTGTGAAGCATTCCTCCATAAGAATATTGTTGGCCTTGGTAGCACAGTTGAATTTGGAGCTAGCTCAACTCGATGTAAAGACGGCTTTCTTGCACGGTGATTTGGAAGAGGAGATCTATATGACTCAGCCAGAAGGATATGTGGATGCTGGTGGTAAGAAATGAGTTTGTAAGCTGAACAAATCGCTATATGGATTGAAGCAATCTCCGAGGCAGTGGTACAAGCGATTTGATAGCTTTATGAGGAGGCAGAAGTACACAAAAAGCAAATACGACCATTGCGTGTATTTGCGGATGCTACAAGATGGAGCTTTCATTTATCTCCTCTTGTATGTTGATGATATGTTGATCACTTCAAAGAGTCAACAAGAGATAGACAAATTAAAGGCTCAGTTGAATCAAGAATTCGAGATGAAAGATCTAGGTGAGGCCAAGAAGATTCTCGGCATGGAGATAAGTAGAGATAGACAGAAAGGCAAGCTTTGTTTGACTCAGAAGCAATATCTGAAAAAGGTATTACAATGTTTTGGCATGAATGAAAGCACAAAACATGTAAGTATCCCACTTGCTTCTCATTTGAAACTCAGTTCTCAATTATCTCCTAAAACTGATGAAGAGCGAGAATACATGGAAAAAATTCCATATGCTAATGCAGTAGGGAGCTTGATGTATGCGATGGTGTGTACGCGGCCTGACATTTCACAAGCAGTTGGAGTTGTGAGCAGGTACATGCATGATCCTGGAAAAGGACATTGACAAGCTGTGAAATGGATTCTACTGTATCTCCAACAAACCGTAGATGTTGGTTTAGTGTTTGAGCAAGATGAAAAACTTGGTCAGTTTGTGGTTGGATATGTTGATTCCGACTATGCTGGTGATTTGGATAAGCGTCGGTCTACTATTGGGTATTTGTTTACTCTAGCAAAAGCCCCAGTGAGTTGGAGGTCTACTTTACAGTCAACGGTGACTTTGTCAACTATAGAGGCAGAGTACATGGTGGTTGCAGAGGTTGTTAAGGAGGCGATTTGGCTTAATGGATTGTTGGAAGACTTGGAAGTTGTTCAAAGTCATATTAGTCTTTATTGTGACAGTCAGAGTGCTATTCACTTAGCGAAAAATCAAGTCTACCATTCAAGAACTAAGCACATTGACGTGAGGTATCACTTTGTGTAGGAGATCTTTGAAAATCCTGCAGATATGTTGATCAAGGTGGTAACATCAATCAAGTTCAATCATTGTTTGAACTTGATTAACATCTTGCAAATTTGAGCACATTCGGGTGTATGGCACTTGTGAGCGCATTTGGAGGCACTACGAAAGATAACGTTTGGAGAGAAGAAAATTTGAAGAACGTGATGATATTTCAAGCCAAGGTGGAGATTTGTTAATTTGGCTTGAAATTTCAAAGCCAAAGTCAATTTGGCAGGGAGTTGGCACTGTAAATCAATGCCAAAGTCAATTTTACAGTGCAGTGCATTTATGCACCGAAAGTGGGGTTGAAAATGTAGCATGGGAAAATTATTTTTTAATCCTTAAACTTTAGGCTATTTATAGGTTTAGTCCATGGAGCTCAACTATAAATAGGCCCAACCTTTGCCATTTGAAACCATCCCAAAATCCATACCATCTTTTCCATTTGTTTCTTTCTCCCATTTGTAATATTTGGGAATTCTTAGGAATTCCATTAGTTTGTACCATTTTGGTATTAGTGAAGTTATCATCCGGTGGTGGTGCCCGAGGAGTAGACGACATTTTCGTCGAACCTCGTAAATTTGGTGTGTTCTCTCCATTATTTATTTCACTTGCTTATTATTGGGTTTTTCTATTGGGTTTCAATATTCAATAGTTAACGGGTTTGTCCGTTGTGCAAATTTCGGTAGTTTCTATCTCGACATTTCAGCTCAGATTTGAAGCTACGCTCGTGTGGAAAATAACCTGGTTTCCCCAACAGGAACAAGTCACTATAGACTTTGTAATTGGCTTATCTTTGATTTCGAGAAAGAATGATTCAATCTGCGTAATTTGTGTCTGATTAACCAAATCCACACAATTCATTCTAATTAGAACTGATTAGAGCCTTGAGAAGTTAGTTAAGCTTTATACTAGAGAGGTTGTTAGACTCTGCGATGTTTTTACCTCCATCATTCAAATGGAGTGTACAATAATAACTTTTATCAACTATCCAAAAATATCTTTGTTTGAGGCTTTGTATGGTCAGAGGTGTCGTGCACTGACAACTCTCGAATATATATTTTTATTCCTTTTTATCGGTACTTGACATATTAATGTCAAGGAAGTGATGCCTAACATATGTGCTATTGTATGCAGAAAGATTAAGAGTAAAGGAGTTGCATTTACTATAAAGAGTCTAGCACAAGTTGATCCTTGGAGAGCAAGGAACCACGCAGGACCACAAATATAGTGTGGACTTCGCGGGTGTACCTCTATAGCTAATATAAGAAACACATAGAGCATGGACGTGTCGGGATCACTTTGATGGTTGAGGCTGCAGGCTGCCCACTACATCAAGGAAAATCCTATGGAGGCAATACGAGACAATTTTTGAAGCCATAGACTACTTGTTGCATGAAAATAAAATGACTTGTCGAGACAGACCAGATGAGTGAGCTTACATTTGCTGCATTTCTATTGGCATGCATATTCTCCCTCTTCTGCCTATATAAAGAGGCTCCCAGCTTACAAAGAAATGAGGTCTATTTTGAGAGTTTTCTTAGAGAATTTTTTCAAAAAATTACACTTGCCAATGGAAACTTAAAGAGCTTAGAGGTCCTAGTGCCGTAGGACGCAACAAGGTGGCTGACCATCCCCTAGATCGACGAGTTGCAACAAAGGTCACCAAGAGTCTCGCTTGTTAGAGTTCATGTGCCCATAACTAGGATATGTTTCTTGAGTAGATCCTACGTGGTCAAAGAACTATGATATTTTTTGAACTATTATTTATTTTATCTTTATAGAACGTAACTAGATCCCATCCCATACATATATATATATATATATATATGTATGTACAACTCAACTAGTTTTACACTAATTCATGACCATTGGATGAGATTAAAAGTAGGACATGTGAAGATTATCACTTGGAAAAAAAATAAGGAGTTAATCTCATCCATCCATTTCACCCATCTAATGGACACTAATTAGTGTAAAACTAGTTGAGTTTTACATAGTGTAAGTGGATCCTAACTGTACATATATGCACATGTGTATGTCATAGAATATATTTAACGTTCCAATAGCAAAGAATGTAAAATGATGAAGCAACATGAGTAACGAAAGTTACCGCATAGCCTAAGTCATGTGACACAATGGAGCTTAGCTAGGGATGGCCGTACTGACACCTGAATGGTTGGTGTACCGACAAGCTAGATTAAGTGCCATAATGGAGCGCTAGCTTGAGTGCATTTATATGAAGTCTCGAATGAGAATCTCCCGACAGCTATGTCGTACCATAGTAAAATGATAAACAACCGAACAAGTGCTATGTTATGTTCAGAAATTAGTTTGATCACAATTCGTTGGTTGCAATCAGAAGTACCAAGGCCCATCTCTCAAGTTTCCTTTGAAAATCTTCTCTATAATTCTCATTTGCATTCTTGATCACTCATAATCTTATATTGAACACAAACGGCTTTAAAATTACCTCAATTTTTGTGGGATTCGACAACCCGACACACATCTTACGCGTGTCCACTTTATTACTTGTGTCGATAAAATATACTTGCACTTATATTATATCGGAAAATAAACACAATCGCAAAACGTACACCATGCACTACTCTTTTTTTTATCTGAACTCGGTGAAAATTGATCTCTTAGCCTAGAAATTATCACTAAAACCAAAAGAAAAAATCAATGTGATCAGGATTTTTTTAAACTACCTTAAATAGTTAGATTCAAAAAACAGGGGAGAATGTGTCTGTGAAAGACTCTTCGTGGTAAAATCGACTCAAGTTATGCTGGTTCGGTTAAGCCAATTTTATCAATTTAAGTCGACCGATATGTTTTTTATAGATTATGGCCGGTTCATTAAAAAAAACCTACTGAACCGACCATTTATATATTTCTCATATCTTCACTTTTTAAAGTTTTTGGGACTTTGTTATTGGAGCATGAGCTCAAGTATGAACTTGTGTTTAATTCTTTGATTTTGATGGTATCACGCTTTGAGGTATTAGGATGTATGATTGCATGATTAACGTGTATTATGTACATTTTTAAGAGGATCAAGCAAACTTAATGATTTTAAGATTAGTTTTTTTTTAACTAGATATATTTTTTACAAATACAATTTTAAAATGTAAAAAAGTATATTTGAGCAAGGGTTCTGACACAAAATGCGTGTGAACATTTTGTTGATATGTTCAATAAGAATCAAACAAAGCTCTTAAAATAGTTCACTAAATACAGTCAAGGCATTGCAAAAGGGTTATAATCTTGCCCCACAAGGGTTATTTTAAATTTATGATTCAAGGTATCTGTTAAAAAATACTCTTTTAATTTATGATTGTTTTATATATTTTAGTTAATATTTTTTAATAGTCTTAAGGTAATTATAAGATAATATCCATTTATACATATTTTTAATCCTATGACAATGCGCACACTTTGCAAACAAAACAATTTAAACTCAGGTCTTCTAAGATAAACATCATCCGCTTTTCCATTAGTACCACTTGTTGGATTCTAGTTAGCATTCTTTAGTTTTAACTATTTTTTATTTTATTTTTCTAATTTCATCTCATTTATAGTTGTGTGATAACTTAAGTGAGTTCATACTGGTAACTGGTTAAATATTTGAAGGTCTAGTTGAAGTTGGTGAGACCAAATATACCTTGTCTCGCCCATTTTCATCCTTACAGGCTGCATGAATGTATGCACATCCAAGTTCTAGAAAGTTCTATACAAAACAGTTTAGAAGGAACAAAAATATTATGTTCTTTCATTTATGTTCCTTTTTATGTCCAATATTAAAAAATTAAATTTTAAGTCTTAACCTTTAATTATAAATCCTAAACTCTACCTCTACACAATACACCCTACACCTTAATTCCCTAAACCCTAAACTCTAACCAGAGGCAGATTTAAGTGGAGTTTACTCGGGTCAATGGACCCCACTTAGTTCTAGAGAATCTTTCTAAAAATAGAAAAGTTTGAGGGTAGAGGGAGAAATTAAATATATTTGAACCCACTTGACCCTATTTAATTCGTTTATCTTTGATTTTTTTTAAACACACTTAAAACGAAATCTAGATCCGTCACTGACCTTAACTCTAACCCTAAACATTAACAATAAACTCTAAACCTAAATTTTTAGGATATAAACACGGATAGAAGCATGAAAAGGGGGCAGAAAATTTCTATTCGTTTAGAAGCTAATAACAAGTAACATCAACAATAACAACTTACGTTGAGGGATCAAGAATAGAAATATCCAATGATTGTGGCCACAGATAGAGGCTTGCGACTTGAATTTTAATTGTTCTCTGCAGGCAACTAGAGAAGTTAGTTGACATCTTTTAAGGCAAAACAAAAAAAAAACTAATTTAGTTTTAACCTTCAAAAAAGAAAATTTCTGACTTGATAAAAAGAAGTAATAAAAATCCTACTTCAACACTGAAATTACCGGTACAGCACCTGGACAAGATGATAAAGTCCGGGTACAGACATAACATCCCCTCCAAGAACATTCATTCCAAAGTCTATCTCAGGCTGCAAGAAGATAGTAAACATCGTCATCGCAATTCGCAAATAATGATTTTCATATTCGTGTGTAGGGTTTAAGATTTAAAAAGTTTCACTAACCCTTTTCAGCAGAGATACCATAATATTTGCGAAACACGGTAAGGTTGGAACTAGAGGTTTCAAAGTTAACCTTGGTGTCATTAATAGTTGTATATCTACAATCTGTGAAGAAGAAATGATCAAACTTTGCGAGATATGTTGTTTTTTTATGTCTCTAAACTAGTCCTACCTGAATTGTGATTCGAAAAGACAACAATTTCACCACCAAAATAATGTTTGGGTTGCCAGCCCATCTAATTGCTGGTTCAAGCACTAGTTCGTTCTCATTAGTTTCAATGATTTTAAGACCTGCAAATGGTGAAAATACAGTTAAATGATACAAAAACCAAGAAGAAATATAATCCTAAACTTGAAACTGATACTATAGTGTTACCCTTATTATTTAGGCAAAATGACAAAAGATGCCCCCAACGTTTGCATGTTTTGTCATTTGGCCCCCTATTCTTTTTTTTGGTCCAAAGATGCCCCCAACGTTTGCTTGTTTTGTCATTTGGCCCCCTATTCTTTCTTTTGGTCCAAATATGCCCCCAACGTTTCATTCATAGTCTAAATATGCCCCTACTGGATGTAAACTGTCAATCAACAGCTTATAAAAAATTTTTGACGTGGCATCAGCAGATCTTAATACGCGGCAAGTCCAGTCAGCATCAGCTGTTGAACGTCAGTTGACTGAGAGTTTCCATCTAACGGGGGCATATTTGGACCAAATTGAAACGTTGGGGGCATATTTGGACCAAATTGAAACGTTGGGGGCATATTTGGACTACGAATGAAACATTGGGGGTATATTTGGACCAAAAAAAAGAATAGGGGGCCAAATGACAAAACAAACAAACGTTGGGGGCATCTTTGGACCAAAAAAAAGAATAGGGGGCCAAATGACAAAACATGCAAACGTTGGGGGCATCTTTTGTCATTTTGCCTATTATTTATCATTTTTTGTAAACTATATTTGACAAATGTGTTTGTAAATATAATATAACATGTATATAAGAGAATAATATTCAACAAGTATACCATATTAACTCAAAACTTAATTTGTAATTAAGTTGAATTTTAGTATAATTCTAATAGTTGAAGATTATTTGGTAAGTATGTAGATAAGAAGTCTTATTGAATATTTTTATTAAAAAAAATCTTATTGAATAAAATTTATTGACAACCAAGTATTTGACTTTATCAATTATTAATGCCAAAATAAGCTGACACCAAACAAGGTCATTGATGGTTATCGTTATGATACCGTCTTTGGCGGTTCACTCTTTTTTATTTAAGTGGAGAGTCGTTGTAAACGGTTATCAGAATAAGTGAGAATCAACTAAAGGAAAAAGTTGATGATATAGTGCTAAGTGGAGAAGAGCATGTGTACCTATTGGTTGGTCATGCCTTCTACCGGTCCATTCTTGGGGTATTTAAGGAGGGAAGACAATGCCCTTTAAGGACAAATGTTGATATTGGTCAGGCAGATTGATTTTTATTGATGTGTCAGATTGACTGACAGATTAGTGTGTCAGACGATAAATTTGACTAGTGAGACAAATAGATGATGTAATCTTCGGATAATTCCTCGCATACGTTTGAGGGAAGCTCTGGTGTTGAAGATATACAAAGTATGTTTTCTGAACTCTAGAAAAATATGTTATCGAAGGTGAGATTATCGGAGAAGCATTATTGTGGAGGGATGAATGACGGAGAACTTGGGGTATAACATAAATATAGAAGAAAATTAATTTTGGAGAAGTATAATCCTTTTTGTGACCTTTGTTGTTACATATTTTTGTAGGGATGTTGTAGGAGGTTTTGGGGTATACCGACGTATGAGATACATGATAAAATAATGTATTTTTACTCTTTGTGATATCGAATTACAGTGCATTATTGTTTTTTCTATCCGTAGAGACGGACAAGATCAAATAATGTTAAATATCGTCTCTTAAACGTATCGTATTATATATTGATGTCGTATAGTTTACTTTTCCACTTACAAATTCTAACCTTCAACATAGATACTCATAACATTGAGTAAATTAAAAAAAATAACAGCAAAGAACTTACCATAAATTTCAGGAGGAAGTGTTCCAAGAGTTAACTTTTCATACCCAATGGCTTTTATCTGAAACATCCCAATATATTCTTCAAACATGGGTTCTGTCGTGCTTCTTATTGAAGCACAAGTTGCCTGCGTAATAGAGTGAAAACCCAGCTTCATAATCGAATAAATCAAAAATCCGAATACTATTTACTCATCAAACAACCTTTTCAAGGTATGGCCACAAATCAGCAATGAACTTGTTCAGCCAATCTACCTGCACCATTGCCAAAATAATCATAATTTTTAAGTACGTTACTCGAGATTAGAAGTTAATGTTGAGTGAACCCAACTAGTGTCTCAGTGGAAAAACGGATGATGTTCATCGAGACACGATTTGTTATATGCATTGTCAAAGGGTTAAGAATATGTATGAACAGATACTATCTCGTAATCAGAGCCGACTTAATATAGATTTCAAATACTTACTCTCTCATAATCAGGGCATTTTACCCATAAGGGAATATCATTAAGAAGATTCAGCAAATCAGTGTTATCTAGCTCATACAGGCTCCTTGCAATTGGTTCCTACATAAGGTAGTCCAAATATAAGCTTAAAGCCAGCGTAATCTAGCAACAAAATAACATCAACATGGAAAATCAAAACACTTCTCTAAAAGCAAGAAAATACATCTAAAGATGATCCATATTTATTTTCATAAAAGTATCAATTAATTTAACTATTATCTAAGAACCCTATTCAAATAATAATTCAAAACAACAAAGATTTAGGTTGAAGCAATGATACTTTTCTGGTATAGAATGTTGTATATAATTACAATACAATTTTCTTTAAGTCAAAACTACAGTAAATGTGCAAAAAAAAGAAGAAGAAACTATGGAGATGTAATTCTACTTTTCCAGAAATTAAAAAAGAAAAACCCATTTTTGTTAAGTCTTAGAAGAAACCAATAAATACCCAGATGAAATCTAAAACCTTAATATAAAATGCACTGAATCTTAGAAAAATTCTTATGCCAGAACCTGTAATGACAAAAGGATTATACAATACAAAAGCATTTTTACAATGACAATAAAAAACCTAACAAATACCCAAATGATATCAAAACAAGAAAAAAAAAACCCCAAATTGGAATCTAAATAAGAATGCTAAGTAAATAAAAATTGAAGCTGGTAGAAATTATTTGTTTACCTTTATAATTTTAGGTTTAGAGTAAATGAAGAAATAAAATCCAAGAAATAGTCCAAAAGGAACTCCAATTCCAAAGCCAATAATTCCCGTCAGAGTACTCAAAATTGTCATTTCCCCCCTTGTGAGTTGTGAGCTCTTTTTATTATTTTGCTTTTTACGATCAAGAAAACATGAAAAACAAAATTGGGATTGGATTTTTGAGACAAAAAGGGGAAAATAATTGTTTCAAAATGAGGGATTTGTTGCAATGTGTAGATAGAGTTTTAATTTCTTTGGTTTGAAATTCTGTTATATTCGGTTAAGAGCCATTGTTAGGTATGGAGGCATTTTTCTTGGGCCATGTTTAAAGGAAATTTGAAGCATTGGATTTGCAAATAATTTATTCATAATAAGAACCTCTTCTATTTCATGCACGAGGTCTAGAAGATTTTCGGGCCCTAAGCAAAAATTAAAACTGGATCGTTATACAACAAAAATATATTTTATTATGAATAAAAAATTATTTATTTTTTTCGGTGTCTTTATTTATGCCCTAATCGTAAAAAAAATAGGTTTAGAGCTTAGGGTTATTATTTAAGGTTAAGATTTAAGATTAGGGTTTAAGGTATTGGTGTAGAGTTTAAGATTTACAATTTAGGGCTAGGGCTTAGAATTTAATTATTTATTGTTGGGCATAGAAAGGGAAAATGATTTTTATTCATCTCATCACTTTACTCAATTAATTTAATATTTCTAACACATTATTTTCAGTATTAGATTTATTTATTTAGGGAAGAGAATTAATTTTTTTACCATTAGATTAATTTATTTATTTGATAAATTAAAAAATTAAAATTAATGTATATATATATAATTAAATTTTAGGGGTGCTCTAAGTGATCTCGCGAAGTGCTCCCATTATAGTCGGCCCTGATTTCATCAGATCCCAAAATATCATAATAAGAACTTTTTTATTCCATAAGATCCCAAAAATCATAACAAGAACTTTTTTATTTCATGATATCGCAAAAAATAAAAGTCAGGATGTCTCCTCATAAACTTCTCCAATAATTATTATAGGGATAAATTACATCCATGCCCCTAAAGTTTCTGTAAGTTTTCAATTTCATCACTAAAATTATCAATAAATCACAAAGTGATCACTCTTTCTTTGATTTCCATGAAATTTATGATATGACGCGTTAAGAAAAAGGATTAATATCCAATTTGATCCCTAAAGTATAGTTAAAACATCAATTTGGTGCTTAACAACAAAAATTACTTTT
Source organism: Hibiscus trionum (assembly GCA_030270665.1). Classification (NCBI taxonomy): domain Eukaryota; kingdom Viridiplantae; phylum Streptophyta; class Magnoliopsida; order Malvales; family Malvaceae; genus Hibiscus; species Hibiscus trionum. Next base: position 8,378,799 of record BSYR01000016.1, read on the forward strand.
TTAAAAAGAAATTATCTTCCTCAACTAACCCACCATATTTGCCCTTTAATGAATTCACTGGATCATGTAATCTAGTTGATTTGACTCTTTTGGGGAAGAAGTTTACTTGGTTTGGCCCAAACAATAAAAGAAGTAGGATCGACAAGTTTTTTTTTGGATGAATGTTGGAATTTTTGATTTAGGGATCTTGCCCAAACTTGCTTGAAAGTCGAAATGTTCTGATTCTAATCATGTCCCTATACTGTTAGCGGCTGTAGAAGTGAATTGGGGTTTGCACCCTTTTAAATTCTTCAACACATGGTTATCAAAGAAAGAATGTGAACCGATAAAAATAAAGTTTTGAAAGTTCAAGGATCGAAATAAAAATTAACTTTTTCATTTAACGTTTTACATCATGAAATTAACAGGGGTTAACGACTCAATGACCAACATAGAACGAACTGATAACGTAAGTGGCCAAAGCCAAATATTTTCAAAATTGGTGACCAAAACATAACAAACCAAAACTAAAAGGGACTACCGATGTAGTTTACCCTATTTTTATTTTTATGATTTCAGTACATATTTTAATGTTAAGGTTCATTTTGGATGAAAGAGAGATGCGAAATTTTAAGATATATACACATATTATAAATTTATATAAAAATAAATTATAGCTTTTTTATAGTTCAATATAATTTTAAGAACTCTATACCATATTTTTAATAGTCTTAAGTGATGACAATATTATATATATATTTATACTTTTTTTTTAATTTTTTGATACAAAACATACATCTTGCAGACAAAACTGCTCGAACCTAGGCCTTTTAAGATGAATACCATTTTTTTTTACTGGGAGCACTCATTGAGTTCTTTTAGAAATATAGTTAAAAATGTAAAAAATACTAAATTCAAATTTTGACTAAAATGTCAACGACCTCTAGAGCAAGTTAAAAGCTCTCAGTTGACACCTCCCTCCATGTTCTGGGTTCTAGACCCAGTAAGAGCAAATATCTCTAAATATTAATGTTTAAACACATTCAAATCTATGACCTTTAAAATATCACAACAGTGCTGAATTAAATAATCTTGGAGTAGAGACGACATTGTGAGGAAGAGAAGACGCAAATTTCCAACATGAACCATAAAGTAGACATATAGTATACACAAAAAAACTGATGAAAGAGAATCACCCTAAAATGTTACCCGAAGTCGTTTTTGTGTATCGGGTATGCATATCAATTTAATATAGGTATACATTAAGTTTCATCAAAAACTTAAGTCATTTTCATTCTCAAATCTGCAAAAACGTAGCAATAGAAAAGAAAAAAAAAAACAATGCTTAAAAATACCTGATAAACAATACAAGGCTAGAAACCTGTTTTTGAAAAAGTAATGAATACATATATTATTCAAACTAGAGGAGATTTCATTGATCATCAAAGTGTTTCGAAACACTTACAGTCAGAGATTGCAATTGAGAAGGTTTAGGACTAGTGGATTGAAAACATTTGTTGGCTCTGTGTTATTTACCGAGATCCCGTCATTTTAGTACTAAGTCTTTTTAAGGTAACGGTCTACTGGGGTGCAGATAAACCATCTAATGTTCATGTATTTGACAAGATTAATGCCTCGGTGGGTACTATGTTGCACCACCCAACTCACAAATTAGAAATGTTGAGATTTGGAGAAGCAAACTTGAGGAATTCATGATCCTTTTGCAATGCAGACATTCTCAGTTCATCTAAGGTTATCCAAGCTTCGATTCCTTGGCCATATTTGGTTTCAACAAGAACAGTGAGGTTTCTAAATTCAGGCCCAGCTTTTCCAAATAATGCAAAGGAACAAGGTTTCCCCCATCCGAAATCTATTTTCAGAAAATCAATATTGAGCCAGCTTGTGAAGGCGAAAATATCTGGTTTCTCAATGGAAAACAACAGTTCAAGCTGGTTCAAGTGCTCAGAAATGGCTTCAAACCCTTGTTCACCTTGGACGGATCTCAAGTACTCTTCATCGAAAACAGCAATGGATTGACTCATCAACTCAACTAAATCGCACAACTCGGTGTCGGTGTCGGCTGGATTCGAGAGTGCACTCGCCCACCAAAACACATTCCCAATGGAACCATCTAAAGTCTTAGGCTTCCCTCTTGGTCTCATGTTCACTGCTTGGACTACAATGGATGGTTTCAAGGTCGTTCCTTGTATCGACCTCGACGCCGCCATCGAACATTTCCAGATGAAACCAGAAACGGCTTCCGCCCGTGTTGGTTTCGTCACGGCTTCTCCTTTCGCCATATCCTTTAGAATCTCTATTGCTCCTGCGTTAAACACGAATTTCCTTGTGATATAATTAGCTTTCGTGAACCACAAGTTTTCCATCAAGGACAAGTAATTCTTGGGCATCAAGTTTCTGGGAGGAAAGATCAAGGACGCCTTAGATAAGCCAGGAAATTTTATTTCACGGCCAGATCCTTTGCAGATTTTACTCCAAACAAAGGATAAAATGAAGCCTGTGTTGGCATCAGTGATCTTATGAGAAGAGCACAAGCCTAAAGCTAGTCCCCCACATTCAAACATGGTGACTTGACAAAGCAAGAGAGGAACCTGGAGATTTGATTCCTTGGAGAAAGGCCGGCATGGGAGCAATTTGTTCAAGGACTCGAGTCGATGATGCTTGATAAACTCCGATAATCGACAACCAGTTCGAGCCGATAGAAACGGAACTCCGGCATCGAAATCATGGATGAACATGTTATTAGAAATTCTTCCAGAGAATGGATATAAGATGTTTAGGGTTTCTGAGAGAGATTTCTTCAGCTGAGGCAAAATATTGGTAGTGTTGTTGAGATTCGCATCAGTCGAGGAATAAAATGCTATTACTGGAATATAAGTAGTGGGAGTTAGCTGATCAAATACACACAATTTGAAAGGTTCTTTTTCATGAATTTCTGGGGAAGATGGTTTGATGATTTCTTTTGAAAGAATCTGAGCTTCAAACTTCATCATTTACTTTGTTTTTTTTTATAGAAAAACAATGTTTCGCAAAAAGTGTGTTTTCCCTCACCAATATGTTGCACTACCTATATAACAAGTCTTGTTTTGTTTTAAGTTGAATTATTATGGGTAAACTACGTAAATGATGCTTACCCTTTATTTTCCCAGTGGTAAAGAAGTAAAAATTTTATGCCCCTAACTATGTCTCTTTATATGCCCCTACTAAAAAACACCTAAAAAATAATTTTTAAGCCCTAACCTAATTTCTATATCCTAAACCTTAAACCCTAAAAAATACAACATGCCCTAATTTCTTACACCTTAACCCTAAGCCCCAACCTTAAACCCTAGACCCTAAACTTACTATTTTAAAATGGAGGCACCAATGGGGTCATAGTTAGGGGTAGACGATTTCCATCTGTGATAAAGGAGGGTGTAATTCATCTCGGGGACCCAGGTTCGAGCACCAGTTCTGTACAGTGTGTGTCTTATTAAAAAAAAGACTAAGAAAGTTGAACAGATGTTACCTTTGTATCACATCATCATATTAAAAAAACTACGTAAATGATCCCTCAACTATGATACAATTCTTTATTGAGTTTGCCGACTATTAAAAATTATAAATTGATCCCTGACTTAAAAAAAATAACGAATTGATCCGATGCCGTTAAAGATTTAACGGTTGATGACATGGCAGTTAACAAAAATTGTCATGATAACACATTTAGCCCTCAACTTTCATACTTTATTATAACTTGGTCTTAATTTTAAAAAAATAACCTTTAACATTTCAAAATTCTATTACAATGCTATTTTTTAGCAATTGTAATAAGGTCCAACGTAATATTTATTCTTTTTGTTAGCCCGGAATAATTCAGACACATTTTGCGAACATAACCGTTCGAACTAGAGTCACCTAAGAGATACAATACTTTCTTTTTTATTAGTACCATCCATTATGAAAAAAAATCTTTTTAAATAATAATAAATACTATTACAATGCTATTTTTTCGTTTTCATACTTTCAGATAATATTTACATAAAACATTTAAAATTTACCATTCGAGGATCGAACATGAAAATAATAAGTTTAAATTAGGCCCAAATTTATTGCGTGACAAACCCAATATAATGTATATTTATAGCATGCAAGTACATTCATTTAAACTCTTGTCGTTATCCACCCAAAAAAAAAAACCTCTTCAAGTAGTCACATGCTGCTGTTTAATATTTTGAGAACCATATGCAGAGACTTTTAATTCTTGTACTTGATTAATAGGAGTGCGTTGGTTATATTTATTTCTATATTTTTATTTTTTAGGGAATATACTTTTATAAAATAAGGTCATAAAATATTATATCAGATATAAATATCGACCAATATTTCTTAAAACTAAAAATAAATTATAACATGTCGCCACCTTTTTGGAGGTGACGTGCGACAAAAACCTTTTAAGAATGTTGCATGCCTTTGGTACAAGGCCGAAACTAAAAATTTATAAAGTTACTATAATAAAATTAAAATTTTTGAAGGGTTATAATAAGATTTTAAAATTATTAAAGGGATTATAGAACTAAATATACAATTTATGCATAATACTGAACTAATAATAGAATTTGACATAACTAATTTAACCTTGTTTAGGTATTTCAAATTTTTTCTAAAAAAAACATGGTTTTAATGAATAAATTAAAGAATGAAAACTAAAAACACAAATTGAGAAAAATAAAGGGAATAAAAAAATAGAACTTGATTGAATTGAATTGTACTCTGTTCAGTTATTGTGTTACCTACTTGCCAGTTAAGAGACTTGCATATTTAATTTTCTGCAAACTGTGTTCGTTGTTGAAATAACTAATGCTTATAAATATCAGTCCTACGCTTTACAGCTTTTTCTTGGGAATATTATAACCAAGAAATATGTTCCCTGCCACCAAGAACATTTGTATGATTTTATAATTAATATTTATTTTCAATCGAACAAAGTAATTTAAACTCGTGTCTTATAAGATGAATATCATCTATTTTTTCACTGTGACATTTGTTGGATTATTTAAAAAATATTTTTTTTGTATTATAAACTTATTTATATTTTATTAAACTTGTCATATTAACTATTTTTCACTGTTTTTTCATCATTTTAGTTGACCGTAACTTTTTTTATTCAATAATTTGTATCTTAATAAATTTTTAAATATTTTACCATTTAAGCCTTCGGCGTGAATTGAACAATATTTTATAGTACTAAAATTGTTAAAGCACAAATTTGCAGGTTGTAGTCACACTGTTTTTATCCGTCCCATTTTTATTTTTATTAATGTATTTTATTTATTTTTACATCTTATAAAAAGATTCTAATCACGTCAGATATGGAGAGATGGCAAGAGATTTTGTCCAATAAGTATGAAAAGTCAAACTACGTGCAACAAATTCTCATTGCGGACTTACGGCGAATTGTTGGTAGGATTCGAGCATTTTTAGATCAGGATGTCTTCTTACGAGCTGACCGTCTTTTAGTTACCTTTTCAACGCATAATAAAATGTCTCATCAGATGTCGGAAGTTAAAGATATGTTCGTTTTATTGAAGACGGCGCGTGCAGAAAACTGAATATGGGTCAGAATTTGATTTTATTAATTATTTGTAATTAAATTCAAACTTAGACATTTCCCTAATTATTTTAATTAATTTAAGATCATATTGAGTGTAAGGAAAGTGGTTTAGTGCCCAAATAAATGCATTATTCCCTTTCCAAGAATATTTAGTATTTTTTTCGATTAATGGGGGAAAAGCTTCTAACACATGTCTCGTTAAAAAACCTCCCTAAGACCTAGTGGAGGAAAAAGAGTGCATGTGATATAGCTACAAAAGATAACAAGAAGCCTTAACCATACGCAACCTACAAAGTCACGAGACAACAAAGCAAAAAGCACAACAAGCCTAACCTATACCGATCGGTTGCTGTTCCGCTCCATGAAGCAAGTCGGCCTCTAACAAACAATGCACAGCCGCCGGTGGAACCTCCCACAAACTAGCACCTATTGTATCTTCCCGCATGGCCTTTGCAAACCAATCCGCAACACGGTTTGATTCACGATTAACATACTCAAAAGACACCTCCCATTGACGTTGCACCAATTCAGCTATCGCCACCATCAAGACATTGGTCGTTCTCTCCTTAGATCCGTTGAGGACATAGCCTATCGCCTCCCGACTATCCGACTCAACCTTAATCCGTCGAAAGCCATACCGCCAACCATGCTTGAGACCCTCCAGGATAGCCCAAAGCTCAGCAAATAAGATAGAACAGCAACCAATTTTCCTACTAAAACCAAATAACCAAGCTCCTGTATCCGCACGGCAAACTCCCCTTATCGAAGCCGCGCCTGACAACAGATGCACAGCACTGTCAACGTTGATTTTTACCCACTGACAAGGCGGACAGCTCCATCGATTTTCCCTTGGCGTCACACGAGAGAGATGGCTATTAACCATAGGTAATCTAACATTCGCCGCAGCCACCTCTTCCATATAACACCTACTCGCAATCACCATGTCCTCACGTTCAATAAAATCCGGATCAAAAAGCTTCCGATTCCTACGAAGCTAAAGCTTCCAGCAAATGATAGGGAAAAGAATGTCCCAATGTGAATCAAAGCCCGCAAACACTCCATCCTTCCTAATATTGGCCTCGATCCAATCCTTCAACTGTAGAGTAAAGAAGCTGCTACGTCTAGTTTCATTAAACATTTGCCTCCAAACCCCTCGCGCAACAGTGCAGTCACGAAGGACATCTTCATTTCCATTTCCTCAAATGCAGCAGCGCGCATCCTCAGCCATATGTCGGCGCACTCGTTCCATGTTGGTAAGTAAACTGCCCCGTGCAGCAAGCCAAAGAAAAGTACGGACACGATAGGGTATCGAAAGCTGCCAAATTGTCTTCCACACGCCTGAAACATGCCCCACAACAGTACCTAGGATGCGGTAGTACGCAAATTTCACCGAGAAAACACGTCTCTTATCATCTCTCCAACCAAGCCGATCGGGTCCAAGATGATGCGATGGAGGGTATACGGCCAGAATGTGTTGGACTAAACTCTCCGGTAACACCTCACTAAGTGACGGAACATTCCACGTACCATCATTACGAACATAAGAAGCCACTGGACATGGAGCAGGTTGTCCATTCTGTTGGTAAAAAACAGCAAGAGGACCCGACTCGTCTAACCAAAAATCATACCAGAAATCAACTAAACAGCCGTCGCGGACAATCCACCCCATGCCGTCAATGACATTATCTCAAACACAGTTTATACCGGACCATAAACGGCTGCAATTCCGAGCAGCAATGCTCACGGGTAAAGCACCTTCCACCTTGTACTTCGCCCGCACCACTCTCACCAAGAATATTTAGTATTAATGTAAAAGATATCACGATTTTTAATATTTTTAGGGTTTTTAGAGTCTATAAATAGGCTTCATTCTTATATGATTTTCACAAAGCATTTTACAGAGAAAAAGATGTATCGAAATGACTGAATAAAAATTACTTCTCTTCAAAATTTTCGTGAACTTATTTGTTCAATATTTCATCTTTATTATCGCTTTGGATTAATAAAAATCTAAGGTGTTATGACGTGTAAAACCCCCTCCAACATTTTTGCACCCTAATTCATGTTTCTATTAATCTTTGTTGTTTTAGCTTTTTTGTTATTGCAATTATGTCATTGTTTATTTACTTATGCTTTTAATTTTCACATTCAATTCACGATTCATATTAATTCTTTCATTTAATTTATATATTCCTTAGATTCAATTTCATGTATGTTCCTTTTAATTTTGGCTGATGTATTGCTATTTGAATGAATGTTTTTTTTTGTTTTGTTTTGTTTCTATATAGCATTTGTATATGTATATATTATATGTGTTTTAATATTTAGGGTAATCTTCACCCGTGGTCACTTTTGTTTTGGGTTTGTTCTATTTTGGTCACCCGAATTCAAAAAAGACTATTATGGTCACTTACGTTCGAAACTGTTTCTGTTTTGGTCACTGGACCGTTAACCTCCGTTAATTAAAAATAATAATTTTTAATTTGACCCCTAAACTTTCAAAACTTCATTTTTCACCATCTTCCTCGTCATATCAGCTCCACTTACTGGAGTAAATCGATAGCAGTACGCCTGGATTAAATATCAGAGCAATGAAGTATGACCCAGTATCATCTGGTTCATTTATGAATTGACTTTGTTAAATGAAATTAACTTTGTTATTTAATTATTTATGAATTAACTAATGTTGCATTTACAATGTGCTGAGTATGGAGAAAAATAAACCCTGTATAAGCAGGCTATATTCTAGAGAAAAATGCTAATGATATCAGATATCACATTCAATAGATGGTTAATAGTTCTGCACTTCTGCTGTGTTAGAAGTCACTTTCTACATATGGTCAGGAGCATGGAAAAAATGCAATCCCTAGCTTAAATGCAACCCAAAGGTTAACCTTTGAAGTGTGTGTTTAAACTTGTCTTGATCCATGCTTGTTGTTTAGAGTCTAATCGGTGATGCCTTGCCCTTGATGAGTATCCACCAACTCTCTGTTTTGGCAGCTTTATAGAGACGAGAATGAGAAAAAATTAGCTAGGCAAGCATTTGACTGTGCTAGAGGTATAGATCCATCACTGGCATTACTATGGGTTGGCATGTCTGTTGATACCCATACTGGGTAAAGTTTTTACTATTTTCTATTAAACAAGATATTTAGAATTGATTTGTTGATTAATAGTCTTATCAATACTGAGTCATACTTGATTTTTTTAGGGATTCAACACCAGATGATGCTTTTGAGAGCTGTCTGATATTTAAGCCAGGCGTACTGCTATCGATTTATCCCAGTAAGTGGAGCTGAGATGATGGAGAAGATGGTGAAAAATAAAGTTTTGAAGGTTTGGGGGTCAAATTGGAAATTATTATTTTTAATTAACGGAGGTTAACGGTCCAGTGACCAAAACAGAAACAGTTTCGAACGTAAGTGACCATAATAGTCTTTTTTGAATTCGGGTGACCAAAATAGAATAAATTCAAAACAAAAGTGACCACTGGGGAGGATTACCCTAATATTTATGATAGTAATTGTAATGTGTTAATTGCATTTTTACCGTATAAATTGTTTTTTCCTCTTAATATATATATATATATATCAAGTGATTGTTTTCATTTAATGTGTATATGATATGTTGCCTATTCTTTCCATATATATAATTAATAATGTAGATTGATTTATTTATTTTACCAAATATTCATAATATTGTTTAATATATTATTTTATCATGGTATTTTTCATTAATGTCAAATCTTTTTTACTAATTGATATATTTTTTTCTTTATATACATATATGAGTATATAGTTTACCATATAAATATACATACCACAACTTAATATATTATATATGTATTTATGTATATATTTACGTTATATTTACTATGTAATGTTGTGTATAGTATGTATATTTACCATGTATAGTGTTTAATTAGATTTATTTCCTATTTCTTGTTTTTTTTAGATTTATGTTTAGAACTTTAGATCCAAAACCCGAATGGCTTAAGGTGTATGTGTTTCCTATTGTTGAGGTCGACATCAGTGTTCAAAATAATAGGACAATGATCCAAGAATGTTTGGGAAAGATGTGTTCGGGATGAGTTTGGGCCGGAAATTATTGAACCAGGCCGTGTTTACAGCCTCGCGATCTAGTCGTGAAATCTACGATGCAGGGATGGACTTAGAGGGGGCTGGGGATTTAAAATTTTATTATGTGTTTTCTATTGAAAATCTATTTTTGCCCCCTAAAATTGCATAAGTTCGACTCCTCTAAAATTTTATGAATTCGCCCTTTAACATAAAGTTTTACGTCCATCCCTACCAGCCAAGGTAAAGATTGATCACTACCTAGCTGTTTTATAAGGTCCCAAGAAGCACTACGTTCGCTTTCAACAGGTTGCCATAAAAATAAATGAAACGGAAACTATATAATTTCATGTTCATTCAATCCAAAATCACATCAATATAACCGTCTAAACAAAATATATGAAATCAATACTGTAGGATTTCATGAAAATTTGTTCAGTGCATCCAAAACAAAGTTGTAGAGAATTGTATTTAGGTTTTATTTGGTACGAAGAATGGAAATGGAGAAAGATGAAAAAATTGTTAATCAAATAGTATGAAGAATGAAAATGATAGATTTCGCGGACTAAAGGGCTATATTGGATGCATTTTTCAGCAAAAGGCGAAATTGATTTTTTGAGACGAATTCAGGGACAAAAATACCCCTTTAACCTAATTTTTTTTATTCTCTTTGTCAAAAAAAATCCATTCTCAATTTCATATATAAACTTTTTCACCATCACTTTGGTCATCAACAAAATCTGACATGGCATTAGTGGACCACTCAAATATTTACACGAGGCATGTTTAGAGTAAAAAATCTACATTTACTTAAGGGATAATAGCAGTATTAGTCCTCAATATTTCACTATCCTTTAAAATTATCCTTTTTAATAAATAATTAGTAAAAAATATAAATTAAGGTAAACTATTGAGATGATCACTTATGTTTAGTAAGTATATACTTAAGGTCACCAAATTCAAAAAACTAATATTTTGGTCACTTACGTTTTTATGAATTGATAGATATCGAAACCAATGAAATAAATTTTGTATGAATTGGAGACCAACAGTTTATAAGCATGAATTGAGATATATTAGAAATGAAGGGATTATCAATTAAGATAAAATCATTTACCATTATGAACCAGGAACAGGGGAACATGTCCGAAACCTTTACAGCAGGTGAACAACATGCTATAAGTGTCCTGGGAACCGGCAATCTTTTAAAAGAGTTGCTTTATTAACCATGTAGGGCAAGCTCTACAAAATTACGTGCGATTCGATCCCGCTTGCTCTGCTGAAAGATGAACATCTATGCGCCTGTGTATAAAAGGAAATAAAAAATAAAGAGAGCCTTGAGCTCCGAAAATTGCTTCCATTGATTTTAAGACACCTGAAACAAAGTTAACAGCAACATCTAAGTAATGTAGTACCGGTGAAAATCTTTCATCGGATTGATGAATAGAAAATAATACTTACTACTGATGCTTCCCATCATGGAACTGTGCGTTCTTCGAAGACTTGAAAGTTTCCAAAAATTCTTTAGCCTTCTGCATTTCTTCCTTCTGCCTTGACTTGTCCCAATTGTGCTCAGTAGCAAGTATTTCGACAATGCGTGGCAGGGCATGGCTAGCTGCATCGGTTTCAAGGAAAGCAAGGCGAGATCTCCTGGCAATGAAATCAACAGCAGATTCGCAGTACTCGTTTCGAGCACAATATGCAACCTCTGCCTCCAGATAAGGGTACCCATGAGCAAGCCTCTTACCCAAATTTTCATTCTACAATCAAAGGCAGATTTGAAATTGTTAGCCAACCAAGAAGAAATTGAAAATTCCATGTTCAGAGACATAACTTGCTATATTCAAAGATGTAATCATTTAAATAATCCCAAGTCTCTTGAACTTAAACTATGTCATAGAATTGGTTCTATCAAAGCTAATGAGGCTATTGCTCCTTTGATTGATTAGAAATAAAGTTATTATATCTATGTTGCTCATATTCTTCATTTTTTAAAGCTTTTGAGTCCGACAACTACGTCTTGACACATATGGATAAGAGTATGGGAATATGATGACCTTTAAAAAATCCTTTTTATACATAAAAACACTTGAGATTATTTTTATTATACTCATGTTAGAAACATACATATGCGAAACTCTTACCAACACTCAACCAACTTAGTCTTATATAACTACAAGGATAAGAATTAGTATACAAATTTGTTATGCACGGAAACTGAAGAATTAAAGAGTGTATCTCGTCAGGTAATGGTATAGAAATGCCTGAGACTATAATTTCTAGCTTATTTCCAGTAAATTTTTCCCTCTAAGAACAAATTAACATTGTATCAGAAAGAATATCCTTGAAAGCTATTCAATTCACTGTTTCTTAATACATTAGATTAAGGAGGTGTTGGTAGATAAATATTCACTAAAATCCCTAAATTAGTCAACACTCAAAGTGCAATGTGCAGTAGACAGATGCAGAATTACCTCGTCACTACAGCTATTAAGACCTATGATTATCGCCTAACGGTTATGATTATGAGAGCATAGCAAACCAACCTGAGCTATGGTGGCTACTCGTTCCGCTAAGGTGCCATATGCATGAGACAAATGCTTTGCAACAGCAGTGTCCATCACCCCAGGAACAACTTTACCACCATATGACTTCTTCATCCGTACATATTGCTGAGCAAGAACAGTAAAAAGCGAGGGTTCCCATCCATCTCCACCAATCAGATGCAGGTTGCTTGTTATACATTTATTGCTTGGGCTCAGTTTACCAGACTTGATAGCAGCATTAACTGCATCTTCTGCCATGCTGAAACTAGTTCTAGTAAGCACAACTCATGCCGGACAGAAGAGAGAGATGGAAACGGAGATCAATGGAACAAGGTACCATGCTCGAAAATCAAGGAATTCATAGTATGTCTATCATTATTAGATAGTTGGACTAAGCTCCAAATTTTCAATTGAGGTTATAAGTTCAAAATAGTGCAGCAAGATTAACTCGGCTCTTGTAACACAACTAATACTTGCAAGTTGCAATTATGTACAACCCGCAGAATATGTTTCTACTCCAAAAGAAGATTTAGCAAAACCAAAGTAAACATTACCTTCGATAAGTAGTCCACTTCCCACCAGTGATTGTTACCAAACCAGGATAATCCTCAGAAACAACATGGTCTCTAGAAATGCTTTCGGTGCTCTTTGCATTAGGATCAACAGCCAATGGACGGATACCGCTCCAGGCAGAAAGAACATCTGTACGTCGTACCTATTGTTTCCCACCATAATTTAATTAAAAAATTAGACCAAACGACTTACCAAAAAAGTGATTGAATTAAAAATAATGTAGAAAAACAAAGTTGAAGTACTAAACATTGATAAATCCATGGTATACCTTGACATTAAGGTAATCACAAATCGCATCAAGTATAAATTGAATTTCATCCTCATGTGGTTCTGGAAGTGGGGTGATGGAAGTACTAGAATCTGTAGTGCCAGCTATAGTTCTCCCCAACCATGGAAGCATGAAGACAACACGTCCATCCTTAGTTTTAGGTACAATCAAGCCCATTCCTTCTGGAGAATAGTAATCAGGGAGAACAACATGCACACCACTGCTAGGACATATCATAGGCAGTGCATCTTTGTTAGCCATTTTCCTTAAAGAGTCACAAAATGGTCCAGCCGCATTTACAACAACTTTTGCATAGGTGTCAAACTCCTTGCCTGTTTATATGATAATAAGCAAAAGGATCAAACAGATTACCAGGTAGGCTACCTAACTCCATGAATATTCATATGCAGCAATAAGCTTAATTTTGAAGGGAGAAATATTAGAAGCAGATGTTTAGTTCTTATGTGTTGATCCTTCTCTTCATCTGGGTAACAGTTAAAAAAAGAAAGAAAAACTAATTCAACAATTCTTGCAGGACATGAAATAAGCCAAAATAAACAAATGAACATAGAAATGCTTAACTAGGATTGCAACTTATTTAAAATGCAAAGATTGAATAATGAATTGTCTGAACTGGAAGAAAAACTAATTATTTCCATTCAGAGAGCACCTTCATGATTCATCTAAAGAATGTTTGACATCTTTTAACAATTTAATTATATCAAAGCTCTATGACAAACAAGGGTTTTGATTACAGTATATAATCTGAACGGAAAGCTGTAAAGTTTGATAAAAGAAACTTCCATTTAGGGGAAATCAAAGCTCTATTATATTGGCTGTTGATTCTAAGAAATGAGGAATTTTAAGACTTATACCTCAATCTGTTTTATTATTGTATGAATAAGGAAATATCCTAATGAAACACGTTCAAGGGTTTAAAAGGTGATTAATGCATTCAAGGAAAAACTAACTAGAGCAAGTTAACCACACAGAAATCAATCGTTGTAACAAAAGGCAGTTAATGTGTTCAAGGCAAAACTAAGTTCAAATGGGGAACATCTCAATCATCTGCTGTGCATGTCAAACAATAGGTATCAAATGCATCTCAGTTAATTGCTAGAAAGTTACTAACAACTAACAAGTACTTTAATCTTAAAGTAACTTTTGACTTCTTTTTCTTTCTTTTATTTTTTCTCAAACCATTTCAAACTTAACGTTTCATGAAGAGGCCAAGAGCAGAAAACAAACAAATCAAGACAGATGAGCAAACTGTTGTATGCTTGAATTGGTTATCATTTATGTTAAGTTTTTTTGAAGAATGGATGACAGCTACCTGACAGATTGTCACGAATTCTTGCACCAATTACCCGCTGAGTATCTTCATCTTTAATAAAGGATACAACTTCTGCATGGTTAAGCACTGCTGCCCCAGCAAGTGCGGCAGTGCAAGCTAATCCAACATTTAGGCGTGAGTCATTCATCTGACCATCATAGTACACAACTGTGCCCCTCAAGCTTTTATTGTTTCCCTTCTTTGCAAGTGTAGGGAAGAGTTCAATAGATTCTTGTGCAGAATAATATCGGGACAAATGTAAAAGACGTTTTCCAGCGACCAGATCATACATTTTCAAGCCCATCCAGAAGTATACCACCTCAAACCAGTCAAAACAGGGCGTCATGCATGGCAAGGCATGGCAAAGATGAGGAGCATTCTCTATAACTTGTTTACGCTCCTCAAGTGCATGGAAAACCAGCTTCAATTGTCCATAGTCAAGGTTAAAGACAGCTTTCTCCAAGTACCGGACACCTAGCACAATTGAACAAACGGATTAGCCAAAAAACTCAAACAAGCTATCAAGAAGAAAAGGAATTGGCCTCATGTACACACTTCATGGAATATGATTAAATGTCAATCCTAAAGGCAACAATTGAACTGTAACATGACATTATAAATTGCTATACATCGAAAACATTTTATATAATTCAACTAGAAGGAAAACTTCTGACATTATAAAAAAGAGGCTACAAAATAAGTGTTCAAACTATAGGGTTTTTTTTTGCTTTAGGTGTCTAAAGTTTTTTTGTCAAAGCAAGTGTCTAACTTTTCATTCCTTCCCCATTCTCAGGTCGCCTCTTACAAAATTTGTCCAATGAATACGTTATAAGTGGAATTCTTCATCTTCTTCCTTTCTCCCCTTCAACTTTTTAGGGAAACAAACAAAAAAAAGCAAAGGGAGAATTTTGAAAAATGGTTAGTTTTTGAGAAATCGAACAATCCTAAATCTCAAACACTTATTACGAGAACTCATCTATTTTTGATGCATCAATTTCGATTTATGCCTCTTCATTCTATTTTTTTTCAAAATCAAAAACCCCAAGTCTCATATTTGTTCAAAAATACTTCGATTGAGAAAAACCCATCTATGCGGAAATGAAAACAAGATCCCAACTCTCAAAAATTAGTCCCTAAACACTTCGATTTAGTTTGTAATGACAAGTTGAGTAATGCAGGGCTTGAAAAACTCTGGAGAACAAGCCGAATTAGAAATGATTACGGAATGAAATATTAGGCATCTACTTTGACAATAAAACTTGTCACCTAAATTAAGAAAGAGTATAGCTTGACCACTTATTTTATAGTTATGCCTAAAAAAGAGTAGGCACAAAATCTACTTTAAATTTCAAAAAAAAAAGTTGTTAGTAAATTCATAAAAGTGTAATTGATACTTGATGGAGAATATGTTACAGAAATATCGAAGAAAAACTTTTAACAGAACAGATCAACGTATAAGTATTTAAAATCTAAGCTCAGAAAAAAAAAGAGTTAGAAAATTCACTACCTAATATCTTCCACACACAGTGAAATCCCAAGAATTTCCCCTTTTCTCATTTTGATATTTCGAATCCTATGGGACCATTATATCGGATTTAAAGTCGACAACAACAATCAAAGTTGAAAATCAGCAATTTTGAAACATATAGATATCTCATACGTATAGCGAAGAGAAGGCGTATATGATTGCTCAAATCAGCTTGAAGTTTCTTCGTCTTTTCAATTTATTTAAAAGCACTTTTACATATCAAACGGAGAGTTTACAGAAGCAAAAAAGAAAATGATTCGTTTTTATTAAAAAGCTTGAAATAACGCGTACATGACTATTTATAATTACCTCCATGAATTAGCTTCGTGGATCGCGAAGACGTTCCGGAGGAAAAATCCTCTCGCTCGACGAGGCCGACACGGAGGCCTCTGGTGGTGGCGTCCAGAGCAACACCGCAGCCGGTGGCACCACCGCCGACGACTAGGATATCGAGTGGGTTACTGGATTTGGCACCAATAAGAGCCGATTCCTGGGCAGCGCGGGACGGAATGACGGCACTCGGGTCACTAATTGTCCGCCTCAGGGCCTCTACGGTGGGGTGGCCATTGGCACGGTCATTTGAAGATACAGAGGGAGTTAAAAGGACTGCGCCACCGCAGGCGGTGACTGCTACTGCAGCGGTGGCAAGGCGTCGGAGGCGAGTGGCAGTTGCGGACATTGCGGAGGATAGAGAAAGAGAGAAAAACGAGAGTCGTTGGGAACCGAGATGAGGAAGATGTAGGAATACTTGTATGAATTTACAAAAAATGACACTCCCTCGATATTATTTTTCCTTTTCGGTAAATCACTGGAATGTGCGTCTGGTTACAAATGAATATATTTTTAGAAAAATACAACTTAGTAAATAAAAAAATTGTTACACTATATTTGACTTAGTATAATAACAAATTTAATTCTTAGATTTTATATATTTTATTAATTTTAATTTAAAATAATTTAATAAATTTAATTATTTATATTAAAAAAATAATAAAGTGATTGTGTCTATCGAGCTATTGTATTTGTCACTTATCGAGTTAATGGACAATAACTAGATGTGCAACAAGTAGTCGAAGAGTGTGTCAAGAAAGTGTAATGTTAAGAATTTTAAATGAGTGGTTATATTTATTAAATTATTTTTTTAAATATGGCCACTTAATTTTTATTATAACAATGAAAGATATCACAATTACAACATATTTAGGAAGGAAAATAATGGGACTAACGTACCAAAATTTCTTACAACCCAAAAATAAAGAAAAGTAAAAAAACTTCGATGGAGATAAGAATACCAACAAAATTCAGAAGCTTTCTGAATCTCCTTATCTCTATCCAATTGAGACTCGTAACTGATGAAAAAGGAGTGGTGAGCGATCCAAACTATTAGACAGAATGTTTCACTACCATGATTGATTACATCGGCAAACAACCATCAACCGAGTGGGGATCTACCTTTGCGTGACCACTGACAAAATCATAATCAGGAACTAGCGCTGATTAAAAACTTTATGCGAGCAACGATCAACCACTAGGGTATACTGAATTATACCACAATGACAGATGAAACAAAACTACATAAACAAAGAAAAACATGTTACAAAGACAGAAGAAGACGTGCATTACAAGGACAAAAAAAAACGTGCCATAAAGGTAGAAATTCTTATTAGAAAATAAAAAAAAAAGAAAAATAAAAAAAATAATAAACATCGGTGATTGACAACCAATAGCTAGGTGATTGCCGATCGCCGGCTAACGCAGAAAAATTGACCAAACATGCAGGCAACGCAGGATTGTTAAAGAGAAAAAAACTAGGGTTGAGCGGCTAGGGTTTATTTTTAAATTATTTTGAACTATATAAAATTAATAGAATGTATAAATTTTGAAGACTAAAATTATTATTATAACATTTCATGTTTCAATTTTAATGACATAATCACATATTTGTAATAATATTTTAATCAATTAAATTATAATTTTTAAAAAACATTTATTTATAATCGAACACAAAATTAAATAAAATGTAGTGTATTTTATTTTTTCTGAAAAATTATTTGAATTTATATTAGATTGTAATAATATATAATTTGTGAAATTAATAAATAAATAAAAATATTAGATTATCTATAATATTCATTCCCTTCCATTTCAACAATTTATTTTCCATTTTTTTAGATCCTTCCATATAAGTATCAAATTAATAATAGTTTTCTCTCTTTCTTTTTTTTTATACAAAATTGAACCGTTAGTACGCCTGTCGACACGTATTATATACGTTGTTTTATATATACGTTTCCATATATATATATGTTTTGTTTTCATCATATATATATAGTTTTAAAGTCACTCCCAATAATGTCGTCTTCAAGGTTCGAACTTACATCTTTATCT
Source organism: Hibiscus trionum (assembly GCA_030270665.1). Lineage (NCBI taxonomy): Eukaryota > Viridiplantae > Streptophyta > Magnoliopsida > Malvales > Malvaceae > Hibiscus > Hibiscus trionum. Next base: position 8,397,101 of record BSYR01000016.1, read on the forward strand.
TAAGAGTGTAATGTGTTTTCCATTTCAACAATTTATTTTCCATTTTTTTACCAATGCACTCAACACTAATTAATAGAAATCTATCTATTTTAGTATTAACAAGAAATTGTTTTATTGCAGATAATGATATTTTGTAATGCTTTGGTTGGTACTCTTTTCCTCCATTTAGGTTAGGGAGGTTTTTAATGAGGCCAACCATGACATCCCTTATTAATCAAAAAAAAGAAAAGAAATATAGACTATTGATTAAGTGACTATATGATCACAACTGTTAGATCAATTAAAGTTTAAGTAAATTACGAAAATAACCTTCTAACTATATACCGTTTTTTATAAAGTTCATCGACTATAAAAATAAAATGGTCAAATAAGTTACAAAGGTAACCTGTTAGTCTTTTCAGTTAATTTTAATATTTTTTCGATTTAATTTAGTGTTCAATCAATTCATGAAAAATCTAACATTATATATAAATATATATATCTTCATCATTTTATTTTCCATCAAATTATACGAAGTTGTGATTTCAAAACCTCTATTGATTTTAAATTTAATATTAATCCATATACTTTAACTTGATTGTAACATTTCGACTGCCAAAATTTCAGACAGATCTAACTTGAAAAATCTTTGGTCTTTATTAGAATGTCGTAAAGGACGATAAAGAAGGCAACAAATGTAGCTCTGACTTGGAGGAGATGTTAGCAGCCCAAGTCTTTGTTCTCCAACAGTCTCTCTCTCAGCATAAATTCTAGTCTTCTTCCATCAGTTGTCTTTGTAGTTTGTATAGAGAGCGGAGGTGTAAAGTAGAATATTGAAAACAATGGCTATATGTTTCATAGATTATGAACATGTATTTATACATAAATTGAACCTTAATAATTAGGAAATTAGCCTAGATTAATGCTAATACTAAAGTCTAAGGATTATGATTACAATTTGACTAACTAATTGTAATGGAGACAATCAAGGGGTGGACTATACAACTAAGTACTATTGAAATAAATTAATTATAATTTATTCTCTTATACGCCCCCTGAAGATGGAAATCCGAAGGAGAGACCAATCTTGACCCTTAATTCTTGAAAACGTTTTTGTGAGAACTATTTAGTAAAAACGTCGACGAGTTGACCTGTTAAGGAAAATGAGAAATTCGAAGAGTACCTGATTGAACTTGATCCCGAATAAAGTGATAGTCAATTGCCACATATTTTATAAGTGAATGAAAGACCAGATTAGAGCAAAGATGGTGGCACCAATATTGTCACCATAAATAACAGGTGGTGCAGAAAGATTGATACCAAGCTATGTAAAGAGAGAACAAATCCAATTGATTTCAGAAGTAGTAGTGGCAACTGATCGATACTCAGCTTATGTGGATGATTGAGCAATTGTGCATTGTTTCTTGGATGACCAAGAAATAGGGTGACGACCAAGATAAATAATATAAGCACCCGTAAAGGTAAAATTATTTTTGTTGTCAGCCCAATCTGCATCTGAGAATGCACGAAGAGAAAATAAATTTTTCTTATGAAGAAATATTTCATGGGTTAGTGTGTCAAATAATTACCGAAGTAGTTGTTTTGTAGTAGTCCAATGTTTAGTTGTCAGTCGATGCATGAATTGAGAAAGCTTGTTAAATGCATACGATATGTCTAGTCGAGTGAGATTAATGTAGCGTTGTGGTAAAAACCTTAGTGTTGGGACATGTTATAATAATGTCATTGACATAGACATTAGATATATAGTAGTGGCATATGAGTATAATATAAATAACGAAGTATTTGCATGAGAGTTGGCAAATCCAGATTCAGTGAGAATTTGATAAAGTTCAAGGTACCAAGCTCGCGGGGCTTGTTTGAGTCCATAAATTAAGTTATTTTTTATGGAAGAAACACAAAGAACATTTTGTAAATTAAATGTACGAGAAGAAATGGGTATAATGGTGGAACTAGTGTGGTGATGTGAAGGGTTGATCCATCGGCATTCGTAACATCATCAGATCTTTATACATAAATTGAACCTTGCTAATTAGAAAATTAGCCCAATGCTAATACTAAATTTAAGGGATTAGGATTAAAATTTGACTAACTAATTAAAATGGTGACAATCAATGGGTTGACTATACAACTAGTTACAATTGGAATAAATTAATTATAATTTATTCTCTTATAGTTTGGAATCCAACGAGTAATTTTAGTTTAAAAAAAATGATGATGTTCATTTTAGGAGAACCGAGTTCAAACACATGTATGTATTTTGTTAACAAATTAAAAAAATAAACGAATACTATCGTGTAATTATATCATAATATTTATAAATTATATTTGTAGTTTGTCTCCTGTTCCTTTGATGATTTCAAATTCATAACTATAATAAATTAGTTTTCGAATATAATATCACATTATGGGTTGAGCTGGGAAAAGAGATTCGTATTAGGCTTTGGAATAGAATCAGTTAATCGGTTTGTGACAAACAAACCTGTTACTTTTCTAACTAATTGTAACACTCCGATTTTTCTATAAAAGAAATAAAAAAAGGTGAAAAAAAAAGAACTTTAGAAATTAAGGAGTTTGAACCATTAACCTCTAGTGTAGTATTCATATGTCTTAACCACTTGAGTAAAGACTAATTCTGGTTAAGTAAGGCCACAACTTTTCTTTAAGCTTGACCAACTTGGTTACCACAAAACAATAATTAAGTTTGACAGCCTTTTCACCTATCTCCCTTTAATCATTGAACCCTTTTTTTTAAATATGGAAAATTTCTCGACCCCTTACCTTCCTACACTGGCACCGATATCGGCACCGTCGCGCGGTACCGTGCACCACCGTCATTCTCGCGACCGTCATCGTGCTCTAAACAAAACCTTGGCCTCCACGTACAGAATTGATGTTTCGTTCACCGTAGAAATTCAGTTTTAGGCTCGCCAAATCAAGGGTTTGAACCCTTTTGGTTCTCCAGCGATTACGACTGCTATCGTCGTTCGTTCGCCAAGCCAAAGCCACCGTTGAACTCTTTGTCCCAAGGCGAGCAAAACCCCTATGATTGATCACCCTTCTAACACCGATAAAGGTCTCATCGGAGCAGCGAGTATTCTGACCGTTCACCTTCGTTTTGGGTAAGATCCGATGTCTGACTTGTTTTGCATTGTTATCAAGTGGGTTGTATGGTTAATCTAATGAGCTATCTTTTTCGGCAGAATCATGACATTTGGGGACCTCCGGCGACCATTTCTGGCGATCGACCGACAAAACATCATCGGTAGGGTAAGTGGGTCGGGCATAATAGCCCAATTCTTTTCGAACCGGACCAAACTGATCTAGGCCTAAACCCGAATCGAGCCCAAACCCATCTGCCCGACCAGTCTCTCCGACCCGTATTCGACCCGAATCGATCCAACCTGACCCGTACCCGACCCGTTGACCGAAGTTAACTCAGTGAGTCAACTCGCCTGGGTTGACTCAGTCGAGTCAACCCAGTTGACCAGTGACGTCAACGACTTGACCGTTGACTTTGACCAAAAAGTCAAAATTTTCTGAAAACTCCTATTTTATGTTTTTTAATGTCTTGAGTCCGATTTTGAAGTTCATTTCGCAAAATTCTGACCCGAAAGCCTCTGAACCTGACCTTGAACCCGAACTTGTTTATGTATTTATTTATTCAGTTAAGAGCTCTATGAATAAGGACTGAAATAAGATAATGTGTGAATAAAGGTATTCACAGTTCCTTGAATACGAATGGTTGAGGGACGTCAAATCCGGGTTTGAAAGTGTTTGAATGTCGTTTACGGATCGACCGATGTAGCTTGGAGCCAAGGTAATACATTACTACCTCTTGTATGCGTTATAGAACATGTTAGTATCCGATAAATGACTGCATAATAATGTTAAGTATATGATAAATTCTGTCAAAGTCATGTTGATTTCAGAAAAAGGATAGGACTTAGGTAAGATTGAATTACTCGGTTAAGAAGATAAGGGACTTGTAAGAACTTATGGTATCTAAGAATAATTAATAGGACTGTTATACTCTAAATCTGATTGTCTGTTAATGATTTAACTTCCGAAATGCTTCGTTATGAAACTACAGAAACGCCCTTGAGGCACAAGAAGGACTAAAATATCCCTGACAACAAAATAATATGGGAATCTACACCAAATCTAGTAAAGTAGCTTATTCATCTGAAAACCTCAATTTGCTTGAAAACTTATGAATCAAAGCATAAACCTTCGAATTGTAGAGTATTCGGATTGTATTGAACCCTAGTTAATCTCTGAAAATAACTCACAAAAAAATATATTCGTATATCTGAACTAATAAAAGTGGCGTAAAATATCGGACTGGTCGGCTTGACCAAAGAGGATTGAAAATATCGAAAAGGCTGAATTGATCGGACTGAATGTAATGACCAGAAGACTAAAATATCCTCGGGTACTAACTATCAAATTATCTAAAAGGATGGATATACCCTCGAGATTTGAAATGAATAAATAGTCAAAAGAACTAAAATGTTCATAATATTTGAAACACCTTCAAACATCGAAGTGACTGAAAATACCTCTAAGACTTGGAGTGGGTAATATCAATGAAGCCAAGAAAAGACAATGACTCTAAAATTAGTAATACACGACCCTTGTTGGTTGAAGTTCGGGAACTATTGTGATGTTGGAAGAATACCATATAAAAGCATGTTCAAGTTATTTGGAGGACGTACCTAGGTCAATGGTAAAAGAAACTAGTTCTTCGTGTGTATTTGATGCTATGGATCGAGTTCAAATGCAATACACATGTTCGATTACTTAGGAAATACCATTTGAATACACATTTGATTTCTCGTTGTATGTTCAGTATGTAACCCCTTAAACCCGCCTATGCGTTACAACAGATCCTAGGAAGTCACATTAGGGTCACAAGAGCGACCCTCAGTAAATATACACATAAAAACATTTTTCTTTCTCAAAAAACTTATTAAACTGTAAAATCAACTTCTGTTTAAAATACAATTTTTCAGGAAATCATTTAAACACATAACAAAAATTTCAGAAAGTATTTTACAGACACTGACATGAAACAATACATGACATACATGCCCACTAACTATACAGTACCGTACTCCAGATGCAACACCGAGGGAACTCCGAGCACTGATGTCAAACATTAAGTCATGCTATATTCTTTTAACTTGCGATAGTAAAAATAACGTGAGCTTGGAAAAGCTCAGTAATACAGAACTACCAAAAGATGCTATAAGCTCATGCAGATATATGGTAGGCATAACATTTTCATGATGTTCCAAGCAGTGACAATCCTCTTTTCCTTTCTGTGATTTCAGGGTAACGTTATACTTGAGATTAACGATACTTGTTCTTTATTCAATCATCGAGTAACAAACGGAAATTATACAAGTTGATAGTTTACGAAGATGAAATCAACGAGTTTAAAGTCTAGTGTGTCCCAAATGGTGCATATCAAAAAGGCATAAATGTATATCAATCATATCATGAGAACACATAACAATTCAATACAAATGTTCAAGTACATACAAGGGTTTACTAGTAACTACCCTCCAACCTTACACCAATATGCAGTCCCTCAGAACTGCATCCATAAGGACTTACCCTAGGCCCGATAGGCATAGGTGCCACCTAAGGGGCTGCCTTAGGTCCATAAGGATTTACCCGTGCTAAAGCATCGGTACCTACTCAAGGGGAGACCTTGAGTCCATAAGGATTTACCAGCTGGATCAGGGCTGTACCGACAGAGACTTCATAATATAACCCAACAGTATACCCTAGATAGTAATCGGTGTTCAGATTCTAGACATGAGTAACAGAATACATGTGACAAACATTCTATTCAGAGTATCAGAAACGAAAGATTCATGCTTTTGACAGATAATTGGGCATACCATTGAGCAGAGCAAACATTTTCATCATTCATCATGCAAACAGATTGTACCATCACAGGTCAAGCTAACAGATCATACTATCAAGTTCATCAGACAGTCAGGCAATACCATCACAGATCAAGCAATCACATAACAAGTATACAGATTAAGCAGACATACATCAAGTAGGCAGAGAATGTCATCATATATCTAGTTTAACATTTCATCTCATTTTCAAACATAGTGATGCAATCTCGATAACAATTGAAATGTTCAACAAACATAATATTATTCATGATTAAATAATTATACAATCCATTCATCAAAATATATCACACATGGAACACACTAGGTGGGACAGATCATTTCTTGAAGATACTTGGCATTTACGAAATGGGGCACATTAAACTTTTGATAGTTTGAACGGATTTCTAAAACGTGGCCCCTATTAAAATGGGTTCATACCAACTGTTTAACCCAGATATTCAGGAGGTGATACATCAAGATCTTTGAGAGTTTAGACGCATCATGAGTTATTTAGTCATTTAAGCCTACAAGGGTATTATGGTCATTTTATCACATATGGACATTTTGGTAATTTATAACAACAAAGCATGAACAGCCGCTCACGAAATTCTATTTGCTCATCAAGCTTCCAATCAGGCATTCGGAGATTTCTATGTCAAGATATTTCACGATATCGGATACATTCAGGGCTATCTTAACTACTTTAGCCAACGAGGGCATTTTAGTCTTTTAATTATTAGGGGTAATTTTTTTGTAATTTAGCCTAGTAATATAAAATGATGATTTACAATATTTAATATATATTTTAACAGTTGCTTTCAAAATACCCCACAGTACTTGCCACAGAGTAGCCGAACTTGTATTTTGTGCGGAAAACTTCCAACCTTATATTTATATCAGGAGTGAATAACATACATGAGTGTGCTTCCTAACACTTAGGGGCATTTTAACGTAAGTCTTATTAGAAATCCTAGAATTTCATCAAATGTCTAACTGCCTATTTAATTCAAGAGGGAATTTCAGTCATTTTGGAAATTGGGATAAATCCACCACTTTTGTCAAATTTTACTATTTAGCACCTCCATCGTTTACGTACTCGGTAGAGATTAAGTCGTTTTGATCTCTTCGGCCCTTACAGACGGTTTACTCATTTTAGAACTTAAAGGTAAAATTGTCATTCTGGTTAATTAAGAATTTCGGTGCTCGAAGGCACTACAGTCTTTTGGTCATTACGATCATTCCAATTAATTCATCCATTACTGTCGTAAGGATCAGCTCTAGAATACAACGATAATTCCAGTAAATTCACCTTCATGTGTTATACAAAGCTCGGGGGAATCCAAGTTTCTTTTAGTATCACACGCATTTGAATAATGATGCCGAAGTCTTTTCCAATAGAACGTACATCTTAGGTGGGGTAATTTTTCAATCAATTCAAATGCAGATTTCGGGTCACTTCCTTTATTAGGGGCAGTTTAGTCATTCTTATACCTCAAGGGCATTTCTGCAATATCATATCCAATATCCTTTACTTCATAATATGGGCATTGAATCTTAGACACCATTGATCGAGTTGCAGAATTAACTGTATTATTCATTACTATTAACTTTCGATACTTCTGGTCTATTAGTATTCTTATTCGAATATTTTGGTTTTAATAATTTCCATACTTATTTCTCGTGTCTAATTCGGCTTAAGCAGAGTTTACAAAACACTTCATCATAAGCATGCATGCATTAACCGGATATCGACGTGTACATAAAGCATACAAGGGGTAGTAGTGTATTACCTTAACTTCGAGCTACATCAGTCGATTCATGATACGACATTCGAATACCCTCGAACCCGAATTCGAAATTCCTCAGCATCGTGCATCCAAAGAACCGAGAATACCTTAAATTACATAAATTCCAAGATCAGACCTTACTCACAAGCTCTTAACCAAATTAAGTACATAAACAATTTCGGGCTCAAGGTCAGATTCAAAGGCTTTCAGATCAGAATTTTGCAAAACGGGCTTCAAAAACAGACTCAGGACGTCGAAAAATATAATATAGGAGTTTTGGGAAAATTTGACTTTTTGGTCAACGGTCAAAGTCAACGCTGACGTCAGCAGGTCAACGGGGTCAGAGTCAACGCTGACGTCATCATCGGCCAACGTTGATGTCATGGTCAACCGAGTTGACTCGGACGGGTTGACTCACTGACTCGGACGAGTTGACTCAGGTTGACCGGGTAGGGTTCGGGTTGACCGAGCATGCGGGTTGGGTCGGGTTAGGCAGACAGGTCGAGTCGGACACCAAACTGGGCTTGGTTTGGTTGGGCTCAAACGTATTGAGCTGACGAGTTTGGGTATCACAGGCTCGGGCTTGAACCACACTAATTTTTGGGCCGGTTTAAACGGACGGGTTCAGTCCAAGGCGGCCGGTCTGAGCCGGTTCAGGCCACTTACCAACATTCACCGGCGGTACACCGGATTCATCGTCGGCGACTCCAAATGCTCCATTTCCTGTCGGAAAACCAAGCCCACGAGTTACACAACTCGACCAAGCATGAACACAACATTTAAGCCGAAAATCTTACCGGATTTTAACCAAAACAGAGAAGGGATGGTCGGAAAACGGCGTAGCTCCGATGAGGCCTCTCCTGGTGTCGGATGGGCAAACAGTCGGAAGGGTTTCGTCCGCCGTGGCGTGAGGAACCTATTGGTGATGGCGGCGCGACGAACGGAGGGCGGACGACGACGAAATCGCCAGAAAATAGAAGGATCGACTTAGGGTTTCAACCGAACCATCGAACCCATATTTGCGACGGACGGTGGCGCTAACGCGCGAGTGGCGGCCAGAGCTTAACCCAGATGCGACGGCGCTTTGTTTGCCGCCGGCGGTGACGCTCACGGCGGTGCGGTGGGCGAGATCAGGCAGTGAACAGAGAGGGGGGAGGTTTAGAACCTTCTAGGTTCTCACTGATCTCTATCAGACAAAAGAAATAAAGGGTAGGGGAAAATTCAGATTTTTATTATCTGATATAATAATTATCAGACACACTTATAATTAAGTTGGTGTAAAGCTAGACCAAGAGAACTCTTTGGCTCGGTGGTAAACCCAACATTCCTTCAATGGTCACGGGTTTAAACCCCGGTGACCCCAATTTCTTTTTTTTCATTTCTTTTCCCTTTTTTTAACCATGAAAATCGAGGTGTTACAGTTCAGTGGTTGCTTGGTAAAGACGAGCTTTTGTTATACAACGTAATCAGTTCTAAGAAGTGGGTACTTACGTTGTACTGATCCGGTTAATAATAACCATTGTATCGATGGCTTGCGATTAGTTCAGAGGGACTCGGAAACCTGATGAGCAACTAGAATTCTTTAATTTTGTACATCACCGTTTATATCTTGTTGGTTTAATTTACCATATTACCCCGAAGGTTAGAATGACCAAAATACCCTTGTAGGCTTTAACGATCGAATCACTCTTGATGTATCTGAAATCTCAATGATCCTGATGCATCGACTTGATGTCTGGTTTGAGTCATTGTTACCAAACTCCCCTTTCGTGGGACCTCGTTCTGAAATCAATCTAAAATTGTCAAGTATTCTCTTTCTGATAATTATCGAGTATGTCTAAGAAATAAATTGGGTCATAAGGCGCATACCATGTGTCCGTAAATGCTATATGTTCTAAACCAAGGCTATCTTCCTAAAATTAAAAGTATGACACTGTTATTCGAAAAAAAAGAAAATTCCTGGCTTCTGTTCTCTGACTCGAAAAATATATATGATATATGACCTTGAATAATAATAATAATAATAATAATAATAATAATAATAATAATAATAATAATAATAATAATAATAATAAACAAAATAAATCTGACATATGTCTTCTGGTCTAAAAGAAATAGATCAGATAATTATCTTTCGGTATTACTGTTTTCTGAATATAAACTAAATTCATCTGGGTATATTATCTAGGATATAAATGAAGATCTGTAGGCTTAGCGCTGGTAAGCCCTTATGGACCTAAGCTCCTACGCCCAATGGGCATAAGGTAAGCCTTTATGTAAGCTCCTACGCCCGACGGGCCTAGGGTAAGTATTTCTGGATACTATTATGGGATTTTGTATATTGGCGTACGGTTGGAGGGTAGTTAATTAAATTAATAAAACTTACTGACCTCTTCTGAAATATACCCCACTGAATTAATGTATCAAAGTTGAAACTCTCAGTAAACTTACAATTCGCGCTTAATGAACCACTCTGAACTCCTTGATTTAACTTCTGAAACTTGAATCTCCTGCTTTAGACTCATCTCCTAAGATTTGGGTGATCAAATAAAGAACAACTCTGTTACCTTCTGATGTAACGCTTCACTGAATTATCGAATCGTAACTTGAGCTTACCGTTGCCCAGTTCATCATGACAGTGTTAAGATCGCCATTTACCTGCTTGTGCTTTAGCATCTCCTGGTAGTTTGTATTACTGAGCTTTTCGAAGCTCACGTTGTTTATACCATCTCAGGTTACAAGATCGACCATGTTGCAGCTATCAACGTCGGTATGAGAGTTTCTTCGGCTTGCTTGCGGAGTATGACATCTGTATAATTAGGGGCATGTATGTCATGTTTTGATTTATATTCAATTCTGAAACTTGTATTAATAATTTGTATCATAGTTTTGTTTCATTGTCCGAATATTTTTGTAAATTGTATTTTAACTCAAAACTTGATTTATTTGAATTTTTAACGTGGGCCGCTTCGGTGACCCTAATGTGATTTTCTAGGACCCGTATTAACGCATAGACGGGTCTAGAGGGTTACACTAATTCTACCCGCGGTGAACTTTGTGACCCAAAATATTTCTCTACACAAATTATTTGAGATTCTTATCCTAGATTGAATAATAAAAAATCAGACTATTAATTATAGATAACAAGAGTTATATTCTTCTAATGGGGTATCTTAAAAATAATCTTTATATCTAAAACGGATCTTTACCTCCAAAGCAGACATCTCATTATATATGCAGTTCAACATTCTTTATATTAACAACATCGTCAATTATTCATCTTATTAATAAAAAAATAGAATTATATCATATTTAAACATAATAAAATGATCAAAATTATAATTTAATATTTTATTTTACTCCTTTTATTGTCTTAGTTCCAAACAGTACCATTGATATTTAAATTACAAAAAGAAAAACACATATTTAATATCATGAGGATGTGGAAGACTTAATTTCTAAATCTGCTATCACAAGTTTCCCTATCTTCTAAGGAAAGAAAGACAACTTGAAGTAATTCATTTATTTTTAAATTAATTGTTGTTGCACGTGTCGTTAATTAATTAATTTTTGTTAATTTTTAACCGCAACAAATTAACTTGTTATTTTTTATAAGTCGAGTGATCGTTTGTAACTTTTTATAATCCGAAGATTCAACAAAAAATACTATATAAAATTAAGATATTCAATAAAAAGTAAGATTATTACTTAAACTAAAGAATTTGATCCAATATTATATATATATATATATGAAATTATTAAAATAAATATGAAAAAGAAAAGGTTTTTAATTTAATTTAAAAATATAAAAATCATAAATCTATTTTTATTTTAGAGCTTGCTTTAACCATACTTTAAATACATTTAAAATGTTTTCATTTTTAATTTAGTTATTTGAACTATTTTAGTGGTTTGTATGTTTTTACACATCCCGTGATCTAGGTTCGAGTGCTCTCTCAACCAATTATATTTTTTCCCATAGCATTTACTTCATTATAACATATATATATATATAAAAGGGTGCAGTCTGTATCATTAAAGTTTGTCTAGTGTAGCAGTAAAGGTGTAGAGATTGCCCTTCGAGGTCTTAGGTTCAATTTTCATCAAGGTTATCTCTCATCTGATTGGTTGATTAATTTTATTTAATTAAATTAAAATTAAGACCAAATTGATATAATAGATAATTAACATGAACCAAGTGCATAATTATACAAAATTTTGTCAACTGTTGCGTCAGCTCTAAATTAAATTTTAACAGTCGGTGGTTAAAATAAGAGTACTTTAATAGTTTAGTGGTCTGATTGATGACTTTCTTAATTGATTGACCAAAACAGTAACAACACTATATTTCGGTTGTCACCAGTATAATTCACCCAATTATTATCGTAACATACCACATCAGTGACATCACCATCTACATTAAGTCAACAATCAAAATTAATTATCGGTAAGTACTAAAATAAAATTAAAATACATAACATTAATGACCATAATATAATAAAAACAGTTGGATGAATAAAACAAAAAATTAATCATCATTGGATGACTAAATAAATAGTTTACCCTAAAATATAATATCAAGACATGAACTCAGACCGAATCTAACGAATCTAGTCCATGCAAACCTCTAATAACAAGGGGAAAGTGGACCCCATTAATAGTTCCGAATGGCATAAATGAGATTCTTTGGGAAAACAATCCCTTTTTTTTTGTCTAATTCCCCCAACTAAACTATAAAAACCCCCAAAAAATAAAAAAATAAACCACAACTGTAACTGAGATTTTTTTTTTGTCATCTCCAAGATCTTTTTCCTCTCATCTCAACAGAAATGAATTGCCTTCAGTATCTTTCCAGGTCCGATCAAATTCCTTCATTTTTTCAATCCTTTAAAATTCCAATGCATTATTTGTTTCAGAAACTATACCCAAAGCCTGCTTAAAATTTGTTGTTTTGAATAGTTTCAGATCCTACGCTGTGCAGATTCATGGTTTCAAGTGCAATCAAAGAAAATCACTTCCTTGTTCCGTTAATATGATGGTTACATTTTCAGATTTTAACTCTTTAACCCTGAATCTGTTGCATATTATCCATATGTATGGCATTTATCTTTTTGGTTCTTTGGTTGACGAATTTTGTGATTTAATGTAGGGCGGGATCAGCTCAGGTGATGCACCTCGGAGTATGGCAGTTAAGGTAACTTAATTATGTGTGGATTTGGGATTCGTTTTATGGGTTTTCGTTAAAATTTTGTATTAGCTTCACGGATTTGATTTTGGTTTAGATTCTTGATATTTGGTTTCTAAATTTTGCTCAATTTGATCCTTACTCTTTCGTTTTTGTGGATGGATGGATGGTATTTATTCATTGTATAATGTTTCAGTTGTAAGTTATTATTGGGAAAAAAATTATGATTGGAAATGAGAAGTTTCTCAAAAGATTGTTTCAGGTTATTGGTAAGGGTAATTGGTTAAGCTGCTCTATATGTTCAAAGCTTCTTACAGGAAAATGATAATAATAATAATAACGAAAAGTTAATGCCGATGTTGTAATTTGAGATTAAAATGATTTGGTAATTTTCATTTGCATTTAACATGTAGCAGGTGAAACCAAAATGATCTACTTTCTTTTCGAATTAGGTATCGCATTTGTAATTGCGCCCAAATTTTATTAGGAAGTTTAATAACCTTTTGATTGTTTATAAATAATGATTAATTGGTATTATGTCGAAAAATGTGTCTCCATGTACAGATTAACTTGCTGCATGATTGTCTTTGGACCTTGATTTGGTGGCTAACTTTTTGTTTTACAGGCAACTTCTGGTTCCACATCAAGTGCAAAGAAGAATGACTCTGAATCTGAGGGGAAAAAATCTGAGATATATAGTCATAATATGACAGAAGCTATGGGTGCTGGTAAGTTCACTCGTGGGGTGCTTTTGCTTTAAGTTCACGGATGGCTTTTAGGTAAATTTTCGTGTCCAAAGCTCAGACTCATGCTTTTTGATGTGAGGTATCCCCCATAAAAAGATGCTAAAACTTTACTTTAGTGTCTCGCAATTAGCAGGGAGATCTTTACATGAAGTCTTGACATGATAACTAAATATGCTGATGTTTAATCTAGTGATATTATTGCTTTGGGGGACACTCTATTATATAATTTGACTTCTTTCTTTGTTTAGTCATTGTTAATCATTTGTTTTATCTGGTTTCCTGCAGTTTTGACTTATAGGCATGATTTGGGAATGAACTATAACTTTATCCGCCCAGACCTAATTGTGGGCTCATGTCTGCAGGCAATTCTCATTTCTTAGTAAATAATTATAGGAAAATTATCCTTTAAATGATTACCGAAATTATTATTTTTTCCTCTCTTTAAATTTACAGGCTCCTGAGGATGTTGACAAGTTACGTAAAATTGGAGTGAAAACAATATTTTGCTTGCAGCAAGACCCAGATTTGGAGTATCTTAGACTCTATTTTCATTGAATTTTCATCTATGTTTTGTGATTTTAAAAATGAGCGTAACTATTTTCTCTTACATATTTTCAGTGCATGATTATTTGTAGGCAACATTTGGACATAAGCAGGGACGGACGCGAGATTTTATGTAAGGGGGTGCAAACTATTAAGAAGTTCTATTATAAATGTAGGAGGTGCAAAATTACAAATTTTTAGGGGTGCGAAGTTAGATTATCAATAGAAAATATGAAGGAAATATCTAAACTATAGGGGAATTTAAATTTTTTAGGGGGTGCGCATGTTCGCCTCAGCACCCCCTCGGTCCATCACTGGACATAAGACTGACAAGAATTGTGAACAATTGAGTACTGTGTTTCCTTTACCATAATTTCCAGATATTTTGGGGTTGACATTGGTGCCATTCAAGATTATGCCAAGGAATGTGGTGATATTGAACACATACGTGCTCGAATAAGGTCAGACATAACAATTGACTGATCATTATTCTATACTAAGTTTTCACTGTGAACAGCATCATGTGTAAAGTTATTTGTGAAACTAGTATTTTGTTGTCATAACAATTTTTATGTATCACTTAGTACCTTAACTAGTGATTTGGAGTCCTTTTTGTTGTTAATATAGTTTGGTCAATGTTGGATGAAGCAGGGACTTCGATGCATTTGATTTACGGATGAGGCTTCCAGCTGTGGTTAGTAACTTGTATAAGGCCGTAAATCGGAATGGAGGTGTAACTTATATACATTGTACCGCTGGACTTGGAAGAGCTCCTGCTGTTGCGGTATTCTACTTATTTCATTTGTCTGGAATGTCTTTTTCCATCCAGTTTTTAAAGCTAAACCTTGATGAAATGAGCTATGTTTCGGTTCCTCTAATTTATCTTAATACTCATGTAGTGTTTTGGTGTTACTAATGACAGATGGCATATATGTTCTGGGTTCAAGGCTATAAACTTAGTGATGCCCACACAGAACTGCTGGTATCTTTTTCTTTGTTTCCATGCTTATCATTTTGTTTTGCATAATAATCTAAGACAGGCTCCATCCTTCTACAATTTATAAAATCAATTTAGAATCATTAGAAGGGTCAATGCAATTTTGGGTTCTTGGATATATTTCTTCCATTTTAGGGTTGATGACCATATCCTTGAATCAATATTCTTAACAGCTATGATGTTTCTCAATCAACTTGTACATTCAATCATTACTGTGTTTTTGCAATGCCAGCCAAGTGGTTGAATTCCCTCGATTTAAGTGTCACCAATTTAAATGCCAGGATCATAGTTTGGGTATCTGAACAGCTTGCTTTACCATGACAACAATAAGCCCTGCCTTCAAGTTTTTCTTAACATATTTGGAGCAGGTCCTTGTCCTTGTATAGGGTACTCCATAGCTAGTACTGAAAATTTGATGTAATTTCAGTTTTTTATTAAGAAACAAAATCTAAAGTCCCCATGCTTCCCAAAGTTTGAGTATGTGACATACTTTTTGATCCTTATCATAGTGTAATTTCAGGTTAAAAGTTAGATAGTTTATATCAATTCTGGAAATAATTTTGGAAAACATAGGTCTACACTGGTGGAATAGTAAAACTCTAGACTTGTGCCCTTTTTCGCTTCCCCTTTTTCTTTGTTAAAGATTCACCAAAGAGCGGGTTTTGCATTGTTATAGTGTGTGACTCTATGCAGGTAATCTTATAACATCTCTGATATTTTTTCATTTCTTCTCTTTCAGAGCAAACGCTCATGCTTCCCTAAATTGGAGGCCATAAAAAATGCAACTGCTGATATTGTGAGTTGTTCTTCTATTACAATAGGCATAATCATTAATGAGCCCCTAAAAGTTTTGTTCCCTTTCTGGATGATTTAAGATGAACAGTAGACTGTGCTGTTTGCTACAAATTTTACACAAATGTTCGATTGTGCCAAAAACTTTTTGTAGTTTCCTTGCTTTTTGAATCGGTAACATATGTTTAATATATGAACAATGCAAGCCATTCTCCTGAATTTGTGGTTAGAATTATTGTTGTTGTCGGGCATTAAAGTGTTCACTTTCTGGTATAGTTCAAGTTATTCATATTATTACAGATGAATATGGTTGCAAATGACCGATTTCTATTTGATATTTTGCCTGCCGTAGCTCTTTAATACAGCCTCTATTTTGGTGATCCCAGTTGAAATAAATATATCTAAGGATTACAAGGGTAACTGAATTCATGAGGATTTTATATTTTTGTTCCTGTACATGCAAAAGATAGTGACAACTAAAACTAATGATATAACTATAAATCCATGGGACTTGCACCGCACTTTCTCTGTTTATCTTCCCCTTCCCTCCCTCTCTCCCCTTTAGGAGCACATTTTATAGATTGATATGATTTTTTTTGAAGAAAAAATAAATTATTTGCAGTATATGCAGAAACTAAAATTAAACCAAGAAAAGTAGAAAGCTATTTCATTATCTGCTTCATTGAGTTCATGAAAATTGTAAAGCATTCTCTTTTTTGGTGTTTAATACAATATTAATTGCAGTATTCCCTAAAGAATAAGATCATTTAGTCGTTGAAGAACACTTCAAATTTTGGTGTGTAATACGTTGTTAATTGCAGTAGTCACTGCAGCAGGAGCTTCATGTTGTCAATTTTTATTTATTTGATTCTGTATAAACGTTATAATACTGAATGAGAGATTTTTGCAAACTCATTTATCATATTTTCTCAATGTAAAGCTCACTGATCTCAAGAAGGAGGTTGTCACTTTGACATGGCCAGACAAAAAGTGCTCTGCAGTGGAAGTTTCTGGACTTGATATTGGGTGGGGCCAGGTAATTGTCTACTATTCATTATTAGCACATTGAGGTGCTTGAATTTTCTTGATTTATTTAGCTCCTATGAATTATTAATCAGAATAAAAGATATTTTGAATTATGTTGTAATTGATGAGAGCTTGTCTTGTGAAGTACAAATAATTCCCGGTTCGTGTGGAGTTCTTAAGTTTTCCATTAATGGATTCTGTGCTTTTATAGATTCTGTGCTTTTAATACAGATGCATTGTGTGCTTTTAGAGATTGTATTCTGTCTAAATCTGGAGCGTTTGTTGGGTTTTTAGTCCCTTTCAAATTACTAGGGTGAAGGAGATAGCATATGCACTAATCATAATTTTTGATGAAACTGATTCATTTTCCTTTTTCTCATATTTCATCTTTTCTCCTTAAAATTATTTATGACCTAGCTATTCTTTCTTCGGTTGATTTGGCTATCCTTAATGTTAACCAACGTAATCTATTTTCTCTTATTATAAACTTTGACATTTATTTTAACTATTTTTATAAAAAAAAATTGCTGAAAGGTATTTGTTTCGATTTTAAGGAAACATCTGAAAAGGAAAATATTTCAAACCAGTGTAAACTGAAATTCACTTTTCCTCACTTTGAACAATGTAGCACATATAGTAGAGAAGTAAGATTTGGATGATTATCCTTTGAAGTGGATTCAAATGATCAGCTCCCTTTACAATAGGCCAGATAAGTTGAATCAAGCACTCATTTCCTTATAATGCTTGGTATAGTACAAAAAATCATTTCGACAATGGATAATCTGATGTCAAAGGGAGGACTGTATTCCTCACTGTAACGCCGAATCTAAATCCTGCATGCCATATTGAACCAACTAATTTTGTGCACATAAAATTCATTGGTTTTCTCAATAATGGATTGACAATGTCTTCTATATTGGAGGCATATTGCCATTAGTTCTTTTGCATTTATCCCTCTTTTCATGCAAAATTGAAAACAAGTTTTGAGGAGAGTTATTCACTCTTTTTAAGATGATACACTAATTAATTCATTGACATCCAGATTTTTTATCATTCGTTTTTATCCAGAGAATGCCTTTGAAGTTTGACGAAGAGCAGGGTTCATGGACACTTAAGAGAGAACTGCCGGTATTCATCTTTTGTTTGCAGCACTGCATTTTATCTTTAGTTTGTTCAATGCTGAAAAATATAAAGTACACTTGAGTATCCTACATTTATCCTGTTACAACTTGTTTGCACTTCCTTTTCATGTTTCTCTTAGCCATTTTATACCTTTGGGACTAAATTTCCACCTAATAATCACTCATGGTTTTAAGATTCGAGATCCTGGTGCATTGACGTTTCAGTTATGCTAAGCCTCCTTATTTGCATGCACTCGTCTTTGGGACCAGTTCTTCAATCCTAATTCCTATTTAAGCAATCTAAATGCTTCATTCATTCATTCATTTGTGTGGTCTAGCACACTCAAAGGAACATATCATGGAATTTTTATTTTTGCTTTTCAGGTTAGGAAACAAAACAATTCGGTTCAGGTGTAAATTATTAGTGTATTTTTTTCTCTTACCACATTATAAGATAATAGTCGGGTTTTCCCATTTTTTAACAGGAAGGACGCTACGAGTACAAGTATATAGTTGATGGTGAATGGACCTACAATGAATATGAGCTGGTAACAACCCCTAACAAAGATGGCCATGTCAACAATTTTCTTACTGTAAGTTTCTACTTTCCCATACATACCCATGTGGCAGACATTGAATGCCGGATTTAGCTACTTAGAGAAAAAATGAAGAGTCGCAGTAACATTGTATATCATGGATTTCTTTACGCATATGTCACGCATGAGAGGTGGACATGGTAGTTCGAGGAAAATGATTATATATCGTGGATTTATTTAAGGTTCTTCAAGAGTAGACTTGACAATTGTGGACAGACGTTGGAAAAATAACTAAAACACTATTATAGTAATTCCTAAACCAAATTACTTACAACATGGAAAACATGAAACGAATGTATAGATTGCCAAGTGTCTTAAAAGCCAGATTTGTATGAATTTGCTTGTTAAAAGAAGACACTTCTCTGGAATAGATAAAATATTTTGGCAAACCTCTATCAGTTGTCCATAATTTTCTCTTTCAAAGCAGCCCTCCGCCAACTAGGCAACATTTAACCTCAGTGTCCGTTTTTCTCCCCTGTGCAGGTTGTCGACAGTGATCCAAACAGTGGTTATGGCGCAGTTCGGAAGAGGTTGACTAGTGATGATCCTGATCTTACCAAAGAAGAACGGGTGAAAATTAGACAATTTCTGGAATCCTGCCCGGATGAAGAAGAGTAGACTGAATTAAAATGCAGAGCAATCTTGTAGTACGTGTAGGTTTTGTTTGAAATAAGCTTGTATTATAGCAATATGAAACAACTGCTATCTGGTAAGAATTACTACAATAAATAAAAGTGATTGCTTCAAGCTATATTACCCGAATTCTTTATTTATTTATTTATTTTTATTTAAGATTAATTATACTCGACCTTGAGGAGGATGTCTATCTGTTAGTATTAAAATCTTGAGTGAATTGGTGTTATGAATTAATCAGATAATAATTTAGTAAAAGAGTGCAAAATTATTTTTAAATTATAATAAGTATTATTATATGAGTGTTTTTATCTTTTTATATTTTTATATTATCTTAAAATAAAACAAATAAAATTATTTTAAAAATATAAATTCTCAAGGATGGAAACCATTTGTACAAATCTTTTATTATTCTAACTGTATTATTTATTAAATAATTTTTATAAAATAATTCAAATATAAAATTTTTTCTGTAAATTTCAACTCCTTTTTGTAAGGTGTTATGATTTAGGCCGTTTAAAGGCATATTATAATTTGAAACTTTGATTTAGAACGAGTTTCGAATAGGCCTAGTGTAATTTTAAATTTTTATGTAATTGTAAGATTATTAATGGAATTAATTTAAAGGGTAAATTGCACATATCATCACTTAACAATGTTCTCACTCCTATTTTGGTCACTCAACTTTTAAAAAAATTATTTAATAATTGAACTTTATACATGGAACGTTTTTGGTCACTCAAAAATATTTTATTATTATTTTAGCATGACATTATATTTTTTATTTTTACTTAATATAAAAATAATTTAAAAAAAGAAAAAGAAAAATCAAATTGTCCGTCGACCACCATTCGTCGCCACCTCCGACGCCCGTAGATGGTGGTCGTTCGGTCCCATATTTCACCGGTCACTTCGTCTCACTCCTCTGAGTCCGAATTCAACTTTCATTTTGTCGGAAAGTGCCCCGAAATCCACGAAATGGAGATCAAAAGTGAGAAAACTAAAATGTTTATATCGAGATTTGCGAGTTTCTTAAATATTTTTAAAATTTAATAATAATAAAATGTTATTTTATTATTTATTTTAAATTATTTTTATATTTAATAATATTAAAAATTTTAACAAAAAAAATATTCGTGAATCACAAAAAAACGTTTTATATATAAAGTTCAGTTATTAAATAAAAATTTTTGAAAGTTAAGTGACCAAAATAGAAGTGAGAAGATTGTTGAATAATGATCTGTACAATTTACTTTTGTTTAAATTGTATTTCTGTTTGACTTAGAGGTTAAAGTTTATCGTACGTGTACATCAATTTAATTCGATCCATTAACTCAATCTACATATGGTTATGATCTCTACTATTTTGTTACATTTAGTGTAGATGAAATAAAAAATTATGTGCACAAATCAACTTACTTCAGTGGTTAAGGGAACGGTTGTTGTTCTTAGAGGTCATGGGTTTGAACACCAGCAGCTGCAGCAGGGTGATTGAGCGTTTATTGTCAAATGGTTGGGAGTATATTTAGAACAAATACTAAAATCAAGGGCCAGACTCGCTTTTAAAGTATTTTTAAATACTCTAACTTAACTGTTCACTTCTTTATAAATTCTTTTTAAAGTTCTAGTTTAAACTATTTATTTTGAACCTTCTTAATACGTTCTCATGATAATATCTATTTAGTTTATAGTCCTTAATTAAATTCACATAGTGTAAAGAAAAAGGTAGTCAAACTTGAAATTTAATATCATCATCTTTTCAACTAAAAACACTTATTAAATTAAATTATTTAATTAAAAAAACATGTAAACTCACCGGTAAGAAGGCATAAATACTCTTTATAATAAAATTTGCTGTTTTTAAAATTTTCAGTTTTTAAATTTTGTTCAACTAAATTGATGTCTATATAACTCGTGATGTAAACTTAATAAGACATAGTTTGAATTATTCTTTTTGTATTTGTTATTATTTTTATTTCATTTTTTTATTAGGGTAAAATTTTAATACATAGACCGTGTAAAATTTATTTTACACAAACATACATATTTATACTATAAAACTCAAATCTTAAATTTATAATCTTAAACCCTAAAAAATTAAATCTTAAATTTTAAACCTAAAACATAAACCCCTAAAACTTTGGTATTATCAGGCCAATTCTTTGGACTAATTGGGCTCACTCTTGCCTAAGCCCCTTATGGATCAAGGTTCTAATCATGGAGGGGGGTGCCCAAGCATCTGCAATTCGGCCTCCAATTTAACGATCTTTCACGAACTTGTTTTCTGATTTCCCCACTGCCCAGAAAAAGCAGATTTCCTATTTTTTTAATCTGGACTTCAATGGCTCAAATTCCAAATTTAGACAATTCTCCTCTGAATCTCAAGTCT
This sequence comes from Hibiscus trionum, assembly GCA_030270665.1. Lineage (NCBI taxonomy): Eukaryota > Viridiplantae > Streptophyta > Magnoliopsida > Malvales > Malvaceae > Hibiscus > Hibiscus trionum. The sequence goes on from BSYR01000016.1 coordinate 8,418,831, forward strand.
CTCAGGTACAATTCAATTGCGTAATCTCGTTATATCCTTCAATTTCATTCGAATTTGCACACATTAATTCTGATATATTATCACTTTACAGGGAACAGTCACAGAGAGATCTTGTTAAAATCCTCAAAGATGTAATTGTTCCTTTTTAAATTTACTGGCATTTTATTTTCCAACTTAACTACTGCTTGATTGCCGAGAAAGCTCGGGAAAAGGAAAATTAAAATGGTGTTGTTGCATAAAGCCTCGTTTACTGGACATATATCATCGTCATTATTATTTTTATTATTTTGGTTATTTGGATGATATTAGATTCGCGGAAAGAAGTGCTTGGTTATTGAACCGAAACTCGGTGGTACCCTCTCTTTGATTATCCAAACATCTCTTCTTAAGGTAATTCACTTGTTTTATTTTTGAAACTCTAAATGCTGAAAGATGCCACTGTTCTAATTAAATATTTAGATTCTATAAGAAAGTAGCACTTTTCTATTGATTATTGAAGCACTAACGGCACCCTCTCTATGATTATCCAAAGATCTCTTCTTAACGGCTTCTCTATATTCGGTTTGTTTCAGTACCTACTTAAATTCAAAAATAAGAGGATATCAGGATATGCATGGGGATGATTCATCATCTATATATAGTTGAATAGTTATAAGATCGATAAAGAAAAATGTGCTGGTGTCATAAAGTTTATGATCATGAATGAATGTGTTATTGACTATGTTCAGGAATATGGAATTGAGTTGCGGCATCTTTCAGCTGAGTCAGTTGAGACTGATTGCTCCAAAGTGGTTTATCTTGTCCCTTCTCAGCGTGACTTGATGAAGTGCATTTCTTCTCATGTGCATGATGGTATCTCGAAAGGGCTTCAAAGAGAGTACTATATCTATTTTGTTCCTCGCCGTGAAATTCAATGCGAGAGGGTAAGCATCCATATTAAGCTGTTCATATATATATATACATATGCATATTGTTTACTAAACCACAAATTATCTTCATCACTGTGCAGATCCTTGAGGAGGAAAAAGTGCATCACTTGATAACCATAGGGGAGTATCCGTTGTATGTAGTTCCTTTGGATGAAGACATTTTGTCATTTGAACTGGATCTTGCTTACAAAGTATGTAAAATATGCCTGCATTCCCCCCAAGTACATTCAGCTTGTGGTTCTAAAGAATTTGAACCAATTTTTTATGTTCGTTTTTTCATTGTAGCAATGTCAGGTTGATGGTGATACTGGCTCCCTTTGGCATATTGCAAAAGCCATTCACAAGCTTGAGGTCAGGGCCACACTACTTATGTTATTTATTTGGGCTAGATAAGGATGACCAGATATCAATTGTTTATAAAATAAGTTAATTAGATTATCTTATGATGAAGGATGACCTAATTTCATAAAGCTCTATTGTTTTAAATTCAATATTTTCCTGAATTAATATTAGATATATAACATTGCAGTCTACTTTTGGAGCTATACCAAATGTGCGTGCAAAAGGCAAAGCATCTGTTATTGTCTCTGATATTCTGGATCGCATGCATACGGAAGAGCCGATGAATTCATCTGATGTAATTATGGCCCCATTTAAAACCTTTTTTTCCCAATTAAATTCGCATTTATTCTTTTTCTTATGTATTTATAAATGACTTGTGGCCTCCATTTCCTTTTTGGTTCTTCAGATGGCTTTATCAGAGATTAACACTCTCATCCTCATAGATAGGGAGGTGAGTCTTCCTTTTCAGTGCACTAAGTAATATTCTTTTCTAGAATACTTTCATCAAGATGATGTGAGAAAGTTACCAAGTCTTTTTTAAGGAGATTTACAAATTTATCATCCAATTAAAACCTAAATTCTCAGCATACTTGCTAATAATTTACTATATCAAATTTTTAAAATTTATGTGAGCTCTAAGGTTACATGGTTTGTTTCCTCTCTCTCTCTCTCTCTCTCTCTCTCTCTCTCTGTGTGTGTGTGTGTGTGTCGATAGTGAAGTTGACTGCAAAAATAAACAGTAGTTATTATAACCTGGAACTTTGTACTGCTTGTTTACAGGTGGATATGATAACTCCTATGTGTACACAGCTAACATATGAAGGACTACTTGATGAGGTAAGCTGATGCAAGCAGCGGCAGTATTACAATTAAACATTGTTACATATTTCCTTTGCAAAGCACCATGTTCATGTCTATTTGGTAGATCAGTCTATCTGTGGAAATAAAATTTGAAATTAAGTTGCTTTATGAATAACTATCCAAGGGGCAAGTGTTGTCTTTATTATAATATCTTTTGCTAACTGCTAACTCGTTCAGTTAGTTTTTTCAAATAAAATATTCTCGTGAGGTGGCTTGTTGGTGGCATAAATTGCTGGGAGAACACAAATGCCATTAATGCAGCTTACAGTCTGTAAGATATCACATGCCAATATGGCACGAGTTGGTTGTAACTAGGAAATTCAGGCTTTCATGGTCTTTGTTAAGGCCTCTTTTCCTTCCCATTCTGGTGGTCTGGTGGGTGTTTTTGACTGTTGTGTAGTAAAGAACCTGTAATAGTGAGATTGTTGAACCTCCCTGTTTAATGGGTTGGGTCATTTTATCTGAAATAGGTTGGTTAGATAGAAATCTGACGAAATAGGTATCCTTATCAAAATTGTAATACTGAACTCTTTTGAGGCAATCAGTGTTTCTATTTTTCTTAGTGGAAAAGAATCATTATAAGATATTTTGTCTCTAGTTGTATTTGGTAATGCTTTCTCTCAATTGTTTCTCTGCAGGTCTTGCGCATTAATAATGGTTCTGTGGAGCTGGATTCGTCTATCATGGGTGTTCAGCAAGAGGGAAAAAAGATGAAGGTCCCGCTTAATTCAAGGTAAAGTTAGCCTCCACTTGATCTATTTAACTGATTAGTTATAACTTATAATAGCAGTCCGATTCTTATAAACATTGTGGTTTTCCCAATGTTTAGATGTATGGTCAACTGGTCATGTTTTTTTTTTCTTTTTTGGTCCAAACAGTTGGTCATAGTTGGATATGACTTTTATTATAAGGCGCGTAAATCTGTGCCTTTGTTGCATTTGTCAAGTAACTACCCCTTTGAGTCAATAGAACCAAACATGGGTGTTTTGATTTGGTGGCTATTTGACTGAGATTCCGACCCTCCTGTGTATTTTTCTTGAAGGATAATGAATAATAAATTGACTTATATTGGCTTCAGTCAAAAGTCTAATCTCTCTCAACAAATAAATGCCTTTTAGCCATATAGTTTACATCCCTTTTTTATTGCATTTTTCTCCCCTCTTTTCTCTATCTAATGCTTCTTTTAACTTTTAGTGACAAGCTGCTCAAGGAGATACGAGATCTCAATTTTGAAGTTGTTGTCCAGGTTGACCTGTTTTAGTAAATTTCATATCTATTTTCCCAATTCTTGCTTCCCCAAAGTTAATCTCTTCCAAGTTTCTCTTCTTAGTTGCCATCTGATTGCAGGTTCTTAAGCAGAAAGCGACATCCATGAAACAGGACTACACTGAAATTACTTCAGCTGTGAGTGAACAAGGGCCTGAACTATACTCATGCCTCATATGTCATGCTTAATGTCATAATCTCAAGCTTCATAGTCAAAATCCTAGTGAAAGAAGTTTGCAGCTCACTATTTAAGTTTTCCTGTCACGATTTAGAAAGCATTCATATGCAAGTGGAAAGAATATTTAAATGGTTTATTGTATGAGTAAATTATCTGTTGAACTCTTATCCATTGTGTTCACTTCTACTGTATCATATTTTGTGGATGAGGATGACTGAGTGGTTCAAATGGTTTCCTTCTGGGACTGTTGAATGTTCTTAAGTTCTTACAATCCCTTTTTAATTTGTTAAATGTGTACAGAACCAATCAGTTTCTGAACTAAAGGACTTCGTCAAGAAGCTAAACTCATTACCTGAAATGACAGTAAGTATGGTTCTTTGATTTTTGCTTATGGGATATTACATTGGCTTCCTGTAAAGTGGTCTGGGTGAGGTTGTAATTAGCTGCTGATTATTGCTTCAGAGACACATAAATCTTGCACAGCATCTCTCAACATTCACATCAAAGCCATCTTTTCTTGCAAAACTTGACATGGAACACACAATTATTGAGGCCTCGAGCTATGACATGTAAGTCTAACATGCTTCACCTGCTTTGCTCATGAACTTCAAATGTCATTCCTTGCAGTTCTCTGTTATGTAATGCAACTATTACTGCTTGCCCATGCCACTTTGTGGTGTATAAACTTTTCCTCCATTATTCTGAGCAAATTGCAGCTGCCCATGGTTTAATTTTCTTTAAAAAACAGTATCAACCTCAATATTTGGCTTTTTTCTTTTTATAGTTTCTAAACATTTGTTTCTGGCCTATAAATGCAGTTGCCTTGAATACATTGAAGAAATGATCCATAAGCAGGAGCCTCTTATCAATGTCTTGCGTCTTCTTATCCTATTTTCTGTAACAAATTCAGGGTTGCCTAAAAAGCATTTTGACTATTTGAGGCAAGCACTGTTTACGCTGTGGAAGTCACTTTAAATTTTGTTTTCCTTCTTTGATGTTGACCGTCTATGATAAATTTTGATTATTTGACTTTTACAAATTAACAGCTCTTTTTTCTCCTTTGACTTATTTACTTAGTTATTTAATATGTTTTTTATTCATGGTTTTAGGAGGGAGCTTCTCCATAGTTATGGATTTGAGCACATGGCTACACTATATAATTTAGAAAAAGTTGGATTGCTCAAGAAGCAGGTATAGAATAAGAAAGCATAACCAGTCATCCTTATTTCCTTCAGTTTGTGTACTTGTCTAAATTGTATTTTTAGTCAATTGTTTTGCATTTGACTCTTGCAGGAGACAAAAAGCAATTGGCTGACAGTCAAACGTGCTTTGCAACTTGTAGTTGAGGATACTGACACTGCAAAGTACTTTCTTCTCACTGATGCAGTTTTTTTCTGATAAATGAACTGTATATGATTGCTATGTACTTATTTCAGCATTAGAGGTTAGTTACTGCACGTGTCTACCTGAACCTTGATTGATACTAGTCACCATCCATCTGTATGATTTAGAAACCGCAACATAACGCTCCCCAAACAATAAAAAGGGGATTGATGGATTTTCATTTTTTAAGAAATTCTGTTATATTTTTTAGTGTTTTCTAGCATTCATGGTGCAGTTTTTGTTTTTAATTTCTATAATGTTGTATTTATTTCAGTGTTAGAAGTTAGATACTGCTCATGTCTACCTAAGCCTTGATTGATATTAGTCACCATATCATCTGTATGTTAATTATGGTCAATTTTTATTTTAGAGCCCCCTCTCCCAACCAAAAGGGAAAAAAGATGAATGTGTTTGAATATTTTATGAAAAATTCTTTCTTTTATCTTTTTTTTACAACGCCTTAATATCTTTTCTCTCTCCTGCTGTCCGAACAGACTTTGCAATTTTTGGAGCTACTTGTAACATGATGTGATGATAGAATCTATTATACATCCAAAAGCAATATTTTATCTCAAGCATACTGTTGTACTTTATGAAGCAGCTCATTGTCCTCTTTCTAATTAAGAAGCTCATTTTTTTTTGATGCAACAGCCCTAACGACATAGCCTATGTTTTTTCTGGATATGCACCTCTTAGCATTCGTCTTGTACACAATGCAGTTCTATCTGGATGGTGAGTTAAATCTGTTCAGCTTTGTTCTAATTGTCATATGTGATCCTGATTTGGTATGGTTTATCATTTTCTTCCTGAATGAGAAAAAAATTGATTTAGGTTCTTTCCTGTTTTCTATGGCTGTTCTCAATGGAAAAGGTCAGACTTAAATTAGTAAGATCAAGGCTTTTCCTTCAAGTCAAGGCAATGCTATAGCGGGAGATAAGAAGCAGCAGTTTCAGGGTTTCGGTCCTGATCTGAGAACATTAATGAGATTCACCCGCTAGCCTTAGGATCCGAGTTTGAATTGACTAGGAGGCATGAGGGGGCAATGTCAACACCTTTGCTCTTAGATATGCCAGTCTTTTTCGTGTTGATGAAAGATAAGAGGTCTTAGCCTCAAACTGTTGATGACAACAGTTGTCAGATTCAAAAGATTTTTTCCTCATTTCTTTCATCTGCCAGGATGTGGTAGTCTATACGTCTCCCTGTCTTCTATATTTAAGATCTAGTTAATTTTTGAACTTTCTCAAGCATTCTCTCACATTTGAATAGAGCAATTTTGTCAGCCATTTTTTTGGTAAGCAATGAAGTATGTATTAAGATTTTACACTATCCTGCACTGCACTCTGTAATCATTAGGAAGTTGTAATGCAAAGCAAGTTCATATAAAATAGGCCTTAAATCAATAGCAGATCAGTTGACATATATAAGGTAGGCCATAAATCAATAGCAGACTAAATAGGCCCCAAGTTTATAGAAAATAGTTCCTAAGCGATAGCAGACTAACTAGTGAGTTTTGTTTGAGGAACCAGCCCCACCCAACCCCAAGTGAAAAAAAGAAGAAATTATCAGTATTTATGAACTAACCATGGTGGCAAGGGACTGAAAAATGGGGGCACTAAGGTTTAACTTAGAGCAAAACAGGTTGCTTCAATGTGGACAACAGAAAATATGATGAGGTTGAGTATTTAGGGATGGCCAGATATAGAAAAGGGAACTAGAAAATTCCTTCTTGAAAGAGTTGAAGAAGATGAATTTATTGAAGAACACGTGCTACCAAATGGAGGGAGATGCCAAGAAATACGATGAGAGAAGAAAATAGAGAGGAAGGGGGAACTGGAGGGGGTTGGGTTTGGGTTGGGATGTTGAGTCAACAAGGAAAAGAAGGTTTTTATTGTTTATTTCCTTAACTTCTTTTGTTGTTTCTGTTTACCGGCCAAGTGCTTTAACTAGGCAGGAATTTTAATCCAAACCCTTACAGACCTTCAATTTCTGAATGTATGTATAAAAATGTGGCCTTACAGGCGTCCTATGGAAGAAATTTTGAAGCTGTTGCCTGGTCCTCATACAGAAACAAAAAGGGTAAGTAGACTTATTGGATTAGTTTATTTTACTTCCTACTTTATTGTTTGTTCTTTTTATCTGATGTTTTTTTATGTTTCAAATATGGAATGACATTTCTCTGGAATTCTTTCGATAATCATCATCAAGGCATCGATTTCTATGGACCTAAACTTGACCCCCCAAGAATATTTGTTTTTCTGTTATATTTTACTTACTTTGATAGCATGTTTATTTTGATAGGCTGGCTTCACTAGCAGTCCTTCATTTGCCACATTACAGGGTGGTTCAAATGGCTTAGACAAGTAAGTAATGTTTCCCCTTGGTTGTATGTCTCATAATTCCAGTCTATATGAACCATTAAATAATTTCATTCAGATGTTTTTGTTGGAATTTATTTTGGTAATGAGACTTCTTCCTCAGTTAATTGCCCAAACAACCAGAACAACCAAGTAAAATGAGTGATCCTAGAAGGCATTAACAATGGGTATAGGGGAAGTAAAATTATGAATTTTCCTTTTTAGTTTAGTGAGTCGCTATAATGATAGCCAGATATGGTATTTTATGTAGTTACTGAAAGCTCCACTATATGGGCTTTCAGTTTTAAGTTCTGTTCTGTATTTCTTCGTTGACCTCTATAATTTGGGAAGAGCAATCTCCGTTATTCTTTTCATTTGCAGAAAAGCTTATGTTTTTGGCCTGACTCCATGAGTTATTGCAGAATAACAGATGGCAGACGCTCCCTGGTACTTGTTGTCTTTGTTGGAGGGGTAACATTTGCAGAAATTGCGGCTCTTAGATTTCTCAGTGCTCAGGTATGTTGATTGTTTTGTGTATATGGTATGTTCACTGTTGTACAGGTTTTGTTAACATATTGTGCCATTATGTGGTCATTACCTACATTACTGGGACTTATTTGTCGGCCACGGTCATGCTTATTTATTTTCTATGTTTCTTCATGGTTTGGCATCTTTGGTCATCTCTCCATACCCATGTCCTGATTTGTGTCGAACACATATACTTAAAGAAAACTGAAGAGTTGGAGACACATAGGTCTTTACTTCATTAAAATGCATAATATTTTCAGGTACATTGGGAAGCAGTTGAGTGTAATTTTTGGATTTGTGACATGGAGTCTCTGATGTTATTCTTTCTCTTTTGTTGCATAGGATTTGGAGATGGCATTTTTAAGGAAGTTAGGAAAAATACATTGATTGTATCTCATTACCTCTTATTTGTGGAAATGACAACCTTAAAATGTTTCTGCAGGCAATTATATAGTCTCGGGTTTTCCTATGCTTGGATTTATCAGTCTTAGTAAATTGCTTGTACTTTAATGTGTTCTTATGATCCTTCATGGCTGTATGCAATCATAGAAATAGTCAATGCTTCCATGTTATCTCTTAATAGGTCCGGAGTTAATCTTAAGTTATAAGGTGATGAGAAAATATAATTTCTCTGAGTGAGTGCTTGATCCAGAAAAGTTGTTGTCCTCATTTGGTAAACCGTTTTTCATTTTTACATCGTATTTGAGTTTTGGGTGAAGCTTTGTAGTGGATTATATAATTTAAATTATTTGTATTTTATCATTACACACATTTCTATCGACCTAAAAGTTCATTATTGAGTGTCAACTTCCAAGTTCCCAATGTCAAGTGGTACATAAATTTTTAAAAATAGCAATCTCTGTTTCATGCAATAATGGTGATTTTAGGTTGACAGTACACTTGAACTCCTCAACTAGAGGGTTTGATCTTATTTGCTGGCATTAACCATTTAAAACTATTCATCTTTCATTGTTCCATCTTGTAAAAAGTAGGTTTATTGATCGGACCAGTTTCGGTTTTGTCCATGTCACCTGATTGTAAGTCGGTTCCCTTTATACTGCAGGAAGGAATGGCATATGATCTGATTATTGGGACAACAAAAATCGTCAATGGTCACTCATTGGTCGAAACATTGTTTGACAGGTTGGGTTAACTTGTCTGAATGTTTGGTCATCGGTGATCCTTTTATGAGCTTTTTCTTTTCCAATATTTCTGTCGAGCAAGCCGAAGAAATCATAATTATGGCGTACAGGGCACCGAGGCTGTAAATGTGAAGTGCTTGGTAAGACGAAAGCTGGTGAATCTAATCTTGTTGTGCAGTGCCAGATTACTTATATTGTATTTATAGCAAGAACTATTATTTGATGAAGAGATTTTTTTGTTCATGAGTGACTCCGGGATGGTACGACTGTTATTTGATGAAGTGATTTCGGATTTCTCGGCGAGTTAAGTAGTTTGAATAAACTTGAAAATTGAAGACTGTGCTTAATATGTGAAGGGTGATTTCCAGGAATAAAGTCTGCTGAGTGTTGAGCCTTGGGGTTTCTTGTCCTCTTTTAATACCTCTATTATTTGGTGAATCAGATTTGCTTGTGAAAAATTAGTGGATAAAATATTCACTTATTTTAATACCTCTATTATTGTCGGATTGCACAATGAGAAAAAATAATATCGGTTTAGTTAGAAAATTATAATACATATAACTGAGTTTGATGTATGCCAACTCAGTTGTTGAGTTGACGAAAATTTCATGTTTTATAATTGATCGAAAAAACCATATTTTGTAAAACAAATAGATACATGCTTTATGATGGTTATCATTCGAATATTAATTTTACTAATTTTTTATAAAATAATCGATACCTTATAAAATATACTATTTGGTCTTTAAAATATCACCGTTAAGTAATTGTGTTCCAAGTTTTGTAGTTCAATCATATTTGATAAATTACAAAATTGATTGAACTAGTTATTTGTGAAAATAAACATATATTATTCACTATATTAGAGTGATTCAATGGGTCTTTAATGAGTCCGTAGTTTATAGGATCGTGAAGAATAAATAACTCATGACGGAATTATTATGTTGTCTAAAGTTATATAAAAAGAGTCTATTTTGGCTATCAAAATAAGATTACTCTCCAATTCAAAAAAAAAGTAAGATTACTCTCAAGTAGAAACTTAAATATGTTAGCTAAAATTAATAACACATTAAATAAGATTCGATATGAATTAGTTTAAATTCGTTTATAGATTAGTCAACTTTTGATGTTCATTGTTTCTTTACTTTAATCTTAAGCAAGTAAATGACTAGGGTTGTAAAAACAAGTCAGGACCTGAAAACTTGCCTGAAACCTGCTCGAGTTAGAACCTGATTTGACTCGAGAATTTGATGATCCGAACCCGAACTGTAACTGACTGTTGCTGACCTGAACCCGAGTTGAACCTGTTACTGTAGCAACCGAACCCGATCTGCGTCCGACTGAAAACGACCCGAACCCGAATCTGACCTGTTAATTTTGACCTGAAACCCGACCTGCATCCGACTGAAACGAACCCGAACCTGAGACCGACCTGGCAAATTACCTGATATTATCCGACATACATGGCTGGTGACTACGTGGCTGTTGAGGTGCCTAGTGACATGGTAGAAGAAGGGTGACCCCTTATTTAGGGTTTGATGGTCAGTGGCGGATCTAGAATATTTTTTTGAAGGTGGGCACAAGTCAAATTATTTTTAAGGGTACAAATCATAAAAATCTCAAAATTTTAACGTGGGTATAAATTATAAGATATAAGAATTAATTCATAAAAATTAAAAAAGTTAAAATTAAATGTATGAACTTTTATAAATTTAGGGTAAACACAGGCCTACTCAAGAATATAGTGGCTCTGCCTAGGGCTGTAAATGAGACGAAACATGTCGCGAGTTACTCGAGCTCGACTCGGTCAAAGCTTAGTCAAAGCTCGACTCGACTCGAGCTCGAACTCGGCTCGAGTTCTTGACGAGCCGAGCCGAGCTACTTGATACCCGACTCGAAAAGCTCACGAGCTACTCGAAAATATAATATACTATTTTTTTATTTTTTATAATTTAAAATCTAAATTCTTAAACTTAAAACCCTAAATATAAACCATAAACATAAGTATTAAACTCTAAAATTTAAATCCTAAATCCTAAACCCTAAACTAACATCATAAACCCTAAAATTAACAAGCTTGAGTTTACGTGTATCAAAGTTTTTTCTTCATAGAACTTTAAATGAGACGTGACAGATGAAAAGTTACTCGAGTCCAATGCAGTCAATACTTGACTCGATTGGGTTCGAATCAAGCTCGAACTCGACTCGAGTTCTAAACGAGCCGAATCGAGTTCAGATTTCTCAGACTCGTTAAAAATTACTCAAGCTCGAACTCGACTCGAAATCTTAACGAACCGAGCCGAGCTTAGCACTACTCGAGCTCGACTCAGCTCGTTTACACCCCTAGGCCTCTGCCACTGTTGGCGGTGATGCTTATTAGGGTTAGAGAGCAACCGATAGTTTGATTAGGTGAAGGGCTTTGGGTTAATTGAGTCAACTATGTTGGGCCATGAATGTAATGGGTTTATGTGTTTGGTTTTTAGGGTAAACTAAAACTGAAGTCACTCAATTATGGGTAAGTTTATATTTAGGTCATTTAATTATTAAAAGTTACATTTGGGTCACTCAATTATGGGTAAGGTTACATTTGGGTTACCATTTATTAAAGGTTACGTTTGGATTACCCAATTATGGGTAAGATTACGTTTGTGGCACCCTTCATATTTAAAAAAGTACATCAATTTAGTTAATTTTTCTTCCAAATCACTTGTATATCATCGTTAACATTAGAGTATTTCATTTGAAATTATTAATTAATCTAATACACAAATTGATATACTTTTTTTAAATATGAAGGGTGATCCAAATGTAACCTTAGCCATAATTGAGTGATCCAAATGTAACCTTAGCCATAATTGAGTGATCCAAATATAACCTTACCCATAACTGAGTAACACAAATATAACTTTTAATAATTGAGTAACTCAAATATAACTTTACCAATAATTGAGTGACATCTATTGTAGTTTACCCTAATTTTTACTTTGTAATGATTTTTGTTTGTATTTGGACTGTTAATATATGTATATATGGACATTTGATATAACATGGATGATATGTTATAAGATGATTTTATTTAAATATATAATATATATAAGGAATGTCGGATAAGTTAGGTGACTACATGTATCAAAATAAAATTTTAGTTAATTGAATGATCAAATAAGATATTTTTATTAATTATAACATGTCATATCACTTCTTAACAATAATTAACGGATGGGTGTTTATTTTATAACAAAATTAAATTTTAATAACTATTTTATAACATTTTAAAGTTATTGTGAAAATACCTTTGATTAAAGTTTAGTTTACTTTTTTGACCATTACCCTCAAATATTTTGTTTATTTTTTTTTTCATTTAGATGATACCGTTCAATCAATATTAAATTGACTATTGAAAATCATTGGATTGAATTCGTAACTTAAAGAAGTAATTTATATAATTTTCAATACGTTTTTGTCTCTTTCTTTCGTCCTACGTAATAAATCAAGATGAAAAATATTTTACTGATTTATTGACATGAAATGCTGGTAGATAAACATAGAGGAATGAAATGATGGATAATTGCTTACTTCTAAAGTTATTGCTTATCAAACAAAGACAATTTCACTTTTTGTTCGAAATTTGCTTCTTCTTGATTCGTTATATGTTGTTAATGCTCAATTGTAACTATTATGTTAGGGTTATGTACGTATATTTTAAATAATATTAAATAATATTTAAAGGTAATGATTTTGCCTTCACTATTTAGCACACAAATAGTGGGCATTTATTTTTATTTAAGATATCCCTAAACTAGTGTTTGCTTTAGAAATACTCTTTTTAGTTTTCATAAACCTATCATGAGTGTTGTTTTTGAGTTGAGAGAAGATAAATACCACCAGAGTCCACTCCATCTTTCGTGTGTACGAAATTTAAAGAGTCGTGTTAACCTCAAGGGGGTCGTTCGTTCATGTGGCGATTACACACATCGAGGCGTATTCGCTTTTAAGGCAGTGGTTAATACCATAACACGATTATCGTTTCATTTAATTATTTTATCATTTTTCAGTTAGTGCTAACGTCTCGTTTTGCATAAGTTTGTTTTTCCAACATTATATACCTTTTTCTATTTTCAATTCACAAAATTAAAGTTGAAATTATAGGGGTTTTTTTTTACGAATAATCGATTAGTTTAGTGAAATGAGATATTCATTTCACTCAAGTAAGATTATGTGTTTGAATCTTGGTATTATGAATGTAGCAAATTGAGCTAAAAAGGTAACTCTTACAACGAGTCTCTACAATATTTTAACCAACCAATAAATTGGACACGAATGATTATACAAAAAATTATATTTATTATCTTTCTTCCTTTATTATTATTATTATTATTATTATTATTATTATTATTATTATTATTAGTACAACAATTTTATTAAAACATGAAAAATTTCAAAATACAAGGAGAGTTTACAATTCAGGTAAACAAACTTAATCCGGACATATTCTTAAAAAAAACTAATGCCTTTAGATCATAAACAACACCATAAAAAGAAAATGTAAATACCTTAACTTAAAGGCTCGAAATTAAAATAGATGCAAATATCACAAAAACTCGACGATGAAAGGTGAAAACCAACAACAAACAACATTAAAAAAAATGCATATTACAATAACAAGGCACAGTAACAACACGGTCATTACTACACCTCAGTCGCGAACAAGAGTGGTGACTGTGAGCTCGTATCTAAATCTAGTTCGAAAGTCCAAAACAGAGAGATCAACAGAATAATTAAAAAACGTCATATTGATCAGTCATGGCCACATGTTATAAACTTCAATTAATCATTATTTATTTTTCTTCACTTGAACGTCAAAATTATAAATAAAAAATTATTTCTTTAAATTACTTTTCTTGAAAAAATAAATATAAGATAATATGGACGTTTTATTTAAGTAAACTTTTATGAAGATCATAATTAAGGACGAAGCCATAAAATATATTTAGTCAACCCCTTCACAACAAACAAAATATATTAATTAAAAATGGAAAAAAAAATATAATATGTTTGATTCAAATTAAGTACTATTAAATAAGTATTAAATAAGTACTAGAATAACCAAGTTCAAATTGTTTTGTCTGCAAGGTACTTGTGCATTGTAACACCCACAAAAAAATATATCAATAAAATGGGATTAGTGGGGTTTGATCCCATGACCTCACCCCTCCCTTCCCCCTTAGATGCTAAACCATTGAGCCAAGTGCTCATTTCTGTCATATTTTGCATGGAGAAATATTAGAATCAGGTTTGAGCGGGATATTAAATCAAATTTAATATCCCATTTGACCCTTCAGATCTAAGTCTGGTGAAACAAGCATCCAGAGAATTCTAAGAGCCTCTCACCTACCCTTTCTCCGTTCAAGCTCCGACGAGCTCTCGACGGACGGCCGTGGCATCCGCCGTCCCCACCATCGCCACCACCGCCCCATCACCACAAAAACCCGACCTGCCAACCCTTGTTTCTGCCCGTTCTTCGCACGAAAATAGTGGAAAATCGTTCGGCTTCACCAACTCTTATCTGCTTCACCGTCGCTCCGTGCGCGACACCGCCGCTGCCGGCGTGTAGATCGTTTCACTCCGGTCACCCAGCTTTCGAGCACGCGCGCTGTTGTGCTGCCGTTCACCGTATATAACGGTTCAAAGCTCTGGCGTTTAAGTTGTCGCAACCGTCCCCCCTCTGTTTCCGGTCGATGGAGGAATCCGTTCGAGTCATGGGTGTGACCGTTGAACTCTCTGTGTCGAGCCGTACAAAACCCGACCATTTGTTTGGTTGTTCGACTCCAGCAAGAGCCTCGTCGGAATATCACACCTTTCTGGACGTTTTATTTCATTTAGGTAAGGTCCGGTGAGATTTCCGGCTGGTTTCGAGTTTAGATGGATGGGTTTTGAAGTTAGTTTAACGGGTTCTCTTTTCCGGTAGGATCAAGGCGTCTGGGGTCTCCGATGACCTTTCCCGGCGATCCGCAAGTCTTAGGGTGAGTGAACCGGTTCGCGCATGGCCCAATTGCCTGAACCGGCCCAACCCGGTTCGAGCCCTGTAATCCAAGCCCAAATTTGAGTCCGACCCGACCCGTTAACCCGTGTCAGCTCATCCGAGTCAGCCGAGTCAACTCGTCTGAGTCAGCCGAGTCAACTCGTCCGAGTCAGCCGAGTCAACTCGTCCGAGTTAGCCCGAGTCAACTCAGTGAGTCAACTCGTCTGAACCAACTCAGTTGACTGCTGACATTAGTATGACATCAGCTTTGACTTGGACCGTTGACTGCTAACGTCAGCGTTGACTTTGACCGTTGACCAAAAAGTCAACTTTTCTGAAAACTCATGTTTTATGTTTTTCGACGTCATGAGCCCGTTTTTGAAGCCTGTTTCGCAAAATTATGACACGAAAGCCTCCGAATCTGACCTTGAACCCGAGGGTGCTTATGTATTTAATTATTTGGTTAAGAACTTTGTGAATAAAGTCTGATCTTGGGATTTGTGTATTTGAAGGTACTCGTAGTTCCTAGAATACGATTTGTTGAAGGATGTCGAATCCGGGTTCAAGGGTGTTCTCATGCTGTACACGGATTGATCGTTGTAGCTCGGAGCCAAGGTAATACATTACTACCTTCTGCATGCTTGCAAAACTTGTTGGTATTCGGTTAATGCTTGTACGACCATGAATGGGCATGTAATTAATCCTACTACGTCAATCAATTAAGAAATAAAAATATTAATGGCCAAAGAAAATATTCGAATAAGAAGTTGATAAATCGAAAGTACTTCCGAGTTCAGTAAGCGATTAATAAAAAGTGTTAGTCTCTACGTCTTATTATTTTGGCTAATGAATTATGAAAATGCCCTTGATGTATGAAAATGGCTAAAATATCCCTATTAGTGAGAGTGGTCTGAGAATCTACACTAGATTCGGTAAAACAACTGAACCTTCTGAAAATCTTGGAGTTTGCTTGGGAAGTTATAGCAGCGAGGATTTACCTTTGAGTCTACAAATTTGCTCAGATCCTTTTTTAGGTTGAATAATCTCTGATGACATTCACGAGAAAATAATTGTATGATGGATTAGTTAAAGTCGTGTAAATGGCTGAATTGATCGAAATATCCACAATGACCAAAAAGGAATAATTATTCCTCGGCACCGATTGCCCAATTAATCAAAATGATGGATTTACCCTCGAGAACTTTAACGAATGAATAGATGGAAGAATCGAGAAATTCTGAATAATTAGAAATTCCAATAAAGGCAAATAAATGTAATGACTCCAAATGTGGTAAAATACAACCCGTGTCAGTTGGTCGATTCAGATACCATGATGATAGTGGGAGAATACCGTGTGAAGGCACGTTGAATTTATTTGGAGAAAGTACATAGTTAATAGTGAGAGAAACATGTTCTCCTAAGGCACATTCGATGTTTTGGAATGAGTTCAGATACAATGCACATGTTTGAATACTTGAAAAATACTACTCGAATATATGCTTAATTTCTGGTAATAAGTTCATTGGACGATTGGTGTAGGTGAACTATTGTTCTTATGCTCTGTGGTTAGTTCTGAGAAATGAATGGTTGAAGTATACCTATCCGGTGAGATATTAAACACTGTGTTAATGTGTTCCGATTAGTTCGAAGGTGCTCGGAAACTTGACGAGCAGTTAGAATTCCTAAATTTGTACATCCCCGTTTATACCTTGTAGGTTCAAATTACTAGTTTACCCCCCGAAGGTCAAAATGACCTTAATACCCTCATAGGCTGTAACATTTAATTCTGCTCGTGATATATCTGAAATCCCAATGATTATGATGCATCAACTCCTAATGTTGATTCAGTTCGTCTTATCAAATTCCCCTATTCGCAGGGACCTCATTCTGAAATCAGCCCAAAATTGTCAAATGTCATCTTTCTGATATCTATCAAGTACCTCTAAGAAATGAATTGGGCCATAAAGCCCGTACCATGTATCTGTAAATACTTTCGGTTCTAAACCAAGACAATATGCCTAAAATCTTAAAGTATGATATTGTAATACGAAAGGAAAGCAATTCTCTGATTTCTGACATCTGTTATGAAAAATATATATGATATATGACATTGAATACGAAATAATAATAATAATGATAATAAAATAAATTTGATACATGTCTTCTGGTATAAAATAGATTCGATATTTATTTTCTGCAATATTGTCTTCTGAATATAAATTGAAATCATCTGTGGTATATTATCTAGATATGAATGATGATCTGTAGACTCAGCGCTGGTAAGTCCTTCTGTACCTAAGCTCCTACGCCCAATGGGCCTAGGGTAAGTCTTTCTGGACCTAAGGTATCCCCTTAGGTAGGCTCCTACGCCTCAGGCCTAGGGTAAGACCTTATGTATGTAGTTCGGGTGGAATTGCAATTTAGGGTTCGTTTGGAGGGTAGTTAAGTAAGTTAATAAAACTTTCTGACCTCTTCTTATGCATACCCTACTAAATTAATGTATTAAAGTTGAACGCTCAACAAACTTACAATTCGCGTTTAATGAACCACTTTGAACTCCTTAATTCAACTTCTGAAATCTGGATCTCTTTTGAAACTCTGCTTTAGACTCACATCTTGAGGTTCGGGTGATCTAATAAAGAACAACTTTGTTACCTTCTGGTATACTGCTTCTTTGAAATCTCGAATCGTAATTTGAGCTTATCGTTACCTAGTTCTTCATGACAGTGTTAAGCTTGCCATACCTGCTTGTGCTTTTAGCATCCCTTGGTAGTTTGTATTACTGAGCTTTTCGAAGCTCATGTCGTTTTTACCATCACAGGTTAGAAGATCGACCCTGTCGCAGCTGTCAACATCAGTATGGAGTTTCTTCTGCTTGCTTGCGGAGTATGGTATTTGTGTAATTAGGGGGCATGTATGTCACTTCTTGATTTACGTTCGAGTCTAAAACTTGTTTTAGCAATTTGTATTATAGTTTTTATTTTGTAGTCTAAATATTTTCTGGAATTGTATTCTAATTCAAAATTTGATTTATGATTTTAAATGGTTAACGATTTGTTTATTTAAAATTTTAATGTGGGTCGCTCCGGTGACCCTAATGTAACTTCCTAGGATCCGTGGTAACGCATAGGCGGGTCTAGGGGGTTACATTTAGTGGTATCAGAGCTTAGAGTTGCGTCATTCTGGGTTGATCGGCCGATCGTCAGTTATCGGGTGTCTGGTCTGTGCATACCCCTAGATCATAACCGTACTTCTACGAGCCGAAATCCAATTTCGAACCCTTTTTCAAAAATAAATGAATCTAAGTGATCTACCTCCCATAGCTCGATATGTATTGGCAAGAAATAATTATAGTATTTGTCTGTGTTTTGGTTTAAATTGATGGATATGAATCTGGATAAATAATCTGAGATGGTTCATGCGTGTGGAACGAAAGATTTGATTAGATTGAGAATAAATGTTTGACTATGTGAGGTAATCGATGTAAGATTACATATAAGATTATTCGGTGATGATGACTATGTTGAGAATTTTCTGGTTGAAAATTTGATAAAAGTATGATGAAGTTAAAAGAAAGGTGTCTGCGGGAGTAGCGAAGGTGTAAGTTCTATGGTGGCCTTATTGTACATAAATAAAACAATTGCATGGATATTCTGATAAAGGTAAGTGATATTTGTTTGAACTCTCGGTTATATTCGACCGGCTTGAAGATAGACTTTTCGTTGAAATTGTGGTATGATGTGTCTCTTTGTATCATCCATAATTGAAATTTGATGTTACATCTTGATTCTAGAAGGCCCTGTTAAAAGCCCTGAATACTCGTCTGGATTTCAGAAGCAGTTTTTCATCCGTGAACTGATGGTCAACCTAGTAGCGTAATTCAGATTCTGGAGGATATGTTTCTGGGTCTTATGATTATCTTTTACGGTAGTTGGGAAGGTTCTCCGTCTCTAATCGAGTTGCATACAATAACAATTAGGAGACAAGTGTTCGCTTGACACAATATGAAGTCTCGTATGGATATAAATACAATATTCTGGTTAGCTGGTCTAAGATGTATAATGGGATGACTTTGGGTCCAAAAGACAATCCGAGTGGTCGAGAACATTGCCAGATTGATCTGTGACCGTCTGAGAGCCAAAAAAAGAGGGACAAAACAAAAACAAACGTGGATATTTTGATGAACAAGTTTCAGTACAAGAATGGATGAAAGAGCGGTTTCTACATTTCTCTGACTCTGGAAAATTTCGAGGACGGAATTTCTTTTAGGAGGACAGAGTTGTAACACCCACAAAAAATATATCAATGAAATGGGATTGGTGGGGTTTGATCCCACGACCTCACCCCTCCCTTCCCCCTTAGATGCTAAACCATTGAGCCAAGTGCTCATTTCTATCATATTTTGCATGGAGAAATATTAGAATCAAGATTGAGCGAGATATTAAATCAAATTTAATATCCCATTTAACCCTTCAAATCTAAGTCTGGTGAAACAAGTATCCAGAGAATTCTAAGAGCCTATCACCTACCCTTTCTCCGTTCAAGCTCCGACGAGCTCTCGCGGGCGGCCGTGGCATTCGCCGTCCCCACCATCGCCACCGCCGCCCCATCGCCACAAAACCCGACCTGCCAACCCTTGTTTCTGCCCGTTCTTCGCACGAAAATAGTGGAAAACCATTCAGCTTCACCAACTCTGATCTGCTTCACCGTCGCTCCGTGCGCGACACCGCCGCTGCTGGCGTGTAGATCGTCTCACTCTGGTCACCCAGCCTCCGAGCACGCGCGCTGTTGTGCTGCCGTTCACCGTATATAACGGTTCAAAGCTCCAGCATTTAAGTTGTCGCAACTGTCCCTCTTTGTTTTCGGTCGATGGAGGAATTCGTTCGAGTCATGGGTGTGACCGTTGAACTCTCTGTGTCGAGCTGTACAAAACCCGACCATTTGTTTGGTTGTTCGACTCTGGCAAGGGCCTCGTCGGAATATCGCACCTTTCCGGCCGTTTTATTTCATTTAGGTAAGGTCCGGTGAAATTTCCGGCTGGTTTCGAGTTTAGATGGATGGGTTTTGAAGTTAGTTTAACGGGTTCTCTTTTCCGGTAGGATCGAGGCGTCTGGGGTCTCCGATGACCTTTCCCGGCGATCCGTAAGTCTTAGGGTGAGTGAACCGGTTCGCGCATGGCCCAATTGCCTGAACCGGCCCAACCCGGTTCGAGCCCTGTAATCCAAGCCCAAATTTGAGTCCGACCCGAGTTGTCCGACCCGACCCGTTAACCCGTGTCAGCTCATCCGAGTCAACTCGTCCGAGTCAACTCAGTGAGTCAACTCGTCTAAACCAACTCAGTTGACTGCTGACATCAGTATGACATCAGCTTTGACTTGGACCGTTAACTGCTGACGTCGGCGTTGACTTTGACCGTTGACCAAAAAGTCAACTTTTCTGAAAACTCATGTTTTATGTTTTTCGACGTCCTGAGCCCGTTTCGCAAAATTCTAACCCGAAAGCTTCCGAATCTAACCTTGAACCCGAGGGTGCTTATGTATTTAATTATTTGGTTAAGAACTTTGTGAATAAAGTCTGATCTTGGGATTTGTGTATTTGAAGGTACTCGTAGTTCCTGGAATACGATTTGTTGAAGGATGTCGAATCCGGGTTCAAGGGTGTTCTCATGTTGTACACGGATTGATCGTTGTAGCTCGGAGCCAAGGTAATACATTACTACCTTCTGCATGCTTGCAAAACTTGTTGGTATTTGGTTAATGCTTGTACGACCATGACTGGGCATGTAATTAATCCTGCTACGTCAATCAATTAAGAAATAAAAATATTAATGGCCAAAGAAAATATTCGAATAAGAAGTTGATAAATCGAAAGGACTTCCGAGTTCAGTAAGCGATTAATAAAAAGTGTTAGCCTCTAAGTCTTATTATTTTAGCTAATGAATTATGAAAATGCCCTCGATGTATGAAAATGGTTAAAATACCCCTATTAGTGAGAGTGGTCTGAGAATCTACACTAGATTCGGTAAAACAACCGAACCTTCTGAAAATCTTGGAGTTTGCTTGGGAAGTTATAGCAGCGAGGCTTTACCTTTGAGTCTGCAAATTTGCTCAGATCCTTTTTGAGGTTGAATAATCTCTGATGACATTCACGAGAAAATAATTTTATGATGGATTAGTTAAAGTCGCGTAAATGGCTGAATTGATCGAAATATCCATAATGACCAAAAAGGAATAATTATTCCTCGGTACCGATTGCCCAATTAATCAAAATGATGGATTTACCCTCGAGAACTTTAACGAATGAATAGATGGAAGAACCGAGAAATTCTGAATAATTAGAAATTCCAATAAAGGCAAATAAATGTAATGACTCCAAATGTGGTAAAATACAACCCGTGTCAGTTGGTCGATTCAGATACCATGATGATAGTGGGAGAATACCATGTGAAGGCGCGTTGAATTTATTTGGAGAAAGTACATAGTTAATAGTGAGAGAAACATGTTCTCCTAAGGCACATTCGATGTTTTGGAATGAGTTCAGATACAATGCACATGCTTGAATACTTGGAAAAATACTACTCGAATATATGCTTAATTTCTGGTAATAAGTTCATTGGACGATTGATGTAGGTGAACTATTATTGTTATGCTCTGTGGTTAGTTCTGAGAAATGAATGGTTGAAGTATACCTATCCGGTGAGATATTAAACATTGTGTTAATGTGTTCCGATTAGTTCGAAGGTGCTCGGAAACTTGACGAGCAGTTAGAATTCCTAAATTTGTACATCCCCGTTTATACCTTGTGGGTTCAAATTACCAGTTTACCCCCCGAAGGTCAAAATGACCTTAATACCCTCATAGGTTGTAACATTTAATTCTGCTCGCGATATATCTGAAATCCCAATGATTCTGATGCATCAACTCCTAATGTTGATTTAGTCCGTCTTATCAAATTCCCCTATTCGCAGGGACCTCATTCTAAAATCAGCCCAAAATTGTCAAATGTCATCTTTCTGATATCTATCAAGTACCTCTAAGAAATGAATTGGGCCATAAAGCTCGTACCATGTATCTGTAAATACTTTCGGTTCTAAACCAAGACAATATGCCTAAAATCTTAAAGTATGATATTGTAATACGAAAGGAAATCAATTCTCTGATTTCTGACATCTGTTATGAAAAATATATCTGATATATGACATTGAATACGAAATAATAATAATAATGATAATAAAATAAAGTTGATACATGTCTTCTGGTATAAAATAGATTCGATATTTATTTTCTGCAATATTGTCTTCTGAATATAAATTGAAATCATATGTGGTATATTATCTAGATATGAATGATGATCTGTAGGCTCAGCGCTGGTAAGTCCTTCTGTACCTAAGCTCCTACGCCCAATGGGCCTAGGGTAAGTCTTTCTAGACCTAAGGTATCCCCTTAGGTAGGCTCCTACGCCTCAGGCCTAAGGTAAGACCTTCTGTATGCAGTTCGGGTGGAATTGCAATTTGGGGTTCGATTGGAGGGTAGTTAAGTAAGTTAATAAAACTTTCTGACCTCTTCTTATGCATACCCTACTAAATTAATGTATTAAAGTTGAACGCTCAGCAAACTTACAATTCGCGTTTAATGAACCACTTTGAACTCTTTAATTCAACTTCTGAAATCTGGATCTCTTTTGAATCTCTGCTTTAGACTCACATCTTGAGGTTCGAGTGATCTAATAAAGAACAACTTTGTTACCTTCTGGTATACTGCTTCTCTGAAATCTCGAATCGTAATTTGAGCTTATCGTTACCTAGTTCTTCATGACAGTGTTAAGCTTGCCATACCTACTTGTGCTTTTAGCATCCCTTGGTGGTTTGTATTACTGAGCTTTTCGAAGCTCACGTCGTTTTTACCATCACAGGTTAGAAGATCGACCATGTCGCAGCTGTCAACATCGGTATTGAGTTTCTTCTGCTTGCTTGCGGAGTATGGTATTTGTGTAATTAGGGGGCATGTATGTCACTTCTTGATTTACGTCCGAGTCTAAAACTTGTTTTAGCAATTTGTATCATAGTTTTTATTTTGTAGTCTGAATATTTTCTGGAATTGTATTCTAATTCAAAATTTGATTTATGATTTTAAATGGTTAACGATTTGTTTATTTAAAATTTTAATGTGGGTCGCTCCGGTGACCCTAATGTAACTTCCTAGGAACCGTGGTAACGCATAGACGGGTCTAGGGGGTTACATGCATTGCCAAAAGATTAAGAATATGTATGAACAAATACTACCTTGTAATCACCTTAAGATTATTCAGGAAAAAATATATAGGTGACCAATATATAAATCAAGGGGATCTTGGAAACCAAGGTTGAGGGGGCCTATTTAAAATTTTCAAAAAGTTAGAAGTTTAATTTCAAATTTCAATTTTTTTGAGATTTAATTAGATATTTTTAAAAAAAATTAGGAGAAGACTTAATTGAAAATTTTCATTTTTTTAAATATAATAATATATTTAGAATTTTTGAAGGAACCGAATTAAAATTTTGAAATTTTCAAAGAGCTAAAAATTAGTTTACCAAATTTTAGGGGAGCATGGCCTCCGCAGGTTCCAATGGCTCTGCTTAGGGGTGAGCGTTCGATTGAGTCGAGTCGAGTCAAAAAATTTCGAGTTATTCGAGTTGAGGCGTTATATTTTACAACTTAAATTTATTTGAAATTTTTTTGAGTCGAGTCGTGTTTTCGAGTTCCTATAAAAATTTAATTGTAATTATTTATCATGTTATAGTACGGTTTGATTCTAATTTAAATTAGTTTCTCTAATCATATAAGATATGCACATATATATTTCTTCATATTTTTTCACATTTAATAATATTTCTTCATATTTTTATATATCGGTATGTATATATCATAAAAAAAATAAGGGACTCCTCTCGAACTTAAAAATAAACCAGTAATTACTAAAATTTCGAGTTATTCGAATTTCCATTTTACAACTCAAACTTTATTTGAAATTTTTTCGAGTCGTTCGAGTTTATGGAATTTCGAGTCGAGTCAAGACGAGTTGAGTATTTTCACCTCGAGTTGAGTCGAGTTTTTCTCGCCCCTAGCTCCGCCCCTATACAAATATATGTGTTATCATGTCTAAATCAAACTCAAAGCATTCGATATATTGAATTTTTTAACCCAACAAGTGTCTCAGTGAAAAAACTGATGATGTTCATCCTAAGAGACACAGTGTTGAGTTTTGAGGTGCTCGATTCCTTCAACCATTCTTGCTCACCAAGTGGTGGAGAAGTGGAAATTTGGGTGTAAGGATTGTGGAAGCTAGAAAGAATAGTGACACAAAGATTTATAGTGGTTCAACCTTCTAACCAAGGTCTACATCCACTATCTTAGCTTCCCACTAAGGATTTCCAATCAATACACTATTGATTCGTCCCCTTTTCTAGGCTTAGAAGGAAACCCTTTTACACCGATCAAGCTTTCTACCCAAAGCCTTGATCAAACCCTCTTTACAAAGAGAAACGATAAGCAAACTTAAATCCCTCTAATAGGTATTTGTTTGCACAATTTTGCTCTCACCCAAAACCTAACACTTGAACAAATTTGACAATTTTGGATCCCTAGTGTTTGTCTATACAAAGAAATGACAATTTAAGTACAAAGACAATTCTTGATCATTTGTTGATTGACAATTGAAGCATTAACCATATCTTGATGCTTGGAGGTCCTTTTTATACTCCTTAATGAGTTTGTAGCCGTTACTAGCCGTTGGGGTTGAATTGGAGTCGTTGGAGACATAATTTCCCACCATAAATGTTGTTCTGCTGCTAACCGTATCGAAACGCTCGAACCCGTTTCGATACGCTCTTCAAGTAGAAAGAGCCGTCCAATCTGATGCAGCACCCGTATCGAAACGCTCTTGGCCGTTTCGGAACACCCGTATCGAAACGCCTTTCACTGTATCAAAACGATATGCATTTAAATGTTAGTTGGAAAATAGTCGTTGGGGTTTATGACCGTTGTGGTCGATGCCACGTGAGCGTATCGAAACAGCATAGCCCGTATCGAAACGCTAGGCAAAATACTCATCCAAAAAAGACCCGTTTCGAGACGTTTTGACACTGGAAGACCCCGTATCGAAACACCTAGGGGTGTTTCGAAACGCCTGGAAGGTTTTGTTTAGTTTGACTTTGAAAAACATGAAAAACCCTTTAAAAACATTCCCTAAACATAGTTTCAAGTTGTTTGGACTTTAGAAATAGTTTTGAATTCTTTTTAACTTAGTCCAAAACATTTTTCAATTATTATATCAAAACATTAGTTCTACACACATGTTCAAATTATTTTGTCTACAAGGTGTATGTGCCTTATCAAAGGGTTAAAAATATGTATGATAGAAATTTAATTATTGATTATATGAACAAAGATAGAGCCAAAAGTCAAGGTCGAGGCCAAATTATTTAATTTAAAAAATATAAAGATTTATTAAGCATTTAAACTCAAAATTAAGGGACAATTTATAATTTATCTAATATTTAAAGTTATAAGGACTTAAATTGTCATTAGACTAAAAATTTGAAGGGACCAAATTAAAATTTTAAAAAATTTAATTGACAATATTAAAAAAATATATATAAATTTCTAAAATTTGAGGGAATAAATTTAAAATTTTCAAAAAAATAGAGTACTTGTTATAAAAAAATTTAATTTTGGGGCTCCCTTGCATATATATATATATATATGAATGAAGAAAACTATATATATATATATGAACGAAGAAAACTAGTTGTGAGGGTTACCCACATGGACGAAACCATCAATAGTTTGGGAGGAGTTTTTGCTCCCACGTAACAATTAGAGGACGAAAATCATATTTATACAAAGCTTCCATTTTAAAAAGTTAGATTAATTATGAATTTACTCCTGTTTTGTAACATATATATTTTGTCACTTAATCTTCAATCTTAACTTTATCTATGATCACCACATAATATACTTTTGTAAAACATGATCCGAATAAACTAACTAATAAATTCGATGAAACATGGACGGGTAGAAAAACTCGGGCGGGGTGGAATCTTAATTTTTTTTTGGTAGAATGACAAAAGATGCACCCAACGTTTGCATGTTTTGTCAGCCTTGATTCTTTTTGGTCTAAATATGCCGTCAACGTTTCAGTTTGGTACAATTATGCTCTCTAACATTTCAATTTGGTCCAAATATGCCCCCGTTTGGATAGAAACTGTCAGTCAATTGACAGTTAACAGCTAATGCTGACTGGACTTGCCACGTGTTAAGATCTGTTGATGCCACGTCAGTTTTTTATAAAATTGTTATACTTTTTTATGGTGACATGTGGCCGACTATCATGCAAATACGTGGCCAAATCTGATGACGATACATGGCAAATATAATGTTGGCACGTCAACAGATCTTAACACGTGGCAAGTCCAGTCAATATCAGCTGTTGACCATTAGTTGACTGATAGTTTACCTCCAACAAGGGCATATTTTGACCAAATTAAAATGTTGGGTGCATATTTAGATTAAAAAAGAATAAGAGATTAAATAACAAAATATGCAAACGTTGGGGCATATTTTGTCATTTTGCATTTATTAATATTTAAAGAAGACAACTTTATAAATGTAGTTGCTACTCCTACTTGCTTGTAGTTGCCGCTTCAGTTATATTTTGATGTTTGTTATCTTCATTTTAATGCAAATGGACATGGTCCACTTTGGGTCCCACTTTCTCTTAGTTACCCCCTCCAAATGCCAATTGCCAAGCTGTTCTTTTTATTATTTTCCTTCAAGTTTCTTTGCCCAGATCTACTTCAACTTCTCTCTCCCCCTTGTTTTAATTTACAGTGAGAATCAAAGTTGCAATCTTTTAACAAAGCTCTGAAGAATTTTTCCATGTACAAAGGTACTGAAAATTTTCACTGTTTTTTGGGTACATTGTTGTTTTCTTCTTTTCTTTTCTTTTTGGACTTATCTATTGAGTTTTTGTCTTCAAAAAAGACTGTTTCTATTTGGAAACTTTGATCTGGGTTTTTTGTTTTTAATGAAGATCTCCCATTTATGGAATCCGAGAAGTTCATTTCTTAGATTAAGTTCATTATATATATTATTCTCATTGGGATTTGAAACTCCATTGATTTTATTATTTTCAGATGGGAAAAACTGGTGGCTGGTTTTCTATTGTGAAGAAAGCTTTGAGCCCTGAATCCAAGAAAGATCAGGTTTTAATGATTTCATTCATAATTTATAGGATAGTTTTTTTTTGTTGGGTTGATTTTTATTAGATTTGTTGTTTCTAATTAATTTCACCAGAAAACTCCAAAATCAAAGAAAAAATGGTTCGGAAAAACCAAAGCATTGGGCCCAGTTTTTGTACCTGAAGATACTGAAGTGACCGCTGAAGATGTAAAACTGAAAGAAGCTGAGAACGAACAAAGTAAACATGCTTACTCCGTCGCTCTCGCCACCGCTGTGGCAGCTGAGGCCGCGGTGGCTGCTGCTCAAGCAGCTGCTGAAGTTGTTCGTCTCACTTCTCAGCCGCGCCATCCGGGGAAGTCAAACGAGGACATAGCTGCTATCAAAATTCAAACCGCATTTCGTGGATATTTGGTATGTGTAATGTATTCCTTTTTATTTGATTATGATGTTTTAAGTTCTTATTTATTACCTATGTTTATACATAAGATCGAAACATTATTAAAGTATCCGAAAATTCGATGTGTTTCGGTTTTCAGATTTGAATTCTGTTTTTGCTAACATATGTATGAACATTTGCTAAATTTGTCATTGCCTTTGCTTGAATCCGAGGCCGCTTTGTTCCTTATGTGATGAGTTCTTAAGAGTATTGATTTGAAATGCTCGTTAGACTTTGTAATAGAACTTTACTGTTAGTTCGCAACGGCCTTTCTCGGCTTTTAACAAGGGTTCCCGACTTTCGGCATTCAAGTCATGGTGACATATAATCACAAATCTGATGTGTTCAAGTGTTAGGACTTTGCTGCTGTTTTGTGAACATATGTATGAACTTCTGCTAAATTTGGCAGGATTGTTATCGACGTCGTTACCATTTCTTGAAGTTGAAGTTATTGATTTTTGATTGCTCATTACACCCCATTTAGTTGCATCAGCTTTTCTTGATTTTATTCAGTCTTGAAGAAGAGTTTCGAGCTTTACACATTCGATTATCTCTGGCTATGCATGTTGACTTCAAGTCATGGGGATCATGTAAGGTGTTCTTGAGTCATGGTGGTGCATAGTCACAAATTCCGTGAATTATCGGATTTGTCAGCTGTTAGATGTATTTATGCATTTGAGTTCTCAGGCTAGGAGGGCATTGCGAGCTTTGAGAGGGTTAGTAAGATTGAAGTCACTGATGCGAGGACAAACCGTCAAACAGCAAGCAACTACGACTTTAAAATGCATGCAGACTCTTGCACGCGTGCAGTCGGAGATTTGTGCCAGGAGGATTAGAATGTCGGAAGAGAACCAGGCTCTTCAACAGAAATGCGAGAGAGAGTTCGAGAAGTTGAGAGCTTCTGTAAGTGTCTCATTTTTTGCACATTTTACGCTTTGAGCTCATGATTTCCTAAAACTTGTTCGACTTTTGGTTTTCCTGGACCATGTTTTTTTCAGATCTTAACCCTGTTAGGACTTTCTTGTACCTTTCACCGAAACTTGTAACACAATCTGTCCTCTAGAGGGATTAGCGAAAGATCCGATAAAAGAACAACGGAGAGAGTATTGTCTGAAAAACTACCTTTCCCGGCATTCAGATTGCCTTTGTGGAAACCCTGTTAAGGCTGATTGTAGAAGCAATTTAGATATGGTTCCTACTGTTTTTACAATTTAAGCAGAATATACATTAATGCAGATGGGAGAAGGCTGGAATGATAGTACGCTGTCGAGGGAGCAGATCGAAGCAAGACAACAAAAACAGGAAGAAGCTGCTATGAAAAGGGAAAGAGCATTGGCTTATGCATACTGTCACCAGGTATCGGGTTTTACGGACTTCTTTTGTTTACAATGCTAATCTAATTCGTGATGGAGTTAACATGAACTTTCGTTTTCTTCGAAAGCAATCATGGAAAAACTGTTCTAGATCAGTGAACCAAACATTTATGGATCCGAGAAATCCGCACTGGGGTTGGAGTTGGTTAGAGCGATGGATGACAGCCCGACCGTGGGAATCCAGAAGCACAATCGATAACAATGACCGTGGTTCAATCAAGAGTATCGGAGCATGTTCTATAGGTGAGATCAGCAGAGCTTATTCTCTAAGATATATTAACAGCGATAAGAAGCCATCTCCAACTCCTCTGAAATTGAGTCGACTTCCTAGCCGTCAATCCGGGTCGACTCCACCTTCAAAGGCACCTTCCATTTCATTGGTTTCTGTTAAAACGAGACTGCCAAGTCCAAGGGGGAGTCAATGTGGAGGTTATGAAGACTCAAGGAGCATACTGAGTGCCCGGTCTGATCGTTATCGGAGGCATAGCATTGCAGGCTCATCAATGAGAGATGATGAGAGCCTTACAAGCTCACCTGCAGCTCCAAGTTACATGGCACCAACACAGTCGACAAAGGCCAGGTCCCGAGTACCAAGTCCTTTGGGAACCGGCACACCGGATAGGGGATCGGCAGGGTCTGCAAAGAAACGGCTTTCGTTCCCGGCATCCCCTGCTAGTAATAGGAGACATTCCGACCCTCCTAAGGTGGACATTACTCTGTCTAAAATGACTCAACATGCAGAAAGAAGATAAAATGATTTAGTTTATAATTTGTTTGGTTGTTGGTTTTTTACAATAATTCACATTTTAAATTCTCCGCTCAATTTCAATTTCAATGTGAGATTTGGTTTATAATTTGTTAGATTGTTGGTTGTTTTTGTTGACAAAGATTCATATTTTAAATTCTTAGCTCAATTTCGATTTCAGTGTGAGATTTTGTTTATAATTTGTTTGATGGTTGGTTTTTGTTGACAATGATTCACATTTTAAATTCTTTTCTAAATTTCGATTTCAGCTATTAAAATTTAGGGTAAACTGCACTTGTGATCACTGAACTTTTAGGATGCTTATAATATGGTCACTGAAAATGAAAAGGTTTCAAGTCACTACCATTAAAAATATTTCGTTAAAGTCACTGCGGTTAAATGAACTTTCATTTAGGTCATTGAACCGTTAAAATAGTTAATGACATGGTAGAATTTAAAATTGAGTAAAATACAAATCGAAACACTTAATTTTTTAGAGTTTTCAGAAGTTGCACCAAACTTTCTAGATTTAGCAATTTTGACCTTAAATTATTAAAACTTTGTTTTTGATTATGATATTTTTGGAATTCACAATTTAACCTTTGCACTTCCAAAATTTTCATAAAAGTACCCATGAACTTCAAAAACTTATAACGTAATCCTCAAATTCTAAAATTTCTCAATTAGGCCCTCAAATTCCATTTTAAGCCTAATAAGCCCCTAAATACCACCTTATTTGAAAACTATTACTTTGCCAAAATTAAATTTCATTCAAAAACTAATTATTTTTTATAAAGTTTTTTAAAAGCCTACTTTATAAAAAAAAATTACTTCCATATATATATATATTATAACGTATTCTCGGAAATGTGACATAAACTATTGGTATAAATTTTCTTTATTTTTTTTGGTAATATGCATGTCCGTCTTATAATTCATGTTCGAGGTGCGTGGCTGCCCCTCCCAACAATGTCGTCTCCAAGGTTCGAACTCACGAACTCTCCTTGGGAGTGCAATGTGCCTTACCAATACACCTAACCTTGTTGGTTATAAATTTTCTTTATTGATATTTAATAGAATTATTTTAATTAATAAAATTAATTTAATTTTAAAATAACAAAATAAGCGGTATATTATTATTATTATTGTTGTTGTTGTTGTTGTTGTTATTATTATTATTATTATCCCTTTCTTGTCTATTTTTACTAATAACACATTTTCTATAAAAGAGGATGTAATTTTTTTTAAAAAGAACATTGTTTCATGTATATTATAAAATCTAAATATAAATAT
Source organism: Hibiscus trionum (assembly GCA_030270665.1). Lineage (NCBI taxonomy): Eukaryota > Viridiplantae > Streptophyta > Magnoliopsida > Malvales > Malvaceae > Hibiscus > Hibiscus trionum. The sequence goes on from BSYR01000016.1 coordinate 8,449,901, forward strand.
TCCATACATACCGGATATAAATTTCTCTGAGAAATGAATTATTTTTTACAATTCAAGTCTTTAAATTTCTATTTATTTATCAATTTAAATTTCGTTTTTCCGATTTTTATCTAGATCTTGAATTGTAGAGTTTAAATTATGAATACATAATTGTGAAAGTTTACATAATTTGAGGTCAAAAGTTCTTTTTTAAATTGTGCAAGTTTTTAAGCCTAATTTGACCTCAAATTATTTAAATTTTACAATTTGGTCCTAATTTTTCTATAATTTACAATTTGACCCCTAATCACAATTTAGTCCTGATTGTACAAATGATTCAAAGAGAAATTTATATCTGATACGCATGGAACATTTATATTTAGAATCAATAATATACATGAAAAATTTTCTTTCAAAAAAATACATCCTATTTTTATATAGAAAAAATACAAGTTTATAGTTTTGGGGTTTGTGGTTTTGGGGTTATAGTCATCCTCCTTTACTGTGGTTTGGGAAAGAAGAAAGGAAAAAGAGAAAATTGCAGTTTTAACCTACATATTTTAGATGAGGATTAGACTGATAAAGTTAGGACTAAATTGATAGAAATATATAAACTTTTGGGGACCAAAACTGGTATTATCGTAATTAAAAAAGAGTCACATCATCATCTTCGTTAAATTTTAACATCAGGATAGCAAAATATAATAAAAATATAACGTTAGCTACCATTTTGTGAAAAAAAATAATTGAGGTACCAAAACAGAAACATGGACATAGGTGGGGTGCTAAATAGGTAGTTGGGCCAAAATTTTATTATTAAATAGCAAATTGGGGCTTAAATAAAAAATAAGTGCCTAAAGTAGACATCTTTTGAACTTTAGGTGCCTAAAGTATTTTCTTGTAAAAATAAGTGCCTAAAGTTTCAAAAGTTATAATTTTAAATGCCCGGCTATTAAAAAAATCGTTATCCATTTAAAACGCGACACACGATAGAAATATTAATTTTTTTAATTATTTTTGGGAAAAAAACTTTGAATTTAATTTTTTTAAAAATCCTGCAATTTTCAAAAATGTATAAATTAATCCCTAAATCTCTAAAAATAACAAAACCTCAAATACTCAAATCCTCATCGTTACCGTCGTCGGCCGTCGTCTCCAACCTCACCTTTTCGGTCATCGAACTCAACCCACCATTTTTTCTAACGTTTTGTCGTCGGATACCGGCGAACGATGTGCCAATTGGTCGGTTTTTTAACATTAGCCGTTTAATGATCGATTGGCATATCGTTTGTCAATTACCAGCGACAATATGTTGGGAGAAGTGACCGGCAGAGTCCGACAACTGAAAAAGTGAGGGCGGCGACAGTGGTGATGATTTGGGAATTTAGGTATTTGGAGATTATTTTAGAAAGTTTCAGAATTTTAATATTTTTTTAAAAAAATTTAAAATATTAAAAACAAAAAATAATTAAAAGAAATTATAAATTAAAAAATGACATGTGTCAAATATTTATTAGGTAATGAATTTTTTTAACAGAAATTTAATTTCGGACCTAAAATTATAACTTTTAAAATCTTAGACACCTATTTATATAAAAAAAATACCTTAGACGCATAAAATTCATACTTTATATGGCTATTTATTTATTTATTTAAGCCTATCGAGATTATAATAGAAGACCTTGCACAAAGTTTAGACAGGATGGGCCGAGCTTCAACTAAAACGGGGAAGAGGGTAGCCTTGTAAAACCTAAGTACCAAAATCAAAACTCAAACTTCAAACCTCGCTTCATGTTTCGTTTCACTGACAGAACCTTAAAGCCGAAGCAGTTTCAACAAAATATTTTGTCTGTTTGTTTAATGAAATTTGGAGTCTTTTAATTATCGAAGTTGAATCCGAAACCCCATAAAAGAAATGGTAAAGTTCTAAATCTCATAGCATTCCATTTCAATTTTCGTATTTATTTCCCCTTTTTTTCTGGGGTTTATATTTGTTTGCCATTTTTTTAATGTTTTTGTTTGAACTTTCTTCACGCGTATTTTACGAATCTAACTAAATCCTGAGTTTGGAGTATGCATGTTCGTAAATTTCACTGTCTTTTAGGAATTATTTCACTGTGGATGCTATTTAGCTTCATAACATGAACACTTTTCTCTCAATAGAAAACATTATTATTTGGTTTTCTTGTTGATTGAAATGCTTTTATCTTAATTCATCCAAAAGAAAGAAAGAATTAGCTCAGAGGGTTATAATTTTACTTTTTCTTAGTGCTTTTTTGGGTGAAATTCTCAACTTCAACTTGTTCATCAGGCTACACCATTTTTGGCTGGGATTGCAGTTGCTGCAGCAGCTCTTGCTGGTAGATATGGAATCCAGGCGTGGCAAGCATTTAAGACGAGACCGCCGAAACCTAGATTACGGAAATTTTACGAAGGCGGTTTTCAACCTACGATGACTAGAAGAGAAGCCGCATTGATCCTTGGTGTTCGGTAAGCTGTGTTCCACTTCTATCATGGTGTAAGCCGTAAGGCAATCATATATTATGAATCTGTTATATATTGGTAATATCTGTCTAAAAGCTAATCAGGGATTTAAAAAGCGTACTGCAATATAGATAAATGATACATTTATGAACTTCATCCCCAAAAATATTGGGGATTTCGAATTATTCAACTTTGATTGTAAATGCAATCATATATTATGAATCTGTGATATATTGGTTATGTCTGAGCTAGTATTATGCTTTAAGATTCTTGAGCATTCATGAAAATATGAACAATATCCCCATGAATATCTGTCTAGCTTGTGGAAAGTTGAGCCTTTAATGTGAATTAGTTCAAGGATTTTAGGGGAAATCTCAACTTATGGTTGATGGGAGTTTTCTCATTTAAACACTTCCTAAGTTAATTGTTCGAACTTCGAAATTTTATTTACTCACACCTTATGATTTAACAGGGAGAACACGACACCGGACAAAGTCAAGGAAGCCCATAGGAAAGTAATGGTTGCGAACCATCCCGATGCAGGTGGTAGCCATTACCTAGCCTCGAAAATCAACGAAGCGAAAGATGTGATGCTTGGGAAGACAAAGGGCAGTGGATCTGCATTTTAAATCCTCAATGGCATTCGATTAAACCGCGCTTTCGAGTTTCAATAATCTGCTAGAAGTAAGGCCCTTTCCATAGTCTGTTTAGACAGTTTATCCTTGCCAAGGCTTTTGCAGCTTTGCTATTTTTGCCCCAAAACCATAGAGATTGTATTTCTTGTTCCATTGATGCCTAGCTGAATTTAGTTCGTATGGAAATTGTTGTCAAAATTTTTATGGTTACTCTGGAACAAGTGTTCTAGATTTGAATTTCATAAACTTGATTAAACTCGGAAAAAAAAAGTTTGAATGGTAAAATATACTCGTCAACTCAAATAACACCAAAATTTTAGTAACTAGTTGGTTAATTTTTGAGTTTAATAATAAGAAATTTTATTCAATGTTAGGCAATAACCTTCCTAACTATTACAAATCATAGTGTAAAGATCTAAATTTCCATCCAAATGGTAATGGGAAAAATCTACAATTAAAAGTATCAATATGATCAAGTTTAGCCATACCATGGATTTACCTTATATTCACACCATTAACTTGCTCAAATTTGAGTGAAATTCAGTTAAATTTGAATCACATGTTTCTCGTATAATATCTACTTAACTTTAATTCTATTTTTTAAAATAATTTTATGATTTTTTGTAATTTAATCTTTTTATTTTGTTTGATTTTGTCCAAATTACAACTCTTTGCACACAAAAAATATCAATTCTTTGAATATTTTGTACTCCTATTAAAATTGTTTGTTCCTCAGAAATTTACTCACATTTGAGAAAAAAAATGAATATAATTACCTTTTATATAAATAATTTACTCCTATTAAAAAAGCTTTTTCAAAATAAGAAGTTTTACCACAATCCGTTATTTAGGGAGCATCTCGTGAGCTGCTCGAACTCGACTCGGTCAAAATTCGGTAGACGCTCGACTCGATAAGTTCGCGAGTAGTTTGTTAATTTTTTAAAATATCTTTTTAGTAATTACTTTAATTTGATGTACTTGTGGATTGTTACTTTAATTTTAATAGGATAGTTTTGTGAATTTCTGAATTGTTATTTTAGTTTTAAAATGCTAGTTTGGTGTATTTGTAGATTGTTAGTTTGGATTTGGACTTTGAAAGTGTTTTATACACTCTTTTGATATTTTTTGTTAAATTTGTTAATTTATGTTAGTATTAAGCCTCATATAGTATTATTAAATTTTACTTTTAGTTAAAAATAAGGTAATTTTTTTAGTGAGCTTAACGGGCAATGAGTCGAGTTGAGCAAGCACAATTTTAACGAGCACGAGTTGAGTCGAGCAACAAATTTTTTTAACGAGCACGAGTCGAACACTGCCCGACTCGCTCGATAAGCACCTATATCCGCTATTATAATTTTCTCTTTACCAAACATCTAAGTTAGAAGATTTGACTGGTCAAACATCTAAAAATATTTCAAACAAGTAATTTTAACTCAAAAACTGTTTACCAAACAGGGCCGGAACTGCTTAGTCCATTCACTAAACGACGCGGTTTACCGGATTAAGATTCCATCTTATCCCTCTTCCGATTCTAAATAGTGGGTCAAAATTTTGCCTTTCCTCAAACAGAAGATTGAAACTCGAGCAACCAGTAATGGAGCCAGCAAAACCAAAATCAGAACCAACAGTAATCAATTTAAAGCCAATAGAAGCAACCCCAGAAAGCTTCAAAGAATTCGGACAAGTCATTGAAGCATCCCCAGATGGAGAAGAGTTTGGTCCAAACGATGCTCAGTTAGATCTTTCCAAAGGAATTCCCAGGTCTAATTTAACATTAATCCTTCATTTCTCTATGTAACTTGTGTTAGAAATTTATGTATCTGTCTTATATTTCCTGGTTTATGTTGCTTGCTTGGGGTATAGAGGAAAAGTCAGATTTGTCTCTCCTTTTTTTGGGTGTTATGTTTCATCAAGAAATGGTGAAATTAGAAGCTTTGGGTAAAATTAAATAAGAATCCATACAAAATGCATTTGAAGCTTTCTGGTTTTCAATCCCTTTTTTTGGGGTAAAAATTAAATAAGAATCCATACAAAATGCAAGCTTTGGGAACTGACATCTAAATATATGATAGATTTCAGTGTACTTATTCAGCCTATTGTTATTCGAAATCGAGCTAAGTGTTGGGTACAAGATTATATACCATATCCATATCTGTAGCAAGCACACCTTTAGGGAAATGAAAAATGAAGAATCGGGATAACATAAGAATTGAGTGTACTAATTATCTAGTTGTTTACTATTTGCATGGAGAAATTACCCACAGCTTGCTTCGATCATGTACCGGAGTCGTTTGCCATCAATTGGTATTTTAGCTTAAATTTTGGTTCGTCCCATTCTTTTCATTATGGTGACCTGCAAATGCAATTGCAATAGGTTTTACATCATGAACCTTCAGAACCGACCGCTCAAGTTTTCGACAATCACGCATCATGCAAGTGTGACTCAATGCCTTGGATCTATCGGAGCTCATGTTTGGTATCTCGGAGTTGCTAAGCCATCGTTGGTGGATCCGGAAGAAGTTAAGAAATACAAAGGGAAGATAGCGGTGCAATCTCGTTTTGGTCATTTCTACGTTCCTCCAGCAATTGATGATGTTCATGTTTACAGAATTGCAGGTCCTAAGTTTATTAAACTTAATAATGGAACATGGCATGCCGGGCCTTTGTTTAAAGCTGATGCAATGGACTTTTACAACTTAGAGCTAAGCAATACCAATGTGAGTTCTTTCCGTCTTAAACTGTTATTTCTTTCTTTGATCTTTCAGCTAAAAATTACATGTTCTTTTAGCATTTGGTGCAACTCGAACTGAATAAGCATGAACTATGTTACTCAGACAGGTTAACCATAGGATATATGTAATCTTAAGCTATTTTTATTGAAATGCCCATGCCCTTGCCTAACATATATGTCCAACACATTCGGAGATCGTAATGGGGATTTGACTTTCCAAGGAAGGACCCTCCAAATACCCGTGAAAGACACATATATGCATCCGATACTTGAAGTTTCGTCTTACGTGTGTACGCACGTATATCACTGAAAAATATAACAAAAACATGATACAATATGACTAACACTTTATGAACTATTATAGCACAAATCCGATATAAATGCATTGATTGGCACTCTATTTGAAGACAATTTTCTGATTATAATAGGTGGTGGATCATACAACACATTCCTTCAAGGAAAATGGTGTCATCTTTTCATTTGATGAGTAGCCATATGCCTTTCTTTGTTGGTGAGCTCATCATCAATGGAAACAAACTGGTTCGAAAGGAATTGTATATGCCGGAGATGTCTGAAATTTGTATCATATGGATTTTGTGCATGTTCGAGTTCCATCCTATGTAAACCGAGTATGATCTTGCTTGAACTTAATTTGATTTGAATTCCATCATGTGTGTGTGTGGGTAGATTCTCTGCTTGTTTGGTTTGTTCTTTCTTCTTTTTCTAAAAAGGAAAAGCTTGTAAGTTTTCAATAAAAAATCATATTTTTTGGATTAATTAGGTTGTCTTAATGGACAATGGTATGATTGAGTTTCTGAAATACGGATATTTTAAGTTCTAGTGAACAGCAACAGGTCCAACACGACCAAGGATTTTGTATCAGCCAAAGAAGCTTGGAGACAGTTTAACATACAGATGGTGAGATAACAGTTGCTAGTGGTATGATTGCAATCACAAAAATATGTAGTTGTCAACTGTAAAAGTAACTTTCCCTCAATATCATCTGCTTCTTGTTTCGTTCTGTTATGGACCTTCAAGAGTGTTAGAAATGATGTAATAAAACTCAGTGGTACAAGTAAAAAAACGAATGATGTTCATTCGAGAGATTCGAGTTTAATCACAAAGTCTGCAAGATGTGTGTTTTATCAATGAGTTAAGAATAGCTATGAACAGATGTTACCTTGTAATCACCTTTAGACTATTAAAAAAATGATCATAAAAAATCTGATCTTTATCTTCGGGATAATCTAATTAAAAATATATAAAATATAGCAATGAAACATATTCATTTCAAAGTCATAATCATATTCATACTTATGGATTCATAGTAATAATCATAGATTAACTTTTATTTCCTTGTATCATAAGTAACACTTTGGATATGTAATCTCTAACCAATTGTCGTTAATATAACCAAGACTGGTTAAACTCTCCTACTGTCGCCAATAACTAATATCAACATTCCTCCTATTGTCAACTATTAAGGATTGTAATCCAACCCAAACATGAGTTCAAATGAACTTTATGACATGCCAATTGTATCTTGTATTCTAAGTAATCATAATCCGAATTCACTTTAGTTTATAATGAGCTTATAGCTCCAAAATATCATATCATAATGCATATCATGAATGAGCATGAAGCTCCAAAGCTTTCCATAATTCATTACGTAGTACATTGCATAGTTCTTAATTGAGCTTAATGCTCCTCACTATCATAAATTAAGTTCATCATATCATGACTAATCAAACATATGCAAAGTACACGCAAGGCAAAATTCAAAATTGATTAAGCTTACCACACAATAATTTGCCACCAAAGACTTGCTCTAAGTGAGCTTGTTTATCATATTATTGGAATGGTACCAAACCAATCACGAGACTCGAACTACACTCACCGAAACTTCCAAAACTAGGATTGGTCCCGAAATATTATTTTGGCTTGTTTCTTCTTGACTTTTTTTTCTTTCGAATCAATATCTCCTCGACTAGTACTTGATTTACCATTGAATTTATCACAAATTCATCAATTCAAGCATCATAAGACATGTAATTCTTAACTTAAAAGACATGACAAATTCTAATCTTCCATAGGTTAGGCTTAAGGGTTCTCATGGCTTAAAAATTATGAGGAAAATACTATTAAATTAAGAATTCATCCTAGATTACATATATATCCTTTATTGATCAGAAACCTAATCTAAGGAAAATTACCCATGAACACAGAACACAGAACACCTAACCTTAAAACTTAATAAAATTGCTACCAAAATGTACCTAAGGGTATGGCTTACCAAAAGTGGGATTAATTTGAGAAGTTGAAGGCTAGATTGCAAGGAATTTAAATCCCAATAACTAGAGTTTTTCAAGTGTTATTCTTCTTCAATGGTGAAGAACTAATGAAGAATATGTCACAACACTTTCTCTTTCTTCTTTACACTTAACCGTGGGTTTCACCCGCATAGGGATGGCAATTTAATCCGAATCCGATCTGATCCGAAGGAATTTATCCGATCCATATTCGATTAAAAAAAATTCGAATCCGAATCCGAGGAAAATGTCCGAGTCCTAATAGGAGATGGGTTGGATATGGATCATGCCAAGATCCGATCCGAATCCGAATCCGAATCCGATCCAAATCCATGTCCGATCCGAATCCGACGCATCCGATCCATATCCGAGCCCGAATCAAAACATTTAGGACTTTTAATTCCTTAAAACAAAATATCATGTATAATATTTACAATAAAACAAGAAGACAATATAAATAAAGTAAAAAGTTAATCTAAATACATTAAAAGAAACATAACTACATATATATTTTAAACGAGAACATAAATGTATATATTAGGTAATTTGGAACAATGGTAAAAACAAAATTAACTTTAGATATATATATATATATTAAAATTGATAATAAAAATATAAATGTGTTAAGAATGTAAGTTAAATAATAATAATATTTATTATGATTTATATATATATTAATTAACCTTAATATAGTGTAATATATCTATTTATATCATATGCATGTATAAATAAATATGAAAAAGATAAATGCAAGATCAAGTCATAGATAAATAAACAATAAAATAAATACAATGGAGAAACAAAAAATGTAAATATCAATGAATTACTAAAAATTAAGGAAGTAAGTAATGTGCAATCGATAGATAAAGTTATGATATATTATGCTAAAATTATGAATTAAAATAGAAAGTAAATTAAAAGCATAAACAATAAACACAAAAAATTAAATGTAGTCAACAAATAAGGGATAAAAATAACAAGTGTAGAATTAAATAGCATAAATTAAATGTGTAAGAAATTAAATATACAAAATTATGGACTGATTTGCACTAAAATAAAATTATTAAAGGGCCAAAAAAACAATATACCCTAAATACAATAAAATTCGTGAATCTACCCCTCAGACTTGGGTCAAGACTAGGGATGACAATTTAATCCGAATTCAAAAACTCCGATCTAAATGCGGTTGAAAGAAATCCGAATCCGATCCGAAAAAATCCGATCCAAAAACAATCCGATCCAAATCCGTTTGAAAAAAATCCGAATCCAAATCCGAAAAAAATATCCGAGTCCGATTGTAACGGATTCGGACTTGGATTCTATACAATCCGATCCAAACCCGATCCATTGCCATCCCTACACCCGCACTTTCCTCTTTATTTTTATTTTTTAATCCAAATATTATCTTCAAATGGAGAAATTATATTATAGGTTATTCGCGTCACGTCATTTATGGGATCAACCAATAACAACAATCAATCATCTCATTATTTTTTCCATATCATATTTTTATCAAGTGATAAAAATTGTTTTTAAAATTAATTTAAAGTAAATACGAGTAAAAATTTACTTGATAAAAATATAATATAAAAAAATAATGAGATAAATAATTTTTATTAGTTGGTCTCATGAATGATGTGGCAGAAATAACTCCTTCAAATGACACATAAGTGATGATGTTGTCTTCAATACAATGATCAATTGACCAACTTAGTCCTTTTATTCTTTTCTGTAACCCCCTAGACCCGCCTATGCGTTACAACGGATCCTAGGAAGTCACATTAGGGTCACAAGAACGACACACAGTAAAAATACACATAAAAACATTTTTTTAAACACTTATTAAATTATAAAACCAACTTCTGTTTAAAATATCATTTCGGGATGTCATTTAAACACATAATAAAAACTTCAGAAAGTACTTTACAGACTCTATCATAAAACAATACATGACATACATGCCCACTAACTATACCGTACCGTACTCCAAAAGCAACGCCGAGAGAACTCCGAACACTGATGTCAAACGTTATACCATATTATGATCTTTTAACCTGCGATGGTAAAAACAACGTGAGCTTGGAAAAGCTCAGTAATACAAAACTACCAAAAGATGCTATAAGCTCATGCAGATATATGGTACGCATAACATTTTCATGATGTTCCGCGCATTAACGACCTCCATTTCTGTTCTAATATTTTGAGGTTGCATCATACTCGAGAATAACGATATTTGTTCTTTAATCAGACCTTGAGAATTAGACGGGAATTACATAGGCTGGTAACATACGAGGTGGGAATCAGAGAGTTTGGTGTCTAGTGTGTTCCAACGGTGCAACGTTAATGCATGAAATGTAACAATGCAGTAAACCTTTTTATTTAAAATACATTTGTTTCAAGTAGCCATAAAGTTCATTTTAATTCTATATTTACCCTCCAACCATACTCAAGTATATAGTTTCCCCAGTGCGGTATCACGTACAGGCATTAACCTGAGCCCATTGGGTGTGGGTACCATCCTAAGGATATACCTTAGAATACGGGCGGCCCTTGCCGAAGCATAAGAACCGAAAACGGGCGGACCTGGCCGAAGCCTAGGATCCGAAAACGGGCGGACATGGCCGAAGCCTAGGATCCGAAAACGGGCGGACCTAGTCGAAGCTTAGGGTCCGAATACGGGCGGACTTACCAGCTGGATCAGGGCTGAGCCGACTACAACTTCATACTATGTCCCAAGTACCCCAATGAATCAGATCATCAATAGTTCATTAATCATTAACTGTATTTTTAGTAACTCATTATTCATATATCATGTTTGTCATATCGGGTGCATAGGCAAATACCAGAAATATAGTACGGTCATGCTTAATTATAAAACATGTCATGTTCCTGTGTATTCAAGTTTATGAATCATGTGCACGTGATCGGTATTATAACATGTAAGTCAGTATGCAAAAACAGTCGTGTAGCACACATGGAACACACTAGGTGGAACAGATTGTTTCTTGGAGATACTTGGCATTTACGGAAGAGAACACATTAAACTTTTGACAGTTTGAACGGATCTTTAAAACAATGCCCCTATTAAAAGAGGGGTTTGTACTAGCGGTTCAAACCAAATATTCAGGAGATGATACATCAAGATCTTTGAGAGCTTAGGCATATCATGAGTGATTTAGCCATTTAAGCTTATAAGGGCATTATGGTCATTTTATCATACACATGCATTTTGGTAATTTATACCAACAAGGCGTAAACGGTAGCTCAGAAATTCTATTTGCTCATCAGGTATCCAACCAGGCATTCAGAGAATTCTACGTCAAGATCTTTCACGATATCAGATACATTCGGGGCTATTTTGATTACCTTGGCCAACGAGGGCATTTTGGTCATTTAACTATCAGGGGTGATTTTGTAATTTATCCCAATAGTGGTAAAATGAAGATTCACAATATTTAAGATTTCCAGAAATTTATCGAGCCTCTAAAACCAATCGAACTAACATGTCCCAACCTTACAGTACTAACCAAACCTTCTGATGTACGCACTTCACAAGTATCATTTCCAAATACTGATTGTATCGTATATCTGAACGGTTGCCTTCATATTTCACCACAGAACTTGCCACAGAGTAGTCGAACCTATGTTCAGAGCGAAAAAACTTCCATCCTCATATTCATATTAGGAGTGATTGACATACCGTAGTCATGCTTCAACCCTTAGGGGCATTTCAGTCATTCTAAAGCTCGGGATAACCATCATTCCTATCAATTGAACCATTTATAGTATTTTCAATCATTTAAGTACTCGTGGGTGTTTCAGCCATTCAAGAAATTTCGGTACCTCCAACCACTTCATTCATTTCAAAACTCAAGGGTTTATCCATCCTTCCAATTAATTGCAAACCTCGATGTCCGAGAATACTTTATCCTTTTTGTCAATACAATCATTCCGATTAATTTAACCATAATAGTAATTCCAGTACTTTTAGTCATTTTCGTCAATTCAGTATTTTGAGTCGCTTGATCAATTTAGAGGTATGAATAGTTTCTCGTAAATATATATTCAGGGATTCATTCCAAATTCAAGGAAATCTAACACCTTACAATCTTGAAAGTTTAAATCTTGTTACCATAACTTTACAAGTAGATCGAGGTTTCCAGATGAATCGAGTTGTTTTACCATATCCACCGTAAATTTCTAGACCGCTTCCAAATTCAAGGGTATTTTAGTCATTCTCATACATTAAGGGCATTTTCGTTATTTCATATCAAAATATTTTTAGCATTTACTCATTTAACATTAATAATCGGGTTTAGAGATTAGCTGCCTTGTGACTTAATTTATTGAACTCCAGGTCCTTACATTTGTTAACTTCCTCGGTCGAGCATTTCGATCAAATCTAGGTTATCATACTCGATTTCATATCTGGTTTGACTTGAACAGGACTAACAACACTCCTCATCATAATCATGCATGCATTAACCGAATATTAACATGTTCATAAAGCATACTAGAGGTAGTAGTGTTATTACCTTTAATACTTGCTATATCGGTCGACCCTGATATTCCGTTCGATCACTCTCGAACCCGAATGCGACGTCCTCAACATCCCGAATACAAGGAACTTTGAAAACCTTCAATCGCACAAATTCCAATTTCAATCCTTATTCACATTGCTCATAATTGAATATTAAAATACATAAGCAAACTCGAGTTCAAGGTCCAATTCGGAGGCTTTCGGGTTAGAATTTCACGAAACGGGCTTCAAAATCGGACTCAGAACATCGAAAAACATAAAATAGGACTTTCGGAAAAAGTTGACTTTTTGGTCAAAGTCAACGCTAACGTCAGCGGTCAAAGTCAACGCTGACGTCATGCTGACGTCACTGGTCCAATGGTTGACTCGGTGAGTTGACTCACTAGGTTAGCTCGGACGAGTTGACTCACTGATTTGACTCAGTCAACGGGTTGGGTCGGGTCGGTCAACGGGTAGACGGGTTTGACTGAGTTCATCAGTCCAACCGGTCCAGCCGTTCAGACCAGTTCGGTCTACGCGGACCGGCTCTTACCTTAAAGAACTCGAAGGTCGCCGGACGGTCACCGGAACATCGCCGGAAAGCTCGTTTCACGTTGTTTTCTGCCGAAAAAAACACAATCAACAACCCATCAATTTATTATACACCTTAAATCGAAATAACATCGGAATCAACCCAAAACTCACCGGATCTACCCTTAATAGTTCGAACTCGTCGGGAAGTTGGCGTAGCTCTGATGACGGGGCAAACGGCGGTGAACGATCGAACGGTGACCTAGGTTTTGAACGGCCTGCGATGGAGAGTCCAACGACGATGGCGGCGTGGCCAACGGACGTCGAACGGCGTCGAAAAATCGAAGGTAAAGGTCGATTAGTTTAGCCCTAGGTCGCGAATTTTCAACGGCCAATTGCCGGTGAAGGGGACGGTGGCTGGGCGCGTGGGTTGAGGGGTTTTGCTCGGGGTTCGACGGTGAACCTCTGACGAATATACAAATTCAAATTCTTTTTTGGAATGGACAAATTCAAAATTTTAAATTATCTCAAGAAACATTTTTTAAAAATATAAAAATACAACCAAAATATAATTTATATCTAAGTAGATAATTTAACACTGTTAAAAACTTTATAGATTTGAGGCTTTCGGTGAAAAAAAAATTCTTTAAAAAAACCCAAATTCGAATAATTTACGTGTAATACTTATATTATTAAAAAATTAAAATAAATAAACAAATACCATCATAAAATCACATTTTAAAAAAATCTCAAAAAAATCCCTCACAATAAAATACATACCAAGCGACGATTATGCAAATTCAAATTTTTTATTAATAGACAAATTCAATTTCTTATATTATCTCAAGAAACATTTTAAAAAATATATATAAAAATACAACCAATATATACTTTATATCTAAGTAGATAATTTAACACTGTTAAAAACTTTATAGATTTGAGACTTTCGGTTAAAAAAATTCTTAAAAAACCCAAATTCGAATAATTTACATGCAATGCTTATATTATTAAAAAATAAAAAATAAAATAAATAAATATCTACTAATTGACCTAATAACTAAAAATGCTCATCTTTAGTTATCTTGTATGAGTTTGAATCCCGACATGTGAATACAATACCTTACTATTTAATAAAAAAATTTAATAAAAATTAAAATAAATGAATGAATACTACCATAAAATCTCTTCAAATGTTAAAAAAATCCCTCATAATTTATAACATCAACTTTTCCTGATTTTTTTTTTATTCTCAGAAATATAATGAGATTCTATTAATGATATCAATAGTTTATTGATTGATTTAACTTGAAATATAATTGTCAAGTAAATTAACATTCTTAATAAATAAAAAATTAAAGGGAAGAAAAATGATCTAATTAACATTATTAATAACTGCAACACAACGATTATATATCAAATGAAAAAAAATACACCAAAATCTAGCTGCATCATCAAAACAATGAAAAAGAAAAAAGAAAAAAAAAAGGGAAATCTCAGAAATTTACAAAAGAAAAAAAAGGGGGAAATCTCAGAAATTTACTATCCAACTAATACATAAATTGCGTATATAATCCCTGGAATATAACCCAATAATGTCAGCACCAAATCTATCCAGAATTCCACCTGCAAATCCCCACAACTTCATAATATTAGAATTTGAAAGAAAAAATATTAAATTTTATATGACTTATCATTTTATAATTAGATTCAAACTTGAATTCTGAAGTCTTTCGACTGTTAATAAAATATACGATCTTGACTGCCAAGATGAAAAATATATAAAAAAAAAAGAAAAACACAATGAAAAACTCTTTTCATTTTTAGAGAATTTTAAAATATTAAAAGGAATTTAATATTAGAACTTATGTGTATGTGTACACCTCATATATTTATTTTTTTTAGTATTATATAAACTATTATATTATATTTTAGTTGTGCTCCCAAATTTTTACATACTTAAGACAAGTTTGGTGGGTGAGTCTTCTAATGACACAAAATCTCGAAATCAAAATCTGTTTGAACGATACAAAATTGTTTATCGAAATCGGTTGGACTAATCTTATTAATTAATTTGAATCGAATAAGAAGAAAGTATAAATAGAGATAAAGGAAAGAGAAGGGAAGTACCCCACAGCCATAACGAAGGAAGACTCCAACAGGAGGGAGGAGAATTGCAAGAATTATTTCAAGGAAAGTCTCAGAACCCATCTTCAAAATCAACCCTAACTCGTTTCTTCTCCATTTGTTTCCTCACTCCTTTGCTTAAAATAGCAGGCTTTAATGACACATGTCCACAATATACATACTATATCTCACACGTAGCAATGTCATTGACACCTATGCCCACATTATTATTAATTATTATTATTACTTGTTAATTTCGTGAGTTTGGTTAGATTTGCATCTGGATTATATTCTTTAAAAATTTTAAATTAAATAATATTCTATGGTGAAAATAAAAATTCATATAAAATATCTACTAACTAATGCTAGAGTTCTAATCAAATTTAGTGTCACGGATTAAAGAGAGATTAATTTAGTTGAGAACTATTAAGTTATTGTTACTTGGCATTATAATTAATAATGTTATAATGATGGTTTTTCTTTTGCATAGTTTTATACAATTTTAAATAAAACAATAAAAAATTATACATCTAAACAAAGATTATAGGTTAACAATTTTTAGAGTAAGTGGTTAAAATTCCCAGTTGACACTCTTTCTTCTCTCTTAGATTGTGGATTCAAAACTTATTAAGAGCAAATTTTAGAGTAAGTGTTTAGTTTTTGGGTGAGAGCTTTAATTGTGTAAACATATACCTTCTAGAGGGATTTCTAGTTTGCTAAGTCTTTCTTGTGTAAGAGAGTGTTTGATCAAGCTTTGGGTAGAAAGCTTGATCGGTGTAACGGTTTCCTCTTAATCCGAGAAAAAGGGACGAAATTCATAGTGAATTTGTTTGGAAATCCTTAGTGGGAATCTAAGGTAGTGGATGTAGACCTTGGTTAGAAGGTTGAACCACTATAAATTCTTGTGTCAATTGTCTATCTTTCTATTCCCACAAAACACCCAAATATCCAATCTTCTCCGAACTTGGCAAACACATCGGTTGAAGAAATCGAGCATCATAAAACCCAACAATTGGTATCAGAGCTTGGCTCAGTTGAAGAAGATTTAATTCTATTGAGGTGATCCGGCAAGCTCGATCAACATCTCAATCAACTGGCTCAATGGCTCAATCCATCGACAAGCCTTCTTTCTTCGACGAGACCAATTATGCTTATTGGAAAACAAGGATGATGTTCTTTGTCAAATTTAAAAACTACAAGCTTTGGGATATCATTGAAGATGGCCCGTTTGTACCACAAAGAAGCAATGCAAAGTGGAGTGCCGACGACTGCAAGAAGATGGAGCTAAATTGCAAGACATTGCACTTCATCTTTTGTGCACTTAGCCTCAGCATCTACGAAAAGATGTTTTCTTTTCATAGTGCCAAGGAAGTTTGGGACAAGCTCGAAGTTACATACGAGGGGACAAACGAAGTAAAGGAGACCAAGATCGGCCTCCTCAACCTAGAGTATGAAAACTTCAAGATGGATCCAGAAGAGGACATTGAAAAGATGTTCGATAGGTTCTCCACCATCACCAATGGACTCAATGGTTATGGAGAAGTCATCCCGGAAGAGAAGCTTTTCCGAAAGCTCATCTACTCCTTTCTTGAGTCATGGGACTCAAAAAGGACCGCCATCATCGAAGCCAAGAATCTCAAGAATTTGAAGCTTGATGAGCTCATGGGGTCACTTCTCACTCACCAAATAATGAAAAAAAAAACAAAGAAGAGGAGAAGAAGAAGGAAGAGATTAGAGCTATGGGGGAGAAGAAGCTCAAAGGGCTTGACATCAACACAAATGTCATTGCTCTCAAATCCTCTACATGTCATCATGTAAACTCAAGTGAGGAGGAAAGTGAAGATGAAGAGATGACCTATCTCTTCAACAAATTTGCCCGGTTCATGAAGAGCAAAATGAAAAATTCAAGCATGAATCGAGGAAGAAGATGAAGGAATCCCACAAGTCCAACAAGAAGGGATCATTTTCAAAGGAAGCATATGTGGCCACATGAAGTGATGAAGACTCTACCGATGATGAGGTAACCCACCTATGCTTGATGGCCCTCAATGAGGGGGAGATAACTTTTAACTCATCTATTTCAAATTCATATACATTTGATGAGTTACAAGATGCCTATGATGATTTACTTTTGGAATTCAAGGCATTATTTTCTAAGAACAAAAAAGTTGATTTCAAAATTGAGAAATGAGAATGATTTGTTTTCCAAAACAAATCTTGAGTTTGAAGCAAAATTGAAGGACTTTGAACAAAAAGTTTTACATTTGCAAAACTTGCTTCAAACAATGGAAAAGGATCATCAACAAGAAATTGATGATCTTAAAAAGGAAAAAGATTTGATTTCCAATGAACTTCAAAAGAAAAATGATTTTGGAAAATCAAATTTTTATGTAAGACAATCTAGTGCCCCTAGATTTATAAATGGAAAATGTTTTAGAAGTGTTTGGGTCCCAAAAGGACTAATCACTTCAACTAAAAAGGATGAAATTGAAAAATGGATTTCTAAGGGGACTAAATTTTGTGCAACTAACGTTTATGGATCCAAAGCAATTTGGATACCAAAATTTGTATGATTGTCTTGATTAGGTGTGATGGAGATGTTCAACAAGTCCAATCAATGAGGGGGAGCTCCATGCACACAAGGAAGGTTTCACATCCTCCCTTGGAGTTCAAGTGTGGTAAAATCTAGTTGTTTTTTCATTTGTTTAAATTGATTTTCTCTTTTAATTTAACTAGATTATCATGTGTTGGACTAAAATTCTTTGATGATGCTTTGAGTAAGGGGGAGCCAATTTTAAAACCAAAATCCTTATTTTTGTCATTTTTTTACCTCCTAAGTTATTTTGAACTTAAAGTTATTTAAAGTCCTTTTGATATAACAAAAAGGGGAAGAAATGGTTTGAAAATTGCATTTTTAAGAGAATAAGGGGGGACTTTAACTTCTTTTACTTTTAATTTTTGAAATCTCTTATTCAAATTTTTAAATAAAAAGGGGGAGAATCCCAAACAATTTTTCAAGATAGTTTTATTATATCAAAAAGGGGGAGATTGAAGAACTAATGTTTTGATATCATAATTGAAAATTAGTGTTGGACTAAATTGAAAAGATTTCAAAAGTGTCTTTAAGTCCAAACAACTTAAAAATATGTTTGATGATTGTTTTAAGAGGTTTTGAAGTGTTTTCTAAAGCCAATATTTACAAAACCACCCAGGTGTTTCGGAACACCCTTAGGCGTTTCGAAACAACCATTCACAGTTTCAAAACGTTCCGAAACTGCTCTGCATGTTTTGAAACGGGCTTTAATTTGGGTGAGAATTTTGCTAAGCGTTTCGATACGGCCTCACCGTTTCGATACGACTATGTGGCAAAGACCTCAACGGTCAAAATCCCCAACAGCTATTTTTCCTACGACTTTTTAATTTGCAGCTCAACTGACACTCGTTCCGAAACGGGGTTGCTACCGTTTCGATACGGATCAAGGTGTTTCGAAATAGCCTGAGGTGTTTCGAAACGGATTGCTGCATCAGACTTCAACGGCTAGTTCTGAAGAGGGGCATTCCGATACGGGCTCGACTGTTCCGAAACGAACAGCACCAGAACTGCAATTAATGTGGGAAATAAAGTCTCCAACGGCTCCAAAACAACCCCAACGGTCCTCAACAGCTACAAACTCATTTGAGAGTATAAAAGAGACCTCCAAGCATCAAGTAATGGTTAATGCTTCAATTGTCAACAACACTATGATCAAGAATTTGTCTTAGGGCTTTATTGTTTAATTTATTGTATAGACAACACTTGTGAGCCTAATTGTCAAATTTGCTCAAGTGTTTAGGTTTTGGGTGAGAGCTTTAATTGTGCAAACATATACCTTCTAGAGAGATTTCTAGTTTGCTAAGTCTTTCTTGTGTAAGAGAGTGTTTGATCAAGCTTTAGGTAGAAAGCTTGATCGGTGTAACGGTTCCCTCCTAATCCGAGAAAAGGGGACAAAATTCTTAGTGAATTTGTTTGGAAATCCTTAGTGGGAAGCTAAGGTAGTGGATGTAGACCTTGGCTAGAAGGTTGAACCACTATAAATTCTTGTGTCAATTGCCTATCTTTCTATTCCCACAAAAACACCCAAATATCCAATCTTCTTCGAACTTGACAAACACATCGGTTGAAGGAATCGAGCATCATAAAACCCAACAATTATAACTTTATTAATTTTTTGATATTAGTGATAAAGTTAAACGTCAATATTTACATATTTTTGTCAATTTGATCATTAACCTTTCTTTCTTTCTTTATTCAAATTGGAGTGGTTTCAATGAAAATGATGATTTTTTTTATCAAAGGGGGAATGTAAATCTTCATTCAAATGAAACGAAGCATACAAACCATGGCAAATAAGCCAAAAACAAACATCCAAAAAAGAAAAACAAGACCAGCACCCTACAAGCCTGGAACCAAGAGAAAAAGGGAAGAGCCGCCACAAACAAACTGAAGAGGGAGGAGCAGGTTGCAATGGCCAACACAAGCGAGAAAGAAGAGCCGAAAATCAGCACCCACAAAGGGCAGTCGACAACATGGCGACGAGATTTAATACCGACGTGAGATCCAAGCTGCGAGCTGAGCAAGACGGCAGATGAGGTTCCTTAAAAATGGGTCAGCCTCTTCACACGAGTTCCCGACAAAACGCCGGAAACAAACGACCACATGCAAAAAGAACACCGGAGGGACAAATTGCCAAAGCCATCGCCTCCCCCAACATTCTTTGAACCTGCAAAAAACTGGAAAGCAAAGAAAAAACCAACCAAAAATGAAAAAACAAAGTACAAAGAGAGACGAGAAAGACTGAGCCTCTCCTCCACTTGTTCGTTCCTATTTCGAGTCACCAAAGAGGAACGATCGTCTCTCTTCCAAAATTGGTGCCCAAACTTTAACCGTGGTGACCGGGACTCGAAACACCCATCAAGAAAACACCAAATAAAGCTTAAGAAGCAAAACCAACCGAAAAAGGAGAAAAAAAAAGTCAATTTACAGCGGATGAAGAGAATATGACGAAAGAATGAGGGAGGCCAGCCATCAAAATGGCAGCTGGCCGCCGAGGGGAAGACCAAATTTAAGATCTAGTTTGAGCCGCGCTAGTTTTGGGGGAGAACTAAGGGGGAGAGCTTTTAGTTTTTTTTTTTTTTTGCAAAACTTGTATCTACATTTGCACATACAACAATGGATCCAATGAAAATGATGATTAATTGGTTAGTATTTCACGACGTTAATGTGTCAACCACTTGACATTCAACGTTTATTTCATTATTACATGACATAATACAATACAAGAAATAATTTTAGAAGTATAAAATTATATAATTTAAAGGACAATTTATTGAAAATAATATAAAATGGTGCAAATTGTCTCGCCAACAAAAGGTGTCATATTGGCCATAAAGTACATATTATTTTTATGGGGCTGTCATGTTTTTTTTTCGCTCGACAAATTTATTTTTATTAAAATAAAAATTGGTGAAATGTACCTTATTAAAAATTTCTCAAATTTTAAATAGAGAAAAAGAGTATGCACAATCGGATTACAAACACTCTCATATCAGCTCCTCAATACAATATTCAAAATACAACAATATAATGTAGCAAACTCACCCAAACAATCAAACATACTTACCACCAAGCTCTGAACATATCTAACTTTTTTAGTCCACTTTAGCTAAATGGTCCGTCATTTCATTTCTTTCCTTGGGAGTAAACACAAACCTGACTTGACCAATTTTTCTCGATCACCGGATCTCGAATAGCAATTCTCCTCGGATCTGCTCCCAAAGGAATTCCTAGATACGTAAAGGGCAGTTTCATTACAATCTTTTTAAAATTTTATAGCCTCATAGTTTTCACTATCTTCCTCCCTTGATTATATCACAAATTTTAACATGGTCGTATACCGTCACATACATATTTTTTTGACTTTTTTATTTACTAGATATTATATTTACAATACATTTTTGTAAATATGATTTTAATCAAAATCTCCAAAAAGAAGCCATTTTTTTAGGGCGAAGGAATTATAAAACAGAAGGAAATAACTAATAAGAAGGCCCAAAGCAATTGTTGAAAAAGGCCCAAACCTATTTCGGCTTTAGTTTGGATTCATCATTGTGAAAATCAGATTTTTTTTTTTTATCTTTCAGTTGAAGAAGGATGCAAGGAGGAAATCAAGTTGGAGAGAAAATGTCAAGGGAAAAATCCAGAAGGGCAAATCTTCCTCCTGTTCAAGCGGTTTTTTTCTTCTTCTTTTTAGTTTTTACCATTTCTTTCCATAATTGTTTTGTTTTAATTATTTTGGTGAATGCCAAAGGAACCCATCATTTGCTTGGTAGCTAAGAAACCTGAAAATGTTGATAATTTTGAATAATTTTAGCATTTTTGTACCTGTCCCGAAGCTTTGTTTGGTTGGTAAGAAAATGGTGATGTCGGATATTGGTGGAAATCTTCATTTAATAGAAAGAAAGTTCAGACTTTTTTATTTATTTTGATCACCGGGCTTTTATAATATGCATTTTCTTACATCCTAAATGTGGGAAATTTTAATCTTTGAAAAGCCGCGCCCTTTTCTTATATAATTAAGACAAAACTATTGAAGAGTAGAGTGCTATATGTATGTATAAGTATGATTGGAGTTTGCTGTTATGGGGGAAATTATTCCTAATTGCATTTTTTTCTTGATATGAATGCAGAATATTGATAAATTAGAAGAAGTTATAAACGAGGGTAATCGCTATGGAGCTCAACAGATGTACAAGTCTATAAGTGCACGGTATAACTGCAATTTCCCAGCATTATGATCTTTTAGAGCTACAAATTGCTGGAAATGATATATTAGTCTATATTGTATGGATTCAGCTGCACATGTTGGATACAAGTACATTCAATTTTTTTTTACTTTTTCCTATAGTTGGAGTGGCGAAAAGCCACTGCATAACAAATGAACAGACAGTGCAACATAGAGATTAACTACAGTTAGAGTCTCAGATGGGGCTTGATGGGTTAGATATGCTTCTACTTGGATTTTTAGCGTTTAAACTTAACTAGGTTAAGTATGCTGCTTGCATTATTATTCGTTTTCCAATTTTGATTTACGGTTCCGTATTTTTATCTTTTTCATTTTTTGAAATTCATTTTCATTTTCTGAATTTGCAATTGATATAAAGGTAAGAACAGTGAAAGACATGTTTAATATTTTCTTTTGCTTTCAAAAGACTTTTGATTATGAAACATGAATATCCTCCTATTTCAGATATGTATCCGCAGAACGATATTCTGAGGCCTTGGATCTGCTTCATTCAGGTGCATGCCTCCAATTGAAGCATGGAG
Organism: Hibiscus trionum; assembly: GCA_030270665.1. Lineage (NCBI taxonomy): Eukaryota > Viridiplantae > Streptophyta > Magnoliopsida > Malvales > Malvaceae > Hibiscus > Hibiscus trionum. Next base: position 8,472,576 of record BSYR01000016.1, read on the forward strand.
AGGTTATTATTTTCTTTCAATTACATTTATCTGGTGCTTGTTAGTCATAGTTTTTTCCCTCAATGTTAAATGCAAAGTATCATGAAGTTTGATCTTTCGTGTTTTACATTTGGCTTCCAAATGAATCGAGGGTGATTGGATGCTAATCTTCTTTTATTTCTTGGAGGTAATCATTGGCTTAGAATCCGAGTTAGTTCAGATGGAAACAAATATAAGATGACATAAATTCTATAATTGCAAGCATTTCTTGATTAATACCCTTTACATGCATGGTTGACCTTCATCTTAGTCGAATATAACTTCGGATGTAAGTTGATGCCCATGTATATGATATATTAGCTATTGACCAGAGCACAATATTCAATGATGGAAATCTGCTAAACATTTTCATTTTGGTATATTGATCGGGTTTTATTTGATATTTATTTAAAAAAGATGTTCTACTGGGGAGTAGAGGCTTATGAAATTGACACAAGGGAATTTGTTTTGCTGGTATTCTGCATAGTTATCGTACTTCATGGTCCATGGTTTCATAATTCCGAAATGAAACTTTTCAGGTTACTTGTGGGTCCGAGCTTGCGGTCATGTTTGTCGATGTCCTTGTCAAAGGGAAAATTCCTTGTGACGAAGAGACCCTTGGTCAGTACATGCCTTCTCTTGTAATTTGATTGTCAGCATAGGTTGTAATCCATGTTACTTGGATGTATCTGACACTGTAAGGTTCAGTTATTTTCAAGTTTTTCCACATATTTGGAGGGTCGTATCTCCATGTCCATGTTCAGATATGCATTCAAAAGGGGTGTCAGACATGGATACTTGATGAAGAGTTGCAGTTACATTTGTTATAATGAGTACTTCATGGACCCTCTGCTCTTATTCCGATGTCTTAAGTATCTTTCATATGGAATGGAAACAAAATTTCAAGTTAATCATATTGTTTTGTATATAGCTATCGGGGTCATTTAATTTTGATATCTTTGTTGTTGTGATTATTATAAAATGCATGTGTCAGACCGTATTTTGAAAATCTACAAGCTGTTTCCAAAGATTCCCATGCCTAGTAACTTAGCAGCTGATGATGATGTTCAACAACTTACCGAAGCTATTGGGGAGGCAAAAATACGTCTTCATGGATGTTCATCCTTTTTAAAAGCTGCTATAAAGTGAGACATCATTCCCATATTATACTATTATCTTGAAAGTTATAGCGAAAATAATGTGTTTCAATATCATAGATGATGTCCGGGTTATTTTCGTTTAATTTCTTGATGGTTAAACCATTCAAGGGATTTGCTAATTGTACAGTTTGATCTTTCGTTTTATGTCTTGTAATGATTTCCATTTTATGCATTTGGGAGACTGCCTCAAAACTTACTAGATGGATGTCCGATTGCTCTTATACCCGTCAGTTTTATTTTAATTTTTATTAGTATGAAATACTACCTATATTACTTGGACACGTTTGTGAGTGTTGAACACGAGGATGTGTATGGCACAAGTATATTAAATTCTTTCAGGATTTCCATGTAGTTGGAGGATCCTATTTGCATATCTGTATTTGGATGTGCGTTAGACACAAATACTTATTTTCCCTGACCTGTTTTGTATTTCTGGTTTTAGGTGGTCTGAAGAGTTTGGTGCCCAAAAGAATGGTGATCCGCAACTGCACACTATGCTGGCCGAATACATATATTATGAATCTCCTGAGGCGGTAGGTTTGAAACTAAATATTCAAGCTTTGCTTTTCCTATTCAGTCACGTTGGGATTGGTTTTTTTGTTTCTCAGAGTTTTTGTTTCTCCTAATTTAGAAGGTGAATAGTGTAGATGATAGGTATTTCCGAAGGGTTTAGAACAAAGAAGAGAGCGTATTCTCTGATTTTTCTTATTTCGAAATAATAAAGAATAAACTGTTTTTATAGGCTGATTACAACAGTTGGGAACGGTGGCATCTGGTATGGGCATGGTTGCCGAGAGATATTGATCTTTGCTTATGCCTATGATGTAGAGCTTGACAGATTGGGACTAGGGAATGTAATTGTGGCCCTTTAGTTTGTGGCATGTGATAGAGATGGGTGAAGTATCAACAGAGATTAATAGTGGTCTGCATCAGCAACCGCAATAGCAGCCGTTATATAGCGGTTTTGGCAACGTCTGAAACCGCAATACCCGCAACCGTTATGTCCTCAATAGCATCTGTTATTAAAAAAAATCATGATCACGATACTTGCAGTGACTGTAATAGCATATGTTATGTCCCGCAACTGTGATAAATGCAACACGACCGAAAACGCAATTTAAACCCTTAGCATCAACAATGGTGTTTTGGGAGGGATTTGTTCAGGTTCTAAACTGATTTCAGATGAAGAGGTTGGAGGATGCATCTTTGACTTAGGTTGTGAGCTAACCTAGCCTGATACCATGTAGATGATAGGTATTTTCGAGAGGGTTTAGAATAGAAAAGAGAGAGTGTTCTCTGGTTTTTCTTATTTGGAAATAATGCAGAATAAAGCCTTTTATAGGCTGATTATAGCAGTTCTATATGAACTTGAACTAATCTAGTTGCAACAGTTTTATATGAACCAAAACTAATCTAGTTGGTCTTTTATTTACACTAGGACATAGAGTAAAAGTTAAATGCTAACTAATACTCATACATGATAATTAGAATTCTAATTACAAACTATACACGGCTCCAATCTACAAATGGAAATGTAAAAAATCTTTGTATGTCGAGTTGGTAACTTGTGTTGCGAAAGGGTCTCGAATATGTGGGAGCTCTTGGTTGTGCCAGCCAGGAGACGCACCCAAAGAGGAGAATACCTTTGATGTAAGCATACGTGGGGGAAATGGCCAAATCCTGATACTTAAGGCAACTCAAGGGAGATATTTAGAACCCTTGGCTCTATATATGAATTCTACACTATTGACCATCTTAATTAATGTTATTCAGAATTAGCACTAAGATCATTTTCAGAAAAGAAAGAAGAAGGGAAATTGCACTTATATCTCTGTATTGAGGTTGTTGCATATATCCTTCCATTTCTACTATAAAAGCCTTTGAAAGTATCCTTATATCGAGTTCCCAGCTCCGTTCGTTAGTTAAAATTATATGGCTGCTGACAATCATGTGATCTTTCGCAGGACATGGTGAAAGTGTCATATCATTTTGCTCGAGGAAACAATATAAAGAAGTTTGCAACTACTTTAGTAAACTTCATGAGCAAGGTTAGTTTTCTTCTCTTTCTTGCTCCTTGTCATGAAATGGTTCCAAGTTATGTTTCTCCGAGACTTCAATTTTCTTGAAATAATGGCTTATGACATCCGTGTCATTCGCTGATCTGGACATGAAGTTGGGGATATGGTCCTCTAAAGCCCTCAAAATAAATAGAGAAACTTAGAAAATTTAGCATTCCTGTGTCAGCACTTGTATCTGAAACTCTGACCTGCGTGTAACATATGTTTGAGGCATACAAACCAAAGTCAAATTTCCTTGTGTAACTATGCAGTATATAATAGTTTAATAATATAGATGTGCAGTAGTTCATATTTGGAAATATTTTATAGAATTTGTTTTTCATCTTCAGATTTAGTTGCTTGTGCTGCTAGTTCTGCCAAGGAGAATATACATCTAGCTTATGTAGCACCAACTCTTCATGTCTTTTGACGTACGCATGCCTGACACCCATATCCGACATGTCCGAACAAGGATATCGGGATATTATCCTCAAAGGATACTCCAAATATATGGAAGAACATAGAAAAAAATTGAACATATCTGTATCAGACATGTGACATAGTTTGAGTAACATTAGTTTAAGCTTCAAAGTGCTAAAATAAATTGAAACTCTGGTCAAGAATTTATGCTTATATTAAGGAATCAGAATATTGGCTGTCAAAGTGCTTGGAAAATTAGCATAACTCAATCAATGTACTCAGATTCAAATTCCACTGTAGTTATTACTTTCCGTCGAATACTTTTTTCCCTGAAGAATCGTCCAATACTTATTTAATGCTGTTAACCTATATGATTTTCAATTGTGCAGTGTTATCCCGGTGAAGATGATATAGCCATTGCACGAGCCATTCTTATGTAAGCTCACCGAAAAACTTCTCACTTGACTTGTAGTTTTACTGTTCCTGTTGCCACTACTTTTGATAGCAATCAATAGTATAGAACATATTGTATATATTGCTTCATCTTTTAGTATATTTTGATTCATTCAAGTAGGGTAAGCAAAACCATAATCAGATTTTGTATGAGACCGTTATAAATTTCCATCAATTATAGGGATTTTAATTTTTTTTCTCAACTTTGCTTCATTCAAAATTGGAAATAAAATTGTAACTGTTTATTTTGTAGTCATAAATTGTGTACTAATGAAGAAAAGTTACTTTTGCATGGTAGGTATTTGTCTTTGGGTAATCTTCAAGATGCTAATTCCCTTATGGATGAATTAAGGAAGCAAGTCCAATCCCAGGAGATGGATTTTCCCGCATCAGATTTGATTCACTATATCAATTTACTCTTGCTAACGTAAGTTACTTTCTTTTTGGTCATTGATTCGTTCTCCTCCATTACAGAATAGTTCTATCATCTATACTGCAAATATGTGCGGATTCAATGCTGTTGAATATTGTGGATGTATAATATTGATATACTATTTGGAAGATTGTACTCATTATCATGTGTAAATGTGTCAAGCATGAATACTAGACCAGTAATTTAAGGAAAATAAGCTTACGAGTAACATAGATATTAATGCATCCACCATTGCACAAGCATGAATGTGAAATCGTGTTCGACACATGGATATGGTTATATGACCTCTAAAGTTATTTTGAATACATAAAAAAACTTAGAAAAATCTGACTGTACCAGTGTCAAGTCCGAATAATATAGTGTGCAACGATACAGAGAAAGTTTTAGGAGGGATTAGGGAAAGGGCGGGGGAATTAAGCTGTCAAGTTTGTTTCCTAGAGTCATTTACTAGCCATACTTTTCAAGGTTTATGTGCTTCCTTGGCATTAAATGAAATTTCCAGTAACAGAGTGTAACTGGACATGTTCAGATTTCCAAACTATACTGTAAATGTTTTCTGCTTCGTTCAGGGGAGCTATAAAAACCATAAATTTGCAACTGTGAACGTTGTCTTCAAATGATTTACTTTCAGTTAAAATCACCGTGGGCGGTTTTCGGCTTAGCAGCAGGCAGCCTTCGTGATTAGTAATTGGAACATGGTCTCTGGTAAATTGGTCTAAGATTCTTTTGTCTGCAGGTTGGAAAAAGAGACCTTGGCACTTTTTACTGCTATGAGAATGAAGTACGATGATAGCATAGATCGAGAACCTGCATTCAAGGAGGTGCTCAATCGTGTCGCAATTAAATTCGGTTATTCCAGTTGTTATTGCCTCAATCTCATGATTTCACAATTCTGCTAAGTGGCTTTTATTTATCTCCTTAGGCTTAAGGTAAACTTACATGTATCGTGTGCTAACACAACCCTGATTGTTCAGCTGCTAGATGATATTGCAGTGAAGTTTTACGGCGTGCAGCGTAGAGATCCATTGCAAGATATGTTCGGCGACATGCTAAAGGTGATTATCGACATACCCTTGTAACTTTTCTTCATTCCGTAATTCTAAGAAATTACAGGCATGAAAGGGGATCTTACCTACAATTCATTGTCCAGCTTTCTTCTGCAATTTTGCTATTAAACAACTTGTTTTCAGCTTCCGGTACATGTTTTTGACTATAAACCATGTATCCGGACCTGAAAGCAACCGTTGGAAAGAGTCCGGGTCATATAGATTATGAAGGAAAGAACAAGAACATTGATCTTTGAAGAAATGGAAACTGAAATTGTTTCAGGCTTCTTACTTGGAATGCTTTAAAACTTTTGTGCAGATGATGTGATGAGTGAAATAAACATGGCATCGGCTTGAATCTCTCCGTTGATGTGCAGGTTCGGGTGTGCCTTGGGTTTCAAGTTTCCGATTGATTTCATACTTGAGAAGCATTTTTTTGTGTGTGGAAATATTGATGATATTATTTCCTATTTATAATAATTAATTTTGTGGCCTGTGTGTGAACAAGATTCATTTTTTGGTTAATCAAAATTTGTGGAGTTCTCAAATAATGATGTTGGGTTTGGCAAGTTTAGCATCGTATCCAACAACATTCTTCTTAAGTAACACTTTCACAATTCCCTTTTTTAGAAGTTAATCTAGAGTTTTACAGGTGTTTACTTTTACTCATCAAATTAAAAAAATAATATTTTAAGGTCACTTGAACATTATAAACCGTTAGTTTAATGACGTGCCACCGAATTAATTTTTAATTTGACCCCTTAATTTTAAATAAAATAATAATTTAACATTTAATTTTTTTAAAAATATCAATTAGATCTCTAAGTATTAGATAAAATATCAATATAACCCTACTAAAGTCTCCTTCTGCCGGATGAAAATTTTCTACCCTTTTCGGTGCCTTTACTTATGCCTCACACTTAAAATTAGGTTTAAGATTTAGGGTTTTAGGTTAGGAGTTATGGTTAGAGTTTAGAGAATTTAGGATAGGGTGTATTTTTTAGGGTATAGAGTGTAGGGTTTAAGATTTAGAATTTAGAGTTAGGGCTTGAAATTTAATTTTGTTGTGTTTTTTAGTGTTGTGGCATAAATATGAGCACCGAAAAAGACAAGTGACCATTAAACTTTAAAATTGCACATTGAAAAGCACGCTAAAACATGATCCTTTATACTTTTATGCGTTGATCGTCAGCTTTTATACGCTACAATACATTTTGCATAACTGACTTGGGAAAAAATCGGTCTTTTTTTATTATTATGTGTTACATTTTTATTTAGTTGTGCATTATCTTTCGTCTAAAATAATAAATTGTATTTTTACCAGCAGTCTCTAAAATAAATGATTAAAGCTTTCAGTTTATACTCTCTCATTTCCCTTAAGTTATGAGTTTTAAATCGATTAAGAGCACATTTTTGTTTCTTTTTTCTCTAGATAGAAATTGTTTAAAAATAAACTGCTTTTTAAGGAGTGGTTTATTGTAATAGTGCCCCTAATATTTCACTGGTCTCTTTGAAAGAATTCTACTTCTAAAACAAGGTAATATACATTTTTAGATCACTAAACTTAGTATACACTTTCAAATTACATATTTCAATTTTTATTATTTGTAAATTAAATTATTTAAATTGATACCATTAAATAGTTTTGATGTAGAAAAACTTAAATTGACACTTTTATTTAACATATTTTTCCACGTAGCATCAATAAATAATATTTAATTGACAATTTAAATATTTTTGTTAGAATTTATAGGAAATTTAGTTTTTTTTTTAATTTTTTTAAATGAAATGTCTCAAAAAAATATTACAGAAAATTAATAAAATGATCAATTAAACATTGAGTTATATTTTGATACACAATCTCTGCAAAAAAAAAATACACAATCCTCCATATTTAAGCTATAAAATCTAAAACCTAAATCCTTAGCCCTAACACCTTAAAACCTAAACTTTAAACACTAAACTATAAACTCTAAATTCTAACCATAAACCTTAAATTTTAAATAAGAGAAACTACTATTTGTTCTAATATGTTGTTAGCATCGGATAAAAAAAATTTAAACTCATTATTTAGGTCCAACTCAATTACGGTTCATAAAGTGCTAACTTATTGTTCTACTATATTAATCTTATTGTACAACTTATTAAAACATACAGAAGTAAGATCTATTAGGCTATTTAAACTTTTACTAATAGATGATATATTATTTTCATTTTTAGAGTACATATGCATAATATAATTGTAATCTTTATCTTCGTACAAGTAATCTGATTCTTCCATGATATTATTTTAAGGTACTTGAAATCGTCTGTTATCTGTGAATAACACTAACTTGTTAGACAAGGTCAAAGATCTATTTTAAAGACAAAGCAATAGTTAAGCAAAACAACAAATATATGAATTTTAAGAAAAATACTAATAAAAATCTTGAATGAAAATATTTAAACACATTGGCGGAGCACACCATAGATTTCATGTTGAAAATGTTATGCAAGATAAATATTTAGGCTCCGAACTATATGCACATTGACGGAGCGAATTAAAAAATTTAAATTTGATAATATACCAGTCATAAAAACTTTAAAAAATAGAAAGAGTTTAATTAAAAATATTTAAATTTTAAAGCTTAATATAAATTTTTTTAAATTTTAAGGGGTTAAAATATTTTTTTAATTTTAAGGACCAAATTCTATTTTTTTATTTTTAGATAGCCCCTGATCATTTATACCTTTCACCCCCTATATATATAAACTATGGACGAGAGTAGGGGTGCTAAAAATGGACGAGATTAATTAATCACATCAATTTCATAATTGAAGAAATTAGTACAATTGCATCAATTGATAATATTGGGAATTTTTTTTGTCAAAGTTTAAAAATATAAAATAAAATAACTTTAGTCTTTAGCGAGACGGAAAAATAACAGTTATTAACTTTATTACTTTAATTTGTTTTGTTTTAACGACAATTACCGTGACTTTGTCTTATCGATAAGGGGAAACTACATATTTAATACCCTAACTATGCCAATATTACTATTTTTGACACCCCAACTATTATTTTTGACAAAATAGTATCTAATGTTACGTTTTTGTTCTATTTTGGTACTTCTGCCGGTTAAAATTAGCGAAAAATGATTACGTGGCTTGGGTTAATGGCAATTTTAGTCCAAAAGCTTATACAATCTACCAATTTAGTCTAAAATACTATCAATTTAAACATTGTTTTAATGTTTATATTAAAATTGTAAATTTCTCAATTTTCTTATTCTTCCGGCCGAACACTATTTTGGGTTTTAGAGTTTAAAAAACATGCTAGTGACAATTAAAACTTTAAGATTTCCGGATCAATAGGGGCTAATGCAAGGTCCATTGAAAGACCCAAACTGCACGATCAGAATACCGACAAATATATGATGGGTAGTAAAGGGATGAGACAAAATTCAACCAAAATTAAGATGATGTTTTAAGTCAATAGATTTTGGACTAAATTGATTATATATATATATATATATATATATATATATATATATGTGTGTGTGTGTGTGTTTTGGACTGAAATTATGATTATACCAAGCCATGTCATCATCTCCGATAGTTTTTAACAGTTGGGTACCAAAACAAAACAAAAACATAACGTTAAGTACAATTTTACCAAAAATAATAGTTGGGTACCAAAACAATAATGTGGGCATAGTTGGATACTAAATATATAGTTTTCCCCTATTAACAATTTGTTTAATAAAATTATGAAACCATAAAATCATCAATCAATAAGCTCCTCTAATTCCCCGTAAAAATGAGTAAAAGGGGAATTGAAGGAGGGATTTTAATATAATCTTACACATAAATTTATTTTGATCTGATAACTATAATTTAGTGTAAGTTGTACATTGTATAAGTGAATCGAATAACATCAAACACTATAATAATATAATATAATATAAAAACAGGAATATTTCACAATATTCAGAATCATTTGTTATATTCTTTTGGTTTTTCTCTAAGACAGAAACATTACTGACCAAAGAACTACAATCAATGACTTCAGTGGAAATCAAGTTGATATGGTCAAAGACACATTGACATTTTACCTTCAAGGGTCACGCATCACCAACTTTGCTGACAATAGCTAATGCAAGCTTTGCAATGCTTGAATCTGGGGATTGTCGAAGCCGACTGATCATCGGGAACAACTCCGATGAACGAAGGAACTGTCGGCAATTTGGATATGCACACATCTTTCCCAGTGAAAAAAGAGCTATCTTCAATGGTGACTCATTAATTGCATCTTTTTTGCTTGGGTTTAAACTAACTACTGAACAATCAGCTACTAATTTTAGTAATGCCTGTCGAAAGGAGAAACAAATGCAAGCAGGAATCACTTTTCGAGTTCTCATAATCACTATGCTAAATTTGATGGGCAGAACTATCTGCCCCAAACTGGATCTCAAGTTTGGACAACAGTTTGTAATCCAAGCTACACTAGTTTGCAAATTACTATTCAATATTCATTTCATGAAAATTGTTTTATTTAATTTTAATTGCAGAATATTTTAATGTTTAATAGTAAAACAGGCTTTTGATCAAGAAATAAAACTTTCCAGCAACACTACTTTTTGCTGGTAAGAAGTAAAACAGGCTTTTAACTGAATGACTCAAATACTTGACTTCTCGGTTCCAAAAATACCGATGCCCGTGCTGTCAAATACTCACACAAGCAATAAAATTAAAGTTCAATGCACTATGCCGACATACCTGCATAGCCCCGTTGGAGATGATTTCTTCACATAGCTTGTTTGAGTTGCGCACAAGATTACTGAGTGCACCTGCAGCATTTGCTTTAGTCTTGTCTTCTTCTTCTGAAACCAGCAGCTTTGCTAGTTGAGGTATGGATCTCCTCAATTCTTCGTACAGCGTATCATTATGGTAGGCAGCATTTCCAATCTGCAGAAACAGTTGATACTCAACTTTAAGTTATATGCATACATGCCACGGCCACAAGCATATAACACGCGGATGCTAAATTTAATAATAATTAAGAACACATCATACTGCAAAACATGCAAATTTCCGTGTCCGTCTGTCTGGATCAGCGCATCGGTCAATAAGGAGTCCAATGATGTGATGCCTTGCCTACATAAATAAATTGGTTAGTTAAAATCTGACAACTAATAGCCTGCAATATAATTTTTCATATCATGTGTGTTAGATGACTAGTAGTACCAAAATAATACAAACATTATAGAATAACGGTTCTTACAGATTACCATGGCAAGCAAAGCATTGTACTGTCTGGTACGTACCAGTGAATCATAGAAGTATGCACTATGACGACACATGTTGCCTAGAGCATTGCAAGCTTTGGCACGAACATTGGGATCTTCATGAGCAAGAAAGTCTCGTAAAGTATCTAAAATCAAAGCCCCATTGATGAATTCATAGAACCCCTGTATAACCACATTATCCAAAATTCATTAGCCAGAGCACAAGCTTCCATTATGCATTCTTGATTCATCTCCCTTAAAAGAGCATGTAAAAAACCCGAAAATTAACTAATTATCTTGCTTTCTAAGGGAACTTCAGAGTATATATAACCCAGTTCATGGAAGACAATCATTTGCATCTCCTAGAAGTTCATATGAATCAAACAAAAATAAGGTACAAAAAAGAAGTCAATTAAATTATTTCAGGAATTGAAGCTGAGTCACTATATGATGGTTATCAGGAGTTGAAATAGTAACAACTCAACCACGGTGACTAATGGCTCAATTGTTAGTCTCAGCATTGTGTTTTAGAAAGCTACAATTTAACCATGGAAAGGACATAAATTAGTAGTATTTGTATCTAACAATGCAGCAAGAACTAATTAATGAAAACATAACCTGACCTTATCCATACGAGCTAGATCTGAAACAACCATCAAAGTGTCCAGTATGACATCTCTTGGACTTGAAGAATCAAGCAACCTTCTAATTCTATTCGGATCCAATAACCCTTTCCCTACAAGTTGAACTGCAAGTGGTCGATGTCCTATCATTTTGGCAAGAAAGGCAACAGTCCTTCCAAGATCCTTTGACTCTAACTGATCCAAACAACGAAGAACTATGCCAGGCACTCCCACCTGAGAAGTTCAAAAGATATTAAATGAGGAAAGCAGACAATCCCATCAAACGTGTTTTTTTTTTCACAACCATTGATTATGGGCTGAGGGGACAACAAACAATTAAAGAAATAAGAAACTCTCTCCAGAAAGGTACTGAGTGCAGTCTTGTGGACTGAAGGGGGAAAAAAGAACAATCGGTTAATGGCACATTTTCTCATGATAAGCCCACAAGAAAGTAGACAGTGCAAGTCATCCTACTCCAACCGCCTAGACAAAAGTTGATGAACAGGATCTAACCTCCAGGAGGATTTTAACATATTTCCCCATATCTTCCACGATTGCTTTCACCATCTCCTTGTCTTCCTTGCATACTCTCTCAGCGGGTGAACCCATGTTGAGAATGAACCCACTATTCACAGAAGCAGTAGCAGCCGGCAACCCAGGAGCATTTTGTACAGCAACAAAAGGAAATGCTAAGAAATCAATAACTGTATTTATTGTATCTTTGACTCCATCTCCCCCTCCACCGGGCCCAACCCAGGACCTGACAAGCTTGAGATGGACATCAGATATCAAACTACAGATGAGCTTCATGTGTTCACTGCTCAGCAATGTTTGCCGAAAGGTTAGTACTCCACCCGAAAGGCAGTAACATATCGATGAAACTGCCCAAACAACCCCTATAGGTGATAAGCCAACTCCATCATTTGGGCTAGCAACTCCTTGACGTGAAGCATTCGAATGGTTTCTGGCCAAAAAATTAATAAGAAGTAACGGAATGCCACTTGCTATTAACTGTTGCACAGCCAATGGTCCTCCCCATTTCAGTTTGGATTCTAACAAGCCTACACATCCATCCCTAAGACCATGCCAATATGAGAGAACTGCTTTGGGGCTCCTATGGCCAACTTCATTTTCACTGTCTGATGAAATTTTAAGGTGATCACAAAGAGTGCTAGTTGGAGGAATCAAGGGCACAGCAATTTCAGATATGGCAGATTCAACAGACAGTCCACCTTCAAGTGATAGAATGGAAGCAAGAGCCAGCATAGCCGCAGCAGAGTGAGGTTGTAATGAAGTTATAGTTGTATCTTTAGAAGAAACATGCTGAGCAAGTATTGTAAGTCGAGAGAGCTGCTTCTTTGGGGAAGTTGTAAGCATAAATATAGAAGAATTTCTTCTGGTAGATTTTAAACATTGAGCAATTGTAGCAAGGAGAAGACACGTATGCAGAATCAGGGCGGAAGGATTGCTTATTTTACACATCAAATTAGCTGTTTCTGTTTGTGAATCTTTGTTCAACGATGAACATAAAGATAATATAGAGAATAGCTCTGAAACAATGGTACCATCAGCTCCACCACTAACAACAGTAGTAACAGGTAGGGAATTGGGAAGGCCACAAAGAACAGTTGGAATCATTCCATTGTGGAGGCAACATCTTGACAAAACCTGAAACAAGAAATATATTAATATATTATGCAACACTGGACCACCAAAACCATTTCAGATATAAAATAAATTTTAGCTTTCAGCTGCTCCTCGCTACAGAAGAATTTTCAGTTGGAGGAAGACATACATGAATAGCAGCAGATAACGCTGGCTCTGCACGTTGATGAAGGCAATTGACTATAGCAAACTGCACAGATTTGGATCGGACAAATGCCCTAGTCACTGCATCAACAACTTTTGCTGATTCTGTCCCGGCCAGCCAATCACGGGCATGATCTCTGATGTCAAGTCGAGCCAAATAATGACTCCGCAAAGCATCCAAGGGAAACAAACTGGGATTTTCCTTCATGAAAAAAATTTCATGAGCATCCATCAATGACCAGATAGCTGTACATGCTTCACAAGCAGCTAGGAGCATATTTGTGGATCCAGAACTGAGACTTGCGCCTGAAGTTGCTAAACATAAACAAAGATGGTCCACCAAACGGGATGTCACAGCATGGTTCAAAATCTGTTTCAGTGATTCATTCACCACAGAGGGTGAGGAGACTCCTTTAGGAACCTGAGTCAAAGAACATGCTCGAAGACCCTGAGATACTCTAACTAATATAGTTGTGATGCACGCACAAGACTCGGAGAAAACTCTCCCAGAGGCATCTTCAATGTGGCTGACAACCTACATAAATAAAATGAGGGAGCTTATAAAGGTGTCTGAATTGTTGGCAGAGACTAATATAAACCATAGAAAACTATACCTGTGAGAAAATTTCAACTAAGACAACCCAGTGTTTGAAATAGGAAGTGGCAGCATCAATTCCATTATTTTCTGCTAACAGGATTTTAGTAACTGAAAAACTCTGCAAGAGCAACTAGAAACGTTTCAGCCATATATAACAATAGAAAGTGTATTAACTTTGTAAACTAGTTAGTGATCCACGTTTAGATATCTCTTTATAACTTTTTATGATAAAGCCATCTGTTTTCAGAAAAAGCAAAGAGAAAAATCCATACACTTGACAGAAAAGAAAACAAAAGATATGGCAGCGGTTAGAAGGAAAATAAAACACGTAGCATGCTAATAGTTTGCAAAGAAAAAGGACTGCAATTTTCAAAATAAGAGTAAGCATGAAGATGGTCCATTTTATGCATAAAACCCAATACCACGTCAGCGTGGTACAAGAAAGGTAGAGGAAATAGGGAACAGAAATTTCTAGATGAAAGTAGTCATTTACCTTTGCCACTAACTCATTAACATCAGATGATTTCAAACCAACTAAAATGGCAGTGAAATTAAGAAGTTCACACATTATTTCATCCAGAATTCCACCAGAATGTAGAGCACCAGCTGCAACTAAATTGGAAAGAATTCTCAAAGACTGACTTGAATACAGAATTTCTTGATCCCTGTACAAGCCACCATAAAAATGAGAACTGAATTTAAGAAATAATATCTGGTATTAAATTCGGGGAAATGTGCATTGAACCACTGTAGAAGCTTCCTACACCATGAAATGACACTATCAAAATGACCAAATGGCAGAGCAACATTGTAGCAAACATTTCTAAATGATTGCATTTGATAAATATTATGAGGTTTATCTTTCAAGAAAGTATATCTAATCATTCCACAACTGCACCCTGATGGTTATAATTTACAATTCCAACTTCCCAGGGTACTTTTTTGTCTTGAAAATTTGAGCAGCATACATTGCAATTACAACACTGTTCCAATTATTGGAGTCTCAGACATGAGATTTTCATTTTTACTTTGCGCCATTTTAATGTATGAATTTCTCCCTGGGAGTGTTCATCAACCAAATTTGGCAAGAATTACAATAAGCAGACAGGGACTGGGGAAAATGGGAAATTGAGAAATATGTTTTAACTTAATGCTTGGAAATACAAAGTAATCCTTTTACTGAGTAGAATTAGTGACACTTTCTTTATTATGCTGATTGGTAGGGTTCCACTAAGAAAGTGACTCTTTCTCACCCCCTAAACTTCTTCAGTTTTTCCACTTAGAATATAAACATAAATATAAGATTTAGTATCCAGATCATGGCAGATATCATTGCAAAGAGAAAAAAAAACACTTGGAACCCATTGATCAAATGGAAAGAAACTAGTTAGTAAAGATGTGTCCTAAAGGTATCAAAAAGAAATATATGAATCTAAAATAAATCAATCATAGAACACCCACAAGAAGAGAGTAACTGTTTATATTTATCATAAACCTTAAGCAATTTCACATTCATATCTAAGCCAAAATAATGTCTTGCAATAGAAGTTGGTCATAATCTCAACACACAACTTAAAAAATAAACTGTCAACCGACTAGACAACGGTTTGCTCCATAAGGGAAACAGAAAATAGGGAGGAGAGGAAATCTGTGATTACTTGCCTACTAATACAAACAAGAGGGAACCAAGCTAGATACTCAATTCTAAATGAAGATAATCCATAAACTCAAGGTTACAGGTTACCTGCAAGCATTTTGTGATCCTTCTGACCATTTTTTAATTGGCAGCAAAATAACTGCTAAGGCTTCATTATCCTGACCAATAATTTGTGCGCCATTAACTGTGCAGGAGTTATTTTCTAATCTGTCTAATGCCAAGTTACCTGCAGAGATATATAGGTCATAATATGCCAGAACAAGGAGATGTATAGAGAAAAACCAAGTGTCCAAGAGATAATGAGCTAAAGCATACTATAACTAGAGACCACAAGATTGGCACAGTAGGTTAAGATGCTACTATTTTCTGAGTGAAACAAAATTAAATATAGATCATATGTCGCTTCATCATAAAGGGTTTGACCCATATTGAAAAGGTTTGTTCTTTACAGCTACCATTAGAATACATAACCTATTTAACAAAAGGACTACATTTACATGGGAAAAAAATCACAATATTCAGAAGAACAACAAACAAAAAAGCAAATGAAGCACCAGAGGAAAATGATTGCTAATTTATTTCCTTCACATTGTCAAATATCATAAATTAAAGCTAAGATGTACCAATTGCTAAAGGTGAAACATAATATGCCAGAACAATGAGCTGTATAGATCAAAATCAATTGCAAAAGAGATAATAAGCTAAAGAATACTAGCAGAAGGGACAGTAAGATTTGGCCTCACTAACAATAGGTTAAGATTCTACTATTTTCTACAGAGCATCTGTTGCTTTGTCATAAAGACATCGACCCCGTATATGAACAGGTTTCTTATTTATAGCTTCCATGGGAATATCTAACCTATTTAACAAAGACGATTATATTTACATGAAAAAATAACAACATGCAGAAGAGAACAAACAAAAATGAAGCACCAGAGAAAAAACAAATTAATGCTCAAATAGGAACTGAAACATCATAGCATTGTCTACCCGTCTGTTTAACATCACTGGTATTTGAAAATCCAGGAAACTCCTCATTAAGTACAGAATTTCCCTGGACTGTGTTAGGCCTATTCTGTTGAGCATCACTCTGAAGGCTTGGAACTTTACAAGTCTCTGAAGCTGCAGGCGAATTTTCTTTACCTGTGACATAGTAGTTCATGATGGTTAAAAATGGTAAAACCAATATATCGCAAATAAGCATTGAACGCAATGAAAGGGGTAATATACCATTTGGTGTCTGGATATTGTTTTTCTCATCCCTCAATACAAAATCAGTTTGTCTGGTTGTAGTGGTTGTAGCACGCACCTCCTAGAATGTTTCACTAAAATTAGACTTCAATGTTCTATAAATTCAGAAAAGAAAAAAACAAACAAGTTCCTTTTATATAAAAGATAAAAGCACAATTGGCATCGCAAGAAGCATGCACTCTTGCTGCTTTACAGTAAACAAAATTTCTAATTGTTTTTTGTTTAATGGAAGAAGAATATTTTTGCAGATATCAGATACATTACCCTGGCCTCCACTTCATCGAATGTTTCTTTAACAAATGGATGTTGAAGAAGTGCGGGCCATGTCAATCGATTCTGAGGTACCTGTTTCAAATGACATGAGAAACCAATCAAGATTTCAACTTGAAAGCAAAGAATAACGCTAATAAACATATAACTTTTCATCCAGAAAAAAAAAAAAAAGAAAAGAAAACCTTGTTAAGCAATCCCTTCAAAAAGCTTTTGAAACTTGCACTCATTTCGTCTGGGTATTTAACTGGATCCTGAAATATTGCTGGTAAATTAGTATTTCCATGGCACGCCATATTTTAAAGTTTCTTAAGGAAAAATTATTTTTAACAAAAAAATAATTTCAGTAATTGTGTTTGGAATGAGAAAGTATTTTACAAAGAAGATTCCTCCTATTGTGTACCTTAACTATGTGCCGGATGAGTGCATATACTGAATTTGTATAAAAGGGAGGTTGCCCAACGAATAATTCATACCTGTTGATTTATGGTAGGGTTCAATTCAATGTAAACAACAGATAGAGGACATGATGGCAATCTGATTCATCTAGCAAAAAATCATTTAAAAATCATCACTGTAAAATGAGAAGAAATAAAGTTGGGCATACAATATAACTCCAAGAGACCAAAGGTCAACAGTGTGGTTGTAGGGCTGTTCTCGCACAAGCTCCGGAGCCATGTACAATGGAGTGCCTGAAAACCATTTGTAAAAGCATTGCTGAGATAGCATAAATAAAGGAAAATCCAAAGGAAACTCTCTAAAGTGGCTGCCTAAGTTAAAAATCCTTGTAGATGCTAATATCAGCCAAACCTTTTATGGATCGTAAAACAACAGTATTAGTGGACATTGCACGTGCAAACCCAAAATCGCAAAGCTGCAATAAATGACAGACTGCATAAGTTACAAACAAAAGATAGAAGAAAAATTAGAATAAAGATCCTCAGCATAGAGTGCAACATGAATATGGAAGGTATACAATTTGCCGAATTATTAAATAAACTATATCAACTCCAAACTAAAAAAAAAATAGAATATTACTACTCTTCAAAGACACATAGCTAAAATCACAATATAAACACATGTATATCAACTAACCAACCTTAACAACAGAACCGGCACCAATGAGAATGTTTTGTGGCTTCATGTCACGATGGATGATCCGGTTGGAATGCAAGTAATGCAACGCTCTCACCTACATAATAACATCCAAAAGATGGGAAATTCTCATGTTAAGCAAATCAGTAAGCTTGAAACCAAAAATCAAACAATTCAATTTGATGGCAACATTTGTAAGATGAAATTACCAATTGCTTAGCAATTGCTTGAACTTGTTCCTCGGGAAGGCACTTATCGTCCTCTAGAATCTGAAATAAATCACCCTACATACCAAGAAATTCAGTAACTACATTATTTGTCCAAATCAATATGTTATGCACATCATATACAGAAAGGAGAGCATTACTTGGGCAAATTCAGTAACAACACAGAATTCTTGTTGGCTTTCAAATGAATCAATCATTTCAATGATATTTTCATGCTTCAGCTTTCGCAGAATCTGCAATATGTAAGAAGTTAAATCTCAAATTACAAAACAAAAAGAAAGAGAAAAAGAAGATCAAACAGCAAAAGCATTGTCAAATCTTACTAGAAAAGGCAATATAGATAATACCTCAATTTCCTGTCTTAGGTTATGAATGTCCTTCTCAGTTTTCCCATGCTTCATTATAAACTTCATTGCCACCGTCTAAAATTGAAGAAAAATGTGTAATAAAATTACAAAAAAAAATATTGATTGAAAAAATTAATAAAAAAGAAACAGAAAATAGAAAATTTACCTGGCCGGTGTATTTTCGCCTGCCTTTATATACTTTACCAAAAGAGCCTTCACCTACGAGCTCTATTACATGGTATTCCTCTATTCCCATCCTTTTAATTCCACGATTTTTAACTTATCTGCTTCTTATTTTCAATCTAAGCAACCAAAAAATAAATAAATAAATAAATAAAGAAGTAATTTGAACTAAAAATCTACTTCGAATAAGAATTTTTTTATTTTCAAGATGAACAGACAACATAAAATTAAACGTACTAAAAAGTTTCAAAATGTAGCACTGTTTGGATGCTGAGAAAGTAAAGGAATTTTAAAACGGCAAATTGATTGAGGGTTATAAGATTTTTCATTTCACTTTTTGTTTTACTGCATTCAATCAGCGATCAAGAGTTGGAACCGAGCGAGAAAAGAAGTAAAAACATAATAAAGAAAAAAATGTGAGACAGAGGAATTTACTTGAGCTTGAATCGGCGAACAAAGCAAATCTGGATAAAGTTTGAGAGTTTTTTTCCGAGAGAGTTTTGGAAAATAAAATGTGAAAGAGAGAGGAGAGAGACAAGATTCCCGCTGCTAAGATTTGAAATATATTTATTTTAAATTTTTTTCTTTGAAATTTTAAAAATTCAAAAAGAAAAAAAATATTGGGTAAACTACCAAACTTTTAGGGTGCTTTCCTTTTGATCACCTAACTTTTAAAAAATTTATTGAGATCACTTAATTTTTATTTTGTTTTCATTTTGGTCCATCTCGTTACCTTCCTTTGAAAAATGATGGTGTGGTCTGTTAGGTTTTATTTCTCTGATTAAAATAATATAATTTAGTACATTTGAATCTAATTAAAAATAAAAACATTTCCCCCAAAAAAAAATTAAAATGACGCCATATTAGTTTGGGAAAGATTTAGATGGTTAAACTTCTTAATTATACTTTCATTCTCATTGACTAAACCTTAAACCAAACCTTTGAATCACCTCTGATTATACTTCTTGATCATCTAAATCGTCAATTTAAAAGATGTAATTAAATCTTCAAGACAATTGACAACCTCTAAATTCATGAAATTCTCGAGTTAATACTAGTTTTTCATGATTTTTGTTTCAACTCTTCCATCGCCAATCTTTCAATTTTAACCCAAATTCAACCTAAAAGAAATTTCAAACCAATTAAAGAGCTCCTAATTTGAGTTTCACCATTAAAACTCCAAGAACAAGCTCAAGCTCAAAGATGACATTGAATTTTTAAAATGTGAGTTAAAAGTTTAATTTAAAATCTTGAATAAGTTGAAAACCATTCAAGAAATGAGATAATGACCTCAAAACTCAGCTTCCATCAAACGAAATGAAGATTTGTGCAAATACTCGTCCAAGAAGGAGAAGAGGAAACAAAAATTTCGTGGAATACTTTGAAGGTTTTCGTGGAAGTATTGTAAAATAAGTGAAAATTTTAAGATATAAGAATGATTTGAAATCAAGAAATCAAAAAAAAAAATCCATGGAAAATTAAAGAGAAAAATAAACAAAAATGGGGTTTGGGGAGCTAGAAACCGTCAAGTTCAAGTGGGGGAAATGTTTTTATTTTTTATTAGCTGCAAATGTATTAAATTATATCATTTTAATCAGAAAAATGAAAATTAATGGGTTACGTCATTATTTTCTAATGGGATGTAATGGGAGGGACCAAAATGAAAGCGAAATAGAAACTGGGATACCCTAATAAAAGTTTTAAAAGTTTAGTGATCAAAATAAAAGCGTTATAAAAGTTCAGTGATCATTTATATAGTTTACCTAAAATTATTTGAAATTTAATTCTGGAATTCATTCTATTCGTTTGAATCCAACCATTTAAGGGTGTCTAGTTTGCAGAAAGGAATATTACCAAGAGAAATAGTCTTTTCAAGAATCACATGTCCATATTTGGTTCGGGAGAATTCGCACCACATGGGTAATATGAAATTCCCAATAGTAGCATTTTCCCACTAAATAGTAGGGGTGTGATTCCCTTCAAACTCTCAAGGGTGTGATTGGTTCACGAAATGTAAGATTACATCTGGAATAATATTCTCAAAATGTAAAATTACCTGACACATTCCTCCCTATTTATCGATTAATTTGTCCCCACATTGGTATCTGTTGAGTTGAGAGTTGCTCGATTCGTTCAACCGATGTTGCTCACCAAGTGGTGGAGAGGTGGATTTTTGGGTGGAGGTGGTGTGGAAGCTAAAATGATAAGTGACACAATGATTTATAGTGGTTCAACCTTCTAACCAAGGTCTACATACACTACCTTAGCTCCCCACTAAGGATTTCCAATCAATCCACTATTGATTCGTCCCCTTTTCTAGGCTTAGGAAGAAACCCTTTACACCGATCAAGCTTTCTACCCAAAGCCTTGATCAAACCCTCTTTTACAAAGAGATAAATAAAGCAAACACAAATCCCTCTAATAGGTGTTTGTTTGCACAATTAAAGCACTCACCCAAAACCTAAAACACTTGAGCAAATTTGACAATTTTGGCTCGCTAGTGTTTGTCTATACAAGAATTGACAATTTAAGTACAAAGACGCAATTTGATCATTTGTTGATTGACAATTGAAGCATTAGCCTTTACTTGATGCTTGGAGGTCCATTTTATACTCCTTGATGAGTTTATAGCCGTTACTAGCCGTTGGGGTTGATTTGGAGCCGTTGAGGACTTTATTCACTTTATAAATGCTGTTCTACAGCCTTCTGTATCGATACGCTTGGACCCGTATCGGTACGGCCTTCATCAGAAACTAGCTGTTGGGCTCTTGCCAGCCTAGGCGTATCGATACGCTTGAGGGCGTATCGGTACGGTATTGCATTTAAATGACCGTTGGGAAAATAGCCGTTGGGGTTGTTAAATGGGGATCGGTACGCTTACCAGGCGTACCGAAACATTCCCTCACCGTATCGAAACAACCAAGTCTATTTCGATACGGGTTTTGGCAGTGACCAAACTGGGCCAAAAATGTATCGATACGGGTTGGACCGTATCAGTACGGGTAGCTTGAAAACACAAGTTTGGTTGTTTAAATGCATGAAAAATCTTGCCAAAAACCTATTAAAATACCTCAAACATAAATTCAAGTTGTTTGGACATAAAACCAAGTTTTAAATTCTTTTCAAATTAGTCCAAAACATTTTTCAATTATTATATCAAAACATTAGTTCTACAAGTATCTCATGCATGCATTCTTTCATTTTAGCTTACTAATTACATATTTTCCTAACTCAGTTAAATTTGCTCGATTTATCCTTAATTTTTTTCAGTTTGATGCATTGTTGTTGCAATATTGATGACGTTGCATAAGTGTTGTTTAGATTATGTCCAGAATTATCGCCGCATTGACAGCTGTCAAAAAAATAAGATCAAATGACGCTATCAAGAATATAAAATCAAAGGACAATGAGCTGGTAGTTAGTTACAACAACTTTTGTCCGGACATGATGTCGTCGCATTGAAACAATCATTGTCGTTGTATTGATAATTCTTAGAATAAGAAAAAATTATGAGCTGGTCATTAATACAGTTCTTAGAAGTTGTAGTAGTGAGGTAGATGTATATCGACATCTAGTTCCAATGCCTATCGTAATCTGACGTAGGGGCCACGTCTCTACGCTACTTTATGAATGATCTGTCACCCTAAACTATCTATGTAGCATGCTTGGTCGATCGTCACTACGTCTAAGTGGTGGGTGCTAGTAGTCTATAGTCTCCCTTTTGGACACTTTGTCTCTTATGCAGGACTACTCCTAGGGTGGCTGGGGGTAAACCAAAATGTTAATTAACGTCTCATGAGGTGGGTCTTCTAGCTAATGCCTTCACCTCAGGTGCAATCTGAAGTTGTTTCATTCAGACGCTTGGCGAGTATAATGTCTCTTTCGTCATGGGGTTGTTGTATCATATTTTCTATCTCTCTTTTTTTCTCCTAGGTTAACAAGTCATGATGCATATACAACCTTGTCTCTTCTTTGGTTGCATTATGTCATCACAATCACAATCATCGTAATTGAAGGGCTTGAGTGTAACACCCCAAAATCTGGCTTAGTCGGAATATAGATTCGGTGATCGAAAAATTTGTATTGGTAAGGTCTAAATATCGTATCGACTAATTAACTATTGATATCGAACCTTATTTGAGCTTAAAACATCGTCATCGGACTTTATTGAATAATACAGAACTTATTAGTGGCTAAAATGAAAGAAATGTAAGATGGGGAGCAAAACTATAGTATGGCAAAAGTTGAGGGATTAATCTTGCGATTAGCCCCTACTCAATTAAAAGTTTCCTACGTGGAATTGTCTGAGAGCTTTCCTTCTTTTAAGCTTAAGATTTATATTGGAAAGCAAAAGAAACAAAGGAAAAAGACTTACCCGAGAAAACTCTTAAGCAAGCACCTTTCATCTTCATCATCTTCTTCAACTAAGCACACACCTCTATTGGGGGAATTTCAAGCTTTGCTATTTCTTCGTTTTATCGATATCGAATCATTGTTATCGATCGGGTAAGCTATAATCCTCAATCGATTATTGAAATTCATGGATAAAACATGATTAATTTTAAGCTAGGGTTTTGACTATCCATGGATATCTCATTGTTGTCATCTCCATTAAAATCGTTTATCGATTTTGATATTGTCATATTGATTTTGATATTGTAATATCGACCCTAATGGTCTTCTATTGATTTCATAGCTCAAGATATTGATAAAGAACATCCATCGTCTCCATCCAAAGGTAGGAACAAAGGGATTGACATCTGAGAGCTTTAAAAGCTTCGGAGTGTCAAGGTGAGTGTAGTCGGAGTCTTGAGTTTAGGCGAAAAGCCTTCCCGGATCATTATTTGATAATTTAGATTACATTGCTAACATTGTTATTGAGGAAAATTGCATTGGACGGTTAATCGAACACTTTGGTAAGTGTCGGTAAGTTGTTATTGTGTATCAGACATAGTCATTTATATTGTCATTGTGTATTGCCATTGATATAGTCATTGTCATCGAACTATTGTATAGAAAACATGGGACATTGATATTGACATCGAATCATAAACTATTGATGATGAGATGCATATATTGGTTATTGGCAATATTGAAATAATTGGACGTTGGTATATTATTGATCATTGAAATGAATATGAATGTTACAACCTTGGATTGGAAGGGACATTGGATACAATTGACATGCCATAAAATTCACGAGCTCAGTGTACGGGTTGACTACGGTCCTAAGGCTACTGCCTATATTGATTTGGCGAGGCGGGGGATGTGATTTGATATTGGTCATATTGGCGAGGCGGGGGGACTAGACCATTCATTGATTTGGCGAGGCGTAGGAATTTGCGTATCCACGATCTTGATTCAATCCAAGGATTAAGAATGAATTGAACATGTTTATACATTGCACACTATTATATAGCATTGATATTATTGGCATGAGATCATGATTGAGCATGTTAATAGCATTATTGTTATTCATGTTGTCTTTGACTACCTCACTAGGCAAAGTGTGCCTAATGTGTCTCATCTCATGATTTTCAGGTTAAGAAGGTTTATGTCGGAAGATTGGATCGCCAAGCAAGATAAGTCACTACAAGCCTCAAGTAATGTGTTTTTGACTTTTAAGCTCCTAGAAAGGTGGCTAAGTAGTTGAATTAGTCATTTGTGCCTATTTTGTTGTGTTGGTGCATTGCTAAAGTTGTAATAAGTTATATAGCTTAAAATGCCCCTTTTGGTGAAGTTTAAAATGGATGGGAATGTATACATGGATCAAATAGGTAAAAACATAGTAAACATATTTGTTTGATCATGAATTTTGGCATGCTAGTAGTTTATGTCATTGAAAAGTTGTGCGTAAAGTTTCGTTGCATTTGGACATCGTTCGATAGATTAAATTGAATAAAAACTTGCTAAAATCTGTCATTACAGGTCAGGCCGTATCAGAACGGGTAATGGCATTTCGGTACAGGCGTGCTATATTGAGTCTATGGGTAAGGGTGTATCGAAACGGAAGTAGGCTGTTTTGGAACATTTTGTCACTGGAGACCAACGTTTCGATACGAGTTCATAGCGTATCGAAACAAGTCAAGGTCAAAGTCAAATGTGGTCAATCTATTTCGATACGGGTCAAGCCTGTATCGATACGACCTAAAGGGAAAGGTCAACATATGATGATCAACGTCCACCCGTTTCAAAACAGCTTAGGGTGTTTCGATACGGGGTTAGGTAAATTAGTTGAAGACACTTTGAACAGATTGATAGTTTCATAATTTGGTCACTGAATGTAGTAAGGTCAGATTGAGTGGGTTAATGACCTCCAAATTGAATGAAATTTTACAGACCTCTCATTTGAGTAGTGGATTTCAATGTGGTAAATTCGATTACATCGAAGGACCCCTAGTTTGTCAAAATTACAAATTGGTCCCTAAAATTTGTAATAGTTGTGAATTGGCCCATGGATAATTTAATCATTGTTTAATTGGATGAATTGGATCAAGTTATTTGTTTGTGTTGATTAGGGGTATGACATGGGTTAAAATGTTAGTAATAATAATAAAATTTTATTGTATTGATCGTCAGTTACACCTTCCGACCCGTTTCCCGATCAGATCGGGAAAGGGGTGTTACATTGAGGTTGGGCCATGAGTTGTTGGATGTTTGGCATCATTGAACAGATAAATCAGGTGGAGCCGACAAACAAGACCATTTTTTTAGATTTCAACATCATTGATTCTTTTTAAACAAAAATTTTACACTTTCAACATACCAATTGTTGATGGTAAAAATAAGATGATGGTGGTTGTCAACATATCAGACAGTTCACCTATTCTGATTTAGGCGCAGAGCCATCGACAATGATGGTTGTGGAGAAATCGAGAGAGATGTAATATTTTGGTTTCTTAGCCAGATCTCACTTGTGCCACTGGAACAAACGATGGTCTCCCTTCATAGTTATATATTGGGGGGTTTGATGAGCATGTTAAACCTATATTTTATATGATATGACGAGTGTAACAGATTATCCCTGATTGTCATTAATAGAGCTTATTTGGTGGGTTAGTTAGATTTAATAACTATCTTATTGGTTGCTTCCTCAATACTAATGTAGTATAGAGGTTCTTGAAATTTTATGTACAACATGATGTGAACAAAAAAATATCATTCGTAGAGGATTCTGTAGGGGACTTGATGACAGAGTTATAACCTCACGGAGATGGTAGTGGCGAAAAAACGTAATATGTATAACATTTTTCAATTTGGTTCAAACCAAGCTATCAACCATTAATTGTTAATGAACTTATTGACTTGACAAATAAGTAAATTTGTATAATAACACATTTGGTCCTTATTACAAAATAAAATTAAGACTAAAATGCTAGAATATTTAAGTATTGATGACAAAATGTGTTATTTTTTGAATTAAGACCAGTTGCTATAATCAATGAAGGACACATGGGGTGCTAGGGGCAGCCGCACCCCCTAAAATTTTTAAGTTCCCATATATTTTTATATATTTCTTTTGTATTTTTATTAATAATCTAATTTTGCACCCTTAAAATTTTATATTTTTGTATCCTTACATTTCTAATATAACTTTCTGATAGTTCGCACCTCCTTATATGAAACTATGCGTCCGTCCCTGGCTATAATGTATAAGTAATAAGGATCAAATATATTATTGCACAAATTTACTCAAATACCACGTCACTAATTTTGTTAACAATTAACTGTCAAAGATTTGATTGAAATCAAACTGAAAGTTTAGTGACTTAATTTTATAAAAAAAAATGTTTAGTGGTTAAAATAGAATCAACCTCATAGCTCTGTGACCAAATATGTTTATATAGATAACTAAATTAAAACAATAAAATTCATTTTTTATATAATTATTGATATTCAGCTCATTGGTAAAAAAGATAAGATTATTATTTTGGTATAACTATCAATATTTAACAAAATATAAATATTTTGAATTATATTTATGAACTCTAACGTCTCATCCCACTAGAGAAACTAATAATTGGTAAAAAATGTTTTGGTATAACTATTAATATTTAACTCATTGACTAATTAATATATATCGAGTACTATAAAGGCACATTATAGAAGCGATCATTCCAAACCAATTACACCATTCATAAAATCAAAATTTAAAATCATGACCCTATTTAAAGAATTTAGCTTTTAATCCCTTTAAAAAATAATTTTCATCTATAATATTCTATCAAAAAATAGTGAATTATAATTACTTTTAAATTTAAATTAAATATGAAGCCATTATTTTTGAAATTCAAAACAGAAATCCCTAAATAGGATAAGCATGTACTAGTAACCAAACAATCCAGATCATTCAGAGTAAATTATTTGCGAGGACTAACCATAGTTAGCCGCACTCGTCATATCCAGCTTTCTACTAACCTAATTCAAACCTCACAGCTTCTCTATATAACCATGGTTTAGCCCCCTTGATTTTTTCTCATTCTCATCTTTCTTGATTTTCCCCTTCCCTAGTGTTTTCAGATATGGCTTCAGCAGATGTTGAGTACCGGTGCTTTGTCGGAGGTCTTGCTTGGGCCACTGATGACCGGGCTCTCGAAGAAGCCTTCAGTGTTTATGGCGAGATCGTTGAATCGAAGGTCTGTTTGTTGCAGAGATCGGACTCCAGATCTGACTCGATCCGACCCGATCCGGGCCTCCCTGTCTATGATCTGTGATCCTTGATCTGTTGTTTTCTGTTACTAGTTACTTGTTACTGTTCTCTCTTTTATAACTCTCACCGGTACGTTCATCTTCATCCCATCTGGGCCGGAGATCGATCGATTCTGACAAATCTACTGTTTCTCTTTCTTGATTTCCTTTATTTTTGTGTATTACTTGATTTTAGTTTCCTTCTTGCTTTAGATTATTAATGACCGTGAGACTGGAAGATCCAGAGGTTTTGGATTTGTTACTTTCCGTGATGAGAAATCCATGAGGGATGCTATTGAAGGTATGAACGGTCAAAATCTGGACGGAAGGAACATCACCGTCAACGAAGCCCAATCTCGCGGTGGCGGCGGAGGTGGAGGCGGTCGCGGTGGAGGATATGGAGGAGGCGGAGGTTACAACAGGAGTGGAGGAGGCGGTGGTGGATATGGTCGCCGTGAAGGAGGATATGGTGGAGGCCGCCGTGATGGTGGAGGTTATGGGAACGATGGAGGATATGGCGGCGGCGGCGGTGGTGGATACGGAGGTGGACGGCGAGACGGTGGATATGGCGATGGGGGATCTCGTTACTCAAGGGGAGGCGGGGACTCTGATGGCAACTGGAGGTCTTAGGGTTTTAAGGGTTAGAATTTGTGTGGGGGGTTTTGGATTGTTAGTGCTTTGTGATTGTCTGCTACTGTTTTTGGATGTTTGGTTTCTCTCTTTTTTGACCGCTGTTCTGTGACATAAAAATGGAATGAAGTATACCATATCTTCTTTTCAATTCCCTTGCTTTTCTAATTCATTGAATAAGTTAGAAATTTTAGAGGCTCCCCAAACCAAGTGGGGCGCTTCAATAATTGAGTCTCCATTGGCACTACAAAATTAATGAGTGGGGCTTTTTTAGCCTCGATTCCAAGAAATGCATATTGAAGGCGTGGACCTCTCTCTCTGCTTGGTCATATCTTGGCGCTTCGGTTAAACATGTTGTTTAAAATGTAAGTATAACCACACTTATTAGGAGTAAGATTAGTCTTAAATTAATCAAGATTAGTTTAGTATTAGGGCATGTCTAAATTGAAACACGTTGAGTTGAGGCTAAATACTCAAACATACCCACTTCTTATTTTCTTTCTTCCATCTTCTTTAAACTTTCAATCTTTGAGTGTGAGGTGTAAGAGAGTAAGATTTAAGGTAAAATTCTTCATCTTCACATATCAATCTTCAAAATTTGACTTTTAAGTCTCCATATACGGGTGTTAATAGAGTGAGTAGGGTTTTGCTAGGGTTATGCTTTATGAGAGGTTTTGAAGGAATTTGAGAGATAATTTTGTCTTTCATCCTTCCATTACTCTTTTGTTTTTCTTATGCATTTCTATGATATTGTTAGGAACACTTGCTAATAATGTTAAATTATGCATGGAAAATATTGACGGTTTTAGGCAGAGCCGGCCCTTGGCAGGTGGAACTGGTCGGCTACTCAGGGCCTCATTTTTTTTTTAATTTTTAGTATCTTAAAATATATAAAACCTCAAAATTTAATTATAATATTAAAGAGATGCTTCTATTTTAAGCTATAAATAATAAGTAAGCGAAATAATAATTTAATTATAATTTTAAATAGAGGCCCTTCTTTTTAAAAAAAAATTATTATTTAAATAGTTATAGTTTAATTTTTTCTAACAGTTAGTATTAGGGGTCTATTTTTTTTTTCAATACTTGTTATTTGGGGCCCAAATTTTTTCAATACTTGTTATTAGAGACTGAATTTTCCCCCAATATTTGTTATATGAGCTTACTCTTAATTTTTTTCTCAATATTTGTTATTTGAGACCTAATTTTTCTTGATATTTATTATTAGGGGACATACTTTTCAATTTCATTTTTTCAATACTTGTTATTTGGGGTCCAATTTTTTCAATACTTGTTACTAGAAGCTCAATTTTCTCAATATTTTGTTATTATGAGCTACTCTTAAAATTCATTTTTCAATATTTGTTATTAATGGACCAATTTTTTCAATACATGTTATTTGATGCTCAATTTTTCTTGATATTTTTTTCTTAGGGACCTACTCTTAAAATTCAATTTTTTCAATACATGTTATCTAGGCTCCATTTTTTTTCAATACTTATTGTTTAGGGTCTAATTTTTCAATGCTTGTTATTATAGATTCATTTTTCCTCAACATTTGTTATTAGAGGCATACTCTTAAAATTAATCTTTTTTAATATTTGTTTAGGGCATACTTTTAAAATTCATTTTAAAATATTTTTTATTAGAAGCATACTATTAAAATTTATTTATTTTTTCAAAATTTATTGTTAAGGGCCTAATTTTTTAGTTCGCTCAAGGCCTCTAAAATCTCATGACCGACTCTAATTTTTAGTATAGACCTATAGTCTTAGGGATACTATGAGATAATTAATGTTAGATTGAGGATCATTTTCAAGCTTAAAATGACATGTCCTACATTTTTGTATCAATATTAT
The DNA here is from genome assembly GCA_030270665.1 of Hibiscus trionum. Lineage (NCBI taxonomy): Eukaryota > Viridiplantae > Streptophyta > Magnoliopsida > Malvales > Malvaceae > Hibiscus > Hibiscus trionum. The sequence goes on from BSYR01000016.1 coordinate 8,502,667, forward strand.
TCTTGCATGTAGTATCGATTCTGTTGCCTTATTACAATTTTCCTTAACATTATACTTATACACATTTTATTTTTCAAGGTCATTTTCTTTTTAATTAATTATATATATATATATATATATATATATATATATATATATAAACTTATTGTCTTGGTTAGTAAAATTTATTGAGGATTGAGATTGAATCGTTGCAAACATGTTGTTTTATTTTTTTTCATGTTGACTTATGTGATTTCTTTCACAATGTTTCTTTGTTATACTTGGGGAAATTCGTAGTGAATTTATTGCTTGGTTCAAATTTTTGTCAAATAAGGTTGTCGTTCTCTCTCAGAATATTTCGACTTTTCGAGCTTTGTCTTTCGACTTTGATCCACCACTGACACCGTATGCTGCTTTTCATGATTTGCATAATATTTTTGTACACAGTTCGTATATCAAAATATACAATATTTTTTTATTTCGAACTTGTTTCATTTATATGTAATATTAGTGTCTAATCACCTACACTTTAAAATAGGGGTGACTCAAACTTTATTCGAATAAAAAAATTTCGAGTTAGTCGAGTTGACGAGTCCTATTTTATGACTCACAACTTTATTTGAAAATTTTCTCGATTAGAGTTATTAAGTTTTTGCACAAATTTAATTTAATTATTTATAATATTATAGTATAAGTTGATTCTAATTTAAACGACTTTCTCTAATCATATAAAATATACATATACATTTTTTATATTTTTTTCACATATATAAGTAAAATTTTTAATGTTATTTAAAAAAATAAATATCATCTAAAACTATAAAATATATTTTATAATGTTATTTTTAAAAATGAATTATTTTAGAACAAAATATTGATCACAGTATAAAAGAGTCAAGGAATTAAGGAGAAGAAGGAATTTATAAAAAGTTACGATTGAAGGACCAAATTCAATAAAATAAAAAGCTAAGAGATTAAATTAAAAAATATAATTTTTTTTGTTAAAAATATGAATTGAAATTATATAGATGTTCTATAATGATAGTGGAACATGTGAATTAATATTTTTTTTTGAAAGAATAATTCTTTCTAGAGGAATGAGTTCTACTAATTGGCTCAGTGACTAATGATATTCATATTGCCCCATCTTACAAGATTCGAATGCCGGCATAAAAATGTAATACCTCTTTATTTAATCAAAAAAATAATAATTCTTTCCGGAGGAACTTTCACGAGTTCTGCGGTGGTTCACTATGAGAAAAACTTTTCTATGTGGCTAGGTATTGGAGGTGGCCATTAGGGGAGTCTAAAGAACGACAACTTAATTTAAGGCTAAAATACAATAACTTGTGTAATTTGTCCAAGCAACCTAAAATGTTAAACTTTTTTTAATAACAATCTAGGTTGGTTTTTTATAACAAGTTTCGAAACTTGTTGAAAAAAATTATCAACCTAAAATGTTATAAAAAATAAGTTTCGAAACTTGTTTTTAAAATTTCAAAACTTGTCAAAAATCATGAAAAAATCAAACTAAAATGTTATAAAAATATAATATTTTAAGTTTTTAGACAAATTTTTGAACTTGTCATTTTTAGTTGCACCCTAGACATGTAGTCTCACCTAGGGGCGTGTATAATTAACCATAACCGTGAACCGTTAACCGGTATAACAATTATATTTTACATGTTAATTAATTGAAACGTTAAGGTTTAACGCTTCCGGTTAACCTAACAGCTAAAAATGATGGTTAATGATTACAATTACGAATTTTGACGAATGGTTAACCTATATATATATTAAAAATAAAATACCTCCAACTAAAAGTTCACCCACACACCCCATTTTCTAATCTAATTTATAATTAATTTTTTATATTCGATTTGCTAGTATTACAATACATTTGTTGTACTAACTTGTTTCATATTTTTAAATATAGGATTGAAAGATTTAACACTTAATCAACAAACAATTATGATTGATGAGGCGTATTTCAATTTAAAGAAAGTCGGTAAAGACCTTAGATGATTTTGTCATAGAGTTAACTTATGTGGCTTGTGATACTAATTTATGAAAGTTTCATTTACCTTATGTTTATTGTATTTTAGTTAAAGATTTTTCTTTAAAACTTTGACGGTGTATTTTATGTATTGAACACTCTTAAAACTTAGAATTTTAAACTAAGTATGAAATTTATATATTTTGTGTTGAAACTTTGTAGTATGTATGTACTTTTTTTTAATTAAGTATGAACTTAGTGTTTAGCATCTCTATATAAACATTTTTATGAACAATTTAATAAAATATTTATCAAAAATATAGTTTCATTATTCTCAAAAGAAGTAGTAAACATGTGAAAAAAATTGTAATAGGTTACAGGTTAACCTTCAACCGAACCGTCGGTTGACCGCATCTTAACGATTAAATTATGGTTAACTAAATTCAATAATCGTTATAATGATTAACGGACCGTTTAGACTAAACGGTACGGTTAACCGATCATGAACACCCTCACCCGGCCATTTGGTGGTGCTCTCATTTTTCTTTGTTTTTTTATTCCCTTTTTAATTTGGTGTGCAGAAAATTATTATACGCAATATAATTCTTAGTATATTAAAAAGTAAAAAAAAAAAAAGAAAAAGAAAAAAAAGACATACTGATAGAAGCGTATAAATCGGGTAGCAAAGGGCATAACGTTCCTTCCAAGTACCAAGTTTGAATCAAAAGCAATGGTTGCCTCATATTTCCCACCATATTCGCTACGATTCTCTCTCTCAAACAAAACTCGAAAGAAATTCTGTTCTTCTCTCATTTTGTTCTGTGATTTTCTTTCACCCCAAACACAAAATTGATAATCTTGCTCATCTTTTTCAACAAGGGTCATACTGCATATGCATTCCATAACTACAATGTGGGTTTTCTTCCTTTCATTCGTTTTTCATTTTGAATTCTTTGCTTTTGATCCTGCTGCCTTTTTTCATTTCATTTACGCTGGATGATCAAATTAGGATAATTGAAACAAGCTTATTTGCTTGAGTATGGTTCTGTCAATTCTAATGTCTTTCTTTTAATCAGCTTGCTGGGGACTGCTTTGTGTTTATGATAAAGATGCTGCTCCTTCAAGTATGAGGCTTCTTGTTCAATTGATGATGCTCACTAGCTTTGGGATGTAGGTATAAGTCATATACTGAAAAAGGCTTAGAAACTCCGGGAAAAAGTATTCTACCTCTCTTATTTTAGCAGATTGTTGTGATTTGATGTTCTGGGTTCAGGTTTGGTAGAAATGAGATACTTGGACCATTTGTTCTTTGCTTAATTTCTAGTCAGAATGGGTCGTGACAAATCTCCTAACGGCGGGGACGATGAGGGAGCCACCTTCCTTCACGGGGAACTTGATTTCTGGATTATAGAAGCTCAACGTCTTCCGAATATGGATTTAAATTCCGAAAGAATGAGGAGACTGTTTTCTATGTGTAGAACTTGTGAAAGTTCCTCCAGGAAGAAACCTAAGGCCATTAAGGCCTCTAGCATTATTAAGTCCTCTGCCAGTAAGGCCTCTGGCAGGCATTCTCTGAATACTAGTGACCCTTACGTATCTGTTTGCCTTTCAGGGGCTACGGTTGCTCAAACTAGAGTAATTTCCAATTGTGAGAACCCCGTGTGGGATGAACATTTTATTGTGCCAGTTGCACATCCTGTAGAAAAAATTGAGTTTCATGTTAAGGACAATGATGTTCTTGGTGCTGAACTTATAGGAGTGGTTGAGATAGCTGTTGAAGAAGTCGTTACAGGAGATGAAGTTAATGGTTGGTTCACAATTGTTGGCCGTTCTGGGACTGATCGAAATCCTGAACTGCATGTTATTCTTCAGTTTAGGCCAGTGGAAGAAAATCCTCTATATCAACATGGTGTTGGGGCTGGACCAGATTACATGGGAGTTCCAAATACATATTTCCCACTCCGTAAAGGGGGGGATATAACCCTTTACCAGGATGCGCATGTACCTGATTCCTTGCTACCTGAAATTCCCCTTGATGATGGAAAATCTTTTAAGCCCGGTCAATGTTGGGAAGACATATGCCATGCCATTGTGGAAGCAAATCACCTCATATATTTAGTTGGTTGGTCCATCTACCATCCTATAAAACTTGTGAGGGAACCAACAAAGCCTTTACCGGAGGAAGGGCAGCTTTCTTTGGGAGAGTTGTTGAAATACAAATCACAAGAAGGGGTCCGTGTGATTTTGCTGATATGGGATGATAAAACTTCACATGACAGGCTTCTTTTGAAAACTGTACAGTTCACGACTCATCAATATTTTTATTAGTTCAGCATTTGCATCGAGTAGTTCTTACCTTCGTGTCTGAATGTGTTTTCTTTGTCCTGGCCAGAGAAAGAAAGTGTTTTTCCCATAATATTGGGTTAATTCTTGTATATATAGGCATTTTAATGTTAATAATTTAAGTCAGTTGATTCCATTTCTATGAATAGGCTTACACCTACCATTGAAACCCTTTTGTAATGTTATTGTTTCGTTTCCAAACCACCCTTAACCTATATACCCCACTTATACAGATGAACTGGTGGAATAGTATTCATTTACATATTTTATTTAGCCATAGATGCATCCTGAATGATGCTAGGCTTGAATGCAGGAAGGTGTCATGCAGACGCATGATGAAGAGACGAGAAAATTTTTCAAACGCACAGGTGTTCACTGTGTGCTCGCTCCTCGTTATGCAAGCAGCAAACTTAGTTTTTTCAAGCAACAGGTAAGGAATTTGTGGAACCAAGTATCGGTATTAAAACAACTGTGCTTTTGCCTTGTGTTTACCCCTCAGATACTAGTATATTCATGACAGATTTTTATTATTTATAGGTCATAACTAGATGGCCATGCATTTAATTTGTTTTTTTAGCCATGCCTTGAATGTATCCTTCTAATCCAGGTCGTGGGAACCCTGTTCACACATCATCAGAAGTGTGTGCTTCTTGACACCCCAGACCCGGGAAAGAATCGGAAAATAACTGCTTTCATTGGTGGTCTAGATTTATGTGATGGTAGATATGACACACCTGAGCACCGGATCTTTACTGATCTTGACACAGTCTTCAAGGGTGATATTCATAATCCTACATTTCCAGTAAGTGGTTTCACTACATTAAACTTTCTGCATTGTGGAGTGCGTTGTTATTTCTAGTATGATGGTAGATTATAGGATTACATAGCATTAGAATTTAGCAGATGATGAAGTTATTTTACTTTGGATTTCATTTAGTTATCCATATAAATGTTGTTCAAAGCACGCTTGCAGTTTTGCTCAAGCAAATGATGCAAAGTCTAATAAACATTTGAAATAATCTAATACAAGCAAACTTGCTAGCTACTATGTTTTGTTGTCATAGATTTATGATGCTATTGCCTCACCCATTTTGATATTCTAGAAGATCAGATGGTCTTTTAATATAGTTCTGGAAAGAGAATCACAGACAAGGAAAAAAGTGGAGTGGTAAACTGAAGAGTAATGAGTTGTAATGAGCGTTCTTGACGAAAAAAGAAAAGGTAGCTAGAAGGTTGACAGACACCATTGAAGGCATTTTCATATACTCGTGATGAAAGTTGATTTTGGATGGAAGTAGAATGATGGGCGATTGAACAGGGTCTATGGCTTCCCATTTGAAATCTTTGAATTTCAACTCTCAAGCCTACATATACCAAATTTTTTCGTAACCCAATAAAGTTTGAGATTGTTTCTTTTATCTTTCATTTCTAGGATGGAACATAACAGAAGAAAACTAGAAACCTATTTCTATATCATTAACATTAGGCATTGGAGTATTGGACCAAAGGTGTAAACATTTTTTTTTATCTATTTTAGACCATGGCTTCCTATCTGCTATAACCCGGTGATTGATGAACGATGATGTTTCTCCTCCATGATGTTTAATAAATTCAATAGGTTTTCCCTTAGGAGGGATAGGTAAGGATGGAGATATAGCTTTAGTTATTTCCCGTGGTAATATTTGAAAGAGAGACAATTACTAGTGTTTGACATCAGTTTGGTTTGAATCACTTATTGAATATGAGTGAGCATATCTTTGCGGGTCCTTCTGGTATTCGTGCCATTCTTCTAGCAGAAGGCTTCATACTCATATAAGTTTGATGTTAGATGTTAGATGTGATAAGTTCTCCTTATTTTTCTCTTTGTGTTGGAAACTGCTGGATAACAGTGATGTCAATGTTGAATAGCATATTTATTTGACGATATGGCGTTTACCATGAAGCTATCTCTCTGGTACATGATGCTGTTTCTAGTTGCAAACAAATTGCTGTTGTATCATGTGGAATTGGTTTTGACAGTGGAATTCTTGACATATAGAATAATGCCTATGGCCCAAGGCAAGCATGGCATGATCTACACTGCAGAGTGGAGGGCCCTGCTGCACACGATATATTGACTAATTTTGAACAAAGATGGAGAAAGGCTTCAAAATGGCGCGACTTCAAGGTAAGAAAGGTCAGTCCTTGGCAGGAAGATGCATTGATAAAGCTAGACCGTGTTCCATGGATAACAAATCCCTCTCCCGGTTATGATGGAGACAAAGATGTGCGTGTTAGAGATGAGGAGGACCCAGAGAATTGGCATGTGCAGGTTGGAAAGATTATGTTCCATACAATGACATCTATTCCTTCTACTCCTCATGGTGAGATAATGTTGGTTCTCTTTATGGTAGGTATTCCGGTCCATTGATTCTGGATCTGTTAAAGGATTTCCAAAGGATGTTAAGCAAGCTGCAGCTCAGGTTTGAAACTATCCCATCGTAATGCCTTTTGGGTCATTAATAGTTTTCTTAGTCCTTGTTTTAAATTTGACATCCGTAACATACGGACCTTGTTATTTTGATTTGTATGTTTCTGCAGAACCTTATATGCGGGAAGAACTTGAAAGTAGACATGAGCATCCATATAGCTTATATAAAAGCAATAAGATCAGCACAACACTTTATATATATTGAGAACCAGTATTTCATTGGATCTTCATATTCTTGGCCATCCTACAAAAATGCAGGTAAACAATCATAGACTAGTAGTACTTCACTTTTCTCCTTTGGTTGGTGCAAAGGGGATTTAAACTCTTTGGGGAACTAACATTTAGCTATGGCTTGATCCTCTTTCAGTTATGTTTGAACAAATCAAATATTCACATTGATTGGTATTTATCTTTTCTTTTTCTTTCTTTATGTTGAAATATAATTACAAGGGTAATTGGTCTACTCTATATCCTCCAACCATCTTCATAATGTCTAAAGATAAAACCAGTGGACCTATCTCCGATAAGCTAAAGGATGCATAGTTACTATTATATTTTCCGAAATAAGCTAAAAGGTTCTCCTTTTCTTACATGACTATGTTTAGCATGTATACACATAAGCATAAAAGATTATAGTAATTGCATTATTTCTTTCATTCGAACTACTGTTCCTTGGTATTATTTTCTAGAAGTCTCAGTCAGTGGTAGCTTGGTTATAAGATCATTAACAGTTAATTTTGATCTGTCTGTAATCGTTGCAGGTTCATTTTTGTTTTGGATTTCCCTATTAACATCTGTGATTTTTACATAATCTAGACATGTTTATAGTTTGATTTCTGGGAAAGCTAAATTAAGTCATCAACTCTTTGTTTAAGGAGTGTTTCATCTGCTTTTTGTGTATTTTTGGAATCATATATGAAATGGTAATGGAAGGAGTTTTTCTTCACAACCAGGTGCTGATAACTTAGTCCCGATGGAACTGGCCCTGAAAATTGCCAGCAAAATCCGTGCAAAAGAGCGTTTCGCGGTGTATATAGTAATACCTATGTGGCCAGAGGGTGAGCCAAGTAGCAATGCTGTGCAGGAAATGTTATTTTTTCAGGTTTTCTCATTTCTTATTTAGAATTGTGCTCTACAAATATGAACCTTTTTCACTCCAAATAGAAAAAAAAGGAAGTTTACAATGTTATTGTGTGTTTGATCTCTGAAGTTTGCATATTTCCAACAGAACTTAAACCAGTTTATTTGTTGTCAGTGTGTTCTTTTCTTCATTGCCTTGTTGAGGATCTAAGAATAAAAGAAGTATGGTGTACTTCTTGAGTTGCTGTAAATATGGAATCCAGAAAGTTTTAACAGACTAATGCATTGAGTTGTTTTATGTTGCTTCGACTTTTCATTTTTGTTGAAGTAGCTGTGTCTGACACATGGACAAGATATGACCTCCGAGGATCCTTCAAATGCACAGAAAAACTTATTAAATCTTATCGTACACGTGCCATACGCACACCCGTATCTGACACTAACACCCGATTTCAAGTGCAATAGAAGTTGTTGATATCCTGACATGATTGGCTCATCGAATTATATGGATTTCATTAAGCATTCATGCTGTGTTACTTGGATTTCCTGTCCGAGTTGAATGATCTGTATAACATACTAGAAAGTTATCATAGTAATAGGAATCGAAGTTTATTTTTATGTTTAAATGCACATAGGGACAAACAGTGAGAATGATGTACTCAATCATTGCAAAAGAACTCGACCAAGCAGGCCTTTCAGATCAGTATCATCCACAAGAATATTTGAACTTCTATTGCCTCGGAAAACGTGAAGCTCCACCTTCAGACAGTTTGGCTAAACTAAATCACCATAAGGATAACCGTGAACTGGTATAAGCCTTTTTGTTTTCTTCTTTTATCTACTTTGATGATTATATACTCACAACAGAGCCCGAATAACATAGATGACACTGTTTGTTTTTGCCAGGGATTGGCTCAAAAGTTCCGAAGATTCATGATATATGTTCATGCCAAAGGGATGATTGTGGATGATGAGTTTGTGATAATGGGATCTGCAAACATTAACCAGAGATCCTTAGAAGGTTCAAGGGACACAGAAATAGCTATGGGTGCTTACCAGCCAAATTACACATGGGCAAGAAAGAAATTCCACCCAAGTGGCCAGGTTCGGGACTCCGGTTCTTTTCAGATTTTATATAAACTTGACTAGGTGTCGTCGAACATCGACGGTAATTACATGCTATTTAGATTTGTAAGCTGCACCAGCATTGTTCTATGTAGGTTTATGGTTATCGGATGTCTCTCTGGGCCGAACACCTTGGCGAACTCGATGATACTTTCCGGGAACCAAAAAGCCTGGAATGTGTAGAACTTGTTAATAGGATTGCCCAAAGTAACTGGAAAGCATATGCAGACGATGATTACACAGAAATGAGGGGGCATTTGATGCAGTATCCATATGAAATCGGAAGAGACGGAACGGTTAGTCCTGTCCCGGGCCATGAAACATTTCCTGATGCTGGTGGTAAAATTCTTGGAGCACCCACCAATCTTCCAGATGTTCTAACAACTTAAAACAGACATGCTAAAGCCATTGCAAAGCTCCAGTGAGTTTCAGTAAACCACAGATTTGCAGGATGTAACATAACATAAAAGAAAAGTTGAGATATGATATTAAGTTAGGCATTTCATCACAGTTTAATGATTGCTAAGACCTCAACAGCTGTGGTTGAGTGTATTCTATTTTATTTTTTAAAGAGTTATTTTTGTTGTATATCCATAACCATTTCTTGCAAATAATTTATACAAAAAGAATGATCTTGACATTAATGGATGTAAAGCCCTGTTTTCAGTGTCTGTCGTGGCATATACCATGTCGTCGATCTTAACGTGTGACAAGTCCAGTTAAAATCAGTCGTTGACTGTTAATTGATTGACAGTTTTCATCTAACAGGGGTATATTTGGACCAATTTGAAACGTCGGGTTGTTTGCTCCCAAAAAAAGAATAGGGGGCCAAATGACAAAACATGCAAACATTGAGGGCATTTTTTTGTAATTTTACCTAAAAGAAACAAAAATGTTGGAATTGTTGTTATTAGGGCTTTTTCATTTTTTTCCTAAAGGGTTTGTATTCAATGAGTATTTGAATATGATTATGAACACATATATGATCTTAGAGATCTAGAAAATTTAATACATTATTTGCGTTGAAGAGGAATTAGACACAATAAAAGTAAATTAAATACCGATTATTTCATATGACCGCATAGCGCAGTGGATTAGCGCGTCTGACTTCGGATCAGAAGGTCGTGGGTTCGACTCCCACTGTGGTCGTGTTTTTTTTGGCTTTTGGCTTCTCAAAATTGATTGAGAAAGGTTGTTTCACTGTGAAAAAATGGCTTCCTACTTGGTATAAAAATAAAGAGAAGAAATACTTGCAGATATTCAAGCCGTACCTAATATTTCCTCAGTACAAGAATGTATCGAGTACGTGGTACAACTTTAGATTAAAGTATTTATGCTTCATAGGTTAAAATGCCATTTCACTAGATGGAAAAGATAGTTACTTTGTCAAAGGTAAACAACAAATATATTTCCAATGTTTTTTCGTCATGGATAAGAATACTTTTGAGGTTTCTTTAGCATTTTATGACTTCGTTTCCTTCTTTTTAATCACTAGAACAAAGGAACACATTTCTAATACCTAACAACTCCTTTTGCTCTATTCTTCCGGAGAATAAAAGGGACATCTAATTTTGCAACTGATGCGAAGGGTTAACGAGATAACTCGAGCTTTATCGTTAAGATTTGCAATTAAAAAAGAAAAGAAAAAAGATAAGTAGTGAGCGAAGCAAAGAAAGTGTGAAGCAGTAGGACCAAACTGATACAATGTTGTAAATAACGATATTAAATTTATTAATTTTTCGAATTAAAATTAACTTATTTGAATGCGTAAATATGGATGACTGAATGTGCTATTATACAATTTTTCTTAATTGACACGTCACACACTTATCGTCGGTTAACAATTCAGTGACTATTTTGTAACAAAATCAAAACTTTAATAACCATTTTATAACATTTGAAAGTTAGATGATCAAAATAAACATTTTTTCATTATTCAAAGTCCATTTTTTCAATTTAGGGTTTGGCGGTTTGAGTGTAGGAGTTTAAAATCTAGGTTCATGGTTAGAATTTAGGGTTTAGAGGTTAGGGTTTAGATTTTAAGGTATTATGGTCAAGAATTTAGGTTTTAATTTATAAACTCTAAATTTAACCCTAAATTCTAATCTTGACCCGTAAATTCAAAATTCTTGCACTTAAACCCCTAAACATTAAACACTAAAATCGAGACCATATATGCCGACTAATTCTGAGATCGGATGATATTATTACCGTTGTAACAACTCGAAAGTCTTGGGTTCTAAAAATTATTTTGGAGACTTATGAGTCGTTTAAGAAATGTACCCAAAAAAATGATAAAGACAGAGTGGGACGTTTACATTTAGACTAGTTGTTTTACCTGAGAATATCAAATTTCAAATCCTAATTATTTATGGACTTATGAAATGGGACATCAAGGGGAAACCTTTATCTAACTAATTCCACTTCACTGTGTTTTATTACAGAAGAATCTGATTTCTAACCAATTTGTAGCATCATCACTTACCTTTAATAACCTCTCCTGAGACAAAAATCTGCTTTCTATAGGCAGAACCAGAACTTACTTCTCCCTAAGCGACGTTCATATCTTTCTTGGCATGAAGATCCATCACCAGATCCCGTAGCTCGGGGAAAACTGATACGAGTAAAAGTTCTAAGATCGAATAAGCGAGTTGCTTGATACATGTAGTAGACTGCAATGGAAGAAGGACAGATAAATCTAATCAGAAAATCAAAAATGGGAGCTATGAAAGTAAGAGAATACTATCAAACTCATAGAATTATTATAGTACTTGGGGCAAAAAGGATAAAAGCTCAACCTGAGTGAAATAATAAATGTCTCTTGCGCATCTTCGGTATTGCTTATACCCGATCAAGCTAATTAAAGTTGCTGGAGGTCCATCTGATGAATTCCAGGGGAACATGTTCAACGATTTCAACGACATAAACTATCTAGCTAGACTTGTTCTTTATAAACTAAGACAAAAAGGGGTCTTGAGAAATATAATCATTGAACTCTGGGCCAAGGACTTAAACCATAGGCAACGACGGAGTGAATTGCAGGCGTTTAAATTACAGATCCAAAAGTTATGCCTGCTCAGACAAGATATCAATAACAATACAAAGATACTTACCGAAAATCATTTTTTTTATGTCACTTGCTCTACGAGTTGCCTCAAGTTGTTGCTCAAAGGATCCAGATTTAGAGCCACTGCTACCACCAAATAGGCTGAAGTTCAACGAAGGTGTATGCGTCTGGTTGAGATGAGCATTATCAAATTTGCTGTGAATGTTCCCTATTGTTCTAAAGAATGTACCACCTGGCCACAGGAGCTAGCAGAAGAAGAGGTAGTTAGAAGAAACGGGCCATTTTGGCAAGTTAATTAGTAAAAGTGACTCATTGATCTAGAGATTGTTGGGCTATAGCTGAGAACTTAGCCTCAGCCTGTCACAGTTCTCATTCAGAGATTGATTTCAGGTTAAAGTTATCATCTGTAGCGCAAGCTAATTAGTATACACAGTGATTTATGAGAGAAAAACATCTAAAAGTTCAGGTTCAGGTGCAGGTAGCAGCAGTTGTAATGACAAAACTCATGCTTTTATAGCATCAGAGACTGAGCCTTACATCTTGAATCCATCGAATCCCTAGGGCAATAGTTTCCTCCCTCCGAAGCCAATAAATCTGGCGCAAAAGCCAGTCATCGATGGCATCCTCCATCACCACCTGTAGTATTTGCTTAGATATCCAAAAGACCTGCCTTCTGCATCAGTGAAAACATACCCAGTGTTTATGCCAAATTATTCTGGAAATAAGTCATTTTAAAACACCATAAAATGCTAATAAAGTTAATAGGATGACATGGTTTTAAAGACCATATATAAACCACCCCTATGCAAGGAGAAAGAGAAGTAAACTACTTGAACATATGGCCAAAAATGCCCGCTAATAATCAACCTAGACTAAAGTAATTGTAATGACAGGCAAAAAAATATTTGTAACACCAAAGTACAAGGTACAATACCATTCTGTTATATTTCCAGATTACGATTACTCATAATTGAATACAAATTATTCACAGTATGGAATTGAGGCAAAAAATTGCTCACCTTAGCCAGCCTCTTCTCTTAAGCTGAAACACCTTATCAACTAGATTCAGCAAAGGTACACTAACATTAGGTGGTGTCCACTGCATAAAAGTCAATTAATAAACATTCAAAATTCCAAAACAGAAAAATATGTTCTTCCTTAAATTGAGTGTCCTAACTAAACTGAAACTATTAAATAAAAGGATTACTAATTATAGGAATGTATTGCAGCCTGGCAGACACCAAGGAAGAAGGTTGCAGCAGCAACCAACCAAGAAAGTATTTTCTAATAATGATGTTCGCTTTTGGTTGAGATTTTCATCAATGCAACCCGAAATTTTATTAACAAAGTTAAAAAGTCATCAGTTTGGAGAAGTGTGCTTATAAGGGAACAAACATAAACTAAGTATCGGTGACTACCGAACACTAAAATCTACACCGCAAAAGGAACCAAGAAAAGAGAGAAAGAGATAAAGTATAATACCTCAGGGGGCATTCCAACTGGATCCTCCATATGTCTGGGGGTTGATGAAAAATTTAACTTTGGAGATCCACTTGGTTCGGGTTTCCCATCTAAATTATGTTTCTCAGAAACTAAATTAACAGACGCTCGACCACGCCCTACTACCAGTGGTTTCAAACTCTTTGAGTTCAATTCATTGTTCAAATATGAATCATGACCGTGTGAATATGATCTATCACCCGTATGGCCATGTTCACCATCTTCGTTATCAGAAGCGCTATGTACTGTTTCTAAGTTACATTGCCTTGAAATGTCTTTAGCTATCTCATCTGCATTGCATGACAGCATCCTGCCCGTGACTGAAGAAGATGCTTCACTAGACAGAGAAGATAAACCAACAACTTTGTGCATTAAGCCATCTGACACCCCTCTAAATTGGGGTACAATATCATCCACGGCATCATCCACACTGACTGTTAATAAACAAGAGAATTGGGAAATGTCGGGAAGTAATCAGAAATAAAATGCCATTATATGCAAGAAATCAGCCGAAGTCAAACTGATAAGTAAACAGTCCATGGACAATTTTAAGAAAATTGGATGTAGAATACGATCCTCGTCATTTACCATTCCTATTCCTAAGAAAAAAAGGCCATAAGACACCATGTTAACAGGAAAGTTTTCTTTCCAAAATGAGGGTGAAAAGTAATAATGATTTTGCATATGAACGATTATCTATAAGAAATAGATTTGAATATTGATAAGATATTTAAGAGTTCCCAGAATGATGCTTGAGCCTTGAAAATATATGCAGGAATGAATAAAACTCTTTGTTAAATATAATTGGGAAATAGAAATAAATAAATAAAAAGGCAACAAAAAGAACTAACACCAAGTAGATTTTGCACAAGTGCACAGAAAACGTGTAAGGAAAATAACAAAAACAAGTTGGTTTGATTTTGTTCTGAAATCACCAAAAGTAACAGTAAACCACCTTAACAAGTAAAATGAAGACCAAGGTGCACCTGACAACTAGCTAGGTAGGAGCAAAATTACATGCTCAAAGAGCCTGATTCCTATCCCAAATCTCCAATTAAAGGAAATGGTAACATGGACAAAATAAACCAAAGAAAAAGGATGGAAATAATCCAACTGCATGGTATTCCAGAAAAAATTTAAAGGCTAGAGTAATCAAATGAACTGAACACAGTGTAAATGAGAAAGGATGATGAGGTATTCATAAGAAATCCGGAGATCAAATAATCTTAAGCAAGCTATAAAATGTGAAAAATATCTTAAAGCTTGTATATGTAAAACACATCAGAATAAAAGGTGAAACCAATTATACAGCTAAACATCATCCACCAGCCAACTGAATGACAGATTGAAAGGTGAATCATAGTTCCTAAACTCATAGATGCCCACTCAGAGCATCTTTAGTTTATTTGTTTGTTTGTTTTTTAAGAAAAATTCTAGATCTTGTGTGTTGGGGTAGTAAAACCCAACGAGCAACATAATCTAATGTTGACTGGAAATGACAGCTAGAAACAAAGAATAAGTAGCACAAGCAGCATAATAACGAAGAACAGAAACTACATACCTGCAAGGGTTTCCATCATCGATGAGGATATTCCAAAAGAGTAATTCTTCAAAAGAAAAATACAAGCACAATTAGAGTCAGATGTCATTCATTCTATCCAGAGAAAATAAAGGAGCTGTGAATATTCTAAGAAAAAAGGAAGGGGAATTCCAAGAAGAAAGAGAGAGATTTTGAATGAAAAGAAAGAGAAATATTATTTGTATGTATTTCTTAAAATAAAAATTTACAAAATAGATTTAACTAGGAAAACTCATCTTATCTTCTAAAAAGATAAAAAGCTACACACCTTTGAGGAAACACTTAAAAAATCCCACACTTCATGTTGTTCAGCCACATTGGGCATAGACAATAGATCCTGAAAAGAGGTGGCTTAGCTAAAGCAACAGGTTTAAACGTAACTGACAACAATAGACTACGACGTAAATTACTTGCAGATATTTGTCAAGCTGAATGCACCGCTGATGAACAAAAGCAACCTCGGTGCTTGATGAAAATATCCTTTTGGGAGGCAAATGTAATGAATAATTAGGAATTTCTTTCAGACATCGATGCAACTGTTCAAAATTTCTGTATCTGCAGAAAAAAAAAAAACAAAAAAATACCATTAAAGAAGAAATAAATCAAATTCTCAGAGCTTCATTTGTTCTCTTGAGAATATTATGTATGGTGGTTTAAATTTGAAGACTTTAAAATATCAGAGGGACATTGAACTAAGCAAAGGCCTTTAAAAGGCTTTTTAACATTTTCAATTATTATTATTCTTATTATAAAGTCGGGTGAGATAAAACCTTCTCTTGACAAACCAAGTTCTGTTTTCCACATCTGTCACTGCAATTGAATAAACTGCAAATGATTTTGATGGAAGTTTCTCAAAGTATGCTCCAATAACCTACATACATAGACAGGGAACAGCAAATCTAGTTATAGATAAGAGAAATGTCTATGACAACAATCAATATGAACAAGTTCAAGAAACGTTTTCAATTTAGATCCCATGTCACACATGGATTCAGGTGGCAGTTTAATTTTCAAATTTGCACAACTCACAGCAATATTGACAGGAATGCTTACTCGACACCTAAGCTTGGGAATTTGTGTCCCCTCATTGCGAAGTACTATACTTGAGGCAATCTTACCCCCATTTTCTTCACCCTGCCTGTCAAAATCAGGAGCATGGCATTCTGAAATAGGACTTCCAACATCTACAATAAGAGCCTTCTTTGTATCAGGTTCAACTTTCAAATCAGAGGTACTGCTGGATCTCTTAAGCCTACTTTTATTTCCATCAGCAGCTTGGTCACTGCCATTATTAAATTTATTGACATGATTTCCTTGAAATGATGATGACTTAGCTAACTTTGCATCACATGACCGAGTGTCAAGGCTTAAACCAGGCATTAGTTGCATCACAGATTTCTCTTCTCTTCCAGTAGAAGTTCCAATCTTGTTTGTAGAGAATTCATTTACTGAATGCCCCATCAGTACACCACTCTTCATCTCGGAATCTTTAGGACCAGATTCTTGATATCCTGTATTTACATATTTGCTCTCCTTTGTTTTGTAGTTCCTTCCTTTTGTCCACATGTTTTCAAGATTTTCAGGAGCAAGAACTTCAGTTCTTCTCTGGGTTGCAGCCTCAAATTTTCGAGCCCAACCAGCTGGTCTATGGTGCACTGGTTCTTCCTCATATCTGTTACAATCTGAATACGTTTCTTTCTGATTGTCAATTCTAGCCAAATTCAAATCAGTTTCTTGACTGTTAAAGGACGGTGTTTTGCATGTTACAGAATAATCATCAGTTACTCCAACTGGAGACTGATCAAAACCTGCCATGATCTTATTCAAATCTTCTTTAATGGCATGTAGAACGTATTCAATCACTTCATTGATGTACCTGACAATAAAACATTTAGGGAAAAAGGCTAGAAAAAGGAATCTATATTGACAGAGCAAAGCTTATGCTGAGTTAAAAACAAAGTGCTTGAAGTTTATTCAATGGTAACCTTCTAAACATTCTCCGCCTATCGGTTTACCTGCAGTGCTCAAGGGAAAGATTTTAAACATGAAACCAATCCGGTATTTAAACACAAACCATTCCATGCAGTATGGCCTGTATTCTAGTAATTGATTCATTCCACTCTATTTAAGAACAAAATCAACACTAAATAAAAATGCATTTCCAAATTAACCACCAAAGTTCTTAACCTAAATGTTTAGGCTAACTCGGCTAAACCGAAACTGCAATTTTAGGTGAAGTACTAACTACGTTTTTTGCTATCTTGAACTTAAACAAACAACAAATCATCATCGCTCAAACCTTACCCAGGGCTTGCCAAATGCAGAAGAGGTAACACTACCAAGCAAGTTACAATCTCACGAGCAATAGTTCGGACCAAAGGACATTGAGCTTCGTGTGGTCTCAATACTACCGCTAAAACTCCGCCAATAAGCTGCTGAATAACCTGAAAAGAAAAAAAAAATTAAACAAAAGCAACCCCTGAAATGCAAAGGCAGAAGGTATATTCATCAGAACACTACACTCACACCTTGTACTCACTCTCTGGTGAAATCAGTGCAGGATGAAGCTCTTCAGAAACCATAAGGTAGTGTTTCAATCTTTCATCCCTCTCCTCAGATGATAATGTTTCTATAACATCAACACCTATTGCAGCTTGGTTCCTTCTATAAAGATCCAAGTGATCTCCTATCAAATCAATTATATCCCTGAAACATCAGACAACCATTCGAAACCGTTGAGCTTTAAAACCTTTCAATGTTTATACAACCGACAAACCTTCTTAAACTAAAACTACCTTGTAAGTAAATCAACAAGGTTTATCTCTTTGACCCTTCCGGATATTTCAGCAACAGCATCCAAAATCACTGCCCGTACCAACTCGGGGACATCTCTATCTGGAGTTATCTCTGAATACCACATGTTAATAACAAAATCCCTAAGTATTTTATCAATAAACTCATTGAGAGCAGCCTCTACTGTAGGAGAATCAATCTTCTGCTTCCACTTGGGCGGAGGCGGTGAGCTAGAAAGACGGGAATCATTCACAGATAACAGTTTCTTCTCCAAATGAGATAAATAAGTTTGCGGATGAGCTGATTTAACTTTCCATTTGAACTCAACCTCATTAGCTACAATTCTGAATGTGGAAACAATAATAACTGCTATAGGTAAATTCATCCACATTGATTTACTTGTATCTGCATCAATTAACAAAAGCAGAAGGTAGAGTAAAAAAAAAACTCGTAAAACTTTAAAAAATTACTTGTAACCAATTCATAAATGCAGAAACGCAAAATACTAATATAAAATCAAAACAAGATCCATTAATTAAATTTAAAACACACTGTTTAATCGATTCCTAATACTTTGGAAAGAAAATTAGTAGCGAAATGATCTAAGATCAAAGAATCATATCTTGATTAAAAAATAGAAATTAAATCTCTAAAGAAAAACGGACGTAAAGCAAACAATATTAATAATTTTGTGGAATCTAAATCAATTAACTTACGAGACAAGAAATAAGTGACGATAAAGATAACCATGGCCAACCAAAGTGAACGTACTTTGGCTATGTCGATCAGATCCTGTATCGCCTGCATTGTCTTCATTATCCAGCTTTTGTTTGTTTTTTTCTCCCCCAATCCAATTCCGGAATTCAAATTATTAAATTTCTCTTCAACATTTGCAGAATAAACAGAGAATCAACGATTTTATCTTCTTCTTCTTCTTCTTCTTCTTCTTGTACGCGTGTATTCTTGGGTCAGCTATGCTTCAGCGGTGTTTAAATTGAAGTTTAGAAAAGGGAAAATCAAAATCTCTGGAATTTGTTTATATATATATATATCTATGATTATGAGAAGCTTTATAAACAATAATAAAATGAGTGAGAAAATGAACAAGACAATTATTTTTGCGCACTTTAAAATCTTGCCACGTAAGAAATTTGACTGTTTTTTTATTTTTTATTTTTTGCTGCTCTGGTTTATAATTTCGAGAGATTATCAATATCTCTGGACTCTGGCTTAGGATGAATTTTCACATGGGGAATTATTGAAGGAAGAAAGAAAAACAAAAACATGTAGTAATTGATATGCCGTCAGCAACCCAGCATTGGATTACATCCAATTTAACTATTCAAGTCCTCTTTGGGAGACCCCATAAAAAGACAACTCTAGAGTTTCATGTCGGCGTCATAATTCACAGTGTGATTGTTCATTGATTAATTTCAGAACCAGACAGGTTTAAATATTTTTTACCTTAAACTCAAATTTAACTTGAATTTACTTTTTTTTTAAATGATCATATAAGGTTGAAACTCGTCGAATCTAAGTCTAGGTTAAATGATTATCTCTGGTTATGTTTGAGGTTAGGTCGTAGGTCTAGATGTGGTATTGGGCTGATTTGGTCTAGCATGTATACAATTAGTGTATACAATCAAAATGAAGAAAAAAAATTAAGGATTATTATCCTATACATTGGTTGTGGAAACTTTTTGTTTCCACAAGTGCTTCAATTATAAGATTTAAAGTTTTAGTTTAAGGTTTAGAGTTTATGAATTTTAGTGTAGAGGTTTAGAATAAGGTTTAAGGTTTTAGTTTAGGGTTTAGAGTTTATAGATTTTAACATAGAGGTTTAGAATTTAGGGTTTGGATTTTAGAATAGTATGGGTAGGAATTTAGGTTTTGTCCTATAAACCCTAAATATTAACCATAAACCCAAAATTCTATCAACAACCCTTGAATACAAAACTACTACACTTAAACCCATAACCTTCAAACCCTAAATGGAGTCTCTAACCCCTAAAAATAAGATGCTTGTGTAAAAAAGTTTCCACAAGTCTTGTGTATAAAATAATTACCCAAAAATTAATAGGATTAATATCCTATACACTGGCGGTGGAAACTGAAAGTTTTCACAAGCACATTAGTTTTGAGTATAGGGAGTCAGTTTAGGGTATATGGTTTAGGGGTTTAGAATTTAGAGATAGTTGTTTCAATTTAAGGTTTATGGTTATAATTTGGGGTTTATAGGTTAGGGTTTAGTTTTTAGGGTAATATGATGAGGATTTGGGTTTTAACCTATAAACCCTAAATTATAACCCTAAACATTAAATTAAAATAATTATCCCTAAATTTTACCCCCTACACATAAACTCATAAACCCTAACTCTAAACTAACTCTTTATACCCTAAAACTAAGAAGCTTGTGGAAACTTTCAGTTTCTAACGTCTTTGTATAAAATATTTATCCAAATTAATATATATTCAAAGTAGAAAAAAGACACATATTTTAGTGGTCAAAATGTGAATTAAGCCTTTTTATAATGGCATTTTTTTTAAAAATATGATACATGCACGGATGAGAAAAGTCAATTAATTCAACCTTTCAATGAAACTACTTCACAAGGGAAAAAACATATGAGATGAATGAAAACAAGACTTCCATGTGCCGAATGGCCCATTCGAAGTCCAAGAACTAGTAAAGAGAGAATTTTTAAATACGCGAGAGTTCAAATAGGGATGATCACGAGTCGGGTACAGTCGGGATTTTGACCTACCTGGACCTGACTCGAAAATACACCTTAAAATTGTACTTGACCTGACATTATTTTTTTTAAATCTGACTCGACCCGACTCGAAAATAAATATACTAAATTTGACCCAGACTCGACCCGACCTATATAAAATAAATTAATTTTAGAGATCTAACTGTAAAAAAATAATTTTAATAGACTTAATTGTAAAAAAATTATAATTTAAAGGACTAGATTATAAATAAAAATTCAATTTTAAGGACTTAAATATAATATATATATATATATAAAGAGGGGTATTATTATAAATATCCCTATAAAATTTAGGAGAAATTACACTATTAGCCTCGAGTCGGGTCGAAAATTTTCTACCCTAAACCCGACCTGACCCGAGTTTACTCTTAACAAAAACTCGACCCAACTCAAACTTATTTTTTCATTAAAAAAATTCGACCCGATCGAAACCCGTCGAATCCGGATAAAATGCCCATTCTTAAGTCCAAAGCATGAAAAATGCACGCGTTGATGACCCCAAAAGAAAGGCATTTTGTTTAGATAAAATTGGATGATTCTATAAATAGGGTCAATTTTTTGAATTAATTAAAAAATTAAACTAAATGAAAATAAACTATATTAAAAAATCAGATTGAATTATAAAAAATTAAAAATAAATAGAGATTAAATAAAAATTTAGGGACTAACCGAATAAAATAGAACTATATTAAAAATATTATACTAGATTATAAAAATTAAAATTAAATAAGAATTAATTTTAGATTAAATAAAAAATTAGACTTAACAAAAATAAAATTATATTAATCTCAATAACAATTTGACATATATATTATATATGTTAAAATATTATCAAATTTGAAGTTGGTCAGTTTTTTACTTAGAACTTGAGTTCAAATCCATGAGGTGCAAACTCTATATTTTTTTCGTTTGCAAAACAATATCTTTTGGTATGGCGTCCACATCAGCCACATTAACCACGTCACTGTGTAATTAAGAATTTAACGATAAAATGACATAAACGAATCAAAAATTAAAATTTAGTGTTAAAAGTAGATCAATTAGAAGTTTGATGAAAAAACGAATCAGCGCCAATAATTTGGTGATATCTAGTGTAGTTTACCCAGAAACAAATAACAAAAAAACATTCATTTTAACAAAACTTCATCAATCTAACATCTTACATTTCTTTGCAAATTTGTTTTTTGTTTTCTTTTGGCAAAAGGTCAAAAATAACCTCTAACGTTTCACCTTTTGGTCATTTTAGTGATATCTTTTTTTGTGTGCAAACAATCACCTAACGTTTCATTTTTTGTTCAAATTTCACTCTTGTTGGATGAAAACTGTTAGTCAACTAACGGTCAACGCCTGAGGCTGATGTGGCATGTTTGCATGGTATGAGAGATGGCATGGCGCTGTCACGCGGCATTTTTAAAAAAGTTAAAAATTAATTAATTATTTTTAAAAAATATATTTTTTGAAAATATTTTTAACCAATCACCACATTAGCAAAAGTGTCACGTGGAAATGCCACATCATCTCCCCATGCCCTACAAACATGCCACGTCAGCCTCAAGCATTGACCGTTAGTTGACTAACGATTTTCATCCAATAAGGATGAAATTTGAACGAAAAATGAAACGTTAGGTGATTGTTTGCACACAAAAAATATGGCTAAAATGACCAAAAAGGTGGAACGTTGGAGCTATTTTTAACTTTCTGTCTTTTCTTTTTTATGAGAAAATGGTACTATTATGAGCCTCATTAAAAACTTCACTAAACCTAAATCGAGAAAAAAAGCACACATACTAACACCGAAAGAACCTCGAACTAATAAAATGAAAAACCAACTAAACTAATGAGGCCAAACCACAAAAACAAACTATCAAACCATACAAACTAACACAGCCAAGAAACCTAACAAAGCTGCACAAAGTGTGCACCAACTGTAGCGTCAAGCATGGGCAGGCTGGAGCTAGAAATTTATTTAAAAGGTGTTATTTTTTAACGATATTTAAGGAGAGTTAATTATTTATAAAGAGGTGTGTATTATTTATAAATAAGTGTCATTTTTCTGAACACAAAAATGAGTGTCATTTTATTCGTAAAAGGGGTGTCATTTCTCTATATTTTTAATTTTTTATAAATAAATTATATAGAAAAAATAAATTTCTAAAATTTTTTGGGGTATCTCATTCCAAAGGGTAGCTCAACCCATGAGCATGGGCATGAGCCCCCATTACCAACAGGACCAACATGGATACATGCCCTGGAGGATCCTGGAACTGCACCACGTCAAATGACTCGATGTCCACCACCTTAGCCAATACATCTGCAACTTAATTCTTATCATAGCAAACATGCTGAAACTACAGAAACCACACACATTTTTGCCATCCCGCTATATGCACAAGCGTCGATGGGTATGCTTTATCACCCTCGTGAACCATCTGAATCGCCTCCATGCTATCCGATTCCACTATAACTTGTCGAAAGCTCAACTCCCACACAAATTGGAGACCCACCAAAATGCCCCACAACTCCGCTTCACAAGTCGAACAATTGCCCAACAATTTATTATATTGTCTAATCCATTGGCCATCATGGTCCCGGATTACTCCCCCACAGGCATCCGACCCACGGGAATCACAATGAGCGCTATCAGAGTTAACTTTCGCCCACCCAAGTGGGGGCGGTGACCATATATTTAAGCCAACTTGCGGACTTCCACCAACACCGAGCTTGGCTAGAAACTTGCACAAGCCACCTACTACGCTCAATTATGGATTCATTACTTTCAGCAGGATTTTGAAATGCAATTGCATTCCGATTAAGCCAGATGTACGACACGACTGAACCAAATACCAAATTCCAGTGGTGCTCATGTAAAGCAAAACGCCCTGGATCTGAGAGGTTATTTCCCACTCATTTTTTATATGTCATTTTGCTTCTTTAAATAAGCAAACATTTATAATTATTAGTAGATTTTTAGGCTTAGGGTGCTTAAAACCCTTGAACTTTTGAGGAAAAAAGTAATTAAACTTCTGAGCTTTATTTGCACTTAATTAAGTCCTTGAACCAATAAATTAAATTAATTAAGCTCTTTGATTAATTTTGACCATAAAATTTTGACAATTTATTTTTGAAATATTACTACCATGTGACATGCTACAATTATGTCATGTGGCATTCACATATTTTTAAGAAAATTATTGTTTTATCATTTTATAAGTTTTTAGAATTTTTAAATAAAATTAAAAATGTCAAGTGATAACATTGTAACACGACATGTTGTACCAACTGATTCAAAAAACTGTTAGATTTAACATTCAACGTCGGTCAAAGCGGTGAATTGATGACTTAGAGCATAAGGGCTTAATTGAGTGCAAAACAAAATTCAAGAACTTAATTAATTTTTTTCAAAAGTTCGAGAACTTATGATACCCTAAAACCTTAATTTTGTCAAACACTTTTATACAGTCATGTAATGTAATCTGATACTAGCTATTGTACTAATGTAATATACTACTCCCTCCGCCTCATTCAATATGTTCAATACTGACTTTTTTGGTCAAATTTTTTTAATTTTTACACATTATTACTTTAAATTTATTATTGATAAAAATGTGAAAATATATTTTAGAAACCTTCAATCAAGTAGCTTAAAAATATATATTTTATAAAATTTAATTAATTAAAACAATTATTTTAAAGTTAAAAAAAGTTGACTTTAAAAAGTTAATGTTGGACATACTAAATAGGACAAAGAGAATATTAGTTATCCACTAATTGTCAAATTAGATTTTACTATAATATTTATATATTAAACAGTTTTAAAAAAATAAATATTTTTATTTTTAGATGAGTTGGGTTTAAGCAGTTTATCTACTCTTATTAAAGAAATCAAATTAATTAGAACTATTAATTGACCAATAATTTTAGAGAAAATACTTTGGATCATGAATGCTCTTATAAGAGGAAAAATATCTTTTAAACAAAAATAAATATCTTATTTCTATCTACTTTTAGCGAAACAAGCGAAGGGATGAGAGAGCGCCCAAAAAGTGCAAATCCGGTGGGCGCAACTGCTGCTGAATCATTCTATTCTGCCTAATCACCAAATATCTACTCCAACGACTCTGATCTTAAGATCAAACCCAATAACACAAGATCAACGGATACGATTCCAAATATTCAAAACAGTCCATCCAAAATATCCTAAACCCATCGTATGCAAAAAAAATCTTTTAGATCCTTATCCAGTTGGGTTCCTCTATTTAAACCCATCGCCACATTATCTACTTTATAAATCAAGTAAAACCTCTGTGAGTTTGTGTCCTCCGTTTGTTTACCATGATTAAGTCGATCCCATTACGTCCCTATTCATCGCCTATCCTCGTAGATGTTAAGGATATCCACCGCACCGGGTTATCGCCGCCGTCGAAAACTCGATTCGCTTCCACGATTCGCTCTTCTTCCAGCAGCGACGCCTACATACCGAAGCTCGAACCGTTTAGCAGAACGAAATTCGAGCGTGTCGTCAAAGAGCCTCCCTTGATTGAGAAATCAGAGAACCAACTCGCCGGTACGTAAATTAGTTGTGTATGCTTTAGGATTAAAAACAAAACGAAAGCGATTTTGAATTTGTTTTTTTTCTTCAGATTACTGTTCCACACTTGAAGGAGACGATTCTTATAGTTGCTGGAGAGCTTATTTCGAGCTGAAAGATCTTGAGGTAAGCTTTTTATAGATTTAAAATTTTAAGATATTATGCGCCTGTTTGGATGCTAAGGAAATTAGAGATACCAGAAGTTTAGAAGAAAGAAAATTAAGATTCTTTTGTTAAATTTTTGTTTGTTTGATACGAATTTATTTTGCTGTAAAATAAGTAGTTTCTGACAATCCTTTAAACTAATTTTTAAAGCTTTTTAAATCCAAAATATTTCGAACATACAAATTAGATTGTGGCAATATAGATAGATTATTTATTTCTTAGTATAGCTAATTTCAGCTTGATTTCATAGAAATTAAATCGAAGTAGGAAAAGAATAACCAAAAACTCTGGTCGGTCCGGATTAGTGTGAAGTCTTAGAAACCGGAGGCAACAAAAAAAAACTCTTTAGTATATTTTTATGCCATAAATAAGAGTTCCTGTTCGATACACTAGCACTCAAGCAGTGAATTTTTTTAAGACAGTCACTATGAACTCTAACTTGCCTTGTTATTTGAATTCGAATGCGAATATTGGGTACTATGCCTGATATTTGTTATTGAATTTTGACATAGTTCCTTCTTGTTTTGGGAGGATAATGTGAAAATGTGTTCAAGTTTAAGGAAAAGCAATAGTGAAAGCAGCGTTGCTAACCTGTATGAGTTTTGTAATGCATGACAGAAAGAGACACCGAAAGAAGATGTAGAGAAGATAATTATTCAAGCAGGGGGTGTTAAGTCATTGATTGGACTCTTACATGGAATTGCTTCCATCCACAAGGAAAACATCAAGGGATTTTCGCGTATGGCTAAGCCGTTGCTTACCGAAAATGAAGGTACGAGATTCTTTCATATCCCAGATGGGTTGCCAAAATCCGCAGAAGAATTAGAGGAGGAAGAGAGAGCAAGAATGCCTGATTCCCCATTTACCAGAATGCTTAGAACTAAGGGCACATTTCCCGCCTGGTACTCTCCTGCACCCGACCACGAGACCGATTGATGAAAATCGAATGCTTGTTATTAAGTATCATATACTAGCTTCGTTGTAGATAGAATGTGTTGGGAGTTTGTAATAAAGGGGTTTCAAGCGCTTGAGTTATGAAGCTTTGAACTGTGTAATATTTTGATGATTGGGATTGCTGTGGAGAAGTGTATCAAAGCAGCAAAACCACTGTTCTTGTGTCTGGGGTTTAAGCGTTTACCATGTTCTTATGCCCATTTTCCAGAAATGGAAGTCTCTTATAAGTTTTGATTTTTGAATCTCAACATCTGTAAATTTGTAAAATTTTTAAATCTATCTTAATGCATCAGATTTGTACAAATAAAATGACTGTTTTTGTTAAAAGTTTGCTTGTATTACCAGAATAATATTTTCCATTTCTGCCGAAAGAAGTCGCGTTCTTTTGATCATGAGAGGATGAACTGGCATTGCAAAACAAGATACAAATAGCGGGAAAAACAGAACAGGGGATCAAAAGAAGAAAAAAACAATAAAAACACAGGCAAACAACAGATACAAAGAAAAAAAAACGCAAAAACAACAAACAAAAATGGAAAGCCGGTAAGAGGAGAGGAACCGAGACGAAAATAGTTAGAAAACTTGAGATCCATTCCTCTGCTACATGATGCTTCTGTTGTACAAAAGGACGGAGAAAAGGAGGAGAAAAAAAAGAAAGGCTTATATATCATATTAGTAAATAAATTATACCAAATTTTTCATTTTGGTACCTAAAGTATTTTTTGGTCAAAACAAGTATCTAAAGTATATTTTTTGGTTAAACTAGGTACCTAAAGTATATATTTTGGTCAAAATAGGTACTTAAAATATTTTTTCATCAAAGTAAGTATTTAAAGTATATTTTTTGGTCAAAATAGGTATCTAAAGTATTTTTAGGTCAAAATAGATACTTAAAAGTATACATATTTTTTATATATGATGTGAGCACATCTTCACCTACACTTGATGCTGATCCGGAAGTCTTACCGTTAGGACCAATTACGCGATCTAGGGCGCTACGTTTCAGGGAAGCTCTTTTCCTTACTTGTGCTAACATTTCAGAATCATTTGATAATGTTTGTGTTTTAGATAGTAAGCCTTTTAATATGTTTCATATTGATATGTGGCATGGTTAGGTTTTATAATTTATTAAGTATATTAGAATACGTATATCATATGATTTAATAATGTTTGGAATAAAGTTTATTTTCTTAAGGACTGTGCAGCCATGGCATTTCTAATAATGTTTTTATAATGTTTTTTTATATATATTTGCAGCCCTTGCACGTGGAATTTAGAGCAGCCATGGCATTTGAATTTCATGCCGCAATTTGAATCTCCAAATCAAAAAGCAGCAGCCCCACATTTGTGTGCTTCAACTTCACGTGCAATGCTTGACTTATAGCATGTGCTGAATAAAACGCACACATATTTGAAGCAAAGTTCGGCAGAATGGATATGTGATATATTTGGTTCAACTTTGAATTTCAAACAAAGCAGCCAAGCACAATTCCCCCCTCCCTCAAAAGTCCAAATACACGGCTGGATATGTGATATATTTGGTTCAACTTTGAATTTCAAACAAAGCATCCAAGCACAATTAACATGTGCCAATTTCTTTTGAAATTCAAAGGCACCAAATTCCAAATACACGACTGGAAATGGGATCAAGATGCCGCCCATGCTGAATTTAGTGTTTTTTTTATTATTATTTTTATTTTCATCTACTATAAATATGTAATGCATGTTCATTTGAAAAGGATATAAGACATTTGATGAATAAAAACTTTGTGAGATTTTATCTCAATTTTAGTTCTTTTTAGAACTATTTTCTTTGATACTTCGGGTTCCCAATTGTTAGATAATTGACGGGTCCAAGTACTTATTCGAATAAATTCAAGATAAGGTTCGGGTTCGTTCAACAGATTGTTCGAGTTCTTCCTTGGAATTTGTTCACCTATCGATTACGAAGAACAGATTCGATTCGGGTTTGCATAACAGATTATGCAGGTTCTTTCGAGTTCATCGTGTCAAGACCAAGAACGTTGCTGCTATTATTGAATGTTTGAAGATATCATCTTCATCCTTAAATTATTTCAGCAATTTTCTTCCTTTCCTCATTTCTGATTTATTTTCTTATTTTCTTTATTTTTATCACCTATATAAAAATCTATGTTTGTTTCTATTGCAGAGAAAATAGTTGCTATTATCCTAGATCCGTGAATGAACGAGGAAAGTTGATTTCTTCAACAACACCCTTGTATCATATGGTAATCAGAGCCATGGTCGGATTCTAGCACTTTCTGCACTACCGGACAAAATATACATATATATATTTATCCAAAAAAAAAATTCAGAATTATACATTTATATATATACAAAAATTCAAAAAAAAAAGAAAAGAAAAGGAGTGATGAGTTGTGAAGAATAAAAAAAAAACAAAAAAAAAATAACATCGTTGAAAAGCTTGGATATGTTGAATGATGTGTATATCTTACCTTGAAATGCTTTGAAATCACCCGAAATCAACTTTTCTATTTATTCCGGAGATAGGATGGTGGTAAGCATTTCTACTGCGTAAGTTGCTAAATTCTTGTCCTTTTAGCATCATTTCTTTCATTTCATATTGTTATTTTTTTTTCAGCCCAATTCTCAACTTTCATTTTTTTTATTATTTATTTCCCTTTTCTCCTAACCCTTATCTTTGTTCTAACAATATTCACCCGTCACCCGTTATTTCAATTTGACAACACTTGAAGAATCTGAGCATCGAAATCAGTTCCTTTAAAGAACTAAATACGAGAGATCGAGGGAAAAGGCAAACAGAGCGTGTGAGAACAGAAGGGGGGACAAAAAGAGCCATTCGAGTATTCTCCCGAGTGAAACACGAGTGCCGAGTGTTAATTCCTTATTTTCTTGAGTGCAAATTCTTTGGAGTGACTAGTGAGGATTTTTGCTGTGTGATTGGTGAGGACTAATATTTTTTCTAACCTTTAACCAGTTTGTTTGTTTGTTTTTGTTGTTAAATATGTCAGGTTCCGATGATCACACGGTTGAACAGGGTCCACTGATTCCTCAAATGCAAGCCTTAGAGAGAATGATGCAACGAGTTGTGGCTACCGCCTTAGAGCCATTACAGTCGAGGATGGATAGGTTTGACGGAGGATCCAACTCTGTTAACGATGTATTGAACGAAAATGAAGACGAACGGTCACCTAGGCAGCATATTCCTAGACAAGGACGTGTACAACAGGTAGACGATAATTTGACTAACATTAAGATTGCTATTCCTTCTTTTCATGGACGCTCAGATCCTGATGCATACTTGGCTTGGGAAAGCAAAGTGGAGCATATTTTTGAGTGTTATAATTACTCGGAGCAAAAGAAGGTTCGATTAGTAGCAACCGAGTTTGTTGATTATGCCTTGATATGGTGGGACCAGTTACTGCTTAGTCGTAGACGTACTGGTGATGACCCAGTTGCAACATGGATCGAGATGAAGCGACTAATGCGTAAAAGGTTTGTTCCTATTTACTATCATCGTGATTTGTTTCAAAAGTTGCAAAATTTGAAACAGGGAAATAGGAGCGTTGAAGATTATTTCAAGAATATGGAAATGGCTATGATGCGTGCAAATATCGAAGAAGATCGAGAAGCTACCATGGCACGTTTTCTAGCAGGGTTGAACACCGAGATTGCCAACGCTGTTGAGTTACAGCATTATGTCGAGGTTGATGACATGGTGCAGATGGCAATAAAGATTGAACGACAGCAGCGCAGGAAGCCTTCAAATCGAGGTAACCCTTCTTTTAAATCCTTTTCAAATCCATTTTACAATCCTAACAATTCCAGGAAGCAAGCACCACAACAACCACTTCGGATTCGAGAGCAAGGCAAATCCAGCACACCAAAGCCTCCCGTTGCTGATAATGGGCGTGGCAAACATCAAGTGGTGGTAAAAGAACAATCGCGAGATATCCAGTGTTTCAAGTGCCTTGGAAGAGGACATGTTGCTAGTCAATGCCCTAACCGGAGGGTTATGTTGATGCGAGATGATGGTGAGATAGAATCAGATTCCAAGGAGGAAGTGCATGATGTCCCTACTGAAGAGGAAGACGAGACCGACCTAGAGGTTCCTGAATCTGGTAAGGTAATGGAACTTTTGGTTATTAAAAGAAGTCTGAATGTGCAACAGGTACCAGATGATCTACAGCGCGAGAATATCTTTCACACACGATGCAAGGTGCAAGACAAGGTATGTGTTGTGATTATTGATAGCGGTAGTTGTACTAATGTTGCCAGTTCAGTGATGGTTGACAGGTTAGGTCTGAAGACAACAAAGCATCCTCATCCATATAAGTTACAATGGTTGAATGATGGTGGCGAGCTTAAAGTGACCAGACAGGCTATTGTACCATTTTCAATTGGAAACTACAAGGATGATGTCCTTTGTGATGTTGTGACGATGGATGCTACTCACCTTCTTTTGGGACGCCCTTGGCAATATGACAAGAAGGTAATGCATGATGGTTATACAAACCGTTACTCTTTTATGCATGCAGGTAAGAAGATCACTTTGGCTCCTTTGACACCGAGTCAAGTGTTTGAAGATCAGGCAAGCTTGAAAAAGAGTAAAGAGACTGCAAAAGAGAAGAAGAAGATGTCCGTGTATGCGACCAGTAGCGAAATCAGGAAATGTCTTTCCTCTCAACAATCTGTTCTTATTTTGATGTTTAAAGATTATTGTTTATTGACAGATTTTCCTACTGATCTACCTTCACCGATTTTGACACTTTTGCAGGAATTTGAGGACGTGTTTCCAATTGAAACACCGAAGGGATTGCCACCTCTTCGTGGCATAGAGCACCAGATTGATTTCATTCCAGGTGCTACTATTCCGAACCGGTCAGCTTATCGAACCAACCCTGAAGAGACTAAAGAGCTTCAACGCCAAGTTACTGAGTTGATGGACAAGGGTTACATTCGAGAGAGCTTAAGTCCGTGTGCTGTTCCAGTGCTGTTAGTACCGAAGAAAGATGGTTCTTGGAGGATGTGCGTAGATTGTCGAGCTGTGAACCAGATCACAATTAAGTATCGTCATCCCATTCCAAGACTAGATGACATGTTGGACGAGCTTTGCAAAGCCGTCATCTTCTCCAAAATTGACTTAAGGAGCGGCTATCATCAGATCCGCATGCGAGAAGGCGATGAGTGGAAAACAACCTTCAAGACAAAGCTAGGTTTGTACGAATGGTTAGTAATGCCTTTTGGTTTAACTAATGCACCTAGTACTTTTATGCGTTTGATGAATCATGTTCTGCGATCTTTCATTGGTAAATTCTGTGTTGTATACTTTGATGATATCTTGGTCTATAGCAAGTCTTTACAGGATCATGTAGGACATTTGCGAGCTGTTTTGCAGGTTTTGCGAGAAGAAAGATTGTTTGGTAACATGGAGAAGTGTGTATTTTGTACTAACAAACTCACATTTCTTGGTTACATTGTTAGTTCTCAGGGAGTTGAAGTTGATCCTGAGAAGATAAAGGCAATTCAGGAATGGCCACGACCGACTTCGATTACTCAAGTTAGATCGTTTCATGGTTTAGCGAGTTTTTATCGACGGTTTGTTCCTAATTTCAGTTCCATTACCGCCCCCTTAACTGGTATTATTAAGAAGAATTACCTAATTTTGATAAAATGTTTGAAATCGAATGTGATGCTTCTGGAATTGGTATAGGTGCTGTTTTGATGCAGGAAAAGAAACCCGTTGCTTACTTTAGCGAGAAATTGAGTGGTGCTACATTAAATTATCCAGTTTATGATAAAGAGATGTATGCACTGATTCGGTCATTGGAGACATGGCAGCATTATTTGTTGCCTAAGGAGTTTGTGATCCACACCGACCATGAGGCTTTACGTTACATCACAGGTCAGCATAAATTGAATAAACGACATGCTAAGTGGGTTGAATTCTTAGAATCTTTTCCTTATGTTATTCATTACAAGAAAGGGAAAGAAAATGTCGTTGCTGATGCATTATCACGTAGGTATGCACTTTTGAGTTATCTTGATTCACATCTGATTGGTTTTGCATATATTCGTGATTTATACCCTGATGATCTTGATTTTAGAGATAAGTTTAATGCTTGTTCGAAAGGTGCAGATGGAAAGTTTTACAGACATGATGGCTATCTTTTCAAGGAAAACAAGATTTGCATTCCACAGGGTTCGATGCGTGATATTCTGATTCGTGAGGCACATGAAGGTGGATTAATGGGTCATTTTGGTGTCACTAAAACGTTACATACATTAAAAGAGCATCTGTTTTGGCCAAAGATGCGCAGGGACGTTGAAAGGTATTGTGAACGTTGTGTGACATGTAGGAAGGCAAAGTCGAATATTTCACCACATGGTATGTACTTACCCCTACCTATTCCTGATTCCCCTTGGACTGATATTTCGATGGATTTTGTTTTGGGATTGCCTCGAACTAGAAATGGTAGAGATAGTGTATTTGTTGTGGTTGATAGGTTCTCTAAGATGGCACATTTCATTGCATGCCATAAGACTGATGATGTTGTTAATGTGGCTAACTTGTTCTTTAGAGAAATTGTTCGTTTGCATGGTATTCCTAGATCAATTGTTTCTGACAGGGATGTAAAGTTTTTGAGTCACTTCTGGAGGACTCTTTGGAGCAAACTAGGTACGAAACTTATGTTTTCTACTACTTGCCATCCCCAAACTGATGGACAAACTGAGGTTGTTAATCGTGTTTTATCTACTTTACTTCGTTCCATCATTAAAAAGAACATTAGAACTTGGGAGGATTGTTTGCCACATGTTGAATTTGCATATAATCATGCCATTCATTCTGCTACTAAGATGTCACCATTTGAGGTTGTTTATGGTTTTAACCCCATTACGCCTCTAGATTTGTTACCTCTGCCACAGGAACAGGTGACGAACAGGGACGGTCAAGCGAAAGCAGAATATGTCAAGAAGTTGCATCAGCAAGTGAAGGAGAATCTTGAGCGAAGGACTCAACAATATGAAAAGCAAGCAAACAAGGGAAGAAAGCGAGTCACCTTCAAAGTTGGAGACTGGGTTTGGGTTCATTTTCGAAAGGAAAGATTTCCAGCCCAAAGGCGGTCCAAGCTGTTACCGCGAGGAGATGGTCCTTTTCAGGTGTTGGAGAAAGTGAATGACAATGCCTACAAGTTAGATCTACCCGGAGAATACAATGTAAGTGCTACATTTAATGTTTCTGACTTAAACCATTATGATTCTACAGATTTGAGGACAAATCCTTTTCAAGAAGGGGGGGATGATGTGAGCACATCTTCACCTACACTTGATGCTGATCCGGAAGTCTTACCGTTAGGACCAATTACGCGATCTAGGGCGCTACGTTTCAGGGAAGCTCTTTTCCTTACTTGTGCTAACATTTCAGAATCATTTGATAATGTTTGTGTTTTAGATAGTAAGCCTTTTAATATGTTTCATATTGATATGTGACATGGTTAGGTTTTATAATTTATTAAGTATATTAGAATACGTATATCATATGATTTAATAATGTTTGGAATAAAGTTTATTTTCTTAAGGACTGTGCAGCCATGGCATTTCTAATAATGTTTTTATAATGTTTTTTATATATATTTGCAGCCCTTGCACGTGGAATTTAGAGCAGCCATGGCATTTGAATTTCATGCCGCAATTTGAATCTCCAAATCAAAAAGCAGCAG
Organism: Hibiscus trionum; assembly: GCA_030270665.1. Lineage (NCBI taxonomy): Eukaryota > Viridiplantae > Streptophyta > Magnoliopsida > Malvales > Malvaceae > Hibiscus > Hibiscus trionum. The sequence continues at coordinate 8,536,804 of BSYR01000016.1, forward strand.
CCCCACATTTGTGTGCTTCAACTTCACGTACAATGCTTGACTTATAGCATGTGCTGAATAAAACGCACACATATTTGAAGCAAAGTTCGGCAGAATGGATATGTGATATATTTGGTTCAACTTTGAATTTCAAACAAAGCAGCCAAGCACAATTCCCCCCTCCCTCAAAAGTCCAAATACACGGCTGGATATGTGATATATTTGGTTCAACTTTGAATTTCAAACAAAGCAGCCAAGCACAATTAACATGTGCCAATTTCTTTTGAAATTCAAAGGCACCAAATTCCAAATACACGGCTGGAAATGGGATCAAGATGCCGCCCATGCTGAATTTAGTGTTTTTTTTTATTATTTTTTTTTTATTTTCATCTACTATAAATATGTAATGCATGTTCATTTGAAAAGGATATAAGACATTTGATGAATAAAAACTTTGTGAGATTTTATCTCAATTTTAGTTCTTTTTAGAACTATTTTCTTTGATACTTCGGGTTCCCAATTGTTAGATAATTGACGGGTCCAAGTACTTATTCGAATAAATTCAAGATAAGGTTCGGGTTCGTTCAACAGATTGTTCGAGTTCTTCCTTGGAATTTGTTCACCTATCGATTACGAAGAACAGATTCGATTCGGGTTTGCATAACAGATTATGCAGGTTCTTTCGAGTTCATCGTGTCAAGACCAAGAACGTTGCTGCTATTATTGAATGTTTGAAGATATCATCTTCATCCTTAAATTATTTCAGCAATTTTCTTCCTTTCCTCATTTCTGATTTATTTTCTTATTTTCTTTATTTTTATCACCTATATAAAAATCTATGTTTGTTTCTATTGCAGAGAAAATAGTTGCTATTATCCTAGATCCGTGAATGAACGAGGAAAGTTGATTTCTTCAACAACACCCTTGTATCAATATAGGTTCCTAAAAATTGTCATGTGACATTAGCTAATTGGATTATTATTCTATACATTGGCGGCGGAAAATTTTTTGTTTCCACAAACGCCTCAATTATAGGGTTTAGGGTTTATGGGTTTTAGTGTTAGGGTTTAGAATGTAGGGTTTAGGGTTAGAATTTAAGGTTTAAGGTTAGGGTTTGGGGTTTAGGGTAATATGGGTAGAGATTTAGGTTTTAACCTATAAACCTTAAATTTTAACCCTAAACCCAAAATTCTATCAACAACCTCTAAATTCAAAACTACTACACTTAAACCCCTAAACTTTAAACCCTAAATGGAGTCCCTAATCCCTAAAACTAAGGCGCTTGTATAAAAAAGTTTCTACAAGCGATTGTGTATAGAATAATACCCTAATTAAAAAATACATTATGTGCCTATTTTAACGAAAAATATACTTTAGATACTTATTTTGACTAAAAAATATACTTTAAGTACTTACTCTGATGAAAAAATACTTTTTTCTGAAAGAAGACGAAAAAATACTTTAAGTACGTTTGACCAAAAAGTATACTTTAAGTACATAATTTAACCAAAAAGTCTACTTCAAATACTTATTTTGACTAAAAAAATATTTTAAATACCAAAATAAAAAAGTTAGTATACTTTAAATACTAATATGATATATAAGCCAAAAAGAAACCCTAATAAGAAAGTAGAAAGAAATGACATGAATAGGTTATTTTTTTTTTTAAGAAGAACCTTAGCTTGTTTAATGGCTCAATTCACTGGCATTTTGTGCAGTTTGAGAAGTTTTATTTCTTAAAGAACGAGAAGAGTATTAATCATCGTATCAGAATTTTGCAGATTCCTTCAAATGGCAAAGCATGAAATGACTTGGTACTAGGGATGGAAATCCTCCGCTCCCAAATTATGTTTCATTTGATATTTTATTTTAAAAAATGAGTTTAAAGTTTAATGTTAATAGGTGTAGTTAGAGTTTAAAAAATTAAGAGTAGGGTATATTTTTTACGGTGTGAGATTTAAAGTTTAGGACTTAAAAATTAAGATTAAAGTTTAAATTTTAATTTTTAAATATTTTTTAATGTGAGCATAGAAGGGGACATGATTATGGAGCAAATTTTTTTTGTTCTTAGTCGTACTATTTGTTTTACTTTTAAGTTATGCTTTTCTTAGAAGGCGTCTCTAAAATCATACATAACTGATAACAGTACATCTTTTAATACTTATTAGATGCTTGCTTATAAAATTTAATTTTAGCTTTAAATGTACCGTTGCCCCTAAAGGGATTTTTTATTTAAAAAATTATTTTAAATAGTTATTTAGAAAAATGACCCAACAAAAGTTATTTAAAAAATAATTTCAAATCGTCTACGTAAGGCAAACTCACGTTCTACAGAAAGTGAGTTTCGAACTTCACTTTCTACAAAACGTGAGTTCTGTATTGAATAAGTTGGTAAAAAAATAATTTCTCACAGTTTTAACATGAAACTCGCTTTCTGTAGAAAGCGAGGTTCGAAACTCGTTTTTTGTAAAACGTGAGTTCGCCTTACATGGATGATTTGTGAGTCATTTTTCTAAATAATTTTGACTGGGGTCAATTTTTTAAATAACTATTTAAAATTGATTTTTTAGATAAAAATTACTCCTAAAGTATACACTTTGTACCGAGTTGCCCTTAAAGAAATTTTGAGGATGTTTTGCTCCTTGAATTAAAATTTCTTACCTTAGTTGTCCCATTTTTGTAATGTTCGTTAATTTTTTTAGCCAATTAAAATGCGTCACGTGACACCTATTGACTAAAAATTGTGACCGACTTTAATAAAAAATGGTAAATAGCATATTGAGTATCTCAAAATTTATATTTATTCAATTTAATCCCTAATTTTTTATTTAATCTAAAATTGACTTCATTCATTTCCAACTTTATATTTTATTCTAATATAATATTATAATATTTAATATATTAATATCATTCAATAAGACAACGACACATTTCATTGTCTTATTGGTAAGAAAATGTAGAAAAAAAAACAAAATTTTGCATGGTATGTCAAGTTTAAAAGTTTTTGTTTAAAAAATAAAATAAATTAAAATCAAAGCCACGTGTCAAGCAATGATTGAGTGTTGAAATTTTAACCGACCTACTTTAAAATGTTAACTACATAAAATATTAGACACCTAAAATAGTAACAATATAAATGTTACACTCATTTTGACCAAAAAAATTTAAACACCTAGAACAAAAAAATTATAGTTTGAACACTTATTATTATTATTATTTGATTAAATAGAGAAGTATTACATTCTCATACCGAGATTCAAACTCATACAAGATGATGCAACACGAGAATCCTTAGCCATTAAGCCAATTAGTAGATCTCAAACACTTATTTTTTTAATTAAACTTAAAAAATTATCCTTCTTTAATTACTATATTAATGACGGTAGTGGTCAAGAGCTTTACTTAATAAATATATCAGTTGAAGTGTTTAATTGGGAGAAAAAAAGTTAAGAGGGACTAAATTGATTTTTCGGAATTCTTTGAGGACTCTAATAAACTTAAAATTAAAACCCAGCGGCTTGAGGATCGAATAGGTTTGGTCTGGCGTTTAATTTGCTTTATCGTTTGATAGTCGATTGCCTTCAAAAGCACGTTGAGTCACGGTTTCGAGGTCAATTTTCGACTGAAAACAGCCGCTACTCTCAACAACTTGAAGCTCCAAATTTACTAACCTTACACAGATCTAATTCAATTCCAGAAAATCAAAATTAAATATAACCCTTTTTTGTAGCTTCTTTGTTTCCATATTCGAACTTCTAATCTGTTCCTTTTCCCAGAAAAGAAAAGAAATGGATGATGCTAAGAACCCACCGCCACAACAAATGGTATCTTCAGAAAAGGAAGAACAGGGAAAAGAAGAAGAACCCAAGACGGAGGAGCAGTTGCCGGATTCAACTGCATCACCGAATAGTGGAGGAGGATGGGGCGGTTGGGGTTTCTCTGCTTTCTCTGTTCTCTCAGATCTTCAAAAGGCTGCCACTGTTGCCGCTGAGGAGATCTCTCGCAATGTACGCTTCAGTTTTATACCCCTTGGTATTTGTTTATGTATATCCTTGTATGAGTTTTCGTATTCCATATAAAGTTTCTTTATTTGGTTTTGTTTAGATATTTGGGCTTGATTCAATTCAGATCTTGGAGTGCAATTTGTTGTTTTGGGATTTTTTTCGAATACCCATTCTGAAGTGAGATTCAATTGGTTGTTTAATTTAATAGGATTTTGATACTGTGGAAGCTTTATTAACTATGGGTTTTGTTGTTAAAGATTTTTGGTTTTGATGAATTAAACCTTACTTTGTGTTTGATGTATGAAGCATTGGAAATGCAGGAAGGAAAAAAATGAAGCTCATTGTTCAAAAACTTAATCTTGTATGAAAATTCACAGCCTAGGTGCTGGGTTTGTATATGCTGAATGTGGTTATTACTCATTACATAACAAAAAAATTAACTGCAGTTGAATTACTTGCTGCTTCATTTTCATGAACTCGTGTATTGATAAAATGGTAGTTATGTGCATAACACAATTTGATTATGTGAAAGGAAATATGTGCTATTTATCTATAATGAACTTTTATTTTATTTTTTTCATTCTAGGTGGAGCCTTTTGTGATTTTCTTTTGATACATTCTGTGTAAGATGTAGGTCACTGTTCAAGGACCTTACACGTTGATATTATAGCCGTTCATTCATTATGTTAGACCTACTGGTTGTAGAAATATAACCATGTTTTTCATAGATATTAGATGCCGTCATTATTACTGAAATTAGGTTCCATAGGAAGAACTCTATCCACTATTATTGGTGAAATTGGTCCATCCCATCGTTTGAAACGAATCTTGTCAAAGTTGCAACTAGGTCATTTTGATAAAGAAATCTGATTTCAGTATTTACTTTCCTATTTGGTTTTGAGGGAACACATGCATTTAGTTTTTCCCATGCTAAGTATTACCATATTATCCTTAGTGAAGCTGGAAGTGCTAAAACGGAAAAATGGTATAATAATATTAATATCAAAAGGTGCCCCCTTCAGGTCAACAATTTCCTATTTCACTGCCCTCTTTAACACTTTCAGCTTATGCATTGTGAGTTTTTGTTTTGTATGAAGGATTTAGGGAGTGTTATGGCACCTTTAAACATATCAAATGGTTACTTGAAACTTTCTTGTTTCCAGTAGTGACAATCCTTTTTATGGTATCCGGTTATGAGAATTATGTTTATGATCAAGAAACACTTATAACAGGCTGTTTTCAATCTTGTTAAGCAGTACTTTCTGGATGCAGGCTTCTGTGGTTGCTGAAAAGGCTGCAAAAAGCCTTGCAGATATCCAAATTGCTGAAGACTCTGAATCTTCTAAGGCAGAAGAAGAAGAAGAAGAAGAATCTCCAATTGAAAAGGAAAGTGAAGATGAGACTGACAAGCTACGAAAGTCTGCTCTGGATAAGTTAGAGAATGCAAGTGATGATTCTTTCCTTGGCCAGGTAAGTCTCTTTATCCATTTTGATATCATGTGTACTGGTACTTGCTGCAATATTCTGGAATATGGTAATCTTTTTTGGGCTTTGTTTCTGCAGACACGCCAATGTGTACTGCCAGTTGCACCATATCATTGTGATGGATAAGAATCAATATTATGATTTTTGATTTTTTATGTCCTACTTTCATTGGCTGCAGGGTTTGAAGGTTTTCGACAACTCTGTGGAGACTTTTGCTTCTGGTGCGTGGCAGGCACTGGGGAATGCATTGAAAGGGGGTACCGATTTTGTTCAGAAGTATGTTTCGTAATCGTGTCTCAATACAGAGTTCGGTTTTTAGAGAATTAGTTGATTCCCTGGAGCTAACAAAGAAAAACTAGAGAAAAAATTACTCATGCTTGTTACTTTCAAGGCATCTTCAAAAGAATTTTGGAAGCCGTTCAGTACAAATATTTTTAAAATGGGTCCACAGTTCTATCATCATGGAATATCTTCTTGTATATTGAATCTTCCCTCTCTTCTGCTGAAGCTGTGACATGACTATGTTCAAGACATTAGCCACTTCTCTTCTGTGTGAGACAGAGTAGAATTTTCCTGGCATTTAGAATATTCAAGTGACGTGTCTGGTTAGATGCATACTTCTATCAATGTGACTTTTTATGCCAAGATAAACAACTGAGCACCATATGCTGCTGCTTGATTTTGTGCTTCTTTGTATAATTCCCTCTATGTCCTGGTGTTGTAGCATTCCACTATTATTGTCGTAGGACTCAAGATATAGATATCATGTACTCATGAAACTGTTTCCCAGTAATAATTTTTTTTCCTCTTTTATATTCTAGGCTTGAGCATTCTGCTGTAAACATTGCTGATTCTATTCAGCAGGGAGGTTTACCCGCTGGTTCAGTTCCACCATCATTAATTGAGGTTTGTCATTGTGCAGTCCTTATTATCCTGTTTGGTAATTTACAATGATCTCTTATTTCTTGTATTTATTTTATAGACTGGAAAAGCCTTTACAACAAAGGGAATGCAAGTGCTTGAATATGTGGGAAAGGAAACTATGGATCTACTGATCAATGAAACTGGTATAGAGGTTGAAAACATTGATAAGGGAGCTGAACAGCCATCTGATGAGGATCAGTCGTTAGAGGAAGTTAGCTTTGATCGATGCTTCTACATATATGGAGGTCCAGAGCAGTTGGAGGTTAACTTTTTATCCTTGAAGTTGATAGTTGATGGTTGAAATGATTTTATCTTTCATATTGCTGAAGTTTAATGCTATCAGGAACTGGAAGCATTGTCCAGCCACTATGCCCTTCTATTTAATCGGAGGAAAACAAAATTATCATCCGAACAGAAATCTGTATATGAGGGAAAGCTTAAACAAATCCAACAAATTTTCAGTTTAGATGCTGAAATGGATGGAACTGGTCCAGAGTTGGCCAAAGGAAAGAAAATAGAGACTGGAACAGAGGGCAGTCATGATGAGATGAAAAGTTTACATGATTCAAGTGTCAGCAAGGCTGCTGATATGGCTGCCGGGTAAATTGCTGAACACAGTTTTTTTTTTTTTCATTTGCCTTAGCTCAGAAAATTTCTGCTCCTAGGTATTAATGGCTAATAGCTATATTATGTGGTTCTCTGGTTTTCTGCTCTACTTATAGGTTTCTTCTATTTGGGCTTTCATTCAGGAGCTCATCCAGTTCCAATTATGAAATTTGAATTTCCTTTAACTGAGTTGATTTTGTTTATCTCCACACGCTCAATAGCCTCTACTTAACTTCATTTTCATCCTTTCACATTTAAGTCTTACACATGCTTTGTAATACACAATGATGGATTTTCACGTAACATTGTTTATATTGTAAGCGTGGTTCCGAGTTTCTGTGTATCAAACTATGTAGGATTTCTTGATCCTGTATGAACTCTGAACGGGTATACAGTGATAGTGACATGTTCTGAACTATCAACACATATTATAGTGTTATAAACTTTTTTCTTCTGATAAGCATAGTATTTATTTGTGATTGATGCTGCTCTATTGTTAATTCCGCAACTTTTTCAGGTTCACAAATGCATTGGCAGGATTGGTCGTTAATGATGTAATTCAAAGAACAACTGGAAGGCTAGAGTCATTGCACTCAGAGGGGGTTCATGTATTGAGATATTTTCAATTTCTTTTTAACTTTTTGGGGATATATTTATTTTTTGTACCTTGGTGAATAAAAAATGACTATGCATGTGAATGCAGAGGCTTTCAGAAATGTGCTGTTTAGCGACGTCTCATCTCCTGATGCTGGGTAAATCTGTCATATCTAGTTCTAACAAAGTTCAAGATGAAGATGCTGATAGTGATATGATGAGTATCGATTGGCCTGAAGATTCCGTTGAGAAGGCTAAACTAATCAGACTAAAGGCACGCACTATGACAGGATATGTGGAAGCTGTAACCAGCAGCTTTATCACAGGTTAGGTTCCTTGCACTCCTTTCTTATCAGTTATATCATATATGTTTACGCTTGTACCTTTGAGCACCGATACATTAGGATGATTATCTTTTAAATGTGTTGTTCAGGCATATCTGATGTAGCTGAAGCTTATCTATCAGCCATTAAGAGTGCTAATGCAGATTCACATGAAGCACTTTCAAAGGCATCAATCCAGGAGAAAGCTAGCTCCTTCTCTGAACATCTCCGTAGTGATCAGACCATTGCTGTGAGCAAAATCCAGGATGGACTCCAAAATTTGTCTTACGTGGTCCTTTCGACCTCAATGCCAGCTGCTTGAAGACCCGAATTCTCTACATGTCTTATCAGTGTGCATGTAAATAGTCGCACCTTAGTTGGGTTTAACCCTCGGTCTCGGTAAACTTATTATGCTACACCATTGAAACTGAGCTCACTTTTAAGCAGGGGTTAAAGCAGTTTCTCTTTGTGTTAAACTTGATTGCTAATCTGGAATGTGAAACAGACCACTTCCACATTAAGGATCAAAATGAAATTCAAATGTCTTATTCTTTTTTTAGGGATTTGAAAGTTTCAGAAAATTTGTTAGTCCTTATTCTATGTTTACTATTCTGGTAAATTGAACTGGAAAATTTGCACTTTTTGTATGAAACAGAGAACGGTCACACTACAGTGAGTGAAGTAGGTAGGGCAAGTGTATATTTTTCTTTTGTTGATGGGATTCATATTCTCCAATCCTTCCCGGAAGGCCATTTGATCACAAATAGGCTTCTGCTGGCTGAACTCTGATACCATGGAAGCCTGAGATGATCCCTCGCATTAATAGTTTACCTTGAAAATATGGAGAAGGAAAAAAAAATGAATAATCTCAACTATATATTTATACTCATCCAATGATCTAAAATTTGTATAATTTTTTAAGTTGCACACTGTGTAAATAATACATTACATTAATTATATATAGAGGTGTAAATGGACAGAGTGTTCTGTTAGTGAACCGTTTGTATAGGTTCGTTTATTAAGCTAAATAAATGATTGTGAACAAAATTTTTATGTACATTTAATAACGAACGAACACGAACAAATGTGTGTTCAGATCGTTTATGTTTACGATCAAGCTCGTTTATAAGCTTGTTTACCCGATTTCCCCTTTTCCTTTCAGTTTTTACATTTCAAATATTGGTGAAGGTAGGGACTAAATTAAACATATGATGAATTTTGGAGTTCAAACCGTAAAGCCTAAGGAGCTCAAGAACTAGTGGTGTAGTTTCACCATTTTGCGTGAACATATAAATAAACATGAGCGTCAAACGAACATGTTAGTGAATAGTAAATAAAAATGTTCGTGAACATATGAACGAACATGTTCGTGAACGTTAAACAAACGAACACAGACACATTAAAAAATAAACAAATGAACATGAACGCGATATTACAAATTTAAACAAACACGAACCGAACATGAAACACCTTAAAAAACAAACAAACAAACAAACACGAACAGAACATTGTTCGTTCAAACTTGATTTATTTATATCCCTAATTATATATTAAATTTCGTTTAATTAACTATTTTTTATTAAGTAGAGAGATATTACATTCCCAAGACAAATGACGAGATTCGAATTATACAAAATCAAACAACATGAGCATATTTGACCACTAAGCCAATTAGTAGATTTCAATTAACTAATTTCTAACTAAATAAACGGATAATTAGATTTATTAAAAATATTTAACCAATTATTTGATTAATTCAGTTAAAATCACAATTTGCAGGGCCCTGCCCTTAAGTAATAATCCCTGTAAGGTAGGTTCAGTAATTCATAAAATAGTCTCGGCAGTAGCATAGTCTCCCTCCACCCTATAAAGCCTCTATCAACAGAACTTTTCTTTCTCTCCCTATAAGCTCCAAGTAAAGAGAAGAGTCTCAAAGTCCCAGCTTTCAGACGATTCAATGACGATTTGGTGCTGTTAATCTCTTCAAAACCTTTACACATAAATCTCTTGAAAGGGTCTTTGAGATTGAAGAAAATGGCAACAATCACTCCTTGTTCCTCTCCCTTGTTATCTGCTTCTACACATTCCCATGGCTTCCCTAAAATGTATCTTAAAACTCATTCCCCTTTTTTACATAAGCTCAAGGTAAATCTTCTTTTTCTCCTTTTGTTTTGTATGTGTTGGTTTAGGCAATTAATTTCACTTTGAATCTTGGGCATAGATTTTTCTGATTTCTGTACATAATCTCTCTTGGGTTAAGGTAAAATTTGATATTAGAAATGGTTCTTGGATTGTATAGCATAATCTTTCTCCTTACTAAAATGTGTATGGGCTTTAGCAAGTGCTTTAAGTTTTTCCGCTTGTGTTAAGCTTTGGACAGGTAACTTGTCTTATGTCTTATATAACCATGTTCATTGTAAAGAATGAAAAAAATAGTTTTGGGATTCTTTGTATATTGCACTTGCATATGTTTTCGTCTGTTCAACTAGATTTGCTTATAAAGAATTGGCCTTTCCATGTCTGCTCGAATATTATTGGGCGAATATTTTCTATTTGGCTGGATTCGATCTTCATTTTTATTTATTTTTGGCACATGGAGATCATATAATGATGTTATTCTTAAAGTTCAATGGTTGCAGATTACTTTTGTTTTTCCTATTCTCTGTTTTTACCTTAAAGACATATTATTTGCCATTTACTTTTGTGTGCTTACTTTGTTGTTGCAGCATTCAACTCGGTATCTTGAAACACACGGTTTTGGTTTGACCATGAAAGTGAAACAAAACCAAATCATTCAGAATACCAAGCCGAATATCTGTTCTGCTATAAATATGGCAAAAGGCCAGTCTGGGGATCCTGAAAAAATAAATTTTGAGCATATAATAGAAAAGGCAAGAAGATTGTGGGACAGTTCTCCTCAACCAGTAAAGAGATTTCCTTGGAACAGAGCTTTCGAGAACTTTGTTCAACTCATTCTTGATCTTGTACTGGCAGTGGTCAAATATCTAAGTGCACCTGTACTGGCAGTTTCATCGCTTAGCGAGATGTCCTACTGTGCACATCAAAGGAAGTTGACCATCATCCCTGTTCCGCTGCTCATTGGCTTTGTACTGGCAGGGGTTCTGAAAGAAACTGCCTTAGAACTGTCTCCCCTTCTCAAGGTATGTATTTTTGTTACTCATGAATAAAGGATGTTGGAAACTTAAAGATATTGTATGAAATTTATTTGCCGTCACTTGAACATAATTATTATTGTTTCCCCTTACTAGAACTTATTCAAATTTTCAAATATGGATGTTACCAACATGGTAAATGTTGTATATAATGTCAACGCATAACATTTTGTTGACCTTTTGGTTTGATTTTCAGGATGCAGAAATTCCATGGCACCTGATTGCAATTGCAATATTCTTCACATTGATCAAATTGCCAGGCCCGTATTACCCATACTGGGGGCGCATTTTCATTCCACATATTGCAAATGGAGCATTATTGAGGACTCTTTGGTTAGTTTTTTTCGGGTATAGAAGATCCAAAATATCAGGAGCTGAGTTGCCAAATGGCAGAGATTCTGAAATTGAATAAGCAGTAATCTCAACAGGTAAAGGATTTCACCCAGTTATCTTTTGCAGTTGGTGTATGATAATCTGATTGTCAAGTTGGTCATACATGCACTTCATGGCATAGCTAATGTGTCCCATTTTATAACAGGTTGCGTTTTGTGTCTGAGAAACCAGCCGGGACAGGCTGCATAGGAAAATTTGTCCGAACTGGAGAAGGCTTTTGGTGCTTGGGATTTTCAGCCTGAAACTTGGAACAACAAAAATGCTCCAATCCTGTTTTTCTTGCGTGCGTGCGTGTGTGTTTTGTTTCATTTAACCTTGAACTAACAGCTCTGTAGTGTTGTTTTCTGGGCAGAATATCATGAGGATTTGGTCCAACTGTGGTTAAAAGCATGTATATCTTGGCATTACGCTCAGTATTTGTAGTAAATAAAAAGTTGGTAAATTTTCTTTCAAAAGCAATCCTTGGAATAATCTATTTGTTTTGGTTATCATCTTTCAAAAGCAATCCTTGAAAGATGAGACGTAAGCTGCTTCTCTTTCTCTCTTTTTTTTTTTTTATAGAAAAAAGATCATTCTGGTCCTTCCTTGAGGTCAAAACAACTTTCATACCCCGTGCAACAAAGTTCGTTTCTGGGGTTTGTGTGTTTTGTGTGTGCTACTCTAGTCTCCAAATAAATAGGGGTGGGAATCGGGCAGTGTAGGGACGGTTTCGAGAATTCTCATTACATGTTTCGAGAATTTTTTTCGTCCCTATTTTCATCAAATTATTATTTTACTAACTAAAATATAAAATCAATTTCAATTTACAAGTCATATATTTAATACAACTAAATATTAAATCATAAAAAACGTGGGCTAAAGACTTGAATAACAAAAGGAAGAGAAGTTAGTACTCCCAACATTTGAGAACAAGAAACATCTTTGAAGTAGGATTGTAAAAATATTTGAGAACGAGAAACAATATTATATTACAGAACATGCAAAAGTTTAGCCTACTCATAAATATCAACAAAATTTGCATCATCCGTTGCAATTTAGAGGAGTACCCACTAAAGATAGAATCTTGTGACAATTACAAGTTACAACATATTAAGTTTATGCAAACATTTAAATAATTTATGTTTAGTATGCTAAAGCAAATATATATATGGAAAATACTTTGATGCACAAGCTTGTGTAAACTTTAGTTTACACAAGCCCTTTAATTTTAGGGTTTAGGGTTTAAAATTTTAAGTTAGGGTTTAGGGGTTTAGTATGTAGGGTATATAATTTAAGGTTTATGGTTAGAATTTAGAGTTTAGGGTTTAGGGCTTAGGGTTTAGGTTTTAGGTTGCTAGGGTTTGTGATTTAAATTTTAAAATTTATAAAAGGGTTGTGTAAATTTTTTTTACACAGCTTGTGCATCAAAATAAAACCCTATATATATATATATATATATATATATATATATATATATATGGTTAAACAATATAAGTAAACACATAACGTTGAATGTATTTACTGACACAATGATAAAAAGGACGATGGTGACGCGATAATGACAATGGTCATAAAAAAATCAATGATACTCGTAGTTGGCGGGCAGTTGTGAAAAAATAGTGGTGTTGCTTGCTTGAAGGGAAATAGAGTTTTTGGGTAACATGAATGGATGGAAATCGTCTACCCCAAACTATGTTCTTTTTGGTGCCTCCACTTAAAAAAGTGAGTTTAGGATTTGAAGTTTAAGGTTACGATTTATGGTTAGGTTTTAGAGAATTAGGGTAAGGTATATTTTTAGGGTGTAGGGTGTAGGGTTTATGATGTGGAATTTAGAGTTAGGGGTTAGAATTTAATTTTTAGTGATTTTTAGTGTGGGACATAGAAAAGGGGCATGATTAGGGTCAAAAGGATTTTTGTTCAACATGAACGACATAAATTGAAAGATAAATAAATTATATACTCTTAATTAACAAAAAAAAAAGAGTAAATTACTAGAGAGGCAACACAAACTTAATAAGGTTAAACAAAAGGAACAAATATTTTAATGGACTGCAATATTAATAATAAAATAAGTACATATACATGTAAATAAGATAGGTAGGTATACATGTAAATGAGAATTAATATATATATATATATTAAAAAAATTATAAGATACCTGGATTCTTGCGGATATTTTTTAGGGATTTTTACAGTTATTTATAAGGTTACGATTTAGTTATCTCACGGTTCGGATATAATAATCTTGTCCTCGTTCCCATTTAAGTTTTGGCAATAAAACTTCGTCCGTCCATGATAAAGATTTCAGTTATTTTCTATCATATTTGGATCTCTGCGATTTTTGGATATTTTACATCGAATTTCTACTCCTACAAATAATTTATGATGAATTATATTATATGAAGTGGAATTAACAGAAATATTAAAAAGAAAGAAAATGGTGGAGAAATGGGACACATCACTCGCAATTGCCCACCTTTCTTTCATACTATTACCATCCGTCAATACCTGTACTTTAGGTTCAGTCCATATCGATTTATTCCTCCTGAATTAATACTTTTTAACCATTCACCAAACTTAATTTGTTTTTAAACAAAGAAAATGGACATCTCATAAGATTTTAAATTATTTAGGCAACATCTAAAATTAAATTCTTTTTTATCATACTGAGCAAAAAAATTAACTAAATAGTGGTATCCGCATCAACCAACAACAAAGCAACCATAGTTATAGGATTATGTGGTGATTGAAACAATAGCCGGTCAATCAACAAGTGTTGAGTGCATTGGTAAGGCACATTGTACTCTCAAGAAGAGGATGTGAATTCGAACTTTGGAGACGACATTGTTGGGGGGGGCAGTCTTGCACCCCGAACATGTATATTACAAAAAAAAAAAACAATAGCTGGTCAATAGAAAAATGAGGACCAAGATGATGAAATGTAAATGTTTCGGACTAAATTTGTTATTATATCATTCAATGTCACATCTCTTTTAAAACTTAACAGAAATTTAATGGTCAGTGACCAAAATAGAAAAAATAATAATATTAGTGACGATTTTACCAAAAAGAATAGTTCGGTGATCAAACTAAGAAAGAAACAATAGTTTTGTGTCTACTAATGTAGTTTACCTCTCGTTTTTTTGGGTTATAATTCTTATTGTAAGGTCACAAATATTGACATAGTCAAGATTAAAATGTTTAATTGAATTGTTTGAACACTTGATAATGTGTGTCTCGTTCCAGATTTGAAAAGAATTTTATTTCTCTAAGTAAACTGGATTCAAAAATAGTACATATACTCCAGTGAAAGTGTAGCTATGAAAATATGCAAATGCTCTCTCATTGTGATGAAAGTAAGGGTGTTCAAATTCGAGTACTCTAATTTTCGGATAGTAGTTCGGCTGGCTCGTGTCCCCGACCCGGATTGGTGGAGTACTCGCTAATTGGGAATTTGGATGGTGCGGGTACTCGTAAAATCGGGTAATTGAGTACTCGAATATAAAAATATATATATTTTAAATATAAAAATATATTACTTGTTTAATATAAAATATAAAAATATGCACGTATTAGTTAAATATAAATATATATATATATATATCAAATATAAAAATATAAAAAACTAAGTTGTTTTATTATTTTAATATAAAAATTTGTATTTAATAAATATATATAAAAATTCTAATTTCAAATACATTCGGGTAGTCAGGTACCCGAAAATTTAAAATTTTGTGACCTGGGCCCAACCCCGAGGAATAGCGGACTGAGTATCCGACCCAAAAGTTGAAAAAAATTATAAAATTACTCAAATTTTTTTATCAGGTTGGCGGGTTAACGAGCTGAAAATTTTTGAACACCCATAAATGATAGGGTAAACAAATACTTTCTAAGTTTAACAATTTTAGGTGATGCAACTATTACTTCCTCTTTCGTGTCAAATGATGACGTCTCGGTTAAATTAAACAAAGTAGATTTCGTGTTAAAAAAATAACTATGGACATAACAATTTTAGGGATCAAAAGAGAGTTTATTTTCGTGAGCAAAGCAAATTTGAAAAGAAAGTTCATTTCACCTCAAGGTAATAACACAAAATTGTTTCTTCAAAATGTCATTACCGGAAATAGGCATATAAAAAAACAAAGATTTAATAAGGTTATCGCATTATGGGTGAGTAAAGATAAAATTATCATTGATGATAGGCATCATGTTGTGCGTGATATTTGCTTGTAATTCTCTTTGTTTTGACATTAATGAATTTTTTTAATTTTTATCATATTTTTTTAAAAGAGTTTTTACGTAAAATCTTGGTATTTGTTTTATTGTACGATTGTTATGCTTGTTGTTATCATATAATAAAACCCTTCTATTTAAAAAAATTAAATTGGTCTATTATAGAAAAAAAAGGTACCTAAACAAGTTATTGTAGGTTAAAAATGTGTCAAATAAACATTTTGACTAATGGAATCTGTCCTTGGCAGTTACAATATTCATAAAATTAAACTTAAATATTTTTAAATATAATTTTAAACCTTTTAATAATTGACACGTGGACTGCAAAGTTGGATTGTCACATTAATACTATACCAGTCAAAAAAAAATTTAGGGTAAACTATATAGAGGTCACTCAATTATTAATAAAGTTGCGATTGGTCACTCAATTATTAAAAGTTACAATTAGGCCATTCAATTAAAGTTTTAGTTACGATCGAATTACTCATCCATTAAAATACAAACATACATCTAACAAGATTTGGTATAATGACAGTTTTAGTCCTTAAAACTTATATATCCTATCAATTTAGTCCTCATTCAAAATAATTCAATTAATTTAACCCTTTATATTTAAAAATATATTAATTTAGTCAATTTTCTTTTTTCAAGTCGATTGCTCTTAGACCTGGCAAAATTGACCCGAAACTCGAGAATCCATCAGATTTACCTGAACCGGGACCCGAAATTGACCCGAACATGATGACCCGAAATTTGATCCGAAACCGAATCAAAATTGAACCGATTTTTAGTTGAACCGAAATGGACCCGAACCGAATAGACCCAAACCGAAGACAACCCGAAATAAATAAAAGATATTAATATAAATAAAGAAAGGTGAGATATGAACAGCTGCACAACACACCAAAAAGTAAAATATATTAGCTTTATAAAGCCATATGTAGGGTGTAAAAAACTGATCAACCTAAAAACTTGATTAAAACCGATCGATCGATCTCCTATTGACCTGAACTAAAATGACCCGAAGCATAATAGAACCGAACTAGAACCGAACAAAAACCGAACCGAACCCGAATCTGGACCGAATGATATCAGACTCGAAATAACCGAAACCGAAATGACCCGAACCGAACCCGAACCGATTGACCCGTTTGCCACCTCTATTTCCTCTTAACAGTTCATTATCATTCCTATTTGGGTACTCTCAATAACACGAGTTATACCAAACCTAGTATTTTCAATTAATCATAAACATGTATATTTTTCTATGATTATTATTATAAAATATAAAATTTCATTATAAATTAATTAATGATTTTAAGTGAATTATAATAGTGTTAACGATGATGTACAAGAGATTTGAGAGAAGAAAAATGACTAAGTTGATATATATTTTTTAAAATATAAAGTGTTAATTTATTGAATTATTTGAAATTAAGATAAATTGATAGAATATATAAGTTTTGAGGACTAAAATTGTTATTATATCAAACTTTGTTACATGTCCGTTTATATTTTAACAAAGTGACTCGATCATAACTAAAACTTTAATCAAGTGACCCAAATGTATCTTTTAATAAATGAGTGATACAATCGTAATTTTACTAATAATTGAGTGACCTCCAATGTAATTTACCCTAAATTCTATTAGTTAAATAGCTTATTTTATGCATTTTTAACGTATAAGAACATGTTTGAATACATTTTTCTACGAGATGTTAATTTAATTTTTTTTTTGGAAAAATAAATTACCTCTTAAGCGATTTGAAGTAGACAGAGCGATTTGAACTTATGTCTCTTAGAATGAACATCATCAAATTTTTTACTGGACACTTGTTGGGTTGAACCTCTTAATCTTATTAAACATAGTTATGATATAATAAAATATACAAATGATCGGATTCTTTGACGAAGGAGGAACCAAACCAATAATGCCACTCAACAACTCCTTATAAAGCAGACAAAGACACCAAAACCTAAAGGACAAAAGCAGGCTTAGAAAGAAGGCAAAAAGTTGTTAAATCTTTGCAACATCTTTTCATTATATTTTATAAGATTCCATCTTGACAAGGTGGGAAAGAATTTGATTTTCTTTTAGGGATAAAGAGAGATAGCAAATAACAATAAGGGTAGACTATATTAAATACCACTTAATTTTACCCTTTAAATCAAGTATACCACTGAACTATTAATTGTTATATAAATATCATTAAACTTTGTTTTTTCTTCAACCTAAGCACTCGACCGTTAAATTCAAAACGGCATCGTTTTGGCATAGTTGTTTTTATGCCTAAGATAGGCCAAAACGACACTATTTTGTTAGAAAAAAAATTAAGAAAACATGCATTTGGGGAGGATTGAAACAAGAACTTCTAAGATAAAAGATTTACACTAAACCACCAAGCCAACTTAAATACTTGATAAAATCTTAACAAACATAGTATGTAAATAATACTGCAGTTGAACTTAAAATTTAGTTGTTTTTTTAAAAAATTAAAATTTATAAATGTTCAAATCAGTCCTTAAAATTCCTAAATCATAAATCTCCAAATCCTCACTGCTGCCGCCGCTAGCCGCCGTTTCCGGCCCACCCTTTCGGTCGCCGGACCCAGCCGACCATTTTCCCCCACTCGTCATCGTTGAAAACCGGCGAACGTCGTGCCAATCGAACGATTATTTCACGTTTGACGTTCAATTTTCGATTGGCACACCGTTCACCAGTTTTCGACGACGGCGAGTTGGGGGAAATATCAGGCTGATTTTGGCGACCGAACGAGTGGGGTCGGAGACGGTGGCCAGCGGCGTAAACGGTGAGGATTTGGAGATTTATGATTTAGGGACTAATTTGAACGTTTTTGTAAATTTTGGGATTTTTTAAAAACAATTAAATTTTAAGTTCAATTGCAGTATTATTTACATATTGTTTTTATTAGAATCATATCAAGTATTTAAGTTGGCTTGGTGGTCTGGTGTATATCTTTCATCTTAGAGGTTCTTGGTTTAATCCTCCCCAAATGTAACGTTTTCTTATTTTTTTAACAAAACGGCGTCGTTTTGGCCTATTTAAGCATAAAAACAGCTATGCCACAAAGACGTCGTTTTAAATTTAACGGTCTGTTAGAATTTAACGGTCGAGTGATTGAATTAAAGAAAAAACAAAATTTAGTGGTACAATAGCATTAATTTATAGTTAAGTGGTATTTTAGATTCAAAAGATAAAGTTAAATAGCATTTGGTGTACTTTATCCTAACAATAATAATGATAGGGACAAAAGATACCCTAATGAAGAAGGCTCACAAAAACAATGAAACCTGTTGTCATTCACGTGAAAGATGCTTCGGGAGGAAAGCGTTTATGGGTTTCTTTTTCCAAGAAAGAAAAACAAAAAACTTGTTGAACAAGGAATCTTAAATTGTTCTTTGGATTCAATTTTGTAGTTTTTTTTTACAGCGAAAG
Organism: Hibiscus trionum; assembly: GCA_030270665.1. Lineage (NCBI taxonomy): Eukaryota > Viridiplantae > Streptophyta > Magnoliopsida > Malvales > Malvaceae > Hibiscus > Hibiscus trionum. The sequence continues at coordinate 8,555,954 of BSYR01000016.1, forward strand.
AGAAATGGGAAACAAATTTGCAGACACATTTAGTACCGTAAACGAGACGAGACAGATCGCGAGTTGCTTGAGTTTAACTCGGTCTAAATTCTATTTGAGCTCAAACTCAACTAGCGTTTTTGACAAGCAGAAACGAGCCACTTGATACCCAATTCGAAAAGCTCATGAGCTAATAAAAATATAATATATTATATTGCATTGGTTAATTAAGGTTTAATTTTGGGGTTAATTTAGGTCTTGGAGCCTGGTTTGAGATCTAAGGTTAGGTTAGGTTAGATTAGGTTAGCAATGATTGTTAGGTTTTGGGGAATAAGGGTTAGCAAATTAGGGTTTAGTTCGAACTTTTTCGAGCTCGAGCTCCAATTTTTGTTTTCGAGTTCGATTCGAGCTTGATAGCTTTGAGCTCACGAGCTCTCAAGTCAAGCTCAAGCATCAATCGAGCTTGATAATTTTAAGCTCACCAACTTTCGAATCGAGCCGAACTTAGCCTTGAGCATTTCGAGTTCGAGTCAAGCTTAACGATACTAGAACTCGACTCGTCTCGTTTACCCACTAGACACACCTACTACCATTGTCGTTTCTGCAAAACTTTCCATCTCTTGTTTTAACTGTGGCAGATGAAATACTGTTATTTGCCAACTTAACATGATATAGTGGACTTCTTAAAACTGTTCCCAAAATAGAAAAATAGTTCAACTAGTATAATCTTCATTATATATTTACAACTTATGATTTGGTTCATATAATCATGCACTAGAATTCCCTTTTTCTCATTTTCTCATACCACATTCCTATATATATAGGTAGTAAAGATGTTTGGCAAATTATATCTAATCTACATGTGTATGTATGAGCATTTACAGCATATAATGATGTGAGTTGGAGTTGGGGTAAAAGAATGATGGATAATTACTGCTAGCATGCACCCCTCTACTTCATTGCCATACCTGCATGTGTTTATTATGATTTTCTATATTTACCAAGACATCCACTTTTTAAACTCTCCAAATTATTGCTACCAAAACTATTATATTCACATGAGGAAAAAATTTACAACACTCAGTCCTACAAAGAAACTAAAAAGATTACATGTTTTACAACCTTTGTTACCAGCAACTGTTGGGTACATTGGTAAGGCACATTGCACTCCCAAAGAAAGGACACGAGTTTAAACATTGGAGATGACATTATTAGGAGGGACAACCTCACACCCTGAATATAGACCGTAAGACGGACATACATATCAAAAAAAAAATCCTTAAAAATAATAATAATTGACAAAGTGTTTTCATGAATATAATAATGCGACGGTGATTTAACACATACTTGTCCAGTTGTCTGTGAGGTAGATATTTTCTTGGATTCTCTCATTCTTTCACAATATTATTCCTTTTGCTAAAAGATGGCTTTCCTTCTGTACGTTTTTGGTGGTGTTTTACCATGCTGGTTTTGCTGCACGACTTTGTGCGTGTCTTCTATTGCTGCGTCTTGATTGTGCATCTTTGCTTCTTTTTTTCTTTTTTTTGTTCAGATTTGCCTTTGGTCTGTATTTACCTTGTGATTTGATTGCTGGCTGTCCAATTTATTTTGTTAAAACCATTCCATCAAACTAAGACATGCACAAGAGACAAGATTTAACGTGGTTCAGCATAATCTATTTTCACAAACGAGAGAAACGAACAATCTACTATCGACGTAGAGAACAATGTACAAATCTCATGACCTGATGGAACCAAAACACTCTTCCTAACATCCCTACAATACTCATGACTCGTTTACCCGGTTCCCTTTTTCCTTTTATTTTTTACCTTTTAAATATTGGTAAAGACGTGGAATAAATTGTACACAAGGTGAACTTTGAAGTTTAAACTGTGAAGCCTAAGAAGCTTAAGGACTATTGGTGTAATTTCACTATTTTGGCGAACATGTTAGTCGACATATAAATGAACATGTTCACGAACGTATAAACAAATGAACACAAACACTTAAAAAAATAAACAAACGAACATGATACTAAAAATTTAAACGAACACGAACAAAAACTTGTCCGTTCAAGTTCGGTTCAATTAAACACTTATAACAAACTATATATTAAAAGCTGAAGGGTTTGTTTATTTAATAATAGGGGAAAAAGTTAAAAGGGTAAAGTTCATATATGATCGCTAAACTATGTCTTAATGTTTATTTTGATCACTAAATTTTCAACTATTATAAAATAGTCACTAAACTATCAATTTTGTTATAAAATGGTAATTGAGCCCTAACTGCCGTTAAGTGGGATGACATGACAGTTTGGGTAAAATTATTTAATAGCACAATTAGTCCTTCATATTTATACATTTGATTAATTTGGTCCTAATTCAAAAAAATTAATAAATTTAGGCTCATTAGTTACAAATTCTATCAAGTTAGTCATATTTTTATTATAAATACTTAAATATTAATATTAATACTTTTATTTTTATTTAATATTTAATTTAAATTTAAATATTTAATAATTTTTATTTTGAATATTTAGTATTTTTATTTTTAATATTTGTATTTAAATAAAAATTAAATATTAAATTAGTTATAATAAAATAAGACTAAATTGATAGAATTTGTAAATAATGAGCCTAAATTTATTTATTTTTTCAGGACGAAATTAATTAAATGTATAAATATGAAGAACTAATTGTACTATTAAATAATTTTACTCAAGATGTCACGTCACCCCACTTAACGGCGGTGACGACTCAATGATCATTTTATAACAAATTGATAGTTTAATAATCATTTTATAACGATTGAAAGCTTGATGATCAAAATGAACATTGAGGCATAGTTTAGTTGCTATTTGCAAACTTTACCCAAGTTAAAACCGAGAGAGTTAACCAGCATAAAAAAAATGTGAGTCAGCTCGGAGAAACGAATGAGTGATAGATAGGATATGCGAGGACCCGAAAGTGACTTTATAACCCAAAAACCGCAAACAGAATCTCCGCCTTCTTAATTTCCTTTCCCATTTTCTCACCCAAGAAACCCAAATATATTTTCTCTCTCCCCAAACAACAAACACTTCTCTCTCACTCTTCAGAATTCAGATACATAATATATTATTTATAAATTAATTAATTAATTAAGAAATCCCTCTCTCTATATAATATATTCGTTCTTTGATCTCGCCACTTCCGTTCTCATTTCACCTCCTTTTCTCTCTCGGCTTCAACAGATAACCAAAGGGCACGAAAAGAAAAGAAACCATAGGAAGGAAGGAAGGGAGGAGGAAAATTTGGGAGGAAACAACCGAGGATAGAAAATGGGTTCGGTTCCACCTGAACTGAGCTTGGATTTTAGACCCACTTTTGTACCGAAAACGATCACTAGTTTCCTCAAGGAGGTTTCACTAATCGGAAACGTTCCTGAAAAGGTTTCCAAACTCGATGCTTTTGTTAAACGATTGGAAGAAGAAATGAGAAAGATCGATGCTTTTAAACGTGAACTTCCTCTTTGCATGCTCCTTCTGAACGATGGTTCGTTTCTTCAATCATTTAAATCACACCCTTTTCCCTTTATTAATGGATTCTCTTTTGATTTTCCGGTTTGGGAAAAAACCCAGTTCTCGATTCAGAGTTTGAATGGGAAAACGTTTGGCTTTAGCTTTGTTTTGGGATTTTTTTATCGTTTTGGTTAAATTCTATAGACTCTGTAACTTGGGTTTTGGTTTTTTTGAGATTGCAATCAATGTGTTGAATGCAGTTTTGATTTTCTGTTTGATTGCAGCCATTGTAGCTTTGAAAGAGGAGTCGGTGCAATGTATGTCGAGAAATGTTGAGCCAGTTTTAGAAGAATTTATTCCATTGAAGAACAAGAAGGAAACTAATCAAAGTGAAGAAGATGGTGCCTTAATCACCAAAAGAAAGGAAAAAGAATCTAACAACAACAACTGCAATAGTAATGACAAGAAAAATTGGATGAGTTCTGTTCAGCTTTGGAACACTGATGATGATGATTATGGTTCCATTAATAGAAAACCAGATACTAAGGTACTTCAAAGTAAAAGAAGAAGAAGATGAAACCACATTTAAGCTTAACAAGTGTAGTTTATAATGAAATCAAATTACTAAAGATTGAATATTGTTTATTGGTTTGAAGCAGAGAAACATTGGAGATTCATCTCAAGGATGTAAAAACATGGGTGGAGCGACAGCGTTTATGCCATTCAAGCCAAATTTGGGCTTTGCAGTGAGGAAAGAAAAGAAAGAGGAGATAGCACTAACTCTTTTGACTCCTGGAATCAAGAATCTGAAAGATGAATCATGTTCTACAGGATCAAGGACAAGTTGTAGCAGAGCAGTTTCTTCTTCCGCTCCCAATGCTCGGTCAAATTTTCGGTCTGTACCGCAGCCGTTGTCCCAACACCAGCAGCAACAAAGTGCTAGGAAGGAAAGGAGATGCTGGTCACCTGAGTTACATCGCCGGTTTGTCAATGCCTTGCAGCAATTAGGAGGCTCTCAGGGTGAGTAAAATGATGTCCAATTGGTATTGTACTTAGATAGCTGCTGTTCTTAGAGCTTCTTTGCTTGCTGAGTTGATTGTTTATAGTCATCTTAGATAAGGTTTAAGAAGTTTGGTCAGTGGGAGGATTGGATTTGCCAGAAACAGCACCTGTTTGCACCGATTTTCTGTTCCTTTATCACTCGATCTGATTTTGCTTTAGAGATGGAAAGAATAGATTACTAAGAGATATATATATGTATAAATTAATGTATAATTCATTTGGTTCGAGACCATGGAGGATAAAAGATAGTTACAGAACTAGTGATTCTGCATTATTAATCTTTGTGTTGAGATCATTGGATTGCAGTGTTCTCTTTTCATGGCAATTCATTTTTTTTTATTCTTTTACTACAAAGTTTCTGAATAAAAATGATTGAATCTTTTGCAGTGGCCACTCCAAAGCAGATTAGGGAACTTATGCAAGTAGATGGCTTGACCAATGATGAAGTTAAGAGTCATTTGCAGGTTGGTTCTTAGATTCATTTCTTCGTAGGTAGTTTGATCAGAGAAAGAAAGGAGAAATGTTAAGTGTCTTAATATTTTCCAGATATTAATAGTTATACGAAGGTTTTTCATGGATTGAATATTTGATGGGATAATTTTCCTGTGACTTTCCAGAAATACCGACTTCACACAAGAAGATTTCCGGCTTCCACAACCAGCTCCGCAAATCAATCAGTCGTTGTTTTGGGGAGTGGTCTGTGGATGTCTCAAGATCAGTATGGAGAGTCCTCTAAGGGAAGCAGTTCCCAGTCTGGTTCTCCTCAAGGACCTCTCCAGCTAGCCACAAACACAGGAGGGAACTCCACTCCAGGACGTGACAGCATGGAAGAAGATGAAGATGCAAAATCCGAAAGTTATAGCTGGAGAGGCCATATTCACAAACCTGGGAAAGATGATGTATAGAGAGTTTATCTATCCAGCATGAATTTTGCAGATATATAAAGTATACATGGGAGGAGTTTGCCATCATAAAAGTTACAATATACTATTACTATATTATACATAAAAGGAGAAGGATCTTGAGAAATGAGAGGCTCTGAAAATTTTGCAGGAATGGTTTTCCTTCGATCTTGAATCGAGTTATTTTTTTATTTCTTCCGGAACCAGGACAAGAATTCCAATTATATATTATTCATGCTCTCGCCGTTGGAAGAAGCAAGAGCACTGCACCATTCTCATATAACTCTTTAGCTTCTACATGCCTTGCCTTTTACATTGAACCTCTGTTTGCTATATACACCTAGGAGAAGCCAAAACTAGAAGAATTACATTGGTGACTATCATGCAATAGATTTTGTTTACTTCTTTAATCATTTTTGTATTATGTCATATATGATAGTTTAGTTGTTTTTTAATGTTGAGTTTAAAATTAGCAGTGTGGATTATGATGGTATTTTTGCAATTATTGAGACCTATAAGCTGATTATGATACTAAATTAACAATGAGGAGGGTAGGCATATAAACATTTATTAATTGTCAAGGTTTCAAAGCCTAGGATTTTGATGGATGACAATGTTTAGGTTACACAAGAAGACAGCACAAGATCCCTAACTTGTCTCGGAAACAAGATTTTAGGGTTCTGTTTCTGTTTCCCTTATCTGTCTCTTGGTTATGTACAAATTTTATTCTTAAATCCACTTTTCTTCTCTTGTACATTTAAAAACCATGTCTCTCCCTTTCTTTTTACCTGCCACGGTGACTTGCGTACAAAGTTTGCCAATCTGGGACGGAATCAGAATCTGTGGTTGAAGATAAAACATAAATGTTGAAAAATAAGAGAGACAAATTTATAATTAATCATTTTTTTTCAAAAGAAATATACAAAACAAAGGTATTAAAATTCTCGTGCGTGGGGCAGAAGCCCTTCCATGACCCACATGGGTTTGTCCCCGTTACTAATGTAGTGATTTTTTTTGAACAATTTTTATTTAAGGTGAGGCCGAGAGAAAATTTACTCCTAATGAGTATTAAACTCACAACTCAGGAAAGAAGAAATTGTGCCAATTAAGAGCTTTTAACCACATGCTCTAGAGATTGTTGACTTAACACAAAAATTTTAAATTATGTCTGTGTAGGGAAGATTAATACATAAAAAAAACCATGTAGATGAGTGAATTGATGAGCCTATCAACTTATGCATGCATAGTTTGATGAGCACGTGGTCTCCATAAAAGCTCTTAATTAGTCAAATGGATATATTTTTGCTTTAAAATTAACCAGAACGCCAGTCATATCCCACTAAAAAAACACAATCACTCGTAATGTTTATGTAGAGGACGATGACAAAAGAGTAAAAATTCACAATGAGAATCTTCTACACAATATATAATTAAATGGACCCCCACAATGAGAGCTCCACTTTCATACTTTGCACTAATATATAATTATTGTACGAGTAAAATTGATGAATAAGATTAAATGTTCTTATTTTTTCACACACACGATCCAAAAGACATGTAAAACTTAAAGAGTTTTACATTGTGTAAGTTGATCTATAGGTTAGGATCAACTTACACTGTGTAAAACTCAATTACTTTTACACAATTTTTGGACCGTTGGATGATGGTAACAGATTATTTCCTTATCTTTTTTTCCCAAGTGATAATCTTCACATTTTTTACTGTTAATCTCATCCATCTATTTCCCTTATCCAATGGTCCTAGATTAGTGTAAAACTAAATGAGTTTTACACCATGTAATTTATATATATATGGGATGGGATCAAGTTACATGGTATAAAACTCATTTAGTTTTACACTAATTTAGAACCATTGGATGAGTGAAATGGATGGATGAGATTAACAGTAAAAAATGTTAAGATTATCACTTGGGAAAAAAAGATAAGGAAATAATCTAAGCCATTAATTATCATCATCCAACGGTCCAAAAACTGTGTAAAAGTAATTGAATTTTACACTGTGTAAGTTGATCCTAACCATATATATATATATATATATATATGAGTTAGGATCAACTTACACAATGTAAAACTCTTTAAGTTTTACACGTTTTCTGGATCGTTGGATGGGGAGAATGGATGACTCAGATTAACTCCTTGCTCTCTTTTTTTCTAAGTGATAATCTTTACATATTTACGTTAATCTTATCCATTCGTTCCACTCATCTAACGGTCCAAAAAACGTGTAAAACTTAAAGAGTTTTACTGTGTAAACGGATCATATCTATATATATATATATGAGGCTTATGAATTCAAAATATGTAATAAAGAGAGAAGAGAAGAGACAATGGATTGAATACATACAACACAAGACTAGCCAAGGTCTCGCATGGGAAAGCTTAAAAAATATGTATGGCATGCATTTTGATTTGGTCCCACTACTAATGGAAACTATTCATATCAAAGACCAGCCATAGTCCATAGACTATGATCCTTAACAAAGCAACATGATGAAAGTCTTAACTGGAAAGACAAAAGTATTTGGTGACAAAAGCAAACCCCAACAACACAATATTCCTTTATATTCTAACCACCTAAGTAATCTCAATGTCTTTTTTTTTACTGGGTTCTAATCATCATTAGGATTATTCACCTTGTCCAAGCCTATGGAAACAACATTGAGTTCAATTATCAATGCAATCTAAAGTAAAATGTATAAAATGAATCATTGTTTTTACAAAATGCCACCGTTAGAGAATAACGGAAAGGTTGTAGTAGGGATGGAGCCAAGATTGACCATTAGGAGGGGACAAAGTATTGAAAATTTAAAAATATAAGGTCTTAATAAGTATTTGAACTCAAAATTCGAAGGACAATGTATAATTTTTCTAACATTTCAACTCATAGGGACCTTAATTGCTATTAAACCAAAAAAATTGAAGATACAAACTCATCTTTCTTTAATTAAACCCCTACTTAATTAAATATTTAATAAGCTCTTATATATACTTTTAATTTACATATTTATTTTTATTGGGATTAAATTGTTATTAAGCTAAAATTTATTAAATATCTGAAATTTATAACAAGGGGTTAGGCCCCTTCGGGCCCTAAGGGAGTCTCGTCGGGTTTAAAAAGATTTAGGTTAGAGTTTAAGGTCTTAGTGTTAGATATTTACATTTTAAATTTTATAATTTAAATAGAGAGGATTGTGCAATTTTTTATGCATATTATGCATAAAAAATATAATCTTATTTTTAATCTTAAAGTTGTCGTTTTTTAATAATCTTAAGATGATTACAATGTAGTATATGTTTATAATTTTTAACACTTTGATATGGTACACACACTTGCATAAAAAACTGCTCAAACCCGAGTCTCTTAAGATGATTACTATCATCTTTTCTATTAGGATCACATGCTGGGTTCAAGTCCAAAAATAGTTTTTTTGAACAACAACAACTGGATTTTATTAATAAACACAGGGAAAGGAATCAGAAATACAACGAACATAAACATAGAGTGAAAATGGAGGAAATAGTCACCAAAAAGCTCATACATAAAACAAACTATTAAATTCAAAGATACGAAGAAAAAAGAAAACTACCCTTGAAAATGACGTCCAACATTAAAAGAACCGAGTAACATTCATAAAAACTTTGTCTCTGTCGAACGAGAAATTTTACGAAGTGATAAAGGAGTGGTGAGTGAACCAAACTATCTGGCATGCTACTTCGCTACACAATTCAGATTATATCAACAAACAACCTTTTACCAAAGAGGGGATCTTACTATACGTTACCACCGACAAACTAATCAGAAAACAAAAGTTATGTGGGTCTTTGTGCGAGCACCAAAACGACCGTAAAGGTATGCGAAAAAAACGTACCAAAAGCCATAAGGAATGTACCACAAGAACAGAAAAAAACGTCTCACAAGAGCAGAAAAAAAGCTTGTCACAAGAACAAAGATTCTTATTCAAAATTGAAAAAACTCAAGAAAAAAAAGAAAGCAAAGGGCATAGTATGAAAAAAATAAGAGAAATAATAAACACCAACGATTGTCAACCAACATTAAAAGAAAAAGAGCAGTACGACACAAAAATATTAAGAGAAATTTAGGTTAGGAATCTAGAGAAAACCTCAAGTTCATAAACAAATTTAAAATTAGAAATTTGAATCAAAATAGTGACACCTACAAAAAATGACTACATTAACCATATTTATTTTATTTGAAAATGGAACAATTATTTTCTATACAAATAATATAAGGAATAATTGAAAGGGTTGTGCAGAAATTTGAAAATCAAACCTTTTGGGAATATTTTTGTATAATCAAAATTTTGGGAAGGCTATCAAAATATTTAGGGTTCTAATCGAAATTTTGAAATTTTTTCAGATTTAATGAGAATATTTTAAAAAAAAATTGAGAGACTTAACGAAAATTATTAACGATTTTAAGGGACATTATTAAAAATATTATAAAATAAGAGTTCATGAGAGTTTTTAACAAATTTGAGGGGTCTAATTAATTAATTTTTAAAATTTGAAGTGTAATGCTAATTTTTCCAGACATGTTAAAAATAAGAGTAGTCCCCTTAGCAGTTCTATTTTGACCAAAAATTATGAATTTTGTCAATTAAGTCCTTTAATTATTTAAATGGTATCAATCAGACTACTTATTGTTAAAAAGTAACGAAATTTGACGTGATTGTTAAGTAGTAAATTTGTATAATTTCACATGTAATTATCCATGAAAGGTCGAACCCAGAAACAAAAATGTTTAACACACTTGACCACTAAACACAGCTCTATTTTCGATTAAAAGTTAACATGTTTTTATTTATAACCTATTTTTGTGTGAAAAACTAAAGGTTAAAAAATGATAACAAGGGATTTGAATCAAGGTGAGTTATAAGGTAACAACTAACGAGACACCAAATCACTAAACTAAACCTATTCCTTTTTTATTAGAATCGTATAACTTGTTAAAAATCTCTCTAATTCTAAATAGAGGAAAAAGAGTGCATACGGCCGTAGTTACAGAAGCACAAAGGCCACATCAAACAACCATGAAACAACAGTCAAAAGTCATAACCACACCTAGGGGTGAGCGTTCGATCGAGTCGAGTCAAAAAATTTCGAGTTATTCGAGTTAACGAGTCATATTTTACAACTCAAACTTTATTTGAAATTTTTTCGATTCGAGTCGAGTTTAAGAAATTCGAGTCGAGTCGAGTCGAGTTTTCGAGTTCCCATAAAAATTTAACTGTAATTATTTATCATGTTATAGTAGGGTTTGATTCCAATTTAAACTCATTTCTCTAATCATATAAGATATGCACATATATATTTTTTCACATGTGACAATATTTCTTCATATTTTTATATATCAGTATGTATATATAATAAAAAATAGAGGGATTCGTCTCAAACTTAAAAATAAATCCACTAATTATTAAAAATTTCGAGTTATTCGAGTTATTCGAATTTCCATTTTACAACTCAAATTTTATTTGAATTTTTTTCGAGTTATTCGAGTTTATGAAATTTCGAGTCGAGTCAAGACGAGTCGAGTCGAGTTATTCGGTTTTTTCGAGTCGAGTCGAGTTTTGCTCACCCCTAACCACACCTACACACACAAGCACAGATGGAACTCAGGAGAGCAAGAGCGCCTCAACCAGCAATCGCTTCTTTGTGCACCAACGCAGCAAGCTCAGCTGGAACAAAATCAAATTCCATTTTACCAATCGAACCACCACGACATAACGCAGCAAGCCTATCCGCCACAAAGTTCTGATCACGAGATATAAGCTTGACGCGCACAGTCCATTGACGGGCCAACAACATATGTATTGCCTCCATCAAAGAGCAGCCAGCAAGGGCATCAGACTGGCATTCAAGGATCCGAGGGACCTCAGAATTGTCTGTCTCCATTTGTTTATGTCGGTAACCACATCTCCAAGCAGCTTCAAGTATTTTATATAACTTAAAATGTAGTTTATGCAAGATATTAAACTATATAGTTTAAATTTATATGTAATACATTATTAATATATTTAATAAAATTTATTATTTTATAACTATGAAATTATTAATAAATTTATTGATAATTATTATTATTTTAAATATTATATCAATATTAAATACATAGTATAATATTACTAAAAATAATAATATTATAATAATATTAAAAATATATATTGTTACTTTAAATATTATATTATGTATTTAATAGTAGGGTAAACTGCACAAGTGACCACATAACTATGAGGTTGTTCCTATTTTGACCATCCAACTAAAAAACTCGTCAATTAGACCACCGAATTTTTAAAGTACTTCTATTTTGACCACCAACCGTTGAAATCTAACAGAAAATGTGACATCGTTGTTAATAAAAAATTATATAATTACACATTTGGTACATATTATTTACTTATTATAGGTATTTGGTCCTAATTTATGCAAGATATTAAACTATGATCTATAGGGTAAACCACTCTAACTTTACGCTAGGCCAAGCTTTTTCAATTGCCTTAGATTTGCTAACTTGTTTTATTTAATGGTCAGTGTAGTGATACATATATACTTTTATAAAATCACAAATATCCCACACTTCTTCTTTTTGAAAGGAAAATACGGGCCTCATTAAAAACCCCTTCCTAATGAAGAGGAAAAAAAGTACCCCACTACTTTTATATTAAACGAAAACCAGATACAAGGTCATCTGTAGTACCAGCAATTACAAATAGCATTCTCTTTACAGCAGTTTGGACCAAAGCAAAATTAAAATTCACTAACACCTTTAATAACTACCAGATACAAAAGCTCAACACCCGATGCATGCCTTAGCAAGTTGGTCGGCTTTTTCATTAGCGGCCCGGCTCACCCATCTTACCACGACTCCTCTAGCTTGGATTATCCGCAACACCTCCTGCACCATAGGCAGCAGAACCGAAGGAGGCTCTTCAGACCCATGAAGCCAATCAACCAGTTTCTTACAGTCGGTTTCCGCGATTAACCTGAATTTACCAGCCCATTCCGATGATAAGAATATTTTCAGACCAGTAGCAAGAACCACCAATTCCACCTCAGTTGAAGGACCATTCCCGCAGCTCTCTGAAAACTGAAAAAGAGAGTTGCCAGTATCATCTCTGAGTAGACCACCAATGCCACTTTTCCCAGAATAGTTAGCTATAGCCCCATCGACATTCAACTTCAAAAAGCCAAGGGGAGGAGGAACCCAGATACTACCCCGCATTTTCTTCTTCTTTTGTTTCGTCGTGGCCACAGCCAATCTAGGGTCTGCGATCAAACTATCTAAATGTACTGAGCATTTTGGGAACTTCGCCTTAAACCAGAAAGCGAATCTTACTTTGATCAGATGCAGCACTTGTACCCAATCTACACAAGTTCCCTTGAAAATCCTGTCATTTCTGTGCAACCAGATTGTCCAAATGATAGTGAAAGGTATGAGGGAGAACCAAACCTTGTCTCTCGGTGCAGCAAGGTCGTGCCAAACTTCAAGGAATTGCTTCGGGTCCTCTGGAAAAACTGTAGGAGTACCTATTAAACAACAGAAATGCATCCAAATTTCCCAAACTCCCTTGCACAAAAAGAACAAATGCGACACTGACTCTACACGGAAATTGCATAATGGACACAGCAAGTCTTCCTCTACCGTGACTCCCCTCTTAGATAATTCAAGTTTAACCGGAACACGTCCTCATAATACCATCCATAAGAAAACTTCCTGTAACCCCCTAGACCCGCCTATGCGTTATGACGGATCCTAGGAAGCCACATTAGGGTCACAGGAGCGACCCACGGTAAAAATACACATAAAACGTTTTCTTTGAAAAACACATATTAAATTATAACGGTAACTTTAGTTGAAAATACTCTTTCATGAAAGCATTTAAACATATAACAGGATTTCAGAAAACATTTTACAGACGCTATCATGAAACAATAATGATATGCATGCCCACTAACTATGTCGGTACCGTACTCCAAAAGCAACGCCGAGAGAACTCCGAACACTGATGTCAAACGTTATACCATGATATATTCCTTGAACCTGCGATGATAAAAACAACGTGAGCTTGGAAAAGCTCAGTAATACAAAACTACCAAGAGATGCTATAAGCTCATGCAGATATATGGTAGGCATAACATTTTCATGATGCTTTACACAATATCGGTCTTCATTTCATTTTCGATATTTCAGGTAACGTTATACTTGAGGATAACGGTACTTGTTCTTTATTCATTCATCAAGAATTAGACGGTAATTATAGGCTATAAATGTACGGAGGTGGAATTAAAGAGTTCGGTTCCTAGTGTGTTTCAACAGTGCAACATTAATGCATGAAATGTAACAATGCAGTAAACCTTTTTATATCATATACATTTGTTTCAAGTAGCAGTAAAGTACATTTTCAATTCTTTATTTACCCTCCAACCATACTTCAGTATTTAATTTTCCCCAGTGCGGTATCAGGTGCAGGCATTAACCCGATCCCATAGGGCATGTGTGCCATCCTAAGGGATTACCTTAGGAACGGTACGATACGGTATGGTAGGTATTACCCTAGCCGAAGCATAGGAACCTGTAACGGTAACGGTGAGGAATTACCCTAGCCGAAGCATAGGAACCTGTAACGGTAACGGTGAGGAATTACCCTAGCCGAAGCATAGGAACCTGTAACGGTAAAAGAATTACCAGCTGGATCAGAGCTGAACCTACGGTCACTTCATATTCTATCCCAAGTACCCCAGTAACAATTAATGTAACGGTTTGGTTAATCAATAGCTATATTTTTAGTAATATATCATCCATATAGCATGTTGGTCATATCATGTGCATATGCATATATCAGAAATATAGTACGGTCATGTTTAATTATAAATATGTCATGTTCATGTGAGTTCAAGTATTCTATCATGTGCACATAATCGGTATTATAACATGTAACTCAGTATGCAAAAACAGTTGTGTAGAACACATGGAACACACTAGGTGGAATAATTTATTTCCTTGGAGATACTTGACATTTACGGAAGATATCATATTAACTTTTGACAGTTGTACGGATCTTTGAAACAAGGCCCCTATTAAAAGAGGGGTTTGTACTAACGGTTCAAATCAGATAGTCAGGAGATGATACATCAAGATCTTGGGAGTTTAGGCATATTATGATTGATTTAGCCATTTAAGCCTACCAGAGGCATTATGGTCATTTTATCATACATGGGCAAATTTTGGTAATTTATACCAATAGGGCGTAAATAGTGGCTCGGTAATTCTGTTTGCTCATCAGATTTCCAACCAAGCATTCAGAGATTTCTATGTCAAGATCTTTCACGGTATCAGATACATTCAGGCTATTTTGATTACTTGGGCCAACGAGGGCATTTTGGTCATTTAACTATCATGGATGATTTACAATTTAGAATAACGATGAAATGACGATTTGCAATATTTAAGATTCCCAGAAGTTTATCGAGTATCCAAAACCATTCGAATTAACATATTCCAACCTTGCAGTACTAACCAACTCTTCTGATGCATCTAACTGTATCGTATATCTGAACGGTTACTTTCATATCTCATCACAGGACTTGCCACGGAGTAGTCGAACTAATACACTGTGCGGGAAGCTTCCAACCTTACATTTATGTCAGGAGTGATTGACATACGTAAGTCATGCTTCAACCCTATGGGCATTTCAGTCATTTAAGTACTCGTGGGTGTATCATCTATTTAAGAAATTTCGGTACCTCCAACCACTTCATTCCTTTCAGAACTCAAGGATTTATCCATCCTTCCAGTTAATTTGCAAACCTCGATATCCGAGGATACTTCAACTCTTTTTAGTCAATATCAACCTTCCGATCATTTTAACCATAACGGTATTTTCAATACTTTTAGTCATTTCGATCTATTCTGTATTTTGAGCCACTCGCTTAATTCAGGGGTATGTATAGATTCCCCTAAATCTATAGTCGAATTTGGAGATTTATTGTCTTATTAATTACTTAATGAACTTCAGATACTTCAGATTTATTAGCTTCCTCGTACGAGCATTTCGGTCTTATCTAGAATATCATACACATTTCCATATTCGGTTTGACTTGAGCAGAATTAACAGTGCTTATCATCATTTTTATGCATGTATTAACACATACCAACATGCTCATAAAGCATACAAGAGGTAGTAGAGTATTACCTTTATTACTTGCTATATCGGTCAACCATGATACTCCATTCGATCACTCTCGAACCCGAATGTGACGTCCTCATCAACCCGAATACAAGGAACTTTGAATACCTTCAATCGTACAAATTCCAATTTCAGTCCTTATTCATATTGCTCATAATTGATTATTAAAATACATAAGCAGACTCGAGTTCAAGGTCCAATTCGGAGGCTTTCGGGTTGGAATTTTACGAAACGGGCTTCAAAATCAGACTCAGGACGTCGAAAAACATAAAATAGGACTTTTCTGGAAAAGTTGACTTTTTGGTCAAAGTCAACGGTCAAAGTCAAAGTCAACGGTCAACGCTGACGTCAGCGGTCAAAGTCAACGCTGACGTCATGCTGACATCATACTGACGTCACTGTTGACTGGGTCGGGTCAACGGGTCGTGTCGGGTAGGTCAACGGGTCGGGTTGGGTCGGTCAGCGGGTCGGGTCGGGTCGGTCAACGGGTCGGGTCGGGTCGGTCAACGGGTCGGGTCAGCGGGTCGGGTCGGATCAGTCAACGGGTCGGGTCAGCGGGTCGGGTCGGATCGGTCGGTCGGTCGGGTCGACTGAGGCTGACCGGTTCAACCGGTTTAGACCGGTTCGGTTTACTCAGACCGGCTCTCACCTTAATATCACCGGACGATCACCGAACGGTCGCCGGAATTTCGCCGGAAAACTCCGTTCACGCTGATTCTGCGGTAAAAACGAAGATTTCGAGTTTATAAACACATCCAAACTGAGTATGTAACAAATTAACCTAAAAATATACTCGAACTTACCCCGAGATTATAAATCTCGCCGGAAAACGGCGTAACACCGACGAGGGCCTTCCCGACGTCGGTTGAGCTCGAAACCTTAGGGGTTTTGTTCCCCGTCGCGTCAGGAGTCCAGATCTGGTGCCCTTTTCCCAAACGGCCGGCAGCCGCGACCGGAAATCGCAATAAACGGAGACGGTTAAGATTTCGTGCAGCCGTTTCAAACGGCGATTGCCGACGATGGACGGCTCAACGGCGCGCGTGGAAGGCTGAAGCTAGGTCGGGTCGGCGCGGCGCTTCTGCTGGTGCCGGTGGTGTTGGTCACGGCGGCGCGGTGAAGGAGTTCGACGGTGGCCGGTTTGGTTGGTTTTGAGAGAAAAATATGAAAGCTTAAAAATTTTTGGGGAGGGGTTCTGCAGAATGATGAGAAATAATTGGGGGGAAATAATTGGGGGATAATGGGAGTATGTAGGATATTTTATTTTTATAATATTTTTTTTTTAGTGTTACACTTCCACCTTGGGAGGAGCTAGCCCAAGCCAAACAGCACCATTCCACAGTGGGTTACATTGAAGGGATTTATCAATCAAAGACCGAAGAGAACGTACTGAAAAAGCGCCATCACACGAACCCATCCATCTCACCCAATCGTGTTCCAAATTAGATGATCTGAAATTGTTCAAAGCTGACAAGAGAGAGTTCCATTGAGTACATTCCCAATCCAGCAGGGGTCTCCGAAGGGGGATTTTCCATATCCACTTTTCGCCTATTTTAGTGCCATAATCTGCTATTCTTGCACCTTTGTTAAGAGCCAGTGCAAAAATACGTGGGAATTCTTCTTTGAGGCACCTAGGACCGAGCCAAATGTCCGTCCAAAACATAATATTCATCCCATTCCCCACCTGTAGAGTGATGTTCGATTGGAAAATGTTTCCCATAGTATCATCTTTGTCGAAATTTTTCATTACCCCATTCCAAATCCATGAGACATGTTTGCTGTGAGCAAGATGAGGGAGTAACCCAGAGGGATTACCTGGAGTCAAAACTGAAATTATCTTCCGCCAGAGAGAATCTGCCTCATTACCAAATCGCCAAACCCATTTATTGAGAAGGGCGCGGTTCATCAGTTCAAGATTGGCAATACCAACGCCACCAAAATGTTTAGGATGGCATACCCTATCCCAACTGATCCAGTGAATTCTGGACTTGTTATCAGTTTTTCCCCATAAAAAAGATGCCATCAAACTATTAAGCCGATTCATAACCACCTTTGGCATCTTAAAAAGTGAGAGGAAATAGACCGGGAGGCTTGATAAAATAGATTTAATCAATGTTAAACGACCTCCAATTGAAAGGAATTTCGGTTTCTATCCCTCGAGTCTATTGGTGAATTTTTTAATCACCGGTTCCCAAATTGCTGGCGAATTTCTGCGTGCACCGAGAGGGTGGCCGAGATAAACTGTTGGAAACGTGCCCACCGAGCATCCAACCGCATCCGCCCAAGTGTGTATAGAATTTTCGGGTACATTAATGCCATGGATCTTACTCTTTTTAATGTTCAGCTTTAGGCCTGAGGCTAGTTCAAATACCCTTAAAATTCGTTTCACATTCTTCACTTGGTTCACATCCCCTCCACAAAAAATCAGAAGGTCATCGGCGAACTAAAGGTGTGTAATATCCAAGGACATGTTCCGACGCCCCACTTTGAAACCCGAAAAAAGACCCAGCTGGGCTGCTTTTTTTAGCATCTGATTAAGGGCATCGCCCACTATATTAAACAAGAGTGGAGAGAGCGAACAACCTTGTCAAAGACCTCTGGAAATTGAAAATATCGGAGTAGGGGATCCATTAACTAGTACAGATATTGAAGCCGACGAAATGCATTGTCGAATCCAATTGCACCATAAGTCCCCAAAACCAAGTTCCTCTAGAACTTTTAGTAGGAAATCCCAGCTTACCGTGTCGTAAGCTTTTTGGAAATCTATTTTAAAAGCAACACCGCTTGAACCACCCTTCGTCACATGATTTAAAGCCTAAATAGCAATCAAAGAACAGTCTAGGATTTATCTTCCGGGAATAAAGGCGAATTGCGTTTCACCTACTACATGGTCCATGACTTCTCGCAATCTTCTCGCTAGTACCTTAGAGAGGATTTTATAAATACCCCCGACCAAGCTGATTGGTTTAAAGTCTTCCAGAGATAGCGGATTTTTCACTTTCGGGATCAAGGTTATGAAGGAGTGGTTAATACCACATTCCAAATCTTTGCCGTTGGAAAAGTCTTCAAAGAACTTGAGGATATCTTCCTTCAAGAAACTCCAGTACTTCTTAAAAAAATTCAGATTAAAACCATCCGGACCCGGAGCCCGGTTACCATCCGCTGCCGACAATGCTAACCAAATCTCTTCTTCTGTGAAGGCTCTCTGTAAATTTTCTGATTGAGTATCACTAAGTTTATTGAAATCCAACTTAATCTTATCCACCTCTAGAGCATTACGCTGGTTGTAAGTTTGATTGAAATGCTCGTGTACTGACCTTTTGATGCTATCCGGATCCGAAACATTCTCACCCCTGATTAGCAAACATTTTATCAGATTAGCGTTGCGCCTACCCGAAGCTGCAAGGTGAAAAAACTTTGTATTTCTGTCCCCTTCAACTGCCCATCGGATTCTAGATTTTTGGTGCCACTCGCTTTCTTCTTTCTCGTAAAGAGACCACAATTCACACTTCTTCATACATATAATTTTCAGCAACTCTGACGTGTCTTGAGCACATGGTAATTTACTCTCCAGATTGGTTATTTCCTTCTCCAAAGCTTTGATGCTCCCACCCACTGCTTTAGCCGATTGCTTAGACCACTTTTTTATAGAAAATTTACAACCACTCAATACGCCCCCAATACTAGCTCCCGGATGTTTCTTCTTACTTCTTAGAATCGCCTTTCTAGTGATCCTTTTAAATTCTTCCTCTTCAAACCAATAATTAAAGCATCTAAACGGTTTCGGGCCCCAATTTGTCCTATTCGAATGAAGAAAGATAGGATTGTGGTCCGATAAAGACCGGTCTAGTAACTCCTGGTATAACCTTGGGAAGATCATCATGAAATCTGTCAACAGTAGGAACCGATCCAGTCTCACGGACGTGGGGGGATCTTTATTGTTACACCACGTATGCTTCCCCCCACAAGGGGAATGTTTGCGAGCCCAGCATCAAAAATGAAGGAATTGAACAGATCTATCGAAGACTGATTAATAGAGAAACCCAGCTTCTCCTCGGAATCAAGAATTAAATTAAAATCCCCCCTAGACACCAGAGGATTTGTCACTGTCAGATGAAAACCAGAATCTCTTCCAAGAAAGCAGACTTCTCTGCTTCAATAACAGGATCATAAACATTAAGCAAGCCACACTTTGTTGCGCTGTTCTTAATCGTGCGATCGCAATGAACCTGGGCAAAGGAAAAGCTTCTTCCATTTGAAAGAAATCCGAATTCCATAGGCATAGTAACCCACCTGCCGAACCTACCGCCGGAGAGGAAATAAACTCCACATTTTTATCATTCCAAATTTTTTTTAATTAATACCCCAGTAATGGTCTCCATTTTGGTTTCCTGGAAAAAAGCTATCATTGGTCTTGCATTCTGTAAAACCCCCTTACTGCCCGCAACTTCTCTCTACGTCTAATACCTCTTATATTCCAAGATAATATGCTGAAATCCATAATAAAAATTCATATGACCCAAGGAAACACCACATCAACATCCCCTCCTAATTTCCTGTTCTAATTCACAAACTTTCTTAATTACCTTTGAACGATATCTCTAACATATTGTTGATTTCCCATACCGACTCCGCTTCTAGTCCTATTGTCGAGTCCGACTCTTCACTAAACTGTCCATTTCTGGTTGATAAAGAAACACTCGAGGATCTGTCGAGAGTATCACGGACAAAACCTCTCAGCCTTCTTCTAGCACTAGCTTGGAGAAAACCGCTCGAGACAAGGGGGATAGGGACAGCTGTCGCATTATGTTGAAAAACAAAATAGGTAGAAGATGCAACACAAACTGGAATTTGTTGTCTGTTCTCAAGACTGTCAGGTACCATCTCTGCCGAATCCACCGATAAATTCTCTAAAACTGCCACTTGAAGATTTGGGTCGCCAATTAGATCAGGCACTGATTTTGTTGGGGACGTGGCCTCATCCACTAACACTTCCTCTTGGACCCGATTGTTGTTGCCGACTAACAAGGTTTCAATAGGCCCTGTATACTTAGCCCAATTTGAGTGGCCCATCTCTCTCTGCTCACTAGGCCCTAAAGACTCTTCAACCACAATATTTTCATCACTCGACGTTTCATTTTCCTGCTCATCTCCATTATTATCGTTGGGAATATTCATATTTCCAGATTTATTGGGACTATTAACTTTTCTTAAATTTTCTTCGGGAAAGCCCCTGTTCAACTGATTACGAGGGGAATTTAGAAGATCACCCAAACCATTCTCTTGCGCCGGAGACAATGGCGAGGACGGAAAGTGAACGCCGTCTGCCACTCCTGGAGACATGCTTGCGTCTTCGTCAGAATCAGACCAAACATCGGCGAACCTAATCCCTGGGTCTTCCATGTAACTATCACCCACGTCTTCTTTCAATGGGCCGATTCTAACTTTGACACGATATTGTAGACCCATAGATGATAGGATTATCGAACTTGGAATCGACTCAAGGTTTGCAACCCGTAATATGATCTTTGCAATGTCCAAAAGATCTTTCTTTACCGTTCCCTCATCGACACCTATCATTGTACCCCATCTACTTCCTATCAGATTGAAGAAACTTACGTTCCAACAGTATAACGGCACCCAATGAGTTGCACGGTGCAGAAGTAATGGGGAATATTGTTAATTAGGAGAGGGCCAATGTGCTCAAACCAATAGTAGAGGGCATCTCTCTTGTTCCCCTAAACATCTTTCATCTCCTCTTCAGAATTAAAGATGATCACATGAGAATCACCTTCGATATTCCATTTGACTACCTTAACTTCTATCCCATCATTCGATAAAGCTCTTTGCACAAAATCCTGCTAGAAAATTGATTTAATCATTCCCACCATACATCTTTTTAACCATTCTGAATCTTTCATTGGAAATCTGAAATCCATCAGGTTCCCGACGCATTTGTCCTTAGCATTATCCTGATTCTGATCTTGTTTTGTCTTGGCATCCTTCTCTTTCCCCCTAGTATTCCCCAGTAAAACTTCCTTATAGGATCGATTTCTCCTTTCATCTGGTTGGCTCACCTTAAAGCTGGCATGGCCCCCATTTTCTGCTACTCTCGGATGTCTGTTCCCCTCTTTTTGTCCTTCATTAGTATTAGTCCTATACCCGAATTTCTGGAAGCGTGGTCTTGTCTCTTTTGTACCAGCTCTGGAGAATTTCGCTCGAACTGCCCGTATCACCATGCCATCAACTCGAGAATTGTCTATATTTTGAATCACTTTTTCCATGTCCTCCCAGCAATCCATAGTGACGAAAGCAAACGTTGAGGCCTTATACTTCGGTCTGTTGTTTATCATCGGGATGAAGACTCTAGTTACTTTTCCATGGTAGCTACATAGGTCCTTCAATGCTGTTCTTGACACTCTCCTGCTCAAGTTGTCGATGAAGACCGTCCAGTCCGTCGTCCGATCCTTTTGCCCGGAGAAACTTATCTTGCTGCTGGGCGCCATTAAATTGTTCAACTACTTATCCATTTGCTAAGATGGTAATATCCCACACTTCTTAACAGGATATTTGAAGAAAATGCAGACGAGGAAGAGGAAAGTGATCTCGATATGGTGCAGGAGGATGATGATGACAATGGTTCTAGGTAGGGATGTAAAAACAGGTCAACAGTTGGGTTTCAGGTCGGGCTCTGTCAGGTCGGGTCAAATCGGTTACAGGTCATTTCGGGTCATTTTTTGTTTTGACTCGATTCGGTTCGGGTTCGGGTTCATTTCGGGTCGGGTTCATTTCAGGTCGGGTTCAATTCAGGTCGGGTTCATTTCGGGTCGGGTTCATTTCAGGTCGGTTCATTTCAGGTCGGGTCAAAACGGTTAATTGACAGGCTGATTTCAGGTCGGTTTCGTTTCAGGTCGGGTTCATTTCAGGTCGGTTTCGTTTCAGGTCGGGTTCATTTCAGGTCGGTTTCGTTTTAGGTCGGGTTCATTTCAGGTCGGTTTCGTTTCAGGTCGGGTTCATTTCAGGTCGGTTTCGTTTCAGGTCGGGTTCATTTCAGGTCGGTTTCGTTTCAGGTCGGGTTCTTTTCAGGTCGGTTTTGTTTCAGGTCGGGTTCATTTCAGGTCGGGTTCCTTCGGGTTTATGGTTTATTGTGTTATGTGTATTATATATATTGACGGATTATGATCTTTATTTTTACGGTTTAGGGTTTATGGTTTAGGTTTAGGGGATTACATATATGTGATATATATATATATATATATATATATATTTAGGACTATTGGATTTATTTTTAGGGTTTATGGTTTAGGGTTTAGGGTTCAGGGTTTTGGGTTTAGGGTTTACTGATCTTAAATCAATACAAACATGCTTACATTAATTATATATATAATGATGGATTATGATTTTTATGGTTTAGGGTTTAGGGTTTAGGGTTTACGGTTTAGGGTTTAGGGTTTAGGGTTTACTGATCTTAAATTAATACAAACGTGCCTACATTAATTATATATATATATATTAATGGATTATGGTTTTTAGGGTTTAGGGTTTAGGGTTTAGGGTATAGGGTATAGGGTTTACTGATCTTAAATTAATATAAACATACCTACATGTATTATATATATATATATATATATATATATTAATGGATTATGGTTTTTAGGGTTTAGGGTTTAGGGTTTAGGGTTTAGGGTTTACTGATCTTAAATTAATACAAACATGCCTACATTAATTATATATATTGATGGATTATGGTTTTTAGGGTTTAGGGTTTAGGGTTTAGGGTTTAGGGTTTACTGATCTTAAATTAATACAAACATACCTACATTAATTATATATATATATATTGATGGATTATGGTTTTTAGGGTTTATGGTTTAGGGTTTGGGGTTTAGGGTTTAGGGTTTAGGGTTTACTGATCTTAAATTAATACAAACATACCTACATGTATTATATATATTAATGGATTATGGTTTTTAGGGTTTAGGGTTTAGGGTTTAGGGTTTACTGATCTTAAATTAATACAAACATGCCTACATTAATTATATATATATTGATGGATTATGGTTTTTAGGGTTTAGGGTTTAGGGTTTAGGGTTTACTGATCTTAAATTAATACAAACATACCTACATTAATTATATATATTGATGGATTATGGTTTAGGGTTTAGGGTTTAGTGGTTAGTGGTTAGTGGTTTAGGGATTATTATTATTATTATTATTATTATTATTATTATTATTATATACTTAAATACAATTATTATTATTATTATATATTTACTATGCTTATTATTATTATTAGTTTTTATTACTATTATTATTAGTTATTATTATTATTATTATTATTATTACTATGATTAGTAATATTATTATTATTATTACTACTATTATTATTATTATTATATACTTAAATACAATTATTATTATTATTATATATTTACTATGCTTATTATTATTATTAGTTTTATGATTATTATTATTATTATTATTACTATTATTATTATTTGTAATTAAATGTATATGGTTTAGGGTTTAGGATTAGGGACTATGGTTCATTTATTAAATATTAGGGTTTATGGTTTAAACCCCTAATGTCTAATTCTAAAGCATTAAACCCTAAAGCATAAGTAATTAACCCTAACCACTAAACCCTCGATCTAGGATTACTGACTATGAGCTATAGATTAAATATTAGGGTTTTATGGTTTAGAGGGGAGTGGTTATTGCTTAGGGTTTAAGATTAGGGACTATGGTTCATTGATTAAATATTAGGGTTTAGGGTTTAAACCCCTAATGTCTAATTCTAAACCCTAAGCATTAAACCCTAAAGCATGAGTAATTAACCCTAACCACTAAACCCTCGATATAGGATTACGGACTATGAGGTATAGATTAAATATTACGGTTTTATGGTTTAGATGGTAGTGGTTATTGTTTAGGGTTTAGGATTAGGGACTGTGGTTCATTGATTAAATATTAGGGTTTAAGGTTTAAACCCCTAATGTCTAATTCTAAACCGTAAGCATTAAACCCTAATGCATGAGTAATTAACCCTAACCACTAAACCCTCGATCTAGGATTACGGACTATGAGCTATAGATTAAATATTAGGGTTTTATGGTTTAGAGGGTAGTGGTTATTGTTTAGGGTTTAGGATCAGGGACTATGGTTCATTGATTAAATATTATGGTTTAAGGTTTAAACCCCTAATGTCTAATTCTAAACCCTAAGCATTAAACCCTAAAGCATGAGTAATTAACCCTAACCACTAAACCCTCGATCTAGGATTACGGACTATGAGCTATTAGCTATAGTATTAGGGTTTTATGGTTTAGAGGGTAGCGGTTATTGTTTAGGGTTTAGGATTATGGACTGTGGTTCATTGATTAAATATTAGGGTTTAAGGTTTAAACCCCTAATGTCTAATTCTAAACCGTAAGCATTAAACCCTAATGCATGAGTAATTAACCCTAACCACTAAACCCTCGATCTAGGATTACGGACTATGAGCTATAGATTAAATATTAGGGTTTTATGGTTTAGAGGGTAGTGGTTATTGTTTAGGGTTTAGGATCAGGGACTATGGTTCATTGATTAAATATTAGGGTTTAAGGTTTAAACCCCTAATGTCTAATTCTAAACCCTAAGCATTAAACCCTAAAGCATGAGTAATTAACCCTAACCACTAAACCCTCGATCTAGGATTACGGACTATGAGCTATTAGCTATAGTATTAGGGTTTTATGGTTTAGAGGGTAGTGGTTATTGTTTAGGGTTTAGGATTATGGACTATGGTTCATTGATTAAATATTAGGGTTTGGTTAGGGTTTAAACCCCTAATGTCTTATTCTAAACCCTAAGCATTAAACCCTAAAGCATACGTAATATTCTAAACCCTAAATTAATTAAAATAATCATAAAACCCTAAATTAATTAAAATAATCCTAAAACCCTAAACCACAACTTACATGCATTATATTTATATATATATAAATATTGGTGGAATATGGTTTTTATTTTTAGGGATTCATGTTTAGGGCTTAGGGTTTACGGTTTTTAGTATTTTAGGGTTCAAGATTTAGGGTTTATTATACCGTAAACCCTAAATTAATTAAAATAAACAAAAAACCCTAAATTAATTAAATGAAATATTAAACCTAAAAAATTAAATAAAATTAACCTAAAACCTTAAACATAAACCCCAAATCTTAATACCATAAACCTAAAAATAATTACACAAATCTAAACCCTAAAACTAAAATATAAAATTTAATAATATATAAAGAAAAACCCTAAACTATAACCCCAAACCCTAAATTAAATCCATACATTAAAGCTTAAAACTGCATTAATGACGAAATTGAAATGAAAACAAAATTATTAGCTCAATTTCAAATAAAAAAGGATCAAATTGAAACAATTGAAAGTCAGAGTGCTTGCGGAGCAAGACCCGTTTAACCCGTTAAACCGCGCGCGGATCTTTTTGACCCGGCTCACCCCTATAAATAAACCCTCACCCCCAGCCATTTTACACCATTTTACCCTACCGTTACTCTGCCGAAATTTCTCCTCGTGTTCTCTCTCTCTGAAAAACACAAATTTTCCCAGATTTCCTTTCTATTATCGATCAAAACCTCACTTTTTTCCCAAAGTTCTTCATTGTTCTTCCCCAAAATCCTTCCAGATCTTATTCTAACTTCCTACTTCAGTCTAAACCTGTTTCCTCTCGATCAAAACCAAACTTTTTCACCAAGTTCTTCACTGTTCTTTCCCAAACCCATTCTAGATCCTATACAAACATCCTACTTCAATCTAAACCTGTTTCCTCTCGATCAAACCCAAACTTTTTCACCAAGTTCTTCACTGTTCTTTCCCAAACCTATTCTAGATCCTATACAAACATCCTACTTCAATCTAAACATGTTTCCTCTCGATCAAACCCAAACTTTTTCACCAAGTTCTTCACTGTTCTTTCCCAAACCCATTCTAGATCCTATACAAACATCCTACTTCAATCTAAACCTGTTTCATCTCGATCAAACCCAAACTTTTTCTCAAGAACATCATCCTGTTCTTCCACTTTCTCCTTTTCAATCCTTTAAAACCCTAATCCCCAAATCAAAAGTGTTTTACCCTAAACCCCAAATTACTCGATACCCTAACCTATATACCCTAAACCCCAATCCATAATCCCCAAACCCTAATCCATCAACCTTAAACCCTTATCCCAAAAATCGATTCGTATTCAAAAATCTTTTCATCTTCTTCAAAAAACCCTAATATCCCTTCTTCTTCTGACTTCTGAGATCCCTGAAAGCCCTTCTCCTTCTTCTGACTTCTGAGATCCCTGAAAGCCCTTCTTCTTCTCCTGACTTCTGAGTTCCCTGGAAGCCCTTCTCCTTCTTCTGACTTCTGATATCCCTGGAAGCCCTAATCTTCTGGGATTTGGTAAGTTTTTTCTCATATGTTATTTTTATTTTTATTTTATTTTTAATTTTTTTAATTTTTTATACTCTGATTTATCCTAACTTTGTTTCTGTTTGGTTTGCATGTTTATTTTCTGGGAGCGGATCTTCGGGCATTTTCAGTTGTTGGTATATTTCCAAAATCCCTAACTTCTAGTTGGTATATTTCTGTTTATGTGGTTCTGGTATATATTTATGTTTGATATGCATGCTTTTTCATTTGGTTTCTGTTTCTGTTTTGTTTGTTTAGTATGCATGCTAGGGTTTCCTTGGTTTAATCCGAGTATATAGGCTGGAATACCAGACCTGCGGGGCTACTGGTGCCAAAGGGGGTTTTTAAAGGACCCTGGGGTTCGGTGTAAACAACGCCACGTACAAGGATTAAACTGAAACCACCCTCTGTTTCTGTATTGTTTGTTTAGTATGCATGCTAGGGTTTCTGTTTATTAAATGTTTTAAAGTTTCTGTTTATGGTTCTGGATCTTGGTTTGGTTGCATGTCTACTTTGTTTGGTTGCATGTCTACTTTGTTTGGTTGCATGTCTACTTTGTTTGGTTGCATGTTTACTTTGTTTGGTTTTTCTTGGGTTTCTGTTTCTGTGTTGTTGATTTAGTATGCATGCTAGGGTTTCCTTGGTTTAATCCGAGTATATAGGCTGGAATACCAGACCTGCGGGGCTACTGGTGCCAAAGGGGGTTTTTAAAGGACCCTGGGGTTCGGTGTAAACAACGCCACGTACAAGGATTAAACTGAAACCACCCGTTGTTTTATTTTCTTTTTAATGGTTGTTTTAATTTTTTACTAACTGTGGTTCCTCTTGATCTCAGGTACGTTTCTGGGTTCTGCAATGGATTCTGATTCTTTTGAGATGAACTATCCTGGTGAAACTGGTAAGGTTCTTTCTTTCTTTTTATTTTCTTTGTTCTTTACTTGTTTTCAGTGTTAAAGTTACTAACTCTGTAATTGTTTTTTTGAAGGGGAAGCTAATGATCAAGTGTCAATAGTTGCTCCTTCCTCTAGGAAGAGGGTTTCAACTGACATTGGGAGAAGAACTTCTCCTGTGTGGGATCACTATACATTTATTAAGAGTGCTGATGGTGTCATTGCTCAATGTAAGTATTGCAAAACTGCTAGCTATAAAGCTGATTCTTATGTTGGTACTTCTACACCTAAAAGACATACTGATAAATGCCAAGCCTATAAAGATTTTCTTGCTAAAACTGTTAGTAGTAGTTCTGCATCTGTTTTTGATCAAAAAAAATATTGTGAACTGTTTGCTGAAGCTGTTCTCTGTCACGGTTATGCTTTAAGTATTGTTGAGCATGATAAACTTAGGGTTCTGCATCAGTATTTGAATCCTAATGTTAAGCATATTTCTAGGTATACCATTACTAAACATTGCATGTTAAAGCATGAAAAACATAAAAAATTGCTCATTGATTCTATGAGTTCTATTCCTAGTCGTATCTGCTTTACATGTGATGGATGGTCTGCTTGCACCTCACGTTCTTATTTTGCTTTGACTGCTAATTATGTTGATAATAACTGGAAACTTCAGTCTAAAATACTGAATTTTAGGCGTTTCCCCCCTCCACATGATGGTGAGTCTATATATAAGTTTGTGAAAAAAATGTTATGTGAATGGGGTCTTGAGAAAAAAGCCTTTACCATGACTGTTGATAATGCTTCTGCCAATGATCGAATGGTGAAGAGGCTTAAGGATGACTTGCATGCTATTTCTCCCCTACCATGCAGTGGTAAGTTCTTTCATGTAAGGTGTGCTGCCCATATTTTGAACTTAATTGTTCAAAGAGGTTTGAAGGTAATTGACTCTTCTGTTCTTAAGTTGCGTGAAATTGTTAAGTTCATTGATTCTTCTGATGCTAGACTTTGTAACTTTGACTCTGCTGTTAAAGACTGTGGTTCTTCTTTTTCTGGTAAATTAGTCCTAGATGTCCCTACTAGATGGAATTCTACTTATCTAATGCTTCGTAGGGCCATTGATGCTAAATTAGCCATAAACTTGTTTGTTAATAGGGAAAATGATTTAGATGTAATTGCTGATTCTGAGTGGGAAACTTCCCAATTAATCTGTGATTTTCTGGAGCCTTTTTTTGAAATTACTATACTGTTTTCTGGTTCTAAGTATCCTACTTCTAATCTTTATTTGGCTAATGTGGTTGCCATTGAGAAGCTGTTGTATGATGCTCACAATGATCCTTGTGAGGCCATCTCTGCAATGGCTGGACCTATGCTTGAATTGTATGAGAAGTATTGGTCTGAGCACTCGACCATTTTGTCCTTTGCTGTTTTGCTTGATCCAAGGTATAAATTACAACTCCTGAAAGAGTTGTATTCTGTCCTATATGTTGAGGATGAGGTTGAGAGAAGGGTAAGTATTGTTTACAATGAATTTGTAAACATGCATGTTTATTATTCAAAATCTGTCCTTTGCAATTCTGGATCTTCTGTTCGAAGTAACTCCTCTCAAAGTACAACCGAGTCCTCCACTGGTCGGCCTCGAACATTTAAGAAGTCTAACCTTTTTCAGGTTAGTTTTTATTTTTGTTATTTCAGTTTCCTTTATTTTATTATTTCAGTTTCAATTACTGACTTGTTTTTTTTTTCTAGAACTTTGATGCTAATCTAGCTGCTTCAAGGAGTGGGAAGTCAGATGTTGACTCTTTTATTAGTTTGCCCCTTCTCCCTCATGCTGATGATTCAAACTTTGATATTTTGGATTACTGGAAAGCCCAATCTGTGTCTTTCCCTGTTCTTTCTCTCATGGCTAGAGATATCTTAGCCATTCCCATCACTTCAGTTGCTTCTGAATCATCTTTTAGCACTGGTGGTCGGATTTTAAATAAGTTGAGGGCTAAACTCCTTCCTAAAAATGTTGAGATATTTGTGACAACCCGTAATTGGTTGTATGGGTTTGAGCCTGAGGAAGAGGATGAGGAATATCTTTCTGTTATGAAAGATTGTGCAGTGGATGAAGATCCTAGTGCAGAGTAAGTTTCTGATTTGTTTAACTTGTATTTTTTTTATTTGTTTTGAATTCTGGACTGATTTGTTCTTTTTTTTTGTAGGGACCTCTGAGAACAAGGAAGCATAAGGTCTGGTACGTATGTTTCTGATTTGTTGAAAGCTGGAGACGTTTGGTAAGTTGTTTTTATTCACTGTCTTTTTTTAGTTTTATATTTCTCATTGATTCTGTTTTATGTTTGCTTATATATGCATGTATGTATGTTTCTGTTTAGTTGCTCACTATGTAATGTGTATGTATGCTTCTGTTTTATGTTTGGTTCTATATGCATGTATGTTTGTATGTTTCTGTTTAGTTGTTCACTATGTAATGTGTATGTCTGCTTCTGTTTTATGTTTGGTTATATATGCATGAATGTTTGTTTCTGTTTAGTTGCTCAGTATGTAATGTGTATGTATGCTTCTGTTTTATGTTTGGTTATATATGCATGTATGTTTCTGTTTAGTTGTTCACTATGTAATCTGTATGTCTGCTTCTGTTTTATGTTTGGTTATATATGTATGTATGAATGTATGTTTATGTTTAGTTGTTCACTCTGTATTGTGTATGTATGCTTCTGTTTTATGTTTGGTTATATATGAATGTATGTATGTTTCTGTTTAGTTGTTAACTATGTAATGTCTATGTATGCTTCTGTTTTATGTTTGGTTATATATGAATGTATGTATGTATGTTTCTGTTTAGTTATATATGCTTGGTTTGCATTATTTCAGTCTGTTAATGTTACTAATGATTTTAATTGCTTGTTGCAGTTTGTTGGTGGTTGCTGGTTTTCCTAGTTTTAATTATGTTGGTGACTTAGCTTTTAAAGTTAAGTTGCCCATAATTTAAACTTGGTTGCCCTTCAAAGCTCGATGATGATAATTCTGGTAGAAAAGTTTGTAAAACTTGGTTATAAGATCTGAGAGCTTTAAGTTTAAACTTTTGTATGTAAATTTTGTACTGTGAAAGTTAAAGTTTCAGTTTGTAAAGATTATTTAGTTTGTAAGTTTCAGTTTGTTGTAAGTTTCAGTTTGTAAGTTTAAACTTTTTGTAATATTCAGTAACGTTTGTAAGTTTAACAACTTAAATTATTGAATACAAGTCATTTAATGTTTTAATCTTCTTAAGTTTTACCTTATTCTGTTTTTTACTTATAAAAAAAATTGGAAGTGTCCCCTATTCCATCCAATGTGAATGTTTTAATATATTTAAACATGTTAACTTAATTAAGTCATTTAAGTTAATCAGTTTTTTACAAAGTCAGTAAAGTATGTAATGTTAATTAAAAAATTTCGTTAGCTTTTATTAATTTAGTATACAGATTTAGTTTAATAACTTTAAACTAATATTAGTTAAGTATAAAAAAATAATTTTAGAATGCTTATTCATTCAACTTAAATAGATTAAGTAGTTTATCATAATGCAAGTTAAGTTAATTTAATAACTAACTTA
Organism: Hibiscus trionum; assembly: GCA_030270665.1. Lineage (NCBI taxonomy): Eukaryota > Viridiplantae > Streptophyta > Magnoliopsida > Malvales > Malvaceae > Hibiscus > Hibiscus trionum. Next base: position 8,587,557 of record BSYR01000016.1, read on the forward strand.
ACTTAAAATAACTTTAAGTTAATTAAATTCATTTTTAATTTTAAGTTAAGTTAATTTAATAGCTAACTTAACTTCAATTAAAATGAATGCAAGTTAATTATTTAGCATTAATTTATTCCTATAATAAAAAATTTAAGTCATCTTATTTTAATTAAGAATATAGATTTAATTTAATAATTTTTACTCATTTAACTTAATTTTATTAAGTATGAAATTTTAAATTAATAATGGTTATTCATTCCACTTAAGTTAATTAAGTATAATAGTTTATCTTTGAAGTTATTTTAAAATAATAGACAAGTTAATTAGAAATACAATTTATTAATACTTAAAATTATTATTAATTCAATTTATCTTTTAATTGAAGTTAAGTTAATTAATTTATTAATACTTGAAATTATTATTAATTTTCAAATTTTTCAATACTTGACATTATTTTATATTCATTAAATATAACTTCTTTAAATGTCAGATAATTATCATTATTAGCAAATCAAATAATAGTATTAGTTCAGGTTAATATCAGTTCAGGTCAATATCAGTTCAGGTCAATAACAGTTCAGGTCAATATCAGTTCAGGTCAAGAACAGTTCAGGTCAAGAACAGTTCAGGTCAATAACAGTTCAGGTTCAAAACAGGTCGGGTTCATTTCAGGTCGGGTCCAAACAGGTCGGGTTAAATCGGTTATCTGGCAGGTTAGTCTCGGGTTCGGGTTCGTTTCGGTCGGGTGCAGGTCGGGTTCGGTTACTACAGTAATAGGTCAATTTCGGGTTCGGGTTCACTTCGGTCGGGTGCAGTTCGGGTTCGGTTTCTACAGTTACAGGTCAAATTCGGGTTCGGGTTCGTTTCGGTCGGGTGCAGGTCGGGTTCGGTCTTTGAATTCTCGGGTTAAACCAGGTTCTGACTCGATCGGGTTTCAGGCAGGTTACCAGGTCGGGTCAGTTTTTCACACCCCTAGTTCTAGGGCTATGCATATGGTTGTGGCTACTGGAAGCCTATAGGTAAAGAGAAACCAATTTTAGCACCCGGAACCAATCAAGTTGTTGGGATGAGAAAAGCTTTGGTTTTCTGTCAAAGAAAACGTTTCTAATAAGACCAACACTCGATGGTTCTTGCATCAGTATCGCGTCGTTGGCTCCGCGGCAGCTTTTGATCCATTTAAATAATTAAGTGATTTAATTAAAAAAATTATAGTTTGATGGTCAAAATAGAACTACTCCTATAATTAAGTGACTATAATGTAGTTTACCCTAGAAACAAATAGATATTTCAAGTTAGAGTTAGTATATAATTGAATAACTCATAAATTACACTAAGTCACACTCCTCTTGTATTCTTGTATTTCGACAATAGTAAATGTTATTTTAAATAATTTTTTCACGCAAATATTAATGTCTTCTCTTTCTTTTACGATCATATATTTACTGTTATCATATAACACGGACTTATTTAATTATTTGTAAAAAAACAATTTTTTTAAATAATTGTATTCTTGTATTTCGACAATAGTAAATGTTATTTTAAATAATTTTTTCACGCAAATATTAATGTCTTCTCTTTCTTTTACGATCATATATTTATTGTTATCATATAACACGGACTTATTTAATTATTTGTAAAAAAACAATTTAAAATCTATGTCGGCCAGACACTTGATAACTTTTGTCCATTTTAATACTCAAGACAAGACAAAAAAAATCAAGTATGGTTCCATCCGAATATGTTGAAGCCTATTGAAAAGCTCCCTAATCAATTGCAACCTACGAATGGATATTTTACCCGAATCTGATGAGTTTTAATCAGATCTGATTCGATTACGTCAATTTTTTTAATGAAAAGGTCGAGTTTGGGTCGGGTTATGTCAAGTTTTTGTTAAGGATAAATTCAGGTCAGGTCGAGTTTAGGGTAGAAAATATCCGACCTGATCCTACCCGAGACTAATAGTGTAATTTTTCTCTAATTTTTTTTAGGGATATTTATAATAATACATTTTTATATATTTTTTAAAATTAAGTTTTTATTTATAATTAAGTCCTTTAAATTATTTTTTTACAATTAAGTCCCTTAAAATTATTTTTTACAATTAAGTCTCTTAAAATTATTTTTTACAATTAAGTCCCTTAAAATTATTTTTTTACAATTAGGTCTCTAAAATTATTTTTTTACAATTAGGTCTCTAAAATTAATTTATTTTATATAGGCCGGGTCGGGTTTAGTATATTTATTTTCAGGTTGGGTCGAGTCAAGTTTTTAAAAAAATATATTTAGGCCGGGTACAAGTGCGGGTTTAAGGTGTTTATTTTCGGATCGGATCCGAGTGGGCCAAAAACCCGACCCATGCCCATCCCTATTACAACCCCCATCAAAAATCTGAAACCCAAATTCTAATTCAAACACACAGACCTCTATAGCCCAATTAATGTGTGCAAGCCGAAAGGAATGCCGTTTCTCTATATGAGCTTCTCAAGTCTGACGAAGAATCCGTACCAAAAACCATTTCCTTCTTCAAAAGGGTGCCGAAAATACAAGACAAGAAATGCAGGGTACAAATTAGAACAAAAAAAACTAAAGCAATGGCCAAATTGATAAATTATAAAAGTTGAGGCAAAATTTGTGATTATTCTAATCTTTTCATGTGTGTTCATCACCCACACTACAATATGCGTGCAGGGGCTAACAGTCGTTGGGGCCTGAACGTTCGTTGCCAGAAGTTGAAAAATTCAATTGTGAGCAAACAGGCGTTTGGGCGAAAAAATATGGCGAGTAAACGCATGTTAAGTGCGTAACCGGTACATGTTTAGCAGCACAAATACAACGGGAACGGACGTTGAGGGAGAACAGTCAACTAAAAACAAGCCCTAAATGTCATGTCTTATACCTGTATTACATAAACATATAAAGGAGAAATTATATCATAGGTCATTCTCGCCACGTCATCTATAGGACCAACCGATAAAAATAGTTTATCTTATTATTTTTTTCATTTCATATTTTTGTCAAGTGAATCTTCACTCATATTTACTGTAAATCAATTTTAAAAACAGTTTTTACCAAGTGAAGATTCACTTGGTAAAAATACAACATGAAAATAATAATAAGATAGATGGTTTTTATTGGTTGGTCCCATGAATGACGTGATAGAAATGACCCATGATATAATTTCTCCATATAAAGGGTTTCTTGTTCGAGTGAGGAAATATTATAAAATATTAAAATAAAATGTTGTAGAAAGATGCAAGGGAAGATTGGAGCATACCCTAAAAACAACCTGATTGTTTCATACACAATATCAGAATTCGAATTCTTAATCTCACTTAAAGAATCTAATACCTCATTATAGAAGAATGGTCACAAAAAATGGAATATTTTCATGTCATACTAAGCTTTATTTTGAGATACCAAAATACAAATAAATTATATCTATGTGTATAATATAAATATGAGCTTTATTGAAATATATCGGGTGTTCGTCAAATATCTTCAAAGTACTAAAACACTAATGAAATGTGTATTTTTACATAGAATTTATCAAACTTGGTTTATACAAATTACAAAGATCATTAAAAGCTTTTTATTCAAAACAAATATTTAAGTTTATGGGATGAAAGTATTGATACCTTCATATAGTATTGAAACCTAGTCCCTTGCATCGCTACTAATAGTCTAATACCATCTAGGCATCTATAAGTATCGGTATTATTTTTAGATTTGATGTTTAAAAAGTTAAAATAAAATTTTTTAAGTGTCGGTATCGATACTTGTCTCAATTTTGATATTTAATTTTATGAAATAAATATTATTATTAATGATATTAATATAAATATATTATAAAATATATTATTTACATATATCTATTAATATATAAAAATAAAAAATGTTGTTTTTATATATTATTTATAATATATATTATTTTAAAAAACTCAAAATTTAAAAAAAATCTTAAATCCAAATCCATAAATTTAATTACTATCGCCGTCGACATGAACCTCTCTATCTATCCCATTCTTCGTTGGATCCTCACGACCCACTGACACACTCTCTTTCCCCAAAAATCAATGAATAACGTACTAATTGACTGTCAAACCTCGAATGTAAAAGTTTAAGTCAATGTGCGACGAATGTCGAATGACGACAAACGAATTACGAACGTCATGCACAGCGAGAAGAGGCATACTTAATGCAACAACGACGGCGTGGAGATCGATAATGGTAGTGGGTGGATTTGGGTTTTAAGGAATAGTGTTTTGGTGGGGGTTTTTTGTTGAAAATTTTAGGAATTTTGGGTTTTTAAAATTAATTTTTTAGCTTTTAAAATAATATAATATATTATTTAAAACTATATTTTTATTTATATATTATATTATTTATATATATTAATATTATTTATAATATTAAAATATTTTATTTATGTACAAATATTAAATTTATAATAATAATACTAATAATATTTTATTTGAAAAATATATCAAAGTATATTGTTTATAGTATTATTTATTTTATAAAATAATTTAAATTAATCTCAAGTTTAGATTGACATATATACTATTTATCGTAAATCTATATATAATCTCATGTTGGTTTAGTAATTAAGATTTTCTATTTGCATTTAAATTTTTTAAGTTCAAACCCTTTCTATGACATGTTTTTCCTCTAGCAAAACAACATCGTTTTGAGCCATTCTAGGCATAAAAAAATTCGAACCAAAACGATGTATTTTTGGTGCAATGCAGTGGCGAATCTAGGAATATATCATTGATTGGGCTAATATAAATAGAACAAAAAATTTATCTAATATAGCTTATATATAATTTTTAAATTAAAAATATACTCCCTCCGTCCCATAAAATATGTCCTTTATTGACTTTTTGAAAGTCAAAATTTTTAAACTTTGACTATTATTATATTAAATATTTTAAATAATTAATTTTTATAAAATATATATTTGAAAAATACTCGATTAGAGGTTTTTAAAATATATTTTTTCATATTTTTATCAATTATACATTTTAAATAATTATGAGTCAAAGTTAAAAAAATTTACCAAAAAAAAGTTGATAAGGGACAAAAATTATGGGACGGAGGGAGTAATAACTTACTAAAAATAATATGATTATATGTTTCAAAAGCACACACCATCAAAAAATTATAGAATTTTTTTTTCTTTTTTTTTTCGAAAAATTCTTATATAATGGGAGGGGAGGAAAAAATTGCTCCTAACGACTATTGAATCCACAACCTAAGGAAGTAACATTCTTAATTACAATACCGCTCTTTTCATAGCAGATTTAAAGACAATGACATATTCAAATAAAAAAAATTTAAGAAGCAAAAATTATCTATTAAGGTGCACAATGAAAAAACACTTGATTCTCAAAAAGTACCACTGACAAACTTAAAGTGCATTATCGATTTTAATTCCTTTAATTTTTTCTTTTAAAATTTTGTGTTTATTATTTGATTACATATAAAGTTTTGACACATACTTTTTTCTTCTAATTTTATTTCAATTAATTTTTACTATAAATTTAATCATTTATTAATGTTTTATATGCTAAATTTAAACTATAAGTAGACGAAACTTAAATTTTATTTTTTATACATAATATTCCCTTTTAACTTGTTTTGAGAGCAAACGTTGATGATCGGTTGGTTAGAGCTGCTCACCTGTTTTATTCTCTTTTTTTAGGTCCCGAGTTTAAGACCCAGCAGAAGCATTCCTTCCCCTAGAGTACCCTCTTTTCCTAGAAGTAGAAGTTGTAACCCCCTCGTCCCGGTCTGGCCGGATGACCGGTCCGAGTAGGCTACACGGGGAAAACCGAAGCGAAACCCGTTAAGGTTCCCCCTCGGTTAGCAACCCTAGAAAATTTCTTTTAATTAAATCTTGTCTAAAGGCATATTATGTCCTAAGTGATCACGACAGCGGAAAACATCAAGGAAGATACACCACCGAACCCCAAACAACAAGTTAACAGTCCATTTTATACTCACAGAGCAGACCGTATCGATACACAAATCAAGGGTATCGATACGCCTTGACCAAGGTCAACATCCTTCAGTCAACACAGGAAGACCGTATCGATACAGCCCTTGAGCGTATCGATACGCCCTTCTCGGTCAACATCTCGTGGTCAACGAGATAACCCCGTACCGATACGCTTAGAGCCCGTATCGATACGCCAAAGCCTCACCAATTTCTCGGATTTCCAGTGAGCTTTAAGCGTACCGATACACCCCCGTGTATCGATACACCAAGCCAAAACCGAGTTCTGGAGGGCAAACCGTATCGATACGGCCCTCAGGCGTATCGATACGCCCTGCACTGCAAGACTTCAAAAACCAGCAAAAAGACACAAGACTCGATTCTAAATACAATTTAAGACTCCCTTAACCACAATTAAGCATCCATACCACATTTCACGACCAAGAACTAGCACGTAGAGCAATCTAGCTGAATAACAAAACATCTACACTTGGCATTCACATGAGGGATAGATTAAGCATTATAAGACATACTCAAAGACTTAAAAGGCCAAAAGCACATGCCTTCTCATGAAGGTTTTCATGCATCACTAACACATGTACTCATCCGAAAGCATAGCATCTCAAACAAGCATTTAACAAGGCTTAACATGGTTTACAAATCCAAGCAAAGCATAAGCATCATCAACATCTATGAGTCATACAACGCTCATACAAAATACATAGCAGCCCCATTGCTAAACTACTACTTTATTTACTAAGTCATACTTGAGCAACTACAAGCTTGGAATGTCCCTTCGCCTTGCTCCTTGCTAACACCATGCTACTGATCTGCATTGTCGAAAAATGAGAGCGTAAGCTAGAAGCTTAGTGAGGACGCTCTAAAACCAAAAACAACGACAATGCAGGGTTCAAGCATATAATCCCTATCATCACACACAACATGCATAGGCATCACATAGCAACCTAGCTAGTATTACAAGAGTCATAAATATGGCATCTTACTTCATATTAAGCTCAACAATATAAATCATATATCTCAACATCATAATCACAAGAGCAAGTACATTGGCCACTATTAGTTTACTCGGATATGCGGATTTACTCTCAACAACAACATTACCTCGGTGGGATTACACTCATCACCGGACCTCGCATGGATAGGATTCCACTCATCATCACGTATAATATAAATAAATTTCCGGTGGAATATTACATCACCGTACTCCTCCTTGATGACTTAACGCCACCAAGGCCACGCGCGAATTTGACTCAAACGTGTGCACACTAATCCTAATGATCGATCATTTATACCCGGTAAGTTAACTAGTGTCAATTACTTTTAAACCACATCACAACAACCATCATTTATATCATACAACCATCATCACACACAACAATGTATACACATACAAAGTCAATTCATACCTCACAAGATCAATATAGGCATAGGCATCTAAAGCATCATTGACAAACAAGAAGTTAAACTACCAATTTAACCTCTACCTTGGAATGGCCTACCAAGCTCATTCCAATACCTCCACTACACACACTTGAACCAACTTTAAAACAGTTTAAAGTTTTACTCACTACCCTTCCTTAGCAAACCAAGCAAAGCGAGTCAAGCCTCCTCAATTCCCGGATTCGATCCCGATCCTTCTCCGATGTTTCCTCTAGCTTCTTCGAAAATGCTCTTGAATTGATGGAGAAATCAAATGGAATAGTGGATTAGGGGTTTAGAGAGGGTTTGGGTGCTCTTTCACGTGAAATGGAAAAAGAGGGAGAAGACAACTTTTTTTTTTCTTTTTTTGATTCAAAAAGGGTTGTCTTCCACATTTCAATTTAATTACAAAAATGTCACTCCTTAAATTTTTAATCTCCTTTAAATTAAAACCAAGGCCAAGTTAAATAAAATCAATTTTGACGACTTGAACCAAACACACGCGTCTAACTCCTAACCCCAAAACACATGTGTTACAGAAGTAATATTTGTCAAAAATAAAACTTGTTTTGAAATAGTTGTTTCTCCTTTTATTCTATCATCTACTATATATATATATATAATTTTAAAAGTATTCTCGGTGAAAATTAAATTTTACAAGTATTTATAATTTAATTTATTCATGGGTCATGGAGTTATCTTTCAAAATATATAATAAAAACAAATCTAATACCCAATAATAAAAGTTGATTTTCCCGCAAAATAGAAAAAAATAGAGATAAAAGTAAAAAAAAAATCTATAACAAAATTAAAAAATCTACCTGATTGAAAAGGTAAAAATGAACATAAAAAGTTTTAACTTTCATGTTTACCGTCGAGAGCAATAAAACGAAAATAATAAGAAAAGAACGATAAAAAAATAATACTTTACTTTTAAAATTTTAATTTTAAGCTTCTTAGGAAAAAAATAAAAATTTGGGCATGGAGTGGGCCATGGCCTAGGTAGGCCTAGGCCTACATTCGCCCATGGTGCAATGTCGAAGTGGACTATCGTTAGCCACGTCATCGCCTGATGATTGGTTTACGACAAAGTGACATAAATGAGTTAGGAAACTAAGGTTTAATATTAGATTTGAACGATTTAGAAGTTCAATGATATAAACGAGCTAGAGCTAATAATTTGATGGTATCTGGTGTAGTTTACTCTTATTAAAATTACTTAAAATTTTCAATAATATTAATTTTTGCATAAATTTTAAAATATTTGAATTGTTGATTTTTTAATAACTTTGTTAAAACATCCCAAAATCCGAGTAAGGAGAATCAGGTAAGTGAATCGGTTCGGTTTAGCTAAATGAGAGAATTTGTTATGAATATTTATCTGTGTGGATGTCTATCATGATTAGAACTTTATCTAAGGAGTTTGATTTATTTATTATTAGGAATATTATCTCTATTAATTAGAGTTTAATGTATTATGTACTTCTTATGCCTATAAATAGATGATTCATTGAAGGCATTGTATATGATTCTATTTTTGAGAATAATACAAATCTCCCTCTTTCTCCCATCTCTTTGTTCTTCTTGTTCTTGTTCGTTGTTCTTCGTTATTTTATTCACAACACGTTATCAGCACGATCTCGCTCGCTTAATTACGGTGATTATTGTTGGTGGTTCTCGAAAAGAATTTCAATTTGATATTGGTGACTACATCTATCATATATTCAGCTTACCTTGGAAAGTATGATATGTTTTATTTATTTATATACTAATATAATGATTGATTTATCATTCTCCAAAAGTTAGTATATTCATATCTATTATTTGGTTATTATTTTAATTTATTATTATTTTATTCATACTTGAAGTAACTCTTGAATTAACGAAAATTAAAATTATCGTCGTACTTCATTAGATGGATTGATAAAGCAAACCGAATTAAAGCCCTCAAGGATTTTGGCTAAATGTTATTGGGCGCACAAATTGGAACATTTTATTACACAGTATATTAGTTTTATTCAAAGTTTTTATTATTCCATTCTAATTTATAATTGATTCAATTCAAGGATTGTGTTGCCATGTGGTTGTTATATATTTGTTTTATCATTATTATTATTATTATGGTAATTTACATGAATAAATTCGAGATATAAAATAACTTTATTATTTGTATCAATTACTTTGTATGTGAATCAAAGGCAAAAGGAATACGTTACTTTGATGTGTTTATACATTCATCAAAATGTTGTTTGATTTTAACTATGGTTGTTTATAATTTGATCACATCACTTATAGTTATGTTTATTCAACTTGATCTATGACTACTTTTATACTTTTTGATCTAGTCTCAAATAATTTTTTTTATTCTATTGATAAAAGTCGATGCTTTTAACCGTGTTTTGAGTTTTACATGTATTCAAATGAGTTGGAAAGAGACATGGCGTAAAAAAAAAGATTATGAGAAGATGCATTGGTTCATTTGCTACGTCATCATTGAGACGAAATTCAATATCGGTAAACTCTATTTTTATTTTTATCTTTTAAAATACAATTTTAAAGTGCGATAAATCATGATGCTTTTGAATTTACAAGGAGATTATTATAAAGTCTATATTTGCTCGAAAGCAATATTTTTTCTTCGTCGAAAAACTCGACCATAGACTTCTCCCAATTTCAAGTTACGAAAATTCTTCTTGATCCAAAAAGTTTTATGGGAGACATTCCTTGAAGTGAATGCAAAGCATGATGTTTATTCCATGCGATTATCAATGATGGGGCATTCCCTGAAGTGAATGCAAGCATGATGTTTATTCCATGCAATTATCAATGATGGGGCATTCCCTGAAGTGAATGCAAGCATGATGTTTATTTCATGCGATTATTGGATCTGTTTCATTCCCTGAAGTGAATGCAAACATGGTAAATCATTATTCAATTAGAGACATAATTTCGATATAATCCAAGTATAATTGGCTGGACATCCCGTTCTGCGAGGCTACTGGTCTCAAAGGAGGTTTTTAAATGACCTTGTGGACAGGTTTAACAATGCCGCGTACAATGATTAAATCTTTGTTCTCTGTGATAAGGATATGTGAAAAAGGTTTTAAAGGCCCACTAGCTCTACTCCATTCCTTGAAGTGAATGTGAGATTATATTATGGAAGGAATAAAAAATCACATTAAAAGTTGTGGTCGTGGTCGAGGCTATGAATATACACATGAAAAATATAGTCGTTTTAAGAATACTTCTACCCGCTGGTAGCGAAGTTATAAGAATGACAAGAGTGATAAAGATCATTCTAAGGAAGTGAAATCATTTTACCAATGTGATGTTATAAACCATTGGTTTCGTACTTGTCAAACGCCAAAGTACTATGGACTTTATCCATAATCATGAATGATAAATGAAATAAAATATAAACAAAATTTGTTTATGGCGAAAATAATTATGGCGTTATTGGTCCAACTCAATTGGATATTGTTAATTTTCTCATAACCCTTGAAGGGAATAATTTACCATTTATTTTATTTCCCTTATAACCTCTAACAGGAATAATTGGTTTTTTTATGTTAATTCGTTTTATTTATTATTTATTTATGTTAGTTTGCTTTATGTTTATTTATTTCACATATTATTTATTTACATTTTATGTTAATTTATTATTTGAAGAATATGATTACTTCCGGAATAAAATATACAATGAATTGTGGCTATTTATGCCTAGAATTGTGGCTATTTATGCCTAGCAGATAATGCGAGTACTCATATTGTACTTAAGCATAAGAAATATTTTTCCCATTTAAATGCAAGGGGAAATATGAGTAGTATTTCTCAAAGTACTAAAATATCAATACTTCGGAAGAGCATTTGAAAGTTTATCTCTGATAGATAATCGACTTGATATGATGTGCTATATTTTATATTTTTCATTCCTCGAAGTGAATGATACAAAGTACATATTTTCATTACCTGAAGTAAATGAAACAAAACACATTTTGAAAGGTGCACAATTATGCATTTCTCGATTAAAATGCAAGGGAATAATGTGAGTACTATATCCGAAAGTACTAATATCACAAAAGGCTCTGGTTGAGCAAATATGTTATTGTCAAATGGAACTTTATTCCATATTCACATTGCGTTATACTCGTCAAAGTCATAAAGAGAGCAATATGAGTTCGCAAACTATCCCTTTGGGAATTATAGATAACATATGTTATCAATTGGCATTTGAAATAAGTCAATATGGATATAAGTTCTGGTAGCCAAAAAGTCAGTTGAAAGCTCTAGGAGAGCTATATATTGCTACCAAAAGATCATTTCAATTGAAAGCTCCGAAAGAGCTAAATATATTCCTATTTAAAGGAACAATTTTGATGGTCATACTAGACATGTACGAGTAAGATTGAATTACATGTTATGGTAAACAAGAAGTTTACAAATTCAGAGATATATACACACACATATATAGTTGGCATGATCGGTTAGACCATCCTGATCAATAATGATGCAGAAATTATTGAGATTTACATGCACATGTATTAAAAGAACCTGTAGTTCTTGTGGTGCTTATTCTCAAAGGAATGGATTAAATTCCACTTATTAAAGAACGTGAAGTTCTTGTGTTGCTTAAAGGAATTGATTAAATTCCACTTACTAAAAGAACATGAAGTTCTTGTGTTGTTTGTTCTCAAATGATATAGATGATCCCACTTACCAAAAGAATTAGAACTTAAAGTTCTTGTACTGAAGTTAAGACTGTATGTCTTGCATATCTGAACGAAATATGGACTCATATATCCACAAATGTGGAAAGTTTTATATGATTTTAGTAGATGCATCTACATTGTTTTATCGACTTACAACCAGAAGTTTGTGAGATTGATTCTAAAAAGATTCAGATTATGCAGTTAGACTATTCGTCTTGAAAAGCTAGTGGGTTTATATTTTAGGCTATATCAGTTGTTACAAAGCCTATTGATTATGAAAAATATAGTTTAGCAAAATTTCAATTGGATGCCTCCTATTTAATAGCTAAACTATGAGAACAAAAGAGTTATTATTTATATGGTGTTTCCATATAGCAACACTTATACGCATCAAGCCAACGAGTTATAATAAACTCCCCGTTATGATTGGTTTTTGGTCAGAAACCATACATTTCCCATTTTATGATTTTTGAATGTGCGATATGAATTGCTCCACCACAACGCACAAAATGGGTAAATAAAAAGGGTTGAGAATATATATTGAGTACGAGTCTCCTTTTATGTTTAAATTCTTAAACATTAATTGGAGAATCATTTATGACATGATTTTTCTCAACATCAGGGGGAGATAATAATCAGCTGGATAGAGGAAAATGAATTATCATTATCTAGATCCTCGTATATGAACTAGAAGTTCATAAGATAATTCATGTTATTACATGTCAACTGCTAGACATATTTACTGACCCAATGAGAGTAATTAAGTCTCATATACCAGCTGAAACGCTCTAAGTTTAAATTACATGTTTGAGCGAGAGAATGTAAATCATGCCTGAAGCATGATAGTTGAAATGGTTCCAATGATCAAAATTCTCGTAAATAGAAACTAATATGAGATGGTCATATATTGGAGGTGGGTGCTCTTGAAGAGACCCAAGACATAACAAATAATAAAACTCTAGAAGAGTTTCAGGTACCTGAAATAAAGATTGAAATCTTGAAGAGATCTCGATGAGTTATGTCATTACGAGAATGGAACCAGAAAATTGGAAAGTTGTCGACAACGATTTTACAAACAATTTTACATAAAATACTTCTATAGAAGTAAAGAAAGAAATCGAGGATCTTGTATAAAATCTATCCAGAAGTATATATATTGAATTGGTCTATGTTGAAAGACGCTTTGAACTTCTAAAATAGAAGTATTTGGACCAGCAGTCCAAACACCTAAAGGTGTAATGCAAGTGAGGCACAAATAAGTAGTCGTAAATACGACTTGAACTATGATTTATGAAAAGTTTTAATTACTTCATGGTGGATGCAATTACTTTGGCAGTTATGAAAAAATTTTGCATGCGTCTAATTATTTGTGGATCCATATTTATCCTTGAAGGATTTAAAATGCTAGAAGCATTTGGAAATTTCCGAGAAAATTTATTTAGACATGTCTCATGAATATTTTGGCGCATTTGGTATAATCGCCTTAGTGAATACTAATTGAGCAAATACTATAAGAATGATCAGATTTCCTGATGTATTTTATAAAGGAGTTTGGATCAAGATCCATTATGATAATTTTAGAACTCCTGAAGAGCTTCAAATTGGAAACTCGTGAAGTACTTTCAATACAAGTACTTGAATCTTGACATCAAGTTTATCTCGACCTGAAGATCGAGCATTTTTATATATTTCCTTTTGTCTATGAATAGACATAAGCTGAAAGAATCTTAAAGAAGATTCAATATGAATAGAGCATATCTATTGAGTATCCCAATAGTTGTAAGATTGTTGGATGTGAATAAAGATAATTATATCTTTTCTTGGTTTTGAAGCACTATATATTAGTTGGTCAAGCAATATCCATGGATATACAAAGATCATTACATTTAGATCTTCAAACATTCGTTGATGCCTCCTCAAATTTTGTAGAAATAATTGCTATGCACAAGGCAAGCCAAAAATGTGTTTGGCTAAAATCGTTGACCCAACATATCCAGAAGATATGTAGATTTACTTTCACAATATATGATATGAAGCTATTTTGTGTAGAGATAATGCAAGATGTATATCTCAATTGAAAGGCGGATACATCGTGAAACATATTCAAGATCTTTAGAAAAATAATATTCAAGATTGAATTATGAAGATTCAAAGATCTTCTGTGATGTTTTCATGAGGGGGAGGAAATACGCGTTGCACTCTTTTTCCCTTAACCAAGGTTTTGTCCCAATGGGTTTTCCTGGTAAGGTTTTTAATGAGGCAACATGTTATGCGTATTAAAGATGTGTGTACTCTTTTTCCTTCACTAATGAAATTTTTTTCGCACTGGGTTTTTATCTTAGTAAGGTTTTAACGAGGCACATTATCTTCATAGACATCCAAGGGGGAGTGTTATGAATATTTATCTATGTGGATGTCTATCATGATTAGAACTTTATCTAAGGAGTTTGATTTATTTATTATTAGGAATATTATCTCTATTAATTAGAGTTTAATGTATTATGTACTTCTTAGGCCTATAAATAGATGATTCATTGAAGGCATTGTATATGATTCTATTTTTGAGAATAATACAAATCTCCCTCTTTCTCCCATCTCTTTGTTCTTCTTGTTTTTGTTCGTTGTTCTTCGTTATTTTATTCACAACAGAATTTAGTTAATCAAATTTATTCTAGGTATTTTAAAATATAGATTTAAATTCAAAATTTTTATAATTTAGAGGTTTGATTAAATTGGGAATTTATTTAATTCTTCTATTACATAAAGGATTTTTATAAGCCAAAATAATTTCACAGTGTATTAAGTGACTGAATTGATAGGAAAGTATGCTAAAATTCTTTAAGGACCAATTATGCCATATGATTTTTTATAGGTATTTTTAATTGAGTTTTTAAATAAAAATAGTTTAAATATAATTAATATTTATTAATTTGGTTCAAATTAAAATATTTTTTAACAAAAATAAACGTCAGTTAATTAGTTTTTTTGTGTGTAGAAGATAGCTTTCTTCATCTCCTTTTTTCTCAAAAACTCATTCCATTAATTTCCTAAAACCCATAAGTTCTTCCATGAATTTCTAATAATTTCTTCTCAACTTTTTTTTCCCTAAAATCACTCATATTTCAATTGTTTTCAATTTAAATCTTATTTTCTTTTAAATCCATTTCTTCAATTATTGGAAGATCAAGTCAATTTTGGTGGACATCTCATCAATCTTAGGTCCATCAATTACAAGGTATAATAATAATTCTTATCGAAATTTCACATTCTATGTTCCTAATTTTTTATTTAATTGTCTTTTTGGAGGATTTAATTGATGAAAATGATGAAATTGAGGGACTAAGTTCTTGAGAAAAACCTAAAAAGTTTAAATCAAATTAAGAACTACACTTTAGGAACCTAACCTAATGATTAAATCGTTATGGAATTTATGCATTAGATGATCTTAAGGAAATTAAGACCAGCCTTAAAACTAAAATATGTAAATGGAAGCTAAAATAATATACATATATAAAATATATACAAAAACTATAAACGAAGTAACAATATACAAATATAATACTTAACGAAACCGATATATAGGTAATAATAACTTGAATATATATATATATATATAGGGTTAGGATCAACTTACACTGTGTAAAACTCTTTAAGTTTTACACCTTTTTTGAATCGTTGGATGGGGGAAATGGATGGTTGAGATTAACTCCGTGTTTTTAATTCCCAAGTGATAATCTTCACATATTTTACTGTTAATCTCATCCATCCGTTTTACTCATCCAATGATCCAAAAAAGGTGTAAAACTTAGAGAGTTTTACACAGTGTAATTTGATCCTATCCCATATATATATATATATATACTAACAAAACTAATAAAAAAACTATTTATACGTTTTCCTTAAAAAACTATAATATACAATTATTACTAAACGATGGCTAAAATAGAAAAAAACAAAACAAAAACATGAAAAATAAATTAAACATGCAACAAAATTAAAAAACAAGTAAACACAATGACTGAAACAAAAGACATAAAATTAAATGGACGGAAATTAAAGTGTACGAATGTAGAATAATCGTCTTAACACCTTGGGTCTTCACTCTTCACTATTTCAAAGCAAAAATAAAATGAAATCTTAAACAAACAAAAAAACTAAAATAAATCTTCTGCTTTTTATTTCTCTCAACAATACTTTTATGTTGTTGTGTTCTCCTTTGTTTTTTTAAATTACATAAAATAAAATTTATTTATAGGCTTCAAAAAACTATAAAAATCCTAAAAGCATAATATCTTCTACATTAATGTTACTTATTGTTGGAAAAAGAATATTACATTTATTTGGGAATCGACCATTTTCCTTACACTTAATATGATACTAAATTAATTAAAACAAATAGGGAAAAGTTTAAGCTTGAATTTAAGTACAAATAATCAATAAAGTAATTGAAAATTCGTAATAAAATTAAATTTTCATATTGGACCCGTATCTAGTTTTTTGCACGCATTGTCTTCAGTAAAACGAACATATCTTGAGCTCCTGACGTCGGATTGAGGCGTTTCAAGACGGTCCATACTTGTTGGACAAGATCTCTTGCAATCTTACTATATTTGATATAATTAGGATCTTTTGTAATCTGTAAAAAAAAATAAAAAAAATAAATTAATAATAATAATAATAACAATAAAAATAAAAATTACAGTGATACCAAAAATAAAAAAATAAGATAAAAAGACAAAATAAGCCGGATAAAATTGAGTGACTACAACAACTACCTCGGTCCGTTGTCTCCACCTTCTTTGTTAGGTGACTCTTTATTTTGGCATCAACATTAATAATCGATTTTTTCTTAATTGTATAAGTTGAATTAAAAAAAATTATTGGACCATAAATCCATAATATAGACATAAAATGAATAAATACTTAAAAAATATTAAAAAACTAATCATGTGTTGGTTAAATGATTTATATATGATTTCTTTGTTTGAAAGGTTGTTGATACCTCATGACGTATTTATAATCTTCTTATTTCTCTTTCTTCCACCATTTTATTATAC
The DNA here is from genome assembly GCA_030270665.1 of Hibiscus trionum. NCBI lineage: Eukaryota > Viridiplantae > Streptophyta > Magnoliopsida > Malvales > Malvaceae > Hibiscus > Hibiscus trionum. The sequence goes on from BSYR01000016.1 coordinate 8,604,743, forward strand.
CTTATTCCGTCCAATTTCATATCAGAAAACCTTTGCAAAAAAAGATATGAAGTTTGTCTTCGACCGGCGCAAGCTGAAAAGATTGACACGTAGCTATCTATAGGCGTGAGCAAAATTCGACTTAAAAAATTTTTAAATAAAATTTTAGTGTAAAATAAAAATTTGAATAACTCGAAAATTTTAGTAATTAGTGTATTAATTTTTAAGTTCGAGTCGAGTCTCTTAGTTTTTCCTAATAGATATATACACACATGAAGATATATATATATGTGTGTGCGCGCGCGCATATCTTTTAGGATTAGAGAAAATCGTTTAAATTAGAATCAAATTGTACTATAACATAAAAAATAATTACAATTAAATTTGTATAGAAACTCGAAAACTCGACCCGACTCGAATTTCATAAACTCGACTCGAATCGAAAAAATTTAAAATAAAGTTTGAGTTGTAAAATATGACGCGTCAACTCGAATAATTTAAAATTTTTTGACTCGACTCGATCGAACACTCAACCCCTATCTCCTAATCTTACTCTTGAAATCAATTAATTTTAGAATGTTACTCGCCAACCACATTTGGCATTTATGATCAATAACTAAATTTCGCAAAAATGAATTGAAGGATTCATTGGATGAAGACCCAAGTCATAAGCATTAATAGTTTTTTCATCAGTTGTGGAAAATATTTCAATTTCTAAACGAAATCGGGATTAATACGATTGATCTTCATTTTGTAATTTTTGAATCATTATTATTTGTAAATTTAAATAAACCCGGCCTAAAATGAACCTGACCTGAAATAAACCCGAACTCGACCCGAATTGAGTCAAAACAAAAAAATGACCTGAAATGATCTATATCCGATTTAACCCGACCTGACAGAGCTGACTGAAACTCAACCGATTACTTGTTTTTAGTACAATTTTTTTAGGACGAAGGGAGTATAAAAGTCGGATATTGACATTCATATATCAACTTGACAATATGGATAATTATTAGTCTTGACAACATGGATATGAATGGAAACCTCTTGATTCATTAAATAGATAAACAAAGTTGTTGTGATTGTGACCTAACGTTATTATAAATGAACAAATTTTTTTTGTCTCTAATCGTGTCCTTTTATGCCCTATACTAAAAATTTAAATTCTAAACCCTAATCCTAATTTCCACATCCTAAATTCTAAAAAATACACCATACCCCTAATTCTCTAAAAACTAACCACAACCCCTAACTTTAAACCCTAAACTCTAAAAACATTTTTTAAAAGTGAGAGCACCAAAGGAGACATAATACGGGGCAGCCGATTTTCATCCATCAAAAACGATGAAATCTTAACCCTAAATTTGTATATAAGAAGACTAGTGAATCGGTATATGTCTTATAAGCAACTTAATACACTATACTCTCTTTTTTATCATAAAGAGCTTTCATTAAAAAAAGGGGGACACTCTACTCTTTTCTAAAAACATAATGGAAGTGTTTTTGTATCTCGGATTCATAGTGTTTGGAATCGTTTTTCTTCGTTTCCTCTATCCTTTCAATGGTCTCCCTCGAAACTGGCCATTTGTTGGGATGATTCCCGCCTTACTTCTCAACATCCATCGCCCTCATGACATTGTTGCCGACGTCCTCAAACGAAGCAACGGCACCTTTTTTTATAAAGGAATTTGGTTTACTAACACCAGTTTCCTATGCACCTCAAATCCCCAGAATGTGCGTCACATATTGACCACCAACAATTCAGTTTATTTGAAAGGTTTCGAATGGCTGAAACAGTTTGATATCTTCGGAGAAGCACTTTTCAATTCCAACGTGAGGCATGGAAACGTCACCGGAAAGTTTTCCAGGCTTTCTTGCATCACCCACAATTCAAACAATCACTTTCAAAGGTTCTCCGCCAAAGTATCGAGGGAGAGCTGGTTACGGTGCTCGAATATGTTTCTGGACGAGGGATGGTCGTGAACTTGCAAGAATTGTTCATAAGGTATGCGTTTGATATCGGTTGTATAATGGCGGTCGGCTTTAACCCCGGTGTACCCTCCAACTTCGACGATTTGGATAAGCTAACATATCTTCATGCAGCTTTTAACGAAACTCTAAGGCTATTTCCTCCGGTTCCATTCGAGTTCAGATCATGTACAAAGCCAGACTTTCTTCGATCGGAACACCCGAATCTTAATCGGAATACATGCGATGGGAAGGATGGAGAGTTTGTGGGGAGAAGATTGTTATGAATTCAAGCCAGAAAGGTGGATCAGTGAAGATGGGAAGCTCATACGAGAGTCACCAAGTAAATTTTGCGCGTTCCTTGCGGGACCGAGGATTTGTGCAGGGAAAGAGTTGTCGTTTCTCTTGATGAAGGCGACTGCAACAACAATGTTCATGCAATCGATGGCCAGAGTATTAGTCCCAAGAACAGTGTGCTTTATCAGATGAAGAAGGGGTTAATGGTTAGGGTTAACAACAAATGGATTTGAGAAATTTGAAGGTTTCTTTGGCTTCACTTTTTTTAAATAATTACGTCGGTATTATTAATAAAGAAAAAATTTAAAATGAAAGTTTACAATACAGATAAATAAATATGATTCGGACATAATTTTAAAAACACGAAAACTAACGTATGTAGATCATAAATAGGATCAAGTAAAAAAAAAGGTAAAAGCCTAATTCAAAGACTCGAAACAAAGCATATACAAAACATCACCAAAGCTCGACGATGAAGGTAAAAATCCATCAACAAACAACATTAAAAAAATGCATATTACAGAACTGAGGCACGATGACAACACGTTTATTACCACAACACAATCGCGAACAAGAGCGGTGACTAAACTTGCATCAAAATCTAGTTTGAGGGTCCAAAATAGAGAGATCAACAAGATAATCAAAAGAACGCCATCTTGATCAATCGTGGTGTCGTCAAATCTAACCCTGATAGAAAAACAAATAACAGAAAAAGCGTGCCAAAAGGTAGAAAAATGTGCTAAGAAGCAGAAAAACGTACCAAAAGGTAGAGGAAAGCATGTCATAAATACATATTTATTGGATTAAAAAGACTAAAATCAAAAGAATAAAACAAATAAATAAAAGAGTGTGACCGGCGGTCGACAACCAGCCCTAAAACTATTGCCGCCACCAACCTGTATTTAAACAAGAATGAAAAAGAGCAGCGACACTAGAAAATAAAAGACCGAACAAAACCCTACGTGTAGTCAATATGTTGTATTACTTGGCTTCACATTTTAAGAAGTAATTAAGAAGTTACTGTGTACACACACATATATATACTCCTTTTGTCCCATAAAATGTATTTGTTTTGTGTTTTAAAATTGTCTCATTTAAACTGTTTTTAAAAAAATTCAACAACTTTTATTAGCCTTTTCTACGGGTAATTCTAAGGAGAGACGGATTAAAAAAAGACTAAAAAAGGCGGGTACACAAATCTTTACAAGTTTTGTAAAGATATTTGTATAGGCTTTTGTGTATAAACACAAATCCTTACAAATTTTAGAAAATTTTAGAAATTGTAAGGATTTGTGTATATACACAAATCCTTCATAAAGTTGTAAGGATTGTACAATTTTTGTAAGAATTTGTCTACCTGCCTTTTTTTTAGTCTCTTTTTAATCTGCCTTTTTTAGAATTTCCCCTTTTCTACCCTATTTTTAATTTTTCAACAAAATAAACTTTAACTTTTTAAGGATGAAATTATCATTTTAATTACTTTACAACACATTTCTTACACAAACTTCTTTTTAAATTATGTGAAAAGTGATGACAAGTCGTCGTTTAACCGGTCAAAACTAAATGAATAAATTAACCTCTTTCAATAAATAATAATATAAAGAAATTAAATAGATATAGGGAAAGAGGGTCGATCCGCAGGGAGATTAGCTGGACTGATTGACTGAAGACTGCTTTAATTATTACTTCCAGGAATATCTGCAAAATAAGTAAATAAAATGGGGGGAAGTGATATGATATTGGATGAAAATAAAATAGCAAGATTTAAATGCGAATGTAAAAGATTAAGAAAAACCAAGTATGTGAAATAGCCTCGAACCAGCTCCTTCAATTCTTTCGATCACTGAAATAGATTTTTATTTCGGGGATCATGTCGGTTACAGTCTACGAGGCCCAACCCGTCGTAACTTGTTTCTCTCTCGAGTAACCAATCCTCCCAAGTCTATCTTCGAAAGATGGTTCTTAAATCAATCAACCACGTCTATCGCCGTTAAAATATTTAGAATAAAAGCAGGAAAAACCCGACTCAGAAATTGTCTAAAAAGAATCGCTTCTGATTTTATCTTTCCTTAACGGACCGCCGCTAAGAGTGTTCATAGGAAGTCGAAATTGCCACAGGCCGATCCTTCCTCCCAACTGTGTTTTTAAGCGATTTCATACCAACGGGCCCTTTTTTATTTGAAAAACGGTTAAAAACTTTTAGTAAGGCCGATTGCCAAACTATCTAAACAGAAAGATAAAAATGATTTCCCAAAAGAATTTAAGCAAGTTCAATTCTCACGAATCGAATTGACTTGGCTGGTTCTTGGCTTAAAAGATTTAGCTAAGCATGATATTGATTATCATACTTAACTTGATTTTAGAAAATTAATTAAATAGCATAAAATAAATGCAACAAGAAAATAAAGGAAAAGAACTTGGATTAAAACTGAAAATGTTTACAAAGATAAAAATACTCAAAGCTAGAAGATGATCTTAAGCCTTCACCAAAGGTTGGTATTTATAGGCTTAGATTACAAGGATAAGAGATAAGAAAATCAAAATAACAATTAAAATGTTTTTAAAATTCAAAATAAAACCAAACGGATAGAACTGATAATCTGATCGAATCTTCTCTTGGAACATTCCAGGATCTTCTAGAGGTTGCCACGTCACTGCCACGTCAGACGCGTCGTGCCTAGTGTCGTGCCCACGATGCCAGTCATGACAGAGTTATAATAAAAACTGCATAAATGCCCCATTTTTACTGCTATTTCTAGAATTGGGTCCCTGCACAAAATATAACAAAAACAACATGTATTAAGCAGCAAGAAGTCCTAATAACTAGAAAAATAGCAAATGAAGTATGTCATATTTTGAGAACTCATCAAATTCCCCCTCACTTGTCTCATACTTGTCCTCAAGTATGTCCGAAAAAAATATTAACCCAAGAATGCATTTCGCAAGCCATCACAAGTATCAAGCATAATTATAAGAGTTCTAGTGCAAAAGAAATATCATGAAAGAGACACAAATCAAACCAAGTGGACATAAGCAAAGAACAACCTTTCATTCTTTCAATTGTCTATCAAGTAGTAATCAAATCCTAACATAGTCTTAATCCTCACCAAGGTACACTCAAGAGCACTCAAAAGGTAGATGTGAAGCAAAAACACTCTAAGTCATGCATGAACAAAGGTTTCCATAGGCTTGTAACAAGTTCAATTCTCCACTACTTATTAGAACCAAGGTGCAAAAATCATTAGGTCTTTTGTTCAAGGTGTAATGTGGGTTTAGAAAAGGGTAGAAAGATGGAAAGAAAATAAACAAAGGAAGATGATCAATGCAAGATATAATAAACAGTGAAGACAAAAGAGGAGCTTAAAAATGGGCAAGCAAACACATATTTTTCTCTTTCTTTTCCTTTTTTTTTCTCGAAACTGTTTTTCTTTTTTTTCTTCTTTTCGAAGCAATTGCTCACCAAGGTACACTCAAGAGCACTCAAAAGGTAGATGTGAAGCAAAAACACTCTAAGTCATGCATGAACAAAGGTTTCCATAGGCTTGTAACAAGTTCAATTCTCCATTACTTATTAGAACCAAGGTGCAAAAATCATTAGGTCTTTTGTTCAAGGTGTAATGTGGGTTTAGAAAAGGGTAGAAAGATGGAAAGAAAATAAACAAAGGAAGATGATCAATGCAAGATATAATAAACAGTGAAGACAAAAGAGGAGCTTAAAAATGGGCAAGCAAACACATATTTTTCTCTTTCTTTTCTTTTTTTTTCTCGAAACTGTTTTTCTTTTTTTTCTTCTTTTCGAAGCAATTGCTCACCAAGGTACACTCAAGAGCACTCAAAAGGTAGATGTGAAGCAAAAACACTCTAAGTCATGCATGAACAAAGGTTTCCATAGGCTTGTAACAAGTTCAATTCTCCATTACTTATTAGAACCAAGGTGCAAAAATCATTAGGTCTTTTGTTCAAGGTGTAATGTGGGTTTAGAAAAGGGTAGAAAGATGGAAAGAAAATAAACAAAGGAAGATGATCAATGCAAGATATAATAAACAGTGAAGACAAAAGAGGAGCTTAAAAATGGGCAAGCAAACACATATTTTTCTCTTTTTTTTCTTTTTTTTCTCGAAACTGTTTTTCTTTTTTTTCTTTTTTTTCTTCTTTTCGAAGCAATTGCTTCCTTTAATTCTGTTTTTCTTTTTTCTCATTTTTTTTCTGGGAAAATTCTGCCCTTATTCAAATTGCAGCTCCTTATTTGTCTAGTAATATAGTTTCTAGCATTTGATCAATCAAAAAGTGGTAAAGGAAAAACAAGGTTTGATGAGGGTTAAGCAAAAAAAAAGAGATATAAGGCTTCGAAGGCTCACTAAGTGATAAGAAAAGGTAATGTATATTTATTATTTTTTTATGAAAGAGGGGAAATGGGCTAAATCCTAATGCCTAAATCATCTTAAAGCACCTCATTCTTAGTGTAGTCTCAAATCGCATACAAGCCACAAGTTCTAGATCCTTAAATTCAAGATGACACTCTCAAGCAAGAAAAAAAACGAGTATAAAGAATAAGATGCATGCTCAAGGCTCAAATTCTCACAAAATTAGGCTAAGTTGATTAAGCTAGGTGCGAAATCCAATTATCACAATCAAGGCAAATTGAAAAAAAAAATGTCAAACCATCATTATACTCATGTCATTTAATTATCAAAAATGTCAATATTCAAATATTCTTATGCACTATAACCATTATAACATGCTGGATATCAAGCAATGGCAAGAAAAAATTCATCTCAAAGTTAAATCAAAGTCAAACATATAACAAACAAGCAAGATAAGTGGTTTTGCTACCCTCCCCCTCACTTAAGTGAATTGCCCCAATTCAAATGAAAAACATAAAAGTGTAAGGCAGAGAAGGGTAAAGAGTACTCCCCGTGGGTACTGATAGTAACGAAGGTGATGGTGACCGTTGGGGAGCCGCACTGCGACTGGAGCTTGATCCAGCGGTGCTGTTGGAGAGCCGCGAACAGCGACTGACGGTTGGGGGAGAAGGCGGAGGTACGGTGGAATCCGTAGGAACGGGACTCTCGTTCGAGGGATTGGGGGCTTGCCGTCGTCGACCACTGCGGCGTGGAGGAGGTGCGGGACATGGTGAATTGCGGCTGAGTGAGTTTTTGCGGATGGGTGTGTGATGTTAGGGTTTGGTGTTGCGGGAAAGAAAGAAAGGGAGGGGAAAAGGGAAAATCAGGGAAAATCGAACGATGTGCCAAGGGGAAAGGGGTTGGGCTAACGTGTACCGCTCATTGAGTGTGCTAAAATGCACCTCATTAATGAAACGGTGCACTTTAGCTGAAGTGTGATGCTCGGCCTGCTGCATGCGAAAAGAATCCTGCAAAGGAAAATTTATTAAGGCAATTAAAAAGAAGGAAAATGAAAAATAAAGAAACATAAATTAAATTTAAAAAAAAAGTAAAAATTGACGAAAAAATAAACCAATGGGTTGCCTCCCATTTAGCGCTTTGTTTATCATCGTTAAGCTCGACAACCTTTGCTAAATTTTTAGTTCTTCAAAAGAAAGGTCTTCAAATAAACGGTGATGTCCATCCCTTGTCGTTTTAACGCCTTCCTTCATCTTTTTATTTGTGCACAAAACAAAAACTAAGCTTCTACCTCCTTCCCGATGCGACAACTTACTCAAGATGATGATTGGCAAAGTTTGATTGTCGCTTAAAAATATATAATTGAATTGCTCTAACTTCGGCTTTGGTTCCTGCAAAATTGAGGGAAAATGTTTAGATCGAATTGGAATTAATCGAACATCAGAAAGGGAAGAAAGATTTGATATGATTTCGCCTATATTTTCATCGTCGAGATTCGTGAATTCCCTACAAAAGTCATAACACAAATCAGTTTCGATCAAATCATCGGCTAACGGATCTATAATATCAACGAAATTTAAACTTGCGACCGAATCAGAATACTTCATAGCTTTATACATATCAAATTTAACTACTTCCCCATCAAATTCCATAGTTAAGATACCGTCGCGGACATCAATCTTTGTATGCGCGGTTGATAGGAAAGGTCGGCCAAGCAAGATTTCGGATCCGTTATTGCTGCGATCATTTTCCATGTCAATAATATAAAAATCAGTAGGGAAAATAAGATTTTTTACCTATACCAACACGTTTTCTAGTACTCCCTCGGGGTAGATGATTGATCGATCGGCTAATTGAACCGTCACTCGCGTTTCTTTCAATGGTTCAGTCGAAATTTTGTTGTAAATGCTTAACGGCATGACGTTGATAGATGCGCCTAAACCGCACATCGCTCTTTTTATCCCAACATTCCCAATTTTACAGGGAACCGCAAACATACCTTGGTCCTTGTACTTTGGCGGCAACGGCTTTTGAAAGATGGCCGAAATATTTTCACCAAGGTTAACTTTTTCATTTCCGGATAGTCGCCTTCGGTTTGTGCATAAGTCCTTCAGAAACCTTGCGTATTTAGGCACTTTTCGAATAACATCAAGAAGTGGAATATTAATTTCCACTTTCTTGAATATATCCAAAATTTCCTTCTCTTCCTCCTTTTTATCTCGTTTCGCCAATCTACCTGGAAAAGGAGGAACATGTTCGTAAGTAGAAACAGAAATTTTAGATTTGGCATTACCTGCGGTGGGAGGAGACTTGTCGTTCTGGTCTTTCGAAGAGTTTCCTGGTTCGTCGGATTTTCGCTCATCTTGTTTGGGCGGTTTAGGTGTTATCATTGTTCCACTACGCAAAGTTATCGCACTAACGTTTTCCCTTGGGTTGGTTTGGGATGGTAACTTTCTCTGGGATTCTAAACGGCTAACGGCTTGAGCTAGTTGGCTTATTTGTTTGTCGATTTGCTGGAGATGGGATTGTGTTTGGGTTTGGAATTTTTCCCGCGAAACTGACAATCTCTCAACAATAGACTCAAGCGATGATTTTTGGGGTACTTGGTTTTGGTAGGGAGGTTGTTGCCTAGGTTGGTAATTCGGGTTCTGATTACCGTAGCTCAAGTTTGGGTGATCTCTCTAATCGGGATTGAACGTATTGCTCTGAGGGTTATAGGGTTTTTGGGGAGGTCCAGGAAAGTTGTGTACGGCGTTAACTTGGGCACCAGCTGTATCCCGCAGCAATGAGCATAAATCGGTTGTGTGATCTGGCATAGTGCATATTCCGCATACCTTAGCAGCTCCTATCTCCCCTGAAACAAGAGAATACACAATATTAGTTAAATTGTCTATTTTATTCTCTAATGAAATTGTGCTTACTGTGTGAACCCGTCGGCTGGGTTCACTTGTAGAACCAAATTGCTGCGAATTAGCAGCCATTGTGGAGATTAATGTTCTCGCTGCAGGAGGAGTCATGTTAACGAGCGCGCCACCGCTTGCTGCATCTACCATCTTTTTGTCCATTGGTAACATTCCTTCGTATAGGTATTGAAGGAGTGTTTGCTCAGATAAACCATGTTGCGGACAACTTACACACAACTTTTTGAATCTTTCCCAATATTCATATAGGGATTCATCGTGCATTTGTTGGATACCCATTATGTTTCGCCTAATTTCTGTCGCTTTTGCCGCAGGGAAGTATCTGTCAAGAAAAACACGAGAGAGATCAGACCATGTATTAATTGAATTTGGAGGTAAGTAAAATAACCACTTTTTAGTCGTTCCGGCTAAGGAAAAAAGGAAAAGCCTTTAGTTTTATTTGGTCCTCTGAGACCCCTTGCGGTTTCATGCTGCTACAGACCATATGAAATTCGGCAAGGTGTTTATGTGGGCTTTCAGAAGGGAGGCCATTAAAAGTAGGGAGTAAGTGGATTAATCCCGTTTTGAGCTGGAAAGGAGTATCGCCTTGAGGAAAAGCAATGCAGAGTGGTTGTTGCACGGTAGGCGCGGCATTTAGTTGTCGAATTGTTTGGTCCGCCATCGGTTCTGGTTCTTGTGTAGGTTCTTCGATTGGTGTAGTTTCGGAAGTGGATTCCTGTTCGGATCATCGTGTGCTTTGTTGTTTCTTTCGTCGAAGTGTTTCGCCGTGAGTTCTACGAGCGCTTGCTTCGATTTCCGGGTTGTATGGAGCTAAAGTACCCGGGTTTTCCCTGGTATGTGAAATAGACGTGGTTTAACCGGTCAAAAGTGCCAAAATTAAATCTCCCCGGCAATGACGCCAATTTTGACAAGTCATCATTTAACCGGTCAAAAATAAATGAATAAATTAACATCTTTCAATAAATAATAATATAAAGAAATTAAATAGATATAGGGAAAGAGGGTCGATCCGCAGGGAGATTAGCTGGACTGATTGACTAAAGACTGCTTTAATTATTACTTCCAGGAATATCTGCAAAATAAGTAAATAAAATGGGGGGAAGTGATCTGATATTGGATGAAAATGAAATAGTAAGATTTAAATGTGAAGGTAAAAGATTAAGAAAAACCAAGTATGTGAAATAGCCTCCAACCCGTCGTAACTTGTTTCTCTCTCGAGTAACCAATCCTCCCAAGTCTATCTTCGAAAGATGGTTCTTAAATAAATCAACCACGTCTATCGCCGTTAAAATATTTAGAATAAAAGCAGGAAAAACCCGACTCAAAAATTGTCTAAAAAGAATCGCTTCTGATTTTATCTTTCCTTAACGGACCGCCGCTAAGAGTGTTCATAGGAAGTCGAAATTGCCACAAGCCGATCCTTCCTCCCAACTGTGTTTTTAAGCGATTTTAGACCAACGGGCCCTTTTTGATTTGAAAAGCGGTTAAAAACTTTTAGTAAGGCCGATTGCCAAACTATCTAAACAGAAAGATAAAAATGATTTCCCAAAAGAATTTAAGCAAGTTCAATTCTCACGAATCGAATTGACTTGGCTGGTTCTTGGCTTAAAAGATTTAGCTAAGCATGATATTGATTATCATATTTAACTTGATTTTAGAAAAGTAATTAAATAGCATAAAATAAATGAAACAAGAAAATAAAGGAAAAGAACTTGGATTAAAACTGAAAATGTTTACAAAGATAAAAATACTCAAAGCTAGAAGATGATCTTAAACCTTCACCAAAGGTTGGTATTTCTAGGCTTAGATTACAAGGATAAGAGATAAGAAAATCAAAATAACAATTCAAATTCAAATGTTTTTAAAATTCAAAATAAAACCAAACGGATAGAACTGATAATCTGATCGGATCTTCTCTCGGAACATTCCAGGATCTTCTAGAGGTTGCCACGTCATTGCCACGTCACTGCCACGTCAGGCGCGTCGTGCCTAGTTTCGTGCCCACGATGCCAGTCATGACATAGTTATAATAAAAACTGCATAAATGCCCCCTTTTTACTGTTATTTCTAGAATTGGGTCCCTGCACAAGATATAACAAAAATAGCATGTATTAAGCAGCAAGAAGTCCTAATAACTAGAAAAATAGCAAATGAAGTATGTCATATTTTGAGAACTCGTCAAGTGACCAAAAGATAATATTTATGGGACAGAGAATGAATAATATAATGAAGAAAACAACAATATTATTAGTAGTAATTCGGTTCCTCATACACTGTCTATTCCATCCATTATATCAGACTACGGATAAAAATCGTATGCCCCAAATTATACTTTCTTTGGTGTCTCAGTTTAAAAAAGTGAGTTTAGGGTTTAAGGTTAGAAATTATGGTTACGGTTTAGGGAATTAGAGGTAGGGTGTATTTTTTTAGACTTTGGGGTTTAGGATTTAGGATGTGGAAATTTGGGTTAAAGTTTTGAATTTAATTTTTAAATGATTTTTAGTATGGAGTATAGAAGGGAACATGTAGAACTAATTATTTTGATATAATAATTGAAAAATATTTTAGACTAAGTTGAAAAGAATTTAAAATATGTTTTTAGTCAAAAACAACTTGAAAATGTATTTAAGGGTTTTACAAGGCTTTGAAATGATTTAAAGTAGTCAAAACCATGTTTTAAGTGTAACCATATCGATATTGTATGGTACCGTATCGATACCCTTTAATATTTTAACTACAGTGATTTTCTAGTAGCCAAAACTCGTACCGATACGCTTTGCCGTATCGATACGGTGTGCTTTTAAATAGCCAATGACTAGTTCGCGTACCGATATGGTTGTATCGCGTACCGATACGCCCAACTACCCCCAACGGTTAATTTCCCAACCGTCTTTTAAATTGCAAGACCGTACCGACACGCTTACTATGCGTATCGATGCACACCAACTGAAGTGGTCAACGGCTACTTCCTTATCGGGACCGTATCGATACGGTTTGAGGAGTATCGATATGCCAAGTTGCAGAACTGCATTTATGGTGGGAAATAAAGGCTCTAACGGCTCCAAAACAACTCCAACGGTCATCAACGGCTATAAACTCAATTAGGAGTATAAAAGGGATCTCCAAGCATCAAGAAATGGTTAATGCTTCAATTGTCAACAATATTATGATGAAAGATTGTCTTTAGAGCTTATTTGTCCATTTCTTGTATAGGCAACACTTGTGAGCTTAACATTGTCAAATTTGCTCAACTATTTAGGTTTTGGGTGGGGGTTTAATTGTGCAAACAAATACTTATTAGAGGGATTTCTAGTTTGCTTTGAATTCTCTTTGTACAAGAGTGTCTCGGTTAATCTTTGGGTAAAAAGATTAACCGGTTTGTAAAAGTTGCCTCCTTAGCCTAGAAATGAGGAAGAATTCTTAGTGAATTGGTGAAATCCTTGGTGTGGATGCTAAGGTAGTGAATGTACGCTTTGGGTTAGAAAGTCGAACCACTCTAAATCTCGTGTCAATTTTTCTTACCTTTTACCACCACTACAAACACCAAAAAATCCACTCTTCTCCACACTTGACAAACATCTCGGTTGTGACCATCGAGCCCAACAGAACATAATTAGAAAATAGAGAATTTTTACCCATAAAACTACTGTCTGTATGTATTTATGTCATCTTACGTGTGATGAATTGTTGTTCGTTTCTTTAAAAGTAAAATGAAAAATAACCATATAAAACTTTAGTTATGATGCTCAATTTTTTTAATATGTGTATTCATACACAATGTATGGATAATATTTTAAGATGTACCTTTTAAACATAAAAAAATAAAAATAATCTGCCAAACAAAATTAGAATATGAATTTTCTCATTGTAAATTGATGAGCAAAAACTTTCCGCACTATATTGGCTCATATAGGATGTAACCACTGACAACAAATATTAAAATAATTCTTCATACTTAGTGCAAAAATTAAACCTTCGATTATTGTCGTAGAAAATTCGGGTTTAGGCCGGGTGTTTTTAAAGGGTAAAGTCGTGTCGGGTCAGGTTCAAATTTAGGGTAGAAAAATTCGAACGACCCGACCTGGAACTAATAATGTAATTTCCCCTTAAATTTTTTTAAGGATATTCACAATAATGCTCACTCTTTATATTTTTTTACAATTAGGTCCCTAAAATTTATTTTTTTTACAATTAAGTCCCTAAAATTTATTATTTTTTAATAGCTCGGGTCGGGTCAGGTCGAATTTTTTTCAAGTATGAGTTCGGGTCGGATCCGAATTTAACGTATATATTTTTGGGTCGGGTTCAGGTGGGCTAAAAACCTAACCCGACCCGTGCCCATCTCTACATACAAGGGTATTCAATTATGAGAATTCCGGGTAACAAGGTTTCATTGTTGTTCAATAATGCCGAGGATAGGCAGATCACTATAGATGAGAGGGTAGATTGGATCGTTGGTTTGATAGGGCGGAAAATTAGTTATCAGAGTTGCCTTTTGATTCTCGCGGTGTTTAAAAGAGAAGTTACAAGTAATATTGTCAGTATAAGAGTATATAATATGATTTGAACATTGTTAAGATCTGTATTTGATTTGATAAGCATTTGATAAAATTTCGACTTAAAAATGTATGATCTAATATGAACTTTTGGTAAGACTTGATATGAATTGACAACTTTCAATAAGCTTTGATATGACATGAATAAATTTTATCAAGTTTGATAAATATTGATAAGTTTGGACTTGTAAAATGTGATTTGAAATGACTTTTAAAGAAGCATAAATTCTAAATTTTGTTAAATTTTGTAAAATGTAATATATCATATAAATTGGTTGTAAGTACAGTAATTTTGAGCGCACTTATTAGACATTATATGTTTACGCTTTTTTCTTTTATTAATGTAGTAAGATAAGTAATTTCGGGGATATAACTTGAGTAAGGAGTGATCCAAAACAAGCAAAATGATGATTAATTTTTGCAATGCTAAAAAAATAGTTTGAAATATTATAACTTGGTCCTATAAATTAAGCTTATAAATTTAACGAGTTCTAAGTGTTCAATTGAGCTGAAATTTTGTATATTTGTCAAAATGATGATTAATTTCAAAATGGTGCATTTTGAGTAATTTCTTGTAATTTTATGAATTTTCAATTTGGTCCTAAACTTCTAGATTTTGTAGTTGAACATGTATTGAATATCCGATTCTAATGAAATTTGATGTCATGTCTATTATAAGCATGTAGAGTCTAATTATGATCCTAGATTTAGGTTTTGACATGTTGTTTTGCTGTTGCCCGTAAAATGACAATTTAACCCTTAATCTTTTCTTCGAATTTCTTGGTGATTGTTTGCGTGCTAGGGCTTCTATGCATTTAGACTTGGTTGGTTTTAATCCGATGTTGATTCATGCAAGAAAATTTTAAATTAAAGCGGAACTTGATTCAGCTTGTTTGAATTCACCTCGGTGTAAATTTTGATACACAAACGACGTAAATTTTAATTTACAAAAAATTGTTAAATTTAGTATTTATAGTATTAGTTTAGGGTTTATGAGTTTAAACTATAATATTTAGAATTTTTAATTTAAAATTATAGTTTAAGGTTAGTTTAGAGTTTAGGTTTTGAAATATTTAAAAATTTAATAACTTAGACTTTTTTAAAATTTTGTAATATCATTTTACGCAACTTGTATATTAAAATATAACAATTTTATAATCACATTTTATCAAGAGCAAGAGTAGGGATGGGCATTTTACCCGGACCCGACGGGTTCCGACCCGATCGGGTCGGATTTTTTTAATGAAAAAATCGGGTTCGGGTTGGATTTTTGTTAAGGGTTGACTCGGGTCAGGTCGGGTTCGGGTTTAGGGTGAAAAATATTCGACCCAATTAGATCCGGGACTAATAGTGTAATTTTCCCCTAAATTTTTAGGGATATTTATAATAATACCCCTCTTTAATATATATATATATATATATGTATATCTATTTTATAATTAAGTCCTTAAAATTGAATTTTTATTTATAATTAAGTCCTTTAAATTATAATTTTTTTACAATTAAGTCCCTTAAAATTATTTTTTTACAATTAGGTCCCTAAAATTAATTTATTTTATGTAGGTCTGGTCGGGGTCGGATTTAGTATATTTATTTTCAGGTCGGGTCGGGTGCGGGTTTAGGGTGTTTATTTTCGGGTTGGGTCCGGGTGGGCCAAAAACCCGACCCATGCCCATCTCTATGTCCATTGTTAAAAAAGTAGGGGCAAATAAGTAATTTCAAAAGGCGCCAAAACCAAACTCTGGTCGACATTTCCAAAGCTCCCCTCGTCGCTTCCCAACTGTTGAAGACCAAAACTTCATCAACCACTTCGATTTCATCGAAACCCCCAAAACAAGAGCCCCCAACCAAGTTTATTTATACATCAACTTCTCTTTTTATTCATTTTAAGCCACCCCAACCTTCTCTCCCTTCTTCTTTGCTTTGGTAAGTTTTCGGATCTTTCAATGTTATAATGTTCTTCAGTTTTCCCGGCTCTGTGAAATGTGGTTTGTTATTGAAGCTTTAGTAATGGCTTCATTCCATTTATTTGCTTCGTCTTTCTCGTGTCTGTTTCCCAAGTTTTGAACTTGATCTTCTGTTTTTAGTTACACGTTGGTTGAACATGTAGAGAAACTGATATGGGAAATCTTATGTTTCTAGAATATGCAAAACCAAACTGAAAGATCATAGTTTTGAATCTAATTAGAATTGGGTGTTCAAAACAAAGTTTTGATGAAGAAAAGTTTTTAATTTGTGATCCTAGGATGTTGGTGTTTTTTATTCTGATGTCTTTCACTTGATTATATAACTGTTCTTGATCTTGCAGAACTGCATCGACTTTGGGTGATTTAAGAAAAAGAAAAGGAATTATGGGAACGGCAGTAGCTCCTGGTTCTTACATGGTAAACATCAAGCCTTGTATTTCTTCTTCTCGTAAAATGTCTGTTTCAAGCATGGTGAACATCAGCACTGAGAAAAAGGAAGCATCTTGGACAAGGCTTGCGAGCTTCTCTAACATCTCATCAAGGCAGCCATTCCTCCATAGGATCACTTCAAAACCCGTGAAATTTGAAAAGTTGGTTACAAGAGCAATGTCTGAAGCAAGTGACAACACGCCTTTGTCTGGACTTCCTATTGATTTGAGAGGTCACCTATACATATTATATCTTTCTATTTTTCCAATAGATGAAATAATGTTGAATAGTGATAGACTACATGAAGACTTGTATCATCTAACCATGTGCTCGTGTTTATTGAACCTTAAAAAGTTCTCTACCTCTTTGTGTCTTGACTTGACTCGCAAGGCTCTTAAGGCATGAAACTTGTTTGATAGGTACAAACAAAATTACTTGAACATTGAATATGATGCATCTGTATGCAGGTAAAAGAGCATTCATAGCTGGTGTTGCGGATGACAATGGATATGGTTGGGCTATAGCCAAATCTCTTGCTGCTGCTGGAGCTGAAATTCTTGTTGGAACATGGGTGCCTGTATGTATCTCGATCTAATATATTGGTCATTTAGAAGAAAAGATTCTCATTTTATGGTCAAAGTTGTATTTTTTTCCAGTCTTTCTTACAATTGCTTGTATTTCTTTGTAAAGGCACTCAACATATTCGAGAGCAGTCTAAGACGCGGAAAATTTGATGAATCGCGTGTGTAAGAACAAAAATGGCCTTCCCTGGTTTATTATGTAGATTTTGGTGCTTTTCTGAACTGAATTTTACTTTTCCAGATTGCCAGATGGGTCATTAATGGAGATCACCAAAGTTTATCCCATGGATGCTGTTTATGACTCTCCTGAGGATGTACCTGAAGATGTAAGTTTTCTTCTCCAATCAGTTTTAGAAGAAGGTAATTATCAATTTTGTGTTTTTGATATCCTAATTTTTTATTTATTTCAGGTGAAAATGAATAAACGTTATGCCGGATCTTCGAATTGGACAGTTCAGGTGAAAAACTGTTCATTCAAATTAAACCTTATAAAATGTAACTTTTAAGTTCCCTTCACATCTCATAGAGCAGATGAATCATTCTCTCAAGTTAGGTACATATTGTCATTGTTTCAATGCTTCTGGGTTATTATGAAATTCATTTTAGCTGCATGCCATACTTGACTTTTGATATCAAATCAAGCTGCGAAGATACCTTTTGCATGGTTTAATAGACTACTATGTTATTTCTTATATAGTTAGCGCCTGGCGGCTTAGAGAAGTGTAAAGAGTAAACCAATTTCAAATTTATGTCCCTTACCATTTCCCTCATATCACCTTTATTTGCCAGGAAAAAAGTTGAACTTTTGAGTTCATTTAGTTAAATTTATTGAATGGATGGATTATGCATTACTAGTGATCCAAGGCTTCCCCTGTTAATTAGATTTAAAAGTATTTGCTTTTCACAAAACAGATTCCTACTAAACCACAAGCTTACACTGTTAAAAAAAATTGGGTCATTAACTGTAATCTTTGGAATGCATTAAGTTCATCATATGGTTAAGGAACGGTGACATAACTGACTACTTTGTGTTAATTTCGCGCAGGAGGTTGTTGAATCTGTGAAAAAGGATTTTGGCAGTATTGACATTCTTGTTCACTCCCTTGCAAATGGACCAGAGGTGTATTTTTCTTCTTGCCAATATTTTTTTTTTCTCAACTATTGTCGTACTTGTTCTGAACATTCATTGTCAGGTAATCAAACCACTTTTAGAGACATCGAGATATGGATATCTTGCTGCCCTATCTGCATCAAGTTACTCCTATGTTTCTCTACTCAAGCATTTCCTTCCGATAATGAATCAAGGCATGTTTCTCATCCAATCTCACTGTAATTTTTCTTCTTAACAATCCATGGAAATGAACATGCAAGTGTTGCTTGAAGTTAAACTTGCCTATTGGTTTTGCAGGAGGTGCTTCGATTTCTCTAACATACATTGCTTCTGAAAGAATAATCCCCGGGTATTTAGCTATTTATATTATTCCTATTTACGAAATCTTTCTTATAAATATTTTGTTTACTTTTGATCATGCCATTCTATGGGCAGGTATGGTGGAGGCATGAGTTCAGCAAAGGCTGCTTTGGAGAGCGATACTCGTGTGAGTTTTTCCTTTCTTCTTAGGGTTTCTTTCGGTTTCTCTCTCCGATTTGCAATATTTTGGTCTCTTTTAGTTTTGTCTGACCATTGGTAACTTGGTGTTTGCTTAACACAGGTAATGGCTTTTGAAGCTGGAAGAAAACACAAAGTCAGAGTCAATACGATTTCTGCAGGTCAGTTAGCTTAATAATAAGAAAATATATCCTCTCTTCACCCCGAATAGGCATGCATGAAAAATGATAAATATTTTCTTAATAATAAAACATTTCTGGAGATAATTATGTCCCATTAGTTCCCCTGCTGAGCCTAATTGCTTGCATGGAGGAACTATGAAAAGAACTACAAATGGACTATTTGTAAGGAAATTGCAAAGTTTAGCCAAATGAGGAGTTTTGCCACTTAAGTACATAGGGTAATCAGTAAGCCTCCAATTGTCTGGCTGGGGTTTTATTTTGTTTTTGCACCTCTAATATATTGAATAATGTTAGAAAAGCATGCTTTTCTTCTGTAGAAATCAGATCACTTGCACGAAAGTTCGAAGTTACTTTTACAAAGAAAATATATCCGGTTCTGTATCTTGTGATTTGGTCCGTGTAGAGTAAAACACTGCTCTACCATTGTTAATCTGTGCCCAAAAATATATCAGGTCCATTGAGGAGTAGAGCTGCAAAAGCAATTGGATTTATCGACATGATGATTGATTACTCGTTGGCTAACGCACCCCTGCAGAAAGAACTATCAGCAGGTAAGTAGCAAACTGCCACTTGTATCTGCAGTCATGGTACTAAAAAAGAAGAATCACCATTCAAACACTTGAACAATAAAGTAAATTTAAAACTAACTTCTCTTATACTATAATAATATCATGGGGAAATGAATTAAGATTCCGAGTTTGTACTGAAAACATTATGTCTTGATGTCTCTAAATACGTTTTCTATTTTGCTTTATACCCGGACAGAGGAGGTGGGAAATGCTGCTGCTTTTCTGGCGTCGCCGTTGTCTTCGGCTATCACAGGGGCTGTTGTGTATGTTGATAATGGCCTAAATGCAATGGGAGTGGGAGTCGACAGTCCGATATTTACGAACCTTGACATTCCAAAAGACGACTGAATCTAGAGGAAATGTTCACTCAGCAGCGGATGGTCTTGAAATTTTAGTATTTAGCCTAAAATAAATGTTCTTTTCTATCAATGCATTTACACAATTTACCACATTGTGGAATACAAAACATGTTTGGGACCTCTTCTTTCACTGATACTGTAATAACATTTGTAGTTTAACTACTGAATCCGTGGGCTAGTTAGTACAATCACTCTTACAAGGCATTGAGTTTGGGGTTGTTGGATTTGAAGGGATTGGGAGTGTTTGAAAATCTGAACGGATGATGTAAGGATGAGAGGAGTTAAGTAATCATTTTAGACAAGAAGTTGAGAATGCTTTCTTGGAGGGGAGATTAAAACTGTTCGAAAGGAAAAATTATATTATGGGTCTGGTTTATCACATCAGCCATGTCCCAACTAATAAAAACCACCCACTATACCATTTTTTTCATGTTATATTTTTCAACTAGTGAATCTTCACTAATATTTTTTACATGTCATTTAAAAAATATTTTTTTAAAGTTATTATATAGTAAAAAATGACATGAAAAAATGGTCTAGTGAGTAATTTTCATTGGTTGGGACCATAACTGATGTGGTAGGCTAAGTTATTGATTTGCATATCAAGAATCATTCTTTTAGTTATCTTAAAATTATTTTTAATGCAATTTTTTTTCTTTATTATTATTCCATTTTTATCTATCAATCTTTCTAACTCTTGTTGAATCTAGATTTGTTCTTGCTGTCACATATACACGTCAAGTTGCCTACAGGTTTAGGATTGATCCACAATTTGAAAGATCGATCTTGATCCGAATAACATATCGTATCATTGTTAGTACGAGAATGAGATAGGTTAAACTAGTTATATTGGACAAAAAATTAAAATTGTTTGTCAAAGTCTGGAACGACAACAAACTTGCAAGGATTTTTTGAGTATGATCTGTGCATTTTTTGGCCAACATGTTTATTTAATTTAATTGGTTGTCTCTTATCTTTTCAACGCTTCTTGAAACGTATCAATATGATATTAGTATACCTTTGCCAAACACCTTTGGAGAATCTTATCTCTGAAGACAACACCACCGTCTTCGCACTACGCTCCATGAACCATGGAGTCTGAATGCTCCTACACTTTCGGACTCATTAGCCTCTGAAGACTCTTGCACTCGACTGATGCGCCGCGACAAGACATCTATCAAATCCGACTGAGCTCACAGCCTGATAGCCGAGTTACCGCATGCCAGCCCATCAGTAGTTGTCACTAGGTTTGGCGCGGTCTTGTCAACCATCACTCCATCTACAACACTAAAAAATATAAACACCTCAAAATCGAAGACAAGAGGAACGACTCTCCCACATCTCGACATTATCCTTTTCTCTCCCTCCCTCTCCTCTTCACATGGCTCCGTGTAACGCCACGAAATTGGACTTAGAAGAATCGGCAGTTCAATAAACTTTGGTTTGGTACGATTGAACCAGGTTAAGCGATTAAGTATGTTTCAGAAAAATAAATATTTTGAAATAGAATTTCAAAAAGAGTAAGTTTATATTAAGTTTTTAAAAATATTTAATTATTTTATCAAGCATTTTGGTGTTTGTATCGAAAGTTAATTCAATCAATTTTAATGACATTTGAGGTTTATTGACCAAAATAAAATAAATGTAAAATTATTTTTAAGTGACTAATTTGTAAAAGGGCCAATACTAAAAACGCTCATAAGCTATATTTTCCAAATGTTTTAATTAAGTTTATCCCCTCAATTAACTAAAACTTTGACGGTTGATTGGTTTCCTAAATCAATTTCCTATTCTATCAAATATTCTAAGATTTTCTCCTCTTATTTTTTTTCGTTTTCCATCTCATTTTTTACTTATTATTTTCAGTTTTTCTTATTATTTCTCATTAGAGGATACATCATTTGATTCCTCATTTAATTCTTAACAAAACCTTGAAAATATTTTCAAGAATTTCTTTTTTTTTCCTCAATTTTTTTTAAAAAACTAACGCAATTATAGAGAGAGGTCTTTAAAAGTGAATTTCTTCTACTCTCTTAAAACTATAATTCTTTATTATCTATTGGATCTCTGCCCTTTTCATTATATTTAATTTTGTGCTTATTTATGTTCTGTTTTCTTAATTTATGCATCGTTCTTTAATTAATTTATTTCAATCCATCATGTATTACATAGTATTATATGATATGATATATAAAGTATGCTTTTCAAAAAATATATATATAGTATATTAATATTTTATGTCATAGATTACATACATATAGTATGTTATTTTTATATATGTTACGTATACTTTTTTTTGCTTAATAAGTATAGTTATATATATATATACACACTATATATTATCTTGCTATATTATTATTATTATTATTATTATTATTATTATTATTATTATTATTATTATTATTATTATTATTATTATTATTATTATTATTATTATACGTAAGTGGTATATTAAATATATATGTATGTATATTTTACACGTATCTTTTAATTTTTGGTTGTTCGATCACGATTCGCTTACGACCTTACGGTGACTCGAACCGAATTATGATTCGTATTATTTATGGCACGGTTAATTTGGTTATCTAACTAACCCCTAACTTGCTAACATCTAACTAACCTTTAATTTATACATTTATTTATTTTGCTTATTCTATATTTATGTTATTTCTTTATTCTATTTACTTTGTTAGCATATTATTTTGTTCATGCATATATATATATATTTGTTGCATTAGTTAGTTCTTAAAATCTCGGCATCATATTGGGAGTGTCGTCGTGGGTCTCGGGCGTCATTTTCTTTGGGTACCGTAGGTTATGAGGTTAGTTTTATGTTCAAACTATATGATCATGCATCAGGGATTAGTTATTAAATTAGGTTGAATTTCAATTTTTCTTTGCAAATACGATACGAACCCTTTAGCTACCGATTTTTGAGCGTGGTGGGGGTGTGAACTCTTTCCCACTCGATAACTGACTCTTGAACCTGTTTAATCTATGATTTTTTGAGTGTCTGGTCTACCTTATTCAAGTGACTAGTGATAACTCCTTTAATTTTATTTTAAAATACGAAATTTTCCAAAATTGCCCCAATTTAAATATTTTTTTGAAGAAAACTAGAAATTTTGTAATTTTTTTATTAGTCACTACATCTAGCTGCATGGCATTGTGCTTGTGATGTCGTACATTTTGGGTTGTAATTTATTGTGTGCATTCTTAAAAGATTTATTTTTGTGAAATTACTGTTTTGTTTTATGATTGCTTGCACTTATAGCTCACTCCCCTTAATTTCTCTATCAAATGTTTCCAAGCATAGACGATTTAGTACTTAGACGATTTCTCACGTTTTTCTTCCATTTATCTTTCAGTACGGATTTTTTTTATTTTTTTTTTTTATTATTATTATTATTATTATTATTATTAGATTTTGATGTAATTTTATATTTGGATTTATTGATTCTTGAGAGATAATTTTCAACATTGCATCTATATACATTTCACTCATATTAGTTTTAAGGGTTAACTATACCATTGACCACTGAACTAATTAGGGATTTCTATTTTGACCACTGAACTAACGAACTCGTCAATTAAACCATCGAACTTATAAAATCAACTTATTTTGACCACCGCCGTTAAAAACCTAACGGTGGAGTGACGGAACTACCACGTGGCAATTAACTGAAAAAAAAAAATTAAAATTACACATTTGGTCCATGTTATTTACACATTCTTTCAATTTAGTCCTAATTTTAAATTAATAAAATAATAAATTATTTTTTTAAAAGGTATATTTATTTGTAATAAAAAGTCGGCAAGGTAACGACCTCATTAAAAAACCTCCCTAAAAACCTATTGGAGGAAAAAGAGTGTTCGTTACTTGCTTACACTATTGAATTAAAATAAAGATTGCCCTCCTTGATTGCCTCATACACAACCGACGGACTATCAAGAATGCAAATGAATCAGTGTCCTCTTGTCTTTGTAGTTAACCGATTCCCAATCTAGCTAACTTGTCTGCCTCCGAGTTATAGCCTCTGTAGGTGAATTGTACAATGATTCCTCTGTCTTTGATTATCTGAGATAAGTCCCTGATTAGATGCAACAAGGTTGGGGGTGCAACTGTTAACCCGTTTATCCATTCCACAGCTGTTTTACAATCTGATTCGACTATTAACCTGCGTTTGTCACTCCAAGTTGAAGCTAGGAAGAAATGGATGCCATGCTTTATCGCCATGAGTTCCATTACTGTCGGAGGCTCCTCCCCACAAGGTTCTGAAAAGCTCGATAAAACCGCACCCTTTGTGTCTCTAATTAGTCCCCCGATTCCACCCTTGTTCCTCTGTACATCCAATGCACCATCTACGTTCAAATTTAGGAAGCCGAGGGGGGGAGGTTTCCATCTTGGTTGATCGACTTTAGCGCCCTTTCTGTGAGAATTCCTATTTAAGTTTGATGCCAATGACAAGTCCATGACTATATTTTCAATAGTTAAATCACTGTCCATGTTCTTAGCCTTTAACCAGGTTGCTATACGCCATTTAACCAAAAAAATCATTTGAGAAACATCAGCAGTTTTCTCTTTAAATATGATTTCATTCCTCATTAACCATATTGTCCAAATTGCAGCAAACAAGACGATGTCCCGCCATACCCTGTTCTTATCTCTGCATTGTTCTCCCCATATCTCCGCGAAAGCAATGGCTTCCCCATGCAGCACCGTCGAGATACCAATGAGATTACAGTAATGCATCCATATTTGCCATATAATACGACATGAGAAGAAGAGATGATTTACTATCTCGGGGAAGATCTTACATAGTGGGCATAGGGAATTAACGCATGACGTTACCCCCCTTTTCTGTAGTTCTGCGATGACCGGTACCCTTCCCCACATAATTTTCCATAGAAAGATTTCCACCTTTGGTAGTGCAAGTCTCCTCCAAATTACTTTCTTCCAAAACGGGTTCTCCACACCATCGCTGTTTATAACTGCTTTTGCTGATTTTGAAGAATAAATCCCATCACTAGAACCTTTCCACATCAGCCAATCTTCTTCCAGGTTCCTTGAAGTAAAGTTGTATAAAGTGTCCATCAATGCATTCCACTGCTCGATCTCCCAATCGAAAAGAGGCCTCCTAAGTGGGATATTCCATTCCCAGTTCGACCCGATTTTGGATCCAAAGTCGGCTATGTAACCATCCTTTTTTTAAGCTAGAGCGTAAATCCGAGGGTAGAATCTCTAATAGCACCATTGCTGAACCAATTATCAATCCAGGATTTGATCCTCTTCCCATTTCCCACTTGAATCTTCATATTCTGTCTGATGTCGTGTCCCACCTTGTCATTTGCGAAAACCGATTTCACTATTCCATTCCACACCCATGACGTAATGTTCCTTCCCGAGTTTGGAATTAGCATGTTCGAGTTCGAATGAGGCGTAATGGCCGTAATGACCCTTCTCCAAAGGCACTCTTGCTCATTTCCAAATCTCCAAAACCATTTTCCTAATAGCGTTCTGTTGGTTGTTGAAAGGTTACCTATTCCAAGCCCTCCACACGACAATGAAGAACAAGCAGCTTCCCAATTTATCCAATATATGCAGCTTTTAGTAGAGTCACCACCCCAAAAAAATCTCGCCATAAGTCTATTCAATTGAGCCACCACCGAAGTAGGCATACAAAAAAGAGACATAAAGTAGATAGGTAAACTGCATAGGATGGATTTTATTAAAATTAATTTTCCTCCTGCTGATAGCAAATTTGCCTTCCACCCTTCGAGCCACCTTGTAAATCTGTTGATAATCGGCTCCCAAAGAACCGTCGAGTTCCTACGAGCTCAAAGAGGTAATCCCAAATAATCAGTAGGCAGCTTTCCAACCTGGCATCCGATCGCTTTGGCCCAATCCGAAAGTGTATCGTTGTTAACATTGATGCCAAATATCTTACTCTTTTTCATGTTAAGCTTGAGTCCCGATGCAAGCTCATAAACTCTGAATAATCTTTTAGCATTCCGAACTTGTCTCGCCTCCCCTCCGCAAAAGATAATCAAATCGTCCGCAAATTGTAGATGGGTGATTTCGATAGTCTCTTCCTTCTTCCTTAAGAAACAGCCCAAGAATAGTCCACAATTAACAGCTTTTTTGATCATTAAATACAAGGCCTCTCCGACGAGGTTGAATAACAAAGGTGATAATGAACAGCCTTGTCTGAGTCCTCTGGAAATCGGGAAGGATTCTGTCGGCGAACCATTTACTAACACTGATATGGAAGCAGTGGAAACACACATTGATATCCAATTGCACCATTTTGGACCAAAACCACACTCATGTAGAATACGCAACATGAAATCCCAGTTTACTGTATTGTAGGCCTTTTGAAAGTCTATTTTGAATGCCACGCCTTTCCTCCTACTCTTTCTCCAAAATT
Organism: Hibiscus trionum; assembly: GCA_030270665.1. Taxonomy (NCBI): domain Eukaryota; kingdom Viridiplantae; phylum Streptophyta; class Magnoliopsida; order Malvales; family Malvaceae; genus Hibiscus; species Hibiscus trionum. The sequence goes on from BSYR01000016.1 coordinate 8,630,952, forward strand.
CAATTGCTTCATTCGCAATAAGCGAACAATCCAAAATCTGCCTTCCCGGAATGAAGGCAAATTGGCTTTCCCCCACAAGAAGATCCATTACCGTTCGCAACCTTCTTGCCAAAACTTTCGAGAATAGCTTGTAAATTCCACCAACGAGGCTGATTGGTCTGTATTCACTCAGTGAAGAGGGATTTAGTACCTTGGGGATTAAGGTGATGAAAGTGTGATTGATCCCGGGCTCACATGCCTTTCCTTCATAAGTATCTTCAAAAAAAGTAAGAATCGCTTCTTTTAATTCGCTCCATAATTTCTTGAAGAAATTTAGATTGAAGCCGTCAGGACCTGGCGCTTTGTTGCCATCAGCCGACGATAGAACCAACCAAACCTCTTCTTCTGAAAACTTACGCTCCAAATCTCTTGCTATTTCAGGACTGATTTTGGCGAAGTCTAGACTCATCTTTTCCAGTTCCAGTGCATTTGTCGAATTATAAGCTTGTTTGAAATGATTACAAATATCAATCTTAATTTCTTTTGGTTCTTGCAGTACGATTCCATCTATCTCTAGTCTGCTAATCGTATTGCTTCTCCTTCTCTCTGACGCGGTCGAGTGGAAGAATCGAGTGTTCTTGTCCCCTCCAAAAACCACTTGATTCTGGATTTTTGATGCCAACTATTTTCTTCAATTCGATATTCTTTCCATAGAGTTTCCTTCAATTTGTAGAGCTTTGCCGATACTAATTTGTTTGTTTTGCCTTTTTGTAGCAATTCTTCCAAAGTAGATATCTCTTTTTCGATGCTGTCAATTGAGGCACAGGAGTTACAATTAGTTTTCACCCAATTCCTGGCCGTTTATTTTGCTTCTTTCAGAATACTACCAATTTTGAGCCCAAGTTTCCTCAATTTTAGATCACTGATGCCATCGATTATGGCTCCCTTAAAATTCTCTTCTTTAAGCCAGTAATTGAAACAACGAAAAGGTCTTGGCCCCCAGTTCTCTTTATCTTCAACCAACAAGATAGCGTTATGATCGGACAGAGATTTGCAGAGTAAATTTTGAATAATTCTGGGGAACGCATTGTAAAAATCTTCGGAAATTAGAAATCGGTCCAATCTGACGAATGTTGGTGGGTCTCTATTATTACACCATGTGAATTTCCCCCCGTAGAGTGGAATATCCATGAGACCCGCCTCGAATACAAAGATATTGAAGAGATCTACTTGGGACTGGTTCCAAGAAAAACCCAGTTTTTCTTCCGAGCTCAAGAAAACGTTGAAATCTCCCCCTATGCACCAGGGGATCTTGCGACTTTTGATGAAATTGAGAAGTTCTCCAAAGAATTCACCTTTTTCAGCATCTACGGAAGGCCCATAGATATTCACTATACCACAGTAGAAGTCCCCAGGTTTCAGTCTTCCTTCGAGAGCAATGTATCTTGGTTTGATGGTGACATCAATTACATGAAATAAATCCGTGTTCCATAATGTGAGAAGTCCCCCTGATGAACCCACTACTGGTGAGACTGCAAAGTCAACATGGCTGTTGTTCCAAATTTTCTTCACCAAAATTTTGTTTATGTCTTCCAGCTTGGTCTCTTGGAAGAAGCAAATTCCTGGTTTATTTTTCTTGACCAGTTCCCTAACCGCTCTAATTTTTTCAGCTTTCCTGATACCCCGAATATTCCACGAAATGATCGATAAATTCATAGACATCTATCAGTGCTCCTCAATTCCTGGTGAAACCGTAATGCCCTTAAGCATCACTTCTCAATTCCTTCTCTAATTCAATAATCTTCTTGACGACTGCCGATTTCCCCCCTTTGAAAGATAGCTCCAGTAATTGACTTACCCGCCACACTTCCTCCGCTTCAGATCGGACCGCATCATCATCCTTTGATCTGCCTTTACTGGCATCTCGGACAACACCATCTTCCTCCCAGTCTTCTAAGGAATCTCTCACTGTCCTTCTCAATGCTCGCCTAATGTTTGGATTAAGGCAACCAAAAGGGTCGTTCATTCTTCTGAAGACTTGTCTAACTTCATGTTCTTCTCCGCTTAACCCTATTGATGCTGCATTCGTTTGTCGGAAACCTTTTAAACTGTCCGGAACCATGTCGACCATTTGATTAGAAGAGTTCTTCGGTTCAATTGAGATGGGGATATCTGACCCCTCCCCGTGTTGTCCGGAATGCTGTAAGTTATTTACTTGGTTCTCCAAGATCATTGCCCTTGAATCCAGAGTATGATTCAATAATGGCCCAGTGTTAATTCTTCCCAGACCCGAGTCCCTCCTTATGAACGGCCCAAATCCATCACTATTAAATTCATTTAATCCAATAGACAGGGAATTGGCTATCACCCCATCTGACGAGGACGAGATAATATTGCCGTTATTTTTTATGTGTGGGTCCCTCGAATTTTGTGGAGCCTGGTCATTTAAAGCCCCATGCACGTCGGGAATGTTTCCTCCTAAAGGAGTGGGAACGTTTCCTCTTATAGGATTGGTATCGTCTTTATCTTCATTGAATCCCGGTTGGGCTCTCGAAGCGTTTTGAGTACGTGGGGAACTGTCCCCAAAATTGTCGACCTGTCTCCGACAAACCTCAACCGCCAGCGATGATACACCTCCATTGCCGAATGTTGAATCTGCCTAGACATTTTCCTGGATTTCTTCCTCTACGAAATCGCCGAAGTTGCTAGGATTTTCCTGATTTCCTTCCTCTTCAAAACTGCCAATGTTGCTTGGATCCTCTGGAAGATTGCCCACCACAATTTTAATACTATAATTGTGGCCAAGAGAGGTGACTCTGATCATTTGCGGAAACACCGACTGGTTTGCTGCTCTAATCCACAGTCTGGCTATATCAAATCTGTCCTTATTCCTAATTGATCTATCCAAGCAGACTACTTCACCCCATTTATTCCCCAATGCTTTGAAGAAATTTTCATGCCAATACATAAGAGGAACTCCATATAGTAGTACTGAGATAATCTGATGAGGGACACCTTTCAATAGTAAAGGATCAATGAATTCAAACCAATACCAAATTACTTCATTTTTTGTTTGCCATTGAGCCTCCATGGATTCGATTGAACTAAATTCCAAAATGTATACTTCGCTTTCCACTCCCCACTTTGAGATCTTCACCTCAATCCCTTCATGATCCAGGGATTGTTGAACGAAACCGATCTCGAAAGTTGGCTTTAATACGCCAACAAGGCACTGTTTCATCCAGTCTGTGTCTTCTTTCGGTAAATTCACATCTAAAAAGCCTTCCCTTTCTACCATGGTACCCCTGTCATCTACATGTTCTGCATTCCGACCTGCCTTTTCTGGTCCCATGCGTTGTTCTCTCATGAGCACTTCTTTAAAGGTTCTCTCATCCACCTTCATCCGATAATAGTTCATATTCCTTCTAGCTCTGAAGTTGTTCGGGTTTCTTCCCATCCCATTTACGTTAGGTCTAGGGCCAGCGTACCTATCCTTACCACCCAAGGCTGATGGATTCTTGGATTTGGATATTTTACTTTGGAAACTTTCACTCTCTTCCCATCAATTAAAAAGTTGTCCATGTTCTTGATGATTATCTCCATATCTCCACGTTCCGCTACTGTCACAAAGGCAAAAGTGTTCTCTTTGTAACGATTCCTCCTGTTTATTGAAGGAATGAAGACCCTTAGCACCTTTCCATGGTGACTAAATAGTTCTCTTAGAGCTAATCTCTGTATCCTTCTGCTTAAGTTGTCGACAAATACCGTCCAATCCAATTCTGCCGTCTTCGCTGCATCTTGCTCCTTCTCCGGTGCACTCCTGGGATTGAAAGCTCCGCGTTGCCCTGCCGCTCCGCCTTGCTGTCTTCGCCCCATCTTTTCTCAACCCTAACCCTAACCTTAATTTCCCTTCTTCTTCATCTTCAATGTTTTATTGTTTCCCTTGTGAAATGAAGAAATGGCGAGGCAACGGTTGCTTCATCGGTGGTTTGAGCTCGAACGGCTCGGATTCGACATACATGGTGAAGGGTGCAAAATCATGTTTTGGAGTGGAAGAATTCAAAGATTATGGGTGTGATAATAAGTTTATGAAGAATTCAAAGTTGAAGATGAATGAGATTGTGATTAGTGATTCCAATGAGGATTTGGGAAATAATAAATTATTTAATTAGGTGGTGACACGTGTCAACACTTTCTTGGAGGATTTTAATTATTTATATTTGATTTTATTAATTTATTTTCCTCCTCCAATCAGGTGGTGACACGTGTCATCAAATTTAATATATATCTCTTATTGGTTTCTATGTTTATAAGCTAAAACCTCAAACCCTAAACACTAATTTCACATATATAACCCTAAACCTTAAACCCTACATATTTCAAAGTAATTTTACACTAAACATTTCAAATTAATTTCACATATATAAACCCTAAATCCAAACCCTAACCCTAAATATTTCAAATTAATTTCACATATATAACCCTAAACCTTAAACCCTAAATATTTCAAATTAATTTTACACTAAACATTTTAAATTAATTTCACATATATAAACCCTAAACCCTAACTCTAACCCTAAATATTTCAAATTAATTTCATATATATAAACCTTAAACCCTAAACCTTAAACATTTCAAATTAATTTCACAATAAATATTTCAAATTAGGGTTTAGGGTTTATATATGTGAAATTAATTTAAAATATTTAGTGTAAAATTAATTTAAAATATTTAGGGTTTAAGGTTTAGGATTATATATGTGAAATTAGTGTTTAGGGTTTGAGCTTTTGGCTTATAAATGTAGAAACCAATAAGAGATATATATTAAATTTTGTGATTTAAAGCACAAAGTTGTTCTTGGTGCAGTGGTTAAGCCATTGTCTTTGCACCTACATTGCCCAGGTTTAATTCCCTTTGACAGCATAGCTTGAATTTATTTTTCTCCTCTAAATAGGTGGTGACACGTGTCATCACCTGATTGGAGGAGGAAAATAAATTAATAAAATTAAATATAAATAATTAAAGTCCTCCAATAAGGTGTTGACATGTGTTACCACCTAATTAAATAATTTATTATTTTATTAATTTAAAATTAGGACTAAATTAAAAGAATGTGTAAATAATAGGGACCAAATGTATAATTTTAAAATTTCCCCGTTAACTGTCACGTGGCAGTTCCGTCGCTCCACCGTTAGGTTTTTAACAACGGTGGTCAAAATATGTTGATTTTATAAGTTCGGTGGTCTGATTGACAAGTTTGTTAATTTCGTGGTCAAAATAGGAATCCCCAATTAATTCGGTGGTCAATGATATAGCTAACCGTAGTTTTAAATTAGTTTACTTTGTTTATAGTATGCGTGTGTCTACTTGTGTGTGTTCATAACGGATTACTTGAGGGAGATGTTTCAATTGTGATATTTTAAATTCAGCCTTAATTTTTAAGTCGAGTTTATGGGTACATTACATGTATGTACTATGTATAATATATGATAAATTGATATTGTTATCATAGGATGTTTGAGCTAAATCATATATTTTAAATGTGAAAAGCCCTCAAACTTTACTAATTAAGTTCTCAAACTTTCTAAAAAAACAAAAATTAACTTATCTACGACATTGTCATCCATAATGGACTGTCACATTATCGTCTATCATGGATTGTCATGTCAGCATGAATTGTCACATCAACCTCATAATGGTCAATGTAGAGTTACGTTAGTCAAAAAACTAAATTGATTTTTTTTCCAATTAAAGGGTCGTATTGAGTGCTAAATAAATTCAAGGGTCACGTTGATATTTTTCAAAAGTTTGAGGACCTTTAGTACCATTAAGCCAACAAAATAAAAAAATCTATGAAAACTCTCCAAATTCAAAATTCATTTTTGAAAAATATATTTTCTCTAATTATATTTAATGTTATTTTCTAAAAATCATTAAAAATAAAAAATCCTTAAAAGTACAAAATAAATATTAAAAAAGATATCATATTCTTTTTCAGATTTTTCTAAGTTTTAAGAAATTTAAGCCTTTTTAAAATTTTATTATTTATATTTTTTAGAAAGTAATGAAGAAAAATACATTTTCAGAAAATTTATAATTTTAAAAAATAATTATAATTTTTAAAAAACATTCTAAGAATTTTTCGGGAATGTTATCATTCTTTATTTATTTCTAAATTTTCAATTCAATTTTAATATTTTATAATTTCTTTGTATTTTCTAAAAGAGAAAAAACAAATAAAATAAAGAAACATTTCTATTGCTTGTAGGATTCGTCAACTTTTCATTCCTATGAAAAGAAGTGGAAAAAAAGAAAGAAAAAACGTTAGCTTTTCCTCTCTATAACTCCCACGGTCACTCCACTTTCTCTCTGTTTCTCAAATCCATCGGTCTTTCTTTTAATCTTTTCTTGTTTTTCTTTTCTTTTACATTTCTTCTTATTTCATTCATCGCGCTTAACTAAGTATTACCCCTTCAAAGTCTCATACTTTCCTCACTTTTCCAACAAACCCAATCTAAATTTCACTTCTTTTCATCAAAAAAATTCACCATCCTCAAATTCTTTAAAATCCCATTTTTCTTGTGCGTGTTTCCACGGGAAATGAGAGATGTTTTCATGGTTGGCAAAGATAGCTCTCGCTTGTTGGAGACCAGTGAGTGGATATGCCCGTATGAACAATGATTATAGCGATGATCTTGAAGAAGATTCTTCTTTACGTGACTCACTTCTTTGGTTTAGAGACCTTGAAAAACACTCGTATGGTGATTTCTCATTTGCTGTTGTTCAAGCCAATAAGATCATCGAAGATCATAGTCAAGTCGAGACTGGCAAAGATGCTATTTTTGTTGGTGTCTACGATGGACATGGCGGCCCTGATGCTTCCCGCTTTGTCTCCGATCATCTCTTTCAGAATTTGATTAGTAAGTTGTTTGGGGATGTTCATGATGTGATTTTCTTTATTTCTTGGATTTTCTTTGGAATTCTAAATTTGGTAAATGAGAATTGTGTTTCTAGCATAATCCAATGTCAACTTGAAAGCAGATTAGAGCCTAATTCTGTATGATTAGCAAAGAGAAGGACTATTCTGTATACGATTGTGGTGTTCAATTCAATCCAAAACAAATGATCTTTTATAGGGTTCATTCCCTTGTGTCCTTTCTATTGTGTTTTGGTAATTCATTCTGGAAATTATCTTACACATCATTTAACAGGGCTTGCTCGAGCAAATGGATCGATTTCGGAAGATGTTCTTAGAAGTTCTTTCTCCACAACCGAAGATGGATTTCTCACACTTGTACGTAGGACTTGTGGAATAAAACCATTAATTGCTGCAGTCGGGTCTTGTTGTCTGGTTGGAGTTATATGGAGGGGCACGCTGTATGTTGCTAATTTGGGCGATTCTCGAGCTGTAATCGGCTATTTGGATCGATCAAATAAGATTGTCGCGGAGCAGTTGACTAGAGATCATAATGCAAGTAAAGAGGAGGTCAGACAGGAACTGAGATCGTTGCATCCTGATGATTCTCGTATCGTTGTTATGAAGCACGGAGTATGGCGTATTAAAGGCATCATTCAGGTATGCTCGGTTTTGTTCGGTGTCTCGTCTTCTCCTCAGTTTTGTGCTATGATGATGTGTATGTGTTGTTATACTTATAAATGGGTGCCACTACTAGAACACACAAAAAGAAGGGCTTAGTTTTCTGGTCTATCTCTTTACACACCTCTGAACAGATAAACTCAAGCTGTTTCTTCTTCTTCTTGTTTAGTTTTCCGGTCTATGATTTTCGGGAGATTGGATGAATGTCGGAGGTGAATTTGATGTTGTTTTGCTTGCAAAACTTTTAGTGGAATTCGTTTGTGGTTGTGACTGTTGTATGTTCCTTGTTTTCACCTATGAACTGGTTCAGGTATCTAGATCTATTGGAGATGCATACTTAAAGAGGCCTGAGTTTTCTGTCGATCCTTCTTTCCCACGGTTTCACCTTTCCGAACCTATCCGTCGACCTGTGTTAACAGCGGAACCGTCATTGTACACCAGAGTTATGCAGCCTAGTGATAAGTTTCTCATTTTTGCATCCGATGGACTTTGGGAACATTTGACGAATCAGCAGGCTGTAGAGATTGTTTCCAACTCTCCACGAGCAGTAAGTGCTCTGCTTTTATTGCATTTCTTTACATCTTCTTGTGCCATGAAACTTTGAACTCTCGTCGAGATTGTTTCTAACTCTCGTCGGAAACTAATGTTAGGGAATTGCAAGAAGGCTTATCAGAACAGCTTTAAACGAGGCGGCTAGGAAAAGCGGGATGACATATGATGATCTTAAGAAAGTAGATAAAGGGGCAAGGAGGTTCCTCCACGACGACATTACAGTTGTTGTCGTCTATATAGACGACGAGTTGGTGAGTACAAAGATGCCTGTTCCGGAGCAGTCCGTAAAGGGGTTCGCCGACTCCAGTGGCCCATCAAACTTCAACATTCTTTAAGGCTCGATGTAAATCAGGAAATGAATGGGGTTTATCATCTGAATTACTTGCTCATCACTTGAGATAATCAGTTGGGGTTTTTTTTTTTTGGTGAAAGTTCACCAAGTTTTTTCCGTAAGGCTTTTTCTGATATTTGATTTCCCCCAAGGAAAAGATAAATTTTGATTTCCAAGAAACGTTCAGTAATGACTTCTGGATATCTTTCTAAAAACTGAGAAATAATTGCTCTTTCATATTAGATAAAGACTAGGGAAATTATAATTAAAAGAATTCCTGATTCAATCCAAAACCAAATCAGTAACAAATCAACACAACATCTTCTACACTCGCCAAAAAAAAAAAAAGAATCCCTCCTTAAAGCAACAGTAGAAAATAACTCAAAAGGAAAGAAAAAAATGGGAAATAAAGTAGCAGAGCAGAAAAGAGAGGAACGGAAAGGAAAGGAAAAGCAACCACTTGAGTTTTAAGCTTTGCTGTAATACAAAATGTGTACTATACGTATGGGCTCTTCATTAGAAGCATTTCCTGTGGACAATTGATGGCCCGGATTCGTCATACTCCGCCTTTGCAATCCACATCTGCGAAAGTATATCCACGGTCAAATTCACCTTCTTTTAACATCTTAAAAGTATGGATTTGTTCATCAAAAATATGCAATGAACAAACATTGTCTAAACTGTAGTCCATCAGCCATTAGTTTAGTATGAGTAGACCTTGTAGGTAGCTTTTGAGATAGAATGCACAGTTGTTTATAAGCATGTTTATAAGATTGTAACAAACAGGTGAAGGAATCAGCCAAGATGACTGGTTTTCCGACAATAAGACAATAAGAAGGGGATAGAGTACCTGCTGGAAGGTGCTGAGGGATGCCAAAATGGAACCTCCTATCCAAACACTATACTTCCTCTCCGGTGGTGCAACCACTTTAATCTTCATGCTGCTAGGAGCTAACGCTGTGATTTCCTTGCTCATTCTGTCGGCAATTCCTGGGAACATGGTGGTGCCACCGCTGAGGACAATATTTCCATATAGATCCTTCCTGATATCCACGTCACATTTCATGATAGAGTTGTAGGTCGTTTCATGAATGCCAGCAGCTTCCATCCCGATCATGGATGGCTGGAAGAGGACCTCTGGACAGCGGAATCGTTCGGCTCCAATAGTAATAACCTGTCCATCTGGTAGCTCATAGCTTTTCTCCACAGCAGAGCTGGTTTTTGCTGTCTCCAGCTCCTGTTCGTAGTCCAGAGCAATGTAAGCTAGTTTCTCCTTCACGTCCCTTACAATTTCCCGTTCAGCGGTAGTTGTGAAAGAATACCCACGCTCCGTTAAAATTTTCATGAGGGCGTCAGTGAGATCACGACCTGCTAGGTCGAGACGCAGGATGGCATGTGGGAGAGCATAGCCTTCATAGATAGGAACAGTGTGGCTCACACCATCCCCAGAGTCCAAGACAATACCTAAACAATAACCATGCATGTTATGGCAAGAGGCAAGAGCGACCATGAAACATGTTTGTTCAGAGCACAATCACTATTCACTACTATTCTATGATAAGCCAAAATATACTCAGTAATTAGACCACGGTAATTTATTGAACATGTGGAATAGAGGATTACTATTGATACTTTGTCATTCTCATGGAAATATTAAGATACCAGACATTTCCACAAGCAAGTTGTTGCAACAGCAATTCACACATCTGAAATGTAAAGTGAAATGCTTATGTGGGTCTCCCTGGATCTTAATTTACCATGCTTGATCGTGACTGATCACTGATGAAGTCAGCACATTGTTGTTTTCAATAGGATCAAGGCAAGATTATTCTCAATTTCACACATTACCTAGATTTTGTTTTAACACTCCTCAGACATAAATCTCTATCTATTTTCAGATGGATGTAGATTTCCTATGCATAATTTTGAACAGTCAAGAAGTAGATGGTTGTAAAAACTAAAAAGTGCTTACCCGTTGTACGACCACTGGCATACAAGGAAAGAACGGCCTGGATAGCAACATACATAGCAGGGGCATTGAATGTCTCAAACATAATTTGAGTCATTTTCTCCCGATTGGCCTTGGGGTTAAGAGGAGCTTCTGTGAGGAGAACCGGATGTTCCTCAGGGGCAACTCGGAGCTCATTATAGAAGGTATGATGCCAGATTTTCTCCATATCATCCCAATTGCTAACAATACCATGCTCAATTGGGTACTTCAAAGTCAAAATACCTCTCTTTGATTGAGCTTCATCTCCCACATAAGCATCCTTTTGGCCCATACCAACCATCACTCCCGTGTGACGTGGGCGACCAACAATGCTAGGGAATACAGCTCTTGGAGCATCATCTCCAGCAAATCCAGCCTGAAAAGGTTCAACATCAATCAGCATCTAAATAAAACAAGATCAATAAAATCAACATGCTTTTCCTAACTACACTGCTATAATGAAACGGCGATCATATCATATTAATGCTTACCTTAACCATTCCAGTTCCATTGTCACAAACAAGAGGCTGGATATCTTCGTTTTCTGCCATTTTTCTATTGCCTGTTTCACAGACAAACACCAACACTATTAGCAACCGAAGTCGAAAATGACATAGTAATTAATCATATACAGGCATTATTTTCTCCATCGTCAACTAAAAACGAACTTCAATCGAGGAAGTCAATAAATAAATTTTGTATTCAACTCTTGATCTAACCTCCTAAACCAATATGGAGCAGATAAATTTAAGGATAAAATTCACATTCTGTATCCTGATAATGCAGCAGAATTAGCAACAATCAAAGGCGCAAAATTAAAGTGGAAAACTAGCATTTTACTTTAAAAGATCCGGAAGTTGAAGATCTAAGCCTTGAAGTTTCCGATCTAAGTAGACATTAATCCCAGAAACTGATAGAAAAACAGGAGAAAGAAACAAAATACCTTTGTGGATTCTCGCCCTCGCTGTATTAATTTAACGGACTGTTGAAGTTGGTGGAATTGTGCAGTTAAGGTACCCGCCCTCTTTGTTTTAAAGAGGAACAGAACTGCAAATGAAATTCAGCTTCAAATGCAAGTTAAACTTAAATTCATCTGAAATTCAGTTTCTCGATCATCTTGGCCGTCCGTTTCACTTGCCACTACATCTACGGACCCCATTCCTCCTCACGTTCTCGGTGGAAACAGCTGGCTCCTTTTCGGTACAGCCACTTTAAAAATAAAATACATTAAATAAATTTGAATTTTAAAAAGTTGTTGTTTATCAAAACAAAAAAAATAATTGAAACTATTTTGATCAATGAAAAAGTTAATTCTAGTCAATGAAACTATTTGTTTTCTAAAATATCCATTAGTAATGTTTGTGCCATTCAATTATATGTTAGTTATATTAGGTGAGGTATAGATTATCTAGGAACAAGGACTAAATATGTTATTAATTTATATTTATTAAAATGTTAACGAATATTCAACAAATTAATTAACTTATGTTGGTTATAATTATGCATAAGTTTAATACCAAAACAAGTGTTCAAACTATCCCTTTTTCAATTTTAGGTGTCTAAATTATTATATTTTTTTAGGTGCTTAAATTATTTTTTGCCCTTTTAAGTGCTCAAATTATCATTTTTTGTCAAAATATGTGCTCCAATTTGACCTTAAAAGGGCAAAAAAAATTAAATACCTAAAAGGGATAAACATGATTGTTTGGGCACCTAAAAGGAGAAAAAAATAATTTAAACATTTAAAAATGAAAATCATGATAATTTGGGCGCTTATTTTGACATTATACCTGATGTATATTACAATTAGGGATTTTAATTAAAAAAATATTACAACTAGGGACAATCTCTTTCAGGACATACCTGTCAAAGGAGAATTGAGGAAAGGGGCAAATTGGTCATCTAGAGGGGCCTGCACCAAAGAGAGAGATTTTGTAAATAAAATAGCTTTTTGATGACTTTATTGGTCGAAAAAGAAAGAAAAAGGATGCAATAAGCCAACACAGCATTTGGTTCCCAACTGTCTAAAGTTGTTAAAATGTCTGTCTTCCTTTGTTTGTCTGCAGCCAGTTCCACCTGCACTTGTTTTGATGGAATCCATCGAATGCGGGATTAACGTTGTTCATGTTTCGAAGGTTTTTGATATTTTGCAATATAAAACGTGAGATGCATTATGTTACATGCCGTGAGTTCGGGTCTGAATCATGTGCACATATAATTATTGTTCAAGAGGTTTCTAAAGAGATTTTATATTTATAGGAGATTCGTTTCTTAAATAGATGTTGTAATATAGAAAACATTTCGATTTTGTACCATTTGTAATTGGTAGATTTTAATTTTAGTCGTCGGTATAAATAAGTAGAGACCGTCGGATGTAAAAAAAATTTCTTGTATTTTTATTTGTTGTTCGTGTTCTATGAATAGAGGTCTTCTCCCACCTTATTTGTATCATTTATCATTTGAGTAAGCAATACAATCATTTTAAATACTCTCTTGTGTGTTTTGTTTGTTGTTTGTGTTCTTTACTTGTTCTTCGTAGCTTTCTCATTAGTTTGCTTCTGCTTAGAAAGCTTTTAATTTTTCAGCGCCTTATAAAAGTTTGATCTTTCGAAGAGAGTTTTCAAATTGATTTAGACGTTTATCTTGAACTACTTTGTCAAGTCGGCGTGATTTACCAAGGTAAAAAATTAACATGTGACAATTATGTTAACCTAAATAAAAACAGACAATATAGTCTCATCTCCACCACAGAGATTAAGACGTTTGACCACCTCATTGATCTTCTACATCGTTGAACAAATGCAATTGCAAAAAGATTTTTTTTATCATCATACTTATTAAAATGAAAGAAATTTTAAGAATATATGTGACAAATTATTCAATAAAATGTCATGAGACAAAGTTGTCATCTCATATCAAGGCTAAAACAACATTTCATATGTCGCTTAAGTTTAATTTGTTGCTTTGTCATTAGTATAATATACAAGAAGATGTGAGATCAAACATACTTGTGTTTAATATGCTTTAATTTATAAGTGGAAAAAGTTTTGGGTAGTATAAAAATTGCATCAAATTGTATGTAAAAAAGACAATACTTCGTATTTATAAAATGAAACAATATTGTAGGGGGTGTAAATGAAAAGAGTGTTCGACGAACTGTTCGTGAATTGCTCATATAACGTTCGTTTTTAAACTAAATAAACGAGTATGAACAAAACTTTTAAGTTCATTTAATAAAAGAACGAACATGAAAATAGGTGTGTTTGGTTCATTTATGTTCACAAACAAGATTGTTTATTAGCTCGTTTATAAGCTTGTTTAACTGGTTCCTCTTTTCTTTTCTTTTTTACATTTTAAATATTGGTAAAGGTGGAGACTAAATTGAGCACAATGTTAACTTTGGAGTTCAAATTGTGAAGCATGAGGAGCTTAAGGACTAGTGGCATAATTGCACCATTTTTCTTTAGCTTGCAAATAAAAGAATAAAAAAAGTGTTTATGAATGTTAAACGAATATGTTCGCAAACGCTAAACAAAAGAACACAAACACCTTCAAAATAAACAAACGAACACGAAAACAACATTATTCGTTCAAACTCAATTCATTTACACCTCTAGATGTATAGTATCTTATCATTATAATTTACAAATCATACTTAAAATAATATTAATGTTATTTGGGTTTATTTTAAATGTCGAATTTAGGTACTAGTTAAATGTAATAGGTTGAATATTTAACTTTGATCTCTTCAATTAAAAATAAGGGTAAAATTAGTGAATGGTCATTAAATTATTCCCAAATGACGATTATAGTCACTTGATAGCATAATAAATGATTTTGATATAATATATTCTTAAAATTAAATTTTTTTAAAACAAAAATATCCGACTTTAATCAAAATTTTGTTCAAGCACTACAAATTATTCCCAAGTATTTTGGCTTTAATTATATGCTTAAAACATCTTTAAAAAGTAAAAAACTGGTCAAATTTTGAAACCCTAAAATAAAGTTTCAATACTTTCTAAAGAATTTCAAATCTCATACAAGAGTTCCGATACTTTCTAAAGAATTCAGAAACCCTAATTTTAGATTCTCTAAATTCAAATCCTAGCATTTGAGAAATAATTTGAACTTTTGAACCCTATACTATGATGACTAATTTATCAATTATTCCAAGTTTGAGGACCTACCTTATATATTGCCTAAGACATTCTTACTCAACTGTTTGAGGATCTACCTTATATATTGACTAATTTATCAATTATTCAGTTTGATGACTAAGTCATTCTTACTAATTTGAACTGGTGAGACCTATTTTCCCATTCTTTGTAAACATAGGGTATAAACATTGGGACTAAAATGTAAAGAATGCAAACTTCACCCATGAAAATCACCTAGCTACTAGAATTTGGTTTCAAAACAAATGGGACCGATTTCGAAACTGATAGTTTCGATACCAGTTCATCTTGTTTCGAAACGGATATGTAGAATTGTATAAAATTAGTATTTTAATGACCCAATTAGCTCCCTAACATGCACACATGACCTATACATGTTTCTAATGCACTTGAACACTTCATATACATAAATACACTGCATACCAACTTGCATCATAAAAAATAACTAGAGCTTAAATTAGACTCGAAATTAAGAATATAAATCTCATATTACGTTCTAAGAACTTAAGTCGTCATTTTAAAAAAATAATGGTTCTCTAACACTTCTAACAAGTCATGTATATTATTTTCATGCTTTTAAACTTGCTCAAACAAATCAAATACTTATATGGCACTTTTTGACCCTTCAACTCAAAATTCATGCTTAAGCACCAACTAAACATGTTTTAGGCCCTGTTTTTTGTTGCATTTAGCAACCTAAAAACACTTTTTTAAGTGCATTTAGTTAAAATAGGTTGTTTTTTGTTGCTTTTGAAACTAGCTTTTTCACCCAAACCAAGAAGCCAGATTTTATAGCTTCTTGGATGGAAACGCTAGTTTGGAAATAAAATTACTTTTTTACTCTTGTTATTTAATTAAAATTTATTGTTAAAATAATGTTTATGCATACATAATTGTAAAATAATATATATTTTATAATATTTATATTGAGAATAAAATTGTTTTATTTGTAATTTATTTTATATTTATTATTAACTTGTAACTGATATGTCCGTATATAATTTAGAATGTAGTTTATATTTTCAAATTAAATTTTATAAAAAAATATTTTTTTATCATAATTGAAATTGATTTATTTCATATATCATAATATTAACTAATTTGAACATCACCTAAGTTTACTTTTACTTTTCAATATTATGTCTAAAATAGACATTTTATCTTCTCAAAATCACTTTTTACATCAATGACAAACACTAACCATCTTTTCAAAACTACTTTTCAATCGCTAGTTTAAAAATCACTATTTTTACCGTACTTTTTAAAAGCAACCGCAAACTAAGCCTTAAACTTATAGCATTCATGTCCAACTTGCAAACCAATAAACATACCGACATTTTAGCATACATAAGTGCTAAGCATGTCGAATTTCCAGAATTCAAAGATTTCACACGTAAACCATTTTATGTGCTAAAACATGCATTTTACAACTTGAAATTCAACCAAACTTATCAAATCATCACAAGAGATCAATCCAAACATACTTCAAATCAGTAAATCCACAAACTTATCCAATGTAGGTCTCACATTTAACTTTTATTATAAAAAACATAGATAAACCACTTTATTAAACTTAGGCTTGACTCGAATCACTTCAAAGCACGACTAAAATATTATTTATAACAAATATAACTAAATCTTGAACCTCAAACTCTAAAAATTAAACATTTTATTCTAAATGTTTAGAATTTGGGGTTTAAAGTTTAGGGTTTGAGGTTTATGGGTTAGGATTTTATAGTTTAGGGTTTAGTTATATATATATATATTATAAAAGTGATATTTATAAATATTATATAAAAATTATATCATGAGATAAATGAAATTAAGTTCAATTGTTGTTATATATATATATATATATATATATATATATATATATATATATATATATATATATATATATATGCATATTATTAGCGTTGAAATCATAATAAATTTTAAGTTGACTTAGTGGTTACGTGTTAAATTTCTAGCCTTGAGGTCCTTGTTTTGAGTCTTTTTTAGTGTAATGTTTTTTCAATTTTTTTTCTCTATCAAAATGGCGTCGTTTTGGGCTGTTTTAGACATCAAAATAAGTATACGAAAATAAAGACATTTTTCATTTGGAAAATTTTTATTTTGGTCAATGCAACTTTAATTTCCTTTTAAATATTACACTATAGTTATAGTTCAAACAATAAAATCATTAAATTAAATGTCTTTTATGCACCGTTTCGTACAAACTCCAAAATTTTTAATTTATATTTTAGTGCTTACAATATTTTTTTTTACAATTTCATCTCAAAATGTAAAAATAATAATAAGAATCTAACAAGTGTCGCAGTAAAAAAGTTGGATAATGTTTACCTAAGAAAACATGAGTTCAAATCACTTTGTATATTATTATTTTTTTTCTCTTCTTCTTTTGGCTTTGAAATTTTTGCTATAATTTTTGTTTGGGTTGAATAAACTGAATTACTAGAGTTTAATTTTGATTTTGGCTTTCCTTTTCAGCTGAAATCACAGATTCCTTTCAAAGTAAGTCTTCTTTTTTTTATCGTCCAAGATCTTTCGTTTTCTTTGTAATTTTTATATTTTCAAATTCTAAGCTTTTGTTTTTGCTTCACTTGCGAATAATATGTAGCAAAGTTTTATGATAGAATATATAAACTTCAATTTCAGTTGCAATCTGAAACAGTAGTCGAGCTGTGCTTGCGTGGATTCATTTTTTTTACTTTGCATTAGTCTAGATTTTATGGAAATAATTTGGGTCTTTATTACTATTTGGGAGAAAAATGGGTTAATCATACAATTAGTTGATAATTTGTTTCATTGCGAGGAGTTTGGCAACTTAAAAAATTGATTGTGATTGGGGTAGGGGCATCATGCATGATTTTAACATTTCTTCGTTTCCACTTGTATAAACTTCATAACTCTTAAAATTGCTATCTTTACTTGCTGGTAAATAGTGTAGGCATTTATTTTAAATATTGATTTCGAAAGCTTGCATCATACACGAATCGATTAAAGGATAATAATAGATTCCTGCATACTGTTACAGGTGCCTGAGTAAAGGCGTGTGCAGTTGTAAATACCATTGGGAGTTGGATCTCCCTTTTTGTAACATAAACGAAGCTCTTTCAGGAGTTTTTGGGTTGCGGCTCTCCTTGTGACGCAATGGACCTTTGGTCTTCCGTTTAATTACGTATATACTACATTTGCAATGCCATCTACTGTGTATGCAGTTCTAGGCTGAAGATTTAAAACTGGCTCAAAGAAACCATAATTCGTATATAAGGAAAGATTTGTTGGAAAATTACAAACCATCAATTAATGGTAGGAAGTTAATTCACCTGAAACAACGTTATTCCTTAGGTTGATGACAGCGCCAAAATACACAACGAAATTATCTCCTTAACCGGAGCACATTCCGTGTTTTTCCCACTCATAGTGCCAAAATTTTTCATTTAGAGTAGGATTGTTAGTGTTCTTCAGGTCTGGCCATGCTTGGTTTAGCTGCTGCTTCAGCTTCAAATTTTCAGCCATAGCCAGTATAACTTGATTAGTTTCAACAGAATTAATTAAATGATGTTAGAATATGTTCTACATAAAACAATTATAAAAGGGTGCTTACATACCTTGAGTTTTGTTTGATCTACGACTTGCAAAGTGGAGCATGTATTGCTTTTTGTGTATGGGAGTACTCCTCTGTTGTTTCCATCTTGTGGCCATAAGCCATGAATGGTAAAGTCGGTGGGAATACTTCCCTTGCACACAATAGTCGAAGCACAAACACCCTGCGACCATTGGAGAACAAATAAGTACGAGGCAAATGTAGTGCTCGATGGTTGCATTGGTTGAGAGCCGACTAACAAACAACTTATCAAAAACAAACACTAACACCACCACCAGAGCATTCATCTTTCCTAATGCTTCTTCTTCCTTTTTAATATTAATACTGTATGCATGCTTCACTTTGTGGCTTGCTCAATTTATATAGAGTTTCCAAGGTAAAATGTATTATGTTTGTAAACATTATTTTAGAATTTTGTTTTTTCATTTTCATTCACTTTTTCATTACATTTATCTATATTAGCTTTTTTTTCTTATCTCAATTTTCATAACATATTATACAGTTTTACACGTTAAGCAATTGTTGTTTCAAAGGAAATTATTTTGAATTAAGACTAAATTGATAGTATATATAAATTTTGAGGACTAAAACTATCATTATACTAAACTTTTTTGGATGTCCGTTTGTTTTTTAACGGACGAGTGAATTGATCGTAACTATAACTTTAATTGAGTGACCCAAATGCAATCTTACTAACAATTGAGTGACTTCGAATGTACTTTACCCAAAATTTTAAATAAAATATCAAACAAATTTATATTTTAAATTTAACACTTATTTCTCAATTTATCAAACAACACATTTACCTTAATTGAAAAAATATTTAAGTTTGGACCAACACAATTTGACATGTGGAACAAAATACTTAATCGGGCTTGATCGAAGCATATGAGCTCAACTAATCACTTCTAAGTTCTAAGCTAAAGTTCGAAGAGCCCAAAAAACCCACAAAAGTCTGCAAGAATATAAACACAAAAACCCTCGTTTTGCAATCCCCTTTCCAACCTAAAGCGAAACGAAGAAGAGAAGCAGCCGTCGCAGAGCCAAGGGTTTTAGAGAGGAAATGGCAGCAAAAAGGAAGAGCCCTGTTAAGAGCCGAAACCCAGATCTTATACGTGGAGTAGGCAAGTAT
Source organism: Hibiscus trionum (assembly GCA_030270665.1). Classification (NCBI taxonomy): domain Eukaryota; kingdom Viridiplantae; phylum Streptophyta; class Magnoliopsida; order Malvales; family Malvaceae; genus Hibiscus; species Hibiscus trionum. The sequence continues at coordinate 8,650,321 of BSYR01000016.1, forward strand.
TCCAGGTCTAAGATGTACCACAAGCGTGGCCTTTGGGCTATCAAAGCCAAACACGGTGGTGTCTTCCCCCGCCATGATCCACAGCCCAATGCCACCGTCGCCTCCGAGAAGCCTCCCAAGTTTTACCCTGCCGATGATGTCAAGAAGCCGCTTCTTAATAAGCGCAAGCCTAAACCCACCAAGCTCAGGTTGTTTTCTGAAAAAAATGATTATGTATTTTTATTTGTGCATTTCTGATTCTATTTTTTTATTTGATCAGAGCAAGCATCACTCCAGGGACGGTCCTGATTCTGTTGGCTGGGAGATTTATGGGGAAGAGAGTTGTTTTCTTGAAGCAGCTTACTTCTGGGCTTCTTTTGGTTACTGGTGAGCTCTTATATTTCATAGTGTTTTTTAGTTATTTATACTGTTCATTTCTTGCCGAGTGTTTTTTTTTTTTGGGATTTATGTTGATGTATTGAAATTATTAACATGGAAAATATACAATTGATCCAGTTGCAGCTAGTATTTTAACCAATAAAGAATGAATTGTCAAATTGGTAACAAATCGGATGTGCGAAAAATAGTGATAAGCCTGTTTGTTTATTACTCTATGCCACAATGTCGATTAATAACTGTCCGCATTCGGCAGTAGGATTGATGCTTAGATGAATTGTATGTTTATATCTGAGCATCAGTTGCATTACATTTTCATACATGTTTATTATGCATTATGTGCAGGGGCGGAACTAGAAATTTATAAAGGGCATCAAAATGAAATTAAAAAACAATAGAAATTTTTAAAGGGTGCCAAAATGAAATTAAAATTTTTGAGGGGGTCATACTAAGATTTTACAAACTTTGAAGTGATTATAGAGGTAATTTTACCTTTTTCTAAAAAAATCTATACTATTCCTATTGAAAAAAGACCAAACCCCTTAAACCCCCTTAGTTTTTTAAAGTGTGCCCCTGATTATATGGTATAACACAAGCCAATTTGACATTCAATAAGTTGAAGATTGAGTAATACTTGTATATGCAGTATACGAGTATCTACATTTACGTATTGTTGTTTAAGGGGTTATGCCATTGCTGTGTGTTGGCTTTTCATTGTAAATTAGTTTTTTTTTCATGGCTTTGGCTATCGCAATACTCGTAGTTTATGTTACTGTGTAGTGTATAACATTTGCATCTTGTGGTTTATGGCAATAGGCTGTTGTTATGTGCTGGTTCATATAAACTAGTAGTTTGCTTAATTTTGTGGATTTTGTTTTGGTGAAGGTCCCTTCAAGATTAATGGCGTTCCTTTACGGCGTGTGAATCAATCCTATGTTATTGCTACTTCCACCAAGGTTGACATCTCAGGAGTTAATGTAGAGAAGTTTGATGACAAGTACTTTGCCAAGGAAGTACTAAAGAAGACGAAGAAGGGCGAGGGAGAATTTTTCGAAGCTCAGAAAGAGGTTAGTTATGTTTCCTGCATTTTGTACAATTTACACCATCCTAATTGGATTCGGGTTCATCTAATATAATGCACCGGCGACTTGTTCACAAAAAATGTAGGAGAAGAAGACGTTGCCAGACGAGAAGAAAGAGGACCAGAAAGCTGTCGATGCACCTTTGATAAAGGCAATCGAGGGAGTCGTTGACTTGAAGGCCTACCTTGCTGCAAGATTTTCGCTTAAGTCTGGCATGAAACCTCATGAGCTTGTTTTCTAGGGTGTATGCTTTATACCTTGGTATTTGCTTTTTGTTTTAGAGTTTCGAGTGATTGTATTATGAGATGGTATATTGGCATTTGTGTTATAACTTGTTTTTGTTATCAGTTTTCCTTCTTTGATTGTGTTTTTATGATTCAGTTTTCTGAGGTTGCAGAAATGCATTTAAGTTGGGAAGAATCCCTCCCAACTACTATAATCAAGTCTCCAACTATTTAGGGTCTAAAAACAAGTCTCTATAACACATATTCAAGCAGAAGACAACATATTCAAACTCTACTCCAATTATACCTATTGGAAGAATAAAATAAATTCATTCCTTCAAGCTTTTGATCTTAATGCATGAAAAAACATCATGAACAACTATACTACACCATCTAGTGAAATGAAGACTTTAAGTAGTGATGAGAAAAAGCAGTTTCAAACAAATGCAAAGGCTCTGTATTTTTTCTTTTGTGTATTTGGCCTCAATAAATATGAAAAAGTTTCATCATGTTTTAATGCCAAAGAGATTCGGAACAAGTTTGAAGTTACACACGAAAGAACCACCGAAATAAAGGAGATCATGATCATGCTGCTCCTAATTCTTGACTACGAAAACTTTAAGATGAATCCGAATGAAAACATCAAATTCATGTCCTATTATTTCTCTATCATGTAAATGGGTTAAAGGATTATAGAGAAATGATTCCGAAAGATAAGCTTGAGAGGAAGATAATCTACTCTCTTCCTAACTCGTGGGGTTCTAAAAAGATGACAATCATCAAAGAGAAGAATATCAAGAATCAAACTTATAAGTAGGGGTGTAAACGAGCCGAGTCGAGCTCGAGTAGTGCTAAGCTCGGCTCGACTCGTTAAGAATTCGAGTCGAGTTCGAGCTTGACTTGAGCTTGAGTATGTTGAGCTCGACTCGACTCGTTAAGAATTCGAGTCGAGCTCGAGTTCGAGCCGAGTCTAATATAGTCGAGTATTCATCGAGCTTTGACCGATTCGAGCTCGAGTAGCTCGTGATCTGTATTGTTTTATTTACAATATTGTTCGTAATAATAATGATAATAATCATACAAAAGAAATATTTTTATGTGACTCATTAAAAACCCCTAATCCTAGTAGGAGAAAAAAATACACATGAAAATATAAAGAAAGTTAAACTAAAAATTAAACTAACATAACATAACAACCAAAAACACCAAACCTACATTTTAGTTCACTTTAATTTTAAAAATTTAAAAATAATTTATTATACTTTCGAGTAGCTCGCGAGCTTTTCGAGTCGAGTATCAAGTAGCTCAGCTCGGCTCGTTAAGAACTCGAGCCGAGTTCGAGCTCGAGTTGAGCCTAATCGAGTCGAGTGTTGACCGAACTTTGACCGAGTCAAGCTCAAGTAGCTCGTGATCTGTCTCGTCTCATTTACAGCCATACTTATAAGTTCATTAGATCTTTGCTTACCCATAAGAAGATGTCAAAGGAAAATAAGAGAAAAAGAAGGTGGAAAAGAAAAATTTTAGAGTTGCTCTCAAATTTACAAAAAAAAAATGATACTAGTAAGCAAGAAGATGAAAAAATGATTATGCTTGTCAAAATATTGAAGATATTTATAAGGTCTAAGAAAAAATAAAGTTTCATAAAAGAAAGGTTTCAAGAATTAAATTAGGCAAAATAACAAAAGATGCCCTCAACGTTTGCATGTTTTGTCATTTGGCCCCCTATTCTTCTTTTTGGTCCAAAGATGCCCCCAACGTTTGCTTGTTTTGTCATTTGGCCCCCTATTCTTTTTTGGGGTCCAAATATACCCCCAACGTTTTATTCGTAGTCCAAATATGCCCCCAACGTTTCAATTTGGTCCAAATATGCCCCCGTTAGATAGAAACTGTCAGTCAACTGACGTTCAACAGCTGATGCTGACTGGACTTGCCGCGTATTAAGATCTGCTGATGCCACGTCAAATTTTTTTATAAGCTGTTGACCGTCAGTTGATTGACAGTTTACATCCAGCAGTGGCATATTTGGACTATGAATGAAACGTTGGGGGCATATTTGGACCAAAAGAAAGAATATGGGGCCAAATGACAAAATAAGCAAACGTTGGGGGCATCTTTGGACTAAAAAAAGAATAGGGGGCTAAATGACAAAACATGCAAACGTTGGGGGCATCTTTTGTCATTTTGCCATTAAATTAAGGGGAAAGATCCTATCATTTGTTATGAATGCAAAATGGCGGAACATATCAAATTTGGGTACCTCAACTAAAAAATAAGAAATTTGAAATAAAGAAGCACAAAGCTCATATGGCTACATGTAGTAATAAAGACTCATTTGATGAGGATGAGCAAGAAATAACCAACTTATATCTCATGGCAATAGAGGGTGGTTCCAAAATAACCTCTAATTCATCTATCTCAATTATTTATATATATGATGAATTGCAAGAAATATATGACGAGTTAATTTTGAAATTTGAAAAGTCGGTTATAAAACACAAAATGATTATTTTAGAGTTGAGAAATGGAGATGACTCTCTTTCCAAAATAAATAAGTAACGTGAAAGTAAAATTAAGGAAATGCAAGTTAAAGTAAATGGATTTGAAGGAAAAAATCAAGACATTGTATTATGATGACCATCAAAAGAAGCTTGATGATTTTAAAGCTTCTTTTGATAAAGTTAGAATATCTTTTTTGAGAAAGAAAAATTCAAAATCCAACTATATTATCTTGAATATTATAAATATATATTTGTAATATTAGTAATAATTATTATTAAGTTTTACATTTTCTTTTAGTGCAAATATTCATTAGTGAAAGTTTATATCAATTTGGCTCATAATAAATTTAATTGTCACAAAAAATTATTTTTGTCACTAAGGAATAATATTTGTCATTAGTTAAATGTGTATTTGAGACAAAATGTTTGTCATTAAGGAATATTATTAGTGCCCAAGTTTTTCGTCACTATTTATTAACCTTTTTGTGTTAATAAATGTGGTCAGAAAAAATTGAACAATTATTATGATTTTTTTAAAAAAATTGTCACTAATAAAATAAAGACGAAATTATTTGTGACGAGAGGTTACAACTTGAAAAAATTGTCACTATGAATTATAGTGACTAAATTTAAAACTTTTAGTGACTATTTTCATTGTCACAAAAACTGCTTATTCTTGTAGTTGTCATCAATTTTTGTAGTGTACGAGGTGATAATTGATCAACATGTTTTCAATAGTCCAAACAACTAAATAATGATATATTTGAATTACAACATCAAAGGTTCTATAAAACCTCCATTATCGAGAACTTTGTCAAAGAAAAAATCATTGATTAACATAAGAAATATATTTAAATTACAACAATTAGATATTTTAGTAACGTTTTTAGTAAATGTTTGAATAATTGATTTTATTAGATTGAAATAGTTTAATGCTTTTTACTGAATCATAGTCTTAATTTATTTAGAATTTATACATAATTTATTACTTTGTTGAGATATTTATGATTAAAATTTTCTTTTATCTCAATATTAACATACTAAGTCAAGAAGAAGATAAAGATTATATGAAAATTTTAATTTGATATATATATATATATATATATTTTTTTTTTCTCAAAACGTATGATTTTTATTAAAATAGAAAATCATACAACGTATCCGCCCGGGCCTCATTAAAAAACTTCCCTATACCTAAATGGAGGAAAAGAGTACCCGAAAAGGATATACGACACAAGTCCGTAGCTACGACACATGAACCATGCCACCACAGCCCCCATCCCGGTATTGCCTACACCCGATGTGCAAGCCCACCCCAATGCGCACACTGCCCATCTGTGACTCACTGCCTCACAGCACCTAGCATTCAGCAGCCACCCACCCCACAGCACTCAGGACTCCGCAGCAGGCCCCTGCCTCGCCCAGCCGTACCCCCCCTCGCGTATCACACGCTGCACCAACCCTCCTCAAATCCCAACCCGCAACCAAGCCTTCCGATCCACTCCACCCTTCGCCAATACGTCGGCCACACCATTAACCTCACGTACCACATGGTGAAAAACATAATTCATTCCTAAGCAAGCATCATCGACGCGTCGAAACAAATGAAAAAGCCTCCACGGTCTTGTTTCCCTATGACTAACCCAAGAAGTCGCTACCAACGAATCGGACTCAATAATACAAGGTATCTCGTACCATTGCGACATCCTAAAAGACTCCAATGCGAACAAAATTGTATTTAACTCCGCCTCATTGGACTCCAACACACCCAAAGGACCCGAGAACAAAGTCAACACTCGCCCCATCTCATCACACAACACCCTACCACATCCCGCCGGGCCCGGTTTCTCTCGCGCTGAGCCATCGACATTAAACTTCACACAACCATCCACCGGAGGGGACCATACATAGCCCACTCGTGGCACCCGTGCCCAATTCGGCTCCACACCCCACCTCGGACAATCCCACCATTTGGATTCAAGAAGTAATACGTGCGGCTCAAAAGCCCTCACCCAATAAAATGCACGGAGCTTAATTAAAAAAAATTAAGTCCCCCGCCGATATCCTCTTATCCTGAAAAATTAATTCATTACGCGCTAGCCATATCGACCACAATGTTGCAGCACAACCCGTCAACCACCTATCCCGCAAAGGTCCCCGAAAGGTGCCTTCCAACACCACTTTCATGAACTCCACCACGGTTGCTGGTCGCACAAATTCAACCTGCCACCACGCAAAAAAATACGACCAAATTTCCCATGCAACCGAACAATGATATAAGATATGATTCACTGCATCCTCCCCCTCCCCACACCATCGACAACTATAATTATTTCCCTCCAGCCTCATCCCCCTATCCCCCAAGAAGCATAACGTAGGCAATCGACCCAACAAAATGAACCAAACAAATTAGCATTGTATTTTAGGTGGAATTCTCACCGACCAAATTGTCGATACTGTCCGATCATATTCCAACCCAAAAGATGCCATCATCCTATACAAACTTGCTACTGAAAATTGTCCCGTCGTTGTATGCTTCCACACTAACATATCCTCCTTCTTGGCAGTCAATACGACCGATCCCACTATACCACGTAACTCTCGCAACATATGTACCTCAAAAGATCGAAGTGGACGTGAGAAAAACTCATCCCACCTCTCATGTGACAGCAAGGTCTCTGAAGCATAATCTTGTACCAATGCCCAAGTATTCTTAGCAATACGGAACAGCCGAGGGAACATCATACATAATGGCACATCCGCGCACCAATTATCCCGCCAGAACAGAATCTTGCAACCATTCCCAACCAGCCATACAAAATTGGACATTGCCATATAGCGATGCACCTCCTCTCGCGCTTGCAATGTTACTATCTGTTTTCACACTGTCGACATCGACCTTTGCCGTACCAAACTCAACCTCCTATCGAAAACATATTGGTTATTTTTTTAATTTAATTAATTTTAAAATTTAAGATTTATTGACATTCTCAATAATAGTACTTTTTTAATAAATTTATTTTATGTTATAGTATTAGTTGCATTGTGATCATTAGTATATTTGAATTCTATTTTAAATTTGGGTATAGTAAAAATTTTGTAGTTTTAAATCTATAAGTACAGATTTCATTGAATCTATGAATAGTTTAATTTTTTTTATCGAATCATGATTTTAGATTATTTAGACTTTGTATATTATACATCACTTTGTGTTTATAGAATTTGTATATTATACATCACTTTGAAAATTATTGTATATGATTTTTATATTTACTTTTTTTTTGAAAATAAGCCGGCTGAATTTTATTAAATAATTGAAACGTTTTACAAGGCCCAGAACCAGGGCCCAGAAGACTAAAAGGCACAAAACCGCAAAAGAAACATCTAAAATTATAACAAAGGTCAGTCCGGCAGACCCCCTCCGATCGAGCTCTGTGAGAGAGAGAAACTTTGAAGCTGGAGTGGTCTAAAGTAAACGGGGAAAGAATCACTAGAAAACCCCTGTCTGAAAGATTAGTTACAGCGCTCCTCATGGTGGAACAAGCAGTCTTGAGTCCGCATCAACAACCGCCTGGACCGACGGATGAGCTTCCTCAACCCAAAAACGGTCCTCCGTCGACGGTAAGCCTTCCCTCGCCATTCTATGAGCCGCTTTGTTTGCTGATCTATGTGAGAATCGGAACATGCAGCTCCCGAAACTCGCAGCTAATGTCTTTCCGTCGTGGATGTAGGAACTGATCTCTGACCTATCCCGGTCAGGTGATTGAAGCTTAGTGATGACGGATTTGGCGTCCCCCTCAAGGATTACCATGGAAAGCCCCAACTCTGAGGCGAACCGGAGACCCACCGTTGCTGCTAGAGCCTCCGCCGCGAAAGATGAAGCCACGTGGAGGTGAACACGGTAACACGAACCCAGTATCTGTCCATACTCATTTCTAACAACCACTCCCGAACATGATTTGTTTTCATTTGCTTTAAATCTTGCATCGAAGTTGATTTTAACAAAGGAGACGGGCGGTGGGATCCAAGGGCTTGTTGCGGATAAGATCGGGCCGGAACCAACTGGTTGTAGTGCGTCCAGCTCCTTGCAATAGCTTTGAACAAAGGTAAAAATGTCCTTTTCAGACTGTATTTTACCTTCATGTAATAGTTTGTTTCTGGCTGTCCATAAAGCCCATATTGCTATGATGATAATACGCCATTTTGAATTATGATAATGATCAAATAACCAAGCAAGCCATTCCTTGAAGTTTAAATTGTTAACCATGCTAGGCCACTCATACTGTAAAATACGCCATAGGTTAACTGCAAAAGGGCAATCTCTCGTGACATGTAATATTGATTCCACAGCACCATTACACCTAATGCATCGAGGATCCTGAGCAATACGTCTATAGTATAGGTTCTGCTTCGTAGGCACAAAGTCATGCAAGAATTTCCACGTATTGATCTTTACCTTAGAGGGACACTGAATTCTCCATAATTGATTAAAAACCTTATTACTCTCTGTAACTTCGAAATTAGTAGTAATTAGGATCTTATAGCCACTCCTGACTGAGTAAGTACCTGACCTCTCACCAGCCCATACTTGTACATCAGGACAAGGTGAAGCCGGCAAAGGAATGCGTAGGATAGCTTCTGCCTCTCGGTTATTAAAGTGTTCCCTAATTAAATCCGAATCCCATTGATTTGAATCTCCTCTAATCAGATCAGAGACCCAGTTTATACCTGGCACCTGTGGGGAACTGATGATTGTCCTCGGTAAACCTGGTAGCCAGAAATCACCCCACACTGATATACTTGATCCCGAGCCCACTCTCCAACTAAGCCCAGAAAAAAGTAACCCTTTCGAACTCCAAACACTCCGCCAGATTAGCGATGGACTAGAGCCCAGACTGGAATCCAAGAAATTGGTGTTACGATAGTATTTAGCCTTTAGGAGACGGGCCACCAATGACGTCGGGTTAATAAACAATCTTCAGGCCTGCTTTGCCAATAGGGCAATGTTGAACTTAGAAAAATCTCTAAAGCCCAATCCTGTAACACCCGTGTTTTGGGCCTAGGAGTTAACCGGGTTTATAGTTCGAGTCGGTAAAAATTTAATTAAATAAATTCAACCTTATTTTGGATCTAATTGAGCTTTGGAATAAAAGGGAAGGACCCATGTTGTAATTTTACCCAAGACTTTTCAAAAAGCTAGACAACCTTTAATTAAAAGCAGAAAATTGTCTTCTCTCTCTCCACTCCCCCTTTTCTTCCCAACGTCAAACCCCCTTCTAAACCTCTCCAAACTTGGTTCACTATTCCATTCATTTTCTTCCTCAATCCAAGACGTTTTTCGAAGGTAATTATGTTTTCTAACTCTCCTCTTCAACCTCTATCTAACCATGGTCTTGGATTTCAAAAACATTGGGTTTTGAAAATTAGGGTTCTTATGAAATTTGGGGTTTTTGATGGGGCTTTTTAATTTGTTTTGTTAAATCATGTTGGGGGTTTGCTTAAGCATGATGAAATACATCATATACTCTAATTTGGTTGAGTTTTGATAAAAATTCGTAGTATGGTCTTAGGGCTAGATTTAAGGTTGTAAAACTTGAGTTTTTGGTAAAATTTATGTTGTAAATGAAGGGCTGTTGGTCTACCTATGGTATGAGAGTGTTTTGGGATGATTTGGAAGCCATTTGGATGTTTGGTAATCGAATTTTCAGCCTTGAGTTGTGGGAGTCCGAAAATGGGATTGTTTGAGATGTTATGTGGGTTGGAAATTGTGGAATTTGGGTTGTGAATGTAAAGTGGGTTGAAGGTTGAATTAGCATCGAATTGGGAAGTAATATATGTGTTTTTGTTTGACTAAAAGCAAGAGGAAACGCGGAAGAGGCTTTGGGACCGAATCCGGGTGCGTAGGAGGATTGTTCGATTTGCTAAGGAAGGGCGGTGAGTGGTTTCAAACTTGTTTTAATGTGTGGTTCGAGTGTGTTTAGTGTGTGAGAGAAATGTGCTTGGTAGGCCATTTCCATTTAATTCATGTTGTTGATTTTAGCTTTTGTTTTCCTTTGAATGCTTGTGTTGGCCTATCTATGCTCTTGGGAAATGTGGTTAAGTTATGTACGTATGTCATGATATGTATATGTATGTGATGAGCATGAATGTGGTTGACGATGTATATATATGATGTGGTTATGATAATTGGCACTAAATAATTACCGGTTGTAAATGATCGATCATTAGGATAGTGTGCACACAAATTGAGTCAAAACGTACGTGGCCTTGATGGCGTTAAGTCATCAAGGAGGAGTACGGTGATGTAGCATTCCACCGGAAGCTTATTATATTTCTACGGGATGATGAGTGGAATCCCATCCGTAGGGCATGTGGCGATGAGTGGAATCCCGCACATGCAAGGTCCGGTGATGAGTGGAATCCCACCGAGGTAAAGTGTTGTCAAGGTTTAAATCCGCACAATCGGGGTAATTAAAGTGGCCAATTAACTTGTTCATGTATTGTGATATATGTTGGTGACATGTGATTGAGGCATATGGTGTTGTTGCATGATGATCTATATTGATGTGTAATCTTGCTAGGATTGAGAGACCATATATGCCACTTGAAAGACTAGCTAAGTCTACTTGTTTATATGCAATGCTTGATATGTGTGAGACTAGGGTTGACATGCTTGAACCCTGCATTGTTGTTGTTTTTCGTTTTAGAGCACCCTCACTAAGCTTATAGCTTACGCTCTCAATGTTCAACAATGCAGATCATTAGCGTGGTGTTAGCTCGAGGCAAGGCAAGAAGGGCTTCCAAGCTTGTAGCTCAAGTATGGTTATCGATTTTGTAATAGCTAGCAATGTGGCAAGGGTCTTTGTATGAGCATGTGTGACTCATTTGTTTGATGTTGTTTTGGATTAATCATGGGTTGTAAGCATGTTATACTATGATGAGTGTTTGATGTTCGATGGCATGTTTGAGAATGTTTAGGTTGCATAGTGTATGAGCGCAAACCTTTCAAGATGTCTTGTTCCTTTTAAGGTCTTTTGTGTTCTTGAATATGCCAATATTGCATGAATTGCTCCTTAAGTAGAATGCCATGTATGAATGCTTAAATCCATGTTTGTTTGACTTCCTTGGCTTAAATATGTATGCTCTCATGGTTGGCTTGCCTTAGGGATTGATGATAGTGTGTTGGTTGAAGTGTTAGAGGGATTTAGGGGCCTCCTTGTGCTCTAAATCAGCTCAAACCTGCAGATTCGTAGCTGGGGTATCGATACCGTTGATCTGGTATCGATACTGCCCCGTGGTTTCAGGCCTCGTGTATCGATACTCGAGGGGAGTATCGATACCTTTTTGGCCACTGGAGCCACTGTCGATTCCGGTATCGATACTGGCCTCTAGGGTATCGATACCGTTGGCTTGGCTTTGACCGTGGGAAGTCAACTTTAGGGGAGGGTATCGATACCCTCATTTGGGTATCGATACTGTCTCCTCAGGATGACCAAACCCTGTTGACCTAGTCAAAGGGGTATCGATACCCCCTTAAGGGTATCGATACCGCCTGCAGGTTAACTTTAAAAATGAGCTTTTAAATGTTAGTTGGGGTTCGTTTGATTGCTTAGTAAATATCGTTCCGCTGTATGGTCACTTAGGATGAAATTTCCATCTAGACAAGATTAAAATGAAAAAAACAATATAGGGTTGCTAACCGAGGGAGAGTTTCTTAGGGAGTTTTCACTCGGTTTTCCCCGTGTAGCTCACTCGGACCGGTCATCCGGCCAGACCGGGACGAGGGGGTTACAAATCCTCCACAAACTTTTAGTTGGCACATAAAGGCCCATTCACACCAGTGTTTGTATTTCTTGGATATAATTAGAATATTAACTTGTATCATGAGCTTTTTAAGTTCATCAATAACATTATGTCCTCGTGCAGAATCATCGAAACTTGATAAAAGTTTTATTCTTTTTCTATTTTATACTACAAATATACATAAAAAAATTTCTGGAGATCTTCTGTACCTTGCGTAACTTAGGTCATCAAAAAGGTTGCACCAAATTCTTACGGTTGTACGAAAAAAATCTTTGAAATACTGTTGTATATAAGCAAACATTTTTTTTTTGTTTATCGCTAAGAATTCGACTCCGACTCTGAGTCCCGCCACAAAGATTAAGACTTTAATCTAAGCATCTTTCTTTTTTGAGAAATAGTATAAAACTGATTGTTTTTTTTCTAACGCAACAAGCCACTTATCATTCATCCGACTCGAGCGATGACATTTTACCAGGTTTTCAATACCTGGATCATCTAATAAATGAAGCATTTGCTTGACATCATCATAAGAATCATATTCAAAGAACCGTGATTCTATATATATTTTCTCATTCTCATTTAGATGCAAATGTCCAGATATATGGAGGTGAGAAAAATAGAATTTATAATATACGTTGTGGGTGTTGTGGGTATAGAGCACTTAAAAATAAACAATAAGAAATGTATAAGATGGTGAACATGATAAAAAAAATATTCTTTAAAAATTAAAAAATGTAGACTTGTAGAAAAATAGGGTTCTAGTGCCATCAAATCATGCAATTGAGGTTCAAAATAAAATCTTAAACAAGAAAAGAAAGTAGAATTATATTGTTGAAAGCTATAACATCAGTTGAAGATGATGAAGCGAATGCCTTGATCCAGGATTTGGCGACTGGTATAGTATATCTGTAATCGTGGACGACATTGCCTATTTCTTCTTCGGATTAGGTAATGGTTGGTTTGCTGATCGTGAAAAATGTTTACGAGCGTATAACGTGGTTAAAAAGAAATGGTTCCTTGTCAATTGGTCATCTGAACCTCCATTAGTTTTTGCAGCCTCTTCTCCTAATCTGTTTTATTTGGGAAATGGAATAATGTGTTTTGCTTTGGACGGTGAGGTTTTGTGTTCGAAAAATTCCGTGTGCACTTCTATTCTGTAGAGTTTCATGCAAAAGCAGAGCCTAAATCTATCATCATTGTCCAATTTGAGGGCGAGGATGGTCAGATTTCGGTGCTCTAAATGAAGGTTAGTTTCTCCTTATGATGATCATAATTACTCCATTTGGATATAATATTATTTTGAATAGTCCATTTGGATATGATAATTAGTAAAGGATGGCACAATTATTCAATTAGACTAATTTGATGAGACATAGCTAATGTTATTTGTAAATAAAATCATTTAAGATTTTATACGAAAATAAAGCATATATATATATATATATATATACAACATGTATCTGATTTGATGGGAAATAGTTAAACTTATTGAAAAGGCTACTAGTTCGTTCAAATCTGAATTAATAGGAACAAAATTCTACCTTCCATATCCAATGAGGTGGAGTTAGTTGGTACAACAACTAGGATCAGGAGCGGATCCAGGAATTTAAGTTTGGTGGTTCACCTATTTACCTTATTTAGAGGTTTAATGCTTCGAATCCTTCGAGACAATCAATTTGACTACAACATACTAAATAAGCATAAAAATACATTTTGTTAAAGAAATCTCTCTACTTGAAAAAGTAATTTAAAAAACTAATAACAATCCCCAATTGATAAAAGCGACAAGAAATTTGAATTGATAAAGGGATGAGTAGAGAAATTCGAGATCAACCATTTTTTCTTGTCAAATAGAACGTCTAAAGAGATAAGTATGATATTGTAAAAGTTCTTCCGAGTTTCAAAGACAAAGGTTATCAAACGTTTGAGTATTTGAGGATTGACCCAAATGTAATTTTTGTAGCAATAATTTTTTTTAAGTATAAAGGGTGACCCAAATGTAACCTTACCCATAATTGACTGACCGAAATGTAACGTTACCCATATTTGAGTGACTCAAATATAACTTTTAAAAGTTGAATGACTTATGTAACATTATTCATAATTGAGTGACCTCTGTTATAGTTTATCCTAAAAACTAATGGTGGGTCACGTGACCCACGAGGCACCTACATACATCCGCCCATGAATAGGATGGGATCAGATTAAATTTAACCAGAGGACTTAAAGTCTATGAAAAAAAACCTTTTTAGTAGGGAAGGAAATAGGTAAATTATTGTTCATCCTATTTTCGATTTTGTATAGTGTATGATTTTTATATTTACTTACAAACTAACATATTTTGGGAATCATACTCATGTCTGTATTTCTTTTTCATGCTTTGACCGATGAAATACCTCCTCTTATGTTCAATCTTGTCGAATGTTAAGAATGAAAAGTTGTACTCTTTGTTTCTGGCAAAGATTATGTAATTTTGTTAATGGTTTATTACATTTGAAGAAAGTGTTGCGGAATGATGATATTTTAGAGGAAAAGGAAAGGAAAAGCCATAATGGTGAATATAGTTTGCTGCTGGATATCTTTGTGTGTATTATTATTATGAATCAGAATGTTAATATTGTTGATTTTAGGGGTTCATTTGTTGTCCCTTGATATGTCATCAAAAAGTCGCTGAACTTTATGAATCATTAATGATTCATAAAGTTCAGCGACTTTTTGATGACATTTCACATTAGTAAAAGTGGTTTAAATTTAATTTAACCCCTAAACTTTAAATAAAGTACTATTTTGACTCTTGATTTTTTTTGATCAATGGAAGTATGATTTATTAAGAATCAAACCATACAACCTACCATATGCCTCATTAAAAAACCTCCTTATCCTAAATTGGAGGAAAAAAAGTGCATCATGGTAGGCACGAACAAACGACCAACACCAATAACAACACGCAATCAAATAGCCTTACAAGGCTCGGCTATGACATGAAACCAAGAAACTCTATCTACCCCCCTTTCGCCAAGGCACCGGCAATATAATTCGCCTCACGAAATACATGGTTAAAGCACACACACCGCATCTCCAAACAAGCATTGTCAATCTCGCCAAAAAGCCACCAATATCGCCATGGCCGTCTCTCTTTGTGAAGCACCCATGATATTGCAACCATTGAATCCGACTCAATGATAATTGACCATTCCGACTGCCATCTTGAATCAACTAGCAAACACAACGCATGGTAGATTGCCCACACCTCCGCCTCATTCGAGTCCATGCACCCCAAAGGTCCCGAGAACAAAGCACAAACAACACATCTCCCATCTCGCAACACACCCCTACAGCCCGCCATGCCCGGCTTCCCTCGCGCTGATCCATCCACATTAAACTTCAACGTCCCTGATAAAGGCGGACTCCATTGAATTCCCGATCTAGACTTTACCGGGCAACTCGGCACAAAACCCAAAGGGCTTAGCCACCAAGAGGATTCGACTATATCCCTTCCCATCTTTGTAACTTTGAGCCAGTAGAATGTTCGTAATTTAAAGAGGAAGACAATCTCTTCAACCGAGAGGCGTTTTTTGTTGAACATCGTCTCATTCCGCGCAAGCCAAAGCGACCAAAACACAGCCACGCATCCGACAATCTACCACGCTCGCCCAACACCCGTCACCACACCATACATACAATGCACCAAGAAATCCGAAAGTGATCGTGACCTCACCCACATTACATGCCACCAAGCGAAGAATGCCTCCCACACCTTTTCCACAAAAGGACATGCGAAAAGAATGTGATCCTCCTCATCAACACCCACCCTACACCACACACAATTAACGTCCTCCAATGGCACACCCCTATCCCTTAACATCTTCAAAGTTGGCAATCGTCGGAATTGTACGAACCATAGAAAGCACTGCACCTTTGGAGGGACATCAATGTTCCAAATATTAAAGCCTTCCATACCTTCATTAGAAATTCCAAACGAGGACATGAGCTTCATGAGGCCCCCCACTGAGAATTTCCCATCCGAACTCGGCCTCCAAATCAGCACATCCGCCCAGCTCTCGTGTAGAGTAATCACTCGCACAATTGCTCGCAATTGGTCAAGCTGCCGATGCTCAAAAGATCGCAAGCTGCGACCAAAAAAATCCAGCCAACACGCATGATCCAAGCTGCCCTGAACAACATACTCACAGATTCGAGCTAGCTTATTGATGACACATCGAAACAAATTCGAAAATAACTCACACAATGGAACATCGATACACCAACGGTCATATCAAAATAATACTCGATTTCCATTCCCCACTCGCCACATAAAACACTCCTCACGCATAAAATTACTCACTAAATCCCCCTCTTGGACCTCCACAATACGCCTCCACACATGTGACATATGACGTTTACCAACCCCACTCGGCAACCAACCACACGATGATGCCCCATATTTAGCCACAATAATATCCTTCCACAAAGAGTTAGGATTATATGCATAACGCCACGCCCATTTTGCTAGTAAGGCCGAATTGCGTAGTTCGATGCTCGCCACACCAAGCCCCCTAATTTCTTCGGCCTACAAACTGATGACCAAGCTACACGATTCAATTTTCTTTTTAAATCTGTGTCACCCCAAAGAAAAGCCCTTCGAATCCTATCTATCTTAGCAATCACCATCTTCGGCACTTTAAAGATACTCATATAGTACAAAGGTAATATTGACAAAACCGAATTCACCAACGTCAACCTTGTTGCAAACGACAAAGAATTCCTCTTCCACCCCACTAAACACAGCCGCATCCTATTAATCACCGGCTCCCAGACTTTACCATTCCTCGGATTAATCCCAATCGGAATATCCAGGTACATGAACGAAAATTGTTCCCGCATACAACCCAACTCTTTTGCCATCTCCTCTGCCACATCATGCTCGATACCCACATCATACATAGCGGATTTTGAAAAATTAATTTTCAACCCCGACCCATACTCAAAGCACGTTAACACACGCTTCAAATTCCTATCCACCTCAACACTACCGTAAATAAAAATTACGGTATCATCAAAAAACTGTAAATGCGATAAGCGACAATCCGCTGCAACACATACACCATGAATCAATCCCAAACGCTCCGCATTCACCAAGAATTGGTGCAATGCCTCCACAACAATTACAAACAAAAGCGGAGACAAGGGATCCCCTTGCCGCAACCCCCTTTCCATGGCAAATTCAACAGTTGCACTACCATTTACAAGCACCGATAATCTCGCCGTGCTAACACAATTCAACATCCATTTACGCCACAAAATCCCGAAATTCATTCTGCATATCACATCATTGAGGAACTCCCACTTTATACAGTCGTACGCCTTCGCAAAGTCAATCTTCAATACCACACCCCTTCACTAAAACGCCTCATCTGAAGCGAATGTACCACCTCATTCGTTAGCAAAATTCCATCAACAATTTGCCGCCCCTTTATAAAAGCCGACTGTTCCTCACTAATTAACGAATGCAGCACCTTCTGAAGTCTTCCGGCCAGCACTTTGGCAACAATCTTGTACACAGAATTCAATAAACATGTTGGTCGAAAATCACTTACCACTTGCGGATTGTCCTTCTTCGGTATGAGCACCACAAATGTAGAATTAATCCCCTTCGATAGCATTCCTGTCACAAAAAACGTCTCAAAAAGCTTCATGGCATCCTCTTGCATAAAATCCCAACCACTCTTAAAGAAAGCGAAGCTGAAACCATCCGGACCCGGGGCTTTCGAGCCATCACAACTCATAATCGCATCCCTCACTTCCGAGACCAAGAACCTCGACTCAAGCATGTCACTACACCCTTTCTCTAATTGATTGAATCGGACAGCAGCATCCAATGAACCTTTGGATGGCTTGCGTGTAAAATGTTTCCGAAACTCCAAATAAATGTGGCGTTTTAACCTCTCAGGATTCGACACCCACTTGCCATTGATACGCAAGCCCTGTATCATATTTCTCGATGCACGAATTTTTGCCGTTCTATGGAAGAAGCTTGTATTTCGGTCCCCATCCTTAAGCCACAATGCCCGCGATTTTTGTCGCCAAATCGATTCGCGTAATTTATGCAAACGCCAAAGCTCAATATTAAGACCTCGGATCTCCGCGTTTCTTTGTTCAGCTGCCATCTCCTCCTCCATATGCTCATCCAAGCTATCAATTCGAGCTGTCACCTCCCCAATTTTAGTATCCACATTGCCAAAACAATCCTGATTCCACACTCGTAAAAATTTCTTCATCTCCTTCATTTTAATATTTATAGCTTGCCCCCCACTCGGTGCTTCAACTCGCAAATCCTGTCGTTTTCCAACTTCCCTCACAATGGACTCATAAATAATTCCCTCTTTAGAACACACATCCTGTTGATCACCCGGATTACAGCCAGCGGCGTCTTCCTTATCATCCCCCTCCATTATACTATCCTGTACGAAGGATCGTAGAAGCGAGTCATCACTAACTCCGAGCGTGTGCATAGAATCCGGAGCCTCATCATTCGCACGGGAGCTCGACTCCATTTATCCATCCAAGCCACCCTCTTCACCCTCCGTGTCCGATTGTACCAACACACGCTCCCATTCTTGCACTCGTATGCTATATGATATCCCCTCTACCTCCAATTCCATAACCTCATCAATCCTTTCAAACACATTAGTTTCTATTAAGATCCGACTCCTTTCAAACGACGGTGGCGAGATCGTCGTGTAATCCAATCTGATCAAAGAACCCCACACCTTGGCAGTGTTCTCAAAAGTTTCCGTCGCCCATGCATGAATTGGAATCCCACTCATAGCTAACCAAACCCTTCTCGTCGACATCCGAATTTCAGGTGTCCACGGACGTACGTCCACAAACCATTGATCCAATCCTGCACACGAAAGAATTCCCTCTCTGTCTAGTGATCCATTTGGCATTAGAAGGACCATTCGCCCTGTCATATGCATGATCGAAAAGCCACTGATTTTGTTCTTATTTATCTCTACCGCCGGGATTTCTATTGGAACCGAATTACGCCTCCATCCCACTACACAAATTTTCAAGATTTCCATTTTGTCACCATCTATCGCTCTTTGAATCTTCATAATATGCTGTTGATCCCCCAATTTACCGTTTGAGGGATGCACACTGCCACTTTCTGCTCGAGTAATCCTAGTCTTCTCCGTTTCGAATCTTGATCCCTCCCCCTTCGTAATTTGGGGATTTTGAGTGTTTTCCCTCGATTGTTTCTTACGCCAAAACGAATCACGCGATCCTCCTATGGCAAACATCACTTTAATCAGTGATCCATATAGACGAAAGCCATTCAACCTCTCAATCACTCTATTCACATCTTGTACACTTGCCATCCGAAAAAAACCAAAACGTGATCCATCCCTTCCCCTCTTCTTAGGTATGAAGACATCTACCACCACTCCATGCCTATCAAAGACTTGACATACCCCTTGCCAGTGCAATTGCGTCAGTATATTCGATACGAATAGAGTCCATACCCGCCGGCCTCCGTTCCCCTCTTGATCACGCCGACTCATGGAGAGATTTCATTATGAACTTAAACTTTGTAACTGCAACATGGCTTAAATTTGGCAATCGAAAAATTAAAAGGAATTTGAAAACGACAAGAATTTGTAACTACAACATTGGTCAACTCTTTTCAACAAATGTGACCTGATTAGGAGATATACAATGTACAAAATGAGTTTGACACTACATAAGCATAGATCCAAGGATTGGATAAATAGCTGGTGAAAGCTTCAAATAAATATCTATTACTCTATTAGGTTACTTAAACTAGCAAAAATAATAGGAATTTCGGGGGCCAGAATTAATAGGTATGCCCCGACCCTTACGCATCTAATTTTTACCGATGATAGTTTGATTTTTGGCACGACATCTACTATTGAAGCTTTGGATATAAAAGCTATCTTAGAAGAATATTCTAAATGCTCTGGGTAGCTGATCAATTTTGATAAGTTGGGATGTTTTTTAGTACTAATGTCTTTGATGATGTCAAGGAAAATATAAAGACTATTTTTTGGAGTGGGTAGTAGCATGAATCTTGAGAAATATCTAGGGTTATCAGCTATCTAGGCAAGAATAAAAGGAAGGCTTTTTCGAATCTACGTGATAAGACAAATGGTCATGTTATGTCTTGGAATGTACGACCTCTGTCGCAAGGAGGGAAGTTAGTCTTCATTAAAAGTGTGTTCCAAGCCATTCCCCTATTTGCAATGAGTGTGTTTCTGTTGCCAAAAGCTATCTATCAAGATTTAGAAGCGATCATGGCTAAATTTTAGTGGCAAAAGTCCAAAAAGAAGAGAGGGATCCACTAGTGCACTTGGACCCAATTGTGTGATTTGAAGAAAAGTTGGGGCCTTGGATTTCGGGACCTAGAAAGTTTAACATCTCCCTCTTAGCTAAGCAAGGATAACATGTGCTTGCCAACCCTACGAGCCTTGTTGGCAAGGTTCTTCGTGCTAAATATTACCCTTCTTCCACTTTTCTTGGTTCCCAACTGGGTTCATAGCCCTCACTGGTATGAAGAAGCATATGGAGCACAAAGGGTCTTCTCAACATGGGTTTGCGTTGGAAGGTGGGTGTAGGGGCTTCAATCAACATCTGGAATGACTATTGGCTTCCAAGGACCTCCCTTAAAAAGGTAATGTCCCTGATTCACAATGAGGTTACGTGGGTGGCGGGTCTAATATCCAGTGAAACCAGGAAGTGGACACCAATATGTTGAACTCTATTTTCGGTCCTCGGTCTGCATTCCACTGTCAAATTTTTATCAAGAAGATGTGCTAGTCTGGACTGGGGATCATTCAGGAATTTATTCTATTAGGAGTGGGTATAGACTCCTCATCAGAAATCCGAGTCATGACCAAGCTCTGAGGAGTTTCTATAGGCATCTTTGGAGCCTCAATTGCCCTGAGAAAATCAAAATTAAGGTTTTGAAATTTGTGCAGAATTTTGTTCCCACTAAGGATAACCTTCACTACAAAAGGTTAGTCTTTAATCCTAATTGCTTATGGTGTCATAATACGAGACAAGATGGTATATATGTGATTTACATTTGCACTACTGCTATAGAAGTATGGCACCAACTCAAGTATAATTAGCCCCCTACTGTTAGCTCTTTTTTATTCTCTAAGAGGTTGTCATGGATGTTTGAAAATGTACACATAATGAAACATAAAGAGATTCTAACTGCAGTTTGGGTTCTATGATTTGCTAGAAATAAAAGAGTACATGAGGGTATCGTACAGAGTAAGGAGGATTTAGTTACCTTCATTAGGGCTTACTGTTGGAGTATACAGCTCTTTCTTCAAAAATTCAAAATACCTCATATTATCCATCCTCTCCTTGGCAGCCACATGAATGGGAGTTTGTAAAAGCCAATTTCGATGCATGCTTTAAAGCGGCCATATCTGAATCGTTCTCAAGTGTTGTTATTCAAAACATTGATGGAGAGGTTATGGGTGCTTGCCATCAGGAGAATCTCTCGGTTCCAAATTGTTTTGCGGCTAAGGCACATACTGTGGTCCATGCCATTGAGTTCTCCGCTGACCTAGGGTTTTTAAATGTAGTTATTGAGGGGGTGTATTATTTGTAATAAAGAAATTGAATAGCGTCAAATCGGACTTATATGAGATTAGTGCCCTGATCTGGGAAGCGGAGAATAAGGCGACCCAACTCTCAGCTTCCGCGTTTAACTTTGTGCACATACGTGTTGCCCACTTGATTGCCAAGATTGGATCTGAAGTCGCGTCGGATTGTTTCTGGGTGGAAGAAGTACCCCTTGAAGCCATGACCCTAGTTGCTTTAGACTGTCGATTTCGTAAGCCACCATGACTTCTTCTCCTCTCTCGAAATTTATTGGGATTTTTTTTTGAAAATAGCAAAACCCCGTTCATCCTCAGCTACTGATTAAGTTTTGACATGCTCCATGCTTGTGT
Source organism: Hibiscus trionum (assembly GCA_030270665.1). NCBI lineage: Eukaryota > Viridiplantae > Streptophyta > Magnoliopsida > Malvales > Malvaceae > Hibiscus > Hibiscus trionum. The sequence goes on from BSYR01000016.1 coordinate 8,672,292, forward strand.
GAAGAGCTCAGTTTGAGGATCTTGACTGGACTGTACTTCTTAGTTGTGTGTATGAAGATGGTGCGCTTGTTGTCGACTCATCTTCTTTTACTTTTGGGGGCTTTTATCTTTTATTTCTTTTTGGGCTTCTTGAGTGCCTTGTTTTTTCTTTGGTCGAGGATTTCATTTATATACTAGTCTAATAATAAATTCAACTGGTATTTTAGTAAAAAACTAGCAAAAATATTCAATGGCATCACTAGACAAGAACTTGGAGAGATTGACTTTTGCAATATTTATTATATTCATAAAACTCTATTAAATGCTCTATTATCCTTTTGAATGAGTAACTTATCTAGATAAAAATGTAAAATTCACACTTCATTTTGATTGCCAAATTCAATAACTACCTAAACTTCATTTTTGATCTCATTGTGTACTACAAGTCCAGCAATAATTGAAAAAACGTGATTTAATGCGTGGTTCCATTGAGAAAGAAGTAACGGGGCAATAGAGCACTGGAAAATTGGAGTAGGATTTTTTCATGTTGGACTGTATGCTACAACATTTGTTGTGACGCTGGAGACAAATATTGGATCTTTTAATGTGATTTAATGTGTGGTCTCCTCTCTTTTATTGAGCCATTAATGATGTGGAAAACAAAGATCCTCTTTACTGGATCACATGATAGTTTATGTGACAATATATTCTTTTATTGAGCAATTAATGACCCAAAAAAGTAAGATCCTCGTTAGGAGAGCCACCTCTATATAAAGAGATCAAGGGCAACAATTAGAGAAGGCTGCACTTAACGCACAAATACATATAGAAACTTTTATTCAAGAAAGAACAACCTTTTGTCTTCTTCATCGTTGAACCACCATATATGAAGATCTAATTAGTTTACGCATACATGTATTGCCAACTTTTATAGCATTCGAATAGTAATTAGCATAGTTCCTAAATAATAAATACAATACCCATAATTATATGAATCATTGCTACACCATTTGTTTTCCTTTGATCATTGCTTCATCTTTACTTTCTATCGCATTTAGTTTATAGCTTTTACCACCATATCATCTTATCATTATTTTACTAACTCTTAACTTTGATTTCTTTGAGTTTATCACTGTAATCTCTGTGGGTTCGACACTCTACTTATCACTTTATTACTTGTGCGACGAGTATACTTGCTCTAATTACGCATACTATATATTACGCATCAACATGTACCACTGAGCTTTCTAAGCTCAACGTGCAGATTTGTTGTTTCAGTGTGTAGGTTGACAGGTCACTCGATTGGAAGAGTATATCAACGAGGATTTCCCAGCACTGATTCAACTCGAGTACAATAAATTGATTTTAGTTGTTGGACTATGTATTCATAGAATCTTATTGTAGTTGGTCTGTAACTCTAAATTACTTTATTTTGAAATAAAATGTTTTTAATTCCTACTAAGCTCCATTTATTTTAAGATAATTTTAATTTATGATTTAATATAATTTGATTTATGGCTGAACTTAAAGTTTTAAATAGAACAATCTTTTATGGGTTGAGTTTTTTTTTGCTCGGCAAACATGTATGATTTATTAAGAAACGTGTCATACATAGCCAACACTACCATGAGCCTCGTTAAAAACCTCTCTACGCCTATAGAGGAAAAGAGTACTCATAGTAGCGTAATAGATATCAAACCCAATACATAACACCCGATCCCAACGGCACCACACGACCAGAACTCAACCAACCCGTTGAAACCAAACAAGGCGATCAATACCACTCTTAGCAAGTGCATCCGCAAGTTGATTCGCCTCCCGATACACATGATGAAAGCATACATCGCCCAACGCTGCACATGCCTCATCAATTCTCCTCAACCATCGCCAAAATTTCCACGGTCTTTTTTCATTGTGAAGCACCCATGCAATAGCCGTCGTCGAATTCGATTCGATCACCAACAGAAATGGATCAAACTTCGAAACAAGCATCAGTTCTAATGCAAAACATATCGCCAGCAATTCCGCCTCATTTGAATCCGCTATCCCAATCAGCCCTGAAAATAACGCTAATATATGCCCCAACTCGTTATTTTATGGGTTGAGTTAGAGGTAGCTCGAATGTAGCGTCTCAGATTTAGTGGGATCGAGGAGTTACATTTAGCTTGATCCATGGAGGATTGTAGAAGATGTACTCATTCACACATCTGTAGACACACCATGTGATGGAGATTGTAATTTAGAGAATATTCTGATTTTGTACCATTTGTGGTAGGTGGGCTTCAATTTTAGCCATTGATATAAATTAATAGAGACTGTTAGATGTAAGTGGATTCAACTATAAATATATGTATTTTTCACGTCATTTACATCATCCATTACACTGTTGATCTCCTTCCTCTTCTCCATTTCATCTAAGTTTATTATTAATCTTGGTTTTTCAAAAGAAAACCAAGCAAATGGATGACTGACCAGTAAAAATTTAGGTCCAACATCAACCCTATCAAATGAAATATAAAATAAATATTTGAGATATAAAAATTAACTTACAGATAACTTTTATTGAGAAAGTGGATATAAAATTTAACATTAAAAAATATTTTACAAACTCTCTTTTTTAGTGTACTAATCAATACTATTGAAAAGTAGGTTGATCTAAGCCTTATTATTTTTCTGTTTCCTATTAAAAACATCTATAATGATTTTTTCTGGAGATCTTCTATACCTTGCGTAACTTACGTCATCCAAAAGGTTACACCAAATTTTTACGGTTGGACGAAAAACATCTTTAAAATCTTGCTTTATATAAGCAAATAATTTTTTCTTTTTTGTTCATCGTTAAGAATCCGACTTCGACTCTAATTCCCGCCACAAAAATTAAGACTTTTAATCTAATCATCTTTCTTTTTTGAGAAATAGTATAAAATCGATTGTTTTTTTTTAACGCAACAAGCCACTTATCATTTATCTGACTCGAGCGATGACATTTTACAAGGTTTTCAATACCTGGATCATCTAATAAATGAAGCATTCGTTTGGCATCATCATAAGAATCATATTTAAATAACCGTAATTATACATATATTCTTATTTTCATTTAAATGCAAATGTACAAATATCTGAAAGTGAGAAAACTAGAATTTATAATATACGTTGTGGGTATAGAGCACTTAAAAATCAACAGTAAAAGAATAAATTGTATCTAAAAACATGAAAAAAAATGTATATGATAGTGGATAAGATAGAAAAATAATTATTTTTAAAAAATATAAAAAATAAATTTGTCAAAAAAATAGAGTTCTAATGCCATCAAATCATGCAATTGAATTTTAAAATAAAAAAGAAAGTATAATAATATTATTGAAAGCTATAACATCGGTTGAAGATGATAAAGTAAAACGGAAGATAACTATAAAAAGGGAATAAAAAAATAGATAAGTGAAGTTTTAAAAACTTAAAGAGTGGATCTCGAAGGAAGAGATAGTGGAGTACAACTTTACAATAAATTGAAATGAAACATTTATAATAAAATATCCTAAAACTTAATAAAATAAATGACTATATAAAATGTGCGCTTTTATAAATTCCTGCTTATTGTGTATGTTTAGTTTGATTTATTTATTTTGTATGAATCAAATATAAATTAAAATATGAAAAAAATTTGCATATACACTGATATATCAAAAGTATGGTTTATGTTTTTTAGTTTCAATCCTCTCCGTTGCCGAGAACAAAAAATCACAATATTTTTAGTTTATAAATAAAACTTTAAAAATTAAATAAAAATCTATATAAATAAATACAACTCACCTAGAATACTATAAATCTTGTTTGTAATATTATGTTCGATCGTTAATTAAAAACTATATCTTAGAATATACCAAAATCAAATATAATTACTTTTTTTAAAAAGATAACACATTTTAGATAATTAAAAAAATTAATAATATAAATTTATTACATTAATATTATGCCTACCATGCTCACGGGCGCTAAGCATAAAATAGGACAGTTAAAGGGTTGTTCTGGCACCACTTGTTACGTGTCTATTACCTTTTAATATAAAAAATTAAAGATTTTATGAGATATCTGGAATAAAATTTTAATGTAAAAAACTTTAATTGCTGAAATTAAACATATAAGAAAATTTTAATTTATTTATTATTTATATTTTATAAAAACAAAATAAATAAATAAATAAAAGGAGAGGATATCAGTACATTTAATTATTTTAGGACACCATCTTAACACTGATGCATACGGCATACTATTAACGAATCAAAAACAAAAATTAACGTATAAAAAATTTTAAAAAAAGAATTTTTTTAAACTTTAAATAAATCATTATGTTTAAATAATGTTTTTAATTGTATTAATTTTATATTTTAATATAAATTAGTTATTATAAAATTAACATAATAGTTAAAATATTGATGTAACGGTGTTGTCACACTTTATAAGATGCGGAAAATTTAATCTCACATCAAAAAAAAATGAGAGATTTTGTGATATATAAGCGGTGGCGCTGCACATCTTATCAGATATGTTTTTGGGAAGAGAGTAATGACTCTGTGACATGTGGTATCAGAGCGACTTTTTGCATGTCTTATTATCTAAAAATTTAACAAAGAAAAGAAATTAAAATACCTACAGTTTATAACATTAAAAGACATATTTTACACTTTTTTTTAGTTTACTTATTAATACTATTGAAAGATCGGATGATCACTTGTACAATGAGCTTTCTAAGTTCAATTAAAAGCATTATGCTCTCGTGCAGAATCATAAAAACTTGTTAAAAGCGTTATTTTTTCTGTTTCATATTACAAATATCAATAAAAATTTGTCTTATGTTACAGATATGTCCGCCTCTGGAATCCACCGCAATAGATCCGAGGTTAATTACATCTCTCTCTTTTGCATATAGAGGTTAATTTTATCTCAATAATAATAGAAACATATTTCTAAATGACCATATTAAATTGCTATTTTTTGTTTTTCTTTCTTATTAGCATTAATTGTTATTTTTTCTTGTAACAATAATATAAATATTTCTTTTATTCAAACCAGAATAATCTCTATTAGTGGTTTTTCTACCGACGTTAAGGACAAAAAATATACGAAGTGTTAGATAAATGTGCAAGGTAAGCCTATAGTTTAATAACTTAACTTTTTATACAAATTTAGGCTCAGAGTTTAATTAGTAGATCATGCTTGAAGTAAATCTCAAACCAAAGCATTTTAAAGGATCACTCTATTTAAATATGTTAATCTACTTTTTATAAGAAATTTAAAGGAAAAAACATAATAATGAATATGGTATGCTGCTGAAGATGTTTGTGTGTATTATTATTGTGAATTAGAATGCTAACTTATATCATTAGCTTTCTAAGTTCATCAATAGCATTATGCCCTCGTGCAGAATCATCGAAACTTAATAAAAAAATTTATTCTTTTTTCTGTTTCCTACTACAAATATACATAAAAAATTTGTAGATCTTCTGTACCTTGCATAAATTAGGTCATCAAAAAGTTGCACTAAGTTCTTACGGTTGCACGAAAACCATCTTTAAAATCCTGTTATATATAAGCAAACATATTTTTTTCTGTTAATCGCTATAAATTTGACTCTAACTCTGAGTCCCGCCACAAAGATTAAGACTTTTAATTTAAGAATCTTTTTTTTTGAGAAATAGTATAAAACTGATTTTTCTTTTTCTAACGCAACAAGCCTCTTATCATTCATCTGACTCGAACGATGACATTTGACCAGGTTTTCAATACCTGGATTATCTAATAAATAAAATATTAGTTTGGCATTATCATAAAAATCATATTCAAAGAACCATGATTATATATATATATATATTCTCATTCTCATTTAGATGCAAATGTATAGATATATAGAGGTAAGAAAACTAGAATTTATAATATATGTTATGGGTGTTGTGGGTACAGAGCACTTAAACATTAATATAACTGTACTTTCACACCTAAGAAGATGCGTAAACATTAATCTCACATCAAAAAAGAAAGGAGAGGTCTTGTGTTATATAAGCCGTGGCGTTGCACATCTTATCAGACATACTTTTTGAGAAGAGAGTAATGGTCATGTGACATATAGTATCAGAGCGACTTTTTAATTATCTTATTATCCAAAACTTTAACAAAGAATCACTCAACTAAAATATGTTAATCTACTAAACAAAACTTCCTAATAAATTCGACCGAAACAAAAACTAATATACGCATTTTTATAAATTCCTGATTATTATAGATGTTTAGTTTGATTGATTTATTTCATATGAACCAAATGTAAATAAATAAATTAGGGGAAAAAATTGTACATACACTCATATATCGAAAGTATGTTTTATGTCTTTTATTTTCAACCCTCTCCGTTTTCGAAAACAAAAAAATCACAATATTTTTAGTTTATAAATACAACTTTAAAAAACTAAATAGAAAATCTATATAAATAAATGCAACTTACTTGAATTACTGCAAATCTCTACTTGTAATATTATGTTCGATCATTAATCAAAAACCATATCTTAGTGTACACTAAAATCAAACATAATTAGTTTCTAAAAAGAATAACATGTTTTATATGATTAAAAAAACTTTTAATTATATAAATTTATTACATTAATATCAGATGTGGCAACATTGGCTTCTTGTATGTTTGAAAAATAAGAAAAACAAATCGGATTTGCTTAACTGTTATCAAGTTTTAAATATTTATAACCTGAATATTTAACCAATATTTTGTATATTTCTCTATCTCTTGCGTCTGTAGGAAGACCTCTAATAAAAATTACCACAATAAAGAAATGGTAATTTTAATGCCTAATAAAAAGGAAAAACAAAAACAAAATATTAATTTTAATCCAAATATTTATAACCTATATTCATCTAATTTATTATTATTATTATTATTATTATTATTATTATTAATGAAGTTTGAAAAAAAAACAGCCTGACGAATATAGGTATGAAACACCTAGTTGCATTAGGACACTTCAATATATATTTAAAAAGGAGGTCGAAAGGGAATGGCGTCGGAGAACTCCCAAGGGCGATCACAGGCAAGGTTTGGACGCTATTTGTGATGAATCTTCCGATGCAATTGCATTGGAAAGGTGTGTGGCAGGTATTCGATAGGCATGGTGTAGTGGTTGATGTCTTTATCCCTAAGAAGAAATCAAAAGAGGGAAAAAGATTTGGATTTGTGAGAATGAAATCGAAGGCAGATGCAGATAGGGTTATCGAGCGATTGAATGGATTTCGGTTGTATGGGGCTTGGATTAGGGTGTCTTATCCACAGCGGGAGGCGCGAACAGAATATTGGAGAAAGAAACCAATTGAGAAGCAATTGGATTCGGCAAGGTCTAATCTGCAGGCGAATCGTGAATCCCAAGAGCGAAAGGAGATGACGGCCAAAATAGGGGATAATCGAACTGTGGAAGGTGTGGTGGATATAGACAAAATGGAGATCCTTAGTAAATGTGCAGTGGGATTTTGAAAATCGGTCTACCGAATCCGAGAGCTTGCCTTGGAATTTCGGAAAAAAAAAATTGAAGGGCTTTTCGATCATGAGAGTGGCGGGTTCAATGGTCCTCTTGATGTTTGATGACATTGAAACTAGATCGCGTTTGTTAGAAGATCAGGCTTTTGCGAAGTGGCTGGAGAATATGATGTCGTGGGATGCGACGTTGAGAATGCCAAATAGGAGAATATGGTTGTCCGCCAGTGGAATTCCAATACACGCATGGTCCGAAGGCACATGCCGGAACATTGCCGATTTGTGGGGTGAATTCATCCAATTGGACGGAGAAACGATCGCACCGTCATCTTTTGAACGGTGTCGCTTTCTAATTGAGACGGATTGGCTGGACACAATCGATGAGGTAATTACTGTGAATGTGGGAGTGCATTAATTCAGGGTGCACATCTCGGAGACGGATGAGATGTTGGGCGTGAAATGTGACTGCTGCTGCGGGATAGAGGAGGATATTGGAGATGAGAAGACGGACAACGATGAGGGATCGAGTGATGCAACGTTAAAGTGTCGTGTGGTGGGGGAAAGTAGCCATGTCGAGGAGGACACAATTGTCCCGGATTCGTTGTCAGGGGCAACTAATAAAGTGATGCATTGGAATGGTTTATGGAAGGAACAACATGGTGGTGAGGAGAAAACGTTGGAGGCTTCGACGAGGGAAGTGAGTTGGTTGGCTGATGAAGACGTGGGGCTGGTGCCACGACCCATTGAAGAACAAATGCAGCTGGTTGGTGTGGAGTATGAGAGGACTTTGAGTGAGGAGGTACGAGATACACCTATGGAACATGGTGCGGAGGAGCAATCGTTGGTGAGTGGGCTAAGATCCGAAATAAATAGAGTTGGCAAAGCAACAGTGGTTGAATCGAATGGGGAACTGCGAAGGGTAAGAAATATTTCTGAAATTCTATTGTGTGAATTATCCCCTGAAAAAAGGCAAGAAGCAGAGAAAAAATTGGCGAAAAGGGGGAGAGGTCGACCAAAGAAGAAAACAATTACTCCACAGGAATTTGCAAACGTTTCTCTTTCAGATTTCGATTTTGAGAACAAGAAGCGATCGATAATAAAAGAGGCGAGGGAGACTTTAGCGTTGGGAAAATACATTGGTGCAGAGGAGATTGGTAACGAGGAAAATATAGTTCAGGATATTGCGCGTTTGATCGCGGATCGGGAGGGGAATCAATAGCATCATGCGATGCGAATGTTGTCGTGGAACGTGAGAGGATTGGGCTCCGGTGTGAAGAGGCGAACGGTCCAAAATTTGGTGCGACAACATAGGTGTGAATTGATTATTTTGCAGGAAACAAAAATGGAAGAGATAACGGGCGATATGGTGAGTAGGATGTAGATTTCCGATGAATTTGAGTTTGCTTTCTCTCCATCAAAGGGACGATCAGGGGGCGTTGTAATGGTATGGGATACAACACGTTTTCGGGCAGAATCTATTCGGATTGGTGAGCGTTTTGTAAAGGTTGAAGGAGCATGGATTTTGGAGGAATGGTGATGTGGTGTGATCGGGCTATATGCACCTTGTGCCGTAGGCGAACAAGTGGACTTGTGGGCATTGGTGACGGCTGAGATGTCGAATAGGGAGGTACCATGGTATGTAGGAGGGGATTTCAACGTGGTCTTGCATCCGAAGGAGAGGCGGGGCTGTGTCGCAAGGTCGAGAGGTATGGTTAATTTCCATGATTTTGTGGAAGAAAATGCGTTGCTGGATATGCCGATGCAGGACAAGTGCTACACTTGGTTTGGTCCGGGTAAGCAATGTAGCCGTATTGATCGGTTCCTTTTGACATCAGAGTGGCTGGAAAAATTTAAGGAATTGCAAATGGTTGTCTTATCGCGGGGAATGTCTGATCATGTGTCGTTGCTGTTGGCAAGTGATCCGAGGGACATTAGACCAAAGCCTTTTCGTTTTTTGAATGCATGGTTGTTATCCAAGGGTTCGATAGCGTTGATGGAGCATGAATGGGTGAGGTTCGGAACATCGGATGTGGGGTGGGGAGAATTGGGAATGTTGGCGAAACTACGTGGGCTGAAATCCTATCTCAAGAAATGGAATGTGCAATCGTTTGGAAATATTGATAATTGTATTAAAGTGTCTACGAGAAAATTGGATGGTATTAATAGCAAAGTGGAGGATGGATCGGTTAGGTGGGAGGACATAGAGGAACGTTGGAAGTTAAACGCGGAGCTATGGAGGCTATCGAAATTTCGTGAGGCGTATTGGCGACAAAAGTCGCGTATGACTTGGCTAAAGGAAGGTGATTAAAATACAAGTTTCTTCCACCGAGCTGCGAGGATCCAAATGATGCGAAACACAATTAGGGGGCGTTGTGGCGAGGTCGATGGGTTACGGAGCCAACCCACTTGAAGGCCTATTTCTTCTATGCGTTTAGGAAACATTTTGAACGGGTTGAGATGGCTGGGTCGATTGAGGCATTGGTCGATTTTCAGTGCCTAAGTGAATATGATGCGGCAAGTTTGGAGATTGATTTTACTGAGGAGGAATTACGCGAGGTGTTGTGGAGTTGTGAGGGATCAAAAATACCCGGACCCGATGGGTTCACTTTTGAGTTTTATAAAAAAGGATGGTCTTTTTTAAAGGAGGATGTGCTGAAGTTTGTAAGGGATTTTGCGACATCTTGTAAGCTACCACAAAGTGAGAATTCGGCGTTTGTGGTGATGATACCAAAAAAGGAGAATCCGAAGGTTGTAGGAGATTATAGACCAATATGCTTACTTAATTCCTTATATAAAATATTGGCTAAATGTTTGGCGAGACGTTTACAGTTGGTGCTGCCGCAACTGATTAGCGATGTGCAATCAGCTTTCGTTTGTGGGCGATAGATTTTAGATGGCATTTTGTTAGCAAATGAGACAATACACTCGATGCAGAAGAGACAAGAAGGTGAGGGGGTTTAATTTTGAAATTAGACTTTGCGAAAGCATACGATTGCATTAAGTGGGAGTGTCTGGATCAAATTTTGAGCAAAATGGGATTTGGAAAGATATGACGTAAGTGGGTGATGGAATGTGTATGTACAACGAGATTGTCTATTCTAGTCAATGGTTCGCCAACAGGTGAATTTGAAATGCAGAGGGGGCTGCGACAGGGTGATCCGTGTCGGGTGTCCCTCAAAATTGATGTAGAACTAATGTTTTGATATAATAATTGAAAATGTTTTGGACTAATTTGAAAAGAATTTAAAATTTGTCTTTAAGTCCAAACAACTTGAATTTATGTTTGAGGCATCTTAAAAGGTTTTTGGCAAAGTTTTTAATGATTTCAAAAAGGCAAACTTGACTTTTCAGCAAGCCCGTACCGATACGGTGTACCCCGTATCGATACCTTTTTGCCCAGGTTTGGTTACTGCCAAAACCCGTATCGAAATAGGCTTTGCCATTTCGATACGGTTAGGGATCGTTTCGATACGCCTGGTAAGCGTACCGATCCCCATTATAACGTCCCCAACGGCTATTTTCCAACGGTCTTTTAAATGTCATACCGTACCGATATGCCCTCAAGTGTATCGATACGCTTAGGCTGGCAAGAGCCCAACGGCTAGTTTCTGATGAAGGTCGTATCGATACAGGTCCACGCGTATCGATACGGAAGGCTACATAACGTCATTAAAGATGGGAAATAAAGTCTCCAACGGCTCCAATTTATCCCCAACGGCTAGTAACGACTACAAACTCAAAGAGGAGTATAAAAAGGACCTCCAAGCATCTAGTAATGGTTAATGCTTCAATTGTCAACAACACTATGATCAAGAATTTTTCGTAGAGTCTAATTGTCAAATTATTGTATAGACAAACACTAGTGAGCCAAAATTGTTATATTTGCTCAAGTGTTTTAAGATTGGGTGAGAGCTTAATTGTGCAAACAAGTACCTATTAGAGGAATTTGTGTTTGCTTATTTCTTTCTCTTTGTAAAGATGGTTTGATCAAGGCTTTGGGTAGAAAGCTTGATCGGTTTGTAAGGGTTTCCTCCTAAGCCTAGAAAAGGGGACGAATCAATAGTGGATTGATTGGAAATCCTTAGTGGGAAGCTAAGGTAGTGGATGTAGACCTTGGTTAGAAGGTTGAACCACTATAAATCATCTTGTCTTAATCCTTTTTTAGCTTCCACACCATTTTCACCCAGCATTCCACTTCTCCACCACTTGGATAACAAGAACGGTTGAAGGAATCGAGCACCATAAAACCCAACAATTGACATCAACAAGGCCTTTGCAATGATATTTCATAAGCTCAAAACGGTTGAGTGGAAAATAAAATATTGATGCTTAAAATAGGCTAATTGTGCATTCTGAAAGGGAAATAAGAAATACATTTACCACATTCGTATAATGTCAAGTATGAGAAGTGTTTATATACACTAACTCACTTAATAATCTTTAAATGGCTTGCGTTTACATATAGATGTAGGACGATCTGTTTGGGAAGTAAGAAGCCCCTTTGACACACTACAAAAAATTGTTTCTTTAAATGTGACGTATCTTTTTGAATATTTCGAATTAAAATGATAAATATGGTAAGATATTGTGTTAATGACTCATTTAATTCAGATATTATTTTGATAATGTCTTGCATATCACGAATTTATGGCCTTTATTTTTTAGAATTATTTTCAATATTTTCCCTATGTGAAACTCCTATAAGTACCGTATAAACCTTCTAGGTTTAAATGATAACACAAAAATTCTCTCTATTTTTAACATGGTTTTTGGTGATAGGAAAATGTATGGTTACAATTTGGGATCTCTACGTCCATCCTACGACAATTGATCGTCTAGTTGTATTATGGAAGACGGGCGATCGATGTTTTCAAGCACAACAAGAGTGACCGAATATGTTTTAAAAATGATAAAGTACACAGACGACCACTGAACTTTGGTAAAAAAAAAACAAAATGGTAACCAAACTTTCAAAAATCACAAAATGACAATTAAACTTTATGTTTTATAACAAAATGGTAACTAGACGTTAAATCCCGATAAGTTTCTGTTATAAAATTTGATATAATAACACATTTAGTCTTTCATTTTTATACATTCAATCAATTTAGTCCTAATTCGAAACAATTCACTAAATTTAGCACTCGTTATTTACGCATTCTTTCAATTTGGTCCTTAAAGCAAAATTCTAAAGTATGGTAACATGATAAATAATTACAATTAATTTTTTATAGGAACTCGAAAACTCGACTTGAATCGAAAAGGTTTCAAATAAGGTTTGAGTTGTAAAATATGACGCATCAACTCGAATAACTCATTTTTTACTCGACTCGATCGAACGCTCACCTCTATCTTAAGATATGGCGAGTCAACTCGAATAACTCGAAATATTTGAATATTTTAAATCATTTTTTCTTTTAAATCAAATATTTTTTAAAGTAAAATATTTAATATTTTCATATTTAAATCACATCGAATATTTAATAACTATGTTAAATATTCGATTTAATTTAAAAATATTTGATTTAAAAGAAAAAATTGATTTAAAATATTCGAATATTTAATTAAATTTTTATAGGAACTCGAAAACTCGACTCGAATCAAAAAAATTTCAAATAAAGTTTGAGTTGTAAAATATGACGCGCCAACTCGAAATTTTTTGACTCGACTAGATCGAACGCTCACCTCTATCTTAAGGTATGACACGTCAACTCGAATAACTCGAAATATTCGAATATGTTAAATCGTTTTTTCTTTTAAATCACATCGAGTATTTAATAACTACTTTAAATATTCTATTTAATTTAAAAATATTAGATTTAAAAGAGATAAATTGATTTAAAATAGTCGAATATTTAAAGTAGTTATTAAATATTCAAATATTTAAAAAGAAAAATATTTAAAGTAGTTATTAAATATTCGAATATTTTAAATCAATTTTTTTTCTTTTAAATCTAATATTTTTAAATTAAATTGAATATTTAAAGTAGTTATTAAATATTCGATGTGATTTAAATATGAAAATATTAAATATTCTATTTTAAAAAATATTCAATTTAAAAGAAAAAATGATTTAAAATATTCAAATATTTCGAGTTATTCGAGTTGACACGTCATATCTTAAGATGTGAGCGTTTGATTGAGTTGAGTCAAAAAATTACGAGTTATTCGAGTTGACGCGTCATATTTTACAACTCAAACTTTATTTGAAATTTTTTTTGATTCGAGTCGAGTCGAGTTTTCGAGTTCCTATAAAAATCTAATTGTAATTATTTATCATGTTATCATACTTTTGAATTTTTCTTTAAGGACCAAATTGAAAGAATGCGTAAATAACGAGGGCTAAATTTAGTGAATTGTTTCGAATTAGGACTAAACTAATTGAATATATAAATATGAAGGACTAAATGTGTTATTATATCAAAGTTTATAACAGACACTTAACGGGATTTAACTTCTAGTTACTATTTTGTTATAAAACATAAAATTTAATAGCCATTTTGTGATTTTTGAAAATTACTTACCATTTTATTTTTTTTTATCAAAGTTCAGTGGCCGTCTGTGTATTTTTCCTTTAAAAAAACTGTAAAGTCAAAGCCATCAACTTATTTCTTCCTAATTGGTTTCATGTCTACCACAAATAAACAATTTTAATATTATTTTATATTCGTTTTCTGTTTTATATAATTTGTATCTATTTTATGTTATGTTCGATTCATTAATAACGTCATTATTTAATTTTACTACTTATTTTTAAATTCTGAAATTAACGTTTATCTGAGAGATGATAAAGAACATATAGACGAGCATAAAGATGAAGATAATAAATAAAGCATTCATGATTTAAAGGTGAAAAAGTAAATGTTTAAAAATTGAATTGAGAAAAAAAAAATCTAGAATACTCTTATCATATTAATTAAGGAAAAAAACAAAAACAAAAATATTGCTGCGATATTTAACACAATATTTATTCTTTAGGCAAGCATGAGGGAGCAATAATAGACTATTTAGGAGATTTAAGCTGTCAAACTTTGAGAAAAGTGGAAGAAACAAATCAACCAAGGATTTGATTAACGAAGAGAATGTTAAATTATTGCAAGTACATGCATGAAGATAATCATTTTCTCCCTACAAATAATGATTATCCATACAAATAAAACAAAACTCTTTTGTTTATTTATTTATTTGGGTGAGTCTATCATGTGCGACGAACACCGACGAACACCACTAATGATGAACATCGATGAACGCCATTAAATTAATTAATAAAGATTTAAAATTTCAAGGACCCATCATATAATTAATAATTATTTTTAAAAATTCAATTAAATTATTTTTTATATATATTAAAATTTTATTTTTTTAATAAGGGTAAACTATATATTTAGTACCTCACTTATCTTTGTATTTTTATTGAACCCTCATTATTTAAATATTATTTCAATTTAACCCTATTCTTTATAAAAAATAATTTAATCCTTAACCCTCAACCTAAAACCCTAAACTATTAAACCTTAAACTCTTAAACCTATACCCTAAATCATATACCATTAAAAATAATTTCACCATCATCGATAATCAGTCAACAATCAGTAACACCAAAAATACTATAATTAGTTTTTTTTAATCTCTGCCAAATCAAAATACAAATTTATCCAAAAAAAAATCAAAATATATTGCAGACAGGTTGATACATGGGAATCAACCCAAAAATCCCAAGCTTTGTTTGAGTTTATCCAACCAGCGATGCTTCATTAGCCAATTTTGGCCGCAGCCAAGCACAATTGAGCAACCTCTGTTTTACCATGAGCAAAGGTTGTCCATTTGTAGGACAAATACTATAAAATAAATCTCCAGTTAAAACATGTATTCCCTCAGCATGGATTTATCATCAACCGATCAGGCACTACTTTTAACAATGCATATCCATTATCATTAGGATGCAAAACACTAGGAACACAACCAGCAAGCCTCATTGCTAACAAGGAAACCAGACCCTTGCCATTGCAAAACCATTTAGGCCATGATTGATAGCACAAAATTAAAAGATAAAATTACATGGAGAATTCAACAATTCATTGAATTGAATTGAATCGATGATGGTGAAATTATTTTTTAGGGTTTAGGGTATAAGTTTAAGAGTTTAAGGTTTAATAGTTTAGGGTTTTTGGTTGAGGGTTAAATTATTTTTTTATAAAGAATAAGGTCAAATTGAAATAATATTTAAATAAGGAGGGTTCAATAGAAATACAAAAATAAGTGAGGTACTAAATATATAGTTTATCCTTATTAAAAAATAAAATTTTAATATATATAAAAAATAATTTAATTGAATTTTTAAAAATAATTATTAATTGTATGATGGGTCCTTGAAATTTTAAATCTTTATTAATTAATTTAATAGTGTTCATCGGTGTTCATCATTAGTGGTGTTCGTCGCACGTTGTAGAATTTTCCTATTTATTTATGTCTCGGTACTAAAAAATTAAAGGATGAGTCTACCACGTGCGACGAACACTGATGAACATCACTAATGATGAATACCGATGAACACCATTAAATTAATTAATAAAAATTTAAAATTTTAAGGACCCATAATACAATTAAGAATTATTTTTAAAAATTCAATTAAATTATTTTATATATATTAAAATTTTATTTTTTAATAAGGGTAAACTATATATTTAGTACCTCACTTATTTTCGTATTTCTATTGAACCCTCATTATTTAAATATTATTTTAATTTGACCATATTCTTTATAAAAAAATAATTTAACCCTTAACCATCAACCTAAAACCCTAAACTATTAATCCTTAAACCCTTAAACTCTTAAACCTATACCCTAAACCATATACAATTAAAAATAATTTCACCATCATCGATTCAATTCAATTCAATGAATTGTTGAATTCTAAAAAAAATCAATTAAATTATTTTATATATATATCAAAATTAATTAAACTCGAATCTCAATTTTCCTAAACCCTAATTCAACAAAGGTGTTCATCAGGTAAATCTCTCCCTCCATTTCCGCTCTTTACCCTTTTCACTGCTTTCTAAGCTAGGCTTTTTTTGTCTGTTTAGGGTTTTTGATTTAGTAATTATTGAACAAAATGTCTTGATGATTTAAATTTGAAAGACTTTCGTTCTTCCGAGAGAAAAATCCCTGCGGAATTTTTATATGGAGACCTGAGCTGAAAAGATATTATAGTTTTTTTTTCCTCTCAGTATTTGATTTCATTTCGTATGTGCTGTGTTTTATTGATTGATTATTCCATTTTGCCTCTGAAGATGATTGAAAATGAAAACTTTCGTTCTTCCGAGAAAATCCATGCGAAAAGTTTCTGGAGACTTGAACTGAAGAGGTTGATTTATAAATAGCTTTTTTTAGGAGATTCGAGTTTAACTAATTTTGATATATATAAAAGATAATTTAATTGATTTTTTTTAGGAGAATTCAACAATTCATTGAATTGAATTGAATCGATGATGGTGAAATTATTTTTAATGGTATATGGTTTAGGGTATAAGTTTAAGGGTTTAAGGTTTAATAGTTTAGGATTTTAGGTTGATGGTTAAGGGTTAAATTATTTTTTTATAAGGAATAGGGTCAAATTAAAATAATATTTAAATAATGAGGGTTTCAATAGAAATACGAAAAAAGGTGAGGCACTAAATATATAGTTTACCCTTATTAAAAAATAAAATTTTAATATATATAAAATAATTTAATTGAATTTTTAAAAATAATTCTTAATTGTATTATGGGTCCTTAAAATTTTAAATCTTTATTAATTAATTTAATAGTGTTCATCGGTATTCATCATTAGTGGTGTTCATCGGTGTTCGTCGCACGTTGTAGAATTTTCCAAAAATTAAATTATAAATCTTAACTCTGAATTTTAAAATTTAAAAAATATACACTACTCCTAATTCTCTAAACCCTAATCCTACACTTTAACTCTAAAGTTTAAACCTAATTTTTTTAATGTGGAGCGTAAATAGGCGAATCAAAAAGACAGAGAATTTTCATTCGTGTGAATATTCTAGAGTTTTTAGGGTATGATGTTGTCCCAAACTTTTTCAGCATCAAAACAGCATCCCAGGAAGATAAATGGGACATAAGAAATGATGATGACGAAGATAATGGAGGGTGATGATTATGATAATGAAATAAGTATGGGGGAATGCTGTATGATTATGTTTAGGAAGAATGATGCAAAGTTCCTTCATGGGGCATGCATGTGCCCAAACTGAGGTTCCTCTGTCCTTTTCTTTTTGCTTTCATCATCTTCCTAAAATCATGAAATAAGTTAATAACCCCAATTATTATTGAATTCCTCTTATCATCTGCAATCATGCATGGATGCAAAGTTATAGTCACAAACAATGGAATTTTCTCTAATAAACAAAGACGGTTTAAAGATTTAAGGGGCATGTGTAATTTATTAAACGGGACTTTTAATTTGTAGTCAGCAAGAAATGACTATTTTTGAAAAATTACTTTAATACAAAAAAAATTAATTACTCTCTTGAACAACGAAAATTTACTTGTAAACATTCAAAAATGTAACATTTTCAATTAAAAAGTGACGCTCTTTTTATATGTTTTGAAGCAAAATCATTTACAATATTTTTAATATCAACTTCTCTCGAAAAATCACTCTCAATTGCCATCAAAGCAAGTCCATTTAACCTTTCTTGCGGCATAGATGTCTGTAAGTATGACTTCAACATCTTTAATTCTGAAAAATTTCATTATGCAGAAGCAACAATAATAGAAAAGGTTTATATAAAAAACAATAATAGAAATATTCAATAAGGTTCTATAAGCAATTATCGCAATTGGAAACAATTAAAATGTTTTAAAATTTTTAATAAATCTATTGCTATAAAGGTTCTCTAAATAATTTTAGCTCAATGAATAATGCATTTTCATCTACATCAGATAACTCACATTTTTAAGAGCATTTTCAAAATTATTACAATGAGTTTTGAGATTAACGCCATCCAATGAAAGTGATTTATCATAATAAAACAAAAAGTCAAAAACATTCTCATATAATTGGTATTGTTCAAATCTATTATCCAAAGAAATAATGGTTTGATCGACAATATACAAAAAATATTCAATTCTAAATGACTCCTTAGGAGATATTAATGTTCGTATTTTGCAATTAATTTGAAGGATTGTGTAAGTTGTTCGTAATTATCAAATATAAAAATTTATAAGTATTTAATTTATGTTTGACCTTTTTTTGGAGCCCTCTTCTTTGGGGCCCTATGCGGTCTCTCCACCTGCACATGTCAAACAAGAGAGAAAGAAAAGCCAAGTGGAGGTCAGCTGTCTATAGGGGCAGCTGGATGCCAGGGATATGAGTTTCGAATGAAAATGAGAGAAGAGGAAGAGAATTTTTTCCCGAATGATATAAAGGTGATTACAATGTAGTATTTGTTCATACATATTCTCAACCCATTGACAATGTGCATATACTTTGTATACAAAACGATTTTAACTCGTATTTTCTATGATAAACATCATCCACTTTTTCACTGAGACACTTGTTGGGTTCACTGTAATTTACCTCACAATTAAAAGTTGATTCACATGGTTTATTACTATCGCTAACTTCGTTTGAAATGGTAAAAGATGGAGTCCTTGTCTGGTAGGAAAGGTGCACTGTTTTGGTTGGTGAGTCAACAACGTTTCCCAGTGCAATTTGTCATCATTGGAATATATGTTGAATGTACTGCACTGCAAATCATGGATTAATTGGCGATCATTTGAAAACAAACGGTGCTTCAAATTATACAATCCAATCATTATTTTTCCTCATACCAACGTCAAAATGGTTCATAATCATCATTATATTAACAAATTTTAGTCAAAAGAAAAGGTTTTTAAAAAATGAGATTATAGACCAACAAAATACAAAAAAAAAAAAAGAACTACTTTGATTGGTACGGTGAGCTGTATTGGGCAAGTCATAATTCAAAACGTAAATTCTTACAAGCTGTTTTATTTCAGTTAGCATGGAATTACTTTATTGGTTTGTTTTGGAGGGAGCGCAATGCTAGACATTTTCAGAGGACTCATTTGACTATAGCTAGTTTAATTGGGCAGATCAAGAATGCAGTAAAGTTACATTTTCGCGGTTTAAAGATTAATTCTAATACAGTTTTAAATAATACATTGTGTATAAATTGAGGCCTTGAACTCTATTTTGTAGAAGAGCTATATATCCTATTTTAACATTTCTTACTATTTACAGGTTTACTTGTAAATTCTAGGATTTTATTTTGAGATGTTGATTGAATACAGACACAAATTCACCTAAAAATACATTAAAAAAAGTCAATAAACTTGTTCTAGTAATAGTTTAAAAAAAATAGTAACTTGATTCACAAGCGGGAAGATGATCCAAGCCGTGGGAAGGCAAATCATTTTCTGGATGATAATATAAATAATGACGATTTTCTTGACCTAATTGTTTGGTGAGAACACAATAAATACGCATTAATTAACAAATTCTTCCTTTCAAAGTATTTAATGATGGTAGATACATTCTTAATGTAAAACACCAATAAAAGGAATCGGGTTAACCTACAACAGAAGATTTGCTTACAGATCCATTTGAATAATAATATAAACAAATATTTGCTTTAAGCTTTATTTCTTAATGCTTTATTTTTTTATACGTATAATATTACATATAAGAGATACATCCTCTTACACAATACAAAGTTTTTTGTATAATAATGAGAAAAATTATTTAAAACAAATAGACATAATGTCGATGTGAAAGTTACAATCTTCATACAGAAAACCTAAATTTTCATCTCGAAGATTATAAAATAAACAGCATAAATTAAAATCATCTTGTACTAATTTAGCCACTCCATCGGCTATCATATTACCTTCTCGATAAATATGTACCAAAGAGATTTGCCAATTTTCTTGAATTAAAGTCATATGCATAATTGTCGTATACATTCCATCAATACTTACAATACAAAGTTTTCAGTTTTACACTTATTATGATCATTGGATTAGTATAAACTAATGGTTAATATTTGATAAGCCGTCAGTAAATTTTTTCTTTTCACAAACGAGCTTCAAATGATGTCACATGTCATTTTGAGTGCATTAAAACCCTGCCCACTAAATTAAACCCTAAACTCTAAATACTAAACTTTAAACTTTAACTCTAAACTCAAAAAACACACTTATAAAAAAAAACTTATTTTCCACGTGCAGTACCCATCAAATCATTTTCCCATATATATATATATATGTGATCAAATTACACTGTGTAAAACTCTTTAAGTTTTACAAAATTCTCTAAGTTTTACACGTTTTTTGGATTGTTGGATGAGTGAAACGGATGGATTGAAGATTATCACTTGGGAATTAAAAACACAGAGTTAATCTCAACCATCCATTTCTCTCATCCAATGATCAAAAAAACGTGTAAAACTTAAAGAGTTTTACACAGCGTAAGTTGATCCTAACTCATATATATATATATATATATATATATATATATATCCTCTGCTGCATTCATTACTTTGAAAAAAAACTCTTTCTCCTCCTTTTTCTGTGTGTCGTCTGGTGTATATTTATATAGATTCACGTGTGTTTTTCGAACTGGATTTGTCCGTCAATCTTTACTCCCACAAGGAAAGCAGTTGTGTGTTTCCATTAAAGAAGATTGGATAGGGTTTGTTTCCTCATCAAACCCAAACCCTTCTTCTTTGCAGTTGTCCGTGTTACTTGATGGAGTTAGCTTTGAGCTTGGGAAATCCCTCAAAGCTATCAAGCAAGGATCTAGGGTTTTGCATGGGGCTCTCCAGTTCACAAGACAAAGGGGATGCAGTCGACGGAGACGAGAAAAGGGTTTCTTCAGATCCACCTCTTCACCTCCATCTTCCACCTTTCTCCCCGGTTCAGGGACCGGAAAGACGGTTCGAAATGAACCGGTTGGCAGCGGCGGCGGAGGAAGGCGCGGTGTCTTCATTTCAGATGGCCTTTCGGGTTAAAAATAGGAGCAGAAGAGGCAAGAGAGAGCTGGAACTGGAAATAGTTGAAAACACAAGGGGCAGTGATGATGACGAGAGCGGTTCAACTCGGAAGAAACTCAGGCTTTCCAAACAACAATCTGCTTTTCTTGAAGAAAGTTTCAAAGAGCACAACACACTCAATCCTGTAAGTCAATCAAAATTCAAGTACTTTTGCATCTCGGGTTTTGATTTAAGTACCCTTTTTTTCAGAAGCAAAAGCTTGCACTGGCAAAGCAATTAAATCTTCGTCCTCGCCAAATTGAAGTTTGGTTTCAGAATAGAAGAGCAAGGTACTTTTGCTTTTAATAAAAATGAAAATATTTCTTCTACGAGAATGGTTTCAGTTTCACCGACCTTTTTATGGTAATTTTTTCATATACAGGACGAAATTGAAACAGACAGAAATAGACTGTGAGTACTTAAAACGATGTTGCGATACACTGGCGGAAAAAAATAAAAGATTACAAAAGGAAGTGCAGGAATTAAGAGCCTTGAAATCTTGTCAACCATTTTACAAGCAGTTACCCGCCACCACCCTCACTATGTGTCCTTCATGTGAGCGTGTAGCCACCGCCGCCTCCGGTAGCAGCAACACCGATGTCAAAACCGGAGAGTTCCCATTTTTCTCCCTTACAAACGCATGAAACCATTGGTTGTGATGTGACCAGTTTTTTAATTCAATTTTTGTAAATATTTTCAAGGTTGGTGGATTTGAATTTTTTTTTAATTTGTCTCAAGCCGTTTTGAATGATGATTTGAAGGTACGAGATTTGAGTTTTTGATAGATTTTGTTTTGACTGGGTTGCTGGGGAGAAGAATGTGGAAGAAATTTTGGTACAAAGGTGGCCGCTTTGTTTGACGAGGAATGGAATTAATTAATTATAGTAACTGCCTCATTGTAATATATAGTGGTTTTGTAAAAAAAATGATTTTTTCTAATCTATGCATACATGTATAAGTTAAGGGTCAATTAATAGCTTGTATTGAATAGAAAATTTTACTTGAAAAAACAACAATCATTTAATGTATTACAAAATCCTAAAAGATATATTCTATTTGAGAGCAATTGATTATGCTTTAGATACTAAACTCGAATGAGGCTGAATTGGGCAAATGGTTTCAGCGTATTGATGCGGCTTGTTTAGCGCTGCCTCGTGTATGTTTTCCTAACATCTACAGAGAAGCGAATAGCTTTGGTGAGGGCTGAGTGTGTTTTGGTTGTTTGTTTCGTTGGTTTGATTGTGTGTTGTGGGATATCATTTCGCCAGTTCTCCTTGAATTGACGGTTGTATTTTTTTCCTCCAACTAGGATTAGAAAATTTTAATGAGGCACATGTTAATTCTTTTTTTGTATGGTTGGTCGTTAATAAAATCTTCGATTGATTGATAAAAAATAAACTATAGTAAGTGTACCTAAAGGTTGTTAACAATGTCATCATCATCATGGTTGTTCTCACATAGACTATCAATCTAAACATGTAGCAATTAGTAATCAACCTTACATTTTACCCTTTATTATTTATGTCAAGAACTGTCATAGAATACAACAATAATAAAACCGTTATAAAAATTGGAATGCTCAAAAGTTTGAGGACTAACTTAGAATAAGAGTCATAGTTCGAGGAAAAAATTAAAATCCTCAAAAGTTTGAGGACTAATTAAGAATTAAGGTTAGAGTTTGGGGACTAATTTAGAATGATGGTCATAGTTCGGGGATGTATTCTTATCATTTTTGTTACCTTAAATTAGGAGTCTTCACCCTATAACTATCCTTACCAACCATGGTGATCAATAGTTCAAGCTTGAAACCACAGCTTCCAATATGACATTCAAGTTCTATTGCTTGGTGCTCAGTAAGTCTAACATAAACAATATGCTAATATTCCATCTGAAGCAAACCATTCAAGAAACTGAAATGAAATGAAATGACCAAAAGAATTCCAAGAAAACAAAATCTCAAACCAGCAAAGCTTCATTAACCCAAGAAGAAGAAAAAAGCTGACCACTGAAAGCCCTCATACATTATATGACAATCCCAACTTTTTTTGTTCTCTCTATATTCAATAAAAAAATTGGTACACATTGGGTAAATAATCTACTAAGAAACTATAAGCTAAACTTGGAGTTTAGATTATTGTATACCCAGTTTTAAAGTAGTCTCAAATATCCTGGGAAAGAAGGTAGGACCCCATCCGCTATTTCAGAAAAAGGAAAACGTTATCCCGTTACTCGCTGCAAACAAATTGTACTGTTCAGCAGTAGACTCCTTTTCATTGCAACCGTGACCGTTTTCAACATGATCTGCTGAAAACTGGGAAGAAAGTTCTTCAACAACCTCATCTTTCAAAGGTATAGGATTAGATTTGCATCCTGTTGAAAGAACCACAGGCCCACCAAAATGGAACAAGGAAAAGCTAGTGTCCTCCGTGTGTGATTTGGCAGAGACATAATTTTGCCTACCTTCTCCATTTGCTGCTTGTTCTGTTGCGTGCAGCCTGCCAGGAACAACCCTCTCCGCATTAAATTCAGTGAATGCTTCAATTGTTGTACAAGACTTGGGAATCTGAGCTCGCTCCACTGCATACAAGCCACCGGCATCAAAAACTGGCTGATAAACTGGAACATGACCATGGTGAAACGGTGGAGCAGCTAAATGCTGCAGAGTGCCATATGGCATGCATAAATGTGAGTTTCCGTTTAGATCATAGCCAAGAGGGCCAGCGTATAGATATGGGTTTGGAGGAGGGAAAGGCACTAAACCATTAGATGGAGTTGCTGGCCAAGAAACAGTATTCTGATGGTAGTAACTCATGGCCGAAGGAGATTGGTACACTGGAAATTGTATATGTTGGCTATGAACTGATGTAAACATGTCTTGATGCTGAGAACACTTAAAGGCAGTTGGTTTTCCATTACCAGAATTTTCAGCAGTTTTTATTGGCGGATTTCCTAGAGCTTTGTTCCCAATACCAGCTGGTGGATGTCCAAACAATGCATGCCTTTCCGGAGCAACCCCTCCATTGACCTCCTGCTTTTTATCCACTCCTTTCACCTGAAACTCAGAGGAGCCATTTTGAATGCAGATTGAAGTGTCTCTCCCATCTGATTCTTGACATGCATCTTCAGACTCTGATGTTGATGAAGATTCCAAATTTCCATGATGTGAAGAGGAGGTAATGCTATCTCCTTCACTAAGGCATGAAGAGCAGTTATCAGAATTAGAAGTGCTGCTAATCATAGAATGGGGAATTCCATTCAAGGTAGGGCTTCTGTTAGGACAAATTCCAACTTCCTCACATCCAGCATTAGGTGAAGAACATTGATTCTGTGTTTCCCCATGACAGTCATTTTCTGTTGCAAGGTTGGAGTTTCTTGATCTATTAACCTTGCTATGCTCGTGATCAATTTCACCCAAATTTACACCAGCTTCACTTGAGCATGCCTTACCAGATGAATTAACCAAGTTATCATCAGGTCCATCTCCTCCATTGTAAGTAGATGACCTCAAAGTAATATCTGTATCAGAGTTGCTCCAGGGGTACACTTTATGCACTTCTAAGGGCTCCCAAACTTTCTTGGAGTGGAGTGAATCTCGACCAGTTGGATTGTTTCCGGAAACAAGTTTATGTTTCTGTTTTCCACAATCTTCACGCATGTGAACTCGTTGATTATACTTGTTACCACTATAGACTTGCTTGGACATAGCCAATTTAGATTCTGTCTTGCTCACAGATTTGGGCTCTTCACCAACTCTACTTGCAGAAACATGTGGCTCAATCTTGGCTCTGTATTCATTGTGTTGGCTGCAGCTGCAGGGGTAGAATTCATATCTATCACTCCAGCCATTGGAACACCGGAATTTCTCAGTAAACTTAACACTACCATTCCGACCATTGGACTTTGCATTGCTTATCTTCAATTGCCTATTTAATCCATTGAAGTTCCTCGAAGAAGCCTCAAAGTTTTCACTTCGATGTCGTGGCTCAGATCTACTACCAGCAGCACTTTCTGAAAGAACAGCAAGCTGGTGTCGATCAGACCATTTAATGGACGCATCAAGCTGACCGTGCTTGTGAAATTTCAATCTCCGACGAGAAAATTTTGATAGCTCCATTATAAAAGTGCCATTTCCATCTTTTACCTTTGTACCTTCTCCATCTGGACTATCAAAAGAGTGATTCTGCAAACTTGAAGTGGAATCCCCATCTAAAATTTCGTCTCTTTGAACATCAGGAGAACCAGTTCTAGACACTATAATATCACCTGTGTTATTCACGGAGTCTCTGCAAGTAATAGCAATATTTTCTTGAACCTCAACAGTTAGTGAAGAATCTTCCTTTGCAATATCAGGAGAAAAAGGAGTTATACTTTCAGCACATTTTTTCTCTCTCTCTCTTTCTTTTCCTTTCAGTCTCTCCTTTCTCCTAAGCTTTTTCTCCCGTTCTTTTGTTCTTTTCCTTTCCTTGCGTTCTTCTTCTTCACGCTTTTCTTTCTCTTCTTCCTCGAGAAGCTTCATCTGTAGTAATCATGTAGTGACAATAATATTTATCAGAAAAAACATAGAGAATCCTATATTCACTGATAAGTATAAAGGAATATATATCTCGAAGAATGGCCAATTGCTCAGACCTGCTTTTCTAAAGTAATAATTTCCTTGCATGCAACATAAACACGTTCTTCCAACAGCTTAACAGCAAGACTAACGAAGATACTATGTGCATTCTGGCGTGCTGTTCCTTCCCTAAAAGCCTTTTCAACCTGAATATAAAAATGGGTAACTTGTTTTCAAGCTTGTAACAAGAATTTTAGCAATAATGAGGACAAAAACAACTGAAACGGACCGACTTGTATGTCTGCTGTGCCACAACTCATAGACACAACCTACAAAAACCGCTAACCAGAGTCCAAGTTTATTCTTACCAAGAAAATAGTTTGAAATTTTTTATTAAAAAAAAACAGTGGCACTGGTCTTAAACAAACATGATGGGGCAGGTTAGCAAGGTTGGCCTGATACTTGTCTCAAGATATCATTGTTCACATAACAAACGTGTTGCATTTCCTCCCGTCAAGTAGCTTATATTATTGTGAACTATGGCAATCTTTCTCAAAGTTTAACCAAACAATTTTTCATTTATTATTGATCCTGCTTCTCTAAACCACAAAATTCAACAAACCATTTTGAATAGAGATTTTGTTAGAAACAATGGAATGAATTTCCGGTCAATAACTTACCTCTTGTAAAAATAAACATATCAAGTCATTAATATAAACTGATTTCTGTTAACTTCCTAACTATCACATTCTTCTACACACACAGGTTTAATTATCAATGGAAATGATAGAATCCCACAGTTTTTTTTGTGTTTTAATTATCAATAGAAATAACAGACTCCCACGGCTTTTTTTTATGTGAATGATTGAGAAGGTTGAGAAGTACATTGCAAGATTGAAAGCACAGTAAAGGTGAAAAGGTATGACCATGCCTGTTCTTTAAAAATAACAGTTGCCGCATCAAGAAGAAACTCTCGAGCAAGTTCAGGACTCTTCGCATGCTTTTGTGGACGTGAGCATTCCCCATCAAGCTCATTTCCATCCTTGTCCATGGAATCATCATCCTGAAAAGATGATTTAAAAATTCAACATCACAGTTTTCCAAAAACCTTATTTATAAAGCCTCACAAAGTTTGAACTACCTCTTCTTCCTCTGCCTCTTCGGCATGCTCAAAAAAACTTCTAATACTTTCGCCCCTCGTGATTGTAACATAACCATCTCCAACTACAAGCCTACAATGCACACATTGTTGGCCCTTTAATGCATGGGCTTTTACAGAAAACTCAGAACAGCGGCCATCCAATTTCAAGGCCTTCAGTGTGATATAACATATACTCAAGCAATCGAGATCCAAGTCATTGACTTGAACACTCCCATTCAAGCCAACATTTTCAAATTCCAAGATATCAGATTTTCCTTCCCCAGTTCCAACTGCCCATTCAAAATGGTGGTAAGTTCCAATTGTGTCAGCAAACGTTTGATGCCAATCAGCCTGGATGGTGTCATCAGATACCTGGGCGAGTAGTAAAGGAAAATATTGCATGTCACATAGATTTTGAAAATCCACACAACAAGCTCAATAACTAAGACTATGGTTGTCAAAATTGAAGTTTCATCCATAAATACTTTATGAAGAGTGGATCAAAAGATGAACACCAGATGGTATGTCAACAACAGTCGGTGCACCAAAAGTTTAAAGATAAGGATACCTCATATAGAAATGCTGTATCTGGAACACAAAACCAACTAGTACAATGAGGTTCTCTACGCATGCGTTTTAGTTCCTTCAGCTCCTTGAACTCACGGATAACGTTTCTTCTGCAATCTCTGCAAAATCTTTTGCTGTCAAACCTGAGACAAAAATGCAAAGGTGAGATATGATATCTATACAAAACAAAGTCTACTAGCATGTTCTAAAGATGGAGCTAATAAAAAAAATAGGTGATATCTATATACAGTTTCAGCCCAGGCCCAATACTTCTTTATGAAAACTCTTAGAAGTGCCAAAAGAAATAGAATTTTGCAAAGTAAAAATAATATCAATTTTAGCAGAAAACTTTCTGAGAGGAAAAATAATGAATTAAGACTATGCCACCAATCTTACCTGGTAACCACATATTCTTAGAAAGTAAAGGTTTGTTTCTTTTGTGGAAAATTATTCTCCATTTTTTGGTGTTTGTTTTACAGAAAATAACTTGGTTGACAGAAAATGAACTCCAGGTTAATGGATATTATTACCCCTTTTCCCGGAAATTGTCTTGTGCTTTTGAAAAGCGTAAGACATTTTACAGAAGTTGAAGCAAGAAAAATGGATCAGTCTAGCAATCCGTTCTTTATAGGATAGAAGCTGAAGCAAAGCAAACAAAGATCAATTCCTTAACTGTAGGGATCAATTTTTATATCAATGGAGTACTTCAAAAGAAAGTACAACAAAAGACATTTTATGCAAGATCACCAAAACAACATAAAATGTCACCTTTTCCAACAAATAAGTCCATTCTCCAAAATCATTTTCCAAAAGCCATTTTCCACGAAACAAAACAGACCAAAATATGTAGGTAGCCTAATGTATGATAATTTTGAATCCCTTCTACTTATCACTAACTAAAAGCCAAAGGTAATGAGCAGAAGATGTGAAAAGAATATTTAGCCATTCCAGTCCATTAATTGTCTATTTTTAATTGCTCAAAAGAAATTGTACCATATTCATTTTTCTTAAAGGGTGATACAACAACTCTCAATATCCCTCTAAGCATATGCACCCATCCAAACAGTTTTACAGCCTCAATTTGTATCCACTTCACAACAAAGACACCTTTTCAACATTATTCTTTGTGATAAATTTCCTAATGCTTATATTTCTAGCCTACAAGCACCGGGAATGACGATCATTTATCAAAAAGTGCTCTAGTGAAAGTGCAACGTCTTAGTTAGCAACAGTTGACTCCGTTGTAAACAAGAAATATTAAACGAATTATGATGCAGAGAGAGTTCAAGGGAAGGAGATAAAAACCAAAACAATATGAAATGGGCCTGTTTCAAATTGAACAAGTAAAAGAATAAGGATCATAAGCAAGATAGAAATCAAGTAGAGAAAGCAATATTAAAGAGAGTCTATGGTTGAACAAAAGAAAAGAAAAAAATTAGAGGCCTTTTTTCTTGGGAACAGAACCGATGCAAGCTACTCGTTATCCGTTTATAATTCCAGGTTCTAAGATCTTATTGTTTTCACTCTCTAAAAGAATCATAACTTCTCTTTTGATCTCCTTGAATATAGCAAAATTTTGGCCAACATCACACATCCTCATTATCCACTACGTGGTTTTTTGATAAAAGACTAAAGGTCATTCTTTAGGGTTTAGTATCTTCCAAAGGAAGCAGCACTCAGGTGTTTCAGGTTTCTTACTATTTCAAAGCTTCTTGGAATGGAAAAGTCTTAAAGACTGGCCTTTCTGGTCCTTTGGTTTCATATCATGCTTGAATGCCAGAAAGATGGTTTTTCCCAACTGTAACAGGTCAAAAAATGTTTCGTACTAAAAACTATCAATATATCTTCAAATTGCTAAACTCTGGAGACTGCAGTAAGATGTTTAAATATGTTGACAAAATGGCCCTAGAATTACACCACTATATGAAGAACGGGCTCATTCAGTTAGCAGCTTCAATAAAGCTTATGTCATAGCTAAGCCAACCAACAAAAAAGAAAAAAAAAACAATACCTAGCTGTTAACTTTTTCAATTATCTAAAATTCAGAGTTAAAATAATGACATTCAATCCAGTTAATCTCAAGAAATGTCATTTTCCAGTTTGCTGTATGGAGTTCCATTTCCTCACTTCATGGGTCATCACAAATTTTATTTCATAATTTCCATTTAAAAGACTTAACGCTCTGATAACTAGGAAATCAGATACTCCAATACTGAATTTATTTTGCAGGGCTAGTCAAGTGTCACCTAGGAGAAGAACACAAGATAACTAAACTGTTCAAAAACACATAAATGAAACTTCCATGTCTTTACTACCATTAACTACCGTTCTCTTAATCATCATGAATTTCCACCACCACTAGCCTTATATTTCTAGCTCCAAAGATAACTGTTCAATCAATGACTATCAGACTTGATTTCACATTGTTCAGTGACCGAACAATATAGAAAATGAAACACATTCCACGATGAAGGAGCTACAAACACACCTGTACATGAGTCTCTCAATGAAATCTTCTTCCTTCATTCTCAAAAGAGATTGCCGAGTTTCTTCTCCAAGAGCTGACCAGAAATCCACCAAGGTGTCAGAAGAAAGCCTGGCAGTGTGCAAGGCACATGTTTCTCGTGTTCCATGACCTCTTCCGTAACTAGCAATACCTTGGCTAATCCAACCCCTACCTCCCCCACCACATGCATCAGGATAAAGCAATTCACGCTCCCGCTCTCTTGCACGTGCACTGTCAAACACCTGATTCAATTGAAACATTAACAACTAGACGGAAAGGAGCGGGTAACCATAGAAAGCAATTTGATCAGCACAAACATTTTGGAGACCCTTGAGCGACTTTGAGCACAAATAGCAGTCAAGAAGTGTCAGTGACCCATCACGATTTGTTGTCAAACCTCCCCAAGGATGGACAGATGGATTTTGAATTTCATCTTGTGACCCATTTGTCATACTCACTCCACCATTGCTATGGTTTTTTGTGACTCCTAGCCTGTTGTAATGAAGGCTACCAGCTACTCGCTCCTGCTGCAAGGATTTTCCATACATGACAATCTGTAAAAATCCTTCAAGCAGTAGCCCGTTACATCTGGAACAGTACATATTCTTGCGAGCTTTCTCAAAAAGGGTTTGTTTATCAATTTTAAGAAGCTCCTGCCGAGCTTGTAACGGAAGCTCACTCCAGAACTGCAATACAAAAACACAGCTCTTTCTTGTGACTTATCAGAAAATTAAATCAATAAACAGATACTTATGAATCAAATCTATCATTAAACTGTATAAGCAATGACATCGGGCTTCTTTGGTACATGTGGGAAGCGGAGACAGAATGTGGAGATCCAGTAGGTCTCGAGCTACACAAGGGAGGTAGCACTCACCTATCTCATAGACCCTGCTTTCAGCCCATCTTAAGGACTCAAACCTGAGTTCTCATAATTGGAGTTTCACAGTATAACCATTTGGGTGGCCCCTTGGGCATAGAATATCGATAGCACTACCCTATTTTCCGATGGCAAACAAGAACCAATGCTTGAATTTCAAATTCCTCCTTAATCACCTACCAGTACTTGTGATAGCCAGAAAATAGAAACAAAAATAAAGAAAACATAAACCTCAACTGAAAGCCACACAAAGCTCAATAAAGAGTAGGAAAAAAAATCTTGAAGAACTGACAGTGACGAAGTTAATTATCAAACTTCTAGTTTTTATTTCCTCCATTACGCTATCCAAAACCAGAAATAGCACTAAAAGATCGCCTTGACTCTAAACAAAATTAGGCAACTAAATTTCTATCGTCTCTAAGGGAAGGCAGATGCCAGAACACAACAAATACAATATTAGAATCAAATTTAGCACAGAATCAAAATAAACGGGATCTGCTGAACAATAAATAAATCCAAATATATTAAGATCCAATCCAAACTTCAACTACCCGTTACAGAAACAAAAAAGTCAACAAGAAACACTGATCCAATCCCAAATCAATTAAAACAAATACATCACCAGAAATTTCAACAAAAATTGAAGTGAAGAGAATGAAAATCAAATACCTTCTGAAGTTGATTGTAGTTGACATCATCGCGATGCTTAGACCAAAACCCGAATGAGGCACTACTATATTGCTCATTTCTTTGCGCTAATCCTGGCATCCTTTGATTTCTTAAACTCTCTTTGATTTACAATTAATTACCAATATTTCCATCCCCGCCCTTCAATTCCGTGTTGATTTTACACAACCGATTCAATCAAATTCAACAATATATATAATAAAATAAGAATCAATTGTTATTGGGTGGTTTTCTTCTTTCTTCCGGATCCAAATCCAATTGAATTTGAGAAAGAGATCGAAGAGATGATGGAAAAATTCAAGGGGTGTGCTTTGAGGATTGTAATCAGATTTGATACTGCATTTTATTTTTTTTAATTTATAATCATATTTTATAAAATAAAATGAAAATCAGTGAGAAAGATCTTAAGACTGCTTTGTTTGGCCAAGGGGAAAAGAGAATGACGGTTAAAATGGAAACAGACACTGTTACATTAAGTTACAATTTATTACTTCTAAGGTTAAAAAATAAAAGAGAATTACTAATTATTACTCGATACGATATTTTTAAGAATAAGGTTAAATTACACCGGTGACCACCGAACTATTTTGAACTCAATAATAAAAATCAATAAACTTTCGACGAATCCTCAATTTAGATCTCCGATCGTCTCTCGACAACTGATTTAAAGCAACTCTCTTCATATCCCTCGAAGCAAGAAACCTCTTAGACGGAGCCTGAGAAGAACCTATGATGTCCTAAGTCCCCACAACATGGCATGTAGAATCCTCAAACTGACTAGATATCGAACCCTGAAGTCGCTCAAGTGCCTTCACATTATTGACTAACTCGGAGAATGTCTCGAGTGGACTCGCTATCACGTACATCTGAAGGTCAACCTTCAATCCATGTATGAACTTCTTACACCTCAATTTCTCGGTAACAACTAACTCTGGAGTATAACGGCTCAACCGTAGAAAATCTTGTTCATACTCAAATACTGTCATGTCCCCCTAACTTAGATGCGAGAACTCATCTAAGAAGACATCTCATGTCGAAAGTGCAAGCTGTAGCCCCAACTCAACAGTCTTCCACCAATCATGTGCATTGCCCTTAAGAAAGGAGACAATGCAATTGGGGTCATTCTCCGAGCTCCCCCTCATCTGTCTCATAATTCTCTGAGTGTCTCTTAACCACTGGTCAACTTTGATTGGGTCATTCTCACCTAAACCTTTGAAATCTTTCGGCTCAAAATGGTGAAGCCTCTCAACATGGGTCTTGCGAGGCGTCTCAAATTGCCTCGGAATAGCTTGCACCACTTGCAAGAGAGCAAAGGTAAGATCGTGGAGGTGGTTCGCCCCTCCACTTTCAGTACCTCCCGAAAGGCTTGTGTCCCCAACATCCGGGATAGACTCCTTACCGAATTTTTCACTTGAGAGACATGGCTCTCCTTACGACTTTTCTGGTCGCATTTGGCTTCACTCGCCATCGAACTTTTCTGAAACACAAGAAAACATGACAACATCATCAGGACTTTCAGTCGTGGAAGAGTATAACTTAACTTTAGGGGCTTGTATTCACTAGAAAACTTACCCACGACCTCTATATCACCTCGGGATTTCTTAAAACCGACTAAACTTAAACTTTGATACCACTGTTGTAACATCCTTGATCTCGATCCGAAGTGCTACATTTGTTTCACCTGCAAACCGACCCATCAAATTTCCAATTTAAAACTATAAGTTTAGTCATCAATTAAAAGCATTAAACATTCATAAATCCATGAAGGTAAACCAGTATTAAAATTAAGTTTACAAATAAGGAGCTCCAAGTTAAAAACACCGTGCACCAAAATAACATTTTAAATAGAGTTACAAACTCAACAGTGGTAAGGTCCTATGAATACATTAGCCCAAACTAAAATAACAAGTATTGTACTCTAAAGCGAACATAGTGCTGGGAAATCCTCATCGATGAGCTTCTCCAAATGGGATCTGTCAACCTACGCACGAAAAATAATACATCCGCACGCTGAGCTAACAAAGCTCAGTGATACATTTTTACTCTACCACAATTTATGATTATAATAAAATAAGCATGCAAGATAAATATAGTCAAGAGTGCATAGATAAGGTTTTATTATCTATGAGTTATCATCTAGCCTACACTAGCTAGAGTTCTTAGATCACCTATCACAAGGTATCATTAAGCTTACAACAAGTTTTACATGATTCTACAAGCTTTACCATACTCGAGGTCACAGAGCCTATCGAGATACTCGAGCTCACACAACTCATCGAGTTAATACTACCCTGATCACTCAGCCATTGGGTGCATAAGCTATCATTTATAGCATCCACACAACATACATAAGTACATTCATACATCATCTACACAATGGCCAACGAAACATTACTTTACCCATGATCACACAACCATCGGTTACCCGTGTTCACACAATCGTCGGGTTAAATGGATCGTATCTAGATCACCATAACCACAGATACGTTCTAGACATGCTTGGATCACATTAGCCACAAGCAGTCTTTACCTGAGGTCACTCAGCCTATCAGGTTACTCGAGCTCACTCAGCCTATCGAGTTTATTATCTTATCCAAATCATCATAGCCACAGATAGGTTCTAACTGCACCTAGATCACTCAGCTCGTGGGTACGTCGGATGTACTTGATCACTCAGCCCGAAGTAGGCATCTCCTTATATAAGTATTGTACTACTGACTCTAGGACATCCAGATTCCTTTACCACAATCATAAGATAATACATTCTCCTTGAGCATACATACACCTCACCAAGAGGTAAGTGACACCTAGCCAAGCTATCAATAAATGCCCCAACGCAAGACACTAACCACCACGGTTATATCGAGTCATCAGTTACCAAGTTATTACATGTTATTCTCATCTATGATGGTTAAACCTCGATTTCTCAGTTTTACAATTCATTTTACCACATTAAAAGTCCATCGGGCCTTAGTTTTTGAATTATAAATCATTCGAACATAAAACATAATTTCTGGGCAGATTGCTCATGCAGTACCGATACACGCCTTCGTGTACCGATACGATACAACAGGTATCGATACTAGCCCTTCGCGTATCGATACACGACTTTACGGGAGAAAGGGAAAACCAACACCACGTACCGGTACACGAGGCCGTATACCGATACCCTGCAGGTACTGATACGCCTCAAGCGTACCGATACGCAATTTAGGTACTAGAATTCACAAAAATCAAGGGGTACCAATACCCACCTAGGGCGTACCGATATGCCCCTTTAATTCTTCTTGTTTATATAGACAAGAACACCAGGTATCGATACGGGCTCCCCGCGTACTGATTTCGAAGCCCAAAAATGACTTTTAATACTCAGGAAATCACTTCTCAATCCCCCAAAATAAAACCTTTAACCCATTAACTCAATCCTACATCTTACGATAGTTAATTAGAATAGTTTGCTACCCTTTTTACACCTTATTAACCTTTTAATCTGAAATTTACCATTAACAAGGCTTTAAGCTACCTCAACACCAAAACTAGCATTCTCAACCATAAAATCAAGCAAGATAAATTATTTTATGATATTCAAGAATTAAAAGAGTCAGGGATGTAACCCTAAAAACACCTCATCTTGCCATAACAACAAGAAAATGAATCAAGACTTGAGGTAACCACTAGGGATAAGTTTAGCTCTTAATTTATAACCTTAAACCTCAAGGAAAAGCTTAAATCAAACTTAAATCCTAAAAACTCATCAATGAAGAACTTACCATTTTTCTTTGAAACTATACTTTTCTTGAAGTTTATGGGGACGAGATCAACATACTAAAAACGTGGAGCTTGGATGGAAGAATAAATAAAGAAAGTTTGGATTTTTAGGATGAAATTTTGATAGAGAAATAGAACGGTGAAGGAGGAGAAGAAAAAGATGGAGGAAAAGATGATGCAAGGGTGTCTTCCCCTCTCCTAATGCGAGGCAAGGGAAATAAATGAAGAAGCCAGCCTTTACTTTAAAAGGCGGTTAAATAGCATCATTAAACCCCCAATTTTTACTTCTTTTACAAAAAGGTCACTTTCATAGCATATATAGCTCAAATCTCATCCAACAAGGCCCAAACTTGACCTAAAGAGTTCAATTACTACATCCAAAACGGAGGTCCGTGACCTGGGTCAACGCCCCATCGTTGACTCAGAAATTCGGGTCTTTACACTAAACCTCATCGAACATATTAAACAAATACAACCAATAACATTTGATACGCACTACACTCCTAGTGGGATTCGACAACCCGAAACACATACATTGTGTGTATCAACTTTATTACTTGTGTCAACAATGTATACTTGTACTTATTTACATGTCGGTACGCATGCATCAAATTTTTAGCACTATTACCAAGGAGAGTTACGATGTATTTCTTTTGTTATTGCCTTTATTTTTGTTTTTAGTTCATTTTTTTAATTTTTTTAATAATTTTTTTTGTAGGTGTATGACTCGGGGCTTTCTCGGAGAATTATATCAAGCTCATCCAGAACCACAAAGATATTTTAAAAGAAGACGACGAAAAATGACTCAACAAGGTGATGACAGCCAAAACAACCCAGCAAACAATAATCCACTACCACCACACTTTAAAAATGATGTTCAAAACACAAATATAGCAGATCAGGCCAACAAGAATGCGAACAACAATCGTGTTGTGAATGATATTGATAGGCTGATCAGAGATCATATTATGATGACATTAGAGGGTCTGAATCCATGTATTATCTGCCCAACTATCAATGTTGCCTATTTTGAGTTTAAACCTATTATGTTCTAGATGTTATAATCTATGAGGCAATTTTGTAGAATACATCATAAGAATTCTCATGCTTATTTGACCGAAAAAGTTAAAATTATTAAATTGTTTTAAACTATGACCAAATTAATAAAATGTATAAATTTCAAGACTAAAATTATTATTATATTAAGTAGTTGCTTCAGTTTTAATAAAAAGCTATCTGTCACAAAATTTTAATTATATGATATATTTGTTCTTAAAAATTACCCTTTTTTTTAGAGAAGAAAAAAAAGTAATATATTTGTTCATAAGATTATAGATTTATAGTGACATCCGGCGTATTTTACCAAATTAAATAAAAACCCTTAAAACCAATTTTTCCTTTCACAGAGTCTCGTACTTACAGCATTTGTGTTTCAGAGATGGAAGAAGAAGATCAACGCAAAGTCACAGATCTTGTAATTGAGCTAGTTCGTCGCTTACTCTCTCAACAAAACACAACCCCTAACTCTCCTAATTTCTCCCAATCTCTTCGCTACGCTTTCCGCATTCTATCCAGCCGTTTAACCCCTTCCGTTTCCCCTGATGCCGACGCCGTTGCCGAATCCATCAAGCGTCGTCTCGCCACTCAAGGTAACTCCTCCGATGCCCTTACTTTTGCTGATCTCTATACCAAGTTCGCTTCCAAAAATGGTCCGGGCAGCGTTAATAACAAATGGGCCGTTCTTTATTTGCTTAAAATCATATCCGAGGATCGAAAAAATGCTATCAATGGGATAGATTCTTCGGTTTTCTTGCCTAATTTAGGTTTAATTGATGATGAAACGGGGATTGATTCAAGGGTTTTGAATGGTAAAGAGAATAGAGATAATGCTTGGAAAAATGGGGTTTTGTTGGTTTCAAAAGACCCCGAAAATTTACGGGAAATTTCCTTTAGGGAGTTTAGGGATTTGGTCAAGGATGAGAATGAGGTGACTGAAGAGGTTTTGGTTAGAGACGTGTTGTATGCTTGTCAAGGGATTGATGGGAAGTATGTGAAATTTGATAGTAATTTGGATGGTTATGCTTTATCGGATTTAGTTAAGGTACCTAGAGCTACTCGAACTATTATTAGGAAGCTTTGTGAACTAGGGTGGTTATTTAGGAAAGTTAAAGGGTATATTTCTGAGAGTATGGATAGTTTTCCTGCTGAAGATGTGGGGACTGTGGGACAGGCATTTTGTGCTGCTTTGCAGGATGAGTTATCGGAGTATTATAAGTTATTGGCTGTGCTGGAGGCTCAGTCAATGAATCCCGTTCCATTGGTTTCGGAGAATGCAAGTTCAGGTAATTATTTGTCCTTGAGGAGATTGTCAGTTTGGTTTGCTGAGCCAATGGTGAAAATGAGATTAATGGCAGTTTTGGTTGATAAGTGTAAAGCTTTGAGGGGTGGGGCTATGGCTGGTGCTATTCATCTGCATGCACAGCATGGTGATCCTCTAGTCCATGACTTTATGAGGCGATTGCTTAGGAGGGTTTGCTCTCCGCTTTTTGAAATGGTGAGGAGTTGGGTTTTGGAAGGGGAATTGGAGGATATTTTTGCTGAGTTCTTTATTGTGGGACAACCAGTAAAAGCTGAATCCCTTTGGAGAGAAGGTTACCGACTGCATGCTGGAATGTTGCCTTTGTTCATTTCACAGTCTATTGCTCAACGTATTCTGAGGACTGGGAAGTCTATTAATTTTCTTCGTGTCTGTTGTGATGACCGTGGTTGGGCTGATGCCGCAACAGAGGCTGTAGCCGCGGCTGGAGTGACAACAAGAAGAGGGGGTCTTGGATATGGAGAAACTGATGCACTTGAATCTCTAGTCATGGAAGCAGCTAAGAGAATTGATAAGCATTTGTTGGATGTTATATACAAGAGGTACAAGTTTAAAGAACACTGTCTCGCAATCAAGCGCTATCTGCTGCTTGGGCAGGGTGATTTTGTTCAGTACCTGATGGATATTGTTGGACCAGAGCTTTCCGAGCCTGCTAATACTATTAGTTCCTTCAAGTTATCTGGATTACTGGAAAGTGCTATTCGGTCATCTAACGCGCAGTATGATGATCCTGACATACTAGATCGGTTGAGGGTTAAGATGATGCCACATGGCACTGGTGACCGTGGATGGGATGTATTCTCATTGGAATATGATGCTAGGGTTCCACTAGATACAGTGTTTACTGAATCTGTCATGACGAGATATTTACGAATTTTTAATTTTCTGTGGAAGCTTAGACGGGTGGAGCATGCACTCATTGGTGCTTGGAAGACAATGAAACCCAATTGTATTACTTCACATGTATACACAAAGCTGCAACGTGCCGTAAAAATGCAATTGCTTTCAACACTGAGGCGATGCCAGGTTCTTTGGGATGAGATGAATCATTTTGTCACAAACTTGCAATATTATATCATGTTTGAAGTTTTGGAGGTGTCGTGGTCCAATTTTTCCAATGAAATGGAAGTAGCCAAAGATCTTGATGATCTACTTGCAGCACATGAGAAGTACCTCCACTCAATTGTAGAAAAATCACTCCTAGGTGAAAGATCCCAAACCCTTTACAAGTCACTGTTTGTCCTTTTTGACCTTGTACTGCAATTTAGAAGCCATGCAGATCGGTTATATGAAGGAATTCATGAGTTACAAGCAAGGTATGCTGATATCATGTTATTTGCACGTATTTAGTTATCTTATGCGCTGTTTTCTGTTAAGATGTTTCCTCACACATGCTTTTTACGTTGTTTAGAACTGTGGAATCCTCTTCAAACTCTCGAGACAAAAACAAACCAAGGCAAACCAAGGATAAGTCTTCAGAGCCAGGGTCTTGGATCAGTGAAGGCAGGAAAGCTCTAACACAACGTGCTAGCGAATTCCTTCAAAATATGGGACAAGATCTAGATGCATTAGCTACAGAGTATAAATCATTGCTTGAGGGTTTCTTAGCTCTATTGCCTGTTCAGCAGCATATAGATTTGAAATTCCTTCTCTTTCGGTTAGATTTCACAGAATTTTATACTCGACAGCATGCTACCGTATAAAAGTCATTGATGCACTTGTTTAAGGAATTTCTACTCGTAGTTGAGACATAAATGCCTTGCTTCAGTTCGCTAATGTCATTTTCACAATGCTGCCACTTGAATTAACAATCTCCTGATGACCTGGTGGACATATGACCAATTTGTACGACATCTCTTGATTTAGGTGAGACAAGTTGTATTTCACTTAAATCTTCTTTTTAACTACAGGTATCTGACACTTAATCTTAAATTTCAGATGTTACGCTTTTGGATGGCTTGTTTGGCACGTTGCAGTTGATTTGAAGGTATTCTTATGATTTTGTTTGTGGTGTTGAATGTAGTAGTGTACAAGTTTTGGATCTGATAGTCCAATGTTATTGGTGTTCTCTGACAGCTCTTACAACTGATGTGTCCAAAGGTTGTATATCTGTACCATATTTCTCTATTTGTTAATCAATGAGCAATTCATGCTTTCTCTCTTATGGTATCTGTACCATATTTCTAGTGCTTTAGGGCACTTTATTGTGTTGCTTTTGTCCCATATTTTATGCAAAACCTTGTTTTGTGTATTGGTTGCAAGTTTGGCCCGCAATGCAGTGTGGTGACTCTATCTCTATGCATGTGACCAAGGAAGATTGACTATTTTTCATAACTTTCTATGGCTCCATGCATGCGAACAAGGAAGATTTACTCATAGTTTTCTACTTGTAAATGAACTTCAAATAGATGTTCGTTTCTCATTGCCATAACAAGAGTGATTGTTTTCGTTTAATTTTCTGCATAGAATGGAGGTCAGCCAAGTACAATGAATTTTGTAACCAGATTTTATCATGTAATGCAGGATGGTATCGCCTTGACAGGGATAGATACATATTTTTCAATAATGTTTTGGATTATTCACCTAATGCACAAGTTCTTAGACATGGTCATATATATATATATATATATATATATATATATATATATTAGGATCTACTTACACAGTGTAAAAGTTTTTAAGTTTTATATATTTTTTGGATTGTTGGATGGAGGAAATGGATGGTTGAGATTAACTCATTACTTTTTTTTCAAGTGATAATTTTCACATATTTTACTGTTAATCTCAGTAATTTATTTTACCCATTCAACGATTCAAAAAAACGTGTAAAAGTTAAAAACTCTTGCACTGTTTAATTGGATCTTATCTTATGGGTAAAATGGATGGGTAAAATAATTAAAAATAATTTAACCCCAGGGAGCTAGGTGAATGAATCTAATTCTCCCAGGCAGGGGATTCCTCTTTCCGCTTTTCTTTCTGCTGCATTAAAAAATCAGCACTCACAAAAGGATAGTATATTAAGCTTTGAAATTGTAGGGTTGCTTTGATTTGGTAGGTAGGTTAGAGTGGGAGGGAAGATGGTGTTAAGTTTTCGTTGTACTTCCAAATCCCGCTCATTCAAACGGGGTGATTAAGATTGTAGACGAACCAAACGAATACGAACGAGAATATAGTTATATTCACTCGTTTAATTTAACCGAACAAATGAATAAACACGAATAATTAAACGAACATAATTTCTTGTTCTTGTTCGTGTTCGTTTGTTAAAATAATAAACAAACACAAAATAAGAATACTTTTGTTATAAAAAATAATAAATATAAACGGACCTATGTAAATAAATTTAAACGAACATAAACGAACGAATTACCGAATGTTCATGAACGTAATTGAACGAGCAAGCCTTTTGTTTGTGTTCGCTTATTTAATTAAAAGAACATAAAATATTATTTATATTCATTCGTTTAAT
Organism: Hibiscus trionum; assembly: GCA_030270665.1. Classification (NCBI taxonomy): domain Eukaryota; kingdom Viridiplantae; phylum Streptophyta; class Magnoliopsida; order Malvales; family Malvaceae; genus Hibiscus; species Hibiscus trionum. Next base: position 8,713,806 of record BSYR01000016.1, read on the forward strand.
AAATAAACGAACACAAACGAACGATGAACGCTTGGTTCGTTTACGGCCCAAACGGTAATTTTGAAGCCGCTCTGCAAGAGATTTCAGTAATTTGCTCGTTTTGAATATTGATTTTTACGGGAAACAGAGCAATGGAATCCATTTTTATAGCTATTTGGCTCCACCTTCATTGCAAGCTTTGCACCTTATAAATATATATTTGAGTTTAGGGTTAAAGTTTTTAAGAATAATGTATAAATAATAAGAGTTATTTTTTTTCAAATTTACACTAAACGGTTTGATGTGCAAACATCGATAATTAACTAAATGTATTATTATACAAAAATCTTAGCGGTTAGATCATTCTTTTAACAACTGTTAATGGGTCGGTGTCCAATTTAAATCAAAACTGAAAATTAAATGATAACATTAAAATAATTAAAATTTAATTACCAATTAAATAATTTAATAAAATTGAGTAAACCATTTGTGAACTTTACATTTTAACTTTTTCTTCAAAATTCACGTACTTAAATAGATAAGTAATTTGATTGAGAAAATTAATAAATTGATGGTCAAATTAGAACATCTCTCACAAGTAAGTGGCCAGTTATAGAATTTACACATAAATAAAAGACGTTGCCACTCCCAAGTCCCACCACTAGATTTGGTTGAACTAAAAAATTTCCTTCACAGGAAGAAGGAAACCCTAAAATTGAGGTGTTCCTCCAAATCTTCTTCTAGATCCTTCCAATCCCAAATTCTAGACTTTTCCACCTCCCCGAACCCTCCAGAGCAAACCCTCTCTTTTTTGCTCCCCAGTTGCTTGTTTTAATTTCTCACTCGGATCTACGCCTCCTTGTCACACTGCAGCCGCCCCTTTTCTCTCAATCCCTAATCCACCCTCTTGATTTGTTTTTGTTTCCGTCAATGGCGAAATACGGTGAAGGCGACAAGCGATGGATCGTGGAGGAAAGAGCCGACGGTGCTAACGTCCATAACTGGCACTGGGCAGAAACCGATTGCCTCCCCTGGTCCAAAACTTTCTTCACCAAATCGCTTTCGGATCTCCCCATCCTTACCGGCGAAGGCAATCTCTACATCAAGACCAAGAAGGTTGATAAGGTCGACGGTGAAGCTTATGTTAATATTCGGAAGGGTAAAATTATTCCCGGGTATGAGATCAGTTTGAATTTATCTTGGGAAGGCGAAGCCAAAGATGGGGAAGGGAAGACTTTGTTGAAAGCTGAAGGTAATGTTGAGATTCCGTATATTGCGGATGAGAATGCTGACGAGGACCCGGAAGTTAAGGTGACGGTTAAAGACGAAGGACCCATTGGTAAAACGTTGAAGGAAGCGATGTTGGCTAAAGGGAAGCCTTTGGTTTTGGAGAAAGTGAGGGAATATGTTAAAGCTATGGCGAAAGGTGGCCCCGTTAAAGATGAATTGGAAGCTAAGAAATTGGCTCCCAAAAGTAATAGTTCTAGTAATAGTAGTTCAGCTGTGGTGTCTAAGGAGAAAGTTGAGATGAAGAAGGAAGCAAAAAAGGAAGCAAGGAAGGAAGGGTTCAAGACGATTACGATGTCGGAAAAGTTTAATTGTAGAGCTAAAGATATGTTTGAGATTTTGATGGATGAGAATAGATGGAAAGGGTTTACTCAGAGTAATGCTAGGATAAGCAAAGAAGTTGGCGGCCAATTTAGTATTTTTGATGGTTCGGTTACTGGTATTAACTTGGAGCTGCAAGAAGGGAAATTGATTGCTCAGACATGGAGATTTGGGAGTTGGCCCGACGGTATTGATTCCAAGGTTGGCTCAATGGATTCCACTTTTGACTGTTCATTAAGCTTGTGCGAATACATTGGGGCGGGGTTAAATATGCCTTTTCTTTAATGGGTTGTTGTTGTTGTTGTTGTTGTTGTTGTTGCAGGTAAGACTTGTTTTTGATGAGCCTGAGCCTGGGGTTACTATAATCAAACTTACGCATTCAGATGTTCCTGAGGAGGATAGGTTGGTTTTCATTTGTTTTATAATCTGATATGGCTACTTTGTTATAGTTAGAATCGGGTTATCGATCTTGTTTCTGTGTTGATTTGTGATGCAGATATGGGAATGCAACCGTGGTGGAGAACACCGAGAGAGGATGGAGGGACCTTATTTTTAATAGGATACGAGCAGTATTTGGTTTTGGAATATGATTTATTTTATTCCTAGAGCAGGATACACTCTTTTTTCTTGGATTTGAATTGTTAGACCTTTATGAAATTATCTTTCTTTCAGCTATTGTCAGGACTGTGCAAGTCTGATCTTGATGTGCTGGTTGATTTTATTAAAGTTGAAACTTGTACCGAGTGCCATTGCTGACTAGTTTGCCAATATCCAAACTATTTCTTTGAACTTATGATAATGGCATTGACGAGAGTGTTTCCTTGATGATGTTTATCCTTTGTGTACATGTCCGTGTTATGATGTTACTTAGAGTGAGGATCGTATCGAGTTTCTGGTTTAATTCTCTGCCACTTGTACTTATCGATCTTGATGATACTGAAAAAAGTTAGATTGAATTGTTTTCTTTCTTCTGTCAGAATCATGTGGACTTTTTGCATTGGGCCTTTAGAATGATTGAGCCTGCATGGGTGAAGTTAAGTTTGTGGTTTGCTTCACTATGTTGTCCATGTTTTCACAAGGGATCTGATGCAATTTTATTTGCATAGTTTGTGAATATGTTAATGTAGCTTGAATTGTTGTTAACTTGCTCCTACTTATTGCAAGTTGGTTTCAAGCAGATTAATAATCCATTTATGTATGTTTTGGATAATCCATAGCCGTGGAAGGATTTCAATTGGTTTACATAATATCTGATAGTTGGACCATGGTTAATTTGGCTACTGGTTCTGTAGTTTGTTATCATGTAAGGTTGATTAGTTTGAGAATTTAAGTGGAAGCGTGATGCCGTGATCTTATTTCTGTAGTTGAAGTGGACATGATAATCTAGCATCTTGATATGGCATTTTTGTGGTTTTAATCAAAATTCTAACTCACTCGTGTATTGTTCAAAGTGAAACACTTGTTTTTGTGCCAACAGGGTTGGCTCTTGAAAGAACATGAGGAGGCAGCTTTGGCCACGTAATATGGAGTGTACAATCATAAGGTTAGTAGATGAGTAATAAGGATTCCCTTAAAGAGGGTTTGATTTTGATGTTAAAGTGATGATCCTCATTTATAGCATGTAGTTAACTATAGTCTATAGCGGAGGTGGTTGTTTGGGCATATATATGTACACATCCCTTTTGCGAATGTGTTATAATAGGAGTTAGAGAGTTTCATATATTGGGATGAAGATGTTTAGTGTTACATGAGTCTCAAGGCCCTCGGTGTGAACGTTCCGGTGGTTGGTTAGTGGCAGTCTGGCAGATGTTAGCGTCATTTCATTGCATGTGTTGTATGTGTAAATAACAACAGGTCGAAATTCAGTATCTTTTAGGGTAGCTTGTTAAGGATTCTTAGGTTGGAGTTGGACATGACCAAAGTTCATTTTGCAGTCAAGCTTCAATTCCTGGCCGCTCTAGAGCCCATATCTCTTGCTTTGCCAGGAGCCTCTCTCCTTCACCCTCATCACCACTCACTCTCAACTTCCCTTCAACAGCAAGGAAAGGGTTCATAAAACAACATAGTAAAAACGAGTTTCATCTACTCCTCTCATCTAACGGAGGAGTAGAGAGATCGGAGAGGTAGATTTTTGAAGGGTTTGTCGTAAATCTAAGAGTTTTTAGGTATTTTTAGAAAGATTTAGGGTCGGATCTCGTGGAAAAAGAGTTACTTTGGGCACTCTTCGACCACTGTCGGTGATGGCGAACGACAGTGGATGTGAAGACAGGCAGTGGATGGCACGATTGAGGATTCATCGAGTTTTAGGGTTTGATTTGCGTTATGATCCGACCCTACTATTTTGGTTGTAGTCTTTTTATGTTTTGTGGGTTAGTTATGCTCTTAGTCATTTTGCTTTTTAGTTTGTTCAGTTTAATTCTTATTTACAAGAAATAATTGTTTTAATCCCCATTTGTTTTTTGTTTTCTCGTAATTTAATACTTGGCATGTTTTTTATTATAATTATTATTACTAACATATACTTTTGTCATTTAATTCCAAAAGCATTTAATTCAATAAAAAACAGTTCCTAATTTTTTAAAGGATAAATATTCTATACACAGGCGGTGGAAACTTTCAATTTCCACAAGCGCTTTAGTTTTAAAGTATAGAGAGTTAGTTTAGAGTATAGGGTTTAAGGGTTTAGGTGTAGGTGGTTAGAATTTAGGGATAGTTGTTTCAATTTAAAGTTTAGGGTTATAATTTAGGGTTTATAGATTAAAACCTAAACCCTTACTATATTACCCTAAAAACTAAATCCTAACCTATAAACTTTAAATTATAAACATAAATCTTAAATTGAAACAATTATCCTTAAATTTTGAACCCCTACACCTAAACCCTTAAACCATATATCCTAAATTAACTCTATATACCCTAAAATTAAGGCGCTTGTGGAAACTTTCAGTTTCCAGTGTATAAGATATTAATCCATTTTAGACAATGTTGTGTTATTACAATTAAAGGGGCAGTGTCCAAAGTAATTGCAATTGCAATCTTTTTGTTATTCGTGATATTCTTTTTCAAATTCTGTTAACTTTTTTTTTAAAAAAATTAATGTACTCTATGTAAATACTTTTGTTTTTCGATGGGTTTACTCTATTTGCCAAATTTATATTCATTATTCCAAATTAAATTGAGACAATAGAATTTTGATAAGGTATAATTTTTGGACGTTGAGCTTGTTTCGACTTTTTTCACGTGTAATTAATATTTTTATTATTATTTCGGTTTAGAATGTATACCTCCAAAACAATTTAAAAAAACATTAAATTTGAATTTTGTAAGTTTTTAACTATACATAATTGAAGACAATTTGGAAAGAAAAATTTACTTATAATAGATATTGAACTCACAATCTAGAGGAGGCGAAGTTAACTAAGAGGTTTTATTGAACTCATTTTTTAAAATACATATTTTTTTTTTCAAATTTAAAAACGATTTTGACACTTACCATTGAACTATTCATTACGTATTTCTTCTTGTAAATTGATGTGCTCATTGGTTGTTCCAGAATGGGGTGTACAATTTTCATGGCTGATTTACAGCACGTGACCTAAGTTCTATGGAAACCGAGTAAGACGATGGATTCTTTAGTACGATAAGAAACTGTTGATGTTTAGAACTGAACAAGGGGATGGAAGAGAGGATCACAGTGGGTGATGTCCATTTTAGATGATTTATCTTGATAAATTTGGGCGGAGAGTGATATAGTAGCTTCAAATAGCTTTCAAGCAAAATTCGCAACTCACGGCACTCGGCCCAAAGTGAATCATCACCCATCACTGAAAATCAGAAGAAAACGAAGAGAAAATAACAGAAAATCGAAGATAGAAACGCAGCAGAAGGAAGAATAAGAGAGGATTGTTTGGCTCTGATGCCTTTAATATAGTACAAAATAAAGAAGAAGAATTAAAGGAGATAGGGATAATAGAAAGAGCAAAGGGAGACATAAAATTATATTTATACAGTTAGATGGCGGTAATCCCCTCAAAGGAAAATTGTAGCCAGTGTAATGTTTCCATGTCATTTGCCTCTTTTTTCCAAATTGAAAGGGATTGACACACATTTGAATTTGCATCGTAGTATGGCACCCTCACGCGTTTTCCCTCAAAGACTCTTTCGCGATCGGCATTGGCTCAAATCAAGAGTCGGTTCAGTCCTCTCACCGTCAGTCGAACGTAGCGAGCCGGTGGTCGCGTTTTCTTCCCCGGAATCTGCTCGTCGGTGCCGAATCTGCAGAGACGCGCTCCGGTTTGGTGGCTTCCTTCGTGCTTTCAGGTATGAGTCTTTTAGGGGCGGTGGTGGTGTGTGTCGTCATCTCTTCTCAGGCCAAAAGTCTGGTCTATTGCCGTGGGCTTGCACTGTCGATCAAATCCTTTGCTTCCAGTCTCTTGTCCTCAAGACTCATGGCTCCAATGCGAAGAAGATGGCGAAAGGGAAGGGAGGACACCGAGCTTTATGGGCTACATTCATCGAAAAATTTAAGGCAAATGGTGTCGGGCGCGACAGACGCGTGTGGAAAATAGGTTGGTGTGGCTGTTGTCTGAGCAGCTCGCGTCACGGGAGCGTCGCTGAAGCATCGTTTCTGAGTCTGTCCGACGGGCCCTGGTTCGACTATGGCTTCCTTGCCGGAAGTTGTCCAGAACCAGCATCGGCTTTGCCTGTCGTCTGGAGCGTGGGGAAAGAGATGGTGAAAAGGGGCTTTTGGTCTTTTCCCTGGTGTCAGCCTTTTCACCCGACGCCCACACTGTTTCTCTGTGATTCCGTACATCCCCAGCTAGCTTTTACCGGAAATAGCGGATCTTGGTTCCCCTTTTTCCATCCGGGCCCCGCTCTGATTGAAGTTTTTAAAATGTATTTCTCGAGTTCGCCAGGCCCAATCTTTGGGTCGAACTTGTTCAAGCCTGTTATCAGCTTCAAATGGGGGAGTGACTTTAATTTGCAAAACCGACCCGTCACTAGTTTATCAGTTTATTCAGAGGTTTACCCCTTCAGCTTTAGGATTGATTCTCCCAGCTTCTTCGGCACTGGTTTTGTTTTTGCGAATAACTCTGGAGAGAGTTATCCGCATCAGGCATGAAGCTCTTGTCTCCCGCTATTGACTTTTGGAAGGAACGGTTGGTAGCGGTGATTTTAAGGCCTTCCCGTTTTATTCCGATTTCTTTTGTGTTGGGGTCTTTCGCAGGTTTTTTAGCCTTTTTCTCTGTGCTTACGACAAATCAGGATTAGGAGGAGGTTTGGAGGTTTCATACTCTCTTCATATCCGGGATACAGTAGGTGGCGCCTTAACAAGGACCAATGTCCATGCATTGGAAGCCTGCCTCTGGATAAAGCTCTTAGGCGCGTTTGCCGTCTTTCATCCCAGGAAGAAAATATAGAGTTTCCTTTTTGACCTTTTCCAGTATCGTTCAGGTTTAGTCGTTTTGGTAACACGATCCACGGTTGTGCCGATGGAGGTGTCTTTCTAGGCTATCCCAGTTGGTTGTTCGGAGTGGTTGTGCTTGCTTTCTGCGTGGTCCTGCGTGGCTTTTAGGTTGTTTTTGTTATTCTTGTCCTTGGTCTTTGTTGTTGATGCTTCGTCTTTTTTTTATGTGTGTTTCTTGGCCCTACGTGGCCCTGTTTCGGGTTTTTGGCTTTCTTATGCCGCTTTCCAGCCTTTGTTGGTTCCAAATTGTGTTTTCTTTTGTACGTTTCCCGTGTTGAATGAAAGTTTCTCTTTTGATAAAAAAGCAAAGGGAGACATTATAGAAAATTTGGGAGAAAGACAGAGAGAATAATTTTCATTTCAATTCCTGGATAACTTGCAACAAAACCAAAAACAAAGTTTTAACCCCCAAAACACATAAAACGACATAGCATTGATACTGGCAATACTAAAATAAACGACACTGTTTATTCCTATAATTTTGACACATAACAGAGATATGTAGATGACGTGGTGGTCAGAATTAAGAGAGGGAAGATGAAAGAGAAGAAAGGATGTTGTCCCTTGTCCCTCTATGGTCTTTTGTCTATGGCTGATTGATATCTATAACCATTGGAGATTGGACGGTGTTAGGTTTAGTGACAACTTAAGAACAAATTGACAGAAATAGATTCAACTTCCAATTATTAGGCTTTATATTTAGTCCTGTGGGTGGAGCTTTGTAGCTTATGGTATTATCCGCTCTCGAGATCATGCAGGGCGTCGGTGTTCTGGTTTTCATGTTGCTTTTCTTCGTATCATGGGACTTTTTGGAGTTGCCAGGTGTGTAGGTGCTGAAGACCATCTCCAGAGCTTTAGGTGCAGAGATGGAGAAAGTACAACAATTGTCCCCCCTTGACCTAAAGATTACCACAAAATTGTATAAGTTGAAGTGTATGAAGGAAGCCTTCTTTGTGATCGTTAGAATGCCAAGAGACGGTTGCATTAACTACACGATCGTGATACTCAGATTTTTGTGGCAACGTGCGAGTACACGTGTCTCTCCGCCGTTGGCGTTATTTCAAAATTTGAATTAAGAGCCTTATAGGAACTGTGTTCTCCAGCTATAAAGTTGGCCGAGGGATAGATAAACCATGTTTTTTCTTCTTTTCCCAACTTTGATCTTCACTAATTCCTTCTTAAGTTTTTAGATTTTCAGTTTTTCTTGTAATTTTCCTTTGCTATCTGTCGAAAACAATGATGAGAGAAGCAAAGAACATGGAGAGAAAAATTGTCGAGAATCGTTCAGTGCTGGTGATTGAAGGATCATTTGAAGAAAATATTGACTTAAATCAAGCTTCCTAGGGGAATTCGTTGTGCAAGTGACTATTGTGATTTTGTCGAAGGTTACTCGTTGTTATACCTACTATTTTATTGTTTGGAGATAGGGTTTTCATTGCATCCCTAGCGAAAGTTCTGTACGATTACGAGATTATTTTGAGCTAGCTGAAATGTCGTATAGGATACTTTCTTGCGTGCAAAGAAAAAGGGTGAAGGCCGTTTGTTGGTGGGTTGAGGAATCTCTTTAGCCTGGACAGAGTTGGCTGAAAGCCTAGCGATGGCTTGTTCATTTTCGCGAGGCGACAAGGGAGAAAAGTAGATGTCAAAGAGGCCATTAAAGGGTTGTCCAACAAGTATAAACTAGGATTTCATCACACCAGATTTAGTAAGGTGATGAGGAAGTTTCCTGGAGGCTTATGTTTTCCTCTACGGTGGATAAGACCTAGCAATAACGTGAGGACCTTTATCTGTAGGCTAGATGGCTGTGAGAAAATTCAGGTAGAGGGGTTGAGTAAAGAAAGTTGGTTGGACGTTTTGGGGTTATTGAAATCAAGAGAGTCTTTAGATATTGCCTCAAGAGAAACAGTCCCAACAGATCAAGACCAGTGGACCTAATATCGGGGCATGATGTTCCTCCTAGTGTAGTCACTGTCGAATGACATGACCATATAGAGGTGAAAATAGCTTGTTTGAAGTTCTTATGGGAGAAATTAAGGAGTTTGACACTATGACATTTTATTGCGCTTGTCCTCGGAGGATTTGGTCACCCACTGGAGCCGTAAGTAGGCTCGCAAGGGATTTTGGGTCTTCTATGGGAGTTTTAGAGAGTGGATCTTCGGAGGAAGAGACGGGTGGAGACCATGTAGATCGGGGGACGAGAAAATACCATATTTTCAGAAAGACTGGCTCGAATCGAACATCTCACTTAATGAGGAAGTGAGTGAAGCCACCAGGAGGGGTGTTAAAGCCTTCAAAGAGGTCAACATGTCTTTGGGTGATCCGAAGATCACAATCGATACTAACACTTTTGACATCCTTTCGTGCCAAGTAAAGGTAATATCTCTCCCTTGTTCTTTTATCGTCGGAAAGTGAAAGAGAGGGCATATAAGAGAACGTGCGTCCTCTGCAAGTGATATTCCCCACTTTATATGATTCGTCTGTCTCTTTAGACAATAAATGTAATATAGTCTTGAAGAGCGTGCGTTCCTCAATGCAAAGTAGAATTGACTAACTTGTTTACCTTCATTTGTAGGTGTCGAGTTTGGTCCACCAACCGTTAGAGTTGGCACAAAATTCTCTGCAAAAATTGGTTTGGATATGGCAGCGGCTGCATTATGGAATCCTGCAGCTCCAAAAGTGTTTCCTTTGACGGAGGTTGTTGCTCTAGTCCTATCAAGATAGAAAAGATCGCCATAGGGATGGAAGATAGGAATCCAGGTGCCCACTTCTCAGGAGCGAGAATGAAGAGAAAAATTTTCGACTCTTTCGGAGGGACATAGAAGAAAACTCATATTGCAAAGAAAACTATCGTTGTTGCCACGAAGGTAGTTTATGTGATTCCTCCCATATCAAAACCTTATGGGACCTTCGAAACAGTACAAAATTATTTTCACCGTAAAGGTTCAATGCAAGTAAAGTATGAGGTTCCAATAGTAAGGAGCTCTTCGTCTTGTCAGAATTCGATGAAGCCGGACATCGAAGTTCTGGTCTTGATGAGTATGTATACATTCATACCATCTTGCACTTGTTCCCGTATATTTTTTTTCATTTGCACAAAGTTGTATTTTTCGTTTTCTTGGTTAGCAATGACTTCCCTATTTTGGATAAATTTACAACGGAGGCAGTCGACCAGGACGAAGGACGAGCTTCCGTAGTGGTAAGATTGTAGCGACCATAATGGAAGCTTGCAAGGCATTGAAAATGATGACCAGAGCCGTGTAGTTCCTTTGTAAGGCTGACAAAAACATCAGTTTCGCCTTCGCCAAAATCGTTGTAGAAGGGAAGAGACATTTAAGGAGGTTACAGCTAGAGAAGCGGAGCTCCAAGAGTTCAATGCCGTGATTGAAACATTGAAGAAAGAAATGCCCGAGCTCAAGCAAAAACTAGCTGAAACCAATGGCGGAGCCACATACAAGCTTGGGTGGGCACAGGCCCACCCTGAACTTTTTAAATTTCATACAATTGGCTTTAATTTTCTTAATTTTTATGAATGTCTTTAAATTTTACGACTTGTGCCCACATTTTTATGATTTGAGCCCGCTCTAAAAAGTATTTTGACTTGAGCTCACCCTAAAAAAATCCTAGATCTGCCATTGGTTGAAACTCAAGGGTTAGTCGAAGCTCTGGAGGAAGCTTGAAGGCTTGCTGTAGAGATAAGAGAGGTTGCGAAGGATTTGCAACAGACTGGCCAAGCCCAGCGCCACACGATGGAGGCCAACAGTTGGGCCAAATTAACCATTAAAGAGGCAGAGGTTGCTCAGGCTTCGACCAATAATGAGAAAGAATTAGCTGACAAGTGTGCCTTGGTACCGTTGGTGATGGGACGGTGTCAGGCCTAGTGGCGGTCCGATCACGTGAGTGGAGCGCTGTAGTTTCTGGCAATATATTCTCCCAAGATTATACAGAACTTTGGTGTTCTAGTCTTCGATGTTGCTTTTCTTCAAAGAAACTGCTACCGCAAGACCCCTATAGGAGTTGCCAGGTGCGGAGGCACTGAAGGCCATCTCCAGAGCTTTTGTTTCTGGAAATGGCGAGTGTATAACAAAAATGATCAATGAATGTTGGGTTTCTCGAATGATGATGCTAAGTGATTGGAACTAGCAGTCTGTTCCATGTTTTCTGTAAATAATATGGGTTTTATCAAAGAGAAAAGTAGTTTCTCTTCTATTAACTTGATTAATAATTTACAGAAAAGAGAGTCTTATTTATAGGACTTTTTAGAATACAACAAAGCCTAAGTTAAGTTAACTTCTAACTCTGTCTTATAGGTAGATTAGATAAGTAGGACTCCTAAACTAACTCAATTACGTGAGTTATTTACAATAGTTAAAATACTATAGTATATTTCGTATGGCTTACAATGTACACTCCCCCTCAAGCTGGTGAGTATACATTGTAGAGCCCCAGCTTGGATGTGAGCTCATCAAAGGTAGTTCTTGGTAATGCCTTGGTGAGGACGTCGACAAGTTGTTGATGAGTTGGAACAAAATTGAGCTTTACTATCCCATTTGCAACTTTTTTAGAAATAAAATGACGGTCAAGTTCCACATGTTTTGTTCTATCGTGGTGTACATGGTTCTTTGCAATACTTATTGCAGACTTACTGTCACATTGAAGTTCAAAAAATTTACTGAAATTCATTTTCAGTTCCGTTAACAGCCTTTGAACCCAAATTCCCTCACAAATTTCTTGTGCCAAAGCTCTGAATTCTGCCTATGCACTGCTTCTTGATACTACCGTCTGTTTCTTGCTTCTCCAAGTCACCAAGTTACCCCAAACTCGAGTACAATAGCCATTAGTGGATCGTCTAGATGTAAACTCTCATGCCCAACTTGCATCTGTGAAAATCTCCACCTTTCGATTCTCATTTTTGGTGAAAATCAGTCCTTGTCCCAGTGTCATCTTCAAGTATCTCAAGATCCTTGTTACTGCCTCTAGGTGCTCTTCTCTAGGATCATTCATGAACTGGCTTACAATACTAACTGAGTAAGCAATGTCTGGTCTGGTTAGTGATAGGTAAATCAGCTTACCTACCAACCTTTGATATTGTTCTTTGTTAACAGGAACTCCCTTGTTATCAATTCTGAACTTTAGATTGCTCTCCATAGGTGTTTCAGCAGGTTTACACCATAACAGACCTGTTTCAAATAACAAATCCAAAATATATTTCCTCTGATTTATGACAATTCCAGCATTCGACCTAGCTACTTCCATCCCTAGGAAATATCTAAATTTTCTTAGGTCTTTAGTCTCAAACTGAGTGGCCAAAAAACCTTTCAGCCTTTCTATTTCTCGAGAATCTTCACCTGTGATGATTATATCATCAACATAAACTATTAGGATAGCTTTCTTGTTTTCAGAGGAAGTTTTAATAAACATGGTGTGATCAGTATGACATTGATAATAGCCACATTTCAAGATAGCCTTAGTAAATTTATCAAACCAAGCTCTTGGAGATTGTTTGAGCCCATACAATGATTTTAATAACTTGCATACCTGACCAGTTTTAAAATTCCCATTCAAACCAAGGGGTTTTTGGCATATATACCTCTTCTTCCAAGGTGCCATTTAGGAATGCATTCTTGATATCAAGTTGGTGAAGAGGCCATTCTTGATTGGCAGCAAGAGACAACAAAATTCTGACTGTGTTAAGCTTTGCTACCGGAGCAAAAGTTTCTTGATAATCAATCCTATAAGACTGAGTAAACCCCCTTGCAACTAACCTGGCCTTGTACCTTTCTATGCGCCCATCTGCATTGTACTTAATTGTAAACACTCATTTGTAGCTCACTGCCCTTTTTCCTAGTGGTAAATCAGTCACCACCCAAGTTTTGTTTTTCTCTAGAGCTTTAAGTTCATCATTTACAGCCTTACGCCACTTAAGATCCTTCAAGGCTTCTTGTACAGAATCAAGAATCTGCTCTTTATCGATCTTGGCAGTAAAAGCTCTGAATGAAGGCATTAGTTTCCCATAAGCTACATACCTTTGTATTGGATGTTTAGTGCAAGCCCTGACACCTTTCCTTTGAGCAATAGGTAAGTATATATCCAAATCAGAATTTTCAATTGAAGGAACATCACTATTAACAGGTTCCATACCTTCATTACCTTCAAAGGATAGTGGAATCGGTTCCAGATTTTGAGTAGTCGTAGGCTGTGTAGTTTCCTGCAAAATAGACCTGGTTTTCTCCCTTGTGTAAACACTAAGTTCTTTTGTTCCTAGTTGGGTCTCTGAAGTAGGTAGGTTTTGTAGAGTTTGAGGTGGATATTGAGGTAGGTTTTCTGAGGGAGATTCAATGAGAGGTGAAGAAATAAAGTCATCAAAAAGAAGGGATTGGTGAACTTGCTGAGGATGAGATTGAAATTCATCCCAACTCTCCCCTTGAATTTTAGAATCCAGGAAAAATGTGTTAGTTCAGAGAAAGTGACATCTATAGAAACATAAAATTTACGAGTAATAGGGGAATAACACTTATAGCCCTTCTTAAGAGAAGAATACCCAAGAAAGATGCATTTCACTGCCATAAGATCTAACTTGATTCGATGCTGTTTATGGATGTGAACAAAGACCGAGCATCCAAAAACCATGATAGGTAAGGTACATGTCATAGGTTTATAAAATGGAAATGTAACACCCCCTACCCGGCCTGGTAGAGAACCGGGTCGGACAATGTTATCGAAAAACATATTTAGAGAACAGAACTTAATTCAGAGTTCAAAAAATCATAAAGAGTTTTGTACAAGGCTGTTGATGGTAACTAATATTTTACGCAAACTCTTCTAAGGGTAGGGATTTCTCTAACGTATTTCTAAAATTGATAACACGGGCTTGTATTTTCTAGAATCTTCAAAGAATGATTGGAATTGGTACAAAATACTTATACATACGAATTGAAAGAAATTATAGGGTTGCCTAAATAACCCATTCAGATTAGCCATTGGTTTGAGGATGGATAGCAGTGCTTAGATGCACTTGGGTTCCCAAAGCCTCATGTAAGGCCTTCCAAAATCGAGACACGAAACGTGGCTCGCATTCGGAAATAATGGACACAGGAAGTCCGTGCAAACAAACAACTTCACGAATATACAACTCAACCAGTTAGGAAAGATAAATTCCATTCTTATTGGAAGGAAATGAGCAAGTTTGGTGAATCGGTCCACAATGACCCAAATAGCATTATTCTTCTCTGGTGTCATTGGTAGACCGCTTACAAAATCCATCGTAATATGTTCCCATTTCCACTTTGAAAATTCCATGAGTTGCGAGAGACCATTGGGCACCTTGTCGTTGGCTTTAACCCGTTGGCAGGTCAAACACCTAGCCGTAAAGTCTATGTTTTACCTTTCATATCAGACCACCAGAATAACTTCTTTAGATCCTATACATCTTGATAGTTTCAGGATGAACAGAAAAGGGACTAGAGTGGCTTCACTTAGAATTTGATTCCAAAGATCATCATTATCGAAAACACAAATACGGTTTCGAAAGCACAATAACCCTTCAGAATTCATAGCAAGGTCAAGATTCGGTTTGTCCTTAGCGATAAAGGTTTGCAACTCCTCGTTAGATTTTTGGAGTGCCTTGATTCGGGATACAATGGTTGACTGAACTCTTAGTTCAACTAAAAAGAGATCCAATTAAGGATTGCACGGATCTTCTTTGGATCAACTTATATTCTCGCAAAAGAGATCACATGTCCCAAAAAATGATATTTTAGTTAGCTAGAATTCGCATTTACTGAATTTAGCGTATAGCTGTTTCTTTGGAGAGTCTGAAGTACAATCCGAAGATGTCCTTCATGAGCAGTAGAATCTTTAGAATAGATCAGAATGTTTTCTATGAACACGAGCACGAAGATAGGGCCGAAATACACGATTTATCAAATCTATGAAGGTTGTAGGTGCGTTTGTGAGCTAGAAAACATCACTAGGAATTCGTAGTGACCATGTCTAGTTCGAAAGATAGTCCTTGAAACATCAAACTCCTTTACTAACATTTTATAGTACCCGGATCGCAGTTCTAACTTAGAAAAGACAAATATTTTTCAATTAATCGAAGAGATCTTCGATCCTCGGTAACTGATACTTATTTTTAATCGTTATTTTATTCAATTGGCGATAGTCAATGCACAGATGTATCGATTCATCTTTCTTTTTCACAAATAAAACTGGTGCTCCCCAGGGTGAGGAACTCGGTTGGATGAATCCCTAATCTTGAAGGTTTTAAATGTGAGCTTTTAATTCCTTTAACTCTATCGGAGCTATAGAATAATAGAACCCAAGTAATTCCAGGTTGTACTTCTATCTCAAATTCTATTTCACGGGAGGGAGGGAGTCCCGGTAGTTCATCGGAAATACATTAGAAAATTCTATCACCACCAGCACATTTTCGAGTTCTGGATCTTATTTAGTTTCCTTACATGATAGCTTTATTAGGCTTGAGTTTGGTTTTCATCAGGGTTATGCTCTTATCAAGTCCACGAAGGTATAGCTTCTTTTTCGAACAGCCTACCCAAACTTGATGTTCAGCTAACCAATCAAGACCTAAGATAGATCAAACTCATGGAAAGGTAGGGCTATCAAATCGGTCGAAAATAGGATCCCTTGGATCCGCGAAGTACAAGCTTTACAGATCATTTGTATAACCACACTATCCACTAGTGGGTTAGAGACAACTATCTCAAGGGTGACAAGTTTGGGTTCTAAAGCATACTTCCCAATAAATGGTTCACTAATAAAGGATTTTTAGAACCGCGATGTGGTTCTATTGCGATATGTCTATCGTTGGGCACAAACATTCTTAAATTTAATCAAACAGAAAGGGTTAAATCGTGTTGGTTGTAAGTCACGGACAACATATACAAATAAACTTCTAGGTGGCATATGCAGACACAGACACATAACGGATGCCTGGTTAGTCCTAGAATAGACTAAACCTAGGCTCTGATACCACAATTGTAACACCCTCTTCCCGGCCTGGTAAAGAATCGGGTCGGACAGTGTTATCGGAAAACATATTTAGAGAACAGAACTTAATTCAGAGTTCAAAAAATTATTTCGGAGTATTTTATTAATCTCTTTTAAGACTTAAGACATTAACTTATTAACAGCTTACTCAAATTGGGGTCAATTTTAAACTTTTTCGAACTTAGAGATTAAATTATAATTTTTACAAATTAGGGGTCCTTATCTGAATTCGTGTTACCATACTGAAATTAAACTTAGCTTGTGAAATATCATTACCAACGAAAGTCATTTACCTATCCGATGAGATGATACAATATTTATTGATTGTTTTGTAAATTATTCAAATATGTTTTTATTCGGGTTAGCCTATCAAACAGTTTTCAAACCTTACCAAGTTTTACCAGAAAGTCTAAAATCTATATTAATAGCAGGTCAAATTTTAAGGCATTTCTAATCAATTTACCTAATCTTCACCTTTTAGCACGTATAAACTCATTTTACTAGTTTTAACCATTCTCGAACATGACAAATACCATATTTAACTCTTGTACAACATTATTCTATCAAAAAGCACACATATGACATGTCTAGTCCATATGCCACCATACTAGGAGTTCAGAGCAGAAATTAACTTACATGTGATTTGTAAAAGTGACTTGCAACCGCAACAACACGATCGAAGGTCGAAATTCATTATGATCTTGAAATGCATGAGACACACGAATGTTAGGCTTACATAGCCTAGTGAGGTAGCTACAACAAATGTAATGAATGTCCACAATTACGAATGGCATGATGAACAAATACATAACATAGATATAATCCAATAGACATATCATTATGCTTATTTCCCAATTCACATGCTTTCATATTCACATATAAATTTCACATAATCATATTGTCATAACAAAATTCATAGACACGTATCATATAAGGTACCATTGGATACGCGGATTCCCTGTACACCACATCATAAATCGGAAAATGAGTCTTAGCTCTGAGCCGTAGCTCCATATATCCCTTACACATCCATCTTTTTATCTCCCACATATAGGCCGTAGCCCTGGACCGTAGTCCTCCCTTATATGGTGAGCTCGAATAATCCTATGGCATGTCAATTGTATCCAATGTCCATAAGTACACACAAATACACATAGTCCATGATCTTCAGATCATATCATATCAAATAACAAGATGAGCCGTAGCTCCATATCAGGTAGCATTTCATATTATTTTCACATACATGTAGCATATCATAGTCATATTCGAACATATCAAAATAATGCAATGCACTTATCAAATTTACCATTCGAACATAGTTGCTCTACGTGAGCTCTTAACAAATGCAAACATAATCATAAATAATGCAACGAGACGGCACCGAGCCTATCCCTTGACACAACTACACTCACCTCGATATTAGGATTCCCGTATAATGATGTCTTTTCCCTTGGTTGACGGTTGTTCTCTCTCGACTTCTTGAACTAGATTAAATTGGAATCGGTTAGAACCGACAAGACAATATCGAATAAATATGAAAATATTAATCAGACTCGATACCGAAATTTAAACCAACCAAGAATTTAAGCTTACCCGACGTTAGTAAAAATTCGATATTACTATATCGAAATTATCAGATCACCAATAGAACACTAGATCGTATATTTTTATTTCTGTTCCCTTTCACTAATTTCCTTTTCTCTTACTTCGATTTTGCTTCGTAATTTCGGTATGTTTCTAACTCCATTTCTTCCTCCTATTTATACCCAAAATGTTTGGCCACCAATTGATTTCCCATGTTCCACGTATGGGAATTTGTGGCACAATTTGGGATATGAATCCCTTGGCTTAAGCCACGTGTGGCTTTGGTGGCCACCTTATTTACTTGGAAAATGCCACGCAAGTGGCAATTGTGCCACATTGAATTTCATTCGGCCGAATGGCCTTGTACGTGGAATTGCTTATGGCAATTCCTTCACTTTGAAGGAATTACCCACGGTAATTTTTTTTAATAATAATAATAATAATAATAAACCAATATCAATACCTATTATTTTAATTTAGAAACAAGATCAAACCAACTTATAATCGAAACAAAAATATTCGATTGTTGAAACTTGACCCCGAATTTATAAATTGACCCAAATATCCTAATAAGATCGAATAATTTATAAAACCGATATAAAATACTCGGTCATCGGAACCTAATTCCGACTAGACCGATTTTTGAGATGTGACAGGAAATGCTTGAAGAAAGACTTCTTTAGGTGACTTAAATTCCAAAACCCGACTTGGTAATCTATTGATAAGATAAGTAGATGTAAGTAAGGCTTCTCCCCAAAAAAATTTAGGTACGTGAGAGGAAAACAATAAGGAGCGAGTGACTTCTAAAAGGTGTTTATTTTTTCTTTCAGCCACTCCATTTTGCTGAGGGTATCGACACAAAAACTAATATGAATGACCCTTTTTCCTTAAGAAATGTACCCATGGTAGTTGTAAAAAACTCACTCCCATTATCACTTTTTAGAATCCTAATTTGGCTGCCAAATTGAGTTTGAACCATCATAAAAAAATGCTTAAATATACCCTCAGTTTCATACTTGTCTTTCATTAGAAAGGTCAAAATGGTCCTTGAATGGTCATCAATAAAAATATAAACCACTTTGCCCCATTTACATTCTTGACTCTAGAATGCTCTCATATGTCACTATGGATGAGTGAAAAAGGTTGAGAATGTGTATAAGGAGATGGAGGGTAAGGATTCCTTTTATGTTTTGTAAATTGACATATATCACTAGTAAAATCTGTAGGACTTTTATTAATAAATAGTTGGGGAAACAATTTCTTAAGATAAAAGATATTTGGATGGCCTAATATGTAATGCCATAACAAGACATCACTGTTTTTTAAAGGAGAGTGCGGAAAAGGTGAACAAACAGATAAAAAAGTGCAACTTGGTTGAACGTGTTTCTTAAAAAGAGTTTGGTCCTTGAAGATGTAGAGTCCACTACACAGCTCAGCACTACTAATCTCTTTCTCCGAAACCACTTCCTGAAAAACACAGCCAAAGAAACTAAATTTAGCAACACAGTTAGAATTCCCACATAATTTACTAACTGACAAGAGGTTGCATTGTAAGTGAGGAACATAGAGAACATAGTGAATCATAATAACATCATTTTATAACCACAATGCCAACCCCTTTTACTGTTGTTAAGGATCCATCAGCAGTTTTTATATTTCTTTATTGAGGTTGTCGAGTAAGGCTGAGAATTAAATCTTTGTTCCCTGTCATATGGTCAGTAGCATCGGAGTTCACTATCCAACAAGTTTCAGCAACTGTAGAAAGAAAGGAAATACTACTAGTTGAGGTTGGACAAGTGATATTTGGATCACTAGAAGAGGTCATTTGACTGATCAACCTCTGTAAATATTTAAGCTGTTGTTTACTAAAGCTGACTGAATTTTCTGTGGTTGCTGTATGGACGGTCAAATCTTTTTGTCGCCTCACTCTTTGAGGCTTCCAGTGTGCTGGCTTGCCATGGAGTTTCTAACAAATTTCTTTAAAGTGGCTCACCTTGTGGCAATTATCACATCAGGGTTGTCCAGTCCTTGGTGTACTGTTGGAGAAGGCATAGGTCACAAGAGCAGATCCATCGTGAGGGCTGGAGTCAACCAGCATTATGGTTCTTCCGCTTTCCTCCCTTCTTACTTCAGAAAACACCTCACGGACTGAGGATAGAGCATCAAAACTGGAATGAACATCAGTTCTAAAATTTATCGCTGATGAAGAAGATTTTGCCATCAGTTAGGTTGAGGATCGAAACCTAATCTGATACCATGTAAATAATATGGGTTTTATCAAAGAGAAAAGTAGTTTCTCTTCTATTAAATTGATTAATAATTTACAGAAAAGAGAGTCTTATTTATAGGACTTTTTAAGATACAACAAAGCCTAAATTAAGTTAACTTCTAACTCTGTCTTATAGGTAGATTAGATAAGTAGGACTCCTAAACTAACTCAATTACGTGAGTTATTTACAATAATTAAAATACTATAGTATATTTCGTAGGCTTACAATCTACATTTTCATCCATTATCACGTTTCTTTGCAATATTGAATCATACATACACTAGGTAATAGCCAATGCCAAGTTCCATAAAAGTTACATCTTTACCTTGATGCATTAACAATGTTTAATTCAAGGACTTCATTTTCTGTGTAGAAATAGAGAGTTGTAGGGATAGGTGGTATTGAGGGAGGAAGAATATCTCATATAATTCTACACCAAGGTGACAATGATCCCCTGTATTCTCTTCATCACAAATTTTTTTGTATCATTTGTCTCACTTCTTCAGTAACAAGCCATGCTTTGTGCCCTCCAATTACTTCCTCTTTCATCTCCCCATCCTTCCATAGCTGCAATTAATTCCCATTCTTTTAGATACATATTTGTTCCAAATGGAAGCCAGATTTTTGCTTTTGCAGTGAACATACCTGAATTGTTGGCATTTTCTGCTTGGACAAACACAGCACCAATTGGAATTAGCCTTTTGTTATAAATAAATCAGATTTAAGCAGGTGGGAAAGAAAGCATTTACTACGTACAGAGATGTTCCCCCGCTTCACTAAAGCTTGAGGTACTTTGTTGACGTCCACGTAATAGAATTTGATTCCTCTAACATGAGTTTCATAAAACAAGAATTTGTTAACAATTCAAAAAACAGAGAATGAAAAAGGAAGAAGAAAGAAAGAGAAATACTTGGCATAGAACTCGGCTGCCAATTTCTCCAACTTTGGCTTCAAATAGATGCATTTCCGGCACCAAGCGGCCATCCTATTAACAATTCAAGAAAAGATGAGATTGAAAAGAAAGGAAAGAGTTGGAGAGGAGATGGAGCGAACCAGTCGATGATAACAGGGCGGGACAGCTCTTGAGCAGCAGCCAGAATCTGATCAAGCTGATCGCTGTCGTTGATGGGTTCCATTTCAATGGTACTGGGTCTTGACAAATCAGGCCAAAGAGCCTCTACTCTGCAATCCCTCCTCCTCGAGATTTTCTTCTTCCATTTTCTATCACACCAACCAGACCCGGGAAACCCATAATTCTTTGGCCAAAACAAACAGCTCCCATTGTTCCAAACCTGCTGCTGTTGGTTTCTTTGATAAATTTCTGGGTACAGGATTTGAGAATTGGCTGCCAAAAGTGTCATCTTTTTGTGGGAAAGTTGAAGAAATGCATAATTGGATTGGGGTTGAAGAAATACAAGATATTTGTTTGTTTGAGAGATTGGAAGTTGCGTTTTAGATAATGTTTATTTTGCGTTTTGGTGAAAATTAATGGAAAAACAAAACCTTATCCGAAAGGTAAGGGAATAAATAAAGACAAGGCACAACGGGATGAGTCATGAGTGGGACCACCAGTTTCTAACTTTTTCCCTTACTCTTGGAATTCTTTGTAAAATAAATTTTATCTTGGGTAAACTTTTTTTTTAAAATATGCTGGTTCAACTTTCTTAATTTTTTTAAAGACGGTATACACAGTATGCATTGTTGGTGCTTAAACTTGAGTCCGAAAGGATAATTAACAATTTAACATCTACCTTTACCATCAGGACACAAAGGGATGAGCTTATCTTGGGTAAACTTAACAAAGGATCACTAAACTATCATAAATATTATAAAATCTTCCTAAACTTATATAATTGTCATCAAACTTTGCTTTTTTTTTTTAAATGGTTACATAGTTATTAACTGTCTTTAAGTGGGCGATATGACAGTTAAAAAATTTGTATAACAACACTTTTAATTCTCTATATTTTCACATTCAATCAATTTAGTCATAATTTGAAATTTTCAATCAATTTTGTTATATTTTTAATTATAAATAATTTAATATTTTTCTCTCCAACCAGATGGTGACACAAACTTGGAAAAAGAATGAGCAATGGGCACACTAATCACTAGACCAAAGCTAATTATTGGTTATATATGAGGACCAAATTCTTAAATCCTATAAAGTTTAGGGACTTGCTACATAAATTTTCCAATATTTCCATAAGCATGTGTAAACGAGAAAGATAAAAAAAGAGCAAAGGGTGTTGTTGGGTATCAAACCCACACAGCCATACCCGTTTCCAAGCCTCCATACTTAGTGGTGTTCATGGTAGGTTAACTGTTATAGTGGTTATTAACTGTAATTTAGCCGTTAAAAAATAGCTGACCGTTAATCTTTTAAATGGTTAACTATTATAGTGGTTAATCGTTAAGAAACGATTCGGTTATAAATTAACTTATAACCTATTAAAATTTTATTTTCAAATGTTCATTATTTCTTTTTACAATAATAAATCTATCTATTCGATAAATATTGTATTAAAATTTTCAAAAATAAAAAACTTAAATAGAGAGATTTTAAACACAAATTTCATACTTAGTTAAAAAAATACATATAAATTAACATATAAGTTAATCATTTAACTTTTAATGGTTAAATTAATTAATCTATAAAATAAATAGTTACACCGATTAATAATTATAATTATAGTTTATTTCGCACAACTCTACAGGTACCCTTACCACTCATGCTAGAACATTTTATTGCTAAATTAGGCATTCCATTTTTTAAGCTTTCTTTTGATGTGTCAATCAACAAAATTAAATTAATTTTGTTGCCCCCATTAACCAAACCGCGACCCCACCTTAGAAGGACACACATTCTGCCACTGAATTAAGCTTAATTCTGTGACAAAAGTTTACACCCACTTTCTTTTAGTCTTAATTTATTTGGGGTTGAATCCTAATAAGTATATAAGTCATTTGGCCGTTAGCTTAATTCTTGTTGGGAAACTGCTCTCGCCATCTACCATGAAACCGTTAGCCTTAACAGCTATTATCCGTAAAGCTTGGAAGAGTGAGGGGGTAGAATGTCATGATTTAGGGAGAATTTTTTTTCTCTTTATCTTCCCATCGATAGACGAGAGGCTACGGATTTTCGGGGGAAAGCCATGGGCCATTCAAGACTCCTTACTGATTTTGAAGGATTGGCAACCAGAGAAAGCCCTAGAGGAGATTGATTTTTCCCTCGAGGAGTTCTGGGTTCAAGTGCATAACTTGCCCATAGGGTTAATCACACCCGAGAATGTGCAGAGGATCGAGAAGCTGTTTCCGGTTTACTATGGCTCTACCCTAGATGACGGCAGCATCGAACACAGATTTGGGGAGGTCAGCGTTAGGGTTGCTGTAAGGGTTGAAGATCCTTTAAAATCGGGGTTCATTCTAAATCGGAAAAAGGACCAACCTTTGGAGGTTGCGTTTAAATACGTAGGATTGCCGAAATTCTGTTTTCGGTGTGGAAGGCTGGGGCACGTTGAGAGAGAGTGTAGGCATGACACGGCCATGTTCAAGCTTGCTGGGAGGTTCTGGCCTTGGCTTCGAGCTACGTTCAGCGGAAAAAGTCGGAAATATGGAGCTTCCAATGCAACCGGAAACGCCGTGGATGCTAGTCCGGTACACAACAAACGCCAGCTTTTGGGGGGAGAATCCTCAAAAAGTGCATGCACTAAAGACAAAGGTCTGATGTTTCCTAATCCTAGGAAATCCTTAGGAAAATCCGAAATGTCAGAGCCATCATTGCTGCTGTCTACTAAACCTAGGCCTCCTAGGCAAATTGTCAACGCTAGACTACCCGGTTTGGAAAATAAACAACCTGGCTCCTCTTCTTCGATTGAGGCGACTAACACGATAGGGGAAAATCTTCATAATAATCCTCTAGGTTCGAGCTCAATCTCGGAGATTTCTTCTGTACCTAAGCAAGGCCTGCTGAATCTGTTTGAGAAGACAGATCAACCTGGTGATGGGGTCTCTCAAGCGGTGGTGGGCTCTGGATATGGGCCGGATACAATGATAGTTTCACCTATGGACTCTCATGGTCTTTGGGGTTGCTTCCTTGCCGAAGGCCTAAACAAGATGGAAGTGTCCTGCAACAAAAAGAGGAAACGTGAAAATGACGAGGGAGAATATTTCAGTAAAATCCACTGTCGGGAACTATGGAACGAAGTCTCTAAGGCCATTGTGCAAGTAAGTCCTGGAAACTGGTGCATCGCAGAGAGGGGCATAGCTGCCAATGAGGAGGTGCTTAAAGCTGCACTTTTTCCGAATTCCATATTCAACAATTCTACCATAATTCAAAACATCGAGCGAAGGAAGAAAGGTAGAACTTTTGGGACCAAGAGATTAACGTTAATCAAGAAAGCAGCTAGACGCAAATTCTCAATGGAGTGTTCTCGAATAATGGTTGATGAAGTAGGGCTTTTAGAACTTGGTGAAGATCCTTTCGGCAAAAAGATAACGAAGATGCCCTCCATGTGCATGAATGAAGATTATATCCTCAACGAGGAAATCATTATCAGTGACGGGGAAGAACCGGGTACCATAACCAGTGGAACCAACGATGAATTTTTTGATTCGGATAACTCCGTTGCGGGTTATCCGATAACCCCATGAGTTTTTATGGGGCTGGCACCTTCATTAGAGGGGCATGCAGGTGCCATGCTTACTGTAGGTCCCCGTTTATTAGGTTTGTTTATGTAGGTGCTTCAAGGTCGAAGCTGTTGTTCTTAGGATCCGCGTCTGTTTTTTTTGGCTGTTTGGCCTCGGAGTGGTTGCTGCAAGCCGAAAGCAGCTGGAGTCTTCTTTTTCTGATCAATGTTCGATGGTTTTTCACGATGCCGATTGCCTTGAAAAGGACCGTCGCCGACGCAACGGAAGCCTGCCTCTGGATAGAGCTCTCAGGCGAAGACATGGTGTTTCGAAATTATCCTACATTGAGGAAAAGCTTTTTGTCTCCAGCTTAAGTCTGGTCGGTTGCCTGAAATTTACCGGTTCTACCATCTTATGTTCGATGGTTCTGGTTGTCTGCTCCCTTTCAAGGGATTGTTGCTTTGTCCTTTATGTTTGGTCTTTTGTTTGGCTTGGTCTGAGGCTTGTTCTCGTCAGACATGCCTGGTTTGTTGTTGGGAAGGTTTCCCGTTATGCCTGGACCTGGGTAGGGAGCCTTCCATTGTTCGAGTCTGGTGTCTGTTATTTCCCTTTTTAGTTGCAATGAAAGTTATATTTGAACAAAAAAAAATATATAAGTCACTTTTTTAGCCACTTAAACTTTTGCTCTCACAATTTTGCCCATAACCGTTCTTTTTCCCTCAACCCTCTCTATTCTCTACGAATGTGTTTTATATAAAAAAAAAATAGGTGTGTGTTCTATATCGTGCTAAACTTTTGTTTTCCACTAAATGTTGAGAACAATAAAGACGATATAAATCACACACCTATAAGTCATTTAGACTTTTATATGGTAAATAATTCAAACATTTTATTCTTTCTCCTAAAGCCTCTTTTCTCCTCGCCTGTAGATAAAATTAGGATTAGATTTTAGATTTTAACACCCCGCCGTTAAAAAATTAACATGTTGACTAGAAGGAAAAAAATCACATGTGACATGCTGACTAGGAAAAAAAATCACATGTGACATGCTGACTAGGAAAAAAAATCACATGGAAGGTTGCCACGCCATTTTCTCTCTCATGGTTAATATGTAACATGTGATTTTTTATTTTAGTCGATGTGGCATGCTGACTAGGAGAGAGAAAATGACATGGCAACTTGACATGTGTATTTTTTCTCTAGTCAGATTGTTATTAATTTTTTAACGGCAGGGTACCGAAATAGAAACAAAACATAACTTTATGTACTATTTTACTAAAAAAATATGTGGTACCTAAATAGAAATACGGGTAAAAATTGGGTACAACTGTTTTTTTTTGTGTGTGGATAAATTGGCACTTTCATTCAAACTACCTCAAAGAAATATAAGAACTCCAGTAGGACCACCGATGATCTACCTTTTACATACAGACCAAAAAGAATAAAAATTACTCACAAAAATTCTAATTTTCAACTATACAATTACCAGTAAAAGTAAATCTATTGCATCTTATAATTCTCCATTTCACATTGTACTTTACGAGATCAAAAATATCAGCCACTAGCCTCGGCCTTTTCTCATGAATCCGGCCATTTCACTTTTGTCAAAGGTAATAATTCAAACCATTTCATGCGAGCCTAATAATTACTACTCGCAAGAATTTCCCTTTACCAGCCAACTGAACCTAGGTCATCATCTCTTTCCAACTTTCAGGGACCGACTCACCCCACATTCTTGAAAATTGAAACATAAAAATTAAATTTTAAAAAAATTATTACCTCTAATAATTATCTTTTTCGCAAACCAAACGCAGTATAAAAAGTTAATAATGCTAACGAGTCAGCTCCAGTCCATCTATATGTAGGGATGTTCATTTCGGATATCCGATCCGATCCGAAAATTCGGATATCCGAAAAATTCGGATCACTTAAATAGCGATCCGTATCCGATCCGAAAAAACCAGATATCCGAAAATTCAGATATCTTAATTTTTGGATCGGATACTCGGATATCCGAATATCCAAAATTTATGAATTTATTTGATTCTTTTTTAATTTAATGGTTCTATCAATGAAAAATTTAGTTTTTCGAATATAAAAATTAATAAATTATTGAATATAACAATATTTGTATCCATAGAAATTTCAATTTTTCATATATAACAAGTAAAAATATCGAATATAATAAGATTTATACCTATAAAAAAAATAAATTTTCGGATATCGGATAATCGGATATCCGATCCGAATGTAAAACCACTATCCGTATCCGATCCGAAATTTTCGGATATCCGATCCGAATTATCCGAAAAATAAAAAACGGATCGAATATCCGAAATTTCGGATCGAATTAACGAATAATCAGATCGGATTAATCGGATCGGATTTTTTTGAACACCCCTATTTATATGGCATCGTTGGTCCGACTTTAGACCAGGTCGGATTGAGACGTATTCGTTAAAACATATATCCACAGAACTACTTAGGGTTCTTGCTTACACCATCGACAAAAAAACAATGACCAATCCACTATAAAATCCAACTCCTGTTTTTGCAAAACATTAACTCGTAGATTTTCTTCTTAAAAAATGATATTTTTTTTGTTAAAAATATAAAATCCAAGGTGATATATTAAAAAAAAATACTCTGTGTTTTAAAACAGTCTCACTAAGATTGTCTCATTCGAAAATTCAACAACTTTTAGAAGTCACAGTTCATTTTCTACTATTTTTAGTTTCCTAACAAAATGAAAATTTAATTTTTCAATGATAAAATTTTCATTCCAATTACTTTACATCACATATTTCATAAAAAAAATTTCTCCCTAAAACTACAAGAAATGTCAACATGAGACAGAATCTATTGGGCGAAGGAAGTACCTTAATTTCGATAGATAAAATATGAATTGTTAAAAACCGATACAATACAAGAAATATAGATATACATTTAAAACTTAAATTTAACTCTTTTGTGACATCCTATTAATTGAATCCAATAAATAAATGGTGGGTGGAAAAAATAATTGAAACACCATTAATTGGTGCTAAGTTTAGTTACAAGACAACAATGACTACAACAAAAATTACGATAATTGGGGCATATGCCATAACTCAGGAATTAAAACATTGTTCAAGTATCCTCACAAACAACTTTAAATATGAAGTCGCGGAATCGCTTCGAGTACTGCTTTGGATCCACAGCTGATATGGAAGTAGGGTCGTATTGGATGGATTTATATGCATGCTCAAGCCTCTTGGTAATGTCGTAATCTTGAAGTATGTCGATGATTCCGAAGTAGATTATCACCTCGTAGCATTCCCCCGTTTGTTCTCCGACCAGATGAAATACGGCCTCCGGTTTCCTTATAGTTCTTTCGACTCTCGCGGGCATGTTCGTACCCAACTTGATCGCACCCGACCTGCAATGCCATGTTCATTTTCTTCTTAGGGTAAACTTTTGCTTGCTATACAAGTTAATGATAGTGTTTGTTTACCTCTTAGGGTCTAGATTTTGCTCCTCCATATCTGGTGGAGTTGCTTCAGTCTCGAGATTTCCTACATTATTGGCAAATAATGGAACTTGTGAACCGTGGAGAAGAAGGCACTTAATTAACCTATTGGAAAAAAGAAGAAAAAGAAATATAACCGGATGAACTTCGGCTTCCGCACGGGACTATCTCTCCGTTGGCTGCTATTTCCTTAAAGTGAATGCCCACCAGAAGACTATAATCCATGGTCCTTTCTTGTTCAAGAAACTCACAGTCCCTATCTATTTGCCTGTTAGTAAAAACATTGAAATAATCAGTGCAGTTGATGAAGAAAGATTCATGTAGAGAACATAAAGGAAGAAACTCTGTATTTTACCAGCAAAATTCGTCAAACCAAGATTTTTGCAGTTTGAATATGAAATTCAAATCAAGGTCCTTAAGTATGGTAGTATTGTCGATCTCAGACTCCGACTTATCTGTTATGCGCCCGAGAGAAGATCCTTTCAGATCAAAGCGCCTATGAATCGTATACTCGGACCGTAACAGGTTCCCCATGATAATGAACCGTACCTGGATTGTTAGTTCTATCAATTGCATCCTTTAAACTTGGATTGTATCACAATATTATTCACTCACCTTTCTTTGAATAGGCCCTGTTAACTTTACGCAGTGCAAGCCATAATATTTAATCACCAACGTGTTCTCGAAGTTTCGAACATGGTTGTAGTATGCAAAGAGCATCCTTATAAACACCTATGCAACAAATGAAGAGTAGTTATTAAGTTACTGGACTCAACACTAGTTTGGAACTAGATAACTTACTTTTACTTCCGATTTCTTCATCGTCTTTATCATGTATCGATCGTCTTCTGTCAAGTAAAAGAAGCTACCACTTTTACCAGGGGAAGATAGTTCTCTAAGTGCACCGTTCCCACATATTGATATCATGTAGTCTGCAGGGTCCACCTTGAACAACTTCCTTAAAGCCCTAAAAACTACAGGACAATAGTCTTTCCATTTAAATTCGCAACACTGATGTGGAGGAGTGTACTTGCTGCCTTCTGTAGGAAATCTTGTCCATATTTTCTCCTTAGGGTCAAAAGCTGCTGCCTTTAGATCAAGAGATGTTGCTGGAGCAGGCCTTCCCACAGAATGCCTGTGTAATCTCTCATATCAGAGAAATTTTATGGAATTTAAGAAAGAAAATGATACAATAATTTCATGTAGAATGGCACCTGATTCCCAATTGTAGATTGAGCATAAGTTCATAGTTCTTGTGCCCTCTAGATATACTTTCTCCTGGTCTTTTTCCAATTTTCGGCACTTTCAACGGCAAATCGGGGTTGAACTTAGGATTTGTATCATCATGTTGATGTTGAATACATGAGATCTCAGAGTCTGATTCTCTCCTCGGCTCCGGACAATCATTACTATCATCATCACTCTCCCACATGTGCATTTTATCTGGCCTTTCCATGCTAATGCTTGCCCTACCATCGACCGACAACCTCCTCGGATTGTCATCGGTCTTCGCCGTGTACCATGCCAACACTTTTTGGGATGGCATGATCGAAACATTTTCTCTCGGGCAAATCTTACAATCAGCCAACTCAGCATACACAGACTGAGGATCCCAGTCGATATTTTCAGCCTGTGAGGACTCTGCAGGGTGATATGTCCCATTATGTTCTCCAGGCTCCTTACTCCAATTCCCCTCATAAAAACTCCCATCCGGCCAATAAAAAGTCCCATTTCCATAGGGCAAACCCTCTTCCCATTGGCCATCATATTTATTCCCATTACTCCACACAAAAGTGCCATTGCCACAAATCACCCCATTCTTCCACTCACCTATATAATGGTTTTCGTTTTGCCATTGGTATTTCCCAAGCCCTTCTTGCAAACCACGGCGCCATTCCCCATCATACCAATCCCCATTTGGATACAATCTTATGCCATTGCCATGTTTAAAGTTCATCACCCATTGCCCCTTATATGTATCCCCACTAGGTCCGGTATATATACCGATCCCGTCGATGTATCCACTTTTGAACTCCCCTTCATAAGTGGCACCCGACGGCCAACTGAACCGTCCTTTTCCCATCGTCTTGCCTTTATGCCACTCTCCTAAGTACATGCATCCGTCGGTCCATAGGTATTTCCCTTGCCCCTCGGGAAAATTATCGAACCATTGCCCGGTAAAGTAATCCCCGTTGGGTAGAATTTTCTCTACTAAGTATGGCTCCCCAGATGCATTGTCCCCTTTATCATTATTATTTTCAAGATCATCCTCCGCTGCTGTGGCCATTGTTATTGTCCCGAAAATGCTGTTTGCACGCTTTTTTGCAGCATGTGTTTTGCGCACGGTGGCCTCCCATGCCTTTAGAACACCGCTTTGCTCTTTGTTCATTTTGTGTACGTTACGACCGGCAGGCTACGTTTAGATTGATCATTTGAGCCTAATTATGTTTGCATGCAAGAAAATCACTACCCTGAAAGAAAATTGTCATACCAAAATGTCTTAATGATGCAGGGAGCTAATTATATATATAAACAATGCAGAGAACTATGTAAATAATCAAATTTTATGAACCTTATTTTTCTTCTTCCAATGAAGGAAATGAAAAAGGAGTGATTGAACAAAAGACTTTTCTTTTCTTCTTAATCCCGACAAAATAATTTCCAAATTTTATGTTAAATTCATTCTCATAGGATAAATTTTGTGGTTAGATCACTGAGAGTCACAAGTAAGCCGTACAATCAGCGTAAATAGCATTTTTGACAAGTAATGTGATGATATGTGGTCGTTGATCTTTGCATTATAATAGGACTACATGTTAAAATCCACGAAATTATCTTGGAAATTGACAACATCTTGACTATGTATTTTGGTATCTTGCCTAAAAATGTTAGAATGTGAAGCACAATTCTCTCCTATATTTTTTCCTTTGTGATTCAAAGGGTGACTTGTTCATCCCCTACAACCTCTAAAAGTCATGACATTTGGAGGGACAAATGACATAAAGATTTATGGTTTTCTACTTTTGGAGTTACCTTGCAAAATAGCTCAAGCAATGAAAAATATGCAGTTAAACATTGGAAAAAAAAATAACACAATTAATAGTTCCAAAAACAATGTACCATTCATTTATCATAAAATGATGAAGTCAATATTAATTGCAATTAATATAATCAAATATGGTGGAAATTAAGCTTATGTATTGTATATATTCTAGTTTTCAGACTCAAGTAATGAACAAATTAATTATATTAATAATTAAAAAGCATTAAATTGGTCTTTTTAATATGGAATTTATTTGTAGTACATTTTTCTTGAATTATATAATATTAACAAACATCATAATTAGGGTTGGGCATAGGTCGGGCTTTTGGCTCACCCGGATCCGACCCAAAAATAAACACCCTAAACTCGCATCCGACCGGACCCGATAATATTTTTTTTTTAAAAATCTAACTCGACCCGAAAATAAATATACTAAATCTGACCCCGACCCGACCTATATAAAATAAATTAATTTTAGGGACCTAATTATAAAAAAATAATTTTAAGGGGCTTAATTGTAAAAAATTAAAATTCAAAAGACTAAATTATAAATAAAAATTCAATTTTAAGACTTAATTATAATATATATATATAAAGAGAGGTATTATTATAAATATCCCTAAAAATTTAAAGGAAAGTTACACTATTAGTCATGGGTCGGGTCGGATGTTTTACACCCTAAATCCGAACCCGACCCGACCCGAGTCTACCCTTAACAAAAACTCAAACCGACCCGAACCCGAATTTTTCATTAAAAAATTCGACCCGGCTCAGCGGTTAAGGCTTAGTTCTTTCTCTTAAAGGTCTTGGGTTCAAAACACTCCAAGTGCATGGTTCTAATTTTTTTCTCCGGCAAAATGATGTAGTTTTGAGCTAAATTAGGCTTCAAAACAACTGCACCAAAATGACGTTGTTTTGACTTAACGGGAGAGCTAACGATTAACAGCATAGTGACATTTTTTACTCAAATATTAAAGTTCAGTGCTAGTTTTGAAGAGTTTTAAAGTTCGGTGGTATTTTCGACTCAGAGGCCATAGTTTAGTGGTATGCGGTGTAGTTTACCCTATTTTTTATTCATTAGTAGTTCATTCTTTTCAGTCATCCTTCGCTTATAAAAGGATGATGTCTCATTCATTGTTTGCATGTTTCGATAAAATTTGTGCCTCATAGGTCTTCTTTAACATTTCAACTATTTTGTGCGAGGTAGCACTTTGGGTTGTCTATCCAGTTGCGGTTAAAATGGTCGATTAGAGCCTTATCGAAGAACTTGCTTATTCAATTGCAGGTAGGAGGATTTCATGGGACATCAACTAGGGATGGCAACTGGGCGGGGCGGGTGCGGATACCTCCTCCCCTATGCTCTTACCCATTTTTCAAATCCACACTTGTCCAAGGAAGTATATTCTCAAATTCATCTCCACACCCACTAGTTAACTGGGTGCCCACCGCCCAAGCCGTACCCACTTGACAAGCAACCACTAATATCAAATTATGTAAATATAAACCATAGATTTATGTAAAGAAAAGTAAAATTTTGCATATTTATTGATTGATCAAGTGGATTATATTTACTAATTTACACGTATATAAATTTAACTACAACTAACTAACTAATTATAACTAATTTAACTAAAACACATTTATGTCAATATAAATTTTACCTAGCTTCATCTAACTAACTAATGGCGGTAGATAATTGTAAAGAATGTTGATACCCTAAGATTTGGTTAAATTATAAAGCGCGTCCTTTAAAATTTTAGGTTTTACAGAATAGGTTGTGAACTTATTTCTAAATCCACAATGGTCCAAAATTTATATGGTGGGTAGTTAGTGGGCGGGACGGACGGATGCGGGGTGGGGCGGGTGGATGCGAGCGGATATGGTGCGGGTAAGGTCTCAAATCCATCACCAACCCACTACCCACGGTAAGTATGACTTTTTACATCCGCACCCGCCCACTACCTAGTAAACTCTTATCCATCCCCGGTCCAACTGGCGCGGATGCGGTGCGAAATCCGTAAAACTGTTGTAACCCCATGTAACTGCCTATGCGTTAAACCTAAGTTACAGAGAACATCATAACATATATGACACATATATTCAACTTTCATGAAAACCAGACATGTCTCAAGATGTAACTCGAGTAGAAAACCTATTGGGAAAACATATTATCCAGTCAAAAGTATATAATGGCATAACTCGCTATAGAGTGTTCAAGATAATAATAGATAAAACATATCCATTCTAAATTCTCATAACGATGATACATATATACCATCGAATCAACTATCAAGTACATAGTCTAAAACCATTTCAGAGTTTGTGTTACAAAATGGTGCCATCATGGCCGATTAGTAAAGTATACCATAACAAAAAAACAAGCTCATGTCACCCAAAATAGACAGTATGGTGGATAAGAACATTACAACAACAATATAGTAAGAATGTGCCGATCCTCCAAGTGCCAAGTCCACGGGTAGCCTATCCAAAAGTATCTGAAAGGGGAAAGTTTGGGGTGTGAGCTAGAAAGCTCAGTGTGCTCCAATAATTGCATATAAAACATGTGGCCATAAACTCATACACAATTCAGATATATGATTCATAAATTCAGTTCAAGTATCAAGCCAATCAAAGTTTCATTGAAACCTAGCTACCCTCCAACCGAACTCCAAAATGCAATCCCCCTTGAACTGCATATAGAAGATCTTACCCTAGGTCTGAGGCGTAGGAGCCTACCTAAGGGAATGCCTTAGGTCCAGAAAGACTTACCCTAGGCCCGTGGGCGTAGGAGCTTAACAGAAGGATTAATCAGCTGGATCAGGGTTGTACCTGCAGACACTTCAAAACATATCCCCAGAGTATACCCCCAAGCAGTACAGTTTTATTCGATATACATAAGCATCAGAATTCAGATGGCAGACATATGTTTAATTACATCAACCAGAATCAGATATTTCAATTCTAGATCAGACATGGGACATACTATCAGATATAACATGAATATGTTCTCAAACAAAAATCATGCTTTCAACAGAATAGTCAAGCTTTCATCAGAAACATAATCATGCCTTCATCAAAATTTAACCCATAGTTCATACATGTTCATATTCATGTTCAAATAAGTGCATTCAAGAGTTCAAGCAAACATAATGTAGCACACACGGAACACACCTCAATGAGCTAGTCAGGAGGGTCTAACGGACACTAGTCTCACCACGCTCTACCATTGAGCTAGATCCTAGATCACAAGTTTACAACAGAATAAGTTACTACATGGATTAAGTTCTAACTTAGATTTCATTCACAAAGTCTATAAGGTCGTACTAGTAACCATAGGAGCGCGAGGGAGAGCGGGTCGGGAGGAACTGGGCTGAGCAGACGATCGATCAGGGGAGTCTCGAGTACCTTCAGACAACAAGGATTTACATCAGTCCGTTATTCAATGTAATCATTTGTTACAATATAAAAGATCTAATGCATGTTCAAGACTAAGGTCAAATTTGGAGGTCTTCGGATTAGAATTTCGCGAAACGAGCTTCAAAAAAGGACTCAAGACGTCGAAAAACATAAAACGGGAGTTTTCGGAAAAATTGACTTTTTGGTCAACGGTCAAAGTCAACGATGACATCAGCAGGTCAACGGAATCATAGTCAACGCTGATGTCAGCAATCAACCGGTAAAGGTCAACTGAGTTGACTCGGACTAACTCAGACGAGTTAACTCGGCTGACTCAGACGAGTTGACTCAACAGACTAGGATGAGTTGACTCGGATTGACTGGTTCGGTTAGGGTTGACCGGGTCGGGTTGGGTTGACTGGTTTGGGCTCGAACCGAAATGGGTTGGGCCTAAAGGGCTGATTCATGTTTTGAGCCTCACTAGACCGATCCACTAACAAAAGTTAGGACCTTGCCGGCCGGCCACCAGAAAAGCCGCTGGAGGTCCCAAAACGCCCGATTTTTGCCGAAAACAGAAGGGAGACCAACCCCTTGTCGAAAATCCACAAAACAGATGGGAAACATAGCCGGGAAAGCGTCAAATTTACCCAACGCGAACACGAGACGGTCGGAAAGAACGAAACTCCGACGAGGGCTCTCTCAACGACATACGGACGGAGGGTTTGAGGGGTTTTGCTCACCGGGACTTAGGGAACTCAAATCTGGTGGCCGTTCCTCGAACAGACGACGAAGGTGGCCAGAAAACAAGGACTAGAGGCGGTTCGGGGAGGGTTTTATTTCAACTAACCTTCAAGCCACGATTTACGGCTAACAGTAGTGCTTCCCCGCGAGTGACCGGTGGCTGGGGTTCAAGGCAGGGCTGCGTAGACGCCGGTTATGGTGGTGTCACGCACGGTGCGACGGTAAGGGAATTGAACGGTGGCCGGATTTAGGGAAGATGGGGGATTTTGGGGGAGAGATTCGAGAGCAGATGGGGGGTTTTGGAAATTAATTCGGTAGGTGAAAAACTGATCAAATTATTAAATCTCCTTGGTAACACAACCTATTCTAGTTTATCATTAACTCGGTGCAGGCTAAGACTAACAAAAGTCTTAGCTGAGCTGGCTAAGATGCTCGCCTAGCACGTCAAGGGACACGGGTTTAAGTCCCTAAGGCTTCATTCACACACATTTTTTAACATTCAGGGTGTTACAATTCTCCACCCATTAAGAAAATTTTGTCCTCGAAATTTACCAAATTCAAACAGATGCGGAAATTGCTTCCTCGTGGATCCCTCAATCTCCACATCCTGAACCTGGATAACATGACTGGGATCTGGATGATATTGCCTTAGCATGGATACGTGAAAGACATTATGGATACGACTGAGGTGAGGAGGTAACTCAAGCTGATAGGCAACTAGCCTAACTATCTTCACGATACGATACAGTCCAATGAATCTCGGACTCAGCTTTCCTTTGCGCCCAAATCTTAAAACATTCTTCCATGGAGATACCTTCAGAAAGACTTGATCGCCAACCTCGAATTCAATATCCTTCCTCCTTCGATCTGCATAAGGCTTTTGTCTGTCGAATGCCTCATTTAGACGTTTGCGGATCAGTCTAACGGTCTCATCAGTCTCTTGAATCAACTCCGGACCCAAGGTCTTCTTATCATACAACTCGGTCCAACAGATAGAAGTTCGGCACTTACGACCATACAAAGCTTCATAAGGTGCCATGTGGATACTAGCTTGATAGCTGTTATTATAAGCAAACTCGGCCAAAGGCAAGAAGTCTTCCCAACTACAACAGAAGTCTATCACGCAACCCCGCAACATATCTTCGAGAACCTGAATTACCCTCTTTAACTGACCGTCAGTCTGCGGATGAAAGGATGTGCTGAAATTTAGACATGTACCCAAAGCATTATGCAAGGCCGACCAGAAATGAGAAGTGAACCTCGAATCTCGATCAGATATGATAGATAAAGGTAAACCATGCAATCTGACGATCTCTGAGATATAAAGCCTAGCCAGCTTCTCTGGAGAATAAGTAACTCGAACAGGAATAAAGTGGGCTGACTTGGTGAGACGGTTCACAATCACCCAGACAGAATCCTTTTTAGAAGGAGTCAATGGTAACCCGGTGAATAGTCCACCGTGATGCGCTCCCATTTCCACTCGGTACATTTGCTTCATACCCTCCCAACGATACCTTTGCTTTGGGTTCTGGTACATCTTGTCTCCACCGGGATGCATAGCATAAGGGCTGCTATGAGCTTCACTAAGTATGGCTCGCTTCAGGTCGGCATCATCGGGGACACAATAGCGACCCTTGAAGCACAGAACACCATCCTGATCGAAGGCATAAACAGATCTGGATCCCTGCTCAACTTGCTGTATGACTGGAAGTAAGGAACTGTCTGAGAGTTGTTTGGCCTTAATCTCATCGGCCAAAGTTGGTTTAACTTGCAATTCTGCTAGCAAACTGCCATCACTATAAATGCTCATCTTGGCAAACAGGGATCTCAGGTCGGATATGGCCTTACGACTCAAGGCATCGACAACAACATTGGCTTTTCCTAGGTGGTACTCAATCTCACAATCATAGTCTTTTAGAAGCTCAACCCAACGACGTTGCCTCATATTTAAATCCCTCTGAGTGAGGATGTCCTTCAAGCTCTTGGGATCAGTAAAGATATAACACTTCTCTCTGTAGAGGTAGTGCCTCCAGATCTTCAAAGCAAAGACCACCGCAGCTAACTCGAGGTCATGGGTCGGATAGTTACACTCATGTGGTCGTAATTGACGTGATGCATACGCGATAACCTTCCCATACTGCATCAGTACACAACCAAGCCCGGAGTGTGAAGCATCATTATACACTGAGAAAGTCCTTCCCAAACTCGGGTTGTGTAAGAATCGGGGCTTGAGTCAAAGCTGCCTTCAGATTCTCAAAACTAGCTTACTAGGCATCATACCAAACAAAAGGAACATTCTTCCTCAATAACTTTGTCAAAGGGGTGGCAATGATGGAGAAACCCTCGACAAAGCATCGGTAGTATCTAGCCAAACCCAAAAAGCTACGGATCTCAGAGACATTCTTAGGTTGCTTCCAATTGGTGATGGCCTCGATCTTACTTGGATCAACCTGAATGCCTCGAGCAGATACAACATGTCCCAGAAACGTCACTTCCCTCAGCCAAAATTCACACTTGCTCAGCTTAGCATACAAACGATGCTCTCTCAAGGTTTGTAGAACAATCCTCAAATGCTCAACATGCTCTGTCTCTGTCCAAGAATAGACCAGGATATCGTCAATGAAAACCACAACAAACTGGTCTATAAAGGGTCGGAACACACGATTCATCGTGTCCATAAAAGCAGCTGGTGCATTAGCTTATCCAAAAGTATCTGAAAGGGGAAAGTTTGGGGTGTGAGCTAGGAAGCTCAGTATGTTCCAATAAGTGCATATAAAACATGTGTTCATAAACTCATACACAATTCAGATATATGATTCATCAATTCAGTTCAAAGTATCAAGACAATCAAAGTTTCATTGAAACCTAGCTACCCTCCAACCGAACTCCAAAATGCAATCCCCCTGAACTGCATACAAAAGGTCTTACCCTAGGCCTGAGGCGTAGGAGCCTACCTAAGGGAATGCCCTAGGTCTAGAAAGACTTACCCTAAGCCTGTGGGCGTAGGAGCTTAACATAAGGATTTACCAGCTGGATCAGGGCTGTACATGCAGACACTTCAAAACATATCCCCAGAGTATACCCCCAAGCAATACAATTTTATTCGATATACATAAGCATCAGAATTCAGATGGCAGACATATGTTTAATTACATCAGCCAGAATCAGATATTTCAATTCTAGATCAAACATGAGGCATACTATCAGATATAACACGACTATGTTCTCAAACAACAACCATGCTTTCAACAGAATAGTCATGCTTTCATCAGAAACATAATCATGCTTTCATCAAAACTTAACCCATAGTTCATACATGTTCATATTCATGTTCAAATAAGTGCATTCAAGAGTTCAAGCAAACAGAAATGTAGCACACATGGAACACACCTCAATGAGCTAGTTAGGAGGGTCTAACCGACACTGGTCTCGCCACGCTTTGCCACTGAGCTAGATCCTAGATCACAAGTTTACAACAGAATAAGTTACTACATGGATTAATTTCTAACTTAGATTTCATTCACAAAGTGCATAAGGTCGTACTAGTAACCACGAGAGTGCGAGGGAGAGCGGGTCGGGAGGAACTAGGCTCAGCAGACGATCGGTCAGGGGAGTCTCGAGTACCTTCAGACAACAAGGATTTACATCAGCCCGTTATTCAATATAATCACTTGTTACAATATAAAAGATCTAATGCATGTTCAAGACTAAGGTCAGATTTGGAGGTCTTTAGATTAGAAATTCGCGAAACGGGCTTCAAAAACGGACTCAGGACGTCGAGAAACATAAAACATAAGTTTTCGAAAAAAAAAATTGACTTTTTGGTCAACGGTCAAAGTCAACGTTGACGTCAACACGTCAAAGGTCAACGGGGTCAGAGTCAATGATGACGTCAGCAATCAACCGGTAAAGGTCAACTAAGTTGACTCGGATTGACTCGGCTGACTTAGATTGACCGGTTCAGTTCGGGTTGACCGGGTCGGGTTCAGATTCGGGCTAGGTTGGATCGACTAGTTTGGGCTCGAACCGAAATGGGTTAGGCCTGAAAGGCCGGTTCAGGTTTTGGGCCTCACTAGGCCGGTCCACTAACAAAAGTTAGGACCTTGCCGGCCGACCACCGGAAAAGCCGTCAGAGGTCCCAAAACGCCTGATTTTTGCCAGAAATAGAAGGGAGACCAACCCCTTGTCGGAAACCCACAAAACATATGGGAAACATGACCGGGAAAGCATCGAATTTACCCAACGCGAACTCGAGACGGTCAAAAAGAACAGCCGACGACGTACGGATGGAGGGTTTGAGGGGTTTTGCTCGCTGGGACTTGGGGAACTCGGATCTGGTGGCCGTCCCTCGAACGGACGACGAGGGTGGCCGAAAAACAAGGACCAGAGGCGGTTCGGGGAGGGTTTTGTTTCAACGAACCTCCAAGCAACGACTTGCATCTAACGGTAGTGTTTCCCCGCGAGTGACTGGTGGCTGGGGTTCAGGGCAGGGCTACGCAGACGCCGGTGACGGCGGTGTCACGCACGGTGCGACGGTGAGAGAATTGAACGGTGACCGAATTTGGGGAAGATGATAGATTTGGGGGGAAGATTCGAGAACAGATGAGGGTTTTGGGAAATTAATTCGGTAGGTGAAAAGCTTATCAAATTATTAAATCCCCTTGGTAACACAACCTATTCTAGTTTATCATTAACTCGGTGCAGGCTAAGACTAACAAAAGTCTTAGCTCAGCTGGCTAAGGTGCTTTCCTAGCACGCCAAGGGACACGGGTTTGAGTCCTTAAGGCTCCATTCACACACATTTTTTTAACATTCAAGGTGTTATAACTGTACCTGTCTGCCATCAACTACATCAACCGTCTTCATCTTTTCCTTTCACGCCAGCTTCCATCGAACATAAATAATATAAATTTTTAGACTTGTTTTTTCAATATTTATTTTTATCTTTTTCAATCTTTTCAGTTTTTTTTCTTATCATTTATCATTTTTTTACTTCATTCATCTATTTTCTTCAATTTTATTCTTCAATTTAAAAAAAATCAAAAAATATCCAACATATTATTTTTAAATCCCAATAACAGTCTTTAACAATTCTTATCAAATTTAGAGCATAAGATAACTTCCAAACAACTTGTTTGAGGATCCACATCCACGGAGAACACTCATATCAATTTTACTAGTATATTTCATGTTATTTTTTTCATTTTGTTCCAGATATTATATAAGTATCCTTTTTCATTTTTTTTTGTTTTAGTTATTTTATAATTATTTTTCTTGAAAAAAATAGTTTTTCTGTTGTGCAACAAGGATGAGATTTTTTTTTTTGTTTGAAGAATTTTTTTTCCGTGTTATTTCTCCTCAGCTTGGTTGGTGAAAAAAAAACTAGGATTGATAAAACAGTGTACAAAAGTTGTAAATTTTTGAGACAAATCGAATCAAGATATATTTATATCTCAGTTAAGACAGGCCGGAGACGAATAAAAATATAGGGTAAATTATAACGGAGGTCACTCAATTACGTGTGATGTTACATTTGGGTCATTCAATTATGGATAAGGTTACATTTGGGTCACCCAATTATTAAAGGTTACATTTGGGTCACTCAGTTATGGGTAAGGTTGCATTTAGGACACTCTTCATATTTAAAAAAGTATATTAATTTAGTCATTTTTTCTTCCAAATCACTTGTATACCCTCGTTAACATTAGAGTACTTCATTTGAAATCATTAATTAATCTAATACACAAATTGATATATTTTTTTTAAATATGAAGGGTGACCCAAATGTAACCTTACCGATAATTGAGTGATCCAAATGTAACCTTTAATAATTGGGTGACCCAAATGTAACATTACCCATAATTAAGTGACCCAAATGTAACTTTTAATAATTGAGTGACCTAAATGTAACTTTAACCATAATTAAATAATCTCCGTTGTAGTTTACCCAAAAATATAATACTTTTCAAAGCATGACAAATTCAGATGGAAACTAAAATACTTCATATCGAGACTAGGCAGCCAAAATTTCGACCTACTCCGCCTCATTTCCACAGTTGGTTAAGATTATTATCCTATACACTGCAGTAAAAAATAAAATTTCCACAAGCGAAGTTATTTAAGAGTTTAAAGTTTTAATTTATGATATAGAACTTAAGGGTTTAGGTGGTAGGATTTAAAATTTAAGAGCTATGGTTAAAATTTAAGGTTAAATTTTCAGGATTTTAAGGTTAAAATTTTAAATTTTAAAACTTTTTTACACTAGTGCTGTATCAAATATTAACCCAAAGTAAAAAGAAATAGAAAAAGATGGTAAGAATAAGAATTCAGTGAGACCTTATACAATAGTCATTGAATGGGTCATATACAACCCCAGGAACACTAAGGTCTTAGCCTATAAGAAAATATCAGCAAGCAAAATAAGGCCTTAACCTATCATAAAAGGTGAGCAAGCAAAGTGAGGAACCATCAAAGCAATCACCACTATAACATGACCAAAGGCATGTCTTAATCCTAATTCCTAATATTCTTTAATGTCTTACAATATTGTATTTGGTACTAACTATATCTCGAGAGTTCGGGACTGGAAGATCCTTTTCCTCAGCAGCAAGTCATCGATGCAGGTAAAGTAGACATCCCGATGCCGAAAATCAACACATGGGGAACCAGAAGGAAGCTATGCCCTAGGCATCAGTAATTACTCACAATCCCTCGCAATGCAGAATAGGTTCCAACAATAGCACAGACGGCAGCGATTGAAGCGATTGTTGTGCTCAAAACAATCTGTTTATATGGTTAAAAAAATGTTTAATGAGAGACTAATAAGCAAGTATATACATATATGTGCATATAAAGTTCAGCAAGAAAGGAGATGAAGCAACACAAGAAGATCACCTAGCACTTTACAGCTCGAGTTCAATGTAATTTCTCAACAAGGGTAAGGCACCAAAAACATAAAACAACACTATATGCAAGAAACTTGATTTACTATTTTTAACAAAAGAAAAAGAAAAAATAGAATAAATGTATGCAACAAGTGATTCTTCTTACATGTATCCTTGAAGCTTTTCTCCCGGCGATCTTAATGAAACATAGTGATGGCATTATTATAGCCTGAAATATAAAAAAAAAAGGTTATCCTTGCAGAAGATAAACACATTTTCTTCTTCACTACCTTCAACGAAACCTCCATAGAAGATTTTTTCCATTCTAATAAACGAATAAACAGAATACGGTACTTACCACCATGAAGCTTAGAAGGGAACCAATTAAAGCCATCAGGAGACCTGTGGTCAAGACAATGTCACATATAAATCACTTAAGTCTTATACTAAATTCAATGATACGGATGATAATAAATCACTAAGAACTAAGCTTTCACAAGTCCTTGTACAATCATACTACTTCCAAAAATTGTCGGTGAAAATTGTGATCATGTTATTGCTGATATTGAAGAGGAACTTATTTCTTACTCCTACCGAGTTATACTTAATCGAATCCCACTCATTAGGTTTCCCATAGAGGTGCTACTTGTCAAGGAGCTTTTAAT
The DNA here is from genome assembly GCA_030270665.1 of Hibiscus trionum. NCBI lineage: Eukaryota > Viridiplantae > Streptophyta > Magnoliopsida > Malvales > Malvaceae > Hibiscus > Hibiscus trionum. The sequence goes on from BSYR01000016.1 coordinate 8,756,586, forward strand.
GGATAGTTATTCTTTTGATAATGTGCATTCTGGTTCTGTAGATTGCTATCTTGCAAGCATAACTTGGCACAGATTTAAAAGAAAAGACACAACCTTGGATTATTTACTAGCTCATATGATTTTATTGCATCATGAAGTATGAGACATAACTAAATCGAGACCATTCATAGAAAACAAAGTCCAAAACTTACCGAAGAAAGGCATGATAAATGCAACGACAACGGTAGAAAAGACTAATGTTGCTCTCAGAAGAAAGAAACACCACAAGCTATCCACAATACGATCTGGCAGCAGCTCCTCAATACTCCTCGCCAAGGGGATCAACAATAATGCATATTTGTTCATTGTCAAGGAAGAAAATTGGTATATTGGAAGGAAATTAAAAACATATAAGCATTCATTTAATTTTTCGTAATTCTACTATATAGAGTAAAAAGGATATTTTGTGAGTGGGTTAATAACCTGCAACACAAGAACAAAAGTAACTTAGAAACAACAACAAACATCCCTCTCTCTCTGAAAATACCTTTAAAACAAAGAGCCTCATACTTACCGTCGTCCACAATGCAATCTTCGAAACAAAAGCATTTGGTGGCATATTCAAAGTTATTTGAGACAAAGTGTTTTGACCAAACTCAAGATAACCCATGACTGCAACACTCCCATACAATAATATACACAGAAAAAAACTGCAGAAAAAATATGAAGTAGAGATCAGAAAAAAATGAGCGCAACAAACATCCTTCGAAGCCACAACAAAATTTCCTTACCATATTTGCATTGCTTTCTTAAATTGTGATTTATCAGCCATTGATTGATAGATGTTAGGAAACACAGAGTGTCCTGAATGACAAAATCCATACACACCAATTACAACAGGAAGGCCACTCAAATTCACAGCTTTACCAGTATGATGGAAGCCAACACCACCGAGTGCACCAAGGTATAGTAGACAAAGACCTATTACCAATGTTGCAACAACCCCACCAGCTGCAAAATAAGTAAAGGGAAATCTGATGTGAGTTCATAATCTATCTTTAAAATTTTAGATACTTAGCTACATTGAGCATCTTCGCAATACCTGAAAGATATGATATCAAACGGATATCTTTTAACCAGACAGTGGGTAGAACAACGAAGGCAGTTAAAATTCCAAAGAGATGCATTGAATCCAACTTTAGAAAAGACCAATCCAAAGAAACTCCAGGAAATAGCCTTGTGAGATTGTCGCCTTCCATGATAATAAATTCCACACAATATGACTGTACAGGTGAAATGAAAATTTGTTAATCAGATAGAGAAGTTGCAGCATACAATTCATTCAATAAGTAAATGAGAAGCAGGAGCTTACATATAATTCTGTATAGAGAACAATCTGCATAAAACCAACAAACAATGCATATTATTAGAGAATAAACAATGTTTTTCGAATACAAACCTTCAGGTATCAGTATCTAACTATTATCAGCAATGGCATTCTAGCATAACAAAATATTCATATACTTAAAAGGCAAGAATATAAGGATAACTCACAGAAATTAAAAGGCGTCCAAATCGTCCAAAGGCAGCTTCACCCATATCAGGGTAAGATGTAATTCCTTCTCTGCTTTCAAAGCAGTATTTCATGAGTATGGCTGTATAACAACATACAACTGCAAAAAAGACTAGAACCAACAAGCTTGCCCATCCTCCTTCTGCTATTGTATTAGGTGTGGATAGAAGCCCAACTCCAACCATTACATTTATGGCTATCACAAAAGAAGAATAGTCAAGTTCAAAAATTTTGAAACCATAGGGAACATCCAGATTACAATTGTCAATATCTTAAATCTCAACTATCATAATCATAACAATGTAGCTTACAATTAAAGACAGTCTGGGTGACACTACATCCATAAGAAATGGGAAACTCTCCAGTAAGTTGCTTCGGAAATGATGGCCTCTGTAACCACCCTGACTGTGCTCTTGAGATGCTATCTGAAATTTCCTTGGAATAACTCTTTCGACTCTCGGGCAGAAGAGGAAGCTTTCCATCCAGCTCCAAATTACTTTTCTGACTGCTAAAACTAAAATGTCTCAAATTTTGAATTCCCCCAATGATTCCAAAGCTCGGTGAAGCTGTGATTGTATAAGGATCCATTGTCTCTCTGTAACAAATAGACAAACACAAAGAAGTACCCCAGAAAAAGAGAGAGTTAAAACTACATGTGCTAACTTCAACAACAAGAAGCCCAATTCTTATATCAGATATATGAAAGTTCTAACTTCTGTATATTCTAGCATAACCATTATACCATAAATTCCCCTTCTTTCTTTCAAAACTATCTACCAAGTAAAGTGGTTTTCTAACTCGCGTTAACCAATACAGACAGGGATGGACCTAGAGGGGCTAAAAATTAAAACTTTAAAATATATTTAGAAATCTCTTATATATTTTTTCGCTCTCTTAACATAAAATCATGAGTTCGTCCACGAAAAAGAAAGTGCATGAGAAAGAGAAGGAAAGGGCATTACTTGAAACTCTTAGGCCATTGCTGTGAAGTGAAAGTGGTGGAAGGACTTCGGCGGTCTCCGTCACCATCGTCATCACTATCGTAGTTGCTGCCGCTGTTGCTGCCGTCTCCTTCCTTGCTGCCCTCGGCCTCAAGGTCATCCTCGTTATCATCACTGTCCAGGAAGAAGTCTTCAACATGCCTCTCCTTAACCTCGTCCGCCATAACCGGTAATACAAATATCCGCAGCGAAGAAGAATATGTGGGTTTGTTGATTTGATCGTATTTAAGAAGTAAAGGTGGCGGAGTTGAGGAGGAATGGATGGGTGTAGATATGGGAAGTATAAGTGCAGACAAATAAGGATAGGTGAAGGAAGAAGGTTTTCTCGTACAATCCAGAACACATGAGAATTATATATTTATTTTTTATTATTATTATTATCAAACACACCATTAGATTTTTTAAAAAATATTCTTAATTATTTTTTTGATTTTTTAATCAGGATTGTATCGGTTTTTTTATTTTTAATATAAATAAAATATAGATAAAATGATTCAAATTTGACTATTCTAAAGAGAATATAATCTTTTTACAAATAAAACTCACATACACCATTAGATTTAGATTAACTAGTTTTCTCTTATTATTTAATAATTTATATTTACATAATTATTTTTATGAATAATAGTCTGTTATGTAGATGTTCAATATGATTAAAATTTTATGTACCAGACAAGATTTTAATATATTTTATTATTATGATTTTAATATTCATTAGAATTAAGATTTTATATGATATTTACTTCTTATTTCTATAAATATAAAGTTTGTAAAAAATATTGTACATATTCTACATTGAGAATACAATACAGAACTCTTTTTTATCTTTCATACATTTTTTTCTTCTACTTTATTCATAACACATTATCAGTACAATCTCGTTTAATTATTGTAGTTCTTGATGGTGATTTTAGAAAAAATGAGTTTGATATTGATATGTGTTTGGTTTTGCGGTGGTAGAATTGATTTTGGATCATCGTAATTTTATAGAATTAATTTTGTGTATAATTAAATTTAACGTTGTTTATGTTTGAAATTTTTTTAAAAAAAAATCATTATTGTGTAAAAATATAGTATAACAATCTCTCTATGTTTTTTAATTCTTTTCCTTTTTCCCTCTTTTCACGAAATTAAATTTAGACAGTCCATTTAATGCTCTCCAGCCCTTGATGGGTAAATTACCATCACTGTCTTTGCACCTTTAAAAAATCTCGCTTTAGACACTAAAATTTGGCCTTTTACAAGATAGCCACTAAATTCACTACATTGAGCTTTTAACTTCTGTTTTCATTCAATTAGTCCTCAATTAAATAAATAAAAACACAAATTGAACATCTGAAAACCCGGATTCACGATCCAAACTTTTGACCCGCTATTTTAGTCGTTACATGCCGCGCCACAAAGGACTTAAAATTTAGATTAAAAAATTTAAAAAATAGGTTAAAATATAATTATTTAGTTTTAAATATTACGTGTCATTATTGGGATTTAGGCTTAAAATACAAATATATTAAACTTTTGGTTAATTTGTTTAATTCACTTAATTAATCGATTTCAAATTAAATTAACTGATAATCAAATTTTGAAAAGAAAAAAATTTATCCATTAATTGATCGAACACTTACTTAACCGACTGATTAACTAAAATAAATTTTAGTTCGATCAATTAATTAGGTTAACTGATTGTTTGAACACCCTACTAATTTATCATGAATTATTGCATTTTGTTTGGGATATGGAGCACCTTGCCATATGTACAAACAATCAAAAGCAAGGTTTTCTAAGAATCATTCATTGGTCTAGTGGTAATAATGCTCATTTTGTACAATTTTATATGAATTCGAATATCGATATTTACTTTGGGAAAGTAATATGTTTCTATTTAATCCAAAAAAAAAAGTTTTCTTAATAACTTATTAAATACATTTGATATAATAATATATTTAATCAAGATGTCAAAATTTTGAGGAAAAAAAATCTCTTTTACATGTATTTTATCCCAAATTTTGAGAATTGACATTATTTTAAAAAAAATTAACATCGATTTAAAAAATAATTAAAATCTTTTAAGAAAATTGACACCAACCAATTAATTCCACCCGTTTTTAATAAAATGTGAGTTAACATTTAAAATTTTGACACCACAATTTTCTAATTTCGTCTCTGCCCATATCTTCAAACATTTTTTGCACAATTTATCATGTTTATAAAAACAAGCAGCACTTACTAACTGATAACAAAAACAAAGAAAGGCCAGTTGAGGTTCCAACATTTTTTTTTTCATTTCTCTTTTTTTTTCACTTTCCATTACCCACACATGCTAAGATGAAATTTGAAAAAGGGAATTGTACTCATGAGGTGTTATAAGGAAAGAAACCAAAAATAAAATAAAATAAAATGAAGAGGTAAGACTTAAGAGTAGAGGGGCCTTGGAATATTCACCAACTCCACCTCTCTGTCACAGTCTGTCTTCCATGTTTATGCCCAACAGTTGACTTAAATAGAGGCAGTAATCCGACAGCTGGGATTGGAAATTGGATATCATCATTTCCCATACTTTTTTTAATTTGGATTTATTGGGATTTCATCAGAATCTTAATTATTTTTTGAATGATTATAATATACGGACCATATGACAGACATTAATGAGATATAAGAGGTTGGCAATGGCATCTTGCTATCCCATAAGGCAGCAAAACAGATGGTGGAGAATCATATATTATTTGAAAACCATCATGAAATAATGTAGATTTTTTAACCCCCCCAACTTCCCAGAATGCTACTTTAACCCCCCCAACTCATAAATGGAACAACATACGTTTTAAGCTATCAGATAATATATCAGTAACCTATAAGCAACAATCACAGTAAATCCAATAATTACTAAAGGGGTGAACCTGTGAAGTGGTCCCAGTAATAAAGGATATGTATTTCATTCAGGTGACCCGAGTTCGAGCACCATATGTGCACGGTGTATGTGCCTTATTAAAGGGCTAAGAAAACTGAACAATATTACCTTGTAATCAGTAATCATAGCATGGTTTGGTGTAAAATTCAGTTCACAGAAATGCAAACAAATATCTCCTTAAAAGGCCACCAAGATGTTGCTCATCTAAATGTAACATTCCGACAAGAATTAGGACAGAAGACCATATGTTTCAGCATATGCACCTGAAATCTATATGTTTGTTTGACCAGAAATGGTAAGTGTTCTACTCCACACTGCAGAAGTTATCACATTCAAAATGTCCACAAATGTTAAAGATATTGTGATATTTCAGAATATCCAGCTAATGTTCATATCACAGATCTTAAGTGTTGTTCTACTCCATTAGCAGAGCATGTAATTGCAAAAAATTATAAGCTTAGGAATTTATTGTCACTTACACTGAGATCGCGGTCCCTATCGGTAGCCATATGCGAACCGGAACACTGACAGTAACAACTTAGTTACAGGCATACAAGTCTGCAGAAGTGAAAATTGTGAAAGAAACTAGAACCAGATACACTCCCTAGCAGCTGAAGATGAAAGGTCGAATTCAATTTTACTCAACCCACCAAGATTCTACATGATGAAACTTGGATAAAAGGACTAATGGACATAAAGAAGAGAAGTGGAATGGTGAAAATCGAGTGTCGATAATTGCTCGAGTTTCGAATCAATCATCTCCGGATGGAAATAAAGTGAGAACCTTTCTTCCACCAATCCCATTGGCAGATTCCAAATCTTCCACATGAGTATTGGGAACTTGGTTATGCAGGGGTGCCCCTCCCATCCTATGCATTGGTTGCTGCGTCTGCCTACCTAAGAAGGGATGCTCGAATTGGCCATTTGCCGATGCCCCAAAATGCCCCAACTGCCTATGATACTGAGTCGGCAAATGCGGATGTCCTACTGCGGCTGCCACCATCTGCTGTTGCGGGTGATGCTGCAGCGCCGGCACTGGCACAAACGGCAAGAAATGCTCTGAATTACCCCTACCAGGATGGAGGAAGTGAGGTGGAACCGGTGAGCTTGCAAACAAGTGGTCAGTTGCTGGATCAGCCGTAGCACTCAATCCGGCACTGCCAGCTCCGCCGTTGGCACCGCCGCCGCCGGATAAGCCTTGCATTCTCTTCAAATAAAGGCGATATTTCTGCAAATGACTAGCGACGTTTTCTCTGGTCAAACCATCAACACTCATCAACTGCATTATGGTCTTGGGGACAGCGTTCTTGATCCCCAAATGAGCCACGGCGTCGACGAATCTCTTGTGAAGCTGTGGGGTCCACACGAGTCGAGGCCGCTTGAGCGTGCGTGCGGGCTCATCTCCGGCACCCCCGGACCCCAATTCCCCGGAATCTGCGGCGAATTCAGAAGAGGCGGGCATAGAAGGAGGCTGCACAACTGCAGAAGACGGAAGAGGAGGAGGAGGCTGATGGTGGTGATTTGGGTTGCGGATGTCGAAGGCGAGAGCAAGATCAGGCGTAATTAGGGTTTGGGAAAGTGGCATCAGCTCCTCCGGGGACGGCAGCTCCTCCTCCCATCTTGAGAACCAATTTGAGTCTTCTTCCCTCATTAATAATTAGAAACAAATCTGGAACAAGAAACAGCTCCAAGTTCTGTAAGAACAGAAACAAAAGATGTTTGGATTTTAGAAGTTATGGAAAGAGGAGATTCAGACTTAAGTTGAAACAAGAAATACTTACAACCCAAAAGCAGGAGAGAGTGGTTCGAGGTGGATCTTGTTTTCTTCTTCCTTTCCTTTCCTTTCCTCCTTTTTGTGCAGCTTTATTAATTAATGCCCCCTTTTCTCAAATTCTTTCCTTTTTATTGTTTTCCGGAAAACATAAATAAGTTGCTGCAATCATGTTGTAAAATATACCCCAAAAAAAAAATATGCATTGCATTTCGATATCACAAAATCTATTATTCTTATATTTATAAAAAAAATCTATTATCATTAGTGGGAATCTTGTATTCTAGACCGGTTCAATAATATTAACCCGAATCGGTAGCATAATATTATCAATAAATAAGATTTCGTAACATATGAATAATTTACGCAACTCTTCTATAAAATTTAAAATTTAAACTCTAAACCTTAAATCTTAAATCTTAAACTCAAAATTCTAACCATAAATCTTACATTCTACACTCTGCACACTAAACCCTTAATCCCTAATATAAAAGTATAAAACCATAAACTCTAAAATTAAAAATTTTGTGTAAACTAAAGTTATACAAACTTGTATATCAAAATATTTTCCTTTTAATATTAACCTAATGTCATAGATGACAAAACCGATGTCGAGACCAATGCGAACCAGGCTGTCCAATAAGCTCTTTTTATTGTCTTGGGTCTGTCACAACCCAACCGAGCTGGCCCATCCCTTAGAGCTAAAGAGCCTTGCACGACAAATATGGCAAGTAGATCACTTAGTCAATTATATTCTCTTTGATTTATTTTCATATTTGATGCAATAATCTATTTAAGGAATGATTGATATAATTCCCCTAGATTAGGGGATCTTGTAGATAGGACTCAATCTCAACCGTCGATGTAATTTATTATTGGCTATTAGATGTAGGGGGTTCAAGTATAAATAGAGGTTTTCCTCCGGCTCATTTTTTCACTTCAGTTTTGAGAAATACATAAAACAATTACTCAAACACTCTTGTTTTCTTTTATGATCATTTCTTTTTTTTCTTTTGTGTTAGGCTCGATATCTTTCAACTGAATTGCTTGTCAAGTGTGGAGAAGATTGGTTTTTGGGTGTTTTGGTGGAAGCAAAAGATAGACAAATAGACAAAGGATGAATGGGTCTACCACGTGCGACGAACACCGTTGAACACCGCTAATACTGAACACCGATGAACATCATTAATTTGATTAATAAAGATTAAAATTTTTAAGGGCTCAACATACAATTAATAATTATTTTATAAAAAATCAATTAAATTATTTTCTATATTTTGATTTTTAATAAGGGTAAACTACGTTTTTAGTATCTCACATATTTTTGTATTTTTATTTTGATACCTAAACTATTTTTTTTTTGAAAAAATGGTACCTAACGTTACACATTGTTTCTACTTTGGTACCACGACTGTTACAAATAAACGAAAACAGTGAAATAACAAAATAGGTAAAGCGCTACCGGATATGTTGATTTAAAATAATGTATCCGGTAGAAAACATGAAAAATATTAAAAAAATTGGTAACCGACAAACTTAAGTTATCGGTAGATATCGACACAAACATAACAAAATAGGTAAAATTACTTATTTTGTTGATAAGAGTATCAACATATTAGGTAGCGACTATTATGTTATTAAAGTTTTAAGCTGATGGGACCTTGGAAATCCCACGATAACAAAATTGGTAAAATTACTTATTTTGTTGATAAGAGTATCAACATATTCAGTAGCGCTTTACCTATTTTGTTATTAAAGTTTAGCTGATGGGGCCTTGGAAATCTGACGATAACAAAATCAGTAAAATTACTTATTTTGTTGATAAGAGTATCAACATATTCGGTAGCGTCTAATTTGTTATTAAAGTTTAAGCTGATGGGGCCTTGGAAATCCGACGATAACAAAATAGGTAAAATTACCTATTTTGTTCATAAGAGTATCAACATATCCAGTAAATTACTTATTTTAAGCTGATGGGGCCTTGGAAAGTTTCTATACTTTTTTAGTAAATTACTTATTTTGTTGATACTTTTGAGTAAATTACTTATTTTATTGATACTTTCGAAAGTATCTATACTTTTTTTAAAAAGTATCAATACTTTTTGTTGATACTTTTTTAAAAGTATCGATACTTTCGAGCCACATTGCAACTGGTTACATTGCTTTTTAAAAAAGTATCGATACTTTTAGAAAAGTATAGATACTTTCGAAAGTATCAACAAAATAAGTAAGTTACTCAAAAGTATCAACAAAATAGGTAATTTTACTGGATATGTTGATACTCTTATCAACAAAATAGGTAATTTTACCTATTTTATTATGTTTAACCGGTCACCTATTTAACCGGTCACGCTGTATATTAACCGCCTCACAGCAGAACTGCCTAATTCCCTTAGTTTAAGGACGAATCCGTACGTCTAAAATCTCAACAGCAGAACCGCAAAGGACTAGTCACATGTGTCCATACGTCTAAAATCTCAACAGAGATATCTACCTTCCTTACATGCTCACACACAAAAGGACGAATCCGTAGAAATTGTAACTTCACAAGTACACAACTATTAGTCTTCGGTCCTCTTGTTTTCAAAGTTGGCCCTTCAACAAACTCTGACTCTTCTAAACTGTTCTTAGAGCATCTCGAAACTTCAAAATGCAGTTCTAATCGCACACAAACAATCATGCTTGAACTTGTTCTGTAACATCGGTCCTGACGACTCAAAACATCCCACTACCAAACAATCTGAATTCAAAGCTCAATACTTCCTTCTCGGCTCGACTATATCGGAAGTAACTTCATCTCTCCTTCTCGCTGGAAGACAACTCAGACGCACACTGGCCCAATCACACAAATTGATTTCCACTCACGGACACTGAACGGCTGTCTTGTATGAAAACCATAGGCTGAATCCCAACGATCACCAACTAGCATTTCTGAATTTCAGATTACACAAACGAGACCCTTACCCTGATCTCGCCCCAAAAGAACTATGGTACTCATACCTACCTCTGACACCTCATCGGCACATTCAAACTTGCATGCTTGCTAACAATATACAGAAGTGCAGACTCAGAATCAATCAGAAGGGAACAAGCTCAAAACTGTACCAAGGGCTTACCTACTATATCATCGATAACACTCTGACTCCCACTCATAAGTCGTCACCTCTTTCACTACTAACACCAGAACCGATCACATCGTTCCTCATCAACAGGAACCAACCCACATACACACTAACTCAGTCAAACAAATTGTACCTAAAGTCCGGTACAACCACACCTCCCTAACCAAGATGATGGACTCCCTCAACATCATTCACATTTTCAGAACCCACATTTTCCACTTACCGATTCACAGTCCACGCCTTGGCCTCAAACTTACCAAAAAGTAATAAACTAACAACAACAACAACAACACATTAACATACAAACTGGGTTAGCAAAGGAAAAGGTCCAAGTGGCTCAAGTATGATTTCCTCACTTAAAATCTCTTTTTCCAATGTAATAGAAGCAATGAGACTCTACTCAACATGCTTTAAGCAACTCAACACACATACATGCTCAATCATGCATATTACAAGGCATACTTGCTAAACAAGCAAACATATGCGTACGATCAAACAACATACCTTCTCCATCAAACAATCACACATCACCGCATACACGGGTAACGAGCAACACGCTTTTAAACAAACAATCAACATACTTGTCACACAAGCAATCATACTTACAAAGCAAGCAATCATTCATTACAGCATACTCGAATAACAAGCAACATGCTTACATGACAAGCAAACACCGTGCATCTCAATCATAAAACACAACTTATCTCACTTACCTGCCCAAGGTTTCGGAAACCTTAAGCTCTGATACCAACAAATGTAACCCCCGTAGCCCGGCCTAGACGGCTGACCCGAACTACGAAGATTACACGGGGAAAACCAAAGTCAACCCGAAAGTCAACCTTGATTAACGACCCTTTTTTTTCTTTTTAAACTTGTCTAGATGCACATTAAACCTAGGCATACTCTTGAGATAAGCATACTCAAAAATCACAGCAATCGGAAAACAATAAGGGACTCAATTGAACAAAATACGAATTTAGGGACCAATTTGTAAATTCTGGAAATTAAGAGGACTTTACCAAATTTTAAGTTACCATTATGAAATTAGTCATGTTTCATGCCTCTCTGCCAAATTTCAACTCAAACGGACATCTCAAACTCAAGCAATTGCACATACGAGAATCAGGACTAAAACGTAAAGCTTGCAAACCTCAAATTTTATGCCCAATCGAAACCTTTGACCATAGTTTCGAAACCTTGCCCAAAGGTTTCGAAACTTTGGCTTCCAGTAGCCCTTGGAATCCAAAAATTTGCAAAGGTTTCGAAACTTTACCCCTAGTTTCGAAACCTAGATGCAGGGGAGCATATTTTGCTTCATTCTAATGACTTTCAATGATATAAACACATTAGAATCATACATATTCATACATATGAGTTTAAAAGAGGCAAAGGCACTCAACACCAGCCACCCAAGCCTAGATGCATACGTCCTAGATTAAACGTACTCCAATATACTCAAGGCATGAATATGAACCCTCATACATACCTACATAGTACACAACATGAGCATACCTCAATCAACCGAGGAAAATCATGCATTCGATCAAAAGAAGGCAAACATGCACATAAGGTCTCATGCTTCAACATCCAAACACTTAGGCATTCTCATAAGGCATATGATCAACACACATGATAAGCAATTTAAACATCTACTAGACATACATCACTCAAGCATTCATCAAGGCATGCATCATAAGTGATATTTACAAATCGAACAGGCATCTAAGTGCCAAACCAAATCAACACACATCAAAGCATCAAGAACAACAACACTTATCCCATTGCTTTACTATTACAATCTTTCAATTTATAAATCATACATTGAGCTCACCAAAGCAACACTTGAAGACCCTTCCTTTCCCTTGCCACCCACCAGCTATTTATCTGCATTGTCGAACAAAAGAGAGCGTAAGCATAAAAGCTTAGTGATGGTAAGCTCATAAAACAAACCTTCGACAATACAGGGTCCAAACTCGAGCAACTATCATGATATAATACATGATTTTACTTTCGATCCACATGAGCCATAAATATAAATGATGCATGAACATATTACCAAATTCATGTCATGCTCAACAACTTATAAATTCATCATACAATGATACATAACTCAATGTATTAACCACATCATATATCGCTTCACATTTGAAAACACATTTCATATCACATTGATACACATATCAATTCATAACACTTCCGTGCTTAGCACGTACTCACCATGACTCACCGTCATGCAAAAACCACATTTCTATGCCTAGCATGTACTCACCATGACTCACCGTCATGCACAAACCACATTTCCATGCCTAGCATGTACTCACCATGACTCACCGTCATGCACAAACCACATTTCCATGCCTAGCATGTACTCACCATGACTCACCGTCATGCACAAACCACATTTCCATGCCTAGCATGTACTCACCATGACTCACCGTCATGCACAAACCACATTTCCATGCCTAGCATGTACTCACCATGACTCACTGTCATGCACAAACCACATTTCCATGCCTAGCATGTACTCACCATGACTCACCGTCATGCACAAACCACATTTCCATGCCTAGCATGTACTCACCATGACTCACCGTCATGCACAAACCACATTTCCATGCCTAGCATGTACTCACCATGACTCACCGTCATGCACAAACCACATTTCCATGCCTAGCATGTACTCACCATGACTCACCGTCATGCACAACCCACATGCACATTATTAGCAACCATAACATATCTATCATCAACATGCATATAACAATGCATCAAACATGCCTCATCATACATGTATACAACATATACATAATCAACACCATCACAATTTAATACGAGGCATATACAACCATTAAAAAGTGCAACCCAAGTCTTTAATCAAAGCTTGGGATTAGGCTACCACTCTAATCCCAACTCTAGGTGGGTTTACCAAGCCCATCCTGGGTTCACATGCTTGAACCAAATACTCAAACCATTTTAAAAATATTTAACCACTCACCGACTACTCCATTAGCACAAGCCTACAAGCCTACCAAGCATCCAAGTTTCCGGATTCGAGCTCGAAGCTTTCCCATAGATTTCCCTTGCTTCTAACCATTCAAAAACAATATATTAACCTCAAAATCAGCCACAATCCCAAAGTTTAACATCAACACACTAATCCATTACAATTCTCACAATTCAAAACCAAGTTCATTCTTCAATTTCTCATTTTCGTACTTCCACAATAACCCGTCAAAATCAGAATTGTAGTCATCCAAAGCACTCTTAAACATGTTCAAAACACTGCCCAACTATAGTATAACCATCAACCCCCAATTTCCAACATTAAACACACAATTTAAGCCATAAACAATCCCCAAAATCATCAAATCCGAGCAGCCATGAAAAACAGTCCAAAACTTGTGATTTCAACATATTTAACACATTCAAACACTTCCAAAACAACCCCCAACTATTACTCTAACATCAACCATCAAATTCCAACATAAATCATACCCAAAACTCATCTAAAAACCTTCCTAAAAATCCACCAAAACCCAATTTCGGAAATTTTATCAAACACCTCAAAAATTACTCATTTTAACATATTATGTGTATTTTAACATGATTAAACAAAGCCCCAACTCAATTTATCAAAACAAGATGAAAAACCCCTTAAAAACCCAAACTTTGATATGAACCCTAATTTTCAAAACTCCATAACTTTGAAATCTAAGACTATAGATAGATAGAGGATGAAGAGGAGAGTTCAAATATGTAATTACCTTCAAAAACGCCCTTGAATTGAGGAAGAAATCAAAGGAAATAGTAAAGAGGGTTTGAGAGAATTTTGGAGATGGTTATACGGTGAAGAAGAAGAAAATGAGAAAGATGATAACTTATAAAGTTGTCATTATTTTTATTTTGGTTTAATTACCAAAATGATCCCTCCCTTTCTTTCTAAACTCAATTTGCTCACACTAAGGTCAATTTGGTCACATTTCAAATATTTATTTTTGAAACCCGAACCGTAAAGGATTATTTTAATTATAAACTCGAGCCCAAATAATATTAAAATATTATTTTCACCCGACCCCTAAACCCGGGTGTTACAACTCTCCCCCACTTAAAGAAATTTCGTCCCCGAAATTTATCGAACATGAAGAGCCACTGAAACATGCTACTCTACACTTTCCTTCTCACCACAACATTTTAACCAACTCGAATGACTGACCACACAACATTTGCTATCTGACACTAAGAACTCAACTGATTCTTCAAGGCATGTCAATTTCAAACTCAACTCAATCTCGTCAACAAACATAGCACGGAACAGATCTGACTCACACTCCCGAATCATAGATACACAAATCACATCACCAACTCTGGTGGTAATCGCAACAATTAAACAACTATACTAGCCCGATTCACAATCTCATACAACACTGTTTGAACACTTGACTCATAACTTTCTCTAACTGACCCTCTGTCTTCAACAGGTAACCAAACATTATACAAACGTCTTCAAAAATAATCTGGTTGAAATCTCGAATCTCTATTACTCACTTCCATTACGAACCTTCCACGGATGTAACAAACTAGAAGAAAACTGAAGCTCGGTTTTGACACTCTGGCAATTTATGCACTTACTCTCATACTGAACCGCATTATTCATCCACTCATTCCGGAAGTACTCATCTTCAACCCCCAATACGTCTTCATACTACTCAGATGCAATACAAATGAACAACCGTGTGCTTCGACCAAAACAATACGTCTCAGAACACTATGCCAATTAGTACAACAATTCTGTCTCTAACAATACAAACTCTATTATCTCTGAACTGTATTCTGAAGGTCTTCTTTTGCCTACTTGGGATTTACCCTAATACACTCGGGTGATCTGCATGTTCTAGGAGAACATCTTCATTGACTCGAAGTTCATGTTGCGCAACTTGGTGTACAATTAATTCTCTAATAGAATCTACCACACTAACTTCAAAACTTGCCATGATCTTCCTCGGTACTTGAATATACTCACGTGACATCTAGAAGAGCTACTACAACTGATCATGAAACTCAGAAAATTATCCTGCTCAACATCTCTATGAAGGTAACTAATACACTAGTCAAACAAAACGGCATAACTCGGAACTCAAAGCGATCATATCTTGCCTCGAAAGCTGCCTTCGATACTTCAACTTCTCTCACTTTCAACTGGTAATAATCGAATCCAAATTAATCTTCAATTTGACTGGAGCACACACTAACTGATCAACAAATCACTGACACTTGTTTTGATTGTATGTAATCTGATCACATTTTTGTATGGTCTTCTCTCTTCTTCACAAATTGCACTGTAGAACTCTGAGATGATGCACTAGGCCTAATGAATCTAAGGTCTAACAAGTCTCGAAGCTAATTCTTCAACATTCTCAATTCTGTCGGAAACCATAAGATACAGAGCAAACTAAAACACGAGCAAACTCGGAGACGACACCAATAATAAACTCTTCTTCTCTGTTAGGAGACACTGAGCGTTTCTTCTAAACACTTCTAGGAAAAGAAAACACAAACTATTCTAACATTCTGCTGTCTAATCTTCATTCAAAAATCAAATCCATCACAATTGCCAAACAAGTCTGCCAACTAAACTCAATCAATCTTCGACCTCCACAGCTGGATCAACATTCGACAAGAAGTTCACCTCCTCACCTACTACTACAGTCACACAGAAATCTGCAACTTCAAGGCAACTCTCTCTTTATCTCAACTCATACACTAACTCTGTGCTCTTCAAGCCAAACCTTGTCAAAAGGTACATCAAAAACGCAGGAAGACGATCACTTCACATCTACTGCATACACATAACCCTGAACCATCAACAAATATCTTCTGCACATTTTCTGACCACCACTATCTCACCGCAAAGGACTAGTCACATGTGTCCATACGTCTAAAATCTCAACAGAGATATCTACCTTCCTTACATGCTCACACACAAAAGGACGAATCCGTAGAAATTGTAACTTCACAAGTACACAACTGTTAGTCTTCGGTCCTTTTGTTTTCAAAGTTGGCCCTTCAACAAACTCTGACTCTTCTAAACTGTTCTTAGAGCATCTCGAAACTTCAAAATGCAGTTCTAATCGCACACAAACAATCATGCTTGAACTTGTTCTGTAACATCAGTCCTGACGACTCAAAACATCCCACTACCAAACAATCTGAATTCAAAGCTCAATACTTCCTTCTCGGCTCGACTATATCGGAAGTAACTTCATCTCTCCTTCTCGCTGGAAGACAACTCAGACGCACACTGGCCCAATCACACAAATTGATTTCCACTCACGGACACTGAACGGCTGTCTTGTATGAAAACCATAGGCTGAATCCCAACGATCACCAACTAGCATTTCTGAATTTCAGATTACACAAACGAGACCCTTACCCTGATCTCGCCCCAAAAGAACTATGGTACTCATACCTACCTCTGACACCTCATCGGCACATTCAAACTTGCATGCTTGCTAACAATATACAGAAGTGCAGACTCAGAATCAATCAGAAGGGAACAAGCTCAAAACTGTACCAAGGGCTTACCTACTATATCATCGATAACACTCTGACTCCCACTCATAAGTCGTCACCTCTTTCACTACTAACACCAGAACCGATCACATCGTTCCTCATCAACAGGAACCAACCCACATACACACTAACTCAGTCAAACAAATTGTACCTAAAGTCCGGTACAACCACACCTCCCTAACCAAGATGATGGACTCCCTCAACATCATTCACATTTTCAGAACCCACATTTTCCACTTACCGATTCACAGTCCACGCCTTGGCCTCAAACTTACCAAAAAGTAATAAACTAACAACAACAACAACAACACATTAACATACAAACTGGGTTAGCAAAGGAAAAGGTCCAAGTGGCTCAAGTATGATTTCCTCACTTAAAATCTCTTTTTCCAATGTAATAGAAGCAATGAGACTCTACTCAACATGCTTTAAGCAACTCAACACACATACATGCTCAATCATGCATATTACAAGGCATACTTGCTAAACAAGCAAACATATGCGTACGATCAAACAACATACCTTCTCCATCAAACAATCACACATCACCGCATACACGGGTAACGAGCAACACGCTTTTAAACAAACAATCAACATACTTGTCACACAAGCAATCATACTTACAAAGCAAGCAATCATTCATTACAGCATACTCGAATAACAAGCAACATGCTTACATGACAAGCAAACACCGTGCATCTCAATCATAAAACACAACTTATCTCACTTACCTGCCCAAGGTTTCGGAAACCTTAAGCTCTGATACCAACAAATGTAACCCCCGTAGCCCGGCCTAGACGGCTGACCCGAACTACGAAGATTACACGGGGAAAACCAAAGTCAACCCGAAAGTCAACCTTGATTAACGACCCTTTTTTTTCTTTTTAAACTTGTCTAGATGCACATTAAACCTAGGCATACTCTTGAGATAAGCATACTCAAAAATCACAGCAATCGGAAAACAATAAGGGACTCAATTGAACAAAATACGAATTTAGGGACCAATTTGTAAATTCTGGAAATTAAGAGGACTTTACCAAATTTTAAGTTACCATTATGAAATTAGTCATGTTTCATGCCTCTCTGCCAAATTTCAACTCAAACAGACATCTCAAACTCAAGCAATTGCACATACGAGAATCAGGACTAAAACGTAAAGCTTGCAAACCTCAAATTTTATGCCCAATCGAAACCTTTGACCATAGTTTCGAAACCTTGCCCAAAGGTTTCGAAACTTTGGCTTCCAGTAGCCCCTGGAATCCAAAAATTTGCAAAGGTTTCGAAACTTTACCCCTAGTTTCGAAACCTAGATGTAGGGGAGCATATTTTGCTTCATTCTAATGACTTTCAATGATATAAACACATTAGAATCATACATATTCATACATATGAGTTTAAAAGAGGCAAAGGCACTCAACACCAGCCACCCAAGCCTAGATGCATACGTCCTAGATTAAATGTACTCCAACATACTCAAGGCATGAATATGAACCCTCATACATACCTACATAGTACACAACATGAGCATACCTCAATCAACCGAGGAAAATCATGCATTCGATCAAAAGAAGGCAAACATGCACATAAGGTCTCATGCTTCAACATCCAAACACTTAGGCATTCTCATAAGGCATATGATCAACACACATGATAAGCAATTTAAACATCTACTAGACATACATCACTCAAGCATTCATCAAGGCATGCATCATAAGTGATATTTACAAATCGAACAAGGCATCTAAGTGCCAAACCAAATCAACACACATCAAAGCATCAAGAACAACAACACTTATCCCATTGCTTTACTATTAAAATCTTTCAATTTATAAATCATACATTGAGCTCACCAAAGCAACACTTGAAGACCCTTCCTTTCCCTTGCCACCCACCAGCTATTTATCTGCATTGTCGAACAAAAGAGAGCGTAAGCATAAAAGCTTAGTGATGGTAAGCTCATAAAACAAACCTTCGACAATACAGGGTCCAAACTCGAGCAACTATCATGATATAATACATGATTTTACTTTCGATCCACATGAGCCATAAATATAAATGATGCATGAACATATTACCAAATTCATGTCATGCTCAACAACTTATAAATTCATCATACAATGATACATAACTCAATGTATTAACCACATCATATATCGCTTCACATTTGAAAACACATTTCATATCACATTGATACACATATCAATTCATAACACTTCCGTGCTTAGCACGTACTCACCATGACTCACCGTCATGCACAAACCACATTTCCATGCCTAGCATGTACTCACCATGACTCACCGTCATGCACAAACCACATTTCCATGCCTAGCATGTACTCACCATGACTCACCGTCATGCACAAACCACATTTCCATGCCTAGCATGTACTCACCATGACTCACCGTCATGCACAAACCACATTTCCATGCCTAGCATGTACTCACCATGACTCACCGTCATGCACAAACCACATTTCCATGCCTAGCATGTACTCACCATGACTCACCGTCATGCACAAACCACATTTCCATGCCTAGCATGTACTCACCATGACTCACCGTCATGCACAAACCACATTTCCATGCTTAGCATGTACTCACCATGACTCACCGTCATGCACAACCCACATGCACATTATTAGCAACCATAACATATCTGTAGAACGTGGCAATCGATCGAACAAAACCAAGAGGGGGGGTGAATTGGATTTTTGAAAATTGAGGCGGAAGCTAATTGCAAAGATAAAAATTGCAAAGCGATTTAGAGTGGTTCGACTTTCCAACCAAAGTCTACATCCACTACCTTAGCGTCCACACTAAGGATTTCCCACAAATTCACTAATTTGTCTTTCCTTTAAGGACAAGGAGTAACCTTACACACTTCAATAGACTTATACCACAAAGTCTATTGAATCCTATCCCAAAGTTGGATACAAATGAGCAAACTAGAAAATCCTCACTAGGAATGTGTTTGCAAAGTTTAAGCTCTCTCACACACCCGAATAAACACTAGCTCAAGAATTACAACGAAGAACACTCTAGTGTTTTTCAAGAAAGATCGAAAAATAAGCACAAAATGATTTCTTGGAAGCTTGAATGTTTGTATTTGCTTTCTTGATATTTCTTGATGATCCAATGCTGCATTTATAGTGTTGTTTGAGCATCTAGCCGTTAGGAGCCTTTGGGGGGTCTTTGGAGCCGTTGGGGATGTTTATTTTTGACTTTAAAAGGCTCCCCTGCACATAAGTTTCGAAACCTTTACCAAGGGTTTCGAAACTTTAGGGTTAGATTTGAAATAAATGACCGTTGCAGGCCAAAGGTTTCGAAACCTTCATAAGGTTTCGAAACTTTCAGGCCAAGGTTTCGAAACCTTATGAAGGTTTCGAAACCTTTACCCAGGTTTCAAAAACAGAGTGCTTCTGCCCAGGAAGGTTTCGAAACTTTAGTATAGTTTCGAAACTTTTCTTCCAAAATGAACATTTTGGGCATTTGTTGACTTTCAAAAATGTAGTTCGATATATGTATTAAGTCGAACTTTTTCAAAGCATTTTGTCAAGTTAAAATCGAGTTTTTGACAAATTTATTTCTTTAAAAATACTTTACAAATTTTTACAATTTAGTCCTTTTAAATTCCTTTTAAGTTATATCAAAATCAAAATAAGTTCAACAATCTCCCCCTTTTTGATATAACAAAACATTTTGTAAAAATTTGTTTTTGAAATAATTTGTTTAATATTTCAAATCTTTTTCATAAGCTCCCCCTTAATAAATGTCTTCATGAAAAATTTTAAAATTGTAATTTTAAAGACATATGAAATATTTGGATAAAAACTTTGATAAAAACAAATTTGCTCCTCTTAATCTTCTCCCCCTTTTTGTTATAGCAAAAAGGATAAATGGCTACACAAGCAACAAAAATGTTAATAGATCAATATAATTCAATAGCATATCATCCATAAAGCATATCATTCATGAAGCATATCATCCAAGATTTATAATCCAACAAAATAAAATTCATAAAAAATATTCAATCAAAGATCATAATATGTCTTAAAAACAAAGACTAAAGCGTAAATCAAAATAAGTCTAAAAATGTACCAATAACATCATAAAGTCATATAGAATGCAAATGTAAACTAAACATCATCTGAGGCATCTGTGGAAAAAAGTGAGTATGGACATCGTGCATGTCATGCTCCAACGATGTGACTCGATCATCTATGCCACGAACGCGATCGTCTATGCCACGAAGGTGAGCATCTAAGCTATCAAAACGCGTGACCATAGTAGCATACATACTCTCTAATGTAACCGGTGCCGGTGCTGGAGCTAGTGGAGCCTCTCCAATAGGATCCTCATCATCATCAAATTCCTCTCCTCTATGAACCCAACCGTAATCTCCATGATACCATTGGGCTTTGTGACAAGATTTAATGTCAATAAAGCTCTTGTTCTTAACATGTGGATCTAAGGAAGTGTCAATATTGAGCTTCCTAAAAATATGGCTAAGAACATTCCCATAAGAGAGAGAGAATGAGGTGGGATTATGAATAATTTTGATGAGGTTGAGGAAAATGATGGTAGCTATATCGGGACGAGTCCTATCACGATATTGGCGTAGCCACCAATAATCACAAGCTCGCATACTAGTGGCTTTTCCGCCGGAGGGACGGAAGAACCAAGTAGTAAGGAGTAAAAAGAGGCGCTCCTCGAGAGGAAGGTGCGTAGGACTACCATCCGGGAAAGCGGGAATGTTATGAGCTACGTTTTCATCTGAACTACCATCTAAAGGAACACCTAAATGATCAGCTATTATTTGAGGTGTTATATCAAATTCGGTACCCATAAGGTAAGAACGGATACCTAAGATGGTGTTTCGATCCCTAGGTGATCGGATGAAGGAGGCATTTGCAAAGAAGGCACGAACTAATTTGCGATGGGTGTAAGGAGGAATGTTTAGAAAATCAAGCCATTTCCAATCGGCAAATAGTTCAAAGAGATCAAAGTTAAAATCTGGAGAAGTAAGAAAATCAAAATCTATAGTTCTTTCCTCTCTAACTTTCTTATTCTCAAAAACACTTTGATATCTATCTAAGTTATCCGGATTTCTAAAGCAAAGTTCCTCAAATTGAGGGTTTGGATTTGAACTAGAACTTTGGCCGAATTCATTGCGTTGACGTTTACCTCTAGGAGGATTGGTTCTAGGAAGGATAACTCTAGGAGGCATGGTTTTGGTTTTAAAAAAAATTTGATTGGGGAATTTTATCAAACACTTTGTGGGCAAGAATTTAAAGGTGTTTAAACAAGAGTTCTAACAAGATTGGGTGATACCTCCTGCAAAAACACAACATATATTGCAATATTATCAACCCACATTGTTCTAAAATTCTCTAGAAATTGATTCCCTAAAAAAATTTATAACCCTAAAATTCTCAAAAACTTGAATAAATTGATGTTTTAATAAGAAATTACCTCAAATAGTTGTTGAAGATGAAGATGAAAACCCAAAAGATTGATGAAAACTTGTAGATTTGAGCAAGAGTTTTGAGGATTTTGAGAGAATTTGGGTAGATTGGTCGTTTAGGTTTGATGAAATAATGAGTTAGGGTTTATAAAAATTGGTTTATAAGCATGAAAACCCGTCGAACAAGGCCTGCCTTTAATGAAGGTTTCGAAACTTTGGGAAAGTTTCGAAACTTTCAGCCTAAGGTTTCGAAACTTTTCAAAGTTTCGAAACTATTTGCCTCCAGTAGCTAAAATTTGATTCTGGGCACCTAAAAGTTTCGAAACTTTTCTATAGTTTCGAAACTATCCTACCAAGGTTTCGAAACTTTGTTAAAGTTTCGAAACTTTGTCCTGTAATGGCTTAGAAATCATCAGATTTTGCCTCAAAATTGTTCCTAAGAGCATTCTAATATTATTATGATAATTATTAACATTAAAGACCATATTTGAACTAAAATAAAAGAATTTTACGCTTATTGTTGGATTTAAAAGTGACTATCTTATCTAAGGTCACTTAAAAAGATTTTGAACAATTAAGCACATTAGATTGCTAATTTTAAGACCTAAAGACAAACATAAGCATATAGTGTCAAAAAATTAAACAAACATGCAAAACATAACTCCCCCTCACTAAAAGCATTCATGCAACATATGGGGAACCTCAAACATGTTTCAACACAAAATATTCATATAAATTAACATGTAAGAGTAAATTTTGCATAAAATAGTTACCACTTGAACCAAGATATGTCGATTGAGCTTCTTCAAGTGTCCTTCCATTTTGTGTGTCTAGAGCTTTCAAGTTTCTTCAAATTTGCATATCATGGCTCCAACACACCTACCAAAAAGGGAACTATGTATGTTTTGGTACCCAAACTCTTTTGGGTCCATAAGAGTTAGTTCCTAGTAATTTAGTCCCTTTGGGTATCCATTTTGACAATAGATTAAAATCTTTGTTAGCAATGAGTCCCTTTGGAACCCAAATTCTCCTAATCATCTTTCGATTAGGTGATCTTTGTCTATACCCTTGAAAGTTCTTTCTAACATAGTTGGTTTTTGAACTTTCACATTTTTCAACAATTTTTGTCCCAACTTTGTTGAAAGAAGCTTTAAGATCATCAAGTTCCTTTTGATGATCTTCATGGACCTTTGAAAGTAAGTTTTGCAAGTCTTGATTTTTCTTTTCAAAATCTTTTAATTGGACTTGCATTTCTTCGAACTTGCTTTCAAATTCCTTATTAGTCTTAGAGAGAGAGTCATTTTCAATTTTTAATTTTGAAGTAATTTTTCTATTTTTCAAAATTAACTTCTCATACTCTAAGGCTAATTCATTATAAACCTCTTGTAATTCATCAAAAGTATAATCAAATGAATAAGATGAATTAGAGGTTACCATTGAGTCATCCTCGAAAGCCATAAGACACAAGTTGGCTACTTCATCCTCGTCCTCGTCGGAAGAGTCATCGCTCCAAGTAGCTACGTGAGCCTTGTGCTTCTTCCTCTCATAGCTATTTTTATTTAGTTGAGGACAATCGATCCTGATATGTCCCGGTTTGTTGCACTCATAGCAAGTTAGAGGATCTCTCCCTTTGTTGCTTTTGAATCCCTCTTCTCTTTGGAATCTTCTTCCTTTGTTGGTCAACATGAAGTTTTTAAATCTTTTGGCAAACATTGCCATCTCTTTTTCTTCATCTTCTTCACTAGAATCATCATCCTTTTTGGATGCTTTAAGAGCAAGACCAACTTTCTTTTTCTCCACTTCGTTCTTCTTTTCTTCCTTGCCCGTTGACATCATTTCGTGAGTAAGCAAGGAACCAATAAGCTCATCTAATTTGAGAACTTTGAGGTCCTTTGCTTCTATTATGGCCGTTTTCTTCGAATCCCATGAATTGGGAAGAGAGTAGATCATCTTCCTCACAAGTTTGTCTTCGGGGATTACTTCGCCATAACCTTTTAAACCATTTACGATCACGGAGAATCGATCGGACATGGTTTTGATGTCTTCCTCGGGGTCCATCTTGAAGTTTTCATAACTTAGATTGAGGAGCCCGATTTTGGTCTCCTTCACTTGATTTGTACCTTCATGTGTAACTTCAAGTTTGTCCCAAATTTCTTTTGCATTGGAACAAGATGACACCCTTCCATACTCGTCCGGGCCAAGGGCACAAAAGATGAGATGCATAGCCTTTGCATTTGTTGAGAATCCCTTATCTTCTTCAACGCTCCATGATTCAATATTGCTCGTTGGTGCTATGTATCCTCTCATGATGATTTTCCAAGCTTCAAGATCATAAGCTTGGATGAAGAGCTTCAGGCGGTTTTTCCAATAGGCATAGTTTACTCCATTGAAGAAGGGAGGCTTGTTGGTGGGTTGAGAATCGCCCCAAGCTACAATATTGGAGGTGGATGCCATGGATGACTTTGTAGATGATTGCACACTTCTTGGATCTTTTTCAAGAGGTTGTAAGACCTTCTAATGAACCAAAGCTCTGATGCCAATTGTAGAACGTGGCAATCGATCGAACAAAACCAAGAGGGGGGGTGAATTGGATTTTTGAAAATTGAGGCGGAAGCTAATTGCAAAGATAAAAATTGCAAAGCGATTTAGAGTGGTTCGACTTTCCAACCAAAGTCTACATCCACTACCTTAGCGTCCACACTAAGGATTTCCCACAAATTCACTAATTTGTCTTTCCTTTAAGGACAAGGAGTAACCTTACACACTTCAATAGACTTATACCACAAAGTCTATTGAATCCTATCCCAAAGTTGGATACAAATGAGCAAACTAGAAAATCCTCACTAGGAATGTGTTTGCAAAGTTTAAGCTCTCTCACACACCCGAATAAACACTAGCTCAAGAATTACAACGAAGAACACTCTAGTGTTTTTCAAGAAAGATCGAAAAATAAGCACAAAATGATTTCTTGGAAGCTTGAATGTTTGTATTTGCTTTCTTGATATTTCTTGATGATCCAATGCTGCATTTATAGTGTTGTTTGAGCATCTAGCCGTTAGGAGCCTTTGGGGGGTCTTTGGAGCCGTTGGGGATGTTTATTTTTGACTTTAAAAGGCTCCCCTGCACATAAGTTTCGAAACCTTTACCAAGGGTTTCGAAACTTTAGGGTTAGATTTGAAATAAATAACCGTTGCAGGCCAAAGGTTTCGAAACCTTCATAAGGTTTCGAAACTTTCAGGCCAAGGTTTCAAAAACAGAGTGCTTCTGCCCAGGAAGGTTTCGAAACTTTAGTATAGTTTCGAAACTTTTCTTCCAAAATGAACATTTTGGGCATTTGTTGACTTTCAAAAATGTAGTTCGATATATGTATTAAGTCGAACTTTTTCAAAGCATTTTGTCAAGTTAAAATCGAGTTTTTGACAAATTTATTTCTTTAAAAATACTTTACAAATTTTTACAATTTAGTCCTTTTAAATTCCTTTTAAGTTATATCAAAATCAAAATAAGTTCAACAAAACATATCTATCATCAACATGCATATAACAATGCATCAAACATGCCTCATCATACATGTATACAACATATACATAATCAACACCATCACAATTTAATACGAGGCATATACAACCATTAAAAAGTGCAACCCAAGTCTTTAATCAAAGCTTGGGATTAGGCTACCACTCTAATCCCAACTCTAGGTGGGTTTACCAAGCCCATCCTGGGTTCACATGCTTGAACCAAATACTCAAACCATTTTAAAAATATTTAACCACTCACCGACTACTCCATTAGCACAAGCCTACAAGCCTACCAAGCATCCAAGTTTCCGGATTCGAGCTCGAAGCTTTCCCATAGATTTCCCTTGCTTCTAACCATTCAAAAACAATATATTAACCTCAAAATCAGCCACAATCCCAAAGTTCAACATCAACACACTAATCCATTACAATTCTCACAATTCAAAACCAAGTTCATTCTTCAATTTCTCATTTTCGTACTTCCACAATAACCCGTCAAAATCAGAATTGTAGTCATCCAAAGCACTCTTAAACATGTTCAAAACACTGCCCAACTATAGTATAACCATCAACCCCCAATTTCCAACATTAAACACACAATTTAAGCCATAAACAATCCCCAAAATCATCAAATCCGAGCAGCCATGAAAAACAGTCCAAAACTTGTGATTTCAACATATTTAACACATTCAAACACTTCCAAAACAACCCCCAACTATTACTCTAACATCAACCATCAAATTCCAACATAAATCATACCCAAAACTCATCTAAAAACCTTCCTAAAAATCCACCAAAACCCAATTTCGGAAATTTTATCAAACACCTCAAAAATTACTCATTTTAACATATTATGTGTATTTTAACATGATTAAACAAAGCCCCAACTCAATTTATCAAAACAAGATGAAAAACCCCTTAAAAACCCAAACTTTGATATGAACCCTAATTTTCAAAACTCCATAACTTTGAAATCTAAGACTATAGATAGATAGAGGATGAAGAGGAGAGTTCAAATATGTAATTACCTTCAAAAACGCCCTTGAATTGAGGAAGAAATCAAAGGAAATAGTAAAGAGGGTTTGAGAGAATTTTGGAGATGGCTATACGGTGAAGAAGAAGAAAATGAGAAAGATGATAACTTATAAAGTTGTCATTATTTTTATTTTGGTTTAATTACCAAAATGATCCCTCCCTTTCTTTCTAAACTCAATTTGCTCACACTAAGGTCAATTTGGTCACATTTCAAATATTTATTTTTGAAACCCGAACCGTAAAGGATTATTTTAATTATAAACTCGAGCCCAAATAATATTAAAATATTATTTTCACCCGACCCCTAAACCCGGGTGTTACACTTGTTTTCTTTTATGATCATTTCTTTTTTTTGTGTTAGGCTCGGTATCCTTCAACTGAATTGCTTGTCAAGTGTGGAGAAGATTGATTTTTGGGTGTTTTGGTGGAAGCAAAAGATAGACAAATAGACAAAGGATGGATGGGTTTACCACGTGTGACGAACACAGCTGAACACCACTAATACTGAACACCGATGAACATCATTAAATTGATTAATAAAGATTAAAATTTTTAAGGGCTCAACATACAATTAATAATTATTTTATAAAAAATCAATTAAATTATTTTCTATATTTTGATTTTTAATAAAGGTAAACTACGTATTTAGTATCTCACATATTTCTCTATTTTTATTTTGATACCCAAACTAATTTTTTTGGTAAAATGGTACCTAACGTTACGCATTATTTCTACTTTGGTACCACGACTGTTACAAATAAACGGAAACAATGATGTTGCTTGGTCAAATAATAATTTTAGTCCCTAAAACATATACAATCTATCAATTTAGTCCAAAGTATTATCAATTTAAACATCATTTTATTTTTTGGAATAGAAATGTAAATTTATTATTTCTTCTTCTTCCATTCGAAATATGAAAAATTAGGTGTCAAACATCTTCTTCATTGTCAATACATTTTCCTGTAAATTTTCATCGATTTTTTTTAATTCCTCCAAAAACAAGACTTTAATAACAATAAAAAAGGTAAAGTATGAAAAAGTGAAAATCAACAAAAACATACAAGAGCAAGAAGCGCAAAAAATGATATCTTTCGTGCTGTCATAGCTGATTCTTTAATGGTGTTGAGTTTCTTCAAAATTAAAAGGTGTAATATCTTCCTTATTAGTGGTAATTTTATATGTTTTTCGATTAAAATTTAAAATTTAGATTAAAATAACTAACAACTAATCATATTTAAAAATAAAATTCAAAACTTTATAAATAAAAATAAATTTATATTTATGATAAATTTATAAGTCCAATTAGAACTTACATATACTCAATTTACTGGTACTGTAAAAGAGATTTCCTCCACCAAATCCCCCCATTAAACATGACATGCAGAAACTAAATTTGTTGATAATTAGGTAACAAAAATATCCTGGACTACAGAACTACGAAAGGTACGAGAGCAGATTTGGATGGATTCGAACCACCAATCTCCCAGAAACAAACGGAAATAGGTGAGGTATTAAATATGCAATTTATTCTTACTAAAAAAATTAAAAATTTAATATATATAGAAAATAATTTAATTATTTTTTAAATAATTATTAATTATATGCTGAATCATGGTGTTCAATATTAATGATGTGGCGACGTTGTAGAACTTTCATATATATATATATATATATATATATATACGGATAAAATTAAAACCTATATATTATACAATATTTGGCAAAAAAATCACATTGTTAGTTTTGAAATAAATAGGTGGCCAGCACAAGTGATTTCCTTATCCAAAAGCAGCAAAGCAGATAAGACTCGAGCTCTCTATTTTCCTTCCTGGATCACGAATGGCATCGGCTTCCCTAACTCTCCTATCACCGCCATTCTCAAATTCTTCATTAAAACTTAGAACAATCTCTAATGCCTCAATGCAACAAAACCTGAACCTCCTCAATATCGATACTAAAAGAGGAGTCCCGAGGCGAGAGATATTCCTTAAAGGGCTGGCAGTGTTGCCGGCCGTGGTATTCGGCGGAGCACCCGTCGCAGAAGCAAGAGAAGTGGAGGTGGGGTCATACCTTCCGCCATCCGACGCCGACCCTTCTTTCGTCGTCTTCAAGGCCTCCCCGAAAGACACCCCAGCTCTACGCGCAGGTATCCAGTCCAACAATTAATACTGAATTGTGTGGTTTGAAACTGTGAAGTAGTAATGTGTTTGGTAATAATACTTGAAATTTTAGTTATAGTTTTGTTGCAGGAAATGTGCAGCCGTACCAGTTTCTTATCCCGCCGACATGGAAGCAAACTCGAGTGGCCAATATACTGTCGGGGAATTATTGCCAGCCCAAGTGTGCGGAGCCATGGGTGGAAGTGAAGTTTGAAGATGAGAAGCAGGGGAAAGTGCAAGTGGTGGCATCCCCTTTGATACGTCTCACCAACAAGCCTAATGCAACGATCGAGGAGATTGGGAACCCTGAGAAACTGATTGCCTCACTCGGTCCTTTTGTCACCGGAAATTCTTATGATCCCGATGAACTCCTCGAAACATCTGTTGAAAAACGTGGACAACAGACGGTACGTACTACATCTTCAACCCATTCATTTCCCCCCTCTAAGTCTAGATTATGCAATTTTATGTTAGCTTAGGTATCAATAGTAAGGAATTAGAAAAAGGTGGATAAACTAAATACAAAATGTACCACTTGCTCTACTTATTTATAGGTTGGGTCAATTAACATGTCGAGTCAATAATAAATTGGGTCATTTGAAAGTGAGGTCAATAAAAAGTCGGGTTGATAACAGGTCTGATAAAATCGAATCTTTGGTCATTTCAAGTCGCGTTATATAAGATATTTATCAGGTTAATTTCAGGATCATGTTCATATTAGGTCGGGTTCAGTTATAACATTATCAGTTTTAATTCAGGTCGGTTGCAAGTCGGATTCAACTCAATATCAGGTTAACATCATGTTGGAATCGATCGAGTTCAAATCATTTCGGGTCAAAACCAGTTAAGATTTGAGTCGGGTTCAGTCGAGTTTTCAGATTGGATCATATCAGTTGTGACCCGTGGTGATGATGACTCGAACTCGATCGAGTCCAATCCGATGTTGACTCGAACTCAAATTAGACCCGTTGATTTTCGATCTGAATTCGACCAGCAACCGACCTGAATTAAACCTGATAATGTTATAACTGAACTCGGCCTAATATTGTATCACCCCTAGTATCAGAGATGGTCCATGAGACCCTTGGCTACTTGTTCCTCTAATATTGTATTAATTTATTATTATTTTAATAGTCTTAAGTTGATTACAAGGTAGTATCTGTTCATTTATATTCTTAACCGTTTAACAATGCACACACCTTACAAACAAAGCGATTTGAACATGAATCTCTTAAGATATCATTATTCTCTTTTTCACTGAAACTAGTTGTTGACTTATATTACTTTATTAACATTCTTAATTTATAGAGACTTGAATATTGAAGATTTATACACTCACAATAAACCATGTAATATCAAATATATTTAACGCCGTAGCCTCCGGGCCGAGAAGAGAGCTTTCACTGGAGATTTCTTCGGTCTATACTGACTCTCTAACCGCTATCGACTAGGGGATAATTAGACTATCCTTCCCTTTCCCTAGATAGAAATTGTTCAAAATAAAGGATGTATGACTTTTTGTTAATTTTGCTGATTTTAAGCTTGGATTCCGCAGTACTACAAATATGTTCTTGAGACTCCATTTGCTCTAACGGGTTCCCACAATCTGGCAAAAGCAACAGCAAAAGGAAGCACCGTTGTATTGTTCGTGGCTAGTGCTAACGATAAACAGTGGTCGACATCCCAGAAAACATTAAAGGCCATGCTTGACTCATTTCAACTCTAATTTTAACTATTTTGCTGCAGACATTGTGTTTTGCTCATTTATACATTGTATTTCAAAAGATTAATTATAACCATATTTTCTATTTTGTAACTTGAACGAGGAAAACGTTTTCTTCCCTTTTTCCTTTTCATTCTTCTTATCAAATAAAATGTATACTTTGCATGACAAAATAAATCATTCTTGTACCATTTTGTTTAAGGTTAAAGACACTTCCAAGATTTGGTATAAATTAGACTTATCCCCGGATGGAAGACTCTGCCCCCTTATCATGTTTTTTATGTCCCCACTTAAAAATAGTGGGTTTAAGGTTTAGAGTTTAGGGTTTAAGGTTATGGGATGTGGTTAGGGCTTATGGAATTAGGGATATGGTGTAGGGTTTAGGGTTTAGGATGTGAAAATTAGAGTTAGGGTTTAGAATTTAATTTTTAAGTGATTTTTAATGTGGGACATAGAATGTGGCATGATTAGGGGCCGAGGATTTTTACCCTTTATCCCTGTTCAAAAAATGTTCACCTATCTTTGACATTTATTTATGACGAATTTAGCATTGATCAATTACTTTTATTATATTCAATCATTTTAATTAAAAATAATAAAAACCTATTTGATCGTAAAATTATTTTAATTATTATTAAATAAAATTATAAAAGTGTTGTATTTCAATATAAGCATATGTTAAACACATTTTTTAAAAAAATAATATAAATTTATTTTCCATGAAAAATACATATTAAATATTTTATAGTTATTTTTTTTTGGATATATGTGTTGTGTTTTATCATGCAAAGAAAGCAACAAAAGCTGATACAAATCACCTATAGCGTACTTGGGCAGACATTTCATTAGAAAATTCTCCAAACTACACAAAGAGTACTATTTACATTTTTCATTCTTATACAGTTGTTCTGCAGTCTAATACGTATAGCATCTTTAATACAGTATACTAATGTATCCTCACCCCTAAACACATTCCTAAAAATCTTATGGTTTCTTTCCTCCCATACTCTGTAAACATAAGCTTCCCAGGCCAGTATCAAAATGAAAACCAATAAAGACTTCCCCTTCAAGAAGGTCACAACCCAACTAACTATAGTTAATTTTAGTTCAATATTACTTATTAAGTTTTGAATGAAATCAATTATATTCTTTTCTTTTCTTTTCTCTTTATTTTAATCAACCGAGCCGTGGGCCTTGTGTGTTGGGCTTGTTGGGTGCTCAAAAACACATTAATGGACTTCCTTCTTGTCTCTTGAGCTTGAACTTGAACTTGTATGCAGTGGGGAGAAGAAAAAGAGGTAATGAGGTAATTTACCACATCTTCAAAAGAGAAAGGCTTATTTCTTTTAAGTTCCCTGTAAAAATTAAAGAAGAGTGATGTCTCTCTTGTTCCTATTGCTTCCAACATCTTTTTACCTCAAGACAAAAGTTTATTCCTTATTATTTTGAGGCTAATTTCGGAATCAAGATTTTGAGTAAATTATTTAGTATCCAAAAATCTACAAGAAGAGGTATGATTTATCAAAAATGATGGAAATGTGAATTGATGGGTTTTTTTTTTTGGGGGGGGGGTTGATGGAAGTGAGCTAGAAGAAGATTTGATCACATTTTTCAGCTTAGAGAGTAAGTTTTAGCTAGCTTTTCACCTCCTGCAAATTTGTAATTTGATTTACAACTTTTTTGTGTAGTTAAACAAGTTGGGGAAATTTTCAAGGAGCAAGGAAAGAAGAAAATTTGAGGATTGAAGTAAGGAGCTTCATTTCAAACTTTTGGAGGAAAGTTAGTACAATTCTAACTCTTTTGTTTCATGCACATCCTAAGGATGATGTTTTGTGTGCTTGCTTTGATGATTTTGGTAATTGATTGATGTTAATGGTAAAAGACTGTTTTTGAAAGATTAATTCAATAAAAGATGTTCAAATGGTGTAACAAAGGTAGGAAACCAATTTAATTAACTCTCATAACTTGTAAGTTTGTTTTAGGGCCTTGCCTTAAGTGTTTGGGGGTGTTGGAAGTGATTTCTAAGCTTTAGAATACGAATTTTGGGCTCGAGTACCAGTACGCGAGTGTTCGTACCAGTACCTCATGTTCCAAGTGATGAACACATATGAACTGTGAGGGGAGTAACAATACGAGATTCAACTTGTATCGATACACGATTCAAGCTATATCGGTACGGGTCGACCCGTATTGGTACCCACTTCTGGATTGAAATTTCAGTGAGCAAAATTTGCACCGAAACACGTGAGGGCGTATCAGTACTAAAAGGCAAGTACCGATACTCGTGATCGAGTGCCAATACATAGGGCATGTTCATCCCTCCATATAGAGCCCACATATCGGTACACGAAGGGTAAATATCGGTACCCGTTGTACCGTATCGATAAACGAGGTCGAGTAGTGATACCCACTAGGCAATCTGCTCAAAAAATATGAGATTGAGTTCTAGGGAAGGAAAAATTGTGAACAAGGGTCCAATGGACTTCTAATGAGATTAAATGGCTTATAAAACCGAGAAACCGAGATTTAACTTCTATATATATGAGCATAATGTGTAACAACTCGGTAAACTTAATTGGGTGACTTGTTAATGATAGAAACCATAAAGTTATGGTAATTGCGATGATGTTGCGTGCCATGTGGGCACTTGTTTGGTTGAGTCACCTTTTGTTGTTGGGATCTGGATACCTAGAGATTGTGTTGCAACACCATGAGATGAGACACGAAATGTATGTTCTCGAGGTTGTGTGACATCGGGCCTCATTCGAAAATATTCAAGTACAGATTTCGAGTATTAGTGTATCTTCACGAGGCTATGTGACATCGGGCCACACTTGGAGTGTACGTTCTCGAGGCTGTGTGACATCGGACCTCACTTTAGGTTTGTGGTTTGATGCATATGTTTGCTGTGTTAGATTTGATGCATCTATTGTTGATTGGAACGTTGCATTGGAGGAGCACCATCGGAGTTGGATTTCTTCATCACCTCATCAGAGTATAATACTTAGATTTATTTGGGCTATGTATTCGTATTGTTGTATTGTAATTCATATTTTAGATTTTAAAATGTGACTCAAATGCTTTTATGATATAATTTAAATGAAGGTCCCTTGTAAATGTTTTAAATATTTAAACTTAATGGTTTTTATGGACATCGGATTGTGCATTGGGCTAATCTAGTTCAAAAATTTATGGTTGCGAGTTAGACATGAGGCCCAAATGTGACATTGAGTTTAGGGTGTTACAATATCTATGGCAACCTAACTATAAACCTGATTTTATTTTTGACCATCGATACTTCAATTTTTTCAATCAAATCATTCAACTATTTAAATGATACGGAAGAGATAACGTGAAAGTTAACGAAAATTCATACATTTGGACACCATCTCTCAAATTAGTTAAATAAAATTATTTTTCCAACCAGGTGACAATAATTGATAAAATAAAAGCAACAAACAAATGAAGCAAATAAAAAGACTTGAGATTTAAACTCATGAGTCATGACCAATGATACGGAGGAGAAATGCATTAGTTGCGGGGCCAACCTCTCCACTTAGATATTATTTGATAATGTTTTTTATTAAATACTATTATAAAATTAGTTGTGAAGTATTCTTGGTAAAAATAAAACGAATACTTTTATTTTTTATAGACATTTAATCAAATTAGGAAGATAATCGTTTAACGTTACATTCAAATGTCATGGAGATCAATATTAAAAATTAAATAAGTATTCTTTTATAAGAGAATTTTGTTGAATAAATATTTAAGACCAATGTCTTGGTCATATTCTAAATAGTCTTCTTATTTTTTAATGGAGGTGTTGAACTTAGAACATTTTACGTTAGAGCAAGGTAGTTCGTGAACTCTGCCATATTAAAATAGGGGTGTCTTATCTAAGGTAAAAATTGTAATTATGTAAACCACCACCAAGCACCTTGGTTCGTTCTTCTATCTCTTTTGTTCGATGTATATTAATTGTAGGCATCAACAATTGGTGCGATAAACGTAGAGAATCTTTCTTTATTTTTATTAATATCTTTTATTTATTTCGGGTTGTCTTCAGTTTGGCTCCATTCAGTGTGAGTCCATTTCAATTCAACTAAAAATCGATTCAATTTCGATTCGGGTTCGGATTAAATTTTGGATCATTATATTCGGGTCAGTTTCGAATCTCGATTCGAATAAATCAGTTCGATTCTCAAATCTCGGGTCAAATTTACTCAAATCTCGGGTCAAATTTACCAGGCCTAGCCTGCAACCCTTTGTTCTATTCCAATCTTATTATTATGAGTTAAGATCATTTGACACTATAAAATTTTACAATTTTTTAAAGTAACAGTCATATAGTTGAGATTAACAATTAGTAATAAGATTGTCACAGGAAAATAAATTATCATTAATTTTAAAATTTTAATCCAGAAAACATGTAAAACTTTCAATTTTACACTGTGGCAGACCTACATAGCCAAAGGGGGCAATTGCACCCCGTTTTTGGGGAACTTTTTTAGTGTTGAATTTTTTCTTCAAAAATTAATTTAGTGTGTATAAAGGGAGAAATGAAAATTTGCATACCCATTTGAGACATGCAATCACATCTTTACCCCATATTATGGTTGGTGAATCAAGAAGAAAGGTCATTCCATAATTAAAGGAGGGCTACTGCAACAATCACTAAAATGAAAAGGGTATGTATTGAGTAGGTCATATAATCTAAAGAGCAAAGGTGAGGGAAATCAAATCAAATTTGATAAGCATTAGTATGCACCAGTAACATTAATTTTCCTACATAACATCAAAATTCAAGATTTTACAACATTTCTTAAGAGCTTACAATTTTCCTACATGCTTGAGTTGTGTTCTTCCTTTCCAGTTACACTTTATCGAAGGAACTAATTGGTATCAACCCGTCATTAAGAAGGACTTATTCCGAGTAAACTCGGGTATCGGCCTCGTTTATGAGGAAAAAGAATGTTGAGATGTTAATCAAAGGGTTGGGTCAAAAATCAGGATTCTACACAGAGATTCATTCTCATTCTAGTATAAATTCAAGAATTCAGTCTTCAAGTGTGTGATTGACCAATCCTATAATTTCTTAATAAAAGAGAAGTCCATATACCTCCAACCCTCGAGAGTTCGTTTCCTTTTGTAGCATGATCATCACTTAATCGGTTCTTTATTATCGGTGATCCTACACCCACTTTGCAAAATGGAAGATACTTGAAAGGCTATCTACGCCGCTCTTCCAGCTGGGAGAGACTATCTCCTTCCATTTACCCTGTGCCGAATATGGTTCCCGGATTTCAAATTTGGATTTTTGTTGCCAGACCCTTGCTTTGGGAGGTCATGCAACTCCATTACCTGTATTGTCCGCTTCCTCTTGGCTGTTAAATACAGAAAACATTATTAGATCAGTTGGATGCAATCATATATGAGTATGAATTTTAATTGAATTCTGAGCTGACTCAAGTCGTATTGCGGTTGACACCAGTAAATAGTAATGCTGCAACAACCTAGAGGACATTGGTTCAAGCATGCTTAAGCACACAATTCCCTCCAATTAGGGGGGCTATACGGAGTTGATGCATATAAAAAATGACATTTAACTCAGATAAAACAGTTCCTCAGCAATCTATTACCTTATTTGCACTGAAAATATTACCATATAATAGAGGACTTGTATGGAATTGAGAGGAGAAGAGACAAACCATTCTCAGCCTGTTGATATCGTTCTTGAAGCTTCCTTTTTGTGGTCTCAAGCTTTTGCTGGACGGAAAGTGCGTCAGATGTCTTGAATTGCTGATTATCGAAGAACGGTTATCAGAGAAAAGTTTGAAGGTGTAAGTTCCAAGTGCAAAGAGATCCTTCACTTACATCTTGTTGACTGCTGAGAAGCTCTTTTGGTTTTTGTATCAACTTTGATTCAGTGTTGGGCTCTTGCTCCACATTGTTTCCTGGGGTTCTCCATGACCCAGTATTTATGCTTGAGAGCTTGTTATTAGGCTTTGCAAAAGGTTCTAGTCTCTTCATTTGTTGACTCTTGTCATCCTTAATAACCAGATTTGCTTCGCTTGAATTCTGCTTTCGTCCACTATCCCGGTTCCTTTTGAATTCCGCACTGCTTCGAGGATCTGAAACAACAATCCATGATCATAATTCATAACCATGCATCTAACAAGTAGGGAATTCAAATAGAGAGCCAAATGGAAAAAGGTATCTAAGAGAAGTATTAGAAGTAGCAAAATCAACTCACTTCCATCATCATCCATGCCATCAAAGAACTTCACACGATGCAACACCGACGACAAGGGGGAAAAATATTTCAATAAGTCCAAATGCATCACAAGTCAAAATCCTATTGATAAGAAGAAGATCAAAAAGTAAGACCTGTGAAAGCTCCATTGATGTAGGTTGAGCAGCAAAGAAAGCTCCTTCATCTAAAGGTGGAGATGGAAGCCCTTCTTCTTCTACTACTTCATCAACGACGGATGGATTCATAGATTCTGGAGTACCCTCTTCATTCGCACATTAACAAATAAATCAAAAACAAAAAAGAAGCAATGCATACTTCTATGAATTACCAAATACCAGTAAACTAGGCTCTTACCAGCAATAGCCTCTGTCACAGTAACCCACTCATCCACCAGTTCCTTCCACCCACTGCAATCCATAAAAGTCGGTGAAAATTTGCATCTATACATGCCTGGACAAGACAAATGATAGAATATATTGCCGCGAAAAAGCTGTTAATACTCTTAGGCTAAGTAAGCAAGCAAGTCTAGCATCAATGAAGGCTTCAGAGATTAGTTCGTTAAGCCACTAATCGTTTAAAAAAGGAATGCAGTGTTCCAATGTCTGTATGTTACCGATGAAGCTTTAACTAGTTAAGAAGAGCACAACCATGCATTAATGCAAATCAAGGGATCCCTTAGTATATTAAATGATTGAAGAGGTAATAAAACCAAACGTGATCAGCCGCGTCATATCTGCCGTTAAGGCGAAGAAAATGGACAAATAAGAACCAACAATTTCATACCTATGATGCTAAAGCTCATAGAATACATGAATTACGGAATCATATCAAATTCTGTTGCTTGATAATCCATTAGGAAACGTGAAAGGGACATTTTTAAATGTTCACTCCAACAAATAATGTTGAGTTCGGCCAATGCCACTGCTAATATACATAAATATGAAGATCAACATTCAACAAGCACATATTATTCATGTTCAGCACACAGCATGTCAATCAAACATTCAGTTTCAGCGGGCAGAGGAAATAGAACTCATACTCGATGAGAGTTTGTGCGAGATAGCGAATCTGCTTCGACGAATGCTTTCTGAAACGATTAACAGCCTTTCCAATCTCAGTTGTCTGAAAAGGGAAAAAACACAAACAGATTACCATGTTTCAGTCCAGGCATTAACATGAGTAGAGTAACAAAATGGGGAAAAGCAACTCAAAAGAGTGGAAAATGTTGAAATCAAAAGGCCTTTACCTTGAGAATATCTACTGTCAACGCCAATAACTGAAGTCTCCTCAGTGATTCAAACAGAACAGAATCAGGCTGCAAGAAACATGAATAACAACAGAAACCATCTATCAAAAACCATCCTTTAAACAAATCCCAGAAAATATATGAATTGAAATATTCCAAAAAAACCTCATCTTGACTGTTGAGAAGGATATTTTTAATCCTGAAGACTTCGCCAACAACCATAGACTCTTGTTCAATTTCATCAGTCAAAGCCTCGGCCTCTCCATAGCTATAATTACTAGCATCGGCCAACTCCGCGCCGTCGCAACCCGAACAGCGAGTGAAATTACAGGTGAAGAGCTTCTCAGCAATATGTTCTCTACGTAATCTGAACTCTTTAGGACAGTCCAAAGCCGCCACCGTTATTGCATGTTCGATTATATCGAATATGTCTGAATTTGCTGTCCGGAAATAATCCCTCCACTGCTCTAATGCCAAACCTTTCATCGTTTTTTTTTTTTGTTGTTCTTTCTTTTAATATATACAGAAACAAAACAAAAGATATCAAGATTTTAATCTAATTAAGATGAATCGGATTCCAAGGAAATCAAATTTATCAAAACAATTAATTCAATAAAATTGGTTGATGATCGAACTATTAAGTGTACGAACAGGAGAAAAAAAACAGACAAAAAACAAGAGTTGGGCTGTTTACGTTCTCCTCAGTTTGTCAGAAAATACCAAGAATTTTCTGGAGAATGTAAACTAGAAAAGAAAATAACTTGAACTTTCTGGAGAAAGAAAACTATAAAGGGAAGTAGGGAAAATTTTCTAAAAAAATAAAAGAAAAAGGAAAGAAATTGTGAGCAAGAAGCAGCAAAGAGACAAAAGGAAGTGAATTAGGTTAATCTTGGGTGGTTTTGTATTTGGTTGGGTAATACCCGTCTTAAATTCAGTTTATAATTAAAATTTAGGGTTAAATGTAGAATTAAGATTTAAAATTAAAAATATTTTTAAAAATTTAAAATTTAAAATTTAAGGTTCAAATTTTAATTTTTTAATATTTAGTATAAAAATAACAAAAAAAGAATTATTCGTGCTGCTATTTTGATCTCGAAAGCCCACTTTCTCTTTCTGCCTATATTTTTGTAATGTTTTGTTTGGTACAAAGAGGGAGGGATTTGTTTTTATTAATTTGGAGGTTTTGTGTTTTTTAAATTTTAATCATGTTTGGCACGTGTCTAGGGAAATGGAAAACGTGTTTAGATAAGCAGAGAACAAATGTCGTTTATCTTACGAGTTGGGTCCACCCCATTTATATATCCTGTCAAGTGTCAACGTAAATTTTCCCCATTGGAAAATTATAATTTATAATCGTATTACTTTTTTGAATTTTTAAAAAAATATTAAATTTTATTGTATTAAGGAGGGTAAACTACACCAATAGCCCTTATCTTTTAAGGTGCTTGCAGTATAATTATTAAAATTTTAAAATTTATAACACTATCAGTATTTTTATTTCACTTTTTATTACAGTCATCACCATCAATTGTCATTAAAAAATTAACGTGACACGTTAAACTTAAAAAATAAAAACGTATTTTCACCCCTATTTTCTCTCTCTCGTGCTTATTTTCTTTCGTCCAAATATTTTTTTTTTTCTTCTCTTTTTTCTTTTTCTGCTCTGTACATAACTTTTTTGACATATTTGTTCATGGTGAAAAGATAATGGTGTAAAAACAAATTTTAATCGTAATAAATGAAACAAAGAAATTTAAGAACCAATCAAAACTTGGTTGAACGAATGAAGAGTGGGGTGGAATTGTTGAATAAAAAGTTATCTGGTTTTGCCAACAAATTGATCGCATGAGTTTAGTCAAAATCTTTTTAACTAGTTACATTAGAAAAATGTGTTTGAAGTTGATCTGACGATTAACAATGACAGATCAAAAAAATTAATCTTTAATTTTAATTGAGATTTTTAGTTATAATTTACCAATACAATCATATCAACTTGAAATTAAATTATATTAAACCTTTGACAAAACGAATCTTTTTCACTGTTCGGATTGATCGATAATCATTCTACTAATCAAAATTATGGTCTTGACAATAACTATAAATTTGAAAAATTAAAATTTTTAGAAGAAAATTTTAACGTGTCACATCAGCATTTCTTTATAGAGCTAATGACATTGACCATAATAAAAGTAAATTAAAAGTTTAGTGACTATAATGAAGGATTTTCGATTTTAGTGACCAAATAGTGACCTAAAAATTTAGTGATTATCAATATAGTTTATCCTATTTTTTAATAATGGGTCATGTCACCCACCATGCACCATGGTACATCCGCCCATGTTTGGTAAGATGCTCAAATGAACTATTAAATTTAGGGTAAAGTACACAAACAGTCACTGAACTTTGTTAAAAAAAATAAAATGGTAACCAAACTTTCAAAAATCACAAAATGGCAATTAAACTTTATGTTTTATAACAAAATGGTAACTAGACGTTAAATTCCGTTAAGTGACTGTTATAAAATTTGGTATAATAACACATTTAGTCCTTTATATTTATACATTCAATCAATTTAATCCTAATTCGAAACAATTCACTAAATTTAGCCCTCGTAATTTATGCATTCTTTCAATTTGGTCCTAAAGCAAAATTCTAAAGTATGGTAACATGATAAATAATTACAATTAAATTTTTATAGGTACTCGAAAACTCGACTCGACTCAAATCGAAAAAATTTCAAATAAAGTTTGAGTTGTAAAATATGACGCGTCAACTCGAATAACTCAAATTTTTTTGACTCAACTCGATCGAACGCTCATCTCTATCTTAAGATATGACGCGTCAACTCGAATAACTTGAAATACTCGAATATTTTAAATCAATTTTCTTTTAAATCGAATATTTTTAAAATAGAATATTTAATATTTTCATATTTAAATCACGTCGATTATTTAATAACAACTTTAAATATTAGATTTAAAAGAAAAAATTGATTTAAAATATTCGAATATTTAATTAAATTTTTATAAGAACTCGAAAACTCGACTCGAATTGAAAAATTTCAAATAAAGTTTGAGTTGTAAAATATGACGCGTAAACTCGAATAACTCGAAATTTTTTGACTCGACTCGATCGAACGCTCACCTCTATCTTAAGATATGACGCGTCAACTCGAAATATTCGAATATTTTAAATCATTTTTTCTTTTAAATCGAATATTTTTTAAAATAGAATATTTAATATTTTCATATTCAAATCACATCGAATATTTAATAACTACTTTAAATATTCAATTTAATTTAAAAATATTCGATTTAAAATAAAAAATTGATTTAAAATATTTGAATATTTAATTAATTTTTTATAGGAACTCGAAAACTCGACTCGACTCGAATCGAAAAAATTTCAAATAAAGTTTGAGTTGTAAAATATGATGCGTCAACTCGAATAACTCGAAATTTTTTGACTCGACTCGATCGAACGCTCACCTCTATCTTAAGATATGACGCGTCAACTCAAATAACTCAAAATATTCGAATATTTTAAATCATTTTTTCTTTAAATCACATTGAATATTTAATAACTACTTTAAATATTCGATTTAGTTTAAAAATATTCGATTTACAAGAAAAAATTGATTTAAAATATTCGAATATTTAATAAATATTTAAAGTAGTTATTAAATATTCGAATATTTAAAAGAAAAATATTTAAAATAGTTATTAAATATTCGAATATTTTAAATCATTTTTCTTTTAAATCAAATATTTTTAACTTAAATTGAATATTTAAAGTAGTTATTAAATATTCGATGAGATTTTGTAACACCCGGGTTTAGGGGTTAGGTGAAAATAATATTTTAATATTATTTGGGTTCGGTTTTATGATTTAAATAATGGTTCGGGTTTGGTTTTCAAATTAATTAATTTGATGATAGACTATGCTTTGAAAATTAAACCCCAAATAGCCATGGATTCTATGTCCTTGTGAATATATCATTTCATTAAGGGTAAAAGGGTCATTGGGCTTTTAAACTAAAACAAAACAAAAACACCCATCATCCACTATTCATCCCCTTCTTCACCAACGGGACTTATGCTCCCTACCCAAATCCACTGTTCCATCACCTCTCTTCTTCGTTTCAACTCCGTTTTGAAAGGTAATAGCATTTTTGACTTCTCCTCATCTTCCCCTTCATGAAAGTACTTTTCTTTTTCATTTTCATAAATGTTTTGGAAAATGGAAGTTTTGGAAATCTTGATTAAAAATGGTGCCTTTGTGTAGCTAAACTTAATATTTCGATTTGTTATGGTTAGTTATGGAATATAGGAGCCAAATGATACTACACATGTGAATTTCAAATGATTTGGAACAATTTTCGGACTTGGGTGAAAATGGGGTTTTTGGGAGGTTTTGGGTGAGTTTTGGGGGCTGTTTTAGGTGGGTTTTGATAGGATTTTGATAGTACT
Source organism: Hibiscus trionum (assembly GCA_030270665.1). Classification (NCBI taxonomy): domain Eukaryota; kingdom Viridiplantae; phylum Streptophyta; class Magnoliopsida; order Malvales; family Malvaceae; genus Hibiscus; species Hibiscus trionum. The sequence goes on from BSYR01000016.1 coordinate 8,799,382, forward strand.
ATAGGTAAGGGTTGATTTGGGATCATTGGAGGGTGTAATGGAAGTTGAAAACATGGTTTTTGGACAAGGTTTTGGGGCCATCCGAATTGGTGAAAAATGAGTATTATTCATGCTTGCAACATAGTAGTTTGTGGTTGAATTGCATTCCGGGTTAGTTTCGATGACAAGATTTTGATTGTGGATGTTTTGTTTGTGTTTGTGATTGATTAGAGTCAAGTTTGGGCATCGGTGAAGCATCGGAAGTGAATCCGGGAAGTTTAAGGTTGTTCCTTGCTTGGTCTTTGGGCTTGGAAGCTTAGGTGAGTGGTTAATTGTCTTACTTGGTTTTAAAATGGTTGGTTCGAGTGTATGGACTAGGTTGGGCTTGGTAGACTCACCTAGAGTTAGGATTAGGGTGGTAGCCTAATCCTAAACTTGATCTAGAGCCCTTGGATGAACTTAAATGTATGAATGTATATGCCTCGTATGTCTTGTGATTTGAATGCTTATGTATATTGTATTATACATGTGAGATGAGGCATGATTTGTAATGCTTAAAGCATGCATGGTAATGGTTCATGATTGTGTTCATGGTGAGTACGTGCTAAGCACGGAAATGATTGAAATGAGTAATGTGGAATGAGTAAAATATTGGCACTAGTATACTTAAATACAAATGATCGATCATTAGGATGTTAGTGTGTACACATGAGTCAAAAGTCGCGCGTGGCCTTGGTGGCGTTGAGTCACCAAGGAGGAGTACGGGTACGCCCGGAAATTGTATTTAAATATAGTCGGTGATGAGTGGAATCCCATCGACGGGGCGTGAGGATGAGTGGAATCCCCTCCGCGAGACCGGTGATGAGTGTAATCCCACCGTCAGGTAATGGTTGTGTTGTTGGATGTGAGTTCCAACGGTTATCCGCGTATTTGAGTCATAGCTAGGTGCCAATGTTGATTGATAATTGTATCAATGTGTTGTGATAAATGATCCTTATTTGGATGTTTGATGTGGCTATTTATGTTGAGGAAGTTAGAGCTTGTTGATCATGACATTTACTTGTATATATTACTCATGCATCTTATCTTGTGGCTCTTGTGGATCCTTGGTATGTTTGTGAAATGCCTTGGCTAGATCGTGCTCGGACCCTGCAATGTTGAGGTTTGTTTTTAGAGCTTACCCTCACTAAGCATCATTGCTTACGCTCTCTTTGTTCAACATTGCAGATCCTTAGTTCGTGGGTTGCTTGCGCAAGTGGAAGGCTCCAAGTGTGGTTGTTAGCCTTGAGTGCTTCAAGTATGGATTTTTAATGTTTGGTCATGTAATAGTTTGAGCAATGGGACATGTAATGTTTTGTTGGATAGTTGTAGGTTGTTAGGAGCATGTTTAGACTCCTTGATGCCTTACTTTTGTATGGTTCATGTTGCCATGTTGGTTTGTATCTCATGCCTAAATTGCTCTTGTTGAATGTTGGCCATACGTCTTAGAGGTTACCTTTATGCTTGAATGATGTTGTGTGGATGCATGCCTATGATGTCTTGCCTAAATGTTTAGACCTGCCTTAATCTTGTTGAAGCATGTTTTAATTGTTGGGTTGCCTTGAGTTCTATGTTTATGGTGTTGTGTGGTGTTTTGGTGGTGTTTTGGGGCACCCTTGTGCCTTAAAACAGCCAGAACGAGTCTGCAGATAGGGGGCGTTTCGGAACGGGCCATCCTGTTTCGGAACGGTCCCTTTGCATTTGGCCTGCCGTTTCGAAACGGATGGGGGTCGTTTCGGAACATTTTTGCTACTGGAATTTTGAGAAATTGGCGAGATGAAGGCATTCCGAAACGAGCCTTTGAAGTTTCGAAACGGTCAAATCTCGTTGACCACGAGATATTGACCGTCAAGGTCGTTCCGATACGGGTCACCCCTGTTTCGGAACGGTCACCTTATGGTTGACTCTGGCCTGTTGACTTAGTCAAGGCGTTTCGGAACACCCTAAGGGCGTTTCGAAACGGTCTGCTGTAGAGGACTAAAATGAGCTGTTTGATGTGTTCGTTGGTCGGTGTATGTTTCAATGTTTGTTTTTCCCGCTGCTGTGCTTCACATAGGTTTTAATTATGCCTATAGATAAGATAAAATAAAAAGAAAATTTTAGGGTCGTTAACCGAGGGGAAACCTTCACGGGTTTCGCTTCGATTTTCCCCGTGTGGCCCACTTGGACCGGTCATCCGACCAGACCGGGACGAGGGGGTTACACTTGTTGGTATCAGAGCCTAAGGTTACCGAGACCTTGGGCAGGTAAGTAAGGTAAGTTCGAGTTTTTGATTAATGTGCACGGTGTTTGCTTACTTTGTAAGAATGGTTGCTTGTTTGACAAGTATGTTGATTGTTTATTTCAAAAGTATGTATGTGTGAGTCCCATTGCTACTATTACATTGGAAAAATGATTTCTAAGTGAGGGAACGTACTTGAACACTTGGAAGCCTTGCCTTGCTAACCCAACTTGTATGTTTTGTTGTTGTGGTTGTAGTTGATATCTGTGAGAGCGATGTCTAGACCGAGAGGTAGACCGAGAGTGGTTCGTTAGGAACCACGGGTAGCGGCTCCTGTTGAGCCTTCTGTTGGTGTGGAGGCTCATCTAGAAGGGCCGGTGGCCGCGGGAGTTGGCGCTCCACCACCACCTCCACCACCACCACCTCCTCCACCTGGAGCTGGAGGTGAAGATGGAGCCGGAGGAGATGGACCTCAAGGTGGCCAAGGTCCAGCTGGAATTGACATGACTCCGCTAGTGCAAGCGATAGCGGGAACTTTCCAGGCCGCAGTTGCGGGAGCTCAGGCTGCAGCTCAGCCTAGGTGTGATGATGCTAGTCTACCTTTGGAGAGGCTCCGTAGCTTGGGAGCCGAGGAGTTTAGAGGATCTACTCCAGAGAGATCGGAGTTATGGTTGGAGAAGACAATTCGTATCTTGGCTCAGATGGGTTGTGCGGGCGCACGTAGATTGGGTTGTGTGATCTCATTGCTTCAGGGTGATGCCTACACCTGGTGGGTCACCATTACTGCCGGGGTTCCAGAGGCTGAGATAGATTGGGATTTCTTTGAGTTTGCTTTCAGAAAGAGGTACTTGGGACCGAGGTACTTGGATGAGAAGAAGCGAGAGTTCATGGCTCTTACTCAGGGAGATGCTTCTGTGACTGATTACGAGATCCGTTTTGTTCGCTTGAGTCAGTATGCTCCAGAGTTAGTTCCTACTGAAGTGGAACGTTGTAACCGATTTCGCTACGGGTTGAATGAAGAGGTTAAGAGGTACACGCTAGCTTCTGAGTACTCAGACTTTGATGTGTTGGTCGCGAGGGCCAAGGATTTAGAGCATAGTTTGGGTTCGGCCAAACGAGCTGGTGGTTCTAGTTCTGGCAAGAGGCATAACCACTTTGATGGTAGAGATGCCAAGAGGCACAGAGGTGGCGGACATCAGTTTGATCAGAGACGTGGCGGTGGCCACCATGGTAGAGGCCATCAGGGCCATAGAGGAGGAGGGCGTTTGCCCGAGTGTACCCGTTGTGGGAGACAGCACACTGGTGAGTGTTGGGGTAACTTCCATGCTTGTTGGAACTGTGGTTCGAGGGACCACTTTAGGAGGGAGTGTCCGCATCAGGCGGCTCAGGCATCGAACATTGCTCAGGCTCCTACGAGAGCGAATGATTTTCAGAGAGGCCGTGGGCGCGGTCGTGGCTACTTCCAGCCTAGGGCTGATGCACCTAGGGGAGATGCTCAGAGGAACCTTGCTCATGTTGTGGCTGTGCAGCCGGAGGCGGGAGGACCAGCGAGAGTCTATGCTCAGAGAGAGGCCGGGAACGACACCGATGTGATAGCAGGTAATTTCGAGTTACAGTCTATGTCTTTGCTTTCCTTGGTTGATTCGGGTTCTACGCATTCCTACATTTTGAGTGAGCATGCACAGAAGTTAGATATCCCTGTTGAGATCTTAGATGTAGGTATGCATGTTACTAGTTCTTTTGGTGAGACATTTGTGGTTAGACGTATATATAGGAGGTGTCCACTGAAGATTCAGGGTCATGTGTTCTCAGTTGATATGATGGAACTTCCTTTCTATGGTTTTGATATTATTCTGGGTATGGACTGGTTGGTTGAGTATCGGGCTAGTGTGGATTTTGAGACAAAGAGAATTTTTTTGAAGCTTTTTGATGACTACGAGGTAGTAGTAGTAGGCGAGAACATTAAGTTATTGTCTAATGTGGTGTCAGCTTTAAAGGCTCATAGGTTGATGGACTCAGGATGTGGGGCCTATTTAGCTTATGTTATGAATCCGGATATGAGTGAAGCTAGACCGAAGGATATCAGAACAGTGTGCGACTTTCCAGATGTGTTTCCTGAAGAGTTGCCTGGTTTGCCTCCTGACAGAGATGTTGAGTTTGTGATTGAGACAGTTTCAGGGTCTAATCCAGTTTCGATAGCTCCGTACAGCATGGCTCCGAAAGAGTTGAAAGAATTGAAGAGTCAGTTGCAAGAATTATTAGACCGTGGTTTCATTAGGCCTAGTAGTTCTCCGTGGGGTGCTCCCGTGTTGTTTGTGAAAAAGAAAGATGGTAGTATGCGCATGTGCATTGACTATAGACAGTTGAATCAGATGACTGTGAAGAACAAGTATCCGTTGCCTCGTATAGATGATTTGTTTGATCAGTTGAGAGGTGCTTCAGTGTTCTCGAAGATAGATTTGAGATCCGGGTACTATCAGTTGAAGGTGAAAGAGTGTGATGTTCCGAAGACAGCTTTTAGGACTAGATATGGTCACTATGAGTTTCTTGTGATGCCATTTGGGCTCACGAATGCACCGACAGCATTCATGGACATGATGGACAGAATTTTCAGGGACTATCTAGATCGTTTTGTAGTTGTCTTCATTGATGATATACTTGTGTACTCGAAGACAGAAGAAGAGCATGATGAGCACTTGAGATTTGTTTTACAGAGATTGTTGAGCAATCAGTTGTATGCGAAGCTTAGTAAGTGTGAATTCTGGATTCGAGAGGTTGTGTTTCTTGGCCATGTTGTTTCGGCCGAAGGTATCCGTGTTGATCCATCGAAGATTGAGGCTATTGTTGAGTGGAAACAACCTAAGTCCGTGACCGAGATTAGGAGTTTCCTAGGATTAGCCGGTTACTATAGGAGATTTGTTGATGGCTTCTCTAGAGTAGCTGCTCCTTTGACTAAATTGTTGCAAAAGGGAGTTAAGTTTGAATGGTCAGATGCAAGACAGAAGGCTTTTGAGAAATTGAAAGAAGCTTTGACGAATGCTCCAGTGTTAGTGCAACCTGTTTCAGGTAAGGAGTTTGTGATCTACAGTGATGCTTCCTACGTAGGCTTAGGATGTGTTCTGATGCAAGATAGGAGAGTTGTTGCTTATGCTTCTAGACAGTTGAAGATTCATGAGAAGAACTATCCTACTCATGACATAGAGCTAGCCGCAGTGGTGTTTGCATTGAAGGTTTGGCGTCACTATTTGTATGGTGAGAAGTGTATTGTTTACACCGATCACAAGAGCTTGAAGTATCCGATGACACAGAAAGAGTTGAACTTGAGACAGAGAAGGTGATTAGAGTTGCTAAAGGATTATGATTTGACCATTGAGTACCATCCGGGTAAAGCAAATGTAATAGCCGATGCTTTGAGTAGAAAAGTGGCCGTTGAGTTGAGAGCTATGTTTGCTAGATTGAGTGTGTCCGATGATGGTGGTTTGATCACCGAGTTGCAAGTGAAGCCTTCGTTGTTTCAGTTGATTAGAGAGAAACAGTTGCAAGATGCGAGCCTAGTTCCTCATGTTCAAGACATAGCCGAAGGAAGACCGACTGAGTATAGTTTCAGTGGTGAGAGTTTGTTATGCTTTAGAGATAGAATTGTTATACCGGAAGATGTCGAGTTGAGACGTCAGATTTTGAGTGAAGCACATTCAAGCCCCTTTTCTATGCATCCGGGTAGTACCAAAATGTACAGAGACTTGAAGAATGACTACTTCTGGGTTGGTTTGAAAAGAGATGTAGCCGAGTATGTGAGCCGTTGTATGGTTTGTCAGAGAGTGAAGGCAGAACATCAGGTTCCTTCAGGTTTGCTACAGCCTTTGAAGATTCCGGAATGGAAATGGGAGAGGATCACCATGGACTTCGTATCGGGGTTGCCTTTGTCTCCTTCGAAGAAGAACTCTGTTTGTGTGATTGTTGATAGGTTCACTAAGTGTGCTCACTTCTTAGCAGTGAACACTACGGACTCCTTAGACAAGTTGGCAAACTTGTACATCCGTGAGATTGTGAGACTTCATGGGGTTCCGAAGTCTATTGTTTCAGATAGGGATCCTAGGTTTACTTCGAGGTTCTGGGGTTGCTTGCATAGTGCTTTAGGTAGCCGTTTGCATTTCAGCACATCTTACCATCCTCAGTCCGATGGGCAGTCAGAGCGAGTGATACAGATTCTAGAGGATATGCTTCGTTGTTGTGTGATTGACTTCCAGGGTTCTTGGGAGAAGCACTTACCGTTGGTTGAGTTTGCCTACAACAACAGTTATCAGTCTAGTATTCAGATGGCACCTTATGAGGCTTTGTATGGTAGACGGTGTAGGACTCCGATTTGTTGGGCTGAGACAGGTCAGAGGTTGTTACCTATGCCAGACTTGCTTAAGGGAACCACAGAGAAAGTGAAGTTGATTTGTGACCGCTTGAAAGCAGCTTCTGATCGTCAGAAGTCTTATGCAGATTTGAAGAGGAAAGAGGTTGAGTACTCAGTGGGTGAGAAAGTATTTTTGAAAGTATCTCCGTGGAAGAAGGTAATGAGATTTGGCCGGAAGGGCAAGTTGAGTCTGAGGTTCATTGGTCCGTATGAGATTGTTGAGCGGATTGGGCCTGTAGCTTATCGTTTGAGGTTACCTTCTGAGTTAGAAAAGATCCATGATGTCTTTCATGTGTCTATGCTTAGGAGATATAGATCGGATCCTTCTCATGTGATGCCCGTTGAGGAGATAGAGTTAAATCCAGATTTGTCCTATAATGAAGAGCTCGTTGAGATACTTGCTTCTAATAGCAAGGTGTTGCGTGGCAAGACCATAGAGTTGGTCAAGGTGTTGTGGAGACATAGAGGTGTGGAAGAGGCCACGTGGGAGAGAAAAGCAGATATGGTTGAGCAGTTTCCGTATTTGTTTCCACCAGGTAATTTCGGGGACGAAATTCCTTAAGTGGGGGAGAGTTGTAACACCCGAGTTTAGGGGTTAGGTGAAAATAATATTTTAATATTATTTGGGTTCGGTTTTATGATTTAAATAATGGTTCGGGTTTGGTTTTCAAATTAATTAATTTGATGATAGACTATGCTTTGAAAATTAAACCCCAAATAGCCATGGATTTTATGTCCTTGTGAATATATCATTTCATTAAGGGCAAAAGGGTCATTGGGCTTTTAAACTAAAACAAAACAAAAACACCCATCATCCACTATTCATCCCCTTCTTCACCAACGGGAACTTATGCTCCCTACCCAAATCCACTGTTCCATCACCTCTCTTCTTCGTTTCAACTCCGTTTTGAAAGGTAATAGCATTTTTGACTTCTCCTCATCTTCCCCTTCATGAAAGTACTTTTCTTTTTCATTTTCATAAAGGTTTTGGAAAATGGAAGTTTTGGAAATCTTGATTAAAAATGGTGCCTTTGTGTAGCTAAACTTAATATTTCGATTTGTTATGGTTAGTTATGGAATATATGAGCCAAATGATACTACACATGTGAATTTCAAATGATTTGGAACAATTTTCGGACTTGGGTGAAAATGGGGTTTTTGGGAGGTTTTGGGTGAGTTTTGGGGGCTGTTTTAGGTGGGTTTTGATAGGATTTTGATAGTACTATAGGTAAGGGTTGATTTGGGATCATTGGAGGGTGTAATGGAAGTTGAAAACATGGTTTTTGGACAAGGTTTTGGGGCCATCCGAATTGGTGAAAAATGAGTATTATTCATGCTTGCAACATAGTAGTTTGTGGTTGAATTGCATTCCGGGTTAGTTTCGATGACAAGATTTTGATTGTGGATGTTTTGTTTGTGTTTGGGATTGATTAGAGTCAAGTTTGGGCATCGGTGAAGCATCGGAAGTGAATCCGGGAAGTTGAAGGTTGTTGCTTGCTTGGTCTTTGGGCTTGGAAGCTTAGGTGAGTGGTTAATTGTCTTACTTGGTTTTAAAATGGTTGGTTCGAGTGTATGGACTAGGTTGGGCTTGGTAGACCCACCTAGAGTTAGGATTAGGGTGGTAGCCTAATCCTAAACTTGATCTAGAGCCCTTGGATGAACTTAAATGTATGAATGTATATGCCTCGTATGTCTTGTGATTTGAATGCTTATGTATATTGTATTATACATGTGAGATGAGGCATGATTTGTAATGCTTAAAGCATGCATGGTAATGGTTCATGATTGTGTTCATGGTGAGTACGTGCTAAGCACGGAAATGATTGAAATGAGTAATGTGGAATGAGTAAAATATTGGCACTAGTATACTTAAATACAAATGATCGATCATTAGGATGTTAGTGTGTACACATGAGTCAAAAGTCGTGCGTGGCCTTGGTGGCGTTGAGTCACCAAGGAGGAGTACGGGTACGCCCGGAAATTGTATTTAAATATAGTCGGTGATGAGTGGAATCCCATCGACGGGGCGTGAGGATGAGTGGAATCCCCTCCGCGAGACCGGTGATGAGTGTAATCCCACCGTCAGGTAATGGTTGTGTTGTTGGATGTGAGTTCCAACGGTTATCCGCGTATTTGAGTCATAGCTAGGTGCCAATGTTGATTGATAATTGTATCAATGTGTTGTGATAAATGATCCTTATTTGGATGCTTGATGTGGCTATTTATGTTGAGGAAGTTAGAGCTTGTTGATCATGACATTTACTTGTATATATTACTCATGCATCTTATCTTGTGGCTCTTGTGGATCCTTGGTATGTTTGTGAAATGCCTTGGCTAGATCGTGCTTGGACCCTGCAATGTTGAGGTTTGTTTTTAGAGCTTACCCTCACTAAGCATCATTGCTTACGCTCTCTTTGTTCAACATTTCAGATCCTTAGTTCGTGGGTTGCTTGCGCAAGTGGAAGGCTCCAAGTGTGGTTGTTAGCCTTGAGTGCTTCAAGTATGGATTTTTAATGTTTGGTCATGTAATAGTTTGAGCAATGGGACATGTAATGTTTTGTTGGATAGTTGTAGGTTGTTAGGAGCATGTTTAGACTCCTTGATGCCTTGCTTTTGTATGGTTCATGTTGCCATGTTGGTTTGTATCTCATGCCTAAATTGCTCTTGTTGAATGTTGGCCATACGTCCTAGAGGTTACCTTTATGCTTGAATGATGTTGTGTGGATGCATGCCTATGATGTCTTGCCTAAATGTTTAGACCTGCCTTAATCTTGTTGAAGCATGCTTTAATTGTTGGGTTGCCTTGAGTTCTATGTTTATGGTGTTGTGTGGTGTTTTGGGGCACCCTTGTGCCTTAAAACAGCCAGAACGAGTCTGCAGACAGGGGGCGTTTCGGAACGGGCCATCCTGTTTCGGAACGGTCCCTTTGCATTTGGCCTGCCGTTTCAAAACGGATGGGGGTCGTTTCGGAACATTTTTGCTACTGGAATTTTGAGAAATTGGCGAGATGAAGGCGTTCCGAAACGGGCCTTTGAAGTTTCGAAACGGTCAAATCTCGTTGACCACGAGATATTGACCGTCAAGGTCGTTCCGATACGGGTCACCCCTGTTTCGGAACGGTCACCTTATGGTTGACTCTGGCCTGTTGACTTAGTCAAGGCGTTTCGGAACACCCTAAGGGCGTTTCGAAACGGCCTGCTGTAGAGGACTAAAATGAGCTGTTTGATGTGTTCGTTGGTCGGTGTATGTTTCAATGTTTGTTTTTCCCGCTGCTGTGCTTCACATAGGTTTTAATTATGCCTATAGATAAGATAAAATAAAAAGAAAATTTTAGGGTCGTTAACCGAGGGGAAACCTTCACGGGTTTCGCTTCGGTTTTCCCCTTGTGGCCCACTTGGACCGGTCATCCGACCAGACCGGGACGAGGGGGTTACAGATTTAAATATGAAAACATTAAATATTCTATTTTAAAAAATATTCGATTTAAAAGGAAAAATGATTTAAAATATTCGAATATTTCGAGTTATTCGAGTTGACGCGTCATATCTTAAGATAAAGATAAGCGTTCGATCGAGTCGAGTAAAAAAATTTCGAGTTATTCGAGTTGACGCGTCATATTTTACAACTCAAACTTTATTTGAAATTTTTTCGATTCGAGTCGAGTTTTCGAGTTCCTATAAAAATTTAATTGTAATTATTTATCATGTTACCATACTTTGGAATTTTGCTTTAAGGACCAAATTGAAAGAATGCGTAAATAAGAGGGCTAAATTTAGTGAATTGTTTCGAATTAGGTCTAAATTAATTGAATGTATAAATATGAAGGACTAAATGTGTTATTATACCAAAGTTTATAACAGTCACTTAACGACATTTATCGTCTAGTTACCATTTTGTTATAAAACATAAAGTTTAATTGCCATTTTGTGATTTTTGAAAGTTTGGTTACCATTTTGTTTTTTTTACCAAAGTTCAATGACCGTCTGTGTACTTTACCCTTAAATTTAAGACTTAAGTATAATATAAGTGCCATATATATATATATATCTTTTTTTGTAATATGTGCCTATTTTTTTTAGAAAAATGGATGTTTAATGTTTCATTTTGGCTTGTTTTAAAGTCAATATGTTAATAAATCAATCACTCAATCATAGACGTGTGGCTTTTATTTTTTATTTTATTTTTAAAAACAAACTGAAAATAAAATAAACTAAAAATCTCAAAAATTTTAAAAATCATAAAATAGTTTCAAATTTCTAACACCCAAAACTCAAAATCTCAAAATTAACATCATTGTTGTTGTCGATAGCCTCACTGGACCCCCACCACCGTCGTTGTTGAAGTCCCCGCTCATTTCTCTCAACTACCAATCGTCGGTAACCGACGATGAGCGTGCCAATCGAAAGTCAAACGATAAACACAAAAGGCTAAAGTCGTTCGACGCCCGATTGGCACGCCTCTTGTCAGTTATCTTTGTGAGACTTTAGGGTTTGGGATGTTAGAGATTTCAAATTTGGGACGTATTTTTGGAGAGTTTGAAAATTTTTGGATTTTTTTTAAAATGTTTTCTTTTTTTAATTTTTTGGAAAAAAATTAAAAATAAAATAAAATAAAAGACATGTGTCAAATTTAATTGAGTGATAGATTCTTTTAACAACGATACCTTAAAATAGTATCGAAATGAAATTTTAGACAGCTATTTCAAACAAAACATTAGACACATATTTTAGCCAAAAAAATAATTTTAAACACTTACTTCATGAAAATTACAATTTAGGTACCTATTCTATAGTTATTTAAATAAACACTTTGAGTACGATTATAAAACGTTGTTATCAGTGAGGATTTTAGACATGTGCGAGGTGAGCGAAAGCACAAGCCCCCAAGAAAAGAGGGGCTCAGATTAGTTGAATTAAATATTTATACGGAGAAAATAAAAGATTTTAGTTTAATAAATTACAAGAAAAAATAAAAAAATAACTTTAAAGAGAGTCACATAATATATTTTTTACTAAGATAAAAATATTTAAAAAAAAAACTTTATATATTTTTGTGATTACAAATTAAAGAGTCTCATTTTAATAAACTATACATGACACCGTAAACTTTTGAACTATCGCTTCAAAACTTGGGTAAATGTTCTAATATATGTCGGTTCGAGTGATCAATCGAAGTTTCTAATAAGGAGTGAATTGGTCTATTCTAAAATTTGTGGAAGCTAATGAAAAATAGAAATAGTTTATAAGATAAATTTAAAATAGTTCGACTTCTATATGAAATACCACGAAGATAATACAAATAACTAATCTGTTTAAGTTAAACAATAATAGCTTACAAATATTTTACAACAAGAAAAAAAATTAAGACAATTAAGCTCTAAAACACTCTTTGATATTGGTATATCTTCTAAAGGATGTTTCTCTTAGTTTGTTGAATTGCTTTGAGCCTCTATTTATGATCCTTTTATAGATTCTAGACATTAGGTGTAACGTCCTAAACTTGAGATTATATTTGGGCCTCAAGTTAAATCTATAAGTAAAATTCTGCAACTAAATTTAGTTCAAACCATAAACATTTTTATAAATCTAACAATATTTTGGAAAAAAGACAACACAAAATAATTAAATGGTATATATGGGAGCACTACAGCAAAACATTTCTTTAGCGTTACTTTGGGAGTAGCTAAGTACTTTAAGCTGGGAGTAGCTAAGTACAGCAAAATTTACTTATTTATATAACTCAAAAAAAAGCTCTTGAAAAATAAAAATTATTATGCTCATTTTATCATACATATTCTTAGGAAGAGTTAATGACCTCACGACAATTACTTCTAACTCAAAAATATTTTTAGATAAAAAAAAGAAAAGAAGCAAAGCTAAACCGGACCTTAAATCGGTGATAGACGACGGGAGTAGCTAAGTACTTTAAGCTGGGACCAACGGTTGAGATTAATTTGAGGGATTAGAAAGCGCAGAGCTGAAGTAGCCTTACTAAGCTTTTTAACCAATTTAGGGTTGAGGAAGACGAAAGACCCAAGCCCCTCTTTCCTTCTCTGACAGACTCGGTGAGTTCTGGGCATTTATTTTTTATTATATTCTGCTGTTTTCCGCAAAAAATTTAAACGTTTTACTGTTTTGTATGTTGCAGCTTCTAATTTCTCAAAATGTCTTGGTGCACAATTGAATCCGATCCCGGTATTGCCTTTTCTGATTCTCTCTCTTACAATATTTTGGTTGAAGATTTAATTTTTTATTTCTTTTTTATGTGTTCTGTCAAGGTTTTCAATTTCATTGTTGGTACATTTGATGAAGTTTTAACAGTGGATAATCTTTAGGGTCAGGCGTACATGTAATTGGTTGGTGAAATTGTCGATTTTATTTTTTCTTTGGGGGGGAAATGAACAAGTGAATGGGAAATGTTATTTCCTTGTCCGAAAATTGTAGCAGAAGGAATTCATGCCCTTATTCTTAGGAAAAGTGGTTACTTATCCTAGAGGAAAGTTTTCTTCAAGTTTTTCTTATTTTGTTTCCGGTTATAGTTTCATTTTTTCGGAATGAGGGGGAAGGGTTTTCTGTAGTTTAGATATTTCTTTATAATTCATGAAAGCATAGGGGAATGGGATGTTATAGGTTTCATGGAAATCTATACTTGAGAAGGTTACATGTTTTGAATAATTTCTTCTATTAAATGGTGTTATTCAATTGTGAGTGAGTGGGTTGCAGGGGGTGTTAGATTTAATTTATATGGCCAATGATGGAAAATCAAGGGACAGGAAGTTGAAAGAGAATGCAAGGAATATGATTTTGAGTAATATAGTAGAAATCGTTGTATAAGGGCCGTTGCACGGAGATTTGGGTAAATAGTTTGTTAGGATTGTTTTATAGGATTGCTATTAATGCCTTACCTAATCTTCCTAGAGGCATACTGCCTGCAGATAACAAGCATAAGCTCCATTGGCATCTGATTTTTTTCTCATGGTGTTGGATGATTGTACTGTCGTGTTCTATAATGTAGATGCTTATGATCTTCAAAGTACAATATAGTACATGCATGTCATGACTGGAGGAATTTAAAATTATAATAAATAAAGAATATTGATGTTTAGTTCATGATAGTGCTAGAGCCACTCTCTGCTTTTTAAAGATGCTCCTTATTGGTTGCCAATGATTAGAGATTAAACTTACATTTTTCCTAGGGCTATCATCAATCCTTTGGTGCCCATATAACCTTTACAAAGGCTTAACAAAGGCTAGTTCAGATTGGATTCTTAGATAGTTTTTCCTTTTCCAAAAAAAGAAAATTGTTTTCACTACTTGTATGACGCTTTCATCATTGAGTTGTGTTGTACTATTGTTCTGGCATATGGCTTGTTATGAATATATTTTAGTTGAGATTGTACATGTTAACATCTTGCTGCACCAGATAATTAATTGTCTTAGAGTGCCCTTATCATGCTTTCTTAATGATATGTATTGAGATTTAAGCTTAACAATATCGTTTTCTGCCATGTCTTTCAGGTGTTTTTACAGAACTTATACAGCAGATGCAAGTTAAAGGCGTACAAGTAATATTTTTTCTTTTTTCATACTTGGTTCCTTATGTTTGTCTTGTAGTTTTGCTTATGATATCTTCTGCTTGTTATTTTAGATGCATATATACTGATACTGTCAAAGTTCTTTTAATGAAAAATGAATATATCAGATTCTAGGTTAAGTACCTTGTCTGTGTTCTGTACTTAGCCATTTAAACCATGTATGTTGATGGTTTTATGCATACATTTGTAGTAGAACTATGTGTATGGGTGAAAAGCATTAGGGTTCAGTAACATTTCCCCATAAACTTCCATTTGTGTCAAGCTGCTCTTTGCTCCGTAGAACTCTGTTTACTGTTGGAAGAGATGAGAAGTAGGAGGAGGTAATGAAAACTCAAATCAGCAAATTAGTTCTTGTATAACTCTTAATAGCTTAACATTTTATGTGAAATCAACTCTACGATTTCTAGCAACACCTAGAAATATAAATAGGCTTCCATTATATTGTTAACTTCTTGTCCCAATGGATTAGGATTCTTGAAATCTATAAACTTTGGAATATACTAAAGTAAATTTAGCTCTATTTAAAACCTTCACAATTTAACTAACCCTGAAACAAGACCCGATGTACCATATAACTAATGCCCATTCCAGCAAACAGAAAACCAAATTCTTTCATGATAAGATGATAAATTGTACTTTAATATCTTAGTAGCCACCTAGGATTTATTCCTTGGATCAAAAGGACTTCTTTGACAATACAGAAGCCATGATTCTAGCCTTTGATTTCCAAAAGGGTTGAATCTGTCTAACATGGCATTGATGAATCATTAATATACCTTAAAGCTGTGATATGAACTTGTTTAACTAAACCCTACTTAATTGGATCAGGTTATGTTGGTGTTGAATAATATTGTAGCCGGTGCCATCATCCCTCTGACCCCTATCTGTCCTTTTTTTTGTCCTTTGCCCTTGTGTTAAACCCTGTGCACAGCTATTGAATTATATCCTCAAGCAAGTGTCTTGGTGGGTGCATAGGTGCATATTCTTTTTTATGTCCGATTTAATTGTATGTGTAATATGCTATTATGGTTTTTGTTTCATTGCATGCTTTGTTCTGTTATGATGAATTATGACTTACCAGGTAGAGGAGTTGTATTCATTGGATCTCGATTCTCTGAACAATCTCAGGTCAGTTCTTGCTTGGTACTGGCCATTTCACATTTCAACATTTGAATTTCTTCCTTCGTAATTGCCCTTTCCATAATAGGCCTGTGTATGGGTTGATTTTCCTTTTCAAATGGCGCCCGGGGGAGAAGGATGAACGTCTTGTAATCAAGGACCCAAACCCTAATTTGTTCTTTGCTAGCCAGGTTGGTTTCAATCTAATTCACTAATAGTCTAATATGCAGAGTCTGATATATTTGCTAAACTCTTCCGAACTTGTTTTTTTCCTACATTTATGTAGGTCATCAATAATGCTTGTGCTACACAAGCTATACTGTCTATTCTCATGAACTGCCCTGATATTGACATTGGCCCAGAACTATCAAAGTTGAAAGAATTCACTAAAAACTTTCCTCCAGAACTCAAAGGTCTTGCTATAAATAACAGTGAAGCCGTACGTACTGCTCATAATAGTTTTGCAAGGCCCGAGCCTTTTGTTCCAGATGAGCTGAAGGCTGCCGGGAAAGATGATGATGTCTACCATTTCATAAGCTACATACCAGTTGATGGAGTACTCTATGAACTCGATGGACTGAAGGAGGGACCCATTAGCCTTGGTCAGTGCCCTGCTGGCCCAGGTGATATGGAATGGTTGAAGTTGGTACAACCAGTAATCCAAGAACGAATAGAGAGATATTCCCAAAGTGAAATCAGATTCAATCTCCTGGCAGTTATCAAGAACAGGAGAGAGATGCACACTGCTGAACTTAAGGAGCTCCAAAAGAAGAGGGAACGCATCTTGCAGCAGCTGGCTACCATACAGTCTGAAAGACCTACAGACAAAGCCAGTTTTGAAGCACTAAACAAACAACTTTCAGAAGTGAATTCAGGGATTGAGGGTGCCTCTGAGAAAATCTTGATAGAGGAGGAGAAATTCAAGAAGTGGAGAACCGAAAATATCCGTAGGAAACACAACTACATACCCTTCTTGTTCAACTTCCTTAAAATTCTTGCTGAAAAGAAGCAATTGAAACCGCTTATCGAGAAGGCCAAGCAGAAGAATAGCAGCCAGGTCTAGGTGAAAACGTTTCTTCTTGTTGCTTTTTCTTTCCTTTTTTATTTAATTTTCTTGGTTGACTGGATGCTTAGTCCAAACTTGAGGGTTAGTGCAAATCCAAAGAAAAGGAGCGAGCTAAAGGACCATTTTATGATTATTTCAACTTTGCTGTTCCCAAGTGACATCTTGGATTTGTCTTGGTCTTATCTTCCAGTCTCATATATATTGATGATGATACTCTGCTCGTAAATCTTAAGAAAAGTACTCATTCACATTATAACATGGATATAATGACATGAACTTAAAATCTTTTCATGGATTTGAAATGTCCCTGGACATAGCATGGGGCATTCTGGGTGATGGAACATGGTACTAAGTCACACAATTTGCTGTCATTTTATGTTATATTTTTATCAAGTGAATTTGTATTCATATTTATTGTACATTAAATTTGAAAAACAATTTCTTTGAAGTTACCATTTAAGTGGGTTGATGACATAGAAAAAAAATTAATGAAAGGGGTGATTTTTATTTAGGTTTAACAGTCAAAGTATAAAAATCGTTTGTCCTAAACTATGCCCCCACTTTTTTGAAATGGGTTTAGGGCTTAAGGTTAGGTATTGTGGTTAGGATTTAGGGAATTAGGGGCATGATATATTTTTTGAGTTTAGGGTTTATAATTTAAGATGTGAAAACAAAATTGACAGACTTGAGCACTTGCTGTTTAAATAAAATCAAACAGATTAGCTTAGTTAAAGAGGAACTAACGTGGCACGATGTCATTGACTAAAAGTGTTAAAGGATAACAACATGGGATAAAATGAGTAACAGTAAAGACGTTAAAGAGACACATTACTTATGAGCCCAAAATATACATTAGGTGCCAAAAATGAGAAAGTGATAAAAGTTTGGGAGGGTAAATTGTGAAAGAAGCCTTAATAATTTGATGAACCAAGATCACCTAAAATAATTTAAACTCAATTACAACTGGAAGGTGAAATATCCGAAGTTGAAATATGGAGACACAGTCAATAACATGCACTTCTATATCCATATCTTCATCAGTATTCAGTACTCCCTCCAAAAAATTTCAAACATTAACTAAATTTTATCACTTAATACCCTAAACCTCCTTTTCCATATTTCCTCTTCTGTCTCTACTTGTAAAGACTATTAAAAGAGGGGGGGAAAGGACATTTTCACAGCATTCCAACGAGAACTCAGCCAGTTTGAGGATTTCAAACTGGAATTTTTCTTTGCAAGTTTTCGTATTTCGTTGCTGTTCATCATGCAAATTCAAGGACTGCATAGGTTCTTGAGATCTTCTTCCTTGGCATACCAGTTTGGTATTATCTTTGTCAAATGGGGATAAAGATCCTTGTACGAATTTCGTATAGTCCCTTCTGCAACTCCCGTAGCAAGTGAAATATCTGCACCCCACACATTATTTTCCATCAAAAGTGTGCATTTTCCATAGAATGATGGTAGCAACTAAAAGAATTTGAACACGCTTTCTTATCATTTTTAAAGCAAAAATATGCACCCAGGTCGCATAATTCAATATTAGAACCTAAACTGCAGTTATCAAGAAATGCAGGCACACAAATGTAGTTTCCAAAACATCTTTATCTTTACTTAACAAGAAAGATGGTAAACACCAAACCTCTGAGAGGCTTCTTATCATCTGAAAGCTGTGTTATAATATAAATGACAGCTGCTGCAATTGATATAGGGCTTCGCCTGCAAAAGCCCCATAAATTGTTAGCAAATACCTATACAAAGTTATAAACCATAAATGAACAAAACCATTAAAGAAGACATATACATTGATACATAAAAGATGATAGAAGTCTCCATACACCAATCCCTCTCCATTAACAGATTTTATAAGAAAATCCACAAGAGCTAAAACACAGAAAGCCCCAAGTCAAAGTTAGTAACTTCGTCTTCCTTCCACCTAAGACCTAGTCCAAAAACCAAATATGGGGGAAAAACACAGTTTGCAAGAGACAAACAGCAGCAAAGCAACATGGTTGATGTGATAAGTCAATGGAATAATATCAGGAAGGCTAATCAAACGAATTTTCTTTCAGAATCATCAAACTGCCTAATACATGCAAAAGCTAATTGACCAACTTAAATTAACAATTTAGTTGGGGAGCTAACTATTCAGCATAAACATGGAAATGGAATACAAAATTGTAATGAAGTTGGAGCATGACTTCAAAATCCACATTGTATCATGTTCATATATTTTCACTTGGAATAATCTTGTTTAAGGTATTACATATATGTATGTAACTATCAATATGTTAATAATACATGCTATATAGATCTTGACACATTCATGCTATTCTTTTTTGTCGTGCTTTAGTTATTATGTCATATTCTTGTAGTGTAATCATGTTATATCCAAAGTTGCTAGATCTCTAAAAGGTTTAGCTTCTAATTCATCAGTACCTCATAATCCACCTAAATTATAATTGTCTTTAAAAACTAATTGCAATTACTGCAAGATGTCAACCACAATTCTCATTTAGTTCATGATCAGCTTCTTTCTCTTTATGTCAATTTCTTACATCTCCCACTTCCTAATTTACAAATTCTGTGAACTGGAGAGGTCTATGGATAATAATCCAAGCCAAATAGGACACTGAATTAAAATTTGTTTGAAGGGTAAAAGGCATAGAAAGAAATTTTGATTTAGTTTCAGAGATTCATGCTGAAGCTAGAATAATAACTACCTTATATCAAACTCCTCCGACTTCTGAACTGCTTCTTGAGCAGCTTTAACAGCTTGATTATTCATACCAAGATTGGAACAAAAACGCCTCTGATAGTTAAAGAAATTAATGTTAGTGATAACCATAATGGGTATATAAACGAACAGCACAATATTCAAGAATGGAACTGCAGCAACAACATAGTTGTTAACTGACAGAACCGTTACAGATCTTTTTTTCTCTCTTTAATGAAAATAGGGAACTCACCATGAAGTCACCAGCATGTATGGTTCCCATCTCCACAGACTGACCAGTCTCCAAACCCAATGTTTTCACTATGTATTCTTTTGCTCGGCCAATTTCTTTCTTTGTAGCTCCATTGGCAACAGAGCAAATTTCTATTTGAAATCCACAGGTTCAGGGAAGCTCATACACATTAGGAAAGATAAATCATGAAGCATCCATATATTAAAAGAATCTTAGGCTGTACCCTTGACAGTGCGTGGCTTGTCCTCTTGTCGGCAAGCAATGTATAGGCAAGCAGCCAACAACGCATCCTGGTTTCTTCCTCTACTAGATTTCTGGTCTTCCACCTTCTTAAATATCTCATTGGCTCGATCCTTCAGTCAATGCCAAAAGCACCATAAATCACATGCATATAAAAACTGATAAAAGAAAGCATAAATGCATAATAAAGAATCAAAAGGTCATCAAGCTAACATTTTAAGTGTAACGCACAAAACAAGATGCTCCTCTATGAATCAGAAAACACGCCAATTAACTCAAACAAATACTTACAAATTATTTTCTTTTAGAAGCATAAACATGCAAAAAATTATATGGTGATTATATGAAGACAATTATTGAAATGTATACAAGGGCTTCGGTTGCCAAATGAAGAAAAAAATATAACTGAAGATGCAGACAATTTTAAAATATGAAGGGACCTTCAAAAATTAAAAAAGAAGGTTTTAAGAGTGGGGGAAAATTAAATTTCCAGTTCAAAACTTCTAATAAGAATTCATTCTGGTACAGTACGTTATTAACGGATTATTTTCATTTTCTTTAAACCTTCACATACAACAACTATTGAAAACTCAAAAAAGTTGAACCATATATGAATAATATTTTAAAAAATATATAGGTAGCATACCTTGATCGTTGCAACAAGACCCAACCTGAAACATAAACTTATCCAATTAAGTGAAATTTCGTAGTAAATTATTATCTTACAAGCATAGAACTTTACTTTCAAAGAGAAAGGGAAGAGAGTGATAAATATGCAAAACTTTACACTTAAAGAAAACAGAAGAGTGCCTTCTAAGAAACAATGGAGTTTCTTAGTAATCAGATTGATCAGAAAACAATGCCTTCTAAGAAACGCAGTTTTAATATTTTGATTGAATTGGGCTAGATTCAACAGAGTTCAGAACATCATAATCATCTAATTGATATAATTAGATACCAATTGCTCTGCTTAAGTAACACTTTCCAATCGATTCAAATATCCTAGCATCGGCCCTCAAAACTTTTTCAACAATTTTCTCCAGTACAAACAAATAGACATGCTAACAATAATTGCAATGAAAACAAATTCAAATCCCCCAAACAGCCGCCTTGCCATTCATTTCTCTCCAGAAACAATGGAGATCTTAAACTCAGCTAATTCATTCAACTCAATCAAACAAAACTCTGACAATCCTCCCCCACCCTACGATCAATAAGATCCATTTTCCCCATTAGTTTCCGACAATTTCTGACCATCCAAATATACTCCACAATGCCAAACAGAACCGGATTCCAGGAAATCAATCCAAAAACCAACAAAAAATAAAATACCTATCAGACATGGTAGCGATAGTCTTAAAAGCGAGAATCAAGCCGCGATCCGAATTCGACCCACGATTCTGCCACCGACCCAATGAAGAAGAGAGGAACTCTCCAGAAGTACCATTAGGCTTAGCGATAACGGTGGATAAACCGCCATCGGCCAAAAGTGGGTTGGTGGGACCACCGACACGGACGGGATCGTTATCGCCCGATTCGTTGGCGAATGTTCTCCATTCCGATGTCTCATCGATTGAGTGAGACTCTAACACCAACCCGCACTCAGAACACACCGTGTCGCCCGCCGAGTGGTCAAAGACCACCTCCGTGTGCTTCTTGCAGTCGGAGCAAAACGCGTCCCCCATTTCTGAAGACCTAACAGTTTTTCTTTCTTCCCTTTTTTTTCCTTTTTCGCTCTTAAATTCTCTTTTTTTTTCTTCTTCAAAACATTGAACAGAGAAGATTATTAGGTTAAAATCAGCTTTAGGATTCGATTTTCTGTTTGGTTTGTTATTTTTCTTTTTTACTAATTACACGTCACCCGATTATTAGCAAAACTAATGGGTCACTCAATTTTCAAAACATTCCGAACGAATCACTTGATTAATCAATTGTTACAAATAGATCATTAGATTGATAAATATTAAACGGATTTCTAACGTGGGGTATTTGATTCATTAAAAGAAATTAAAACTTAAAGAGATACAATAAAATTGTTGTGACGTCGATACCATGTCGTGACGGGCCGACCTAAATACCAGAAGTCGTATTGGATCATCGAGGTGACCTGTAACTCTATTGGACTCAAATCATACGATTAATACTATTTCGAGCAAGCAAACATCAACAAAATTATGAACTCATATTCAATTGAGCACACAACCTAAAACATGTGAATCTACTATCGAGCAATGTCACAAAACATACAATGGAAAAATCATAATTTTCCAAAAACATACAAAATCAACATGTTTGGTTTGTTATTTTTCTTTTTTACTAATTACACGTCACCCGATTATTAGCAAAACTAATGGGTCACTCAATTTTCAAAACATTCCGAACGAATCACTTAATTAATCAATTGTTACAAATAGATCATTAGATTGATAAATATTAAACGGATTTCTAACGTGGGGTATTTGATTCATTAAAAGAAATTAAAACTTAAAGAGATACAATAAAATTGTTGTGACGTCGATACCATGTCGTGACGGGCCGACCTAAATACCAGAAGTCGTATTGGATCATCGAGGTGACCTGTAACTCTATTGGACTCAAATCATACGATTAATACTATTTCGAGCAAGCAAACATCAACAAAATTATGAACTCATATTCAATTGAGCACACAACCTAAAACATGTGAATCTACTATCGAGCAATGTCACAAAACATACAATGGAAAAATCATAATTTTCCAAAAACATACAAAATCAACATGTTTGGTTTGTTATTTTTCTTTTTTACTAATTACACGTCACCCGATTATTAGCAAAACTAATGGGTCACTCAATTTTCAAAACATTCCGAACGAATCACTTGATTAATCAATTGTTACAAATAGATCATTAGATTGATAAATATTAAACGGATTTCTAACGTGGGGTATTTGATTCATTAAAAGAAATTAAAACTTAAAGAGATACAATAAAATTGTTGTGACGTCGATACCATGTCGTGACGGGCCGACCTAAATACCAGAAGTCGTATTGGATCATCGAGGTGACCTGTAACTCTATTGGACTCAAATCATACGATTAATACTATTTCGAGCAAGCAAACATCAACAAAATTATGAACTCATATTCAATTGAGCACACAACCTAAAACATGTGAATCTACTATCGAGCAATGTCACAAAACATACAATGGAAAAATCATAATTTTCCAAAAACATACAAAATCAACATGTCAAAACATAAATAAAACAACATATTCATGTTCCTCATGGTTGAATTAGGCCACATGCAAAATATCATCCTAATCAGACTTACGAATCATCATGAATTTCATGTTTATTACTTCTAGGAACTAAATTGTAAAAATTAAAATTTTAATTCTGGCATGCAAATTACATCTTGATAGTAATAAATCGAAATCAAACCTATTTTATACCAATTGTAAAAAATTTAGGTCAACCGGACATCCATAACTCATTTAATTATAATTTAAGAAATCTAAGGACCTGAATGCAAAAACTAGACAGCCTAAATACTATCATTGCAAAATTAAGGTCAAGATGAAAGTCACTTAGACATAAAACGAACAACTAATTGCAACTTGAAGCTTTCATGACTAAAATGTAAAACATTAGAACATATTAAGCCCCAACCGTTGGACCAACTCTATTAATATGATATGAAATATTAAATGTTTTATTAACTTTTACTTTTATTTTCTCTGAGGAAGTTACTTTTAAAAAAATTAAGTTCTTTTTACTTTCAGTGATAGTTTTCATGTCGTCGACTGATTTTTAATTCTTACGTTGATTGTATATAAATAAGGTTCTTCTTCTTTGATGAAGAATTATTTGTTCTTTTTTAAGTTTATTTTTTTCTTTGTTTTACTTTACCATAGTCATTTTATATTTGTTTTTTTTGGCTATTTTTTGTCTGCTTGTATAGCAATTTATTTGTATGCATTTTTGCAGGTTTGTCTGTCTTTGTACAGTATTGTTTGCTATTATGACAATTTAACATTCATATAACAAGTATTATTGAGCGTTTCTAGTCGCAAGATGATCGACAGTTTGTTATTTTTTTATTTCTTTGTGGTAGTTTGCTGATGTGCCAAAAACTCGCAGTAGAAAATATGCTTGATTCATGGAGTTTTCTGGTCAATGTTTATTGTTGTTGGATTTCACTTTAGAAAAAGTGTAAGTTTTTCTATAAAGTGAAGGGTTATGCTTTCTCATGTCTTTCACGCCCTTTGAAATTTATTGTATTTATTTTTTTCACATTGTGTTTTCAATGTTTGTGGTGTAATTATTTTGTAGTTCTTTTCACTTTGAATACAATCCAATATACTTTTCTTGTTTCAAAAAAAAATTATCAAAGGATTTATTTGTTGGTAAAAAAATAAAGAGAATAAAAAGCAATTAATGAGATTCAAACACGAGAATAATTGTATAAAATTAAATTGTTAAACCACTAAATCAACCTTATCGCTTATTAAATATGACTACATACATTTTATTGTAATAAATATAAGGGTAAACTATACGAAAATACCATTAAACTTTAACATGTCCATCGAAAATACCATTGAATTTTATTTTTGGCTTCAATCTAAGCACTTCGACATTAACCTATAACGGCCCGTTAAACGCAAAACGACGTTGTTTTAGTATAGTTACTTTGATGCCTAAGATAAGCTAAAACGACGTCGTTTTATTATAATTACTTTGATGCCTAAGATAAGTCAAAACGACGTCGTTTTGATAGAGAAAAAAATTAAGAAAACATTGCTTTTAATAAGGCTCAACCCGAGAACCTCTAAGATGAAAGGACTTGATGGATTTTAAGTTTACCATTATTTAATTAATCATATTACATGCTCCTCTGCCAAAATTCAACCACAAAAGACAATCCAAGCTCATGCAATTGCATCCACAATTTCCAGGACTAAAATGTAAAGCATGCGAACTTAGAATAATTCAAACAGCATCCAACGGTCATCTGTTCCGAAACACTCACCTACCGTACCGAAACGCCCGTATCGAAACGGTGTTGACCGTTTCGGTACGCGGGTATGTTTCGAGACCAGTATCGGAACAGGTCATTCCAGTGGCCAAAATGTTTTGAAACACCCCAACCCGTTTCGAAACGGTATGACCATTACAGAGCCCCGTTTCGAAACTGTTGCAGGTGTTCCGATACGCCCTGCCCAGTGACAGCAGAATTTGCTGGTTTAACATGCTTTTTCGTGCTCAAACCAACCCCGAGACTTGTCACAACATGCATACATCAAGGATACATGTCAACATTCATCACATCGAAGCCCTAGCCTAAGCATAGCAACATTTACATAATCAAAGACACTATAGGCATGCTTCCTAATTAACAAAATCATAGCAAGTCAAAACTCCAAAACAATCCAAAATCCAAACTTCAAAGACCACTTACAACTCAAATATGGTCAAACCAACATGTTCAAAGTAAAGAAACATTCTCAAACCTTCCAAAGTATAATTTCCCACCCATTGTCTTTTATTACACTAAGGATGAACCACATACATTTCTTTATCAAAATCTTGGATGTCTCTTGCTCGTGAGCTGCCTTCAAATGTTCAATTCTCTGCATTTATAAAACAAAAGAGCGTAAGCACTAAACTTAGTGAGGATCGCTTGACATCATTCATCAATGCTCAACTCATGATTAGAAAAAGCGACATTTTACTCTACATGCCTTTATAAAACAAGTCTTCTCAAGACTTCCATGCACTTTTAAAATTTCATGCACACATGCATCAATTACAACAGCATATAAACTTATGCTCATGCTTTAACAAGCATCACATGTTTTCTTGCATCATATACATATTTTTCATGCAACCTTGCAACATTTACAAGCATCTCATGCTTCATTATAATCAAATACATTATATTGGCTTTCAAGTGATAATCCATAAACCATTTCAACACAAGACATAATCGGATACACGGATTATAAGCGTTGTCTCACACGCTTCATACACACTACCGGACTACATAAGGTTCACACACAAGAGTAATCTCTCCATTGTTGTGACACCCGTGGTGGAGTATAACGGTACAATCTCAACCCCTCAACACCACTCATCGGTAGTTGTATAGTTCCACTAACGAGAGTAAGGGACACATGACACAAGATCCACACACGGAATTTCAACCACCGTTGTGATCTTACCTCAATCGTTAGGGTACTTGGATGGAGTTTACGGTACAATCACAACCCCTCGACATCCAAGGCGACTTTACTTACGGTGCACCCAATCTTATAGTCGGCTAACTAAATCCGATTAAAGTAACCAAAAACCATTTTCATCATTTGCCAATATAATCATTTATCCACATTAATCCACTGTTTTTCAAGCATAACTACAATGTCATTCACACAAGCACACATGCTTAACATCATATGCATTTTCATATGAAAACCAAGGATCACTTACCTAGTGCATCCTTAACATAATGGCATCAAAATCTAGCATTAAACCATGCTTATAAACAGTAAACAAATTCACTCTTATATTAAATGCATTTTCATCCAACATATCACATTTTTAAGAGAGGGATTACTGAAACACTTACACTTGAGCTTAGTTAAGTGTATTAAACTTACACTAAGCTCCCAAGAGCATGCTCAAGGCGTTACAAAGCAAGAAATCACATTTCCACTCACCGATTACATTTCGCCTTGCTCGCCGAAACACTAACTATGCTTCCGACACTTCCGGATCAACACCTAATGTGTCTGAAGATGCCTCACATGTTTATAATACATAAGAACAGAGGATTAATGCATCATCATGCATTAAAATCATCAGCCACACATCTAATCTCGCTGCTCTACCCAAAATCTACATTTCGGCTACTAAACACAACCGAAATCATCTCCAAACTCTCCCAAATCAAAGCCCAGCCAAGATCTATCACTTCTAACCATTTATAAACATCAATTAACATCAAAAACCACCACAAACTCGTCCTTATACCTCCAGCTATGACAGAACACCAAAACCACCTCAAAAATCACCATTCTAGCATACAAAACTTAGGAATCCAAGCCTATTCGGGATTTGATTGATAAAACCTCATTTGTAACATCAAATAAAATTCAAAATACATTAAAAATCAACCTCAAAACAGAGCCCAAAGACAAACCACAAAAATCATCAAGATCTCTTCCAAAATCTTGAGTTTCAACACAATTTCTTGTTTCTAACATTAAAACCACTCAAAAATCATCAAGAAAGGATTGATAACTTGAGAATTTCAGTAAAGAACTGATCATTAGAGGAGAAGGACAAAGCTTACCTCTAATGGATGAATTCTCCTTGATTTGGGCAAGTTTTTTTTGGAAAATCAATGTGAAAATTGAGAAGATTTGATGAGAAATTGATTAAGGATCAAAAGGCTATTGAAACCTCATCATTTGGAATGAAAATCAAAGATTATTTGCTGGAGAAAAAATATTTGGCTACCAAGAATTTAAGAGAAAATGAAATGAGAGGGAAATTGTGAAAAGTGGTTATGAAAAGTCAAAGTAGTTTTTCTTTTTAATTAGCATTTAATTTCTTTTAATAAAGCATTATTAAAAACACCCAAATTAAAGAAAAATCTGATGAAAAACATTTAGGTAAAATTAGCTCCTTAAAGATTCAAAGTTTCAATCCTTTACAAAACAGTCACTATTCCACTTTTGCAAAAAATTGCGATTTGGTCACTATACCGAAATGTAGAATTTCCAAACCTTATTTTGTAAAATTGATTTCACCATAATTATTCATATATTAAATGAGTATTTTATACATTTTTCCATATTTTTAAAACATCCCAAACTAGGTGTTCCCTAAATCTCCCTTAAAGATCTGAACCGTTCCCAAACTTAAAAATGGATGTTCATAATTATTCATATTTTCAACCAGGATATAATCATACTTGTTTATTATATTTTCTTCTAGGAGAGGTTGCGGCAGTAATATTTTTATTATTGTCAACTTCGAATCTAAATGGATGTTCTAAAACTATATCATCTTACAATGGGGAAAAACTTTATACTCTTAAAATTTATTTTTTTATTGTAAGGTAACTATTTATCTATTCCTTCATAGGTGTCCACTGGGTTGAAATATTTTTTGGCAATTGAATGGAAAGCAATAAAAAAAATTATCTATTCTTTCGGATTGAGTTCTTAACGAGCTGAGTTGTTTGATACTAAACTTAAAAAATTCGTGAACTACTCGAAAATATAATATATTAAAATTTTTAATTTTTTTGAGAATAATATGAAATTACAAATAGATGCGAAGACATTTCAGTAGATATATAGACCATAATTCATATTTCAAGCATACTAACACTTGGAAAGTAAGCTTGACCTGCCTACGGTAAAGAATTGCAATATCCAACAGTACTGTTAGATGCAATTTTCAAGATGTTATCAACAACAAAGGCACATTGTGCATCTTCATTGTAACATTCCTTGATTGTGATCTTATCAAAAATTAAATCCTTTCAAAGAAAGAGACATTGAAGGGCTCAATGGTTATTAGTTTTACAGATTTTTGCTACTAGAAAACATCAAAAAGGCCAATTTGAAATTCATTCAGGTATTTGAAGAGGCCCTAATTTTGATGGCCTTGAAGTTGACGCTGAAGGTCATTTCTTGTGCAATGAACAACATTATATTGAAGCTTACTACCATTAAGGTTTTTAAGTTTAAAAAAAAAGAAATAATTAAATGTAATCTAAGACAATGTATTCTTCTGATGCGAAAAAAGAAATAGCAAAACATTACCTAAATGTTTAACTTCTCGCTAAGACTCAGGCCAGCTTATCACTTCTTATCAATTAATAAGAAGGAATGGAACAAAAAGTAGAGAAATTGCAAATTAAACATTAAATTAGTTTAAAACTAATAAAACCTTTGAGTTTCCAGTGAAAAATCAGACACTGCTTTAAATAAACTTGAAACTATTACAAGAAACACAAAAGAAGAGATTTGTAATTTAAGAGGAGTGAAGAAAAGAAAGAGATAAGAAGATTACATGGTGGCAGGTGCAACGCTGACTTGAGCAACGATAAAGGAGCAGAGAAGAAGCGATTGAGCAAAGGGGAAGAAAATGAGGATTAGGAATTTTAATTTTTTTTTGGGTATTTTATGTTTCGTTTTTTTTTTAAATAAAGCCAAAATTTTAAACATACCTATACCGACGGCACGATATTCCGTTGGTATATAATTTACTTATACTCTATACCGACATATAATATTTATCGTCGGTAAACCCTATATCTATACCGACGCACAGAACAAAACCGTCGCTATATGGTTCACCTATACCGACAGCTCATATTATTTGTCGGTATATTTTAAACCTATACCGACAGCTCATATTATTTGTCGGTATATTTTAAACCTATACCGACAGTGCTATTTTCCGTCAGTATATGATGTTTATACCAACGCTTTTTGTCTGTCGGTATAAATTGGCGTCGATATATGTACTTTTTTTGTAGTGTTGGTTAACCAATTCTCCAGATTCAAGTGAGCAAAATCGGTACCGGTACGCATTATGCCGTACCGATCCCCTTTGTAAAATATGGTTTTTGTACCGATACGCCTTTTAGCATATCGATATGCTATTTGTATACAACGACTCTTTTTTCTTTTGACAGGTACCGATACGATAACGCGAGTACCGATACGGTTGGTTACAGAAATACATTTATAGTAAGAAAAAGAGAGCCCACCGGTTCTATTGATGATGCCAACCACTCAAACGGTTAGAATTTAATGAAGAGGTATAAAAGCAAGCCATTAAAGCTACAACTACAACTATTCATCAAGTCAAGCACATTCAAGCAAAAATCTAATCTAATTTTAGCTATTTAGAGTCAAACCCCCATTACCCAACTTGTATATTTTTCTTGTATTCATTTATTTCAAGTTTTGAATTAGAGTGAACTTGTATTTGGGCAATTATTCACCTATTGTGAGGTTTTTTTTTTGTTACCAAAACTTCTCTTGTAAAGAGTGAGTCTTGATTAAGCTTTGGGTAGAAAGCTTAATTAGTTTGTAAGGTTTCCTCCTAATATGAGAAAAGGGTGAAAATTTTCTAGTGAAATTGGTTAAAAATCCTTAGTAGGAGCTAAAGTAGTGGATGTAGAGTTTGTTCTAAGCTTGAACCATTATAAATCTCTTGTGCCTTAATAAATTCAAATATTGTGTCTAGTCACATTTTCATAAGTAATAAGGATGATTTAGTGGTCTAACATTCTAATTTTATACAACGAGTCCTGAGCTCGAATTTCATTAACTGCCTTTTATTCTCTTTAATTACTAACAAAGTAATCTTATAATAAAACACATGTCACCATCTGATTGGTGGATTAAATCTATTAAACTAAATAAATTAAAATTTAAAAAAGTTGGTACATGTATCGTCAACTGCTTGGTTGGTTAATTTTATTTAATTAAATTAAAATTATGACCAAATTGATATAATAGGTAAATAACATGGACAAAATGTGTAAATTATACAATTTTTCGTTATTTGCCACGTCGCCTCCTCCATTAGGTTTTAATGGTTGGTGGTTTGATTATGACCAATTTAAAAGTTCAGTAGTGTGGTTGTCCATTCTTTTAGTTCGGTGGTCAAAATAAGACAAGCCCCATAGTTAGATGGTCACATAATTAGTTTACCCTTTTATTATTATAAAAAATTATAAAATATTATTCATGTTTAAAACATGATATATAAGTTACTTTTACATAATGAAATATAAACGTTCAGGAAGCTTGACAAATATATTTTTAATACAACAATATCTAATTTTCTTTTGATTATATGATTTATTTATGTAATTAATTATAAGCTTTCGGTTAAATTAATCAACACATATGTTAAGTTTTTATTTTTATATTTCATGTTATTAATTATTGATGTTACTATATATTTAACAATGTTGTTTATTTAATGTGAGGCTTTAATTCATTTAAATAATTTTAAAATTTTATTATAAAATTAAGCGACGTATAAATATATTTTTATAGTTATAATCATGTGACATATATGTTTTTAAGATCCATATATATAATTATTTTAAAATTAAATTTTATATTTTATAATATGAACTACTAGATCTTAATGAAATGTAACAAAAATATTACTCAAAACATAAAGTTAGAAATAATAATAATAATAATAATAATAATAATAATAATAATAATAATAATAAAAAAAATAAAAGAAGGACATCGCTTAATATAATATGTTAGACGACAATGGAAGAGATTGTGATATTGGTATTTGGAAAAGATAAAACTACCCTTAAATTCTTTTAGGATTATTATCACACCCACATGCGGTAGAAATTTTTTATTTTCACAATCGCCTCAATTTTAAGGTTTAGAGTTTGGTTTTAGTATAAAGGTTTAGAATTTGAAATTTAGAGTCAGGGTTTAAATTTTAGAGTAATATGGTTATGGATTTAGATTTTAAGCTATAAATCCTAAATTTTAACCGTAAACTCGAAAATATATCAGCATCCCATAAATTCAAAATTACTACACTTAAATCCCTAAACCTTAACAGAATTCTTAAATTATAAAACTAAGGCGCTTGCGCTTATGCATGTAATAAATACCCATTATTTTAAAATGTAAAAAGTTATAATATAATCTAGTGATTTGATCTTAAAAAAAGTATTCTACGTAGTTAGATTAAAGAAGAAACAAAAATATTGGGATAGAATGAAAATAATCAGCTTTCGTTTTTTTTAATTGTAAAGAAAATAAAGGGAAAGTAGGGCGATGGATGACAACAGGTAACAGCTTAGAAAGTGGAAGGAGCGTGAATATGCGGCAAGCAGCGTTAGCAGCCAACCAGCCAACCAGGAGCCAACAGGGAATCAATTCAACTCGCCAACTCTTTCTTTCGAGTTTCGCCTAACATTACATGCTATATTAAGTTTAAACATAAACTACGCTAGATACCACAAAATTATTTTAGTATTAAATTTTAATTTAAGTTTGAATTATACTGACAAATCTTAATGGTCTGAGAACGATGACATGAAGAAATGAAAAATCAGCATTAAAATAGAGTCAATTTTTATTTTATCGGTATAACTAATACGAAACTTAAAGTTTAGTGGTATTTGGTGAACGTTAAATTTAAAATAGGTTTAGATAGAAAATCAGCCTTTAAACTATGTTCTTTTTATGCTTTTAGTCCATAAAGTAATCAAAATAAGTAACTAAACTATGCCATTTTTTGCTTTTAGTCTTTAAAACTATCTTTTGATCAAACAAACCTGTTTGACGTATCAAATTTATTTTAATTTATATAAATATAGGACATAAAGTGACAAAAATAACAATTTAAATACTTATTTTAACATAATAATTTAAGAATTTAAATACTTAATCGCTGTATTTCTAAATTTCGTTGTTCACAAATAATGGAAGTTGTAGTTGTACACGCAATCCTTCATATTCGACTGCCTAAAAATATAAAGTCCCCCTCTTCAAATTCAAAGCCTCTGAAATTGATTTAGCCTATTTTGACAGCGTCTTGTTTTAGACTTGCATTATTTATTGAAGCCAAAGGGAAACGAATGTAAACTCCCTTCCTTTCTCTGTACCTTCTTCTTCTTCTTCTTCTTCTTCTTCTTCTTCTACATATACATAGCTTTGCTCATGAGCTTGATTGCCTTGTAGTTGTAAGTTATAACTCCTCTTCTTCTCTTTTGGCTTTTCTTTCTCTCTTTTTTTTCTCGGGAAAAGTTAGAAGATCAAACAAAAAACAAAGGAGACACTTTCCTCAAAGCACTGAAGCTGCTTCTCTCTCTCTCTCTCTCCTTTCCCTTTTCTTGAAACTGGGGTTTCTTTGTCTTTGATATAAAAAAGTTACTCCTTTCTCTGTATTTGGGTTGAGTCCTGCAAATTCCAAGGCAGACCACAAAAGCAAGTTTGGGTTTTGAACATTAGAGATGGTGCACCATCAGCGTTCTAATCACAATCAGTTGAAAATGGGCGGAGACGAGGAGGCAGGGACCCTTGTTCTCGTTTGGACCAACCCTGGTTATTACAGGAGAAAAAGGCCCAAGCTTTTCTCTTTTCTCTTGCTTTCTCTTCTCTCTTGTACCTTCATATTGGCTCCTTACTTCTTTAGCTTTTCATCTCCTTTTTCTCATCTCTGTAAGCTCTTCTCTCCCCTGGATTTCTCTTGTTTTCCTCTCTCTCTGTTTCTGCGTATTGACTTGTCTTGTATGGTTTTTGCAGATTCTTTTGGTGTGCAGAATGAAGGCCTTGCTGGGAATATGGATGTAATTTCTCCTATTTGTTCTTCAATCTCTAATGGTTAGTTGAGTGGCTTGATTCTTGGAATAATAAAAAATACCCTTTTTTTTCAATGTCTCCAGCTGCTTATTTGAATCTTATGGCTCCTCTTTGGGCTAAAATACAGGTACAATTTGCTGCGACAGAAGCCATTTCCGGTCTGATATTTGTTTTATGAAGGGTGACATAAGAACACATTCTCCCACCTCTTCAGTTTTCCTTTATCCGTACGGCGATGGTGCTAAGAATAATGTGTTGAGCATGGTTGATGCCGGGGAAGAAGAGGAAGATGATGAAATTCAGCACGAGAAGATCAAACCTTATACCCGAAAATGGGAAACGAGTGTAATGGATACCATTGATGAATTGGACCTTATCTCGAAAAGACGAAATCCGGGCGTTCGCCATCCCTGCGATGTGATTCATGATGTTCCGGCGGTTATCTTCTCGACCGGAGGCTATACGGGCAACGTTTATCATGAGTTCAATGATGGGATTATCCCTTTGTACATTACTTCGCAGCAATTCAACAAGAAGGTGGTGTTTGTGATCCTTGAATATCACATTTGGTGGGTCATGAAGTATGGTGACATCCTTTCGCATCTCTCCGGTTATCCGCCGATAGACTTCAACGGAGACAATCGAACACATTGCTTTACCGAGGTAATATCCGGTCTAAGGATCCACGATGAGCTCACCGTGGACCCTTCATTAATGGAAAATAACAAGAGCATTGCCGATTTTCGGGACCTTCTCGATCGAGCTTACGAGCCTAGAATAGAAGGTTTGGCACGGGATGAGCAAGCACAAGAGAATATGCAAAATCAAGCAAGGAGACCAAAGTTGGTCATACTGTCACGAAATGGTTCTAGAGCTATAACCAATGAGAAGGCCTTGGTGAAAACAGCAGAAGAAATCGGGTTTCGGGTTCGTGTGTTGAGGCCCCAACCAACAACAGAATTAGCCAAGATTTACATGGAACTCAACTCGAGCGATGCCATGATCGGTGTCCATGGTGCTGCCATGACTCATCTATTGTTCATGAGACCCGGCTGCTCGGTTTTCATTCAAGTGATTCCCCTTGGAACAGATTGGGCAGCGGAGACTTACTATGGGGAGCCGGCAAAGAAGCTGGGTTTGAAGTATATTGGCTACAAAATCAGCCCCAGAGAGAGCTCATTGTTTGATGAATACAAGAAAGATGACCCTGTTTTGAGAGACCCTTCGAGTTTAAATCAAAAGGGATGGGAATACACCAAGAAGATCTACCTAGAGCGTCAAACTGTAAAATTGGACATGCCGAGATTTCGGAAGCGGCTTGTTCGAGCTTATGAACACATCACTAGAATCCATCGGAAAACTCATCTCCGGTCACAGCCGCAGTAATTTGCCAACTGAAATGTGATTATCACTTATTCTTTACACTTGATTGTTGTAGATGGACAGGCACACACATCATATTTAGTAAACCTTTGTTTCGTATATACATTAAACTGCTACCTGGAAGAAAATAACTTGTGTACAGCTTTTGTCACATTTCCTGTATAAATTTTGCACATCATGTTGTTAAGCCTAATCCATAGATTTCATATTATTAAGCCACATCAATCCTTCGTGAACATTCCGCCGGGAGCTCTGTTAAGTGGCGAATTCAGAAAATTTTTGAAGGGTACAAGTTAAAATATTTTTGAGAGTGAGCACAAGTCATAAAATTTAAAAATTAATTTATAAAATTTTTAAAAAATAAAGTTAAATTTATGACACATTTTAATCTGAACTTTTTTTTGGGTCCATTCTGACACATTTTAATCTTAAACCTTGAGCTCCTTTTATTTCTAATCTTGTATTTTAAATGTGACAACTGTTATTGATATTTATATAAGCATAAGCAGAAAAGGAGAAACAAAACATTTGGGTAAAACAATATTATTGGTTAATAAAACGTCACAACCACAAAATTATATCGAAATGCAAATGTAGTGGATCAAACCTGGAACCCATGCAAAAAAATAAAAGAAAAAGTAATTCACCACTAAACAAGCTATACAATTAACATATGTTTAACAAAATTAATATTTAACTTAAACAGTAATTAAAGTCCTATTGAAGAATATGCGGTCGTTGGATGGCTCCCCTCCTTGTCCCGAGTCCAGCCGTGGTGTTTGTGACGCTTTACCAGAGCCTCCCTTTAACTGTATAGTTTCATGTTAAGTACTCTCGTATACTTGGTAAATTTGATCCGAGAATCGATTTGATTTATTCGAATTAAAATCCGAAATCGACATGGATATAATAAAGTGAATTTGATCAAAAACTCGAAATAAATCGAATCGAATCGAAATTGAACCGAATTTCAGTTAAACCGAAAATAGACACGAACTGATTTTCAACCGAGTTGAATGCACCCGAACCGAAGTCAACCCAAATAAAGAAAATATATTAAAATAAATAAATAAAGATGAGAT
The DNA here is from genome assembly GCA_030270665.1 of Hibiscus trionum. Taxonomy (NCBI): domain Eukaryota; kingdom Viridiplantae; phylum Streptophyta; class Magnoliopsida; order Malvales; family Malvaceae; genus Hibiscus; species Hibiscus trionum. The sequence goes on from BSYR01000016.1 coordinate 8,834,838, forward strand.
GTGAACTGTCGCACAACTTGTTGGTAATGCTTAAGGTGAAAACCAAGGCAAAAGCCTATATCCCACATAGGTTGGGAAAAAGGTTTCTGAATGGTATTTAATTTATACCCATGTTTTCCCCCTTTGATATTGAGTGAGAAAGAACAAGAGACATTTTTGCGCATTGCCACCATCGCCGTCCGGTCGGCTCGGTTCGGGTTTGGGTAACACGTCCGTGCGTGAATATTATTTATTTGGATAAAATAATAATCTAAAAGAATTTTTCTATTATTTATAGGTTCTTCTGCTGAATTTGGACTGTTTTGTTAGTCAAATTCATTTGTTTAAAGCAGCTGTTATTGAACGTTTCAGCAGCTGTTATTGTAGATTAATTATGATGTTATGGAGAGTTGTTATTGCAGATTAATTCTGCAATTATGGAGATTAGTATCAGAGCAAATGGACGATTCTGTCCATTGTTTTCAACCTATAAATAGAAGTGTTTCATGCAGTCTAAGAGTGCAACACAAACACATACAAAATATTGTAAGCTCTATGCTTTCCTCCATCAACCAGTAGCAACAAGCCAACAATACCATCGTTGTTCATTCTGGTGTCGAGTGTACGGCTCCCGGAGCGACTGTGTTCACCTCGAGGGATAATCTGCCTGTGAAGCGACTACACTTATCGGGGCGGAATTGTTTCTAAGGCAGTGGCCTACATACCACAACACAGTTCAACTCGTTTATTTATTGCTTTCTTTATTTTCCAGTCAATGCTAACCAGATCGTTTTGCAGTCTTCCATTCCTACACAACTTACCAAAAAGTCAAATACACATGCTATATAAAGTCATATATAGGGTAGAAAAAACTAACTAAGCCTGAAAACCAGACTAAAACCGATCGATCTCCCATTAGCCCGATCCAAAATCAAACGACCCAAAAGTCAACTGACTCAACGCCCTGACCCGATACTCAATCTGAAATCACCATAGACCTAAACCAAAATCGAACTAAACCCAAACTGAACTTAAACCGAATAAAATTAGATCCAAAATGATCCAAACCGAAATGACCTGAATCAAAACCGAATCGAATAATCCGTTTGCCACTTCTATAATCTCGCGGGTGGGGTAAGTAGGATGAAAAACCACGATAGTAATCGATTATAAGAATGTTATGTCATTTAGTGGGAGAGAATATAATGTTTTGGATAGATATGAAAACATTAATATCACATTGGAAAGAAAAGATGAGACCTTAGAGTGTAAAAATGGTGACATACATACACATTCTATATATGTTTTTTTGGGAAGACTGGTGTTGGCCCGTGAAACATGCGCATGTAGACCTACACCCCAAATGGCGTTGTTTTGTGTAAGGTATTCAAAATCTTCAAAATGACACTCTACGAACCTCCTCACCATTTGGATCTTCAAAATGACACTCTAATCACCGAAAAAGGCTTTCAAGTCTGATGTTTGCGTTGAGTTTCAGGTCTATGTGGTAGCTGTCAGATTCCTGGCTTATGTTAGTGTCTGATTTTGTGGTGTTTGGTTCATGAAATATAAGATTTCTATTTTCAAAATTAGAGATGTAAAAAACTGACCCGACATGGTAACCTAACTGAAACTTGATCGAGTCAGAACCTGATTTGACCCAGAGATTCAATGACCTGAACCCGACCTGTAATCGATTGTTGTTGACCCGAATCCGAATTGGACCTATTACTGTAGTAACTGAACCCGACATGCATCCGCCCGAAAATGACACGAACCCGAATTTGACTTGTTACTGTAGTAACAAAACTCGATTTGCACCCGACCGAAACGAATTCGAACCCGAGACTGACTTGGCAGATAGCCGATTTTATCCGACATGTTTTGAACCCGACCTGATTTGAATCCGACTTGTTCTTAACCTAAACTGATATTTGACCTGAACTGATATTGAACTGGCTTAGTAACAAAAGTGTGGGAATTTATCCTCTTAGTCTTAAGCTCAAACCACCCCATGCTATTTTTATTCTTCTTTAATTTTCCTTTAACATTTACTGCAGTATAAAATACACATAAAAATGTGCAACTTGACTTAGTGATAAAAGCTAGCTTGACTTAGTGATAAAAGCGTAGGGTTTTACCCACGTTGCCCTAGGTTTAAACCACACGGTCATTTTTCATTCCTTTTATGTTTTCTTTTAACTATTTAACTAGGTAGTAACACGTGTCACCACTTTAGAAGAAAATATGTATTAAATAAAATAAATTAAAATTTAAATAAATGACCTAATTGGGTGATGACACATGTTATCATTTGATTGGTTGATTAATTTTATTTAATTAAAATTAATTTAATTAAATAAATAAATAAAAGAGATTTTATAAATTTCCGTTTACTACTATGTAACTTACCCATATATTTAAATTAAAAACCTAAGCTTGAAGCTTAAAATTATTAATTAATTTAATGAAAAAATAATTATAAAATAAAATAGATATAAACAAGATTAGTCAACATACAAACCAAAAAAAACAACACAAGAATGTTAATTCCAAAATTATTAGAAACTCCAAATAATATATTAAATAACAATAAAATTTAAACTGAAATTAGGTGGGATGCGCCAGGCCCAAGCAATAGTGCAACGCTTGGGCAACACGCGAGAGACCCAATAGCAAGCTACTGTGATGGACTCTCTCCCTAAAAAAATAAATTTAATATCGTGTGGGCTAATAGCCCACATATCAGATATTAAACTGATAAGAACAGATACTACACTTGATCTTAGCCAAAAGGCCGAGAAAGGTATGCTTTGTTAAGTAAAATTCTGCTTCTTTTATAAGCTGCTTCTGGCCTTGTTGCTTAATATCTTCAAGATGTGGGATTTTAGGCAATGTACACAGTAAGCTGCTACTGGAAAACGAATAGCCATCACATTTGAGTTTACCGGGGATTTACATATCCTGAACTAAAAAATGATTTTGAAATTGAATCAGAAAACAGTCGTATAAAGTCTGGGGATTGACGTTTCATTGGAGATAGCTATTCTTCATGTACTCATCTGAGATAAATCTCTGCCATTCATTTCTGGTTTCACCATTTTTCTTATGCCTGCAACCAGGTTGAGTTGTAGTCACGGGAACTTGAAACTGTAAATAGTGGCAAACCTTCCAAGAAATGTAAATAGTGGCAAACAATTTTTAGAGTTTAGGGTTTAGCTTTAGTGTTTTATTTTTAATATTTAGTTTTTAGCGCTTTTGATTTAGGGTTTCATTTTTAGTGTTTAGGATTTTACTTTAGGGTTTGGGTTTTTTAATTTAGGGTTAATAGGTTTTGTTTTTAGAGTTTAGGGTTTATGGTTTTGTTTTAGGGTGTATGGTTTTGATTTAATGTTTTATTTTAGGGTTTAGGGTTTATGGTTTTGAATTAGTGTTTTGTTTTAAAGATTTAAGGTTTAGTGTTTAATTTTTAGGGTTTATGGGGTCTATGGTTTTGATTTAATATTTTATTTTAGGGTTTAGGGTTTTGTTTTGTTAGTAGGATTTATGGTTTTGATTTAGTATTTTTAGGGTTTAAGGGTTTGTTTTTAAGATTTAAGGTTTAGAGTTTTAAGTTAAGTTTATTGTCTTATGGTTTTGATTTAATGTATGAACCTTAAACCCTAAAACCTTAAACCCACAAGGCCTAAACCCTAAACCCTAAACCCAGAACTTTAACTCTAAACCATGCACCATAATCCTAGACCCTAAACCCTAAATCCTAATTTTAATTCAAATTGACCACTATTCTTTTTTTTTAATTTAGTCTAATATTTATAATTTATATATGTATGTATCAATGTATGAACCCTAAACCACAAACCCTGAAACCTAAAACCTAAACATAAACCATGTATGTGAACCCAAACCCTAAAACCTACCATCTAAACCGTAAACCTAACACCTAAACCACAAACCTTAAACCCTAATATATATATATATATAACATATATGTATTAATGTTTTATGTATATGTATATATTTAATTATTTATATATGTGTATTATTGTATATGTTTATAATTTTAATTCAAATTGACCACTATTCTTTTTCTTTTTAATTTAGTTCAATGTTTATAATTTTAGTTTAATATATTTGTTTATCATAGTCCCTAAAACTTTATTTTTATTCTAAATTATCATGACCCCTATTTATTTTTTTGCAATTTAATCATGTGGTTTTAATATGATGATATTTTTATTCATGTTAGTCCTTAAAATTTATTTTTCACCAAAATTTACCCTTATTATTTTATAATTCTTGTAATTTACTCCAATATCTTAGATAGTTAGATATGAATCATTTGCTGCTATTTTTGTTCATTCTAGTCTCTAAACTTTAAATTTAGTACAAATTGATCCCTATTCATTTTTTTTGTGATTTAGTCCAATGTTTATCATTTTAAAATTTTAATTTAATTTTTTTTGTTCATTATAGTCCCTAAAAGGCTAACTATATTCTTATTCCAAATTGACCTGGTCCCCATTCTTTTTTTGCAATTTAGTCACGTGATTTTAATATGATGATGTTTTTATTCATGTTAGTCCCTAAAATTCTATTCATCACCAAAATTTACCCTTATTATTTTATAATTTTGTAAATTACTCCAATATCTTAGATAGTTAGATATGAATCATTTGATGATATTTTAGTTCATTCTAGTCCCTAAACTCTAAATTTAGTACAAACTTCGCAGCAATTCAACAAGAAGGTGGTGTTTGTGATCCTTGAATATCACATTTGGTGGGTCATGAAGTATGGTGACATCCTTTCGCATCTCTCCGGTTATCCGCCGATAGACTTCAACGGAGACAATCGAACACATTGCTTTACCGAGGTAATATCCGGTCTAAGGATCCACGATGAGCTCACCGTGGACCCTTCATTAATGGAAAATAATAAGAGCATTGCCGATTTTCGGGACCTTCTCGATCGAGCTTACGAGCCTAGAATAGAAGGTTTGGCACGGGATGAGCAAGCACAAGAGAATATGCAAAATCAAGCAAGGAGACCAAAGTTGGTCATACTGTCACGAAATGGTTCTAGAGCTATAACCAATGAGAAGGCCTTGGTGAAAACAGCAGAAGAAATCGGGTTTCGGGTTCGTGTGTTGAGGCCCCAACCAACAACAGAATTAGCCAAGATTTACATGGAACTCAACTCGAGCGATGCCATGATCGGTGTCCATGGTGCTGCCATGACTCATCTATTGTTCATGAGACCCGGCTGCTCGGTTTTCATTCAAGTGATTCCCCTTGGAACAGATTGGGCAGCGGAGACTTACTATGGGGAGCCGGCAAAGAAGCTGGGTTTGAAGTATATTGGCTACAAAATCAGCCCCAGAGAGAGCTCATTGTTTGATGAATACAAGAAAGATGACCCTGTTTTGAGAGACCCTTCGAGTTTAAATCAAAAGGGATGGGAATACACCAAGAAGATCTACCTAGAGCGTCAAACTGTAAAATTGGACATGCCGAGATTTCGGAAGCGGCTTGTTCGAGCTTATGAACACATCACTAGAATCCATCGGAAAACTCATCTCCGGTCACAGCCGCAGTAATTTGCCAACTGAAATGTGATTATCACTTATTCTTTACACTTGATTGTTGTAGATGGACAGGCACACACATCATATTTAGTAAACCTTTGTTTCGTATATACATTAAACTGCTACCTGGAAGAAAATAACTTGTGTACAGCTTTTGTCACATTTCCTGTATAAATTTTGCACATCATGTTGTTAAGCCTAATCCATAGATTTCATATTATTAAGCCACATCAATCCTTCGTGAACATCCCGCCAACAGGATAGAGCTCTGTTCAGTGGTGAATCCAGAAATCTTTTTGAAGGTGGGCACAAATTATAAAATTTAAGGACTAGTTTATAAAAATTAAAAAAGATAAAATCAAATGTATGAATTTTAAAAATTTTAATGTGTCTTCTGCTAATGAAGGATCAAAATGTAGGCGCAGGAAAAAGGAATAAAAACAATCATTATAAGTAAATGTTTAATTCTATTTAGGGGTGAGCAAAACTCGACTCGACTCGAAAAAACCGAATAACTCGACTCGAGGCAAAAATACTCGACTCGTCTTGACTCGAGGCAAAATTTTATAAACTCGAATAACTCGAAAAAGTTTCAAATAAAGTTTGAGTTGTAAAATAGAAATTCGAATAACTCGAAAATTTTAGTAATTAGTGGATTTATTTTTAAGTTCGAGACGAGTCCCTCTATTTTTTATGATATATACATATTGATATATAAAAATATGAAAAAATATTGTCATATGTGAAAAAATATATATGTGCATATCTTATATGATTAGAGAAAGAAGTTTAAATTGTTATCAAACCCTATTATAATATGATAAATAATTACAGTTAAATTTTTATAGGAACTCGAAAACTCGACTCGACTCGAATTTCTTAAACTCGACTCCAATAAAAAAAATTCAAATAAAATTTGAGTTGTAAAATATGACTCGTCAACTCAAATAACTTGAAATTTTTTGACTCGACTCGACTCGATCTAACGCTCACCCCTAATTCTACCATGTCTAAGGTTGAGGGCACAGGATATGATATGATCCAAAATGGATTTGAATTTTGTAGTTTCGAATTCTGACAAATCTGAATTTTTTTAACATATTTTTAACATAAATAATATTTAACTTAAACAGTAATTGAAGTCCCATTGAAGAATATGCGGTCGTTGGTCCAGCCGTGGTGTTTGTGACGCTTTACCAGAGCCTCCCTTTAACTGTATAGTTTCATGTTAAGTACTCTCGTATACTTGGTAAATTTGATTCGAGAATCGATCTGATTTACCCGAATTAAAATCCGAAATCGACATGAACATAATAAACCGAATTTGATCAAAAACTCGAAATAAATCGAAAAGAACCGAATTTCAGTAGAACCGAAAATAGGCCAGAACTGATTTTCAACCGAATCGAATGGACCCAAACCGAAGGCAACCCAAATAAAGAAAATTTATTAAAAATAAATAAATAAAGATGAGATGTGAACTGTCGCACAACTCACCAAAAAGTCAAATACACATGCTATATAAAGTCATATACAGGGTGGAAAAAACTAACTCAGCCTGAAAACTAGACTAAAATCGATCGATCTCCCATTAACCAGATATTAGCCCGATCCGAAATCAACCGACCCGAAAGTCAACTGACTCTACGCCCTGACTCGATACCTGAACCGAAATCACAATAGACCCGAACTAAAACCGAACTAGACCTAAACCGAATAAAGTTAGACCCAAAATAATCCGAACCGAAATGACCCGAATCAAAACCAAACCAAATAATCCGTTTACCACCTCTATACTCTTGCGGGTGGGGTAAGTAGGATGAAAAACCGCGATAGTAATCTATGATAAGAATGTTATGTCATTTAGTGGGGGAGAATATCATATCTTATTGGAAAGAAAAGATGAGACCTTAGAGTGTAAAAATGGTGACATACATACACATTCTATATATGTTTTTTTTTGGGGAAGAGTGGTGTTGGCCCGTGAAACATGTAACACCCTAAAAATACCCTAGAAGAAATTATAAGAAAATAAAAAGAAAAGTGTAAACATTTTGGTTAAGCTTAGTGAAATTATAAGATTTAAGTATTAAAATGAATAATTATAAAGTGATAGATTAAAAAAAAAGACATACATGTGTAAAATGTATAAAGAAAATGTGATTTATTATATGTATATAAGTTTAATGAAATGAACAATGTAAGTTAATACATATACATATAATATACCCGGTGGATAATTAGGATAATTATCTATGTATATATATGTATAATATAATATAATAATAATAGTAATAAAACAAAAGGTTAGGGGAAATTTTGGTGGAAATTTGGTAGAGTTAGGCAACCTAATCCTACTAACCAAATTAATCATTTCCCACCACTTTCCTTCATCTATTTCTTCCACCATCCCTCCACCGATTACTCAACCCTTCTAGCTTAGTAAACCATACATTCACACACACTTACAAACACAAAATTGAGAGGAAAACCAGAGAGCTTTAAGTGAAGAAGACAAGGGTTGCATAGCATAGAAATTGAGTTAGAAAATTCAAGGAAAAATCGAAAGTAAGTAGCTCTCTCTCTATAGTTTTCGAATATGTTAAATCTTTAATAGATCAATGGTTTTAATGCCTTTAGAAAATCATGAAAGTGATGATACTAAAGGTTATGCTGCTGGAAAATTTTAAGAACACAAGAAACCTCAAGAAATTTTGAAGGATAAAAGCTTATGAACATGCAAGAGTAAATATGGACAGATTTAGTAGTTATAAGAACATGCAACTTTAGAAAATTGTAGAAAATTAATTAGTGGGAATTTCGTGATGAATTTTTGATATGTTCTACTTTGCCATGTCTAAAGTGGTAGAAAAATTATAAATCTGAGTTTTGATCATTGTAGTGAAATCTGGAAGCTTAATACGAACATCATGTAAAACTATCCTGCACTGTTCTTAGATGGACAGTGAACTTTAGAAAATTGTATAAAATTCACTAGTAAGATTTTAGTGATGAAAATTGAATATGTTCTACCTTGACATGTCTAAAATGGTAGAAAAATTGTAAAAGGGATTTTTGATGACTGTGGTAAAATCTGGAAACCCATTTCGAACAGCATACAAAACTGTCCAGTAATGCTCTTTGCTGGACAGTGAACTTTGTAAAATTGTAGAAAATAATCTACTAGGATTTTCGACCTAAATTTTTGATATGTTAAAATTGGGTATGTTAATTGAATTTAGGAACAAACGGTGTTCGATTTGGAGTTGTGTACAGAAAATAAGAAATTAATTAAATTAGGTGGTCAGAAATGTGTATAAATGAAAAGAAGAAAAATTAAAAATTTGTGAATTATTAAAGATGTAAAATTGGATTAAATGGAGTGTTAATAAATTGATTAACAATCTGTAGGATGTGAAATCCACCAATTTTAATGATCAATTTGAAAGTTTAAGTGATTAATTAAAGAAATTAGGAAAATGGAAATTAGTCTTATCGAACCGTAAAAGTATAGGGACTGTTTTGAATAAAAATGCAAAATTCAGTCTCTAATTGCATAAATTGAATTCTGAAAAATTATTATTTGCTTGGCTTAAATGCCTTAGATCCTAGAAGTGAAAGGGTAGAAGAAGAAATTGCACCGGGATCGGCTTCTGATCGAGCGAAGGGCGTTCGGATCCAAAACTAGCTCGGCGAACTGTGAGTGAAACGATTTTTAGAGTTGGGATTAGAGTCCCAACTGCCTTAATTTGATTTTTAAGTTATGATAAGCATGCAAATTGGACTAATTAATTATTCGATTTTAGTAAGGGAAGAAGGAATAATGGAATTCGGATTTTATGCTTGTGTTATGCGATTTTGTGCATATGTGATTGAAATTAAATTGATGATTGATATGTTTGATTCCGAATCTGATTTTTTGGTTAATCTTACTGTTTTGGATGAATTAATCATGCTGATTATTGGAAAATTATTGTGATATTGATTTCTTGTGGAAACAATGAAGTTGTGATATAGTATGTGAGTATGCAATGCTCTTACATGTTATAATTATGTTGGATAAGTTCAATTGAGTGTTGAACTATGAAATGAAATTCTGAATTATATGATATGAGTTTGGATCGTTCGAATGCTGATATGAAATATGTGAATTGAGCTTGTAAATGTTTATATGATCATGTGTGATAACATGTTATTGGAATTTGAATTATAAGCAATTAATCGAAGGGATTAATTAAGAATTTCTGAAAATTTGATTGATTATGTATCTGATTAAATTAAAGATTTAAATGCAAAGCCCTTGGTGTGTACAGTCTGTTTAGGTAGTACGGCTAGCCTAGAGTCTGAGCTCAATAAGAAAATCGGTACGTTAGTGTACTCGATATTGTGGTACGTAAGTGTACCTTCTTGCTTAATGTCTGCGGACATTATGATATGTTATATGTGATACGATTTGGTACGTGGTACCTATTACATGGTGAATTTTGATTCACAACCTCTGTTATACGTGACTTGATTACCTATCATACTATACTATCCAAGGCATTGCTAAATGAATTAAATGAACAATTTAAGGAATGAAATCTGAAAATTGAAAGTAAATTCATGAAATTGGTTGTTGGATCATTTGAATGAAATATTGAATTTCATGATTTGCTATTATTGATATGCTATGAAACTTTAATTGTGATAATTTGATAATTGGAAGTTAATTCAGGTTTCATGGCTTGTATGTGTATTCATGATATGAATGATATGTAATCACTTGCATGTATTCGAATAGAATTACATGATTCCTTGGTGTTTATATTCGAATGGTTTCTATGGTGCACTATTAATTGTGGATTGATTATATTGCTTGAATCATTCAAATGAGCTAATGTGCAAAGTGAAATTTAATTGTTTGATCATAATGTTTAAATTGGAAACCGAATAGAATAGGGTTTCCTCACTAAGTACGAGAAGTACTTACCACTCGAACCTTTCCTTCCTTCCCCTAAATTTCAGGTTCTAGCATCGTTGACCTCTACCTGTATTCTACTCGTACGAAGCTTAAGTGTGATTTTCCCTGTCTTTGTCGTACTCATGATGGGTGGCCTAGCGTTCAGCATGTTAGTTCAATTTGGCCTGATGGTTATGTTCATGAACTATTTCTTTAGTATTGTATAAATTCATAAGAAATCTCCCTACATTTTGATATGTAATTAAGGGAAACTAAAACACTATGGATGTTATTATCGGATATGATATATATATATATATATGATGATGAAGTATGTCCATGGGATAATCGAATGTGAAAAGAAATTAAAATAGATGTATTCGAAAGAAAGAAAAAAAAATATCACACGAAAAATTATTAACCCACTTCCGCTGCCTAATACGATTCTGTCACATGTTAACATAACGCTCCTTGCCCCTAATCCGGGTGAGGGGTGTTATAAAACATGCGCATGTACACCTACACCCCAAATGGCGTTGTTTTGTGTAAGGTATTCAAAATCTTCAAAATGACACTCTACGAACCTCCTCACCATTTGGATCTTCAAAATGACACTCTAATCACCGAAAAAGGCTTACAAGTCTGATGTTTGCGTTGAGTTTCAGGTCTATGTGGTAGCTGTCTGATTCCTGGCTTATGTTCGTGTCCCAATCTTTAATGTTTGGTTTATGGAATATAAGATTTCGATTTTTAAAATTAGGGATGTAAAAAACTAACCCGATCTGGTAATATGACTGAAACCTGATCGAGTCAGAACCTGATTTGACCCGAAGATTCAATGACCTGAATCCGACCTGTAACCGACCGTTGTTGACCCGAACTCGAATTGGACTTGTTACTATAATAACCGAACCCGACATGTGTCCGCCTGAAAACGACACGAACCCGAATTTGACTTGTTACTGTAATAACCAAACCCGACCTGCACCCGATCGAAACGAACTCGAACCCGAGACTGACCTGACAGATAGCCGATTTTATTCGACCTGTTTTGAACCCGACCTGATTTGAATCCGACATGTTCTTGACATAAACTGATATTTGACCTGAACTGATATTGACATGGGTTAATGACAAAAGTGTAGAAATTTATCCTCTTAGTCTTAAGCTCAAATCACCCCATGCCATTTTTATTCTTCTTTAGTTTTCCTTTAACATTTACTGTAGTATAATCTATTATAGGAGGCGTAGGGTAGGCTCTTTGGATAGATTGACTGGCTTAAGCCGATGAACCAGCTTCTACCACTGACGAGCTAATTCGGACTATGCCTAACTAGAGGAATAAAATCACCTGATCTTGGCTCGACATCTTTTGAAAGGTAATCCAATATCTGGTAAGAAAGGTCGAGTCGGCTACTCGAAGCGGAGAAGCAAGAATTGAAGTCTGACCTCTAAGAGCAAGCAAGATTCTCAGGTATCAAAGTACTACTTTAAGGGGAGTACCTTACTTTCCTGGATTAAGGTAAGTAAGCAGGAAAAATCATCGTATATAAGATAGACTCACTCCTCTGTCCAAGTAAGTGTGGGTACTTTATCCGTCCTGGCCTTTACTTTATCCGTTCTGGACTCCACTAAATAAGCCCCTCTTGGGCAGTTTAATACAGCCGCTGAGCTTCAAGTTTTTCATTTCCCTTACTTTAAGGAAGCTTTGTCCAGGACAAGTTATTGGGGTCGTATACAGGAAGCCTTAGGCTGTGCAACTATCTTAAGACTTACATTTTCCCTCCTTTCTGTGGTGAACTTTCTTTCGTCAACATTTTCCTTAAGTAGGCTGTTGAAAGCTATGGAAGGACTGCTGTCACATCCCAAAAACCGGTCTAGTCGGAATTAGGTTCCGATGACCGAATATTTTATATCGGTTCTATAAATTATTTGGTCTTATTAATTATTCGAGTTTATTATTATTAGATTATTCGGGTCTAGTAGAAATTAGGTTCTAAACATATTTATTTGGTTTATTATATATATATTAAATAAAAAAAAGAAGAAGAAGGAAATGGATTTACACGCAATTTACCTAATTTAATTAGGTAAAACAAATTGAAATGGTGGCATCTAGTTGCTTGAATACGTGGGAAATAATAGTGGGATTTTTGTGTGGCTATAATTTGTATTTGAAATATAGTGGAAACACCATTATAATTATTGATTAAAGAAACAAATGGTGGGGGTGTTTGGACGGCAGCTTTCCCTAAAATTAGGTAAAGTAAGCAAATTGGAAATGGAGTGGAAACACTATATAATAATTATTGGTTAAAATAAGATTTAGTGGGGGAGTGTTTGAAATTGAAATTGATTTGAAGGCTGGCAAGCAATTGAAAACAAATGGTCACCAAAGCCACACGTGGCTAAGGGAATTTAATTTCCCATTATGCTTGAATACGTGGAGAATTTTGAGGGAAATTGAAGGCTGAAAAATATAAGATGGTGGAAATTATACTAGATTAAGTTTTAGACTAATATGATATGATATATATATTTATATGTAAAGTATGTTAGTGGGAATTTATGGCTTAAAATATATGGAAAAGAAAGATTTGGAGTGGATTTCACGACAATCCACCTAAATAATTTAGGTAAAGCTAGTGTAATGGAAAATCATGTGTAATTGGCCACCATTTGTGGCTAGAAATGAAGTTTAAAGGCTGGAAATTTAGTATAAATAGGAGGAGAAGAGTTTGATGAAATTCACGGCAAAGAAGCAAGAAAGAAAGAAAGAAAGAAAAAAATAGTAGCATACGATCCAATGTTCGATTGGTAGTCCGATATTTTCGATATAGTAATATCGAATTTCTGTCGACGTCGGGGTAAGTTCAAATCCTTTATTGGTCTAAGTTTCGGTAACGAATCTTCGTAATATTTTTATATTTATTCGATACTGTCTTGTCGATTTTAATTGATTTTTATTATCATAGTACACGAGGTCGATTCGGAACAACCGTCAAGCCCAAGAAATAAAAATAAAGTATCGGTCTATCAAGGTGAGTGAAATAAATTAGAGTTAAGATTAGAGTCTCAACTATCTTTAATTTGATGTTAGTATACATATTAAGCATGAAATTAGATTAATTAAAGGTTGGTAAAAGATAAGGGTAGAAAGAATAAAGAAATTCGGATTTGTAAACTGTCCTGTAGAAAACTGCATTTTTGAGCATGTTAGAGTCATTTCTGGAAAACGGGTTCTTCTACAAAGTTGTAGAGGACAAAATTTTACATGAAATAGAGGTATTATTTGCTCAAAAATGTTAAGTATAGGTCTCGGAATTGTTGTTAGAAGTTACTGGACTAAAACTGAATAAATCTAGAATCTGCTATACTAAATTGTAAAATTCGAAAATTATAGGGGCTTAAATAATGCCAATAAAATTCTGGAAATTTATACTTGAAACAGGGGAGTCATGAAATGAATGAAATTAAATGGCAAAGCTTGAATTAAGTCTCAATTGATAGGTTAAATCCATTTAGATCACATATAGGATTATTAAAGAATTAAAGGGGGCTGTTTTGTGGAAATTGATAAATTGAGGACTTACATGTCCTATTTTTGAGGTTGCTGGATTATAAAAATAATGTTATAAGATTAGTGTAAACGTGGTTAAAAGCTCAAGATTAATAGTGTAGTGAAACATAGATTATAAATACACTAAAGTCACAAATTAAGCATAGACAGATTAGATTTCTAAAAATGCCTTATGTTCAAGTAATAAACTGTATTGATAGAGAAATTATAAAATTATGTTCCATACATGATTGTAAAGGTGTGTTTATAAGCTTTCCAGAATGGTAAAGAACTCCTTATTTGGAGTTGTGAGTAAAAAGATATGAATTTTTGAGTAAGTAAATGTCATGAAAACAGGGTAACAGTTTGCCCCTAAATCTGCATCAACAGCGACTTTAGAAATTCATTATAAATTGTATAAGAAGAATTAAAAGTTATAATTTATATGGTTTAAAAGGTTATTAAGTCTAGTTTCGTTTAAAACAAACGAAATCAGATTTTAAGTTATAGAACATTTTATATAAATATTTCTTTGAGGACAATGCAAGCTGCCTAATGTACTAAATGATATATTTCTTTAATGTTTGGTTAGAAAAGAGTAGAAATGAAGGAAACCACAAAGTTGGAGAATAAGGAAAATGTCTCTAAGCTTGGATTGAGGTGAGTGTGGATGCATTTGTCTCGGGTGACGCGGTGTCATTCCGATCTTTGTTTCTTTGTTCTGATATGTGAGTGTAGTTGCGTCAAGGGATAGGTTCGGTGCCTTCCCGTTGCATTATTTATGATTATGTTTGCATTTGTTAAGGGCTCATGTAGAGCAACTATGTTTGAATGGCAAATTTGGTAAGTGCCTTGCATTACTTTGATATGTTCGAATATGACTATGAAATGCTACATGACATGGAGCTACGGCTCATCTTGTTATTTCATATGATATGATATGAAAATCATGGACTATGTGAATTTGTGTGTATTTATGGACGTTGGATACAATTGGCATGCCATAGGGTTATTCGAGCTCAACATGTAAGGGAGGACTACGGTCCAGGGCTACGGCCTATATGTGGGAGATAAAAGGATGGAAGTGTAAGGGATATATGGAGCTACGGCTCAGGGCTACGGCTCATTACTGATTCATGATATGGTGTACAGGGAATCCGCGTATCCAATGGTACCAATATATTATGTGTTTGATACGTTATGCTATGTTATGATCATGATATGATATTATGTTTTGTTATGAATATATATGGAGCTACGGCTCAGGGCTAAGGCTCAATTATGATACATGATATGGTGTACAGGGAATCCGCGTATCCAATGGTACCAATATATTATGTGTTTTATACGTTATGCTATGTTATGATCATGATATGATATTATGCTTTGTTATGAATATGAAGTATGCCATGTTATTGCATTATGATCACTTTTGGAAGCATGCTACATGACATAACATGTTCATTCATTGTCATTGGCTACCTCACTTAGACTATGTAAGTCTAATGCATTCATTGCATAACATTTCAGGTTAAGGAAAGTAACAAATCGAGATCGGGATTAGTTGGAAGGTTGGCAAGTCACTACAATTAAATAGTAATGTGTTTTGTCCTTATGAACTCCTAGTAGGGTGGCAAAGTAGTTAAAGTAATTATACTAGTATAATGTATATGTTTTCTATGTTTTGTATAAAGTGTTAAAATTATATTGACTATTGAGTTAGTAATAAAAATGGGCATAATTGGTACTAAAATATTGATTAAAGGATTCTAAGATTTTTATGAGATGTTAGGCTCAGTTAGACATGTAAAGAATTTTAGTAAGATAATAAAAAGAAATAGATTTGACTATTTTACAAAATAGTCACTAAATATTACATCGTCTAATCAGATAGATAAATGATCTCTGTTAGTAATGAGATTTTACAGGCTAATAACTAGTAAGTTTAATTTCAGTATAATATCACGAATTTCAGATAAGGACCCATAATTTGTAAAAATTACAATTTAGTCCCTAAGTTTGAAAAAGTTTAAAATTGACCCCAATTTGAGTAAGTTGTTAATAAGTTAAGTGTTAAGTCTTAAAAGAGATTAGTAAAATAATCCGAAATGATTTTTGAACTTTAGATTTATGTCTCCGATCTCCGTATTGTTTTTCGGTAGCGCTCTCCGACCCGGTTCTCTACCAGGCCGGGAAGGGGGTGTTACAGTAGTGGTATCAGAGCTAGAGTTTAGTCGGTTCTGGACTAAACTTAAGTATGTTTGTATTGTATGTTGTGTTACTTTGCCACCTAGGAGTTATTTATTGAGTATTGTGACTTGCCGATTAATCCGATCTTTATGTTTAGATGTCTAAGTTCAGTCAAGCTTGTATAGATGAGCATATTCTTGTCGGAGAAAATTCGAGGACGAATTTTCTTAAGGGAGGGTGAGTTGTCACATCCCAAAAACCGGTCTAGTCGGAATTAGGTTCCGATGACCGAATATTTTATATCGGTTCTATAAATTATTTGGTCTTATTAATTATTCGAGTTTATTATTATTAGATTATTCGGGTCTAGTAGAAATTAGGTTCTAAACATATTTATTTGGTTTATTATATATATATTAAATAAAAAAAGAAGAAGAAGGAAATGGATTTACACGCAATTTACCTAATTTAATTAGGTAAAACAAATTGAAATGGTGGCATCTAGTTGCTTGAATACGTGGGAAATAATAGTGGGATTTTTGTGTGGCTATAATTTGTATTTGAAATATAGTGGAAACACCATTATAATTATTGATTAAAGAAACAAATGGTGGGGGTGTTTGGACGGCAGCTTTACCTAAAATTAGGTAAAGTAAGCAAATTGGAAATGGAGTGGAAACACTATATAATAATTATTGGTTAAAATAAGATTTAGTGGGGGAGTGTTTGAAATTGAAATTGATTTGAAGGCTGGCAAGCAATTGAAAACAAATGGTCACCAAAGCCACACGTGGCTAAGGGAATTTAATTTCCCATTATGCTTGAATACGTGGAGAATTTTGAGGGAAATTGAAGGCTGAAAAATATAAGATGGTGGAAATTATACTAGATTAAGTTTTAGACTAATATGATATGATATATATATTTATATGTAAAGTATGTTAGTGGGAATTTATGGCTTAAAATATATGGAAAAGAAAGATTTGGAGTGGATTTCACGACAATCCACCTAAATAATTTAGGTAAAGCTAGTGTAATGGAAAATCATGTGTAATTGGCCACCATTTGTGGCTAGAAATGAAGTTTAAAGGCTGGAAATTTAGTATAAATAGGAGGAGAAGAGTTTGATGAAATTCACGGCAAAGAAGCAAGAAAGAAAGAAAGAAAGAAAAAAATAGTAGCATACGATCCAATGTTCGATTGGTAGTCCGATATTTTCGATATAGTAATATCGAATTTCTGTCGACGTCGGGGTAAGTTCAAATCCTTTATTGGTCTAAGTTTCGGTAACGAATCTTCGTAATATTTTTATATTTATTCGATACTGTCTTGTCGATTTTAATTGATTTTTATTATCATAGTACACGAGGTCGATTCGGAACAACCGTCAAGCCCAAGAAATAAAAATAAAGTATCGGTCTATCAAGGTGAGTGAAATAAATTAGAGTTGAGATTAGAGTCTCAACTATCTTTAATTTGATGTTAGTATACATATTAAGCATGAAATTAGATTAATTAAAGGTTGGTAAAAGATAAGGGTAGAAAGAATAAAGAAATTCGGATTTGTAAACTGTCCTGTAGAAAACTGCATTTTTGAGCATGTTAGAGTCATTTCTGGAAAACGGGTTCTTCTACAAAGTTGTAGAGGACAAAATTTTACATGAAATAGAGGTATGATTTGCTCAAAAATGTTAAGTATAGGTCTCGGAATTGTTGTTAGAAGTTACTGGACTAAAACTGAATAAATCTAGAATCTGCTATACTAAATTGTAAAATTCGAAAATTATAGGGGCTTAAATAATGCCAATAAAATTCTGGAAATTTATACTTGAAACAGGGGAGTCATGAAATGAATGAAATTAAATGGCAAAGCTTGAATTAAGTCTCAATTGATAGGTTAAATCCATTTAGATCACATATAGGATTATTAAAGAATTAAAGGGGGCTGTTTTGTGGAAATTGATAAATTGAGGACTTACATGTCCTATTTTTGAGGTTGCTGGATTATAAAAATAATGTTATAAGATTAGTGTAAACGTGGTTAAAAGCTCAAGATTAATAGTGTAGTGAAACATAGATTATAAATACACTAAAGTCACAAATTAAGCATAGACAGATTAGATTTCTAAAAATGCCTTATGTTCAAGTAATAAACTGTATTGATAGAGAAATTATAAAATTATGTTCCATACATGATTGTAAAGGTGTGTTTATAAGCTTTCCAGAATGGTAAAGAACTCCTTATTTGGAGTTGTGAGTAAAAAGATATGAATTTTTGAGTAAGTAAATGTCATGAAAACAGGGTAACAGTTTGCCCCTAAATCTGCATCAACAGCGACTTTAGAAATTCATTATAAATTGTATAAGAAGAATTAAAAGTTATAATTTATATGGTTTAAAAGGTTATTAAGTCTAGTTTCGTTTAAAACAAACGAAATCAGATTTTAAGTTATAGAACATTTTATATAAATATTTCTTTGAGGACAATGCAAGCTGCCTAATGTACTAAATGATATATTTCTTTAATGTTTGGTTAGAAAAGAGTAGAAATGAAGGAAACCACAAAGTTGGAGAATAAGGAAAATGTCTCTAAGCTTGGATTGAGGTGAGTGTGGATGCATTTGTCTCGGGTGACGCGGTGTCATTCCGATCTTTGTTTCTTTGTTCTGATATGTGAGTGTAGTTGCGTCAAGGGATAGGTTCGGTGCCTTCCCGTTGCATTATTTATGATTATGTTTGCATTTGTTAAGGGCTCATGTAGAGCAACTATGTTTGAATGGCAAATTTGGTAAGTGCCTTGCATTACTTTGATATGTTCGAATATGACTATGAAATGCTACATGACATGGAGCTACGGCTCATCTTGTTATTTCATATGATATGATATGAAAATCATGGACTATGTGAATTTGTGTGTATTTATGGACGTTGGATACAATTGGCATGCCATAGGGTTATTCGAGCTCAACATGTAAGGGAGGACTACGGTCCAGGGCTACGGCCTATATGTGGGAGATAAAAGGATGGAAGTGTAAGGGATATATGGAGCTACGGCTCAGGGCTACGGCTCATTACTGATTCATGATATGGTGCACAGGGAATCCGCGTATCCAATGGTACCAATATATTATGTGTTTGATACGTTATGCTATGTTATGATCATGATATGATATTATGTTTTGTTATGAATATATATGGAGCTACGGCTCAGGGCTAAGGCTCAATTATGATACATGATATGGTGTACAGGGAATCCGCGTATCCAATGGTACCAATATATTATGTGTTTTATACGTTATGCTATGTTATGATCATGATATGATATTATGCTTTGTTATGAATATGAAGTATGCCATGTTATTGCATTATGATCACTTTTGGAAGCATGCTACATGACATAACATGTTCATTCATTGTCATTGGCTACCTCACTTAGACTATGTAAGTCTAATGCATTCATTGCATAACATTTCAGGTTAAGGAAAGTAACAAATCGAGATCGAGATTAGTTGGAAGGTTGGCAAGTCACTACAATTAAATAGTAATGTGTTTTGTCCTTATGAACTCCTAGTAGGGTGGCAAAGTAGTTAAAGTAATTATACTAGTATAATGTATATGTTTTCTATGTTTTGTATAAAGTGTTAAAATTATATTGACTATTGAGTTAGTAATAAAAATGGGCATAATTGGTACTAAAATATTGATTAAAGGATTCTAAGATTTTTATGAGATGTTAGGCTCAGTTAGACATGTAAAGAATTTTAGTAAGATAATAAAAAGAAATAGATTTGACTATTTTACAAAATAGTCACTAAATATTACATCGTCTAATCAGATAGATAAATGATCTCTGTTAGTAATGAGATTTTACAGGCTAATAACTAGTAAGTTTAATTTCAGTATAATATCACGAATTTCAGATAAGGACCCATAATTTGTAAAAATTACAATTTAGTCCCTAAGTTTGAAAAAGTTTAAAATTGACCCCAATTTGAGTAAGTTGTTAATAAGTTAAGTGTTAAGTCTTAAAAGAGATTAGTAAAATAATCCGAAATGATTTTTGAACTTTAGATTTATGTCTCCGATCTCCGTATTGTTTTTCGGTAGCGCTCTCCGACCCAGTTCTCTACCAGGCCGGGAAGGGGGTGTTACAGTAGTGGTATCAGAGCTAGAGTTTAGTCGGTTCTGGACTAAACTTAAGTATGTTTGTATTGTATGTTGTGTTACTTTGCCACCTAGGAGTTATTTATTGAGTATTGTGACTTGCCGATTAATCCGATCTTTATGTTTAGATGTCTAAGTTCAGTCAAGCTTGTATAGATGAGCATATTCTTGTCGGAGAAAATTCGAGGACGAATTTTCTTAAGGGAGGGTGAGTTGTCACATCCCAAAAACCGGTCTAGTCGGAATTAGGTTCCGATGACCGAATATTTTATATCGGTTCTATAAATTATTTGGTCTTATTAATTATTCGAGTTTATTATTATTAGATTATTCGGGTCTAGTAGAAATTAGGTTCTAAACATATTTATTTGGTTTATTATATATATATTAAATAAAAAAAAGAAGAAGAAGGAAATGGATTTACACGCAATTTACCTAATTTAATTAGGTAAAACAAATTGAAATGGTGGCATCTAGTTGCTTGAATACGTGGGAAATAATAGTGGGATTTTTGTGTGGCTATAATTTGTATTTGAAATATAGTGGAAACACCATTATAATTATTGATTAAAGAAACAAATGGTGGGGGTGTTTGGACGGCAGCTTTACCTAAAATTAGGTAAAGTAAGCAAATTGGAAATGGAGTGGAAACACTATATAATAATTATTGGTTAAAATAAGATTTAGTGGGGGAGTGTTTGAAATTGAAATTGATTTGAAGGCTGGCAAGCAATTGAAAACAAATGGTCACCAAAGCCACACGTGGCTAAGGGAATTTAATTTCCCATTATGCTTGAATACGTGGAGAATTTTGAGGGAAATTGAAGGCTGAAAAATATAAGATGGTGGAAATTATACTAGATTAAGTTTTAGACTAATATGATATGATATATATATTTATATGTAAAGTATGTTAGTGGGAATTTATGGCTTAAAATATATGGAAAAGAAAGATTTGGAGTGGATTTCACGACAATCCACCTAAATAATTTAGGTAAAGCTAGTGTAATGGAAAATCATGTGTAATTGGCCACCATTTGTGGCTAGAAATGAAGTTTAAAGGCTGGAAATTTAGTATAAATAGGAGGAGAAGAGTTTGATGAAATTCACGGCAAAGAAGCAAGAAAGAAAGAAAGAAAGAAAAAAATAGTAGCATACGATCCAATGTTCGATTGATAGTCCGATATTTTCGATATAGTAATATCGAATTTCTGTCGACGTCGGGGTAAGTTCAAATCCTTTATTGGTCTAAGTTTCGGTAACGAATCTTCGTAATATTTTTATATTTATTCGATACTGTCTTGTCGATTTTAATTGATTTTTATTATCATAGTACACGAGGTCGATTCGGAACAACCGTCAAGCCCAAGAAATAAAAATAAAGTATCGGTCTATCAAGGTGAGTGAAATAAATTAGAGTTAAGATTAGAGTCTCAACTATCTTTAATTTGATGTTAGTATACATATTAAGCATGAAATTAGATTAATTAAAGGTTGGTAAAAGATAAGGGTAGAAAGATTAAAGAAATTCGGATTTGTAAACTGTCCTGTAGAAAACTGCATTTTTGAGCATGTTAGAGTCATTTCTGGAAAACGGGTTCTTCTACAAAGTTGTAGAGGACAAAATTTTACATGAAATAGAGGTATTATTTGCTCAAAAATGTTAAGTATAGGTCTCGGAATTGTTGTTAGAAGTTACTGGACTAAAACTGAATAAATCTAGAATCTGCTATACTAAATTGTAAAATTCGAAAATTATAGGGGCTTAAATAATGCCAATAAAATTCTGGAAATTTATACTTGAAACAGGGGAGTCATGAAATGAATGAAATTAAATGGCAAAGCTTGAATTAAGTCTCAATTGATAGGTTAAATCCATTTAGATCACATATAGGATTATTAAAGAATTAAAGGGGGCTGTTTTGTGGAAATTGATAAATTGAGGACTTACATGTCCTATTTTTGAGGTTGCTGGATTATAAAAATAATGTTATAAGATTAGTGTAAACGTGGTTAAAAGCTCAAGATTAATAGTGTAGTGAAACATAGATTATAAATACACTAAAGTCACAAATTAAGCATAGACAGATTAGATTTCTAAAAATGCCTTATGTTCAAGTAATAAACTGTATTGATAGAGAAATTATAAAATTATGTTCCATACATGATTGTAAAGGTGTGTTTATAAGCTTTCCAGAATGGTAAAGAACTCCTTATTTGGAGTTGTGAGTAAAAAGATATGAATTTTTGAGTAAGTAAATGTCATGAAAACAGGGTAACAGTTTGCCCCTAAATCTGCATCAACAGCGACTTTAGAAATTCATTATAAATTGTATAAGAAGAATTAAAAGTTATAATTTATATGGTTTAAAAGGTTATTAAGTCTAGTTTCGTTTAAAACAAACGAAATCAGATTTTAAGTTATAGAACATTTTATATAAATATTTCTTTGAGGACAATGCAAGCTGCCTAATGTACTAAATGATATATTTCTTTAATGTTTGGTTAGAAAAGAGTAGAAATGAAGGAAACCACAAAGTTGGAGAATAAGGAAAATGTCTCTAAGCTTGGATTGAGGTGAGTGTGGATGCATTTGTCTCGGGTGACGCGGTGTCATTCCGATCTTTGTTTCTTTGTTCTGATATGTGAGTGTAGTTGCGTCAAGGGATAGGTTCGGTGCCTTCCCGTTGCATTATTTATGATTATGTTTGCATTTGTTAAGGGCTCATGTAGAGCAACTATGTTTGAATGGCAAATTTGGTAAGTGCCTTGCATTACTTTGATATGTTCGAATATGACTATGAAATGCTACATGACATGGAGCTACGGCTCATCTTGTTATTTCATATGATATGATATGAAAATCATGGACTATGTGAATTTGTGTGTATTTATGGACGTTGGATACAATTGGCATGCCATAGGGTTATTCGAGCTCAACATGTAAGGGAGGACTACGGTCCAGGGCTACGGCCTATATGTGGGAGATAAAAGGATGGAAGTGTAAGGGATATATGGAGCTACGGCTCAGGGCTACGGCTCATTACTGATTCATGATATGGTGTACAGGGAATCCGCGTATCCAATGGTACCAATATATTATGTGTTTGATACGTTATGCTATGTTATGATCATGATATGATATTATGTTTTGTTATGAATATATATGGAGCTACGGCTCAGGGCTAAGGCTCAATTATGATACATGATATGGTGTACAGGGAATCCGCGTATCCAATGGTACCAATATATTATGTGTTTTATACGTTATGCTATGTTATGATCATGATATGATATTATGCTTTGTTATGAATATGAAGTATGCCATGTTATTGCATTATGATCACTTTTGGAAGCATGCTACATGACATAACATGTTCATTCATTGTCATTGGCTACCTCACTTAGACTATGTAAGTCTAATGCATTCATTGCATAACATTTCAGGTTAAGGAAAGTAACAAATCGAGATCGGGATTAGTTGGAAGGTTGGCAAGTCACTACAATTAAATAGTAATGTGTTTTGTCCTTATGAACTCCTAGTAGGGTGGCAAAGTAGTTAAAGTAATTATACTAGTATAATGTATATGTTTTCTATGTTTTGTATAAAGTGTTAAAATTATATTGACTATTGAGTTAGTAATAAAAATGGGCATAATTGGTACTAAAATATTGATTAAAGGATTCTAAGATTTTTATGAGATGTTAGGCTCAGTTAGACATGTAAAGAATTTTAGTAAGATAATAAAAAGAAATAGATTTGACTATTTTACAAAATAGTCACTAAATATTACATCGTCTAATCAGATAGATAAATGATCTCTGTTAGTAATGAGATTTTACAGGCTAATAACTAGTAAGTTTAATTTCAGTATAATATCACGAATTTCAGATAAGGACCCATAATTTGTAAAAATTACAATTTAGTCCCTAAGTTTGAAAAAGTTTAAAATTGACCCCAATTTGAGTAAGTTGTTAATAAGTTAAGTGTTAAGTCTTAAAAGAGATTAGTAAAATAATCCGAAATGATTTTTGAACTTTAGATTTATGTCTCCGATCTCCGTATTGTTTTTCGGTAGCGCTCTCCGACCCAGTTCTCTACCAGGCCGGGAAGGGGGTGTTACAGTAGTGGTATCAGAGCTAGAGTTTAGTCGGTTCTGGACTAAACTTAAGTATGTTTGTATTGTATGTTGTGTTACTTTGCCACCTAGGAGTTATTTATTGAGTATTGTGACTTGCCGATTAATCCGATCTTTATGTTTAGATGTCTAAGTTCAGTCAAGCTTGTATAGATGAGCATATTCTTGTCGGAGAAAATTCGAGGACGAATTTTCTTAAGGGAGGGTGAGTTGTCACATCCCAAAAACCGGTCTAGTCGGAATTAGGTTCCGATGACCGAATATTTTATATCGGTTCTATAAATTATTTGGTCTTATTAATTATTCGAGTTTATTATTATTAGATTATTCGGGTCTAGTAGAAATTAGGTTCTAAACATATTTATTTGGTTTATTATATATATATTAAATAAAAAAAAGAAGAAGAAGGAAATGGATTTACACGCAATTTACCTAATTTAATTAGGTAAAACAAATTGAAATGGTGGCATCTAGTTGCTTGAATACGTGGGAAATAATAGTGGGATTTTTGTGTGGCTATAATTTGTATTTGAAATATAGTGGAAACACCATTATAATTATTGATTAAAGAAACAAATGGTGGGGGTGTTTGGACGGCAGCTTTACCTAAAATTAGGTAAAGTAAGCAAATTGGAAATGGAGTGGAAACACTATATAATAATTATTGGTTAAAATAAGATTTAGTGGGGGAGTGTTTGAAATTGAAATTGATTTGAAGGCTGGCAAGCAATTGAAAACAAATGGTCACCAAAGCCACACGTGGCTAAGGGAATTTAATTTCCCATTATGCTTGAATACGTGGAGAATTTTGAGGGAAATTGAAGGCTGAAAAATATAAGATGGTGGAAATTATACTAGATTAAGTTTTAGACTAATATGATATGATATATATATTTATATGTAAAGTATGTTAGTGGGAATTTATGGCTTAAAATATATGGAAAAGAAAGATTTGGAGTGGATTTCACGACAATCCACCTAAATAATTTAGGTAAAGCTAGTGTAATGGAAAATCATGTGTAATTGGCCACCATTTGTGGCTAGAAATGAAGTTTAAAGGCTGGAAATTTAGTATAAATAGGAGGAGAAGAGTTTGATGAAATTCACGGCAAAGAAGCAAGAAAGAAAGAAAGAAAGAAAAAAATAGTAGCATACGATCCAATGTTCGATTGATAGTCCGATATTTTCGATATAGTAATATCGAATTTCTGTCGACGTCGGGGTAAGTTCAAATCCTTTATTGGTCTAAGTTTCGGTAACGAATCTTCGTAATATTTTTATATTTATTCGATACTGTCTTGTCGATTTTAATTGATTTTTATTATCATAGTACACGAGGTCGATTCGGAACAACCGTCAAGCCCAAGAAATAAAAATAAAGTATCGGTCTATCAAGGTGAGTGAAATAAATTAGAGTTAAGATTAGAGTCTCAACTATCTTTAATTTGATGTTAGTATACATATTAAGCATGAAATTAGATTAATTAAAGGTTGGTAAAAGATAAGGGTAGAAAGATTAAAGAAATTCGGATTTGTAAACTGTCCTGTAGAAAACTGCATTTTTGAGCATGTTAGAGTCATTTCTGGAAAACGGGTTCTTCTACAAAGTTGTAGAGGACAAAATTTTACATGAAATAGAGGTATTATTTGCTCAAAAATGTTAAGTATAGGTCTCGGAATTGTTGTTAGAAGTTACTGGACTAAAACTGAATAAATCTAGAATCTGCTATACTAAATTGTAAAATTCGAAAATTATAGGGGCTTAAATAATGCCAATAAAATTCTGGAAATTTATACTTGAAACAGGGGAGTCATGAAATGAATGAAATTAAATGGCAAAGCTTGAATTAAGTCTCAATTGATAGGTTAAATCCATTTAGATCACATATAGGATTATTAAAGAATTAAAGGGGGCTGTTTTGTGGAAATTGATAAATTGAGGACTTACATGTCCTATTTTTGAGGTTGCTGGATTATAAAAATAATGTTATAAGATTAGTGTAAACGTGGTTAAAAGCTCAAGATTAATAGTGTAGTGAAACATAGATTATAAATACACTAAAGTCACAAATTAAGCATAGACAGATTAGATTTCTAAAAATGCCTTATGTTCAAGTAATAAACTGTATTGATAGAGAAATTATAAAATTATGTTCCATACATGATTGTAAAGGTGTGTTTATAAGCTTTCCAGAATGGTAAAGAACTCCTTATTTGGAGTTGTGAGTAAAAAGATATGAATTTTTGAGTAAGTAAATGTCATGAAAACAGGGTAACAGTTTGCCCCTAAATCTGCATCAACAGCGACTTTAGAAATTCATTATAAATTGTATAAGAAGAATTAAAAGTTATAATTTATATGGTTTAAAAGGTTATTAAGTCTAGTTTCGTTTAAAACAAACGAAATCAGATTTTAAGTTATAGAACATTTTATATAAATATTTCTTTGAGGACAATGCAAGCTGCCTAATGTACTAAATGATATATTTCTTTAATGTTTGGTTAGAAAAGAGTAGAAATGAAGGAAACCACAAAGTTGGAGAATAAGGAAAATGTCTCTAAGCTTGGATTGAGGTGAGTGTGGATGCATTTGTCTCGGGTGACGCGGTGTCATTCCGATCTTTGTTTCTTTGTTCTGATATGTGAGTGTAGTTGCGTCAAGGGATAGGTTCGGTGCCTTCCCGTTGCATTATTTATGATTATGTTTGCATTTGTTAAGGGCTCATGTAGAGCAACTATGTTTGAATGGCAAATTTGGTAAGTGCCTTGCATTACTTTGATATGTTCGAATATGACTATGAAATGCTACATGACATGGAGCTACGGCTCATCTTGTTATTTCATATGATATGATATGAAAATCATGGACTATGTGAATTTGTGTGTATTTATGGACGTTGGATACAATTGGCATGCCATAGGGTTATTCGAGCTCAACATGTAAGGGAGGACTACGGTCCAGGGCTACGGCCTATATGTGGGAGATAAAAGGATGGAAGTGTAAGGGATATATGGAGCTACGGCTCAGGGCTACGGCTCATTACTGATTCATGATATGGTGTACAGGGAATCCGCGTATCCAATGGTACCAATATATTATGTGTTTGATACGTTATGCTATGTTATGATCATGATATGATATTATGTTTTGTTATGAATATATATGGAGCTACGGCTCAGGGCTAAGGCTCAATTATGATACATGATATGGTGTACAGGGAATCCGCGTATCCAATGGTACCAATATATTATGTGTTTTATACGTTATGCTATGTTATGATCATGATATGATATTATGCTTTGTTATGAATATGAAGTATGCCATGTTATTGCATTATGATCACTTTTGGAAGCATGCTACATGACATAACATGTTCATTCATTGTCATTGGCTACCTCACTTAGACTATGTAAGTCTAATGCATTCATTGCATAACATTTCAGGTTAAGGAAAGTAACAAATCGAGATCGGGATTAGTTGGAAGGTTGGCAAGTCACTACAATTAAATAGTAATGTGTTTTGTCCTTATGAACTCCTAGTAGGGTGGCAAAGTAGTTAAAGTAATTATACTAGTATAATGTATATGTTTTCTATGTTTTGTATAAAGTGTTAAAATTATATTGACTATTGAGTTAGTAATAAAAATGGGCATAATTGGTACTAAAATATTGATTAAAGGATTCTAAGATTTTTATGAGATGTTAGGCTCAGTTAGACATGTAAAGAATTTTAGTAAGATAATAAAAAGAAATAGATTTGACTATTTTACAAAATAGTCACTAAATATTACATCGTCTAATCAGATAGATAAATGATCTCTGTTAGTAATGAGATTTTACAGGCTAATAACTAGTAAGTTTAATTTCAGTATAATATCACGAATTTCAGATAAGGACCCATAATTTGTAAAAATTACAATTTAGTCCCTAAGTTTGAAAAAGTTTAAAATTGACCCCAATTTGAGTAAGTTGTTAATAAGTTAAGTGTTAAGTCTTAAAAGAGATTAGTAAAATAATCCGAAATGATTTTTGAACTTTAGATTTATGTCTCCGATCTCCGTATTGTTTTTCGGTAGCGCTCTCCGACCCAGTTCTCTACCAGGCCGGGAAGGGGGTGTTACAGTAGTGGTATCAGAGCTAGAGTTTAGTCGGTTCTGGACTAAACTTAAGTATGTTTGTATTGTATGTTGTGTTACTTTGCCACCTAGGAGTTATTTATTGAGTATTGTGACTTGCCGATTAATCCGATCTTTATGTTTAGATGTCTAAGTTCAGTCAAGCTTGTATAGATGAGCATATTCTTGTCGGAGAAAATTCGAGGACGAATTTTCTTAAGGGAGGGTGAGTTGTCACATCCCAAAAACCGGTCTAGTCGGAATTAGGTTCCGATGACCGAATATTTTATATCGGTTCTATAAATTATTTGGTCTTATTAATTATTCGAGTTTATTATTATTAGATTATTCGGGTCTAGTAGAAATTAGGTTCTAAACATATTTATTTGGTTTATTATATATATATTAAATAAAAAAAAGAAGAAGAAGGAAATGGATTTACACGCAATTTACCTAATTTAATTAGGTAAAACAAATTGAAATGGTGGCATCTAGTTGCTTGAATACGTGGGAAATAATAGTGGGATTTTTGTGTGGCTATAATTTGTATTTGAAATATAGTGGAAACACCATTATAATTATTGATTAAAGAAACAAATGGTGGGGGTGTTTGGACGGCAGCTTTACCTAAAATTAGGTAAAGTAAGCAAATTGGAAATGGAGTGGAAACACTATATAATAATTATTGGTTAAAATAAGATTTAGTGGGGGAGTGTTTGAAATTGAAATTGATTTGAAGGCTGGCAAGCAATTGAAAACAAATGGTCACCAAAGCCACACGTGGCTAAGGGAATTTAATTTCCCATTATGCTTGAATACGTGGAGAATTTTGAGGGAAATTGAAGGCTGAAAAATATAAGATGGTGGAAATTATACTAGATTAAGTTTTAGACTAATATGATATGATATATATATTTATATGTAAAGTATGTTAGTGGGAATTTATGGCTTAAAATATATGGAAAAGAAAGATTTGGAGTGGATTTCACGACAATCCACCTAAATAATTTAGGTAAAGCTAGTGTAATGGAAAATCATGTGTAATTGGCCACCATTTGTGGCTAGAAATGAAGTTTAAAGGCTGGAAATTTAGTATAAATAGGAGGAGAAGAGTTTGATGAAATTCACGGCAAAGAAGCAAGAAAGAAAGAAAGAAAGAAAAAAATAGTAGCATACGATCCAATGTTCGATTGATAGTCCGATATTTTCGATATAGTAATATCGAATTTCTGTCGACGTCGGGGTAAGTTCAAATCCTTTATTGGTCTAAGTTTCGGTAACGAATCTTCGTAATATTTTTATATTTATTCGATACTGTCTTGTCGATTTTAATTGATTTTTATTATCATAGTACACGAGGTCGATTCGGAACAACCGTCAAGCCCAAGAAATAAAAATAAAGTATCGGTCTATCAAGGTGAGTGAAATAAATTAGAGTTAAGATTAGAGTCTCAACTATCTTTAATTTGATGTTAGTATACATATTAAGCATGAAATTAGATTAATTAAAGGTTGGTAAAAGATAAGGGTAGAAAGATTAAAGAAATTCGGATTTGTAAACTGTCCTGTAGAAAACTGCATTTTTGAGCATGTTAGAGTCATTTCTGGAAAACGGGTTCTTCTACAAAGTTGTAGAGGACAAAATTTTACATGAAATAGAGGTATTATTTGCTCAAAAATGTTAAGTATAGGTCTCGGAATTGTTGTTAGAAGTTACTGGACTAAAACTGAATAAATCTAGAATCTGCTATACTAAATTGTAAAATTCGAAAATTATAGGGGCTTAAATAATGCCAATAAAATTCTGGAAATTTATACTTGAAACAGGGGAGTCATGAAATGAATGAAATTAAATGGCAAAGCTTGAATTAAGTCTCAATTGATAGGTTAAATCCATTTAGATCACATATAGGATTATTAAAGAATTAAAGGGGGCTGTTTTGTGGAAATTGATAAATTGAGGACTTACATGTCCTATTTTTGAGGTTGCTGGATTATAAAAATAATGTTATAAGATTAGTGTAAACGTGGTTAAAAGCTCAAGATTAATAGTGTAGTGAAACATAGATTATAAATACACTAAAGTCACAAATTAAGCATAGACAGATTAGATTTCTAAAAATGCCTTATGTTCAAGTAATAAACTGTATTGATAGAGAAATTATAAAATTATGTTCCATACATGATTGTAAAGGTGTGTTTATAAGCTTTCCAGAATGGTAAAGAACTCCTTATTTGGAGTTGTGAGTAAAAAGATATGAATTTTTGAGTAAGTAAATGTCATGAAAACAGGGTAACAGTTTGCCCCTAAATCTGCATCAACAGCGACTTTAGAAATTCATTATAAATTGTATAAGAAGAATTAAAAGTTATAATTTATATGGTTTAAAAGGTTATTAAGTCTAGTTTCGTTTAAAACAAACGAAATCAGATTTTAAGTTATAGAACATTTTATATAAATATTTCTTTGAGGACAATGCAAGCTGCCTAATGTACTAAATGATATATTTCTTTAATGTTTGGTTAGAAAAGAGTAGAAATGAAGGAAACCACAAAGTTGGAGAATAAGGAAAATGTCTCTAAGCTTGGATTGAGGTGAGTGTGGATGCATTTGTCTCGGGTGACGCGGTGTCATTCCGATCTTTGTTTCTTTGTTCTGATATGTGAGTGTAGTTGCGTCAAGGGATAGGTTCGGTGCCTTCCCGTTGCATTATTTATGATTATGTTTGCATTTGTTAAGGGCTCATGTAGAGCAACTATGTTTGAATGGCAAATTTGGTAAGTGCCTTGCATTACTTTGATATGTTCGAATATGACTATGAAATGCTACATGACATGGAGCTACGGCTCATCTTGTTATTTCATATGATATGATATGAAAATCATGGACTATGTGAATTTGTGTGTATTTATGGACGTTGGATACAATTGGCATGCCATAGGGTTATTCGAGCTCAACATGTAAGGGAGGACTACGGTCCAGGGCTACGGCCTATATGTGGGAGATAAAAGGATGGAAGTGTAAGGGATATATGGAGCTACGGCTCAGGGCTACGGCTCATTACTGATTCATGATATGGTGTACAGGGAATCCGCGTATCCAATGGTACCAATATATTATGTGTTTGATACGTTATGCTATGTTATGATCATGATATGATATTATGTTTTGTTATGAATATATATGGAGCTACGGCTCAGGGCTAAGGCTCAATTATGATACATGATATGGTGTACAGGGAATCCGCGTATCCAATGGTACCAATATATTATGTGTTTTATACGTTATGCTATGTTATGATCATGATATGATATTATGCTTTGTTATGAATATGAAGTATGCCATGTTATTGCATTATGATCACTTTTGGAAGCATGCTACATGACATAACATGTTCATTCATTGTCATTGGCTACCTCACTTAGACTATGTAAGTCTAATGCATTCATTGCATAACATTTCAGGTTAAGGAAAGTAACAAATCGAGATCGGGATTAGTTGGAAGGTTGGCAAGTCACTACAATTAAATAGTAATGTGTTTTGTCCTTATGAACTCCTAGTAGGGTGGCAAAGTAGTTAAAGTAATTATACTAGTATAATGTATATGTTTTCTATGTTTTGTATAGTGTTAAAATTATATTGACTATTGAGTTAGTAATAAAAATGGGCATAATTGGTACTAAAATATTGATTAAAGGATTCTAAGATTTTTATGAGATGTTAGGCTCAGTTAGACATGTAAAGAATTTTAGTAAGATAATAAAAAGAAATAGATTTGACTATTTTACAAAATAGTCACTAAATATTACATCGTCTAATCAGATAGATAAATGATCTCTGTTAGTAATGAGATTTTACAGGCTAATAACTAGTAAGTTTAATTTCAGTATAATATCACGAATTTCAGATAAGGACCCATAATTTGTAAAAATTACAATTTAGTCCCTAAGTTTGAAAAAGTTTAAAATTGACCCCAATTTGAGTAAGTTGTTAATAAGTTAAGTGTTAAGTCTTAAAAGAGATTAGTAAAATAATCCGAAATGATTTTTGAACTTTAGATTTATGTCTCCGATCTCCGTATTGTTTTTCGGTAGCGCTCTCCGACCCAGTTCTCTACCAGGCCGGGAAGGGGGTGTTACAGTAGTGGTATCAGAGCTAGAGTTTAGTCGGTTCTGGACTAAACTTAAGTATGTTTGTATTGTATGTTGTGTTACTTTGCCACCTAGGAGTTATTTATTGAGTATTGTGACTTGCCGATTAATCCGATCTTTATGTTTAGATGTCTAAGTTCAGTCAAGCTTGTATAGATGAGCATATTCTTGTCGGAGAAAATTCGAGGACGAATTTTCTTAAGGGAGGGTGAGTTGTCACATCCCAAAAACCGGTCTAGTCGGAATTAGGTTCCGATGACCGAATATTTTATATCGGTTCTATAAATTATTTGGTCTTATTAATTATTCGAGTTTATTATTATTAGATTATTCGGGTCTAGTAGAAATTAGGTTCTAAACATATTTATTTGGTTTATTATATATATATTAAATAAAAAAAAGAAGAAGAAGGAAATGGATTTACACGCAATTTACCTAATTTAATTAGGTAAAACAAATTGAAATGGTGGCATCTAGTTGCTTGAATACGTGGGAAATAATAGTGGGATTTTTGTGTGGCTATAATTTGTATTTGAAATATAGTGGAAACACCATTATAATTATTGATTAAAGAAACAAATGGTGGGGGTGTTTGGACGGCAGCTTTACCTAAAATTAGGTAAAGTAAGCAAATTGGAAATGGAGTGGAAACACTATATAATAATTATTGGTTAAAATAAGATTTAGTGGGGGAGTGTTTGAAATTGAAATTGATTTGAAGGCTGGCAAGCAATTGAAAACAAATGGTCACCAAAGCCACACGTGGCTAAGGGAATTTAATTTCCCATTATGCTTGAATACGTGGAGAATTTTGAGGGAAATTGAAGGCTGAAAAATATAAGATGGTGGAAATTATACTAGATTAAGTTTTAGACTAATATGATATGATATATATATTTATATGTAAAGTATGTTAGTGGGAATTTATGGCTTAAAATATATGGAAAAGAAAGATTTGGAGTGGATTTCACGACAATCCACCTAAATAATTTAGGTAAAGCTAGTGTAATGGAAAATCATGTGTAATTGGCCACCATTTGTGGCTAGAAATGAAGTTTAAAGGCTGGAAATTTAGTATAAATAGGAGGAGAAGAGTTTGATGAAATTCACGGCAAAGAAGCAAGAAAGAAAGAAAGAAAGAAAAAAATAGTAGCATACGATCCAATGTTCGATTGGTAGTCCGATATTTTCGATATAGTAATATCGAATTTCTGTCGACGTCGGGGTAAGTTCAAATCCTTTATTGGTCTAAGTTTCGGTAACGAATCTTCGTAATATTTTTATATTTATTCGATACTGTCTTGTCGATTTTAATTGATTTTTATTATCATAGTACACGAGGTCGATTCGGAACAACCGTCAAGCCCAAGAAATAAAAATAAAGTATCGGTCTATCAAGGTGAGTGAAATAAATTAGAGTTAAGATTAGAGTCTCAACTATCTTTAATTTGATGTTAGTATACATATTAAGCATGAAATTAGATTAATTAAAGGTTGGTAAAAGATAAGGGTAGAAAGAATAAAGAAATTCGGATTTGTAAACTGTCCTGTAGA
This sequence comes from Hibiscus trionum, assembly GCA_030270665.1. Lineage (NCBI taxonomy): Eukaryota > Viridiplantae > Streptophyta > Magnoliopsida > Malvales > Malvaceae > Hibiscus > Hibiscus trionum. The sequence continues at coordinate 8,869,219 of BSYR01000016.1, forward strand.
AAACTGCATTTTTGAGCATGTTAGAGTCATTTCTGGAAAACGGGTTCTTCTACAAAGTTGTAGAGGACAAAATTTTACATGAAATAGAGGTATTATTTGCTCAAAAATGTTAAGTATAGGTCTCGGAATTGTTGTTAGAAGTTACTGGACTAAAACTGAATAAATCTAGAATCTGCTATACTAAATTGTAAAATTCGAAAATTATAGGGGCTTAAATAATGCCAATAAAATTCTGGAAATTTATACTTGAAACAGGGGAGTCATTAAATGAATGAAATTAAATGGCAAAGCTTGAATTAAGTCTCAATTGATAGGTTAAATCCATTTAGATCACATATAGGATTATTAAAGAATTAAAGGGGGCTGTTTTGTGGAAATTGATAAATTGAGGACTTACATGTCCTATTTTTGAGGTTGCTGGATTATAAAAATAATGTTATAAGATTAGTGTAAACGTGGTTAAAAGCTCAAGATTAATAGTGTAGTGAAACATAGATTATAAATACACTAAAGTCACAAATTAAGCATAGACAGATTAGATTTCTAAAAATGCCTTATGTTCAAGTAATAAACTGTATTGATAGAGAAATTATAAAATTATGTTCCATACATGATTGTAAAGGTGTGTTTATAAGCTTTCCAGAATGGTAAAGAACTCCTTATTTGGAGTTGTGAGTAAAAAGATATGAATTTTTGAGTAAGTAAATGTCATGAAAACAGGGTAACAGTTTGCCCCTAAATCTGCATCAACAGCGACTTTAGAAATTCATTATAAATTGTATAAGAAGAATTAAAAGTTATAATTTATATGGTTTAAAAGGTTATTAAGTCTAGTTTCGTTTAAAACAAACGAAATCAGATTTTAAGTTATAGAACATTTTATATAAATATTTCTTTGAGGACAATGCAAGCTGCCTAATGTACTAAATGATATATTTCTTTAATGTTTGGTTAGAAAAGAGTAGAAATGAAGGAAACCACAAAGTTGGAGAATAAGGAAAATGTCTCTAAGCTTGGATTGAGGTGAGTGTGGATGCATTTGTCTCGGGTGACGCGGTGTCATTCCGATCTTTGTTTCTTTGTTCTGATATGTGAGTGTAGTTGCGTCAAGGGATAGGTTCGGTGCCTTCCCGTTGCATTATTTATGATTATGTTTGCATTTGTTAAGGGCTCATGTAGAGCAACTATGTTTGAATGGCAAATTTGGTAAGTGCCTTGCATTACTTTGATATGTTCGAATATGACTATGAAATGCTACATGACATGGAGCTACGGCTCATCTTGTTATTTCATATGATATGATATGAAAATCATGGACTATGTGAATTTGTGTGTATTTATGGACGTTGGATACAATTGGCATGCCATAGGGTTATTCGAGCTCAACATGTAAGGGAGGACTACGGTCCAGGGCTACGGCCTATATGTGGGAGATAAAAGGATGGAAGTGTAAGGGATATATGGAGCTACGGCTCAGGGCTACGGCTCATTACTGATTCATGATATGGTGTACAGGGAATCCGCGTATCCAATGGTACCAATATATTATGTGTTTGATACGTTATGCTATGTTATGATCATGATATGATATTATGTTTTGTTATGAATATATATGGAGCTACGGCTCAGGGCTAAGGCTCAATTATGATACATGATATGGTGTACAGGGAATCCGCGTATCCAATGGTACCAATATATTATGTGTTTTATACGTTATGCTATGTTATGATCATGATATGATATTATGCTTTGTTATGAATATGAAGTATGCCATGTTATTGCATTATGATCACTTTTGGAAGCATGCTACATGACATAACATGTTCATTCATTGTCATTGGCTACCTCACTTAGACTATGTAAGTCTAATGCATTCATTGCATAACATTTCAGGTTAAGGAAAGTAACAAATCGAGATCGGGATTAGTTGGAAGGTTGGCAAGTCACTACAATTAAATAGTAATGTGTTTTGTCCTTATGAACTCCTAGTAGGGTGGCAAAGTAGTTAAAGTAATTATACTAGTATAATGTATATGTTTTCTATGTTTTGTATAAAGTGTTAAAATTATATTGACTATTGAGTTAGTAATAAAAATGGGCATAATTGGTACTAAAATATTGATTAAAGGATTCTAAGATTTTTATGAGATGTTAGGCTCAGTTAGACATGTAAAGAATTTTAGTAAGATAATAAAAAGAAATAGATTTGACTATTTTACAAAATAGTCACTAAATATTACATCGTCTAATCAGATAGATAAATGATCTCTGTTAGTAATGAGATTTTACAGGCTAATAACTAGTAAGTTTAATTTCAGTATAATATCACGAATTTCAGATAAGGACCCATAATTTGTAAAAATTACAATTTAGTCCCTAAGTTTGAAAAAGTTTAAAATTGACCCCAATTTGAGTAAGTTGTTAATAAGTTAAGTGTTAAGTCTTAAAAGAGATTAGTAAAATAATCCGAAATGATTTTTGAACTTTAGATTTATGTCTCCGATCTCCGTATTGTTTTTCGGTAGCGCTCTCCGACCCAGTTCTCTACCAGGCCGGGAAGGGGGTGTTACAGTAGTGGTATCAGAGCTAGAGTTTAGTCGGTTCTGGACTAAACTTAAGTATGTTTGTATTGTATGTTGTGTTACTTTGCCACCTAGGAGTTATTTATTGAGTATTGTGACTTGCCGATTAATCCGATCTTTATGTTTAGATGTCTAAGTTCAGTCAAGCTTGTATAGATGAGCATATTCTTGTCGGAGAAAATTCGAGGACGAATTTTCTTAAGGGAGGGTGAGTTGTCACATCCCAAAAACCGGTCTAGTCGGAATTAGGTTCCGATGACCGAATATTTTATATCGGTTCTATAAATTATTTGGTCTTATTAATTATTCGAGTTTATTATTATTAGATTATTCGGGTCTAGTAGAAATTAGGTTCTAAACATATTTATTTGGTTTATTATATATATATTAAATAAAAAAAAGAAGAAGAAGGAAATGGATTTACACGCAATTTACCTAATTTAATTAGGTAAAACAAATTGAAATGGTGGCATCTAGTTGCTTGAATACGTGGGAAATAATAGTGGGATTTTTGTGTGGCTATAATTTGTATTTGAAATATAGTGGAAACACCATTATAATTATTGATTAAAGAAACAAATGGTGGGGGTGTTTGGACGGCAGCTTTACCTAAAATTAGGTAAAGTAAGCAAATTGGAAATGGAGTGGAAACACTATATAATAATTATTGGTTAAAATAAGATTTAGTGGGGGAGTGTTTGAAATTGAAATTGATTTGAAGGCTGGCAAGCAATTGAAAACAAATGGTCACCAAAGCCACACGTGGCTAAGGGAATTTAATTTCCCATTATGCTTGAATACGTGGAGAATTTTGAGGGAAATTGAAGGCTGAAAAATATAAGATGGTGGAAATTATACTAGATTAAGTTTTAGACTAATATGATATGATATATATATTTATATGTAAAGTATGTTAGTGGGAATTTATGGCTTAAAATATATGGAAAAGAAAGATTTGGAGTGGATTTCACGACAATCCACCTAAATAATTTAGGTAAAGCTAGTGTAATGGAAAATCATGTGTAATTGGCCACCATTTGTGGCTAGAAATGAAGTTTAAAGGCTGGAAATTTAGTATAAATAGGAGGAGAAGAGTTTGATGAAATTCACGGCAAAGAAGCAAGAAAGAAAGAAAGAAAGAAAAAAATAGTAGCATACGATCCAATGTTCGATTGGTAGTCCGATATTTTCGATATAGTAATATCGAATTTCTGTCGACGTCGGGGTAAGTTCAAATCCTTTATTGGTCTAAGTTTCGGTAACGAATCTTCGTAATATTTTTATATTTATTCGATACTGTCTTGTCGATTTTAATTGATTTTTATTATCATAGTACACGAGGTCGATTCGGAACAACCGTCAAGCCCAAGAAATAAAAATAAAGTATCGGTCTATCAAGGTGAGTGAAATAAATTAGAGTTAAGATTAGAGTCTCAACTATCTTTAATTTGATGTTAGTATACATATTAAGCATGAAATTAGATTAATTAAAGGTTGGTAAAAGATAAGGGTAGAAAGAATAAAGAAATTCGGATTTGTAAACTGTCCTGTAGAAAACTGCATTTTTGAGCATGTTAGAGTCATTTCTGGAAAACGGGTTCTTCTACAAAGTTGTAGAGGACAAAATTTTACATGAAATAGAGGTATTATTTGCTCAAAAATGTTAAGTATAGGTCTCGGAATTGTTGTTAGAAGTTACTGGACTAAAACTGAATAAATCTAGAATCTGTTATACTAAATTGTAAAATTCGAAAATTATAGGGGCTTAAATAATGCCAATAAAATTCTGGAAATTTATACTTGAAACAGGGGAGTCATGAAATGAATGAAATTAAATGGCAAAGCTTGAATTAAGTCTCAATTGATAGGTTAAATCCATTTAGATCACATATAGGATTATTAAAGAATTAAAGGGGGCTGTTTTGTGGAAATTGATAAATTGAGGACTTACATGTCCTATTTTTGAGGTTGCTGGATTATAAAAATAATGTTATAAGATTAGTGTAAACGTGGTTAAAAGCTCAAGATTAATAGTGTAGTGAAACATAGATTATAAATACACTAAAGTCACAAATTAAGCATAGACAGATTAGATTTCTAAAAATGCCTTATGTTCAAGTAATAAACTGTATTGATAGAGAAATTATAAAATTATGTTCCATACATGATTGTAAAGGTGTGTTTATAAGCTTTCCAGAATGGTAAAGAACTCCTTATTTGGAGTTGTGAGTAAAAAGATATGAATTTTTGAGTAAGTAAATGTCATGAAAACAGGGTAACAGTTTGCCCCTAAATCTGCATCAACAGCGACTTTAGAAATTCATTATAAATTGTATAAGAAGAATTAAAAGTTATAATTTATATGGTTTAAAAGGTTATTAAGTCTAGTTTCGTTTAAAACAAACGAAATCAGATTTTAAGTTATAGAACATTTTATATAAATATTTCTTTGAGGACAATGCAAGCTGCCTAATGTACTAAATGATATATTTCTTTAATGTTTGGTTAGAAAAGAGTAGAAATGAAGGAAACCACAAAGTTGGAGAATAAGGAAAATGTCTCTAAGCTTGGATTGAGGTGAGTGTGGATGCATTTGTCTCGGGTGACGCGGTGTCATTCCGATCTTTGTTTCTTTGTTCTGATATGTGAGTGTAGTTGCGTCAAGGGATAGGTTCGGTGCCTTCCCGTTGCATTATTTATGATTATGTTTGCATTTGTTAAGGGCTCATGTAGAGCAACTATGTTTGAATGGCAAATTTGGTAAGTGCCTTGCATTACTTTGATATGTTCGAATATGACTATGAAATGCTACATGACATGGAGCTACGGCTCATCTTGTTATTTCATATGATATGATATGAAAATCATGGACTATGTGAATTTGTGTGTATTTATGGACGTTGGATACAATTGGCATGCCATAGGGTTATTCGAGCTCAACATGTAAGGGAGGACTACGGTCCAGGGCTACGGCCTATATGTGGGAGATAAAAGGATGGAAGTGTAAGGGATATATGGAGCTACGGCTCAGGGCTACGGCTCATTACTGATTCATGATATGGTGTACAGGGAATCCGCGTATCCAATGGTACCAATATATTATGTGTTTGATACGTTATGCTATGTTATGATCATGATATGATATGATATTTTGTTATGAATATATATGGAGCTACGGCTCAGGGCTAAGGCTCAATTATGATACATGATATGGTGTACAGGGAATCCGCGTATCCAATGGTACCAATATATTATGTGTTTTATACGTTATGCTATGTTATGATCATGATATGATATTATGCTTTGTTATGAATATGAAGTATGCCATGTTATTGCATTATGATCACTTTTGGAAGCATGCTACATGACATAACATGTTCATTCATTGTCATTGGCTACCTCACTTAGACTATGTAAGTCTAATGCATTCATTGCATAACATTTCAGGTTAAGGAAAGTAACAAATCGAGATCGGGATTAGTTGGAAGGTTGGCAAGTCACTACAATTAAATAGTAATGTGTTTTGTCCTTATGAACTCCTAGTAGGGTGGCAAAGTAGTTAAAGTAATTATACTAGTATAATGTATATGTTTTCTATGTTTTGTATAAAGTGTTAAAATTATATTGACTATTGAGTTAGTAATAAAAATGGGCATAATTGGTACTAAAATATTGATTAAAGGATTCTAAGATTTTTATGAGATGTTAGGCTCAGTTAGACATGTAAAGAATTTTAGTAAGATAATAAAAAGAAATAGATTTGACTATTTTACAAAATAGTCACTAAATATTACATCGTCTAATCAGATAGATAAATGATCTCTGTTAGTAATGAGATTTTACAGGCTAATAACTAGTAAGTTTAATTTCAGTATAATATCACGAATTTCAGATAAGGACCCATAATTTGTAAAAATTACAATTTAGTCCCTAAGTTTGAAAAAGTTTAAAATTGACCCCAATTTGAGTAAGTTGTTAATAAGTTAAGTGTTAAGTCTTAAAAGAGATTAGTAAAATAATCCGAAATGATTTTTGAACTTTAGATTTATGTCTCCGATCTCCGTATTGTTTTTCGGTAGCGCTCTCCGACCCAGTTCTCTACCAGGCCGGGAAGGGGGTGTTACAGTAGTGGTATCAGAGCTAGAGTTTAGTCGGTTCTGGACTAAACTTAAGTATGTTTGTATTGTATGTTGTGTTACTTTGCCACCTAGGAGTTATTTATTGAGTATTGTGACTTGCCGATTAATCCGATCTTTATGTTTAGATGTCTAAGTTCAGTCAAGCTTGTATAGATGAGCATATTCTTGTCGGAGAAAATTCGAGGACGAATTTTCTTAAGGGAGGGTGAGTTGTCACATCCCAAAAACCGGTCTAGTCGGAATTAGGTTCCGATGACCGAATATTTTATATCGGTTCTATAAATTATTTGGTCTTATTAATTATTCGAGTTTATTATTATTAGATTATTCGGGTCTAGTAGAAATTAGGTTCTAAACATATTTATTTGGTTTATTATATATATATTAAATAAAAAAAAGAAGAAGAAGGAAATGGATTTACACGCAATTTACCTAATTTAATTAGGTAAAACAAATTGAAATGGTGGCATCTAGTTGCTTGAATACGTGGGAAATAATAGTGGGATTTTTGTGTGGCTATAATTTGTATTTGAAATATAGTGGAAACACCATTATAATTATTGATTAAAGAAACAAATGGTGGGGGTGTTTGGACGGCAGCTTTACCTAAAATTAGGTAAAGTAAGCAAATTGGAAATGGAGTGGAAACACTATATAATAATTATTGGTTAAAATAAGATTTAGTGGGGGAGTGTTTGAAATTGAAATTGATTTGAAGGCTGGCAAGCAATTGAAAACAAATGGTCACCAAAGCCACACGTGGCTAAGGGAATTTAATTTCCCATTATGCTTGAATACGTGGAGAATTTTGAGGGAAATTGAAGGCTGAAAAATATAAGATGGTGGAAATTATACTAGATTAAGTTTTAGACTAATATGATATGATATATATATTTATATGTAAAGTATGTTAGTGGGAATTTATGGCTTAAAATATATGGAAAAGAAAGATTTGGAGTGGATTTCACGACAATCCACCTAAATAATTTAGGTAAAGCTAGTGTAATGGAAAATCATGTGTAATTGGCCACCATTTGTGGCTAGAAATGAAGTTTAAAGGCTGGAAATTTAGTATAAATAGGAGGAGAAGAGTTTGATGAAATTCACGGCAAAGAAGCAAGAAAGAAAGAAAGAAAGAAAAAAATAGTAGCATACGATCCAATGTTCGATTGGTAGTCCGATATTTTCGATATAGTAATATCGAATTTTTGTCGACGTCGGGGTAAGTTCAAATCCTTTATTGGTCTAAGTTTCGGTAACGAATCTTCGTAATATTTTTATATTTATTCGATACTGTCTTGTCGATTTTAATTGATTTTTATTATCATAGTACACGAGGTCGATTCGGAACAACCGTCAAGCCCAAGAAATAAAAATAAAGTATCGATCTATCAAGGTGAGTGAAATAAATTAGAGTTGAGATTAGAGTCTCAACTATCTTTAATTTGATGTTAGTATACATATTAAGCATGAAATTAGATTAATTAAAGGTTGGTAAAAGATAAGGGTAGAAAGAATAAAGAAATTCGGATTTGTAAACTGTCCTGTAGAAAACTGCATTTTTGAGCATGTTAGAGTCATTTCTGGAAAACGGGTTCTTCTACAAAGTTGTAGAGGACAAAATTTTACATGAAATAGAGGTATGATTTGCTCAAAAATGTTAAGTATAGGTCTCGGAATTGTTGTTAGAAGTTACTGGACTAAAACTGAATAAATCTAGAATCTGCTATACTAAATTGTAAAATTCGAAAATTATAGGGGCTTAAATAATGCCAATAAAATTCTGGAAATTTATACTTGAAACAGGGGAGTCATGAAATGAATGAAATTAAATGGCAAAGCTTGAATTAAGTCTCAATTGATAGGTTAAATCCATTTAGATCACATATAGGATTATTAAAGAATTAAAGGGGGCTGTTTTGTGGAAATTGATAAATTGAGGACTTACATGTCCTATTTTTGAGGTTGTTGGATTATAAAAATAATGTTATAAGATTAGTGTAAACGTGGTTAAAAGCTCAAGATTAATAGTGTAGTGAAACATAGATTATAAATACACTAAAGTCACAAATTAAGCATAGACAGATTAGATTTCTAAAAATGCCTTATGTTCAAGTAATAAACTGTATTGATAGAGAAATTATAAAATTATGTTCCATACATGATTGTAAAGGTGTGTTTATAAGCTTTCCAGAATGGTAAAGAACTCCTTATTTGGAGTTGTGAGTAAAAAGATATGAATTTTTGAGTAAGTAAATGTCATGAAAACAGGGTAACAGTTTGCCCCTAAATCTGCATCAACAGCGACTTTAGAAATTCATTATAAATTGTATAAGAAGAATTAAAAGTTATAATTTATATGGTTTAAAAGGTTATTAAGTCTAGTTTCGTTTAAAACAAACGAAATCAGATTTTAAGTTATAGAACATTTTATATAAATATTTCTTTGAGGACAATGCAAGCTGCCTAATGTACTAAATGATATATTTCTTTAATGTTTGGTTAGAAAAGAGTAGAAATGAAGGAAACCACAAAGTTGGAGAATAAGGAAAATGTCTCTAAGCTTGGATTGAGGTGAGTGTGGATGCATTTGTCTCGGGTGACGCGGTGTCATTCCGATCTTTGTTTCTTTGTTCTGATATGTGAGTGTAGTTGCGTCAAGGGATAGGTTCGGTGCCTTCCCGTTGCATTATTTATGATTATGTTTGCATTTGTTAAGGGCTCATGTAGAGCAACTATGTTTGAATGGCAAATTTGGTAAGTGCCTTGCATTACTTTGATATGTTCGAATATGACTATGAAATGCTACATGACATGGAGCTACGGCTCATCTTGTTATTTCATATGATATGATATGAAAATCATGGACTATGTGAATTTGTGTGTATTTATGGACGTTGGATACAATTGGCATGCCATAGGGTTATTCGAGCTCAACATGTAAGGGAGGACTACGGTCCAGGGCTACGGCCTATATGTGGGAGATAAAAGGATGGAAGTGTAAGGGATATATGGAGCTACGGCTCAGGGCTACGGCTCATTACTGATTCATGATATGGTGTACAGGGAATCCGCGTATCCAATGGTACCAATATATTATGTGTTTGATACGTTATGCTATGTTATGATCATGATATGATATTATGTTTTGTTATGAATATATATGGAGCTACGGCTCAGGGCTAAGGCTCAATTATGATACATGATATGGTGTACAGGGAATCCGCGTATCCAATGGTACCAATATATTATGTGTTTTATACGTTATGCTATGTTATGATCATGATATGATATTATGCTTTGTTATGAATATGAAGTATGCCATGTTATTGCATTATGATCACTTTTGGAAGCATGCTACATGACATAACATGTTCATTCATTGTCATTGGCTACCTCACTTAGACTATGTAAGTCTAATGCATTCATTGCATAACATTTCAGGTTAAGGAAAGTAACAAATCGAGATCGGGATTAGTTGGAAGGTTGGCAAGTCACTACAATTAAATAGTAATGTGTTTTGTCCTTATGAACTCCTAGTAGGGTGGCAAAGTAGTTAAAGTAATTATACTAGTATAATGTATATGTTTTCTATGTTTTGTATAGTGTTAAAATTATATTGACTATTGAGTTAGTAATAAAAATGGGCATAATTGGTACTAAAATATTGATTAAAGGATTCTAAGATTTTTATGAGATGTTAGGCTCAGTTAGACATGTAAAGAATTTTAGTAAGATAATAAAAAGAAATAGATTTGACTATTTTACAAAATAGTCACTAAATATTACATCGTCTAATCAGATAGATAAATGATCTCTGTTAGTAATGAGATTTTACAGGCTAATAACTAGTAAGTTTAATTTCAGTATAATATCACGAATTTCAGATAAGGACCCATAATTTGTAAAAATTACAATTTAGTCCCTAAGTTTGAAAAAGTTTAAAATTGACCCCAATTTGAGTAAGTTGTTAATAAGTTAAGTGTTAAGTCTTAAAAGAGATTAGTAAAATAATCCGAAATGATTTTTGAACTTTAGATTTATGTCTCCGATCTCCGTATTGTTTTTCGGTAGCGCTCTCCGACCCAGTTCTCTACCAGGCCGGGAAGGGGGTGTTACAGTAGTGGTATCAGAGCTAGAGTTTAGTCGGTTCTGGACTAAACTTAAGTATGTTTGTATTGTATGTTGTGTTACTTTGCCACCTAGGAGTTATTTATTGAGTATTGTGACTTGCCGATTAATCCGATCTTTATGTTTAGATGTCTAAGTTCAGTCAAGCTTGTATAGATGAGCATATTCTTGTCGGAGAAAATTCGAGGACGAATTTTCTTAAGGGAGGGTGAGTTGTCACATCCCAAAAACCGGTCTAGTCGGAATTAGGTTCCGATGACCGAATATTTTATATCGGTTCTATAAATTATTTGGTCTTATTAATTATTCGAGTTTATTATTATTAGATTATTCGGGTCTAGTAGAAATTAGGTTCTAAACATATTTATTTGGTTTATTATATATATATTAAATAAAAAAAAGAAGAAGAAGGAAATGGATTTACACGCAATTTACCTAATTTAATTAGGTAAAACAAATTGAAATGGTGGCATCTAGTTGCTTGAATACGTGGGAAATAATAGTGGGATTTTTGTGTGGCTATAATTTGTATTTGAAATATAGTGGAAACACCATTATAATTATTGATTAAAGAAACAAATGGTGGGGGTGTTTGGACGGCAGCTTTACCTAAAATTAGGTAAAGTAAGCAAATTGGAAATGGAGTGGAAACACTATATAATAATTATTGGTTAAAATAAGATTTAGTGGGGGAGTGTTTGAAATTGAAATTGATTTGAAGGCTGGCAAGCAATTGAAAACAAATGGTCACCAAAGCCACACGTGGCTAAGGGAATTTAATTTCCCATTATGCTTGAATACGTGGAGAATTTTGAGGGAAATTGAAGGCTGAAAAATATAAGATGGTGGAAATTATACTAGATTAAGTTTTAGACTAATATGATATGATATATATATTTATATGTAAAGTATGTTAGTGGGAATTTATGGCTTAAAATATATGGAAAAGAAAGATTTGGAGTGGATTTCACGACAATCCACCTAAATAATTTAGGTAAAGCTAGTGTAATGGAAAATCATGTGTAATTGGCCACCATTTGTGGCTAGAAATGAAGTTTAAAGGCTGGAAATTTAGTATAAATAGGAGGAGAAGAGTTTGATGAAATTCACGGCAAAGAAGCAAGAAAGAAAGAAAGAAAGAAAAAAATAGTAGCATACGATCCAATGTTCGATTGATAGTCCGATATTTTCGATATAGTAATATCGAATTTCTGTCGACGTCGGGGTAAGTTCAAATCCTTTATTGGTCTAAGTTTCGGTAACGAATCTTCGTAATATTTTTATATTTATTCGATACTGTCTTGTCGATTTTAATTGATTTTTATTATCATAGTACACGAGGTCGATTCGGAACAACCGTCAAGCCCAAGAAATAAAAATAAAGTATCGATCTATCAAGGTGAGTGAAATAAATTAGAGTTGAGATTAGAGTCTCAACTATCTTTAATTTGATGTTAGTATACATATTAAGCATGAAATTAGATTAATTAAAGGTTGGTAAAAGATAAGGGTAGAAAGAATAAAGAAATTCGGATTTGTAAACTGTCCTGTAGAAAACTGCATTTTTGAGCATGTTAGAGTCATTTCTGGAAAACGGGTTCTTCTACAAAGTTGTAGAGGACAAAATTTTACATGAAATAGAGGTATGATTTGCTCAAAAATGTTAAGTATAGGTCTCGGAATTGTTGTTAGAAGTTACTGGACTAAAACTGAATAAATCTAGAATCTGCTATACTAAATTGTAAAATTCGAAAATTATAGGGGCTTAAATAATGCCAATAAAATTCTGGAAATTTATACTTGAAACAGGGGAGTCATGAAATGAATGAAATTAAATGGCAAAGCTTGAATTAAGTCTCAATTGATAGGTTAAATCCATTTAGATCACATATAGGATTATTAAAGAATTAAAGGGGGTTGTTTTGTGGAAATTGATAAATTGAGGACTTACATGTCCTATTTTTGAGGTTGCTGGATTATAAAAATAATGTTATAAGATTAGTGTAAACGTGGTTAAAAGCTCAAGATTAATAGTGTAGTGAAACATAGATTATAAATACACTAAAGTCACAAATTAAGCATAGACAGATTAGATTTCTAAAAATGCCTTATGTTCAAGTAATAAACTGTATTGATAGAGAAATTATAAAATTATGTTCCATACATGATTGTAAAGGTGTGTTTATAAGCTTTCCAGAATGGTAAATAACTCCTTATTTGGAGTTGTGAGTAAAAAGATATGAATTTTTGAGTAAGTAAATGTCATGAAAACAGGGTAACAGTTTGCCCCTAAATCTGCATCAACAGCGACTTTAGAAATTCATTATAAATTGTATAAGAAGAATTAAAAGTTATAATTTATATGGTTTAAAAGGTTATTAAGTCTAGTTTCGTTTAAAACAAACGAAATCAGATTTTAAGTTATAGAACATTTTATATAAATATTTCTTTGAGGACAATGCAAGCTGCCTAATGTACTAAATGATATATTTCTTTAATGTTTGGTTAGAAAAGAGTAGAAATGAAGGAAACCACAAAGTTGGAGAATAAGGAAAATGTCTCTAAGCTTGGATTGAGGTGAGTGTGGATGCATTTGTCTCGGGTGACGCGGTGTCATTCCGATCTTTGTTTCTTTGTTCTGATATGTGAGTGTAGTTGCGTCAAGGGATAGGTTCGGTGCCTTCCCGTTGCATTATTTATGATTATGTTTGCATTTGTTAAGGGCTCATGTAGAGCAACTATGTTTGAATGGCAAATTTGGTAAGTGCCTTGCATTACTTTGATATGTTCGAATATGACTATGAAATGCTACATGACATGGAGCTACGGCTCATCTTGTTATTTCATATGATATGATATGAAAATCATGGACTATGTGAATTTGTGTGTATTTATGGACGTTGGATACAATTGGCATGCCATAGGGTTATTCGAGCTCAACATGTAAGGGAGGACTACGGTCCAGGGCTACGGCCTATATGTGGGAGATAAAAGGATGGAAGTGTAAGGGATATATGGAGCTACGGCTCAGGGCTACGGCTCATTACTGATTCATGATATGGTGTACAGGGAATCCGCGTATCCAATGGTACCAATATATTATGTGTTTGATACGTTATGCTATGTTATGATCATGATATGATATTATGTTTTGTTATGAATATATATGGAGCTACGGCTCAGGGCTAAGGCTCAATTATGATACATGATATGGTGTACAGGGAATCCGCGTATCCAATGGTACCAATATATTATGTGTTTTATACGTTATGCTATGTTATGATCATGATATGATATTATGCTTTGTTATGAATATGAAGTATGCCATGTTATTGCATTATGATCACTTTTGGAAGCATGCTACATGACATAACATGTTCATTCATTGTCATTGGCTACCTCACTTAGACTATGTAAGTCTAATGCATTCATTGCATAACATTTCAGGTTAAGGAAAGTAACAAATCGAGATCGGGATTAGTTGGAAGGTTGGCAAGTCACTACAATTAAATAGTAATGTGTTTTGTCCTTATGAACTCCTAGTAGGGTGGCAAAGTAGTTAAAGTAATTATACTAATCTTGTGGGCCTACTATTGTGTATACGTTACCTATGTTTTGTATAAATTTTTAAGTGTTTAAGATACTTTGTTAGTTCGAATAAAAAAATAGTTTTAGACAAATTACAAAAGGGTCACTAAAATATTGTACCGTCTAATCAGATAGGTAAATGACTTCCGTTAGTAATGAGATTTTACAGGTTAATAACTAGTAAGTTTAATTTCAGTATAATATCATGAATTTCAGATAAGGACCCTAATTTGTAATTTGTCTAAAACTATTTTTTTATTCGAACTAACAAAGTATCTTAAACACTTAAAAATTTATACAAAACATAGGTAACGTATACACAATAGTAGGCCCACAAGATTAGTATAATTACTTTAACTACTTTGCCACCATACTAGGAGTTCATAAGGACAAAACACATTACTCTTTAATTGTAGTGACTTGCCAACCTTCCAACTAATCCCGATCTCGATCTGTTACTTTCCTTAACCTGAAATGTTATGCAATGAATGCATTAGACTTACATAGTCTAAGTGAGGTAGCCAATGACAATGAATGAACATGTTATGTCATGTAGCATGCTTCCAAAAATGATCATAATGCAATAACATGGCATACTTCATATTCATAACAAAACATAATATCATATCTTGATCATAACATAGCAATACGTATAAAACACATAATATATTGGTACCATTGGATACGCGGATTCCCTGTACACCATATCATGAATCATAAATGAGCCGAAGCCCTGAGCCGTAGCTCCATATATATATCATATCATGAGCATAACATAGCATAACGTATCAAACACATAATATATTGGTACCATTGGATACGCGGATTCCCTGTACACCATATCATGAATCATAAATGAGCCGTAGCCCTGAGCCGTAGCTCCATGTATCCCTTACACTTCCATCCTTTTATCTCCCACATATAGGCCGTAGCCCTGGACCGTAGTCCTCCCTTACATGTTGAGCTCGAATAACCCTATGGCATGCCAATTGTATCCAACGTCCATAAATACACACAAATTCACATAGTCCATGATTTTCATATCATATCATATGAAATAACAAGATGAGCCGTAGCTCCATGTCATGTAGCATTTCATAGTCATATTCGAACATATCAAAGTAATGCAAGGCACTTACCAAATTTGCCATTCGAGCATAGTTGCTCTACGTGAGCCCTTAACAAATGCAAACATAATCATAAATAATGCAACGGGAAGGCACCGAGCCTATCCCTTGACACAACTACACTCACATATCAGAACATAAAAACAAAGATCGGAATGACACCGTGTCACCCGAGACAAATGCATCTACACTCACCTCAATCCAAGCTTAGAGACATTTTCCTTATTCTCCAACTTTGTGGTTTCCTTCATTTCTACTCTTTTCTTGATAGACCGGTACTTTATTTTTATTTCTTGGGCTTGACGGTTGTTCCGAATCTACCTTGTGTACCCGTCATCGGTAGAAATTCGATATTACTATATCGAAAACATCGGAATACCAATCGAACATTGGATCGTATGCTACTATTTTTTTTTCTTTCTTTCTTTCTTTCTTCCTTCTTTGCCGTGAAAATCAACCATTCCTCCCCCCTTTTTATACATGTTTTTGGCGTCCTATTCCCCCCCCACCATTTATTATTTTAATTCAATAATTTCTAATGGTGGGTTAGTTAGACAATTATATACCAACTCCTCCACCTTCTTTATATATATATATATATAATAATAATAATAATAATAATAATAATAATAATAATAATAATAAACTATTATAAATTACCCCGAATAATATTTATTGGTTCAGATAATATCGAATAAATGATTTGAGCTTACCCAGTCGTCGGCAAAAATTCGATATTACTATATCGAAAATATCGGACTACCAATCTAATACTGAATCGTATGCTACTAATTTTTTTTTCTTCAAATGCTGTGTATTTTTCCAATCATCCACCCCCTATTATACTATTTTCAGCGTGAACCATTCCCCCACCATATACATATTTTATTCAATCAATTCCCCCACCATATACATATTATTCATTCTTTAATCCTAATAGTGTTGCCACCATTTCAATTACAAGGCTTTACCTAACAAATTAGGTGATCTGCATTCTGCCGTGTAATCCATATATATATATATATATATAATAAACTAAATAAATAGGTTTCGAACCTAATTTCTACTAGACCCGAATAATCTAATAAACTATCATAAATTACCCCGAATAATCTAAATAAGATCGAATAAATTATTTAACCTATTTTCATGACCTTTACTTACTCAAAAATTCATATCTTTTTACTTACAACTCCAAATAAGGAGTTCTTTACCATTATAGAAAGCTTATAAACACACCTTTAAAATCATGTATGGTACATATTTTTAGCATGTACCTATCAATACAGTTTATTGTTTGAAAACCGGGCTTTCTCGTAGACATATTCTGCCCACTGTTTTCAACTTGCCACTTTAGTGTACATTTAACTTACCAATTGAGACTTAATTCAAGCTTGGACATTTAATTTCATTCATTTCATGAATCCCCTATTTTAATCATAAATTTTCAGAATTTATTAACACTATTTTGACCCTTAAACATTTCGAATTTCACAATTTAGTCCGGCAGATTCCAATTTCATTCAGTTTCAGTCCAGTAACTTCTAATAACAATTCAGAGACCTATACTTAACATTTTTGAGCAAATCATACCTCTATTACATGTAAAATTTTGTCCTCTACAACTTTGTAGAAGAACACGTTTTCCAGAAACGACTCTAACATGGCCGAAAATTCAGTTTTCTACAGGACAGTTTACAAATCCGAATTTCTTTATTCTTTCTACCCTTATCTTTTACCAACCTTTAATTAATCTAATTTCATGCTTAATATAAATACTAACATCAAATTATAGGTAGTTGAGACTCTAATCTCAACTTTAATTTATTTCACTCACCTTGATAGACCGGTACTTTATTTTTATTTCTTGGGCTTGACGGTTGTTCCGAATCGACCTCGTATACCATGATAATTAATAAAAACTAATCAATAAAACAGTATCGAATATATATAAAAATATTAATCAACTCGATACCGAAACTTAAACTAACTAGAGATTTGAGCTTACCCCGTCATCGGTAGAAATTCGATATTACTATATCGAAAATATCGGACTACCAATCGAACATTGGATCGTATGCTACTATTTTTTTTTCTTTCTTTCTTTCTTGCTTCTTTGCCGTGAATTTCACTCATCCCCTCCCCCCCTTTTATACAAGTTTTTAGCGTGAACTATTCCCCCACTAATTATTATTTTATTCATTATGTTAATCAAAGTGGCCAATTTGCCTAATAACAACAACACCCATTTGCTTAGTGGTATGCCTTACACGGCAATCCACTTTCTATATTTTTTTTATAATAATAATAATAATAATAATAATAATAATGATAATAATTGTAATTATAATAATAATAATAATTGAAACTTTGTCCACATATGGACCACTTCACCTACTCCTTTTCATGTTTGTCTTGGTGACTCACGGTATTCCTTTAATTTGAAGGATTTGACGTGGGTCTCACCCATATATATTATTTTAATAATAATAATAATAATAATAATAATAAACCGAATAAATAGGTTTCGAACCTAATTTCTACTAGACCGGTTTTTGGGATGTGACATTCCCACTAGTATCGGGACCGCTTCTTAAAATCTTGAACCCAGTCTAACCAGGACTGGTTCTAATTTTCAAGAACCGGTAGTTACCAAGATTGGGACCAATTCTAGACAAATTGGTCGGGTACCCTGTGTTGAGTGGATCGAATGATCGAAATGAACCAAGAGGGGGGTGAATTGGATTTTTAAAGTTTTAGGTGGTGGAAATTGCAAATTAAAAAGATAGACAAGGAATTTTAGAGTGGTTCAAGTTCCAAATGAACTCTACATCCACTACCTTAGCTTCACTAAGGATTTGCAACAATTCCACTAATTGCTCTTCCCCTTTTCTAGGCTAAGGAGGTAACCCTTACAATTTTCGGTCAAATTTTCTACCCAAAATTTGACCCAATCCTCACACAATTAAAACAAAGAATTTGTTGGCTAAACAAGTATCTCTCAATACATAAACTAGCCCAATTACAAGCACTCAACCCAATTGAAATGATAAGAATGAAAAATATAATTGGGGTTTCTAGATAATATTGGGATTTAGGCAAAAATGCTTGGATTTGATGTTTGGATGTTTGCTTTTGGATCAATAGTTGTTGCTGAAGCTTTTAAAGGTCCTTTTTATACCTTCTCATTGAATTCTAGCCGTTGTGGTTGTTGCAATCATCAATAGAGCCGTTGGGGGTGTTATCTCACCTCCATAAATGCAGTCTGCAACCAACCGTTTCGAAACGCCCGACCCTGTTTCGAAACAGACCAAAATAGAAAGAGCTGTTAGGGTGCATTAAAGAGCCCGTATCGAAACGGTCTGACCTGTTTCAATACGCTAAGAGCCGTTTCGAAACTTGTTTCGAAACATTTTGCCACTGTCAAGAGTCGTATCGAAACGACTTCAAATCGTTTCGATACGCCTTAACGGTTTGTTAAAAATCAGTTAAAAATATGCAACGGTCATATTTTTCAAATCAACTGAAGAACCATTTCGAAACACTGAATGTCGTTTCGATACGGTTTCTCTATGTTCTAAAGCCGTTTCGAAACTTGTTTCGAAACACGGGTTGGCAGTGTTGAAAACGTTTCGATACCCGTTTTGAAACATGGGTTGGCAGTGTTGAAATCGTTTCGATACCCGTTTCGAAAAACGGGTTCACAGTTTCAAAATTGTTTCGAAACGCCTTAGGCCGTTTCGAAACGGTGACTCGAAAATCACTGTTTTTGGCTTTAAGAACACTTAGAAAATATTTGATAAACTTAGTTTTTAACTTAGGCATATTCTTTAAATCATATAGGGATGTTTGAGGACTTAAAAATTCGTTTTCACATTTTCAATTTAGTCCTTAGGTTCTTTAGTTATATCAAAATTAAAATATCGGTTTCACAATCTCCCCTTTTTGATATAACAAAACCAAAGTTAGAATTTTTAAGAGTTTTGAAAATTTTGAATACATTCTAACTCTCCCTCATTTTAAGATAGGTTTTTAAAGTTTTAAAAGGATTTAAATTTTAAATTCAGGGTTTAAAACTTAAAAACACTTTAAACATTTTAAAACGAATTTTGGCTCTTAGATTACTTCTCCCCCTTTTTGTTAGATCAAAAAATAATAAACAAGGCTCAAAGAGAAGAGATAAGGTTAAAAGCAATAAGCAATAAGCAACAATAATAGTAATTCATAAAATTAAAATATCCAAAGCATAAATCTTCAACAATAAGTTCAAAGCATAATCCCAAATAAAATCAAAAGCATAGGTTCATAAAACATAATGAAAATAAAGATGCAAACTTAATCTTAAAATGCATAGCTAATATGATATGTCATGAGAAACCTAGGCCTCGTCGTCACCATCATCATCCGAGGACTCATCATCGCTCTTGACTTGAGATTGACGAAACTTCATCCATTGGCCATAAAAGGTGGAGAATGACATATCCATGGCCGAGTGTTGATTCTCAAGGGATTGGAGTCGATACTCTACATTTTGCAAACGTGTATTGATAGCACCAAAGCCCGAAGCCATGTTAGTGTCCATGGCGTTGAACCGCTCGGTAAGGAAAGCCGTGAGAGCTTCATTGTTCGCAACTTGAGCTTGTGGTTGAGGTTCAACGGGAGGAGGAGGAGGAGGTGCTTCCCTATCAACACGTTCCCAATGTCCATTGTTTACATAGCGAAAACCGGACTTACGGAGAGAGGACTCACCAATTTTTGACTTGCGGGGTTCCGGAGAGTCGTAGGTGCAATCAAGATTAAGCTTGCTAAAGATGTGATTAAAACCGTTCCATAAGTGAAGGATTTTAGTGCATAGGTGTCACGAAGCTTAACATTGTTAACAATTTTAGCAAATATGATCTTAACTAGATTAGGGCGCTCACCACGACGGAAACACTCAAGCCAAAAATAGTCTACTTGACGAATGTGAGAATATTTACCTCCGGAGGGGCGAAGGAACCATGAGACCATCAAATGGAGGAATCGATCGTGCGCATCCAAAGTAAGCACCGAACCGGTATGAGAACCAAAGTGACTCTCATTCTCAATTTCTTCATTCTTAAGAGCGAACGTAGACTCCAAGAGGGGGATGTTAATGACAATCCTCTTCCCCAAGATAAAAGACTCAAGCCCTACAACTTCGGAGTTGTCTTCATCATTAATAAATTGAGCATTTGAGTAAAAGAGAAGTACCATGTGTTTGTAGCAAATGTCCGGGATGCTCAAAAGACCAAGGAAACTCCATTCTCTCAAACGGTCGAGGTATCGAAAAAGGAAGCGCTCGGAGTCAAGAAACTTGAGATCAATAACACGCTCACGACGAACTTTGTACTCCTTGACATAAGCGAACCGATCCCTCATCTCTTGAGTTCGAAGACTTTTTTGAAAAAGCTGAGTGAGATTAGGACGAATACTCGAGTCACTTACTTGACTGGTCTTACGCTTTTTGCTAACATTGTTCGTAGCCATCCTAAAAACATTAAGCAAGCGATTTAAAAAAAAAGTTTAAGTGTATGCATGAGATTTCGTAATTCAATCCAATGATAAATCCCACTTAGGTTTAAAAACAAGTTTTTTAAAACAAATACACAAAACAAAACAAAAAAAATTAAGAGAAAATCAGTAAAGAAAATACGAGTGAAAATTTATATATTCGAATAAAAAAATTGAAGATTTTGAAAAAAATTTACAAGATTTGAAAAACCCAAGCATCAAAACATATAAACTATACAAAATTAAAATTTTCTAACCTAAGATTCGAATATAAATTGAAGGAAAAAGAAAAAGATGAAAATATACCTTAAATTGGGATTTTGGATGAATAGAGGAAAATCCTTGCACAAGATTGTTGAAGCTTGCTTAGACTTGTGTTTAAGAGAAAAACCCCTTAAGATTTGGTGAAAAACAAAGAGGTTTAGAGGGTTTTTATAGGGAAAAATCAATTCTAGGGTTTTTAGGGTTTGGGAGAGTTTTAATTAAAGTAAAACTTTATCATTAAAAGCCATTTTTAAAGCAGTCTGCGAACCCGTTTCGGAACGGTCTTGACCGTTTCGAAAAGCGGGCATGAAATATTGACCGACTTTTCAACTCCAGCTAACCGTTTCGAAACGGGTTTGACCGTATCGAATCTCCGTTGACTCGTATCGAAACTTGTTTCGATACACCCCTTGGCAGTAGCCAAAACGTTTCGAAACCCTGTTAAGGCGTTTCGAAACGCCCTTCTCACATATAGGAATTTAAAGCATCCGTATCGAAACAGGTTGACCCGTTTCGATACACCTGGGCCTGGAAGTGCAGATGAGGCTCTAAAAGTGCAGAAAAATGGATTTTTCTAAGGCCTAACTTACATGAATGACATGAATGAGCAGGAAAAACATATGCAAACATAAACATACTCCCCCTAGCTATATGCATGGATGAAATTAGGAGTAAAAGCACATAAACATGGCATTTCACAAGATCAAGCAATTTTAAGCACAAAAGAGGTCCTAAAAGGTCAAGATAGGCTAGCTAGACCTAACTCTCTCCTAAGGGACCAAAAACGCTCTTTGTCTAAAGGTTTTGTAAATATGTCCGCTAATTGATTTAAGGTGTCTACATATTCTATAACCACGTCTTCTTTAAGGACATGATCTCTAATGAAATGATGCCTTATTTCTATATGTTTGGTTCTAGAGTGTTGGATGGGATTTTTTGTCAAACATATAGCACTAGTGTTATCACATTTAAGGGGTATGGTTTCAACTTTAATACCATAATCTAAGAGTTGTTGTTTCATCCAAAGGACTTGAGCACAACAACTCCCTAAGGATATGTACTCGGCTTCGGTGGTAGATAAGGCTACACTATTTTGTTTCTTAGAGAACCAATATATGAGCATACTACCTAGGAATTGACAAGTTCCTGAAGTACTCTTCCTATCAATTTTGCATCCCCTATAATCTGCATCCGAATAAGCATGAAGGTTGAAGGTGGAGTCTCTAGGGTACCAAAGACCTAAACAAGGAGTATCTCTAAGGTACCTAACGATTCTCTTAACGGATATAAGGTGAGACTCTCTAGGACTAGCTTGAAACCTAGCACACAAGAAAACACTAAACAAGATATCCGGTCTACTTGTGGTAAGGTAAAGCAATGATCCAATCATAGAACGGTAAAGCTTAGAGTCGACACACTTACTTCCTTCATCTTTGTCAAGCTTTGTAGATGAGCTCATAGGTGTGGCTTGAGGCTTTGCATTCTCCAAGCCAAACTTCTTGATAATATCCTTTATGTACTTTGCTTGATTTATGAAGGTGCCATCCTTCTTTTGCTTGATTTGGAGTCCCAAAAAGAATGAGAGCTCCCCCATCATGCTCATCTCGAATTCACCTTGCATTAGCTTAGCAAACTCTTTGCAATGACATTCGTTAGTAGAACCAAAAATAATGTCATCAACATAAATTTGTACTACTAAGATGTCATTTTTATACCTTTTTATAAAAAGTGTAGTGTCCACCTTACCTTTTTCAAAACCTTTTTCAGTTAAAAAGTTTGAAAGTCTTTCATACCAAGCTCTAGGAGCTTGTTTTAAACCATAAAGAGCTTTAGTGAGTTTGAAAACATGATTTGGAAATTTTGAGTCTTCAAAACCCGGTGGTTGTTCCACATACACTTCCTCATTTATAAAACCATTTAAAAATGCGCTTTTAACATCCATTTGAAAAAGCTTGAAATCATGATAACATGCATATGCAAGCAACATCCTAATGGCTTCCATTCTAGCTACGGGTGCATAGGTTTCATCAAAATCTATTCCCTCTTCTTGAGTGTAACCTTGTGCTACTAGTCTAGCTTTATTTCTCACAATGTTACCACTCTCATCTAGCTTGTTCCTAAAGACCCATTTAGTTCCTATGGTAGATTGATTACTAGGCCTATCAACTAATGTCCAAACGTTACTTCTCTCAAATTAATTTAACTCTTCTTGCATAGCCATAATCCAAAAATCATCTTTCAATGCTTCTTTTATATTCTTAGGCTCTATGCATGAGATAAATGCAACACGATTCATTAATCTAAGAGAAGATCGAGTGGTTACCCCCTTGGATGGATCACCCAAGATTTCACCATCTTTGACATAGTTGAACTCCCTTGGGTAGCTCACTTCCTTTTCCTCAAGAGCCAAGTCCTTCAAGGCTTCAAGAGGTAGATCTTGTGTGTCCTCTTCTTTTGTTGGAATCTCATCCTCCTTTGAAGTTTGTCCTCCATCAAAGGCATTTATGATTCCTACATCATCATCATCACAAGAATCCTTCCTTGGAAGGAGGTTATCATCAAATACAACATGTATAGATTCTTCTACTACTAAAGTTCTCTTGTTAAATACTCGATAGACTTTAGAGGTTAAAGAGTATCCTATGAAAATAGATTCATCACTTTTTGCATCAAATTTACCTAAGTTGTCTTTTCCATTATTTAAAACAAAACACTTGCAACCAAAAGGGTGAAAATAGCTAATGTTAGGCTTTTTAGATTTTAAAATCTCATAAGGTGTTTTATTTAAAATTGGCCTAATCATTACTCGGTTAACAATATAGCAAGCGGTGTTTGTGACTTCCGCCCAAAAATATTTAGGTAAATTATTTTCACAAAGCATGGTTCTAGCCATTTCTTGCAAAGTTCTATTTTTCCTCTCAACTACCCCATTTTGTTGAGGAGTTCGAGGAGCCGAAAAATTGTGGCTAATACCATTTTCATTCAAAAAATATTCAAACCCTAAATTTTGAAACTCGGTTCCATGATCACTTCTAATATGTGAAATTTTAAGTTTAAGATCATTTTGGGTTAGTTTTGAAAATATGATGATTTTTTCTAAAGCCTCATCTTTGGTACTTAAAAATAGAACCCAAGTAAATCTAGAAAAATCATCAACAAGTACAAATGCATAAGATTTACCACCTAAGCTCATAGTCCTAATTGGCCCAAATAAATCCATATGGATAAGTTGTAAACATCTACTAGTAGAAACATCATTAATGGATTTAAAGGAAGATTTATGTTGTTTACCCTTAGAGCATGCATCACAAATTTTATCGTTTGAGAATTTAATATTGGGTAAACCTCTAACTAGATCAAGGGAAACTAGTTTTTCTAAAATACTAATGCTAGCATGTCCTAGTTTCCTATGCCACAACCATGCATCATTTTCATTTTGTGCTACTAAGCATGCATGAGATGTATGTATGTCTTCTAGATGCACCATGTATATGTTCCCTATGCGATGACCTATGAGCATAATATTATTAGATTTAATGTCAACAATTTTGCACCCATTTTTATCAAATAAAACATTAAATCCTTTATCACACAATTGACTTATGCTCAATAAGTTATGTTTAAGACCATCGACATACAAGACATTTTCAATGAGAATAGTAGAGTGATTACCTATGGAGCCAATACCTTTAATGTGGCCTTTGGAGTTGTCACCAAATGTCACCACTCCTCCACTTTTTGGCTTTAGATCCATGAATCTACTCTTGTCTTCGGTCATATGCCTTGAGCATCCACTATCAAGGTATCATGAGTTTTGACTTTGTGCTTTGGCCTTGTAGCAATGCTCCCTCAACAAACAAAGATATTAAGCTTTTGTTTTTGGTACCCAAATCATTTTGGGTCCATGAGTGTTAGCTCCCAAAACCTTGGTTCCCTTAGGAATCCAAGATGACATAGCAATAATGTTATTTGATTTTACAAGTTCCTTAGGAACCCATACACTTCTAATTCTTTTAGTTCTACTATGTCTAGGAAAGCTACCTTGTTTGTAGTAGTTAGTCTTTTTCTTAGGTTGGTTTGATTTTGAAGATTCACCTATTTCATGCTTGACACTACCAACATTTTTAAAAGACTCTTTGAGCTTATTTAGCTCATCTAACACCTTTTGGTGTTCACTATTACATTGAGATAAAAGATTATTAAGGTCAACATTTTCATCTTGAAAAAATTTTAGTTCATCTTTCAACTCTAATATCTTTTTCTCAAATTTTAAATTAGCTTGAGAGAGTGAGTCATTTTTATCATTTAGTTCCAAAATAATTTTCTTATTTCTAATGACCGACTCCTTGTATTTCTCAACTAATTCATCATAGACCTCTTGTAACTCATCATATGCATCATTTAATTCATCATATGTAAAATCTAAAGATGATGAGTTAGAGGTTACCATTGAGGAATTTTCCACAAGTGCCATGAGGCAAAGGTTGGCCACTTCTTGTTCGTCATCCTCGGATGACTCCTCATCACTCCAAGTGGCAAGCTTGGCTTTGAGCTTCTTCTTCTTCTCAAAGCCATTCTTCTTGAGTTGAGGACACTCTGAACGTATGTGGCCGAGTTTATTGCACTCGAAGCAAATGATTTGATCCCTTGCTTCTTCTTTGTTTTTACCTTTGAAGTTCATCTTCCTTTGAATTTTTATTCCCCGGTTGGACCTCATAAAGCGTGAGAATCGTTTGGCTATCATAGCCAATTCTTCTAGCTCATCCTCCTCACTAGAAGAGCTCTCCTCAAGTAATGAAACTTTGAGAGCTATTCCCATATTTTTCTTCTTTTCTACCTCTAGATTTTCTACTCTCTTCTCTTCTTTCTTCGTCTCTTCTTCCCTTCCTTGCTTCATAATCTCATGAGTAAGGAGAGAACCCACTAGCTCATCAAGCTTTAAAGTCTTCAAATTTTTAGCTTCTATGATGGTGGTTCTCTTCCCATCCTAAGATTCGGGAAGTGAATAGAGTAGCTTCCGGACAAGCTTGTCTTTCGGTATTGTCTCTCCAAATCCTTTGAGCCCATTGACTATGGTGGAGAACCGATCAAACATTTTGGACACCGTCTCATCAGGCTCCATCTTGAAATTTTCATAACTAAGATTGAGAATTCCAATCTTAGTTTCCTTGACATCATTGGTTCCCTCATAGGTAGTCTCAAGAGTGTCCCACACTTCTTTGACACTCTCAATGGATGATACTTTGGAGTAGATGTCCGGACCGAATGAACAAAAGAGCATGTGGAGAGCTTTGTCATTTATTTGGATCTTTCTTCTTTCTTCTTCACTCATCTCCACCTTTTTGTTCAAAACCATCTTCCCTTCACTATCTTGCTTCAATGGAATGTAGGGGTCATCTTCAATTACATCCCAAACCAAGTAGTCATTAGACTTGATGAAGAGACGCATTCTATTCTTCCAAAACGGATAGTTGTCACCATTGAAGAATGGAGGTTTTGTAGTGGATTGAGACTCATAGATGCCCGAACCGGAGGTAGAAGCCATCTCTTGATTTTTGGATGATCACACTCTTCCTAGGAACTCCTCTTGTGGTTGTTAATCCTCAAAGAGGTAGGCTCTGATACCAATTGTTGAGTGGATCGAATGATCGAAATGAACCAAGAGTGGAGGTGAATTGGATTTTTAAAGTTTTAGGCGGTGGAAATTGCAAATTAAAAAGATAGACAATGAATTTTAGAGTGGTTCGAGTTCCAAATGAACTCTACATCCACTACCTTAGCTTCACTAAGGATTTGCAACAATTCCACTAATTGCTCTTCCTCTTTTCTAGGCTAAGGAGGTAACCCTTATAATTTTCGGTCAAATTTTCTACCCAAAATTTGACCCAATCCTCACATAATTAAAACAAAGAATTTGTTGGCTAAACAAGTATCTCTCAATACATAAACTAGCCCAATTACAAGCACTCAACCCAATTGAAATGATAAGAATGAAAAATACAATTGGGGTTTCTAGACAATTTTGGGATTTAGGCACAAATGCTTGGATTTGATGTTTGGATGTTTGCTTTTGGATCAATAGTTGTTGCTGAAGCTTTTAGAGGTCCCTTTTATACCTTCTCATTGAATTTTAGCTGTTGTGGTTGTTGCAATCATCAATAGAGCCGTTGGGGGTGTTATCTCACCTTCATAAATGCAGTATGCAACCAACCGTTTCGAAATGCCCGACCCTGTTTCGAAACAGACCAAAATAGAAAGAGCCGTTGGGGTGCATTAAAGAGCCCGTATCGAAACGGTCTGACCTGTTTCGATACGCTAAGAGCCGTTTCGAAACTTGTTTCGAAACATTTTGCCACTGTCAAGAGTCGTATCGAAACGGCTTCAAATCGTTTCGATACGCCTTAACGGTTTATTAAAAATCAGTTAAAAACTTGCAACGGTCATATTTTTCAAATCAAATGAAGAACCGTTTCGAAACAATGAATGTCGTTTCGATACGGTTTCTCTATGTTCTAAAGCCGTTTCGAAACTTGTTTCGAAACACAGGTTGGCAGTGTTGAAAACGTTTCGATACCCGTTTCGAAACATGGGTTGGCAGTGTTGAAATCGTTTCGATACCCGTTTCGAAACATAGGTTCACAGTTTCAAAACTGTTTCGAAACGCCTTAGGCCGTTTCGAAACGGTGACTCGAAAATCATTGTTTTGGCTTTAAGAACACTTAAAAAATATTTGATAAACTTAGTTTTTAACTTAGGCATATTCTTTAAATCATATAGGGATGTTTGAGGACTTAAAAATTCGTTTTCACATTTTCAATTTAGTCCTTAGGTTCTTTAGTTATATTAAAATTAAAATATCGGTTTCACACCCTGTCTTGCCCACCCCTAATTAAAACTACTCACATATGACAAATATAAGATAATAGACTTGGTCGAACTGTCAAAGCATCAACAGAGGCGTATGTATATAGGTACTTGGTGGGTCACGTGACCCACCATTAATTTTTAGGGTAAGCTACAACGAAAGTCACTCAATTATAAATAATGTTATATTTGAGTCACTTAAATATGGGTAAGGTTACATTTGAGTCACCCTTCAAACTTAAAAAAATTACTACTACAAAAATTACATTTGGGTCAATCCTCACAAATGCTTGAACTTTTGATAATCTTTGTCTTTGAAACTCGGAAGAACATCCACAATATCACACTTATCTCTTTAAACATTCTAT
This sequence comes from Hibiscus trionum, assembly GCA_030270665.1. NCBI lineage: Eukaryota > Viridiplantae > Streptophyta > Magnoliopsida > Malvales > Malvaceae > Hibiscus > Hibiscus trionum. Next base: position 8,897,814 of record BSYR01000016.1, read on the forward strand.
TTGACAAGAAAAATGGTTGCTCCTGAATTTCTCTACTCATATCTTTATCAATTCAACCTTTTGTCACTTTTATCAATTAGGGATTGTTATTATTTTTTAATTCTTTTTTCAAGTAGAGAGATTTTTTTAACAAAATGTATTTTTATGCTTATTTAATCTGTTGTAGTTAAATTGATTGTCTTAAAAAATGAAGCCTTAAACCTCTAAATAAGAATAATAGGTGAACCACCAAACTTAAATTTCTAGATTTACCTCTAAAAGAGGGCTTTGATTATTATCTCAAAAACGCTGAACCATGCTCAAAAAACATTAAACCATATCAATCCTTTAAAAACATAATCACATAAATACATGGCATCACATCAATATCACAACATAAAAGAAACTCAATAAACTATCTAAATACAACGAAATCAAACTCCCCAAATTTATAGCCCACATTACCTTATTACAACATTGTAAAAACCAAGTAAATACTCAAATCATGAGTTGTCTTGTGATTACTCTCTTGCCTCAAACAAGAGCCCATTAGTGTCTTAATCCTCTACATTGATAAAAGAAAATGAGTATAAATTAGTAAAGCTTATTGAGTGCATCCGCACAAAAATAATCATCAATGCATTAAACCAAATTATACCATGTTTACAATTTAGTGAGTGCATTCGCACAAATCATACTTGCTCATATCAGGAAAATATTGACATATTGACATTTAGTTCTTGTGACTTAATAAATCTTATAAAACATATTGGATACACATATCAAACTTATCAAAATATGGGCTTAGGTTCTCACCCCAACATATACAAATGAATTTCATGATTAATAGACTTGCGAGTCCTTGAGAAAACAATCAAGAAATGATTATTAGACTATAACGAGTTATTGGAATCCACAATTAATAGACTAATAAGTCTTTGAGAATTTAGAGACGATCGATTGATTAAACTAACGAGTCATTTAAATTTATTCACATGTTCTTATAAAGTACTTATCCTATATCATGTCAGCTATATCGAATATTTGGTTCACAATGTCACAAACTAATATATCCATTTAAAACGAATTCACTTACTGTTTTTCTTATACAAACCTCATATCAAAATATTCAAACTTTAATGCTCATCAACATTTTTATCAAAACTTATTGGAAACTTAAATCCGAACACTTAAGTTTACAAATACAACCAAGAGTCTCTACCATTAAAGCTTCCAAAAACTAAAAATCACAATTAAATCTCGTTTTAATATAAAAAGGCAATTAAAATAAAAGATTAGGAACATAAAATATGTAGATATTATCAAGTAACACCATATTACCTTGCATTGATTGGAAAACGAATTTGGAGAAGAACATCACCTAAAATTGGCGTCAAAAAATTGAAGAACAATGATGAAAATGGATGTGATGAAGTTTGCTAGTCTTTATGAACAAATTAGAGAAGAAAATGATTTAGAAATGGATTGAGAATCATGAAAAATTATGAGAGCGTTTGAGAATCAAGAAAAAATGGTTTTAGAAGAGAAAATGAAGAGTGCTCATCTTTTAGAGAAAATTAACCGTTAATTATGTTGGTTGAAAATAAAAGAATTTTGATTAAAACACAAATATAATTGACTCTCAAAGATTCTTAGCTTGTATTCCTTTTTAATTTAGTCACAATTTTTTTACAATATAGTCACTAGATATCTAATTTAAAATCAATTCAATTTAATTAAAGTAGTACAAATAAAATTGACATTTTATAAAAAAAATAAACATAAAATAGGCTCTCAATATATTCTTATCACATTGGATAAATCAAAGTCATTTTATCAAACCTTATTAAAATCCCGGAATTAATTAATTAGTTTAAACTCAACTTAATTCCTAAACCGGATCCAAACAACTTACCTATAACTTCTATCCCGGATTTTGCGATGTTACATTTTCTTCAACCAAATACTATAATTTTACATTCTTACAAAATAAACTAATCAAAATAATGTTGTATTTTGAGTAGGGATGTAAAAATAGATAATCGGTTGGATTTCAGGTCGGGTCAAATCGGATACATGTCATTTCATGTCGTTTTTCTGTTTTGACTCGATTCGGGTCAGGTTCGGGTTCATTTTAGGTCGGGTTCGTTTCAGGTCAGGTTCATTTCGGGTCGGGTTTATTTCAGTTCGGGTCAAAACAGTTAATTGACGGGTTAATTCAGGTTCGGATTGAGTTTAGGTCGGGTTAATTCAGGTTCGGATTGACTTCAGGTCGGTTTCATTTCAGGTCGGGTTAATTCGGGTTTAGGTCGATAGACTTTTGGTTGGTCATTCATTTCGAGCTAATTACTCAACGCCCTTGACGAATGACGAACATGAATCACATTAAAACGAAATATTAGACAATAGTAGAATGAACAAAAATATCATCAAATGATTCATTTGTAAAATATTAGAGTAAATTACAAAAATAATAGGGGTTAATTTGTACTAAATTTAAAGTTTAGGGACTAGAATGAACAAAAATTATAAAATAATAAGGGTAAATTTTGGTGATGAATAAAATTTTAGGGACTAACATGAATAAAAATATCATCATATTAAAATCACGTGACTAAATTGCAAAAAAATGAATAGGGATAAGGTCAATTTGGAATAAGAATATAGTTAGCCTTTTAAGGACTATAATGAACAAAAATATTAAATTTAAAATTTAAAATGATAAACATTGGACTAAATCACAAAAAAATAAATAGGGGTCAATTTGTACTAAATTTAAAGTTTAGGGATTATAATGAATAAAAATAGCAGTAAATGATTCATATCTAACTATCTAAGATATTGGAGTAAATTAAAAAAATTATAAAATAATAAGTGTAAATTTTGGTGAAAAATATATTTTAGGGGCTAACATGAATAAAAATATCATCATATTAAAATCACATGATTAAATTGCAAAAAAAATAAATAGGAATCATGTCAATTTGAAATAAAAATAAAGTTTTAGGGACTATGATTAACAAATATATTAAACTAAAATTATAAACATTGAACTAAATTAAAGAATAATGGTTAATTTGAATTAAAATTATAAACATATACAATAATACACATATATAAATAATTAAATATATACATATACATAAATCAAACCCATAAACCTTAAACCCTAAAAATACTAAATCAAAACCATAAACCCTATTAACAAATCAAAACCCTAAATCAAAACCCTAAACCCTAAATGAAATATTAAATCAAAACCATAAACCCTAAAAACAAAATATATAACCACTAAACCCTAAACCTTTAAAACAAAACCCTAATTCAAAACTATAAACCATAAACCCTAAATCAAAACACTAAACCCTAAACCCTAAAAACAAAACATATTACCCCTAAATTAAAATTCCTAAACACTAAAAAATGAAACCCTAAATCAAAACCTCAAACCCTAAATCTTAAAAATAAAACACTAAAGCTAAACCCAAAACCCTAAAAATTATTTGCCACTATTTACATTTCTAGGAAGGTTTGCCACCACTATTTACAGTTTCAACTTCCTGTGACTACAACTCAACCTGGTTGCAGGCAGAAGAAAAATAGTGAAACCAGAAATGGATGGCAGTGATTTATCTCAGATGAATACATGAAGAGTAGCTATCTCCAATGAAACGTCAATCCTCATACTTTATACAACTGTTTTCTGATTCAATTTCGAAGCCATTTTTTAGTTCAGGATATGTAAATCCCCAGTAAACTCAAATGTGATGGCTATTCGTTTTTCAGTAGCAGCTTATTGTGTACATTGCTTAAAATCCCACATCTTGAAGATATTAAGCAACAAGGCCAGAAGCAGCTTATAAAAGATGCGGAATTTTGCTCAACAAAGCATACCTTTCTTGGCCTTTTGGCTAAGATCAAGTGTAGTATCTGTTCTTATCAGTTTAATATCTGATACGTGGGTTATTGGCTCACATGATATTAAATTTATTTTTTGAGGGAGAGAGTCCATCACAGTAGCTTGCTACTGGGTCTCTTGCGCGTCGCCCAAGCGTTGCACTATTTGCTTGGGCCTGGCGCACCCCACCCAATTTCAGTTCATATTTTATTGTTATTTTAATATATTATTTGGAATTTACGAAATTTTTGGAATAGTGCAACGCTTAGGTTTTTATGTCGTTTTAGAAGATTAGACTAATCTTATTTATATCTATTTTATTTTATATATTATTTGATCATTAAAAAAATTATTAATTTTAAGCTTTAGAGCTTAGGTTTATAATGTAAATCTTCCAATAAGTTTCTTTCTACGCGTTTTTCCCAGATTTGGCAGATAGAGCAGTGATGACTTCGCCCTATACTGCCAATAATTTAAAACTTTGTCTAAATTATTAAAAGCTGCCGGCCTGCCCCTTGCACATTTTTAATATCTTCATCTAAAAATCCTAAACTTTTACCTTTTTTAAGTAAATTTAATTAGTAAACAATCATTTGTAGATTTAATAAGCTAAAAATTAATATTTAATTAATTGTAATATTATGAAAATACTTTATTAATATTGAATTCAATTAATTACACCCGACATTTTTAAATCAACACCGAGCTTGGGCTAAAGTCACATCCACATAATATTCATTTTACTTTAATCATGTGGTAGCCACTGACATTGGGACATGATGGTCCCATTCACTTTAGACTTTCCAGCCCATACTTATCAACTCTCTTTTTTTTTCCCTCTTATGGGGACTTACAGAGAACAACCTTTAAATACAAGCTAAAAAACAGTAGACTTATTTATCGGATAAAAAGCGGTACACAAATTGTTACATAAAACGGTACATAAATTGATACAATTTTGTAAGAGAATAATGTATATACCTTTTTTATTACACAGTTTCACCAAGGTTCAAAATGGCTCATGTACCTGTAAGAAATGTGTACATACACAAATTTTTACCCAAAAGCATGCTTTGGTACAATATTTATAAGGAACTGTGTATATACATATATTAGTAGCAAATGTACAAAAATTGGTACAAATTTGTAAGAGAAAAATGTATATACCTTTTTTATTACACAGTTTCACGAATGTTCAAAATGGCCTTGTACTTGTAAGGAAATGAGTACATACACAAATTCTTAACCGAAAAGCATACTTTGGTACAAGTTTTGTAAAGATTTGTGTATATACACATATTAGTACCAAATGTACACAAATTGGTACAAATTTGTAAGAGAAAATGGTATATACCTTTTTTATTACACTGTTTCACGAAGGTTCAAAATGGCTCATGTACTTGTAGGAAATGTGTACATACACAAATTCTTACTCGAACAGCATACTTTGGTACAAGTTTTGTAAGAATTTGTGTATATACACATATTAGTACCCAATGTATACAAATTGGTACAAATTTGTAAGAGAAAACAATATATACTTTTTTTATTCCATTGTTTCACGAAGGTTCAAAATGGCTCATGTACTTGTAGGAAATGTGTACATACACAAACTCTTACCCGAAAAGCATACTTTGGTACAAGTTTTATAAGGATTTGTGTATATACACGTATTAGTACCAAATGTACACAAATTGGTACAAATTTGTAAGAGAAAAAGTTATATACCTTTTTTATTACACAGTTTCACGAATGATCAAAATGGCTCATGTACTTGTAAGGAAATGTGTACATACACAAATTCTTACGAAAAAACATACTTTCGTGCAAGTTTTTATAAGGGCATCGAAACCACCTATACGTGGTTTCGGTACTGGTTTTGCAGAATGGGCAAAAGTTAAAGTCCTTTATGTGGCATCGAAACCACCTATATTGGGTTTCGGTGTTGGTTGAGCAGAAATGGGGCGTATGTTTAATTTTGTTAGGGTGAGAATGAATATTGTTGTAAGGAATTGTGTACATACACAAGGATTTATGTATATACACAAATAAAAAATGGGAAAAATTGATGACCTTGAAGGCGACATCGAAACCACCATTTTGTGGTTTCGATGCTTGTTTGGCAGATACGAAAATATTTGAAGGACTTCAAGAAACCATTTATTAGTTGAAAATTAACATTTGGATTAAGACAGAAGGATCATATGAAAATTAAGGATGAAGTATATTTAGGAAACAAATAAAATGAATTCCAAAGTTCTTCAAATACATATTGAAATAAAAAAAATGAAAGTAAAAGAATGGCGCCTCGTCAATCCTCATCCCTGCCCAGGGAAACGACCTCCATGCCCTTTGCCACCCATGACACTTGAACCAGCCTCTCGTTGTGAACTGTGTTGACCAACCATCTCTGCATATGATCGTATCTCATATCTGACCCTATTGTTGCCTAATGAACAAAACATGTATGCATTAGTATGAGCAGAAGTGCATCTTGTATAAAAGAAGAAAATAATGATAGAGAAAACCTTGAGAATGGCGGTTGATGTTGTCGATGTCTTCTTTGGCAGCCATATAACCATAAAGTTGGCGATGTCTGTCTGGACCATACAAGAAGCCTTGACAATGTTCCCAAGCCTCTCTATCGAAACCTTGGGCAGTAAAATGGGTATGCAGACGCTGAGCATCGAGATAACCTCTTGTCGTGCTCTAAAAAATTAGAAGGCTCATTCCACGATGACCTTGAGGACCGTAAGAATGGTGAGCCTTAACAATAGTATCATAGGACCTGAAATAGTCAAGAAGCTCTTGGTTTCCCATACCAAGCCACTGAAGCAGAAAGTGCAAGAGATTACAAGTTAAGGAATTGTAATATTCATGAAAACATAATTCAATTTTGTTATATAACTACCTTCCCATTTGCATCTTGATGAAGCCTTGTGTTCATTATCATCACCATGGGTGGCCAGATATTTGGTGATCATCTTCCTCATCGTTTGCAGGCGGGGGGCAGACAGTATCATCATCATTCTGATCATCTCTCCAACCACTCCATTCCCCATAAGCTTGACCATGAGGAACAGCCGAAGTATCCCTTCTACGCAATTCCTCGTCCAATAGCTGAGCAAGTTGGCGATGGAGTTTGAGCTTTGGTCCGCCTTTGGTTTTGGCATGTGTCACTAGGGACTGAAGGCCAAGAAACCTGTGAGTGGCACTAGGACCTCCTTGACATGCTGGACAATGCCATGTAGTAGAAGGGTCATTGATTGTGTTCATTCTATCGAATGTCTCGAAAAACTTCTTGAACCATCTGCTTGTTTTGAGTGTGTCATGGCTTTGTTCATCCTCTTCGTCAGAATTAAAATAGACATCATCATCGCTGTTTGATTCTGAGTCGAAATCAAGTTTCCTATTTGCGAATGGCTGAGGATTGTGACTCGAAGCTCTGCTTGAACTCATTGTATCTGAAGATATTGAATAGAATATGGTGAAAAACTGATTTCAGAGCGAAGGGTTGAGTATATTGAGTAGAAGATGTTGTAAAGAGTAAAGAGAAGAGTTGTTAATATATAGGAAAATTCAGTTGGGGGGGAAAGAGATCTAAGGAGGGAAACTGAGAGAGAAGGAAGACACAATGTCTGTTCATTGAAGGTACATGAACATGAAATGGTTCATGTGATTCTAGTGAAAAGACAGGAAACTGAAAAGGCTGATTCCTGCTGGGGGTATCGAAACCAGCTGTATACATGATAAAGATGAAACGGTTCATGTGATTCTAATGAAAAGACACGAAACTGAAAAGGCTGATTCGTTCTGGTGGACACGAAACTGAAAAAGCCGACGGTAATGAAAGCGAATTAAAAGTTGAGTGATAGTAATGAAAGTTTTAAAAGTTCGGTGACCATATTGAAAGCCTCTTAAAAGTTCAGTGACTAACAATGTATTTTACCCTTAAATTTTACATGCCACGTCAGTTTTTTTAACGGTGGTTGACGGTAGGGGTGTTCAAAAATACCCGGCCCGAACTACCCGACCCGCCTACCCGATTTAATTTTACCGGGTATTTATATTAAAGTACCCGATTTTTTCGGGCCGTGTACCCGACCCGTAATTTTTTCCGGATAGTTGGGCCGGGTCAGGGCCGAATTTTTTTTATAACCGGGTACCCGACCCGACCCGCTAATTTATATATTTATATATTTTATATTTTAAATTCTATTTTTATTTTATGTTTCTTACTATTTTTCCTTAAAATTAATTTTAAATCCCTAACTTCTTTTTATACTTGTATTATATACTTTTAAGTTTATAATTTTTCAAAAATATTTATATATTTGTCAATATGAGAGTCGGAAAAAAATCATGATCGATATTAATATTTTTAATACCTTCTTTTGTCGATAAACTTTAATATATATACATATATATCCAAATATTTCTCTCTTAAAACTAACCACAAATCAATATTTTTTGTGTTTGAAATATATATCATGAAAATTTATGTGTTTCTTATGTATTTTTTAAAAAAAAATAGTTTTAAAAATATAAAAAAAATAAACCGGGTACCCGGTACCCGATTTTACGGGTACCCGAATTTTGCGGGTACCCGATTTGCGGGTACCCGGTTCTTATGGGTCGGGTCACGGGCCGACTTTTAGGTACCCAAAAATTCCGGGTACCCGAAATTTAGGGTACCCGGATATGAACACCCCTAGTTGACGGCAGTGACCTTATTGAAAGCGAATTAAAAGTTGGGTGACTGTAATGAAAGTTTTAAAAGTTCATTGACCTTATTGAAAGCGCCCTAAAAGTTCAGTGACTACTGGTGTAGTTTACCCTATTTTTTAAAGTTCACGAATGTTCACTAGAATATACTAAAATGTTTATTCTGGTTATTTAGTGTTAAAATGTTATAAAGTGATTATTAAACTGTGATATTTTATAAAATAATCATTGAATCGTTAACAATCATTAATGGTAACGTGATAATTTAAAAACAGCTGGACTCGATTACTTTAATCAAAAGTGTCAAGAGCGAGTAAATTGATTAATAAAAATTAGTGGATGAAAAGTTGAAAAAAATAAAAACTTTGATACAAAGATTTTCAAGTGCTTCAACTTATTCCCTTGCCAAGAAGGGGATCGATAGGGTGGATGATCTAGTGTTCATGGAACCGGGGTAGCAGGTGGCACATTATGCTTTGATGTAATTTAGCACATGTACGAACACTTTTTTCCTTCAACTTAGATTTAAAAAAAAAATTAACGAGGTTTGTAACCGTATTTTTCTTTGGTTGCGCCGTCAATAAAATAATTATTTTCATCTCTCAAAAAAATTTCTAAATCAAGTTTAGTCCACTACCTTAGGTATCTATATTAAAAATTTATCAAATTCACTAGACTTGTTTTCTTTCAAGGCAAAAGAGATGACCTTACAAACTCCCTTAAAATTTATACCTTAAAACTTTAAGACAATATTTTCTCAACAGATTACAAATTTAGCAAACCAATAAATCTCACAAGGATGAATATTTGCTCAATAAAAGCACCTACCCTAAACCTAAACACTGGAGCAACATTAACATTTGGCTCGCAAGTGTTTTTTTTGTTCCTGACAAGTGTTTCCTACAAAAAAAGACTTTAAAGACCGTTTTTTTTTACAATTGAATGTTGGTAGTTTGCTTTCTTGTTGCATAATGGATGTTAGTAGATGTCTTTTAAACCTTCTAATGAGTTCTTGACCGTTACTAGTCGTTGATGACTTAATTTTCAGTATTAATTGCTCTCGTGATGCATGATGTATCGGTACTTGTCTAAAAGAAGAAATAGTCGTTACTCACATTAAGCAAGACGTATCAATATTGGCTTAACCATACTAGTAGGGGTTGTTGCGTATCGGTACAGGGAGTATCATACCGATACATATAACAAGTTTTTAACACTTTAGGACATTTGAAAACCTTTACAAAAACCTTTCAATATGTTTTCAAGTAGTTTGGACTTTGAATTATATTTGCAAATATTGTTCAAATTCAAAAAAAAATTCTTAAAATTATATCGAAACTATTATCTTTACAATTTCTCACTTTTTGATATAACAAAAGCCCTTGAAAAATTATTTTTGAAAGTGTTCCCGCTTAATGACCTAATTAGCCCCTGAAGTATACATAAAATATCAAATTGCCCCTTAAAGTATTTTTTTGGACATTTTGCCCCTGAACTAAAAATCGCGACCTCTTTGATGTATGTGTGACCCTAATGTTGAACACTGGGTGGAAGCGAAATACACTCAACATGTATCTGAAAATCACACTCTGGACAGCTGAAGGAGTCGCCGCGATCCTTTTCAGGACAAGCATCACAAGATATCTTAGTGGTAATGCTCTTCCCCACATATAGGAGGTGCTGAGGATGACAATTATGGTTTATAATACGAGTGTTGTAGTTAGCACATGATGAGTGTAAGTTAACATCGCATTCCTTACAGTAGAAGCTGATACCTTCAACTTCATCCTTGCAAGCATAACATATGATGTAAGTGAAGAACGCTTTGGAATTCGTCGAGGGAGAAGAATATGTTGGGGATGAAATGGACTTTGAACATGTGTCGTGTAGCACCCCAAGATTTTAAGGTTAAAAAAAAAGAGGAAAGGAAAGAAATGAAAAGAAAAAGTGACAAATGACAGCCATAGGGATTGAACCTGTGACCTTGAGTGCTTAAGGCTTGTGCTTTAACCACTTGAACCCAATGCTTATGTTTAACATGTTTTACAAAGAATTTTATTTGAGGTTATGTTTGGATTATTGGGACAATTTAATGACCATCTGACCTTCGCTTTTTCCCCAAAAATTATCATTGTTTTCGATTTGGAGAGAACCAAAAAAAGGGTTCAAAAAAATGTCTTTCACCGAACGTCCTTGCCCGGCTCCGATCTCCGTCACTGTCGCACCGTGGCTGTCACCGCCGGTGTCGCCTTGCTCACCGTCGAGTCCCGAGCCAAACGCCCTTATCCACTCGCGCAGCTGTCGTCCCGATCGCCGCCAATCGAAGGAATAAAGTTCGACGAACCTAGGGTTGAAACCGTTCGGTTTTTCATCGATTCCGGCGTCGATAAGCGTCCGTCCGCCGTGTTGTCACCGTGAGCAAGCTCCTCGTCGTGAGGCGAGCAAAACCCAACCGTCTGACCACTCGTCCGACGCCGGTAAAGGCTTCATCGGGGTTACGCGGTAATCCGGTCATTTCGTACGGATTTGGGTAAGTTCGGTGAGTTTTGGTTTAATTTTTTTGGGTTTTTGGTTGAAATATGTTAGATTTAGGTTGTTTTCGGTGTTTTGACGTCGTCCGGCGTGTTTTCCGACCGGGAAAGGCCGCGCGTGGGCTTCACGCGCCGCCCAAGGCGATTTCCGGCCGCCTTGGACGGTGGCTGATGAGCCGGCCGGCTCAGACCCGGTCTGACCTTGGATCGAGCCGCCCGAACCGGTTCGAACAAATCGGCCAAGCCCAATAATCGGCCCGACCCGTTGACCCGTACCCGACCCGTTGACCGAGTCAACTCAGTGAGTCAACTCGACCGAGTCAACCCAGTGAGTCAACTCGCTGAGTCAACCCGGTCAACCAGTGACGTCAGCGTTAACTTTGACTGCTGACGTCAGCGTTGACCGTTGACCTGCCCGTAGACCGTTGACTTTGACCAAAAAGTCAAAAATTTCATAAAAGTCCTATTTTATGTTTTTCGACGTCCTGAGTCCGATTTTGAAGCCTGTTTCGTGAAATTCTAACCTGAAAGCCTCCAAATTGGACCTTAAACTTGAGTCTGCTTATGTATTTTAATAATCAGTTGTGGGCAATGTGATTTAGGACTGAAATTGGATTTTGTGCGATTGAAGGTATTCGAAGTTCCTTGTATTCGGGATGTAGAGGATGTCGCATTCGGGTTCGAGAGTGATCGAACGGAGTATATTGGTCGACCGATATAGCAAGTATTAAAGGTAATAACACTACTACCTCTAGTATGCTTTATGAACATGTTGGTATTCGGTTAATGCATGCACACATATGATGATGAGTACCGTTAATTTTGCTTAAGTCTAATCGGATATGAAAATGTACGATGTTATAGATAATGTTGGAATAATCGAATGAGAAAGATGATAAATCAAAGAATCTGGAATCCTACAGAAAATTTATAAGTCGATCAATCTCCAAACCCGATTAATAATGTTAATTTGTCAAACGACAGAAATATTGGAGTTTATAATTACAGAAATGCCCTCGAGGTGAAAATGACAGAAATACCCCTGATAACGGAAACCTACACTAAATCCGGTAAAATAATTGATTCATCTAAAAGTCTCGAATTACTCAGAGAGATACGATAGTAAGGCTTAATTATTCAAGAAAGATAAACACTCGGATTTAGCGTAAATCCTGAATAAACCTCTGAAGATAAATTTGTGGGGGAAACTCTTTATACGTTCGGATCAATTAAACTATCAGAGAATACATAATTGCTATTAATGGCTGAATCGAGTAAAAGAATTGAAAATGCCGATACAATCGAGTCATCAAATGACCAAAATGTGTTTGGGCATTGGAATTTCTAAATTAACAGAGATGATGGGTCTATCCTCGTGTTTTGGAATGAATGAAGTAGTTGGAGTTACCGCAATTACTTGAATGGCTGAAATACCCACGGGTACTTAAATGATTGAAATGTTATAAATGGTTCAATTTACAGAAATGATGGATATTCCGAGCTTCAGAATGACTGAAATACCCCCTTTGACTGGAATAAGTAAATTGCCCTTGATAAATTCTGGGAATGTCAATAAAGTTGAAAATGACTTAAATGCCCTTATGGGTTGAAGCATGACTCATATACGTCAATCACTCATGATATTAATATAAGGATGGAAGTTTTTCCGCACAGAGTATTAGTTCGACTACTCTGTGGCAAGTCCCGTGGTGAAATATGAAGGCAACCTTTCAGTTATACGATACAATCATTATTTGGAAATGATACCTGTGAAGCGCATATATCAGAAGGTTTGGTTAGTACTGTAAGGCTGAGACGTGTTGATCGATTGGTTTTAGAGGTCCATTAAACTTCTGAAAAATCTTAATTATTGTAAATCATAATTCCTCATGATCGAGCTAAGTTACAAAATCACCCCTGATATTTAAATGACCAAAATGCCCTTGTTGGCCAAAGTAATCAAAATAGCCCGAATGTATCTGATATAGTGAAAAGTCTTGACGTAGAAATCTCTGAATGCTTGGTTGGATACCCGATGAACAAATAGAATTTCTGAGCTACCGTTTACGCCTTGTTGGTATAAATTACCAAAATGCCCGTGTATGATAAAATGACCATAGTGCCCCTGGTAGGCTTAAATGGCTACATCACTCATGATATGCTTAAACTCTCAAGATCTTGCCGTATCATCTCCTGACTATTTGGTTTGAACCGTTAGTACAAACCCCTATTTAATAGGGGCCTTGTTTCAAAGATCCGTTCAATGGTCAAAAGTTTAATGTGTTCTCTTCCATAAATGCCAAGTATCTCCATGAAATAAACTATTCCACCTAGTGTGTTCCATGTGTGCTACACGACTGTTTTTGCATACTGATTTACATGTTATAATACCGAGCACGTGCACATGACTGACATACTTGAATTTACAGGAACATGACATGTTTTATAATTAAACATGACCGTACTGTATTTTTGATATATGTTTATGCACCCGATATGACAAACATGCTATATGGATAATGTGTTACTAAAAATACGGTTATTGATTAATGAACTATTGATGATCTAATTCACCGGGGTACTAGGGAAATGATATGAAGTTGCTAACGACTCAGCCCTGATCAAGCTGGTAAGTCCGCCCGTTTTCGGATTCTAGGCTTCGGCCAGGTCCGCCCGTTTTCGGTCCTATGCTTCGGCTAGGTCCGCCCGTTTTCGGATTCTAGGCTTCGGCCAGGTCCGCCCGTTTTCGGTTCCTATACTTCGGCAAGGGCCGCCCGTATTCTAAGGTATATCCTTAGGATGGTACCCACGCCCAATGGGCTCGGGTTAATGCTTGTACATGATACCGCACTGGGGAAACTAAATACTGGAGTATGGTTGGAGGGTAAATAAAGAATTAAAAATGAACTTTACTACTACTTGAAACAAATGTATTTGAAATAAAAAGGTTTACTGCATTATTATATTTTGATGCATTAATGTTGCACCGTTGGAACACACTAGGCATCAAACTCTCTGATTCCTACCTCATATGTTGCTAGCCTATATAATTATCGTTATTCTCGAGTATGATGCTACCTCGAAATAGTATAACAGAAATGGAGACTGTTACTACGTGGAACATCCTGAAAATGTTATGCTTACCATATATTTGCATGAGCACATAGCATCTTTTGGTAGTACTGTATTACTGAGCTTTTCCAAGCTCACGTTGTTTTTACCATCGTAGGTTAAAGGAATATATCATGATATAACGGTTGACATCAGTATTCGGAGTTCTATCGGCGTTGCCTTGGAGTACGGTACTGTATAGTTAGTGGGCATGTATGTCATGTGCTGTTTTATGACAGTGTCTGTAAAATATTTTATGAAGTTTTTATTTTGTGTTTAAATGACATACCGAAATGATATTTTTAAACAAAAGTTGGTTTTACAGTTTAATAAGTGTCTTGAAGAAATAAAAATGTTTTTTTATGTGTATTTTTACTGTGGGTCGCTCTTGTGACCCTAATGTGACTTCCTAGGATCCGTCGTAACGCATAGGCGGGTCTAGGGGGTTACATGTCGGCATTGTATGTATACATGATTCATGATTAAAGAATTTACAAAGGAGACAGGTATAGGTTAGAGTCCCCTGAAGCTCCTGTTTGCATGCCATGCAATGTAATTCCCTTGAAAAGATTCATTGCCATCTCTGTCGTCGGCAAAAGAAACTTGCAACAGGTTAGGTGATGATTGTGGCTGAAATGGCGAGCTTTCGTTTTAATCTTCCCTCCTCCTTGTAAGGCCTCATGGAATTTTAGCTCATCGGCATTTGAAAAAGCGACGGCGCATCCCAGATCAAGGCTCAACTCACAATTCATGCACCTGTAACTATAGAAGCTTGCAGATAGCCTTCCACATCCATCACACACAATCATTTCCCGAAGATTGAATATGAGCGGGTGGGGATGAAGCACATCTCTTTGTATTTCAGGAGGCAATTTTAACGAACGTAGGGACCTCGGGGCATGTTCTGCAAGAATGATATTTGCGCACCCTAGGCAAACCACACTGTCATCATCTTTTCCAACTTCTATAAAGCTCAAGTTGTGTAGGTGGAGAAAATGTTTGAACTGATCCATTTCACATGACAATAATGAAAAATAATGAAAGAGTGAGAGGATTGATTGCAACTTTGCATGTTGAAGTTGTTGAATATGAGCTCGTAATTGATTTTAACTTCTTCTCATCGAAGAAAAAGGTTTTCTTATTATTTAATTTACAATCTATAACTTTGACTAAACCTTAATCTAGGAATAAGTCTATAGGCTTACTTCACAACATAAAACTTATTTTTTATACAATTATTATTTTATCAACTCAAAGCGCATATGCTACAAACATTTATTTTAAATAGTGATTGCCTCATATTATAAATAATATCTATCCTAACATCCAAGTTTAAATTCTAGAGATAATATAAAGGATTTATATCTTAAGGTGGAAACTTTTAGGATTTAGGTTGTTTAATTTAAAATAGTTTTGATCATTGATTCTGAAATATGATTTTAGATTATTTAATTTAAAATATGAGTACTTTATATTGAAGTCAAAAAATATTTTTAAAATTTCTATTTTAAATATTTATTTTTAAAATATAAAAAGATTGATGATATAAACGAGGATAAATAAATAATTTTGTTCAAAAGTGCTTTTGGAAAAGATAAAAAGTTAGAAATTTAAATTAAATTAAACTAAACGGTTCAAAACCTTTGAAAATTTTAGTTTAAGCATCTAGATATTTTTAATGAAGTACTCTCCTTAAAATGCTTAATTAATGATTTTAAATAAGATAAGATAAAAATTAGGCCATGTGTCCTGCATTCATCGGATATAAAACTTTTTTCAACAGATGACCCTAAAATATAACGAAATAAAACATTAAACATATACTTCGACAAAAAAAAATTAGACATAGAAAACAAAAAACTTACTGGTTGAACACTTATTTTGTAACAAAGCCTATAAAATATTATAAATTTATATAATTTAGGGTAAACTAGATAAATGACTACCAACAACAATGGTGCGTTGGAAACCTGTTATGAGATGCACACATACATTCCAGTTCTTTTCCTATCTCAGCACATATTTTTAAGGATATTTGCATAAGTAAGAACCATAAATGACAGATTACAAATTACAATTAAGTAGGTTTAAATTGTTTTAAAAAATCCCACGTTTTTTTTAAAGAAAATCAAATGCAAGAAAAAAAAATACAAATTAATAGTATTTTTACACTAAAAGTTACAATATATATATATATATATCACCTTAATTAACCACCAATAACCTCGTAGTCACCATCAGAAAGTATTTCACTTAGATTACATCCATGAAAAAGTAGGCAAACCCACAACTTTACCACTAAAAGCTCATATGTTTCTACTTCTCAGTTCTCAGTGCCATGCGTGAAATAACCTTTTAGATTCCGAAGAAAGTTGCAGCCTCAACCTACAAAGAAAATGGCATATTCATGGTCACTTCATACAGCATTGGTCAAGCCAGGATGAAGGTTAATAAAGCAGAGGAATGAGAAGGGCTGTGAAAGTAGAACACTAAATTACCATCTGATGAGAATTGAAACATATTGCCTTATTCCAGCTTCAGCAGCTGATGGCTAACCTCGGTTACATCCGAATTTTGGACATTCTGTGCATGTTCAAAACAAACAATTATAGAAAGGTAAAACCAAGAATTGTTCAATCAGCGAAATCTTTCAAGTGATGTGTACCATTTCGTCGAACATATGTTTTATGGTAGTGTTAATGTCGCCTTCCCACCGCAGTTCACCTTCCTCATCTCTTGCTAAGTGCTTTTGTTGCAGCTTCGGTGTGCTTAAATCTCCTTGACAGAAATTCTTCATTTTTGGGCACTTAGTCACAATCACCCTTAGCAAGACGGGGAATTCAAACGCGTGATGCATCAAGGAAAAGCTTGCTAAACTTGGCAGACAACTTAGTTGCAAATACTTCAGTTTGGGGAAAACAATGCCACCATGCATTTCTTCACCCTCACATGCTATGACCTCCTCCATCATCTCACAATCAGTTATGCTTATTTTTTCTAGTAGCGTCAGGCTCTTAGCTGTTGAGCATGCCATTAAATTGGTGAGTCGGTGGCATCTTGAAACTTCCAGAGTCTTAATCTGAGCCAGCACTGGTGTAAGCCTTCCCTCATTGCTGAATCCTTCAGGCTGCACTATTTGGCAAACGGAAGCATCATTTATGACAAGCTTCTCGAGATTTCGTAATGAGTCGATGAAGGCATAGGGAAGAACAGTTGATGTGTGAGGAAAGCATTGGAGGTTAAGAGCTTTAAGTTCTCTGAAACACTCCGATGGGAGTTGTCCATCACATATCCCCTTCATCATATCATTCTGCTTCACTGTTAATTCTTCTAAAACAGGGAAAGTGTCCTGGAATGGTTACCAACAAATATATTAGTTATTTCAAAGGCATTAACTGTTTATGCAAGGTGTAAATCATCACTGCTGTAATCTCGTTTCAGTTGGATACAATCTCAACTACATACTATGTTATATCATCATCAAATATAAAGTGAGTTGTTGGCATACAAGGAAATTTACAATTCAGTTTGAGATCATACCTCATTGACATAAAATAAGGCTTGTTGATTTGAGATATCAATTTGATTCCCAGTTGGTGTTTCCCCGAAGCAAGCACATTGTGGAGCAAATATCTCTACTTTGGGGCATTCAAACACTTCCATTCGTTTCAGTGATGGCCACTCGGTGCTATGCATCCTAGAGTAGAATCTTCTCAGCCTGGGCAATTTATCTAGAACAAGGCATGTTAGTTCAGGAAATGCATACTTAGTCGTCACTGTTTCTGCCGCAATAGATTGAGGAGCTGTAACTGCGCGCAATTCATTGGCAATGATTCCTTGTGTCCCGATTATTTCTTCTAAGGAATCACAGTTCTTAATGAACAACCCGGTTAGTTTGCAAAACGAATTCACTGTGAGTTGGTCTTGCCATATCTTTGTACAGTTCCTCATACCAGTGATTGTCAACTTCTCCAAACTAGGGAAAACCACCTAATAGATTCAAACATTTGAAAAAAAGGAAAAACAACGAATAAGATGTATGAAAGGAAGAGATGAAAGAAAAGGTACAAGAAATTAAAAAGGAGAAGTCACCTTTTCATTGAAGAGAGCCGAGTTATGAACCTCCAAGTTACTTGCTTGTATATGTTGGCCAATTTGAGTTTCAAAGCAGAACGTTGTGAGTTTTGGAAGGTCTTCCAGATCCAGCCATTTTAGTTTAGAGAACATCTGGTTCCTCCTTTCCTCCTCTGTGGATCCTTCCGTGAAGATTACTTGTTCCATCATCTTACAATCCTTAACACGAAGGCTTCTGAGTTGCACAAAATCTTCCACCAAGAATGATGGAAACAGATATTTCAAATTGTGACACCCCTTCACCTTCAAAGCATGTAGGTTCTTCACATTCAACGAGGATGGCAATGCTCGGCCGTGCCATATCGTCTGAATGTCAATCGAGGACAATTCTAACCTCCACAACTTGGGACAGACCACCTGCTGACATAAATCTCATCATCATAAGATCACTCTTCGTTCTTCACTTACAAATGCAATCAAACTCATAAAAGAAAATAACAACTCTGGTCCTTCAAATTTGAGCAGTATATGATTTTGGTTCTTTATTTAAAAAAAAAATAACTAGTTCCTTCATTCATCATCCTAAAAGTACGTTTGTAACAAAGTTAAGGAGTAAATAGTTGTATGTATATTAAAAGAAAAAAAAATAAAACAATTTCTGCACAATTTAATCGTACTCAAGTATTGGTGCAAGTTTTAAAGTGATTTTCTACAATGATCATTGGATTTTCTAAAATTTTCAAAAAATAAAGGAAAATCTTTGAAATTTTATTTTATTTTTAGTCCAATTATTCATTCTAATATTTGTTGTTGATTTTATAATTAATATGCTAAAATTGATATTATTCTACAATGAAATATGTATTAAAATATAAAATAAATTTTATGTGCAAATTATATCAAATTAATATATATTTTTAAAATTTTATTAATAACATGCATAAAGGCATGAGTGTGCAAAATTTTGAATTAACAAAAATAATCATTATTGTTGACTAAATTCTTACATTCTCTCCATAAAATATTTTGATATTAATAATACTTGTCCATTTTATAGAAAACATTTTAATTTTGTCAAGATTCTTTTTAAATAAAAAATTGAGAATATATAAAAAGAGTTCAGCTTTATATTAAATTGTTTTATTTAGAAAAGAAAGTAGTTATCCGTCCCCAAATATGAATGAAGATTTGATCGCACTTAACTCATACTTTGATCTTTTCTGGTTCAACCCTAAACAAAAACTAACAGAAAAAATTGAAATTTTCCATTTTCGTTACTTTTCAGAATTTTGATTTATGGAAAAAGATGTAGAAACAGGATAAATATTAGTTTGCATTTTACTTATAGTTAAGGAGAAAAAAGTGAGGAAATAATAGGAATCACAAAATAAAAATATTTGAAGTTGAAATATTTGTCTTAACTAATGAGGTTTTATTTTAGGTGTTATTTGATAAAATACAAAATTAAATGTTTACTTTTAGTATTAAATTTTGGTATAATGATGAATTTAATCCTCAATGTTTATATTTCCTATTTTGATCTTAATTGATTAAAGCTAAATTTGATAGCATTCTTTAAAAAATCAAATCGCCTTTTCAACAAATTTTTTGACTAAACCATCAAAATTCTAATGAATTTAAAGTAGGAGTCCATGCACATGTACTCTCAGTATCACACTATTTGTATTATAAGTCAAATTAACAAATAATTTAAAATTATAAACATGAAATAATCATAAACAATATTTATCTGTATTAAAAATTACAAGAATTATACCCGAAGTGCCATGCTAGAAGCCATGTCAACAATGTTAAAAATATTTTTATTTAAATAATAGTAATTCGGGCATTCAACTCTTTCTAAGAGCGTGGGGTCAAATTCAATTAATACTTTTTAAAAGATTAAGGGTCAGATTTAACTAAAAATAAAAGAATAAAAAGCTATAATAACAAAAAACATATAAATATTGATGACTAAATTTCTCATTATACCAATTTTATAAATTCCAAATTTATATTACGAAGTTATTTGATATAGTAATAAAATTAAGCACAGAGTGTACTTATGTGCTTAACAACTGTAAATTAATTTGGTGAGAGAGTTTGAGGGTAACTTAAAACCTTAAAACAATTAGAAGTTTTAAACTCAAATTTTTTAAAAAAATGTTTAAGGTTTAAATTATAATTTTTCAAAAAATTTAAGGTCTAACTAAAATTTTTAAAAATTGAAGAGGTTTAATGAGAATTTTTAAAAATTATGGGAGGAATTTAATTAAAATTATTCAAAGTTTTTGAACCTTAATAAGAATTTCTGAAAAAAATTGTAGTGCTAAATTAATTTTTTTTGAAAATTTTGAGGGACAAAGTAGTAATATTTCAAAATTTTGTTATTAAGAAATATATAAAAAGTTGATTAAATTAAGTAGAGTATATATTATGTAGACAGTAGACCTCTCCTATTTTATTAAGTGAGCAAATACAGAGAAGAGAAGAATATTGAATAAGAAACTGACCTTGTGGGTGAAAAACGCTGTCGTCTTGTCTTTCCCCGTCTCTCTTGGACTTGTAGATGAAAATACACTCATCCTTGGACACTCAGCTATCTCAATGGACTCTAACTCAGGAAATTCAAGCGTTTGAGTTCCCAAATAAAAACTTGTCAAGTTGGAACACCCCTCTATTTTTAAGGAATAGAGCTGCGGAAATGTTAACATGTTTGTCGTTGCTTCCTCCTCCTCCCTAATCACTTCTTCCATTGAACTGCATTCTTTTACTTTTATATGTTTTAGTCGCTTGAGGCTCAGCAACATAGATGGGGTGAAAATGTACTTCAAGCTGCTACAATTGCAAAATTCCATTCTTCTAATGATTTGGAAGTCCCAAATTTCTCCAGGGTTCCCATTCCATATCTCCATCAACTCAGGATATGCGTCTGAGATTTCCAATTCGCCATAGGATCCAACCTAAAAAAATCCAATATCATTCCACCAGTTATATGTACAAGATAGCAAAATAAACACTCTTGCTTACCCAACAAGTTATTTCAATCACAAAAAAGTTGAAACTAAATTAGGAAGTATTATGAATTAACCCTCTACCTTTTCTTTGTACATCTGTCGTATGGTGGTATTAAGGTCACCCCTCCAATGCCCTTTCTTCTCAAAACCCCACTCTTTTACACACTGTAATCGTGGGGTGCTTAAAACTCCCTCAGAAAAGATCTTCAATCTAGGACACACACGCACGGCCAATTCCTCTAAACACGGAAACTCGAAGCTGTAATTCCCTGAACAAAAGCTTGTGAGGCTCTCCAAGTAGACTAGTTGTAAACATTTCAATTTACGGAGAACTAATGGCTGATGGTATGTTGCCCCGTCTCCCTCATTTCCCACTATTTCTGTCATTGCGATGCAGCCTTCTATCTTCAGTGTGGATAACTGTACCAGATTCTGAACTTGTGAGGGTGTGACTAAGTTTGTCATCTTTCCGCACCATGACAGTTCCAAAGTTGTGAGATTTTGAAAAGATAATGAGGAAGGTCCGATATTTATCAAATCATCACAGTACCAAACTGTGAGTGTTTGGAGATTAGAAAGAACATGGCCTAGCTCCGAATCTTTCTTCCATATGTGCTTCAGATTTTTGGAACAAAACAATTCCAGATTTCTAATTAGCGAGAGAGTTCTAGTGTCTCCTTTACAAGGGACTTCATCTTTGAAATTAAAAGAAGAAAGCTTAAGACTTTCCAGATTGAAGAATCTTCGAAGGGAAAGAAATATAGAAGATCCAGCATGGGAGGCAGAGCCATTCGCTTTAAAAACTTTAATCTGGCGAAACAAGTCTGGTGGAAACTGGTCCATATCAACAAAACTTTGCAACTCAAGTTGCTCTAATTTGGGAATCACCTTCTAAAACCAATTAAACATAAACAAGTCAGGCTCAATGTAAAATCCAAACAAAATCATATATCAATTCAAATGAATCTAAATAGAAGAATATTTTTATTTGACAAACAAAAGCCAGATGAAGTGCAAGAATGTTAAGGGATAGAATAATGAAATCAAAACAAATTGTAACTACAACTCTCGTGTAATTACAAAAAATTATAATTACATTCGTGTTCTTCATGTCATATTTGATTGTATAAATTATAATTACACAGTTTAAATTCTAAATAATACTAATTATTATTAAAAAAAACCTTAAACCCTAAAGATATTTTTGTAAATATTTAATTAAAATTACAAATAAAAATAAAGTATTATGCCAAAATTCACCTTTAACATTCGTTTAAATGATCATTTTTAGTCCCTACTTTTTTTAAGCGCTTTAATCATCAACGTATTAATTTTAATTAAATTGGTCAGATTTGGACAAAAATCGTTAATTGACTAACAATAAACAATTATTGTGACATGACACATCCACATACATTTAATTGCTTATGTGACACAATATTAAGTCAATAAATAATTTAAAAAATAAAAATCATTAAAAAGTTATAAAATAAAAAATATATATCTTCTTTAAAACATTAAAAAATATATAAAATAATGCCCCATTTCCCTTTTGGTCATGCAAAATTTAGGGATTTGAAATGCAGATTTATAATGTCAGAATCTATATTATCATCATCATAATCTTACTTTTGCTTGATTTCAAAAATATGTTTCATAATTTATTTTTTAACTTTTTTACATTATTAGATACAAAGGCTGATCGCTCTTCCCTGGCCCCAAAGTTTTTTATATTTAATATTTATTCATTGAAAGTTTAAAAAATTTAAGGGTAAAATACCTAAATCATCACTAAACTTTGCTCCAAAACCTATTTTGGTCACTAAACTTTACATATTGACCTATTCGGTCACTTTGAATTATTTTATTAATATTTTGGTATGACTTGACATATTTTATTATTATTAAATATAAAAATTAATTTAAAATAAAAATAAATTATATTTTATTATTATTATTATTATTATTAAATAAAAAATTAAAATAAAATCCTCAAATCCCCCTAACACTCAAATCATTTTTACCCTCACCGGCCACTAACATCTTCGCCAGCGTTATCCTCACCGACCACCCACCTCTTTGCCGGCGTGCGCTCTCAACGTTGCCACAGCAGCTCCGGTGAGCCAACATCGCCGTCCCTTTTTCTTTTGGTCCGATTACGCTTCTAAAAACCCCCCAAAAAAGCTTCAAAAGTTCACATGAAACCGAAACTAAGATCGCTTGATCCGCCGTCGTTCACCGTCCGATGGCTTCGATTTTGAAATATGTGGTTACCCATGGCCTAAGCTCCATTCCCACCGTTGGGACCGTCTGTTGCAGGCTCCGACCTTGAGAACGACTATGGCCGACAGTAAATGATATTCTTTCTAATTTTTACGCTTTCTCTTTGGTTTCTTTTTCAGTATCGGTAGCTTGTTGGTTCAGTTTAACCAATATGGTGAGAAAAATGGTTGCTGATTAAGATGGGTTTTAAGAGTGTGAGAGATGATGAAGGGTCTCGATGTTTCAATGGTGGTCAATTGAAGCTCGGTTGGGTAGTGTCTAGAGCTAATGGGATCTTGGGGCTTGATTTTTGGTGTTGAAAAATGATATACGTGCGTTGAAAGTTGGCGAAGAACGGATGAGTGGTCGTGATTTTCAATGGTGGAGTTGAAGAATGGTCAAGTGATGATCATGGTGAAAGTTGCCATGAGAAAAAAATGAGAAAGTTGAAAGAGATGAGGGTTGTTTGTATTTTTATTTAATAATAATAAAATATAATTTATTTTTATTTTAAATTATTTTTTATATTTAATAATAATGATATATGCCAAGTCATGCTAAAATAATAATAAAATAATTCAAAGTAACCAAAATAGGTCAAAATGTAAAATTTAGTGAGTAAATTAAATTTTTTAAAAGTTCAGTGACCAAAATAAGTCTTGGAACAAAGTTGAGTGATAATTTAGATATTTTACACAAAATTTAATTGATCTCTACAAAATTTTAATTTCTATTATATTTAAAAAAGTTTAAATATTTTAATTAAGTCTCCTTTTAATTCTTTTTAATTTCTCATTAAATCCGACATACTTAATATACAATTTATCTCTCTATTCAAGTCAACTAGTTTTTTTTGTTAACATAGTGACACATGGCACATTCTAATTGGCCCACGAGAAATATTTTTAATAGAGATTAATGGATGAGTCAAATGAGGTAACAATTTTTAGTTTAAGAGACAAAATGTCACAAAAAAATATTTTAGAGGACAACTCAATACAAAGTGTATAATTTAAGGACCAACAGTGTTGTTAAACCAAAAGGAAAATAGAAATAAACACATAGATGAACCTTTTCAAAAAATATATAAATAAACACAAATGCACTTTTTCAAATGTGACTTAAAAAACTGTCGAGGTGACAGTGGTATGGATCATGAAAAGTAATGTGCTAAGGTGAAGGTTGATAAATCAGCAGTCATATTAAAATACGTACCTCTTCAATTATGGATTCTGGCTGCTGCTCATTTGCGTTGGTTGAAGGCAGTATCTTTAGCAAAGTGGTACAATCTGTGCTCCACAGTGTTTTCAACATTGGCCAGACTGTTGTATGTTGCCCCTCATAGAAACATTTGAGCTTATTCAGGCCTCTAAGCTCAAGGGAAGACACTCGAGGGAATTCAAACCTGACAGGCTGCTGCACCTGCACTCCTTCCCCTACCGAAACAATCTCCTCCACCCCACAATCACTTATTGTAAGATCCTCAAGTTGGGGAAGATCTTTGGCTATTGACACCGGAAATAGATTTTTCAGACTGTCACATTTCGAAACATCTACTTGTTGTAGATTTTGGAAGGTGAGAATTCCTTGGGGATCTTTATTCCAAACATGCTTCAATCTTGGCAGCTCACTAATTCTCAATTCTCTCAGTTGAGAATCTATAGCATGCGTTTCGTTGATGTTTAACCCTCCAAGCTCAAATATCTGTTCCACTGACTTACAGCTGTTAACTTTAAGCTCTTCCAGACAGTGAAATACCCCGAGAGCGGTAGATGAAGAAATAGTCAATAACTCATCACAATTCTCAACCCACATCTTTTTTAATTTGCAAAAGGAACCTGCTGCAAGGTGATTATGAAATATCATCTTCATATCTTCCAATTTGGAGATTGTCATCGTTTCTAAGCTAGGAAGTGCAACCTATACGTTCAGTTCATGACCATTCCAAAGTTAGTTCATATAATGAAGGCAAAAAAAAAATGAGAGATCAGATTAATTATAAGAGCGTAGGTGTAGGACTAATTAAATAAATCACCTTCTCATTGAAGAGAGCTTGCATCCCGGGCTGATTCCCAGTTTGGCCAATGAATTCTTTTAATTTCGGACAACTCTCAATGGTAAGCTCTTTCAACAATGGGAACTGGATGTTGTAATTTCCTGAGCAGAACATGATTAGGTTCTGAAGACCCTCCAAATGCAGGGAGTTTAATTGAGGGAAACAAATCACATCTTTACTTTCTTCTTCTATTTCATCCGTAAATATTATCTCCCTTAAGCACTCGCAATACTTTATCTCAAAGCGTTGGAGCTGCACCAGACTTCTTGCGAGAGAGGGTGATAACAGATGTTCCAAGTCACCACAGCCTCTAATGATCAACTTCGTCAAATTGGAAACCCAAGAATATGTGTCGTTGTAACATATTCTTTTGGCTTTAATGGAGCATAATTCTAGACTTTCCAAGCAATGGAAAACAACCTGCGCACGTATGAACCCAACTTCAAAATCCAGAAACTAGAACATCTCCTAAAAGAAAAACAAAGAAAACAGATTTGATGCAAAACACCAAATCCAAGGTTTAAACTAAGATTGATAAATTCAATAATAAAATATTAATTTTTAGTGTTATAAAAATATACGAACGAAAGCAAAACAGATAAATACTTGTTTACTGAAAAGTGGGAAGTTTTCAGAACTGGTGGAGCTCATTTCGTCTTGCGAACAAAAGCTAATGAGTTGCGGCAGATCTTCAAGTCTTATGGAACGTAGTTCTTTAAACTCAGTTTTCTTCATTGTGATATATTGGACCTGCATACCCTTTCTCACATGAAGTCTCTTTAAATCTTGGAAATCTCCCCCATCATTTAACTCCTCAAGTACATTCTTGATGCCTTCAAGTCCCTCTAGGTATAAATATTCAGCCTTTCTCAACAACATTTTTACCCCGCCACCCAAATTTATGTTCCTATCTAACTTCAACTTCAATATTCTTGAATCCCCATGTTTTGGGGACCACTCCCTCACATGATCATCACCTATGAAAATCCTGAATTTGTCCAATGTCTTAATGGACCAATGCTTCGGAATCATTTGGGCATCATTAATATCAGCGTATAAAGTGGTTAGATGATGCAAATTGTTCAATTCCTCGAGGCTAGCGTTTCTCCTTTCCTTGCCAACTACATCTGCATCTTCCCATTCAGCAAAGCTTTCGTCCATATATAGCTCTTCTAATTTGGACAAACGGGACAAGACATCTGGTGGGATGATTATGAGATTAAAACAACTACTCAAATCTAACAACTTTAACCGACTCAATTGTGCCGTCTCCTTGGGCAGCGCTTTGATACTTGAGTGGGCAAGGTTAAGGATTTCTAACTTTTTCAACTCTCCAATGATGGTTATGTCTTCAACTGCACTTCCTTTTAGACACAACATGCGTAGGTCTGTGAGGTGATTAATTGACTTGGGTAGGGATGCACTTCCAAACAAATCTAAGACTTTGAGGCTTTTGGTTCCCCTGAAGAAATGGGGAGGAATTTCCACTGAACCATCATGTGCCATATGGAACAAGGAAAGACTTGAACACTCCATCTCCTGAGGAAGCTCAGCTATAATCTGAGGAGAATGTAAACTGATGGCATTGCAATTCTTCATTTTCTCCTTACCAGACCACTCTTTTGGCACATCACTATCTCTTAAAACAAGCATTTGGCGGTCCCTTGATGCAATATTTAAAGCAGTATCCCGAACAATATCATGGATACCAAACATTTTATCGTTATAACCATCCAACAACAAACATGAGGATTTGAGGCCGGCCACAACTGTCAATACTTTAAGCCTAGATTCTCCAATAGTGTAGACACCACCAAATAAATCCAGACCCATAGTGTATCTCACCAAGTCCTCAATCAAACCATTGTGGCCTATTAGACAGCAAAGCATGAAAGTCTGCTTAACTTCCTCACTTTTTAAATAACTATAACTCCCCTCTATAGCTGAATATACCGCAGCTATGCCCGTGGAGTCGCTTGACGAAGGTCTATGTAGTTCACGTAAAGCATTCTTCCATTCATAGGAATTTTTGCATCTCAAAGTCCTTGCAACCGTCGCAATGGCTATAGGCAATCCACCACATTTTTTGGCTATCTCCGTGGCTGTAGGCTGCAACTCAGAACTTTCAACACAGTGGCCAGCCATCTTTTTGAACAAGTGCCAGGCTTCTTCTTCTTTTAAAACACCAACTGCAAAATTTCTCTGAGTATCCATCCCATTTGATAAGACATTGAGCTCTCTAGAAGTTAGCAGTAACTTGCATCTGATGTGCTCGTGTCTAGAAGGAATACCAACTTCTTCAATATCTAATTTTGCCCAAATATCATCCAAAACAACCAGAATATTCTTCTCCTTCTTCAATCTTTCTTTCAGTCGATGTGCCTTTCCGGCCGTACTCTGTTCGTTAAAACTCAAACCCAAGGAATCTGCAATTTCGTTCTGAATCTTCTCAACACCAGGGGTCTGAGTAACGGTTGCTATGACAACCGAATCAAATAACTTGTCCTCCTTGACCTGTCTAGAGACTTCTCTGACAAGTGTTGTTTTACCAATCCCGCCCATACCATGCACCCCAATAATGCTGACACTATCATCTTGTAAGGCCTCCATTATTTCCTTCAAAACCGACGTCCTTGACTCGAATTCTTCAAAACCTTTAATTGGTGCAGCCTTGATATCCTGAAGGGCTGACCGATGGGAAACCCTGTCAAATTTACCCTGTTCTAGTAGCACAGCAACAGCCTTGGTTTCCTCTGCAGCTTTCCGGCTATGCTTGTAACGAGTCCAGGGATTGGGACACAAGCCAATCAAACACTTTCTCTTTGCTTTCTCTTCATCTTGCATTACTTTCTCTACTTTTTCATGGATCTTGTGGGATTTAGACAGCCATGTGTCAACTCCACCTTCGATCTCTTCCACGTTTCGTTTAGCCGCGTCAACGCGATGCTGCAGGCTTTCACTTGCACCTTTCAGCGTCTCAGCTCGGTCCTTGAGGGTCTGAACATTTTGGCCATGATTGTAAAGGTATTTGATAGGAGAGATCGTATACTCCACAGCTATAGTGACAAAAGGACCAACGATGGCAGTAACAAAGTCCATCGACAGCAAAAAGAAGTAAACTGAACAACAAGAAAAACAAAACCAGAAGAAGTGAAGAAAATATTAGAATGAAACGAGGAAAAGGAAGAATCTATATAGCTAATGTTCTGACAAACCAACCAAAAGAAAGCAAAGTAGGTTGCAAGTAAATTTACCTTGTAAGAAGATGAGGAAATTTCCCTTAGCAGTGTGTGATGAGAAGTAGGAGGGAAAGGATTGGGCAACTAATTCTCCAATCTACTTACAGGAAACAAGCCAACCAATAAGTTTCTTTTCCTCGTCTTGAACAAATGAAGCCCTAGAAAGTGAAACCTAAGAGTTTAGGCCGAAAGAGAAAGGATCTAAAGGAATATGAGCTTGGCCCAATTTATTTATATAGCCCAGGTCCAGCAAAACAGTTTTTAATTAACTGATCTATTAGAACTCTGGATTTTAACAATTTTTGATAATCAAGCCTAACTGCCTAACTAAATTACAGTTCAAAAATCTCTCAACCTACATTTTTCATCTTTGAACGTTCGACGTCTCTTCTGCTTCCTCCTCTTTCTACCATTAGACAGATTGGACAGAGTGAACACTTATTTTATGACGAAAATTCTAAAAATATGCCTTCCCTCATTGCTGAATCCTTCAGGCTGCACTATTTGGCAAACGGGAGCATCATTTATGACAAGCTTCTCGAGATTTCGTAATGAGTCAATGAAGGCATAGGGAAGAACAGTTGATGTGTGAGGAAAGCATTGGAGGTTAAGAGCTTTAAGTTCTCTGAAGCACTCCGATGGGAGTTGTCCATCACATATCCCCTTCATCATATCATTCTGCTTCACTGTTAATTCTTCTAAAACAGGGAAAGTATCCTGGAATGGTTACCACCAAAGGCATTAACTGTTTATGCAAAGTGTAAATCATCACTGCTGTAATCTCGTTTCAGTTGGATACAATCTCAACTACATACTATGTTATATCATCATCAAATATAAAGTGAGTTGTTGGCAATTCAGTTTGAGATCATACCTCATCGACATAAAATAAGGCTTGTTGATTTGAGATATCAACTTGATTCCCAGTCGGCGTTTCCTCGAAGCAAGGGCATTGTGGAGCAAATATCTCTACTTTGGGGCATTCAATCACATCCACTCGTTTCAGTGATGGCCACTCGGTGCTATGCATTGTAGAGTAGAATCGTCTCACCCTGGGAAACTTATCTGAAACAAGGCATGTTAGTTTGGGAAATGCAAACTTAGTCGTCGCTGTTTCTGCCGCCGTAGATTGAGGAGCTGTAACTGCATGTGATTCATTGTCAACTACTCCTAGTGGCCTGATTATTTCTTCAAAGGAATCACAGTTCTTAAGGAGCAACTCGGCTAGTTGCTCAAGTCTTCCCACCATGTTAAATGGAAAAATGTTTAAGAGTTGTTGGCAGCCTTCAACCCGTATTTTCTTTAGTTTGCAAAACGAGTTGACAGTGAGTTGGTCTTGCCATATCTGTGTACAGTTCCTCATACCAGTGATTGCCAACTCCTCCAAACTAGGGAAAACCACCAAATAGATTCAAACATTTGAAAGAAAAAAAGGAAAAACAAGGAATAAGATGTATGAAAGGAACAGATGAAAGAGAAGGTACAAGAAACTAAAAGGAGAAATCACCTTTTCATTGAAGAGAGCCGAGTTATGAACCTCCAAGTTACTTGCTTGTATATGTTGGCCAATTTGAGTTTCAAAGCAGAACGTTGTGAGTTTGGGAACGTCTTCCAGCTCCAGCCATAATATGGATGCTTAGCAGATTCATGTATTTGAAGATCTATGTTATGTAAATTGGATTCGGAGAGGCATAATAGTATTTGGGTTTAATGTGAAAAAATATATGAATTCGTATTCGAATTCAAATATTACAGAAGTTGTAGATATCTGATATGTTGTCATCTCTAGTAAAACATGTAGCAATTCCTTTTCTACTGTTGTTAACATGTAGTAAAACATTTTGGTGTGAAAATAGGTTCAAAGAGATACCGGAGCTTGAGAGTGTGTGTTGGTTTGAAATCCGTGGGAAGATTAGCATCTCCATGCTTTCACCATTGACGCATTACAAGGCTTACCTTGTTTACAAACTACATGAAGATTACGGATTTGAATATAAACCTGTACAGTTTAGTGTTGGATGTGTTGGCAGTGAAGGTAGTAAGAGAGTTGCTTATTTGGCCCCAGGAAGTGGACGGAGAATTGAGCAATGGCAGGTTGAAGAATACAAGCAGCGTACACCGATTAATGAGGATGAGGATCGGCTAGACGAGTGGTTAGAGGCGGAGATGGGGGAGTTCTTCAACGAGGGATGCACTGATGATGGGGATTTGGAGATGAGTGCTTTGGAGGTCGAGGGCGGTCACTGGAAGGGTGGACTCCACTCATCATCCACGGGATTGAGATCAGGGCCGTGACGCCTAATCTATCAGCCTCGAACTTGGACCGGGGTTCCCCGAGCGGTAATCTTGCCTAGATTGGTCTTAAAAACTCTTTACATTTGAGCTTCAGATTTGGACTAGTGAGTGTTTAGTCATTAGTGTATGTTCATTTCTTTTAAATGTTAATATATATATTTGGAGGGGTAGAAAGCCAAAGCCATACTCCTGATCTCAGATAACTGTACTAGCGATTTGGCACCCCAGATTAGCTATTTTTAACTTTTAACGAGTCAAGGCCAAATCGAGTAAATATTGAGAGATAAATATTATTTCTTTTTCCTTTTTATATTTACCACTAACAATAAAATTAGCAATACATTTTTTTAAATATGTTTGTGTGATTACAGGTTAGTATGTGTTCATTTTTTTAGTCTTTTAATAAAGTTCACACATCATGAATACATAGTGCTCGAACTCAGGTCACCTGGATGAAATAGTAACAATAAAACTAGCAGTACATTTAACAAACAATTTAAAACTAACAAATGCATTGCGGATAAGGGTGAATAGAACTCGATTGAAAAAAATTAAATTTTCGTCTCAACATGAAAAACTTGACTCGTAAGTTTATAAATTTGACTTCGAAAAAATTCCAATAAAATTTGAGTTATAAAATGAAAATTTAAACAACTCGAATAAATTAATTTTTTTAGTAATAAGTTAATCGGTTTTTTAGTTTGAGTTGCTTTCCTCAATTCTATATATATATATAGTTAGTTAGTTAGTTAGTTAGTTATGGAAACTTGTTTAAAATAGAATAATTTAGTATCGTAATAGTATAAATGTTTATAATTAAACTTGAATAGGAACCGAAACAATTTGAATTAAATTTCATAAATTCGACTTGAAATTTCAAATAAAATTTAAATTATAAAATAAAATCCGTAAATTCAAGTAACTCAAAAAATATTATTCAACTGGATCAAATGCTCACCTCTAATTACATATTCACCGGTAGAGTAACACTTTCCTCCAATTTTTCTTAGCCGGGCATCGAACAAAACTTCAAATCCCATCACAAATATTAACTTCACTTAACAACTCGTACATCTCTTTCATCTGGCCTCCATTTAACCTGTCTGCTGCTACCATGGGCTTAATTACAACTTACAACAAAACTTTCTAAGGCCTTATATATGCCTCCGTTTTAAAAGCTATCCCCTGTTTTTTTTAGAAGTAACTGGTTTTGTATTAATAAAAGGATGAGTTACAAACTTAAACAAGATAGACATAAAAACCCAACACTACATCAAAACTTAAAACCAGAACTACCAATCTAGATGAAATCGGTGTGCATCCAAAAATGCAGATAACAGATTAACCGACAAAGATACATATAAAACAACAGCTGAAATCTATGGGATATTAAATCCATCGACAAGCCTCGTCAAAGGTTCTGTCTAGGGCATAGGAGTATGAAGTCTTTCCCTATCAGCTGCAACCATAACAGCTTGTGGAGCTTTCTCGATCCAATGTCGGGGGCAGTGGAAGTTTCTACCTTCACGTGCTAAGATATGAGCCACATTATTGGCTTCACGCTTGACATGATTGTATGAGACTGAAGAGAAACCCTTTGAAACTTCTTTGATATAAAAAATTATTTCTTTCTTTTTTATATCTACCACGCCAACAATACTAACAATAAAATTAATAATATTTTTTTTTGAATAAACTGGTGTGATTACAAGTTAGTATGTGTTCGATTTTCTTAGTCCTTTAATAAGTCACACACACCATGCACATATAGTACTCGAACTCGAGTCATCTGGATGAAATAGTAACAATAAAACTAGCAGTACATTTAACAAATAATTTAAAACAAACAAATGCATTACGGATAAGGATGAGTAAAACCCGACTCGAAAAAATTTAAATTTTCGTCTCAACATGAAAAAACTTGACTCGTAAGTTTATAAATTTGACTTGGTTCGAAAAAATTCCAAATAAAATTTGAGTTATAAAATGAAAATTTAAATAACTCGAATAAACTAAAAAATTTAGTAATTAGTTGATCGGTTTTTTAGTTTGAGTTGCTTTCCTCAATATATAGTTAGTTAGTTAGTTAGTTAGTTAGTTAGTTATGGAAACTTGTTTAAAATAGAATAATTTAGTATCAATGTTTATAATTAAACTTGAACAGGAACTGAAGCAATTTGAATCGAAACAATTTGAATTGAATTTCATAAACTTGACTTGAAATTTCAAATAAAATTTAAATTATAAAATAAAATTCGTAAATTCAAATAACTCAAAAAAATATTGTTCGACTGGATCAAATGTTCAGCTCTAATTACATATTCGACCGGTAGAGTAACACTTTCCTCCAATTTTTCTTAGCCGGACATCAGACAAAACTTCAGATCCCATCACAAATATTAACTTCACTTAACAACTCGTACATCTCCTTCATCTGGCCTCCATTTAACCTGCCTGCTGCTACCACGGGCTTAATTACAACTTACAACAAAACTTCCTAAGGCCTTATATCCGCCTTTGTTTTAAAAGTTATCCCCTGTTTTTTTAATAATCTTAAAATGATTATAAAATAGTATTTGTTCACATTTTTCTTAATCTTTGATGTTCTATACACCTTACAGACAAAACAGATTAAATCTAATTCTCCTAAAATAAATATCATACTTTTTTTTTTACTGGGACCACTCATTGGGTTAAAAAGCTATCCCATGTTCTAAGCTAGAATCCAAGAAATTGAATTCATGGTCTTTTATCAATGTCACTCTTTTTAGTAATTTCATATTAAAATAAATAATAAATCTATCCACAAGCATATTTCAGTTAAAAAAATATTAAAATATTAAGGGTAAGTTTAATATTGTCTTTAAAAACTATGGCGGAAAAATAGTTTTGAGCAGTGATTTTGAAAAATAATTTTAGATTATTTAGTTTAAAATATGAATACTTTGTATTGAAGTCAAAAAGTACTTTTACAACGCCTATTTTAAACATTATTTTGAAAATATAAAAGAACATGATATAAAAGCTAAAAGTTTTAACTTTTGAAAAAAAAACATTTTCAAATTATACTTAAAAACACTTTTGACCCAAAAAATACGTTTCGAAAGCATTTAATTATGGGATAATTTTTGTATATTTGTTAGGTCATCTACCTAGTCGACATGCAGATGTAGATGATAGTGGGAGCCAGTAGAATCCTTGGCCCCTCAAAAATTTAAAATTGTATTGTTTAGTCCTTCATATATTGAAATTTTTTAATTTGACCCCTTCGAAAGTTTAAAATATTCTTATTATGTTTTAATTTTTTTTGAATATTTTTAATGAAGTACTCTCCTGAAAATGCTTAAAAGTTCTCTTAAAGTTTTTTTTTTTTAAAAAAATATTAGTTAGACCCTAAATTTTTTAAACAAAATTAAATTAAACCATTTAAAATCTTTAAATTTTTTAATTTAAATGTCCATATATTTTTAATGAAGTACTCTCCTTAAAATGCTTAATTAAAAATTTTAAATAAGATAAATTAAAAAGTAGGTCATGTGTCATGCATTCATTGAATATTTTTTTTTCAAAGGATGACCCTAAAGTATAACCAAACATCTACTTTGACAAGAAAAAAACACTTTAGACACAAAAAAACATATACGTTGAACATTTATTTTGTAATAAAGCCTATAAAATATTATTAATTTGTATAATTTATTACATAAAAATTTATTTTACGCACATCTTGACACCTTATATAAATTTGTTTTTGTTCATTATGTTCTTTGAAGCGTTGTATTTTAAATTTTTCAATATTTTTTGTGTCATGTTTAAATTCATTCCACATTAGGGTGTGCGGGATGTAACACCTCCGATTGTTGACGTTTCTGGGGGCGATGGGAATGCTTCTTCCGACGTCCAAATGGCTGTTGACGGGGAGTTGTCTAACGCGACTAGCAGTCCTTGTTCGTATGCTAATGTCCTCATGGGATCCAATGGGCGAAAGGAACCGCCTCCGACTGCCACTCCTGAAGTCGACATAGTTGTTCGCGATGAGGATGTGACAGTCTCTGAGAGTGGCCCTTATCCGACTATCAAATTTTCTGAGCGTGTTCATGCACTGGTCGATCGCAGCATGGAGAAAGCTTTGATCGTACGTCTTATGGGTCGTTCTATTAGCTATCGCGTTCTTTGGAACCGTATTCAGTCATTATGGCAATTGGTGGGTCGTTTTCAGTTGATTGATCTGGATAATGACTACTTCCTGATTAAATTGGAGAATGAGGAAGACTATATCCGAGCTTTAACCGCTGGACCATGGACTATTTTTAGGAGTTATCTTACGGTACAACCATGGAACAGGGAGTTCTCTACCGCTAAGTCTTATCCGTCACACGTTGTCGTCTGGGTTCGTTTGCCGGGATTGCCGTTTCGTTATTATTCGAAGAATCTTTTTCATCGTATCGCCGAGGTTATTAGGAAGGTTATCAAGATAGATAATAATACCGTTGATAGGGAACGTGGCAAGTTTGCTCGGCTTGCTATCTTGGTGGACCTTTCGAAGCTGTTGCTCTCATGTATTGGCATTGACAATTTTGTTCAAAAAATTGAGTATGAAGGTTTGCAACTTATCTGTTTCCACTGTGGGGTGTATGGACACACGATGGACTCTTGTGCTTATAAGGTGGTGGAGGAAACGAAAGAACAAACTGAGGGAACGAAGGCGTCTCCTCCAAGTGTGGAGCGCACTGACCTATATGGCCCTTGGATGATGGTAGAGGGTAGACGACGTCGCCCGCGGAAATCTGGTGACAATAAAACGTTAGCTCAGGGAGGGGGTAATACTTCTGCACCTTCACGGTTTCATATCCTTCGGGAGCTTGAGACTTCAGAAGCCAAAGAAGACGAGGCAGCGTCTGGTAATGCTAATGCCCCTATTAATGTTGACGTGATCAAAGGGAAGGGTGTGGTAGTCGAAGCTGCCGTTTGCGAAAGGTTGCCGTCCCAACAGCAGGTCATGGATCAGGGTCCTAGTCATGCTTCTTCAGACGGTTTGATCGTGGGTTCTGGCGGTGCTAAGGGAGGATCGCTAGCTCCGGTGAGTAAGGAAGCAGCGTCGTGGAGTGTTGCTCTCACGATTCCAGGGGTTGTGCCCACCGTGGTCGAAGTCAATGATGGTAAGGCGAGTACTGGCCATAGTGCGGTCTCTATTCTTAATGATGGCCGTAAGGTTCATGCATCACAGAAGAATCCTAAAGTTAAGGTGCAGGGTGTTCAAAAGAGTAGCAAAGGTTTAACTAAACCGCAGGCGCGAGGAAGGAAGAAGACGGATAGGCTATCGACTATGCCATTGCTCTCTGACTGGGTTCACTCGGCGACGTCGCGCTTGGATGCTCTTGCATCGACGGGGAATTCTACCGCCCCCACGTTGGTTGCTGATTTGGCGGATGGTCACCGGGTTTCACAGGACCTACAAAGTGGCCATGCGAATAGTGCGGCTCTTACACTTGAGGCTGTTGGCGATGGAAAAGTAGCCAACCATGTTCCTGATAATCCTATGTTGGTTGATTAAGGTGTTGTCTTTCCATCTCTTTGTTTATAATGATTAATATATTGATTTGGAATATTCAAGGAGCTGCAAGCTCCTCATTTCGTGACCATCTTCGCAGGATTCGGGCTTCTTCCAAGCCGTCGATTGTTGCTTTGTTGGAAACTAGAATTAGTGGTCAACGTGCCGATAGCATTGTTAGTCGGTTGGGGTTTCAGTTCTCGTTCCGTGTGGAGGCTCAGGGGTTTAGTGGGGGTATCTGGTTACTTTGGAGTGGTGATGTGAAGGTGCAGGTTCTTGCTATTTCCAATCAGTTTGTCCACGTCAAGCTTCAGGGATCCATGTTTTTGAGTCCTGTGTTTTTGACTGTTGTTTATGCCAGCCCGCACATTCGGTATAGGCGCTTCTTGTGGGATCGCCTTGACTCTATTAATCCTGGTAATGATCACCCGTGGCTTCTAGGGGGTGATTTTAATGCAATTTTACACTTAGATGATCGTCGTGGTGGACAGGCGCGTCGACATTGTGTTAGTAAGGATTTTCAACACTTTGTCTTTACTAATGCCCTTCAGGAGATTGATTTTAAAGGCCCGCGCTTTACTTGGGTTCGTGGTGACTTATATGAACGTCTTGATCGCTGTCTGGTTAATCTGGCTTGGCTTGATTCTTTTCTGAACTCTCTGGTTAGGCATCTTGACAGGATTGGTTCGGACCATCGCCCTCTCCTCCTGTGTACGGAACAGATTGTGCCTACTTTGGGTGATAGGCCTTTCCGGTTCTTATCGGCCTGGCAAGATTCTGATGAGTTTACTCCTTTGCTGAAAGAATCTTGGAGTGCTAGTTTGTCGTTGAATGAGAACATTGAAAAGCTTAAAGGGAATTTATCCCAATGGCACTCCCGATGGTTTGGCGACTTGGGGAAACGGAAGAAGCGCATCATCGCGCGGTTGCGCGGTATTGATAGAGCTCTGGGCGTTAGACACTCGGCATCCCTTTACGAGCTTGAGAAATCTCTGAAAGCTGAATTAGATGATATTCTGGCTGTCGAGGAGAGTATGTGGCGTCAGAAAGCGAGATGTGACTGGGTAAGTGATGGTGACCGTAATACCAAATATTATCATGCAATTGCGAACGGAAGACGAAAGCGTAACTCTATTCTGTGCCTTAAAGATAATAGTGGCGCCTGGGTTTCGAATCCGGAGACGTTAAGGCATTTAGCGGTGGATTTCTTTACTAAATTGTTCACGTCGGATGGGTCTAATGGATATTCTTTTAACTGACGTAACTGTTTTCATAGCCTTGGTCAGCAGGATAAAGTGGCGCTGGACATGGCTGTCTCTCGTGAGGAAATCCGCAGTGCTCTGTTTCAGATGCATCCATCTAAAGCTCCTGGTGTAGATGGGTTTCACGCTTCTTTCTACCAACGGTATTGGGATGTCGTGGGTGATGTTATCTGTCATACTATTCAGCATATCTTTTCGACTGGTGTGGTTGATCCGGATCTGAATAGAACTCTTCTTGTTCTCATTCCGAAGGTCGATAGTCCTGAGTTGATTACACATTTCAGACCGATTGGCTTATGTACTGTGGTTT
This sequence comes from Hibiscus trionum, assembly GCA_030270665.1. Lineage (NCBI taxonomy): Eukaryota > Viridiplantae > Streptophyta > Magnoliopsida > Malvales > Malvaceae > Hibiscus > Hibiscus trionum. The sequence continues at coordinate 8,936,124 of BSYR01000016.1, forward strand.
ATAAGATTCTTAGCAAAGTAGTGGTTAACAGATTAAAGCCTTTCCTTCCTGGTTGGATTTCGGAGAACCAGACTAGCTTTGTACCTGGGCGTTCTATTACGGATAATGTGCTTATTGCCCAGGAAGTTATTCATTCCATGCGCGGCAAAAAGGGGAAGAATGGTTGGTTTGCTGTTAAAGTTGATCTTGAAAAGGCATATGACCGTCTGGAGTGGTCGTTTATTGATGATACTCTTGCGGAGATTGGTCTTCCTTCTCACTTGCGTTCCCTTATCATGAGTTGCGTTACTACTGTATCTACGCAGATTCTTTGGAATGGTAGCCCGACGGCGAGTTTTCAGCCTTCTAGGGGAATACGGCAGGGCGATCCTTTGTCACCCTATCTGTTCGTTCTGTGTATGGAGCGGCTAGCTCATTCCATTCAGCGTGAGGTGGATTTGGGGAGTTGGAAGGCATTCCCATTTAAGCATACAGGTCCGTCTGTCTCCCATCTCTTCTTTGCAGACGATTTAGTTTTGTTTGCAGAGGCTTCTTTGGATCAATTTGATGTCGTTAGTCGGGTTCTCAGGGATTTCTGTGATTGCTCGGGGCATAAAGTTAGTATCTCGAAAACCAATATTTATTTCTCGCCGAATATTCACGCTGCGCTTCAGGAGGATATCAGCGGTGCTTTTGGTTTCAGATGTGTCTCTGATCTTGGTAGATATTTGGGGGTGCCGCTTATACATGGTCGTATAACTAAAGACACATATAGTTATTTGATTCAGAGGGTAGCTGATAGGTTGACCGGGTGGCATGCATGTTTACTTTCTTTTGCTGGTCATATTGTTTTGGCCAAATCTGTGCTTGCGGCTATTCCTATGTATGTTATGCAGTCGACTTGTTTACCCAGCCAGGTTTGTAATGAAATTGAACGCCTGATCAGAAACTTTGTCTGGGGTCATACTGGAGATGCTAGAGGGACTCATGTTGTTAATTAGGATATGGCTTGTTCTCCTTTATCTGCAGGCAGGCTGGGGCTTAAACGCTTGGAATGCCAAAATGAGGCGTTCTTGTTGAAATTGGGGTTTACGTTGATATCGGAACCTCATCGTCTTTGGGTTCGTATCATGCGCTGTAAGTATGGCATTCGTGATATGGTTCCGGATACGTTACCAAGAAAGAAGGGCTCGTGGCTTTGGATGGGTATCTGTTTTATATGGTCTGACCTTTGTCGCCATGTTGTTTGGAATGTGGGTGATGGTCAACGTATCGGTTTTTGGAGAGATGCTTGGGTTGATACCTTCGGACCCCTTAGCCGCTATGTGGAGCCGGGGAATGCTGTGGCCACCAGTGACATATCTGTTAGGGGGATGGTGACGAGTAATGGTGAATGGAAGTGGAATGAGCTGCTCGATGTTCTTCCTTCGGATGTTCTTCATGGAATAGCGGCTGTCAAGCCACCGATGCAGACGGAGTTACCTGATTGTCCAGGCTGGGCGCTTGAGAATTCCATGAAGTTTACAGTGCGTTCTGCTTATGCGGTGCGCGCTTCTCCGAGAAATAGTATTACGGACCCGATTTGGACGGTTGTTGCTACGTATCGCGGACTGCCGAGAGTGAGAACTTTCCTATGGCAAGTATGTCATGGCCGTGTTATGACGAATACGGAACGCGTTCGTAGACATATTGCTCATGATGCTAGCTGTATACTATGTGGGGTTGTAGTTGAGGATCTTTCTCATGTTCTTCGTGAATGTTTACTGATCAAGAATACTTGGCTGCAAATTATCAGACCTGATAGGATTTCAGATTTCTTTTCTTCTCCTATTAAGCCTTGGATACGTGACAATCTGTGTGATGCGAAGCGATATGCTCGGTGTCCGGGGGATTGGGATTTGTTGTTCGAGTCACTGCTTTGGTTGGCTTGGAAGCGGCGGTGTGCGACTGTTTTTGGTACTGAATCCAGCGCCCAGGAAACTTTGCTGCAGCATGCTCGTAGGATGTGCGAGGAGTTGCTGTTGGCGAATAATCAGCGAGATCGGCGTATGGCTGCAGCAATGTTACCGCGAGCTGCTGTGCCGTGGAGTAAGCCACCGCGAGGCTGGATTAAACTCAACGTTGATGGAGCTAGGAATACTTCCTCCGGTCGTGCCTCATGTGGTGGCTTAGGGCGAAATGCCGATGGAACTTGGTGCTTTGGCTTTTCGAAGAGAATTGGTATATGTTATGCGTTTGATGCTGAGTTATGGGCTGTTTACGAGGGACTCGCGACATCGTGGTCGCTTGGGTACACAAAAATTATAATTGAGACGGATAGTAGAGAGGTGTTTGATGGTTTGATGACTCGCGAACCTTGGCGTTTTGCGTCTAGTCTCCGTGCTCATCTTTCGGAGATGTTTTCGAGATCTTGGGACCTTCGTTTCTCTTGGGTGCGACGTGAGACAAATGGGATTGCGGATTGTCTCGCGAAGTTGGCAATGGACCTTGAATTTGACTACCATAGATTTTTGGAACCTCCCCTGTCTGTCTGTGAGATGCTGCGCAAGGAGGCCTTGCCGCATGGCAATTTGGAGGGTATTGGCTGATCCATTTATGGTTTGAAGATGGCATGTGCTGGTGTTTTACTGCTTTTTCCAGTGCATGAATGAGGCTTTGAAGGCTTGTGTGCCTATGGTTTGTTTGCTGGGCAGTGATGGCGTGAGGCGTTTGCACGTTGCTTGTGGTTGATGCGACCTTGCTGTAGCAGTGGTGTCTTTGCTGTAGCAGTAATGTTTGCTGTAGTAGTGGTGTTTTATTTGTTGTTGGGTTGTATCCCAGATAGTTGTGTCGTTCCATGCTTCGGACCGATCGTCTTGTTTCTTTGGTTTCTTCTCGCCCTACTTCACGTACTCTTTTTCCTCCGTTAGGCTTAGGGAGGTTTTTTAATGAGGTGTGTTGTAGGTGCGGTTCCCACTCAATTCAAAAAAAAATATATGGGTAAATTACACCATCAAAATATGAACTATCGAACTCGTTAATTAAACTACCAAATTTATTAAATTGACCTATTTTGACCACCGCCATTAAAAAACTAACAAATAGAAGGATGATGTGGAAGTTAACGAAAATTTGTAAAATTACACATTTAGTCTCTTTTATTTATTTATTAAATCAATTTAATTTTAATTTTATTTTAATTAAATAAAATTAATCAACCAATCAAATAATAACACGTGTCATCACCTAATTGCATCAATTTATTCAAATTTTAATTTATTTTATTTAATACATATTTCTCTCCAAAGTACACATGTCACTACTTAGTTAAAAAAACTTAAAATGAATAAAAAATGCTATTAATGTGGTTTGAACGTAGGAAAATGTGGGTAAAATCCTACGCCTTTATCATCGGCTTAAGCCAGTCAATCTATCCAAAGAGCCTCGTCAAACAAAGTACGCCCAAAGACTTATTTCCTTTAAGCGGAGACCCTTTTTCTGTGAGGGGTCGTAGGCCAGTCTTTCAGTAATTTCCGAGGGCAATAAAAAAAGTTCTTTATAGGTTCACGAACACGACCCGGCAATCGATTTCCTACAACCCCATGGAATCTCATTCATTCAAATTGTATAGAAAGAAATCGGATGAGACTTTCATTCTTACTATTCGTATTATCGTAGTAGAAGTAAGAAAGCAGATTTACTAATCAGTTTATTCGCCATGTTAGTAGAAGGGGATGGTCGATGGAAAGAAAAAGAAAGAGCTTTGAATGCAAGCTTCACTCCATCTTTGAGAGTATGGAACTAAGAAGTGGCGGTTAGCGCACCTGCTTCAATTTTTTTGACATCTGTCAGCTTTCTTCCTCGAGTGCTTGAGTAGAGGCTTATGGAAAGGCCTAACTGCTCTTTTAGTGAACTTGTTGTGTCCATCTGCTTCACTTCAAAAGAATGACGTAGATATATATACGAGAAAGAAAGGGCCATGGCAAAGGGTATCGTATATAAGAAAAAAGCTTGACTGACGGAGTGACCTTTCTCGTTTTCTGGTTAGGCAGCAGAGAAACCTCAGCGATCTGCCTCATTGCAGGAGGAAAGGAAGGAAGCCTAAGATAATGGTATGATTTCATACCATGCTTGGGGCGCGTCCGACTGTCTTAGTGCTTTTGAAGTATCCATTGAAATATCTCTGTTAGTACCCGGTTTCCACAAAGCATTGCCCTTCGTAGCTGCATTAGGAGACATTACATTAGATAGACTCCGGTGATACACTAAGAGAGTCGACTAGGTAGTACACAATGAGGATTCCCCGCCTGACATCTAGGAAAGCTCCTTTCTGCTGTGCTTGCCACTACTGACTAATAGGGTTTTCGAGTAGAATAAGTAGGTTTTTTTCGATTGAAGCTCTCCTCGAACCGAACCATTTCTGATGATTGAGCCTTTCCTGAGTCAGTGAGAAAGCTCTACTTTAAGCCTTTCTTTAGAGTTCTAGCAAGCCCTTCTTTGACCGGGCATTTCTGCGAGTTAATTATACACCCATTTCTCGGTATTTTCTGCCACATCTCATACCCGTAGTACCGGGTCTTGACCACGTAATCAAAGGCTTTAAAAGGTCTCTGAAGTCAATACAAACCCTAATCCGCCCATTCTTCTTGGTCACTGAGGCAATGTTTTCCAACCAATCGGGATCTTTCTCTTATGAAACCCACATCCTTTAATTTATGTACTTCTTTATCAATCTTCTTTATGAGGAGTGGATGAAAGCGTCGTTTCGCTTGCTTGATGGGCTTAGCATCTGGTTTGATATTAAGCCTGTGGACGGCGATTTCAGGGTCTAGCCCAGGCATCTCAGCCTAACTCCAGGCAAATCCAAGTATTCCTTAAGAAGCTGGACGTATTGTTCAGCTTCCTCTGATGATAGGCTGGCACTTAGGAAGATTGGGCGAGGGTCGCCTTCTGTTCCCAGGTCAACCTGTCGAACTTCATCATCTGTGGGTGGTACTGGTTTCAGGTTCTCTCGAGGTTCTTCAGAGGGGTTATTTTCCCAAGTCATTCTTTCTTGCCATTCTTCTTCTCCTCACTACCACGAATCACGAGTTCGCTCAATCCCATGTAGAGATGAGCGAGCATAGCAGGACCAAGGTAGCTTGCTAACTCTCGCCATCTGCCAATCGAGCCGCAATAATGTAAAAATATCAAAGTCTTTTCAAAGAGTGATTTCAGAACACAATCCGCGAGAGGAAGCACATCATAAAGGCCCAATGCTCCTTTGCAAGACACATCAGGAAAAACTGTTCACAACTAATTGCTCTAGAAACGTTCTTTCCATCCATGCGACATCTCTTGCTTTGCTTGCTAGCTAAGCTAAGAGGGTAGCGCAGGCCAAATACAGAAGCCCTAACGGCAGCGATAACCACCATAAGCGCGAAAGAAAAGCAGCCAAGGCCTTCGAAGAGACACGAATCACATACCTTTCTGACAAACCGGATTAATTAGGAAGGGCTAGATCGACATCTCAGCTAGGGCAGGGCATTCATCCTTCGGATTAGTCTAACTCGGTCAATGCATGGATTAATGTTATCAGTATGAGTTCTTTCCTTCTGAAGTTCCGAATCAGTCCTCCTATGGGTGAATTGGATGGACCAAGGGAAGTAGAACTTGTCGATCCTTTGATCAGCTCTGGGAGCCTATGCTAGGATGTAATAGAAAGACCAATTATACTAGGAGTTCCGATACCAGAGAATCTTAACCTCCCAGTGATAGCAGTTGTAACACCCCCTTCCCGGCCTGGTAGAGAACCGGGTCGGAGAGCGCTACCGAAAAACAATACGGAGATCGGAGACATAAATCTAAAGTTCAAAAATCATTTCGGATTATTTTACTAATCTCTTTTAAGACTTAACACTTAACTTATTAACAACTTACTCAAATTGGGGTCAATTTTAAACTTTTTCAAACTTAGGGACTAAATTGTAATTTTTACAAATTATGGGTCCTTATCTGAAATTCGTGATATTATACTGAAATTAAACTTACTAGTTATTAGCCTGTAAAATCTCATTACTAACAGAGATCATTTATCTATCTGATTAGACGATGTAATATTTAGTGACTATTTTGTAAAATAGTCAAATCTATTTCTTTTTATTATCTTACTAAAATTCTTTACATGTCTAACTGAGCCTAACATCTCATAAAAATCTTAGAATCCTTTAATCAATATTTTAGTACCAATTATGCCCATTTTTATTACTAACTCAATAGTCAATATAATTTTAACACTTTATACAAAACATAGAAAACATATACATTATACTAGTATAATTACTTTAACTACTTTGCCACCCTACTAGGAGTTCATAAGGACAAAACACATTACTATTTAATTGTAGTGACTTGCCAACCTTCCAACTAATCCCGATCTCGATTTGTTACTTTCCTTAACCTGAAATGTTATGCAATGAATACATTAGACTTACATAGTCTAAGTGAGGTAGCCAATGACAATGAATGAACATGTTATGTCATGTAGCATGCTTCCAAAAGTGATCATAATGCAATAACATGGCATACTTCATATTCATAACAAAGCATAATATCATATCATGATCATAACATAGCATAACGTATAAAACACATAATATATTGGTACCATTGGATACGCGGATTCCCTGTACACCATATCATGTATCATAATTGAGCCTTAGCCCTGAGCCGTAGCTCCATATATATTCATAACAAAACATAATATCATATCATGATCATAACATAGCATAACGTATCAAACACATAATATATTGGTACCATTGGATACGCGGATTCCCTGTACACCATATCATGAATCAGTAATGAGCCGTAGCCCTGAGCCGTAGCTCCATATATCCCTTACACTTCCATCCTTTTATCTCCCACATATAGGCCGTAGCCCTGGACCGTAGTCCTCCCTTACATGTTGAGCTCGAATAACCCTATGGCATGCCAATTGTATCCAACGTCCATAAATACACACAAATTCACATAGTCCATGATTTTCATATCATATCATATGAAATAACAAGATGAGCCGTAGCTCCATGTCATGTAGCATTTCATAGTCATATTCGAACATATCAAAGTAATGCAAGGCACTTACCAAATTTGCCATTCAAACATAGTTGCTCTACATGAGCCCTTAACAAATGCAAACATAATCATAAATAATGCAACGGGAAGGCACCGAACCTATCCCTTGACGCAACTACACTCACATATCAGAACAAAGAAACAAAGATCGGAATGACACCGCGTCACCCGAGACAAATGCATCCACACTCACCTCAATCCAAGCTTAGAGACATTTTCCTTATTCTCCAACTTTGTGGTTTCCTTCATTTCTACTCTTTTCTAACCAAACATTAAAGAAATATATCATTTAGTACATTAGGCAGCTTGCATTGTCCTCAAAGAAATATTTATATAAAATGTTCTATAACTTAAAATCTGATTTCGTTTGTTTTAAACGAAACTAGACTTAATAACCTTTTAAACCATATAAATTATAACTTTTAATTCTTCTTATACAATTTATAATGAATTTCTAAAGTCGCTGTTGATGCAGATTTAGGGGCAAACTGTTACCCTGTTTTCATGACATTTACTTACTCAAAAATTCATATCTTTTTACTCACAACTCCAAATAAGGAGTTCTTTACCATTCTGGAAAGCTTATAAACACACCTTTACAATCATGTATGGAACATAATTTTATAATTTCTCTATCAATACAGTTTATTACTTGAACATAAGGCATTTTTAGAAATCTAATCTGTCTATGCTTAATTTGTGACTTTAGTGTATTTATAATCTATGTTTCACTACACTATTAATCTTGAGCTTTTAACCACGTTTACACTAATCTTATAACATTATTTTTATAATCCAGCAACCTCAAAAATAGGACATGTAAGTCCTCAATTTATCAATTTCCACAAAACAGCCCCCTTTAATTCTTTAATAATCCTATATGTGATCTAAATGGATTTAACCTATCAATTGAGACTTAATTCAAGCTTTGCCATTTAATTTCATTCATTTCATGACTCCCCTGTTTCAAGTATAAATTTCCAGAATTTTATTGGCATTATTTAAGCCCCTATAATTTTCGAATTTTACAATTTAGTATAGCAGATTCTAGATTTATTCAGTTTTAGTCCAGTAACTTCTAACAACAATTCCGAGATCTATACTTAACATTTTTGAGCAAATCATACCTCTATTTCATGTAAAATTTTGTCCTCTACAACTTTGTAGAAGAACCCGTTTTCCAGAAATGACTCTAACATGCTCAAAAATGCAGTTTTCTACAGGACAGTTTACAAATCCGAATTTCTTTATTCTTTCTACCCTTATCTTTTACCAACCTTTAATTAATCTAATTTCATGCTTAATATGTATACTAACATCAAATTAAAGATAGTTGAGACTCTAATCTCAACTCTAATTTATTTCACTCACCTTGATAGACCGATACTTTATTTTTATTTCTTGGGCTTGACGGTTGTTCCGAATCGACCTCGTGTACTATGATAATAAAAATCAATTAAAATCGACAAGACAGTATCGAATAAATATAAAAATATTACGAAGATTCGTTACCGAAACTTAGACCAATAAAGGATTTGAACTTACCCCGACGTCGACAGAAATTCGATATTACTATATCGAAAATATCGGACTACCAATCGAACATTGGATCGTATGCTACTATTTTTTTCTTTCTTTCTTTCTTTCTTGCTTCTTTGCCGTGAATTTCATCAAACTCTTCTCCTCCTATTTATACTAAATTTCCAGCCTTTAAACTTCATTTCTAGCCACAAATGGTGGCCAATTACACATGATTTTCCATTACACTAGCTTTACCTAAATTATTTAGGTGGATTGTCGTGAAATCCACTCCAAATCTTTCTTTTCCATATATTTTAAGCCATAAATTCCCACTAACATACTTTACATATAAATATATATATCATATCATATTAGTCTAAAACTTAATCTAGTATAATTTCCACCATCTTATATTTTTCAGCCTTCAATTTCCCTCAAAATTCTCCACGTATTCAAGCATAATGGGAAATTAAATTCCCTTAGCCACGTGTGGCTTTGGTGACCATTTGTTTTCAATTGCTTGCCAGCCTTCAAATCAATTTCAATTTCAAACACTCCCCCACTAAATCTTATTTTAACCAATAATTATTATATAGTGTTTCCACTCCATTTCCAATTTGCTTACTTTACCTAATTTTAGGTAAAGCTGCCGTCCAAACACCCCCACCATTTGTTTCTTTAATCAATAATTATAATGGTGTTTCCACTATATTTCAAATACAAATTATAGCCACACAAAAATCCCACTATTATTTCCCACGTATTCAAGCAACTAGATGCCACCATTTCAATTTGTTTTACCTAATTAAATTAGGTAAATTGCGTGTAAATCCATTTCCTTCTTCTTCTTTTTTTTATTTAATATATATATAATAAACCAAATAAATATGTTTCGAACCTAATTTCTACTAGACCCGAATAATCTAATAATAATAAACTCGAATAATTAATAAGACCAAATAATTTATAGAACCGATATAAAATATTCGGTCATCGGAACCTAATTCCGACTAGACCGGTTTTTGGGATGTGACAGCAGTCCTTCCATAGCTTTCAACAGCCTACTTAAGGAAAATGTTGACGAAAGAAAGTTCACCACAGAAAGGAGGGAAAATGTAAGTCTTAAGATAGTTGCACAGCCTAAGGCTTCCTGTATACGACCCCAATAACTTGTCCTGGACAAAGCTTCCTTAAAGTAAGGGAAATGAAAAACTTGAAGCTCAGCGGCTGTATTAAACTGCCCAAGAGGGGCTTATTTAGTGGAGTCCAGAACGGATAAAGTAAAGGCCAGGACGGATAAAGTACCCACACTTACTTGGACAGAGGAGTGAGTCTATCTTATATACGATGATTTTTCCTGCTTACTTACCTTAATCCAGGAAAGTAAGGTACTCCCCTTAAAGTAGTACTTTGATACCTGAGAATCTTGCTTGCTCTTAGAGTTCAGACTTCAATTCTTGCTTCTCCGCTTCGAGTAGCCGACTCGACCTTTCTTACCAGATATTGGATTACCTTTCAAAAGATGTCGAGCCAAGATCAGGTGATTTTATTCCTCTGAAATTCATGAATAAAAAATAGTTTTAGACAAATTACAAATTAGGGTCCTTATCTGAAATTCATGATATTATACTGAAATTAAACTTACTAGTTATTAACCTGTAAAATCTCATTACTAACGGAAGTCATTTACCTATCTGATTAGACGATACAATATTTTAGTGACCCTTTTGTAATTTGTCTAAAACTATTTTTTTATTCGAACTAACAAAGTATCTTAAACACTTAAAAATTTATACAAAACATAGGTAACGTATACACAATAGTAGGCCCACAAGATTAGTATAATTACTTTAACTACTTTGCCACCATACTAGGAGTTCATAAGGACAAAACACATTACTCTTTAATTGTAGTGACTTGCCAACCTTCCAACTAATCCCGATCTCGATCTGTTACTTTCCTTAACCTGAAATGTTATGCAATGAATGCATTAGACTTACATAGTCTAAGTGAGGTAGCCAATGACAATGAATGAACATGTTATGTCATGTAGCATGCTTCCAAAAATGATCATAATGCAATAACATGGCATACTTCATATTCATAACAAAACATAATATCATATCTTGATCATAACATAGCAATACGTATAAAACACATAATATATTGGTACCATTGGATACGCGGATTCCCTGTACACCATATCATGAATCATAAATGAGCCGAAGCCCTGAGCCGTAGCTCCATATATATATCATATCATGAGCATAACATAGCATAACGTATCAAACACATAATATATTGGTACCATTGGATACGCGGATTCCCTGTACACCATATCATGAATCATAAATGAGCCGTAGCCCTGAGCCGTAGCTCCATGTATCCCTTACACTTCCATCCTTTTATCTCCCACATATAGGCCGTAGCCCTGGACCGTAGTCCTCCCTTACATGTTGAGCTCGAATAACCCTATGGCATGCCAATTGTATCCAACGTCCATAAATACACACAAATTCACATAGTCCATGATTTTCATATCATATCATATGAAATAACAAGATGAGCCGTAGCTCCATGTCATGTAGCATTTCATAGTCATATTCGAACATATCAAAGTAATGCAAGGCACTTACCAAATTTGCCATTCGAGCATAGTTGCTCTACGTGAGCCCTTAACAAATGCAAACATAATCATAAATAATGCAACGGGAAGGCACCGAGCCTATCCCTTGACACAACTACACTCACATATCAGAACATAAAAACAAAGATCGGAATGACACCGTGTCACCCGAGACAAATGCATCTACACTCACCTCAATCCAAGCTTAGAGACATTTTCCTTATTCTCCAACTTTGTGGTTTCCTTCATTTCTACTCTTTTCTTGATAGACCGGTACTTTATTTTTATTTCTTGGGCTTGACGGTTGTTCCGAATCTACCTTGTACAGTTTGCCCTAAATCTGCATCAACAACAACTTTAGAAATTTATTATAAATTGAATAAGAAGAATTAAAAGTTATAATTTATATGGTTTAAAAGGTTATTAAGTCTAGTTTCGTTTAAAACAAACGAAATCAGATTTTGAGTTATAGAACATTTTATATAAATATTTCTTTGAGGACAATGCAAGCTGCCTAATGTACTAAATGATATATTTCTTTAATGTTTGGTTAGAAAAGAGTAGAAATGAAGGAAACCACAAAGTTGGAGAATAAGGAAAATGTCTCTAAGCTTGGATTGAGGTGAGTGTAGATGCATTTGTCTCAGATAGGTAAATGACCTCCGTTAGTAATGAGATTTTACAGGCTAATAACTAGTAAGTTTAATTTCAGTATAATATCATGAATTTCAGATAAGTACCCCTAATTTGTAAAAATTACAATTTAGTCCCTAAGTTTGAAAAAGTTTAAAATTGACCCCAATTTGAGTAAGTTGTTAATAAGTTAAGTGTTAAGTCTTAAAAGAGATTAATAAAATAATCTGAAATGATTTTTGAACTTTGGATTTATGTCTCCGATCTCCGCATCGTTTCCGGTAGCGCTCTCCGACCCGGTTCTCTACCAGGCCGGGAAGGGGGTGTTACAGGGAATCGGTACCAATACCAAGTACCCGGTCAATTAGTCTATTATTAATAAAATTTGAGCAGCAGGGGAAAAAATTTTCAACCAACAATAATAATATTAAATAACAAAGTCGGAATATTGTAGGCTTGAATGTTGAAGTCTTAAAACGAGTCATACTCATAATTTTCATACATAAAGAGAAATAAAGGAACGCTTTCAGTTGTTTTCAACTTCTTTAACGTCATTCGGTATCATACCAGTACTAGGTACCTGGTACTGGTCCCGGTCTCATTGGGTACCCACCGAGTACCGGGTCTAAAAAAGCAGGATCCAGTCCGGTTGAAACCGGGACCTAAATTTTGGATCCAGTCCCGGTCCCACCGGAATCAATTCCGGGTAAAAATCCACCGAGTCCGACCAAGTCCGAGACCAAGACCGAGTAATTAAGTTTTTTGCCCACCCCTAGTTTTAATAGGTGTTTTCCTTAGTTGCTTAATATGACTATTAGTCTTGACCTAAAATATCCCCTTATCTCTCTAAATTACTAATTAATGGCCGAGTTCATATTGTGGAATATTAGTCTCCGCCTGTCATTTGCTTTGCGTGTGAGAAATATGGCCATGTGAAGGATATATGCCCGACCATAGCCACTGAACAAACACTGCCAACTAATTTGCATGTCCTAGCTGATACTTTTCTATTTGGCCCTTGGATGGTCGTCGAACACCGCGGACGACCAACTTTAAGGAAGGATTCTCAAGTGATCCTCGGAGCACAAGGATTGTAATTTCGGAATCTATGAGGCTGAAGATGAGAGAACCAATGGGCACGCCGCCATCACGTAGCTATCGTCTCATGGGTATCGGCAATCCTTGATAAGTGTCGTTCCTGATGATGTGCGATCTATGTTGATGCTCGAGTAAAACTCGGTACGTTTTAATGTTTCTTTATTTACCTTTTTCTATTGAGATCACTTGTTAGGTTCTCGTTTTTTTAAAATACTTGTTGAACATAATTTTTGATTTAACTATAACATATCATTGAACCCAATGAGTGGTCCCAATGAAAAAGAGAATAATGTTCATCATAGGAGAGCTGAGTTTAATTCTCTTTGTCTGCAAGGTGTGTATGCATTGTTAAAAGATTAAAAATTTGTATAAACAGACACTATTTAGACTATTTTAAAAAAAACTATAACATCTCATTTTTTTTTTGATGAAAGCTAGAGTGATTATAAGTAGTATCTGTTAGTGCTCGAACCCATAACCTCTAGGAACAACAACTGTTCCCTTAACCACTGAGGCAAGTTGGTTCATGCTATAACATCTCATTTATAAATTAGTTGACTTAGGAATTGATAAATTCCACTTTTGAATTGATGGAAAATTATATGCTACATGAAAATAATATTTTTATATTTGAGATAAATCAATTTTACACACCTCTTCTTTTTATACCATAAATATTTGATTGGAGTTATATAACTTATATTTTATGTTTTATATTTTACATAGATTATGCATATGGAATTTCTAGTAAATTAAAATTGTCAATTATTTATTTGACTTAAAAAATAATATTGTAAAAATATATTTTTGATTGATATAATAAAAATGTTATATATGTGTTTCTAATAAAAATGTACTAATATTTTTAGGATAAATATTCTATACACAGGCGGTGGAAACTTTTCAATTTCCACAAGCGCCTTAGTTTTAGGGCATAGTGAGTTAGTTTAGGGTATAGCGTTTAGGGGTTTAAGTGTAGGGGTTAAAATTTAGGGATAATTGTTTCAATTTAAGGTTTAGGGTTACAATTTAGGGTTTATAGGTTAAAACCTAAATCCTCACCATATATCCTTAAAAACTAAACCCTAACCTATAAACCCTAAATTATAACTATAAACCTTAAATTGAAACAACTATCCCTAAATTCTAAACTCATACACCTAAACTCCTAAATCCTATACACTAAACTAACTCCATATACCCTAAAACTAAGGCGCTTGTGAAAACTTTTAGTTTTCACCGCCAGTGTATAAGATATTAATCCATATTTTTATTGATATAATAATAAGTCAATGTTTGTTTGGAGGTGCACGCTTATAAACAATAACAATAATGCCTCTCCTTTGATCAACTTCACCTATAGGCTTACAAATTCTGCCTACAATTTTCCCTTCAGCCTAGGTCCAATGTTCTTACTCTAACAACTGTTTGTTTTTGACTTTTTTTATATCAGTAGTACAACGAATAAAAAATTACATATATTATAGGGTAAAGTACATTGATACCCCCTGAACTTTAAGGAAATAGCAATATGATCATAGAACTTTTAAAAAGTTGCAATAGAATCACTAAACTTTTAATTCATTTCATTATATTCAATGTTGTCAGCTGACATAGCACATTAACTTAAAAAGATTTTATTGATTTTTCGTTCGCTTTCATTACAAGAGTAACTCCAAGCGACAATTGTGGCTGTAACTAGTGTTGCTTTCTTAGAAAAATGTTGACATCATTTGTCTGATTGCATATCTCATAAACCATTGCAATGTAACATATGAACAACAGAAAACTGAAAATTTCATTTGTTGATACAAGTATTTGGTTTTTGAAACAAAGGTAAGAAACAAACTTATCACCATTACCTTTTTGTTATTATAGTAGGCTCGAAAGTTTTAAGGCACTTACAATATGATCACGGAACTTTTAGAAGTTGCAATACAATTACTGAACTTTTAATTCACTTTCATTATGATCACCGCACTTTTAATTCGCTTTCAGAGTATCTCCAACTGGTGACCGTGACTATAGCCCATGTTGCTTTATCAGAAAATTTTGACATTATTGGTCCGATTGTATATCTCATAAACCATTGCACTCAAGAGGAGAGACTAGCTACAACAAGCACCTTGAATCTTTTAGCCAAGAATTAGTTCAAAGGTTATTTACTATATTTGATCTAATGTAACATATGAACAACAAAATTGCAGAGTTAAAAAAAAAACCCAAAATTTTCACGTGTTTATAAAAGTATATGGTTTCTGAAACAAAGGTAAGAAATCAACTGAACAGTGACATTCGGTTAGTATAATAGGCTCGAAACTTTTCTACTTAAATTCTTCCATAAAGCATGGACCTCCAATGCCCAACCTCCCACCTTAGGCAAAAATTCATGAGACTCTGGTTCAAAATTCACTAGCTCAGAATAGACAAGATCATCTCTTGCACTTTTAAAGTGCTATTCAATAAACCATTTCAAATTGTCAACAGAAGCTGATACATTTTTCATTCTAGAAGGTTTATTAAATACGTCCAAAGTTATGAAAACTTGATAAACTAAACTCCACCTTCACGGTCGTTGCTTAGAGCTGCTCTTTCTTTGATAACATGTGTGTATATTAATACATAGTAGAGAGTGCAAATAATTAGGATTTTTGTTGTCAACATCGAACAAAGAAACATGTCACGTTTAGCTTATAACACCCCTCACCCCGGATTAGAGGCAAGGAGCGTTATATTAACTTACAACGGAATTCGTATTAGGCACAGCGGAAGGGGTTAGATTTTCAGATTCGTGTAACACTTTTTTTTTATTACTATTCGGATACCATATACATACATGGTCATCTTACACACCATAATACATATGTATACTATACATACAATTCCAATCATAAACATACATTATATTCATTTAAAAATAGCTCATACCATTCGGCCAACATCATATAATCTACTATTCATTCTAATTAATTTACCATTTTGCAACATAAATTGACATGTACATGTGAACCATTTCTTCAATTTCTGAGTTCACTAACTATGTTTAATTCGAATAGCTTATCACATTTTCTATTGGATTGAATATCATTCTTATAATCAAATTGAATAGAATACTAACTATGCTACAAGGGTTATACTAATCGAATGAGTTCAATTTAAAAATTTCAATTTCACTCGAATGACATATAGCCAATTTCAATTGGTTATTACAAATTCTAAATACTAATTCCTTATTAAAAGCTATTCGAATAACATGCCATTAGTCCATTCCAAAGTAATTAATCTATTATCAAACATAACATTTATTTTCAAGGGATTTAATACATCCATGTATCCGAAACATTCATCATATATATATATATATTATGCAGCATATTCGGTTCATACATCCATAGAGTTTCGTTTCCCTTTACAAAATAACCGGGGTATCAAACGGCTAAACCTAATGGTTGCTTATACAAAACGTGACTATCAACAAAAGAATCAAGCCCTAACATATATACGGGCGATCTATACCCCAACATTTACCCCCTTACATACATAACAAAATATAGGGAAACATTTAAAAGTCTATATAGAACCAAAGTAGTAGTTCATGAACATGACCATTAAACCGAATTGCACTAACATGCTGAATGCTAAGCCACCCATCATAAGTACGACGAAGATAGGGAAAATCATACTTAGGCTTCGTACAGTAAGATTTCGGGTAGAGGTCAACGATGTAGCACCTGAAATTTAGGGGAAGGAATGAAGGTTCGAGTGGTAAGTACATTTCGTACTTAGTGAGGAAACCCTATTCTATTCGGTTTCCCAATTAAACGATTGTGATCAAACAATTTAGATTTCACTTTGCACATTATTTCATTCGAATGAACCAAACAAAATAAACAAACAACATTTTCAATGTCAAGTATCAATCATTCGAACATGTGCACAAGGAAGCCAAGTAGTTCTATTCGAATACATGTCACTAATTAAACATTGTTCACGATTCAATTACACATACAAGCCATGAAACCTACATTAACTTTCAAAAATTCGGATTATCACAATTCAAGTTTCATAGCATCTCAAGAATGGCATAATCATAACAATCAACATTTCAATCGAATACTTCCATAATCAATCTCACCACTTTACTTCCAAATTCAGATTTCATTTCTTTAATCGTTCAATTAATCAAATTGCAATGCCTTGGATAGTATAGTTTGATAGGTAATCAAGTCACGTATAACAGAGGTTGTGAATCAAATTCACCATGTTAAGGTACCACATACCAATTCGTATCACATATAACATATCATAATGTCCGCAGACATTAAACAAGTAGGTACACTTACGTACCACAATATCGAGTACACTAACGTACCGATTTTCTTATTGAGCTCAGACTCTAGGCTAGCCGTACTACCTAAACAGACTGTACACACCAAGGGCTTTGCATTTAAATCTTTAATTTAAATCAGATACATAATCAATCAGATTTTCAGGAATTCTTAATTAATCCTTTCGATTAATTGCTTATAATTCCAATAACACATTAACATACACGATCATATAACCGATTACATACTCAATTCACATTTTTTTTTCAGATCAGCTTTCATACAATTTCAAGCTCAGATCACAATAATCAAAGTCACATTTCATAGTTCAATACTCAATTGCACATTTCAAGCTTAATCATACATGAAATGATCATCATATAGTCATGTCACATAATTCAATGTCATGATATCCACACATAACTAATATCACAACAACCAAAAGTCAGCATTGCTAAGTTCATATACAGCAACACAATTAACAATGAACAATTTCAGAATCAAGCATAGCAATTACCAAATTAAATTTAATTTCATACCCATCAACATCACATAACACAAGCACCAAATCCAATTTCCATTATTCCTTCTTCCCTTTCTAAGATCAAATAGTTAATTAGTCAAATTTCATGCTTATTATAACCAAAAATCAGAATAAGGTAGTTGGAACTCTAATTCCAACTCTAAAGATTCGTTTCACTCACAATTCGCCGAGCTAATTCGGAATCCGTATGCCTTTCGCCCGATCCGTAGCCGATCCCGGAGTAGCCTCTTCTTCTACCCTTTCGCTTCTAAGATCTAAGGCACTCAATCCAACAAATAACAAATTTTCAGAATACAATTCATGTTATTTAAGATTGCATTTTTCATTTTATTCGAAACAGTCCCTGAATTATTTTAATCCAATTCGACTAGTTTCCAATTTTCCTAATTACTTCAATTAACTCTTTAATCCTTCAAATTGACCACCAATTTTACTAAATTTCATACCCTTCAGTTTATGACTCGACTTAACGATGCTTCATAAATTTCAATTTTGCCAATTTTACAGATTCCAAATTCCAAATTTCACGTATTTCCAGTTTAGCTCATTTCTGACCACCTAGATTGATACCCTTCGTTTTCCCTAAATACAACTCCAAATTAGATTCCGTTTGTTTCTAAATTCAGATTACATATCCAAATTTAACATATCAAAAATTCAGATCAAAACACCTAGTAGATTAATTTCTACAAATTTTCAAAGTTCACTGTCCAGCTCGAATTTGTGCTGGACAGTTTTGCATGTTACCACATTTTACTCTTCCAGATTTTAACACAGCCCTTAAAACCTTGGTTTATCATTTTTCTATGATTCTAGACATTTTAAAGTGAAACATATCAAAAATGCAGATCCAAACTCCTATCATAGCATTTTCTATAATTTTTCAAAGGTGCATGTTATGCATCTTACAAATCTGTTAATACCCTTTGCATGCATGCTTATAAGGTTTCATGACTCTTAATCCTTAAGGATTCTTATACATTTTCATATTTCCAGCAACTATACTTAAGAACACCATCTTGTAATTTTCTAAACACTTCGAATCACATGATCTATTACAATTTTTATCATAATCTAATCAAGAAGGGAGTAAGCTACTTACTTCCGATTTTTCCTTGATTTTTCTAAGGGATTAACACCAACATGCAAGCTTCTTCTTCTCCACCGAGCTCTCAACCCTCTCTCAAATTCTATATGATGTTTTGAGTGTGTGAAAGAGTAAGGAAACTTAGTGGTTTGGTTTAGGGTGGCTGGCTAAGAAATGAGAAATTGGGGAGCAAATTAATTGGGATATGACTTTCATGTCATATCTCAACTAATCTCCCTAGTTATTCATACTAATAACACCACTTTGGTCATAATAAATCATATACATCCTATAATTGCATGCAATTTCATGATTTAATCCATATTCTTTTACCTTAGCATGCAAACCTTATATTTTCCACCTTGTTCGAATTGGTCACTAGTCAATTTGACCGAATTCTACTTATACATTTACTCACATTTCAATTTGGTCCCTAATGAACCAATTCTCAATTCGAAAGTTTAGGGATTTAGTCTAATAATTCACTTAATTATTAAATTAGACCTCTAATCTTCTAGGCTAATTTTTGGGATGTTACATTTCTCCCCCCCTTAAGAAAAGAATTCGTCCCCGAATTCTTACCTGAATCGAATAATTGAGGGTATTGGGTTCGCATTGTTTCCTCAGGTTCCCATGTTGCCTCTTCCATCTTGTGATTTCTCCACAAGACTTTAACAAGTGCAACATTTTTGTTCCGAAGCCTTTTAATTTCCCTATCCAGAATCTGAACTGGTTCCTCTTCATAGGACAAATCAGGATTTAGCTCTACCTCTTCCGGCTCTAAGATATGAGAAGGATCGGATCTATACTTTCTGAGCATTGACACATGGAAAACATTGTGAATTTTATCGAACTCACTAGGAAGTGCAAGTCGATAAGCCACTGGGCCAATTCTTTCAGTGATTTCAAAAGGTCCAATAAAGCGAGGACTGAGCTTTCCCCTCTTTTCGAACCGAAATACTTTCTTCCATGGAGAGACTTTAAGAAAAACTTTGTCTCCCACATTATGCTGAATATCTCTTCGTTTCAGATCAGCATAGGCTTTCTATCTATCAAAGGCTTGTTTTAGACGAGAATGAATGATTTGAACTTTCTCTTCTGTTTCCTTGAGCAATTGGGGTCCCAAAACTTTATTTTCACCAAGTTCGGACCAACACAAAGGTGTTCTGCATTTTCTGCCATGCAATGCTTCAAAAGGAGCCATCTGAATAGACGACTGATAGCTATTGTTGTAGGCAAATTCAACTAAGGGTAGGGATTTCTCCCAATTCTTCCCAAAGTCAATTATGCAAGCTCTAAGCATATCCTCGAGAATCTGAATTACTCGTTCAGACTGACCATCAGTTTGCGGATGAAAAGCTGTACTTAGATTCAATTTTGTTCCCATAGCTCTCTGTAATGTTTTCCAAAATCTAGAAGTAAATCTTGGATCACGATTAGAGACAATGGAGATAGGAATTCCATGTAGCCGGATTATTTCCTGAATGTACAGATTGGCCAAAGTCTCCAAACTGTAATTGATACGAATAGGTATAAAATGTGCCGATTTAGTGAATCGATCAACAATCACCCAAATAGCATCATATTTTCTAGGAGAACAAGGAAGACCAGTCACGAAGTCCATAGTTATCCGTTCCCATTTCCACTGTGGCAGTACAAGTGGTTGGAGTAGTCCGGTGGGAACTCTATGTTCAGCTTTGACTCTTTGACAATTTAGACATTTAGATACAAAATCATTGATAGCCGCTTTCATACCAGACCACCAATACAAAGATTTGAGATCTTTATACATCTTAACCGATCCAGGGTGGACCGAGAAAGAACTCTGGTGTGCTTCTTCCAGAAGATCTCTTTTCAAACTTTCATCATTTGGAACACAGATTCTATCTTTGAAGTAAAGGAGACCGTTTGTATGAATACGGAATCCTTCACCAGACTTTGTATCCAGTTTGGAAATAATATCCTGAAGTTCTAGATCAGCTTTCTGAAGATTTTCAATCCTTGAGATTAGACTGGATTGAATTTGAAGTTCGGACAGAAATCCTTGCTTCTGATATACTCGAAGATGAGCATTGATAGCAGTTGGAGCTACAAGAATAAATACCACTTTTTAATCAAAACTCTTATTATAGACACGTTATTATTTATATTTTTTTAAGATTCAGAGATTAGAGATTTTACCCAATGTCGGTTTACGACTTAAGGCATCTGCAACCACATTGGCTTTTCCTGGATGATAGTCAATGACTAAATCATAGTCTTTCAATAACTCCATCCATCTGCGTTGTCTCAAATTCAGATCTTTTTGAGTCAGGAGTTACTTTAGACTCTTGTGATCGGTGAACAGATAACACTTCTCACCGTACAAGTAGTGTCTCCATATTTTGAGAGCAAACACGATTGCAGCAAGTTCAAGATCATGCGTTGGATAGTTCAATTCATGAGATTTTAATTGGCGTGAAGCATAAGCTATCACATTGTCACCTTGCATTAGAACACATCCAAGACCCGCATGTGAAGCATCACTGTACACAGTATAATCTTTGCCCGGTTCTGGTTGGATCAAAACTGGGGCATGAGTCAAGGCTGCTTTGAGTTGGTCAAAGCTTCTCTGTTGCTTGTCAGACCATTCAAATGGTTGGTCTTTACGAAGAAGTTTAGTCAAAGGTAAGGCTATAGAGGAAAACCCTTTGACAAACCTTCTGTAGTAACCAGCAAGACCAAGGAAACTCCGTATTTCACTGACATTTCTTGGAGGTCGCCAATCCATGATTGACTGAATTTTCTTCGGATCGACTTTAATTTCTTCTGCAGAAATTACATGACCAAGAAAAGATACTTCCGATAACCAGAACTCGCACTTGGAAAATTTTGCGAATAGCTGGCATTCTCGGAGAGTTTGCAAGACAATGCGGAGATGATCAGCATGTTCTTCTTTGTTGCGAGAATAGATCAAAATGTCATCAATGAAGACGACGACAAATTTATCAAGATAGGGCTTGAATACTCTGTCCATGAATGCCGCCGGAGCATTTGTCAATCCGAAAGGCATTACCGGAAATTCATAGTGGCCATAGCGAGTTCGGAAGGCTGTTTTGGACACATCCTCCTCTTTGACTCTCATTTGATAGTATCCAGATCGCAGGTCGATCTTTGAGAATACTGAAGCATCCCTAAGTTGATCAAACAGATCTTATATTCTTGGGAGCGGATATCGGTTCTTGATTGTGATCTTGTTCAATTGACGGTAGTCAATGCAAAGACGCATTGCTCCATCTTTCTTCTTTACAAATAAAACAGGTGCACCCCAAGGAGAAGTGCTGGGTCGAATGAAACCCTTGTCCTGAAGTTCTAGAAGTTACTTCTGCAATTCTTTTAATTCAAGAGGTGCCATCCGGTACGGAGTGATAGACACCGGACTTGAGTCAGGCTGTACTTCAATCCCGAATTCAACTTCTCTAGTCGGAGGGAGACCAGGTAGTTCCTCGGGAAACACATCAATGAATTCAGAAACAACAGACATTTCAGACATTCCAAATTCAATTTGATCTCGTAAGACCATGGATGCAGAAATAGAAGTGGGCTTTTTATCAATTAGGAGTATGGATTCTTTTCCTAAACCCTGAAGATACAGTCTTTTATTTTGACAATCTACCCAAGCCTCATGTTTACTTAACCAATCCAAACCCAGAATTAGATCGAACTCACATGAGGGTAATATGTAGAGATCAATAAAGAATGACAGATTGCTAATATGCAATGGACAATTTCTACATATTAGGTTTATGTTCAAAGTTCCTCCTAACGGGTTTGAGACTATCAGACTTGTTTTCACATTTTTAGGTTCTAATTTCAACCTTTTCACTACAGATAGACATGTGAATGAATGGGCGGATCCTGAATCTATTAAAGCATAAACAGGATGTGAGTTTAGCTCAACAGTACCTGCAATCACTTCAGGAGACTCTTCGTCATCTCTACCACGAATGTGGTAAACTCTAGCAGGTGCTCGAGATTCCTGATGAGTGGTAGCATTAGAATGAGTACCCTTGCCTTTCTTCTGATAACTCGGCTGGGCTGACTTGGCATTCCTATTTCGATTAGAGGATGTCGGACTAGGAACTACAGTGTTACGAGCTGGCATAGATTCATGCTTCTGAGGATAGTCTTTGATGTAGTGATCATCACCACCACAAGCATAGCAGAGATTTGCTTGAAGTCTACACTGACCTCGATGTGGTTTCTGACAAAACTTGCAATGAGACATCTTTTCAGAATTTCCCGTACTATTAACAGACATAGTCGGTACTGAGGATCTGATCACTGTAGCTGGTTTAGAAGTGTAATTGCTCCTCGGAGCAGAAGTGAACTTAGAAGACCCTTCTTTCTGAAATTTGGGCTTCTTGAACTGCCATTGAGACTTATCATCTCGTTTCTGCTTTTTTGTCAGGCTTATTGCCCCTTTTTCGCTTTTCAGCAGCTTTCATTCTAGCTTCGGTTGCAATAGCCCGATTAACAAGATTTTGGAAATCATTGATTCCCAAGGCAGTAAAGATTGGACTCAATTCATCATTCATGCCTTCAATGAACATTCGGCATTTATCAGCTTCAGTTTTGATGTATTATGCACCGTATTTGCAATACTTGCAAAAGTCTGCAACGTACTGTTCAATAGGACGGTTGGCTTGTTTAAGGTGCAAGAACTTCTTTCTTCTTTCAGCTAAGTACTGTTCACTAATGTACTTCTTTTTGAACTCTTCGAGGAAGAATTCCCATGTCACCAGTTCATTCGGAACAGTGAGAGTAGTGGTTTCCCACCAATTCATAGCCTCATCAGCTAACAGAGCCACATCACACTCTAATTTGTGGTCATCGGAGCACTGTAATTGTCTGGTTACCACCTTGGTGGTGTTTTCAAGCCAGTACCCTGCATCTTCTGGTCTTTCTTCATTAGCACCAGTAAAGGTATAAGCTCGATGCTGAGAAAGCTTATCTATCGGGGCTCTGCTAGGTGCAGTAGGGACAGAAACAGCAGGTTGCTCTTGTTTCAGATTTGTCAGAAGTTGATTGAACATCTCCTTCATGCTGAGGAGACACTCTCTTTGGGCAGACTGAACTATAGGGTTTTCAGGTGGAGGTTGTTCAGTATCTTGAACAGGTTCTTTGTCAGATTGCTCAATGTTCTGAACGGGTTCAGTGACTTGAGCAGGTTTTTTAGCAATTTGCTCGGAAGTTTGAGCAGGCTCTTTATTTCTCTCCTTTCTCGGAGTTTCAGTTCGAGCAGGAGATTTGTCACCCAACCTCACACTTTCACCTTCGCTTGAAGATTCGTGCGAGCTCCCATTCTTTGGGTCTTTTGGGTCCCTCATATTCTATCATTCAGTCAAATAACAGAAGATCAGAAAGCTCAGTACAGATATCTTATCATACAATACATGGGTGGCAAACCTAAACAATGCAGATGTATGCAGACTCGATTAACTTCTTAGGACTTAACCTAAAAAGCTCTGATACCACTTTCTATAACACCCCTCACCCCAGATTAGAGGCAAGGAGCGTTATATTAACTTACAACGGAATTCGTATTAGGCACAGCGGAAGGGGTTAGATTTTCAGATTCGTGTAACACTTTTTTTTTATTACTATTCGGATACCATATACATACATGGTCATCTTACACACCATAATACATATGTATACTATACATACAATTCCAATCATAAACATACATTATATTCATTTAAAAATAGCTCATACCATTCGGCCAACATCATATAATCTACTATTCATTCTAATTAATTTACCATTTTGCAACATAAATTGACATGTACATGTGAACCATTTCTTCAATTTCTGAGTTCACTAACTATGTTTAATTCGAATAGCTTATCACATTTTCTATTGGATTGAATATCATTCTTATAATCAAATTGAATAGAATACTAACTATGCTACAAGGGTTATACTAATCGAATGAGTTCAATTTAAAAATTTCAATTTCACTCGAATGACATATAGCCAATTTCAATTGGTTATTACAAATTCTAAATACTAATTCCTTATTAAAAGGTATTCGAATAACATGCCATTAGTCCATTCCAAAGTAATTAATCTATTATCAAACATAACATTTATTTTCAAGGGATTTAATACATCCATGTATCCGAAACATTCATCATATATATATATATATATATATATATATATATATATATATTATGCATCATATTCGGTTCATACATCCATAGAGTTTTGTTTCCCTTTACAAAATAACCGGGGTATCAAACGGCTAAACCTAATGGTTGCCTATACAAAACGTGACTATCAACAAAAGAATCAAGCCCTAACATATATACGGGCGATCTATACCCCAACATTTACCCCCTTACATACATAACAAAATATAGGGAAACATTTAAAAGTCTATATAGAACCAAAGTAGTAGTTCATGAACATGACCATTAAACCGAATTGCACTAACACGTTGAATGCTAAGCCACCCATCATAAGTACGACGAAGATAGGGAAAATCATACTTAGGCTTCGTACAGTAAGATTTCGGGTAGAGGTCAACGATGTTAGCACCTGAAATTTAGGGGAAGGAAGGAAGGTTCGAGTGGTAAGTACATTTCGTACTTAGTGAGGAAACCCTATTCTATTCGGTTTCCCAATTAAACGATTGTGATCAAACAATTTAGATTTCACTTTGCACATTATTCCATTCGAATGAACCAAACAAAATAAACAAACAACATTTTCAATGTCAAGTATCAATCATTCGAACATGTGCACAAGGAAGCCAAGTAGTTCTATTCGAATACATGTCACTAATTAAACATTGTTCATGATTCAATTACACATACAAGCCATGAAACCTACATTAACTTTCAAAAATTCGGATTATCACAATTCAAGTTTCATAGCATCTCAAGAATGGCATAATCATAACAATCAACATTTCAATCGAATACTTCCATAATCAATCTCACCACTTTACTTCCAAATTCAGATTTCATTTCTTTAATCGTTCAATTAATCAAATTGCAATGCCTTGGATAGTATAGTTTGATAGGTAATCAAGTCACGTATAACAGAGGTTGTGAATCAAATTCACCATGTTAAGGTACCACATACCAATTCGTATCACATATAACATATCATAATGTCCGCAGACATTAAACAAGTAGGTACACTTACGTACCACAATATCGAGTACACTAACGTACCGATTTTCTTATTGAGCTCAGACTCTAGGCTAGCCGTACTACCTAAACAGACTGTACACACCAAGGGCTTTGCATTTAAATCTTTAATTTAAATCAGATACATAATCAATCAGATTTTCAGGAATTCTTAATTAATCCTTTCGATTAATTGCTTATAATTCCAATAACACATTAACATACACGATCATATAACCGATTACATACTCAATTCACATTTTTTTTCAGATCAGCTTTCATACAATTTCAAGCTCAGATCACAATAATCAAAGTCACATTTCATAGTTCAATACTCAATTGCACATTTCAAGCTTAATCATACATGAAATGATCATCATATAGTCATGTCACATAATTCAATGTCATGATATCCACACATAACTAATATCACAACAACCAAAAGTCAGCATTGCTAAGTTCATATACAGCAACACAATTAACAATGAACAATTTCAGAATCAAGCATAGCAATTACCAAATTAAATTTAATTTCATACCCATCAACATCACATAACACAAGCACCAAATCCAATTCCCATTATTCCTTCTTCCCTTTCTAAGATCAAATAGTTAATTAGTCAAATTTCATGCTTATTATAACCAAAAATCAAAATAAGGTAGTTGGAACTCTAATTCCAACTCTAAAGATTCGTTTCACTCACAATTTGCCGAGCTAATTCGGAATCCGTATGCCTTTCGCCCGATCCGTAGCCGATCCCGGAGTAGCCTCTTCTTCTACCCTTTCGCTTCTAAGATCTAAGGCACTCAATCCAACAAATAACAAATTTTCAGAATACAATTCATGTTATTTAAGATTGCATTTTTCATTTTATTCGAAACAGTCCCTGAATTATTTTAATCCAATTCGACTAGTTTCCAATTTTCCTAATTACTTCAATTAACTCTTTAATCCTTCAAATTGACCACCAATTTTACTAAATTTCATACCCTTCAGTTTATGACTCGACTTAACGATGCTTCATAAATTTCAATTTTTCCAATTTTACAGATTCCAAATTCCAAATTTCACGTATTTCCAGTTTAGCTCATTTCTGACCACCTAGATTGATACCCTTCGTTTTCCCTAAATACAACTCCAAATCAGATGCCGTTTGTTTCTAAATTCAGATTACATATCCAAATTTAACATATCAAAAATTCAGATCAAAACACCTAGTAGATTAATTTCTACAAATTTTCAAAGTTCATTGTCCAGCTCGAATTTGTGCTGGACAGTTTTGCATGTTACCATATTTTACTCTTCCAGATTTTAACACAGCCCTTAAAACCTTGGTTTATCATTTTTCTATGATTCTAGACATTTTAAAGTGAAACATATCAAAAATGCAGATCCAAACTCCTATCATAGCATTTTCTATAATTTTTCAAAGGTGCATGTTATGCATCTTACAAATCTTTTAATACCCTTTGCATGCATGCTTATAAGGTTTCATGACTCTTAATCCTTAAGGATTCTTATACATTTTCATATTTCCAGCAACTATACTTAAGAAAACCATCTTGTAATTTTCTAAACACTTCGAATCACATGATCTATTACAATTTTTATCATAATCTAATCAAGAAGGGAGTAAGCTACTTACTTCCGATTTTTCCTTGATTTTTCTAAGGGATTAACACCAACATGCAAGCTTCTTCTTCTCCACCGAGCTCTCAACCCTCTCTCAAATTCTATATGATGTTTTGAGTGTGTGAAAGAGTAAGGAAACTTAGTGGTTTGGTTTAGGGTGGCCGGCTAAGAAATGAGAAAGTGGGGAGCAAATTAATTGGAATATGACTTTCATGTCATATCTCAACTAATCTCCCTAGTTATTCATACTAATAACACCACTTTGGTCATAATAAATCATATATATCATATAATTGCATGCAATTTCATGATTTAATCCATATTCTTTTACCTTAGCATGCAAACCTTATATTTTCCACCTTGTTCGAATTGGTCACTAGTCAATTTGACCGAATTCTACTTATACATTTACTCACATTTCAATTTGGTCCATAATGAACCAATTCCCAATTTGAAAGTTTAGGGATTTAGTCTAATAATTCACTTAATTATTAAATTAGACCTCTAATCTTCTAGGCTAATTTTTTGGATGTTACATAGCTAGTGTCTAGTGAAGATAAAGAGAAAGGGAGGAGAGAGAAAGAGAGAGGGGGAAGAAAAGGATGAATGACATGTTTGGATGGAAGAAAATAGAAGAAAATGAGAGGGTGCGAGAGAAGGGGTGGGGAAAATGTGAGCATATTGCAAGTTTTGAAAGTTCGGTGATCATGTTGTAAGCACCCTAATTAGGCCTGTAAATGAACCGAACGAACACGAACGAGGGTGTGTTAATGTTCGTTCGTTTAACTTTAACCGAACAAATGAATGAACACGAACATAAACGAACACAAAAATTTTTGTTTGTGTTCATTCATTAAGGAATGGAGCTTGTTTGTGTTCGTTTAAATGGTAAACGAACATAAATGAACATAAACGAACACAAAAGAACGTATATAATTTGTTAAATATTTAATATTTTTGGTTAGTTCGATTAATTCAGTTAATTAACCGATTTTGAACTGAATTAATCGATAATTGAATTTTGAAAAAACTTTTAATCATTAGCCGAAACCTAAAATTATCTAATAGATTAACCAATTTTGTTTTGGTTCAGTTGAAAGGGAAAGGGATGAGAGAGAGAGGAGGAGGAAGAGAAGGATGAATGACATGTTTGGATAGAAGAAAATAGAAGAAAATGAGAGCGTGCGATAGATAGGGAGGGAAAAGTGTGAGCATATTGTAAATTTTGAAAGTTCGGTGATCATATTGTAAGCACCCTAATAGTTTAGGAACTATTAGTAGAGTTTACTCTTTTTAAAGTTAAGGTGTCATGTTAGCTTTTGTAACGGCGGTGACTTTAATAAAAGTGAATTAAAAGTTTAGTATCAGTATTGCAAATTTTAAAAACTACGGTGATCATATTGCAAGTGCCTTACAAAGTTCGGGAACTATTGGTATAGTGTATCCTATATTATATTATTGTAAAACCATCCAAGCATCGTATGCAAGCACTAACATTGTGTCAAAAAGTATATTTTCCCTATAAAATTGAAATGATAAGTTGTTCTAATATTGATAACAAGCCAACAGACCACATGATATAACATGAATACATATTTCCAGTGTATGAAAAAACAAAATACAGAAAAATTACAAAGTCACTGAGCAAGCAATTCCAATTCCTAAAAAATTCATCATCACAACCAACAACCTATAATTTATACAACGCATGCATTTACTTATTTTTGTTGATGAATAAATGGCGTTTTCATATTCTAAGAAGGAAAATGCTGAGCTCAGGGCCTCCAGTGTTATCAGGGTTCAACATGTAAAACGCTTCCGAGTCACGACTCCCCACCACTCGTTCAAACTTGGCCCTCATGTACAGCAACTCACCGTCACTCCCGCCACCTTTCCCTGCATCCTCCACCACCGGAATCACTCCGGCACCCACCGACACGCTTTGCACGGTGCTCAGCACGTGCCAATCCGACTCGGTGCAGGCGCGTGTCGCCGCATACCCACTCTTCCTCCCGTTACAATACATAGTCCACATAGGCTCATGGAACAGCCTCCCGGTACGACCATGAGCCTTCTCACTCTCGAGTGCAATCCGGACCAAGCCGGATGACATCTCCTTGACCAAACTAGCCGTTGACATGGCCAGCTCGAGGAGCAAAACCGGTTCGGATCGGGGATCATCCTGGACGGCGAAGCTGACGTGACCCCGACGGTGGCCAAAGAGAGTTCCGGTAACTTTACGGCCGAGGGAAGGGGTTATAGAGAGGTGAGTTGGGAGGGTGAACCATTTGCAAGAGGCGGGGATGAAACTGGGAAGAGTAATGATCTTGAAAAGGGAACGGAGGAGGGAGGAGAAGCTGGAATTAACGGCATGGAGACGGTGAATGGAAGAAGGCGCGGAGGCGGCCCTAGGAACAAGGAGCTGTTTGCCGGAGATTTCTTCGTTTTCAGGGATTGTGAATGAAGTTGATCTGGGGGTGATCTTGTTTCTTGAAGATTTGCAGTTGTAATTGGTGTAGCTGCTGCTTCTTTCCAGTTGGTGATGGTGGTGTTTCATGGTATATGAGTTGGGCAGATTGTTGTAGGAAAAAAAGGTAGGGGAGTTGATGTGAGGAAAGCAAAGGTTTGGTTTGGTTTTGATCGAGTAATGTAATGGGGTTGGGCGTGGGGGCGACACAAGTGATGATGAGTGTCGAGAGGTAAAGGAAAACTATGGCTGCTCGTGGGCTATGGCGATCATGATCAATATCATCAACCTTTTCTTACTTATATTTTTCCTTACACGCTTTCTCACACCTTATTTATTAGGGGTGGGAATTGTCGGGTACCCGAGTTTCGGGTACCCGGTTTTTCGGGTACCCGGATGAACCGGGTACCTCAAATAAAGGCCCGTGTCCCGGCCCGCCTTTTGCGGGTACCCGAGATTCGGGTACCCGACACACCCGGGTACCCGTTTAATCGGGTACCGGGTACCCGCCAGTTTTTTTTTTTAATTCGAATGATTTAAATATACCAAAAAAAGAAAAATTCGAATTATATAATCCAACATAAAGTTTAATATTCGAAATATCAAACCCAAATAACATTAGAGTCAATAATTACAATTTATATTCCAACATAAAATTAAATATATTGTATATACATATACTGTAATATATATAATATTCGAATTATATATATATGGAGTGCGGTGAAATTGAGAGAGAAGACTAGTACGAATTGTGAAGGGAGAACATTTGAGGGATCGAGATTTAAAAATTAGGTTGTTTGATTTGAAAATATAGTGAATATAAGGATATTTTGTTTAAAAAATATAATTATATTTAAAATAAAAAATAAAAAAAAATTAGGAACCGGGTACCCGAAATTTTCTACTTTTGTGACCCGGGCCCGACCCGGGAAATGGCGGGCCGGGTACCCGACCCGGGTAAAAAAAAATTTCGGGTAATTACCCGGTTATTTGTATTTGGGTAGTCGGGTAGTCGGGTCGGGTAGTTCGGGTCGGGTATTTTCTCCCACCCCTATTATTTATACACACAAACTTTACCATCTTCCCACTGGATGTAAACCTTGTGATACCTTTTCAGTGCCCTTACTCATGCCTTTACGCTTAAAATTAAATTTAAGATTTAGAATTTTAGGTTAGGGTTTATGGTTAGGGTGTAAGAAATTTAGGATATGGTATATTTTTAAGGTATAGGGTTTAAGATTTAAAATTTAGGGTTAGAGCTTGAAATTTAATTTTATAATGTTTTTTAGTATTGTGGCATAAGTAGGGGGATTTTTATCCCTTCCCACATGCTCTATGCGGAACAAATAATTTATGTCCTTTTTTAGTTATGGGTCAATACTAAAATATTAAATTTTAATCACTAACTTAAGTTCTAAATCTTAAACCATAGAACATAAATCTTAAAAAAAAATACACCCTGCCACCAATTATCTAAACCTTAATCTTAAACTTTAACCTTATATCTTAACTCTAAACTCTAAACCTATTTTTTATCGTAGGAGCATAAATAGGGACACTGAAAAGAAACAAGAGATTTCTATTATTGTATGTGTATCAGTATCACCATCACTTTTGTCTTAGCTTTCCATTCCTACCTCCTTAAATTATGTTTGGACACGGATGAAAATCGGTTGTCTCTTAATTATGCTCTCTTTGTTGTTTTTACTTTAAAAAGTGGATTTATGGTTTATTGTTTAAGGTTAGGGTTTAAAGAATTAAAAGTAGAGTATATTCTAGGGTTTAGGATATAGAATTTAAGTCTAGAATTTAAAATTTAATTTTTAGTGTATTTTAGCGTGGACCATAGAAAGAGGCATACTTAAGTGTAGAAGATTTTTTTGTTCATTTGGACACAACAATATAATTGCATGGAAACATTATTACTATTTTGTTAGCTAAATTTTTATATAGTAATTAATTTTTTTAATTATCTACATATATTTGATAAGCAAAATTCAATAACATGTTTCATTATATAAATTATAATTACACCATTATTTAAGTTTGTTTGAAAAAACGAAAAAAATATATACTAATAATTTCAACATTTTAAAATAACACACATCAATCAATCACTCTATCGAAACATTAAAGAAACATCAGGAAAAACATGAATTTTGTTTATCCCACTATCATATGAAGTGGTCTAATGCATATTCCATAATCATCTGAGAAGACTGAAGAGGCACAAAACATGTCTTTACCATGTCTTCAATGGACATACTGTGCCACCATTGTAAGTGTGTGAAATTGGCAGGGCTGGGGCCATTCTCACCAAGTTGTTTGGTCAATCCTTGCTCCTTATTCTTGATGCATAAGCATAAGCTTTTGCTTCTCTTTATTTTCTTTTTTATATGCATGATGATTTTTATGTATATAAAAATGCAAGACATGTGCAAAAATGAAACTTTAAATAAATTTATTCATCTCAGCAGGGACGAAGCCATGATTTAGGGTTAGTGGGGGTAAACTATAAATGTTTGAAAGTGGGGGATTCATAATAAACCAATTTCTAAAGAAATTTAAATAGAAGAACAAAGGTGAAAAAAAAATTGTTCGGGAGTAGGGGGCAATTGCCCTTCCCAAATCACTTGTAGTTCCGTCCCTGCATCTCAGTATCATATTTTTCAGCATTCATCATAAAAATGAAACGTGTGTGTATATATATATATAAGAAAAGAAAAATAAGGGTTCATAATGCGTAAATGTATAGTATAACATATACAGAGACATGAAGTCTTGCTTCATATTTCTATTTCTCCAATAGTTCATCTTTATCACTGTTTTGCATCCCACTAAATGTATTTTATTATTCTGATGTTAATTTTTTATTTTTTTTAATTTAAATTTATTATGTTTTGTTATTTTTATGCTACAATTTTATTTCTTTTGAACTGTTTTTCTATTTTAATTTCTAATAAATTTTAACCAAAGGTGTTGACCATGAGCATGAAGATTAATGCAAAATGAACTAATGCTAGTCGGAGGGCATTTGTACCTAAAGCCCTAAATTAAAAATAGTTAACATTTTATTTTGTCATATTTATGGTTTTCTCCAAATTAGTATTTAATTAACAAATAACTAGGGGACGTCTATTTTAAAGAAGGAAAAGGAAAACATGATATTTTATTTTACTAATAAAACTAAAATATTTTTTTAGTTAAAAAATTATATTCAATCACCGTCTATGTTTAAAAAAATATAGAAGAAGAGTTTTTGGGCGGCTCGAAACCATTCAGATTGGTGGCCTAAAAGTATGGAGGTTTAGTATTTTTTCCCCATAGATTATGCCACGCGGCAATAAGATTGTTGCCTTTCGAAACGACGACCATCAGATTTTTTTTCTTCTTAAATTTATTTATTTATATTAATGTCCCTTTCAATCACCAATTTCGCATCACCATCCCCATTTGTTTAATAATGAGACGATTGAGATTGCTTTCATAATATTCAAATAGTATAATTTTATACGAGCTTATAGTTATTTTTTTATAATTCTTTAATCTAATCCTAATTTTAGAGGGGAGATGAATGAAGACTCTAGGGGAAAAAAAAGTAGTACTCCTAGTAGGTCTCGAACTAATGACCGACGAGAATATGAAGAACAAAGATGAGCAGCTTGATCAACCGGTCAAATGTGCTTTTTTAGCTTATAGTTATTTTATATACTAATAATTAATTATAACATTTAAATATAAGTCTATTTTAATCAACGGGGTTGATCCAAGTGGTAAGCAGTCTGGTATCGTTTAAGCAAGGTCTCGGGTTTGAAGTGTTGTGTATACAGAAAATCCTCGTTGGGAGACTCACCCACCAAAATTAGGTGTTCAACGTGGATCGGTCTAGATTAGTCAGGATAAAGTCCTGAAAACCGAAAAGGCAACCAAAAAAATATAAATATATTTTTATAACGAATAACATGCATTTTTGAAGAAGAATATTGATAAATAAAAAAATTGGCCCATCAAAAGAATTAAACAACATTAGCATATTATTATTATTATTATTATTATTAGGTGGTGGAATATGAACTTATAGTTTAAGATATATTAAATGGTTTAATTGTGTCCATTTTTAAAAATTTTTTAGAGGAAAACTTTTTAAAAGAGGCTAAAAAAAGCGCGTACAAAAATCTTTACAAAAATTCGTAAGGATTTGTGTATGTGTACTAAAATTTTTATAAAAGTGGTAAGGATTTATGTACGTACACAAATCCTTACAACTTTTGTGTATATACATAAATTCTTACAAAAATGGTAAATATTTGTGTACATATACACAAAGAAATTAAAGATTATTAAAATTGTTACGTAAGATGGTTTAAGAAAAAATGTAATTAATTGTAGCCACATATAGGAAAAGTCAAGAGCCTATCCACATGAATTGAATTGTTGATGAAGGCATGCATATGCATGCTTTTAATTATTATTTAATTAGGACTTAATCCAATCGTTCGTCAGAAATGCATTGGTGATCTTTCTTTCGCAAAGAAGATGATGCCCGATGTAAGGTCGTTAGAGTCGTCTCGAATATTTTTGAATCTTTAAATGAAATTTAAAAATAGATTTTATATAATAATAATAATAATAATAATATATTTTATTATTTTGAACAATTAATTCAATATTTCATTAACAAATCATAGAAACATGATACAAATTTGTCAAATACGTTATTTTTATTTTTTTGTTAAAAAAATATCTTAAATACAATTAAAATAATAAGGTTTAACCACTAACTTATAAATTTGTCACTTGAAAAATTATTAAAGCTGTAAAGGTAGAAATGATGCATTGAGCGGGTGCTCATGCTACTTTCCCTTCTAAAAAGAAAATGAATGCCACACAATTCATACTACATAAAACAATTATGCAAAATTTTATCTAAATTAATTGGTTAATTGGTCAGATACATATAGTTTTATAATTTTTTTTTATTTTGTCAGTTGAGGTTTTGAGAAAATTGATAAAAAAAATGAGTTCATGAATTTTGTTTTGGCTTAAATCCAACCACATGTGGGTTTCCTTTGAATATATTACAATTATTAATCAGGTTGTAATTTATAATGATTAATTTTGATTCTAATTTATTTAAATATACATATATATATATATATATATATTTATAAATATATTAGGATTAAGGTTTATATTTGAAACTTCAAAAAGTTCAAAAAACAATTCAATTTAATGAATTCATGTAACAAATTACTAAAACAAACGGAACAAAAGGGTTGATGAAGAAACAAAGAAATTCAAGTGTGAAAGAAAAATCAGGAAAGGTAAATGAATTGGATGAGAAAAATATATATTTTTAGCTGTTCTCTTAGTTTTTCAGGATTTTATCGAATTAATTTAAACCGACTTACGCTGCACACCTGAATTTGGTGGATGAGTTTTCCAACAAGATTTTTTTGCATACAAAAAGCTTCGAACTCAAAATTTACTTAAGTGATACCAAACTGCTTATCAATTGAACTACCCTATTCGTAAAAAAATTGATATTTAAAAGCTACCCCTAAGTAGCTACTAGTGGACCGATGATATGAATGAAATGAATGAAGAGCCAAAATAAGAATTATGTGATGTGGTTACGACTATTTCCATCCACAAAAAGTGACCTTTTCCCTTTCTTCCTTCAAATTTCACCAAAACATCATACTTTAACCAATTGGGTTGGAAAGGATAACTCATTTAATGCCCTTCTTCAACAGCAGAATCATTAAGTCCAAGAAAGAAAGAAAAATGTAAACAATTTCGACGATGTAAATAAAAAAAAATTGAGTTGAAAAAATCGTCTCCATAACAAATTTCTGTAAAATTTTATCTTGACTAGTCGATAAATGAGTCGAAAGTCAGTGATTAAATAAAAAAACTACAGATATTTCTTCGGTTCATATGTGACAAATATATAAAAGAAAACAAACACCAATCAAAATATCTAATTCCCTGATGAGACAATCTGCAAATTACAAAGGGTTTTTTTGGACAAATATTGGGAAATTGTATGGATCCCAACAAATCACTGTGAGGCCACTTGACTCCCAGAATCATTGGTGATAGGTTCAATCTTTCTCAATTTCCTCTTGCGCCCAACATCTGATGACAACCTGACAAATAATAACAATAAACTCAATCATTCAACCATAAACTCAAAAAAATATCACAAACGGAGTTGATCCAAGTAGTAAGCAGTTTATCATCGTTTAAACAAATTTTGAATTTAAAGCATTGTGTATAATCATCGTTTTTTATTTAATCAATGATGATAATAATATTATTATGAATGAAAAATAAATGATACTAACAATTAGCATACATACCCCAAGTCCAAGTGCAAGGAAGTGTCGGTATAATCATCGTCGTCCTCATCGTCGTCATCTTCCTCGTCTTCGTGTGATGCACAGTCAAAATCAAAATCAGCCTTTGAAGTGTTGGAGGAAAATCTTATTTGCATCGGATTGAGTTCTAGCAAATTTGAGCTTGTTTTTCGTTGCAACTCCTCAACCTTAGTATATATGTGTTACAGAGAAAATAAAAAATAAGGAAAATAGAATATTAGAAAACGTAATTTGCAGTACAAAACTGGCACTTATTATTTTATTCGGCTATATTTCATGAGCTACCTGTTTACGTAGGCTCTCGTTCTCAAGAAGAGTTTTCTGCTCCTGAAAAATTAATACTATTATTAAACCACAACAATAAGCATATTATATATATATATATAGGGTATAAGCATTATATATATATATATATATATATATAGGGTATGATCCACTTACACAATATAAAAATCTTTAAATTTTATATGTTTTTTAAGTAGTTGAGACGAAGGAAATAGATGGTTGAGATTAACTTCTTACTTTTTTTCTCAAGTGATAATCTTAACATATTTTACTGTTAATCTCAGCCTTCCGTTTCACTTATCCAACGATCTAAAGTATATAAAACTTAAAAAAATTTACACTATGTAACTGAATCCTATCTCATATATATATATATATATATATATATATATATAAAGTTGTTAAGTAGATAAAAGAATTAATGTAGAATTTACCTGCAGTCTAGATCTTTTAAGCTGCTCCAGCAGAAGTTGCTCCTGAAACAAGACACCTCCACTTTAACAACTTCAAAATTCATTTTTATCAATTCGCTTAACATGTGTTATTTAATTGTACATGTTTTTTAAATTATTAGTATATATTTATTTTGTTTTGTTTATGTTAATAAACAACATTATGTATTTTTTATAATCATCGATATTCAACTTATTACTTAACTAATCTAAATCAAATATTACAGAAATTTATTATAACTGTCATTCTCACCACCTAATTTATTACATTTACAATGTTAGAATTTGAATCCTGAATATTATCTGAAACCATTGTATTTTGTAAAATGTCCTACATTCTATCATAATTTGATTTATTGTTCATATACAGGGCAGTCTATCTATATATCCGAAATTACTTAATCTATCTGAGATTTCTCTTTTTGGAGATATTCATAGGTTAAGTTGGATTGGCCATGTGCCGAGATTTTTAGTTTATGGATTAGTCCGGCATATAATTTAATTTTTTTAAAAAATATATATAAAATTTAATATGAGATAATATTTTAAAAATATTTTATTGTTTTTAAACAAACTAGAAAATTAGAATGGGGTGGGCCAAGTTCGGATTTGAATTTTCTTTGAAATTGGGATTTGACCCATCCCATAGACATCTCGGTTCCCTTTGTCTTCCTTTCTTAATTTAACCACTGATATTTAATTTATTGATCGATTAATTTAAATTAAATTTTGTATAAGTCTATTATAAGGACGATTCTCCCAATTTAATTTTTCTCTATTCACAATATTAAAATTCGAACTTATAACCGAATATCGAATAGTGAAAAGCTGAATAAAGTGAGGTGGATGAGACAATGAATGGAAATGGTAATGGAAGAGTACCTTATGCTCTTTGACCGATAATATCCCATCATTTAATTGGTGCTCCAGTTGTTGCAGCTCCTTGAAACTCAGACCTTCCAGCTCCTTACCATTCAACCGCCTGCCAGTGCAATTTACTTCGATTACTCTTTGCTCAGCTTAATTTAAGGTTAAAATTAACAATAAATTGTAACTGAAAATACTATCAAAATATATAGTATTTTAAGTTGGTCTGGGTTAACATTTTAAGTTGCAACCAAAATCATTGTCAAAACATGTAAAATTTTAGGTTGCAACTTAAACTGTTACTCAAACTAATCTAAACTGATAAATGTTTTAGTAACATTTCCGGTTGCAACCAGCCACCCCGTTTTTAGTCATATTAAATACAATTGGAAAACAATAATACATAATCCACATGACTTTACATGTATGCAGCACGCAGCCTTAAATACTCCTCTTTGAGAGTGTTCACATCAATTGGTTGCCTGTTCTGCTTTGGTAATCAAACATCAGCATCAGATTCAACATTTTTGAATGCAAATTAAGCAAATTTGGTTCAACATTGGCATTACCTCTGGTTTTTGTTCATCAGGAGATTGATCCACTGCTTTCCCTCTATTGTACCTTAAAAGAGTGTCTTCCATGCTACATTCAATTCCCATCATATAAACAAAAACATCAACTCGAACCGGGTTTTAGATTCGAATCCGATATCCGAATATCTATTTTTCTTATCCTTTGTCCAACTATAAGTGGGCTTCAGCCCATGTAATGGTTGTAAAGTTACACTAACCTAATTCTTTTTTTCCCTTTTTAGTGGTTTTCGGTTTCAGGGTTTATAATACTTGTTACCAATAATTTTCTCTTCTTCTTTTTTTCTCGGAAAAGAAAAAGAAAACCAATGGAAAACCACTTAGTCTGCAAAGGTTTTTTTTTGTTCATGATAAAGCATGCTCTTTTTTGTGAATAAAGAAAGACAATATTTTACAAAACAATTCCAAAGTAAAAACCCAGTTTTTTTATATAAAAAAAATCTGGAAAATGAGAAGGCTGAAAACGTACCTGGTGCTAGACCATTGATAAACCTTGCCGGTGCTAGAGAAAATAATGACACCAACCTCTGAATCGCACAAAATGGACAATTCTCGAGCTTTCTTCAACAACCCATTTCGTCTCTTCGAGAATGTTACTTGCCTGCTATTCAAATTCTCTATCTTTTTTATCTCAATCTTCCCTCTTCCCATATTTTTTTTCTTCCTTTTTCTCGGGAAAACCCCAAAATTTTCTTCTCTTTCCTTTTTCACTTTTTGACAACACTGAAAAGAAAATGAAGGAAACTATCTTGGAGATTGCAGGGAATTTTTTAAGAACAGAAAAAAGTAGTGATGTTTATATATAACTACGTTTCTTATATTGAATGGGATTCTATGGAGCAAATAATGAAAGGAAAGTGTGACAAAAATGAGGATATATTGTGGAAAAAAGGTGACAGATGGGATACTATATGTAGCAATTCTCCAAATATGGAAGTCTTTTTTTTTATAGCAGTAGGGTTTTTGGTTTTTTCCTTCTTAATCACCTTTCTTTGTCTTTTTTATTTTTTTAAAATTTTTAAAGTGTCCAATGACCAGGGTTTTAAGTCGCGATCACAATTTCAGCGTTATATCGCAGTTTCGGATAAAAACAACTAAATTGCGGTGATTACGGACCGTTTTTTACCCCAATCGATGTTTCAGACGACGACCCAACCGCTATATCGCGGTCCGCTTTTTAAATCTCTGCCAATGACTAATTTTTTTTCTTTTTGTTTTGTTGGTCCCATGTAAAAGCAGATGTTGGCTACATACCCAAAACGAGAATCGAACACTCGACCGTTGATTAAGATAAAAGAGACCTATACTATCTCACTTAAGCCCTTAAATTCTTTGCCTTTTTATTTTAACTCATAATATTTCATTTTCTCATTAATTTAATTTTCTTTCGTTCTTTTTTATGTTTCTAAATAAATTAAATATGCCCACAACTAGAAAAAAATGAATTTATCAACTCACATATTCTTTTGATCATGGAATGCGTAACTCTTTCCAAAAGTAGGTTGAGCATGCGAATTTTGCAATGGCTCGTGAGATTTGTCAATTTTTGTTTTATTTTTATATTTCATAAATAGAAATATATTATTAAAACAGGGTTTGTATACTTAAATAAGACCCTTCTTCTGAAATTAATAATATTTTAAAAAAGTAAACTTGATTCCAAATACATTATTATTATTATATAATTTTTGAATGGCAACCTACTATTGTTAGTGAAGTAATATAGAAGAGGAAGGTTAGGTTTCCCATTGGTTTTGGTCTTTTGTTGGATAAGTATGGAAAGTAATTAAAATGATACATAGATGTAGAAATAAAGATATCCCACTAAATTTGGTTTAAAACCTCTCTTAGAAATTTTGACCATGTTAGGTAATTCCCCAAATTGTTTCTCAATTTCAAAAAAAAAAAAAAGAAAAGAAAAGAAAAGAAATGATACCATGGATAAGTGCGGTATAATAATTTAATTTATGGTTAAAAGCAACACAACTAAAATTTTAGAAAACACGTAACCTAAAACGTTATCCGCACAACTAAAATGTTATACTTTTTATGATATTTTATGTAACACCCAGGTTTGGCGGTCGGGTGAATTAAATAATTAAAATAATGTTTCGGGCTTTGTTTTCAAAATAATTATTTGTGTTGGACATATTTTAAATCAAGCCCAATAGCCATGGATTTTACACTATTGTAATAACCCATTTTCATTAAGGGTAAAAGTGACTTTTGGCTTTTAAAATAAAACAAAACAAATAAAAATATCATTTTACTCATCTTCCTCCCCACCTCTCTTTCAAAACCAACGACACTCTTCTTCTCTCCATGGAAGTTTACTATTCCATCTCCTCCTTGCTTCATCCTTGGTGATTTTTGTAAGGTAATTACATTCTTGAGTTGCCCTTGTCTTCCTCTTCATTTCTACACCATTAGTTTTCATTAAAACCCATTATTTTACATTTTGAAATTTTTGGGTTTTGAAG
The DNA here is from genome assembly GCA_030270665.1 of Hibiscus trionum. Lineage (NCBI taxonomy): Eukaryota > Viridiplantae > Streptophyta > Magnoliopsida > Malvales > Malvaceae > Hibiscus > Hibiscus trionum. Next base: position 8,977,376 of record BSYR01000016.1, read on the forward strand.
TAAAAATGATAACTTTGATAGCTTTAGGTTAAGCTTTTGATTTGTTGTTGTTAGATATGTTATTTTCTATCCAAAAGGTCCAGCATATCTAATTTTTAGTTGGTTTTATAAGGATTTTCGAATATGGGTTTTAGAGAGGTTTATGTGGTTCAAAGGTTGGTTTTTGGGGCTGTTTAGTGTGGGAATTTGATGGATGATGATTGTATGTCGTTTAAAGGTTATTTTGGAAGCTTATGAGAGTGAAAAAGGGGTTGGAATCAATGGTTGTTAGCTGTGCAAATGGGCTGCTCGAAAAATACATGTTTAAGGGTGTTCTTAGTTGGCTAAATGCTTGTTTTGTACTCCAAGGTTGCTACAGTGATTTGTGAGCTGATTTGTGTTTGTTTTGTTGGCTTTGATTGTCTAGCATCAGGATTTGGTGTTGGAGAATCTTCGGGAACTAATCCGAGAAGCTTGGAAGTTTGATCGGTTAAAGTTGTTGAGCTTGGAGTAGTCGGTGAGTGGTTCTTCGATTTTAAATTGGTTTTCAAAATGTTTGGTTCGAGCATGTAGACCTAGGCCGGGCTTGGTAAACCCGCCTAGAGTTGGGATTAGATTGGTAGTCTAATCACAAGATTTAGTTTAGAAGACTTTGGTTGAACTTCTAAATGTTGTGTTATGCCTCATGTATTAAATGTGAATGATATTGCTATGCATTTCGTGCATATGTGTTGTGATGGGGCATGATGATTCATTTATGCATTGTGATATGTTTGTGGTTGTTGAAATGTGAGTGCATGATGGTAATTGGTAAATCATGGTGGCTACGTGCTAGGCATGAGAAATGGTAAGAACATTGTATTATGATGATCTTGTGGTGAGTTAGTATTGGCACTAGTATGCTTGGGTACAAATGATCGATCATTAGGATGTTAGTGTGCACATGAGTGTCGAAATGCGCGCGTGGTCTTGGTGATGGTAGTCATCAAGATGGAGTACGGGTACACCAAAAAATCTTCATTTATATTTTAGTCGGTGATGAATGGAATCCCATCGACGGGGCGTGAGGATGAGTGGAATCCCCTCCGCGTGAATCGGTGATGAGTGTAATCCTACCGAGAGGTAATGTAATGGTTGAGTTGTTGGATGTGAGTTCTAACGGTTTTTATCCGCGTATTCGAGTCATAGCTAGGTGCCAATACGGTTTGTTAAATGTGTTTCCTCATGATTGTGTTGTGGACATGTTGAGCATGACATGATATTGATGTTATGTTCATGCATTTCATATATTTGATTCATGTGGTTCCGAAGGTAAGGAAACATGCATTCATCCTTGGGTATGTTGCTCGTGCTTGGACCCTGCATTGTCGAGGTTTATTTTATGAGCTTACCCTCACTAAGCTTTACGCTTACGCTCTCTTTTGTTCGACAATGCAGATCCTTAATTCGTGGGTTGCTTGTGCAAGGAGAAAGGCCTCCAAGTGTGCTATCTTAACCTTCAAGTATGAACTTCTAAGTTAAAAGATGTAATAGATAAGCAATGAGGATTTTGTGTATGTTGCTTGTGTTAAGGAGCTTGTTTAGACTCCTCTACTATGTTGATGTTTGGTTGTGGTATGTTCATGCTTTGTATGTTGGCCTTGTGCCCTCATCTTTATGCTTTTGTGTATGTTTTGTTCTAAGGCATGAAACCTTGATATGCTATGTATGTCTTTTATGATGAATGCTTGATTCCCTTAAATGTATGTCCTTTTCATGTATGTTGTGTGTTGATCATGCTTGCAATAGGGTGTATGCCTCTAGAGTTTAAGCATGCATGTTTGGAGGTCCTAGTTGGTGTCTTTTAGGCAGCCTTGTGCCTTAACTAGCTAAAACCTGTGTGATCGAAGCAGGGGTATCGATACGGTTGAGCCCGTATCGATACGACCTTCTTGTTTCAGGCCAAGCATTTCAATACACGGGAAGGCGTACCGATACCATTTTTGCTACTGGAAATATGAGATTTTGACGAGAAATTGAGGGTATCGGAACAAGCTTAGGTGTATCGAAACGGTCTTCGTAGCGTTGACCACGAGAAGTTGACCGTTGAGGGCGTATCGGTACGGTCAACCAGTGTACCGATACGGTCTCCTCGAGTTGACTTTGGTCAGTTGACCCAGTCAAGGCGTATCGATACCCTCTTTGAGTGTATCGATACGGTCTGCAGTATAAGCTAAATTGGGCTGTTTTTAAATTGCTGTTTGATGGTCTCCCCTCGCTTGTTACTTCTGCTGTCGTTGTTTCACATAGGACGTATTAAAGCATCTAGACAAGATAATAATTAAAAGGAAGTTTTCCCGGGTCGTTAACCGAAGTGGAGCCTTAACGGGTTTCGCCTCGGTTATTTCCGTGTAGCCCACTCGGACCGGTCTGTCGCCCGGACAGGGACGAGGGGGTTACACTTGTTGGTATCAGAGCCTGAGGTTTCCAAGACCTCGGGCAGGTAAGTGAGGTAAGTTGAATTCATGTATTGCAATTGCACGGTGCTTGCTTGCCATGTAAGTATGTTTGCTTGCTTATCAAGTATGCCTTGATTCTTGTTTAGTTGACCGTCTGTGTGTGTTGTTTGAAGCATGTTGAGTAGAGTCTCATTGCTTCTATTACATCGGAAAATGAGATTTTTAAGTGAGGGAAACATACTTGAGCCACTTAGGCCCTTGCCCTTGCTAACCCTATTTTGTATGTTGTTGTTGTAGTTGTTATCTGTGAGCGGTTATGTCGAGGCCTAGAGGTAGACCCAGGCTGGTTCGTCAGGAACCCCGTGTTACGGCTCTTGTTAATGAGCCGATGGCTGGAGTAGAGGCTCCTGTGGAAGAGCCTGCTGTTGGAGTCGGAGCTCCTCCACCATCACCACCTCAGCCTGATGTGGAAGGTGAGGCTAGAGCTGAGGGAGCGGGACCTCAGGTTGGCCAGAGTGGCCAAGGTCCTGCAGGGATAGACATGGCTCCGCTAGTTCAAGCTATAGCGGGAGCGTTTCAGGCTGCATTTGCCGGAGCTCAGGCCGCAGCTCAGCCGAGGAGATGATGCTAGCTTACCTTTAGAGACGCTCTGTAGCCTCGGAGCGGATGAGTTCAGGGGATCTACGCCTGAGAGATCAGAGTTATGGCTGGAGAAGACAATTCGTATTTTAGCTCAGATGAGATGTGTTGGGGCTCGTAAGTTGGGCTGTGTGGTTTCGTTGCTTCAGGGTGATGCCTACACCTGGTGGGTCACCATTACTACCGGCGTGCCTGAGGCCGAGATCAGTTGAAATTTCTTTGAAACTGCTTTCAGAAAGAGGTATTTGGGCCTGAGATATTTAGATGAGAAGAAGAGGGAGTTCATGGCTCTTGTTCAGAGAGACACATCAGTGATAGATTATGAGATCCGCTTTGTCTGACTGAGTTAGTATGCTTCAGAGTTGGTTCCTACTGAGAGGGACCATTGTGATCGATTCAGGTATGGACTACATGAGGAGGTTAAGAGGTACACCTTGGCTACTGATTATTCTGATTTTGATGTCTTGGTCGCTAGGGCCAAGGACATCGAGCATAGCTTGGGGCTGACCAAGAGTTCGGGAGGATCCAGTTCTGGGAAGAGGCACAACAACTTTGATCGTGGTGATGCCAAGAGGCATCGGGGCAGTGGACAACAGTTTGATCATAGGCGTGGCGGCGGCCACCATGGTAGAGGCCATCAGAGCCAGAGAGCTGGAGGGCGTTTGCCCGAGTGTGCCCGATGTGGGAGACATCATTTAGGAGAGTGTTGGGGAAACTATCATGCTTACTGGAACTGTGGATCGAGAGACCACTTCTGGAGAGAGTGTCTGCATCAGACGGCACAGGCACTGATTCAGGCACAGGATCCTGCGAGAGCGATCGACTATCCGAGAGGCCATGGGCGCGTACGTGGTTACTTCCAGCAGAGGGCTGGTGCACCTAGGATAGAGGCACCGAGGAATCTTGCTCATGTAGTGGCAGTTCAGCCAGAGGCCGGTGGACCAGCTAGAGTCTACGCACAGAGAGAGGCGGAGAATGACACATATATGATAGCAGGTAATTTCGAGTTACAGTCCATGTCTTTGCTTTCCTTAGTTGATTCGGGTTCCACACATTCTTATATTTTGAGTGAGCATGCAAAGAAGTTAGACATACCTGTTGAGATTTTAGACGTAGGAATGCATGTGACTAGTTCCTTCGGTGAGACAGTTGTAGTTAGACGGATGTATAGGAGGTGTCCGTTGAAGATTCAGGGTCATGTGTTTCCGGTTGATATGATGGAGCTTCCGTTCTACGGTTTTGATATCATTTTAGGTATGGATTGGTTGGTTGAGCACAGAGCTAGTGTAGATTTTGAGACAAAGAGAATTTCGTTGAAGCTTTCCGATAGCTACGAGGTAGTGGTAGTAGGCGAGAACGTTAAGTTCTTGTCGAACGTTGTGTCAGCTTTAGAGGCTCATAGGTTGATGGACTCCGGATGTGGGGCTTATTTAGCATATGTGATGAATCCGAATATGAGTGAGGTTAGACCGAAAGATATCATGACAGTTTGTGATTATTCGGATGTGTTTCCAGAAGAGTTACCAGGTTTGCCTCCTAACAAATATGTAGAGTTTGTGATTGAGACTGTTTCAACGTCTACTCTAGTTTCTATTGCTCCTTACCGTATGGCTCCGAAAGAGTTGAAAGAGTTGAAAAGTCAGATTCATGAGTTGTTAGACCGAGGTTTTATTAGGCATAGTAGTTCGCCTTGGGGTGCTCCCGTGTTGTTTGTGAAGAAGAAGGATGGCAGTATGAGAATGTGTATCGACTATAGGCAGTTAAACCAGTTGACAGTGAAGAACAAGTATCTGTTGCCTTGTATAGATGACCTGTTTGATAAGTTGAGGGGTGCCTCAGTGTTTTCGAAGATAGATTTGAGATCAGGGTACTATTAGTTGAAGGTAAAAGAATGTGATGTTCCGAATACAGCTTTTAGGACTAGATACGGTCATTATGAGTTTCTGGTTATGTCGTTTGGGCTCACGAACGCACCAGCAGCTTTCATGGATATGATGAACAGAGTTTTCCGAGACTATCTAGACCGATTTGTAGTTGTTTTCATAGACGACATCCTTGTGTACTCAAGAACAGAAGAAGAGCATGATGAGCATTTGAGACTTGTTTTGCAGAGATTGATGAGTAATCAGTTGTATGCTAAGCTGAGTAAATGCGAGTTCTGGATCAGAGAGGTTGTGTTTCTTGGCCATGTGGTATCAGCTGAAGGTATCCGTGTTGATCCGAAGAAGATCGAAGCCATTGTTGAGTGGAAATAACCTAAGTCAGTGACAAAGATTAGGAGTTTTCTAGGAATAGCGGGTTACTATAGAAGGTTCGTTGATGGTTTCTCTAGAGTAGCTGCTCCGTTGACTAAACTTTTACAGAAGGGAGTTAAGTTTGAGTGGTCAGATGCGAGACATAATGTATTTGAGAAATTAAAAGAAGCTTTGACGAATGCTCCAGTGATAGTACAGCCAGTTTCATGGAAAGAGTTCGTGATCTATAGCGATGCTTCCTACGTAGGTTTAGGTTGTGTTCTGATGCAAGAAAAGAGGGTTGTTGCTTATGCTTCGAGACAGTTGAAGGTGCACGAGAAGAACTACCCTACGCACGATATTGAGTTAGCTGCAGTTGTGTTTGCGTTGAAGATTTGGCGTCACTACTTGTATGGTGAGAAGTGCACGATTTACACTGATCATAAAAGCTTGAAGTATCTGATGACTCAGAGAGAGCTGAACTTGAGACAGAGAAGATGGCTTGAACTGTTGAAAGACTATGATTTGACTATTCAGTACCATCCGGGTAAGGCAAATGTAGTGGCCGATGCGTTGAGCAGAAAAGTTGCAGTTGAGCTGCGAACTATGTTTGCTAGGCTGAGTGTATCAGGGGACGGTGGTTTGATTACAGAGTTGCAAGTGAAGCCTTCGTTGATTCATATGATCAGAGAGAAACAGTTGCAAGATGTATCTTTAGCTTCGCATGTTCATGACATTGCAAAAGGTAGACTAACAGAATACAGTTTCAGTGATGAGAATGTGTTGTGTTTCAGAGACAGGGTTGTAGTACCTGAAGATTTTGAGTTGAGACGTATAATTCTGAGCGAAGCACATTCGAGTCCTTTTTCTATGCATCCGGGCAGTACTAAGATGTACCGAGATTTGAAGAATGATTATTTCTGGGTTGGTTTGAAGAAGGATGTAGCCGAGTATGTGAGCCGTTGCATGGTTTGTCAGAGGGTAAAGGTAGAACATCAGGTTCCTTCAGGTTTGTTACAGCCTTTGAAAATTCCGGAATGGAAGTGGGAAAGAATCACTATGGACTTTTTGACAGGGTTGACGTTGTCTTTTTCGAAGAAGAATTCTGTCTGGGTGATAGTTGATAGATTCACTAAGTGTGCTCATTTCTTAGCAGTGAACATCACAAATTCTCTAGATAAATTGGCAGATTTGTACATCCGCGAGATTGTGAGATTACATGGAGTTCCGAAGTCTATTGTATCAGACAGAGATCCGAGGTTCACATCGAGGTTCTGGGGTTGTTTGCATAGTGCCCTAGGTAGTCGTTTGCATTTCAGTACTTCATATCATCCGCAGTCAGATGGTCAGTCAGAACGAGTGATACAGGTATTAGAGGATATGCTCTGTTGTTGTGTGATTGACTTCCAGGGTTCGTGGGAGAAACATTTACCCCTAGTCGAGTTTGCTTACAACAACAGTTACCAGGCTAGTATCCAAATGGCTCCTTATGAGGCATTGTATGGTAGGCGATGTAGGACTCCGATCTGTTGGGCCGAAACGGGTCAGAAATTGTTGCCTATGCCGGATTTGCTTAAGGGGACTACCGACAAAGTGAAGTTGATTTGTGACCGTTTGAAGGCAGCTTCCGATCGTCAGAAATCTTACGCAGATTTGAAGAGAAAAGAGATTGAGTTTTCAGTGGGTGAGAAGGTGTTTTTGAAAGTGTCTTCGTGGAAGAAGGTAATGCGATTTGGCCGGAAAGGCAAGTTGTGTCCGAGGTTTGTCGGTCCGTACGAGATAGTTGAGCGGATTGGGCCGGTAGCTTATCGTTTGAGATTGCCTTCAGAGTTAGAGAAGATCCATGATGTTTTCCATGTGTCGATGCTTAGGAGATATAGATCAGATCCGTCTCATGTTATGCTCGTTGAGGAGATAGAACTGAATCCGGATTTGTCTTACAATGAAGAACTGGTTGAGATACTTGCTTCGGATAGCAAGGTATTGCGTGGCAAGACCATAGAGTTGGTCAAGGTGTTGTGGCGACATAGAGGTGTGGAAGAGGCCACGTGGGAGAGGAAAGCGGATATGCTTGACCAGTTTCCGTACTTGTTTCCGTAAGGTAATTTCGGGGACGAAATTCCTTAAGTGGGGGAGAGTTGTAACACCTGGGTTTGGGGGTCGGGTGAATTAAATAATTAAAATAATATTCCGGGCTTTGTTTTCAAAATGATTAATTGTGTTGGACATGTTTTAAATCAAGCCCAATAGCCATGGATTTTACACTATTGTAATAACCCATTTTCATTAAGGGTAAAAGTGACTTTTGGCTTTAAAAATAAAATAAAACAAAACAAATAAAAATATCATTTTACTCATCTTCCTCCCCACCTCTCTTTCAAAACCAACGACACTCTTCTTCTCTCCATAGAAGTTTACTATTTCATCTCCTCCTCGCTTCATCCTTGGTGATTTTTGTAAGGTAATTACATTTTTGAGTTGTCCTTGTGTTCCTCTTCATTTCTACACCATTAGTTTTCATTAAAACCCATTATTTTACATTTTGAAGTTTTTGGGTTTTGAAGTAAAAATGATAACTTTGATAGCTTTAGGTTAAGCTTTCGATTTGTTGTTGTTAGATAAGTTATTTTCTATCCAAAAGGTCCAACATATCTAATTTTTACTTGGTTTATAAGGATTTTCGGATATGGGTTTTAGAGAGGTTTTAGGTGGTTCAAAGGTTGGTTTTTGGGGCTGTTTAGTGTGGGAATTTGATGGCTGATGATTGTATGATGTTTAAAGGTTATTTTGGAAGCTTATGAGAGTGAAAGGGGGGTTGGAATCAATGGTTGTTAGCTGTGCAATTGGGCTGCTCGAAAAATACATGTTTAAGGGTGTTCTTAGTTGGCTAAATGCTTGTTTTGTACTCCGAGGTTGCTTGTAACACCCTAAAAAGTACCCTAGTTCGAACGATAGAAAAACGATATCGATAACGTAAAAGATCATAACTTAGCTAAGATTGAAAGTATTTAAAATGTATAATCATGTATAAGTACACATACTTGGTAGAAATAAAATTTAATCAATGTAAAATAATGTATATATATAAGTGTATATATATACATTCGATGGAATTAAATTAAGTTGAAGAATTGATACTTAAATATATATATATATATATACATATATAACATGATATGTGGATGATTATAAGAATTATATATATATATGTATTAGTGGAAAAAAATATTAAAATACATTATAATAATTTAAGTGGCCAAGTGGGATATACTTGGTTAAAAACAATACCAAGTGTCCGGCCAAGTGTAAACATAAAACATGTGGTCATCCATCATTTTGCTTCCATCTATATCTTTCCTTTACTCAAACAAACCAAAGAGAAAACTTGAGAGCTTTCGGTGAAGAAGAAGAATGGCATGCATGGCTTAAGATTTGGTCTAGAAAATTCAAGGAAAAATCGGAAGTAAGTAGTTCAAGCTCTCTATTATTCGAATATGTTAAAATCTTTAATAGATCAATGGTTTTAATGCCTTTAGAAAATCATGAAAGTGATGATACTAAAGGTTATGCTGCTGGAAAGTTTTAAGAACACAAGAAACCTCAAGAAATTTTGAAGGATAAAAGCTTATGAACATGCAAGAGTAAATATGGACAGATTTAGTGGTAATAAGAACATGCAACTTTAGAAAATTGTAGAAAATTAATTAGTGGGAATTTCGTGATGAATTTTTGATATGTTCTACTTTGACATGTCTAAAGTGGTAGGAAAATTATAAATCTGAGTTTTGATCATTGTAGTGAAATCTGGAAGCTTAATACGAACATCATGTAAAACTGTCCTGCACTGTTCTTAGATGGACAGTGAACTTTAGAAAATTGTATAAAATTCACTAGTAAGAATTTAGTGATGAAATTTGAATATGTTCTACCTTGACATGTCTAAAATGGTAGAAAAATTGTAAAAGGGATTTTTGATGACTGTGGTAAAATCTGGAAACCCATTTCGAACAGCATATAAAACTGTCCAGTAATGCTCTTAGCTGGACAGTGAACTTTGTAAAATTGTAGAAAATAATCTACTAGGAGTTTCGACCTAAATTTTTGATATGTTAAAATTGGGTATGTTAATTGAATTTAAGAACAAACGGTGTTCGATTTGGAGTTGTGTACAGGAAATAAGAAATTAATTAAATTAGGTGGTCAGAAATGTGTATAAATGAAAAGAAGAAAAAATTAAAAATTTGTGAATTATTAAAGATGTAAAATTGGATTAAATGGAGTGTTAATAAATTGATTAACAATCTGTAGGATGTGAAATCCACCAATTTTAATGATCAATTTGAAAGTTTAAGTGATTAATTAAAGAAATTAGGAAAATGGAAATTAGTCTTATCGAACCGTAAAAGTATAGAGACTGTTTTGAATAAAAATGCAAAATTCAGTCTCTAATTGCATAAATTGAATTCTGAAAAATTATTATTTGCTTGGCTTAAATGCCTTAGATCCTAGAAGTGAAAGGGTAGAAGAAGAAATCGCACCGGGATCGGCTTCGGATCGAGCGAAGGGCGTTCGGATCCAAAACTAGCTCGGCGAACTGTGAGTGAAACGATTTTAGAGTTGGGATTAGAGTCCCAACTGCCTTAATTTGATTTTTAAGTTATGATAAGCATGCAATTTGGACTAATTAATTATTCGATTTTAGTAAGGGAAGAAGGAATAATGGAATTCGGATTTTATGCTTGTGTTATGCGATTTTGTTGCATATGTGATTGAAATTAAATTGATGATTGATATGTTTGATTTCGAATCTGATTTTTGGTTAATCTTACTGTTTTGGATGAATTAATCATGCTGATTATTGGAAAATTATTGTGATATTGATTTCTTGTGGAAACAATGAAGTTGTGATATAGTATGTGAGTATGCAATGCTCTTACATGTTATAATTATGTTTGATAAGTTCAATTGAGTGTTGAACTATGAAATGAAATTCTGAATTATATGATATGAGTTTGGATTGTTCGAATGCTGAGCTGAAATGTGTGAATTGAGCTTGTAAATGTTTATATGATCATGTGTGATAACATGTTATTGGAATTGGAATTATAAGCAATTAATTGAAATGATTAATTAAGAATTTCTGAAAATTTGATTGATTATGTATCTGATTAAATTAAAGATTTAAATGCAAAGCCCTTGGTGTGTACAGTCTGTTTAGGTAGTACGGCTAGCCTAGAGTCTGAGCTCAATAAGAAAATCGGTACGTTAGTGTACTCGATATTGTGGTACGTAAGTGTACCTTCTTGCTTAATGTCTGCGGACATTATGATATGTTATATGTGATACGATTTGGTACGTGGTACCTATTATATGGTGAATTTTGATTCACAACCTCTGTTATACGTGATTTGATTACCTATCATACTATACTATCCAAGGCATTGCTAAATGAATTAAATGAACAATTTAAGGAATGAAATCTGAAAATTGAAAGTAAATTCATGAAATTGGTTGTTGGATCATTTGAATGAAATATTGAATTTCATGATTTGCTATTCTTGATATGCTATGAAACTTTAATTGTGATAATTTGATAATTGGAAGTTAATTCAGGTTTCATGACTTGTATGTGTATTCATGATATGAATGATATGTAATCACTTGCATGTATTCGAATAGAATTACATGACTCCTTGGTGTATATATTCGAATGATTTCTATGGTGCATTATTAATTGTGGATTGATTATATTGCTTGAATCATTCGAATGAGCTAATGTGCAAAGTGAAATTAAATTGTTTGATCATAATGTTTAAATTGGAAACCGAATAGAATAGGGTTTCCTCACTAAGTACGAGAAGTACTTACCACTCGAACCTTCCTTCCTTCCCCTAAATTTCAGGTTCTAGCATCGTTGACCTCTACCTGTATTCTACTCGTACGAAGCTTAAGTGTGATTTTCACTGTCTTTGTCGTACTCATGTTGGGTGGCCTAGCGTTCAGCATGTTAGTTTAATTTGGTCTGATGGTTATGTTCATGAACTATTTCTTTAGTATTGTATAAACTTATAAGAAGTTTCCCTACATTTCGATATGTAATTAAGGGAAACTAAAACACTATGGATGATATTATCGGATATGATATATATATATATATATATATATGATGAATGAATCGGTTAGAATTACCATAGAATTGCTCTTAATTGATAACATGTAAATCGAATGTAAATGATTATGGGTAGTATCCAAATGAATTGAAATCAATGGAATTAATTTATGAATATGATGAAGTATGTCCATGGGATAATCGAATGTGAAAAGAAATTAAAATAGATTATGTTATATACATCATAAGATAAGTGATTGGATTACATGTGCCCACCAAGCCTTGATCGAAACATTGATATGAAATGTGTATAATTTATATGTGACATGAATGATTGTAAATTAGTGCAATTTGAATAGATGTATTCGAATAAAAAAAATATCACATAAAAAAAAATTGTTAACCCACTTCCGCTGCCTAATACGATTCCGTCACATGTCTACATAACGCTCCTTGCCCCTGACCCGGGGTGAGGGGTGTTATATAAAGTGGTAATCAGAGCTTTTTAGGTTAAGTCCTAAAAATTTTAATCGAGTCTGTATGCATCTGCATTGTTTAGGTATGCCACCCATGTATTGTATGATAAGATATCTGTACTGAGCTTTTTGATCTTCTGTTGTTTGACTGAATGATAGAATATGACGGACCCAAAAGACCCAAAGAATAGGAGCTCGCACGAATCTTCGAGCGAAGGTGAAAGTGTGAGTTTGGGTGATAATTCTCCTGCTCGAACTGAAACTCTGAGAAAGGAGAGAAATAAAGAGCCTGCTCAGACTTCCGAGCAAATTGCCAAAAAGCCTGATCAAATCACTGAACGGATCCCTACAGAGCATGTTCAGAACACAGAACAACTTCCACCTGAAAATCCTATGGTTCAGTCTGCCCAAAGGGAATGTCTCCTCAGCATGAAGGAGATGTTCAATCAACTTCTGACAAATCTGAAACAAGAGCAACCTGCTGTTTCTATTCCTACTGCACCTAGCAGAGCTCCGATAGATAAGCTTTCTCAGCATCGAGCCTACACTTTTACTGGTACTAATGAAGAAAGACCAGAAGATGCAGAGTACTGGCTTGAAAACACCACCAAGGTGGTAACCAGACAATTACAGTGCTCCGATGACCACAAATTGGAGTGTGCTGTGGCTCTGTTAGCTGATGAGGCTATGAATTGGTGGGAAACCACTACTCTCACTGTTCCGAATGAATTGGTGACATGGGAATTCTTCCTCGAAGAGTTCAAAAAGAAGTACATCAGTGAACAGTACTTAGCTGAAAGAAGAAAGAGATTCTTGCACCTCAAACAAGCCAACCGTCCTATTGAGCAGTACGTTGCAGACTTTTGCAAGTATTGCAAATATGGTGCAGAATACATCAAAACTGAAGCTGATAAATGCCGAATGTTCATTGAAGGCATGAATGATGAACTGAGTCCAATCTTCACTGCTTTAGGAATCAATGATTTCCAGAATCTTGTTAATCGGGCTATTGCAACCGAAGCTAGAATGAAAGCTGCTGAAAAACGAAAAAGGGGCAATAGACCTGACAAAAAGCAGAAACGAGATGACAAGTCTCAATGGCAGTTCAAGAAGCCTAAATTTCAGAAAGAAGGGTCTTCTAATTTCACTTCTGCTCCGAGGAGCAATTACACTTCTAAACCAACTACAGTGATCAGATCCTCAGTACCTACTATGTCTGTTAATAGTACGGGAAATTTTGAAAAGATTCCTCCTTGCAAGTTCTGTCAGAAACCACATCGAGGTCAGTGCAGACTTCAGGCAAATCTCTGTTATGCTTGTGGTGGTGATGATCACTACATCAAAGACTGTCCTCAGAAGCATGAATCTATGCCAGCTCGTAACACTGTAGTTCCTAATCCGACATCCTCTAATCGGAATAGGAATGCCAAGTCAGCCCAGCCGAGTTATCAGAAGAAAGGCAAGGGTACTCATTCCAATGCTACTACTCATCAGGAATCTCGAGCACCTGCTAGAGTTTACCACATTCGTGGTAGAGATGATGAAGAGTCTCCTGAAGTGATTGCAGGTACTGTTGAGCTAAACTCACATCCTGTTTATGCTTTAATAGATTCGGGATCCACTCATTCATTCACATGTCTATCTGTTGTAAAAAGGTTAAAATTAGAACCTGAAAATGTGAAAACAAGTCTGATAGTCTCAAACCCTTTAGGAGGAACTTCGAATATAAACCTAATATGTAGAAATTGTTCATTGCATATCAGTAATTTGCCATTCCTTATTGATCTCTACATATTACCCTCCTGTGAGTTCGATCTAATTCTGGGTTTAGATTGGTTAAGTAAACATGAGGCTTGGGTAGATTGTCAAAATAAAAGACTGTATCTTCAGGGTTTAGGAAAGGAATCCATACTCCTAATTGATAAAAAGCCCACTTCCATTTTTGCATCCATGGTCTTACGAGATCAAATTGAATTTGGAATGTCTGAAATACCTGTTGTTTCTGAATTCATTGATGTATTTCCCGAGGAACTACCTGGTCTCCCTCCGACTAGAGAAGTTGAATTCGGGATTGAAGTACAACCTGGCTCAAATCCGGTATCTATCACTCCGTATCGGATGGCACCTCTTGAATTGAAAGAATTGCAAAAACAACTTCAAGAACTTCAGGATAAGGGTTTTATTCGACCCAGCACTTCTCCCTGGGGTGCACCTGTTCTATTTGTGAAGAAGAAGGATGGAGCAATGCGTCTTTGCATTGACTACCGTCAATTGAACAAGATCACAATCAAGAACCGATATCCGCTCCCAAGAATAGAAGATCTGTTTGATCAACTTAGGGATGCTTCAGTATTCTCAAAGATCGACCTGCGATCTGGATACTATCAAATGAGAGTCAAAGAGGAGGATGTATCAAAAACAGCCTTCCGAACTCGTTATGGCCACTATGAATTTCTGGTAATGCCTTTCGGATTGACAAATGCTCCGGCGGCATTCATGGATCTCATGAATAGAGTATTCAAGCCCTATCTTGATAAATTTGTCGTCGTCTTCATTGATGACATTTTGATCTATTCTCACAACAAAGAAGAACATGCTGATCATCTTCGCATTGTCTTGCAAACTCTCCGGGAACGCCAGTTATTCGCAAAATTTTCCAAGTGCGAGTTCTGGTTATCGGAAGTCTCTTTTCTTGGACATGTAATTTCTGCAGAAGGAATTAAAGTTGATCCGAAGAAAATTCAGTCAATCATGGATTGGCGACCTCCCAGAAATGTTAGTGAAATACGAAGTTTCCTTGGTCTTGCTGGTTATTACAGAAGGTTTGTCAAAGGGTTTTCCTCTATAGCCTTACCTTTGACTAAACTTCTTCGTAAAGATCAACCGATTGAATGGTCTGACAAGCAACAGAGAAGCTTTGACCAACTCAAAGCAGCCTTGACTCATGCCCCAGTTTTGATCCAACCAGAACCGGGCAAAGATTATACTGTATACAGTGATGCTTCACATGCGGGTCTTGGATGTGTTTTAATGCAGGGTGATAATGTGATAGCTTATGCTTCACGCCAACTGAAATCTCATGAATTGAACTATCCAACGCATGATCTCGAACTTGCTGCAATCGTGTTTGCTCTCAAAATATGGAGACACTACTTGTACGGTGAGAAATGTTATCTGTTCACCGATCACAAGAGCCTAAAGTATCTCCTAACTCAGAAAGATCTGAATTTGAGACAACGCAGATGGATGGAGTTATTGAAAGACTATGATTTAGTCATTGACTATCATCCAGGAAAAGCCAATGTGGTTGCAGACGCCTTGAGTCGTAAACCGACATTGGGTAAAAATCTCTAATCCCTGAACCTTAAGAAATAAAATATAAAATGTTTATAATGAAAGTTTTGATTTTTAAAAAAAAATGGTATTTATTCTTGTAGCTCCAACTGCTATCAATGCTCATCTTCGAGTATATCAGAAGCAAGGATTTCTGTCCGAACTTCAAATTCAATCCAGTCTAATCTCAAGGATTGAAAATCTTCAGAAAGCTGATCCAGAACTTCAGGATATTATTTCCAAACTGGATACAAAGTCTGGTGAAGGATTTCGTATTCATACAAACGGTCTCCTTTACTTCAAAGATAGAATCTGTGTTCCAAATGATGAAAATTTGAAAAGGGATCTTCTGGAAGAAGCACACCAAAGTTCTTTTTCGGTCCACCCTGGATCGGTTAAGATGTATAGAGATCTCAAATCTTTGTATTGGTGGTCTGGTATGAAAGCGACTATCAATGATTTTGTATCTAAATGTCTCAACTGTCAAAGAGTCAAAGCTGAACATAGAGTTCCCACCGGACTACTCCAACCACTTGTACTACCACAGTGGAAATGGGAACGAATTACTATGGATTTCGTGACTGGTCTTCCTTGTTCTCCCAGAAAATATGATGCTATTTGGGTGATTGTTGACCGATTCACCAAATCGGCACATTTTATTCCTATTCGTATCAATTACAGTTTGGAGACCTTGGCCAATCTGTATATTCAAGAAATAATCCGGCTACATGGAATTCCTATCTCCATTGTCTCTGATCGTGATCCAAGATTTACTTCTAGATTTTGGAAAACATTACAGAGAGCTATGGGAACGAAATTGAATCTAAGCACAGCTTTCCATCCGCAAACTGATGGTCAGTCTGAACGAGTAATTCAGATTCTCGAAGACATGCTTAGAGCTTGCATAATTGACTTTGGGAAGAATTGGGAGAAATCCCTACCCTTAGTTGAATTTGCCTACAACAATAGCTATCAGTCGTCTATTCAGATGGCTCCTTTTGAAGCATTGTATGGCAGAAAATGCAGAACACCTCTGTGTTGGTCCGAACTTGGTGAAAATAAGGTTTTGGGACCACAACTGCTCAGAGAAACAGAAGAGAAAGTTCAAATCATCCATTCTCGTTTAAAACAAGCCTTCGATAGACAGAAAGCATATGCTGATCTGAAACGAAGAGATATCCAGCATAACGTGGGAGACAAAGTCTTTCTTAAAGTCTCTCCATGGAAGAAAGTGTTTCGGTTCGGAAAGAGGGGAAAGCTCAGTCCTCGCTTTATTGGGCCTTTTGAAATCACTGAAAGAATTGGCCCAGTGGCTTATCGACTTGCACTCCCTAGTGAGTTCGATAAAATTCACAATGTCTTTCATGTGTCAATGCTCAGAAAGTATAGATCCGATCCATCTCATATCTTAGAGCCGGAAGAAGTAGAACTAAATCCTGATTTGTCTTACGAAGAGGAACCGGTTCAGATTCTGGATAGGGAAATTAAAAGACTTCGAAACAAAAATGTTGCACTTGTTAAAGTCTTGTGGAGAAATCACAAGATAGAAGAGGCAACATGGGAACCTGAGGAAACAATGCGAAACCAGTATCCCTATTTGTTCCATTCAGGTAAAATTCGAGGACGAATTTTCCTTAAGGGGGGAGGAATTGTAACACCCTAAAAAGTACCCTAGTTCGAACGATAGAAAAACGATATCGATAACGTAAAAGATCACAACTTAGCTAAGATTGAAAGTATTTAAAATGTATAATCATGTATAAGTACACATACTTGGTAGAAATAAAATTTAATCAATGTAAAATAATGTATATATATAAGTGTATATATATACATTCGATGGAATTAAATTAAGTTGAAGAATTGATACTTAAATATATATATATATATACATATATAACATGATATGTGGATGATTATAAGAATTATATATATATATATGTATTAGTGGAAAAAAATATTAAAATACATTATAATAATTTAAGTGGCCAAGTGGGATATACTTGGTTAAAAACAATACCAAGTGTCCGGCCAAGTGTAAACATAAAACATGTGGTCATCCATCATTTTGCTTCCATCTATATCTTTCCTTTACTCAAACAAACCAAAGAGAAAACTTGAGAGCTTTCGGTGAAGAAGAAGAATGGCATGCATGGCTTAAGATTTGGTCTAGAAAATTCAAGGAAAAATCGGAAGTAAGTAGTTCAAGCTCTCTATTATTCGAATATGTTAAAATCTTTAATAGATCAATGGTTTTAATGCCTTTAGAAAATCATGAAAGTGATGATACTAAAGGTTATGCTGCTGGAAAGTTTTAAGAACACAAGAAACCTCAAGAAATTTTGAAGGATAAAAGCTTATGAACATGCAAGAGTAAATATGGACAGATTTAGTGGTAATAAGAACATGCAACTTTAGAAAATTGTAGAAAATTAATTAGTGGGAATTTCGTGATGAATTTTTGATATGTTCTACTTTGACATGTCTAAAGTGGTAGGAAAATTATAAATCTGAGTTTTGATCATTGTAGTGAAATCTGGAAGCTTAATACGAACATCATGTAAAACTGTCCTGCACTGTTCTTAGATGGACAATGAACTTTAGAAAATTGTATAAAATTCACTAGTAAGAATTTAGTGATGAAATTTGAATATGTTCTACCTTGACATGTCTAAAATGGTAGAAAAATTGTAAAAGGGATTTTTGATGACTGTGGTAAAATCTGGAAACCCATTTCGAACAGCATATAAAACTGTCCAGTAATGCTATTAGCTGGACAGTGAACTTTGTAAAATTGTAGAAAATAATCTACTAGGAGTTTCGACCTAAATTTTTGATATGTTAAAATTGGGTATGTTAATTGAATTTAAGAACAAACGGTGTTCGATTTGGAGTTGTGTACAGGAAATAAGAAATTAATTAAATTAGGTGGTCAGAAATGTGTATAAATGAAAAGAAGAAAAAATTAAAAATTTGTGAATTATTAAAGATGTAAAATTGGATTAAATGGAGTGTTAATAAATTGATTAACAATCTGTAGGATGTGAAATCCACCAATTTTAATGATCAATTTGAAAGTTTAAGTGATTAATTAAAGAAATTAGGAAAATGGAAATTAGTCTTATCGAACCGTAAAAGTATAGAGACTGTTTTGAATAAAAATGCAAAATTCAGTCTCTAATTGCATAAATTGAATTCTGAAAAATTATTATTTGCTTGGCTTAAATGCCTTAGATCCTAGAAGTGAAAGGGTAGAAGAAGAAATCGCACCGGGATCGGCTTCGGATCGAGCGAAGGGCGTTCGGATCCAAAACTAGCTCGGCGAACTGTGAGTGAAACGATTTTAGAGTTGGGATTAGAGTCCCAACTGCCTTAATTTGATTTTTAAGTTATGATAAGCATGCAATTTGGACTAATTAATTATTCGATTTTAGTAAGGGAAGAAGGAATAATGGAATTCGGATTTTATGCTTGTGTTATGCGATTTTGTTGCATATGTGATTGAAATTAAATTGATGATTGATATGTTTGATTTCGAATCTGATTTTTGGTTAATCTTACTGTTTTGGATGAATTAATCATGCTGATTATTGGAAAATTATTGTGATATTGATTTCTTGTGGAAACAATGAAGTTGTGATATAGTATGTGAGTATGCAATGCTCTTACATGTTATAATTATGTTTGATAAGTTCAATTGAGTGTTGAACTATGAAATGAAATTCTGAATTATATGATATGAGTTTGGATTGTTCGAATGCTGAGCTGAAATGTGTGAATTGAGCTTGTAAATGTTTATATGATCATGTGTGATAACATGTTATTGGAATTGGAATTATAAGCAATTAATTGAAATGATTAATTAAGAATTTCTGAAAATTTGATTGATTATGTATCTGATTAAATTAAAGATTTAAATGCAAAGCCCTTGGTGTGTACAGTCTGTTTAGGTAGTACGGCTAGCCTAGAGTCTGAGCTCAATAAGAAAATCGGTACGTTAGTGTACTCGATATTGTGGTACGTAAGTGTACCTTCTTGCTTAATGTCTGCGGACATTATGATATGTTATATGTGATACGATTTGGTACGTGGTACCTATTATATGGTGAATTTTGATTCACAACCTCTGTTATACGTGATTTGATTACCTATCATACTATACTATCCAAGGCATTGCTAAATGAATTAAATGAACAATTTAAGGAATGAAATCTGAAAATTGAAAGTAAATTCATGAAATTGGTTGTTGGATCATTTGAATGAAATATTGAATTTCATGATTTGCTATTCTTGATATGCTATGAAACTTTAATTGTGATAATTTGATAATTGGAAGTTAATTCAGGTTTCATGACTTGTATGTGTATTCATGATATGAATGATATGTAATCACTTGCATGTATTCGAATAGAATTACATGACTCCTTGGTGTATATATTCGAATGATTTCTATGGTGCATTATTAATTGTGGATTGATTATATTGCTTGAATCATTCGAATGAGCTAATGTGCAAAGTGAAATTAAATTGTTTGATCATAATGTTTAAATTGGAAACCGAATAGAATAGGGTTTCCTCACTAAGTACGAGAAGTACTTACCACTCGAACCTTCCTTCCTTCCCCTAAATTTCAGGTTCTAGCATCGTTGACCTCTACCTGTATTCTACTCGTACGAAGCTTAAGTGTGATTTTCACTGTCTTTGTCGTACTCATGTTGGGTGGCCTAGCGTTCAGCATGTTAGTTTAATTTGGTCTGATGGTTATGTTCATGAACTATTTCTTTAGTATTGTATAAACTTATAAGAAGTTTCCCTACATTTCGATATGTAATTAAGGGAAACTAAAACACTATGGATGATATTATCGGATATGATATATATATATATATATATGATGAATGAATCGGTTAGAATTACCATAGAATTGCTCTTAATTGATAACATGTAAATCGAATGTAAATGATTATGGGTAGTATCCAAATGAATTGAAATCAATGGAATTAATTTATGAATATGATGAAGTATGTCCATGGGATAATCGAATGTGAAAAGAAATTAAAATAGATTATGTTATATACATCATAAGATAAGTGATTGGATTACATGTGCCCACCAAGCCTTGATCGAAACATTGATATGAAATGTGTATAATTTATATGTGACATGAATGATTGTAAATTAGTGCAATTTGAATAGATGTATTCGAATAAAAAAAAATATCACATAAAAAAAAATTGTTAACCCACTTCCGCTGCCTAATACGATTCTGTCACATGTTAACATAACGCTCCTTGCCCCTAATCCGGGGTGAGGGGTGTTATATTGCTACAATGATTTGTGAGCTGATTCGTGTTTGTTTTGTTGGCTTTGATTGTCTAGCATCAGGATTTGGTGTTAGAGAATCTTCGGGAACTAATCTGGGAAGCTTAGAAGTTTCATCGGTTAAAGTTGTTGAGCTTGGAGTAGTCGGTGAGTGGTTCTTTGATTTTATAATTGGTTTTCAAAATGTTTGGTTCGAGCATGTAGACCTAGGTCGGGCTTGATAAACCCGCCTAGAGTTGGGATTATATTGGTAGTCTAATCTCAAGCTTTAGTTTAGAAGACTTTGGTTGAACTTCTAAATGTTGTGTTTTGCCTCATATATTAAATGTGAATGATATTGCTATGCATTTCGTGCATATGTGTTGTGATGAGGCATGATGATTCATTTATGCATTGTAATATGCATGTGGTTGTTGAAATGTGAGTGCATGATGGTAAATCATGGTGGCTACGTGCTAGGCACGGGAAATGGTAAGAACATTGTATTATGATGATCTTGTGGTGAGTTAGTATTGGCACTAGTATGCTTGGGTACAAATGATCGATCATTAGGATGTTAGTGTGCACATGAGTGTCGAAATGCGAGCGCGGTCTTGGTGATGGTAGTCATCAAGATGGAGTACGGGTACGCCCGGAAATCTTCATTTATATTTTAGTCGGTGATGAGTGGAATCACATCGATGAGGCGTGAGGATGAGTGGAATCCCCTCCGCGTGAATCAGTGATGAGTGTAATCCCACCGAGAGGTAATGTAATGGTTGAGCTGTTGGATGTGAGTTCCAACGGTTGTTATCCGCGTATTCGGGTCATAGCTAGGTGCCAATACGGTTTGTTAAATATGTTTCCTCATGATTGTGTTGTGGACATGTTGAGCATGTCATGATATTGATGTTATGTTCATGCATTTCATATATTTGATTCATGTGGTTCCGAAGGTAAGGAAACATGCATTCATCCTTGGGTATGTTGCTCGTGCTTGGATCCTGCATTGTCGAGGTTTATTTTATGAGCTTACCCTCACTAAGCTTTACGCTTAAGCTCTCTTTTGTTCGACAATGCAGATCCTTAGTTCGTGGGTTGCTTGTGCAATGAGAAAGGTTTCCAAGTGTGCTATCTTAACCTTCAAGTATGAACTTCTAAGTTAAAAGATGTAATAGATAAGCAATGGGGATTTGTGTATGTTGCTTGTGTTAAAGAGCTTGTTTAGACTCCTCTAGTATGTTGATGTTTGGTTGTGGTATGTTCATGCTTTGTATGTTGGCCTTGTGCCCTCATCTTTATGCTTTTGTGTATGTTTTGTTCTAAGGCATGAAACCTTGATATGCTATGTATGTCTTTTATAGTGAATGCTTGATTCCCTTAAATGTATGCCCTTTTCATATATGTTGTGTGTTGATCATGCTTGCAATAGGGTGTATGCCTCTAGAGTTTAAGCATGCATGTTTGGAGGTCCTAGTTGGTGTCTTTTAGGCAGCCTTGTGCCCTAACTAGCTAAAACCCGTGTGATCGAAGCAGGGGTATCGATACGGTTGAGCCCGTATCGATACGGCCTTCTTGTTTCAGGCCAAGCGTTTCGATACACGGAAAGGCGTACCGATACCATTTTTGCTACTGGAAATATGAGATTTTGACAAGAAATTGAGGGTATTGGAACGAGCTTAGGTGTATCGAAACGGTCTTCGTAGCGTTGACCACGAGAAGTTGACCGTTGAGGGCGTATCGGTACGGTCAACCAGTGTACCGATACGGTCTCCTCAAGTTGACTTTGGTTAGTTGACCTAGTCAAGGCATATCGATAGCCTCTTTGAGTCTATCGATACGATCTGCAGTATAAGCTAAAATGGGCTGTTTTTAAATTGTTGTTTGATCGTCTCGCCTCGCTTGTTGCTTCCGCTGTCGTTGTTTCACATAGGACGTATTAAGGCATTTAGACAAGATAATAATTAAAAGGAAGTTTTCCCGGGTCGTTAACCGAAGTGGAGCCTTAACGGGTTTCGCCTCGGTTATCCCCGTGTAGCCCACTCGGATCAGTCAGTCGCCCGGACCGGGACGAGGGGGTTACATTTTAGGTTGGTGGTAAGTTTCAAAATTTATAACCAAGTTCCGAAACTTATCGGAAACAATATTTGGGGCAACATTTCAGGTTGTAGTCTAAAATGTCAAATAGTATACCATTTTGGTAGTGTGAGTAACCGTAACATTTTAAATTCTGTTTTTTTTTTACATTTCAGTTGTGTCGATTTTAGCCTTAAATTAATGTGTCGCACCCTAGACTCATCGTGTTTCAAGTATTAATTTATTTAAGTTTCTTTTGTTTACTCCAAGAAAAAATAAAATATTTGTAAAAAATTATTTAATACATTGTCAGTGATTAAAAATAATTCTACTAGCGGTTTCAAAATAACTATAGATTTCCTTAAAGTCTTTTAAAAATCTAAATAAATAAATGGGTAAAGTCCACATATGGTCACTAAACTTTGATCAGTTATTGAATTTGGTAACCAAACTTCTAATTGCTTCAAAATTACCATCAAACTTTTAGTTTTGCTCCAATTTAGCCACTAACCTGTTAAAAGTCGCTAAAAGGGTGACGTAACTGTTAATTTTTTTTGTATAATAACACATTTAGTCCTCCACTTTGTACATTCAAATAATTTAGTCCTAATTCAAAAGAAATAATAAATTCAACACCCTCATTATTTACACATTATTTCAATTTAGCCTTATTTTTAATTAAAAATAATTTAAACATCCGAGCTTTTATGAGTTACATGTATACAACCATAGGATCTGTTAAGTTTGATCCCCAATTTATCATGTGGCATGCATAGGAATCATACTTTATACTCAGGATTATCAATCATCAAGAACCCAAGAATAAACTAGTGTATTGGTTTCTAAGCATGGAGTAGAACTTGGATAAGATGGACAAGTTTTGCGTAATCACGCATCTTATGAAGGCAGATAAATTTCTTACTGTGCGAGATATTCACAGAAGGAAGACACAGCAGCAGCAACTTCATTATAATTTTTAGATAAAATTTTTAGGTTTATGGTTAAATTATTTTAACTAAAAATAGAGTCAACTTGAAATAATGCGTAAATAATGAGGGTTAAATTTATTTTTTTTGAATTAGAACTAAATTGTTTGAATGTGCAAACGTGGAGGACTAAATGTGTTATTATACAAAAAATTAATAGCCACGTCACCCTTTTTAACGGCTGTTAACGGGCCAGTGGCCAAATTGGAGCGAAACTAAAAATTTAATGATAACATTGAAGCAATTGAAAGTTTGATTACCAAATTAAATAATTGATTAAAGTTTAGTGACCATATTGTGAACCTTGCCCTAAATAAATATAACATTGGGTAATCTTTACCAGTGGTCCATTTCGTTTAGGGTGTGTTCTATTTTGGTCACCAAAATTCAAAAATGATTATTCTGGTCACTTACGTTTAAAATCGTTTCTATTTTGGTCACTTGGCCGTTAGTCTCCGTTACTTAAAAATAATAATTTCTAATTTAACCCCCAAACTTTCAAAATTTTATTTTTCACCATCTTTTCCAAAAATTATAAAACTAAAACCCAAAAATTAATTTTTTGAAGAGAATAGAATCAGTAAAATGTCCTAAGTTGTTTTTATAGCTCTTATCAGGTATGACAACCAGTTCTTTTTATAGCTCTTTTCGGGTATGACAACCAGAAGAAATGAAATACTATACTGGCAGGATAAGAGGGGAAGGAGGATAAAACCATTACTATAACAGCGCAAATAATATATTCAAAGAAAACAGGTGAAGAACTAATATGAACCTAAGTTCCTAACTAACACATTGTTTTCATTGTTGCGTCACTTTCTATTCTGCAAACATTGGACAGGGGAAGACATTTCTGAAACTGTGATGCATAGAAGTCATACCTCATCTTCACTAAAACCTTGTCCGGTTATTTTACTGATTATTTTCTCTTCAAAAAATTAATTTTTGGGTTTTAGTTTTATAATTTTTGGGGAAGATGGTGAAAAATAAAATTTTGAAAGTTTGGGGGTTAAATTAGAAATTATTATTTTTAAGTAACGGAGACTAACGGCCAAGTGACCAAAATAGAAACGATTTTAAACGTAAGTGACCAGAATAATCATTTTTGAATTTTGGTGACCAAAATAGAACACACCCTAAACGAAAGGGACCACTGGTAAAGATTACCCTATAACATTTATCTTCTTGAGGCTGCTTGCAAAATTATTTTTCTCCGCTCACGATATACCAAACAATAATCATTTTTAAATTATTCAATAATATTAATTTTAAAGTTAATTTTAAGTTTATATAAAAAAATTGACCCTTTTGAATTAGGTAATAATTAAGTAAGCCATTCAGTGAAATATTATCAAGTAAGTCTTTATTTAAAAATTTACGGCCAAAAAAACCTCTAAAATTGGAAAAATATATCAACTTAGTAATTATTTAAAAAATTTATAATTAAGTTTCAGAGGCTTACTTGATTATCGTCTAATTTAATACAAGGTCAATTTGTTATACAAACCTTATTTTATTATTTAAAATTATTATTGTTGATGTCTCAACGTATGCGCGGAGATTTAACGAGAAAGAAATCATTTCATGGTGATTGTAGGTGGTTCACCCCTTATGACATAGGAGGAGAACCACATAAAAAGATAAAATGGACTCACTTGAAGGATATTTTGTAGGGGTGGGAATTGTCGGGTACCCGGGTTTCGGGTACCCGTTTTTCGGATACTCAGTTCATTCGGGTACCTCAATCTTCGGCCCGTGTCCCGGCCCATTTTATTCGGGTACCTGAGTTCCGAGTACCCAGGTAATCGGGTACCGCGTACCCACATATTTTTTTTAATTCTAAAATTTAAAAAAATCACATATTAAACACAAAAATATTTTTAAAAAATTTTAAACTTAAAACTTAAAAAGTATATAATACAAACATAAAAAGAATTTAGGGATTTAAATTTAGTTTTAGACTAAAAATATTAAGAAACTTAAAATAAAAACATAATTAAAAATATATATTAAATATTATCAGGTCAGGTCGAGTACCCGGTAACTTAAAAATCCCAGCCCGTGTCCTGGGAAAATTTTCGGGTCGAGTACCCGGCCCGGTCGGGTAATTTTTTTAAAAAATTACCCGATATTTTTAAGTTCGGGTCGTCGAATTGGGTCAATCGAGTCAGATATTTTTTCTCACCCCTAATATTTTGAGATCATATATTGGTGCTCTTGATGTTGAGGGGAAGAGAGGAAAAAATGTTCTTGTAATCTTTCTCCCTTGAGAAGGAGAAGAATTCTCTTTGATGGAGTACTAGATAAAGAAATTAGCATATTGTCCCTAAGATGATAAGATTACATTCATCAAAACGACCCTTAATTGTGAGAAATTATATTATGGGTGATTCCCACCACGTCATCCATGGGACAACCAATGGAAACTACCCACTTCATCATTATTTAAATTTTAGTGAAGATTCATTGGTTGGAAAAAATGACATGGAAAAATCATGGTGAAGTGGGTGGTTTTCATTGGTTGGTCTCATGGATGACGTGGTAGGAATCACCCATGATATAATTTTTCCTTAATTGTAATTGATAAATGCCGAGCGCGTTTTTACGTTCGGGAAAAAATAACTTTAAAATCATGTGCATTTTTTAAAAATGAAATTACCGTTAATTATTTTGGACTAAATATGAGAGTCGATTACATGTAGGAAAGTTAAAATACCACTATAACGCTCAAAATTAGTACTTTTTTAAAACCACATTTTTTTTTGTTTTTTCTGTAAAGTATCAAATTTAAATTTAAAATATGATCACTTGAATGATTGAATGCAAATTTTGTAAAAAATATCTCTCTGTCGCGAATAATTATGAAAGTCGCAATCTAATAAGTTTGGGCACTACCCCATTTAATTGATACAATGATGTAATATTGTCTTTTTTTTTTAAAGAACATATAATGTTAAGAAGTTTTTTTTTGAAGGACATCATCGTATCAATGACATTTAGTAAGTTAGGACTACTGTCTCGTTAATTATTGTAATAAAATAACATTTTCATTTATTTTAAAAGAAATTTATGGAATGCATGTTTTGTTTTTAAAAGAATGACACGAAAAAGTTAGCGACAATAATAATAATTAGGGGTGATACCGAGCCGAGCCGAGCCCGAGCCTGGTCAGGCTCGGCTCGGAAATAGTGTAATTGGGTTCGGCTCGGGCTCGAGGCTCGCCGAGCTCGAAATTTTAGGCTCGAGCTCGGCTCGAAAACAATTCTATTGGGCTCGGCTCGGGCTCGGGCTCGTCAGGCTTGGCTCGGCTCGAAATGAAAAATTTTGCTATAGTTTTTTTATATAAAATATTCGTTAAAAATCTCTTTCATAACCAACACTAAAACGAAATTCAATGACCGGAAAGGGGAAAAAGTGCCAAAAATTAGATTAATCCAAATAATCAATAAATATTCTTATAATACAAACACATAATTAATGAAAGTAGAAAATCAAGCAACAATCAACTAATGAAAGAAAATACAAATACATAATTTATTTTAGTGCATATGTAGATTCCGAACCTGTTCACGAGCTTTTCGAGGCTTGTTAAGGTTTCGAGCCGAGCCCGAGCCCGAGTCGAGCTCACTCGAGCCGAATTTTGACCGAGCCGAGCCCGAGTAGCTCGTGAGCCGGTCAGGCTCATTATCAACCCTAATAATAACAGTGAATAAAAATTATATAAATAGATACAAGCCAAAAATATGTAAACAAAAAATAAGCATGACTAATTCGAAAGAACCAGAACTTAGGAATCAATCTGAAAAAGGATTAAATTGGACAAATAAACCTAAAAAAACGGACCAAATTACAGTAAACTAAAAACAAATGGGTTAAAAAAATAATTATCTCATATAATAAAAGAAATTGCATGGATCATAGGGCAGTTGGGTCGAGTCCGTCATATTCTTTTGGTTATTTTTTCAAAAAGATGTTATCCTTCAAAAATAAAGCCGTTTTGGGATGCTTTATATGACTATATCTTGTTTTGGATTATTATCCTATACATCAGCAAAAACTGAAAGTTTCTACAAGCGTCTTAGTTTTAAGGTTTTAGTTTAAGATGTAAGGTTTAGGAATTTAGTGTAGGCGTTTTAGGGTTTTAGTTTAAGATGTAAGGTTTAGGAGTTTAGTGTAGGCAGGGATGAAGCTATTTTGGGGATTATAACAATTCATAATAACAATTCAAGAGAAATAAATTCAAATTTTAAATAAATAAGTGAAATTAAAGCAAGAAATTCAATATAACCAAATGCATGTTGCAAAAAAGAACAAAGATTTCCCATGTCTATCAATGAAATTCAACTCAATCAATATAACCAAATGCAGGAACAACATGCAGTTCATCAAGCCGGTTCAAAAATCGAAACGACTAAATATAAAGATCGATCGAACAAAAAATTATAATGCAATGGCGACTCTCATGTGTAATCTACAGTGTAGTTGATTGATACATGATATCATTTTAAAATTGATGGCATTGTTGTCAAACTAACTTTTCAGTAGAAACAAAATTGAATCATAAAATGATGGCAACCAAGAAATCACCAGAATACTCTCATTTATTTGCTTCGATGAATTCTCTGTATTCGCTCTTCATTTTGACCCCGGATACGGTCCTGCAAAACCGGGTACAAAAAAGAACAAGCCTAGTCATGAATTAACTATGTAACAAGTTTATTTTGGATATACATGAAAAGAACAAGTTTAGCAAACCCGAGCATCTCTTTATTTTTGAAAAACTGCACACATGGGGTGCCCATAATTCCAGCAGCTTCGGCAATCTCTTGATCTTCCTCGATATCGATTTCGATAAAATGTACATTCTGATCAAATTCATCAATCACCTGTAAATAGACAAAATTAGTAAAAGATGAGCAGAATGAAAGTCAGTTTATTTGACACTAATTACAACATAGAAAAGGTAAGCTGTCATAATACATTAAACGTGACCGATATATACATTTCGTCCCAGGGCTAGGGGTCCATCTGGCTGACACTTTACATGCAACTTTTAGAAACTATAAAATGCAAATGCTATAATACAACTTTGTACTCAGCAGCACCGACTTTCTGGTCTCACGGTGTTTTCCTCAGCAGCTGGATGCATGCCAAGCTTTTAGTGAAGAAATGTGATATAATTTTTAACTTCCATCATAATCACATGATAAAAGATTCGAATGAGATTTACACGAGCTTAGTAGTCTAATATATGTAACCCTGAATCATATAAAATCACTAACAAATCGCCGTCGAAGATTTCACCAAGTGCAAGCTAAACAACATGAAGTATTGAGCCAATTACAACTAATATATACCTTGCTAAGAATTGGCTTCAAAGTCCGACATGGACCACAAGTTGGTGAAGTATATAATACACATAAAAGCCTCGGGCTCTCATGATACAGCTTTCGCAGAGCATACTGAAATAAGGAGGGAAAAAACTTGGTTTAGAGGTAAGATTATATCGAAAACTGAAAACAAAAACAAATCTAAGCCAATTATGTCCAAACCTGGCCTTTATGTTTTGTGAGTGTAATGTCAAAACCTTCTTGAACATCTCTATCTGTCAGTTCTTTCTTGACCTCTTCAGTTTGAGGCTGTAAGATATATGATCATGATAAAGATTAATAAAAGCGTGTGTGATATGAATTCTGAAGGAGCTTAGTCATAAACACATTGGGCAAAAGGCAGATGACCGAGTAATCGAGTATGGTATAAAAGTACTTGCAAGGTATAATAAGAACGCTAGAGTTGGCATTTTTTTAGAAAGAAAAATACCTGATGAAACTCAACAAGAAGATCATTTCTAACAAGGTATCGTTCAACAGATAACGCTGCAATGCATCCAGATCCAGCAGCAGTTACAGCTTGTCTCCACTCATGATCCTGTTAATGAAGTAAACCAATGGAGTTGCAAGAAAAAATCGTTATAACGCGGACTTCTTCAAAGATGTGAAGCCAGATGATAGTTTGAATTTATCAGGCAACTGAAGCACCAGCATGTTTCATATCAGGAACAGAATGCATGAAGCCTTCAAGAACTCATTAATATTCCTTTTCATGCATGGAAACCATCAAAAGAAAAGATGTAACCTTCCATGGTTATATCTATGTGTTTTTGAGTCATCAGTAAGATCATGTGTTGTACAGGCATACACATATTCGACACCACAAAGTGAATATGGATGAATAGGAGGCTGACTCCAAACAAAAGGGAAAACTTCGGAAATATGAACATGCTAATGTTGGACAAACGTCCATGCCCAACATTTATCCTAACAGAAACATAGATTACGAATTTTGTCCCACAACATATATAAGAGAAGCAACGTCCTAAACCTGAAAACACTATTTTCCGAATCTAATACTTCATACACGAATATAAATGTCAGATAGAGACATGCTCAAGAAATCATATACACAGAGAAAGATTAAAGGACACCCACACTCCTTGAAACGATTCAATATAAGGCACGGTTAAGCAGTGTTACCAAAATTATCAGAATTTAGGAAGAAATTTTGAAGTGCATCAAACGTTTATTTCAAAATAATATTTTGGTACAAGGAACCTCTTTGAAAGAACTTTATACTATAAATATTCAACCAAATTGATAGCATTTGACTAGGATCAATCAAAATTAATCAAAATTCTTTATTATAAAAATTAGAACTATATATATCTTATTGTTTTCACAATTCCGAAATCTAAAAGTTCTACCAAATTCATGGAAGCCAACATCTCATTCTAGTTTTATCATTTTCAAATACCAGAATGTCGCTTAAATAGGCATTTTTGCAAAATTCCAATCCAATAGAGTACATATTATAAGAGAGAAAACTTGTTATGTTCATAACCAGTTTGAATCTCAAACACTGAAGAGAAAAAAGACAGTTTCAATCTTTTATTTTTATAATTGGGTTACTCTTGCCCATCAACAATCAAAAAGCAGCATATTAGAGCACTGCACTATCATTTTCCTTGGTGTTCCTTATATTGTATCTACTCCAACTGATGATGCTAGAGCAATCCTTAGATTCTTAAGATGCTTGTACCAAGGTATTACGAATTATTCGAAACACAAGCGTTTCTGTTGTCTGAAAAATATACTTTTGAAATGCTAATGTGAACATGCCATTAATTCGGGCATTGTTGACACACATGTCAAGGTTTTGAGGAGATGAGATATTTGCTAACTGGTCCCAAACTAATATGATATAAGAAGAAGATTACCTGCACGTCTCCTGCTGCAAATACACCTTCAACAGAAGTTTTAGCAGTACCCTCCTCAACTAGCACATATCCTGAACTGTCAAGTTTTACTTGACCTTGCAACAGCTGGCTATTTGGTGAATGTCCTATACCGTAAAACAAGCCCTTTGCCTCGAGCACAGATTCCTCCCCCGTATCAATTCTTCTGGTTAGTATTCCCGACATTTGACCTTTTGTATTGCTAACAACATCCACGGCCTCTGTATTGAAGTGCAAGGTGATATTTGGATTGTTGTAAACTCTGAAACATTCGCGATAATTAACCTGTTAAACAAACATTCAGGGAGTTGAAAACTCGACAAACAAACAGTTCATTAGTACACAATGCACCACAATCAAGGTAGCAATTAGAATGACAACCAGAGAATTCAGCTAGCACTAAACAACCAACTTGTAAGGTCAAGCAGATATGATATAGCATAAACTTCTACGAAGATGACAAAGATTATAAAACGATAGAAGCAACTTCTTTAATTTAGCTATAACTTCCCCACCACATTTAGCATAAACATCACTGACCTCTTTTCCAACAAAAGAATTCAATATTCTAACTCCATTCGATTTGATTCATTCGACATATGGGGGCCATCTCGTATTACCAATATTTTTGGCACTCGGTGGTAACTTTTGTTGATGATTGTATAAGGATCACATGGATCTATTTGATGAAAAGCAAGTCTGGAGTTCCAATTATATTGTAATTTGTAAACATTTCATAGGTTTATCAAGAATCAATTTGGAGTTAACATTCAAACCTTGTGATCTAACAATGGAAGAGAATATTTTAACCAAGAGCTAATGACATACTTATCAAACGAAGGCATTCTACATCAACCAACATGCATTGAGTCTTTCTTGACTCCAAAAATGGTCCATATATGAGCATAAAAAATAAAATAAGGTCTACAAACAATTGGGAACCTTTAAAGTAGGCATATTATTTGTCAACAGTTTGGACATCCTCTAAGGTATCTAACTTGTGCAAGAAAAAGCAAAAGATATGTATTTATATGAAGAGATAAAATAATGAAAAATAAAAAAATATATAAAAGGTTCAAAACACCATGTCACATAGGATGGAAGGAAAAAAATGTCAAGCATCCAGAACTTCTGGAAAGACATCTCACAAGCAAGAATACCAACACCTTCCAATAATATTACACATACACATCTAGGCAACTTCACAAACCAATCATTTAATTACAATGTAAAATATTGGCCATAAAATTTTATACATAATAAGAGTTTGTAAAGCTCACCTATCTTGCATTGCTCTTGATGCTCTTAGTTGGTCCCCACGGACAAGCAAGTGAACATGACGAGCATATTTAGTTAAATATATTGCTTCTTCAGTAGCTGTATCACCTCCTCCCACCACAGCAAGTACTTGTCTTTTAAACAATGGCGATGCTCCATCACAAATTGCACAAGCACTAATCCCCCTACTCCAAAATTCATCTTCACGAGGTAACCTGAGCCTTTTCGCTGTAGCTCCAGTAGCAAAAATCACGCTATGACACTTAACCTGAAATACAAATGTAAGAGACAAATATGAATAACGCAAATAAGGCATCGTAATAATATTATTTAAGGACAAATGATAATTGAGTTCCAATTTTCAAAATAGGAAGAAAGAAAATTTTAAACAACTAAACATTCTCCTCTTTCTGGTGATGGTAGCATGTGTAATTGAAAACTTATTCCTATTGGGCACCATAACAAGAAAGTAAGAGTTTCCAACTCAAAATGGTGTTCCAAAGAAAAAAACTGATATCACATCAACTAGCATAACATTCAACCCGAAAATTAATTAGATGAGTTCAACAAAAGGATCATTACCAGGCATAATGATGCAATTCAAGTTATATACAATAATTAAATATGTTTCAATAATTCACCATAATAATAATTTAACCACGTCCACATAACAAAGAAGGTAGCAGCAGAAAATTATATCACCTCGCGTTCACTACTTCGTATTGTAAAAGGATTGCTTTTAACATCAATGTGTTCCACATCTTCTAGGAACAATTCTGCTCCCCAACGCTCAGCTTGCCGTCGCATCCTAGTCAAAGCACGATCAAGACTCTAATTATACAATTCTAGTTGAAACAGTAGTTGTTGATAAAATCAACAAACAAGAAAGACAGACTTTCATTTTCTTTTAAATACCTATCCATCAAATCTGGACCAGTTATTCCATCAGGAAAACCAGGGAAGTTCTCCACTTCAGTGGTCGTCATCAACTGGCCACCAGGAACACCACCAACCTGATATCCCTCAAACACTACAGGCTTCAAATTGGCACGAGCTGCATATATTGCTGCCGTATATCCAGCAGGACCCGAACCTATGATCACCACATTCTCGACTGATTTACCTGCAAGAAGAAAAAACAAAACCATTACTCGTGCCCCCAAAGTAATTTGGTTATAAAGATGAAAAACATAACCTTGCCCTAAATGTACAATTGTGCAATTCATATAATGCCAGCAGCTGATAACATAGAAGCCATTGACGAAAAATATATTATTTCCAATTATCCAAACATTTTACTAAATTTCGGAAAGTAAAATAAAAGCAACAACCAAACATAAAACTGATTATATGTTGTAACTATCAGTTTCATTCAGTATTCACATTGTGAAAAGTAAATGAGAAATATTTTTTTTATTTCCTAAAAATGTGATTAAGTGGCATGATTTGAATGGAAATCATGTACTACAATGCTGCAAGCTTCTCACCATTCTACATGCACCTTTACTTCTTAGATTTTATTTGAAAATAAGAAGAAAATCTGCAGTATTTTCATTTTAGCTTGAAAATAAGTTGAGCAAAAACAGTATTTTTCTCAATTCAATATTCCAAACTAAACATATACATAAGAGTAAACAAAGAGAGCAACCAGTGAGTCACCATTTGAATTTAGAAGAAACAAAAAAACAAAACAAATGCAAAGGAAGTAGTGAGAGAGACCTGAAGCGGCGGGGGTTTCGACGGAGGCCCTGGGGCGGAGAGAGAGGGGGCGAGGGCGCGTGGGGGAAGAGTGGGAACGGAGAGCGCGTGGAGGGGAGGAGTAGTAGAAGGAGAGAGTGGACATAGGGAGACGGGGGTGGGCGGAAGGGATTGGGATTGGGATTGGGATTCCGATTCGTAAGTTGGGAGAAAGGGCCATTCGATTTCAGACCATACAAATATTATTTGTAAGAGAAAAACACCAAACCCAAAACCGAAGCCAGTTTTGTCTTAAAAAGTGGACTTCCAACTCATCTATCTCTAGCCTCATGCCTTCCGGATAAGAACTTTTTATACATGTAAATTTCATCATCACTAAATTGGAATGATATTTTTATTGTTGATTTTTTTTTCAACAATGGCATCATCTCTAAATAGTTTGGGTTTAGGTTTTATATATGTAAAATTAATTTAAAATATTTAGTGTAAAATTAATTTGAAATATATAGAGTTGAAGGTTTAAGGTTATATATATGTGAAATTAGTGTTTAGGGTTTGAGCTTTTGGCTTATAAATGTAGAAACTAATAAGAGATATATATTAAATTTGGTGAATTAAAACACAATGTTGTGCTTGATGTAGTGGCTAAACCACTACCTTTACCCAAGCATTACTCAGGTTTGATCCACCTCCAATGCATGTTAAGGGATTTTATTTTTCTCGTCTAAATAGATGGTGACACGTGTCAATACCTTATTGGAGGATTTTAATTATTTATTATTTTATTAATTTAAAAGTAGGACTAAATTGAAAGAATGTGTAAATAACAGGGATTAAATGTGTAATTTTAAAATTTTCTCGTTGTCACGTGGCAGTTCCGTCACTCCACCGTTAGATTTTTAACGACGGTGGTCAAAATAGGTTGATTTTATAAGTTCAGTGGTCTGATTGACGAGTTCGTTAGTTCGATGATCAAAATAAGAATCTCTAATTAGTTCGATGGTCAATAATATAGTTAACCCTTATATTTATTTTGTTAATTTAGTACATTTACTTTTTCTGTTCTCAGTTTCATACATAAATTTTTATGCCGTCAACGAGTTTATACTTTTTCGTTACGAAAGCTGACGTGTACTACTGAAATTAATTATTCCCTCTGTCCCACAATTTTTGTTCTTTATTGATTTTTTTGTCAATTTTTTTTCAACTTTGACTCATAATTATTTAAAATGTATCATTGATAAAAATATGAAAAAATATATTTTAAAAACCTCAAATCGAGTAGTTTTCAAATATATATTTTATAAAAATTAATTATTTAAAATATTCAATATAATAATAGTCAAAGTTTAAAAATTTTGACTTTCAAAAAGTCAATAAGGGACTTTTTTTATGGGAGGGAGGGAGTATATTTTGACACGTGGCATTTATTTTATATTTAAAAAGTCTCCATTTATTTAAGGATTAATAACAAAATTGGTCCTCAATCTTTTATTAATTTTTTTTAATTTAACCCTTCGAATTTAATTGTTTTTGTAAATCAAATATTTATTTGAAAAAATATAAAAAAAATAATGGGCTAGTCAATGATTGACACGTGGCACCATATTTTTATTTTTATTCCAGGTAACCTTGTTTTATACTCCATGTTTTATACTTTGAATCTCTCTTCCCCAACGTCGCCGCTGCCGTTGCCCGTCTGCTCAGCGCCGTCGCCGCCTCTCTGAACAACATTCTTCACACTCTCTCCACAATCCGAATCCCCCACATCTCCTTCATATTGCCCCAAAAGATAGATAAACAGATTGGTAATTTGTGGTGTAAAACCATGGTTGCTACTTGCTAGCAACCCCACTTTCCAACACCGAGAAAATAGTGTCCCTCCTCTCCTCAAACCCCTGTCCCGGCAACATTGGTCGCACCGCAAGCAAGTCTTGAACAACAACTCCATGCCGAAGATTTGAGCAAAGCCAACAACTTCTGAATAGAGATAGGAAAGGAAAAAGGATTTGGTGTAATTATTGTGTAATTTTCACGTTTTGTTTGATGAACTGGATTTGCTTGCATAGAGATAGGAAAGGAAAAAAGATAGGGGAAATAGGTTGGACAAAGCAGTGGCAATGCTACTGATTTGCAGCTGGTGCAGAGAGGCGGCGAAGACGACTGAGCAGACAGGCAGCGGCGGCGGCTGAGCAGACGGGCAGCGGTAATAATGGCGTTGAGGGATAGGTGTTAGGGAAGAGGGATTTAAAGTATAAAACATACTCCCTCTGTCCCACTAAAACTGTCAAATGTTACAATTTTTAGGTCAAACTTTTTCAACTTTGACATCTTATAATTTAAAATTTATTATTGATAAAAATATTAAAAAATATATTTTAAAAACCTTGAATCAAGTAGTTTTTAAATATATTTTTTATAAATTTTAATTAATTAAAATTTTTAAATAAATTATAGTCAAAGTTGAAAAAATTTGACCAAAAAAAGTCAACATGTGACAGTTTTAGTGGGACGGAGGGAGTACTAAAACAAGGTTACCTGGAAGAAAAATAAAAAAATATTTTTAATATGATACTACGTGTCAATTATTGTCTGGTCCATTATTTTTTATATTTTTTAAAGTAAATATTTGATTTAAAAAACAATTAAATCCGAAGGGTTAAATTAAAAAAATTAAAAAAATATTAAGGACTAATCTTGTTATTAACCCTTAAATAAGTTGAAAATTTTTAAAAATAAAATAAATGTCATGTGTCAAAATATAAGTGATTTCAATGGTACACGTCAGCTTTCGTGACGAAAAAGTGTAAATTCGTTGACGGCATAAAAATTTATGTGTGAAACTAAGAACCGAAAAAAAAGTTAGTGTATCTCATTAAGTTATGAACCAAGAAATTAAAGAAAATGAGCAAAGATACAGTTCGCTAAAAAGGGTCAAATTCTAGGCAAATAAAGATATTAAAGAAATGAAAAACAATGAAAAAGAAAAGAACTCAGATTCAAAAAGGTAACAAAAAGTAAGTTACGTTTTCAATTCCAGAAAACCAAAAAGTTAAAGATTACTAAAACAAGCAGCTTCTCGATTGAGTCTTCTTTGCTTGCGATTATTATTGAAGGGAATATTTCTGGAGCCAAAGAAAGAAGAAAAACTTCTATTTTGATTGAAAAACTACCTTTTTTAGAGGAATAGTATTCATTACAAGGCTCGAAAGCCAAGTAAGAAGCCATGGATCCACGAAACGAAGAAATCAAGCCTGCGTCTTTGTTAGTGGCAGTTCCGCCGCCGCAATATTTAGAAAGAAAAATCTTTTTCTTATTGCGAGCCCAACGGCCGAGTTTAGTATTAGAAGAAGCCGAGCCCGATAACAATGAAAACCGTGACTGATCATTCCCAGACGTTACCGACACACAAGCTGCTACCATCCAAGTGCATAACGGGCTTGCTAGAGATGAGGAAGCCATCCCCACATACAAATAAAACTGGGAAATTGTACAGTAAACGACGATAGTGCTCAAGTGCTATTTCTTTTTGGGGAAACAGCTTTGAATCTGGGCACCTTCAGTCATTTCCTTTAAAGACTACAGTGCCAAGTGCTACTATTTCTAACATTAATTTTGGATTAAACTATTAATCCATACAAATGTTTATGCATGAATTCTTAGAAGAAAGGAGATATTTAATGGTTCTGGATGATGTGTGGAGCATGGAAGTCTTGGATTGTTTTAACAGGGTAAGATACAATAGTGTTACTTTGGGGAAGATGGTGAAAAATAAAATTTTGAAAGTTTGAGGTTAAATTAATTTTTTTAATTAACGGAGGTTAACAGTCTAATGACCAAAACAGAAATGTTTTCAAACGTAAGTGACCATAATAGTCTTTTTTTTAATTCGGGTGACCAAAATAGAACAAACCCCAAACAAAAGGGACCACGAGTGAAGATTACTCTAACTATAATAACAGAGGTAGAGTAGAGGTAGGAGTTCCCCTAGGCCACAATGTCAACTGTGTGGT
Organism: Hibiscus trionum; assembly: GCA_030270665.1. Lineage (NCBI taxonomy): Eukaryota > Viridiplantae > Streptophyta > Magnoliopsida > Malvales > Malvaceae > Hibiscus > Hibiscus trionum. The sequence goes on from BSYR01000016.1 coordinate 9,015,227, forward strand.
CGTTTAGGGCACATAGTGGACAAGTGTTATCATATATATGATATGCAGTTTAAGAATGAATCTGCTAGAAATGGTCAGTTCAGCATGCCCATGGCTCAAGCTAATGTATGTTCTTTTGCTTCTCATAGTGTTGTTGGGCCTGCATACAGTCCTCCACCTATCTTTTACTCTCCCCAACTTTTTTTTTTGCCCTTCACTCAGGACAATAATGTTGCTCTTGAATTTTATCCTACATTCTGTCAAGTTCAAGATCTCCAATCCAACATGGTAGTTCTTCAAGGTACTGAGCATAATAGTTTGTATAATTTTAGTGGTTTGAGTAGTTTGTCTGTTCAAAATAATAACAATCTTGTTAGGTGCACTTCTGATGTTTCTTGTAATTTAGCTTATAGTAGTTCTATTTCATTTGATGTTTGGCATAAAAGACTTGGACACCCTTCATCCAGTGTCCTAGTCAAGGCTTTATTCAATTGTAATATTTCTGTTTCTGGTAATGAAAATTATTTTTCTGATTATGTGCTTTGTTCAGCATGTTAGTATGATCTTGTTAGATGTGTTTTAAAGAAAAAAAATTAAAAAAATTTATGGTGCGTCTTTTTTTAGTTTTTCTAAACCGGAACTAAAATGTTTCTCATCTAGTGCTACATATTGTGTTGTTTGGATGAGATATGTGTTTTTTGCAATGTATGTTATATGATGAATAGGTTGGATTTATTTTCATATTAAATAGCCTAGTACGTGATTGTTATTGATATGTATGATAAAACATGTTATTTGATTACCTATTGTATGCATGTCTATAATTCTTGAAATTATGTCATGATCATGATTCCATGAATTAAGTGGATATTGAATTTTGACGCGTCCAACTATTGGAATTCTTAAATTGATTATATAGTCTAATAAGTTATGACATGCATATATCACTACAGCAAGACAGGTCTTTCGCGGAGTTTTTTTAGTCCTATAGCGATATTTTTTAGCGGCGATTGTACTGTAAACATCGTGATAAGTACAATATTTGCCGCGTTTTCCCTAAAAATGCCGCTATACGTCAAATCTGGTGTAGTGCATATAATGTATTCTTACGTTTATGGTTCACCCATTTATTGGTTGGTAAACTCATACCTTGTTTAGTGGTTCCAACGATTTGATGGCTAAATCCACACCTTTTTTTTTTTTGGTAAACAAGGACTAGTACAAATTACATTTGATAATGGGTTTCCTGAGCATCAAGAAGTAACAGTGATGCAACCTCCCCTGGAGGATCGTCGAACATACAAGCTCCAATCGGGCCACCTCGAGCCATTCTCGCCAATGCATCCGCAATCTTATTTGCGCTGCGCCGGATGTGTTGGTAGTTTTTCAAAATTAGTTGGTAAATTCGCATCATGTTGGTGTGTTGTGGTTTGCGAGGTTCTAGGAATGTTATCTTTGGGTAGCCACGACTTTTTACCATGCATTCATGTATACAGATATGCTCTCATTAATTAAACTAACAAATAATATTAATTATTTCTATAAAAAAAAACTTATTAAATACTCGTATCATAAATCATAATTAATGTGATATTCAAGACACAGATGCTATGTCTTGGTGGAATTTAAGGGTTACATTTAGTGGTATTAGGATGAGATTTGAATTCTAGAACTGTGAGGCCTGCAAGAAACATATTTTATGAATGAAATGATTTTTACATACATTAAATATTTTAGGAAAGAATAGAAAATTTTAAAAGTTTCTACCATAAATAATTTCTTGATATATATTTTTCATTTTGATTCAAGACTCCAGTATCAGATCTAATTATAGTTATTGTTTGTTTATGATTTAGAGACTTTAGATAGGTTGTTATACATACTTCATGAATACTCATAGTGGACGTAGGGCCACTTCAATTCATCTCGACCGTCGACTTGTGATTATTGAGGATTCCCGAGTTGTCCAAGATTCACATGCACCTTAGGACGACTCACCCGCTCTTGAGGATGATCAATCATACCATCATGTCGATAATCTTCTAAAAGAGATAGAAGAGTGTTAACTAAGATGAACATGTATCGATAACGGAAAATTAAGTTCATTTTTACAATTCTCATCAATATTGATACCAGATATCAAGTATCGACACTAGTGACCTAAAATTGGTCATCAATATTTAGTTATTTTAATTAATTAATTAAGTCGAATAGATAGATTATTTATTAATTCATCTCTCTTTGTGAATTCAATCCTCAAAATACTCCCTGCAACAAAATTATTTCATTGTAATTTATTTCTCAGCAGCGATGTTATATAGTTGCGAGTAAAGTGAAGGAAAGTGGTAACATTTGGGCTTTAAAATGAAATTTGAACTAAACAATGTTGTGATAAAGTTTAGCTATCGTTTATACAAAGTCTAGTTATCCTTTAGTTGATTTTGAACTCAATTTGATTGGATTATCCTTAACACCATAAACCCTATTTATTTTTTGGAACAACTATATTTTTAGTACCCCACCTTTACCCGTTTTCTTATTTTGGTACCCTATTTATTTTTCTTGGCAAAATAGTACTTAACGTTACATTTTGTTTCTATTTTGGTACCCCGCCGTTAAAAAATTAACAGAAGTCTGACTAGGAGAGAGAAAATCACACATGGCATGCTGCCACGTTATTTTCTCTATCCTAGTCAGCATGCTATGTCAACAAAAATCATGAAAAAAGCACACGTGGCATGCTGACTAGGAGAGAGAAAATGACATGGCAGAGGAAAACGAGTAAAGGTGGGTACTATAAATATAGTTATCCCTTATTTTTTTAGTAATATACTTGTCCGTCTTACGGCTTATGTTCAAGGTGCGAGACTGCCCCTCTCAACAATGTCATTTGACTCATTTCTAAGATTTGAACTCTTGTCCTCTATTTAGGAATGCAATGTGCCTTACCAATGCACTCAACATTTATTTGGGAGTGCAATATCATTTCTAAGATTTTTTAAACCGAAAAAATGCTTAAAACAATATCCACAAAAGGAACACGAATTAATAGAGGCAAATTGAAGTTTGGGTTTAGCTAAAAACCTTCATCTGACGAGGGATTGAAATCAGAGTTGTTTATCAAATGTTTCAATTGAAAAGGTTTGAAAATAGAGTTGGGAGTTTTAGAGTCGAAGGAAATGGTTGGGATTTTAGGTTTCACAATCGGATTGTGTTATGAATCGAAAATGACAAGACACATTGCATTCTTAAGGAGAGAATACATGTTCAAATCTTGGAGATAATATTGTTGGGAGGGAGAGTCACAAATTTCGAACATGAATCATTTTGAACTATACAAAAAATATATACGTCTTAAAAAATAATTTCGAAAGATCTCGTTTTAAGAGGAATGCAATATTTAAATAAAAAAACTCAATTACGGTTAAGGTTACATTTGAGTCATCCAATTATTAAAAGTTAAATTTGGGTCACTCAATTATTATTATAGTTACATTTGGGCCACTTGATTGTTTAAAGCCATTAAATGTTGTCGTTTGATTGAGTAAAATTACAGTTTTAGTCTTCAAAATTGTTATATTCTATCAATTTAGTTATAGTTCAATAAATTTAACTCTTTATATTTAAAAATATATATAAATTTAGTCATTTTTCTTTCATATCACCTGTATACCCTCATAAACAATAGAGTACTTCATTTGAAATCATTAATTAATCGAATACACAAATTTATAAATGTAAAGATATTTATAATTATTTTTAATACAAAATCTGTAATCAGTGTCTGCGTTAAAATTAAACTCATTTAAATCTATTTAAAATTCTTTACGAAAAGCCTTCAAGTTTTACCACGTAATTTTCTACAAAAATTTAGATTTTAGTTACTGCTACGACGTAAGTTATAAATTTTTATTATAAAACAATTTTTTTAAGTTCTCTGCAAGTTTGTTTTATAATAAAAAAATTACTACTACAAGAATTATTGCAAAAATTATACTTTTTAATGAAAATACACAAACTTGTAGAGAACTTAAGATATCTGATTTAAAATAAAATTGACTAAAATGATATATTTTTAAAATATGAACGATTAAATTTATTAAATTATTTTTAATTATAACTAAAATGATGAAATGTAAAAGTTTCAAGGACTAAATTTTTTATTTTACCCAATTAAACGACAACATTTAACGGTTTTAAACAGTCGAGTGACCCAAATGTCTTATTTAACGGTTTTCATTAAAGGTGGCAATCGGGTCATTCGGTTCGGATTCGGTTCGGGTCGTTTCGGTTCGGGTCATTTCGGGTCTATCTAGAATCGGTTTAGATTCGGTTCGGTTCGGGTTCGGGTCTAATTCGTGTCTGTGATGAGTCGGATTCGGTTCGGGTATTGGATCGGGTCAAAATCGGATCGGTTGTTTTCGGGTCGGGTCAATATCGGATCGGTCGCTTTCGGTTCGGGTCAAAATCGGGTCGTTCGGGTCGCTTTCGGTTCGGGTTAAAATCGAGTCAATTTCGGGTCGGGTCAACATTTAAATTTTCGGGTCAATTCGATTTGAGTTGGGTTAAAGGTTTGATGTTTAGTATTTATGGTTTAGTTTAGAGTTATTGGTGTATGAGATTAATTCTGATTCAACTTGTTAATCTATGCATTTGAATTTGATTAAATATTTAAATCAAAGCTTCATGTATCCATATAATTTTTTTTGTATAATTATATTAAATCAAAGTTTATAATAATAATAATGTCTGAAATGAATTAATTTATTAAACTCAGGATCTAATTGAACTAACTAAAATCTAAAAGCATAAATCACGGACATAATTAAAATAATTTTAAAACTAAATGTGAAATTTCAATTAAATTAATCTAAATTGAAACTCAATTAAATTAAGAAAAAGAGAAATACAATTGGTAAAAATAGAGAGGGAAAAAGCAAAATTTTGGAGGGAAATAAGCCACCAATTTTTTAAGCTAGATTGAAAAAAAAGAAAAAGACAATTGGAAAAAATAGAGAGAGAAAAGATAAAATTTTGGAGGGAAATAAGCCACCAATTTTTTAAGCTAGAGATTAATTATTTTTTAGGTCATGTTGCATTTAAAATGTTACATTTTAGTCAACTTTAAGTTTTAGTTTAATTTAATTTAGTCACAAGTATTCCCACGGTTTAGACTTCGGATATAGAAATCCCCTCCCCGTAGTGATATTTAGTCTCTAAAAATTTACTTTTAGTTGAAATTAACTAATCTTTGTAATTTAGTCTATTAATTTAATATATTGATATTTTCGTTCATTTTAATTTCAAAGATTTAATTTTTAGCCAAAATTGACCCCTATTTATTTATATGGTATAATTATAAAATTGGTCATTGGACTCTCAAATTTATCCACTTACAAATTGTTAATTTAGTCTACAATTTCAATTTTATGCTATATTTTATGATGAAATTATAAAATTGGTCACCAAGATCTCAAATTTCTATACTTCATTTTATTATTTATTATATTGTTAAAAATAGATATTCGGGTTAAAATCGGGTCAAAATCGGGTTAAAATCGGGTCGATATTCGGTTCAACTTTCGGTTCGGGTAGCATTCGGTTCGTGTCCATTTCGGTTCAACAAAAAATTTCAGTTCGGTTCGGTTCGATTCGGTTCAGTTCGGGTTTTGGGTCAAAATCGAGTTTCGGTTCGGGTAATTCGGTTCGGGTCTCGGGTCAAGTTTGCCAGGTCTAGTTTTCATCGTAGTTTATCCTCAAATAAATATTTTTTTTCTACCTCAATATCTTCTTTACTCACACTAGAATCCAACATTTACTTTTCTTGTTGCCTTTACTACAATGAAAACCGGAAAAATGTCTCATTTTTCTTTTTCACCTTTCTTTTTCTCCTTTTTTTTTTTTTATACGAATTCATTCCAAGGATAGGATCCTTCTAGGAAGCAGGTGAAAGTGCTCTTTTTCTATTAAAAAAAAAGTTCCCCTCTTTATTTTTTTTACTATTTTTGAGTATTATATATATATATATATGTATATATTAATAAAGTTAAGTTTTATCTACTTTAATTTTTTCGATAGGGTTCATATTCTCACACGATATCTAATGAATTTTGCTTATTTCATCGCCCTAATTTTTATTCGGAATCGCCAACATCGATATAGTAATACATATATATTTATTTACATTATTTTTATATTAGAAATATATTAAAACTTATGAAATATTTTAATTAATAAATTTTCCGACTCTTCTAAAAAATATAAACTTTCGGACATATTCATAACTATTATATTTTGACAATTTATTATCACACGCAACTAAACCATTCCAAAAAATTACAATAACCTCAACAATAAATTAGTTTTGATTGCATGTATTATTATTTGAACTTATACATATTTTTATATAATATTTTGAATTTTTATTAAGTCTTTCATGTTGGTAATAATTAAAATAAATTAATGACAACCGTGTCGTGGAGAACCACTGACTTAGAAGTAAATTTGACCAAATGTGTGTAATCGCTACAATAGTTGAATGCCCTTTAAGGTTAACTCGGTCTCTTTGAAGATTTGTACACCCAAAAACCAGAACGGACTTAAGTGGTACTATTCTTCTCTAAAACTTTAAAATAAAGCTCGAAAATTTTAATGAAATCGCTTACTCGAAAATAGAGAAAGAACTAATAAATGAATTTGATAAAAAAAAATGAGCCAATAAGAGCTCAATTAAACATATATTGATGGACAAAATTCGTTGGTATATGTATCTTATATAAATTTACATGATACATATACCGACGGAAAAAACTGTCGTTAAGGTTAAACTTACCGTTGATAAAGGTCAAACTTATCGTCGATAAAGGTTAAACTTATAGCGACGGACATACCGTTAGTAAAAACTTGTCGTTATATATGTACCATATATATCGACGAAATTTATATGTCGGAATAGATACACTAATTTGACGGGATATGTCATATCTATCTATACCTACGGATGTGTCCGTCGGTATAGGGTTCCAACATTTATAGCGACAGTTGTATTTACCGACTAATTTTTTACCAACGGCTGTTTATCTGTTGAAATATTATTTTTGTCCTTGGTAAAAGATTTTGGACATCAACCGACGGTTTTCTGTCTATCAATATATATTATTTTTTGTAGTGATCCATGCAAAAGTTACAAATAAGTGAAATAATATTTATTGTTTAGGATCATGGATATAGATAAAAGTAGTCAAACTACGTTAAATATTATTTTCTTTGAATGTGGTTAATTTTTATTTTGTTTTCTGGTTTTTTTGCCCTCACATTTCTAACAATAATTATAATTATATCATTTTTATAAGTTACTTAATAGTCCATATTATTGCATTTGTATGTCTTGCTTTTGTTAACGTTTTCATTATTTTTCTGATAATAACGTAATTTTTTTCTCTTGTACAAAATTGAAAGATTCACCAAAATACAAATGGGATTATATCCTCTTTTTGATTTTGATTTTATTGGGTGAACCAACCTCAAACCTACCTTTTTCTCCATACCTAAAGATGAGAAGAAACAAAAGCCTTGATATGCTCTCTTTTTCTCTCTTTAAATTCCATTTCTTTCCTTTTTTTTCACCATATTGTTCTCTACGTTTTATTTATGTTTCACTATAATTATAGCTACCCCAAATTGCAAAATACCCTTAACTTTGAGAATCTCCAACACCCGAAAGCTACTAAAAGTTATAAAAAATAAAATCAAAGTAATCTATTTTGTATAAGGCATAATGCTAAAAAATGCCCCTAATATTTGACTGAATTGTCACTTTGGCTCCTATCTTTTTTTTTGAGGCAATTTAGCCCTTAACGTTTCATTTTGGGTCAAAATAGCCCATCCGTGAATGAAAATTATTAGTCAACTGACGATGAACAACTTGGAACAACTTGAAATAACTTGGCAGAATGACACGTCATAATAAAAAAATATTTTATATTTTATGTAATTTTTTAAAATTATTTTTTGATTGATGTGTTATTTTGTAAAGTCAGCATATTTGCCTACATGACACTGTTATCGCGACGTTGTTAGTATACAAGAGGAAATGAAAGATATCTCAAGAACAACCACACTTTATTCTTCAGCAAAGGCTGGAATATATAGAAGAGGATTACAAGAGGAATGAATACAAATCTTGAGTAACAAACTCATAACTAACATATAACAACACCAACAGACTCTAACGGTAACCTTGATACATAACGGTAATCTATATAACTGCTAATATACTTCCATCTTCCTTTCCTTTCATAACAACAGCTGATATACCTCCATCTTCCTTTTCCTTCATAGCAACAGCTAATACACTTCCATCTTCAAGCTTCATCTTTCTTAACCAACAAAACACTCACATTAATTCTTTCTGAGTCACACTTCGAAGACGAATTTCATCTGCAGAAAACACTTTCAATTTTTCCCTGAGATGAACAAAAAAAGATGCTGACAAGGGCTTTGTTAGAACATCTGCAATCTGATTCAAAGCAGGGACATAATTGATCTTGAACGACCCATCTACAACTTTTTCCCTTACAAAACTCAAGTCTAATTCAACATGCTTTAACTTTGCATGATGTACTGGGTTTGCAGAATGAGCTATAGTACTAGTGTTATCACACCATAGTACTGGAGTTGTACTCAGCTGAACACCAATTTTACTCAACAAAGACTTAATCCACATAGCCTCACACATGGCATTTGCAAGGCTTCTAAACTCAGCTTCTGTTGAAGATCTAGACACAACTCCCTGTTTCTTTGAACTCTAAGACACTAAATTCTGACCAAGAAACATACAATATCCAGCTGTGGACCTCCTGTCATCTGAATTAGACCCCCAATCTGAGTCAGAATACCCATTCAATGTAGTTAAAGTAGGCTGCATGCTAAAAAATAATCCATGGTCTATAGTCCCTTTCAAATACTTGATAATCCTTCTCACAGCTTTCCAATGCTTATCTAAAGGTGTCTGCATAAATTGACTAACCTTATTAACCGCAAACTGAATATCTGGTCTGGTAGTGCAAACATGCTGCAAAGTACCAACAACTTGTCTGTAAAGCTTAGCTTCTGAGCATGGATCACCATCTGTTGCAGAAAGAGTTGGTGATGTAACCATAGGTGTGGGAGTTGGTAAAGCTTCAAGCATATTTGTCTTCTCTAAAAGATCAATAATGTGTTTCCTCTGACTAAGAATAATGCCTTGATCAACACTGTGAACTGTCATCCCAAGAAAGAAGTTCAACTTCCCAAGATCCTTTAAGGAGAATGTTGAGTTAATCTCCTTCACAACAGAATCAACTTCCTCATTATTATCTCCAGTTATAACCACATCACCTACATACACCATGATGAACAACTTGCAACCTTCAGAATTTCTAAAATAAAGAGAGCTGTCAGCTAAGGATGCAGTAAAATGCAAACTATCTATCAAAAAACTCCTGAACTTCTCAAACCAAGCACGTGGTGCTTGCTTTAAGCCATACAAAGACTTCTTCAATTTGCAAACTAATAATTCCCCATCTTTACCAAACTGTTCAAAACCTGGAGGCTGCTCCATGTACACTTCTTCAGACAAGTCCCCATTCAGAAACGCATTATCTACATCAATTTGCCTAAGACTCCACCCTTTGCTAAGAGCTAAACTAAGAATAACTCGTACAGTAACTGGTTTAACAACTGGACTATAGGTCTCAGTATAATCAAACCCAGCCTGCTGTGCATACCCTTTAGCTACAAGCCGAGCCTTGTAACGAGCCACACTCCCATCTGAGTTCCTCTTCACCTTGAATAACCACCTACATCCAATAGGAACCCTATCACTAGGTAATTCAACTAAATCCCAAGTACCCTTCTTTATTAAAGCAGTTACCTCATTTCCCACTGCTGTTTTCCAATGTAAAACCTTCATAGCCTCATGTATGTTCTTAGGCTCTTCAGAATCAGGCCCTAAAACTTCAGCATTGTAAACCTTGGGTTTAAACACCCCAGCTTTAGACCTTGTAACCATGTGATGCCTTCCTTGACCAGAATGAAGACCTGAAGAAGACTCAGATGACTCAGAATTTCTTTCATTACACCCTTGATCAGAATGAGTTGAACCAGTAGAACTGGAACTGATAACAGGATCAATACATGATCTAACAGCAGGTTCTGTAGCTCTAGATCCTTCAACAGGTTCAGTATCAGACCTATTAGCAACAGATTGAGAAGCAGCTATTGTACCAGACGTAGGTGAAACATGAACAGAAGTAGGTGAAACATGAACAGAAGGTGAAGCATGAACTGACACAGAATCAGAATCAGTTGTACCAAGATGTGTAGTACCAGGAGAATATGAAGAACCACCAGAAACATCAGCACGCGCACCAGTTTGTTGAACTGACACAGGATTACTCTTAACCTTTGGACAAAAAAATTTAGAAGGAGCAGAAGGAACTTGATCTGCAGTAGTAACATCTTTCCTCATAAACACAGACTCATCTTGATCCTTGACTTGAAAAGGAAACACCTTTTCATTGAACTGCACATGCCTTGAAACATAAAGTCTTCCATCACTGCTGAGACATTTATAACCTTTTTGAGTCTCACTGTAACCCAAAAATACACAGGGTTTCGATCTGAACTGCAACTTGTGCTGATTATAAGCTCGAACTAGAGGAAAACATTGAGCTCCAAAAACTCTCAGGGAGTTATAATCAGGTCTGCATTTGAACAGCTTCTCATGTGGTGACAAGCCTCCCAAAACCTTTGTAGGTAACTTGTTGATAAGAAAAACAGATGTATAAAACGCATCAGTCCAGTATTTAAAAGGTACTGAAGCTTGAGCCATAAGAGTTAGGCCAAGCTCCACTATATGCATGTGTTTTCGCTCAACCATACCGTTCTGTTCAGAGGTATGAGGACAAGAATTTCTAAAAACTATACCCTGCTGATTAAAGTAAGGAATTAATGTCTTAAATTCAGTACCACAATCAGTTTGAATTGTCTTAAGCTTGCAATTGAGCTGTCGTTCAGCAAGTTTGTGAAAAGAAACAACTATATTATGAACATCAGATTTTTTGGACAGAAAGTAAATCCAGGTATACCTGGAGCAAGCATCAACAATACTCAAATAATAGCATGAATTATTAGATATAACAGGAGCAGGTCCCCACAAATCCATCTGAATTAACTGTAAAGGTTCAGAATAAACTGTAGAAGAAGAATGAAACTGTAATTTGTGACTCTTCCCCAATTTACACGCAACACAAGAGAACATTTTATTGATATCCAAAGAAATATTACAAGATTTCATGAGTTTAACCTGAGTCTCAGCAGAAGGGTGACCTAACCTTCTATGCCAAGTCTCAAAGTTACTCGAACTAACAGCATTACAAGACAAAACATTAGAACCACTAATTTCAGAATCAACATCAACAACAGTTGTATCAGTACAAGGCAAGACCCTAGAGATACAATCTAAAGACTTCCTAGTACAAGACAAATCAGCAAAACCAGTAGAATTAGATCCAGAAGATTGAACACAATTAAAAGCCAAACCAGCAGCAGATTCAGAAGATAATTTGTAAAGCCCTTCAGTTTGAACTCCTTGCAGAATCACCTGCTGTGTTGCCAAATCCTTCATAGAACAAAAGTTAGGAAAAAACTCTATAGATACGTTATTGTCTTTAGTAAATCTAGAAACGGATAAAAGATTTTTTTTAATAGACGGAACATGTAAAAGATTTTTCAAGAACAAGGGTTTGAAAGCTGTATTCAAAGAGGAAACTTCAATCTGAGAAATCGAAGCAGTTACCCCATTCGCTACAGACACTTTACCAGATCCAGAATAAGTTCTAGGGTTAGAAACAACACCTGCATCAGGAGTGATATGCGTTGTGGCTCCTAAGTCTGGGTACCACGCCGCATCGTTAAAGCCAGGTAGGTTGCCAGAAAGATTGCATTCATCGGACATAGCCGCCAGATTTGCTACAGCTCCTTGATCAGCCGCCGTTGGAGCAAACGAAAAATCATCAGGACTCTGATCTTCAACCAGTTCATCACCAAATTGACAATTATTGGCCGAATTAACCGCACCGTCAAACGATTGATCATATCGAAAGAAGCAGCGATTGGCAAGATGGCCAAGCCGCCCACAGATCTGACATTGAGGCCGAGATCGTCCACCAAAGCCTCCACCAAAACTTCTACCTCGTCCACGAAAACCAGAACGACCACCATTATAAACCGGAAACCCTCCTTGCGACCGAAAACCTTGATCAGTACCAAGCCGTGAAGAATCTTGCACCCGTTGTGAAAAATTGACAGCATTACTGGAAACCCCATTCGAAAAATTAGGATTATTAGAAAAATTAGGGTTATTAGTAAAACCAGAAAAAGACCGTGTTGCCCTTGAACCAAACGGACCACTCTGAGTTGGGCCACGAGTCATATTGACCGAAAAAGACTGAGTCAAGAACTCCTGCTGCCTTGTCTCTGTATCTAACAGAACATTACAAACCCCATCGATCTTATACGGTTGCTGGCTTGAGGTGATGACGGCCACCACCGGCTCATACTCCGGCGGTAGACCTGACAAGATGGCAGAGATGTGCATTGTCTCCGAAAGAGGATGTCCACAAGCAGCAAGACTGTCGCAAATGGACTGAATCTGAGCCAAATACTCCTTCATAGATTGATCTCGTTTACGCAGCGTCTTCAAAGAGCAGTGAAGATGCATCAATTTCGTAGTAGACGAAACCAAAAAATTTTGTTGCACTCGTTCCTATATATCCAAGGCCGTCTTGCAACTTACCAGCGAAGGTAAGATCGAAGACCCAATTGAGGACAACAACCAGGAGCATAAAGCACTATCTTGCTGCCTGAAGGAGACATACTCCGGATTCAACTTCTTGAAACCCTCAGAATCAAGAACATATTGAGAGGTAACTTTGAGAGATCCATCAATGTGATCTAACAAAGCGAGACTCTCAATTGAAAAAAGAACTTGCTGACGCCAAAGGAGGTAATTGGAATCATCAAGCCGGATTGAAATCGTTTTGTTCTTGAAGGGTTTTGCAGCGGATCCTTCAGCCATTTGAGAAACCTCTGATACCATGTTAGTATACAAGAGGAAATGAAAGATATCTCAAGAACAACCACACTTTATTCTTTAGCAAAGGCTGGAATATATAAAAGAGGATTACAAGAGGAATGAATACAAATCTTGAGTAACAAACTCATAACTAACATATAACAACACCAACAGACTCTAACGGTAACCTTGATACATAACGGTAATCTATATAACTGCTAATATACTTCCATCTTCCTTTCCTTTCATAACAACAGCTGATAGACGTGCACTGTCATGCAGTTTTTTCACGTCATTTCAAGTCATTTATTGTTGGTTGACTAACAGTTTTCATCCGTAGAGGGGCATTTTGATCCAAAATAAAATGTTAAAGGCTAAATTACTTCAAAAAAAGAATATGGGCCAAAATGACAATTCAATCAAACGTTAGATGTATTTTTTTGGCATTATGTAAAAGGTGTTTAAAGTAAGAGTAGGTTAGAAAAGAGAATGGGGATTTAAACTTTAAATTTTTTGAATATATGTTATTTTATATAATTGATTGCATGAATTAATCAATCTAAGTTCTGATTTTAGATAATAAAAAAACTATATGTTCGTGGATGATGATCTAGGTATAATTCTCTAGTTACTTTCCAAAACTAGGATATTTTTGTTTTCTCTTGTTATAAATTTTCCCCTTATGCCTTTTAAAAATGCATTTTCTATAATTATTTTCCTCCTTTTTCAAAGGTGAATGTGATTAATTATGAGTCAAAATTATTTCTTCGCCTTTTCCTTTTACTTTTTGGGGCCTATCAAACAAAGTTGTCTCATATACTTTGAGGGTTAGACCTACCTCAAAATTCCCTTTCTTTCAGTTTGGTCCATATAATATTTTTAGGTTCATGTAGTTGTTTTTGGTACATTGCTCATCATTACACTGAAAAACAAGTTTGATTCATTAGCTCTTTGGTGACCATAACTTTTTTAACACATATGCATAATGACATGGGTCACCTTCCACAATGCACCCTTGTTTAGATTTGAATAATAATTGTGAAAAAAGTACTTTGTTTTTATTTATATTGCTTTAAAGATTTTTTTTTATCAATTTTGTGCTTTGCCTAATAATGATACTTAATTTTGTCATCTATAATAACAAACAAAATAATGAAGATTTTAACTAGGCCAAAGTATGTGTGTTTGAGGTGATGCATCAGCACTTGCTGAAAAATGAATTTAGATGGACCACTTAAAAAATGATATTTAGATATGCAAATTATTTTAACTTTCCCCATATTATGATTATATAAGAAATGTTGGTATTTTTTTTAATAGTATAAAGGTGATTTCAAGATAATATTTGTTCATAGATATTCTTAACCCTTTGACAATGCACACTTTGGCCCAGGGGTGTGCAGAAAAATCCGATCCGATTGATCCGTTGATTCGATCCGAAATTTCGGATATCCGATTCATTTTTTATTTTTTGGATAATTTGGATCAGATATCCGAGAATTTCAGATCGAATAATCATAGTTATTTCACATTCGAATCGGATATCCGATTATCTGATATCCAGAAATTCAAATTTTTTTATAGGCATGTATCTTGTTATATTCGATATTTTTACTTGCTATATATGAAAAATCGAAATTTCCATGGATACAAATATTGTTATATTCAATAATTTGTTGATTGTTATATTCGAAAACCTAAAATTTTCATGGATAGGACCGTCAAATTAAAAAAAAATCAAATAAAGTCATAAATTTCGGATATTCGGATATCCGAATATCCGCTCCGAAAATTCGAATATCCGAATATCCGCTCCGAAAATTCGAATATTCGAATTTTTCAGATCGGATACGGATCAACGGATCACTATTTAGGTGATCCGAATTTTCGAATATCCGAAATTTCGGATCCGATTCGATTTACGAAAATAAACACCCCTACACTTTGCAGACAATGTTAAACACGTGTCTCCTGAAATTATCCGTTTTTCCACATGACCATTTGTTGGGTTCAGAAAAATTGGTATTCATTGTCGTAATATACCTTGAATTTCACGAAACAAAGAGGAGTGTATAAAAACAGTAATATATTTTCTAAAATATTGAGAGGAGATCGGTATCCAATTAAAATAATATGGTGAGAAAGATAGGGAATCTAGCGAGGGGAGACAAAGGTGTCTACTTTGTGTATTCGAATATGAATACAAGGACAAATAAAATATTATATATACTCTCTTATGTAGGATGCTTGGTCTCCTGGGCAACTAAATTCATGGGGAAATGGAGTATTTATTAATTATATAAAATAATGTAGAAAAAAAGAACTAGATAATGAAAAAATTGGTACAATTATATAAAATAATGTAGAAAAAAACAACTAAATTCATTATTTTGCGATTTATATATTTGCCGTTATCATATGAAAAAATTGATATTAGAGTGTTTCAAGTTTAAATTTAGTCACAATAATAGTGTCTGCAAGGTATGAAATTCTATTGTTGGAAAAAAGAGGGCATATTAAATCTGAGTGATACATGTTGCAGAATAGAAACCAAAGGGGAAGATGTTGATTATAAAGGAAAGCATCTGAGAAAATTCGGGGAAACCGACATAGTTGAAGACTACGATGATGGTGAACTTTTAGTTGCTTCTGATGGCGACTCTATAACATGAGAAAAGTGAAAAGAGTGAATTCTTGACTCTGATAGCAGTTTTCATATAAGTCTCAATCAGGATCGGTTTGCGACGTATAAAATTGTGTGTTTAGGGGAATAATTTTTCTTGTAAGGTTGCAAGATTGACACAATCAAGATTAAGATGTTCGGTGAAATTGTTCAAACACTTGATAATGTGAGACATGTTTTATATTTGAGAAGAAATGTGATTTCACCAGGTACTCTAGATTCACAAGAGTACATATACCATAAATGAAGGTGGAGCTATGAAAATTTGAATAGGCATATAAAATATTTGAATCTTAAAATATCTCTGAAATAATAAAATGACATTTTCATGAAATAATTTACAAGTTGATGAAACTGATATTTATGGGGAGAGATAACCGGAGAGATGAGAATTGCCTAATGGGACAAAGAATGGCCCCCAAGAAAGTGTGGATTTGCCGAAGAACCGGTCGCCCCAGCAAACGGGTAAGTTATTAAATGTCAGTAAATGCGAATTGGTTCTGAATTTTACTCAACAATAAAGAGTGAGCCTCATCGACTGACAAAGTGGCCAGTGCCCTCTTTCATGGACGGACTTTTATTATACAATTTGTCTATGATGAAAGGGAAAATCACTAAATTTTGTCCCCTATCTTTTTGTTGCCCCCTCATGATTCATCTCATTGTCATTATTTTTTTGTTATCCTCTCAATTTTTCAAATTTTTGTCCTGAATAATTTGGACCGACCCGCACCGTGGCAGAATTTTTTTGTTATTGTCATTATTGGTGCTAGGAACAGTTGTAAATATTGCATGCATATACATGCATACACTATATATTATAACAGCACATATTGCAGGGTCTGAAAATCTGAAAGCTTGGTGTTTGAGATAGAGGTGGTCAAAAACTGATTGAAATGTCGTTTCATGCAATAGTTGGATCCATTGGAAGAGGGTGTGTATGCACTGTAAGGGGCATCAGCATCAGTGTATGCTGCAGATTTGGCCAACCAATATAGCTCTACTCTCCACACTGTTTCAGTTTTTAATCCTCTCTCACCCTTTTGGCTTTGGATTCGGCATGTCTAGGGTGCGGTTAAAAGACGGCAAGTATCGAAGTTTGTTCTCGAACTGAAAAATATTAGACTTCTTGATAACATTTTCGGTTAGTTTTTTTGAGTTTTTTTGCAAGTATCAATACTTAGTTTTTTTTGATAAATTTTCAGTTTGAGACAAAGTATCGAAACTTACAAAAAAAAAAAAACTCAAAAAAATCAACCGAAAACGTTATCAAGAAGTCTAACATTTTCAGTTTGAAGATAATTTTAAAACTTGCCGTCTTTTAACAGCACTCTGAACATGCCACACGTTAGACTCACCTCTTATCTTTGCCCATGCCTCTATCACTTTCTCTCTCTCTAAACAAAGTTGCCAACAAGATCCATTCCATATCCAATTTCCATCCATCCCTATCCCAATCTTATTAACATCTTATATACTTTTAAACCAGTACTAACATTAATCCAGATGAAGTCCTATAAAATCTTATTATTGATAATCATTCAACCCAATTTATTAATTTCACATAATTAAAATTTAAAGACCTGACATTATTTAACGAATCTAACATTTCATTCCGTCGGACCAACTGATTTATAACGTACACATTTTATCTCTATCTTTTTATATTACTTTCTCTATGCTAAAAAAGCAAGCCTTTTGGTTTGAAATTCAAGTAACAGTGAATCTCTCATATGGTATATGTTCCATCCAATCCATCAACAAACACATTTCTCCACTAGCCAAAGCAAAAAGGCATCATATTTAACCCCCCACCCCCAATAAAGCTGATTTATTTGCAGGATGAAAAGCCTATCTCAACTACATTTGGAACAAAATGTACTCACCTGTCTTGTTCTCCAGTATCAGCTTGCTTTATACGTACATCATATATATATATACACACACATGACACATCTAAAGCTGCCATTTGTGTATTTTGTCATATTTTCAATTTCTATAACTTTTCAGTTTTTTTTTTGCAATGTTTTCGTTATATGAGCGAAAATAGATAATAAAGATTAAAAATTATAATTAAATATAATTTACTTTATTGTTAATCACAACCATTTGTTTTCACACATACAATTATCCAATGTATGATTTCTTTTTGTTCAAATATAGGAATCTACATGCTTAAAACTGGTATGATTATATATATATTAACCCTTCTCGTTGTTCATGAAAGACCATTCAAATAAAAAAGGAGTCGAACGAACGGTACCAAAATCGTGCAAGATGTTAAAGGTTAGATAAGAATAGGGGAACATATTTGACGTTATTTAAAGGTGAGAAGAGACTAATGCCGGTCTAAATTTCTAATTGAGGTTTATTTACCTCTTTAAAAGAAATAATTGATTGGAACTTAAAATTTGGAGTTGTTTAATTCTTAAATGTTTTTTATAAGACATTAAAAATTTAAAATAGGTTAAAAATAAAACGTTAGACACCTATTTCAACAACAAAAAATTAGGCACTTATTTTAAGTATAATTTAGATACTTATTTTAATATATATATATATATTCAAATTGGTAATTAATTCTATGTACCATATTTAATAGTTTTTTTTTTCTCGATCAACTTCATAATTTTATTATACATATGTATTATACCATTTGTTTATGGAATTATGACAAATACTAATCGCAAAATAAAAATATTAAGATTTTATGTGAAATACCCTTTGACGGAAAATATTCGGACAAAGAAGAAAATATTCATTATAATGTCAAAAGATAACAGAAGTGTGAATTTGTATAGTAGACTTACTAAATTATAAACAACATTAACTATTTATAGAGTAAATAACTTGATTACAAAGAGAATTTGTAAAACAAGAAATCTACTTGTAAAACTACATTATACAAATTTGTACCATGATTTCTTAAAAGATGCACAACTGAAATATTGTCCATTTCTAAGGTGACCTTAAACCCTAACTTTGTCTCTAACACTGTACAATTATCTGTACTCCTTGTATACATGAACTTAAGGGACCCTACCCTACATTCATAAGGAAATAAGAAAAAAGAAGTGTTGAAGTGGCTTCCCCAAGTAAATTCATTCTTATATATAAAGTTGTTAGTTCTTACAATAGAAGGCTGGAAAATAAAAGTAATAATAAGAGAAGTTTTTTCAAATGATCCAATCAGTGCATGGAGTCATTATCTTGCTCCACTTCAGATGCAGGGTCCGGGTCCGGGTCAGGGTCAGGGTCATCGTCTTCTTCCAGCCCGTGGATGCCATAAGCAGCATGGCCATTGCCAAAAGCCTTGATGTGGTCTTTTAGAGATCTTTTGTGCTTGAAATCGGAGCCGCAAATGCAGTACCAGAGCTTCCCGCAGTTCTTCTCATGGGTTCTCCAGTCTCCTCTCACGGCAAATGCCTTGCCGCATTTCCTACACATGAATGGCTTCATCCCATGCTTTCTCTTGTAGTGCGTTTGTAGGGTTCTGAAATCTTTGAGCGGCTTGGCTCTTGGATGGTCAATGTTGTTCCTACACCCCGGTGCACAACAATAGCAGGGAAGTCTCAACATTCCCGTCGGTTGGGTTCCCCTCAGTGATTCTGGCCCTTTCCTATACTCAGATCCATGCCCCCACATGTGCATCTATAAACAATTCAGTCAAACAAAAAACATCAGTAAAGTTAGTCTAAGTGATAAACAATTTGATATCGCTTAAGCAGGTCACGAGCTCGAAGTTTTATCTACGCATCCCGATGTTGAGGTGTGGAAAGTTGGTGGATGAGTTTCTCGATGTACATGATGGAGAAAAGATATCTCCCTGATATGGGATTTGGATACTGTGAGTCTGCAAATGCTTTTTTTTTCTAAACTGAAGGTTCAAACAGATAAAATGGTTGCTTCGTTTAAGAAAAAAAACCTGCAACGTTTTCAGTTGTACCATGTCTTTAAAGCACAAACTTCAAAGTACCATAGGCATGAATAAACAACAATGACTGTTGTTCTATCACAAAAAAGAGAACACCATTGATATCAGTATGGACCAACTGTTAGATTTTTGCTTGTTATTGTGAGCAGGGATTTAAAAAGCGGACCACGGTCGCGATTTAGCGGTTGTGCCGTCATTTGAAATCGCGATTGGGGTAAAAAACGATCCGTGATTGCTGCAATTCAGTTGCTTTTATCCGAAACCGCAAAATAACGCCGCAACCACGATTTAAAACCCTGATTGTGAGTACAGATTTAGTATATTTTTATCAAATAAACGGAGTTGAAAAATGTGTTTAAAGTGTTTTTTTCATTGTAATTTTTTTGTGTCGCACACCTAGCTTTAGTGGGTGAGTCTCCCAGCAGAGATTTATTGCATACACAACGCCTCGAACATGAGATTTTACTTCAGCGATACCAAACTATTTATCACTTGGACCAACTCTCGTTAATTTTTCCATTGTAAGTTAATAAATATTATTGTAGGGTTTTTTTTTTGTATTTATTATTTTATAGAATAAACATGGAAAACCCTAATTTCTTGTTTTCTTTTCATATGTTCTTTATCAACATCAAGTGGTGCCTTTACTCTCATCTCCTCCCCCACAGATTCCCTAAACCATTTTACCTTTTTTTTTGTTAATTAAGTAAATTTATTAAAATAATGAAAAGTCTTTCACTGACCATAGTTGCATCAATTTGATTAAAAACTGTAATTGAGATTATTTGATGACTCGAACCAAATATTAATACATGACTAACTTTGAACTCCAATTTGAACCATCTTTCCCTCCCTAAACATGCCCGAATTTTAAGTTTGACGAACAAAGTTATTTTAATTTAAAAAATTGAGTCTAAATCGAGCATGAAACACTCCTTATTAAATGAGTTGAGTTCAAAATAATTTTAAAAAAAATTAGTAAGCACAAACTGAACAAGTTTAAAATTCAACAAAAAAACATGAAGAACAACTTGTTCGTTCAAGGTTCAAACACAAATCATTTATAGTACGAGATATCGAACTTAGATCGGATCCAAGTTATTCAAACCACAAAACACAAAAGCCATAGCCATGCAACAAAAACAAGGAACCAGAAGATATACATATAAGAAATATACCCCACGGAAAATCTGCTTTTATTTCCTCTTTAGAATCCAAACTTGAGAAAGAAAGAAAAAAAAGGGTTTAATTTAAGGGTAATTCTAACGTACAACAGGTCTAAGGTGCAGATAAAAGACGTTAAATTTTAATATTTTAAATTAAGTTTTTGACAAGTATCAGAACTTAATTTGTACTTAGACTTTTCATAGGGTTTCTGTGATAAACGCTCGTTGAAGAAAAACGCATGTTTGAGCGCTAAAAATAATAGATAAACGTTCGTTGGAGATAAAACCGATGGTCGTTTGACGAAAAAAGGACCGGCAAATAGGCGTTGAGGACCCGGTATCTAAAAACGGGACCTTAATTTAAGTTGTGAATCAGGCAAGAAATCATTATTTATTTCTTTTATGTGGATTTTTTTTTAAAAGGAAAGAGAAGAAATGAAGAAAGTAAAGGAGGCAATAATTGAAGTAATAAGAAAGCTTACTTGCATGTTGTTGTATCTATTGAAGGTTTTGCAGCAAACAGGACAAGAGAACTGAGTAGGGCCAATAAGAATCTGAGAAGGGGTAGGGATCCAATACTGCCCCTTGTTCAGCCTGTTAACTGAATCATCACCATCTTTGTCGGTTATCTCCGAGGAAGATGATAAAACTGAAGCCAACTCTGAAGCACTAGGGCTTGGTAACCCTATATGCAGTGCAACAGTAACAGTTTCATCTTCTGCTGCACTGGTGTTTGTGAAAAGCAGCCGCCGACCTTCCTCTTCCCCTCTGGTCCAACAACACTGATCTTCATTATTCTGCCTTGTGGGACTCAGGCTCAATAGTGGCAAGGCTTCCCTAACGGGAGGCGGAGGCGGTGACGATGAGGATGAGCAGCTGGTTTGGTGGTGGAAGAAAGGGTTAGTGTTTGGTGACGGAGGGTTGAACTTCAACCAACCTGAAAAGAAATGGGAGTCACTCATGGTTGAAAACACAAAGTGAAACAAATCAAGGAAGAAGAAGAAGGGGGTGTTTTGGAAGAGATAGAAATTAACAACTGTTTGGGCTTTGATTGATTTGCTTTTATAGACAATAAAGATAGGGAAAAAGGAAGGAGAGAGAAGGGAAGAGCGTACAAGATGGCTCAAGGGAGTGAATGGCGATGGATTATGGTAAAGGATAGAGCTAGTATTAAATCTTTGGAGGGAAAATAATTTATTAAGCTTTTAAATTTAAAAATTAAGAATTTTAAAAATTTTATTTGACGAATGAATTTTTTTTGTCTCTTTTTGTTGCTCATGTTTATGCCCAAACACTAAAAATACTATAAAATTAAATTTCAAGCCTTAACCCTAAACTATAACCATACACCCTAAAAATACTCTATACCCTAAATTCTCTAAACACTAACCATAAACCTAATTTTGAGCGTGGGGACATAAGTAGAGACACCGAAAAGGGGCATAGAATTTTCATCATTATTTAACTACTATTTAAACTATAGAGGACTTCAAATGCAATTATACCAAAAAATAAATTGGGATTGCCCCTCCCAATGTGTACATGGCTCCGTCCTTAATTATGGAAACCATGCATTCTTTGGTGCCCCTACTTTAAAATAATGGGTTTAGGAGTTAGGGTTTAAGGTTTAAAATTAGGGTTTATAGTTAGAGTTTAGGGAAATAGAGGTATGGTGTATTTTTAAGGTGTAGGGTTTAGAGTATATGATGTAAAAATTAGAGTTAGATTTTAGAATTTATTTTTTAAGTGTATTTTAGTGTGGGGCATAGAAGGGAGCATGCTTAAGAGTAGATAATTCTTGTTCATGATTATAGTTTTTAAAGATGGTATAACATTATCTCAAATAATTTACATTTTAGATCACTAAATTTAACATTTATTTTCATTTACATCACAAATATTTAATTAAAATAAATTACAACGTTAAGTTTTTATTGTTTATAAATTAAGTAATTTATATTGATACCATTAAATAATTTTAATGATTTTTTTATACTGACACTTTTATATTTAACATAATTTCATATATCATCAATAAATAATATTTAATTGACAATTTAATTATTTTTTATTAAGATTTACAGGAAATTCAGTTATTTTCTTAATTTATTTAAATGATTTTTTTTAGAAATTTTTTATATAAAAAATATGAAAATTATCAATTAAACATTATCTGATGATGACATGTGAAAATATATTATATAAAAGTGTTAATTTCAATTTTTCATTAGAATTATTTAACAACATTAATATTAGTGGCTTAGTTTATTAATAATAAAAGTTGTATGATGTGATTTAATTAAATAAAAAGTTTGTGATTTAAATGAAAGTGAGTTGAATGATGTATAATATAAATTACCCCATTATTTCACTGTTTTTTAGAATAGAAATCGTCCCCTACTTTTTGTAGTCTCAACAATGATTTTATACCACATGTATTATCAATAAAACAAAAACAATTAATAAAATAGAGAAAAATAAATCATTAATATACATGATATAAAATCAATGATAATATATATAGAGAGGATAAATATTCTATACACAAGGGTGGAAACTGAAAGTTTCCACAAGCATCTTAGTTTTAGGGTATAGGAGTTAGTTTAGGGTATAGGGTTTAGGGGTTCAGGTGTAGGAATTTATAATTTAGGGACAGTTGTTTTAATTTAAGGTTTAGGGTTATAATTTAGGGTTTATAGGTTAAGGTTTAGTTTTTAGGGTAATATGATGAGGATTTAGGTTTTAATCTATAAACTCTAAACCTTAAATTAAAACAACTATACCTAAATTCTAACCCCCTTCGCCTAAACCCCTAAACTCTATACCCTAAACTAACTCCCTATACCCTAAAACTAAGGCGCTTGTGGAAACTTTCAGTTTCCACCGACTGTGTATAGAATATTTATCTATATATATATATATATATTGCTCAGCAAAGGTTTTTGTTATTATTCTGGGAAGCGATACAAAACCTATTGCCTTAGCTCGTATGCGTGCCTCGTTAAAAACCTCCCTAAACCTAGTTGGAGGAAAAGAGTACATCACATACGAGCAAATGAAAACAACCGTTGAAAAATAAAAACGCTCATGCAACTCCTTTTCATCCCATGCAACAGCCCACGACTCAAGAACAACAAACAACCCCCTAGAAAACTGTCTTAAGAACAGCCCACACCAAATCCAAAAATTTTCCTACAGACCTTTAACACGAGGAGCAAGCTATAAAGGTATAAAACCATTCCACAGGAACCTACCCAATATCGTCTTAATTTCTACAAAATCACCACCACCATGCTTTGAACAATTCATGACGGCGCATACCTTCTTTTGCTAGCGCGTCAGCTATAGTATTACCTTGTCGACACACGTGAGAGAATTTTACCTTGCCAATCTCTCTGACTAGTGCATCAATCTCCATGATGTCCGCCCACCACCGCCATGGTCTTTGCGTTGGGTTTTCTATCCAGCTCAACACTATTTTCGAGTTTGATTCTATAACCAAACTTTCATTCTCATCCCATTTTGCTTCAATGAAAATCTGCAGTGCAGTCTTTATGGCTGTTAATTCAGCGAAGTCTGCTCCTTGATTGCCTACAGGTCCCAAGAAAATGGTTCTCAACATTCATTCTTCCGTGCGAAGAACACCTCCACACCCAGCCACCTCATTCTTGAAAGCGCCATCAATGTTAAATTTGACAAAACCATTTTTCGGTGGGTTCCAAACTGCAGCACCACTCCCTGTTTTAGAATCGTAAACCACCATGTTTCTAGGATTATTCCACCAACCATCAATATCAGGAACTAGGTCTGTAACCCCCTCGTCCCGGTCTGGCCGGATGACCGGTCCGAGTAGGCCACACGGGGAAAACCGAAGTGAAACCCGTTAAGGTTCCCCCTCGGTTAGCAATCCTATTTTTTTTCTTTTAATTCAATCTTTTCTAAAAGCTCATTAAAGTCCTATGTGATCACATAGCGAAATAAAATGTAGAAAATAAACAAACGAACCCAAGACAGCATTTAAACAGCCCAATTTTAATCCTTTAAGCATGCCGTTTCGAAACACCCTTGAGGCGTATCGAAACGCCTTGACCAGGTCAACTACCCCAAAGCCCATACGAAGGGGCCGTATCGAAACGGAGGTCAACCGTTCCGAAACGCCCTCAACGGTCAACTTCTCGTGGTCAACGAGATTTTGACCTTTTCGAAACCCTTAGACCCGTTTCGAAACGCTTTCATCTCGTCATTTTTCTCAAAATTCCAGTAGCCAAAATGTTCCGATACCCATTTCGGAACAGGGGATTCACAGGCCAAATCGTATCGAAACGCGTTCCGATACAGGGTCCCTGAAGCCTTACCCGTTCCGAAACGTCCCAGCTCGTTTCGAAATGCGGGCTGTCTAAAGCTTTGAAAAACCAGACTTAGGCGATTTTCAACAAGTCTAAAGGTCCCAAACGACCTCTAAAGGCACACAACACAAGCATACAAGGTCTAGAGGCATATATCCTATGTCAAACATGCTCAAACACACACAAGGCATAGATTAAAACATTCACTCATGGCATTTTCACATTAGCAACATTTCATTAAGAAGCATGCTTGAAGATATTAAATACCAAAAGGCCCAATACATTCCAAAAGGTATTCAAGTCATTCAAAAGCCAAATAAACAACCATAAGGCATACATCACATAAGCATTTGGCAAGACATAACATGCCTACAATCCAAGTCAATTTGTAAACATCAAACACACATAAGAGTCATACATAGCTCATTCAAAACACACACTCTTGCCACATTGCTAAGCTACTACATAATCGTTAACCGTACTTGAGCAACAAAAACTTGGAAAGCCCTTCTTGCCTTGCTCCGAGCTAACACCACGCTAATGATCTGCATTGTTGAAAATGAGAGCGTAAGCTATAAGCTTAGTGAGGATGCTCTAAAATCGAAAACATCAACAATGTAGGGTCCAAGCATGCAATCCTTAAAACTCACATACATAGGCAAAATATCAAGTAAACCTAGCTAGTCTTTCAAGAGGCATAATATGACATCTTACATCATACTAAGCTCAACATCACATATCAACATCACATATCACAATTATATGAACAAGTTCAATTGGCCACTATTACTTACCCGGATGTGCGGATTTAATCTCAACAATCACATTACCTCGGTGAGATTACACTCATCACCGGACCTTGCATGGGCGGGATTCCACTCATCACCACATGCCCTCTGGATGGGATTCCACTCATCATCCCGTAGAATATATAAATTTCCGGTAGAATGTTACACCACCGTACTTCTCCTTGATGACTCAACGCCATCAAGGCCACGTACGTTTTGACTCAATTTGTGTGCACACTAATCCTAATGATCGATCATTTACACCCGGTAAGTTAATTAGTGCCAATTTCATTTACCACATCACACATCCACCGTTTACATCACATGCTCATCATATACATATGTCAAGATACACACATACATATCAAATCACATTTCACAATAGCATAAAGGCAAAGCATGAATAGCATTTAATAGAATCAAAGAGCTATGTTTACCAATTTAACTCCACAATGAAATGGCCTACCAAGCACATTCCAACTCATACACTACCCACACTTGAACCAACTTTAAAACACGTTTAAAGTTACTCACCACCCTTCATTAGCAACCAAAGCAAGCCTCCTACAAGCCCGGATTCGATCCCGATGCTTCTCCAACGTCTCCTCTTGCTTATAACCATTCAAAAACACATCCATTACTCTCAATCAATGATAAAACATCAGTCATCAACTCAACTCTTAAGCTCAAGCCAAACTTCATCAATTTCAAATCCAAATAACCACCCAAAATACCCATTTTCGTGCTCCTTCAAAGACTAGCTGAAAATCCCATTTTCACACATCCAAATGACACCCAAATGATCCCAAAACATCCTCCTAACATACATAAACCATCAGCCCTTCAATTTCACCTTTAAACTCACCCAAAATCAAGTTCTAGACACTTTAAAATTTGCCTCAAGAACCCATTTCGGGTTTTCACCCAAACCTAACCATTTTGACATATTATGTACATTTTAAAGTGAATAAACTAAAACCCAACTTCATGTTTCAAAACAAATAGAAAAACTCAATAAAAACTCAAGCTTTCAATGAATCCCCAAATTTCAAAAGGTGATAGTTTTAAATTCTATGACCATGTATGGGTGGGGGATGAAGAGGAGAGTGAGAATATACCTTTACCTTTGAAAAGGACCTTGAGATGAGGAAGAAATTGAATGGAATAGTATTTAGGGTTTGAGAGGGGTTTTTGGCTCACTTTCACGTTGGAGGGGGAGATGGGGAGAGAAGACCACCTTTCTTTTCTTTTTGTTCTTTTTAATTTCAAAAATGGTCTAGCTTTTTAAAACATTTGGGTTAAATTACCAATTTGGCCCTCCTAGTTAATTAAAACTCAATTAACTCAAGCCATGGTCTAAAAGATTAAATTTAATTTTACCGACTCAGACCACTAACCCGACTAACTCCTAACCCCAAAATACGGGCGTTACAAGGTCCTCTTTTGTTGCTTTGAACCAGAAAAGTGAGCGTAATTTAGTAATGAACAACACATCTTTCAGGCTTGATTCTTTCTCTTGGAAAACCAACTCATTCCTTGCAAGCCAAACACTCCATACCGCGGCCCCAAATGAGACAAGCCATGCTGTCCTTAGAAAACCTGAAAAGGGCATGTTAAAATAAAACATGAAGAGCATATCAATATTAGTGGGATTCGTCCAGCTACAGTTCCACCATACACAAAAATGTGTCCAAAATTCTTGTACAAAAATGCATCCCAGTAATAAATGATCAGCGTTTTCTTGACTGATTTTACACCAGCAACATAGAGATTGAGCTTCGCCTAACTTTACGCCTCTCTTACTCAAGAACGCCTTTGTTGGAATTCTGTCCAGCTTCAGCAACTATAAGAAAGCTTTGACTTTTGTAGGGACTTTTAGTTTCCAAATCTTACCAAATTCAAAATCAGGTTCTTCCAAATTTGCATTTACCAGAAGGTGAGTTAATTTTTTTTACCGAGAACGCTCCAGCTTTCTCATGAATCCAAACGATACGATCTGCTATTTTTGGAGTCAACTTTACCTCCTTAATTTTATTTAAAAGATCCGAGACTATCGTCCATTCCCTATCCAGTAATCTCCTTGTAAACAAACTTCCCCAATCTATCCCAAACACATCCAAATCTCCCAAAACCTCTGCAACAGTCACTCCTTTTTCCTTAACCAGTCTAAATAAACGCGGGAAACACTTGCACAATGGAAGTTCCCCACACCAAAGGTCTTCCCAGAATAGTGTTGATTTCCCATCACCAACAAGCCATCTAAACGCTTCCTCTTTTGTCCATCTGTTCACGTCTTCATTTACCCAATTTTTCACAACACCCTGCCACACAAGAGACATCTTTCTAGAGTTTGTTTGGCACAGTCTCCACCTGCGGGGTAAGCCACCATACTTGTGACAAATCACCCTTCTCCAAAAAGCTTTGTTTTCCGTAGCATATCTCCAACCCCACTTCGCTAGGAGAGCTTTGTTTTTTGCCTGTAGATCTATCACACCAGCGCCCCATTTGTTTCTTGGTAGACACACCTTCTTCCAATTAACCTTAGACAACTTCGAATGTCCATTGGAACTGCCCCAAAGAAAAGCCCTTCTAAATTTTTCAATCTTCGCGATCACCGCCTTAGGAACCTCAAACAGAGACATGTAGTATAAAGGGAGGGAAGACAAAACAGAATTGATCAGCACAACTCTTCCAGCAAAAGTTAGATGCTTGCTCTTCCACCCCGACAACCTCAATTGGAGCTTTTCAATTACCGGCTCCCAAGTAATCACTCTCCTCGGGTCTACACCAAGTGGAATTCCGAGGTATCTAAATGGGAGGTTACCCACTTGACACCCACACAGACTGGCCAAAACCTTCACCTTTTTCGACTCAACTCCTACTCCCACGATGCAGGATTTTTTGAAATTAATACTCAATCCTGAGCACCCTCCAAAACATTTCAGAATGTATTTCAGATTTGACAAAAATGCTTCCTCTGGCTGTAGAAAAAGGATTGTATCATCTGCGAATTGCATGTGTGTAATAGAGTGATCCAGAACCACGTCTTTTATACCTCCTATTAAACCAATTTCCTCTGCTTTTAGAAGAAGTAAGTGGAGTGCTTCGGTGACCATAATGAACAGGAACGGTGACAAAGGGTCGCCCTGTCGCAACCCCTTTCTCATACTAAACTCCTTTGTTGGGGTCCCATTAATTAAAATTGAGACAGTCGCCGTTGAGATGCATTCCCATATCCATCTCCTCCACCTCAAGCCGAAACCCATTTTGATAAGAACCATTTCCAGAAGTTCCCATCTAATACTGTCATAAGCTTTGGAGAAGTCTAATTTTATGATCACTCCTCCTGAAACCTTGTCTTTTCCCATTGTGTGAATGATTTCATTTGCTACAAGGATACCATCAAATATTTGCCTACCTTGGACAAAAGCGCACTATGAATCACTAATTAGCTCGTCTAAGACCTTTTTGAGCCTGTTAGATAGCACTTTGGAGATAATTTTGTAAACTGACCCGACTAAACTGATGGGACGAAATTCTGCAATATTCTCAGGACTTGTTGTCTTTGGTACTAGTGTAATAAAAGATTCATTGATCTTTGAGGCAAACTTACATTTACTGTGAAAAACCTCCAGAACCTTCCATAAGTCCTCCTTGACATCATTCCAGTAGTATTTGAAGAAACCGAGATTGAAACCGTCAGGCCCTGGAGCCTTGTTTTCGTCGCAACTCCAAAATGCATTCTTGATCTCCTCTTCTGTGAAGGGTTCCTCTAGCTTCAGCGATGCCTCCCTGGAGATTCTTCTGAAATTTAGATCAAAGACAGCTTTCTACACTCTTCCCTTACAATTAAAATGCCTCTTGAAGTATTCAAAGATCTTTTGTTTTAGCCGTTTCGGATCCTTGCACCATTTATTTTCGATGTAAAGACCCCTGATCATTGCCTTCTTTGCTCTCACCTTTACTGCTATATGAAAAAATGATGTATTTTGATCTCCATTCAAGGACCAATTGATTTTCGCTTTTTGTTTCCATAATTTTTCTTGCAGTCTAAGCGTTTCCCATAACTCCAGTCTGTATTTCCTTAGTTCTTCCTCGCAATCCCAATTTGAAGAATTGCCATGGTTCTTCTCTTCCAGGTGGCTGATTTTTTTCTCAATTTTCTGCACTCGAGTATTGAAATTCTCACAGGTTACAGTGTTCCACGTCTTCAACTTTTCTTTTATCCTCCTTAGCTTCATTGCCACATTTGATTTGTTTGCTTGCTTTTTGTTAAAAACCTCCTTTACTATTTCCCTGCATCCTTCTTTTTTTAACCATGCATTTATGAATTTAAAGGGTCTAGGGCCCCAGTCCACAACCTCATTCAAGAGAAGAACAGGGATATGATCCGAGATTGAACAAGAAATCCCAATTTGCTGCATATCCTTGAACATCAACATACATTTGTCGTCTAGTAAAAATCTGTCCAACCTGCTTCTCTTTCCTTTCGGGCCACTCCAAGTGAATTTCCTCCCTTGCAACGGCAGATCAATCAACCCACGACAATCTATAAACTTGTTAAACTGCACTGCACCTTTCAACAAACTTACACAGCCACTACGTTCACTTCTATTTCTAACAGCATTAAAATCTCCTCCTAATATCCACCCATCTTGTCCTATATTTTTCAGCCCTATGAGTTCATTCCAGAGACCTATCTGATCTGACATAATGCAAGGGGCATAAATATTAACCAGGGTGATCTGCGTATTATTTTCCACCCATTTTCCCCTAAGCAGGATAAAGTTTTGATTCACCAACTCACTTTCTAACTTGAATTTTGTCTTGTCCCAAATCGTTAGAAGACCCCCTAACTTTGTGAAACATATGCTTTAATTTTGATATAACTAAAAACCTAAGGACTAAAATGAAAATATCAAAACAAATTTTAAAGTCCTTAAAATTCCCTATATCTTGTTAAAGACCACTTCATAGCTAAAACCAAAGACTTACAAAATATTTTTTAAGTATTTCAAAGTCAAAACAGTGATTTTTCAAGCCCCGTTTCGAAACGGCCCAAGGCGTTTCGAAACACTTTCAGTTCGATGTGCACCTGTTCCGAAACGCGTATCGGAACGGGTCAAGGCGTTTCGAAACGATATGACACGTTTCGAAACTGTTCTTCATTTAAACGAACAAAGGCAACGGTCTTTAACTGGATTTTGAAAAATAAATAGGGCGTTCCGAAACGGGCTTAGGCCGTTTCGAAACACCCCTTTGACAGTGGCAAATCTGTTCCGAAACGGGAAAGACCGTTTCGAAACACCCCTTTGGCAGTGGCAAAACCGTTCTGAAACGGCCCTAGGCGTTTCGAAACGGGCTCTCGTAGACGCTCCAACGGCTATATTATTTGAAATCCGTTCCGAAACAGGTTGACCCCGTTCCGAAACGGTAGGCGTCTGGGAGCTGTAAAGTCATGAGAAAAACACCCCAACGGCTCTAATCTTTAGCCCATCACCCACAACGGTTGGAAATCATCAAGAGGCTATAAAAAGACCCCAAGAAGCTCCAGCAATCAACAATTGAGCTACAAGCATACATCCTTTCATCAAATACAAGCATTTGTGTTGAAATCCCATTTTTGTCTAGAAACCCCAATTGTATCCTTCATTTCTATTTTGTTCAATTGGGTTGAGTGCTTGATATTGGGCTATCATTTGTATTGAGAGATACCATATTAGCCAACAAATTTCTTTGTTCTTTTGTGTGAGGATTGGGTTAATTTTTGGGTAGAAAAATTAACCGAAATTGTAAAGGTTGCCTCCTTGTCCTGGAAAAAGGGGACGAACAATTTAGTGGAAATTGTTGCAAATCCTTGGTGAGACTAAGGTAGTGGATGTAGAGTTCGGTTGGTGAACTTGAACCACTCTAAATTCCCGTGTCAATATTTTTAAGTTGCAATTTCCGTTACAACATCGTTAAAATTCCAATTCACCCCCCCTCTTGGTTATTATTATTCGTGTGATCCACTCAACAATTGGTATCAGAGCTTAACTCTTTGAGGATTAACAACCACAAGAGGAGATCCTTGGAAGAAGTGTGATCATCATCAAAATATCAAGAGATGGCTTCAACCTCCGCTCCCGGCATGTACGACTCACAATCCACCACAAAGCCTCCTTTCTTCAATGGTGAGAACTACTCTTTTTGGAAAAATAAAATGCGTCTATTCATTAAATCAAGTGATTATCTTGTGTGGGATGTCATTGAGGATGGACCATATATTTCATTGAAGCAAGATGTTGATGGCAAGATGGTGCTTAAAAGAAGAACGGAAATGAGTGAAGAGGAAAGGAAAAAGATCCAAGTAAATGATAAAGCTCTTCACATGCTATTTTGTGCTTTCGGTCCGGACATCTACTCAAAGGTCTCATCAATTGAAAGTGCCAAAGAAGTGTG
Source organism: Hibiscus trionum (assembly GCA_030270665.1). Taxonomy (NCBI): domain Eukaryota; kingdom Viridiplantae; phylum Streptophyta; class Magnoliopsida; order Malvales; family Malvaceae; genus Hibiscus; species Hibiscus trionum. The sequence goes on from BSYR01000016.1 coordinate 9,047,681, forward strand.
GGACACTCTTGAAACCACCTATGAAGGCACCAACGATGTCAAAGAAACTAAGATTGGAATTCTCAATCTTAGTTATGAAAATTTCAAAATGGAATTTGATGAGACGGTGTCAAAGATGTTTGATCGATTCTCCACAATTGTAAATGGTCTAAAGGGCTATGGAGAAGTTATACCGGAAGACAAGCTTGTCCGAAAGCTACTCTATTCACTTCCCGAATCTTGGGATGGGAAGAGAACCGCAATCATCGAAGCAAAGAATTTAAAAACTCTAAAGCTTGATGAACTTGTAGGCTCTCTCCTTACTCACGAGATCATGAAGCAAGGAAGAGAAGATGAAAGAAAGAAAGAAGAAAAAAGAATGGAAAAGCTTGAAGGGGAGAAAAAGAAGAAAATGGGAATAGCTCTCAAGGCTAAAACATCCCAACTTGATGAAAGTTCATCTAGTGATGAGGATGAGCTTGAAGAATTGGCTATGATAGCCAAACGATTCTCACGCCTTATGAGGTCCAACCGAGGAAGAAAAATCCAAAGGAAAATGGACTTTAAAAGCAAGAACAAAGAAGAATGAAGGGATCCAATCACTTGCTTCGAGTGCGGACAACCCGGCCACATACGTTCAGAGTGCCCTCAACTCAAGAAGAAGGGCTTTGAGAAGAAGAAAAAGCTCAAAGCCAAGCTTGCTACTTGGAGTGATGAGGAGTCATCGGAGGATGACGAACAAGAAGTGGCGAACCTTTGCCTCATGGCACTTGAGGAAGATTCCTCCTTGGTAACCTCTAACTCATCTACTTTAGATTATTCATATGAAGAATTAAATGATGTTTATGATGAGTTACAAGAGGTATATGATGAATTAGTTGAGAAGTATAAGGAGTCGGTTATTAGGAATAGAAAAATTATTCTAGAATTAAAAGAGAAAAATGACTCACTTACTCAAACTAATTCTAAAATTGAGAAAAAGGTATTAGGATTAGAAGATGAACTCAAATTCTTTCAAAAAGAAAATATTGATCTTAATAATCTTTTATCTCAAAATAATTGTGAACACCAAAAGGTGTTAAGTGAGCTAAATGAGCTCAAAAAGTCTTTAAAAAATAATGGTAGTGTCAAACATGACATAGGAGAATCCTCTAGAACACACCAATATAAGAAAAAGACTAACTACTACAAACAAGGTAACTATCCTAGACATAGTAAAGTTAAAAGAATTAGAAATGTATGGGTTCCTAAGGAACTTGTTAAATCTAATAATATTATTGCTATGTCACCTTGGATTCCTAAGGGAACCAAAGTTTTAGGAACTAACACACATGGACCCAAAATGATTTGGGTACCAAAAACAAAAGTTTAAATATCTTTGTTTGTAGGGGGAGCATTGCTACAAGGCCAAAGCACAAAGTCAAAACTCATGGTACCTTGATAGTGGATGCTCGAGACACATGACCGGAGACAAGAGTCGACTAATGGATCTAAAGCCAAAAAGTGGAGGAGTAGTAACATTTGGTGACAACTCCAAAGGCCACATTGAAGGTATTGGCTCCATAGGTAATCACTCTACTACTCTCATTGAAAATGTTTTATATGTCAATGGTCTTAAACATAATTTATTGAGCATAAGTCAACTATGTGATAAAGGTTTTAATGTTATGTTTGATAAAACCGGTTGTAAAATTGTAGACATTAAAACTAATAATATTATGCTCATAGGTCATCGCATAGGGAATATATACATGGTGCATCTAGATGACATTCATACATCTCATGCATGCTTAGTTGCTCAAAACGAAAATGATGCATGGTTGTGGCATAGGAAGCTAGGACATGCTAGCACAAGTGTTTTAGAAAAACTAGTCTCTCTAAACCTAGTTAAAGGTTTACCCAAGATAAAATTTTCGAACGATAAAATTTGTGATGCATGCTCAAAGGGTAAACAACATAGATCTTCCTTTAAATCCATTAATGACATTTCTACTAGTAGATGTTTACAACTAATTCACATGGATTTATTTGGGCCAATTAGGACTATGAGCTTGGGTGGCAAATCATATGCTTTTGTATTAGTTGATGATTTTTCTAGATTCACTTGGGTTCTCTTTTTAAGTACTAAGGATGAGGCTTTGGAAAAATTCATCACATTTTCAAAATTAATTCAAAATGATCTTGAACTTAAAATTTCACATATTAGAAGTGATCATGGAACCGAATTTCAAAATTTAGGATTTGAAGATTTTTTAAATGAAAATGGTATTAGCCATAATTTTTCAGCTCCTCGAACTCCTCAACAAAATGGGGTAGTTGAGAGGAAAAATAGAACTTTACAAGAAATGGCTAGAACTATGCTTTGCGAAAATAATTTACCAAAATATTTTTGGGCGGAAGCAACAAACACAGCTTGTTATATTATAAATCGAGTAACCATTAGGCCGATTTTAAAGAAAACACCTTATGAGATTTTAAAATCTAAAAAGCCTAATATTAGCTACTTCCACCCTTTTGGATGTAAATGTTTTGTTTTAAATAATGGAAAAGATAATTTAGGTAAATTTGATGCAAAAAGTGATGAAGCTATTTTTATAGGTTACTCTTTAACCTCTAAAGCCTATCGAGTATTTAACAAAAGAACTTTAGTTGTAGAAGAATCTATTCATGTTGTATTCGATGATAATCCCCTTCCTAGGAAGGATTCTTGTGATGATGATAATGTAGGAATCACAAATACCTTTGATGGAGGTCAAACTTCAAAGAAGGATGAGATTCAACCAAAAGAAGAAGACACACAAGATCCACCTCTTGAAGCCTTGAGGGACTTGGCTATTGAGGAAAAGGAAGTTAGCTATCCAAGGGAGTTGAACTATGTCAAAGATGGTGAAATCTTGGGTGATCCATCCAAGGGGGTCACCACTCGTTCTTCTCTTAGATTAATGAATCATATTGCATTTATCTCATGCATAGAGCCTAAAAATATCAAAGAAGCATTGAAAGATGATTTTTGGATTATGGCTATGCAAGAAGAGTTAAATCAATTTGAGAGAAGTAATGTTTGGACATTAGTTGATAGGCCTAGTAATCAATCTACAATAGGAACTAAATGGGTCTTTAGGAACAAACTAGATGAGAGTGGTAACATTGTGAGAAATAAAGCTAGACTTGTAGCACAAGGTTACACTCAAGAGGAGGGAATAGATTTTGATGAAACCTATGCACCCGTAGCTAGAATGGAAGCCATTAGGATGTTGCTTGCATATGCATGTTATCATAATTTCAAGCTTTTTCAAATGGACGTTAAAAGCGCATTTTTAAATGGTTTTATAAATGAAGAAGTGTATGTAGAACAACCACCGGGTTTTGAAGACTCAAAATTTCCAAATCATGTTTTCAAACTTACAAAAGCACTTTATGGTTTAAAACAAGCTCCTAGAGCTTGGTATGAAAGGCTTTCAAATTTTTTGATTGAAAAAGGATTTGAAAAAGGTAAGGTGGACACTACACTCTTTATAAAAATGTATAAAAATGACATTTTAGTAGTTCAAATTTATGTTGATGATATTATATTTGGATCTACTAATGAATGTCATTGTCAAGAATTTGCTAAGTTAATGCAAGGTGAATTTGAGATGAGCATGATGGGGGAGCTCTCATTCTTCTTGGGACTCCAAATCAAACAAAAGAAGGATGACACCTTCATAAATCAAGCAAAATACATAAAGGATATGCTCAACAAGTTTGGCTTGGAGAACACAAAGCCTCAAGCCACTCCTATGAGCTCATCTACAAAGCTTGACAAAGATGAAGGAGGTAAATGTGTTGACTCTAAGCTTTATCGTTCTATGATTGGGTCTTTGCTTTACCTTACCGCAAGTAGACCGGATATCTTGTTTAGTGTTTGCTTGTGTGCTAGGTTTCAAGCTAGTCCTAAAGAGTCACACCTTATAGCCGTTAAGAGAATCTTTAGATACCTTAGAGACACTCCTTGTTTAGGCCTTTGGTATCCTAGAGTCTCTACCTTCAACCTACATGCTTACTCGGATGCGGATTATGGGGGTTGCAAAATCGATAGGAAAAGTACTTCGGGAACTTGTCAATTCCTAGGTAGTATGCTCATATCTTGGTTCTCTAAGAAACAAAATAGTGTAGTCTTATCTACCACCGAAGCCGAGTACATATCCTTAGGGAGTTGTTGTGCTCAAGTCCTTTGGATGAAGCAACAACTCTTAGATTATGGTGTAAACATAGAAACCATACCCCTAAAATGTGATAATACTAGTGCAATATGTTTAACAAAAAATCCCATCCAACATTCTAGAACCAAACATATAGAAATAAGACATCATTTCATTAGAGATCATGTCTTTAAGAAAGATGTGGTTATAGAATATGTAGACACCTTAAATCAATTAGCAGATATTTTTACAAAACCATTAGATAAAGAGCGTTTTTGGTCCCTTAGGAGAGAGTTAGGTCTAACTAGCCTATCTTGAATTTTTTTTAAACTTAAATATGCTTGATTTTGTGAAATATCATGTTTATGTGTTTAGACTCCCAATTTCTTCCATGCATATAGTTAGGGGGAGTATGTTTATGCCTAAATATGTTTTGCCTGCTCATTCATATCATATATGCATGTTTGGCCTCTTAGAAAATCATTTTTCTGCATTTTAGAGCCTCATCTGCACTTCCAGGCCCAGGTGTATCGGAACGGGTTAACCCGTTCCGATACGGGTGCCTTAAAATTTGTCCTGAGAGAAGGACGTTTTGACACGGTCCCAGTTGTTTCGAAACGGTTTCGGTTCGATGTAAGGGTGTATCGGAACGCGTTCCGATACGGGTCAAACGTGTTTCGAAACGGTCATCCCCGTTTCGAAACGATCTGTCGAAGGTTTTAAGAAGGGTCAAACCCTAGCCGCCCCGTTCCGAAACGGTCGTGACCGTTCCGAAACGGACTCGCGGACAGCCCTATTTAGGGCTTCTAAAAGTTCAAAAACCTAATTTTTATCAAACCCTTAAAACCTCAAAAACCCTAAACGATTCCTCTCTATAAATACCCTCTCAAACCCTTTGTTTTTCACAAAATTGTGAGGGGTTTTGCTCTAAAACACAAGTCTAAGCAAGCTTCATCAATCTTCTGCATAGATTTCACTCAAATCATCCAAAATCTCAAATTAAGGTAATTTTTCTTATTTTTCTTCTTTTTCAAATTATGTTCGAATCATAGGATAGAAAAATTTATTTTTGTATACATTATATGTTTTTAGTTGTGGGTTATTCGAATCTTGTAAAAAAATTTCAAAATCTCAAAATTTTTGATTCGAATATAAAATTTTTTAATCGTATTTTTTTTAATTTTGTTTTCAAAAACCTAAGTGGGATTTATTATTGGAATGATATTAGAAATCAATGCATACACTTAATTTTAAAACTCTTGCTTAATATTCTTAGATGGCGGATCAATCGAACAAAAAGCGCAAAGCCGTTCAATCCGGTGAATCGAGCATTCGTCCAAATATCACACAGCTTTTTCAAAAATCTCTTAGAACTGCGGACCAGCGTGCTCGTTTTGCTTATGTCAAGGACTTTGCGGTTCGTAAGGAAAGAGTCATTGATCTAGATTTCCTCAATTCCGAGCGATTCCTCTTTCGGTATCTTGGACGTTTGGATGAGTGGAATCTTCTTTTCTTCTTGAGCATCGAGGATATTTGCTACAAAAACTTGGTACTCCTTTTCTACTCTAATGCGCGTTTCCTTTACGATGAAACCAAAACTGAGATAGTAGGAATTGAGTCATCTTTATTGGGACAAAAGTTTGTTATTAATATTGTTCTTTTGGAGTCTGCCCTTAAACTCAAGAATGAGGGTCTTGAAGATGAACGCCATTTTGGCACTTTTACCGGGAAAGCTCTAAATTTGGATGTGCATGATCGTGTGCTTCATCTCATTGTTTCTTGGTTTATTCGACCATCCGGGGGTAAATACTCCCACATCCGAGAAAAAGATCACTTTTGGCTAGAGTGTTTTCGTAGGGGTGAGCGCCCAAATGTCCCTAAAATTATTTTTGCCGAGATTGTCAATAACATTAAGCTTATTGACACGAATGAGTTAATTTCGTTCACCTATGGGATTGTTTTGAGTTTCCTCTTCCATCATCTCAATATTGATTGTACCTATGACTCCCCGGAACCTCGCAAGACCAAGATTGGTGAGTCCTCTCTTCGCAAGTCAGGATTCACTTATGTGAATGGTATTTGGGAAAGGGTTGATAGGGAAGCGGTTCCTCCGCCTGTTGCTCCTCCGCCTCAAAATCAAGTGGGAAACACTGATGCTCTCACTGCTCTCCTTACCCAGCGATTCAATGCCTTGGATTCTAGACTTGATACTATGGACACTCGCATTCCTTCGAGTTTTGAATCTATGGGCAATCGGTTGAAGAACGTTGAAGATGGTCTTCATACTCTTTCGACTTCGCATGCCAACCTTGATCTTTCCTTCTCTACGCTTTATGGGCAATGGACGACGTTTCATCATTCGCAAGCCAAGGATGATGATGATGATTCGGATGACGAGGCTTAGGATGTTTATCATATTAGTTATGCATTTAGGATTAAGTTTGCATCTTTATATTTTAGAACCTATGCTTATGATCTTCTATTTTGGGATTTGATTATGAACTTATTATTTATGCTTTGAATATTTTGATGATATTAATTATGATTGCTTATTATTGCTTATTGGTACTAATCTTCTTTATGAGCTTGTTTCTTTTTGATCTAACAAAAAGGGAGAGAAGATATTTAAGAGAATTGCCATGCCATGCCATGCCACCAAAAATTTTCAAATTTTTAAATTTGTCTTAAGGTTTTGATCCTTGATTTCAAAAGTCACAAGTCTTAAATTTCAAAACCTATCTTAAATTAAGGGGGAGTTAGAATATCTTCAAAACTTTCAAAATTCTTAAAAAAATTCTAACTTTGGTTTTGTTATATCAAAAAGGGGGAGATTGTGAAACATATGCTTTAATTTTGATATAACTAAAAACCTAAGGACTAAAATGAAAATATCAAAACAAATTTTAAAGTCCTTAAAATTCCCTATATCTTGTTAAAGACCACTTCATAGCTAAAACCAAAGACTTACAAAATATTTTTTAAGTATTTCAAAGTCAAAACAGTGATTTTTCAAGCCCCGTTTCGAAACGGCCCAAGGCGTTTCGAAACACTTTCAGTTCGATGTGCACCTGTTCCGAAACGCGTATCGGAACGGGTCAAGGCGTTTCGAAACGATATGACACGTTTCGAAACTGTTCTTCATTTAAACGAACAAAGGCAACTGTCTTTAATTGGATTTTGAAAAATAAATAGGGCGTTCCGAAACGGGCTTAGGCCGTTTCGAAACACCCCTTTGACAGTGGCAAATCTGTTCCGAAACGGGAAAGACCGTTTCGAAACACCCCTTTGGCAGTGGCAAAACCGTTCCGAAACGGCCCTAGGCGTTTCGAAACGGGCTCTCGTAGACGCTCCAACGGCTATATTATTTGAAATCCGTTCCGAAACAGGTTGACCCCGTTCCGAAACGGTAGGCGTCTGGGAGCTGTAAAGTCATGAGAAAAACACCCCAACGGCTCTAATCTTTAGCCCATCACCCACAACGGTTGGAAATCATCAAGAGGCTATAAAAAGACCCCAAGAAGCTCCAGCAATCAACAATTGAGCTACAAGCATACATCCTTTCATCAAATACAAGCATTTGTGTTGAAATCCCATTTTTGTCTAGAAACCCCAATTGTATCCTTCATTTCTATTTTGTTCAATTGGGTTGAGTGCTTGATATTGGGCTATCATTTGTATTGAGAGATACCATATTAGCCAACAAATTTCTTTGTTCTTTTGTGTGAGGATTGGGTTAATTTTTGGGTAGAAAAATTAACCGAAATTGTAAAGGTTGCCTCCTTGTCCTGGAAAAAGGGGACGAACAATTTAGTGGAAATTGTTGCAAATCCTTGGTGAGACTAAGGTAGTGGATGTAGAGTTCGGTTGGTGAACTTGAACCACTCTAAATTCCCGTGTCAATATTTTTAAGTTGCAATTTCCGTTACAACATCGTTAAAATTCCAATTCACCTCCCCTCTTGGTTATTATTATTCGTGTGATCCACTCAACAAACTTCCCTAACGCCTCTGATGCTCTGAATTCAATTTCATCGTCGAACCATAACTTAGCAATCTCACTCTCCTGATAAGTAGTCTTCTTTGTTTCTTGAATAAAGACCACCTCCACCTTTTGTAAGAATATACATCTCCTTATCGATGACACTTTCACTTCTGAGCCTAACCCCTTCACGTTCCAGGTTAGTACTCTCATCTTCCTTCTTGCAAGCAATTTATGATGATGTTGTGTCTCTCTCTAGTAACACTAAATCTTTTACAGCTTCGTTTTCGTCACCTTTGATTCGAACTCCAAGTTTCTTCCCCGTCTTCAAAACCCTTCTAGCTTCTTTAGTTAACAAGTCCTACCTAAGAACCATGTCTGAATCCGTTAGAGAGTTACCTGACAGTTCTGAAGCTTCATCTCCTTTCGATTTCTTCTTAACCCTTTTCAATGCTCGGTCCCTCTTTCTCTTTTCAACTTCCGACAGCACTTTATCCTGGTAATCCCGCAAGGACCCGTACCTCTTTCCACTACTCTTGTTTGATTTCAGTTCTGGATAGAATGCCTCTTCCGTTTCTTCCTCAACAGGAGATTCTCTATCTGACTCCCCTGGTAGATTTCTTTCGACAATATCACCTTTTGTTAGTAAGTTTAGGTCGTCGTTTGCTGATTTGTTTTGTTCATCTACACTGACTTCCCAAGTATATTTAATTGACGCCTTACTATCTGGACTTGAACAACTAAACTCTTTTTTCTTAAAGCCCATTCCTATCATATCTTCCACGACCCTTTCATACATAGTATCATTAATTAATGGCTCTATTTCCCTGTCAGGATCATCCGACTCTATTTGAGTCAATCCTTCGTGTCCATCCTCCTTCCAGATTAATTTCATAAGCCCATCGGACCTATCCTGCTCTTCCTCTGGCCCATCAGCCATTTTGGTCCCACTTACTTTCACTTCAGCCCTGGAACTAACTGGTTGTTCAGCTTTACCAGAGATATGGTTCACGTTTCTCACAGGTTCCTTTTGTAAGTCAGGCATCAATTTCTCTGACCTGTCACCTTCTAGAGAGTCTCCTGATTCTTCTAAGGATCCTTTTAGTTCGTTTTCTCCTAGATGTCTTTTAGAATCTCGTTCCAAAGAGCCGCCAACATCATTATGAGTTGTCTTCCCCATGAGGACTACAATCAATGTTTCATCATTCTCCTGTGGCTTGTTGTTCCACTCCACACCCGGTGAGGGATTTCGATTGATCTCCGATGAAGAGTCAAAGTGACTAGAGCTTGTGACCTGCTCCTTCGCTCCCTTATCCTCGATATTATTCACCTTATAATATGCTTTATTTGAATCCAAGAAACCCAGTTCGACAACTTGGATCTAGTGAGTGACTTTCCCAGCTTCCAGCTCCACAACTTCATCGATCTTTTCTGGCTGCTTTGTTGTGATTAGGATGCTCGTTTTTTCACAATCCTTAATGTGGTTTACATTTTCTCCAAAAGCTTCCACTGACCCCCAAATTTCCACAATCCTCGTGAATGTTATATGATTCCAGCAATGAATTGGTACTCCGATCACCTCTATCCACGTAGTCCTTTCTTTCTGGGTGACATTTTCTGACCACAATTGAACTGAAACAAAGATTTCCTTTAGGTACGACCAGTTTAAGTCATCCAGCATAGTGAAAAGTTCAACGTCATCAAAGGTTAGTAAATAGGTTTTCCCCCCCAATCTTTGTACTTTTATTTTCTCCAGCCCCCATCCATACAGCCTAGTTTCAATGCTCCTCACGCTACAAACAGTTGACATTTCCCCTACCAAACATCTTCTGCACTTCCACAATTCCTCATTCTCAACATGCCCAACCACTCTTTTCCTTGCGTGAGAATTCTTGTGGCAGGATTCGTCTTTGTACGTCACCTTTCCTTTAGGTTCCCCTTCTCCCTTTGAAGTATAACTCTTGTCATCTTCATCCCTTCCAACTCTTGCACTCGTTCCAAAATTCCTATTCGGTCCGTCTTTTTCCCCTTCCCTGTTTTCGCTTGCTTGTTGTCCCTTCCTAGTTTTCTTCCAGTACGCAGCCCTAGAGTTATACCTTGCCAAGGTTACTATTATTTTACTCCCAAACAGTTTGAAGCCATTGAGTCTTTCCATTGCTCTATCTGCGTCGGCTTTCTCAGCGAACCTTACGAACCCGAATCTTCTTCCTCTTTTGTTTCGCTTGGAGGCGATAAAAGCATCTACAACGTCTCTGTGTCTTCCGAATGCATGCCAAAGCCCTTGCCAATGTAGTTTCTCTGATAAGTTATCTATGAACAGTGTAATTACCTGTCTGCCTGCTTCATATTTCCTACCTTTTGTCCCCGTTATGTTTCGCCGGATTGTTTGCATCTTTGCCGCAAACCTTGTTTGATTCGTTATTCTTATTATATATATATATATAAAGATTAATATTTGATACACTGATGGTGTAAAAAAAGTTTACACAAGCATACCTATTTTCAATCCTAAATCTAAAATCTAAATTTTTAACCTTAAAACCCTAAAAATCTAACCACAAACCCTAAACATTAAACTCTAAATTTTATCATGAATTCTAAATTCTAAACCTTACAACTTAAACCTCTAACCTCTAAACCCTAAACTAGAACTTAAAACCCTTAAATAACTCCGCTTGTGGTAACTTTATTTACCACTGCCAGTATATAAAATTAATAAAGGCGCAAAAAAGGCGACGACAAATTTTGTTCCATTTTAAGAATAAATGTATTAATGTTTGGCTTTAGTGACAATTTTTTTTGGTAAACTAAATAAATAGCCCACATTATAGGGTGTTTTTTTTGTATAGTCACCCGATTATAGAAAGTTACAAAATTGTTGCCCGACTTAAAAAAGTAATAGATTAGTCATTCGTCGTTAAAAAGTTAACAAGTGATGACGTGATAGTTAACAAAAATTGGCATAATAATAAATTTATCCCTCATATTTCACACTTTGTTTTTATTTATTTCCAATTCTAAAAAAACTATCCCTAACATTTTAATTTTCTACCAATTCTAAAAACTTAACATAATAATAAAATTATCTCTCAAATAATTCTTGAGTTCGATCCATCTCATGAGCATAATTTTTTCTCTTTAATTATCATCCAAACAATAACTTTAAATAAAAAAAAAGTTGTAAATTTTGGATAGGTAATAACACTTGGCTTAGTGGTTTTGTCTGTCCAACTCCACCCAAGCTATCATAAGTTTAACTTATGCTAAAGCCGAAGATAAGTTTTAAATTTTAAAATATTATATAAATAAATTAAAATTAAGAAAAAATACTCCTCCAACCTGATAATGACTTGTGTCACTATCTAACTCAAAGATAAATATATTTAATTTAATTTAATTTAGGATCAAATTAATACAATATATAAATAATAAAAGACCAAGTGTGTAATTATATCAATTTTGTTTAACAACCACATCGACCTTTTCGTTAAAACTAGGTGGCTTGATGGAATCCACTTAAATAGTTAAGTGAGAAAATTGTCAAAAAAAATTAAAAAAATAGTGTTATATCGACACCAACCCCATAATTAATTGGTTAAATAATTTACCGTTTATTAAAAAAAATGTTATGCGAGCATGCCATGAGCCATGACAACTGTCCGTAACGAACTCCCTAAAAATTCAAGGACCTTGTACATAATTTAACCTAATAGAAACCTAAAATGCTTCAACCTTCAAGCTCCCGACCCCACGTGATTCACCACTCCATTCATTATAATTTATCTCTCTATATATTTATTCTGAATTCTCCCCTTCTTCCCTTTACAGTTGAAAATCATAATAAAAATTGGAAGAAAAAAAATAATCGAGTCAAAATACCCAAATGCTGCAACTGGTTTTTGCGGTGGCTTTCTCGGCGGTGCCGTTGACGCTTTACGTGCCGCCGATTCGGAGCCTCAATCTCTTCGTCGAGACGATCGAAGATATGCTTCGGCAGACAATCTTGTACACGCTAAGCGCTTATCCTCGTATTCGCCTCGGATTTTCTCGGATCTTCCGCTCCATTTTTTACTTGTCTGGGTAGATTTTCTTTCTCTCTTTTCCCCCTGTATATCCCCCCCGCCCCCCGTCCTTTTTGGATTTTCCGTTTTTCTGTGAAATTGGGATGTTTTGGAGATAACTTGTGATTAATTACTATATATCAGATTTGGGTCCTCTTAAAACCTCAAAATTATCTGATAAATTTATTCCTTTTTTATTGGGGTTTTGTAATTTTGTTTGCCGTTTATATTCTCATGAGTCATGATTAAGGAAAATAAAACCCTTTTCTAATTGTATTTAAAATTATTGATCTAAAAAAGCTAAAGAAAGAGATGAGAAACCATGATGGAAGGAACGTGGCTTTAACTCTAATTAAAGTGTATATTGTTAGTAATAAATACAATTTACTGTTTTATTTTGGCTGTCTTTCTAGGTTCTTGTGGGTTTCGGAATTAAATTCTGATCATTAGGCAATTTGGGTTGTAAAAGTTTCAACCACACAACTTGTTGGAAAGCCCTGATGTTGAGCAGAAGAACTTGTGGGAGATTTTTTAAGTTAGTTTTTTCTTTTTCATCTTCAATTATGTACAACCCCAAACTCTGTTCGGGACATATGAGAGTGTCCAAATCCTTTTTTGAACTAAAATTAAAGTCCAATTCTTGTGTTTGGTTGGTTGGTTAAAGTAACAAACTTTGAGAAGATCTGGTTGTCTTTTTCGGGTTCACCGGCGGCATCAGCACTAGAAGGATTCGGTGCTATTACAGGTTTGGGTGTAAATTTATGGACAGTGAGCTTGATGCCAGGATGCTCAGCTATCTGCATTCCATATGCAAGTGCTTCGCGGGGCGTCTTGGCCGCCAAGTAACCACCACCGAGCAAGGGTCATGTCGTTGGTTGACTAAATGGAATGAGTTCCCTAAGACTCCATTGTTCCATCTACTCTTTTGATACTTGTAGAATGGCATGATAATTAACGCAGCTCGCTTCGGTTCCGCACTGGTGCATACGTCTTCATGTATGCTATACAATAGTGGGATTGCAGTCATGGGGCGGATAACAACGTTTGTTGCTGCTGATCAGCTGATGTGCCTAAAATGCAATCACCATTTGATCTTGAATCTTGAATCTTGATCCCCAAGTTTCTTTCTTGTTCCAAAATGGTAGTCCATTTTTCCGGGCTTTGTGGATCATCGAAATGGAGGGTGATCGTTCTGATATTTCCATTCGATGCATAGCGTATACGCAGAGTTGTCCCTCGAGACTATGGAAACAAGCCAGGACCCAGAGCTTGGTATCGAGGTCTTTCCGCTGAATCCTTTGATGTTTGTATGTATGGCGCTCCCTTTTCTAGCAGGCTTGTAAACAATGCCATTAAAACTAGGATAGTGAAAGATTGGTCATTTAGCACCTGCAATGGAATAATGCTCACCGTTAGTTGTGCTCGGTTAAATTAATACCTATGTTGGAGAGCACTTTAGAGAGTAAGTATTTTTGAATTCAATCGTATATATAGAGAGAGAGTAAGTATTTTCGAATTCAATCGTTTATAGAGCGAGCGAGTTAATATCCTCACGCCATATAAAACTTTTATATTTTGCACATATTCTAAAACGTTGGATGAGGCTAAATAGATGATTGAGATTAACATGAGAATTCAAAGTGCCAAAGCTTCGAAAGGTACTCTGAACAACATTGTTAAATCAATTGTCGGCCCCAAACAAGCATTGAACATAACAAGCAGTAGCAAATCTCATGATCGGATATCTTTTACATATTGGCACAAATTCTAATTTGTAATTAAATTGAATTTTTATTATAATTATAATGATTGGAAATTTCTTGGTAAGTTAATAAATATTTATAGGTTAAATTACACTATTAGTCACCAAACAATTGCATTTTTTTATAATTGAATTTTTTTACAAAAATTGTCACTAACATTACGTTTTGTTATTATTTTAGTCGGCAACTATTAAAAAATTAACGAAAATGTGAGACTTGAAATTTTATTTTTCAACCTTGTTGGCCAAATAAAACCAGAAAAATTGTATGCTGGGGAGGAGAATACCAACACATAATCACTAAGTTAAACTAAATCTTTGCTAAATCTTCACTTAAACATTTATTCAATATATATTGGTCTACAAGTTACAACCTCATCTGAGCTACAGTCATTCACGAAATATAAAATCTCAGTAAGCTACTGTCAGACAATACTTGTCTTCACAAAGTAGCATAAACCAGTAAACACAAAGCAATTCATAATTGCACTACATGTAGCTCAGATGTCGACTTACTCTTCAATTTCGTATCCGTGGTTGGATCATAACTCAAAGGTCCTATTTGGGGAGCCATTTTCTTTTTTCCATTGCACCACATAAAACACAAACATCAATGCTATTCTTCTTGTTCTTCTTTCTCTTTTCCTTTTGAAAAAGGAAAGAACAAAATTTTAAGGAGATATTGATGTTGGAAAATTATGAAATTTGGAAACATTGAGACTTATTTTCAATAGCTAAAAGTAGAGACACGAATCATAAAATTATAGTTTTATATTTACTACATAAGATTTTTACAACAATATCTCATATGCTCAAAGCGTTGAGTGATAACGAAAAAATGATATAAATATTTTTTTAACAATTTCTACCGGGAGTAGGAAAGGAAATTCGCTCTTACTGGGTTTTGAACCCACAACCTTGAGGTAAGGAGAAGATGTCAAATGAAAACTTTAACCAATTGCTCTAAAGATTGTTGACAAAATAGAAAATCTTATATTGGGTAGCAAGTGGAATTATGTTTATATACAAGACTCAACTTTATAATTATTGAATGATTTAAGCTAATTTAATATGGGTAATGTGAATGTCCGAAACGTTAGAACTTTTAAGGGGTATGTGAATATTTTAATCCATTACAAATTATTTTTTTTGAATATTTCGAATTAAAAGCATAAATGACACCTTTAATTTGGATATTAATTTGATAATCTTTTTTAATATTTCAAATTAAAAGGATAAATGGCTCATTCATATATTAATTTGATAATGCTATATAATTCACAAAAGAACATATTCGGTAAAATCACAAATATTATCGCATTTAATTCAAGAATTTTATTTCCAATAGGACTCCTATGTGAAAACTCTATGAATACTGCGTAAATCTATTAGGATTAACACAACAAAGATCGGGAAACAGAAAGAAAAAAAAAAAGCTCGACTACCAATAATAAATGCACTGTTCATTTTATTCTATCAAAACTTGGAACAATAAATTGCAATACCAATCATGCTTCTTACCTCATCAAACAATTATACATGTTGCCTAACCATACGGCAGTAACCTTATCAGAGGTTTTTTCCAGCACATGCTAAACCCCCTTAGGACTGCCTAGCCATGCACAATGCAGCAGTAGCCCGATAATCGGTAAAGAACCTCCGGAGAAAGATGGTTACAACCCTGCAAACGGACAGGCTTCATTTAAATTTCATCATCGCCGTCGGACAGCAAAAAATCTTGTATTTGCTCCCTACAAACAGGAGTCCATGAAAAAAAAAGAATGTCATAAAATTTGAAGAGAATATAGGATGTTTTTACTTTACACGACCAAATCATATGCAGCATATAAATTATTTGTACATGCACCTAGAACAGAGAAGCCATTAGTTTGATGTTGATGAATCATAAACTTATATTTTTTATGAAAAGTTGTGTTAATGAAAATTTAGTTTCACCTTAGTGAACTGACATTCCCTCTATCGCCATGCTTTGCTCTGGTAATCATTGGATGAGGTAAGAGGGGAAGAAACTGCTCCATTAATGAGGGGTCTTTAGGAAGTATCTGAAACTGGCAACTTGAACAAGCAGCAACAAAACGATTTGAAGGTTGTGGACTTTCATTTGTCAAACTTGATGACGAGTTTGATTTTTTGAGCGGACTATTGCAAATAGCGCAAAACGACTCTGAAGAGAGAGATCCGTTTGACTTGAGACCATGTCTCCTGTGATGTCTACGAGTTGCTGAAGGAACATTAGAGTCCTGGATTTCTGGAATCCTGTTGAAGTGAAATGGGGTGAGCTTCCCAGCTGTTCGTACAATTGTGCACTCTCGAGAAAGATTTTCTTCCTGAAAAAAAAGAGAGAAAAAAACAACAGAATTTTAGTTGGGCTAATTCTGGTTTAGTTCTCTTAAAAGGAACTTCCGGCAAGACAAAGTGTTACTACTGGCCATATTTTAAATGGCTCACTAACTACAAATGGAATTTCCTTTTCCACATGAAATAAGTGCCTGGATTACACATAACTTAATCCAGTTGAAGAAAATCGCCTTTGGGGTTCAAAGGACAAATATGAAATTGAACTGCTCAATGAGGCATGGCACTCTGCATAATTTACAAGCCCTCCAAACCAGAACAGAAAGAATATGCCCCGGAAAAGACATCATAACTAGCAATACATAATAACAGAATGTGAAAAACTCCAACAAGGTCTACCTGCAGCACTTTAACAAATGATGATACCAAGCCATTGATGCCAGAGAATGGACCATTAGGCGTCTCCACTATCTTCAGACTGCCAAGCCAAAATGAGTTTAGACCAGCCATTCAGACTAGGGGTGAGCAAAACTCGACTCGACTCGAAAAAACCGAATAACTCGACTCGACTCGAGGCAAAAATACTCGACTCGTCTTGACTCGACTCGAAATTTCATAAACTCGAATAACTCGAAAAAATTTCAAATAAAGTTTGAGTTGTGAAATGGAAATTCGAATAACTCGAAATTTTTAGTAATTAGTGAAATTATTTTTAAGTTCGAGACGAGTCCCTCTATTTTTTATGATATATACATACTGATATATAAAAATATGAAGAAATATTGTCACATGTGAAAAAAAAAATATGTGCATATCTTGTATGATTAGAGAAAGGAGTTTAAATTGGAATCAAACCCTACTATAACATGATAAATAATTACAATTAAATTTTTATAGAAACTCGAAAACTCGACTCGACTCGAATTTCTTAAACTCGACTCGAATCGAAAAAATTTCAAATAAAGTTTGAGTGGTAAAATATGACTCGTCAACTCGAATAACTCGAAATTTTTTTACTCGACTCGATCGAACGCTCACCCCTACATTCAGTTATAAATTAGATAATCAGTCAGGTATACATAGACATATTCTCACAAAATTATATGATTGTCACATGATGGAGAAAGGACGTAAACCTGATTAAAACAGAACATCCAACTAAAAGCATATAAAAGTTTTCTAATGCAAAAATGAAAACCAAATATGAAGTACAAGGTTCCAAACCCGTCAAGGCTGCAAAGGGTGTTGAGCTCTTGTGCAGGACAATCACGAAGTGGAAGCACCACAGGAATCTCCCATCTCGAATCGACAAACTGTATGTCAGCTGATAAAGAATAGCCCTGACCCTGAAAAGAGCAAAGTGATCAAATTAGATAGGTGGTGAATTATTATAATGAGAACTAAAGGAGCAAGAAAGTGTGAATGAATATCAAGGTTCCAAATAATACTTTTTTTTGTAGTACCGAGCACAAAAACCACTATTTCATGCATGTTACTTGCTTTAACATCGTAACACCAGCAATGACAATTAATGACTAAGGTAGAAAACCACAAAAGCCTCAATTCCCAATACATAGTCAATTTTTTTTACAATTGCACTTAACTGTTTTAGTATATGCATCAAGTTATAGCAACTCCACTAATCTACCATTCTGCCTAGCAATTTGCCACTCCAAATATATATTGCTCCAATTCTTTTTTTAGTTAACCGTACTCAATACTCGTGGCTAACCCATGGATATGGGGATATGACTTCCAAGGTTCCTCATACATGGGAAAACTTAGAAAAATCTAACCATACCCATGTCAGACATATACCTATATCTGACACACCATGTAACATAAGACCTCATACCAAGTTCCAACCTCAAAGCTCCTTGAGATACAAACCAACATCTAAGCTTTAATCTACCGACAAAATAAGTTAGATGTGTTCAGCATAGAAAATAGAAACAGCTTTCCCAAACAAAGGTCCCACGAGGGCACACCTTTACTGTGGCAGAAATGACATGGCAAGCAATCCTCGACGTGCAGGATCCTAGCACAACTCTAGTGTACCCATTTTCAGAGGCAATCTACAACAGGATCATTAATCAATTCTCCGTGTTCTTTCTCCAGTTCAAATGTAAAATTTAGTGTCAAACCTTTTGCAAGGACAACATCCGTAAATGAATGAGAAGATCTTCTTTCCCAGTAACATCACCAAGAGCATCTAATAACTTCTTCAACCTCTCCTTACAATCAATACCGTCCGAAGAGAAAATACTCTCAATCGGAACAACAAACAACTCTTTTGATGGTGGAGCTAGATTCGACACAATAGATCTTATATCCTCAATTGCCTTCTCAATTTGTTGAGAGGCAAATGAATTAGTGGAGCTTTCATCAATAAATGCAACTCCAACACCAAAAACCGGCAATGACTTATCTTTACTAGCATCGTAATTCTTTTGCGCTCTATATTGCATCTCATGTACAAATTGTAAAAGTACCCTAAAATCACAGCAAACAAAAACATTCTCAGCAAAATATTCCAAGTTCTTCACATTAAGAGAGAGAGAGAGAGAGAGAGAGAGAAGAGAGAAACCTGGAGGAAGGTCCACCAGAGAAAGCAACGAGAACTTTATCAGGAGGAGTAATCATGGCGTTATAGGTAACAGCCTGTTTGAACTTTCCATAGAGATTGTTCTTAAAGCAATCCTTACAAAATCTGGAATCTTCGCCGCCGATCCCGCAGCAAACGGGTTCGCTGGACTTGCACTTCACGCAGAGGTTTTGACGAATGTTGCTCCCCTTTACCTCTGCTCTCGTCTTTGACTTATGCTGTTCTTCCTCCTCGTACTCCTTGTAGCAACCGGATGAATTGCAGGTCGACGAATTGCACGCCATCGCACACTCTTTTTTTGCTCAGTATCTTTGTCCTAGGGTTTAGGGTTTGATGGCTTGAAAAACTTCATTTCCTCTTTCAGGCTATAACCGCTCAAATTACTCAATCACTATTCACTATTTTAAAAAGGTTTAATAGACAAAATAGCCCTAAAATATACCGGATTCTCATTTTGGCCCTTAACTTTTTTTTTGAAAAACCTATTCTACTTCTAAGTAGAGGGGAGGGGGAAAATCTAGGTGGAGGCAACACTCTTTAGGGGTCTTGAACGCGAGACTTAAGGGGAAGGGAGTGGAGCAGGTGAGCGTGCTCTGACCACCAAACTGTCCTCGTATGCATGAGGGGCGGATGTATGTAGGTTTCTGGTGGGTCACGTGACCCGCCATTATTTTTGGGGTAAATTATAATAAAGGTCACTCATTTATGGGTAATGTTATATTTGAATCATTCAATTTTTAAAAGTTACATTTGAATTACTCAAATATAGATTATGTTACATTTGAGTCACTCAAATATGGGTAAGGTTACATTTTAGTCACTCAATTATAGATAAAGTTACATTTGGGTCACTATTCATACTTAAAAAAATTACTACTACAAAAATTGCATTTGGGTCAATCCTCAAATGCTTGAACTTTTGATAACTTTTGTCTTTGAAACTCAGAAGAACTTTCACGATATCACATTTATCTTTTTAAACATTCTATTTGACAAGAAAAAATGGTTGATCCTGAATTTCTCTACTCATCCCTTTATCAATTCAACTTTCTTGTTACTTTTATCAATTGGGGATTGTTATTACTTTTTTAATTCTTTTTTCAAGTAGAGAGATTTTTTAACAAAATGCATTTTTATGCTTGTTTAGTCTGTTGTAACCAGATTGTCTAGAGAAATTCAAAGCCTTAAACCTCTAAATAAGGTAAGTAGGTAAACCACCAAACTTAAATTCTTAGATCCGACCATGCTTGCATAACATGTGGTGAAAATTTTAACTTACTCATGGACTTAGGAAAGCTTTTCACACTTTTCCTAAGTTCCAAAACATAACCATAAGTTTTGTAAATCCTTTTAAAATCGTTTTTACTCACTTGCCGATGTGTATAAAATGTCGAAATGATCTAACAACTATAAAATACTCGCGCCTTGCTTATCCCTTGCTTTTATAACATAAAACCAGAAGAACAATGCATCAAAATACATCTAAACATTGGCTTTAAACATTCTTGCAAACTCAACAAAAACACTTTCATAACATATCCGAAAACATCAAAACATCCTCTAACTTCATTCAATCAACATCCAGCCACAAACCTATGATTCTATTATCTAAACTCATCATTATCATCCAAAAATACAATTAAATTATCCTTATACCTCCAACAACCGTTAAACACCAAAACATCTCAAAACTAACTAACATCGACCTAAAAATGAAACAATTAAATAGTTTCGAGATTAAATTAAAAACCTCATTTCACATTACTATTATGCAACTAAAATATGAATTAACCCAATAAAAATCACTAGCATTTATCATCTTAATAAAAAAAATTAGTCAAATAACCAAAATCACCATTAAAATCAATTTATTTAATTAAAATACAAAATCAAGTTATAACACAATAAATAAGAACCAATTACTAAGAAATATCAATAAATAACCTTAATTTTATGAGAGAAGAAAAAACTTACCTTTTAAAATTTCCCACCAAACTTTGACGCAACTTTTTTAAAAAATAAAAATGATAAATAACAAAGATCTTTAAAAAAATTTGTGAGGTTTTGTTAAGAAAGAAAAGAGGAATCAAATGAGACAATTTTCATTGAAAACCAATAAGAAATTTAGAAATTATAAGGAAGAGAATGTGAGAGAATGTAGAGAAAAAATTTAAAGAAAAAAAAAATAAGAAAATAATTTTAAAAAACCAATTAATCGTGAAAACCATCAGTCCATCATTCAATTAAGGGAATAAACTTAATTAAAATTTTTGGAAAATGTAGTACTTTAAGAATTCTTAGTATTGATCTTTTTATAATTTAGTCATTATAAAAATAGTTTTGCAAGCTTTATTTTTTAGTCACTAAAATCAAAATGTCACTTTAATCGATTTAATTAGCCATTAATTGATAACCAAAACGTTTAATAGAATATTTAAACATTTTTAAAAGTCCAAACCATCATCAATTTAACAAAATTTCATTTTTACAATATTTATTTTACATGAAACATACTTAATAGTTTAATCTGGTTAGACTAAATTGAACCCAACCCAATCGAACTTTTAATCCTTTTAACTCTATTTTTTAGGTGTTACACTACCAATAACTATTACTAACGATATGCAATTATGCACTGATATGCACCATTAACTATTTTAATAACTTTTAAAATCATGAAATCTAAAGTGTGGTTATTCTTTTTTTTAAATAAAATATGTTGGGTTAATTTTCAGGTTTTTTAATTAAAAAGTAATAAAATTTTATTAAAACAATAAAAATTAAAAACTACATTTAACTTTTAATTAAATTCTTTTAAAAAACAATTAAATAAATTAAAAGTATATTTTTTTATCAAATCTTTGTCTAATATTTAACCTAATTTCATCTTTCTCAACAATAAACCTTAACTACCGCCGCCACTTCTGCCACCTGGTTCGTCGTTTTTTATCATCGTAACTTGATCAATTATTTTACCGATGGAGATTAACGATTTCTTGTTTACGAATTCACGGGCTTTGGATCCTTGGAAGATCACCTTCATGGTAATAGTTTGCCACACTTCTAGTGCTCTAATGATATAGTCAGAGATAGATCGAGGGGTTGGTGGGGCGGTCACCCCCTCTAAAAATTGAAGTTTCTATAAAACTTAAAAAAAATAAATTTTTATATATTTTTTATTGAAAATCTATTTTCACCCCTTAAATTTTTATAATTCGCCCTCTAGAAATTTATAAGTTCACCTCCCTAACCTATAGTCTTGTGTCCATCCCTAGATATAGTTACTTTCATTGATTTATTTTATCTGAAGACACCAATCTTACAATAAGCTTTAGAACATGAAAATTGGTTTGTTTTTTTAGTACTTCGATGTTACACGACGGGGAACCACAAACCACAAATTATATTTTTTTTAGATCTACAAATTGGGGGACTTATAGGGAACAACCTTTAAATACAGGCTAAAAAACGGCAAACCTGTTTACCGGGTAAAAAGCGGTACACAAAATGTTACAACAAATGTACACAAATTGATACAAATTTGTAAGAGAAAACGGTATATACCTTTTTTATTACACAGTTTCACGAAGGTTCAAAATGGCTCTTGTACTTGTAAGGAAATGTGTACATACACAATTTCTTACCCAAAAGCATACTTTGGTACAAGTTTTATTAGGATTTGTGTATATACACTTATTATTAGCAAATATACACAAAATGATACAACTTTGTAAGAGAAAATAGTATATGCCTCTTTTATTACACACTTTTTCTAAGGTTCAAAATGGCTCATGTACTTGTAAGAAAATATGTACATACACATTTTGTTACCAATAGTTTGGTACAAGTTTTATAAGGGGCAACGAAACCACGTATATGTGGTTTCGGTGCTGATTTGGCAGAATGGGCAAAAGTTAAAGTTCTTTATGTGGCATCGAAACCACCTATATGAGATTTCGGTGCTGGTTGAGCAGAAATGGGGCGTATGTTTAATTTTGTTAGGGTGAGAATGGATCTTGTTGTAAGGAATTGTGTACATACATAATTTACTTACAAAATATACTTTGGTACATGTATTATAAGGATTTATGTATATACACAAATACAAAATGGTACATTTGTTATAAAAAATGTGTATGTACACAAAATATTACACAATGTGCATATACACAAATTAGTACAGAATGTACACAAATTGTTACAACTTTGTAAGAGAAAACGGTATATACCTTTTTTACTACGAAATTTCACCAAGGGGGCATCGATACCACCTTTATGTGGTATCCATGCTGGTTTGGCAGACATGAAAAAATTGGCAACAAGACGTGTATATACTCAAAATATTACAAAATGTGCATATGCACAAATTAATACAAAATATGCACAATTTGTTACAACTTTGTAAGAGAAAAAAGTACATACCTTTTTTACTACGAAATTTCACTAAAGGGGCATCGATACCACCTTTATGTGGTATCCATGCTGGTTTGGCAGACATGAAAAAATTGGTAACAAGATTTGTATATACTCAAAATATTATAAAATGTGCATATACACAAATTAGTACAAAATATGCACAAATTGTTACAACTTTGTAAAAGAAAAATGTATATACCTTTTTTACTACGAAATTTCACCAAGGGGGCATCGATACCAACTTTATGTGGTATTCATACTGGTTTGGCAGACATGAAAAATTGGTAACAAGATGTGTATATACTCAAAATATTATAAAATGTGCGTATACACAAATTAGTACAAAATATGCACAAATTGTTACAACTTTGTAAGAGAAAAAGGTATATACCTTTTTTATTACGAAATTTCACCAAGGGGGCATCGATACCACCTTTATGTGGTATCCATGCTGGTTTGACAGACATGAAAAAATTGGTAACAAGATGTGTATATACTCAAAATATTACAAAATGTGCATATACATAAATTAGTACAAAATATACACAAATTGTTACAACTTTGTAAAAGAAAACGGTATATACCTTTTTTTAGTACGAAATGTACCGGTTTCGAAACCCCTAGTTTGACGTATATGTACACATTTTACTACGAAATGTACCGGTTTTACCATAAGTTTTGTAAGAAAAACAATATGTACACAAATTATTACCAAAGGGTATATACACAACTTCCTATGTAACCCCCTCGTCCCGGCCCGGACGCTTGACCGATCCGAGTGGGCTACACGGGGATAACCGAGATGAAACCCATTAAGGCTCCACTTCGGTTACCGACCCTAAGAAATTTTTTCATTTATTATCTTATCTAGATGCATCAATTAAACCTAAGCGGAAGCCCAACAACAAACAGGGCCTAAGCCCAACCCTTGGAACCCCTTTAGAGGTGTCAAAAAGCCCAATTACAGGCATGTGTTTCGAAACAGTCAAAGCCCGTTTCGAAACACGAGCTCCAATTTAAAAAGTCAGACACCCGTTTCGAAACGCATCCACCCCGTTTCGGAACAGGGCCTCACTTTGCCTTGCCGTTTCGATACCCGTTTCGAAACAGGCAATTCCAGTAGCCAAAGTGTTTCGAAACTGGTTTTGAAACAGGGGCTCACAGTAGCCAAAACGTATCGATACACGTTTCGATACGGGGCCCTGGAATCACACCCGTTTCGAAATAGGGCTACCCGTTTTGAAACACCTGCACTCTGTGAATTTTCAAAATCAGCTTTAAACACCTCAAAATGATCCCAAACGTCCTAAACGATTCCAAGAAGCAAACACAACATACAAATACACTCTAGAGGCATACACCCTATTATATACATGCTCAAAACACACAAAGATACATGATAAGGGCATGCATTTAAAGGATCAAGCATACACCACAAGGGAGACAAACATAGCATTTTTAGGTTTCATGCCTTAGCCATCATACACATAAACATCCAAGGTAAGCAATAAAGCATGGCTTACAAATCAAAACATGGCATCAACAAGCCACACCAACATCAACATAAATTCAAAGCATTCAAATCAACAACACCTATCCCATTGCTTGACTATTACAATCATTCAATTTAAAGTTCATACTGAGCTAACCAAAAGCGACACTTGGAGGCCTTTCCTTGCCCTTGCCACCCGCAAGCTACTGATCTGCATTGTCGAACAAAAAGGAGCGTAAGCATAAAAGCTTAGTGAGGGTAAGCTCATAAAACAAACCTTCGACAATGCAGGGTCCAAGCACGAGCAACAACCAAGATAGAATGTATGTTCTTACCTTTGATCCACATAAGCCAATCTACACATGATGCATGAGCATATATTCAATATAATGCCATGCTCAACATGTCTAAAACCACAACATATGTAATCACATATATTAAACCATGTTAGCAACACATCCCAAATCACATTGGCTCACAAATAATCACATATTGGCAACATAAACCACAATCCGTATTGGCACCTAGCTATAACTCGAATACGCGGATAACCGTTGGAACTTACATCCAACAAGACAATCATTACCTTACGGTGGGATTACACTCATCACCGTTTCACGCGGAGGGGATTCCACTCATCCCCACGCCTGTTTCACGCGGAGGGGATTCCACTCATCCTCACGCCCGTCGATGGGATTCCACTCATCACCGACTAACATATATATGAAGATTTCCGGGCGAACCCGTACTCCATCTTGATGATTACCATCATCAAGACCACGCGCGCATTTGACTCACGTGTGCACACTAACATCCTAATGATCGATCATTGTACCCAAGCATACTAGTGCCAATACTACACATTTCATTAATCTTTCACAATATCATTTCATAACAACTTCCGTGCTTAGCACGTACTCACCATGACTCACCGTCATGCACAAACCACATTTCCATGCCTAGCATGTACTCACCATGATCCTCGGATCACGCAACCACCTCATAATATCATTTCACATGTCAACACTACATGTATGTCAATAATACAAATATCACATCATATTTCATACATATGTATATCCCCATCATACCTATCATCAACATGCATATAACAATGCATCAAACCATGCCTCAACATACATGTATAACAACATATACATAACCATCATAATCACAATTAAACATGAGGCATAAATCAACACTTTAAAGATCAACCAAGGTCTCTAACTAAAGCTTGGGATTAGGCTACCACTTTAATCCCAACTCTAGGTGGGTCTACCAAGCCCAACCTAATCCACATGCTCGAACCAACACTTGAAAACCATTTAAAACATTTAACCACTCACCGACTATCCCAAGCTCAACCACACTAGCCGATCAAGCTCCCAACGGTTCCAGATTTGTTCCCGAGGCTTCACCAACACAAAATCTTGCTTCTAATCATCCCAACACAATCAAAACAACCTCAAATCAGTTCACACATCAATGTAGCAAACCTGGAACACTAATCAAGCATAAAATACATGATTTTCAAGCCAAGAACAACCCCCAAACTCCAAACCCGAGCAGCCATGAAAAAACAGTCCAAAACTCAAGATTTCAACCTCTTTAACACACTTAAATGCTTCCAAAACGATCCCTAACCAACATACAACTTTTAGCCCTCAATTTCCAACATTAAACACACCCAAAATCAACCTTTAAACCCTTCAAAACCCCCATTAAAACCCAAATTCGGGAATCATTGTAAAACTCTTTAAAAATCACATATGTTGGACCTTATGGTTCCTAAACAACTTATCTATCAACATTAAACCAAAAGCTTTGATAAAGGATCATAAAGCTCCAACCTTTAACCAAAACTTTCAAAAACCCAAATTACAAAATACATAGTTTTAGTGAAATCTAAAGATACCAAAATGAAGAGGAGACCAAGGCCAAGTCAAAAATGTCATTACCTTTTGAAAAGCTCTAAAGATGAAGATGTTAGGTGATGGAATAGTAAAATGGAGAGAAAGAGCTCTCATTGTCGTTGAAAATGGAAATGGGTGAGTGAAGAAGATGACAAAAGGAATATTTTAATAAAAAGGGGGATTTAAATTAGAAGTCCATTTATTTACCCTTTTGCCATTAATGAGGATAGCCATTTAAATTTCCCAATGCCATGGAATTTGGGCTTTAAAACCAAAACATGCCCAACATAATTTATTTGTTTGAAAACCCGGGCCCAAAATAATATTTTGTTATTTTAAATTGTGAAACCGAAACCCGAAACATTATTTTAATATTATTTTCACCCGACCCCCAAACTCGGGCGTTACATCCTACCCGAAAACCTTTTCTACTACAAGTGTTGTAGGGGTGGTTTCGAAACCGCAATTGTTGGTTTCGAAACCTCTTGAGCAGACATGAACTTGATGGCATACTGCATAAGTGGTTCCGAAACCACCTGCCTAAATATAATTTTGAGGCATTCTCACATACTGGTTTCAAAACCAAGAAGGGAGTTTCGAAACCTCACGCGTTAATATGATTTTTGAGCCATTCTGTCATACTTGTTTCGAAATCACCAATAAGATTTCAAAACCTCATACCTTAATCTGATTTTGAGGCATTTTGTCATACTGGTTCGGAAAATATATGTTTTACAATTTAATTGTGAAAGCCATTTAATTTGTTGTTAAATATTTTGGTCAAAAACATCATTCATAATAACATCATTCATAATAGCATCTCAAAAAATCATCATAATAATAACATCATTCATAAATGGATCAACATAAACTCGTACAACACGAAATAGTATCTGATAGCCCTTCCACAAAGTTCTTGCTTGGCATATAATGGATCAGTTAGGCTATTCATATCATATGATGCTGTTAGATATGCATACATGCACACCAACTATTCTTCGCAGAAAACAAACATAATTACATGCTTAGCAAAGTTCTAAAACCTTCATGGCTACTACTAATCATCATCCTATTCAGTTGTTGAAACTCGTTTTTTGGGCACATAACCATCATCCTGATCCACATCTTATTCTTTTTCTTTTTCATGGTTGTTAACCCGTTCACATTCATCTATCCATTCACTGTATCTGAAATTGTGACAACAAGAATAAATATACAAAAGAGATCACACGAGAAACAAAGAGTAAACACCAAACACCACATTGATCGGAACTTACATGTCTATAGGTTCAGTCAAAGCTGCACATACAGAAACAAAAGGAAACATGGATGCATTAACAAAGGTTCCCGACTTCATTTTCATCAAGACTGCAAAAACAAATTTAATTTCTTTACCAGCTAAAGTTAAACAGTATCATAATACCTGTTATGACATACTGAAACTTTCTTGGCATATCCTGCAACAAGAGGCTTCACCAATCAAATTCTTCACATCACTGAAATAGATAAACGCTAAGTATTGGTGCCCAACAATCACAAACCATATCATTTTATATAAATTCTTACTACACAAGATAACATTTTTTTATTCATCAAAGACGAGAAAAATCAGGTTTAACCATCAAAATTATCTGAGTTATTAGATCAAAACAAGGATAAATTTTTTCATAAAACAAATAACAGGAGTTTATACTTACATGCGGCACTCAACATCTGTTTCATGGTTACAAAAGGGACAGCTGTAAACAGTGTCAAGCTTATCCATTCGCTTCTTAGGAGCAGGCTTTGCTCTTAATTTCCTCTTTCCCATACTTCAATTCCTTCAACATATCAATTTACAAACATAATGAACATACAAATTCTAAAATTACAGCAGATTCAAAGAACTTTTCACCAAAATCAAATTCTTCACTTTAAACTCTAACTAATTATTTTAAGTATTTTAGGAGACAAATAATTAGGTTAAGCGGTATAAAAAATTATTTCTTTATGCTCAAATTTCTCAAAAAAAAATTATCTAAATCTTTCTTTGATTTTCCTTTCTTCTTAAGGAAAAACAACATAAAAACAAACAAAAAATTAAATTTTAAAGCCTAACTAACCCGATAATGAAGAGGCGGAGGTGGTTCTGGAAGCGATTATGCGGAGAAAAGAAAAAGAGACGAAAGAGGAGAGGGGAGAATATGAAAAAGAAGTAGCGGCGGTGGAGACTAGGGGTGAGCAAAACTCGACTCGACTCGAAAAAATTGATATTTTTTTCAATTTCGAGTTATTCGAGTCGAGTTATTCGAGTCAACTCGATTAACTCGAAAAAATTTCGATTTCGAGTCGGTTTGGAATTTGCCCAACTCGAAAAATCGAAAAACCGAATTTTACAGTTTTACAATTTAGTCACTGATTTCATTTTTCTTCAATTCCTCCTTCATTTTAAGTCCATTTTTGACCAAATTTGAACCACGTATTCCTAAACCAGCGTAGAACACGTATTTATCTTCAATTTATATTTTTGAAAATAAATTTCATATTTTTTCAATTCAGCCCCTTAACTTTGTATGATTTCCTCATTTCTTCAATATCTCCTTCGTTTTAAGTCAATTTTGACCAAAATTGAACCACATGCTCCTAAACCAATGTAGAAACTAGAATACCTATTTAGCTTCAATTCATATTTTTAAATTAAATTTCCTACTTTTGTAATTTAGCCCATCAACTTTGAATGTTTCTCATTTCTTTAATTTCTCTTTCGTTTTAAGTCTATTTTTTTACCAAAATTAAACCACATGATTCACTAACACTATATAATATCTATATAACTTCAATTCATATTTTTAACAAATTTATTCTTTTTTTAATTTAGCCCTTTAACTTTATATTTTATTCAATTTGATCATTCAACCGAATTTTTTGTAATTTTTTTCTTTACATCAATTCATTGACTCATTTATACCCCCATCAGTATTTTATCCTTAAAAGTTCCTTATTTAAAAATAATATTATAAATATATTTTAGATGTTTAGATGATATTTTTTTATTAAATAACATTACAAATCTTACTTATGCATGTGAAAAATAATATGAAGAAATATATATATATATATATCTTATATGAATAGAGAAAGTCGTTTAAATTGGAATCAAATCGTACTATAACATGGTAAATAATTACAATTAAATTTGTATAGAAACTCGAAAACTCGACTCGACTCGAACTCGACTCGAATCGAAAAAAATTCAAATTAAGTTCAAGTCGTAAAATATGACACGTCAACTCGAATAACTCGAAATTTTTTGACTCGACTCGACTCGCTCGAACGCTCACCCCTAGTGGAGACAGTGGTGGTGAAGAGAGAATGTCGTGAAATTGAAAGGCCTTGTGGCCATTTAGGGTAGTTTGAAATTTTTTTTTTGACTTATAGGCCACTACATAAAGGTTACCGGTTCACCGGGTAATCTCTTCTTCTTTTTTTTAATCTAACGGTTCACAGTGAACCGGCTTGATCCAATGGCCTCCATTAAATGGCCTGTATTTAGTTGGTACTTAGCGGTTTGTTTTTAGAATTGTCCACAAATTGGCCTAGGAACTAAAGATGCTCATATAGTCCCATTTTGTATGGTTCGAATATCGGTATGAGAATGTAATACCTTTATTTAATAAAAAAAATTATATTATTTATTTATTTAATTATTTTTTAAAAGAATTTAATTAAAAATTAGAGTAGCCATTATTGTTTTAATAAAATATTATTATTTTTAGATTAAAAAAATCTAAAAAAGTGACGCAAAAATGTTTCAACGTAATCTATGATTTTGAAAGTTACTAAAATAATTAATAGTGTATGTGATTAGCGGTCTTGCATGACATTTACTCTAAATTCCCGTAAATAATTATTGTTTAATAAAATTTATTTTAATTTTATTAATTTACCTAAAATAAGAAAGGAGTCCAACTTGGCTTGGACAAAAATGCTATGCACGTCCTATTTTTCTGAAATGTGGTCTTGCCCGAATTTTATTTACTTTTGTACCGACTTAATTTTCTTTTTCCAAACATGAAGAAAAAAAAAAATCAAGAGAAGAAGAAAATAAAGAGCAGTAAAAACTAAAAAGCATACACAGATTGGGACGGTGCCTTACGAATAACTGCTTTGTCTGCTTCAAATTCAAACCTCAGTATCTATGTAGTCTTTTGCTTTCCTTGTAAACCAAAACCTAAAAAAGAAAAGAAAAGAAAAGAAAAGAAAAGAAAAAAAAAACTTTCTTCTGCCCGTTCTTTCACCATCATAAATTCACAATTCATTCATCCACCTCTGTAATTTCCAAATCTCAAAAAAAGTAGAGAGAAAAGCACTTCACCCTTCACCTTTTCTTTCCCAGTTTCTTCTTCCCTTTTCCTTCCATTTCCCAGCTTTTTGCTCTCCCACTTCCCTTCTTCAACCCCAAAGATCTCTATCTCTAGGTACCCTTCTTCTTCTTCTTTGATCTGTTATGTTCTAGGGAAATTCCATTTTGCTTTCATAGTAATTTTTTTTGGCTTGTAACTCATGGATCTCTATTTTTTTCGTCTTTGGTTTGATGTTTGTTGATCTGGGCTATGCTTGATCTTGTCTTAATTTTAATGGGTTTTGTTTCTTTTTTCCTTATTCTCCTCCTGATCTGCCTGTTTCATCTTGTTCTCTGTTTTTTTTGTCCTGCTTGATCAGAATGGTTTTTGTTTGTTTGCTGCTTGTGAATCTGCTTTTCAACTATCTATTGCAATTTTGAAAGTGTACTGAAATTCGGAGGATTCAGTTTAATAATAGCAGCCATGAAAGTGAGTTTATTTCTTATTGTAATTGAGGATTAGAGATTCAATGATCTTAGCTCTGACCCAAGGTTTTGAATGGTTATTGGCTTGGTCCAGTTCTGCTTTCTCTTGCCTTTTGATCCCTTAATTGATTAAGTGCTGCTTGGATTTCTTATAAATGGCTCTAGTGCTAATAATCCTTTGCTGCCTTGAAACATTCTGTTTATGTGTGTGGTCAAATTAAACAGTATTGCTTTCCTCAAAGTGCTTAGTGTTGGTTGAATTTTACGGATGCCGACATTTGAGCATTATTTACGAGGGTATTCTCCTAAGTGCCTAGAAGAACTGCAAACCAAGGTTTGAAAATCAGGCATGTGTAGATGTGTTTTCTTATTATTAGTATGAAAATGATGGATGGTTGGTTTAAGAAATAGGGGTTTATCTATTTTAGTTTTTTTTTGGCCTGATGAATAGGAGTCATTAATTTCCGAAACATGCGAAGTTGGCAAATCTGTGCATATACCGAATATATGATTATTTTCACTTTGAGTAAGAATGCTGATTGAATATCCCCAGTGAATTATGTGAATTTAATCCTGAAGTTTTTGACTTCCACAATGCAAAAAACATGGACTGAACACTTTCATATTTCTAGAACTGAAAAGTTGCTCCTAAGCCTTCATATAGTGGTGCAGCATATATAATTGTAGTAAGAGATCAACTTTATGGAATGAAAAAAATATGTATGGAAGAGTATGCTTTTAACTTATCACTGGTTTTAAGACCTGGATTGGCCAAGTGTTAGTCTTAGGGTGGGTAATTATCTGTAGCAACTGCAGATACAATTAGTTGTAGTAGACTACATAATTCATGGATCATTTTGAATGGACAACACGATCTGATTTTGAGAGCACAATGATATCTGGCTCTTATGGATGGATGATACTATTTCTTAGTGCGTCGATGTTAATGAGAGTTACCTTCTCATGTGGATTGACTTCCAAAGCATTAACGCAAGGGGGAAAGTTTTTGTACTTATCTGTTAACCTTGCTTTAAAGGATCCCGACAAAGTCGCGTTGCCGCCGTTTTTGCTGAATTTTGCGCCTAAAAAGCTGGCTTTTTCACCGCCCGATTTTCCAGCTTCTGCCCTCAAACGGGCGTTTGCCCCTCCCGGCGGTTTGAAAAGCTTTAGTGAACAGGGCCTAAGACTGTTAAGGTTATTTACAATCGTTTTAATTAGAACAGTATTTTCTGAAATTAGAACAGTACATGTCAAGTGAGCTGGTTTGCATGCTATGCATAAAGACATTTTCTGAAATTTTTAATGCTGGATCCTGACAATACTAAGTCTTGCCAACATTATTTTGTTGTTGATGATTGTGAAAAGCTGTTTCTTCTCTTGCATTGCTTCTGTTATACAGGGAGAACTGATTTTTTTTCTTCTTTTTCTGTAATGGTGATTATTATTATGCAGTTTTTTTGTTAGGCTTAAATTGACATATGAATTGGTTAACAAAGGATTTTCTCTTCAGTTTTTTCTAAAAGATTTTATTTTGAACTGTAACCGAATTTTTCCTTGCATGATCTAATTCCTATATTTTATCCAGCAAGTTTTGTGCACTTCCAGACTGCTAAACGTTGGATTCTGAAGTTGAGCCATACATTTTTTTTGCTTAAGGAAACATTTGTAGAGAAGAATTCCGAGAAATGTCTAGCTCTTCAAAAGCTCTGGATCCTGCATTTCAGGGAGTGGGTCAAAGACCGTATCCTTAAATCGAAGGGAATATCAGTTGTGAAGTTATGGATTTAGTTTTTTTTCCTTAAAATTTTCTTTTAAGAGTATGTTATTTACCTTTTGATAAGAAAGACCAGAATCGATCACTAAGTTTTTTCCAATTCCATCTGTCTAAAATAATTATGAAATTTGTGTGCATTTGTTTTTTTTTTCCTGAGATGTGTGCTTACATTGCATACATGTCCACATTTTTATCATGTAAAAGCTGTTGCACTTGACATTTTGTAGCGGGACTGAAATCTGGCGTATTGAGAATTTTCAGCCAGTTCCGTTACCAAAGTCAGACTATGGAAAATTTTACATGGGGGATTCTTATATTGTCTTACAGGTGCAGACTCTATTTCTCACTTGCTCCCTGTTCTGTATATGCTCACCCACTTAACATGCATTTCTCTCTCATTCTTTTCCAAGATAAATCATTAAGGTGTATTACTGCTTTTTTTTTCCCCTCATTTGGTCTTTTATATGTTTTTTTAGACAACACCTAGCAAGGGGGGTTCATATCTGTATGACATACACTTCTGGATTGGTAAAGATACTAGTCAGGTGTGCTTTTGCTTCATCCACTTTTACTTAATTTGTTGAGGATTTAAACATTCCTTCAAATGATCTAAACATCTTTTGAGAACATGTTGTCACATGCAGGATGAGGCTGGAACAGCTGCTATAAAAACTGTTGAGCTAGATGCAGTACTAGGAGGACGTGCTGTTCAGCACAGGGAACTTCAAGGGCTTGAATCTGACAAATTTTTGTCGTACTTTAAACCTTGCATTATACCATTGGAAGGTGGTATTGCTTCTGGGTTTAAAAAGCCAGAAGAAGAAGAGTTTGAAACAAGGTTGTATGTCTGTAGAGGAAAGCGTGTTGTCAGATTGAAGCAGGTATCTGATGCTCTTTACATAAGCTTGATTAGTCTGGATGGAATGAAGTTAGAATAAAAAAGTTCCATGAACTACTTATAAATTATTTAATATGAGATTTTTGCGGGTCAAGGAAATACCATTTTGTATTATGCTCTTTGCAGGTTCCTTTTGCTCGTTCGTCACTGAATCATGACGATGTGTTTATCCTGGACACTCAGAATAAGATTTATCAGTTCAATGGTGCAAACTCTAACATTCAAGAAAGGGCAAAAGCATTAGAAGTTATTCAGTTTCTAAAGGAAAAGTATCATGAGGGAACTTGCGATGTTGCAATTGTGGGTAAGGGTGCATGCATT
Source organism: Hibiscus trionum (assembly GCA_030270665.1). Lineage (NCBI taxonomy): Eukaryota > Viridiplantae > Streptophyta > Magnoliopsida > Malvales > Malvaceae > Hibiscus > Hibiscus trionum. Next base: position 9,082,184 of record BSYR01000016.1, read on the forward strand.
TACAGTATTGATGATGTTTGCCAAGCTTTTCTACTTTTGTACAAGTATTAATTTAATTGCTCAAGCTTTTCTACTTCTGTACAAGTATTAATTTAATTGTGGGCTAGGTTTATTTATTTTACTCTACGTCTCTACCTAAGACTTGTAGCTTTTTTATCTACAAATATATGCATTTTAATATAATCAATCACCCTGCCAGATGATGGGAAATTGGACACGGAGTCCGACTCAGGTGAGTTCTGGGTCCTCTTTGGTGGTTTTGCTCCAATCGGCAAGAAGGTTACCAGTGAAGATGATGTTATTCCTGAGACTACTACTGCTAAGCTTTATAGGTATTTGTATCTTCTTTTTCTGTTTTCTTTCCTTTGTTTTTCCCTACACGTGGCAAAATGAAGTTTCAAGTGCATCTACAATTGTTCTAGAGTTGGATACAAATAATATCCTATTTATATTTTTGTAGTAGTGTTTCAGTTTATTAGTGATTGTGGCTTGATTAATAAGCTTTTAGCCCCCAACCTCTTTCCCAAACGAAATCATTGGGGAAAATTAAGCAATTGTGTCAAGACACTGTTCATTGGTCTGGGAGACTAAAACAACACTCATAATTTTTCTTTTTCCCCTTTGCTGCACGCGGACATCAAAGGCTCTTTTTATGTACTTGAAATCCTCAAGATTCCACATATTTCTGTATTGCCTTTAATATATTACCTTTAAATAAAACCCATTTGTTCTTATCCGGCTAATATTAACCCTTAAGTCTCAACCAGTGCATGTATGGAACCTTACTAGTTCGAAATCAACAAACTCTGTTATTGACATCTATGATTTCAAATTCTAAACATATTCTTTTCAGTTTATCCTATTTGTTTTTTGTGGTGTTGGAGTTCCTATGAATTTTCTTTACAGTGCAAGAAATCTAAAATCAAGTACTTTAATGTGTTATCAAGAATATTACGACTAGTTTTGAAGTCATGAGGCAGCATTATAAGGTTAGCATTATCTAATTTGTGCTCTATGTCAATCTCCTTTCCTTATTAAAAAGGAAAAGGAGCAAAGATAATAAAATAACAGATTAAGCTTATTTTATATTGTTTTCCTGACAGCTTTAAAAATATTCTTGTCACCTCTATAATGGTAATATAGGTGAACTAAACTTTCTTTCATTGGATGTTTGCTTTGAGTTAGATCATCGGTTTAGGCCTTAGGGGCAAATTTAAGTGAGTCCTGATTGAGATCATTTTTAGTTTATGATCCTACTGTTTCTGAAGTTGTAAATAAGTTGCCGAGGAAGAGGAGAGAATTTTCTGAAAAGAGAAGTTTATCTCTCTATTTTTCTCTTAGTCGAATAGGAGAAGAAATCAGATCTATTAAAATAGATTGAATTACAACAATAGAGTCCTTCTAGGATTTACAACATAAGTCCTACTAGGTGTTAACCTAATGAGACAAATATCTATCTTAACTTCTTCTTAGATAAGTATAAGAATACACGTTTAATACAAAGTTAAATACTAAATACAAAGACTAAGACTTGCACGAATACATTCTACAGTGTCTCTATCAATTGATAATTTGGAATCACTGTTTTTGTAGCATAACTGATGGTGAGGTGAAGATTGTAGAAGGTGAACTATCGAAAGGACTATTGGAAAACAACAAATGCTATCTACTAGACTGCGGTGCTGAGGTTTTTGTTTGGGTTGGACGGGTGACACAAGTAGAGGACAGAAAAACCGCCAGTCAAGTTGCTGAGGTAGAACTAGAGGCATGGCATTGATTTATTCATGTATTTCAAGAAAGTTAATTCACTTTCTCAACCTTTTATCTCCAGAACTTTATTGCTGGCCAAAATAGACCAAAAGCAACACGCATAACACGAGTCATACAAGGGTATGAAACCAATTCATTCAAGAGCAACTTTGATTCTTGGCCGGCAGGTTCTACAGCTCCTGGTGCCGAGGAAGGAAGAGGAAAAGTAGCAGGTTTGCATTACTTAATAAGCTACAAATGCAGCTATTACATTTTGTGCTTGAAATTATTGAATTGTTTATTTTTTATTATTATTCTTTTACTTCTAGCTTTGCTGAAGCAACAAGGAATTGGTGTCAAGGGGACGAGCAAAAGTGCTCCTGTAAATGAAGAAGTTCCTCCTTTGCTTGAAGGCGGTGGAAAGATGGAGGTCGAGTTAATTTTCTGCTTTTTGGCATTCGACTTAAAGACACATACTGTTGACACGAGCCTGGTTCCTTTTTTTCTTTTTCCAGGTATGGTGCATCAATGGCAGTGCCAAGACACCATTGCCAAAAGAGGATATTGGTAAATTCTATAGTGGAGACTGCTACATTGTGCTTTATACCTACCACTCAGGTGACAGGAAAGAAGATTATTTTCTTTGCTGTTGGATTGGAAAGGATAGCATTGAGGTAATTCACATCATTCTTATCTGAGTTTGAAATAATGTTATTAGCATGCTTTTGTCATTCATCTTCTACTTTTTGCTTTCGATAAAATGCTTTTCAATAACAATACAGACTAGAGTGCTGCGAAGATGAGATCCTTTTCATACCTAAAAGAATGATAGATATGCCCCCAATAGTAGAGCCTCGATGGGATTTAGATTATGCCTTCCTAATTTCATGCACATCATAAATTTAGACTGCTTCCTAACTTTGATTCTTAACCTTCTCTGTTCATTTCCTTTTTGGCAGGATATCTCTCTCTAGGCATTCATAGGTATCATTAATTTTGGTAGCTTGTAAGTCGGGAAGCAGCTCCAATTGAACTATTGATAGAGGATTGAATTTTGATTGCACCTATTGGATTGTATAATTTTAAGATCAGGCTATGAAAATAGTAAACTCACACCACCATACATATATAAAACAGTTCTGCAGCATTTCAGTTTAATTCATGAATAATTTAGAACAAATATATTTGGTAAAAATCTGAAAATCTGTTAAATGCAGAATTCTATGCAGATTCAGATTTCAACAATTGGTGCTGGAAACTTATCTGTGTTTAGCTAGTCCTAATCTGGATGGATCTTCAATAGGGAGAATTTCTTGATTGCACAAAGTAAAGTAATTAGTGTCTGGGAATTAAGATTCCTTGATAAATTAAACAATCCAATGAAGATAAATTGAAGAAACACAAGGCATATAATCCTCATGCATTCTAGAATCTGACAATACCACAGCACTCGTGGTACCTTGAACATAAAATTAGAAGCAAAAAGAATAACCTGACATCTATGATAAGCAATTGGAAAATAAAAGTAACTTGGAAGCTGCTATAGTTTTCCCCATTGATGATAGTGCATTAACCATTACATGTATCGCTTGTGATACTAATTGCTCCTCATTGTTTTTGTTCTTAAATATATTTTACTTTCTAAATTTCTTTGCAACAAGTTCACATTTATTTTCATTGTTGGTTTTTGAGAATTTAGCAAATTTGGTATACTTTGCTGTGTTTAAATGTATGGGAATTGATTTCTAGGTAATTTAGTGGTAACAATATCTACTTGATTTGGTTTGTTACTGCACTGAATCTAAATCCCTCTTTTTCCATTCTTAATGTTCTTTGCATAGAAGAAAGGTCTTTATGTTGTTACATGCTAACTTGATGGACTTCCTTCTGGTGGTGGTCACTCAGAAAATTTTATTTTCTAAATAGTTTCTTATATTTCTTATTTCAGGAGGACCAAAAGATGGCTGCTCGGCTGGCTAATACGATGTGTAACTCACTTAAGGGCAGGCCTGTTCAGGTTGCATATTTCCTTCAGTTGAGTACAATGATTCTAATGCTTGCATTTCTAATAGAAGCTTCTTGCAGGGTCGAGTCTTTGAAGGTAAAGAACCACCCCAGTTCATTGCACTTTTTCAACCTATGGTGGTCCTTAAGGTATTCAATTTGGCATCAAAGTATCAGAATATCATTACCAATTGCTTTCGAATATCCGGTTTAGCATAGGAGGGTATCAACTAACTTCCCACGGTTGATTCCTATCTAGGGTGGTCTAAGCACTGGTTACAAGAAGAGTATAGCAGACAAAGGCTTGACGGATGAAACCTACACTGCAGATTGTGTTTCTGCATTTCGAATTTCAGGAACCTCCGTGCACAATAATAAAACATTGCAAGTTGATGCGGTATGCATTATCTGGTTATTTTGTCAGTTTTTGCCTTTTAAATTTATGTTTGGTTGGTTTTGGGTTTCCATGGAAGACATCTTTTTTGCTTAAAACTTGCATGCAAACAACCAGTTTAATTTTGTTCTGCATGCAAGTACTCTTTAGACCCTAACATATCCTGCTGCAACCATCGAGTACAGAATCTGTGTGATTAACACCTTTTTATGTTTTCACCGAGAAGGTGGTAATTTGAACTTTTGTTTGGTTGAAGAATTTGATTAAAAGTACGGAAGTAAACTTGTAAATGATGGACTTGTTTTAAGGACACAAATATACATGTATTTTTTAAGGACTTGTTTTAAGTACTCTTTAGACCCTAACATATCCTAGTCTTTGAGTCTTCCGAGGACTTGTTTTAAGTACAAAAATATACTTATGTATTTTTTTTCACTAGTGCTGCAATTATCTGAAACTAGACTGAAAAAGTATCAAATGCTAGATGTATATTTTTATTCAGAAGTTCAGGATTAAACTACTGTGAAAACTGAAAAGCACTTGTTACTACAATGGTAGCCTTGTTGGACAAATGATGGCCTGGAATACTGAAAATATTAGATGAAGATACGTTGATTTGAGAAGGTTAACTTTACAACTGAGAGTAGCAAACTAGTTGATGTCAAATCAATTAGGATGTAATATATAAAATCCAAGTCTTTTCTCAAGTAAGACTTAGTTAAGTGCTCCTAACCTGGTTATGCATGTTGAAAGGCACATAAGGCGACGGAAACGGCAATTTTCCTTCTCCATTATTTTACTAATAGTGAGGTGCAAGCTATTTTTATTTGACATTAAATGTGTGGTGGCGACAGTATTCCTGCAGTTTGTTGTTATGATGGTGCAGCATGATTACATATTCCTTTTGCATCCTAACTGCAATACCTCATTTTTGTAACTATTGTTCAGGTGGCAACATCATTGAGCTCGACTGATTGTTTCCTACTGCAATCTGGATCTTCAATGTTTACTTGGCATGGAAATCAAAGCACCTATGAACAGCAGCAATTAGCTGAAAGAGTTGCGGAATTTTTGAAGGTATACTCTTTATGGATGTTTACTTTTCGGCTTTGTTGCGACAAGATTAAGCACAACATGGAAATGACTATATTGGTACAGTCTAGCATATCTAAGTTCCAACTAGTTGGTCAACCAATCTATCAGTTAAGTATATATATATATGTATAGGATAATTATTTGATACACTGGCGGTGGAAACTTTTAGTTTCCACACACGATTAATTTTAGGGTTTAGGGACTCAATTTAGGGTGTAGGGTTTAGGGGTTTAGGTTTAGTAGTTTAGAATTTAGTGATTGTGAATAGAATTTAGGGTTTAGAGTTAAAATTTAGGATTTATAGGTTAAAACCTAAATCCTCAACATATTACACTAAACCCTAACCCCTAAATTCTAACCATTGCCCATAAATTCTAAACCCCTACACCTTACACCATAAACTAAGTCTCAAAACCCTAAAACTAATATTCTAACCCTAAAGTTTCCACCGCTAGTGTATTGAATATAAATCCATATATATATAGGATAAATATTCTATACACAGGCGGTGGAAACTTTCAGTTTCCACAAGCGCCTTAGTTTTAGGGTATAGAGAGTTAGTTTAGGGTATATGGTTTATGGGTTTAGGTGTAGGGGGTTAGAAGTTAGGGATAGTTGTTTCAATTTAAGGTTTAGGGTTATAATTTAGGGTTTATAGGTTAAAACCTAAATCCTCACCATATTACTCTAAAAACTAAACCCTAACTTATAAACCCTAAATTATAACCCTAAACCTTAAATTGAAACAACTATCCCTAAATTCTAACCCCCTACACATAAACCCTAAACCATATACCCTAAACTAACCCCATGTACCCTAAAACTAAGGCGCTTGTGGAAACTTTCATTTTCCACCGCCAGTGTATAGGATATTAATCCATATATATATATATATGTGATCCTGTATACCCTGTATGAATCAAATAACAAGATTTAATTCTTGTATAATGATTATAGTTATTTTCAGTTAGTGTTGAAGTTTTCATTTATTACAGTTCCATCTGATTATACCTATTTTCTGATTTTTGAGACCTAGTTGTTTTGGTACCTACAAATTATTTTCCTTTGAATCTCTTCTGAATACATACCAGGAAAAGATAACTATACTGAAAATGGAGCATTGAGGTGGCTGTCTTTAATCTTTTGCTTCTGATTTAGCCTCCTTAATAAAAAGTCAATAGCAACACTCTCTAGCTATGTCGAACAACTGCTTCCCCAATGACACTCAATCATCTAATAATCTTCTTTTGCATTCAGCCTGGAGTTGCTCTCAAACATGCTAAAGAAGGAAAGGAGAGCTCAGCCTTTTGGTTTGCACTTGGGGGTAAACAAAGTTATACCAGCAATAATGCTTCTACAGAGGTTGTCAGGGATCCCCACTTGTTCAGTTTCTCTCTTAACAAAGGTATTTTTTCTTATTCATAAATATGATTTGCTTTATTTTCATATTTGTGCTCTAAGATTTCTTCCTCTTGCCCCCGGTTATTAATGAAACTTAAACCATTCTAACTGTTCTTTGCATTATTTTGTCTGGTTCCACATGGATGCCCCAGAAAAGTTTGAGGTGAGCCTTTTAATTTAATTGGCACTCGTTTGTACAGGTATTCAAGTTTCTTTTATATGTAAATCCACATTCTTTTGTGCAGGTTGAAGAAGTTTACAATTTCTCTCAGGACGATCTGTTGACAGAAGATATTTTGATACTTGACACACATGCTGAAGTGTTTGTTTGGGTTGGTCAGTGTGTAGACCCCAAAGAAAAGCAAAACGCCTTTGAAATTGGCCAGGTATTAAGAAAGCATTGATTCCTCATCGTTGTATCCTTCCAAGATACTCGTTTTTCATTTTATAAGTTCTTTGCAGAAATACATAGACATGGCTGCATATCTAGACGGCTTGTCTTCACGAATTCCACTTTACAAAATTACTGAAGGAAACGAACCCTGCTTCTTCACAACATTCTTCTCATGGGATTCCACCCAAGCTACTGTATGTGTGCCCATGACGGGTTTTTTACTTTATCCTTAAGTTACTGTCACTTCAATTAATGTTAGATCACTTTTTATCTTCCACAGTAACAAATAATGAGAATCTAAAATTAAATTGAAATGGGAGATCCCCAATGATGGAAAAGTAGGACAGTATGATGTATTACTGTTGGATGGACCAGAGAGGGAGTCCAGTGTTTTAAGAAAGTGCAATACAAGTCTTCCAAAATTAAAATCTAAGGCTCATACCTTTGAGAACTTTTCATATCTTCAATAGCATCACTATTATCACATTGTTGTCACTCATAGTGCCCCCCCCCCCCCCCCCACAACCCCCAAAAAGAAAGAAGAAGAAAAAGAAAGAGTTAATTTCTATTCTCATACTGGGAAAATTATGAAACCCTATGTTACTGATATGATCCATCCTTCCTTTCATGTATGTTGCATTCAGCTGCATCTGTTTGATATTTATGTTGGAGATGTTCTCTGTGGACGCAGGTGCAAGGAAACTCATTCCAGAAGAAGGTGGCATTGCTCTTTGGGGCTACCCATGCTGCAGAGGTAATTTTTTCTTCAATTTTCAATATATGAAGTTTCTTTCTGTACAGAGAAACTTGGATCATAAAAAATTATGGTAGTTAATTTTAGCTTATTGTAAGGAAAGAATATTTTCTATATATTAAGTTTTGACGGGTTGAAAGAATGGATGAGATTGTGTTCTAACTTTCCCTTTTCCTTTTTAATACTTGAGGTTGCTAGGGATTGAATATTGTCATGCGAACTAAGTTTCCAACACTCTGCTGATAGAATACATAGTTGTGTTATAATATTACAAGTTTTTCTTCTGTTGGATATGGTTTCTTTTTGGCTTCGTGTTATAACCTTTATTCTTCCGTTAATTTGCTTATCAAATTTATTGTTGCCAACTCAACTCAGAAAGTGATCATCTCTGACTTCTAAGCTGAATTTATGATATTACCTGTTACAACTTGATGACATTGAACTTTAGCATGGTTGCCTCTAAGGAGGATCCTTTGATCCTTTTGGATAATAATCCAAACTGGTAAATTAGGAAATGGTATTAGATCTTATGTGAAGATGAAAATGCCTTTCTCTATATTTCTCAAAACAATGATACTCATGCACTAAACTCGTTCCCTGACTGATGGATTCCATGCTGTCGAGACAGACCAAGTCGAATGGGAACCAAGGCGGTCACACACAAAGGGCTTCAGCTTTAGCGGCCTTGTCCTCTGCATTTAATCCTTCTGCCAAATCAACCCCTTCGGTAATAAGCTGCTTATGCCGCTAACTTTTTCTAACTCTCTCTCTCTCCCTCTCTCTCGCTCTCTGTCTATCTATATACATATATTTTGTTTTTGACTATATCTTGATTGGAGCCGTGTATTAGTATTCTTAGTTTGTAAACAAAGTTTTCTTTTTATTTAACTTGTACTTTATCTCTTATCCAAGTAGAGGATTAGGTAGAAGTCTAACTAGATAAGATAGCTGCTCTAAGTAGAACTCCATCTCAGTTGTAAATCAGCCTCTTTAAATAGGCTTGCAAACCAGTGTATTCGACAGAACAAAAATTCCAGAGAACAAATTATTCTCTGTTCGAAAGCTCTTCCTAGTTTCTACATATCTACTATCGATCTCAATTATTTAAGTTGAAAAGTAGGTACTAAGTTGAATCTGTTGCATTTCATTCTAACCAAACTAATTGGGCTTTATGGCATTCGATTATGTTTAGTTCATTAGTGGTTTGATGTAGCGAGGTGCTAAAACTACAAAAACCGACCTAATGAATTTCCCAAAAAGTTTGGAAGGGGGTTATAAAACATGGAGATCAATGTCTTACAAGATAGCATGTTGGTTTTATTTACTTAAGAGATATATGCTACTGCACAGAAGGTAGTCTTTATCACAACTTAACACAATCGTGAACCCTTGCTATCCCAATTTCTGCCTCCTTTCTCCTTTGACATGCTTTTGCACCTGCTGCCTGAACCGGTTGACATTTGTTTTTCACTGCAAAAATTAAACCATTATGAGTCATCACTCATCCAAGTTATACTGAGATTTTCATCTTATGGGGAAGTATTTGTTGTAATGTGATTTCAATTATACTTATTTTGCTAATGTTCCTTTGCATCCGTTCAAAGTTTTACTTCATCCCTGAATGGTCAAAAGGGTTAAGGTCCTTAGCAGTTGAAACATCTTTTCTTTGACCTTTAATCGTAGATGCAATAGGTGTTGAAATTAGGACTGCCTTATTATCCAAAGCAGAAAGAAAGTCTTTAGATTTGATTAACGTTACCACCTTAGCAAAATGTTTACTGCATGGTTAGGACAAGGCTCAAATTTTATGCTATGATGGGGTGAAATACAATAGTAATCTTCTTGAAGTCTTTGAAAATGGTCAATTGTACTTTAGCCGTATGACCAAGTGGATCGAAGAAGGGTTCCAAACATGGCAACAAGCTGCTTTATACTTGTTTACTGAATATTTATGCATTCTCTTTTCTGGGATTAATGATTTTCATCCATGCTGCTATTATAGCCGGATCAAGAAAGGCAGAATGAAAAAAAAAAGTTATGCTTCTAAAAGAGAACAATGGTGAATTAGATTTCTTTTATGGTTTAATTCTTTAATTTTCCTTGTTAGCTACATGTTCTATTTTTGCAAAATTATCTCTGTTTTCTCCCATCTCGTTTTCATTTAGTTTATAATGCATTTCATTCCTCTTTTCATTGGGCTAAATATTAGTTCTGCTTGTTTTCATCAATAATGTTTGTTTCAACTTGAGGCTGTTTGTTTGGCCCTTTTGTCTTTGAATGTCACTTGATGCAGTTTATATTGTTTCCTTTTGCTTTAGTTTCCATTTTTGTCGATACGTATCATAATGTGTTATTGCTTTCATATTTCATGATTACCCTGTAGTTCTGTGTGCCTGTATTATGAGCATTTGAAGCACTCGTTCATGTTGCTTACGTGTCAAGTATTTTATATGTGCCATTATGGCTGGCTCAGGATCGAACCAATGGAAATCAAGGAGGATCTACACAAAGAGCTTCAGCTTTAGCTGCCTTATCATCTGCATTTAATCCATCATCTGCTAGCAAAATCTCTACTCCAAAGCCTTCCAGCATTAGTCAGGGATCGCAAAGAGCGGCAGCTGTAGCTGCTCTTTCTTCGGTTCTTACTGCTGAAAAGAATAAACAATCACCTGATGCATCCCCTGCAAAATCCACAAGCAGCAGTCCTGCAGTAACCAGCCCAGCTCGTAAGAACCCTGTTCTACTCTTTGGACAGTGTCGCCTAAAAACATGAACCATTCTTTTAGGCTGATTCAACAATCAAAAGAAGTTGCTAAATCTTCTTGATGTAGCTACTTGTCGTTTTATATAATTCGGAAATGTTATCTAATGAATGGGGATTGAACAGCTGAAGCAAAGAGTGAAGTGGACCCTTCTGAAATACCGGAATCTCAAGAGGTTCCTGAAGCCAAGGAGACTGGTGTAGTATCCGGAACCAATGGGGAGGATTCAGAACCAAAGCAAGAGAAAGAGCAGGATGGGAATGGGAGGGGAAGCACTCAAAGTACTTTCAGTTACGATCAACTGAAGGCCAAATCTGAAAATCCTGTAACTGGAATTGATTTCAAACGGCGAGAGGTTTTTTCCTACCATTGACTATTTAAGTTCACTCTATAACTTCATCCGAATATATTAACATTCCCACTCTTCGATTTCTCAGGCTTATTTGTCAGATGAGGAGTTCCAGACAGTATTTGGGATGGGGAAAGAAGCATTTTACAAATTGCCCAAGTGGAAGCAAGACATACTGAAAAAGAAAGTTGATTTATTCTAGAGAATGAATGCATAGCATGCCCTTCCTTTGCATTCTAACTAGCAATGCTTCATTGAATTTGATACACTTGTCGAAAACCGTGGTTTCGTTAGTAGACAATGCTTGGATTGCCTTATCGATATAGTTGTGGTTAGTATCCGATTGCGACGTTGGTCGAAAGAGTGATTTTTTAGCTTCCACCCCTCCTCCTAGCGTCACTGGCTTTTGAAATGATCACATGTAGAAGTTAGGGAGAGTTGACATGGCAGGTCATTATTCTTTTATTTGGTTGGCATGTATCTCTTATTTGTTGTGATTTTTATTTAATTTCATTTCCATGTTTTAGTTTGGTAAAGGTTGGTTGGTGTATATGATTTGCATTTGTATGAATATATTTCTTTCATGGTTTGAGATTGAGAATATATGATTATTTTTGCATGTTTTCATAACAATCTTTCATTATATAGGTTTGGGTGAGAATGTTTGTTTGGGGACAAGCACCAAATCATACGCAAAAATACCCGTTTGAAGCGTTTTCCTCGATTGTTCGGTATTACTTCTCCTTTCGGCTACCGGTCGGAAAAATTGTGCCTAATGGCCCCTTCATAGACTATTTGAAATTTTATTTTATACCAAAGGGAGAAAAAGAAAGAAGTAATTGTATAATTAAGGGCCCCTTTAGCATTTCTGTTGGCAAATACGGGTAAATTTTTTTGGCCAATGCTGTTACAATTATAGTGGTCAACTACGGACCACATGATTCTGAAAATTTTGAATCAATGGGCTATTTACTCTCTTGGTCCCTCCTACTTTTCCATTTAATAACCCCCCCCTTTTACAACTTAATACTTCAATTCTCTCTTGGTTTTATTTCGATTTGAGCCTAAATTTGGCGTGGCTTCTATTGATCAAGCCCACCAACTAACAAGTTGTCGAATATGTGAATTAATGGCGGTATTAAATTCCACATGGTATTGATATTCGATAAAAAAAAATATGGATATTTTAATCCGAGTCAAAACTCAAATTTTGAAGAAAAAATAAGATTGCAGATGAAAACAAAGGATTAACAACAAAGTTCTCCACTAAACCATATTTCATGGATAAATCTCATTATTAGTCCCTTAACAAAAATATTCTTTCATTATTAATTATGAAATATTAACACTTTAACGACGCCTAAATTTACTCTGGAGATGTCATGAACGTAATCTCGGTGAAGTTCTTCTCTATTTTGAGACTCCCAAAGCCAAGTAAATCCGGGCTGCCACGTCTTAATTTAACTCAACAGAAATGTTAGAATATATAGAACCTTAAATGTTACTACACCAATCGAAATGATAATCAAAGTATTTTTTCACGACAACTTCCTGAACTTGTTTATGAGTTTTGAAAACTTACCACACATATTTGATTCTAATATTTTAATTAAAAAACTATTAAACAAATTGAAAATTTTATTAAATTTAAATTTTCTTTTGAAATAATTTTAATTGCAAGTCTATTAGAATATATTAGTTAGTTTAAAATTAGTTTAATGTTAGTTATTATACAGCTGTATTTCTTGTTTAGTTTCTTTATTAATATATATATTATTTGTAAATAGTAAATAAAACATTCATAATATACAATTTACTTTTACCGTTTAATAAAAGTTTTTCCCCTTTCTTATTCTCTCTCACCGTAATCCTAGAAACCCTAGAGTTTCATTTCATCATGGTATCAGATGATTCCTCTGCCTCCACTGCCGACGGCCGTTCCTTCAAGAATGATGATCCGGCCAGTGAGTTTTATATCCATCCGAATGAGAATCCGTCTTTGATTCTCACTTCGGCGTTGCTGGAAAGTGGAAATTACCATTCTTGGGCGCGTTCGATGCGCATGTCCCTGATCTCCAAGAACAAATTTGGTTTTGTTGACGGTGTCACATCCCAAAAACCGGTCTAGTCGGAATTAAATTCCGATGACCGAGTATTTTTATTGAATAATTTATTCGATCTTATCTGAACCAATAAATATTATTCGGGGTAATTTATAATAGTTTATTATTATTATTATTATTATTATTATTAAAAAAAAAGGGGAAAAGACATAAGTGGACGGCAACCACTCCACTTGAATTAAAGAGGATTGAATTATATACCACTATATGTGGCAAGGAATTAAAGGTGAGAAATTGATTTGGAATTGGGTTGCCGGCCAAGAGTCTATAAATAGGAGAGAGGGGTTTCGATTGAGTATGAGAAAAATTAGGGAAGAAACAAAGGATTCAATCCAATGTTCGATTGGTGATTCGATAAATTCGATATAGTAATATCGAATCTCTGCCGACGTCGGGGTAAGCTCAAATCCTTAGTTGATCTAAGTTTCGGTATCGAATCTTCGTAATATTTTTATATTTATTCGATACTGTCTTACCGATTTTAATTGATTTTTATCATAGTACACGAGGTCGATTCAGAACAACCATCAAGCTCAAGAAATAAAAATAAATTACCGATCTATCAAGGTGAGTGAAACAAATTAGAGTTGAGATTAGAGTCTCAACTATCTTTAAATTTGATGTTAGTATAAGCATGAAATTAGATTAATTAAAGGTTGGTAAAAGATAAGGGAAGAAAGAATAAGGAAATTCGGATTTATAAACTGTCCTGTAGAAAACTGCAATTTCGAGCATGTTAGAGTCATTTCTGGAAAAAGTGTTCTTCTACAAAGTTGTAGATGACAAAATTTTACATGAAATAGAGGTATGATTTGCTCAAAAATGTTAAGTATAGGTCTCGGAATTGTTGTTAGAAGTTGTCGGGACTGAAACTGAATGAATTTGGAATCTGCTGGACTAAATTGTGAAATTCGAAATGTTTAGGGGTTTAATTGATACCAATAAATTCTGGAAAATTTATTAGAAACAGGGGAGGTATTGTAGGATTGAAAAATAAATAATTTAGTTTTAATTATATATCAATTGATAGTTTAAATATCATTAGAACACATAGAATATCAAAATGGACTAATTTGTAAGAATTGATAAGTTGAGGACTTATATGCTCTGTTTTCATGGTTTCTGGAACATAATTATCATGTTAATATGTGAAGGTAAATATGGTTAAAATCTCAAGATTTATGGTGTAGTGAAACATAGCTTATAAATACACTAAACTCACAAATAGGCAGATTAGTTTTCTAAAGATACCCTATGTTCAAGTAATAAACTGTATTGATAGAGAAATGATAAAATTATGTTCCATACATGGTTGTAAAGGTGTGTTTATAAGATTTCCAAAATGGTAAAGAACTCCTTATTTGGAGTTGTGAGTAAAAAGATATGACCAGTTTAGTAGAGGTTACTCAAACTGCCAGTTTAGGGGGCAGATTCACTTTTCTAGGTGATTATGATTAAGTAAATGAATTTATATGTTTGAATTAATTACTAATGGGTATTGTATATGATATTTTATGTATCAAGAGCATATTGGTGAAGAGATATTAGAGGAATCAAGGGGTGATCAAACCAAGAAGAAAGGGAGAGGCATCACCATTAAGGAGACAAACTAGCTTGGAGTATTGTGAGTGTAGTTTTGTTTAAAGTGTTGGGATTAGTATCCTAACCTTGTTATTTTTTAGATAACATGAAGAAAGCATGAAATTAATTTAATAATGATTGGTAAAATTTAAAATGATAAGGAAGAAGGATTAAAGGCAAAAATATTGATCTAAGTGTATATTGCTTGTTAGATAAGCATGCTTAGCATAAATATGATTAGTTGCTATGATGTGTTGATTACTTGAGCTATGTGAAATGTGACTAAATGATAAGCTTTGCTACTGGTTTTTGATGATCATAAAATGAAAATGATCTCATGTACTTGCTGGAATTTTATATTACCATGATGCTTGATTGATTATATGTATATGCCTATTGAAATGGTTAAATACCTTTGAAATTATGAATGATTGACAAGTGAATGATCTTGTTAATAAAGAAAGATAAGTAAAGTCCTTGGTATGATTAGTGTCTATAGGTAGAAGGGCATGCCTTAGAGTCGTTGAGCTCCCCTGATCTTTGTTACAGGATGGTGGTTAGTCACCTATAAACCTGATAAGGTGGTTAGTCACCTTGATAATTGAATGGTGGTAAGTCACCATTGATGCCTATGCATCCCCTGTTATATGTTGAAATGAGAAATGGATACTTTGAGTATCTAATGTTACATGTTACATGAAGACTTGATTACCTATTTCATTAATCATCCAAGGCAAAACATTTATTAGAACAATGATATATGTTTAAATGAACAAGTTGGGTATTAGCCCTTATGATATGAAATGAATATGTGTACTTGGTTGAGATTCGAAATGAACTATGTTGTGATGTGAAACTATGAAATGTTGCTTCCAAGATGACAATGAGATTACATGTTGTTTGTTGTCCATGTTAGCTTGAATTGTAAAAGTTTGCTGCCCTATTGGTTAGTACATGAGACTAGCTAATTTAACTTGGTTTTTGATGGAACTAGCTAGGTATTTCAATGTGTGCTAAGCCTAGCTAAGTAACCTCAAAGATTGAATAAGACTTTAAAAGATTGAAACTAGTAAAGTTAGGACTGCCTCACTAAGTACATTATGTGTACTTATCACTCTCTTTGTTTCCTTCTTCCAAAATAACAGGTCCTTTGATATCCGAAAGTCATCTGTTCTGATTCGAGAGCTTCGCAAGCCAAGAACAAGTATGATATAATCTTGCTTAGACTCCTAGTTGGTGGCATAGTCTAAATTATTTCGTCATGCATTATGAATCATGTAATTCTTAAGTGTGGTTTGTATAAAACTAAGACATGTTATATTACGTAATGACTTAATAAATGTTTATGTAAATATGGATATGATAATATGAATTAACTATGTTTGAAGTTAATCAAGTTTGATATGTATGAATCTGTCTATCATCCGAATAGTAACATCGCTCGCTCGTAACCGGGCGAGGGGTGTTACATAAATTGGTATCAGAGCTTCGGTTTAGTCGATTCTCGGACTAAATCGGGTCTATTGCATCATATAGGTTAAACTATGCCACCTAGGAGTTTTATATCAAACTGCTTGCGATTGCGCTCTCTGACTTCGATCTTTTCTGAAGTCTTATTAGAATGTCCGAATCACTTTTGGCTCGTGATAATGAAAGTCCTCGGGAATCATCTAACGAGGATGGTAGCGTTAGGATGAAAACCAACGCTCCGGGACAATCTAATCCTCTCGAGCAAGCGGACCCTCCGAGAAGATCGGAACCGCGAGAACCGACTCCGCCCCCTGAACCTAATCAAACAACTCCAACAATTCCAACTGTTCAAAGTGCTCAGCGGGAATGTCTCCTAAGTATGAAGGAGATGTTCGATCAATTAGTAATGAACATCCGACGAGAACAACCGACTCCGGTGGTTGCTACACCGAGTCGAGCCCCTATCGACAAGCTCGCACAACATCGAGCAACTACATTCACCGGTGAAAACGAGGAAAAGCCGGAAGAAGCTGAGAATTGGCTAGAAAGAACCACTCAAATCTTAACTCGCCAACTCCAATGTTCGGATGAACATAAACTTGAATGTGCGATTGCACTTCTAGCCGATGAAGCTCTAAGTTGGTGGGAAACCACGACTCTAACTGCCCCTGCCGAGTCAGTTACATGGAAATTCTTCGTTGATGAATTCAAAAAGAAATATATTAACGAACAATACCTTGCTGATCGGAGGAAGAAATTCTTACATCTGAAACAGGCCAATCGGCCGATTGAACAATATGTTGCCGATTTCTGCAAATACTGCAAGTATGGCTCGGAGTACATCAAGACCGAGAAAGATAAATGCAGAATGTTCATTGACGGGCTAAGTGATGAATTGAGTCCGATGTTCACAGCACTTGACATTACGGATTTTCAAATCCTTGTGAATCGGGTCATCGCCACTGAATCTAAGATGCAGAATGCCGAGAAACGAAAGAGTGGATTCCGAACTGATAAGAAGCGGAAGAGTGACGACAAGTCTCAGTGGTCTAAGAAGCCGAAACATCAGAAGGAATCATCCTCCACCTATATACCATTTACTCGGAATAATTTCCAACCCCAACACTCCAACAAGATGGCTACTCCGGTTGTTTCCATCAACAGTACTGGAAATGTCGACAGACCTCCTGTTTGCAAATTCTGTCAGAAGAATCACTTTGGCCAATGCCGAACCCAAGCGAACCTCTGTTATGCTTGTGGCGCTGACGATCATTACATCCGAGACTGTCCAAAACGAAATGATCAATCTTTTGTTCGACCGGCTAACCAAAGTTCTGTACCATCTAGCCGAGGCAAACATCCGAGACAAGTTCAGTCGAACAATCCCGGGAAAGGCAAGGCTGCCCAGTCAAAAGCCACCACTTATCAGGAGTCCCGAGTCCCAGCTCGTGTCTATCACATTCGTGGCAAGGAAGAAGAAGAGTCTCCTGATGTCATTGCGGGTACGGTTGAACTTAACCTTAAACCTGTTTACGCATTGATAGATTCGGGATCAACCCATTCATTTATATGCTCATACTTGTTAGATGAACTTAAATTGAAACCTGAAACTGTACAAACTGGGCTAATTGTTTCGAACCCTATAGGAGGTAGTATGCCAATAAATTTGATCTGTAAAGATTGTCAGATAACAATTCAAAATATACCTTTTCCTTGTAATCTATATGTTTTACCCAAATGTGAATTTAATCTAGTTTTAGGACTAGATTGGTTGGGAAAACATGAAGCCTGGATAGACTGTCAAAACCGTAGGTTATATTTACGGGGTTTAGGAAAAGAATCCATCCTATTGATAGACAAGAAACCGATCTCTATTTTTGCCGCTATGGCATTGCAAGACAAGCTTGATTTCAGTTTACCTGAAATGCCTGTCATATCTGAATTTTCTGATGTTTTTCCTGAGGAACTCCCTGGCCTTCCTCCAACTCGGGAAGTCGAATTCAAAATCGAAGTTCAACCCGGAACTAATCCGGTGTCCATTACACCTTATCGGATGGCACCTGTTGAACTCAAAGAACTAAAGAAGCAAATTCAAGAACTCGAGGATAAAGGATTCATCCGACCTAGCATATCTCCCTGGGGTGCTCCTGTCCTATTCGTGAAAAAGAAGGATGGTACGATGCGGCTTTGTATCGATTACTGGCAACTTAATAAAGTAACCATCAAGAATAAGTATCCGCTACCGAGAATCGAAGATTTGTTCGATCAACTCAAACACGCAGCCGTGTTCTCTAAGATTGATCTTCGGTCTGGTTACTATCAAATGAGGGTAAGAGAAGAAGATGTACCCAAAACAGCTTTCCGAACTCGATATGGACATTACGAATTCTTAGTAATGCCATTCGGTCTAACAAATGCCCCTGCTGCATTCATGGATCTGATGAATCGAGTATTCAAGCCCTATCTTGACAAGTTCGTTGTCGTATTTATCGACGACATCCTTGTTTACTCCCGGAACAAGGAAGAACATGCTGATCATCTTCGGATTGTACTTCAAACGCTCCGAAATCACCAATTGTTTGCCAAATTCACTAAGTGTGAGTTTTGGTTATCCGAAGTTTCATTCCTCGGACACATCATTTCTGCCGAAGGAATCAAAGTTGACTCTAAGAAAATTCAAGCTATTCTTGATTGGAGACCTCCGAGAAATGTGAGCGAAGTCCGAAGTTTCCTCGGATTAGCTGGCTATTACCAAAGATTTGTGAAAGGATTTTCCACTATTGCCGCACCGTTAACTAAACTCCTTCGAAAGGATGTAATCTTTGAGTGGTCAGAAAAGCAGCAACGAAGCTTCGACCAACTCAAACAAGCTCTAACACATGCCCCAGTCCTTATTCAACCCGAATCGGGTAAAGAATTCATAGTATACAGCGATGCATCACACTCGGGCCTAGGATGTATTCTAATGCAAGAAGGCAATGTGATTGCATACGCCTCCCGGCAACTGAAGCAACACGAATTGAATTATCCTACTCACGATCTCGAGCTTGCAGCCATTGTGTTCGCACTCAAAATTTGGCGACACTATTTGTACGGTGAAAGATGCAAGCTGTTCACTGATCACAAAAGCCTAAAGTATTTACTCACTCAAAAAGATCTAAACCTTAGACAAAGAAGATGGTTAGAGTTGCTCAAAGACTATGATCTGACTATCGATTATCATCCTGGAAAAGCCAATGTTGTTGTCGACGCTCTGAGTCGAAAACCGAACCTCTCTTCTTTAGCTATCAACGCTCATTTCCGGCTATGCAAAGCTCGGAATTATCTGAATGAACTTCAAGTTCAATCTACTCTGATCACCAGGATCAAAGAACTTCAACAAATTGATCCGGAACTTCAGAAAATCAATTCTAAGCTTGAGTCTAATTCTGACTTCTCTGTTAAGTCGAACGGTCTTCTATACTTTAAAGATCGTATATGTGTCCCTAATAACAAAGAATTACAAGATGAAATCCTACAAGAAGCACACCAAAGTTCTTTTTCGATCCACCCTGGATCAGTTAAGATGTACAAGGATCTCAAGCTCTTGTATTGGTGGCCAGGAATGAAAACGGCTATCAATGACTATGTAGCAAAATGTTTGAACTGCCAAAGGGTTAAAGCCGAGCACCAAGTCCCTACTGGTTTACTCCAACCTCTCAAATTTCCGCAATGGAAATGGGAACAGATCACAATGGATTTCGTAACCAGCCTTCCCTGTTCGCCAAGAAAGTGCGATGCTATCTGGGTGATCGTTGATCGTTTCACCAAGTCAGCACACTTTATTCCGGTGAGAATGAATCTCAGTCTTGAAGCCTTAGCTGAATTATACATCCGAGAAGTAATTCGTTTACATGGAGTTCCGATCTCAATAGTCTCCGATCGAGATCCCCGATTCACAGCTCGATTTTGGAAATCATTACATAAAGCTCTCGGAACCAGACTGAATCTTAGCACAGCTTTCCATCCGCAAAGCGATGGTCAATCTGAACGAGTAATTCAAATTCTCGAAGACATGCTCAGAGCTTGTATCATTGACTTCGGAAAGAACTGGGAGAAATCACTACCTTTGGTAGAGTTCGCTTACAACAATAGCTTCCAATCTTCGATTAAAATGGCTCCTTTTGAAGCGTTGTATGGCAGAAAATGTCGAACACCCCTGTGTTGGTCTGAACTCGGTGATAATAAAGTTTTGGGACCACAATTGCTTCGGGAAACCGAAGAACAGGTCCAAATCATTCATTCTCGATTGAAGCAAGCTTTCGATCGTCAAAAGTCTTACGCCGATTTGAAACGTAGAGACATTCAACATCAAGTCGGAGATAAAGTATTTCTTAAAGTCTCCCCATGGAAGAAAGTATTCCGATTCGGCAAAAGAGGCAAGCTAAGTCCTCGGTTTATCGGACCATTTGAAGTAGTTGAAAGAATTGGTCCTGTAGCTTATCGACTCGCTCTTCCTCCCGAGTTTGATAAGATACACAATGTCTTCCATGTCTCAATGCTCAGAAGATATCGATCTGATCCGTCTCACGTCCTTGAGCCTGAAGAAGTTGAACTCAATCCTGATCTTTCATACGAAGAAGAGCCTGTTCAAATCCTTGATCGAGAAGTCAAAAGACTTCGAAATAAAAGTGTTCCTCTTGTCAAAGTTCTTTGGAGAAATCACAACGTCGAGGAAGCAACGTGGGAACCTGAGGACACGATGAAAAAGCAATATCCTCATTTGTTCGATTCAGGTAAAATTCGAGGACGAATTTTTTTTTTAGGGGGGGAGAGTTGTCACATCCCAAAAACCGGTCTAGTCGGAATTAAATTCCGGTGACCGAGTATTTTTATTGAATAATTTATTCGATCTTATCTGAACCAATAAATATTATTCGGGGTAATTTATAATAGTTTATTATTATTATTATTATTATTATTATTATTAAAAAAAAAGGGGAAAAGACATAAGTGGACGGCAACCACTCCACTTGAATTAAAGAGGATTGAATTATATACCACTATATGTGGCAAGGAATTAAAGGTGAGAAATTGATTTGGAATTGGGTTGCCGGCCAAGAGTCTATAAATAGGAGAGAGGGGTTTCGATTGAGTATGAGAAAAATTAGGGAAGAAACAAAGGATTCAATCCAATGTTCGATTGGTGATTCGATAAATTCGATATAGTAATATCGAATCTCTGCCGACGTCGGGGTAAGCTCAAATCCTTAGTTGATCTAAGTTTCGGTATCGAATCTTCGTAATATTTTTATATTTATTCGATACTGTCTTACCGATTTTAATTGATTTTTATCATAGTACACGAGGTCGATTCAGAACAACCATCAAGCTCAAGAAATAAAAATAAATTACCGATCTATCAAGGTGAGTGAAACAAATTAGAGTTGAGATTAGAGTCTCAACTATCTTTAAATTTGATGTTAGTATAAGCATGAAATTAGATTAATTAAAGGTTGGTAAAAGATAAGGGAAGAAAGAATAAGGAAATTCGGATTTATAAACTGTCCTGTAGAAAACTGCAATTTCGAGCATGTTAGAGTCATTTCTGGAAAAAGTGTTCTTCTACAAAGTTGTAGAGGACAAAATTTTACATGAAATAGAGGTATGATTTGCTCAAAAATGTTAAGTATAGGTCTCGGAATTGTTGTTAGAAGTTGTCGGGACTGAAACTGAATGAATTTGGAATCTGCTGGACTAAATTGTGAAATTCGAAATGTTTAGGGGTTTAATTGATACCAATAAATTCTGGAAAATTTATTAGAAACAGGGGAGGTATTGTAGGATTGAAAAATAAATAATTTAGTTTGAATTATATATCAATTGATAGTTTAAATATCATTAGAACACATAGAATATCAAAATGGACTAATTTGTAAGAATTGATAAGTTGAGGACTTATATGCTCTGTTTTCATGGTTTCTGGAACATAATTATCATGTTAATATGTGAAGGTAAATATGGTTAAAATCTCAAGATTTATGGTGTAGTGAAACATAGCTTATAAATACACTAAACTCACAAATAGGCAGATTAGTTTTCTAAAGATACCCTATGTTCAAGTAATAAACTGTATTGATAGAGAAATGATAAAATTATGTTCCATACATGGTTGTAAAGGTGTGTTTATAAGATTTCCAAAATGGTAAAGAACTCTTTATTTGGAGTTGTGAGTAAAAAGATATGACCAGTTTAGTAGAGGTTACTCAAACTGCCAGTTTAGGGGGCAGATTCACTTTTCTAGGTGATTATGATTAAGTAAATGAATTTATATGTTTGAATTAATTACTAATGGGTATTGTATATGATATTTTATGTATCAAGAGCATATTGGTGAAGAGATATTAGAGGAATCAAGGGGTGATCAAACCAAGAAGAAAGGGAGAGGCATCACCATTAAGGAGACAAACTAGCTTGGAGTATTGTGAGTGTAGTTTTGTTTAAAGTGTTGGGATTAGTATCCTAACCTTGTTATTTTTTAGATAACATGAAGAAAGCATGAAATTAATTTAATAATGATTGGTAAAATTTAAAATGATAAGGAAGAAGGATTAAAGGCAAAAATATTGATCTAAGTGTATATTGCTTGTTAGATAAGCATGCTTAGCATAAATATGATTAGTTGCTATGATGTGTTGATTACTTGAGCTATGTGAAATGTGACTAAATGATAAGCTTTGCTACTGGTTTTTGATGATCATAAAATGAAAATGATCTCATGTACTTGCTGGAATTTTATATTACCATGATGCTTGATTGATTATATGTATATGCCTATTGAAATGGTTAAATACCTTTGAAATTATGAATGATTGACAAGTGAATGATCTTGTTAATAAAGAAAGATAAGTAAAGTCCTTGGTATGATTAGTGTCTATAGGTAGAAGGGCATGCCTTAGAGTCGTTGAGCTCCCCTGATCTTTGTTACAGGATGGTGGTTAGTCACCTATAAACCTGATAAGGTGGTTAGTCACCTTGATAATTGAATGGTGGTAAGTCACCATTGATGCCTATGCATCCCCTGTTATATGTTGAAATGAGAAATGGATACTTTGAGTATCTAATGTTACATGTTACATGAAGACTTGATTACCTATTTCATTAATCATCCAAGGCAAAACATTTATTAGAACAATGATATATGTTTAAATGAACAAGTTGGGTATTAGCCCTTATGATATGAAATGAATATGTGTACTTGGTTGAGATTCGAAATGAACTATGTTGTGATGTGAAACTATGAAATGTTGCTTCCAAGATGACAATGAGATTACATGTTGTTTGTTGTCCATGTTAGCTTGAATTGTAAAAGTTTGCTGCCCTATTGGTTAGTACATGAGACTAGCTAATTTAACTTGGTTTTTGATGGAACTAGCTAGGTATTTCAATGTGTGCTAAGCCTAGCTAAGTAACCTCAAAGATTGAATAAGACTTTAAAAGATTGAAACTAGTAAAGTTGGGACTGCCTCACTAAGTACATTATGTGTACTTATCACTCTCTTTGTTTCCTTCTTCCAAAATAACAGGTCCTTTGATATCCGAAAGTCATCTGTTCTGATTCGAGAGCTTCGCAAGCCAAGAACAAGTATGATATAATCTTGCTTAGACTCCTAGTTGGTGGCATAGTCTAAATTATTTCGTCATGCATTATGAATCATGTAATTCTTAAGTGTGGTTTGTATAAAACTAAGACATGTTATATTACGTAATGACTTAATAAATGTTTATGTAAATATGGATATGATAATATGAATTAACTATGTTTGAAGTTAATCAAGTTTGATATGTATGAATCTGTCTATCATCCGAATAGTAACATCGCTCGCTCGTAACCGGGCGAGGGGTGTTACAGACGGGACGATTAAGGAGCCTGCTTCGACGGACAAGACGTATTCGGCCTGGGTTAAGTGCAATAACCTGGTTCTTTCGTGGCTCCAGAGGGCGTTGACTCCGAATATCGCTCAGAGTGTCTTGTGGATTGATACCGCTTCGGAGTTGTGGCAAGATCTGTATGATCGATTTAGCCAAGGTGATCTGATGCGGATTTCTGATCTTCTTCAGGAGTTTTACTCCTTGCAGCAAGGTAACTCTACTGTTACCGTTTATCATACGCATTTGAAACGTGTTTGGGATGAGATATACAATTTTCGTCCTCTTAAATCCTGTGAATGTGATGCTATTAAGTACCGTAAACAAGATTTTCTGATTCGTTTTCTTAGAGGTCTTAATGAAGGATTTTCCGTTCCTAAATCTCAACTGTTAATGATGAAACCCTTTCCCTCTTTCAATGAGGTTTTCTCAACTGTCATTCATCATGAAAGGTCTTTAGTCTCTGCTGTGTCTGTTGAATCAAATGTTTTTTTACCCGATAGGTTTTCTCAATCAAGAAATCCTTCTGAGTCTAGGCTTGATCGTTTTTCTGGGCAATCCTCTCGTAAGTCTGGTTTCAATAATAAACGTCCATTGTGTGTGTTTTGTGGCCTTTATGGACACACTGTCGAAAAGTGCTATAAGAAGCACGGTTATCCACCAGGATATAAAAATAAAATTCAGTCTAGTAGAGCCAATCAGGTTGAAAGTCATGTTTCTGAAGTCTCTAGTCCTAGTTCTCAAATGATGTTCACTAAGGAGCAGTATGATAACCTGCTTGGTTTACTGCAAGAACGCAATTTGGCTAATGTCTCAGTCTTGGATGCTGGGCAATCTTCTAAGGTCAATGCTTTGTCTTCTGCATTTGACATTCAGACTGAGAGCTCAGGTATGATTCTTAACTGTAATTCTTTTGATTCTTCACCTTGGATCTTGGATTCTGGTGCTACAGACCATATAGTGAATTCTTTGCATTATTTTGATAGTTATCACACTGTTAGTAATAAGCATGTTCGTTTGCCTAATAATGAATTAGTTGCTGTGACACATATAGGAACTGTTAAGATTAATTCTAATCTAGTTCTTGAAAATGTGTTTCATATACCTAAGTTTGCTTTCAATTTAGTTTTCGTTTCACAGTTAACTAATACTAATTCAATTTCTTTGTTTTTCTCTTCTAATTTTTGTTGTTTACAGGACATGCAAACCTGGAAGATGATTGGTTCAGTTAAGAAAATTGCTGATTTATATCATTTAGATGTTTCTCCTACTGGTTTGAATTCTGAACATACTTTTACTGTTTGTGTTTGTGTTTCTGCAAAAATTTGGCATTGTAGATTAGGACATCCTTCATTACAAAGGATGAAGTTCTTTTCTGAACAATCTAATAATAAAATTCCTGTTGTTTCTCATAATAAATGTGATGTGTGTCATTTTGCTAAGCAAAAACGCCTTGCTTTTCCTATTAGTTCTTCAGTTTCTGATTCTGTATTTGATCTTATACATCTTAATGTTTGGGGGCTTTTTCCTGTAAAGAGTGTATATGGTCATAGTTACTTTCTTACTGTTGTAGATGATAAAAGCAGGCATGTTTGAGTTTTTCCAATGAAATTAAAGTCTGAAGTTAGGGATTTAGTAGTCCAGTTTTATAAATATGTTGAAACACAGTTTTCAAAAAGGATTAAATGTTTCAGATCTGATAATGCTAAAGAATTTGAGATGCATGATTTTTTTAAAACACATGGCATATTACATCAAAATTCTTGTGTGTATACCCCTCAACAAAACAGTATTGTTGAGAGGAAACACCAACATTTATTGACTGTAGCTAGAGCCTTAAGTTTTCAAGCTGGCCTTCCCTTAATTTTTTGGATTGATTGTATTTTGCATTCTGCATTCTTAATCAACATAACTTCTAGTCCAGTTTTGAATAATAAATCACCTTTTGAAGTTCTGTTTTGCAAACCTCCTAAGCTTGACTATCTTAAAGTTTTTAGCTGTGTTGCATATGCTTCGGTGTTACCTAAACCAAAAATTAAATTTCATCCCAAAGCTATTAAGTGTGTTTTTTTAAGAATTCGTAAAAATATTAAAGGCTATAGGTTACTGGACATTGAAAACAAAACTATTTTTGTTTCTAGAGATGTTTCTTTTATAGAAGATCAGTTTTATTTTAAAAATGAAACAAAATCTAAATCTTCTCAAATTGTTTATCCAAATTATGATCATAATTTTTCTGTTGATGATCACATTCAATATGATTATGTTCAATTTGATCTTAATCCTCAATCTGATAATGTTCTGGATACTAATTCTCATGATGATTCACATCATACTCTTGAATCTGTTAATAATAGTGATTCTGTTAGTAATAATTCTATAGTTAAGGAAAGCTGTCTCCCAGCTCATACTGTATCTGGTCCACAAAGTGTATCAGCAAGGCTATCCAGAAGTGTTAGGCTTCCTCAAAAGTTCAAAGATTTTAATGTAACTCTTCCTGGTTCAAGGGCATCTCCTCATACTCTTAACACTGTTTTTTCTTATGATAATCTATCTACTGCTTACTATAGTTATATTAATAATGTTAGTATTCTTTCTGAACCTCGTACTTATAAACAAGCTATAAAATTTGATTGTTGGAAGAAAGCAATAGAAGAGGAAATAAAAGCCTTAGAAGCTAATAAAACATGGGAACTTGTTAACTTACCACCAGATAAGACTACAATGGATGTATATGGGTTTTTAAAACAAAGTTAAAGGCTGATGGCACCCTAGAAAGATATAAGGCCAGACTTGTGGCTAAGGGTTATACTCAACAACCAGGGGTAGACTTCCTAGACACTTTTAGTCCTGTTGTTAAAATTACTACTATAAGAGTTCTTCTTGCTGTGGCTGCATCTAAAAATTGGAAATTACAACAATTGGACATAAAAATTAACTAAAAGTTAACTAAAAGTTAACTAAAAGGTTTACATGGAACCTCCACCTGGTTTTTCAGTTTCTGATCCTAGTGTAATTTGTAAGTTAACTAAAAGTTTGTATGGGCTTAAGCAGGCTAGTAGACAGTGGAACACTAGGTTAACTCAAGCTTTAATTTCTAAAGGTTTCTTACAAGCTTCTGCAGATTCATCTTTATTTGTAAAAGGATTGAATGATGATTTCATTGCTTTAGTGGTGTATGTCGATGACATAATATTAGCTGGTCCAAATCAAATACTTATAAATAATATTAAATCTTTTCTGCATGAAGTTTTTAAGATAAAGGACTTAGGTGATCTTAAGTACTTTTTAGGTCTTGAAGTAGCTAGATCTAGTAAAGGTATTAACCTTTGTCAACATAAGTATACATTAGACTTACTGGAAGAAACTGATTTCTTAAATGCTAAGCCTGTTTCTACTCCTTTGCTTGTAAAACCTAAGATATCTAAGAATGATGGTATTCCCTTGTCTGACATTACTCAGTATCGAAGACTTATTGGCAAACTGTTATACTTAACCACTACTAGGCCAGACATATCATTTGCTGTTAAACAACTTTCGCAATTCATTTCTTGTCCAACTGATGTTCATCTTACAGCTGCCCATAGAATTCTTAGATACCTTAAGGGTACTCCAGGGCAAGGCTTGTTTTTCCCTGCAGAAAATAAGTTTAAAATTAGTGCTTTTACTGATTCGGATTGGGCCTCTTGCCTTGATTCTCGCAAATTTGTTACTGGGTTCTGTGTTTACTTGGGTACAGCATTAGTTTCCTACAGGCCCGGCCAAGGGCAGGAGCAGGCTGAGCATCTGCTCAGGGCCCCCGCTCACTTGGGGCCTAAAATTTTAATTAATTTCAATGATTTGTGCATGCCGCCTAATCTAAAAGACAAAGCTGCAAACACAATTAAAATGGGTCCCACAATAATAACAAGGGCCCACAAATATTATTAACTAAAGCAATAATTGAAAAAGCATTGATTTGATTCTCGCAGAATCAATTGAAAAAAAAATAGACGTTCTTTCCTTGAAAACATGAAAGAAAATAAACGTTCTAAAATTATAAACGGTAACTTTTTAAGATTGATTTTTAAATAATTAATGAATAATTAATGAAATTTTAAATTAATAATTCAAATAAATAAAATCTATTTTAATTTTATAGGGTCTAGTTTGAGATTTCGCTCAGGGCCCCTGAAATATCCAAGACGGCCCTGGTTTCCTAGAAGTCAAAGAAGCAGCAAACGATCTCTCGATCATCGAGTGAAGCTGGGTATAGAGCATTAGCTTCTGTATCCTGTGAAATTCAGTGGCTTTTCTATTTGTTATCTAATTTACAAATTCCTATTTCTTCTCCTGCAAACTTGTATTGTGATAATCTTTCTGCAATTAAAATTGCAGAGAATCATGTGCAGCATGAACGAACTAAGCACATCGAGATCGATTGCCACTTGATTCGAGAGAAGATCGGTCAGGGTTTGATTAATTTGCTGCCTGTCACCACCCATCATCAGTTGGCAGATTGTTTCACAAAGCCTCTTCAGCCTTCATCTTTTATTCCAGCTATTTTCAAGTTGGGCATCCAGAACATATATGCTCCAACTTGAGGGGGCTATTAGAATATATTAGTTAGTTTAAAATTAGTTTAATGTTAGTTATTATACAGCTGTATTTCTTGTTTAGTTTCTTTATTAATATATATTATTTGTAAATAGTAAATAAAACATTCATAATATACAATTTACTTTTACCGTTTAATAAAAGTTTTTCCCCTTTCTTATTCTCTCTCACCGTAATCCTAGAAACCCTAGAGTTTCATTTCATTAAAGTCTAATCCTTAAGATTTTTAATAATAATTTAAAAATCATTAAAATTTAATGGTACTTATTCTAGAATTTCCTCTTAATTACTTGTTTTAAATCGGTGCCAATTTCTTTTTAAAATAATGTTAATTTCATTATATATATATAATTTGTCAAAATTGTTGGGTTATTACATTTGACTCTAATGTAGATTACAAGTAGTATATGTTCTAAACATATTCTCAATTATTTGACAATTCATGCTCAATCTCCTTGCTGCAGCTATTGGTGCTCGAACCAGTGACCACTAAGAACAATAATCGTTCTCTTAACCACTGAAGCAAGTTGGTTCGTGCGATTTTACTCCTACTTTTAACAAGATTTTAATTTTAATCTATTTATTTTTAAAATTTAACTCAAAAGATATTATTCGACTATACTTGAATTTATCTTATTCAACTTGATTCAAATGCATTTCAAATTGAATTAAAATAAAATAAAAAATCGTCAACTTTAACTACTTACATCAAATTCGATGGAACATAAGCCTTACCAAAAACCAGTTAATAGCTCTAAAGTTTAAAATATTTTTTAATAAAAATCCAGCTGTTTAAACGATAAGTTTATATTATAGTATTAAAATTTATATAACACACATTTGTCATTATGTGTTTTTAATGATAATAATTAATATAGTTTATATTTATTTTTTTTACAAATTGAAGGAGGGAAGAACCCCTAATATTTGATGGGCAACACAGAGTTTTAATAATTTTTTTAAATGGATTATTAATCGGTTCATAATATATTAAAATTTATAATTTGATTAATTTTATCATTAAATTATTAGTATTTTATTGAAATTTCTTATCGTTGAAATTCACGTGACCGGAGCCGGTGGAATTTGTTTTCAAAAAATTTAATAATGTTTGGTAAAATAAATTAATTTAAAAATGTTGATATATAAAAAATGATATTCTTTGTCTTTGATTGGGAATTAATTATTTAGTTGTTATCCTGATTTTTTAAGACTTTGTCCTGATTAATTTCGAATACGAGATTTACTTAAGCGATATTAAGTGGTTAATTATTTAGAAATATGTGTCATTTTATTTATAAAATGATGAATTTTAAGATTCTAGGGGAAGAAAGTGAAATATTCTTAGTAAATCTAGAACTCCTGACCTGAAAGAATATAATTGAACAAAGACAACCAGCCAAATATGCTTACTCATGAAGCGATGTTATTTACATATTTTCTCATTTTTATATAAATATCATATATAAAAAAATTTCAAAAAATTTTGAGTATCAAGAGACACTCTGTTATTATATGTGGTTCCGTTCAGGTTATCATTTGGACCGACCTCGTTGATTGGAATCAATTGTGATAACAAAGAAACATGCAAGACCGACGTCGTGGGACTCCTTGCTGTTGACAGGTGACAAAGGCACAGAGACTTTCAAAAAAAACCATATAAAATTACAGAACTGCCCATCTCCCAATCCTAGCCGTTACAGCCGTTTTATCTTTCCCAACTCCAATCATCACCAAGTTAATAGCAAGAACTATTCAGGATATTTTCGTAATTTCCCCATTCCCCTCTTCTCCTAAACTTTTGTCCCAAAATCCAACTCCCCCACACTCCCACTCTCAACTTAGCTGTTTTCTCTCCGGTTTCTATCTTGTTCGTTAAATATGGCATCGACGTCGTCTTCGGATCCTGGGATGAAAGCGGAAGCCAGTGGCGGAGAGAATTCGGAGACCGTGATAGCAAACGATCAGCTTTTACTGTGCAGAGGGTTGAAGAAAGCGAAGAAAGAGAGGGGATGCACTGCTAAAGAACGTATCAGTAAGATGCCGCCTTGCACCGCCGGTAAACGCAGTTCCATTTACCGAGGAGTCACCAGGTAAAACAGATCAATTACGGAAATCTATTTATTTATTTATTTTAAAAGTGTTTGGTTTACTTGCTTGGCTTTACTTGAAATCTCTACTTTAATATTTAAATAAAAAGATCTTGAGGATGGAGTTGCACTTTTTTGTAAAGTTTATGTTGATGGACGAATCTGCTGGAAATCTGATTTTGTTTTTATGTTTGTAAAGTTTTGATGGATTTGATCTGGATTCAGCGGGTTTTAGCTTTGAGCATTTGTGACTGTTGCTGGAAGGTAACAGCCAAATTGATCAAATCCATAGCTTTTAGACTGTATAAATGGAACTAAATTGCGAGAACTTGTTTGTATAGTTTATCATTGTTGTGAGTAAAGGAAAATTGGAGGTGAAAGTTCAATGGGCACGGTTGATGTGTTTGATAATTGGTGCTTGAGACAGGTAATAAGTCTTCCAGATTTTTGAAAAGCATAATGCAGAAAAGGTTTGGGAGAAAAAATCAACAGATTTTCTCTTAGGTACCTAGAACTAGGAGAAAGGTTAATTCAAATTTCAAAATTTTATGGGTGTATTTTTCTTCTTCTGCATTTGTTAGCACGTATTGGAGTACTAATCTGCAAGAAATAGTTTAAGCTTAAGGTAATCAAAATAAGCCTACAACAAGGAATGCATTTCCTAAAGCTGTTTGTATTACTAGATCACATAGGTTTCTGTGGTTTGCAATTGATATCCTGATTCTATTAGAGATGATTGCAAGTTGAAGTTGGAAGCTATATTAAATAGATAAATTGCCATTCTGAAGGAAACTAAAGATTCCATTTAATGCCGCAACCTTTCTACTGGGCGATGCTTCTTTTACAGTAGCCTATCTTTTGAAGCTACTAAAGAATTTAATACCATTCATTCCTGTGCATGGGTGATTGATGTTTCTGGTTCAACATTGTTGTATAATAGGCATAGATGGACTGGTCGTTATGAAGCTCACCTTTGGGACAAAAGCACTTGGAATCAAAACCAGAATAAAAAGGGGAAGCAAGGTCTGTCTCTCTACCTTTCTCTCTTGTATTAGATTTGAAGCCTAGTTATTGCAACTTAGTAATTGATATTTCTCATGGAAACTGACTATTTTTTTTCTTCTTATTTGGTGCGTTTGATGATTGGTATTTGGCTATTGTCAGTCTACTTAGGTAAGTTACAAGATTCATGTCTTTATTTCTTTGAATATGCTTGTAAGCTTGTTCATTCATTCTGTTATTTTCTATTTATTAAGCGACATATTTTCAGGGGCATATGACGACGAGGAGGCTGCTGCAAGAGCATATGACCTTGCTGCTTTGAAATACTGGGGTCCTGGGACGCTTATTAATTTTCCTGTAAGATGGCAATAGCACTAAAAGTAGTTGAAATTGAAGCTTTGAAATATTGGGTCCACACTCCACAGGGACACTCATGATGTTTTTCCCCTACTAATTTAAAATAATTCAGTTACTGTGTAATTCTAATACCTAACCAAAATCATACTTGTGCCAATTTGATACTAAAGGGTAGAATTCACGGTCATGTATTCATACTTGAATTCTATCTAGTACATTGCCCTATCAAAATGTTAGCGGAAAAAAGTACTACCTGTCATATTATTTATAATTTCTTTTTTCGAAACCAGCTTTTAAATCAAAAAAATAAATAATAATTTTAGAATTAAAAATTTCGGAAAATGATTTTGTATGTAAATTAAAATATCTATTTCTTGTATTATATATGTATAATATAAATATATATTTTGAAAAAGGGGTCAAAAGTCGTTTTCTTTTCTTAAGATTTAAACTTCTGCCTAGCAGTTATGGATGGCCTTACAGTTCTTACTTCTTACTCCTAGTGTTGATTTTCAAATATTGAATTTTGAAACTTTTTTGCCTTTTGATGAAGAGTGAATGTTGTTGAGAGAACTGGTTTGGCACAAAAGAATATTATTTTAATTCATCACCTTTGTACGTCCAGGTTACTGACTATACAAGGGATCTTGAAGAGATGCAGAATGTGTCGAGAGAGGACTACCTCGCTTCTCTTCGAAGGTGTGTGTGAACTTTAGAACTCTGTATTCCAGTTTAGAACTGTTTACCTATAACGCCTCCCTTTACAGAAAAAGCAGTGGTTTCTCAAGAGGAATTTCTAAATATCGCGGTCTTTCAAGGTACAATTTTTATCATATCTATCCATTCTCATACTGCAGACATGTATTTTCTACCATTCAGTTAACTAGTTTATGACGAGTAGTTTAAAAATTGGTGATTTAATTGTTGCTTAATGCTTCCATTTTAGTTTTCACACCTAGTTTTGGATCTCTAGTAAATTGCAGAATTCGACAACCCAAACAAACCATTTCTGCCAGAATTGTCAGCTTGATTGTGAATGTTCTAAATCCTGCTTAAGCCAAAATCCAGTTCAAATTAAAGAACATTTTTTTATGTAATACGACAGCTACTTGATATTTTTTTTATTTTCCATCTGCTGTCCACAACCACTATAAGGAAAATTTTCTTCTATTTAGTAGTTTGTATTCTACACAGAACTTGAGAAACAACTTAAGGTCTGACAATGTCATACTTAAATTAGAAACACAAGTGGATAAGTTAGGGTCCGTTTGGTTCTAGAGAATAGAGACCATTTTCATTTTTTTTAGAAAATAAGAAACATTGAACAAAATGCATTTGGTTATAAAATCAGAAAATGAATTTTAGAAAATGTAAACAAACATGAGTGAAAATATGAAAACTGTTAGAAGTCAACCGACTTCTCTAGAAAAACCTATAAAGTCCTAATAATTAACTAATATATTATTATAATAATAATGTAAAAATATCTCAATGTCCACCGACATTGATGGGTGCATATAAATAGGCTATTTGCAAAGTGGAATGTGTGTGAAAGTGCAAGCGGCGTGAGTGTGTGCAAGTGAGGAGTGAAAGGTGAGTGTGTGTGCTAAGGCGTGCAAGTGAGTGGCGTGAAGTCTGAGGTGCAAATGGAGAGTGAACGTGTATTTGTAAGGTACGAGTTTGTAATATATTTTGTGTATTAATAAAAGTGTTATTTTTTTATGTAGTTAGAAATTTCCCGGTTAAGCCTTAATTTATGTATTTCTTTAGTGCACCTAAATTGGTTATTATAATGGTCGGTTATACCGCCTAAGTTATATGGTCGGCTCTGCCGCCTGAATAGTATATGGTCGGTTCTACCGCCTAATTAGTATATGGTCGGCACTGCCGTCTAAGTTGTGCACTAAGAAATTAAATATAAAAAGGCTAACCGACTCAGGGAGTTGGTGTAGCACTAGTGGTCAGTCTTAGGTCCTCCATAGTGGGTGTGTTGGGTCCGTCGGGTTTCCAACAATTGGCATCAGAGCAGGCGGTCCGGGACCGTTACCAGTGGAGAAATCTTCGGTAAGCGTTGGACGCTTACATTGGTCGGTGCATCAGTTCGTTGAGGGAAGATTCTGTCGAAATACAGTCAGGGACTGTAAAGTTTCGGTAAGCGTTGGACGCTTACATTAGTCGACGTTGCATCAAGGTGCTAAGGGGAGACTCTGCCGGAATACAGTCAGGGACTGTGAAGCTATTGGTTTGGAACCAAGCTTAGTGGACGCCGGGCGTCAGTCAGCATGGCAGACTTTGGAAGCACAAGCAACGGGATTATGAAGCTCAATAACCACAACTACGGTTATTGGGAGACATGCATAGAGTCCTACCTACAAGGTCAGGACTTGTGGGAAATAGTCGCAGGCACCGACACAACTCCTCCACCGAAGGAGAATGCCGAAGCCTTGAGAAAATGGAAGATCAAGGCTGGAAGGGCTTTATATATATTGAAGACCACAATCGAGGAGGACCTATTGGAGCATATTCGTGATGAGAAGACACCAAAGGCAGCCTGGGAAACTTTGGCGAAATTATTTTCAAAGAAGAATGAAGCACGCCTCCAACTCTTGGAGAATGAGCTCGCGGGCATCTCACAAGGAAGCCTATCTATTGCTCAGTATTTCACCAAGGTGAAATCTATATGCCGTGAGATATCTCAACTTGCACCAGATGAGAAGGTTAGCGAGGCAAGGATGAAAAGAATTATCATCCATGGCCTAAGACCCGAGTACAATGGATTTATCGCTGCTGTGAGGGGATGGCCTACTCAACCATCCTTAGTGGAGCTGGAGAATCTATTGGCTAACCAGGAGGAATTAGCCAAACAGATGAGTGGCGTAACCATAAAAGACGAAGAGGAGGCACTCTTCACTTACAGGAGGAAAGGTACAACAAGAAGACAAGGCGTGTCAAAAGAAATAAGGACGCAAGAAGACAAGTTTCACTCAAGAGATAGAAGTAACACTTCAGGGGGAGCTCGACGTAGAAAAGAAGACTATCACCAACAGTACGTGGAGAACGATAGAAGACAAAGTGGTGATTGCTTCAACTGTGGAAGAAAGGGTCACTTTGCTCGAGATTGTAGATTACCCATGAGGGAGAGTCGTGAATGCTTCAATTATGGCAAGAAGGGCCACTTTGCTCAAGATTGCAGAGTGCCCAGGAGACAAACTTTCCAAGGAAACATGGCCACCACAAAAGAGGAGAAGAGAGAGGCCATGTTGGAAACTTCCATCAGCGAAGAAGAATGGGATGCAGAAGCTGGACTCTCTATTGGAGTGGAACAAGAAGAGTTCGAAGAAGACATGGAGGCACCAACTCTCGTTGCAACTACAAATACAAAATACAAGGATGAAGAGTTGAAAGAAGACATGGAGAAACCAGCACTTGCAACAACCATGGAGTCAAAAATTGATTACGAGGAGGATTGGATCGTCGACTCTGGATGCTCCAATGATGAGAGATGTTGGAGATGTTGTGATCCAGCCAATTGCAAGTGCTACACTTCAAGAAATGTGGTGTTTGATGAAGCTTCTTCTTGGAGGTCGCCTCAGAATATCGAGCTTCCAGAATCTCATGATTTAGAAGAGATTTCAGAAGATAATAAAGAAGGTAAAGAGCAAGCATCGGATCCAAGTGAAGAAAGAGAAAGCTCACCCTCGAAAGATAAAAGCCCCTGGAAGACGGTTGTACATCAACCTACATCTGAGGAGCTTCGTCCAAGCCAAGTGGAAGTCGACGAGCTTCGAGAAGAAATGTCAGAAGTCCTAAATGAGGCTACATGCAAGTGTTCACAACAATGTGAGATTTTTTCTAGTGAAATTCTTATTCTCAAAGAAGAGAACAAAGTCCTAAAGGAAGAGCTTAAGACGGTACGTGGGGAATTGGAAGATATGAAGGAAAAGATGGTGTTTCTTAAGAAGGCATTAGCTCATGACGGGGGAGCTGCATCATCCGTCCCAATTCCAACTTATTCGAGAATAGAAGTTTCTAAAGCCAAGTCTTATAACGCGGAGGATGTAGATAACTTTCCGTGGAGCTTGGAACAATACATCCAAGCCAGAAACGTCGGAGAGGGTGCTAAGAAGATCAACCGAGCTAGAAAGATCGACCATGCCTTACTTTATTTGGAAGATACTACGCTGCTATGGTTGTGGCGTAAGCATGGAAAAATGAAGAAGGGAGCTCGTACCATTGCTATTATCGAACCCCACACCAAATTTAATAAACGCGA
This sequence comes from Hibiscus trionum, assembly GCA_030270665.1. NCBI lineage: Eukaryota > Viridiplantae > Streptophyta > Magnoliopsida > Malvales > Malvaceae > Hibiscus > Hibiscus trionum. The sequence goes on from BSYR01000016.1 coordinate 9,118,486, forward strand.
GAACTCCAAGCAAAAGGAGAACAAAAGCCATAATACGGGAAGAAATAAATCACACAAAAGGCGAAGATTAAATCTAGCATACAAGGAAGAAGCCTTCAAGGGAAAGAGATATGACAAAGGAGAAAGAGAGCAAGTTACTCAACAACAAGGAGATATGAGTATGCAATCTCTCCATATCCTGAATTCTATCAAAGCCAATGACGAAGTGACTACGTTTGAAAAGAAAGGATTGTTGTTGGAGCAAGTGAAGATTGGAGGACAACCGGTACGTGTCTTAATCGACAATGGAGCAACAAACAAGTTTATCAAGGAGATCTTTGAAAGAGAGATCAAGACGAGGCCATCAAAGATAGATGAAGAAGTTGCAGTAAACTGAAGTTTGAAAATTCAAAGAAGCACTCGATATGATCTGCAAGTCATCTATAAAGAGAGAAGTCGTTGAGGGGGAGTGTTAGAAGTCAACCGACTTCTCTAGAAAAACCTATAAAGTCCTAATAATTAACTAATATATTATTATAATAATAATGTAAAAATATCTCAATGTCCACCGACATTGATGGGTGCATATAAATAGGCTATTTGCAAAGTGGAATGTGTGTGAAAGTGCAAGCGGCGTGAGTGTGTGCAAGTGAGGAGTGAAAGGTGAGTGTGTGTGCTAAGGCGTGCAAGTGAGTGGCGTGAAGTCTGAGGTGCAAATGGAGAGTGAACGTGTATTTGTAAGGTACGAGTTTGTAATATATTTTGTGTATTAATAAAAGTGTTATTTTTTTATGTAGTTAGAAATTTCCCGGTTAAGCCTTAATTTATGTATTTCTTTAGTGCACCTAAATTGGTTATTATAATGGTCGGTTATACCGCCTAAGTTATATGGTCGGCTCTGCCGCCTGAATAGTATATGGTCGGTTCTACCGCCTAATTAGTATATGGTCGGCACTGCCGCCTAAGTTGTGCACTAAGAAATTAAATATAAAAAGGCTAACCGACTCAGGGAGTTGGTGTAGCACTAGTGGTCAGTCTTAGGTCCTCCATAGTGGGTGTGTTGGGTCCGTCGGGTTTCCAACAAAAACATAAAAAGATATTTTCAATATTTACATTAAAGTTATTTTGGAAATTTGGAAATAAGGCCTGGATGATACAAGATCAAATCTTAAAAAAAGAAAATGTTTTTTAATGACATTTAACTATTTTGTTTTAAGGAAAATACTTTGATACACAAGCTTGTTTAAAGTTTACACAAGCATTTCAATTTTAGGGTCAAGGGTTTTATGTTAGGGTTTAGGGGTTTAGTGTGTAAGGTGTAGAATTTAAGGTTTATGGTTAGAATTTAGAGTTTGATGTTTAAGATTTAAGGTTTAGGTTTTAGAGTGTTAGGGATAGAGATTTAGGTTTTAGATTTTATAGCTTAAATATGAAGGGTTGTGTAATTTTTTTACATAGCTTGCGTATCAAAATATAACCCTTGTTTTAAACCATAGTAAAAATATATTTTTTTGGGTAAAGTATATAAATAGTCCTGCAATAATAAGATTTTCTTTGTTAAGTCGCTCGACTATGGAAATATGCATTCATTTAACCCTTGTTAAATATGGAAAAATGTTCTGAACCATGCATCATATCCTTTTGAGTTGTATGGTATTAAAGAAATTCTATTAATTTATTTATCTATTGCAAATTTCTTAATATTGTTCACTTCCAACACTTGGGAGCCTGACATCTACGAAAATATGCATTGGTTATTAATGTTATTTCCCCTCCTTTTCACTTTATTTTTTAATTATTTAATATTTAATATGAATCTTTGGCTATCATAGTCGCCGGTGTGACTCATCATTTGGTCGTGTTGCTGGATCGGAATACTTTAATAGCATTCATTGTGGTAAGTATAGCATTTAATTTTAAGTTTAAATAACCAGCAACTAGTTTTCTGGTCGGAATGCGAAGTTATTTGCACCATCTCTAGTCAAATATACTATGTATCAATCATATGTCAGTTCCTTGCAGTATTAACATCCAATTCTATCTTGTCAAACCAATTGTGTAGGTGATGATCCTGCCACAGAAAATGATTATCTTGGTGGTTTTTGCATTGAGAGGAAGATAGATTTAACGGGTTATATTAAGTGGTGGGGAGCCAACAAAACTCGTCAAGCAGAAGCTGGATCAAAGTCTTCTGAAGAAGCTAAACATGCATGCCCAGAAGACATTGGCAGTGAACTTAAAACGTCAGAATGGGCAGTGCAGCCTACTGAACCATACCAGATGCCCCGTCTTGGCACATCTCTTGAAGGGACAAAACGTAAAGGGTCCTCTGTTTCTGCCATGAGTATATTGTCCCGATCTGCTGATTTCAAGAGCCTGCAAGAGAAAGCACTAAGAAAACAAGAACAGAATGCTGAGAATGAGAGCAAAAATACTATAAACAAAATGGATCTTGGCAAGGCAGCTGAGAAATCAGTAAATCAGGATACCGGGAGTGATAGACTTGGAGCCACAATGGGGATGAGCGGTGGATTGTCTCTTCAGAAAAACATGTTCCCTTTGACTCCCTTCTTGTCTGCTCCACTTCTCACCAACTACAATACCATAGACTCCTTGGTGGATCCTGTGCTTTGGACATCCCTTGTTCCTGCTCTTCCCACTGGACCATCTCGTAATCCTGAGGTTAGTATAATTTACATTAATGTTTTTTTTTCTCTTTAGAAGAACTAGAATAAAATGGTATTATCGGTAGATTAAAGTTTGCTGTAGTTTATATCCATGGACGGAGCCACCTTTGGAATGGGGTGTCTCGTGACACCTCAAAAAAATTTAGAAACTTATTTTTTATATATAATTTGTTTATAAAGAATTAAAAATATAGACAAATGACACCCCTTTTATAAATAAAATGACACACATTTATAAATAAAATGATACTCCTTTATAAATAATTAACCCTCCTTAAATAAATTTCTAGCACTGCCCCTGTTTATACCCTGCGTGTTCTTTTTTTGTGGGTCATTTAATTAGTCATATAACCTTTTATATATCTTTTCTTAGACAAGATAAGCTTTTACTCGTTTGTACTAATAAAGTTGTAATCAATCCTATCTACCAAGTCAAGTCTTTCGAGATTACTTTTGACCTACCAACCAAAAAAATGCTTTTTGTGGTCCCTTATCTCTGCGTGATCTTTCTATGATTTAGGGGTATAAGTTGGCCTCGTAGAGAACTTGAAACTATTTCCATGTAGGTTACGAAGACGGAAACGAGCTCGACATATACTTTCTTTCGGCCCGAGGAATGAATGATGAGGGCAAGAGAGTATGCACAGGTGAGTTTATCATAGAATCGGAGTTTTGATTTGTCACCGGAGTTGTGAGAGCATAAGAAGAAAATTTTATGTATATTGTATAGTATAGCATGCAAGACATCCCACGTGTATCATCTGATATTATATTGAGAAGTATGAAATGGTTTTACAGTTGAGCAAGTGTTATTTATAAAATGGTATATTTATTTCATGTAACTGCAGATTTTTTTTTTGTTTTTATATTTGTTTTATGTATTTAATATTAATATGTTTTTTAAATATTAATTATTAAAATATTTATTAATATTTTTAATAATATAACATAATATGATTATTCTTAGTTTAATATTATATAATAAGTTATTCATTTTCTAAAAATGATTTAAAGATAAGAGATAGAAAGCTGATTTTCCAGAAAATGTTTCTAAAAATCATTTTCCGAAATCTATTTACCGCGAAACGAACAGACCTTAAAATGGTATTCCCTTGTGATGGCCTTCAAAAGAAGTTGATGCTAATCCGAATTGGAATAATAAGATGATATGTGCATACATTCTTTTCAAGAAAATATTATGAACAATATTATGATATGCATCCCTAGATTTATGGGCAACACGGGTTAACTCAGTTAACACTTAACTCAATTAGACTCGAGTTCGAACTCGAGTTCTTAACAAGTCGAGTCGAACTACTTGATACCTGACTCGAAAAGTTCGTAAGCTATTTAAAAGTATAATAAATTATTTTTAAATTTTTAAAATTAAAGTGAACTAAAATGTAATCCTGGGTATTTTTTATTGTTATGTTATGTTAGTTTAATTTTTAGTTTAACTTTCTTTATATTTTTATGTGTACTTTTTTTTTCTACTAAGATTAGGGGGGTTTAATAAGTCACATGAAAATATTTCTTTTATATGATTCTATCTACAATGAAATCATGTAGTAATTATTATTATTATTATTATTATTATTATTACAAACAATGTTGTAAATGAAACGAGACAGATCGCGAGCTACTCGAGCCCGACTCGGTCAAAACTCGATCAATACTCGACTCGATTAGACTTGACTTAAACTCGAGCTCGGCTCGAATTCTTAACGAGCCGAGTCGAGCTCATCATACTCAAGCTCGAACTCGACTCGAATTCTTAACGAGTCGAGCCGAGCTTAGCATTACTCGAGCTCGACTCGGCTCGTTTACACCCCTACTCTTGTTCATCTATGTAGAGCCAAATCCTCTTCTTCTTCTTTTTTTTGACAAAGTAGAGCCAAATCCTCTTTACTAACAACTAAACACGAAATTCATATAAATTTTCCTACGCTTCACTTAATAAAATAGTTTGCCCTACACAAAGTTCATATATATTTTCATCTTAAACACTGAAGTTTAGTTTATGCTAAACCAATTCTTCAAGAAATAATCAGCTACAACTGGTAATAGTCACTAGTTAATCAGTAATGCTTACGGATGCCTAGCACTCGAATCAACAAAACAATAAAGGAGGAACTGGAATCTAAAAGTTTACTACCTGATGCACATCGTATAGACTAATGCAGGCCAAGTGAAACAAAATCAAGTATCCTCAAACACCTGCAGTAGCAACTACAATGGCATAACCCACAAAAGTGCAAATAAATTCATTTATCCAGGGTAAATTTTGCTTTTCAAACCCTGCCAAACTTGCAGGCCACTAGGATGGTTATTTACATACCGGCTCAGGAATAATTTGTCGGAACATGAAACAAGAGTGCTCATGGCCAGGTCAGGCTCTACCTTTTCCTGATCTTTGAGCCAGTTGTACATTGCCAATCTAAGCCTGACCCTCTGTGTCGTATACGAAAGATACGAGGGGAATAAAATCAAAGAGGATAAAGGGAAACCTAACTCGTTCACTAGAATATCAATCTTAGACTGGATGGAAGCTTTTGATTGATTTAGGATTTGAGGGGATGCCCTGACCATATTACAAACATCTTCTTTCTCCAAACCAGCATTCACAATAGAATCAAATCTCTCCTGGAGCTCTCCTCCCCTGCCTCGAAACACCTTGAATGCTTTATTCATCATGTCCGGGTTTTCTCCGTATCCCAAGTCTAAGAAAAACTTCATCTTCAACTTTTGTGACTCTGTGTCCTCTCCTGAGTCTGGTAATGACCCAACTCTTGTTCCCATACCCCATTTACTCAATTCTCGGGGGTTCTCTTGGATGTATTTACAAAGCCGTTTCTTTCCAACATTCAAATCATTAAGCAAAGTATTAGTTTTCTTCAACCTACACGAACCAAGTAATATGGGGTACGAACGCACAATTTTCCCAATCGCATCCACTTCCATCTCAATATCATGGAAAAACATAATGCATCTGATAAAATTTGCAACAAACAGCGAAACTCGGATTTTCGGAAATTGAAATAACATAGATGATATTTGATCCACTCGGAGTCCAAATTTCAACAGGAATGCAATTAGAGAAAGCAATCCATCCCCAGAGCCCTCAAACAGAAGCCTTGAATGCTTGCTTATTAACCTGCGAAACTCGCTGCTGCAAAATATCCCCCTTAAAAAGCTCAAAACAGGAAATATCATGCTCCAATTACAAGACTCCTTCTCTGACAAATGCTCCTCAATCCACACATGATCAAATCCCGAACTCTTCAAAATCTCTAATACCTTAATAAGTTTCATATCTACATCCCCAATCAAAACATAAGGGCTACACACAATAATCTTGGCCATAAACGACCGGCTAAGCCCCAGTTCTTGATACGCCTGAAGCTTCAACAGCAAAACCCCAAAATCATGTTGAAACACTTGAACTGATTTCTTATATATTTGACCAATCTTCTTCGGTTCAATCCCGAATTCGCACAAGACCCTATAATTCTCCAGCAACAAACAATCATCACTCAGAAACATCAAATCCCTAGGAAGTAAAGGAGCATACTCCCAATGTTTCAGTCCCAAGCTCTCAAAGAAAGGTTCAAATTCATTAATGGGGTGGTAACGCAAAAACCGTGACATAGACCATCTAACACCATTCACAATTTCAACCTTTTTCAAAAGCTTTCTTAAGAAATGGGGTGAGTTTTTGCTCATAGTCTCTGCATATATAAACTGAATACTCCTAGTAGAATGCAGATATTCCAACAACACAGCTTGAGCTTCTTTCAAGGTGGCAGGGGAGATTGGGGCGCCGTCTTTTGTCACAAGTGATCTCTTCGTCCTATAAAACCTAGGGTTTTGCCATTGTGCAATGTGAAATGAACACATTTGAAGTTGGTTTTCAAGAAAATAAGAAGGCACCCATTTGATAATAGATGAATTCCCAAGTTTTTGAAAATGGGTCATGATTAGTTTGGTCAAATATGAAGCTAACTTAACAATGGCTAGAGAAACAAGAAAAAGGATAAAGCTTTACAAGCAGAAATGTTTCAAGTTATGGCGTATTACCTGGCCCTGGGATTAGGTTTCAGCTAGTTTGTTTGTGCGTTCTTCGACCGATACAGAGGTCGGCCAGGAGGCAGTTACAGTGAGGGAGGTTTACAGTCTAAAATTCAGACTTCATATAGGGAATTCGGTCCAGGAGGGTTGAGAAGGAAGGAATCCTTTAAAAAAATGTAAATTTAATTGGCTTAAAAATCAGTCCCTAAATTATGGACTTTTATATCAAATTGTTACCTTTAATTGCTTCAAACTGTTAATTTTAAATCGTTATCAAGTTGTCATTTAAAATACATTTTATACCAAGTTGTCTTTAAATTATATATTTTGTATCAAGTTGTCCCAAAGTGAGCCTAAGGTAAAACATACTACGGTGTGATTATTATACGGCATCAACTGAAAATGTTATAAGACATGGAACACGGAAGACGGAACTGAAAATGTTATAAGACATGGAACACGGAAGACGGAACTGAAAATGTTACACTTTCTGATAATATTTTCATTTGGTGGTTAAGTATCGAAACTTAACTTCGACTATCAATACTTATCGCTTCTTATAACATTTTAGGTTTCTGTAAGTATCGAAACTTGTCTCTAAGTATTGATATTGTCGCGAGACACCAAGCTAAAATGTTATCAAAAAGTGTAACATTTTCAGTTCCGTGTTTTGTAACATATTCGGTTGGTGTCGCACTGTAGCCGTACCATGATTATGTTGCACTGTAAATCTATTATCACAAGTTATCTTTTAAACTTTAAATCGTTATCTCAATTGCTCTAAAGTGTTAACTCTGCTTAAAAAATCTAATAAAACATATTAATAAAAATGTTCTTAAATTCTTAAAGAGCTAGTTTTTTTTACAAATCTTAATTGAGATAATGAGTTTTTAGACTAAATTGAACAAAAATATGATTATATTTAAAATATTGGACTAAATTATAAAAATTATAAAGAAATAGGTGTCAATTTCGGGTTAAATATACATTTTTAGGATTAAATTGAAAAAAATAATTATATTTAAAATATTAGACTAAATTATAAAAATTATAAAGTAATAGGGGTCAATTGTGGGTTAAATAAAGATTTTGAGGATAAATTGAATAAAAAGATTATCATATTAAAAATATTAGACTAATTTATAAAAATAAGAAGAAGAAAATCGGGGTCAATTTTAGGTTAAATAAAGATTTTTATGACTAAATTGAACAAAAATAAAAGTTTTATAGACGTAGCGTGCAATTTACTCTTTTTATTAAAGTCGAGTGATTTCTTTTATTCATTAGTGATACATGGCACGTTTTGATTGGTCCGTAATTTTTTTAACGGGAGCTAACAACATGGGGCAATTGATGTCAAAATTTAAAATTTAAGAGACCAAACGTACTAAAAAAATTCTTTAAAGGCCATTAAGCCAACTTTTAACGACAAACAACGATATAGTAATCAATTTGAATTAAAATTAAAAATTTAATACTCACATTGAAACAATTGAAAGTTTAATTACTAAATTAAAAAATTTATTAAAGTTTAGTCACTATTTGTAAATTTTTTAATTTCAATTTGTCGAGGGCTGGGGTGTTTTTGTCTTTTTCTAAGAGGCATGAAGTCAAAGGAGAAAAATATGTGAAACTTTGTTCTGGATATTTTGGTATAAAAAGTAATGATAATAATTTAGTTTAAGAATAATTTAATTTTTTTAATGAAGAATATTTTAATTTATTATTATTAAAAAACATTGTAGAAAGTCTCTAAGAAATAGAACAAGTTTGAACCTCTTCTCCTCTACCAAATCCAAGGGTGAGGGTAGTTGGCTCTTTTATTTCTCAATTTTAACACGCTTTCTTCTTTCTGTTTATACCATTTCTTCATTTCATTGCTTATTTTTCAATAAGAATCCCATCCTTTACCAAATTTTTATTTATTTTTTCTTTCTTTGTTTCTCCATTTTGTTCCTCCTTGAAAATCTAGGAGCAAAGTTTTTTTCTTTCTTTATTTCAACTTGAAGAAACAGAAGTTTTGTTAGATCTCAAAGCCTGGATCTTTAAAAGCAAGGTCTTTCTTTTTACCATTTTTGCTCAAAAACACCAGATTTGATTTTTTTACTGTTTTGGGTTTAAATTCAAACACCCATCCGGGGGAAAAAGAAACTCTTTTTTTTGTTATTTCATGGGAAATTGTTGTGCGACTCCATCAACAGCTTCTGACGAAAAGAAAGGAAAAAAGAAGCAAAATCCATTTTCTATAGATTATGGTCAACATGGAGAGGGCAACGGAGGGCATAAACTCGTCGTTTTAAGTGAGCCAACTGGGAGAGAAATTGAGCAAAGATATGAACTTGGGCGTGAGCTTGGGCGTGGTGAATTTGGGATCACATATCTTTGTACAGACAAAGGAACAGGGGACACTTTTGCATGCAAATCGATATCGAAGAAGAAGCTAAGAACAGCCGTTGACATTGAGGATGTAAGAAGGGAGGTTGAAATCATGAAGCATTTACCTCAGCATCCAAATATTGTTACCTTGAGAGGTACTTATGAGGATGAAAATGCAGTCCATTTGGTTATGGAGTTGTGTGAAGGTGGTGAATTGTTTGACAGGATTGTTGCAAGAGGCCATTATACTGAGAGAGCTGCTGCTGCTGTCACCAAGACCATTGTTGAAGTTGTTCAGGTACTTTCTGCCTTTCATTTGGTTATGGGGATATTGTTGGATTTCTCTAATGGAATTTGATTAGTTTTGCTTGATCTTGAATTTTTGTTCCCTTACAAATGTACAAGTTCAGGTTTCCAAATGACTTGCTAAACTTGTTGCTTGAAGTGATTAAACTAAAGTGGTGCACAAAATTTTGGATTCCAAGTGCTTGCTTGGACCTAACTTTTAGGGTATTCAATTCTTAGTTTTTCCATATTCTACTAGTATGTGTTCTTTTATGCTGTATAGCCTTAAAACCTGTCTATCTTGAGGCAGATTGGTAGCTCCACCATTATGTTGTAGATGTTCTTGGAAACATGATAGAATGCCTTGCAATATTTATTTGCACGTATTCTATTAAAGAAAAACTTGTTTCACTGTGCCTTTAATTATGCTCTTAAGTTAATATCAGTGCATTTTTTGTTGTTACAGATGTGCCACAAACATGGGGTGATACATAGAGATCTCAAACCTGAGAATTTTCTGTTTGCAAATAAAAAAGAGACCGCGGCTTTGAAGTCAATTGACTTTGGTTTGTCAGTGTTCTTTAAACCAGGTATTCACAAACATGATATCATAACTTTGTGCCCTCTTGATTAAGTTTTCATCTTCAATGTTTGTTCTATTGTTGAAGTTTGAATCTTTACTGTTTCAGGTGAAATATTTACCGAGATAGTTGGAAGTCCTTACTACATGGCTCCTGAGGTGCTGAAAAGAAATTATGGCCCTGAAGTTGATGTTTGGAGTGCTGGTGTGATCCTTTACATCTTACTTTGTGGTGTCCCACCTTTCTGGGCAGGTTTGTATTGATTTGGTTAAAGAGAATCGCTGTTCGAGTAATGACAGTTATATATTCCTGTGCATCGTGTTTAAGAACTGCAAATAAACAGCAGATGATTTCTATTATTGTTCTCTTCCCCTTCCCAATTGAATTCATTCTTAACACAAATTTCTCCAGACTTCCTCAATTAGTCCTATTTCCACCTTATGTGATAAATACTGATGGGACTTGATACACCTTTGATATATATTATTGTTCACTTCCCTTTTACATTTTTATTTCATCTCTTTTTCCTCTCTAACTTTCCTTCTTTATATGCAGAAACCGAACAAGGGGTTGCACAAGCTATTATTCGCTCTGTTATAGATTTTAAAAGGGACCCTTGGCCTAAAGTTTCCGAGAATGCTAAAGACCTTGTGAGGAAGATGCTCAATCCTGACCCTAAGCGGCGACTTACAGCTCAGGAAGTACTAGGTAAGTTTTAGTTCCAATGATATAGGTTTTCCGTTCACTGAAGTTCTATTAGCCACCAATAAAGGTTCTAAGCAAAATTGTGTTTCTATTTAGATATGAATCCTAAACTTAATCGTTTTCTTGCCTATAAAATTCAGATCATCCCTGGTTGCAAAATGCAAAGAAGGCTCCAAATGTTTCCTTGGGAGAAACTGTGAAGGCAAGGCTCAAGCAGTTCTCCGTAATGAACAAGCTCAAGAAAAGAGCTCTCCGGGTAATGCTTCTTGCTTTTTTCGTGGCCAGTGGAACCTAAATATAGCTTCAAGTCATTTCTTATTAACCTTCTTTCCCATTTTTCTTTTCGGAAAATCGTATACCTGACAGGTAATAGCTGAGCATCTCTCGGTTGAGGAAGTTGCAGGCATAAAAGAGGGATTCAAATTGATGGATACTACCAATAGAGGCAAGATTAACATTGATGAGCTAAGGGCTGGGTTGCATAAACTTGGTCATACTATTCCTGATGCAGATCTTCAAATACTAATGGAAGCAGTAAGTTCTACTTCTACCCAAAGTTTGCATTATGTTTTTTTTCATTGACATTTGGCAGCGCAGGGTTGAAAATGTGTCGCCATTAGTTTATTGATGCTAGCAGCTTCTTAGTGTCTGCAATCAGTTTTCACCTTCGTACAACTGTTCACTCTTTTATGGAGCCAATATTCCACCGAGATATAGTTTTATAAAAGCTAGTGGTTCAACATGATTTCTCTTATGTTCAAAATTGAGTCTTGAACATCTGTCGGTGGTCATTGTGGTATCTTGTTTCAGAATAATATGTGCATTGCAAAGATTGCCTAAACATTTGCCACTTTTGCAAGAAAAGTAACTAAAAATTTATTTTTAATATTTTTGTCACAGGGCGATGTAGATAAAGATGGATACCTGGACTACGGAGAGTTTGTTGCCATTTCAGTTCACCTGAGGAAGATGGGCAATGACGAGCACCTTAAAAAGGCGTTTGAGTTTTTCGATAGAAACCAAAGTGGTTATATTGAGATTGAGGAACTAAGAGATGCCTTATCTGATGATGTTGAAACAAACAGTGAAGAAGTCATCAGCGCCATCATGCATGATGTCGACACGGATAAGGTTAGAGAGATTTTACCTTTTTTGCTCCCTTAGTAGTTTCTTCCGAGGTGTTCCTATTCTTATCAAATCCATGATGCTATAACAGGAACAAGTCGAAAAGAAATCATTGTGACTTTAAATCTTTGTTAATTTTTCTGAAACTTGAGAACTGTAAATCAATTTCCATGCATATGAAATGCTGATATTGTGTTTGCTGATTGAACTGCAGGATGGGAGGATAAGTTATGACGAGTTTGCAGCGATGATGAAGGCCGGTACGGATTGGAGAAAAGCATCAAGGCAATATTCACGAGAGAGGTTTAACAATCTCAGCCTGAAATTGATGAAGGATGGATCATTGGTAATGAACAATGAGCCTAGATGACCCAACAACACAGACAAAGTCCTGTTAATGAAAATGGCTGATTTCAGCATTTTTTTAGCTGCTATTTATTTGTTTGAAAGAATTTTTTTTAGTTAGGGTTTACGAGGATTGAGCCATGCTAAGGGTTGTCCATATCTTGGAAATTGCCATTTGTTTTGTTGGTCTGATGTACTTAGATTTGAGTGGATAATGTTGGATATAAATATGTGATGAGTATATTCAGTTTCTCTCTGTATTGGGAAGATTTCTGAACATCATATTTTTCATACTAATATATATATATATATATATATATCAGTGATTTATTCTGAAAGTGTTGGTAAGCAAGTTGAAGCATGTATTACTAGTACCTGTCCAATTGGTAGGGCTGTCTTGGACATCTTCGGGCTCTGAGCGAAAATTTAAAAGTAGACTAATATAGGACCCAATCATATCTTATTATTTTAAAAATAATAATTTAATATTTTATTAATAAATTATAGAAATATGATTAGACTTTGTCAGACTATATTATTTTTATTATTTTGTTAAGAAAATTTGAAGGAATTGAATTGCGGATATAATATAACGCTTGATTTTGAACAATAAATACAGAAATTTTAAAATATATTGCACCATTTTTTTGCTGATAGATTGAAGAAGAATAACGAAAAAATTTAAATTTTGAAAGAAAAAAAAAAGTTAGTTTTGAGATTTGAGAAAACGAATTAAATTTTACTTAATTTTTTATGTAATAAATTAAAAATAAAAAATAATTAATTTTTAAGAGCCCTATGTTGATGAGGTACCCTGAGCTATCGCTCATAATGCTCCCTTCTAAGACGCTATTGTCAATTGGCAACACATGCAAGATTTTGCTGGCTTACAAATTAGTTGGTTTTCCTAGGAACATAAACTATGACAAACAGTGAACAGAGCTGGTGTGTGCTCAAACTCACAATTGAGTTGAGTGATAGTATCATAGACATTATAAGAAAGAAAATTTGACTCACATTATTGGTGGAACTCAATATTATTTAATTTTTTAAATTAAAAAAATTAACAATATAAATTATATGTTTTTGGGGATCAAAATATAATTTAACCATTATTCATCTTAAAATTTTTTAGGGCCGCGGCCCCCGAGTATCGCCCCAGCTTCACACTTTGCAACTAGTTGACTAGTTCCAAAGAGACCTGTTATCAACCTTTTATTTCTCTTTTAACGAATTACATTGTTTAATGTATTATATGCAGGGACGGACCCAAGACTTTAGGTTAGGGAGGCGAACCTATAAATTTCTAGGGGGCGAATTTATAGAAGTTTAGGGGGCGAAAATAGATTTTTAATAGAAAATACATAGAAAAATTCTAAATTTTTTTAAATCATATATGATTTTCAAAATTTTAGGAGGTACGGTTGCACCCACCAGCACCCCCTCGGTCCATCCCTGATTATATGTATATATATAGAGATGCTCTACGATAAATATTACACACCGATATATACTACTAATTGTCCTATTTTTTATTCTTTTTTCAAATAAGCCTTAAAAGCTTCAGAGACTCGTGGCACGATTAACCACTAATAATAATTGAATCCTAATTTCCCTAGGTTTTGTTGAAGTCGTCATCCTTTTTAGCTTCAATTATTTAATTATTATCTTATATTATAGAGTAAAATTTACAAATGGTCACTAAGCTATGTTTTAATATCTATTTTGGTCACTAAATTTTTAATTGTTACATAATAGTTACTAAAGTGTCGATTTTGTTATAAAATGGTCATTGAGACCTAACTGTCGTTAAATGAGGTGATGTGGCAGTTTAAGTAAAACTTAGGCTTATTATTTACAAAACCTATAAACTTAGTCCTATTTTTATTAGAAATGATTTAATATTTTATCTAATACTTAATATTTTATTATTTATTATTACAAAGTTCTGGCCATGCAAGCTCCCCTGGGTTCCTTTGTTGCATCTCCCCTAGGTTCCTTTATGCATAATATTTAGGAATGTGCTTGTCTTAGTTGGTTCAGTTGGTGTAGTGCTTGTAATGTTTTGATGGTTTTGTAATTTATTATTATGTGTATTATTTTTTCGAACAAAATTTAAGGGTTAGTGAGGCACATAATTATTTTTTTCTTCATTAAAAAATCATGTTACAAGCTGAATAAATATTTTTATAAATTTCTTAAAAAACATATTAATTAATTAGTATGCTTTATATTTATTTAATAAAAATCACATAGTTAATATTTAATTAAGTAATTGGATCCAATTAATATCACTGACTGGATCATTAAAAAGATTCCACGTGATTTAACATTTAATCAGTCTATTTAATATGAGTGAATTTAATGAGAGCAATCTAAATAATGTGGAGCTCGGAGATCAACACATGGGTTTATCAATAAGTCAAACCTCGTACGAAAACCTGTACTGCTCCGTTTATATTTCCATAATCAAAACCCATTTTGTTTATTCTTCCAATACAAAGAAAACGAATCATCCCGCCACATTCCCAGGAACAGCTGCACTGTCTTTACTTTGAATTGGATTGAATTAAAAAAAAAATAACAGTAACGGTAAAAATTAAAAGTTTTCACAAACGTATTAGTTTTAAGGTTTAGGGTTTTAGTTTATGGTGTAGAGTTTAAGGGTTTAGAATTTAGGAATGGTGGTTAGAATTTAGGGTTTATATTTAGAATTTAAGGTTTAGAGGTTGAGGTTTTGTTTTTAGGGTACTATGGTTATGATTTAGGTTCTAACTTATAACTTTTTTTGTTCAAACGGTAACTTACTTCGATTAAAAGGAAAGAGGCTCAACCCCATGCACTGAATGTGCATGATACAAAGATACAACATCAGGTAGAAGCCACAAGGCAAACAAGCGGCAGAAAAAGGTGTCCATGCAAAGCCGAGCAGTGCAGCGGGAGTACCAAACATAAGCGGCACGAGGCCTAACCATAACCGGGGCACTCAGGCCCACAAGGTTAAGAAAACGCCCATCAGAGAAAAAGAAGAAACTGCCACGGGTAGGCCTCGGACCAGAGATGGCGTAAACGAAGATCGTGTTCTTCTGGGAGAGCTCCATCCGGAGGCAGGCTCCCAATCCCATATCGAGAAGGCCCACCAAAGTCGTGGGAACACGTAGCCCAAGCTGATCTGGCTTCACTGAAATGAATATCAGACTTGGAACCGCCAAACTTTGACAAAAACCATAAACTTTCGCATACCAAAACCACCACGAGCGAATCTTAAAAGAAACAAAAAAACCACCCTAGTCCCAATCGAATCTGAAAGCCTTCAAATTTCGAGTCTCAACCTCTTGCCAAGGCCCCACATAAAAGGTAGAACCGACCGGATCCCAACCAAAATTTTTAAATCGAGGAACGGTCGAGATCCTACAAAAGGTGGAAAGGATCCCATAAAATCCGATACAATGTTGACACAAGGGATTCCAAATCCCCCAAAACCGGTCCTTGACTGTCGTGCCTTAGAAAAAACAAAAATTACACCACAACAATCCCCTTTTTGAGTGTCAACTCTGGCTAAAAATGGAAATCACCTAGTCTCCACGGGAAAAGACCAGACATCCCCTATCAATATGCCAAATTTTCCAAACGAACCAAGGACCAGTGTCGACTTGGTTGTTGGCTCATTTCCGGCAGGCAAATAGAGGCCGAAGCTAGCTCCGGCGATCAGAGCCGCCAGCCGTGTCACCTCGTCGGGCGAGAAACCATCCCCAAAAATTGAGCTGATGGCCCCTCCGCTATACCACACAAGACTGTCAAGCCAAAGTCCGTCTTCTTGAAACACTCTGGTAACCGTCCCCCAACTGAAAAACTGGTCACCGGGCTGTTTAGAGTCCAGACACTGGGAGTAACCATGGGGGACCACTTGTAGTAAGCTTTTCGAATAGTAGTTGTGCCCTCATTCCAGCCACGCATGGAGGAGGAACGGTGCACCTTCCGGTAACGAGAAGTTCCAAGGGTTGAGGGAGACGACGAACACCGAGCCCGGCGAGCGAAAGATGGAGGTCTTCTTCCCGCACACCAGCACTCCCAGCGAGATCCAGAGCAGCTTGCTCACCGGACGTGTCGGAGCTGAAACATCAATTCTCCAAACCACCTTCCACAGCTGCTCAACAACCCACTACAACGCCGACGAAGGAGCTGAAGGAGGGAGATTCCGCTCCTGAGGCTGCCAAACGATCAGGACTCGCAGCGATTGAGGCAAACAAATACAAGAAGGAGAGATTTTGTTCCGGTAACGACGGCCGGAGTGAGCCATTTCTGGTTTTTCGTTCATGAGAGCCACTTTTTAACTTATAACAACTGAATTATAACCCTAAACTCTAAATTCTTATCACTATCCCTAAATTCTAAACCCCTACACATAAACCATACACCCTAAACTAAGACCATAAACCCTAAAACTAAGACGCTTGTAGAAACTTTTAGTTTCTACCGCATATGTATAGGATAATAATCCTAAATTTAATAGTATGACAAATTTCTGGTCCATAAGTTTATTCATTACACTTTTTTTGAAAGTAATTGTTGGTTGCTGTTGAGTTGTTAGGTGCTCGATTCGATCAACCAATTATGCTCACCAAGTGGTGGAGAGGTGGATATTTGAGTGTTAGGGTTTAGGAAGCTATAAAGGAAATAGACACAATGATTTTAGAGTGGTTCGGTCTTCTAACAAGCACCTACATCCACTACCTTAGCTCCCCACTAAGGATTTCTCAATCAATCCACTAATTGATTCGTCCCCTTTTCTAGGCTTAGGAGGAAACCCTTACAACCAATCAAGCTTTCTACCCAAAGCCTTGATTGAAACCCTCTTTACAAGAGATAAACAAAGCAAACTTATAGTCCTCTAATAGGAGTTTGTTTGCACAATTAAGCACTCACCCAAACCTAAAACACTTGAGCAAATTTGACAATTTTGGCTCACTAGTGTTTGTCTATACAAGAATTGACAATTTAAGTGCTAAGACAATTTCTTGATCATTTGATGTTTGACAATATGAGCATTTTCCTTCTCTTGATGCTTGGAGGTCCCTTTTATACTCCAAATTGAGTTTGTAGCCGTTACTAGCCGTTGGGATCAAATTGGAGCCGTTGAGGACTTTATTCCCACCATAAATGCAGTTCTGCAGCTCCCCGTTTCGAAACGCTCGAGGTCGTTTCGAAACACTCTCAATGTAGAAAGAGCCGTTGCAGTCTGTCAGGGTACCCGTTTCGGAACACCCCCTTGCCGTTTCGGAACGCGTATCGAAACGCTATAAGCCCGTATCGAAACGCCTGCATTTAAAAGTTAGTTGGGAAGATAGCCGTTGGGGTTTATGACCGTTGTGGTCATTGCCACGTGGGCGTATCGAAACGGCCTAGCCCGTTTCGAAACGCTGGGCAAAAATCAAGTCCAGGGAAAGCCCGTTTCGAAACACGTTTCGAAACGAATATGCTACTGGAATCCCCTGTTTCGAAACGCCTTATGGTGTTTCGAAACACCTGGACAGGTTTGAGAAGTTTGGCTTTGAAACACATTAAAAACCCATTTAAAAACATCCCTAAACATAGTTTCAGAATATTTGGACTTTGGAAATTGTTTTAAATACTTTTTAAATCAGTCCAAAACATTTTTCAATTATTATATCAAAACATTAGTTCCACAGTTGCTTTTATTAAAATTAAAGGAACTTAAAGACAAAACAAAGACCTAAAAAGCCATCTGTCTGCAAACTAGAAAAAAAGACCAAAAGAAAAACCCAAACGACACATAAGCCACAAAAGACCCAAAACAACCGACACTTCATCTCCTCTGAAAATTCAAGGGTATGTAGAAAGTTCCAAAGTGCAGAGAGGAGTGAAAAGAAAATCCAGCAGGTCGAGCCTCTAATCACAAAGCTGGAGCTGGTGCAAGAAGATTATGTCAGGTGGAGGGCTTGATGATCCGCCTCCACAAAGCTTTCAACAGACGAGGGAATTTTTTCAACCCAGAATGAATCCTCAGCATCCCATGAAGAATCCGCAGCCAGAACAGGAGCTACATGATTCCCGGCACGAGAAACATGGAAGAAACGCGTTGCATGTAAAGAGAGAGCCAAATCGATTCTAGTGAGTTCATTTTCTTAATCACGGTCAGTGAATCTCCCTCAAAGATGACCGCTGAAAAACCCAAACTGATTGCCAAAAGAATCGCATGAATTAAGATCGTAGCCTCTGCCGCAAACGCCGATTGGATATGGTAAGCTCTTATGCGACACACACCTAGCACTTGTCCTTCCGTATCTCGAATTACAATCCATGACCAAGAATTTTTTGTTCGTGAACTAAATTTGGCATCAAAATTGGCTTTTACAAAATGGAGTCTGGGGTGGAGACCAAGCTTGTGGGCGTGCTGGAGGCGATACCTGAAGTCGAATCGATAAAATCTTCAGCTCATTACAATAGGACCTAATATATGCTACAAATTCCTCTTTCCTTTTATTAATGTTCTCATGAATATACTTGTTTCGAGAAAACCATAGTGCCTACATTGTAATTAGAATTTTTGTATATCTGTCGCGTACATTATTAGCAAAGACCCAGGACAACCATTTCTTAAAAGATAATTGTGATACTGTATTAGGCCAGGAGTAACTTAAACTGAGCCAAACTGCTTGTGCCTTCTGACAATCTCTTATGACCAGATCTGAGTGAATTTCCATACCTGTAGCTTAACCTTAGAAGGGAAATCTTACGACCAGATCTTTCGATAAAGGAGCATTTTTGGTTGTGATTCATTACACGGACTTAAAAAGATTCTATATCCGCTGTACACAGAATAAACTCCCGACGGTTCCTCGTTCCAAACACGACAATCCTCCTGGTAGAATCTAGACAAGGAGATGGTTAGGATTTTATCAGCTTTATCCTCAGAAAAAATTCCCCTCACCAAATTCGCATTCCACCGACCTGCATAGGGGAGGATTAAATCAACAACCATCACAACATTATCACTAGGTTCAAAGGATATCCGTTGGTTTGGGGAAATGTGCAACCAAAAATCATTCCAGATGTTTATAGAGGTCCCAACCTCTACTTTCCGCCGCAAGCCCCTTTCAAGCAGCCCTCGTGCACACCATACGCTCTTCCAGATGTATGATGGCTGTGATCTGAGCTGAGAAGTAAGGAAAGTCGAACCTAGATTGTATTTTGCTCTGAAAACCCATCCCACCAGTGAAGTCGGGTGCATAAGCAGGCGCCATCATTGTTTGGCCAGCAAGGCAACATTAAACTTCATAAGATATCTAAAACCTAGGCCATCATCCTCCTTCAATTTACACAACTCGGCCTAAATACACCAGTGAATGCCCCTTTTATCTTGACCCTTTTGCCACCAATACTTAGCCATAATAGCCTATAGTGACTTACACAACAGTTTTGGCAGAAGAAAAACACTCATAGCATACACAAGGATAGCTTGAAGAACCGATTTAATAAAGACTTCTTTCCCGCCCTGCGACAAAGGACGAATACTCCAACTGTGCACCTTCGAAATCATTTTTCCCCAAGCTCGCTAAAAGCATGACGTTTGTTTCTGCCAACTAGTGGAGGAAGGCATAAATACTTCTCCAAACTCGATGTGTTATCCACCCCAATTATTTGTTTTACCATATTTTGGTCGTGATCAAAGACACTTGTAAAAAAAATAATCTTAATTTGTCAAAATTGATTAACTTCCCAGAACTCTCGGTATAAACATGGAGGAGATCTTTTACATGCGCCACCCCTGTATAGGATGTTTTCCCAAAGATAAGACAATCATCGGCAAATAGAAGATGCATTACCGCAGGTGCATATCTATTTAACCGAAAGCTACTAAGATTTCCATTATGGAGAGCTTACCGAATTAGAGTAGATACGCCTTCATTACAGAAGAGAAATAAATAAGGGCTCAAAGGATCCCCTTGTCGCTGCCCCCTAGAAGGAGAAAATGGTTCACCAGCAACCCTATTGATAACCACAAAGTAAGACACTGATGCGAGACAACGTTTAATTAAAGACAACCACTCATTCGCAAACCCCATTTTCCTCATAACAGCCAGCACAAATCCCCATTCTACTCGATCATATGCTTTACTCATATCGAGCTTGAGAGCAAAAAAACCTTCTCGACCAATCCGATTCTTTTGGAACGAATGTAGCACCTCATAAGCTATCATTACATTATCTGTTATCGATCGACCTGGAATGAATGCACTCAGACTTTCATCAATACAACTATCAAGGTACCTCTGTAAGCGATTCGCTAACATCTTCGAAGTAATTTTAAAGATCACATTGCAGAGACATATTGGGCGATAATGAGTTATATTAGAAGAGGCACTTACCTTTAGAATAAGCACAATGTGAGTCCTATTGACTGAATTCATATCATACGCTCCAGACAACAAACCAATACAAAAATCTGCAACCTCATCCCCTAACATGTGCTAGAACCACTAATAAAAGACTGCCCCTAAACCATCAACGTCTGTAGCTTTAAGTGGACCCATGGATTACAACGCGTTATATACCTTCTTTTTATCAAAAGAGGATAACAAAGATGCATTGACGTCATCAGGTATACATGGTGTAATTCCTTCCAAAATATGATCAAAAGTAACATGATGTTGTGAGGGAAAAATATCCATAAAATAGTCTCTTGCAATTGAATGAATTTCCAAATCCGAATCCACACGAGTACCATGGCTCGAATGCATAAATGAAATTCTGTTTTGTCTCTTTCGTTGGGACGCAAAGCGATGGAAAAAAGTAGAATTCTAGTCGCCGTGTCTCAGCCAGTTCGCACTTTGTTCCCAATATAACTCGGATTTATCTAGTTCTAAATTCAATGCAAGTTTAGTCTCCAATATCTCTTCCAACGTATCATTCGTGGGTGTAAGATCAGCCAAAGCTTCAAGGCGTTTTTTTAGAGTTGTTGTTGTCACCTTTTGCGAGCATCGAAGCTTGCGGAACCAACAATCCAACCCCTTACTTATGACATGTAAACGATCAGTAACCAAGCCCGTCGAACCTGTCCACAAACGATGAACTTCGTGTTCGCAACTATCTTCAACTAACCAGACTGCTTTAATTTTAAAATGTGAATGCCGCATTCCAATAGGATCTATACCCGTGTCCAGTAATAGAGGACAATGATCAGACAGAGAATCAACCAGATGTGTCAATGAAAATATAGGGAACAAACTCCACCATGGACTGTTTCCCACTCCTCTGTCCAACCGTTCGCGTATATTCGTGGCCGAAAATTTGCCTTTCTCCCATGTGTACTAGCGGCCCCTATAGCCTAAGTCAATCAGGCTACAATCATCCAATGCATTCTGAAAGGCATCAATCTGTCTCTAAGTACGGATTCACCCCCTCAACTTTCTCGGCGGTACATAGGATTTCATTAAAGTCCCCCATTACCACCCATGGGACATCAGGGCTATCATCAAGATGACAGAGTAAAGTCCAAGAATCGGTTCACAACTGCTCTTCTAGTGCCCTATAAAAACATGTAAACCGCCAACAATTATCATCCGAGTCCCTCGATATCATAGCATCTATATGTCGATCAAAGAAAGAGCGCAAAGTAACATCACAATCCACTTTCCAGGCAAGACAAAGCCCACCGCTCCAACCACGAGAACTAACTTCAACACCATGCAGAAAACCCCATCTACGACGAACATTAATCATTTTCGATGTCTGTAATTTGGTCTCAATTAGAAAAATAACAGACAGATTTACGTCTCGCAAAGTAGCTTGGAGACGTTTCTTGCCCGAGACTTACCCAAGCCTCGGACGTTCCAGCTAAGGAGCTTCATTGGTCCCAACTGGCCTGTTTATCCAGGCCTGCCGATCGAGAAAATGTTGGCTCATTGGAATCCTTCTTGCCAGAAACCGCCGAGAGTGGACGTTGGCGTTTAAGCCCATCTGAAGTTGTGATTGGTGTTCCATCTTCTCCCATATCCATATTAGTATCAAATTGGGGAAACATAAGCCCAAATGACAGTCCAATACCATAACCAAACCCTTGGGCTAGATTTAAAACATATTTTCCTTTTGAAGTCGTATCATTCAATCACGAGATTTGAGTAGATTGTGCCCCCGTATTAGTAGCTGATGGAAACTGATTTTCAATTCCTGAATTTACGCCAATTTGACTCCACCAACTAGACGTCCGACCACCATTCTCTTCACGTAACCAGGGGCTTGACTGTACATTACGCCGGTATATCGGAGCTTTCAAAGAAGCATCCCATTGAAAAATCACCTCCTTTTGGTCCTGAAGCACTCGAAGAGGGCAGAATCCCTTACCATGACCCAACCTTCCACACCTATAACAAAATAATTTTAATTTTTCATACTGGAAGGTAACAAAACCACACTGTCCATTCGACAGGAGCAATTTTTTTTGTCTCTTCAAAGGATGTTGAATATTCAAACAGACTCTGATACGCATAGTCTCCCGGGTACCCAACGATAAAGCCTTAGAGTCGTACTCTAAAAATGTCCCAATAAAATTCCCCATCTGTTTCTACCGTCTCTTTCACAAAACCTAGAGGAAGATCATGAATTAACACCCAGAAATTTACTGTCTTGAGTGGCACACCCATCGGATCATCACCATTCGTAAGTTTGTGCAAAACGAGCATATATGAATTAAAATATCAAGGTCCATCTTGTTCAACCTGTTCCACATCCACTACATGATAAAGGCGAAACAGATATCGCCCAAATTCCATATCCGATATCGCAATACCACCAATCGGATGCCAACATTTGCTAGCGTATTACGTATCGACTAAAAATTCACCATACTTGTAGTCAAGAAAGATCCCACAAAATAATTGACAAAAGAGATCTGATTCTCTGTCGGAACTGGACCATCCTCAACCACAATCACTTCATCCTCGTCCAGAGAGAGATAAGCCAAACCATCCGCTACAGTCGCCATAAAGAAAAACTTGGAGAAAAGAGAGAGACTGGAAAAAATCAGAGCAAAAGCAGAGAAAAACTAGCAAAAACCAGAGAGAAAAACTGGCAAAAATCAGATATAGTTGTACAGTGCTAAAGATGTGAATTTTCTATCTTTAAAATAAAATTTGTATCGAAGAATAAATTTTAAAAATAAATTTTTAAATAATCTCAGTTATCGTGTCGTTAGTTATAATTAATTGTTGTTAAAGGAATGATGTGATATACTAAAATAATTAAACATTAATTAACTAGAATGGTGATAAAAATAACCCTAACAAATTAAACTAATGCAAAAGAAAACAAAAATCTTGAAGTTAATTAGTTTTATTTTGAAGGCTTAATATTAAAATAAGTGCCCAAACTATTCCGTTTTTTTAAGTGCCTAAATTATTTTTTGCTCCTTTTAGATACCCAAACTATCTCGTTTTGCTCTTTTGGGTGCATAAACGTTTTTTTGCCCATTTTAAGTGCCAAACTATCATTTTCTTGTCAAAGTAGGTGCCCAAACTATCATTTTTTTATAAAATAGGTGCCTCAGTTTGACCTTAAAATGGGCAAAAAATGATAGTTTGGACATCTAAAAGGAAGAAAAAAGTTTATACACTTAAGAGAAATTAGGATAGTTTGGGCACCTAAAAAAGACAAAATATAATTTAGGCACTTAAAAAGGAAAAATATGATAATTTGACATTAAGCATATTTTGAAGGCGGGAAGTTTTTGAGCAAATCACGCGGAGCTAAGAAGCATATCACATGGAGTCCAAGTGTCCAACGCATGCATGCATGTAGAAATGCGTAAAAATTTGAAACTTAGGTTTTAAAATACCCAGACAGGGCAACACATCTCACGGCTAATTTGGTGCCACTTTAACGTGGGCTCCTTATATCCTTTCCTTTCTCTCTTCCTCACCTGCTACATGAGATCCCTTCCATTTTTGCGTATAAAAATAAGTGTTGGTAACCTTTTTCAATGCCTATTTCCACACCAAAACAATGTCTTGGCTACTCACCATTTGCTTTACACTCATTTTCTCCCTCTGCAATGCCTCTCCTACTCCAGCTAGTCCCCCGCATCATGATGGTAAATGCTCAAATTTACTGTTTTAAGTTCTCTTTTACACTTAATTAACTATTTTATGGTGTTTGTTTTCCAGGATTTTTAAACAATGGTAACTTTGAACAAGCACCCAAGAAAGAGAATCTAAAGAAGACAGTGATAGTGGGGAAATACTCACTTCCAGGATGGGAAATCGAGGGCCTGGTGGAGTTCGTGTCGGGTGGTCCTCAGCCTCGAGGGTTTTACTTTGCGATCCCTCGGGGATCCCACGCTGCTAGGCTTGGCAATGAGGCTTGCATCTCTGAGAATGTGAGAGTGAAGCCTGGGTACATTTACTCTCTCACATTTGGTGCCACAAGGACTTGCGCTCAAGACGAGGTGCTGCGGGTCTCGGTCCCCGGTCAGACCACCGATATCTCGATTCAGACCCTATACAGTGCTGATGGAGGGGACACCATTGCTTTGGCTTTCAAAGCAACAGCTAATGTGGTTAGGGTCACATTCCATAACACTGGGATTCAAGAAGATCCCACTTGTGGACCTCTCTTGGATGCCGTGGCAATCAAGCAAATGTCTCCCGCAAGATACACCAAAGGTAATTTAACTTGTTTCTCAAGGAAATGATTTTCAGACATGGATTGGACCTAGGTCCCTAATTTCACAACCTAACATAAAATCTCGTGTCCGTCTCTAATTTCAGGGAACCTTGTTAAAAATGGTGGATTTGAGACTGGTCCACTTACCTTCAACAACTTCTCAACAGGGGTCCTCTTGCCCCCCAAAAAGCTAGACAGAATCTCGCCACTCCCCGGCTGGATCATAGAATCCCTAAAACCCGTCAAATACATCGACAAGAAGCACTTCTCGGTCCCGTCAGGACTCTTCGCCATCGAACTGGTTGCCGGAAGAGAGAGTGCCATTGCACAAATCATCAGAACAGTTCCCAACAAATTCTACACTCTCACATTCACCATCGGAGATGCCAAGAACGGGTGCCATGGATCCATGATGGTCGAGGCATTTGCGGGCAAGCAAACTCTCAAGGTCCCGTACGTATCTAAAGGAAAAGGTGGATTCAAGACTGCAAGTTTCAGATTCCAAGCCATCTCTGCTAGGACCAGGATTACGTTTTACAGTGCATATTACCATACCAAGTTGGAAGATTATGGGCATATGTGTGGCCCTGTGTTGGATGATGTCATTGTTCGTCCTGTTTCTTAGGCCAAAGTAAATGATTTTGGCCTTCATTTTTCTCCAAAGGTTCGCAACGGGACAATTGGTGTTGTTGGAACTAAACCTTTAACTTATAATTACGTAAAGAACAAGGACTTTGAAATCATTTCCTGAATTTATTAACGAGTGATTTACTAGTTTTGTTTTGTAATAGTGTGAACTGAATAAAATGTTTAATTTAATGTCTTTTCCTTTCTCCGTTTGGAAATAATTGTTTATGATTTTATATATTTAATGTTATACTACTCTGGTATAATTATTTCTTATTTTTATAAAACAGTTATCAAATGATGAAACCTGTGTTATATGAATCATTATTTATTTGTGTAAATATAACTTTTAGTACATATCTCTTTTATAGTGCAATTAAATACCTAATTTATTAAAAATTCCTAAAACATAGTCAGCTTCTCTTGTATCCTTTGTGCTAAATTGTTGAGTTAACTACAATTTAACCAATGAAAATGTACACAAATCAACTTGCCTCAATAATTAATGGAACGGTTATTTTTTTTGGAGTTCACGAGTTCGAGCACTAACAGCGACAACAGTGTGATTGAGCATGCATGCATATAGGAGTGGGAAAACCATCTTATTTTCTCTAGCGCGTTTATAAGCACATGGTTCATCAACATTTTCTTCAAAATCGTACGTTTTGATCGCTTGATTAAATCTTTGATTGCATGAACAATATGCTTATTTAGTCCATAAATGCACCTTAACAACTTACAAACTGTATATTTTTGTCTGTTAGCCATGTATCTTGGTTGCATCATATAGATGTTCTCTTCAAGATAGCCATTTAGAATCGTTTTCTTGACATCCATTTGCCATATTTCATAATCAAGAGAAATCTTAATGGATAAAAGAATGTGACATCCGAACCTGACCCGATAGTTTCAATTGAACCACACGAGTCTATTGACTATTTATTTTGACTTTAACTATCGAACTACGTTGACTTTGGCTATTGACTCTAAATTTTTTATTTGTTCTACCTGATTTTAACCTAACATCCTTTATTTACATATTGTATTATTAATTTGGACTTTTAGAGAATTATTGCTATTAGAGAATTAATATTTGGTTCTTTATTTGTAGATGTGATCGGGTCTCTAAATGTATTGGATACTTAGTGTTATTGGGTTTCAGTTTGGGCCTTGGAAGATATCATTTGGGCTTTTGAGTTCCATTTTCTTGAGTGTTTGGAAGTTAAGTGACTTTGAGGCAATTATCCCCATTTTGGGTTGAACTCCCTTTAAACTCGAGTAAAAATTTTATGCCCCCTAACCATGCCTCCTTATATGCCCCTTACTAAAAATACCTAAAAATTAAATTATAAGCTCTAACCCCAATTTACATATCCTAAACCCTAAAAAATACATTATACCCCTAATTCCCTACACCCTAACCCTATACTCTAATCTTAAACCTCAAACCCTAAACCCGCTATTTTAAAATGGAGGCACCAATAGAGGCATAGTTAGGGGGGGCGATTTCCATCCCTTAAACTCCCATTGTCTCTTTGTGGGACAAAAGTTGTTCATAATACATCATTCTCTTAACTCCCTTTCTCATTTTCAAACACAAAACTATAGCTATTCTTCTCTAAAAATCCAATCTTTATTGTTCAAATCTTCATTCCGGAATTATAAATTCAAGAATCATAATCTCCAATTCAAGAGCTTCACGGGGTTTTTTGAGAGGTTTTGGTTTTAAAAAGGAAATCTAAAGATTTCAACTACTTTTTGAGTTGTAAATTCATTTTTTCTCCTTTACTAGTCATTTAGAAGTGTAATGATTCATTCTTAAACTTGTTTATTAGTTAAAGAGGTGGTAGAAGCATTCAACACCAAGAACAATGAGAATGTTGAAAAAGGTGACTAAGGGAGGAATTTCAGGTATTTTACTAAAGGTACTAACTACATTTCTAACTTTGAAGTGTTTCTTGCCTCTCATAAGAATGATTGCTTTGCATGATAGCATGATGCATATTGGGTGTTTTTAGTTGTTAACTCTTGGATGATCTGACTTGGACGTGGACATGTATTTGGTCATTTCCACGTACCTGAAGTGATATGGAGGATGGAGCAACTAAGACATCTATATCTCCCTACTAATGTGACATCTATATTTTATTGAATATTAGTTTCATTAGCTAATTCTTTGTTGATTTTAAATGTCATAAAAATCATCACTTATTCAATAACTTAAACTTTATTTTACTTGTCAACAATTTCTAAACCAAGTGGTTAAAGCTCTCAGTTGACATCCTCCCTTCTCCTAGGTTGTGGGTTCAAGACCTGTAGCTGGAGCACGCTGAATATAATGCTAATAATATATATTACATCTCTCATCAATCTTTTCATACACAACACTTCTCTTTCACGTCTAATGTGTCAGACAAGATATTAAAGCATACTGTCCACAACTTGTTTTGTCAAATTATCAATAATGATTGTAAATACAATTAATATTTCTTAGATTAATGAGTTAAAATTCGAATATAAAATCAAAAGGATAGTATTTTAATATTATTATAAAAAATATCATTAATAAATAAACGAGTTTGTTCATAAATATAAATAAACCGAACACACATTTATCCGTGTTCGTTCGTTTATTAAATGAACATAAAAAATTTGTCTATACTCGTTTATTTAACTTAATAAACAAACATTATACGAATAGTTCATTGAATGTTCTATTCATTTACACCCGTATAAAAATGAAAGGATAACAATTGTGGTAATTTTAAAGTTTAATTTTGAGAACAATGGAGCCAAAATCTTTTAATTTAAGAACTATACAGTTTAAACAAAATAAAAAAAGAAATTTAACTTTTAAAATTTTATTTTTAAAACTAAATAAAAAAGGTTATTAAATTACCAGTGGAGAAGAAATAGATCCAAGACATCTAAATCATCTCCTTTCAAGCTGTATAATTATTTGCAATTTAAGTTTATACGTGAAAATAAGAAGTGAGTAGATACATGAAAATTACTTTGGGATAGATACATTTTGTGGCTGATACTATAAATAAAATGGCGAACCGAGTTCGTTTAATAATTTCTCCTTATCTTGCATTGGGGTATGTAATGTTTCTATTTGCAACAACCAATTTGACATGGGTTGTACGAGAGACTGCTACAAAATTCAATTCCCTTAATCTCTTAGCGTAACTAGTTGATTGTAGAATAGTTGAAAACAATATTTTTTTTCTTCTTAAACTCCCTTTAAGAGATGTCAATTTGATGTTTAATTGCTAATCAAAATCAATATTTTGTAGCTAATAATATCATATGAATTTGATGTTTTGTAGCTAATCAAAATGTTGAAAGTATTGTAAGTACTGAGAATAGAGAGGAGATTAAGTTTGAATGATAAAGAGGAAGGTAGAAGATGATTCTTATTTCTTGTTTATAGTGTTTATATAGATAGCAAAATGGTAACCCTAATCCAGAGCCTTTACGCAGAAAACATTTTTGCTGTGCTCTCCAGGCTGTTGTAACAACCCAACATCCTTGGACGATCGCAGCTCACAATGGTAGCTCAGCAGATAACTACAGGTTGACAGCTCAACATGCATAATACATCGATTAGGGTTTTTCATTGTTTAACATTTCCCTCACTTCTTTTGTCTTCGAACTTCTTCTGAACTGAGAACATGGAGTTGGGCTCGAAATTCTTCAAACAGCTGCACTGGTATGGGCTTTGTAAACAAATTTTCCAGTTGGTGACGAGCATGTATGTAGTTGACTTGAATGGCACATGAGGAAACCTTTTCTCTGATGAAATGAAGATCGAGATCTACATGTTTTGTCTCGGCATAGTGTACGGGATTGGCTGCCATAGACACAGTGCTAGTATTGTCGCACCAGACTTTAGGGACATCCAGTAAGTGGATTTGCATATCACTGAGCACAAAAGAGATCCAGGTGAGATCAGCAACAACATCGGCTAGGCTGCGGTATTCTGCTTCGTCTGTTGATCGTGACACAACTCGTTGTTTTTTAGAGCTCCATGTTATCAGGTGACCACCCAGGCGTATACAGAAGCCCGATATCGAGCATCTATCATCAATGTCACTGCCCTAATCGGCATCTGTGAACACGTTGAGAAACAAGGAGTCTGTTGATTGAGGTGAGAACCAGAGTCTGTGATCAATTGTGCCTTTAAGGTATCGTAGAATTCTGAGAACTACATTCCAATGTGTGTCAGAGGGTGTTTGCATGAATTGAGAAGCTTTGTTTACGACAAAGGCTATGTCTGGACGTGTATGGCAGATATATTGTAAAGCTCCAATGACACTGCGATAGGTATAAGCATCAAGTAGAGGGTCACCATCATGTTTGCTGAGCTTTGGGTAGGAAACCATTGGTGTTGAAGCAGCCTTTGTATCAAGTAGGTTTGTCCTCTGCAAAAGATCACATATATATTGACGTTGGCTTAGAAAGAGACCACTGCCAAGCTGTTGAACATCAATGCCAAGAAACGAGTGAAGTTGCCCAAGATTTTTCAGAGAAAATTGAGCATGAAGATCCGTGATGACTCGTTGAACATGCCCAACAGATCTTCCTGTTAGAAGTATATCATCAACGTAAACCACTAGGTAGATTGTTGCTTCAGAAGTTGATTTGACAAAGAGGGATGTATCGGCTGAAGAGTTTTTGAACCCAATACTGTGTAGGTAAGCTTGCAGTCGAAGGAACCAGTTGCGAGGGGCCTGGCGTAGACCATAGATTGCTTTTTTGAGTTTGCATACAAGGTGTTTACCAGTATCACTATGTTGAGTAAAGCCAGCTGGCTGATGCATGTAAATATCCTCAGATAATGCACCATTGAGGAATGCATTGTTGACATCAACATGATGAACTTGCCAACAATGTACAACAACAATGGAAAGTAACACATTTACTGTAAAGAATCGAATAACAGGACTGAATGTGTCCATAAAGTCCTGACCTGGTACCTGTGTGAACCCCTTAGCAACTAGACGTGCATTGTAGCGATCGAGAGAGCCATCTGCATTATACTTTACACGAAACAACCACTTGCAGCCAATTGCCTTCTTCCCAGGAGGTAGTTCAACAAGAGTCCATGTATTGTTGTGGAGAAGGGCATTATATTCAGCCATTACAACTGCGGGGCATTGTGTGTCAGCCAATGCTTCCCTTATGGTTGTAGGGGTTGGAACATACTGCATGGTGTATATTTTAGGTTTAAAGATTCCTGCCTTACTCCTTGTAACCATGGGGTGTGTGTTTGAGGTGGAGTCTATGGGAATATCAGAGAGGGAGCTTCAGTTTCATCATTTGGAAGAGGGGAGGGTATTGGAGATGAAGGTGACTCGTGAGGTATATGGTCATGTGCTGACTCGGGGGAAGTACTGGCAGTAGGGGTAGATGAAGGTTTCATGTTATTAGATGGTGGAACATTGGGGGTTGGTTGATTGGAAGTGAAAGAAGAGGCAGGAGGAGACGGTGCTGGGGAAGTAGTGATGTCACTAATAATGGGCAAGGTTTGTGATTCATAACATAAAGTTGTAGCTTTGTGTTTGACTGAAGGGTTAGCCCAAGGAAACGTTGTCTCATTGAAGGTGACATTTCGTGAGACATAAATACGACCTTGGTCATCAAGGCACTGATAGCCTTGGTGTTTGGGGGAAAACCTAAAAAGAGACATGGTTTGGCTCGGAAGTCTAGTTTGTGCCTGTTGAAAGGCCTCGTATGTGGATAACATTCGCAGCCAAAGACCCGGAGATGGGAGTAGTCAGGAACCTTGCCATGCAATAGCTCAAAGGGCGATTTGTTACCAAGTCGTTTTGCTGGAAGTCGATTGATAAGGTAAACAACATGTAGGACTGCATATGACCAAAATTTGAGAGGCAGTGAAGCTTGAGCCATGAGCGTGAGAGCAGTTTCGACAATGTGCCAATGTTTTCTTTCAACTACACCGTTCTGTTGGGAAGAATGAGGGCTTGTAATCCAATGTTGAATACCACAGTGAGCCAATGTGTCATGGAGGAAATGAAATTCACCACCACCATCTGTTTGAATAGCTTGTATATGTGATTGATAATGTTGTTTAACCATTGCGTGAAATACATTGAAAGCACTAGATGCATCAGATTTGCTTTTGAGCAGAAAGAGCGAACAATTACGAGTGAACATGTCAACAAACGATATGTAATATCGATATCCATTAGATAAGATTGGTGAAGGGCCCCAAAGGTCTATTTCTATCAACTCAAAAGGACTTGTGTACACTGTATCAGACTCCTTGTATGGGAGAGTATGACTCTTTCCCATTTGACAAGCTCGACAAATAGAGTGTTCATCAAGTACAACTTTCTTATTTAAAACAATAGAGACAATGTCCTTGGCTGGATGGCCTAGACGTCGATGCCATAGTGAGAACTGTGTATCTGGTTTGACAGTAGCAATATAAGCTTTGATTGAAGGCTGAGAAAAGGCTGTGGTGAGACTGTATAATCCACGCATTTGAAACCCTTGAACCAATATCTGACTTGTCTTCTCATCCTTCACGCAACATGAATCAACATGAAATTCAATATAAACATCATTATAATGGGTGAATTTTGAGACTGATAATAGATTCTTGTTGATTTTAGGAACATGAAGAATGTGATTAACATAGAGGTCTCTGGTTGAAGTAGAAATACGAGAGCTGCCTACATGAGATATATGCAAGGAAGAACTATCACCTAGGTGTACTTGACCCTTACCAGAGTATGGGGAAGCAGTAGATAACATAAAGGTATCTCAGTGACGTGGTGAGTTGCACCGAAATCTAGGAACCATGTCATGCCCGAAAGATCAAATGTGGTAGCAGTGAGAGAGTTGACTTGGGGCTCATCAGAAGAGGGTTGATCGACAGGTGGTGCAGCGCTCACACATGGATCATAGGAGATTTCCACAGGGTCAACATTGAAAGAGCAGGCATTGGCTTAAGTAGGCACAGAGGGAGGGACCGGCCTAGAAGAGACACCCTTAAAACTTTGGTCAAACATATGCCAACACCTATCAACAAGCTATCCGAGCTTTCCACACAATTGGCACTGAGGTCTCGAGCGTCCTTTAAACCGACCACCAGAATATTGTGGAGGACCACGACGCTGATAGGAGAATTATTGCTATTAGAGAATTGACATTTTGTTCTTTTATTATGGATGTGACCGAGTCTCTAAATGTATTGGATACTTAGTGTTATTGGGTTTCAATTTGGGCCTTGGAAAATATCATTTGGGCTTTTGAGTTCCACTTTCTTGAGTGTTTGGAAGTTAAGTGACTTTGAGGCAATTATCCCTATTTTGGGTTGAACTCTCTTTAAACTCCCCATTGTCTCTTTGTGGGACAAAAATTATTAATATTACATCATTCTCTTTAACTCCCTTTCTCATCTTCAAACACAAAAGTATATTTATTCTTCTCTAAAAATCCAAATTTTATTGTTCAAATCTTCATTCCGGAATTATGAATTCAAGAATCATAATCTCCAATTCAAGAGCTTTACGGGGTTTTATTAGAGGTTTTGGTTTCAAAAAGGAAATTTAAAGATTTCAACTATTTTCGGGTTGTAAATTCATTTATTCTCCTTTACTAGTCATTTAGAAGTGTAATGATTCATTCTTAGACTTGTTTGATTAGTTAAAGATGTGGTAGAAGCATTCAACACCAAGAACAATGAGAATATTTGAACAAGGTAACCAAGGGAGGAATTTCAGGTATTTACTAACTACATTTCTAACTTTGAAGTGCTTCTTGCCTCTCATAAGAATGATTACTTTGCATGATAGCATGATGCATATTGAGTGTTTTTGGTTGTTAACTCTTGGATGATCTAAAGTGTGAAATTGGTTATAATAGTTTCATAAACACCTTAGTGGTTCATCCATCTTTTTATACGTAACACTTCTCTTTCACGTCTAATGTGTCAGACAAGATGTTAAAGCATACTGTCCATAACTTGTTTTGTCAAATTATCAATAATTATTGTAAATATAATAAATATTTCTTAGATTAATGAGTTGAATTTCAAATATAAAATCAAAAGGATAGTATTTTAATATTATTATAAAAAATGTCATTAATAAATAAATGAGCTTGTTCATAAATATAAACAAACCGAACACTCATTTATCTGTGTTCGTTCGTTTATTAAATGAATATAATTTTTTTTGTCCATACTTGTTTATTTAACTTAATAAACGAACATTATACGAATAGTTCATTGCATGTTCTATTCATTTACACTCGTATAAAAATGAAATGATAACAATTGTGGTAATTTTAAAGTTTAATTTTGAGAACAATGGAGCCAAAATTTTTTAATTTAAGAACCATACAGTTTAAACAAATTAAAAAAAGAAATTTAACTTTTAAAATTTTATTTTTAAAACTAAATAAAAAAGGTTATTAAATTATCAGTGGAGAAGAAATAGATCCAAGACATTTAAATCATCTCCTTTCAAGCTGTGTAATTATTTGCAATTTAAGTTTATACGTGCAAATAACAAATAAGAAGCGAGTATATACATGAAAATTACTTTGGGATGGATGAATTTTATGGCTGAGACTATAAATAAAATGGCGAGCCGAGTTCGTTTAATAGTTTCTCCTTATCCTGCATTGGGGTCTGTAATGTTTCTATTTGCAACAACCAATTTGACATAGATTGTACGAGAGACTGCTACAAAATTCAATTCCCTTAATCTCTTAGCGTAACTGGTTGATTGTAGATTAGTATAAAACAATATTGTTTTCCCCCCCTCAAATTCCCTTTAAGAGATTTCAATTTAATGTTTTATTGCTAATCAAAATCAATATTCTGTAGCTAATAATATCATATGAATTTGATGTTTTGTAGCTAATCAAAATTTAATTACCATTTTGTAATAAAAATAAAGTTTAATGATTGTTTTATAACTTTTGAAAGTTAAGAAACTAAAATAAAAAAATTTATTATAGTTTAATGATCATTTGTGAACTTTACCCAATTATCGATTATTTTTAAGTAAATAACTTAGGGTTAAATTTGAATAATTTAATAAATTATACAAAATATACAATAGTGCATGAAAATTTATATAATAAAGGATCAATATTAAATTTTATTAACCAACAACAAGTTGGTACTTGGTCTAATAGCATGGGGCGTTAGACTTCTTAAGCAATATTAGGAGGAGATAAAAGTCGACTAGGATGATAGTCGACATAATTAGCCTCTACAAACATCGACCTGTTAATCAATTAGTCAAATACTAGTGGTTATACCAAAAAAATTTATTATAATTAGGGTAAACGATATGAATGGCCCCTTTTATTTTTTGGGCCTTTTGATTTTGGTCATTGATTTCAAATTAGTTAGGTTTTGGTCACTTACGTTGTCAATTTATAATATTTGCCGTTAATTTTCGTAAGTACGACGACGTGACAAGTTTTTCAAAAGAGTTTATTTTTAATCTGACCCATAAAATTTAGATGAAATATCAATTTGACCCTAAACTTTAGCTAAATCCTTTTGATGCCGGTAATCGCTCAATCCCATGTTCTTATTCATTCAAAATTTGGAGAACTATAAAAAGAGGAACTAAGTTTGAGACGTTTAGAGAAAAACCAAAATCTACTTAAGCCAAGTCACTTGTCATTTAAATGAGTTGATGTTGGTATGCATATAGTTACTACTGTAAAGCTAAAGATAAAATTAATTTAAAGGGGTTAAAAAAGTTAGACCTATTTATTCACTCATGTCAAAAAAAATATACTAGGATTAGTGTTTGTTTCACGTTACCCAAAATATCATTTTTCTATTTTAGAATATATCAAATTGATAGAATGTGTAAATAATAAATGTTAGACTTATTAAAAATTTTAAATTAAAATTAAATCGATTAAATGTTTAAATATGAAGAACTAAATATGATATTATATATATATATTTTAACTGTCACGTCAAAATCAACATTTTATAACAAAATTAAAATGTAATGATTATTGTGTAACTTTTTAAAGTTGGGCGATCAAAATGAATATTTTATTATAATTTAATGATCATTTATAAACTTTATTCTAGATTAGGGTTTTAATAGAGAAAGAAGGAAGTTGTGGGTAGGTTTTTAGGATTTATGTAAAACACATTACGCGTGGAGCCAAAAAAATTGAAGAAAAAGACTGAGTCTGAGTCCCTCTAAAACCCAAAGTGCTGGTGTTTAATGGCGCTTCTTCCGCGATATCTTTATCCTCATCTTCACCTTCCTCTTCGTACCATGGCTTCTCGCTCTCGTTTCTTTCTTCATTCTCCTTCTTTTCATTCCCTCGTTTCGCTTCCTCGTCATTCCATCTTCTTCCACCCCAGGTTTTTTTTTTTAATTTATTTTACTCTCTCGTTTCACCCATTTTCTTTCCTTTACTTCGTGGGAAAGAAAGCAAAGTTGGGTTTTTGAATGTAGAAAACCGAGTGGGCATTTTGAATTTTATTCAGTTATTACTTTAAATACTTAAATTTGCAGCAAGAGTTGTGTCTTATGGGTTCCGTTTGGATGGAAAAAGCTTTTGTTTTTCTTTCTTATTTCTGATAACGGGAAGGGATTTAATTTTCAATTATTTGTGAATGGTTAATGCTGGTTCTGTTTTAATTTTTATGTTTGATTTTGCAGGACAAACTTTGCATTGAAGAGCATTTGCAGGCTTCCGGTTCAAAATGTACTTAATCCAAGAGCATTTATGTCTTCTAACATTACCACCGAAGCTTTTAGTGGAAGCAAAAGCTCGAAAGCTTATAACTCCGAGCAAATTCAGGTAATTTTGGGGAAAAAGCACACTTTTTTATATTCTTTAATTTAGTTTTAGTGCTGTCTTTACGTTGTTGCAGTTTTTTTTGTGTGCTAAGGAATGTCTTGCAATATCATTAGGTTTTGGAAGGATTGGACCCTGTTAGAAAAAGACCCGGAATGTATATTGGAAGTACAGGTCCTCGTGGTTTGCACCATTTGGTAATTTATTTCTCCTTTCCTTTTTTTCCCAATAATTTTGATGGTAAAATTTCTTTGACACCTTTGATTTTACTTCTTCCTATTAGGTATACGAGATATTGGATAATGCTGTTGATGAGGCTCAAGCAGGTTTTGCTACACAAATAGATGTTATTTTGCATTCAGATGGTTCTGTGAGCATAAGTGATAACGGCCGAGGAGTATGCGACTTCTGCTATCTTACTGCTAGAAATGATATTATTTAGTATTGTATTTGTTGTCAAATATGTCTTAAAATTTTCTTTACTGTGAATTTAACTTTGGTGTCCAGTTTATTTTATCAAATACCTTGTTTTCTCCATGGGTGCAGCATAATCCTTTTTGTAGTCAATATGTGTTGATCCATGATCAGTTCATTATCTTGAGATGTGAATTACACAAACAGTCAATAAGAATTTTCTTGTCATAATTTTTGTATATATGACCTAAACTTACTCATTGGTCATAATGTGTTTAATTCATTCCATTTCAATTGTTTTATTTCGTAACATTATGGATAAAAGCTATATGTTATTTCTGCCTGCCATTAATGTGTTTTCCTATTGCTTTTAACTTGATAACACTTATGAACTGCAGATTCCAACTGATTTGCATCCTACCACAAAGAAATCCGCCTTGGAGACAGTGTTGACGGTAAAAAAAAGAAGAAGCATAAACAATCCTGTAGTCCTTTTCTGTTTTCATATTGACCTTTCTGCGAATCTTCTTCAAGAAAGTCACATATATAAATACTCTCCTTCTTCCTGTAATTTTTTATGTGAAGTTTGTTCTCATGGCTAGGTCTTGCAATTTGCATATTTGATTTGCATGAATGTTAAGACCATTCTTTGGTATTTTTCTTAGTGTTTGGAGGAGGATGTGCATTTTTTCTTTCTTACAGTTCTCCATTTTTTTCTCATCGTATAACCTTTTAATCAATTTGCGTGGTTTTAGACTGTCAACATAGTATTTCTTTTTCCTAGATTGTCATAAAAGTACATGGTATATTTGCTGAATGTATTGTGATAAATCAGAAAAACACCATCTGGAATGTCTTCAAAATACTGAATTGAATTCTCTGCTTTTAGAAAATTTTCATGAATTGTATAACTATAATATTTTAATCTTGACGGTTACTTTGTAAATAGAAATGTGAGTTGATTTCTACCAAAACTTCTTTGTTTAATATTCTTTTTCCCTAAATTGTCACAAAAGTACATGGTATATTTGCTGAAGGAATTGTGAGAAATGCAGCTTCCGGAAAGTTCTCAAAATATTCATTGAAATTCTCTAATTTTAGAAAATTTGAGTGAAATAACAGAAATAATATGATATTGATGGTTACTTTGACTGATGGATATCTGAATTACATATTCTTCTTAATCTGCAGGTCTTACATGCTGGTGGTAAGTTTGGTGGTTTAAGTAGTGGCTATAGTGTCTCTGGTGGATTGCATGGTGTGGGTTTATCTGTTGTGAACGCCTTATCTGAGGTATAAATCATGGTTTAAATTTTATAATTTCCTCATTTCTGGTTTTATGTAGTTTTTTTTATTGTTATGTCTGTTGTCAAAAGTAGGATAGGCCTAAGCACTCATCTATATTCTCAGATGATTTGGGTTTTAGAAAATGCCTCAAAACCCCAAAAATGATGAACAGTTGAACACAATAGAAGTTTTTACGTGTGGTGGTGGTGGTATGAAGGTCCAATTTTGTTGACAATTATGGAACTGGCGCTCATAATCCAAGAAAAAATTGGAAAAGATTGGAGGACGCTTCTCCTTTATGTACTCATTGTCATGTCATCACCTTGATTTGTTATTTTCTGCTATTTTGAAGAAATCAGACTGCTAACAGGGTTTCCAACATGGATCTTTTCTTTCTTTGATTCTTTTACATCATTCAAGTCTTATTACACTTGCAGATTGAGTTATACTTCTCTAATGTGGCTTATGGTTGAATATGTACTCTGATCAGCTTGTGATAAAATGTAGTTTACACTTCATTTGCATTTATATTTTATGCATAAATCTTAATTTAGAAAATCAGTGTTTGTATTCAAGGATGTATATGATATTTTGCTCTGGTGACAGTGATTTCTTTCTAAATGTAAATGAAGGTTTTGCCGGAGCTGAGGATCTCTTATTTTAAGTTGACCATATCTTTCTTTGCAGGCATTAGAAGTCACTGTGTGGAGAGACGGAATGGAATACCAGCAAAAATATTCACGTGGGAAGCCTGTAACGACACTAACTTGTCATGTGCTTTCAACTGAATCAAAGGATCGTCAAGGGACATGCATTCAGTTTTGGCCTGACAATAAAAGTATGCCTGGTTTTTTGAGCTCCTATTTATTTGTAATAATCAGATTTTTATGATTTAATGTATATTTTTGGTTCAACTTAACGCACAGTATTTACCTCTGCAATTGAGTTTGACTACAACACACTTGCTGGACGAATTAGAGAACTTGCTTTCTTGAACCCTAAGGTAAATTCTTCACATTTAGTTAGGTCACTATGTTATGATCAATCCTCATAACACTTCCCTTTAATTTTTTTTACCTTGTGTTATAATGGCTGAAAACAAAATGGATATCATTGTAGGAATTTTCTTGTCAATCTACTTTTAATGTAGTATAAATCTGAGATTGTACCTTCTGCTGTTATAGCCTTGCCTTTTCTAATTGACTTTTGCAGCTTACTATCACGCTTAAAAAGGAAGATATTGATCCAGAAAAGAGCATTTATAATGAATATTTCTTTGCTGGTGGGCTGTTCGAATATGTGAAATGGCTCAATGCTGACAAGGTTTGTTCTTGTCTCTCATCCCTTTTGCATCGATTCTCCCTTCTCTGTTTATTTATTGTTTCTTGCTCCTCTCCTTCCTTTCTTTTCCTTTTGTTTACATTTATGCTAATTTCTCACTTCCTCATCCTGTTATATTTATAATTTTATGAAGTGATTCATGCTTGAGATAAAAAGAGGAATAGAAAGGAAACATGTAACTAGAACTTTTTCTACTTGTAGATGGTTTTCATCCCTCACCCCTAAAGGATATAGTTATTAGTTATTGAACCCGATTAATGGGTTATGAGTTGACGGTGATGGTTCACTTAATTGATTTATGGTATGATTGGAAATATATTGAGAAAATTTTACACTTAGGGATAAAGGATTAAAAAGACAATTTCTATCATTTAGTTTAATTTGTGTGAATCATGATGGAAAATCATCTTAGGGACAGGGTTCATTTTCTTCGTCGGTTTCAAAGTTTATAATGAATAATTTGTTTCAAGATGTTTGCTCATGTTAAAACTGAAATGAAAGGCCATTGTGCTATATTTTTATATATTTCAGTTTTGGTGGAACTAAATTGTTCTAAAAGTTGTATGTGCGGTTGATAGGCTTTCAATTGAGCCTACATGTGATGTGTGTGGCTTCATTCTGTTAATATTATCATTATTTGTTCTAAAACACCAAAATGATGGTAAAAGTAAGTATTACAGCTATTATAGGTTTTGAAATTTGCTAATAGGCAAGTCCAGAATGATCAGGTTACTTGGGAATTTATACGTCCATGCAATAATAAATCTAACTTTTCATGATCATGTTTTCTTATGTAATTATTATCACTGAAACTTATATTTTATTGAGTCTGGACTCTGGTGAGCAGTGCATATGTTATACATGGATTTCCAGTCTTTCGCCCTTAGAGGCTCCAATATCTGTCAATAAAATCATGAGTGAGATGTGTATATGATGGAAACTTTGTATTGCCGGGCCTCCTTTTTTGTCCCAGGAAGGGTATCCAAGTAATGGCTTGAAAACTAACCCTTTTGGGATTAGTAATTTATTATCTGTTGCAAAAATTACTGTTGAAATAAAAGTAGATTAATGCAAAATCTAGATTTGCAGTTTCGCCTGTGACATCTGCAGAAAGTTGTATTATTTCAAGTGTATTCTGTTTTTACAATCTAAAATGCTTGGATCTATATCTGAAATTTGCATTCTGATGATATGTTGTATTGGTAACTGCTGGTTCTTTGATTCAGATACCACTTCATGATGTGCTAGGTTTTAGCAGACAAATAGATGGAACCACAATCGATGTTGCTCTTCAGTGGTAAACCACTAACCCTTTATGGTATTCACATGCATTTGAATTGTCCTTTTTATGATAAAGAAATATTATCTGTGCTGCCATACATTTTAAACATTATGCATTCCGTTTATTTACCTCTGAAGAATTAGTAACACCTGTCATTTCTAAATCATACCTTTCATGTATTTACTGTGGAGTTTATTTGATGGAATCTAGAATTGTTACATTTAATGGTGTTGGGTTATAATTCTATATAACCTTTACCTGTCAGTTTCAGGATGAGTTTGGTGTCTATAATTTTCTATTATGTACCACTGTTTATTTATTATTGGTTTAATTATCTGTGTGATTTGATTGGTTTGTTCATCTCTACTAGGTGTTCTGATGCATATTCAGATACAATGTTGGGTTATGCCAATAGCATACGAACCATTGATGGTGGCACACATATAGAAGGGGTTAAGGTTTCATTGACTAGAACCCTCAATAACCTTGGAAAAAAATCCAAGATCATCAAGGTATTTCTATTCATACTTCCAATTTTAGAATTTTTCTGTGTTCTTGCTCCCCTTTTTTTCAAAATTTTTTATTTTATTTTTCTATAGACAGCAGTTTTCTTCTTTGGACGACTTACTCGCATTAGTTATCCCATATTCCAAGGAGAAGATTTACAAGGACTACAATTATTTTTAAATATTGAGCTGGCTCATTCAAAATATTCTCTGAAAAGCTTTCATCATAAAATTTTTATCTGCACCTTTTTCATGCAGAATCACCATTGTCCTGCTCCTTGTCATAAGGTTATTAAAGTTGCAAACCTCTATTAATGTGCTTTTAAGGTCTAAGCAAAAAGTAGTTAAACCACTCTTTTCTGTCTAATTTGTAGCTAAAGCACTGTAAATACTTTAAATGTGTTTGAAGTACTGTGATCTATGCTATCATGATCATCTTCTGTATCTCTCAGGAGAAGGATATTAGCTTAAGTGGTGAACATGTAAGGGAGGGTCTGACATGCATAATTTCTGTGAAAGTTCCAAATCCAGAATTTGAAGGACAAACTAAGGTATTATTTGCATATCATGCTTGTCATACCTTTATTCTTGCATAGTGAACCTCTTGATATCTTGAATTCGGTTCATGTCCTTCATTGCTGTTACGATGACTTGACGAGTTTTATTTATCTTTAAAAGACAAGATTGGGAAATCCTGAGGTGCGAAAAGTCGTTGATCAGTCTGTTCAAGAGTTTCTTACTGAATATTTGGAGTTGCATCCTGATGTACTTGATTCAATCCTTTCCAAGTCATTAAATGCTTTCAAGGTACCTTTTAGCTCTGTTATAAACTTTCTTTTGACCCTGTTATTGATTCACTAGTTACCTTGTCTAAGGGTTCTATGTGTAGTGGAACTAACCACATAACAATGATGTTCGCATGGCTGTTTTGCAATCAGGCAGCTCTTGCAGCAAAGAGGGCAAGGGAATTAGTCCGGCAAAAGAGTGTGTTAAAATCATCATCTCTTCCCGGAAAACTGGCTGATTGTTCATCCACAAATCCAGAAGATTCTGGTAAATGTTGCTTTAATTTAAAATATTATCCAACTTATGGTAGGCGAGCATTTGGATCATATTGAAGTTTTTTAATTGAAAATTTCTCATATTAATTGTGTTTTGGTTGTAGTTACACAGAACCTAGTAACAAGATTCCAAAATTGTCTTACTATGTTCTCTGTATGCTACTACTTATATCTAATGCCAATTGTTTAAAGGTCAATTTTTTGTGTTTCACCTGGTTTCAATTCTCAGTGTTTTGTTTTAATGACCCCCCCCCCTGCAATTCCTTAATCAAGTAAAAGAAATACCTGCTATCATAGTTTAAGTATTCAGGGTAAAATGTTCTTCAATTTCTCTTTACTGAAGGTTTTTCTGTCTTTATTATCTTCTCGCTCTCATCATCTTTACATGAGGTATAGTTTGTTGTATGTATACTTTTTATGATCCTTTTCCCTTCTGAATGGTTTTTGCACCATTTTATATTTTTATTATGAATATTGAGCAAATGTAGAAGTTTCTGAATACTTATGCTGATGTTAGATTAGGGTATAAATTTTGTTGCTTGGACATTGGGAGGGGTCTTGATGTGCAATTGCAAAAATAATAAGTAAAACTGAATTATTATTATAAAAGGTTTTTGGTTTGGTTAGGATAATTTAGGTTTTCCATATTAAGAACCGAGATATTCAGTTATCTTTTGGCTTTTTAGCATTATAGTTATAATATTTTCAAGAAAATTGAGTAGAGATTTTAACTCCTGTATTTTTTTTTGGGTATAATCACCGGTATCTGACCCATTGGCCGACTAATCCGAATCGGGTACTGCAAAGGCCTATTATGGGGGTGACCTCCCAACCCAGCTTGCTCCATTCACAAAAGTACAACACTAGGATTTGAACCTTGGACCTTGTTTAAGGGGTCTAGTGCAACATCCTGCTAGACCAATTGGTAGTTGGTAGATTTTAACTCCTCTTTACATGAATGGCCAGATTAACCATTTTATTTTCTTTAAATTTTATGCAACTGTTATTGTACACCTTTATTGCAACTAAGCTATTTTCCTTTCCATCAGTCTCCAGATTTACTTTCTTGTTTCTTTGTCTAAGTTTGTATACCCTTTTAAGTTTCAAACTCTCTTCTCTGTCCCATAAGTCACGTCCTTTCCTTTAATCAATAGTATTATGGGTTTCTTTAAATTTTATACAACCTTAAATGTTCACCTTTATTGCAACTAAGCTATTTTCCTTTCCATCTCTCTCCAGATTTACTTTCTTGTTTCTTTGTCTAAGTTTATATACCCTTTAAGTTTCAAACTATCTTCTCTGTCCCATAAGTCACGTCCTTTCCTCTAATCAATATTCTTATGGGTTTCTACTGATGGTAGATAGCAAAACCTCTTTTCTATCCTTTCATCTTATTTTAATAACCATTAAATTTGACTTTCAAGATCTACTCTCAGATCTAAGGTTAGAGCTGCAGTCCTTGTGTGTGTTTCTTTAATGCTTTCTTATTTATCTGTGCTTATGATGATGAAGATGTTTTTTTCTATTTCCTGAGGGGCTAATTGCTATATAGGTAAATAGGATGATTTTTTACTGATTGAAAGCCGGTATCCCAGATTTAAAATTTAGTTGGCAGAGAATGGACATATGTTAGTTGAGGGATTAAGTTATCTGTGACCTTTTTTTTT
Source organism: Hibiscus trionum (assembly GCA_030270665.1). Lineage (NCBI taxonomy): Eukaryota > Viridiplantae > Streptophyta > Magnoliopsida > Malvales > Malvaceae > Hibiscus > Hibiscus trionum. The sequence continues at coordinate 9,162,330 of BSYR01000016.1, forward strand.
CATTTTGTGAATTCTACATGTTAGTTCTTGGCTTCAAAATAAATGATAATGCATTCTGATCTGCTTCTTATGAGTGTCTAAAACTTATTATATGGTTATATGCAGAGATTTTCATAGTGGAAGGAGACTCAGCTGGTGGTAGTGCCAAGCAAGGCCGTGATAGACGCTTTCAGGTAATACTTCTCCATGGCAGTTGGGTAGAATGAACTTAATTTTGTTATCAAGCAATTTCTTGAAACATGGAGAATTCTTTAGATGTTTATGGTAGTTAGGCTTCAATTAATCAATTATTTAAGCTTTTCATTTATGGGGCTGACGGAGCATGATTTTTTCTTGTATAAACTAGGATGTTAATACGTACTAACTTTTAAAAGTCGTTCCTATTCATATAAAGAAAAAAATATAGTGGAGTTGGAGAACTTTGCTTACTAAATCTGCCGGACATGTTGAAAATAGGCTAGTGTCATAATGCTTATAGGAGCAGTCGAGCAGATGCTAACCAATTGATTCCAACTAAGTTTTTAAATTTTCTATTATAGCATTTTAATACACTTTTATTATGTTAACAGTTATGTGAAACATATGAAAATGGCAGTACCTAAAACTTGGACCAATTGGTAGCAAAAGTGAGTAGAAGACAGTGAGAAGTAATAAAATAGAAGAATGAGTAGGAAATGAAAGAGGAGAGAGTTGTCTAACACCTTGTAGATTTTGGGTGCAGCAAAAGGAAGTGAGAGAGGTGAGTTGAAGACAGTGAGTAGTAATAATATAGAAGTGAATGAGTAGGCAATGAAATAGAATAGAGAGTTGTCTAACAAGTAGCAACAAAAGTCCAAACGATAGCTTCATCAGTGTTGCCTGATAGCTGTTTTAAAGGTTAAAGTAACATTTCCAATGGGACAGCTTTAGTTTTTGAATATTTTTGAGGGGGGGCATAGCTTTAGGTTATGCTTTATATTCACCCAAGTCCTCTTTTCTTTAAGTTATATTCTTATTAAATGTAGAAAGCACTTCAGTGTAGCATTCTTCGTATCATGTCTTCTCCAGCATGCTACTGTAGTTATTCCTTTGTGGATTTTTCACCCAATTCCTGTTTTTGTTAAGTTGTATTCTTATTACATGGTAGAAAGCACTTCAACGTAGAATTCTGCTTATCATGTCTTCTCCAGCATGCTACTGTAGTTATGCCTTTGTGGATTTTATTATACCACAATGCGAGTTACTCAAAATACATGATATGCTTTGTGGCACTTGGTAATTCTAGATGCTTGAGTGGTTTGACTTAAGATGTTGGCGTATGGTATTATTTTTAGATGGTTTGGGAAGTAATCACTTAGCATGATTTTGTACTTTAGTTAACCAAATGACATTTGACTGGTTAAATAGTGCCCTGTTATGCATGGGGGTTGTAGACCTTTATTTTTGAACATTGGCGTCTTTATTTTGCTGTTGTCCTTATTAGAGTTATATGTGACATTTTAGTCTGAAAATGTGTTGTAGGCTATCCTTCCTCTGAGGGGTAAAATTTTGAATATTGAAAGGAGGGATGAGGCAGCAATGTACAAAAATGAAGAAATTCAGAACTTGATTCTTGCTCTTGGACTTGGGGTGAAGGTACTTATATTGTTATTCTGCTCAATTTCTTTCTTAAAGTTGTTGATAATATCATGTATTCTATCTTTTTGATCCCAGGGAGAGGATTTTAAAAAAGAAAACCTGCGGTATCATAAGATCATTATCTTAACTGATGCTGATGTAGATGGCGCTCATATCCGAACACTGCTGCTGACATTTTTCTTCAGATATCAGGTAGACACTCGTAAAAGGTGTTGGTTTTGTGGGTACAATTTTAAACAAATTGATTTCCCTTTGATCTTTGCAGAGAGCCTTGTTCGATGCAGGTTGCATTTATGTTGGTGTTCCACCTCTTTACAAGGTTTGTGGCTGGCTAGACTGGATTCTAAGAATCTAATCTATTTGATATCTTGCTTATATATTTTCTCTCCTTGCTACTTTTATCAGGTTGAAAGGGGAAAACAAGCACACTATTGTCATGATGAGGCAGACCTTAAAAAGGTCCTGAGTTTGTTCCCACAGAATGCATCTTACAGCATTCAGAGATTCAAAGGCAAGGATAAAAATCTCTTTCTATCTATTCCCCTTTGTTCTGTCTGGATATTTTTAATTGGCTGTTGGAAGGCTAAGCATGACACTTCTTTGTATTATGTGATTAATGTTCATCTCGTAGAACTTAGTTGTGTGCTCTCTTCTTTAATGACTTTTTTGTTCAACTTTAAAGGAATTCTGTTGATTCCGAAGTTTTCTAAGTTAATATTCTTGTGCATTTGTTTGAGTTTGCATGTGTACAGACAAATACATGCTCAAATTTATAGTTGATTGTTGAGAGTCTACACAATGCTAACCTGTGGCCTTATTTATGATTCATTGGTAGACCTATTATTTCTTGTTGTGTAACGTATGTACTCCCGTTTAATGAAATCTATTCAATTTGATATGTTGTTTGATTATATGCTGATACATATATATTTGCATATGCATATACAATATTAGAATATGGAATAGCACCACTTAACATTCTCCATATGTAGACTCTGATATCATATTAAGCATTTGACCTAAAACCAATTGGCAATAGGTGAAGGGTTCAACTTTAATATAACATCACAGACAGATGTGGGATAACATTTAATAATAAATATTTTGTTAAAAAACATGATGACAAAAATGAATTTTATTTCGAGAACATAATGAAATTACTACTAGAAAATAGAGAAAGCTGCAATATGCTTACATGTCACATTTTCCCTTTTTTAATGAACTGTAGCAATATTAAGCAATACTTTGAAACAAACACCCAGCTTACATATATCCAATTTTTAGTTGAGCCTTGCTCAAAAAAATTACTTGTGGCAATAGTAAGGATTAAGGATTCACTGAAATATGGAATTTATAAGTTTTGAGTATTCAGCATTTGTTGTACATTTTAATTGGTTGTAATGCAGGTTTGGGTGAGATGATGCCCGCTCAGCTTTGGGAAACAACAATGGACCCTGAGCAAAGGCTATTGAAGCAATTAGTGGTGGAAGATGCAGCTGAAGCTAGTAGAGTGTTTTCATCCCTTATGGGTGCTCGGGTATGTAGATTGCTTATCTAGTTCATGGATAGATTATTCACGATGAATGAGGCAAGGCTATTAATGGTTGATGTATTTTCTTGCCTCATTCTTGTAAGCATGAGCACAACCATATGGAAATCCGGATTTGGTTGAGGCCAAAGGATTTTCGGATGGGCGCCGTACAGTGCATCCATGATTCAATTAATTGTGTCACATTTATGCATATGATAGTGTAAGCAGTAAGCAAGCTGCTTCTGTTGTGTTTTTAGGTGGATGCAAGGAAGGAACTGATCCAGCATTCTGCAAGCCAGGTCAACCTTGATAAGCTGGACATTTGAGCGTGGATCAGTAATGAATGCTGCAGACAGACATATAAAATGTTTTGATGCCATTTAGGTAGTCAAGGTTTTGACAATCCATCTATTTAGGTGGGATGGGAATTGGGATTTTGTATTCTCGATTTGTTGTATAAATGCTGTATTTATAGACATTCAAGGCTCATGCTTTTTCAAGATAAGAATAGTCATAGTTCTGCTAACTCACCTTTCACCATTGTTGGTTGCTTCCCTTTCTCCTTAAAATGCCCACTGCATTTTTTATTGGCTTTAAAACGTAGGATTTGACCATGGAAATTTGGCTCATAATTCTCTAAATTGAAAAGAAACGAGCTTATTGAGACTGACCAGACAATGGTCTCCCGATAGCCTTGACTGCATCCCTATTCCCTAGTCTAACAGCCATAGGCCATAGCATCACGAAAAGCAGTTTTCTATTTGTTACGCTTCGATGTTCCAATAATATGACCAAAAGCATCACGAAAAATAGCGACGATGCCAGCAAGCTTGGCCGAGATATCGTACCTAACTTTCACAAATCCAACTCAACCTGCTCTTCATTAAGAACCTATGGTTTCCAACTTCACAAGAAAGGTTTTGAAAATTCGAAAAAAAGCTTTCTAATCATATCTTATATGATTGAAAATATTTGTATAGGAACTTGAAAGCTTGAATCGATTTTTTTTAATAAAATTTGATTTGTAAAATATGATACATCAACTCGAATAATTTAAATTTTTTTTACTGGACTCGACTTGATTGAACGCTAGCCCCTACTTGTGGAGGGAAAAAAATTAAGGGTTAAATTGACTTTTTTTGTTAAAAAATTAGTCCATAAAAAAGTAATGGATTCTTATGTTAATGGCTTAAGGGCATAAGAAGCCTTTGAACTTTTGGAAGAAAAAAATTAATTGAGTCCCAAAATATTTTTGCACTCGGTTAAGCTCTTGAACCAAAAAATTGAATCAATTAAGCTCTTTGATTAATTTTAACCATTAAACCATGATACTTTTTTTCTTTAGATATTACTGGCACATGATACACTACAGTTCTATCATATTGCATTTACATATTTTTTTCAAAAATTATTTTTTATAAATTTTAAAAATTTTAAAAGAATTTTTTTAAATAAAAAAATTATGAAAATGTCAAGTGGAAACACTATGACACAACACATTACATCAATAGATCCAATAAATCTGTCAAAATTTAATTGTCAAAATTGACCAAAGGACTTAATTCAAATTAATTTCTTTGTTCATGAGCTTAATTGATTCAATTTTTTCGTCAAAGGCTTAATTTAGTGCAAAAAAATGTTCAAGAGCTTAATTGATTTATTTTTTTCAAAAGTTCAAAGGCTTAATCACTAATTTTGTATAAAAACTTTAATTATCAATTAAAATTTTACAGTATTTATTTTAGATTAAGACATGACAATCATAATAGTAGGAAAACTCTATTAAATTTGTACAGAAATTCAAACAACTCAAGACGACTCAAATTTTTTATAAATAAAATTTAATTGACAAATTAAAGAAAGTTCCGCGGTTAAACGAATAATTTAAGGCTAAAATGAGGCTCACTTGTTCTACATGTATTAGGTTTGAACATAAATTCTTACGAGGTTTGTACATAAATGTTTACAATAACTATAAAAAAACGGTATATACATATAGTTTTACCACGTAAGGATTTGTGTACCAACACAAATGTTACAAGGTAACATTTTTTTCCTTACATAAATTATGAGAATTTGAGCAGGTACAGAAATTATTACGGAATATACATTGTTTGTTACAAAATGGTAATAAAAAACGTACGTACCGAAAATCTTACTCGAGATCACCCAAACTAGAAGGAGCTCAACTTAGCGTAAACATTTGTGTTCATACAGATTGGCCTACAAGAAAACCTATTTTCTTACAAGAACGATGAGAATTTTAGTAGGAACAAAAATTATCACGGAATATATATAATTTGTTACATAAATTATAATAAAAAACGTACGTAGAAATCCTTACTCGAAATCACCCAAACCAAAAGAAGCTCAACTTACGATAATCATTTTTGTACATACAGATTGGCCTATAAGAAAACCTATTCTCTTACATGAACGATGAGAATTTTAATCGACACAAAAGTTATTACAGAATATACATAATTTGTTACAGAAATGGTAAGAAAAAACGTACCGAAATCCTTACCCAAAATCACCAAAACTAAAAAGGGCTCAACTTAGGGTAAGCATTTGTGTACATACAGATTGGCCTACAAAAAAATTTATTTTCTTACATGAATGATGAGAATTTCAGTAGGTACAGAAATTATTATAGAATATACATAGTTTGTTACATAAATGGTAATAAAAACGTATGTACCGAAATTCTTACTCGAGATCATCAAAACCAAAAGGAGTTCAACTTACAGTAAGCATTTGTATACATACATGTTGTGCTAGAAGAAAACCTATTTTCTCACTAGAACGATAAGAATTTTAGTAGGTATAGAAATTATTACGGAATATACATAGTTTGTTACAGAAGTGGTAATAAAAAGATACGTACCGAAAATCTTACCCGAGATCACCCAAACTAAAAGGAGCTCAACTTAGGGTAAGCATTTGTGTACATACAAGTTGGGCTACAAGAAAACCTATTTACTTATCAGAACGATGAGAATTTTAGTAGGTATAGAAATTATTACGAAATATACATAGTTTATTACATAATAGTAATAAAAACGTACGTACCGAAATCCTTACTCGAGATCATTGAAACCAAAAGGAGCTCAGCTTAGGGTAAGCATTTGTTTACATACAGATTGGCCTACAAAAAAACCTATTTTCTTACTAGAACGATGAGAATCAGCAGGTACAGAAATTATTACGAAATATACATAGTTTGTTACAGAAATGGTAATAAAAAAGGTATGTACTGAAATCTTTACCCGAGATCATCGAAATTAAAAAGAGCTCAACTTACGGTAAGCATTTTTGTACATACATATTGGCCTAGAAGAAAGCCTATTTTCTTACATGAACGATGAGAATTTTAGTAGGTACAGAAATTATTACGAAATATACATAATTTGTTACAGAAATGGTAAGAAAAAACGTATGTACGAAAATTCTTACCCAAGATCACCAAAACCAAAAGGAGCTCAACTTAGTGTAAGAATTTGTGTACATACAGATTGGCCTACTAAAAAAACCTATTTTCTTACATGAACGATGAGAATTTCAGTAGGTACAAAAATCATTACGCAATATACATAGTTTGTTATAAAAAGGTAAAAAAAATGTATGTACCGAAAATCTTACTCGAGATCACCCAAACCAAAAAGGAGCTCAACTTACGGTAAACATTAGTGTACGTATAGATTGGCCTACAAGAAAACGTATTTTCTTACTAAAACTATGAAAAATTTAGTAGGTACAAAAATTATTACGACATATACATAAATTGTTACAGAAAGGGCAAGAAAAAAGGTATGTACCAAAAATCTTACTCGAGATCACTCAAACTAAAAGAAGCTCAACTTAAGGTAAGCATTTGTGTACATACAGATTGGCCTATAAGAAAAATCTATTTTCTTAACAGAATAATGAGAATTTCAGTAGGTACAAAAATTATTACATATTATACATGGTTTGTTACAGAAATGGTAATAAAAAAGGTACGTACCGAAATCTTTACCTGAGATCACCTATACTAAAAGGAGCTCAACTTACGGTAAGCATTTGTGTACATACATATTGGCCTACAAGAAAACTTATTTTTTACGATAACGATGAGAATTCCAGTAGGTACAAAAATTAGTACGAATATACATAGTTTGTTACCGAAATGGTAATAAAAAAGGTACGTACCGAAATCCTTACCCGAGATCACTCAAACCAAAAGGAGCTCAACTTACGGTAAGCATTTGTGTACATACGTATTGGGCTACAAGAAAACCTATTTTCTTACTAGAACAATGAGAATTTTAGTAGGTACAGAAATTATTACAGAATATACATAGTTTTATTACTGAAATGGTAATAAAAATGTACGTGCCGAAATCCTTACCCGAGATCACCAAATTTAAAATGAGCTCAACTTAGGGTAAGCATTTGTGTACATACAAGTTGGGCTACAAGAAAACCTATTTTCTTACAAAAATTATGAGAATTTAAGTATCTACAAAAATCATTACAAAATATACATAATTCGTTACAGAAAAGGTAAGAAAGAGTGTACGTACACAATTTCTTATCCTATTTTTAAGGCTAACGGTTTAACTTTTATTTTTTTATTTCGGTATATACAGAAGTGCTTACGATTTTTGTAAGAATTTATGTACCTACAAAATCCTTATGAGTCGATACATAAATTGTTACCATTTTTGTAAGCATTTCTGTACCGCCTCATTTTAAGTTTTAACCTTATTTTAACAGATTTCATTTTAGACAAACTCATAAATTAGGAGTTTTAAACTCAAGTAACTTAATTTTTTAACTCAACTTTATCGAATACTCACCTTAGATGCATGCATATTAAAGTGGGTCATTTCCATAAATGCGGTTTAAGGAATAAAAATTTTGCGGTTTAAGAGGAATTTGATTTTTTTTTTTTAAGTTTAGAGTTAAATTATTCAAATTTGAGTAATAAATTTTGACTCAATTTCGAGTAAATTAATAGGTCTCTAGGGTGAGTAATTTATTAAGCACTTGAATTTGGAACATTCTTATTTTTGGTATAAACTATTTAATGCAAGATCAAGTTCAAGATATTGATATATATATTTTTTAATCAGATTGAGTTCTTTTAAAAAATGCTTAACAAATTCTTGGAATTTGGGTTAATATTAAGTAATTAATTAACAATAACACGTTTTTTAGTGGAAACCATCGTAGAGTTAATTGAGAATGCAAAGCAACTGAAGAAACTCCAAGGCTATTAATGCAGAATTAGGAAGATCTGAAACTTAATTTGGTTGATTCATGTAATTATATTTAGGAGTAACTAATCAATTTGAAATTAGAAAATTTTACAACGTGCGACGAATACCGACGAACACCATTAAATTAATTAATAAAGATTTAAAATTTTAAGGACCCATCATACAATTAATAATTATTTTTAAAAATTCAATTAAATTATTTTTTATATATATTAAAAATTTATTTTTTTAATAAGGGTAAACTATATATTTAGTACCTCACCTATTTTCGTATTTCTATTGAACCCTCATTATTTAAATATTATTTCAATTTGACCCTATTCTTTATAAAAAATAATTTAACCCTCGACCTAAAACCCTAAACTATTAAACCTTAAACCCTTAAACTCTTAAACCTATACCCTAAACCATATACCATTAAAAATAATTCCATCATCATCGATTCAATTCAATGAATTGAATTTGAGAGTTTACCTTTTTATTAACTATAAATTGAATCCCTAAACCCTAAAATTAAGATAAAAATTATTTTCACCGCCGTTGCATAGAATATTTTCCCTTTAAAATTATTATGGATATCTATAATATGAAAGTGACGTAAATCATTTAGGTATCTATTTTATTTATTATTACGCCTTAATTCATTCTTTTTTATGTATCTCTAATTTTATAAAATTTGTTATCCTTTAGCCTCACTTGTAGTATATATTCGATAAAAGGATTAAAAAATAACAAGCGTCGTGAACCCCGAGAACACAATTTTCTGTGTGAAAAAATTTATCGGAAGTGGACGAGGAATCAAAACAGGTTTCTTACAAGGTTATTAAAGATGAGAATGGGAATGTTAAGCTTGATTGCCCTGCCATGGGTAAACAATTTGTTAAAACTTAGAATCAAAACAGTTTATCGTGGAATTTAGTTTCAATATCTAGAACCCTAGAATCCTCAATGTCGGAACGTGATTTTTCTTTCCTAAATCAGTTTTTTAACCCTAATTGTTCGAAGCTCAATTACATATAATTTCTTTCTCTTTTTTGTCAATGTTGATGCAGATCTTTGAGTACAATGGTAGCGCGCTTGTACCCATGGCAGGGCAATATTCGATGTTGATGCAGATTTTTTTTTATATTATAGATATCCATAATAATTTTAAAGGGAAAATATTTTATGCACCGGCGGTGAAAATAATTTTTTTACAAATATCTTAATTTTAGGGTTTAGGGATTCAATTTATAGTTAATAAAAAGGTAAAATTTCAAATTCAATTCATTGAATTGAATCGATGATGGTGAAATTATTTTTAATGGTATAGGTTTAAGAGTTTAAGGGTTTAAAGTTTAATAGTTTAGGGTTTTAGGTTGAGGGTTAAGGGTTAAATTAATTTTTTATAAAGAATAGGGTCAAATTGAAATAATATTTAAATAATGAGGGTTCAATAGAAATACAAAAATAGGTAAGGTACTAAATATATAGTTTACCTTTATTAAAAAATAAAATTTTAATATATATAAAAAAATTAATTGAATTTTTAAAAATAATTATTAATTATATAATGGGTCCTTAAAATTTTAAATCTTTATTAATTAATTTAATGATGTTCAGCGATGTTCATCATTAGTGGTGTTCGTCGCACGTGGTAGACTCATCCTTTGAAATTAGATTAAAACACATAATAATTTTTTTTAACAAATCTCAATCCTAATTCTAATCTTATATAGAATGGAGGGGAAGGAGACTCTAAGAAAAGGAAAGGTGCTCCTAATAGGTCTAAAACTCATGACCTAATATATGAGGAAATAAAGATAAACTTGACCAACAGACCAGATGTGCTTAGCTCTAAAACACAGAATAATTAATCAGCAGATTTGCAAAATGCGAATTACAACCACAATGCAAATATCAAACGTACAATCTAAATTCCTGAGAAAAGATACATGAAATATACTCCCAATAAATAAATAAAAGAAAAAAGCTGACCCAACTGCTTCAAGTGCATATATTGCTGTGAAATACATATTTAGGAACACATAATCATGTACCTTACTCGACAAAACAATTTACATTTGCTGAATCCTGAAACCCCCTCCTTTTTAGCTACAAGGCCCTGAAATGCAACTCAACGAAACAATCGAATTGTTTCCCAATGGGATGATCGACTGTGCTACATGTTGAAGGTAATTCGTGGAGGATTACAGAATGAATTTGAACTATAATAGAAAAACTTAACTTTCCTCGCCATCCAAAGTATAAACGGGAATTTGCCACTTCTTCGTATTCTTCTTCGGGTCATCCGTTAGGCTGAGATCCATATCATCTTCCTTGAAAGTCTTAATGAATGTTTTGGCTCCCATCAAGACAAGCCTCTCAATCATGAATAACTGGTAATTGTTCTTGATCAAAGGATCCAAAATATGACTATAATTTGATGAATAAGCCAATTTGTACCTGAAAGATTCCAACAAAATCAGGGTAAGCACAAATGTTCTTAATTTCTATTGTTTACACAGTACAATTTAATTGACGCATGGAATGTAACTACCATATTTCTTCCCTTTCAATGAGCAAAATTCTAGTTTCTGAATAGCACCATGATTTCAATTCAGTCTTCACACTCGACTCGCAGAAAAATCATACTTATGGTAGAGTAGAAAAATCAAAGGATGGAAAAAGGAGAGTAGAAAACTACAATTTAAATAAATTCAGTGTTCTTGGTAGAAAAGAAAATAGCAAAGACTATCATTTTTCTCTCCTAATACATAAAAACAAATCATTCCAAATCGGAATAAGAAAAGGAGTGTTACAATCGAAACAATTTCTTAGGATCGCATGTTTCAATTGTTAATAGAACTCATCAAAGGGAATTCCTGACCTTAGACCCATTACAGAGAATCTTAAATCTTGTAGGCAATTTTTAAAAATTCTTACTTGTTTTATTCAATTCTCAATTCTCAATTCGCCTCTTATATAGGGAGGTTACATAAGTCAATTGAAATACTTGACAAGTAATTATAAACAAGGACTCCAACTAAGGAAAAGACTTCTAATAGTATAAGATACTAATAAATAAGATCTACTACTTCTCCTGATAACATACTAATAAAACCTAAAAATAATCTAATAATTGACACTTATCATTATATTGGCTACAGAAGTAACCTGTAACATTACCCCATCCTGGAAAAAAAGAGCTTGTCCTCAAGCTCAAAGTCAGGATCAACTTGGCGAAAGGTCCCTTCCATCCTGTCAGGAAATATTCTTGTAAATTAGGGAGATTATGTGTAGATAGATGGAATCCTGTAGATTCTTGTTAGTTGTCACAATCCCTAACTTAAAGGGATTTTATCTTTACTAGAATTAGTATCTTTCCTAACTTATGAGTTTCCTAGCTTAAGGATATAAGCTGTATATATGTAGGCATCAAATACAAAGAAAGTAAGAGAGTTTTTCACTGAATTTTACTCTACTTTAACATGGTGTCAGAGCCTTATTAAGCTTTTTTTAATCCTGTCAGTCTCCATTTTTTAATATTTCTTTCTTCAACCACCTTCCTGTGAGTATCCCTTTTTTCATCCAATAATTAAAATGGTCGACGTGGGTGATGTTACTGAGACTATGCAAGGAGTTACAGTGAGTGAAGGAAGTCATTCTCAGACAGAAGACTTGCAGAACATACAATCTGCCTATAGGTTGAATGGAAAGAACTATCTTAAATGGTCTCAGTTGGTTCGTACCTTTTTAAAGGGAAGAGGAAAGCTAAGTCATCTTCTTGGAACCGGACCAAAGGAGGGAGATCCTCAATTTCATGCTTGGGATGAACAGGATTCACTAGTGATGTCCTGGCTATGGAACTCAATGCTACCAGAAATCAGTGATACTTGTATGTTTCTCAATACAGCCCAAGAGATATGGGAGGCTATCAAACAAACTTACTCGAAGGTCAAAGATGCTGCTCAAATATATGAAATCAAGACCAAAATTGCATCCACAAAGCAGGGAGGCAAATCCATCACAGAGTATTCCAACTTGTTGCAAAATCTGTGGCAGGAAATGGATCACTACCAGTGCATCAAAATGAAGTGTAGTGAGGATGCAGCAGTCCTGAAAAGGTTTGTTGAAAAAGAAAGAATTTATGATTTTCTGGCTGGACTAAATGTTGAGTTTGATGCAGTAAGAGTCCAGATTCTTGGAAAAGAGGACTTGCCCTCACTAAATGAAGCTATTGCCACCATTCGAGCTGAGGAAGGAAGAAGAGGAGTCATGATTGAGAACAATCAAGGGGAGAGCTCAGCACTTTCCACAAGAGCTATAATTGAGGGAAAATTGAATCTGGATCAGCAGGGAATTAAAGAGAATAGATCAGAAGGAACTAAGCCAGCAAATAGAGACTCTCTATGGTGTACCTATTGCAAGAAGTCTCGCCATACAAAAGAAAGGTGCTGGAAACTTCATGGGAAGCCACAAACAACAAGTAAATTTGTTTATGAAAGAGAAGGACCATCAAGAGGACAAGGGAGAGCATACAACACCAAACAGATGACTGATGATCCTCAAGAACAGTCCTTTGAATTCAACAGAGAGGAGATAGAAAAATTAAAGAACTTGCTGGGATCTCTAGAAAAGCCCTCCTCCACAGGTACATGTAGCTTGGCCTTCTCAGGTATATCTTCTTCTCAGAAATCTAAAGTCTCGAATTTTCCTGCTCAAAGTCCCTGGGTAATCGACTCAGGAGCTACAGACCATATGACCAATTCATCCTTCAGATTTACCAATTATACCCCTTGTCCTAGTAGTAAGAAAATAACTGTTGCGGATGGAAGTGAGATAACTGTGGCTGGTCAAGGAGATATTGTTATAAATAACAACCTTACTCTTAAAAATGTCCTCCATGTGCCTAAGTTATTCACTAATCTTCTGTCCATCCAAAAAATTACTAAAGACACTAATTGTTGTGTTCTTTTTTTACCCAACTCAATGTGTGTTCCAGGAACCAGGAACGAGGAAGATGATTGGGCGTGCTAGAGAAGTAAATGGTTTATATTATCTTGAAGATCCCGGTGGACAAGTCAGTGTTTTGAACTCTTCACTTTTTTCCTTAGCATCAGAACCAAAAACCAATAAAGGACAGATATGGCTTCATCACCTCCGCCTTGGTCACCCTTCTTTTAAAGTCTTAAAGCTCATGTTTCCTTCCTTGTTTAAGTCTTTAAATAATGAAAAATTTCATTGTGATATATGTGAGCTTGCTAAACACAAACGCACCTCCTTTCCCATAAGCAATAAAAGGGTTTCTACCCCATTTACTCTCATTCATAGTGATGTTTGGGGACCATCAATTGTTTCAAATATTTCTGGTGCTCGGTGGTTTGTTACGTTTATAGATGACTGTACTCGGGTGTCATGGATATTCCTTCTAAAACAAAAATCTGATGTCAGCCTTACTTTTAAGACTTTTCACACCATGGTTAAAAACCAGTTTGGGGCAGATATAAAACGTTTTAGGTCTGACAATGCTAAAGACTACTTCAATCAAGTCTTAAACTCTTTTTTCAAAGAAAAAGGGATCATCCATGAATCTTCTTGTGTAAACACCCCTCAACAGAATGGTATAGCAGAAAGGAAAAATAGCCATGTTCTTCAAGTCACAAGAGCTCTTTTATTTCAAAAAAATGTTCCTAAACAGTATTGGGGGGAAGCTGTGTTAACTGCCACCCATATGATAAACAGATTACCTACTCAAGTTCTTGATTTCCAAAGTCCTATCCAACTTTTAACCAGTTTCTATCCTAATTTTAGTCCCTCTCTTCATCTTAAACCCAAAATTTTTGGTTGTGTTGCCTTTGTTCATATCCACTCTCAGAATAGGGGTAAGCTTGATCCAAGAGCTTTAAAGTGCATTTTTGTAGGATACTCATCCACTCAGAAAGGTTATAAGTGTTATCATCCACCTACAAGGAAATATTTTGTTTCTGCTGATGTCACTTTTGTTGAGAATGAAAATTATTTTACTCGCCCTTATCTTCAAGGGGAGATTTTATTTAGGGAAGATAAGGACATGGATCATTTCCTTCTTCAACCTTTTTTTAATGATCAGCAACAGTCTGTCCAAATTGATTCAGCCCAAATTGACCAATCTGTCCAAATTGATTCTGCCCAGCCTGTCCAAATTGATCAATTTGTCCAAATTGATTCTGCCCAAATTGACCAATCTGTCCAAATTGATTCTGCCCAGCCTGTCCAAATTGATCAATCTGTCCAGCCACCTTTTCAACCAGTTGTTGACCAACATATTATCCTCCAACCTGAACCCACTACACCTCGAACAGGAATTCAGAACACTACTCGTCCTCTACAGGTCTTCTCGAGAAAAAGGGTACCAATGCAGGCTCAATCATCTCCTCCTTCTCCTATACAAACTGAGGTAATTATTGAACCCATCCTTGATTCAAATACTACTGAAATTTCTAATTCTGATTCTGATCACAGAGATTTTGAGTTTCCCATTGCAATTAGGAAAGGAAAAAGGACTTGTACCACAAAAAATCCCCTTTACTTATTTATGTCCTATAAAAATTTATCTCCCAATCATAAAGCCTTCCTTACTAGCCTAAATACTATTGCCATTCCTAAAACTGTTTTCGAGGCTTTAGATAATGAGAATTGGAAACAAGCTATGCAGGTTGAAATGGAGGCACTAAAGAAGAATGAAACATGGGACTTGGTAAAGCTGCCAGAAGGAAAGAAAACAGTGGGGTGTAGATGGGTGTTTACAGTTAAGTACAATTCGGATGGATCTTTGGAGAGATATAAAGCAAGGTTAGTGGCTAAGGGGTATTCTCAAACCTATGGGATAGATTACATGGAGACATTTGCCCCTGTAGCAAAAATGAATACTGTGAGGATTTTATTGTCATTGGCTGCCAATCAAGGATGGAGATTACAACAGTATGACATCAAGAATGCTTTTTTGCATGGAGATCTTGAGGAGGAAGTATACATGGACATCCCACCTGGATTTAGTCCAAATAGTGAACAAACTGTGTGCAAATTAAAAAAGGCTCTGTATGGATTAAAACAATCACCAAGGGCCTGGTTTGGAAGATTTACAAAAGTGATGTTGAAGCTGGGATACAAACAAAGTCAGGGAGATCACACCCTATTTGTGAAGCATTTTTCAGGGGGAGTTGTTGCTTTACTGGTCTATGTAGATGACATCATAGTCACAGGAAATGATTCAAGAGAAATTGATAACTTGAAGAAATGTCTGGTCAAAGAGTTTGAGGTCAAAGATCTTGGAAGACTGAAATACTTCCTTGGCATTGAAGTGGCATATTCAAAGCAAGGAATCTTTATATCTCAACAAAAATACACCCTAGACTTGCTGACAGAAACTGGCAAATTAGGGTGCAGACCAGCAGAAACACCAATAGAAGCTAATCATAAGCTTGGAGATACAACAGAGGATGCAGCTGTGGACAGAAGTTCCTATCAGAGACTTGTGGGCAGATTAATTTACTTAGCACACACTCGACCAGACATTGCCTATGCAGTCGGTGTGGTAAGCCAATTTATGCACAATCCTAAAGAATCACATCAAAGAGCAGTAACCCAAATTCTGCAGTATTTAAAGGGCACACCAGGTAGAGGAATTTTATTCAAAAAGGGGGAAAAGTTTACTTTGGAAGCTTATACTGATGCAGATTATGCAGGGTCCTTAGTTGATCGAAGATCAACATCAAGATATTGCACTTTTTTGGGAGGAAATTTAGTGACCTGGAGAAGCAAAAAGCAGAATGTTGTAGCTAGGTCCAGTGCAGAAGCCGAGTTTAGAGCCATGGCTCTTGGGATTTGTGAATTATTGTGGCTGAAGATTGTTTTGGAGGACTTAAAAGTTAAGTGGGAAGGACCAATGAAGCTGTACTGTGATAATAAATCAGCAATCAATATTGCACATAATCCAGTTCAACATGATAGAACTAAACATGTTGAAGTGGATAGGCACTTTATCAAAGAAAAACTTGACAGTGGATTGATCTGTACTCCCTATGTTTCCACTGGAGATCAAATTGCGGATATACTTACTAAAGGGCTACCTGGGAAGTTGTTCCAGAAGTTAACAAGCAAGCTGAAGATGGAAGATATCCATTCCCCAGCTTGAGGGGGAGTGTCAGGAAATATTCTTGTAAATTAGGGAGATTATGTGTAGATAGATGGAATCCTGTAGATTCTTGTTAGTTGTCACAATCCCTAACTTAAAGGGATTTTATCTTTACTAGAATTAGTATCTTTCCTAACTTATGAGTTTCCTAGCTTAAGGATATAAGCTGTATATATGTAGGCATCAAATACAAAGAAAGTAAGAGAGTTTTCACTGAATTTTACTCTATTTTAACACATCCCATTACTAATAGTCAAAACCAATAGAAATCTTGGACCTGTACAAACTCAATTTTCATTAGGTAGCACCATCGAATAAGTAAATATCTTCAAACTTCTCATCGGCATTCATAATCTCCAAAGCTTCTCACTAGCATTCAATATTTTCAAAAGTAACTCAGCAAGGTTAGGCTCATAAATTTTTTTTGACATGGCATTGAAGGGTTTTTGGATCATGTATAGAGTAAAAGTCCGATTATAGGATGTTAGTTTGGGAAGGGTGGATGAATAAAACAAGGATTCGAATTTGGTTGTTCCTGCCACAATTTTGTCGCTATGGGTTTAGAAGGCTCAATGCATGGGACAAGGAAAAGACATTGGTAGAGGCCACCACGGTTTGGTTTTGTTTGGGTAAAGGGCCCTTTGTATCAGTCATAGAGTCACTAACTTGTTTAGCGGCAATTACTTTATCCCTTCCTTTACGTACTTCATCTACTTGGGTTTTGAATGCATCAATCTGCTGCAACATAAGATCTATTTTTTTGTTGGTAATATGCATGTCCGTCTTACGGTCCAATATAAGATCTATTATTTGTTGCATCTCCTTGCATATTTCTACTTGTTGCTCTGTCAAACATTGTTCTGCCATGGTCGAGGATCATTGGCTCTGAATACCAAATGTTAGGATCGGACCAAATTGTTACGATTGTGTGTTTCGATTGATAGTGGAACTCATCAAAGGGAATTCCAAAAAGACTCGTTAGAGAGAATCATAAATCTCGTAGGGATTTTTAAAAAAATTCTGACTTTTCATAGTTCAATTGAAATACTTACTAAGTAGGTAATTACAAACAAGGACTCCAACTAAGGAAAGACTTCTAATAGGATAAGATACTCATAAATAAGATCTAATACTTCTCCTAATAAAACACTAACTTCTCCTACTAAAATACTAAAAAACTGATTTCCTAATAACAATCTAATAATTGACGCTTAATAATAATATTGGCTACAAAGGTAACCTATAATAGAGGGAAAATAAGAAATATGTAAGTGTTAATTTTTTTAGATTTTCATTCTACCGAGCAATCTTTTAAACCAAGCACATCAATAGAATATATATATATATACACACACTTCATCTTTCCACTTTTCTCCTTGTTCAATTCTCCGTCTCTCCAATTTTCTTTCCCTGCTACCTACACTAACAGCATAAATCCCAAATGATGGATATCCTCAAGGTATCAATGCCTAAAATAAATCATTGGCTGTTATTTGCAGATAACAAAGGGTGCGATTATATAAGCCATAAGCAAATATGAGGTGTGAAGCAATAATATCAGAATAAACATTTGCCACGATAAAAGACAGGCCTATCATACTCCCAGCAAGATACCTTGTGATCCATACAATGTTAACAAAAGATAAAATAAAAAGAAACCATATGAACATGCATAACAAACCACCATTTGACTCAAAGTAGGAATTCTTAAAGAACAAATTTGGCACAATAGATATTCATTTCAGATGAGCTGGAAATATTAAAGGGAAAATTGAATCTACATTAAAGATGTAGTATGTCATAAGGGGTTCTAAATCTTGAACACATCATAAGATAAGAATTATTTTACCTGACAGAAAGCGGCGAAAAAAATCCAGGTGTCCTCTCATTTGAAGCAATAAAAAGAGTTCGTCCATATGGTACCCACTTCTGAATCCTGCCAAGGATAAATTCCGGACGGGTGTCCCTATCCAAATGAGGATGTAAACTCCTTTTAACCCCATACCTATCCTTCCTTGTTTTTATTTTATCACCTCGGCGAACATGGATAGCATCATAGTCACCGAGGAGATATTTAATCTGTGGACAGGAAAATAATAATTAGAGGCCGGGTCTTCGAATTAAAATAAGTATTTCCAAAAAGATAAACAGAACCCACTAAAACAGTTTTGCAGAAATTACTTCTAAAGAACAATTTCTCTTATTAAAATGGAGACTTAATCAAATTTGTTGTTCAATCTGCTAATCCTAGTTCATCAAATAATTCGTTTGAAAATTAATAATGCAACCAAAGTTCCTTAGTTCTTCAGGGATTTCTTCAACAAGACTTTGTGTAAGCAAAAAAACACATCTAAATTCATGATAAATTGATATAATACACAAACTTTCTAAATCACATACAAACGCTAACTCAAGCAACCTACAAACCTTTCTAAAAATCCATAAAAAGGAAACCTCAAAGACAAAAGCTAAATTCAGTAGTATGTGTAAATTTGTTGTAAGGAGTTTAAGGTTCAAAGAGAGAGTTGAGGATTTATCAAAGAGAAAGTAAATGCAAAGTGAGAATGAGAGTCATTAGACAGAATAAAGTAAACCCAGAAGAGACTGAAAAAGCAAGTCAGTCTTTTAGCGATCTAACCAACATGGTGATAGCTAAGGAGCCACATGATTAGGACAACAAAGAGAATTTTGGTGAGATTTGGAAACCAAAGAGAGAGAAAAAAAAAGTATGCTTGGTGTTTCAGGTGGAGAAAAAAAAGAATAAAAAAAGAAAAGGAAATTTGTTGGATACAGCAGCAACTACATAAGTAGACGAGTGGAGGGTGATAATTTGAGAGATGAAGCATCAGTGTGGGAAATGCAGCTTGAGGAAAAGAAGAGAAAAAGGTTTGTACTGTTTCAGGGTTAAATAACACACTTGTTAAAGATTTAATTCTTAGCATTTAGACAAGCTGAGTGAACAAAGGTTTTATACTAAACCATAAGCTCTAGTAGAAAAGAAAAAACCAAATATTAATCAATATAAAATAACCTAAATATTCATATATCCTATAATATATATATAATTTGCGATTAACCTGTAAAATATAATAAACATAAAAGAATCCCAGATAATTAAACCTTCAAATAGATGCTCTCTTCATTACCAAACTAAATAGTCTACGTGACAAACTAGAATTACAAGAAAATATTGTGCAGAAAAAGGTGATGTAAACTACTTTCTGCATCAACAAAATGTTGACTAGACTTTTGTATTGAAGGTGCTGAAGAATATATGGATAGACCATCTTGCACAGACAATCATGAGTATATCCTTTATCCATCTGAAATTCATTGATGTTTGCACATGAGATATTCATGCATTTGATTAACAAGCTTGTTTATGATTTTCTATATATTAAAAAGACAAAAGCACATTCCACACACCAGTAAATGCTGTGGGAAAGAAAATTAGATTGGTTAATCAAATAATAGTTGAATGCCATCTAGAAGATTCTGAAGATAACATGGAAAAGAGGATTAACGAAAACCTGGTCAGCTGCAATTCGTAACTCTTCTGCTGCCATCGAAGGAAGAAAGGAATATGGCAATATAATAGCACTGCGGTTCATTCGATCCTTACACTCTGCAAACCTGAGTATTTATGGCAGCTTAGTGTCGCAGATAACCTCTAACAAATATGATATCTTAACTGATTATTATAGAACTACTCAAAGTTTGTTTTATGAATGCTGATGGATACATACAGAGAATTTTACTTAATCTACACCCTCTCTCTCTGCCCTCTGGGGTTCTATAGAGGTGTAGGTCGGCCATAGGAACATAAGGAAAAGAGAATTAGCCAATCAATAACTTAATATGGAATCAAATGCCATTAAATACCATGACAAAGGGCTTGCAGTTCGGTTAATGAGTAAGAGATTTGAGTAAAGACTATTCTCTTTGAGATCCGCTCGTGCGAGTCCTTCCACATGGGCAACCCCTCTAGCTCCCAACTTCATACTTGTTGATAGTATCAGATGCCATTCATCTGTATTGTCTAAGATTACAGGTACAGTTTCAGATATCAGGTCAATATCATATAGAGAATCCATTGCACAAGAGGTTGCAGCCCACCTGCCAAATAAGAAAGGCAAATTTAGATTGTCCAGTTCTCTTCATCACAATTGAGTTTACTTGAACAAGGCAAATTGACACTTCACCTTCACATTAATCTTGCAGTAGGATTTAAATTCAAAGAAGTAAAACAAAACTTGAAGAAAAAAAACCCATCTAAAACAGTTCCCTGAAAAGACAAAAGTTCATAAAAGTAACCTTTCCTCCGCCGTTACATTGTCAACCTTATGGAGGATTGTCTTGTCATTGTGAATTGGATTGATACACATTCTAGAAGGCATGACGAAAGTTCTGCAATACGCAACACAACACCAGATAAAATCATAAGAAAGTTGCATCTTTGACTTCATCTACAGCATACTACATATGTAAATATCAGAATGCAAAGTTAGAATTGAGACGCATTTTTGTAAATCAAAACCGAGTCTTCATATTTCTTTATGGTGAAATCAAAACTGACTCTTCATTCCATTGAACCATAACTTATAAAAGAAAGTTTACAATATTGCCCTTTAATACCATAGCCATCAACATCTGAAAGTAGTAAAATCTTGGTCTTAGCGGGGAAATGTAAAATGAAGGCAACCGATGATTACCTGTTTAAGAAGATGGCTTCTTCAAGAGCACACCTGAGGCTAGATTCTTGATGACCCAAGCCTTCACATGAATCACAATGCTTGCCAGGGCAGTCGATTCGGCCACCCCAGTACAAATACTTGTCATGGAGAGAGTGTTCCCTTGGTTTCTTTTTCAAACGGGTTCTGGCAGAGATGAAGGAGAAGCCAGTGGTGGAATTCAAGTAAGAGAAGAGGAGAAGCAATGCATTGGCGGTAATGAAGGCCAGTAGTAGGAGTCGAATTGGGGATCCTATTCTGGGTTTAGATTTTAGGGATTTGGGAGTTGCCATACTTGTAAAACACATCAACCCATCCTTCTGATTCAGATCTCAGTTTTATTGCTCTCTCACACCTTATTTCTCTACTTTACCCCGTCGCACTCTCACACTCAAATAATGATTCTTCATTTATTATTATAATTAAATTTTGGCTTAATAGTAATCACCCTTTGTTTTAGTCTGGTGTTTAATATTTATTGGGCGATTTTGGTGCCTAACGTTTCATTTAGTAATTTAAATTGATTTTTTCGCGACGGACTGTTAAAAATTTTCAGTCATCTAATAAAAACACGTCACGTGTTATATTTTGATATTTTTTTTTTTATAAATCAAAAAAATCTTTAATTTTATAAAAAAAACTAAAATCTTTAATTTCTCTAAAACCCTAAATCCATAAATTTCATCCCTCCCACCACCGATTCAACCACCACCAGCCACTTTTGCCTTCATCGTCCCCCACGACCGAAAGTCCCATAATCCTGTCGTCAAAAACCAGCGAATGAACCGTCAATTGCTCCGTCGAAGAACATCTAAAATGAAGAAAAAAGAGACCGTGTAGGTTTTTAATCGACGACTAGAGGGTGGGGATGTTGAACGGTGAGGCACCCGACGCTTGGGTGGTGAACAGTGAACTGTCGACGTGTGGGAATGTCGAACGGCGGTGGAGATGTGATTTGAGGGTTTGTTTGAAAGAAATTAAAATTTTGAGTTTTTTTAAGAAGTATATAATTTTTAAGTAATTCGGAAATTAAAAAATTATATAAAATAGGTCATGTGTCATGTTATAATCGGTTAACGGAAAATTTTTAACGACTGTTGACAAAAAAAATCAATCTGAATTACGGAATAAAACGTTAGGCACCAAACTAGAACAAAGTGTATAGGTTGGACACCTTTTTAACTATTGAGCCTTAAATTTTTATAGTTAATAAATAAGATTAAAGTATAGGACCCCATCAAGTGATCGGACGGAAAGAGAACTGTTACTCTACTCGTCCCATAAATTTTGTCCCTTCTAGATTTTTCATGTAGTTTTATGAAGAAAAAATTTGTGTAAGAGATGTGATGTAAAATAATTAAAATGACAATTTTATCCTTAAAAAGTGAAACTTTGTTTTTGTTAAAAAAACTAAAAAAGGATAGAAATAGAAACATGTCTTGTAAAAGTTGTTGGTTTTTTCAATGAGACATTTTAAATGTGACTTTAAAACACAAAAGAGACAAATTTAATAGGAATGATGAAGTATTGTTTTAGATAAAGTAAATTTGTAGAATTTATCCTACCGTATGCGCGTTGTTAAAGAGTTGAAATTTATGAATAATTTTTTTTAAAAAAAATATGAATAAATACTAGTAACTTTTTATCACATCATACAATTAAAAATATTAAAGTATAGGGTGAAATTCACAAATAATCACCAAACTATTTAAAAACGTTTGTTTTAGTTATTCAACTTTCAAATGTTACAAAATAAGCATTAAACTTTAGATTTTGTAACAAAGTGGTCACCACGTCGTTAAGAGTGTGACGTGACAATTAAAAAATTCTATAATAGCACATATAGTATTTTATATTTACACATTCAATCAATTTAGTCTTAGTTTAAAAAAATATTAATAAATTTAGCACTCATTATTTACCAATTTTATCAATTTAATCTTATTTTTAATTAGAAATAATTTAAAATAATATATTATTCATTATTAAAATTTATTTATTAAATGCGAACATATTAATTATTAAATTTTATTTTAAAATTGGTAAAAACATATTAACCCTCTTCGAATTATTTTTTTGAACAATTTTTAACTAGGATAATCAACCTAGAAGAAAGAGAAGAGTATCAACTGAGAGCTTTAACCGCTTATTCTAAAGATTATTGACAACCCCTTCGAATTATTAATTATAGATGAAAAGCTAATCAGACTTTTTTTATATTAAAATTACTATTTTTTCATGTTTTTGAGTAATTGTGTGGAGTTGAACTACTTTGGTCAGTAGCGGATTTATTCAGCCAAGCTGCACCCCTATTATTTGAGGAGAGTGTCTGAATATAGTGTAATATATAAAGGGGGGGGGGGGGAATCTAAAAGTAATTTAGCATACACATTTTTCTGTCAAAAGTCTTTTTGCATACCCATTTTAAAAATGAAAAGAAAAAGTTAAGTTTTAATAGGTTGAGTGGTTGACGGCTGAACATTTAACTTTGTTTACGCACGAACTAACTTGACTCAGTGATTAAAAGAACGGTTGTTATTCTTAGAGATTACGGGATCGAGCACCAGCAGTTGTAGCAGAGTGATTGAGCATGCATTGTCACGTGAGGTAATTGTTTTTTAGGGATAACTACATATTTAGTATCCTACCTATGCCACGTTCCTATTTTAGTACCCCAGTTATTTTTTTGGTAAAATGGTACCTAACGTTACATATCATTTCTATTTTGGTACCCTGACTATTAAAAAAACGAAAATAGTGATGTGGCTTGGTCAAATAACAATTTTAGTCCAAAAAACTTATACAATCTATCAATTTAATCCAAATTCTATCAATTTAAACATTAATTTAATTTTTTGATTAAAACTGTAAATCTCTTGTTTTTCTTCTTCCTCATGTTGACAGATTATTTGAAATTTAGGGTTTATAAAACTAGAAACCAGGCGCGTTGAGGACCAATCGAAACTTAAGAAATAGTAAAACGACAGAGGTAAATTCGCATATTATTAAGGAGAAGCGCAACTGAAATGCGTTTGCTGTGTTGAGCACCGGAGATGAGAGAAGTTGAGCATTGGGTGGGGTTTAGGATTTATTAGATGAATTGGAGTTTGACCAACTTATTAGATAAGTGATAAACAAAGTACGTGACTAACTTGCAAGAAACTTTTCAAATTCCTCGACAAGAACCGACATTACGGTACTAGATGATTAACCCCAATGAAATTTGCTCATAAATTTTCTATTATTTCCTTATTACAACATCCTTCCATGTTGGGGAGGAGGGTCGCAAGATTTTCAAGGCGGGCGAGGTCATGGTAGGTAAAGAGACGCATGTGTGTTTGGTTCGAGTGGGTCGAATAGTCTGCGGCGACTAACTGGTCGGCGAAGTTAAACCTCAAACCTCAAAATCTCAGAAGATTACGAACAATTTTGACATGAAGAAAAAATAAAAAAATTTACACTTTTAATCCAAAAATTAAATTGATGTTTAAATTGATAGAATTTTGGACTAAATTGATAGGTTGTATAAGTTTTTGGACTAAAATTGTTATTTGACCAAGCCACGTCACCATTTTTATTTATTTTTAACGGTCGGGGTACCATAATAGAAACGATACATAAAGTTAAGCATCATTTTGCCAAAAAAATAGATGGGGTATTAAAACAGGAACGCGAGTATAAATGAAGTATTAAATGTGTAGTTATCCCTTTATTTTATTTCAGAAATTATTATGGTTTAAATTTTATAGGAATAAATATTCACTTTTCTGGTCTCTTTTATCTCTTTCTTCTCCCTCAATTACCCATTCTCCTAATACTGCAAAATCAACTTCGTGACTCTGCCAACTCATCCAAAAAAAATTCAAGTGAACTTTCTCCGCTCAGCTATCTACGAAGTGCGAACTACAATCATTTTTTAGGCAATTCACTTATTCTCTTACCCTCTTAAGTTTAGTTAAGTTTATATTTTAATTTTTAAATTTTTAAAATTTATTTTTTTAATTTGAGTGAATTAAAATTGAAGGATTAAATTTAAATATTGGGTTCAATTTAATATATTTGAGTGATTTTATTGTTGAATTGAATATTTAGATGTTGAATATGAATGAATATCCATTTTTGAGAATGGGTAAAGAACTTATGTTAAATTTGTGTGATTTCAGTATTTTGATTCAATTCTAATAGTTTGTATTAATTTATAAGTTGAACAATTAAAATTACTTAATTAGTAATTAAGATCTTAGTTCTTACTTCTTTGATAATATATACGATGATTGAGTTGTCAATTCTAATTAATAATTATTTTAATTGTAGTAGTGTGAAGATGAATAATGATAAGATTAGTCTTCCACGAAAGAAGAAGAGGGAGTTTTAATGAGACCCTTTTAAAAAAAATATATTATTGCAATATTTATTTTAGAGGCTTAATAGTTAAAAAGGGACTCAACCTATACTCTTTTTTCCCAGTTTGGTGCCTAATATTTTTTTGGACCACTTAGGGGTCTAACGTTTCATTTCGTAATTCAGTTGGGTGTTTCTGTTAACGACGGTTAAAATTTTTCGTTATCCATTAAAGACGCGACACATGACATATTGTGATAATTTCTTTAATTTTTTATTTTTCTAAAAATAAAAAATCTTTAATTTATAAAAAAATCCAAAATCTTTAATTTCTCTAAAACCCCCAAATTCAAACCCTAGATTCCTAAATTCTCCCATTCCACCATCGATTCAACCACCACTGGTCACCCTTGCCTTCATCAGCCCCTCACTACCGAAACCCCCATCATCCCGCCGTTAAAAACAGGCGAATAAAACGACGATTGCTTCGTCGACGAACATCCAAAAATGAAGAAAAAAAGACCGATTGAGCTTCTAATCGACAGCTAGAGTGTGGGGATGTTGAACGGTGAGATACTCGACGCTTGGGGGTGAACGGTGAACCGCCGACGTGTGTGGGATGTCGGACGGCGAAGGAGATGTGATTTGAGAGTTTGACTGAAAGAAATTAAAACTTTGGGGGTTTTTAAGAAGTTTATATTTTTAAAGAAATTTAGATATTAAATAAAGAGATAAAATAGGCCACGTGATATGTTTTTATTGGATAACGGAAAATTTTTAACGGCCGTTGATGAAAAAATCCAAACTGAGTTACGAAATGAAACGTTAGGCCTCAAAGTGACCCAAAAAATATTAGGCGCCAAATTAGAAAAAATGATATAGCTTGAACCCTTTTTAACTATTAAACCTTATTTTAGACTCTATTTTTAAATTTTTAGATCCGTCATTAACTTTGGTTAGTCCAGCTAATCTTCTCTTATCATCCCAAGCGCGACTATTGGCGATTTTTAATATATTTGTGTCATTGAATTTCGAAACTTTTCTAAAAACAGTTTCTTTAAGCTACATTTGATTACAAGGGTAAAATAAAAAATGACTACAAGGAAATAGGAACGTAGCTATTTGAGGGCTTAAAGGCTAGACCATGTCACTAATTTTAAATATTTAATAAATTTTGGCTTAATTGTAATTTGGTTTCAGTAAAAAATAAATATGTAAATTAAAAGATGTAAAAGCTTATTAAATATTTAATCAAGCATGGAATGAATTAAAGTAGAAAAATGAGTTGTGCCTTCAAATTTTTTGGTCTAATAATAATTTAAGTTCTTATAAGTTTAAATATTATAGGAAATAAGTCTTACACCTTGAATTTTAAATTTAAATACTTAATAAACTTTAATATTTTCAAAATTCAATATTTTGACAACTCTCAATATTTAATCTTAATTATGTCCTCCAAAGAATTGTTGAAGTGGGTTGTTTCTCGATAGACTTTACCGGTAGCTTGGATAGGCAGGATTAAAAAAATGGAGATTAACCAAATCCATGAAACAATGGAGATTAAAAATATTCACAAGAAAAATGTGGTTACCAAGTTCATTTTCTTTAGCCGCACCATTTGCAGCAATATGGGATGAAATCTTTCTCATGTTTTCCAACTTTACCTAAACTTTCGACGGATCCAGAAATATTTTTGAGGGTCGGCACATATATATTAACATTGTAACCCCTAGACCCGCCTATGCGTTACAACGGATCCTAGGAAGTCACATTAGGGTCACAAGAGCGACCCACAATAAATATTTCAAATAAACATATGGTTAAACCTTTAAAATCATAAATCAAATATATGATTTAAAATACAGTTTCAGAAATCATTCAAAATGATAAAACAATTATGATACAAGTTGCGAAAATAAGTTTCAGACTCATTTGTATAATACAAACACGACACACATGCCCCTAGTTAAACAGATACCATACTCCCTGACGAGCCGAAGAAACTCCCATACCGACGTTGATAGGTGCAACTTGTCTGATCTTTTATCCTGAGATGGTAAAAACAACATGAGCTTGGGAAAGCTCAGTAATACAAAACTACCAGAAGATGCTATAAGCTCATGCAGATATATGGTAGGCATAACATTTTCATGATGTTTCAAGCAGTGATAGACCTCTATTCCTGTTCTACTATTTCGAGGTTTCATCATACTCAAGAATAATAGTATTTGTTCTTTAATCAGACCTTGAGAATTAGACGGAAATTATATAGGCTGATAACTTACGAGGTAGAAATCAGAGAGTTTGGCATCTAGTGTGTTCCAATAAGTACCTAACATCATATCACATGAGCACATAACAGATTAAATGCAAATGCCCAATGTTCATACAGAAGTTTACAAGAACTACCCTCCAACCTTACACCAAAATGCAGTCCCCCAGAACTGCATGCAGAAGGTCTTACCCTAGGCCTGAGGCGTAAGAGCCTACCTAAGGGAATGCCTTAGGTCCAGAAAGACTTACCCTAGGCCCGTGGGCGTAGGAGCTTAACAGAACAACTGGATCAGGGCTGTGACAGACACTTCAATCATAACCCGAGAGTATACCCCAGACAGTAATCGGTGTTCAGATTCCAGATATGAATAGCATAATACATGTATCAGACATATTCTATTCAGAGTATCAGAAACAGAAGTTCATGCTTTTAACAGATAAATAGGCATACTATTGAGCAGAGCAGACACTTGTTATTCATCATGCAAACAGATTGTACCATCATAGGTCAAACTAACAGATCATACTATTGAGTTTATCGGGCAATCAGACAAAACCATTACATATCAAACGATCACATAACCAATATACAAATTGAGCAAACATATATCATGTAGACAGAGAATGTCATTAAACATAATATTATTCATGATTATTTAATTATACAGTTCATTCAACAGAATATATCACACATGGAACACACTAGGTGGGACAGATCATTTCTTGGAGATGTTTGGCATTTACGAAATGAGACATACTGAACTCTTGACAACTTGAACGGATTTCTGAAACGTGGCTCTTCATAAAAAGGGGTTCATACTAACGGTTTAACCCAGATATTCAGAAGGGGATACTTCAAGATCTTAGAAAGTTCAGATATATTAAGGGTACTTTAGTCCTTTAAGCATACAAGGGCATTATGGTCATTTTGACGTTCATAGACATTCTGGTAATTATGCCAACATTGAAAGCAATGGTTCACAGAACTCGGGTATCATATTTGCTCATTAATTTTCTATCCAGACATTCAAGAATTTCTAAATTAAAGTCTTTTAAGTTATCGGATATTTTCAGTGATGTTCCGATTATTTAAGCTATTATGGTCTTTCAGTTATTTTAGTCTTATTAACAAATCCAGAATTTCGTCAAATACATATTTACTGATTAACTCAGGAGGGTATTTCGGTTATTTTAGACTGAGATAGATCTACCATTTCTTTCTGAATTACCATTTGGTACCTCCATCATTCACTTACTTAAACGAGATTAAGGAGTCCTAACTCTCCGGCCCTTTACAGAAAATTCATTTATTTCAGAACTTGAGGTTTATCGTCATTCAAATTAATCAGACATTTCGGTGCTCGAGGGCATTACCATCTTTTCGGTCATTGCGATCATTCTTATCAAATTCACGTATTACTGTCAAAAGGGTCGACTTAGGATTTCAACAATATTTCCAGAAAATTCTTATTCATGTGTTAAACAGAGATTGAGGGATTGTCCAAGTTTGTATCATACGTATTACATAATGATGCCGAATGCAGATTTTAGGTCATTTCCTTTATCAGATGAGTAGTTTAGTCAAACTTATGCTTTAAGGGTATTTTCGTAATTTCATATCCAATATCTCATACTCCACATTCTGAACATTGGTTCTTAGGCATCATTGATAGAGTTTCAGATTAACTGTATTATTTATTATTATTAGCACTTTCGATACTCCCGGTCTATTAATATTCTTATCTGAATTCTATTTATATTCTTATCTGAATACTTTGATCTTACTGATTCTGATACTTAATTTTCGTATTGAATTCGGCTTAAGCAGAGTTCACAGATACACTTCATCACAAACATGCATGCTTTAACCGGATATCAACATGTGCATAAAGCATACAAGGGGTAGTAATGTATTACCTTAGTTCCGAGGTATACCGGTTGACTCCTGATACTACATTCGATCGCATTCGAATCCGGACTGGATGTCCCATGACATTTCGAATACCGAGATACTTGCATACCTTCAAATACACAAATTAACATTTCAGTTCTTATCCATAGAGCTCTTAACAAAATTAAACACTTTCGGGTTCAAGGTCAGATTCGGAGGCCTTCGGATCAGAATTTTGCAAAACAGGCTTCAAAATCGGACTCAGGACGTCGAAAAACATAAAACATGAGTTTTCGGAAAATTTGACTTTTTGGTCAAAGTCAACGGTCAACGCTGACGTCAGCAGTCAAAGTCAACGCTGACGTCATGTTGACGTCACTGGTTAACCGGTTTGACTCACTAGGTTAACTCACTGAGTTGACTCGGGCAAGTTGACTCACTGGGTTGACTCGGTCAACGGGTCGGGTCGGTTCGGGTCGGGTCTGGGTCCGGGTCTGGGTCCGGGTCGGACACCAAACTGGGCTTTGTTTGGTTGGGCCTAGACTGGGTTTGGGCTCAAATTGAAATGGGTTTGGACCGAATTAACCGGTTCAGGCCTTTGGGGCAACTGAACCGGCCCACTTACCCATATATACATATTGGTTCGCCGGAGGGGTCGCCGGACGGTCGTCGGACGGTCACCGGAACGTCGCCGGAAAATCGAAAATCACTCCTTTTAACCTGAAAAATACAGATCTGATACTACTCAGACTACCCAACTACATATAACCGATTTTTCACCGAAAAATATATCGGAAATGACCGAAACTTACCCAAAACGAAGCCAAGATCGCCGGACTTGACGAAGCACCGACGACGCCCTTGTTGGCGTCGGATGGTTGATTTATTACGTGGGTTTTGTAGATCGGGACGAGAGAAGCTCACCGGTGCCTACGGTGAGGCGAGCCGACGTCGGGAACGGCCGAAAAACGCCATAACAGAGGCGGTCTCTAGGGTTCATCGTCGAACCTAATACCTTCGATTCCCGACGTTCGGGACAGAGGTGGCGCGAGTGGCGACCAGGGTTGGGTTCAGGGTACGGAGGCGAGCACACCGATGGTGGTCGTGCACACCACCGATCAACGGTGGCCGAGATCGACGGGTTCGACGGGGAAGGGGAAGGGTTTGGTGAGAGGAGAAAAGTAAAATATTAGGAAATATCTCTGATGTTTCCAGATCCAATATGTGAATTAATTGGGGTGGTTTGGGGATATATCAGATTATTTTATTTTATTTTACAAAACAGAAGTCAATAACTTAAAATGATATTTGAGGTAGATTATAACAGAATACTACCTTAGCCCAAACGGTTAAGGCTTGCACTCATGGTCCCTAGGTCAAGGGTTCAAACCTTCGTGAAAGCACTATTTTTTTTAAGTGTTACAATTCTCCCCTCCTTAAAAAAAATTTCGTCCTCGAAATTTACCTGAATCAGACAAATGCAGAAATTGTTCTCTTATGGATCCTTCGATCTCCCAAGTAGCCTCACTAGGACTCCGATTTCTCCACTATACTTTTACCATCGGAAAGCGTCGCTTCCTCGGAACTCTTTCATCAAAATCTAAGATCTAAATTGGTTCATCCTCATAGAACAAGTCTAACCTCAACTCTACATTCTGAACTTGAATGACATGACTAGGATCTGGACAGTATTGTCTCTACATGGACACATGGAAGACATTATGGATACGGCTGAGCTGAGGAAGTGACTCAAGCTGATAGGCAACTGACCCAACTCTCTCTTCATGATACGGTACGGCACAATAAATCTCGGACTCAACTTACCCTTTTTTTTTAAACTTCGTACTTTCTTTCATGGAGATACTTTCAGAAAGACTTGATCACCGACTTCAAACTCAATATCTTTTCTACTCCGATCAGCATGAGATTTCTGTCTGTCAAATGCCTCTTTCATCCATTCATGTACTAAGACTTATCCAATAGAACATCATTGTTTCTCGAGACTCACAAACAAACATGAATCAATCTGGCAGTGTCCTCAGTTACTCGAATAGACTTTGGACTCATAATCATCTCATCATACATTTTGGACCAATTAATCAGGATATAACATTTGAATCCACACCGAACTTCATATTATACAAAACAAACATTGGTCTTATAACTTTTATTATAAACTCAATCAAGGATAAGAGACATTCCGATCTTACACAGAAGTTAATCATACCACCCAAAGGTATATCTTTCAGAGTTCGAATTACTCTTCTAGGTTGACCATAAATTTTTTTAGATGAAAAACTACAACTACAGTTCAGATAAGCACTCGGACTCCAACGACAATTCCAGAATCAGGATGTAAACATCAGATTTCAGTCAGGGATAATATTTAACGATATACCAAGCCACACCATGGAGGAGATGTCTTTCTTCATACTGATCGAACACAACTAAGGTCATTAATAGATATCACTTACCTTCAATGTAATATTCAGACAATTATTTCTTCTATGTTTAACAGAGGTACCACAGATTATACACTCTCGGCACAATCACAAACACTTCTCTATCTGAAGTTCATAGTTTTTTTTCCCGTAGGGTATTTTCAGACACCATCGTTATCACCGAATAGCCTTTCATGAAATCTTACATCGGTTATCCCACATCAAACATTATTCTTAATCTGATTCACAAGTATAGACCATCTCAAGTTCCTTATCTAGATTAAAATTCAACCATTTAATTCAAAACACAGACGAATGTTATAGACATTTCCTGTAAGCAGATGTTGAGCTATAGAAGGCAGAATACTCAGATTTGGTTATTTTAGGAGAAAGGATTCAACATCATAGTTTCAGCTCGGAGGAGTACGGTTATGATCTAGGGGCATGTACAGACCAGACATCCTATGACAGACGATTGGCTGATCAACCCAGAAAGACGCAACTCTAAGCTCTGATACCACTAAATGTAACCCCCTAGACCCGCCTATGCGTTACAACGGATCCTAAGAAGTCACATTAGGGTCACAAGAGCGACCCACAATAAATATTTCAAATAAACATATGGTTAAACCTTTAAAATCATAAATCAAATATATGATTTAAAATACAGTTTCAGAAATCATTCAAAATGATAAAACAATTATGATACAAGTTGTGAAAATAAGTTTCAGACTCATTTGTATAATACAAACACGACACACATGCCCCCTAGTTAAACAGATACCATACTCCCTGACGAGCCGAAGAAACTCCCATACCGACGTTGATAGGTGTAACTTGTCTGATCTTTTATCCTGAGATGGTAAAAACAACATGAGCTTGGGAAAGCTCAGTAATACAAAACTACCAGAAGATGCTATAAGCTCATGCAGATATATGGTAGGCATAACATTTTCATGATGTTTCAAGCAGTGATAGACCTCTATTCATGTTCTACTATTTCGAGGTTTCATCATACTCAAGAATAATAGTATTTGTTATTTAATCAGACCTTGAGAATTAGACGAAAATTATATAGGCTGATAACTTACGAGGTAGAAATCAGAGAGTTTGGCATCTAGTGTGTTCCAATAAGTACCTAACATCATATCACATGAGCACATAACAGATTAAATGCAAATGCCCAATGTTCATACAGAAGTTTACAAGAACTACCCTCCAACCTTACACCAAAATGCAGTCCCCCAGAACTGCATGCAGAAGGTCTTACCCTAGGCCTGAGGCGTAAGAGCCTACCTAAGGGAATGCCTTAGGTCCAGAAAGACTTACCCTAGGCCCGTGGGCGTAGGAGCTTAACAGAACAGCTGGATCAGGGCTGTGACAGACACTTCAATCATAACCCGAGAGTATACCCCAGACAGTAATCGGTGTTCAGATTCCAGATATGAATAGCATAATACATGTATCAGACATATTCTATTCAGAGTATCAGAAACAGAAGTTCATGCTTTTAACAGATAAATATGCATACTATTGAGCAGAGCAGACACTTGTTATTCATCATGCAAACAGATTGTACCATCATATGTCAAACTAACAGATCATACTATTGAGTTTATCGGGCAATCAGACAAAACCATTACATATCAAACGATCACATAACCAATATACAAATTGAGCAAACATATATCATGTAGACAGAGAATGTCATTAAACATAATATTATTCATGATTATTTAATTATACAGTTCATTCAACAGAATATATCACACATGGAACACACTAGGTGGGACAGATCATTTCTTGGAGATGTTTGGCATTTACGGAATGAGACATACTGAACTCTTGACAACTTGAACGGATTTCTGAAACGTGGCTCTTCATAAAAAGGGGTTCATACTAACGGTTTAACCCAGATATTCAGAAGGGGATACTTCAAGATCTTAGAAAGTTCAGATATATTAAGGGTACTTTAGTCCTTTAAGCATACAAGGGCATTATGGTCATTTTGACGTTCATAGACATTCTGGTAATTATGCCAACATTGAAAGCAATGGTTCACAGAACTCGGGTATCATATTTGCTCATTAATTTTCTATCCAGACATTCAAGAATTTCTAAATTAAAGTCTTTTAAGTTATCGGATATTTTCAGTGATGTTCCGATTATTTAAGCTATTATGGCCTTTCAGTTATTTTAGTCTTATTAACAAATCCAGAATTTCGTCAAATACATATTTACTGATTAACTCAGGAGGGTATTTCGGTTATTTTAGACTGAGATAGATCTACCATTTCTTTCTGAATTACCATTTGGTACCTCCATCATTCACTTACTTAAGCGAGATTAAGGAGTCCTAACTCTCCGGCCCTTTACAGAAAATTCATTTATTTCAGAACTTGAGGTTTATCGTCATTCAAATTAATCAGACATTTCGTTGCTTGAGGGCATTACCATCTTTTCGGTCATTGCGATCATTCTTATCAAATTCACGTATTACTGTCAAAAGGGTCGACTTAGGATTTCAACAATATTTCCAGAAAATTCTTATTCATGTGTTAAACAGAGATTGAGGGATTGTCCAAGTTTGTATCATACGTATTACATAATGATGCCGAATGCAGATTTTAGGTCATTTCCTTTATCAGATGAGTAGTTTAGTCAAACTTATGCTTTAAGGGTATTTTCGTAATTTCATATCCAATATCTCATACTCCACATTCTGAACATTGGTTCTTAGGCATCATTGATAGAGTTTCAGATTAACTGTATTATTTATTATTATTAGCACTTTCGATACTCCCGGTCTATTAATATTCTTATCTGAATTCTATTTATATTCTTATTTGAATACTTTGATCTTACTGATTCTGATACTTAATTTTTGTATCGAATTCGGCTTAAGCAGAGTTCACAGATACACTTCATCACAAACATGCATGCTTTAACCGGATATCAACATGTGCATAAAGCATACAAGGGGTAGTAATGTATTACCTTAGTTCCGAGGTATACCGGTTGACTCCTGATACTACATTCGATCGCATTCGAATCCGGACTGGATGTCCCATGACATTTCGAATACCGAGATACTTGCATACCTTCAAATACACAAATTAACATTTCAGTTCTTATCCATAGAGCTCTTAACAAAATTAAACACTTTCGGGTTCAAGGTCAGATTCGGAGGCCTTCGGATCAGAATTTTGCAAAACAGGCTTAAAAATCGGACTCAGGACGTCGAAAAACATAAAACATGAGTTTTCGAAAAATTTGACTTTTTGGTCAAAGTCAACGGTCAACGGTCAACGCTGACATCAGCAGTCAAAGTCAACGTTGACGTCACTGGTTGACCGGTTTGACTCACTAGGTTAACTCACTGAGTTGACTCGGGCGAGTTGACTCACTGGGTTGACTCGGTCAACGGGTCGGGTCGGTTCGGGTCGGGTTTGGGTCTGATTCCGGGTCTGGGTCCGGGTCGGACACCAAACTGGGCTTTGTTTGGTTGGGCCTAGACTGGGTTTGGGCTCAAATCGAAATGGGTTTGGACCGAATTAACCGGTTCAGGCCTTTGGGGCAACTGAACCGGCCCACTTACCCATATATACATATTGGTTCGCCGGAGGGGTCGCCGGACGGTCGTCGGACGGTCACCGGAACGTCGCCGGAAAATCGAAAATCACTCCTTTTAACCTGAAAAATACAGATCTGATACTACTCAAACTACCCAACTACATATAACCGATTTTTCACCGAAAAATATATCGGAAATGATCGAAACTTACCCAAAACGAAGCCAAGATCGCCGGACTTGA
Source organism: Hibiscus trionum (assembly GCA_030270665.1). Taxonomy (NCBI): domain Eukaryota; kingdom Viridiplantae; phylum Streptophyta; class Magnoliopsida; order Malvales; family Malvaceae; genus Hibiscus; species Hibiscus trionum. The sequence continues at coordinate 9,198,389 of BSYR01000016.1, forward strand.
CGAAGCACCGACGACACCCTTGTTGGCGTCGGATGGTTGATCTATTACGTGGGTTTTGTAGATCGGGACGAGAGAAGCTCACCGGTGCCCACGGTGAGGCGAGCCGACGTTGGGAACGGCCGGAAAACGCCATAACAGAGGCGGTCTCTAGGGTTCATCGTCGAACCTAATACCTTCGATTCCCGACGTTCGGGACAGAGGTGGCGCGAGTGGCGACCAGGGTTGGGTTCAGGGTACGGAGGCGAGCACACCGATGGTGGTCGTGCACACCACCGATCAACGGTGGCCGAGATCGACGGGTTCGACGGGGAAGGGGAAGGGTTTGGTGAGAGGAGAAAAGTAAAATATTAGGAAATATCTCTGATGTTTCCAGATCCAATATGTGAATTAATTGGGGTGGTTTGGGGATATATCAAATTATTTTATTTTATTTTACAAAACAGAAGTCAATAACTTAAAATGATATTTGAGGTAGATTATAACAGAATACTACCTTAGCCCAAACGGTTAAGGCTTGCACTCATGGTCCCTAGGTCAAGGGTTCAAACCTTCGTGAAAGCACTATTTTTTTAAGTGTTACAAACATCATGTTCAAATCGATTTATTTATTATTTAATATGTTTATACTCGATTTTTTTAGCTTTCACGGATATGTTCATTTAGCGTTTGCGAACATAAGAGATTATGTGTAAATAAGTTAACGATGCTTATTTACAATGATGTAAATAAATTATCAATGCAAACATTAATAAAAAACAACAGTGTAAAAAATTTACCCACCTTGACTATATGATAGATCCACCACTATGGTTAAAACATATATAATTTAAAGTTTGTTTAAAAAGTAGAAATTATTCAAAAAAAGAGAGTAGAAAATAATGTTTTCTTTATAATTTACAAGACGAACCTATATAACATCTTAATGATGTGGGCAACTTTATGCAAAAATTTGCTTCTCCATGTCATGGGGATTGATTGCAATCAAGCATAATAAATGGGAGGAAAGCATACAATTCATGCCAGCCATAAAAACAAATTAGTGAATCAAAAATCTCCAAATTGCAATTTACAAAGCAATGTGATTTTTAATACCTACGAGGCTACAACAAATTTGAAACAACTCAATTTGTGTCTATTACGAAATTATATTCAATCAATAAAAATCAAGGACAAAAATGAATGCCTTTGTTAATCGATTCAACGAAATTAGTATAAAGAATCATTAATTTATAAAGTTATATTTTTACTTCTATTCTTAATTAATTTAACCTCTAACTCAAAACTCAAAATTAGCAAAAAGAAAAGGTAAATGTAAATTAATTAAATATTTAATTATTTTATCTTTATTTGTATTGCTATAGTTGTAAGAGAAAGAATAATAGTCTCGAACTCTTAAATCTCGCAGAACAAAATTTAAATAATAATTGAAATATGCTTCTATATATTGGATAAATGAAGAGTTTATAAATGATAAATTATATACCTTCAGTCTTGATAGATTTGAGAGTCATGAACTTAAAAAATTAAGAATTTTACGTTTGAGGAAGAAAAAACGTCAAAAGTATAGTAGAAGTTGCAAAACTCGAAGAATTTTTATTTTGTTGAGCTTCTTCTCATATTATTCGTTATTATTTTTTTGAGCTTTTGTGTAGGACTGTAAATGAACTAAGCTCAAATGAATTGTTTGTGGACTCCTAATAAAGAATGAGTTATTACTTATGAACATCTTTAGTTAGTATTTTATTATAATTTATATGTGAGTTGGATAAATAAAATTTCAAGGTGGACACTATCAATAAAATAGATAACTTATAGGAAAAATTTAAATTTCAAGGTGGGCACGTGCCTACCCTAACCATACGTCGATCCGCTAGTGCATCTGTCTGACTGAACCCAAATTTTGACAATTCGATTGATTACTATTTCAATCTCTGTCGGCTACCGCCAAAATAAAAACATATGAAACCCTAATTTTTTTATCAAATTTTTTTAACTCACCTTGACAATGTAATATCTCTCCACTTAAAAGAAATTTTAAATTTAATATATATCAAATTTCTTGAATAATTAAAAGATCGTATATGAAATTAATTATTTTTTCTAATCATTTGTTATTATTTTATAAATGGTTGAGTACTTTTATTTTTATCAAAACAAAACAAGTATGATTATATTCATGAAGAAATCATACAAGATATTATCGAAGATCTCATTAAAAATCTCTTTAAACCTAATTAAAGTAAAAAAATTGCATGCGATAATAAAAAAAAGACAATAATGATCTATAATACATTACCATTATTAATCTTTAATTGTGAAATTTAATATCAATACTTCCATTAATTTCTAATTTTTAAAAATTCGTTTAATAATTTTATTCTATTTTTTAATTTAAAAACAAATAATTTTATAATCTAATATTGTGTGACTTAAATTACAAAATCGCTATGATTTAAAACCTAAAATCAATATTACAATATTGACTACATTTGCAGCTATAGATTATTTTTCCATATTAATAGCTTATGCAAAATTTGACATTTTAATGATTAAATATATAATTTTTGTCTAACATATCAAAATTATTATTTTGTTATGAATTGTTAAAAAATTTAAAATCAAAAATAAAATTAAGATAATATAGACGTGATGGGCTCCGAAAACTTAGGAAACCCTAGACGTGATGGAAGTAACCCTAGCCTTGGCTTTGCGGGGCCAACGGTGGGGAGGCCGCCGGACGTAGTGTCGCCTGTGCAGCAGGCTGGGGAGTCGGTGGACGCTGATGATACCAGACAGGCGGGCGTTGATGGGGGATTAGAGACTACGCTTGGCGGGGATTTGTCTGGTGTTAGGATTGGTGGGGATGGGATTGTCCCTTCCGAGGGTGACACGCCGATGCATGAGGAGGCGCAGGCCACAGGTGATGTCCAAGGGCAGGACGGGACGGCACCGGTGAGGGAGGCTGTGGTGAAACCGTCCTTTAGGGACATGGTGGTCGGGGATACGGAAGCGAGATTGGAGATGGATGTGTTGGACGTTGAAGTCTCGCCGGAGGATGTTCGTATAAACCTTGATGGTCCCTTGCCCAAGATTGATTTTTCCGATAGGGTTCATAATTCTATCGATGAAAAGCTGGCGAATTCCCTTGTGGTTCGGTTATTAGGGAAGGAAATAGGGTACCGGGCGTTGCTAAATAGAATCTAGGCGCTCTGGAATCTTTCCGGGAAGGTTTCGTTGATTGATTTGGATAATGGCTATTTTCTCGCGCGGTTTGAAAAATCAGTGGATTATGAGAAAGTGTTATCCGGGGGCCCTTGGGTGGTGTACGGATGCTATCTAACTGTCCAGCCTTGGTCGCGGAGTTTTTCTACGGCAGAGGAATATCCCCGAAGTATTGTGGTCTGGGCAAGGCTCCCTGGTCTTCCGTATAGATATTACACAAGAAGCATGTTCCGGCAAATTGCAAGCGTGGTGGGTAATGTTGTCAAAATCGATTATAATACATTGGAAGGCAAACGAGGACGATTTGCGAGGTTCGCGGTTGTGGTGGATCTTGACAAACCTCTCATCTCTAGTGTGGTGATTGATGGGCATCGTCAGACTATTGAGTATGAGGGTTTGCCGTTGATTTGTTATGGGTGTGGAAAATATGGTCATGCTAAGGAGTTGTGTCCCAAGGATAGAAAAGAACAGGTTCCGGACTCGGTGATTCCGGGAGGGGAAGTGAAGGTCGATGAGGTATATGGTCCTTGGATGCAAGTTAGTAATAGGCGTAGGCGTGTGGAAAAATCGGGGTCGGCACATCCCTTGTCGGTGCAAAGAGGTCGCACGCCTAAGAGTTTGGAAGGATCGCGTTTTGCGGTTCTTGTGGGAGATGGTGATCATGGGGCTGATTACCCGGGCTCGGATGCAAAAGATGGTGATTGTATTGAAGGTCGGGGGGATGGTATACCCGCGCGGGAATTAAAGGGGAAGGCGCCGATGGAAAGTGGAGGTGTTTTGGCGACGGGTAGGGGTAGTCGTAAGGAGGGGAGCGTGGTCTTGGTGGGTAATGGTAGTGGTGATTCCGGTGATGTGGCTGGACTGAGCGCTGGAGGGATGAGGGAGAAGGAGGGCGACATGGTGTGTGATGAGGTTGTTGATATGGATCATGAGGTGGCAGTAGCTCCGTCGCAGATTGTGGTGGTGGAAGCATCGTCGCTTGATGCATCTAACCACAAGGTGGTTCGGGTGATGGATGCGGATGAACGGGGAGTGTTGAGCGAGCGCAATGGACGGACGCTGAAAGCCGGATTGAAGAAAAATGCACCTAAAGCTAATTCTAAAAACCCGTTAGCGGCGAAGAGTAGTGGCGCTAAGGGGCTTAAATCGAAGAAGCGTGATGAGAAGGGTCCATCCAAACCAGTTTTGGCGGAATGGATCAATAATATGTCTGGCGAACTCAGTAATATAGCTGGTAGCTCGAGTGGGGACGTCCGTGATTCGAAGGGCTCGACTCCGATGGGTGGACGCAAGGTTGTCTGGCGCGAGAATGTGTCCTTTGAGGGGGTTCCTTCGGATCCTCAGTAGCTTTTGTGGTATGTTTCACCTTTCTGATATTTTTTAATGGTTAAGTCTATATTTTGGAATGCTCAAGGGGTGTTGGACTCCGAGTTTCTACGTTATTTTAGATTAATGGTGAAGGTGCAAAAGCCTGACATTGTTGCTGTGGTGGAGCCGCGTATTAGTGGGGTTAAGGCGAATAGATTTATTCGGGTGTCGGGTTTTGACTTTTCTTATAGAGTTGAAGCCAATGGGTTTTCAGGTGGTATATGGGTGCTCTGGAAGCCTACGGTCCGGTTTGATGTGCTGGCTGTGTCGTCACAGTTTATTCATGGTTGGGTTTTTGATGTTCTTGAGAGGAAAACAGTAGCTATGACTTTTGTATACGCAAGCCCTAACAGTGGTAAGAGAGCATTGCTTTGGAATTATCTGAGAGCGCTGGATCCTAGAAGTAACATTGGATGGGTACTTGGTGGTGATTTCAATGTGATTGCTTGTACTTCGGAGAGGAGGGGAGGATCACAGAAAAGGGATGGTGTTTGTGGTAAGTTTGGCGATTTCTTGTTTGATTCTGATTTGATTGATATGGGATTCAGGGGCCTTGGTTTACTTGGGAGAGAGAAGATCTGATGCAGAGATTAGATCGGTGTATTTGTAATGACGCGTGGTATGCGGTTTATCCGGGTTCTGAGGTGTATCATTTGCCGATGTTGGGGTTTGACCATCGGCCTATTTTGCTTGACACGGGGACCGATTCTGCAGTTGGTAGGCTAAGGCCTTTTCGTTATTTAACCGCTTGGAATGATCATCCTGACTTCCAAAGGCTTGTTAAGGACAGTTGGGATCCGGACCGTTTCATTTATGATAATGTTCTGAGTTTTCAACAGAAGAGTGGGGAGTGGAACAAAACGGTGTTTGGGCACATAGGGAGGCGAAAAACGTTACTCCTGGCGCGTATTAGAGGTATCGAGAAGGCACGGGCTAGACATTGCTCTCAATTTCTAGTTGATCTTGAGGGGGAATTGAAGCGTGAGCTTGCTGTTGTGCTAGCGGAAGAGGAGAGCATGTGGCACCAAAAGTCGCGAAGCCAATGGATAGTGGGCGGTGACCGAAACACTAAATTTTTCCACCGGAGTACCATGGTCCGCCGCCGACGGAATACGGTCCGAGCTTTGATGATGGAGGATGGCCGGTGGAGTTATGACATGGATGAATTGAAGGCGCACGCCATCGAGTACTTCCGTACGCTGTTTACCGCGGGAATACAGGATTGCACTGTGAGTATGCATGCTGGTAAATTCTATTCGTTTGATGATGCATCATTGCGGAAATTGGTGGGTGAAGTGACGAAGGAGGAAGTGCGGAAAGTGGTTTTCGATATGGATCCTCTCAAAGCACCGGAGATTGATGGTGTTCATGTGGATTTCTATCAGCGACACTGGGATGTGGTAGGTGATTCGGTTTTTAATTTTGTTAAAGCTTTGTTTGCTGGAGCGCCGCTTGAGGAGAGGATAAATCAAACTTTGATTGTGCTCATCCCCAAAATTGATGTACCGGAGCGGATTAGCCAATTTAGGCCTATCAGTCTGTGTACGGTTCTTTATAAGATTGTCACTAAGACCATTGTTAATCGGCTGAAAGAGTTCTTACCTCGGTGGATTTCGTGGAATCAAGTCAGCTTTGTCCTAAGGCGGAATATTACTGATAATGTTATCCTGGCGCAGGAAATTATTCATTCAATGGCGCATAAAACCGGTAAGAATGGTTATATGGCGATAAAAGTTGATATAGAAAAAGCTTATGATAGACTGGAGTGGCATTTTATAGAAGAAACATTAGGTGAAATTGGATTGCCGGCCCGTTTGATTGATTTGATTATGCAATGTGTGAGTTCGGTATCTTCCCGGGTGCTTTGGAATGGGGACATTACGGAGTCGTTTAGGCCTACTAGGGGTATCAGGCAGGGGGACCCCCTCTCTCCGTATCTTTTTGTTTTATGTATGGAACGGCTAGCGCATCGTATTGAGAACTGCATTGGGGAAGAGAGGTGGAAGCCTATTCGGTTATCGCGTGATGGCCCAGGTATTTCGCATCTCTTCTTTGCGGATGATCTGGTTCTTTTTGCTGAAGCATCATCGGATCAGTTAGAACTTATTAGAGGTGTCTTGGATGATTTTTTCTTGTGTTCGGGTCATCGTGTTAGTGTGGCGAAAACGCAGGTTTATTTTTCTAAGAATTGCTTGGCAGATATCCGAGAGTTGGTTGGTTCTACGCTAGGTTTTGCGGTTGTGGAAGATCTGGGTAAATACCTGGGGGTACCCTTGCTTCACAGTAGAGTAACAAGGTCCACGTACGCGTATGTACTGGAAAATATGCGTAGGCGTTTGTCCGGATGGGCTGCTAAGTCCTTATCATTAGCCGGGAGGGTGACGTTGGCAAAATCGGTCCTCCAAGCCATCCCGTCGTATGTCATGCAGGCGACATGGTTGCCTAAAGGCTTGTGCAAAGAGATGGAAAAGCTAATCCGTCGCTTTGTGTGGGGCGATTCGGAAGGGAAGCGAGGCGTGTCGTTGGTTGGTTGGGACGTTATGCAACAACCTATGGAGGAGGGTGGTATGGGTATGAAAGATCTTGAGCGACAAAATGAAGCTTTCTTGATGAAGGTGGGGTTTGAGCTTGTGACGAATCCGGATAAACTGTGGGTACAGGTGCTTAGGGGTAAATATGGTTGGCGAGATGGTGTGCCGATTAGTATTTATCGCGGAAGTTGTTCTCGATTGTGGAGGGGGCTGAGTCGTGTATGGGAGGAGATTAGGAGGTGCGTGTGTTGGAATGTACGTGATGGTCAATCGACGGATCTTTGGTATGATGTGTGGATTGATAATGAGGGGCCTTTGTGTGTGCATTACATGCTACCGGGCATTCCACCATCTACTATGGTGGCTGAGATGGTTTTGGATGAGGGTACTTGGAGGTGGGAGGTGCTTCGACAAGTGCTGCCGGAACCGATTGTGCAGCTCTTTGCTGCGATCCCTCCCCCACGACCGTGGTTTGGAGGGGACCGCCCTGGATATAGATGGACGGATAATAGAACCTGCTCAGTGCAGTCCGCGTACTCTGTTTTGTCCAAGCGGCAAGAGGGGGCGAACCAGCAAGTTTGGAAGTTAATCTGGGGATTGAATGTCCCTGCCCGGATCAAAACTTTCTTGTGGTTGGTTGGGCGGAAGGGCTTGCTAACCAATATGGAACGGCAGCGTCGCCATATGAGTGCTGATGGCTCATGCGCAATCTGCCGTATGGGTCAGGAAGATGTAGACCACGCGTTGCGTAAATGCCTGTTTGCGCGCCAGGTTTGGAGTCAAGTGGTGCCGGCGGGACATATCGACATGTTTGAGGCTATGAACTTTGATGAGTGGCTTGGTTACAATTTACGTAATGAAGGAAAGATCCCGGAGGGGCAATCGAGTTGGGTGATGAAGTTCGCCGTGGTTTGCTGGCAGATTTGGAAACGCCGGTGCAGCATGGTGATGAACGAAGGCGTTGTGAACAATAAACCATTTGTGCCGACGTGTCTTGAGTTGGCTACGGAATTTACCAGGGCGACTATGAGTGTTGGCACTGGCACAAGGCGTTGTACTCGTGGGACGCGATGGTGCTGTCCTCCGGTAGGATGGGTCAAAGCGAATGCGGATGGGGCTGTGTTTGGTAGCCTCGGCAGTGCAATGATCGAGGGTGTGCTGCGGGACGAGAATGGCCAATGGTTGTTTGGTTTTTCGCGGAAGGTGGGGAGATGCTCGGTTCTACGAGCGGAATTATGGGCAGTGTACGACCTCTTACTGCACGTTTGGAGACTTGGGTTTCGAAGGGTGGTGGTGGAAACGGATAATATGGCGGTGGCTAGCATGCTTCGGAACGAATCATCGGCACTACGAGGTGATGTTTTGATTGATCTTATTGTGGGTTTGCTTTGTCGGAATTGGGAGATTGTTGTCCAACATGTGGGACGTGAGATGAACCGGGTAGCGGACTGTTTGTCGCGTTTGTTGAAGAATGACGATCGGCATGAGGTATGGCTGCCGGAGCCACCACAGGGGGTGCGGGAGCTGCTGGCTGCAGACCAACACCACTGAACGTTGGTGTTTTCACTGTATTAGCAAAAAAAAAATTTGAAATCAATTATTTACTACAATATTTTTCTATGCTAAAGAAATTATACAAATGCTATTTTATAGAAGTAGCATGTGAATATACTTGGCAAACTTAACCCGAGAACCGAGACTCGAACTGATTTACCCGAACCGAACATGATGACTCAAAATTTGACTCGAAATTCGAAACCGAATCAAAATCGAACAAAAAATGAACCAATTTTTAGTTAAACCGAAATGGACCCGAACCGATAGACTCGAACCGAAGATAACCCGAAATAAATAAAAGATATTAATAGAAATAAAGAAAGATGAGATATGAACAACCGCACAACTCACCAAAAAGTCAAATATATTGGCTTTATAAAGCCATATAAAGAGTGTAAAAAACTGACCAACCTAAAAACTTGATTAAAATAGATCAGTCTCCCGTTGACCAGAAATTGAACCGAGTCGAACTGAAAATTAACTGACCCGAAATGACTCGAAGCACAATAGAACCGAACTGAACCGAACCGAATTTGAACCGAATGACATCAGACCCAAAATAACCGAAACCGAAATGACCCAAACCGAACCCGAACTGATTGACCCGTTTGCCAACTCTACATGTGAAGCATCACTATTCCGATGGAGAAGCTCCAAAATCGCATCTGGTGGATCTAAAAATTTGCGATATACGAAAGGGTTTGTTATTTGGTTCGATAAAATGGCCAAGATGAGGACGCAATGAACTAGCATTAAAAAGGGAATCTGTTGGTTCGATTTATCTTGACCATTTTATCGACAACCAAATTACATCGACACTTAACATAGTTGAATCGAACAAACCGATTCCTTTCTAAAATAACATTAAGATGAGGACGCAATGAAGAGACAATGTTATTTGGTTTGTTATGCACAAAATAATTATATGCTTTCATACTATCCGTTTCCACTATGACTTGGGGGAATCCCAAGCTCCAACACAGTGCAAACAACAATGGCTTCCAAATACCCAAAGCGTCAGTTCATGTTAGTCTCTTTCTGTTGAAGGAAATGCTGAAATTCAGGAGCTTCCTACACAGCTGGAATCACAGCTGTCATCACCTCTATTCCCCTCCAATTCTGTTGGAAGGAGTACCATCTAGAAAAACTACACGTGTCACCCTCAGCACCATTAGGGTTTCCTTTTACTCTTGTGTAAATAGCAGTGCTGCAAATGAATACACATGTTTTCTGTTATCTTTATCTCATCTCCATATTTACATTTAGTCATACATTTTGTATGCTCAACATGGTATCATTGCTCTGGGTCATTTCCTAGTGATCACCGTCTCTTCTGCCACCATGCCTGACGATCCTGCCACCGCTGGAGATGATGTCATCCTCTCCTCACCACCAGAAGACACCACTGATAACTCCTTCTCCAATAAACGGATCATCATCCAGCTTGATGACACCAACTACCTACTCTAGAAACAACAAGTGACCCTGCTGATACGAGGACAAGGCCTTGAAGGGTACATCGACGGATCCATATCCCCTCCGACCAAGCTAGTCGCTCGCGATAATGGAGATCGAGTCCCAAATTCGGCCTACCTTCGATTCATCAAGCAGGACAACTCGTTGGCCTCCTAGTTACTGTCTACCGTTAGCTCCAACATCCTTCCTCAGCTAGTGGGTGCTGAGTCTTCAGCTACAATCTGGTCCACCATTTCTGGATTATATTCACAACTCTCCACGACGCGAATCATGCATCTTCACTGCCACCTGCGTTCAATCAAGAAAGCCTCAATGTCCATGCGAACCTACACCATGCAAATCAAGGAAATATGTGACTTACTTGCATCCTGTGGAAGCCCAGTTTCTACAGTTGAACACATTGCCACCATTTTAAATGGTCTACCCTTTGAGTATGACCCATTTGTCGCAGTCATCTCTGCCAGCAAGGAACCTTACACTGTAAATGCAGCGGTCTCGGTGCTCATTGATGCTGAGTCCAGAATCTCGGACCCTCTTCGACTGCCTATTGGAATCCACAACACCAACTTCTCCAATCCTCGTGACAAAGAATCATACTCTGGCACCACCAACAACCAAGCTCGTGATGACTCTAGAGGACGATATCGTGGTACAAGGCCTCGCATTCAATGTCAACTTTGTGGTAAATCGGGCCATCTCGTGGACCGCTGCTGGCATCGCTTTGACCACAACTTCAAGGGAGTTTCATCCTCCTCCCAACCTCGAGCCAACTCAGCCACTCAGGCCAACGCTTATTCCTACAAGAAAGACACAATTGAAGAAGCTTATGATCCCTTCACCAGTAACAATGCTGGCACCGAACCAACAGGCAATCCTGAGTCCTCATCTGGTGACATGCAAGTTCATACCGTAGTAGCATCCCCTACAGTTTGGCACCCTAACTCTGGGGCCACACATCATGTGGCCAGTGATCCCTCATCTCTGCTAGGTGGTTCATCATATTTTGGTAAAGGTTCAGTTCATATAGGTGATGGATCTTCTTTATCTATAACTCAAGTCGGTCACTCGATAATACCTACTCCTACTTGCAGTCTCACCTTAAATGATCTATTGCTTGTGACTCGCATAACTCGAAACCTAATGTCAGTTTCGAAATTCACTAAGGATAATTCAGTTTTTCTTGAATTTCATTCCGATTATTGTTGTGTGAAGGATAAAAACACATGTTCTACACTCCTGGAAGGAACACAAGAAGGAGGTCTCTACACCTTGGTTGGTGATCTTGTCAACACCTCCATCACAGCTTACTCAACTGCTGTCAATAACACATCACCCTTTTGGCTTTGGCATCGACGCCTAGGACATGCATCTCCTGAAGTCATCAATTCAGCTTTGCACAAGTCACTGGTTATGGACAAAGATATTGTTTGTAGTGCTTGTCAACTAGGAAAGTGTCACTCTTTACCTTTCAAGCAGTCTGTAACCATGTATGACTCACCTTTTGAATTAGTAGAAATTGATCTTTGGGGACCAGCCCATGTTATCTCAAATGGATTTTCCTACTATATTTCATTCGTTGATATGTACTCAAGGAACTGATGGCTATATTTACTCAAACACAAATCAGAAGCATCAGCTGCCTTCACTCTATTTCACAAACTGGTTCAGACTCACTATGGCACCAACATTCGAGCTGTGCAGACAGATAGGGGAGGAGAATTTCAGTTCTTCGACACCCTACTTCCTACCCTTGGCATTCAACAACGTATCACTTGCCCCTACACGTCTCAACAGAACGGGGTTGTAGAGCGCAAGCGCAGGCACATCATTGACATGGCTTTATCTCTTCTAGCTCAAGCATCCATGCCCTTACGCTACTGGTCCTATGCATTGCATTGCATTGCTTAGCTCAGTCTTTCTCATCAACCGTCTGCCTACCAAGAAGCTAGGCAACATATCTCCTTTTCAGAAGCTTACAGGCAAGACACCAGACTACAGTTTCTTCAAGGTATTTGGGTGTGAGTGCTACCCCAACCTACGTCCTTACAACAAACATAAACTTGACTTCAGGACCAAGCCATGTCTCTTCCTTGGATATTCACCTAAGTACCAAGAATATCAGTGTGCTGATGACACATGTAGGATCTACATCACGAGAAGTGTTACCTTCAACGAAACAAGCTTCCCTTGTGCCAACAAGTCTCTTCCTAATGCTGCCACCACACATGCCCGTCCATCCAGGGTCTTTCCCAATATACCAACCTCATCACCCACCCAACCTACTCCACCTATTACCACAACTCCCAACCCACAATTTACTCCAGCAACCTCAACAAATTCACCCGAACCATCAACTCCCTTCCTTAACACCAATGCAACAAGCACCTCCACTCCCTCTGCCAGTAACCCTAACTCACCACCAACTCTAAATTCTTTAAATCCTCCCTCACCACCTACAAATGACATTCCTCAAATGCATCCAATCCATGACTTTACAACAAAACCCCTCACCTCCAGAACCCCCTCCACCTCTCAACAACCATCCAATGGTTACATGCAGCAAAATGGGAATCTTCAAACTAAAAATCTACAATGTTGAAGTCATACCTTCCAACATTCACGAGGCTTTGCTCAATCCGGCCTGGGCAGAGGTAGTACACCAAGAATACAAAGCTCTCCAAGAAAATGAAACATGGGAGTTAGCTGAATTACCACCTGGGAAAAAGGCCATAGGCAGCAAGTGGCTATTTCGAGTTAAATACAATGCTGATGGTTCGGTCAGCAAGTTCAAAGCAAGGTTAGTTGCGAAAGGATACTCTCAGACCCCAAGCTTAGATTTTATGGAAACCTTTAGTCCAGTGGTTCGATTCTCCACAGTAAACATACTAGTGTCTGTGGCTACTACAAATCAATGGCAAATCCATCAAGTAGATGTTAATAACGCATTTCTCAAAGGAGAATTGCATGAAGCAGTCTACATGCATCAACCAGCAGGCTTCCTTCAACACAACTCAATTGGTCGACCCCTTTTCTGCAAGCTCAAGAAAGCCATATATGGCTTAAGACAAGCTCCACGCAACTGGTTTGCCCAACTAAAATCCTTCTTGGGCACCTTAGGTTTCCTTGCATCTCAAGCTGACTCCACGTTATTTGTTCTCAAGCAAGGAAATCTCACTATCTATCTTGCAGTTTATGTAGATGATATGTTGCTCACATGGAATGTTGAATCTCATGTTCAACAAATAATTCAAGCTTTACATGCTCGGCTCTCCCTTAAAGACCTAGGTCAACTACACTATTTCTTTGGCATTGAAGCCAGACTACATAAAGGAGGATTGTTTCTCAATCAACAGCAATACATCACAGAACTCCTACACAGAACAGACACAATGGGAGCCAAAACCACCTCGACACCCATGGTCACATTTCCAAAACTCAGTAAACATGATGACACTTCCCTGGCTGAAGAACAAACCTACAGAAGCATAGTAGGGGCGCTACAATACATCTGTCATACAAGACCTGGCCCGGCCTTTGCAGTCAACAAAGCAGCTCAATACATGCAAAACCCTACTGAGGTTCACTGGCAAGCTCTCAAACGAATCCTACGATACTTGGGCACAACACTTGACTATGGACTCTGGTTTCAACCACAATGCAGTGACAACCTTCAAATCACAGCGTTCTCCGATGTCGACTGGGGAAGTGACTTAGATGACAGACGTTCTACTACTGGTTACTGCGTAATGCTTGGCAATCACCTGATCTCGTGGTGCTCGAAAAAACAGCGTGCAGTTTCAAGATCATCAGCAGAGGCTGAATACAGAAGCTTAGCGGATGCATCCTCTGAAATTATTTGGGTTCAATCTGTTCTCACTGAAATGGGAATCAGCCTACACAATAGTCCACAACTCTGGTGCGACAACACCAGCACCTGTCCATGGCAGCCAACCCAGTTCTTCATGCAAAGACCAAGCGCGTCGATCTCGACTTACATTTTGTCAGAGAAAAAGTCAGCTCGAGGCAATTACAGATCAATTATATTCCAGCACGATGTCAAATTGCAGACATACTCACCAAGGCTCTACCAACCCAACAATTTGAAGGCTTCCGCAACAAACTACACACCAGAAGACTTGAAGAAAAATCATGCAGGAGAAATGTTGAAGGAAATGCTAAAATTCAGGAGCTGCCTACACAGCTGGAATCACAACTGTCATCACCTCTATTCCCCTCCAATTATGTTAGAAGTAGTACCATCTAGAAAAACTACACGTGTCACCCTCAGCACCATTAGGGTTTCCTTTTACTCTTGTATAAATAGCAGTGCTGCAAATGAATACACATGCCTTCTGTTATCTTTATCTCATCTCCATATTTACATTTAGTCATACATTTTGTATGCTCAACACCACAAGTGGCCATGCTAGTGCTCGTGTTTGCGAGCCATCCATGTTGATTTTTGCACAATTCAAAGGAGGTTGTTGCCAAACCTGCAAGTTCTGAGTCGGTGCATGACCTCGGGGTGTCGCAATCATACCAACAGCGATAGCGCACGATTTCTCATCACGTAGACGATTGCTTCGTTGCAAGATTCCTTCACACTCGCACAAGTCCAGGAAAAATATTCGACTATTTCGACGAAGACAGGTCGCCCATATAATGGACTCCAACCTTAAATCCCAATCCTCCAAGACAATAGGAAAATAAATCGGATTACACAAATTTCAATAAATACACTACTTGACATCCAATTTCTCTGATTTAATCAACAAAGGACATATAGAATTTATCTCAGTGCAACCCCAAAATATATGTGAAATGTCTTCCACGCTAGCACCACAGAGCACACATACAAAACCATCAGTTAAATGTCTACGCACTCGCTCTCCATTGGTAAAAATACTCCTGCGAGTGCGACACATGAGCCAAAACAACATTCTAATCCGCAACAGCCTCGTGCACTTGGCGAGAGTGACCCAAAATTCATCTTCCTCAACATGCAAAGTACTTGTACGTAGTCTATAGGGTGACCTTACGGTGAAATTACGAATTGATTCCCACATCCAACCTGGTATATCTTTTGCAGAATAGCATGTACCTGCTTGACTTCACGCTTGATCCAGAGAAGCCTCGGCAAATAAAACAAAATCGTCGACGAAAAAAGACGTGAGATCTTAGGGCCACTGCGAGTAATAATAATCGATATCCGCGTACCCGCTTGACAAGGTAATCTCACTCATAATAACTTTGTGCAAATGCAGTGGTAAACCAGTTTCACTTAACATGTCATCAATGAATGAATGACTATTTGAGTCTGTCATATACTTTTTCTAAGTCGATTTTTATCGTCACCCAATCAACCCTCTCTTTATCCTTCTCATTGAGAGGATGATTTCTTGTGCAATAACAAAATTATCTATAATTTATCTCCTCGGTATGAAGCCAGTCTAATTTTCGGACTCACTAATAGGTCGAAATTAGGTAATCGATTTCGACAAATTCATTTTAAGGATCAAAAGTAAGAGCGTTTTATTCAAATCAGCATCACTCAAACATTTCCCGTATCAGTCGACACACACTCACACCGACGACGCCCCAATTGTGTTGGTAAATACGGCATGAAAGCCATCTACTCTTGGCGCCTTCGATGGATCTGTTTGAATCCAACAAACAGAAACCTTTGTAATTATTTGTTATATATATATATTAATCATTTATTAAATATTTTATTATTTTAAAACTTTTGGCTTAGAATTATTAAGCACGTTCCCTACCTGTGAATTAACTTGCAAGTTGAAGTAATTTTAAAACTTAAAAAATATAGTAAAATATTGTTTTTTAATAGTTTAAAGGTGATTACAATGTATATTTGTTCATAAATATTCTTAACCCTTTAACAATGTACATGCACCTTGTAGATAGACCGATTTGAATTCGTGTCTTTGACAATGTACATACACCTTGTAGATAGAGCGATTTGAACTCGTGTCTCTTAGGATGAATATTACCCGCTTTTTCACTGGGACACTTGTTAGGTTCTAGTAAAATATTATTTTTAAAATTGATAATTTTAAATATAAAAGTTATTTTAATAATAGTTTATATAATTTTTACCGATATAATTATGAAACTTACCGATATAATATTTTAATATTTTCTTGTTAATTAAAAAACATGTAATGTAAATTTAATTGCGAGTTATTTAAAAATTAATATCATAATATTTTATAATAACATGTTATTAATTAATTTGGTATAATTATAAAGATGATGATATAAAATATGTATTTTTAGTTAACTAATGCTAATAAGTTATATTAACGATTATAATTATAAAGTATACTATTATATTTAATTATTAACTATTTATTTTATATTCATTTATTATTAATTTATACATAACTTTTTACTCATGAATTATCAATTATTTATTACTATTTTACGTCCATAGTATTATTTTATTTTAAAATAAGAGGAAAATAATTAACTCATTCAATAATATGAAATTAATAAGAAAAATATATAATAATACAAAAACCTATTTTTTGTAAAAAAAAATACATAATAACAGTAAATAGAACCTGAAAGTATTCATAAATAATTTTAAATATATTTCAACGAATTTTAATGTAAATATTAATTACAAATTTAAAGCTAAAAATAATTATAAATATCTTTACATTTATAAATTTCTGTATTAGATTAACTAACGATTTTAAATGAATTTTAAAATACTTCAGCGTTAACAATAGTATACAAGCGATTTGGAAGAAGAAAAATAACTAAATTGATATGTTTTAAATATGAAGGGTTTACTTTATTGATTTATTTTTAATTATGACTAAATCGGTTGAATATATATGAGTTGACTTAAACTGTCATTATACAAGACCTTGTTAAATGTTGGTTTGTATTTTAATGGAGGAATGACACAATTGTAACTAAAATTTTAATTAAATGATCCAGTCGTAACTTTTAATAATTGAGTGCCTCCAAGTCCAAGGTAGTTTACCCTTCATGTTTAGACTCCTATAATGTATACTATATAGGTAATATTACTGTCAGCTTCGCTCACAGTTTTGTCAAAAGAAACACCTTATAGGTTAAAACTTAAAACAATTATGAAAACAAACCAATTCTAGTACACAATCAATTCAAAACTCATACTCCAATACTAAATATCACAACAGTTCCTGCAAACCTCGAGTAAAAGGAGCAACAAGGAAGCAAAGCTCCGAGATTGACCTTAGTTGAGGCCATTGCAGCTGACAAAAAGCACTTGAATTTTGAGGAGGTGTTGTTAATCTACTTAACAATGCTTCAACAGGAAATTTAATGCAAGAAACAAGAAATAGGATGGTGCACTGAATAAATCACAAATATATGTATTCTCTCTTTTCTCCAGTGGCAAGGTTAATATTATAAAGTACAGGAGTGAAAAAAACAAGAACCTAGACTCATGGTTAAATAAGTAACAACACTTATAGAGAGGGTTGGAAAATACATACAGTTGCTGCATTACCACTTGTTATTTGTAGAAACACGTCTTAAAGAATTGCCCAGAACTTCTTTCTGCAAATTAGCACAGTTTCTCTTTGTTTATCCCTGTTTTCCAGAATATGTGATTCAAACTCCCAAAGGAATTTCGGAGCAAGATCTTGAATTCTTGATGTAATAGAATCCTCATCTCTAATTATAACAAATCCCTGAGACAAAAACGTATAATGAGAATTGAAATCATAATAAGCAACTTGGCTTATAGACCAAGTAACCAGCCTAGCAGAGATGATGTTAGATGTCAGTGCACTAGATATAGTAACCGTAACATGGAACACACAAGCAAAAAATAGCATAAATCTTTATTTAGGGCCTCATCAACCTGGCTAGATCGGGTATTAGCTGAGGGTGAATAAAGGGAGGGGAAAAAGAATGAAATAGAATAGACAATATCAGACAGAAAAGGCTGAAATTGAGGAACTCTGGTGACAGATAAATATAAGAAACAAGGTAAACACTGAAAGATGAGAACCGCGAGCGAAAGTATCTGTACTTGAATATCAAATCCAGATTCAACCCATGGCATATTAATAAATGGAAGCTACAAGAAACTAAAATAAAAAGATACCACCACCCAACTACCTGACCAAAATACTTGGCAAGTAAATGATACTAATTTAAATAGCCAAAACACACAAGAGAATGTTCACTACAAATAAGCACGTAAAAGAAACATTTAAGGAGTCTCTAATCTATGGATAATTTTCCCATGTCTTGTATCCATAACATTCAGGGAAAGTCTAAAAAACCGCCTAAAATGCGGCCAACATAAATTCTTACAAAAAATGGTAAGAATTTATGTAGAACTGAAATTCTTACTAATTGGGTAAGAATTTGTGTAACCACATAAATTCTTACCAACTAGGTAAGAATTTGTATAGATTTTGCCTTAGGTAAGAATTTGAGTAGCTACACAAATTCTTATATTATAACTTAAATTCTTACAATTTGGGTAAGAATTTGTGTAGATTGTAAGAATTTGTGTAGGATCGCCTTTTTTTAGCCGCGCCGTAAGGGTGCCTCACCCTAGAACTACCCCAACATTCAATCAAACTGTCTAATGCCAAACATGTAGAGGTTAGACAATGTACATGGCAGAATTAATTGAACTAGATCAAAATTGCATAACAGTTTCAATAATTTCCTAAATATTTAAGTGCTTAAAACAGAAAAATGTCCAAACAAATGACTGATTATACTTCTATGTTGGATGCAAATGATACTAACTCATGGACTTGTAAATGAATGATTCAAAATCAGAACAGTCTGAAATGGACCAACAGCCTGAAATATCATGTCACAATCTCAATGAAAGCAAGTACCTGAGGCCTTAAAACACGGTCCATCTCAAGCATGATATCCTCAAGCAGGCAACCTTTTCCATTATTTTTATATTGAGAGAAAAGATGGTTGGCATGCAGTAAATCATATGTGCGTGGATATGTTGAAAATGGTTCACACCTGAAATATCATATATGTATCAGCAGTTACTAATAAGATCTAAAGTAGCCAGCAAGAACTATCATATTTCCTATGGATATTAGCAATAAAGTGAGAAATGATATAAAATCTTTCTTACCAATCATGAAAAGCACCAATTAGACCCCTGTCAAAAATTGCAGATAAGGTATTTTGCATGCTTGAAGGGACTACATTCATTACCCAAACAGGATATTCATTCAAAGCGGCAGCAAAACCACCACAAAAGGCATTCATGTCCATAACGTTTCGTATATCTTCCTTGCTAACATTCATCAGCTTCCAGTAGTAGTGGACTTGGTCTTGCCAGAAATTTGAATCCGAGCTAAATTCTTCTCTACTGATGCCTGTTATCAATATATGAAAAAATTATCATGTTGAATCAAACAACATCTCCCAGTGTCTAAAATCTATTAGTAATATGCCCCCCAAAAATAAGGAGAAATATTGATGTCATCTAGTGCAAACCTTCCAAGTCCATAAATCCTAAGAGATGAGAGTTATCCAAACTACTTAGTTCAATAGTAGTAACTCTATTCTAGACAGTATAATCCACAGTCCCCTACAAGGCTGTCTAAACTGCATTGACAGCAGTGTTTATTCCGTCACCGCTGCTTTGACAGCAGTGTACACATAACACATCATTCTACATGAAGCAAAGTTCGAATCCCTAATCATGGACTTCTAAACTTGAGAAGACAAAATTTGACCATTTGAATATATTTTGGGTTAGGTACCAAATGGGAAAATAAACAAATGATCTCAAAACAAATTTAGACAAATGCAAGCTGAACTCACCAATTCTACTGAGGCTCTCCGAATAAACCGACAGACGCTCAGGTCTAGGAGGGAGCTTCTGAGTAGCTGTTTTTTCATCTGCTAGTCGTATACAATTCATAAGAGGAGTCTTCCATGATGGTTTAGTCTCATCCACAGCATCACAAATATCAATGAGTTTCAACTCTGCATTATGCTGAATGCATGATGGATTTTCATCTTTGATCCAGATAGCAGTCTGAACCTTTCGAGCAACAAGTTTCCAGCACATTGCTGTAGTCAGATCAACCAACTTGTTCCAAATTACTGGATAATCTTTATCCTTCCTATAAGCAGGTGGAGCCGAATAGACAAAATATCCTTTAGGTCGCAACAGACGGCTCACTTCCTTGAGTAAAATACCATCTAAGGAAACAATATGATACAAATTGAAATTAGGAAACTCAAATCAGCATAGAATAATGTACAGAAAAAAGCTAACAATGTGATATCTGAAACCTATAGTGTCAAACACATCCTTTATAGATACAAGCATATATTTTAATAGGGTTAATCTGCTTTTGGTACTTGAACTTGGCTTCAATGTTCAAATTGTTTTTTCTGGGTCCAAATTGGAACCTAAACTTGGCTTCTTGCACACATTTTGACACCTAAACTTGGCATCACCATCATCAGTTGAACATGTCAAAATGTGTGACAGAAGTAAGTTCAGGTACCAAAATGGGTGATAAAAGCCAAGTTCATGTACTAATTTTGACCAAAAAGGGTATATGTACAAATGTGAACCTAGTAGAAAAATTCATGTACCAATTTGAATCTTGAAACCAAGTTCAGATAACAAAAAATATATTTACCCATTTTAATAACATATTACCACATATAACAAAAAGAACGGGAAAGAAGCATGAAAGCAAGAAAAGGATAGAGAGTAAGGAGGGTAGTGAGTGAGAACAGCTGCCTCCAGCATGATCATCTTTATCTCATGATATCAATGTATAAAAATATTTACGGACCGAAAGACATCAGAGGATTATAATTTGTAATTTAACTACAACTTCAGAAAACATAGGAAAGCCATGAATAAAATCCACATCATAGGAAATGTTGCACCTCATCAGATAGCTTCCCCTCCACCCACCAACTTTAAGCAGTGAAACTCAGTGTGTTCAAGTAGATCGAAGTCATGTTCAGACTTACAAATGCTAGTTATCTTTTTTAAACAACTTAAGTTCTGGAAAGATTGCTCACATCTTTAGTATATTCGATCAATTTGGGGGAAGAAAAAGTCACAATTATCTTAACTAAAAGCGAGAAAACTACAAACAATATGTGACTAGGAAATATTAGATCCATAGGTGGAGATTTATGCTAAAGATTTGAAAAGGAACTTGCTAGGTGCAATGATAAAGAACATTTCTAAACCATCTAATCAGATAGCAGAAGGTGCTAATCACTGTTGATTACATGAGTGGATACCAAAAATGACCTTATTTCTACATTGTGATTTTTATCCAGAATAGATTTTCAGATAGCAAAGTTGTTCAGAAAGCTGTAGTTATCGAATATTTGAGCACTTTGGCAATGAAGAAAACAAAAATTAACTTGAATATAAAGTGTGCAGTAGAGAGCAGAAAGGTACCATTCTCGTGCCAATCAATACGACATCTAGAACAGTGAACCATCTCAAAAGAGTTACTTGGATATGGCAACTGTTTTGTGGCTATGGCAGAGATCATTGCACCAATTCCTCGCTCTAAAGCAAACTGAATCTGATTTTCATGACCATCTTTGGGTGCAAAGGACATTGTTTGTATATCCAAGGGAAGAAGATAAGCAGAGAAGCTGGCCACTCCACATCCAACATCGAGAACTTGAACTACCCCTGCTGAACGCAGGTCACCTGTTTCGTCAGTAGTCATATTTCCTAGCCTGGATGTCCAACAACAGGCAGGAATGTTGCCAAAAAAGAATCAGTAATGTCTCATGGAACTAAAAATAGGTGCTTAAAAACATGTTACAAAAGAAATTGTTAATTTAGTTCAAATCCTAAAGCACGGACAATAAATATGGATAAACTAGATTATGTAATTCCTAAATGAAATCCACTCATTAACAGTACAACACAACACCCTCAAATTTCACCCAGGCCTAAGGGAAAGTCAGTTAATAATTCAAGGTGTAAATGGAAAATTCAATTCCTTCAGGAAAACTATAAAGAATATTATTTGGTGTCCAGACATTGGTACAAAAATCAGCCGCGTATTAACCTCAATCTGGGTGAGCTTGGCTACACAAATCCCTTTTCTCCAGACAAAACTAGGAAGTCAAATATATCCTAATGAACATATCTCTAGCAACCAGAATGATTGAAAGGCAATAACATTCATGCATACACAAATCAGTACATTATCTTGTAATTCTGATTCTGACAGACTCAGAAAGGAATGCAAGGAAGTCTATGCCCTACAAGTAGACTTGTAATACCAATTATAACCCCCAGCCACTTTTACACCAAGGCTACAAGTGTTCTTCAATTCCAAAAATGATTGGCATACAAGAGTTTCTTATGAATTATGATTGATCCAGCTATGAATAGAAGAGTTGAGGGTAGCAAGATGGGTCATTTATATCCTTTATGGAAAAGTAACCCAAAGGAAACAAGCAGGGATGCTGACCATAGTATTTACAGATTTCCCCAAGAGAGGCATATTTAAAGTGCTGTTTGCTTTGACAAAACCATCAGAAACCATATAGAAGAGATATTTGATGGACCTATAACCAAAATATATCTGATTTTCCAACATAGTCAACACTGAAAGGGATAAACAACCAAAGCTTGACATAATGACTGCTACCAAAGAGAGACAAGGTCCAAGGTTTAAAACCCTGCTCCCTTCTGGGGCTCAGTGATATGTAACAAAAGAAAACAAAGGGGATAACAACTAGTAACTAGATACCCAAATACAGAAAAACAATTGCCACAATCTGAGAACTGAGATTTGGGAGAAAATATTCATCTAATTATTTCATCATATGTTTTAAATCAATTGCAATTCACATCTATATGTTCTTCCCGTTTCACTAGAACAATTTTTTGAATATGTTTTCTTACGTGCCGATCAGACTTCCCACTTTTTAAACAAGAATTACTTTGGAGGCTATTGTACTATAAAAAGAAGACCAGAAAGATGGATATCATCCAAAGCTTCCCCAATGCTACACTAAATAGTTTCTACTTTATGTTATAGGTTAAAATAATTTGAGAAGTAATACCGAATTTTGTTAAGATAAAGCCTGCCTATCTCAAGGCAATTGCAAGAAATATGTAGACTATTTATGAAATAGTATCTATGTCCATACCTTTGAATATATTCAGCTGCGCCATGCTTGAAATGAGTGCCACCACCTGGAAACCACCACAGCTGATTTTTCTCATGCACCCAGTTTTGTCCTCCTTTAACTTCAGCGAGATGTGTATGATTCACATTGCTTCGCCAAACATAATCCCTGCTCACTGGCCACTTTATGGGAATTTTATAATCAGAAGGTGGTGGCACCAAACAAAATAAACGCTCTTCAAGTGGAGGGCAGTGTCTCTCTAGCTCTTCGCTTTTGGAAAGATTCAAGTTTCGAGCTAATTGCTTCACATAAGGGATGTAATGACAAGGGATATACTCATTAAACTTCAATGGACATATATTCATCCCATTTGCTGGGACTACAAGTGGTGATTCTCGATAAGTAAGAGAAACTTTGTTAATAAATGTAGATATAGCTGCAAATGTAGAAAGATAAACCCATGTCAGCGCCGAGAAAAGGTTTAAAATTTTCAGTAACATGGCTAAAAAACTTATATGCTATTAACAGTTTAACATGAGGAAATTAAAGCAGGAAATCGGTAAAGATGTTGAAATTCAAATGGTCCCCCACAGTGAACCTAGTGCTTTACACCATGTAGATTAGAAGACAGTTGATCTTGACTAGTTTTATTTGTGACATTTTAGCTTTAATTCTCCTCATTCTCCTTTATAAGGGGAAGAAGACAATTTACATACTGAATTATACATATAAGTTCCAATGTGACACTTTGTCTAGACCGACCGTTTGGATCATTAACAACAGTTTGATATACCGATGGACATGCCTATAAACAATCGAATGGATTTAGTGATCAAAGGTCGTCATCATCATCTGGTAATGCAAATTGAACGAATCAATAAGCAAGCCAATCTAGCAAGAATTTGCACATCAAGACTCAAGCCTAATTAAACTTCATTCCGCATTATGAGTTCAAAAAATTAAAGGAAAAGAACAAAAATATACAAAAGTTAACAATCCTTCCAAAGAAATTACAATCTTATGTGACTTCACCCAACAAAACAGAACCTAGAACTTAACTATGAAAATGCTGTCATTTTCCCTTGAGCTTTAACTTTTGCTAAATCGGTCATCCAGTATATCATTCATAAAAATAAAATAAACAAACACAATACTTTCCTTTCAGTTTAGCAATAAAAGAAAACAAAGACCACACCAAAAGGCACAAAAATAAATAATATTAAAGGCAATTGCTTTGTGTGAGGCATTGAATTGGAAGTGGGTACCATGGGAAGACGAAGATGAAGACGAAGACGAAGATGCGGAAGATGTTTCAGAAACTTGAGAGATGTAAATGGGAGCATTGTTGCCGAAAAGGTTGCCGAGGAAGAAAGATC
The DNA here is from genome assembly GCA_030270665.1 of Hibiscus trionum. NCBI lineage: Eukaryota > Viridiplantae > Streptophyta > Magnoliopsida > Malvales > Malvaceae > Hibiscus > Hibiscus trionum. The sequence goes on from BSYR01000016.1 coordinate 9,223,074, forward strand.
CAAACATTAAAAGCAATGCCACCATTATCATCTGCCCTGATTTGGAATCAAACGCCGAGCCTAGCGCGTAGCCTCCCATTTCCTCTTTCTTTAGCTTGGTTTTCTACCCCGAGAAGGCCTTGAAGATTCAGATCTCTGTTCCTTGAGCTTCAGCTTGGAGTTCAGAAATAAACCCTGCACTCGATCCCCTTCCACAGGTTTAGAGTTCCAGTAAGTAAAAAGGCACCAGAATAAAAAACAGAAGTGAACTATCAATTTTTCCCCTGAAAAAAAAAATTATAAATTTATTATAATCACCGACATTTCCCGGTTTCTATTAATTTAAGACGGGTAAATTACCTGTATAGTCACTTAACTATAGTGTTAGTTCTAGTTTAACCACTGAACTATGAATTTTGTCAAATAAATCACTTCATTATTTAAATGGGTAAACTACTGCAGAAGTCACCTATGTTTATACTAAGTACAAAGTTAGTCACCAAATTAAAAAAATGACCAGTAAGGTCCTAAACGTTATCGGGACGTAAACTTCTAGTCACTCAGCCGTTAAATCTAAACGGAAGGGTAATCTGACACAATAAAAAAATGATAAATTACTTAAATAGTCCCTAAACCATTACTTAACTTGTATTTGAACCACTGAAATAAAAATAATTTATATAATTTCACATTTAATCCTCTATATTTACAATTTTTTTTTATTTCTTTCCCCTCCACTACTCCCTACCGCTATGAGGCCTTCGATCTTTTCACATTTAATCCATTCATTTGTATTTTAACCACTGATATGTATTTGTGAAGGATAATAAGGAACTCTGATTGTCTTTCTCTATCTAGTGTTTCACTTGTTATTGTCATAGGCAACAAAAGTCATCTGAAGATTACACTGTAAAAGCTTAAACTCAAAATTGCGTGCTTGGTGTAGTTCTCGTATATGAATAGCAAACACTTAAGTTGATTATTTCTTACATTTTTTATCCAGAATTCCTATGATATTGAGTATGCAGAGACATGTACTTGCAAGTATAAATTCTTGCTAGTATAAATTCTTGCTAGAAGCTCGTTTATGATCAATCCATTACTCGGTCAGTTTTCGTGAAGAACAAGTTCCACACGGGTAGATGTTGGAGTCTCTATCCAAAACAAGATTTGAGGTCAAGTGCTTGAAACCAGGAGACTTTCTATCCCACTGTTTGATTTTACAAAGTTGCCATTTAGGTTCAAGCCATGCAGGACCATCCAGTGCTGAAAACATTCATGTGGATCTCAACTGTGATTATGCTCCAACAGGTTTTACGGACAATAAAACCAATCTTTGATCTATTACCGCAGACTCCTAGTGTCTCGTCATGAATTCTAAGAGTTTTTGCATCTTTGATATATGCAGCTGATTAGTTTCATTCAAGAATGTGCAGAAGATTTATTTCATTTATATTGATCGTTTTGGTTTGAGATGTTCATTCCCTTCTTCCTAGTTTTCTTGATAATATTATTTATCTAAAAATTGTATCTAACCAAATTTCGTGTATTGTTCAAATGTCTCATAATTCTCAGGTTCCAAAAGTAAAAGAAATAAAGGGAAAATACAATGAATGGATTAAATGTGAAAAGATCGAAGGCCTCATAGCGGCAGGGAGTAGTGGAGGGGAAAGAAATAAAAAAATTGTAAATATAGAGGATTAAATGTGAAATTATATAAATTATTTTTATTTCAGTGGTTCAAATACAAGTTAAGTAATGGTTTAGGGACTATTTAAGTAATTTATTATTTTTTTATTGTGTCAGATCACCCTTCCGTTTAAATTTAACGGCTGAGTGACTAGAAGTTTACGTCCCGATAACGTTTGGGACCTTACTGGTCATTTTTCAAATTTGGTGACTAACTCTATACTTAGTATAAAGTATAAACATAAGTGACTTCTACAGTAGTTTACCCTTTTTAAATAGTAGTATTAATCAAGCAATCGAACGCAAGAACTATCGCGAGCAAAACGCTTGCTGCTTGCTGCTTGCTGCTAGTACGACAAACTCTATTTTTTAGTGGAAAGTTAACATGTTCTAAAATTACAATAGATCGTGTTATTAAATTTTTTTTCTATATATTATATGGATTAATATCTTATACACTGGGTCTGGCGGTGGAAAATAAAGTTTCCACAAGCAGATTTATTTAAGGGTTTAGGGGTTTAGTTTAAGGGTTTAGGTTGTATAATTTAGAATTTAAGATTTATGGTTAGAATTTAGGGTTTGTGTAACACTCAAAAAAAGAAAATAAGAAGAATTGCAGTTGTAGGGTTTTAAACCCACAACCTCACCCCTCCCTTCCCTCTTAAATGCTAAACCATTGAGCCAAGTGCTCAATTCTGTCATATTTTGCATGGAGAAATATTAGAATCAAGTTTGAGCGGGATATTAAATCAAATTTAATATCCCATTTGACCCTTCAGATCTAAGTCTGGTGAAAAAAAAAACATCCAGAGATTTCTAAGAGCCTCTCACCTAACCCATCCCGTCGCCACCTCCGATCTCTTCCACCGCCCGACCGTGGCCACCACCGCCCCTGTAGCCTTGTTCGCCGTGTCTCCCCGACTTCAACCCTGCCTCCCACTCGCGGTGAATGGTCACCGTTCACCGTGAATATCAGTCTAAAGGTTCGACGATGAACCAAGAGATCGCCTCGGTTTTTGGCATTTTTCGGCGGCCTGAGTTACCCATTCGTGCCGCCGACACCACCAGTGCACTCCTCGCATTGTGCCGTGCAAAACTCCCAACGTTTCGTGCCCAACCGACGCCGGCGAAGCCCCTATCGGAGCTACGTAAGTGCTGACGATCTTTTGTTTTATCGCAAGGATTCCGGTCATTTTCCGGTGATTTTCGGGCTTGTGTGGGTTAGGTTAGTCGTATAATCGATTATGCCATTCTTTTTCAGGTGGAATCGTGCCGTTTCGAGCCTCCGGCGACTCTCCGACGAGGTTTCCGGCGAAATCCGTTAGGGTAAGTAAACCGGGTTCAACCCGGTCTAAACTGGTCCGAACCGGTTTGGCCCAAAGCCCAAACCCAGTCAACCCGTCTGACCCGACCCATCCGACCCGTCCGACCCGACCCGTCAACCAGAGTCCGACCCGACCCGTCAACCCGAGTCAACTCGTCCGAGTCAGCCCGAGTCAACTCAGTTGACCCCTGTTGACTGCTGACGTCAGCATTGACTTTGACCAGTTAACTCTGACCCCGTTGACCATTGACCTGCTGACGTCAGCGTTGACCTGCTGACGTCAGCATTGACTTTGACCGTTGACCAAAAAGTCAAATTTTCCGAAAATTCCTATTTTATATTTTTCAACGTCCTGAGCCCGTTTTTGAACCCCGTTTCGCAAAATTTTGATCCGAAAGACTCCAAATCTGACATTGAACCTGAACTTGTTTACGTAGTTAATTTTTCAGTTAAGAGCTCTATGAATAAGGACTAAAATGGAATATTGTGTGATTGAAGGTACTCTTAGCTCCTTGAATACGAATTTTGATGGACATCGAATTCGAGTTCGATTGCAATTGAATGGGGTTTCACGAATCGACAGATATAGCTCGGAACTAAGGTAATACATTACTACCTATTGTATGCTTTATGTACATGTCGATATCCGGTTAACGCATGCATGCTTATGATGAAGTGTTTTGTGAACTCTGCTTAAGCCGAATTCGATACGATAAATAAGTATGAGAGTCAGTAAGATCAAAATACTCGGATAAGAATATTGATAGACCAGGAGTGTCGAAAGTGCTAATAATAATAATAATAATAATAATAATAATAATAATAATAATAATAATAATACAGTTAAATCTGAAACTCTATCAATGGTGTCTAAGAACCAATGTTCAGAATGTGGAGTATGAGATGTTGGATATGAAATTACGAAAATGCCCTTAGGTTATAAAAATGACTAAACTACCCCTTCTAGTAAAGAAAATGACCTGAAACCTGCATTCGACCTGATGGTGTATTTTACTCTACCTAAGATGTATGTTTTATTGGAAAGACTCCGACATCATTATACAATACGTGTGTTATAAAACTTGGATTTTCCCCTCAAACTCTGTATAACACGTGAATGAGAATTCTTTGGAAACATTGTTGAAATCCTAAGTCGATCCTTATGATAGTAATGCGTGAATTAAATAAGAATGATCGTAATGACCAAAAAGACGGTAATGCCCTCGAGCACCGAAATGTCTGATTAATTTGAATGACGTTATACCCTCAAGTTCTGAAATGAATGAATCGTCTGTAAAGGGGCGGAGAGTTATGACGACTTAATCTCGTTTGAGTACGTGAATGGTGGAGGTACCAAATGGTAATTCAGAAAGAAATGGTGGATTTATCCCAATTTCCAAAATGACTGAAAAGCCCTATTGAGTCAAATATGCAGTTATACATTTGATGAAATTCTGAGATTTCTAATAAGACTTAAAAGGAATAAAGCGCCCCTAAGTGTTAGGAAGCACACTCATGTATGATAATCACTCCTGATATTAAAATAAAGTTGGAAGTTTTTCCGCACAGAAAATAAGTTCGACTACTCTGCAGCAAGTCTGGTGGTGAAATATGAAAGCAACCGTTTAGATATACGATACAGCCGGATACATTAGAAGGGTTGGTTAGTAAGTCAAGATTGGGATATGTTAGTTCGAATAGTTTTGGAGGCTCGATAAACTTCGGAAAATCTTAAATATTGTAAATCATAATTTTTTCATGATGGGGCTAAATTACAAAATCATCCATGATTGTTAAAAGACCAAAATGCCTTTGTTGGCCAAAGCAATTAAGATAGCCCTGAATGTATCCGATATCGTGAAAGATCTTGGCATAGAAATCTCTGAATGCCTGATTGGAAGCCTGATGAGCAAATAGAATTTCCTGAACGACTGTTTATGCCTTGTTGGTATAAATTACCAAAATGTTCATATGTGATAAAATGACCATAATGCCCTTGTACGCTTAAATGACTAAATAACTCAGGATATGCCAAAGCTCTCAAAGACCTTGATGTGTCACCTCCTGAATATCTGGGTTAAGCCGTTGGTATGAACCCCTTCTATTAGGGGTCACGTTTCAGAAATCCGTTCAAATCGTCACAAGCTTAATATGTCCCATTCCGTAAAAGCCAAGCATCTCTAAGAAATGATCTGTCCCATCGAGTGTGTTCCATGTGTGCTATATTCTGTTAAATGAATTGCATAATGATTTGATCATGAATAATATTATGTTTGATGACATTCTCTGCCTACTTGATGTATGTTTGCTCAATCTGTATATTTGTTATGTGATTGTTTGATCTGTGATGGTATTGCCTGATTGTCTGATAAACTCGATAGTATGATCTGTTAGCTTGACCTATAATGGTAAAATCTGTTTGCATGATGAATGATGAAAATGTCTGCTATGCTCAATGGTATGCCCATTTATCTGTCAAAAGCATGAATCTTTCGTTTCTGATACTCTGAATATAATACGTCTGTCACATGTATTCTGTTACTCATGTCTGAAATCTGATTACCGATTGTCATCTGGAGTATACTGTTGGGTTATGTTATGAAGTCTCTGTTGGTACAGCCCTGATCAAGCTGGTAAATCCTTATGGACCTAAGGCATCCCCTTAGGTGGCACCTATGCCCATCGGGCCTAGGGTAAGTCCTTATGGACTCAAGGTCTCCCCTTGAGTGGCACCTATGCCCATCGGGCCTAGGGTAAGTCCTTATGGACCTAAGACATCCCCTTAGGTGGCACCTATGCCCATCGGGCCTAGGGTAAGTCCTTATGGATGCAGTTTTGGGGGACTGCATATTGGTGTAAGGTTGGAGGGTAGTTACCAGTAAACCTTTGTATGTAACTGAGCATTTGCATTGAATTGTTACATGTTCTTATGATATGGCTAGTATGCATTTATGCCTGCTTGATCTGCACTTATTGGAACACACTAGACACTAAACTCTCTGTTTCCACCTTAGTATGTTATCAGCCTATATAATTCCCGTCTGATTCTCGATGATTGAATAAAGAACAAGTACCGTTGTTCTCAAAGATAATGTTACCCTGAAATATCGAAAAAGAAATGAAGACTGTTACTACTTGGAACATCATAAAAATGTTATGACTACCATATATCCGCATGAGCTTATAGCATCTTTTGGTAGTTCTGTATTACTGAGCTTTTCCAAGCTCACGTTGTTTTTACCATCGCAGGTTAAAAGAAAATAGCATGACCTAATGTTTGACATCAGTATTCGGAGTTCCTTCGGCGTTGCTTCTGAAGTACGGTACTGTATAGTTAGTGAGCATGTATGTCATGTATTGTTTTATGACAGTATTTGTAAAGCACTTTCTGAAGTTTTTATTATGTGTTTAAATGACATACCGAAATGATATTTTTAAACAGAAGTTGGTTTTACAACTTAATAAGTGTTTAAAAATGTTTTTATGTGTATTTTTACTGTGGGTCGCTCTTGTGACCCTAATGTGACTTCCTAGGATCTGTTGTAACGCATAGGCGGGTCTAGGGGGTTACAGTTTGGGGTTTGGGGCTTGGGGTTAGATTTTTAGGGTTTTAAGGTTAGAATTTTAGGTTTTAAATTTAGGCTTGAAAATAGACATGCTTGTGTAAACTTTTTTTACACTGGCAGTGTATCAAATATTGACGATCGCCAGCTCATCGATCGATCGCCACCTCTACGCCCACTCTCTTTGATGAACCCTCACGACTGATTGCCCTACTCTCCCGTCGCCAAAAATTGACGAACAACATGCCAATCGACACCACGAAAGTTCTAGTTAAACGATGAAATTGTACAACGGACGATGGCATCCGAACTACATACGGTGTGCACGACAAGAAGAGGCAACTTCAGTGCGACAACAACGACGTGAAAATTGACAACGATAGTGGGTGAATTTGAAATTTAGGGATTAGTGTTTTTGGGATTTGAGTTTTTTAGAAAAATTGGAAATTTCGAGGATTTTTTAAAAATTAATTTTTTAAAATAATATAGTATATTATTTATAATATAAAAGTGTATTGTTTTAAAAAATAAAATCTTTACCTTTGATGTCTGTTTTATGGTATGTTTGAGATTTGTTATTATTCTTTCCAACAATCTCCAAAATCCTTGAAAATGACATTCAACAAGTTCAAGTTCCAGAATCCGAATCCTTGAAATCTCTTCAATTTTCAAACTGCTAACATCTTGTACGAAAAATAAAATCTTCCTGTATATTCCTATGTAATCACTACAGTTTACAAGAACTGGTTTTCTGGGGTCTGGGGCAAGCTAAAGTTTGTAAATTCCACTACTTACGTATAACATGATGATATTGATACATACAACAGGAGGTGGCACATTAATTACAACATCAAATTCAAACACCTTAACTGAACTGAACTTAACCAAACCGAACTAAGTGAGAAATAAGGGAGCAGCAAACTAACCATCTCCACACTATAACACAATTGAGTTGAGCCTCAAAGTTGTAATCTTGAATTGGTATTTTAGTTTAGGGTTATTTGTTCATGCTCCTTCTCATTGTCACTAATAATCTTCCCACATAAAGCATCATTCTGCACCTTGAGTACCATATTTTCAGTTCTTAGTTTCGCATTTTCCTCCGCAAGCTGTGTTAGGTTACTGTTAAGATCCGCATTCTTCCTCAATGCAGCATTTTCATCTTTTAGCTTCTCGTTTTCAAGCCGCACTGGATCAGCCTCCAATAAGAACAACTATGTTAAAAAACTATACCATCATAGATTCATATTTAAGCTATTACATGTAAGAGAGAAACACATGTTATGATAGTAGTAGTTTGTACTCAATTCTAATTTGAAAAAAAAAAGGCAAAAAAAAGTTACATCTCTAGTCTTAATCTAAATTCATTTGATCTATTAGTAAATTTATCAACTGAAATGACAACATTTGACTCATGACACCAATTTAATCTAACACATTGTAAATAGTATAAATACTAAATTTAAGTGAAACCATTCTTCTAACATCACTAGTACTGTATGTTTCTCGGATGCTTGAAGATCATCTGACTCATGACATCAACTCAAACACATTATGGATGCTATAAATACTTCGAATTTTAAGCTAAACCATTATTCAAACAATCACTATCACTATACGTTTCTTGGATTTAATGGTTGACTGTATATGGGTATTTCTCCTGTATTGATGCATTCAATTCTTTCCAAATTGTCTTTATCTATTTGGACATGGACATAAATGTCGCCCATAAATACTCGAGTAAAAATGAAGAGTTGTAACAACATAGCTAGTATTTTAAGATGAGTATATCAAAAGCCAATAATATATTTTCTTACTATTATAACCACTAAGGAGAATAACCATTAATTAAAAACAGTAAACAAAAGAATGGCATATATATTGAGTAGGACTGTAAGTGAAGAGAATGTTAGACGGACTACTCATGAACTGTTTGTATATTATTCGTTTATGTTTTTGTATGAAGCTAAACAAACAAGTATGAGCAAAAAAATTATATTCACTACTAAACAAACGACTTTGAATAGAGGTGTGTTCAGTTCGTTTATGTTCGTGAACAAACTCGTTTATTAGTTCGTTTATAAACTCAATTATCTAAAGTTGACATTTTTCCAATAAAAGATACTTAAAATGCTTGTGTTTATTTATTTATAGTGTAAGTATTAATATTTATGTTAATTATTTTATATTTTAAAAAATAAGAAATATGTTCATTTATGGTTGATGTTTATCATTCATGAACATACTTTTAGTTGTTTGCGTACATGTTCAATAATATGTTCATTAACATATTTATAAACATGTCCAATTATATGTTCATGAACATATTTATAAACATGTTCATTTATGCTAGTGAACATGTACATTTAGTGTTCATGTACATGTTCATTTACCGTGTTCGCAAACTCTAAAAAAACATGTTCATGAACATCAAACGAATGAACACGGACACACATAATTTTAAATAAACGAACACGAACCCAATTTTGAAATTCTTAAAGAATATGAACCAAACACGAACAGACTTAAGAATAAACAAACAAACATGAATAGAAGTCTGTTCGTTCAAGCTCGGTTCATTTACAGCCCTAACTGAGAGTAGAGTGAAGTGGAGACTTACTAAAAGCTCTGAAAGTGTTTGCACGAGAACATTTTGCTTCTCATTCTCGCGCTTCAACTGAAAAAGATCACTCCTCAAGCGATCAATCTCTTTTGCCTGATCTCTCAAAGTTTGATTCATCAAGGCATTGTTCTCTTTTAAGGATTCATTCTCTTTCTTTAAAGACTCGTTTTCTCCAGTAAGCATCTCCAAATGACATTGCATTTCCATCTTCTGATTCTGTGTAGAAAGAACAAAAGGGAAAAAGATGTATCATTCCTTACTGAAACTAGAGATCTCTACTCCTCAATTCCCATATAGAAAAGGAGGAACAAAATTTTCATGTACATTGAGATTCAACTTTTAGAACTCCCTTCTTAATCTCTCACTTAATCTCTAGACTCTGATGCTTCTTTCTTGACCTACTCTAGAAGCAAAAAGGAATAAATTTTTATAGAAAACTCATGATAGATACGACTCCCGAATGAAAAGACCATAGTGAACAAAATCAACTAGAATATTTATGGTCTGTTTCAATTCATCTAGTAATTTCTACTTTTATCAAACAACACTTTGAATACAACTCTTAGGATCTGTCTATTGGCATATTTAGATTAGGAAAATCAAAAGTTAGATTCCATACAAGCTGACATAGTTAAGATGAGTTCAAATTTAGCCTTGTTCACATTCTATTTTGGGTATGAAAAACAAAAAAATAGAACGAAAATTGAATGAAATTCAGTCCCTTTTCCATAAAACATATTAAACCAGACCTGAATTCTTGCAAGAGAAATGAGATGGAAAGGATTAGTACAGTCACCTTACATCTTTCCCGATATGCTTTATCCTTATTCCTTTTCATAGCTCTTTCCGAATCCGGTGAATTTGGTAAGTTCATTTTCGAAAGAGATGGGTTGGAAATGGTTGGAGAATGAGACGCTCGGGCCGTGCTTGAATTAGTCCGATTTGGGACTACCCCATTGCTTTGAGGCCAGCTTGGGAGCTGTGGAATTCCCCACTGTAGCACCTGAGATTTTGATCTCCAATCCTAGAAAGCCAACAAATTTTAACTCAAACATGAACACCAACGCTACCAAATTCAAGTATAGCTTCAATTTCTACAAACCCTAATGAATCTTGAAAATCATATCTGGGTTGTCGTAAAAGATAAAGATTATTAAGTTTTGACATCGATCTGTAACAAGAAAGAGTAGGTTCAAGATAATTTGAGGAACTGTACAAAGTAATTACGCTGGAAAAAACAAACAGAACAATCGAATATAATCCGATTCTGATAAGAAATGCTTACATTTTCTTCATCATCAGAGCTTGCGAAAAATTTAGAGATGTCCTCCATGGATTTGTTTTAGCAATAAAGACGCGTTTTTACTCGCAAGTATTGTAGTATATATACTGACGAGAAAATTGAAGACGCGCGATTTTTCAGTGTATATGACTCGCAAGGGATCGCGCGATGCCCTTTACCTAAAATATATAATTTTGTTTAGTCTAATTTCTTAAAGGATAAATATTCTATACACATGCGGTGTAAATTGTGTTGTGAATAAAATAAAGAAGAACAATAATAAGAACAAGAAAAACAAAGAGATGAGAGAAAGAGAGAGATTTGTATTATTCTTAAATATAGAATTATGTACAATGCCTTCAATGAATCATCTATTTATAGGCATAAGAAGTACATAATACATTAAACTCTAATTCATAGAGATAATATTCCTAATAATAAATAAATCAAACTCATTTGATAAAGTTCTAATCATGATAGACATCCACATAGATAAATATTCATAACACTCCCCCTTGGATGTCTATGAAGATAATGTGTCTCGTTAAAACCTTACTAAGATAAAAACCCAGTGGGAAAAAAAAATTCTTTAGTGAAGGAAAAAGAGTACACACATCTTTGATACGCATAACATGTTGCCTCATTAAAAACCTTACCAGGAAAACCCATTGGGACAAAACCTCGGTTAAGGGAAAAAGAGTGCAACGCGTATTTACTCTCCCTCATGCAAACATCACAGAAGATCTTTGAATCTTCATAATTTAATCTTGAATATCATTTTTCTAAAGATCGTGAGGGATGAAAACTTTGGAGTAATATGTTCCATGATGTATCCAATTTCAAACTGAGATATACATCTTGCGTTATCTTCACACAAGATAGCTTTTATCATATCTTGTAAAAGTAAATCCACATATCTTTTGGATATGTTGGGTCAATAGTCTTAGCCAAACACATTTTTTTTAGCTTGCCTCGTGCATAACAATTATTTCTACGACATTTGAGGAGGCATCAACGAATGTTTGAAGATCTAAATGTAATGATCTTTGTATATTCATAGATATTTCTTGACCAACTAATATATAGTGCTTCAAGACCAAGAAAAGATATAATTATCTTTATTCACATCCAACAATCTTACAACTATTGGGATACTCAATAGATATGTTCTATTCATATTGAATCTTCTTTAAGATTCTTTCAGCTTATGTCTATTCATAGACAAAAGAAATATATAAAAATGCTCGATCTTCAGGTCGAGATAAATTTGATGTCAAGATTCAAGTACTTGTATTAAAAGTACTTCATGAGTTTCCAATTTGAAGCTCTTTAGGAGTTCTAAAATTATCATAATGGATCTTGATCCAAACTCCTTTATAAAATACATAAGGAAATCTGATCATTCTTATAGTATTTTCTCAATTAGTATTCACTAAGGCGATTATACCAAATACGCCAAAATATTCATGAGACATGTCTAAATAAATTTCCTCAGAAATTTCCAAATGCTTATAGCATTTTAGATCCTTCAAAGATAAATATGGATCCACAAATAATTAGACGCATGTAAAATTTTCAAAACTGCCAAAGTAATTGCATCCACCATGAAGTAATTAAAACCTTTCATAAATCATAGTTCAAGTCGTATTTACGACTACTTATTTGCGCCTCACTTGCATTACACCTTTAGGTGTTTGGACTGGTGGTCCAAATACTTCTATTTTAGAAGTTCAAAGCGTCTTTCAACATTGGCCAATTCAATATCTATACTTCTGGATAGATTTTATACAAGATCATCGATTTCTTTCTTTACTTCTATAGAAGTATTTTATGTAAAATTGTTTGTAAAATCGTTGTCGACAACTTTCCAATTTTCTAGTTCCATTCTCGTAATGACATAACTCATCGAGATCTCTTCAAGATTTCAATCTTTATTTCAGGTACCTGAAACTTTTATAGAGTTTTATTATTTGTTATGTCTTGGGTCTCTTCAGGAGCACCCGCCTCCAATATATGACCATCTCATATTACTTTCTATTTACGAGAATTTTGATCATTGGAACCATTTCAACTATCATGCTTCAGGCATGATTTACATTCTCTCGCTCTAACATGTAATTTAAACTTAGAGCATTTCAGCTGGTATATGAGACTTAATTACTCTCATTGGGTCAGTAAATATGTCTGGCAGTTGACATGTAATAACATGAATTATCTTATGAACTTCTAGTTCATATACGAGGATCTAGATAACGATAATTCATTTTCCTCTATCCAGCTGATTATTATCTCCCCCTGATGTTGAGAAAAATCATGTCATAAATCATAAAATGGGAGACTCGTACTCAATATATATTCTCAACCCTTTTTGTTTACCCATTTTGTGCGTTGTGGTGGAGCAATTCATATCGCACATTCAAAAATCATAAAATGGGAAATGTATGGTTTCTGACCAAAAACCAATCATAACGGGGAGTTTATTATAACTCGTTGGCTTGATGCGTATAAGTGTTGCTATATGGAAACACCATATAAATAATAACTCTTTTGTTCTCATAGTTTAACTATTAAATAGGAGGCATCCAATTGAAATTTTGCTAAACTATATTTTTCATAATCAATAGGCTTTGTAACAACTGATATAGCCTAAAATATAAACCCACTAGCTTTTCAAGACGAATAGTCTAACTGCATAATCTGAATCTTTTAGAATCAATCTCACAAACTTCTGGTTGTAAGTCGATAAAACAATGTAGATGCATCTACTAAAATCATATAAAACTTTCCACATTTGTGGATATATGGGCCCATATTTCGTTCAGATATGCAAGACATACAGTCTTAACTTCAGTACAAGAACTTTAAGTTCTAATTCTTTTGGTAAGTGGGATCATCTATATCCTTTGAGAACAAACAACACAAGAACTTCAAGTTCTTTTAGTAAGTGGAATTTAATCAATTCCTTTAAGCAACACAAGAACTTCACGTTCTTTAATAAGTGGACTTTAATCAATTCCTTTGAGAATAAGCACCACAAGAACTACAGGTTCTTTTAATACACGTGCATGTAAATCTCAATAATTTATGCACCATTATTGATCAGGATGGTCTAACCGATCATGCCAACTATATATATATATATATATATATATGTATATATCTTTGAATTTGTAAACTCCTTGTTTACCATAATAAGTAATTCAATCTCACTCGTACATGTCTAGTACGACCATCAAAATTATTCCTTTAAATAGGAATATATTTAGCTCTTTCGGAGCTTTCAATTGAAATTATCTTTTGGTAGCAATATATAGCTCTCCTAGGGCTTTCAACTGACTTTTTGGCTACCAGAACTTATATTCATATTGGCTTATTTCAAATGTCAATTGATAACATATGTTATCTATAATTCCCAAAGGGATAGTTTGCGAACTCATATTGCTCTCTTTATGACTTTGACGAGTATAACGCAATGTGAATATGGAATAAAGTTCCATTTGACAATAACATATTTGCTCAACCAGAGCCTTTTGTGATATTAGTACTTCCGGATATAGTACTCACATTATCCCCTTGCATTTTAATCGAGAAATGCATAATTGTGCACTTTTCAAAATGTGCTTTGTTTCATTTACTTCAGGTAATGAAAATATGTACTTTGTATCATTCACTTCGAGGAATGAAAAATATAAAATATAGCACATCATATCAAGTCGATTATCTATCAGAGATAAACTTTCAAGTGCTCTTCCGAAGTATTGATATTTTAGTACTTTGAGAAATACTACTCATATTTCCCCTTGCATTTAAATGGGAAAAATATTTCTTATGATTAAGTACAATATGAGTACTTGCATTATCTGCTAGGCATAAATAGCCACAATTCTAGGCATAAATAGCCACAATTCATTGTATATTTTATTCCGGAAGTAATCATATTCTTCAAATAATAAATTAACATAAAGCGTAAATAAATAATATGTGAAATAAATAAACATAAATAAATAATAAATAAAATGAATTAACATAAAATAAATAAAATAAAATAAAAACACAATTATTCCTGTTAGAGGTTACAAGTGAAATAAAATAAATGGTAAATTATTCCCTTCAAGGGTTATGAGAAAATTAACAATATCCAATTGAGTTGGACCAATAACGCCATAATTATTTTCGCCATAAACAAATTTTGTTTATATTTTATTTCATTTATCATTCATGATTATGGATAAAGTCTATAATACTTTGGCGTTTAACAAGTACGAAACCAATGGTTTATAACATCACATTGGTAAAAGGATTCCACTTCCTTAGAATGATCTTTATCACTCTTGTCATCATTATAACTTTGCTACCAGCGGGTAGAAGTATTCTTAAAACGACTATATTTTTCATGTGTATATTCATAGCCTCGACCACGACCACAACTTTTAATGTGATTTTTTATTCCTTCCATAATATAATCTCACATTCACTTCAGGGAATGGAGTAGAGCCAGTGGGCCTTTAAAACCTTTTTCACATATCCTTATCACAGAGAACAAAGATTTAATCCTCGTACGCGGCATTGTTAAACATGTCCACAAGGTCCTTTAAAAACCTCCTTTGAGACCAGTAGCCTCGCAGAACGGGATGTCCAGCCAATTATACTTGGATTATATCGAAATTATGTCTCTAATTGAATAATGATTTACCATGTTTGCATTCACTTCAGGGAATGAAACGGTTCCAATAATTGCATGGAATAAACATCATGCTTGCATTCACTTCAGGGAATGCCCCATCATTGATAATCGCATGGAATAAATATCATGCTTTGCATTCACTTCAGGGAATGCCTCCCATAAAACTTTTTAGATCAAGACGAATTTCGTAACTTGAAATTGGGAGAAGTCTATGGTCGAGTTTTTCGACGAAGAAAAAATATTGCTTTCGAGCAAATATAGACTTTATAATAATCTTCTTGTAAATTCAAAAGCATCATGATTTATCGCACTTTAAAATTGTATTTTAAAAGATAAAAATAAAAATAGAGTTTACCGATATTGAATTTCGTCTCAATGATGATGTAGCAAATGAACCAATGCATCTTCTCATAATCTTTTTTTACGCCATGTCTCTTTCCAACTCATTTGAATACATGTAAAACTCAAAACACGGTTAAAAGTATCGACTTTTATCAATAGAATAAAAAAAAATATTTGAGACTAGATCAAAAAGTATAAAAGTAGTCATAGATCAAGTTGAATAAACATAACTATAAGTGATGTGATCAAATTATAAACAACCATAGTTAAAATCAAACAACATTTTGATGAATGTATAAACACATCAAAGTAACGTATTCCTTTTGCCTTTGATTCACATACAAAGTAATTGATACAAATAATAAAGTTATTTTATATCTCGAATTTATTCATATAAATTACCATAATAATAATAATAATGATAAAACAAATATATAACAACCACATGGCAACACAATCCTTGAATTGAATCAATTATAAATTAGAATGGAATAATAAAAACTTTGAATAAAACTAATATACTGTGTAATAAAATGTTACAATTTGTGCGCCCAATAGCATTTAGCCGAAATCCTTGAGGGCTTTAATTCGATTTGCTTTATCAATCCATCTAATGAAGTACGGCGATAATTTTAATTTTCGTTAATTCAAGAGTTACTTCAAGTATGAATAAAATAATAATAAATTAAAATAATAACCAAATAATAGATATGAATATACTAACTTTTGGAGAATGATAAATCAATCATTATATTAGTATATAAATAAATAAAACATACCATACTTTCCAAGGTAAGCTGAATATATGATAGATGTAGTCACCAATATCAAATTGAAATTCTTTTCGAGAACCACCAACAATAATCACAGTAATTAAGCGAGCGAGATCGTGCTGATAACGTGTTGTGAATAAAATAAAGAAGAACAAGAATAAGAACAAGAAAAACAAAGAGATGAGAGAAAGAGAGAGATTTGTATTATTCTTAAATATAGAATTATGTACAATGTCTTCAATGAATCATCTATTTATAGGCATAAGAAGTACATAATACATTAAACTCTAATTCATAGAGATAATATTCCTAATAATAAATAAATCAAACTCCTTTGATAAAGTTCTAATCATGATAGACATCCACATAGATAAATATTCATAACAAATTGAAAGTTTTCACAAACGATTTAATTTAATTTTAGAGTATAAAGCGTTAGTTTATGGTATAAGGTTTAGGGATTTAGGTGTAGGGGGTTAGAATTTAGGGATAGTTGTTTCAGTTTAAGGGTTAGGTTATAATTTAAGGTTTATAGGTTAAAACCTAAATCCTCATCGTATCACCCTAAAAATTGAACTCTAACTTATAAACCCTAAATTATAACCCTAAACTTTAAATTGAAACATTTATCTCTAAATTTTAAACTCTTACACCTAAACCCATAAACCATATACCCTAAACTAACTCCCTATACTCTAAAACTAAGGCGCTTGTGGAAACTTTCAGTTTTCACCGCCAGTGTATATGATATTAATATTTTCTTAAAAAGTTGACATTTGACCAGCGAATCCAAAATTTAAAAGTGAGTTCAAATTTTTAATATATTTTTTTCTTTATAAATAGGTATGCAAAATAAAATTTTCTTTCCGAATTAAGTTATATTTTTTAAAAAAATTCAAAAATATGCATCCGGCCCTGCATGTGACATTGATTAAAAATACATTAAGTATTTATTTTGATACGTACCTATTTTGACAAAAAAACATGCTTTAAGTATTTATTTTGACAAAAAATATTTTAAATAATTATTTAATTATAAAATATACTTTAAGTATATATTTTGATAAAAAAACAGTACTTTAGATGTTTAAATAAAAAAAATTAGTATAATTTAAATACTTATAAGTGCCATCGACGGAGAATGAGTAATTTCATTATCTCTAAGTGCAAAAAAGTCAAACTAATTCATCTCAATTTGACGATGATTTTGTTAAGGTTAAATTCACCAAATTGCTCAATTTTGTTGCACAAGTGTTCGTTTTTGTAATTGGTTTCAAAAATTACATTTCACATTATCGATTTATTACATTGGGTCTTTACATTATATTTTTCTTCAACAATTACTTATATTATTAAATTGTTATATTTTTGTCACTGAATCGACTTACCAGTAGAACCGAACTAATAGAATTTGACTTGATTTGTATCCAAATCGACAGAACTGAACCCGACTCGTTGACTTTGGCCGACATAACTCGTCGATCATTGGCGTTGACTTTAACTGTTGACCATAATTAACTTTTTTCGAGGCGGTAGGAAGATATGCTAGGCAAAGTAGTCGCTTTGGAGCATGTTCTTCGACTAGATCAAGGCATGTATGAATCCTAAAATAAATTTGAAACAATAGATTTCTTTTTAAAAATTAGATGCAGTTATTAATTCATGATCTAGCATGTACAGAATGAAAACTTTATTCTCGATTCTATGAGAAATTTTTATGAAAGCCTTTCACCTTATCTAAAATCAATTCTTAAAATGTTCAAAACCAATATCAAGAAGAATAATTTTCACTCGCTACAATATCATATGCTATGAATACTCTTGAAAATAACCCTTCAAGAAACAACCATCAATATTATTATCCTCTTACAACTTACTTAAACCCTAATTTGCAAGTTTGTGAACATATATACATTATCTGAGCTAATCTACGGTCTAAATAATAGTCCCTCCGTCGTACTAAATTTGTTCATTATTGACTTTTAAAATTTTAAATATTTTAAATTTTGACCTTAAATATTTTAATTAATTAAATTTTATAAAAATATATATTTTTAAACTACTTGATTAAAAGTTTTTAAAATATATTTTTTATACTTTTATCATTAATGAATTTAAAGTAATAAAAAATTAAAATTAAAAAATTACTAAAAAATTAATACTAAATATGTTTAGTGGAATGAAAAGAGTAAATTATAATTGTTTTAAGATTTGTAGTTCTCAACTCATGCAAGCACTTTCTATACAAACCTTTACAATTTCCTTCAACCATTTCTTCTACTTCTTTTGCGTTTTTTCTTCTTCAACTTCTAAAATATAATCAACAATAACAAGATTCAGAAAAACTCAAAAAATCAACAATAATACTTAGAGAACCTCAATCTTTAGAACACATACTCCTAACAAAAGATCACTACAAACTTTCTTACTATCGATAATAGAATATCGAAAGAAAAAAGATATTTCCTCCGTCCTATTCAATATTTTTAACTTTGACTCATTATTACTTTAAATTATTTGTTGATAAAATTGTGAAAAAATATGTTTTAGAAATCTTCAATCAACTAGTTTAAAAATATTTTTTATAAAATTTAATTAATTAAAATATTTAAAATAATTATGTTTAAAATTAAAACAACTTGACTTTTAAAAGATCAATATCACAAAATGCTTTGCAACGTCACTATCTACCTGTAAAATCAACAAATCAACACAGGCAGAATTCTAGCAACAAATTGAAACCCTTATTAGAGTGCTTCTTGAGTCAAATATCCGAGTAGTAACATTAGCTTTGAACTAGAAGAAAAGAAATAGAATATCCTTCGAAAGCAAGAAACATCTTCGATAAATACCGGTTCTTCCATGGAACCATTGTTCACGACGTCACCGAAGATGATTCCAGTAGCGCTCTTATACAATGTCAAGATTCAATTTATCAACAACAATAAAGAAAATAAGAACTTGTAATTACCTTCTTCATA
The DNA here is from genome assembly GCA_030270665.1 of Hibiscus trionum. Taxonomy (NCBI): domain Eukaryota; kingdom Viridiplantae; phylum Streptophyta; class Magnoliopsida; order Malvales; family Malvaceae; genus Hibiscus; species Hibiscus trionum. Next base: position 9,242,314 of record BSYR01000016.1, read on the forward strand.
CTTCTCTCTTGTAAAGGCAACAATAGCTTTAACCATTTGGCAAGGTTAAAACGAACAATCATGTCGGATGTATTTCATTTATACCTTTAAAATAAAAACTACAATCCACCATGTTCAGAACATACCCTATATACCACCAGTACCATGCTCTAATCATCAAGATTACCATCACTCGCTAGTTGTCTGCAAAAATATCAAGTACGCAAAGGTTAGGCCAGCTATGTTTGGTGGTTGTATGTATCACTGTTTAGTCCCTGCCCCTGCCCACCACAACCTGGCTTCATTAATTGCTGGGGAGAAGTTTCAACAGGGCTGCTGCCGCTCATACTCTTATCAGGAGGTGGCAAGCATCTTTTAGTGAAAAACGAAGCAATAGTTTTAGTTCGTCCACCACCCTTCTCTGTCAGTTGGGTTAAAAGAGGAGATTCAGTCGAAGGGAATTAACGGTTAATCTAGTTGAGGTTGAGGAAAACCAGATGGATGCATAAAATACCTGGTGAAATTGGCATGCCAAGCTTCACTAAGATTTCTTTCTTGACCTGCAGAAAAAGACCAGAACATATTATTTGTGAGAGGAAGCCCTATGGTCACTGCTCGATGTTAAATGTATGCAATCAAACATATGTAAGCATCAGCTTTATTCACAAGTTTTAAGTCCAAAATTTTAAATTGACCAAATTTTTTAAGCCCCTCCCTAGCCATCTTGAACTTTGAAGAATCAAAATAATCAGAAAATCTACAAGATACAAGCAGTGACCAAAAATCAGGAAATAAGTCACTGACCTGCCACCGGTTATCAAAGAAATCTGATATCTCACGAACTTTGTTCCTTAACTGAGACTTTGGAACTGAAGGAAACTTCTGTTGCAAAGACTCTACCAACCTATTGATACCATGGGCGCATGACTGAATTGTAGATACCTAAAACCAGCAAAAACCATCATTAGCACCAAAACATTTCAGCTTAGAACAAGCATGTTTGACACAAGTTAAAATTGAGGACATTTCACAGTAAACTCTGCTTGAAGTGCAACTTACGATTAGAGGCAAATCTGATTCAGGAATTGATGCTACAGATAATACTGGTGTTGCATTGGCCTTCCCACCCGACAAACAAGCTTCTTCATTGTCATGTTCCATGCTATCAATCGATATCTCTACAGGTAGGCCACCAGGAAATACCCGCATGCTTAGAGCTTGCAAGCATGTCTGTTCTAGTTTAGGATTACCATTAGGATCTTCAGCCGTTAACAGCAACACTTTTTCGTGCAATAAATTTAATATTATGAATGGCTGAGATTTTCGAAGTGCATGCTCAGTTAAATTGTTCAGGTACTTCTGTTGCCGAAGCAAAGCACCAAACTCCTCATTTTGAACATCTCGCTCACTATTATGGGGACTTTGAGTCTCCTCAGCATGAACATCAGTTACCATCCTGTCAACTTGCACCCCCTGCACGCAAGCCACAAATAAGCACTTTGAGCCTATGGTTTTTGAGTAATACTGGACATCCGTTTTCAGTTCAGAAGCTAATCACAAGATTGAATATCTTCCAAGTTAGTTTTTTTACCTCATTTTCTGACAAATAACCATCTGGTACGAAAAATTCATCTTCAGTTTCATCTTCATCATCAGCTTTGGAGCCTCCCTCACAAAATTCTTCTTCATCTTTATCACAATCTGAGAGGCTTTCACCGGGCTCCTCCTGTGAAATGAGATTGTTATTTTCAGGTTTACATCTAAATTTCAGTCTGAACAGTAAGCTTACAGTACCTCCTCCCATTCTTCATCACTGTCAACATCATAGTCTAAATCTGGGTCCTTCCTCCATGGGCAGCGAGGTCCAACAAAAGTGCTGAAGATACAACAAAACCGCAAATTATCAATGTATTGGTGATATTCTAAGCAAGGCAAGCATCAAATGAACGGCTTCACATCAATGAAAACAAACCAAATAACACTCAAATACCCTTTTGTACCACTTAAACTGGCTTTTAATATTATTCCATTTAAAACGCAGCCTTAGAAATGTAAATAGAATTACTCATTGTGATATTTTGTTCATTAAAGACCGTGGAAAAAAAAAGGAATGATTGCAAAGAGATCCATGCACAAGTTTTTCTTCATCTGCACTTTGTTCAGCTAACTTCAAGTCAGCTCGTATAATTGTTGAGTTCAACCCGATGTTAAGAAAGTGTTTCCAAATCTAGCTCATCTTAGTTAAAAGCATTGAATGAACACACTAGATACTAGATCCTTACACATGAGCTCATACATATCAGAAAATCTAATCCAAGTGCAGAATGATAACTTTTAGACTGAGTATAGCTTAACTTGAAGGAAAAAGGTGCAAATGCAAGAAATAGGAGGCTACCTTTTCTTGGGCCAAATACCATAAAATGCAGGTCTATAGCTCTTATCAAATTGCAACAACTGCTTCCTTACACAGCACTTCTTAACATCAGGATTCTGTTCTTCCCATCCATCTGCTAGCCCTTCAACACTCGATTCATCATGGGATAACCTTTTATTAGCAGTTAACTTAAGCTCCTTAAACAATTCGATCTTAGGTTTCTTCCGCATGCCCCAACACTGTTTTTGATTTGAACGGAGAGAATGGCCTAAGTGACGCCAAGAAGACAAGAGTAACCTGAAAAGTGCAATTCTAGCATTTAACTTGAAACAAAATAAAACCAAGACATAAAAGCCATATTGTTCAGGCTTTAAACTTCAATAACCATGGATGACGCTTCAAAAATATCCAAATATATAGTTAGGAAAAGAAGAAAACTTTATAAAAACATAATATAATATAATATCATACATATAGAAATATCTAACACCTCAACCCAATAAAATTATAAAAATTAAAGAAAACAGAGAAACTCACTTGCGGAGATAATCAGTGTTTGTTTCTTCATTGGATAGAAGAGCACTGTCCATGGAGAGAGTAATTGCTTCAGGCAGTTCCTCACTCTTTTGGATGGATGCGCATAATGCAATTGGCTTAGTTATTTCCTCCATTTGGCATGGTGATGTTTTACATTTTTTGAGGAAGCGCTCCATTACAGAAGCTTGCTTTTGAATCAGAAGTTTCTTCTTCAATTCTGCCTCTTCCTTCTCACGCAGCAATTGATCTCTCTCAGCTTCCTCTTGCTGCTTCCGCAGCTGCTTCTTCATCTCAGCCTCCACTCGTTCACGACGCCTTTGAGATTTTTCTGCTTCTTCCTGCAGCCGCTTTCTCTCCTTTTCCTGCAATAGGACCATTCACCATAAACAGAATATATACATATATAGCTAATTCTGTTAAAGACAAAGCTAATAGCACAAGCACAAAAACTTTGGAAATTTGCACATACATTTTGCAACTTTTCCTTCTGGAGCTCACGATCCGCTTTCTTTTTCTCCTGCTCCATTTCTCTTTTACTTCTCTTTAATTGCATTATTAACAATTTTTCCTCTCTCTTAGCTTCTTTCTTTCCCCTACAGCAACAGATAAAACTTTTACTGTAAATAAAATAACTAAAGAGAAATACTTATCAAACTGTTATAGATACATACATTTCAGCACTACTCTGCTGTGACATGTTACACATTAAGACACGAATGTCCGCCTCATTTAATACTTTGACAAGCTTTTCTGATGCTTTCATGAAATCATGCTTGTATTTCTGATTATCCCCCGACTTCTCTAAAAGAGTTATCATCACTGAAATGAGCCATAAATACGATAAGTAACCAACTTGAAGCATAAATTAGGAGCATTGCAATCAAAAAATGCAGACTTCTCTAAAAGAGTTACAATTTCTGAAATGATCCATAAACATGATAAGTAACACACATGAAGCATAAATTAGGAGCATTACAATCGAAAACTTTCTCATCACAATCCAAAGAATGACACATCAATTCAATTCTTATTTCTAATCAGTATGAAACCCTAGCATTACATCAATGAAGAAAGACAGTTGAAGGAACCAATAACTAGTTTGAGAAATGAAGATGGAAAAAACCTAGAAAAGCTTGATGAGACAAATCTGAATTACAAGATCAAAAGAAGAACAAACACCCAAGAATTCAATACAATAGCATGCATATCCAGTTGCATCAGAACAGATTGAACCATGAAATAAAGATAAAATTATCCGTACCGGAAACAGCAGCAATCCTCTCACTAATCTTCTTCCTACAAGTACGCCGGGTTTTTAACTCAGCACGCGCAGATTTGGGCATCAACTTTAAATCTCTTGTCTATCACATCAGAATGTAAACAAGTCGGAAAATGTATAGGAGAATGTAAACGCAGAAAACAACAAAAAGGCCAAAATGAAATAAAAACGAATCACCTCCCAACACCAGAGAGAAGATTGAGAATTATCCTCCAAAACATCAGCATCTTCGTTACCCAATCCATATTTCACTCTCTGCCCGACAAATAGCACCGCGCTCTTCACCGCGGCCACACTCACATTCCCCATTCTGTCCTTCACCTTTTCATGAATTGCCTCAACCAATGTCAACAGCGGCAAGTCGCTCTCCTCAATCAGCACTGCAACCAGTGAATTCAATGAACAACCGGACTCGAGTAAGCCGATTACAAAACCTAATTTCTGCTCCAACACTTCTTTATAATACCGAAAGAGTCCCTCTATCTCCTGCTTCAATCCCTTGATCTTTGCCTCTCTCTGTTCATCGGTCAAGGTCTCTGAAACCAAGGATGTTCTCTTTCGCTTCTTGGTCTCCTTGGGTTGACCATGGCCAACCATTTTGGGGACTTTCGGATCATCAACCACGCCTATCACATGTACTGGATCCGCCATTATAACCAAAAAGAAGGGTACAATGCTAACCCTAGAAAAGAGGATGAAGACTGATATTTGCAGATAAGGAGAGAACAAAAGGCAGCAGAGAAGAAACGCCAATCTTTTTTATTTTTTTGGCTTTTCATTATTTTAGGATAAGCGGTGATGACAACTCAAAAGGTTTTCTCTTCCCGCCAAGAGTGCTCCTGAAATGAACAATGGCGCCTCAAAATTTTAGAAGTTCCCGCCGATTCAGTTTTCTCAAACTCAATTCTTCTTTTTTTTTTTGGGTAAACTACAACGAAAGACTCAATTATGGGTAAGGTTATATTTGGGTCACTAAATTATTAAAAGTTACATTTGGATCACTCAATTATGGGTAAGGTTACATTTGGGTCACCCAATTATTAAAGGTTACATTTAGATCACTCAATTATGGGTAAAGTTATGTTTGGGTTACCCTTCATATTTAAAAAGAGTGCATCAATTTATGTATTAGATTAATTAATGATTTCAAATGAAGTACTCTAATGTTAATGAGGATATACACGTGATTTCGAAGAAAAAATGACTAAATTGATGTATTTTTTAAAATATGAATGGTGACTCAAACGTAACTTTACCCATATTTGAGTGATCTAAATATAACCTTTAATAATTGGGTGACTCAAATGTAACCTTACCCATAATTGAGTGATTTAAATGTAATTTTTAATAATTGAGTGATCCAAATGTAACTTTACCTATAATTGAGTGACCTTCATTGTAGTTTACTTTTTTTGAGAAATAAAATAATCAATTAAATTGTTGGCCGTGAGGTTCGAACCCACGCGCCACTTCTCAAGTTGTCTTTTCTTTAGCTTAATTATTTTTTTGTTCGTCTTACGATTAAGGGTCTATTTGTTTTATTGTAAATAAACTTCAAAATGGGGTTTGTTTAAAATGAAATCCGTTAAAGTAAGGTTAAAATGAGACGGTACAAAAATGCTTATAAAAATGGTAAGAATGTATGATTGACCCGTAAGAATTTTGTAGGTACATAAATTCTTACAAAAATCGTAAGCATTTCTATATATACCAAAATAAAAAGGGTAAAAGCTAAACCAATTAACTAGTAGCCTTAAAAATAGGATAAAAAATTGTGTACGTGCACTCTTCATTACCTTTTCTGTAACAAATTATGTATATTTTGTAATGATTACTGTAGATACTTAAATTCTTATAATTTTTGTAAGAAAATAGGTTTTCTTGTAGACCAACATGTATGTACACAAATGCTTACCCTAAGTTGAGTTTCTTTTGGTTTTGGTGACCTCGGGTAAGAATTTCAGTACGTACATTTTTTATTACCATTTAGGTACCAAATAATGTATATTCCGTAATAATTTTTGTACCTACTAAAATTTTTTATTGTTCTAGTAAGAAAATAGGTTTTCTTGTAGCCCAGTATGTGTGTATACAAATACTCGTAAGTTGAGCTCCTTTTAGTTTGGGTGATCTCGAGTGATATTTTCGGTATGTACCTTTTTATAACAAAATAGGTATAATATTTAATAATTTATGCACCTACTAGAATTCTCATCTTTATGGTAAGAAAATAGGTTTTCTTGTAGGCCAATTTGTATGTACACAAATGCTTACCGTAACTTGAGCTCCTTTTGGTTTGGGTGATCTCGGGTAAGGATTTCGGTACGTATCTTTTTATTACCATTTCTATAACAAACTATGTATAATATGTAACAATTTCTGTACCTACTGAAATTCTCATGGTTCTATTAAGAAAATAGGTTTTCTTGTAGGCTAATCTGTATGTACACAAATGTTTACCTTAAGTTGAACTCCTTTTGGTTTGGGTGATCTCGGGTAAGATTTTCGGTACATACCTTTTTTCTTACCCTTTATGTAACAATTTATGTATATGTCGTAATAATATTCGTACCTACTGAAATTCTCATTGTTCTATTAAGAAAATAAGTTTTCTTGTAAGTCAATCTGTACGTACACAAATGCTTATCGTAAGTTGAGCTCCTTTTGGTTTGGGTGATCTCGAGTGATATTTTTGGTACGTACCTTTTTTATTACTATTTCTATAACAAAATAAGTATAGTATGTAATAATTTATGTACCTACTAAAATTCTCATCGTTCATGTCAAAAAATAAGTTTTCTTCTAAGCCAACTTGTATGTACACAGATGCTTACCGTAAGTTGTGCTCCTTTTGGTTTCGATGATCTCAGGTAAGGATTTCGGTGCATGCATTTTTTATTACTATTTCTATAACAAGCTATGTATATTCCGTAATAATTTCTACATTTACAAAAAATCTCATCATTTTGTTAAGAAAATAGTTTTTCTTGTAGGTCAATTTGTACGTAGACAAATGCTTACCCTAAGTTGAGCTCCTTTTGGTTTCAATGATCTCGGGTAAAGATTTCGTTACGTACCTTTTTTATTGCCATTTTTTGTAACAAACTATGCATATTTCGTAATAATTTATGTACCTGCTGAAATTCTCATCGTTCTAGTAAGAAAATAGGTTTTCTTGTAGCCCAACCTGTATGTATACAAATGCTTACCGTAAGTTGAGCTCCTTTTGGTTTTGGTGGTCTCGAGTAAGGATTTCGGTACGTATGTTTTATATTACCATTTCTATAACAAACTATGTATGTTCTGTAATAATTTTTGTATCTCCTAAAATTATCATCGTTCTAGTAAGAAAGTAGGATTTCTTCTAGCACAACCTGCATGTACACAAATGCTTACCGTAAGTTGAGCTCCTTTTGTTTTTGATGATCTCGGGTAAGGATTTCGGTACGTACATTTTTATTGCCATTTCTGTAACAAACTATGTATATTCTATATAATTTCTGTACCTACTGAAATTCTCATCATTCATGTAAGAAAATAGGTTTTCTTGTAGACCAATCTGTATTTACACAAATGCTTACCCTAAGTTGAGCTCCTTTTAGTTTTGGTGATCTCGAGTAAGGATTTCGGTACATACGTTTTTTTCTTACCATTTTTGTAACAAATTATGTATTCCTACAAGTTTTCTACTTGAGATTTAAGAAAACCACTTCTCCCGTCAAAATCACCGAGAGCATCTCGTACCTCATCCATTGTCAGTGTCTCCTCATGGTCTCCATCACGGCAATCCTTACCTTTTCGTACGGAAACTCCCTTTCTTTGTTGCGCCATCTCGATCACTCCTTTGCCACGAACTAGTCTAATCCCTGATCACTTCGACTAACTTGAACGCAAACTACCACCACGCTTGTTTGCAACTGCAAGCTGGCTCGAACGCAAGTCTCTTCCTCAACTCGCTTTGATATCACTTGTCACGGGGCTAGACTTCTGCCAACTAAACCGCGCGGGATTTAGTCGCTTTCTCGGTCGAAACTACGGCTAAGTCACCCTAAACTCATCCTTAGGTAAAGTTCTCTTAACAAACGCCTAAGTCAACTGGGATTCTCGCTCTGAAAGATCAAACACTTCACGAAGCTCTCGAACGCAAGATCGTTCTAGCGGAAGTGGATAAAAGAACAACAGAAAGAGATCGACAACAAGAATAATGAAGAACACTCAAGAATACGAAGAATACTGAGAGAGTTTAGAGTAAATGCTTCTTTGTATTACTCAAAGTGAATGATGAAGTGAAGTGATTTACAAGTGAGGTGTAGAGCCTCTATTTATAGTTGAACTCCCCTACATCCAACGACTCAGTTTAAATTACATTAACGGCCGAGATTAACTCTATCTCTTTTCAAATTTCTAATTATCACACAGCATTATTGTTGCAACATGATTATGTCACGGGGCTAGACTTCTGCCAACTAAACCGCGCGGGATTTAGTCACTTTCTCGGTCGAAACTACGGCTAATTCACCCTAAACCCAGCCTTAGGTGAAGTTCTCTTAACAAACGCCTAAGTCAACTGGGATTCTCGCTCCGAAAGATCAAACACTTCCCGAAGCTCTCGAACGCAAGATCGTTCTAGCGGAAGTGGATAAAAGAACAACAGAAAGAGACCGACAACAAGAATAATGAAGAACACTCAAGAATACGAAGAATACTGAGAGAGTTCAGAGTAAATGCTTTTTTGTATTACTCAAAGTGAATGATGAAGATGAAGTGATTTACAAGTGAGGTGGGTCAAAGCAATTTCTCTGTTAAAGGGGATCATTTTAGGAAACTGGTTCGAGAAGTTTCTAACTCTTTGTGTCAGACTTTCTAAAGAAAAATAATGGCATCTCAACTTATACTTACTCCAAATTATGAGTTGTGGTAAACGAATAAATAATAATGAGATAGGATCCTCTTACACTATGTAAAACTTGAAAGTTTTACACTTTTTTGGACCATTTGATGAAGGTAAATGAATGATTGAGATTAACAGTAGAAAATGTGAAGATTATCACAGAAAAAAAAGATAAAGAAATAATCTTAGTCATTTATTACCCTCGTCCAACGACCAAAAAAATATAAAAGTAATTGAATTTCACATTATGTACATGCCTCCATTATTTCCTCAAGTGTATTAATACTTCTTGGGGTAAATCTATGCATGAGTACAAATACCTCGCTGGTACAAATACTTCTTGGGGTAGTATTAATACTGTGTACGGGTTGAAACATCAAACGATAATTCGGCAATGATACTCTTATGAGTATCGGTGCCTTTCTACCAAATTTTGTGTTTAGATAAGAGAGGAGGAAAAGAGAATCTTAATGAAATATGTGAAATAATAATAATTTTTTGAGTATTTAAAATGAGAATTAAATTGATAGAATTCTTAAATATGAAAGGTTAAATTAATTGAATTAGTTCAAATTAAGATCAAATAAAAAAAACATGTGTTGAATACTAAATGTGTTATTACTCTAATTTAAAAGTTGTCACATCACAGCCCCGTAAAATTTTTAACGGGTGGAGACTTGATTAACACTAAAAATAAGAGTTTAGTGACATTACATATACTTTACATGCAACACAGGTGAAATAAAACACTAATATACAGAGAGAGAATAGATGTATATGATGGAGGGAAAAAAAATTGTAATAAGTACTCTAACAAATGAGTATTTATGTGTATCAAAGCCTCAGCCCTTCCCCTTCATATTATGATCAACACCATCATAGTTGAACTTCTGCCAATGAGTTGGATATTTAACACCATCCATGTTTTGCTTAACCCCCATTTCCATCTCAACTTTATTGTCTTCTGTTTCCCATGCCCGCAGATTGAGCTGTGATGGTGGAATCCTTGTCAAGAAAACGTCTTTGAAGTTCCCCAGTGCACCTTTATTAAAGGGATTCTTCTTCTTATCGTATCGGTATCGAAAGCTCTCGTATGTTGTCTGATCAGATTCAAAATGCATGCAGAAATGGTAGGTTTAGTTGATTATAATATGGTTGCAGAGGATGCACAAATTGATTAAGAATGATGTTAATCACCTGGTTAGTCCAAATGAGATAGAAATGGAAAACTGTTAGGCCACCAACAAACCAGACAGCTAGGAAGCAATACAGGATGAGAATAACGGAAAATATGTCGCCGGACATGGCGCTCAACAAGCCCCGCGGTTGTCGGAGAATGTTGATCCAAGAGCAGGAGAACACATATATGCACAAGGCAGTGGAAGATGATATAAAACAAATGAAGAAAGGGTAGTTGCGCTGCAAACCATATTGTATGGAGTGTTTTATTATTTTAGCTTACACCTTGTAATTTACTAGCTTAGTTTTGGCTTTATCTATGCATGCAATATTAAGGGTGTAGTTGGTTGATAAGAGAGGTGGGATGATGGAAAGGAAATAAATTCTTGATATGTTTGATAGGAAAGAGTAGTGAAAAAAATAAGCAAGATGAATGGTTTCTATTCTATGTATAAAAATTAATCAATCATTTCAAGAGGAGAAATGTGAGATAGATGTAAGTTAATTAAAAAAATCATGCATTTTTCGGCTAAAAATCATCTGCCTCCTAATCATGCCCCTTTTATGTCCCACACTAAAATTCACTTAAAAATTAAATTCTAAACCCTAACACTAATTTTCACATCCTAAATCTTAAACCCTACACCCTAAAAAATACACCATACCCATAATTCCCTAAACCCTAACCATAACCCATAACCTTAAACCCTAAACTCTAAACCTAAACTCACTATTTTAAAGTGGGGCATAAAATGAGGCATAATAAGGGGCTGACGATTTTCATCCGCATTTTTCAAGAGTTTACTTTTTTTTCATTTTCCAACTCTATAAAAAAAATAAACTACACTAGATACCACTAAACTATAAGTTTAGTACTGATTATAACACTGAACCAAAAATCAATGTTATTTTAGTATTAAACTTTAGTTTAGGTTTCAATTATATCATTAAACTACATCAGATACCATTAAACTTTAAATTTAGTACTTTTTAAACCACTGAACCAAAAATATAGTATGTTATTTTAGTATCATTGAAGCTTAAACTAAAGTTCGGTACTAAAATAGTATCGATTTTTAAATTAGTGATATAATCGATGTTAAACTTAAAGTTCAATGGCATCTGGCACCTATATTACCTTTTTCTTTTACACTAGCATGTGAGTTTAACGTAATTGAGGAATAAAAGTAACTTACTAGTCCAATGCATTGACCCACCCATGGACAATGGTGATCAAACTTCTGCACACAGTTGTTGCAGATTGAGCAATGAGATGCACGTGGGGTACGATATAGCAGGCATGTTTCACAATACTTGACTTTAACTATCTGACCATTCTTCAATGTAACATCCTTGAGCTTTGGAATCTTGGGGTTTGGTTTGTTGTTGGCCCAGTCCCACGGGTGACCCTGCGAAGAATTCTTGGTATGATCCGACGATGCTTCAGGTGCTTTTGATTTCCGGGGTAGTATTCCAGGGTCTCCACTACTTGTCAGAAACAGGAAACTTAAATCCTGCATGCAAACAACATTCATTCACCTGTGCCAGGCCGAGTCTAGGGTACAACATGGTCGCAGTACGCCTACAGATTATAGTGTGGTACCAACCGAAAATGTCACACTTTTTGATAACATTTTAGGTCGGGTGTCTCATGACATGTATCGATACTTAGTGACAAATTTCAAAAAAGTGTAACATTTTCGGTTAGTGCCGCACCGTAGCCGCACCGCGACCCTGTTGTACGTTAGATTCCTCGTACTTGACCCTGTTGTACTACAATTGATTACGTGAAGGAAGAAAGGTGCAATAATTAAGTACATATTTTACCAACCAAAACAGTGAGGATGAATCCCCCAAGCATTATGTTGAAGTTAAAAGAATCATTGTCCTTCATAGTCACCAACATCTTTATGCAGAATGCTATTGAAGGGCCGCCGATTAGAAACGATGTTAAGAAGAGTGAAGATGCGTCGGGTCCCATCAACACTCTACCACCACAACAAAAGTTCTGTCATTCAAAAACATAAATTTTTCTTTATTACTCCACAAATTTAAGACAAAGTTTGGTATTTAAGATCGGAACCACAATATCAACTCATGAAGGACAAAACATAAATATTTTAAATTTATTATATGAATTAAGGAGAAAATTTCTTTTTTGGTAGGGTTTGGGGCCGCCATAGCCCCTCCCCACCTATAACATGATTCCGTTCCCGATGGTATTAACTTTTGTATTACTACAACAACTTAACTAAAACTACAAATTTGTAACCTAATTTATGATCACAACCTAGCTCGTGTTCATTCAAAGGAAAATGCATCATGCACAAAGAAAACAATAGGTAATTGTCTTCAAAAGCATAAACTTTTCTTCATTACTCCACAAATTTAAGACAGGGTTTGGTATTTAAGAACGGAACTAGAATATCAACTTGAGAAGGACAAAACATAAATTTTTTAAATTTATTATATAAATAAAGAAGAAAACTTCTTTTCTGGTGGGGTTTGGGGCCGCCATAGCCCCTCCCCACCTATAACATGGTTCCGTCCCTGTTGATATTAGCTTTTGTATTACTACAACAACATACCTAAAACTACAAATTTGTAACCTAAACAATAGGTAATTGTCTTCAAATACATAAGTAATCTAATAGATAAAACATTAAAAGGGAAAAAAGGAAGAGAAACATACATTATTCCCTTGCCAAGCTTGATAAATCCTCTTGGGCGTAGGTTTAGGAGGGGAGGTTTCCATGTCAACGGAGGAGGAGTCATAAATTTGGTTTTTATTATTACTAAACAACCCCATAATTTGGGTATTTTATTTAAAACTAAGCAAGATGGAAGGAGAAAACCTGAAAGCCAAAACTTGGAAAGAAGAATCAACAAAAACCACACCAAAAAAATAATGAACGGAAAAAAGGGTCAAAAGGCTTTCTTCATCCTAATCAAAATCTTGGTTTAATGGGTGTTTGCTGTTCTTCTCTCACATTTCTCTCTCTGCAATTTTCTTAATTAACGATTGTTGGCTTGGCTTACCAGATCCTTTTCTCTTAACCAACTTTTGATATGCGTCCCTCAGACTTTCTAGATTGGAGCGGGCTTTTCGCACCCCATACTAATTCTGATTTTATATTTTAGCACACATTTTCAAATCAATATATATTTATATTGGATGGAGTTGAATTAATTGTTGAGATTAACATCAAGAAAGGAAGAGATTTTTATTGGAAAAATGATAAGAAAATATTCTCATCCATCAATTCAACCTCATCTAATCTTCAAAAATATGTAAAATTAGATGAGTTTTACTTGGTGTACGGGGATTTCTATATATGTATATATGATCTACTTACACTATGTAAAACTCAATTAGTTTTAAACAATGTTCTCTCATTTTCCTTTAAAAATTTCTTTATTTTTAATTTTTAATCTCATATGCATTCAATGGTCATAAATTAGTGTAAAACTAAAAGAGTTTTACACCATGTAAGTGGATCATATATATGGATAGAATCCACTTACACTGAATGTAAAACTCTTAGTTTTATTCGTTTTTTGGATCGTTGGATGGGAAAAATGAATGGCTCAGATTAACTTCTTACTTTTTTTTTCAAGTGATAATCTTCACATAACTCACTGTTAATCTCAGCCCTCCGTTTCATTGATCCAATGGTCCAAACAACATGTAAAAGTTAAAATCTTTTACCCTGTGTGTTTTCTTTATTCAGACATGATTATTATACGTATGTGCATGTCTATAAATAATACTCCACTTATTTTTGTAATGATACATTTTATTCTTTATTATACGTATGCGCATGTCTACCATCCATACGAATTGCTTTAAGCTATTAATCACAACACAAACTAGAGCATTCGTCATCATATATAAACATATCAATTAGATCAAAATTACTTTTGTAACACCTCGATTTATGGTAAAAAAGAAGAGTGAATTTGGAAAGAGTGCTTTTATAGGATGTTGAACCCCCGACCATTGGAGTAGAAAGCATAAGCCTTAACCATATAATTTAAGCCACCTTTGGGTTCTAGTTTCTCACCAATGTTATTCAAAGCATGCCTCTCGTTCGAGGTCAATAATAAATAAAAGTTTGACTCCTCACCTACCGAAATTAAATGCATCATTCGAATATGGAAGAAATCAGATCTGGGTTTTTTCCTCTCCCAGACTCTTCATCTCCCTACGTCGGTCTCCCCATGATCTCCTTCATCGAATGTCCGTGGAGTGCACTGCTGCCACCGTTATGCTCGTCGCTGCACCTCGATCACGGCCATGGCAGCCACTCGTGCAACGACGCAACCGTTTGTCATAGGTAATAGTTCAAAGGATTGAACATTTCCTCAGTTTTTGCTTATGTCCGACGTCACGATCTACCATACCACCGCGCCGTGCACGTCACAGCCGCCACTGGCATGTGCGTCGTTCAGCCCCGAACTCGTCGCCGCCAACCACTCGCGCAGTCGTGTCGTCTTCTGTCCTGGAGAACGGCTCAAAGGTTCGGTGAGAACCTAAATGACGTCCCTCGTTTAACCTTTGATTCCGGCCACCTCTGTCGCCAGTAAAGTGTGTCAACGATTGGGTTGAGTTCCGTGAGAAAAGGCAAGTAAAACCCATGTTGTGGTTCACGATTGTGACGTCGGTAAGAACCCTATCGGATATTCGCTTTTCCGGCTATTTTGTTTCTATTTGGGGTTGGATCCGACGAACTGTCGGCTAATCTTTCTTTTGTTTTTGGTTGGGTTAAAATTCTGGTCTAATGAGCTCCGTTTTTCAGGTTGAAACCCTTGTTTTTCAATCGCCAGCGAGGGTTCCGGTGGCCGTCCGGCGGTATTTTCCTTCTAAGGGTAAGTAGTCGGTTTGTTTGTGACCCCAAGGGCCTGAATCGGCCGGATCGGTTGAACCGGTCGATCTAGTTAAGCCCTGACCCGAGTCCGACCCGACCTGTCTATCCGACTCGACGCCCTACCCGTTAACCCGTTGACCGAGTCAACCCGTCTGAGTCAACTCAGTTAGTCAACTCGCCCAAGTTGACTCAATCGAGTCAACCCAGTAGACCAGTGATGTCAACGTTGACTCGACCGTTGACTTCAGCGTTGACTTTGATCACAAAAGTCAAATTTTTCGAAAATCTATATTTCATGTTTTTCGACGTCCTAAGTCCGTTTTTGAAGCCCGTTTCGTCAAATTCGAACCTGAAAGCCTTTGAATCTGACCTTGAACCCGAACTTGTATATGTATTTAGTTATGCAGTTAAGGGTGCTGTGAATAAGGACTAAAATGGAAATTTGTGTAATTGAAGGTACTCACAGTTCCTTGATTACGAATTGTTAAGGGGCGTCAAATTCGGGTTCAAGTGTGCTCGAATGTCGTTCACGGATCGACCGATGTAGCCCGGAGCCAAGGTAATGATTTTCTACTAATTATATGCTTTATGAACATGTTCGTATTCGGTTGTAGCATGCATGCTCATGATGAATTATATTGTTAATCTACCTAAGTCAAATCAGATACAAAAAAATAAATATGGAAATTTAGATAAGAATGACATATACGATTCAGAAAAAAATGAATAAATTGATAAGATCTGGAGTTCTATAATTATTTTGAATAAGATTTGAATGATGCGAATAAGGAATTGATGATCGATGAGTAATACAAGTTCAACGGTTAATCGGTAAAACAGTTCACCTCGAAACATCCAATTCAGATTATTTCATGATTAAAGATCTAATGCTCAGAATGTTTGGTTGCGAAATGGCAAAGACGCCTTGGTGTATAAGAAAGACAAAAAATACCTCTGTTAATGGAAGCGATCTAGAAATCTTCACTAGATCTGGTAACACAATCGATTCATTCGAAAACCTCGGTTTTGACTCCGAAAGTTATGTTAATGAAGCCTAAACATTTAAAATTGCAAAGTGCCTAAGCTCTTCCTGAGTTCTGAATAAATCTCCAAAGATAAGACTACGGAAAACTATTCGTATGTCTAGATTAATCTAAGAGGCGTAAAAGTTGAATTGATTGAAATGACTAAAAGGATTGGAAATGCTGATAAGGCTGAACTAGTCGAAATGCATATAATGACCAAAAGGACGGAAATACCCTCGGGCACTAGATGTCGAATTAACCATAATGATTGATTTACCCCCGAGACTCGAATCAAATGAATTTTTGGAAGGAGTCGAAAGCCTCAGGATAATTGAAAAAAACTTTGAACGCTGAAATGAATAAAAATATCTCTAAGACTCGTGTTTACTAATTGTTTGATATATATGTGAATTTGAATGAATACTATATGAAGGCATATTCGATCTGTTTGGAGGAAATACATAGTTAACGATAAGAGTAATCCATTTAAGGGTACGTTCGATACTATGGTTTGAGTCTGGGTGTACTGCCCATGTTTGAATACTTGGAAAATATCGCTCAAATATATGTTCGATTGCTCGTTTTAAGTTAAGTGGATGGTTGGTGATGGCGAGCTATTCTTGTTTTACACTAAGGTCAATACTGAGAAATGAATGTTTAAGGTGTACCCGCCCAGTTAAGTAATGACGTCGTGTTGATGGGTTCGATTATTTCAAAGGGGCTCGGAAACTTGATGAACAACTAAAATTCCTGAATTCTGTACATCACCATCTATTACCTTGTTGGTTTAAATTACCAAATTACCTTTGAAGGTCAGAATGACCATTTTACCCTCGTAAGATTTAATGTTTGAATCATTCACGATATATTCGAAATCTCGCCAATCCCGGTGTATCAACTTTTGATGTTTGGTTAGAGCTGTTATTTTTGAACATCCCTTTTTGTAGGGACTCCATTTTGCAACCAGTCTAAATTTGTCAAATGTTCTCATTCTGATAATGATTAAGTGTCTTAGAGGAATGAATTGAACCACGTGGAATGCTTCTTGCACAATTATATTCTCTCCGATCTAAAACTAATCCTCTCTCTGATGCGAATCATGAATTCTGTCTGGCTAAATTATATACATATGTATCTAATCTAGAATGCATGCTCTCTGATTTCTGATACTCTGAAAATACATGTACGATTACTATCCTTACCCCGCTCAGTCTGTGTTCACTAAGTTATTCTAATTGGGGTACTTCAGGGTTATGTTATGAAGTCTCTGCAGGTTCAGCACTGGTAATTCCTTATAGATCCGAGGTCTCCCCTTGGGTAGGTTCCGATGCTTCGACATAGGTAATTCCTTATGAACCTAAGGCATCCTCTTAGGTTGGCTCATATGCTCATTGGGCCTAGGGTAAGTCCTTATGAATGTAGTTCTGGGGAACTGCATATCGGTGTACAGTTGGAGGGTAGTTATGTTGATACTTAGTTGTCCCTGTTCCCTCTCTAGCCTCAGTCAAACTCTATTGTTGTTTGAAATATTCTGTCTATCTTGATCTATAACTAATGGAACACCCTAAACTCTCTAGCTGGATTTTCGTAATCTATGTCCTTTCTGATTACCTGAGTTAGACATCGTGTTTGGTGATCATGTAATTAATAAAAAATTAATGTTACTTTCAAGCGTAACAACTAAACGAATTGTATTCTATATATGAAACTTGATAATGCTTGCTCCTCCATTTTGTTCGAATGCATTTGATACTTACGTGTGGCATGAAGCTTCTTTTGGTAGTTTCGTATTACTGAGCTTTCCCAAGCTCATGTTGTTCTTACCACCACAGGTTAGGAGATCTATCATGGTAATGATCGACATCAGTGGTTGGAGTTCTCCCGGCGTCACTTTTGGAGTACGGTACCAGTTCAGTTAGTGAGCATGTATGTCATGTATTATTTTATGACGGTGTCTGTAAAATATTTTCTGAAATTACTGTTGTTTGTTTAAACGATTTTCTAGAAGTGTATTTTTTTAAATAATAGTCAACGTTGTAGTGTAATTAAATGTTTAAAGGAAAAATGTCTTTATGTGATTTTTACTGTGTGTCGCTCTTGTGACCCTAATGTGACTCCTTAGGATCCGTGGTAACACATAGGCGGGTCTAAGGGGTTACAAATTTGGTAATTTCCAACCCTAGCGCCGCTCGTCTCTTCCATTTCCCTTGCTATTGTTCACAAATTTCATCTTATTTTTGCTTGATTTCTGTCCTGGTGGAGTGGTTTTTCTGTCCCCGTGGTGACTCGTCAATTTATGGTCTTAGTTTACTCTGTATCAAGTGTGTTCTTGGTGTTCGAGTGATTTGGGGCGGAACGATTTCTCTCCTTTCTCTGTTGGTTTCTTGCTCTAATTGTTTCCTACTATTTTCGTGAGCTCTTGTACTATTTTCGTGAGCTCTTGTTTTGTTTTGCTGGCTTTGTTTGTGGCCTCCCTTGCTCAAACAAAGGGGAGGTGGAGGACGTCTACTCTCTGAGCTTTGAAGCGATATGATTTGGTTGTGCTCTGATTCATCCTATTTTGACTGTTGATTTTTTTAATTTTTTTCGTTCTTGCTTTTTCTGGTTTATTGTTGTTGAATCTCCTTTTCCTTCTTTCCCTTTTCTTTGTTGTTAAGAAGTTCCTTTGTGTTGCTTGTTTGTTTCACGTTTTCAATCTGTTATGGCTTTTATGTTATATAATTTTAGAGCGATTTAAATAAGTGAATCTTTGAGAAAGAAAGGTTTTGACTTGAATCTACAATGGATTGTAAAGAAATCGGGAAAGGTTCTTGGAGATGAAGAAGATCGTTTGTCTAGTGGTGATTTTAGTTACCACCAGTTTTCGGTTGTCAAGGAAAATATTTTTTTCTCCTTCTTTCAGCACCGAGACTATCCTGTGTTATTCGGCTGCCTCTCAAACCCCCTTTCTTCAATGGCGTTCCTCTCGTTGCTTTTTCAAAAAGTTTTTTGTACTGTGTTGCAGAGCTGTTGGTTGCTCATTGGCCGTCTCAACTGTCTCAAAGAGCTAGGCAACCTCACTGTTCGGTTGGCTTTGTGATTTCTGTTGGTGGTCCCCCGATGATGCGGACTAAGAACTCAAGGGTTCAAGCAGTCTTCTCTGATCAAGGAACTCTCTCGGATTCGTCTTTCAGGTTATCAGAACCGTTAATGTCGATCCTCCGGTATGTGGTGGTTTCTTGTTTCAGTAGCTTGCTTATGGACACTTTGTTGGTCCGGTTTATCGGCCATGTCTCTTCTTCGAAGATATTTCTTGTCATTTATCATCCTTGCTGCTTACGGAGGTTTTTCCCCTATGGTTTGATGCTATAGGATTTATTTTCGCTCTTTCGGTTTAGGCCATGTAGGCCCTCTACTCTTTGGGTACTTTGTTACTTATTTCTTTTGGGCCTTTGGTGCATATTGTCTTGTACCTTTTGATTTAATTTAATGAATTCTAGCTTTTGGTCCAAAAAAACTTTAGAAATTATAAGCAACACTTATATAAACATTCTCTTGTTTGGTTTGATAGCATTCCCTCTAGGTGGTAATAACCTTTTCCCGATAGTGTCACTTTTCCCTTGAATGGTGGGAATGTTATTCCCATCAATTTCTTAGGTATTTGTCAATTTCCACCCTTTTGGACAATAATGCCCATAAGTTAATGAATTTCGTTTATATAGATCCTTTATTGAATTTTTAATAAGATGATTAATTATTTATGGTGTAAATTAATTAAATATTTTTATTTAATACTAATTTAATATTTAAATGGTTTACACATATTTAAATATTTTTTTAGTATCTAATTTATTTATATTATATTATATTTATGATGTTTATATGTTGGGATTGCATATTTCTTGAGAATTAATAAGTTAGGAGTTGATTTTTTTTAATTTTATTCTTTGATTTATAAGACGTCCATCATCTTATAAAACTGTTTAGGAGGTTAGTTTTTTTATCTAAAATTTTTATCATTATTTTATTTTTTTAGATTTTTTTATTATTCGCTTTAATTTATTTGACATTATTTTATAAGTAATAAAAATAAAAATTGAACCTATTAAACATGTAACATTTGAAAATTTTAAAAAAATATATGTTAATATAAGGTTACGACTGTATGCAAATATAAATTTTATTTTGTGTGGATTTTTGCTCCAACCTAAATCTACGTTTTACTGAAAATTAAGAACTCTAGCTTTAAAGTAATATCACATTTTTTATGAATTATCGAATTTTGGGTTTGAATTGTTAAAATCAAGTTTAGACTACTTATATACTCTAAGAAATCTTCATTACCCAATAAAAAAATCTTAAGTTTAGGACGGAACTAACAAAATCACCATTAAAGAGTTAAATAACTTGAGAATAAGCTATTTCTTTCATCAATTATCTAATTTGAGTTTAATTTGTTAAAATGATGTTTAGATTACTTATATACTCTAAGAAATTTTCATTACCCAATAGAAAATCTTAGCTTTAGCTTGGAATCAACAAAATCACCATTAAAGAGTTGAACTTAAAAAATAAGCTCTTTCTTCAAATACCTAATTTTGAGTTTAACTTATTAAAATCAAGTTTAGATTACTCATATACTTTAAGAAATCTTCATTACCCAATAGAAAATTTTAATTTTAGTTCGGAATTAACAAAATCACCATTAAAGAGTTAAAGAACTTGAAACTCGGCTAAACTCCAACCTAAATATTTTAGGTTGCAAAGAAAAATGTTATATATTTTGGTAACATTTTAGGATACAACCTAAAATGTTATAAAATGGTAACATTTTAGATTGCAACCAGAAATGCTATCATTGCACATATTTGGTTACAAGTTTCGAAACTTACAAAAAAAATTGTGACATTCCAACCTAAAATGTTATATATACTGATTGCATTTTAGGTTGTTACCTTTAAACTTATCCCTAAAACATACTTGGTTATGAGTTTCAAAACTTAGTTAGAAGTTTCAGAACTTACAAAAAATTGTGTCATTTCAACCTAAAAACTTGGCTATGAGTTTCGAGACATACACCACCCAACCTAAGATGTTACCCATTTCTCAAACTTTGTTATGATTTAGGTTGCAACCTAAATTGTTATAGTTTTGGATAACATTTTCGGTTGCAACCTAAATTGTTATGGTTTTGGGTGATATTTTAGGTTGAAACATAAAATTGTACCCACTTCAACTTAAATTGTTACATGAGATTTGGTCGTCCCAGAATGAATATATTTCACGACAAGTATCGAAACTTTGTTATGAGTTTCGAAATTTTCCAACCTAAATCCACGTTTTACTCAAAATCAAGAATTCTAGCTTGAAAGCAATATCACAAATTTTGTTAATTACTTAATTCCGAGTTTGATTTGTTAAAATCAAGTTTAGATTACTCACGTACTATAATAAATCTTCATTGCCCAATAGAAATTCTTAGGTTTAGGTCGAAATTAACAAAATCACCTTTAAAGAGTTAAAGAACTTAAAAATAAGCTATTTCTTTCATCAATTACCTAATTCTGGGTTTGATTTGTTAAAATCAAGTTTAGATTACTCATAAACTATAAGAAATCTTCATTACCCAATATAAAATCTTAGATTTAGTTCGGAATTAACAAGATCACCATTAAAGAGTTAAGTACTTAAAAATAAGTTTTTTTTTTCCTTAAAAAATTCAAATTTTGAATTATCGGTTTAAAAATTTAAACTTTTTGCATATTTTCTCTGTATAAAAGTTACTTTCCCTCATTTAAGCATTTCATCCTTTGATCGATAACAATGGAGAATATTTTGAACAACGACGATGTTTCACGACAAGTTTCGAAACTTGACTCTAAGTTTCGAAACTTACCCTTTTGACATATTTTGTTCTGAACATATCTCACTACAAGTATCAAAACTTCTCTCTGAGTTTCGAGACTTACAACATCCAACCTAAAATGTTATACGTATCGATAACATTTTAGCTTGCAACATGAAATGTTATCTAAATTTCTAAATTTTAGGTTGCAACCGAAAATGTTACATATTTTGTTAATAAGTTTCGAAACCTACTGTGTCAACTTAAAATATTATATTTTTAGTAACATTTAGGTTGTAACTGAAATGTCATCCTCACATAACTTACTAACAAGTTTTGATACTAGGTAATAAATTTCGAAACTTAAGGGCAACACAAATTTCTGGATACAGTTTTTTCAATCCAACTTTAAATTAACAATATAAAATGTTATAAAAAATATAATATTTCTATGCTATTTTTTAGTGGTAGCTTTAACGTGAGGCCCATTTTAATAAAAAGGGTAAACTACACAGTTGACCACAAAACTATGAGTTTGGTGTCAAAATGACCACTATATTATTTTTTGACTCAAAATGACCACACAACTATTTAAATGGTGCCACGTTAGCCACACGCCGTTAAAAAAACAAAAAAGTTAACGGAACTGTTAAAAAAATTGGTATAATTACACATTTGGTCCTTTATATTTATACAATATATCAATTTAGTCCTAATTTTAATCTAATAAAATAAATTAATTATTCAATAAGATGATAACACGTGTCACCATCTTATTGGAAGTCTTTAATTATTTTTATTTAATTAATTTAATTAATTTTCCACCTCTAATCAGGTGGTGACACATGTCACACCCAATTGGAGGTGGGAAAATAAGAGCAACAAAACCAGCCCCCACCAGGATTCGAACCCAAGACCTTGGGGAACCAAAGTCCTGCGCTTACCACTAAACCAATCACCCTTTTGTGCTAAAAGGTACACCAATTAATATATGTCTTAATGATTTTAATGTCCAGAAAAACTAAAGAGTTGGAAATGTAATTGGATGGATTCAAACCAAGGACCTTGTGGTCCAAAGTGTATGTGCTTGCCACTAGACCAAGTGTATACATTGTGATATAAAGTACAACATTTAATATATGTCTTATATAGATTTTAATGCTTGGAAAAAGGAAGGAAATTTGGTTTTAGGAAACTCGAATATAATATTTTTATGATGCATAAAAACATCTAACCCAATTAAATAAATCTAATAATTAAATTAAAGTTAACAATATTAAATTATGTTTGTGAGTTTGAATTCGCTAAATTAAATTTAATATATATTTTTTAATTTTTTTAATATAATTATATATAATAATTTAATTAATTTTTTAATAAATATTAAAATTATTAATTAAGTTAAAAAAATCAATTCAATGATTATATACGTGAAATTATAAAAATAAATCTGGAATTGAAAAATATATTAAATTTAGTTTAAAATATAAAAATTTTAAAATGATTTTTATATTAAAAAATTAAAATAATAATATTAAATTTTTTTATTTTAAATCGTGCACTAACTATAGTTTAAAATATATACAAAATATTCTTAAATTTAATTTAATTATTATATTTATTTAATTAGGTTATATGTTTCTATGCATTATAAAAATATTATATTCGAGTTTCCTAAAACCAAATTTTCTTCCTTTTTCAAGCATTAAAATCTATATAAGACATATATTAAATGTTGTACTTTATATTACAAGGTATACATTTGGTGCAGTGGCAAGCATATGCACTTTGGGCCTCAAGGTCCTTGGTTCGAATCTATCCAATTGCATTTTCAACTCTTTACTTTTTCTGGGCATTAAAATCAAGCGCAGGACTTTGGTTCCCCAAGGTCTTGGGCTTGAATTTTGGTGGGGGTTGGTTTTGTTGCTCTTATTTTCCCACCTGTAATTGGGGGTGACACGTGTCACCATCTTATTAAATAATTAATTTATTTTATTAGATTAAAATTAGGACTAAATTGATATATTGTATAAATATAAAGGACCAAATGTGTAATTATACCAATTTTTTTAACAGTTCTGTACATTTTTTGTTTTTTTAACGGCGTGTGGCTAACGTGACACCATTTAAATAGTTGTGTGGTCATTTTGAGTCAAAAAATAATATAGTGGTCATTTTGACACCAAACTCATAGTTCGATGGTCCTGTGTAGTTTACCCTAATAAAAATTTATGTTGGATGCATTTTATCCGCATCAAAATTATTGCAACTTAGTCTTTCCCTTTTTTTTAGTAAGTAAATTAGCTGCCGTAACTTATACTCTCCCGTCATATTATTACCCTAGTTTTAACAAAATTGACGGCATTGGCCGCGGTTGGAGATTTGCCGTCGGGGATTGGGGTTGTCAAGTGGAGTTGTGAGTTTGAAACAGACGAATCCAATCCCTGTGAGTGAAGAAACAAAAGGTATGATAAAGCTTTTAGGTTCGGTTAAACATGTAGCGAAATCCACGGTGTTGAATAATCGCAATGGCAATTCATATTCCTACTCTGCTCTATTTCTCTCACCATCTGCCACCGGTTCCTCGTCACTCCACCGCCTCAATCTCAGCGCCAAGGACGTGGTGGCATCTTTAAGAGACTGGTTCAAGCCCCCAAGCAATGCCCTTCTCGACCGCATCTTCACCATCCTAAGCTCCCAAGACCAAGCCGCCCGGGACGATGCATCTTCCAGGCATGCCGCTGACCTTGCCCTCTCCCACCTCAACATCCATCTATCCGAGGCATTTGTCCTCCAGGTCCTCTCCTACGGCCGCCGCTCCTCTATAGACGTTCTCTCGTGCCTCAAGTTCTTCGACTGGGCGGGCCACCAGCCGGGATTCCACCACACCCGAGCCACCTTCCATGCCATCTTCAAGATTCTCTCGAAGGCGAAGCTAATGCCCTTGATGTTCGAGTTCTTGCAGGATTTCATGATGCATAGGTGCATTCACAGGGTCAGATTTTACGAGACTTTAGTCATGGGTTATGCCCTTGCTGGGAAACCAGGGATGGCACTCCAGCTGTTCGGCAGAATGCGATTCCAGGGTATTGACTTGGATTCCTTCGCCTACCATGTGCTTTTGAATGCTCTTGTTGACGAGCGTTGCTTTGACGCCGCTGACATGGTTGCCCAGCAGATTTCAATGAGGGGTTTCGAGGATGACATCACTTGCTCCATCCTGGTCAAGTGTTGGTGCAAGCAGAACAAGTTGGAGGAGGCAGAGGCCTATTTGCGCAGTTTAGTGGAGAGCAGGAAGCCTGTCAATGGGCATGCCGTGAGTATTGTTGTGAATGCGCTCTGCAAGGGAAACCGGTTCAAGCATGCCGCCACATTGTTGGAGGAGTTTACGGAGCTTAATGTGCCACTGGAACATGCTTACGGGATCTGGCTTCACAATGTTGTGCAACTTGGGAGGTTAAACTGGTCCTTGGACTTTATCAATAGTAAGAAATTATTAAATAAGGATGTTCCCTGTCTATTTCGGTATAATATTTTGGCGTTGAGACTGTTAAGAGAATACCGACTGAATGAACTTTATGATTTGTTAATTGAAATGGAGAAAGATGGAATTTCACCTGATAAGATCACCATGAATGTGGTTTTGTGTTTCTTTTGCAAGGCAGGGATGGTGGATGTTGCCATTGAGTTGTATAACTCCAGGTCAGAGCTTGGACTCTCTCTTAATAGCACGGCCTATAGTCATTTGATCAATAATTTATGTTCGAGTGGAGTTATTGATGAAGCTTATCATGTGTTAAGAAATTCTATTCATGAAGGTTACTTCCCTAGTAAAAAGATCTTCACTATTCTTGCGGATGCCTTGTGCAGAGAGGGAAAACTTGACAAGATAAAGGAGTTGGTTATTTTGTCCCTAGAGCAGAAATTCAGGCCATGCTATGCCGTATATGACATGTTTATTGTGGCTTTGTGTAAAGCAAATAGGGTTGAAGATGCATATTTATTACATGGTGAACTTAGTAGATTAAATAAATATATGTTACATGAAACATACTTTCACTTGATTCATGGTTTTTGCAAGTCAAATAGAGGTGATATTGCCGCAACACTTCTACTTGAAATGCAGGAGAGGGATCATAAACCAAATAGAAAATTGTTTAGAGATGTTATTTGTTGCCTGTGCGATATGCAAAGGCCGGAAAACCAATTCTTCAAATTGCTGGAGATGCAGTTGTCTCATTTTGAACCAAGCTCTTGTATTTTTAACTACTTCATTGCCGGGGCTGGTCATGCCAAAAAGCCTGAACTAGCAAGAGAAGTGTTCGAGATGATGCAAAGAAGTGGGATTACACCTTCTCAGAGGTCCGACATACTTATGTTGCTTAGTTACCTAAAGAGTGGCAGAATTTCTGATGCTCTAAACTTCTTTAATGATGTACGCCAAAGAAGACGAGCAGGCAGAAAACTATATAGTTCCATCGTTGTTGGTCTTTGCAAAGCTGACAAGGTGAGTTATGCATTGAATTTCATGAGGGAAATGAGGAATAATAATCTACTTCCGAGCATGGAATGCTATGAGCTTCTTATACAATCATTGTGCAAGAAGGAAAGTTACGGTTTGGCTGTAAGTCTTGTTAATGAGTTGGAGAAAACTAGGGGCTATATAACATCCTTTATTGGTAATGTATTTATATTACACTCTTTAAAGACTGAGAAGTTGCATGCGGCTTGGGTTCAATTTGTAGAACTACAAGACGAGACATCAGATATTTCGTTGCTCGGCCAAGTAATTGGGATATTTTCTGGTTGTATTGAAGCAAACCAAGATATTGAGAACTTGGAAGAAATTATTGCAAAATGTTTCCCACTTGACGTTTACACATACAATATATTATTGAGGAAAATAACCGAAAGCAAAGTGGACCGTGCTTTTGAGTTGTATGATTGTATATGCAAGAAGGGTTATGAGCCAAACCGATGGACTTATGACATCATAATACATGCTCTTCTCAGAAAAGGCAGGAGAGATGAAGCTCAGAGATGGCTGGAGGAGATGTTTGAGAAAGGCTTTGATCTAACAGAGGGTACCAAACTGTTAATCTGACAATTTGTTGATAAAACCACATGCCAGGTATTTATTAGTAGAAAAAATTTCTAAAATTCAGACTCTCCTATAACTTTGTAGAGAAATAAACATGTTTGAGAGCTTTATTTGATTTAATTATGTGGAATGTTTACTTTAAATATTTACATCAAACCTTATTTTTTCATTATGATGTTGCTTATTGCATGAAACAAATGAAATATACTTTCTAATGACACTACTCTAACTCTAAGAACTTTGCTGTACTACCATTTATAGTTGAGTTCTTCACATGATGCCATCCTTCAAGTTAAAAAGATGCAAAAATTAAAATGATATGATTAGTCGGCTGTGCGTTCTGTCCTATATCATTGCACTGTTTATTGCTGTATGTAGACATCACCATGCATCTGACATTGGATTCTCTTCATGTTCTACCTTTTGTTTTGATTTTCTTTTTTCCTAATATGTTTCAGGTTTTCTGTTGGGGTGTTATTGTGAAATGGGTTACTAACTACCTGCTCTTCCTACTGGGGTAACATTTTAGTTAGAAAAACGGTTAGATTGCTTTTGGTAACTTGAAATTAGAAGAGTTTTCATTTCAAATTTTGTATAATTCGTGTAATGAAAGCATGTGAAGATCACTTTCATGGTTGTTTGCAAATTCATTGACTTATTGGATTCCTATTTATTTGTGAATTTGAAATGCCTATACGTATTTGTAAATTTACATTGTCATAACCTTTCAAATAATACAGACATATTGAAATTTAGTTGAATTTCTGTATAATATGTGCATTTCAGTTTCACAATTTATATAGCAAATAAAATCCAGTCGCTCAAGTTCATCTTTCCAAACATCGCATTACGCGATGTGTTGTTTTACTTTTGAGAGTTTATATAGCAAATAAAATACAAACCTATAATTTGTAGTTAATTTCTTTAACAGCTAAACTTTTGTGATTTCATTTCAAAATGGAGATCAACCCTTTGCTAGATATTAACTTTTCGTGTAACGCTTGGTTTATTTGCCAATATATATTTATTTTCTTAGCTGTACATGATCTTATAATTAGGAGTTGGTTTTATTGATTCTATCTTAGGCTAGAGTGGTAGGACAGGGTATGAGTTGTTGACTTCTTACCTCTGTTATTTTTAAGAAGAAAAGTCCTTGAATGCAGACCTACATTCTACTTCTAGTTCAAATTGAATGCATATAAATCATATAAAGTCGAGTTTCTTTATTCAACTCTCTCTCTTTCTCTCTGAATCATTCACATATTACTCTCGGAAATGTAGCTTCTAACAAGAAGCCTAACCAAAAGACAGAGAGGAAGGGAAGGGTGGCGTCTTATCCGGTCTCTACCTACTTATCAGATTGAGATCCGAGGCAGGATTTTCAGGTAAGGATAACATATTTATATGCATTCACATATATCTGTCTGTCTATGGATCTATCTAATATATTGTTTCTGCCTGAAGATGCTGATTTTTGGAGACGCCAACTCCAATTGATTTATGTATTCTATTTCCAGTAAAAGTGGGCATTAGGAAGTTAAGTGTGATGTTATACTGGTTTAGGTTTTGTAGACTAGAAATAAAACTGCAATCTGCCACTGCTGCATTATATCTGATGTCTTGTTTAAAAAGGGTGAGAATGCCATTTTTGAAGAGGTCTTTTCCCCCTCAAAATCCTTTCTTTCCATTGTATTTTGTTCATATAGACAGTTTTTTCCCCCAATGTATTAACGGAGCGAGATAGATGACTACTCTTTCACGTTCTGTTAGCCCATATAGTAGGGATGTATTCGGTTCACTTTGGTTTTTAATAAAATATGAACCGGACAAGATGAATGTAATACATTACTAACAAAATTATTAAATATGATGAGAGTTAAGGTTAAAAAAGAGAAGAGAATGATCATTCCATTACCTAGGTTTTAATAGATACAGTAACAGTCTAAACTTATTAGTTTGGGTTTGTTTTTTTCATATGAACACTCAAACTATTAAAAGAGATGGGAATGACCATTCTATTACCTAGGTTTTGATACATGGCAAGTAGCGATTAGGGATGATAAAATACTCCGTTCCCGTCGGGTCTTGAACCGATAAGGTAGTGACACGTGTCACCACCTAATTAAATAATTAATTTGTTTTATTAAATTAAAATTAAGACTAAAATGAAAGAATGTATAAGTAGTAAGGACCAAATGTGTAATTATACCCTTATTTTTTTTAACTGACATGTCACTCTGCCGTTAACCTTTAACGGTTGGTGGTCAAATTGCACCCAATTTAATAATATGATGGTTTAATTGCTTCAAAAAAAGTAAAGTGGTCAAATCGTGACTTTTGCAATAGTATGATGGTCATTTATGTAGCTTACCCTTATTAAAATTTTCGGGTCAGATTTAGTCAAGTTTTTTTATTAAAATTTCGAGATCGAGTCGGGTTGGGTTTACTAAATACTTAACTTGCTGACAAGCTAAGCATTTAGTCACAAATTCCAACACATCACTCTTCATCCTAGACCACCAGAAGAACAGACGTAGATTTTGGTACATCTTATTACTTCCAGAATGCATGGCAAACGAACTACTATGAGCCTCTCGAAAAATTATGTCTCACATGTCATCTAACGCTAGAACACACAAACGATCCTTAAAGTACAAAATCCCTCCATCTCGCACTTCAAAACCAATTGTCTCCCCTCATTGTACCATCTCCATCTTGAATGCCAATTCTTCGTCTAAAATTTGAGTCTTCTTGATTTCTTGCACAAAGCAGGTTCCACTCAAAGGTCGGCTAACAAGCCACAATCATCAGTCATCCTCAACCGGGTAAACATCGCTCTCAAGTATGACATCAACTTTCGAATCAAAACATCGGATGCCATTAGCTGAGGCATCGAAAACCATCCTTAATTGCAAATTCATGCCATTATAAAAATTTTCCATTTGAGTTCATGGTGGATAGCCATGCATAGGACATTTTCTGATTAAACCTATACATCATTCTCATGTACCATAAAGATTCTTTCATCTTGTTGCCAAAAAAAAGTGATAACACTCATGAGTTTAGCATTTAGTGTTGGCAGGCTAAACCGAAGCAAAACCTTTTTGGTAAGTTTTGTCTATATCGACACAGAACTTGGATGGAGAGAATTGAGCCACTTCTTAGCTCTGTTCTTGAGAGAATAAGGGAACAGTTTCAGGTGAAGTGCTTCATGCATAAAACTCTTGTTGTATGAATGAGTTACACAACTCAATGAACGGGGCCAAATGAATATGATGGTTCTCTTAGTGTGTTCCACAACATTGCCCTATAAATTGCAGCATCTGGAACATAACATGTTTAAGTTCAAAATATGTTGTGTTAATAGTTGGTAGAACAATACATGGATTCACACCATCCATTGTTGGCACAACATGGTCTTTGATAGGCCAATCAATATTGTTTACAACATGATTGTTGTTCTCATTGTTTTCTTGGCCTGTTGCATTATCATCTTACTGGTGTGGCGGCGTTGGTGGTTCATGAACTAAATTTTTAACTTTATCTCCGTGATTACTAATTGTTTGTTGTACTTCTTGTCGCTTACTTCCAAAAAAAAATTCGATTCTAATTGTGCTGGAAAAATATATCCTAGGTTGCTTCGAGTTATACACCTAAAGAAACAAAAAAAAGGAAAACTACACTGGTGGTCCCCAAACTATTACCGTTTTTCTATTTTGGTCCTCAAACTATGTTTTTCGGCAAAACCGTCCCTTCTGTTACATAGTTCTCCTATTTTGGTCCCCCGACGTTAAATAGCTAACGATTTTGCTGGCGTGACATTTTTTAAGAGGAGAGAGAAATGATAAAAAAATATTTTAAAAAATGCCACATTAGTAAAATCGTTAGCTATTTAACGTTGGGGGACCAAAACAGGAGAACTATGTAACAGAAGGGACGGTTTTGCCGAAAAACATAGTTTAGGGACCAAAATAGGAAAACAGTAATAGTTTAGGGACCACCGGTGTAGTTTTCCCAAAAAAATAAAGTAACCTAAACTAAAAAACAATAACAACTAAAACTACTAGCACGGTCCCCAACAACAACATAAAAAATTTGGTGTGTTACATTCAAACATGTAATAAGTGCAAACATACACTGCTGACACAAATAATAAAGTGGACATATACAAGATGTGAGTGTCGGTTGTCGAATCTCACAAGGACAACTGTAATTTGTAATTGTTACTAAGCGTGACTAGATTAAATATAAGATAGATGAGTCATGAGTGCAGTTGAGAATATAAAGATGAATTTCAAGGGAAACTAAAAAAGTCTTTTATGGTACATCTGGTTGCAACCAGCAAGTCATGATCAAAACAGAAATCTAAACCTCATATAAATGTATTCAAGCTAGCGTCATATTGTATCACTTGACCTAGTCTTTTGGTACACCAATCATTCAGGTGTTGGTACAAACATCTCTAGCTAAGCGTTATTGTGTCACTTAACTTAATTAGGCGGTAACTTTTGTTATTCAAGGTGCTAAACCATTTTACATCCATTGTTATTGGAATATTAAAAGCTCCTACCTTACATACATGTGTGTGTATATTTATATATATGCATAAGTAAATAAGAACACGACCATTAACAAAGAACATCAAACCAAGAGTTACTATATTAAGTAAAGAGTTAAATTTTGCATAGATAAAGAAATATAAGTTAAAAACACCATAAATTCTCAAATCACGCAGGATCCACGGTAAGTAACACAACTTTTATCATGTACATGAATTTGACTGGCGAGGCTTGCGGTGACCACTACTACAACTCATTGATCCAGAAAGCTTCTCAGCCTCCGTGTTGCTTCCTTTAGCACCAAAATCTCTGAGCTCTTTAAGTTTTCATAGCAAGAGTCATTTTTCTCTAGAAAATTTCTCTAAGAAAAATCTTTAAACATACCTCATTTGCTTGTAAGATATGGACCCCTATATATAGGCGAAAGATAAAAAATGACACACTAATATGAATGTAACACTTGTTGGCTCTCTCTCTTGTTGTCCGTCCTGACAAGTCCTTTGGTCTTGATGCAGCGGACAAACTACCTTTAGATATTGTTTGGTACCTCCTTCATGAATTTTTCGTGATTCAACGGGCATACTGCAGCCTCAACCACCATTGTGGTCCCAACTTGTAACACCCGAGTTTAGGGGTCGGGTGGAAATAATATTTTAATATTATTTTGGGTTTAGTTTTAAAATTAAAATAATCATTTGGGCCTCAGATTTCAAAAACAAATATTTTTGTGTTGGATTAAAATGAATGAAATACAAATTGAAGGGATTTTAAAGAAAGTGGGAAATAGCCATTCATTAATGGCAAACTTGTAAATAAAACAAGTTTCAATTTTAAATCCCCTTTTATCATCTTTTACTATTCACTCTCTTCTCCAAATCAAAAAAACCGACGACAAAGAAGAGCTTTCAACTCCTTCCACTATTCCATCTCATCCCTTCTTCATTTCAACTCGTTTTTGAAAGGTAATATCATTTTTGACTTGTCCTCAACTTCCTCTCTTCAAAAGTACAATTAGTTTTTATTTTCATTGAGTTTTTGGAAATTGAGTTTTTAAGGGTTTTGATTAAAAATGATAACTTTATTAAGTTTAACTTAATATTTCGATTTAATGTTGTTAGTTATGAAGTCTATGGGTCAAATGATGCAACATATATGAATTTTACATGGTTTTGAACTCATCCCCGAAATTGGGTTTAAAGGGGGTTTTTGAAGGGTTTTGGGTAAGTTTTGGGGGTTGTTTTAGGTTGGAATTGGTGGGCTAATGTTAGTACTATGGTTGGGGGTTGCTTTGGGATCATTTGTGGGTGTAAAATGTGTTGGAAACATGTGTTTTGATTGAGGTTTATGGGCTGCACGAATTTGGTAAATTTGGGGTTTGTTCATGGCTTGAAATGTTGAGTTTGATGTTTGAATTGTGTTCCGGGTTAGTTACTTTGATGCTTGGGCTGATTTGAAGTTGTTTGGATTGTGTTGAGGTTGTTTAGAGGCAAGGGCTTGTGTTGGTGAAACATCGGGAGTGAATCCGGAAGCTTGAAGTTGGTTGCTTGCTTGGTATTTGAGCTTGGAAGCATAGGTGAGTGGTTAATGTTTTCTAAGTGTTTTCTAAATGGTCGATTCGAGCATGTGGACTAGGTCGGGCTTGGTAGACCCACCTAGAGTTAGGATTAGGGTGGTAGCCTAATTCTAAGCTTAAACTAGAGACATTGGTTGAACTCTTACTTGATGTTTATGCCTCGTGATGTTTATGATATGATGATTTATGTATATTGTGTTATACATGTGTGATGAGGCATGGTTGTGATGCATTGTGATATGCATGTGGATTGTTCATGATTGTGATCATGGTGAGTACGTGCTAGGCACGGAATTGGTTGTATTGTGATGTGGAATGAGTTAATTGTTGGCACTAGTATGCTTGAGTACAAATGATCGATCATTAGGATGTTAGTGTGCACACATGAGTCAAATTCGCGCGTGGCCTTGGTGGCGTTGAGTCACCAAGGAGGAGTACGGGTTCGCCCGGAAATTGTTATATATATTAGTCGATGATGAGTGGAATCCCATCGACGAGGCGTGAGGATGAGTGGAATCCCCTCCGCGAGACCGGTGATGAGTGTAATCCCACCGTGAGGTAAAGTGGTTGTTGGATGTGAGCTCCAACGTGTTTATCCGCGTACTCGAGTCATAGCTAGGTGCCAATATAAATTGATATGTGTATCAATGTGATGTGGAAATGTGTTTCCTATTTGGATGATTATATGTGCTTACATATGTTGTGGAAATGAGCTTGTTGAGCATGGCATATTATTGAATATTTGTTCATGCATCATTGACATTTTGGCTCTTGAGGATCGAAGGTATGGTCATGCATTTACCTTGGTTGAGATCGTGCTTGGACCCTGCATTGTCGAGGTTTGTTTTTAAAGAGCTTACCCTCACTAAGCTTTATTGCTTACGCTCTCTTTGTTCGACAATGCAGATCAGTAGCTCGTGGGTTGCTAAGTGCAAGAAGAGGCCTCCAAGTGTGTGTGCTTTGTGGTGCTAGCCTAGCTATCAAGTATGATTTTAGTTATGATGTAATGGTCAAGCAATGTGACATGTATTCGTGCTATGATGCTTTTGAAGTATGATGTTGTTGTTTAGGAGCATGTTAGACTCCTTTTATGTGTTTGTTAACTTGGCTTTGGATGTATGCCTTGCTTGTAAACCATGTTGGTTTTTGCCTACCTTAAACTTGTCTAAGTGTTAATTTGGTTGAAGCATGTTTTTGTAATGTCATGTATGGTTTTTGAAATGGATGCCTTTTGTATATCTTGTGCATGTCGAGTGTGGTTGCTAGGGAGCATGCCTCTAGAATGTACTTGTATGAATTGCATGCTTCGTGTAGTTGTTTCGGACGTTTGGAATCGATAGGAGATGTCTAAGACTGATTTTCGGAAGTTACAGGCAACAGGTGTTTCGAAACGGCTTCTCCTGTTTCGAAACGGGCTTGGTTCCAGGGCCCCCGTATCGAAACTCGTTTCGATACGGTTTGGCTACTGTGAGCCCCTGTTTCGAAACCAGTTTCGAAACACTTTTGCCACTGGAATTATCTGTTTCGAAACTGGTCGAAACGGCAAGGCAAATTGAGACCCTGTTTCGAAACGAGGTGGATGCGTTTCGAAACGGGCGTCTGACCTTTTTAAATTGAAGCTGGTGTTTCGAAACGAGCTTTGACTGTTTCGAAACACGGGCATGTTTTTGAGCTATTTGACATCTCTAAAGGGTTCTAAGTGTTGGGCTTAGGCACGGTTTGTTGTTGGGCTTCAGCTTAGGCTTAATCAATGCATTTAGATAAGATAAAAACGAAAAATTTTCTCTAGGGTCGATAACCGAAGTGGAGCCTTAACGAGTTTCATCTCGGTTATCCCCGTGTAGCCCACTCGGATCGGTCAAGCGTCCGGACCGGAACGAGGGGGTTACACAACTCATATATGCACAATGTAGCTCTTATATTAGTTGAGTTGGGGCACCCGTAAAGGCCATGTTGTCTTTGTGGTCCTGAGTGACGAATGTTCCTAAGCTCTCTCATATGAACAATTATATAGTGGCTCTTGTATAATAAAAGTAGCTCCCTTATTTTCTATCATTTTGCACGCACTAGTACACAAGTCACACAACTTTGTTTTGACAGGAATGTGCCAAGTACCGACAAAAAACATAAAATACAAAAATACATAAAATGTATGAGAAAAAAGCTACATACAGGCAAAAATATATACAAGCAAAACAAAATCTTAAGTGAAGGTAGTGTAAAAATATATGTATATCCGAGAGTTATCGATTGAACTTTTCAATAGGTAAATAAATTTAGTCTCACTATAACTTTATGAATTTTATTTCATTGTATTGGACCTTACATGCTTTTGTACATGTTCTCTTTTTTATTTCCTTTGTAGTTTAAATTATTTGATCTTTGATTAAAAATTGTTTATGTTCGTTTTTTGGTTTAATTGTTTAGTTTTTGATCATTTTTCTTTTTAAAGTATAGATAAATTTTTAAAAACTGTAAGAGTTGATTTTTTAATAGTTTGTCCAATTTAATGTAAAAATTTAATTTTATTATTGTTGTTTTTATAACCTTGGTTGCTTTAATGTTGTTATAATTTTATGAGTTTTATTATTTTGTATTGGACCTTAAATATTGGTTGCTTTTCATTGTATTCTTCTTTTATGTAGGTGTTGACTTAAACAAATTGTGGCCAAAAATACCAAGTTGAATATGGACAAGACAACCAACATGTTATGGATGCACATGTATTGAATTGTAAATGTAAGAGATGAAAGTTAACAAACATCCCATGCAACCATGATGTGGTAGTGATAATGATGATGAATGAGAGATCAAAAAAAATTGTTGATGCCTACTACATTAAGACTATACAAGTTAAAATTTATTCATAATTAGATAAAATCAATGAACTCCTTAAAAACAATGTCAATCTAAGGCAACTTGAAAGATCTTTTAAATTCAGAAGAAAAGAAATTGAACTTGCTACTACTTTTCAAAGTAGAGTCAAAAATGGGTAAAATTAAACTATAGCAAGTATGACAAACCATGTCAGAATATAAAGACTTGCAAGTGAGAAATGGATACAAATAGAAAAAAAAATTCATAGGGTAATGTTGTTTTCTATTTTTCTTTCAAAATATATTATTTCTTCAGAGCTTTGTAAGCAAAAATTAAAATGTTATGGATTTTTACAGGCTTACAATTTATTCAATCCGAATCGATTTATTTAAGTTAAAAATTGAATAATGTTAAGATACATTATATAGAATTTGTAGTTGATTCAATTTATTGGTTCGAGAGTTTAATTGGGTGCTAAAAAATTTAGAGACTTAATTGATTTTTTTCAAAAGTTTAAGGGCTTTAAGCACCATTAAGCCTTTATTTTATAAATATATTATTATACATATGTCCTCTTATCATTTCGTTTGCTTCAAATTTTTTTACTCAATTTGACAAAATCAAACACTCACCCCCTAGTTGAAACTGTTGTTTTATAGGTTCACAGGTTGAACTAGGAAACAACCTCCATTTGCTCGACCTCCAACTAATCAACCCCCAGCTCAGCAGTCTCAAATCTTAACCCAACAACTTAGAACTACATCTGCTCACAACTAAATAATTTAAGGTAGAAAATACATTTAAAGAGGAATGAACCTACAACCGAACAACTCCAAGACTAATTTAATCGCTACAGAAAAAAATGTTTGCTATTAGATGGATGTCATTCAACATTTAAGAGAACACTGTGTCACGGGGTTAAAATCTGACTAGCAGAATCGTACGACCTTAGCCGGTTATCTTTAGTCGAAAGACTAAGTAAATCTTCAAAGGCTAAGTAAAGTGCTTAGAATCGAATAGCGGCAAGGGAAAACAACGAAAAAGAATGTGGAGAGTGAATGAATTCTCTATTGCTCAAGAAAATATTGAATGAATACAATGGGTAAGGGTGAGTTACTATTTATAGGCGAAGCCTTTTACATCTAAGAGTCTAAAACAATATGATCCGGTGGTTGAGGAACATCCTTAGATTCATGCTCTCTATCTAAGAAAATTTAATCCATATATTACAAGGTTGCCTAAAATGTTGGGAAAGACTCACTCCAATCATATCAATCCTATCATGATTGTTGCTATCATGTTGGCAAGAATACCTTTCATAATTGTTTTGGTCAACAAGATGAACATCTTTCAAGGGTGAGCTCTCTTGGGCAGATTTGTAACCCCATATACCTGCCTATGCGTTATACCTAAGTTACAGAGAATTATCACAACATATACATATATAACATGTATTCAGTTTTCATGAAATTCTGACATCACTATAGAGTGATCAAGATAATAATAGGTAAACTCATCCATTCGAATCAACTATTAAGTTCATAATCTAAAACCATTTCAAAGTTTGAGTTACAAAATAATGCCATCATGGCTAACTAGTAAAGTATATCTTAACAAAATATAGGCTCATGTCACCCAAAATAGACAGTATGGCGGATAAGAACATTACAACAAAAGTATAGTAAGAATGTGCCGATCCTCCAAGTGCCAAGTCCACGGGTAGCCTATCCAAAAGTATCTGAAAGGGGAAAGTTTGGGGGTGTGAGCTAGGAAGCTCAGTGTGTTCCAATAAGTGCAAGGAAACATATATATATATATATATATATACAGTTCAGATATGCATAAGACAATACAAATATGCCATAAAAGCAACCAAAGTTCCATTTTAACCTATCTACCCTCCAACCGAACACCAAAATGCAATTCCCCACGAACTGCATACCGAAGGACTTATCCTAGGCCCGAAGGCGTAGGAGCCTACCCAGAAAGTCTTACCCTAGGCCCATTGGGCGTAGGAGCTTAACCGAAGGTTTTACCAGTTGGATCAGGGCTGTACCTGCAGACACTTCAATCACATCCCAAAAGTATACCCAAGCAGTGCAATTCAGTTCAATATTCCATCAACAGAGCTCAGACAACAGACAGATAACATTTCTATCATTTAGAGATCAGATATTTCTAGTTCAGATCAGACATGAGGTATACCTTCTAACATATCACAATAAACAGACTTTCATCACATTATAATTATGCTTTTCAAACAGAAGGTAATCATGCTTTTCAAACAGAAATCATGCTTTCCAGTAGTCATGCATTTCAAGTACAAGTACAATCTATAACATTCAGTGAATCGTAACAGGACTCACGTATACATATATGTATATATATAACAGAAATGTAGCACACATGGAACACACCTCAAAAGTTGGTCAGAGAATCTATCGGGCTCTTGCCTCGCTACGATCTGCCACTGTGCTAGATCCTAAATCAATAAAGGATCATGGTTACTACAAGGTATACGTGAAAATTCTAATGGCTTACAAGGTTTACAGATTCATACTAGTAACTATCGGAACGCGCGAAGGAGCAGATCGGGAGGAACTAGGCTGAGCAGACGAACGGTCAGGGGAGTCTCGATTACCTTTAAACAGATACAAGCTTATATTAGCCATATATTCGATTTACATTTAACTCAAAGAAACAATTTAAACACATATGCATGGTTTGGGTTTAGGGACAGATTCGGAGGTCTTCGAGTTAGAATTTCGTAAAACGGGCTTCAAAAATAGACTCAAGACGTCGAAAAACATAAAATAAGGCTTTTACGGAAATTTTGACTTTTTGGTCAAAGTCAACGCTGACGTCAGCATGTCAAGGTCAACGGGGGACATGTCAACGCTGACGTCAGCGACCAACAGAAAGTCAACTGAGTCGAATCGGTGAATTAACTCACTGAGTCAACTCAGGCGAGTTGACTCACTGAGTTGACTCAGCGAGTTGACTCAGTCTCGGGTCGGGTCAGACACGGGTCGGGTCGGGTTGGACCGGTTCAGATCGATTCTTACCCTAGGAGATCGGGCGTCGCCGGACGGTGGCCGGAAAGCTCGCCGGAGAGCTCAACGGACGCGATTCTGCCGGAAAAACATAGATCATTAGACCACAACTCCAACTCATACATTTTTAATCCGAAACAAGCCGAAAAATAGGCCGGATCTAACCTTTAAAGTTCAAAACGGTCGGAATGTTCGAAGCTCCGATGGAACCCTTCCCGGTGTCGGAACGCCAATCGGCCAGGTGGGTTTTGATCAGCTCGTCGAGGGGAGCTGAGAACCGGTGGCCGTTCCTCGAACGGACGTCGAGGATGGTCGGAAACGGGGAAAAACAGAGGCGATGGAGTTAGGGATTCGACGAAGCCTTAATCGGCTCTCTCGGGCGGACGGCGACGCAGCTATGCGCGTGGCCCGTGGCTGGTGGCTCGGAGAAGGGCGGTGCATACGGTGGTGGTGACGGTACACGCCACGGAGCGGCGGTGAGGAACGGCCAAAGGTTGCCGAAAACTAGGGAGAGGGATCTGTGAGGGAGATGAGGGGACGGTTCAATTTTCGAAGATGGGTGGAAATTAATTACGGGTAGGTGGAGAGGCAGATAAAGTTTAATGGGTTCGGAGTTATTTTTAACAAAGTTAAAAACAAAATTTGGTAAGCTTTGACAGAAATGAGCCTTTAGCTCAGCGGTAGGGACATTGGATGTTGAGGGGTGAAGTCGCGGGTTCGAGCCTCCACACCCTCACCTTGATGTCTTTTTTTTGCATACAAATATATATATTTATCAGGGTGTTACAGATTAGACATGGATAGGCCCAACAACTTGGCCAAAACCTCTTGGGCATCATGGTGGGTGCTGGTTTGTGTCCCATGGTCTTGGGCAGTATGGTGGGTGTTAGTTTGAGCATCATGGTCTTGGGCAGCATGGAGGGTGCTCGTTTGGCCTCCTGGTGTGCGTGAAGAGTGTTGGCATGGGCCTTTTATGTTGGGCAACATGTGGTATGCTTGTTCGGGCTCCTTGATATAGTCTCGGCTCAATCATGGGCTGGTGATCTGTAACAACCAATACAACCTCAAACACAACTAGAAACAATGTTACATAAGATAGGATGGATTGATGTATTTACCTACATCCTTTATATTTCTATCTTCCATTATACATCAGCACGCATATAATGGAACAACTATTATACATCATTCGTTCTTTCCTTTTTTTTTCTTTTTTTTTTATTTCTCTTATCAACCCAACAAGAAACAACCCTATTTTGATTTTCAACTTTTGAGTCATACTACTAAAAGTAATTACAACTTCTATCAACCCTATATTTAGAGCACTCAAAAATTCTCCCACACTAATTATCATTAGTTCATGATGTTCTAAGATAAACATCGACTCTATAACCACATTTCGAAAGTTTTCTTCTTGCGTCCATCCTTTAGATTTTCTTTACTTCAATAGCTTTGTTTTAAGAAATATAAAAAAATGATGAAGTTTGAGGCATTTGAGCCAGTTGATTAGGTTTTTCAGATTTTTTTTTCATTTTTTTTCAATCAATTTGACTTGAATAGTAGATGCAATTTAAAAATATTTTAATCTAATCTAGGTCATCAAATTAACCTTAGATCATACGTTTGTTTATTTAAATAGAACCAGACTGATTTGTAAGTTAGGATTAATTGTGGATCCATTTATAACTTTTAATAGTCGGAAACAAAAAAAATCTAATAGTGGAAGATCATTTATGTAGTTTATTGTTAAAAAATGCTTAAATAAAAAATAAGTGCCCAAACTATTTTTTTTACTTTAAGCGCCTAAAGTATTTTTTAGTAAAAATAAGTGCCTAGGCTTTCAACCGTTATAATTTTATGTAATGACCGTTTAAAAAAACTGGTTACCCAATAAGGATGTGACATGTGGCATTTTTATTTATTTATTTATTTTTATTTAAAAAAAATTAAAAAAGAATATAATTTTTTTTCCAAAAAAACCTCAAATCCCTAATAGCCAAAATCATATATTCTCCTAATTATCGTCGCTCCCACCGCCGTTACCAGACACTACCACTAGTGTCGTCGAAAGTCACTGACCATTTCCCCCAATAATCTATCGCCGATAATTGTGTCAATCGAACGTCGTTCGCCTAGAACTATTCGCGTTCGTCGTCCAATTGGCACGTCTCTCGTTGATTATCTTCCGATTGGCTCGTCTCTCGGTCATCTTTGACGACAGTAGTGGCGATGACAGAAGCGACACAATTCAAAGAATTTGTGAGTGGGTATTAGAAATTTAAGGTTTTTTTTTAGAATTTTAATTTTTTTTAAATTATATTTTTTTTCTCAATTTTAAAATAACAATAAAAATAACAATTTTTTAAAATACTTTAGACACCTAAAGTTAAAAAAAATATAATTTGGACACTCATTTTTTGTATTAAGCAAAAAGAGGCTTAATAGTAAAAAAGGTGCCCAACCTATACCTTTTTTCCAGTTTGGTGTGTAACGTTATTTTTTGTCATTTTAGTGCCTAATGTTCCATTCCGTAACTCACATTAGATTTTTCGATCAACGACCGTTAAATTTTTTTTTCTGTTATCCAATAAAAACATGCCACGTGGCCTATTTGATATATTTATTTAATTCATGAATTTCTTTAAAAATATAAACTTCTTACAAAACTCCAAACTTTTAATTTTTTTCAATCAAACCCTCAAATCACGTCTCTATCGTCGTCTGACATCCCCCACACGCCGACGTTTTATCGTTCACTACCCCAAGCATCGGGTATCTCACCGTTCAATATCCCCCACCCTCTAATCGTTGATTAGAAGCACAATCGATTTTTCTTCTTCTTTTTTGGATGTTCACCGACGAAATAATCGCTGGTTCATTCACTGATTTTCGACAACGGGATGATGTGGGTTTCAGTAGTGAGGGTCGACAAAGGCAAGGGTGGTCAGTGGTAGAAGGGGAGGAATTTAGGGATCTAGGATTTGGGTTTGGGGATTTTAGAGAAATTAAAGATTTTGGGTTTTTTTATTAAATTAAATATTTTATAATTTTTAAAAAAATAAAAATGATAAAAAATACCAAAATATGCCACATGTATTTTTATTGGATAACGAACAATTTTTAACGGCCGTTGACGAAAAACATAATCTAAATTACAAAATAAAACGTTAAGCAGCAAAGTAAC
Organism: Hibiscus trionum; assembly: GCA_030270665.1. NCBI lineage: Eukaryota > Viridiplantae > Streptophyta > Magnoliopsida > Malvales > Malvaceae > Hibiscus > Hibiscus trionum. The sequence goes on from BSYR01000016.1 coordinate 9,284,557, forward strand.
AAAAAAAAAAAAGTTAGGCGACAAACTGAAAAAAAATATAAATTGGGCACTTTATTACTATTAAGCCAATAATAAAAAAAACATAAACTTCGGTAACCTTCCTATCATTTGTGTAGTTTACCCTTGCAAAAATCCCGACTCTTCGCACATCGCCCTTCCCCGCTCCCAGACTCGTCGTCCTCTTCCTCCGATTTTATCCCACTCAGCTTAATCCACCACATTTTTCTCCTCCTCCGGCAGTTCCTGATCCAAGCCCTCTCCTGCCGTAAAGTTTCCGACTGACGGACCAATAATTTAAATAAGGTAATTTTCCAAACCCTAACTTAACTTTAACATTTCCACTTCAGTCAGTCGTGAGATTTTGAGTTATGGCGGCTTGTGTATTCTGGTCCCTGGCTCTGCCTCTGCATCACTTTTCTATATTTGCTTTTCTGTTTTCATTCCTACTGCTTTCCCCCTCTGTCTCATCTCATACTCTCTCTTTCTGTTTGCATTGCTACAGACGATGTTGTCTTCCGATGGCTCAGACAACCCTCAACAGCCCGGTTAGTTTCTTAGTTTCTTTTAGTTTTGATTTTTGTGTCAAAAACATTTGTCTTACGCACCGAAAATAACTTCTCTTCGCTTTTGATTGTCAGAAAAAAATGATGTTTTTCTTCGCTGAAAATGATTCCTCCATCTTAATTTATTGTTCAATTAAGAATAGTGTTTGAGGCAGTAATATCAGTACACTGTACACACGCTTCTTATTGTAATTGATATTTTGATGAGATTTGTTAATATGAATAGTATGTCTGGCCTATCAGGCACTGAGACTGAGAATAGTACGGACGCAGTTGCTGATGTAGGTTGGTATATTCTTGGTGAAGATCAACAAAACGTTGGCCCTTATGCAATTTCTGAGTTACGTGGTAAGTTTTGTGTTTAGCCCATGTTTTTAATTTATTATGAGCATTCAAAGTATGAAATCATTGTCTTGAGTTCTGTGCCAATGTATTATAGATTGCATTAGACCAAAAAAAAAAACAGAACATTTTTTCTAATTGTTGTTTGTAATAGTTTGTGAGTTATATGAAGTTGTTTGGTTTGGAGTACTGCAAATTTACTGGTGGTTTTCTCTCTCCTTGAATTTCAGTTCCAGTAATCAATAGCATGGTTTCAGGACACTTGTTCCATCTGTAACATGTTCAATTGGTCTAATGAGCTATTGAACCATCTGCTTTGCTTATTTGCTTCGCCTGCACAGAGCATTTTTTAAACGGATACCTCTCCGAAAGTACACTTGCATGGTCTGAAGGGAGAAGTCAGTGGCAACCATTGTCCTCGATTCCTGAGTTTGTTTCTGTAATTTCTCATCAGGCCAACAATTTCTCTGCTACAGGTTAAATTAACTACTGGTTGCCATATTTATGATGTGTAATTTATAAATAATTAGAACCTTAATCTCCTAATGAGGTTTTCACTTTTGATGTTTACAGTGTCCTCAGGCGATAGTGTTGCTCCTTTGAACAGTATGGAGGGTGATAACTCCAATGCAGGTTGATATATATTTTATGTTATACTGTGAAATAGTCACCATCTTATGAGGGCTTCTGACCCTGTAATGTGCTGTGCAGCGCCATCCAATGATGCCGATGGCAGTGATGAATTTGAGAAATGGCAGAGAGAGATTAGAGAGGCTGAGGCTGAGGCAGAACGTTTGAAAAATGGATCTGTTTCTAGAAGTACTGGTGATGACTTCAGTTTTGATGACCAGGATAGGCCTCTAACACCACCAGAAGGTGAAGAAGAATTCACTGATGATGATGGAACCAGGTACAAGTGGGATAGAGGTCTGCGAGCATGGGTTCCTCAGGTTGGTGCCTCAGTCATTTTGATAAGTTGCATGATTAAACTAGGATTTTCTTTAGTTGATTTATACCATTTGTCTCTACGTTCATTATTTCTAGTACTATTGGGACTTCATTTAACATGTTTATTTCTTTTAAATAAATTGTTGTTTTATGAAATGAAAATTTTCATTACTGAAATAAGTTGTTAAAGCTATAAAGTAGAGAAGAAATTGTTAAAAGGAAACAAATATAGGGTTAATGGAATTAATGTCAAAGCTTTCCTCAAATAGGATTATTGAATATCATAAGTAGCATTTAACTCAATATTTTCAGCAATTTTTTATTGAAATTATTCTGAGGAACAATCTTGTTAAGGCAGGCACCTAGGTGCGCCTGCGCCTTGGCATTATTCAACAAAAGCACCTCAGACCCTTTCGGACCTAGCCTATTTGACCAGACGCACCTTTATTATGAAGTGATAGGCATAAGAAAAGCCTGCTTGATTGAATCTCTTTAATTTCTATTTTTTTTTATATTTGACATACCTTTACTAGTAAGAAAAGGATAATATCTAACCTTTACTTTGTAATATTTGGGCATTCAACAACAAACATTGACCGTAAGGAACTATAAGGGTTTAAATGCCTAGACTGCACCTTGCACCCTTGATAACATTGTCGAGGAAATGGTTTCCAAATAAGCTATCAAAGCAGTGAAAGAAAAAGAAATAATGGAAAATTTTCAATGCTTTATCAAAGACCAGTTAACTCTATTTTCCCCCTATACAATGTGTATTTTAATGTATGAATAGCTTATGCATCTTAGTCAGGAATAGTTAGTGACTCACTTGAACAATATTCTACTTTTCACTTTGGTTTATTTGATTGCTCATACACATCTTTAGATTGGAAGGTTTTACTTTTATCTCACAAAAGTCTTAATTACAACTTATAGAATATTTTGGCAATCGCTACCTTGAGAATATGTTTTGCATATAGTGGAGAAACTATCTGAAGTTACTTTGTAAAAGTCAGAATACTATTATGAATTTATGATGATCTTTCTTAAAGGTTTTGGTAGCTTGAATTGAATGGACTAAGATGTAAGGTTTATAGAGGTGTTCTTAATGATCATATGTTGATTATATTCGTATTTCAACAGGACTATGATTTTGTTTATTCAGTTATAGGTGATTTGCAGGACTGACTCAGTTTTACTTCTGGATTTTTCTTTTTGACATATAAGGTTGCATTACCTAGTTGCTGGTTTTGCAGCTACTAGGGAAAATGGACAGGGAACATGTTAGCTCAATCTCGTTCCTGGTTTTCTTATGGATATCTAATCCAGAATTAGGGTTGAAGAGAAGCATTAGTAGAGCTTGTCCATAAATTTTTCAATAAAGTTACCTTCATTTAGTACGATGAGTGACTAGATAGCATTAATGGGAGGAAAGGCATTTATGGTATCCAAATTTTAAGTTGTTTCCATTGCTATGCAAAATATGGAGTTTAAGGACAGTTTACACCAAGTACAGGTCACCTTGAGAAAGAACAATCTTTGTTATAATAGGTAGCGCTCTGGGAATGTTGCATGCAAAAAGAATTGAGGGTGTAGTTATAGATAATTAAAAATTTGGCCTATAATTTGTTTTAGGGGTTGCCCGACAGTCAAGAGTGGTGCCTTTAAGAACCTTTTGGTGCTTGTTGGTTGTTAGAATTTTTTGATAGTGATATTTTGGTGGTCGTTGGATAACACCTTTTTGTCGATGGTACTTATTTGGTACTTTTTGAATTTTTTGAGTAATAGACTTAAGGTTCACATGTGTCTTAATTCAAACGTTTCTTTTGCTAGGTGTCAAGCTGTAATGATTATACTTATTATGCGTTGGATAATACTTTAAGGAAATGGGTGTATCTCTGTATTTTGAGGTGTCACTGATAAGATAAAAGTATAAGAAAGCTAGCATCCGGAGGCTAGCTAAGAAAAAGACTTTGTTTTAGGTAGTATTTAGGTTACTATCATTAAACGTTCTCTCTACTTCCTTAACTATTTGTGCAGATGACTTGTTAGCATTCCTTTCCCCACAATGTCTTCGGTAAATTTTATGTATACGTCAAGTTAATTATTTTTAGGGAAATAAAATATTATTATTATCTAGGGAGATATCAGTTTTATCATTATTCAGAAAATATTGAGATCTTAATTATACTTCATGTTTTTTAGAGGTTTTCCTTTGTAGGGTTACTTTCTTAGTAAATCTTTCTATTGAACTAAATAATCTCTATTTAAGAGGCGAATTGAGAATTAAATAAGATATCCGATTTAATCAATTTTTACTAGATTTAAGATTCTCTGTAATGAGTTTAAGGTCTGGAATTCCCTTTGTTGAGTTCAACTTGTTCACCATAGGTCATTAGCGAGGAAGAAATAAAAATCAGGGGAAGAGCCTTGCTAAGAATCGCCCAGTGACTATATCCATCAGTCGGGACATTAACAGTGAATTGTCATTATGGATACCCTTTCTGCTTTGTCCTTGTGCTGTTCCATGCAGCATGGTTTCAGAGTTTTACAGGCTTCTTATGTATATTAATCATTTCTCTCTGTAATTTGTCACATTATTGCCAATTTCATCTTTATGGTACAGGAGTGATAAATACTAGAAATGAGTACACAAAGGAAAAGGATAGAGTTGCCCCATTAAGGACAAAACAAGTAACACATTTTTAATGTGGTTTGCGCATAATGGGATGCATTTAATGTCCCATGAAGATTATATTTAAGGGGGGGCATCCATTTTAAGTTGTGATGAAGATTAAACTGTAAACAGTGAAAACTATATTAATAAAAAAATAGACCTGATTTTCAAAGATTATTGAGGACGTGGTCTTAATTAGTGTGCAAGGGAGTGATATTATGTATATAATCGACATCACATATTGGCTAAACTGATATTATACTAAAAAATTTAGTTTTGAATTGTGTGATTACTGATAATGACTAATAGGATGACACATCAACAAAAAATGGGGACTATGGAGTAGAAGAGATGACATTCTTGAAAGAAGATGAAGTTTTTCCAAATTCAGTTGCTACTGATGCTGCTGCTGATGCTGCTGCTGATGCCTCTGTTCGAGAAGATGTTACTGGAAGTGGTGAGCAAATTGAAGTAAGCTGTAATTCCAAGAGAAAACTGTCGGAAAAACCAGTTGATAAGAAGGTACCCATTCTTAATTTGGAGTTTTTTTTAACTGATCCTAGTTACAGTTCTTCACCTTACATGCTGTTCCCAAGTAGCATTACAGTCCTAATCCTCAATCTTTTTGTACCATTGTTATCATAATGTCCTTTTGGTGCCACGTTTTGTGTTCTCTAAAACTAACAAATGGCTAGGTGGAGTTCTCTTGATGCATTAGCTATTAGTGACTCATTTCTATTAGTAGGATTGTACTACAAAGAAAAGAATGATATTGAATATGAAGTATAGATATAGCCTATAGGTGTGTTAATTGGACTGAAATACCAATTGTTTGTACATATGCTATAAGCGAAGTTTGCTGCATTCCTTACTATTTAAACCACTTTTGCAGGAAGCTAATAAACCTCCCGATTCATGGTTTGAATTGAAAGTAAATACACATGTCTATGTGACTGGACTGCCTGATGATGTTACTGCAGAAGAAGTAATCTTCCCTTTAGGACCTAAATGTCTTCCCTTCTTCCTTTTCCTCTTCACTCTTAGCTAGTCTCTAATTTTGGAAACATGTGGCAGTTGGTTGAGGTGTTTTCCAAGTGCGGAATAATCAAAGAGGTAAAAACACCTGCTATTCATATTTTATTTTTACTTTATTTTTGAATGATTTAATGATTGAAGTCCTCTTTTTTTGCCTTCAAATACATAGAAGTTCCTCTTTCCACCACAAATATAAACATATCTTTAGAAAGTCAACTAACAAACTACATATATTTCAGCGTAGCACTGCATCTTGACTTCAGGAGTTTTGAGTGACATTTTTGCCTGCATATTGATTGACTGGATCAATATGATATGATGATCTATAGCATTGTTCAAAGTGCTTACTGGTTATTTTAATGTACTAAATGAAACCCTTGGCAACATAAGATGTGAAGGAAGATGAAAATTATTCAAAGAAAATTGTCTAAAGATTAGTTGTCAGAGCTGTAATATGGGATAACTAGGTAAATATCAGTCTTGCAACGTTTATTAATTATTAGATTTTGTTATGCATTGTTAAAACAGTTGAAGCTTTCTCTGCATACATGATATATTCTCTTTGCAAAACAGAGGACAACAGTGAGTAAACATTGTTAATCCATGCATTATATCCCCACTTTATGTACTTTTGATTTATATCCGTTGCATATTGAATCTAAGAAAGATGTTTAAGTTGTCCAAAATGCTTAGCAGATTTTCTTTTTATGTATTTATCCCAACTTGAAGTTCTTAGCAACATAGGGTGTGAAGGGGAAAAATGACCGAGAATTAGTCTTGTTGGATAACTTAATTACCTTTTTTTGTTATACAAAGTAATGACGACACGTGTGGAAGTGTTGCCTTACATATAAAGTTTATATGTTTTGCAACTATAGCTGTTAATTGGTGTTATCCCACATTGGTTATGTATTGGTTTTCTTGTGTTTTATATTAAAGTTGGCCTTCCACCTATTACCAATTGGTTTTAGATTCAATGCTACAACATTATATCAGAGTCCAGGTCTAATTATGTTCGTCCTGTCTAATCTCATGTGAGTTTGAAGAAGCCTAGGGAGGTTGTCAATCTGGATGCCTTGTGAACAACACGAGGGAAGTGTTTTTGTGGTGTTATTCCTTATTAGTTAGGTATTTTCTATGGTCTTTTACTGAAGTTGGGTTGTTCACATATTACCAATTGGTTTTAGGTTGGATGCTTTAACAATAGTAAATCTCAGGCCTTCCTTAAGGTGCATAGACTTGATTTAGTGGTGTACTATTTTATTCATCTAAGTTTCCAGGTTCAACTATACAATTTTTTTCGTTTTACTGTTGTGCACATTTTCTATGTTCTATATATCTGAATAGCTTGTAGGTGGTCGCCAATGTTTGCATGTGAGATCTTGTTTTGTTGTTGCTTAGTTCTGTCGCTAGATGTTTGAACATTGTAAGTAATTAATATGGACAGAAGAAAGGTTTTCCTTAACTTAATTCTGTCGAATAGGGTGCCTTTATATAGGCTACAAGAGTTGGAATTAGACTAATAATAAAACTCCTATGTTAGGCAAAACTCCTACCAAGATAAGGCTAACTTAAAGTAGGACTCTAGGACTCCTAGTTAACCTATACAAGAGTAGAGATAGAGTTAAAGTCCTAATACAAGTAAACTATGTACATACATATCGGCAGGAAGAAAATTAAATATTAGAGTCCTAATACAAGTAGTATTTCGGCAAGTATATTCCTACAAACATTATATTTGTGTCGCAAAAGGTTCAATGAAAATCAGAATTTCATGACATTTTTCGTTCATATCTGAACGTGTAATTTTGTATTGCTTGATCTCTGTTTGGGGACATTACCCCGGTCACTGATTTGGGTACATTGTGCAAAACACTCTAACAAGTGTGTGATAATTGTAATTATTATATTTTTCCTTTACATGTATACCACTGTTTTGGGTATCTAAACTGTTGGGGCTTAATCTAAAATTCACCTAAAAATAACGTGGTGATTGTTTCCATGAATAACTAGTAATTTCAGTTGCACATGTCATGAATCTGTATGGTTGTTCTGTAGGACCCTGAATCAAAAAGACCTCGTGTGAAGATCTATGTTGACAAGGAGACTGGAAGGAAAAAGGGGGATGCACTTATTACGTATCTAAAGGTGGTTTCCTTCTTCATATTGTGCTTCTGATGTATAACCTTTTTTTTTAAATTTTTGCTAACTTTCAAGTTTTATTGAATCTGTGACAGGAGCCCTCTGTTGCTTTAGCAGTTCAAATTTTGGATGGAACACCCTTACGCCCTGAAGGAAAGATCCCTATGTCCGTCTGCCAAGCTAAATTTGAGCAGAAAGGTGCAATAATTTGTGCTGTTACATTCACTTTTGATTGTGTCCTTTTGAATTACTTTTGTAGTTGTCTTTTTTCTTACATTGAGTGACTGAATACATTTTTCTGCATTCAGTCAAGTTATAGAACTATTATTAAGCTCTTATACAGTCTTGCATGCTAATAAGCTTCTATTGCAATAATGCAGGGGATAAATTTATAGCCAAGCAAGCGGACAACAGGAAGAAAAAGAAACTGAAGAAAGTTGAGGAGAGGATGCTCAGCTGGGGTAGGATCTCATCTTGCATATTATAGTGATGTATTATAAATGATCATAAAGTTGGTCTTCCTACTTTCCCATTCGGTTTGCCCTTTTAATTGTATTACAGGAAACAATGTGAATTTGATATGGTAATATTTATCTTTCCATTTTGTCTGTAGATGGAAAGAATTTAGGATGACATTGCTCATTTCCTTGTTTTTTTTGTTATTTGTTTATTCTTTGCCAAGTATTGTTTATATATATTTCTTCCAATGGTTGGTACTTAAAACTTTCTCCTTTATTTTGTGTTATCCGGAATTCTCTGTTTTAAAAAAGTTTATGTCCCTTTCTTGTTGAATTTAGTACTATTAAAAATTTACCTACTCTACATTGTAGTCAACGCAAGCCTGCTAGTATGAATGAACAATGTTGGTAAATAAATAAGCACAAAGCATGAGATTGAATGATTCAGAATTTTGTGCAATACTTTCTATTGGATTTGAGTGGCTTTTCGGCATTGTTCCTAAGAAACCTTTTTTTCAAATAGTTTCGCTTGTCATCTTTCGTGCAACATTTGCGTCCTGAATGATATTTTTATATATGATGCAGGTGGCCGTGATGATTCAAAGGTGAAAATTCCAGCGACTGTTGTCCTTCGTTACATGTTCACACCTGCTGAAATGAGGGTATGCTTGAAACCATGGTTAAAAATGCATGACAGCATTCCCCGAATGTGGATTTGACTGTATTCCAATACTTACTGTTTTCTGCTAACTATTTTACATCTTATGTTACTGTCTAATATTCTCTTTTGAATGTGATTATTATAAATAGTATGAATAATATCAGGTCCCTACAGCTTTTGCTTATTTACATGAGATGGTGTTCTGAGTTGACTTTCCTCCTATCTCTGCAGGCAGATGAAAATTTGTGTTCAGAGCTAGAGGAAGATGTTAAAGAGGAATGTTTAAAGCTTGGTCCGCTGGAGTTAGTCAAGGTAATATAATCCCTTACCATTATCAAATCTGAATAATTTTGATACATTTGTTCTGTTCTATGTCATGTGTGGAACACCTGAATTACGTGTTCTGTTCTAGACCATGTGTGATAAATAGCCATACTTGTACTAGGTCTGGGATGATAATTCCTGCATGTAGGCATTGATGGAGAACTATGAATGAATTGTTTGTTAACGCTTTCAATGTGGTGTTTGATATGATAGATCTTGCTTCTTTTTATACTCCCTGAGGTGAGCTGTTAGCCCCTACTTTCTTTTCCCTGGTTGGCTTGACTAGAAGCTTCTAGGGCTGCAATTACGGATTCATTCTCTTGTACATGTTAATTTTTTAACTTTCAATGCGTAAATGGGATCAAAATCTTCATCCATGTAAGGTCAACTATAGATCTTGTAGAAAGGGGATGGAAAACGGTTAAAAGTAGTTTCCCTGGAGTGAAAGGTATATTGCTACTACTAGGAATGCATATCACTTTGCTCACACGCTGTTGCTGCGGAGACAGAATATCATTATCTGATGACATTCTTGACCCTAACTTACATCCCCCATAGAAGGAAAATGTTCTCTGCCTTTCACTTTCATCCTTGAACTTAACAAGTTCAAGATAAAGTTTTCCTTTATTCTACAAGCTGATTCATTTTTGTGAATCCCTACGGCTAACTTCTCACTTTGTATTCGCTTTCCCTTTTAGTGTGTGATAAGTCATGACCTACAGATTTATGTCTCATGAATTGATCTGTCTGTTCATCTATCTGTCTTCTTAGCTGAACTACCTACGTACGTAGTTTCTTCTAAATGATTGGTAGCTCAACCATGCAGACTACTGAGTGATTATTCCATATTTAAGTAACTGTGTTCTCTCTTTTCTATGTTTTGGCTTCTTTTGTCCTGCAGGTTTGTCAGAACCATCCCCAAGGTGTTGTTTTGGTCAAATTTAAGGATAGGAAGGATGCTCAAAAGTGCATCGAGATGATGAATGGACGATGGTATGTTTTAGCTTGGCATGACATTTCCATCAGAGAACCAAAAGAGAACTAAACATCTAGAAACCGAAAGAGGGGGGGGGGGGACTCTAGAATGGCAATGGCACCTAAATCCTTTTGATTTTCATTAAGCTTGAATGTGTATCGGCCTAATAGCGAATAATGTGTTGTTTGTTATTTTCTTATTTCCAGTATTGTTGATGTTATGTTGGTTTGGTTTTAGGTTTGGTGGGAGACAGATCCATGCAAGTGAAGATGATGGAGTGGTTAATCATGCTTTGGTGCGGGATCTGGATGAGGATGCTGCTCGACTGGAACAGTTTGGGGCTGAACTTGAAGCCGAATGATGCACAGGACTTTGGGATACTTGAAACCCGATTGGACTTAACTTTTGTTTTGTGAAACTAGTAGCTCTGCCTTTGTATCAAATGAAAATTCAGATATCCATATATCCATGTTTAGGATTTGCAATCATGATTCCTTTGACCACTTCTTTGTTCCAGTCAAAGCAAAAGAATTCAGATGGGCCATTTACACTCTTATAAAGACATGAACATTGAACACCCCAACCCCACGGCAGTTATTACACTCCTAATGGAATAGAAATCCAGTTAAGGTGTATTTTTTAGGCTTTAGGATTTGAAATTTAGTGTTAGTGATTATAATTTAATTTTTTTTATTGTTGGGTATAAAAAGGGGCATTGAAAAGGGATAGGATTTTTGTTCATAGTAAATGGCCATTCAATAAACCAACCTAAAAAAGTTGTATTTAGAAGAGAAAAATAAAATCTCCAAACATGCTTTAGGTGGGAATCAAACTTAGGTTTAGCAAGTTTAAAGGCAACGCATTAACCACTGCACCAAGTACATGTTTGTGCTATAAATCACCAATTGTATTATATGGAGTATGAGAAATTGCCCTCACTCCTCAGTAGCTCCAATCGCTAATTAGTAATTTTCCACCGAAAATTCATTTGAAGAATCGCAGAACAAAGCTTCCCAGATCTCAGTGAAAGCATCCACAATGATCCGATGATATTGCTTTGAATTCAAAGAAAGAAAACACTGCAAAAGCTACTCCAAATCTTTGGATTCAAACTTCTGTTTCTCCATTATCATTTCCAGCATCGATCTCTTGAAGTCTTCATAAAGATCTTTCGATTTTTTCACCACCGCAACGCTCTCTGCTACCTTTTCTTCCGCCGTGCGCGGCGGTATCATCATCATCATCGTCCTTTTCAAAGTCGAACCTCTCCATGGAGTTTCATTCTCTGTTGACGATCCTTTGTATTTCTTTGACCCATAGCTTCCTAGTCTCTTAATGATTTTTTTGCCGTTAACTTTTTTCTTGTTCCTTTTGATTCCCATGGGAGAGTCTCCGCCAGCCAGTGACTGGTCCAACTCAAAAGACGAATCATCCGAGAAGGTTCTTGAATTAGAAATTAAGGTTTCGGTTTCTTCGTCTTCATCACCTAATTCGCTACTGAAACTGAAACATCCACTGTCAGTTGACGACACAGTCGCCATTGCCTTTACTTTTACCTTCTTCCTCTCCTCTTGTTGACCTTGTATAGTTTATGGAAAACACAGAATCTATATGATTCCTTGTTGATATACAATCTAAAAATGGTCCCTGAGAACAACTTGTTTAAATTCAAACTGTATAGTAGATACTATCAGTATTATTGACACTTACAAATTACAAACCTAATAATAATCATGGAGGAATCTGTTCCATATAAATTTATGATCCTCTTGAGTTTAGTTGAATTCAAACGACAAAGAAATATACTTCATAAGGATCATCCACTGTCAGTTGACGACACAGTCGCCATTGCCTTTATTTTCCCACCTTTGAATAGTAACAAACAATAAGATATATAATACAATTGGTGGTTTATAGCACAAACATGTGCTTGGTTTAGTGGTTAAGGTGTTGCCTTTAAACCTGCTAAACCCAGGTTCGATTCCAATAGTATGGTGGTTTAATTGTTTCAAAAAAAATAAAGTGGTTAAATCGTAACTTTTTCAATAGTATGTTGGTCATTTATGTAGTTTACCCATTTAAATAAGGGTAATTATTCTAAACACAAGCGCTTGTGGATTTTTTTACCCAAGCGTCTTAGTTTTAGGGGTTAGAAACTTTGTTTAAGGTTTAAAGTTTAGGGGTTTAAGTTTAGTAGTTTTGAATTTAGGGATTGTTGATAGAATTTTAAGTTTAGGGTTAAATTTTAAGGTTTGTTAGTTAAAACCTAAATTCTTACCCATATTATCTTAAAATCTAAACCTTAACCTTAAACCCTAAATTCTAACCATAAATCTTAAATTCTAATCCCTTAAAACCCCAAACTTTAAATTCTAAATTCTAAATTAAAACTCTAAACCTTTAAATTAAGGCGATTGTGAAAACAGAAAATTGTCGCCGTCTGTGTATAGGATAATAATTCTTTAAATAAAGATTATTATCTCATTCACTAGTAATAGAAAAAATATTTTTTTCATGTATGTTTATTTCACTTTAAAAGTTAAAAGCTTAAATTTAAGTTTTGTCTTTTAAATTTTAATCTTAAAAGCTTTTTCACTATCGATGTGTGAAATATTTTCTTTAAATAATTTTTTTGGCTATATTCTTATATGTCACCTTGTTTGATCAATCAAAATATGTTAAGAAGTGAGTGGATTGACTTTTTTAAAAAAAACTGTGGAAGCAACAATTTGTAAATGATCTTAAAGTGGTTTGACTTCTAAACTTATACATTCACTACTTTAGCTATTAACTCTATTTTTTTCTTCCAATTCTACTAAATTTACAAACCTTTAAAGATAATGTGTAACCTTACACAATTCACTAAGGCTTATACCCCAAAGTCGTGTTAATCCTTTTCCAAAAAGAAATACAAGTAAGTGAGCAATAAAAACTTCACAAGGTAAGTGTTTGTACAATTTGAAGCTATCACCCAAAAAATGATTTGAACAAAATTAACAATAAATGCTCACAAGTGTTGTATAAGAATAAATACAACAATTAAGCACTCTAAGAATTTTTTATGTTGGTATTTTTTCCAATGTTTCTTGATGTAGCTGAGATGCTTTCACCTTGTTTTTATATCTCTTATTAATACTAGTCGTTGGTGATGTAATAAGCTATTATCTAACAAAAAAATACAACATTTATAATACGAAAAATTATTTTTTTTTATATAAAAATATGACCGTTAAAAGGGATCGGTTTTTTTCACTTGAAGGTTGAGAGAAAAGAGATTTAAGCTTACTTTCAAGAAAGAGATCGATCCCTTGATCTAGGGGATATATTTTTTTGCCTTAGAGATTGGAAATAAGTTTCTATAAGTGCAAAAATGGATTATAATGATTTTAAAAAACTCGACTATCATTCAAAACGAATTTTCCGATCGTGTTTGGACTTTGAATTATTTGTGAAAATTTTAATATATTAGATTACGTCCAAAAACGTTTTTCTTTTAATTTATTATATCAAAAATATTAGTTCAACAATCTTCTATTTTAACAAAACTCTTTGAAAATTTGTTTTTGACAAATACTCTCCTTAGAAAAATAATTTTGATTTGAAGAGAGAGTTATAAAAATTTGTTTAAATTAAAATATTTGAACTTCATTTTTAGAAAATCATTTTTTATTTTTCATTACACTTCTTCCTTTTTGTTATATTAAAAATAATTTAAAAATTATTATTATTATAACAAAGGAGAATAAATAAATAAAAAATAAGGCTAGAAATAAAGGGATAAATATAACAATATTAAAGCATACATGTCCACAAATACCTAAAACAAAAATTATAAAGTATCCATAAGTACCAAAATGAAATAGTAACATAAAACATCAAGGTTCCGAAACATAAATATCCAACAAAACAAATAAAATCTAACAAGGAGTCCTAATAGATATGTAACATAGTCTCAAATAAACATAAAGCATAATAAGAGATGATGTTCATGCATGCATCTAAGACGAGGATGATATTGGTGGAAAAAAAAATGAAAAACCATTAAACTTGCGTTGAAGAGCGCTAATTCATCTCCTATATGAACCAGATGTGTCTCAATATAATCAAGTCTAGAATTCATGTGAGTACGAAGTGACTCAATAGACCTCATAACCAAATCGTGAACCTCACTCATATTCATGTCACGAGATCTCGCATCGTGGGAAGCTCCAGGAACGTTGGCCATATGCTCATCCTCATGCTCCTCATCATCAATCTCATTGTGCTCCTCTTCAGGAACTTCTCTCTTCTTCACCTAATTCATAAAAAATTCGAGTTCCTTTTTATATCTCAATCAATCCATAGAATGACGACCAATGATGTTGTCAGTGGGTGGTTCGACAACAACCTCAAGAGCTGTATCAATATCAAGTATGGTAAAGAGATAGCTAAGATACATTTTGTAGGCTAAAGTATATCCAAAATTTAGTGTATCCCAAAACATTCTCTCAACGTTCCTACAAAATTCATCTCTGCAACATAGGTACAATAGTTGCAAAGATCACAAAAAAAGATTACATCTCTTCAATATAATGCTCTCACATTTGTAAAGGTTAAAACATAACTTATATTTATAGAGCAAAATAATTGATCACCAAAAAAACCTTATTTCATAAATATTTACTTATGAACTAAACTTAATTATCTAGTAATCTTCAACCACTATAAGTACAATAAAATCTAATTTAATTATCTAATAGAAGTTGGTTCAACATAGAACAACAATATATGTTATTTAAAAAAAAGAATTGATTAAAATTATGAACTATTAAATCAAACTCTAGAAAGCAAATGAATGATATGGTATGATACAAATATATATTTAGTTTAGTACATTATTTCTAACTCTAGTATATGATTCTGATCGATCGATGTAAGCATGCTAGTGTTGAAAATTTTAGTACATTATATATATATATATATATATATATATATATACTACTATTATAATAAGGTTATTGAATTATGCTTGGATTAAAATACACAATTGATTGATGCGTCTTGTTCCAAATGAAAGCATTAATGATGTGTCACGTTTATGCTCAAATTTTCCTATGTTTTTATGACTTCGAGATCTTGCTTTGAAATGCCTACAATGCTAATTACAAAATGAACTTCTATTTGTTTTCACCCTGAACCATGGCATATGCTATCTTGCTTATATTAATGTTTGCATGTTTATGTTTGTGAATCTCATGAAATATAATTGGGTAGATTGTGTGCCATTGAACTTTGTAAACTTATCGTTCGAAATTGTTGTTTTCGTGGGTTAACATTGACGTAAGAAACGATGGGAGGACAATAGAATCGGAGAAGTCTCAGTTGGACCTTTAGGAGTACACATTAAATAATTACTTAGGTGGATATATATAGTATGAAGTTTAAATGAGTTAGGTTTGTAAATTTAATTGAATATCGTTTTGATTGTATATCTGGTTTTTACAAATCAAAGTTTTGAATTTTGTGTAAAACGTTTTAAACCTAATGTTTTATGATGCAAAGTTTGGTTTGAAACTTAAGGTCGTTCTTGTGACCCGGATGTGATTTATTGGATCTCACAAATCTTTCGAATCAAGTCTAAGATGTTACAACGACAATACTCGTGAATACAAGGATAAGTGTACCAAGGAGTTAAAGGTGAAATGTAGACCAATGTAGTTTATCCTTCTTTTTATCACTTTAACTTTATTGATTTTTTTCGAACCGGATCAAATATATTTGTTTATTGTTGAAGCTGGTTTTGGGCGACACCAGACAAGAAGGAGGAGACGACGGGTGAAGGGAGGTTTGGCGACGAGATTTGGTGGTCCACCCATTACGAGACGGGTGGAGAGCCACGATAGGCGATGGTGGACTGTGGAATCGGGTTGTTCACCCTTGTAGACTTGGGGCTGAGAGTCGCAGACAGTCTAGAGAGGGTGGTTGATGTCGAAGGGACGTCCCCTTTGTCTTCGGTCTTGAGGGTATTTATATCCCCTTGTTATATTTGACGAGACTGTGTCAGGCCTAGTGATGACTATTGATGGGTTAGTATATGGTAGCTCGGCTGTTAGGCTACAAGCTTAGTCGAACTTGATGGTTGTCTTGTCTCAGCACAGTGGTCGAGTGCAAGAGTCTTCGGAGGCTGGTGGGTCTGGATGTGTAGGAGTCTCCAGAGGTTGATGGGTCCGGAGGTGTAGGAGCGTCCGAGGAAGGAGGTTCAGGCTCCGTGATGCTTGGAGCGTAGCTTGCGAATCTCGAAGGCTTGCGAACTTCAGAGGCTTTGTAAATCTTATAGGTTAGCCTTTAGGGGGATGTTAGAGTGTAGTGCGGAGGCGGAGGTATCTTTCTTCGGATGTAGAGTTTTTCGGAGACACTCGGCGGAGGTACAACATCAGTTCTCCCTTAGTCGAAGGAATGCCATAAAGTGGCACAAGCTGAGACTTTGCTGCAAGACTTCTCTTGTCCACTGGTTCTAGAGCGGTGGTGATGTGTTTTTAGCAGAAGATCTTAACAATTTGTGGAAATCTGTCGAATAGTGCTTCCATAGGTATTGATTGAAGGAGCCATGGCAGTTCACCCCTGGTAGACTTGGGGTGAAGAACTGCAAGGAAGATATATCGAGTGGTGGTGTCATGGCCCGCGAGAACCCCTTTGTGGCAGGAATGTATCCATTATATAGGTGCCCAAGGCTTCCTTGAGAAGGAATTCTAAAGCATCCTTGAGAATGAACTTTCAAGCTTCCTTGAGAATGAGCTTCTTGAGGAAGATTAGTGAATTCCCATACCATTTATTAGTGGTATAACAATTGCCCCCAGTAGCCGAATGAGTTCCATAAAGTGGCACGAGCTGAGATTTTGTTGATATGTTGGTTATGGAGTGGGGGTGAAGGTATCGTTGTGCTCTTAACGAACAGTTTTAACATTCGTAGGGATTTAATGCTTACGTCAGTCGTGAATTGGGCAGAGGCATTTCATTATTCTTGGAAAAATAAGCATAAATTGAGTGGGAGTGTCTGCATTCTTGGAGAAATGTGCGCGACTTAAGTGGAGGCATCTATGTGCTCCTAAGTAGTGCGGAGGTGAATGCATTATGTGTCATTTCTTATGTCTGCATCTCGCTTCAGGAGATGGAAGCATTTTGGCAAGCTTATGACGCTGAGCCATGCTCTTTTTCAAAGTAGTCTCCCTTATAATATGGCAGATGTTGTCTTCATGTAAGCCTTGGGAGTTATTTTAATGTTTTGGAGCAAACAGTCGTGTGTCAAGCATTGGTCTTTGGGAGGAACAAACATTGATGTGAATTGAGCGGAGGTAACTCAACGCTCTGAAAAAACAAACATAAATCGAACGGAGGTAACTCGACGCTCTTGTAAAAACAAATATAAATCGAGCAGAGGTAACTCGAATCGAGTGAAAGTAACTCGACTCTCTTGGAGAAACAAATATAAATATAGATTGAGCGAAGGTAACTCGACGCTCTTGGAGGACATAAACATTACTATGTGCGGAGTTTATCTCGACACCCTTAGAGGATTAATCATATGATGGGTGGAGCTCATCTCGACGCCTTTGGGAAATCAATCATATTATGGGCGGAGCTCATCTCGATGCCTTTGGGAAATCAATCATATTATGGGTGGAGTTCATCTCGATGCTCTTGAAGAATTAATCATGTTATAGGAGGAGCTCATCTCGACGCCCGTGGAGAATTAATCATATTATGGGCAGAGCTTATCTCGACGCCCTTGAAAAATTGATCATATTATGGGCGGAGCTCATCTCGACGCCCTTGAAGAATTGATCATATTATGGGCGGAGCTCATCTCGACGCCCTTAGAGAATTAATCATATTATGGGCGGAGCTCATCTCGACGCCCTTGAAGAATTAATCATATTATAGGCAGAGCTCATCTCGACGCCTTCGAAAAGTTAATCATATTATGGGCGGAGCTCGTTTTGACGCCCTTGAAGAATTAAGTGGGCGGAGTCATCTAGACGCCTTTGGAGAGTCGGTCACATTTTTGGGTTGAGGCATCTCTACTCTCTTGTAGAACTGTGTCCTTGGAGAAACAGTCGAAAATTTGTGTAGAAGGGCGGAGGCATCTCAACGTCCTTGTAAAAACGCATTACCGGTCGCACTGGATGGACGGAGGTATTACTATTCTTGTAGAAATAGACGTTCATCGAGTTGAGCATTTCAAAACATTGTAGAATCAGTCATATTTCAGGGATATTATAGAAACATACCAATTTCGGAGATGTTGTAGAAGCGGATGAAATTTGGAGATATTATCGTCATAGGCGAAATTTGCAGGTTGTGAATGTGCATACACATTCGTCCGTCCATGCACATATTGAACCATTTATCATTCTTCATTCAAATAGTTGTGCGGTAAATACAAATATCCACGCATTTATTCATCAATCAGTAGTAGCGGTTATTCTGGCATTTATAGCAGTTTAAACACTTGTCCAGGATGTACTAAGTCTCTTGGGTGCTTTACGTACCAATGGGTGCGTGTTTGGAGGAAGGCGCTCCATGATTGCTTAGAGAATGGCCTCGGCACACTTTAAGGTTGTCGACGGTATGCACCAAGTGTGTCCCCTCCTCGCGTCTAAAGGAGTTCAAGACTTCTTTCTCGTCGTTGCTAGCTAGAAAAACCGGGTGTACGGCGTCGCACGACCCTTTTTTGCTTCTTTTTCCTTTCAAGCAATCTTCGAACATGATAGTAGTATCCTGACCGTTGTCGTCGATCTTCGCACCAACGTCGTCAGTCAGAAAGATCAAGTGTGAGGGAAAGTCGGGTTAAGCCTTCAGACTGATTCTGATCGTTGGGCATTTTGCACACTCACCGTATCAATTGTTGATGTTGATTTTGTACGACACCAGACAAGGGGTGGTGACAGCGGCCGAAGAGTCACAATAGGCGGTGGTGGACTGTGGAATCGGGTGGTTCACCCCTAGTAGATTTGAGGCCGAGAGTCCTAGACAGTATAAAGAGGGTGGTCAATGTCGAAGGGACGTCCCCTTTGTCATCGGTCTTGGGCGTATTTACATCCCTTGTTATGCTTGATAAGACCGTGCCATGACTAGCGATGGCTATTGATGGGTTAGCATATGGTAGCTCGGCTGTAGGCTGCAAGCTCAGTCGAACTTTATGGTTGTCTTGTCTTAGCACAGTGGTCGAGCGTAGGAGTCTCCGAAGGTTGATGGGTCTAGAGGTGTAGGAGCGTCCGAAGGAAGAGGTTCGTGATGCTTAGAGCGAAGCTTGCGAATCTCAGAGGCTTGCAGACTCCGGAGACTTCGTAAATCTCGAAGGTAAGCCTTCGAAGTTTGCCGAAGTATAATGCGAAGGCGATTATATCTTCCTTCGAAGGTAGAATTATCCAAAGACACTACACTGAGGTACAAATTTTTATCCAAATTCAAATGTAATTGTTTGGAGAGAATATTCCATATACTAGCGGTATAAAAATTTATTTTTCACAAGCATATCCAATTTAAGATTTATGATTAAAATTTAGAGTTTAATTTTCAGATTTTAGTTTATAGAGTTAAATTAAGTATGATTATGGAAGAAAGTTTCACTACATGTACATTAAATATTAACCCTGGTTTAAAATATTATGTTTGATACAAATTAATTTTAATTTAAATAATTCTAACTATATATTGTATATATTTCACACTATTTTTTTACATACATTAATAAGATTTATAATATTATTTAATAAAATAAATACTTATTTTTTTCAAAAGAAGGCTTTGAGGGAAAATATTGTTAGAATTATAAAGAGTTAAAAAATTGATAGAATTTTTTTTACAAAGTTAAGAGTCATCAAATTAATAAAATGTAAAACTGAAAAAATAAAAATAAAATCAAAAAGTGAGATTGAAGTTGCAATTGTATTTAACAATTGCTAAAAGACATGTTTAAATTTGATAAAAATAGACTTAAAACAAGAAAAAAAAACATACAAAATATAGAATAAATTATAGAAAAAAATATTGTCAAAAAAAAGAAATTGAAGTTATGTGCAGTGATTAAAGGGGCATATAGTTCAAATAATAAATAAGAAGGTAATATTGCCCTTCAAAAACTCTAGCCCCGCTCTCCTTATTATAATTCAATTTCATTTTTCTGGAGTTCTTAATTCATCGTCGGTGACGTCAATTTTAGTACTGGTCACCGCCACCGATAATTTTTTATATATTAAATTTTTATTTTTTTATATTTTGATATTTTTTTAATTTTTATCTGCCTTGTGACACGTTTTTCATTTGTCTTGTGACACACTTCTACCTTTTCTCACGTTATCACTTACGATTTTAGTAGTCTTCAATAGTTTAATCTTTTTTTGTGGTTTATTTGTCAATGCAATTAAATCTGTTTAACAAAATAACCTCTAAAATTGTTAGTTTTGCCCAATACTCTTATTTCGATCTTAAAGCGTATAAGTAATAAAGCGTATAAGTAAATGGAGACAAGAAATTTTACTCTCTACTTCTATTTTTCCCGTGTTTCATTTTTATCATTGTTTTGCAACCAACCGGAGGTGATTTACTGGTCTAATGTTTTATTTTTAAATTTTTTTAAGTTAAATTTATTATGTTCTTATTTTTTATGTTACAATTTCATTTTTTTGGACTGTTTTTCTATTTAAATTTCTAATAAAATTCAGCCAGCATATTATTCAAAAAAAATAAAATAAAAAAATAATTAAAAGTAAAAGACGAATGGAAGAAACAAAAAAATAGGGACAATCACAAAACAGTTAAATTACTTGGCTAAATTCATTTTAATTTTTTATCTTTCGATCATTTGAACTTTACTCGAAAAAAGTCGCAGCAGCAGTGGTTAATAAATATATTTTTAAAATACTAACACGTACCTCTGGCAAATATCTAAGCAACAAAAATCTCTGAAGCAGTGAAATCAGTCAATACAGCCAGACAACTGCCAATCTCCACCCCCAAAAGCCCCAGTACAAAAGCATATGTCGATGATAGTAATTCAATATCAATCCTACATATGCATAAAAGCATCACAACAATCCTAAACAAGAACATCATTCCCTTTATCCATCTACTTTGATTGCAACCATCATCCATCCTAGTATCGATCTCGCCTGAAATATAGAAACCGGGTTTAAACAATAATTAGATATTATTTTGAATCTCACCCAAAAAAACCATCCTCGACAATTGATTGAGGGTGAATTAAAGATGACCAAATTAATTATCAAAACGTCTATATGCACCATAACCAAACTAACCACAAAGCCCACCCTTGCGACTATGCGTTCCAAATTAACTTAATCGATACCAGATAATTGTTTTAAAATCCTTTTAAGTCACGTCATGCCTAAAAATAAAAACGATATTAAGCTTTATAAGGGATACGAAATCATGTACCTGTGCCGATCATAATCTCTGGTACGTTCCTTAGACCGAGAACGTGACCTGCGACGACTTCTTGAATCATAACTGCGTGGGCGCTCATAGTCTCTCTCACGGTCCCGATCATGTCCAGAATCTCGCTCATGATACCTGTCCCGATCTCTGCTCCTACGATCATAATCTCTCCCTCGATCACGGGTCTCTCCTCGGTCACGATCCCGACTGGGTTCTCTTTCACGATCCCGACTCTGTTCCTTCGATCTTCCATCAGTAATTAGAAACATTAGAGAAATATGGAAGAAAATGAACCATCTCACAGGCCCTTCCAAAATAAGAGGGAGAAAACAAAATTAAAAGACAAGCAGTATAGCTTACCTTCTGTCATCATTTCGATCAAGTTTGCGGCTCTTGTTTTTCTCTTCCTGACAAAAATAGTTACCAAGAAAGTGCTACTGAAACCAATTTTTGAATAGCATGAAATGACGTTCAAACTTTTATGTGCCAGGCACACAGACTTCTAAAGCTAGGCACAATAAGAAAGTAAGCCTTAGTCTTGAAACCATTAAGCCAAAGATAGGAAAGCAGAACAGAAAATGCCTATCCTGATACCATCTTACTCCAAGTACCTCATATTATCAGTTGTCCAACAAAGCCCCATGCATTTTCTTAGTAGTGAAAAGGAACAGAACGACAGAAACCAGTTTGAGAACCAGCAATATCATGATCATATGAAAACAACGTGCAAATGTGGTGCATGCAATTTTAGATTATTTTTGTAGCTTATGGTCATTTTCAGTAGTCAAACATAGTGAGATAAGCACAGAGTCATACGTTAGATTTGTAGAAGACAAGTTTATTCTCCTCGTCCTCCACTCTTTTTCTTTTGTATATTAATTATTCCCTTAAACCAGGAGCACTGTGTGTAGGGGTGAGTACTCAATCGAGTCAAGACGAGTAAAAAAATCTTGAGTTAATTGAATTGACAAATCCTATTTTATCATTCAAACTTTTTGAAATTTTTAGAGTTGAATTTATAAAATTCAAGTCAAATTGTTTGAGTTTATGTTCAAATTTAATTCTAAATATTTATAATTTTATGTTACTATTGATTCCAATTTAAATAGCTTTCTATAACCATTTACGATTGTGAGTAAGATTTGTATTGTTATTCAATAAATCAAATATCATCTAAATTATATAATATATTTATGATATTATATTTAAAGAGATTTTGAGGGGGAAATATTGATGAGTATAAAGATGTCAAAAGAATTGATGGAAAGAAAGAATTTGTAATGTTACTTAATAAATCAAATAACATCTAAAATTGTATCTATTATTTTTAAAGGGATTTTGAGGATATTAATGAGCACAAAAGAGTCGAAGGATTGATGGAAAGAAAGAATTTGCAAAAAGTTACAATTAGAGGACTAAATTGAATAAAATACAAACTCGAGAGACAATATTGCAAAAAGAGAATTTGGTTTCAAAAAATGGAATTGAAGTTACATAGGTATTCTAGTTATTCGAGCCCTATTTTATCATTCAAACATTATTTGAAATTTTTTCAAGTGGAGTTTATAACATTAAATTCGAGTAAAAAATCAGTTTTTTCAAGTCGAATCGAGTTTTACTCACCCATAACTATGTGTTCATATCTTACACATGACAAAGTCCAATATGCACAGTGAATCTATGGAAAAATACTCTGCTTTTCAGAGTTCAGTATCTAGATTATAACCACAGATCAGAAAATAGAAGGGTATTATTCACTCCGAGGAAAGAAAAACTCACAGATGGCTCACTAACTGAGAATCGGTATAGAAGCATGTGAAACATTATACCAGAGCACCTGAACCAACATATCCACATACCAACTTAACAAAGTCTCGACACAAGATACATAAAAGAATGTCTATCCTACTAAGCACAACTGCATCTATTTGATTTATTCCTTCAATTAATTAGGCAAAAGCATAAATTACATGAGTACTTAAAACACAACAGTAAACACTAAGTTCAGAAGTCATTGCAAGTGAACTAGCAAATTGGACATCTTACCAATCCCTACTTAGTATTTTTTAAAAATAAAAATAAGAGCTAAGACAATAGAGAGTAGATAAATCGTCTTACCTGAAGCTCTGCTAGTTTATCACGGATTTGCATGTAACCCAAATGAAGCTTGCCTCCAAAATGATCAGCTAAACGCCGGTCACTGAAAGGATAAAAGAAAAGTAAAATACTTCACCGAGAAGATTGAAATATACAACAGACAAGTATTGTATAGCTTCCTTATAACTTATATCTAGCAATAGCATGATCTACAACAAACACATAAAACATAAAAAAGACGCACATTATGTAGCTGCAAAAGTTATCCTCGTAAAACTGGGCCCAAAAGCCTGCCGGTATTGAGGTATAATAACCGGGTCAAAAGATTAAACACTTGAAACCCCATATGCTGATCATTTTAAGCCCTCAAAAGAAAGCCAAAATAACATGAGAATAGCTACGAGAGAATCAAGATTTACCTATCATAAACACTTAAAAATGCTCCGCAAATGTCACAAACGCGAAGCTTTTGATCCGTCTGTACAAACATTGCAATCCAAAGGATTAATTAGTAAAGGCCAGATCAGACCAGCAAATGAAAACAACCAACATCCATTGTACTTTGGAAATTGAAGCATCAAACTGAAAGGAATCATGTAAGGCAACTGTCAATGAACCTATAATATCCTAAAGTATTAAGACACTAAATCATGTTACAGCTTCTTCAGATAATTTATCCAGTAGCTCATAAAACAAATTAGCCAATGAAAGAAACAGTACACTGAATGATACAGCAAATTCTCCACACACACAGTGCCAGGCTCAAAAATCATTCCACTATGCATAAACTACCTATCTCATTTACTAAAAGTGAAGTCTTCTTCCTATCTAAAAGTGAAGTCAAACATAGATCTACCTTAAAAATGTTAAAGTTCAAGAAAGCAAGAGGAAGCAGCAAGCTCTCATAAGTCGTACCACTCTTAATTTTATTACTCAAATATTTTATCCGTACAGATTTTAAGCTGTTTATAGCAAAGCATTAAACTAATTTCAGGAAGTCTGAGCTTGCACATGCATCTTTAATTTATTAACTTGTGGCTTTGGTGAGGGTTCTTTATTACTCAAATATTTTGGTTAAGAAAAGAAAACGGACTTACAATGCGGACATCAGCAGCTGTGTACTTTGAGGAGTCCAGAACAGGCTCCTGTCTAGCAGGCAGCTGAAGCAAAAAAGGAAAAATCATTTAAAGAACATATTGGGAAACAAAAAGGACAAAATTCAAGGAAGAAAGGAATAAGCTAAAACTGAGAAATTGGAAACCTTCTTAAGTGCTTCAGCCTCTTCCAGTGCTTTTTGTGCTTCATCCACCATTCCCTTCTCACCTAAAAAATAAAAAGAAAGATTAGAAACTATGTAACCAACAAAATAAAATAAAGCAAAATAACACAATCTCAATGAATACAACTCATCAATGAGGCTGGTTGGGTTTTTTTGTTTATGGTTGTGGCAGTGGTTGGAGAGCAGTGGCGGATGCAAAGGTTAGCTTGGGTGGGTCCGTGCCCACCCTGAATTTTTTGAAGTTCACACATTTGCCTTTAATTTTTTAAAATTTTATGAATTAGTCCTTAATTTTTATTAATTTTTATGACTTGTGCCCACCCTAAAATTTTGAAATTTTTATTATTGTGTCCACACTCAAAAAAAATTTAGCTTGTGCTCACCCTGAAAAATATTTCTGGATCCGCCACTGTTGGAGAGGGGCTGAGTAACAACTTATAAGACTATATTTTTTTCCTTCGTAACTATTAACAGAAGAGCTCAGAACAAAAGGAAAAAAAATTATTAATATCAGAAACAACTAGCTTGAGGAGTGAGGATAGCCATTGATCACTAATTTTATGTATCAGTTCACTAACATACAAGCATAACTTTTTAAGCTGATGTATCATTAAGCAGTATACTTTACCAAGATCTTCTGCTTTCTTTAGCTTCTCATTTATCATCTCCTGGATATGGGGATCCGGTGCAGCTACAGGCAAAGGTGCCAATGGTGGTGGATTTGGCAGGGGTTGAGGCAGCGATGCTCTATCTTTATTGAATGCATCCAAAAGCAATATCGACTATCACAATAAGAAAAAGTCACATGTTCAAAGGTCAAAAAGGTATCACAAAATCAAGAAACCTTCACCTCAGCTAAATCAAGAATACGGCACCATGGCATTAATATTTTCATTTTAATTCTAAACCTCCAAAAACCATGACATACCTGCTTGTCTGCTCTTGTAGTTCTAAACTCTTCTACTTCTTCCAGGGCTCGAATCTTAAGATCTGTCTTGCCTTCAAGATCTATATAATAAAAAACATGAATAAAATTTCCTAACAGACTTGCTAGCAATCATGTATGGATTGTATAAAATGGTTCCATTACAATCATAATGTAAGAAGTGTGGAAGGTAACAAAGAAATAAACCATTAATAATTTTAAGAAACAAATTTAATACTCTCCTTTTATAGAAAGAACAAACAAAAAATTTCAATATATTTTACTTAAAAATTTCAATAACAAAGAATAAGCACATTACAAACACACAAGGTTCATTATGTTTGTCCTTTCTAACAAAAGAGGACTTCCATATCTATTACAACCAATTAATCTGCTATTTAAAACAAGGAGTGAACTAGATGATTTACCAAATATCTAATAAAAAATGTTTAGGTTTGCGATTTTTAACATCATCCCACCTACAAGTTACTAGCACCTTAAAGCTAAACATCGGGGAAGAATGAAGTCCAACTACCAGAACAGTTCATCCTCTCAACATGCAAACCTAAAATATACGGAAACCATCAAACCATTGAAACAAATCTCCTTAATAATCAACCGGACAGCAATTGTGATGAATTCCTTAGAAGAAACACGACATCCTATAACAACAAGACAAGAAGTTGGCCTCCTACGGACTGCAAGGATATGAATGTGAAAGCAAAGAAAACATAATAAATCAAATGAGTTCAGAAGTTAATTTAAGTTCCTAATCATAAACATAGAAAAGTTGCACCACTTGCTAAGTTTTCTTCGATCAGCAGAAAGTTAAATAGCTAAAACATCTTAACTCTGGAATAATTGATATGCCAGCTCAAGCCACATTACCATGTTGATCAGCTTCTTTCAGTTTCTCCTTTATCTGCTTCGACAACTCAAGTATTTCAGGTGTCTGCAATTTCAAAAATTGCAAAATCCATATAAGGAAAACACGACCTCAGATGAAACTAATGAAAGTGGATCAACTTGTTTGGCATTACCAGTGTAACCTCAGAAACTGATATGGCGATAGCAGCTTTTGCGTCCTCATCTTCAAGACGCCTTAAAGCTCTGCCAATTTTCCTATCGCACTCGACAATGAGTCTATCAATGGCATCTTCCAATTCTCTGTCATAGTTATCAACACCTTTTGCCTTGGCTTCTTCATATCTAGGTAGAGTTAAGGTGACCAAGCATATGCCACTATACCTTACTTCTAGATAGCAAAATAGGCCATCAGCCAGTCGTCTATTAGCATGTAACTCAATCTCTTCTTTTCTTCTAACATACTTGTATTTAGAACATTTCAAATACGTCAAAGGTCAAGCTACAGACAGATAGAGCACGAGATTATGGAAGTATATGGAAAATTCATAAAAATAAAACATAACCACATCCAACCCTTACGCCAAAGTCTGAGCAACCTAGTTGACACCTTGGTTTGAAAACTTACAACTACATAGTACCTACTGCATACCCCAGGTCTCAAGAGGAGTACAATTCAACCATTAATAACAATGTTAAGTCAGAATACAATAAAAGAGTGCCAGTAATAAGACTTTAAAAGGATACTCTTTCCTCAGCTGTAAAGAGTGGACCTTTGGGCATGGTCCCATATCCATTTTCTGAATCAAGATGGGAAACAAAATGTGATCAATAATGTTTAAAATCATAAGAACTTCAGACAGGAAAAATAAAAAGATCAGGAACCCTAATCCGGTGTACTACTAAAACTTAACATTCAACAGTCAAACTTAAAAGTTAAAACCTTAATAATGCTGGTCCATTATTGACCTACCATGTAACTAAACAAGTACAGCATCTTAAGTGGATGGCTTAACCAAAATTCCCTTGTACAGAAGTATTTGTATCAATTCATGACACGAATAAAAAAGAATCACATTAGAAAAGGGGAAAAAATTGGAAATACAGTAATAAGCTTATCTTGATTTCTTTTCATGTTACCAACCAATGACAAATCAAAATAGTATAGTCATAATCCTTTCTTCTTCCTTGGACATCTCAAGCAAACAAACTTAGCAACACACAAATCACAATTTTAATGAAGTTTTCCCTTTCTTTTCTACTAATAATCACCCCTGTTTTTCTCATTTTCTTTAGATTTCCTATATTACTCAGTTTATTCCCTAGCTACCAGTAATAATGCTCCTTTTGATGGTTACTTTGGGAATTTAGTCTTTTTCACTTCCTCAAAAGTTATTAAAACTAAAAAAAATATTAATATTTAACAAGTGAAAATAACAGAACTGAACACAATCATTCAATATAAAAGGAAAATCATGCATTTTCCCTATCTAAAAAAAAGAAGCTAGAATTTTAATTTTTCAGAAACATTGTTGCTTCAGTGAACAAACACATTTTCCTTCATAAGAAAACTAAGTGAAATCGACCTAATGGAACCTAAACCATTAGGGCGTTAAAAAACTGTAGAACGAAGCTTTTCCCTTTCTTTCCTTAAAACACATTTTCACAGAAACCAAAAGACTTCCCAAACTCTTCAGTTTTTTTGAGAGAGATAGTTCAAATTCTCGTCTACCTAGTCTACCACTCCACAAATCAAATGAATTTCTAACTAAGCAGTAATTTAAGTAAAAAAATTATATAATGAAAGCAGAGATTAGGGCTTAACAAGACAGAGAATTTCGACAACAGGTAAACTCATAAAGCGAAAAGAAATCAGTTAATGGAGAGCTAAATTTTCATCAGAATACCGTTAACTGGAAGAGCTCGTGTGGGCAAAGACCGGACAAAAAGAGACGGCAAACATCGCGATCGTAGTACTTGCGATTCACTTCCCGTACGTCGCCATTTCGATTGGCACCCATCAGCACATCGAGCTGTTTCCTCATAGCATCCATTTTCGCGGTGATTTCTTCTCCCTTTTCTCCTGAAGAGTGAATGGGGAAATTTTAACCTACAACACTCTTTGTCTCTCTTACCGGAGGAGGTAAAAGCCAAGGGAGACTTTTTCTAGGGTTTGGTTTTCTCTCAGGTTCAAGAGTTTCGGCCTTTCGGGGTCTAATGAATTTTTTTTATTTTTTGTAAGGGTTAAGTAGCAAATAAGTGCTCAAAGTATATTTTTTTAATAAGTAACTAAAATATTTTTTTAGGGGTTTTTAACGTTTTCAATATTATTCAAATAAGTGTCTGTCATGACTGTACATTAAAAAAATCGTTAGCCAATAATATCATGACACAATACAATATTAAACATTTTTTAATTTTATTTTTTTTAAATAAATTAAATTTGTTTAAATATCCTAAAATCTTCAAATAATCTTAAAATAGTCTCCAAATCTCTAAACCTTAAATCCGGCTACTACCACGGTACCACCGGCGTTGGTCACGTTTTCAACGATGGACTGAAGCAATATCCCCTCGTCGAACGACCCACACACCATACATCGTTTGTTATATCATCGTTCGTCGTGAATTATTCGAATGAACCATTCGACGCTTCGCACGATTTCGGTCAATTTTCAACGACGAGGTGGTGGGGTAAATGGTCGTGATGTCCGACGACGGATAAAATGAGCGGCGACGTGACAATCAACGGCGAAATTAGGTCAAATCGGGATATAAATTTTTGGGGGTTAAGAATTTCAAATTTTAAGGCTATTTTGTAAAATAAAGAAAATATTTTATTTTATTAATTTTTATTTGTTTTTAAATATAATTTTGAAAATTTAAGAAGCTGACACGTGTCAGTTAACGGTAAAAATTAACGAACGTTAACAGCATGCAGCTATTTGAGTAACGTTAAAAAGGTTAAGCACTTGTTTAGCCCAAAAAATACTTTATGCATTTATCTAAGAAAAAAATATAGTTTAAACACATATTTTTCCCTTAAGCTTTTTTTTATAGGGAGGAGTGAATACTTTTAATTCTTTCACTTATTTCATATGTTCTAATTTCAATTTAGTTACTCCTAAATTTATACTCCATTGTCTATTAAGAATATTACTCTTAATACTATTTTAAAATTTAATTAATCATTCAACCAATTAGAATATATATTTTTTCTCTAACAAAATTAAGTGTCTTAATATTTTTCTCTTATTTCATAATTTACTAAATAAATTTATTTTTGATTTTAACTTAGTAAATCTTAAAATTTTATTTGTTGATATCGAAAATGACGTTGTTCGTCTATATTTGTGCGATTCACTCCTTTTAATTTGAGCAGAAAGTTGTGATTAATGGTAGTCGTGAAAAATGCGAAAAAGAAATGTAGCGTTCTGGTTATAATTTGTCAGATCTCACTTGAGGAAGACGATTCCCCATAGCTATAATGAGGAGGTTTAACGAGCATTACAAGTTTATGTTTTATAAGATATGATGGGAGCGACAGAGTAGTCATAGTTGTTAGCTTTTAGACTTAACTAGTAGTCAATCAAATTTGACATCTATCTTATCAAGGGTGTTGTTGTTTCTTGATAAGGTTATTTCAGAGAGTTTCAATATTTTGTATTTTATAGAACTATTTGGTAAGTAAAGGAGTTATGACGGGTGACATAATATGTATGATAATTGCTCTCTAGCCGCGAGATTGTCATAAAGTGACATTATCAAGACATAAAAAATAAGTCTTTTTATGCTAGTGTCTATCCTTGGACTCTTGGTGTCGTTGGAATAAAGGTGTTTCGGTAATATTTGTAAAGGTTAAAATGCTGGAGTAGAGATAATTAGTGCTCTTGTAAAAATGAACGATGTCGGAGCGAAAGTAATTCGACACTTTTGTGAAGATTAATATGTTGGAGCAAAGATGACTCGATGTTCTTTGTAAAAATGAATGGTGTCAGAGCAGGCGTGACTCGACGCTCTTCTGAAGATCAATATAATGGAGCTCTCACGCTCTTATGGAAATGAATGGTGTCGAAGTGGAGGTAACTCGAAACTCTTATGAAAATTAATATGTTGAAGCAGATATGACTTGACGCTCTTTGTAAAAATGAATAGTACCAGAACATATGTAATTCGGTGCTTTTGTAAAGATCAATATGCTAGAGCGAAGATGACTCGATATTCTTTGTGAAAATGAATATGTTGGAGTGGATACAACTCGACACACTTGTTTATGAAGTATTCACAGGTGCCTTTGAACTCGCCACTTTACACTCGTGCAATACATGTTGAATTCGCCACCTTTTAGGCAAATATCTATTTAACATATAATATAAAATATTAAATTATTTGGAAATAATTATTTAGATTTAAATTTATTATTTTAATTTGCATATTATTTAATGTTGATGAGTGTAACAATCTATTGAAAATAACCAAGAAGAAGGTGAAATAAATTTTTAAAGAATGGTGGAAACTAAATGCTAATAAAGAAAATTGTAAGGAGATTTATAGTAGTTCAACTCCCTCGATGGAGTCTATATTCACTACCTTAATTAAAACACTAAATTTTTTTCACAAATCCACTAATTTATTTTTTCTTTAAGAAAATAAGTAACCTTACCTACTTCAATAAACTTATACCCTAAAGTCTATTGAATCATTCCCAAAAACAAATACAAATAAGTAAAATTTGAAAATTCTCATAAAAAATGTGCTTGCAAGTTCAAGCTCTATCACACACCCAAGGAACACTAGTAAAAAAATTACAATGAAGAACAAGATTACTGTTTACATGAAAGATGAAAAAATCGAGCATAAATTGAATTTTGATTGTTATAGTATTTGGATCGGCTT
This sequence comes from Hibiscus trionum, assembly GCA_030270665.1. Classification (NCBI taxonomy): domain Eukaryota; kingdom Viridiplantae; phylum Streptophyta; class Magnoliopsida; order Malvales; family Malvaceae; genus Hibiscus; species Hibiscus trionum. The sequence goes on from BSYR01000016.1 coordinate 9,316,177, forward strand.
TTTTGATTCTTTATCATTGTTTGGAGACCTCTTTTATATGCTCTTGATCTTTTCTAACCGTTGTGAGATTTTGAAATGACTTTTGAAGCCGTTAAAAGTTACTAAAACTGATTATTAAATGCTCATCTGCACAGAAATTTCGAAACCTTAAGGTGAGATTTGTAAAAATTAGTCGTTGCAGGGGCCATGGTTTTAAAACCTTTGCTAAGGTTTTAATTCCAGAACCATTATGCCTAAATGATTTCGAGATCTTCTAGGGAAGGTTTCGAAACCATCACTTAAAAATCTATTTTTGGCTAAGTGATGACTTTTAAATGTATATTCGATAAAGATGCAAAGTCAGATATTTTATAAATCGTTTTGATAAGTTTGAAACAAATTTTTGACAAATTTATTTAAAGAAAAACGACTTTACAAATTAGTCATTAAAAAATAAATTTAAGTTATATCAAAATCAAAATAAGTCCAACAAATACAATTTTATAAAAAAGTAGATATTTATTTGAAAACATGTTAAGTTAAATAAATATTGCGGTTCAAGTCACGGCATAAGTGCCAATCTATTTAATATTATTTCCTATTATTTTATTAATTAGGTGGTGACACGTGTCATCATTTGATTGGTCAAATAAAATTATTAAAACACATGGCATGTTGATTAGGATAAAGAAAATGAAATGAAAATGAAATGAAAATTAAAAAAATTACATCAATTTTACTGCTAAACTTTTAACAGTGAAGGTACCAAATTAGAAACAAAATGTACCGTTGATGTATTTTATAAAAAAATAATTAATTGATCAAAACATAAACATAAAAAATAAATGAATACTGAATATAGTTTACCCTAAAAATTATAAAGTTAATCCAATTAATAATATCGTTAAACATTAATGTTAGATCATTGATCTAAAAAGCAACGGTTCAACAATTCATATGCAATGAATGAGTAAAAACTTCAAGACTGTATACGAAACAAATCAATAAAAAGAAACATTTCAAGTTCATGTGTTTTTCCGCAATTGAACATATTAATTTTTGTAAAATATAAGGACCAAATTCTCACAAAATGCAGTAGAGAGACTAACATCTCAGATTACATAAACTAGAGGGATAAAATTCAGAATTACACCTACCGAAGACTGGGTATCACCGTAATTATAATACACATTTGGGAGATTTTTTGAAATTAACCAACAGATATAAAGTCCAAAACCCTAGTGGCGCCTCCTAAAATATACAATTCGTTTAGGCCTATAAAAACTAAAATCCTAATCTCGCCTCCCTTTTGATCTTCACCTCGTCTGGGTCGACAGATCCGTGAAGCTTAATTTCTCAGGGGAAGTTTTCAGTTGGCTTTTCTTGTTTGGTTCGAAGGAAAAAGAGGTTATAAATCGAAACCTGTGAGCGTTCTTCCCGTTTTAAGTTTTTATTACTGTATTTTATTTTAAATTCTAAGCCTCTGCTACACGTTGCCCAGTTTTATTGATGAAATGCTATTCTTATTTATCTTTTGTATTTTAGTTGATTTGTGTGATTTTGTGCATATATATATATATATATATATATATATATATTCACGCGTGGGATTTTGTGTGGGCTTTCATATTTATTTTTCTAGCAAATTGAATCCGTCTGCAACTTTTTTTTTAATTTGCTTCGTTTTTTACTTGAATATAAGCAAACTAATCTCATTAATATGTGTTAAACACTTAATCAGTTCTGTAAAGCAATGAATTCAATTTGTTGTCAAAATCCTTTTAATTTAGTCTAAGTCATCTTGGTTTTGCTGCAGATCAATAGTAGAAATGGTTCAATATAATTTCAAGAAAATCACTGTTGTACCAAATGGGAAGGACTTCGTAGATATTATTCTCTCCCGTACCCAACGGCAGACGCCGACTGTTGTCCACAAAGGGTATGCGATTTCCCGTCTCCGCCAGTTTTATATGCGCAAAGTGAAATACACCCAACAGAATTTTCATGAGAAGCTTTCGACAATAATTGAGGAGTTCCCTCGCCTTGATGAAATCCATCCTTTTTATGGTGATCTTCTTCATGTCCTCTATAACAAGGATCACTACAAGCTTGCTCTCGGCCAGATAAATACTGCTAGGAATCTCATTAGCAAGATTGCTAAAGATTATGTCAAGCTATTAAAGTATGGTGACTCGCTATATCGATGCAAGTCGCTTAAGGTTGCTGCTCTTGGTCGTATGTGTACTGTCATAAAAAGGATTGGCCCTAGTCTGGCTTACCTCGAGCAGATTAGGCAACATATGGCAAGACTGCCATCTATTGATCCAAATACTCGAACCATCTTGATTTGTGGGTATCCCAATGTTGGTAAGAGTTCATTTATGAACAAAATCACGAGGGCTGATGTGGATGTCCAGCCTTATGCTTTCACTACCAAATCACTCTTTGTGGGTCATACAGATTACAAGTACCTCAGGTATCAAGTAATTGATACACCTGGAATTTTGGACAGGCCATTTGAAGATCGAAACATTATTGAGATGTGCAGCATTACTGCATTGGCTCACCTACGTGCTGCGGTGTTGTTCTTTTTGGATATATCTGGGTCGTGTGGGTACAGCATTGCCCAGCAAGCAGCTCTTTTTCACAGCATTAAATCTCTCTTTATGAACAAACCCTTGATCATCGTTTGCAACAAGACTGATTTGCAGCCATTGGATGCAATATCTGAGGAAGACAGGAAATTGGTCGAGGAAATGAAGGCTGAAGCCATGAAGACTGTGATTGGTCAAGGTGGTGAGCCTGCAAATGAAGAAGGGGTGCTATTGACTATGAGCACTTTGACCGAGGATGGAGTGATTGTTGTGAAGAATGCAGCTTGTGAAAGGTTATTGAATCAGAGGGTTGAATTGAAGATGAAATCGAAAAAAATAAATGACTGCCTTAATAGGTTTCATGTTGCATTACCGAAACCACGGGATCAGAAGGAGCGTCCTCCTTGCATACCTCAGGCAGTTTTGGAAGCCAAAGCTAAGCAAGAAGCAGAGGAGAAGAGGAAAACTGAGAAGGATTTGGAGGAGGAGAATGGTGGTGCTGGTGTATACGCTGCTAGTTTGAAGAAGAACTACTTATTGTCAAATGATGAATGGAAAGAGGATATACTGCCTGAAATTCTTGATGGTCACAATGTGTACGACTTTATTGACCCGGATATCTTATTAAGACTTGAAGAGCTGGAGCGTGAAGAGGGCATTCGGCAAGCGGAGGAGGAAGGCGATGACTTTGAGATGGATGGTGAAGAATTATCCCCGGAAGAGAAAGAAGCACTAGCTGAGATCAGGAAAAAGAAAAGCTTGCTTATTCAACAGCATAGGATCAAGAAAAGCACTGCAGAAAGTCGGCCTGTCGTGCCAAGAAAGTTTGACACGAATAGAAAGTTCACAACAAAGAGGATGGGCAGGCAGCTGTCCACTTTGGGGCTGGATCCCTCTCTTGCAATCAATCGTGCTCGTAGCAAGTCGAGGGGCCGGAAAAGGGAGCGGTCTGTTGACAGGGGAGAGGCTGATGGTGGTGATGCTATGGATATAGATTGCAACCAAGCAAGCAAAAAGCTACGTCTGAGGTCTACATCTCGGTCAAGGTCACGGTCACGACCACCTAGTGAAGTTGTACCGGGAGAGGGCTTGAGGGATTCTGCTCAAAAGGTTAAGGCAATTAAATTGGCAAAGAAATCTGTTAAGATGAGGAACAAGAATGCTCGTCGTGGAGAGGCTGATAGAGTTATTCCGACTTTGAAACCAAAGCACCTGTTCTCTGGGAAACGTTCCAATGGAAAGACACAAAGACGTTAAGACTTGTAAGGCTATTCACATGCATTATTCTTAGTTATTCTTTTTCTCTTCATTTAACGATGCACCATCATCAACCGTGCATTCTCTGTGTGTAGTTTTCATTGTTATTATTGCAATCACATGACATTCTACTTGCTTACCACCAAAGATGGGTTAATTAAATTTTGTTTTTGTTGTTTTGCCTCGCAGATGGGAGAAAGAAACTTGGATTTTGTGCGTTGAGAAACCTTTCTTCTTTGGCTTTAATTTTGTTGGTCAGTCGGTCTTGAGATTGTTGTTGCTATATGATGGCACCCAGTTTTAATTTGCTAGACTCGTGAAATTTTGTTGTTTTACAATTATGCATGCAATTTATGTTCTTTTTTTGTTATAATAAACAAAATATTGTTGTGAAAAAAATACAATTTAGACGAGTAATTTCGATGCTGCTGTGTTATTATTATTAGTACAGCATACCGGCAGTGAAGGGATAGTGAAAGATATCCATCGAACCGCTTAGGCCGGGTTCTCAAGGAGTAGCTGCTTGTTAACTTGACAAGTGTGTATGGGAACTATCCAAATAATATTTGTATTAATAAAGTAAAATAATATCGATAGTAAATATTAGACTAATATTATCAAATAAAACTAGATACATTCATTATTAATATATTAAATTAATAATTTTACAGATATTTTGTCTTTTAAAAAGTATTTTTTGACATTAATATTATATATTAAAATTTTAACTTCAACATTTTATAAGTACTTTTTTTTTGATTATATGTATGTCTGTCTTACGGTCCATGTTCGGGGTGCGTGGCTGCCCCTCCCAACAATGTCGTCTCTAAGGTTCGAACTCACGTCCTTTCCTTGGGAGTGCAATGTGCCTTATCAATGCACCTAACCCTTGTTGGTTATATAAGTACTTTTTGATAACACATTTTAAAAATAATGTTAAATTGATTTTTTATTAAATAAAGAGGTATTGTTTTAAATAAAAATAATAAAAGTGTGTTATTTTAACAAAAAATAATAAGACTTAAGGGCTACTTTTGTCACGATAGTAGTCTACATTTATCGATTTTGCCCTTATGGTATTTTTGTATCAATTTTGCCCCTAAAGTAATTGAATTGCATCATTGTTTAGGGTTTAGGGATACTTTTATATTTTATAACTACTTTAGATCGATAATTTTTTATTAGGGTTTAGGGTGTCATTCAAGGGGCAAACTAGTGATGCAATTAACTATTTCAGGGTCAAATTGATGCAAAATACCATAGGTGCGAAATTGATAAGTTGAAACTACTACAAGGGCAAAAATAGCCCTTAAGCCAAATAATAAAGAGATATTATATTTTTATACCGAAATTCAAACTCATATAAGATGAAGTAATATGAACATTTTTGATTACTAGATCAATTAATGAATCTGTTAAACTGGTTTTTAATACTACTACTTATAGAAACTTAAACATAACTTGTAAATGCTATATTTTTATTTTTCATTATAATTTTGAATAATTTTGACTCGATTAAGTGATTTGTTAATGTTAATATGATTCAGTTAAGGTTTTATTGTAAACTAAGAGTAAAATATATTATTTTTCTTATTTTAGACATCTAAACTTTATTTTCATTTAAAATGTTTAAATCAAATAACTATAACTCTAAATTTTTGGAACAAAAAATAATTTTCAAACATATAAGACTAAAATGTGTTTTTTTATAGTGACTAAAGTATTTCTTTTACTATTGAGGATTAAAATAAAATTTTAATTATAATACAAAAACTTCTAATATACTTTAACTATTATAGAACAAGTGTTAATGTCATTTAATTATTGAGATAATAAGATTATCAAATTATATTTAATTTAAGATTCTAATAATATTTTTAGTTATATTATATGAATTTTAGAAAAAAATTAATTAAATCTCTGATCTTTTTCGCACTTAATTATGTCATTGAACCAAGACCTTTAATCAATTAAACCCTTTAACCAAGAAATTAAATAAATTAAGTCAAATCATCAATTTTTCCTATTAAAGCTTGACAATTTTTTTATTTGTTGGTGCAATACGTCGTGTCACGATGTTTTCACTCAACATTCTTAATTTATTTTATTTTATTTAAAAAATTCTTCTAAACTTCTAAAAATTCTATAAGACTTATAATTTTTTTAAATATGTTAATGCAACATGATAAAAATGTAGTGTATCTTGTGCTAGTAATATCTAAAAAAGGTGTTAAGATTTATTAGTCAAAATTGGTCAAATGACTTAATTGATTCAATTTCTTGGTTTAAGGGTTTAATTGATTAAATTTCTTGGTTCAAGAGCTTAATTGACTGCAACAAAAGTTTAGGGCCTTAATTAATTTTTTTCCGTTCAAAAGTTCAAGGAGTTCTTACTAGGGCTGTAAACGAACCAAACGTTCAACGAACCGTTCATGAACCGTTCTACATGAAGTTTGTTTATGTTCATTTATTTATTAAATGAACGAATATGAACAAGATTTTATGTTTGTTTAATTAAATGAACAAATACAAACAAATGACTCGTTCGTTCATTTACGTTCATGAACGTTCCGTAATTCGTTCGTTTATATTCGTTTAAATTTATTCACATATATCTATTTATATTTATTTTTTTCATAACAAAAGTATTATATTTAAAAGAAATTTAAATTCATTCACATATGTTCGTTTAAATTTATTCACATATGTCCTTTTAAGTTCGTCGTTTATCATTCCTTAACAAACGAACACAAACAAAAAAATATGTTCGTTTAGTTCTTCATATTCGTTCATTTGTTCGGTTAAAATTAAACGAACGAACAAGAACATACCCTCGTTCGTATTCGTTCGTTTCGTTTACAGGCCTAGTTCTTACACCTTTAAGCCTATTATATAATATAATATTCTATTCTTATTCTAATACTATATAATAAATTATTAATATAATTAATATTATTTATTATTTTCATAAAAATATTATTATTGAATTAATAATAATGTGTATTATTATTTATATATTTAATATTAATATAATAGTCTAGTATTTTTAATAAAATATTAATTATTAAAATATTTAAAATATAATATTTTAATATTATAATAATATGCTATCATAATATTATTATATTTTTATTTTAATAATATACAATAAATCATTAATATAATAATAATTATTATTATATTCTTATTTTAACAATATAGAATAAATAATTAATATAAATAATTTATTTATTTTCATAAAAATAATATTATTGAATTATTAATAATGACAAATATTATTATAAGCATTTAATATCAATATAATATTTATAACATTTATTTTAATAAAAGTATTAATTACTATTCAAAAAATAACAATAAAACTATTAATTATTTCAATATTATAATTAACTAAAGTTTAATAATATAATATAATATTTAACTAATAATATTAATTATTTTAATAAAATATAATAGTCTATATTTTTATTTTTTAAAATTTGTAAAAAAATAGTATTTTTAATAATAATAATAATGATTAAATTATTATATTATTTAAATAATAATAATAGTACGTTTTTAACCCAACAAGTGGTCCTAGTGAAAAAGCGGATGATGTTCATCCTAGGAGATCCGAGTTCAATCGTTTTTGTCTATATGGTGTATGTGCATTGTCAATGGGTTAAAACATGAATGAACATATACTAACTTGTAATCACATTTAGACTATTAAAAAATAGTAAATTTTTATAATGAGTAATATTATGTATTGTATTTGATAATTATAATGAATAATTACTAGAAAATTTACCAAAAAAATGATTTACATAGCATCATCCAAATACTAGAAAATGGTTTTTGAAAATTGTTTTACAGAAAATGTAAATCATTTTATGGAAATCATTTTCTGAAATATATTTTCAATGAATCGAACAAACCCTAAAATCTTAAATTCAACTTTTCAAAACACTTTATGACAATAATTTTCAAAGACAATGTCAAATTTGCCCTTCATACTAGTTATCCAGACTTAGACATAACGTGTAAATGTTAATTTTTACTTATTTTTATTATAATTTTGATTAAGTTTGACTAGTGATTTGTTAAAGTTAATACGACTTAATTTAAGTTTTATTGTAATATAAGTGTTTAAATCATATTATTTGTTGCTTTAGGTGTCTAAATTTTATTTTAGTTCAAAAATATTTAAACCAAATAATTATAACTTCAAATTTTTGCACCAAAATATTCTTTTTCAAACTTGCAAAATTAGGATTTTCCTTTTAATAGTAGAAATATTAGCATAAACTTTTAGATACAATATAATGACTAAAATGTTTCTTTTTCACTATAGAGAGATTAAAAAGAACTTTTAGTTAAACTAATTATCGAGACAACAAAAATATTAGTTTATATTTAATTTAATATTAATTGAATTTCGTAACTAAATTTAACACCACGAATTAATGTAAATGTTTATATTCAATACACAAACGGTGGAAATAAAATGTTTCCACAAACGCATTGTTTTAGAGTTTATAATAATATTTTTGGGTTTAGATGTTAGGAATTTAGGTTTAGGGGTTTAGAATTTAGAAATTGTAGTTAGAATTTAAGGTTTAGATGTTACGAGTTTAAGTTTAGGAGTTTAAATATTTTCGATGTTTGTGTATTAAATAATTACCCTTAATATAATACTCCATAAAATTAGTTGTATAATAATAAAAAGTTGAATTAATTTTACATAAAATTTCAAACTCAATACACAAAATTTACTAATTGTACCAACAGTTGATGAACCGTGTTTTGTTTTGTTTTGGCATTACTTTCGTTTCTCTTGTTATTAATCCTAATAATACCAGCACGAAAATTGAATTAAGTTATTATTAAATAAAAAACAAACTCTGACGTGTTTCAATCTCCAGAACCAGATCTGTTATTCACCCTCCACGTGTCCCATATGGTTTGCCTTTCAACCTCTATATTTATCATCATCTGCGTGCAATTTCAAATTTCCCAAACCCAAACCCTAGCTCAATCCGAAATAGCTCTTTCACTGCAAAATCGACGACCAAAATGCTGAGACTGGTAGCGAATAGGCTTCTCGGAACAGCGTCTGGGGTAGCCCCATCGCGTCCCCTTCAGAATCTGCAGCGTCTTTACCACGAGAATGTCATCGATCACTACAACAATCCTCGTAACGTCGGCTCCTTCGATAAGAACGATCCCAACGTAGGTACAGGCTTGGTCGGGGCTCCGGCATGCGGCGATGTTATGAAGCTGCAAATCAAAATTGACGAGGAATCTGGGAAAATCGTCGATGCTTGCTTTAAAACCTTTGGTTGTGGGTCGGCTATTGCGTCTTCTTCTGTCGGTACGCCACTTTTTTCTTTCTTTTAATACTCATGGGCATTGGGATATTTGGGTGTAATTTGTTTTAATCGGCGCTGTAATATTATTCAGTTAGGTTATTTCTTTTAATATTATTATTTTATTAAGCTAAATTCCAAATTTCGTATGCTTGATTTTACTTTAATATAGAAAAAATATGAAGAAGATGCATGGTTTTACTTTAATATAGAACAAATGTGTTAATTTATTGTTGATTTTGCGAAGCAGAAAATCAATTATTAAAAGCCAACGGAACAAATATGTATTTGTTTTATTTTCTGTAATGTTGAAACTTCTAATCTATTTTATTAATGTTGTTCAATGTTTTGTACTTGCGAGTTCTTTTCAAATGACCTTTAATTTTTGTGGAGGAGATATGTGGTAACTTTGGGATTTTTCATTTTGCAGCTACTGAATGGGTGAAAGGAAAAAGCATGGATGAAGTGCTTACCATTAAAAACACGTTAGTATAATGATCCTCGTCTCGAACTTTAATTTTTGTATGAACTTTATTCTTATCTTCTCCAAGATAGATTGCCTATTCCTCTCCGGTATTTGGTTTTTGAAGCCTTGCTAAGTGAAATTTGTTGATTACTAATTAATTTGTTCGCGTATTTTGTTACTTGTTTAATTTAAACATGGTACTTGAAATATAGAATGCTGTGGATAGATAGGCTTCTTTCTCCCATTCTTTTAACTTCCTTTCTTACAGTTTTTGGTCGGTCTTTCAGTTAACCATATTGCTTTTGGTTAGGGAAGGCATTAATTACTTGCAGTTATAGTATGATTTTTTTCTTTCTATTATGCTTGTTAACTGTGTTTGTGTTTTAGTAATTCTAGGGTATTCTTTGTTCTCTATGTGTATACACAATGATATTAAGGCTAAGTGGTGGCATCAATTCTTTATTCTCTATGTGCATAAAGGTTTAAGCCTTGTGTTACTTTTTTTCTACCGAGACCATTGTCTAGTTTTTCTTCAGACTATGATTTTAACTATCAGTGGGATCAATATAATACATACAGTTATTCATGAGAAGATATATTCGATGTTATTGTGATTTTTTTCATTGCAACATATGTAGGCGTAAATTGTTATTATATGATTGTCTAAATAGGTAAGTTAAGAATATCCCAATTTAACTTTTAAGGTTATCGCATAGAGTGTGCATAAGCTAATGCATAGCTTTCATGTTTAGCCAACTGGTCTCTTCCCTTTGTTTATAGTTGGGGAAGTGGGTATCATCAATCATGTACCACCAGCTGTTGAGCCTAATGCTCAGGTGCTGGTGTGTTCCCATCTAGTTTTGAGGGAAGTGCTGGGTAGACAAGTCTTTGTTTGTCGTTTTGGCACCAACGGTTCAATTCATTCATTTATTTTTATAAGTTTTCCTTTCAATCAAATGTACTCATGCTGGACTGCAACTTTGTCAATATGTTCCGTGTAAAACTGCAGTGAGATCGCGAAACATCTTTCACTCCCACCCGTTAAGCTGCACTGCAGTATGCTTGCAGAAGATGCAATCAAAGCAGCTGTTAAAGATGCGGAAGCTAAACGTGCCAAAATGAATGGTAGTTCGAAGGCTGCTGATGTGAAGTTAGATAAGTAGAGGCAAAACAGACCCGGGGGGAAAATGTACACTACTGGTCCAAAAGGGATGATTTGTCAATGGTAAAACAATATAACTACCGAATAAAGCATTGGCTCAATCCGGATACGATCATTATATAGCAGTATTAGGTCACTGTTGAAGTTCTTGTACGTTTTGATGTTATGCAATTTGCCATAATTTCTGTGTGTTGGAGTTGGGTGTTATTATGTAGTGCATGGAACATGGTTTTGCATCTTATTGTTGGATCCAGGCTAATGTGATCAGGTTGCATACTGATGATGTGGGCAATGGAAAAATTTGTTTACAAGGAATGATATTGAATCAAATAAAATTAAATACACTTGTACGTTTGATGCAAAACTATCCAACTTGTGGGAGTGTTGTTGGAGCGCCTGATGGCTGTTATTTGTTTGGAAGAATATGTGGTTGATTGCATAGGCATAAAAAGTTATGTTGGGCCTAAATTGAAGGTAGATATCAACTGTTGTGAGATTTGAATTTGTTCATGACATTTTTGCATATTGTTTTTCAAGGTGGAGTTTGATATCATCTTCTGTGCATTCTCCTTGTTTTTGTTTATCAGACCATGTTAAGCATTGTCAAGTGACTATTTTAGTAATAAAATTATTTTTTTATGATAATATGTATATACAGGGTTATGGCTCACTTACATTGTGTAAAACTTAATTTTTTTAATACTTTTTTGGACCGTTTGAGTGATGATAATAAACGGTTAAAATCATTTTTCTTATTTTTTGTCAATTTGAACCGTTTGGGTGATGATAATAAACGGTTAAGATTATTTTTCTTATTTTTTTGTCAAAGTGATATTCTTCACATTTTGTAATGTTAATCTCATTCATCCATTTACCTTCATCTAACGGTCTAAAAGTGTAAAACTTTCAAGTTTTACACTAATTCATAGTTATTGTATGGGTGGAATAGATGGATGAGATGAAAAGTTGAAAATAAGGAGATTTTTAAGGAGAAAAAAAAATAGGAGTGTTCAATCTCATCCATCTCACTCTACTCATCCAATGACCATAGATTAGTATAAAACTAAATGAGTTTTACTGTAAGTGGATCTAACAATAAATGGCTAAAATCATTTCTTTTTCCTGCGATAATCTTCACATTTTTACTGTTAATCTCATTCGTCCATTTACCCTCATCTAATGTCTAAAAAAGTATAAAACTTTCAAATTTTATATAGTGTAAGAGAATCCTATCAATTATAAAACTATCACTGTTTTTGTCCTTAAAAGCATCGACATGTTGTGAGCCAAAGAAAAAAATATCCCAATAGGGAATAAAAATTAAATTAAACAGAGTTATGCTAATTGGTCGAGTGACCAAAAATACTTATGTTGTCTTATTTTATATATGTATGAATCTTAATATTTGACTTGAAAATTTAAAGTTCTATTAAATAAAAAATCAAATTAAACAATTTTCCCATGCGCTCTATTTACATGAGAATCTCAAAGGGGAATAACATCACTTTCGACTCACTCGTTCAGTTTGATAAGCTTAATTAAAAGTAAATTAAATACCTGATTTGGATATTAAATCATTATTATATAATAATTTAATAATATATATTTATTTGACTTAATTATATAATCTAATAAAGAAATTAATTGTTCAACCGATTGAGTTTAGTTCGGTTGACATTGTCACCAGTAATAGACAAGAAGACATGGGATCAAATACACTTAGATGTTCAATATCTCTAATTATGAGTGAAAGATCTGAGTAGTATATTAATTTTATTAAATTAATTGTTCAATTTTTTTTTTATTTTATAGAACCCAACAAGTGCAATTGAAAAAAATAAATAAAATTTATTTTAAAAGATTCGAGTTCAAATAACTTCGTCTGCAAAATTTTTAGGTTATTCACTTTATAATATTTATGTTTAGAATTTTCTTCCTGGGATGCCAACATCTCCTGCTTTTCTTGTTGGAATAAATTTCCAATATTGGAGCCATTGTTCTCTCAGCATTGTATATTTTTTTCGATGCCAAAATGATTTATGTTTTCTTTGTTTAATTATTTCCATATTTTGCTTGGTTGTTAAAGAGACTTTGTGCCAACTTTTATCTTTCTTTTAGGCTTAAAGAGTAATTATGTCTATATAGTAATATCAAATTAATAATGTTATTTTGTTTTTCATTTTATCAATTTAGCCTTCGTATTCTCGAATTGCATCAATCTCATCTTTGGACTATCGTTGTCTAATAGAATTATTATCACCAGTCGTCATTTGTCATGTCAGACACTTCGTCGTTAAATAATTATCAGTGTTTGAGCTGGCATATCTATATGTTATTTTCTTTAATAAATTAATGTCTTCCAATAAAATGATGACTTGTCAATTTTTGATGGCGTGACAATACGTTTGACGTAGATTATTTTTTAAATTCTTTTAGTTTTAAAATAAATAAATAATTCTAAAATTACTCATTCGTACTATCACATCTTCAAAGTCAAAACTTGTTGAAGTTTGAATTTAAGTATTTTGATATATTTATAAAAATATTTTTGGACTTAATCAAACATTTTAAAAATAATTCAAAATATAAAAAACTTGAAAAAAATGTTCAAAAATATTTTTTCAAGTGTTTTGGCTTATTTCTCAACTTAAAACATTTTTAAAAAAACAAAACTATTTAATTCTTAAAATTTTGGAGCAAAGTTTTCAAAATTTATAGGGAGTTTGGAAACTTATAGAAGTCTTGAAATTTCTACAAACGTATGAAGTTTTTGTACTTATACAGAAGTTCTCATACTTTTGATCCTAGACAGTTTTTAAGTTTCGAAATTTCCGTACAAGTTTTGAAAGTTTAAGTTCTAACGATCAAATTTTTATATCCGACTCAAAATTTCAATATTTTTTTAGTAGTTTCGAAACTTATGTACAGAATAGCATTAAATGCACGAGAATTCATCACCAAACGACTAAATTTTATCATCAACGGTTATAAACGGCTACAAACTCATTTTACACTATTAAAACACCTCAAGCACACTTGAAGAAGGTTACTACACCTATCCAAACTTAAAGAGCAAGAGAAAAAGTTTAATTCTTCTTTCTTTTATTTCTCTTGTACATATTGTATATAGTTTTATTGCATATCTTTTTTATTTCATTCTTTATGAGCTTAAATTTTGTAAACACACACTTAGAGATGTATTTATTGTTTATAAAATTTTAATCTTGTAAAGATCGATATTCTAATTTAGCTTTAGAAAACTAGTGTGATTTTATCTTAGCAATTGTAAAAGATTGGGGATGTTTCTATATAAGCCTTGAAAAATTAGTGTTGTAAAGGTTAAACATTTCCTTGAAAGGTTCACTTTAAGTTAGTGAATTGGTTAATCCTTAGTGGTGGTAAGCTAAAGTAGTGAACGTAGACAAGTCACTATAAATCGATTGTGCCATAAAGTTTTAATTTTTTGATAAAGCTTCCATAAAATCTCTTAAAACCAATTCACCGCCTCTCGGTAGTTTTCAGTTGATCGATCGAGCTAACAATTGATATTAGAGTTTCGTTTCCATCGAAAGTCTCACAACCAGAAGTAAATATCATCAAGCTTGAAGTCCATTGTTTTAAGAAAAATGACTATCGGGTCAATATCGACCAATTTTGATGAAAGCCACTCCATCATTTGCCTTCCGCACTTTAAAAGTGATTTTTACCGCCAATGAAAAATATGATGAAATATTTCAATCAAACATTCGATTTTGATATCTGAGAAATAATTGAAGATGGTCTCTAGAAAATTTCTAAGAATAAAAAGAGGAATGCAAATGATTCAAAGAAGACTCAATAAAATGTCAAGGCTATATACACTTTTCTTTGTAGTTTAAATCAAGAAGTTTTCAAAAGAGCCTCCTCATATAGAAAAGCTAAAGAAGTATGAGAGAAATTTGAAAAATTTTATGGTGACAAGAAATAAGAGAATCAATTGCCTTGTAAAAGACAATGTTTAACTTGTGGCAGGGAAATTGATGAACCATCAAGTGTAAATCTCCTTTCAAAACCAAAGGTGACTGTTTAATGGCTCTTGAAAATTTTGATGTTTTCTAATATTAGTGAATTAGTATTGGAATTTGAGGTCATAAATTTTAAATATAAAAAAAGGTGATTTCTAGTTTTAAAAATAAGAATAATATTCTTTTGAAAACAAAATTAGATTTATGGCCATAGATTTATTTGCAATCTAGATATTCAACTGGACAACAGGTGGCTATTTTTCAGGATTATTATACACATTCAACGAAGGGTTTTCGAGAGGGTTTTCTTCCATTAGAGTTTTTGAACAGTATTACAACAATACTTATGTTTTAATAATTAATAATTTATTTGATCAAAAAAATAATTAATAATTTATAAGTATACAGGTATTCAATTCCCAAAACATAATTTTTAAAGTCAAATCACATAAAATATGACAAGTATTCAGGTATAACAAAAAAAAATTAAAACATGTAATGAAAAAAAATATGCTAAGCATTAAAATCCACATTTTTCCTATTTAATTAAGGAACATAAATGACTTCAAATTAAAATTTTCTTTCTATAAGGGGATATATATGAAATTTTGTCATATTTCTTGGACCAATATTCATTTTTCCCTGCATGTTAGCTTATTTACCTCGTCTAGGTCAGTTTTGGTTGTTCAATGTTCTATTCATGATTCTTTTTTTCCTCAGAAATTTTAACCAAATTTTTTTTTTTTCATTTTTTTAATATTTTAAAATTCAAACAATTTCAATATGGAAAACCAAGAGTAGAAAACAAATGCAGTATCACATACCGTTTTAACGTAATTGTTTTAAAAGAAATCAAAATTTCTATTATAAATGTTTTAATAAATAAATTGGATTAAAAATATATATTTTTTTAAAAATGCTCGGAATCAATCTCAAGGCCTACAAAGTAATGTCTTTAAAAATTAATAGCATGACACTTACATTGTGCCGGATTGAATTTGATTTTTTAATTTAATGATACACTGAAAAGGAAAATTATCAAAATATAAAATAAATCGTAAAACTTATAATAATTATTCAATCTTTGGTACTAATAAATAATTACCACTAAAAGTAATTAAATTTTAAAAAGTATTTTAAATTTCACTCAAATTATTTTTAAACAATTTTTATGAATTTATTTATTTTTACCGAGAATAACTTGACACTCTATTCAAAGGTAACTCCTCCAAACTAACAACCAGTTAATCTAGTAGGATGAGACACTAAATCTCTTAAACAAGGCCATGAGTTTGAACCTTAATGTTCTAAATGGAGCAATTGAGTTGGACGTTCGCCCTCATAACGAGTCTCTGCAGTACCCAATCTAAATTACTCGGCCAATAGATTGGATACCAGTGGTTATACCTAAAAAAAATTAACCCTTCCATGTATAAAACATCTTCTCCGATATGCACTCGGCCTCTTGACTAAAGGGGAAAAGGAGGCAGAAAATATAAGAGGAAATCACAACACTCGGCCTCAAATACATGGTTCATGACTCAAGTTTAGGACATGGTACAGTTTGTTTAATATACACTCAACTGTTTCATCATATTAAAGACCTAAAAAAATGCCATGTTAACCATACAAGTACAAGATCAGAACATACATCCTGCGTCTCAGTCCTCGTTAACAATTACGTGCCACAGCCACTCAACCTCAGCCCCGCCCGTCTAGTCTAGTCTTTTGCAATGAAGAATGAGATGCGGCGTAATGCCGTAAACACAAACCAAAGATACAGTAAAATCACAACACAAAATAATCCCTACCCTAAAGCGCATGTAACATAAAAGATTCACATTCCTTATAACAGTATAATCTTGTAATAAATTTACAAGACAATGATCAATTTTGTACTTACTGATCATTTCCAACACCAAGTAGCCACTTTGCAAGATGTGTCAAATATGGTTCTGCTTGAGAACTGCTGCTCAAAATTGGTCTCAGACTCTGAAGCTCAGCATTAAATTCCCTCTCAAATTTACTGCAATTTATTATATTAAATTAAAATTAGCGTGATGCGAGAAAGAGAGAGGTAACCATATAGCCATTCTCCACACTTACAGAATGGAATCAGTAACTGCTGAGTTTCTAGTCATGACTTTTTGCGCCTTTGATGGATTCTTTGTTTTCCACTGCTTGGACTTTTCTGACCCGACAGAACCATCAGACTGCTCATCTAACTTGGGAATATCGATAGACGATGAAATTAACCATTGTGTTGCTGCCGCATATTGTAGGCATAATGATTTCAACTTCTCCACTTTCTGTGACAGTAAAAAAATACTAATTAAGAGAGAACAAACACCACGAATTTCCCACATTCAAATCTTGTATATTTATGGGATATTTCAACTTCATTTCCAACTTCATTTTTTCACTTCGAAAATTGAAATATGCTTCATTCACCATTTTTTTTCCGACTCTAATATAACTCTAAAACACCATTTGTTTAACTAATAGCAACAGACTAGCCTGCCCAATTTATTGAAAGCTGTCCCGAAAAATATTGATAAATGAGAAGCAACAAACCTTTATCAATTCAGGCAAAAGAAGTAAGCATTCTTTCAGACACTTATTGAGGAAAAAATCATGATGCTGGATAACCTGTTACAAACAGAAGGATGTTCAAACTTCAAACATAACTTGTGAATTGTGATGCGCTAAGATATGCAACATATACAAGTCTAATTAGTATCATACCTCATCAATGCTTTTTGCAGTTTGGAGTCTACCATGCATCACATGCCAATTGGGTTCAAGAACCTGAAAAGAAGGATTTCAAGAACGTCACCAAAAGGTACCAAACCAAATGACTGAACATCCTAATTAATCTAAGCTCATATTTTCTTCCTCGTCCTTCTTTGTGCCTTTCTTTGACAAAGCTAAGAATCAAATCCCAAAGTCCACCTTGCTAGTGGCTTTGACTACCACAAATAAAGATAAAGAGCATGTATCATAAAAGACTCGTTTGATTTCATGTGTTTTTCCTTCTAGGCCTTACAAAAGTATTCAGAGCTGCTATGGTGCTAAGGATACAAAGAAACCTGCCTCAAATGTTAGATAATGCAGAAGACTGTTAATAAATCTCAGCATGCTACGACAGAGGAGAGATGATCTAGAGACGGCAGTTCCGCGATAATTGAGAGCACGAGTTCCCTACAAAATTTGTTGTAGTTATTGGATAACATATAGAAAACACATAAAAAGTCACCAGACTTCATCGATAAGTTCAAGTCCATACTTGATGCATTTGCCAAGCCCCAC
This sequence comes from Hibiscus trionum, assembly GCA_030270665.1. NCBI lineage: Eukaryota > Viridiplantae > Streptophyta > Magnoliopsida > Malvales > Malvaceae > Hibiscus > Hibiscus trionum. The sequence goes on from BSYR01000016.1 coordinate 9,334,296, forward strand.
AAAGCTGGCGTTCCACATGCTTACAATGAAAAAGGAAGCGAAAAATCAACTGATATTTTGTTAAAGCTTTTCTCGATATAACAATCGACAGTGGCCACTGAATCTGAAAACATACAAAATATCATGAGCAGAAGGATGAAAATACATGGTAGCGCCATGAAATGATGTAAAAGTGATATAGCCAATGGATTACAATATAAGAAGCTTCCACTTACCAAGAAAGTATAAAAAAACTTCTGGGGCAGAGCAAATTTGGTCAAAAACAAAGAAACAACTGATCTAGTTTGGTTTGGTTTAGGGTAAACAGTTTCATTTTGGTTTGAAAAAAAACGAATTAATAATTTGGTTTCTGTTTGTTATTCAATTTTTTTGAAAGGACCGAATAAGAAAACTGAGAATAATGTTTATAATGCATGCACACACACACACAACAGATGTTTATTTCACTTAGAAGGTAGAATTGCATGAAAGTTCTGCTTTTGGGTTTCCTTTTAAAAAGTTGTTTAGCAAACTTTAGTTGAACCCTAAATATTATGTACTACTAATTAATTTGTTTTCTAAAACGTTTCACATGGACTAGTTTCTATTTATGATGCTACAAATTCAGTTCTTAGTGGCACATTTAGGCTTCGAGTGTTGCATGAGTCTAGTATGGTGGGAAATGAGGTGAGAATGAATTCCCAGTACACCGAAGCCATTCACTGAACAGGAACATAGACCTTTGTTTTGTATTTTAATTTAACTGTTTATATTTGACTTGAATTGAGGACTCTCTTAAATTTTAATTATTTGAATGAAAAACTTGTTCATTTATTTTTTTGGAAAATTTAGTAAAAACAAAATAAGAAACCAAAGCAAACTAAATTACTTCAACTAGGTTTTCATATTAATAGAACATGGCTACACTCCCTGCAAGTAGGTCCCTTTAATTAACTTGTTACATTCGAAGACTCATTCAAGAACAAAAATTGTACACTAAGTACAACAAGAGAAGCCTACCTTATAGCTCAAGGAAAAAGTCTCAAGACCAGTAATGCTTATTGGCTCCTCGAGATCATTACTATGAGAAACATTCTTGATATCAAGATCCTTCAGTCTGCTCAATCCTTTGAGAACCGAAGATCTCTCCTGAGAGTTAAAACATTAATAGTATATATATATATATATATACACACACAGTCCAAGTTTCCATAAAAAAGAAATTAAGAACAGAGGAATCACTGACCACACAGCATGTTAAGTCCTCATGACAAGGATCTGCAGCAGCAGCTGTGGTACGCAAAGCTAGATCCAGAAGAGACTACATATTCAAGAAAATTGGTTAAAGAGAAATAGATTCACACGTCAGGTGGCATGTCTTTTTAATAAAATTTATCCGCAGTTTCCTTTTTAAATTTGATTGAGTTGATGTAATGTAGAAGCCTTGTCACATGCACCTCATATGGTGTGTAATCAAAGAAAAAATGGGGAAAAGAAGAAAAAACCTGCAGTTTCTCCACAGATATCTCATCATGCTTTTTCAAGAGCTCCTCTCGAGCTATATCCATAAAATGAACCAAGAAATCACCCTGCAATTTGATAGCACCTGAATTAGAATGACTACACATTATGAAAACATATATCTATCATACAACTATATACAATCTCTCTAAATGTTGGATGTGAATAGGAATAGAAAATTTTATCTAGATCCTGAAATTTCAAAATGTAGTGCTGTGTTTGCATGATCATTCCATGAAAGAACTCAAATTTGAAATGATTTTAATCTATAAAGCCAATTACATTATTTATCTAAAATATAGAAAGGATTTTGAAAAGGAAAAACCTTTGATACACAGGCCGTGTAAACTTTAGTTTACATGTGCCTTTTAGTTTTAGGGGTTAAGGTTTTAGTTTAGGGTTTAAAATTTAGGGGTTTAGGTTGTAGGGTTTAGAATTTAAGGTTAGTGTTTAGAATTAAGGGTATATGGTTTAAGGTTTAGGGTTAGAAATTTAGGATTTGAGTTTTATAGTGTAAATATGCAGGCTTGTGTAAAATTAGTTTTACACAGCATGTGTATCAAAATTTTACCCTCTTCAAAATACTGTGGCACTTTAAGCATGTATGGTAGCCAAAACAGGAACCATTTGAAACTGCCTTTATTTTCCTTTTATCTCTCCCTACTCCAACTCCTGCCCTCTCTCAAAACTATTTTTATCCCTCACTCTAACAATCCCTCCCTAAGATGCGAAGTCAGTACTTGTTCAGTAAACCAACTATATCTCCGATCACCAACTCCTGCCTTACTTCAATAAGGCGCACGTCGTGCGCCTGCGCCTAGGGGTGTTCATGGTTAACCGTTATAGTATTTTGGTTAACCATAATAAGATGAACATGTTATCTTTAGACATTATCATCTAATTGCACTAAGAACAAAACCTACAGGTTAACCGTTGTAGTATAATGGTTAATCATGAACACCCCTACCTGCGCCTTGCGCCTAGGCTATAGGACCCCTATCGCCTTAGTGCGCCTTGCGCAATTTTTTACATTGTCTTGCACTAGAACAATTAAGGCATTGGCGTTTTGAGTTTTACAAAGCTCCACCAAGTACTAATGATGTCAAATAGTTGGAACAAGTCAGAAATGGTCACAATATGGTTCAAATATCGGCTAACAATCAGATAAACAAAATCACAGCTTGACCTAATGTGAACATTGAATGCCAAGCATGCCATGCATAAGGTTGTCAATGACATGCACATTCATCAAAAGTTGTAAAGTGATCTGCAAAAAGAAAAATGGTCCTAATCTCCTATGTTGCTTGGACTCTTAATTTTCCCTGAAGTACTCGTGTCTAACACTCATTTCTGACACATGGATATGGGGATATGCCCTTCAAGGATCCTCCAAATACATGGAAAAGCTTAGAAAAGTCTAGCCATACCAGTATTCAACACTCACAACCAAATCCGAATAACATTGCTTATCTCAACCAGCTCACCCGGAAAAAAAAATTACAAATTGTGTACTTTTTGTTAGAATAATTGGAAAAACATTCAAAACAATAATATGCATACATAAAGATTGGTTTTCATCCTAAAGTACAAAAATATTAAACATATTTACCTGGTCAAGAAGAAGATAGTGCTTTATAGACCGCAACTTTCCTATTAGATCGTACTACAACAATAGAAAGGAAGCCATTAGACAAACTAGTAAATTCACTTAATGGATGATAAAAACACTTGAAGAATAGGATTAGCTTGTAAGTTGTAAGTTACTGAGTAATAAATTAATAATAATTCATGCTCACCTTTTCTTTGATAAGACTTAAGAGCTCACCGCTGGCAAATTCATAAGCAGCTTTTACACACTCAAGGTATTGATGGTTGGATCCAAAAGTCATTAATTTAGAATTTTCAGACACAGGGACCTACAATAACATCTAGTAAGTGCTATGTCACAAAGCAAAAAAGAGGACAAAGGAGGTCTCATATAAAGAATCAAACCTGAACATTGTACCCACATTCTCTCATGACATTTAGATATTTTCCAGTAGTCAATATTGTACTAGCAATATTTGCAAGGAAGCTAGGAATGTCCTTCTTGAGACTATATCGCTGCCTCCAATACTTAGCATCATAATCTTGAGTAAGGCTCTCCTATAAAACCTAAAATTTATAAGCATAATAACCTCAAATTTGAAGCACAAATTAATGTGGATAGAAACAATATACCTTTTGAAGAGACTTGTTCTCAGCAATAAAAAATTCACCATATGGATCATCAATTACTCCTTCATAGATCCACCTATTTGTTGGAATTTCCCACAGAATATTAATTTAAAATTAAGGCTTCATAAAACCCTATAACACTTCAGTAAGTAAGAAACTGAGCAAATTAATAGTATTTTTCATGTTGAACACATATATCAAACTATAAAGTAGGCATGGGAATGGAGTGAAAATGGAGTAGCCAATATTGTCTGATTTAATTATTTTGGATTTGAGTCCCTCATAATTGGATAACATTTCAGATAGAACATTTACTACCCATGTTGGATTCAGGCAGTCACCTTTTGATATTCGATACCCAAATCCAATTTGGTTTTGGTTCAGAGAAAGTTATTATCCAAATTCATTTTTAGTTTATTGTTGTTTTTAATACATTTATGGTTGCTTTTAGTTTCAAGAATGGATTTTTACATACGCTTTTTGTTTGTTGATTTAAAAGTTGTTTGTTGTTAATAATGTGTAAACTTGAATTTTAATTTAATTATTGTTTGATTTTATATCTTTATTTTGGGGAAAAAAGAACTTGATTTAAATAATTTTTCTTCTTTGGTTTCATATATTTGTTATGGAAAAATAAACTGGTGTAAAAAATTGAGTATTTCAACAGATGGTTCTATCTTATTCAGATTAGAATTCGGATAATAATATTCAAGTTAAATTAGATAATAAGCAATTCAAATATCATGAAAATTGAATTCAGATATGGATATTTCCCACGCCATTCCTACTCAGTCATAATTTCAAGACTTAGCAAATAGAAAAGAACAAGAAAAATATATATCACAAGATGAGTTTCCTAAATACCTAGTCTAGGAACTATGAGCTACTTCTTCACTCAAAACAATTACAAAATGCCCCTATATTTAAGCAAACAAATGTGTAAGAAAATCACTGTAGGTCTCCATAAGTAAAACTGCATTCAGTTTCTAGGCATTCTAATCTAAAAGGGCCAGATGCAAGTTGTAGATAGATGCCTCAGGATCAACCTAAGAATAGATACTAAAGGAATAAGGATTGAATGTCAATCGCCTCAATCCAAATATGCAACTTCTCCTGAAGAATAGGGCCTCGTTTCAAAAACAAGACACTAGTCAATAAATTTACTTTTTTAGAATGCTCATAATTTACTGTAGAAATTCAATTCTCAATGTTATCAATAATTTGAATTGCTACAGTAAAATGGAACATAGTCTTCTAGCAACCATAATATAATTGTGAGAATTGCAACATGCAATCTGCTCAGTCAGCCAATACTTATCATCTCTTGTTACTAGGAGATTTTTCAATTAATAGCCATAGGATGTTTTGACATGATATCAAATGGAACGTAACATGGATGGTAATAAAGAAAGCTAACTACTATCACATTCAAGCGCACAGGATCAGACTAAAAAAAGCAACTTCATCATTTCATACAAGGACAAGATGTGGGTTCGGAAAATGCTTTTAGTCTGCTTAGAACTCATTCTTTTTCAGAAAACCAAGCCTTCAACCAACACAACCCCTAGCATAAACCCCGAAACCAACAAGATACACATATTTTAAACAAATCTGTTCAATTATTTCATTCAAACATGCCAAGACAGTCAAACCTGATATTCAACTTGCCAACTATGAAAATATATAGATAGTAGTGAAATAACTGACAAGCATTCCATATTATTTGATGATTCGTTGAAAAAAAAATCTCAGAAACGCATTTTTCCACTTGCCAACTATGATATATTTTGTTGCAAAATAGTGTGCAGAATCAGATACACAAGCATGTAGGACATTCTTAAAATCATAGCAGGGTACAGGTGGTACCTTTCCAATATGCTCAGGTATGCATTGCTAGCAGAATGGGTCATTTTCTCCAGCAATGACCTCACTACACTATCACCGGCCATAGCCTTAGCCTGAAATCAAATAAGCAAATTGGACAAAGGAAACAAATATCATCTTCTAAGTTGTAGTGCAATAATAAATGACTAAAATAAATATATTTTCCTCCGTAAATCAACTGAAGAAAACATCTCACCTGGCTCTGCAACAAATTAAGCACTGTAGAACCCGCATAATTATTAGCTGAAATCTTCCTTATCACAGTGGACAATGCTTGCATGGAGCCCATCATGGGCTGCGGACACAAGGAAGAAAACATCCTTAGTGGTACACTCTAGAAAGACGAAAGGGTTAAGAATAGAGCTAAACCTGACAATAAAACCACAATCCTTGAATAGAAAGTCTTCTAAGTCGAAATTGGTGTTCAAGTTGTGCAACCATGGCCTGATAATCCTGAACAAGAAAGTTGACAGATGTGAGGAAATGAGTATGCAGATTGTCAAAAGACAAATCATTCATGAAACTACTTAAAAGCAAAATCATACAAAATATGAAGTATGATAAACAAACCACTAACATCCTACCTAAAAACTCTACTGACCAGGGAACTATAGGTTTCAATTGACAGTGAGACATAAAAAATGGCAAAGGGAGTTGGAATTTTCTTTACAACCCTATTTAAAACCCCAAAACCCTATTTTCTCAATGACCTTCAAAACCTGAAAGATTATGCATTTTCCAACTATAAATCCCATCATGTATCATCGTATCAAGAGGAAGAGCCTATCATTTATCAATTGCGGACATCTATGTCAAATAAACTAGCAACCCTGCATCATGATTACAATCACAACTCAACTGGTATATATTGATCTGCTTGGCCTTGACAAAAGAAAAAAAATATATCGAAAAAGAAAACCAACATGTGCAAATTAGACAATAATAGCCATTGCAATTAATAATAATGTTTACAAGGATGGTAAAAAAACAGAAGGTCGGACCACTTTTTGAATAGAAAGAAATATTACAGAATAACAATGCAATATTAATCAAAAACATTGTAGCCTAAATAACCTACCAAAAGGAATGCCCTCAATGCAGCAGCAAAGGCATGATTGACAAGGCCATTCTTGAACTGAGATCTGGACTCTACAAACTCATCAATCAAGAGAAAGCTCTCACACAAAGGAAATATTCGTTTTGCTAATTCCTGCAATGGTATCTCAAACAATTAAAACTATTGTGAAAAGGCAAGTGAGAAAATCACACACGAAACATTTGCAACACCATCCCATCAATTGTTAACATAGATAAAAAAAATATATCAAAAGTGGCCTCTATCATACTCCTAGACAAAAATACTCCATGGAACTAATTATCAAGGGAATTATTTTTAATTCTAGGAATATAGTTTTTATCTTCAGTAATCTGGACTTTAAACCAAGTGTGCTTCAAGAGTCCCTAAAGAAACTCATGCTCAAGCAGTCTGTCACTAGAGGTTCTTTACTTTATGAAACTGAATCCAAAGCTAAAATGCAAGTCCCTGCCATGCTTAATGAAGAATGACGAAAAGATACTTATAGCAGCAAGGCAGTGCATCGAGGTTTTTCAATCACCATAACAGCAAATTTCCATAGTAAAAGCAATTCAGCAACAAAGGATAGCTGAATACTTGGTTGTGCCAACAGAAGAAAATTTCTAACCTGAAGTGCCAAATCCATAGATGCATCAACCTGGAAACTAACAGCATCACCCTTTCCATGCACTCTTTTGATTGAAATGTATCGTCCTTCAATTCCAACCAACGCAAACAGGAGATCATCAATGACAATAAGTTCCTATAAACAAAATGAAACAATTAATACCTACACTATTTGTGAGATCTTCACAAGTTACAACAAATTAATAGGAACAGAACAAAACTATAGGTCACCGGTTACAACTTACAAGTACAAACCACACGAAGTAGAATACAAAGTAATGCACATAACGAAGAAAATACCTCCGCATGCAGATCTGTGTCTTCTCTTAAAACAAATTTATGAATAAACCAAAAGGAAAATCAGCTAACATGCTGCATTTTTTCTACAAAATGTGCAGCCCCAAAATCTCATGGAGCTCATAATTTTCAACCATCCCCATGTAAACTAGAAATAAAAAACAGTTTAGGCTTACACAAAAGTGGCAAAACAAGAGAGAGGCACTGATTTAAATACTACAGTTCAACTCGTTAGCAGCAAGTACCACAAATAGACATATAAGATGAATCAACAGAAAATTGGATAATTCTGTTGTTGGCCAAAAACTACCAGGTTGTCTGAATTTTCAGAAATGAAACCACAACTCTGAGTGTTCCAACAGAAGCAAACCATACCAACATTAACAGCATGGGTACCCTCACTCTATCAGTAGAGCGCAGCTCATCACAAAAATTTAAACACACACACATTGTACACCTTTCATTGCAAACTCAGTACTTCTAATAAGATAATCATGATAATTCTACATCAGAAAAAAATTATATTTTGCAATTATAATTGCAAGTTCAATTTTAATTATTAATCGATAAATAAATGTGGCAATTAAACGAAGGATCCAATATTTTTCACATCAGTTTTTGTTTTCTTTTAAAACAAAAAAGGAAATTGAGCGGGAACTAGCATGATTTAAGTTTAAGTGAAGAATACCTGAACCGCAGCATCATAACAACCGATTGGATTTTCCAACCCAGAGCTGAATAAGGGACAAAAACAAAAAGATCAAGCTTAAAACATAGAACTAAAATTAGAAAAGCCATAAAAACGAAAATAAAGATTAAATACCTGAACGAATCGGATGGAAAACCCTTGGCATCAGCTGCCAAACGAGATGTCCCCTTTATTTCCTGGAAGAACCATTAATCTACAATATTAACAACTAAGAAGAAGCTACATTAACTTGAAATAGACGAGAAGAGAGCAAAAGGAATTGTTAGGTTTTGGAAAAGCGTTCCTTTTGTTCTAATCATTTTTTGAAAAATGAATGTAGACAGCCATGAAGATTGCAGATTTTGAAAAAAGCGCGAAGTTTTGGAAGTGCGAGTTCCTTCTTTCCGATTGATTCTCGAGAAAGTGAGGGAAAACAGAAGAACCTGGTGAAATCGGCCGGTGAGAAAAGGTCTGTCGAGATTCCAGCGAGGGGTTGAAGGGCAACTTGATTCCATTTTTGTTTTGTTTTTTTTTTTAATAATTTGAATCAAAAATAAATCTTCTTCTACAAAACATGCCTTTTCCTTTTTCCTGAGATATATTTAACAGTGCGGTTCCTCTCTCAATTTTTCACTGCGTAAAGAGTAGTAAAAGGGGTAGTAAATAATAATAAGGGAAAACTACACTGGTGGTCCCCAAACTATTACCATCTTCCTATTTTGGTCCCAAAACTATTTTTTCTGGCAGAACCATCCCTTATGTTACATAGTTCTCCTGTTTTGGTCATCTGTCGTTAAAAACTAACGGAATTGCTGACGTGTCACCACCACATTAGTCTAAATAAAAAATTTAAATAATATATATATAGGAGAGAGAAAATAATAAAAAATATTTAAAAAATAAGAAAAAATCCACGTCAGCAATTCTGTTAGTTTTTAACGACAGGGACCAAAACAGGAGAACTATGTAATAAAATGGACGATTTTTCCAGAAAAAATAGTTTTGGGACCAAAATAGAAAGACGGTAATAGTTTGGGGACCACCGGTGTAATTTTCCCTAATAATAAATAGAAGCAACATTTAGTCTAGAGTTTCACATTTTTTTAAATTAGTCCTTAATGTTTTTAATACCTTTAGTCCAGAGTTTCACATTTTTTAAATTAATCCTATTAACTTAACATTCAATTTCATTTACATCATAAATCTTTAATTTAATTTAATTTAATCATTCAATTTTTATTATATATAAATTAAATCACTTATATTAACCTCATTAAATAATTCTAATGAAAATACTAACCTTTTATTTAATATATTTTTTTACATATCATCGATAAATAATGTTTACTTGATGATTTAAAATTTTTATAAGATTTATAAGAAATTTAGTTATTTCCTTTGAATTTAAATTTATTTAAATGAAATATTATAAAAAAATATTTCAAAAAATTATTAAATTTATCAATTAAACATTATTTGATGGTGATATGTGAAAAATATGTTAAGTAAAAGTGTTAATTTCAGTTTTTTGTTACAATTATTTAACAATGTTAGTATAAGTGACATAATTTATTAATAATAAAACTTGAATGATGTAATTTGATTAAATAAAACATTCGTGGTGTAAATGAAGGTAAATATTAAGTTCAATGATGTAAAAGGTAAATTACTATTTTAGCCTTTAGATAACTTGACGGTTTTTCCTATTTGCTTTTAAACTTAAATCCATTAATTTTCGTTTATATTTTTTAGATTTTATATAATTTTTATTTTCAATTTGATTTTATTTTTTATATTTTCCTATAGATTTGTTGTTTGACGTGTAACATGCTATATAGGTGTACACTGTACAGTGTCCTGCTGTATATAATTTAGCATGCAGTAGTTTTTAATGTTTTTTTAATAAATTTCAAACTTATGAAAATTTAAAATGCATAATTATCATTAAACTATGTTGAACTGAGTTTTTTTATCACTAACATTTTAGAACATGATTACTAAATTTATCGAATTGTTTAGGCTTATAAACGAACTGATCGAGCACGAACGAGGGTATGTTCATGTTTGTTCATTTAATTTTAATCGAACAAACAACTAAACGAACATAATTTATTGTTCATGTTCATTCGTTAAGGAACGTAACTTGTTCGTTCATGTTCGTTCGTTAAAATGATAAACAAACGTAACGAACATTAAGCATTGTTTAATTTTTTTATTGAGAAGTTTGAAGTCTCGTATATTGATTGTTGTTTAATTTTTTATTTTTTATTTTTAATACATATTTTAAAAAATTAAATATAATAATTTTGTTATGAAAAATAATAAATATAAATAAATATATACGAACAAATTTAAGCGAATATAAAATAAATAAATTACCAAACGTTGAGAAGCATGTTATAAAATATTGTTTAGGGACGACTGAATATTATTTTATAAAACTTTACAGGCAAAAGAAGAAGAAAGTGGCGGAAAGCAAAGTTTCTAGAAAATAGTGTTTTTTTTTTAAATGATGTTTAGATTTTTCTTTCTTTTTGGATACATAATGATGTTTAAATTCTATATTTGCCCCCTTCGATGATGATGGTGGATTAAATTATAATGGAAAAAATCATTTGGTTCTAAAAAAGTAAGTTTATTTTTATTTTTATTTTTTTAGAAAATAGAAAACGGTGAAGAAAACGTGCTTGATGTAAAATTAAAAAATAAAATTTAGAAAATAAAAATAAAAAAGTGAAAATTTAAAAATATAAAAAAGATGTTTTATTGAAAATGTTTTAAAAAAGTAGAAAATATGAAAACATAAGTTTTTAATTTTAACTTTATTTTAACTCGGATTTGAATTTTTTAATGTCATTTTTTAAAATTTTGGTTTATTTAATCATATTTTATTTATTATTGTTACAATAATATTTTTCTAACTATATTTTATTTTAATTGTGTAATTATTATTTTTTTCATTTCTATTTTGGGAAGTTAGATTCAAACACATTTTCACTATTTTTATTTTTAAAAACAAGTTTACATTCCTCTTAACCAAGCATATTTTCTAATTTAAAAAAAAACTAATAATAAAAATTATTTTTCAAAAATGAAAATAAAAAATATTTTCTAAAACTAAACCAACCATAAACCTTTGTATGCAAATTTAGATAATAAAGCAGGCTTTGAGATTACAAATGAGACCCATAAATTCCCTGCACAGGATTTCCTTTGATTTGGAGCAGAACGGTGTAGTTTAGGAATGACCTAATACCTAAAATGGTCCTTGTATTTTAGTCAAATTCTAATTTTCTTTTATCTTTATACTATTACTTGGGTTAGTTTCACATTTCATTTTTCAATTCCATCACCACATTACCCCCTTGATGTTTTCTAAAATTTCATGTGGTCCGTTCAGATTTTGCCACATGTAATCAATATTAAAATTTTCAAAAATAATCAAATAAAGTAATAAAAATGTAAAGAAAAAAATAACAGTAAATCAAAATTTATGCCATTTATTTTTCTAATATTTTTTAAATTAAAAATTCCTAAAAATAATAAAATATAAAAAATTCCTAAAAAAATCTAAAATTTTCGGGCTTTTTCTTTATTAAATTTAGGATTTTTTAAATTTTTTTAATGCGACATAATATAAATGAGTCATGTTAGACGTTTTCAACGAAAACGTCAAAGAACAATCATGATAAAGAAATAAAAGCTGAAGGGTCAAGCTAACTGAAAAAAAAAACAGGAAAAAAACTCTAAAGTAAGAATTTCAATGTAATATAGGTGGACAATGGAGTTTGCAAGAGAAGCATGAATGGACCGAGAGACTAGAAGAAGCGGCTGACCTTCTTAAAAATTTGAAAGTCTTAAACAATTTATAAAAGATTAGAATTTTTATGTATTTTTTATTAAAACTTTATTTTTCGCCTCCCCTTAATTTTAATAAATTCACCCCCTATAAATTTATAAATTCGCCCCTTCCTAACCTAAAGTCTTGTCCATTTTAATGTCCATATTCGGGATTTTCTCTCTCAACAATGTCTTCTTCAAGTTTCGAACTCGAATTCTCCTTGAGAGAGCAATATGATTTGCCATTGTATACAATCCTTGTTGGTTTTGATAAATAATTTTGAATGGTATTTTGATAAATAGTTAAAAAATACTATTTATGTTAAAATACTGTAAACATTATCATATTTTGACATTTAACTATATTTTTATTGACTTTTAATACTTAAATTATCACCTTCTCCTAATTTATTAAAAAGTTCAGAATAAAAAAAGGTATAATGTACATTTTACTCTCTAATATTTGTATATTTTCTCAATTTGGTACCTAATACTTAGGCACAAGTGCCCTCTAACGTCACTTTATCCATTTTGTAACTTATTATTACCTCGTCCATTAAATACAATTTCAGCCAATGACATCACGCAACTTCATCTTTTTTTTTTTTTCTGACTAAGTCAATCCACCTAATTTTAAGGTAAATGTCATGTCAAGTATCTCATGTTTCCTTTCTGTTCAATTTAGTCACTGGAAATTTTATTTTTACCAAAATTTATCCCTATTTGTTTCTAAATTTTATAATTTAGTCTATTATTATTATTATTATTATTATTATTATTATTATATTTAAATGTTAATATTTAATAAAAGTAAAGTAAATTAAACATTTTAATATTCAATTACTAATTTTATAATTTTGTTTGGTACATTAAATAAGGTTAATTTAGGTAATTTAATTTATCTGAAAATTTATTAATTTAATATTAAAATATTTAATTTAATTTATTTTTATAAATATTAATATTTAAATAAAATAATAATAAATATTGAACTAAATTATAAAATTTAGAAATAAATAAGGGTTAATTTTAAGTAAAAATAGATTTTAGTGACTAAATTAAACAATAAGTAAACCTGAGATACTTGACATAACATTTACCCTTTTAATAAAATTAGGTGGGTAAAGGCCCCATTTTTTTTTGTTGCGTTTAACAATCTAAACGGGCGTTTGCCCACCAATTTATTGCCAAACATCCCCACGTTTGGTTATGAATAGGCGTTTTGCCCACCATTTTTAGCGTTTAAACGGGCATTTGCTGATAGTTGAATTTTTCAGTTTTTGCTAACGTGAGTTTGCAGCCCAAAGAGGAGCTGAAACGATGTCATTGGCTGAATTTTTTTTAACAACTAAGGTAATGATAAGTAGGGGTGTGCAAAAAAATCTGATCCGTTTATCTAATGATTCGATCTGAAAACTTAGATATCGATCTATTTTTTATTTTTTGGATGATTCATATCAGATATCCGAAAGTTTGGAATCAAATACGAATATTGATTTTATATTCGGATCGAATATCCGAATATCAAAAAATTTAAAATTTTATGTACATGAATCTTATTATATTTAATATTTTTACGTGTTATATATAAAAATTCAAAATATATATGCATACTAGTCTTGTTATATTCAAAAATCTGAAATTTATGTGGATATAACCGTCAAATTTAAAAATATATTTATAATTTTAAATATTCAGATATCTGAAATTTTTGATCTAATCTGAAATCCGAAATTCACACCCCTAATCGCAAGAGACAAAATGGATGAAAGTGAAAATGTTACGAAACACATGTGCCTGAAAAATATTAAGTACCAAGTTTAGAAAACATCAAACATTTGATGTAAAATTTGCATTTAAGCCTTAAAATATATTAACATTACAACCCAACGAATAAGCCCGATTAGAATTGACCCAGCAACCGATAGTACGCCCGGTACCCGAATCCATGCTATCCCCAAAAAAACATTGTTGTCCTTGTCCGTATACCTCTGGATCATTCAAATCGCTATGGTTTTTAGCTTTTCCTTTTCTTCCATTGCCGAAACTCTGATTGCTTATTTCCCCTAACAAACTGCAAAGTCAGAACATTTATAGAGATTCAAGGTTTGGGTTTCAGTTTAATTTCATTTTCGTTTCCTTTTACTCAATTGAATTTCCGGGATTAATTCTGCTGTCCTGTCTAGCGTAAGTATTTTTGACAACATTGTTTCATCTTAAGATAAAAGAGGAGCTCATGTTTTGCTACCTTTTTATGTTGAATAAAATTAAATTAAAGAAAGCCTTTCTTTTTCTTCTGAAAGGGTGTTCTTTAATTGCTGTTTTTTTGTTTCTTTGAATTTGTTTTACCATTTATCTTAGCCATGAATTCCCAGTAGAATTAACCTGTACTTTGGGTCCAATGTAATAACTTTATGTGGTCTTAAGTTTGGGGTGTTTTAACTCAAGTGCTTCTTTGCAATGCCTGTTGAGCACCTGGTTCAATATGTCTGCTTCCCACTAAAGTGATCCTCTTGCGTGGTAACTTGTTATTAGCAACAGAATCTTTGAGCTAAGTGACTAGTGATTACCTTTGAATGAAGAATCTCATGGCTTAACCATTTTCATTTTCAGATCAAAACACCATTTGGTATTAGCATGTACCGACTTACTCATGTTCCGAAAGGAATACTCCCCGTTTCTTGTTTATATATGATTATGGTGACAACCTTGAATTCCCTGGATGACTAGATTATTTATCTGGCCTAAGCTTGCTTTTGATTTTATTATGCATCAACTCCATATTTCCTGCCTTATTTTGACTGCCCATTAATTCTTTAATACTTGAAACTTGCCACCTGCAAAGACAAGGTTTTCTTATGTAGATTGTAGAATGCTGGTGCGCCAGTGATATTTAATATTTTCGCAGAGATTGTGATCTCTTTCGAGTGTTGTCAGTTTTGAACATGCACTATAGTTTTCATACTTGTCAGAATTGGATATTTGCAATTAACCACAGAAAACATTGGATGTATTATGCTTCTACACACTGATTTTGTAGGTTCTCTGTTTGCAGTTTATGGCTTGTCAAGTGGGAAGAATGTATATGCAGACAGGTTTATCAATATTGGAGACTGACGTCCTTGAAAGTTCATGTCTGACGCTTGCACCTTGTGCAATCCAGAGGAGGAGCAGTGAGCCTAGTTTAAGAGGACAAGCTTCGAAGATTGGTTTAATGTCTTTAAAGTTTCCCCAAAAGAGGTAACTTTAAGCTTTATTAAAGTTTTGAGCTTCTCAAATCTCAAGGCCTTCTATTCTCAGAAGGGCCGATCATGAAGGATTCTGGTAACCGTAAGCTGATATCTGATTGTTTGCTAGTTAATAGATGCCCTTTTAAACAACTCATATGTTTTTGCTCGCCTTCAAACAGTAAAACAAAAAGACATGGTTGGAAAATAGCATTTGCCTTAGACACTGGTGGGGTTCCTGGAAATGGTGACAGCCCTAATCTTGGTGGTACTCGACTGGGCAGGATAGTGAGTGCAGGGGGCAGACAGCTACTAGAAAAGTTGAACTCGGCACGGAAGAATTTCCCCATGAAGATATTTCTCCTTCTTTTGGGCTTCTATACCGCAAATGCATTGGCAACTATTCTTGGCCAAACAGGTGACTGGGATGTATTAGTTGCTGGGGTGGTTGTTGCTGCTATTGAGGGGATTGGTATGCTTATGTACAGAAAGCCCCCTTCTATAAGAACCGGAAGATTGCAGTCGTTTGTGGTATTGGTTAACTATTGGAAAGCTGGGGTGTGCTTAGGTCTTTTCGTTGATGCTTTTAAATTAGGTAGTTAACTTGAACTTCTTGTATTGGATTGGGGATTCTTTTTCAGTGTATTTTACATCTCTTATAGCTCTGGCCTTATTGATAGATTTTCAACTAGGTGAGAAATGTATCATAACCGTTGTCAGCAGCGTATTTTGCCAATTAAATTTCCCAGTTGTGCCAAGAAACTCTGCTGTTCGTCCCTTTCTCCATTTCTTGTTGCCCTTGAAGGAAAGTTTGATGATTGTGATCAAGTTGCAGCAAATAGGGGTGATAATGAGTCTGACCAGCTCGCAAGCTATTCGAACTCGGCTCAAGACCTTAACAAGCCGAGCCGACCCAAGCTCGACTCGAAAAGCTCGCGAACAAGCTCGAAATAATTATATACACGCACACACTACATATGCACTAAAGGAGTATGTTTAGCCAAAAAAACCCATTAAAGCAAATCAGACAATATAATGTTGCTGTCGGCTTGCCACTTAGAGGAGTCACGACCCGAGCCTACTCAGGCTCAGCTCGACTCGTTATCACCCCTAGCAGCAAATATATTTCACTAGATCAATTTTCTATTGTTACTTTCTTTTTTTGGAGATGTTTTATTGACTGTTGAGTTTTGTTAGGCATTCATGTACTTGAATATTGGGGAAATATGCATATTTTGCACAGCAATACAAAAACTACCTGAGATACAACACAAGGTTGGACCCCCCAGCTTCAGTACTGTCCACACCAGCTATTTCCCCTTTGGAATTCAAAGTGAAGCTGAGTGCTTTATTCCAATTGTAACAAAAATCTTCTGTCCCTTTTTGGTGTCTTTACGTTATATTCCAACACTAAAATAATTAAACTCTACTCTCTAACCTTAAATACTAAATCTTACCCCCTTAAACCCTGAATATTAACCTTAAACTCTAAACCCATTTTTTTAATGTTGAGACGTATATGGGCACCAAAAAGGGGCAGAGAACGAAATCTCTAATCAAATCATATGTTGTAAAGCAATCTAAGTCATTACATTTATGTTGTTATGTATACACAAACACAATAGAAGAAGAGAAATGTTGATCATAGAAAACAAGGGATTTTTGGGATGTGGCCAAAATTTAGGAGTACAAGGACAAGACATAAGTTTGCAGGAAAAGGAACTCAGTGTTCAATGGATGAGTGTGCTCTTTTACAAGCTTTTTAATGACACATTTTCCGAACAGAGGCCATTGCTTTGCAACCAACTTTAGTTACATACAAGGGGTCGTGAAACAAAAACGATGGATCTATCCATTTTAGATCGATTATGATAGTTCATGAAATTCACAACTTCTGAGTTCATTTCACGGGTAAACTTCAACAGGCAAACTAAGGTTGAAGAGCGAGTTTTAAACCTCTTCTTTTTTATAAGGGGGCAGTCAAGTTGTTTATGTTTTACTAATTAATATTCATTTACACCAAGGTGACTACAACGAGGTTGGTCCAAGTTGTAATCAATTTCGTATCCTTTAAGTAAGTCTTGAGTTCGAAGCTTTGTGTATGCAGAAAATTCCCACTAGAAAATCAAGAGGCAACCGAAAAAAAACCCCAAGGTGACTCAATTATGTGTTTGGTAATAAACAAGTTTCTTTTTCCTAAAAGATACAAACATGTTAATTAAAAAATTATTATAAATATGTCACTGACGGTTAAATATTAGATGGAATAGTAACGTGATCAGATATAATAACAATTCTAGTCTCAAAATCTATACATTCCATCAATTTGGTTCTAATTTAAAATGATTCAATAAATTTAATCATTCATATTTAAAAAATTTATCAATTTAATCTTTATTCTTCAAATATTGTGAAAAGTTAATGTAACGTTTCAAGTTTAGGGTCCGGGAGATAACCGGGTTTGGTTAAATCTGTTCGGATTAAATTAGTTGGGAGAAAACATTTTTATTGAACACTAAAAGATTTTAATGAAGAAGGGTAAAAAAAGGATTTTGGAATTTAAAAAAATTTAGGAAAAAGAGGTTTTCAAAATACACTCTTCTTCCTCTTCCTCATTTCACATCATTTTTTTAAATACACCATTTTCAACTATTCTATTGGAGCAAGCACATAACCCACACAAATTTTCAAGGTAATTTCTCCTTTATTTTGATTTTTTCTTCCTTAAGCTTGTTGTTGCTTAAATTTTCCTTAAAACCCATTGTTTAAATTTTTTTTCCAAAATGTCATGAGTTGAAAAGAGGAAGAATGAAAAGAGTTTTCGTTTGGGTGATTTGATGTCATGTTTAAGAGTGTTTTTAATCTTGTTTTGATGTTCTAAAAATGTTGAGATAATGACTAAATGTAGGAAATCCAAAACTAGTAAAAAAGAGGAGTTTTTGGAGTAGAAAATGTGGGTTTTTGGGTGGTTTTGTGTGGAATCTTGGGCTGATGATTTCTAGACATTGGGTAAGTGTTTTAGATGTTGAAAGAAGTAGTTTTGATGGTAAATTTGTTGGGTTTTGGCTGCTAGTTGATTTGAGACATTTTGATGGTGTTTTCAAGTGTTTCCGGGTGTGAATCAATTTGGTTTTGATGATGAATGATAAGTTTCTGTGTTGCTGCAAGTTTTGGGGTTTGTTTTGGGCCAAATGCATCATTTTTAATTGGCTAGAAATAGGGGAAACAAGTTTGAGTTCTTTGGACGCAAGACTAGGTAGTTCGAAGGCTTGAATCGGTGTTTCGGCTATCGTTTGGGTTCTACCGGCGAGTGAAAATGTTTTTGAGAGTTTAGGTTGAGCTTGAAAGACCAACCTAAGCTCGAGAGTAAGTATTTAATGTTTACGTTTCACTTTTTCGGAAACTCTTTACCTTAATCTTGTTATGCGTGGTTGAATTGAGATAAGACGAATGTGTGTAATTGATTTTTTGAGTGTGATATTTTATGTTGGATTTCATGATGTATGAGTATTGGTAACTATGAGAGTCTTACCGGGTATAATTGGTCGATCATAGGATTAGAGTGCACTTGTAAATTTCGCGTGTGGCCCTAGTGATGTAATATGCCATTAGGAAGGAGTACGGTGATGTAAGATACCACCAGAAGCTTTATTGTTAGACCTCGTTGATGTAAGATGTCATCGTGAGTCTTGTTGTTCTTATATGTTCGGTGATGTAAGATGCCATCAAGTCCAATCCGCGTGTTCGAGTAATGTACCCGTAATTGCCATTATACTCTTGTGTTGAAAATTTGGATGTTATCATGTTAGTGTTTGAGAGTCATGCCATGTTGTTTATGTTGTAGCATTGCTTGATGTAAGATGCCAAACATATGTTAGGTTGTTGATAATTGTGTTGATGAATTTCCATGCTTGTGGTTTTGCTTTTAAATTTATAAATATTTTACTAAACTTGCATTGTTGTTGTTGTGGTTTTGAGCACCACTCACTAAGCCTTTATGCTTACGCGCTCCTTTTCAACAATGCAGATCGTTAATGATCCGAGAAGTAAAGGAAGACGAGAGAAAAGTTCTGGTGGTCGTAGCTTAAGCTCAAGTATGAATTTTAAGTTGTAATAATGATTTAGCAATGGAAATACTTGTTTTTGTGGTTAGGGAGGTGGTTGTAAACTCTCACGTGTTAGACCTTTTGATACATGTTTTAAATGTTGATACCATGCTATATTGAGGCTTGCTTTGGCTTTTGGTTAAATGTTTGGTGTTTTGGCTTGTTGGTGTTTTGAGCTTAAGTGTTCATATGAGCTTTGAGTTTGAAATCCATGTTTGTGTGTATGCATGTTTGAAGCCTGCTTTTAAGGTGTTTTGCCTCTAGAATGTTTGCTTAATATGTTGCCATGTGGTTTGTGATCTTTCGGGGTAAGTTTGGGAATGTTTGGGGATGCCAAATTGCATTTTCGGGCCAATTTGTGCTCAGGCGTTTCGAAACATCTAGTATGGTTTCGAAATGGCCAAGCTTTTGGGGTACCCGTATCGAAACGGGGGTGGTGCCGTTTCAATACGTTTTGCCTCTGGATACTTCCGTTTCAAAACCAAGGGGAGTCGTTTCAGAACGACCTAGTTTTACTTTTTGCTGAGAGCCCGCGTTTCGAAACGACAACCCCTGTTTCGAAACACATGCAGTTAAAGTGGTTAAAAGACATCTTTAAAGGTTCCCAAATGTTACGTTTTAGTCCATAATGATTGTATGTTTCTTAAATGAGTTTTATGTCTCCTTGGTGTTGATTTTGCCTCGTATGCTTGAAATTTGACTAATTAACTAATTGGTAAGGTTAAATTACCTTTTTGCCCCGGTTTAGTGTTGTCTTTACTAAATGGTCCTTCGTGACCGTTTGCTCTCAATTGGACATCCGATTGATGCCCAATTGAGGCGTTGTTTCTTCCGCTGTGACCCTTAACACCATAGGATCGTTAAATTGCATTTGGACAAGATAAATTATAATCTAGGGTTGTTAATCGGAGGAAAATTCTCAGATTTTTCTTCGGTTATCCTCGTGTAACTCTCCTGATTCGGTCTTGCGACTAGGTCGGGCCGATGGGGTTACAGTTAAAATATTCATTTTAGGCACGATGTTAAAAAGTAAAAAAAATAATTTAAATGGCATTTTTGATAATTTTGTATCAAAAACCAAATTATCAAAATCAAAAAGTAATTTTTAATCTTTTTTCTAAAAGCTTACATGGAAAGTTTTTTTTTATTCAAAGAACTATTTTCGACCTTATTTTTATTGTTTTTCTTTTACCAAAAAAATTTATTTGGATTTAAAAATTAATTTGAAAAACGTAGTGGAGAACTTTGTGTTTTTAAAGAAGCCTGGTTTCTTTTAAAATCTTTGAATTTAAAATTCAAAGCATGTGATCTCCGATTTAAGGTAAAAAAGAGAAGACTTCTAAAAAAAGAGAAGAAAATAAAATTTCTCGCCAACACCGAAGAGAGAAGGGAAATGAAAAGTAAAAGGAGTAAATATTGATATGATAAATAGCTA
The DNA here is from genome assembly GCA_030270665.1 of Hibiscus trionum. Classification (NCBI taxonomy): domain Eukaryota; kingdom Viridiplantae; phylum Streptophyta; class Magnoliopsida; order Malvales; family Malvaceae; genus Hibiscus; species Hibiscus trionum. The sequence continues at coordinate 9,355,192 of BSYR01000016.1, forward strand.
AATAAAATTGAAATAAAAATTAAAACAGATTTGATAGAAGTGGATACAAATTAATCTGTTGGAAAATTTAATCAACTAAAATTAATATTTTTAATAATTTAAACTTTTAAATGCCCTATCATTTTAATAGAAAATTATTTAGAGATTTATTAATTAGCCTAATAGTTAAGTATATTCATCTTGTGTAAATTTAAATCTTAACATTTATCTTGAAAATGTAATTATCTCTTTATTTAATAAAAAAATTATTTAATAATCTTTATATAAAAATATAAAATGATAAGTAGATAAATGTTATTTTAATACATAGTACAGTGATCTATTCATAGCCTTGAATAAAAAATGATAATAATAAGCGAGAGTTAAAGGAACATTTTGTTTCTACACGTGTCTTAATTTTAGGGGTTAATAATTTAGTTTAGGGTTTACAATTTAGGGATATAAAATTTAGGGTCTAGATTTAAGGCTATAGAATTTAGAGTCTAGGGTTAGGATTAAGAGTTTAGAGGTCGGGGTTTAGATTTTATGGTAATATATTAGAGATTTAAGTTTTTACCTATAACCCCTAAATTCTAACCCTAAAGTCTAAATTCAAACCACAATCCCTAAATTCTAAGCACATAGACATAAAATCCCTAAACTATGAACCCTAAATTGAATGTCTAACCCCTAAAATTAGGGCACTTGTGAAAACAAAATATTTTCTACCGTAAGTGCATGGTATAATTACCTTAGTTTTAGGGTTTAGGGCCTTAAGTTTAGTAGTTTATAATTTAATAGATGTGAATAGCATTTAGGTTTTATATATTAAAACTTAAATCCTCATCCTATTACCTTAAAACCTAAACCCTAAATCCTAACCATAACACTTAAATTATAACTATTATTCCTAAATTCCAAACTTATACCCCTAAACCCCTAAATCAAATCCCTAAATTCTAAAACTAAAGGGTTTGTGGCTAGTGTATTGGATATAAATTCATAATAATAATAAGATTCTTTTGTATAAACAACACAAAATAAATACATAAGGCGTAAATTAAATTAATGACCACCCAACTATAGATTTTATCCTATTTTAACCACTAAACTATAAATTTTGTCAATTAGACCATTTGACTATTAAACTAGTTTCAATAAAGCCACTTACCATTAATTTTGATGGAAAATGATGATGTGGCACTATCGAATTGATGAGTTAAATTTATTGATATAAATTAAAATTAGGATTAAAATAATAAAATGTGTAAGTAAAAAAGATTAAATATATAATTATGCAAATTCACCTAACTGCTATGTCATCATTTTCTGTCAAAATTAAACAGTCAATTGCTTAATTGAAACCTTTTTAATAGTTGAATGATTTGATTGATAAAATTTATAGTTAAGTAGTTAAAATAAAATCATATCTACAGTTGGGTGGTCATAGATGAGTTTACCCATAAACAAATAAAGAAATAACCTAATGCACTTGGAACATAATCTTTCTTTTCTAAATACTTTTCCTCTTAAACTTTCCAGGAGGAAATATATATATAAATCTCAGGATTAAAAGCAAAGGGAAGAGCAAGTAAGAAAAGTTTCCCAGGAAAAGAAACAGTCAGAATTAATCAGCTAATAATAAGCAAATGAGCATAACTCTACCGATGAAGCTGCTCTTGCCTTTAACAACTCCTACCGGATTTCCATCTTCTTATTTTCTGTCTTCTGCAAACCCTAATTTTTGTTTCCCCTCTTCTTATCATCACTCGTGTACTTTCAGAAGAAACCCACATTTTCTCTCCAAGAAAAAGGTATTCTCAATGAAGTTTTTATCTTTTCAAGCTCTTCGTTCTGTTTTGTTTGGTTTTCTTTTTTAATGGGAATATTAACATGTTTTTGAATTTGGGGTTTTCAGTTTTCTGCTTGTTTTTTTCCCTCTTAAAATTGTTATATAATGAAGTGGCTTAATTATGAATCTATGGAGTCATTTATGTAATTTCTGATGTTTAGGGAGAATAATCTGAACATGTCATTTGGATTGTTTATTCCTTCAATAAGTTTTTGAAAATGATGAGAATGTAGCATTGTCTGTATGAGAATAGCTATATGTTTCCGAGAGAGAAAAAAACAAGTTATTAACACTTAGGTTATATCAGTATCTGAGACCTGAACAGGAGTTGTGGATGAATGTGATTTGGCTTGGATCTCTGTTTCTGATGTAGATATAGTTGTAGTGTTGGAAAAAATACATAAAAATTCTTACATTTTAAGATGAAAAGCTCATTTACATAACTAAAAAAATACATAAATACAAATATGAAAACTTTATTTCTTACAATTCGCCACTAAACCGAATGACGTGGAGGATCTAAAGTATCTCCATTTTCATCACTGCCTTGATTTTGATCCCTTCTCATTCGATGTGAAAAAGACATCACATTGTGTGCATCATTGGTAGGAAACATGTGAAAAAGACATCACATTTCTGACAATTTGGAAGTTTGTTGCGGCGCAATATATTGCATGTTGCGGTGTTACGTAACAACTTTAGACCACAAACGTCGTGATGCGGTTCCCTCATCGCGTTGCGCCAATATTGCGTCGCAGAGACCTTCAAAACCGTTACGATCCGGATGTTACACTGTGTTGCGGCCACAATTTAATACTATCAATAATATAGATTTCTTTCCCAATATGGGGTGGTCGGTTACCTTTAGAGAGCATGAGAAATTGCACGTCAAACCAAATAGAAACTCGGTGGAAGAGGTCAGCAGACTTGTTATTACGATCATGTTCTGGTTCTATTGGTTTATGACATCTTTATTTCCATTTCACTCCAAATGTTTTAGTTGCTATTAGAAGGTAATGTCTGCAGGTTGTTTGTAATGTAGAGTATCTAACTGCTTGTAAGACAAATATTGAAAAGGTAAACAGTGAAGTGCATTCTTTCTGTGGAAAAAAAGAGAGAGAGAATGATTTCTGTCAGAAATTCTGTTGTTGGTTACTGGCAGTGCTACTTATCTGATTATTGCCTTTGAACTCCGAAATATTAATAGAAAAGCTTGTGTAATCCTGGGTGTAGTTTGTCAGGAATTTTTCATTTGCTTGAAATAGGATATTTCTGAGGCATCAGTCTTGCATATTGTGTTTAATTAAGATCCTGTACTAAGTTACTGAAGAGAAAACTACACTTTACTTTTTTTAATGCAAATACCCCATGAGGTGCTTGCTTGTTAAAGTTGATTTTTTAGTCACTTGGGCAAGAAAGATTTGCACTATTTATGAACTCATTTAATTGATTCTCCAACTTTGTAAAATTTGCACCTAATTAATCAATCTTCTTGTATATGTTATGTTAGTATTTTTTGGTCACCAATCTAACCCACATCACATTCTTTTTTGACAAATTTTCATATTAAGTTTGTGATAACAGATACTCAATCCTGGTTGTTGAATATGTTTAAATTGTATGATCTGACGTGTACAGATGCATCCCTTTCTACTCTTATATTTTGATTGAAGGATACTCAATTTTCAACGTCTGAAGATTAGTCTGAGGTCTCGGTTGATCACCACTCTTTGTGGGCAGTTAGTTTTCACTAATGATTTACTGTCAGGGCTTCTGTTTTTATGTACTGGTTTAGTGGCCTTGTGGACATACTAGAAGAGAGCCAGAGATGGATGGCTATAGATATGACGAGGAGAATGCGGTTTGCTTATTTAGTTATGATGAAGATACTGGGACGCAAATTCCAACCCAAGCCCAATCTATTGTGGAGGGATCAGGGTCAGTTATGGTTTCAGAGCTGAAACCGGTTCCTGAGGTAGATTATTTGCAGGTATGTGATTTTTATATAGGACAATACCAGTTAAGTTCAATGTTTTTTATTTTTTCGGATGCCAGTAAAGAACTGAACCTGTACAATGGATGCCCCTACTTTGCCTGTAATTTATTGGTTATAACGGATTTTTTTACAAGTGTATTTACTTGTGTATCTTTCTTAGAGCCTTGTTTTATGGTATATATACAGCCCTGCAAGAAACTTTTGGTAGCTTGTGAAATGAAAGTTGGGAACACAATTTCTTTAACTTATTGTCTCTGGTTTAATTACTATTAAATGAGCAGAGGATAATTGGCCATCTTGTATTGACCTTTAATCATAAATGATATGTAATTCATGTCCTTGCCAAGTCTTCATTGCAGATTGAAAGCATTTTGGAATTGGTCTTGAGTTTGATTGCTAACTTTCTCTGTGTCCTACATTTTGCAGGAGTTATTGGCAATTCAGCAGCAAGGGCCTAGAGCTATTGGTTTTTTTGGAACACGGAATATGGGATTCATGCACCAAGAGCTTATTGAGATTCTTAGCTATGCATTAGTCATAACAGTGAGTGCCATGCTTGTAGTTTTTTATTATCCTTCTATGTGCGGCACAACAATATGGATACTAGCTTCAATGGTCTGTCTCACAGTCTTTTTTCTCAAAGAATATATATATATATATATGTATGTATGTAACTATATATATAGATATATATCATGAAATTGTTTTGACCATGCTGTTAACATGGCTTGCAGAAAAACCATATTTATACATCAGGTGCATCAGGTACTAATGCAGCTGTCATCAGAGGTGCTTTAAGAGCAGAGAAACCAGAGTTGCTTACAGTAATTTTGCCACAGAGCTTGAAGAAACAACCACCTGAGAGCCAGGAATTGTTGGAAAAGGTAAGTATGTGATAATAGCATTTAAGCCATTCTTAGGAAACTTGTCTGTCCTATCTGTTTGCTATGGCTTCATCTGACACTGCCAATCTCCTTGCATTTTGTTAGATTTTTTTGTTTAATGAGTAAACATGTTTTATATATCCATAGAAGGAGATCCTATTGAAAACTCGTGACCAGTTTCTTGTAACCTGAGAGGCTGTGCTGTTAACCTCTAGCTAGTTTTTATTAAGTTCTCCCGTTCAGTGTTACTGATGCAATGCTGCTGGTCAATCACTGGAAGTTATAAATCAAATTGCTGTTGGTGTCATTTGAAAACAGTCTTATACCTAGGATTTAATTATTTCACTCCCAATGGAGGACATGGCTTATGGCCACAGTTCGTTTCTAGTATCTAGTGTGACTGTTTATCTCTAGTCTTGCGGTAACTTAATGATGATACTGCTTTTGAGTTTAGCACTCTGTAACTTAAGTGTCATTATTGTTTGAAATTTTTATTGGAAAAGTTTTTCATTGCTTGGATTTTATTGCTTTATAGTAGAAGATTGTGGCCACTATGGTCCAAGCGCTGGGAGCCAGTTCTTGTAATGAATTTCAGTACTTTTTGTGCAGTTAGATCATTAAAAATTATTAATTGGATGTTTTAAAAATGTTTTACTGAAGATCTCAAATTAATTGTGAAGGTGTAACTGAAATTGTATATGTCAGTTTGAGGTGATTTATTGTTTAATTCTCAAATTTTCAGGTCAAAACTGTGATAGAGAAGCCTTATAATGATCATCTACCTCTGATAGAAGCCAGCAGGTTTGTCATAACTCTGTATTCTTCTGATCATACTTTCAGCAGACCTCCAGGTGGAATTAATTGATCATCGATTTTAGTTTTTGTAGGAATATACTTGTATTAGGACTCTAATATTTAATTTTTATTCCTGCAGATTTTATGTACATAGTTTACTTGTATTAGGACTTTAACTCTATCTCTACTCTTGTATAGATTAACTAGGAGTCCTACTTTAAGTTAGCCTTATCTTGGTAAGAGTTTTACCTAACATAGGAGTTTTATTATTAGTCTAATTCCAACTCTTGTAGCCTATATAAAGGCCCCTATTCGACAAAATTAAATCAAGGAAAAACCTTTCTTCTGTCCATATCAATTACTTACATGGTATCAGCCTAAATTACTTTCCTGGCAATTTTTTTCTGTCCCTTTTTTCGACAGAATTTTTTTTCCTTCCTCTCCGAGATTTTTTTTTCTCCCTCACCTCCCGATACTTTTCTCCTCCTCTTGAACCGACAGAATATTTTCTCTGGCCTTTTTAGACAGAATTTTTTTCACTTCTCCTCTTGCATCGTTTATTCTGGCCGGGCTCCCTCCAAATCTTCATCTTCTGGTATCCGATTCACTACAGCCCAGATGATGGAAATCCAGAAATTGTTTGAGAAATTTCAAGGAACTCGTGAGGCTCATTTAACTGTTGCAGAACAAGACGATACTCCTCTCTCCTCTGCTCTTACTACTTCCAAAACAACTCCGATTTGGATTTTGGATTCTGGTGCGTCAGATCATATGACTGGGGATCGAAGTCTCTTTTCTACCTTTCAACCGACAACTGGTACGAGTATTCGAACTGCTGATGGGACTATTTCTCAGATCACAGGCCGTGGATCCATTCAAGTGGATAACTTAATCCTTGAGGATACTCTTCTTGTTCCTAATCTCACATTTAATCTCATTTCTGTGAGCAAATTATCCAAGGATTTCGATTGCTATTTTAATGCTTCTGGTTGTACTTTGCAGGCACTGAATTCACAGAAGAGGATTGGTGCAGCTAGGTTGCAAAATGGGCTCTACGTACTCTCTCAAAGTTCTCCCACATTAGTTACTGTTTCGCATTTAAATTCTGTTATGTTATGGCACAATCGTTTAGGTCATCCCAGTTTTCATTATCTTGCTAAACTTCAGCCTTCATTGTTTGTTAATACAAAACCAAGTTTATTTCATTGTGATGCATGCTCTATTGCGAAACATACTAAGAAACCTTATCCTCCATCTAAATACAAACCCTCGCATCCCTTCTCTTTGATTCATAGTGATATTTGGGGACCTTCTCGGGTACAAAATGCGAACCATTGTAAGTGGTTTATTACATTTATTGATGATCATACTCGCCTTACTTGGGCCTTTCTTATGCGAGAAAAATCCGATACTCCTGTCATATTTGAACAATTCTATAATATGGTTCTAACCCAATTTCATACCTGAATACAACAATTTCATTCTGACAATGGTAGGGAATATTTTGCTCACTCCTTGGGATCATTCTTTCACAAACATGGGATTGTTCAGCTTAGTTCCTGTGTTGACACCCCTCAACAAAATGGTATTGCCGAAAGAAAAAACCGTCATCTCCTTGAGGTAACTCGAGCCCTTCTTTTTACTACCCATGTTCCTCATTATCTTTGGGGTGAAGCTTTATTGACTGCGACTTATCTTATCAACCGAATGCCAAGTAAGGTTCTTGCCTTTAAATCACCTCAATCTTTGTTCTTGAAGTATTACCCTAGTTTCAAACCTATTTCTTCTATTCTTCCTCTAAAAATGTTTGGTTGTACTACTTTCATTCACAATCACAAACCAAACAAATCTAAACTTGAACCCCGAGCTATTAAATGTGTGTTTGTTGGGTATTCCTCCAGAAAAAAAGGGTATAAAGTTTTTCACCCTCCCTCCAAGAAATATTTTGTCACTATGGACCTAACTTTTCTTGAACAGGAGCCTTACTTCCAACCTACCAGAGCTCAGGGGGAGTCTTCTCAACCTCTCTCACCACTTTCCGAGGTAATAACACCTTCCTTGTCCTTCCCAAAATCAAATTTGTCGCCTTCTTTACAACAGCCAGAACAGCCTACTCCTTCTTCCGAGCATGATCTATCACCCGAAACTGTCACAAAACAGTCTACAACTTCTGTCCCACCTATTATTCATGTTTATAACCGACAAAAACGTATCCCTGAGTCCATCTTGCAATCGACTACGCGCCAAGAATTGGATATGAATTCAGCAGCCCATATTAATGAGACAAGTAAGCATTCTTCACAGAATTTAGATGATTTTCCTATTGCCATTCGTAAAGGAGTTCGAACATGTACTAAGCATCCTATACAAAAGTTTGTTGGTTACTCTTCTCTCATGCCCTCTTTTCAAGCATTTACAGCTAGCCTTGATGCCCACAAAATTCCTAAAGATATTAATGAAGCTCTTAGTGATCCACGGTGGAAGAGAGCTGTCCAAGAAGAACTCTCGGCACTTGAAAAAACTGCTACTTGGACGATTACTGATTTACCTTCCGGGAAGAAAGCTGTCGGATGCAAATGGATATTTGTGATCAAATATAATTCAAATGGGAGTATTCAGCGATATAAGGCACGGTTAGTGGCTAAAGGTTTCACACAGACTCATGGCATTGATTTTACCGAGACTTTTGCACCGGTGGCCAAACTTAATACTGTCAGAGTTCTTCTTAGCATTGCTGTCAATCTTGATTGGAACCTACATCAACTTGATGTCAAAAATGCCTTTCTCAATGGGCATCTTGCTGAAGAAGTTTATATGAAGATTCCTCCCGGACTTCAAGCTTTTGGAGGAGCAAAGAAAGTGTGTAAATTGAATCGGTCTTTATATGGCCTTAAACAATCTCCGCGGGCCTGGTTCGAGAGATTTACTATGGTTATCCTCAAAAGTGGATACAATCAATCCCTTGCCGATCACACACTCTTCTTTAAAGCATGCTCGAACGGGAAGAAGGTCCTTCTACTTGTCTATGTCGATGACATTATCATCACCGGAGATGATGAAGTAGAAATTTCTAAACTCAAACAAACACTTCAGAGGGAGTTTGAGACTAAGGACATGGGCAAACTTCGGTACTTCTTGGGAATGGAAGTAGCTCGATCTCAGCAAGGATTAGTCATTAATCAACGGAAATATGTGCTTGATCTTCTCCAAGAAGCTGGTTTACTTGGATGCAAACCAGTCGATACTCCTATGGATGCTAATCTTTCATTCAACTCGGCAGCTCCTCCTCTTCGAGATAAAGAAAGATTTCAGAGGCTTGTTGGGAAACTCATTTATTTATCCCTTACTTAGCCTGATATAACATTCTCTGTTAATGTTTTAAGTCAACATATGAGCAGCCCCACTGAAGAGCATTTGGCAGCAGCTTATCGAGTCCTCAAATATCTCAAAAAGACGCCCGGACATGGCTTAATTTTTCGGAAAAGTACTGATAGATCTATTAAGATCTATACAGACTCGAGTTGGGCTGGAAATTTGACAGATCGAAGATCCACAACTGGGTATTGTTCCTTTGTTTGGGGTAATCTTGTGACATGGAAGAGTAAGAAACAACATGTCATTTCTCGAAGTAGTGCAGAAGCTGAATTTCGAGCACTAGCCCAAGGCATTTGTGAAGGCCTTTGGCTTCTTAAACTTCTCAATGAAGTGGACCCTCGAAATGCTAGCGATTTTGAGATTCTTAGTGATAACCAATCTGCTATAAAAATTGCTAAGAACCCAGTTCAACATGATCGTACCAAACATGTTGAAGTTGATAGGCACTTTATAGCCGAAAAAGTAGAGAATGGGACTGCTCGACTATCATACGTCCCATCCGCTAGCCAACTCGCTGATCTACTCACAAAAGCTTTGCCTCCAGCAACATTTATTGCGTTTATTTCCAAGCTGGGCATATACAATGTATATACGCCAGCTTGAGGGGGAGTGTAGGAATATACTTGTATTAGGACTCTAATATTTAATTTTTATTCCTGCAGATTTTATGTACATAGTTTACTTGTATTAGGACTTTAACTCTATCTCTACTCTTGTATAGATTAACTAGGAGTCCTACTTTAAGTTAGCCTTATCTTGGTAAGAGTTTTACCTAACATAGGAGTTTTATTATTAGTCTAATTCCAACTCTTGTAGCCTATATAAAGGCCCCTATTCGACAGAATTAAATCAAGGAAAAACCTTTCTTCTGTCCATATCAATTACTTACAGTTTTCAAGCTAATAATAATGAGATTGTGATAAAATCTCAATGGAAGCTGATAGGCAGTAAATTCCTGAGATGCTTATTACATGGTTGCATGATAAGGTGGTTGCTAAGCAGTTCTAGCAACCAATTTTCATTCACTTACCGAGCTTGTTAGCTTTGGATAAGTAGCAAAACTCATAATTCTACAAATTTCAGTTTATGTGGTACAGTAATCTTTGTAAGTTGGTCACCCGTCGTTTTGACTTTGGTTAAGTTAGCTTAGTCCCCTATTCAGTTTAATTTTATCCTAGTTAATCACTATTCAGTTTAACTTAGGTCAAGCCTGTATATACAGCTGAGATATTTTTAAGCTTAATGAATACTAATGAAAAAGCGGAGAATTTGGTGCTAGCTTGTGCTTAAATTATTGTTGATGGGCCATGGATTGCCATTATACAACTAGTTTGGTGCCATAGGATGAAGGGATAGAGTGAGAGAAATTTGGATGGAAAAGAGGGAAGAAAGAGAGGAGCTGGAACAAAGAGAGGCTTAGAGAAACAATTATCTGTAAACTAAAAATAGCTGAGATATCATCCTCCATTGCCTTGTACTTAGCCGTAAGACTATACATGTAACCTAACATAACTATATAAAATCATAACCTTTAACACAACGCAAGACAATGAGTAAATCCATCAGTGATTGAGTCGCAAAACTTGTTCAGTAACTTGCTTGAAGACTATCTAGCTTGACACATGCATGGTCTTTTATCGAGCTCATCATTTTGATCGTGAACTGGTAAGGCCATCTATGGTAGTTTCTGGCAAGTGGGAATGCTTGTGATCGGTAGACGAAAATTCTTCTTACATGCTATCTGTCTGTGGTCAAATTTGCAGGCTGTGTAATATGGACATTATTTCACATGTACAACAAGTCATTTGCTTTGCCTTCCATGATAGCAAGTTAATGATGGAAACATGCCAAGAAGCCAAGAATCTCCGGAAAATCGTGACTCTCTTTTACTTGGACTGAAACAATGCCTTCAAATGTCTATAAAAAATGTTTAGAGAGAGACAGAGAGCTTTTGCCTGTAAATTATACAAACTGGTTAACCGTTTTCCGGTCTGTAGAGTTAACAATGAGAACGGGGCTCTTTTGCTGCTCCTTTCATTCCAAATCGAGTGGATTCTTATTGGTTCATTGAATATTGGAAGGAAATAATTTTTATATGCACTTTGTTGTCCATTAATTGTAAAAAGAAGTTTGATCTTTGAGAACTTAGGCTTTCTGTCATGATCCATACATGGTGATTCAATCACTCATGAAATTAACCTTCAAAATGCTCACTTCACTGTAATGCAACAATTTTTAGTCCTTACATGATATCAATATAAAACATACATCATTTGACATTTACAAAAATGCTGACATGATTTTGTACAATTGTGCTTGTTTTCATCCATTCTACAGGATCTTAGGCCTTACCCATATGGACCTATGTCACCTCTAGTTCATTTCCATTTGGTATTCATAAAATGCAGGTTCTGCACAGCAGGAAAAAAAATTATGACTAATCAACCAAACCTTAACCAGATTCACTAGACTTTGGAAATTAGCCTGTATAATAACATTGGAAAGTGAAAATTATTCACAACGTGCGAATGTTTTTTTTAAGGCTTAAACCAAAAATAAGTACCAAAAGTATACCCTTTTCGAACTTTAAGTGTCTAAAGTATTATTTTATAAAAATAGGTGTCCGGAGTTTTAAAAGTTATAATTTTAGGTGTCTGACCGTTAGTTGGTGTTAAAAAAATCTTAACCAATCAATGCTCGACACGTGACTAATTTAATTTGTTTTAATTTTTTTTTTGAAAAACACCCCAAAATTTCAGTTTCCATAAATTCCTAAAAGTTTGTAATTTTTTACAAAATAGTCCCTAAATCTCTTAAACCCAAACCCCAAAATTGCAGTCGCTTATGCCGTCGATCGCCGCCCCTAAGCCTACACCTTTGGTCGCCGGACCTAGTCGGTCGTTTTCCCCATAAGGGCGTCGCCGAAAATGACGAATGATGTGGCAACCGAACGTCGATTTCGCGTTCGATGTTCGACTGCCACGTTGTTCATCGTTTCCGGCGAGGCCGTGATGGAAAAAACGACTGGCTAAGTCCGATGACCAAAGGAGTAGTCTTAGGGGCGACGAACGACAGTAGAAGCAGTGACAATTTTAGGGTTTGGGTTTGAGATATTTTAAAGATTTAAGGGTTGTTTTGTAAAAATTACAAACTTTCAGAAATTTATGAAAAACTGAAAAAATGTTTTAATTTTTTTAATTTTGAAAAATAAAATAACATGCCACGTGTCAAGCATTAATTGGTTAACATTTTTTTTAACACTCATTAACGAGCGGGCACATAAACTTGTAACTTTTGAAACTTCAGACACCTATTTTTACAAAATAATACTTTAGATACCTAAAATTCAAAAATGATATATTTTAAGCACCTATTTTTGATCTAAGCCTTTTTTTAAAAGAATGACACATGATGCATTTCTGCTCCTTGATTTATGACTAAACATTGCCAAAACTAGGGGTGTTCAAAGTCGTTTCAATTGGAACTCAATGACCTAATAAGCTCATAAAGCAAGTAAAAAAGTAGAAAAGATGATGAAACATAATAATAATATTATAGTAGTGATATTAGATTTATTGGGCTTTTGGGTACCCATTGGGCCGATTTTGAACATCTCTAGCTAAAACCACTCGTCTTCCATTCTCTATTGTTCAATCTTACCCTAAACCATTGATATCGGACTACCGCAAACTAAAAGCACTCTCTCGAGCTTCTTTAACTACTTATCTTCGTATCCATATTTTTAAGTATTGAAATTTTAGGGACTAAATTGAATAAAAATAAAATTATATTAAAAAAATCATATTATAATATAAAAATAGAAACACACATGGGTTAATTTCAAATTAAATAAAATTTTATAGACTAAACTGAATAAAAATAAAACTATATTGTAAAATTAGAAAAATAGGGGTTAATTTTAAATTAAATAAAAAAATAGAGACTAATCTAAACAAAAATAAAATCATATTAATCTCTATTACAGTTTGAGATATACAACATCTGTGTTAAATATTTCAAATTTGAAGTTAGCCTAGTTTTTAAGCTTTTATTTTTTATTTTTTTTAGCTTGGGCCCCTCAAGTGCAAAATTTTATATTTTTTCTTTTGCAAAACGAACTGTTTTAGGTGATATGAGCATCAAAATAGCCAAATGACGTTTTTTAGTTCAACGTCCACATCACCTATCATTAGCCAAGTCACCATGTTGTTAAGGATTTAATAGCGGAGTGACATAAATAAGTCGAATATTAAAATTCAGTGTTAAAATTTGACAAATTAAAAGTTCAGTGGCAAAAACGAGTCAAAACCAATAGTTTTGTGATATGTAGCGTACTTTATCCTATTTTAATTACTATTATAATTTTATAAAAATACTATTTTAACTTTATAAAAAATTATTAATATAATTTTATGATTATTTAGGTAATTTTTTATGTGTACATGTTTATCTTTTTAAACATTATAAATTTATATTTCTTATGTTGGATAATTACTCAAATTATTGTTTTAAAATTTTATATTTTCAGAATCTTTTATATTTATAGGTTTAACTTATATATTTTATATTTACTATTTTCTCTTTTTTTTTATAAATTTTCTAAAATCTCTATAAAGTTATATTCTAGTTTTATTTTTATTTACCAATAAAATTGTCTAATTGATACGTGAAAAAAAGTTATAAAATCCATCCTGCTCCACTTGATTACGGATTACCGTCTCAATATATAATAATAATAATAAAATGATACCTTATATAAAACCGATACGATGGCACCCAAGGTTGAACACCAATAATTAACATGCATAGAGTCACAAAAATACTCTTAATATTTAACTGAATAATTTTTTTTGTTTTTATTTTTTTAATCAATTTCACCCAACTTTTCGTTTTAGGTCAAAATAGCCCCTCTACAGATAAAAACTGTTAGTTAACTAACAGTAAATGACTTGAAATGACGTGGCAAACCTATTCGACAATGCACGCCGACATGGTAGTGTCATATAAACAAAGGCGTTAACTTAAAAAAAAATGTCACATACGTCAAAAAATAATTTTATAAAATATAAAATTATTTTTTCTGCTGACGTGTCATTCTGTCAAGTCATTTCAAGCTATTTATTATTAGTTGACTAACATTTTTCATTCATAAAAAAATTATTTTAACTCAAAATAAAATATTAAAAATTAAATTAATTAGAATATGTACTAAAATAAAAATTCGGTGAAACGTTAAATGCATATGTTAGTATTATGGCTAAATAATATCACCCATATATTTAAGATTTTAAAACCTGTTGGTGACGTAAACAATCGTGGCTACGATTTGTTCCCTACACCAGCACTGAGTCGGAAAGTAGAGTGGAGACCCAACCCAAGCGAAGACTTTGACTTTGAAACGGTCACCAAGTCAATTGTCTTTTGTAATTTCACAAGGAACCACCCAAACAAAAAAACAAAAGTCTTCTGCCCTTTGAATTACAAGAATCTTCAATAATGCCCCTCTTGCCCCCTCCTTTGGGGTTGAGATTTAGGAAATTCCACAAAACATTCATGTCTTGAACTTGAAAATTTTGTTTTTCACGGGTGGATTTATTTACAGTTCAAATATTTAATTTAGTGTCTGATAATTTATATTTCAGAGTTTTGAACTAGTTAGGTTTTATGATTGTGAAGTTTGAGGTTTTTTAATTTGTGGTGTTTAAATGAGTATGTTGGTGTAAAAAACTACACCAACAATGCATCTAATATTAATCTTACACATATATTAATCTCTTTAATATAATTAAAAGGATTTATACTCAATACACATGCGGTGAAAACAAAAATTTCTTTAAGTAGCGTAGTTTTAGGATTTAATGTTAAAATTTAATATCTATAGGTTAGAATTTAGATTTAGAGGTTTAAAAATTAGGGTTTGAGTTTATAATTTAGGGTTTAGGGTAATATGATTAGAGATTTAGGTGTTAACTTATAAACCTTAAATTCTAAACACAACCCATCAATTCTAAACCTCTAAAACTTAAAACCTAACCGGGCGCAACTGTCTGTGTATGAAATAATTATCTTAATTAAAAATCCAATATATAAAGGTAAACCGTGAGATATTTTAAAGGTTATATTTATAATTTATCTATTTAAAAATAAATCATATATATTAATTAATCTACTTCTATTTTTAATTCTATAAAAAAAATCAGGGTACCAATGAAGTTGGTCTAAGTGGTAAACAACTTTGTATCATTTAAGCATGTCTTAACTTCGAATCTTGTATATGCAGAAAATTTATGTTAAGAGACTCACTCACTAAAATCAGGTGTGTAATATGGAACAATCCAGACTAGTCAGGACAAAGCTACGAGGAACCATGAGAAAAAAAACCATGGTAAATTTAGTTTAAGCTTTCCCCCACTATTTTTCATTAAAATTATCTCCGGTTTACCTTTCTTTTTATTCTTTTTTTATTTATATTAAAAATATTATTTGTGAGTGATTAAAATTCTATAAGATTATTTCTCCAAGTTGTAGTTTCCTAGAAATGAGTTTTATGATGAATGGTGTGATGCTCGTTGGACATGTCCTTCCACTGCTCCTTTTTCTCCTTTTTCACATTATTGTATTCCTGCTCTTTGTTAATTACATCAATTAATAAACAAAAATATATTTTTGATGCAATGCTAAATTAAATATATTCAATTTTGTATTTCAAACATCAAGGAGAGGGAGAACATTTGGAAAAAATCAAAGACTTATTTAAAGGAACTAAACACTATATTTCTAAGGAAGGACGTATGATTTTATGCTAAGGATAAACTTATAAATTTTAAAATAGACAAAAATAAATTTTTAATAAAAATATAATTTAAAAAAATTATGTACAAATTTTAAATTTTTAGAGAGAGAGAGCCCCTCCAGCCCCTCGTCCATTCCTTAATATTTCTGATATTTGTATTTTTTTTCAATTATGGTTTGGTTTTATGATTTTCCTTATAACTCTGACTTAAACATCAAACTGAAAGTAATATGTTTTTTTTTTGTCATTTCCAAATTTATTCCAAGCGTTTTGAAAGACAATTGGACATTGCAACGTCGTCCAAGCTAGCTATTGGCTAGGTTGTCTTTTGTCCCCCAAGCCAATCATCTGAAAACCAAGTACCGGTATTTAACTCATTAACCGACTAATTCGAATCGAATTCTGTAGAAATTCAATATAAGGGAGACCCTCGCAATCCCGTTTTCTCTATTCACAACGTTAGAATTCGAACCTCTAACCTTGTTTAAGGACTTAGAGCCTCGTCCCGCTAGACGTAGAAATTTTGCAGTTTAATTAAACAATGTATGGCATTCTAGTAAATAATAGAAAGAATGAAGGTGAATGAGTTATGAAACATTCCATAAGTAGCTCAAGCTTTCCCAGTAGGCAAGGCAGGGCAGGCCGTGGTATCTTCCTCTAATGGCGCCACATTCTTCCATTTTCACGCTTAAACTTCTTCTACTTTTGTTTCTGTTTCGCTTCTCTGTTTCCGAAATCATTTTCGAAGAGACTTTCCAAGGTATTCTTCTACACTGCATGCTTTTCCCTGCAAAATTCCTTCAGCTTCTTCTTAAATCATTATTACTGTTCGAAACTATGATCCAACTGTGGCAGTGGCAAGGGAATGTTTTGTTTGGCTACTGAGAAAAAAAAAGAACTTTAAAAATTCAGTTTACCACGTCAAAATATTTGTGAGGTCGTTAACAAACTGCTTTTTGTATTGCCTGTTGTTCTTTCTTTCTTTCTTTCTTACCTTTTCAGTGTCCTAGATGCCACTTGTTTCACTTGAGTGAAATGAAATCCATGGCAACAATACATTCATTTTTTTTATTAAGTAGAGAGATATTTATATTTCGAGACAAATATCGGGATTCGAACCTTACGCATCAGCTTGTAATAGATGAAATTCACATGTTCTCTTTTTGCTTGTTTTACCCTCAACTGTGAACAGACGGATGGCAACACCGTTGGGTGAAGTCTGATTGGAAAAGCACAGATGGAAAAGCAGGATCATTCAAGCACACTACCGGAAAATGGTCCGGCGATCCCGACGATAAAGGTATGCTCTAACCTCATCTTGCTGCTAATATTCCCAATGGATTGTGTTCTTTGAACAAAAAAACAAAGGATGTTGGTTTTGACAATGCCTATATGATTCTGTAGGTATTCAGACCACCGGTGATGCTAAACATTTTGCGATATCCGCAAAGATCCCCGAGTTTAAAAATAAGAACAGGACATTGGTCCTCCAATACTCCATAAGGTTCGAGCAGGACATCGAATGCGGTGGCGGTTACATCAAGCTTCTCTCCGGATTTGTCAATCAAAAGAAATTTGGAGGGGACACCCCATACAGGTTTGTATCAAACTTTATTTTACCACATATTTACACTGCATCATACCTGCAATTTGGTATATTGGACTAATATTCCTATTGTTTTACTTGTTCGAGATCATTTCTTCGACTAATCCTCACTATATTTACCCTGCAGCTTAATGTTTGGGCCAGATATATGTGGCACACAAACAAAGAAGCTCCATGTTATACTTTCTTACCAAGGCCAGAACTACCCTATCAAGAAGGAATTGGAATGTGAAACAGACAAGTTGACTCACTTCTACACTTTCATTCTTAGGCCAGATGCAAGTTATAGTATCCTCATCGATAATCGCGAAAGGGATTCCGGTAGCATGTATACGGACTGGGATATTCTTCCTCCCCGGAAAATCAGAGACCTCAAAGCTAAAAAGGTGACAATATGCCCTTCTCTAGTAAACACTACTTTCTTCAACCATCTCAGTTAGGCCTGCTTTAGGATATCTACTTTCCATCTTTTGCAGCCTGCTGACTGGGATGATAGAGAATACATCGATGATCCGAATGCCACTAAACCCGAGGTAACTTTTCATGTCATTAATTCATCTCAATGGTTTTCGATTCATATATGTTTCTAAATGCTAAATATGCTTGACCTCCTTTTGATGTTGCAGGGTTATGATAAGATTCCAAAAGAAATTCCTGATCCTAATGCTAAAGAGGTTAGTTTGTAACTTATGAAGAAAACATATTAAGCCATTAGTCATGCACCTGGTTATGTTTAGTGTAGTGGCCACACGTTTTCGATCTTTTTTCGTATTTCAAAAGTTTCTACAATCAACTCATGTTATTTTCACACTGGTTAGCCTGATCATTGGGATGAAGAAGAGGATGGTATTTGGAAAGCACCAAAGATTCCGAATCCGAAATACAGAGGACCATGGAAACCCAAGGTTTGTTCTAATGCTAGCAAGTGAATGTGAGGCACTGAGGCCTAATTTTTTTTACAGCAGTTTCTCATCAATACAGTCTTTCTTTTACACTACAGAAAATCAAGAACCCTAACTATAAGGGGAAATGGAAGGTTCCTTATATTGACAATCCAGGTAGCCTGCAATGCATATGCATATTTTCTTATATATGTTCAAGATAAGAATATTTGTAGTTAAAGAATTTGCAACAAAATTCGAATGATATTCTTCTCTCTCCAGAGTTTGAAGATGATCCTGATCTGTATGTGCTTAAGCCAATCAAATATGTTGGCATTGAAGTTTGGCAGGTAGTTCTAACAAACATGGATATCAGCTTTTACTAATATGGTATAGCCTTGATTTATAATGCAATTTGAACTATACCGTGCTGTCCACGCAGGTGAAGGCTGGTTCGGTTTTTGACAATGTTTTGATCTGCGATGATCCGGAGTACGCAAAACAAGTCGTGCATGAAGTGTTTGCCAACCGGGAGGTGTGCCCCATGTCTTCCTCCTTTGTACTAGAAGATAGTTTCTCAAATAGAGGTGCCTGATTTTCATTTTTTGTTTGTTTGAGCTTTTCAGTTGGAAAAAGAAGCATTTGAGGAAGCAGAGAAAGTGCGAAAAGCTCGAGAGGAAAAGGTTACCAATAGAACCTTGCTCCCCATATTCATCCATAAGTTGTACTATGTAATTCGTTTGCTTGAATGGTGTTTTTGAATTGATTTGAGTCAAACACTTGCAGGAAGCTCAAAGAGCAAGAGAGGAAGGAGAGAAAAGAAGAAGAGAAAGGGACCATGATCGATACGGGGGTCGCTATAGAGACAAATATGGAAGGGTATGTCTATTCCTAGATCTCCCACCAATGTTAAATATAGAAGGGTCCGTTCGGTTCTAGAAAATATTAGTGTCAATTTCAGTGTTCTGTCCTTAATGCCATGAAGCTTGCTAGTTAATAGTTACTAAACTACATTCTGCTAATAATGTGGCATTAGCAAAAACCGAAACACTTCTAACCGAGATGCTTTTCTTTGCAGCATCGGCATGATTACATGGGCGACCATGTAAGTATCATCCTCTACATGACCTATTTTTTTACTAACAACTCCTAGTTCTCCCATATTTTCTTGAAGAAGTACACCAGAATTCTTTTTTCGTTTATTTTCTGTCGGACATCACTCGTTAAGATTCGAATCTGGTCCCCAGTTTATGTGATTACTCTATGATTGAACACAACATAAGATCACCAAATAACAAGTCCTTTTGTTTGGTTTGCAGGATGAGCTCTAAAGGGTCTCGCTTGCTCCTTGCCGCCACCTTGTGTGCTGTTACTTGCCTTCCATTTGTTCTACTATCTCTGAAAAAGCCTGAATCATTTCAACAGAGTTTACCTAAGTTTAGCATTTTTTGCACTATATTATTGTATAATTTCAGAACTCATTCTGCATGGAAATAAACCCTACCACTCTATTTTGCTCTTTATCCTACATCTTAATCAGTTATTTGGTATTGCAAAGTTTGAATTCCAAAGATTTACATCTCTTAAAATTTGGTTGTATGAGATAATTTTACTAAGTTCATGAAGTTATTTATCATCTCAAATTCAGCAAGGAAAATCCAAGCTTTAAAAGAATCATGGTTAATTCAGATACTCTTAGTTCAAATATTTCATTATAGGGTAAATTACACCATAAGTCACTTAGTTATAGGTTTAGTAACAAACAAGTCATTTTTCTTCTGAAAGTAACAACTTAGTCCCTCAATTAAAATTTTGTGACAAATAGGCCACTTTTCTTTAAAAGTGACAATTTAGTCAATTAATCAAAAATTTGTGACAAACAGGTCACTTTGCGGTTAAAACTAAAACATGGTCTAATATAATAGCAGTTTTAGTCCCAAAACTTATAATCCTATCAATTTGGTTATAATTAAAAAATAATTCAATAAATTTAACCCTTCATATTTAAAAATTTTGACACCGCACCCTCCGTTCACTTACCGCACTCCATGCTATTGTCCCTCAGCTCAATAATCGACATATGTAATAGCTCGACATACATAATCACTTCACTACTGGACAACTGACAGACTAATAGAACATACTAATTATGACCTTAGTGTCGCCTGCTAGTAGATATAGTTACTTGACTAATATAATTTATAAATATGAAAGGTTAAGTTTATTGAATTAGGAATGTATATGTTTTGAGGGCTAAAATTGTTATTATACAAAGCCGTTTGTTTTAATTTTAACGACAGAGTGACCTGATTGTCACAAATTTTAATTGAATGACTAAATTGTTACTTTTAGAAGAAAACTGACATGTTTGTTACTAAACTTATACTTGAATGACTAAATTATTACTTTTAGAAGAAAAATGACACGTTTGTTACTGAACCCCTAAACCCCTAAGGCATATGCATGGTGGCTCTAGCAACATACTCATGATGGTATTTCATTTGATTTTTTTATATATATATTCTTTATAAATCTGAGATTTAATTTTGAAAATTGTTTTTCTAATCTTTCTTTTAGGATGAACGGAAGTAATTGGAATGGATCTTAAGTGATTCGAACTAGTAAAAACAAGAATAATTGTCTATTTATCTGGGAGAGAATCCAATTGCTTGGTGTGTTGAAAAAACATAAGCCTTGCAAACTCACTTTTAGAATTGATATGGCTGGAATAATTAATATAATGTGTAAAGATCAAAAGTTAAATTTCTTATTATTCTAATTGGGAAAGTTACCATGTAATCATTTAGTTAGTTACTTAACAAAGGACTTAAAAGACAAAATCAAAAAAGTTAATGATGATTTTGTAATTTTTTAAAGTTGGATGAAAAGAAAACTTATAGTAAATGCCTAAATGGGATGAATAAAAGTAGTGTTAAAACTTAAACATCCCATTTCATAGTACAAAACTGAAGTATACAGAGACAGCTGGGCCTTCAGGGTGTCAACTTCTTTTAAAAAAACTTTGTACAATTTAATACAAAAATAAAATTGACACCCCTTCAATGGAATATCAATACCACTTTAAAAATAATTGACACCCTAATACAAAATTTTCTGGCTCCGCCCATGCATGTATGCTCTACGAAGAACGTACCACAATGTAAATAAATCCCTTATGATTTGCAATTATAATGGTCAAATAGGGAAAGAATAAGCAACATTGCATCATTCATTGATGAGCAACCTCTAGAATTTAAAACAGTTGTACAGAAAATGGAAGAAAGAATGGAATTTGCCTTCCCTAGTAGTTATGTTGACTACAACATACAGATACAGTGCTTGCATCATCACACAGTTGCAGCCTTGGGAGCAAGAAAATCTGAGATCTTATTGGTGTAGAAATCAGGTTGTATCGAATTGTTGGGGCTTTGAAGCATCGGCAATGTTGTCACGCCTATTACAGTGGAAAAAATAGCTTCATCATATATGCCTTGCACATCATGAGGGTTTATATATACAGAACCTGAGATTGGAAAGAAGAATAACAATGCAGTAATTAGCTATACCTGAGAGAACAAGAAGAGTTTTGCAGCCGCCATTTTGTCCAAACAGAATGTCTGTATCTAATCTGTCCCCAACCATGCATATCTGCGATTTGAGGATGCCGAATCTGTTGCGTTACATGAACACAATGCTATTAGATAGCAATACTTAAAATTTACCACAACTGAACTGTTGCCAGTGTCCATTTGTCTAGAATCAGGGCAGGCCCCTGTAAACTAGACAGCCTGCCAACGGTTCAATCTGCGGTGAAGTGAGCTACTATTGAGGAGGCAGACAAGTGTGAAAAAACACCAAAAATGGAAAAGGATAAACATTTGAAATACGATCCAAATCTTAATCAGAGAAAGATCCAGAAGGAAAAAGAGAGGCACATGTGTTCAGGCTTCAGCTCTTTGCTACCCTATTTAACTCCTTTGTTCTGTACGTCAATTACAAAGGAAATTCCGATGGGTTTCAACCGTACTTAACTGAATTCATGTTTGTTCTCTACTGATAGAAATATAGTAAGACTAGTAACAAATTAAAACCTCCAGTATGGCATCTTGTGAATAATAAATATAGCAGTATAATGCCTACCCGGGCACTTAATAACAAAATGCACCACTTCCCAAGTCAAAATCACTCATGTTATCGCTTGCCTGAGGAGCGTAGAGCCGTAGACTAAACAGGATAAAAATTATACAATTTCAGAAACATACTTGTCTGCAAGGTAGTCCATCATAAAAGTTGAAGGCTTTCCCACAACATGTGGCTGACGTTGAGTGGATCCACAGATGGCACCAACCATAGAACCACCACCTGAAATCAAATATGGTGCTACACAGTGACTTGCATAATTGAGGAAAAAAATATTGTATTATAAGATTAAGTTAAAAAACCAGAATTAGGATGAAAGAGTTTTTAAGGATACTTATCTTCCTAGAATGTCAAATGAATGAGTTGCCTTACAGTTTCGAAACTTTCGAATCGCACTCTTTCGCTAATTTTTATGATAGTTAAACCTCAAAAAACCGGGTTTTCCTTTTCGGGTATTTCATGAACTGACAAATTAATGCACGTGCACTATCAAATTTAGCAGAGCTAACAAGTATTGGTGTCTATCAAAGCATTATAACAACAAAAAGACATCACACGTACCCAAAAAGGCAAAAAGGTACTGAGATATCGAAAGACAGCACTTTTTAGAATATAGGGGAGGAGAAAACAAAGAAGAAACAAAGAAACAGAAGATGATGTTGTGAACACAAAAGTCTAGTTAAGGGAGAAGTGAATAGAACCTGCCCATTCCTGAGCATCTGTGAGATGAGTGACAGCATCACGATTTGTAGCGATGAAAAGACAGCCAGGATTTTCACGTATACAAAGTGTCCCATACCTCCATTAATATGAAGAAAAAGAAAACAATTAGTAATCTCATAAAATCAGCAAAAACATAAATATTTAGCTTGTATGTATTAGTTAAAATAATTACGGTCATTGAAATTCTAATGATGAAATGTTGGACTCATCATTTTCATCCCCAAACTCTTTCATTCAGAGCATTATTTTAATCCCAAGAATTGCAGTTCACTTTGATTAAAATATGCCATTTGTCAACACAGACTATCAATCCTTAGCTTCCAATCAACAGTAATGTGAAACAAAATGTTAATTGAACTATTTAATCCTGTTTGTTATACGTATCTTCTGGTTCCTTTAAAAAATCTCTAGGCTGTGAAACCTCATGGGACAAGTAAACTGTTTGCACACATAGATTTGCTATTAGAAAGTGGAGAACTTACTGAACTTTGTAGTAGTTGAAGTATCGATCAAATCCAACAACAACAGCCCCGACCTATATAGAAAAAATGAAAGTTCAAAAGCTTCTTTATGTTTGTTGAGAGACAAAAAGTTAACATTACAAACATTGAGACAATTTCTTTTTCAAGGTTTGCAAAGCTCTGTTTTTTAAAGGACAAAATGACAGATAAGAAACAAGATAAGACTTCACATCTTTATCATGCTCCATTAGAAACCCTGGCTTTAGCTCAATCTTCTTTCCACCATCCTCCTGCAAAATAATTAACACATAGCATAAAAAATATGCCAAGAGAAAACCACATAGAAGATTCCAGCTAAAATAAATCAATCAATAAATAAAAAGAAGCCGCTAATGAGTGAAATAGACATGATTGTCAGGTGTTATGGTTTGTATGGTCAGACCACATCCCTGTTGCCCAAACTTCTACAAAGCCTATGGGTGCAAAATTAAAGCAGTAAAAACCCTCGAGCAAAATCAAACATGTCAAGGATCATTTTCAGTTGATATTAAAAGCTTGGAAGTACATGATGTGCAGGGAAATATAATAGATGTATCATCATTGATATGGATCTTTGCGCCAGCTACATACATGGCATGCTGCCCTCTAATTTGGTTTTCGGTAAAGACACGCCTCTATGATGTTGAAAACAGGAAAAATGAGGAAATCCTAAAATACATATATTACGATATGCTATATCCTCTTTCTTCTTATATCGAATAAACCAGCTCGTAGCAATTATCTTTAACCTAGTTTGTTTACTGGAAGAAATTAAATTTTCATTATATCAAAAGAGGTCAGACTGCACAGAGTAAAGCAAAGATGTTCAGTTAAGAAACATATCTAGTAAAACCAATCTTACAATCCAATTGATCAAACAGCCATTAGCATCTTTTGACTAACTTGTTGGATGAGGCGAGGGTTAAGGTAATAGAAATTCAGTTTTTGTGGTATTAGTGCTTACTTTCATATTTAATTTAGGAAATGATCCTTAAACTGTTTACAAGAGTTTAGCATATATATATATATATATATTTCCATAATGTTTACAGAATAATTGGTGCTATATGCAAACTGAAACACATACATACCGGCCCACCAAGGTATTGGAATCCCGCAAGCTCAAGCTCCTTTAAGATGCCATCCTCGCCAATGACATAAACCTATATCATGATAAGCTATCAGTCCATAATCATACATATCAAATCACCAAATTTATAATGAAAAGTAAAGTTTAGGAAACTGGATCAAAAGAGAAATTCAGAAAGCAAGAATAGTGAGAACAAAGTGCTCCTTGATATATAAAACTGATAAGATAATGGGGGTACTAAACAGTGAATGGAAAAAAGAAGCAACGTTTAGTACTTATTAATGATATCATACTAATTGAA
Source organism: Hibiscus trionum (assembly GCA_030270665.1). Classification (NCBI taxonomy): domain Eukaryota; kingdom Viridiplantae; phylum Streptophyta; class Magnoliopsida; order Malvales; family Malvaceae; genus Hibiscus; species Hibiscus trionum. The sequence continues at coordinate 9,380,107 of BSYR01000016.1, forward strand.
AATATAATAAACTGATAAGATAATTGGTTGTGCAGGTCCATCTGAAAGCAGATTTCCAGTTTTGCCATGCATAACTTAAAAAATCCAACAACGCTTACTTTTTTATCTTTTGGGAAATTAATGGACTTCAGATATGCAGCAGCAGCAAATGAAGATGCAAAAATTTCCTCCTGAAACCATTAATCAAGTCAGAACTTATGACTGACGGCTAGATGTAAACACCATTGAAGATTCTTGGACTAACCTCACCGACATTCAGACCAAGTGTCTCAAACTTTTTACCATATTGTTTCCTGGATTTGGTTGAGTTGTTGGTGACAAAAACCAATCTTTTCCCCTGAGGAACAATAGGATCAACAATCTGTTAACTATAAAATATACCAATTTTTAAGCAACTTGATTTTGCATATATCCTAGGGGATACAAAAATGCACATATCCATGCTCAATTACAAACCTTTGACCGAAGCATATCAAGAGTTTCAGGAACTCCATCTATTAATTTATCACCCTTCCATATAACTCCTACAAAATATCCATCAAATAGCGAAAAAATTCTTTAGGAAAAATCAATGTCAATCAGTTCCATGCAATATCAATTTATCAAGAAATTGATTCCAAACAAAAGGGTTCTTCCTTTTTTATTGAATTTCTTAGCAATTTCCAACTTGGCTAAAGGTGTAATTGCCAGAAAAACTATATTCTATAATGATTTTACTCATATTTTTCACAGAATTCATGAAAAGCAATTTCAAGTGAATGCCCACCATCACAATCAAAGATGAAAGTCTCGACGGAGGCGATAAGCTCGTCGGCGTTCTCCAAAGGTTGGGCGGCTGCCCTTGTTGTTGTAAAACCCTCCATTTTTCTGGCGGACTTGTTGGGACTGCAATTACTGATACCTCTCCATTTGATGGCCAAAGCAGAGGCAGAGGCAGAAGCAGAAGAGGAGTTCAAAGAAGACAGCTTTTTCGGACAAAGAAACCGATGGGCTGGATTTATTACAAACTTTGAAGATGAAGCAGCTGCAACTATTGCTTTGGTTGCCATCTTCTCCCCCCCTTGTTTTTTTTAATAATTATTATTTTTGATAAAGTTATTTCTGTTTGATGAAGTGGCGGTAGTTTGTGGCCGTTATGCTTTAGCTAGGTTGAGTGGTGGCATTTTCTTATCATCCATTTTCTGGCCCATATTATTTTTCTTCAATTTTTGTCCTTTAAGATTTTTCATGTGTTGAATTTTTTTTGGCTACAATATGTGTTACAGTTAAACCAACAAGATTGATTCAAGTAGTAAGTAGTTTGATATTATTTAAATATATCTCGAATTCGAAGCATTGTGTATACAAAAAATTCTTGTTGATCTATTTGAATTAGTCCGGATAAAAAAATTATGTTGCTTATTAATTAAAATTTTATGTATTTATATTTTGTTGATCATACATACCATCGAGTAAAGCGAAGAGAAGGAAAAACAGTAAGCTTCTCTTTATGCTCACAACATCCACTCTTCTGGTTTCTTTACCTAACCTTCCCTTTGGAGAAGAGGTGAGGTTTGGCCTGAGAGACGTGATCCCCTGTGTCCTGGAGCTGGCTTAAGCCACTGTTGTTGGTAAAATGGACTGCAAAATCGGCTGTTAGCACTGACTGCAAAATATGAAAAACAACGGTAATAAAAATTGTGAACCGTGTCGTGGTATGATGGCCACTGCCTTAGAAACAAAACTGCCCCGAACAGTGTAGTCGCTTCACAGGCAGAATGTCCCCCGAGGTGCACACGGACGCTCCTGAAATCGTACACTCGACTCCGGAGTGAACAACAGTGGTACAACTCAAAGAATGCTCGAACAACAGAGGAAACAGAGAGAGTTTTTGATGTGTTTTCGGATGTGTTGTTCACATCTATTTATAGGCCGGATGTTCAACGGTCGGATATCATCAACGTCCGGATTTTCCTCCAACGGTCGGATCCAACGTTCGGATTCCGTCCAACGGTCGGATCCAACGTTCGGATCCTTCCAACGGTCGGATCCCTTCCAAACGGTCGGATCCAATAATTGGAATTACGCGTACGTGTCGAAGACACGTGTTAACACGAACACGAACACGAACCGAGCCGGCCGGACGGCGGCGGCGGCGCGCGAGAACGTCCCTTGTTCTTTCCTACTCAACAAGGGATGGAGGAAGCATGGGTATAAATACCCTTCCCTAGCTATTTTCCCAACCAATGTGGGATATAGCTTTGGTAATATTCTGAAGCATTACCAACATTCCCCCACTAATGCGAAAGAATTAATCTGTATCTCAAACACAATCCTCCTCAGACGAGCAGTAGCGGAATTAGTTGCTTAAGCACTAGTGAACGTATCTTGAACTAGTACATAGTGATAATGAGCGATCCTTCTCTTAGATAAGTGAAACTAGTCTTGAACTTTCTAAGATAGGGGTAAACTCATAACACACAACTAACTCCTTCATCCACTGAAGTTCTCGATGTGTAAGATATATATACACAAGTGTATATTTGGCCATCTTACCCTCAGGATTCTAGTAAGTGTTTTAGAAAAACGGCCCAACGTTTTTCATAGAAGGTGGCTAATCCTTCTCACTTACATAGGTTATTTCATCAAGTTTATCTCAATATAAACCACCCTGAATCTGGGCTATGAAATAATTAAGAACCATTTGTAATGGCTCAACCTCTTATAGTCTTATGGTGATTTCTTCAAGTTCATTTAAAATGAACCACCCAGTCTTGGGATAAGAAATCATTAAGAATAAATATTCAACCTCATTGTCGGTGAATTCAAAATGTCCTTCTCAATAGGATCATTTTAAATTTCATTAAGAGTTTCTTGAAACTCAACCTTTCTGGTGGTAAGTTCATCTTGTCCTTCTCAATAGGACAACACATTCATACTTGTGTTATGAACTTATTAAGAATAAGTATTCAACCATGATTCGGTAAATTCATCAAGTCTTTCTCACAAAGACCACCCAAACCTGGACTAAGAATTTATTAAGAGTAATAGTACTCAACCTGGACATGTACATTATTCGTCATAGGGATAGGCTGTGAGAAATGTACACTATGAGTCTTTCCATGGTTTCGTTTGACCACATTGAACTTAGATAACTAAGTTGGGTATCCACCATGAATTCCTCAACCAATGGGCTTTAATCCCATCCCCCTCGACGAATCTAGGACCAGTTTCCGACTTAACCCTTTGGTAAGCGGATCTGCTAGGTTTCTTTCCGACTTCACATACTCTAAAGAGAGTACTCCATTCCTTATTAAGTGTCTAACAGATTCATGCCTTATGCGAATGTGTCTCTTTTTACCATTGTAAACTTGACTCTTGGCAACACAAATCGCGGCTTGTGAATCACACAATAAGGAAACAGGAGGAGTCGGGCTTCCCCACAACGGAATATCGGCTAACAAACTCCTTAGCCACTCAGCTTCTTGCCCAGCTAAGTCAAGAGCTATAAACTCTGATTCCATAGTAGAGCGAGCAATACAAGTCTGTTTTGAAGACTTCCAGGAAATTGCTGCTCCTCCCAAAGTAAATACATACCCACTCGTAGAGCTTACTTCATCACTATCGGAGACCCAGTTGGCGTCACAATATCCTTCTAATGTAGCAGGAAAGCCAACAAACTCAAGTCTCCGGTCCATAGTACCCTTAAGGTACTTAAGTAAGCGTCTAAGAGCAACCCAGTGCTCATTACTAGGGTTATGAGTATATCTACTGAGTCTGCTAACAGCATAGGCAATATCTGGCCGAGTATAGTTCATTAAGAACATTAGACTGCCAATTATTTTGGCATATTCCATTTGAGAAACGCTACTTCCTTCATTCTTAAAGAGATGTATGCTAGAGTCATAAGGAGTTCGAACAGGGACGACATCAAAACTGTCAAATTTCTTTAACACTTTCTCAATATAGTGTGCCTGGCTTAAAGAAAATCCCTTTACAGATTTGATTACTTTGACTCCTAAGATTACATCGACTTCTCCCAAGTCAGTCATCTCAAACTTAGTGGACAAGAAACTTTTAGTTTTGTTAATGGACTCAATGTTAGTACTGAAAATCAGCATGTCATCAACATACAAGCTTATGATGACACAATCAGTACCAAACATCCTCGAATACACGCATGCATCCGAACCATTCACAACAAAACCAAAACTAAGAATAGTTTTGTGAAATTTCTCATACCACTGTTTGGGAGCTTGCTTCAGGCCATAAAGTGACTTTTTAAGTCTACATACTTTGCCTTCCATACCAGGCGCCTCGAAGCCAAGAGGTTGCTCCATATAGATCTCTTCATCTAGATCCCCATTCAGAAATGCAGTCTTTACATCCATTTGATGTACTTGCAACTTGTGAATGGAGGCTAGTGCAAACAATGCACGGATCATTGAGATTTTTGTGACGGGAGAGTAAGTATCAAAGAAGTCTTGACCAAATCTTTGAGTGAACCCTTTGACTACTAGCCTTGCCTTATACTTTTGGATAGAACCATCTGGTCTAAGTTTCTTTCGAAAGACCCACTTACTGTTAATGATTTTAAATCCTCTAGGCAAGTCAACTAATTCCCAAGTATGATTAGACATTATTGATTCTAGTTCATCTTTTATAGCGCTTTTCCAAAAACTAGCATCAATAGATCGTATAGCTTCTTCATAAGTTTTAGGATCCTCATCTAACAGATATGCTTGAGCTATATGATCAGAAAGAGTGTCTAAATCATTTATCTCAGAAATAAAGGAAGTTATGAAGTCTGGTCCAAAAGAGGTTTCAACTCTTTGTCTCTTACTTCTTCTAGGCTCAAATTTATTCTCTTGAGAAGACCTAGCAGGCACACTAGAAGAAGTGGATGGCAAGCTTTCTATTTGTGTTTCAACATTTAATCTAGGTTTCTTTAGAGGAAAGATATCTTCAAAGAAAACAGCATCCCTAGATTCACAAATAGAGAAGTCTTGCAGAGTCATGAATCTATATGCGGCACTGTTAGAAGCATAGCCTATAAACACTGCATCAACGGTTTTAGGTCCAATGGTGGACTTCTTAAAGTCTGGTAACCCTACTTTGGCCAGACACCCCCACACTTTCAGGTATTGTAAATTTGGGGCATACCCTTTCTATAATTCGTATGGGGTAGAATCAATTTTCTTATGAGGTACTCGGTTCAGAATATGATTAGCCGATAGAATGGCTTCCCCCCACATGTTGTCAGACAACCCAGAACTTATCAACAATGAGTTCATCATCTCTTTTAAAGTTCTGTTTTTCCTCTCGGCTATGCCGTTCTGTTGAGGAAAATAAGGGGCTGAAGTTTCATGTATTATGCCATTCGTCTCACAAACCTCTTTTAGAAAATTAGATCCATATTCACCACCTCTATCAGACCTAACACGTTTTATTCTCCTATCTAACTGATTTTCAACTTCTGTCTTATAAATAAGAAAGAAGTTTTCAGCTTCATCTTTAGTTCTTAGGAGATAAACTTTTGTATACCTAGAGAAGTCATCTACAAAAGTTATGTAGTAGTGTTTTCCTCCTTTACTTTCAGTGTTTCTAAAGTCTGCTAGATCAGTATGAATAAGTTCTAACAGTTCAGTCTTTCTTTTAGAAACACTTTTAAAGGTAGGTTTTGCATGCTTGGCTTCTACACAAACTTCACATTTATTATAGTTTGTTGTGTCTAGTTTAGGCAAAATATTCATATTCATCATTTTCTTTAAGGATTGAATATTTACGTGTCCTAATCTAGCATGCCACATATCAACAGATTCAACAATATAAGCAGAAGTGGTGGCTTTATTATTTTCATTAAGTTGAGTTTCTATGACAAATAAACCTTCGCTTAAAAAACCTTTCCCAACATAATCACCGTTACGGGAAAGTACAAGTTTATCTGCCTCAAAAACTAACTTAATGTCTGCCTTATTTAAGAGGCCACCACTAATCAAATTTCTACGCAGGGCAGGCACATATAGGACATTATTAAGGGCCAAAGTTTTACCGGAAGTCAGCTTGAGTAAAACCTTGCCTTTGCCCATCACTTGAGAGCTGCTGGAGTTCCCCATGTACACGCGTTCACCATTTTTCGCGTCCTCGAACTCGGTGAATAGCTCCTTCTTTGCACAGAAATGTCGAGAAGCTCCAGTGTCTACGACCCACTCGGTGTTCTTCTCTACGAAGTTGACCTCCGAAACCACCGCAGCTATGACTTCATCATCCATGTCCTCCGCGACATGCATGCGTGGTCTAGTCTCGTTCTGGCGGTCCAAGCGGTGCTGACATTGGTACGCCTTGTGACCGGCTTGCCCACACACGTAGCACTTCATGGTTTTCATGTCGTGCTTAGCCTTGTTGGGCTTCTTGAAATTGGTTGTCTGCTGTGGTTTGGGCCTTTTGTTCGGAGGGCCTTTCTTAAAGGGCCTTTTGGACCCTGAAGCAGCACCAGACTCAACAATGTTAGATTTAAAAGATAAGTGACTAAAGTTGTTTGAAACCTTATCTTTTAACCGGTTGGCCTCCTCGATTTTCATGTGACCAATCAGCTCCTGAAGTGGTATGTCCCTTTTCTTGTGTTTGAAGGAGTTGCGGTAATCGGACCATGATTTTGGCAACTTCTCGATAAGGACATTGGCTTGCAAAACTTCACACATTTGCATGCCTTCTGCTATGATGTCCGAGACAAGATTCTCATAGTCATGGACTTGGTCCATGATGGTCTTGTCGTCAGTCATCTGGAACTTCAACCATTCGCCCACGACATATTTTTAATCCCCGCATCATCGGTGCCATACTTGGTGTCCAAGGAGTCCCATATTGCCTTTGCACTCCTCTCCTTTAGGTACATGTCAAATATTTTGTTAGACATGTGACTTAGGAGATGGCCACGGACCGTCTTGTTGTCCTTCTCATATTTGGCAAAGGTGGCAGCAGCAAGGACATCGGCAGCATCATCAGTTTGGCCTTGGTTATCGGGAGGAAAAGCAACGGTAGGTGGTGCAACTGGTGGTTCGTTGAGCAGCACATAATCGAGGTCCAATTGCTCAAAGAAAATCAGTATGCGCTGGGACCATCTGCGGTAGTTGCTGCCATCTAAAGCATCGAGCTTGGAAAGATCGGGAATGAGCTTGCTTAGTGCGGATGAAGATGCCATTTTGCAGATTCGGAGAAAAGTTTTGTTTCTAAATTGTTGGTAAAATGGACTGCAAAATCGGCTGTTAGCACTGACTGCAAAATATGAAAAACAACGGTAATAAAAATTGTGAACCGTGTCGTGGTATGATGGCCACTGCCTTAGAAACAAAACTGCCTCGAACAGTGTAGTCGCTTCACAGGCAGAATGTCCCCCGAGGTGCACACGGACGCTCCTGAAATCGTACACTCGACTCCGGAGTGAACAACAGTGGTACAACTCAAAGAATGCTCGAACAACGGAGGAAACAGAGAGAGTTTTTGATGTGTTTTCGGATGTGTTGTTCACATCTATTTATATGCCGGATGTTCAACGGTCGGATATCATCAACGTTCGGATTCCGTCCAACGGTCGGATCCAACGTTCGGATCCTTCCAACGGTCGGATCCCTTCCAAACGGTCGGATAAAGCCTATAAACGAGAAAAATTCTTTCACATATATTCTTTTGTTCATAAGAAAATTCCTACGAATTTTCTCCAAAAAGAATATTTACGCGCGCGTACGTGTGGATCCCTTCCAACGGTCGGATCCAATAATTGGAATTAAACCGTTCGAATAAAAGCCTATAAACGAGAAAAATTCTTTCACATATATTCTTTTGTTCATAAGAAAATTCCTACGAATTTTCTCCAAAAAGAATATTTACGCGCGCGTACGTGTCGAAGACACGAACACGAACACGAACACGAACACGAACACGAACCGAGCCGGCCGGCCGGCAGCGGCGGCGCGCGAGAACGTCCCTTGTTCTTTCCTACTCAACAAGGGATGGAGGAAGCATGGGTATAAATACCCTTCCCTAGCTATTTTCCCATCCAATGTGGGATATAGCTTTGGTAATATTCTGAAGCATTACCAACAACTGTTGTTCTCTTCCTTGATTTTTCTTTTCTCTTTGCAACTTCGTTCCTTTTGTGCCCTGCATCTTTGTTTCTTCCCTTTGTCCGCTCTAAAAACATTCCATCGCATTAACTCTCCTTCCACCCATAGAACCCTTACCTTTTTCATCCTCATTAAGTGTGGGAGTTGTGGATAACGGTTATCCCAACCACTCAGCTGACCAAAGTCTCCTTAACCAAGATTTTCTCGATGAGCTAGTCTTAAACGAGGATGGTGAAGTCAACTTCACTCTTAAAAACCATGCCCTCGTGGGAAAGCTTCTATCTTCCAATCCACTCAAAACTTTAGCACTAATTGTTATTCTAAGAAAAGCATGGAAAACTGAAACTCTGGAATGTCACGATCTTGGGCGCAATTTTTTCTTTTTCATGTTCAGGTCAGTTGAAGAACGACACCGAATCTTTGGTGTCAAGCCATGGTCAGTTCAAGACTCTCTCCTCGTGCTCAAAGAATGGCAGTCGGACAAAGCACTTGAAGAGTTGAATTTCTCACTGGAAGAATTTTGGGTCCAGGTTCACAATCTACCTATTGGTTTGATGACTGCAGACAACGTAAAGAGGATAGGAAAACTTTTTCCAATGTTCTACGGGTCTTCCTTGGACGATGGTAGTTCGTCTCAGTGGCAAGGGTCTGTGAGCTTGCGGGTTGCTATTAGGGTTGAAGACACTCTTAAAACAGGCTTCATACTAAATCGCAAGAAGGATAGGTCATTGGAAGTAGCCTTCAAGTATGAAGATATCCCGAAATTCTGTTTTCGGTGTGGGAGAATTGGGCATGTCGAGAGAGATTGCAGGCACAATATCTCAGTGTTCAAGCTAGCAGGTAAGTTTGGACCTTGTCTCAAGGACTCCCACGGCGGTAAACCTCGGCTTGCTCGCAGCAAAGCCACGCCTCTATCAAGTTCTAACGATCCAAACTCGAGCACAAAGGACAAAGAATTGAATCCTCCAATGCAGACTCAATCTAAAGCAAATCTTGAGTTTAAGGTTACCTCGGCTAAGAAAGCTTCTGTTGTCACTTCCAACTTTAGAGAAGTCAACCTTACCTTTCCCCTTTTGGCCCCTGTGGAAACAAAGAACTCTGGAGGAATGATGGCTAAAGAAGACCAAAATAGCAATATTTTGGATTGCCTCTCTGACAAAAATCTTGCTAAGCAGTTGGGCTCTTCGAGTAATCTCCATCTAAACTTTATCTCTACAGATGAAAATCAACATTCCAACTGGGGAAACCTTCTTGCTGATGATTTCGATAAGATGACAGTCTCACAATGCAGGAAAAGGAAACGCACAGTGAAAGAGGAGGAACCGTTCTACCAGGCAAAAAGAAAGGAAATATGGGGAAAAAACATCCAACGATATCGTCCAAGTTGCTCCAAACAACTGGTGCATCTCAGAAACAGGTTGGGCAGCAAACAATGATCTCCTTAAGGTTGTCATGTTCCTCGCTTCGTACATTAAATCCTCTACCATCATTAGGGATATTGAGGGGAGGAAAAGGGGGAAAATATTCGGTTCTCAAAAGTTGACGATCATCAGGAAAGCTGTCAGGCGTAAATACATGATGGAATGTTCAAGACTTATGGTTGATGAAGTTGGGTTGATCGAACTAGGCGTTGATCCATATGAAAAAAAGATTACACATGTTCTTCCATGTGCATTGATGACAACTTCTCCCTTAATGAAGAGATACAAATTAGCGATGAGGAAGACTGGTCTATGCAGACCCCTCCTCCCACATTGATTGAGATGTTCCCAGATCCGAATAGCTCCAACGAGAGTTATCCGGGGAAGCTATGAGTTTGTGGCTTGGTCTCGCCTGTGATAGGAAGGGTCTCAAACGAGTTTCCCCTCTAAATCCTTCCCCTTGGATCTTGTGGACCCCTAGGTTGACCAGTGATCCAAGGCTTTATGTGCCCCAGTTCTCTTGGATTATGTTTTCTAGTTGTTGTCCCCTCAAGCATAGGTGGGAGGAGCAAGGATCTTCGAGTCTTTCGTTCAGCCTAATAAATTTTTCTGTTGATGCATGCCTTGACAAGGACCAGCCGTTAAAGGATGGAAGTCTGCCTTTGGATAGAGCTCTCAGGCGTAATCGACGGAGTTTAAACAGATTTAGGAGGAGGTGGACATTTTTTGTTCTTTGCTCAGTGGCTCCCGCAGGTCTTGAGTTACAAACGCCAACCACGAAGCTTCCGATGGCCGCGTTTTCCGTTGCGATTCTGGTTTCGATCTGCAGCTTTATCGTTTTTTTCTTTTGTCCTGCTGTGTCTTGGTGTCTAGGTCAGTTTAGTTTCAGGGTCGTTGGTTGCGTTTTTCTTTTCTTAGGGTTGTTGCCCTGCGTTTTCCCGTTGCTTTGCGCGGGCCTTTACAGGAAAGCTCAGCTTTCCTTTTTAGGATGTAAGTTGAGGCGGTTGTCTCTTTTTTAATGAATATTTTTTTTATGATAAAAAAATACATACCATCGAGTATCTACTGTCCATTGGGCATTGGTTTTGTTTCCTAACTTTGGTAAAGAGAGAGGAAAGCCCTCTAAATAGGCTTACAAGTTACAAGGGATTTCGTGTCCTTTGCCGTGTATTTGGAACATCATAACGTAATTGTATGAAAATGTAGATACTATACTATCTTAGAAATTTGACAAGTATAATGTAATTATGTTTTAATTATGGCTTAAATGAAAATAATTGTTCAAATTATATTTCTTTTAAACTTTAAGGGTCTAAAATATTTTTTAAAATATAAGTGTATAAACTTTCAACCGTTATAATTTTAAGTGTTCGACTGTTAAAGGTCGTTTAAAAAAACTATTGTCCAATCAAAACGTGACACATGGTAGGAATATTAATTTTTTTAGTTTTTTTTTATAAAAAACTTATAAAATTTTAATTTTTTTAAAAATTCTGAAATTTTCAGAAATCTTTAAACTAGTACCTAAATCCTTAAAAATAACAAAACTCCTTCGTCGCTGCCTCCGCCGACCCTATCCTTTCGATCATCGAACCTAACCAACCATTTCACCCAATGTGTTGTCGCCAGAAATCGGTGAACATTGTACCAATCAAATGATTATTTAATATTCGTCGTTCAATGTTTGACTGACACATCGTTTATCGGTTTCCAGCGACGACACATTAAGAGAAACGATCGGCTAGGTCTAACGACCAGGGGGTCGGCGGCGGCGGCAGTGAAGATTTGGGGATTTAGGGACTATTTTAGAAATTTTCAAAATTTCAAGATTTTTTAAAAAAAAATTAATTATTAAAAAATTTAATTAAAAGAAATTATAAATTAAAATACGACATGTGTCAAATTTTTATTGGTTACGGATTTTTAACGACAATTAACTACTAGGTACCTAAAATTATAACGTTTGAAACTTTAGGCACCTATTTTTACAACAAAAAAAAAAAACTTTAAGCACCTAAAGTTCAAAAGAGGTATAATTTGGGAACTTATTTTCCATTTAAGCTTTTAATTATCTATGTTTTATTTAGTTGTACAAATTGTAATTCTATATTAACTATTATAAAAATTAACCTTGAACCCTAAAAATATTTTAAAAATATTTAATAAAGTATTCAATAATAAAATTACTATAAAAATATAATAATTATAAGTTGATGTTTGTAAGAAAAAGACAAATAATTAAGAGATTCATTAATTAACTAAGTGATTAAAGAGACTTATTTTATTTTGTGTCACTTGTATAGTGGCTTTGTATAATAATTTTAGTGTTTAAAATACGTTCAAAATAGATTTCACATGATTATTTGGTAACAAAAGTGTATGTTAGTGATTAGTATGTGCAATATTTTGATTGATTTTACATGTTATGCCAAATTCATTTATAACATGTTGGTAGTGCATAGATTTGGTGACACGTGTCACCATCTAATTGGAGGAAAATAAATATATTAAATATTAAATAAAATAAAATAAAAATTAGATTAAAATCATCTAATCGAGTGATGACACGTGTCGTCACCTGATTGGTTAATTAATTTTATTATTTATTTAAATTAAAATTAAAATTAAGACTAAATTAATATAATAAAAAATTAACAAGAACCAAATGTGATAATTTTTTCCTTTTACTGAATATGATAAATTAGAAAACACATTTAATCTTCAATATTAAATTTAAAAAAAATATATTGGTATGAGTCCTAAATTTTATTTCATTTAAAGGATTAAGTTGACAAAACCTACAACTTATAGAAAATTATCCAAAATTTAACATTCTCATGAGAATATGGAAGAACAAACTTCAATCTCTTCATATCAGTTATCTTAATAGTCTTGGTAAATTATGAAGATTGAAAAACAATAGCAACAAATACGTCTTGGAATGCTACACCAGCTTATTTCATATCAAAACAAATGAGCAGCAAAGAAAGCATAGCATGCAGTTCATGTTATCTTAGCTTTACAGAAACCAGACAGAGCACCCGAAACGGCTAATTCAGTTCTTTTCTTTGGACACTTGAGTAAAACTTTTTTATTCTTCCTTGTTTTTCTTTTCACTGCCTTTCAAGAACCGCGAGAACCAATACGCTGAAGATTTCGGATGTCGGGCGAGACCGTTGTTGTAATCAACATAAACCAAACCAAAGCGCTTGGTATAGCCTTGACCCCACTCAAAATTGTCTAATAATGACCATGCAAAGTATCCCCTCACGTCTGCTCCATCCCTGCACATATAAATGTAATGAACTTATTCATTTCTTCCATTAACCATAAACCACAAGCAACATTTAACACTCCAAGCAACTAAGTGTGTTCAGTATTCAACTAAGTGTCTTTTTTTTTGTATATCCACCGGTATTCGACCCAATGGGGGCAACTCCTGGTTGTTGTTTAAGGGGCCTAACACCTCATCTCACTAGACCAACTATGTGAACTCAATCCACTAATGTTGTTTTTGATGGATCATACATCAACTCAACATATGAATTGTAATTCTGGTGGCTATCCATTCTTCTCTGCATTAATCTTTTAAAAAAAATGTGGGTAGTAGGTGTTCTGTATAGGTACAAAAGCAGAACCGTGTCTTGTAAATTCCATCCCGCTAATCTCACTTGAGCTTGAGATTTTCAAGATAAAACCTGTAAGTTCCAATCACTGGAATACCCCCTTGGGGACTTCCAGGATTGTAGTTGATTTAATTTGTAAAGTATGCATGCAATATGGTGATTAAAAGTGGACCAACTTACTTGATTGCATGAGCAACTGCGGCTAGGTATCCCTTAAAGTAGCGGACTCTTAATTTGTCATCAAGAATATCACTAAGGGGCAAACTGTTGTCCTCTTCTTGATCCATCCCTACCAAAGATTTGACAAAAAAAATTCAGGGAAAGGGCAGTGAACCAAACTTGTTTAGCAGTAAGGATAGCAGTTGATTGTAGAATTGTATGCCGACTACAGAAGGTTCTACCAAATCGGCCTATAAGGAATAATCCTAAGTTGTTCAAATGAAAATGTCTTCCAGAAGTAAAAAAAATGATTTTATGGGGTGTCACCAAATAAACCATGCAACAGCTGCACATATGAAAAACTAGAATCAAAAGCAAAAACCAGAAACCAGAAACTGATTATAATTGTAATTCTTAAAGTCAAATTGCATACCATTTTCGGTGATATATATTGGGGGATTATTGTATGTTTGTGCTATGTAATTGAGAAGTTTCCTGAGGCCCCAAGGGACAACGAAAAGCCATTCTGATGCTGCCTGCCATGCTTTAATACTTTTAGCAAATGGAAATAAGCCCAAAGAAAGAAATGTGTTATTGTATAAAATATACATGCACAACAATGAGACATAAGAATATGCACCTGTTCACCAATCTTCTCACCCCCTTCCCATTCAACTGATAATTACCAAGGACATTAGTCTACAAATCACAGATAGACACATATACACTTATAAACGCGGAAATTATTACCGATTCTCTCCATCTCTTGTGCTTTATAGTAATAACATTCTTCTGAACTACTTGTTGCATGAGAAATAAACTTTGATGTATAATGATTAAGACCAAGAAAGTCCAATGCATTAAAGAGTAGCTTTTTTTCTTCCTGTGAAAACTTGGGAAGCCGATCTCCTAATTTTTCAAGCATAACTGTAGGATAGTCTCCATAATATAATGGGCACAAGTACCTGTAGCAACAGTTGGGATGTATTTTTAACAACAATTAGTTTGGGATACTGTACATAAAATGTTCAACAATATTTTGATAAGATGTGTTTTCTTAGGAGATAAAGGTTAAGGAAAAAAAAATGCCTTGTTAAATTCTACTTTTTGTAATTCTCAGCCTATAAAAGCTGGCTGATTTTTCTTTTAAGCAATATACGAACAAAATTCTCCTCTTTTCATTCAAAATCTCTCTTTCTTCTTGAAAACTACCTTCCTAATAGTATGTATATCTCAATAAGGCAGAATGCTAGATCTTCAAGGAAAGAGACGTAAAGAAACAAATATTTCATTTATTATTGGTGATTGGACCGTAGCATTTGTACCATCTTTTCCCAGCAGTCTTTGTTTTTAATTACTTGTTTAGTAAGTCTTTTAGTTGAAATATGTAACCTCTCTATATAAGAGGTGAATTGAGAATTGAATAATAAAAGTAAAAAAAAAACCTTCAAGATTTAAGATTCTCTCTAATGAGTCTATTGTCTGGAATTTGCTTGGACAAGTTCCACTAGCACTCGAAACACATGGTCTTAACGATCGTGATATAGGATCTAACTTTTCTCGTGTAACATTGATAATATTGAAAATGAAAAGCATGCAAAGACTTTTGGGGCTAGGAATTGAACATTCCAATTTGCCAAAAGATAATAGAGGGAGTTTGAAATTGGAGGACTATTGACCTTGATTTCCACTTCTTCGACCTCTATTGTGTCTAGTCATGACTTAAAAGTAAATAGTAATGTAAATCCTAGGATCAAATTAGGCTTTGATGCCAAAATCAATGTGGTTTAGGAAGGAAACAACAACAATTGAAAGAAATAAGGATACAAATCGAGTAAGGTAGAAGTTGGAACTCTTCAAACGTAACGTTATAAAAAACTCTAATTTTTGTCTATTACTTGAGAAAATAATAATACTGTTGTTCTGACAGAAAATATTTTATAGCTTATTTATACTAGGGCTACAGAAAAGTTTTAATCCTAGCCCTAGATTTATAGGTATCTTATAATCCTAGCGATCCATCCATATGTCTAATAATTAATAAATAAAACTAAAATAATATGAAATAATTAAAAGTTCTTGCATCATGAAAGGGTTTCACTTGAGCAAGGAATATGATTACGAATCAAACTATACTAAACTAAGTTGGTTCATGGTTGAGTAATGAATGCAGAAATAATATCACCAAGTGATCAATATAATTAACTTGTTATATAAAGTGAAAACATATTGAACATAAGCAGGCATACCATCCAAGTTGAAAATCAAGGCGCCTTGCTGCAGCAGATTTATCTTCAATTTTATCAGAATTAGCCTCTGCCCATTCACAATCCAACACCAACCCAATTTGTCCCCCTTGCTTATCCTAGAACAAGTATAGCAACAACAATGGCAGAAAGAATGTTATTCTTGTCAATGTAGAAATAATAGTCCCCCCCCCCCCTCCACACACAAAAATGCGAATGAAAATCATATAATGATCATAAAAAATATTATCAAATATGAAATGATGGTTACGGAAAAGTATTTTGTAGTATGGCTTTTGTATAAACGTTTGCTTTCGTTTGGAGAGTCTTAGAGAATGGACAAGATAACCAAATAAGGAAGTTGTATTTACAAAGGTGGATTTCATCAAGAAACATATTTAAAATTTACATTGATAACTTTGGTTGAGGTAGTGAAACATTAAAGATGAGAGTTTGAAGCTATGTTATTTAAAATGACAGCAGGTTGTATTCAACTATAAACAATAATCAGTAATGGACCCTTTACTTCAATTGCTTAATGATGCAACAACAATCAAAGTTTTATATGCCTTCAAGGACTAAATCAGTAAAAACAAAATAAGTACATAACCTAAGGCTGGCATTTGAACATGTAATCTTTTGGAAATTAAAAAGAAACGAAAAGGTCAACATCAGTAACTCAAAAAGTCTGCTAGATTAAATCCCAAGGCAGCCTTTTCTCTTTTGATGGCAAGAGATTAGTTTTTCCAACAAAAGAGATGAAATAAAGGAAATCAGGAAGAGCAAAGGTTGTTCAAAAATGGTCTCACTTCTTATTTTGGTAAGTTATGTGCATATAGTAAATTTCAAGATATAGCACAACACATGACCAATGATTTCAATTTTTGATGATTGATGTGTACCGATCCCTAGATCTTTTTCTAGATATGTTAATTTTACAGTACCTTGTACTTGCTTCTGTATATTGAAACAGCCGTTGCATGGGCCAAGATCTGATGATGTGCAACCAAATACGGTTCTGCTGAAGAACCTTCACGTCTTCCAGGAGCAAATATCCCAGCATCATACCCATTCACTGCAGTTTGGAGCGGTTCATTTACAGTGATCCAATTCTTTACTCTGTCACCGAAGTGTGCAAAGCAAGTATCTGCATAGATGGCAAAGTAATTTCTGGAAATGGCCAAGTAGAAGCCATATCAAAGTTAGTATGAATGTTATTAGGTTCATAAATCTTATGGTGACACTCAAATGAAATAATTTAGCATGAGATTTTCCTTGATCTAAAGAGAGATACTAAATGCAGACGATGAAAATAATTTATAATTATTGTACTCTTACCCTGAAAGAATGCAGCTTTATCCATGCTATGCTATGCTATGATATGTAAAAATAAAATATATATATACTGGGAGAAAAAAGAAAAAGAAAACACCCCACGCATCCGTGCACCCGACCCCCTTCCCCCGGTCAGAAAAGGGGGGGGGGGGTCATATAATTCGAATGGACTTGATCCCCAATCTGAGAAGAATATTTCTAGTGATATTACAAGAACTTTGAGTTAGGATTCACCATGAAGATTTATCGGTATATTCTACGCTTTACATGTGCCATACAGTAAACTTGTCCCAATGCAAGCTATTATTGTCACGACCCAGATTTTGGGTTGGTAGATTCGGATTAGAGAACCCTAGGGCCTAGAGTTAAAAGGGAGGATTTTTTCGTTGACTTGTGCAATGTTTTACTTTGACCAAGTTCATTTTCTTCAAACAAGCGCATGAAAACTTTGAAAACCTTTTCCAGAAAAGGTTTGTGGTGACAAGCAGACCCTTACTCAGCTCAAGCATTGTTTCCTGTAATGAGTTGGAGTCGAGCTCAAGCATTTCACTATTTGAGCTAGTCCTCGCTTGATTACAGCCCTGGGTCTCATAGACTATCAAATAATTCATTTAAGGCATAATACTTACACAATTTGCTTATCTAACCACCCTCCAATTGATTCCTGAAGATGCAAAGGGAGATCCCAATGGTACAAAGTTGCAAAAGGCCGAATGCCTGCAAAAATGAGATCTTTAATTAACATATGTTACAATCACAGCTATGAGGGATTATATACAAAGGGTTCCATACCCTTTTCAATAAGAGCATTAATGAGATTGTTATAGAAGGCAATTCCCTCATCGTTGACTTTGGTTCCCAATCCATCTACAAGAACAACATAAAACGGTATAATAATTTCATTTCTTACTATATTCAAGGTACACGTATTTTACAAGCTAAAAATATAAGAGGCATTGGGGACATGATTTGCTCTTAAGTGGGGTCAAAATAAGCTCCCATTAATAAAAGAAGGAATATTATGATGTTGAACCTACTTATTCATAAAAGAACCAAAATCAAGGGCAAGTTGGGAAAAAGTTAAAATGAAGAAAATAGCCAAGTACAAATGAGAAAGAATTAAAAAAAAAGATAAAGCTACAAATGAGTGAACTTGATTTATTCTTAGGAATATAAAGAGCCACAACTATTTAAAATTTTCATTTTGAACGTATGAAAAACATCATTCAGTACCACATACATTGCACACATCCATCATCATCGTCATCATAACTGCGATCATGCCCTTACTAATTAAAGGGCATAAAGTATGTTAAAAGTTTATTTCCTAGACAAATTATTGGTCTCTTGATATGCTAAGATTATGACTGAAGGCATGAACAATTAAAGGACACAAAGGTTTATTACAAAATAAGTGCCTAAATTATACTATCTTTTTACTTTAGGTGCTAAACTTTTTTTTGTCAAAGTAGGTGTCTAATCTTTCATCCCGCAACTATTTCCAAGTCGCCCATAAAAGAACCCATCTATTCTCTCTTGGTGCCTCAATTTTGATCTATAAGTCTTCATTCTCATTTGTTGTGAAAATAAAAAACCCTAAGTCCCAAAACACTTCGATTGCAATGATTCATCTATGAGAAACTGAAATCAAGACCTCAACTCTCAAAAATTAGTCCCAAAACACTTATTATGCTATGCATAAAAAAACTTCCTCCAACCATCCTTGATCCTAGAAAACCCAAGCAGAAGTGCTGAAAGGATTCACTAAAGAAAACTGATGGAAACAAGCCAAAGAGGAAAACCAAATTCTGCACCGATGGTCAATTGCAATTGGTTTAACTAGAGAAAACTTATGAAGTAGACGAAAATTTAATATTATAATAAAACACAAATAGTAACCATGTACAGAAATAAATATATTAGGAGAACGGGAGAGAGAGGTAAAATTAAGGCATTTACCACAACGACCTACCTGGAAAGATACGAGACCATGATATGGAGAACCTATAACCATCAAATCCAAGCTTGTGTATCAGGTCAACATCTTCCTATAGATCATTAGAAAATCAGAAAACTGAAATCTGAAAGACACAAGTGAGAAATATACTTCATATTGTGTAGAAATATATGATAATAATTCTTTGAGAGTATTTTTCTTCACAACCCCTCGAACTGTCAAACTAATAAGATCCGAGTCTAAGTTATAATTTTAAGACATTTTTTTCCGATAAACACCTAACTTTTGCTTAACCACTTCCCACTATAAAAGAAAGCACAAAATCTCAAGAATTCCCTTAATTAAAAAAACAAATTTAGAATTACAAAACTTTAACTTCTTAGAATGAAAAATAAAAAACACAGCAAAAACATGACTAATCCTAGTATTATTCACCTTGTATCGATGATAATGATCAACTGCCACATCACCATTGCTTCCATCAATAATTTTTCCTAGAAAAACAAACAGAGTTTCCCAATCAAGTTCAAGAAAGAAAATTCCTATATCAACCAAAATAGTTACAGCAAGAATGTGTCAATTACATTTTTTCTATATTAGTAGTAGTAGTTGCTTTATAAGAGAAAAGCTGTATACCTTCAGTGTGTGAAAAAGAATCCCATATGCTAGGACCCCTGCCGCCCTCATTGCAGGCTCCTTCAATCTGAAATCATGCACAAAGTAACTCAACTACAAAATCCAAAGGGGTTCAATTATTTATACAGTGCTAACTGCTAAAAGTCCAGTAAAGAGTTTGTTTTTGGTAAATAAGTCAACCCCTTGTTGACAATCCAGTAAGATGTTAAAAAGAGAATATCATCCTTTTACCATTTCTTTGATCCAAGCTTAAAGTTTTCTTTTTTTCTTTTTCTGGGAAAAAAGAACAAAGCTGATAAGTTCATATAGAAGTATATGAAGCAGATATTATACCTGATATGAAGCAGTGGCCACCCCAAACACGAAGTTAGGAGGGAAGTCAGCTCTGCACACTTCTTCTTCTTCTTCCGCAGTTTCTTTAAACACTTCTTTCTTCGGCATTTCCTCCCCTACAATCTCAAATCTCAAACAGAGAAATGAGAAGAAAATGGAATCACTTCTTGTATATTTATGCACTTACGCTCCTAAAATCTCCGCTACACTTTTACATTTCCGGCCCAACGATTCGTGATTTCAAGTAATTGGTTTTCATTTCAACATTTCATACTTTTACCTTTTTTCCGATGTAACGGTAGCTTGTTTTAATGTCGGTGTTCTCCGATTTAGTTTTTATTATTATATTATTTATGGAAGATTACAAATATATCATCAAACTAGGTTAAAATAATCTCTCTAATCATTAACTTTTAAAAAAATTACAAAATGAACACTAAATTTTTAATTTTATTGTAAAATTGATACTAGGCCGTTTGTTGCATTAATTGTTGTAGAAGGGATGACATTTCATATTAAATTAAGGGTTATATTTTTATACACAAATTGTATAAAAATATTACATAATTTTATTTTAAAATCTAATCTTAAAGTATTAAACCTAAAACCCTAAACTTTAAACTCTGATAGTAAATCCTAAATTTTAAACCCTACAACCTAACCTCCTAAACTCTAAACCCTACAACCTAAATTTCTAAACCTAAACTTTAAACCATAAACTCTAAACCTAACAAATTTATGTATCAAAAAAATTTCTTAGGAATAGTAGATGAGTACAATTTCGTGGATTCTGAATTGCACCCGCTCAGGCGGGGGCAGGGATGAGTATAAATTTAGTAGGTAGTGTGTGGGTGTAGATTTTAAAAGTTGTTCATGTCGTATGTAGTGGATATGTGATGAATTTGAGACTTTATCCATCCGTATCTGCTTGCTTCGTATCCACTCGTCCTGCATCCGCCCGACCCTCGTCCACTCACCTCACAACCATTCGCCTACCATTTACTATATGAATAAGGATATTTTTCCCCTTAAATTAATAGGGTAATTTATTTTTATCTCTGAACTGTAATTAGAATTCTATTTAATTACTTCTCTAATATTTCTAAAAGATAATTCTAAGAAAAATATTTTTTTTTTAAAATTCATATATTTTAAAAAATATATAAAAAATAAAATTATATTTTTATATATTTTTTACAGAATCATAAATTTTAGTAAAACAATGCACACTTTGGCCCTCTCTAACATTTTTTTAAAAAAAATTAAGTAGTGTTACAGTAATATTCGTAAAATAAATATCAAGAAAAATTACATAAGTTGTGATAATGTACCTTACATAAGGGGTAAAACGGACGAGCATCTATGATCACTTGATCAGTAAGTGTTATTAAAAAAAACTAGGTCAATAAGTGAATCTCAGTATCTCACCCTCTCTAACCTTTTGATAACGTAACTTACATAAATATCGTCCATTCTATAATTTCAAATTATGATAATGTAACTGAACATATATATATGATCACTTGATCAATAAGTGTTATTAAAAAAAACTAGGTCAATAAGTGAATCTCAGTGTCTCACCCTCTCTAACCTTTTGATAACGTAACTTACATAAATATCGTCCATTCTATAATTTCAAATTATGATAATGTAACTGAACATATATATATAACTCTTACTGAGTTATTCAAATTTAGGTTATTTGCAAAATTATCTTTGTAAGTGTCTAGGACAAAAGAGTCTTTACAACTCTTATATTCAATCCTCTAAAATCAAAACGTCGTTACTATCAAATTTTTTTCAATTTTAGAGGATTCACCCAAATTCATCATTACACTTTGTTTTACTTAACAATCAAATTAACGAATTTAACTGATCAATCATCTAAAAATAATAGAGGAGGAAGAAATAAAAAACGAATTATGGCAAAGGTTAAATTGATATAATATCTAAATATTGCACGTTAAATTTTTAGAATTACAGAATTATAATAATATGAAAACGTTAACGACTAATTTTATTATTATGACGATGCTATTAACTCGTGTCATTTTTTCATTTGAAAATTAACGTTCATCGATTATTTTGTAATTTTCGACAACTCGAATAATTAATTTGTAACATTCTATACTAGGGTGACCCAACTAAAAATCATCTTATACTAGAGGGACTATCGAAGTAATTTACCCTTATTAAAGTAGTGACACCTACCGCTCTGCAACCATTCATGTGAAGAGATTAGATTGGGATATATGATACATGCCAATTGGCAAAATCCACTGATTGATTCATATATAAATGATATCTTATTGAATAGAGAATTAATAAAGTTATGCTATCGATCTTTATCTCTCTCAAATATTCTTTTTATTTCTTTTAACATTGATCATATTCGAGATTTATTAATTAATTGAGTAGTTAAAAATATTCATATTATTTTATTTTATATGGTTCAAATTTCAACATTTATACGAGAATATAATCACCTCTATTTAACTACTTCTCTACTTCTTCCATTTACTCTGAGGCGGTTATAAAAAATTTTTAAATTTTAAAGTTCTTCTTCTTTGTACTGTTTCTTTTTCGCCGGCGGCGGTCGTTGACCGCTTTGCTGGTTATGTACATAAATAAGATTCATCTTTACTAATGAAATTTAGTTTCATGTTTTTTTTTGTTTTTTTTGCCATGTTTATATCATATCTGCTTTTATGACAGTTCTTTCGTCTGCTTATATGACAGTTCCTTTGTCTGCTTTTATAGCAGTTTCAGTCTATCTTTTGATAGTTTAAAGTTCGAGTGACGAGTATCATCGAACTTTTTTATCAACGAAAGAGGCCGAGTTGTACATGTTATGATTTCTTTTTTGTGGCTGTGCCGATACGCCAAGAACAAGTAGCAGAAGAATTTTGTTTTTTTCAAAGAGCACTCAAGGCAAAGTAATAGTTTTATGGATTTAATTCCAAGAGCCTTTTCAAGTTCTTCTGAAGGTGTTAGGTTTGGTATTTTAACGTATTTCACACCCTTAGATTTTACTGCATTTTTTATTTTGCACTAAACTTTCAATGTTTGAGATGTAATTTATTTGTGATCCTTTCACTATTAAATACAATCCAATTTAAAAAAAAATACATCTATTTAATAAAAAAACATTTATTATATCTGATCATGAACAAGGAAAAATACAAAACTCATAATTATATTAAATTAAAGAGATATATAATATATTTAGTCCTTGGATTTATCAATTTTCCTGCATTTATATCCTAACTTTGTTTTAGTCCACATTAAGACTTAAACTTGTCTACCTTTTCTATTTAGTAACTAAAATTTTGTCTGCATTGGCATCTGAATTAGTCTATTTTCTCATGTTATATATATATATATATATATATATATATATATATATATATATATATATATATATATATAATTAAAACTGGTGTTGTGACACTATACCAATGTACCATATCATCAAAAATAAAAGAAATTATAAATATTATAGAAAATTGCAAGAAATTCTATAGCATTATAAAACTATGTAATAAAAATTTTAGAAACTTATATAAAATATAGAAATTAAAATCATCACAAAAAGTATCAATATACGAAAAGCATACCAGTTTAAGTACCGCTATGAACAAAAAAAAGGTACTAATGTGAGAAGAATAGATAAATTCAGATAAAATATGGACAAAAACAATTTTAAGTTTCAGTATGAGAAAAGTGGACAAATTTAGGGTCTACAATAAGACTTATCCCTTAATTAAAAACTATTTTGATTGGCACAATTACAATATAAGGGAATAGAAATTAAAATCGTTACAAAGAAAATGTATCAATGTGAGAAAAATATACAAGTTTAGGTATCGAAACCCTTAGTCTCTATATCTAAAAAAGTACCGAAACCTACCATCTGATTTCGAAACTTGTTCATCTAGTTTCGAAACTCAAATCCATAATTATAGATAAATGGTCTTTTATAAACACAATTAGAATACCAATTATGTAAACTACATTTGAATACCAATTTTTACCCAAAAAAAAACTACACCAGATCAATTTTTTTTAACATAACACTAGATCAAAATTTAGACCCTCAAGTTCCAATTATGTAATTTGTATGCTTTTTAAGAATTAACACTGCAACATAATCTAGGGATTTGACTTTTCAACTAATTAATTATACCGAATGATATGTTAAAATAAATGTTTAATTAGGGTTAGGCGCTTTGTCTTTTCTCTCTAGTTTTGTCATCTCTTTTTTTTTATGCCCGGCGGCGGCACTAATTTTAGTGTTGGTTGTCGACCGCCGG
Source organism: Hibiscus trionum (assembly GCA_030270665.1). Classification (NCBI taxonomy): domain Eukaryota; kingdom Viridiplantae; phylum Streptophyta; class Magnoliopsida; order Malvales; family Malvaceae; genus Hibiscus; species Hibiscus trionum. Next base: position 9,404,235 of record BSYR01000016.1, read on the forward strand.
TCACATTCTTTTTATTTATTTCGTTCTTTTGATTTTGTCCTTTTAATTAAATAAAGTCGTCTTTATCACATGCTTTCCTCTACATGTTGGTACGTATTTTTTGCCTCTTAGCACGCTTTTATGTCTTTAAGCATGCTTTTTTGTTTTTTTCTGTCAGTGTTGGATTTGACGTCGCTACGACTGATCAAGATGACGCTCTTTTAATTATCCTGTTGATCTAGATGCAAGTTTACTCAGTGCTTTGTTCGCGATTGAATTGTGGTAAAAAAACATATTGTCAACGTGCCTCAATTCTATAATATGCATTTTTAATGTTGTTTGTTGATGGTTTTTACCTTCATCGTCGAGCTTTGGTGATGTTTTGTATCTATTTTGTTTCGAGCCTTTGAATTAGGTTTTTATATTTTTTTCTTTGGTCCTGTTCATGATATAGAGATGTTAATTTGCGTGTTTGTAGGAATATGTTCGGATCATGTTTGTTTACCTGCACTGTAAACTCTCATGTTAGATTTTTCCGTTATTAATAAAAACGTACTCATATTCAAAAAAAATGGTTAAAGGTTAAATTGACCCTCAACGAAAAATCAAAAAAATTAATTAAGCCTTTATGAAAAATTTACACCCAATTTGGCCCCTCCGTTAATTTGACCGTGTTGATCGTCAATGCTCTCTAACGGTCAAAATCAATTTAAAAAAAATCCTTAAAAAAATCTACAAAATTATAAAATTAATAAAAAAATTAATAAATTTTTTTTAAAAAATAAAAAAATTAATTTAATTTTTCTTATTTTCCTTTTTTTTCTAAAAAAATCTAAAGTTTCATTTCTTTAAAAAAGCCTCATAAATCTCTAAATCAAGCATTAACAATTTAACACCGATTCAACCACCGGTCACTCCCCGTCCCAAGAAAACTCTCGTTCTCACTTAATATTTCTTCTCACCAGCACTGTCGTCTGCCACAGTACCAACAACTTCCACCGCCAATTAAACTAATTTGAGGACTTGGGAATGTAGGGTTAGGGTTTTGAAAATTTTTAAAAATTTGAGATTTTATAATTAAAAATATATTTTTAAAAAAATTATATAAATTTTAAATATTATTTCATTATAAATATTTATATATTTTTAATAATTATTACAATTATTTATATTTTTGATTTTAAATAAATTTGTTTATGATTTTATACACGAATTTAATTTTTTTACACACTTAAATATTTTTTTAGATTTTTCTTGAATTTTTAAATTATTTAAATATTTTTTCTGATTTTTTGATATTTTTAATTTTAAACATATTATTTTATAATTTTTAATATTTTTTAAAATTTTTAAATGGTTATTTACGGTTTTGATGACATGGAACGTTCAGATTGTGCCACGTGTCACCATCATAATAACTACTTTTGAGTTAACGGTCAACTTAACAAAAGGGCTAAATTGATTGTAATTTAAATTTTGAGGGTCTGATTTATCGTAATTTGAATTTTGAAGGGTCAATTGGGTGCAAAAATTTTACAAAGGCTTAATTAGTTTCTTAATTTTTCGTTGAGGGCCAATTTGACCTTTAAGCAAAAAAAAAAAAAACTAATTAATTACAACTTACCTACATAACTTGCACCAAAACTTCAAATCATGCTTCCTATCAACATTCATTGTTCTATTTGGTCATTTTGGCCTAAAAAGGTAATAAATAAAACATGACAAAATCTCTATTGAATCATATTTAACCATTTTGTAACCACCTAAAAAATAGCCTAGAATTTGTTTGACTTCCGACGATCGAAAAAACACTTGTTCAAAAATTTGTATGTAATGATTAGAGGGATTAAAAGGTGATTAGTTAAAAGAGACTAAATTATAAGAATATTAAGATTGTTTAGTGACTAAAATGTAAAGTATGAAAGTTTGAATGCTAAAAGTGAAAAGTGTAAATTAGAGTGCTAAAGATGAGGGGACTAATGACTAAATTAAGCCATGAAATGATGGATGAAATGAATAGAAAAGAGGAAGGACTAACCTTGCGATTATACCATTTTCAATTATGAATAGTGGCATCCATTCCTTGTAATTTAGTCCAAAATAATTGAAGGTTATTGTGTTGATCAATGGTGGAGCTTCAACCAATTTCATCTCTCAAATCGTGGCTGATGCGTTAGAACAAACACAAACAACAACTGTAACCCCCTAGACCCGCCTATGCGTTTCGCGGATCCTACGAAGTCACATTAGGGTCACCGGAGCGACCCACATTAAAAGTTCAAATAAACAAATTGTTAACCATTTAAAATCATAAATCAAATTTTGAATTAAAATACAATTCTAGAAAACATTCAGACTACAAAATAAAAACTATAATACAAATTGCTAAAACAGGTTTTAGACTCGAATGTAAACCAAGATGTGACATACATGCCCCCTAATTACACAGATACCATACTCCGTAAGCAAGCCGAAGAAACTCCCATACCGATGTTGACAGCCGCGACATGGTCGATCTTCTAACCTTGATGGTAAAAACAACGTGAGCTTCGAAAAGCTCAGTAATACAAACTACCAATGGATGCTAAAAACACAAGCATGCATGGCAATCTTAGGACTGTCACGAAGAACTAGGCAACGATAAGCTCAAATTACGATTCGAGATTTCAGAGGAGCATTAAACCAAAAGGTAACAGGGTTATTCTTTATTAAATCACTCGAATCTTAAGATGTGAGTCTAAAGCAGAGATTCAAAAGAGATTCAGATTTCAGAAGTTGAATTAAGGAGTTCAGAGTGGTTCATTAAACGCGAATTGTAAGTTTACTGTGAGTTCAACTTTAATACATTAATTTAGTAGGGTATGCTTAAGAAGAGGTCAGAAAGTTTTATTAACTTACTTAACTACCCTCCAACCGAACCCCAAAATGCAATTCCACCTGAACTGCATACAGAAGGTCTTACCCTAGGCCTGAGGCGTAGGAGCCTACCTAAGGGGATACCTTAGGTCCAGAAAGACTTACCCTAGGCCCGTGGGCGTAGGAGCTTAACAGAAAGGCTTACCCTAGGCCCATTGGGCGTAGGAGCTTAGGTACAGAAGGACTTACCAGCGCTGAGCCTACAAATCATCATTCATATCCAGATAATATACCACAGATGATTTCAATTTATATTCAGAAGACAGTATTGCAGAAAATAAATATCAAATCTATTTTTATACCAGAAGACATGTATCAAATTTATTTTTATTAACATTATTATTATTTCGTATTCAATGTCATATATCAGATATATTTTTCATAACAGAAGTCAGAAATCAGAGAATGATTTCCTTTCGTATTACAGTATCATACTTTTAAATTTTAAGCATAGTGTCTCGGTTTAGAACAGAAAGTATTTACAGATACATGGTACGCGCTTTATGGCCTAATTCATTTCTTAGAGGTACTTGATAGATATCAGAAAGAGACATTTGACGAATTTAGACTGATTTCAAAACGAGGTCCTTACGAATAGGGGAGTTCGGTAAGACGGATCGAATTAGCATCGAAAGTTGATGCATCAGAATCATTGGGATTTCAGATATATCGAGAGTGATTCGATCGCTAAAGCTTACGAGGGTATTGATGGTCATTACGGCCTTCGGAGGATAATTTGGTAACTGAACCAATAAGGTATAAACGGTGGTGTACAGAATTTAGGAATTCTAATTGCTCATTAAGATTTCGAGCCCCTTTGACTAATTGAAACCCATTAACACAGTATTTAATATCTCACCGAATGGTACACCTCAACCATTCATTTCTCAGAACTGACTAACGAGTAAAACAACAATAGTTCGCCTTCAGCAATCGTCCACTAAACTTATTACCAAAAATCAAGCATATATTCGAGAGGTATTTTACAAGTGTTCAAACATGTGCATTGTACCTGAACTCATCCCAAAACATCAAATATGACTTAGGAGAACAGATCCCTTTCATTATTAACTATGTACTTTCCCCAAATAAGTTGCACATGCATTCACACGGTATTTTCCCTCTATCATCATAGTGTCTGAATCGACCAACTGACATGAGTCGTATTTTACCACTTTTGGAGTCATTACATCTGTTTGTCTTTATTGAGATTTCTAATTTCATGTCTTAGAAGTATTCTCCGACATTCTAGTATTCGAGGGTATTTCAGACATCACGATGCTCGAAAACGTTTTAATTATTCAGAGTTTCTCGGTTCTTCCATCTATCCATTCATTTCAGACATCGAGGATATATCACATATGTCGGTCAAATGATAATTAATGCCCGAAGAAAAATATCAGTCTCTAGGGTCATTGTGACCTATCTCAGCTTTATCAATATATCTAATCTTTTTTAGTCATTTCAATCAATTCAATCTTTTTCGCCTCATTGCTCAATTCATACATACGGATATTTTTCCGTACATTTATCTTCATCGAATTATTCAGAATTCTTGCAACTCAAGCAATTTACAATATCGAGGGTTTAAGTCTTGTTACCGTGACATTTCAATAGTTTGAGGTTTTTAAGTGTATCAGATGTCTTATCGAATCAAATATAGCTTCTCGGGTTGTGATTATAGTTAGGGGGTATTTTTGTCATTTGTTAATCAGATATGTCCAACATTTATACTTTTAATAAAAGAGATAATCAGACTTAAAAATTTACCGTCTCAATAATCGTGTACTAAACTCGAAAATCTCTTCGATTTATCAAACCACTTATTCGAGTATTTTTTCCTTGGCCATTACTATTCTTATTTCATAATTGATCGATATAGGCAGAGATAATCATATGCTTAAACATGGTCGTGCAAACATAACCGAATACCAACATATTTCCAAAAGCATGCAGAGGATAGTAATGTATTACCTTAACTCCGAGCTACACCAGTCGATTCGTGATACTTCATTTGATCGCACTCGAACCCAAATTTGACGTCCCTCACATCTCGGATACAAGGAACTTTGAACACCTTCAAATACACAAACTCCAAGATCAGACCTTATTCACAAAGTTCTTAACTAAATAATTAAATACATATACAAGTTCGGGTTCGAGGTCAGATTCGGAGGCTTTCGGGTTGGAATTTTACAAAACGGGCTTCAAAATCGGACTCAGAACGTCGAAAAACATAAAACGAGAGATTTCGGAAAAGTTGACTTTTTGATCAACGGTCAGAGTTAACGCTGACGTCAGCAGTCAACTGGTAAGGGTCAACTGAGTTGACTCGGGCTGACTCGGACGAGTTGTCTCGGCCGACTCGGCCGACTCGGACGAGTTGACTCGGCTGACTCAGACGAGTTGACTCGACTGACTCGGATTGACTAAGTTCAGGTTTTCGGATCGGGCAAACGGGTCAGACAGACGGGTCTAGGCTCGGTTCGGGTTTGGGCTTAGACCGGGTTGGGCCGGTTTAGACCGGTTCAGGCCAATTTGGACCGATTCACTTACCCAAACTAAAATGGTCGTCGGAGGGTCGCCGGAAAACTCGCCGAAGTCACCTTTGGCGTCGATTCTGCCGGATTTCAAAAGCCTATTAACACCACAGTTCAACCAAACCTATACACACCAAAAATAAATCTGAAATCTAACTGAAAACTCACCAAAACGAACTAGGACGGTCGGAAAATAGCGTAGCTCCGATGAGTGCTTCGCCGGCGTCGATCGAACAAGGAACCTTAGGGGTTTTGCTCGTCTTGCTTCGCCGGTCACGACTTTCCCGTCGACGCGCCCCTAACGGCGACAGAGGTGGTCGGAGACGAAGGGCGATGTTTGGTTCGTCGTCGAGCCTTCAACCGACTCTCCACGGTGAAAGACGACCTCATCGCGCGAGTGGCTCGCGGGGTCGGATCTAGGATACGACGGCGAGCATGTTGCTGGCGGCCGTGCACGCCACCGACCGGCGGTGGGGCTGATCGATCAATGGGCCGGAGATAATGGTGGTTAGGTGAGAGCTCGAGGAAGAGGGAGAGGCACAAAGGGTTTTAGATTTTTTTTTTTCGATGGGTGAGTGGTTCAAATCATGATTTATTTTGGTATAACCGAAACGAATAGTTTAAACATGAGCTGAGGTAAACATTATCAAAGCTTACCTTTAGTCTAAACGGTTAAGTCAAGGGATGCATAACTAAGGGTCACGGGTTCACACCCCTTGGCCAACATTTTCTTTCATTTTTCATTTTTTTTTGTTTTTTTTTAAACCTGAAAATCATGGAGTGTTACAACAACTATATCCTTTGTGGTGGAAGTAGGGACTGGTTCATTGTCCAAATCAGTGGCTTCACTTCAAACCTAGTTCAAAGCATTACAAGAAAATGGAGAAGGATATTTTGTTGAATTGAATGCAAATACAGAACTAGATAATTCTGATTTGCAGTAGCTGTTGGTAGAATTTGAAATTTATTTGAAGAACCAAAAGAGTTGTCGTCGAGTAGATGTCGTGATCATGTTGTCGAACTCACGGAAGGGTCTCAACCGCCTAACGCCTGCTTGTATCGTTGTCCATGAGGCATCTCAGGGAGCAACTATTCTAATACATGAGGCAAGTACCTATGAAATCTAATAACCTGTTAAAATCTTTTGCAGTGACTCCACCTATGCTGAAAAATCAAAATTGGATTGACAAATGATGTTTCTTTCCTTCAATTTCTTTGACTAACCAATGTTAATGAAGAATTGCCCTAAAGAACATTCTTAAAGGGTCACAATACCTCTCTTTTGTACAAGTTGGTTGTTGATGTCCATGCAGGGGAGGCCATAGCAAAACATCACGGTGGCCAATTCCGCCGCTGCGAATCGCATAATCCTGACATACTTCACCCCAAAAATTCCTGCATTGGATGAGATAAACATATGCACAAAACATGCATAGCTTTTGATTTTCATGGGTTTAAACATAGCTGATTTGCATGTGCTCCCTCAAGTTGTTCCATACCTAACATTACTTAATATGTGCTAAAACCGAATCAAAATGTATACCTGAAACTGAGTTGCAATTATAACACCAAATTTCACTTGAAATCTAAAACAATTTCAATTGTTGCATTCAAATTTAAACAGAAATGCATTCAAAAATCACTAAAAAAGAACAACATTACCGGGAAAACATAATTATTTCAATAGAGTATGGCCTAAACTTGCCTACCGGCAGCATCAGCGACGAAAGGCAAATATGGAGTCCGACCCAAAATACTCGAAACCACTCCATAAACAAAACACAAACAACTAAAAACGAAGACCCCAGTATGTCCCCACACCAACAACTTGAACCCCAACCCAGCCCGACCCGGATTGAGTATCCTTGTTAGCAACAATGGCACCACCAGCAGCACATCCAATGTCACCGCCTGCATCGAATTGAACCTCACGTAATGGCTGAAGCTCGGGTTCCGAACCACCCCCAGGTACAAAGCAAAGAACGCCACGAAGCTAGCGTATGGGACAGATTTGTAGAGGCTCAGGAAGGGTAAAATGGGTTCGAATAGAGTACCCAATTGAGGGTATTGGATGAACAGATAGCGGCCGTATTGGAGGGAGTTGAAGAACGGGAGAGTGTAAGCCGCGACGGAGATTAACCGATCTATGGCCGGAGTTGGGTTCAGTGACATGCGGGTGATGCTGGCGGTTCTCTTTGGAAGTCGGACCTTGGGTTTTGGTTGGCTGAGGAAAGAGAGATTGGGGAAGGGTTTAGGGTTTAAAGGGGAAAATTTTAGGGTTAAGGGAAGAGAGTAACAGAGGGAAGCCATTTTTTCTTTTCTGGTTTTGAGCAGAGACTTTTGATTGCTTTTTGCCTTTGGAAGTTCCAACCTTTATCACTGGATTTACTTTTAGGGCTGGTTAGTTTAGAGGCAGGAAACGCAGCGTTTTGATTTTTGGATAAGCTACACTAGTAGTCATTGAACTTTTAGGACACTTTCAATATAGTTAATGAAATCTAAAAACTTTTCATTTAAGTCACTGCTATTAAGAAAAAACTTCCATTTCAATCCCTAGACTGTTAAAAATGACTAACCTGATACGTCCTTAAAATTAAGTAAATCACAGATTGAGCCACTTAACTTTCTTGGGTTTTTAGAAGTGATTTGAACTTTTTAGATTTTGAACCTTTGACCTCAAATTATTGAAACTTTGCTATTTGGTTTTGATTTTGCTATAATTTACACTTTAACCATCAAATTTTCATATTATTTAGAAAAGTACCCCTAAACTTCAAAATTTACAATTTAGTCCTTAGGTTTTGATTTTTCTCAATTAATCCCCTAAATTCCATTGTAAGCCTAAGCTTTAGGCTAAGCATGAGATTTTTATATGTAAGGGTATGCAACACCTAACCACTAGGCTAAGAAACGATTTAGAAATAACTTGATAAAAATAGTACTTAAGTTCAATTTTAGCAGATAAATTAATTTTATTTATTTCCTTATATAACACCGGATAGGAGTGTTATAGGTAGTTAGGGTTAGGGGCAGTGACTAGGGGTTAGTTTTAGGGTTAGGGTTAAATGGGTGGTTAAGTTTTTTAGGGTTAGGATTAGCTACAGTTAGTTTAGATTTTGCGTTATTTTGACCATTTGGTTATTGGGTTTGGGTTGATTTTGAGTTGTAATAATAATAATAATAATAATAATAATAATAATAATAATAATAATAATAATAATAATAATAATAATAATAATTGAGCCTGTTGTTGTTATTACTCAAATGTTATGTGTTTCAATCAAGGAGATGGAAAGTCGGAGAAGCGTTTCCAGGGAGAATCTCCGATCAACAATCGGGGAAGCTAGTTGGGTGGTCTTCGTGGATAACCTTAGCAGAAGAGTTACGCGAGGAGCTTTGAGGGAACTATTCAGTTATCAGGGGAAAGTTTTGAGAGTATTCATTCCAGTGGTTAACAAAAAACCTAAATATCGGGATAGCACCTTTACATTCATCCACATGAGTAGTGGGAATGATATGTGGAGGGCGATAAGTAAAATACATGAGTCTATGATCGATGGTAAGAAGGTGTCAGTCTCAAGAGCGAAGTTTCCGAGATCTCGCAAGTCACCGGAGAATAGTGGTTCTGACAAAGAGCCGGTGGATCCAAGGAAGAAAGGATGGCAACAACCAAACAAGAAATCGACAGGAAACCAATCTAAGGTACTAGGGGAAGCATTCAGGGATAAGAGATCATTCAAAGAAGTTCTAATGGGAGTTTCAGGTGATCGCAGGAGAGCGTCTTGTTCTGATTTGAAGAAGCAGGAAAGTGCAGATAAAGGGAAACCCAATGCAAGTATATTGGATTTCGAGATACCGGTGGCAGAGACAGAATGGATCAATCACTCTATGGCGGGGATCATCAAATCTTCCTTTGAGAAGGATTTTGTTCAAAAAGCACTAAGCAGTGATGATATCAGGGTCCGAGTTGCGAAATGGGGTAACCAGGAGAACTTCTGTATTATCACCTTTGATTCACTTGCTGAAAAAGAGTCGGTCTGGGAAAACAAAAAGGATGAGCTATATTTTTGGTTCGATTATTTAGACTTCAACGTCCTGGTGGATAATGTTCCTTGGCCCTTTTGTTTTGTGTCACTGAGGGGTGTTCCAATCCAATGCTGGTATGAAGGATTCTTCAGGAACTTAGTTAGAAGGTGGGGGTCTCTAATTAAGATTCATGAAACTACGAGCAACAAAACGGATTTATCCACAGCAAGGTTACTTTTGAGAGTTCCTAGTCAGTTTGATGTTCCAGAATCCATTTCTCTGAAGGTTAATGGAAGATCTTATTTCGTAAAAATCAACACTGATGAGTCGTTCTTGCCTTATGAGGGCGATAACCCCATTGTAGAAGATGAACAGTTGGCAGACATTTGGGTGAGTCATGGTAATGAAGAACAGATTCCCCTACAAAACAGTAACAGAGTTTCAAGGGAGCCACCTTTTCCTTCGGTTAACAATACCCCTCCTGATGGAGGATCAATTCCTCGTCACTGCGATGAGAGAGAGTCGTTGAGTCCGACACCTTCCCCGACGGAAGGCAATCCAAAAGTCGGGTTCGTCTCGGGATCAAAAAATTATCATGACTCATTTGACGTATTAGTAGAATCGTCAAATAATGGCCAATCAAATTCCCATGATGTGGGGAATGATCATGGGTTAAATGATGAGCAGTTAAGAAATAATTGTCGGGGATCATCTTTTGAGATAGTGGGGACTGTGGGAAACGTGTTGGGGAGAGAGACTCTAATTGGTCCGGAGAGGGCACAATTTGATTATGCTATGTTGCCCAATGACATGGCTGGGCCTAGGGAGAAAGCCCTGGACCAATCCTGTAGTAACCTTCTGAACATAATCATTGAAGATTCCTTGGAGTTGGGCCAACTTCAGTCTTGTCAAAGCTTCGTGCCAGACTCTATTGTGAATTACGGCGGTTGTACGGTTCCTTCTGAAGTCAACTCGTATCTTGTGGATACATTGGCCCTTAAGAGAGTTGAGCGGAACATCTCATTAAACCCTAATAATCAGCTTCCAGTGTCATTATCACAGGAGTTGATTGAGAATCACCTCGACGCTGCTCAGAGACGGGCTTTAAGAAGGAAGATTCGCGAGTCTCTTGACCAATCGAACTCGTTGAATACTGATGGTAATTCCCTCACATCAACACACCTTAGTTACATCGAGGAAGCAATGGCGGTCTGGGGTGTTAGCAATATAATAGGAATCTCGTTTAAGGGGGTAAAAAGGCCCTAATTGAAAAGGTGATCGAACTCGAAAAAGGAGTTTGATTATCCCTGGTGTTCGACAGCATGCTCATGTTTATAATTCATGTCCGATGAAGCTCTCCATAGTAACATGGAATATCAGAGGTTTGGGGAAATTAGAGAAACTAAGGGCGGTCAGAATGTTATTGCAGAGTAAGAAGCCTTCATTCATCTTTATTCAGGAAACTAAGAAAGCAGTCATTGATTCATCTGTATTTCGGAAGATGTCCTGGAGCTATATCTCAGAATTTGTGTTCTCTCCTTTCGAAGGGTCAGCTGGTGGGTTATTGTGTTGCTGGAACCCGAATGTGTTCAGTATTTCGAATCATTTTATATTCAAGAATTTTATAACTATTACAGGGAATTTCATTGGTAATAATGGTTGGTTTGGGTTCATAAATATCTACGGTCCAGCCACTGAATCGGATAAATCTTACTTTTTCAAAGAATTACAGATTTTCATGGATAGCTTCCAATTGCCACGGTGCGTGGCCGGAGATTTCAACGCTATCACCTGCAAGGAAGAAAAAAAAGGACTTCAGTTCAATTATCATGCAGCCGAAATCTTTAGAAATTTCATACAAGAAGCCAAGTTGATTGATCTACCTTTATTTGGAGGGGGGTTTACGTGGACAAATAACAGGGATCCTCCCACTTGGGTACGACTAGATAGGTTCCTGGTGAATCAGCAGTTCATCTCAATTTTCTAGAATCTTCGGCAATCACTCCTTCATAAATCCATATCAGATCACATTGCAGTCATATTAGAAGAAACGATTTCAGATTGGGGCCCGAAACCGTTTAAAATTTTTAATTATTTGTTGGACGAAGATGGATTCGTTGACACAGTATCTGCAGCTATTTCGAAGTTGAGAAGCAGTAGGCCGGGTATCGGGTTGAGTAGTTTGCTAAAGGGATCCAAAGCCATTGTTAAAGAATGGTCAGCTAGGGGAAGAGTGCCATCTCGTGAAGCAATTCAGACTATTGAGGGAGACATTTCAACGTTGGAAAAAACATGCAGCAAGGTATTATATCCTCTTCATCGTACAATGATCTTGTGAAAATGAAGAATGATCTTTGGGAGTTACTTCAGAAAGAAGAAAAAATCTGGCTACAGAAATCTCGAATTAAATGGTTTAAGGATGGAGATAGGAATACGCATTTTTATCACTCAATGGCCTCGAATCGAAAACGTGTCAATTTGATACAGGAAATTAGCTACAAAGGAACCCGAATTTCGGACCCGACATTGCTAAGGGAGTGTATCTTCCAACATTTCTCTAATGCCTATAATACATGTTCAGCAATGAAAGTCACTGAGATGGACCTTGACTTTAAACAAATTTCAGAGGTACAGAGGTTGAATCTGGAAAGTGGATTCTCAGAGGAGGAAATTTGGGAGGTTGTTTCTTCATCGGCAGGCGATCGCTCTCCAGGACCGGATGGATTTAACATGGAATTTTTTAAAAAATTCTGGCCATCTCTGAAGCCGAGTATTTTAAAATTCTTCGAGGATTTTTACCATGGTCGTGACTGGGAGGCTGGTCTTAATCACTCTTTCCTAACGTTAATTCCCAAAAAAGCAGGAGCGACTTCCCTAGAAGATTTCCGACCTATTAGTTTGATCGGTGGCATTTATAAAATTTTATTCAAAGTCCTCTTCAGAAGGCTAAGACCGTGTGCGGATAATATTATAAGTGAGTCACAATTTGCGTTTATTTCGGGTCGTCATATTCTTGTCTTTTCATTCATCGCTAATGAAGCAATTGATTCAATTCAAAAGAAATGGCTGAAAGGCTTAATATTTAAAGTAGACTTCAAGAAGGCCTATGACACGGTGGATTGGCCATTTCTTCTTCGTATCATGAAAGAAATGGGGTTTGGCGATCGATGGATAAATTGGATACACAAATGCTTATCATCGGCCTCTATATCCGTTTTAGTCAATGGCTCCCCAACGCCTTGCTTTTCATTATCTAGGGGCCTTCGACAGGGTTGCTCCCTCTCATCCATGTTGTTCAACATGGTTGGAGAGGCTCTCCACCTTATGATCGCTAAAGCAACTCAGAAAGGACTTTTTAATGGTTTTGTTGTCGGCATAGGGGAGAACGCACTATCTCTCTCTCACCTACAATTTGCGGATGACTTGCTGATGTTTTGTAACGCGTCTTTAGGCGAGATTAAGATTATTAAAAGGCTACTGAGATTGTTTGAAATTGCATCTGGCCTTCAACTTAACCTCAACAAATGTCGGCTCATTAGAATCAACTTACCCGAGCATGCCCTAAAAGAATGAGCAACGATTATCGGTTGTGAAGTGGGGAAGCTGCCTATTGAGTATTTGGGACTCCCCCTTGGCCCCAAGCAAAATTCCCCAACACTCTGGGATCCTATAGTCAAAAGGTTTCATGAAGCACTAGCTTGCTAGAAAGCTACGAAGCTATCCTATAATGGTCGAATTGTGATGATTAAGTCGGTATTAGCTTCCTTCCCCATTTATTTTATGTCCCTATTCTCCTTGCCTTCCTCGGTGTTAAAAACATTCAATCGTATAATGGCCAACTTCTTATGGGGTAGCTCCGACGCCTCCAAGAAAATTCATTGGTCGAACTGGGAATTGGTTTGCCGGTTGTACCATCCTGGTGGTTTGGGGGCCCGGGATCTTGCATTCCAGAATCGGTCCCTCCTATGCAAGTGGATATGAAAATTTTCTATGGAAAGGGATAACCTCTGGAAAAAAATTGATGTGTGCTAAGTATAACTTGGACCCCCTGATGCTACTCCCTTCGGACAATTCACCTACAAAACCTTCATGGATTTGGAGAGGCGCCCTAAAGTCGTTCTATTGCAATGATGAACTTGGCACCTTCTTCAGGAATAACCTAATGCAGCAGGTTGGTGATGGGTGCTCCATTTTATTTTGGTCTGAGTGGTAGATTGGAGATGCTCCGCTATTGGTCAACTTCCCACGGATACATGCTCTATCTAGAAATAAGTCGGGAAAGATAGCAGATTTTGGCAAAATAGTGAACTCGAGATGGGAGTGGAATGTTCCCCTCCGTCGAAACCTATTCGATTGGGAGTTGGGACAATGAGAATCTTTTCTGAACCTTATAAACAGCTTCAAGCCATTGAATTGTGTAGCTGACTACTTGATATGGAAAGGATCGGGAGATGGCTCCTTTTCGGTTAAAAATTGCTTCAACTCTTACTATCCGCATTCAGATTCGTCTTCCTTTTGGAAATCATACGTTTGGAAAGGTTTAGCACCTCCAAGGGTTGATTTCTTTATGTGGTAGGTCTGTAATAATAAAATCCTAGTAAAAATGGAATTGCTAAAAAGAGGGATGACTTCCCTGCCAAGTCTACTTTGTCCCATGTGTTAGGAAAAACAAGAAACTGCAAATCATCTCCTCTTTTCATGCAGAGTAGCTTGGAAGCTATGGATGATGTTTGCGTCCTTCTGGAACCTAGAGATGGTAATGCCAATGAAAGCGAATATGGTTCTGAGGTATTGGTATGAATTGAAACCTGGGAAGGCTAAAGAAGACTTATGGCACTTAATCCCAGCGCTGTGGTTTGGTCCATTTGGTTGGCCAGAAATGAAGTTATTTTCAAGAATGGCAGGGCTGGTTGCAACAACTTAATTTTCACGGCTAAATACAGGGTGGCAACTTGGTACAAAGCTTGAAATCCCTCGGCAACAGTGTCCGTGGAAGAGCTTATTAGTAACCCTGCACTATCAGATTGCATCGCTACGGGGTCGAAGGTTTCAAAGGCAAGTGTCTCATGGTCTCCTCCCCCATCGGGGTTTATGAAGTTAAATGTAGATGGAGCGATAGATCAACGGGGTTTGAAAGGTGGGATTGGTGGAATTATTCGAAACGTGAAAGGGGAAACGGTGGTGTCCTTCTCTGAATCTTGTGGTGTTGGGGCTCCTGTAATAGCTGAATTGGAAGCGATGAATCATAGGCTGCAGGTATTCTATGAGTCTCCTCACAGTAAGCAACATAGACTTATAGTTGAAAGTGATTGCAAACTTCTTATAGATTGGATCTTGAACTCATCTACTTGCCTGACGGTGTTTAAGGATTAGATCAATAAAATCAAGAACCTATGAATGCTAAAAAGCTGTATATTTCGATTTGTTCCCAGAGCTAGCAACATTGATGCAAACGGCCTGGCGAAGGCCGGCATCGGGTTAGATGGGTAATGGCACTGCTGATAGACAAAAGTCATTTGGCAGGGATTTGGATTTTGAGTCAACACAGACCAGGTTTGGTTAGTCAAATGTTCGAGGGGTATTGTTTTGGATTGTAAGAATAATTCTTGAGGTACTCTTTTCCTACGTTAGGTGTAGGGAGGTTTTTAATAAGGCCTCAGAATTATTTTGTATGGCAATGATTTGAATAAAATATTATTATTGATCAAAATAATAATAATTGAGCCTCTAAACTAACTGGGCTGAATAAAAACAGTTAAAACAATTACCATTTCTTTAAGGATTAATATCCTATACACTGGTGGTAGAAACTGAAAGTTTTCACAAGCGCCTTAGTTTAGGGCGTTTTAGAGTATAGGGAGTTAGTTTAAGGTATAGGGTTTAGGGGTTTAGGTGTAGGGGTTTAGAATTTAGGGATAATTGTTTCAATTTAAGGTTTATGGTTATAATTTACGGTTTATAGGTTAGGGTTTAGTTTTTAGGGTAATATGGTGAGGATTTAGGTTTTAACTTACAAACCCTAAATTATAACCCTAAACCTTAAATTAAAACAGATATCCCTAAATTCTAACCCCCTTACACCTAAACTCATATACCATATACTCTAAACTAACTCCCTATACCCTAAAACTAAGGTGCTTGTGGAAACTTTTAGTTTCCACCGCTTGTGTATAAATAACCAGTGTGCTCAAACAATTTTTTTTTCATGTGACCTAATTATTGGGTCGACCCATTTAGCCTACACATTTATTGGTTCGATCTGTTTACTCTTCCAACAAAATTGCAAACTTAACCCATTTTAATCCTAAAATATCTATTAGAGTCCATGTGGATTTTTCATGAAATTTAAGCAATAAAACTATTATCCATTCCATAATCTTTCAAAACAGCCTTTCATTTTGCTTAATGATGGTTAATAGCCTAAATCTAGGGGAAAATGTATATAATATAGGTATGAAAATATATAGCAAGTTAAAATAAAAAAACACAAATAATTAGAGGGTAATTGACCTAGTAGGTAACGATGTTCATCTTGCCTCATCTTATATGGGTTAGAATCTCGGCATAAAAATATAATATCTCACTATTTAATAAAAAGGGTAATTATTCTATAGGGTTTATGGGTTTAAGTGTAGTAGTTTTGAATTTAGAGATTGTTGATGGAATTTTGGGTTTATGGTTAAATTTTAGTGTTTACATGTTAAAACCTAAATCCCTAATCATACCATAACCCTAAATTCTAACCATGAACCCTAAAATTTAAACTCATAAACCCTAAAATTAAGGTGCTTGTGAAAACAAATAATTTTCACCACATATGTATGAGATAATAATCCATAATTAAAACATTGCAAAACATCTCATATTATCGAACTTGATTTGGATCCTCCCATTAAGGAGTCCAAATGAATTCAAACCACCTAACCACACCCAATAATATTATCTTAAGCAGGTAATGATTTTGATTTTACTGATTCACTTAATTCAGATCATTTTCATAAATAAAAGGCTTAATAGCTCGTTTGACCCTTGAAGTATACACAAAATACCGAACAACCCCTAAAGTATTTTTCGGAACATTATGGTCTTTGAATTAAAAATTGTTATCCTGTATGGCCCCTCCCTCTAACGCCGTTTAAAAAGATTTGAGTCAATTAGAACATGCCACGTGTCATTTTATTAAAAAATAATAATCTGACCTAAATAAAAGGGGTAAATTGCACGTTAAGTATGCTAGAATTTATTTTTTGTTTATTTTAGTCACTCAAAATCTTTACTTAACCTAAAATTGACCCTTATTTCTTTCTAATTTTTATAATTTAGTTCAATATTTTTAATATGGTGATATTTTTGTTAATTGTAGTCTTTAAAATTTTATTTAACCTAAAATGCACCCCCTATTTCTTTTTTTGTACAATTTAATCCAAAATTTTAAATATTATATATTCTGTTAATTAAAAAATAACTAATTAAAATGTGTTATGTCAACCCTCATTAAATATTAAATTAAATTAAATTAAATTAATTTAAAAATATTATACTATTAAAATATCTCTCTCTCCCCCTCTCTCTCGTTTCATCTTCTTCGAGATAGGATTCTTTTTCAATCCCTTACTGGTATTTTTGTTTTTGTTTTTAATATGAATTATATTATCTTTATGGGATTGTTCAGTATTTTGTGTATACTTCAGGGGTCAAACGAGCCTTTAAGCCTAAATAAAATAAAAAGGAGTAGAATCTCAAATATTCGAGTTATTTGTATGTATTATTTATTGTGATGGTTAATTCTAATTGTAATTATTGGACTTATATTAATTGACATTAAAAATGGTCAAATAGTATTTTTTTTTTCATGAAGTTGTCTCTCGTTATCACTTTGTTAAATAATATTTTTATTCAATTTATCCCTAAACTTTTTTTTAATGTGAAGCACTTTACCCTACTTCATTTTCTTGTTACAAAAAACAAAACTACATGGCACCCTATGAATGTATCACATAACAGATATTATATAATAAATTTGAAAAACTAAAAAAAATCTCAATTTTTAAATATATATTTTTGAGTTTTCCGCTACATTTTTAGGATTTCTTTCATTTTGGTTTTTCTTTTTTAAGAAAAAACTTCAATTTTATTTGATGATTTTAATACGACCCTAAACTCCTCTAAAAGAAAATGGGCGCTCTCTTTTCTCAATATTAGTCGCACCTAGGGGTGAGCGTTCGATCGAGTCGAGTCGAGTCAAAAAATTTCGAGTTATTCGAGTTGACGAGTCATATTTTACAACTCAAATTTTATTTGAAATTTTTTCGATTCGAGTCGAGTTTAAGAAATTCGAGTCGAGTCGAGTTTTCGAGTTTCTATAAAAATTTAATTGTAATTATTTATTATGTTATAGTAGGGTTTCATTCCAATTTAAACTCCTTTCTCTAATCATATAAGATATGCACATATATATTTTTTCACATGTGACAATATTTCTTCATATTTTTATATATCAATATGTATATATCATAAAAAATAGAGGGACTCGTCTCAAACTTAAAAATAAATCCACTAATTACTAAAAATTTCGAGTTACTCGAATTTCCATTTCACAACTCAAACTTTATTTGAAATTTTTTCGAGTTATTCGAGTTTATGAAATTTCGAGTCGAGTCAAGACAAGTCGAGTATTTTTGCCTCGAGTCGAGTCGAGTTATTCGGTTTTTTCGAGTCGAGACGAGTTTTGCTCACCCCTAGTCGCACCGACAGATCTATTCATGGGCGTTAATTTCGTTATTTTCCCATTGACACTTTCACGTGGAGTTTGATTGAATTATCCAATTATATTACACATGTTATAAGTATTAAATTATTATAGAATTAAAATATAATTACCATAAGTTATATTTATAACTCAATGAGGGGCAGAGTTATAAATATTAATAAACTGTTTTAATCCAATTTATATAAAGGGTAATAATGATCTCTAAAATATAAATTAACTAGCATATCTCTCATTTCTCGTCAGAAAGTTGTGTGACAAGAGCTAACCTATCTTCTTAGAAGATTAAATCTTCTAAAAAAAAATTCATCCATAGATTCATGTATGTTTCCGCAAATTTAGTATTTTGGTCTTAATAATTTGACATGATCTGGGTTTATATTTGTATTGAATATGTTTTGGTTCCAACAATAGTATATTAAAGTCTGAAGCAGTTAACTTTTTCCAAGGCTTTTACGCCAATGCCGATAATGTTCATGGTACTTTCCCATTTACAGGTTGCTTTTGTTTGGTTTTTGATTCTCTCATGCAAAATTTATATGATACTCCCTCCTCCATTGAAATACGAGAAGCATTCTCTAAAATGCCCCCTTGAAAGCCCCTGGGTTGGATGTCCTTAATAAGCATTAAGACAAAAGGACCTCCGAACCGAACCAAATTATGTCTTTGCCTAAACGATCTCGAAATTTCAAAGTGAACCTCACTTCACCTTCTATTCTTATTTTGAAGCCATGAGAGATTCATAAACCCGAATTGGTCAAACGAACCTCGACTTGAGGTCTTTCCGAAACTGATTCGAATTGGTCAATATGTAACTCTTCTATTCTAAAGAAGCAAAATCATTCTGAACCTTAAATAGTTACTCATACTTTTCGAATTAAGTGTATGTTTTGCTTTTGAGTAAAGTATGTCGCGACTGTTTTTAAAATCGTTTGTAGAAAAACTATATGACGATTAGGGTTTTAAAAATCAGAGTTTTATATTTTTAATTTGATCAAATTGACTATTTTATGAATCGATGATTGTTTGAAATAATCTCATAGAGCATGGTTCAAGTGTTTATATGCATGTATTGAACTTAGGAAATGTACGTGTCATGCTAGTATTGTGTTTTAATATAAAAATGTAAATGTATGGTTTTATTAGAAAATGTATAAAAGACTAAGAAAGTTGAACAGATGCTACTCTTGCATCACACCAGCATATTCAAAAAATGCTTGTTCGAAATACAATTATGCTTTAAGTGAAACTTGACTGAATTATGAAACTTGTTGCCAGGGACGGCACAATATTTTATATTAAAGGGGTGAATTTATAAAATTTTAGCGGAGCAAAAATACATTTTTAATGAAAGATACATAAATTTTTTTTAATTTTTTCTAAATTATATATAAATTTCAAATTTTTAGGGGGACGACTGTCCCCTTCAGCCCCTTCTGGGTCTATTCCTGCTGCCATATTTAATGTGACAAATTCAGCTGCTGGAAATTATGGTTGACTTTAGGTTGGTTTGATTGGTAAAAATAAAATAAAAGAAGACTAGGATTGTAATTGTGTGCTGTTAACATCGAACTAGGCTCAAGTTTGCATTATTTTGTTTCCAGTTATTTCCTTGCTTTATTTGATCATTTCCATTAGACTAGATGTTCAAGTTTTAGGCAACAAAAGCATGGGCAAGACAAGAGTCTAGATCTGTCAATATCTTATTGATTTTGAATGCCTTAATTAGTATGTGTAGTTTTACTTTAACATGCTAACATGGTTATGGATTTTTGGTCATATCATGTATGTAAAATTCTAGTATTTACATGCATGGTGATATAGATGGATAAAAATCATTTCCCCCTTTTCGGTGTCCCTATTTATGCCCCAACACTAAAAAACACTACAAAATTAAATTTCAAGCTCTAACCCTAAATTTTAAATCATAAACCCTACACCTAGGGGTGGGCAAAAAACCCGATTACCCGGTCCCGGTCCCGGACCCGGTCGGACCCGATGGATTTTTACCCGGTATTGGTTTCGGTGGGACCGGGACTGGATCCAAAATTTAAGTCTCGGTTGCAACCGGGACCGGGACTGGATCTTGTTTTTTTGGACCCGGTACCCGGTGGGTACCCAATGGGACCGGGACTTGTACCAGGTACCCGGTACTGGTCTGGTACCGAATGGCGTTGAAGAGATTGAAAGCAACTGAAGGCGCTCCTTTATTTCTCTTTGTGTATGAATATTATGAGTATGACTCGTTTTAAGACTTCAACCTTCAAGCCTACAATATTCTGACTTTGTTATTTAATATTATTATTGATGGTTGAAATTTCTTTCCCCTACTGCTCAAATTTTATTAATAATAGACTAATTGACCGGGTACCCGGTATTGGTACCGGTTCCCACTGGTACCGGGACCGGTTCCTGAAATCTTGGACCCGGTCTAACCGGGACCGGAACTGGTTCTAATTTTTAGGAACCGGTGGTTACCGGGACCGGGACCAATTCTAGACAAATTGGCCGGGTACCCGGTCTTGCCCACCCCTACCTACACCCTATACCCTAAAAATACACTCTACCCTAGATTCCTTAAACTCTAACCACAATCCTTAACCTAAAACCCTAAACCCTAAGGCCTAAGGCCTAAATCTAATTTTAAGCATGAGGCATAGGTATGAGCACCGAAAAGGAGCAGAGAGTTTCCATTATAGAAATTACTTAAATTGACAAATACATTCCATGTTCTAATCACTTTGTACATCATATTAGCAAGATTAAATAAATTATTGAAGTTAAGGACCTTTTCATGTTTTCTTATAAATTTTAAAGATGTAAGTTGAGTTCTTTTGAATAATTACAAAACGAGCCCAAACTTTTTAAAGGTTTTAAAAAGATCCTTGAAATGTATAGATAAAGAGTAAGCATAGGGTAATTGATAGTGAACAATTTGATTGATTGATATAGTTTGTTGTTTAAGTCGTTTATTCTATTAATTGTATGTATCATCTTCGATTCAGTTTACGACTAGACTGAGTAAGGGGTATTATAGATTCGTTTCGTTTTTCTCTTGATTTTTATCAGATAATGACAATGAGAAAAATATCTAGGCGTTCTTGTTATTGATCGGAGGATTCGTTGTTCGAAATATGAATTTATCCTTGACAAATTCACGTTAATGATCCCCTTAGCAGGCGTATAAAAAATTGATGTAAATGCTTCAACCTCATTTCATATTAAAAAAAATAAAAAATATATTTAAATGATGAAAAAAAATACAATTTGGTAAATCAAAAATAGTATTCAACCAAGGGGAAAAACGCTACCTAAACTTCGTTCCGTTATTAATTATCAGAGTTGCGTTTGTCAGTTGAGTAAGGTTGGACGTCGTCCCCAATATTAATTGTGAATTAAATGAAGATGGTAAATTCGTAATTATATATAGCCACCTACTTTGCTTAAATAGATGTAGTATGCCATACTTTTTGTCACAATTATTTTAATCTTTAAATTATTTTTTTCTTCTAATTTTATCAAATTGAATCAATCGATTAAAAAAAATAATATTTAATGTGTTAATGTGAAATCAATTATTTTGTCTTTTTATGCAAAAAAAAATAAAAATATTAAAATATGGTTAAAATTATATTATTAAAGTTTATAAAAGTCAGAAAAATATGAAAAACTTTATGAAGAAGTAAAAGTGACATTAAAAAACTACTATTTTTTCAGTCATTTGTTTCATTTTGATAAAAATAAAAGTTTGGATGTTTAAAAAATATAAAAATTAAAAAAAATCTTTTCAGGGAAAAATTCAGAACTAAAAATATCACTAGATCAACTTTGTTCGGCCTACAAAATTAACAAATTTTATGGGCCCCAACATGTTGCCAAAACTATGGAAATGAAATTGATGAGGAGTTGGGAATTTAAGTGATTCTCCAAACTTCCCTTTAACCTCTCATGATATCTTTTTCACTTTCAATCAACTAATAATATTTTAAATTTAAATTCTAATTAAAATGTATCAAATAATTTTATTAAAGAAAATATATTCAATTAATCTATGTGAAACAATTTCTCACCATTTTAATTTGGATCCTTTAAGCATGTGCTTCAAGTTCAAGCATTCACATAAATATCATATTTAGTATTTAATATTATCAAATTAAATTAATTATAAAACATTTATATAATTAATGTAATTCGTGTAACAAGTTAAATATAATCTCAGCTTCTTTTAATTTTGTTCGTTTCAACCGTATGGTGTGACCTTGTAAGTAGGGATGGGCAAAACTTGACTCGAAAAAATCAATTTTTTTTAATTTCGAGTTATTCGAGTCGAGTTATTTGAATTATTCGAGTCACTCGAATGACTCGTTGAAATTTCGAGTTCGAATCAAGTCTAAATTTTAGAAGTTCGAATAACCGAAAAATTGAATAGTTTGATATAAAACTACGTCGTTTAGTTTTAAGCCTTAGTTAATGTTATACCCTTCTCCAATCCCTTACTTTCCTTCTTTAGCCATTCATATCTCACGTGAATTTAAATGAAAAACCTCCAATTCCCTTAACCTAAATCTCAAAGGCCCTAAAATTTTAAAACCTAATTTACACGATACTTCGAATTCTTCTACTATTGTGAGCTCGAACAAGTAACAATTGTTTCACATGCAGTGCTGAATTTGTGATCAACATTGTTGTTGACTTGTTGGAGTCTAGCTTTGACATCATCGAGGGTTCTAAAACTACTGATCGATGAAGGAACATATATGTATATTATGATTATAAATATATTATATAATATAATATTTAATTTATTTAATAACATCAAAAATCTTATTTACACATTTGAAAAAGAACATGAAGAAATATATTTTATATGGTTGGTTAGAGAAAGTCATTTAAATTAGAATCAATCCATAGTATAACATTATAAATAATTACAATTAAATTTATATAGAAACTCGAAACTCGATTCAAATCGACTCGACTCGACTCGAATTTTATAAACTTGACTTGACTCGAAAAAATTTCAAATAAAGTTTGAATGATAAAATTAGATGCGTCAACTCAAATAACTTAAAATTTTTTGACTCGACTCGACTCGATCGAATGCCCAACCCTACTTGTAGGTTCCTATAATGTTGAAAGTAATATTAAAAAGCTTTTAATATTATAAACAATAAGTGACATCTGACAATGTAACATAGCTACCAAGTTGCAGGAAGTCGTAGTTTGACATAATCTTTTTATGATAATATTACCTAGTATACCCTTTTGACCATGATATCTAATTGAACACAAGTCATGAAACAATCACACTTGCATAGTGTAATCTATTTGAATCTCGTTGTATAGTTTAATCTATTTAAATCCCGAATATACTAAGATAAACAAGTGAATAAGGTAACTTTTATCAACTTATTTAAACATGGCACATATTTTCTAGTCTCACTTGATCAATGGCCCAAGATATCACTCTCATTATGTAGTAAATAATAATAATATTTTGGTCATTCATATTTCTTTACATGGATTGTAATATAACCAAAAACAATCTTTGTAGTACAACTATTTATGTAGTAAAACTACGTGAGTTTAGGGGTAAATTCACACATTTTATGAAAAATACAATTTGTACTATTTTTTATGTGTGTAAAACTTTAGGTGTAAATTCATATATTTTATAAGTACTGGGGTTGATATTTGATTTTAGAAAGTTGGGGGTCCATAGTGTAAAATCTAGATAGTTTTTATGTTTGTAACACTCCTACTCGGTCCGAAAGAAAACTATGTCGAGATGTCACTGGAATTCAAAACGAAGAATTAAACAATCAATTCAATATCAAACACACTCAAATTCAGTACAAATTAATCATCAATGTAGATTAGAAGGTGACCAAATTCCGATTTAAGCATTAGGGATCAGTTTGCAATATTTTTAAAGCTTAAAGACTAAAATGTAATTACAATTTTTTTTAGGCCTTTTAGTTATTTAAGAGTACACTTATAAAATTCATATATATACATGCACACATGTCAAATTTTGACTCAATTTGGTTGGTATTTAGAACTCATACTATTGTACCATAAAGGATTAGGGATTGTTTTGTGAGATTTTAAAACCTAAAACAGACCAAAACAAACTTAATTAACATGAGTATCGATACTCGGGTGTCCGTATCGGTACACTAATTAATATTAAATTTCAATAGCTAATTATCGTATTGGTACTAAACTCCTGCACCGGTACGACCCCATCTTTACCGGTACTCGATAACATCGTACTGTTCGGTATCGATACAGACGTACTATTTTTATATTTATAAGCCAAGCTATATTGGTACACGAGTATACTGTATCGGTACACTCTACACAAAATTATATATTTGAGATAAAAACAGTTTTAATTCATTCTAAAGGGGTTCTAAATCAGTTTTAACCCAATTCGACTTTAGAGGATCGTAGTCTCGAATTTTCGCTCATTTAAAGTAAACTTTCTAGTTATCCTTAATTCACTTTTAATTGTGGTATGAGTTGAATTTCATTATTTTCTCAATTATTTACGTCGATTTACTAAATTGTTTGGTTTGATTCAATTTTTCTTATGCATGTTGATTAAAAGTTCTAAAACATTTTCAAGGTTACTCTAGTGACCGATGTGAATTTTTTTCTAAATATATTGTGTAATACAACCTCGTATGATGTGAACTTTAAAATTCGATCATAATGTCTAAATTGGATATAAAGATGACATCCTCGTATTGTTTTTAAATGATTAAATTGTCCACGTGTCACATGACCGACTGATATATATGGATCAAGATATTTCAATTTCATTTTCTCAGTCGTTTTTAATTTTCAATTATTATTAATTTATGAGAGACTAGACCTGGCAAACTTGACCCGAGACTCGAGACCCGAACCGAAATCCGAATCGAAACCGAAAATCAACTCGAAATCTGATTCGAAACCCGAAATAAACCGAACTGAAACTGAATCAAATTTAGTTGAACCGAATAGATCCAAACCGAATGGACCCGAACCGAATGGACCCGATTAATAGAAATAAAGAAAGATAAAATATGAACAGCTGCACAAGTCACTAAAATGTCAAATATATTGACTTTATAAAGTCGTATATAGGGTGTAAAAATCTGACCAACCTAAAAATTTGATTAAAATCGACTGATCTCTCATTGAACCGAAATCAACCGAGCCGAAATGACCCGAAACACAATAGACCCGAACTGAACCGAAACCGAATCTGAACCGAAAATATCAGACATGAAATAACCGAAACCGAAATGACCCGAATCGAACCCGAACCGATTGACCCATTTGCCACCTCTATGAGAGACTAATTAAATTAATTTTGGATTTCTTTAAAATTAAAACCGGTGGAGAATTTAAAATTAGACAGCTTGCCGTTAGGCTAAAATTAGACGATTTTTGTGTAGGTAAGGATTTGTGTAGGATGGATAAAATATTGTGTGGGGGTGAGTAAAACTCGAATCGAAAAAACCAAAATTTTCGACTCGACTCGAGGTAAAAAAATTTGACTCTTTCCAGCTCGACTCGAAATTACATAAACTCGACTCGACTCAAAAAAAAATTCAAATAAAGGTAGAGCTGTAAAATGAAAATTCGAATAAGTCAATTTTTTTAGTAATTAGTGGGATGAATTTTAAGTTCGAGTCGAAACCCTCAATTTTTTCTTGATATATTATAATACCTATATAAAAATATGAAGATATATATGTCACATATGTAAAAACATGATGAAATATACATGCATATCTTATATGATAATAGAAAATCGTTTAAATTAGAATTAAACTATACCATAACATGATAAATAATTACAATTAAATTTGTACAAGAACTCGAAAACTCGACTCGAATCGAAAAAATTTCAAATAAAGTTTGAGTTGTAAAATATGACGTGTCAACTCGAATAACTCAAATTTTTTTGACTCGACTCGATCGAACGTTCACCCCTAAAATTGTGTAACTACATAATTATTGTGTAACTACAAAAATCTTTACCATTTTGTGTAACTACATAATTATTGTGTAACTACACAAATTCTTATACAATAACTTAAATCCTTACTATTTTTAACGTAATAGTAAGGGTGCTAACCCTAGAAGCTCCCTTGTAAGGGTTGGTAGAGCGTTTTGTCCTTTATCTAGAACACTGAAGGGCTGAAAGAGAAAAAACGTGTCCTCTTTTTTACGTGGTTGTTAGTTTTCTAACAAGTGAACTCCCAAGCTCCACGTCTGCTTAACCATCCATCCCCTTTGTCTCTTAATTAAACTCATGATTTTGATATTCTTTATATTTTCATATCTATTTATTTTCTTTCCCTTTTTCTTTCAAAATCTAACGGTGTAGATCAACTATTGTGCACCAACTCTCATCCAATTACTGATTTTTTTTTGCTTTATTTTACCTTTTAAGTTGGTGATTTTATTTTAAAAATTCCCTCTAATGTTTATTTATTCATTTAATTTTTTGATGTTTGTTTTACGGTTATATCTGTCTTCTTTATTTAATTTTATGTTACCTGGACGTTTGCTATAAAAACAGTCATGCACCCCATATGAGGGAGGTAAAAAAAGAGTAACATAACATGGAGGTGGAGCGAGTGCAGGCCATTGTTTCATCATCTATAACCAAAGACAACATCCCCATAGAGTTCATTCGACCGGAAGATGAACAGCCGGCGACCACAACGTTCCACGGTCCGATCCCCGACATCCCCGTCGTCGATTTCGGCGACCCTGATCACGAAAAGGTCATCCGTTCGATGGCCGAGGCTAGCAGGGAGTGGGGGATATTCCAGGTGGTGAACCACGGGATACCCTTGGATCTAATCCAGAGACTGCAACAGGTTGGGAAGGAGTTTTTCGATCTTCCACAGGAAGAGAAAGAGGTGTACGCTAAGCCACCTGGTGCAGCTTCCATTGAAGGGTACGGAAGCAAGCTTGGGAGAGATGTTAATGGGAAGAAGAACTGGGCTGATCACCTCTTCCACAGGATATGGCCACCTACCTGTATTAACTACCGGTTCTGGCCCCAAAATCCTCCTTCTTACAGGTGATTAAATCATTAAACCCTTATAGCAGCACTGTCCGAAATTGTTTTTACATAAAACAGCGGTCCACAGTAATCGTAATAGCATTCGTTATGTCCGTATCATTTACGTTTGGTGTAAATTTTGGTTATAGAGAGGTGAACGAGGAGTATGCGCAGGAGATGAGGAAGGTGGTGGATAAGTTGTTCAAATGGCTGTCAGTGGGGCTAGGGCTGGAAGCAGATGTGCTGAAACAGGGAGCAGGAGGTGAGGAGATTGAGTATATGATGAAGATAAACTATTATCCGCCATGTCCACGGCCTGATCTTACTCTGGGGGTGCCGTCCCACACGGATCTCTCCGCCATGACTGTTTTGGTGCCTAACGAGGTCCCTGGATTGCAAGTCTTAAAAGAAGGACTTTGGATCGACGCCAAATACATCCCCGGCGCCCTCATTATTCACATCGGCGACCAGATTGAGGTAATTACGTTTCTCCCTTTTATGTCTTCTTTTTTCAGTCCTAGATAGATTAAAATGACTTGTTTAAGGCTTTATAGCAAAACAAGTGTCTAAACTAGTATGTTCTTATTTTTGGTGCCTAAACCATTTTTAGTTTAGAACATATACCAAGCATTTTCTCTATTATTAATTTAGGTGCCTGAAGTTTCATTCAATTACAATTTTAAGGTTAGTCAATTAAAAAAATTAAGGCTAAACACATGGTATTAATTTTATTTTAATTTTTAATTTTTATTATTTAAAAAATAAAAATTAAAAAAATCTCAAAATTTCAAAATCTCTCAAAATAATTAAGAAGGATTGTGTTTGGAATCTAACACAAAGAAATTTTCGATGCCAGAACATTAGGTGGGCTTAAGGGGATATGTCTTACCCCTAACTTTTATGATTTAAGTATTTTTCTAAAACTCTGTCAGTTTTAAAGTTAGTGGAATTAAGTTTATTTAATTTTTTAATTTGATTACTTTTTAATATACGAAATTAGTGCAATTAAGCTTCCACCCTCTATTTTTTATGAAGACCTTTTAAAACTTTATTTGTTTTAAAGATATATAGCTTGACATTTCCTATAATTTCATTCTTGTTCCACTCCTAAAAGTAGCCACAAATTGTTTCTGCTTTGATAGAGAAGATAAAACAGGCACTCTATGGGTCATAATTAATTGACTTTTATTTCAAAAAAAATTATATATATTTATATTTTTGTTTGGTAAAAATATTTTTATCGTGCGTGGTTTAATTTATAAAATTAAAAAAAAAATCGCCTAGAATGATTTTCAAATGTTTTTTTTATATTTTAAAAGGTAGTTATAGTAATTTTTTTTGAATAGTCTAAAGATGATTACAAAGTAATATAGGTTCATTTTACCCTTACTCTTTGATAAAGCACATGTAACTTACAGACATTGTGATTAAACTCGTGTCTCCTGAGATAAAAATCATCCGCTTTTTTATTTGGACATTTGTTGGGCTCGTAATTATAGTAAATTAAAAGTATATCTAGCTTGCTAATGAAATTAGCATAACAAATGCAGATACTGAGTAATGGAAAGTACAAGGCGGTGCAGCACCGGACGACGGTGGACAAGGAGAAAACGAGGATGTCATGGCCGGTATTCTTGGAGCCACCGGCGGAGTTTGTAGTTGGGCCACTTGCTCAGCTTGTTGAACCCCAAGAGCCTCCTAAATACAAGGCCAAGAAATTCAAGGACTACAGTTATTGCAAGCTCAACAAGCTACCCCAGTAAATGAATGAACCCCTAACTACATATACTCCCAATCAATAAATAAATTGCATGCTCAGTTTCATTACTGCTTTGGGGATTTTCTTGTTCACTGTTTGCCTTCGGATTTTGCTTTCTGTAATGCTTTGTATCTGTTGTATCAACCGCCTCTTCAATGAATGAAATGTTTTTCACGTTTTTTTTCTTAAATAGTACTGTAACTTGCATCTTGTATGGCACTAGGTAGAGAGCTTCGAAAAAAATCGGACGAATCGAATTTAAAATTTGAAAAATCGGTTAATTGATTGATCAGATCGGTTATCTAAATTTCATGCATTAGAATATTTTATAGTTCAATGATTTTGATGTCCCTTTGATTCTTTGAAGACTTTTTGGTACTGAGTTCGATTACTTGAAGGTGCGAACCCTCAATTTTTGTCTTTTTAGTTTCTTTTTCATATCACAAATGATCAAATTTTTTTTATAAAAGCCACTAGATTTTTATTAAATTCATAGAAAAAACACAATTACAATGCATCCAAGAAGAAGAAAATTTATATTAAAAAAAAAAAGAAGAAAATTTGGATTAAACAACCCAAAAAATTCTTCCAACCCAAAAACAAAGAAAAATGAAAACTTCTATGGAGCTAAGTATGCTAACAAAATTTAGCAGCCTCTTGAATCTCCTTGTCTCTGTCGAAACGAGACACATAAAGAAAGAAGGAGTGGTGCGCGACAACAAATATACTGCTAATGTAAGGCGTGATCACTCATATAAATATTACTCCTCCTATCCTACAAAACTTGTCATTTGTTGACTTTTTACATAATTTTAAGAAGAGAATATTTATTTAAGAGATGTGTTGTAAAACAATTAAAATGACAATTTCATCATTGAAAAGTTAAAGTTTGTTTTTGTTGGAAAACTAAAAAGATACTAGTAGAAAAGGAAATGTGCCTTGTAAATGTTGTTGAGTTTTTTAATGAGACAATTTTAAAACACAAAAGAGATAAGTTTTATGGGACAAAGACATGTAAGATTTTTAAGTTTCAACATAAATACTTACCAACACCAATATAAATTCATACCGAAAATGTAAGAAAAAAAAGGTTGTAACATAAATTCTTATCCTAGTTAACCAAAACCAAAACCCTTCAAACAAATGGTAGGAATTTATATTCCAACCTAAAACCTTACCCAAAAACATTATTTCTTTTTTTTTAACGGCAAATGCATGATTTTATTGAACGAAATCATACATTATCACACACCACATCGGCCTCGTTAAAAACCTCTCTAATCCTAGGTAGAGGAAAAGAGTACCAATGCGTGCGGAAAAGGACCAAACCACGAAAACACAATCACTCCATACACAACCACACCCACTTGGGTCTATCGACACCACTCTTGGCCAAGGCATCCGCAACTCCGTTAGCTTCTCGATAGATATTAGTGAAGCACACACAGGGTAAAAATTCACAGTCCTCGTCTATTTGATGGAACCATCGCCAAAGATGCCAAGGTCTGCGTTCAGAACTAAGAATCCAAGAAATCGCCACTGTCGAATCGGATTCCACCACAACCGACGATATCTCGCCCCAATTAAGCTCTCGTAGCATCCTCAAAGCGTAAGCAATGGCCTGAAGTTCCGCCACGTTGGACTCAACTACCCCAATCGATCCAGAGAAAAGGGCCACTATCCTACTATTCCAATCCCGAAGTACGCCCACGCAACCTGCCAACCCCGGTTTCCCCCGAGCCGCACCATCCACATTGAATTTCCATACCCCCAACGAAGGAGGCAACCATACGGTACCCACGCGATCTGCCTTTCTGTCTCGCGGCATTGACCAACACTGTTGTAGACTTACCCACCACGCAGCCTCGCTAAAACAAGTTGTACTCGCATATGCCTAGGTCCAATATAGTGATCGCAATTGTACAAGGAAAAAAATCGACTGTCTCGTTGAACGACGACCACACCACGCTCGCGCATCCTATCATCCACCACGATCGGATGTCGCCGCTAAAGCAACCATGCCAACATTGAAAAAGAAACTCACCAATCCGTCGTGGCCTTACAATTGAGACTTCCCACCATAATAAGAAATCGTTCCAAACATTATAAGAAAGGTCACACAGCCAAAGAATATGATCAACATTATCCTCACCCACTCCACACCAACGGCAACTTAGCGACGAGTTCAATAGGGGAATGCCACGATCAAATAACATACGGAGTGTCGGCAACCGATCCACAATAATAAACCATACAAAACATTAAATTTTCGGCAAAAACGGCATGTTCCACGCCATACTAACATCCGAGGCTTCCGGCATACCAAATGAGGACATCAAGCTGTTGAGCTTGCCCACGGTAAACTGCCCCGACTTTGCATGAACCCACACGAGCCTATCAACAGTCCGATCCCACAAATTGAACCCTGCCAAGCACGATTGCAACTCCCGCAGCTGATTTACCTCGAAGGAACACAAAGCCTGTCTGAAGTTGCCCTCCCACTCATCCCTCGGTAATCGCAAGAACTCATACACAAACGCCACATTATTCGTTGCTAAACTAAATAACCGTGGAAAGACATTCTTCAAAGGCTCGGCTAACACCCAACAATCCCACCAAAACAACACACTCAATCCATTACCAACGATCCACACAAATTGAGATACGTTAAGGAATCTATTGACATACTCATCATTTTGTACCTCGACAATCTGTTTCCACATTGCCGACATGTGTACCTTCTCTCGTTTCTGAATTCTCCAAGACCTAACATCCGCACCATATTTCGCAACAATGATTGACTTCCAGAGCGAGTTATCCATTTGCGCAAACCGTCATGCCCATTTAGAACGTAAAGCTAAATTCCTAGAGCGTAAATTCACCACCCCAAGACCTCACATTCGTTTCGGTTTACACACCATGTCCCAATTTACCCGGCTCATCTTTGCCCGTTCCTCCTTACCTCCACAAACAAAATTACGTCTAATCCTATCAATCTTCATCACAATACGACGCGGAACCATAAATACCCCCATATAGAACACCGGCAAAGCAGATAGCACCGAATTTACCAAGAGTAATATTCCAGCAAATGATAAAGAGTCTCTTTTCCAACCCGATAGCCGTTTGCGAAACCTCTTTATCAAAGGTTCCCACACCTCCATTCCACGTGGGTGAACACCTAACGGTAACCTCAAGTATTGTATCGGCAGAGCACCAATTGTACACCCCATCACACTCACAATTTCCGCGAGAACATCCTCGTCAACTCCAATCCCAAATAGACACGACTTATCATAATTAATTTGAAGGCCTGAGGCGTACTCAAAACAAGTCAACACACGTTTCAAATTGCGCGCGAACACCACCTCCCCTTGCAGAAATATAATCGTGTCATCCGCAAACTGCAGGCGCGATATAAAGATATCACCAGCCACTCGCACCCCCTTAATCAAGTCCAACCTCTCCGCATTCACAATGAAACGATGTAACAATTCAACCACTATCACGAAAAGGAGTGGAGATAACAGATCTCCTTGGCGAAGCCCCCTCTTTATAGGAAATTCTTTCGTCGGACTACCATTTATAAGGACCGACAAACGCGCCGTTCCAACACACTCATGTATCCAACAACGCCACTTCACCCCAAAACCTATCTTACACAAAATTCGATCCAGACAGTCCCAACTAATACAATCGTATGCCTTTGCAAAATCCAATTTGAGAATTACCCCACCATCCGCAAACCGACATTTCTTCATGGAATGAATAACCTCGTTCGCTAAAAGAATGCCGTCTAAAATCTGCCCGCCACTGATGAAAGCGGCTTGTACATCACTAATCAACATCGGCAATACCCCTTGCAACCTTTTCGCCAAACATTTCGCTAGGATTTTATAAATGGAATTTAATAAGCAAATTGGGCGATAATCCCCAATTACTTTCGGACTCTCCTTCTTCGCTATCAACACCACAAAAGCTGAATTCACCCCCCTCGGTAGTCAGCCTGATTCAAATAAAGAAACCATGAAGCGCATTAAGTCTGGTTTCAGAAATTCCCATCCTTGTTTGAAAAATTCGAATGGAAAGCCATCCGGTCCTGGTGCTTTCGCTCCTTCACAGCTCCACACCGCAACCTTCACTTCTTCCTCCATGAATACACCTTTAAGACCCAAGCACTGATCGGTTGACAACACATCAAACTCCACCTCCGGTAAGAAGGTACCCGCAGCTATCGGTTTATCAAAATGTTTCTTAAACGCCCTCCTGAATACAAATTTCATCTGCTCCGGTATAGTCACCCAACACCCGTCAACCTGCAGGCCAGGAATAAAATTTTGCATTTGTCGAATCTTTTCCGCTTTATGAAAAAAACTAGTGTTACGATCCCCCTCCGCCAACCATAACGCCCTTGATTTTTGTCTCCAAACCGATTCCCGCAAATGTGCTAACTTCCACAATCTCGAATATAATTCTTTTTTCCTATCCATCTCATCCGTGCAAAGCACCTCCATCCCAACCTGCCCATCGAGCTTCTCAATCTCTTGTACCAATTCATTATACTGCCTATCAATGTCACCTATACTATGTCGATTCCAACCCTTTAGCATCCCTTTTAGACCCTTCAATTTAATAGTTATCGAATCCGCCCCATCACACATCGACAAACGCTTCCACTCTTGCTCCATCAGCCGTATATCCTTCAGTCAATAATTGAAGAACCGAAAGGGTTTTGGTCCACTATCAAATACATCCCCGACTAGTACAATGGGAGAATGATCCGACAATTCCTTCGGGAGATTCACCACCATAAGGGCTTCAAATCGACTCACACATCCCTTTGAAACTAAGAACCTATCGAGCCGGCTACCTTTCCCACCCGGACCAAACCACGTGAATCGTTTCCCCTGCATAGGAACATCTAACAAAGCTGCTCGTTCAATAAACTCACAAAAATTAATCATACCTCTAGATATCTGCACACTGCACGTTCTCTCCCTCGCCTTTGTCACCATGTTGAAGTCACCTCCAACACACCAATCGACATGTCTCGCCGTCACCACCTTAACAATTTCCTCCCAATAAGCCCCTTGATCCGATACCAAGCAAGGAGCATACACACCCACAATTTTAGACGGCCACACTTCACGAATCCATCGGCCTACAAGGATTACCATGTTCTTCCGCCACTCCCTCAATTCAACCTTAAAACCTGCCGGATCCCAACATATTAGGATATTAGGTTCCGACATAAATTATTACCGACACCAACATAAATTCTTACAAAAAAGGTAAGTAACGAGGTTGTAACATAAATTCTTACCTCTAGTTAATCAAAAGCAAAACCCTTCAAACAAATGATAAAAATTTATGTTGCAACATAAAATCTTACACCATAACATTATTTTTATGAAACAATTAAGATTTTAGGTTCCAACATAAATTCTTACCAACATCAACATATATTCTTACCGAGATGACAGAAAAAATGTTGCAACATAAATTCTTACCCTAGTTAACCAAAACTAAAACACCTCAAACAAATAGTAAGAATTTATGTTCCAACAAAAAATATTACCCCTAAAACATTATTTTTTATGAAATACATAAGATTTTTGGTTCCAACACAAATTCTCACCAACACCAATATAAATTCTTATCGAAAAGATAAGAAAAAAATGTTGTAACATAAATGGTCACCCTTGTTAACCAAAACTAAAACCCTTCAAAAATGGTAAAAATTATGTTTTAACCTAAAATCTTACACGAAAAACATTATTTCTTATGAAACACATAAAATATTAGGTTTCAACATACATTTTTACCGACACCGATATAAATTCTTACCAAAAAAGTAAGTAAAAAGGTTGTAACATAAAATTTTACCTTAGTTAACCAAAACCAAAACCCTTCAAACAAATGGTAAGAATTTATGTTCCAACCTAAAACTTTTACCCAAAAACATAACTTCTTATGAAACACATAATATATTAGGTTCGAACATAAATTATTATCGGCAACAATATAAATTCTTACCGAAAAGGTAAGAAAAAAGGTTGGAACATATATTCTTATCATAGTTAACCAAAACCAAAATCCTTCAAACATATGATAAGAATTTATATTTTAACCTAAAATTTTACCCAACAACCTGATTTCTTATAACACATAAGGTTTTAAGTTCCAACATAAATTATTACCAACAACAACATAAATTCTCACATAAAAGATAAGAAAAAAACGTTAGAACATAAATTCTTACCCTAGTAACCAAAACCAAAACCCTTTAAGCACATGGTAAAAATTTATGTTCCAACCTAAAATCTTACCCTAAAAACATTATTTCTTATGAAGAACGTAAGATTTTAGGTTTCGACATAAATTCTTACCGACGACAACATAAATTCTTACGAAAAAGGTAAGAAAAGGTAGGGACATAAATTTTATCCTAATTAACCTAAACCAAAACCTTTCAAACACATGCGAATAATTTAGGCATAATGGCAAAAAATGTCTCTAACGTTTGATTGAATAGTCGCTTTAACCCATATTCATTTTTAAAGCAAATTAGCTATCAACGTTTCATTTTGGGTCAAAAAAGCAACTCCGTGAATGAAAATTGTTAGTCAACTGACAATAAACAACTTGACAGAATGACACGTCGGAAAAAAAATATTTTATATTTTATACAATTTTTTCAAATTATTTTGACTGATGTGTCATTTTGTAAAGTCAGAATATTTGCCTATATGACATTGCTATCGCGGCGTGTACTGCCATGTAGGTTTGCCACATCATTTCAAGCCATTTACCGTTGGTTGACTAACAATTTTCATCTGCAGATGAGCCATTTTGACCCAAAATGAAAAGATAAGGGCTAAAGTGCTTTAGAAAAAGAATAGGGGTCAAAATGACAATTCAGTCAAACGTTATGGGCATTTTTTTGCATTATGCCAATAATTTATGTTCCAACCTAAAATATTATCCAACAACTCGATTTCTCATGAAACACATAAGATTTTAGGTTCCAACGTAAATTATTATCGATACCAACATAAATTTTTATTGAAAAGGTAAGAAAAAGATCACATATTATTACCCTAGTTAATCAAAACCATAACACTTTAAACATGTGGTAAGAATTTATGTTCCAACCTAAAATCTTACCCAACAACCTGATTTCTTATGAAGCACATATGATTTTATGTTCTAACATAAATTATTACTGGTACCAACATAAATTCTTACCGAAAATGTAAGTAAAAAGGTTGTAACATAAACTCTTACTCTAGTTAATCAAAACCAAAACCCTTCAAACAAATGGTAAGAATTTATGTTCCAGCCTTTTTTCTTACCTTTTCGGTAAGAATATATGATTGTGTAGGTAATAAGTTATGTTGGAACCTAATATCTTATGACCATGTTTGTCAATTAGCGAATAGCTGACAGTGAATTACATTAGCTGATAGTTGATTGCATTAGCTGATTTGACTAGCGGGTTGTATTAGCTGATTGTATAAAAGTATTTGGTAAAATTAGCTGATAGCCGATAGTTGTTTGATTATTTAAACAAACAAAATGGCATATAAGGACATGATTATAATCGATGCTTGTTTGAATATTTTATTAATTATCAATATTTTGTATCTATTACTGTTAAAAAAAATTATTTTGTATCTACTAATATTAATTAGATTATGAAAAATATTTTTTAGTATAACAATACTGAACATATTTGAAAGATCTATATATTAATTTATTATTTATATAATTATTAAATTTAAATGAAAATATAAATGTGTGAGAATAATAAGGAAAAAGAAAAAGTATTACTTTACAAATGTCACATTATAAATACGTGAGGGTGAAAAATTAAAATAGAAAATGTTAAATTTAGGTTATTTGGAGATTTTTTATAATTGTTAAGGGTAAAAGGGTCTTTATAATTATTGTAACCCCTAAACCTGGCCTAGGAGAAAAGGCTGAATTTAGGAAGTCACGTTTGAAAACTTTTCCCTCAAGAAATCTAATTTTGAAAATTATACTTTAATTAAAATAAAATAACATAAATTTTATAATAAATAAAAATAAAAATATCATAATAGATATTCGAATGATTATATAAAATCTCTAAATTAAAATAATAGTAGATGAATGCTAAAAAATTCTCAAAATATAAATAGTTTAAAATTATATCCATGTCCCAAAATAATAAATAGAAATCTGATTAAACTAAAATAGTTTCGTACTGAATGATAAAATAACCAAATAAAATCTGAGATCCTCCAAGTACCACGTCGCCTAAAGCCCAAAGATATCTGTAAGATGAAACTATGGGGGAGTAAGCTAAAGAGCTTAGTGTGTCTCTAAAGTGCAAGAAAAACCATAATTATAAAACATAATATTATTTTGAATGAAATCTTTTAAACTATAACACAAATCACAAGCGCGGTGCAATGCAATGCACCCAACTACATCGCCGTCCGAAGAGTAAGGTTCCCCAGAACCACTCTCTACATCGTCACCAATTCGAAGTGGAACTCAACCCGAAGGGTGGAACCACTGATCCGAAGTGGAATTCAGCCCAAAGGATGAAACCACTGAACTTCTTCCGTACAAATCCCAACCCATGCTCATACGTATATGATATTTAAAAATCAAATTTCATAAACACAGTTCCATAAATCCGATATTCCATAAACATACTTCATAAACCATAGTCTATAAATTCATAAATCATAGTTCCGAAAATCCGATGTTTCATAAATCGAATATTCCATAAATCATAATTAAAACACATTCTAAATTCATATGCACATGATGTCAATCATACAATCTATAATACATATAATAATCACACAAGGTGTAAAACACCAACACATAGAAAAAATAATATATACTTTATTTTTAGCACCAGAAGAAAACACACCTTAAGCGGCAATAGCTCTAACGATGAACCAAGGGAGGTTGTGACTTCGATGTAAGGTGATGACAACGTCAATTCGAGAAGAATTCATAAAACATGGGAATAACTAAGAGCGACAACACTTTAAAACTTAAGGCTTAGGTTTATTTCTGTACGTAATAACTATGACTATATATAGAGAGAGTTGAGAGTTGGTAATCTAAACAAATTAAGTTTAGAATAATAATAATAATAATAATAATAATAATAATAATAATAATAATAATAATAATAATAATTTAAGTTAAAAAAGGAGAGCTAGTTTAACCGTGGAAAAAAGAGAAATTGGAATTCAATTTAAAAAGAAATTGTGTTAAAAAAATATTAAATAATTAAAAAAAACTTACGGAAGAAACCAATTGAATTGAAATTCAATTTGATAAAAGGATTATTTGCGGAGCCAGTCCTTAAGCTTTCAAGAAATTTCATATTAATTTTCAAGTTTAATAAAAATTTATATTTAGTCCATCATAGAAAATTAGGGTTTTGAATTCCCAAATCATTAGGGTTTTAAGAATTAGGGATTTTGAAATTATGTTTCTAAATTAGGGATTTTTCGAATCTAGAGTTTACAATTTGAGCGTAATTTTTTTTGGTGTTACAATTATTATGTCAAACTGCTAATTTCAAAAACTCATATTAGCAGCTTTTTCAAAATTAGAGGTTTGACCACAATCTGCTATTTCAATCCACTATTCACCAAACATTTAACTTAGCGAATTTGACCGGTCAAACCTCTAATTTTGGTCCAAACCGCTATTTAGCAAACATAGCATTTTTTCGTACCTTTTCGGTAAGAATTTATGTTTATGTTGATGTCGGTAAGAATTTAAGTTGAAACCTAAAATCTTAGGGGTAAGAATTTACGTGCTTCATAAGAAATAATGTTTTTAGGTAAGATTTTATGTTAGAACATAAATTCTTATCATGTGTTTGAAGGGTTTTTGTTTTTTTAACTATAGTAAAAATTTATGTTGTAACATATTTCTTACATTTTCGGTAAGAATTTATGTTGGTGTCTGTAATAATTTATGTTAAAACCTAAAATATTGTGTGTTTCATAAGAAATCATGTTTGGGTAAGATTTTAGGTTGGAAC
Source organism: Hibiscus trionum (assembly GCA_030270665.1). Classification (NCBI taxonomy): domain Eukaryota; kingdom Viridiplantae; phylum Streptophyta; class Magnoliopsida; order Malvales; family Malvaceae; genus Hibiscus; species Hibiscus trionum. The sequence goes on from BSYR01000016.1 coordinate 9,443,358, forward strand.
ATAAATTCTTATAATGTATTTGAAGGGTTTTGATTTTGGTTAATTAGGCTAAAAATTTTATGTTGGAATTTTTTTTCTTAACTTTTTGGTAACAATTTATGTTATAATCGGGTAACTTTTATGTTATAACCTGTTAACGGGTTTATCATTTTACTTTTTTTTTTAAATCCAACCTTTCATATTTTTTATTTATTAATTAACCCATCTAATAGTGTTATCGGTACTGCCTTAAATTAGCCGCAATTTAGCTACCTTCTTTTAGACTCACCCACCCGTCTTTTAGATATTCACAAAACCAAATACCAGTACTTATATTTGATGAATGATTGATGATGTGGGCCCGATTTATGGTTGATGATGTTGTCTTTTTTATGTACGTCGGTTTTTAATTTAATTGTCCGAGTTGTAAAGTTAGATCAGCTAAGGTTACGTTTTGTTGCGGTTTTGGTGACAATGCCCAATTTCACTATGAAATTAGGAGTCTGCCTCCGAATAGAGTTCACTCAGACGAACAGAAACTACGTTTACGCCCTCTCTGATTCGAGGTCGTCTTGTGACGGATTTTTTTTTTGCTTTGATTGGTGCTTGCTTTGCCTTGTGGGCCTACGTGCCCCGGTCCTGGTTAGGCTCTTTGCCTCCGATGTTTTGTATCTCCTCTGTATTGCTCGACTTTGCATGGATACCGAGTCTTGCCTCTTGGTTTATGTGTGATGTTGTCTCTATGCTTCCTGCACTCCAAGTGCATGGGGTCGGGCCCCTTTTATTTTAATCGAATTCAGTTCTCTTTTGATCAAAAAAAATATTTGATGAATGATTATTTTTATTAGATTTATTTATACACGTTATTTTTTATTCATGAATTATAGATCATTATTCGTTTTTATGAATTATCCATAAGATTTTTTATATTTGATTTAGCAAAAAATTATTAAACTCTTTATAAATTAATTATTATTTTATGATGCATGTTTCATGAATTTCTTGCTTGGTTGATTTAGTAATTAACAAATAAAAATTATTGTTATTCATAAATAAAACATGTGGTTATTTTTTTAACAATTCCTACCTATAGGACGGGAAGTACTAATGGCAATGGATCAGACTAAACTTTATAAGGTTTAAGTCCAATTCAATTAATAATCAGACCTTCAAAAAAAATTAAGTTCGAATCCAAGTCTGATTACATAAATTCGAGTCCAATCTAATAAAATATCTAAAATTCAAATCTGAAAGTCTGAATCTAATTATTTTTTTCCTTTCTTAAAGTAGCAACTCAAACAAATATTATAATTTTCATCAAACGAATCCGGGTAATTAAGGGTGAAGAATTACCAGTTTAAAATCTTGAATTCTGAATTTGGAGAAGATAGATACCCAATCACGATTCCACGATGTCGATTCTAAAGCCGCAACGATAACGCTCCGACCTCTACGTAGTTCACTTAGTTGAAACGAGCATATAAAACTCTCTAAACTATTTAAAGAGTTTTTCCCAAAAAGTATTAATGAATGTTAGATCTCTCGTGCATTTATATAGCATTTGTAATCCTAATTCAACTTATATTAAGATTTCAATATATATATATATTAAATATATACAATCACAATCTCAATTAAGGTTTCAATATATATATATATATATATATATATATATATTTTAAATATTTTTATTCTGATTTATATATAGATCAAATTCGTATCGAATATAGATTTGAATTAGATTTAGATCGGATCATGGCAATATCCATATCCGATCCACCTTATATTAGGACTCAAACATTTCCCCCCAAATTTAGACTTATTTTGATTGAATTTGAATCAATTTTTTTAGATCAAATAGAATTCGAATTATGTTGTCATTCTTAGGAGGAAGAGAAATTTTGCTCATAATAAATTTAGAACTCACAAAAATATGGGCCTAAGCCTACCTAAATATGAGCCTAAGCCTACCTAGGTCATGCCAAAAAAATTACTGTTATTCATAAATAAAACACGTGGTTATTTATTTGTTAGTCTACTTAATCAGGGGAGAATATGGGCCTAACCCTACCTAGGTCATGCCAAAAATTTGGGACTTAGGAGTATCATTTATTTTATATAATAATATATAAAAAAATTACATATTTAGTACCTTAGTTATGTCCGTATTATTGTATTAGTAGTCTAACTATTATTTTTGGAAAAATAGTACCTAACGTTACATTTTTGTTCTATTTTGGTACCTCCGCCATTTAAAATTAACAGAAATGGTGATGTGGCATGAGTTAATAACAATTTAAGTCCAAAAACTTATACAATCTATTAATTTAGTCTAAAATTCTATCAATTTAAATATTATTTTAATTTTTGGATTAAAATTATAAATTCTTCACTTTTCTTCTTCTTCCAGTTGAATACTTTTTTGGTTTTGGGTTTAAAAACCATGCTAGGGGACAATCAAAACTTTAGGATTTGGGCATCAATAGGGGGCTAATGCTGGGTCTATTAGAGGATCCAAATTCCACGATCGGGATACCGACAAGAATATGAGGGGGTGGGAAAGGGATGGGAAAAATGGAATCGAAGCTTTGCACAATTAAGATGATGTTTCAAATTGATGGATTTTGGATTAAATTGACAATATATATAAGTGTTTTGGACTAAAACTATGATTAAACCAAGACATGTCATCATCTCCGTTAGTTTTTAACGGTCGGGGTACAAAAACAGAACAAAAACATAATATTTGGTAACATTTTGCTAAAAATAATAGTTAAGGTACCAAAACAGTAACGCGTGCATAGTTGTGGTACTAAATAAGTATTTTTTCCCTAATATATTTTGAGTCTTAAAGGCCCATTCAGATGTATTCACATGGTCCGCGTGTGGAAACAAAAAGGTTCTACCACTAGTGCATGTGATATTTTCCCTTAAGATTAGTCATTTTATATTTAGATATTTATATTTAAAAAATACTTTTGAGTATTTAATTATACTCAAAAAATTAAATTAATTAAAATATATACAAGCAATTCATTATTGGCTAATCTTCACCAGTGGTCCCTTTCGTTTAGGGTGTGTTCTATTTTGGTCACCAGAATTTAAAAAAGATTATTCTGGTCACTTACGTTTAGAATCGTTTCTATTTTGGTCCCTTAGCCGTTAGCCTCCGTTACTTTAAAAAAATAGTTTCTAATTTAACCCCCAAACTTTCAAAATTTTATTTTTCACCATCTTCCCCCAAAATTATAAAACTAAAACCCCATAAAATTAAATCAATGGCTATAACCCACAACTACAACCCATTCTCCCAAGACTAAAAGTATCAACTTCCACTACAAGAGCTCATAGTTTGAGTGCTTTTGATGTATCTAGTGTTTCATGTGCAAGAAAAAATGTGGTAAGTTTAATGATTGAGCAAATATTGGAATACCCTGAACAGTTCCCATGCTTACAAATTTGACATGTATTTTTGGTCATGCCTGTTCTATGGAAGTTTTGTTTCTGATCTTAAAGCAAGAATTTTAAATAGATATTTTCTCTTTTTTGCATTTTGCCTTTTCTTTTGCCTGGTGCAAAAGCAAAAACAAAAGCAAAAAGATGATTTCACTTGAGGTGTTTGACTGTATTTTTGGATAAATTTCTCCTTGAAGTGGAAGTTGATTTCACTTGATGAACAAAGCATCACCACACATACCGTGAAGAATATCGTGTAGGGAACCATTAAATGCAAACTCATAGGCAAGTATACGAGAGCTCCCATCAACACAATAACCAAGCAATTGAACAAAGTTTGCATTCTTCAACCTTGATACCATGGAAACCTGAAAATCCATTCATCAGTGGATATAAATATGGAAACCTTGATATAAATATGTAGTGTTGGGTTATAGCCATTTGCAATGGAAGTTGACGCTTTTAATCGTGGGGGAATGGGTTGTAGTGGTGGGTTATAGCCATTGATTTAATTTTATGGGGTTTTAATTTTATAATTTTGGGGAAGATGGTGAAAAATAAAATTTTGAAAGTTTGGGGGTTAAATTAGAAATTATTTTTTTAAAATAACTAAGACTAACGGCTAAGGGACCAAAATAGAAACGATTCTAAACGTAAGTGACCAGAATAATCTTTTTTGAATTCTGGTCACCAAAATAGAACACATCCTAAACGAAAGGGACCACTGGTGAATATTACCCTTCATTATTTAAATTTTTTTATTGGTTTTAGATTTTGAAAACAGAGTAAATTGGAAATTTTGGATAAAACATTTTTTTTGATAACTTAATGCTTTAAGATTTTATCACACTGTAAAACATAAGATTTTATCATGAAACTTACTAAAAATCCAAATTCAAACATTAGTGTACACAAAAATAATTTAGGGACCAAACTGAGAAAATTTGACATGTTCAAGAACTAAACGCTGCTTTATCCCAAAAAGAAATCAATAGTCAAAATTATACACCTCTGATCTTTACCAGAAAGGTGAGAGGAACAGAGATCGAAGAAAAACCCAACACATTTTGTTTTCTTCTTTCCCTCAGAATTTTGATTTATTTCTGCAATTGGAAATCCCAACAAACAACATTTACAAAAATGTGTGGAATCTTTGCGTATTTGAATTACAACGTGAACAGAGAAAGAAGCTACATTCTTCAAGTTCTCTTCAATGGCCTTCGCCGTCTCGAGTACAGAGGCTACGATTCAGCAGGGATTTCCATCGACAACGATTTCTCCTTTTCTCGCAATCCAAACACCCCTCAATCATCTTCCGATACTTCTCTCTCTTCCTCGCCTCTCGTTTTTCGCCAGGAAGGCAATATCGAGTCCCTCGTCAAAGCTGTCTACCAAGGTAACCTCTAACCTCCACGGCTTCTATTTCAATTTTATGAATTCTGATGTTTCGGATTTTCTCGGCTGGTTTCTCAGAAAAGGGAGGAACCCTTGGGTTCTTAATCGGGTCTATTGAATTCCTCCGTTTCTCAGTGCCGGGTCGGGTCAAATTTAGCCTGTAGGACCAGGTTTGGCCGGTCCGGTAGAAGTATTAACTTAAAAGAAAAGTGAAGTGCAAAGTTTGCTCTTTTAAAAAAGATGGGATGCTCTTACTGTAATTAGTTTTATGTTTTTTAACAACTTTTTGTATGATTGATTTTTTACCTCTCGGACCCTTAGATTTAGAAGAATAATTAAACGCGCCATGCAGGTAAATCTCAAATCAATATGATATCCTATCGTTTCATCGATTTAAATTATTGTTTTTTTTATACTTAAGATTGAAAATTTTACATGAAAGAAATAGTTATACATTTTTAATTTACTTAGAAGTTAATGTACAGAATATAAGACATGACGGCTGGGTTGTTAAAATTTTAAGGTTAAACTATACTCTAGTTCACTTAATTATGGGTTTTTAAATATTATATGAGAATAGTACTGACCTAGTATAATGACATTTTTAGTAATTTGAAACAATTCAATATATTTTTTAAATCTCATCATTTTTGTCTTTGTTCTTCTCTTAGAAATGTTATATTAGTACATTCTTATTACAAGAATTACTTGTTAGAATAACAATCTAGAAGTAACTTGTTGCTGCTTTATGTCAGAATGCCGTTATCCAACTATTGCTTTGATCTGATGGGTCTGCTTGCTTTGACAGTATTGCAAAAAAGACTAAATTGAAAGTTACCATGGGTGTAGTTTACCTAAATTTTAATTATATACAAAATTGTGAAAGTGTTTAATTGTGTAACTTGATCCTTCTTTTATATATATATTCCACAGAATTCTGTGAAGCTCAAATGTAAGTTAATTAATTAAATGGTACAAATTATTATTTTTTATCACTAAATCAAAATTGAAGTATATGATTTGTTTATTAGTGAGATGAAATGTTATCTTAATTGTTTCTCGCCATGTAATTATAACTTATGAGAAGAATTCACTCGAGTGAAATAGCTGGAGTTTTCCCATGCTCTTTGTCTGCCGTTTGTTAATATTAGAAATAAAAAATAAAAGTAAAAATGACTTGTTTTTCTCCAGTGGCTGAATTACTGGTGGTTTGGTACTTTCAGAGGTAGCTGGAATAGAGTTGAACTTGGAGAAATCCTTTACAACCCATGCTGGTATAGCACACACCAGATGGGCTACCCATGGGGAGCCTGCTCCAAGGAATAGTCATCCTCAGACTTCTGGTTCTGGGAACGACTTCGTGGTTGTTCACAATGGTGTTATCACTAATTACGAGGTTTGCTTAAATTTCCAGCGTCGTTTCTCATTTTCTAAACTAAACTCGCTTGTGCATTCTTGATGGATTTGCAACTCAGGTTTTATGCTGCAGTTGTTGTTTGTTTAACATTTTGTTTCAGAGGATAAGGTATTGCATGTGTATAAGGTAAGCAACTGATAAAGAGAGTGATAGATAACTCTTTAGTTATATTTGTATGAACCACTAGTGCTCATTTTCTCTACCTTTATCTTCTCCCTCTGTTCTCACATTCTCCCCTTTACCCATACCACTGAGATAGAATAAACTATGCTAAACAATGTGCATAAAGTAGCGTATATTCTTAAAGAATAAAGTTACACGCACATATGAATTAGTAAGATAGAAAAAATTCAAAGAATAACACAGCATATACAAAGTTCAAATGGTAGGTATTGCTCTGGCGTTGCTCTTCTGTTCTTTCTCCCATTTGTTTTTTATTGATAATTTGGAAGTAGTTACTTTTGGTTTCTTGCAAGTGAATAGAGCCATGTGTTGAAATTTTGGACCAAACCTATTAATGATTTGTCAAATTTTACTAATGTTCTGAATAAAGAAGAGAGAATGAGAGAGAAGGTAGAGAGTCATAACATTTTTTTTGCCAGCAAGACAAACAGTTTGCAACCTTTTACATTTTGACATTTTATCTTAGTTTTTTTCTTCTGTGGTGCCTCTTCAACTCTCTTTAACTGTTTTTATGGCCTAATGTTGGTAAATAAGCATACTGCTTGATTCTGACAATTGTTGATGAATGATTAGGGTGCAAGAAGACAATACTTTTGTCTGAAGATGGTTATGTAGCTATAAAACTGCTAGCTTCACCACTCACCAGTTAATGGTTTTATAGAATCTGTGTGCAGCTTTTATGCTTATATATTTAATCACAACAAATTTTCACACTTACGATCTTTGCATGTGATTCTGTCCATTCTTTTTGTATGCAGCTGAATAAGCATAAAGTTTACTTTCTTTAATATTTTTGAATGTAAGCTAGTTTTGAGGTATATTTGTATTTTCAGGTCTTGAAAGAGACCCTTGTTCGACATGGATTCACTTTTGAATCTGAAACAGACACAGAAGTAATACCAAAGCTTGCCAAATTTGTTTTTGACAAAGCAAATGAAGAAGGTAGTTTTATTTTTCAATGACTATCACTTTGCATCCTTGCAATTTTCGCAAATGCATTATACCAGTGCTTTTGCACTTAATATTTAGTCCTACTATGTGGTTACATTGCACTTCTTTTTTGCCTTGTACTTGAGGGAATGTAAAGGTCCTAGCGCAGCGTTTCCCTTAATCTTTTTGGATGTGATAGGCACTAACAACTAACAAGTGCAGTGATCTTTCACTAGTTTCTGCTTCTATGCTTGCATGTAAATCAACAATTATAATGGTGTGTTGGAACATAACTATGATAGTATCATAGTAACTTGGTCTCGTCAAATTAAAAATGTAGTATTGAGAAGGCTGGAGAGGTTCTGGGGAAAGGAGTTCAAGCAGCTGTTTGTTTTATAAGGTGTTGTGGTTCTCACTGGATGATACTGTTGGCAATGGACTTAATAATACACCTGTACTTAAAATGCTGATTAATTTTCTGGAATCTAAATGTTATATTTCAGCCTAGGAGTCCCACAAACTTCAACGTTAAACTAGACCTTGTCTTTTGTGGCACATAGGTAGTCTAGGATGCATCAAATTCTCAAAATGGCTTGGAAGAGGTGGTTGGAAAAGCATAGTCAAGGAACTGAACATAAGTGGGACATGGGGTATGTTACACATTAGTTAGCATACAACATAGTCATAGAACAAGAGAAAAAGACAACTCAACAATGAAACAACAATTTATGAAAGGAACACAGCCTATATTTTGTTGCCATTCTCTCATCATCTTCTTCTGATTTTCGATGCCACTAAACCTTCTTTGAGTGGTTTGTTTTATTCTGAATATGCAATTTTTTACCTACATGCTTTCTTGAATGATGGTTTGCTTTTAAATTGTGTTAGTTTGACATGAGGGTCAATTTGTGTTAGCTCGATCGACCAACCAAAAACTGCCAAGAGGGGGTGAATTGGCTTTAAAAAGATTTTGTGGAAGCTTGATAAAAAAAATTAAAAACTTTTGGCACAATCGATTAAGACTACTTCGACTTTTTCAACCAAAGTCTACATCCACTACCCTAGCTTGATTTCTCATTTCACTAACTTGAATTGAACCTTTCAAGGACAAGGTTTAATCTTTCCAACCCATCTTTTTCAATGACTAAGATATAATTACTCTAGTTTTTTTAAGACTAAACTAGAACCACTCCATTTTACAAGGTTTAGTTTGTGTAAAATAAGGGATAAAGAAATGAATACAAAAGATATTCAATAAAGCACTCTACGAATATTTACAATAGAAATGAAAGAACAAAGAAAGAAATCTCTTTTCTCTCTATCTCTAAGCTTGGGTAGGCGTGGTGTTCTTCTTGAAGTGTTTAAAGAATGTGTTTGTAGCCGTTGGAATGAATTATAGCCATTTGGACATGAATTTTTGTGACTTTTTAGGCCTTTGCGCTCAGTGGTATCAATACTAGAGTATATGTATCAATACCTATAGCTGCTAGAGGCTTAAAATCAATACCCCTTCAAAATCCTTTTGGAAATGAATTCTTGAAGTGTTTTCATGTTTTAAAAAGCTTTTAAAACATTTTTAAACACTTTAAAAATATTTAATAAACTCAAAAATATTTGATATATATTAAACAACTAATAGCACATATTTTTGAGCTTTAAAAGCTTTAGAATTATTTAATAAAATATTAATAATATTTTTACAAAATAAATTTAGAAATTTAAAATATAAATCAAGACATTAGTTAAAATATGTCAAAATCATGTTTTGAGCATTTGTAACACTTTAAAAATATTTTAAATATTTTTCCAACAAAATGATTTAGAATTAAAATTTCATTTCTCAAAACACTGAAAAAATGATTTTAATTAGCTCAAAAACATTAGATATAAATAAAATCTCTTCAGGAACATGTTTTTGATGTTTTAAATACTTTGAAATATTTCATAAAATTTTCAATAAAAATTTCACAAAATGAATTAGGAAATAAATATGAAGAATTTATCTTGAATGTTATATCAAAATCTTATAAAATCAAAGCTAACAATTTGAATCACTTGGACACATTTTTTGATTTGTGGACTCTTTCACCACTACACCAGGGCTGTTTAAGTTACTGTTTGATAATAACATGTTTGCATGACCATCATGCCACTATATCAAGAATAGCTTCAGTTCTAAATCTCTCGTAATATTTAGTTTGATCATGAACAGCTACTGAAAATTTTCATAATATCTAGTTTAAATTATGAGGTTGAAACACTGACTGAATGCCAGATCAATATCTGGTGTTCTATTACCTTCACCGATCAGGCATATTAATTGGGCGCTTACTGTGTAATGTCGTCTTTTGCCTTCATCATTTTCCAAGTACATTCTTTGCAATTAGTTTAATACTTTACTGAAAATGCTTTTTCTTCACGTGCTTGAGGAGACATTTCAAATCAAATGCACTTAGTGTTTATATATGTTCTGTGTGAGAAAGGGGCCATGGTGGCCGGAGATGCAATTAATATGGTGGTTTGTGTGTGTGATCGGTGGTTAAGAATTTGTTGTTTGAAGAAGATAGAAAGGATATTTTCCAGAGAGAACAATGTGTTTCTCTGTATTTTCTTATTACTCTTAATTATTAAATGTATACAGAGTAAGCCTTTAAATAGGCTAATATAGAGTTCTAATATAACTGAAACTATACTTTTATCTCTAATTTAAATAATATTTGTCCCTAATTTAAATAAGACTTCTAGTAAATCTAAACTACTGACTTGGGAATAAACTCTAATTATAGATTAAATAAAACTATACCACTTCTCGGATAACTTACACTCTCCCTCAAACTCTAACACTTCTCAGATAACTTACATTCTGCAGGTGACCAGACTGTCACGTTCAGTCAAGTAGTACTTGAAGTTATGAGGCATCTTGAGGGAGCATATGCCCTCATTTTCAAAAGTTGGCATTACCCAAATGAGCTTATTGCTTGCAAGCGAGGTAGTCCATTGCTCTTAGGTGTCAAAGTAAGTATAATTACGAACCAAGCTTCTTATTTCATTGATTTCTGCACCAAAGAATTCATTTTTTTTGCGTATCAAGTTTTTTTGGTAGGTGCCATTTTGTGCTTTTGATTAGCCACTACTCTATTGAAATCTTTAGGATCAGTTTGGTTGTTCATTTGGTTTGCTTTGTATTGCTTTATTAGCAAACTTTTATTAGATAATTTGTCTTTTATTTGTTTTCTGATTTTCTGGTTATTTTTTTCACTTTAGTATTATCATCCTATTGAACACAATTTCTTTAGTGCAAGACTGAAAGCATTGTCAATTGTGATGCTTTTTGAGAATTCTTTACTGCTCTGAGGATATAGAATGTATCTAGAATCTTTTGCTTCAGTGTTAAAGTTAATTTATGAGTGGAAAGTAATTTGGATTCCTTTTGGCACATGAAGGTAACTGATTTTGTCTTCTTACTTTTTTAAATCCTATAAAATATTCTAAGCACTTATCATGGAGATATGAATTTTGATCATCACGGATGATGAAGGGAGGGGGGACTTGGACTTTGTTTGATTATTTTTCTCTCAGGAATTAAATGACGATGGCTGCAATGGATCAGCATTCCATGATGCTAAATTTCTCTCAAAAAATAGCAATCCTAAGGAACTTTTTCTATCAAGCGATGCAAATGCAATTATTGAACACACAAAGAAAGTTCTGGTCATCGAGGATGGTGAAGTAGTTCATCTTAAGGTACATTTCATCCTTTGATAAGTTGCAAATATTATTTTATTCTAGTCATCTTTTTATGTTCGGTATATCTCACAACACTTTCATGTTCTATTCTGCAATTATTTTCTATATGTATCTCTCTCTTTTTTTTCTTCAATTTTCCCCTCATTTGCCCTCTATTTCTATCCTACATTTTTATAACATGTAGGTCTTCCAAGAATAAATGCTATGTAGGATCTGAACAATAATTTTATAGTGTAAGACTATAAGCTTTAATTTTTATTTGTATTGGAATATTTGTGATGCATGGGGTTATGATTGTGAATCTATTTTGGTAGACAGTTTCGCCTTTTACTTAGAAAGCACACAAGATGTTATGGTCTAGGGTTACGAATTGAGTCACTGGATGATTAACGAGAACATCGGAAGCGATTGCCTTCTCTTTATCACTATTCCTAGAACGACATATGGTGATTGATAACTCAGCAAGTTGAAGGGAGCCTGAAACCTTAGGACTTGTTAACAGAGAGACCAAGATCTTTTAGGGGTTTGATAAAAATTCTTACATGTTTTATTCAATTCTCAATTAGCCCTCATATATATAGAGAGGTTACATAGTTCAACTGAAAGACTTACTAGGCAAATAATTCTGCTAAGGAGAGACTTCTAATGATTAAATACCATAAATAAAATCTCCTAATACTTCTCCTAATAAAATAATAATAAATTGATCTTAATAATAAAAAAACTAATATCTTCCTATAATAATAATAATAATAATAATAATAATAATTTGATGCAATAAATTGATATATTCAATGAATTCATGCGTAACACCAGAGTTTCGAATTGAATGAGGTGTTTGCTCTAAATTGACCCTTGATAAGTTGTTAGTTTAATTTTACTTGATACCTGCAGTTATACACTCATGTTGGTTCAAGGCATGTCAATACATGGCTTCTAATTTAAGAAATTCCATCTAAAGCACTAGGAGGATTCTTTCTTACAGCAATCTTAGAAGTGACTTCAAATCATGATATATATTATGAACATTGAGGTTATGGTTATTGCATTATGAATAGGAAGAGGAAAAGCATCCATATGAAGATGTCCTTGGTGAGTAAATGGCATTTAGCTTTAAGCTCTTTAGATCCACTGCCAATTATCATTCTGTCATATATGTGATTAAGTAACCTAGCTGTCAATAGGGTTTTAGTGATGTCCTGACCAATTTTTTCCCCTTGTGGAGTTTCTATTGTTTTTGGATGTTTTCAACCATTTCAGAAGCTGGTTTTCTGACCAAGTGGTTTGCTTTTGTTATGACCATTGCAATATTGTACTCTTCTGGTTTGATGGTTGTCATTATTGGGTTTACTAGTTGAAAGACTGGTTGCAATTGTAACCAGTTTATGAGATTGCCAAATTTAAGCAAAAATGACAGACCATCACATTAACACATATAAGACTGAAATTGATCTTAGTGGATGACTTTTTACTTTGATCCCATTTTATCTCATGGATAGGAATATTCAAGTATGTTTACACCATGACCCTGTTTGGCAACGAATAGATAGTCAATAGCTGATAGTTGATAGTGGATTTCATTATCTGATTTGACTGGCTGATTGCATTAACTAATTGTATAAAAGTGTTTGATAAAATTAACTGATAGCATGAAATTAATTAGTTTTTTTTAATATAATATTTAAGCAGATCGGAAGATGTATATATTAATTTCTTATTTATGAATTTTTTTAATATAATGTTATTAATTGTTAAAATTAAATGATAGTTGAAGGGTATGTAATAATCTCATCTATTTGAAGGGAAAACAAATTTAAATTATATTTGATATGTTTTAGTTCAAAAGCATACACGAGTTATTCAAATTTAGGTTATTTGGAGAACCCTCTTTGTAATTTTCAATGACAAAAGAGTCTTTATAACTTTTATATCCAATCCTCTAAATCCAAATAGATCCTCCTAGCAGTTTTTTCAATCTAAAAGTGGTTCAATGCTCTAATTTTGGCTGAAAACTCTGCTCACCAAATATGGCCCATATATTTTACTTTCGGAGTAAACAAGCCTTTCTGGATCCTTTTCCCTTCTATTTTGTTAACTTCTGCTGCCTTAAGGTTAACCCGACCATCGCTTGAACTCTTCCGGAAAACTAAACTCTGCAACTTTTGATCTCATCATCTTGCTCTTGGTTCATAGAATCATATTTGAACTCATTACAGATACACTACTTTTTTGTCTTCCATGTTGATTACTTTTTGAAAGTGGTGGCCCATCAACTCTTATTTTCTCCTCGTGTTACTTCGGTTCTTCAGGAAGGAGGTATATCAATCCTAAAGTTTAGTAATGGCAAAGGAAGAAATGGTGATAGTCGTTCTGCTAGGCCTGCATCAGTGCAACGTGCATTATCTATTCTTGATATGGAGGTTGAACAAATAAATAAGGGAAAATACAAGCATTATATGCAGAAAGAAATTCATGAACAACCAGAGTCTCTAACAACTACCATGAGAGGAAGGCTTCTACGGGGAGGCTCCTGCAAGGCTAAGACAGTTCTTTTGGGTGGACTGAAGGATCACCTTAAAACAATTAGCCGGAGCCGAAGGATTGTATTTATTGGTTGTGGTACAAGTTACAATGCTGCTTTAGCTGCTAGACCCATCTTGGAGGAACTGTCTGGTAACTGCTATTTGTCTGGGAATTATAATTTTGTACATGTTAAAATTTCTTATGTTCATTTCCAACTTGTTTGTTTGATTTATATGGGAAAATAGGGGTGCCTGTTACAATGGAAATTGCTAGTGATCTATTGGATCGGCAAGGTCTTATATACAGAGAGGATACAGTAGTTTTTGTCAGTCAATCTGGTGAAACAGCTGACACATTGCTTGCTCTGGAATATGCTTTGGAGAATGGTGCATTATGTGTTGGCATCACAAATACTGTTGGGAGTGTAATAGCTCGGAATACACACTGTGGTGTTCATATAAATGCTGGTGCTGAAATTGGTGTAGCAAGTACCAAGGTAAATACAGGATCAAGGAATCTTTGTCCCTTTGTTTTGCAGTTAAAAAAACTCACGCTGTTATTAACAGGCATATACAAGTCAAATAGTGGTTATGGCCATGTTAGCTTTGGCAATTGGAGCTGACACAATTTCTAAAAAAGAGAGAAGGGAGGCTATAATAGATGGTCTATTTGACCTGCCAAGTTAGTCTAAAATCTTGCCCCCTTTTACTATATATATTCTAAAGATTCCCCCCTTTTCACTTTGTTTTCGTGGCTGTTATTTTTTGAATTTACAGATAAAATCAGGGAGGTACTGAAGCTTGACCAGGAAATGAAAGATCTTGCGAAACTATTGATTGCTGAGCAGTCACTTCTTGTCTTCGGGAGAGGATACAATTACGCAACTGCTTTGGAAGGTGCTCTAAAAGTGAAGGAAGTTGCACTTATGCATAGTGAGGGGATACTTGCCGGTGAAATGAAGCATGGTCCCTTGGCACTAGTTGATGAAAATCTCCCCATTGTTGTGATTGCTACCCGTGATGCTTGCTTCAGGTTGGTTTGCTTATTGAGAAATTGTTATTTTAATACTTTCAATTGTTTGGCACTGACATCTTCTTATTGCTATTAGCAAGCAGCAGTCTGTTATTCAGCAACTACGTGCCCGAAAAGGGCGCTTGATAGTAATGTGTTCAAAAGGAGATGCTGCAGCAGTGTGTCCTGGAGGAGGCTGTCGAGTCATTGAAGTTCCTCAGGTTGAGGACTGTCTTCAACCTGTGGTTAATATAGTTCCATTTCAGGTATCCTTTCACAATTATTTTAGCCTGCTTATTATGAAATTAGCAATTTACTGGATAATGGATATTGAACTATACTTGAATCATGGGCGTTATACATTCTGTAAGTGGCATGGCAACTTCATTCCTTTAGGTTCTGACACGCACACGCGCGCGCACACACATATATATATATATAGAGAGAGAGAGTTAATTATTACATTAATAATAAATTTATGAATAAAAATATATAAAACTAAATATAATAGTTGGCTAATGCAAGGTATATGTGTATAGGGTACCCATTGCAATCTCCTCAAGTATACAAGGTTAAGACAACTTTTAATATGCTTATGAAATATGAACCATAACCTTTGCATTTTTGGTGCAGTTACTGGCATATCATCTCACTGTGTTAAGGGGATACAATGTCGATCAGCCTCGGAATCTTGCAAAGAGCGTGACCACACAGTGAAGAATGCTTACCTTAGTTTTAGAAGGCGCGCATCGAGGCTTAAAGGGTCGTGGAACCTAGATGCAAGGCGCATGCATGCGGTTTTTGTGTGTATGGTTATGTTTAGAGTTTAGATTTTATGATTTAAGGTTTAAGTTAGGGATTTGGATTTTATAATTTAAATAAAAAGATTGCGTATTTTTACACGTTGTATATTAAAGTATAACTCATAAATAAAATGTTACTTGAAATAAAAGACTACAATATATAAACAAAATGTGAATGTTAAGTTACCTATATCTTCCATTTCAATTTAATATTGTTTGAATAAAATAAATCGGTGGAATAAAAGAATTAGTTTTAATATTTTTATCATGGTCGTCATTTCCAACATAAAAATAAAAATTCCACATTTTTAATTAGGGTAATAAAAATCCCAGACTTTTATTTAGTATAATAAGTGTTTGTAATTAGGTTATGGGGAAGATATTTAATTTTTTTCTTTAAAAAATAGTCTCACCTAACTATATAATAAATAAAAGGATAAACTACCCATGTAGTACCCAACTTTTTTTTACTTGTGTTTCTATTTTTGTACTTCACTTAGTTTTTTTTGACCTATAAACCCTAAATTATAACCCTAAACTTTAAATTGAAACAACTATCCCTAAATTGTAACCCTCTACACATGAACCCCTAAACCTTATACCCTAAACTAACTCTATATACCCTAAAATTAAGGCGCTTGTGAAAACTTTCAGTTTTTACTGCCGGTGTATAGAATATTTATCCTTTATTTATTTATTATTAATGGTATATTTTCTAACTATATTTTATTTCAATTATTTTTTCATTTTCTATTTTGAAAAGTTATAAACCAAACATATTTTCACTATTTTCAATTTTGAAAATAACTTCTCATCTCTATTAACCAAACATATTTTCTAATTTTTAGAAAACTGAAACTAAAAATTATTTTCTAAAAATAAAAACATAAAATATTTTTTAAAATCAAACGGACTCTAAGTTTCTCTTCTCTCTATTGCTTGGTACAATGAAAAATTGAGAGGAAAGAAAATTATGCTTTGAAAAATATAATTTATTTTTATAGTTTAGTCTAATATTTTAATATAAATATTTTTATTCAATTTAGTCCCTAAATTTTTTATTTAATCTAAAATGACCCCTATTTGTTTCTTTTATAATTTAATATAATATTTTTAATATAATTTTATTTTTATTCAATTTAATCCCTAAAATTTTTCTTTAATTCGAAATTGTCTCATATGTATTTCTAAGTTTTTTTAATAATTGAGTCAAATATTTTTAATATGTTTTTATTTTTTTCCAGTTTAATCCATAAAATTTTCATTTAATTCGAACTTGACCTCTATTTATTTATAATTTTTATAATTTAGTTCAATATTTGTATAATTTAATCTTGAGAGTTTAATTGTCAATGTAACACCTAATGTCCGGTCTAGACAAATCCAACACGAATATCAAATGCTACAAATGGCCCATTTATGGCCTAAAAAATATAAAAACAAGCATATTAGATTACATGAAAGTAAACAACCAACATGAAAAATAAAGAGGATACAATTAACTAAAGTCACCTGAGAACTTTAAAAACTTTTAAAAAATGTTTTAACAAAAAGGCATTTTGGTAATTTTATAAATTTTAAATAAAAACATTCAAAACTCAAATACAAGTTTAATATAAGTAGAAACATCTTATACCTCCATTTTTATATAAAAAAGAAGTGCAAATCAAAGTAAATTTATTCGAATCGAGGTTTAGGGACTAAAATATAAATAATTCATAAGTTTGATTTTTTTAATTTAAAAACTTAGTTTCAGGTCTATTTTAGACTCATTAATTCCAATTAGATTTAATGGTAATCGGATTTGAAATAGAGTGTTAATTACAAAAATAAGTTGGTTATAGGCCATTTTGAAAACATTCATAAAATACAGGGACCTATTTTTCAAAAAGTGACATTAAACCTTACTTTATGAAATCAATATCATCATTGACATATAGACCAAGTTTCAGGTTTATCCAAGCTAAAACCGGACCTTAATTGCAATTATAAAATTATTGACTCGAACGTAAAGTTTGCAATTGTAAGGTATTGGACTAAATTATAAAATAGAAATAAATAGAGATCATTTCCAAATTAAATAAAATTTGAGGGATTAAATTGAACAAAATAAAACTATAGTAAAATATTAGACAAAATTATAAAAATTATAAAATAGAATTGTAAATATATATTTTGTACTTAAATTTGATTTTGAGGTATAATTTGGCGTTTAAATTTTTATTTTGTTCAATTAGTTATCTAAAGTTGATCTTATTGCAGAAAGGTCGACAAGAAGCTTTGCTATTTTCGTTTTTTTCTTAAAAAAATTGATCTCCAGATTTAATTTGGCACCTAAACCTTTTTGTCTAGTTGGGAATGTGCACTTGGTTTTTAGATTCCAATTGATACCTAAACTTGGTTTTATAGTTCAATTAAACCATTTATAGTGAACCAAAAAGTTAACCTCAGGTACCAAATTGTATCAATAAGTCAAGTTCATGTACCTAATTGGACAAAAAAACTTTAAATACCAAATTGGACAAAAAAAAACTCCACTTATTAAATTGAACCTTAAAACCGAGTTCAAGTATCTAATTGGAGAATATATTTGCTTCTAAGGGGATTTGAAACTTGGTCCAACTTTTAGGAATTCAAATGAATTTAGATATTTGACAGATAATTTAAAATTTTGAATTCAATTTTTTTACAAATTTAAATATTTGATGAATAATAATATTTAATTTTAATTTAAACTAAAATAATAATTATTCGAATAATTTTAATTCAGACTAAAATAATAATAATTTTAATCAAAAAATGTTCAATTTTACAATAATGAAGTAGCTGTTCTTGCCGGTGGTTTTACAAGCTCCAAAATCACGGAAATTCGACAACGATCCAAAGATCGTAAACACAAAACAAACATAAAACGAAATAATGGATGGATAGGGAAAGCATAACCTAAATTAGAAATAAATAAATAAATATAAATTCGACCAACAAGTGTTGAGTGCATTAGTAAGACACATTACACTCTGAAGGAGAGTACACGAGTTTAAACTTTGAAGACGAAATTGCTGGAAGAGACATCCTCGCACCCCGAATATTAGGGGTGTTCATAAAAAACCGAACCGATGTACCGTACCGAAAATCTCGAAAAACCGGACTAAATGGTAGGTAACCGAACCGGAAAATTTTAGTTGAAATGGTACGGTGATTGTACCGGTAAAATTAACGGTTAAACGGTACGGTAATGGTTACATTTTTTTTAGAAACGGTTAACCAAAAAAACCACCAATATTTTAAAAAAATATTATAAGATTTTAGACTTTTAGCCCATTCAATTAGCCCAAAGAAAAACTTTGTTAATTTTACTAAAATTTTGTCCCCTTTAATAAGCTTATTCAATATTATTTGCTTGACACTTTTAGTTTGCTATTTTATAAAGAAAAATTCAATTTATTGTTGGAGTTGTTGATTCAATTGTTGATGTAAAACGGTTCACGGTTAACCGAGTAACTGTACCGAGTAAACCGGTTAACCGCTTAAGCGGTAACCGACTTAAACGGGATGGTAACGGTTCTTTAAAATGTCGAATCGAGAATTTCGATAACCGTACCGATAAGCTATGACGGTACGATTAACCGTTCATAAACACTCCTACCGAACATAAACCGTAAAACGGTCATGTATATTACCAAAAATAAATATAAATTCGAAAGCACAGTTGCCAAAATCAATCATGCTTGTTAAATAGACTGGACGAAGCAACCAAGTTGTGATTGCCAATCACATCTCTTCCCTTGCTTGTCGGTTTCCACAAAGACACCAAACCATACACCACCACATATCTCATTTTATGAGACTTGAAATCCCTTATTAATAGCAAAATTCATTCTCCCTCTTAAGAAATTGTCTCGGACAATTTTCTTTTCTTTTTCTAAGAGTAAGATGAATGAGAATATTATGTCTCACACAATTTCCTTTTAAGGATTTATGCAATAAGTTAAACAATTATACATATTTGAGCCAGAGTAATTTTTTTTAATAGTTTAAAGGTGATTATAAAGTTGAGTCAGTGTAATTCTATTAGCAATACAGTCAGTAAAATAAATATTTATTATTTGTTAATAATAAAGTTCTATTGGAAATACTGGTGGACTCAAGAACGAAGTCAGGAATTAAAAGGTAAGGAGTCGAAAATAAAAAAATGTCACAAATAAGATTCGATCTACTAACTTCAAGTAAAACAAACTTAATCTCTTATACATGCTTTATCACTAAAAGAAAATCTATTTTATTATGTTCGAACAAATAAATCAATTATAATTTAAAATTTTAAGGTACCAAATTATAAATAAAATAGACAGTAGGCACTAAGCCCGACCAGCCCCATGTAGCTTCGCCTATGAATTAGTTTGTTAGATCTTGTGGTTAGGGACGGTGGAGGGGGGAAAATAAAATTTGATGAGGTTTTGACCCATATTGGGACAGTTTGTTTAATTTTGGGTTTCGATTCGAATAGAAATTTTGTTGAGATTTTTTTTAGTTTGAGCTGACATAAAAGTGATAAAACCCACCCTGCCCGCTCTAAGTATATTTATTCAAATATCTCTTTTTTTTTTTAATTTTATAAAATATGTTTTAATTTTATAGATATTTTATATTTTGATTACAATTTTCATAAGTTCCTAAAATTTAATAAGTATATTTGATTTAATTTTATATTAATTAACAAACATTAGACGTTTGTAAAATTTAGGATTGTCGAATCAAAGTCGAGGAAGTTGTTTCGAGATTTGAGCCGGTGTCAAATACTAATATATTGTAATAAAATTTGGAATGGACAGATTGAGATTTTTATAAAGTAGGATTGGATCGGATATGTAAAAAACCCGACCCAGCACGTACTTGTAGTTAGGGTGGTTGAGTGGGTAAAATTTGACTCGAAAAAAATAAATTATTTGAGTTGACTCGATGTGAAAATACACGATTCGACTCATAATTTCATAAACTTGTTTGGACTTTAAAAAATTCAAATAAAATTTGAGTTATAAAATGAAAATTCAAAATTTTTAATTATTAGTAGATCAATTTTTAAGTTCGAGTCGAATATATATAAACATATTAAAATTTTGAACAGAAATTAGGGAGTTATAAAATGAAAATTCAAAATTTTTAATTATTAGTATATCAATTTTCAAGTTCGAGTCGAATATATATATATATATATATATATTAAAATTTGGAACAGAAATTAGGGAGTTGATTTGTCGCCCGATTGGCGAGTTATGAACAATCATGTCAAGCGGGAGAGTAATGGTGCTGCCGACAAACTTACGTCCTTGAGTCGGGATGGGGGCCTTGCTGCGTCGACTTACTTGGAGTCTTCTCTACTTGTGATGGTGTTGGTTACCGCGATTCGTGGCCTGTGATTGCGAGAGGATTTGGAGGTAGAAGCTGAGCAACACTTATGCAATGGTGCTGAGGCTTGGTAGTATGTTGATCCCGGTGGTTAAGCGGTAGTTTTGTGATTAGGCTTATGTAGAAGAGATTTTGCTCGCGTTGTCTTTTGTATTGGTATTCCGATAGATATTCTTTTTCTCCATTTCATAAATTAAACTTGACTAGATTGAATGCTCACTTGTGCATGTGGTTGTGGCTTAAAGCTTAAACCCCTTCGTTTTTTTTTTGAAGAAAAAACCCCTTCATATATGTATGAAAATAACAGGGAATGTTGGTTTCATAAATTGGTAGAAAATTTTGACAGCAGGTGCTGGAGTATGCTTCGTATTGTATGATTGGTTTTTGGACAAACATCGTATCAAGCCTCTACATATACACCTGTAAATCTGCAACTTGTGACCCAATTCTACGCCCACATTCATATCCATTAATTCTTGTCTTCCAGCTTTCTTTCCTTTTTGATTATTGACTACTGAACATGACGGCAAATCCAAAACTTACACAAGCAGGAGTGGAAGCATCTGCTGATGAAGACGCCGAG
This sequence comes from Hibiscus trionum, assembly GCA_030270665.1. Taxonomy (NCBI): domain Eukaryota; kingdom Viridiplantae; phylum Streptophyta; class Magnoliopsida; order Malvales; family Malvaceae; genus Hibiscus; species Hibiscus trionum. The sequence continues at coordinate 9,464,791 of BSYR01000016.1, forward strand.
ATTAGCATTTTCGATGCCCAGAGATACTTCAATGAAAGCAACGGCGATGCAAGAGTGTGCGCAAGGATTTCTCCTATTTCATCAGAGCTCCGGTGTGATATTACGGCCTCGGCGTTAGCCGGTAGATTCTCCTCCGCTTCCTCAGCTGCCGATGGGTATAGTTATGGCAGGAGCTACCGAGCTCGTTCCTTCCATGCAACACCAACGGCTTCATCAGAGGCTAGTTGGAATAGCCAGACTGGTTTGTTGTCGAACCCTCCGGGTACCATTGCGGTGTCTATGACTATGAAAACTCCTACAACAATTGAGCACAGGAGAAAGGGGTGTGGGAAAATGAAATGGCTTTGGGGGCGAAGGTGTCCATGCTCCGGCGAGAAGTCCGTTCAAGTTGAGCCCAAAACACCCTTGGGTTCGAACCAGAAACACAGGAAAAGTCCAAGCTGGGGAGATAAACGTGAAGAGATTCTATTAGCCTGTAATCCTCACAGGATCTCAGCGGAGAATCAGTTTCATTCTAGCTTAGGACAGCGTATGAATATGATTGCTTCAGCTTCAGCTTCCGCTGCAGCAACAGCAACAGCAACAGCAAGAACCCCCAGGACTAGTGCTGGTTTCACGTTTCCAATACTTAACCAACAACAACCAACATCATCCCATCATAATTCTCTAAACGACCACGAAGATCCACCTCGAGACTCGTTGGAGGTGTTCCGACCATCTGACGAGCCGCCATCTATTTCTGTTCCAAAGAAACTGGTGTCCAGAACTACCATAGTTGACGACGATGTTGGCAGTGATACCAGCTCAGACTTGTTCGAAATCGAGAGTTTTTCCACGACAACCCAGAGCCAGACCATGTCGAACTCGAATCCACTGTACCATCGTCGAGATTCGTTGGACGAGGCGTCCAACTTTAACATAAGAAGATCGATAGCAGCTTCGGGCAACAACTCAGGGTTCAGCTGTCCCTATTCGCCGATGACCACCGAGTGTTACGAGCCGAGCGAGGTGAGCATAGACTGGAGCGTGACGACGGCAGAAGGGTTGGAGAGAGGGTCGGTTGGGGTATCAGAAGCGGAGGAGATGATGAACGTGACAGGCACAGGAGTTGGCAATGGTGGTGGTGGTGGGAAGAAGAAGTCGGGGAATGGAGGGTTGTTGAGCTGTCGATGCGAGAAGGCGGTGAGCGTGGGGCCAAACCCCGTCAAGTACGTGCCCCCTCACGGACAGGCAGCTGCCTCATCAAAGCATGTGGGCAATGTGAACAAGCCACCGCTTGCCCATTTGTCGCTCCCTTTTGCGCCATAATACATCTTTCTCTTCTGTATTTTTCATATATTTTGTGTGCTCAAGCTTTTTACTCTTATTTCTTATACCAACATTTGCCCATATTGTGGTTGTGGTGTGTGTGCCTTTTTCCCATAATTTTTTTAATATTTTTTTATTTTACATATTCACAAGGTTCTGGTCCAAATTGTTTGAATAAATTATATTAAAATTTCCTAAAAAATAATGGGTTATTATCCTATACATTTGTATTGAAAAACAAAGTTTTTATAAGCGGGTTTATTTAGGGGTCTAGAATTTTAGTATAGGGTTTATAAGTTAGGAGTTTAGGTTGTAGGGTTTAAATTTAGGATTCATTATTAAAATATAGGGTTTAGGGTTTGTGGTTAGAATTTTAGAGTTTTAAGTTAGAAATTTAAATTTTAGATTTAGGCTTGAAATATATATGCTTGTGTAAACTTTTTTACACTGACAAATGTATCAAATATTAATCCAAAAATAATATGTATTACATATAAATTTAGGTTAATATATAATGCATCCATGTTATATATTGAACAAAAATTTTCTGCCCCTAATCATGCTCCTTTCTATATCCCACACTAAAAAACACTTAAAATTAAATTATAAACCTTAGCCCTAATTTTCATATCCTAAACTCTAAAAAATACACTATACTCTTAATTCCCTAAACACTAACCACACCCCCTAACTCTAAATTCTAAACCTGTTTTTTTTAAAGTGAGACACCAAAAAGATATAATTTAAGGCAAACGATTTCCATCCTTATATATTTGTGCACTATCAATAAATCAATGGTGTTGTATTATTAAAAAAATTGAATTTATGTCAACTTAGTTTTGGTACAGTGGCAAGTTTTTTTATTGAAACCCTTCCATAGGTTGCGAGTTCAATACATATTAGGAGTAAATTTTTTTTCTTATGTAAGAACCATATAAAAAGTGAATTTATTTTTAAATTTTTATATAATTATTATTGTAACATTATATACCCTCTACATTAAAAATATAATACAATTATCTCTCATTTCTCTTGTTCTTTTTTTTTCTTTTACTTAATTTATAACACATGATATTTTTATACTCTCTCCGTCCCTCAAAACGTGTCCCTTGTTAATTTTTTACGTAGTTTTAGAAGAAAATGTTTATGTAAGAGATGCATTCTAAAATAATTAAAATGATAATTTTATTGAAAAATTAAAATTTATTTTATTGAAAAATTAAAAAGAGGGTAGAAAAAGAAATGTGTCTAATAAAAATTATTAATTTTTTTAATAAAACAATTTAAACAAAATAATTTTAAAACATAAAAAAGACAAGTTTTAAGCGACGCAGTAAGTCCTTTTATTCAAAATAACAATATTGGGCCTATAAAAAAATTGATGAACGTACATGCTAATACCCACAAATCGAGCATATGAACAAAAATTCAGGTTGAAAATGTGGACATCAAATGTGATATTTGCTAAAATAATTATTATTGATAATAAATATTTATGTAGGAGATGTATTGTAAAGTAATTAAAATAACAATTTTATTATTGAAAAGTTAAAATTTGTTTTATTGGGAAGGCTTAACTATAAAATAAGTGTCTGAATTCGTCTCTTTTTTGCAATAGCTGCCTAAAGTATTTTTTGGTTGAAATATGTGCCTAAAGTTTCATTTTTAACTTGTCTTAAAGTCAACTGAGGCGCTTACTTTGGAACTTATTTCAACCGAAAATGAAACTTTATGGACCAATTCAAGCCAAAAAATACTTTAAGCACCTATTTCAGCCAAAAATAAAACTTTAGACACATATTTCAACTAGAAAAATAGTTTAGGCACCTATTGTATAAAAACATAGTTTGGACACTTATTTTATAGTTAAGCCTATTAAAAAACTAAAAAGATGGTAGAAAAAAATGTGTCTAGTAAAAATTATTAAATTTTTTAATAAGATAATTTAAGTGAGAATTGATGGGACGGAGTTTTAGACCTTTTATTCAAATAACAATATTGGGCCTATAAAAATTGATGAACTTACAGGCTAATACCCACAAATCGAGCATTTGTACAAAAAGTCAGGTTATAATTGCTATTGATTAATTATTTTAACTTAAATAATTACCAAATCAGTTATGTGAGATTCAAATTGAAGATGTTGAGTTTGATGAGAATCCCATCTTTCTGACTTTTCATTTTTTGAAAGTTGACAAGTGTTTGTGATTTATTAAAAGCTCTTTTTACATACGTTTAAAAACAATATTAAATACTCATCTCCTTGTGTTTTGGTGGCAAAGGTAGATGTTCATCATCTCTTGAGATCCGGGTTCGAGCACTAGTAATGCATGATATGTGTTTTGTCTTTGAAAAGATTAAAAAACTTAAACAAATTTTGTGTTTCGTGAAATTTTTAAATAATCTGTAGGTGATTAAGGTAGAATTTGTTTATATTTTTTCATAACTTTTTGAAAATGCACATATCTTACAAAAAAAACTGATTGAACTCAAGTCTCTTAAAATGAACATCAGTATCTTTTTCACTAAGACCAGCTCTTTACGAATACCTTCAAATTCTACGATCATCAGACACTGTAACTGTAGGTTAAAAATAATTTATTTTAGCACTTCCATACATATGTATTAGTATTGACAATTATTTAACAAAATAGTAGTCTCGACAACTATATTTTTTTTACAAATTCTAATCGTAATCCTACCTAGAGGCGAGGAGAAATGGGGACTCTGGGGAAAAGAATGGAGTGCTGTTATTGGGTCTAGAACTCATCATCTAAGGAAATATGAAGGAACAAATATGAGCAACTTGACCAACCGACCAAATATGCTTGCTCGATAACTATTGAAATTATTTATATTTGATTCTTAAATTTCATTTATGTCCATGTTGTTTTATCGGATCCATTGATTTTATCAAATGGATAGACAGATACATGTGATTCACACCCCAAAAAAAACAAACAATTAATCCATTAAAGAGGGAAAATTATTAATAACCATGACTATGGTTTACACAAATTTTTCAAACATAAAAATAGAAACAAAGATCTGCTAAAGAGGAATACAACAACGAGAACAAACACAACACAACTTTTACTTGAACAACGGATACTCTCATAGTGTTGATTTGCACATGTCTCAACACTCGGTTGCATAGCTTGATTCTAGTTTTTCTGTGCAATCAGTTCACTGTATATATATAAAAGAGAATTGAATTTAGTATATTGGTTATCTATTAATTAAACTGAGGATTCTAGATATATAAATATAACAAGAATCATTTGTTATTATTGACTTATTTTAGAGTTGGAAAATTTGGTCAATGTGCACACGCGTATCAATATGTAAGATTGGGTGGGCCTGTGTCCACCTAAATTTTTAAAACTTACACATTTAGCTTTAAATATCTTAATTTTTATGAATTAGTATTTTTTTTAATTTTTATGACTTGTGTCCACCCTCAAATTTTAAGATTTTTATAATTTATATCCACCCTCAAAAATATTTTTGAATCAGCCATTGCCAATGTGGGTATCAAATTAGGTATTACCTCTTCTGTTAGGTGTATGTGATTGCAGCAAGGTGAGATGATTAAAGTTGTTTTAGATTTCATTAATTCATATGGTCCTTATCTGTTTGTTGGGTGACTTGTTCTGCCTACACATGATAAATCATGTTTTTACATGTGAGTTAAGTAGTTGAAATAAAATCTTTGCTTGGTCGGCAATATTTTTTTTTTCTTGTGGTACGTTTTCTTCTATCTTGTGTAACACATTGTCTTATTATCAGTTATTTGATCGTTTTTTTATTTTATTTTTTCTTAAGGTTCGATTTTATGTTGTATTGACTGATCAAGACGACACTTATTTAGTTATCATGTTGATATTTTTTGCTTTGAATACACACTCTCAATAATCGTTTTTGTTCACGAATGAGTTGTAATAATGACCGGTTTATCAACATGGCTTCATTTTATATGCATTTTTTATGTTAGTATTAATGATTTCTATCCTCCATCGTCAATTAATGGTGTTGTTCAGGGATGGACGCAGGGTTTTATATTAAGGAGCGAACCTATAAAATTTTAGGGGTTAAAAATAGATTTCCAACATAAAATACATAAAAAAATTTAAATCATATACGAATTTCAAATTTTCAGGGGCAACCGCCCTCTTCAGCCCCTCTCGATCCACCCATAATGTTATTCGTTTTTATCTTTTATTTTAGACTCTTGGTTGAATTTTTAACATTTTCGTTTTATAATGTTAAGTAACTAGTTTCCTTTTAAAAAAAAAAAAATAGTTGAAATACAAACGGCATGAACAAATGGGAACTAACCGGAGAGCAAGAGTGAGATCAGCGGCTGTGGCGAAATCATTGTTCTCTCGTGCTTTCAGGATCTGAAACATCAAGGCAAGGCGGAGCTTGGTGCAGGCGCTCTGCTGCATAACCAGAATTGTTTCCTGCCGAAGTGTTTTGCATTCGGATTCAATGGCTTCGAATTTTTCTTTAACTTGTCTTTGCTGCGCCTTGATGCTACTCTGTTCCTCACTTATTTTCCTCATCTCCGTTTTTAATCGCATTAATCTGCCCACCCTTTTCCGGTTCACAGGCCTTCTCTTCTGTTTCAAACATTTTTTATTTACTTTTAAGACAGCATTGAAAACAATTAACAGATAAAAGTAAAATTTACCCAAATCTTGCTTTGGGACAATTTGCCAGGCCTTTGCAGAAAGAATACAGGCGACTTGATCCTGCAAAACACTTTAACGCAGGCTCCTTTCTCTCCCATATTCATAAACTGCAGCGTTAGCGTCTATAACTGCCAAAAAGAAGAAGAAACCGATCACATATATGATCGATCTTCTTTAGTTGTGATATATATAAACAAAGAAAGGGAAACTGAGGGGAAAACGTGGAAAGAGAGGGACAAGTCTGTTTTCTTCAATAAAGAAAAATTCATCGCGCGATTTGGTGCGCGCGCGCGGGTGTCTTTAAGATTCTGTGGTCCGACGTGCGATTATCGAAGACAAAGTGAAGGAAACGTTCGACACCAACATCTGGCGCTTTTAGGAGAAGCAACAAGAGCGGAATCAAAAATTTAATTTGAAACAATGGCAAAATTTGGAGCAAAATCTTAAGGGGTCAACTTAAATTTTTTAAAAGTTTGGAGGGTTAAAGAAAATTTTAAAAAAAATGAGGGTTTAACTAAATTAGAGAGTAAATTTAATTAAAAATATTTAAAATTTTGTAACTTAATATAAATTTTTAAAAATCTCGAGAAAGTTAAATTAAAAATTTTAAAAATTTAAAGGACAATTTTCATTTAAAAGGTATCAATATTTATTTAAAATTGTATTAATTTTATTTTAATATTATTTTATATAAAATTTATTAAAAAATTCTCCAATTTTTTTTGATTGTCATGTGACAACCATGTCCATAAGAATTGTCAAGATAATCAGTATATAAATTACATAATTCCATAATAAAGACCATAAAAAGACCACTTGTACATAAAAAGCAATACACATAATTTAGCATATAAATTACGCAGGCCCTGTTTGGTAAATAATTTTTTAGTTAAAATTAAAAGTTTGAAGTACTTTTAGAGGTTTGACCAGTCAAATTCTTTAAGTTGGATGTTCGGTAGATATATGATTGTAATAGCGGATTGAAGTGAAACTTCTCATTTTGAAAAAAGCTCCTTTTAGGAGTTTTTTGAGTTAGATGTTTGGATAAAATACTTGTAAAGACTATTTTATCCTTGATAATTATTAAAAAAAATCACTAAATAATATAAATTTGATTAACTAATAAAATTTAAAAAATAATTTTATAAATAAGAAATTAATAAATATATGTAAATTTAATATTAATAAAATTATATTTAAAATATAATTTCATAGATAAGAAATTAATGTATACATCTAAATTTAATAATTATTAAAATTATATTAAAAAGATAATTTCACAAATAAAAAATTAATATGTGCGTCCTCATCTATGGTCAGCAATGATATTAAAAAGATCATAATCTAATTAATATTAATATATACAAAATGTTAATAACTAATAAATTATTAAGTAGCAAATATAATCATGTTCTTATATGTTTTTTTACTTGTTCAAATAATCAAACAGCTATAAGCTATCAATTAATTTTACCAAACACTTTTATACAATCAGCTAATGCTATTAGGTATTCGCTATCAGTTAAAGTAATCTGCTATCCGCTATCAACTATCTATTGATTGTCAAACATGGCCAAACCACTTGTATTGTTCACCAATATTAGTTCACGTATTTGATCTACTGATTATAAGTGTTCACCTTCAACTTGTGTAATGGATTCGAGTAATAAGAATTGTCAACATGTCACGTAGGGACGACCATTTGACCCAGGCATGATGGGTTCTGACTCGACTCTAAATAATAGTTGGGGTTTTAAAAGAAAATTTTAAGTTCGGGTCGGGTTCAGGTTGAGTTTTTTTGAGATAATGTCGAGTCGGGTTTTGATTTGGTTTAAGGTGAAAATATCTGACCCGCAATAATAGTTTAATTTTATTCTAAATATTTATGTATAATTGCTAAAATGTCTCTCTTTATATATATATTTTTCAATTATTTCATGTCTAATAAAAATAAAATAATTATTATAATGTCCCATCTCTATTTAAATTTTTTCGATTAACTCCCTATTTTAAAAATAAAAAATGAAAAATATAAAATTTTTATTTATGTCGAGTTCGGGTTTGAGTTTGTACTCTAAAATTCGAGTCAGGTGGAACTATGGGTGGCAATGGGGCGGAGCGGGGACAGTTTTGCATTCCCCACTCCGTTCCCAACACTTGCGGGTACGGTTTTGGGGGACTCCTCATTAAACGTTTCGGGGATTTTCTCGTCCCCATACACATTCTTTACAGATACCACGATTTTCGGTTAATCACCGTACCCAAAAAAATAAACAAAACTTAACACATTAAAATAAACACTCAACATTAAATCTCCAAAATTTTAAATATAAATGATATATTTAGTTTTACCAACACAAACGAATCATTTTAAAACTATAAAACATGACTAAAATATTAACTATTGAAACATGACAATCTGCTCCATCTTTAAAAGAAAATACATAACTAATAATCTACAGTATCAAATCATGATCCGTTTGTTCTAAAAGGAACTAGATTCGATCATCTTTTCAACCATATAAATTATCTCTTTTAATTTTACTCGTACGATTTATGACAAATTTCTGAAGTCATTGCCATTGTTGCTTCTGAAAATAGTCTTTTCTTCTAACCTTTGCGCACTCAAAAAGTAATAACTCCTACTATATAACTCGAAATCAAAAACCGTTTGTTTTAAATGAATCTAGACTTTCGTATGAATATAAAAATATAAGACTCATTTCCTAATTTATCTTGTAGAATTTTTGGTGAATTTCCAAAGTCATTGCTAAAACTATTTTCTAAGAATTTTGCTACCAAATTTTTATGACATTTCAACATTTAAATATTCATATTTTTTTAAAATACATATCGAAATCAATCGCCGTGTGTTTTAAACAAAATTAGACTAAATCACGTTTACAATAATGTAAAGACCAGTTTCTAATTATTTTTATGGAATTTATGGAGAATTTTCAAACTTACTCCAGCCGGCCATACTCAGGCTAGGAGAATAGATTTTTGTTGAAAATGGGTAAATTACCCTTACGGCCATCCAATTTTATAAAATATTGGGGGTTCCCTGCGGATATTTTTTGGGATCCCCACGGTGATTTATATAGGTACGGTTCGGTTATCCCCACGGTTCGGATATAATAATCCTTGTCCCCATCCCCATTTGATATTCGGCGATAAAACTTCCCCAGTCTCCGTTCATGTGGGTGAAGATTTCGATTATTCCTCATACTCGTCGTTTTCGATTCCCGTAATTTTCGGTTATTCCTCACCCAATTTCCAACCCTACGTGGAACGTCGTAAATATTGTGTCAGTCGGGTTCAAGTGAATGTGCTATATTTTCGAGTTGGGTGTAGATCCACTAAAAACCTGACATATGGCTATCCCTAAACACGTGAGGAAGTGTTAATATGTTTCAAATTCGTTGATGATATGTACAATTAAGTGATAATGTGTTTCATTTTATTACGTGGCAATCTTTATTAGTATATTTATTATATTATTTCTCAAAATACTGAAGATGAAAAATTAATTACCAAATGTTTATTTCTCATCCCTTCCCTTTTTATTGTAAACATTTTTGCACGGTGAAGAGATAAAAAATTAAATTAGACTATTCACTTTTACACACTAAAAAGTTTTTTTGAAAGTTATATATTTTATTGATAATATACTATAACAAGGGCCTCGTTAAAAAACCTCCCTAACCCTAAAATGGAGGAAAAAGAGTACACCTTGTTTATGGATAATAAACTCTTACAATTCACAGCACAAAGCCTTTCATGTACAGTTTAGAATCATCACTCATCAAACTGTTTGCTCGCCCTTCCTAACCAACATCTGCAACATTTCTTCAATACACCTGCATTATCATCAAGCTACTGTCCATACATAAGCATCCAACAAATCAAATCTAATAGCCATAGGCATTTGCCTACACAATCTGTTGCTGGAACCTTGACCATACATCCAGATGGACATATTATGAGCAATTTAGTATCCAGCACAGTGGTAAATTTCTGGAGATTTCAGATTTTGCCAACCTGTCTGCAGTTGAATTTGTATCTCTTGGAATATATTGAATTGACCACGGTATTTCCTTGCAACGGCTCCGACAATCTTCAATTGTATCCTTAAAAATAGAAGGAGCCTTCATAGGCCGTTCAAACCAATCAACTATTGAACTACAATCCGACTCTATAATCAAAGTAAAGCTCTTGGCCCATTCTGAACTCAGAAATAGCAATACAGCCTCTTTCACTGCAAGAAATTCAGCCGATGTGGCATCCATAATGCCAATATGTTTGAAGAACATGATTAATGACTTGTTTTCTGCATTTCTCAGAATTCCACCAATTTCGGCTTTTCCAAATCCACCCTCCACGACACCATCTACATTGAATTTAAGAGTACCCGGCAAAGGTTTCACCCAACTACAATGCTTGGGATTTATCTGTTTATTTATCTTTGATTTCAACATATAGGGACAGAGAAGGATGTCATCAACTTTACTGATTAGATTTAGCCATTTTACTTTGCACCACCATCCTAGTCGTAAAACACAGATATTAAACAGTTGGTTCTCATCTACCCGAATTCCTTTGAATATTACATCATTCCTAAATAACCAAATAGACCAAACAATGCACAGAAACGAGAGCTGCCATATTTCTTTTAAGCTTATAAGATTAAACATAGAGCACCAAGAGATGTAAAAGGATGAGATGTTACCCGGTATTGCGCTTGCTGATCCCCAAACATTGCACCATCGTTGCCAAATGAGCCAGCTGATTCAACAATGGCAGAATAAATGTGAGATTGTTTCATTCTCCACAGAACAAAAAAGGGCACAGCAGTGTAGCTTGACCTGTTATCCCTCTTTTAGAGAGTTCAACTCTAGTTGGTACCCGTCCATGCATCAGTTTCCAAAGAAAAGCCTCCACCTTAGGTGGAGCTAAATTTGGCCATACCTTCTTCCAAAAATCATTTTCAGCTCTGTCGTTGTGCGATAAGAGATCACATAAGGATTTGGATGAGTACAGTCCGTTAGAATCAGCTATCCATCAGATGTTGTCATTTTGGAATCAACCCGGTGTTGTTTTTTCAATCAAATTTTGAAACTCTTCCCATATACCTTTTTCCCAGTTAAAAAGAGGTCTACGAAATTCTATTTCCCACTTCCAATGATCATCATAGAATTTCCCAAACTCTGCTACTACTCCCTCTTTTCTTGAAGCAAATGCGAATAATCTGGGGAAAGCATTTTTTAAAGAGGTCGAACCCACCCAAACATCTTCCCAAAACCTTACTCTCTTGCCATTTCCTAGCATAGACCTAAGATTAAGAGAGAATTTGTCATCTGTAATTGAGAGGGGTGAGACGATATTCTTTCAAATCCACGATTTATTAGCTGGTTTTAAGTTTGTCGGAAGTAAACTCGACTGGTCTTCGTGATATTTTGCGCTAACTACTTTTCTCCACAAGCTGTTCGGCTCCGTGCTGTACCTCCAAAGCCACTTATTAAGAAGTGCTCTATTTTTTAATTTGAAATCAATGAAGCCAAGACCTCTACAAGCCTTGGGCAGACATATGGTTTCCCATCTAATCCAATGGATGGATTTTTTTGTCCAATGAACCCTAGAGAAACTTTGTTATCAGGCTTAAAAGAGGTATTTTAGTTCTTCAACTCGCACTAAATAATTAACTTAGTTACTTCACAAAAACAGACGCGATTAGATTTTTAAACTCGTAAATTGCATCAATTTAGCGTTTTGACCAACAAAAATTGTCATTAATTATTATAGTGTTGACGTGACAATCTACATGCGATAATGACGTGCCAGAGACATTAATTAATTATTTAGAAAGTTTGAGGGCTTATTTAATTTTTAAGCAAAAAAATAAAATTAAGAAATAATTAATTTTAAAAATATTAAAATTTTAAAAATTATTAAAAAATAGTTTACTAAAAGAATAAAAATACTATTACAAATATAAAAAAATTATAAAAATAATAAACGTAAGAAGCTATAACATAAGAAATTATCAATTATTAAAAAAATTAAAATATTTATAAAATATTAAAAAATGAACTATTTCATCAAAAAAGTTTTTTATTGTCTCTCATTAACTTGAGTCTACTAATATTCCTTGAACATATTTTCAATGGAATCAACCTTACATTAGACTAACTAGAGGTGGTATTTGAGTTGAGCAACTCGCAAACAACTCAAACTTGACTCGGTCAAAACTCGACTAACGCTTGACTCAAGTTTACTCGGCACGAATTCAAACTCGACTCGAGATATTAGCTAGTCGAACCGAGCAATGCCTAGCTTGACTTGATAAGGTGCGAGCAACTCGTTATTTTTTATGATTTTTTGTGGCTATTAATGTGTGAAATATAATATGCGTATATAACACCCCGATCTGGATCCGAAGTACTACATTCGGGTCACCCAAAAACCGGCCCATCAAATTTCCATTTAAAACAATAACTTTAGCCATTTTTAAATATCAAATCATCCAATAAATCCATGTGATTAAATGCGCATTTAAATAAGTTTACAAAACAAGAACTCCAAGTTTAAAACATCGTACAACAAATAATATTTCAATAGAGTTTACAGACTCAATAACTCGTTAGGTCCTATGAATACATAAGCCCAAAACTAAAAACTAAACATTGTACTCTAAAGCAAAGCGAAGCTGGAAAATCTTTGTCGATGTGCTCCTCCAAAAGGGTGACTTGTCAACCTACGCACAGAAAACAACATGTTCGCACGTTGAGCTAACAAAGCTCAGTAGTACATTTCTACTCTATCACAATTTGTGATTATCATAAAATAAGTATGCAAGATAATTATAGTTTAGAGAACATAGATAAGGCTTGACTATCTATGAGTTATCATCTAGCCTACACTAGCTAGAGTTCTTAGATCACTTATCTCAAGGCATCAACAAGTCTACAAGAAGTCTTACATATTTACACAAAGCTTTGCCATACTCGAGGTCACATAGCATATTGAGTTACTCGAGCTCACTCAGCCCATCGAGTTAATACATATCGTACCATGATCACTTAGCCATTGAGTACATAAGTTATCATCTATAGCATCCACATTAGAGGTGGCAATCGGGTCATTCGGTTCGGGTTCGGTTCGGGTCGTTTCGGTTCGGGTCATTTCGGGTCTATCTAGAATCGGTTTAGATTCGGTTCGGGTCGGTTCGGTTCGGGTTCGGGTTTAATTCGGGTCTGTGATGAGTCGGTTTCGGTTCGGGTATTGGATCGGGTCAAAATCGGATCGGTTGTTTTTGGGTCGGGTCAATATCGGATCGGCCGCTTTCGGTTCGGGTCAAAATCGGGTCATTCGGGTCGCTTTCGGTTCGGGTTAAAATCGATTCAATTTCGGGTCGGGTCAACATTTAAATTTTCGGGTCAATTCGATTTGAGTTGGGTTAACGGTTTGAGGTTTAGTATTTATGGTTTAGTTTAGAGTTATTAATGTATGCGATTAATTCTGATTCAACTTGTTAATCTATGCATTTGAATTTGATTAAATATTTAAATCAAAGCTTCATGTATCCATATAATTTTTTTTTGTATAATTATATTAAATCAAAGTTTATAATAATAATAATAATAATAATAATAATAATAATAATAATAATGTCTGAAATGAATTAATTTATTAAACTTAGGATCTAATTGAACTAACTAAAATCTAAAAGCATAAATCACGGACATAATTAAAATAATTTTAAAACTAAATGTGAAATTTCAATTAAATTAATCTAAACTGAAACTCAATTAAATTAAGAAAAATAGAAAGACAATTGGTAAAAATAGAGAGGGAAAAACAAAATTTTGGAGGGAAATAAGCCACCAATTTTTTAAGCTAGATTGAAAAAAAGAAAAAGACAATTGGAAAAAATAGAGAGAGAAAAGACAAAATTTTGGAGGGAAATAAGCCACCAATTTTTTAAGCTAGAGATTAATTACTTTTTAGGTCATGTTGCATTTAAAATGTTACATTTTAGTCAACTTTAAGTTTTAGTTTAATTTAATTTAGTCACAAGTATTCCCACGGTTCAGACTTCGGATATAGAAATCCCCTCCCCGTAATGATATTTAATCTCTAAAAATTTACTTTTAGTTGAAATTAACAAATCTTTGTAATTTAGTCTATTAATTTAATATATTGATATTTTCATTCATTTTAATTTCAAAGATTTAATTTTTAGCCAAAATTGACCCCTATTTATTTATATGGTATAATTACAAAATTGGTCATTGGACTCTCAAATTTCTCCACTTCCAAATTGTCAATTTAGTCTACAATTTCAATTTTATGCTATATTTTATGATGAAATTATAAAATTGGTCACCAAGATCTCAAATTTATATACTTCATTTTATTATTTATTATATTGTTAAAAATAGATATTCGGGTCAAAATCGGGTCGATATTCGGTTCAGCTTTCGGTTCAGCTTTCGGTTCGGGTAGCATTCGGTTCGGGTCCATTTCGGTTCGGGTTCATTTCGGTTCAACAAAAAATTTCGGTTCGGATCGGTTCGGTTCGGTTCGGGTTTCGGGTCAACTTCGAATCATCATGTTCGGGTCAAAATCGAGTTTCGGTTCGGATAATTCGGTTCGGGTTTCGGGTCTCGGGTCAAGTTTGCCAGGTCTAATCCACACAACATACATAATAAATCCATACACCATCTATACAATGGCCAAAGAAAGCCCTACTTTACCTATGCTCACACATCCGTCGGGTTACCCGTGTTCACATAGCCTTCGGGTTAAATGGAACGTATCCGGATCACCATAGCCACAAATACGTCCTAGACATACTTGGATCACATTAGCCACAAGTAGTCATTATCTGAGATCACTTAGCCTATCAGGTTACTTGAGCTCACTTAGCTTATCGAGTTTATTACCTTATTCGGATCACCATAGCCACATATGGGTATCTAACCACATCCAGATCACTCAGCTCGTGGTTACGTCGAATGTACTTCTTCATTCAGCCTGAAGTACGCATCCCTTTAAATAAGTATCGTAGTACGAACTCTAGGACATCCGAATTTCTTTTCATCAATCATAAAGTAACACATGCTCCTAGAGCATTCAAACACCTCACCAAGAGGTAAGTGGCACCAAGCCAAGCTATCAAGCAAATGCCCCCAAGGCATGACACTAATCAACATAGTTGTCATCTTAAACGAGTCACACGAAGCTTATCAAGTTATTACACGTATTGCTCATCCATAAGGGTTAAATCTCAATTTCTCAATTTTACAATTCATTTTACTACCTTAGAAGCCCATTGACCATAGTCCTCGAATTATCAGCCCCTCGAACTTAATCTCAACATTTACGGGCTGATTGCCCAGTGGGTACCGATATCCAACCATGAGCACCGATACAGGTCTCTAGGCACCAAAACCTAGCCCGAGCGTACCAATACTCGATCTTCACAGAGAAGGGGTTGATCGTTGATCCCGTACCGATACACGGACTCCGCGTATCGATGCCCTTTCAGTACCGATACGGCCACAAGCGTATCGGTAGGAATTCTCGTTAATGAAATTCGATGGAACAGGGGTACTGATACCCAACCAAATGGTACCGATACGCCTTTTACAAATTGTCATTGTTCATCCTTCAAAACACAGGGTATCAGTACGGGCTCCCTGTGTACCAATACTGCAGCCTAGAATTGGCTTCCAAGGGTTGAAAAATCACTTCCCAAGCCCCCAAAACGTAACATTTGACCCCTTAACCCAAACCTACATCTTATGAGAGTTAATTAAGGCGATTTACTACCATTTTTACACCTTATTAACAATTAATCTGGGTTTCACCATTAACAAAGCTTTAAGCTACCAAACACCCAACTTTAACAATCATAAATCACAACATCAAGTAAAGCAATTACTTTATGATCTTCAATAAGAGTTCCAACATCTAAAATATTTCAAAACCTTTACCAAATAGCCACTAATTTAATTAGAAACCAATTTAGCTCATTTAAAAGTCATCCGAAACTCAATCTCTTTATTTAATAAATCAATTAAATAACTTTAAAAAATATTAACCACGACATATTTATTAAAATTGATTTAATAATTAACTAATAAAATTTTAACCCGAACCGATTAACTTGTACGATTCTTCTAACCCGATTTTCGAGATGTTACGGTTTTGGATTTTGTTCTGCTACCGACATCGCTTTCTGGAGTTCCAACATTTATTACTACAAAGTGTTTTCCTTATTTCTTTTTATTGAGCATTGTATATCATGGCACCATCTTTTTTCATGTATCGAGTCAGCAACTTTGTTTTATCAATATTTTGGAATTGTTTTGCATCTGAATGTATCTGGAGCTCCAAACTTTATAAATACTTTAATTTGAGTTTACATTTTACTTATGTTTTCCATTCTTTAACAAAACTTTAAATTATATTTGACAAAATACTATATATTTAATATTAATACATCAACAAAATTATATACAATTTTAGCCCAACTAAGGAGAAATTATTAGATGGACCTGGTTCACCACGTTATTCATAACTCATTTATTAATATTCACCCATTTTAATGTAACTTTCAAGTAACCACCCACTCCTTAGTTATATGTAGGAAAGAGGTGAAGATTCACCTTGGAAAAAATGAAATGAAAAATATTATTGGATGAGACTATGGATGATTGGGGTGGGCGAAAAACTCAGTTCCCGGTCTCGGACCCGATGGATCTTTACCCGACTGGTTTCGGTGGAACCGGGACCAAATCCAAAATTTAGGTCTTGGTTGCGACCGGTCCGGGTCTGGATCCTGATTTCCTAGACCCGATACCCGGTGGGTACCCAATGGGACCGAGACCCGTACCAGGTACTCAGTATTGGTCTGTTATGATCACTTTAGCTAATGTTTTGGTGGATGTAGACTTAGAGTTCTTTAGTTTATTTTCTCTTTATGTATGAATATTATGAGTGTGATTCGTTTTAAGATTTCAACCTACAAGCCTACAATATTCTGACTTTGTTATTTAATATTATTATTGGTGGTTTGAATTTTTTCTTTTGTTGCTCAAATTTTCTTAATAGTAGACCAATTGACCGAGTATCTTATACTGATACCGATTCTCACTAGTACCGAGATCAGTTTCTAGAATCTAGGACCCGGTCTGACCGGGACTAGTTCCAATTTCAAAGAATTGATGGCTACCAGGACCGAAATCAATTCTGGACAAACTGACTGAATACTCGGTCTTGTCACACTTAATGAATGACGTAATAAGCCAAACCTATTTAATAAATTTCCTAACTAGGAGCCCAAATTTATGGATACAAACAAGCTCAAGTTCACAACTTTTTTTTGTTCAAAAGGTAACTGACTTCGATTAGATAAAAAGGGGCTCATCCCCGTGCACATGAAGTGCAGGAAACACAAAGATAATAACAGACATAAACCAAGAAGCAGTCAAGTGGCAATACACAGTATCCATGCAACGTCGAACAAAGCAGAGGGAATACAACACAGAGGAGGAAAAAAGCCTAACCAAAACCAGGGCACGCAGACCCGAAGGGTACAACCAATGCCATTCAAGGCAAAGGAAAAAACCGCCACAAGATAACCTCGGATCTGAAAAGGCGTAGACGTTATTCCTGTTCGTCTGGGAGAGCTCCATCCGGAGGCAGGCACCCAATTCAGTGGTAGAATTGGGCCTTGTCACCAAAGCCGCAGGAAAACGAAACCTTAATAGATCTGGTTTCTTAATCTGGTCACCTGAACTTAAAGCCGACATACATGACAAAAGAAAATCATCATCCACTCGTCTCTTCCACAGCGATCGAAACTCAAGCAGGGAGTTTAGGCCTCCCGGATCCTATCCAAAGCTAAAAATCTTCCAGCCCTGGGCCTTAACATTCATCCGAACCCCAACAAAAAACCTTCTCCCATAAAAGAGACTGGTCCAATAAGAGGAAAGAGCGACTCTCCACCCCTGGGCCCGCGACCAGGCCCACAAAACGTTGAGAGCAAAAGGGGAGACAGCTTCCCACACACAAGTCAAAGAGATGGGCCCCGCCAGATCCCGAAGGGGATTCAATTCAGCGTGAGTTGGCACCCATAAAAGCAACTGGTCCTCCAAAATCACGGGACACGCCAGCCGAGGTACCAGGTTTACTAAAAAAGGAAAGGATCGGTCTTTCCTCAAGCCGACGTCTCCCCAAAGCCGGTGGTGACTTTGCTTTTGAGTTTCCGGGAAGAGGGGTCTTATCCTTCGAGTCAACTGCTTCCCCGGGTCGGAAGAGCTTTCCGGCGCCGATACCACTACCTGGAGTATCCGTTCACCAGGGGAGACTTGACGAGGGGAGAACCAAAACTGACTTGGATCTTTCAGCGTTGAGATGAAGCTTGAAAACTTGACACCCAGAACCAGGAACCACCTCTTTCCAACGCCACTGCCGCTCAGACCGGGAGTGTTGCAGAGGGTGATTTGTAGGGGAGGAGCAAGGCCCGTCCAGTGCCTACCAGGCCCAGCCACGACGGATCTGTGGTGGTGCCAGGCCTCTTGCTCCGGTGCTGGCAAAACAGTTTCAGGCAGAGGGACAGAGCTGTGAGCCTCACGACCCCAAAAGAACAGTACGAAAGAACCATTCTCAGGTTCGGCGGAGATGAAACCAATAAACCCTGTCGAAAACACAGCTCCGGCAGCATGGAGCCATCTCAGAGACCGTTTCCAGGAGATGCCCCTCGCTCTCCTTCTCCCGCGTCTCAGTTCCCCTAAGCGAACCACCAACCGTCGTCGTCCCCTCCGCTTCCGGTAACCGATGATCCGGACGGAGGCATAGCCGCCCACCCCCGATCATTCAACAAACGGGAATGAGGAAGACACCCGTACGCCTGAGGCTTAGGTTCTTCGACCACGAGAACAAAGAGAGAAAAAAAGGGGCGCGTGGCCGCGCGTACACTCATCCCTCCTCTTCACTTTTTTTAGTCAGTTTGATCGACCAACAAGTGGTGCTCAAGTTCACAACTTGGCCTAAGTCATCATTAACCAAAATGATTTAATTCTTGTAAAAAAATCTAGACGGTTACGCCAACACCAATTCAGATATAGGATTTAAAACAAATCTCTTTAAGGGTACAATCATATTAATTATATTTGAGAATATTCCTAAAAGAGATTACTTGAAAAGATTTTTTTTTTCCAAAAGCAAATTTGGAGAGAAAGGAAAGGAATCAAAAGAAAAGAAAACGTGAAGCAAAGAAGTCTTGTGATATAGAAAGACCTAAACCAAAAACAAAGAACAATAAAAATATATGGATTACGATCAAACCAAAACGGAAAATGTTCATTTTCAAATGGCTTAAATAAAAAAATTAAGTGTTTAAACTATATATATATATATATATATATTAATTTTAGGTGCTTAAAGTATTTTTTTGTTAAAAATAGCTGCCTAAAGTATTTTTTGTTAAAAATAGGTGCTTAAAGTTTACACTGTTATAATTTTAGGTGTCCGGTAGTTAAATACCGTTAAAAAATACGTTAACCAATTAATGCTTGACATGTGGCAATAATTTGAATTTTTTAAATTTTTTGAAGAAAAATACCAATTTTTTTTAATATTTTAGGAAATCCCAAAATTCTCAAATTTTATAAAACAGTCCCCAAATCCCTAAAATTTTCCAAACCGAACCCCAAATCGCCACCACTTTCACCACCGGTCGCCGTCCCTGAGCACACTCCTTTAATCGCCGGTCCTATCCAGTCATTTCCTCTAACCTCGCGTCGCCAGAAACGACGAACGGCGTAAATTAAGTACTTTACTATTCATTTAATTTTTCCTCTCCCTCTCTTAAGGTGCAAGTTCATTATTCATTAGCAGTAAATTTTCTCTTCCTCTTCCCTAGGTAAGAATTATTTTTAAAAAAATTAAATATAAATTATTTAAGATATAGGGTAAATTAAAATTTGACGGTAGTGACCTTATTGAAAGCGAATTAAAATTTGGGTGACTGTAATGAAAGTTTTAAAAGTTCGGTGACCTTATTGAAAGCGCCCTAAAAGTTCAGCGACTACCAATGTAGTTTACCCTTAAAAAATTGATGACAAATAAATGGTGTGACGGTTAACAAAATTGACATGATAACAAATTCAACCCTCAACTTTTACACTTTGATTTATTGCCTTAATTCTAAAAAAAACAACCCTTAAAATTTTAATATTCTATCAGTTTAATCGTTCTTCGTTTCTATTTCTTCTTCCTTCTTTCAACTCTATCTTTTCACTGTTCTTCCGTTAATAAGCATCTTATTCTCTTTCTCCATTTAAGTAAACATTGTATTAAGTCTTTCTAACTTATATATTATGATTGTTCCTTTTTACTTTTAAATTTAAATATTCTATGTCTGGATTCAATATTCTCTCAGTTTTAATTGCATTAGATATTACATGGGCCAGAATACAATCCGGATGATCAATATCAAATCAGACCTCAATAATGTTATCAAGAGCCTAATGAGCAAGTACATGTGCTATTGAATTTGCAATCTTAGTAACATAAAAAATTTAAAGTTGTATATTGCCTAAGCTGACACCAAGTGCTCTCAACCTAAGGTTGATAGATCAAGAATAGGGTTTGTTAAACGATTAACAATGTGATTGCATCGCCTTCCACTATTGCAGTTAACGAGCTCCGATCTAGAGCCAAATGGATGCCTTCCTGGAACGTTGCTGCCTCGATCGGTTGTTGATGTTGTATGTGGTCCATCTAACTTCCAAGCCAGACCTACAAGCACAAATCCATCGCGATCCCGTGCAATAAAACCAATCGCAGCTTGACATGTGGAAGGATTGTATGCTTCGTCCACATAGATTTTGACCTTTCCTTCACTAGGCTTCCTCCATCTAGGTTGTTGTCTCAAATTTAGTAAA
Organism: Hibiscus trionum; assembly: GCA_030270665.1. NCBI lineage: Eukaryota > Viridiplantae > Streptophyta > Magnoliopsida > Malvales > Malvaceae > Hibiscus > Hibiscus trionum. The sequence continues at coordinate 9,485,750 of BSYR01000016.1, forward strand.
CTGTAAAGTCTTGCATGTTCTAGGAAGAATTCAGTTTGCAACAATGATGCATTGTCAACAATCGATCGGCCATATGTGAGCACATTTTCATAAACCTTTGAATTTCTTTTATTTCAAATGTTCCAAAGAAGCACTATGAGACCAGTGAATCGCTCCTCGATTAGATTTGATGCTACTTCAGTAATCCATTAGACTCATCAAAGTTTACCTTTTGCGTCGAGGCTCCTTCGAACAAGAGAATCGTCAGCATAGAAAAGATGATTGATTCTTGGTCCATGTACACTGGCTCGAATCCCTGGTAGTCTCTCTGATTGTTGATCCTTGAGTAGAAAAGCTGAAAGTGTTTGAGCACAAAAAAGACTAAGTGCAGTAATAAAGGATCTCCTTGCCTTAGTCTTCTTCTGGCTTAATTGTCTCTAAAATTTCACCATTAGTACGAACGAATACATAACGGTCGTAACACAATGCATAATCAAATTAACCAAAGTATTTGTAAACCCAAGCTTTAACATCACATCACGCAAAAAATTCTATTATACTTTGTCTAATACTTTCTCCATGTCTAATTTTAATACAACACCTTTGTTAGGACTATACTTAAAGCTCTTCAAAGAGTGGAACAACTCATGTGCAATCAAAACATTATCAGAGATAAATCTGTCGGATAAAATTCGTCTGTCCCTTTTCGGTGCTCCTACATATGCCTCAACACTAAAAAACACTACAAAATTAAATTCTAAACCCTAACCCTAAATTTTAAATCCTAAACCCTACACCTATACCCTAAAAAATACACCCTACCCTAAATTCCCTAAACCCTAACCACAACCCCTAACCTAAAATCCTAAACCATAACCCCTAAAATTAATTTTGAGCGTGGGGTAGAGGATTTTCATCCTAAATCTGCCGGACATAAACACACATTGGTTTTCACTAATACAAATATGCATCATGCTTTAGAAAATTAACCAACACTTTAGAGACAATTTTATAAAGCACGTAACAAAGGGTTCACTTCAGATTCGTTCACGAAAATGAGTAAACCCATTGACAATGAAAATGTTCATGTATTCAATTGAGAATGGAAAATTAAGTGTATGACATTGAAGAATTAAATATAGTTTATATATCAAAAATAAACATTTAACCCACTTTTAGAATTAAATCAAGTTGAATTAAAATATAAAAATTAATGAGTGACAGGGGCGGTTCAAAGGTTTATGGGACCTATGCAGTTTTATTAAAACGACACCCTTTAATTTATAATTCCATAAATATATATGCATTGTTTGATAAAGAGAGGTTTGAGCAAAAATTAGATGTTTGAGGCATAATTAGAGGTTTGACTAGTCAAATCCGCTAATATTGTTGTTTGGTGAATATTGGATTGAAAGAGCGGATTGGGGTGAAACTGCTAATTTTGAAAAAGCTCATAATAGGAGCTTTTTGAGATTAGAAGTTTGAGATTAGAGTTGTAAAGACTCTTTTACCCTTACCAGTTACCAAAAATCTCAAAATAACCTAAATTAAATATTTTTCTCACCCTATTTATAAGCTAATCCTATTTACTTTTTTTTTATTATTACATATTTATATGTGTATTTAAATTTATTAATTAATTAAAATATATTAAAATAATTATATAAATAATAAATTAATATATAAATCATTCAAATATGTTTAGAAAAGTTATATTAAAAATAATTTTATAGATCTAATTAATATTAATTAAATACAAAATATTGATAACTAATATACTATTCAAACAAGTATTGAATATAATCATGTCCTTATATGTCATTTTACTTGTTTAAATAATCTAACAGCTATCAGCTATCAGTTAATTTTACCAAACACTCTTATACAATCAGCTAATACAATCCGCTAGTCAAATCAACTGATGCAACCAGTTATCAGCTAATGTAATCCGCTATCCGCTAATTGCCAAACAGTGCCATAAGATTTTTTAAAATATATTTTTATCTTAGCTAAAAAAATTATGAGGCCCTCTTTAAAAAAATATTATTATTTTTCTTGTATTTTATTTTTTTGAACAATTTTTTGTATTTTTATTAAAGCAAGATCTTTTGTTTTTTATAAACATTTAATTCAACACAATTGATGAGGCTTTGTGTAGTCGTTCATTTTGTACATGTTCAAAAGCCCCAACTATAAGTAAATTTGTTATTATAATATAAAAGTTAAATTAAATTTGTAATTAATAATAAGGTAATCTTCACCCGTGGTCCCTTTCGTTTAGGGTGTGTTCTATTTTGGTCACTAGAATTCAGAAAAGATTATTCTAGTTACTTACGTTTAAAACTGTTTTTATTTTGGTCCCTTAGCCGTTAGTCTTCGTTAGTTAAAGAAAATAATTTCTAATTTAACCCCTAAAATTTCAAAATTTTATTTTTTATCATCTTCCCAAAAATTATAAAACTAAAACCCCAGATAAATTTGCATGCAACAATTAAAAATGTACAAACACCATGGCAACATTGTTGCTCTAGATTCACTGGTTAGTTCCATGGGGGTGATGATGATGGTTTGCATAAAAATCTCGTGAGGGTGTTCCAAAGTTGTTCTATTAGATGAGAACACCTTTTCTTGAAAAAAAATCAAGACGGCTTGTTGCTTCTACCAGAGCTGATGAAGATGTCGAAGGATATCTTGAATAATCAATCACCTACGAATCACAAGCAGAGCATAAACGTATTAGCAGAATCAGCCTCTGCCTCTGCAGAGAAAAATTCTACCAGAGCTCAGTACTTTTTGAGTCACTATACCTTTATAGTTTTAACCTCATCCATTAACGTATTAACAAAATCAGCCTCTGCCTCTGCTGCTGTTGCCAACTTCCAATTCATGTCCTTTAACATTCCTCCGACCTGGCCCTAACAAACTCTCGTGCAGATAGCTTTAAAAATGCAGTGGATAAAACGTGGACCGAACATGAATATGTAAAGTGAGACAACAACAAAAATAACATAATTTGTTAAAGATAGAAAAAGTTCAAAGGTAATAGAATTAGCTTCACGACACAAGAACCGATTCAGAAAATTGAAGGTATTAATTGATCTCTAGTCATCATCAATTTACTTTCTTAGTCATTACCAAAAAAAATCTTAATCCAGGCATCAGTCAATTTTATATGTACAGGAAATATCTCCAGGGCAAATGGCACTCTAGTTGATAACAAAGTAGAACCTTAATGAAGCAAAATTTGGTTAAGAGGGAAAATGGCACAAAAAATGTGTAACTATAAAGCTTAATTTGAGCTCAAGCTCGAGTATGTAAATCGAGTGAACAAGTATGCTGGAATAGTTTGATTTCATCTCAAGCCGAGCTTGAGATTAAAAAATGGTACTCAATCAACAGAGGCCTAAAAGTTTCAAGTTGAGCTAAAGCCTGGGTCGGCCAAAACAAAAAATTATGACCATTTCCAAGGAAACCATATAATTAAGACAACCAACCTTTAGTCTCAAATAAACAGGGTCAAATGTCTGGGCTAGGTTGATTCTATAACCGCAAAAGATGAAATGATAAACTCATAGAAGACAACGTGATCAAATCTTAAAATTTCTCCTTAATGAAATTCCATTTCAATCCACCGAGATGCATGTATTTCTTCAAAAATGTAAATGAAGACATATTCTGAAGTTTTAGTTTTATAATTTTTGGGAAAAATGGTGAAAAATAAAATTTTGAAAGTTTGGGGGTTAAATTAGAAACTAATTTTTTTAAGTAACGGAAAATAACGGTCAAGGGACCAAAATAGAAACGAATTTAAACGTAAGTGACCAGAATAATTTTTTTTGAATTTTGGTGACAAAAAATAGAACACACCCTAAACGAAAAGGACCACTGGTGAAAATTACCCTTAATAATAATGTGTTAACTAAATTCAACAAGTGATCTCAGTAAAATAAATAATGTTTATTTTAAGATAAGTTTAATTATAATGTCTGTCTATTGTTAAGAAGGGGGATTCTAGGGAACAACCTTTAAATACAGGCTAAAGAACGGCTGACCTGTTTACCGGGTAAAAAGTGGTACACAAATTGTTACATGAAGCGGTACACAAATTGGTACAATATTGTAATAGAAGAATGTATATACAGTTTTATTAAAACGATGCACTGTTTACCTTCTAAAAAGCGGTACACAAATTGTTACATGATGGTGTACACAAATTAATACACTTTTGTAATAGAAGAATGTATATACCCTTTTATAACACATGCACGAATTTTTAGAATGGATTATGTACGTGTAAGGAAATGTGTACATACACAAATTTTGACCTGAAAGCATACTTTGGTACAATATTTGTATGGAACTGTGTATATACATATATTACTAGCAAATATACAAAAATTGTTACAAATTTGTAAGAGGAAAAGGTATATACCTTTTCTTTTACACGGTTTCACGAAGGTTGGAAAATGACTTTGACTTGTAAGGAAATGTGTACATACAGAATTTCTTACCCGAAAAGCATATTTTGGTACAATAGTGGTATGGAACTGTGTATATACATATATTACTACTAAATATACAGAAATTGGTACAAATTTGTAAGAGGAAAAGGTATATACATTTTCTTGTACACGGTTTGACGAAGGTTGAAAATGGACTTGTACTTGTAGGGAAATGTGTACATACAGAAATTCTTACCCGAAAAACATAATATTTTACAAGTTTTGTTAAGATTTGTGTATATACTCTTAATATGACGAATTGTACAGGAATTGGAACAAATGTGTAAGATGAAACGGTATATACCTTATATATTACATTGTTACGAAGGTTGAAAATGGGTCATTACTTGTAGGAAATGTGTACATACACAATTTCTTACCCGTAAAGCATATTTTCGTACAAGTTATGTAAGGAGTTGTGAATATACACGTAATAGTACCCAATGTACACAAAATAGTAGAAATTGGTTTGAGGAAATGTTATATAACTTATTTATTACAAAATGGTGGGTAGAACTCTGTACGTATACTTTTTTTATTACACAAAATTTCCCAGGGTCGTCGAAATGTCCAATTTGTTTGTAAGGAAATGAGTACATACAGATATTCATACCCAAAAACATGGGAATACTTTCGTAGAATGTATGATAATGGCATCGAAACCAGGTAAAGGTGGGTTCGGTTCTGGTTTTGCAGAATGGTCAAAAGTTAGTCTTTTGTGTAGCATCGAAACCTCGTATATAGGGTTTCGGTGCTGGTTGAGCGCGAAAATATTTGAAGGTCTTTAACCTTATGAGTTGAAAATTAACACTTGGTTTGGTTTAGCAGAGAACGATCATATCAAAACTAAAGATGAAGAAATTTTATGAAAGAAATAAAATGCATTCTAATCCAAACAACGTTTTTCAAATACATTAGACATTCAAAAAAAAGAAACATAATAAATCCTCTTCAGTCCTCATTCATGCCCCGGAAACGACCTGCATGCCCGCTGCCACCCATGGCACTGGAACCAGCCTCTGGTTGGTGCTGACCAACCATCTCTGCATAAGATCGGATCTCATATCTGACCCTATTGTTTCCTATTGAACAAAACATGTATGCATTAGTATGAGAAGAAGTGCATCTTGTAGAACAGAAGAAACTGATGATAGAGACAACCTTGAGAGTGGTGGCGGTTGAAGTAGTCTATGTCCTCCTTGGTAGGCATGTAACCATAAAGTTGGCGCGCTGTGCCTGGACCATAGAAGATGCCTTGACATTGTTCCAAGCTTTTCTATCGAAACCTTGGGCAGCAAACTGGTTATACAGATGCTGAGCGTCGAGATAACCTCTTGCCGTGCTCTGAAAAATCAAAAGGCTCATCCCACGATAGCTGTCGGGTCCGTATGAATGGCGAGGCTTGGCAATAGTATCATAGGTCTTGAAATACTCCCGAAGCTCTTAGTTTCCCATACCAATCCACTGAAGCATAAAATGCAAGAGATTAGAAGTGAAACAATTGTAATAATATTGAAAACATAATTCAAATTTGTTAAATAACTACCTTCCCAGCATCATCCTTTTCCAGCCTTGTGTTCATTATCATGACCATGGGCGGCCAGAGTATTTGGTGATCATGAACCTCGTTGTTTGCAGGCAGGGGGCAGGCAGTATTAGCAGCAGTCGGATCATCTCTCAAAGCAGTCCATTGGCCAAAAGCTTGACCCTGAGGAATAGAAGAAGTGCCCCTTGTAAGCAATTCCTCATCCAAGAGCTTAGCAAATTGGCGATGGAGCCTGAGCTTTGGTCCACCTTTCGTTCTGGCATGTGTGTGTAGGGAGTGAATGCCAGTAAACTTCTGAGAGGCACCAGGACCTCCTGCGCAGGCTGGACAAAACCATTTTGTAGTAGGGTCAGTGATGCTCAGCATTGTAGCGATGGCCTGGAAAAAGCTGCTGAACCATTTGCTTCGTCTGAGAGTGTCATTGCTCGGTTGATCCTCGTCATCAGAATCGAAATATAAATCATCCTCAGAATTTGAGTCAGACTCAAATTCTAGTTTCCTCTTGGAGAATTGGTGAGGATTGTTTTTGGAAGATCTGCTTGAACTCATTTTAAAGGAAGGAAGTTGAATGTATTTGGTTCTGAAGAGAATATAAAGAAAGAAGGGTTGAGATGAGTATAGCGAATTTTTGATGTTGTAAAGAGTATAGAGAAGAGTTGTAAATTTATAGGGAAATTCAGTTGAGAGGGAAAGTGAAAAGGCTGAATCGTTTTGCTTGGTTTCGAAAAAGTATTTGGTTTTATGGAGGGGTACCTACTTCTTGAGAAGGCACGCTGTGTGTCTGTTCATTGAACGAGGTACATGAACATGAACCCCTTCATTAATGAGAAGACAGAAAACTGAAAAGGCTGAATCGTTTTGCTTGGTTTCGAAACCAGCTGTAAACACGATGACGATGAGGAGGAAGATGAAACGGTTCATGTGATTATAGTGAAAAGACAGAACACTGAAAAAGCAAGATTCCTTTTATTAGGTTCGATACCATCTGAAGGGGTTTCAGAACTATATACAGTTATTAGTAGCATAATGTACACAGATTGGTACAAGTTTCCAAAAGAAATCGGTATATACATGACTTTATTACACAGTTTCACGAAGGTTCAAGTTGGGGCATTTAATTGTTAGGAAATGTGTACATACATAATTGTTAACCAAATGCAAAGTACATCATTTTGAGGGGCATCGAAACCACCTAAAAGGGGTTTCGGTGCCTGTTTCAAGTGCAGAAAAAAGTTACTACCTTGTTCGTACAAGCCATCTATAAGGTTATGCGATTATACATAAAATATTAGCCCTTTCATGTAATTGTTTAGGGTTTAAAATGCCTCATGAGATGTCTGTTCATTGAAGCAGGTGATGACAGGAACTGAAAAAGGCTGACTCGTTCTGAGGGTATCGAAACCAGCATTATTTTTGTGTAACACGCAACGGTACAGGTGATGACAGTGAAAAGATAGAACACTGAAAAGGCGTTTCGAAACCCTAATAAGGGGTTTCGGTACTCTATACACATAGTACTAGTAGGAATTGTACAGAAATACGTATTCTTGTACATGATATGTAGGGGTATCGAATCTACAAATAAGGGGTTTCGGTGCTATGTTTTCGTAGGGGGCATCGAACCCAGACGTATGGGGTTTCGGTGCCTCTTGGTTTCGAAACCTCCTTATGGGGTTTCGATACTCTATACACATTTCTTGACATACACAGTGTAGACCTATATTACAATGAGAGTTGTACATAAATGCGTAGTCTTTGTACATGATGTTGTTTTTTGTACAAAACTGTAAATGTATCATGTAATAAGTACAAAAATTTTGCCAATAAGATTTCTGAATATATAACATTGTATGTTGTATTTACAGAGATACAAAAGACGATCACACATGTAATACAGCGGAGATTAGAAGAGAAAAATTGGTTAATTCAATTGCCATCCACGCTTTCAGCTGCATTTAATCCAAATACGGATGATGCTTCACGTACTCCTGTACATTTTTTCTGCTGCGGCCAAGTTTTGTAAATATACCCGAATGGAACCACCTATTTCTATGATCAAGTGCAAGTACATAATTAGGTTGCAGTTGAAGACATTGCTTCATTTTTATAATGAATATGTGTTATTTTAGGGTGTTGTACCTAATGCGTTATGAGTTGTCTCATCTTCTTCCTTGTAGGATTTAGGACAAATGTAGCTGTTCTCCTGAAAAAATGAACATAATCGAAAACATAATTATTTTCTACAGATTCATTGCCTATATTGCATAAAGTAAGAGCAAAATAGTTGCGTTCTTCACTGACCGGATTATTAATCATTTTAGCTTCGGAGTCGTCAACCAACAGCGTGTTTCCTTCGTTATACTGAGGCATATTATCCCAGACGCGCCTCAGATTTTTTGTATATATATTTGGATAGGAGGGATGTTTTTCGCAGTGACTTTGATCCTGCAATATTCAAATGAAGTCCATTAGATTTGTCAAATTCTATTTAGATGCTTTAACGAAGATAAACTTTGAAGTTACCCAAATGAAGGCAAGTCTTGGTTTAAGATCACTAATTCTCTAAAGTGCCCAGTGTAGGTTTTCTCTGCATTGATGAACAGTTCAGGCACAAATAAAGTAAAATCCACAAATTATCTTAAAGGATCGGGTAATTGAATTGTTTTAGGGTGGTGGCATATGTCCACATTACCTTGTCCTTGAAGACCAAATAGCAACCTCATACGCAGTAAAACAAGAATACATAAACTCAAAAGCACCAGGTCTGAGTTCCACACCTGCAATTGAAGAACATAAATTTCCTAATCTAATTTATGAGCAGTTGTATTAAAAGTGAGTCACAAAATTAATATCGTCTTTACTAACACTGGCTAGCACGCCATTGTAATCAAGAATAAGAAGCTTCTTATTCGCCGTGGTAGGTGCTACGTTCATGTACCATTCGCCATACATTTGAGGAGGACGCCTGGGTCTCTGAATATCAGAGTCTATTTCATTACTTGGCGTTATGCCATGGCGATGAAGCTTCTTTCGCCTGTAAGTGAGAGTCACTTGAGGCGTAGAAGCACGCGCCTGAGCATGGCCTTCTGCCGGAGCAGATGCCTGATCATGAACTGCAGCTGCAGCACATGCATCATCGTTCTCTTTTGCAGAAGTACATGAGACATTTTCTGTTGGGCCAGAGGCCTGATAATGGCCTCCTGGTGCAGAATATGCATCATACTGCTCCTCAGCAGGTGTACCTGTGACGTTCTCTGTATACAACAATCCAATGTTACGTGCACGAACACACCCTAAACTTGTCAACGAAAGTAAACAGAATGCAACACGATATGCAATGGAGGTGTAAATGGACAGTTGTGTAACAAATGTTAGTCAATGTTCGTGAAGCAGTCTAACAAATTCAACAAATGTTTATTCATGTAATACAAGAAATCCATATACTATGCATACTAGCCTAACCATCTTCAGGATCATTTGCATCCTCAGGCGATGTCGGTCGAAATACATGCTGATTTCGTTCACGTTCTAATGAATAAACACGAGCTTCTAGTTTCTCAAATCGGGAACGAGCCTCTGCCATACTACGGCGCACAAATGCATCCAAGTTCTTTAGTGTGTCGTGCATGGCGTCAATTTTATCGGGGGGTGGAGCATCGGGTACATCGTCACTTCGTCTGGCAATTCTTGCTTCATCTTCATCTCTTTTATGGACCCATTCACCCTGAATGAACGTCCACCCCGTCTTCTTAGTTGTTGTTTCATCAATTTTACTCGGTAGCGGAATTTCAGGGTCCATGGAGGTGTCGATCCCTAAACATTCAAATATGTGACTTAGCACACATCCATAAATGAGGGAGCCTCTTGAAGGGTTGCTAACGATTTCCGCAATAGATCTGAAGATGATTGTAGCTATATCGGGTTTATTTTTCGACCGAAATTGGTGCAACCACCAATAATCAATATGACGCATGCGAGTGCATCGTCCACCTGATGGCCGGAAGAACCAAGTTGTCATTAGATGCAGAAGCCTTTCATGTATATGAAGATGAGTTGGGTTGTCATCATCGAACCTCAAGGGGACACGCTCGAATTCTTGCTCTTCACCAGTAGCTTCCATACTAAGGTGTTGGGCAATAATTGCCGGAGTGATTGTAAATTCAACTCCCATTAGATAGGACTCGATAGCTACACAGTGTTGGGTTCTGGCATCATGCTGAAGGGTAGCATTTGCATAGAAGATCTTCACCAGGTTCTGATAAACATGGGGTTTAATATCTAGATATCTGATCCAACCCCATTCCACAAATAAAGGCCAGAAGTTGAATTGATAATCATTGGACATCAAAAAATCCAAGTCAATCGTTCGCTCCTTCCTAATCTTCTTCGCGGTAGCGCTCAAGACACGCGGGATCACGGAAACAATGGCTCAAAATATTTGGAGGTTGTGGCGCGTCCGCTTCAGTTGAACGGATAGAACCACCTGTTTCAATCCGACCTCGTCTACCTTTACTGGGTTTGGTTTTTGGAGCCATGTAAGAGTTTTTCGTAGGAATATCTGAAAAAACCCTAAACAATCGAAGAAGAAGAAACGAACGGTCTCAGGTTTCGAATATAGCCGGTAATCGAAGAACAAACAATAAAAAGCCTTAAAATTCTTAGGGTTAGGGTTATAAAATTGTGTTTTCCGAGATGAAGGAGAGGGAGGGAACGTTTTCATTTACATTCTATATTTCCCGCTATTTACTATTTCAAACAGGTTTCGAATCCCCACATGTGGTTTCGATGCTCTTTTGGCAGAGACGCCCAATTGCATTCTTCTATATTTTGGTTTCGATACTTGACGTTTGGTTTCGATGCTGGTTTGCCAGATACGCCAATTTCTAGTGGATGTTTAATGGGATATCGAAACCTCCGTTAAAAGGTATCGAAACCGTTTGACGCTATATCATTTATTGTATTACCTACCAGCCCATCTGTCAAGTTATTGCAATTTAAAGTGGCAGCTGATATTAAAGGTTTTCCACAACTACTTCTCCTTATTTCATCATCAACGTCAGAAGTAATAAAGGAAGGATTAAACAACATATCGTTGTAGACCATTTTTTCCATCTTTTCCATCTTCCGTGTGGAAAAATGGCTGGTGTAAGAGTTGAGGAAACTCAAATTGGTGAACCGGATGAGTGCACAACAAATGAAGTTAGTGCTTCCGAGAATTTGGTTGGTATGGTGTTTAACTCTCGTGATGAGGCGTGGAACTATTATCGACTATATGCGAAGAATAACGGGTTCAGTGTCAGTCGTGCAACAACTAGGACGGATGGTATGGGAAATGTACATACGGAAGAGTTTTGTTGTTCACGGGGAGGACAGCGCAAACGGAAAGTTCATGACTCCGACCGGAAACATGCGCCTCGTGATATAACACGAATTGGTTGCAAGGCAAAGGTGATTGTCAAGTGCAGAGAAGAATCAAGGTGGGAGATAGCACTATGTCACAGTGAACATAATCACTCGTTGTGCCCACCTATAATGCAACCGTATCTTCGGTCCAGTAGAGAAGTTACTCACGATGATGTAATTGAGGCATAGGCTTTGAAAAGTGTTGGACTGCGAACGTCGGAGGTAATGAATTATTTCACGCAACAGTCGGGTGGTTTCCACAATGTTGGTTTCATTCGGAAAGACTTGTACAACTCCCTTCAAAAAGCAAGGGCGGATGAATATCGTGACGGTGATGTCAATTCTCTTCTTGCTTACTTTGACTTCAAGAAAGATCAAGATACAGGATTGTACATGCAGTTCAACACTGACCAATTAGGGGGGTTGCATAATATTTTTTGGTCCGACTCAACATCCAGGTCCGACTACGTATGCTTCGGTGATGTCATTGCATTTGACACAACGTACAAGGGTAACATGTATGGCCGGCCTATAATGCCTATTGTTGGTGTTAATCACCACCATCAAACCATTATCTTCGGTGTGGCAATTTTAGCAGACGAGACTGCAGACACATTTGAGTGGGTACTTTCTGAGTTCTTGCAGGCAATGTCTAACAAAGCTCCTGTCTCAGTCGTCACGGATGGTGATAGGGCCATGCACAGGGCTATCAAGACAGTGTTCCCATGTGCACATCATCGCATATGTTCCTGGCATCTTTCTCGAAATGCCCAGGCAAACGTAGGTGATCCCAAATTTACATCCGCCTTTACACGGTGCATGTCCTCTTGGTGGACAATTGAGGAATTCGATCGCCAGTGGAGCTCAGTTATGAAAGATTTTAACGTGGAGCAGCATCCCTGGGTTGTGGAGAAGGATCACACGGTTGGTATGTGGGCACAAGCATATCTCACAGGACATTTCTTCGTAAATCTTCGCTCCACACAACGCTGCGAATCTATGAATTCCGCCCTCAACATTATCCTCGAACATAAGAAGACATATCTTGAAGTTGTCCGTGCCATTGAGAAGGGAATAAATGACATGCGCATAAATGAGTTGAACGAAGAATACAAAAATTCTTCCTCGAAGACTTTCCCAATGACCAAATTGCAAGACCTTGAAGGGAGTGCAGCTTACATCTTCACCCGGGCATCGTTTGAAAAAGTTCAGAAGGAACTCAAATTTGAGACGCTGTGCCGTGCTCTCCATCCGATACTTACGACTGAAGGTGCACGAACGTATCGTTTGACACAGTATAAGGATCCGGATGCCATCTATGAAGTTGTGCTTGATGTCACAAGAAATAACATTACATGCAGTTGTCGAAAATTTGAGACGATCGGGCTTCCATGTCGCCATCAACTGCACGTTCTTAAGTTGGAAGACTTTTCCGACATCCCAAATTGCTTAATACTACCGCGGTGGACAAAAAATGCTAAGGTATCTGCTCCATCTTATCTTCACAGCGAAGTCTGTCCTGAAATAAGACAAATGTCTCGATTTGCATCGCTACGCTCACTTTCATCGTGGTTGTGCTACCTTGCGTCTCAAACAGACTAAAGTTTCAAAACCACAAAAGATGAGTTACTACGACTAACTGCTCAATTTGACCAGTCCGTAACATTCAATGACTCCTCATCACATAGGGTAAGCCAAAACAGCGTTCGAGACCCACAAAAGAAGGACGCAAAATGAAAGCAGAAAACAAACACTAATGCGTCCACAAAACGGAGGAATCAATGTTCATTTTGCAAAATGGAGGGACACAATAAGAACACATGCCCGGGACTGAAGCTTCAACTTCCAACGGGTACTACGGGGACAAGTTCAGACGTAGACATGTCCCAACCATAATGCAAATGTGATTCAAATCACTGTAAGTAAAACCTAACCAAAGATATCCTCTGCATACATACGAAATCATGTGCATATGCTACTTTTATCCACTGAAATTTATCATATATTGCAAAATTTCTGTACAAGCGTTTTACCACATTGTGGCCCTGAAATTGCATAATATGCATTCAAAATGTGTAAATTTCACTCTTACCTAACCTATTTATGCTTGCAGCACATGTCATATACAAAATGTTTTCAGTTCATATACATCCAAACATGGTTACGACCCATAAAAAAACGGGTTCCTTTACGCAATGCCACGCCACAAACAAAAAGTCAAAATCCATTGCCATCCACTCACCATTGCCCCATCCCCTAACATGTTCTTCACCAAACAAAATTGCATTAGATTACAATAATGAACAACACGTCCTAATGCATTCAAATACATAATAAACAAAGCATTCAGTCCTAAAGCCTTACCATTTCGGACGCTTAAAAGTGCCATGTTTTGGAACCTTTGGTTCCTTTGCCTTCATGTACCATTGACCTACAGCAACATTGATATTCCTCCGCAAATTATTCTTATCATGACTGATAAGTTCGTACAAAAGAATCATCCGATCCCATTTTCCAACGCTCTATTAAGACAAGTACAAACAAATTAAGCTTTTATTAAAGAGCATTATAGTATACATGACCAAAGTAAGGAAAGTTGAATGAAGATTAACCTAAACCCTTACCACTTCCCCTATATGCTTCTCATTCCAAAGCTGCATCCATCTGATGCAAAACATACCATAATCATCTCTGTTAGAAAACAAATCCATGTTAACATAATACCACGAGTAATCCTTCCAAATTTGTTAAACAAAATTAACACAAAGTACTAGAATATAACAACTCTGTACCCATTATCCTGATGTTTGACTTTTTCCACCATCACGCGCAGATCGGTCAACGGCCTTGATGGTGAGCCAAACACTTGGACAAACTTCTTATCTTTTAAACATTCTTTTAGACTATTGGTCTACATGCAGAAACATTTTTTCTGTTTTTACATACTCTGTAACATCTTAAACAATGGAAGCATAAAAGTTCGTAGTTCTCGATTATTACCAGGTTCTCGACCATACACGCTCTTGCACCATTGGCTCGGGTATTTGGCAAGCTGTCCAGTAGCTTCACTACACCAGCATCAATATCGACGACACACATAAACCAATGAGTGTTGTTCTCATTCACGGGGATAAAGAGCTGAAACAAGCAACGATTTCCATTGTAATATACAGATGACATGAAAGTGCATGACATGTTTAATTTATTAATGCTTCTTCGTACCACTTTACAGTTCGTCAACAAGCCATACGGATTGCCAACCTTACGCCAATACTCAGCGATTGTACCAACATTTAGTCCTTGCAGAAGCTGAGACTACAATAGATCATTTATTATTAACCATTTATCCTTACAAAACCATATCCACTTGTTCATAATAGACATAAGATTCTTTAATATTTAACTTACACTCAATGTACACGGGATGTACCCTCTCCTTCTTTTAGATTTCTTCCTTATATCTTCATCAACAATGGTAAAACCAACAACATCTATAACCTAAACCACAAACATATACTTTCATACTAAATTTCTTCAAATATATACAAAATGCTTACAAGGAATTGTGAAACCTACTAACCATTGAATTCACCCACCATACAGGTCGTATCGTATCTGCATCGCTTACAGACAAATATGAGTGCCCAAAATCTGCAATTGATTTACTGCACCCATACAAAAACACTTACATATTATATTGAACAGAACAACATCATTGAGGATTACTTTCAGATTCAGATTGCTTACGATTCAGGCAATGGCGTATTCCATATATAGTCACAAGTGTTTTTTGCTGACTTGCCTACTCCTTCCGGTACTTGGATGTATGTCAGTATCTGCAATGCTTACACATTTGTTGTTCAATACTTAATCTACTTAATAAGACAAATAAGTACTTCACGTTCAAATATATAAGTTTTATTAGAAAACCTCATTAGTTATTCAACCACTAAACAATTAGTTTGAATAACATTAGAATTTCATCCATATTTGTCTATAATAAATGTAATCATACACACACAACATTTATTGTGGACACAAATCCTACTTAAACCAAACATTGTCACACAGCATTCTTCATTCAATGGCTGACTTTATTCATGTTCCGAGTTCGAATTCCTACTCTTATTCCTTTGCCACTAACCTTTACAGTAGCTATTGATGTTGTCTTGCCCTACAAGTTAACACAAACAATATCAACAACAATAATCTCAATCCTTAACTTCATGAAAGATTGATCAAATGAACTTATTATACCTTTTTCATTGTTTTCGGTACAACAACGGATTCTTCATTCAACCACTCGACATCGTCCTCCATCATTGGGTCCTCCTCAATATGAACTTCTTTGTTCGGATCAGAAACTTTGACTTGCCCTTTGTCAACCACTTCTTCTCCTTCTTTAACATGAACAACAATTTCTCCATCAGATTTCCTCAACGAATTTTGCAATTCTATCATGTTCGCATTTAAACTCTTGCATTCCTCCTTCAATTCCCTTATACTCTCTTCGATTTCTTTTTCCTTCTCCACACGGGCTTGCAGACTATCTTTTATTCCACCCAACTCTAACAGTACAGTCTGCAGCATATCCATAACAACATTATTTGTTCCATTCTTTCGTTCCCCTTCTTCCCCTTCTTCCCCTTCCACTTTCTCATCATCATACCCAAGTACCTGCAAACATAATTAGTAAATCATTTCATATAACCACAACATCCTATTTAATACCATGTTGGTTTAACCCACTTACCTTGGGTTTTTTTGGATGGCTTTCTTCCTTCAGGCTATTTACAATCTTCCTTACTTCCTTCTTGTTGCCCCATGCATGTATGCGACCGCGACCTTCAGAGGCAGCAACTATTCTGCTCGCGACTCCACTCCAAAAATCAAATAACCTCACCTACATTTATTATTCATCAAAACATTATAATCTACCTCAATAAACTCAATCCCATGAAACAAATGCTACGTTCAAACAAAACATACTTTTAAACATATATTACCTCTAATATCGCGATGCATCCGGTCATGTATGCCAAACCACCACGAACTTTCCAGTTCTCTACTCCATCAAGTAACATGTTGTATGCATATTTGCACCAATTGAGATTTCCCTTCAACCCCTCTGGGCACAACAGCCGTAAATGTTCCGAGGAAGGCATATTGTTGGCATTTGGACTTATAAAAACACCAACAATGAAAAGAAGAACGCGAGCTTTCAACTCGTCTCCCTCAAATTTACCGCTAAGTATGTCCTCCTCAAGTTCATTCACCTTGGCATCCCTCTTTATTCCGTACTTCGATGCAATTTCTTTTGCATTAACATTTCTCGTTCCAATTTCAACTTCGACTCCTTCATTCTTCAAACTCAAAACAGCCTCCGCATCTTCCACCAACACTGGAATTTTATGTCCATCTGTAGAACCAATGTTTTGATATAATAATTGAAAAATGTGTTGGACTAATTTGAAAAGAATTTAAAACTTGTTTATAAGTCCAAACAACTTGAAATTATGTTTGAGGTATTTTAAGAGGTTTTTGACAAAGATTTTTCATGTTTTAATAAGCCAAACTCGTGATTTCAAAGCACCAGTATCGATACGGTTGTACCAGTATCGATACCTTTTTGCCCAAGTTTGGCCACTGTCAAAACCCGTATCGATACGAGGGTTTAGTGTATCGATACGGAGGGGGTCGTTTCGATACGCCACGTCAGCGTACCGATCCCAGTTTAACTACCCCAACGGCTATTTCCCAACGGCCATTTAAATGTCAAAGGGTACCGATACGCCCTCAAGCGTATCGATACGCCCATGCAGGCAAGAGCCCAACGGCTAGTTCCTATGAAGGCCGTATCGATACCGCTCCACGAGTATCGATACCGTTAGCTGCAGAACAGCATTTATGAAGGGAAATAAAGTCCTCAACGGCTCAAATTCATCCCCAACGGCTAGTAACGACTACAAACTCAATTAGGAGTATAAAAGGGACCTCCAAGCATCAAGAGAAGACTAATGCTCATATTGTCAAACATCAAATGATCAAGAAATTGTCTTAGTGCTTAATTTGTCAATTCTTGTATAGACAAACACTAGTGAGCCAAAATTGTTAAATTTGCTCAAGTGTTTTAGGATTTGGGTGAGAGCTTATTTGTGCAAACAAACACCTATTAGAGGGTTTAAGTTTGCTTTGTTTATCTCTTTGTAAAAGAGGGTTTTCCTTCAAGCTTTGGGTAGAAAGCTTCGAGGGTTGTAAAGGTTTCCTCCTAATCCAAGAAAAGGGGACGAATCAATAGTGGATTGATTGTGAAATCCTTAGTGGGAAGCTAAGGTAGTGGATGTAGACCTTGGTTAGAAGGTTGAACCACTATAAATCTTTGTGTCCTCATTCTTTCTAGCTTCCTAAACCCTTCCACCTAAAAATCCACCTCTCCACCACTTGGTGAGCGTAATTGGTTGATCGAATCGAGCCCCACACAACCCAACACCATCAAATTCCATGATCGACCTCTGGACATCAAAATCCTCTACTAAAGTGCGACATAGGTCGCGATGAATTGCTCTCGGTTTTATTTCCAGTAAAGGACCAAAACCTAACTCATGGACCACACCCTCAATATTCATCTTCCTCATCTCTTCAAACACCTCTGACAGCTTAATGAGGCTACATCTTGAAGACTTCTCCTACAACATTTCATAAATACATTATTTACTTCACTCTTACACAAATATACCTAATGTTAGAACAATTTCATCTCTTTCTCCATAAATAATTTCAAAAATTCACTTACCGTTTTCTCTTTCTCTTCCTCAGGTACTACAATATCCTTCACATTGGAGGCTTTCCATTCAGCTACAGCCTGTTTATGCTCGTCAAACATTTTTTGATAAGGCTCCTTTTCATCTTCACTCATTTGCCTCCACCTCAAACCCAATGCTTTTCTTTCCTGTATCACTCTCACAATTATTCCAATACAAATATCATGTACACTTAACAAACCATTACACAACACACTTACATTGTTGTTCATTATCTTCTCCCCCTCCAAACGTTTACATTCTGCTTTACTGTAAAATATAATTTCTCTGTTAGCTTATGCAACTCATATTTAATAAATTTGACAGTTCTATATACATTCAACTTCAACTTACTAGAATTGGAAATATGCTGTACATATCTTAGGTGCCTTTGCATCCCCTTTATGAGACTTCTTCTTATGTTTCATTGTCTGCAACGTGTACCTAAAATAATCATAGATTGAAACCAGTTTTTTACATACTACTTTCCGAACTTCACATACTACTTCAAATCAACTATTTGATCTTAAGAAACAATCATACCTTCCAACACATTCAATACTATAGCTGTAGAGAATTTGCAAACCAGTTTTTAAACCAAATACAAGAACCATCTCAGCCAACATTCATAACCAATACATGCATTTCAACTAAATGATTCTTACAAATTCAATCTCCTCGACAATATTTCTTTCTCCTTTTACTACAATTTCTAACATTTATCACTAACTAACCTAACTGAACCATCACTTAATTATTTAACCTTATTTATTTTGTTATTCAAGAACACAGTGAAAGAATTCAACACTTCTTCTTTGGTTATCTTTTTTAACTACTGTTAAACACTTCTTCTAACTACTGTTATCTTTTTTTTCTCCAAAAACCCTAAACAGAACACTAACCAAAAACACCCAAATTTCCTTCCAATTCAATCTCCTCTACAATATTGATTATAAAGTACAAAGAAATCCACATTCGAACGATTTATACAAAAACCTTCATCATTTGCAATGTGGTTTCGCTGAAATAGAAAAAAAAAAGGAAGCAAGAAGCAAGAAGCAAGAACTTACCTACAAACCGTGCTCAAACCCAACCTCCTCGACAAATTTCCTTCAAATTTTCTTCTTTGGTTGATGCAAAAACCAGCTTCGTCCTCTTGGGTTCGATGCCCTAAAATTTTGTTTTTCTTTTCCCGCTCGTCGTTTTTTACTCAACTTATACCATTATAACCGGGTTACCGGTTCACCGGATAACCTTATGTCCTGTTTTTTTTTTCAATTCAACGGCCTATATTAAATCGGCTCTATCTAATGGTCTTTTTTTCTTGGTTTGTATTTAGCCTGTTTTAAGTCACCTGTTTTTAAAAAAGACCTGTTAAGAATACGAGATGGAAAAACACTATTCGAGTATTTTACACAGAATTAAAGAAAATGTTTGGACAAGCAAAGAAGAATTATTGACCGACGTTTTCATAGTTTACAGAGGCAAGAA
Organism: Hibiscus trionum; assembly: GCA_030270665.1. Lineage (NCBI taxonomy): Eukaryota > Viridiplantae > Streptophyta > Magnoliopsida > Malvales > Malvaceae > Hibiscus > Hibiscus trionum. The sequence goes on from BSYR01000016.1 coordinate 9,505,471, forward strand.
AGATACCTTGCACTCCTCGTGGTGCTTTAGCTCCTTTTACAAATAAAGACGCGTCATTTGGCGTTGAAAACGCGCATTTCCCTACTTCTTCTGGGTTTTGGTCTTTGTCTTTCCCACTTCTTTGAAATTTCAAGAAAAAAAACCCTTGGGAAAAATAAGTTTTTCAATTTCTTAAGAGACAGAGGGTAGGGGGAGATTTCTTCGTGATTGTTGGGGATGATGGATCTAAGGAAATTAGCTTTGTTGGCTGTGACTGTGGCGGCGATGGTGGTGGGTGAATTGGGTTCTGGTTGTTTAGGGAATGTGCTGACTTTAAATGTAAAACGTAAATTTGCAGGCCGAGGAAAGGATTTAAGTGCAATGAGAGCTCATGATATGCGCCGTCATGGTAGGCTTCTCTCGACTATTGATGTGGATCTCCCTTTAGGTGGCAATGGTCACCCTTCTGAAACTGGGTTAGCTTTTCATTTTTTTTTACATATCTTTTGTTTGCATTTCTATGTTCCTTTGCTGGATTTTTTACTGGATTATTTTTGGTTCCATGTATAAATATTTGGCTTGTTTTATATGTTGTACTTTAAGGAATTATTTTTGGAGTAAAATCGAATCAGGTGAAGGGAATTGTTATTTTTCTTTTCCAAATGAAATTTAGTGTGGCTGAATTTTGATGTTTCTGTATGATGATGATGAATTATAGTAGAGTTTACCACTTATTGCATGAGATCCGATTGCAGCAAAAAAAAGAGATTTTTTTAAAATTTTCTTCTTTAGAGGGGCCTGTATGATTGAATTTATTATCATTTTCAATTTCTATTTCAGTTTCTTGTTTATGTAGTTGAAAAATTTTCAGCTGTTTAAGTACCATGGTGCAATTGGTTAAATGCTTAAACTCCATCCAATACGTATGATTAATAATTATTTTTAAAGCTAAGATACTTGAAAAACGCATCTTACTTGAGATAATCGCCGTAGCTTTATATTCAGCTGACTTGCTCTATTGGGTATATAAAAAGAGGGTTCAATTTTCTTTGCATCTAATTTATTTCTCATTTTCTTTTCAGGCTTTATTTTGCTAAAATTGGATTAGGAAATCCATCAGAGGACTATTATGTTCAAGTTGATACAGGAAGTGACATTCTATGGGTGAATTGTGCTGGATGTGACAAGTGTCCCACAAAAAGTGGCCTTGGTGTATGTTCCTTTTATAACTTGACATTAATCTCTGTAGATTTACCACATATGTAACTGCCACAAGTACTATGTCTACTATAAAGTTACAATTGTTGTGTTCTTTTTGAATTATGATAAACTTTTGTTGAGAAAACATTTATTGTTTAGTTATTCTATGGCAGATAGATTTAACATTATATGACCCAAAGAGGTCCTCTACTTCAAGCCTGGTTTATTGTGATCAAGATTTTTGTACTTCGACATATGATGGTCCACTCCCTGGTTGCAAGCCCAGTCTTCAGTGCCAATATAACGTTGTTTATGGTGATGGAAGCTCAACTGCTGGATACTTCGTAAAGGATAACATACAATTGGAGCAGGTGACTGGTAACCTTCAGAGTAAATCTGCAAATGGGACTGTTGTTTTCGGGTGAGTTAGAATTCTGATTTTCCAGGACAAAATTCAGTTTGCTGCCATTGTTTATGCTCCCTCTTCATGAAAATGGCCCTTGTAATAATTATTGGTATATTAGGAAGCTAAATGTTAGTAATTCACTTGAGTATAGCATTTGGTTTGAGGCTGGCTTTCATTCAGTTTTGACCTAGGAGCATTTGTTTGTGACTATCATTTGTCCTACATTTGTCTATTGTTAGTAAATAGATGGGTGGTTTCCTTTTGGCGCTTAAAGTCTTAATCAGTATTCATAGATTTGTTGATCACTCTTATCACAGCTTATAGCTTACAAAGACGGTTTTATAGTCCTAAGTGTTTGGCTTTAATAGAAGATACCATTTTGCCTGCTGCGGTGAAATATTAATTCTGCTCATAGGTTAAGATCTTACCAGACAAGGTAGAAAATGTGAGATTAATGCATATAGCCTTTGTGAATGGTTTTTTTCCCTTGTTTATGCAACCCCTTGAAACAAGACCTTTTCTTCTTCTTTTTTGCACTTGCACATTTAATTACTGATGCTCTTTAGAGGTATTGGCTCGAGATGGGTGCAGTCTGTTGATATGTGTTGGTTCTAGGGGTAGAACATACAATGTCAAGGATGCATATTCTGTTGCACTGCTGCTGATATGTATTTTTGGTTATCTATGTAATTTATAATTTCTATTTTTTGGTTAGGTGTGGTGCGAGACAGTCTGGGGAATTAGGATCATCAAGTGAAGCACTAGATGGGATTATAGGATTCGGACAAGCAAATTCTTCTATAATTTCACAACTAGCTGCTTCTGGGAAAGTGAAAAGAAAGTTTGCACACTGTTTGGATAATATTGACGGTGGTGGAATCTTTGCAATTGGTGAAGTGGTATCACCAAAAGTCAAAACAACACCTATTGTTCCAAACCAGTAAGTAGCCTATCTTAAATTTCTTAGCTTCTCTCTTTAAGCTATGGTTCCTCATTTTTCTTTTTCCTTTTTGGTTCTTTATCCACCCACCCTTATTTCTGATTTAGTAATATTAGTTGCAAGATTGTTTCACTGTTGCTTGGATACAAAACTTAAATATTGCCTTCTTTATTGTAGAATATGGAATGAGTATATATTCTAGTTTATTTTTCCCATAGGTTAACGTCTAAATTATAGTCTACTGAGTACTGTCTCCAAGTTGGCATTTTTAAATGACGAATAGTTGCTACAAGTTGCTGGCTGTAGTAATTCTTTGCATTGACTATAAATTGGATGATGACCTTTGTGATTACACTCAAATCTAGGATTTGATAGATCTCTATTATGTTGCGAATTTGGAACACCTATCTTAAATCCATCCTCTCATACTCCCTCCGATAAACAGGTTACATTGGTATCCTTTTGTATTGTCTGCGTTTATTCTCATCTTATGCATGTCAATGTGAATGCAAGTTAATCTTATCAAGTTCTTGCGTCCCAAATGAAGCATATGGAAATTAGGAAGAGAGCAGTATAGATTTAGTTCATAGCTAAAAAGTTTTCAAGTTTATGGTGCATCTCAGCCTTAAGAAACATTATAAATGCTGTGTTTCTTTAATACAGCAGTAATAACATATTTCTAGGAGATCATTATCGACAAATTAAACCACTTTGCTATTTACTTGAGTTCGCTCATGGATTGCCTTGCAGTTTTTAACTTTTTCTTTAAGGTCTTGCTCTTTCATCAATCAGGTTTCTTGATTTATAAATTCATAATTATACTTTTATTGACATCTTAGGGAACATTACAATGTTGTAATGAAGGACATTGAGGTTGGTGATACTGTACTACAACTTCCAAGTGATATTTTTGATAGCGGAGATCAAAAAGGAACAATAGTGGATAGTGGTACAACCTTAGCATATCTTCCATCTGCAATTTATGAACCACTAATGACAGAGGTAAACATTGATAATTACATTGATTTTGACATTATCTATGGCTAATTACATTCTCTCTTCTGTCAATTAGATTCTCTCCCCGCAACCTGCATTGCAATTGCATTCTTATGAAGACCAATTTACTTGTTTTCGCTATTTGGAAAAGTAAGACACTTACTGCAATTTTACTCTCTGGTATATATATGTCAGGAATGCACATCGTTTGTCTGTGATATGGATAATAGATCTACTGATGCAATGTTTGCAATTTCTAATATTCCAAATGTTACATTTTTTCCCAGATTTACTTTATTTTGAATATTTCATGCTTTAATATTGTTGCTACCAAATATAAACGTTTTTATTCTATAATACTTGTGTTTTATAACTATTTATGATGTTTTTATCCTAGTCTTATATCTCATTTTATATACAATTTCCGGTACAGGTGTTGTTCCTTATGTACCCTAATACTAACAATAAAGAATGCACATTTGACCAATGATACATCTTTAAGAAAAAAAATTAAATAGTCAATGTGTCTTGTGTAAGACTGAATTTTCTAAGAGAGTTGTCAGCTGAAAACACATTTGCTCGTTGCATAGTTTTCTTTATTTTGAACCAGAATGACTAGAAAGTTTTAATCTAACATGGAATCTCTACAGACTTGAAGAATTACTGCAAAATTGTAATCATTGATGATTATAGTTTTCATCCCGCTCTTTTCAAAAAGATTTACGACATCTTTGTGACTTGTCATGAACATGGTTTTACTTCACAGTTGTTTCTTGTTTTCTTTCTAAACTGTTGCTCTCTCTTGCTTTTGAGAAATCTTATGAGGAGGGATTTGTGATATATTGCCGCCTTCTTGTGCTTAAACATCAAATTAATTATTGATAATCTGGTAAAAAATGGGACGGAGAAGTCTTAATTTTTTTTTTGTTTGACATGGTCCACCCTCCCCCCCATTTCTTTACCTCAAGATCATGTTACGTGTGTTGGACTGATCAATGCCTTTTTCTTTCATTAATTCCTGTGAATTACTTTGTTTGAGACTTGCTGTTTCTTTTTGTTATTTCTTTCCTTTGCTCTTGCAGTGTTGATGATGGATTTCCGATTGTAAAGTTCCATTTTGAAGGTTCCCTTACTTTAACAATTTACCCCCATGACTATCTGTTCCAAATTCGTGTAAGTAAACTTATTTCTTTTAATTCATTTTATGATCCATGCACACATTTCTCTTTTATATAGATGTTGGTATTTTGAAGTCTTATACTTTCCATCAAGTTAGACATTTAACATTTGTTTTTCATGGAGAATACTAACTATTAGTCCATAAAGCTTCATATTATGCTCAAGTATCACACGTTGAACTTTTTTGCTAACCATAGTCATCATCTTACTGTGCAATTTATGTTAAATTATTGTTCTTGTCTCTTATCATTATAGATGCAAATGAGTTAACTTCCAGTATTTGGCTAGGCCTATTGTTTCAGGCAATTTTTTCCACTTCCATATTAATATACCATTCACTTATTTTGTAGGTAAGCTTCTGTGATTGTTTGAATCATTCTATCAACCTTTAAGATTCTTATTTTAAACCTCTTTTGCTTTAGCACCTTTTTGTTATGGGCTGCTAAAAAACTTCATTTGACCTTTTAATACTACTTCTGAAATTTTTGTTAAGCAGTGGTTTCAGAATTTTTTTAATAGTGGTATTCACTTTCCTTTTGGTAGTTATTCCTTTTCCTGCATATCTATAAATCATCCAGTGCACTTGCCTTTATTTAAAACATACATTTTGGATAAATAAATTCAAATTACTTTGTCAAAGTACTCTTTTGAGAGTTATTGAATTAAACTAAAGAAAATAATTCCAGTTACTTCATCCAGTTTCTATTTTGAGAAGCATTGAGTAAACTAAATCGGCCAAGTCTATTAGCGATAATGCTTCCAACTTGGCAGTTGCATAACTTCCATTATATGCCTTCTAACTTATCACCTACAGAAGTTCTGTCACTTTTGAGCACACAGCTTTTAACTTACAATGCCTATGCTGTAGGTCTGTTCTTTGTTGACAACAAGTTCAAACAGAACCCATTAAACTACAAATTTACGTAGGAAAGAGATAGGACTGGGTAGATGGGAGGGTGAGGGTAGCAGCTTGAGGGAGTGAGACACTATTAAATGGATAGAAAACTGGTTTGTTCAGGGATGCTGCTGCTTCTGGTTTTTGGCAGATATAGCTGCTTGAAAGTTTAATTTTCTCCCTCCCTCCCTCTATCTCTCTTAACTAAAAATAGTGGAAAGTACAATGGGCAATGATAAGTTTCTGATTCTTTTCTCTGCCCAAAGTAATTTCCCTTGTGTATCCCTAACAACTTGTTCTTTCAACAAGCTGAGCTGCCTGATGTGCTGTATCCTGGATAAGGCTTTTCAAGCCCAGCCTCAGCCAGAGACATTTTAATTCTATAAAATATTTAAAACTATTAAGATGTTAATATAAAAGTAGTTCTTTAATATTTTATTTTAATACTTTTGGGCTTTTGGGCCACAGGGCCAGGCCTGAGGCAAGGGTTTTGAGGTGTTAATCGGGTTGGTCTTGGTCCTTGGACACCATCAGGAAAAGTAAGTTATATAAGCATACCAAAGGGGGCTTCTATTTGTCATAAGCTGACAGATGACAGATGTACTATTTAGCCTTATGTTCCATGATGCTCTTATAGTCAGCTGTTATGCTTTGATGCATATAGTTTTATTTTTGATAAATACTGTAGTTCCATCATTTTCATTTATTCTAGATTCAAACAAATTAGCAAGGCTAAAATGTGCGTTCCTTTTGTAATTGTGATTACCACCAACATCATCATTTAATTACTACCTGAGCATTCAAATGTCATTTTGGTGTAGATAATTTATTTCAATATCTGTATAGTGTCAATTAAAAAAAATTATTTTATCATTGTGGGCTTTGCATTAAGATATCAATTAATGACTTTTGCAGGAAGATACTTGGTGTTTTGGTTGGCAGAACAGTGGAGTGCAATCTAAAGATGGCAAAGATATGATTCTTTTGGGAGGTATACCCTTAAATTCCTTGTTTTGAACTCATTTGTCATTTTGTTTGCAAAATATAAGAGTGGAATACCTCTGTGCTTTTGTGGATCTTATGCTAATACTTTTCTCTAATGGTCTGCATTGTGCACAATAAAAGGAGTTTTAACATGTACTCTGTAAGAGTCTAACATAAGCTCACCTTGGGATTGACAATTGTTAGAGTGGAAAAAATAATCTGAACATAAAAAGCCTGCTTGAAAAAGCCCAAATTTGACACAAACCAATTCAAGCTGAACTCAAAAGCAAAACTTTGAGCACTAAGAAACTTGAATCTGAAACATTACGAATATAACCAGATTCCAAATGGCTCTAAACCCAAATTCATACTAAAAGGGTCTCAAGTTACAAAAAATCTCGCGTGCCTTACCTAGAAGCAACCAAAAACAGGAATTACCCTAGATTAAAGAAATTTGAACAGGGAATGACCTTAACCTGACCCATATTTGGGATGAATTGCACCTGTAGACAATCCGATCCAAACCCACACAATTTCCACCTCCAGCAATCTTCAATTATCCTTTTTTCCCAATTGGTCATATTAAAATATCTTCATAGCCCTGTTACCTTCTGAGAGATCATAACCTTTAAACTTCTACTTCCAAAGACTACAAGAAAATGAGTTTTACAAACCATAATTCTCTTTTTTACTAAAGTGATTTATAAGAACCTTCTCTAAATCATCTAAAACAATTTCCATGATAGAAATAGAACTTTGGTTTTGTGCATATTTGATGCTTCCATCTCAGCGTCAACCAAAAGCCTAAGATGTGAATTTTATTTCCCTCATACTGCTTCCATGTCACTGGTGATCGGTGGCATTGATCTTTCTGAAAAAACTGACAAAAAGTACAAGTTCAGTTCAACAACCATTGCAATTTATTCTAGCTAATCTATTTTCCTACTACATTGTGAACAAGAGAACGATCTAATAATCTAACATGAAAGGTTTTGATACGGTTTTCATTTATTTAATTTCTTGACAATGCAGATTTGGTGCTTTCAAATAAGTTGGTTGTATATGATATAGAAAATCAGACCATTGGATGGACTGAATACAACTGTAAGTACCCTCTCGAAAAACTTTACCTGTTTTTAGGTTGAAACTATTATTATTGTTGTTGTTTGCTTATTATTGCTTCATTTTCTATGTTCAGACATGTGTTGACTTCCCAAATCTTTGCTCATTTTTTTGTAGGGTTGTATCTCCTCTAGGTCTTTAGATAGGTCTACTTTTGATTTTTATTTTGTTTAATAATTGTTAATTAGTAACAATTGTTCCTTTTGTTCAAAACTTAATGCCCACCTTTTGATTTTGAGAACTTCCGAACCTTATCCTATTTCGTTTTTCTAAATACCAAAAGTTCTTATATTTCCTATCATTTTAATTTGATTTTTCAAAAAGTAAAAAAATAAGCTGGCATCAAGACTTATGAAGCACCAATATTAGAAAAGAAATATGTTAAGTTTGTTTGGTAACTTGAATTTCAAAATAAAGGTTTTGGATCTTAAATTAAATTGTGTTATAAAGCACCTGTAAATATAACTTGTGATTATTCTTAAATTTATGAAGTTGTTTTTATCATTATTTAGCTATTGGTGTATTTAAAATTTTCTTATATTTTTTCAAATATATAGGTAGATTGAAACTCAGCCAATTTGTATATAATGTGTGTAATTTTACGTTCTCGTTATTTCTGGTAAAATGTGTCAAATTGAAAATGGACATTCAGTTATTGGTCCTCATAAGCATGTATAGACTTCCTTATGATTTCTTTCCAGCACTAATGTGAACATGCAAATTAGTCTCGTGTTAATTGCATCGTTTTTTTTTTCTTTCTGAGAAAGAACTAAAACAGGAAGTTATGTACTCTTAGCTAATTAATTAGGATACTCAGTTAGAATTATTGTTCCTTCACCTTACCCATTAATGTGGTAGCTGGAAATTAGCTTCTCTGAAATGTCATTATGGTTAACTTTTAGGCTCTTCGAGCATCAAGCTGAGGGATGGAAGTTCGGGGGCGGAGTATTCCGTCAGTGCCCATGATATTGCTTCAGGTTCGAGTTTGAGAATCGGAGGGATTCTAACATTATTGTCTATAATAATTGCTTTACTGCACAGTTCTATAGCTTAGATTGTTGGAACCAGCAGTGAAACATTCATTGATTCTGTTGTACCATAATTCATTTTATTATATTTTTTTTCAGTGAAAATGTGGGGGGGTTGTCTTCTTTTTTCCAACTCAGACACAACAGTATCATTAATTTATACATGTACTGCAAATAAACTTGTTTGGAGTTGTTTGCAGCATTGCAATGTACAATTCCCCAATATAAATTTCATATACTTTGCTAGACTATGAATGCCCTTTGGGCCATGTTTGCAGCATTGCTTTTCAGTAGTTTAGGTCATTTACTTCCAGCATACTTTTTGGTTAACATTTTCTTTTATATAAGGGTAAAGTACACAGACGGTCACTGAACTTTGGTAAAAAAAATAAAATGGTAACCAAACTTTCAAAAATCACAAAATGGCAATTAAACTTTATGTTTTATAACAAAATGGTAACTAGACGTTAAATGCCCTTAAGTGATTGTTATAAAATTTGGTATAATAACACATTTAGTCCTTCATATTTATACATTCAATTAATTTAGTCCTAATTCAAAACAATTCACTAAATTTAGCCCTCGTTATTTACGAATTCTTTCAATTTGGTCCTTAAAGCAAAATTCTAAAGTATGGTAACATGATAAATAATTACAATTAAATTTTTATAGGAACTCGAAAACTCGACTCGAATCGAAAAAAAAATTCAAATAAAGTTTGAGTTGTAAAATATGACGAGTCAACTCGAATAACTCGAAATTTTTTGACTCGACTCGATCGAACGCTCATCTCTATCTTAAGATATGACGCGTCAACTCGAATAACTCGAAATATTCAAACATTTTAAATCATTTTTTCTTTTAAATCGAATATTTTTAAAATATAATATTTAATATTTTCATATTTAAATCACATCGATTATTTAATAACAACTTTAAATATTCGATTTAAAAGAAAAAATTGATTTAAAATATTCGAATATTTAATTAAATTTTTGTAGGAACTCGATTCGAATCGAATCGAAAAAATTTCAAATAAAGTTTGAGTTGTAAAATATGACGCGTCAACTCGAATAACTTGAAATTTTTTAACTCGACTCGATCGAACGCTCATCTCTATCAGAAGATATGACGCGTCAACTTGAAATATTCGAATATTTTAAATCATTTTTTTCCTTTTAAATCGAATATTTATTAAAATAGAATATTTATATTTTCATATTTAAATCACATCGAATATTTAATAACTACTTTAAATATTGAATTTAATTTAAAAATAGTCGATTTAAAAGAAAAAATGATTTAAAATATTAGAATATTTAATAACTATTTTAAATATTTTTATTTTAAATATTTGAATATTTAATAACTACTTTAAATATTCAAATATTTTAAATCATTTTTTCTTGTAAATCGAATATTTTTAAATTAAATCGAATATTTAAAGTAGTTATTAAATATTCGATGTGATTTAAAAGAAAAAATGATTTAAAATATTCGAATATTTCGAGTTATTCGAGTTGACGCGTCATATCTTAAGATAGAGGTGAGCGTTCGATCGAGTCGAGTCAAAAAATTTCGAGTTATTCGAGTTGACACATCTTATTTTACAACTCAAACTTTATTTGAAATTTTTTCGATTCGAGTCGAGTTTTTGAGTTCCTATAAAAATTTATTAAATATTCGAATATTTTAAATCAATTTTTTTTCTTTTGAATCGAATATTTTTAAATTAAGTCGAATATTTAAAGTAGTTATTAAATATTCGATGTGATTAAATATAAAAATATTAAATATTCTATTTTAAAACATATTTGATTTAAAAGAAAAAAATGATTTAAAATATTCGAATATTTCGAGTTATTCGAGTTGACGCGTCATATCTTAAGATATAGGTGAGCGTTCGATCGAGTCGAGTCAAAAAATTTCGAGTTATTCGAGTTTACGCATCATGTTTTACAACTCAAACTTTATTTGAAATTTTTTCGATTTGAGTCGAGTCGAGTTTTCAAGTTCCTATAAAATTTTAATTAAATATTCGAATATTTTAAATCATTTTTTCTTTTAAATTGAATGTTTAAAGTTGTTATTAAATAATTGATGTGATTTAAATATGAAAATATTAAATATTCTATTTTAAAAAATATTCGATTTAAAAGAAAAATGATTTAAAATATTCGAATATTTCGAGTTATTCAAGTTGACGCGTCATATCTTAAGATAGAGATGAGCGTTCGATCGAGTCGAGTCAAAAAATTTCGAGTTATTCGAGTTGACGCGTAATATTTTACAACTCAAACATTATTTGAATTTTTTTTGATTCGATTCGAGTCGAGTTTTCGAGTTCCTATAAAAATTTAATTGTAATTATTTATCATGTTACCATACTTTAGAATTTTGCTTTTAAGGACCAAATTGAAAGAATTCGTAAATAACGAGGGCTAAATTTAGTGAATTGTTTCGAATTAGGACTAAATTAATTGAATGTATAAATATGAAGGACTAAATGTGTTATTATATCAACTTTTATAACAGTCACTTAACGGCATTTCACGTCTAGTTACCATTTTGTTATAAAACATAAAGTTTAATTACCATTTTGTGATTTTTGAAAGTTTGGTTACCATTTTATTCTTTTTACCAAAGTTCAGTGACCGTCTGTGTACTTTACCCTTTATATAATGGATATCCAAAGAATTTACACTTCTAATAGGATAACATAGTTTGTATTTACAAGTAATCAAGAGTTAATCAGTCATAAACTAAGAATTTAGGGCCTATATGAAAGAATTTGAAATTTTGTTACAAGTCAGAATTTAGGGCCTACATGAAAGAATTTGAAATTTAGGGCCTATTAGTGAAGTTACAAACATGTCATTCAATTATTAAAACTTGCAATTGGGTTACTTAATTAAAGTTTGGTTACAAGTGAGTCCTTTCGCTAAAATTCAAACGTATATCTAACAAGGCTTTGTATAATAACAGGTTTGTCCTCCAAACATATATATTTTATCTATTTAGTCCTAATTTGAAATAATTCAATAAATTTAATCTTTCATATTTAAAAATATATTAATTTAGTCATTTTTTCTTCCTAAATCACTTCCGTTATCATCATCAATAAATTACCTGAAATATTAAAGTTTCATAAGAAGATTGGAAACTACAACTCCAAAGACAAATTGTATATGTTAAATGGCTGCAAAATTAAAGATTTTAACTGTAAATTTTCATCTTAAATATCTTCAAAATCAAGAACGAGTTCTAAAATATCTTGGAATTTTAGAGATTTTTTACAAAAATATAATGAGTAAATTAATTTTCAATCTTGTAAGGTAACCATACATGTCTGTATCTCATAAAATATATACAAATATTTTTATTTTCATTAGTTATTACATAAAATAACTTCTATATCTTAATCATCAAAAATGCTTCACATCATTCACATAAAACTATCATATCAACACTTACCAGTCAAAATGAAGTTTTAACATAGTTAAAAATGGTCACTAAACTTTTCAAAAAATTCATGTTGGCCTTATATTAAAATAAATTTTTAAAAACCCACAAAATTATTTTAAAAATAATTTGTGAATTTGTGAATTATTGTTTAAAAAATTAAGAAGTGTCAAAAATAAAATTTTAATTACAGTTCATGAGCTAAATGAGAAATTACTCATTAATTTTAGCATGCCACATCACCCCTTAATGACAGCTAACGACGTGTCTATTTTGCAACAAAATCTAAATTTTAATGACTATTTTGTAACATTTAAAAATTTAGTGATCAAAATGAATATTTTGAAATAATTTAGTGGCCATTTTTTAATTTTATCTTTTTATATAAGTGCATAATGAAAGATGATAAAGTTCTAGGGATGGGCACGAGTTCAGGTACGGTCGAGTTTTTGGCTCACCTGAACCCGACCCGAACATTTTCTTTTAAAAAAATCCGGCTCGACCTAAAAATAAATATACTAAATCCGACCCGACCCGACCCGAACTATATAAATAAATTAATTTTAAGGACCTAATTGAAAAAAATAATTTTAAGGGACTTCATTGTAAAAAATTATAATTTAAAGGACTAATTTATAAATAAAAATTCAATTTTAAGGACTTAATTATAAAAATATATAAAGAGGAGTATTATTATAAATATCCCTAAAAATTTTAGGAGAAAATTACACTATTAGTCCCGGGTCGGGTCGGGTCAAATATTTTCCACCTTAAACCCAAACCCGACAGGACCTGAGTTTAGCCTTAACAAAAACCCGACCCGACTTGAGTTTACCCTTAACAAAAATTTCGACCCGACCCAAATTTTTCATTAAAAAATCTGATCTGATCGGGTTGAGTCGAGTCGAAACCCATCAAATCTAGGTAAAATGCCCATCCCTACTATAAACAATCTAATAATCATATTCCGAAAATCATTAAATGAAGCTTTCCTTGCCTATCAGTAATCGGGTGTGCAAAACTCTATGAATTATTCGGATCGACTCGATGCGAAAATATTCGATTCATTTTTACTCGTAATTTTATAAATTTTACTAAAAAAATTTAAAATGAAGTTTAAATTATAAAATAAAAATTCGAATAACTTAAATTTTTTAATAATTAATAGATTAGTTTTCAAGTGCGAATTGAGTCTCTAAATTTTGCCTACATGAAAAAATATTTTTATTGTATATGGTTATAGAAGACCGTTTAAATTGAAACAAATTAATATCATAACATTATAAATATTTACAATTAAATTTGAACAGAGACTCGAGCAACTCGACTCAAATTTCATAACTCGACTGGACTAAAAAAATTCAAATAAAGTTTAATTTATAAAATCTTACTCTTCAAGTCTTCAACTCGACTAACTCAAAAAAAAATTGATTCGACTCAACTCGATCGAATGCTTACCCCTATTGAGTTCGACTACTACACTGTTCAACCTTGGAATCCAAGGTTGTTGAGGCACAAAACTAATCATTAACAACATAATACAAGAGTTAGCAACAATTCAGAGGAGGAGAAGAGCTGGATTTATGAAAATTCCAATTCTACCCAACACACTAGATAAATAAAAACTAGAATCAAAGCAATACCACTTCCTGGTTTGAAAGCACATCCCAAATCTGCAAAACATCGGTCTAACCCCTTAAACACGGTTTAAAAAAATACCGAATTTAAGAAGTTGTGGTTGAAAATTTGTCCCTCGAGTAACAGATTCTAAGTTTAAATATTTATAAAATAAAATTATTATTAAATAATAATAATAATCGTAAAATATCACAATTATGAATGAAACTCAAACGTTAAAACTTATTCGAATTATTTAATAAAAACATCAAAATTAAAATAGGAATAATAAAGGATAGTAGTTCGAATAAATAGTTTTACAAAGATAATTTTACTATTTAGACAAATTAATAATTATTTTATAATTTTGTAAGCTCAATTTCAAAGCAATGTCATTAAGTAATGGACAAATATAATATAATAACGTATTTATCAATCCAAAACCATATAATTACACGATGACAATCAACATTGAAAGAATGGAAGAAACAATGAGATCTATTAATTAATTGAGTAGTTAAAGATACTCATATTATTTTATTTTGTATAGATTCGAGCCCTTACATTAGCATTGAGAATATAATTATCTCTACTACGTAATAAAAAAAAATAAAACAAACAATGGATGTTATTTAGGCAACTTTATCTACACGATCAATAAATCTTTAAATTTCAAAAAATGCACCGCCTCACTCTCAGTTTGTGCCCTGAATTGAACCCATAAAGCATGTCGACTCCTGCAACCATGACATATTTGTTTACTTGAACATAATTTTATTTCTTTCTAAAAGAACTAAAAGAAATTTACCCTTCTGAACTTGATTGAACCACAACCGCATATGCATATATATAAATGGTGCAATACAAAGCAACATTTTTGTTTATTAAATGTTAATCCATCAAATATTATTAGCATCGCATAATTTAGTACCCACACCATATGATAGCTAATAAAAAACAAAGTAGAATCTCTAGATTCTTCACCATACACCTTATTCCTCTTCTTCCGCTTCCTCCAGCCACTTCACAAATGGCTCCAGACCCTTCACAAAGCTTTGCCTGTCATCGTTTCAAAAGGAAACATGGTACATTTCTATGTTACCCTAATTCTTCATACTTCTCAAAGATACAACAGCACATATTAAATGAATCCGTACCTTCCCTTCGGGTTTGTTCCTTTACGGAACCAGTGAAGAATGGTGTCTTCTGCAAGGACATCCTGATCATAGAGAGACCTCACAATCTCAGGAAACAGCTTCATCAACTTCGCATCCTCATAGCATTGCATCTGGACTTTATATATAAGTTCTAGCTCAATGTTTCCACTGGTGCAGAAAGAATTCAACAGCTTTGCCCATGTTTTGACCTTTATCACAACAACACGTGCTATGTTATTCTCAAAACAACTACTGATAATTTAGCATAACTTTATTTATGCACTATACAAGGCATATATTAATGAGAAAAATGGTAGAAAGTTGACATATGTGGGAATGGACGGCAGTTGAACATATGCTCGGGCCAGACAAATGCTTTCGTGTAGAATAACATTAAAACATGGCAGGCATCCAACCAAAATATAAAGGGAAAAGCAAAAATAAGAATACAGTGATAGCGGTACCATATACAGAATTTGACATTTGTGGAAAACGTAATTGTTTAACTTATGCTCACATCAGATACTTATGCATTAATTAGAAAACAATCATAGTATGGGCAGGTCTCTATAAAATCAATTTGAGCCAATATTATACTTTAGAATGCATTTCAAAAAGGAGTCTACTTTAGAAACTTTACTAAACTACAAAATGCAAACACATGCACAAAAATCTGCAAAATGATTACTACACATCAGTTCACTACTCAATTTTAAAAGATGTATCCGTCTAACTTTCGGATACTTAAAAGAAAAGACTTGAGAACTAAACCATGTAAATTGCCCAACACTCTCCCTAATTAACGCAAGGACTATTTTTGAGGGGAGTTAACCAAGTACAGCAGAAATCAGAAAGAAATGAATCAAAAGAGTGACCAATATAAGAGAGGGCACTAACTAATATCAAACCAGAAGTATTGAACTTCAGAATTAGATGTGTAAAATACATCTAAAGATGCAATTATTCAATTAACAACAAACCTAGCACGTACTCATTCACATTCAATTATCTAATCCACAATTAATTTCTCAAAATATGTATATAAGCATCAATTCACCCCAGACCTTCTTCCTTAGACTGTATTCCGAGGAAGTCAACATCCAGGTTTCTTACATGAAGCCAGTGAAGAAAAAAAGCTTATTTTTTTCATTTCAATACCCACCACCATTACCCCTTCCAAGCCCATATAAATGAAACCAACAAAAGGAGAAAATAAAATATGCACGGTCACCAAGAAATTTAGCTGCATCCACATCTCCACACATGCACATATATGTTAAAACAGGGGAAAAAATAAAAATAAAAAGAGAAAGCAACAAAAAGATCAAAAGTATGAATACTCCACAGTTCATGAATCATCAGTAGGTCATATACCATTATATGATATTAGTTGCTAGAGATTCAATCCATTTTACTGTGTCCGCACCTAGGTTTCAGTTAGAACCTATTTTATGGTGCTTTTATAGCAATTTTTCCTTCATATTTTCCATGTGGAAAAATATTTTTATGCATATTACTATAGATTATGATCCTATTTCCAACAATGCTTGATACTGGTTTTGGCATTAGACCAGACAAGCATCAGTTGTTTCGGGTTCAGTCATGAGAATGGTGTTGCCAAAAGGCAGAATAGCCTACAATGCATTGAGTTTCCATCATCGTGGATAAAGAAAAAAATGTCAACAGATAAAATGTAGTACCTGTCGCAAAGCTGAATTGGCATTCTGCTGCTGGTTCTTTCCAGACCACTGAACAGCATCCATTATTACATCCCAGAGAATCCGTATAACCTCAATATCAGGTAATTTAGCATCTTTAACACGTTGTTTGACAGTTTCAATGACGTCAGATACATCAGATTCCTCTACTAACTGTGTTGTCAAAGCAGACTTCATTTCCTTCAGTTTTACCTCAAATATTTTTTTCTCGTTGTATTCAACCAAGGGAACCAACTCCGCCTTGCTGAAATCAACCGAATTAAACATGAAAAAATTCAACAGTCATGAATCATGATATATAAAAAGACAGCATGATTCAATCACAAATACAAAGATACAATAAATTCAAAGAATGGGATCGCAAATAAATTGGGTCAACCTTTCAGCATACAATAACTTAATCATTTGTAGATGGGAGGACTAATAGGATAGTGTGATTGGCATTTGCAAATAAAACTAATTCTACCTTTTGTTTTCTCTTGACTGATCAATGAAGCTCTTAATAGTGAAAATTATATGTTCAAGATATTTGAACCACAAGAAAAGAAATTAAGGGCAATTTTGACCAATGAAAAAAAAAAACAATCCTACCCTTACTCTTGAATAGATAAAAAAATGATCCTAGTCTTAATCTTGCATATACAGAAAACATAAGATAATTTCATTTAATACTATTCATTGGCCTATTACATGTTTTGATTCTCATCTACCCTGCCCGTCTTTTCTAAATAGCAACACACCCTAGTGCATTATTTTCTCGAACAAACAAATCACAAGGGTTTGGATGTCAACACATGTACTTAGTCACACAAAACCCACTATCAAGAAAGGTTCAATTCAATTGTATCACGATTATGAGTAACAATAAGTTATTGGCACATTTAACATTTCTACTTCTTATCCCCGATGTTGTCAAAAACAAGTAAATACTTTTTAACTAAAGACCATGACTCAAGTTAAATTGTATATTGTGGCAATTTTACTCTTTACGTCTCTGGTTTCTTTCACTAATTCCACTACTAGGACCAAAGTCGAGTGTACAGTGCACCAAATGTCAAACCATAAAGGTACAATACTTTTTCACCAAAAACCAAAACTTTGATCTCTAGCACCAATATAATTTAGGAAACCAAATGTAGTTCAGTTCTTAGTGATATTAAAAAAATTTCCAACTCCAGATGATGCCTACAATATATTTTTTTTGAACATAAAATCTCAGAAAATAGGATAAGAAGGGAAATTATAAATGAAAATTCCTGTCTAACCAGAAACCTTACGTAAAATGCTCCGAGAAAGCTTCAGCAGATCGCTTTGTGGAGGGAAAGAACTGCAGCAGATTGTCCTCAATTTTCCCTCGCTTCAGAAGGGAAATTAAATCCTCAAGGCTATTATCCACCAGATAATCCTTGAAGAAATCTGTTATGAATGAAAGAACTATCCCTTTTGCCACAAGATTGTCCTTGAGCAGTGGCTGGAACACAGTCTCAGGTGGCAACCCTGATAATTTCTGGGAGAAAGCAAGTGCTGTGAAAATTGCAAGTTTCTTCCTTTCATTTTCCTCGAAAAGCTCCAAGGACTGCAAGAGCTTTCGCATAACATTTTCAAGATTCTTTATCAGAAACGGCCTTCGGCGTAAGATTTTCTGAAGGTAGATCACAGAAGGCAAAATGGCATCACGTTTAGCCTCACACTCTATGACAGAGTAAGGATGGCGCTCCCCCTCATCAGGTTTAACTGTGCCTGGTTGTGTGCGGCCTCCAGCAAAAGCAACCTGCCATTACCAAATATAGATCACACCAAAGCAGTATAACCAAGATTCACCAAGGGAGAAGGGAAGAAGCAAGCAATCAGAACTACACTAATTTGAAGAACTTAAAAAACTTGGTCAAACATCAGGAATACCTAGTTTTAATATTTTTACTGAAAAGAATTTTTTGCCTAATGCAAAAAATAGTCAATTCTAAGCATGAAAGAAAGTGAGAAGGTTTCGTGTAAATAGGCCAAGTAATAATCCTATAAGAGAGCCAGTTATTATCCTATCTAAATTAAATTAGCTTGAAAATACAGAAACTATAGAAAGGACACTCCAAATTCAGAGCAGATACTTAAGCCAAAAGTTTGGAAGAACACTATAATCAAGTTCAAGGGAAGAGTGACTTGTCAAGTATTCTTAATGGGTTTTTAACAGGATCAAGTTTTACTTGGAAAC
Source organism: Hibiscus trionum (assembly GCA_030270665.1). NCBI lineage: Eukaryota > Viridiplantae > Streptophyta > Magnoliopsida > Malvales > Malvaceae > Hibiscus > Hibiscus trionum. The sequence continues at coordinate 9,524,363 of BSYR01000016.1, forward strand.
TTGATGCTGGCATCAAACCTCGAGGGATGCGTAGTACGCAGAGTGTTAGCCTCAAAGTATCAACCCAGTGACCACCCAACATTCATAATGCCAGAATGGTGAGACGAATTCCAATATCTATTTTTCCAGTAAATCATCATTCTTGAAAAGAACGGTACCTCAAAGAATGTATCGCCGTATCTTGAAAAGTTAAGATCTGAAGATTCAAGGCTCTTGGCAACAAGTTCCTGCAAGACGCGAGTGTTTGATCAGGGAGCATACAATAACCAATTAAATTCTAGAATCACGCTCAAGTTTTCAGCCTGGATAAAAATATGCAGATTGTGCATTATGTATGAAATTTACCAGATCACCAGCATTATCCAAATATATCTGCACTACTGCATCAGCAAATGCTGTAGGATCCAGGGGCGCAGCGATATTCCTTTTGCGGGTCTTAATCCGCGTACCACTGCACAACATATAAATGATACTTATGCACAAATTAAGAAAATATCATGAAAAATCAGATAGGTACGCTGTTAAGGTTCTTCCACGTGTTAGAAATAGAACATTAGTTTTCCCAGACAAGTAAGCACATGGTTTGATTTTTTAAGAAATCAAATGGGAACTTTTTCAGCGTCGCCCATTATATAAACTATAAACGATTTTAAAAAGTTCAGATCTTATAGGTTCTATAAGCAAACCATAGTTATCAAAACAAATACACAGCCCTGAACTATGAAATAATGAAATCAAATTTGATAAGGGAAAGTAGAAAAGGAGCACGGTCTTTTCTTTTAAATAAAACATACATTAGGATGTCTAGCTGAATGTCCAACCTTTCCTACTTCAAAATCAAGTATAAAGATCTAGGAAATGCAAGAAACTGTAAGAAGATCATAACTGAACAAAAATCAAAGAATATTCCATTCTTAGAAAATTAACGGATATAAAGGTTCACATACAAGAAGATCAAAAATACTTTGCAGCCAAAAGAAATGAACTTTGGCCTATTACTTCAAAAGTTCATTGAACAAAGCATGTAACTGGCATCAAGGTCTCATAATACTAAGATTAGAGATATCCCAATTTATTATCTTTATAACGCCAGTTCCAATAGCACTAATAAATTAGGATAAAATAATAACTTACCCAAGAGTGGGTTTCTCCTTCGAGCTGCAGATAGCGGACCAAGATCAAAAGGCGCAAGCATTAAAATCAAATAGTTAGTACCCATAAATAAAAATATGAATTTCTTAGAAGAAAAACAAGTACACAAAAGATAATGCCTTCTTAAGCCCAAAAAGCATATATATATATATGATGCATTGGCGGTGGAAACAAATGTTTCCACAATCGATTTGATTTTAGGGGTTAGGGATCCAATTTAGGGTTTAAGTTTAGGGATTTAGGTTTACATGTTTAGAATTTAGAGTCATGGTTAGAATTTAGAGTTAGGATTTAAGGGTTATGGTTTAGGTTTTAGGATAATATGCTAGGGGTTTAGGTTTTTAGGTAAATCTAGATTCTAACCTTAAACTCTAAATTCAAACTACAGTCCCTAAATTCTAAGCTCATAACCTAACCCCCAAACTATGAACAATAAACTGAATCCCTAACCATGTGGAAACATAACCTAACGCCCAAACTATGAACCAATGTGGAAACAAAATGTTCCCACCGCCGGTGGATGGTATAATTACCCACACACACACACACATATATATATATAATAAATGTCAAATCTCAAAGAAAATGCAGTTTTCGATATAAGAAGAAAGCCCGATACAAGGAAATAAAAATAAAATAACAGGAAATTCAAAGAAAAAATTCTACGCAGAATCCGCAAAAGCGAGCTAAAAATAAGCTTCCTAAATTATAGAGAAGTACAGATCAAGGCAAGAAAATGATCACAAAATAATTTCTTTTTGTCTTCACAAGAAGAAAAGCCTAAATTTTTATGCTATCGGGAATAAAACCAAACAAATAGAACAAAGAAAATGTTTCATAAGAAAGAAAGAAAAAAAAAACCCCACAATTATGAAACATAGATCAGGAAAAAGCGAATCGATTTGGTTTTTGGAGGAAAAAAAAGCAGATCTCAGATTAAGAAAAAAAAAGGGGGGGAAACTAAGAGTAAGGATCCAGAAAGCAAGTACCTCATAAACCAAATCGAAGAAAATATCGGAGTCTCTCTTGGATTTGGAAGATTTTTAGAGAGAATCTAAAGAAACTGGGAAGAAAAAGAGACGAGTGCGCTGATATTTTTAGGACAAAGGTTTTATAGTCATAAATAAATATCATATATTATAGGTTAAATTCTTATATCAGTCCTTGTATAGTTGTGAGTTTAGTCATGGTATTTTTTGACAATGTATCTTTTAAATTTTAGTCTCGACTTAAATGTTTTTTTTTTATGAAAGCTAAAGTGATTACCAGTAGTATCTGTTCTAAATATACTCTCAACCATTTGACAATGAATGCTCAATCACTCTGTTGCAGCTACTGGTGTTCGAACCCGTGACCTCTAAGAACAACAACCATTCCTTTAACCACTGAGGTAAGTTGGTTCGTGCAATCTCGACTTAAATGTTGATTTGTAAACCTGTTAAGTTAAACTTTACTGTTAATTTATATATGAATCAGGATTGAAATTTCAAATTTTGAAAGGTATACGTACTAAAGGTAAACTACACTCATGGCTACTAAAGTTTGAGCAAGTTTTTATTTTGTTCAATAAAATTTCAAAAGTTGAGCATTTTCTTTCACGATCTAAAGTACTAAAGGTAAACTACACTCATGGCTACTAATGTGTCATGTCATCAAACTAATGGTCTTTAATGTTTAGTGATCAAAACCTTATAAATTAATAATACAAATGAACGCAAATGTTATTTTTTTGCATTTGATGAGTAAAAGTAGACCCCTATGATACATAATTGATGAAATTGTAGTTTACCCTAAAATTAAAGTATTATTTTTTAAGTTTGACAAGCTCAGAAGCTATTTAAAAGAGGGTGAAATAAATATTTTGGTAAATTACACCGAGTACCACTAAACTTTAAGTTTAATATCGATTATACTACTAAGTTTAAAGTTTAATATTGATTATACCACTAAACTAAAAATTTATATTATTTTAGCATTGAACTCTAGTTTAGGCTTAAATTATGCCAATGGACTATTAAAATTGATTATCTGAACGAGTCTTAACGGTTCGTGTACAACGATGTGAGGGATTTTAACGGCTCAATAATATAATTGAAGCCTAAACTAAAGTTCAATGTTAAAATAATATTGATTTTTAGTTCAGTGCTAAAATAATATCGATTTTTAGTTCAGTGGTATTATCAATAACTAAACTTAAATTTAAGTGGTACCTTGTGTAGTTTACCTTAAATATTTTTTTTGACAAATTATTAAACCAAAAATTTAACTAAGATTGATTTTTATAAAGGGTTTTCTTATATTAAAAAAGAAATTATATTGCAAATATAATTGCTAGATAATTAATACTGCAAAACAAGCACGTTAGGGCTTACAGTTACAAATAATAAGGGAATAAAACAAGGGTTAATATTTGATACACTGCCAGTATAAAAAAAGTTTACACAAGCATGCCTATTTTCAAGCCTAAATTTAAAATTCTAACATTAAAACCCTAACGATCTAACCACAAACCTTAAACCCTAAACCCTAAATTCTAACCATGAATCCTAAATTCTAAACCTTACAATCCAAACCAATAACCTCTAAACCTTAAATTAAAACCCTAAACTCCTAAATAACTCCTCTTGTAGAAACTTTGTTTTACACCGACGATGTATAGGATGATAATCCATAAAACAATAATAAAATAAATATTGTATCATGAAGAATCACTGCCTTCGAAGTAATTTCACGTAATCAGTGTAATCGGGAATAAATGTCGCACCCAAAGTTTACACGAGTTTCTAAATTCTTACACTCGAATGAGAAAGGTGAAACTTCAATTAATAAAAATCACTTACTTCATTAATATTTTTCATGTCATATTTTTATTAAGTAAATTTTCACTAGATATAAATTGTTTTTTAATTTAATTTATAGTAAATATAAATAAAAATTCACTTGGTAAAATTATAACATGAGAAAAATTAATGAATTAGATGTTTTTTGTTGATTGTGACAATAAATGACGTCAGGGAAGGACCCAGAGGAGGACTGGAGGGGCCGATCGCCCCCACTAAAATTTAAATTCATATATGAATTAAGATTTTTTCTGTATTTTCTATTGAAAATCTATTTTCACCCCTTAAAATTTTATAAGTTCGCCCCCTTAGAATTTTATAGGTTCGCCCCTCTAATATAAAATTTTGCGTCAGTTCCTGGATGACGCTGTGTGAATGACCCACAATATAATTTCTTTGGGTGTGTTATACACATGAGGTGAGACTTCCTTTTTAACGAGGGGAGTAGTGGCCTTTCTTTTTTCACTGCAAATTAGAGAGCGCTACAACCTTTTTTACTTTTGTCCCTTTAGTCGATGGTTGGCTATTAATTTTAGTATTGGTTGTCGATCATCATACTTAATATTTTCTAGTTTTCTCTCTTGTTTTTTTATATTTGCTTTTGTGACACACTTTTTTCTCTGTTTTTGTGGTTTCGTTTCATATGTCGTTTTGACATGATTTCAACATACCTTAGCGGTTGTTTGGTGCTCGCACAAAGATTTTAATTTCTGATTATGATTCTGTCGGTGGTCATAGGAAATTAGATCACCACTCGAATGATGGTTGTTTGCCGATATAATTAGTCATGGGTAGCGAAACATTTTATCTGATAGTTTGGGTCGCTCACCACTTCTTCTTCACCCCGTTATGCGTCTCGATTGTATAAGGACAATGAGATTCAGGAAAACTTCTAGATTTTGATGGTATGTTATTTCCTATGGAAACATTCACTTTTCTTAGCACTTTTAGGTTTATAAGAGATTTTGGTAGATTAGTCTCCATTATTCTTCCTTCTAAAAGCGTTGTATTTGTGATATTTTTATAATTTTTTAATAAAAATTCAGTTGCCATTATAAAAAAAAATAAAAGAAGTAGCACACATTATATGAACAGTGCGCAATAAGAAATGCACACATTATATGTTTAGGACGCAGACGCAGACACAGACCGACGAGTGATGGTAATAGATGTATATGAGTTTTGTTGGGATGAGTAAAGGCAAATGTTAATGGGGTTGTTCTATTTGAATTTTCTTATAGTTTGGGTCGATGTTCTATTCTCTTAGTCGAGTTGTGGGCGATTCATGATACGTTAAAATACGCTTGGAACTTGGGTCATCGACTAGTTGAGGTTGAAACCGAAAATGCTGATGCTATCGAACTGCTAGGACACCAATTGGCAATCCTCCAAGGCAACACTGTCACTATTGCAGATACTGTTCGACACATTCCCTTAGCTTAGATTGGGAGGTGCGAATTCGCAAGATCAATCGTGATCAAAACAAGTTAGCCGATGCGTTGGCCGCGGCGAGTTATGGTGCACCTGCAGGGGAAATCCTTTATGATACTTCTCCATCGTTCATTATGAGGCTACTTCAAGAAGTGTACTAATATGGCTCTTCTCATTCAGTATGATTATTTCCTAAAATCTCCACAAAGCAACTTGACAACTACAAAAACAGTGTTTTCATAGGCGCCTGGCAACTCAGTTAATAATCAAAACAAATTCAGTTAGACATTTCAGCAAACATATGGTACGCCCTCACAAAGTTCAACAAATGCAAAAATCAAACGTAACCCACGAATCCAGTCCCAATCCAGACCTCAAATCGCAAAATCAATACTTCATATTTCAACGATAGACGGAAATTCAAAACGCATAAAAGAGAATGAGGAATGGAAATGAAAATGAAAATGAAAACCATCATTTAGCTTCTCCAACAATTCCGTCATTAGATTCTGGCGGGGTGTCAACTATAAGTGAATCAGGACTGACACTTTGTTGCTGTTGTTGTTGAGCGTTCATTGCTTTGTCCATGTCTCCAAGTCTAGTCCTCATCACATTTGTAACCAAAACTACAACACAAAAAAGGGTTAAATTCGTGCAAGGTTTATAAACATTTGAAGAGAGAAAGATAATTTGGTTTTGAGAGAGAGAGAGTTAACTGGCAGCGGTGCCGATAGTCCAGACCCAGAGTATCTTTAAACCGGGGCTCATTTTCTCTCTGCCCATTTTTCACTTCTGTTTCTGATTTCTCAGATTCTTCTTAGTTTTCTACGTCTCCCACGAAAAAAGAACAAGAAAAAAAAATACACTTTATTCTAAAATAGCTACTCACATATAGGTTATGTTTACTTTAAACATCTAATTCTAAACTATTTTTTTTTCATATTCCAAATACATATACTTTTTTTCACCATTTACATTTCTACCCTCCTCGGTTTTTCGTCCAAGAGAATGACAATATGCATGTAAACGAACGAACGAATACTAATAAAAGTATATTTATGTTCGTTCGTTTAATTTTAACCAAATAAATGAATAAACACGAACAAATAAACGAACATAATTTCTTATTTTATTTCAAATTCGACTTTTTTTTAAAAGAATACCACTAGTAAATCTTGATCGAATTAAAATCCGTCAGATCGGGATAAAATTATCATCCCTAAATTGATGATACCCACCAATTCAATTCAATCCAATCCAACTTTTATTCGCTTTCTAAGGTTAATAAATACTAATGTTAAATTAAAAGGGTAAACTATATCGATAGTCACTGAACTATTGTTTTTTCCTATTTTGGTCATCTAACTAATTTTTTAGCAAAATTACCACTAATGTTATATATATTTTTTCTATTTTAGTCACCAACCTTTAAGTTTATGTTAGGTTTTAACAAAGATGATGACATTGCATGATATAATAACAATTTTAGTCTCAAAACATATACATTTCATCAACTTGATCCCCATTTTCAAGAGTTTAACTTTTTTTTTTTTGACTTTTTTCATAATTTGGCCTCTCACTTTTACTTCCCTTAAAAACAACCATCTTCTTCATTTAGAAATTGTGCCGCCATTGCCCACGGCTTCTCCGGTGAACTCCTGCATGGTGTAATAATTTAGGGTAAAGTACACAGACGGTAAAGAAGTGACATGGCTGTTAAATTTGAGGGTTAAATTTATTAAATTTCTTCGAATTATGACTAGATTGATTGAATGTGTAATTATGAAGGACTAAATGTGCTATTATACAAAAAAAATTAACAGTCATGTCACTTCTTTAACGGAGGTTAACGGCACAATTACTATTTTGTAACAAAACATAAAGTTTAATTGTCATTTTATCATTTTTGAAAGTTTGGTTACCATTTTATTTTTTTGGTATAGTTTAGTAACCGTCTATGTACTTTACCCAATAATTTATGGGTTTGAATGCATATGCTCTTCTACAGCATTGCATTGTCTTTCTGGGTAATAATCAAACTTAATCAACATCCAAATTCTTTGTTCCCTTGAATACTTAATATGGGCAACCCGTCTTTTTGCTTCAACTTGCTTAAAGTTATATCTTTCTATGACCAATACTTTTTTTCTTCTAAAATGATAGGTACCTAAACCTATTTTATGTTTTTTTTCTCAACCGTTTGAGTTTTTACTTCTTCTTTTTTTGCCAAAGTTTTTACTTCATTTAATGTCCCAAAATCTTCATAATTTGTTGCATTCTTTGTAACCGATGATTATTTTACAATATACAGATAAGGAGTAGATAATTTTTTTCTGTGTTTGTTAAAATAGGACTAAATTGATGAAATATATATGTTTTAGGATTAAAATTGTTATTATACCATGTAATGTCATCATCTTGGATAAAACTTAACGGTTAGTGACCAATAAAAAATGTAACATTAGTGACGGATTTGCCAAAAATATTAATTTAACGACCAAAATAAGAAATAAACAATAGTTCGGAATGAGGTTTCTGCATTGTACTTTTATACTTGACAAAATTGAGAGAGAAAGTGAGGAAATTTGGAAGGAAAATTTGGGTTTATGGTGGTGCCATGGATGATATCTGAATTTAGAAGTAGAAAGGTGATCGAGAGAGTGAAACAACGGGGATAAAGGAAAAGAGAAAAAAAAAATCAAAGTTTTTACTTTTAAGAAGCCCTAACTATTTTTTTAAAATTAAGAATTGAGATTTATGGTTTATGGATTAAGGTTTTGGTTTTATGGTTAAATTATTTTTAATTAAAAATATGACTAAATTGAAATAATGTGAAAATAATAAAGATTAATTTTTTTTGTTTTTTTTTGAATTGGGATGAAATTGTTTCAATGTGCAAATATGGAGAACTAAATGTGTTATTATACAAAAAATAATTTAAGTGTTAAGCCATCCTTTTAACGACGTTAACAGTCAGTGGCCAAATTGAAGCAAAACTAAAAATTTAATAGTAATATTGAAGCAATTGAAAATTTATTTATCAAATTGAATAATTGATCAAAGTTTAGTGACAATTTGTAAACTTTACCCTTAAAAACGTAACGTTAGTGATGGATTTATAAAAAAAATAGTTCAGCACTCAAAATAGGAAAGAAACAATATTTTGGTGACTATCAGTGTAATTTACCCAATAAAGAATGGATAAAATAATATAGTCCAGATCGCAGTAATGGAACTACTATTTGGCCGGCATCATTACCGTACTGCAAAGAAGACCACATATTCCACTGCTTTTGGATGCTCCATCATTAGCTTCCTCTTCCTCTTTTCTTTTCCTATCTTACTCCGTTTCCCTTTCGTCCCCAATCTACCATGGCCGATGCTCCCGACGCTGGCATGGACGCTGTTCAAAGACGCCTAATGTTCGAGGATGAGTAAGCTATGTAGTGTTACACTATTCATATTTAGCTGTGTATTATATGCAGAGTAAGCTTTGGAAAAGTAAACTTTATATAATACTTGGTTGAAGTTAACCTTAAATCTCTTGGCTATATGTACATGTTTGATGATTTCTGTAATTGGAAACTTATGTAGTTGAAGTTAAAACTTATGTATCTATATGGAACCATAAACCAGAAGCTGGTTGGGGCACAAGCTTTTATCTGTTCTTTTTTCGAATCGAAAGGACCGATGTGTGGTAGTGTTATGTGAGTTTTTTATTATACTGATTTGCTAATTGCTGCATCATTTTTATGTAATCTTTTTCCATCTATTTCAATCTTTTGTAGATGCATTTTAGTGGACGAGAGTGATAATGTTGTTGGCCATGAATCCAAGTACAACTGTAAGTAAAATGTCTACAATGCAGTTTCCAAGAAGTTAAGATCTTAGAAAAACTTGAATAATTGGCTCGGTTTTCGATCTTATAGTTTGTGCTTATGTCTGCATTTTGGGAACTGAAGGTATTAGCTTTAGTCATCAGTTCCCTGCATGCTGCTCTTTATGAGAATGTGTGTGACATCTGAATGTCTTTAGTCTGTTGCCTCATTTCTGCACTCTTAACATTGTTTTGGAAATCTACAGGTCATTTGTGGGAAAAGATTCTAACTGGAAACATGCTTCATAGAGCATTTAGTGTATTTTTGTTCAACACAAAATATGAGCTCCTCCTCCAGGTAAGAATTAAGATGGTAAACTTATAATTTTTATTATTTTCAAATGTTGGATCTATAAGCATATGCACTAAGTAGGTGATGGGGAAAGTTATGTTCACACGCCTTTTCTGTCTGGTCGTTTGCAGCAACGATCTGCAACAAAGGTAACATTTCCTCTTGTATGGACGAACACCTGTTGCAGCCATCCTTTGTACCGTGAATCGGAGCTTATTGCGGAGAATTCTCTTGGTATATACCTTCTGCAATTTATTGCAGGACTTTCTCTGTTTTCGGGACTGATGCGTTTTCCCGATTTCCTTCTCTAATCATCTGCTTACCAGGGGTGAGGAATGCTGCACAAAGGAAGCTTTTGGATGAGCTAGGTATTCCTGCTGACGATGTTCCGGTTGATCAGTTCATTCCCCTGAGTCGAATGCTCTACAAGGCACCTTCTGATGGCAAGTGGGGCGAACACGAACGTAAGAACTCCACTTTGTTTGCATAATGTTCAGCATTAGATTTGAACATTCCCCTCCTTTGAATCTTTCTCATTGCAAAAAAAGCTTATGATCTAGATCAAGGGGAAAGTTATTACCTTGTGTACTAAGCAGTTGCCTTGTGCATTAATTATGTTGCAGTTGATTACCTCCTATTCATTGTCCGTGACGTTAACGTTCATCCGAATCCCGATGAGGTAGCAGATGTTCAATATGTGAATCGAGATCAGCTAAAAGAGCTATTGCGTAAAGCGGATGCCGGGGAGGAAGGTTTGAAACTGTCACCATGGTTCAGACTTGTAGTGGATAATTTCTTGTTCAAGTGGTGGGATAATGTTGAGAAAGGAACCCTCAAGGAGGCAAGCGACATGGAAAGCATTCACAAGCTGACTTAGAGAACAAGAAATTCACATCAGCAGAGTTTGATGCCGAAAGGTTTGTTCGAATAAATGCAGGCTTGAAGTAGTTCTAAAAATACTGGTATTCCTTGTGTTGTTACCCACATGACAATGTTTACATGTTGCTAAATTTGAGTTTAATGGCACATCTTGTTGGGATTTTAATTTTAGATTTGAACCGAATGAAAAGCTTACTTCTCTATTTAAATTGTGGGAGTCGCCTCTCTTTGTTAAAAGGCTTATATATCATATTAGTACCTAAAGTATACTAAATTTTTTATTTTGGTACCTAAAGTATTTTTTGGTCAAAATAAGTACCTAAAGTATACTTTTTGGTTAAACTAGGTACCTAAAGTAAAATTTTTGGTCAAAATAGGTACCTAGAGTATTTTTTCGTCAAAGTAAGTATCCAAAGTATATTTTTTGGTCAAAATAGGTATCTAAACTATTTTTTAGGTCAAAATAGGTACTTAAAGTATACATATTTTTTATATAGGCTCCTAAAAATTGTCATATGACATTAGTTAATTGGATTATTATCATATACACTGGCTATGAAAACTTTTTTGTTTCTACAAGTGCCTCAATTATAGGGTTTAGAGTTTAGTGGTTTTAGTGTTTGGGGTTTAGAATTTAGGGTTCATGGTTAGAATTTAGGATTTAGGGTTAGAATTTAAGGTTTAGGGTTAGGATTTAGGTTTTAGGGTAATATGGGTAGGGATTTAGGTTTTAACCTATAAACCTTAAATTTTAACCCTAAACCAAAAATTCTATCAACAACCTCTAAATTCAAAACTACTACACTCAAACCCCTAAACTTTAAACCCTAAATGGAATCCATAACCCCTAAAACTAAGGCACTTGTATAAAAAGTTTCCACAAGCGATTGTGTATAGAATAATTACCCTAATTAAAAATACATTATATGTCTATTTTAACGAAAAAATATACTTTAGATACTTATTTTGACCAAATAATATACTTTAGGTACTTACTCTGACGAAAAATACTTTAGGTATCTATTTTGACTAAAAAGTATACTTTAGGTACTTAATTTAATCAAAAAATATACTTTATGTACTTATTTTGACCAAAAAATACTTTAAGTACCAAAATAAAAAAGTTGGTATACTGTAAGTACTAATATGATATATAATCCTTGTTAAAACTTAAAATGTTGAAGTTAGGCAGTTGTCATTTGTCAAGGAAGTAAAACGTTGTCGTTTTCTTTTAATAGATTAAGTTATTTTGTTTGTTTAATGAAACAATGAGTTTTTTTTTATCAGGATTGTAATTAGATAAAACGGGTCGCTTTATCCATGTTAGGGTTAAATGGTTATCCAGATTCCAGATGTAGAAGGATCTTATCGAATGAAATATTATAAAAAAGACATAAATTCTCAATCCTTTTTCGGTATTTTTTTATGCCCTAATATTAAAAAATTAAATTTTAAGCCTTAATCTATGACTTTGTTTGGTTGGGTGGAAAAGTAGGAGGGAGAAAGGAGCTTAAGGCTTTGCTTGGTTTAAGGGTGAGCAAAACTCAACTCGAAAAAAAATTGAATTATTCGATTCAACGCAAAAAAACAACTCGTTTTGACTCGACTCGAAATTTTTTAAATAAAGTTTGAGTTATAAAATAGAAATTCGAATAACTCAAAATTTTTAGTAATTAGTTGATCAATTTTTAAGTTCGAGTTGAGTCTATCAATTCTACGTGATATATTATGTATATCACATGTGAAAATATGAAGATATATATATATATATATATATATATATATATATATATATATATATATCACGTGTGAAAATATGAAGAATATATATATGCATATTGTATATGAATATAGAAAGTCGTTTAAATTGAAATTAATATGTATTATAGTATTATAAATAAATACAATTAAATATGTACAGAAATTCGAAAACTCGACTCGATTTAAAAAAATTCCAATAAAATTTAAATCTTAAAATAAAACTTATAAACTCGAATAACTCAAAATTTTTTGACTCGACTCAATTGAACGTCCAACACTAGCTTGGTTGGGTGGAAAGTGGAAGGGAGAAAGTAGAGAAAAAAATTAAAATAATGATTGCTTAATAAAGTGAAAAATTAGAAGAAAAGAAAATAAGTGGGAAGGTACTTTTCTTTGCTCTTATACAAATAGTTTTCCTTGCTCTTATACAAATAGTTTTCTCTCTAAAAATGAGTGAAAAATAGGAAGAAAAAAAAAGTGAAAGGTATCATATTATGATACTAAAATTATCAAATTATATTTTAAAAAACTATAATTTAATTTTCACCACATTTATAATTAATTTTCATAATTTCATCTAATATTTTTATTATGACTTAATTTTTGTTTAGTTTAGTGTCTAAAAATTTTATTTCATCTAAAATTTAATCTTATTTGTTTCTAATTTTGAATTTAATATTTTTAATATAATAATATTTTTATTCACATTAGTCCCTAAAATATTTATTTAATCCAAAATTGACTACTATTTGATTCTAATTTTTATAATTTATCTAATATTTTTACTATATTTCATTTTATTCAATTCAATCCCTCAAAATTTATTTAATTTGGAATTGACCTCTATATTTATATTTTATAATTTAGTCCAATACCTAATAATTGAAAACTTTACGTTTCAGTCACTAATTTTATAATTGCAATTAAAGACTCGTTTTAGCTCGAATTAACCTAAAACTTGATCTATATATCAATGATGATATTGATTTCATAAGGGAAAGTTTAATTTCGCTTTTTGAAAAATGGGTCCGTTTTATTTTATGAATGTTTTCAAAATGACCCATAAACTACTTATTTTTGCAATTAACACCCTATTTGAAATCTGATTTCAACACAAATTTATCATCAAGTATAAGTGCAATTAGTGAGTACAAAATGGACCTGAAACTCATTTTTAACTTAAAATTCAATTTATGAATTATTTACATTTAGTCCCTAAATCTCGATTTGGTTAAATTTACTTCGATTTGAACTTCTTTTTTAGAAAAACAGAAGTATAAGATATTTCTAATTACATTAAACTTGTATATAAGTTTTGAATGTTTTTGGGTTTAAATTTTATAAAATAACTAAAATGCCTTTTTGTTAAATAATTTTATTTTCTAAAGGTTTTAAATGAAAATTTTGGGGTTTGACCCATATATTTGATGAGTTATTTTAAATTGTGACCTAATTAATAGAATGTACAAGTTTTAGGACTGAAAGTGTTAGTATCCCATGATACGTCACCATCTTCATTAATTTTTGGCTAAAGGGGTACTTTTGCCCTTGAGTTCGACCCAAAAATGCAATTTCGCCCCTCGTCGAAAAGTGCACTCAATGTGGCCCTCCAGTCCATGAAATCGATCAAATTGGCCCTTTGACCGACGTTGACTGTTATGGTGTTGACGTGGCAGTACACGTGGGACGATGACGTGGCAGTCCATGATGCTAACGTGGTGGTCAACGATGTTGACGTGGCAGTACACGTGGGACGATGACGTGGCAGGAGGGGCTGAATTGATTATTTTTGTCACATCCCAAAAACCGGTCTAGTCGGAATTAAATTCCGGTGACCGAGTATTTTTATTGAATAATTTATTCGATCTTATCTGAACCAATAAATATTATTCGGGGTAATTTATAATAGTTTATTATTATTATTATTATTATTATTATTATTATTAAAAAAAAGTGAAGTGAAGTGGACGGCAAGAACCAACCACTCCACAAATGAGAAATAATTGGAATTGGATTTGGAAATCAAATTCATATACCACTACATGTGGTAGGAGTTTAAAGAATGAATAGGAATTGAAGATGGATGACCGGCTAGTTCATCTATAAATAGGAGAGGGGGGGTTCGATTGAGTATGAGAAAAATTAGGGAAGAAACAAAGGATTCAATCCAATGTTCGATTGGTGATTCGATAAATTCGATATAGTAATATCGAATCTCTGCCGACGTCGGGGTAAGCTCAAATCCTTAGTTGGTCTAAGTTTCGGTATTGAATCTTCGTAATATTTTTATATTTATTCGATACTGTCTTACCGATTTTAATTAATTTTTATCATAGTACACGAGGTCGATTCAGAACAACCATCAAGCTCAAGAAATAAAAATAAATTACCGATCTATCAAGGTGAGTGAAACAAATTAGAGTTGAGATTAGAGTCTCAACTATCTTTAAATTTGATGTTAGTATTTATATTAAGCATGAAATTGGATTAATTAAAGGTTGGTAAAAGATAAGGGTAGAAAGAATAAAGAAATTCGGATTTATAAACTGTCCTGTAGAAAACTGCATTTTCGAGCATGTTAGGGTCATTTCTGGAAAAAGTGTTCTTCTACAAAGTTGTAGAGGACAAAATTTTACATGGAATAGAGGTATTATTTGTTCAAAAATGTTAAGTATAGGTCTCGGAATTGTTGTTAAAAGATGACGGGACTGAAACTGAATGAATTTGGAATCTGCTGGACTAAATTATGAAATTCGAAATGTTTAGGGGTTTAATTGATGCCAATAAATTCTGGAAAATTTATTATAAACAGGAGAGGTATTGTAGGAATGAAAACCAAATAATTTAGTTTGAATTATATATCAATTGATAAGTTTAAATATCATTAGAACACATAAGAGATTAAAATGGACTAGTTTGTAAGAATTGATAAGTTGAGGACTTATATGCTCTGTTTTCATGGTTTCTGGAACATAATTATTATGTTAATATGTGAAGGTAAATATGGTTAAAATCTCAAGATTTATGGTGTAGTAAAACATAGGTTATAAATACACTAAAGTCACAAATAGGCAGATTAGTTTTCTAAAGATACCCTATGTTCAAGTAATAAACTGTATTGATAGAGAAATGATAAAATTATGTTCCATACATGGTTGTAAAGGTGTGTTTATAAGCTTTCCAGAATGGTAAAGAACTCCTTATTTGGAGTTGTGAGTAAAAAGATATGACCAGTTTAGTAGAGGTTACTCAAACTGCCAGTTTAGGGGGCAGATTCACTTTTCTAAGTGATTATGTTTAAGTAAATGAATTTATATGTTTGAATTAATTACTAATGGGTATTGTATATGATATTTTATGTATCAAGAGCATATTGGTGAAGAGATATTAGAGGAATCAAGGGGTGATCAAACCAAGAAGAAAGGGAGAGACATCACCATTAAGGAGACATACTAGCTTGGAGTATTGTGAGTGTAGTTTTGTTTAAAGTGTTGAGATTAGTATCCTAACCTTGTTATTTTTTTAGATAACATGAAGAAAGCATGAAATGAATTTAATAATGATTGGTAAAATTTAAAATGATAAGGAAGAAGGATTAAAGGCAAAAATATTGATCTAAGTGTATATTGCTTGTTAGATAAGCATGCTTAGTATAAATATGATTAGTTACTATGATATGTTGATTGCTTGAGCTATGTGATATGTGACTAAATGATAAGCTTTGCTACTGGTTTTTGATGATCATAAAATGAAAATAATCTCATGTGCTTGCTGGAATTTTATGTTACCATGATGCTTGATTGATTATATGTATATGCCTATTGAAATGGTTAAATGCCTCTGAAATTATGAATGATTGGCAAGTGAATGATCTTGTTAATAAAGAAAGATAAGTAAAGTCCTTGGTTTGATTAGTGTCTATAGGTAGAAGGGCATGCCTTAGAGTCGTTGAGCTCCCCTGATCTTTGTTACAGGATGGTGGTTAGTCACCTATAAACCTGATAAGGTGGTTAGTCACCTTGATAATTGAATGGTGGTAAGTCACCATTGATGCCTATGCATCCCCTGTTATATGTTGAAATGAGAAATGGATACTTTGAGTATCTAATGTTACATGTTACATGAAGACTTGATTACCTATTTCATTAATCATCCAAGGCAAAACATTTATTAGAACAATGATATATGTTTAAATGAACAAGTTGGGTATTAGCCCTTATGATATGAAATGAATATGTGTACTTGGTTGAGATTCGAAATGAACTATGTTGTGATGTGAAACTATGAAATGTTGCTTCCAAGATGACAATGAGATTACATGTTGTTTGTTGTCCATGTTAGCTTGAATTGTAAAAGTTTGCTGCCCTATTGGTTAGTACATGAGACTAGCTAAGTTAACTTAGTTTTTGATGGAACTAGCTAGGTATTTCAATGTGTGCTAAGCCTAGCTAAGTAACCTCAAAGATTGAATAAGACTTTAAAAGATTGAAACTAGTAAAGTTAGGGCTGCCTCACTAAGTACATTATGTGTACTTATCACTCTCTTTGTTTCCTTCTTCCAAAACAACAGGTTCATTGATATCAGAAAGTCATCCGTTTTGATTCGAGAGCTTCGCAAGCCAAGAACAAGTATGATATAATCTTGCTTAGACTCCTATTTGGTGGCATAGTCTAAATTAGTTTGTCATGCATTATGAATCATGTAATTCTTAAGTGTGGTTTGTATAAAACTAAGACATGTTATATTACGTAATGACTTAATAAATGTTTATGAAAATATGGATATGATGATATGAATGAACTATGTTTGAAGTTAATCAAGCTTGATATGAATTAAATCTCATATAATTGTAAGTTTGATGAGTTGACATGTATGAATCTGTCTATCATCCGAATAGTAACATCGCTCGCTCGTAACCGGGCAAGGGGTGTTACAAAAATTGGTATCAGAGCTTCGGTTTAGTTGATTCTCGGACTAAATCGGGTCTATTGCATCATATAGGTTAAACTATGCCACCTAGGAGTTTTATATCAAACTGCTTGCGATTGCGCTCTCTAACTTCGATCTTTTCTGAAGTCTTATTAGAATGTCCGAATCACTTTTGGCTCGTGATAATGAAAGTCCTCGGGAATCATCTAACGAGGATGGTAGCGTTAGGATGAAAACCAACGCTCCGGGACAATCTAATCCTCTCGAGCAAGCGGACCCTCCGAGAAGATCGGAACCGCGAGAACCGACTCCGCCCCCTGAACCTAATCAAACAACTCTGACAATTCCAACTGTTCAAAGTGCTCAGCGGGAATGTCTCCTAAGTATGAAGGAGATGTTCGATCAATTAGTAATGAAC
The DNA here is from genome assembly GCA_030270665.1 of Hibiscus trionum. Lineage (NCBI taxonomy): Eukaryota > Viridiplantae > Streptophyta > Magnoliopsida > Malvales > Malvaceae > Hibiscus > Hibiscus trionum. The sequence goes on from BSYR01000016.1 coordinate 9,541,943, forward strand.
ATCCGACGAGAACAACCGAATCCGGTGGTTGCTACCCCGAGTCGAGCCCCTATCGACAAGCTCGCACAACATCGAGCAACTACATTCACCGGTGAAAACGAGGAAAAGCCGGAAGAAGCTGAGAATTGGCTAGAAAGAACCACTCAAATCTTAACTCGCCAACTCCAATGTTCGGATGAACATAAACTTGAATGTGCGATTGCACTTCTAGCCGATGAAGCTCTAAGTTGGTGGGAAACCACGACTCTAACTGCCCCTGCCGAGTCAGTTACATGGAAATTCTTCGTTGATGAATTCAAAAAGAAATATATTAACGAACAATACCTTGCTGATCGGAGGAAGAAATTCTTACATCTGAAACAGGCCAATCGGCCGATTGAACAATATGTTGCTGATTTCTGCAAATACTGCAAGTATGGCTCGGAGTACATCAAGACCGAGAAAGATAAATGCAGAATGTTCATCGACGGGCTAAGTGATGAATTGAGTCCGATGTTCACAGCACTTGACATTACGGATTTTCAAATCCTTGTGAATCGGGTCATCGCCACTGAATCTAAGATGCAGAATGCCGAGAAACGAAAGAGTGGATTCCGAACTGATAAGAAGCGGAAGAGTGACGACAAGTCTCAGTGGTCTAAGAAGCCGAAACATCAGAAGGAATCATCCTCCACCTATATACCATTTACTCGGAATAATTTCCAACCCCAACACTCCAACAAGATGGCTACTCCGGTTGTTTCCATCAACAGTACTGGAAATGTCGACAGACCTCCTGTTTGCAAATTCTGTCAGAAGAATCACTTTGGCCAATGCCGAACCCAAGCGAACCTCTGTTATGCTTGTGGCGCTGACGATCATTACATTCGAGACTGTCCAAAACGAAATGATCAATCTTTTGTTCGACCGGCTAACCAAAGTTCTGTACCATCTAGCCGAGGCAAACATCCGAGACAAGTTCAGTCGAACAATCCCGGGAAAGGCAAGGCTGCCCAGTCAAAAGCCACCACTTATCAGGAGTCCCGAGTCCCAGCTCGTGTCTATCACATTCGTGGCAAGGAAGAAGAAGAGTCTCCTGATGTCATTGCGGGTACGGTTGAACTTAACCTTAAACCTGTTTACGCATTGATAGATTCGGGATCAACCCATTCATTTATATGCTCATACTTGTTAGATGAACTTAAATTGAAACCTGAAACTGTACAAACTGGGATAATTGTTTCGAACCCTATAGGAGGTAGTATGCCAATAAATTTGATCTGTAAAGATTGTCAGATAACAATTCAAAATATACCCTTTCCTTGTAATCTATATGTTTTACCCAAATGTGAATTTGATCTAGTTTTAGGACTAGATTGGTTGGGAAAACATGAAGCCTGGATAGACTGTCAAAACCGTAGGTTATATTTAAGGGGTTTAGGAAAAGAATCCATCCTATTGATAGACAAGAAACCGACCTCTATTTTTGCCGCTATGGCACTGCAAGACAAGCTTGATTTCAGTTTACCTGAAATGCCTGTCGTATCTGAATTTTCCGATGTTTTTCCTGAGGAACTCCCTGGCCTTCCTTCAACTCGGGAAGTCGAATTCAAAATCGAAGTTCAACCCGGAACTAATCCGGTGTCTATTACACCTTATCGGATGGCACCTGTTGAACTCAAAGAACTAAAGAAGCAAATTCAAGAACTCGAGGATAAAGGATTCATCCGACCTAGCATATCTCCCTGGGGTGCTCCTGTCCTATTCGTGAAAAAGAAGGATGGTACGATGCGGCTTTGTATCGATTACCGGCAACTTAATAAAGTAACCATCAAGAATAAGTATCCGCTACCGAGAATCGAAGATTTGTTCGATCAACTCAAACACGCAGCCGTGTTCTCTAAGATTGATCTTCGGTCTGGTTACTATCAAATGAGGGTAAGAGAAGAAGATGTACCCAAAACAGCTTTCCGAACTCGATATGGACATTACGAATTCTTAGTAATGCCATTCGGTCTAACAAATGCCCCTGCTGCATTCATGGATCTGATGAATCGAGTATTCAAGCCCTATCTTGACAAGTTCGTTGTCGTATTTATCGACGACATCCTTGTTTACTCCCGGAACAAGGAAGAACATGCTGATCATCTTCGGATTGTACTTCAAACGCTCCGAAATCACCAATTGTTTGCCAAATTCACTAAGTGTGAGTTTTGGTTATCCGAAATTTCATTCCTCGGACACATCATTTCTGCCGAAGGAATCAAAGTTGACTCTAAGAAAATTCAAGCTATTCTTGATTGGAGACCTCCGAGAAATGTGAGCAAAGTCCGAAGTTTCCTCGGATTAGCTGGCTATTACCGAAAATTTGTGAAAGGATTTTCCACTATTGCCGCACCGTTAACTAAACTCCTTCGAAAGGATGTAATCTTTGAGTGGTCGGAAAAGCAGCAACGAAGCTTCGACCAACTCAAACAAGCTCTAACACATGCCCCAGTCCTTATTCAACCCGAATCGGGTAAAGAATTCATAGTATACAGCGATGCATCACACTCGGGCCTAGGATGTGTTCTGATGCAAGAAGGCAATGTGATTGCATACGCCTCCCGGCAACTGAAGCAACACGAATTGAATTATCCTACTCACGATCTCGAGCTTGCAGCCATTGTGTTCGCACTCAAAATTTGGCGACACTATTTGTACGGTGAAAGATGCAAGTTGTTCACTGATCACAAAAGCCTGAAGTATTTACTCACTCAAAAAGATCTGAACCTTAGACAAAGAAGATGGTTAGAGTTGCTCAAAGACTACGATCTGACTATTGATTATCATCCTGGAAAAGCCAATGTTGTTGCCGACGCTCTGAGTCGAAAACCGAACCTCTCTTCTTTGGCTATCAACGCTCATTTCCGGCTATGCAAAGCTCGGAATTATCTAAATGAACTTCAAGTTCAATCTACTCTGATCACCAGGATCAAAGAACTTCAACAAATTGATCCGGAACTTCAGAAAATCAATTCTAAGCTTGAGTCTAATTCTGACTTCTCTGTTAAGTCGAACGGTCTTCTATACTTTAAAGATCGTATATGTGTCCCTAATAACAAAGAATTACAAGATGAAATCCTACAAGAAGCACACCAAAGTTCTTTTTCGATCCACCCTGGATCAGTTAAGATGTACAAGGATCTCAAGCTCTTGTATTGGTGGCCAGGAATGAAAACGGCTATCAATGACTATGTAGCAAAATGTTTGAACTGCCAAAGGGTTAAAGCCGAGCACCAAGTCCCTACTGGTTTACTCCAACCTCTCAAATTTCCGCAATGGAAATGGGAACAGATCACAATGGATTTCGTAACCGGCCTTCCCTGTTCGCCAAGAAAGTGCGATGCTATCTGGGTGATCGTTGATCGTTTCACCAAGTCAGCACACTTTATTCCGGTGAGAATGAATCTCAGTCTTGAAGCCTTAGCTGAATTATATATCCGAGAAGTAATTCGTTTACATGGAGTTCCGATCTCAATAGTCTCCGATCGAGATCCCCGATTCACAGCTCGATTTTGGAAATCATTACATAAAGCTCTCGGAACCAGACTGAATCTTAGCACAGCTTTCCATCCGCAAAGCGATGGTCAATCTGAACGAGTAATTCAAATTCTCGAAGACATGCTCAGAGCTTGTATCATTGACTTCGGAAAGAACTGGGAGAAATCGCTACCTTTGGTAGAGTTCGCTTACAACAATAGCTTCCAATCTTCGATTCAAATGGCTCCTTTTGAAGCATTGTATGGTAGAAAATGTCGAACACCTCTGTGTTGGTCTGAACTCGGTGATAATAAAGTTTTGGGACCACAATTGCTTCGGGAAACCGAAGAACAGGTCCAAATCATTCATTCTCGATTGAAGCAAGCTTTTGATCGCCAAAAGTCCTACGCCGATCTGAAACGTAGAGACATTCAACATCAAAACGGAGATAAAGTGTTTCTTAAAGTCTCCCCATGGAAGAAAGTATTTCGATTCGGCAAAAGAGGCAAGCTAAGTCCTCGGTTTATCGGACCATTTGAAGTAGTTGAAAGAATTGGTCCTGTAGCTTATCGACTCGCTCTTCCTCCCGAGTTTGATAAGATACACAATGTCTTCCATGTCTCAATGCTCAGAAGATATCGATCTGATCCGTCTCACGTCCTTGAGCCTGAAGAAGTTGAGCTCAATCCTGATCTTTCATACGAAGAAGAGCCTGTTCAAATCCTTGATCGAGAAGTCAAAAGACTTCGAAATAAAAGTGTTCCTCTTGTCAAAGTTCTTTGGAGAAATCACAACGTCGAGGAAGCAACGTGGGAACCTGAGGACACGATGAAAAAGCAATATCCTCACCTGTTCGATTCAGGTAAAATTCGAGGACGAATTTTTTTTTTTAGGGGGGGAGAGTTGTCACATCCCAAAAACCGGTCTAGTCGGAATTAAATTCCGGTGACCGAGTATTTTTATTGAATAATTTATTCGATCTTATCTGAACCAATAAATATTATTCGGGGTAATTTATAATAGTTTATTATTATTATTATTATTATTATTATTATTATTATTAAAAAAAAGTGAAGTGAAGTGGACGGCAAGAACCAACCACTCCACAAATGAGAAATAATTGGAATTGGATTTGGAAATCAAATTCATATACCACTACATGTGGTAGGAGTTTAAAGAATGAATAGGAATTGAAGATGGATGACCGGCTAGTTCATCTATAAATAGGAGAGGGGGGGTTCGATTGAGTATGAGAAAAATTAGGGAAGAAACAAAGGATTCAATCCAATGTTCGATTGGTGATTCGATAAATTCGATATAGTAATATCGAATCTCTGCCGACGTCGGGGTAAGCTCAAATCCTTAGTTGGTCTAAGTTTCGGTATTGAATCTTCGTAATATTTTTATATTTATTCGATACTGTCTTACCGATTTTAATTAATTTTTATCATAGTACACGAGGTCGATTCAGAACAACCATCAAGCTCAAGAAATAAAAATAAATTACCGATCTATCAAGGTGAGTGAAACAAATTAGAGTTGAGATTAGAGTCTCAACTATCTTTAAATTTGATGTTAGTATTTATATTAAGCATGAAATTGGATTAATTAAAGGTTGGTAAAAGATAAGGGTAGAAAGAATAAAGAAATTCGGATTTATAAACTGTCCTGTAGAAAACTGCATTTTCGAGCATGTTAGGGTCATTTCTGGAAAAAGTGTTCTTCTACAAAGTTGTAGAGGACAAAATTTTACATGGAATAGAGGTATTATTTGTTCAAAAATGTTAAGTATAGGTCTCGGAATTGTTGTTAAAAGATGACGGGACTGAAACTGAATGAATTTGGAATCTGCTGGACTAAATTATGAAATTCGAAATGTTTAGGGGTTTAATTGATGCCAATAAATTCTGGAAAATTTATTATAAACAGGAGAGGTATTGTAGGAATGAAAACCAAATAATTTAGTTTGAATTATATATCAATTGATAAGTTTAAATATCATTAGAACACATAAGAGATTAAAATGGACTAGTTTGTAAGAATTGATAAGTTGAGGACTTATATGCTCTGTTTTCATGGTTTCTGGAACATAATTATTATGTTAATATGTGAAGGTAAATATGGTTAAAATCTCAAGATTTATGGTGTAGTAAAACATAGGTTATAAATACACTAAAGTCACAAATAGGCAGATTAGTTTTCTAAAGATACCCTATGTTCAAGTAATAAACTGTATTGATAGAGAAATGATAAAATTATGTTCCATACATGGTTGTAAAGGTGTGTTTATAAGCTTTCCAGAATGGTAAAGAACTCCTTATTTGGAGTTGTGAGTAAAAAGATATGACCAGTTTAGTAGAGGTTACTCAAACTGCCAGTTTAGGGGGCAGATTCACTTTTCTAAGTGATTATGTTTAAGTAAATGAATTTATATGTTTGAATTAATTACTAATGGGTATTGTATATGATATTTTATGTATCAAGAGCATATTGGTGAAGAGATATTAGAGGAATCAAGGGGTGATCAAACCAAGAAGAAAGGGAGAGACATCACCATTAAGGAGACATACTAGCTTGGAGTATTGTGAGTGTAGTTTTGTTTAAAGTGTTGGGATTAGTATCCTAACCTTGTTATTTTTTTAGATAACATGAAGAAAGCATGAAATGAATTTAATAATGATTGGTAAAATTTAAAATGATAAGGAAGAAGGATTAAAGGCAAAAATATTGATCTAAGTGTATATTGCTTGTTAGATAAGCATGCTTAGTATAAATATGATTAGTTACTATGATATGTTGATTGCTTGAGCTATGTGATATGTGACTAAATGATAAGCTTTGCTACTGGTTTTTGATGATCATAAAATGAAAATAATCTCATGTGCTTGCTGGAATTTTATGTTACCATGATGCTTGATTGATTATATGTATATGCCTATTGAAATGGTTAAATGCCTCTGAAATTATGAATGATTGGCAAGTGAATGATCTTGTTAATAAAGAAAGATAAGTAAAGTCCTTGGTTTGATTAGTGTCTATAGGTAGAAGGGCATGCCTTAGAGTCGTTGAGCTCCCCTGATCTTTGTTACAGGATGGTGGTTAGTCACCTATAAACCTGATAAGGTGGTTAGTCACCTTGATAATTGAATGGTGGTAAGTCACCATTGATGCCTATGCATCCCCTGTTATATGTTGAAATGAGAAATGGATACTTTGAGTATCTAATGTTACATGTTACATGAAGACTTGATTACCTATTTCATTAATCATCCAAGGCAAAACATTTATTAGAACAATGATATATGTTTAAATGAACAAGTTGGGTATTAGCCCTTATGATATGAAATGAATATGTGTACTTGGTTGAGATTCGAAATGAACTATGTTGTGATGTGAAACTATGAAATGTTGCTTCCAAGATGACAATGAGATTACATGTTGTTTGTTGTCCATGTTAGCTTGAATTGTAAAAGTTTGCTGCCCTATTGGTTAGTACATGAGACTAGCTAAGTTAACTTAGTTTTTGATGGAACTAGCTAGGTATTTCAATGTGTGCTAAGCCTAGCTAAGTAACCTCAAAGATTGAATAAGACTTTAAAAGATTGAAACTAGTAAAGTTAGGGCTGCCTCACTAAGTACATTATGTGTACTTATCACTCTCTTTGTTTCCTTCTTCCAAAACAACAGGTTCATTGATATCAGAAAGTCATCCGTTTTGATTCGAGAGCTTCGCAAGCCAAGAACAAGTATGATATAATCTTGCTTAGACTCCTATTTGGTGGCATAGTCTAAATTAGTTTGTCATGCATTATGAATCATGTAATTCTTAAGTGTGGTTTGTATAAAACTAAGACATGTTATATTACGTAATGACTTAATAAATGTTTATGAAAATATGGATATGATGATATGAATGAACTATGTTTGAAGTTAATCAAGCTTGATATGAATTAAATCTCATATAATTGTAAGTTTGATGAGTTGACATGTATGAATCTGTCTATCATCCGAATAGTAACATCGCTCGCTCGTAACCGGGCAAGGGGTGTTACAATTTTAACCGAATTCAAGGGCATAATTGATTTTCTTCCTGAGTTTAGGGGCATAATTAAAAGTTCGATAACTTATTTAATCTTTAAGCTAAAAAAATAAAAAACTATTAATATTTAAATAATATTTAAATATTCATAAAATATTTAAAAAATAAAAACCCCATAATGAATTAAATATAAGTAAAAATATTAAAGTTATAAATATAAAAAATTAAAAAAATATTTATAAACCATTAGAGAATCTTTCGATTGTTTCTCGTTATGCTACGCGTACTAATGTTCCTTGAATATATTTTCAATTGAGACATCCTTGTATTAAAGTATTAATAAAGCCGAAATTCTCTTTCATTTCTGTACATCAAATATTAATGAGCATCAATTTGATGTAAAAAAGCGGGAAAAAAATTGAATTCTATTATTACTCTAGTACAATGTTGATTATACTAAAAAAATCTAACGAATAGTAATACTCAAAATGACGAAGTCGAATTTTTTTTGATAAAAGTGTTTAATTTTTTAATAATTTATTAAAAAAATTATTAAATTTTTAGATTAAATTTTATCTTTTTAATTCATAATATATTTTAATTTTTTATATAATTTTTATTTTCAGTAACTTTTAGAATATTTTATTTATTTATATTAACTTTATGAATTTTTATAAAATAAATTGAAGAATATTTTGATCTTCTGTAAGAGTCTTCACTTTGTTTTTTTAATTATTCTCCCTTAATAAATTTATTTATCTAGTTTTAATATTTTAAAATTTTAATAATTTCATAAATTCTTATTTTTTAACTTAAATATTAAATAAGTTATCGAACTTTTAATTAAAATCAATTATGCCCCTAAACTCAGGAAAAAATCAATTATGCCCTCAAATTCAGTTAAAATAATCAATTCAGCCCCTCCTACCACGTCATCATCCCACGTGTACTGCCACATCAGCATCGTTGACCGCCACGTTAGCATCATGGATTGCCACGTCATCACCGTTAACTACCACGTCAGCACCGTAACGGTCAACGTCTGTCAAATGGTCAATTTGATCGATTTAATGAACTGGAGGACCACATTGAGTGCACTTTTCGACGAGGGGCGAAATTGCATTTTTTGGGTCGAATTCAGGGGCAAAAGTACCCCTTTAGCCTTAATTTTTTAACGGCCGATGACCAAAGTGATAACGAAACAAAATGTCAGTAGCAATTTTGATGAAAAAAATAGTTAAGTGACCAACATAAGAAAAAGATGATAGTTGAGTGACCACCTTTATAGTTTACCCTTTTTTAATATAAAAGTCATACCTAGGCTAGAGCTACATGAATTTAATTAAGAAGAAAAAGTTGAGGTGTGCTCATCACTTCATTAGCAAAGCAACGTTTGTCAGGTCACTATCTGCTGTCCCGACATAGGCGGCTGAAATTGGGAAAAAGTTGTAATAAATAACAAACAGAAAAAATCAAACCCTTAAAATAAATATAGGAAAATTAAAGGCTTATATCTACCTAAAATATATAATCTTTTTATTTAAGTGATAAAGTACTTTTTTTTGTTTTGTTAAAATAAGTATTTAAAATATATATTTTAATCAAAATAAGTTTTTAAAGTATTTTTTTGTTAAAGTAGATATTTAAAGTATTTTTTTATCAAAATAAGTACATAATGTATTTTTAAATCAATGTCAGATAACAATTTTTAGAAACATTGATAAAAATATATATACTAGATATTTATTTTGATCAAAAAATACTTTAAATACTTATTTTAACAAATAAATACTTTAAATATTTATTTTAATAAAAAAATTATTTTAATAAAAAAATACTTTAAGTACTTAAATAAAAAAAATTACCTTAATATTTATTTGTTATATAAACCAAAATAAAACAATCATGCGAGTTAGCAGCCATACTCGGATTCTCTTTCCTACCTTAAAACCACAAACTCTCCCCCCTCTCTCTGTTGCATCTTCTTTTGAATCCTTCTTTGACGAGCTCAGTTTTTAGGTAAAAAAATCTTACCACTTTGATTTTTCCCAGTTTTCTGTTACGGATGTTGATTCAAATTTATATACTTTTTCTTTGTTTTATATTTTATAATGATTCAGTGTTGTTGTACAAATCTAACCAATCTTTTAAATTGGGTTATTTGATCAGCTTATTTAGATTAATTATGATAACAAATATAAGAGCTTGAGATAAAAGGGTATAATTTATAAAGGTTTGGTTAAGAATCTAAAGAATATTAATTGTTGATTCAAATTTATAATGATTCAGTGTTGTTGTACAAATCTAACCAATCTTTTAAATTGGGTTATTTGATCAGCTGATTTAGATTAATTATGATAACAAATACAAGAGCTTGAGATAAAAGGGTATAATTTATAAAGGTTTGGTTAAGAATCTAAAGAATATTAATATTGAGGAAGCATTTCTAGTTTTTAAATCGTGATGGGTTTTCTTACATTGGAAGAATTTGAATCGATTTCTTACATTTTGTTCCAACTATTGGATCTTAAGGTCTCCCCTGCACTATTGATGGATTTGATGTGTTATTCTCCGATTTAGTTATGTGAAAAATCTCTTTGTTTGTTTTTGATTCGTCGGATTTCAATGTTGGAACTTTTGCACTGTTGTTTATGTTTCTTGATTTCGGCATAGATCTTAGAGAACTTTCTGTTTGCAGTGACAGTAGAAATTGGTTGTTGTGTTTTATGGTTATGTACATGGCTAATGCTTGGATGTTGGGGAAGATCTCCTTTAATGGAAACTGTAAGCTAAGATGCCGATTATGAGAACCGAATCCTAGTTTCGCTATATCTTTATCTTTTTAAGAGTAACTGCATGAATCAACTAGATTGATCCCCAAGTTCATCACCCTTAAATGTTCATAGTTGACCTTCATAATTTTATCTTTTCTAAGGTTCCCGATCTGAATCGGTGAAGGTGATATGTAGAGGAGAGCTCTTTTGGTCCTCGGATTGTTAGCGAAAAAAATTATTTCCTTTTCAGATGCATTCTAGGTCTAGTCTCTGGGTGTTTTTTTTGTCATATTTATTTCCTAGCTTTTTTTCCGTAAATAGGATAAATTCTTGCTTTTGTTGATACTCTAGTTTTAAATTATCTTGGTTTTTTTGCTAACAATGATGGCGATATCCAACGTTCTAATGTCTGCTAGCTTGTATTCAAGTGTAATTTTGAGAACATGTGATTATCTCTTCATCTCTGAGCTCGAATATTAACTGTTGTTTTGCCTTGAAGGTGTCTGTAATAAATGGCTTTGGTTACAACTGCTGAAGTGTGTGATGCAAATCCACAGCTAATTGTGAATGGTGAACTTCGGGCCCTCCAACCAGTGTTTCAAATATACGGCCGTCGCCCCGTCTTCTGTGGACCTATAGTTACGCTTAAAGTGTTTGAAGACAACGTTTTGATCCGTGAGTTCCTTGAGGAGAAGGGTCATGGCAGAGTTCTGGTTGTAGATGGGGGCGGTAGTTTAAGGTGTGCCATACTTGGAGGCAACCCTGTGGTTCAAGCTCAAAACAATGGATGGGCTGGAATAGTGGTTAACGGCTGCGTAAGGGATGTTGATGAGATAAATGGTTGTGACATTGGGGTGAGAGCTCTTCATTCTCATCCAATGAAGGCCAATAAGAAGGGAATCGGGGAGAAACATGTCCCGATAACCATTGCCGGGACTAGAATCTGTGATGGGGAGTGGCTTTATGCAGACACGGATGGTATCCTCATCTCCAAGACCGAGTTATCTGTTTGAGTGCCATTTTCTACCTAAAGATTAAATCTGCAGGATGCCATTCCACCCTGGTAAGTTATGTAATGTGTTTCTGCCATTCCGTTCTTGAGTTGAGATTTTGAACATCGGATAAAGATGTGTGATGTACAATTAACTCGAAACAATGAATGTATGCTAGTCTGTTATAATATTTTTGATAAATGAGAATGGTTAATAATTTCGATCTGTTGTGGCTCGAAACATGGTTTCCTTGGACCAACTTCTACATGGAACATAATTTTTGATAGATCGGCTTTATGCTTAGCATTTAACTTCTCTTTAGTGGTATTAGAACCCCTTGCTTATAGTTTGAACTATCCAATATGGACCCGGCCTTGGTTTACTATTTTTCAAATTTGATTCCACCTAATTTGAATAGTGCAATAGATGCTAGGCTTGGTTTACTTTCACGTCATGTGCGGCCGCTCTTATTGTATATGTCTAAAACCGACATTTCCCGAAAGCAATTGAGATAATTTATGCACATGAAATTTATCCAATACATTAGTAGAATTTACAGATTAATCAGAGGATGGATACCATTATAAAGATTCGTAAAGAATTTAAGCCGAGTTATGAAACAAAGTAAGAGACTTCTCAACTATAATAGATAAAGATGTTCAAGGTATTTACATTTTACAATGGTGAACTCGAGCACTTGAGTTCATAGGGGCCAAAATATCACGAGGAACTTTTTTTTTTCTAAGACGACTTTTCCTTGCAGCTTCTCTGTTTTGAGCTAATTGTCCCAGTGTCTGGAAAAAAAGAACCATTTTTAAACATATTTAACTAAAATAAAATTAATATCAAGAAATAAAGATGTTTTATTTGTACCTTAGCATCAAGCTGTTTCTCAGAGATTAAACCCCTTCTATGTAGAGATGTCATTTGACTAAAATTTCGAGTTCGGGTCTGAATTTTTGAGGATAGAGTCGGGTTAGGTCAAGTTTGGGTCTAAGGTGAAAAATACTCTACCCGAAACAATAATTTAATTTTATTATAAATATTTAAGTATAGTTGTTATAAATCCCCTATTTTGTCTAACAAAAATAGTTGTTATCTCCCTATTTGTCTAACAAAAATAGAATAATTATTATCTCTATTTATAATTTTCAATTAACTCCCTATTTTATCGAACAATAATAAAAAATAATAATTTTATTTATTTATATCGGGTTGGGCTAAATTGGGTTTGATTTTCTACTCTAAAATTTGGGCCGGATTTAAGTCAGGCGAAACATCGTAAAATATCATGTCAAACCGATTTTAAATAATTTTTCGAGTCGAATGCAGACCGGTCAACAACCCGATCTATGACCAACCCTTCTTCTCTGCAAAGTGTAGGTACTAACAGATTCTTTCTTTTCTTTCAAATGTGTAATTTTAAAATCAATTAATTACTATCGGGGAATGTTGAGACGAGAGATATTGCCGCGTATGTTCATTGATTAAATGAACTTAAATTTGTTATTAGACAAAAAAATGAACTTAAATTATTAAAATTATTTTTAATTAAAAATATGATTAAATTAAAATAATGTATAAATAATAAAAATATTTTTTTTGAATTATGACTTAATTGTTTGAATGTGTAAATTTAGAGAATTAAATGTATTATTGTACAAATTTTCTTAACTGTCATTCACCTTTCTATCCACCATTAACGATTCAGTGCCCGATTTGTAATAAAATTAAAAATTTAATGACCAAATTGAACAATTTAACAAACTTTACCCTTAAAAAATAGTGTAACCGGTTACAACCTTTTGCCGTTTGTACATTTTTCCCTTTTTTATGTAGTCAATGGTTGAGATCAAATGGTTTAAATTCTTCCTTCATCTAGCGGTCCAAATTTAAACTAGTGTAGGTTTAGGTTTACCAAATCAAAACCCAAAACAGGAACTGCCTGCCTCTGTCACCACCATAAGCCGAAGCTGCCGTCGCATATTTGGTTGCCGGGAAATCCCCGATGAAGAAGTGGAAGTTGCGGAAAACGACTGCTTTTCTTTCTCATTTTCATCAAATAGGTAACCATTATTCACTTCTTCATATAAAGAACCCTCCTTTCTGTTCTGGGTTTTGCTCTTTTAGTAGCGCAGGTAGCAGCAGAAAAATATGTAAGAAACCCACCAAGGGAAATGGAAAAAAATACGAGTTTCGTAATATTGTTGATGCCCTTACTTTGTTTAATCAGATGGCTCATGCTTCTCCCAGGCCTTGTGTTGTGGAATTCAATAAACTGCTAGGGGCTGTTGTGGGAATGAAACATTATGCCGTTGTTGTTTCTCTTTGTAAACAAATGGAGTTTTTAGGAATACCCCATGATGCTTATACACTCAACATTTTGATGAATTGTTTTTGTGCTTCGCATAGAGTGGATTTCGGGTTTTCGGTTTTAGGGAAAATGATGAAGCTTGGTTATAGACCGCATTTAGTTACTTTCTCTACTTTGATCAAAGGGTTTTGCATCAAAGGTAAAGTTGCTCAAGCTGCTAGATTGTTCAATGAGATGGTTCTAACAGGGTTTCGGCCCGATTTGTATATATATACGATAATGGTTAATGGACATTGTAAAATAGGCGATAGCAGTGGTGCTCTTAGAATGTTGAGAGAGATGGAAGGAAGAGGTTTTAGGCCTGATATAGTAGCTTATACTGCTGTTATTGATGGCCTTTGTAAGAGTAAGTTGTTAACCGAGGCTTTGGACCTTGTTTCTGAAATGAAGGGTAAAGGCATTCAACTGGATGTTGTCACTTACAGTTCATTGATTCGAGCAATGTGTAGTTCGGGCCAGTGGAGTGAGGTGAACAGATTACTCAATGAAATGGAGAGTAAGAATTTGAAGCCAAATGCTGTGACTTTTAATATTTTGGTTGATGGACTTTGTAAAGAAGGGAAGATTTCTGGGGCTTTAGGTGTAGTTGAAATGATGGCTCGTAGAGGTATTCAACCTAATGTTATCACATATAGTGAATTGATAAATGGATATTGTTTGTGGAATGAGGTGGATGAGGCAAGAAAGGTTTTTGATTCGATGGTTAACCATGGATGTGAACCTAATGTATTTAGTTACAATATCATGATCAATGGATACTGCAAAACTAAAAGGATAGACGAAGCACTAAAACTCTTTCATGAAATGACTCAAAAAGGACCTGCTCCTGACACTGCTACATACACCACTCTTATGGGTGGCATGTTCCTAGTTGGGAGGCTTTCAGATGCACAAGAACTCTTTAAGGATATGCATTCCTGTGGTCGAGTTCCAAATTTAACTACTTACGCAGTTTTGTTAGATGGCTTATGCAAACATGGTAAAGTTGATGTGGCATTGGAACTATTTCAGGCGATGCAAAAGAGTGAGCTGGAACCTTATATTGTCCACTACAATATCATACTTGATGGCATGATTGAAGCTGGCCATTTTAAAGCTGCAAGGAAACTGTTTTCTCACATCTTTGTCTTTGGTTTAAAGCCTAGTCTCCCAACCTATAACATAATGATCAAGGGACTTTGCAATGAAGGAGTACCTGAAAAGGCATATGACCTTTTTAGGAAGATGGAAGAAGATGATTGTTTGCCAAATAACATCTCTTACAATACTATAATACGGGGTTTCCTTCAAAGAAATGTCCTTTCTAGAGCTATGAAAATTCTTCATGAAATGGTAAATAAGGGATTTTCTGCTGATGCATGTACAGCAGTCGTGTTAGTGGATCTCTTCTCAATAAATGAAGAAAATCAACCAGCTTATGAAAAAAGTCTGCCATTGTGAAGACCATCAAGCAATAAAGTGGAAGTTCTACAGGAAATGCCAACATTCTTGCAAGGTGTGCAAAGTCTCTTCTTTGTCTCTAGTTCATTCATTCATGTCTTTTGAATTAGGAATGAAGGGAATATTTACAACTTGGTTTACCTTTCTGCAGTAATATTAATATTGTCGAGCTGATTTTTATTTTAAAAATCAGTTTGTTATGGTAAAAAGTTAATTCTTTTTAGATCAGTCCCTTTGTCCTATTGTTTATACTTTATACCCATAATTTTCGTAGTTGCAAGAAAAGATGGTACCATAAAACGTATGATATGATAGGATGTGGCTGAAAGTCATTCATTTGTTAATTTGGGGATTAAAGTTCAATCTCTATTGTGTTTCTATATATGATGCTTTGACGTTGTCCCCAAATATTTGCTATCAGTGTTACTTTGGCTGCGCTACATGCCTACACACTAAAGGGAAAAGATGGTGATTATTTTTTTCCTTTTTAGCTGGATTATTTTTCTATTTTCATTTAATTTTTTAAAAATTATTTCTCTGTATTAAAACTCTGATCCCTGTAGTAGACTTTTGCATTTCTCTGTATTCTGTTTTCAGTAACTTTGTTGAGACGTGGTATAAATAAAATGCTTTATTACTTGCAGTTCCTGGATTTATTCACGCTAATGAGTTTATTGCTGGTGATTCTTTCAACTTGGTTTATGGACAACGTGCAAGGCAAGAAACATTTTTTTCCTGTAAAATGATTTATGCTGCTGATCTATTTAGCTGGTATTCTCTTGATTCAATTTTGCTTAATCGTATATCAATCCTCTTTTAATAGGTAGAAGAAACAGGTTTATCTGTTTAGACCTCATAACAGAGTTGGCACTTTTGTGATGATATCGGGGCCTCATTTGAAATTACTATTAGAGATCATTGAAGGAAGTGGTCTTCTTAAACTGAGTGCATTTCAACAGGTGACTTGTCAATTCTATTTGAAGTTCTAAACAACTCAGGGTGCATGCAAAAATGGTTTTTGATTCGCAACTTGTCTAGTAGGGTCTTGAACTTGTACCGGAGTCATATTCGAAGCTGCTTTCAAAGGATTATTTCAGGTAAATATATCTTTCTACCAGGAAACTGCTTAACAGTGTTCCCATGTATATATTTTGTGGCATCTATATTTCAGGTAAATATAACTTTGATCTCTTTGAGCTTTTTGTCGAATGAGAATGGCTTGATTAGAGAGGTTTCGAAACTTAGGTTAGAGAGGAGCGAATTATAGACTTCAACTTCCTTATGTCTCTTGAGTATAACTTTGATCTCTTTGAGCTTTTTGTCGAATGGGAATGGCTTGATTATTTGAATATCCCACCATATACCCACCGTAGGTTAGTCCGTGCGTTTCATGCAAATGCCGAATTTATTCGGTCCCCTAGTGAGCCTAATTCTATCGTTGGTATTCGATCTTACCTCATGGGTACCGAATTTGTCTTAACACCTCAAACCATTGCCGATCATTTAGGTGTTCCACTTGGTGGAAAATCCGATGAGTATGAGGCTCATAATATTCACGCTTTTCCGGATGATCGCCCCACTCATCTTCCTCTTGAGGAGCATCTTTTCTTCCTCCTCACTACTTGGTTTTTTCGTCCTTCCGGTGGAAAGGCCGCTAGTATGAGAGTGATTGACTATTGGTGGCTTCGCCAATATCGTTGTAGGTCTCGTCCCGATGTCGCTACCATCATCTTTCTCAACCTTATCAAAGTCATCTTCAACCCCACTTCGTTTTCCCTCTCCTTTGGAAATGTGCTTAGCCACATTTTTAGGAAGCTTAACATTGATACTTCCCTTGATCCTCAAGTTAAGAACAAAAGCTACATTGATATCAAATCTTGTCACAAGGCTCAATGGTATCATGGGGTTCATGGTTGGATTCACCGAGGAGGAGAGGAGGTCGACATGGAGGATCCCGAGGCTCCGGTACATGAGGATGCGTCGACTCCTTTGACTATGGAAACCATGCTTGCGACTATAGTCACTCGTTTTGATAACATTGATGCCCATCTTCGTAGCCTAGATGGTCGTGTGGCCTCATTGGAGCGTGACATGCATGATGTTCATAGTCATCTTTTTTCGCCTACATCGCCTCATGACGCACCGGATATTTAGTCTTGTATGCATTCTAGTATAAGTTTATGGTTTTATTATAGCAATTTTGGACTTATTTTGATTTAGGCTTCGGTCTTTGTTTTAGACTTTTATTATGTTCTTTGTTGGTATCTTTTGCCTATGGATTTTATTGTTGGATTTTATATTTTGGATCCTTTTATAGGATGGATGTTATGCTTAATATGAATATTGTAGTTATTTAGCTATTGCTTTTTGGATTATACCTTATTGCTCTATTAACGTTTGTTCTTGTTGGATTTTATATTTTGGATCCTTTTATAGGATGGATGTTATGCTTAATATGAATATTGTGGTTATTTAGCTATTGCTTTTTGGATTATACCTTATTGCTCTATTAACGTTTGCTCTATATATCCAATAAAGATCATAACAAAAGTCTAAAACTAAGACCGAAGCCTAAATCAAAATAAGTCCAAAAGTGCTATAATAAAACCATAAAGTTATACTAGAATGCATACAAGACTAAGTATCTGGTGCGTCATGAGGCAATGTAGGTGGAAAAAGGTGACCATGAACATCATGCATGTCACGCTCCAATGAGGCCACACAACCATCTAGACTACGACGATGGGCATCAATGTTATCAAAACGAGTGACTATGGTCGCAAGCATGGTTTCCATAGTCAAAGGAGTCGGCGCATCCTCATCTACCGGAGCCTCGAGATCCTACATGTCGACCTCCTCTACTCCTCGGTGAATGCAACCATGAACCCCATGATACCATTAAGCCTTGTGACAAGATTTGATATCATTGTAGCTTTTGTTCTTAACTTGAGAATCAAGGGAAGTATCAATGTTAAGCTTCCTAAAGATGTGGCTAAGCACATTTCCAAAAGAGAGGGAAAACGAAGTGGGGTTGGAGATGACTTTGATAAGGTTGAGAAAGATGATGGTAGCGACATCGGGGCGAGACCTATCACGATATTGGCGAAGCCACCAATAGTCAATCACTTTCATACTAGCGGCCTTTCCGCCGGAAGGACGAAAAAACCAAGTAGTGAGGAGGAGGAAAAGATGCTCCTCAAGAGGAAGATGAGTGGGGCGATCTTTCGGAAAAGCGCGAATATTATGAGCCTCATACTCATCGGATTTTCCACCAAGTGGAACACCTAAATGATCGGCAATTGTTTGAGGTGTTAAGACAAATTCGGTACCCATGAGGTAGGATCGAATACCAACGATAGAATTAGGCTCACTAGGGGACCGAATAAATTCGGCATTTGCATGAAACGCACGGACTAACCTACGATGGGTATATGGTGGGATATTCAAATAATCAAGCCATTCTCATTCGACAAAAAGCTCAAAGAGATCAAAGTTATACTCAAGACACATAAGGAAGTTGAAGTCTATAGTTCGCTCCTCTCTAACCTTTTTAGGTTCATAAATGGTAAGGTATCTATTTCGGTTTTCGCCATCTCTAAAACAAACATCCTCAAATTGAGGATTAGGATTAGGATTAGAACCGGAATGTTGACCTCTTTCAACACGAGAACGTTTGGCTCTAGGAGGCATGATTAAAAGTTAAAGAAAAGAGTTTTGGCTTTAAAAAAATTGGATGAGGAATTTTATCAAACACTTTGTGGGCAAGACTCTAAACAAATTTTGACAAGAGTTCTAGATGGATTGGGTGATACTTCCTGTAAAAACATGATATGTAGCAATTAAAGCAACACACAATATTGAAATTAGCAATAAAAAATTGATTTTCAAAAAAAAATTCGGAGTACCCAAAGGATTTGAATTTTCGGAATAGATAAGAAATTGAAACCAAAAAAAAATTTAAAGTGAGATTACCTCAAAAGATTGAGGAAGATGATGAAAACACAAAAGCTTGATTAAACTTGCAAGGGAGAGTAAAAAATTTGAGGATTTTTGAGAGGGTAAAGAGTTATGGCCGTTTGGTGTGTAATATAATAGGTTAGGGTTTGAAATTTTGGGAATTTTTGCTTAAAAACACGTCTGATTTCGCCCAGGTTTAATGAAGGTTTCGAAACCATGTGCAAGGTTTCAAAACTATTGAGCACAAGGTTTCGAAACTTTATGAAAGGTTTCGAAACCTCTTATTCTAGTAAGCACCTAAAATCTGGAAAACCCAGAAGGTTTCGAAACCTTCAATAAGGTTTCAAAACTTAGGTCCAGAATTGACAAATTTTGTCAAATTTTTGCCTCAAATAAGTCCGGAAAAGCATTCTAATAAATTTATGATTATTATTGGCATTAAAGACCTTTTTGAACTAAGATAAAGGCTTGATGCATAAAATAGCCCCTAAAGTTTACCACTTTTCCCAATTTGGTACTTAACGTTTCATTTGGGACGTTAAGCCCCCTAACGTTTTTACCGTTACCCATTTTGCCCCAAACCGTTACTTTTGCCGTTACAGAAAAGTTTTCAACCGTTAAAAAAAATTTCAACCAATGAGATTGCGCCACATCAGCTCCTCTTTGATAGAGTAACCTGACTGATTTTATTAAAAGGGTAAATGTCATGTCAAGTCTCCCATGTTTATTTTTTTATTCAATTTAGTCATTGAAAAGTCTATTTTTACCTAAAATTGACCCCTATTTATTTCTAATTTTTTAATCTAGTCCAATATTTGTTATTAATAATAATATTGTTTTATTTAAATGTTATTATTTAATAAAAAATAAATTAAATATTTAATATTATATTAGTAACTTTTGTTAAATTAATCCTTACTAATTTAATATTATATTATTTTTTAATTCCAAAATAAATTAGATTTCTAATTTAGACCCATCAAAATAAATTAAATGTTAATCTTAAATAGTTTCCAATTACGTCCCAAAATAATAGAAAATTGAACCTTATTTGTTTTTAGTATTACTTATTCGAATTATATTCTTTTAGTCCAATATTTATTATTATTTAATATATTATTTTATTTAAATGTTAATATTTAATAAAATATTTAATAAAATAAAATAAATATTTTATTATTAAATTTGTAATTTTTTAGATAAATTAAATTACTTGAAATTGACCCTAAATAATTACTTATTCAAATTGTATTATTTTTTGAGCAAAATTTGAACTATAATTTTCTATTAGTTTGTTCGCTTTCAATTTCAACGAATCTCCTTGCAAATCCCCAACAAAAGAATCAATTTATGTGAATTGCATGCGTCGTAGTTCATGGTATATATATGGTGTCTCCTGCAATTTATTTGATGTTGTAGTTGTTTTTTAGTAATTTTAAAAGAAAATAATACTAATCTTAAAAAATTAATTTAATTTATCTTTATTAAAAATATTTTAATTTTAAATTAGTAAAATATAATTTATATAAAAAATCATTTAATGTTAAATTAGATAAATTAATATCAAATTATTAATTTAGGACGTAATGGGACTAAATTATAAAATTAATTTATTTTGGGACGTAATTGAAAACTATTTAAGATTAACATTAAATTTATTTTGATGGGTCTAAATTATAAATCTAATTTATTTTGGAATTGCAAAAAATAATATAATATTAAATTAGTAAGGATTAATTTATCAAAAATTACTAATTTATTATTAAAATATTTAATTTATTTTTTTATTAAATAGTGACATTTAAATAAAACAATATTATTATTAATAATAAATATTGGGCTAAATTAAAATAATAGAAACAAATAGGGGTCAATTTTAGGTAAAAATAGATTTTTCAGTGACTAAATTGAATAAAAAAATAAACATAGGAGACTTGACATGGCATTTACCCTTTTAATAAAATCAGGCGAGTTACTCTATCAAAGAGGAGCTGATGTGGCGCAATCTCATTGGTTGAAATTTTTTTAACAGTTGAAAACTTTTTTGTAACGACAAAAGTAACGGTTTGGGGCAAAATGGGTAACGGTGAAAACGTTAGGGGGCTTAACGTCCCAAATGAAAAGTTAAGTACTAAATTGGAAAAAGTGGTAAACTTTAGGGGCTATTTTGTGCATTAAGCCTAAGATAAAAAAAACCACAAGCTAATAATACACATTTTAAAACTAAAGAATTTATGCTAAGTGTTGGATCCTAAAAGGTTCAAATTGAGCAAAAAGTGACTAACTTAACGAAGGTCACTTAACCAACAAATGATTAAAAAAATGTAAGCACATAAAGTTACTAATTTTAAGGCCAAAAGACATACAAAAACACATAGGGCCAAAAATTAAGCAAACATGCATCACATGACACCCTCTTACTAAAAGCATTCAAACAACATATGGGGAACCTCAAACATGCTTTAAAACAAATAACCATATATAAAGCAACATGAAAGAGTAAATATTGCAGGTAAAGGAAAATGTTACCACTTGAGCCAAGATAGATTTATTAGGCTTTATCCTCTTCAAGTGTCCTTCCATTTAGTGTGTCTAGAGCTTTCAAGTTTCTTCAATTTGTTTATCAAGGCTCCAACACACCTACAAAAAGGGAACTATGCATGTTTTGGTACCCAAACTTTTTTGGGCCCATAAGAGTTAGTTCCTACAATTTTAGTCCCTTTTGGTATCCACTTAGACAATAGATCATATTATTTGTTAGCAATGAGTCCTTTTGGAACCCAAATACTTTCAATTATCTTTCTATTAAATGATCTTTGATGACCTCCTTGTCTATACCCATAAAAGTTCTTCCTAACATAGTTGGGTCTTGAATTTTCACCTTTTTCAAAATTTTTAGTTCCAACTTTATTGAAATAAACTTTAAGATCATCAAGTTCCTTTTGATGATCTTCATGGACCTTTGAAAGTAAGTTGTGAAAGTCTTGATTTTTCTTTTTAAATTCTTTTATTTTAACTTGCATTTTCTCAATTTTACTTTCAAAATCTTTATTAGACTTGGAAAGAGAGTCATTTTTATTTTTTAATTTTAAAATAA
This sequence comes from Hibiscus trionum, assembly GCA_030270665.1. Lineage (NCBI taxonomy): Eukaryota > Viridiplantae > Streptophyta > Magnoliopsida > Malvales > Malvaceae > Hibiscus > Hibiscus trionum. Next base: position 9,564,117 of record BSYR01000016.1, read on the forward strand.
TTTTTCTATTTTTTAAAATTGACTACTCAAACTCCAAGACTAATTCATCATAAGCCTCTTGCAATTCATCAAAAGTATAATCAATTGAAAAAGATGAATTAGAGGTTACCATAGAATCATCATCGATAGCCATGAGACACAAGTTGGCTACTTTATTCTCGTCTTCATCGGATGATTCATCATCGCTCCAAGTAGCTACATAAGCCTTGTGCTTCTTTTTATTCAATTGAGGACAATCAAACTTGATATGTCCCGATTTTTTACACTCATAGCAAATAATTTGATCTTTCTCTTTGTTGTCATTCTTGAAGCTCTCTTCTCTTTGAAATCTTCTCCCTTTGTTGGACCTCATGAGTCTTTTGAATCTCTTGGCAAACATAGTCATCTCTTTATCTTCATCATCTCCACTAGAATCAATATCTTCTTTAGAAGCTTTGAGAGCAATGTCAAATTTCTTCTTTTTCACTTCCTTCTTCTTTTCGTCCTTATCCTTTGACATCATCTCATGTGTAAGCAAGGAACCAATGAGCTCATCTAACTTGAGAGTCTTGAGGTCTTTTGCTTCTATAATCGCCGTTTTCTTTGAATCCCATGAATCGGGAAGAGAGTAGATCATCTTCCTCACAAGTTTATCTTCCGGGATCACTTCTTCATAGCCCTTCAAACCATTAACAATCACGGAGAATCGATCGGACATGATTTTGATGTCTTTCTCGGGGTCCATCTTGAAGTTTTCATAATTAAGATTGGGAAGCCCGATTTTGGTCTCCTTCACTTGATTTGTTCCTTCATGTGTAACTTCAAGTTTGTCCCAAATCTCTTTAGCATTGGAACAAGATGACACCCTTCCATACTCATCCGGGCCAAGGGCACAAAATATGGGATGCATTGCCTTAGCATTTGTGGAGAATCTCTTGTTTTCTTCATTGCTCCATGTCTCCATATTACTAGTCGGTGCGGTGTAACCACTCATGATGATCTTCCAAGCTTCAAGATCAAAAGCTTGAATGAATAGCTTCATGCGGTTCTTCCAATAAGCATAATTAACCCCATTGAAGAAAGGAGGCTTGTTGGTGGGTTGAGAATCGCCCCAAGCTTCAATTGTGGAGGTGGAAGCCATGGATGACCTTGTAGATGATTGCACACTTCTTGGATCTTCTCAAGAGGTTGTAAGACCTTCCAATGAGCCAAGCTCTGATACCAATTGTTGAGGGTGGCAATCGATCGAACAAAACCAAGAGGGGGTGAATTGGATTTTTGAAGGAATGGTAGACACTAATTGCAAAGGTAAAATTGCAAGGAGATTTAGAGTGGTTCAACTCCCTTAATTGGAGTCTACATCCACTACCTTAGTGACCACACTCAGGATTTTCCACAAATTCATTAATTTCTCTTTCCTTTAAGGATAAGGAGTAACCTTACACAATTCAATAGACTTATACCCCAAAGTCTATTGAATCCTATTCCAAAAATGAATACAAATAAGCAAACTAGGAAATCCTCACTAGGAATGTGTTTGCAAAGTTTAAGCTCTCTCACACACCCGAAGAAACACTAGCACAAGAATTACAATGAAGAACACTCTAGTGTTTTACAAGAAAGATTGAAAATAAGCACAAAATGAACTCTTGGAAGCTTGAATGTTTGTATGTGCTTTCTTGTTGCTTCAATATTGATCTTAGACTGCTTTTATAGTGTGGAATGAGTTTCTAGCCGTTTATGGCCGTTGGGGATGTTTTGGAGCCGTTGGGAAGTCATAAAATCAAGCATTAAATGCTCACCTGCACAATGGTTTCGAAACCTTTACCAGAGGTTTCGAAACCTTAAGGAGGAATTTGAAAAAAATAGCCGTTACAAGGCCAAGGTTTCGAAACCTTCATAGAGGTTTCAAAAACAATAGCTTACTGTCGAGAGAGGTTTCGAAACCTTAATGAAGGTTTCGAAACTTTCCTTTAAATATTTAATTTTTGGCCATTTATTGACTTTTAAAAATATAGTTTGATATGGATACAAAGTCAAACTTTTTCAAAACATTTTAGCAAGATTAAATCGAGTTTTTGACAAATTTATTTCTTGAAATTTACTTTACAAATTTTTACAAATTAGTTCTTGAAAATTAATTTTAAGTTATATCAAAATCAAAATAAGTTTAACAATTTCACCCCCCTCTTGGTTTTGTTCGATCGATTGCCACCCTCAACAGTAACATTCATGATTTTTCTCCAAATCCATGGATTTGTTGAATGCCTATCTACTAGTGACCAGAATTTGATCGTGTAAGTCAAACTGAGCGAAAAAATTTGAGTTAGTCGAGTTGATGAGTTCAAACTTTATTTGAAATTTGTACGAGTCGAGTTTATGATTTTATCATTGAAACTTATGGAATAAGCTTGTTATTTTCTCAGCATTTAAACATTCATGAGTACTAAATTCACCAAGGTAATACCTAAATTTTGGAATAATCTGGGAAATGTTCTTATCCTCCAATGTGTAATTAGCAAGGCTTGACTGTCAGGATTAAGTAACCAACACATTTTTCTCAAGACTTGCATTGCAAGTAATCACATATATGAGAACGGATCAATGAACTTGGGAAGGAGATATATTGGAACGGCTAGATACCATTATAACAGGATATGGGTAAACTACACCAGTAGTCACCCAACTATTACTGCTTTCCTATTTTGGTCATCAAACTATTGTTCTTGACAAAATTGTCACTAACATTATCTATATTTTCTATTTTGGTCACTAGCAGTTAAGTGTTAAAGTTTTAACGGAGATGGTGACGTGACTTAATATAATAACAATTTTAGTCCCTAAAACTTATGCATTTTATCAATTAAGTTTTAATTTTAAATAATTCAACACATTTTTAGGTCAAACATCAAATTTCCCATTCTCTTTCTTCTTCCTCAACAATGTCTTTCATTTCACAAAAAAACAACTTAAACTTTTAAAATCAACTAACCAACAAATTCTGATAAAACCTATCATGAACTCTTAATTTCCATGAAAAGGAAAATGCCTTTTCAGCCCACTTGTAACAACCAAAATTACGTAATGGAATTTCATAAAAACAACAAAGACAGATTACAAGAGTTACACAACATTTTTAATACCTATTTTAAGAAGAAAAATGAGCCAATGTTGCTGCTAGAGATTAGAGCTCGTAATTCTCGGTTAACGAGACATGTAATGTAAGCATTTCATTTATCTCAAAACATCAAAATTCCAAACTTTGGCAAAAAGAATGTATTGATTTGTTATTGTATTTGTACACAAGTATCATTGCAGGAAACAACGAATTATAATTTTGCCAAAGAAGATTTTGGAGAAGACACAGTTTGTTTACGGCTAGTACTAGTAAAGAGCAAACGATTTTTTTTATCAAAATATGTTGGGTCGTTAATTTTAAAAGTTTGAGTTTTTTGTGTGAAATGAAGCAAGTAAAATGAAAGACATTGTTGAGGAAGAAGAAACAGAATGGGAAATTTGGGATTTGACCCAAAAAGTTTATCGAATTATTTTAAATTAGAACTTAATTAATAAAATGTATAAATTTCAGAGACTGAAATTATTATCATACCATGGCATCTACGTTGAAACTTAACCGTCAGTGGCCAAAATAGAAAATATATGTAACATTAGTGACAATTTTACCAAAAATAGTAATTTGGTGACCAAAATAGGAAACCAATAATAGTTAGGTGACTACTGGTAGGGCTGTAAATGAGACAAGACAGATCACGAGCTACACGAGTTCAACTAGGTCAAAGCTCGATCGAAGCTCGACTTGAATTCTTAACGAGCAAAGGTGGGCTCGATACCTTACTCCAAAAGCTCACAAGCTACTCGAAATATAATATAGTAAATTTTTTAATTTTTTAAAATTGGATTGAACTATGTTTTTGGATAATAATAATAATATTAATTGTTGAATAAATCCACTCAATTATCATTAGATCTATAAAGCTATAAATGAAACGAGACAAACCGCAAGCTACTCGAATACGACTCGGCCAAGGTTCGATCAATACTCGACTTGATTATACTCGACTCGAACAGACGAGCCAAGTCAAGCATAGCACTACTCGGACTCGACTCGTTTATACCCCTAACTACTAGGGTAGTTTACCCAAAAAAATATATTCAAGAAGCTTTAAACCTTTCAATAATAATGATCAAAACTAAACCAAAACAGTTGCAAGAAAAGTGATCATCAAAAGTTGATTAAGAGGAAAGAGGGAAAGAGTGTAACGATCATGTGTTTTAAATGGACACTTTGAAACCTTAGGACTCGATGAAGATGTACCCAGACCTCTCTACGTTCCAGGTTTTGATAAAAAAAAAAATCTGCAAAGGGTTTTATTAGTTCATACTCCCTTTAAATAAAAACACAAGGAAAGAGATGCAAGCAAAATCTAAGATTGAACATAGGTTGTACGTATCAGTGTCCGAGGCAAACCAAAGATTGAACATATGTAACTTCCTATTGTCCAAGTCAAACTACACACTAAACACAAGTGACACTTATCAGTGTCCAAAAGAAGTTTGGTGTTGCACATCTCAAGGGCGAAGACTAGATAATTTTAAACCCTCCTCCATTTCTCTTTTAAGCCACCAAACTCTAATCCTAGGAGGAATTGATAAGAACACAGTTCGCTTATCTTTATTTGTTATTACCTGCAGTGCAAAAAAGTAGAGTTCACTAGCTTCTGGAACTTCCTCGGACAACTCACCAAGTACTTTGATTGCCTGTTGAATGCCAAATGGGTCCATAACAGGAGTCAGTCTAGATGTGGCATAACTCATATTATCAGCTGCACTGCATAGTTTGTCAATTTGCATAGACAACCTTCCAACCCCTCTAACTTGCTTTGAGGATTTTCTTCTTGCATTCTTAAAGTTAGGTCTTGTCTCGGTGGATTTTCGTTTTTGTTGCACATGTTCTATAGGCTCAGATTCAATTTCAATAATTTCATTATTTCCATCACATCCTATTCGATTTAACATGTGAACATCATCCATTGCGTTTTCTTCCTCAATTTCGTCGAGTGTCTCATTACCACCATGATCAACAAAATCACCCGGCAATATACCCAAGGAAGGTGCACATGCTTTATCACTGGTGGCTACTATCCCTCGGAACATTTGGTCCAACTTTCCTTCTAATTCAGGATCAATGCCTGCAGTTTTGAATCTTTGAGCCTCAGGAACCACCTACATAAAAATTCAGTTTTATTAAGCAATTATTAATAATATTATAAATAAGGAAAACACACTGTAAGAGTTATTGGTGTACCTGGAGCCTACTCTCCCACCACTCTTCTGAGGCATCAAGAGTTCCTTTTACGTGATTCCACCCTAGACCAATATCATTTTCTTTAAGTTTTTTCCATAACTTCCATTCTTTTTTCAATAAATCCCATCTGTTCTTCAATTGTTTTTGTGTATATGCTTTCCCGGTCTCATTCTCAAAGTTGTTCATTATTTTTACCCATCCTTTTTTGCTGAAGTGAGTACCGGGTCTATTACCATTTAATATCTCCTTTATACAAAGATCACAAAATATTATTGTGCTCCTTTTATCCCATGTTGCTTTTACTTTTTCACCACTTGCATCAACATGCAAAGTACCTTTCATCTATCACACACACACAAAATTCACATATTAAATAACTTGAAATATACAACACTTTATAAAACTACGATTCATAACATACACAATTTTTAATTAACTAATACAATTGAAGCTGCTTATACATTGAACTAACAAAGAAAAGTATTTTCCTATGTATGTCCCAACTAAATACTAAAAATAAGATCTGAATTTGACCCAAATGTTCAATGCATGATGTGATTTCAACTTAGTTCAGTTAAGGCTTTTACGATTTACTCTTAGAGTTCTAATTTCAGATGCAATGACCTCTAAAATAGAAGCTCTTGTGATGATTAAAATGAGTAGAATCATAAAATTCGAGGAAAATAAATCTTATTGGGTTAGATCTGTTTCAATTGTCAAATGGTCATTGCTATATCCATCCAAAGACCTATCCAAACAAAATATCTGCTCCAGGGCTTTATAAAACTGAAAATAAAGGTAAAAAACTTTTTTGTTCTCATTTTAAGATTCCATAATTAGGGTTCCTTGTTTAGGTTAGATGAGCTACAAAGTGGAAATGCAAAACAAATAATGAGAATGATGGTAGTGCATTTCAACAATATTATGGAGATAAACTGTGACATAAGGAAAGCTATGGACGCTAGGATTGTTATTGATTGAGTCTTTTGATTAAACTGTGGAACCAATTCGAGGGGAAATAGTGAAGCTTCATAAAGAGGCGTGTGGCTTTTATAAAAGAGATCAAGGTTGATAGTTTAAGAAGAGCAAGGGGGAAGAAATGATAATGGTGAAGGGAAGTATATAATTTAGAAAAAAAGAGTAGTCACTAGTAGGCCACATAATGTTGACTTATTGAAGAGTGAGCCAACAAGATGATGAATAGTTGTAAATGCAGCATAGATTTTTGGAAACATCAGAGCTTGATATGAAAATACAAATGGATTAAAAACATCAGAGCTAGTCTCTAAGCTTCCTTATTGCCATTTATCAAAATGAAAGCTTCCTACTACATAACCATCCAAATAAACAAGCATAATTACACATTTCATGTCAATAGATAAAAAATAAAAGTGTGTATTCAAGCGAAGAACCGCTAAGCTATAAACAAAGAGAGACTAATAAAGATTTAGAAGTCCCAATTACTAATTTCTTTTTATCTATCAACTCTTATTCCTTTCGTATCAGTATAACAGCAGTTACACATTCAAGCACCAACAGGCTAGGAGGTAAACAAAGAGAGATAGAGAGGTGAGAATGGAACTTTTTTACTAGTTATGATTTTGAGAAGCTGACAAACAATTTAGCAGTTCAATCTCTTAACCCTTTCATCTCATTATATCACCAGACACAATTCTCACCATTAATCTATCTGGACCGAGATTACAAATCACAATCTGCATGGTCTTTCCTTTAACTTAACACTAAAGAAAAAAAATCAATAAAAATTTACTAGAGCTAAATAGTTGAGTCATCTACTCTAAAGAAGGTTCACAAACATATAAATGGCCTTCTCTTCCAATAATGTGCGAATATCAAGTCTCATGCCTAACCACACTATTCATTATAATAAAAGGGCAACAAAACTATGGTCCAAACACACACAAAATCAACAATTTACTTCAGCAAAATGTAAGTACGAAAAGTAAAAACATTGGAACAGAATTGCATCTCAAATAGCAATAAAAATGGATTAGAAGCACAGCCCCATCCGCATATCAAATTTGGTCGAGAGAAAAAGTCAGAAAATTAACTACCTGCTTAAGTTGGCCTCGTTTGTTGGACAAATTAACAATCTGTTCTTTGAGAGAGTTCAAATCTTTAGCCTCAAAGCAAAGTTGCAGAATTTCGGTAACCGCTTTCTTAGTTCCGGCGACATCGCCGTCAAATCGCATCTGTTTCTCAACATTAAGCAACTGGTCGATCGCCGTCTCAAGATTTCGGTTTTTAACATCCTGAAAGATCACCCCAAATAGAAAAAGGAAATTGGTGAGAATTTGAAGAAGTAGAAGAAAAATGGAGATTGCGGTTCTGAAAATGAAGGAGGAGACAATTATTAACGGATGATTTACCATAGCTTCAGATGACAAAACCTAGCGGCAACCGAAGGAAAATCGAAACTGTGTTTTATGCTTTTTAAGAGAAAAAAGAAAATAAAAGGTAAAGTTCACAAATGGTGTAATAAAAATGGTATCAAACTTTGAAAAGTAGTTGTACAATAAGTATTAAACTTTTGTTTTTTTATAAAATTGTCACTAAACTCTCAACTGTTATTAATAGATAACTTGATAGTTAAGAAATTAACCATTTACAGAGAGAAAAACCCCCCTTTTCCCAGGTAGTCAAATCAAATATTTTATGTTCGGCATTTGAAGTTTGTCTGCACGTTGTTCGCCATTTTCGACGACACTGTGTTGGGAGAAATACCCGTCTTAGTCCGACGATCACATGGGCGTGCTCAGGTGTGGCTACCGACGGCAAAAGGGGCGGCGATTTAAAAATTTGGGTTTGGGTAATTTTAGGGATTTGGGGGTTGATTTATAAAAGTTTCAAAATTTTAGGATTTTCTGAAAATCTATTTTTTTTGTTTTTAATTTTTAATTTTGAAAAATAAATAAATTAAATATGCCATGGGTCAAACATTGATCGGTTACAGATTTTTTTAACACCCATTAATGGTAGGCACCTAAAATTATAACTTTGAAACTTTGGGCACCTATTTTTACAAAAAATACTTTATGCACCTAAAGTTCAAAAAATGCAAACTTTAGGCACCTATTTTTGTATTAAGCCTTAAAAAAATTCAAGTAATGGTTTTTTTTTTTACTTTGCTTTTTAAATTAACCATACTAACATATTTGATATTTTAATAAGTAAAGTAAAAAAATACTACTCAAATCAAATATTCCAATTAATCGGTCAATCGATTATCCGATTTAATTGGTACAATATAAGATCGAGAATTGAATAATCTGAATTTAGCAATTAACCAAAATAATTTTTAAGGATTAATCGAACCCGATTTCCTTACCAAAATAAAATAATTTATTTTAAAAATTTATACCGAAACCAGGTTCGATTAATCCTTAAAATTTATTTTAAAAATTTGTATCGAAATCGGGTTCGATTAATCCTTAAAAATTATTTTGGTTAATTTCTAAATTTAGATTATTCGATATTACGTTGTACCAATTAAATCGGATAATCGATTGACCGGTTAATTGAAATATTTGATTCGAGTAATATTTTTTATTTTGCTTATTAAAATATCAAATACGGTAATATGATAAATTTAATAAGCAAAGTAGAAAAAATCATTACCCTGATTGTTTTAAAAGATTAATCGAATTTTTTTAATTGTGTAACCATGTCATTTGAGAGTGGCCAAAATATGAACAATTCGAAAGTTATTTTATTAAATTGTTAAATTCTAATGACCAAAATAGGAGTGAGAAGAAAGTTGAGTGATGATTGCTGTAGTTTACCCATTTTTTATTAAGAAAAAACACAAAACTAATGTGAATTTTAACGGTAGGGACCGTATCTAATGCGAACTAAAAGTTGGGTAATCTTATCAAATGTGAACTAAAAATTAGATGAACTTATCGAATATTTAAAAATACGATGACTAAAATAAATTTACTCTAAAAATTCGGTGACCATTTATATAGCTTACCCTATATATATATTCTCATTTCTTGGAGGTCTGGATGCTTTTAATAAGAATCGATTACCGAGTGATCATAAACAACAATAAGAATTATTGGAATACAAATTACATGTATAAGTTTAATATTAAAATGGGTGAGTAAACTGTACACTTACTAAATACAAGTGATCATTTTGATAATTTATTTTTTACTTAATTAATAAAGTAAAAATGAAGCTTATTTATAATTGTCTAAACTGGGTAATTTTATACAAATATTCTATTTTTAATAATTAATTAGAAAAATATCCCAAACTTGATTATTTTAAAAAGAAAATTTCTATAACGTTTGATGAACGCCGCTGAACATCACTAACGATGAATACCGTTGAACACCATCAAATTAATTAATAAAGATTTAAAATCTCAAGAACTCAACATATAATTATAAATTATTTAAAATAAAATTTCAATTAAATTATTTTCCATATATATATTATATTTTTAAATAATTAGATATTTTCAATTAAATTATTTAAAAACAATAAACCCTAAAACCCTAAATAGTAAACCTGAAACTCTAAACAATAAACCATAAACTCTAAACTCTAAAACCTAAACCCTAAAATAGTAAAGATATTTTCAATTAAATAATTTAAAAATGAAAAAAAACCCTAAACCTCAAATCAAAATCCCTAAACACTAAGCCCTAGAACATAAACCATGAACCCTAAGCCATAAAACTTAAATCTAATGTTCGAATTTAGGCCATGATTACTCGAACTCACTACTTCAAACGAGGTCGGCAACGATGGGAGGAAGTGCCATAATTTGAAGACCTTCACTTTTGCTTCTATAATGGCTACTATCAACAATTTTTCGTCCGAAAACAAGCTTGGAGAAGACGTAAAAGTCCCAACAATGAAGTTAAATATGTTCCGATTTACATTCGAGGCTCGGTTACAAACTTGAAGAAGACGGTTTATGACTTAGGGTTTAGGGTTTAGGATTTAGAGATTCAGATTCAGAGTTAATTGAAAATACTTTTATTACTTTAGGGTTTAGGGTTTATTGTTTAAGGTTTAGTGTTTTTATTTTAAAATAATTTAATTGAAAAACATCTTTATTATTTTAGGGTTTAGGGTTTATGATTTATTAATAGGGTTTTGGGTTTAGGATTTTTTATTTTTTAAATAATTTAATTGAAAAATATCCAATTATTTAAAAAAATTTAAAAAATAATATGTATGGAAAATAATTTAATTGAATTTTTATTTTAAATAATTTATAATTATATGTTGAGTCCTTGATATTTTTAATCTTTATTAATTAATTTAACTGTGTTCAACGGTGTTCGTCGTTAGTGGTATACATCAAATCATATTGGGTTTTATATTGTAACTTTTAAATTTAGCAAAGCTAAAAAAAATATTTTAAATTTAAAGAAGAAAACCATAAGAACATTATGGTGGTTCAAACCTGGGACCAAAGGGATAAATCCCCAAGCTTTTACCATTGAACCAAATTGCATATTCATCTGCATGAAAATCCATCTCTTCACACTACACTAACCTTTTAGGCTTAGTTTTCATTGAGTCTTGCAACTTCAATTTCTTGTATAAATAAGAGTCTCAAGGTTTTCAAAGGATTACAAGATTTTGTTCTTTTGAAATATCGAAGTTTTACAATAATCTTTCTCATATTTCAAAGGAAGCATATATAAAATTTTAATTAAATTATTAACAATAATTAAAAATAGACATAATTATAGAATAACTCGTGAATTAAGGTTTTTATGAAATAATTATGTACGTAAATTAGAGATTTCATTTAGTCATATTGTACCTTACTATTGTTGTTCAATGCGGTTGTGCTCATTTAGGTCGTGTGCGCCTAGTTTTTCACGAGTGCACTAAAAATTTTATCCGAAATCTCATAGAAATTGCCCTACTTCATAATTATATCAGTCATGTCATCAAGTGTATTATGCAGACCAATTCTGTAACATCTTAATTTTTATGAGGTAGAATTCTTACTTAATTTGATATTAAAATAATATTTTAATATAGAATAGTGAAATCCATTATTGATGAATTTGGTGATATTAGATCAAGAAAATATGAAATGTTAACTTAGTAAAGGAGTATTGAAAGTCCAGGCTAAGGATCGATTTGTAAATATTTCAAAGAATGAGGGACAACCATAATTCAAAGGAAAAAAGGGGTGTTCTTAGTGGATATTAAACCCATAACCTAAAAAAATATGAAAATAAAAATAACAATTTAATTAATCGGCCAAATATACTTGCTCGGTAAGAATATTATTACAAATACACCACTTATAAAGATTAACTAACTCATCGTTATCTTTCTTGCAGGTTTAGCACTACTTATATATAATAAGGGAAAAAGTTTTTTGTAGTGCTCAATAATTTAACTAATAACTTGTTATTATTATTAATATTTCAGGTTGGTACAAGTTCCATTTCCCTCTATGTTTTCTCTAAAAGTTTACTCTGCAATTTTGACCAATAAATACTTTTAACTTAACAAGGTCTTGTCGGCAATATATATATTTTTTAAAATAAGGTCTTGCTCGTAGAATAAAATTTGTCCGTTTATTTTTTGTGTGTCTTTTCATATGTCTCACAATTAATTTTTATACTACGTGTATTATTAATAAAATATAAACAATTAATAAAATAATAAAAAATTATTAATACATACGCGACATAAATTATTAATAAAATATATAAAAGAGCATAGAAAAAGATAGACAGACGAATTATATTCTTTTTTTTATTAGAGAAAAGGACTCGCTACAATCGCATGCCTCATTAAAAAACTTCCCTAAGCATAAGTGGAGGAAAAAGAGTGCATTCGAATGTAGCTACATAAAATAACCACAATGACCAACGCCACAATCGGCAGAACAAGAGCAACACCCCACAGACAACCCCAACCCCTCGGGACTATTCAGCCACCATACTGTGCATCCGATCTCGGTCCAACCATTGCCGCAAATCAGCTGGTTCAACAGCTAACATCACATCAGCAGAGATGACGTCCATCGATTTCGCCGCGAGCCTATCGACAACAGCGTTTGCCGATCGATCAATGTGCCTCAACACAACCTCCCATTCCCCCCCTCAAACTCGTCTTGATATCCGTTAGAAGCGCATTTTCCCTACTAGAGTCCACCATACCTTGCACCATATGAATTGCCTCAGCGCAATCCGACTCAATGATAACCTTGTCGAACCTAAAGTCGCGAGCATGCCCAATCCCGTCTTTAATCGCCCATAATTCAGCCGTGACAATATCACACCGCCCTAAGAAGCGAGTAAAACCAACCAACCATTCACCCTGATCACCCCGGATAACACCCCATACCGCTGCCATATTGTTGGTAATGGACCTCGCCGCATCAACATTAACCTTCACCCAACCCGAGGCCGGTGGCATCCAACGAGTCTCAACAACCTCCGTCCTAGACGGATTCAACGTACCCCCAATCCGATCTTCACGGCACTCCAAAATAAGCTGTGCAAATCTACGCGCCTCAGCAACAAAATCAACCTTCTCAATCTAATCCATATAAAATAATCTACTATTTTTCTCAATCCTAGACGAATTATATTCTTTGCTCGTAATAGTTTTATATTTAATATAGTTTATTTGACCATATGTTAATAGGACAATTCATCACACAAATCTGACAAATGATATGGATAGAGTTCATTACTTTTTTCTTTATTTATATTTTTGTTTACCAATTTTTGTGCGTTAATGATCAACCAACACACTCTTTCCCCCTTTTCTCTAAAACAAAAGTGTTATTTTTATGGTTCAACAAAAAAAAATTAAATTTTAAACCATAAATTTTAAAAAATACATCTTAAACTTTATCTCGTAAATTTTAATTATAAATTCTAATTTTAAACTAAATTTAGGTATAAATAAAAGGATGAGTCTACCACGTGCGACGAACATTGATGAACATCACTAACGATGAACATCGATGAACACTATTAATTTTTTTTTAAAATTTTAAAAATCTAAAGGACTAAAATTATAATTAAAATTATCTCTTAAAAAATAAAAATCAAATTAAATAATTACTTTATAATATTTTTTTAATAGGTTAGAATCAAATATACTCAATTTTTCTAAACCCTAACAAAATCAATCTCTTAAAAAAATAGAAATCAGTTTAAATTTTTTAATAGATTAGAATCAATAATATGAGATTTGGGTATATTTGATTCTAATCTATTAAAAAATTATAAACTGATTTTTATTTTTTTTAAGAGATTGATTTTGTTAGGGTTTAGGAGAATTATGTATATTTGATTCTAACCTATTAAAAAAATATTATAAAGTAACTATTAATTTTGATTTTTATTTTTTAAGAGATAATTTTAATTATAATTTTAGTACTTTTGATTTTTAAAATTTAAAAAAAAAATTAATGGTGTTCATCGTTAGTGGCGTTCATCAATGTTCGTCGCCCGTTGTAGAATTATCCTAAATAAAAACACAAAAAAAAATAGATGATTTCTGTTCTTTTCCCTAAGCCTCCATTGAGATTTTCATTAGAACTTTTTGGTATAAATTTAAACAAAATCTTGCCAACTAAACTATGTATAAGTATAACCATGATTGGATCCAAATAAAAGTGGGGCCCCAACAACAAACATACAAAGTCTTGTAATACACCATTTTTTGGGATCAAATTGTAATACACCATTTGTGTAGTCTGAAAAGAGAGCATTAAATAAAATAAATGCTTCCAACTAGGTGTGCTTTCTTGCAACTTAGCTGAACTACCCTCCTATGCTTTGCTTTGTTCCATGTTATTAGGTTTAAGCCGGTTAGACTTTTGAACCAAAAACTACCCTCCTCCTTTGACTCACAATTTTTCATATTACCATACAAGTACTTGTCTTGGCTGATTAAGGCATGTCAAATAAGTAACCTAACACCTATTGTAGCTTTTATATTATGGTATGGTGCTTGCCTTTATCATATTAACAGAATTGAACCCTGATTCAAGAAGAAAGCAGAGTAGTTATTATGACAGATCACCAGCAAAAAGTTCATCCCGTGGTGGATGTCGAAGCACCGGCTCCGACGGAGCCTTTGGTGCCTAGTGGCTCCGCTAAATCGGAGAAAGGAAACCCGATTCAACCGATGCGTGCCGTTCCGGTGATTCAAGCGAGGCCACTGAAGAAGAGGAGCTGTTGGTGCAAGTGCATATGTTGGACAATTAGCCTCATTGTCCTCCTCCTTATAATCCTTGGTGCCACTGTTGGGTTCCTCTACCTTGCCTTCCGCCCCAAACTCCCCAATTACTCCATAGACAGCCTGAGAATAAGTGATTTGAGGCTCAATTTCGATATGACCCTGTATGCGAAATTCGACGTAAAGATCACGGCGAATAATCCGAACAAGAAGATCGGGATATACTACGAGAAAGGCGGGCGATTGAGCGTGTGGTATACGAACTCAAAACTTTGTGAAGGGTCGTTGCCAAAGTTCTACCAAGGTCACCAAAACATAACAAAGTTGGATGTGGTGTTAACCGGACAAGCCGAGTCGGGAAGCACTTTGATGTCGGCCTTGCAACAGCAGCAGCAGACAGGACAGATACCGTTGGATCTTAAGGTTCATGCCCCTGTGGCAGTTAAATTAGGCAAGTTAAAGATGAGGAAGGTGAAGATCTTGGGAGAATGCAAATTGGTTGTTGATAGTTTATCTGCTAACAACGTCATTAGCATTAAAGCCAGTAGCTGCAAGTTCAGAGTGAAGCTTTAAATTCTTCTTTCATTTGTTTATTTTGTACCTACTTATTGTGTTATTCAGATCTCCAGTTTTCTGATGAGATCTTTCGCGCTTTTTTTTTTTTTTTTGGTTTGTTAATATGGTTCAGAGATTGAATTTGCACTATTCATATATCATGAGTTATTATTTCTATGAAATAAATTCAAGGTAAATTGCTATACAGTCAACAACTCATGTTATTAATTCTTCTGGTATAATAATATTTTTTGAATTATTATCCTATATACTGGTGGCGGAAAATAAAGTTTTCACACGCGGGGTTATTTAGGTGTTTAATATTTTAGTTTAGGGTTTAGAGATTAGGGGTTTAGCCTGTAGGGTTTAGAATTTATGATTCATGGCTATAATTTAGGGTTTAAAGTTTAGGATTTGAGGTTAGATTTTTAGGGTTTTAAGGTTAAAATTTTAGATTTTAGATTTAGGCTTAAAAATAGGCATGCTTGTGTAAACTATTTTTAGACTAATAGTGTATCAAATATTAATCCTATTTTTTGTCCCATTAAACTTGCGATTATTGTCTTATATACTGGCGACGCCTTTGTTTTAGGGTTTAGTGGTTTAGGTGTAGGGGTTTAGAATTTAGGGATAATGGTAAGATATAAATCCTTTTAGTATACCGATAAATTGTTATACTTATTTTAATACATTTAAACTTTTTTTTTTGTTATTTTTAGATCATAATTTATACATAAGATCTAATAATAACAGGAGGAAGCAAGAAATTGAAATAGCTTTGATTGACAGAACAAACTAGACAAGGCAGATGGAGATGCTAAAACAAAGATAAGAATGAAACAACTACAGGAATTTTAATTCTCTATGCAACGGCTCACCTACACTCATTTATCTTCATGTTGTTATCTCAACCTGTACTGCTCGCACTCATTTCAAACTTAATTTATGATTTTAAGAATGTATCAACCTTTGCATTTGTAGCCCTTGATAGAAATTTCATGCAAATCGGTGGTTTAACCCCTGCAAGTGCAAGTATTGAACCCGGCAACGTCCATATCCCGTCCCCGCAGATGAGACCGGAGGCGACTGCCGGTGCGAATGCGTCTGCCTTCGCCTTGTTTAGCTTTTCCCAGACGAATAAGATCAAACTTCCGGTGCACATGTCGATGGCAAAGTACGGGCCAATGTAGAAAGGTATTGCCATTGCCATGGGAAGTGGTACGAAGGATCCCCATTTCTTGCCAATCATGTCCTTAATGAAGTTTATCAAGATGGCTGCTGCAAAGAATCCGTAACAGAGGGATAGGCAGTTTTTCGGTAGAGCAGAGAAGCCCTGCACCCCCAATATTGCCATGTTACGGTACACGACGGCGAAGGGAGCGGGATATTGACTGTCCGGCATGCCGAAGTCATCGAATGCCTTGAAGAACAGCCAGAAGACACAAGGTGAAATTATGCAGCCCATGGTAGTGCCAATCACTTGGCTGATGAACATGGACTTGGGAGAAGCCAGGGTGAGGTAGCCTGTCTTAAAATCCTGCATTAAGTCGGAGGCTGTCGAAACAATGTTCATCATAACACCACATGCCGCGAGGCCTGCGAGGACTCCACCGTGTGAACCCGCCCAAGCTCCGATCGTAAATATGGCTAGCTTACCGTAGGTGGAGGCAAGCGACCAGTCGGTCAGTCCACATCCGTATGCATTACAGAAAGCCAGCGTTGGTGCAAATATGTAGATGACCAATATGTGATACCATTTCAGATCGCCAAAGAGGTGTGGAAGAAGGATAGTAGAGATTATAGCAATGGTGACATAACCTGCAACGGAGAACCACATAGGAATCTGATCTTGGAGAAAGATTTGGGTTCGGCGCTGGTCATCATACGATAGCCTCTTCGATACATCAGGAGTTACGGGCTGGTTTACGACGGGGAGAGCTTGACTGCCCCGGACTTGCCGAAACAAGCCCGTAAGGGTTCTACTAAACACCTTGAAAAAGTTGTACAACCCATCACCTAGAATCATTGCAATGGCAATAAACACCTTGTAACCTTGGAGGCCATGCATATTGCTTGTGGGAAGACCTGCAGGATACCAATCACCCTTTCTTTGTTCAATCAGAGGCCACATTAGACCCCATGAAAGTATTCCTCCAAGAAGCACAGATATGTTAATTATGTAGGGACAGATCATCCCTACTCCAACATATGTTGCTGAGAAATCAAAGTAAAACCTGAACAATAGCAGACCAAGTAGTATATATTAGCCAAATAATCCCAAACCAGAAGCAAAATATAGGGAAGTAATTATATTTACTCACTTGTTCTGATATGCTTTAATCCCAAATGTAGGGAAGTTAACAAATCCACAATCATCTCCAGCAGTGAAAAACCATTGGAAAAACCCCCAGAAGAAGCTGAAAGAAAAGAACTTGCCCAATGCTTTTACTTGCTTCCTACAAGTTTGAAAACAATTAGCTAGGCCTAGAATTAGTATAAAGATGTAATTAGGAATTAATGGCTTACTTTGCTAGCTTGGCTCCTTGAGGAGTGTGGAAGCTGTTGATAAGATGTGCAGTTGCAGTGCCACTTGGATATGTCAACTTGAAGTCTATGACCATTATCTGATAAAATGGAGGGAAAAAAGTTTTTAAGGAAAAAAAAAGACATAATTTCGTTGCAAGAACATTAGTGAATATCATCCAAATGATCATAACCTTGCGAAGAGGCAGCACAGAGAAAAGACCGAGAAAGCTAACAACAAAGAGGAAGGCAACAATCCATCCTAGTGAGGGGTTCTTGAAACCATCACCATTGTCCTCTGATTGCTTGGCTATGCGTTCACTCATTCCGAACAGGTAACTCCCGAATCCACCTGTGCGAAAACGTACAATTTTCAGCTAATCAGTTCCGGTTGTAGAGTAACAATAGGAGAGTGCTTAATCTTATCCGTCTATTTCACTTATAAACACAATATTCATTACAAAATGTGCCGTCCCACGCAAGTAGGGATGTACATTTCACCCCAACTTGATCGAGTTCCGACTTGAACCGGTCGGTTTTTTGTTTTAAAAAAAAACCAGAGTCAAACTGGGTCAGGTTTTTATTAAGGGTGAGGTCAAGTGGGGTCAGATTTTGGGTAGAAATACCTCGCCCAACATTAATAGTGTAATTTTCCTTATATTTTAAGGATTTTTGTAATGATGCTCACTCTCTATATTTTTTTATAATTAGGTCCCTAAAATTAATTTTTTATTTACAATTTGGTCATTAAAATTGATTTTTTATTTACAATTTAATCCATATAATTAAATTTTTTGCTATTACATCCTTAAAAGTATTTTTCTACAATTAGATCCTTAAAATTAAATTTTTTTATAGATCGAGTCGGGTCGAATGAGGTTAATTCGGGTTGAAGTATATAATTTTTAAGTCAAGACGGATTCGGGTTTAAAATAATTATTTTTGAGTTAGATTCAGGTGGGCCGAAACCCGACCCGTGCCCACCCCTACACACAAGTATTACAGCCAGAAGTTCTATGCTGTCAATAAAGTTTTTATTTAATTGTCCAAACTCATATTGGAGCTGAGAAGTAGGCCTTTTTGATGTGTGAAATTCCAAAGCTTCATATTTTTCACTCAAACTCAACTATGGGTGTCCTTTTAGGAAATTTTGGACAAAAAAGTCAGAATATTTGGTGGGTCCCAATATTCTCCCACATGATATTTCATTGGTTCAAAGGGAAAATTAACAAAAATGATTTAAAAAACGAAGCATGTTAATCTATGACGAAACACCACAAAAAAAGGTCATATTAATGGAGTGCATAACGCTTTTCGAGCACCAAAAATAGGTAATTTCCAGTTCCCACTTCTCATCATGCATCAAGGGTGAGTTTAGATTCAAACGAATCCTAGTTCGGTGCAATAGAAACTAAAATAAATTTAATTTTAAAATTTTAAAATGATGTTTATCATTTAATTTATTAATGTTATATATCGTGTGCATCAAATATAAATCTTTTATATGTTTTTCTATCGTATCACATGTATTAAGTGTTGAAAGTTTTTGTAAATAGAATTAAATTCCGTTTGGTTCTAAAAAAATATTTTTTTTTTATTTTTTTCTATTTTCATTCCCATAAAATAATTTTTAATTCTAGTTTTTCAAAAAAAAAAACACATTTGGTTAATAAAATTAAGTAAAAAACTTGTTTTAAAAATGAAAATAGTGAAATATGTTTGGTTTCTAGAATTTTCAAATAGAAATGAACAAATAATTATTAAAAAGTTAAATTAACATATAATTATTATAAAATAATATTATAATAAAATAAAATATGATAAATAAATCAAAAGTTTTAAAATTTGTCCTTGGCAGGATTTGAACTCAACTCAACAAAGTTTAAATTTACAAAAAGAAAATAACATATTTTTCATCTAATCTAAAACATTTTCAATGAGAATAGTGAAATTTTCAAATTGTCACAATTATTTTTTTATAAATATTTTTTAATTTTATAACAAAAATCCGTTTCTTTCATATATATTTTTTAATTTTCTAAGAAAGTAAAAACAGCCTCTGTAACCAAAATCAAACGGACCAAAGTTTTATGTGCACAAATTTAAGCTTAAGATATGTATATATATTTTTCATTTTCAACACGGACATAACCCGACCCGACCCGAATATACAGTTTTCGGACACAGAATGATCTAAACCGGGACAATTCGGGTTGTTTTGACTTTTGAACCATAATATTCAGAAATCGAAGAGATAACATGTGATAAAAGAGTTTGACAGTAATTGTTAACGTACCGCTGAAGGCGATGCCGGAGGAGGCAACGACACAGGTCTGGATAACGGTGTTCTCCTGCCTGGTGAACGGCTGTCTGAGCAGACCCGATTTCTGGAGCATCTTGGTCCACGTCTTGACAAAGAAGAACCCCAACAATCCGGCGGAGACATTAAGCGACGGTATAATCCCCGTCGTCAAGTTGAGCTTCATCACTATGAAACTGAACATTATGCTCAACACGAAGCTGACGACAAACGCCCTGACCGTCAGCTGGTTCTTCCACGACGGCACTTCCTGGCTCTCGAATATCTCCTCCACCGACCTCTCATCCCCCTTCCGCTCTTTCTTCCCTTCTCCCTCCCCATTCTCTACCCTATCCTCGTCCATTCTGGAAAGGAAATGAATCTTATGAGAGAGAAATGGTGGGAGTTTTATAGCAGTGAAAAGGGCGGTTGCTTTCAGTTGTTCACATCGGGAGCGTGAATCTTATTATTAAAACAGGAAACTATTGGTCTGGGATTTTAATGATTTGGAATCAGGAGTCGGGGGCCAATGGGGGTTGCGCGTAAATGTGGGCTAAGAGTCATGAAAGTCTTAATAAGAGTGGGGTTGCGTGTGGGGTATGTGAGTGTGAAAGAGTAATCAAACTAACTCTAATTGAAGTTGCCGCAATTTGAGTATCACTACAAGTTGGTCTAAACTAAAGTGTCCGACGCCGTGTATGTAGGGTTTTAAAGGATTCATTATCAATTGACTTGCTAATTGCTACTCCATTCTATTTTTTATACTATTATTTTATTGGATGAGTCTATCATGCTCGACGAATACCGTTGAACACCATTAACGCTAAACATCGCTGAACACCTTTAAATTAATTAATAAAGATTAAAAATCTTAAGGACTTAACATATAATTATAAATTATTTAAAAATATTCAATTAAATTATATATTTTAATATTTTTTAAATAATTGGTTCAAATACCAACCTTAGTCAATTTAAAAAATAAAAAAAACCCTAAACCCAAACCCCTAAATCCTAAACCAAAAACCATATATTTGGGGTTTAGGGTTTATTGTTTTAAGATCAGGGTTTCAAGTTTAGGGTTTATGAGATTTGTTCCAATTATTTTAAAAAAGGATTAAAAAAGATTATATATATATATGGAAATTATTTTAATTAAAATGTTATTTAAAATAAAATTTATAAGTATATGTTGAGTTCTTGGGATTTTTAATCTTTACTAATCAATTTAATGATGTTCAACTGTGTTTAGCGTTAGTAGTGTTCAACGGTGTTCGTCGAGCGTTGTTGTTGGATTTTTCAATGCACGATTCTTTCAATTGTTCTTGCTCGCCAAGTGTGGAGAAGTTGAATAATTGGGTGATAGAGGTGTGGAAGCTAAAATGAAAATGACAAGATGATTTATAGTGGTTCAACCTTCTAACCAAGGTCTACATCCACTACCTTAGCTCTGCACTAAGGATTTCCAATCAATCCACTATTGATTCGTCCTCTTTTCTAGGCTTAGGAGGAAACCCTTACAAAATCAATCAAGCTTTCTAAACCCTCTTTACAAAGAGATGAAAAATAAGCAAACTCAAATACCTCTAATAGGTATTTGTTTGCACAATTAAGCTCTCACACAATCCTAAAACACTTGAGCAAATATAACAATTTTGGCTCACTAGTGTTTGTCTATACAAGAAATTGACAATTAGGTTCTAAGACATAGATTTGATCATATGGTGTTTGACAATTGAAGCATTAGCCTTCTCTTGATGCTTGGAGGTCCCTTTTATACTCCTTAATGAGTTTGTAGTCGTTACTAGCCGTTAGGGTTGAATTGGAGCCGTTGGAGACTTTATTTCCCACCATAAATGCAGTTTTACAGCCTACCGTATCGGTACACGTGGAGGCGTATCGGTACGCCCTTCTTCAGAACTAGCAGTTGGGCTCTTTGTCAGCCTATGCGTATCGATACACTTGAGAGCGTATCGGTATGGTCTGCAATTTAAAAGACCGTTGGGAAATAGCCGTTGGGGGTTGTTAAAGCAGGGATCGGTACGCCTAAAATGCGTATCGAAACGACCCCTATCCGTATCGATATGGACAAGCCTGTATCGGTACGGGTTTTGGCAGATTCAAAACTTGGGTAAAACGGTATCGATACGGGGTATACCGTATCGGTACATGCTTGCTGAAATGTCAAGTTTGACTACTTTAAAGCATTAAAAACTTTGCCAAAAACCTTTTAAAATGCCTCAAACTTATTTTCAAGTTGTTTGGACTTAAAGACATATTTTAAAATCTTTTGTAATTTGTCCAAAACATTTTTTTCAATTATAATATCAAAACACTTAGTTCTACAATCTCCCCCTTTTTGATATAATAAAACCAACTTGAAAAATTGTTTGGGATTTCTCCTACTTTATGAAATAAATTTTGAATAAGATAATTAAGATTCAAAATCAATTAAAGCTCCCCCTTATTCATTTGAAAATTCAATTTTTTAAACCATTTCTCCCCTTTTTGTTATATCAAAAAGAATTTAAAACACTTTTAAGCTCAAAATAACAATGGAGGTTTAAAATTTGAAATTATTAAAATGTTTGGTTTTAAAAGTGGATCCCCCTTACTCAAAGCATCATCAAGCAAAAGTTAGATCAACACATATGATTAAACTAGTTGAATTAAAAAAATAAAACTAAATAAAAGGAATTCAACTAATTTTACCAACACTTGAATCCAATGGAGGATGTGAAGCCTTCCTCTTCAAGTGTTCTTCTTTGTGTGCATGGAGCTCCCCCTTAATATTTGACTTGTTGATCAATCTCCATCACACCTATCATAAGACAATCAAGTAATTTTTGGTATCCAAATGGCTTTGGATCCATAGACGTTAGTAACACCAAATTTAGTCCCCTTAGAAATCTATTTTTCAATTTCATCCCTTTTAGTTGAAGTACTTAGTCCTTTTGGGACCCAAATACTTCTAAAAACTTTACCACTTACAAATCTAGGGGCACTAGATTGTCTTACATAAAAGTTTGATTTTCCAACATTATTTTTCTTTTCAAGCTCTTTGAAAATCAAATCTTTTTCTTCTTGAACTTTATGAAGCTAATTTTGTAAATCAAAACATTTTTGTTCAAACTCATTGAGTTTTGCTTCAAGTTCAATTTTGGTTTTAGAAATCAAGTCATTTTGAATTTTTAAATTTGAAATCACTTTCTTACTTTTCAAAATGTGATTTTTAACTTCTAAAACTAAGTCATCATAGGCATTTTGTAATTCATCAAAAGAATATGAACATGAAATAGATGAATTAGAAGCTACCCTTGAATCTTCTTCGATGACCATAAGGCAAAGGTTGGCTTGTTCATCGTCGGTGGAGTCTTTATCACTCCAAGTGGCCACACATACCTTCTTCTTATGGCTTGAAGTGCTTACCCTCTTCTTCATCATGGATTCTCGTTCAAGTTCCTTCAAGGCTTTCTTCATGAATGTGGCACACTTCTTGAAGAGATGAACTATCTCTTCTTCTTCATCCTTCTCTTCACTTGAATCTACATGATAGCATGTGGAGGATTTGAGAGCAATGACATTTGTGTTGAGGCCAAGCCCTTTGAGCTTCTTCTCCCCTATAGCTCTAATCTCTTCCTTTTTCTTCTCATCTTCTTTGTTTTTCTTCATTATTTGGTGAGTGAGAAGTGACCCCATGAGCTCATCAAGCTTTAAAGTCTTGAGATTCTTGGCTTCGATGATGGCGATTCTTTTTTAGTCCCATGACTTGGAAGAGAGTAGATGAGCTTTCGGAAAAGCTTCTCTTCAGAAATGAATTTTCCATAACCCTTGAGTCCATTGGTGATGGTGGAGAATCGGTGGAACATCTTCTCAATGTCCTCTTTCGGATCCATTTTGAAGTTTTCATACTCTAGGTTGAGGAGGCTGATCTTGGTCTCCTTTACTTCGTTTGTCCCCTCGTATGTAACTTCGAGCTTGTCCCAAACTTCCTTGGCACTCTCGCAAGAAGACATCTTCTCGTAGATGTTGAGGCTAAGTGCACAAAAGATGAAGTGCAAAGCCTTGCAATTTAGCTCCATCTTTTTACGATCGTCGGCACTCCACTCCGCCTTGCTTCCTTGTGGTACGAACGGGTCATCTTCTATGATATCTCAAAGCTTGTAGTATTTAGATTTGACAAAGAACATCATCATCGTCTTCCAATAAGCATAATTGGTCCCGTCGAAGAAGGGCGGTTTGTCGATGGATTGCACCATTGAAGCGGTTGTTTGAAATGTTGATCGAGCTTGTCAGATCGCCTCAATAGGATGTTAATCCTCTTCAATTGAGCCAAGCTCTGATACTAATTGTTGGATTTTTCGATGCTCGATTCCTTCAACCGTTCTTACTCGCCAAATATGGATAAGTTGGATAATTGGGTGATAGAGGTGTGGAAGCTAAAGTGAAAATAACAAGATGATTTATAGTGGTTCAACCTTCTAACCAAGGTCTACATCCACTACCTTAGCTCCCCAATAAGGATTTCCAATCAATCTACTATTGATTCGCCCCCTTACAAAACCGATCAAGCTTTCTACCCAAAGCTTGATCAAACCCTCTTTACAAAGAGATGAAAATAAGCAAACTCAAATCCCTCTAATAGGTATTTGTTTGCACAATTAAGCTCTCACTCAATCATAAAACACTTCAGCAAATATAACAATTTTGGCTCACTAGTGTTTGTCTATACAAGAAATTGACAATTAGGTTCTAAGACATAGATTTGATCATATGTTGTTTGACAATTGAAGCATTAGCCTTCTCTTGATGCTTGGAGGTCCCTTTTATACTCCTTAATGAGTTTGTAGTCGTTACTAGCCGTTAGGGTTGAATTGGAGCCGTTGGAGACTCTATTTCCCACCATAAATGCAATTTTGTAGCCTACCGTATCGGTACACGTAGAGGCGTATCGGTACGCCCTTCTTCAGAACTAGTTGTTGGGCTCTTTGTCAGCCTATGCGTATCGATACGTTTGAGAGCGTATCGGTACGGTCTGCAATTTAAAAGACTGTTGGGAAATAGCCGTTGGGGGTTGTTAAAGTAGGGATCGGTACGCCTAAGATGCGTATCGAAACGACCCCTATCCGTATCGATACGGAGAAGCCTGTATTGGTACGAGTTTTGGCATATTCAAAACTTGGGTAAAACGGTATCGATACGGGGTATACCGTATCGATACGGGCTTGTTGAAATGTCAAGTTTGACTACTTTAAAGCATTAAAAACTTTGCCAAAAACCTTTTAAAATGCCTCAAACTTATTTTCAAGATGTTTGGACTTAAAGACATATTTTAAATTCTTTTCTAATTTGTCTAAAATATTTTTTTAATTATTATATAAAACACTTATTTCTATAGTTGTAAAAGAAATTTATTTTATTTTATTTAAAGATGTGAATTCAACTTGTGGTCCCGATAAAACATATTAGTGTTTTGCATAAAAAATTTAAGGTCAAATAATCTTGTCTGTACGTTGTGGTATAAATTAAACAAATATGAGTTCTTAATAAAAAAATGCGAATCTATTTTTTATAAAAAAACAAATGGAAATTAATATTTACTTTATCTTATCGTAAAGTTAAAATTTCACCTTACTATAAAATGAGTTATTTCTTGTTACCTTTTTTTGAATTGACATAGGGTTCAAAACAAACCCACCAAACAACAGACATAACAACAACAACAAGCATGAAACAAAATTTGCAAAAAAAAAAAAAAAAAACACAACAAATGAACGGATAGAAAAAAATGCAAAAGAACAAAAGACTTAACAAGTCTCTAAAACCAACAAGAAAACTGAAGCAAGAACAAAGCCAACAACACCATTCTTCGACTGTATGACATTTTGCGAGTCAACAAAGCATAAAATTTGAGAAGAAATACAATAAGAAAACATCATCAACACGGTCATCGCGTCAAGGATATGAACTCGCTGATAATTTAACGTGGTTCGACCTTACCTACCTCCACGAATAAGAGAAACGAATAATCCACAATTAACGTAGAGGATACGAAGAGTACAAATACATGATAACCCATGCAACCCCATTACGCAATATATATCCCCAAACTCGACATAACCAAAATACTCTTCTCAACGTCCCTACTAGGGGTGTAAACGAGCCGAGTCGAGCTCGAGTAGTGCTAAGCTCGGCTCGGCTCGTTAAGATTTCGAGTCGAGTTCGAGCTTGAGTAATTTCTAACGAGCCTGAGAAATCTGAGCTCGACTCGGCTCGTTTAGAACTCGAGTCGAGTTCGAGCTTGATTCGAGCTCAATCGAGTCAAGTGTTGACCGATCTTTGATCGCATTGGAGTCAAGCAACTCTTCATCTATCATATCTCATTTAAAGTCCTATGAAGAAAAAACTTTGATACACATATTTTGTAAACTCAAGCTTGTTAATTTTAGGGTTTAGGGTGTTAGTTTAGGGTTTAGAGGTTTAGATTGTTGGGTTTAGAATTTATGATTTAGATTTTTAGGGTTTAATACTTATGTTTAGGGTTTATATTTAGGGTTTTAAGTTTAAGAATTTAGATTTTAAATTATAAATAATAAAAAAATTGCTATATTATATTTTCGAGTAGCTCGTGAGCTTTTCGAGTCGGATATCCAGTAGCTCGGCTCGGCTCGTCAAGAACTCGAGCCGAGTTCGAGCTCGAGTCGAGTCCTATCGAGTCGAGCTTTGACCGAGTTTTGACCGAGTCGAGCTCGAGTAGCTCGCGATCTGTCTCGTCTCATTTACAGCCCTAGTCCCTACAATACTCATCTCTACAACATAAGAACAATAGTTGCAGAGGTCCTAAAAGTGGTTACACCTCTCCAGAGTAATTCTCTCTATCTCTCATAATTCAAAAGGTTAACTCTAGTCTATATTTATAGACCCAGATAGCAGATACTTGGTACCAAAAAAACCTTATTTAATATGATCTCTTACCTAATATAGATATTTACTCATTAAAGTAAACCCTAATTATCAAGTAATTTTCAACCACTAGAGTTACAATAAAACCTAACTTAATTATCAATTAAATTTGAGTCAAAATATAAAAATTTGTTAGAGTTGTGATCTAAATTCATTTAGAATTTAGTTTAAAGTAAGAATCTTACTTTTTTGTAAATCTTATTTACTTTACATTAATTAAAGGTAGGAAACTTAGTTTGAGTAGAATTTGTTTCTATGCAAGTTTCCTTTGTAAACAAAGAACCTATCCCTATAAATAGATGCTATGAATTATAAGTTTTAGAAACAACTCAATATACAACATGTATATCAAGGATTCTACAGAGCGTTAAACCGCAACTAGGTTGTAATCTTTTAGTCTTCTTCATAGTGAAAGTTCTCATCATATGCCCGTGGTTTTTCCCGTTTTAAATTTTCCACGTAAATTTTGGTGTTATTTATTTTCTCGTTTGGTTTGCGATCACCATCTTCGCTTGTTTTGCCGTTATCTTTCATCGTCGGTATATCTCAGGTATTACAAATTGGTATTAGAGCACTAGGTTTCTCATCCTAATTACGGTAATGAAAACAATGAAATATGATATTTTGCTATTAAATTCCAACACCAGGTTCTTGTTATGGCAAATGAAGATTCAAGATGTACTTGAACACATGGACTTAGATATTATGTTGGAAAGGTTTGACGAGTGGCCACCAAAATGTCCACCAAATCCGCTTGTACTTATCAACCAAATTTTGCAGAATTGTACAGTAGGGCAGAGCCATACTCCTCTACCACAAGCTCATTCACCATAAATAGAACCTTAATATTCTATTATGGCGGACATACCCAAAAGAGATGTCAGACGCTCAAAGAGGTATGCGAATGCTTATCTAATAGCATATGCATTGAACGTGTCAGAGGATATAGATGCAAGATAAAAATCATCAACATATTCAGAGGCCGTTGGAGGTGAAGACTCAAGCGAGTTGATGTTGGTTATGCAAGAAGAGATTGAGTCACTCACTACAGTCAAGTCTAAACAGAGCTTGAACTTAATCAAGTGTTATTGCTGAAGACTGCCCATTAAAAGGGGTTGGTGGAAGTGGTGAAGATATTGTTTGACGAGAATTTGTCTCAAAGTGGATACTTGTTAGAGTTGTCATCCAATTTTTTTTAGGATTTAATTTAAAGTAAAAATCTTGATTTTAGTAGATCTTGTTTACTTTACATTAATTGAAGGTGAAAATTTTAGTTTGAGTAGAATTTATTTCTATGCAATTTTATAGATAGATATTAGGGATTAGGAGTTTTAGACACAACACAAGATACAACATGTAGATCAAGGATTTTACATAGTGTTAAGTTGCAACTAGGTTGTAATATTTTATTCTTCGTCATAGTGAAAGTTCTCATTCTCTGCCCATAGTTTTCTCGTTTTAGTTTTTTCACGTAAATCTTGATATTATTTATTTTTCTTGTAATTTATTTGTGATCCCCATCTCCGTTTGTTTTGTTATTATCGTTCATCGTCAGTATATCCTTGTATTACAAACAATTTCTTTTTTGTTAGTTTCTAGGTTAATATTAAATAGTAATGTGAATGTTTTAATTATATAAAATAATTTTTTGACACCAACCGTGGTGAATTCAGAAAAAAATATCACCAGCTGAGCCAATATAAATAAAACAATAAATTGATCAAACATAATTCATAGATATAATTTTCAATTTAAAAATAGAATAACAACTAAAAATAATATGGTTACATGTTTCAAAAAACACATAATTAAAAACACAATATTTTCATCAATTAAAATGATTTCTCCTTCTCATAGAATTGAAATCATCTATGATCCAGAAAATAGTAATTTTTTCAACAATTTCTTTGTCAATGTTCACAATTGAGTAAGTCGTCTTTAGTCTTATTATTACGTAGTCTAGTATTGAATATTTTTATTGTTTGAAAAGGCTCTTTCACTAGTGGTACTAATAAAATAAATTAAAATAAGTCGGATCAATCTAACAATTAGGAGATAAGAAGATAATTTATATTTTCTCTCAAATTTCGACATAATTGAGTTATGATGCTCAAATTTTTCATCTTCGCATAATTAAGAACATCACGAAAAAATAATTCAAATTCATACGTCAAATGATATTTATCAAATCAAAAAATTTAGAGAGCATATCTGATTGAAGAAGTGGAAAGGGAATAATAAAAAAAATATCCTGACTTTTCAGCTTAATTAAAAAAATATTTTTTACGACAATAAAAAGAAATATTTTTAAGACATGAGGTGGGTCATGGCCAGAGTAGGTCCATCCTATTCATCTCTGGACACCAAGACATTAATTATTACTCATACTTTTTTTTGTTCAAAGATAACTTTAATTCTCAGAAGAAAAAGGAATACAACAACTAAGGCGGGGAGGAGTCACGTCCCCACAACATTTGACCCTGAAAGTTTTTTGTATATTTGGCTAACCAATCGGCAGACTGATTACAAGTGCGAGGAACAAAAGAAAAGGAACAGAAGGTGAAGGATCTAACTAAAGACCTAATATCCTCCTCCACAACAGATGAAGACTAATTCGACAGGAATCCCCCATTGAGCCTGTTAATAGCAGCTTTGCAGTTAGCTTCAATGATAACATTACTGAAGTCATTCTTAATGGCCAAAGAAACACCCAGTCTGATAGCCAACACCTCCGCTACTTCAACTGACGGAACAACGAAAGAGTCAGAGAGTCATTGGATGAAAGAACCAGAACAATCCCGTGCGATAGGTGCAGCTGAAGCTTTCCTTGAGAGAGCATAAAAAAACATCGCAATTATTACTCATACTTTTTACCTCGTGAAAGCGATTTCTTAAATATATGAAAAATTTAACACTATTGGAATAAAAAATAGATAAATATTATTTTAATTGTTTTTCAGAGAAAGAAATCAATTCCAACCCAACCAAAGTTTTTCGATAATGTTTGGACATGTCAAATCTGAATCCGTTATCAGGCTCTTGACTTTGCATGCAGTTTCACACAACCAAACTCACAAGTCACAAGTGAAAACGATGGGCTAGGAATCAATACAATAATTTTTTTAGGGTAAACTAAACTGGTAGTCACTGAACTTTTAGGGTGCTTTCAATAAGGTCACCAAACTTTTAAAACTTTTATTACAGTCACCCAACTTTTAATTCGCTTTCAATAAGGTCACTGCCGTCAACCACCATTAAAAAAACTGACGTGGCATGTTAAATGTAAGGGTAAAATACATTGTTAGTCACTGAACTTTTAAGAGGCTTTCAATATGGTCACCGAACTTTTAAAAATTTCATTACTATCACTCAACTTTTAATTCGCTTTCATTACCGTTAAAAAAAGTTGATGTGACACGTTAAGTTAAAAAAATATTTTCCCACCATATTTTCTCTCCCCTCTTATTTTCTTCCATCCAAACATGTCTCTTTCTTCCATATGAATCAAATTGTAATTTTTTGGTGAAGGTCGTTACTTCTCTAGTAACACATCAAGGAAAATATTAATGTATCTAGACATGCATGCGACATGTGTGAGAACAAGAAAAATATTGGGAGACATCCGATGATTGAATGATAAAGAAATAACTAAAGTTTTGCTCATAAAAATCATCTTTATGCTTTAGGCCCGACATTTACTAAGTCATGCATTGGATAATGAGGAGTTCAAAGGAAAATATTAATGTATCTAAAAGATAGACATGTTTGGATGGAAGAAAATAAGACAATGAGATAAAATAGGGTGGGAAAAAGTTTATTTTTAAACTTAACGTGTCACATCAGCTTTTTTTAACGGTAATGAAAGCGAATTAAAAGTTGAGTGATGGTAATGAAAGTTTTAAAAGTTCGGTGACCATATTGAAAGCCTCTTAAAAGTTCAGTGACTAACAGTGTGTTTTACCCTTAAATTTAACATGTCATGTCAACTTTTTTAACGGTGGTTGACTGCAATGACCTTATTGAAAGCGAATTAAAAGTTGGGTGACTGTAATGAAAGTTTTAAAAGTTCAGTGACCTTATTGAAAGCGCCCTAAAAGTTCGGTGACTACCAGTGTAGTTTACCATTTTTTTTAATATACTGGTGTAATTATAAGGTAATAATTGTTTAATTTTTTTAATTTTTTAATAACGCACACACATTCTGCACACATGATACTCGAACTCGAATCACTTAAATAAAATATATCACTATTTACTACTGAGACCACTCCGCATGTTTATCCATACAACAATTTTTAACAACCAAATGGAATTGGCAGCAACCTTTGACCCAACCGTACACAACAAATAGGAAAGGTCATCTTTTTATTTTATTTTTCTTAATAAATGAAAATTGAAAACGATGGCGAGAAAATAAGAAACCAAGTATGTCATCATATTCACATTTACATATAAAGTTATATTAGGTAAGAAATTTTATTAAATAAGGTTTTTTTGGTGACCAAGTATTTGAGTCTATAAATATAGACTAAGTTTAATCTTTAGAATTATGAGAGAGAAAATTACTTTGGAGATGTAATCACTTTTAAGATTTTTGTAACTATAGCGACTATGTTGTAGAGATGGGTATTGTAGGGACGTTGAGAAAATTGTTTTGGATACACTTGGTTCTAAGATATATAACGGGTTTTGGGATACATAATAATTTATGTATTTGTACTCTTCGTTAAATCTTATTTCTTATTCGTACTTTATTTTATGTTGTTATCGCTTTAATTATTTGCTGCATGTGAAATTCCTAAATATCAGAATCTCACAATTCTAATATAGTTGACCCATGTAATGCATCAATGAAAGCAACATTCACAAACTTCGGTTTTGCAAACCCATGGGTTAAGTTGTAGTTTTATTTTGAATTCAAAGAAGAAGAAAGAAACGTATTTTTCTTTTTGTTGTTGTTCAAAGTTCCAAACTCAACCTAGTGTGATGCATTGACTTTCACCACTACAACTCAGCTTCACATTGGATTGGGTCAACCACAACATTTTATTAACTACAAGTTCAATTTGTATAATATTTATGTGGACATACGTATACGTATAAAATGCTACTATAGATATTTTTTTGCTTGAAACAACCTGTTTTGTTAGATTTAAGTAAACGAAGAGAGAATCGTGTTTGCTGTCGTTGAGGGCTGATTATTTTTTTTTTAATTCTCAGTTTGTATCGTAACGTTCGAGTTTGACCTTCAATTTGGATTATCCGTTAAGCTTCGAGAAAGTGGGCACAATTAAAATAAGTATTACTCTATGAAAAATAGAAAACGGTTATTTTCTCGGGTCGGATAGTGTCGGTTTGGCTTTATTATTTTAAAATAGATTGATTTGTTCATGGGTTAGATAAGAGAAATTATTAATTGGACCTAATTCACCACGTTATTTATGATCCATCCAATAACATATACCCATTTAAATGTAACATCTAAGTAACTATTCGTTCATTAGTTACATGTAAGAAAGAGGTGAAGATTCACATTGAAAAGAAACAATATGAAAAAATTTCATTGGAAGAGACCATAAATGACGTGGTGAGCTAGACCCATCTAATAAATTTTTGCTAGATGAATAGAGATTTTTAGCTTGGGATCAGCTCTAAGCCTCTAACTATATTAGGGGTGAGCGTTTGATCGAGTCGAGTCGAGTCAAAAGATTTCGAGTTATTCGAGTTGACGAGTCATATTTTGCAACTCAAACTTTATTTGAAATTTTTTCGATTCGAGTCGAGTTTAAGAAATTCGAGTCGAGTCAAGTCGAGTTTTCGAGTTCCTATAAAAATTTAACTGTAATTATTTATCATGTTATAGTAGTATTTGATTCCATTTAAACTCCTTTCTCTAATCATATAAGATATGCGCATATATATTTTTTCACATGTGACAATATTTTTTTTCTTCATATTTTTATATATCAGTATGTATATATCATAAAAAATAGAGGGACTCGTCTCGAACTTAAAAATAAATCCACTAATTACTAAAAATTTCGAGTTATTCGAATTTCCATTTTACAACTCAAACTTTATTTGAAATTTTTTCGAGTTATTCGAGTTTATGAAATTTCGAGTCGAGTCAAGACGAGCTGAGTATTTTTGCCTCGAGTCAAGTCGAGTTATTCGGTTTTTTCGAGTCGAGTCGAGTTTTGCTCACCCCTAAACTATATTAAATTTAAGTTAAATAAATAATTTTTTTATTGAACTTTAATTAAAAATATATAGATATTAATATAAAATTTGAATTTTAATATTTTATTACTTTTAAATAACGATGGATTATTTGGGTGGGTTGAGCTAAGCTTGGGGTTGGAATTTTTTTTGAAACTGGGTAGATTTGTTTATGGTTCAGATGGCCCGACCCGATTGGGCTCAAATAGGATATGGGTAGAGATTTTTGGCCAACAACCCGATCCGACCCTATATAATTTAAATAATTAAATGTATTTCATTTGAGTCTGCTACAATATATATATATATTAAATATATTTCAAAATTTATAGGTATTAATATAAGATTATATGTATTTTAAATATTTCATTATTATTTTAAATAAAAAATGGTTTATTTAGGTCGGTTGAGCTTGGAAAATGTTTTATATAAATTATTTTAAATATATGTTCTGCAGTTCTGATATTTAAGTTACATGATTTGTGAAAATTGTAATTTGTCCCTTATAAGTTGTTTATAAATGCATATTGACGTATTAACTTTAAGACTACAAACTTGAACAAATGACTCTCAAATGTATTAAACTTGTGTAATAAGTAATAACAAGGTAATTCGGTTATAAAAATTAAAACTCAATTGTATAGAAATTGCATATAGGTCCCACGATTTTGGTTAGTTTGCAAGTTAGACCCTATCCTATTAAAAGATTGTAAGATGATCTCTAAATGTATTTCGATATGAAGCTGCATTGATAATGGATGATAACTTTATACATTGGGTTGTTTGAGCAAATGTTAGGAAGAATAGAGTTAAACTCTCAACTTGGATAATTTTTTGATTTAGTCCCTGAACCTTGATAATTTTACAATATGGTATATCTAACTCGAAAGAAAGGTAATTCAAGTGATTATAAATGCGACTAAGTTTGAAAAGGGTAATTGGTATAGCTGAATTCATTGTTTTATGGTTGCTTTGATTGTATCTTTCGGTTTATTGTTTCTCGATAGCAATCTGATCCGGTTTCCGATTGGACCGGGTAGGGGGTGTACATATATAGCTGTGTATATCACATAATATTGCAGAAAGCATGAACATTATCATCACTAAAGAGATGAACAGTTTGATCAGGAACGGTGGTGTAAGCTTGGTCAGGGAAGTATCCATGCACGCGTTCGTTAAACCCGTGCCTGTAATAGTTATACGAAGAATTGTACGTCGTTTCATCCAAATACAGGGCGGCATACGGATAGTATTCACTGTCGTATGGAAATGGCCAAAACTCTGCTTTCCTTCCGGTTCTCCTCACCACTTTCAGCACTTTCTTCTCGTCCACATGCCCCGTCACTGTTACCTTCTGCATATCCATGTCGATTTCCAAGCTGTCCACCCCTGCATTCGTTTCGATTTAACATCAGACAAAGCGGTTCATTCGATATCGACTCTTATGTTACATCGACCTTTCATGTGTTTTGCACGTGTCAGACACATATTTATATCCGATATGCATGCAGGAAATGTACATTAAGAGAAAAAGAACGAAGTCTTGCACCGTCTATTTTTGAGATCGCTCTTCGGATCCGTTTTTCGCATCCTTCACAGTCCATATGTACAGAAAGCTCAACAATCTATGTATCAGAAGAAAACAAAATCAAAAAATGGAAATCAAAACTAGCATAGGTGGAAGAGCATGCACTTACAGACATGGCATTGGAAAATTTTGTCTTTCCATTGAACCGACCAACCATTTTATGACAAAACTTCAAGGCTTTTCTATATGTCCTCCCTCCCTCAAGACTTTATATATCCTTAAAAAATATCTGTCTTAAAGCTATCCTACATGTGCCTTGCACTGGCATATTGTTTTAATAGTGAAACATAAAACATGGCTTCACTGTGAAGCTAAATACAGCTGCAAAATGTGTTTTTTTTTTGGTTGATTTCTAACCCTCCATTTCATATTTTGTTGTTTTTATATGTTTGTTGATATCCAAGATCACATCTACAGAATACTGACAGAATTTAGTGGATAAATGGAAAAGAATATCAACACGGCCATTGGTGTATAGGATGAAACCGATATCGATCGGAATCGGAATCGATACTCGGTTTGATTCTTTCTCCTTCTTGGCTGAACGTTTTTGTTTCCAGGAGAAACAAAAGCAAGCGTTCTCAGTTAAAAGATTGGGAATAACAAGTTTATTCTCTCCCAAATATGCCCAGTCAAACAAAACGGATGCCATGCTCCCTGATTAACTTCTTTGCGTATGAAACAGGATCACTAGAATTGCATTTATTAAATTCAATAAATACATAAAAAAGGTAAATTACATAAATCATCACTGCACTTTACTCTCAAACCTATTTTGGTCATTGAAGTTTCAAAACGTTTAATTTACTCACTGAAGTTTCGACATTGAACTTTTCTTGTCACTCTTCGTTAACTTTTTTCGGTGAACGAAGGAACTTCTCCAAGATTCGAATAATGGAAAAATTTATTGGCACGAGAGAAGCAACATACTGAGAAACGGGCTCAATCCAACATCGGAGGAGGGAGATCGATGAGAAAAACTAGAAGATTTTTGGCTGATTTGTGAACTTCTGAGCACTTTCCAGCAAAATGAAGGTTGAATTCAGACTCAGGGGGCAGAGACAAAGTGAATGGTGAAATTTGGGATTGAGCAACCATCATTTGTGACCGTTTGTGATTTAAGAGTGATCAAAAACGTTAAATGTCTAAACTTCAACGAGTAAATTGAACGTTTTGAAACTTCGGTGACCAAAATAAGTTTAAGAGTAAAGTTCAACGACGATTTACATAAGTTATAGGGAATGAAGCAAACAAAAGAGTGTAAGAATCAGCTACAGTATCTTATTATGCAATTCAAGTAATGACTTGAATATTTTCTAAGGGGCTTGTTTGTGTTTTCAGCTTCACATTGGCTTGGGTCTTAATCTACATTGCTGTCTCTTAGTTGTAACACAATTTGGTAATTTATGAAAGAATACTTGGAATGGAAAAAAAAAAAATACAAAGCAAGTTGAGGAGACTAAATATGGGCAAAAGAATATTACAAGAATAAAAGCAATGGGTGGATGGGTGTTTTTGGGGGAAACAGAATATGGACTACCTATCTCTGCTGCCCTAATTAGATAAGAGCATATGCTGTTACCTGATGATGATGATGGAAGCATAGTAATAGTATGGATGGAAGATGCCATTGCATTGGCTAGCTGTTAAATTAAAATATGCCGTTGTGGACATGTGTATAATGTATCATGTTATTATAAAGTATGATATAAACATGTTACATTTATTACAGATGATAGTGTCGTGAAAATCAAGTATAGATACTCTAAGGTGCGTATATAATTTAACGAGGAGAGTTGATTCAATAATAAGGTATATATATAAAGAAGTAGTGGTCCCCGAGAAACTTTTTAACTTGTATTTCTTTCTATCCGGTCACAAAGTTTTGCACCAAAAGAAAACTTCATCTGTTTGAAAGATCAAGATTCAACATATCAACTTAAAAGAGACATAATGTGAGCAGGTCATATACCAATTGAACGATGTATAGGAGAACCTACGACAACCATTTGTTTGAGAATTGAGAACATCTACAAACAGAACTTATTCACACAAATTTCAGAGAAGTGAATGAAAAAACAATTCCATGAAAATCATAACATATTTCTCGGGTATATAGCATGCATGAAATTGACGTTGATTATGATTATGCACACAGAATCGGCAAGGAATGATGAAACAGCACATATTCTCATCCTGCATTCATAAGCTACCTCCATCCTACATATGATATAAGCCACACTGAAGGAGTACACACTATTGGAAAAAAATGGATTTTTGGAAATTTTGAGGATCCATGCACACATATTGTGTGAAAATATTACCTATTAACTTATTAATTTACATGCACACATATTTAATCATCTAATTAAATTAAATAAATGATCCATGTGAACAAAATTCATTAATTTGGGGGTAATATGGTCCAGAATGGTAGGAATTGACAAATACTTAAGAAAACCAAGGGAATCACATTCCCACCCTTTAATGAAAAAAAGGCTACTGTTGGAAATACAATTTTACCCCTTGGAGGGAATGCTCTCCAACCAAATATGAGCATGTGACTGCGGAAAAGATCATTCCCCCAAGTAATGATCTTTTCCGCGAACCAAATGCCCCCTAAGAGTAAGATAAAAATCCTTAAAACTGATAATGGAAGTGAATACTTCACCAACAGTTGTAGGGGCTATAAATACCAATGTAACAGAAGAGAAAAGACAATTCGAACCAAAAGGGCAATATCCGTTTTTTCCTCTTTTTTTTGTCTCCGAGCACTGTATTAACTACGGTTCTCCACCCTAAATTTATAGGGAGTGAACCGCCTAAAATTACCACCAACCACCTTGATCCTCTTTTCCACCGCCCTTGTATGGTGTCTATTGTCTAATCATTTAGACACCAACAAATATCAATATGGGCCATGGCCATTGGTGTATAGATAGGATGAAACTGATAGCAATTGGAATAGATCCTGGGTTTGATTCTCTCTCCTTAGCTGAACATTTTTGTTTTCAGGAGAAAAAAACACTCGCGGTACTAAAAACAAAAGCATGCGTTCTGAGTTAAAAGATGGAGAATAATAAGTTTATTCTCGTGCAAAAGTGTTCAGACTTGAGTCAAACAAAATGGATGCCATGCTCCCTAGTTAATTTCTTCATGCATGAAACATTATCACTACAATTACAATATGTTCCAAAAAAATGAATGAAAATTAAACGAAATGCGGAATGAGCTTGTTGCTGTTTTAGCTGTATTTTAAGGGTGAAATTAGATATTAATTTATTTTTAATGTATTTTTTTATTAAATAAAGAAGTACTATATTTTTCATACTGAGAACACTAGATCAATTAGTAAAATTTATTTTTAATGTATTCGATTAACGAATTTGTGATAAAATCGGCATCGTTAATAATCGTAACACAATTTTTAAAATTTTAACGATGAGAAAACACTTATACATTAATAACAGTAAGTGCAGTCTATTCTAATTTATTACAAGCCCAAAAATCATCTGTCATAAACAGTATAGATAGATAGACGTATATTTTCAGGATTTTCATGCAATAATCAACTCACAGCTACCATATAAATAAAAGAGAGAATTCAGGGAGAAGAAGAGAGGAGAAGAATAAGTCTGATAACAATTGTTGTATTTTGCATAAAGACAACATAAACCCTTTACATATATATTTATACCAAGACGATTATGTTAACCACGAATATATTTTTTTTGTATTGTTTGCGTAGCACTTAAATTAAGCAACAACGGCTTTAACAAAAAAAAAGGAAATGCTAATTATTATAATTTAATTTCTGACTAATAAAAATTAACCTTATGAATTCGAGAAAAATACAAAACATTTTAGAAATTTGAAACCAAACATTGTATGAGTAAATTACCTAGCAAGTCACTTAACTTTTCTAGAGTTTTCAATTAGCATTTAAATTTCTTTGAACATATTTTTTTAAGGTAGTACCATAAAATCATAAAAATATTTATAAAAAATAATGAGCTGCTCATGAAATTATAAAGTCGGTTTGGACCTTATTTGACTCGCTAAGATCTCGCGTCGAGCTAAAATTCGAGTCGAGTCAACTCGAGTTAAACGTTGATCAAATTTTAACCGATTCGAGCTCGAACTATTTGCGAGCTGCTCAACTCAATTAGCACCTATGGCACATACGGCTCATAATAGAAATTTTTGGAAGCTGAAGTCAGTGATAAAGAGGATGGACAATTTTCTGCAGAAAATTCCCAGCTAGAAGAAGGGGAAGCTGGATTTTTTAGGACGGTCAAAATGCAATAATAAATTTTTGGAGGTTAAAATATACACTTTTTATTGGATTAATTCATAATTTAATGATTTTTAAGGGGCTATAGAACGATTTTTTTATTTTAATGATTTATGAAGCACGGGTACTTCAGTCAAAAGTTGTACCCTCGTACCAAATACGTCCCCGTACTGGAGATATACTGGGTACGGTTTGAGTGCCTGAAAGTATTTTTTCTTCAGTCGAAAGCTGTCTTGAATAATGAATATATGGATATTACTGGGAAAAAACCCAACCAACCAACCAATCTTTCTTCATCAAAATTTTCTGAAAAAAAAGATAACACGAAATTGGATTGAAACTTGTAAAATGACATGAATCCAGCTTAAGGAGATTACAATTTCAATTGATTTAAATTCGATTTGATCCAAATTTGAAATAATCCAGATTCAAGAACTATTTGAATCTGAAAGAGATCAAACTCTAAATGATTTGAGCCTGACATAACTCGAACATGAAATGATCCTGCGCTGAAATCAATTGAAATCTGAAGTGATCCGAGTATGAAATCAACTTGACCTGAATCTGCCCAAACCCAACCTTTGGTCACATCTATTGAACATGCATCACCGAGGTACCTTTTGAAGCTTCTTAGGATGGGACTTTTGAGCTCTTCTAAACCATTCTTCAATTCAAACAAAGCCTTCTTAGTCTTCAAAGTCTCTGCAATTGTTCCGATGGCAATCGGCAACTCGGCACATTTCCGGGCCACTTCATTTGTTGTACAACACAAGTTGTATCTCTCAACAATGTCACCAGCCATGTTTCTAAACAGGTCCCATGCTTCTTCCGTGTCGAAAATATTGATGGCAAAAGGTTTTCGAACACCCATCGACGATAAAACATCGGACTTTCTCGATGTCAACAGGATCTTGCAACCCATGTCTTCACCAGTAGTGGGGATTCCAAGAGCCTCCAAATCAAATGGCACCCTAATGTCATCTAAAATGACAAGGACCTTCTCTTGTTGGAGTCTCTCACATAGCTGAATTCTCTTTGCATCCGGGGTGAGGCTTGGGTCATCGGAGTTGAGGCCTAAGTTGTCCGCGATCTCGATCCGGATTTTTTCGATGTTGGGAGTTTGTGATATAGTGGCAATGACTACTTTATCATACAATTTCCCCTCGGCAAGTCTAGCAACATCCTTGACCAATGTTGCCATGGGCACTCTACGTGCCCCAAACACCCCAACTATGGCAGAATTATCATTTTTCAAGGCCTCCATGGCTCTATTGAAAGCGTTAACAGATCCGATACATACCCTTTGTGGAGCAGGAAGATAGGAAACGGTGTCGAATCGGCCTTTCTCCAAGAGTTGAGCAATGGTGCCGGCCTCCTTCTCTGCTTTCTTGCTGAGCAAGTAACGAGACTTAAAGTTCGGACAGAGTCCAATGAAACGCATTCCATCTGCTCTCTCTTCATCCTCCTTTAATTCAGTTCCGTCCATCTCGGAAATCACGTGATCGACCGTAGCCAACCATTTGTCGACATCTTTGTAGATCTTCCGGCCGCGCCTTTTAGCAGCATCAACGGATTGCTGCACCCTGCGTCTAGCATCTTTAAGCTCGTCGACTCCTTCCTTTAGATTCTCAACGTTGGTTTTGTAGTTAAGAACGTAAGCAATCTCTTGTGCAATGAGATCGAATGCCAATTCCCCAGCTTTTCCACCAATCGAAGCAATAACAGCTTCCATTTCTCTGCCTTTCCCAATTTCTGCTAAAGTAAAGAAATGCAGAACTAATGCGTTGAAGTGAATGAAGATCTGGTTGTAAAATAAGAGTAAAGATATGTTCAACGGTCCATAAATTGTATAATTATTTTTGCAAGTAATGTGTGTGAACAGGAGAAAGTTTTGCAAACTTACTTGACTTAAAAATACATTGTATAATTGTTTATCAAATAAATAAATTGTAATTTCTGACAATATATTTTAGACTTTGCTGGTTAGCTAATCCCATCAAAAGAAACAAAAAATGCATATGTACCCATTAAACTTGTCTAATTTTATCACTTTGGTCCTTGAAATTTATTTTTATCACTCATCTTACATATTATTAACAATGTTAATACACCGTCCTTTTCCTTTGAAAAATAATGAGCCAATCAAAATGTTTAATTCGGATTTAATTAAATTAATTTAAGAAAACCAAAAGTAAGAAAAAGAAAACAGATTTACTGTTTTAGTAAGGTTAGATTAGATTCGAATTATGTCAGATCAAGTAAATGGCTCTTGTAAGTAGGAATGTGTCAATTTCAAGTCTAATATGAACTCGAGTTAGGCTAGTTCGGGTCGATCTGGGATCAGGTTAATGTCGAGTTGATCTCAACTAAGCCTCGGTTTGGATTCAAGTCTGGTCGGGTCAATTTCAAGTCTAGTTAATATCAGGTTCATGTCAAAACAGTTAGTTATTGGATTAAATCGGGTTCAGATGGACTTCGGATTGGGTCTTTCCTAGTATCAGATTAAGTTCATGGTGGGTCACGTCAATTTCGGATAAAATTTAGGTCAAGTACTATCAATTTCGAATGAACTTTAGGTAGGGTCTTAATTGGGTACAAATAAACTTCGAGTTGGGTCATTTAGGGTATCAGATTAAGTTCAGGTCATTTCAGATGTCAAGTTAAGTTATTCTATTACAATTTGTAATATTTGTATCGTTTTAAGCCTTTCACTTATCGTATATAAGGTACAGAAAATTAGATTCCAAGCTTTAAGGTATATGAAAAAATTAAATTTTTTTAGAAGTTGGATTTTAGATTGGGAGAGTAATTTCTCTCCCAAGCCCGATTGTTCTTTTTACCTTATATAAAAGCAACATAACAAGTCAACAACCTCTAGAGTGAGTGGTTAAAAGCTTTTAGTTGATACGTCCCATTCCGCCTAAGTTTTGGGTTCTAGAGTCAGTAGGAACAAATTTTCTCTTCCCCTTTTTTCTAGATATGAATTGTTCACAAAAAAAAAAAACAACAACAAAAACAGAACAAGGAACGCTAAATTTAGTAAAACCTAATTGAACCAATTAAGAGCCTTAGACGCTATTGTTAAGCGGTGCGCCTTCACACTAAACGTTAAGTTGTCTCTGTAATCGCATAGAGCATCGAGATGCATCTGCTATGTACATAGCGTTAAGTTGCCTATGTACATAATTTGATTTTTTTTCTTCAAATTAACATTAAATTAATTGAATGTATAAATATAAAGGACTAAATGTGTAATATGTCAATTTTTATTAATCGTCACATCAACATCTGTTAAACTTTTAACAGTATCGGTCCAATATTTTTATTATTTTTAAATTGATGGATCATTTTATAAATTTACATAGTCGGGCACTCAACAAAAAATACTCCATAGTCAGTGACCATTTACGTAGTT
Organism: Hibiscus trionum; assembly: GCA_030270665.1. Classification (NCBI taxonomy): domain Eukaryota; kingdom Viridiplantae; phylum Streptophyta; class Magnoliopsida; order Malvales; family Malvaceae; genus Hibiscus; species Hibiscus trionum. The sequence goes on from BSYR01000016.1 coordinate 9,606,488, forward strand.
TACCCTTACAAGTATTGAGTCATTTCTGTTGCTTGTTTGACTTAGTAAGTAGTAACTGACTATATGATTTTAGTAAGTCTAATTTAATCCACAAGTGGACTCTTTTCTATTGTATTCTTTGAAAAATGTGGACAAATTTATATAATAATAACACATTAAAAAATATATATTTCATTTAATATTCCTTTTCAGTTTTCACACTATTAGCATGTGGTCTGGGTCTGCGATAAGGGGACCGACACGGAAACCATTAATATTGTTTTTATTTATTCATCAGGGTAAATATATATTTTAGTACTTTGTATTTAGAGGTGGCAATCGGGTCGTTCGGTTCGGGTTCGGTTAGAGTCGTTTCGGTTTGGGTCGTTCTGGGTCTATTTAGAATCGGTTTAGATTCGATTCGGGTCTAATTGGGGTCTGTGATGAGTCGGATCCGGTTCGAGTCTTGGATAGGGTCAAAATCGGATCGGTTGTTTTCGGATTGGGTCAATATCGGATCGGTCGCTTTCGGTTCGGGTTATAATCGGGTCGTTCGGGTCGCTTTCGGTTCGGGTCAAAATCGGGTCGTTCGGGTCAATTTCGGGTCGGGTCAACATTTGAATTTTTGGGTCAATTCGGTTTGAGTTGGGTTTGAGGTTTAGTATTTATGGTTTAATTTAGAGTTATTGGTGTATAAGATTAATTCTGATTCAACTTGTTAATCTATACATTTGAATTTGATTAAATATTTAAATCAAAGCTTCATGTATCCATATCAAAATTTTGTGTATAATTATATTAAATCAAAGTTTATTAATAATAATAATAATAATAATAATAATAATAATAATAATAATAATAATAATAATAATAATAATAATAATAATAATAATAATAATGTCTGAAATGAATTAATTTATTAAACTTAGGATCTAATTGAGCTAACTAAAATCTAGAAGCATAAATTACAGATATAATTAAAATAATTCTAAAAATAAATGTGAAATTTCGATTAAATTAATCTAAATTGAAACTCAACTAAATTAAGAATAAGAAAAAGAAAAAGACAATTGGTAAAAATAGAGAGGGAAAAAACAAAATTTTAGAGGGAAATAAGCCACTAATTTTTTAAGGCTTTTCTAAAAACAGGAAAAAAAAGTGAAAAAGACAATTGGTAAAAATAGAAAGGGACAAAATTTTGGAGGGAAATAAGCCACCAATTATTTATGCTAGAGATTAATTACTTTTTAGGTCATGTTGCATTTAAAATGTTACACTTTAGTACTAATATTCAACTTTAAGTTTTAGTTTAATTTAATTTAGTCACAAGTATCCCCACGGTTTAGACTTCGGATATAGAAATCCCCTCCCCGTAGTGATATTTAGTCTCTAAAAATTTACTTTTAGTCAAAATTAACTAATCTTTTTAATTTAGTCTATTAATTTAATATAATGATATTTTTGTTCATTTTAATTTCTAAAATTTAATTTTTATCCAAAATTAACCTCAATTTATTTATATGGTATAATTATGAAATTGGTCATTGGACTCTCAAATTTCTCCACTTCCAAATTGTCAACTTAGTCCACAGTTTCAGTTTTATGTTATATTTTATGGTGAAATTATAAAATTGGTCACCAAGCTCTCAAATTTCTCTACTTTCAAATTGTCAAGATGGTCTCTAATTCCAGTTTTAGCTATATTTTATGGTAAGATTGTAAAAATTGTCTCTAATTTCAGTTTATGGTTTAGGTCTTAGTGTTAATGGTTTAGGGTTATTGATTTTAGATTAATTTCTATGGCTTAAAGGTTAACAGTTTAGGTTTTTAGGGCTTAGTATTAATGATTTAGGGTTTATGGTTTAGTTTTAGGTTATTGGTTCATGAGATTAATTTCTATGGCTTAAGGTTTATTGTTTAGGATTTATGGCTTAAGATTAAATATTGGGAGAGAAAATAGTACATTAAAATTCTAAATTTAAAAATTAGTAGGGACAAAAGTTTTATTTAATTAATATTTAAACGTAAAATGACATAAAATGTTATTATACTACAACTTTGACAAGAGCAATGGTCTCTTCCATGGTATAGTACTAAAAAAACATACTTCATTTTATTATTCATTATATTGTTAAAAATAGATAATATTAAAAATAAACTATTCATTTATTTACCTTAATTTTCAGGTTAAAATCGGGTCGATATTCGGTTCAGCTTTCGGTTCGGGTAGCATTCGTTTCGGGTCAAATCGGTTTAGGTTCATTCGGTTTGGGTCCATTTCGGTTCAATAAAAAATTTCGGTTCGGTTTCAATTCGGTTCGGTTTATTTCGGTTTTCAGGTCAACTTTAAATCATCATGTTCGGGTCAAAATTGAGTCTCGGTTCGAGTAATTCGGTTCGGGTCTCGGGTCAAGTTTGCCAGGTCTGCTTGTACTTTGCTTCGAGTTTCAATTTGGTTTTTAAGTTTTTCTGTTCAATCAGGTATTTGAACTTCGCTTTTTAATTCAAGTTATTACACGTACTTGGTTTCATGGTTCAAATAAATTATTTACTTTACGTGTCAATTCGAACCAAAAAGCTAAGTTTTATGTTCTTAATTGGATCTAAAAAATATTTTAGGTATCAAATGGTAACAATCCGACAAATTATACCTTGACCCATCTTTACTACTTTAGTTATGATTTCAATCAATATAAATTATTTAGGGTAAAGTACACAGACGGTCACTAAACTTTAGTAAAAAAAATAAAATAGTAATCAAACTTTCAAAAATCACAAAATAGAAATTAAACTTTATGTTTTATAACAAAATGGTAACTAGACGTTAAATGCCGTTAGGTGGATGTTATAAAATTTGGTATAATAACACATTTAGTCCTTCATATTTATACATTCAATCAATTTAGTCCTACTTCGAAACAATTTATTAAATTTAGCCCTCGTTATTTACGCATTCTTTTAAATTGGTCCTTAAAGCAAAATTCCAAAGTATGGTAACATGATAAATAATTACAATTAAATTTTTATAGGAACTCGAAAACTCGACTCGAATCGAAAAAATTTCAAATAAAGTTTGAGTTGTAAAATATGACGCGTCAACTCGAATAACTCGAAATTTTTTGACTCGACTCGATCGAACGCTCATCTCTATCTTAAGATATGACGCGTCAACTCGAATAACTCGAAATATTCCAATATTTTAAATCATTGTTTCTTTTAAATCGAATATTTTTTAAAATAGAACATTTAATATTTTCATATTTAAATCACATTGATTATTTAATAACAACTTTAAATATTCGATTTAAAAGGAAAAAAATTGATTTAAAATATTCAAATATTTAATTATATTTTTATAGGAACTCGAAAACTCGACTCGAATCGAAAAAATTTCAAATAAAGTTTGAGTTGTAAAATATGACGCATAAACTAGAATAACTCGAAATTTTTTGACACGACTCGATCGAACGCTCACATCTATCTTAAGATATGACGCTTCAAGTCAAATAACTCGAAATATTCGAATATTTTAAATCATTTTTTCTTTTAAATTGAATATTTTTTAAAATAGAATATTTAATATTTTCATATTTAAATCACATCGAATATTTAATAACTACTTTAAATATTTGATTTAATTTAAAAATATTGATTTAAAAGAAAAAAAAATTATTTAAAATATTCGAATATTTAATTAAATTTTTATAGGAACTCGAATCAAAAAAAATTTAAATAAAGTTTGAGTTGTAAAATATGACGCGTAAACTCAAATAACTCGAAATTTTTTTGACTCGACTCGATCGAACGCTCACCTCTATCTTAAGATATGACGCGTCAACTCAAATAACTCGAAATATTCGAATATTTTAAATCATTTTTTTTCTTTTAAATTGAATATTTTTAAAATAGAATATTTAATATTTTCATATTTAAATCACATTGAATATTTAATAACTACTTTAAATATTTGATTTAATTTAAAAATATTCGATTTAAAAGAAAAAAATTGATTTAAAATATTAGAATATTTAATTAAATTTTTATAGGAACTCGAATCGAAAAAATTTCAAATAAAGTTTGAGTTGTAAAATATGACGCGTCAACTCGAATAACTCGAAATTTTTTGACTAGACTCGATCGAACGCTCACATCTATCTTAAGATATGACGTGCCAACTCGAATAACTCAAATATTTGAATATTTTAAATCATTTTTTCTTTTAAATCACATCGAATATTTAATAAATATTTTAACTATTCGATTTAATTTAAAAATATTCGATTTACAAGAAAAAAATTGATTTAAAATATTCGAATATTTAAAGTAGTTATTAAATATTCGATGTGATTTAAAAGAAAAATATTTAAAATAGTTATTAAATATTAGAATATTTTAAATCATTTTTTTCTTTTAAATCGAATATTTTAAAATTAAATTGAATATTTAAAGTAGTTATTAAATATTCGATGTGATTTAAATATGAAAAAATTAAATATTCTATTTTAAAAAATATTCCATTTAAAAGGAAAAAATATTTAAAATATTCAAATATTTCGAGTTATTCGAGTTGACGCGTCATATCTTAAGATAGAGATGAGCGTTCGATCGAGTCGAGTCAAAAAATTTCGAGTTATTCGAGTTGACGCGTCATATTTTACAACTCAAACTTTATTTGAAATTTTTTTCGATTCGAGTCGAGTTTTCGAGTTCCTATAAAAATTTAATTGTAATTATTTATCATGTTACCATACTTTGGAATTTTGCTTTAAGGACCAAATTGAAAGAATGCGTAAATAACGAGGGCTAAATTTAGTGAATTGTTTCGAATTATGACTAAATTGATTGAATGTATAAATATGAAGTACTAAATGTGATATTATACCAAATTTTATAACAGTCACTTAAAAACATTTAACGTCTAGTTACCATTTTGTTATAAAACATAAAGTTTAATTGCCATTTTGTGATTTTTGAAAGTTTGGTTATAATTTTATTTTTTTTACTAAAGTTCAGTTACTGTCTGTGTACTTTACTCAATTATTTATCCCATTATTCTTTTGTCATCAATCAATTCAAATTGTAACTTTTTTTTGAATAAAATGTTGATCATAATAATAAAAGTCGGTTACATGGAGCCAGTTCAACTACAAAGCACATAAAAACGAAAGAAAAAGAAAAGTGAAAAGACACCAACAGGAAAAAATTAAACACCCAAACCAAAACCTCAGAAAACACCAGGAAGGCTCTAGACCAGGAACAAAACCACAAACGATCAGCTTCACCATCTGAGTTCAGACTTCGGTAGACATAGCAAGATCGGTCACTTCAAATTGTAACTTTTAGAACTACTATTAAAATTAATGTTAAAAATTATGAGTAAGGTTCATATGGTAAAAATTACATAAAAAAGTGTCGAAGTGGACAATTTTAATTATTTGAGACCATTGCTAATATGGTAAGAAATACTCATAATATAATTTTCCAAACAATCCCCATCTCCCTTCTAACTTTATTAAACAACTTATATGTCTTCCATGTATTGTTTGGTTACAAACTGTGGCGGATCTACGTGTATGTTTGGGTAGACTTGTGCCCACTCTAAACTTCTCAAAGTTCACACATTTAATTTTTTTATGAGTTAGTCATTGGCCTTGTTTGGTAAAGAGAGGTGGGCAAAAATTAGAGGTTTGAGGCATAAATAGAGGTTTGACCAGTCAAATACGCTAATATTGTTGTTTGGTGAATAGAGGATTGGGGTGAAACTGCTAATTTTGAAAAAGCTCAGCTTTTTGAGATTAGAGGTTTGATATTAAGTTGTAAAGACTCTTTTACCCTTACCAGTTACCAAAAATCATAAAATAACTTAAATTAAATATTTTTCACCCTATTTATAAGCTAATCATATTTATTTTTTTCTTTTTATTATCACATAGTTATATGTATATTTAAATTTATTAATTAATTAAATTATATTAAAATAATTATATAAATAATAAATTAATATATAAATCATTTGAATATGTTTTAAAAAGTTAAATTAAAATAAATTTTATAGATCTAATTAATATTGATTAGATACAAAATATTGATAACTAATAAACTATTCAAACAAGTATTGAATATAATCATGTCTTTATATGCCATTTTGCTTGTTTAAATAATCTAACAGCTATCAGCTATCAGTTAATTTTACCAAACACTTTTATACAATCAGCTGGTCAAATCAGCTAATGTAATTCGTTATCCGCTATCAGTTATCCGCTAATTGCCAAACATGACCATTATTTTTTTTTAATTTTTATGATTTGTGCTCACCCTAAAAATACTTTAACTTGTGTCAATCTTAAAAAATATTTATTGATTCGCTAATAGTTACAAATCTGTTAACATGAGGAAATAACTCAAGAAATAACATATTCCATTTCTTTGTCTCCCTTCTCCAGTTCTGCTAAAGTAAGGAAAGAACCAATGTTTTCAAGTGCATGATAGTTACCTTGAATTAGTCATGTAGTGCATCTCTAAATGCAATCTAATTGCAGTACTAAGAACAAAACTTATGATGATTCAAGGTTTACGATCGAAAACATAGCGTTTGGTTACAAAGAAAAGAGAAGGAAAGAAATCAGATAGGAAAATAAAAGAAAATAGAATGTAGGCCTCACTATCTGAGATAACAGGCCAGAGTCACAAAGATTCTCATTTATATAGCCCAATCACGGTATAACCCAACTGTCATGTGGGTCAGTCGGTTATAACCACTGGGCCCTACAAAGTCAACAGCCTAACCATAAAAAATACCGGCTGCAACAGATCTGAAACAAATCCAAACTTAGATGCCAACATCCTCCCTGCTCTCTTCCTCCTTCAAAAAACTAAGCAAGACCAGGTAGAAGCAATTACCCACTCTTCACAAATACTCACAACATTTCCCCTGTTTTCTTCTCCCTTTTGTGCCGAAGAAAAATTAAGCAAAGCAACACCCTTCACAAACATTCATCTTATCACGAAACAATTGAAAACAAGCCTTGGAGAGAGGCTTAGTCAAACCATCAGCTGCTTGATGTTCAGAAGGCACAAAATTAACTTGAACTTGACCTTGAGCAACATTTTCTCGAACAAAATGTACATCCAACTCAACATGTTTAGATCGAGAATGAAACACCGGGTTTGCTGACATTGCAAGGGAACTGATATTATCATTCCACACAACTGGAACTAAGGCAGGGAAAACCTTCATGTCAGACAACAAGGCTTTAACCCACATAATTTCGGCTACCGTGTCAGCAATGCTTCGATATTCAGCCTTAGTTGTTGAACGAGAAATAGATTTTTGCCGCTTCGAACTCCATGCAACTGGACAATTATTGATGTACACACAATAACTTGTAGTCGACCTCCTGTCATCCAGACTGCTGCCCCAATCTGCATCAGCATATGCTACAACATTTGTTACACCCGTATCAGACTTAGCAAAGAATAACCCATAGTCAATTGTGCCAGCAAGGTAGCGTAAAATATGTTTAACTGCTGCTAAATGAGTCTCGCTAGGTCTGTGCATAAACTGCGTTACCTTATGCACACTGAACATTACATCAGGCCTTGTATGACAAACATAAAGGAGTGATCCAACAAGACTTCTATATTGCTGTGCATCAACAGGAGCACTTCCATCATCTTGAACCAATTTAACCGAAGACAACATCAGTGTAGGAGCAGATTTGGCCTGCTGCATCTTGGCCTTTTGCAAAAGATCAAGTATATATTTCTTTTGACTTAGATGTAAAGCACCATCAACCCTTGTAACTTCAATGCCAAGAAAAAATTGAAGATCCCCTAGATCCTTCAGAGCAAACTTAGTGCTCAAGCTAACAATAACATTCTCAACAAAACAGGCTGATGAACCTGTAACTATTATATTGTCCACGTACACTATCACATACGCAACGACACCAACAAGATCTCAAACAAACAGAGACGTATCGGCCTTCGATTCACGAAACCCAAGTTCAACAAGAAAATTATGAAGCTTGGTATACTAGTTGCGAGGTGCTTGTCGAAGACCATACAAAGCTTTTTGTAACCTACAAACTAGCACATTTCCACCACTATCAACATGTTCAAAACTTGGTGACTGTTGCATAAACACCTCCTATCCAATTCACCATGGAGGAATGCATTATTGACATCAACTTTTCGTAACTTCCATCCATTTGTAACCGCAAGAGATAACACAATGTATACTGTGGAAAAACGAACTACAGGACTAAACGTATTTAAGAAGTCAGGACCAGGAACTTGAGAAAAACCTTTTGCCACAAGACGGGCTTTATACCTTGCAATAGAACCATCAGGGTTTCGTTTAATACGAAATACCCACTTACACCCCACAATACGCCTTCCATCAGGTTTGGGAACTAATTCCTATGTTCCATTTTGAACCAGTGCAGTGTACTCAGAAATGGCAGCTTCCTTCCAAGATGCAGATTTAAAAGCCTCAATAATATCAGCAGGCACTTCTTCTGTAGAATCAACAACATTCATGTACAACTTAGGCTTGAAAATCCCTCTTTTACTTCGGGTAAGCATGCTATGTGTATTACTTACACCCATGGAAACTTGTTGAGTGGATCGAAAGATCGATATGAACCAAGAGGGGGGGTGAATTGGAAATTTAAAGTTTGTGTGGTGGAAATTTGCAAATAGAAAGATTGACAAGGGATTTTAGAGTGGTTCAAGTTCTCCAAATGAACTCTACATCCACTACCTTAGCTTCACTAAGGATTTGCAACAATTCCACTAATTGTTCTTCCCCTTTTCTAGGCTAAGAAGGTAAGTCTTACAATTTCGGTTGAATTTTCTACCCAAAATTCAACCCAATCCTCACAACAAGATAACAAAGAAATTTGTTGGCTAATAGAGTATCTCTCAATACAAATGATAGCCCAATTACAAGCACTCAACCCAAATGAACAAGATAAGAATGAAATTTACAAATTGGGTTTCTAGACAATATGGATTTTTGCACAATTGCTTGGATTTGATGAATAGATGTTTTCTTGAAGATCAATAGTTGTTGCTGATGCTTTTAGATGTCTCTTTTATACCTCCTCATTGATTTCTAGCCGTTTGGGTGGTTGGGAACATAAATGGAGCCGTTGGAACCCTCTCTTACCACCATAAATGCACTTCTGCAGCTATGCGTATCGGTACGCGGGAAAGAGTATCGATACCTGTCTCAGAAAAGAAAGAGCCGTTGTGTGCAATAAATAAGGGGTATCGATACGCACATAAGCGTATCGGTACTGGGTATCGAAACGGGGGTTTGCCGTATCGATACCTTTTTCTCAACTTAGCTCACTATCGAATTCCGTATCGATACGGGGGTTAGGGGTATCGATACGCATCAACGACCTTTTAAAGTTTGGTTACCAACCAACTGACACCAACGGTCGAAATATTTAAACCGACTTAGAATTTAAAATTTATTAAGGCCGTATCGATACGAGGGTTTACCGTATCTGTACGCCATTCAAACTCATTAGACTTTTACACAGGGGCGTATCGATACGAGGGTTTGTCGTATCGATACGTGTTCCTCCAGTAGCCAACTTTGGTAAAAAGGTATCGATACGCTTGGAAGGGTATCGATACTCTTGGACGTTTTTCAATAGTTTGGCCTTGGAACACTTAGAAAATATTTTGAGTTTGAGTTTTTCAAATCAGTTTTAAAGAGTTGGTGATTTAAAAACTTATTAAGGGACTTATAAAACAATTTTAAGTTTTTCAAATTGGTCCTTAAAGATTTAGTTATATCAAAATCAAACATAAGTTTTACAATCTCCCCCTTTTTGATATAACAAAACTAAACTTAAAATTTTTGACATTTTTGAAAAACTTTACAAAGTTAACTCCCCCTTAATATAAGCTTGGTAACCTTTGAGTTAAAATCAAAATAGTTGAAGTGTGAGCTAGTTTCTTCTCCCCCTTTTTGTTAGATCAAAAATTCTTTGAGACAATTAAGTGCATAAAGAAATCAAAGGTATAATAAGCAACATAAATTTTATTCATCAAAGCAACATAATTGAAATCCAAACAAAAGCAAAAAAGAAATCAAAGCATAGGTTTTAATCCTAAAACAAACTTAATCCTAAGAACATAAAGCATAGGTGCATAAAATAGAAAATCCTAAATGATATGAATGATATGCAAGAAGAAACGTCTAGGCGTCATCTTCGTCGTCTTCATCATCAACTCCCATTGGATTATTATCCCTCATGCTATTGCGCCATTCATCATGGAAAGCAGAAAGAGAAATATTCAGAGAATTTTGACCGCTTTCAAGAGATGTGAGGCGATTCTCCATGCTCGTCATCCTTGTATCAAAGGTTGTCTCAAGGGCGGTGAAACGATTTCCCATGTCCGCGCGCAACCTGGTAAATTGCTCATTGAGGAATGTGTAGAACTGAGGTTTTGATATAATATTTGAAAAATGTTTTGGACTAAAATGGAAAGATTTCAAATTATGTTTTTAGTCAAAAACAACTTGAAAATATGTTTTAGGGTTTTTAAAGCTCTGGAATGGACTTAAAAGTACATTTAAAGTAGTTAAAACCGAGCATTTTAAGTGACAGTATCGATACAGTGGAGAGTGTATCGATACACCTTAGGGTTTTCAAACTACAAGGATTCCAGTAGCTAAAACCTGTATCGATACGCCTAGCCGTATCGATACGGTGTGATTTGAAAATAGCCCAACGGCTAGTCGCGTACCGATACGGTTGTATCGCGTACCGATACGCCAACGGTCATTCCCAACGGTCATTTGACTTTGCAGGACCGTACCGATACGCCAGGCAAGCGTATCGATATGCATCAGCTGAAGAGCATAACGGCTATATCTGATTTCAAGACCGTATCGATACAGTGGAGAGTGTATCGATACACTAAGCTGCTGAACTGCATTTTGTGGGAAATAAACGGCTATTTTGTATCCCCAACGGCTATGAAACATCCCCAACGGCCATAAACGGCTAGAAACTCAATTTGGAGTATAAAAGGGACCTTCAAGCATCAAGATCAACAAGAGCTTCAAATGTTACAACATTATGAGTGAAAAACCTTGTCTAGTGCTTAATTGTTCATTCTTTGCTTAGACAACACTTGTGAGCTTACATTGTTAAATTTTCTCAAGTGTTTAGGTTTTTGGGTGAGAGCTTAATTGTGCAAACAAACGCCTATTGAGAGGTTTTAAGTTTGTTTTGTTTATCTCTTGTAAGAGAGGGGTTCCTTCAAGCTTTGGGTAGAAAGCTTCGAGGGTTGTAAAGGGTTTCCTCCTGATCCTAGAAAAGGGGACGAATCAATTAGTGAATTGGTTGTGAAATCCTTAGTAGGAAGCTAAGGTAGTGGATGTAGACTCGGTTGAGGAGTTGAACCACTATAAATCATCGTGTCATTATTCTTTCTAGCTTCCTAAACCCTTCCACCCAAAAATTCACCTCTCCACCACTTGGCGAGCAAGAACGGTTGATTGAATCGAGCACCGAAAAACCCAACAATTGGTATCAGAGCTTGGCTCAATTGAAGGGGATTCACATCCTATTGAGAAGATCCGGCAAGCTCGATCAACATTTCACCAACCGGCTCAAATGGTGCAATCCATCAACATACCGCCTTTCTTCAACGGAGATCACTATGCCCATTGGAAGACAAAGATGAAATTATTCTTGAAGTCAAAAGATTACAAGCTATGGGACATAGTTGAAGATGGTCCGTCCGTGCCTCAAGGAAGCAAAGCGGAATGGAGTGCCGACGATCGCAAGAAGATGGAGCTTAATTGTAGAGCCTTGCACATGCTCTTTTGTGCTTTTGGCCCAACCATCTATGAGAAGATGTCTTCTTGTGAAAGTGCCAAGGAGGTATGGGACAAGCTTGAAGTCACATACGAGGGAACTAATGAAGTCAAGGAGACCAAGATTGGGCTCCTAACCTTAGAGTATGAGAACTTCAAAATGGATCCGGAAGAAAACATCGAGAAGATGTTTGATAGATTCTCCACAATCACCAATGGTCTTAAAGGATAGGGAGAAATCATTCCGGAAGAAAAGCTTGTTCGAAAGCTCATCTACTCACTTCCCGAGTCTTGGGACTCAAAGAGGACCGCCATCATCGAAGCAAAAAATTTGAAGACTTTGAAGCTTGATGAACTTATGGGGTCTCTTCTTACTCATCAAATCATGAAGAAGAACAAAGAGGATGAGAAGATAAGGGAAGAAATTAGAGCTATGGGAGAGAAGAAGCTCAAGAGGCTTGGCATCAATGTAAATGCCATGGCTCTCAAGTCCTCCACATGCCATCACGTAGATTCAAGTGAGGAGGATAGTGAAGATGAAGAGATGAACTATCTCTTCAACAAGCTCGCACGATTCATGAAGAGCAAAATTGAAAAATCCAAGCATGAATCGATGAAGAAGATGAAGGATTCCCACAAATCCAAAAAGAATGGATCATCTTCTAAACAAGCATACGTGGCCACATGGAGTGATGAAGACTCCACCAAAGATGAAGTAGCCCACCTATGCATGAATGGCCCTCAATAAGGGGGAAGTGTGATGGAGAGTGATCAACAAGTCAAACATTGAGGGGGAGCTCCATGCACACAAGAAAGAACACTTGAAGAAGGAAGGCTTCACATCCTCCCTTGGGTTCAAGTGTTGGTAAAATTTCTAGTTGTCTTTTATTTTATTTGATTTATTTTTTAAATTCAACTAGATACGCTTATATGTTGGACTAACATTTTGATGATGCTTTGAGTAAGGGGGAGCCAATTTTTTAAAAACCAAAATTTTAAGTATGTCAAAAAATTTTTTTGCCTCCTATGTTATCTTGAACTTAAATGTTATTTTAAATTCTTTTTGATATAACAAAAAGGGGGAGAAATGGTTTTTGAAAGTTTTTGAAAAATTGATTTTTCAAATGAATAAGGGGGAGCTTTATTTCATATCTTAAATCTCTTATTCACATTTTTAAAATTAAAGGGGGAGAATCCCAAACAATTTTTCAAGTTGGTTTTATTATATCAAAAAGGGGGAGATTGTAGAACTGAGGTTTTGATATAATATTTGAAAAATGTTTTGGACTAAAATGGAAAGATTTCAAATTATGTTTTTAGTCAAAAACAACTTGAAAATATGTTTTAGGGTTTTTAAAGCTCTGGAATGGACTTAAAAGTACATTTAAAGTAGTCAAAACCGAGCATTTTAAGTGACAGTATCGATACAGTGGAGAGTGTATCGATACACCTTAGGGTTTTCAAACTACAAGGATTCCAGTAGCTAAAACCTGTATCGATACGCCTAGCCGTATCGATACGGTGTGATTTGAAAATAGCCCAACGGCTAGTCGCGTACCGATACGGTTGTATCGCGTACCGATACGCCAACGGTCATTCCCAACGGTCATTTGACTTTGCAGGACCGTACCGATACGCCAGGCAAGCGTATCGATACGCATCAGTTGAAGAGCATAACGACTATATCTGATTTCAAGACCGTATCGATACAGTGGAGAGTGTATCGATACACTAAGCTGCTGAACTGCATTTTGTGGGAAATAAATGGCTATTTTGTATCCCCAACGGCTATGAAACATCCCCAACGGCCATAAACGGCTAGAAACTCAATTTGGAGTATAAAAGGGACCTCCAAGCATCAAGATCAACAAGAGCTTCAAATGTTACAACATTATGAGTGAAAAACCTTGTCTAATGCTTAATTGTTCATTCTTTGCTTAGACAACACTTGTGAGCTTACATTGTTAAATTTGCTCAAGTGTTTAGGTTTTTGGGTGAGAGCTTAATTGTGCAAACAAACGCCTATTGAGAGGTTTTAAGTTTGTTTTGTTTATCTCTTGTAAGAGAGGGGTTCCTTCAAGCTTTGGGTAGAAAGCTTCGAGGGTTGTAAAGGGTTTCCTCCTGATCCTAGAAAAGGGGACGAATCAATTAGTGAATTGGTTGTGAAATCCTTAGTAGGAAGCTAAGGTAGTGGATGTAGACTCGGTTGAGGAGTTGAACCACTATAAATCATCGTGTCATTATTCTTTCTAGCTTCCTAAACCCTTCCACCCAAAAATTCACCTCTCCACCACTTGGCGAGCAAGAACGGTTGATTGAATCGAGCAACGAAAAACCCAACAGAATGTCATGAGAGTATCCATGGAGGGTTGAGGAGCTTGAGGAGCTTGTGGAGCCTGAGGTTCTTCCAATACGGCTGCGGCCTCGGGAGGAAGCTCGGAAAGACGTAACCAATTTCCATTAAAATAATGGAACTTACCACGGGCAAGAGATCGCTCATCAATGGGATCGGTAAGGGGAGTTGGGAAGTCAAAAGAGCAATCAATATCCTTTTTTACAAAATAATAACTTAAAGCCGTACCTGTAGCGACTAATTTTTTGAAAAACACTTGTATATATGTATATAAGTATAGGTGTATGTGTAGGTGGAAAGGGTATTTGAGAGATTTTGAAATAGGGGTTAAAAAGGGATTTTTTGAAAATTGAGGGGTAAAAATGGATTTTAGAAAAATATTTGAAAATAAGGGGATTCTTTTTTAAAAAAATAGATAAAAATAGGGGAGTTAAAAAAGGTTTTAAAAATAGAAGGAGTCGCCACCGGCCACTTTAAATGGTAGACCGGACACCGGAAATAAAAACCAGAGATTCGAAAGGGTTCGGAAGTCGGTTACACGCGAGGAAGGGTTAGCACCCTCGACGTGCCCAAAATTGGTACCAAAACTTTACCGCTTAATTAAAATTCAATTTTACGAACTAGAGTGACAATTTTAACCGAGATTTGATTATGTACGCGAGTAAATTTCGAAAATCCTAATATTCGAAAACGAACGTCCGAACCACCACCACTACGACTGGTACTGGCCTCGTTCGTCTCCGAATAAAAGGACATCACACCATTTTTTATAAAAAAACAATTAATTTTAAAGACCTAAATGCATGAATATATAAACATCCGAAAGCATACCGAGAATAAATAAATAAGGCGTAAACCAATACGAATAAGTCAACAAAAAAATGAACAAATAATGGTAAATGAATATAATAAAATATAAGACACAAGATAAACACATAATGTATATATATACATATACTATACGCAAAGTATATAATATATAGCAATGTATAATGACTAGATATTATTGTATATATATATATATGTTACACGGTATATATTATAAAATATGGCATATATTGTATATAAGTATATACTACATATATGGTATAATATATTAATAAGTGTATTAATGGGTTAAAAAAACCATAATTAGTAATGAAAATAATATTAGGCGTCATATTATATACATCTTCTACTGGATCAATTAAAAACGCATATTATATAAGCACATATATATAATGCCATACATATACTATATATATACACATCATTAACCATATGTATTATTATAGGTAAGTGGTATTAGCCTTACTGTATATATTATAATATATATAAGGAAGAAAAAAAAAACAGCATTTATGGAGAATAAAGGAGACATGCGGTAAATATAATAGTAATTAAATAAAAAGGAAAGATTTTTTATGCGTTAAAAAAATGAAAAGAGATTGAAAGCATATTTGGGTTTAGGGATTATAATCCCATTACTTTTACCCTTCTTTTTTTCTCTCAAATATCAAAGCCGCCGTCGAACTTTCAGGCCGGCGCCGGCGCCGCTCCGGCGCGATTTTCGGCCATGCAAGGCCGCTACAAGAAAGATCTCAGCCCCCTCTTTCTTCCTATCGGCTTGGATCTCACAGAACGAGGGGCCGAAACACTCCAAATCGGGCCAAACTCGAACGACTTTGGATGTGCGATTCGTCGTCGTCCGCCGTTGGATCGAGGCGCGGCCGAGATATGTTGCTCACCACTCCGAGACGCGTCCCTTCACCGTCGGGATCGGTCGTCGGAGGCCCCGGTCACCGAAGAATGCCAAAGCCGAAGGTAAAAATCTCCTTTTTTAAAACAAATTCGAGATAAAAACGAAAGTAAAATAAAAAGATATCTCTGAAAAATTTCTTGTATTGATTTTTTGTAAATGGTTACAACATACTTTTTGGGGTTTTTTTTTTATCTTCGAATACCCCCGAAAATTCTCCCCCTGAAAAAAAAATCCCCCTCCTTACAATGCTTTTTCGGTTTTTTATAACCGATGTTACAAATGAAAACAAGAAAAGCTTGTTGCCTCTGCGTTCCGATAGCTTGTTGCCTCTTTGTCTAGTTGACTTCGATTTTTTTTTGCCATTTTTGGCATTCTGACGCCCTGCTGTTGGTCTGTGTTTTGTCGGAAATGTCTGGAACGGGGACGAGGCGTGGTGGTGACAGAGGGGCAGACGGTGCGTGTGGAGAAGGCAGAGAGGCGTGAAGGTTGCAGGCGAAGGGTCGCGTGAGGAAGGCGGAAAGGCTCGCGTGAGCGCGTGACTTCTGGAAGTTTCCACGCCTTTGATCTGAGCCGCTCAATGAATCTTGATCGGACGGCTGAAGACGAGTGAGGCGCTCGATGACAAAAAGGGGTAGCAAGGGTTTCTTCGCGCGGTGTGATCTGGACCCTTGATCTGAGACCAGATCCAAGGGTTGTAGAACGTGGCGGCTGCACAAAAGAAATCAGGATTAGGTTTTTTGTGTATTTGATTAGGCTTGGGCTTGATATGGGCTTCGTATTGGACTCTTATTATTTTAATATATGGGATTTGTTTATTACTTGATCTGTTTATTTATTTAGGTTATAATAATAATAATAATAATAATAATTTTGAACAATTAATAATAATGATAACAGTAATAGTAATATTAAGACGATAGGGGTAATACATATATAGGAATAATATTAATAGTAAAACATGTATATATATATTCATTTTTTTTGCCCTTTTCTTTCTTCTTTTTTTTTTTTTAATTTTTTAATTATTATTATTATTATTATTTTAGCCCAATACAAGCTCAAAATGTGATGAAAAAGGTCTAAGTTTCGGGACAAAATTAGTGATTACAGTACCGTAGACAAAAGAGGTGATGAGAGAGGTGTGACGATTTTGCACATGATAGACAATTTCACTGAACATAATTCGAGCAAGATTTGGGCGCTTTCGCTCACAGAAGCAACGGATCCAAAAATCATCCACTTGACGGATGGTAGAGTATTTTCCTCCGGAGGGACGAAACCACCAAGACACCATCAAATGGAGGATCCGATCTTGAGCATTTAGGACGGTCACGGAGCCACTAAGAACATGCCCCAAAGCATTCTCATCATCAATGCCTTCATCCTCGAATTTAAAAACCTCACAAAGAGATTTGACATCAAGGAGAATTTTCTTTCCCATGAGATAAGAGCTAATGGCGACAACTTCCCCATTGCGAGAGATACATTTGGCATTAGAATAGAAAATCAAAACCAAGAGACGATAATAAATACCGGGAATAGATAGAAACTCCATGAAATCCCAACTACGAAGCAAAGGAAGATATTCAAATTTAAAGCGCTCCGAGTCGAGAAAAGGAATAGATATTACCCTTTCCGCACGAATCTTGTAATTCTCAAATTGGCGAAAATAAGCGAGACCCGCGGGAGTTTCAAAGGATTTTTCATAGATGGTAGTGTAGTTCGGACGTGCAACCGCTCCAAGATTGGATGATTCACCGGTTTGAGAAACCCTTGTACGCTTTCTCGAAGGTTCTTTTGGTGCCATGATCTAAAAGAGAATTAAGCAAAAGGATTTCTTCAATTTGAGTAAAAATCAAGGTAAAAAAGATTTAAAAAAAAATTTTGAAGAAATTTTTTTTTAAGAAGACAAAGGTTTTGATAAAAAGATGAAACAAAATAACAAAACAAAACAAAAGAAATTGGAAAAGAAAAAGAAAGATTGCCTTGATAGAAACTTGGAAGATTGAAGAAAAACTAGCACAATAGATGAGAGAGAGAGCACAAAGCCTTGCTTGATTCAAAAACTCTTTTAGATTTGAGTTGAGGTGTGAAAAATATGAAGGAGAAAGGGCCTTTTTATAGGCAAAAACGGCTAAGGTTAATTAGGTTTTGAAGAGTTTTAATTTAGGTAAAAGTTGAACTCATTAAAAGCCAAATTTAATGCCATCAGCGCAATCGAGTATCGATACGCCTGAGGGTGTATCGATACGAGGGTAAAATCGTTTTTTCCGCAAAATGCCCGTTGGAAAGTCGTATCGAAACGACCCGTATCGATACGAGATTAATCGTATCGATACCCGTGAAGCGAGGAAAATTCTGGGAAACAGAATGAAGAACACGTATCGATACGCGTATAGCCGTATCGATACCGTATGCCTAGAAATGCATATTTGGTTCTAAGAACAACCAAAGGCTCGAACTTAACATCTCCTAAAAGTATGCAAATGATGAATGAGCAGTTCTAAGCATATTTTAACAGAAGCATACTCCCCCTAACTATAGGCATGGATAAAATTAGGAGTCTAAACACATAAACATGGCAATTACACAAAATCAAGCATTTTTAAGCACAAAAGAGGTCCTAAAAGGTCAAGATAGGCTAGCTAGACCTAACTCTCTCCTAAGGGACCAAAAACGCTCTTTGTCTAACGGTTTTGTAAATATGTCCGCTAATTGATTTAAGGTGTCTACATACTCTATAACCACATCTTCTTTAAGGACATGATCTCTAATGAAATGATGCCTTATTTCTATGTGTTTGGTTCTAGAGTGTTGGATGGGATTTTTTGTTAGACATATTGCACTAGTGTTGTCACATTTTAGGGGTATGGTTTCAACTTTAATTCCATAATCTAAGAGTTGTTGCTTCATCCAAAGGACTTGAGCACAACAACTCCCTAAGGATATGTACTCGGCTTCGGTGGTAGATAAGGCTACACTATTTTGTTTCTTAGAGAACCAAGATATGAGCATACTACCTAGGAATTGACAAGTTCCCGAAGTACTTTTCCTATCGATTTTGCAACCCCCATAATCCGCATCCGAATAAGCATGAAGGTTGAAGGTAGAGTCTCTAGGGTACCAAAGACCTAAACAAGGAGTGTCTCTAAGATACCTAAAGATTCTCTTAACGGCTATAAGGTGAGACTCTCTAGGACTAGCTTGAAACCTAGCACACAAGCAAACACTAAACAAAATATCCGGTCTACTTGCGGTAAGGTAAAGCAATGATCCAATCATAGAGCGGTAAAGCTTAGAGTCAACACACTTACCTCCTTCATCTTTGTCAAGCTTTGTAGATGAGCTCATAGGAGTGGCTTGAGGCTTTGCATTCTCCAAGCCAAACTTCTTGAGCATATCCTTTATGTATTTTGCTTGGTTGATGAAGGTGCCATCCTTGCTTGATTTGGAGTCCCAAAAAGAATGAGAGCTCCCTCATCATGCTCATCTCAAATTCACCTTGCATTAACTTAGCAAACTCTTGACAATGACATTCATTAGTAGAACCAAAAATAATAACATCAACATAAATTTGAACTACCAAGATGTCATTTTTAAACATTTTTATAAAAAGTGTAGTGTCCACCTTACCTTTTTCAATTAAAAAGTTTGAAAGTCTTTCATACCAAGCTCTAGGAGCTTGTTTTAAACCATAGAGAGCTTTGGTGAGTTTGAAAACATGATTTGGAAATTTTGAGTCTTCAAAACCCGGTGGTCGTTCCACATACACTTCTTCATTTATAATACCATTTAAAAATGCGCTTTTAACATCCATTTGAAAAAGCTTGAAATTATGATAACATGCATATGCAAGCAACAACCTAAAAGCTTCCATTCTAGCTACGGGTCCATAGGTTTCATCAAAATCTATTCCATCTTCTTGAGTGTAACCTTGTGCTACTAGTCTAGCTTTATTTCTTACAATGTTACCACTTTCATCTAGCTTGGTCCTAAAGACCCATTTAGTTCCTATTGTAGATTGATTACTAGGCCTATCAACTAATGTCCAAACATTACTTCTCTCAAATTGATTTAACTCTTCTTGCATAGCCATAATCCAAAAGTCATCTTTCAATGCTTCTTTAATATTTTTAGGCTCTATGCATGAGATAAATGCAACATGATTCATTAATCTAAGAGAAGAACGAGTGGTTACCCCCTTGGATGGATCACCCAAGATTTCACCATCTTTGACATAGTTCAACTCCCTTGGGTAGCTCACTTCCTTTTCCGCAATAGCCAAGTCCTTCAAGGCTTCAAGAGGTGGATCTTGTGTGTCCTCTTCTTTTGTTGGAATCTCATCCTCCTTTGAAGTTTGACCTCCATCAAAGGCATTTATGATTCCTACATCATCATCATCACAAGAATCCTTCATAGGAAGGAGGTTATCATCGAATACAACATGAATGGATTCTTCTACTACTAAAGTTCTTTTGTTAAATACTCGATAGGCTTTAAAGGTTAAAGAGTAACCTATAAAAATAGCTTCATCACTTTTTGCATCAAATTTACCTAAGTTGTCTTTTCCATTATTTAAAACAAAACACTTGCAACCAAAAGGGTGAAAATAGCTAATGCTAGGCTTTTTAGATTTTAAAATCTCATAAGGTGTTTTCTTTAAAATTGGCCTAATCATTACTCGATTTACAATGTAGCAAGCGGTGTTTGTGGCTTCCGCCCAAAAATATTTAGGTAAATTGTTTTCACAAAGCATAGTTCTAGCCATTTCTTGCAAAGTTCTATTTTTCCTCTCAACTACCCCATTTTGTTGAGGAGTTCGAGGAGCCGAAAAATTATGGCTAATACCATTTTCATTTAAAAAGTCTTCAAACCCTAAATTTTGAAACTCGGTTCCATGATCACTTCTAATATGTGAACTTCTAAGTTCAAGATCATTTTGGGTTAGTTTTGAAAATGTGATGAATTTTTCCAAAGCTTCATCTTTAGTACTTAAAAATAGAACCCAAGTAAATCTAGAAAAATCATCAACAAGTACAAAAGCATAAGATTTACCACCCAAGCTCATAGTCCTAATTGGCCCAAATAAATCCATATGGATAAGTTGTAAACATCTACTAGTAGAAACATCATTAATGGACTTAAAGGAAGACCTATGTTGTTTACCCTTTGAGCATGCATCACAAATTTTATCATTTGAAAATTTTATCTTGGGTAAACCTCTAACTAGGTTAAGAGAGACTAGTTTTTCTAAAACACTTATGCTAGCATGTCCTAGTTTCCTATGCCACAACCATGCATCATTTTCATTTTGTGCAACTAAGCATGCATGAGATGTATGAATGTCATCTAGATGCACCATATATATGTTTCCTATGCGATGACCTATGAGCATAATATTATTAGATTTAATGTCTACAATTTTGCATCCATTTTTATCAAATAAAACATTAAATCCTTTATCACACAATTGACTTATGCTCAATAAATTGTGTTTAAGACCATCGACATATAAGACATTTTCAATAAGAATAGTAGAGTGATTACATATGGAGCCAATACCTTTAATGTGGCATTTGGAGTTGTCACCAAATGTTACTACTCCTCCACTTTATTGCTTTAGATCCATGAATCTACTCTTGTCTCCGGTCATGTGCCTCGAGCATCCACTATCAAGGTACCATGAGTTTTGACTTTGTGCTTTGGCCTTGTAGCAATGCTCCCCCTACAAACAAAGATATTAAACTTTGGTTTTTGGTACCCAAATCATTTTGGGTCCATGAGTGTTAGCTCCCAAAACCTTGGTTCCCTTAGGAATCCAAGATGACATAGCAATAATATTGTTAGATTTTACAAGTTCCTTAAGAACCCATACACTTCTAACTCTTTTAGCTCTACTATGTCTAGGATAGCTACCTTGTTTGTAGTAATTAGTCTTTTTCTTAGGTTGGTGTGTTCTTGAGGATTGACCTATTTCATGCTTGACACTACCAACATTTTTCAAAGACTTTTTGAGCTCATTTAGCTCATCCAACACCTTTTGGTGTTCACTATTACATTGAGACAAAAGATTATTAAGGTCAACATTTTCATCTTGAAAGAATTTTAATTCATCTTTTAACCCTAATATATTTTTCTCAAATTTTGAATTAGCTTGAGTGAGTGAGTCATTTTTCTCATTTAGTTCCAAGATAATCTTTTTGTTCCTAATGACCGACTCTTTATATTTTTCAACTAATTCATCATAAACCTCTTGTAACTCATCATATGCATCATTCAATTCATCATATGTAAAATCTAAAGTAGATGAGTTAGAGGTTACCATGGAGGAATCTTCCTCAAGTGCCATGAGGCAAAGGTTAGCCACTTCTTGTTCATCATCCTCCGATGACTCCTCATCACTCCAAGTAGCAAGCTTGGCTTTGAGCTTCTTCCTCTTCTCAAAGCCCTTCTTCTTGAGTTGAGGGCACCCCGAATGTATGTGGCCGGGTTGTTTGCACTCAAAGCAAGTGATAGGATCCCTTCCTTCTTCTTTGTTCTTGCTTTTGAAGTCCATCTTCCTTTGGATTTTTCTTCCCCGGTTGGACCTCATAAAACGTGAGAATCGTTTGGCTATCATAGCCAATTCTTCGAGTTCATCCTCCTCACTAGACGAGCTCTCTTAACGTTGTGAAGCTTTAGCTTTGAGAGCTATTCCCATCTTTTTCTTCTTCTCAACCTCAAGCTTCTCTACCCTTTTCTCTTCTTTCTTCTTCTCATCTTCCCTTCCTTGCTTCATAATCTCATGTGTAAGGAGAGAACCTACAAGCTCATCAAGCTTCAAAGTTTTCAAATTCTTTGCTTCGATGATAGCGGTTCTCTTCCCATCCCAAGACTCGGGAAGTGAATAGAGTAGCTTCCGGACAAGCTTGTCTTCCGGTATGATCTTTCCAAAGCCCTTTAGCCCATTGACAATCGTGGAGAAACGATCAAACATCTTTGACACCGTCTCATCGGGCTCCATCTTGAAGTTTTCATAACTAAGATTGAGAATTCCAATCTTAGTTTCTTTAACATCGTTGGTGCCTTCATAAGTAGTCTCGAGAGTGTCCCACACTTCTTTGGCACTTTCAATGGATGAGACCTTTGAATAGATGTCCGGACCGAAAGAAAAAAAATAGCATGTGGAGAGCTTTATCATTGACTTGAATCTTTTTCCTCTCATCTTCACTCATCTCCACTTTCTTCTTCAAAACCATCTTGCCTTCACCATCTTGCTTCAATGGAATATATGGCCCATCTTCAATGACATCCCACACTAGATAGTCATTTGAGTTGATGAAGAGACGCATTTTATTCTTCCAAAAAGAATAGTTGTCACCATTAAAGAGGGGAAGCTTTGTAGTAGATTGAGACTCGTACATGTCCGAACCGGAGGTTGAAGCCATCTCTTGATGTATGATGATCACACTCTCCCAAGGAACTCCTCTTATGGTTGTTAATCCTCAAAGAGGTAGGCTCTGATACCAATTGTTGAGTGGCTCGAAAGATCGATATGAACCAAGAGGGGGGTGAATTGGAAATTTAAAGTTTGTGTGGTGGAAATTTGCAAATAAAAAGATTGACAAGGGATTTTAGAGTGGTTCAAGTTCTCCAAATGAACTCTACATCCACTACCTTAGCTTCACTAAGGATTTGCAACAATTCCACTAATTGTTCTTCCCCTTTTCTAGGTTAAGGAGGTAACCCTTACAATTTCGGTTAAATTTTCTACCCAAAATTCAACCCAATCCTCACAACAAGATAACAAAGAAATTTGTTGGCTAATAGAGTATCTCTCAATACAAATGATAGCCCAATTACAAGCACTCAACCCAAATGAACAAGATAAGAATGAAAATTACAAATTGGGTTTCTAGACAATATGGATTTTTGCACAATTGCTTGGATTTGATGAATAGATGTTTTCTTGAAGATCAATAGTTGTTGCTGATGCTTTTAGATGTCTCTTTTATACCTCCTCATTGATTTCTAGTCGTTTGGGTGGTTGGGAACATAAATGGAGCCGTTGGAACCCTCTCTTACCAACATAAATGCACTTCTGCAGCTATGCGTATCGGTACGCGGGAAGGAGTATCGATACCTGTCTCAGAAAAGAAAGAGCCGTTGTGTGCAATAAATAAGGGGTATCGATACGCACGTAAGCGTATCGGTACTGGGTATCAAAACGGGGGTTTGCCGTATCGATACCTTTTTCTCAACTTAGCTCACTGTCGAATTCCGTATCGATACGGGGGTTAGGGGTATTGATACGCGTCAACGACCTTTTAAAGTTTTGTTACCAACCAACTGACACCAACGGTCGAAATATTTAAACCGACTTAGAATTTAAAATTTATTAAGGCTGTATCGATACGAGGGTTTGCCGTATCGGTACGCCATTCAAACTCATTAGACTTTTACACAGGGGCGTATCGATACGAGGGTTTGACGTATCGATACGTGTTCCTCCAGTAGCCAACTTTGGTAAAAAGGTATCAATATGCTTGGAAGGGTATCGATACTCTTGGACATTTTTTAATAGTTTGGCCTTGGAACACTTAGAAAATATTTTGAGTTTGAGTTTTTCAAATCAGTTTTAAAGAGTTGGTGATTTAAAAACTTATTAAGGGACTTATAAAACAATTTTAAGTTTTTCAAATTGGTCCTTAAAGATTTAGTTATATCAAAATCAAACATAGGTTTTACAAAACTGATTGATCTTGAGCTTCGAGAACAACATTATCACCATTCGAGGCAAGTTGATCATGGACTTCAAGCACTTCTGCATCACCACTCAAAACAGATTGACCATTAGCTGCAAGCACTTCAGTATCATTACTCGAAACAGACTGATCAGTAGCCTCAAGCACTTCAGTATCACCACTCAAAATAGGCTGATCATTAGCTTCAATAACTTCAGTATCACCACTCAAAACAGGTTGGTCAGAAGCACCAAGAACTGCAGCACCACCACTTGAAGACCCACTAGCAACAACACCTTGCGAACAAACAGAAGCACTTGCTGGAGAATCAGAAGATGTAGGATCCAAGAGTGTAACACCAACATCGGGAACAGATGGCACACAAAAAAGTACAAGGTTGAGACCTAAACTCTAATTTATGCTTCTGAAAGGGACGTAGATGAGGGAAACACCTACAACCAAAAACTTTAACAAGATGATAGTCTGGGAATTTATGAAAGAGTTTTTCAAAAGGTGACACACCTCCTAAGACACTAGTAGGTAGAAGATTAATCAAGAAAACAACAGTTATAGCTGCATACGACCAGAAACGAAGAGGTAAAGAAGCTTGAGCAAGGAGAGTTAAAGCAAGCTCTATAATGTGCATATGCTTGCGTTCCACCACACCATTCTGCTCAGACGTGTGTGGACACGAAACCTGATGCTGAATCCCTAACGATTCGGTTCGAGTTTTTGGGTCGAGCAGACGGGCCGGGTCAACGGATCGGTTTTGGGCTCAGTTTGGGTTTGGGCCAGGTTGGTTCAGTTTGGGCCAAGAAGGGCTTAGGCTTGAACCGGTTAACTAACTGGGCCGGTTCAACACTTACCCTATGGGTTTCTGGTGGCCGGACGGTCGCCGGAGTAGTCACCGAAGACGTCTTTTTCGTCGAATCTGCCAGAAAAAAATAGATCAATCAACCACGGTTTCAACCCATGCGTTATTAACGCGAAACATGCCGGAAATTAGGCCGGATCTTACCTTAAGGGTTCGAATATGCCGGAAAAATGCGGTGCTCCGATGAGGAGCTTGCCGGCGTCGGACGGGCAAGCGGTCGGCTGGGTTTTGCACAGCTCGACACGGTGAACTCAGTCGTACCAACGACAACACGAGGCGACAGCGGCATCGACGGAAAATTAAAGGAGATAGAGACGGCGATTAGGGTTTGTTATATCAAACCTTCAAACAAGTTTTCGCCAGCGATGGGCAGCTCGACAGCGCGCGTGCTCGGAGGCAAGGTGACCGGAGTGAGGCGATCTACACGCCGGCAAAGGCGGTGTTGCGCACGGAGCGACGGTGAAACAGATTTGAGGGGTGGCCGGAACTAGGGTTGGGGAAAGCTTGAGAGGTTCCTAATTTTTTTTCCTTTACTACCATTCGAATGGTATTCCAAACGGTAGGTTAGGAGTCAGATCTGAATAAATTCCAATGTAGCCACCGAATAAAGGTTATTATTAAACTTGGGTAAATCAAGACCAATAATAGTCTTAGCTTAGATGGCTAAGATAAAATCCTAGCATGCCAAGGGGAATGGGTTCGAGTCCCCTAGGCTGCAGAACCTTTCCAACATTATTTTTTTTTATGCAGAGATTTCAGGGTGTTACATACATTCATTGATAACTTTGTTTGAGTTATGAGCTAAATATTAGTTAAAACATTTTAATAAGTTAAAATCATGTGTGATGTATTGTTAATGGCTTGGTGTTGATTCAAGGTGATTTAGAGGTATGGAAATTTTCTAACCTTTTTCGGTGCCCTACTTATGTCTCCACGCTTAAAATTAGGTTTAGAATTCAAGGTTTAGGGTTTTAGGTTAGGATTTATGGTTAGGGTTTAGGGAATTTAGAGCAGGGTGTATTTTTTAGGGTATAGGGTGTAGGTTTTAGGATTTAGAATTTAAGGTTAGGACTTAGAATTAAATTTTATAATGTTTTTTAGTGTTTGCGCATAAGTAAAAACACCAAAAACGGGCAGAGGATTTTTATCCGATTTAGAGTGCTAAATATGTGTTTAAAAATCGTGACACACCTACTGCCCAAAATTTCGAGTTTTATGTTTTTATAGGAGTTTTACAGTTTAGTCCTTAAATCGTAACTTATTCAATTGACGTCTAATTTGACTCCGATTTATTTTGAAACTCATTTTTTAAAAATAAATGTAAGTTTAATTGTATTTTGGATATAATAAATTCCCTAAAAACCTAATTTTTAAAATAAATGTAAGTTTAATTGTTAAAGAAACATATAAGTAAACTCTCCATAAAACCAAGTTTTTAAAATAAATGTAAGTTTAATTGTTAAAGAAACATATAAATAAACTCTCCATAAAACATAGTTTTTATAGTCTTTTAAATGGAATAACACAATTGTGGATAAGGGAAATTGCAGATAAATAGTTCACAAAATGCACCAATCAACTATTAATACAATTTATGGGAAAATAAAACTCATGTTTATTTTAGAAAAATTAGAAGTGGCCTCTTTGCCGAACTCGTTCAATATCCTTTAATAACTTAGCTTTGATCTTCTTTAGCTTCGTAACAATTTCTTTCATATCAATCCTCTCATCTGGCAATTCTGCTGAACATTCTAAACCAACCTGTAAAATGGACAAGGCACAACTGTTGGCTGCTGAATGTTCCCTCCCAGTAGTGCTCAGCAAATCGGCGTCTACAACTTGATTTACCGGAGATGATATCGACTCTTTCACCCAGCTCTTCAAGCTTCTTTCTCCTGTAAACATTTCATCTGTGGGCTTTTTTCTTGTGATGGTCTCCATCATAAGAATGCCAAAACTATACACGTCGCCTTTTGTCGAAACAATTCCTTCATTTCCATACTCTGTGTAAGAATTCGCAACATAAAAAATTGTCATGTTATCTTGAACTCGAACTCGAACTCAATCTACTTGCTAGACTAGTATTATAAAAAAATCTTGAAATATAATTAAAAGTATCACCTGGTGCTATGTACCCAATTGTTGCTATGGTCATGGTTTGTATCATTGAATCCTCTGTACATAAGAGTTTCGCAATGCCGAAATCACTCAAATGTGCAACCATGTCTTCATCTAACAGAACATTGCTAGGTTTCAAATCGCAGTGAACAATGGGTGTTGCATTACCGTGATGGAGATATTCGAGTGCAGATGCAACATCTATCATTATGTTCAGTCTTTGTAGGATATCCAAAGAATGGTTGTTGGAATACAACCATTTATCAAGACTCCCATTTGGCATGAACTGAAGCACCAAGGCTTTGAAATCAAGATCATTAGAGCAACTACTAATGATTTTGATTAAATTTCGATGACGAGTATTGCGAAGAACTTCGCACTCAACATCGAAGCTCTTGAAAGCTTCTTCTAACTCTAACTTGAAGACCTTTACCGCAAATATCATCCCATCTGAGAGAGTCCCTTGGTATACAGAGCCATAACTCCCATTACCAAGCAATCTACTTTCATTGAATCCATCAGTGGCTTGATGAAGTTCATGGTATGAAATTCGTCTCCATGTTCCTAAAGGTAACACGTCTTCTCGAGTTGGCAATGTGTCTTTCCTCTTCCTACTTCGCAAGATGACGAAACTTAGAGCCATCACTAAAAGTGTAGAGGCAATTGGCAATGCTACAAATATTATGAGCTTAATTCTTGCCTTGGAACTCTTCAGATGTCTTGGTTTGCAACTTGGGACATGAAGTTGAGGTGCACCACACAATGCTTCATTCCCCTTAAACGATTCGATCGAGTAGTTCCCAAACGATCCTCCTTTAGGAATTTCTCCATAAAGTCTATTGAAGGAGACATTGAAAGATTTGAGATAACGGAGTTTCTCTAAAGACGTTGGAATCTCGCCGGATAGATTATTTCTTGACAAGTCCAAGAACTCCAAACTAAACATGTCACCAAATGACTCAGGAATAGAGCCTGTGAGTCTATTATTGGATAAAGAAAAGTGTGTGAGATCTTTGAGATCTGCAACCCCAACCGGGATATCACTCGAGAAACGATTGTTCGACAGATCCAAACTAGTCAAAACCTTCCACTTTCCAATGTCAATTGGGAGAGGACCACTTAGAGAATTTGAGGACAAGTTCAAGATAAGGAGATTGGTAAGCCTTGTCAAGGTTGAAGGTATTGGGGAAGATAACATATTGGAGCCTAAGAATAGGCTCCTCAGGGAAATGAGGTTACTTAAGCACGAAGGTATCGATCCAGACAATTTGTTACTCGTCAAGTTTAAGTAAGCCAAATTGTTTAGGCGACATAACTCAGGTGGAATGGATCCTTCTAACTCATTCTCCATAAGAGAAGCACTTTGTAGCTCTTTCAATGCTCCAATCGTAGCCGGAATCGTTCCATTCAACTTATTTCCGGCTAGCTCGATGTTTATCAAGCCACTTAAGTTGCCAATTTCACTCGGGATGCTACCCCTAATGTTGCAACCATATGCAGAGAACTCCACAAGAGAACCTGAGAGATTCCCCACCGAACCTGGAAGGCTACCGCCAATCAATACGTTGCCGCCGAAGTCCAACGCTTCCAAGCCTCTACAGTTTTCCAAAGAAGAGAGAAAGCTCATTCTTGAAGAACTTAAATTATTAACAGCCAGGTTGAGAAAAATCAAATTTCTTAGACCACCTAGATTGTCAGGAATGGACCCTGAAAAACAATTGTATGCCATGTCAAGAAGAGAAAGCTGAGAAGCGTTGGAAATAGACATTGGAAATGAACCAACGAGCTGATTGTCCGAAAGATATAATTGTTCCAGGTTTGGAAGCCAAACGCCCATGTTTGATGGAAGATGGCCAGAAAGCTGATTTGCATCCAAACCAATCTGGTACAGAGTTGAAATATTAAATATTGCAGGTGGAATAGAACCAACAATATGGTTAAATCCCATAACCAAGTATTCTAGATTCATTAGGTTGCCAATCTGATTTGGTATTGTACCTGTCAGAAATTTTATCAAACAAATATATCAGACAAATTATTTGCTCGATTTCTAGCAGTTTTTACTGTTTTTTATAATAAGTTCAAATTATATATAGAAAATTAAATATATATTTAGTATTTGAACTAAACACTTCTGACATGTTGGTACCTAAAGATTTTTTTCTCCCAAGTTAAAATGTAAACTAAGGGCATTCTTCCAATTTGGTACCCAAACTTTAATTCAACTTACTATTTTGGTACTTTTATTAATAGTTTTAGCTTCAAAACTTGCACATTTTATTATTTTGCTCATAATTCGAAACAATTCAATAAATTTAACTCCTTAATATATAAAAATCTCCTCAATTTAGTCATTTCTTGTGGTATTGTCAAGCCAAGTGAGTCTATTGGATCAAAACAACAATAAGATAATTGCATTCTACCATAAACCAACAAGTTACTATTAAACTTTTATTATACCAGGAAAGTAATATAACACTTCTAGGAGAAAACAAACAATTTAGGAAAATAACAAAGAGTAAATTGGTAGAATTTTAAATATAGAAAGTTAAATTTATTGAATTGGTTTAAATTAGGACCAAATTGATAGAATGTGTAAATTCTGATACCTATTTGGAAGAAAGTGCCCTGTCTAGGTACTAAGTTGGGAGAAAATTCTCTGTAAGTACCAACATAGGAGAAGTTGCCTAGTTCATGTATCAATTTAAGAGAAAAACTTCTTTAAGTGCCAACTTAGAAGAAGATGCCTAGTTTAAATATTATATGTATATTTTAAAAAAAGGTCATCTTCATCAGTGATCCTTTTCGTTTAGGGTGTGTTCTATTTTGGTCACCAGAACTCAAAAAAGATTATTCTGGTCACTTACGTTTAGAATTATTTTTATTTTGGTCCTTTGGCCGTTAGTCTTCGTTACTTAAAAAAATTAGTTTCTAATTTAACCCTCAAACTTTCAAAATTTTATTTTTCACCATCTTCCTCAAAATTATAAAACTAAAACTCTAGAAAATTAAATTAATGGCTATAACCCAACACTACAACTCATTCCCCCAAAATTAATGGCTCGGTAACTACAATTTGCAGGGATAAGACCGGAACATTGACTTTGAATGAGGTTAGTTCCATATTAAAATAGATAGATGCTTCTAACTTTGATTACATTTCATGTCTTTAAGACCAAGTAGCTTTATGCTGATAGCTATTCTCATACCATGCAAACTAATATAATTTTGCTTCAATGACTACAGGCACTATGCACGAAACATTTCTATAATAGTGATCATATAAATATACGAGTATGCACTTGATTGCGATATACCTTTGTTACCCTTAATTTGTCTTGATCTTGGGAATGGGTTATAGTGTTGGGTTATAGCCATTAATTTAATTTTTTGGTGTTTTTGTTTTATAATTTTTTGAAGAAGATGGTGAAAAATAAAAGTTTGAAAGTTTGGGGTTGAATTAGAAACTAATTTTTTTTAAGTAACGAAGACTAACGGCTAAGTGACCAAAATAGAAACGATTTTAAACGTAAGTGACCAGAATAATTTTTTTAAATTCTGGTGACTAAAATAGAACACACCCTAAACAAAAGGGACCACTGGTGAAGATTAACCTTAAAAAAACTAAATATGAGGAAATAAAAGAATATATTTGTTGCACTTGTATTTTATCATTTAAAAATTAAAAAAATTAAATTAATTTTTCTCTTATCCATTTACCTGTGAAGTTGTTATGCCCACAATCAAATTCTTCGAGAAGTGTTAAATTCACAATTTGCTGTGGAATTTCACCTGTTATGATCAACTTTACACGTTAAAATCAAATTTCTTCGACTAATAAATATTATGGCAATAAATTAAACAAAGCACCATTAGTGAGATATTTCACATCATAGTAGGTGCCATAATAGTAAGTATAGCTTTTACCCTTTTAAAGCTATGTTTAATTAATAAAATCATAAGTTTGTTGAGCAAAAAAAAGTTTCTTTTTAAAATTTTTATTTAAAAAATTCAAACTACTTATTTTTAGTAGTCTAAAAATATTTTTGTGCCGTATCTCTTAAGATAAACACCATCCGTTCTTTCACTAGAATAATCATCGAACTACTTATTCATTTAACTCATTCAAACTATTTTATATATATATGGGTTAGGATCAACTTACACTGTATAAAACTCAATTACTTTTACACAGTTTTTGGACCGTTGGATGATGGTAATTAATGACTCAGATTATTTCTTTATATTTTTTTCCCAAGTGATAATCTTCACATTTTTTACTGTTAATCTCATCCATCCATTTCCCTTATCCAATGGTCCTAGATTAGTGTAAAACTAAATGAGTTTTACACCATGTAACTTGATCACATCCATATATATATATATATATAATTTTAACTCAAAAGCAGTCCTAACTCGAAGTACTTGGATAAAAATTAAACAATTAAAAAAGTTTTAAAAGTGATTACTATATATTACCTTCAAAGTGATTTTGACCAATATCCAAGATTTGAAGCAGACTCAGATTCCCAATTTCTACCGGTAGACTTCCTTCCAATTGGTTATATGATAAGGACAAAATTTGCAACTGTTTGCACTTGATTAAGTTGGCTGGAACTTTGCCAGAAAGCAAGTTGACACTCAAGTCCAGCTCTCTCAAATTCGGAAGATGATCAAAATAATCCATTGGAATGTGACCAGTGAGATTATTGAAGGTGAAATCGATCAGTTGTAGCGAAAGCAAATCTCGTGCGACGGACGGTATGGAACCGGAGAGCGTGTTTTTACTTAGATAAATCTCTTGCAACGAAGATATATTGAAGATGGAGGAGGGTATTGGACCTGAAATTTGGTTGTCATACAAGCTTATGGTCTCTAGCTTTGGTAGAAAGCCTAAAGAGAATGGAATAACACCATTGAAGTGGTTATGGTGTAGTGACAAACTTCGGAGCTCGGTTAATGATCCTAACCATGATGGGATTTCTCCGCTAAAACTGTTGTTAACCAAGTTTATAAGCTTCAACCGTCGCAATTTCGATAATTGGACAGGTAATCTGCCATGAAAACTATTGTTTGTGATGTAGAGAAAGGAAAGGAATGACAAATTTCCCAAGTGGGGTGGAAGGGTGCCTACTAGCCCGAACCCGGTTAGGTCTAGAGCTGTGACTCTACGGTGTTTGGATCCACAACTGACACCAATCCAATTGCAAGCAGAGGTAGAAACCGACCAGTTAGTAGCCAAGACATTTTTCGGATCCCGGATGACATTGTTTTTTAATGCAAGAAGAGCTGATTGGTCTGTAAATATGGTGGTTAGTTCCATAGAGAAAGTAGCCATAGAAAAATGAAAGATGATGAGAAGAGCTAAGTTGAAGAAAGTGTTGGCCATTTGATTTTGGGTTTTGGAGACGCTGGAAATGGAGTTTGTGGGAGCTACCAACAAAAGCATGAGTGATATAGCTACGTAGATTTGGCATTCTTTATAATTATAATGAAACCCATGCCTTGCTATAGAAGATTACTTTTTCTTTCCTCTCTAAAAGCTTTCCCATTCGTCCTATACCTCAAACAGGATAAAAATTCTCTGTGTCGATGATCCTATTTATGCCACAACACTAAAAAATACTAGAAAATTAAATTTCAAGCCCTAACCCTAAATTTTAAATCCTAAATTCTACACCTTATACCTAAAAAATACACTCTACCCTAATTTCCCTAAACCCTAAAAACCTAAACCCTAAACCTAATTTTAAGCGTGAAGGCATAAGTAGGGACACCAAAAAGGGGCGGAGGATTTATATTCCCTCAAACATATGGATATTTGTAATCAGGTACGAACGCGGAACTTTATGTTTAAGAGGCGAACTTATAAAATTTTAAAGAGCAAAAATATTTTTTCAATAAAAAATAAATAAAAAATTTCTAAATCATATACGAATTTCAAATTTTTAGGGGTCGACCGCCCCCTCCAACCCTATCGATTCATCCATAATTAATGTTTATTTTTTCAAATCATATACGAATTTCTAAAATAAAGATGAGTTTTGCTATATGCAGTCAGACTAATAAATTCCTATAATTAGTGGTTCTAGTAGAATATTTATTATATAATTAATTGTAAGTGTAATTAATATTCAACAAAAATTTATGATCCCATTAATTTAATTGGTTTGTTGATATTAAATCAATACTCTAAACTTTAAACCACAAGCCCACAAATCTCCAAACCCTGAACCTATAATACCTAAACTTTAAACTTTAAAATTCAAACACAAAATTTATAATTTTTATAGTTTATGGTCTAGACTCTAGGGTTTAAAGTTGAGGTTTAGAGTGTGGTGGTTTGGGTATTAATTAAACCTCAGCAAACTAACTAAATTAATGGGTTTAAATTTTTTTAATATCAATTATATTTATAATTAATTATATATTAAAAATTCTATTATATTTCGTTGAAAAGTGAAATAAATACTAATTTTTGAATATTAATTTTCTTACCCCTTTTTTGGGTTTGGGATAAGGAGTTGGACTTTATTGCGCAATAAAGTCTTGTCTACTTTAAGGTTGATTAAAATGGAACAATTCCTTTTTCTTCTACATAAGGAATGTTGACAGTCTTCGTTTATTTCATTTGAGAAAGACTAAATTTATAAACAGTTGTACAAATTTTATTCTTCTTCCAACCCCTTGTTGGGGCATGGGACCATCCACTGTTCAATCTAAAGTCTGTCCACTTTGGTTTTTGAAAATTTGCGTGATCGACAATTGAGAAAGACTTACATGTAAAGGTTGTTTTTTTTAGTTTAGTATATGTCTATATTTATGGTTTATGTTCGGAATTCGTGAATCTCTCTTTTAATAATATTGTGTCTAATATTTAAATCTGAATTCTCTTATTAAAAATGCAATGTGCATTGCCATTACAACCAACACTTATAATTACATGTAAAGGTTAAAACATTCAAATTTGTAATTAATTATTTATTATATGAAACCTATATTTTAAGTAAAATTTTAAGGTAATGGAAATTACTCATATTTCAAAAGTGACAAGTATTTGAACAAAATTGGCTTGCTTAAAAGCCAAAATTATTTATAAGTCAATCTATTTTAAGGTTCAACTTTCTTTCAAGTGTTTTAGTACTCAATAGATCATTTTTGGTCGTGAGTACAGGTACGGCCTTTTACGTACCAGTACTGTTGGATTAAAATCTGCAATTATGGGCACATATGTAAAATGTATGTTGCTATTATAAAGTATGCCACAAAATAAAGTGACCAATTAAGTTAAGCGTGTCATAAGTATTAAAATGTCATGGAAATAAAAGTGTAGATACCATAAGATATATTTATAATTCAATGAGGGGCAGAGTTATAAATATTTAATAGTTTGATTTAATAATCAACTATATAAAGAGATAGTGGTCCCCAAGAAATAGGTTAACTTGTTTTTCTCTCCTTCCCCGTCAGAGAGTTTTAATAGATCTTGGGGTTTAGATTTCATATTAATTATGTTTTGGTTCTAACAAGTGGCATCAGAGCTTCGTCACGTTGAATCATTGAAAACAAATTTAATTTTTTTTTGGATTGATTCATTCTAATATCTTTTTTTAGGGTTTAAGTTTTGATATAAAATTTGGATTATTTTTTTTACGAATCCAATTTTTGATGGGTTTATGAGATTACTGTATAATTTCAATCGGTTTTCACGATTTGTGCGGCAATAGCAGCCCGCTTAAGTATCGTTTATGGTTTTAACATATTTACATGTAATTGTAAATTTATTTCTCAGATACATTCATGCGTTGATTTGACGAATGAATTTGTCATCTATATTATAAATCATATGGTTTAATTTACGAAAGAATTTGGGATTATCTTAGATTACGTGTTTCTTGTGGTTTTGAAAGAATTGAAACCTTTTTCTTTTCTTTTCATCTGATTGTAATTCCACGAAACAAATCAGGTTAGAGTGATGTTAATTTTTTTTTTGGCTTTCTTTTGTAAGTCAATGATGCCTTTTAAGATTAAAGAAAATTTATTGTTGTGCTTATTTTATTATCATTATTATGATTCTGGCCTTTGATATATATTAATCATTATATGTAAGTATGGATTAAGTCTTAGCTTCAATTGAAGTATATATACTTTGGCTTATATAATTACGATTGAATTTGGATTAAGATTCAGTTATGGATTATGGTTTATATAGCTACAGTTTGAATTAATTGTACAAGTTGCAACATGTGATTTTTTTTTTCATTTGAATTATTGTGTTTATGTTTGGTATTGATATAAATATTTGGTTTTGGTTTTGAAAAACATGTCATTAATCTTATGAAATTCATATCATATTCAGTTTGATCATTAGGTTATTATGGATATACTAAAGTTTCATGTGATCATTATATAAATTATTTATTTATATGATACTTTTAATTTTGACTTTTAGTTAAATATTAGTTGTTTTGAATTCGACTTTAGTTTTGGCAAATGCATGCTTAAGGAATTTTTTTTTTAGAAACAGTCAAAGATTTCGGTTTATTCGATTTCTGATAGCCCCATTCAGACAACTTTATTTTGGATTATTTCGGAAACTTAAGTGTTATCAGAAATTTCAGTTTTGTCTGTTATAAAATTTTAAATTTGGATATTGGTATATTTATTGTATATATTTTAAAATAATTTAATTGAAACATTAAGTCACCAAAGTGACATCTATTGTGGAAATTATTTTATTTTAAAATATAGAAGGTTTTGTGCATGTAAGTCGGATTATGTTAGTACTAATCGGCCCAAAGGAAGGTTAATAATTAACATTATTACATGTGCAATTGTGGTAATAAACATGCGATAGTTATTCAGTTTTATATGTGAGCAATAAATCGGCCCAAAGGAAGATTTCTGTTTGACATGTTCTTATTATCAATGTTTGATTACTATACCAAGATATCACTTGCAAGTTAATGTTTTGTCCAACGATGAAATATTAATGGAGTGTTCGATATCTTAATATGAGGTTTACCTTTATTCAAATTTATTATTATTTTGGTTATCTTTTAATTTAATTGAAAGATAAAAAAAATTAAGGAAATTTTTTTGAAATAAATAAATTCATATTTTGGCTTCGGACATCTAATATTTTAATAGATTAGTTAAAACATAATGTCACCAAAGTGACCGCTTTTGTGTAGATTAGTTTATTTAAAATATTAAGATGATTATGGGTTTTTGTAATTCATGCGTTTATTAATTGGCCCAAAGGAAAGTTAATATTTGGTAGAATTACAACGACAACTGTGGCGATAAATGTGTGACAATTATAAGGTATTTTATGTGAGCAATACGTTAGTCCAAAGATTAGCCTATTGTTTGACATAGTTTATTGTCAATGTTTGATTGCTACAACAAGAGTACCGCTTACAGTTAATATTACTGTCCAAAGACTTGATATTAATGTTGTGCTTGGTATCTTGAGGGGAACTAGCCATTATTTTGAATTTATTTGTTTACTTATGAATATTTATGTGAGCTTGTTTTATTTTATTTTTGTTCTATATTTAGGTAATTTATCTTTGTTATCACAATATCTGTTAAATGCATTCTACACTCATGTTTAGTGAAACTAATTTCAAGGAATAAGAAAAGACACTTACATATAGTATTTGGTTGTATGAACTTAGACTTTGCACTAAGGAAAGAATATTTTGCACATCTCACAGCGGTAAGCACCCATAAAAGGTATTTTGAGAGGTGAGGTCGTTCGAATCGCATGAGTCTAATGATCATAAAACACAACATTCTAGATGTCTTTAGGAGCACAAATCTAAAGTGATTACTCATATTAAGTGTTTCCTTGACGAAATTAAGAAATGTTTTACCCAAAACATTAAGGTTAAGATGACATCACTTATGCCTTCTTTGATGTCTATCAAGTATAAGGGTCAAGGAAATGTGGGGGAGTACATTGTGAAAATGTTTAATATTGCTTCAAAACTTAAGGAACATAAGATCGAACTTTCTAATAATTGTTTGTACTTATGGTTTTGGCACTGCTTCCTTACAGTTTAACCAATTCAAGTTACAATTTTCAAAGGGAGAAATAGACTCTATTTGAGCTCATTTTTCTAGTGTGTTCAAGAGGAAGAAAAGTTGAAGCATTATAAGTGTAAAAATATTAATTTAATTAGTTCTCATTTAGTTAGTGTCTCTAAGAATAAGGGCAATAAAAAATATTAGAATAAAGTTGCTAAGGGTCCTACTCAAAAGAAACAACAATAAGTTACAAAGTGTTGATTCTTTTGTATAAGTTAGTACACATGTAAAGAAATTAAATTTTAAAAGTGAGCAACTACTTCGGTTGTTTTGAGTGATCCATGGGATGTAAATTTTATGATCCCACAATTAAGATTATTTTAAGGAGAGTTTATAACTTTTTTTAGGATGTTGAGTTTGGAGGGAGAAATAAGGTTAGATACATTACTATTGAGGAGGAATTGAATTATAATTTAATTCATACTATCACTTTTGATGATGTTTAGGTTTTCACACCTATCATTAATCAAGAAGTGAATCAAGTACCTCAGCAAAATAATGTTGAACAACTCTCATTCAAGTTAAGGTAATTGTTTCAGAAGAACAAACTCAACAACCTTAAAAAAAACAAGTGTCATTAAAGAGGTCCACGAGAGGAAGATGAAATACTATTTCGAATTATTTTATTGTATTTCTTCAAGAAAATAAGGCAATAATGGAATGATAGAAAATGACTCAATCATTTTTATCAGACCATAAAAGTTCTAACTCTCAAAAGTGGATTGATGTCATTTAAGAAGAGTATAATTTTATGCAAGACAATAAAGTTTAAGAACTTGTCTCATTACCTTAAGGTGCAAACCAATTGATTGTAAATGAATATTTAAAATCAATAGGGATGGAAATGGTAATGTGGATAAGTATAAAGCACGTCTTGTATCTAGAGGATATACTCTAAAAGAAGACATTGATTTTTAGAGACTTTCTCTTCAGTTTTATTGAAAGACTCTTTCAAGATAATTATTACACTTGTTGCTTGTTTTAGTCTTAAGCTACATTAGATAGATGTTAAGCTTGTTTTTTTTCAATGGCGACATTGAAGAAACTATTTATATGGTACAATCATAAAGTTGTGTCTTATGATACAATATCAATGATATGTAAATTAAAGAAATCTATCTATGAGCTTAAGTAGGACTCTCATTAATGAAATTATAAATTTAATGTTGATTATCTCATTCAGTTTTGAGATAAATTTGGTTGGCACTTGTATATATTACAAGTTCAGTGGGAGTAAACCAAGTGACACTCATATTGCTAAATAATATAAGTATTATCTTGCTCAATGCCCTAAAAGTAACCTTGAAATTTAAAAAATCCAAAAGATTCTCTATACATAAGCTATTGAGAATCTAATTTATGCTTAAGTATGTATGCGTTCGAAAATTGTGTACATTGTTGGAATGTTAGATAGATATTTAAGAAATTCTATTATGGACTATTGGATAGCAGCCAATAGAGTTATGAGATATCTTTAGAGAACAAAAATTACATGCTTACATGTCGAAGTTCTGGTAAGTTAGAGATCATTAGGTTTACAGACTTCGATTCTAATAGAATACTGATGCAAACGAATTTTGTCACATGAGCTGCTAATTTTAGATTGAATAAAAAGACCACTTCAGTTATTTTGTGACAATAAATATGCATTCATTTATTCTATAAACAATAGGAACACTTCAAATTTGAACACATAAATATTAAGTTCCTAGTTGTTAAAGAAAATTCAGAGTGGTTGTGTGTTTATAGAGCATGTTGGTACAAACTCCATAATTGCGTGCATATTAAGAAACTGTCACTCTAGGTCTTTCATGAGCACACTACTCATGTGGGTGTAATGTTATTTAAGGATATTTGGTTTTAGTGGGAGTTTGTAATTTTTGAAAAATGCTCATTTGGTTTAGACACAATTTCGGTTACTTCAGTTTAAAGTTATTTAAGATTATTTTCTGCAGAAATAAAGTTCTTTTTGTTTATGCACACTCTAAATTCAGTAAAGTTTGATCTCACTAAGGTTTAGGAGGACCAGTTGAAAATAGACATGTATGGTTCACATTTCATGTAATTTTCCATGCTACACATCCATGATTGATCTATGTCATTTGACTATATTTGTATACGTGACCATTGATG
Source organism: Hibiscus trionum (assembly GCA_030270665.1). NCBI lineage: Eukaryota > Viridiplantae > Streptophyta > Magnoliopsida > Malvales > Malvaceae > Hibiscus > Hibiscus trionum. The sequence continues at coordinate 9,646,352 of BSYR01000016.1, forward strand.
GGTCCAGTCATGATTGATATGGCGAAGATCGCTTTGATCCTATGTGGATATAGTTGATGGACGAGATTGTTATAGAATACCTATTATATAATAGCAAAATTTTGAGCTCATAAGGTTGTACATTTATCAGGAAACATATGTTGCCCAAGTGGGAGATTGTTGGATTAAAATCCGCAATTGTGGGCACATATGTAAAATGTATGTTACTATTATAAAGTATGACACAAAATAAAGTGACCAATTAAGTTAAGCGTGTCATAGGTATTAAAATGTCATGGAAATAAAAGTGTAGATACCATAAGATATATTTATAATTCAATGAGGGGCAGAGTTATAAATATTTAATAGTTTGCTTTATTAATCAACTATATAAAGAGGTAGTGGTCCCCAAGAAATAGGTTAACTTGTTTTTCTCTCCTTCCCCGTCAGAGAGTTTTACTTCAAGAGATAACCTATCTTCTTGGAAGATCAATACCAAAGATTTGGGATTTCAACATGAAGATTCAAGGTTTTCAATCTATCGATAATTCAGGTACGCTTCCGCATTCAGTTTATTCGGTTTATTATTCTTGATGATTTGACATGATAGATCTTGGTGTTTAGATTTCATATTAATTATGATTTGGTTCTAACAAGTACAATTTTTTGAATATATTTTTTAAAATGTTTAAGGAGTACCGGTACGGTCATTGTGTACCAAGACGGCCTTTTAAATTTTCTTAAGAATGCTTTGTCAGTACACATACGGTGAACCACGTACCGATACACCCTAGAGTTTTTAAAAAAATTTAACACAGTGAGTACATGTACGGTGAACTTCGTACCGATATGGCCTGATGCATTTGCATCATATTTACGTTGTGAGTACCGGTAGGGCGTTGAGCGTACCGATATGCAAAGCTCCACTAAAATTTCAGTGAGCAACTTCAGTACTGGTACGCCCATTTGAGTACCGGTACGCCTTACTCCATACCGGTACGCGACCTTGCATACTAGTACGTCATGTATTACTAACGGTTATTTCTTTTTTAGGCAGGTACCAATAGAGTCTTCATGTAACGATACCCTCAGTTACCAAACAACATTTATTGCGGGAAGAATCTTCCTTAACGACTATATTCAATACCCAACTACCCAAAAGATTAAAAATCAATGAGATGGTAAAAAAAACAAGCTTCTAAAGCTTCCTCAACAACAAGCCAACAATTTTAAAGCATTCAAGCAATATCCAAAGTCACAAGATCTTATTTTTCACATTTTCTTGTGTACACTTTAGAGCTTTTCTTGTGTTTTCATTTATTAAGTGTATTTGGTTTTAGTGAGCTTCATTTGTGCAAACAAATTCCTTTTGAAGCTTTTCATAATTTGCTTATTTGTATCAAATTTTAGGAAAGGGTTCACTAGACATTGGGGTATAAGTCTAGTTGGAAGTGTAAGGTTATCTCCTTTCCTTAACGGGAAAGATAAATTAACAAATTATGAAATCTTTAGTGTGGTAGGTAAGGTAGTGAATATAGACTCCATTGAAGGAGTTGAACCATTATAAATCTCTTTACAATTTTTTTTTATCTTTCACAATTTTGCTCTTACTATTTTTTATATTCTCATTTCACCCCTCTCAGTCTCAGTCAACATCGATAGATTGATCCACTCAACATAGATTAATAGTTTTATAAACATTGAAACATTCATTTATTCATGCACCGAGTTTTGTTTTTATATTATATTTGATTTTTTTGTATTGTAATATAGTATACATGTGATGCTTAATGTTATCCCATTTTATTTCTTCACAAATGAGTATAAAATAATTAGTCAAAATTAAAGTTTAGAAAAAAATAATTTATTAATTGAATTTAGTTTGGTTGATATCATTACCAATATAACATACAAAAGAACATAAATTAATTATACATATACATTTAATATCTTTTTATTTAACGGTGAAGAAAAATTTTAATAATCTAAAATTTATATTTAGAAAATATGAAATAACTATTTCGACAATAGATCGTTAGACACACACTAACAAAGGTGACGAAAAGAGAGAGAAAAAGGTGTGATAAAACTAACTAGGAGTGGCAATCGGGTGGGGAATAACCGAAAACTGTGGGGATCCGAACCGATGGGCATGGGGAATAACCGAAATCCTTACCCATGGGGACGGAGATGTGGGAAGTTTTATAACCGGAGCTCAAATGGGGATGGGGACGGGATTGCTATATCCGAACCGTGGGGATAACCGAATAAATCACCGTGGGGATCCCCGAAAATATCCGCAAGAATCCCCAAAAATATTCGTAGGGATCTTGATATTTTATGAAGTTTGATGGCCATAAGGGTAATTTACCTCTGTTTCATCAAAAATCTATTCTCACCTGAGCATGGCCAGCTAGAGTAAGTTTGAAAAATTTTTGTAAATTCTATACAAATAATTAGAATATTATCTATGCATTGTTGTAAAAATGATTTAGTCTAGTTTTGTTTAAAATAAATGGTGATTGATTTAGATATGTATTCTAAATTATATGAATATTTGAATGTTGAAAGGTCATAAAAATTTGGCAGCATATTTCTTAAAAAAATTTAGTAATGACTTTGAAAAATCACCAAAAATTCTACAAGTTAAATTAGGGAGTGAGCATTATATTTATATAATCACACGAAAGTCTAGATTTGTTTAAAACAAACAGATATTGAATTCGAGTTACATATTAGGAATTATTAATTTTTGAGTGAGAAAATGTTAGAAGAAAAGACAACATATTGTTTCTAAAAACAACAATAACAGTGACTTCGGAAATTTACCATAAATCGTACGAGTAAAATTAGAAGAAGTAATTTATATGATTGGAAAAATTATCGAATCTAGTTTCTTGTAGAACAAACATACCATTATTTGAAGCTATAGATTATTAATCACATATTTTCTTTTAAAGGTAGTTCAAGATGCCATGTTTCAAACGGTTAATATTTAAGTCATGTTTTATAGTTTTGAAATTATTTGTTTGTTGTTTGATAGAACTAAATTTATCTTTTATGTTTGTAATTTTGGAACTTTTATGTTGAGTATTTGTTTTATAAATTAATTTATATTTTTTAGGTATGGGGATTAACCGAAAACCGCGGGGATCCGTAAAGGATGGGTATGGGGACGAAAAAATCCCCGAAATGTTTAATGGGGATTCCCCAAAACCATACCCGCAAGTGTTGGGGACGGAGTGGGGAATGCAAAACCGTCCCCGATCCGCCCCGTTGCCACCCCTAAAACTAACCCTTAATTCTCATCAGAGCAATTCATAAAATATAATGATTCAAAATTAGGGTTGAGAAACAAAGAATCAAATTAAAATTAAACTCAATCGTAGTGTTTTGACGGTTTATTGATTATAACTTTAAAAATATGGTTGCTCACCCCTTGTTGTTCGAATGGTAAAAGATGATGTAATTCATCCAGTTGACTCGTGTTCGAGCACGAGTTCTGCACGGTGTGTGCCTTATTAAAAAAGACTAAGAAAATTGAACAGATGTTACTCTTGTATCACAATAGCATATTCAAAAAAAACTTTAAAATATGGTTACCCGAATCAAAGTGAATTCAATCATTTTATTTAAGTTATAATTAATATTTATATAATAAAAATAAGTGTTCTAAATTGAAGTTACGAAAGTAACTTAAAATTCTTATATAATAATTATTAATTGTTTTTTTCTAAAATATATTTTTAAAATATTCCTGACAAAAGCTTTGAAAATTTATAAAATAAATACAAAAACATAAAACAAAACAATTTTCTTAAAATGAAATAAGAAAGTTGAAATCTAAAATTAATATAAAAAACTGGAAATCACATTAAACCAAATTAAAATAGATGGTTTTAAAAATTGAGGGAAAAAAAGACCCATCTTAACCTAGCTAGAACGTCAAAACTTAAATTGAGGATTGAATGGAGCAATGCTGAGAACGACCAAGAAAAAGCATTTGGTAATCAAATTAATTGCAAAGCTGAATAAATGCTTCCTTTTTCCCTTTTTTTTTTTCAGGTCATGTTGACCTTTCTTGCTAAATGTAGGGTTGTAAAGCAATATGATTTGGGGGAAAATTTTGAGAAATGAGAATGGGTTGTCAGATATTTTGAAGAATACAGTAATTTTACAGTGTTGGATGAAAACGTCACCTACAGGCGACTTGCATTTTTTGGATGAAAATACAAGACTATACTGTATTTTTTTACTAATACTTTATCTCAGGGATGGACGCATGACTTTAGGTTAGGGAGGTGAACTTATAAATTTTTAAGTGACGAACATATAAAAATTTAGGGGAGGGCGAAAATAGATTTTCAATAAAAATATATATTAAAAAATTTAAATTTTTTTCTAAGTAGTATAGGAATTTCAAGTTTTTAAGAGGGACGACTGCCCCCTCCGCCCTCCTAGGTCCATTCTTGCTCTATCGACGATTTGATAAAAAAAAAAAAAAAAAAAGGAGACAAGTGGCGTCTTCATCAAACACTGTATAAACTACCGTATACTCCAAAATATCTGACAACCCACCCCATTTCTCCATATTTCTTTCCAACCTGCATTATTTGCTAAAAAACTGAATCGGGGACTTCTCCGAGATACTTCGGCAATTGCATAAATGACTTTTGTCTCTCTTTTTTTGAATATATGATAAATGACTTTTGTCGCTCGATTGGTTTTACTGATGCCTTCCATGTAGATGTAGTGGTGGGTTGCGCATTGTAGGGGTGTTTAAATTTGAGTACCTCGAGTACTGGATATTCAGATCGTCAGGTAGTTCAAAGTACGACTTGTGTCCTGACTCGAGTTTTACGGGTATTTGTTAGTTAGGTACTCAGAAGTTGCGAGTATTTGGATACCCGGATATAAAAATGTGTATTTTTTAAATATAAGAATATTTATTAGTTTAATATAAAAATATATATTTATTAAAATATAAAAATATATATTTATTAAAATATAAAAATATAAAAAATAATATTTTTTTATTAATTTAATATAAAAATATGTATATTGAATATAAAAAAAATTAATTTCAAATATATCCGAGTACTTGAAAATTCTTAATTTTGTGACTCGAGCACGATCCGAAAAATGGCGGGCCGGGTACCCGATCCAGGTAAAAGTCCGGTCATTTATGTTCGAATAGTCGGGTCAGTTAAGTTGAGTATTTTTAAACACCCCTACTTGCCAACTAGATTTCGATCTCTTGACTAAAAAGCTGCCCTTATACTTTTTGAAAATTAATTATTTCTAGTTTCTCAAATTATGTATTGAACTAAGTCCAGTGATTAATTATTCGTGTTATGTTGGTCCATGTTAAGGGTAGACGCTGGCCACAAACTTAAAAGTTAATTATTTCTTTTAACGTACGATTTGTATCAAATTGTTATCGGTCAAATTTAAAAAAATTTAAAAATAAAGAAAAAACATAAAATTCAATAAAAAATTACTGAATTGGAAAAAGTTGATAAACTATTAAAATTATTAAAAATCATTTAAAATATAATTTATATTTTAATATAAAAATACATTTTTTAAAAATTACAATTTTTAAAGATTATTTTATATTTTTTTTGAAAATTTAGGAATATTTTATTTTTTGAACTTTAAATAATATACTAATTTATATATATATATATATATGAATTAAATTACTTAATTTTTCCCGAAATGAATCCAATTTATATATATATATATATATATATATATATATATATATGAATTAAATTACTTAATTTTTCCCGAAATGAATCCAATTTCAAAATTCATTGACACCTTTTTTTTTTAATGTATAGATTGCACAATCCAGTCCTTGCCTCCAGCTTTCCCTGATTCTTCTTCTTACCCCTTCTTTGGGGGAGAAAACTTAATCATCCCACCAGATAAATAAATTATTCAGCTGATGTGGCAGATTAAGTGGAACATAATAAATTATGTGTTTATTATTTTTATATAAATAACCATAAAAGACATTAAATAAATCATTCTAACACATTCAATTTTAATTTATTATTTATCTTTCTTAACCTTTTATATGATTTTAATGTTATAATATAGATATATAATCATTTAAATGATAAATTTCAACATGCTAAAGATAGTTTTTTTACTCGTGATATTTGTTAAACACTTAGATTTTAACCATCATTATAATTTTAGTATTTTAAATATTTATTTTTTTAGAAAATTTTTAACTTGATATATTTATTAAATACTGAGATTTTAATCAACATCATGATTTTAGTATTTTTAAATTTATATTTTTCTTTATACATTTTTCAATTTAATAAACGACATTAGGTTTGTCTTTTCTCTTGAATTTAAAATTTTCAATTGCCTTATCAGCTCATCAATAACCCAACAAACAAACAATAGGGTTACTATTATTTTTAATCAAATTAAAAATAAAATATCATATATGAACCATGAATTATTAAGCTTTATCTCACCTTAGTTTATATTATTTTAAAAGTATCCCAAAATAGTCCTAAACCACTAACACTAAACCTCCAAAATTGTCGTCATTGACATCATCGATAACCTCGTCGAACCTGACTAATGTCTTCGTCGGACGTCGTCGTCCATTTTCTCTAATAACCTATCGCCGGTAACCAATAGGAGACATGCCAATCGAGCGTTGAACAACAAACACGAGAAGTTTTAACCGAACGACATCCGATTGACACACCTATTGACGATGGGTGGTTAGGGGAAACGAGTGGCGACGTCCGATGAGGTTATCGATGGTGGCAACGATGAAAATTTTGGGAGGTTTTGGTTTAGGGATTTGGAACTATTTTGAAAGATTTTGATTTTTTTTAAATTATTATATTTTCAGTTAAAAAAGGAAATAAAAAATAAAAAATAAAAATCGCGTGTCTAAATCTGATTGGGTGATACATTTTTTTAACAACACAACCTTAGAACTGTAATTGATTGAAAATTTAGGCATCTAGAATTAACAAAAAGAAACGTTAGGCAATACTTTTATCAAAAAAATATTTTATGCACCTAAAGTTAAAAAATGTATAGTTTAGTCACTTATTTGTTTATTAGAGTACAATTTGTGTGTTAAAAAATATATATTAATATAAGTATTATTCTTTATTTTATGTTGGTTATATATATATATTTGCCGAAAATATATATTTGCCAATGAATTTGTAACGCCCCGAATTTAGGGGTCGGATGTTATACGGGTAAATCGGGTTTGAGACGTTGGCTCGTTTTAAATTAAATTGAGTTTTGGTTTAATTAAAAGAGTTTGAAATTCATTAATGGCATTTTGATAATTTTAAAATAAAGGGGAAATAAGAGACAAAAGGGGGGGTTTTATTTGAAAAATGCTCATCTTCTTCATTCCACCAATTTTGACGACCTAAAATCTCTCCCAAACCCCTTGTCGTTATTGCATTCTTTTCTCCATCGAATTCAAGTGATTTAAACGAGGTAAAACCATTTTTGACTTGTCCTCTTCATTTCTAACACATTGATGGTTTTAGTTTTAGCAAAACACCATTGTTGAGAATTTCTAGTTTTCAAAGTTTTGAAGTAAAAGTAAGAAGCTTTAATAGGTTTTTGATGGAGTCTTGATTTGTAAAGCTAATTTATGTTTTAGTCTTGCCCTTAGATGTAATATATCTCAATTTGGTTGGTTTTTATAAAGAATCTCGAAATGGATTTTTGAGGTATTTTAAAAGTGTCAAAACTTGTATTTTTAGAGTGATTTTGTGAAAGATTGTTGGGCTGATGTTATAGTGACATTGGATAGGTGTTTTTAAATGTTATTTGATGATTTTTGAGTGGTGATAGTGTAGGTTTGATTGGATTCCCGAAACTACTGCTGTAGGTGATTTTTAGGAGTGGAAACTAAGAGTTTTTAAGGTGTTTATGTGGGGAAATGAAGGGCTGATGGTTGTACAGCCTTAGGGTTATGTTTTGGACATGTTTTGGAGTGTTTTAAGTGTTTAAATTGAGGGGTAATGGTTGGGTGTTGCTGGAATACGAAAATGAGATTATTTGGGAGGATTTCGGCTTTGAATTGTTGAGAAAATATTTTAGAATTGTGAGCTGATGTATAACAGTAAATTTGTGGTTGATTAAGAGGTTAATACATTGTTTTTGATTGGTTAGAAACAACGGATTTGGCCTTGGGTGGTTCGGATGCGGTTCCGGCAAGTTCGGAAGCTTAAAACGACTTTGTGGTTTGCATTGGTGTGCGAATGGTGAGTGAAAATGGTTTAAACTTGTTTTGCTTTCAAAACGGGATTCTTGGGGGTTTAAGTGGAGCCTTGAGGGCTAACCTAAACCCAAGTGTAAGTTCACTAATTTTACCTTGTTTGTTAAGTGTTGGTGTATGAACGATTGTTGTGATATTGTGTGAATTGTGGATTGCTTTTACTCTATGTCTAATGTTGTTGTGTAGTTGTTGTTGGTGTCGAACCTCACGTGATGGTTGTCGTTACTACGGTGATGAGTGGTCCCGCCGGTAGTAACTAGTCGAAGACTACGGTGATGTGTGGTCTCACCAGTAGTGACTAGTAGAAGAGTACGGTGATGTGTGGTCCCATTGAAAAATTACTAGTCGAACGGTGATGTGTGGTCCCACCGTGTGTTTTGGTTGTGCATGTGCATACCATGTATGGTTGATGTTTGTGCTTTATTACATCATTCTTTAAAATGGTTTGCCTTTCAACTAAGATTTATGTTTTAAAAACTGCATTGTTGTTGTGCTTTTAGAGCTCCACTCACTAAGCTTTATGCTTACGCTCTCCTTTTTCGACAATGCAGATCTTTAGCGGGAAGTTAACAAGGAGCAAGAAAAGGGCGTCCAAGCGTGTGGTGGTTGCTCAAGTATGGTTTGGTAAATAATGTAGTAGTTTAGCAATGGAAAATGCTACATGTTTTAGGAGCGTGTATCTAGACTCCTTTGTGTTGGCTTTATGTTGTTAATGTTTTGTGATGATGGATTTATAAACCATGTTTATGTTGATGCCTAAATGTTTTGTATTTGAAGGCTTTTAATCATGTCTTATGAATGCTTATGTTTTTGTTGAAGGCATGTAAACTTTGATTGTGCATTGCTTAGGTGAACGTATGTTTCTTTTGGCTAAATGGTTTTGTTAAGCATGCATTATTGCCTTATATATATATATATCATGTTTGGTGGTTTGATGTTTTGGCATGTGTTGGAAGGATCTAAATGTATGTCTTTTGCTTGCCTTGAATCATATGTATGCTCTATGGTTGATCATGCTTGTGGTAGGTTGGAATGCCTCTAGGTTATGTGTATGTTTGTTGTTTCATGTTTCTTGTGGTTTGGGAGTGTGTTTGTTAAGGCCTTTAACTTTTTTGTTGGTTTGCTAAGCATGTTTGTTTGCTAGTTTCCTCTATGTATGCTTAATTGGTGTTCGTTGTTTCGTTGTATGCTTAAACTGCTCCGTATGCTTATCTATAGTTTCTTAGTGATGTATGCGAGTTGGTATGTTGCTAGTCGAGTCGTCAAATGCACCTAGAGTTAAGTCCTTGTGTGTTTTAGCTGCTAAAATGAGACTTGCAGTGCAGTGCGTATCGGTACGCTCAAGGGTTGTACCGGTATGATCCTTGCTTTGGGGCTCATTTTGGGCAGAGCGTACAGATACACAGGGGTGTATCGATACGCCAAAGGCTCTCTGAAAATCTGAGAAATTGGCGAGATTTTGGCGTGTCGGTACGGGTCCTAAGGGTATGGATACGGTCATTGTAGTTTGACCGAGAGAAGTTGACCGTTGAGGGCGTATCGGTACTGTAACCCCCTAGACCCGCCTATGCGTTACAACGGATCCTAGGAAGTCACATTAGGGTCACAAGAGCGACCCACAGTGAAAATACATGTGAAAACATTTTCTTTCTCAAAATACTTATTAAACTGTAATATCAACTTCTGTTTAACATACAATTTTCGGAAATCGTTCAAAACGATAAAATAATTATGATACAAGTTGCGGAAATAAGTTTCAGACTCATTTGTATAATACAAACACGACACACATGCCTCCTAGTTACACAGATACCATACTCCCTGACGAGCCGAAGAAACTCTCATATCGATGTTGATAGGTGCAACTTGTCAGATCTCTTATCCTGAGATAGTAAAAACAACATGAGCTTGGAAAAGCTCAGTAATACAAAACTACCAGAAGATGCTATAAGCTCATGCAGATATATGGTAGGCATAACATTTTTATGATGTTCCAGGCAATACTTGTTTTCATTTATGTTTTGCTAATTTAGTGAAGCACTATTCTTGAGAACAACAAGGTTTGTTCTTTCTATGTTACAGAGTATTAAAAGAGAGCTTATTGTTCAGAGAATCAACAGAGTGGCAGGTTGGAGAAGTTAAACCATGAAGCCTAGTGTGTTTTAATAAGTTGCAGATCAAACATACATAAGTACTTAACATCATATTATATGAGCACATAACAGATTAAATGCAAATGTTCAATGTTCATACAGAAGTTTACAAGAACTACCCTCCAACCTCACACCAATATGCAGTCCCCCAGAACTGCATCCATAAGGACTTACCCTAGGCCCGATGGGCATAGGTGCCACCTAAGGGGATGCCTTAGGTCCATAAGGACTTACCCTAGGCCCAATGGGCATAGGTGCCACTCAAGGGGAGACCTTGAGTCCATAAGGACTTACCCTAGGCCCGATGGGCGTAGGTGCCACCTAAGGGGATGCCTTAGGTCCATAAGGATTTACCAGCTTGATCAGGGTTGTACCGACAGAGACTTCACATCATAACCTAATAGTATACCCTAGATAGTAATCAGTGTTCAGATTTCAGATATAAATAACAGAGTACATGTGGCAGGCATTCTATTCAGGGTATCAGAAACAGAAGTTTCATGCTTTTGACAAATAAATCGGCATACCATTGAGCAGAACATACATTTTCATCATTCATCATGCAAACAAATTGTACCATCATAGGACAAGATAACAAATTGTACCATCATAGGACAAGATAACGGATTGTACCATCATAGGACAAGATAACAGATCATACTATCAAGTTCATCAGACAGTCAGACAATACCATCACAGATCAAACGATCACATACCAAGTATACAGATTGAGCAAACATATATCAGGTAGGCAGAGAATGTCATCATATATCAAGTTCATCAAACATAATATTATTCATGATTCAATAATTATACAATTCATTCAACAGAATATATTACACATGGAACACACTAGGTGGGTCAGATCATTTCTTGGAGATACTTGGCATTTACGGAATGGGACACGTTACACTTTTGACAATTTGAACGAATTTCTGAAATATGGCCCCTATTAAAAGGGGTTCATACCAACTGTTTAACCCAGATATTCAGGAGGTGATACATTAATATCTTTGAGAGTTTAGACGCATCATGAGTTATTTAGTCATTTAAGCTTACAAGGGCCTTATGGTCCTTTTATCACATATGGACATTTTGGTAATTTATACCAACAAAGCATAAACAGTCGCTCAGGAAATTCTATTTGCTCATTAGGCTCCCAATCAGGCATTCGGAGATTTCTATGTCAAGATCTTTCACGTTATCAGATACATTCAGGGCTATCTTAATTGCTTTGGCCAACGAGGGCATTTTAGTCTCTTAACTATCAGAGGTGATCTTGTAATTTAGCCCAGAAATGATAAAATGATGGTTTACAATATTTAAGATTCCCAGAAGTTTATCGGGCCTCTAAAACCAATCGAAAAACATGTCTCAACCTTACAGTACTAACCAAACCTTATGATGTATGCACTTCACGGGTATCATTTCCAAATAGTGATTGTATTGTATATCTGAAAGGTTGCCTTCATATTTCATCACAAGACTTGTCACGGAGTAATCGAACTAATATTCTGTGCGGATAAAACTTCTATCCTTATATTAATATTAGGAGTGATTGACGTTCATGGGTCATGCTTCAACCCATAAGGGCATTTAAGTCATTTTTAACTTTATTGGCATTTCTAGAATTTATCAAGGGCAATTTACTTATTCCAGTCAAAAGAGGGTAATTCAGTCATTTTGAAGCTCGGGATATCTACCATTTTCGTCAAATTTTACTATTTAGCACCTCCATCGTTTACGTACCCGATAGAGATTAAGTCGTCCTAACTCTCCGGCCCTTTACAGACGATTCATTCTTTACAGAACTTGAGGGTATAACGTCATTCAAATTAATCAGACATTTCGGTGCTCGAGGGCATTACCATCTTTTTGGTCATTACCATCATTCTCATTTAATTCACGCATTCATTACTGTGATAAGGATCGACTTAGGATTTCAACAATATTTCCAGAAAATTCTCATTTCTAGGTCGAACGCAGATTTTAGGTCATTTCCTTTATCAGAGGGGTAGTTTAGTCATACTTATGCTCCAAGGGCATTTTCGTATTTTCATAATTAATATCTCTCACTCTGTATCCTGGGCCTCGATTCTTACACATCGTTGATTGAGTTGCGGATTTAACTAAATTTAACTATTAGAACTTTGGATACTGTTAGCCCATTAATAATCTTATTCGAATAATTTGGTCCTATTAATTGCCATACTTATTGCTCGAATCTGATTCAAATTAAGCAGAATTTATAGTATACGACATCATAAGCATGCATGCGTTAACCAGATATCGACATGTACATAGAGCATACAAGAGGTAGTAATGTATTACCTTAGTTCCGAGTTATACCGGTTGACTCATGATACTACATTCGATCGCATTCGAATTCGGACTGGATGTCCCATGACATTTCAAATACCAAGATACTTGCATACCTTCAAATACACAAATTAACATTTCAGTTCTTATCCATAGAGCTCTTAACAAAATTAAACACTTTCGGGTTCAAAGTCATATTCGGAGGCCTTCGGGTCAGAATTTTGCAAAACGGGCTTCAAAATCAGACTCAGGACGTCGAAAAACATAAAATATGAGTTTTCGGAAAAATTGACTTTTTGGTCAACGGTCAAAGTCAACGCTGACGTCATCAGGTCAACGGTCAACGGGGTCAGAGTCAACGATGACGTTAGCAGTAAAAGTCAACGCTGACGTCACTGACCAACTGGTTTGACTCGGCTGAGTTGACTCAGCAGACGGGTCGGGTCAGACTCGGGTAGACGGGTCGGGCAGACGGGTTTGGGCTCAAACTGGGTTGGGTTGGTTTATATTTGGACCGAACTGGCTTGGGCTTAGACCGGATCAGACCGGGTTATTCACTAAACCGGTTTGGTCTGGTGGGATCAGACCGGTTCACTTACCGAAAATTCAAGCTCGTCGGCAGTACACCGGAATCTTCACCGGTGAATTAAAAAATGTCGATTCTACTGAAAAAAAATATAGATCGTTAGGCAAATTCAAAACCCAACCATACATGGTGAAATAAAACTGAAATCGAGCCGAAATTTACCTAGAACGAAGGTGAACGGTCGGAAAGCGCGTTGCTCCGATGAGGAGCTTGCCAGCGTCGGACGGGCCAGCGGTCGGCTGGGTTTTGCATAGCTCAACGCGGTGAACTCAGTCGTACCAACGACAACATGAGGCGATGGCGGCATCGTCGAAAAATTAAAGAAGACCGACGGCGATTAGGGTTTGTTATATCAAACCTTCGATCAAGCTTTCGCCGGCGATAGCAGCTCGACAACGCGCGTGCTCAGAGGCAAAATGACCGGAGTGAGACGATCTACACGCCGACAGCGGCGGTTTCGCGCACGGACTGCTGGAATCGGACGGGAACAGAAAGGGCAACGCTGGGTTTTTTGACGGACTTCAACCGGCTCTCCACGGCGAACGGCGGCACATCACTGCGCGTGGAGGGCTGGGTCACGATCGGAGCAGGATGATGGTCACGCCGGTGCTGGCGGTGCACGCCACGGCCCGGCGGTGGCGGAATGGCAGATCGGAGATGGTTGATGGGGTTAGGGAGAGTTTTCTGGAATTTTTCTCAAAAATTTCAGATTCGAAATCCTTTTTCAGAGGTAGGTGAAGGGTTGGGTTATTAAGTCTGATTCATATCTTTTTAGGCTTAACTCTAATAGCCAAACTAGGCAACCCTTGACAGAAATGAGCCATTGGCTCAATGGTTTAAGCAAAAGGATATAAAAGGGGGTGAGGTCGTGGGTTCAAACCATCATACAAGCATTATTCTCTTTTTTTTTTTAGAACAACAGGGTGTTACAACTCTCCCTCCCTTAAAAGAAATTTCGTCCTCGAAATTTACCAGGGTCAGAGAAATGCAGAACTAATCTTTCATTCGTTCTTGTACTGAAAATCCATCTATCGGGGTATCCTTGTTTCCCAGAACGCTCACACGGTCACAGATCAATTTGGTATCGTTCCGGTCACTCGGGCTGACATTAAACCCAAAATCATCGCATGATGCATGTCTACCCAATTGATTAAATGCAGTACATAAATCGATACAGAACTTTGTACGGAGCCGCACGAACTCTTGTCTCATAGCTGCTATTATTATAGTATACTCAGTCAAGAATACAAAACATTCTCGCTACCACAGAAGTCGATCATAGAGTCTGAAAGTACGTCTTTCAGAATCTGAATTACTCTACTAGGTTGACCATCAATTTTACGGAAGAACAACTGTGCGTGAAGTTTATGCGAGTAAATTCTGCTTAATTTGGACTAGGATGTAAACATCAGATTTAGTAAGTAGGATACATATGACGGTACATTGTGTCATTTTTCCCCAAAATGTCTTTCTTCATATTGGTCAAGCATAACCATGGTTTTAAACGGATATCACTTACCTTCAGCGTAATACTCTGATAATTGTTTCTTTCGTGCATAATAGAGTCACCATATAATCTATACCTTCACCAATCTCACGGACGCCTTTCTTTTAAATTCGTAATACATTTATCAAATTTTTGTCAGAATATTCTCAAATACATTCATTATCACGGAGCTACTTCACATGTAATCTTATATCGATTACCTCATTTGATCAAACATTTAATCTTAACCTGATTCAGATCTTCAATTTCACATGCATAGACCATCTCAAGTTCTCTATCCAGATTCAAATTCATTAAGTTAATCCAATTCACAGATGAATGTTACAGACATTTTCTGTAAGCAAATGTTGAGCTATGAAAGGCAGAATACTCAGATTTGGTTATTTCAGGAGAAAGGATTCGACATCAAAGTTTCGGCTTAAAGAAGTACGGTTATGATCTAGGGGCATGCACAGACCAGACACCTTACGACAGACGATCGGCCGATCTACCCAGACTGACGCAACTCTAAGCTCTGATACCACTAAATGTAACCCCCTAGACCCGCCTATGCGTTACAACGGATCCTAGGAAGTCACATTAGAGTCACAAGAGCGACCCACAGTGAAAATACATGTGAAAACATTTTCTTTCTCAAAATACTTATTAAACTGTAATATCAACTTCTGTTTAACATACAATTTCCGGAAATCGTTCAAAACGATAAAATAATTATGATACAAGTTGCGGAAATAAGTTTCAGACTCATTTGTATAATACAAACACGACACACATGCCTCCTAGTTACACAGATACCATACTCCCTGACGAGCCGAAGAAACTCTCATATCGATGTTGATAGGTGCAACTTGTCAGATCTTTTATCCTGAGATAGTAAAAACAACATGAGCTTGGAAAAGCTCAGTAATACAAAACTACCAGAAGATGCTATAAGCTTATGCAGATATATGGCAGGCATAACATTTTTATGATGTTCCAGGCAATACTTGTTTTCATTTATGTTTTGCTAATTTAGTGAAGCACTATTCTTGAGAACAACAAGGTTTGTTCTTTCTATGTTACAGAGTATTAAAAGAGAGCTTATTGTTCAGAGAATCAACAGAGTGGCAGGTTGGAGAAGTTAAACCATGAAGCCTAGTGTGTTTTAATAAGTTGCAGATCAAACATACATAAGTACTTAACATCATATTATATGAGCACATAACAGATTAAATGCAAATGTTCAATGTTCATACAGAAGTTTACAAGAACTACCCTCCAACCTCACACCAATATGCAGTCCCCCAGAACTGCATCCATAAGGACTTACCCTAGGCCCGATGGGCATAGGTGCCACCTAAGGGGATGCCTTAGGTCCATAAGGACTTACCCTAGGCCCAATGGGCATAGGTGCCACTCAAGGGGAGACCTTGAGTCTATAAGGACTTACCCTAGGCCCGATGGGCGTAGGTGCCACCTAAGGGGATGCCTTAGGTCCATAAGGATTTACCAGCTTGATCAGGGTTGTACCGACAGAGACTTCACATCATAACCTAATAGTATACCCTAGATAGTAATCAGTGTTCAGATTTTAGATATAAATAACAGAGTACATGTGGCAGGCATTCTATTCAGGGTATCAGAAACAGAAGTTTCATGCTTTTGACAAATAAATCGGCATACCATTGAGCAGAACATACATTTTCATCATTCATCATGCAAACAAATTGTACCATCATAGGACAAGATAACAGATTGTACCATCATAGGACAAGATAACGGATTGTACCATCATAGGACAAGATAATAGATCATACTATCAAGTTCATCAGACAGTCAGACAATACCATCACAGATCAAACGATCACATACCAAGTATACAGATTGAGCAAACATATATCAGGTAGGCAGATAATGTCATCATATATCAAGTTCATCAAACATAATATTATTCATGATTCAATAATTATACAATTCATTCAACAGAATATATTACACATGGAACACACTAGGTGGGTCAGATCATTTCTTGGAGATACTTGGCATTTACGGAATGGGACACGTTACACTTTTGACAATTTGAACGAATTTCTGCAATATGGCCCCTATTAAAAAGGGGTTCATACCAACTGTTTAACCCAGATATTCAGGAGGTGATACATTAATATCTTTGAGAGTTTAGACGCATCATGAGTTATTTAGTCATTTAAGCTTACAAGGGCATTATGGTCCTTTTATCACATATGGACATTTTGGTAATTTATACCAACAAAGCATAAACAGTCGCTCAGGAAATTCTATTTGCTCATTAGGCTTCCAATCAGGCATTCGGAGATTTCTATGTCAAGATCTTTCACGTTATCAGATACATTCAGGGCTATCTTAATTGCTTTGGCCAACGAGGGCATTTTAGTCTCTTAACTATCAGAGGTGATCTTGTAATTTAGCCCAGAAATGATAAAATGACGGTTTACAATATTTAAGATTCCCAGAAGTTTATCGGGCCTCTAAAACCAATCGAAAAACATGTCTCAACCTTACAGTACTAACCAAACCTTATGATGTATGCACTTTACGGGTATCATTTCCAAATAGTGATTGTATTGTATATCTGAAAGGTTGCCTTCATATTTCATCACAAGACTTGTCACGGAGTAATCGAACTAATATTCTGTGCGGATAAAACTTCTATCCTTATATTAATATCAGGAGTGATTGACGTTCATGGGTCATGCTTCAACCCATAAGGGCATTTAAGTCATTTTTAACTTTATTGGCATTTCTAGAATTTATCAAGGGCAATTTACTTATTTCAGTCAAAAGAGGGTAATTCAGTCATTTTGAAGCTCGGGATATCTACCATTTTCGTCAAATTTTACTATTTAGCACCTCCATCGTTTACGTACCCGATAGAGATTAAGTCGTCCTAACTCTCCGGCCCTTTACAGACGATTCATTCTTTACAGAACTTGAGGGTATAACGTCATTCAAATTAATCAGACATTTCGGTGCTCGAGGGCATTACCGTCTTTTTGGTCATTACCATCATTCTCATTTAATTCACGCATTCATTACTGTGATAAGGATCGACTTAGGATTTCAACAATATTTCCAGAAAATTCTCATTTCTAGGTCGAACGCAGATTTTAGGTCATTTCCTTTATCAGAGGGGTAGTTTAGTCATACTTATGCTCCAAGGGCATTTTCGTATTTTCATAATTAATATCTCTCACTCCGTATCCTGGGCCTCGATTCTTACACATCGTTGATTGAGTTGCGGATTTAACTAAATTTAACTATTAGAACTTTGGATACTGTTAGCCCATTAATAATCTTATTCGAATAATTTGGTCCTATTAATTTCCATACTTATTGCTCGAATCTGATTCAAACTAAACAGAATTTATAGTATACGACATCATAAGCATGCATGCGTTAACCAGATATCGACATGTACATAGAGTATACAAGAGGTAGTAATGTATTACCTTAGTTCCGAGTTATACCGGTTGACTCATGATACTACATTCGATCGCATTCGAATTCGGACTGGATGTCCCATGACATTTCAAATACCAAGATACTTGCATACCTTCAAATACACAAATTAACATTTCAGTTCTTATCCATAGAGCTCTTAACAAAATTAAACACTTTCGGGTTCAAGGTTAGATTCGGAGGCCTTCGGTCAGAATTTTGCAAAACGGGCTTCAAAATCAGACTCAGGACGTCGAAAAACATAAAATATGAGTTTTCGGAAAAATTGACTTTTTGGTCAACGGTCAAAGTCAACGCTGACGTCAGCAGGTCAACGCTGACGTCATCAGGTCAACGGTCAACGGGGTCAGAGTCAACCATGACGTCATGATGACGTCAGCGGTAAAAGTCAACGCTGACGTCATTGACCAACTGGTTTGACTCGGCTGAGTTGACTCAGCAGACGGGTCGGGTCAGACTCGGGTAGACGGGTTTGGGCTCAAAATGGGTTGGGTTGGTTTATATTTGGACCGAACTGGCTTGGGCTTAGACCGGATCAGACCGGGTTATTCACTAAACCGGTTTGGTCTGGTGGGATCAGACTGGTTCACTTACCGAAAATTCAAGCTCGTCGACGGTACACCGGAATCTTCACCGGTGAATTAAAAAATGTCGATTCTACCGAAAAAAATATAGATCGTTAGGCAAATTCAAAACCCAACCATACATGGTGAAATAAAACTGAAATCGAGCCGAAATTTACCTAGAACGAAGGTGAACGGTCGGAAAGCGCGTTGCTCCGATGAGGAGCTTGCCAGCGTCGGACGGGCAAGCGGTCGGCTGGGTTTTGCACAGCTCAACGCGGTGAACTCAGCCGTACCAACGACAACATGAGGCAATGGCGGCATCGTCGGAAAATTAAAGAAGACCAACGGCGATTAGGGTTTGTTATATCAAACCTTCAATCAAGCTTTCGCCGGCGATAGCAGCTCGACAACGCGCGTGCTCAGAGGCAAAATGACCGGAGTGAGACGATCTACACGCCGGCAGCGGCGGTGTCGCGCACGGACGACTGGAATCGGACGGGAACAGAAAGGGCAACGCTGGGTTTTTTGACGGACTTCAACCAGCTCTCCACGGCGAACGGCGGCACATCACTGCGCGTGGAGGGCTGGGTCACGATCGGAGCAGGGTGATGGTCACGCCGGTGCTGGCGGTGCACGCCACGGCCCGGCGGTGGCGGAATGGCAGATCGGAGATGGTTGATGGGGTTAGGGAGAGTTTTCTGGAATTTTTCTCAAAAATTTCAGATTCGAAATCCTTTTTTAGAGGTAGGTGAAGGGTTGGGTTATTAAGTCTGATTCATATCTTTTTAGGCTTAACTCTAATAGCCAAACTAGGTAACCCTTGACAGAAATGAGCCATTGGCTCAATGGTTTAAGCAAAAGGATATAAAAGGGGGTGAGGTCGTGGGTTCAAACCCTCATACAAGCACCATTCTCTTTTATTTTTTATTTTTTTTAGAACAACAGGGTGTTACAGGTACGGTCTTGCTGTGTACCGATACGGTCTCCCTGGGTTGACTTTGGCGTTGACCAGGTCCAGGTGTATCGATACAGTCATCTAGCGTATCGATACGACCTGTTATAAAAGTTAAAATGGGCTGTTTAATTGCATGTCTTGTGGGTTTGTATTCGTGTTTGTTCGA
Source organism: Hibiscus trionum (assembly GCA_030270665.1). NCBI lineage: Eukaryota > Viridiplantae > Streptophyta > Magnoliopsida > Malvales > Malvaceae > Hibiscus > Hibiscus trionum. The sequence continues at coordinate 9,666,350 of BSYR01000016.1, forward strand.
TGCGTGTCCTATCACATAGGATTTAATAAAGGCATCTAGAAAAGATAAAGAAAAAAATAGGGTTGCTAATCGGAGTGAGGCCTTAGCGGGTCTCGCTTCGGTTTTCCCCGTGTAACCTGCTCGGACCAGTTAGTCGTCCAGACCGGGACGAGGGGGTTACAGAATTTCACGACATTAGAAGCACTAATGACATTAAGTATTAAATTAAAAAAAAATATTAGAGGACAATTTGTGTGTTAAAAATATAAGTATTATTTTTTATTTTCTGTTATTTTTTTTTATTTCTAGAATAATTAAAATTTCAACCATGTTTAGCTATTAGGTTTAATAGCATTTATGTATGGTAAAAGATGTATTAATTTTATTGTATTTATGGTCTTGAAAATTATTTATTAATAAATAAACATTAATTGCTTTGTATTACCTAATCAAACTTTTAAAACATATTTTAATTTTTTTTCTTCACTCATATTTATTGAAATTGCTATGCTATATGCTACCTCAGCTGGATAGATTACCTAGTGGGTAGATGTAGCATTGCCCTTATTTGGGTATGGGAACTTGCAGCTGGACTTTGTGGTGCAATCTAACACTGTTGGACTTTGGTTTTCAAAATTTGCATCCTCCAAACATATTAACATTAAGGTTAATGAGTATATATAGCAATTTTCTGTGTTTGAGCAAAATATTTAGCTGGTTAGATAAATCGTTCATCTTCGTTTCCTTACATTCGTTCTAGAGCCATTAGGTACATCCTCTTTCTTCTCGTAAAATTTTTCCTTCCCTTTTTCTTTAAATAGCTTTAAGATTAAAATTATGATTTATAATTAAGAATAAAAAAAAAGCAATTTCCTGTGTTTATATTATGATGGGTCATGTCATGTTGGAAACAATAATGCTTCCCCAAATTTCCATGTCTTTTCGTCCATTTTCCATACATACAATAATGGCTCCCCAATTTTTCATCATTCATTTTCTTACACGGTTTTAGGGTTTGGGACCGGGAAGTCCATGTCCAATCTTTAGTCTTTCTCATTTGATGATGATGTGTACACATTGGACGGATCAGATTAAGTCAATTGCACCTTTTAAACCTAATGGCCATTAAAAGCATTAGTTGACCCGTTGAGTTTACGGAGAAGTGAGTCACCCACCCACCGAGTTTGTTATTTGTTATTCTCTTCCCTCTATCAACTCTAACCATTTGGTATTTGAGTTTTGAAGTAACCAAGTAGTTTTGTATTAAATGCCTTTAATCTTAAATGTTTACGATTCTGATATTAATTTGATTTCTTTATGAAAATAATTATGAAAAAGAGTGAATGGTTTTAAAATTATGATTATTTGGTGACCTAATGTAAGATTTTTGGATCCGTCGATTATCTCAGGTTGAGTTTAGAGCGTTACAAAAATTTGCACGACTATAATTCTTGTATTAGTAAGAATTTGTATTAAAAAATTTTGTAATATAAAATTTCTTTCTCTTCAAGTGATTATTCATATAAATAGATATTAAGGATTAGGGTTAAAATTAAAATAAATAAAAAACCTTAGAAGCCGCTCATAACCACATGCCACTTGTAACAATTCACTTTTATTGTGAGATTGATTTACTGCCAATATCATTTATGTATATTCGTTGCAAGGCTATTTTTTCTAATTTGTAAATGGAAGCGAATATTTTAGAGTAAACTACATCTTAGATCACTTTTGTTTTCGATTTGTCTTATTTGGACACCAGTTTTAAAAAATTATGTTCCTGTCACTTATATTTTTGATTCATTACATTTTGTCACTTAGCATGTAAAAGAAATAGTAAATTCTAATTTGACCCTAAAATTTAGAAGAAAAAAATGGCAAGTTCCCAAATGTCGCCGGTGATGATTAGACCCCAAAAATTTCAATCATCATTTTTGACCTCTTAAACGTGAATTTGGTGTCTGTTTCATTAGAAAATGTCCCGACCTTAAGCTTTTACTTCGTAAATTGATAATTACAATCCGATTGGTTTGGTCACCAAATATCTACTTCTATGGCACGCCATCATAATGACAGTCATACAACTCACAAAACCAGCTTCGACTTAACTTATGATACCCTATGTTGCACTTATACGGATACGGGGACAGATACGGGGACGTACGGGTACGAGGATGAAAAACGACAATTTCTAAAATTATAGGGTACGAGTACGGTAAGGGTACGACAAATATAAAATAAAATAATCTATTTATATATATATATAATAATCTATTTATAATAATAATAATAATAATATCTAAAAGAATTAGTAAAAACAAAATGTTAATAAAAATTAAAGTAAAAAATAATCCAAAAATATATAATGCACTGACGGTGATAACATTTTGTTTCCACAAAAGCTCTATTTTAGGGGTTAAGAGTCCAATTTAAGGTTTATAGTTTAGGGGTTTAGAATTTAGAGTATGTGATTAGAATTTAGGGTTTAGCGCTAGGGTATAGGATTTAGAGGTTTAACCCTAAATTCTAAATTCAAACCATAATTCCTAAATTCTAAACAATTAAACCTAAACCCTAAACTATAAACCCTAAACTAAATTTCTAACCCTTAAAATTAGGGTGTTTATAGAAACAAAATGTTTCCACGGCCAATACATAGTATAATTACACAAAAATAATTCTATTTTTTATAAATTGTTTATAATTGAATAAGGCAATATTCATATAATAAAAATAATAATAATAAAACTAATAAATAACATAGTTTTCTTCACGTGAAACTAAAGCAGCAAAAACAAAGTAAATAAGTGTTCATATATATATATATATATATATATATATATATATATATTAATAGAAATAATTTATTGGGCCCCACAAGATGAATAGACAGTCTTTTTCACGTGTTCTTCTTCTTCATTCCTTCTTCTTTTCTTCTTTGTTCAGCACGACTGTAATTTTTTTAAATTTTTTTTCGTTGGTCGTTCCGAATCCGTCGGTGAAGTTTCCGGTGAAATTCATGTCAAAACCTGTGAGTCTCTCAGCTACAAAATGACCTTGGGGACGCTCGTGAAGGTCATCTGCCGTCCCCGAAACGTCCCCGAATATATCTCAGCCGTTCCCGATCGATTTCAGACGTACCCCGTCAACGTGGAACGTCTCAGGTACGTCCCCTAGCCGTACCCGTCCCGTACCCGTCCTTGGGACGTTTCAGATACTTAAAACGGCATTCTTATGCCGTACCCGTGCTTCCTAGGATTGATACCCTTGTAATGTTACTGCATTATCAAAGCTTGGGTTTCCAGATATTGATATAGTAGTTGTACGTGTATATATATATAAGAGTTTGTTCAGCATTTTTGTTAAAACAAGTCAAAGCTGTGATGAAAAATAATAAAGGCAAACTACAAATTTCATCACTGAATTATCTTTTCACTCCTATTTTAGTCACTGACCGACCGGACAGAGAATTTGGAGACAAGTTGAAGATGAGGAGGTCATTAAGCCTTGTTAAGGTTGAAGGTATTGAGGAAGTAAACTTATTAGAGTCTAACAATAGGATCCTCAAACAAATGAGATTACCCAAGCAAGAAGGTATTGGACCAGACAATTTGTTACTTGTTTAGATGACATAACTCAAATGTGATAGATCCTTCTAACTTATTGTAAGAAAGGGAAAAATTGCAACTCTTTAAATCCTCCAATTGTAGTAGGAATTTGTCTCGTCAGTGGCTCAGTGTATTGTTGTCTAGCTCGATGTTTATCACGGAACTTAAGTTGCCAATACTTGCAGGTTTGGCAGCCAAAGGCCCATGTTTGATGGAAGATGGCCATATAGCTTATTCAAAGACAAAGAAATGGTCGATAGAGTTGAAATATTAAACATTCCTGATAGCTTATTCGTAGCTTGCAAAATTATTTCCTGCATTATTCATCAATAAACCTCCAGCATCTTTCTCTTGTGAAATCTGTTAACTTGCGAAACACACACGAAAAGTTTATCCTAGCATTACTTATACGGATGGAAATCATCTATCTTTTTCGGTGCTCTTACTTATAATTCCACACTCAAAATTAGGTTTATGGTTTTAGGTTTTAGGTTAGGGCTTATGGTTATGGTTTAGGAAATTTAGGGTGTGGTGTATTTTTTAGGGTGTAGAGTTTAGGATTTAGAATTTAGAATTTAGGGTTAGAGCTTGAAATTTAATTTTGTTGTGTTTTTTAGTGTTGGGGCATAAGTAGGAACACCGAAAAGGGGCAGAGAATTTTTATCCTACTTATACACTTTCAAAACCTTTCTCCATTATTCACAACGACATCTAGGGCCCTTCAAGAATAAAAAATGTTAATGGTATTCGTTGGTTTATATCATTTATAGATTTCACAATTAAAAATATATTTTTTTATATTTTTAATATCATTTTTACAATTTTCTTAGATTTTTTTTGTTTTTATATATTTTTTAAAAATTAAAATTTAAAAATTCCTAGAAACAAAAAGTGACATTTTCATATTGCGACATGTGTGAAAAATGAATTTAAAATAATCCATTAAAGTTAACGGTCAATCAAAGGGCTAAATTAGTTTTTTTTTTTTGAGTTTGAGGGCTTAATTGAGTGTAAAAAAAGTTTAAGGGCTTAATTGATTTTTTTGAGAAAGTTTAGGGGCTTATTGAACCCTTAAGCCTATTTTTTTAAACATCAAATCACTATATACCTCCTTCAAATGTGTTTAATAATGTTATATTAAAAAAGTAATTTTCATAATAATAATAATAATAATAATAAACCCAACAAGTGTCCCACTAGAAAAGCAGATGATGATCATCCTAAAAGACACAAGTTCAAATTATTTTATCTACAAGGTGCATGTGCATTGTCAAAGGGTTAAATTAATTTTTTTCTTGAGTTTGAGGGCTTAATTGAGTGCAAATAAAGTTTAAGGGCTTAATTGATTTTTTTGAAAAAGTTTAGGGGCTTATTGAACCCTTAAGCCTATTTTTTAAAACATCAAATCAATATATACGTCCTTCAAATATATTTAGTAATGTTATATTAAAAAAGTAATTTTCATAATAATAATAATAATAATAATAATAATAATAATAATAATAATAATAATGAACCTAACAAGTGTCTTACTAGAAAAGCGAATGATGATCATCCTAAAAGGCACGAGTTCAAATCACTTTGTCTACAAAGTGCATATGCATTGTCAAAGGGTTAAATTAATTTTTTTTTCTTGAGTTTGAGAGCTTAATTGATTTTTTTTGAAAAATTTTAAGGACTTATTTAACCCTTAAACTTATTTTTTAAAACATCAAATCAATATATACGTCCTATAGTAATGTTATATTAAAAAAGTAATTTTCATAATAATAATAATAATAATAATAATAAAACTCAACAAGTGTCCCACTAGAAAAGTGAATGATGATCATCTTAAAAGACACGAGTTTAAATCACTTTGTACACGGTGCATGTGTATTGTCAAAGAGTTAAGAATATGTATGAACAGATACTACCTTGTAATCATATTTAGACTATTCAAATAATAATAATAATAATAATAATAATAATAATAATAATAATAATAATAATAATAATAATAATAATAATAAATATATCAAATATTGATAACCAATAAAGTATTCAAAATAAGTATCGAATATAATCATGTCCTTATATGTCATTTTATTTGTTCAAATAAACTATTCAAAATAAATATCAAATATTGATACCGTTATGGTGGACTTGCGTTTGTGGATACTTGTTTCACGACGTTCGGCTCTGATTTACGGTTTATCGGAGATCTTCAATAGTTTCCCTTTGTGGTTCGTTTGTCAATGTAGTTAGATCTGTTTTGAGAAACAGCTTCCAAAATTATTGGTTTTTCTCACCATTCCTACTTCAATATTGAAACATGTAGGTGGATAAAGACAAGAAGTCTTGCTCCTTACTTCTATTTCTCTAGTGTTTCATCTTTATCCCTGTTTTGCAGTTCACTGGACGTATTTTGTTGGTTCGATGTTTTGTTTTGTTTTTTTTTTCTAATTTGATATATTGTGTTTTGTTATTTCTGTTAAATTTTATTTTTTTGGACTATTTTTTTATTTTAATTTCTAATAAATTTAAGTTATACTATTAAGAAAACTTACTTTCAATTATCAGTTAGTATAATTTGCTATCAGCTATTCGTAAACGGCCAAACATAACCTTAAGCAATTGTGCAATATTCTTGTTGGGATCGTATCAAGTCACCAACTTTCCATGACTTTTCGCCTTTTGTAAAAAACAATATCGATTCAACAATGACTCTCCAAATTTTCAAGTATTTATTTTAAAATTTGGCGAATTTAAATGAGAAAAAAAAACAATTTACGATAGAAATAAGTGTATTTATTCTCAATAATAATGAAAAATATTTTTCGTTATAGATATTTTTAAAAAAATAAACGATTGGTTGTAAAATAAGTTCCATTCGTATGGATGCAGATTAAATCTCGACTACATAGTTAAAAACAATGTGAACAACCGCCACGTAAATTTATTATTTATTTATTTTTGAATAAAAATTTATTATTGATTTTAATGTGAACTATGAATATTTCCCGCATATTAAATTATATAAGTTTATTTGATATATATTCGATATATAATTGGTAAGGTTTCATTGCTTAATTTTTGCAATGTCTCCTTAATTATAACGTTAATTACTTGTTAACGTCTCAAATAAATAAATAAATCGTTCTTCTAAATTTCGATATCAGCCATGCTTATAATGTTTTTAATAAAATTGTCATAATATATAAATGGTTAAATTATGTGAATCATCTTTGTACTAATCGTTTTATGCGAATTTAGTCCATTTTCATTTATTTTTCCCCACAATCGATAACTTTACCTTTTGAATTACTCGATTTTAACCCAAAATTAACAATTTCCATCTACACCATTAATTATTATTGAACAGTTCGAGAAATTCAAAAAATAAAAATATTAATATTGAACAAATAAAAGAGATTAACTTCATTGTATTATTTGTTGAGATTGTTTTTGTTTAGTAAAAAAAAAACTAATTCCTTAACAAAATTATATCAAATCATAGTTTGGTTTATCTAAATTAGTTTTTATTTTTTTATTTTCTCAGAATTTGTTTTCCTTCCATTTTCTCAGAAACTTTGAAAATAAAACTGCTACACTTGGTAATCCAATGTTTTAAAGATCTAAGAAAATCTAACAGTATTTAGTTAGTATTTATTTATTTATAGAATAATAATAAAAATGGTTTAAAAATAAATAAAAATAATAAATCTTGTAAACAGTAAGACAAAGACAAGTAGACAACGACACAAACAATCTAACAAACAAAGCGGACCCAGAAAACTTTAAAAACTCTTTCTTTATCTATCAATCTATCTTCCTTCTCTCTTTGTTTCCAAAATCCAAACTTTAAAATTTTTCAGCTCCAATCCTCACCCAGTCACCGGAGCTGAACCCAAATGCCTGCTTGCCGGATCACACCTGCCTGACTTTTACCCTTTTTTTTCCTTCTCTTTTTCATGGACAACGATGCCTCCATTTTCACTAACACCCATGAATCCGTTACCGGTGAAGACGACGATACCAAACCTGTTGGTACCGTCGGAGGACGCGGCGGTTCTGTCAGGACAGAAGGCAGCATTGCGGAGAGGAGGGCGGCGACGTGTGGTTTCAAGGCGGAGAGTATAAGTGCGGCGAGGCTGAGGGCCTCCACTAGCCCACTGGATTCCCCGTCTCCCCGCTCGCCTTACCTTACCATTCCTCCTGGGATCAGCCCTACTGCTTTGTTGGATTCTCCTGTAATGTTGCCAAATGCTCAGGTAACACCTTTTTTTTTTTTACTTTTCATGTTTGATTTATAATTTTTCCCCAATGATTATGACTGTCACAGTTTCACTGTAAATATCAAGTATTTTGTTATGAAGGCCAGAAAATCATGTTTAATGCTTCTCATGTTAGTGGCAATGTCATGTTTAAGGAGATTAGATACGAAATCGAAAAAGTATTTTTCGAAGAAATGAAACTATTTTGGGAACAAAACACATGCAATGTAGAGTTTGATCATATCAAATACCACTGGTGTTGCCTTTTAGTTATTCCTTACATTCATTTCGATGCGATTCAAGGTGGTCGGAATCAAAATTGTGCAAAATTTTGATATTAGGCAATGTAATATTAAGTTCATGGTGTATGGGGGTTATATAAATCAGATATTTATTCTTTATAATGGAAGGAAGAACTGAAGTATGTTAAATACAAATTTATGGTAAATCTCTTTTTCATAGCTTTCAAGATTTGTATCTGCATGTATATTTTACATCAATTGTTTCTGCCATTGGCTGCATGAAAATCTAACCTCAAAACAGAATTTTTTTAGTTGCCTGGGGATAAATCAGCCTTAGAAGGAAACCAGAAACTAGGATAAGAAAATGCTCATGCACTATATGAAATAAACTACTAAAAGCCTTTCAATTGAACGTTAGCGATGGGTTATTTATATCTGGTGTTAATATAATTCTAGTTGATTCTTAATATTAGATCTGAACTCTAAAAAAACTCTTTCTAGTACTTTTAGAACTAGTTTTTTTTCCTTTTGGAAAATTTGAAGCTCAGTTATATTAAGTGAAGCATCTTAGAAAGCTTTGATAAGTATTAAGCACGACTTGTGTTCCATCACTGGTTAAAGAAAAATTTTATATAGAAATTAAAAAGGGGTTTAATTAATATATTAAAATTATTTGCTCGTTCCCAGCTCTAGAGTTTATTCACTAGCATGTTCTCTAATGACTTCTGTTTCTGGCATAGGCATCTCCCACCACTGGAACATTTCATGATCATGGTGATCGGTTGGTGAATCATATCACGGGTGATGGAGACAACAGTATAGTTTCTTCTTTCACATTAAAGACACAGAATATGGATTCTCAACCAAGTTTTTCGAGTATAGAAGATCAGGTGATTTCCTTCTATCCTAATTATACTTTGTCATAAAGTTAAAGTTTCTGCTCATAGCTGCCAGATTAATAAACTTGACATATTTCTAATACTTCACATGTTTTTATATTCAAACTGCATCGGCAATGACTTACAAAAACTTGGCTTGTATAATTATGAATTCTATGTTTTATTTTCCAGCCATTGGTTGTAACTCAAATTCATTTCCTTTTATATCCAACTTTACTTTCCCTATTGTCTATATAGTATTCTTCATTGTGCATTACTTCTCCGTTTCCCTTTTATTATTATCTTTGACTTTTTTTTCAATTTTGTTTATCAAAACCAGTTAAGCTGACCAGTTTTACGGATCAAGAAGGATATTACAACAGCCTCTTTTTTATGTTCATCAATCTGGTGGCATTTGCTTTTGGGTAGATTTCTACAGCTCTCCATGAGATTAGCCCCTTCCTTATTGTTGTTAGATTTTGTTCATTTGAGTTTTTGATGTGTCTTAAGGGGAAAAAACAGCAGTAAATCAATAGAATTAGGGCTGAATAAACGAGTAAGAAATAATATGGAACTTTAGAAAACATAGTTTTATAAAAACCTCTACATTCCCTATTAATTCAAAGAAATAATAAGAATAGTTGTGGCTGTAAATACTTAACAGTTTTGCAAGTTATTAGGCTTTCTTGCAAATAAAGTTTTATTCTAACCCTAGATTTAAACCCTAAAAGTAACTAATAATCCTAGACATCCATAATATATCTAATAATTTCTCAACAGTTCTTGCAATATCCTCAAGTCTCCATTTCCTCACAACACGGAAAAAAGAACTAATTTTTCGGCTTCGATTCGTGAAAGAGAATAATCTTATGGAAGGGGGATTTAATTTGACTGCAGATTTGATATGTAGTGATAATTTTTCTTTTATTTTCTCTGGGTTTTTTCTGGTGAACTTTCTGTTTCCCATGCTTACCAGATGAAGGTGTTGGAGAAGCTACAAACTAGAAATACTTAAAACATAGCGCTGGGAATAGGCTGAGAAACTAAAATACATCACCAGAAGGTGAACTTGTTCTCTAAGCTTTTGAATGACGCAAGTTCAACTAATTTTGAACCAGATGAAGGAAATGCTAGTTACACAGAGCATCTGTTGTCAAAACTTTTTGATGAAGAACAATGCAGTCACTTTGATTCTGATAACATCAAGGCTGTTTGCACTGAAATTCGGGGGCTGGTGACCAAGTTCTAATTTCCAGGAGAAAAGACACCTCAAATTATCCTTGATATGCTCCAAGCATTTGGAAGAGCTTAGAAACTCTACTATAATGTACTGGTTAAAGATGCTTATAATATTGACCAAGAAATCTATGGAATAAAGGTGCTTGCAAATGCAAAGTTAGGATAAGGAAAACCTGAAAATCAGAATCATGCTTTAATTTGTACTCGTGAAGAAGCTTTTCAAACATTGGTATGAATCTGGACAATTACATGAAGAAGAGGATGCAAAACTATTCTGTAGTGGTAAATTTTTTCTCACCAGAATTGAGTTTTACTTATTGAGCATTAGATATTTTATGGAGGGCTAGGGTTATTAGTTATTTTTAGGGTTTAAATCTCGGGCTAGAATATGACTTTATTTGCAAGAAAGTCTAGTATAAGTGAAGTATTTACAGCCATAACTATATTATTATTTTCTTTGAATTAATAGAGAAACTAGAGGTTTTTATAGCCTACATTTTATAAAGTTCCATCTTCTTTCTCACTCGTTTTTTCAGCCTTATTTCTTTTGATTGTTGTTGTTTTTCTCTCTAAACCACATTAGTTGTGAGAGATAGTCAGGACTTAACTTCTTCAGATGCAATACTTAATAGGAATGTGTCAATCAAAAAATAAAATAAAATAGGAAGGCGAAGTGCTAATTGTGATGACAACTTTCCTTTCTGAAGTTTGGTTGAAGTGGATTTCATGTTGTTATATATTCTATTCCTTGTTTTACTCATAAGTAAATAGTTCAGAATGTCATCCTTTTTTAACACTCAATGGTCAGAATTCAATTTGATTGTTGTATGCATTTCTTTGCTTGAAAAGTTTGTGGATATACATTATCATAAGATGTTTCGTTGCTATTAGTCCGTTTTGCATCTTTTTTTCGTTTTCTTTTTTTTGGTAGGAAAATTTGTTCTTGTTAGATAATCTTGTGAATCTGCAGTAGGTATGTAGATTAATTGATATCCAGCCTCACACACATTCTTTAATATGTTTGATATGTCTTATCATACCATCATGAACAATCCTGGCAGACAATAGAATTTGATTGTGATAAGCTTTGTAGATTTAGATAAGTTTCTGGATGACATCTAAATGTAAAAGATGCACTTCATGTCACTTGTATCATGCTTAATTAGGGGTTACATCTAAAACGCTATTGGAGTCAATGATCGATTTTTGTATGTGCAGGTTTCTTCCACTTTCAATCTCGTTCAAAATGCTGAAGTTGATTATCAGCCTGTTGTCCATATGGATAGACCTTTGGATTTGAAATTTCCAGCATATTTTTCAAAAGAAGCTACCTCAAGGAGTTTTCCAGCAGATTCAGTTGTTGATGTTGGAATTTTGAATAACATTGTATATAATAATGCTAATTCGGGATTCCATCCTTCTGAGTTTGGTAGTGATCGAACATCTTTTCAGAAAGAACCTCTTCATGGACAAGATGTACGCACACTGGAGAATGATCAAAAGGGCGCAAACACTGCTATGGGAACAGCAAGAACATCAGAAGATGGATATAATTGGAGGAAGTATGGACAGAAGCAGGTAAAAGGAAGTGAATATCCGCGAAGCTATTATAAATGTACCCATCCAAATTGTCAGGTGAAGAAGAAGGTAGAGCGCTCACTTGATGGCCAAATTACTGAAATCATCTACAAGGGTGCCCATAATCACTCAAAGCCTCAGCCTTGTCGCCGGCCATCACTTGGGACCACTCTATCATCTGAAGAAATGTCAGAGAGTGCAGAAGGTACTGGAACTTGTGTCAAAGTTGAAGGCGGTTTAATTTGGAGAAATGTCCAAGCAGGTTCGAAGGATATGAAGCTTGGATCTGACTGGAAAGCTGATGGTCCAGAAAGAACATCATCAACATCTATTGTAACTGATCTTTCTGATCCACTATCAACTTCCCAAGGGAAATCTGTTGGTGTGTTTGAATCAGTCGAAACTCCAGAGTTCTCATCTACACTTGCTAGTCATGATGACGATAATGATGATAGAGCTACCCAGGGAAGCATATCACTCTGTGATGATGCAGCTAATGACGATGAGTCTGAATCCAAAAGAAGGTAAGTTTCTTTATTAGTATGCATGATCAATGGATGTGCTTTAACTTTTACTAACTTGTATTTACATTTTTTATCCACCTTCACCGCAGGAAGACAGAGAGCTGCATGACGGAGATGAATGTGGCATCTGGGGCTTCCCGTGAACCAAGAGTAGTTGTGCAAATAGAAAGTGAAGTGGACATACTCGATGATGGCTATCGTTGGAGGAAGTATGGACAGAAGGTTGTCAAAGGAAACCCTAATCCTAGGTACCAACTTGTCAGCTGTCTTTCTTTCTACATCAGATTTCTTTTGCATGTGAAATCGAATTTATCATCTAAAGATGCAGGGGTAAATTTTATGTTTATGCTTCTTGCATGCATGTTTCTGCTAGATTTATTAGTTATATTCGTGTTTATTTTCAAAGCACAGCAAAGAAAGATCAAGCTTCATGCTTTCATATATAAAACCTGTTGAAATTTTTGTTGTCCATCTTATAGGAGTTACTATAAATGCACAAGTCCCGGATGTCCTGTGAGAAAGCATGTGGAAAGAGCTTCCCATAATCTTAAATGTGTGCTCACAACATATGATGGAAAACACAATCATGAAGTTCCAGCAGCCAGAAATAGCAGTCATGTTAACTCTAGTGGTTGTAATTTGCCCCCTCCTGGGCCCAATACTCAAGCTGCCCTGTCATTATCCAGAAATACACATGCTATAAAGCCTGAAACGCCAATCCAAGATTTTGCACCGCCTTTTGATCGAAAGCCTGAATTCAAAAGTGAATATGTGAGACCTAGTTTTCTTGGGGATTTCAGCAATGATATGAAGCTTGGGGCAGCTTCTCTGGCTTCTGTTTACCAAATGAAGTTTCCTTCCTTACAGAAAGCTATTCCTTATGGCTCTTTTGGACTGAACCCAAATTGCATTGCAACTCATTCATCTGGCTCACTTGCAGTTCCGAATTTTCCAATTTTGCCTTTGAATCTCCCAACACCTGCAAATCTATCATTGACTGGTTTTGATATGAATAATGGTGGAAAATCAACAGGTCCAACACACTCTTTCCTTCCAGGGCAACAATTAAAAGAGAATGGTGTGAGGTTCCATGGGATTAAACAGGAGCTAAAGGATGAGAACCTTTATGATCCTTGCCTTCCCATTATTGACCATGCAAGTGCATCGTCAGCGTCAATCTATCAGCAGGCCCTTGCAAAATTTCCATCCTAGATCATGTTATTTGTAAGATGTCGCTTCTACACGAGTTTCTCCAAAATTGAAGGTTCTTCTCTTGCTATGTCAGTTTTTCATATCTATGCTGTTTCTTTTACAAATTGCTAAGAGATATATGCACGTTATGCTCTATGATTTTCAATTTTTATGCACAGAAAAGTCAATATAGGTTAAAACTCGGTTGTATCCATTGTTTTGTGCATGAGTTTGGAAAAATTTTCCCCTTAATATTTCATGAAATATATATATATATATGAAAGGAAAACATTGAGGCTTACACCTTAGGTCCCATCTAAGCACACTGGACTGTTCTTAGTTTCCATTTCCAAGCTACTGAAATTTGTTTGATTTATTCGAAGTAGCTTCTGTCCTAACTATCCTAGATGTGAATTCTTGCATGTGGTTTAATGTCATGTATCCTCGGAATGTCGTCATTCTCGATTTGCAATTCCAAATACCTTACCGAAGCTCTAGGATCAAGCTGTGTGTTTTTACTCATTGCTCAAAGAATTCTTGCATTTTACCTGTCTGTTTTTCTGTAGCAGGTACGGAACCGTTTATCAAATTCGCGTACCTTCATTCTTCGGCCGAGAAAATAATGACAAGGAAGAAGGTGGTGCTAAAATGAGAGCAAGAGCAAGAGCAAATGCTGTGTAGCTTCACCAGAGTTTTCCTTTGATTTTGGTAACTTCATCACAATAAAAGTTGCAAGTGTTTTAATTGAATCAAATAAAAGTAGGAGATAGGTGAGGGTGCAGATTTGGGAGAATGTTGAGTGGAGGAGTTGTACATAAATAATAAATTAATAATCCCCAAATCCGTATTTAATGGCTCAAAGTAATTTGATTCCATGTTTTGGACTTGTGTGAATATATACATATATGAGGAAACAATCATAGATTATTAATTCAATCAATTTCATTATGTATGTATAGAACAAATAAATAAATCCAAGTTTTTTTTTTCTTTTTTGATAGATATGGGTTAAGGTCTAATAGATTTCATTGTGTCCCATAGCTTCGAATTTTTAAGATTTATACATTGAATTAAGTTGGCTATTTAAGTTTATGTTATGGTAATAAATGGTTAGTAAAGTTATTTAATGTTACAAAGGCATATTAATGGGAACAAGTTGCTCCTTGTCTATATAAAGAAGTGTAGGCTTACATTTTTAACTCACCGGATAAAGATAAATCAAGTGTTTTCACTGAATTATTTCTTCTCTTCTCTTAGTGCTTTCGGTTGCGGGTGTTCAACAATTGGTGTCCGAGCTTAGTAATGTGTCCATGTTACTTGATTGTTGATTTATCTAACAGTGTAGTTATGTGGATGTATATCTTTAGGAAAGTTTTAGCTAAAAAAGACTTGGTTTTTGAGAGACACTTTACACACTTTTATTATTTTATTTAGTTTTGTAAGACTCTTATGTCAACACAATAACGAATCTACACGTTTCGGCGAAATAAAGAAGCTTTACAACGACAGTTACAATACATGTTCAACTTGCTTGATGTCATATATGGAAGGACAAGACATATCAGAGATTGTTAATGATAGTGAAAAAGAGCAAAAGTAGAGGATATAAATAACATGTTAAGAAAATAAAAGATAAAAGCAAACGAGTTAATGTATGCCTTGAAAACAACGATAAATGAAGATATACTAGAGCACATTCGGGATGTCAAAAACTTCAATAAGGGTTGAAAAACATTCGCCAAGTTATTCTTTAAGAAAAACGACACGAAGCTCTAACTTTTGGAGAGTGAGTTGCTGTCTATGAAGCAAGATAACATAACGATCCAACAATACTTTCACAAAGCAAAATTTTATATCGGGACATTTCTAAGTTGGTCAAACGACCCCTATTGGTGATCAGTGGCGGAACTAGAATTTTTATATAGTGAGGTCAAAATATTCATACCATTATACTAAGTATTGTTGACCACATACCCCAACAAATTAAGTGGGGTCAAATATAATATTTTTTTGAAAAATTATATATTACCCCCTTAAAAATTTTATATCCCAACAAATCAAGTACGGTCAATTTAGAAGCTTTAGACATACTTCAACCATTGTAAATAAGAAAAGAAACTCATGTATGTTGGGTCACCAAATGAAACCCACTAAGCTAAGACTAAAGAGCCTAGAAATGCTCAACACCCAATCATAATTCGAACATAAATCCCACTGAGAATTTAAGCCTATCAAAATACAGATAAAGCCTATATATTCTCACCCCTTTCCCCATCAATTCTACTTTCTTTTACTTAGGGTTTCTGCTTCTTTTCCTTTGCTCTTTCATCTTTATCCTCAATCATGACCGGAAAAGCCAAGCCGAAGAAGCACACCGCCAAGGAACTTGCCGCCAAGCTCGACGCCGCCACAACGAATCGAGGCGGCGGCAAGGCCGGATTAGCTGATCGTTCGGGTGTGGAAAAGGGTGGACATGCCAAGCTCGAGTGTCCTCATTGCAAAGTAACGGCTCCAGATTTGAAGTCGATGCAGATCCACCATGATGCTAGGCATCCCAAGATTCCCTTTGAAGAGGCAAAGCTTGCGAATCTACATGCTACCCATGTGGTTGAGACTAGCAAGCCTCGTCCTGGTGTTAGGGGTAGCCTCAAGAAGTGAGAAAACAAGGACAAAGATCTCTGTTTTCGTCAAGATTTGGTGTTTTCCGATGTTACGAAATCTGGGTTTGGTTTCTTTTTCATCTTTTAATTGTTTGTGACAGTAGCAGTCGAGATGGGAATGAGAAGGGGTTTGGTTTGGGTGAAAAAAAAGCTGGATTATTGTTTTAAGCCCCCCTTGAATGTTGTTGTTGTTATATCTTCTTTTGAAGCTAATGAAGTGCTTGTGCAACATATTTTGTGCTCTTTTTCTATGCATTTTGTTTCTTTTTATAGTTCAAGAACTTGTTAGTTCTTGATTTTGCTGAATGATACTAGGTTTGATTATGTGACTGATAAAAAAAATTCAAATAAAATTTGGGTACGACTTAATTTGAATAATTCAAAAAAATTGACTCGACTTACGATTACCACAAACTATAGAAAAGAGTTACTTTTAATTCATAAAAATACAGATATGGAAGAAAAAAATGCTTGAGTAGACTTATCTGTAGCTTTGTTGTGGGTGCTAGGGCTGGCATTCAGTTGAGTTTGAGTTAAAAATTTGTGAGTTATTCGAGTTTACAAGTCATATTTAAATTTTTTCGAGTCGAATTTATAAAATTTAAGTCGAATCGAGTTTTAAGTTTTTGTACAACTATATATATATATATAGAGAGAGAGAGAGGTGGCAAACGGGTCAATCGGTTCGGGTTCAGTTCGGGTCATTTCGGTTTCGGTTATTTCGGGTCTGATATCATTCGGTTCAGATTCGGTACGGGTTCGGTTTGGTTCGGTTCTAGTTCGGTTCTATTGTTCGGTTGATTTTCAGGTCGGTTGATTTTCGGTTCAATTGATTTTCGGTTCAGTTGATTTTCAGTTCAGTTGATTTTCGGTTCTGTTCGGTTCGGATCGGTTCGGGTCAATTTCTGGTTGATGGGAGATCGGTCGGTTTTAATCAAGTTTTTAGGTTGATCAGTTTTTTTACACCCTTTATATTGCTTTATAAAGCTAATATATTTGACTTTTTTGTGAGTTGTGCGATTGTTCATATCTCATCTTTTTTATTTCTATTAATATCTTTTATTTATTTCGGGTTGTCTTCGGTTCGGGTCCATTCGGTTCGGTTTCATTCGGTTCGGTTCTATTCGGTTCGGGTTTATCGGTTCGGGTCCATTTCGGTTCAACTAAAAATCAGTTCATTTTTGGTTCGGTTTCGGGTCAAATTTCGGGTAAGCATGTTCGGTTCGGGTTCGGGTTCGGTTCGGGTAAATCGGTTCGATTTTCGGGTCTCGGGTCAAGTTTGCCAGGTCTATATATATATATATGCAAATACGTAGCAGTGCATATATATCTTTTTATATGCATATACTTGGGGTTGGATGATGCACATATTGATTTCAATTTTAATGATTTTCTATATGCATATATAATATAATATATATTTCTTCATATTTTCACATGCGATATACATAACATATTAGACATAATTGATAGACTCAACAAAACTGATCAACTAATTATAAAAAAATTTGAGTTATTCGAATTTCTATTTTATAACTCAAACTTTATTTGAAAATTTTCGAGTCGAGTCGAGTTTATGAAATTACAAGTCGTTTCAAAACAAGTCAATTTTTTTCTCGAGTTAAGTCGAATAATTCAGTTTTTTCGAGTTGAGTCGTATTTTGCCCACCGCTAATGGTTGCAGCAGTAACACTAGAAGAGTAGAACTTAATATAGTGCCGAGAAAGGAGCAACCCAATAAAGGATTGGTAGATACAGCAATTGGTTTGCTAAAACAATCATCAAAATAGAAACATGTCGAAAAAAATGTTTTCCTACCCAATAGAGATTGTAACATTACTTTGTGTAATGGATAAATTACGTAAATTATCGCTGAACTTTGCTCTTAAATTTATTTTAGTTATTAGAGTTTTAAAACGTTCAATTTAATCAATAAAATTTAGACATAGACGTTTTTTTACACTAAAGTTTAAACATTAAACGTTTTTTTTTGTCACTCTTAAACCCCAAACAATCATAGAGGAAGGTTGTTCGATCCTAATTTTCACTAGTCACTCCTTTTCGACCCCTGAGTTTGAATTTGACATTTATTGTGCCGGAAAGTGCTCAGTAGTTCACAAATCGACAAAAAAAATTTTAGTTTTTCTCTCCTTGATTTTTCTCTCGTAGTAGGATGGAGCTCGTTTCCAATATGTTATTTCTTTCATGCCAATGAAAATTTTCACCATTTCGGTCTTGGAGAAGTTACTTCGTTTACCGGTTAATGGACGTCATCAAAAAAATTAACGGAAGAGTGACAAAAATGTTCAATGTCTAAACAGTGAGTAAATTGAACGTTTTAAAACTTTAATGACCAAAATAAATTTGAGAGTACAATCTAGTGATGATTTACGTGATATATCTTATATTAAATTATTTAAATATCAGTTAAATTAACTTTTTGTTCACTTTCTATCCTAACATCTGGTAAAGAAGATTATTTATAAAGAAGATTATTTTGGTAAACAACATCATTATTCATCAAATTATTATAACATTCTGGTTACCAGACTATTTTTCTTCAAAAATGACCATTAATGTTATTTTTCTTCATTTCTTATGTGGGGGCGGTGAGGGTTTGGGAGGGGAGGGGAAGCTAGGGTGGGAATCGGGCGGTGCGGGGATAATTTTACATTATCTACTCCGTCTTCAACACTTGTGGAGACGATTTCGAAAAATTTCTATTACATGCTTTGAAAAAATTTTCGTTCTCGTCTTCATACTTATCGGATTTTTATGGTTTTCGAGGAATCTCCGTCCCCAACAAAATCAAACAAAATTTACTATTTTACTAACCAAAATATATTGTCAATTTTAATTTACAAGTTATATATTCAATACACTTTAAAAAATGCGATCGAAGGAGAATAAGGTAAATTGAGAGATAAATAGATTATATACTCTTAATTAACAAAAATAGTTAAATTACTAGAGTGGTCACCCAAACTTAATAAGGTTTAAACAAAATGGGCAAATATCTTGATGGATTGAAACATTGATCATAAGATAGAAAGATATACATATATATAGATAAATGAGAGTTAATTATATATATATATATATATATATATATATATATATATTTAAAAATCTTGTAAAATATTGAGATCCTTGCGGATATTTTTCGGGAATCCCCACGGTTATTTATACGATTACGGTTAGGTTATTTCTATGGTTCGGATATGACAATCCCCGTCCCCATCCCCATTTAAGCTTCAGTGATAAAACTTCCCCCATCCCCGTCCCCATGGGTGAAGATTTCAGTTATTCCCCATCTCTATCAGTTCGGATCTCCACGGTTTTTGAATATTCCCCGCCAATTCCCACCTCTAGGGGAACGGTGAAGTTTTGATGAGATTTGGGTAGAATTTAAGATTTTTTTAATTTTAAATCCTATATGTCAATCAAATACTATGTCACAATTAAATATTAATAAAAAAATTTTACATCGGGCTGTTAATGAGAAAACAAACAAGTGACAAAAAATGTTAAATGTTTAAAGTTAATGAGCAAAATAAAAAGTTATAAAGTTGAGTGATCAAATTAGGAGTGAGAAGATAGTTAAACGATGATCTATGTGATTTATTCCGAAAAAATTGTCCCATATTAATATTTCTATCTATGTTTTAACACTAAAAATATAAACACTGCACTTTAATTTTAGTTTTTAAATCCTAAACCCTAAAAACTAAACCATACTCCTTAAACTTGAAACTCAACTTTTAATGTTAGGGTATAGGTAAGTAAAAAAGGGGCAAAGAATTTCTGATTTTACTTTTTCCTATGAAACTCCTTTGATCCAAAGTTTTCAAACCAGGGTTTATTTAGACAATTACAACTTATTTGATAATTTAAGCATTTCTTCTCAACTTATTTGACAATTAAGATTTTATGTTGAGATTTGAACTTATATAAAATAGAGACAAGATGAACATTCTTGACCACTAGATAAATTAGTAGATCTTAATGCACCTATGATATTATTAACTCTTTTCCACTGGAAATCCGTTCCTAATATAATATAATTTTCAGTTCTGTTTATAATCAAATTATCAACATCCTCAAAACCTTTTCAACACTTGAATTCTAGGGGGGAAAGGGGAGAGAAGACAAACATAATTAACAGAAAGTGATTGAAATTTCTTAATTCTTGCAAAGTACACCATAGGCTGGGACTGACAATGAGAGAGAGAGAGAGAGAGAGAGAGAAAGAGAGCAAATTTCTTCATTGATCTCTCTTTGGGTCTAAAATTTCAATAATGCAAACTTCATCTTATGCTAGAATAATAGATGTACACAACCTAAATCAAGATTTTCAGAATTGCTTCTCCTCAAGGATTTCACCTAATATCCCCATGGGAAAAACTTGTCAAAGAAAACACAGCCACCTTTTCCCAGACCAAATTGCAAAATCTGATATCAAGTAGTAACTTTAGACAAAAAAAGAAAAAGAAAATTGTTTTCTTAACCAATTAAGAGAAGTTTGAATTCCTTTCCGTTGTCGTCGATGTTATGTGCCAATGAATCCTCTCCTTAATTCGAAATTATTTGGGGTTTCTGTACACTCTCTTCACCGTAAAGCAACCGCCTCTTGTTCGGACCATATCCTTGGTAGTGATAAATGATGCTGTGAAGACACTGCCTCAGACATATGGTGTCAAATGTCTCTATAAATTTCAAATCAGCACTCCTCGATTTGATGCCGGCAAAACGTTGATACTCCTCAAACACTGACGGCAAGCACCAGTTTTGCAATTTCCTCAAGCAACCAACCAGGCTACCCGTACGATGCTGCATTATATGTTTAATTCTTTATTAATGAAAAAGGCTAATAGAATGAAATCAATCCCTAAGATGTCACAGAAAAAAGAACAAAAATTTCAATTTTAAACCGAATAAAGTACTTATACACTGAAAACTATGTGCCAAATGAGTTATTCCAATGTCCAAATAAAACTTCATATATCTATATATACATATAGTAATATCTTATCATACCTTTAAAGGAAACTCTTGCCTTACCACACAAATGTACCATAAATATAAAAAATCAAAAAGCAACCACTCCTTTATAAATTCAGTTCCACAAGTAAAGCTAACATCTAAAGGGAGCACAAGTAATAGCTGAATTTGAACCATTACCTTTCCTCGTTTGCAATGGATCAAAATAGGATGATTTCTCACATCTGTTAACAAATTATACAAACGTGTTAGATACCCGTACAGTTAAAACATGGTGGTAAAACGAAAAACACGAAATTAATAGAGTCGGCTCCACAGTTTATGAATTCAGTACCCATTAAGATCTTGAGAGCTCCTCTGATGGAATCCCTGAGTGCAGCATGAGAAGGCTCCTGAAATGAAGATAAACAATGATGTAAGCCAAAACAGAACCAAACTTGAATTCGGTATTAGGAGTCAAAAAAATACAGCAAACTATAGAAAAATCATGTTCACTTGATGGAAAATGCCTTCAATTTTTAGATAAGATGTAGTTTGACTTTCTTGATTCATTTATGATTTATCCATCTTGCATGAAAAGTCAAAGAACTAAACGAAATATATAATTTTGACCAAATTTCATGAAATTTGGATAATATCTACAAGTTTCTTTGAAGAAAAAAAGGCAGTATTAGACTGGAAAAGGATTCAGCTTTATCTATTGAAAGACGCAAACAACTCAAAATCAACACTTGTATACATGCATTGTTCAGCATGCGAAAAACAGAGAAGCAAGCGTAAGCAAAAAAAAATACCGTTTTCCCCTCAATCCCGAACTGGAAAAGCCGGATATTATGGGATCGGAGAAACTCCAAATTCTCCTCGGGATAGGGCTCTGGGCACAAATATCTGCACATATGAAAGTTCCCAACTCATAAAAATGGCATAAAGAGTAAAAATTTAATTTGATTATAACTCAGAACACCCAAAAATCAACAATATAAATACAATCCTCCCAACCCGCCTTCAATCCTTAATTTTTATCACCCAACTCTCCTTTTCTTGGCAACCAAGCAGGCCAAAACAATAATTATTTTACAAGCTATTAACTTTCCAGAAAATACAGAACACCAACGATAATCATGGAAAAGGGTGAAAGAAAAACAGGGAAAAAAGGCATTAGCAATGCGGTATATAAGAAATTGAATTCATTAATCCAACATAACGAAATGGAACTTCTTTTTCATCACGGAAAGAAGGAAAAAGAAAGAAGAGCTGACATGATGGATCGAAGATTCAGGGTTTCTAAGAAGGGGAAATTGCAGGGACGAGGGAAACTGGATCTGTAGATGCCTTCTTCCACCATCGAAAAATTGGGAGGCGGCTCCAAAACGACGTCGTGACAGACCTCTTCTTCGACAATGAACCCCATCTCTTCTCTTCTCTCCTCTCCCCGCTCTCCGCCCCCCCTCTCTCTCTCTTTTTCTGAATTCTTTTTTGCTTATGAGTGTTTTGGGAAATAAGCAAAGAAACGATGTGTATTTATATACAAACAGCCCAACAATGGCGATGCGGAGAAAACCAACAACGGAAACGAAGATCGGCTGTTGGTTATAAATAGGAGGTTCCTTTTTAGAGACTTTAAACGACGCCGTGTGGGTTGTCCGTTAGGAATTAGGATTCCTTTTTAACCAAAACCGCAGGCTCTTTGTTTTGGGCAAGGACTCGTTTTATTTTTAAATATTTTTATTATTTAATAATTTCACCGAAAGGTAAATTTCAGGGGTAAAAGTGGAAATGATGGCTGCTTTTAGGTTTAGACGATTAGATTTGCAAGTGGAGTGGTCAGATTTGGATTTCTTGAATTAAATTATAAATGTTATTTTTTTTATTTTCAGTTTAGTTAAATTTTTAAGATATTGAAAATTAATTTGTTAGCGTGGGTAGTTTTTAAAGATATTTGGTAGTTTTTGGGAAGAAGAGTAATTCTTTTAACAGAATTCTTTCATCTTCAAATGTATCTTACCTCAAAAAAATTTTAAAAAAAATCGAGAAAATATTTTATGCACTCGAGAAAATTTTGTTTTTCACATGTGTTTAGATTTTAGGAATTAGAGTTTATTGTTATAATTTTAGTGTTTGTGGTTATGTTTTAAGGTTTGAGAATATATTTTATGACTTAAAATTTAGGGTTAGGGTTTAGGGAATCTAAAAGGGACACGTGGCATCTTTAGAAGCCCACTTGTAGAAAAAAAAACTTTTTACCAGCTATACATCAAATAATTATCTAAACAAGTATACCTTTTATAATCAATCAAATATTTTTCTATTAAATTTATATCTAATCAATTTACTTTTATAAAACTTCATCCTTCGTTGATGTTATTTGATTTAAAAAAAAAAACTCGATAAATTTTGTATAAGATAAAAATGTTATTTTTTTTTAAATTTTTAAGTAACTTCTATTTAAAAATGTATCTATATTATATATGAAATAAGTGTTATTTATCGATTTGAAATTAACTTAATTTGAAAATTAAAAAATAAAGGATAACGAAGATATTTTTATTTTTAATATTATATTAATTTTTATAGCCTTTGATCATATCATGATTATAAAGTTTAATTTTTTTATTGTCGATGTTTTAGGATGGATGGTTTCATCATCATTATTGTTTATATAGGAGACAATTGGTCAAAAGAAGTTTTCTAATTCATTAAAAAGAAAAGAAAAAGCGAGGCTTCTAATTTTGTCACTAATACTATTCAAGTCGTGACTTTTAGTAGGGGTGTGCATATCGAACAGTAAGTGATATAAATGTTATATTTACATGCTAATAAATCGAACTATTAAGATTAAAGGTTTCGGTTATTTGAATCATTAAATATGATAATTGATGGTTAATCAAGAGGTTAATTGTTATTAAATTATTAATATATATATATTGTTCACAAGATTGACTAAGTTAATTTTGAGACATTTTTATAATATAATATTAATATAATATTTATCGAAGCGATGACTTTATTATTCACAAAAGAAGCAGTGAACATGTGAAGAAAAATTGTAATATGTTACATGTTAACTTGTAACCGAAACGTTAATAGCGGTTAAACTTTTTAACAGTACAATTAACTTACGTAACACCACTAACTTTTAGGTTGTTCTAAAAAATTAAAGGGTTAAAGTGCATAGCTAGTTAGTAAACCATGAAAAACATCATTTAGATCATTGACCTTTCAAAAGTTAATTTGGACATTAAATTTATTAAATTATTATAAAATGATCATTAAATTTATCAAACTGTTAGAAAATGGCCATTAAATTTTATCAAATTGTTACAAAATCATCATTAAATTAATTGCTTTGTCACACTATTATAAAACGTTTAGTGACTACTTTATAACGTGTTTGATAAATTTGATGATCATTTTATTATTTTTAAAAATTAGTGACTAAAATATTATTTTTCGTAATTTACTAACTAATGGCGTATTTCTCTCGAAATGAAAAGAAGTTTGTTTTTCGTGTGAAGATGGGAAGAAAGCCATGAATGTCACTTTCATAAGGCAAACCTATGTTTCTGCCTTTTTTCTTTTTACAAATTTGTTTCCTTTTTAATTTCAATTAATTTGTTAAATGTTTATAATACTTTTTATTTTTTATAAATTTGTTTTTGTTTTATTTATTAGAGGTGGCAAGCGAACGATTTGAACAAGTTCAGATCGAATTATCTTTGAATTTAGATTATTTTGGTCTCAAGTTTTCTTAAACTCTAACAAATCATATTGAAAAATTAAATTGAATATGTCGACAATAAGTGAAACCTGATCGATTTAAATGAAGTTGTTGAAGGCAACTTGTATGTATGCCTTTCAAAAAGATAATTATTGAATCCAAAGAATGAAAAATGTAAAATGGAGAATGTTGTTCTTCTTATTAAGTTATCCTATTTCGAATAATTTTACCTGTAAAGTGTATATATGTTTTACTAAAGTGATGAGTCTAGAGTAAATGTCATGTACTGATATGTACAAATAATCATATGTACCGATACGTATCATTAATTATTTTAATAACTTTTAAAATTGTGGTAACCTAAAGTGTGTTTGTTTTTTTAGATAGAATATGTTGAAATACCTTTTTTGCCAATATATATATATATATATATATATATATATATATTCGTTTATGATCTTAATGTTTTTATTTAAACTTTGTTTTTCTTAATTAAAAAAATAAAAAAATATGACAAAGTGGCCCAAAATATATTTCAACATATTGTATTCTCGAAAAAAATAATCATGCTTTAGGTCCCCGTAATTTTAAAAGTTATTAAAATAATTAATAATACATATCAATACATATGATTAGTGGTACATGATATTTACTCTAAAACTTTCCTTTACCGAAGATTTTTTTAAACAATTTATACTTAATGGGTGTGGTCATACCTTTACTAAAGATTAAAAACACTAATATGATATCACATTAAAAATGTTAAAAAATAAGGAAAATTCTACAATGTGCAACGAACACCGTTGAACATCACTAATGATGAACATCGTTAAACACTATTAAATTAATTAATAAAGATTAAAAATCGCAAGGACTTAACATGCAATTATAAATTATTTAAAGTAAAATTTCAATTAGATTATTTTTCATATATATTATATTTTTAATTTTTTAAATAATTAGATCAAATACCAACATTAGTCAATTTTAAAAATAAAAACCATAAACCCGAAACTTGAAACCATAACCCTAAAACTAAAACCCAGAACACAAAAACCTAAACTCTAAGTCATAAACTCTAAACCTTAAATCCTAAATTTGAATATGAGGTTTATGGTTTAGGGTTTATAATTTGTGATTATGGTTCAGCGATTATGATTTACTATTTTTTGTTTTTTTTTAAATTGAATAAAATTAATATTTGATCTAATTATTTTAAAAAATGTTGAGTTATGCGTTGTAATACAAACAAAACTATAGAGTGTCGACTGTCAATGTCACCGATTAATTGTCCATCCAGGGGAGTAATTGCCCCCCTAACCTCCCAAGATTTTTTTTATCTTTGTCCTTCTATATATATTTTGAAAAGTTAGTTTATTTCTGATTTTGGTCTCCACTTTTAAATATTTATATTTTACTTCTCAAACCTTAAATCCTAACTTTGTTCATGCGTCCATCTCATAAGAGAAATGCTAACTACACAACATTGTAATACAAATGTTCTTTAGTGGAATAATCCATGGGTTTAGCCTTCTCGTATCAGCCATAAGAAATTAGGGACTAACTTCAGTTGACAGGAATTAGGGCTGAGTGATCAGCCAATAATTAGTTAATCGTTTGGTTGGACATGACCATGTGTTTAGTTGTTAGGTTTTGTCTTTTGTTACAAATTATGTGGTTGGTTTCAACTTCAAACTTTATTCATCTTAAAGAGCCTCCTCGACTATATATAAAATGTCCACGTTATTTGTTTTCTTGTTAAGAACTTGATAACAAGTAGTTAAAAAATATAATAATAATAATAATAATAATAATAATAAAAGTAATGAATAAAGTTGTCAATAACTAGTACATTAAATAGTTTCTGGATAAGTTGTAATACAATAAATTAACAAGATTAACATTTTAATTATTTTTATATAATTTCTAATTTATTTATGACCTATTAAATTCCTATTAATTAAAGGCAAAACATGTCAATGATTTAATCTCTACTAAGAGACAATTTGTCAAAAATAGATTTTTAAACCAACAACCAGTTGGTCTAGTGAAATGAAGCATTATATCTCTTAAGTAAAGCTAGAAGTTTGAATTATGGTATTATGAATGGATCAATTAGATTGAGAGAGTCGTCCTCGTAATGAGCCTCTGCAGTACTCTATCTAAATTAGTTAGCCAATTAATTAAGTATCGGTGGTTAAAGAAAAACAAATTTCTAATACATCAATAATGTTTTTCAAGTCTAGACTTCTATATAGGTGGTTCTTCCAGAAAATCAAGATAAGACAATAAGACAATATTTCTCCATGCCAAAGAACGGATTGAAAACCAATAATATATATTTTGATAACTGTAATAATGTCTATGTTTAAAAAAAAATAAAAATACAATTATAATAATATTAATTATATTTACTAAAATAATATTGTTGTATTTGTATTTTTCTCAAATAAATTATTTAGAAATTGATAATTTGATTATATTTATATTTGGTTATAAATATAAATATAATTTTAGGCTTAAAAGTCAAATAAAATATTAGAAATTGACAATATTTAATAATTTTAAAAAGTGTTAATTTTTAACATTTTATAATAATATTTAATATTTTAGGCTTAAATGTTAAATTAACCCTCAACGAAAAATAAAAAAACCAATTAAGCCTTAATAAAAAAATTCACTCAATTTAGTCCCCAATATTGAAATTTCACCCGATCTAACCCTTCCATTACGTTAACCTCATTGTCCGTCAGTGTCCTCTAACGATCACATATGGAAGGACACATGGCTAGAGGTGGCAATCGGGTCATTCGGTTCGGGTTCGGTTCGGGTCGTTTCGGTTCGGGTCATTTCGGGTCTATCTATAATCGGTTTAGATTCGGTTCGGGTCGGTTCGGGTTTGGGTCTAATTCGGGTCTGTGATGAGTCGGATTCGGTTCGGGTATTGGATCGGGTCAAAATCGGATCGGTTGTTTTCGGGTCGGGTCAATATCGGATCGGTCGCTTTCGGTTCGGGTCAAAATCGGGTCGTTCGGGTCGCTTTCGGTTCGGGTTAAAATCGGGTCAATTTCGGGTCGGGTTAACATTTAAATTTTCAGGTCAATTCGATTTGAGTTGGGTTAAAGGTTTGAGGTTTAGTATTTATGGTTTAGTTTAGAGTTATTGGTGTATGAGATTAATTCTGATTCAACTTGTTAATCTATGCATTTGAATTTGATTAAATATTTAAATCAAAGCTTCATGTATCCATATATTTTTTTTTGTATAATTATATTAAATCAAAGTTTATAATAATAATAATAATAATAATAATAATAATAATAATAATAATAATAATAATAATAATAATAATAATAATTTCTAAAATGAATTAATTTATTAAACTTAGGATCTAATTGAACTAACTAAAATCTAAAAGCATAAATCACGGACATAATTAAAATAATTTTAAAACTAAATGTGAAATTTCAATTAAATTAATCTAAATTGAAACTCAATTAAATTAAGAAAAAGAGAAAGACAATTGGTAAAAATAGAGAGGGAAAAAACAAAATTTTGGAGGGAAATAAGCCACCAATTTTTTAAGCTAGATTGAAAAAAAAAGAAAAAGACAATTGGAAAAAATAGAGAGAGAAAAGATAAAATTTTAGAGGGAAATAAGCCACCAATTTTTTAAGCTAGAGATTAATTACTTTTTAGGCCATGTTGCATTTAAAATGTTATATTTTAGTCAACTTTAAGTTTTAGTTTAATTTAATTTAGTCACAAGTATTCCCACGGTTTAGACTTCAGATATAGAAATCCCCTCCTCGTACTGATATTTAGTCTCTAAAAATTTACTTTTAGTTGAAATTAACTAATCTTTGTAATTTAGTCTATTAATTTAATATATTGATATTTTCGTTCATTTTAATTTCAAAGATTTAATTTTTAGCCAAAATTGACCCCTATTTATTTATATGGTATAATTACAAAATTGGTCATTGGACTCTCAAATTTTTCCACTTCCAAACTGTCAATTTAGTCTACAATTTCAATTTTATGCTATATTTTATGATGAAATTATAAAATTGGTCACCAAGATCTCAAATTTCTATACTTCATTTTATTATTTATTATATTGTTAAAAATAGATATTCGGGTCAAAATCGGGTCAAAATCGGGTTAAAATCGGGTCGATATTCGGTTCAGCTTTCGGTTCAGCTTTCGGTTCGGGTAGCATTCGGTTCGGGTCCATTCGGTTCGGGTCCATTTCGGTTCAACAAAAAAATTCGGTTCGGTTCGGTTCGGTTCAGTTCGGTTCGGGTTTCGGGTCAACTTCGAATCATCATATTCAGGTCAAAATCGGGTTTCGGTTCCGATTTCGGGTCTCGGGTCAAATTTGTCAGGTCTACACATGGCACACTCTAAAAGTGCCACATCATTAAATCGTAAAAAGTTTTTAATTTTTTTATAAAACTCTAAAAAATCTATAAAATTATAACAATTTCTAAAAATTTAAAAAAAACATCTAAAATATTATAAAAAATTATAAAAATACATAAATATTTAAAATATACAAATATTAATTTTTTTATTTTTTTACAAAACATAAAATAATATTTTCTCTTAAAAACTCCAAAGTTTCTTTTTTTTTCTCAAAAAAACCCCTAAATCCCTAAATTAAGCATTATCGCCTATTCAACCATTGGCAACTCCCCATCACAGAAAAACAGCTTCCATCTTCGTCGTCCTACTACCGTCACCAAAGTCTATTGTCGCCCTTGCACCCATTCTCACCATTCGACACGCCTTGCATCACTCAATCCGTTCTCCTTCAATATTTCTTCTCAACAACACCATCGTTCAACCTAACGCCGTCGTCTGTCATAGTATCATTCTATCGTCGAATAAAGTGATTTAAGGATTTGGGAATGTAGGGTTAGGGGTTTGAAAACTATGAGTATTTTAAAAAATTATGAAATTTTAGGTTTTATAATTAAAAACATTTTTTAAATTATACAAAATTTAAATATTATTTCATTATA
Organism: Hibiscus trionum; assembly: GCA_030270665.1. Taxonomy (NCBI): domain Eukaryota; kingdom Viridiplantae; phylum Streptophyta; class Magnoliopsida; order Malvales; family Malvaceae; genus Hibiscus; species Hibiscus trionum. The sequence continues at coordinate 9,696,251 of BSYR01000016.1, forward strand.
AATATTTAGATGTTTCTAATAATTATTACAATTATTTTGATGTTTTCAATTTTAAGCAAAAACTATTTTTATAATTTTATACATAATTTTTTTTTACAAATTTAGATATTTTTTTAGATTTTCTTGATTTTTAAACAATTTTTTTAATTTTATTTATTTTATTTTTCCTTTTAGATTTTTATATACTTGAATTTTAAATATATATATTTTAAATATTTTAAAAAAAATTAATTACGGTTTTTATGACATGACACTTCTAGAGTGTGCCACGTATTATCATCTTAACGACTACTTGTGAGTTAATGATCATCTGTAGTGGTCAACATTATGAAAAGCGTCAAATTGATTGCAATTTAAATTTTGAGAGTTCGATTGATCGTAATTTGAATTATGAGGGGTCAATTGAGTAATTTTTTTTATAAGAACTTAATTGGTTTTTTGATTTTTTTGTTGAGGGTCAATTTGACCTTTAAGCGGTTTATAATTTAAAAATAATTTTATTTTTTATTTATTCGAGGGTATAATTGGGTATAGAACCGTTTTAGGGGTCGAATTGATTTCCCCCCCTAAAAGTTTAGGGCCTTTGAATCCTTAAATCATATTCCATTAGTTACACAACTATTACTACTACTCTACTTTGGTCACTGAATTATATTTTCTGTAAATTTAACTATTACTTTTAAATTTTTTTTCTATTTTTGTCACTGCTGATTGCATTTTTGTTAAAACATAACAAAAATGGTGACATGGTGTAACATAATAACAATTTTAATACATAAAACTTATACATCTGATCAAATTGGTCTTAATCTATCCACATTAACCATAATATTTTTGTTTCTATTTCAAATATCAAGTTGATACTTTTTTGAAAAACAAGTCTCTTTCTCCCCTTTTCCAAGTCAATTTTTTGCCTTTGGTTTCCGGGTTTTAATTCTTCTCCAATTTACTTTCTGAATTTTCCGTTTTCATCTCATTTCTTGTGGCTTTTCGGGCCTTGTTTTTCTTCTTCTATCTTCTATCTTTTGTTCGATTTAGTTTAAGTATGACATTATTGATTGTTGCAACATTTATTTTGGCTTTTAGCAATTTTTTTACACCATTTGCCTTTAAAGAATATTGCATTACATTTGGTGAAATATTTTAAAATGGAGTGTGCATATCCATTTCTCAGTTTCCTCCATTTTTAATCACTCGAATGGATTACTCTTCAAATCCCAACTTTTTGCTTCATCAGAATCATGCCTAGTTGCCTCAAAGAAGGGATTCTCTGTTTCTATTGAAATTCAAGAGAAAAATCGAATGGATTTTTAAAGATTATTTAGGAACTTGAAAAAGTTGCGAGATGGGTCGAAACCAATGATTTTGCAGAATAAGTAATTTTTTATTTTTTTTGTTTGCGCATACATATTTGCATTATTATAATCGATGAAGAGAGGGAATAAAAGGGGAAACAAGAGAAGTGTTATAGAGGATGAAGAATGAGAATGTAAAATTTGGGGTTTGATCTAAATTTTTGACGAGTTCTTTTAAATTAAGACCTAAATGATATAATGTATAAGTTATGAGACTAAAATCATTTTTATTCTAAGGCACATCACCATATTCGTTAAGTTTTTAACGGTTATTAACAAAAATAGAAAAAGAAACATAACGTTAGTGACCAAATGTGCAAAATAAATAAATAAATTAGTGATAAAAATAAAAATTATAATAATTTGACGACTAATGGTACAAATTTGAGGGATTTAATGACAATTTTATTTTTAGAGAGAGAAAGAAAGAGAGAAAGAGAGAGAGAGAGAGAGAGAGAGAGAGAGAGGGGGGGGGGGGAGGGGGAGGGAGTAAGAGAGAGAGAGAGTGAGGGAGGGAGAGAGAGAGAGATGGTTAGAACTCGTCGAGTCGGGTTATGACCTTTCAGGCCCAGATAATTTTATCATCTTAATAATATACATGTAAATTTGATTTTTTAAGTTACATGCAAATAACTTGTTTAGAAGATGATAATAATTTTTTAGAAAACTGTATTACAATTATAATATTAAAATATAATTTTTAATCGAATTTTGACATTGTGAATGAAGTAAATTAAATTGAAAGAGACATTTACATAATGAACCTCTACGATACTTAATCTGAATTAATCAGCCATTAACTTGAATTTAGATGGTTATACGAAAAAATATAACCTTCAATTGTATGACTCGTGTTTGGACATTATGAATAATCATAAGAAAAATATAATTTTAAGGTAGTAATTACACCCCTTTTAATTAGGATGAATTATAATCCATATTTAGATGGTAAAGTATAATAACACACAAAATTGAAGGAGTGGTTTCAATGTTTTAAGATGGGTTATTCTTCTTTATTAATCCGAGTTCGAGCAACGTTCTTTACAGATGATATTTTTTTTGAATCTGGATTATATTCAACAGCGAAAGGAATACAAAGGATTCACACCTTTTACAATTGAAATACAGTGTTGAACAAACACAACAAAAAATATAAAGGTGTGAAAGACGTTGAACATACCAAACCTAACACTGTCAGAAGAAATCTTCTGAAATAAAAATCCAGAAAAACTATACTTTGCCTTGAGTGCTCTATGAATATGGCAAAAATTCTTCCGCTACTTGATCTTGGCATGTCGGCACAACCACCAAAGGGAATCATAACATGTATAGAACGACCTCCTTCGTTGAAAAGCGCTCGTTGATACTCGTCACTCGAACGCGTAACTGTCAAAAGACAGACTACTGTCATGAAGACAGACAAAAACTGCTAAAAAGCAGACGAAAGAACTGCCACCAAGCAGACAAAAGAACTGCCATAAAAGCAGATTTGAATAAGAATTCGACAAAGTAGATGAAAAACAAGAAAAAACTTGAATAAAAGGAAACATTCATCGGAAAGATGAATTTTATTTATGTACAGATCCAGCAAAACGGCCAAAGACCGCTGCCGGTAAAGAAAAACGATAAAGAAGAAGAAGAACTTGAAAAAGTTTAGTAACCGCCTTAAAGAAAATGAAGAAGTGGAAAAGTTTTACAGATGATATTTAAGAGATATGATTAGTATAAGACTTCAAATAAGAGTATAATACATACAATTTAGTAAAATCCATTATTTAAAGAATGGAAGAGTGTAATTGGGGGTGCTCTAATTACTCTCGATTTAGTGAGACGCGCTAATTATAATTGCTTACTCGAACAATTAATTACATTCAAAACAATATTAAAATAATGTATAATTAACATAGAAAACCTCAAAATCTCTAAGTTTAACAAATGGACAGTAACCAAAGTTTATTAAACTCAAATCTTCATTTTGTGTCCTATTAATGTAGCAAACATGTCTTTAATTGGCTACAAAGAATTTAATCCTTGACGAGAAATAACTAAAATAATAATAAAACAATAAAATTTTACTTGCACTTGAAGTAAAATAAATATCAAAATAAAAATAAAGTTATCATAAATACATAAAAATAGCATTAAAATAATAAAATAATACCTAATTAACTAAGTTAAGGCACTCTAAACGTATGGTTTAAGTAATCCGTCTTAAGCATGCATCCAAATGGCCTTTAAACCCATATAAACAACTTTGGCTCAAATTTAGAAACATTTTTTTTTTCATTTTTAAAGAGAATGAATATTATATAAATACATATTTAGAATATTGGATAAGTCCCATAGAATTTGCAAAGCTCAAGTTTTATCACTCTTTGATTTCCATACTACTCTAAATTTCCGTTGTGCCCTACCCACTCACCCACTTTCCAAATAAAACAAATGATTTCTTTCATTCTATTTCTTTTTCTTTTTTTGTTGTTTTCTCCAAGCAAAGGACTTATTTCTCTTTTCGTCCAATCTTCAAGCTCTAAGTAATGTAAATGAAAACATCTACTTCATTTGTTTAATGAAAAATACAAGTGCCATGGTTTCTATTTTCAATAAACATATATAAGTGATGTAATGGTTTCTATGGCTGCTTTGTTGGGGAGATGCGACAGTGGTGGTTAATTGGGTGCTCGGCTTAATTGTGGTCGCTCTAGTTAGTGCGTAATGCAGCTCTATTTCGCAAGGAGGAAACGGCGATGAAAGAGCTGTTTTTTGTTGTTCAGATGCGCTTGTTTTATTGGGCGAAAGCGGGGTCGATGGGGGAGTGTATTGAGGAGGCTAAATGGTGGACTTGTCCTTGGTATATTGCGAGGCCGATGGTTGGGAGATCAATAAGACATAGGATTGTATGGAGCCCTCTACCTCCGGGTGCCTTAAAGTTTAATGTTGACGGAGCAATGAGGGGGAAGCCTGGACCGAGGGTTGTGGAGGGGTCATGGGTGATGCGGGTGGGTGCATTTTGGCACTTTTTTCAGGACACTTGGGCGTGGTTGACTCAAATGTCGTGAAACTTAGGGGGATTGAGTATGCGTTAGACATGATGTGTGCATCGCATTGGGGTCGTGACGAGTCCGTTGTTATTGAGTCACATTCGTGTGTTGTTTTATCATGGATTTTGCACCATAAGAAACGACCATGGAGGTTGGGAATTGGTTCCGAAGGATTGATGCCACGTGCCGTAGCTTCTCTAATTGTTAAATATTAATGCATAAATTAGTTTATTTAGGAAGTTAATAATCAGTAGTCAATTATTATTAGTCAGTAGTTCAATTTGTTGCTAAGAATCCTAGTCTTTTGGGTTTGTTAGTGGGTGTCTTATATTTAGCAGAGTTTTACTCGTAGTGGAATAGTTCCTTCATTTACGCAGTTTTTAGTTATGTTTCTACTATATATTTCAGACTTTTACAGCTTAATAAAACAGATCAGTTCACCAATTTCTCTGTCTCTAACTTTTACATTTGGTATCAGAGCCAGGTTGCTTAACAGCCTGCATATCAAGGAAATTATTTCTTGTTACTGGTGAGATGGCTGATCTACAGGTTGTCGGTGGAATCAAAAAGCTGAGCAACCAAAATTATAATTCATGTTCTACATGTATGATGTCGTATCTGCAAGGCCAAGATTTATGGGAGGTCGTCAACGGGAATGAAAGCACGCAGCCAAAAGATGATGGAAATGGTACTCTGCGAAAATGGAAGATTAAGGCAGGTAAAGCCATGTTTGCTCTAAAGACGACAGTGGAGGAAGATGTGTTGGAACACATACGGAATGCAAAGACCCCAAAAGAAGCCTGGGATATATTTGTTGTTCTGTTCTCCAAAAAAAATGAGACCAGACTTCAACTTCTGGAAAGTGAATTACTGTCAATAATGCAGCGTAACATGACAATTGCTCAGTATTTCCACAAGGTGAAATCATTATGTCGAGAGATCTCTGAATTGGATCCTGAAGCTCCGATTGGTGAAACCAGAATGAAGAGGGTAATCATTCATGGATTAAGACCAGAATATTGAGGCTTCATCACAGCAGTACAAGGATGGCAAAATCAACCATCACTTGTTGAATTCGAGAATTTATTGGCTGGTCAGGAAGCATTGGCTAAGCAAATGGCAGGAAATTCATCGAAAAGTGAAGAAGAAGCTCTCTATGTTGGCAGGAGTAAACAGAGTTTCAAGCAAAATGCTACCTGGAGATCAAAAAGAAATCAAGAGAAAAGGGGTAATCGTGAAGGAGAATCAAAAGGCGACCGTGAAGGGGCATCATCAAAGCACTATGGTGGCACTAAGAAGTTTGCTGGGAAGTGTTACAATTGCGGAAAGAATGGTCACATGGCTAAGGACTGTTGGTCAAAGAAAAAGACCGTTAAGAGTAATGATGCTACGTCCAAAAACGATGAAGAATGGGATGCTGAAGCTTTGGTTGCAATTGAAGAAGAGGAGCCAACTTTAACTACGAAAACAAGGAAAATTAATTACAAGGAGGATTGGATTGTTGACTCGGGCTGCTCAAATCATATGACAGGTGATAAGGAGAAGTTGCACGATTTATCGAAGTACAGGGGAAGTCGCGTAGTGGTGACAGCAAGCGACTCAAAGCTACCAATAGCCCATATTGGTAACACAGTAATTTCTCCAAACCATGATGATGGTGAGTTGTCGCTTCAAAATGTCTACCATGTTCCAGGCATGAAGAAGAATTTGCTTTCGGTGGCACAATTAACTTCTATGGGTCATTTTGTCCTATTTGGCCCAGAGGATGTGAAGGTATTTCACGATCTTAAAGTTTCAGAGGTGCCGATAATGGAGGGGCAGAGATCAGAATCGGTGTATGTGATGTCAGCTGAAGTTGCATATGCTGACGGCACCAAGAAGGATGAGACAACAGATTTATGGCACATGCGTTTGGGTCATGTAAGTTACTCAAAGCTTGATGTGATGATGAAGAAATCAATGTTGAGAGGTCTTCCACAAATTGAAGTGAGAAGTGGGACAGTTTGTGCTGGGTGCCAATATGGGAAAGCCCATAAACTGCCATATGCAGACTCTACGTTTCAAGCAAAAGAACCTCTAGAGTTGGTGCATTCTGATGTATTTGGACCTGTCAAACAAGCATCAAATTGTGGATTGAAGTACATGGTGACCTTCATCGATGACTTTTCGAGGTATGTGTGGGTTTACTTTGTAAAAGAAAAGTCTGACACGTTTTTTATTTTTAAAGATTTCAAGGAGACAGCCGAAGCAGAGATTGAGAAAAGAATCCGTTGCTTAAGAACAGATAATGGCGGAGAGTATAGCTCCGATGAATTTTCTCGCTATCTCCGAGATTGTCGAATATATCATCAGTTTACATGTGCAAATACGCCACAACAAAACGGCATTGCAGAACGGAAGAACAGACACCTGGCAGAAATTTGTCGAAATATGCTTCACTCAAAAAATGTACCAGGGAGATTTTGGGCAGAAGCAATGAGAACTGCTGCATTCGTTATCAACAAACTTCCTCAACAAAGGTCAGGTTTTCTGTCACCTTTTGAACAACTGTGGAATAGAAAACCTTCAGTTAGTTATTTTCGTGTTTTCGAAAGTGTGTGCTATGTGTTCATACCTGACCATTTACGAAGTAAAATGGACAAGAAAGTTGTAAAATGTATTTTTATAGGGTATGACAGTCAAAGAAAATGTTGGAGATGCTGCGATCCTACAAATGGAAAATGCTACACATCTCGAAATGTAGTATTTGATGAAGCTTCTTCGTGGTGGACTTCAAGAAAGGATGAGCTGTTGAATTCAAAAAAATTTGCTGATGCACAACCTTCCCAAATTCAACTGGTTTTTGATGAGTTGAAGACTAAAGATGATGCTTGTGATAGTGAAGGTGAAACAGTTCAAGAAGTTGAACATGATGAAGCAAGAGCACCAGCTCCATTGAGAAGATCGACAAGAATCAAAAAGGTGAATCCTAGATATGCTAATGCTGCCACAATGGAAGAAGTTGTTGTAGTGGAGCCAGAAACATTTGAAGAAGCGGCTCGAAATGCAAAATGGACCACAGCCATGGAGGAGGAAATTGCTGCGATAAAACACAATGAGACTTGGGAGCTTGTCGACCCACCAGAGGAAAAGGAAGTCATCGGGCTTAAATGGGTTTACAAGCTGAAATTTAAGCCAGATGGTTCAGTCCAAAAACACAAAGCTCGTTTGGTTGCTAGAGGTTATATGCAGCGTGAAGGTATTGATTTCGAAGAGACCTTCTCTCCTGTAGCGAGATTTGATACCATTCGTACCATTCTGTCAATTTGTGCAAATTTCAAATGGAAAGTCTATCAATTTGATGTTAAGTCAGCATTTTTGAATGGTTTTTTTGGAAGAAGAAGTTTATGTGGAGCAGCCTAAAGGTTATGAAGTGAAAGGAGAGGAAATGAAGGTTTACAAATTAAAGAAAGCTCTCTATGGCCTTAAGCAAGCACCACGAGCGTGGTATGAAAGGATTGATCGTCACTTCAACAAAAATGGCTTTCAAAAGAGTGCAAGCGAACCAACTTTGTACGTGAAAACAGATGGAGTTGATGAGGTACTGATTGTGTGCCTTTATGTGGATGATTTAATTTACACTGGAAATAGTGTGTCATTGGTTAATGAATTCAAGAAGATTATGGTGTCTGAGTTTGAAATGACTGACTTAGGTGAAATGAGATATTTCTTGGGGTTAGAAGTGCATCAGAGTGAAGCTGGAATTTTTATTTCTCAGCAGAAATATGTGCAAGATCTTCTGCAAAAGTTCAATTTAAAAGAATGCAATGCGGTTACTACTCCAATGATTACAAATCAAAAATTCAGTTTGGATGATGGAGAAGAAAAAGCTGATGCTCAGTTGTATCGGAGCTTAGTTAGAAGTTTGCTTTATCTCACAAACAGCAGACCGGATATCTTGCAAGCTACTAGTCTGCTTTCTCGGTTCATGCATTGTCCAAGCAAAATGCATTATGGTGCAGCAAAGAGGATTCTTAGATACTTGAAGGGAACATGTTTTTATGGTTTGTGGTACTCTAGTGTTTATAATTTCAAATTATTGGGTTTCTCGGATAGCGATTGGGCAGGTTCCATCGATGATCGCATGAGTACTACTGGATATCTGTTCATGCTTGAATCAAATGCCATTTCGTGGTGTTCAAAGAAGCAACCATCTACTGCATTGTCCACTTCTGAGGCTGAATACATAGCTGTTACTTCAGCAGCATGTCAAGGTGTATGGTTAAGAAGAATTTTGGGTGACATGAAGCAGCAACAGAAGGAAGCTACAACAATTTTCTGTGATAATTTGTCTGCTATTGCCATGACAAAGAATCCAGTTCATCACAATCGCACAAGACACATTGATACTCGACATCATTTTGTACGTGAATTGGTGAATGAAGGACGCATTAAGATGGAGCATTGTAGTTCTCAAGAGCAAGTTGATGATCTATTTACAAAGCCATTATCAGCAGAAAAGTTTGCTTGTTTTAGAGAAAAATTAGGTGTTACAGATTTTTGCATTAAGGGAGCGAATGTTAAATATTAATGCATAAATCAGTTTATTTAGGAAGTTAATAATCAGTAGTCAATTATTATTAGTCAGTAGTTCAATTTGTTGCTAAGAGTCCTAGTCTTTTGGGTTTGTTAGTGGGTGTCTTATATTTAGCAGAGTTTTACTCGTAGTGGAATAGTTCCTTCATTTACGCAGTTTTTAGTTATGTTTCTACTATATATTTCAGACTTTTACAGCTTAATAAAACATATCAGTTCACCAATTTCTCTGTCTCTAACTTTTACACTAATGTCATTCGGGAGGCGAATAATATTGCCGATGTTCTCGCAAAGGGGGTGTGGATCGGGATGATTGGTTGCGTGTTCTTTTTTTATTGCTTTGGATGTGATCAAATTTGTGTGGTCCTGTGTTGGTTCTTCTATAGTCACACACTCACACTACCATATTGTACTCTTTTTCCCCATTTAGAATCAGGAGTTTTTAATGACGCACTTGGTAGTATTCTTTGTATGATTTCACATTAAATAAAGCCATACATTTCGATAAAAAAAAATGCTTGAGCAAATGGTTAGATTAAAAAAGTGATTTGGTTGAAACAATATTAATAATTTGAGGACTCAATCAGATTATTTTAAAGTTTAATGATTAATAAAGAGTTTAAATATAGTTTAGGGATATGCATGCAATTAATTCAAACAAATCACTATAAGATAATAATAAAAAATCTTACACAAGAATCAAGATGAAATGTTTAAACTTGCAAGTTAAAAATTCCTTGAGGTCCATATCCAGAAAATCTTACGAATGAGAACACCCAAACAGTGGATGACAAATGCACCGCCAATAATATAAATTAAGCCATATTTAAAAGGGGAAGAGGAAAATGGTGGCAGTCTTGGTATTGACTATAGATTTGAACAATAAAATAAAGCAAAAAAAAAAAAACAATTAATTAAGAGCAAGAGGTTAGAATATGGGCGGACTGCGGACAGCCTCTGAATTCCACTTCTTTGGGCCAATTAGCCGAAGTCAAGCTACGTGTACAAGCATTAACCATGTGGGTGGGGGTGACCATGCCATTCATTAAGTTAAATCTTTTATAATATATATATATATAGATAGGATCCGTTTATACAGTGTAAAACTCTTTAAGTTTTACACGTTTTTTTATATCGTTGGATGAGTGAAACGAATGAATGCGATTAACAGTAAATATGTGAAGATTATCACTTGGAAAAAAAAGAGTAAGGAGTTAATCTGAGTCATCCATTCCCCCTATCTAACGATCCAGAAAACGTGTAAAACTTAAAGAGTTTTACACTGTGTAAATTGATCCTAACTCATATATATATTGAGAACAAACTTTGTTTGTCTCTTTATATACACTATTAATGATTTTATATTACGTGTATCAATAATTTATTTATTTATTGTTTTATTGATAATACACATAATATAAAAATATTTACGGAACATATAAAGAGATATGAAAAAGATACAAACGAATTCTATTTCTATTCATGTATCGATGCCAAGTGCAATGACAAGTTTATCTTTCTATATTTTACTTACTGCCACTCACCTCTCTCTCATTGCAAAAAAGTATGATTTAATTGAGGAGTAGAATTTTGACTCTTATTTTTTTTGAAGATATAAAAATAAAAAAGATTTTGTTAAAAAAAAGAGAGATTTTGGTCCTTGTGGAAAAAGTAAGGCTGATGTTGATCACAGGCTGTAGCATGGCATTGTGATTTGTGACCATTGAATCGGCTAAAAGGGCAGGTCCTTTGCCTAAATGCTCAACACCCAAAAGTTAGATTCATTCCCATTTAAAAATATGAAAATTTACAAGGGAAAGGGAAGGGATTTTTCTTTGCTTGGCGTTTAAGTTTTTTCATGCTACTGCTGCTTTTGGTTGGCTGCAACTAATATTTCTGCACTTGGAAGCTCTTCTCTCTCGTGTTCATATATTTCATTAAAACTTCATCTGATATTAAGTTGTTTAAACAAAATAATGAACCTTACGGTATTCGATTCATATTAGACGAGCAGTAGATGGTTATAAAAAAGAAACGTATGTGGGATCGAATGAAGAAACAATGGATGGTGATGCAATGAGAATTAATGTTATTTCTTTGGATCCGATCATAACAAACTGGACCCGATCCAGTTTGCTAGGACCATACATTAATGGTGATCAACTTTGTATGGTGATCCAGTTTGCTAGGACCATACATTAATCGGTTCGATTCTCAGGTCTTGGGTTTATTTGTGTTTTTTTACTTGATTTGGATCTGATCAACTTTGTATGGTCCTAGCAAACTAGACCCGAGACTTGAGAATCGAACTGATTTACCCGAACACGAAGACTTGAATTTGATTCGAAATCCAAAATAAACCAAACCAAACCGAACTTTAGTGTAACCAAAAATAAACCCAAACCGATTTTCAACCAAATCGAATGGACATGAACCAATTTTCATCCGAACCGATATCACCCGAATCGAAAGCAACTTGAACTGAAGGCAACCTAAAATAAAGAAAATATATTAAAATAAATAAATAAAGATGAGATATGAACTGTCGCATAACTCACCAAAAAGCCAACTATACAGGCTATATAAAGTCATATATAGGGTGGAAAAACCTAACTCAGCCTAAAAACCTGATTTTAATCGATTGATCTCCTATTAACCGACCCGAAATCAACTGGAATGATGTCCCGACCCGATACCCGAACAGAAAGCACTATGGACCTGAAATAAAACCGAACCAGACCCGAATCGACTCGAAACGAACTTAAACTGAATGTAAGCAGACTCAAAATATCCCGAACCGAATGACTCGTTTACCAACTCTAGATAAGAGTAATATGGGTTTGTTTTAAAATTTTGCAGACTGCTTCAACTCATTAATTGGAAGCCTAGAAAGTAGAAACACACTTCAAAAGCTCATTCATTTATTGGTAGTGATGGGTTCCATTGTCTTTTGGGCCTACTTCAGTTTTGTTTAAAGTAATTTAAATAACTTTATGGTTTTTAAACCTTTTATATAACCATTATTTATCTTAAATGGATTACTTATATATTTATTTTAATATTTTTATTAAATAAAAAGATATTATATTTTCATATCGGGATTCAGACCAATATAAAATGTGAATAATATGAATATCTTTAGCCACTAGGTCAATCAATGGATCTCTTTATTTTAACATTTTTAAATATATTTATAGTTTTCTATTTCAATTTTAACTATGTTTATTTTATTTATTTAACTATTTTTATTAACTTTTAAATATGATAGATTTCATTGTAGAGAGATTTCAATATAAAGTCTTTAACCCTATATTTAGATAAATAATAGAAGAGAGAAAGGAAAGAAATAAATGCAACATGTGGTTCCAATGGAAAAGAAGATGATGTTCGCCCTAGGAGACTTTGTCTGCAAGATGTGTATTGTTGCGTGTAAAAGAGTCATGTCGCAAATAGTGCAAGTGTACACGATGCAAGTAGAAAGTGATAATATAGTATCAGATATCGTCTCCACAGGGATTGGAAATAACTCTATCCTTGAATTGCTGCACAAGAGAAAGAAAACAATTTAATTGAATGTTGGAGTAGTCTTGAGTAAAAACTAAAATGAAAGATAAAGGAATCATATTTAAGGAATAGGCCGGTATTGAATTGCTCAGTAGTGCAGGTGTTGCACTGTTAGAGAAACTTCTGTCTTCTGTCATCGTTCCTGTCGCGGCAACGATCAACAACTCTGTACTTCAAGCTTGGCAAGAATCCATGTTATGACTTGTCATATCCCTAGGCCCAAGTTCTGTTGATGAACACTTCTTGGACGATACCTCCCGGCGTGAATCAAAGGGTGAACACCAATGTTGTTTGATTCTTCTTTAGCCACTTAACCTTGTACTTATCCCTAAGCCAAGATGGTTTAACCATAAACTGGAAAACGCGTATCTACTCTTTTCGTATGCTTGACTCCCCGATATCAAACAAATGGATAACCTCACAATGCTCTTCCGATGCTCTTATGAGATATGAAAAACCAGAGTAAATAAACTTGAAGTTTTTATTACTTTGACAGAAAATTCCTAAAACAATAAAATCCTTGCAACTACTTTACAGAATCAACCCTTAGCCCTAGGGGGAGTTTAGAACATGATGGAGAAGGGAAAACGACAAAGGTTTAGGGGAAGACGACTAGGAATGAGATATCCTTCCATAGGTCGAATTACATGCCTTTATATAGGCATTGGGTCCAAGTTTTCTATAATATGTCAAGAATACAATTTCGAATTAAAGTGCAACTCTATTGAAGACTAAATCTTCTAAGTAGATGCCTTGAATTCGTCCTCTTTTCTTGCCTTGAGTTTCTTCCTTGAACTTTGGGCTTGACCTTCATTCTGCTTCAGGGCTCAAAAAAATATGGGAGTGGTCTACGACAGACCGGCTTGAAATCCTCTATATGTCGAGCTCCACTTCACATTTCCACATCAGCATTCCTCTGTCGTCATGGCTGCCACGGCAGATGCCACGACAGCCTTTGCTTCTCGACTCTAGCTCTGCAATCCGCCTCTGCTCCTTTGCTGCCCTGGGTCTGCCGTAGCAGATACCTGCAAAAGTAACCAAAATCAGCAGCAACTGTGCAATTTTATCTAATTGTGATGTATATGCAAAAATCTATCATAAATGCAATGAATCATGCTTGAGTGCAGCAAAAATATGGGTAAATGAGGGGTAAAATATAGAACTTTTATGCACTCAACATGTATGCATTATCGAAGGATTAAAATATGTATGAACAGATACTATCGACTTTTAGCAGCGTTTTTAAGTACCGCTAAAAACTCTTTTGGTGCTAGCAAAAACGTCGCAAGAGCGTTTGTGAACAAAAAATGCCGCAAAAGGTCGAGATATAGCGGCGTTTGTTCCTCCAAACGCCACAAATTACATTGTCTTTCGTGGCATTTTTCCCTCCAAACATCGTTATTGACTATGCATCTTCTTCCTGCCTCATTACTTAGCTTGACAATCTATATTTGTAATTCGCTTATTTATAAAGTTTCAATAAGATATAAATGAAATCGATGTGGGATTTAAACCTTTAAATACTATTGCGACGTTTGTTAGACAAATGTCACTAGAGTACGTGTCTGTAGCGGCGTTTATTCAGAAACGCCCCTATATAACAGTCTATCGCGGTGTTTATTCAAGAAATACCACTAAATGTATAAAATTAGCGGCGTTTACTCAAAAAATGCTGCTAAAAATTTATTTTACTATAATATAATTACCTTTAGACTATTATAAAAAGGAAAGGAGGAAAATATATATTTATTTTTTCATTTGGGTAGTTAAAATTTGGATTAAATGGTATTTTGGAGTTGCATCTAGACATGGCAAACTTGACCCGAGACCCGAAAACCGAACCGATTTACCCGAACCGAACCCAAAACCGAACCGAACATGCATACTCGAAATTTGACCCGAAACCCGAAACCGAATCGAAAATGAACTAATTTTTAGTTGAACCGAAATGGACCCGAACCGATAGACCCAAACCGAATGGAACCGAACTGAATGAAACCGAACCGAATGGACCCGAACCGAAGACAACCCGAAATAAATAAAAGATATTAATAGAAATAAAAAAGATGAGATATGAACAATCGCACAACTCACCAAAAAGTCAAATATATTGGCTTTATAAAGCCATATAAAGGGTGTAAAAAAGCTGACCAACCTAAAAACTTGATTAAAACCGACCGATCTTCCATCAACCAGAAATTGACCCGAACCGATCCGAACCGAACAGAACCGAAAATCAACTGAACCGAAAATCAACCGACCCGAAAATCAACCGAACAATAGAACCGAACTGGAACCGAACCAAACCGAACCCGAACCGAATCTGAACCGAATGATATGAGACCCGAAATAACCGAAACTGAAATGACCCGATCCGAACCCGAATCGATTGACCTGTTTGCCACCTCTAGTTGCATCTCTCCCTACTAAGTAAAACAATGAATTTTTTTGTTTTGGGTTCCATGCGGATATTCTTCGGAGATCTTTACAAGGATTTATATAAGTACAGTTCGGATATAGCAATCCCGTCCTCATTCACTTTGAGCTTCGGGGATAAAATTCCCTATTCTCATCTTCATGGGTCAAGATTTTGATTATTTCTCATCTTATCGATTCAGATCCCCACAACTTTCAGTTATTCTCAACCCGATTAACACCCCTACTCTTAATACAGAGTTGGCCTAAAATCAGGTTTTGGTCTGTCTGTGAATTAGAATAGATAATGAGAATTAATTTAGTGGTTGTGTATATATAAAAGCTATAATCAGTGTAGTTTTTTTCTTCGTACAAGTGAGATTAAGAAAGGTTACGTATAGCAATGTTTTAACTTTTCTTGTGGAACTAAGAAAATTTATTATTAATGTACTAATAATAATTCAATATATAGTAAACAATTGTCCATTATATATGGTATGATTTTCATTATTAATAAAAGGCTTAAACCAAAAATAGATGCCTAAAGTATGCATTTTTTGAACTTTAGGTGCCTAGAGTATTATTTTATAAAAATAGGTGACCGAAGTTTCAAAAGTTATTGTAACCCCCTCGTCCCGGTCTGGCCGGATGACCGGTCCGAGTGAGCCACACGGGGAAAACCGAAGCGAAACCCCTTAAGGTTCCCCCTCGGTTAGCAACCCTATTTTTTTCTTTCATTTTAATCTTGTCTAGAGGAGTATTAAATCCTAAGTGATCAAACAGCGGAACAACATACACGAGGCAATCGACCGAAAACAAGACAACATTTAACAGCCCAATTTTAACTTAAACTGCAGGCGGTATCGGTACACCTAAGGGGTGTATCGATACGCCTTGACTCGGTCAACTGGTCAGAGTCAACCCGTGGAGACCGTATCGATACACCCAAATAGGGTATCGATACCTTCCCAATGGTCAACAACTCACGGTCAACGTGAGAAGACCGTATCGGTACACCAGTGGCCAGTATCGATACCGAAATGAACAGTGTCTCCAGTGACCAAAAAGGTATCGATACGCCCCCTCGCGTATCGAAACGCGAAGCCTGGAGCAAGGAGACCGTATCGATATGGGTCCAACCGTATCGATACCCCTGCTACGGGCTTACAGGTTTTAGCTTATTTAAGGCACAAGGGTGCCCCTAAATCCCTCTAAAACCTCAACCAACACACTAGCATCAATCCTAGGGCAAACCAACCATATAAGCATGCTTTAACTTTAAATTAAAGGCACGATTCAACACAAGGTGGTACACAAATCATACAAGCAACTTAAGCATGCAAACATGAAACAAAGCATTCATACATGGCATTCCAACAAAGGCATTTTAGGCAATAATGTGCATACATGAAAGCTCAAAAGGCCTTAAGAGGCACAAGACAACACATAGGAGGTTTGCATCCATCAACGAGGTAACCTAAACATCCAAAGATATGTCACCACACACAAACATTCATCATAACGTATCATGCTTTACAAAACATAGTCAATCCAAACATCAACATACATGAGTCACACATAGCTCATACAAAAACCCTTGCCACATTGCCAACTAATACAAAATTTACCACCGTACTTGAGTCACAAACTTGGATAGCCCTTCTTGCCTTGCTCCGAGCTAACACCACGCTAACGATCTGCATTGTTGAACATTGAGAGCGTAAGCTATAAGTTTAGTGAGGGTGCTCTAAAACGAAAAACATCAACAATGCAGGGTTCAAGCATGTAAATCCTAATCTCACGCACAACCTACAATGGCATATAATCAAGTAGACCTAGCTAGTCTCTCAAGTGGCATAATATGGCATCGTACATCATACTAAGCATCAATTTTAACAATCATACATCAACACCATATATCACAATATATGAACAAGTTAATTGGCCACTTTCAATTACCCCGATTGTGCGGATTTAAACCTCGACAACACTTTACCTCGGTGGGATTACACTCATCACCAGACCTTGCATGTGCGGGATTCCACTCATCGCCACATGCCCTACGGATGGGATTCCACTCATCATCCCGTAGAAGTATATAAAAGCTTCCGGTGGAATATTACATCACCATACTCCTCCTTGATGACTTAACGCCATCAAGGCCACGTACGTTTTGACTCAATTTGTGTGCACACTAATCCTAATGATCGATCATTTACAACCGGTAATTTACTTAGTGCCAATCTTCATTATCACATCACATATCATCAACCATAACTCATGCTCGTCACATATATACATATCATGATAAACATGCACAACTTATTCACAATCCACAAGAGCATAGTTAGGCAATACACAATAGCATTTAATGGAAATCAAAGGCTAGAATTACCAACTTGAATTAAGGAAATGGCCTACCAAGCACATTCCACACACACACTCTACACACACTCGAACCAAACTTTAAAACAAGTTTGAAACCATTCACCGCCCTTCCTTAGCTACCAAGCGAACTCCTACGAACTCGGATTCGGTCCCAAAGCTTCTTCGACGATCCCTCTTGCTTCTAGTCAACCAAAAAACACAACCAACAACCACAAGCAATGCTAATATTCAACCAACACATAACCTTTGAATTCAAACCAACTTCATCCAAAATTTCCAACCAAATTTAATCCCCAAAATACTACTTTTCGAGCTCCCCAAAACCTTGCTGAAATCTCCATTTCCAAACATCCAAAAGACTCCCAAAAGGTCCCAAATCACCCTCCTAACATACCCTAACCATCAGCCCTTTGTTTTCAACCTAAAACCCACCAAAAATGGAACTTTTGACATCTCAAAAATGGATCTAAGAACCCACTTCGGGTTTTCATTAAAATTCAACCAAATTAGCATATAATGTGTATTTTAACATGAGTAAACAAAGCCCCAACTCAATTTATCAAAACAAGATGAAAAACCCCTTAAAAACCCAAACTTTAAATCAAACCCTAATTTTCAAAACTCCATATCTTTAAAATCTAAGACCATGAGTGGGTAGAGAATAGAGAGGAGAGTAAGAAAATACTTTTACCTCTTAAAATGGTCTTGAAAACAAGTTGCAAATCAATGGAATAGTAGCTTGGATATTTGAGAGAGTTTGAAGATGGTGGTGGGTGTTTTCACGTGGGATAATGAGGAAAAGGGGGAGAAGATGACAACTTTCAAAAGTTGTCATCCTTTTAAAATCTTTTGGGTAAAATTGCAACATAGGTCCCTCCCCTTTTTACTATAGTTCAAATGAATCCAATTTAGGTTGAATTGATTTTAATTTAATTTTATTGACTCGAACTTTAAACCCGGCTAACTCCTAACCCCAAAACACGGGCGTTACAGTTATAATTTTAGGTACCTACCGTTAATGTGTGTTAAAAAAATCTTTAACCAATCAATGCTTGACACATGACACTAATTTGATTTTTTTAATTTTTTAAACAAAAACACCCAAAAAATTCAGTTTATCATAAAATCCCAAAATTTTAAAACTTTTACAAAACAGTCCCCAAATCCCTAAAATTACCCAAAACTAAACCCCCAAATCGCTGTCGCTTCCGCCGCCGGTCACCGCCCCTGAGCACACGCCTTTGGTCACTGGACCAAGGCGGTCATTTTCCTCAACACGGTGTCGCCAGAAACGTCAAACGGCGTGCAAGCCGAACGTCGATTTCACGTTCGATGATCAAAGGGGTGTGCTCAAGGGCGGCGATCGGCGGTGGAAGTGGCGGCGATTTGAGTAATTTTAGGGATTTAGGGACTGTTTTGTAAAAATTGTAAACTTTCAGGATTTTATAAAAAATAGAAAGTTTTTTGTTTTTAATTTTAAATTTTAAATTTTGAAAAAATAAATAAATTAAATATACCACGTGTCAAGCATTGATTGGTTAAGGATATTTTTTAACACCCATTAACGGTAGGCACCTAAAATTATATCTTTTAAAACTTTGAGCACTTATTTTTACAAAATAATACTTTAGGAACCTAAAGTTAAAAAAATATACTTTGGTAACCTATTTTTGGTTTAAGCCTTAATAAAATATAGTTTATCAAGTTAAATTGTTAAAATATTAAGGCTTAAGGGTACCAAAAGCCCCTGAACTTTTAAGAAAAAATTAATTACACCCTTAAACTTATTTTACACACAATTGAGCCCTTAAACTTTAATTTTTCAGCAATGTAACCCTTTGACTAACAGATTCCGTTATTGACCGTTAGTATAGTTAAAAATGCTGACTTGTCTGATAAAATTATCATACTATATTGTTTAAAGATGTCACATCATGCTGACATGGCAAAAAGTCATTTAATAAAAAATATAATAATATATAATTAAAAAAGATTAAACTAATTAATTAGGTTTAACAATCTAAAATTCAAAAAATCCTAACCCATTGATTTCAAATTCCCCAAAACAGATTTGTCGTTCCTTCCTCATATTGTTATCGTTCATTCATTCGCCGGCGTCCATCGACGTTCTTTTTTGATTCAACATCAGGTATGTCATTCTTTGTTATAATCCTTTCATCTTTAAGTTTGCTGCTTCTAATCAGATTCGCTCCGAGTCTTATGAAATTTTCTCTGTTTTATTTTTATTTTGATAGTATGGGTTTAGTGACAGTAAAATATATAGAAACACACACTTTGTCAATGAATCCAGTGAGGTTTTGATATTCAAAGTCAGTGCTTTCAAAAAGAATTTAAAAATACATAGTCAATTATTTTAAAAAATCTCACTTTGTCAATTATTTAGTATCCAGTGAAGTTTTATTTTCATTGTTTTTTATTTCTTTTATGAAGTTTAACTCATTTAGTATTCAGAAAATACTTTAACAAAATCTAGTGTTTATATTATTTGTATTGTTTTAAGTTTCACTTTAGCAAAATCAAGTGTTTATAACCCATGTACACGATAAACATGATCTCAGTTGTAGTGTTTATATTGTTTTAAGTTATACTTTTCTAGAAAAAATAGCCTCCCTGTTTTTTTGGATTAGATTTGATTGTTTGTATTGGTAAATAAATATTAAATGCATACATTTGTTAAAATTGCAGTGTTTATCTATTCTATCTTTTTTTATCCTTTTTAAATACAACTTTATCATATCTTGTGTTTGTAATGAATAGTTGAATTAGTTTCTAGTAAGATGCATTTTCATTTATTAAATTGAAAACAAAGATTTTTTTGTTTATTACAACCTTATGAAACTAGAAAATTTTGTGCCATTAGCGTGTACAAAACAATCCATGTTTGCTTTGTTTGATGTTGGGATATGGTGTATATGTCTATTAAATATGGTTGGAGATTCACGCTATCATTTTCTATTTTATTTAGATTGACTTTGATTGTGATAATTAATTTTGGTTCACCGAACTATTATCAATATTGATATACTGTATGTTTGTTTAGGTGCACTGAAGCAGGGTTGGAGAGATGGTTGTAGGCCTTTCATTGGAATTGACGGATGCTTTTTAAAATCTGTTACAAAGGGAGTGCTTCTTGTGGCTGTTGGTAGAGATGGAAACAATCAGATGTTTCCAGTTGCGTGGGCAATTGTGGAGGGGGAAGGCAAAGAATCATGGCGATGGTTTTTACAAAAACTTATGGTTGATTTAAAGCATCCAAATGGTGAAGGACTCACCCTAATGTCAGACATGCAAAAGGTATATAAATTAGACATAAATACATAGTTTTGAAATATTATTAGTTTTGACGAATTATCATATTTAGGCTTGAAATGAATGATGAATATAGGTACTCATTATGGATATATATGTTAAATTTTTTATTTGTTTACAGAGAAATATACTCTCATATCTATTTGTATATGTTCTATTTACCTAGTTTTGTACGTTTATTAAAAATGTAAGTTCATAACATAGGTGGAGCAATAAGCATTAAATGAGTTCACCTGTGATTTATTAGTCTCTTTTCATAACCTTTTAGATATAAATACATGCTGATTTTAATTTTAAATGGCATCATAATGCACTTTAAAACTGTTGTTAGTATAAACTCTTAGTCTTGGTTCAATTTTGGTTGTAAAGGGTGTTTGAAAAAGTGCATAAAATTAGTTTGGAATGTTGAAATGCTATGTAATATGATGATATGTTTCATTTAACATTTTGTAGTTCTGAATTTAACTCAAACAATAAGTAACATACTATTTTATTTTTGTTTAATCGGTAAGCTATGACATGCTTTTTATATACTTGAAATTAGTTTGGAATGACAATAGAGACTGTCCAGATTTTAGCATTATGTTCAATGTATCTTAAGGTTGATAGATGATCAAATTATGTACATTTATGGTCAAAATTGTTACCCATATTTTTAAATGTCTAATTGATGTATATAATTGTTTGAGGTTGCAATGTAGCTTGTAAAACCAACTTGTAAACTCACTTGTAAATTTTTCTTATATTATAGGGTCTTATACCAGTGTTGCAAGAGTCATTTTCTGAAGTGGATCATAGAATGTGTGCACGACACATATATGCTTCTTGGCACAAAAAATGGAAAGGCATGAATAGAAAAGTTCAATTTTGGAACACTGTAAGGGCAACTTTTGTGGAAGACTTTGATGAACAATTACAGAAATTAGATACATTGGGAATTAACTCATCAAATGATCTTTTAAAGACCCCTGTGCAATGTTGGTCTAAGGCATACTTTAAAGGGACGTCAAAATGTGATGTGGTGGACAATAACATGGCAGAGGCTTTTAATGGATGGATAATTGAAGCTCGATGCAAGCCTATTATCTCTATGCTTGAAGAAATCAGAACGATGGTGATGAATAGGATGAATGTTAAGAGATCTTGGGCAAAAACGTGGAGAACCAATGTCTCGCCAAGAGCTCTTCAGAAGTTAGAAAGAAATATAGAGAATTCTACTCATTGTAGGCTTGTATGGAATGGCGATGGGGGTTTTGAGGTTAATCATTTTGGTAATCAACATACAGTTGATCTCAAGAAGTTGACTTGCACTTGCAGAGAATGGGAAATAAATGGGATTCCTTGTTGTCATGATGTATGTGCGATGTACCATGACTCTAAAGAACCTGAAGCATATATCTCTGAATGGTACAGTAAGGAAAAATATCTCTCAAGTTACAACCACATCCTACAACCCGTGAGGGGTAAGAAATTCTGGTCTAAAGAGCTTCCTCCTATTTTACCTCCTATAGTGAAGGTCCAACCTGGAAGGCCTAAAAAAAATAGAATAAAGGATAAGGATGAGCCTAAGAAAGTGAAATCTGGGAAGTACACAAGGGCAGGGGTCAAAATGACATGTAGTGCTTGTAAATCGACAGGGCACAATAAGCGAAGTTGTCCGAAAACAACAAACATTGATAATTCAACGCAGGTATAACTCATTCTTCTATTTCTTGCATTCATAAATACATTGTTGTATACTAACATATATACTAACTTATATTGTAGGATACTACGAATATCAATGTCGAATCAATATCAACAATAAAGCCTACATCAATAGCTGTAAGGACCACCACAATTTCGAATGCAGCAACAAGTACTTCCAACAAGGTAACAATGTGGAATTGGATAACTTAAAACTTAAAAATTCTAGAATGTTACAATTTTACCATTGATTTCATTATTCCTCAATTTTAGAATATCACCCACCGTCCAACAACTCAAAGAATGACAAGCCAAGAAAATGACACAACTGAGTCAAGTGCTACTAATTTCATTAATGCTCGATCCTCCAACAAAAGGAAAAGGCCGATTGGTATTGGATTATATACTGACCTACAAACCGGTGAACAAGTAATGAATGTAAGTCCCAATTATTTTTACAAATTTTACATTGCATATAATATTCTTGATGTTACCTTATTTTTGAAGTTATAAATCACAATTGAATGTTCATGTTTACTTAATTTCTTGTAGCCTGGTATGAGCAGTGAAAGGATTGTTACTGCACCTGCCACTATTTCAAAGAAAATTGGAGCTCATACCTCACAATTTCAGCATAGATGGAAAGGCCCTGGTTTGAGATGAAATGGGAAGAAAGCTGTCACTACTAGACAACTTCAGCAAGAAAATTTTGACGCATGTAGGAAGCATAAAAGCGGAAAGACTCAATGAAGCAGAGATTGTGATTGTTACCTTCTTTTATTTTTGACTCTTTGATTATGTCTCCGAATTAAATTGTTCCACATATAAAGGGTATTTCGTTTACTATAGTCTGATTCTAAATCACAGAGTTGGAGTAAATACTTTTTTTTGGCTTCCTAGTGTTGCTTTCTTCTTGTGGTTTATAGCTAGGTGTTGCAGGGAAATACAATTGGTTATTCATGTATATATATCATACAAAGAAAGAATTTTAGACCCTGAAATAAATTTGGTATTTTCCTTCATATGCTGCTCTCGTCTTCTTTTTACTGAAACATATATCGATTTTTATAGGATTTTTTGTTTTTTCTTCTCACTTACAAGTCAAGTCTCCATTGTCTCACTCTTCTCTTTCTTTTTATTAGAATATTTGTAATAATAATTTAAATTTTCCTTTCACTGTTTTTAATAGCATATAGAAAATCTATAATGAAAAAAGAACCTCAAAAAGTGACGTTTTATTAGAATTTGTAATGAAATTCTAAGTACAGAATTAATTCCTAAACAATCTTCAAGCCATAATTGACTATTCTATGGAATCAGTGGATCACTTATTCAGCATGGTTTGTCCTTCCATTTTGAGCTAACCAGCATAGACAATTCTATTCCAATTACTCGTACCTCATTTTGAATTGAATCCATCCTACTAATTAGTTTCAAAAGAGATCTTTCCCATGTGATCTTGAAAGCTCCGTCCCAACACCATTTTGCAGCACCGTCAAGCTGTTAAAGGAGGGGACTGACGACGCTCAACCTGAGACCTTTAATTGGAACAATCGCTGCCCAGTGAGCTAGAAAAGATCACTACTGAACTTTTGAAAGATTCAACACCTCATACGTCGTCTAATCCAATAAAGTCATCTGAACTTCAAAAAGAGAAATAACTCTTCCAAACAATGGTTTGTTGGAAAAAATTAATTCATTTATCACAATCTTCTGTAACCAAATCATGGTTGTATAACAATTGTTCCACCATTAGCAGCAACAAACCTGTAAAATTAAAATAAAAATTAACACGCATCGGCAACAACCAAAAATGAAATAGGGACTACAGAAATGAGGTTCCACCACTTCAACAGTATTTGCTAAACCTCATAAAACTTGGAGTGAATCTGATTAGAAACTTAAAACAATATAAATAATATAAACACTAGATTTTGTTAAAGTATTTTCTGAATACTAAATGAGTTAAACCTCATAAAAGAAATAAAAAACAATGAAAATAAAATCTCATTGTATACTAAATAATTGACAAAGTAAGATTTTTTAAAATAATTGACTATGTATTTTTAAATTCTTTTTGAAAGCACTGACTTTGAATATCAAAACCTCACTGGATTCATTGACAAAGTGTGTGTTTCTATATATTTTACTGTCACTAAACCCATACTATCAAAACAAAAACAAAACAGAAAAAATCTCATAAAACTCAGAGCGAATCTGATTAGTAGCGGCAAACTTAAAGATGAAAAGATTATAACAAAAAATGACATACCTGATGTTGAATAAAAAAAGAACGTCGATGGACGCCGGCGAATGAATGAACGATAACAATATGAGGAAGGAACAACGAATCTGTTTTGGGAAATTTGAAATCAATGGGTTAGGATTTTTTGAATTTTAGATTGTTAAACCTAATTAATTAGTTTAAGTTTTTTTTAATTATATATTATTATATTTTTTATTAAATGACTTTTTGCCATGTCAGCATGATGTGGCATCTTTAAATAATATAGTATGGTAATTTTATCAGACAAGTCAGCATTTTTAACTATACTAACGGTCAATAACGGAATCCGTTAGTCAAAGGGTTACATTGCTGAAAAATTAAAGTTTAAGGGCTCAATTGCGTGTAAAATAAGTTTAAGGGTGTAATTAATTTTTTCTTAAAAGTTCAGGGGCTTTTGGTACCCTTAAGCCATATATTTACTATTATGTTAATATATTTGTAGTGGTGAAAAGATTTTTTACATAAATTTTTTTATTTAAAATTTGATATGTATAATATATTTGATGATTAAATTATCTAAACAAAGAAATATGAAAGTGTTAAAGATAACTTAAAACTTAATTTAGAAATTAATGAACTCGTTTAAAATGAGAAAATTTTAATTTTCTCATATAATAAGTGTTAGTATTTTTTTTTCACAGATTTGTAATAATTGTTGTTTGGTCTCTAAACTTTTAGACTATTTATAGAATCAGTCCTTGAAACTCAACTATAAATAAGTCTAATCATTTCAACATCAAACCATCCCAACATCTCAACTATCTCTCATTTGGTTATCTCTTCACTCATTTGTAATATTTAGAAATTCTTAAGGAATTTCATTTGTTTGTAATATTTTAACATAGTGAAGTTATCATCCGGTGATGGTGCTCGAAGACTAGACGATATTACTTGAACTTCGTAAATTTAGTGTGTTCTCTCCATTGTTTTTTTTTTAATATTGGGTTTTATCATGTTTCAATATTCAAAAATTTGACGGGTTTGTCTCTTGTGCATTTTGATAGTTTTAATCTTGACATTCCAACTCAACTACATGATATGATATTCTCTTTAAGATACGAAAAAGGTTATATGACTCAAATTAGGAATCTAAGTATGGTGTAGCAGTCTTACTCACTAGATTTTTGCTCTATTTGAATGTTGAATCCAAAGTGATTACAAAGATGTTGAATCCAAAGAATTTAGTAATTTCCATGAATCGATGTTTTCTAATACCATAATAACAATACCATGAAACACTTTTTACTACGTGCAAACTTTATACACCCACTCCCATTACAATTTTAACCATTTTTTACATTTAAATATACTAAATTATCAACATCAGAACTCAGAAGTATAGCACCAGCACCAGCACCACCCCGGTGAAGACAATCTAACAATGATGATCTCTTAATTATAAGCTCCATTTTTTGGGGGTGTCTAAGTTGAAGCTTGGACAAGGGGTGAAGCAGCCGCTGGCTTTGTGTCCATGGGGAGTTCACATTGTCCTGAAGGAGTAGTACTGGTGGGGAAAGTGAACAAGCCATGCAAAGAGAGAGGATTGTCCCAGCTGCCCTTGCTGGGGCTAGTAGATGCCGATCCATTCAATCCTATGTGTGTCACATGCTTAACATCTGTTGGGAATCCGATTTCCATTTCATTCTCTTGCTCCTCTATATCTTCTTTGTAGGCTGAAAATCAAAAGAGCTATAGATATGAGGACTATCGATGACGAGAAGTTATAGATGTTGAGTTTCGAACTTAAAGATAATAATTTCATGAACTAAATGAGATAAGCTTGAGCTTATCATCAATAGAGTTTTTAAATTTTACAAATGGTGTTGATTAGGGGTGTAAATTAACAGAGCATTTGACGAATTGTTTGTATAAAGTTCGTTCATTAAGATAAAAAAACGAACATGAATACAATTTTTATATTCATTTAATAAACGAACGAACACGAACAAAGGTGTGTTCAGTTCGTTTATTTTCACGAATAAGCTCGTTTATCCAATTTCCCTTTGTTTATAATTTTTGACATTTTAAATATTGGTGAAGTTCATGGTGAATTTTGAAGTTCAAGCTCGGTTCATTTACACCCTAGTTTTTGAACTTGCATGAAAATTGAGCATGAACAAGGCTAACTAAACCTTTAGCAATAATGGTATAGAATTTTCAAGGTAACTAATTAAGGAGAACAGTCAATCTTCAGACTATAAAACATTTGTTTGGTCTTTAGCATCAAAAGAAAGGAAATTAAATAAGTGAGACATTAATTATTATCTATAAACTTACCAAATAATTGAGATAAAGTCTTGACACTCTTGGTGAACAGCCTATTTAACCCAGTCGATATGTCAGGCTTCGGAAGAGGATGGAGTTTCAGTGAATACTTCATGTTTTCACTCGACAAACTTTCTTCGTCTTCGTCTTCCTCTTGTGTTCCTACAAAACCAAGCACAACACCCAAATCAATGGAGAAACCAAAACATAAGAAAACAAGGAGTGAAATAAAGAAAGAAAGAGACTTTTGAGAGTTGAACTGGACGTATGATCAGCAGGCTTAGATCTTCTAGGCTGGTGGTGCTGCGGCTGCCGCTGCCGCTGCACTGCAACAGCCACGCTTGCATCAGAGACACAACCAACGGAGAAGGGAAGAACAACAAGTCTTTCCATTTTGTCTCTCATTTCTTCACTAAACAATCAAGCAATGGAACAAAACAGAAAAGACAGCAGCCGGTTGTTTTTGTTGAAGGAAATGGGATTGAAGTGTAATGGCTTTGGTTATATTGGGTGGATACTGGATATGGCTTTGTTACCAAGTCACAATTATTTCTTATGTATGAAACAAGGTCAACATACATTTGAGTTTAGTTTGGTACAGAAAAAGACAGGTTCTAAAATACCAACTGATCTGATAAGTATATTTGGACGTGTGTTAATTGATATTAACCGGACTAAGAATTCTGAGGTTTAAGCTGGGGATGGATCGAGGAGTGCTGGAGGGGACAGTCTCACCCCTGAAAATTTAAATTTCTCATATAATTTATGTATTTTCTATCGACCATCTAAACTTTTATTTCCAAAATTTTTGTAATTTTACACTTGCTAAATTTTTAATATAACTCCAACAGTTTGCTCCCGTGAGATAAAATCATGCGTACATTAACTATGTTTCAAAAGTAGGTTAAATCTATCCATTTGAATCCAACTTTCTGTCACTTTCCCTAGAAAACTTTTTAACTGTGCTAAGTCTCCAAAGTGGGCTCCTACTATCTTCATTCACTTGCCTCTCTTATACAATAAGCTACCATTTCCTTTTTCTGATTTGTATTTGTTTTCTCAAACTTTATACAAGTGAAGACATTGTTGATTTGTTTACTTAATTTGAACTCATCCGTTTAAGTTGTACATCACAAGCGATCTTTTCTGTGTTGAAAACACCAAGCTCTTGGTAATGGGTTGGTGCTTCCATTATTTTAAACAAGAATAAAATGATTGGGGATTGGAAATTGGGAGGAAAAGAATTAGATCAATCGAATTTTATTTGAATTTCATACGTAAGAGTTTTTATTTTATAATTTTAGCCTAAATATCTAAGAATTTAAATGTTGTTGTTGTATGATCTATAAATTAAGGTGGACCAATTTATTCTATACTATTATATTAGGCCCTCCTCATACCAAACAACAAACAAATTGACTCATTCTGAGCGTTTATTAAACACATTTACTTATTATAATCAATTAATTATTGGGTAATTATTCTATACACGGGAAGCAGAAACAAAAACTTCCCACAAACGTCTTAGTTTTAATGTTTAAGGTTAGATTTGAGTGTTTATAGGTTAGGGGTTTAGGTTTAATGGTTTAAAATTTATGGGTTGTAGTTAAAATTTAGGGTTTGTGTTAGAATTTAAAGTTTATAGGTTAAAACATAAAGCCCTAACCATATTACCCTAAACTCTAAACCCTAACACTTAAACTCTAAATTCTAGCCATAAACTATAAATTCTAACAAACTCTCTAAATTCTAAACCCTAAACACTAACATCTAAATCCTAAATTATAACTCTAAACCCTAAAACTAAGGCGCTTGTGGAAACTCTTCGTTTCCACCGCCTATGTATTGAATATATATCCTTAATTATTTAATTGTTCTGTCACTTTTTAATGCTCATTTTTATACCCAACACTAAACAAATAAGTTAAAGTCTTAACTCTTAATTTCAGATCTAATGTTTAATAAAGGTAAATTTTGAAGGATAATATAATGTTTAAATAAACAAAACAAAACAAAATTTTCTTCTATATGTGATAAGTAGCTTCTTATCTATCTATTCACGCCTTTTTCGTTAAAAAATTTAATGGATGGTTTTCATTTTAAATTATCAAACATTTTTAATTAATCTAAATTAAAAGATATCAAACAGAGTCTCACGTAAAAACAATTAAATGTGTAAGATTAGAGAAACAAAGGAAATGGAGATATTTGTGCAACAAACCACCACATGGACATCAGAATGAGGAACATAAAAGAAAAGTTTGCCCCCTAAGACAATGCTCTTCTCAAACCCCAAAAAATGGGTTAGAATTTGCTGAAAAGCAACTCAAAGTAACACTTAAAAGTATACCTCAAAGTGCATTGAGGAAAGGTTATTGGTAGAAGTGGCAAATGTACGGGTTCAGGTGAAATTGGTTCGAGTTGTTTTTAAAATTTGTTTGGTTTAGGGTTTTTTTGTGTTTTCTCAGCCTTTGAATTTTTTTGTATTTGAATTTTTCGAGTTTTTTTTTTTATTTGAAAACGCTTTTGGGCTCAAAATTTCTCTTGAATTTTTAGATTCAGTTCAGTTGGAGGGTTTGGCTGAAATGAATTCGAGATAATTTATACTTTCAGAAGTTATAGTAAATATTTTTATTTCCAATATAACAATTAATTTGACTTTTATATAATAAAAATATAATTTAATTGAAAAGATTTACAGGCCATGTTTGGTAAATAGCGGGTTGGGCAAAAATTAGAGGTTTGAGGTATAATTAGAGATTTTGCTTATTCAAATCCGCTAATATTGATGTTTGGTAAATAGCGGATTGAAAGAGCGGATTGGGGGTGAAAAAGTTAATTTTAAAAAAGCTCCTAATATGAGCTTTTTGAGATTAGAGGTTTGATATTAGAGTTGTAATGACTCTTTTACCCTTAACAATTACCAAAAATCTCCAAATAACCTAAATTAAATAATAATATTTTTTTAATATAAATAATAACATATTAAATATTGGACTTATTTGTTGTTACTACTAATTTATATGGTGACATTTGTAAGTTAATTCTATTTTTTTATTATCACATATTTATATGTGCATATAAAAAAATTAATAATTATATAAATAATAAATTAATATATAAATCTTTCAAATATGTTTAGGAAATTTATATTAAAAATAATTTTTACAAATCTAATTAATATTTATTAGATACAAAATATTAATAACTGATAAATTATTCAAACAAGTATTAAATATAATCATGTCCTTATATGTCATTTTGCTTGTTTAAATAATCAAACAGCTATCAGCTATCAGTTAATTTTACCAAACACTTTTATACAATCAGCTAATACAATCCGCTAGTCAAATCAGCTAATGCAATCAACCATCAGCTATCAGCTAATGTAATCCGCTATCAGCTATCAGCTATCCGCTAATTGCCAAACATGGCTATAGACTTTTTGTAACAGAAATTTTTGTATGGCATAATAAAAATTATTATCATATGCAATATCTATGAGGATTATTATCATGTATATTTTCCGTGGAAAAAAATTAGATATCTATGACTATAAATATCTAAATTCACAATCCAAATTTTCATCCTTGTATACTGTATAGTCGTGTGATTTTTTCACTTTAAATGATAGTAACTTTCTGTTTTGAAAATTTTTATGTTTTTTTTTTTCAATTTTGTTGTAGTTAGGGTTGTTTAAAATCACCTGACTCGTGACCTAATGATAATATACAATGAGTAATTTTTTTAAAAAAAAAAACACGGGTTGAATACCGGTTAAACTTTTCCGGGTCATGGGTCAAGCATGTGTCGCAAATTTTAGATTATACACGTACCGGCCCGATTATCTATTTTTAATTTTAATTTTAGATTATTAATGTTTCTTAGTTAAAAATTTAAAATTAAAATATTTCATTCTTGGATATTTTAATTTTTAAATTTCATACTCAAATATTTCATGCCATGATGATGAGTATATAATTTTATGATTTATCTTTAGTTGTATTTTCTGGACTTTTAAGTTTTATCATTTCTTTTTATTTTTGTAAAGCCTCTTTATATTGTGGGGGTTAAGTGAAACTGTTATTAGAAGTTAAATTTGAATTTCAGCACAGTTATAGAGATTGATATTCACATAAAGAGAAATTCTACCATAAACAGAGACAGAGGCATAGAGACAATCAACAGGATGACGACGACAACAATAGATAAATAAAAAAAAAGGATGAAACAATGGATCTGCATACGAGTCGCAAGACTTCATATTAAGTTTTATCGTTTGATTATGTAATTTAGATTTAAATTTTATATTTAGATTACATAATGTGATTTGGACTTCTAAATTTTAAGTTTATCTTTTCAAATTAATTTAAATTGTACAATTTATAAAAAAAATATTGTATAAATTTGACTTGGGTGCCCGAAGTTCATGGTCGGAACACATACCAATATTTTTAAAATTTGAAAATCGGAAAAAATTATATTATGGGTGATTCCTACCACGTCATTCATGGGACTAACCAATAGAAACCACCCACTTCATCGTGATTTTTTCATGTCATTTTTTCCGACCAATGAATCTTCACTAAATTTTTTCATGTCATTTTAAAAAAAAAATTAGAAGTTATTCTATTGTTAGATTAATGACATAGAAAATAATAATTAAGTGGGTGATTTCTATTGGTTGGTCCCATAAATGACGTAGTGAAAATCGCTCATGATATAATTTTTCGAAAATCCAAAATTTCAAATACCCGATTATAATCATCACTCGGTAACAACATATTTCAAGTAGTTTGATGTTTTTAACTCGTTCTTCAAACAAACTCAAGTGCACGACTTTTTTTTTCCTTTCAGATTTTTTAAGTCTGCTTCATAGTTTTAATTTTTATATTGTTTTTTTTAGAAAAACGCCCTAGCGGTCTCTGTAACTTTTTTTTTTAATATTTGGCTGTGACACTAGTTTTGATGTTGGTTGTCGACCGTCAGTAATTATTATTTTTTATTTTGTTTTTCATGTTCTCATTTTTAATTTGAATAATTTTGTTCTTGTGACACATTTTTTCTCTACCTTTTGGTACATATCTTTTACTTTTTTGGTATACTTTTATTTTCTTATTAGCTCATTTGACCGCTTTTTTATTTGATTTTCTATCAGGGTTTGACTTGACGTCGTCACAACTGATCAAGATGACGCTCTTTAATTATCATGTTGATCTCACTGTTTTGGACCATCGAATTGAATTCGATATGAACTCACAATTGTCGTTCTTGTTCACAATTGAGTAGGCTTTATCCTTTCTCTGTATAGTCCTGTTTATGATCTAGTAACACTAGTTTTCGTTTAAGAATATATCCGAATCAAATTTATTTACTTGAATTATAAACTCTCATTATATTTTGGATTTTTTCTCTTTTGATAAAACTAGTATAATTCCATTCAAATATATATATATATATATATATATTCTTTTTCCTTGCTTCTTTTCTCATATTTTGTCTTAGTTCATTTATTTAAGTTTAAATCTTGTTTTGTTCGTCTGTTACTATTGCTTGCGTTTTAAAGTTTGTAACTTCAATAGATTTTTTCCTTCGAGACGGTCAATGAAAAAGGTTCCAACTTTTTAAAAAATAAACAGGGCGAGTTTTTTTTTATTTGTATGGGATAATCATTTTCCTCATTTTTTTATCAAGGCTACGAACCATATCACAAAATTAATTTGATGAAAAATATTACTCTAATTTAGCTCAAGACATTTTTTTTTCAATTTGATGAATCCATATTATATATATATATTTTAAGTTAAAGTAAAAAAGAATATTAAATATCTAAACAAATAACATGTATATCACAATTTTTAATAATAACATTTATCTTTTCCCTATCATTTTGAAACTTAAAGTATTACTTAATACAACATCCTACAGAATATGATTAGGTATGCATCTTTAGAAATAGATAACATAAACAACACGTTATAAAACTAAAATCCTACATAGTTACATTTGAGAATGCAGAAAACAAGCAACTATGCCAATTTTAAACATTTCATGAAAATCGAAAACCACCCATACCTCATAAGAGGAGAGAAAGCCACCACTGTCATTCTATTAATAACCAGTAAATCATGTAGGATATTGGAATGTACAAAAGATGAAGAAGAATTAGAACATTAACTTAAGAACTATGTTAAGTATCCAACCTAAAACTAATTGTAAATAGATGCCGAGAACTATGTTAAGGGGTCGTCCGGCATTGGTCATATTGGCCTACGGTACTGCATTCTCTAGGCTAACTACGATCACCGGGTCTTGCAAGAGCTTCCCAAGAATAATAATCTGCAACAGGCTTGCGATTTGGGTTTGTATGCAAATCTGAAAGGGGGAAGCCATACAAATTATAATGCGTTTGAGGTAAACATATATGAAGCCCGTTTAAGAAAATGCTCGTCTTCCTCCACTCAAAAGCAATTGACAAGATTTAAAACAGGAAAGATGCATCTAACCAAGTGGACTGAAATGAGGAACAATCATCAAGGACACAAAGACTAACATAGTTGACTGAAATAAATGTCTGGAAGTCAAAATGTGCTCTTGTTTTGCTGAAATCACTATGTTTGGTAATGTAGTTTTGCTTAACTTGGGACTAATATCTATGCCTCAAGAGAGTCGAGATGAGAAAAAAATGAAACTAACTGCGTACTGTCATAAGATGGCGAACAAATTCTACTTCTGCAGCATAGAATAAAACCACTAATAACACTAAACAAAAACAGTTGCGTTATAAAGAATGACAATGGTGTCCAAGTATCATTGTAACGAATGCTAACCTTGTTTTGACCGTCTTAGATGCTTAGGAGCCATTTTCTTTGTTGAAACATTGGTCGTGGAACCAAGAGGGGCATTTCCAGCGATTTCAGTAGCAATGATCTCTCGTGGTCGCTTAATACCAACATGTTGCTGTGATGGTGTCTCACTCTCAGGAGCAGTGCAAAGGGCAGTGTTAGCTTCTGGGGAAGGATTTCTGCTTGCATTTACTTTTTCAAGTGAGACAACTAAATCCTTAAGTTTCTTAAGGTTATGAGGTTGGTACTCGGATTCAAGATTATGATCTTCAATGCATTTGATAACAGCCCTCAGATCAGCTATTCTTTTGGTGCTCGCCTCATTTCGTTCTTTAGGGGCAGTTTTCCCCTTTATCAAAATTATACTAGCTTCAGTCTCAGAATGATTCAAGAAATCATTCAACACAGGTACCGGTGGGAACTCTTTAACCTGTTCAAAAGCATAAATAAATCTAATTGCCTCCATGTGCTGCTTCTTTTCGACAAGTTTTCCTATGAAACCTGTCAAACAAGTAATTCAAGTTATAACTCCTATCAGACCTCCCCATATAAAAACAATATAACCACAAATAAATTTCATTTTAGGATCAAGGCCTCGGATTTATTGAGAATGAAACAAAAGAATGATCTGTATTTTTCATTTTATTTTACCAAGTCAGCTCTTTAATGCATCTCTTGTTCTCTTATTCCGATTTCAAGAACACAATCAGCAATACACCGCCATGATAAAAGTTGTTAATACACGAAGAGAGAGAGAAATTGCATGTTATCAATAAAAGAGAACTTATAATATTAGACAAGCAAGTAAATAAGAGAAGGTAAATGGTTTTATAAACTTTACCGGTGATCTTATCTCCCAAACCAAGAACCTTGAATAATTCAAGAGTTTGAATATGTTGAGCAACAAACACCAAAAAGTTGAGAAGATCATCAGCATCAAAAGAACCTGCCAATTGGAAAGAGGCTAAAAGCCGCAGAAATCCCAAAACCTCCAACTCATGACCAGATTCAACTCTCATTTTTTTCATCCAGTCAAAGGCAAGCTTCAAAGCTTCTTCTCTAACATGAGGCTTAACTTCAGGTGAGAGTTTCATCAATTGCTCTAACAAAAGAATGCAACTTCTTCTGGCAACATTCCCTTCAAACTCTCTGTCTCCATAACACAAATGTGGAGGGTAAAACCCCTCCAATGCATCCAAGACAAGCTTTGCAGGGTCTGCTGCAAGTTGAAGAGCCATAGCAACTTCAGTACCTATTGAACCATGCTCTTTCCAGCGCTGATTTAGGAACATCTGCAAATCCTTTCCGTCCATATATACACAAAACCGAAGATGTGCTGGTGAAGAATGATTTATGGAACATTTAACTGACAAATTACCAACTGATTCATTTTTCAGTTGAGGATGCAGGGCTAAAGCAAGACTCTTACTTTCAAGTTCTTTAGGAAATTCCACAAGTTTCTTCTCCTTTAAATCAGGATCTTTGAACCGGTGCTCACACTTATTAACATTGAACTCAAGCTCGCTGGACTGTTGTTCATACTTTCTCTTATGTTCTGCGGATAAATCTTCAATCTCCTCTCTAAGTTCGACATTTCTCAAACAATCATCACGGTGCTTCTCTTTTGCTTCAAGATCCTGATAACGTAGCTCAAAACATTTTTCTTTTAACTCAAAATCTTTTGAACGCTGCTCAAAATGCCTCTCTTTCAACCCAAGCTGTTGCTCTTTGGCCTCAATCTGTTCAAACAGATCTTTAACCAATTCCTCCTTGAGCTTTAGCTCCATGAATCTCTGATCATATTGTTTAACTTTAGATTCAAGATCTTCAAACTGTAATTTATATTTTCTCATCAGTTCCTCAGACGATTCTTCTATTTGATTCTCTTTCAATTCGATTTCTCTCGCACGCTCTTCATTATGTTTCTGTTTTGCTTCAAGATCTTGATGACCCTTTTCAAGTGATGTCTCCTTCATTGTAAAATCTCTTTCAAACTGGTCTGTTATTGATTCTTCAATTAACTTAAGCTCTCTGAATCTCTCCTCATATTGCTCAGACTTCAATTTTAGATCTTTAAGACCTTTTTGAAGACTATTCTCTGACAACTCAACATCCCTACAACGCTGCTCAAGATCCCTCTCTTTCAGCACAAATTCTTCCTCTTTCATTTTAATCTCTTCCAACAGCTTTTGCACCCCTTTCTCTGTCACTTCAAGATCTCTACAATGTTCTTTGAAAGCTTTTTCTTCCAACTCAAACTCCATACAACTCTTCCGAAAACTCTCCTCTTTCAACCCAAATTGCTTTTCTTTCAGCTCATACTCGCTCAAGCACTTCTCCAAATCTTTCTCTTTCAGCACAACTGCCTCCAACTTATCTTTTACCGATTTCTCCATCAACTTAACCTCTTCAAATTTCTGCTTACATTGTTTTACACTAACTTCAAGATCTCTACGACGTCTTTCCAAAGCATTTTTTTCCAACTCAAACTCCATGTGCAGCTTCCGGAAACACTTCTCTTTCAACCCAAATTGCTGTTCTTTCAAGTCATACTCTCTCAAGCACTTCCCCAAACCTTTCTCTTTCAACCCAAATTCCTTTTCTTTCAACTCACACAGTCTCCAGCGTTTCTCCAAATCTTTCTCTTTCAACCCAAATTGCTTTTCGTTCAACTCATACTGTCTCCAGCGTTTCTCCAAATCTTTCTCTTTCAACCCAAATTGCTTTTCTTTCAATTCACACTGTCTCCAGCGTTTCTCCAAATCTTTCTCTTTCAACCCAAATTGCTTTTCGCTCAACTCACACTGCCTCCGGTGTTTCTCCAAATCTTTCTCTTTCAACCCAACTTCCTCCAACCTATCTTTTACCATTTTCTCCATCAAATTAACCTCTTTCTGCTGCTGCTCACATTGTTTTACATTAAATTCAAGATGTCCACGGAGTTCATCCAAAGCTTTTTTTTCCAACTCAAACTCCATGCAACGCTTCCCAAAACTCTTCTCTTTCAACTCATACTCGCTCAAGCATTTCTCCAAATCTTTCTCTTTCAACCCAATTTCCTCCAACTTATCTTTTGCCATTTTCTCCATCAACTTAACCTCTTTCTGCTGCTGCTCACATTGTTTTACACTAAATTCAACATCTTTATGACGCCTTTCAAAATCCTTCTTCTCTAACTCAAAATCCCTACAACGCTTCTCGAAAAGCTTCTCTTTTAACACAAACTCCTCTTTTAGTTTAAGCCCTTCAAGTTGCTTCTGCTTCAACTCAACTTCTCTCAACCTTTCTTCATAATACTTCTTCCCCAACTCCAATTCCCTAAATTGCCTTCCTAATTCCTCTTCTTTAATGTTAATCTCTTCAAACCGGTCTTTAACCAATTTTTCCTTTATCTCAATCTCCTTCTCTTTTGATTTGACTTCTTTGATTCGTTCTTCAACAGAATTCTGAGCAGAATCCAAAACGTTTTCCATATCATCCCATCGAAGATTAAGTACAAGAATGGAGGAGGCGCGATCTTGAATCTCATTCATAGTTCTTCGTAAATTGGTTTTGCTCAACTCAATGAGTTGCAAATCAGTTAACTTCTCCATCAAGTAACCCAAACCAAAACTCAAAAACTTCAAAACTCAATGCAAGCAGGAACCTACCTTCAAAAACAGTGAAAAAAATTAGGGAAACACAAAAATTGGGGATGAAGAAACAGTTTTTTTTTTAAGTTGATTCACCCGATTTTGAAATACAATATTAATTTTATATTAGTCACACGTACTCAAACAATGTATAATAATAATAATAATGTAAAGAAAATATAAATAAATTAACCAAAAAGCAAGGACCAAAAGGCAATTTACTCAAAAATTTCAATGAGAAAAGTTCGGCTGCTGGGTAATTATCCTCTCTTCTTTTTACCGCCGCCACCGTTATCTTCGCCGTCCGGTAATATTTCCGGCCAAAACGGTACCGTTCGAAAGCTTTCCTCTTCTTCCTTCGATTCGTTGGTTTAGATTTTAAAGAAGCAACCCTGAAATTCTATGGTACGAGCCTCTAAACCGAAACGCGCAACTCTCCGACAACCATTTAAACTGTATGGTCTTCGTATTATCGGAATAGTTTGCCCCGAACGTTGCGAACTCCGAGCCCCACCAGATTAGTTTTCTGTATTATTTTTTCTGGTTTTCGATGGTGCAATATCGGTGATGGTGTGGCGGGACTTAAGGAAAGGGGTGATGAAGAACTGGGTTCAAACTTCAATGGGGAAGGCTGGTTACTGGCTGTGTGTAGTTGTAGAAGATAAAGATTGAAAATTTTGATGATTGCTTGTAGTTTGTTGGGGATATGGAGTCTCCGCAGTAGGCGGTGTTGAATGGTGAAGGGGTTTTAGTGAGATAGACAGGGCGGAGTGGGAGATATATATATATATATATATATATATATATTTCATGAATTTGTTTGGGAAAACTACATAAATTTATTAAAGTGTTAGTAAATTTCTTTTTCGCCCTAAAGTTTTAAAATTAAGGTTGAATAGATGATTTTGTCAACGTAGTAGTCCTAAATTATTAATTGGGTAAAGTACACAAATTGTAACTAAGGTCTCGTTCACCAGGAATTTTCAAACGCTCGTTCAACTAAAAAAGCTAGAAAATTCAGCTTCGGAAAAACGCTCGTTTGAAAACTAAACTCGGCAGAAAAACGTTGGAAACGCACGTTCAAAATACATGTTCAACATTGCTTCTCCGGTTGGCACTCCAACGGCCGTTCCAAAAACATTGCTGAACAGGCCCTAAAACTACCTTAAATAATTTAAAACAGTTACCAAACTTTTAAAAGTTACATAATAAGTATTAAACTAAAATTTTTGTCATAAAATAGTAATTGAGTCGTAACTGTCGTTAATTGGGGTGACTTGACAGTTTGGATAAAGTTATTTACTATTACATTTAGTCCTTTATATTTATACATTTAATCAATTTAATTCTAATTTAAATAAAATTAATAAATTTAAGCTCGTGCCTTATAAATTCTATTAATTTAGCCCTGAACCTTAAACATCAACCATAACCCTACAAATTTAAAACCTAACCCTTAAACCATAAATTTCTAAACCCTGGTTTTAAGACCCGAAAGTTAGAAATTTTACTAAGCAACTCTGTATGTGCTAATTACATATAAGAACAGTAATGATAGCTCCAAATGGGGAAGCTTTGGGTGGGTTGATGGGTACTTTTTGGCGTATGATTCAGACTGAAGGGTTCTGTTCTGAATTTAATATGTTGTTATTTATCACCTGGGAATTTTGGGTCTTAAAATTAGGGTTTAAGGGTTGGGTTTTAAGTTTTTATGTTTATGGCTTTTGATTTTAGGGGTTGAGGTTTAGGGCTAAATTGATAGAATTTATAAGTGACAAGCTTAAATTTATTATTTTTGTTTAAATAATGATCAAAATGATTGAATGTATAAATATGACGAACTAAATGTGTTATTTAACAAATTTATCCAAACTGCTAAGTCATCCGGTTAACGTTGGTTACGACTCGGTTACCTTTTTGTAACAAAAAAATAAAGTTTAATGCTCATAATGTAACTTTTGAAAGTTTGATAACCATTTTGAATTATTAAGGATAGTTTAGTGACCATTTGTGTACTTTACCTATTTTTTAAGCTTTTTTATTTTAGTTCTTTTTAAATGGATTTTTTAGTAATCTAAAAGAGGGGGAAAATGAATTTTCAAAGCTTTTCTATTTTAGTTAAGATAATGGGATGAGTCTACCACGACGAACATTGTTGAACACCACTAACGATGAACACTATTGGTTTTTTTAAAATTTTAAAAATTTAAAAGACTAAAATTATAATTAAAATTATCTCTTAAACAAATAAAAATCAAATTTAATAATTACTTTATAATATTTTTTAATATGTTAGAATCAAATATACCCAATTCTCCTAAACCCTAACAAAATCAATCTTTTAAAAAAATAGAAATCAGTTTATAATTTTTTAAAAGAATTAGAATTTTCTGATTTTCCTCATCTTGTGCCGGTACCTAGGGATGGGCACGGGTCGGGTCGGGCCGGGTTTTTGGCCCACCCGAACCCGACCCGAAAATATTAACCCTAAACCCAAACCCGACCCGTCCCTAAACTCTACACCATAAACCCTAAACTCTAAATGAGGAGTTGTACAATAAAACAAGCTTCTGAGCAAATGAAGCAAACCTTAATCTAAGTGTTCTTCATTCCCTGTAATTTGTAACATCTTAATCCTCCTATTAATCGCCTAATGAAACTGTCAACAATAAAACCAAGAATCTAGTATCATCAACGTCTTTATAAGAATGGTGGTTTGAAAAATTTCATTGTCACTTTGACTCTGGACTTCTATACCCATAAGGATTCTTCCTGGCCCAGTTCCATTGATCCGTGCACATTTTTTCGATGTCGTATTTTGCCCTCCAATTCAATTCACGCTCTGCTTTTTCGGTTGAAGCATACACGATTTCGGCATCACCGGGTCGACGTCCAGCCATTACAATAGGGATTTTCTTTTCGGATTTTCTCATATTATTGATTTTAATCTATTAAAAAATTATAAACTAATTTCTATTTTTTTTAGAGATTGATTTTGTTAGAGTTTAGGAGAATTAGGTATATTTGATTCTAACCTATTAAAAAAATATTATAAAGTAATTATTAAATTTGATTTTTTATTTTTTAAGAGATAATTTTAATTATAATTTTAGTCCTTTAGATTTTTAAAATTTAAAATAAAATTAATGGTGTTCATCATTAGTGATGTTCATCAATGTTCGTCGTCCGTTGTGGAATTTTCCTAAGATAATGTTATTGTTTGAATGTTATTTTTTTAAGGTTTCCAATTATTCTTTCCAAGTTTAAAAACGATTATTGCAAAGCGCGGGTGAAAAAAATAAGGCTAAAGGGGTACTTTTGCCTCTGAGTTCGACCCAAAAATGTAATTTCGCCCCTCGCCGAAAAGTGCACTCAATGTGGCCCTCTAGTCCATGAAATCGATCAAATTGACCCTTTGACCGATGTTGACCGTTACGGTGCTGACGTGGCAGTTAACGGTGATGATGTGGCAATCCATGATGCTGACATGGTGGTCAATAGTGCTGACGTGGCAGTACACGTGGGATGATGACGTGGCTGGAGGGACCGAATTGATTATTTTAACTGAATTCGAGGGTATAATTAATTTTTTTTTCCTGAGTTTAAGGGCATAATTGATTTTAATTAAAAGTTCGATAACTTATTTAATATTTAAGTTGAAAAATAAGAATTTATAAAACTATTAAAATATTAAAACTAGATAAATAATTTTATTAAGTGGTGATAATTAAAAAAAACAAAGTGAATACTCTCACAGAAGATCAAAATATTCTTCAATTTATTTTATAAAAATCCATAAAGTTAATAAAAATAAATAAAATATTCTAAAAGTTACTGAAAATAAAAATAATATAAAAATTAAAATATATTATAAATTAAAAAATGTAAAAATTTAATGTAAAAATTTAATAATTTTTTTTATAAAATATTAAAAAATAAACACTTTTATAGAAGAAAAAAAATCCGACTTCGTCTATTACTATTCCTTAAAAAAATTTAGTGGAATCAACATTGTACTAGAGAAATGAAAGAGAATTTTGGCTTTATTAATACTTTAATACAAGAATGTCTCAATTGAAAATATGTTCAAGAAACATTAGTACGCGTAGCATAACGAGAAACAATCGAAAGATTCTCTAATGGTTTATAAATATTTTTTGATTTTTTATATTTATAACTTTAATATTTTTACTTATATTTAATTCATTATGGTGTTTTTATATATTTTTTAATATTTTATGAATATTTAAATAATAATAGTTTTTATTTTTTTAGCTTAAAGATTAAATAAGTTATTGAACTTTTAATTATGCCTCTAAACTCAGGAAAAAAATCAATTATGCCCTCGAATTCGGTTAAAATAATCAATTCAACCCCTCATGCCACGTCATCATCCCACGTGAACTGTCTCGTTAGCACCGTTGACCACCACGTCAGCGTCATGGACTGCCACATCATCATTGTTAACTGCCACGTCAGCACCGTAACGGTCAACGTTGGTCAAAGGGTCAATTTGATCGATTTCATTGACTGGAGGACCACATTGAGTGCACTTTTCAACGAGGGGCGAAATTGCATTTTTGGGTCGAACTCAGGGGCAAAGTACCCACTTAGCCAAAAAATAATCATTAACATATTTTTATTTTAATTACTAAATTAATTTCCTTAATTTCGTCACCAAAATTAGAAAATTTAACTATTTTAATAATGATCATGTTTGGTAAAGAGAGATTTGGGTAAAAATTAGAAGTTTGAGGTATAATTAGAGGTTTGACAAGTCAAATCCGTTAATATTGTTGTTTGGTAAATAGCGGATTGAAATAACGGATTGGGGTAGAACCGCTAATTTTGAAAAAGCTCATAATATGAGCTTTTTGAGATTAGAGGTTTGATATTAGAGTTGTAAAGACTCGTTTACCCTTATCAGTTACTAAAAATCTCAAAATAATGTAAATTAAATATTTTCTCACCCTATTTATAAGCTAATCCTATTTATTTTTTTTATTATCACATATTTATATGTGTATTTAAATTTATTAATTAATTAAGTTATATTAAAATAATTATATAAATAATAAATTAATATATAAATCATTTGAATATGTTTAGAAAAGTTATATTAAAAATAATTTTATAGATCTAATTAATAATAATTATATACAAAATATTGATAACTAATAAATTATTCAAACAAGTATTGAATAAAAACGTGTCATTGTATGTCATTTTATTATTTTAAATAATCTAACAACTATCAGCTATCAGTTAATTTTACCAAACACTTTTATACAATCAACTAATACAATCCGCTAGTCAAATCAGCTAATGTAAATCGTTATCCGCTATCAGCTAATTGCCAACAGGGCCAATATACAATTAATTAGTTAATAAGATTATTATACCTAAACTTTTCTATCACATAACTACAAAATGTAAACTGTCAGAATCTGTCACAACTACATTGATCTTCTTTCTGTCTTTATTTTTCTTGTTCGGTGCCTCTTATTTTAACATCAACAATGTTAAAATATTTTTCCTTTCTCACCCTTCTTATGTTCATATTTATATATGTGTGCTTATGTATATTAAGCATAGAGCAAAAGGCAAGGCAAACTCAGGATAAAATCTCCTTAAAATTGTAATAAAACGATCAGCTGAATAAAAGACGAAGCAAACCAAAGAGTTATGGTAGCTGTCAGTGTCATAATATATGCAATTTTTATGTAGTTTTGATTTAATTTTAACTAATTATCTTGTACTCCTCTAATGAGTGCTTTTGTGACACTTGTCACCATTTTAATGTCGCTCGTGAAAAAAATTCATTATAAATGCACCCGATAATAATCTTAATATAATTAAGCTTATAAAACAAATAATCTCATGCGAATTAGGCAATAAAATATGAATTGATACAATTTATAAATGTGAAGTTAAATTTGTTGTAATAAGTGCTGAAGATTAAATATATAATTATACCGATTAAAAATGAAAAAAATTAATTTGATAATCAAAATAGAAACATACTAGTAACTAAGTTACTATCTAAGTAAATTTCTCGAAAAATAAAGAAAAGGGGCTAGGTACCCATTTGGTATATGACCCAAATCTAGGGATGGGCACAAGTCGGGTCGGGTTTTTGGCCTACCCGAACCAGACCCGAAACTAATTATTCTAAAACAAACCCGACCCGACCCGATTCTGTAACACCCCTCGCCTGGGAATGCGAGCGAGGAGCGTTACGTTTGTCGCGTATTATTATTCGGATTCATATTATACATATTCATGACAAACATAAGCAATTACATGACAAGCATCCAAAATACATGTATCATATACATGTGATACTTATTTATATACATCTATGCCACCAACTATAATAACCAAAAGAGTCATACTTGTGCTTGGACTTCGAGGTCAGCTCTCTAGGACAGTCGACTAGCTTTCGGGACTAGTACTTGAAATTTTTGGAAGAAGGGAACAGAAGAGTGATAAGTACAAGGTATGTACTTAGTGAGGCAGCCCTAAACTTTACTAGTTTCAATCTTTTAGAGCATTATTCAATCTTTAAGGTTACCTAACTAGGCTTTAGTCAAAGTTCACCTAACTAGTCCATCATGCATAAGTAGACTTAGCTAATCTTATAACCATTTCAAATAACCATTGATGCAACATAAACATCATACTTTTATATTCATTCATACAACAAGTATCGATCAAACATTATCATATACAACAACAAGCATCATTTAAAAGCATTAGCATATACAAGACAAGTAGGCATATCAATCTCATTTCATTGGTACTTATCATTTAAGTACTTATCTTTCAAGTCATGTAACTTTTAAATATGTTGCCTTGGATGATTAATGAACAAGGTAATCGAGTCTACGTGTGACATATGACTTTGGATACCCAAAGGTATCAATGCTTTGTAACCAACTTGTAACATATAATCAGAGGATGCCATAGCATCAATGTGACTTACCACCTTAAGGAATATTGGTGACTAACCACCATCCTTTAACAATAATCAGAGGAGCTCAATGACTCTAAGGCATGCCCTTCTACCTATAGACACTAATCAAACCAAGGTCTTATCTTATCTTATATGTTTAACAAGACCAATTGCTTGTTATTCAATAATTCACCAAACATGTAACAATATCGATCTTTATTTTAGAGCAATAATTCAATTCATGATAACATGAAAAATCAGCAAGCACATATTATCATTTTCATCATGTAAACATCAAAATACAGTAGCTAAACTCATCATATAAGTTCATGTCATATGGTTTATTCAATCATCAACCCAATGTAACATACCTAGACCAAAGTAAGCTTATCTAACTAGCATAGTCAACATATCATAAGTCTTTCCTTTAATCCTTCTTCCTTAGCATTTTAATTTTTTTACCAACCATTATTAGGTTCATTTCATGC
Source organism: Hibiscus trionum (assembly GCA_030270665.1). NCBI lineage: Eukaryota > Viridiplantae > Streptophyta > Magnoliopsida > Malvales > Malvaceae > Hibiscus > Hibiscus trionum. The sequence goes on from BSYR01000016.1 coordinate 9,741,077, forward strand.
TTCCTTCATGTTATCTAATAATAAAAATAACAAGGTTAGGATACTAATCCCAACACTTTAAACAAAACTACACTCACTATACTCCAAGCTAGTTTGTCTCTTTAATGATGATGTCTCTCCCTTTCTTCTTGGTTTGATCACCCCTTGATTCTTCTAATATCTCTTCACCAATGTGATCTTGAATCATAAAATATCATATACAATATTCATTAGTAATTAATTCAAGCATATAAATTCATTTACTTAAGCATAATCACTTAGACAAGTGAATCTGCCCCTAAACTGGCAGTTTGAGTAACCTATACTAAACTGGTCATATCTTTTCACTCACAACTCCAAATAAGGAGTTCTTTACCATTCTGGAAAGCTTATAAACACACCTTTACAATCATGTATGGAACATAATTTTATCATTTCTCTATCAATACAGTTTATTACTTGAACATAGGGCATTTTTAGGAACCTAATCTGCTTATTTGTGACTTTAGTGCATTTATAACCTATGTTTCGCTACACCATTAATCTTGAGCTTTTAACCACATTTACCTTCACATATTAACATAATAATTATGTTCCAGAAACCATGAAAACAGGGCATATAAGTCCTCAAATTATCAATTTTTACAAACTAGTCCATTTTGATCTTCTATGTGTTCTAACGATATTTAAACTATCAATTGATATATAATTCAAACTAATTTATTTATTTTTCATTCCTACAATACCTCCCCTGTTTCTAATAAATTTTCCAGAATTTATTGACATCAATTAAACCCCTAAACATTTTCAAAATTATAATTTAACCTAAGCAGTTTCCAGATTCATTCAATTCTGAGCAGTCTTTTTGTAATTCAATTTCCAGCCACTTCCTATGTCGTTTTCATACTCAAGAGGACATTTTCTTATAGTACTCATTCAGATCTACAACTTTTATTTACAAAAGTTTTCCTAATTCGAACTCTAACCCATTCAAAATTCCAGTTTAAAACAGGGCAGTGTTCAAGGACGAATCTGGGCAGATTCAAACTTTAACTAATGTTCATGCATTTTTCCAGAATTTCTTCAATTTTAACATGAACCCAGCAACAAAATCAGTATTTTAAATCATTCTTAAACATTTTTCCAATATTAATCATAATCAAACTCAATAAAACAAACCCTAAGATTCAAAGATAAAATCGGGTAATATAAACACTTACTTTAACTTAGGATTATCATGCATGCAAGCTTTTCTATGAATTTCCAGCAAGCTAAATCCTTCAAAACTCACTCTCTCTTTCTTGGGTTCTATGGTTTCAGTTAGAATAGATGAAAGATGAAGAAGATAGTGAATGACAGATTGGCAACACTTATTATATGCCTTCAATCATAGTGACCGATTATGGTTCACAAAGACACATGGTATGTCTAGTTTCCATGTGTTTCCACTAAGTAATATTTAATCTATTATATTAAGGATATTATCTTTATTGATTTCATTTAGATATCAGCCCATTACTTTAGACATATAATATATATATATATATATATATATATATATTACATTATTATAATTCAACTAATAATTCAACTAATAATTCTACTAATAATTCCACTACTTATCATCCATATATCATATAATATACATATTTTAAATCATTAATTTATTACATTTTAATCTTATATATATATATATATACATAGCTTGTACATATATATTTTCATCATCTCACCGAATTGTACATGTATTTATGAGTACACTAATTTACTTCTTATATTATTCAACATGTGAATATATTAGTTACCAATTTAATTATAATTATTTACGTTATCATCTTCATTTTTCTATTATTCGAACTAGGGTACTTTTCAGGGTGTTACAAACAGTGACATTTGTTTTTTATTAATATAAAATACTTTGTTACACAAATTTTTTAATTTTATGGTTTAGAAATTTAGGTTGTAATTAGGGTTTAGGTTTAGGGTGTAGAACTTAAGGTTTATGATTAGAATTTAGAGTTAGGGTTTAAAGTTTAAGATCTAAGTTTTAGGTTGTAATTAGGGTACTTTTCAGGGTGTTACAGATTCAATTCTTTAAAAAACCCGACCCGGCCCGGCTCGAAAATAAATATTCTAAACCTGACCCTACCTGACCTATAGAAAAATTAATTAATTTTAGGGACCTAATTGTAAAAAATAATTTTAAGAGGCATAATTATAAAAAATAATAAATTTAAGGACTAAAATGTAAATAAAAAATTAATTTTAAGGACCTAATTATAAAAAAAATATAAAGAGGGGTATTATTACAAATATCCCTAAAAAATTTAGGAAAAAATTACACTATTAGTCCCGGGTCGGGTCGGATTTTTTCACCTAAAACCCGAACCCGACCCGATTTTTTTTTCATAAAAATATCCGACCCGATCGGGCCGGGTCGAAACCCGTCGGGTCTGGGTGAAATGCCCATCCCTACCCAAATCTTCAATTTCAAATAAAATTGAGAATAAAAACTAAAATGTATAATATTAAAAAATAAGTATAGCTCATGTACCAAAGAGGTATTTATCCAAAAAGAAGAAGAAGAATAGGTCGGGTTTTGGATAGATCTAGCAAATTTGATCGAAACTTGAACCGATTTACTCGATCTGAGACTTGATATCGACCCGAACATAATGACCAAAAATTTGATATGAAACTCGAAATAAACCGAATTGAGCTGAAATCGGCCTACATTTTAATTGAACCGAATGGACCCGAACCAAAGACAATCTGAAATAAAGAAAAGATATTAAAATAAATAAAAAAAGATGAGATGTGAACAATTGCACAACTCACCAAAAAAAGTCAAATATATTGGCTTTATAAAGTTATATATAGCGTGTAAAAAACTGACCTAATTTTAAAACTCCATTAAAACCGATTGATGTCTCGTTGACCTAAAATTGATCCGAACCCAATTCATAGAACTAATATTAATTGACCGAAAAATTAACCCACTCAATATGACTCGAATCATCATAGAATCAAATTAAAACCATACCAAAACCGAAAAATATCAAACACGAAATGAATCGTACCGAATGATCCGTTTGCCACCTGTTTTTAATTCCTCTTTTTTCCTTTTTTTTAATTAATTTATTTATTTTTTCTGTGGAGAAGAGAAAATAACGCGCGCGCTCTCTCTCTTAAAAAAAAAAACTCAAAAAATAATATATTTAAGAAAATATTTCCGCGAAGAAAAGCTCTCTTTTAGTATTTTTTTCCCTGTCTAAAAGGGGTAACCGTTTTTTTATTTTTGGTTTTCTGTTAAGAGAGTGTGTGTTTTGGGTAAGAGTGAAGGCGTGGGTTGTGAGCGGGGAATGAGAATTCCGACGTGGTGGTGGTGCTAACGTGACAGTCGTGGTGATGCACGAAGACGACTGCTGAATGGAATTCTCATTCGCTGCCGGAATTCCGATGTCCCGAGCTGCAGCAGCGGGTCCTGAAGAAACCTCGCTTTCAACCTCCTTAAATCAAGGCATCTCTCTCGCTTAATTATTACTTTCTTTAGGATTGAGCTCTATATATTATTGTTTTTACAGCAATTTTCAAACTGATTCCTTATTGGAAAAGCAAATTGATAGAAATCAAAATACTGGTTGATAGTCAAAATTTGATTAAAATGCTGTGTATATAGATGGGTTTTTTTTATTAAAAATCTTGCCTCCGTGTCCTTTAATGCATTTGATTTGATCATGACAAAATCTGAGCTGCATTAATGTTCTATTTATGAGATTATGAACTGTTCTGTTCATCAAATGCAATTCAGGTGGATATGGACGTTCTAGTTGGTCTTTGTTTACATGTTCTTGTTTAAATCACGGTTAGATTGGGGTTATATAATTTTTTTTGGTTTGTTCTCCAGTTTTTCCTTGTTTGTGGAAATGCAATTAGGTGCTATTGTGCTATAGTGTTAACTGGTCTTGGCTAAATAATAATTCTTTTTGGTGCTGAAATTTACAAGTATAAGTTTGGTACTTTTGCCTGATGTTTTGTCATAAAATTAAGGACGGTACATGGTTGCGAGAAAAGAAAATTACTTTGTAGTTTCTAATTTCCTTTTATAGGTGAACATGTGGCCTTTCTTTCTTTCTTATTATTTGAAAGTAGGCCTTTCTTTATAATTACTCTTTGAAAGTTAGAAGTTGAGGTTATAATCAAATATACTTAGATTTCTCCTTTTTTTTGGCATTATATATCATTTATATGAAACAATGTTCATCATGCTGGAAGAGAGACATATAACTTAGAGTTGTGATTCACCAATGAGTTATTTGGCTTGTGATAGACATAAAAGAGAAGAAATATAAACATTTGGTCCTCACCCTTGCATTATTTTTTACATTTTGGCCTACTTTTTGGAAAGGTAAAGACAGGAGGGAGAATGGGTGGAGGGAGAAGTGTGAGAAGAGGGGAACAAAGTGGGTAAGGTTCCTTTTGCTTGGATTTCTTAAAAAAGATAGGAGTGAAGGAACGACTAGGTTCCCATGGTAACAATGAAATGAAATGATAGCTTATAATGTTTCTTTCACTACTAAATTTACATGTTAAAATGGATTTGTAGTTATAAACTTTGTCTGTGCAAAGAAATACTTTTAACGGTGAATGTTTTGAGTGTATATGCCCTAGGAAATTTGTTTACTAATTGAAAATTTCAATATCTTTTTGTTGTTCTTTTGATTCCATTTTGTGATGTATTTTCTGAACCCATTAATTTAATATTATTTCAGATGCTATGTGGCAAATAAACTTGAGATCCAGTGAAACAATGGAACCTAGCCCCTACCCTGAGCGTCCTGGAGAACCAGATTGTTCTTATTATATCAGGACAGGCCTTTGTAGATTTGGGGCAACATGTCGTTTTAATCATCCTACAAACAGAAAGCTGGTATAGAGACATGGCTTGCTTGGGAAATTCTTATTAATTCGGAGATAATGCTTTATGAGTCAGATATTATCAGTACAATGCGAAAGAGCTTCTTAATTTTTATTCTTTTTATTTTACATGTCTTTTATTGTTATCATTGACATAATATTGGAAGTTGAAGTTGTAGACATGTCAAACTTTTACACATGGACATACTTTATTTGCTTCTGTCATTTCATTTTAACTTTTGTCCTACAAGTATTGAGATTTTGCATATCAACTTTCATTCGAAATGTTTAATTTGATTATATCAAATTCCAGGTCATTGCTGCTGCAAGGATGAAAGGAGAGTTTCCAGAAAGAGTAGGACAACAAGAATGTCAGGCACGGATTTCTTCCTTGGTTTCCCATAAAACCACACTGTTTCTGCTTTTACTTGTGCTTTACAATTTTCAATGTATGATATTATGATTAACATGGCAAACATTTTAATATTTTAGTGAATACAATTATTCTGGATTGATGGAGGTATTTCTATATAAATTCAATGTGCTGTTTTGGTGGATTCTTATGAATTTAACTGTTGGATCTGTTTGTATTTCTGCTCAGAATTGGTTCACATCTATACGGATGATGCAGTAGAATTAAATGAGTGGTATTTCCTATTCTAAAGTTGTTCATAATGAACAAGGATTACTTTCAGGTTTAGAAAGAAATCCTGCTGGATGTTGAACAGAGTGAAACTCATGTAATTGTAGGTTGAAAGAAAATTTATTCAAAAGAATCGTGTAAGCGATGCAGATTATCAATTATAGAAGTTTCTATCACTTCGTAAATGATATTTTCCTCCCTTGTCCCCACTTTTGCCTCTAAATATTTTTCTCATAGGCAATTCATAAGACTGTCCGGTCTTGTCTCTTGATCCTAATTTCAGAAAATAAACAAATAAAGTAACTAATAGAAGGCAAATTGAAATCTTGACAGAAGCTACTATTTTGGCTCTTCTGCTTCATATCAGATGTGAGACTTTATGTTCTCGTTTTCTTGTATGTTTGGATCAGACAACTGACATTTTGCTCTCAACTGCTCTACAGTACTACCTGAAAACGGGAACTTGCAAATTTGGAGCTACATGCAAGTTTCATCATCCTAGAGACAAATCTGGGATAGCTGGGAGAGTTTCCTTAAATTTTTTGGGCTATCCTCTTCGCCTGGTACAGATTTCATATTTTTCTTTTCCACCGCTTAGAATACAATTTCAAATCAGATGCAAATTTAAGTCAATATTGAAGTCACCTCCTGTCTGATGTTTGTTTGTTACTTTGTTTCCCCAAAACAAGAAATCATGATTTTTAATCGGATTAGTTTAGCTAAATGCAAAATTGATAGTATCCAGTTAAGCTTATCCAATAGGATAGTCAAATTGACTGAATGTTATATCATTTTGGTCCAATATGAAAAATATACACACAGAATTAGGATCATAAAGTAAAAAACTTTCTTGGTTGCTATGGCTCAAAGGGAAACCTTTTCTCCTCTAAGCTGAGTTATGAATTTGTTTTTTAACTTTAAATATGGATTCCTTGGACCACAATACTGCCGACTTTTGGACCACTGCTTGCCTCAAGGTTGAGGTTGAATTGTCGTGTTAGTTTGGGCTTCATTAAGGCAAGCTTATCTCTTCAATGATTAGTTTATAACAGGTTTATCTATGGTTATTAGTATTTCATAGGCTTAATGTAATTCTTTAATACAGAATGAGACTGAGTGTGCTTATTATCTAAGAACTGGACAATGCAAGTTTGGGAGCACATGTAAATTCCACCATCCTCAGCCCACTAATATGATGGTTTCCTTGCGTGGCTCTCCTATTTATCCGACTGTCCCATCTCCAACCACTCCTGGTCAGCAATCATTTCTAGGAGGGCTTACAAACTGGTCACGAGCCTCTTTCATTCCCAGCCCCCGCTGGCAAGGTCCTTCAAGTTATGCGCCTTTGATTTTACCCCAAGGGATGGTATCAGTTCCCAATTGGAATGCTTACAATGTATGCTTTTCCTTTGCTTATTACTAATGCTGTATTCACTAAGCATGCCTATTCAGTATTTACATGAGCTTGGACAGTATTAGAGGTGAAAAGTGATTGGTGGGGCAACTTAGGACCCTTTTCCCCCTTGAAAGAAGCAGCTTTTTCTTAGCTTCACTATGGTTGCATAATACTGGTAGTTGTGTGCTTTATTTGATGGAGCTAATGTCATGCCATAAAAACAACAGTTTTGTTATGCTTGTCATTAACATGAAATTAGACGGATTGATTAAGGTAGCCTAGAACTAAGTCTGATGGAAGTAGGATAAAGCCTTGGAGATCACAAGTCAGTACTGGTGCTATTACCAGTGGTGGTGGAGTTGTATTGCTTTTTGTTGTTCTTGAACTTGTGGATGGCTAATGATTTGTTCGGGGAAGTACAATTTTCTGCAGATTTGGTTGATATTCTGAAGGAAAGTATATAGGTCACTAGAACTGAATCTTTGCTAGTGGTTTGGCGCAAATGGCTTGATGACATATCTAACTTTATAACTGTATCACAATGCCTGAGAGCATACATCTACACTATTTATTTATGTTTACATTTAGTTATGCAGATTACGTAATTTTATTCTGTAAGTTGATTTTCTACTTAAACTGGAAGCATCTGGGCATCTATAACTTGCATTTGTTGCAAAGTACTAACATTTATTCTCCCAAAAAAGGTGAATTGCTACCATATTTCTAACACTCTTTATTTCTCCAGGGTCAATTGGCATCGGTATCTTCTTCAGAGAACCTGCAGAAAACAAATGGAAACAATCAAATCTATGGGACCTCACGCCCGAATGAATCAGCGACTGCAGGATCTCAAGCGTCCTTTTCCCAATTTCGTTCTGGCTCTGCCCCTGTAGGTTTTTATGCATTGCAGAGGGAGAATGTATTTCCCGAGAGACCTGACCAGCCTGAGTGCCAATTTTACATGAAGACTGGTGATTGTAAATTTGGTGCAGTTTGTAGGTTTCATCATCCAAGAGAAAGAGTTCTTCCTGCCCCTGATTGCATGTTGAGTCCTATAGGCCTTCCTTTACGTCAGGTGAGTTAGATAATATACCCTTTACTTGCATGACCTTTTCTTCATGAAAACCTTGGCTTCCTAATTGTTGGGCTGTATTTGTAGCCCAAGCTAATAATGTTTTTTACGTTTAAAAATGGATATTTTCCTTGATATTCTTTCCAGGAAATTGACCATTTTGTTGTTTCTACACTTTTTTTTTTCTGTGAGTAGAAGGAATTAACGTGAAATCAAATTGTATAGTTAGGACAAAGGATGACTTGCATGTTTATTGGGTTTAGCAAATAAGGATTTTAGGAGTTATGTTGTGGATAAAATAGTCAAAGGATATCTGGCTGAGTCTTGTTTGTGAAAGGTGCTGCAATCTAGAATTAGGTCACTGCATTTCTGCAGCTATTGTACCGGTAAGAGTGTATTGGCACATTGAAGATAGGAGGTGTTTTTGCCATGAATTCTAGGAGTTTATGGTTTAGAGGAGCAGCAAAATCATTCTAGATCTGCAGAGTTCAGAGAGCAACATGAGGACTCAACCCTGATTCATGTAAAAATAAAATTTCACTGTGATAAAGCTATTTTGAATTAAATTCTCCCGATGCAGTAAAGAGTCATGGAGGACAAAGCATTCGTGTAGAAGATTATGTTATTTCTATATATATATGGTATCTCTAAATTCAAATTTGGGTTTAGTCATGTGTGTGTGTTTCATTATGCTAATTTGAGCAAGTTTTACATGCTTTAATGTAGAGGTTAAATTCTCTTTCTATGGTTTCCATTTTCCCTTCTTCTCCTCCTCCTCTCTCTCACTCACTCTCACTTTGTCTTTTATCCTGTACCAATTAACATCTTGTACCGCTTGAAAATTTCGTATTTCTTCTTAATAAATTTCTTGTGTATTTTATCTCACATCTGTTAAATATTGATCTCATTTTTTGTTAACTTAAATTCAAGTTGAACTCTTCCATCTATTACCAATATATTTTAGGTTGGATGCTTAACTTTGTATTAGATCTCGGGTGTATTTTGTTCTCATTGCTTTCTACCCCATGTGAAGTTGTCACATGTAAAGCCTTTTGTTGAGCTACATATTAGGAGAGTGTTAAACAGTGTTATCTCATTTCTGTTAAATATTGGATTTCCTATGATATTGTATTTAAGTTAGGTTTCTACCTTGGTTCCAATTGATTTTAGGTCGCATGCTTAACAAAGTAAACTAGATTTAGATTGATCACTTTATCTTGTTTAAATGTTTAGAAAATAAGTCTGGATATTGGCCCTTATATATAGATAGAATAAGAACTATAGGAGTATCATGTATATTTTTATATATAAAATGTGTAATATATGTATGTATATGATTAGTCTAATGTAACTATTTTAAATAATTATGAACTTCTAAATTATTCTTCTTGTGTATTCAACCAAAATATTTACATGGTATAGATATAAAAAAAAAACTAGATTCAGCTTGGCATTGGATAAAACCATGTTCTTTTACCGACTTAGAGAATCGACCAATCCATGTTTTAGGATATTGCTTCAGCCTATGTAGCTTGGCATTGGATAAAACCATGTCCTTTTACTGACTTAGAGAATCAACCAATCCATGTCTTTGGATATTGCTTCAGCCTATGTAAAGACTTCAATAGTTTACACACCTTTTTGTTATAGTTCTTTTGAATCCCAGATGGAATCACCATGTAGATCTTTTCTTTGAGAGTCACTACCAGTGATTACAATATCAATCACATATACAATTAACAAAATAATGCCTCCATCAGACTTTTTATGGAAAATCGAATTATCTGACCTGCTTTTTAGCATCCCAAACTTTTCAATAGCTTGACTAAACTTCCCAAACCAAGCTCAAAGACTTTGTTTCAAGCTATATAGAGATTTTTTTTTCAAACGACATACTTTTTCATACTCCTCTTCAGCAACAAAACCAGGTGGTTGCTCCATATACACCTCCTCATGAAGATCACTATGAAGAAAAGCATTCTTTACATCTAACTGATGCAAAGGTCAATCAAAAGTTGTTGCAAGGGAGATAAATAATCTAAGAGAAGGAAGTTTAGCAATCGAAGAGAAAGTATCATGATAATACACTCCATAAGTCTGAGCATATCCCTTAGCAACAAGTCTAGCTTTCATTCGAGCAATGGAGTCAGCAAGATTGAATTTCACAATGAACACTCATTTACATCGGATAGCTCATTCACCGGCAGGTAAAGTAACCAAAGACCAGGTTTCATTGACATCTAGAGCAATCATCTCCTCGAGCATAGCTGTACACCATCCAAGATGAACTAATGCCTCACGAACGGTTTAGGGACATAAACTGTATCTAATGATGAAAGAAAAGCACAAGACGAGGAAGACAAATGATTATAGGAAACAACGGAAGAAACTGGTATGTACAAGAACATTTACCTTTCAGAAGGTAATAAGGGGATCAAAATCATCGGAGGTAGTTGAATTTGATGACGGAGATACTGGCTAAATGGGGCATGGTTATGGAGTCTCGAGTACAGGATCGGAACTAGGTGGACACGGATGTTCAGTAGGATATGGTTCTAGAGTCACATAACTAGCTGGAGTAGGCGATGTGAGAAGTTGAATTTGATGGGAGGCTTAACTGGTGTAGAGGATGGTGAACCTGATTTTGAGACAACCTGATAAAGTAGCAAATTATTCTCCCCGACGCACAGAACGTGAATTGAAAGATAAAGATGTTTGTTCCAAAAAAGTAACACCAGCAGACACAAGATACTTATCAAGGCTTGGACAATAGCAACGATTATATTTTTGAACACAAGAATACCCCAAAAAGCAGACACTTCAAAGACTTAGGATCAAGCTTCGTAAGTTAGGACGAACATCCCGAATAAAACAAGTGCAACCAATATCTTAGGTGCGGTAGGAAACAAGTTTCGTCACTAATGGACATGAGATCGACATCATTTCCAGTAATATTTTTGCTATAGTACTTGTCAGATTGCATTCCTTGCAGTATTCCCATTCTGGTATGAGGTCGACTTTAGTTCTTGTCAGTTTGTCTTCTTGCAATATTCCCATTGATTTTCTGGTGCATGTGGATAATTTACAATGAGAGGTTCTGTACTTTGTTCAGACTTGCTTTTAGGGTGATGCTAGTTTTATTCTTTTGTTACTTGATACATTTTACATTACTGATTTTTACTTTTGCATTTTAACAGGGAGAACCTCTATGCATTTTCTATTCTCGATATGGAATTTGCAAGTTTGGTCCAAGTTGCAAGTTTAACCATCCTATGGGAGTTTTCACATTCAATTATTCTGCATCATCTCCATATGATGCCTCAGTTCCCCGTTTATTTGGGTCTAATTCGGGAACTGCTGGGTTAAACCTTTCATCAGAGGTGCTTGTTGAAGCAGGCTCTAAAAAGCCCAAACGACATTCACTGTCAGAGAATAGACAATTGTCTTCCAGTGATGACAGTATTGAAACAGAGGGATAAACACCGCAACAAGATATGCGCTGATTAAATTTGATATTCTTTTGGTGGATGGGGAAGAGTCATCTCTTAAATTCATTTCCCATTGTTGGAGATGTACAGAGTTCATGTCATGTTGATTCTGTTCATTTAAAATATATGCATCTTCTGAAATTCATATTCCTGCATTGTATAAATCTGAAACTGATGTCACATTCTGCATAACCCATTGTGAACAGTTCATCTGTCCAAAAGCATTTTTCCTTGTGATTTCTGTGTTATCTTTCCTTCACAGTATTTATACAAGGCATTTCTGTTGCAACTTTTAAGCCCCTGAATAATTTTCTAGTGAATCTAAATCTAGCTGCTGTTTTTGAGATTTTCAGTCTACCTCAGGCTTTCAATTCAGAAACTGATTTGAGTAATTTTCTGCCACACACCGTAGCTTCAGCATTCGCATCAGACTTCTTCCCCTTGTCTCCTTTTCTTCTTTGATTGCAGGGATTTCGTAATACATCAGCCTTGTTTCCGGATGTAGCAGTTACTATGTTCCCCAATATTGAACAATGTTGAGCGGCTTTCTTAGGTGTTTCTTAATGATTCACTGAAGATGAATTGGTTAGTCACTCTGACAGAATCTGATGTTTTATTGGATTAATTTCTATTGACCAAGCCCCATATTCTGTTCCTTGCAGGAGGCTTCTGAGAATGATTAAGAGCCAATGAGCCATCTTCAGAATATTGCTCCAGGTACAACATCGAACATCGGAAGGAATGTCGTGTTTTTATTCTTATTTTCTTATATTGAATGAGAAATGAGTTGTGTAATTAGTGGATAGTTTAAGATGCAAGGAGGTTTTACCATCTTATGTTTTGTGCTGCAATAGTTTGGAGTTTTAACAATTCCTGTGCCTTTTGGCATTCATGTCATGAGTCATGACCAGTGATTCACTGTAATCATGTCTGCAGCTGGAAAAACATAATTGCCTTGCTCATCAACTGCGGCATTTCTTATTGCATAAACAACTTATTAGGTCGCAGGGGATTCTGGTGACGACGAAGGCGATGAAATGTAAGTTGATGGAAAGATATTAGGTGGCGGGGATTGTTATTATTTGCTGGATATCGAGTGTTTTAGATGTTTGTTTGTTTGTTTGTTTTATAAAATGCAGTTGAGGAAATCAAAATCTAAGCTTATGATCTCAAGAGGAGCAGCTGCTGTAAAAAAAAAGGGTTCAATTTTCTTTGTAATATAACGATTACTCATTCTGCTTGTTGTTTGTTAAGTGGATCTTGTTCGATTAGTGTTTGCTAACCCATCCTTTATTTTACTTATCCTCACGAGTATTTGTGGATTTCTAAAGCTTTTTCAACGTCATAAAATATTAAAAATCAATTTTTTATTTTTTATTTTTTATAATTAAATTCAGATAATTTATTATTATTATTATTAACTCAAATATACATTTAATACTTAAATTAGACACTTTCTCAAGTTGGTACCTACATAATTTTTTGCTCTCCATCTGGTACTCAAACTTATAAATTTTATAAAAAGATATTTAAAAAACTTGTAAATGCAACATTATATAAGTGTAGTGCATAATGTACCACTAATATCTTTTATTCAAAAAAAATACAACAAATATCTAAAGAAAAATCTGTCATGATTTAATGGTTAAAATATGTCAAAAGATTAAATTGATTTAATTTCTTGATTTAAAGGTTTAATTGGGTGAAAAAATTAAAAAAAAAAATTTATTTTTAAAAAGTTTACACTCCTATTTTTTTTTAAATATTTATGTTTTGGTAGCGGACATGTTAAAATATAATTATAAAAATACATGTATGGAAATTAAAGATTAAACATGGGAGACGATAACCTAACTAACTAGTAATTCTAAACCAAAAAACATTTTCTTGTTCTACTACTCTAAACTAAAATAAAAAAATAAAATTACGGTATAAGAATATAATCTCTCTATTTAATTAAAAAAATTCAAACCAAAAAAACATTTCCTTGTTCTACTACTGGAGGCTCCAGCAGGGGAGTTAAACCCATTTAAGAAGCAGCGGATTTAGCACCACCGAAAGCTGTTCCTATCCTTCTTCATTTATGGTTTACTCCAAATACTCTTCCTTCCTCACATAACCAACCACAAAATAATCAATACATTACTACCCATTTTCACTTTCTTATACATTTCCTTTTCCTATCTGTTGAGCAATTCACAAAACCATTCTCAATAATCATGAAATCTTCCTATGGGGCCTCTCTTTTTCTCCTCTTTCTCTTCTTTCCAGCTTATGTTTTCAATTACAATGAGGCTGCTACAACTACAAGTATGGCACAGGTAACTCAAAACTCTTGCTTTCAATGCTTACATCCCCTTGCTTTTCATGTCAAAGAACTCAACTTTTTTTTGTTTTTGAATGGAATTGAAGGTGAATGGGTCTTCAGAAATGGTTCCGATTTTGGAAGAGAAGATGATGTGGTTCAACGAAAGCAAAAGGAACTTAAGGAGATTTCAGATATGTGCTGTTTGTACATGCTGCGGTGGAGCTAAAGGCGTGTGCTTGCCATCTCCTTGTTGCTATGCAATCAATTGCAACATTCCAAACAGGCCCTTTGGTTTCTGTTCTTTCACTCCCAAGACCTGTAATTGCTTTGGATGCCATCTCTGATTTCAAATTTACAGATTCTTGATTCTATTGGGATTATGAGAGGGGAGAAAGATGACATGTTTTTCCTTCATTGATTTATTTATAAATTTGATAGGGAGTTTGCTGTTTCCGGTGGGATTTGTCTCTTAGTTTTGTTTTTTGTTTTTTTCCAAGGAAGTAACATTTCCTGGAAATAGATATGCTAAGTGTTGTGTATTCATGACAAAGATTGGAGAAGCGTATTGTTTTTCTATTGTTTTGTTCATATGTTTAAACTTTATGTATTACTGGGTGGAATGATATGCCGAATGCAAGTTGGAACAAGGTAAGGAACTGGTCTTATTTTTCTTATCAATTTGTTTTACGCTTCAACTTGATGTTGTACGGTATCTTAGAATTGTTTGCATTGTATTTTTTTTCTTCTCTCGGTTGCCGATAGCTTTATCCCGATTCGTATTATATACCTAATTTTAGTGTTTAAGTCTTCAAACGAGTAATTTTTGTATATATAAGACCTCAAACTGGAGATCTATTTAAGCAATACTAAGTTACTTAATAATTGGACCCAGCCTCGCTTGTTGTTTTGCATTGTGCTTATAATCATGTTCGGGTCAAAAGCGATTTTAGATGGCATAAGTCTATGGCATTTGGTAAGGAGAGCAGCATGAACGACCGCTCAGGTCCATACCTTCTATCTTTATAACTTTATAAATATTTGGTTGATCATTATTTTTTTTAATTTTATTTATGGTATTTTTTTAACAAAATAATAAAAATAATGCATTTGACAAATTTTAATAATATTTTTATAATTTATTAATAAAATATTAAATTAATTATTTAAAGTGATAGAATATTTTATCACTCAATAGACTCTATTTTTGAGTTTTAACTCAAGGGTCTAAAAATAACTGAGACCGCTCTGCATAAGTCAAATTTAAAGTAACACCAGTAAATTATAATGATAGGAGGAGAAGAAATACGGAAGAAATGCAAGTTAATTCAGATTTATATATTCAAAAAGAAATGTAGTTTTTTTTTAATAAAAATGAATTATATTTTTATGTCAAAATTCAAATTGATACAAGATGAACATTTTTAGTCTCTAAACAAATTAGTAAACGTCAAGAAATATAGTTTTTTTAAAGAGTTTTATTTTCTTCCTCTCATTTTTTAACCCACGGAAAATGAATGAAACAAATTATTTTTCTTTCATTTTTCATATTTTCCCGAACACGCCAATAAAAAAATCTCTTTCCATTTTCTTATTTTTATCCATTTAATTTTATATTCCACTAATTCTTTTGCATTTGACCAAACAAAGTCAATACCAAAGTCAAAGTGGGTCCATCATAAGTAAATTAAGTAATCCAGCTAATAGTGCTCAAAAGGAAGTAAATTACTATAACTGTATAACATTGCAGTTTGACTGCACAAGATTTACACAGTGAGCGTAATATAATGTAACAAAAATTCTTAACTTTTTTCTGTGTATTTTTATATTCCAACACTAAAAAATATATTTTTTTTAAAATTTAACTTTTCCCAGGAACCCACAGATTAGGATGAGAACATGAATTAGATTTGCAATTGAAAATATTTGGAATTACATTTTCAACACATGGCTATGGGGGGGTGTGGTATGCTGTATAATATATACAGTGGGTGTTGCCAAATTCCGGCCGGTGTCCGGTGATGCTTTGATTCCGGTGGTCCAGCGGTGTGGGAGATTAGTGTAGGTGGAAAAGCCCTAAACAGCAAAGGGTTTTAAATGTTGGATAAAGAGAGTTGTGGTGCATATTAATGTCGTATACATGTTGCCAGCACAGTATATTATTATTATTATTATTATTATTATTATTATTATTATTATTA
Source organism: Hibiscus trionum (assembly GCA_030270665.1). NCBI lineage: Eukaryota > Viridiplantae > Streptophyta > Magnoliopsida > Malvales > Malvaceae > Hibiscus > Hibiscus trionum. The sequence continues at coordinate 9,757,078 of BSYR01000016.1, forward strand.
TTATGGGGGTGGTTGTTTGTTGGGTGGAGCCAATTAAACCCTTGACCTACTACTTTGCTACAATTGTATCTTGTAAGCTGCTGCTTTTAATATTTCTACACCTATTAATACATTTTCTTTTCTTTTATAATCACCCGTATTTAATTTATCGATCGAATAATTCAGATTACATATTGTATATATCTATTATAAGACGACCATCCAACTCAATTTGCTTCATTTATAACGTCATGTTTTGAATCTCTGACATTACTTTAAAAATTTAGTATCTCATACCACTGGATCAACCGATTGTTGATTTACTATTTTCATTTGTTAATCACAACTTAAGTTCATACACATACTATATGGATGAACGAAAATCTTATTTTAAAATAACATTGATATTTTAAAAGATAATTGTAAAAAATAAAACTTACGAAAAATGAAAAAGTAGCTTTCTAAGTTGATGATTATTTTTATTTTAAAAAACTAAAATAAAAAATTTCTTAAGTGAATATTATTTTTAAGGGCAGTATTCTATTGAAATTTAACAGTTTAAAAGCTTCTGATTATTTATTTCTTAGTATTACTATTATTATTTTAATCTGGTTATAATATGCTTATTAGGTTAGTGATTTTAAGTCAGGACGCTAAATCCGAAACAAAAATTATATTAGTACATATGATCTTTTAAAAATAATAGAATAGTTATTTTAAGTCATAAACGGGCTTCTAAAGTTGTCACATGTTTTTTTCAAGGACCCTAAACTCAACCACTAATTATAAATCATAAACTCTAATTTTTAAACCATCAAGTCTATTCTCAAACCTTAAAATATTAAACTCTAAACCCTAAACACTAATCTTTTTTTTTGAATATGCTGGTGTGATGCAAGGGTAGCATCTGTTCAACTTTCTTTTAGACTTTTTTCAACGAAGGCACACACAGCATGTAATACCGGTGCTCGATCCCGGGTCCCAAGGGATGATGAACATCAACCTTTGCCACCATAACACAAGGGGATGAGCCCTAAACACTAATCTTTAAACGCTAAGAATTAAGCATATGTGGAAACAAGGACGGAGCTATTAATTTTTTTTTTTTAAAAATAGTTTATTTATGAATTTATCCTTCCACATTTAAATATTTATAGTTTACCCCAACCTCAAATTCTAATTCCGTCCCTATGTGAAAAATAAGTTTTCTACTGCCAATTTAAGAAGACTCCCAAAATAATATATAGATTAAAGGTTATTGTTTTTTAAGGATAGAAAGATTTGTTTCTAAAAATAAGAAGACATATAACCAAGTACAATTTTTTTTGAACAATATAATCCAGTACAATATTTTTTGAACAATATAATCCAGTACATTAAATATAGACCATTGTATTGAGGGTAAACTACAACAGATGTCATTCAATTATAGGTAAAGTTATATTTGAGTCACTTTATTATTAAAAATTATATTTAAGTCACTCAATTATGAGTAAGGTTATATTTGGGTCACTCAATTATTACAAGTTACACTTGAGTCACTCAATTATTACAAGTAACACTTGAGTCACTCAATTATGGGTAAGATTATATTTGAATCACCCTTCAAATTTAAAAAATACATCAATTTAGTCATTTTTTCTAACAAATCACTTGTATACCCCCGTTAACACTAGATTACTTCATTTGAAATCATTAATTAATCTGATACACAAATTGATATATATATATATATATTAAATATGAAGGGTGACCCAAAAGTAACCTTACCCATAATTGAGTGACCCAATGTAACCTTTAATAATTGAGTGACACACATGTAACCTTACTCATGATTGAGTGCTCTAAATGTAACCTTTAGTAATTAAGTGACCCAAATGTAACCTTACCTATAATTGAGTAGCCTCCGTTGTAGTTTACCCTTGTATTTAATGTGAGCAGTTTGCACTAGTTTACCCTTGTATTACAAGTATCTATTATTTTATATTTATTCAAATGATTGGCTAATTTTTTCCTTCAGGTAAATGTCATTTGACTCGTAATTCCAATCCAATTAAAATTTTATAATAGCAAAAAGATAAAATCACAAATAAACCTATTTTTCTGAGAAAAAAAATTATAAAAACACATGTAAAAGAAGAAAAAAGAAAAATATTTATAGATGAAAGATTTTGAAGCAAATAGTGGCCAGAGACAGCGTGAAAAAGGTAACAGCCAGAAGACATTCAGGTATCAGCCGGCAGCAACAAGGCGGTCATCGGTTCCGGCGAAAGCATGGCATCTTCCTCCATTGTTATTGTGGCAACCAGTTGATTCAATAATATAAGCAGGCCAAAAGTTTAAACTTTAAACACATACACCAATTTGTCTTTAATTCAGTTGGCAGAACAAAGGAGCTTATTTCTTACCAGTTCCTATACACATATTTTCATTATTGCAGCTAAAAAATGGGATGACTTTAATTCCGGACCTGTATTGGATATAAACAAATGAACTGAAGCTGGCACTGAACTCGGCAGCCATACGATGCAAAGGTTGTCGAATCATAGTACCGGCGCAGTCTCTTCCTTTCGTTTTTCAACATCTATAATGTGCACAATGGTGTACATATTTTACATGGCTTTAGCAGGGGCACTTGTTATTTCTGCTATTGATATGGATCAATCCAGCATTTATCGTTCTTGACGGCTTTTTCCCACCGTTTTTTGAAGATATCTAACTCGATATACGACTGTCTCCTTACCTGTACAGATCAAATTCATACTCCACTAAGAAAAAAGTGTTTTCAGACATTTAGATGACTACCAAGGGAGTCGATGCCGAACGTTATAGAAAAAAAGTGTTCAATCTGTTCAAGTTTTGTGGCATTTTGTATAATGGAACATTCAGAACTTCCGCTTTCGTTTGGTTGAAACTATGACACCTTTTGCATCATGGTCCCCTAAAACAATGGATGTGAAATGTGGGACTTTTCGGTTCTAGATGGCGGTCGATTTAGAACAGGATGATGAATATAACATGTTTCTGACTAAGAACAATTAATCAATGCATGAGCCTCAAAACATGGATGAAGATCGAAGGAACGGTAAGTTCGACTAGATATGGAAGCTGGACAACAGAATGCAATATACCCAGATACACTTACTTCTACTCTAGGATCTTTTCCTTGTGGATGAGAATATGTCTGCAATAAAGAAACAGCCGAAAGGGGTTAGCAAAGTTGAAATTTTCAAAGTACCATAATATACTTGGAAAAGAATACCAATAACCATACATTTCACACAATTTTCATTTTTCACAATTATGGATGGACACATCGATTAGTGCACGGTTGCGTTATGGTGATGAATAAGTTCACACTGTAAGTAGTAGAAAACTAAGTGTAAGTTTCTTATATTGAGAATTACTTGGATTAGAGATGCAATTAAACTATAAGTGACACAACAGTAGCAGTAAAGAACTAGATATTAAACTAGGACCAGAGATGCAACAATCTCCAAATTTCTTAGCACATTATTCTCGGATTATGTTGCTTAAATACCGTAAATAGTGCACCGTTAACATCTCGTTGATATAGCTGTTAATTTCTGTCCAGCAAAAGAAGAAAAAAGCTGTTAAATTTCTAACCTTGTTTCCACTTTTAGTAGAGTGATTTTTTCCAACTGTGCCCCCTAGCGTAGGTCGATTGTAATGGACTATATACTCAGCATCCACAACACCAATGCTTTTGGTTCGGTCACCCTATTAAAAACAAGTTATGCAACATTCTTTTTGGCTTAACAAATACGACGGAAACCGATTTAAAAGTAGCTTGCCTGTGCACAATAACCAAGCTGCATATCTAGGCCCCAAGCATGAATCAAGTCGTTCTAGAAAACCAAAGGAAAAAAAGGAAGTTAATTAACTGACCAAGTATCTGAATAACAGATGTAGGAGACGATATTAAAATCGAGTGTTCACCGGCATGCAAAACTAGAGCAACAGCTAAAAGGAAGCAATACCACATAAGAAAATGTCATATATAACAAGGTGTTAACCCGCAAAAGATCAAGTTCAGTTAATTTAGCTCCATGATAAAAATGTGTCTCGTACTTCGCATGCTAGCAAAGATACATATCAATTTACCTCCCTCCCCCTCCCGGAAAAAGGGAAAAAATAAGGAAGTAAAAGAACAGCGGTCGAAAAGGCAAACCTGAATCATGTACCATACACAACGCCAGGCAGTTCTTGAGAAAACAGGAGCCATCATTTCTATCCATCTGTAACATTCTCTTCTTAAATTATAAGTAGAACCAACATTTGAAAATCTTTTCAAACTGAATAATTTTGTCCTGAATATAAGCATAAATTCTAGTAATTTCTCAATATAAAACTTTACCCTGTGCATGGAGGTGCCTTACTATCACCATCACAACCTGTCCTGTTAGCACCATGTTTAAAAATTCTCCTGCAAATAGAAACCAAACACAATGATGCAAAGTAAGAAACTAATTTAAACAGTCTGCGTATTAAACAATGCGTGTGCGGTCCGGAAAAGGCAATGAATTCATAATATTCCAGATATAACAGAACTAGCATTCAGAGGAGATACAAGAAATAAATGAACACAAGAACCTGTGCACCATCGATTTCCTTCCACGTGCAGTAATTTGATGGTGTACCTCTGATTTGGAAGGATCAAGAGCAGGCTGTGATATTTCTAACCCTTCATGCTCAATAATTGACACATATCTGACAATACGAAATTAAGTTTTAATTTTCAATTTCGAGCATCTATAAAACAGATTATCAGTAGAAATTATATAAAAGATGCAGTCATTTTCAACTCTTCAAAGCATAAGAGCAACCTATGGCTATAACTGCTACACTGCTAGGAGAATAATTCTTCATCAATAGCCAACATAAACTTCAAAGTTTATGCACGTTCAACACCGCTGCAACTTCCATTACTTATCAAGCAGCATAGGTTTACTAACAATACTTTTCTATTTGGATTATAATGGATTTTCACCCCTCAAAGTGACAGAAATGAACAGCAAGGTTTTGATATAGATCATGTTCTAGTCTGAGGCAATTGCATTCAACATTCAACTTACTTTTTTGGGTGAAAATCTTCTACTCCAAGGTCCTCATCCCAGAGGAAAATGTAACTATATTCCGAAACTATATCAGGGTGTAAGAAACGCTTTGCAAACCACCTAGTCACCGAGAAACAAAATCCAAAGAGAGATTTAGAACACCGCTACTTCCGCGATAAGTTGTTACTGGTTTGGAAGCCTCAGATGTCTTACCATTTAGTTTGATTGCGAGCAGAAACATGTATGACTTTATCACTCCATTCAAAATTCTTCCATCCATCAACAATACCATCATAGTGGAAAAGCATTACAACAAAACCACTAGATAGAAACTGTTCAATAGTAAGAAAAAAAGGCAATTCAAATATAAATAGAAGCAAACATTATAGTAAAGATCAAAGGAATCATATTTTACCTTTTTGACCATCTTATGTACAAGATCCTTTTGCTCTATTCCGACAGCAACCGCAAACAAGCTGGTGGAAGTCTTGTCCTTCTTTACAAACAATACGTGCACATAATCGGAACAAAATTCAATACTAAAGTTGGATAGCTAAATGGCATTAGTCACATTAACCAAATTAACGTCTCCTAGGAAATAAATGACATGCCAACTTTACGAGAAAGTGTATGATCCACAATTTCGATTCTCAAAATTAAAGTGAGAAAGAAGTCTACAAGATTAAGTGCCTAGTCATCATTGATTGAAACTTCTGTCAGTCATTTCATAGAGTTTTACCTTTGGGAAGCCCCATAAAGGTCTCATTTGCAAGTTAGTCCTATTTGTGATGATACCTTCAGGCAATGACTCAGTTCCAAGGGGTCTGCATTGGTTCTGTAATATAAACAAATATCAGAATGTTGATTGGTAGAACAGAAAATTTTCGAAAATGAAGAATGTGATTTAGGTAAAACCTACAAAGACTCATAAACAGACCTTGCACTTGTTTGAGCTTTGCAAAAGATCAGCCACTCCCCACATAGACAATTTCTGCATAAATGGAACAACTATTATTCTCCAACCAATACATTGTTTTCTATTTGATCTCCGAGACCAACTTCCAAAAGATGCGCGCTCGCGAAAAGTGGCATATGTACCTTGTTACTTTCTGGTGCTACATATGAACTCCCAATGAAGTAAATCATCCAAAGCAGAGCAGTGGCTGGAATAAGGCTACAAAGACACGAGCTCGAACATTTTCGTTCAACGACTACAGGAATCTGTCAAGAGAACAACACAGACAACAAAGAGAATACTAAGGCATAATAATTTAACTATAGGGTCACCAGCCACCACCTATCCAGAACTAGTATCCACTAATTGAACCAAACCCAGAACTATCTAAAGAATTGGAGGCAGTGGCCACTGGCCAACAAACATATTGGAGGGCACAAATCTCAATATAAAAAAATGAGATTATAAACATTAGTGCTTCAAAAAAATAGAAAAATTAAAACAGCTTAGAGCTTGATGCATCCCAAAAAGTTTACCTACACACCCAAAATCAGTGACAGCAGATGGAATTCTCAAACACCTATAAATTACAAGTTTAAACAGATATGCATATAATTCCTTTTCTTTGGTTATACTTTTTCAGCAAAAAAGAAACAAAGATAAAGATCATACAGAAAGTAGAAAGAAGCTAAGATTTCTAGTCAAGTGGGGAAAAGAATTTAAAAACTGGAAAGTAACTTTTGCAGTGCGGAACATGAACATTAGAGAGAGAACTGAAGTCAAGCCCCATGAATTAAATTTACCAAAAAAAAAGCAGAGAGAGATTATATTCAATAAACAGAACTTACACGATCTCTTGACTTCATAGTTGGTATGAATGAAACATGAAAGAAGTTCGGGTTAAGCTGCTATGTCTGGGTTTTCTCATAAAGCAAGTGTTTTTCACGGACAAATATAAATGATGATTCGAGAGAGAAAGAAGATATTCAATTATTTTATATTTTATCTGTTTAAATATTAATAAAAATAGTTTTTATTAGGAAAACAGGTAAGCCGAAGAACACGGTGAAGTGGAAAGAACTGCAGATATTTGATCATTTCAAGTTCCACCCTCCCACGTTTTTGTTGTTGTCATTTTACTGTAAGTTACACTAGATTGAATTTTAGAGGTTGTATTATTTATTAACTAAATCTTTAATTGCTTTAATTATAACATTAATTTTTAATTTTATTTTAGTTATATTATTGAGCCTCTAAAATTTAAACATTGTGATAATTTGAACAAAATAGGGTCGTTTTGGTGTGGCTATGAATGCCCAAACATTAAACATCATTGACTTGCATTCGCGACAAGATCAGTAAACTTTAGTGGAGATCAAACAGCTCAGATTTGAGGTGTTTGTTTGAAAATTTGAACGATGATAATCATTTTTTTGAGAAGACGAACAACATATCTTGAGACTATTCTCATCGGACGGTCGTTAGAGAAGGTCAGAGTATTCGCACGACGAACCTTTTAATGAATTTTCGTTGATTTTGAATGAGTTTCGTGAAAATTCAATTCAAGAAGAAGAAAAAAGAGTGAATGCAAACGTTTTGATACCGTTCTTATCGCGAATGACAACCCAACCGATAACATAAGTCAATTAACCATCAATAACGGGAATATTTAATGACAAAAACAATATTGTTTAAATTTTAGTGGCAAAATTAATGATAAAAAAATTAGCACTTAATATGATGTCATTTTAAGTATTAACATCGTTCTGGTCACGTTATTATAGCGACAGAAAGATTTATCTATATAATCACGTTATTTAAATTTTAACTGTCCAATAATTTAATTAAATCAAAATGAAACTTTAGTGCTATAATTGAATCAATCGTGCTATAATTCAAACAATCGAAAATCTAATGCTATAAATGATACGTCTAAAATATAACGTTATATAATGTAGTTTACCCTTCATTTTATTGTTAAGTTAATATATTATTTTTAAAAAAATTAATATATTTTATGAATGCATGAATTTAACTTTTAAGATTTAAAGTATTAGTCTAAATTGATATGAACACCTTTTATAAACTTAAACGTAAATTCAGTAAAATATCTAGATACATTTAATTATTGTCCGTGTTATAAAAATACTACAATACGAGATAATTTTTTATTGAGAATAATATTATTGAAAGAGATAATCTCACACTCCGAACATAATTGTAATACGAACATACATATTACTTAAAAAATAAATATAAAAGCTAATTTAGATTAAAAAAATAAATTCCATTTTAAACCATAAAACTAAATTATGTCGACTTACACAAGAAATATAAGTACGAATTTAAACCAAGTTGAAGTAGAAGATAATATTAAATCTTTATTATCATTATTTCCCTTTTTGTCGGTGTCACGCTTGAATTTTTTTTCTGTGTGGAGAGACACGCTTGAAAGTGGAAAGTGACATAATTAGTTGTAGGTATTGCCGTTTCCTGGGGTTTTCTTTTTTAACTGATTTATGTGTTAATGAACTCAAAACACGATTTTCCTGTTTCACAAACTTGTCTTTTTCTACTTTCTAGACTGATTTGATTTTTTTTTGCTGAATGATAATTTTATTAAATGTCGTATAAGTAACTATAATGACAAAATATAAATATTATTTTGGTAAGCTACACCACATAGTATCAAATTATAGACGCTCATTCGTTTTTGTCATCTAAATTTTAATTGATTTAATTTTATCATTAAATTTTAATTTTTGATTTGAATATATTACTTCACCCGTTAACTCTTTAACGAGACGATAACATAGCACAACACATGATGACTTAGATGTTGCATCAAAACGATTACAAAACGGTGAGCATCGATGTGACGATTGGTGGCGTCAATAGGTAAATTTGACGATTGCTGCACCAAAACTAGTTTTTTAGTTTTATAGTAATATATTATTTATTTATGTATTTTAAAATTATTTATAATATAATTTTTTATTTTATATATTTATATTTTTTAATAATATATTATTTATTTATATATTATGCTATTTATATAGATTAATATTATTTAAAAAATAATATAAATTGAATTAATTTCAATGACAATTTGACATATATATTATTTCTGTTAAAAATTTTCACTGAATTCTAAAGGTTTTATGTTCAAATCCCATTGAATGTAAATTTTTCTACACTTTCCTCCAGTAAAATGGCGATGTTTTAGGCCATTCGACGGAGTGAATATTTCAAACGAAAATTAAAGTTTAGTGGTAAAATTGATCCAATTAAAAGTTCGGTGAAAAAAATGAGTCAATGCTTATAGTTTGGTGGTACCTGGTAATTTAGCCTATAAATATTATTTGGGTAAACTACATGCATGACCACCCAACCATTGATCTGATTTTATTTTCACCACGAAACTTTTAAAATTGTTTCAATCAACCCACTAACAGTTAATTTTTTTGATGAAAATGATGATGTGACAAATAAATTTACATAATTGCACATATAGTCTTCTTACGAATAGAAATCCTTTGTCGCTATTTACGCCACAACAGTAAAACTTAGGTTTAAATTTTAGGGTTGTGATTTAAGATTAGAGTTTAAGGTACTGGATGTAGAGTTTAAGATTTAGTATTTAAAAGTTAGGGTTATGTCTTATAATTTATTTTTTTAGTGGTGGGCATAGAAATGGCACCGAAAAGGAGTGGGGAATTTTTATTCATTTTATTACTTTGAAAAATTAATTTAACATTTTAAACACAATATTTTCATTGTCAGATTAATTAGTTTATTTATTTAGGAAAGAAAATTATTTTTACCATTAAATTAATTAATTAATTTGATAAACTAAAAAAATAAAAATTGAAAAATATAAATAATTAAATATTAAGAGTCCTAAACTAATTGGGGGCCCTGAGCGGTAGCTCACGGTGCTCCCCTTATAGCCGACCCTAGTTTAGTGTTAGTTATTTTGTCGAGTTCGTCTCGATCAGTTTTTATGTAATTGTTATCATGTGTATTTCTTTCTTTCGATTAGGTTTAAGAGAGTTTTTAATGAGACACATATAATATTCTTCTATTTATTAAAAAAAAAAGAAAATTGTAATAGGTTACAGGTTAAACCTGTAACCGAACCGTTAAAAAACGTTTAACCGTTTAAAAATTTAACGGTTAACTATTTTTTAACTGAAAAATTACAATTAATAATCATTATAATAGTTAACCAATCGTTTGAACTAAACTGTACAATTAACCTACTTTGAACATCCCAACTAATATAACACAACACCAATCTCTATCACATCTAAAATATGATTGTACAATAAACCCAAAAGAATTGGGCTTTAACGCATTATTTTCCTTAACATCATATTTTTTGGTCTAACCCTCCACGATAAGGTTGATCTGCTGGTGATGGGGCGATAGTGGCGGTATGGGGTGGTAGATGAGGCGAGTTTCGATTTTTTCTTCTTCTGAATTTCTGAATGTTTAAATAAGAATTTATTTAATTGTAATTTTTTGAATAAAAATTGTCTGATCCATAATTCAAACTAATAATTCATTCAATTTTTTTTAGTACAATTAGAGGGGACTATTTTATATATAAGCCTTCTACAAACTAATTATATTTAGAGTTACAATTCATGAAATTAAAAATAAAGAGGAAAATGGAAAAGCTATAAGTCCATGAATCCTTGATCCTCCGGTCCCCATTCATTAAAAACGGTCTAAAAGAATGAGGGGAAATTAATTTATAAACTCTAGAAGTACATAATATCCTACTAACACCGGTAAGGACACAATGGTTCCAAAGATCACTCTGCAAAATGAAAAAAAAAAAATCAGAAAATTATGTAAATAATCTTCCATTAAAATATTTAAAAAAAAGAAAAATATTCAATATATTTAACTTAGATTGAAAAGAGTAAGTGAGTTCTTACGCAGTACTAAGAACTTCAGCATGCATTCCATATTCCTTGGCAAAGATGAAGGAGATAATTGCTTGTGGCAATGCTGCCTGCAAATTTAGAATTAAACATTAACTCAAATACTGAAAATAATGACTCACTAAGTGTAAGAATCAAAATAAAGAAGGGCTACCAAATCTCCATTAAGTGCAGAAATTCAAGAAGTTATAGTGGAGGCATGCACGCTAAGCAATACATGAATCAGCACATCGAAAATAAAAAGGAAAGCAAAAGCAACCTGAATGATGGCGACGCGTAAGACATCACCGTGCAAACCAGCGGCAATGCAGCCGACAGCCATGGCCGCCGGTCCCGCAATGAACCTCAAAACCATCCCAAATATTGTCAAACTTGTCCCACATGCTACTATTTTCTCTTGCCTTGCCATGAACGTTCCTGCAACCCAGATATATCACCCACACAGATTAATAAATAGGACATAAATGTATACATTTTTCACTTTCAAACCCTTTTTTTTAACCATAACAATGTGCATGCAATTAGGTCTTTCCCGTTCGATAATGTATATAAATGTCAGTGGCGGAAATCAACGTTATTTATTGGGAAATCATTTAAAAATTTTAAATTTAAGTGACCAATAATATAAATTATATGTTTTTAGGGACTAAAATATAATTTTACTATTACCTCAACTTAAATTTTTTTTAAAAAAAATTGGGAGCCGTTACGGATCTCTATTAAATATTTTGAATAGCATATAAAAAAATTATTTTGAATAGTGATTAGTAGAAGTGTTAATGGATCATATTGAATTAGGACATACATATGCATGCTATTAACATATTAATGTTTATTCAAATTTAACCGGACTTGAAAAATGGATCTCAAATTTTGTCTAAACCCCTCTGTATTTATAATAAAAATATGTATATTATTTTTGATTAAATAGTGAGGTATTATATTTTCATGTTGTGATTTGATCCTATACAAGATGGGACAAGATGAACGTCCTTAACCACTTGAACAATTAGTGGATATCAAATGTGTATACTATTTTTTTTATTAGAATATGTATACTATTTTTAATTTAGTATTTGATAGTTTTATATATTTTTCATTTATTAAAATTTTAAACCTATACAATTTAACATGTTTTTTAGTAGTTTACATTTTAATATTATATATAATTATAAATTTAGAAGTAATAATAATAGTAATAATAATGTATGCATATAACCTCACTCACCCATGCTAAACATGGCAGTGCCCGTTCCAGCCTTTGACATAATCAATATTGATCCATCTATAATACTTGGCATCTCAAAATGCCACCTACAAAATAAAGGAAAGTTAGTATCCTTTAAAATTTAAGACATGGAGTATACATCACTTAGAAAAAATGATCCAAAACATCATGAAAAAAAAAGAGAGCAGATGAACAAATAAACAAACCTGTTTGTAACAAAAGCCAAGGCAAGGCCAATAACACAAGCATATGAGTTGGGATTCATTGCCAGTTTCATCCCTACAACTTTCATCAGATTCCAGAAAGACGGCCTGCTGCTCGCGCCACCGTCGTCATTTGTGTTCCCTTCGACATCCCTCTCCGGTCCCTCTCCGTCTTTCGCTGCAATGGACACTCCCGACCTCCGAAACTCCAACACGAACAACAAAATTGTCAACCAGATGATGGATTGAAGAACAGATGACTGGACAACAAGATCAACCCCTGTTTCCCCATACATGGCTTTCATCAACGGCACCCCTACGACCAAAGAATTAGTTAAAGTCGACAAAGAGAAGCTGGTGATGGACCAGCAATAACTCCCTTTGCTACTACACTTGGCCCAAATGGCTAGAACCACCACGATGATAACCTTGGATATGGCATCAGCTCCTATAAACCGATAATTCATTTCGAACGGATTGATGTGGCTGGTGAACTCCACGGTGAAAAGTGGGAGTGTGAAGTAGCAGACGAGGCGGTTTATAGCATCGCACTGCTCCGGAGTGAATATCCCCCACCATTTCACCGAACCATACCCTAACATCAGTGCAACATAAAGAGGCACCATAGCTGCAACCACCTTGTAAACATCTTCCCACCCTATCATTTTTATTTGCTGTTTCGCTCTCTTGTAGTTTTTAAGTGTTCTCAAGCACTACTTACACAATGAAACATGTTTAGCAAAGGATCGTATGGGGGTACATATTTATATGCATTTCGTCCATGCAAAGACAAAGCATAGTTTTACTTTTAGTACAGAAACAATATAATAAAATAAATATTTGTAGAGCTCGTTGGTGGTGTGTATATGATTCTATACCATGGATTCTTGAACTTGTATGCGGCTTGAGGTTTTGATTATTTTTTCCCACATCGAAGAGGAACGTGCGTTCAACAAATGAGGGTTTTTTTTTTTGTGCTATAATCAGCAAATTTCTTTTGGTAGAATAAGGAATGAGGTCCAGCAATTATTCCACCCACTATTGCCAATAGAATCTCCCATCTTGTTTAATTATTGTTTATTTATTCTCAGCATCAAAATATTATATGCCGAAGTGGGTCGTCTAGTGACACAAGCCAACAAATGCACATTTTTTAAACCAGTAAAAAAATAATGCCTTTGACACAGGAAGGGAAAGTTGAAACATTACAGCAAATAAAGGCACCATTGATTAGCAAAATGAATAAATAAATAGATAAAGGCATGATTTGTTTAGCACTTCTAAAGTATCCGAAATGAGAAGCAAAGTTTGGGTTGAAGTTTACCACCAAAGCCAAACCTTGTGCTAATTTGACCATCCAAATTGCTCTACAACATCATGACTCTTTTGTATGAGTGGGATGCTTGCTCTCTTGAGTTTTAGTGGGGCTTTGGCTCATTGGACCTAACACTTCTGTTTCCGAGAAAGGACCTCACAAAATTAAAGGTGATATACAAGCACTAATATATCCTATAAACAATTCTAATACACAGTCCACGTAAGATTCATAATTGCTTTTGTGTAAATTACAACACATGTCATTTAGTTATAAGTTTAGTAACAAACATGTCATTCTTCTTCTAAAAGTAACAATTCAGTTGTTTAATTATAAGTTTAGGAACAAACAAATCACTTTTCTTCTAAAACCAACAATTCGGTCGCTCAATTATAGGTTTAGGAATAAACAAGTAACTCAATTAAAAATTTGTGACAAGGGCTTGGCATAATAACAATTTTATTCCTCAAAACTTATGAACTCTATTAATTTGGTCCTAGATCGAAATAATTCAATAAACTTACTATTCATATTTAAAATTTCCATTAGTGAAGTGATGTGTCTACTAGCATATGACGTTAAGGTCATAATGAGTATATTCTATTAGTCTGTCAATTGTCCAGTAGTGAAGTGACTACGTTTATCTAGCTATCACATATGTTGATTATCAGACTGATGGGCGATAGAATGGAATGTGATAAGTGATTGGAGGGTGTGTCAGGATGGTTTGGTGTCGAAATTTTTAATTATGAAGGGTTATGGTTATTGAATTATTTCGAATTAGGATCAAATTATCATAATGAATAAGTTATGGGGAACTAAAATTCTTATTATACCGAGACCTTATTTCAATTTTAATGACATAGTGACTTGTTTTTCACAAAATTATAATTGTGTGAAATGTTTGTTCCTAAACCTATAATTGAGTGATTGGATTGTTACTTTTGAAAGACATAGTGACTTGTTTTTCACAAAATTTTAATTGAGTGAAATGTTGTTCTTAAACTTATAATTGAGTGGTTGAATTGTTACTTTTAAAAGAAAAATGACATGTTTGTTCCTAAACCTATAATTGAGTGACTAAATTGTTACTTTAAAAAAAATGACATGTTTGTTACTAAACCTACAACTATGTGACCTCTGGTGTATTTTGCCCTTCTTTTCTAATATCATGATATAATGCGTGAGAATTTCAACAACTCTGATAGCTGGTTAAAGCATATTTGGCAAATCCTTATGAGAAGGATAAGAATATAGAATAAGTTACATTCGTGTTGATTATATGATATATGCTTCACACATGGGATTCTTTGTTAATTAGAGATACAAGTTAGAGACGAACACATAATTTTATATTAGAGATGTAAATTTTTTAAAAAACATATATTAAAAATTTAAATAGTGTGAAATTATAAAATTTTAATAGTGCGAAATTAGAGATATCCATGGGTGCACTAGCTAGCTTGTCATTTGTGAAATAAAAAAAGCCACTTATTATGTTCCTCTTTATGGTTGTGGATGGGACTCATTAATGTGAAAAGAAATTGCACGAAATTTATGTGGATTCTATTTTTTTTTAATAATTTGAATATAAGGTAATATATGTTCATTATTTTTTTAATTTTTTGATCAAGTACGTACACCTTGTATATAAGGTTTCTCGAATCTGAATCTCCTTGTATATAAGGTTTTTTTTCTACTAAACCACTCATTGAGTTCTGTTATAACCCCAATTTAAAATTTAGACAATGGCCCTGTTTGGCAATTAGCGGATAGCTGATAGCGGATAGCGGATTGTATTAGCTGATAGCTGATTGCATTAGCTGATTTGACTAGCGGATTGTATTAGCTGATTGTATAAAAGTGTTTGGTAAAATTAACTGATAGCTGATAGTTGTTAGATTATTTAAACAAGTAAAATGACATATAAGGACATGTTTATATTCAATACTTGTTTGAATAGTTTATTAGTTATCAATGTTTTGTTCTAATTATTATTAATTAGATCTATAAAATTATTTTTAATATAAATTTTCTAAACATATTCAAATGATTTATATATTAATTTATTATTTATATAATTATTTTAATATAATTTAATTAATTAATAAATTTAAATACACATATAAATATGAGATAATAAAAAAAGTAAATAGGATTAACTTATAAACAGGGTGAGAAAATATTTAATTTAGGTTATTTTGAGATTTTTGGTAACTGGTAAGGGTAAAAGAGTCTTTACAACTCTAATATCAAACCTCTAATCTCAAAAAGCTCCTATTATGAGCTTTTTCAAAATTAGTGGTTTCACCCCAATCCGCTCTTTTAATCCGCTATTTACCAAACAACAGTATTAGCGGATTTGACTGGTCAAACCTCTAATTATGTCTCAATCCTCTAATTTTTACTCAAACCTCTCTTTACCAAACAGGGCCAATAAATATCAAAATTCAACTTAAATATAATATTATGAAGGTTAAAATATTTATTTGATATTAATCGGCGGGGTTAGTCAATGTGGTAAGCAGCTTGGTATAGCTTAAGCAGATCTCGAGCTCGAGGCAATGTGTATACAATTTTTTTTAAATAGAAAACTTACCCACCATAACCAGGTGTACGACGCGAGTCAATCTAAATTAGTTAATGCATAACCCTAGAAAACCTCGAGGAAAACCAAAAATATATTTATCTGACATTTGAATTTGTATTTCGTTTCCATTTGGTATTTATGTTTTTTTGTCGTAATTTGAAACTCCGACAAACCATTCTAATGTTTTTTAAGAATAAAAGTAATAAAAATTATTTAAAAACTCAAAAAGAATATAAAAATTTCAAAAAATTGAGCAAGTATATTTGGCCGGTTGACAATGCTGCTCATTTTTTGTTTCTTAATTTTTCTTAAGTCATAAGTTTTAGACCAACTAAAAATATTCATTCCTCTCTCTAAAGTCTCCTTTACCCTCTTCCCCTCTGTAAGTAGGATTATGAATATTAGATATGATTTGTCAAAAAAATTCAAAAAACTATAAAAAAAATCTTAAAAAATTAAAGAATATGTAAAAATGCTAAATATATATTAATGTTATGAATATTTATCTATGTGGATGTCTATCATGATTAGAACTTTATCAAAGGAGTTTGATTTATTTATTATTAGGAATATTATCTCTATGAATTAGAATTTAATGTATTATGTACTTCTTATGCCTATAAATAGATGATTCATTGAAGGCATTATATACAAGTCTATATTTGAGAATAATACAAATCTCCCTCTTTCTTTCATCTCTTTGTTCTTCTTGTTCTTATTCTTGTTCTTCTTTATTTTATTCACAACACGTTATCAGCACGAGACTCTAATCAACTGAGGTCTTCATCGTTCGAATCCAAAAAGAAGTTATTGGAAAGAATTCGATTCTAAGATTAACTGAAGATAAGTTCTTTCTCCCTATATATATTCGCTTATTAATTAGCTATGTTATGATCTTTTATTAGTATTATAATATCAAAATTCATGTGGCGACCAGAAGAAGTGGAGACGATTGCGCATGCCATTGTTTAAGTTTGCTTTCCTTTCATTATGCTCGCAACAATTCCCTCGTTTAGATACTTCCAGGTAAAGTCAATATTGCTAACATAGGTAAAACCAAGATGACATCGTAAGTGAATCAAAATTTCTTTTTATTTTATTTTATTTTTGCTTAACTTTTACATTTGCTTACAAGGTATATTTACCAAATTAATTGTTTAAATACTCTAAAAAGTTAACTATCAAATTGTACTGTTAAATCTTTGTTTGGGTGCTGATAAATTTATATATACAGGTCTATAGGATGAATAAATAAACACAAAAAAATACGGCTAAGATAAAAACCAAACTCTTAGCTATACGTTTGTAATTTGTAAGCGCATGTGCTCCAAATAAAAGGAGGATAATGACATAATGAGTTTTCATGTTTTAAATTTCATTTAGTTTTGGCCTTTCTTGTTTTCTTTAATTTAATTTTGACCCCAAACAGCTTCTGTTTTTATAAGCTAATACAAATTTATTGACGTTAACTATTGATATTTGTTTATGTTATTATATTGTTGAAAGATATATTTTTAACAATGCTTTGAGTTTTGCATGCCTTGAAAAGAAACATGACATAAAGAGATTGTGAGAAGCTTTTTGGTCATTTGATATGTCTCCATTGTGCTCGGGAGGAAAATTAATATCGGTAAATTTTATTCCTATTTTATTTTTATTCTTTATATTATTATTTTAAAGTGCGATAAATTATGATGATTTTGAATTTACAAGAAGATTATTGTAAATTCTATATTTGCTCGAAAGCAATATTTTTTCTTCGTTGAAAAACTTGACCATAGACTTCTCCCAATTTCATGTTACGAAAATTCTTCTTGATCCAAAAAGTTTTATGGGAGGCATTCCTTGAAGTGAATGCAAAGCATGATGTTTATTCCATGCGATTATCAATGATGGGGCATTCCCTGAAGTGAATGCAAGCATAATGTTTATTTCATGCAATTATCAATGATGGGCATTCCCTGAAGTGAATGCAAGCATGATGTTTATTCCATGCGATTATTGGATCTGTTTCATTCCCTGAAGTGAATGCAAACATGGTAAATCATTATTCAATTAGAGACATAATTTCGATATAATCCAAGTATAATTGGCTGGACATCCCGTTCTGCGAGGCTACTGGTCTCAAAGGAGGTTTTTAAAGGACCTTGTGGACAGGTTTAACAATGCCGCGTACGAGGATTAAATCTTTGTTCTCTGTGATAAGGATATGTGAAAAAGGTTTTAAAGGCCCACTGGCTCTACTCCATTCCCTGAAGTGAATGTGAGATTATATTATGGAAGGAATAAAAAATCACATTAAAAGTTGTGGTCGTGGTCGAGGCTATGAATATACACATGAAAAATATAGTCGTTTTAAGAATACTTCTACCCGCTGGTAGCGAAGTTATAAGGATGACAAGAGTGATAAAGATCATTCTAAGGAAGTGAAATCCTTTTACCAATGTGATGTTATAAACCATTGGTTTCGTACTTGTCAAACGCCAAAGTATTATGGACTTTATCCATAATCATGAATGATAAATGAAATAAAATATAAACAAAATTTGTTTATGGCGAAAATAATTATGGCGTTATTGGTCCAACTCAATTGGATATTGTTAATTTTCTCATCACCCTTGAAGGGGATATTTTACCATTTATTTTATTTCGCTTATAATCTCTAACAGGAATAATTGGTTTTTTTATTTTTTTTATGTTAATTCGTTTTATTTATTATTTATTTATGTTAGTTTGCTTTATGTTTATTTATTTCACATATTATTTATTTACGTTTTATGTTAATTTATTATTTGAAGAATATGATTACTTCCGGAATAAAATATACAATGAATTGTGGTTATTTATGCCTAGAATTGTGGCTATTTATGCCTAGCAGATAATGCAAGTACTCATATTGTACTTAAGCATAAGAAATATTTTTCCCATTTAAATGCAAGGGGAAATATGAGTAGTATTTCTCAAAGTACTAAAATATCAATACTTCGGAAGAGCACTTGAAAGTTTATCTCTGATAGATAATCGACTTGATATGATGTGCTATATTTTATATTTTTCATTCCTCGAAGGGAATGATACAAAGTACATATTTTCATTACCTGAAGTAAATGAAACAAAACACATTTTGAAAGGTGCACAATTATGCATTTCTCGATTAAAATGCAAGGGAATAATATGAGTACTATATCCAGAAGTACTAATATCACAAAAGGCTCTGGTTGAGCAAATATGTTATTGTCAAATGGAACTTTATTCCATATTCACAGTGCGTTATACTCGTCAAAGTCATAAAGAGAGCAATATGATTTCGCAAACTATCCCTTTGGGAATTATAGATAACATATGTTATCAATTGGCATTTGAAATAAGCCAATATGGATATAAGTTTTGGTAGCCAAAAAGTCAGTTGAAAGCTCTAGAAGAGCTATATATTGCTACCAAAAGATAATTTCAATTGAAAGCTCCGAAAGAGCTAAATATATTCCTATTTAAAGGAACAATTTTGATGGTCGTACTAGACATGTACGAGTGAGATTAAATTACAAGTTATGGTAAACAAAGAGTTTACAAATTCAGAGATATATACACACATATATATAGTTGGCATGATCGGTTAGACCATCCTGATCAATAATGGTGCATAAATTATTGAGATTTACATGCACATGTATTAAAAGAACCTGTAGTTCTTGTGGTGCTTATTCTCAAAATGAATTAAATTCCACTTATTAAAGAATGTAAAGTTCTTGTGTTGCTTAAAGGAATTGATTAAATTCCACTTACTAAAAGAACCTGAAGTTCTTGTGTTGTTTGTTCTCAAAGGATATAAATGATCTCATTTACCAAAAGAATTAGAACTTAAAGTTCTTGTACTGAAGTTGAGACTGTATGTCTTGCATATCTGAACGAAATATGGGCCCATATATCCACAAATGTGGAAAGTTTTATATGATTTTAGTAGATGCATCTACATTGTTTTATCGACTTACAACCAGAAGTTTGTGAGATTGATTTTAAAAAGATTCAGATTATGCAGTTAGACTATTCGTCTTGAAAAGCTAGTGGGTTTATGTTTTAGGCTATATCAGTTGTTACAAAGCCTATTGATTATGAAAAATATAGTTTAGCAAAATTTCAATTGGATGCCTCCTATTTAACAGCTAAACTATGAGAACAAAAGAGTTATTATTTATATGGTGTTTCCATATAGCAACACTTATACGCATCAAGCCAACGAGTTATAATAAACTCCCCGTTATGATTGGTTTTTGGTCAGAAACCATACATTTCCCATTTTATGATTTTTGAATGTACGATATGAATTGCTCCACCACAACGCACAAAATGGGTAAATAAAAAGGGTTGAGAATATATATTGAGTACGAGTCTCCTTTTATGTTTAAATTCTTAAACATTAATTGGAGAATCATTTATGACATGATTTTTCTCAACATCAAGGGGAGATAATAATCAGCTGGATAGAGGAAAATGAATTATCATTATCTAGATCCTCGTATATGAACTAGAAGTTCATAAGATAATTCATGTTATTACATGTCAACTGTCAGACATATTTACTAACCCAATGAGAGTAATTAAGTCTCATATACCAGCTGAAATGATGTAAGTTTAAATTACATGTTAGAGCGAGAGAATGTAAATCATGCCTGAAGCATGATAGTTGAAATGGTTCCAATGATCAAAATTCTCGTAAATAGAAAGTAATATGAGATTGTCATATATTGGAGGCGGGTGCTCCTGAAGAGACCCAAGACATAACAAATAATAAAACTCTATAAGAGTTTCAGGTACCTGAAATAAAGATTGAAATCTTGAAGAGATCTCAATGAGTTATGTCATTACGAGAATGGAACCAGAAAATTGGAAAGTTGTCGACAACGATTTTACAAACAATTTTACATAAAATACTTCTATAGAAGTAAAGAAAGAAATCGAGGATCTTGTATAAAATCTATCCGGAAGTATAGATATTGAATTGGACAATGTTGAAAGACGCTTTGAACTTCTAAAATAGAAGTATTTGGACAAGCAGTCCAAACACCTAAAGGTGTAATGCAAGTGAGGCACAAATAAGTAGTCGTAAATACGACTTGAACTATGATTTATGAAAAGTTTTAATTATTTCATGGTGGATGCAATTACTTTGGCAGTTTTGAAAATTTTACATGCGTCTAATTATTTGTGGATCCATATTTATCCTTGAAAGATTTAAAATGCTATAAGCATTTGGAAATTTCTGAGGAAATTTATTTAGACATGTCTAATGAATATTTTTGGCGCATTTGATATAATCGCCTTAGTGAATACTAATTGAGAAAATACTATAAGAATGATCAGATTTCCTTATGTATTTTATAAAGGAGTTTGGATCAAGATCCATTATGATAATTTTAGAACTCCTAAAGAGCTTCAAATTGGAAACTCATGAAGTACTTTCAATACAAGTACTTGAATCTTGACATCAAGTTTATCTCGACCTGAAGATCGAGCATTTTTATATATTTCTTTTGTCTATGAATAGACATAAGCTGAAAGAATCTTAAAGAAGATTCAATATGAATAGAGCATATCTATTGAGTATCCCAATAGTTGTAAGATTGTTGGATGTGAATAAAGATAATTATATATTTTCTTGGTCTTGAAGCACTATATATTAGTTGGTCAAGAAATATCTATGAATATACAAAGATCATTACATTTAGATCTTCAAAAATTCGTTGATGCCTCCTCAAATGTCGTAGAAATAATTGTTATGCACGAGGCAAGCCAAAAAATGTGTTTGGCTAAGACTATTGACCCAACATATCCAAAAGATATGTGGATTTGCTTTTACAAGGTATGATAAAAGCTATCTTGTGTGAAGATAACGCAAGATGTATATCTCAGTTTGAAAGTGGATACATCATGGAACATATCACTCCAAAGTTTCATCCCTCACGATCTTTAAAAAAATGATATTCAAGATTAAATTATGAAGATTCAAAGATTCTGTGATGTTTGCATGAGGGGGAGTAAATACGCGTTGCACTCTTTTTCCCTTAACCGAGGTTTTGTCCCAATGGGTTTTCCTGGTAAGGTTTTTAATGAGGCAACATGTTATGCGTATCAAAGATGTGTGTACTCTTTTTCCTTCACTAAAGAATTTTTTTTTCCCACTGGGTTTTTATCTTAGTAAGGTTTTAACGAGGCACATTATCTTCATAGACATCCAAGGGGGAGTGTTATGAATATTTATCTATGTGGATGTCTGTCATGATTAGAACTTTATCAAAGGAGTTTGATTTATTTATTATTAAGAATATTATCTCTATGAATTAGAGTTTAATGTATTATGTACTTCTTATGCCTATAAATAGATGATTCATTGAAGGCATTATATACAAGTCTATATTTGAGAATAATACAAATCTCCATCTTTCTTTCATCTCTTTGTTCTTCTTGTTCTTATTCTTGTTCTTCTTTATTTTATTCACAACAATTAAAGATTTGATTGATGTTGATTAACTGTTGACCTAAGTTAATCGAAGTTGACTGGTGTTGACTTTTATAGATTTTTTTTGAATTTTTATTTTTATATATTTATGTATTTTTTAATTTTAATTCGGATAATTTTTGCTTTTTTAGAAAATATATATTTCTTTTGAATTCTTAATATTTTATTGAATTTTCT
Source organism: Hibiscus trionum (assembly GCA_030270665.1). Taxonomy (NCBI): domain Eukaryota; kingdom Viridiplantae; phylum Streptophyta; class Magnoliopsida; order Malvales; family Malvaceae; genus Hibiscus; species Hibiscus trionum. Next base: position 9,780,069 of record BSYR01000016.1, read on the forward strand.
AGAAGTATGATATAATTTTCAATCATTTTGATGTTTTGAGAAAAAAAATACTACGTGAAATAATATCATATTTCATATCATCAAAAGTTAATATTGTTATAAAAAAATGAAAACGGTGGAGAGTAAAATAGTTTATACAATAAACATATATAATTAAGAAGTGTCAAATTTATGGGTTAAACAAAGATCATTTAATTTGATAAGTGGCTAAAAATATGTATTTATTTTTACGTTGTACTGGTTTGAATCTTAACAATTGTATTAAGAATATTTATTATCGCTATATTATATAAAAAAATCAGGCGAAACGGGTATTTAAGACTTCTTTAGCAAAAAAATCAAATTTTACCACGATGTTACATATCCACATGTATTAACATATTTTTTCTATAGATGATTTATGATAAATAGCTATATGTTAAATCAATGAATGGTGGTAGCACTCCTACCTCAGTTGCCTCAACACTTCTCAATCTAATACAAGCATGTACAGCAACAACTGTGTATCCATTTTTGTTTTTCTTTGGGCCAGAAATGAACTAACGAGCTAAAAAGCTTGGTTTTAGTGTAACGAGTCATTACCCTCTTTATAAAAGAAATATTTGATAGGATGTGCAGTGTCACTGTTTATATATCTCAATACCTTCATTTTTTTTTTCGATATAAAATTAATGTATTCGTCTCTTCTCAGGTGTGATATTCTCCCCACTTAATCTCGTGACGTCTGGGAAGAAGCGAGTGACATTCTTCCGCATTTAACCTCGTGACGCCCTCATCACAAGTCAACCACAATTGTGAATTGTGATGGGTCATTGTCATGGTTGTGCACTGTGCCTACCTCACTCATGAGCGCTCGGCGTGAAATCGGATAGTCAAAAGATCGCTCTGATACTATTTATCACGGGGTCGTTACCATCTTCCCAAAAGACATGTCTGATAGGATGTGCAGTGTCACCGCTTATATACCCTAAACCTTAAACCTTACACCCTAAAAATACACCATAGACCTAGTACTCTAAACCTTAATCTTAAACTCTAATTTCAAACCTCAAACATGATTTTTTTAATAATAAAGCATAAATAGGGGCACCGAAAATGACATATAATTTTTACTCCTATTATTCTGTTAATAAAACTACATTAAATAAAATTTACTAGTTGGCCCAGTGCCAAAAATATTTATATTGCCTCATCTTCTAGTGTTGCAATTCTCGATATGAAAATAAAACCACATTGAATTGTTGCCATATATTTTGTTTTGTTGAATTCAAATATGCTTGGCCATTATATTTATAGAATCCCTCTAAAACCTGAAAGTGATAGAATATATATATTTCCCATTTAGGGGACAATTTAATTGCAGTAGAATTTGTTCACTTCTCCGTTCTTTTCATGTATTCTTCTTGTCTGCATGAGTAGGACAATACAATTAGTTTGAGAAATAAAAAGACTTAATTCTCTTTTTGGTCCTTCTAATTGTACTAAAAAAATCAAGACCTCAATTTCTATTATGGAACAAATGAGCCTTTATTAGAGAAATTGCTATCAATTAAGTCCCTGTAATTGCCGTTGTTGTTAATCACACTAATTCTAATTAAGTTTACTGACATGGTAGTATCTGATTGGTTGGATTTTTTTCTTCATAAATAACAAAAATTCTATAAAAATCCTAAAAATAATAAAATGTTATTTTAAGTTATAAATAATTTGTAAATTTATAAAATATAAAAATACTAACGAAAATATAGAAAATTCTAAAATTTTAGTATAATTAATTTATCCATTCAAGAACATAAAACAATTAGATTATGTGATATTTAACTCATAATATATAATAAAAAGAGTAAAATTATGATTTTTCATTTTTATATTACACTCCACCTATAAACCGAAGGATATTATACACTCATTTAAATTAATTATAATGACTATATAAATATCATGTTTTTATTATATTATTTATATACAGAGACGATTTCTCTCCACGTTCTTATATAATCACTTTTTATAGTAGTCTAAATTAAATTTTTATAACTTTTTCATAATACTTGTTGTATACTAATTTTTTTATAAAAAAATAAATATTTATTAAAGAAATTAGTAAATATTTAAAATATTAAAATAAAATTATATTTTATAAACTAAATAAAAATGGAACAAACATGTAAATTTGCCTCGCATTCATTTACTTGAAAGAATATGTTCATCGAAATAAAATTGTGCTACTTTATAATATAAATTCTTGAGTTTTCTTTTTCAATACCAATGAATAAATATTTTCAATATTCTTAAAAATTATCAATTTGAATGAAGCTCATCCCCTTGTGTCTGGTGGCAAAGGTAGATGTTTATCATCTCTTGGGACCCGGGTTCGAGCACCAGTAATACTATGCTGTTTGTGCCGTCTTAGAAAAGACTAAGAAAGTTGAACAGATGCTACCCTTGCATCACACCAGCATATTAAAAAAAAAATCAATTTGAATGAAAAATTATTCATCAATAATTAATGACACTTATCAAAATTATATTTTAAAAAAATATAATCAATTTACTTTAATCTTATAAATAAAATTTAAAATACTCACCGAAATTAAAAGGGTTAGTTTGATATTTAAGGCTTGGGTAAAGTACACAAAAGGTCATTGAATTTTGGTAAAAAAACAAAATGGTAATCAAACTTTAAAAATTCACAAAATGGCAATTAAACTTTATGTTTTATAACAAAATGATAACTAGACGTTAAATCTCGTTAAGTGTCTATTATAAAATTTGGTATAATAACACATTTAGTCCTTCATATTTATACATTCAATCAATTTAGTCCTAATTTGAAACAATTCACTAAATTTAGCCCTCTTTATTTACGCATTCTTTCAATTTGGTCCTTAAAGCAAAATTCCAAAGTATGGTAACATGATAAATAATTACAATTACATTTTTATAGGAACTCGAAAACTCGACTCGAATCGAAAAAATTTCAAATAAATTTTGAGTTGTAAAATATGACGCGTCAACTCGAATAACTCGAAATTTATTGACTCGATCGAACGTTCATCTCTATCTTAAGATATGACGCGTCAACTCAAATAACTCGAAATATTGGAATATTTTAAATCATTTTTTCTTTTAAATGAAATATTTTTTAAAATAGAATATTTAATATTTTCATATTTAAATCACATCGAATATTTAATAACTACTTTAAATATTCAATTTAATTTAAAAATATTCGATTTAATAAAATTGATTTAAAATATTCGAATATTTAATAACCACTTTTAATAATTTTCTTTTAAATATTCAAATATTTAATAACTACTCTATAATATAAATTCTTGAGTCATCTTTTTCAATACCAATGAATAAATATTTTCAATATTCTTAAAAATTATCAATTTGAATGAAAAATTATTCATCAATAATTAATGACACTTATCAAAATTATATTTTTAAAAATATAATCAATTTACTTTAATGTTATAAATAAAATTTAAAATACTCACTGAAATTAAAAGGGTTAGTTTGATATTTAAGGCTTTTATTTATGAGTAATTATTTGTTACAATGGCAGTAGAAATAAAAAGTTTCCACAGTTGCCTTAGTTTAGGGTTTAGAGATTTAGTTTAGGGTGTATGATTTAGGGGTTTAGGTGTATGAGTTTGAAAGTAGGGATTGTGGTTGAAATTTATAGTTTAAGATTATAATTTGGGGTTTATAGATTAAAACCTAAATCTAGACCATATTACCCTAAAAACTAAACTATAACCTCTAAACCCTAAATGCTAACCTCAAATCCTAAATTATAACCAATATCCCTAAATTCTAAATCCCTACACCTAAACCCCTAAACCCTACATCTTAAACTAAGCCACTAAACTCTAAAACTAAGGCACTTGTAAAAAGTAACGTAATGGAAGCTGACGCTTTAATCTTGGGGGAATAGGTTGTAGTGTCGGGTTATAGCCATTGATTTAATTTTTTGGAGTTTTAGTTTTATAATTTTTGGGGAAGATGGTAAAAAATAAAATTATGAAAGTTTGGGGGTTAAATTAGAAACTATTTTTTAAGTAACGGAGACTAACGACCAAGGGACCAAAATAGAAACGATTCTAAACGTAAGTGACCAGAATAATTTTTTTTTGAATTCTGATGACCAAAATAGAACACACCTTAAACGAAAGAGACCACTAATAAAGATTATCCTTTATTATATATGCTTAAATTTTATGCTACATAGTTTATACGTACGTGATTTTTGAAGTTTCTATTTATTTAAATATAGCTTTTTATATACAATGCAATTATTTTTAAAATATGGTAGCTTTTTAAATTTGCTATAATGTCAATGTTACTAACCGCCATGTTAGCTTTTTGTCTAAAATTTAACAATTGGTGATCATTTTGTAACTTTCAATAACTTGAGTGACCAATTTGTAACATTTTATACTCGGGTGGCCCAACTAAAAAAAATACCCTATAATCAATGTCTTGGCACCTTCCGGACACGTGTTTCCTTCCGTGGCTGTTGTTGTTTTGCTTGATGCTGGTGTTTTTCAGTAAGGTCACCCTTGTTGACTCATTTCTTTTGGTTTGACCCTTTATGTTAATCCCTTTTTGGCCTGGACTCATAACAAGATGTCAAGTTACTAAGAAAAAAAATGCAGGTAATTGAAACTCAAATTCTTTATTTGAGAACATATTACTAAGAAAAAATGCAGCTAATTCTTTATATATTATAAAGATCCATGAATTCATTTGTCATAGTTGGAGGATCTTCTTCTTCTTGTGCTATTGGTTATGCTTGCTTGCCTAGCTGAGGCTTACGCAATTAGAATGGGAGTTCCGACAAGTGAAAATGTAAAGTTACTAAAAAATTTGTTATAAATGAATAATATTAAATGGCTATTAACGATTTTTAACTAAAAACAAATAAGAAAATGAATTGATAAAGAAAGGATAAGATAAGAAAAACTGTATTTTAACCTCCCAATCCTACTAGGAGGCGATCTTAACTCGATCTTGGAAGCCGAGGAGAAAGTAGGGTCTTTCTTCAGCAAGAGTTCCTCGCTAGCTCTCTTTAATTTTCTGGATAGTCTGAATCTGATCAACCTTCCTCTGAGAGGGGGAAAATTTACCTGGTTCGGTAAAATGGAGCCTCCCCAAGCCAGTAGAATCGACCGATTTTGCATCTCTCCTGAGTTAGTGTTACTGTGGCCAAATATTCAACAAAGTGTATTGCCAAGAAACTTATCAGACCACTGTCCGATTTCCCTATCAGTTGAATACAAGATCGCTGTAGCTAAACCATTCAAATGGTTCGCATCATGGGCAGACATAGAGGGATACTCCGAGATTATTAAGGCGACAGTCGAATCCGATGCAAAGCTAGATATTGGAAGTGTATTAAGGGAGTGCAAGGTACAATCCAAGAAATGGGCACAAATCTCCTATCAATGCAAGGCTGATTCTATCCCCGGTGTAGAAAAGAGACTGAAGGAATTAGAAGAACTAACTGTCAAAAACAACGCTGATCCTAAAATAATAGCCGAAGCTGCTCAATGTAGAAGTCAGCTGTGGAAACTGTTCAGAAAGGAAGAGCAAGATTGGCTTCAGAAGTCACGGCTAAAATGGTTCCGAGAAGGAGATAGGAACACTCGGTTTTTCCATCTGATTGCCTCGAATCGCAGAATCAAGAATCAAATCTTGCAGCTCAAGAGTGACGGGAAAGTGGTTTCAGATCAAGCAGAGATTGCCGCCTTATTCGAAAAACATTTTAAGCAAAGTTTTTCAAACTGTGATGCTCTCCACATCCGCAAGTGGGAGTGCTCCCTTAACTCCTTATCTGGTGATGCGGCGAAATGGATTGAAAGGCCTTTTACCAAAGAAGAAGTTTGGGAAGTTCTTGCGACTGTTGACGGTTCTAGGGCGCCAGGTCCTGATGGTTTCAGCCTTACTTTTTTCAAAAAATATTGGTACCTGCTTCAGAACCATGTGATGAAGTTTTTTGCCAAAGTTTTCAGTGAAGAAAGTTTTCCTCTAGAGTTGAATGCTTCCTTTATTGCTCTCATCCCTAAGGTAAACAGTCCTGAGTCGGTTGAAGATTTTAGACCAATATGTTTGGTCGGCAGCATATATAAAATCCTCGCTAAAATTTTAGCGAAAAGATTAGCGTCGGTCATGGACCAACTTGTGAGCGAAAAGCAATTCGCTTTCATAAAAGGGCGGCAAATAATCGATTGCTCCATGGTTGCGAATGAAATAGTCGAATTGGCCAAGAGAAGAGGTGATCAGATTGTGGTCTTCAAAGCCGACTTTAAAAAAGCCTATGATTCGATCGAATGGCCATTTTTGTTTTTGGTATTAAAGAAGATGGGCTTTGGTCAAAATGGTGTAATTGGATACGGACGTGCATTTCTACTGTATCAATGGCAGTTCTGGTTAACGGAATCCCATCAAAATTCTTCCGATCAAAGAAAGGTCTGAGGCAAGGGTGCCCGTTATCTCCTTTCCTTTTTAATCTAACTGCTGAGGCCTTGAACGTCTGTATATCTAAAGCTACCGATGAAAAGTGGTTCAGGGGTGTGTATGTGGGCAACGGTGATATCAGCATATCACATCTGCAGTTTGCAGATGATTTGGTAATATTCTCTGAGGCTAACAAAGAGCAGATATTGAACATTAAGAGGCTCCTTAGAGTATTCGAGGCGGTTTCTGGTCTGAAGCTGAATTTAAAGAAGACAGAACTCTTTGGTATTAATGTAAACCCCTGTGTTTTGAGTGAGCTAGCCAATTCCATCAATTGCTCCCACGGTAAACTGCCAACCAAATATCTTGGTCTGCCATTGGGGGCAGAGAAAAACGACACTTCTCTGTGGGTTCCCATTGTCGACAAATTTAGGAAGCAGCTTTCGGGTTGGAAGGGTGCAAATTTATCCCCTGCCGGGCGCCAAATTTTGGTGAGATCAGTATTGTGTAGTCTTCCTCTGTATTATTTGTCCATGTTCAAGATGCCAGCAGCTGTCAGCAATGATCTGAACAAATGCATAGCAAAATTTATATGGGGAAAGGTGGACGAAAAAACAATTCATTGGGTCCGTTGGGCTGATTTATGCGCACCAAAGGAACTAGGGGGGCTGGGTATTGTTGATCTCAAAGTGAGGAATCGTGCTCTTCTTAACAAGTGGATATGGCGCTTCAGCAACGAGCAGAACAGCCTTTGGCGGAGAGTCTTGAATGAAAAATATTACAGTAATAACCTCTCTCTGCTGCCCACGGAAACCAATCCGAAGAAGCTGTCCTGGATCTGGAGGGACATTTCCAAACCGGTAATGGAGTCTAGGGACATCTTCCGTTGTAATATCAGACCAGTTCTTGGCGATGGACGTTCGATCGACTTTTGGGGAGAGTGTTGGGCTGGCGACCTCCCTCTCGCTCATCAGTTCCCCAGAATTTTTGCCCTTTCAACAAAAAAGAGTGGCAAAGTAATAGAGTTTGGATCTAAGATGGTAAACGGCTGGAAGTGGGCGATTCCTCTTCGTAGGATGTTGTTCGATTGGGAATGGGAGGTATGGGATCTATTCTTAAACACTCTAAATAAGTTCTCTACAGCACCTTACCCGTTGGATTCACTGCGATGGCTTGGGGATCCTAGTGGTCAATATAGCTCTAAGAACTATTGTGAGATAGTATCTTCTTTGGGCAAAAATCCATCCGATGTGTGGAAGCTTGTTTGGAACAAGTATATTCCTCCCAAGGTACAATTCTTTGTGTGGAGAATGGTTAGAGGAAGGTTAGCCACCAAAGTCAATTTGTTTAAAAGAGGGGCTAAACCAGTTTCCGATCAGCTTTGCCCTATGTGCAAAAGGGTAGATGAAACAGAACACCATATTTTTTTCTCTTGTGATGTAACCTGGAGGTGCTGGATGCAATGGTGCGCTAAGTGGAATATTACGTTTATCTTCCCGGGATCCATTGACAAGGTTCTTTATGCTTGGTGTGATAGTTGTGTTAAAAACGAAGCAAAACCGATATGGTGCATATCTTTCTTCAGCTTCTGCTGGACCATTTGGAAGTTTCGCAATGAGATAATTTTCAAGAACCGAAGGTTTGAAGACATGTTGTTCGACACGGCTCAAATAAGGACGTTTCATTGGTGTCAAAGTAACTGGCCTAAGGTCTTCACTTCGGAGAGCTATTTCTTAGCGGATCCCACAAATATATTGGTTGAGGTACCCGTGTCTATAAATCTCAAGGCCTCTCGGAGTATGAAAACGGGGCCGTTTATGTTTAAAGTAGATGGGGCGGTAAATACTTTCTCCGGTGAAGCTGGCATCGGGAGAGTCCTCTGTAACAGCAGTGGTAGCATGTTGATCAAATTCTCGAAGTCTGCAGGGATTCTTGATGTGTTATCGGCGGAATTATTGGCGATCAAGGAGGCGTGCGAGCTCTGTAAGTTTTTTAATTTCCTTGCGGATGGACAAATAATAATTTGCTCGGACAGTACTGCAGCGCTTCATCTTATAAACTGCCCCCAAAAGGCTCCAACAGGTTTAAAACATTTTGCCCTTGAACTGGGCAATGTAAACAATCTGAATCGGTGGCATTTTGTTAAGATTAGCAGAGCATCCAACGTCGAAGCAGATTCTTTGGCGAAGGACGGTATTGGTCGAGTTCACAATCTGCTGGTGGTTAATAAAAGTGACAAATAAATCCCAGAGGGTTAGCTACTGCTAGAAAGCTATTCATTACCATGTAAACGTCTGGTGTTTGTTGTTTTTAGTAGTGTTTTTCGTGGGGAATACCCACAGGAGAGTAATAGCCATTATAGCAGGGCAGCTTAGAGGTGTGGGCTATGGGTTGTAAGGCTGGTTTTTGTATTGTTCGGTAAGCATAATGTTTCGGTTCAATAAAGTTCTAGGCACTCTTTTCCCCCAACTTAGGTTTAGTGGGGATTTTTAACGAGGCCTAATTTATATTTCAAAAAAAAAAAAGATACTAACGATTTTTATTCAGTAACCATTTGTTATAAATCAATAATATTAAATGGCTATAACATCAAATTTCAAACTTTAATAATGAAAATGTAAAGTTACTAAAAAAATTACTGATCGTAGATATAGTTTACCTATTTTACTTTTCGAGACAAGTGAAGGATCCATTTGACTTCTGCATTGTCTGAGGGAATGGCAATTGACAAGATCCCACACCGATGGAAAAACAAAGAAATAAATAGTATTTAAAACAGAAAGCAGAGGAACAAGGGCACGACCTTACTTGAACAGGATCTGTTCTATAGGCTCGTACCTCTGTATCCTAGAGTTCTAAGGAGACAGGATTCCAAGTCTGGTTGATGAACTGAGACTCTGTAATCAGAGCGTGATTACTGGTCTGGCTTTACCTTTGGGATGGCTCTGTCCGCAGAGGATCGTTTCCAGTCAGCTTGGTCTGGCTGGGATGGTTACACAGTTATCTGACAGACTCCCAAGTACTTTTTTTTACTGTAACTAGAGTGTTGGGACAAAGAGAATGCGCATGATTTGAGAAATCAAAACCTTTGCATTAATGTTGTATAAATATTCCTCCATTCTTTTCAGGAGTGGAAAACAGATTTTTAGTTTTGCTGGATTTTTTCTCGTCCGAAAAGGGAATGAAGAAGATGACGATGGGTCCCAATTCAGCACAACAGGTTATGTCCATACGACCTTTTTCAGTCACTTGTTATGTCTTTCAAAGCATATATGCTCTTTTGTGTGGTTAAATCCAAGGAAGGAGACTCTATTTTTATAGGGTAAATTACACCCTAACTCACTCAATTATTAATTTGATCAAAAACGATTATTTGTTAAAAATTACAATTTAATTATTCAATTAAAATGTTATTACAAACAAATTACTGACTTTTAAAATAAATGAAAGATAATGATGTGATTTGGTATAATAACAATTTTAATTCTCAAAATTTATATGTTTTATAAATTTGGTCATAATTCGCTAGAATTTAATAAATTTACCCATTCATATTTAAAAATTATATTAGTTTAGTCTTTATTCTTCTTTTAAATTGTTTGTTCTTTTCCCATAAATGTTATATTACTTTTTGTTGGTGTAGTTCTTCAATTGTTTCTTTTATTAGCAACTTTTATTGTCATATGGTAGAATGCAGTTACTCAATTGTTGCTTTGATCCAATAGACTCACTTGGTTTGACAATAGCATAAAAAAGAACTAAATGATTTAAATTTATTGATTTGTTTTGAATTATGAGAAAAATTGATCGTGTGTATAAGATTTGAGAACTAAAACTGTTATTATGCCAAGAGACATTAGATGTTCGTTTCAACTTTAATGACGAAGTGACATATTTATAATAACTTTTTAATTAAATGACTAATTTGTAACTTAAAAAAAATAACTTGTAATCAAACTAATAATTGAGTGATATAAGTATATTTTACCCATTTTTATAGTAGTATTTAAAGACTGTAGGTAATACTATATATCATAATTTCGAGGATCCCACTACAAAAGGTCCGCATTGTACCACACTCACTCCCAAGATTGGCGATGGTGATCAAGAAGATAGGTTTCTGGTTCGGTTTCGGAACAAAAATCGTCATCTCCTTTATATGTCTCAATATTAAAAAAAATAAATTTTAAGCTCTAACCGTAAATTTTATATCCTAAACTTTAATTTTAAATCTTAAACATTAACCTTAAATCTCAATTCTAAACTCCAAACTTATTTTTTTGTGTGTGACATAAATAGGGCACTAAAAAGGACAAAAAAATTTCTTTTTTTGACTAAATATCGGTTGATATTAATTCATAAAAGAAAACTAGAAGATTGGTTTCTGTTTCGGTTTCGAAACAAAAATCGTCTTCTCCTTTTTTATGTCTCAACACTAAAAAAATTAAATTCTAGGCTCTAACTGTAAATTTTATATCATAAACTCTAAACTCTAATCCTAAACTCTAACCTTAAACACTAATCTTAAACTCTTACCCTAAACTCTAAACATATTTTTTAGTGTGTGACATAGATATGGCACCAAAAAAGACAAATAATTTTTTTATTAAAGGTTGGTTGATGTTATTCATAAAAAAACCAGATAAAGTTCCACACAATAAAAAAAGGTAAAAAAACATAAAATATAAATGGAGAGGCAAACAAAAGTAAAGGAACCTAGCCGGAAAGACTTTTATCTGAGGAAGCCAGTTAGAAGGGAGTTCAATCAACAACTTCTTCTACCTGCAGGGATCGTCTAGTCATAGAGCCGAGGTTGAAAAAAGAACATAGGTGTTGAAAAAATTATTCATTCTTATTGATTAATAATAAGGTTACAATGGGCTTTATATAGCTAGCCAAGGGAATTAACCAACAAGTTATAAACAAAATAACTAACTATAGCTAACAACCCTTAACAACTAACTAGAAAATGAAACTAACTATTTACATTCTCAACACTCCCCCTCAAGTTGGTAGTTGAAATACATCTTTAACTCCCAACTTGCTTAGAAGATACTCATGTTGTTGCACTCCAAGTGTCTTTGTCATAATGTCTGCTAACTGTTCTGAAGATGAGATGTGCTGTGTTTGTATCAACCCAAGTTGTATCTTCTCTCTCACGAAGTGAAGATCTATTTCAATGTGCTTCGTTCTCTCGTGAAAAACTGGATTAGTTGCAATATGAAGAGCTGCTTTATTATCACAAAAAAGCTTCACAGGATCAGACTCATACATTCCAAGTTCCTTCAGAAAACCAGTTAACCAGATTACTTCAGACACCACAACAGCCATGCTTCGATACTCGGCTTCAGCTGAAGATCTAGCTATTGTGTTCTGTTTTTTAGATTTCCAGGAAATTAAAGAATTTCCAATCTTGATGCAGTACCCTGTTACTGATTTTTTTGATATTGGGCATGATGCCCAGTCTGAATCACAGTAAGCTGTGATTTGCTTTTTATTTGATGCTTCAAACAGCAACCCCTGACCAGGGTTCTTTTTCACATACTTTACAATCCTCAATGCTGCTATCATATGAGACTCCTTTGGTTGATGCATGAACTGACTCAAGTTCTGCACAGCAAACATTATGTCTGGCCTGGTGTGAGTGAGATAAATGAGCCTTCCAATTAATCTCTGAAACATGGAGACATCTTCTAAGAGCTTATCTTCAACATTAAGCTCTAGCTCCTTGTCATAAACTGCTGTAGTGAATTTCACATTCTGCTCCAAAGGAGTGGATGCTGGCTTAGAACCACCAAGGCCCAAATCTTCAATCAACTCCATTGCATATTTCCTTTGGTTTAGCAAAATACCTTCTTTGGACCTCATCACTTCAAATCCCAAAAAAAACTTTAAATCCCCTAGGTCCTTCATTCTGAAACTTTGATTTAGTAACAACTTCAAATCTGAAATTAAACTGCTATCATTTCCAGTAATCAGTAGGTCATCGACATAAATCAACATTATCACCAGTGCATCTCCTTTCCTTTTTGTGAAGATAGAGTAATCCGACCTACTTTGATAATAACCAGCATTCAACAATGCTTCGCAAAGCTTCATGTTCCATTGTCTTGAAGCTTGCTTCAGACCATAAAGGGATTTACGCAGCCTACAAACCCTAGACTCCCCCTGGCTGCAAAATCCAGGAGGCAATTCCATATAGACCTCCTCCTGTAAGTCACCCTGAAGAAACGTATTATAGACATCCATCTGGTAAAGTGGCCAACTGTGAGCAGCAGCAAGAGCCAAAATGGTCCTAACAGTAACCATTTTTGCTACAGGAGAGAACGTTTCAGTATAGTCAACACCAGCTTTCTGGTTGTAACCCTTGGCCACGAGACGTGATTTGTATCGTTCAACAGCACCAGAAGAGTTATACTTAACTCGAAATACCCATTTACAACCAATGGGAACCTTACCAGATGGAAGAGGAACTAAGGACCATGTGTTATTAATTTCAAGAGCCTGAATTTCCTCTCTCATAGCTTCAATCCACAAAGGGTTCTTACTAGCCTCAAAATAAGTGTTAGGTTCAATGATAGAGGTATGAGAAAGAAAAGAACGAGTAGAAGAAGGAAGATGATCATAAGATAAAGAAGAAGAAAGAGGATACTGGATATTAGAAGAATGACAAGCAGAAGCAAAATCATTCAGCCATTGAGGGGGTCGAACTGTTCGAACAGATCTTCGAACAGGGGGATTGGAAGGTAAAACTGAACCTGCAGAATCACCAGAAACAACAGCAGGGACTGAAACATCTACTGGAACTGAAGAAACAGTAGAAACAGGATCAGAGGAGACATGAGTGGAATCTGTTGAGATATTAGGAGACTCAGGAGTGAGAAACAAATCATCAAGACTGGAAGAAGTAGAAGGAAACAACCAAGGAGAAGTAGTAGATGTTGCAGAATGAAAAGGAAAGATGTCCTCATGAAAGACAACATCCCTACTGACAAAAAAGGATTTAGAATCCAAATTAAACAAAATGTAACCCTTTTGAACATCAGAATATCCAAAGAAAACAGAAGGAAAAGCTCGAGGAGAAAATTTATCAGATGGATTAGTATTGGTGGCATAGCTAAGACAACCAAAAACTCTAAGATGTGAAAGAGAAGGAGGACGATGATAAAGCATTTCATAAGGTGTCTTCCAGTGTAAGACTGAAGAGGGAAGGCGATTTATAAGATAACAAGCAGTGGTGACACAATATCCCCAAAACTTAATAGGGATTGTAGCATGAAATTTAAGGGCACGAGCAACCTCTAATAGGTGTCTGTGCTTTCTCTCAGCTATGCCATTTTGCTGTGGAGTATGGATGCAACTACTTTTATGGACAATACCAAGAGAATGAAAAAAATCAGAACAAGATGAATTAAAAAACTCAGAACCATTATCTGTACGAACAAATTTAACAGAAGCTGAGAAGTGAGTTTGAACATAAGAAAGAAAAGACTTGATGAACAGAATAGTATCAGATTTTAACCTCAACAGAAACACCCATGTCATCCTAGAATAATCATCAACTATAGTGAGGAAAAACCTTTGACCATGAACAGTAGATGTCCTATAAGGACCCCAAAGATCCATGTGTAAAAGCTCAAAAGGCAAGGAGGTATGAGTAGAACTTAAAGGGAATGGAAGCCTAGATTGTTTGGCTAAAGGACAAACAGGGCAATGAGAACTACTAGAAATAGTGTCAGCAATAGGCAATTTAGAGATAGTACTATAGGGTGCATGACCCAAACGAGCATGCCACAACAATCCTTTATTAAGCTCAGAATGCATACAATGTGAGATAGCATTTGGAACATTTGAAGAAGGAAAAAATGAAGGAAAAGCTAAAGACAAACCAGGCACAGAAGCTGGAGGAATGAAAATGTAAAGTCCTCCAGACAGTTTACCAATCCCCAACATCTTGCCACTGGAGAGTCCCTGAATCAAGCAGAAATCAGGGAAAAAGATCACAGTACAATTCAACTCAGAGGTTAATTTGGAAATAGAGATGAGATTATGTGTAAAATCAGGGATGAAAAGGACATTTGACAAATGCATATCAGCAAGATGAACAGAACCAGTATGAGTAATTGCAGCATGCTTTCCATTAGGCAAAAAAACAGAACGAGAAGTAGATGAGCATGAAAGAGGAGTATCCAGAAAAATGAAATCACAACACATGTGATCCGTAGCACCAGTATCTAAGATCCAGATAGAACTGGAACGAGCAGAGGAGCAAGACACATCACCTGCGAGATTTGCAGAAGATTCAGCCTGAGACGGAGCACGATTGATCAAATCCAACAGCTGCTGATATTGAGATGGTGTGAACACAGGAGACAAAGAAGAACCAGAAGAAGATGAGGAACCAGAGACCTCAGAGGCATCAGTAACCAACGCAGCTTGAGCATCCTTCCTCTTGTTGAACTTAAAGTCGGCCGGAAAACCAATCAGACGATAATATTGGTCCTTCTTGTGACCCCGAACCTTGCAGTGATCACACGTCCCAGTGAAACGACGGCGAGAGCTAGTCCCACCAGAAGCATAAAGAGCCGTCGGATCAGAAGACAACGAAATTGGGGAAAGACCATGAAGATGTGCCCGTTGGGATTCTTCTTGAAGAATCATTGAATAGGCCTGGTTAACAGATGGCAAGGGCTTCAAGAGCAAGATTTGGCTCCGCAACGCAGAAAATGTCTCATTGAGACCCATTAGGAACTGGAAAAGTTGCTGTTGAAGATGAGCCGCCAGATTAGCTTCAGAAGCAGGGCATTCACAAGTCGAAAAAGGAACCAACACCGCAAGCTCATCCCACAAAAGTTTCAGGCGGGTGAAGTAAGAAGAAACAGAAAGATCACCTTGGACGGATGTAGCAACCTCCCGGTGAAGAAAAAAAATTCGCGCACCATCAATTTTGTCAAAACGCTCGCGAAGGTCCTTCCAGATTATGGTAGCGTTCGACGCAAAAACAACACCAGCTGAAAGGTCACGGCTCACAGAGTTCAGAATCCAGGAAATGACCGCCGCATCACAGCGATCCCACTGCGAACGGAGAGTCTCAACAAAGCCGTCTCGCTTACAATCACCGGTAACAAACCCTAGTTTGTTCTTCGCGAGTAAGGCGAGACGCATCGAACGGCTCCAGACGCCGTAATTGTCGATGCCGGTCAATTGAACGGAGACGATCGGAGCACCAGAAGTATCGGATGGATGGAGATAAAGAGCGTGGTTCAAATCAATCGCGGTGGCCATCGGAACAAACAAGAAAAGGGGAAAAAAGAAGAACGAAATGCAAAATGAGAATGAAAAAAAAAACTGAAGAGCCGGCCAAAAAACAGAAAACAGGCCAAGGAGAAAAAAAACGGCCCAACAGAAAAAATCAGAATTGGACTGCTGATACCATGTTGAAAAAATTATTCATTCTTATTGATTAATAATAAGGTTACAATGGGCTTTATATAGCTAGCCAAGGGAATTAACCAACAAGTTATAAACAAAATAACTAACTATAGCTAACAACCCTTAACAACTAACTAGAAAATGAAACTAACTATTTACATTCTCAACAATAGGAGTGTTGCCCAAGCAGAGATAAAAGAAACATCCCCAAATAGGAAAAGATGCAAGACAATCAAGGTGGGTCAATGGAGTGATGGTCATCGGAAGCAATCCGGTCAAGATCACACGACGAATTTTTTTTCACTGTAATAAATATCTTAGTTTGCTAAAGGCTTAATAAGTTAAAAAGTGTCCAAACTATATTTTTTGGATAGATGCCTATTTTTCCGTTGAATTAGGTGCCTAACGTATCACTGTTAGCACTTTAGGTGCATGACCGTTAACGGCCGTTTAAAAAATTTATTTTAACCAATCAAAATATGACACGTGGCTTTACCATCTCTTCTCTTATCCTAAATGGTTAGGTGGTTGTCATTGTAACCTTGACAAGGTTCGAGACTTGGTATCCCTAAAACAAACTTAAAAAAGTATGACATGTGGCTTTGATTTTAATCTTTTTTATTTTTATTTCTTTTAACTTAATTTTAAAACAAATTCCTAAAATTTTAAAATTCATAAAATAACCCTAAAATTTTTAGATCCCCAAATCGGGCCACTATCATTATAGTTCATCACGCTGTCGGCGATAGAATGAAGCTATAACTAAGAAAAAATGCAGGTAATCGAAACTCGAATTCTTTATTCTAGAACATATAACTAAGAGAAAAATGCAGCTAATTCTTTATATATTATAAAGATCCATTAATTTGTTTTTTATTGTTGGAGGATCTTCTTCTTCTTATGTTTTTGGTTATGCTTGCCTAGCTGAGGCTTACGCAATTAAAATGGGAGTTTCAGGTTGCTGTTGAAGAGGGTTTATATTTTGTGATAACTGAATCTAATAATGAAGGTTTGATTAATCGTTTGTGTAGGCGGAGTCATTCCGTGTGAGAATTTGCATCGATTGAAAAGGATATTATTTATTTTTATTATCGGTTTGATGGGATCATTTTTTTCATACGTTAAGCGGTTATATAATCAAGTAGCAAATTGGGTAGCGAAATCAATGATAACGAACTCTTTCCCCTTAAATTGGTTCTCGAACCCTCCCCTGGTCCGTTAAAACTCTTGTAATTTATGTTTGAATGAACTTTCTTCTAGACCCAAAAAAAGAGTTTGGAAGAAAAAGAGAAAAGATAAATAAGAAAAAGAAAGGATAAGAAAATTTGTATTTTAACTATACTTCAGGTACAAAATTAGACATTAAGGATTTTTATCCAGAGACCATTTGTTATAAATCAATAATATTAATGGCTATAACATCAATTTTCAAACTTTAATAATGAAAATGTATTCCTTCAAAAAGAAATAATGAAAATGATGAAAAGTTACTAAAAAATTACTGATCATAGGTATAATTTAGCGATTTTAGTTTTCGAGACAAGTGAAGGGATTCATTTGACTTCTGCGTTGTCTGAGGGAATGGCAATTGACAAGATCCCACACCGATGGAACAACAAAGAAATAATTAGTATTTAAAACAGAAAGCAGAGGAACATAGGCACGACCTTACTTGAACAGGATCTGTTCTATAGGCTCGTACCTCTGTATCCTTGAGTTCTAAGGAGACAGGATTCCAAGTCTGGTTGATGAATAGAGACTGTGTAATCAGAGCGTGATTACTGGTCTGGCCATCCCTTGCTGGCATGGCTGGGCCGCAGAGGATCGTTCCCAGTTAGCTTTGTCCGGCTGGGATGGTTACACAGTTGTCTGACAGACTTCACACAAATATTTTTCCTTTTCCCCCCTGAAAAGAGCTGCTGACAAGTAAAACAACGAGCTCGTTGGATTGAACCCAATGCTTCTACTACTGAACTTCATTGGCTTCACCGATCCAACACCATTGACTATATTATTTTCTTGAACCGGTGAATCAACAGAAATGTCAGAAAACAATGGTGAACTCATATTATCCTCGACCCCCATAACAAATTGTCCGGCAGAGAAGTTGGCTAAAGCCCATCCTGCAGCTAAATAATCACATTTCCATAGTTTTGAAGCTGAGATTTCTCCTAATATTTTATGTTGACCATCCGATGTAGTCTCAACAACGGCAACTGCAATGGGATCATCACCAAGATGTTTTGGAGACACTTCTAAAGCTGGAAGGGAGGGGTCGATAGAGTTGTAGTTTAGGTTAATGATTCCGAGTGAGGAAATAGAGGAAACCGAGGCAACCGATTAGGAAACGGATCATGTCTTCTCTTGAGAGACAGCAAAACTTGTCGCGCATGTAGGCGGAGGTGGCCGAGTCTGCATTGGCAATGTGGTCATTGTTGCTATCATTTCCCATGTTCTTGAGCCACTTCCCGTTGTAAAGAAATGAGAATCTCTTGCTCGTGCCTTTCCAAACCTTGCTCTTTGGAACAAGAAGCCGCCTCACACCCTGCTTTGTCCTGATCTTCCAAGCACTGAGATTTAGCTAAAAAGGAGACAATGTCAAGTGATGTTAAAATACCAACAAATCTTTGTTGTCTTGTTTCGTTGTTCTCCATCATTCCCGCATGAGATATTCTTTTCCAAACTCGTATCCCACACTCACTTGACTGTCCTACTGCCCTTACAGCTGATTCCACCGTCTCTGTTTCAGAGAATTCAAGCATTTCTGGCTTCCCCAATGTCAGGTCACCCACCACATGGTACAAAAACACAGATGCCATTCCTTCAATCTTTCTTTTTGTTCATCGGGTGAACTGGGGAAAATGAAACACAAAAAAATCACCAAACAGAAAATTACAACAAGAACAAAAACGGAAAAAGGCAGCCGTTCAGAAGAAGATAATGGGGTTTCTATAACATCTATACAAGTTCAATTTACAAGGTAAAAGCTCTGAAATTCTTTTTATATTCACCCTAGAAATTGAAGAAAAATCTGGGTTTTACTCTTAAAAAGGGAGGAGGTACAGTTATAAGAGGGAATGGAGGTGAATGCCGGCAATAGGTGATCTATAAAGGATCAAAAGGTAGTTTTGATTTGGTGGCATCGAGAAGGTAGTTTTACTCTTAAAAAAATCCCATTCACGATTATTGTGACACCCTGATTTTAAGCGTTAGTTAAAAAAATAGAGTAAACTATATAAATGACCACCATACTATTTGTAAGTTCGCGATTTGACTACTTTACTTTTTTTCTAAGCTATTAAACCACTATATTTTTAAATTAGATGCAATTTAACCACCAGCCGTTAAAACTTAATGGAGAAAGTGGCATGGCCGTTAGTAAACATTTGTATAATTATATATTTAGTCCTTATTATTTATACATTCTATCAATTTCGTCCTAATTTTAATTTAATAAAATAAATTAATTATTTAATTGGTGGAGACACGTGTCACCATCTGATTGGAGAAGGAAAATAATTAATTTATTTTATTAAATTAAAATTAGGATCAAATTGATAGAATGTATAAGTAACGAGGATCAAATGTGTAATTGTACAAATTTTTACTAACTACCACGTCACTCCCTCCGTTAGATTTTAACGGCTGGTGGTCAAATTACATCCAATTTAATAGTATGGTGGTTTAATTACTTAGAAAAAAAAGAACATAGTTAAATCGTAACCTTACCAATAATATGGTGATCATTTATGTAGTTTACCTAAAAAAAGAAAGAAATGAAAATGAATGAGAAGAGTGTTGCCGCATGCTCTAAATTAAAAGTATAACTCTATTATCTAAAATAAAAGTATAATTTTTAGCTTTTGTTTTCTGATACAAAAATATATCTGATACTTATTTTTTGATATTTCTATTTATTGGATAACATCTAATTTTATTTTAGGGTATATTATATGGGATATGATTGCAAATCTGTAGGCTCACTGCTGGTAAGCCTTTCTGGACTTAAGACATTCCCCTACGCCTAATGAGCCTAGGTAAGTCTTTATGTAAGCTCATACACCCAATGGACTTAGGGTAAGTCTTTTTGGATACAGTTCTATGATATTGCATATCGGTGTACGGTTAGAGGGTAGTTAAGTAATTAAAATAAAACTTTCCTTTTAAAATCTTCCCTACCGAATTAAATTTATTAAAGTCTGAAACTCTCTAGATGATTCCAATTTGAGCTCAGTGAAACACACTAAACTTCATAGTTCAACTTTTGTAATCTATTTTTCTTTTTTAGTTATCTAGGCTATAGGCATCTTATTTGGCATTCAGGCGATCAAATAAAAAATGATTGATACCTTCAAATATAACATGTTGAGTTGTGAGGAGTTCGATTCGTTCAACCGATATGGCTCACCAAGTGGTGGAGAGGTGGATTTTTGGGTGGAAGGGTTGTGGAAGCTAAAAAGATAATAGACACAATGATTTATAGTGGTTCAACCTTCTAACCAAGGTCTACATCCACTACCTTAGCTCCCCACTAAGGATTTCCAATCAATCCACTATTGATTTGTCCCCTTTTCTAGGCTAAGGAGGAAACCCTTATACACGATCAAGCTTTCTACCCAAAGCCTTGATCAAAACCCTCTTTTACAAAGAGAAACAATAAGCAAACTTAAATCCCTCTAATAGGTATTTGTTTGCACAATTTAGCACTCACCCAAAACCTAAAACACTTGAGCAAATTTGACAATTTTGACTCACTAGTGTTTGTCTATACAATAAATGACAATTTAAGCTCTAAGACAATTCTTGATCATTTGTTGATTGACAATATGAGCATTAGCCTTTACTTGATGCTTGGAGGTCCCTTTTATACTCCTTGATGAGTTTATAGTCGTTGCTAGCCGTTGGGATTGAATTGGAGCCGTTGAGGACTTTAATTCCCACCATAAATGCAGTTCTGCAGCTCCCCGTTTCGAAACGCTCGAACCCGTTTCAAAACATCCTTTAAGTAGAAAGAGTCGTTGCAGTCTGACGTCGACCCGTATCGAAACGCTTTAGTCTGTTTCGAAACACCCGTTTCGAAACGCCTGTCCCCGTATCGAAATGACCTGCATTTAAAAGTTAGTTGGGAAATAGCCGTTGGGGTTTATGACCGTTGTGGTCAATGCCACGTAGGCGTATCTAAACGGCATAGCCCGTTTCGAAATGCTGGGCAAAATCCTTATCCAGGGAAAGCTCGTTTCGATACCAGTATCGAAACATTTTAGCTACTGGAATGCACTGTATCGAAATGTCATAAGGTGTTTCGAAACGCATGGACAGTTTTGTGAAGTTTGGCTTTGAAAAACATGTAAAACCTTTTAAAAACGTCCCTAAACATAGTTTCAAGTTATTTGGACTTTGGAAATTGTTTTAAATACTTTTTAAATCAGTCCAAAACATTTTTCAATTATTATATCAAAACATTAGTTCTACATAACAACTATATGAAAATTTCATATCATATCTGAAACTTGTTGATACAAAGCTCATCATGCCGGTTTTATGTTTTGCCATATACCTGCATGTACCTTCAGCATCTTCTGGTAGTTCTGTATTATTGAGCCTTTTCAAGCTCATGCTAATTTTACCATCGTATGATTCTAAAAAGGTTGAACATGGTCAATTATCAACATATGTATGAGAGTTCTTTCGGCACTACTTGCGGAGTACGGTACCTGTGTAATTAGAGGTCATGTATATCACGTTTTGTTTTACATTTGAGTCTGATACTTGTTTTATAATATATGTATTTATGAACATTGTTCTGTTAAATGAATAATTTTTAAACTTATATTTTAAATTTAGAACTTTTTTTATAGTTTGAAGGGTTTGACAATTTGTTTATCTGAATTTTAATGTGGGTCACTCCGATGACCCGAATATGACACCTCAGATTGAATCGGGTTACCGTATCGATCTGTGGGTGTAACAATTATGTCTCTCGAATGAATTGGTGCACTGCCGCGAAGAGCCTAAATATCTGATTGTCAATTTAAATATCGGTCTGCAATTGTAACAACAATCGTTAGAAATTATGATACTTGTAATTAGAGGTGGCAAACAGATCATTCAGCTCGAGTTGGGTTGGGGTCATTTTGGTTTTATTTATTTCGGGTCTGATAGTCTTCGGTTCAGATTCAGTTTTGACTTCGGTTTGGTTCTGTTCTGTTCAGGTTTATTTCGAGTCTGTTGTGATTCGGGTCATTTCGGGTCGGTTAATATCAGTTCGATTATTTCCAGTTCGGTTGATTTCGATTCGGGTCAATGAAAAATCGGTCGGTTTTAATCGAATTTTTAGGTCGGCTAGTTTTATATATGTTGAGTGTGTAAAAGTTCTATAATTTACCCCCTATTTAACCCATATTTCTGCTGCATTCAAGCATAATTCATTGCATTTAGGTTAGATTTCATTTATACATCACAAATATATTAAATGGCACAGTTTCTACTGAAATTGGTTGCTTTTGCAGGTAGCTGCTGTAGCAGATGAAGGGCAGTGGAAAAGCAGACGCTGAGCAGTAAAGAAGCAGAGCTGGAATTGGATGTGCAGATGAAGAAGACGATGCTGCCATAGCCGCTGCCGTGGCAGCCAAGGACGACAGCAGTGGTGAGGAGAAGAAGCAAAGTGGGCCTCGACAGAAAGAGGAAATTAAGCCGGTCTGTCGTGGAGCACCCTTATATTTTTCTAAGCCCTAGATCAGAATGAAGGCCAAGCCCAAAGTTCAAGGAAGAAACTCCAAGCAAGAAGGAAGGACGAATTAAAGATATATGCTCTGAAGATTTAGTCTTTAATAAAGTTGTACTTTAGTTTAAACTTGTATTCTTGCCTTATTAGAAAACTTGAACCCAAGACCTATATAAAGGCATGTAATTCAACCTAGGGAAGGATATCTTACTCTCTAGCCTTCTCTTCTAAACCCTAGTCGTTTTCCCTTCCTCATCATGTTCTAAATTTCCCCTAGGGCTAAGGGTTGATTTGTAAAGTAGTTGCAAGGATCTCATTTGTTTTAGGAATTTTTCTGTTTAATAAAATAGACTTCAAGTTTGCTTATTCTGGTTTTTAACATCTTGCAAGAGTATCGGGAGAGCATTGTGAGATTACTCATTTACTTAATATCGGGAGAGTTAAGTATACGAAAGGAATAAATACGGGTTCTCCAGTTTATGGTTGAACTATCTCGGACCTAGGGATAGGACGAGGTTAAGTGGATAAGGAAGAATTCAACAATATCGGTGTTCATCCTTCGATTCACGCCGGGAGGTATCATCAAAGACGTGATCATCGACAGACTTGGACCTAGGGATAGGCCAAGGCATAGCAGGGATTCTTGCCAAGCTTGAAGTACAGAGTTGTGTGATCGCTGCCGCGACTAACAACAGACCGCTACAGGCGCAACGACAGAACAGAGATTCCTAGACTTTGCAAAACCTACACTACTGAGCAATTCAATACCGGCCCATTCTCTCTATCCTGAATCCTTTACTCTTTTATCAATATTCTTTATATTCTTGTGACAAACATTTAAACTATTTCTTTTTCCTCTCGTGCAGTAATTTCAGGTTAAAGCTATTGGCCCAGTCCCTGTGGAGACGATATCCGATACTTACGTATCACTTTACTACTCGCGTCGTGTACACTTGTACTACATTGCGATAGACACTTTTACACGCAACAATATACCCTATATATAACTTTATAAAGCCAATATATTTGAATTTTTGGTGAGTTGTGCGGGTGTTCCTATCACATCTTTCTTTATTTCTATTCATATCTCTTCTTTATTTTGGGTTTTCTTCGGTTCGGGTTTTTTTCGGTTTAGCTAACATTCGGGTCAATTTCAGTTCGGTTTATTTCGGATTTTAGGTCAAATTTCAAGTCATCATGTTCAGGTCAATTTCGGGTCTCGGGTCAAGTTTGCCAGGTCTACTTGTAATTGTTATGTTTGTAATGATATTAATTTTTTTAAAAATTCACGATTAAAATGCATGTAATGACTGTAATAGAATATATTATATTCACAATCGTGATAAATAAAAAAATTAAAACAAAGTCGCAATCGCAATTTAAACTTTTGTATCCGATAGATTTGAACGGAGTGGATGAGATTGAGCGAACAAAATAAAATAATAATAATAAATGGTTAATTATTTGAGAGAGCCGGCAAGGTGGTGGCCAAGCCAGATAGGTGTGTTTATTTTCAAATATCAGGTCGGATCCGATCTGAAAATTTTGATATTCAAAAATTTCGAATCGGTAAAATACCGCACCAAAAAAGACAAAAGATTTCTCTTTTTTTTGACTGAAGGTCGGTTGATATTATTGTTGGAGTATGCCCAAAAACCAATCATGGGATGGTTGTAAAATACATACTTATTTTATCTTGTTTATTAATATAGAGCCATTATTATTATTTCAGTCTTATTCTGTGGATTTATAAATAAACTGAATTTTAATAAAGTCCTTAGAATAATATAGTTATTCTTGAATGTCCTTAGTCGAGTATTATTGTGGGCATGAACAACAATAATATATTAAGACTAATATGCAGTTGATTGATGACAAAACGTTGTCATTGACATAGAGATGTCAAAGTTAATACATAAGTATGTGTTAGAGAACGACATACTGCACTGACCTGCTATGAGTATATTTATTGGATTATTATGTGACAGTCACGACATTGCTCATGGTAATAACTACATGTATGATCCTCAAATTTGAGATCATCATTATTTCAACATCGTGAGTGACATATTTTGATACGGTCAAACGTGTGTAGTAACTGAATACACTATAAAGGCTAACATTGGACATGTCACAATCTATGTAGCGAAATATGGTTGATCAAAATAGGATTAGTCCCTCATACATAATAGGAGTAATATCATAGGTCACTTGATTGAATGAGACTAGAAAATGCATGATCATGCTTGAATAAATTGATATGAGATATCATAATTATTCATTTATAATTGTCTACTCAAGATATCAAGAAAAATAGATGGACTATACAAGTGTGACTAATCCATGACTTGTGCTCGATCTAGATATGAGGACAAAAGGATGTAATACATAAAAGAAGTTAATCACGGAAAAATGTAAAGTCAAACCACGACTTCATGTAACTTAGGTAGCAATGATGTATTGCTAGATGTCACTCATTGCTTGTAATATTAGAATTGTTCTAGATATTACTACTAACGTTACATGAACCTACAAGGGTCACACTCTATGATTGAAACGAACAAATATCGACTAAATAGCATGTGTACAAACTTGTTGTGCACGTAATAATTATTAAAACACAATTATTGTAATTATAGATAATCTTGTATATATATATATTGATACTAGATAATTATTGTAATTATCAAATACCATTAAAATATATACATATCTAAAGAAACCTAATTAAAGTAGAATCAGATTCTACATATTTAATTATATTTGATTATATATTGTATATTTAATGAATCCAAACTGAAGTAGAATCAGATTCTACATATTTAATTATATTCGGTTAAATATATTGTACATTTAATGAATCCGAATTTAATTAGAATTAGGTTTTTGAATGCTATATAAAGGCATAAGGTCTGGCATCCAACATATGCTTTTCAGAAAACCTCTCTAACAGTTAGAGAAGAGAAAATATTGTTCGTTATATTCAGGTGGATTGCGTAGTGGTCGGAACGCGATTATGGCGACTCGGAATCGATTTGGATTCTCTTATACTCCCTGCGAATTTCTAGATTTATTAAGGTAACGTTTCATCTTTTTCACCCTGAATTCGTTCCTCGTACATGGATCTCTAAAGGTAATCGCCGGATAATTTTTCCGCAGTCCCATAGAGTGTACCGGCGTTTCCCAACAATTATTCATAAAAGAAAACTAGAAGATTAGTTTCTGTTTCGGCTTCAGAACAAAAATCGTCATCTCTTTTTTATGTCTCAACACCTGGAAAAATTAAATTCTAAGTTCTAATTGTAAATTATATATCCTGAACCTT
Source organism: Hibiscus trionum (assembly GCA_030270665.1). Taxonomy (NCBI): domain Eukaryota; kingdom Viridiplantae; phylum Streptophyta; class Magnoliopsida; order Malvales; family Malvaceae; genus Hibiscus; species Hibiscus trionum. Next base: position 9,806,015 of record BSYR01000016.1, read on the forward strand.
AAATTCTAAACTCTAAGCCTAAACCCTAACCTTAAACACTAATCTTAATCTTAAATCCTTATCCTAAACTTATTTTTTAGTGTGTGACATAAATAAAGAACCAAAAAAGACAAAGAATTTTTTTTTGATTTAAGGTCGGTTGATATTGTTAACCAATAGGTTAACCATCGGCCAAATTTCATAACCATAACCATTTACCATCATTTTTAGCGGTTCGGTTAACTGAATCATTTAGTCTTAACGGTTCAGTTAATTAACCTGTAAAATATAACGGTTATACCGATTAACGGTTATGGTTAATGGTTATAGTTAATTATGCACACCCCTACATTTAACTACTGATTTTTTTTTTCAAAAAAAATGCAGGTAACCGAAACTCAAATTCTTTATTTTAGAATATGAAAATGTATTTTTGTTTTCTTATATTATAAAGACCCGTGAATTTATTTGTCATCGTTGGTGAAGGTGAGAAGAGTTTGAAGAGAGAAAAAATAAGAAACTAAATTGATAAAGAAATGATAAGAAAAAGTGTAGTTTAAATATACTTTAGGGACTAAATTAGATATTAATCATTCTTATCCGGTGACCATTTGTTATAAGTCAATAGCATTAATGACTATAACATCACTTTTCAAAGTTTAATAATGAAAATGTAAACAAACCAAAATATTGTTGACCATAGGTGGATATTACCCACTGACTACTGCATTGTAGGAAGGGAAGACAATTAACAAGATCCCACATTTATGGAATAACAAAGAAATAAATAGTATTTAAGATAGAAAGCAGAGGACTATGAGCACGACCTTACTTGAACAGGATCTGTTTTATAGGCTCGTACTTCTGTATCCTTGAGTTCTAAGGAGACAGGATTCCAAGTCTGGTTGATGAACCGAGACTGTGTAATCAGAGCGTGATTACTGGTTTGGTCTCCCCTCCGGGAAGGCTCAGGCCGCAGAGGATCGTTCCCAGTCAGCTCTGTCCGGCTGGGTTGGTTACATAGTTGTCTGACAGACACAAATATTTTTCTTTTTTTCCCCTAATCCCCGAGGAAATAGAAGTAATAAAGCAATGAACTGACCTGGTGCCAGGATCAACAACTTTCAACACAATTCATAGCTTTGTCCTGATCTTCCAAGCACTGAGACTTAGCTAAAAGGGAGACAATGTCTAGGTATATTAAAATACCAACAAATCTATGAATAAGGACATGATTTGGTTTTATGAGTTTTAGATTAAGGGAGAAATTGGTGAATGAGGAAGAAGATAGATGGGTTTATGTAGAAGATGGGTGATTTTATTAGGTTATTTCAATTAAAATTTATTTTTTAATTTTAATTCACAATATATTAAAAAATAATAGCGTGTATCTTGTTTTAGAATTTTCCTTAAACGAATTATTTCATTAAGGGTATGTTTGGCAATTAGCGGATAGCTGATAGCGGATACATTAGCTGTTTTGACTAGCAGATTGTATTAACTGATTTTACAAGAGTGTTTGGTAAAGTTAACTTATAGTTGTTTGATTATTTAAACAAGCAAAATGACATATAAGGATATGATTATATTTTATACTTGTTTGAATGGTTTATTGATTTATTATTTAATTGGTAGAACTATAAATGAGATTGTGAGAATAATTTATAAAATAAATTTTTTAATTTTATTTTGAAATATAATTAGTTGCATGTCAAATTATTGCGTTAGTGACACTCATTAAAAAAAGCAATAATAAGAAATAAATGTAATTGGATTCAGGTTTTATTTACCAAAACAACATTATTAAAGTCAATAAATGCACTCGATGCCTGTAAAAGAATAAAGAAGCAATAATAAGAAATAAATAAATGATGTGGACTTTACTTAAACGAATAAAGCAAGAGAATGTTTGCGTAATTACTATATTATTCCCCTCTAGCTTCTCTTTCTAGTCACTAACATTCCTCCGCTTATCTTCTCAAGTTCTCTGGTAAGTACCTCTCTTTCTCTCTCACCGCATTCATTATTCTGTTTCTGGGTTCTTAAATTTCCCGAGAAACAACCAAGGGTTCAAGATTTCATCTCTTTTACAGCTCCCAATTTACTTCTCCTGCCACTCTACTGTGCTGTTCATTACTCTTTTGAGTTCTTTAGTTTATGGCTTCAAACAGTTAGATTTTTTAGAGCATCATAAGAAATGGGTTTTGTGTTTTAGCTTCTGTCTGTAAATATTTCACCAGTTTAGTTTCTGTTTTTAGTTTGTTTCACTCATGGAACTCAAACCGGATTTCCCCGTTTTTCACCCCTGGGCATCCTCGAAATTACCCACACTGCCACTCTTGCTCTTGCTAATGTTACTCTCTATATGTTCCTTTAGCCCGTCTCAGTGTTCTGATCTTGACCCTGAAGATAAAGCCTCACTGTTATTGTTTAGGTCATCAGTTCAAAACCCTGACCAGAGCTTAGCCACCTGGTTTGGGTCCAACTGCACCAATTGGACCGGTATTTCTTGCGAAAACCGGACTGGTCGTGTTGTTTCTGTGAACCTGGCTAATATGAATTTGTCTGGTAGATTGCACCCTGGTTTGTGTGAACTGTCATTTCTTGAACACTTGAAATTGTCTGAGAATAAGTTCAATGGCACAATTCCAACATGTTTTGGTTCATTGGGTAGTCTTAAGACTCTTGATCTTAGTCACAATAGCTTTGGTGGAGTTCTGCCTGATGATATGATGAGACTTGGGCAATTGAGAGAACTTGTGTTGAGTGGAAACCGAGATCTCGGTGGCGTTTTACCACGGTGGATTGGTAACTTTTCGAGCAATTTGGAAAAACTTGATTTGAGTTCGAATTCGTTTCATGGGGAGATACCTGACAGCTTATTTCATTTGAAGTCTTTGAGGCATTTGGATCTCGGAGACAACGATTTGTCGGGCAATGTTCATGAGTTTTATCAATCGTTGGAGTATCTCAGTCTTGCTTCAAATAAGTTCTTTGGTACTTTGCCTTGTTTCTCTGCTGCTACAAAGAGTCTAACTGTTCTGACATTGGCTAATAATTCTCTTGTTGGAGGAATACCGACTTGTATTGGCTCACTGGAAGCGTTGGCACATCTTAATCTTTCATTTAATCACCTGAGTTATGGTATATCTCCGAGGCTTGTGTTTACTGAAAAGTTGATTGTATTGGATTTGAGTTTCAATGATTTATCAGGCCCTCTTCCGGTAAAAATTGCAGCGGCAACAGAAAAATCAGGCCTTGTTCTTCTGGACCTCTCTCACAACCAGTTTTCCGGTAATATCCCGTTGAAGATCACTGAGCTAAAAAGCTTGCAAGCATTGTTTCTTTCTCATAATCTCCTCACGGGTGAAATTCCCCCAAGGATTGGAAATTTGACTTATCTCCAAGTGATTGATCTGTCGCACAACTCCTTATCGGGTTCCATTCCATTAGATATTGTTGGATGTTTTCAGTTACTTGCATTGATACTGAACAACAACAATCTTTCTGGTGAAATTCAACCCGAGCTCGACGCACTGGATAGCTTGAAGATATTGGATGTAAGCCACAACAAGATTTCTGGTGAAATCCCACTAACCTTGGCAGGATTAAAATCACTAGAGATTGTAGATTTGAGCTCCAACAGCCTCTCTGGAACATTGAATGATGCGATAACGAAATGGTTGAACCTGAAGTATCTTTCCCTAGCTCATAACAAATTCAGTGGGAATCTACCCAGCTGGCTATTCACATTTGAAGCAATCAAGACGATTGATTTCTCCGGGAACAAATTCTCAGGCTTCATACCCGATGGTAACTTCAATATTAGCTTCCACAATAACAATGGAAATAGTGATAGAGAACCCAAAGAGCCATTTACTTCAATGAGAAATGTCGAGATTAAAGTTTCCACCATGGTCATTAATACTAGTGAATTAAGCTTCAACTTCAAAGTGTCCTCAACGGTCGGAATCGACTTGTCAGATAATTTGTTACGGGGTGAGATTCCAGATGTTCTCTTTGAAGTAGAAGGATTGGAATATCTAAATTTATCTTACAACTACCTGGACGGACAGCTTCCGAGTTTGGAGAAAATGTGGAACTTAAGGGCCTTGGATCTGTCACATAATTCCTTGTCCGGCCAAATCCCTGGAAACATCTCAACCCTGAAAAACCTGAAACTCTTGAATTTGTCATACAATGGTTTGTCCGGATCAGTTCCTGCTAACCAGGGATACCGGAGATTCCCGGGAGCATTTGCTGGTAACCCGGACTTGTGTGTGGAGTCGTCCGGTGAAGGATGTGAAAGAGGAAGCCCCCCTGCAGCGGGTCGAAAGACATTTGAAGAAGTAGAAGGACCAATATTGGTTTGGGTGTTCTGTGTAAGTGCATTTGTCAGTTTCTATTTCAGTGTTGTGGGTCTGTTTTGTTCAGCTCGAGCTAGGAGTTACATCCTGCAGACAAAAGTTTAATGCAGTGAAAGGTTGCTTCTTTACATTTTCAAATTCCATTTTCTCTAAATTCTAAACACATGAGAAGGTATGGCATCTCAAAAGAGCAAAATACTGAATGTAACTAGCTATTGAGATTGGATGACTTGATTTTCAATGATTAGATTCTAATTTCTGTAAGTAATCCTAGGAAGAGAAGCCCAAGGATTTGCAACAATATGTTCTTTTGGTCATTTATGAAAATTTGTACTTCCCGGGTTCAAATTTAAACACTTCATCTCCATAGAATTTTTGTAACTAATCCTTGGTTTTTTATTCTATCAATTTCATCCAAATTTTCTAACTTTTATAATTTCAAAAATATTATAATATATTTCGTTTCCTTAGTTCCATTTTTTGTACTATTTATATTTTCTAATTGTCATATAGGGCTAAATGTATTGTGTTTAATGTGATATATTATGTTATCTAGTATAGGAGTATTAGATGTGTATATATGCTCATATGGGTTCTTTTTATAGAAGCTACTAGTTTTATTATAAAGAGAAAATATTCAATATTATAATGAGAGTTTACAACCATAATTGTAAATTAAACACATAATTTAAATATTTTTCTATAGCTCAAAAAAAAAAAAAAACTAGCCATTTATACAATGAAAATGTTAAAAAAATCTGACCAAAAGACTTGAACAAAAGATAAATACGAAGATATCTGACTGTATCAACAAACGAACTACAAAAGATGATCAAACTATTGAAAGACCCCTGACAGTCACAAATCAGACCCGAATATCCTATGAACACAAACTGCGTATCCAAATCTAATCCGATGGTCCAAAGCATGGAAGATCAACAGAATAACAAATCAATACCATCTTGACCAGTCAAGACGACGTTAAATCCAACACTGAAAAAAACGAAAAAGAACGGCCAAACGACTGATAAAAAAACAAAAACATACCATAAAAACAAACAAAAACGTGTCATAAAGGCAAAGTATTCTTATAGAACTAAAAAAAATGAGAGATGAGTAAATAAAAGAAAAAATAAAGAGTACAGATGATTGACAACTAGCACTAAAACTAGTGTCGCCGCCGACGGCCAAGTACAATGAAAAGAAAAGGAAGGTTTGGTATATACCCATATAAGTTGATTATAATATATACAAGGACAGAAATATTTTCAATTTATTCTCAACGATAATGTTTTTGTATTTTTGTTGATAATATCTGTAACATATTACACTCACTAAGAAAATACTCTTAAAACCTATTACTATGCTAATTTCCAATGCACTTTGTTTTCAACATACTTTTGATTAAAATGAAAAATCCTTTTTACGGTCTAAAATGAAAAAAAAGCATTAATTATCACTATGATTAAAACGAAAATACTACATTGGAAAAGATGATTACGAGTTCGAACAACTTTGTTTGCAGAGCGCGTGCCTTATCAAAGAGAAGAAAAATTGATAAGAAAAAGTATGAACAAATAATACTTTGTAATAACGAATATTAAAAAATATTAATTCCTTGCCATCTAAATTACATGGAATAAATCCTTTCTTGTAGGGTAAACAAAAAGAATTGATAAACAACAAACACTCAACACCAAGACTGAAAAGTAAAATTAACTGAAATTTATTTGGAATAAATAAAAGAAAAAATATTGTAACTTTTGCAAGTTTGGCAATTAAATCTATTCTGAACCTACAACAACATTGCTTTAAGGTAAAGGAGGCACCTACTAATCCAAGGTTGGCCAGCAAATTCAATGCCAAAATTTCTACTTTGAATCTTTGATGCCATGAATTTTACAAAACAGCTCAAGATTTCTTCTTGTCTGAAGCCAAACTTGTGTGTTGCAACTTATTTTCCTGAGAATCCATATCTAACAACTTCAACAGCAACAGAAAGTTAATGACGATGTTTAATCTTCCACAACCTTTGCATGTGCCCTAATACCTGATTGGACCATCCAAACTCCCAGATGCAAACTGTAAAAGGAAGGAAGAACGCACGGCAATGAAATAAGAAGCTGGAATGCATGCACATTTGCATGTATTAATTCGTCTAAACATGTAGCGTTTTCATGAGAAGATACTATACCAGCTGCCCTAAATTACAGGTCATGCAAAGCAAGATGGACAGAGAGAATAACTATAACACAATGGTATCGATACCAGATACATAAAACTTGACCCCTGTTCTGCGAACCAATATGGGAAAAGGAAAAACTACAACTAATGGAATACAAGCAAGAAGTCGGGAACAAGAGTTCAGCAAATTATATGTATAAGCAGTTGCCTTTCAAAGATTCAAAAAGCACAATGATTTAACACTTGCAAGAACAAGCATCCAATGGGTATGCCCATGAAAGCACGTGTGTATGTGTGCTTCTCTCCGTGCATTGTGCAGAAAGAGAGAGAAAGTACCTCTTGCATATATATATAATTGTATTCATGTTTTATAGTCGGTCATCAAATAGATAAGTGTGCCATTTTTGCACTGTCAGTAAAAGGAAAAATAAATAAAGCTCGGTTTACTGTCACTTTCACCACTAATTTTGCTTCCCCAAAAGTTACTAAAAACAAATGATGCAATAAATAGTAAAAACATATATATATATATATATATATATGTGTGTGTGTATCAAAATTTTATAGAAGAGTTGTGTAATTTTTTTTACACAGCGTGTGTATCAAAATATAACCATATATATATATATATAACAAACATACCATTAAAACTTAACATGCACGCAAGGTTATGTGTAACAGTGAAATCCCAGATTTTCTTATTCAATTTTATTTTTCAATTATTCAAAATAAAGATACTAATAAGTTTTATCTAGATACACTTCTTTTTTTATTTCCAAGCAAATGGCAAATGCAACAAAAGGAGACTAAGCATTTCATTGAAAAGAAACCTCAGTTTTCAATTAACTCGTTCATTGCAACTAGTTTAGCCATTACCTGTCGAACAATTGGATTGATTGATGTTGTAAATTCATCAGTCATTCCTTGCCAAACAACCTTCCCCTCGTGAAGAAACAATAACCTATAAGCAGATATAAGATTGTTTAAGGCATCTGGCATCATAGAAAACCCAATCTATGTTACTTTGACTCGGGTGCGTGTGTCGGATATGGGTGCATATCTGACATGGGTATGGTTAGCATTTTCTAAGGTTTTCCATGTATTTGCAGGATCCTTACAGATCATATCCCTATATCCATGTCCTGGACATGGATTCTTCAAGAAAAATAGTCCGAGGCTCCGAGCAACATAGGAAACATTTACAACATAACGATGTCTAACAATACCTGTCAACAGCTCTTTTAATGGTACTATGTTGATGAGTAACAACCACATAAGATGAAATCTTTCCAGGTTCCCCAGGTACATCCTCATCCTTCGTATGGACAGAGCGAATGAGATCTTCAACAACTGTTGATGCAATTGGATCAAGTCCAGCTGTTGGTTCATCATATAAAAGCACCTGTCCAGGATAACAAAAGTTGCAATTTAGAGGCCAAAACCAGGACAGACCTGGAATCAATGTGTTATATGCCAAATCTATAATTATGAAGCTTGCTTTGACTCTAAAGTAACAGCCAGCTCTGTTGAGTATAATAATACACTCAGGAGAACCTAACAGCTTCCACTGCATTACTTGCTGAAATATTGAAACTCAACGTTTTTCCTACATCACACTTCTTCATTTCTCTAAAGTACCCTTGTCACAAACCTGTATTCGACACATATTCGGACATGGGCATAGAGGTAGGATCCTCCAAATATATAAAAAAAAATGAGCATACTCGATTCAGACCCATATTTGTATCGAGCACTCACCCCGAGTCTAGGTGACATGTTTTGTCATGCTATCCTTTTCTGAATATATATAGGGGTGAGTGCTCGATACAAAACATGTCAACTGGAGGAGTAAAAAACAAACCGCACTTAAGAGTGCTAAACTAAAAGGGGCATAATCCTATCTAAAGCACCTAAATTAAGTATAAGCACTTCTACAATATAAAACAATAAAATAGCATAAAAATTTTACTACATCAACGTGGAAGATGTTAAGCTTAATTGGCATAGGCCTTCAAGCTACACGCTTTGACATTTTCTACAAACCCTCTCAACTCACAGTGGGAGGAAACAATTGTTAAGATATGACTTACCTTAACATAAATAAAACAAAGACAAATATAAATCATATAAAAATTATGAAAGGCTTGTAACATTAAATTAGTTTTACACCAGCGTCCAGTATGCATAGGTGCCTTGTGTGTGAGTGGGCACGCACATATATACAAACATGTGGACACAGCACAGCACAGACTGAAGCCTAAATACAACTTGCAATCGTGGCTACTGTAATAACTGACAGAGTGAAAACTGATTTTGTAAATCATCACTATGGCTGAAGCTATGAAATATCTACACAAACTTCAATAAAAATGGGTTCAAATGCAGACTAAATTCTATGTTCCTACGGTTCAGGATTGAAATATGAAAGCAAACAGGATCAACTGGATGCTAGTTGAGGTCAACTGTTTGGTGCAACTAATTTGGTTTGCAAGACCATGTGTATATTTACCTTAAGATACAAAAAGAGGCAGCTACATAATGTGCAAACATTTGGTAAAACATTACAAAGGTACTAGAAAAAAGATCCACCGTCAATTAATTCCCAAGAGACATACCTCCGGCTCGATTGATTCTTTGGTGATATCACAAATTATAGAACGAGCTAAAGCAACTCTTTTCTTCATTCCTCCAGACAACTCAGAAGGTAACCTTTCTTCAACTCCCTGACGATAAGTTCAATTATTGCTTATATATGAAGGTTTACACTTGTTACATGATACTTGCCATCAGCACTAATAAGGAGAGTCAATGAGAATTGAAATTCAGCAGGGAATCAAATTAGCTATGGAAACAAATTTTAACAGTTCATTATTTCTATTCAGGGCAAGAAAAGTTGAAATTAAGGCACACCTTTAAGCCAACGGCAGCCAAGTTCTCTGTCACAAGCTCTGAGATTTGATCATCAGACATGCTTGAATTTTCATATCTAAGCAATTAAAAAACAGTCATTAATCAACTCAACTAATTTCTTATTCCAGGAAAGGGAAAATAGAATCCTAGATAACCCCCTAAATTACGAGGAGAGAAAAGGTATGGTATTTTGAAGAAGAACTTATACTGTCTCTTACAAAAGAAAACCAACGTTTTCACGAACAGTCAAAGAATCAAAAAGTGCTGCACTCTGAAAAACCTGTTTAAAAAATGAAAACAAAAATACGGATAATAGCACCAACAAATCATCTCAAAAGCTTCCAATATAGAACTTGAAGCTTAAATAAAATTTTACCAGTCCAATTCGAAGACCAGATATCTCATCATCACCAATCAAACCGGATCTTTTTCTTCCTCGAATATATACCTCCCCCTGAAAATAAAATTAAGTCTTCTCTATATGGGGAACAAAGTGATAATAAATAGATATACGACATAGTTATGTAATCATGCTCTATATGCATGACTCACCTTGTCTGGAGCAAGAAGTCCGGCAATTATCTTCAAAATGGTCGATTTCCCAGTGCCAGAAGGACCAATAATTCCAACAGCTTCACCGTGCCTAATCTACAGATCAGGGGAAAAGTTAGGAATCAACAGAAAAGGAGGCAAAATTTGAGAGAGGAAAGAAAACATACAGCTACACAACACTAAAAATGATCTGAAACTTAAAAACTGAAGCTACGATCATACTCAAGAAATAATTTTGACCTAGATTGCCAAGACTTGGATAGATCATTCATCCAACACAAATTCTACTTTTCATTCACACCATTTTGAAATTCTTAGACATTGGGAGTTTGTCAAAAAGGATCCCAAATTAGGATACAAGCACATGGAAAACTAATAATGAAAAACTAAGAGACTATAAGTACAAAGATTGTACAGGAAAGGAAACAAATGAAACACTAATCAATGACTCTACCGGAAGGATATTTACATCTACAACTCCATTGAAGCTATAAACTAGAAACTTGCACTTGATTCATGAGACGGATTAAAGACCTCAGTCAGAGGAAGATAATTTTTTTGAAAAGAATAGAATGAGGTCTAACATAGTAAACACAACTTGGTGTCATCTTATACATTAGTTGGGGAAGCCATATACAACAGCATGCAGCATTAGCTTTAATCCTTCAATATTATTCTAAAGCATGTTGAACCAGAAACACTAATGAAGAGAGAATATTCCATTGGGGTGTTTGAAGGTATCTAATAACTTAAAATTGTCCCCCTCAAATAGTCCAACCCCTAAACCTTTTCATATGCAGCCCCAAGTACCCCTAGTATAAGAGGAAACATAAAAGCAAAAATAAATTACCTTGAAGCTCACACCTCGCAAGATGTGCTTTTCTCCAAATGATTTGTGCACATTTCGACATTCAATGAGAACATCCGAATCATCTTCATGTTTCACTTCATTGCTCCAATTTTCAGATTTAGATGATTCCTACAAACACAACCATGCAAATCACCATGTTGAGACTGGAAAACTGGAAGTAAGAGATCTAAAATCAAGTCTTAAGGTCCCAAGGCCATTTTACATAAATTAAAAAAATATATATGCGGGCAAAAATAGATATTGCAATTTACTTGTTTTCCCATTTGTAATATAATGATTAGGCTTTTCACCTTTGCAACTTCGCTTAAGCCTTTTAGCAAATATAGCAAAAGCAATAGCAATAGCAATAAGCAAACAGAACCCAAAATCCCCAAATGCAAAAAAGAATGGATATTTATGTAGTAAACTTGCAGAATGAAAAAAGTAAGCATAAATTTGGATGTAACAGGTATCATGAAAGACAATTAAATTGAAGAAAGACTGATCAACACTAAATGCAGAAAATGAAGAAACAAACTGTTAGTATAAATACTTACAGTGAATTTAGGTCCAGGGAATGCATCATGTCCCAAGTTTCTAGTGGGTGTCATACACGCGCAGATAACATGTTTTTGTTCATTCCTCCGCTTCATCAAACAACAAGATTTGCTTCTTTTTATACCCAAATCACAATTTTTAGTTGATGTTGTCATAGGAGATAACCCCAATGAACTAGAAAAAACAACGCGACTCGTCATTTTTTAAGGGAAACAAAAAGGATGAAGATTTGTACTTTGAAACCCTTAAAAATTAATAGAATATCATCAGTTTTGAAGCTGAAATTTCAAAGAGAGTTAAAAATGGACTTTTGGGTATTGGAAATTAGTGATATTGGAGAAGACCCAGACAGGATAATTGATCAAACAAAATGGTCTACACAGTTGAAAATCCAACCTTAAACTATAATCTAATTTTTAATGAGACAAATGGGGGAGGGGGAAGAAAGGGAAGGAAACGGGGGAAAATACATTAAATTAATGGATAAACTATATTGTTAGTCCCTTAACTTTTAGGCTGTTTGTAATATGATCATTGAACTTTTAAACCTCGTACTATAATCACTAAACTTTTAATTTCCTTCTTTATTATCGCTATCATCACCTGCCGTCAAAAAATGTGTCACATTAATTTTAAAAATATTTTATTAAAGAATAAAATACACTGATAGTCATCAAACTTTTAAGGTTCTTTTAATATGATCACTAAACTTTTAAAACTTTCAATACGACCATTCAACTTTTAATTCACTTTTATTATGGTCATTGTCGTCAGTTTCCGTAAAAAATCTGACGTGTCACGTTAACTTTCTAAAAAGTAGTCGTTAATATTTTCTCTCACCTCTCTCACGTTTCACGAAAAAAATCTCTCACTTTCATCATCCTCTCTCTCAATCTCTCCAACTTGTCAGGCTCAGCCTAAGCAAATAATATAATGATGATGATGATAATAATAATAATAAGACGCCGATTCTCAAATATATATCAGGTTTACAGCGCTTTGAAGGGTTTTTTTTTTGTCCAAAAGCAGATTTAACGGCTGAGGTGGCTGAAGCTATATTCTGTCTAAGCTGTACAAGCGAATGACAGTGACAAATCATAACAAGAAAAGGTGATACTATCAAATTGATACAGCAATAGTCTTGAAAAATAAAACTATGGAGGGGGAAGGAATCATCCATTGTTTCTATAATTCAAGTTGGCATTTCAACCTTCAATATCTTGTCTGTAGATACATCCAAAAAGATTTGACTTCAAACATAATGTGCCACAGAATATAAAGAAGATACTGTAATTCATCGTTAGTGCAGTATCGAAAACTATTCAAGCACAGCTCCAACTGAATAAAAGTTTTAGGGTTCATATGGAAGATACTTTGCTTAGCACAAATATTAGCAGTAAAAGTGCAGCGTTGAGCGACCATCCATGGCATTACATAGTGAAATTTGAGCAAAGTACTACATTAATATCTTAAGTTACTATGCGCAAACATAGAAATAAAGCTTCACATGTTCTGCAAGCATCTCGTGACCCATACCATTCATAAAATCTTTCACCCCGGTGCCACTATTGTTCTTAGTTGCATTCCGAAATTCTTCCTTAGTTTACTTTGGGTTTATCTGTGTTAAAGCTATAAATTTAATTTATTGGGTATGCAGGAAAGAAAGAAAGAAAGAAAGAAAAAAGGATATGTGAAAGAGAGTGAGAGAGAAAATATTAACGACAACTTTTAAAAAGTTAAAGTGACATCAGAAAACTGACAGCAGTGATTAATGAAAGCGAATTAAAAGTTAAGCGACTGTAATAAAAAATTTAAAAGTTCAGTGACCATATTAAAAGTGCCCTAAAAATTTGGTGAATACCATTGTAGTTTACCCTTTATTAAAATTTCAATTAGTTTTTATTATCGCCACTAAACTTTTAATTCATTTTTATTAGGACCATTGAACTTTTAAGTCACTTTGTGAAAGAATTTAAGTAGGTCGAGCTTGGTTCATGATCACCTTGATTCGCATACTCTAATTCCTTTGTCAAAGCTTTAATAATTCCTGGTTCACGATTTAAAGAGGTTTATTATTGAGTTATCAAGTTAGTTCTTAAGTTCTTTCATCTCTCATCTTCAAGCTTCATTATAATGTTTATCTTTTTAGATCATAAAGGATCACAAGATATGATTTAGTTAATTAATAATTGAAATTAAACAATAGTCATTGTTAATGTGTCTTGGTTTAAATCGTAATAAGAATTGATATTATTATAGTTGTGCAGAGGCCTGAGCCTTATTAGTAAGTAAAATATATGAGATTACAAAAACAATAGCAATTAATTTTATCTTCTTGTTTTTCTCTTAACTAAAAAAACTTTGTTAAGAAGTTAAGATTTTAATTTAATTTAGTATAAATAAAAATTAATATATATATTAATATAATAGTAAGATATATTATATTTTCGAGAAAAAAAAAACATTGATTCAAACATTATTAGAATAAATAGTCAAATGATTACAAACTTTGACATAAACATAAAAGATTAGAAAAATAATATAATTCACTATGATGACAGACATTTACAAAAAAAATTCCTCCACTATATTTTGTTTTTCTTTTAGGGAAATCCATTTTCCTAAACAAATCGTCCACTCAATCCCCCCTCTTTTTTCTCCCAAAGCTCAAAGGAAAACAAAATAATTGAAACAATTTTTGTTTTTGTTTTTTGTTTTCGTTTCTGTTAATTTGGTTCTCTGCAAAAGCATGGGTCCTCACCATCTCTTCTTGTTGAATGGTTTTTCCATTGTCCCTCCTTTTAAGGGCCCTTCAATCTCTTGAAGGCTCCTCTCACCTTCATGCTCGGCATTGTCTCCGCCTCGGGATCTTCTTCGACGACGTCAACAGCGCTGCTCATCGTCATTTTTGTTGGTGTTGGAAGGCATTCGTGGTTGGTTGATATATCCAGCAAAAATGAATTGTTTCCCTTGTTTCTCGTCGCAAAAAAGCAAGAAGGAAGCCAGCATCAGAGGAGATCACAGTAACAGATCTCACATTCAATCAAAACCACCCGGTACGCCTTGTGTTTGCTTAATTTGTTGGTTTAATTTGTTTTATTATTGTCATTACTGAGTAAGAAAGATTTAAAGAATAAATTTGGTGTTGTTTTTGTGTGGATTAAGAACCAAAGAAAGAAAACTCGGAGGAAAATGAACATGTTGCGGCTCAAGCATTTACATTCCGTGAGCTAGCTACCGCCACCAAGAATTTCCGTCAGGAATCTGTGTTGGGTGAAGGTGGTTTCGGTAAAGTTTACAAGGGCACCCTTCAGGCTACTGGCCAGGTAACATTCTAACTTTTGTCATAAACATAAAACATGTGCGGTTAAAAGGTTTACGGAGCCCTGTACAGTTTATTAAAACGAATATCTTTAATTTATCTTAGTAAAAAATATATTATTGAACTCTCTTTAAAGTTATCTTTTATAATGTATTAAACCAAAATATTTTATTTTCCACTCTAATATTTAATTCAACTTGTTTGAGGACCTTATTTTTTTAGCCCTATATGTTCGCTCATCTCGCATATATTCAAAACTCCAATTAGTCCTACACTTTTTACTTTTTCCACTAACAATGTACCTAATGATAGTGATTTAGTATTAACATCAAAGATTTAAATACCCACAATCACAATAAGGCCACTATATAGCGATAGTAGCATCGTTTGAAATTGTTATTGTAGAAACTAGCGGTGTAGAGCGGAATCACACCAATAGCAGTAAATTGCCACTGTAATTTAATGGGTAACGGCTAATTATAGTAATAACGGGCCACTATTTCCGTTATTGTTCTTTCATTTCCGTTATGCTTTATAATAAGTGATGTGGATTTAAAAAATTCACGACCACAATACCAGCAGTGACCGCAATAGTATCTATTATGTCAGCAATCGCAATAAATGCAATGCGACCGAAAACACGGTTATAACCGCAATTTAAATCTTTGATTAACATTTTTCTGTTATTTTATTGGTAAAAAGAACAAAATTCGTTTAAAAAACTATATTTTTTTTGTTTATTCCTAATCACCCTTTGTTGGAATTTGGAGATAGGTGGTTGCTGTGAAACAACTTGACAGGAATGCAGGGCTAGAAAACAAAGATTTTCTTGCCGAGGTTGCCAAACTCAGTCGCTTACAGCATCCTAATCTGGTGAATCTCATTGGATACTGTGCTGATGGAGATCAAAGGCTTCTGGTTTATGAATTCATGCCCCAGGGTTCTTTAGAAGATCATCTACTCGGTATAAACTCCTCTCTATTTTCATTAAACATGGTCTTGACTCTTGACGATGAATGACGTGAAGAGAAATGTAATTTGCAGGCAAAAAGGCTCAACGAAAGCCATTAGATTGGGTAACCAGGATGAAGATAGCATGTGGGGCAGCTCAAGGTCTAGAGTATTTGCACGATAAGACCAATCCTCCCATTATATATCGTGATTTCAAGTCCTCAAACGTTTTGTTGGATGAACACTTAAACCCAAAACTGTCTGATATTGGACCAGACAAGCTCGACCCTTCAATAGACAAGATGCCTATGCAGTCAAGGGCAATGGGAACTTATGGTTACAGTGCACCAGAGTATTCAAGATCAGGTAGACTCACACCTATTGCAGATGTATACAGTTTTGGTGTTGTTCTACTGGAACTTATAACCGGAAGACGAGTCGTGGACACTACGAAATCTGTTGAAGAGCAAAATTTAGTTGCTTGGGTAAGTGTATTTGCTTATTTGGTCAAGTGATAGTTTTCCATTTTTTTCTGTACCATTGAACTTTTAGTAATTTCCACCTGCTGGCTGCTGGTTCTATGTTTGAAACAGGCACAACCAATATTCAGGGAACAGAAAAAGTTTCCGGAAATGGCGGATCCTTTGCTTAAGAAGAAATTCCCCGACAGGGACTTGAATCAAGCTGTTGGGATAGCAGCCATGTGCTTGCAAGATGAAGCTGCTGCCCGTCCTTTGATGAGTGATGTGGTGACAGCCTTGAGTTTTCTTTCCATGGCCCAAAATGAGAACTGTAATCCTGCCAGTTTTCCTTCCTCCACCTCATCTAAGCTGCAACTCCAAGAGTGTAGCGACGATGAATCAGACGACGACGAAGAAGACGACGACGACCACAGTAGCAGTAGCCGTAGCAGTAGCTGTAGAACTAGAAGTATGAACAGTAACGGAGAAAGTCAAGATCATACTAGAAGATCCAATTCCGGAAGTTCTTGTACAGGAGAAGAACTCAACAGCCATGAAGGAAATGCTTCTTCTAGGCAAAAGAACCATAAGAAAACACAGTCTTCGTTAAGCCAGAAGTACAACGAAGAATCCGAGGGCTCAAGTTCCTGTCCGAGTGACGAGGATAGAAGAAAAAAAGGAGGCGATGGGAGTATTTCCAACAAGGCTAGTAAGAGTTCTCTGAGAAGTAATGGAGTATCGCAGGAGGAAAGCCAACCACTCAATCATTAATTTTCGGGGTGATAACGAGCCGAACCGAACACGAGTAGCTTGCGAGCCTGTGAGACTCATTATCATCCCTACTCACAACTATACATATATATGAAAGCAAACTATGGAGTATCGCATGAGAAAGCCAACTGGTCCACAATCATTTAACCTTCACAACAACTATATACATAGATATACACATCTTTACTTAATGAAATACATAAAATCGTCGGATTAAAAGTTTTAAAAAATAAATATATGTACAGATGTATAATTGTGACAGCATCAAGTTAAAATATGTAATAATAAAGTTTGAGTTTGCTTAAACATGTTTGTTCTAAATTTATTGTAGTTTATTTCAGAGTTTATGAAATTTTATGGTCTGTTGTAATAAAAAAAAATGTTTTGTTAGTTTGATAGTTCAATATAATAATTGATTGTGATCTGCATGATTAAAGAAACACGATGACCCTGTTTGGTAAAGAGAGGTTTGAGCAAAAATTAAAGATTTGAGGCATAATTAGAGGTTTGACCAGTCAAATCCGCTAATATTATTGTTGTTTGGTAAATAGCGGATTGAAATAGCGGATTGAGGTGAAATCGCTAATTTTGAAAAAGCTCATAATAGGAACTTTTTGAGATTAGAGGTTTGATATTAGAGTTGTAAATACTCTTTTACCCTTACCAGTTACCAAAAATCTCAAAATAATCTAAATTAAATATTTTCTCACCATATTTATAAGTTAATCCGATTTATTTTTTTCTTTTTATTATCAAATATTTATATGTGTATTTAAATTTATTAATTGATTAAATTATATTAAAATAATTATATAAATAATAAATTAATATATAAATTATTTGAATATGTTTAGAAAGGTTATATTAAAAATAATTTTATAGATCTAATTAATAATAATTAGATACAAAATATTGATAACTAATAAACTATTCAAACAAGTATTGAATATAATCATGTCCTTATATGTCATTTTATTTGTTTAAATAATCTAACAGCTATCAGCTATCAGTTAATTTTACCAAACACTTTTATACAATCAGCTAATACAATCCGCTAGTCAAATCAGCTAATGCAATCAGCTATTAGCTATCAGCTAAAGCAATTCGCTATCCGCTAATTGCCAAACAGGGCCGAATTAGAATTTTACACTATTTTTTTTCTCTTAAGTAGCCTTAGCCGCACAATGCTCACTTTTGTTTTTTCTTAAACGTCGACGACGGTATCGATTTTAATACTGGTCGTCGGTCGTCGAAATTTATCGTTTCACTTGTTTTGATTTTAGCTTTTAATAAATTATTATGCTCTTGTAGTACGATTTACTCTACTTTTTGGTACGTTTTTACTCTGTTGTTTTTTTTTTTTTGCATGCTTTTTTCTTTTGTTTTGATTTTCTAATAGGGTTGGATCTGACGACGCCACGATTGATCAAGATGACGCTCTTTTCATTATGTTGTTGATCTCTCTGTCTTGAACCTTCGGATTGAATTTGGATACGTGATTACATTCACCGTTCCTTTTTCGCGATTAAGTTGTGGTAATAACTTTTTTGTCAACTTACCTCGTTTTAATATGCATTTTTATGTTGTTTGTTGATGTTTTTACCTCTCATCCTCGATCTTTTGTGATGTTTGTATCTATCTTTTGTCTCGAGTCTTTGGGTTACGTTTTTACCTTTTTCGTGTATGGTCCTCTTATGATCTTTGGCCGCTAGTTTTGTTTACTAGGACTATGTCTAGATTAGGTATTTTGTTTACTAAGTTGTGAACTTCCATTGTAATTTCTGATATATTATTGTTTAATAAAATTAGCGGATCTAAATCTAAAAAAAAATAATTGTGATCTAGTTGTTTTTATATGGATGTAATAATTAATAGTGCTTGCATTTTTCACATTAAACTTTTAATTTGTTTCTATTAAAATTACTCTCGTTAACAACAGTTGAAAAAGATCTAATGTGGCATGTGGACTTTTCTTATTCTCTGTTTTCTTCATTTCTTCTCTTTTTCCTCCATGATTGAATCTTCCTTGGACATTTAAATTTCTCTTTCATTTTTTGTTTCATTCCTCGATTAAAAAGTTAACCCTGAAGATTGCTTAGATGTAGAAGTCCGTATTTTTAGATGTTAGAAGCTTAGTCATAGAAGATAATGAGTCAACCCAGAGGTTGGTTTGAACCGTATGGTTTCTTTCGTTTTTTATCGACAATAGTATATTTTTATTTCGAAGAAAAATCATACAAGCAATCATTATTATACGCCTCGTTAAAAAAAAAATTAACCTTAAATAGAGAAAAAGAATATTAATAATAATGGAACAAAAGAAAACGGAAAAACGCCATAAAATCTACAACACCCTGACTACGAAGCCAAAAAACACTACATCAGACCAGCTGAGACCGACATCCCTACTAGCCAAAGCCGCATCATAGTCCTACCAACTGGTGCCGCACCAGCCACTAGCCCAGGGCACTTGCACCAACCATAGCACCAAGGAAACAAGCCTCATACACTAGCACTAAACACCTCAAAACCAAAAGTATAACCCAGAAGCATACCAACTCAATCCGTCATTAAGTAAGCTTGAAAAACAGTTCCTCAAGTCACCCCTTTCTCCAAATCATTAGTAACCTTATAGGGCCACCACGCCCTACAATGTGGTAGCCCCAGAGGTAGCGCAATCCCAACCTCCTACATCTTCGATCCATTGGGGCTATATGTGAAAGGCAATACATCAAAACATGCATACGGTTATCATCTCTGAAACATTCAACCAGGTCAACTCCTTGTTGAAGATAATTAGTTAATTAGCTGTTATGAGTTTGTTATGAATTTGTTGAATTTGTTATTTGTTAGTCTATTGGGTAATTGTTGGTTTGGGCTATAAATACCCAACATTTATGTAACCCAAGATATAGTAGTTCATATCTAATAAAAATCTGATTCACATTTTACTCTGTATTTTCCCAAACCCATATCATCGTTCCATTCCTTTCTTAGTTTTACCGCCGGTTATCTACTCCGGCCACCACAATGGCACCATTCTCACATGGTATCATTCGCCACCAACGATCCTGACGCCATTTGATCCGTTCCGCTGCTGTCGTTTTGGATCTGTCGTTGCTTTCTGTTTCACTTCAGAGTGTATCGATTTCCTGTCCAGTTTTTCTTGCTCTTTCCGATCTGGTTTGAGGTGACGCTGTAGCCGGTGAAGCCGTGGTGGCAGCCTCAGATGGCTTCCGTCTTTGTTTCTTAGCTGCGGCGTGCTTGGTTCTCGCCATGGAAGGGACCGGCGAACAGAGATTTAGGTCACGATTAACCCTAGTTTCAACGCTGCTTACTTCTTCAAAAAAAAAATCAAACACAGTCAATAGCTCGAAATCCTAGAATCGGAGTTTCACTCAGATCTGATTTCATCGCCATAGATCCTGACGTCGTCCTTATTCCGTTGCTACCTGTTGACATTGTTGGGGGAAAATGGCGTGGGATTTGATTTTCTGGGTTCTCTGTTTCTTCATCAACATTGCTCTTCTCGCTTCATCCTTTTATTAGTTGTTGTCCTTATCAGATCTTGAGGCTGATCATCTCAATCCTTTCGAGGCAACGACTCGGATTAATTCGATTGTTCTCCCGGAGTTCCTTCTGCAAGTGCCGTAGGTGGTATTTGTAAGCTTGTGATGCATATTTTCTAATCCTCGTTGGAAGTGAAACTTAGCTAACTGGAGTAGATCGATTAAATGATGATAGCTTGAGTAGTGTTTACTAAATGGTTTTATACTCGGGCGGCCTTACCTTCATTTGTTACAGCTGATCTTTACAAAGGTTTCTTCTGCCGTATCATTTTTCAGTCATCAATTCACCGCTCAGGTGCTTATATCACTGCTATCTCTATTGAACGGTTCAGTTACTGAAATATCTGAGCTTGTTGCTGCTGGAAATTATTATACACCTATATTGGTTGCTATTGCTGGTGCTACATTTTATTGGTTGTTGTTGGAAGCTGGAGAATGCTGGAATTGTGTTCAAGAACAGTGTGAATTTTTTCATTGTCAACTGATTCTCTCACAAGGCAACTTGGAACTTGATACTTCATAGTCAAGTGTTCATGGAAGAAAATCTCTGGGGAATGTCGAGTGTTTAACAGCCTTGCATTCCATTAACCAGACAAAATAGGGTGTTTTCTTGCTCGGAAGAGGGCTTCAGATTGCATCCGGGGGTTCGTAGCTTAACCGCCTTGCTCCCAACAAAAAGACGGATCGAATAAGTGAGGAATGAAGACAGTGAAGATGAAGAAAGAAAGATTTCTGAAGGAATTTTGGATAAAGCAAATTCGTATGACAGAACAGTGAGTAAAGAAGAACGAAAGAAAGAATAACACTTTCGATTCTCGGTAAACCACTAAGTAAGAACTATGAATTTGTGTTTGAAGGAATTCCGAATGAAAGAATGGTGAGTAAGGAAAGAATTCTTTTTATTCGGGTGGTAACCAATTTCAGCATTTACAATCTGGTTTTAGCATCTTATTAGTTTTTGAAGAAGAAGATCAAGAAGATTAGAAAAGCAAGGTGAATGTTGAAGATAATTAGTTAATTAGCTGTTATGAGTTTGTTATGAATTTGTTGAATTTGTTATTTGTTAGTCTATTGGGTAATTGTTGGTTTGGGCTATAAATACCCAACATTTATGTAACCCAAGATATAGTAGTTCATATCTAATAAAAATCTGATTCACATTTTACTCTGTATTTTCCCAAACCCATATCATGGTTCCATTCCTTTCTTAGTTTTACCGCCGGTTATCTACTCCGGCCACCACAATGGCACCATTCTCACACTCCTTGAACTGCTCCATCTCCTCCCCTTCTAAAGCCGTGACGTTGTGTAATTGAACTCATGTTTCCTAGATCACCCATTTTCAATGTCTTTACATAAAAAACAAAGCACATGCACCTTGTAGACATTGTGATTGAACTTGTGTCTCTTGGGATGAATATCATCTGCTTTTCCACTGAGACACTTGTTGGATTTATAATTTTTATTTAGTTTTTACATACCGTTAATATTGTTATATGCATGACACAATTTTACATATAATTATTACATACAAAAATAATTATAGTAGCAAATATGAAAATAATTTGATTTATTCTTAAATATATTTAATTCATCAAAATAAATATTTAAGTTTAATGTGTATCTAATTTTAAGGTTTGTTCCTAATTAACTAACATAATTAAAAACATAATAAATAAATGACTAATTTGGAGTGTTATTGTGATTATTCCATGTGACATGTAACTCCAAAATAATACATCAAACTCGACAAAAGGAAAAAAAGGAAGTTAGGCAAAGTTAAAGAGTACCATGTTTTCATGTTAAATGTGCATGTGCATGTGCATGTTCCCCTATTCATTATCCGGTAAAACTAAATTTGAGTTCAAGAAAATGTATTTAAAATAATCTATTGAGTTGATAGCATAAGTCAATTTAAAATCGATTTAGTTGAAAAATTATTAAAACAATTTTAAGTTAAAGGATATTTAATTTTATTATAAGAATGTTTTTATCTTTCTATATAATTTTTAAATAAAAAATTAAAAATATAATTTAAGAACCAAACTTAAGACTGATGTGTTTATATAAAAAACCCTACCACGCTACCAATAACTATTTTGTGAAATAATTTGTATAAATATATTTTAACATAAAATAGTCATATTCTCTCATTCTGTAATATTTTTTAATATAATTTTATGATACTATTTGTTCTATTTTTTGATAAATTATAATTACAATATAAATAAAATAATTACTATTAAATAACTCCATGTAATTCAAATTGAATTCCTCTAGAAGAAAAAATGCAACTGCTTTTTTCAAGTTCAAATCTAAACTTTTGTAATAGAAATACAAAAGGAGGAAAGCAAAAGATTGAAAGGGTAGTCCGAAAAAGTAAAAGAAATACAATTTGAGCGTTTTTTTATCTAAATATCTCATTTTTATATTAATTTTGGATATGATACTCATATAAGATTATTTTCGGATTTAGTCCCTTTACAGGAGCTTGTTTCATTAGTACGACAACTTTAAAAAAAATATTGATTTTTATTAGATTTTTTTATGGTAACCCAAACTCATATCGGCTAGAATAAAAAGTAATATCTTATAGAACTCGTCAAACCAGCAAGGCGTATTTCTTTAAAAAATATAAAAAAAACTCGTTATAGTGAATTTATTAATTTATGTTAAATATGTAAATAATATTAAAAATAAAATATTTGATTAAAAACGCCTATAATTTGTGCCAATATGAGTAGACCGACTCACTCTCGCATGTCTTCTATCAGGGCAGATGCTTTAAGGACCGGTGGGGCTATGCCCCCCAATTGTGAAAAATTCGTATTTTGTCCTTAAGTTTTTTTAAATTTTAATTTATTTCCCTCAAGATTTTTAAAAATTCATATTAAGCTTCAAAATTTTGAATATTTTAATTAAATTTCCTCTTAATTTTTAATTTTTTTGTTAAATCTCTCCAATTTATTAAATTTTTTAGTTAAACCTTCAATTTTTTTTTAAAATCGTTTAATACTCTAATTTTTTTAAAAAAATTTAAGTTGACCCCTCAAACTTTTACTCCAAATTCTGCCCCTATCTTTTATTGTTAAAAAAAGTCATTTCCTTCGTTTTTTTTAAATCTTTTTACATTGTTATTTCGAGCGTTTGTCAATATTATTTTAGTATAATAAGATTGTTTTTTTTTATAGAAAAATATATAAAGTTAATATCATATATAGGGATAAGAATGGGGTAGGGTGTCAAAATTGACTGGATCCGAAATGATGATAACTTGAACTCAATTGAGTCTGACCTGGACCAAATTTAATCTAAAATTTATTTTTATTTATTTTTTATACCAAACTCTTAATTGTATGAGAGGAAAACTACTTGTCCAATCTAAAATTTAAGTTTTTATTATTTTTTTTTAAATTTTCATATACTCTAAACCCAATAATCCCAAATTACAAACAATATAACCCTAAAACTTATACATCAAACTCTATACCCCTAAAAACATATTATAAGCAACATCATTGTTGTTATTATTAAAATTAAAAATATTGTAATTAATTTATTATTATTTAAAAATATATAATTTTCTATTCAATATATATATATATATACATATATAACTTGTTCTTGTTTACTCTTTAATTTGTTATTGTTGTTAGTGGCACTATTATTAAAAATAAAAATAATACTTATTATTAAATTAAGATTACAAATTTACAATTTGCAAAATTATGAAAGTATTAAAATTAAAACCAAAAGTATCGAAATTTCTTAATTTCTTATACATAATAATAAGTATTAAATTACATTTGGATAAAATCACCACAAATTATATACATAGAAAACTCGACGCTACATACATAATGGATGCATCTTGATGCTCTAGGCGGTTATAGAGGCAACCCAACGTTTAGTGCGAAAGCGCAATGCTTAAGAATAGTGTCTAAGTCTCTTAATTGGTTCAATTAAGTTTTAACGGATTTAGAGTTTCTAATTTAGTTGTTTTATACGAGGTAAAAAGAACATTTGATTATTTTGGCTCGAGAGGGAAATTACTCTCCCGATTCAAAATCTATTTTTCTTCAATTTTTTTATATACCCTGAATCTCATAATCTAATTCTTTTCTAATAAAAATGTCACATTGGTTTTTTGGTTACTTTTTGACAACGGGTACTAAAATAGAAATAAAATGTAACGTTAAACATTAGTTTGTTAAAAAAAAATTAGTCGAGTGACCAAAATAGAAATATGAAAATAGGTGGGGCACTAAATTAGTAGTTTTACCCTAAAGATTATTACCATATGTGGGAATAGAGAGCGGTGGAACGCCGAGGGTGAGACGCGGAATCTAGAGCTGATGGAGGCGGGGAAAAGCTCCTTTTAGGGATAGGAATTAGGATAGCGGTTGGTTCCATTGCCGATTGCCACGCCTCACCTTTCAATTCCCTAATTTATAACCATAAAGTCAATGACTTAACCGCTAAGCTTAGCCTGCCCTGTTTTCCTATATATATATGTCCAATCGCCATTCGCTCTCATGAACCCAATCAATTTGTGATTTTCTGAAATGGAAGGAGGAGAAGGAAAGGGGGAGCTTGGGTGTTGCAGTTTCGACCTTAATGCTCTGCCGCAAGATTGTATCGCCGTCATCATCTCCTTCACCTCCCCTCGAGATGCCTGTAGATTGTCTCTTGTTTCAACCACCTTTAAATCCATCGCCGATTCCGATGCCGTTTGGGAAACCTTCTTGCCATCCCAATGCCAGGCTTTCATTCCCCCCTCGCTCTCTTTCCCTTCAAAGAAACAGCTTTTTCTCAGCCTATGTGAAAACCCTGTTCTCATCAAGGGTGGACGAATGGTACTTTCACGATCCTTTCCTTTCATTGTCTCCCTCTAATTCTTTTTTGGGTAATTGTAATTAAGAATGTAAGAAGTAGAGGTTAAAAATCTGGGAATTTTAATATTTTCCTCGTAAATTGAAACAGAGTTTTTCGCTAGAAAGAACGAGTGGGAAGGCGTGTTACATGCTGTCGCCCAGGGAGCTCCACATCGTATGGAGTGACACCCCTTCTTATTGGACCTGGATTTCTCTACCCGACTCCAGGTATCATCTCCTCCTTCCTATGTGAATCTCTTATTAGTGAGGAGAATGGATTGATATCCGAATCAATTATCTGTTTCTAATACTTTTTAAATTTTTTATCTTAATTCTTTTTACTTAATATGGATACTTAGCAGATTCGTGTATTTGAAGATCTATGTTATGTAAATTGGATTCGGACAGGCATAATAGTATTTGGGTTTAATGTGAAAAAATATATGAATTCGTATTCGAATTCATATATTACAGAAGTTGTAGATATCTGATATGTTGTCGTCTCTAGTTAGGTCCATTTGGTTGTTTCATATACTAGTAGTACTTTGGAACCTTTTCCATCAAAATGTTTATAAGGTCCAACCAGAAATTGTAATTCTAGGCATATGATTGTCATGTCATTCATATGAGTAGGATTCAAAGTTCAATAGCTGTGAGTTCTACTACTTTTTTTTCTACTGTTGTTAACATGTAGTAAAACATTTTGGTGTGAAAATAGGTTCGAAGAGATACCGGAGCTTGAGAGTGTGTGTTGGTTTGAAATCCGTGGGAAGATTAGTATCTCCATGCTTTCACCATTGACGCATTACAAGGCTTACCTTGTTTACAAACTACATGAAGATTACGGATTTGAATGTAAACCTGTACAGTTTAGTGTTGGATGTGTTGGCAGTGAAGGTAGTAAGAGAGTTGCTTATTTGGCCCCAGGAAGTGGACGGAGAATTGAGCAATGGCAGGTTGAAGAATACAAGCAGCGTACACCGATTAATGAGGATGAGGATCGGCTAGACGAGTGGTTAGAGGCGGAGATGGGGGAGTTCTTCAACGAGGGATGCACTGATGATGGGGATTTGGAGATGAGTGCTTTGGAGGTCGAGGGCGGTCACTGGAAGGGTGGACTCATCATCCACGGGATTGAGATCAGGGCCGTGACGCCTAATCTATCAGCCTCGAACTTGGACCGGGGTTCCCCGAGCGGTAATCTTGCCTAGATTGGTCTTAATAACTCTTTACATTTGAGCTTCGGATTTGGACTAGTGAGCGTTTAGTGTATGTTCATTTCTTTTGAATGTTAATATATATATTTGGAGGGGTAGAAAGCCAAAGCCATACTCCTGATCTAAGATAACTGTACTAGCGATTTGGCACTCCAGATTAGCTATTTTTAACTTTTAACGAGTCAAGGTCAAATCGAGTAAATATTGAGAGATAAATATTATTTCTTTTTCTTTTTTATATCTACCACGCCAACAATACTAACAATAAAATTAGCAATACATTTTTTTCAATATGCTGGTGTGATTATAAGTTAGTATGTGTTTAATTTTTTTAGTCCTTTAATAAGGCACACACACCATGTATACATAGTACTTGAACTCAGGTCACCTGGATAAAATAGTAACAATAAAACTAGCAATACATTTAACAAATAATTTAAAACTAACAAATGCATTACGGGTAAGGGTGAGTAAAACTTGACTAAAAAAAAATTTAAATTTTTGTCTCAACGTGAAAAAACTTGACTCGTAAGTTTATAAATTTGACTTGGTTCGAAAAAATTCCAAATAAAATTTGAGTTATAAAATGAAAATTTAAATAACTCGAATAAATTAAATTTTTTAGTAATTAGTTGATCGGTTTTTTAGTTTGAGTTGCTTTCCCCAATTCTCTCTCTTTATATATATATATATATATATATATAGTTAGTTAGTTAGTTAATTATGGAACTTGTTTAAAATAGAATAATTTAGTATAATAACAGTATAAATATTTATAATTAAACTTGAACAGGAACCGAAACAATTTGAATTGAATTTCATAAACTCGACTTAAAATTTTAAATAAAATTTGAGTTATAAAATATAATTCGTATATTCAAATAACTCAAAAAAATATTATTCGACTGGATCAAATAATCACCTCTAATTACATATTTGACCGGTAGAGTAACACTTTCCTCCAATTTTTCTTAGCCGGACATCAGACAAAACTTCAAATCCCATCACAAATATTAACTTCACTTAACAACTTGTACATCTCCTTCATCTGGCCTCTATTTAACCTGCCTGCTGCTAGCCTGCTACCATGGGCTTTAATTACAACTTACAACAAAACTTTCTAAGGCCTTATATCCGCCTCCGTTTTAAAAGCTATCCCCTGTTTTTTTTTTTTAATAATCTTAAAATGATTACAAGATAGTATTTGTTCACATTTCTCTTAATCTTTGATGTGCTACACACCTTACAAAAAAAAAAACAGATCGAATACAATTCTCTTAAAATAAATAGCATCTTCTTTTTTACTGAGACCACTCGTTGGGTTAAAAAGCTATCATGTGTTCTAAGCTAGAATCCAAGAAGTTGAATTCATGGTCTTTTATCAATGTCACTCTTTTTAGTAATTTTATATTAAAATAAATAATAAATCTATCCACAAGCATATTTTAGTTAAAAAAATATTGAAATATTAAGAGTAAGTTTGATATTGCCTTTGAAAAGTATGGCGGAAAAATAGTTTTGAGCAGTGATTTTGAAAAATAATTTTAGATTGTTTGGTTTAAAATATGAATACTTTGTATTGAAGTCAAAAACTACTTTTACAACGCTTATTTTAAACATTCTTTTTAAAAATATAAAAGAACATGGTATAAAAGCTAAAAGTTTTAACTTTTGAAAAAAAATATTTTCAAATTATACTTAAAAACACTTTTGACCCAAAAATATATTTCGAAAGCATTTAATTATGGGAAAAATTTTGTATACTTGTTAGGTCATCTACCCAGTCGACATGCAGATGCACAGATGATAGTGGGAGCCAGTAGAATCCCTGGCCCCTCAATAATTTAAAATTGTATTGTTTAGTCCTTTATATATTAAAATTTTTTAATTTGACCCCTTCGAAAGTTTAAAATATTCTTATAATGTTTTAATTTTTTTAATATTTTTAATGAAGTACTCTCCTTAAAATCTTAAAAGTTCTCCTAAAGTTTTTTCTTTTTTTGAAAATATTAGTTAGACCCCAAATTTTTTAAACAAAATTTAAATTAAACCATTTAAAATCTTTAAAAATTTTAATTTAAACTTCCATATATTTTTAATGAAGTACTCTCCTTAAAATGCTTAATTAACGATTTTAAATAAGATAAATTAAAAAGTAGATCATGTGTCATGCATTCATAGAATATAATTTTTTTTCAACAGATGACCCTAAAGTATAACCAAACATCTACTTTGACAAGAAAAAAACACTTTAGACACAAAAAAAACATATAGGTTGAACACTTATTTTGTAATAAAGCCTATAAAATATTATAAATTTATTACATAAAAATTTATTTTACGCACATTTTGACACCTTATATAAATTTGTTTTTGTTCATTATGTTCTTTGAAACGTTGTATTTTAAAATTTTCAATATTTTTTGTGTCATGTTTAAATTCATTCCACAAATTACATAGTTTTATCATAATAAATTACAACTTTTTCTAAATTCTTTTATTTAAGACTATATCAGTTGCCCTTGATTCATCACTCATTTTCTTGGGTAAAAATGTTATGCCTTTAGTTATACCCCTTTTATGTCTCACACTAAAAATCACTTAAAAATTAAATTTTAAATTTTAACCCTAATTTCCACATCTTAAACCCTAAACCCTACACCCTAAAAATACACCATACCCCTAATTACCTAAACATTAACTACAACTTTCAACCCTAAACCCTAAATCCACTATTTTAAAATAGAGGCATAAAAAGGCATGATAAGGGGTAGACGATTTACATCCCATTTTCTTAGCCTCCCAGCTAGGAATGGGCACGGAACCCGGACCCGACGGGTTCCGACCCGACCCGGCCTGATCGGGTCGGGTATTTTTATGAAAAAATCGGGTTCGGGTCGGGTCGGATTTTTGTGTAGGGTGAGGTCGGGTTCGGGTTTTAGGGTGAAAAAATCCTACCCGACCCGACCCGGGACTAATAGTGTAATTTTTCCCTAAATTTTTAGGGATATTTGTAATAATACCCTTTTTTATATATTTTTTATAATTAGGTCCTTAAAATTGATTTTTTTATTTATAATTTAGTCCTTAAAATTATTATTTTTTACAATTAAGTCTCTTAAAATTATTTTTTTATATAGGTCGGGTCGGGTTCGAGTTTAGGGTTAATATTTTTGGGTCGGGTTCGGGTGGGCCAAAAACCCGGCCCGACCCGTGCCCATCTCTACTCCCAGCCAACAATGGCGCGTTCGAGACCTGTTTTGAGATGCACACATAGAATTCCAGTTTTTTTTTTTTCTATCTCAGCACATATTTTTAAGGAGAGATATTTGCCTTAGTAAGAACCATAAATGACAGATTACAAATTACAATTAAGTAGGTTTAAAAAATCCCAAGTTTTTTAAAGTCCAACGAAAGAAAAATACAAATTAATAGTAATTTTACACTAAGTTACAAAAACTATATAAAAAATATATCACCTTAATTAACCACCAATAACTCTATCTTAATCTCGCAGTCATACTCAGAAAGTATTTCACTTAGTTTACATCCATGAAAAAGTAGGCAAACCCACAACTTTACCACTAAAACATCATATGTTTGTACTTCTCAGTGCCAATAACCTTTTAGATT
The DNA here is from genome assembly GCA_030270665.1 of Hibiscus trionum. Lineage (NCBI taxonomy): Eukaryota > Viridiplantae > Streptophyta > Magnoliopsida > Malvales > Malvaceae > Hibiscus > Hibiscus trionum. Next base: position 9,836,213 of record BSYR01000016.1, read on the forward strand.
CTGAAGAAAGTTGCAGCCTCAACCTACAAAGAAAAAGGCATATTCATGGTCACTTCATACAGCATTGGTCAAGCCAGGATGAAGGTTAATAAAGCAGGGGAATGAGAAGGTCTATGAAAGTAGAACAGTAAATTACCGTGTGATGAGAACTGAAACATATTATTGCCTTATTCCAGCCTCGGCAGTTGATGGGTAACCTTGGTCACATCTGAATTTTGGACATTCTGTGTATGTTCAAAACAAACGATTATATGGAAAGGTAAAACCAATAATTGTTCAACCAACCGTGCATGCAAAGAAATCTTTCAAGTGATGTGTACCATTTCGTCGAACATATGTTTTATGGTAGTGTTAAGGTCGCCTTCCCACCGCAGTTCATCTTCCCCATCTCTTGTTAAGTGCATTTGTTGCAGCTTCGGTGTGCTTAAATCTCCTTGACAGAAATTCTTCATTTTTGGGAACTTTGTCACAATCAACCTTAGCAAGACTGGGAATTCAAACGCGTGATGCATCAAGGAAAAGCTTGCTAGAGTTGGCAGAGAACTTAGTTGCAAATACTTCACTTTGGGGAAAACAATGCCACCCTTTATTTCTTCATTTTCACATGCTATTATCTCCTCCATCCTCTCACAATCAGTTATGCTTATTTTTTCGAGTAGCGTCAGGCTCTTAGCGGTTGAGCATGCCATTAAATTGATGAACCCGTGGCATCTTGAAACTTCCAGAGTCGTTAAATTTTTTAAAGACAACAATGAAGGCCCTAAAGTCTTTAATTTCCCACATTCCAACACTATAAGAATTCCTAGGTTGCATAAAGCAGCTCCAGGTTGTAATTCCTCCTTCCAGAGATGGGTCAACTCTGGAAGTTTAGACAACCTCAATTCCTTTATCTGAGCCGCCGTTGGTGTATGCCTTCCCTCGTTGCTGAATCCTTCAGACTGCACTATTTGGCAAATGGAAGCATCATTTATGACAAGCTTCTCGAGATTTGGTAATGAGTCGATGAAGCCAGAGGGAAAAGCAGTTGATGGCTGAGGAAAGTATTGGAGGTTAAGACGTTTAACTTCTCTGAAACACTCCGATGGGAGTTGTCCATCAGACACTGTTAATTCTTCTAAGACAGGGAAAGTGTCCTGGAATGTATGCCCACAAATATATTAAACAACAGAGTTTTACATTAGTAAGCATTAGATGAGACTAATAATGAACATGTATTCCCTTTTTCTATCTTATAATATCAACCACTGACTATATAATTGTCATCAAATATAAAGTGAGTTGCAGCCATACTAGGAAAGTCACAATTCAGTTTGAGATCATACCTCATTGACATAAAATAAGGCTTGTTGATTTGAGATAGCAACTTGATTCCCACTCGGTGTTTCCCTGAAGCGATGACATTGTGGAGCAAATATCTGTACTTTTGGGCATTTGATCACTTCCATTCGTTTCAGTGATGGCCACTCGGTGGCATGCATCCTAGAGTAGAATCTTCTCAGCCTGGGCAACATATCTAAAACAAGGCATGTTAGTTTGGGAAATGCAAACTTTGTCGTCACTGTTTCTGCTGCCATAGATTGAGGAGCTGTAACTGCATGTGATTCATTGGCAATGATTCCTTGTGGCCTGATTATTTCTTCAAAGGAATCACAGTTCTTAATGAGCAACTCGGCTAGTTCCTCAAGTCTTTCCACCATGTTAAATGGAAAAATGTTTAAGAGTTGTTCGCAGCCTTCAACCCGTATTTTCTTTAGTTTGCAAAATGAGTTGACAGCGAGTTGGTCTTGCCATATCTGTGTACAGTTCCTCATACCAGTGATTGTCAACTCCTCCAAACTAGGGAAAACCACCTAATAGATTCAAACATTTGAAAAAAAAAGGAAAAACAAGGAATAAGATGTATGAAAGGAAGAGATGAAAGAAAAGGTACAAGAAATTAAAAGGAGAAATCACCTTTTCATTGAAGAGAGCCGAGTTATGAACCTCCAAGTTACTTGCTTGTATATGTTGGCCAATTTGAGTTTCAAAGCAGAACGTTGTGAGTTTAGGAAGGTGTTCCAGCTCCAGCCTTTTTAGTTTAGAGAAGAACATCTGATTCCGCCTTTCCTCCTCTGTGGATCCTTCCGTGAAGATTACTTGTTCCATCATCTTACAATCCTCAACATGAAGGAATTCCAGTTGCACAAAATCTTCCACCATGAATGAAGGAAACAGGTATTTCAAATTGTGACACCCCTTCACCTTCAAATCATATAGGTTCTTCACATTCAACAATGGTGCGTTAGAAACCTGTTATGAGATGCACACATACATTCAAGTTCTTTTCCTATCTCAGCACATATTTTTAAGGAGATATTTGCATAAGTAAGAACCATAAATGACAGATTACAAATTACAATTAAGTAGGTTTAAATTGTTTTAAAAAATCCCACGTTTTTTTAAAGAAAATCAAATGGAAGGAAAAAAATACAAATTAATAGTAATTTTACACTAAAAGTTACAATATATATATCACCTTAATTAACCACCAATAACCTCGTAGTCACCATCAGAAAGTATTTCACTTAGATTACATCCATGAAAAAGTAGGCAAACCCACAACTTTACCACTAAAAGCTCATATGTTTGTACTTCTCACTTCTCAGTGCCATGCGTGAAATAACCTTTTAGATTCCGAAGAAAGTTGCAGCCTCAACCTACAAAGAAAAAGGCATATTCATGGTCACTTCATACAGCATTGGTCAAGCCAGGATGAAGGTAATAAAGCAGAGGCATGAGAAGGGCTGTGAAAGTAGAACACTAAATTACCATCCGATGAGAATTGAAACATATTGCCTTATTCCAGCTTCGGTAGATGATGAGTAGCCTCGGTCACATCTGAATTTTGGACATTCTGTGCATGTTCAAAACAAACAATTATATGGAAAGGTAAAACCAAGAATTGTTTGACCAACCATGCATGCAAAGAAATCTTTCAAGTGAGGCGTACCATTTCGTCAAACATATGTTTTATGGTAGTGTTAAGGTCGCCTTCCCATCGCAGTTCATCTTCCTCATCTCTTGTTAATTGAATTTGTTGCAGCATCGGTGTGCTCAAATCTCCTTGACAGAAATTCTTCATTTTTGGGCACTTTGTCACAATCACCCTTAGCAAGACGGGGAATTCAAACACCTGATGCATCAAGGAAAAGCTTGCTAGACTTGGCAGACAACTTAGTTGCAAATACTTCAGTTTGGGGAAAACAATGGCACCATGCATTTCTTCATTTTCACATGCTATTATCTCCTCCATCCTCTCACAATCAGTTATGCTTATTTTTTCTAGTAGCGTCAGGCTCTTAGCGGTTGAGCATGCCATTAAATTGGTGAGTCGGTGGCATCTTGAAACTTCCAGAGTCTTAATCTGAGCCAGCACTGGTGTATGCCTTCCCTCGTTGCTGAATCCTTCAGGCGGCACTATTTCACAAATGGAAGCATCATTTATGACAAGCTTCTCGAGATTTCGTAATGAGTCGATGAAGGCATAGGGAAGAACAGTTGATGTGTGAGGAAAGCATTGGAGGTTAAGAGCTTTAAGTTCTCTGAAACACTCCGATGGGAGTTGTCCATCACATATCCCCTTCATCATATCATTCTGTTGCACTGTTAATTCTTCTAAAACAGGGAAAGTCTCCTGAAATGGTTACCAACAAATATATTAGTTATTTCAAAGGCATTAACTGTTTATGCAAAGTGTAAATCATCATTGCTGTACTCTCGTTTCAGTTCGATACAAATATATTATCATCATCAAATATAAAGTTAGTTGTAGGCATAAAAGGAATTTTACAATTCAGTTTGAGATCATACCTCATTGACATAAAATAAGGCTTGTTGATTTGAGATATCAATTTGATTCCCAGTTGGTGTTTCCCCGAAGCAAGCACATTGTGGAGCAAATATCTCTACTTTGGGGCATTCAATCACTTCCATTCGTTTCAGTGATGGCCACTCAGTGGCATGCATCCTAGAGTAGAATCTTCTCAGCCTGGGCAACATATCTAAAACAAGGCATGTTAGTTTGGGAAATGCAAACTTAGTCGTCGCTGTTTCTGCCGCTGTAGATTGAGGAGCTGTAACTGCATGTGATTCATTGTCAACTATTCCTAGTGGCCTGATTATTTCTTCAAAGGAATCACAGTTCTTAATGAGCAACTCGGCTAGTTCCTCAAGTCTTTCCACCATGTTAAATGGAAAAATGTTCAAGAGTTGTTCGCAGCCTTCAACCCTTATTTTCTTTAGTTTGCAAAACGAGTTGACAGTGAGTTGGTCTTGCCATATCTTTGTACAGTTCGTCATACCAGTGATTGTCAACTCCTCCAAACTAGGGAAAACCACCTAATAGATTCAAATATTTGGGGAAAAAAAAAGAAAAACAAGGAATAAGATGAATGAAAGGAAGAGATGAAAGAAAAGGTACAAGAAATTAAAAGGAGAAATCACCTTTTCATTGAAGAGAGCCGAGTTATGAACCTCCAAGTTACTTGCTTGTATATGTTGGCCAATTTGAGTTTCAAAGCAGAAGGTTGTGAGTTTTGGAAGGTCTTCCAGCTCCAGCCTTTTTAGTTTAGAGAAGAACATCTGATTCCGCCTTTCCTCCTCTGTGGATCCTTCCCTGAAGATTACTTGTTCCATCATCTTACAATCCTTAACATGAAGGAATTCCAGTCGCACAAAATCTTCCCCCGTGAATGAAGGAAACAAGTATTTCAAATTGTTAATCGAGGACAATTCTAACCACCGCAACCGGGAACAGACCACCTGCTGACATAAATCTCATCATGATAAGATCACTTACAAATGCAATCAAACTCACAAAAGCAAATAACACCTTAAAGTATGATTGTAACAAAGTTAACGAGTAAATAGTTGTATGTATATTTAAAGAAAAACTAAAACAATTTCTACACAATCTAATCCTACTCAAGTATTGGTGCAAAATTTAAAGTGATTTTCTAAAATGATCATTGGATTTTCTTAAAATTTTCAAAAAAATAAAGGAAAATCTTTGGAACTTCATTTTATTTTTAGTCCAATTATTCATTCTAATATTTGGTGTTGATTTTATAATTAATATGCTAAAATTGATAATTTTATTTCCTAATCTACCCATAACCCACTAAACCCCTAACGAGGATGATGTTGAATTTTTATGCAAGTTTGAATCCACCACCTCCAAATTGTTATAACAATTGTTTTATGCATTTTTAAACTATACCCCATGAATAAATAAAATATTCAGTTAGCTTTGTGGACAAAGGCTAAGGCCTTGGACTTTAATTGTGTAGGTGTGAAATGTGAATTTTCGGTTTATATTTTATTATGGTTTAAGTCTTATTATATGTGATTTTTTTTAAAGATTTATACTAGTTTAAATTTAGATATATTCTCGTTATTCGTCCATCCTTTATGCTCTTGCATAGATGTATATCGACTGTTAAATTGTACTTGAACTCTCTTTTCACATGTCCATCTTTTTGTAATTGTTAATTTTGTTTGTATTGATTGTAAATTTAAATTATATTTATGTATTTTATTGATTTAACTAATTGTACTTGAATGAATGCTAATTGATTGTTCGTATTATTTTACAATGAAATATGTATTAAAATATAAAATAAAATTTATGTGCAAATTATATCAAATTAATATATATTTTTAAAATTTTATTAATAACATGCATAAAAGCATGAGTGTGCAAAATTTTGAATTAACAAAAATAATAATTATTGTTGACTAAATTCTTACATTCTCTCCATCAAATATTTTGATATTAATAATACTTGTCCAATTTATAGTAAAGATTTTAATTTTGTTAAGATTCTTTTTAAAATAAAAATTGAGAATATATAAAAAGAGTTCAGCTTTATATTAAATTGTTTTATTTAGAAAAGAAAGTAGTTATCCCTCCCCAAATATGAATGAAGATTAGATCGCACTTAACTCGTACTTAACTGAAAAAATCGAAAATTTCCATTTTCGTTACTTTTCAAAATTTTGATTTATGGAAAAAATGTAGAAACAGGATAAGTATTAGTTTGTATTTTACTTATAGTTAAGGAGAAAAAAGTGAGGAAACAATAGGAATCACAAAATATTTTTATTTGAAGTGGAAATATTTGTTTTAACTAATGAGGTTTTATTTTAGGAGTTATTTGATAAAATACAAAATTAAATATTTACTTTTTTATTTAAATAATAGTAATTCGGGCATTCAACTAAGAGGTTGGGGTCAAATTCAACTAGTACTTTTTTAAAAGATTAAGGGTCAAATTTAACTAAAAATAAAAGAATAAAAGCTATAATAACAAAAAAATATAAATATTGATGACTAAATTTATCATTATATCAATTTTATAAATTCTAAACTTATATTACGAAATTATTTGATATAGTAATAAAATTAAGCACCTAGTGTAATTATGTGCTTAACAACTGTAAATTTAATTTGGTGAGAGAGTTTGAGGGCCAACTTAAAACCTTAAAACAATTAGAAGTTTTAAACTCAAATTTGTTTTAAAAAATGTTTGAAGGTTTAAATTATAATATTTCAAAAAATTTAAGGTCTAACTAAAATTTTAAAAATTGAAGAGGCTTAATGAATTTTTTTAAAAATTATGAGAAGAATTTAATTAAAATTATTCAAAGTTTTTGAACATTAATAAGAATTTCTGAAAAAAAATGCAGTGCTAGTTTTTTTTTTTTTAATTTTGAGGGACAAAGTAGTAATATTTCAAAATTTAGGAGGCCATGAGGCCTTAGTTGGCGGTTGCCCCAAAATATTGTTATTAAGAAATATATAAAAAGTTGATTAAATTAAGTAGAGTATATATTATGTAGACAGTAGACCTCTCCTATTTTATTAAGTGAGCAAATACAGAGAAGAGAAGAATATTGAATAAGAAACTGACCTTGTGGGTGAAAAACGCAGCCGTACCTTTCCCCGTCTCTGTTGGAGTTGAAGATGAAAATACACTCATCTTTGGACACTCAGCTATTCTAATGGACTCTAACTTCGGAAATTCAAGCGTTTGAGTTCCCAAATAAAAACTTGTCAAGTTGAAACACCCCTCTATGTATAAGGAATGGAGCTGCGGAAATGTTAACATGTTTGTCGTTGCTTCCTCCTCCTCCTCCCTAATCACTTCTTCCATTGAACTGCATTCTTTTACATATATAGTTTTTAGTCGCTTGAGGCTCAGCAACATAGATGGGGTGAAAATGTACTTCAAGCTGCTACATTTGCAAAATTCCATTCTCCAAAGGCTTTGGAAGTCCCAAATTTCTCCAGGGTTCCCATTCCATAACTCCATCAACTCAGGATATGCGTCTGAGATTTCCAATTCGCCATTGGATCCAACCTAAAAAAATCCAATACCATTCCACCAGTTATATGTACAAGATAGCAAAATAAACACTCTTGCTTACCCAACAAGTTATTTCAATCACAAAAAAGTTGAAACTAAATTAGGAAGTATTATGAATTAACTCTCTACCTTTTCTGTGTACATCTGTCGTATGGTGGTATTAAGGTCACCCCTCCAATGCTCTTTCTTCTCAAAAGCCCACTCTTTTACACACTCTAATCGTGGGGTGCTTAAAACTCCCTGAGAAAAGATCTTCAATCTAGGACACCCTACCACCAACACTTCCTCTAAACACGGAAACTCGAAGCTGTAATTCCCTGAACAAAAGCTTGTGAGGCTCTCCAAATCAATTAGTTGTAAACATTTCAATTTACGGAGAACTAATGGCTGATGGTATGTTGCCCCGTCTCCCTCATTTCCCACTATTTCTGTCATTGCGCTGCACCTTTTTATCTTCAGTGTGGTTAACTGTACCAGATTCTGAACTTGTGAGGGTGTGACTAAGTTTGTCATCTTCCGGCACCATGACAGTTCCAAAGTTGTGAGATTTTGAAAAGATAATGAGGAAAGTCCAATATTGATCAAATCATCACACCAGTCAACTGTGAGTGTTTGGAGATTAGAAAGAACATGGCCTAGCTCCGAATCTTTCTTCCATATGTGCTTCAGATTTTTGGAAAATGACAATTCCAGATTTCTAATTCGCGAGAGAGTTCCAGCGTCTCCTTTACAGGGGACTTCATCTTTGAAATCAAACAAAGAAAAGTGAAGACTTTTCAGATTGAAGAATCTTCGAAGGAAAGGAAATATAGAAGATCCAGCGTGGGAGGCAGAGCCATTCGCTTTAAAAACTTTAATCTGGCGAAACAAGTCTGGTGGAAACTGGTCCATATCACCAAAACTTTGCAACTCAAGTTGCTCTAATTTGGGAATCACCTTCTAAAACCAATTAAACATAAACAAGTCAAGCTTAAAAAATCTACAATTTTGGTGTCCGACTTTAACGTAAAATCCAAGCAAAATCAATATCAGTTCAAATGAATCTAAATAGAAGAATATTTTTATTTGGCAAACAAAAGCCGGATGAAGTGCAAGAATGTTAAGGGATAGAATAATGAAATCAAAACAAATTGTAACTACAAGAAATTGCAATTACCTAAACATATTTGACAAATGCAAGACAATTACATTTTAGTTCTTCAGGTCATATTTGGTTTACACAGTTTAAATTCTAAATAATACTAATTATTATTAAAAAATAACCGTAAACCCTAAAGATATTTTTGTAAATATTTAAATAAAATTACAAATAAAAATAAAGTATTATGCCAAAATTCACCTTTAACATTTTTTTAAATGATTATTTTGGTCCCTACTTTTTTTAAACACTTTAATCATCAACGTATACATTTTAATTAAATTGGTCAGATTTGGATAAAAATCGTTAATTGACTAACAATAAATAATTACTGCTGACATGACACATCCACGTACATTTAATTGCTTATGTGACACAATATTACGTCAATAAATAATTTAAAAAATAAAAATTATTAAAAAGTTATAAAGTAAAAAATATGTATTTTTTTTAAAACATTAAAAAATACATAAAATTTAATGCCCCATATCCCTTTTGCTCATGCAAAATTTAGGGATTTGTAATGCAGATTTATAATGTCAGAATCTATATCATCATCATCAACATAATCTTACTTTTGCTTGATTTCAAAAATATGTTTCATAATTTATTTTTTAACTTTTTACATTATTAGATACAAAGGCGGATCGCTCTTTTATTTTCTATTATATTTAAAAAAGTTTAAATATTTTTAATTAAGTTTCCTTTTAATTTTTTTTAAATTTCGCATTAAATCCGGCATACTTAACGTGCAATTTATCCCTTCTATAGTTCTATTCAAGTCAACTAATTTTTATGTTAACATAGTGACACATGGCACATTCTAATTGGACCGCAATACCTGTTTTTAATAGAGATTAATGGATGAGGGAAATGAGATAACAATTTTTAGTTTAAGAGGCAAAACATCACAAAAAAATATTTTAGAGGACAACTCGATACAAAGTGTATAATTTAAGGACCAATAGTGTTGTTAAACCAAAAGAAAAATAGAAGTAAGCACATAAATGAACCTTTTCAAAAAAATATATAAATAAACAAAAATGCACTTTTTCAAATGTTACTTAAAAAACTGTCGAGGTGATCATGGAAAGTAATGTGCTAAGGTGAAGATTGATAAATCAGCAGTCATATTAAAATACGTACCTCTTCAATTATGGATTCTGGCTGCTGCTCATTTGCGTTGGTTGAAGGCAGTATCTTTAGCAAAGTGGTACAATCTGTGCTCCACAGTGTTTTCAACATTGGCCAGACTGTTGTATGTTGCCCCTCATAGAAACATTTGAGCTTATTCAGGCCACTAAGCTCAAGGGAAGACACTCGAGGGAATTCAAACCTGACAGGCTGCTGCACCTGCACTCCTTCCCCTACCGAAACAATCTCCTCCACCCCACAATCACTTATTGTAAGGTGCTTAAGTTGGGGAAGATCTTTGGCTATTGACAACGGAAATAGATTTTTCAGACTGTCACATTTCGAAACATATACTTGTTGTAGATTTTGGAAGGTGAGAATTCCTTGGGGATCTTTATTCCAAACATGCTTCAATCTTGGCAGCTCACTAATTCTCAATTCTCTCAGTTGAGAATCTATAGCATGCGTTTCGTTGATGTTTAACCCTCCAAGCTCAAATATCTGTTCCAGTGACTTACAGCTGTAAACTTTAAGCTCTTCCAGACAGTGAAATACCCCGAGAGCGGTAGATGAAGAAATAGTCAATAACTCATCACAATTCTCAACCACCATCTCTTTTAATTTGCAAAAGGAACCTGCTGCAAGGTGATTGTGAAATATCATCTTCATATCTTCCAATTTGGAGATTGTCATCCTTTCTAAGCTAGGAAGTGCAACCTATACGTTCAGTTCATGACCATTCCAAAGTTAGTTCATATAATGAAGTCAAAAAAAAAAAACGAGAGATCAGATTAATTATAAGAGCGTAGGTGTAGGACTAATTAAATAAATCACCTTCTCATTGAAGAGAGCTTGCATCCCGGGCTGATTCCCAGTTTGGCCAATGAATTCTTTTAATTTCGGACAACTCTCAATGGTAAGCTTTTTCAACATCGGGAAGTCCATATTGTAATTTCCAGAGCAGAACATGTTTAGGTTCTGAAGACCCTCCAAATGCAGGGAGTTTAATTGAGGGAAACAAATCGCATCTTTACTTTCTTCTTCTATTTCTTCCGTAAATATTATCTCCCTTAAGCACTCGCAATCCTTTATCTCAAAGCGTTGGAGCTGCACCAGACTTGTTGCGAGAGAGGGCGACAACAGATGTTCCAACTCACTGAAGCCGCTAATGATCAACGTCGTCAATTTGGAAACCCAAGAATATGTGTGGTTGTGCCATATTCTTTTGGCTTTAATGTTGTATAATTCTAAGCTTTCCAAGCAATGGAAAACAACCTGCGCACGTATGAACGCAACATTAAAATCCAGAAACTAGAACATCTTCTAAAAGAAAAACAAAGGAAACAGATTTGAAGCAAAACACCAAATCCAAGGTTTAAAATAAGATGATAAATTCAAGGCTAAACTACTTCTGTAGTCATTGAAATATTTCTTCTTTCCTATTTTAGTCTGTGAACTAATTTATTTTGACAAAATTGACACTAACGTTACATATATTTCAATTTTAGTAGGTGAATATTAAGTTTAAACAAAGACGGTGACATTGCATTGTATAGTAACAATTTTAGCCTTAGAACATATACATTTCATCAACTTGGTCCTCATTTTCTAAAGTTTAACTTCTTTTTTAACTTTTTTATAATTTTGCCATCTCCCTTTCACTTCACTTAAATAAAAAACCATAACTTGCCAATAAAATAAGATGATAAATTCAATAATTAATTATTACTTTTGATTGTGTTACTAAATAGTCCGAAATATAAATAAAATGAGGGAAAGCAAAGCAGATAAATACCTGTTTACCAAAAAGTGGCAAGTGTTCAGAATTAGAACCGGTGGAATTCCTTTCGTCTTGCGAACAAAAGCTAATGAGTTGCGGCAGATTTTCAAGTCTTATGGAACGTAATTCTTCAAATTCTATCTTCATTGTGATATATTGGACCTGCATACACCTTTCCACATGAAGTCTCTTTAAATGTGAAAAATCCTCCCCATTATTTGACTCCTCAAGTACATGTTTGGTGCCTTCAAGTCCCCCTAGGTATAAAACTTCAGTCTTTCTCAACAACATTTTTACTTCGTCACCCAAATTTATGTTCCTATACAACTGCAACCCCAATATTCTTGAATCTCTATGTTCTCGGGACCACCCCCACCAATTATAACCACCTATGAAAATCTTGAACTTGTCTAATGTCTTAATGGACCAATGCTTCGGAATCATTTGGGCATCAGAAATATCAACATGTAAAGTGGTTAGATGACGCAAACTGTTCAATTCGTCGAGGCTAGCGTTTCTCCTTTCCTTGCCAACTACATCTGCATCTTCCCATTCAACAAAGCTTTCGTCCATATATAGCTCTTCTAATTTGGACAAACGGGACAAGACATCTGGTGGGATGGTTTTGAGATTACGACAACTACTCAAATCTAACAACTTTAACCGACTTAATTGTGCCATCTCCTTGGGTAGCGCTTTGATACTTGAGTGAGCAAGGTTAAGGATTTCTAACTTTTTCAGCTCTCCAATGATGGTTATGTCTTCAACCGCACTTCTTTTTAGACACAACATACGTAGGTCTGTGAGGTGATTAATTGACTTGGGTAGGGATGGAAACCGCATTCGAAACAAATCTAAGACTTTGAGGCTTTTGGTTCCCCTGAAGAAATGGGGAGGAATTTCCACTGAACCATCATGTGCCATATGAAACAAGGAAAGACTTGAACACTCCATCTCCTTAGGAAGGTCTTTTATAATCTGAGGAGAACGTAAACTGATCATATTCCACTTGTTTATTTTCTCCGTATCAAACCACTCTTTTGGCACATCACTATCTCTTAAAACGAGCATACGGAAATCCCTGGATGCAAAATTCAAAGCAGTATCCCGAACAACATCATGGATATCAAAGAAGTCAGTGTTATAACTATTGAGCAACAACCAAGAGGCTTTGAGGTCGGCCACAACCGTCAATACTTTATCTCTACCTTCTTCCATAGTGTTGTCACCATAAAATAAACCCAAACCCATTGTATATCTCACCAACTCCTCAATCAAACCATCGTGGCCTATTAGACAGCAAAGCAAGAAAATATGCTTAACTTCCTCACTTTTTAAATAAGTATAACTCCACCTTATTGCTGAATATGCCGCAGATATTCCCGTGAAGTTGCTTGACGAAGGCCGCTGTAGTTCCCGTAAAGCATTCTTCCATTCAGCGGAACTTTTGTTTCTCAAAGCCCTTGCAACCGTCGCAATGGCTATAGGCAATCCACCACATTTTTTGGCTATCTCCGTGGCTGTAGGCTGCAACTCAGAACTTTCAACGCAGTGGCCAGCCATCTTCTGGAACAGGTGCCAGGCTTCTTCTTCCTTTAGAAACCCAACTGCAAAATTTCTCTGAGTATCCATCTCATCTGATAAGACATTGAGCTCCCTAGAAGTTAGCAGTAACTTGCATCCCTTGTGCTCGTCTCCAGATGGAATCCCAACTTGCTCAATATCTAATTTTGCCCAAATGTCATCCAAAACAACTAGAATACTCTTCTCTTTCTTCAATCTTTCTCGTAGCCGAAGTGCCTTCGCATCCGGAGTCTGTTCCTCGAATTTCAAACCCAAAAACTCTGCAATTAGGTTCCGAATTTTCTCAACATCGGGGGTCTGAGTTACGGTTGCTATGACAACCGAATCAAATAACTTGCCCTCCTTGACCTGTCTAGAGACTTCTCTGACAAGTGTTGTTTTACCAATCCCGCCCATACCGTGCACCCCAATTACGCTGACACTGTCATCTTTTAACGCCTCCATTATTTCCTCCAAAACCGAGGTTCTTGACTCGAATTCTTCAAAATCTTTATTTGGCGCAGTCATGATATCCTGAAGGGCTAAACGATAGGAAACCCTGTCAAATTTACCCTGTTCTAGTAGTAGCTCATCAACAGCCTTGGTTTCCTCTTCAGCTTTCCGGCTATGCTTGTAACGAGAGCAGGGATTAGAACACAAGCCAATCCAACACTTTCTCTTTGCTCCCTCTTCATCTTGCAGCACTTTCTCTACTTCTTCGTGGATCTTCTTGTGGACTGTAGACAGCCATGTCTCAACTCCACCTTCGATCTCTTCCCCGTTTCGTTTAGCTGCGTCAACGCGATGCAGCACGCCTGCCCTTGCATCTTTCAGCCTGTCAGCTCGGTCCTTGAGCGTCTGAACATTTTGGTCATGATTGTAAAGGCATTTCACACGGTTTTTGATAGAAGAGATCGTACACTCCGCAGCTGCAGTGACAATAGAACTAAGGACGCCAGTAACAAACTCCATCGACAGCAAACAGTAAGTAAACTGAACAACAAGAAAAACAAAGAAGCAAAATCAGAAGAAGCGAAGAAAATATTAGAATGAAACGACCAAAAGGAACCTATGTAGCTAATGTACTGAGAAAGCAAAATAGGCCTAAAATTGCAAGTAAATTTACCTTGTAAAAAGATGAGGAAATTGAGCAACTAATTCTCCAACCCACCAACAGGGAACAAGCCAACCAATAGGTTTCTTTCAACGCGTTTTTCCCAGATTTGGCAGATAGAGCAGTGATGACTTCGTTCTATACTGCCAATAATTTAAAACTTTGTCTAAATTATTAAAAGCTGCCGGCCTGCCCCTTACGCATTTTTAATATTCTCATCTAAACCCTAAACTTTTACCCTTTTTAAGTAAATTTAATTAGTAAACAATCATTTGTAGATTTAATAAGCTAAAAATTAATATTTAATTAATTGCAATATTATGAAAATACTTGTATTAATATTGAATTCAATTAATTACACCCGACATTTTTAAATCAGCACCGAGCTTGGGCTAAAGTCACATCCACATAATATTCATTTTACTTTAATCATGTGGTAGCCACTGACATTGGGACATGATGGTCCCATTCACTTTAGACTTTCCAGCCCATACTTATCAACTCTTTTTTTTATTCTCGATGACTTTTAGAGAACAACCTTTAAATACAAACTAAAAAACAGTAGAGTTGTTTATCAGATAAAAAGTAGTACACAAATTGTTACATTAAACGGTACATAAATTGGTACAATTTTGTAAGAGAAGAATATATATACATTTTTTATTATACAGTTTCACCAATGTTCAAATAAAAAGCAGTATACAAATTGTTACATCAAACGGTACATAAATTAGTACAAATTATTACATCAAACGGTACATAAATTGGTACAATTTTATTGAATTTAGTGCGAAAAATGAACACTTACAATTTACAAACATAAATGACGTTGTAGGCTATCCAAGAAAAAAGAAAGAGTTGGTATAAACCACAAATTCACATCCAATCAATAGTCACATGGTGGTAGCACTTGTCATTATTAATGGTGGTCCGATTGACTTAAACTTCTTACACTTTCTCGTCAATTGTCAAGTTGTTAATTTAAATAATTACAAAAATTATAAAAAAAACTTTTACGAATTTAATTTAATTAATTTTATAAAAGTTAGAAAATTTAAGGCTTAATGACCTAATTAGCCCTTAAAGTATACATAAAATATCAAATTGCCCCTTAAAGTTTTTTTTTTTGACATTTTGCCCCTGAACTAAAAATCGTGACCTCTTTTGGCCCCTCCGTCTAACGGTGTTAAGAAAAACTCACGGGCCAACCAGAATATGTCACGGGTCAATAATAAACAAAAAATCAGCTGACTTATTTTAAAGGGGTAAATTATACGCTAAGTCTGTAAACTTTTTATTTTTGTTCAATTTAATCTTAAAAATCGTTATTTAACCTGAATTGACCCAAATTGCTTTCTATTTTTCATAAATTAGTCTAATATTTTTAATATGCTGATGTTTTTGTTCAATTTAGTCCTTAAAATCTTTATTTAACCCACAATTGACCCCTACTACTTTATAATTTTTATAAATTAGTCCAATTTGTTTAATATGCTACTTTTTTTGTTCAATTTTATCAACAAAATATTTATTTAACTCACAATTGATCCCTACTACTTTATAATTTTTATATTTTAGTATAATATTTTAAATGTAATTATATTTTTTGTTCAATTTAGACCTAAAATCTCTATTTAACCCGAAATTGACCCATATTTATTTATTTATAGTTTTTATAATTTAATCCAATATTTTAAATATAATCATATTTTTGTTCAATTTAGTCAAAATACATTTTAACCTGAAAGTAACCACAATTTCTTTCTAATTTTTATAATTTAGTCTAATATTTTAAGTATAATTATATTTTTTTCAATTGGGTCAAAAAATCTTTATGTAACCCGAAATTAACCTCAATTTCTTTCTATTTTTTATAAATTAGTCCAATATTTTTAATATGCTGATATTTTTGTTCAATTTACTCCTCAATATCTTTATTTACCCCACAATTGACTCCTACTACTTTATAATTTTTATAATTTAGTCCAATATTTTAAATATAATTATATTTTTGTTCTATTTAGTCCTAAAATGTATATATTTAACCCGAAATTGACCCTTATTGGACTAAATTTGATTATATTTAAAATTTTGGAATAAATTATAAAAAGTATAAAGAAAAGTGGGTCAATTTCGTGTTAAATATAGATTTTAGGACTAAATTGAACAAAAATATAATTTTATATAAAATATTGGACTCAATTATAAAAATTATAAAGTAGTAGGGGTCAATTGTGGGTTAAATAAAGATTTTGAGGATTAAATTGAACAAAAATATCAGCATATTAAAAATATTGGACCAATTTGTAAAAAGAAATTGAGCATAATTTCGGGTTACATAAAGATTTTTTTGGACCGAATTAAAAAAGAATATAATTATATTTAAAATATTGGACTAAATTATAAAAATTAGAAAGAAATTAGGGTTACTTTCAGGTTATAATGTTTTTTGACTAAATTAAACAAAAATATGATTATATTTAAAAGATTGGACTAAATTATAAAAAATATAAATAAATATGGGTCAATTTCGGGTTAAATAGAGATTTTAGGACTAAATTGAACAAAAAATATAATTATATTTAAAATATTGGACTAAAAATATAAAAATTATAAATTAGTAGGGATCAATTGTGAGTTAAATAAAGATTTTTGATGACAAAATTGAACAAAAATTAGCATATTAAAAAATTGGACTAATTTATAAAAATTATAAAGTAGCATGGGTCAATTATGGGTTTAATAAATATTTTGATGACTAAATTGAACAAAAACATCAACATATTTAAAATATTGGACTAATTTATGAAAATTAGAAAGCAATTTGGGTCAATTCGGGTTAAATAACGTTTTTTATGACTAAATTGAACAAAAATAAAAATTTTACATACTTAGCGTGTAATTTACCCCTTTAAAATAAGTTAGCTGATTTTTTTTGTTTATTAGTGACACGTGGCGTGTTCTGGTTGGCTTGTGAGTTTTTTTAATGTCGTTAGACGGAGGGGCCAAAAGAGGTCACGATTTTTAGTTCAGGGGGCAAAACGTCCAAAAAAAACTTTACGGGGTAGTTCCGTATTTTGTGTATACTTTAGGGGCTAATTGGGTAAGAAAAAATTTAACAATGAGTTATTTTTATGTGAAATGAATAATTTTAACAATTTAACTTCGTAATATATATAGAGATGAGCACGTGTTGGGTCGAATTTTTAGCCCACCAGAAAATAAACATCACATATCCGCACTCGACTCGACCAAAAAACAAATACACTAAACTTGACCCAACCTATAAAAAATAATTTTCAGAGAACTAATTGTAAAAAAATAATAATTTTAGGGGACTTAATCGTAAAAATTATAATTTTAAAGATTAAATTATAAATTAAAATTCAATTTTAACGACATATGTAATTATAAAAATATATATAAAGAGTGAGTATTGTTATAAATATCCCTAAAAATTTAGAAAAAAATTACACAATTAGTCTCGGGTCGAGTCAGGTAGGATATTTTTTCACCTTAAACCCGACCCGACCCGACCCGGAGTTACACTCAACAAAACTCGACCCGAACCCAAACTCAATTTTTCATTAAAAAATCTGACCTGGTCAGATCAGGTTGAGTCAGAACCTGATTGGGTCAGGTAAAATGCACATCTAGTAATATATCATTAAAGATAAGTAAATTATAATATTATATATATATATATATATATATATATATATATATTGACTATTACATTCCACTTATGAATAGAAGAATACCATATATTTATTTAAGTAAAACTATATATCATGTTTTTATTATATCATTTATACATATAAACGGTGTCCCACTATTTTTCTTTATACAATCATTTTTACATTTTTTTTAAATTAAAAACTTACAAGTTCCATAATAGTTGTTCTGAATTCTTTTTTATTAAAGAGATTGGCAAATATTTATATTTTTTGAAATAAAAAAATTTCAGTATTATTCGATTTGACGCGTCATATTTTAGAATTCAAGGTTTATTTGAAAATTTTTCGATTCTAGTCGAGTTTTTGAGTTCTTATATAAATTTAATTGTAATTATTTATCATGTTATAGTATAGTTTGATTCCAATTTAAATGACTTTCTTCAATCATGTAAGATATGCATATATATTTCTTCATATATTTTCACGTGACATATATTTTTCATATTTTTATATTGGTATATATATATACATTTATCAGAAAAATTTAGGGACTCGACTCGTCTTTAAATTTCAATCCACTAATTATAAAAAACTTCAAGTTATTTGAATTTCTATTTTACAACTCAAACTTTATTTAAAAAAATTTCAAGTTGAGTCGAGTCAAAATGAGTCGAGTCGAACATTTCACCTTTTTTGTCGAGTTTTGCTCACCCATACTTAAATGTTACAAAGGTGATCATTAAACAATGGGTTGTGGCTCCCAATTTTTATAAAAATTAACATTTAGTCATTCATATTTTATAAAAAAAATTATTTGGTCCCCTTCATTTTTTTTAAATTTTTTTGATTAAATATTAAATTATTTGAATGTTTTAATAAAGTTTTTTCCTAAAATTTTTAAAATTTATTATTAAGTCTCAATTTTTTGAAAATTTTAATTAGACCCCAACTTTATTTAAAAAAATTAATTTAGGCTTCCAATTTTTTTTGAAAACTTTTAATCAGCCCCCTCAAACTATTTTACTAAGATTTGTCATTGTGTATATTGTCACAGATGATCAACCCATGACCGAGACAAGCGAACACTAGGGGCCTAAACCAGGACACCTCATGCTGCCCAAGACTAGGGGTGTTCAAACTTCGATTTTAACTGAATTAACCGACCGAACCGAAGTTTTTTCCGGTTAATCGGTCGGTTAATTTTAAGTTCGGTCGCTTAAAGGTTAATAATTTTTTTCAAACTTTGGTTATCATTTAATTAACCGAAATTTTTATATATTACATATACTTATTTTTGTCACTAAACTTAAACTTTTAAAATTCTAAAATTATCATTATTAAACTTTATCAAATTAGCACAAAAATGATCATTAAACTTATTAAATTATTAAAAAATGATCATTAAACTTTCACTTCATTCTTATTTTGGTCATTAAAGTTTAAATTTTTTTAATTTAATAACTGGTATTTTGAATTGTTCTTGTTTTGATCAAATTGTCATTAAATAGTTAACGATGTTATGACATAACAGACGACATCAAAACAATGTCGTTTTGATAAAACAAAATTCACAAAAAATAACGTTGTTTAGATCTATATAAAACCCATTTATCCTTCATTTTCTTCTTTTTTCTTCTTTTCTTCCTCTCATTTACTCTCCTATGCTAAACTTGCTAAGATGTTGATCATTGTGTTCGATCGTCACTAACTGTCGTTCTCGCGGCTATTGAATCCCAAAAATTTCAACCAAGCTCGTTCGTCCTCCTAAACATAATTTCAATATCTATTTAATCAGAAAATACTCCAAATTTCATGAATCTAACATTGAAGGCTTCATATCCATTGAAACCTTCTTTTATTTTTGTTTTAATGTAACTATTTTTACGATTTCACCTTACATAATAAAATAGAAATATAACGGAAAAACAATGTAAATGAAAAAAGAAATATAACAGAAAAGGTGAAAGAAACATACAAGTTCAGAATAAGAAAAAGATACTAAATTATTTGTTTGAGGGAACTGCAAACAAAAAAAAAAAAGGAACTTAACCCTTGTTTATCTTTTGTTTAATTTTCTTTTCTCTATAAGTGAAGTCTTTACGTTTTAAGTTTCTTCGACCAATTCTTTCACCTTTGAATGGCTACCATTAAATCCAGCCTATAAATTAACACTAGAACACCTTTGTTAGCAGCAATAGAAAATTTTCTTTAATATTTATGTGAAAAATTTATAGTCGATTCGATTTAAATCGATCTGCGTCGAAAAAGTTATATTTACCTATATGTTTCAAAATTTTATTTGTCAATATAATTCCTACTTGATTTCTTCTTCTCTTGATTTTGTGTTTAATCTACTGTAATGGGGTTTGGGATGATAAGGGTGACGCCAACGAGGGTTTATAGTTTTAATTTTCTTTTTAGGGGTAAATTATATAAAATGTCACTGATTTTTAGGACTTAACTCGATTATATCACTGAATTAAAAAAATAATATTATTATACCACTGGCTTTAGTAAAAGGCCAGATTATATACCTTTGAACTTTAACAAAGGTTTACCACCAAGTCATTACCAAGTTAACGATATGATGATGTGGACCTTAAATCAAAACGACATCATTTTGGTAATGTACTTTAGTGCCTCAAATAGCCTAAAACTACATCATTTTATTAGAGGAAAATTAAGAAAATATTACTCTTAACTCTTAAGGAGGTTCAAACAAAGTACCTTTGGGGTGAGAAATTGATAGCTAATCACCAGACAAACTTAGAATCTTATAATAATTCCAACACATAATATTTATAATATATCATAAATAATATTTTTTTGAAAGATATTAAAAATAATATATTTAAATTAATATATAAAAATATTCAATTTATAGTATGATTAGTATTTATACAATAATATATCTACTTTCACCATGTAAAACTTATTTAATTTTATATATTTTTTGCACCGTTAAATGAGGTTAAATGAACGAGAAGTTAATCATTTGGATTTTTTTTATTTAATTAGTAAAAAAATTCAAAATCCTTTGGATTTATTTTTATTTTTATGGGAAGTTCTAGAATCTAGATCCATTTTGCTTGGGTTTGCTAGCTTGTTTCTTTCAGGATAATGGCTCTTTTATTTGTTAATTTGCAGACAATTTTCTTCCTTTGGTTTGCATTATCTGGTTGGCTGTTTCGATGCTTAGTATTTGCCGGACCTCTCCTCATTGGGACTGATGCCAATAATCTTGTTATAAAGGTATCACTTATTTCTGTAAGATGGCTCATGTAATGCATGACAAAAGGGATGACTTGTGTAACATGTGTTCATCTCTTTCATAACTTGATTTTATTTGTTTAGTTTTTATTACTTGTAAAAGAGATTAACACATATTTACTTGCCATTCTGATTATTACAGTTTAAGCTGATTTAGGTCCTTTAAGTGCAGAATGGTGATTATGAATGTTCATAACTTCTAACATCTCTTTCCTTCTTGTTAACTAGGAATTATTAATATGAATTATATACTACAATTTAGAAAAACTAGAAGTTATAGTTTTAAATGGCATAATTAATATAAAATGGTACTATGATAGAGTCCATCAAATATTGATAGAATATAAATAATTAACCACATCCTTAAAACATTCAGTTTGTAGTAAGATCTTTATTCCACTAACATATATTAATGTTGGTGTTTGGTTTCAGTGGGAGGAGTAACATGAAAAAAGAAAATGTAGAAGGTAATTAGCCACTCTTTTAAGCACGATTCTAAATTGTTTAAACCATTTATTAATCAAGTTACTTTATAAAACTTTGTTTGCTCTCCTTATCTTTCTGTTCTTTTGCTTTCTTTTCAGTGGATTAGATTGAGAAGTTATTGAAAGTTGTTTCTCAAGTTTTTTAATGTATTCATGTAGAAATATGGAGCTTTTAGGGCATAAGATTGTGATAGTTTGGTATTATGTAGCATTATCTTAAAAAAACTTGACTTGTATATCTGGTTTTGTAAGGAAATAAAAAATATGGTTGCAGAAGTAAATGGGTCCATTTATTCTCATCTTTACTCCAATTTTGTGCTTGTGGCTCGGTTTATGTCAATGTGCTTTGGCAGTGTCTTTGTTCTGAAATCCTTGTATTGCCTTCTATCAACTTGTAAAACATTATTTAAAATGGCTTACCGACCTTTCCATGTTAAAAATTGGACAGGGTGCTTGTCCAGCTTGCAAGAGAGAGTTTATAAGCTACAAAAAACCAAATAATACGATGTGTGAGCTGTGGAAACATTGTATGGAAACCCGAAGGAGACTTCTTTCGCAGAGATAGCGGGGGCTCCAATTCAAGAAATTAGGAGGCTGAAATTATCGATGTTGAGTTTGAGGAGAAATGACAAGATTTTCTCAAAATATACCAAGTGGTGTTTCACTTTTTTATGGAGTCAAACAAGACTGGAATGCAATTCTTGCTCATTTCGTCTGAAAACCTCATGTAGCCATTAGTCTCTTTATTTACAAGGAATTAAAGAAAGAGGATGCTAATGATTTGTTCATAGAAAATGTTTCATTCCATAAGGTATAGGTTGTAGTTTGAACTGTGACCTCCTAAGCCGTGGAGGTCAATGTTTCAGAAATGCTTTAATATTTGTATAACAGTTTATGCTTATATTTGTTTGAAGTGGGAAGAATAAGCAGAAGAATTGGTTAAAACATTGCTCATTTCCATGGATTTTCAAGTTAAGGAGAGAAAGAGAGATAGGGCCGTTAACGAACCAAACGGTCAGTAAACCGTTCATGAACCGTTAACCAACCTAGGCTATTACTTGTTAGGATGTCTAATCAATACTCATGCCACATCAACTCTCTATCGGCACCTGTGCAAACCCTTATAAATAGCCATACAACTGAGAGTAATGGAGGCTATCACTCTTCTTCAACCAAACTAGACTAGAATACTTGACCACCACATCAAAATCAACTTCCACCACGGTCAGAACCACCTTTTACCACCATCTGAGAATATTGTTCATCTTACAAGTCAGCAATATCTTAAACTATTTCAAAGAACATTCTCTTAAATAAATCTATGTACAAATATTTTTCAGAAAGTATGTCTCAATAAACTAAAAATATTTTATAATGTTTTTTATTAACAAATACAAAAACGAGATATTGTCACGTGCCTTGTTAAAAACCTCCTTACACCTAAAATAATGGAGGAAAAGAGTACAACATGACGATATTGTATAATGTTAAAATTCTAATTAACCATAATAAAATGCATTGCGGTATAAACAAATTATTTTGAAGATACAAGCAAGTTCAATGTTTCATCACATCGCTGAACATGGCCCATAACGATTTGTTAGACGACGAGCAGAAGTATAAAAATCTATCGGTCGTTTCTTCTTTGGACGAGGAACCAGAAGTTCAAATATTTCTTAAAGAGGTTCAATCTGAATGAAAGTATAAACCAAAATTTAGTTACACATATTAAGAAAATGACATGAAAAACAATTTTAATTTCATAATGATGAAATGAATATAAGTAGACAAGATCATAGTACAGATTCACTAGAATAATTAAAACTGACTTCTTATAATGCGAAAGATAACAATATAGCTTTTCTATGCATGTTGATACTTGTAGTTAGATGGCGATTACTTACCTCTGAAAGTACACAATCAATATGTGCAATAGTAGACATCATGTTCCGGATTCCTTTCTGTTTCACGATGTACGGCAATGGAATACACTCAAGATGTATGTAGAAATCACACTTGGTGCAGCAGAACAAGGTTTTCTAAGCATAAATTTGGCTAATTATATACCCTGAATGCTCAGCTTTTCTGATGATTTTCTACTTGTAATTAAAACAGATGGTTATAATTGTAGTTAAGGTGTGTTACCTCACGAACGACACAATCGATATGTGCAATAAGCCAATAAAATTGCAGTCTTCACAATAATAGACCTGATCTTCCGGATTCCTTTCTGTCTCGCAGACATCACAATAATAATCTCCAGAATCATCTTCAACAAAATCCTTTACAGGCCGAAGAGGATGCAAATGACGTGTATGTTGAACACTGGGTGGAAGCGAAATACACTCAACATGTATCTGAAAATCACACTCTGGACAGCTGAAGGAGTCGCTGGTAATGCTCTTCCCCACATATAGGAGGTGCTGAGGATGACAATTATGGTTTATAATACGAGTGTTGTAGTTAGCACATGATGAATGTAAGTTAACATCGCATTCCTTACAGTAGAAGCTGATACCTTCAACTTCATCCCTGCAAGCATAACATATGATGTAAGTGAAGAACGCTTTGGAATTCGTCTTGGGAGAAGAATATGTTGGGGATGAAATGGACTTTGAACATGTGTCGGCATTGTATGTATACATGATTCATGAATAAAGAATTTACAAAGGAGACAGGTATAGGTTAGAGTCCCCCGTATTAGAGTCAGGGACGGAGCTAGGATTTGAAGTTGGGGGGCAAAACATAAATTTTGAAAGGTGGGGGGGGGCAAATTCACAATTATCCCAATTTTTTCAGGAAAAATATAAGAAATCAAAGGGTAAAAAAAAATTCCCCCTACCAGGGGGGCCCACAGCCCCTCCCATTGGAGTTGTGGCTCTGTCCCTGGTTAGAGTATTACTGTTAATCAGTTGTTATTAGTTAATTTAGGGTTTATAGGTTCAAACATAAATCCTCAACATATTACCTTAAAATTTAAATCTAACCTATAAACCCTAAATACTAACTCTGGCCCTTAATTCTAAACTTCTACACATAAACTCCTAAACCACACACTCTAAACTAAATTCTAAATCCTAAAAGTTTCCACCTTCAGTGTATTAGATATAAATCCTTTATATTATCTCTAGAATTTAAACTTGGATGTTAGGATAGATATTATTTATAATATGAGGCAATCACTATTTAAAATAAATGTTTGTAGCATATGCGCTTTGAGTTGATAAAATAATAATTGTATAAAAAATAAGTTTTATGTTGTGAAGTAAGCCTTTAGACTTATTCCTAGATTAAGGTTTAGTGAAAGTTATAGATTGTAAATTAAATAATAAAAAAACCTTTTTCTTCGATGAGAAGAAGTTAAAATCAATTACGAGCTCATATTCAACAACTTCAACTTGCAAAGTTGCAATCAATCCTCTCACTCTTTCATTATTTTTCATTTTTTGTCATGTGAAATGGATCAGTTCAAACATTTTCTCCACCCACACAACTTGAGCTTTATAGAAGTTGGAAAAGATGATGACAGTGTGGTTTGCCTAGGGTGCGCAAATATCATTCTTGCAGAACATGCCCCGAGGTCCCTACGTTCGTTAAAATTGCCTCCTGAAATACAAAGAGATGTTCTTCATCCCTGTGTTATTTTAAATGGTGATTTGCTTCATATTATAAATAATATCTATTTAAAGAAATATCCAAATTTAAACTTTAGAGATAAAATAAATAATATATGTTTATAAACCTAATTTTCGACATTTGATTCAACCTAACTGCATGTGTTATAGGCTAAAAATGGGGAGAAAACCAAGAATCTAATTACACTTTCTTGAAAAATATATCGGAAGTCATTTAGAATTTAGAAAGGGTCGTGCTAATTATATTTTTAATGATTAAAATTAATTAAACAAATTGATTTTATACATATAAATCAATTTCTATCTTTTCAAATTAATCAATTCAATAAATTATTCCAAGCTATTAAATCACGGCCATTCAATTTTTAAAACTTTACCATTAAAACAACCAAAAAATGTTTTGAGATTTTTTATTACACGAGAAGGATATATATATATTTGTAAGCTTATGTGGAACATATATCCTTGGAGTGTTTTCTATCTCACAAGAAAGTAATAATATACTATCCTTTACTCTCTTTTTTTAGGATATTTTCTATCCCTATAATTTATCAGAAGGTTTTGCTTGTCACTTGGAATAACCATTTAATTATTATTTTAATAGAATTTTGAAATTATTTTTGCAGGATCAAAAAAAAAATATTCCTCCTTTATACCATTTCTTTTCCCTTTTTTCAAGTTTATAACATTCCCTTCCTTTATTCTCTTTCCTTTTCCCCTTTCTTTAACTGTGTTCTATACCTTACGTGTATTCCTATCACTCATGAAATCATGGTTCTTTATGTAATATAATCTTATCTTTATATCGTGTATATATATCATACTATATTGTTGGTGTAAAAGTCGTGATACGGTAGGGATGACAATGGATCGGACTTGAATCGGTTTTATAAAGTTCAAGTCTAATCCAATTAATAATCGGACTTTCAAAAAAACTCAAGTCAGAATCCAAGTCTGATTACATAAATTCGAGTCTCATCCAATAAAATATCTCAAATCCAAAAGTTCGAATCCAATTAATTTTTTTCTTTTTTTAAAGTAACAATTCAAACAAATATCTTTAAATAAAAATAACAATTAATTTTCATCAAACGAATCAGGGTGATTAAGGGTGAAGAATTACTTGTTTAAAATTTGGAATTCTGAATTTGGAGAAGATAGATACGCAATCACGATTCCACGATGTCGATTCCTAAACCGCAACGATAGCGCTCCGACTTCTACGTAGTTCACCCAGTTGAAACGATCATATAAAACTTTCTAAACTATTTAGAGGATTTTTTCAAAAAAAAATTAATGACTGTTAGATCTCTTTGTAACTTTTTTTTTTAAAAGCATAGGATTTTTTATGCGATTGGGAAAACTTAGATATGTGCCTCATTAAAAAACCTCCCTAAACCTAATGGAGGAAAAAGAGTACAACATATCTAAGTTAGGATACAATGAAAGCATGCCACCATTAATGCACAACAATCTTGGTCTGATTCCCATAGCACTAACTAAACATCCCTTTACACTGGAAACACAAAAAATAACGCGTCTTGGTATGAAAATAATATCCCAATCCAATTCCTTACCCTCCGACTGAATGCTGTGAATGATTTCTTTAAATACCATAGGAGCCTGCTGGAAATTTTTTATTCAGTGGACAACATTGCTGTTGTCACACTCTATGCGCAAGAAATTGGAAGCTTCATAAGGTAGATTTTTGTACATGGACAATGCTTCTTTCACAGCCAGCAACTCTGTTGTTGTGGCATCAGCAATACCAACCTTCTTGGAAAAATAACACAATATCGAGCTATTATGATTTCTTAGAACTCCACCTATAGCTGCTGGACCGTAACTGTTTTCAACAGCTCTATCAGTATTAAAGATGAGACTACCTAGTTCAGGTTTACTCCACTTGCAACTCTCTCTCTCTTTGGCTTTACGAAATTGATGGTACTTAAGACGGTGCAGCTACTCAAGATGTTTGGAGCTTGTGGAAATTGATTCCACCATTTGGCACTTCCCCATTTGCTTACCCTGATGACAGACAGATTGAAGACATCCTCCTTATCAACTCTTTTTTTATTTCTAAAGATAATGTCGTTTCGAGCCATCCATAGAGACCAAATCACGCTGCGAAAAATCATCAACCAAATCGCTTTCTCCTTGAAACCATTCTGCAGCTGCTCTCATAAGATCAACAAACTACACGGGCTTCTGGGGATAACTAGATTGATATTCCACACGCAACACCATTTCTGCCAAATCTCCCATGAGAATTTACATTCACAGAAAATATGACTAACAGTTTCATTTGATTGTCGACAGAAGTGTTATGATTGTAGTTACAATATAGTTAGAAAGTTGTTTAGTTAGTTGTTGATCAGTTTCATTAGAAAGTTAGTTAGCCAAGTCCTTAGTGTTAAATAACATTGTAATGTATTTTATTATTATGAATGAAAACTGAAGAAACCTTTTTTCAATAATATTCTCCTGATTGTCATAAGCTCAACATGGTATCATGAGCCCATTTTTCTTCAGTCTTTTCATTTCAGGCCTTTGTTTGTATGTGGCCCATTTCTTGTCGATTTCTGTTTCGTGTATCGAGTTCTCCCTTTGCTTTCTCTTTATTTTTTTCCCCAAATTCTAGGGTTTATTTTCCTTGCGCTATGTCGTCTGCATCGGAAGAAACAGTGGTCGATTTCCACCTTCCTCTTTTCTTGCATCCTTCTGATACGCCGGGATCGTTGTTGGTTTCGCATCAGCTCACTGGCCTAGAGAACTATAGTGTCTGGAGTCCCTCAATGAGGATTGCTCTTTTGGCGAAGAATAAGCTGGGATTTGTTGACGGAGAGTGCAAGAAGGATGCGTATGATGAAGCTTTACAACCACAGTGGGAGCGTT
This sequence comes from Hibiscus trionum, assembly GCA_030270665.1. NCBI lineage: Eukaryota > Viridiplantae > Streptophyta > Magnoliopsida > Malvales > Malvaceae > Hibiscus > Hibiscus trionum. The sequence continues at coordinate 9,864,310 of BSYR01000016.1, forward strand.
GTAATGCTATTGTTTTATCCTGGATCTTGAACACTGTAAGTAAAGAACTCTCAGCTGGTATTGTTTTCAATTCGAGTGCGTCGCTTGAGTGGGAAGATCTCCGTGAGCGTTTTGATAAAATTGATGGATCTAGGATTTTTTTCTTCACCGTGAAATTGCTGCACTGACTCAGGGGGATTCTACTGTGTCTGCGTATTATACTCGTCTCAAGCTTCTTTGGGATGAGTATAATTCGCTTGTTTCTTTTTCTTCTTGTAACTGTGAAGCGTCTCAGAAAAATCTTCAGATTCTTGTTCAACAAAAGCTTTTCCAATTTTTAATGGGTTTGAATGAGACTTATTCAGCCATTCGAAGTCAGATTTTGCTCAAACAACCCCTTCCAACTGTGAATCAAGCTTATGCGATGATTATCCAGGAAGAATCTCAAAGAAAGCATCTTACTGGTTTTTCACCACTTTCCGATTCGACGGTCATGTATTCTCAGGCCGTTGGTGGCTCGGCACGTCGACGTTTCAATGGTGTGTGACCATTGTAAGCTCAAGGGACATAAGAAGAAAAATTGTTACCGATTGATTGGATTTCCACCTGATTACAAGTTCACTAAGAAAAGAGGTTCACAGGCTGCACTTGTCAATTCCCAAGCTTCTTCTGATTTGCTGCCTGATTTAGATCGTGGTGATCCTTTGAGTGCTCCCACCTTTACTCGTGACCAGTACACTCAAATCCTGAGCTTGCTTCAGAAGCTTCCTGCAAATGATGCTATGGTGAATTCTGCAGGTATTACTATGTGTTGTTCATCCAGTACTGATGGGTCTCCTTCTTGGATTTTAGATACAGGTGCTACCGACCATATTCTGTCTGATTTCAAGGGTTTGTGTTCTCCAAAGTCATGTGCTTCTTATTCACGACTTGTCCATTTGCCCAATGGTAAAACAGTTCCCATAACACGCACTGGTTCCTTTCCTCTTACCTCAGACTTATCTCTTCATAATGTTCTATTTGTGCCTCAGTTTAATCAAAATCTCTTTTCTGTTTCTCGTCTTACCCGTGATCATAATTGCTCTATTACTTTTTATCCTAATTACTGTGTTTTACAGGACCTCTCAAATGGAGCGATGAGGGAGATTGGTAAGGAGCATGGAGGCCTATATTTTTTTTCTTCAGCTATTGGCTCTGGTTTGTCTAAAGCTTCCACTTGTACTTCTGTTTTACCCTGTGATGACATCTCTACCTCTACTCATTGTATGACATCTGCTGTTAATAAAAAAATTTGTGTTTGGCATGCTCGTCTTGGGCACGCTTCTATCTCTGTTATGCATAGACTTTCTCCTTTAACTACTGTTGTTTTTAATAAGCGTATGGATATGCCTGCTTGTCCTGTTTGTCCCTTACCTAAGCAAACCAAATTTCCTTTTCCTCACAGTCAATCCGTTTCAATCAAACTTTTTGATCTTATTCATATTGATTTATAGGGGCCCTATAGGGTGTCTACTCATAGTGGTCATAGGTTTTTCCTCACTGTGGTTGATGATCATACACGTATGTGTTGGATTTTTTTGCTTCGGCTTAAGAGTGATGCCATTTTGTCTCTTCGAAAGTTTTTTACTCTTGTTCAAACTCAGTATTCTGCTGTAATTAAAACTGTGAGGAGTGACAATGGTTCTGAGTTTTTCAGTGCTGAATGTTCTACTTTTTTTTCTTCTTTGGGTGTTGTTCACCAAAGTTCTTGTGTCCATACTCCCCAATAAAATGGGGTTGCCGAGAGAAAACATAGGCATATCTTAGAGGTTGCTCGGGCTCTCCATTTTCAATCCAAAGTTCCTTTAAAATTCTGGGGGGTGTTTCTACAGCTTGTTACATTATTAATTGGTTACCTACTTCAGTTCTTCATTGGAAATCTCCTTTTGAAGTCTTGTATGAAAAAGTTCCAAATTTGTCTCACATGAAAGTTTTTGGGTGCCTTAGGTATGCCACTAACACAAATCATTCTGATAAGTTTTCTGCTAAGGCTGTCCCTTCTGTTTTTTTAGGATATTCTAGTACCCAAAAGGGTTATCTCTTGTTCAATCTTCTCACTAAGTCTTTCTTTATTAACAGAGATGTCATCTTTCATGAGAATGTGTTTCCTTTCTCTTTTTCCCATTCTACTTCTTCCTTTTTTTCCTCCTCATCCTTTCATTTCAGACATTGATTTCCTCATTTTAGATCCTTTGCAAACTACTTCTTCTGATCATCCTTCACCTGAAACTACTCAACCTGATCATCCTTTACCTGAAACTACTCAACCTGATCATCCTTCACCTGAAATTACTCAACCTGCTCATCCTTCACCTGAAATTCCTCAACCTGACCCTTCTTCATTTCCTCAACCTGGAATTTCTTCCCTTCCTCAACCTGATATTTCTTCCCTTCCTCAACCTGAACTTTCTTCACTTCCTCAACCTGATATTTCTTCAATTACTCAACCTGTTACCCAAACTCAACTTGTTCAACGTTCTTCTCGTGTTTCTCGTTCACCCAATTGGTTGCGTGACTATGTGCAGACTTACCATTCTTCCTCTCCTCCTATTTCTTTGACTGGTCAGTATCCCCTTTCATCTTTTATCTCTTATTGTCATTTACCTTCTCATACCCAATCATTTCTTGTTTCTACTTCTCATATTCCTGAGCCACTTACTTATCATGAAGCTGCTAAAAATCCTTTGTAGGTTCGAGCTATGAATGAGGAGATTCAGGCTCTTGAGTCAAACAAATCATGGTCGGTTGTGCCTTTGCCTACTGGGAAGGTGCCTATTGGGTGCAAGTGGGTCTACAAGGTTAAGTATCAACCTTTGGGTGAGGTGGAGAGATACAACGCCCGCTTAGTTGTTAAGGGCTATAATCAACGGGAATGGGTGGATTTTGTTGATACCTTCTTGCCTGTAGCCAAAATGACAACAGTTCGCTTTGTTCTTGCTCTTGCCTCTATTTTTTATTGGTCATTATGTCAGATGGACGTCTATAATGCCTTCTTGCAAGGTGATCTTGTGGAGGAGGTGTACATGGATTTGCCTGCTGGGTTTTGCAGCCAGGGGGAGCGCATGGTATGTAGGCTGCAAAAGTCGTTATATGGGTTAAAACAGTCTTCTCGCCAGTGGAATGCTAAGTTAACAGAGGCCTTAGTGTATGCTGGTTATTGCCAGAGTAAACATGATTACTCTCTGTTCACAAAGAGGCAAGATTCGGAAATTGTAGTTCTTTTGGTGTATGTGGACGATTTGCTGATCACAGGGAATGACCAAGAGATGATAAAGGAATTAAAGGGTATCTTACACAAGAACTTTAAAATGAAAGATCGGGGGGAATTAAGATATTTCTTTGGACTTGAGATTTTAAGATCTAGAGAAGGAATTGTACTTAACCAGCGAAAGTACGCTCTAGAACTGATTGAAAGCAATGGATTGGGAGGTGCAAAACCAGCATTAACACCGTTGGAAATAAATCAAAGGTTAACTTCAGTTGAATATGATGCTGCAACACAACAAAGTAAAGATGAAAATCTGTTGGCAGACAAAACGCAATATCAGCGTCTTATTGGAAGATTACTTTACTTGACACATACGAGGCCTGACATTTCTTTTTCGATACAACACTTGAGTCAGTTTATGCATCAACCTAAGAAGACTCATCTTGATGCAGCTTTGCGGGTAGTGCGATATGTCAAGAAAAATCCAGGTCAAGGAGTATTGTTAAGTGCTAAAAGTAATTGCCAGCTTCTTGCATATTGCGATTCGGATTGGGCTGCGTGTCCTATGACAAGAAGGTCCGTAACAAGTTTCTGTGTGAAATTAGGGGATTCACTAATTTCATGGAAATCAAAGAAGCAAGCCACAGTTGCACGCTCGTCGGCAGAAGCAGAGTACAGGAGTATGGCTGTTACAACAACTGAGATTGTGTGGTTAAGAGGACTAATGAAAGAGCTTGGTTTGGTTACAAGTTTGCCAGCCAAACTTTTTGTGACAGCAAAGCTGCCTTGCAAATCGCGGCTAATCATGTTTACCACGAGAGAACTAAGCACATTGAGATAGACTGCCATTTTATTCGAGAACAAATACAGAGCAAGCTGATTGAAACAGAATTTGTTCCTACAAATGAGCAATTAGCAGACATCATGACAAAGGGACTTGCGACACAACAACATGATTACATTGTATCCAAGTTGGGGGTAAAAGACATTTTTCACCCTCCAACGTGAGGGGTAGTGTTATGATTGTAGTTACAATATAATTAGAAAGTTGTTTAGTTAGTTGTTGATCAGTTTCATTAGAAAGTGTAGAACTAATGTTTTGATATAATAATTGAAAAATGTTTTGGACTGATTTAAAAAGTATTTAAAACAATTTCCAAAGTCCAAATACTCTGAAACTATGTTTAGGGATGTTTTTAAATGAGTTCAATATGTTTTCAAAGGCCAAACTATACAAACCTGTCCAGGTGTTTCGAAACACCTTAGGGCGTTTCGAAACAGGGGATTCCAGTAGCGAATTCGTTTCGAAACGTGTTTCGAAACGGGCTTTCCCTGGACTTGATTTTTGCCCAGCGTTTCGAAACGGGCTAGGCCGTTTCGATACGCCCACGTGGCAATGACCACAACGGTCATAAACCCCAACGGCTATTTTCCCAACTAACTTTTAAATGCAGGCGTTTCGATACGGGCCTATAGCGTTTCGATACGGGTTTCGAAACGGCCAGGAGGCGTTCCGAAACGGCCAGGAGGCGTTCCGAAACGGATGCCCTGACAGACTGCAACGGCTCTTTCTACATTGAGAGTGTTTCGAAACGGCTTCGAGCGTTTCGAAACGGGGAGCTGCATAATGCATTTATGGAGGGAATTAAAGTCCTCAACGGCTCCAATTTGATCCCAACGGCTAGCAACGGCTACAAACTCATTTGGGAGTATAAAAGGGACCTCCAAGCATTAAGTAAAGACTAATGCTTCAATTGTCAATCAACAAATGATCAAGAATTGTCTTAGAGCCTAAAGTGTCAATTATTGTATAGACAAACACTAGTGAGCCAAAATTGTCAAATTTGCTCAAGTGTTTTAGGTTTTGGGTGAGTGCTTAATTGTGCAAACAAACACCTATTAGAGGGATTTGTGTTTGCTTTATTATCTCTTTGTAAAAGAGGGTTTGATCAAGGCTTTGGGTAGAAAGCTTGATCGGTGTAAAGGGTTTCCTCCTAAGCCTAGAAAAGGGGACGAATCAATTAGTGGAATTGGTTGTGAAATCCTTAGTGGGGAGCTAAGGTAGTGGATGTAGACCTTGGTTAGAAGGTTGAACCACTATAAATCTTTGTGTCACATTTCTTTTTAGCTTCCTAAACCCTTCCACCCAAATATCCACCTCTCCACCACTTGGTGAGCATAATCGGTTGATCGAATCGAGCCCCACACATCCCAACAGAAAGTTAGTTAGCCAAGTCCTTAGTGTATAAATAACATTGTAATGTATTTTATTATTATGAATGAAAACTGAAGAAACCTTTTTCAATAATATTCTCCTGATTATCATAAGCTCAACAAGAAGGGGCACAAAACATCCCTAATATTAGTGCAACCTCTTTTCCATAATTCTGTTTTGGATGGGATTCGACCATGGACAAGTTTCCATACGAAAACCTCGATCTTATGTAGGGCTAAGTTAATTAAGATTTCAATATATATATATATTAATATATAATTTTAATTTAACTTAATTAAGATTTTAATATATATATTAAATTTAAGAGTTTTACATATTTTTATTCGGATTCATATATGGATCGAACTCGGATTAAATGAATTTGGATCAGATTCGGATCGGATCATAACAATGTCCATATCTGATCCACCTCTTATTAGGGCTCGGATTTTTTTTAGATTCGAATTTAGATTTTTTTAATCGAATTTGAATCAGATTTTTTTAGATCAAATTGGATTTGAATTATATTGCCATTCCTAGTATACGGGGGCAGTTCCCACTGGTGTCTAGCACTAATATGAGTTATTCGACCGCAACTTGTCAAGGCTATTTTATTGGCACTTCTGGATCACTTTAACTAGCGATTTCTTGACGGTATTATACCATATATGTCGAGATTTTTTGGGAATGTATGTGGCGATAATAATTGAGAAATCTTCAAAATTTTGGAAGTTAGGTGGGTTCGTGTCTACTCTAAATTTTTTAAACATCACACATTTGATTATAATTTTTAATTTTTATGAGTTATTCCTTAGATTTTTTTAATATCTATAAATTGTGTCTATTTTAAGATTTTATGTGTGCCTACTTTAAAAAATATTTTTAGATCTGCCACTGATTATAGCGGTTAATTTTCATATTGATTATCTTGAAGAATATTTCCCCTTTGATAAAATATAATTACAAGCATGATCAAGGATCATTGAAGAATATTATATTTCCATTTCAACTACTCGTCTACAAGATCGACTACACCCTATTTAAAATGTCTTGTATTTTTTTAGGAGTGTGACAAAGAGTTTTATTGCATTTCGCATGAATTGTTTTGAGAAGAAACATTCTAATGTATTTTGTGAGAATTATTCATTATGTGATCAGTAATGATTATTTAAAATGTTTTGTATGTTTTAATACTGTGACAAAGAGTTTTATTGTACTTCGCATGAATTGTTTTGAGAAGAAACATTGTAATGTGTTTTATGAGAATTGTTCATTATGTGATCAATGGTGATTATTTAAGAGAGAAAATACATAAGATAATATTGTACGAAAGAACTGTTAGAAAATAATAGATATTTTGAACTTTAAGGCATTATTTATTGGTAAAATTGAGGGTTTAAATTATAAATTTATGGTTTTATATTATATGCCATAAGACCTTTAAAACGGTACATAATATGCTTTAAATAGTTTAATTAACCAGTCACAAAGACATGTGGAAACCTATGACATCATGTAGAAAGTGTCCGTAATTAAGGGTGTTCAAACGGTTAATTCAGTTAACCGACTGAACCAAACTAGTTAAAATTCATTAACCATTTTTTAAAAAAAAATTAACCGAACCAAAATTTATTCGGTTAATTTTCGAATTAATCAAAATAACAATGAAATGTACCTAAAACATTTTGAATCTAATTATTAAGCATCAAAATAACAATAAACATTAAGTATAAAATAATTTGTATCTATTATAAATATCAAAATAACAATAGACAATATATAAAATAACAATTAGCATCTAATTTAGTTGGGTTAGACTTAATATATATGTTTAATATATATTATATATTATATTTAATATTTTTTGTTAATTCAGTTAATTAACCGGTTTCAAACCGTATTAACCGATAATTGAATTTTAAAAAAATAATTAACCGATCTAACATATAATTGATCGACCGAATTAAATTTCGGTTCGGCCAATTAATTCAATTTTAATAGAACAATGAACAACCATATCCGAAATTAACTTAGTTTGCACACAATATTGTTGTTATCGTAAAAATATCATTTTTGCATTGAATGAATGGCAGTTAATATGTATATGTTGTTGAATGTTGAGCGCTCTTTTCAGATTTAATTGGTAATGGGGGTTAGATATGTTGCATAATCATACTGGGATTGAATAAAAGCAAAGATTAGTCAACAATCTCGTAGTCAAGTGCAATTCACAAAATCATCCGCCAAAAAAAGTGATTAAAATTAGTACAAAATAATTATACACTAGAGTTGGCATTTGTTAAGAAAAGAGTGGGCAGTTTATTAGATGATTTTTTTTAAAGCTAAGATGATTACAAGTAATATTTGTTTTAAATATATTCTCAATCATTTGACAATACATGCCCAATCACCTTGATGTTGGTGTTCGAAACCATGACCTCTAAAAACAACAATCGTTTCCTTAACAATGATACGTAACATGAATATAATTGATAAAAATTTATGTTAGTAGTAAAATAAGTAACTTTTTTTTAGAAATACGCCCTTTTTAAAAAAATATAGATAGAAAGTTGAAACATATATCATCCTTCTTTTTCTTTCTAATTTATGAATTTATTGGTTCTTATAGGCTCCGTTGGATTTTTAGGCCAAAATGGAAGTAAATATTTAGAATATAGGGGATGTTGAAAAATATTTGAGGATATAGGCCATTTTCTACAGTACACGGGGACCTCGCCACCTGCACATGACGAGGTGTGAGAAAAAAATTATTAAAAAATTGGACCTCGCCACCTGCACATGGCGAGGTTCGAGAAAAAAATATTAAAAAATTAGACCTCGCCACCTGCACATGGCGAGGTCCCCTGTGCACTGTAGAAAATGGCCTATATCTCCAAATATTCTTCAATATCTCCTACATTTCAAATATTTATTTTTATTTAGATTATTCTCCAAAATTTTCCTATATACTTACACATTCACAATTTGAGCTGGTCAGTTAGCTCGTCCTAGTTCATACAACTATATAGTATAGATTTGACAAACATTTTAACCAAAACCACAACCCTAATCATCATATGACAACATATCTAAATTAACAATAACAAAATCAAGGTAGCAAGCGATTTAAAATTCCAAAAAGCAAAATGAAAAATCCGAGAAAATAAAGCAAAATCTAAAAAAAAAAGAGAAAAAAATGAGAGAAGAAATACCTGGTGTCGACGAGAGACGAGACCATCGGAATCATCAAAATCATTGTCGATGAACTCGTAATCGGCAACATCAGCATCAGAATCATCGTAAGCAACGGAGACGGGTCCAACATTGTCGTCATCTACATCGCTATAGAAATCGTCTTCCTCTCCAGGTTCGTTGTCGGCGTCGATCATATCTAAGTCATCTTCCGATTTCATTTCCCATGCTGCTTTTTTTTCCTTTTTTAATTGTCAATATATAATCGGAATTAACAAAATCAGCGAGTAAATGGAAGATCGAAGTATCTGAGAGAAAGCAAACCCTAGAAAGCAAACCCTAGAAAAAAAAACTTTATTTGAACTTCATCTTCCGATTTCTACAGGGGCCTCGATTAGGAAGAAGGAGTAAACCACTCTTGTATCACGTTGATTCCTAAAAAAGCTGGTCTTGTTTCGATAGAAGATTATCGCCCCATTAGTTTGGTTGGGGGTATTTACAAAATAGTTTCCAGGGTATTGGCAAGAAGATTTCGATCCTATGTTGACTCCATTATCAGCAAGTCTCAATTTGCCTTTATTCTTGGAAGGCAGATTCTCGATTGTTCCTTTATCGCAAATGAAGGTATTGATTATGTCAAAAAGAAAGGGTTGAAAGGTGCAGTGTTCAAAATCGACTTTAGAAGAGCGTATGATACTGTTGATTGGAACTTCTTGATACGGGTCCTAAAAGAAATGGAATTTGGTGATCTATGGTGTAAATGGATCTTGAAATGTGTATCTTCTGCTTCTATCTCAGTTCTTGTGAACGGTACTCCCACAACTCGATTCCCTTTGGCTAGGGGGTTAAGATAAGGTTGCTCTCTATTGCCGTTTTTATTTAATGTGGTTGGCGAAGCACTTCATCTTATGATTGATAAAGCTGTTAGTAAAGGATTATTTAATGGATTTCTAATAGGGAGAGGAGAGTGGTCGTTTTGTTTATCACATCTTCAATTTGCTGACGATCTTATAATCTTTTGCGGAGTTTCACTAGGGGAGGTTTTGAATATTAGAAGGGTTCTAAGAGTATTCGAAGTGGCTTCCAGCTTACAATTAAATCTGACCAAAAGCAGATTGTTCGGAATTAATGTGAACGAGAATTCTATTGTAGAGTGGGTTTCAATTATTAGCTGCGCTGTTGGGAAATTCCCCTCGGAATACTTGGGTCTTCCGTTGGGACCTTCTAGGAACTCTATTTCACTATGGGATCCGGTGGTGAAGAAGTTCTACGAAGCTCTAGCTAGTTGGAAATCTAATAACTTATCTTACAGTGGGAGGCTGGTACTTATCAAATCTGTGTTGGCATCACTACCTACGTACTTTCTATCTATATTTAGAATGCCTAATGGGATTTACAGGAAACTTAACAGTTTGATGGCAAATTTCCTATGGGGTAGTCATTCATCTCAAAGGAAAATCTATTGGGTTAATTGGGGTGATATTTGTGCTCCTATGTCGAATGGTGGATTAGGGATTCGAGACTTAAATCTTCAGAACATGGCCTTACTAGGTAAATGGATATGGAAATTCTCTAATGAGAGGGACAGTTTGTGGAAGAAAGCGATCTGCTCCAAATATAATCTGGACTCAACTTCTCTGTATCCGGTTCTTTCTAACTCTCCTCTGAATTCGTGGATTTGGAAAGGAATTGTAAATTCCTTTGCTAATAATGATACAGTAGGTTCTTCTCTACAAGATAACCTTCACATTCATGTAGGGGATGGAAAATCAATCCTCTTTTGGTCTGATGTGTGGATTAGTGAAGCTCTGCTTCAGGTAATCTTTTCGCGAGTATTTGCTTTATCTATTAATAAATCTGGTAAAGTGTCAAACTTTGGATCGAAAATCAACTCGAGTTGGGTTTGGAATATAGTTCTTAGGAGGAGACTTTTTGATTGGGAAGTGAATCAGTGGAATGGACTAATGGCTTTGCTTAACAATTTTCCATTTAATGACTTGAAGTATGATTGTTTGCTTTGGCATGGGTCTCGAGATGGATCATATTCAGTTAAAAACTGTTATAAATCTTTCTTTTCTCCAGCTGAAGGTGAATCATTTTGGAAGAAACTTATTTGGAAGGGGTTGGTTCCGCCAAAGGTTGAATTCTTCTTATGGCAGGTGTTGAAGAACTGTGTTCCAGTTCGTACGGAATTGGCCAAAAGAGGAGTGACTTCGATTGTAGAGGAGTGACTTCTATTATCGTCATCTACATCGCTGTAGAAATCGTCTTCCTCTCCGAGTTCGTTGTCAGCGTCAATCATATCTAAGTCATCCTCCGATTTCATTTCCCATGCTGCTTTTTTTTCCTTTTTTAATTGTCAATATATTAATCGGAATTAACAAAATCAGTGAGTTAATGGAAGATCGAAGTATCTGAGAGAAAGCAAACCCTAGAAAAAAAAAACTTTATTTGAACTTTATCCCCTTATTTTCATGGTTAATTATAATTTACTTCTTTTAATCTTAATTTCTGTCTTTGTCACTCCCCGTAACAAGATTGATATTTTTAGGCTGATCCAAAACCATAATATTCGCTTAATGATGAGGCTGACAGCTAGACCCCGAAGAAAATACTAATGAAAAAAACGGAATATTAAAATCAACCCATCTGAAACCTAAGAACTAAAACCAAATTAAGGCTGATCCAATAATCTTGTTCATCTCTCTGAACCTACGAAAATTAACAAAGTTCAGCTCAGATGATGGCAAAAAGAGTCATCATCTAGTATGAACTTACTGTAATTAGTATCCTCTTACTTGATGGCTTGAAAATCTACATGCAATTTCAGATGAAGATAAAGATAAAAAAAAAAAAAATCTTAGCATATTACTCTAGTTAGTATCCTCTTACTTAGAAAAAAATAAAGAAATAATCTTAGCATATTACTCATCAAACGTCTAAAAAAGTGTAAAAGTAATTGAGTTTTATCTACTATGTACAAACTTAAACAGGGACGAAGTCAGGATTGAATATTTACAAGGCCGAAATATTAAATTTAAAAAATGTAAGGGTTTATTAAGTATTTAAAACTTAAATTTCATGGGGCAAGGCTTAATTTATCTAATATTTAAACTTATAAGAACTTAAATTGATATTAGACAAAAAAACCGTTATCCTTCTCATTTGAAACCGGAAGAGAACGTTGAAATGGCTGAATAGTATCCCTAATCTAGAAAGTTTGACTCCCAATTTAAAGTAAACACCCTTATCTTGTCATAATGTCATTTGTATTAATCAAATCATTTTTGTAATCATATCTATACACGTGACCTCAAAGTGGAATTCTTTTAGATGGCTATGCTCTAATGCTGCATGCATCACACTTTGAATTTTTTTTCTTCTTTTGATAAGGAAATTTGTATTGAAAATTCAAGATATTTGAGATTGACCGGATCGTAATATGAAGCCAAAATAGTAAAATTGTTGACTTGAATACTGTAACCCGATGATGATATAAACTTGATGGTATTTGCCAAAAAAAAACAAAGAAAATAACTTGATGTTTGATTCAACACATTAGCCATGGCTACCGCCGTTGTTTGATAGATATTATTATCAGAAGAAGATGAAATGTTCACATCGCAAATCATTAATTGAAAACAATGGTTGGAACAGGCTTGCTTTCCTGTTGGAGTTTTGATGGAGGTGAGGTGAGAGCATGTTTAAGTGTCAAAACATACAGCAAATATAAACCGACAAAGGAAACCCCGCAAAATTATCCACCCAAAGCAACACATTATCGCAACTTTTTCACCGACGATGTCCCCCACCACCGGTCCAGGCGAACTGGGCACCACTCGAGTCACGATTTAGATATGGTGGGAAATGGGAATAATATGTTGGCATTTGTTCCCACCCATCAATTTGCCTACTTTGGTATTTGCCAGCATTCACATGCCAAATTCAGCAACGGCTAAAAAACCATAGCAATTATAGCATACACAAAATAACCCAACATTTGTATTGTAAGATAGCTCCCAAGCATCACAAACATAAGCTGGTTTGGTACAGAGTTCGTAGTCACTAGATCTGCAAATTCCCATGTAAACAACTAGGTCGAAATTAAATACCCCAACTGTATAGTTCTAAGTTCAGCTTATTTGATCCAACCAAAGACTTTAAAACCACACCTATCGTCTTTGTTTATCTATATAGACCATATAATAGTAGGCTCATAATAAGCGACTTCAGTGATGGTGTGGCTTCTCCAGGTCCTCGATACTCGTAGGGCGGAACCAGGCCTTTTCCTCGAGGACCGAGTTTTCGCCGCCGGAAGGGATTCCTTGCTCCCCACCCGCAGATGCGTTAAGCTGCTCCGCGGCAGGGCCAAACACCCCGGTCTGCGGGTTCGGAGCCCAGTACTTGTCCGATTGAGGCTGGATCACATCATCAGGAACCACAGTTGCATGGACCTGATCATCCAGGTTCTTGTCATATGCTGTTGAGTGAGCACTCCTGCATATACAATAAATTACTAATAGAAACAATAATGAACACTCCCATGATCAAGATTCCTTCCAACCTTTCAAACAAAGCTCGATTTCAATGCCAAATATATTATTCAATGTTTCTGTAACACTTAAAGAAAATATCAAATTCCCTCTTTTCTTTCACAGAGAAAAATCTCCAGGTGCCTAATTGCCTATAAGCACCGACTAATGTTAATCTTTTAATTTAATTAAAAGGTTTTAAATAAAGCATTTAATTACAAGTAGAGTAAATAAGAGTAGAAAAGAGAGAAAGGGTAGGTGTGCAAATCTTAGGTAGTGGGTGGAGAAGGGCAGGTAGAAGCATCAAAAGTGTGGATCAAAATATAGCGGGAAACAATGGACTGTTAATTCACGTGATCAGCATCAGCAATAAAAAATAAATTCAATTAATCAGATCTGTTCTGTAATAATAAAAAAATTAAGAAATCAAGGTTTTTAGTCAATTGAATTAATAAATTACCAATATAAAGATCATTTCAATCCATAAAACGGTCATTGTTTTATTAAAAAATTATAAATGTTAAGATTTTAATAATTACACCATTAAATCACTATGTTTTTATTAAATATTTTTATATTCAATACACTATTAAATAATTTAATTCTTATGTTAATAATTACAGTATAAAATCATTTCCTGGAATGGACATATTTCCAAATCCAAATATTAGGTCCACTTTTTAATTTTTATAAAAGATCCATCTAACGTAATTTGCTCGCCTACCACTCAACGAGTCAATAATTTCCACACAATTATCACCATAATTAATTGAAAATAACCCACAACTATGACCGGAAGGTAACAGTTTGGTTAAATTAGTTTTAAGTATCCTGTCAAAACCATAATTATTAAATTTTGGTGTTTTAATTACGTAGAACAAAAAATATATATTTTTAATTATCTTTAGTCTTAAATCAATTAATATTGTCTGATTATGAATTCGAACATGTTTAAACGTGTAGATAACAAAGAAAGAAGAATTAAAGGGGTAGCGGAGAAAACAATATTTGGGAGACAGGTGTCCAACTCCAATAGGAGACAAGAGGGAAGATGCGTCCTTATCCGCTTAGCCTTTCTTTCCCTTCTCCACCCCCACCCTCCACCGAGTACGGCAGTTCCTCTCTGTACGAGATCCCCCTTTATTTTATTTATTTTAACGCATATTAATTATACATCTTTCTTTTTTAATATATAAAATTAAAAACCTAGGTTTAATTTAATAAAGTCCAGTTGAATATTAAATGAGGAATGAGGAAAATTATCAAAAAAACAAAAAAAAAAGCAAGAAAGGGGGATATTTCTATCAAGGAATAACAAAATATTCCTAAAAATTCCTAGATCATAACTGATTTAGAAGAATTAAGTGATGACTATATTAGTAATATGATAAAACTAATTGATCCATCAAATTCAGTGATTCACATGATATGATCAATCCTAAATGAGACTCATTCTTTAATGAAATCTTCGTAATTTGTATAAATGAAAGCCAAACAAAGCTTGTGAGGAAAACATGCCACAGTTAATTCACATAAATCGTCAATTTCTGTGAAGAAATTAATCCTAAAACATGATAGTACTACAAAATTCAGCACGCATCAAGTAAAAATTAAGAGGAAAACAAGGGCAGGTAAGGAAGAACCTGACAGCGACAGCGGCAACGGCAGGTGGAGGAGTGGGCGTGGCGGTGCGGTTAAGAAGGCGCTTCCCCAGGCTGGCGATCCCTCCACCACTCTTGAAATTGGCTGCCATACAAGTGAGGAAATAAAACGGAAACAAAAACTGGAAGACGAAGAAACAAAAGGCGAGGGTTGAGGGGAAGATGTTTGGGGGGTTTTAGAAAGGAGTGTGCGTATATATAAAGTTAAGTGGAAGGATGATGGTGATGTCCAGTCTCACTTACATTCTCCCATCACCGGCCTAACACCGCACCTAACCGCTAACCCCACCTACACCAACAGACCGTTTACTTTCTCTCAACCGTTATGACGGAACTTTAGTATTTACCTAAGTTTTAATTATGGGTAATTATTTTATGCACAAGTGATTTTTTATGATACTTTAGTTTTAGGGTTTAAAATTTTGTTTTTTAGTGGATGGGTATTTAAGAATTTTAGTGGATGAATTTTGAATTTACCTAAATTTTTGGGGTTTAACGATTTTGTTTGGGGTCTAGTATTTAAGAATTTTAGTGCATGAGTTTTGAATTTAGGGGTGTAGTTAGAATTTAAAGTTTTGGGTTAAAATTTAAGGTTTATAGGTTAAAACATAAACCCTTAACCATATTACCTTAATTTTACCACTAAACTTTAAATTCTAATCATAAACCATAAATTATAGACTCTTACACTTAAACTCATAAACTATAAATCCAAAATTGAGTCTCTAAACCCTAAAACTAAGGTGCTTGTGAAAACTTTTCATTTTCACCGCCCATGCATGAAGGGTTTTTTCCCCTTAATTATTGGCTTAATAGTAAAAAAATATCCAAACTATAATAATAATAATAATAATAATAATAATAATAATAATAATAATAGGATACAAATTTTAAACATGAATCAAACACAAAACAATAATAAGGATTTTTAGCTCGAGTTAGTAATTCTCACATTTTTAAATATTAAAATAACTTTAAAAAATATTTTATAATGTAAAAATAAGTATTTTTACTTGAAAATAGTAAAATAACCTTAAAAATATGAATTATTAAATTTTTATTTACTTGAAAAATATTTTTAAAGAAATTTTTATCAAAACTACTTTAAAACTTTACTAAATAATGTTTATAAATAATCAAATAAAGCTATTTTGTCAAAATAAAATACAAAAACTTAAAATCTAAAGTTAATATAAAAAAATTGATAATTAAGATTAATCAAATCGAAAACCGAGAATTATTAAAAAAAATCGAATCGAAACGTATGCGCCCCTACAATTTCTAGTGTGTTCAAGTGGATTGACCTCATAATCTCCTTGCAGTTAAAAAATTAAAAAAAATGTATAAAAAATACAAAATCAAGAATATTTATACATGTTATATTTTGCATTGAAATCATTATTATAATTTTTAGTATTAAAACTTACAAAAACACTTGGCATTCATGTAAATGAAGGCGATAGTTGATTTTTGTTTTATGATTGGACGAGGTTGTCTTTAATGATATTTTGTATTTATTTTCACGTGTATTTTTTTCGATTAGGTTTAAAGAAATTTTTTTGATTGCTCTTTCGATTCTTATGGCTTCATCCTAACTAATCCAGATTAACTCGCACTCGTACACTTAGTTTTGGTGTGTGAGTTTTCCAACTGATTTATTTTTTGCATACACAACGGCTCGAATTTAAAACTTGCTTAAGCAATACCAAACAACTTACACACATGGTGGTAATCCATTCTTCACCAAAAAAATAACACTCAGCAAAATTTTTAATATTTGGACATATAATAATTAAAGCAATGCTTAATGTCAAAATAAATGTCCAAACTATTACGTTTTCTCATTTTATGTGCCTAAATTGTTTTTTGATCATTTTAGGTGTTTAAACTTCTTCTTTTTTCTTATTTTTAGTGTCTAAACTATTTATTTTTTGTTAAAGCATGTGTCTAAATTATCATTTTTATGTCAAAATAAGTGTTTCAATTTGACCTTGAAAGAGCCAAAAATGATAATTTAGGTACCTAAAAAGAGCAAAAATAAATTAGGCACTTAAAATAAAAATAAAAAACAATATAATTTAAGTACCTAAAATAACAAAAAAATAATAATTTAAACACTTAAAAATTATATGAATTTATACACTTATTTTGACATTAAGCCTTAAAATAATCATAAATGTTATTAAAAAGAGTTGATTCATTATATGCGGATTTAGGGTGGAATATTCTGGTAAACAGTTATTTGGGTGGTGACGGTGTTAGTCGTCGGTTAAAAGAAACGCCGTTTAATGAAATGACTTTTGTCCGTGACGAGAATTTTGTACTTTAGCAGGTACGGTATTGCCTCCTTTTGTAGAGGCCCAGATGGAATTATTAGTGAAAATGTTGTATAGCCAGGAACTATTTCGTGGAGATTTATGCAGAGACTTCTGATTTTTATCTTACTTGCACTTTTTTTTTCTTTCAAATTTTACTAAACTTTTTTGAATTTTTAACTTTTAACCTTCTCTTATATATATATATATATAGATGTTATAAATAATATTTAAGGTAAATTACAAAAATGGCCACTAAACTATCCTAAAAATATAAAATGGTCATTAAATTTTCAAAAGTTATATAATGAGCATTAAACTTTAGTTTTTGTTATAAAATGGTCACTGAGTAGTTAACTGGCGTTAAAACTTAAGTGAATGGCTTGACAGTTACAAAAATTTGAATAATAACACATGTAATCTTCTATATTTACATATTCAATCAATTTAGTCCTAATTTAACCCTCATTATTGATGTCTAAATTGATTGAATGTGTAAATATTGAAGATTAAATGTGTTTGTATACAAATTTTGGTAACTGTCATATCACCCAGTTAACAACAGTTAACGGCTCAATGACCATTTTATAACAAAAACTAAAATTTAATACCCATTATATAACTTTTAAAAGTTTAATGACTATTATATATTTTTAGAGATAATTTAGTGACCATTTGTGTACTTTACCCTAATATTTAAACTATTTGCAATCTCTAGACTCGTAATTGGTATATTTAAACTCGTAATTATAAATTGTGACAGAGTAATAATGATACTAACTAAATTAAAAATCAATAGTTTATTTTAAAATTTTAATATAATTGGAATAATAACGTTTTTTATTTTTAAAATATTTATATAATATTTATTTTCGTAATATACTAATCTTAATATATTTATAAAATTTTAATTTATAATATGTATCATAGAGATGATTTCTATGTTATTTGCAAGTTCTGTACGAGATAGTTTTTAATACATTAATTTTTCAGTTAGGCTAAAATCTCATTGTCACCGTTCACCTCTTAGTGAGAATATCGCAATGAAAGAATTAGTCATTGCTATCAACGGTAAATACTTTGGCCATGTTTTGCAATTAGCGGATAGCTAGTAGCATTAGCTGATTTGACTAGCGGATTGCATTAGCTGATTTGACTAGCGGATTGCATTAGCTGATTGTATAGAAGTATTTGGTAAAATTAACTGATAGTTGTTTGATTCTTTGAACAAGCAAAATGACATATAAGGACATGATTATATTTAATACATGTTTGAATAATTTATTAGTTATTAATATTTTGTATCTATAAAATATTAATTGAATTATAAAAATTATTTTTTTAATATCATTGCTAAGCATATACAAAGGATGTATATATTATTCTTTATTTGTGAAATTCTCTTTTTAGTATAATTTTAATAATTATAAAATTTAAATATATATATTAATCTATATATTAATTTTTTATTTTCAATAAAATTATACTTATTTGCCGATATAAATAATTTCTCATTTAAAAAATTATTTTTTTAATTTTATTAGTTATTCAGATTTATGTTATTTAAAAAATATAATTATTAAGGATAAAATAATCTTTACAAGTATTTTATTCAAACTTCTAACTCAAAAAGCTCTTAAAATGAGCATTTTCAAAATCCGCTATTACAATCCACTATTTATCAAACATCTAAATTAACAGATTTGACTGATCAAATTTCTAAAAATGATCCAAACATCTAATTTTAACTCAAAAAACTGTTTATCAAACATCACCACGTCAAAACCAAAAAAAAAAATTCATTGCAACACACACTTGATTAATTTGAAATTCTCCACCTACAACCGTTGCAACATATCTTCTCTTGCACGCCTTAAATCTCATAGACATAATCTACAACAACAATTTTTCTTGAAAATAACAACTAATAATCAAACTATGATGAGTCTTGAATCATAGCTATAGTAAATCAACTAGGAGTGAGCGTTCCATCGAGTCGAGTCGAGTAAAAAAATTTCGAGTTGACGAGTCATATTTTACAACTCAAATATTATTTGAAAATTTTTCGATTCGAGTCGAGTTTAAGAAATTCGAGTCAAGTCGAGTCGAGTCGAGTTTTCGAGTTCCTATAAAAATTTAACTGTAATTATTTATCATGTTATAGTAGGATTTGATTCTAATTTAAACTCCTTTCTCTAATCATATAAGATATGGACATATATATTTTTTCACATGTGACAACATTTCTTCATATTTTTATATATCAGTATGTATATATCATAAAAAAATAGAGGGACTCGTCTCGAACTTAAAAATAAATCCGCTAATTACTAAAAATTTCGAGTTAATCGAATTTCCATTTTACAACTCAAACTTTATTTGAAATTTTTTCGAGTTATTCGAGTTTATGAAATTTCGAGTCGAGTCAAGACGAGTCGAGTATTTTTGCCTCGAGTCGGGTCGAATTATTCGGTTTTCTCGAGTCGAGTCGAGTTTTGCTCTCCCCTAACAAGATAAATTAAAAAAAAACAATTACATGAAAAAATGATTTTTAACGTGGTTTAACATTTTTAACGTATATCTAATACCAAAACAATAAAATAGCATCCAGTTAAATCCTAAAATTACAATCTCTCCTTGCAACAATATTTTTTGCACAAATAAATCAATCCTCACATAAAAAAAAATTCATAGGGATTAATTTTTTATCCGTTAATGATGTGTTACGTTTAAGATCATACAATTAAGGCTTAAATGTACATTTATATCTAAACTAATAAATATATACAATTTTCATATTATTAATGTCTATATAATATAAAAATAAATTTATTATTTGTTTTGTTTAATTAAGCTCAAAACTGAAATCTCCATCAATCTAGTCTCCGATCAAATATTTTAATTTCAATTATAGAACTATATGTCGGCTATAAAATATAAGAGGAAATGGGTATGCATGGTTCAAGCCTTTATCCTTTAAAATGGGAATGCAAATCCCGGTCACTATTTTTTTCCAATTTCACTATTAAAATACGATATTGTCGGCTAAGCCATGTTTCAAGCCTTCAACCCTGTTACAACATGACCTATTATAAAAAAGAGAGGGAGTAATTACTGGCCAGTATTACATTCTAATGTAATTATAATTTATATTATTATAATGTATCTGATTGATTGATTAATAGGTGTCATCGATAAATCAAGTTCTAATTTAATCAGAAAATAATTAAAATGTGGCTTAATAGAAAAAAAGGTGCCCAACCTATACCTTTTGTTCTAGTTTGGGGCCTAACGTTTTTTGGGCCACTTTAGTACTTAACGTTTCATTCTGTAACTTATATTAGATTTTCTCGTCAACGACCGTTAAAATTTTTCCGTTAACCAATTATAACATGACACATGACCTATTTTATATATTTATTTAATTTCTAAAATACTTAAAAATTATATACTTCTTAAAAATCCCAAAGTTTTAATTTCTTTCAAACAAACTCTCAAATCACATCTCCATTACCGTTCGGCATCCCTCACACGTCGGCAGTTCACCATTCACCACCCAAGCACCGGGTACCTCACCGTTCAACATCCACCACCCTCTAGTCGTCGATTAGAAGCTCAACCGATCTTCTTTTTTTTTTATTTTGGATGTTCGTCGACGGAACAATCAACGGTTCATTCTGTAACTTATATTGGATTTTCTCGTCAACGGCCGTTAAAATTTTTCCGTTAACCAATTATAACATGACACGTGACCTATTTTATATATTTATTTAATTTCTAAAATACTTAAAAATTATATACTTCTTAAAAATCCCAAAGTTTTAATTTCTTTCAAACAAACTCTCAAATCACATCTCCATCACCGTTCGACATCCCTCACACGTCGGCAGTTCACCATTCACCACCCAAGCACCGGGTACCTCACCGTTCAACATCCACCACCCTCTAGTCGTCGATTAGAAGCTCAACCGGTCTCTTTTTTTCATTTTGGATGTTCGTCGACGGAACAATCAACGGTTCATTCGTCGGTTTTCGACGATAAAATCATGGAGTTTTCGATTGTGTGGGGGCGAGTGCGACGAAGACAAGGGTGGCCAGTGATGGTTGAATTGGTGGTGGGAGAGGAGGGATTTAGGGAACAAGGGTTTGGATGTGAGGGCTTTAGAGAAATTAAAGATTTTGGGTTTTTTTTATAAAACTAAAGATATTTTGATTTTTAGAAAAAATAAAAATTAAAGAAAATACCAGAATATGCAACGTGTCGTGTTTTTATTGGATAACGAAAAAAATTTAACGTCCATCATTGTGAAACCGAATCTGAGTTACATAATGAAAAGTTAAATACCAAAATGGCAAAAAAATATTAGCCACCAAACTAGAACAAAGGGTATAGGTTGAACACCTTTCTCACTATTAAGCCTATAACTTTAAAATTGATATTAATTATTATTATAATGGTGTTTTTGTAAATAATATAATAGGAGAGGGATTTTGTTTCTCAGCTAATTTCTTCTCTGTACTAATCTTAGCCCCACAACCCTTTTTTTATTTGTATTTTTATCGGTGGTCGATAATTAGTTTTGGTATTAATTTTTAACTGCGTAGTTTATTATTATTATTTTTAATTTTTTGTATTTTCAATAAGAATATCTCTTTCGTGACATTTTTTTATTTTTTATGTTTTATTTCATCTGTCGTTTTGGTATGATTTCAGTATACTTTAGCGGTCGTTTGACGCCCGTACAAAGATCTTCACGACGCTAGTTTCTGATTATAATTATGTTAGTGGTCATAGAAAGATAGATCCGTTGATGTTGTTTGTCGATGTAATCAAACTTGGGTAGCGGAGCAATTTGCTTGATAGTTTGGTTCGCTCACCACTCCTTTTTCACCCCGTAAAGCGTCTCGTTTGGATAGAGACAATAAGAATAAAAAAGGCTTCTGAATTTTAACGGTATAATAATTTCTATATAAATATTTATATTTTTGCACCTTTAAGTTTTTGTATAAGAATTTGGTATTCAATTGTCATTGTCATATATATATATAGGGTTAATATCAAATTACATGGTGTAAAACTCATTTAGTTTTACACTAATCTATAGTCATTAGATGTGTAAAATGAATGAATGAGATTAAAAGTAGAATATGTGAAAATTATCACTTAGAAAAAAAAGTAAAGGGTTAATCTCATTCATTATTTTACCAATATAATGGGCATGAATTACGATAGAAAATTTGAGTATTCGTGTATCACTTGTGCTCTATAATGAAGAGGTTACATCCCATTTACACTAGTTAAGGGATAAGACAAGCATAAAAGATATTACATCAAGGGATAACTATACCAACTGTAAATATAATCTGAAAATAAATGAACTAGAGATATAGAAGGCCACGTTTGAGGTGATCAGGGATGAAATGATAGTCAATTTCTACATGGTTTGTTCTTGCATGGAAAATTGGGTTCGAACAGAGGTAGATAGGCATAGCACTGACATGGTCGCGCCACAAGGTGGCGGGCTGGGTGGGAGGATAGCCAAGATCACGTAGCAAGGTGGTGCTCAGCCGTGGTGTTAGCCATCGGCAGATGATCTAGCAATCCAAATTGTTGCCTAAGAAAATAAGATAACCATTGCAGCTGAAAACTGGATCGTTAAGAGATGAACAACCCATCAGAACTTGTAGCTTTGAGATAAAGAAGAAGACACTTACAAGCTTGTCAATGAATATCCATTGCAATTGAGATAATTTGTTCACACTAAAACTAGTGTCTTATCCAGTCATTGTGTACCAATGATTTAACGGTACGTATTGATGTGCATCCACCAGCACCGTGCCTTGTGCTTTACTCAGATTTGGCGTGGCACAACACTTGGAATCTAGCCGTTGAAACCAAGCCTTAAAATTTTGAAATTCGTATGTGATTTAGAAATATTTTAAAAATATTCGATGTATTTCTTATTAAATATTTATTTTTATCTTCTAAAATTTTATAAGTATGCCCCGTAAAATTTATAGATTTATTTCCTCTAACATAAAGTTTTATGTCCGTCCTGACACTAAAGTCAGGATACAAATCAAGATCAAATATCCCCTGTAAAAAGGCATCGGAAATGTCCAACTGTCGAGTGTCGAATAGCCCATGAATGAACAATAGCATTGGAAAGTACCACACGTACAGTGGAAAAAATGACCCCTAGAGAGAATGTCTTAGAACATAGTTTGTGTATTTTTTGAATTTTTCTTGATGATATGATTTCACACAATTAAAACTTTATAATTTCGCACCATTGGATTTAACTCTTGGGTTTATGATATAAAATTTTAAAAATACACACTCTTAACATAAAATTTTGAGTTTGAACCCTATTTTCCGATTTAAAATTGTAGGACGTAAGTGCATGGGATGCGTGCATTGGGTTGTGGTGACTGCTCAGGTCAACTCAACAGCAAGTGGAATAGGTGAAGTTTTAGTGGTGATAAGGGAAATGGTGATGGAGAAACAATAGTGGGTGGGACGGGGAATGATGATAAGGATAAGCCATGTGTATGAGATAAAGGTGAGGTGGCATTATGGGAATGAGAAGGAGATAAGGATAATTTAAAGAGGAAGATTTGGAGAAATTATTTCATGGTCCCGGACCACCACGTCATCCATGGTCCCCATCCACTAAAAATCAGCCATGTAATTTCTTTTTTTCCATGTCACTGTGTAACCACCCACTCCCTATTTATATGGCTTAAAAAGATGAAGATTCATCTTTGAAAAAATGACATGGAAATTATATGGCTGATTTTTAGTGGATGGGACCATGGATGACGTGGTGGTCCGGGACCATGCAATAATTTTTCGAAGATTTGGAACCTAAATTAGAGATAATGATGGAGATGGCTTGTCCAAATCTGATGCTGGATCCATGGGAATTGGGAGGCGTGACGGCCGTTTCTGGAGCAGATGGCGTGTACTGTCTACCACCCTATATTCAGAATTACTGGAACATTGCCCAACTCAACACATTTGATATACCGGAATGAAAATTTGTGACAACTGTAAGGTCTTAACAAAGGCCATACAGCACAATCAAATGCCTACTAATGTTTCAATAAATACTTTTACCACTGAAGTTTGAAAAGTTATAAAACGGTTACTAATGTTACCGAAAAGTAATTAAAAGGCCGCTTGATCGTTAACGTTAGTTACTTAAGTAACAACGTACTTTTTAAAATATATTAATACCCCTCCCCATTATAATAAAGATTATTGTTAAGTTGTGATATTTTTTTATATACACTAATTCTTTTGCTGCGAGTGCTCGTAAACGGCTGATCTTAAAATGTACGAGTATTTTGATTTTAACAATAAAATGAAATAAATTTAATTTATTAGATCTTAATGACTAACGAGTAAAAATCGGCCCAATATGGAATGGTTGGATAAGGGCCTCGAATTGTCAAACCAGTCGGGCCTTAAGGTATAAAAGACGACATCAACATGATTCAAGTCAGCTTAGCCAAAAAGAAAAAAGGAACCGAAGTCAGCTTAGCCAAACTTTTGACGTTGAGGGAATGTGAAATAAATCACCTGTACGGACATTTCAGCTCGAAGACTGAAACTTCAACGTTTTCCAACTACTCAGTAAAGCGAATGAAATCTGTTGGATAAAAAGGATATATCAGTGGTTCTATTCGAGTAGAGTATGTTTTTCTGCCTCTTCACACTACCTGCTAGGCTGCTACAACCTTAGCTTTGCTTAGTTTGGTGAGGGAAATTATGCCTTGCTGCTTATCTTCTTAAACACTGCTGCTGATTGCTGATTGCTGATTGCCATGTTTAAAGGACCCAATCAATGTGAAACAAATCTGGTGGTGGTCTGGTACCAGTGGGACTTCTCTTTATGCCTTTCTTCCCCCACTTGTTTTTCGCCTCTGCTTATTTTACTATATTCATGCAATTCATAGACATAAACATACAACACAAATATGAGAAGAGGATATGGTATAAGCACCTAACATCTATGTTTGACTATCCATATTAAACATATTACTAACCATATGAAAATGTACACACAATACAAACAAAGTAATTGGACTCGAGTCTTTTAGTAAGAACATCTTCCACCGAAATTAGAGGTGGGCAGGTGGCAAACGGGTCATTCGGTTCTGGTCATTTTAGGTATGATTACATTCGGTTTAAGTTCGGTTCGAGTCTAGTTCGGATTTATGATGATTCTGGTTCGGGTATCGGGTCAAGACGTTGGGCCGGCTGATTTTTGGGTCGGTCAAGATCGGGTTAATAGGAGATCGATCGGTTTTAGTCGGGTTTTTAAGTCGAGTTAGGTTTTTCCACCATATATATGACTTTATATAGCATGTATATTTGACTTTTTGGTGATTTGTGCGACAATTCATATATCATCTTTATTTATTTTAATATAATTTCTTTAGTTCGGGTTGCTTTCGGTTCGGGTTACTTCTGATTTGGGTGAAATCGGTTTAGTTTCATTCGATTCCAGTCCATTTTCTGTTCAACTAAAATTTGGTTCAGTTTCCATTCGTTCAGGTTTATTTTGGGTTTTATATCAAATTTGGATCATTGTGTTCAAGTCAATTTCGAGTATCAATTCGGATAATTCGATTTGGTTCTCGAATCTTGGGTCAAGATGCACAGGTTTAACTAAAATCACTTGTTAGGTTTGATATATTATTAATTATATAATTGATTTCTTATTCATCTACTCAATAGAATGTTGAACTACCAGAGAAAATTAAAACCATGCGTAGATACATTAAAAAAATAAGGTAGTGTGGGAAAAAATTCCTCTAACGTTTTAATTGAATTGAATTGTTATTTTATTTTTATTTTAAAGTAATTTAACTCTCAATGTATAATTTTGGATTAAAATGGTCTTTTACGAATGAAAACTGTTAGTTAACTAACTATAGACAATATGAAATTACTTAACAGAATGACACGTCAGAAGAAATTTATTTTATATGTTTTATACAATTTTTCAAAATTATTTTTTTAACTTATATGTCATTCTGTAAAGTCAACATATTTGTCTATATGACATTGTTGTTGCGGTGTGCGCTGCCATGTAAGTTTGTCACGTCATTTCAAGCCATTTATCTTCAGTTAAGTAACAATTTTAATTCGCAGATGAACTATTTTAGCACAAAATAAAATATTACGGGTTAAATTTCTTCAAAAATGAAATAGAGATTAAAATAATTATTCAGTCAAATGTTACGAACATTTTTTAACATTATACCTGTAAATGATGTCATTTATTTTAGTTTGATGGTAAAAAAAACTTTCATTATCAATATTAGATATTTAATTGTTGTTGCAAGTTAAGATTAGAAAATTAAAAATCTTTGTGTGATGGCATGTAAGTGACTTGCAAAATGTTAATATTTTTAAAGAAAATATAAAAAATATTATATTTTAATAGTATAAAAGTAATTATAAGATAATATTGAAAATATTTTAAAAAATAAAAAAAATAGAGAATAAACAAAAGTTAAAAAATATAAGCATGTATCGAATTGGTACCAAATTTCACTGAAAATTGTTTGCCAAATTGCTTTAAATTTATTTATTATTTTCACCAATTTGAGATTAATTATTGAAATGTACTAATATTTTTACTAGTTTAATATCAAAATAAACACATCACCGATATGTATAAAATATAATAATTATTTTATTCAAGAAAGAATATAAAAATATATTCATGAATATATATCCTAAAGCCACACACAATCCACAAACAACAAGCTTTGGTCCGAGTACCAACTTTTTTTGTTTTCTTTTCCCCTTTCAGACAAAACATTTCCCTGATTCCAAGTAAGTTGTATCTGTCTCTGTTTCAGACAAAGAGAAGCTCTCCAGTTTTCAACTACAAAACACAGTGAAAGCGAGGCAGAGGAATGGAAAGAAAGGGCTTAGTTATTTGCAGTGTTGTGGCCTTTCTGGGGGTTTTATCAGCAGTTACTGGTTTCGCTGCTGAAGCTACTAGGATTAAGGTAAACTATATTTACGTATATATATATATATGGGGTTTTAATCAGATCTTCTGTAATGGGTTTCTTGAAAATTCTTGTCTTTTGCTTCTTTTTCATCAGTTTATTGCTTTTGATTTACTCCTGTTTGTGTTTGGTGATTAAAAAGTGTGCCAAAGAATAGAAACTGATACTTCCAAAAACAAGCTCTGGTTTTTCCCCTATTTATGTTTATGTATATACTAGGAACGAAAAATGGAACTTTACTTGAGAAAGCATGGTTTTAGCAGGTATGAATGATACGTTGAAGACTAGAGCTTAAATTCTGAAATTTACCTGTAATTTGTGAGAAATTATATCGTGGCCTTGACTTACCACATCAGCCATGGTCTCATCCAATGAAATTCACCCACTTTACAGTTATTTTTCATGTCATTGATACAATAATATAATAACTTTTAAGAAAACTGTTTTTTAAATTACAGAGAAAAAATTAGTGAAATTTATTGGTTGAAAAAAATGATGGGAAAAAAATATTGGTGAAGTGGGTGGTTTTTATTGGATGGAACCATGGCTAATGTGGTAAGTCAGACCCATGATATAATATTTCCTACTAAGCATATGCCCTTGAGTTTAAGTGATTCCAGCCTCTATGGCATATATTTAGCAAAGCCCTTGAGTTCAAGGGGTTGATGTATGGAACAGCACAAAGGAAAACCAGATGCTTAATATAAGCACAACAAAGTAGAAAATTCAATCTATTTGAGTTAGTTATTATTGAAAAGTTAATGGTGAAAATAATTAATTATAAACCGGAGTGACGTATGGAATATCGGTGCTTCATTGGTCTGGCTACTACTGTGACTTGATCTTTAGAATTTGAAATCTTATCAGTTGATGGGAGTGTTTCCAACCGGGAGTTTTCTATTCTATTTCTTTTTCATCATTTTTAGTTGTCTTGGCATACAGAATGAGTATTGGTTAAACCATTTTCATGTTATACTCGCATAAGTTTGACTTTGTGTGCGACATTGAATTCGATTTTGTGCAAGTTCTTGCAACAAGTGTTCATTTGATTAGTTGATTTCAAGTCTGTTTTGCACCTTGGTATCAATTTATTTGTCTCCATTGCCACTGTATTCCAGAATTTTACGGAGAGCTCTATTATTCCATATAATTGGCTGTCGCATTAAAATTTTGGGCCAATGCTTAGACTCAGGAGTCCATGCTACTTTTTGAAAGCCTGTGTTGAATTGTTAAGCTCAGAGTATATGTTGTTGACTGCATTATGCTTCTAAAGACAAGTACAAATTGTAAAAGATATTCGGTTCAAGTATTTTATCTGAAATACTTGCTGGAAAGAATTTTCTGTATCCATTTCAAATTGGAGCTTGTGAACTGAGAATCTGAATGATATGCTACTACTGTTCCATGCATTAAGTAAGTTTACTCGGATATGGGCTTTCTGGAATTCTTATGACGTCCAGCTGTTCTTTTTTCTCTCTTGTAGGCTTCGGACGTTAAGTTTGTCTCTAATACACAATGTTCTTATCCCCGGAGCCCTGCACTTGGTCTTGGCTTAACTGCTTCAGCAGCACTACTGGTAGCTCATATAATTATTAATGTTACGACAGGGTGTATTTGCTGCAAAAGAACCAGTCAAAATTGGAACTCTAACTGGACAAAAGCTCTTATCTTCTATGTTGTCTCTTGGTGATTCTTGAGCAAAACTTCCTGATAGAACATTTTTCCTTGTTATTGTTTTTTTTTACATTATATGTTTTTTGTTTCCTTGATATTATTGGTAGGGACCAAGGACTAAAATTTGGAACATGGATCTTGTGCTTTCTTCATAGGATAAGTAGCCATAAACTCTGCTAGTTTAGTGGTCTGTATGTTCAGTTTGATTTGTTTATGATAGTTATTATTTCTTTTTAAACAAGAGGACACAATGACTCAATCATCGCCATCATTCTAAGCCAAACTGGCTCGGTTTGATGTTTTTGGTTCTTTTTTCCTTTTAGTGAAGAGAATAAATTGGCCTTTGATGATAGACATGTGTATAGTGGCATGCGTTTTAAACTTTCATGTCTATGCTACTTTGGTAACCAAATGTGTGACATCTTTTTAAATTTGTTGAAATGAAAGAATGCTTAATATGTTCGGTTGTGGATGCCGTGGAGTTTTCTTTCAGAGAAGGGTATCCTTTTGTTCTGAACCGAAGGTTATTTGTATTGTATCCCCTTGTGAAGTTATTTCATTTTCCTTTTAAATCTGAGCTGTTTCCAGTCAAAATGAATTTTCTTTTATCAGTCTAGAAAGTTAATCCTGGTTTTCACATGCTTGATGCAAACATGCATTTTCTTATGCACATACATCCACGCAAAGAATATTGATTGGTATGCAAGCAATTAGTTTTGGATTTGATTGCAATTTTACAGTGAATTCATATTTTCTGTGGTTCATCATGCACCCAAATACACATGTTCCTTTTGGTCATATTTTAGTTGAATTTATGAGTTCTAACTTGGAGTGAACCGTGACTTAAACATCTAGACACATTTTTTCTTGGATGCTTATACCCAAGTCCATCTAATTTAGGCGACATCTACTAGGTATAGTCATATTTTCAGTGGTGCATTTGCAGTTGTTTGATCAGGCTATATCAGTTTGTCTTTACCTTATTCCAAGAAGACTGAAAACAGAATGTCACGATGGCTATAAATGCTTGTATATCTGAACACCATATCAAGTGGTGCTATCGCGGTAGTTCAGTTAGGAGTCTATTGCGATCTTATACTCGATCTACACTTCTTTTTTTGACAATCTGTTTTTTTAGGTGCTTAACACAACATCAAAGCCTGGGGGCGGGTATTTGTTCTTTGTTTATTTATATTTGTAGTCTGCATGTTTTGCCCATGGATTTCAGTTGGCAATCAGGATTTAGGCCTACATGTTGTAGTAGTTACTTATTGCATATTGATTTTAGAATGGATGCCTTACAAGCTATCGCATAAAGGTCGAACGCAACTGTGAAAGAGAACTATGTCATTTCTGAAGCATAGGACTAAAACGTCAATAATATGGGTGTTTAGTTGCTTTCTGGTCCGGCATATTTTTTACTTCCTGCCAGTTGCTTGAGCCAAGGTTTATACGTTGAGAATGAGTAGTCTTGAGACTGTTAATTTGCCTTGAGAAAGAAGGTTGAACTGGCGGGATACATGTATAGGTTGCGATTTTTGAAGTTTTTGATATTCTGACTCATGTTCTAGAGTCTTTTTTCTGGCTACTGCAACCTAAGAACCCATTTAAGATGAACTCCAAAGAGAGTTTCAGTTAGTTTTTATTTTGTTGCTAGTTTTCAGACAGGTTCAGAGGACAGATAGTATGTCTAGAATAATTCGTAACAAAAGCTTCAGCTTGCTTTGCTAGTAATTAACTTGAGAGGAAAGGGCTTTTACTTGTTCATGTGAACTTTAAAGAAAGCAGAGGCATTTTACTTGATCATACCATGTGATGCCAGTGGTCCACCGTAGGCTTAATAGTCAAAGAGTAGGAAATACTTTCATAGATGTTTCTGGTTTTTCTTGTGGATTCCATGTTTTATGCTCGATAGCGATGTAGGGATTGCTTTTATCTTGTTGCTTGCAGTGTGCCAACTTTCTCTTTTCGAGTAAATAACCAAATGCTTACTCCATGTTCTCGCAGGTTCACATTCGTTATAGCTTTCCTTCTCTTGCTAACTGGTTCTGCACTCAATGATCAACATGGTGAAGAGAGCATGTACTTTGGCACCTACTACTGCTATGTTGTGAAACCCGGAGTCTTTGCCGGGGGAGCTGTCTTAGCCGTTGCAAGCGTCGTTTTCGGGATCTTCTATTATCTCACACTAAGCACTGCAAAGGACACAAATGGTCCTTGGGGAAATTCAGCTGTTCCGAATCAAGGTGGCATTGCGATGGGACAACCTCAGTTCCCACCCCACCAGACCCCTCAAGATCCTGTGTTTGTACATGAAGATACTTACAACAGGCGGCAGTTCACTTGATCAGACCCGAGAATTGTATGAGACTTTGTTTTTGCTGCATGCATTACTTATATTGTAGCAAATTTTACTAAACCCCCAATATAAACTTGTTTCGGATAATGATTCTTTATATAGTTAGCTAGCGAACAAATTTTAGCAAAACAGTCCAAGCTTCTTCATGAAGATTTGTACATAGCTAAATTATACGTTCTTGCTATAATCATGAACATATTGTTGTATTTATATTATTTTTGTACTATGTACACAAAATTAATACACTTTTGTTCATCATTCAAGCCAAAACCTTGCATTTTTCTATTTATTTATTTATTTTGATTAAATAGAGAGATTACATGCCCATGTCGGGATTAAATCCTACTCCGATGTAGATAAAAATATTTTTTTTTCAACATATGAAGTATACACATCTAAAAAAACAAAGGCAAAAGAGAAAAGAAAGCCATAAGCAAATAAAAGATTCCACCAGCTATCTTTTTTTTCTTCCTATTATAGATTAAATCCCCATAAAATGCCCACTTTTACAGTCAAAATCTACCTACACTGGTAAAACCAGACATCCTTTTCCTGACTGCTTGAAAAGAGTACAGAACCTATAACTCAACTACGGAATTAATGGAATAGGTTGGCCTGAGGAAACCAGATTTTATGCAAATTCCAATCTGCTTGCTTTGGCATAATTTCTCATCACCGGTTTGCTACCTGGCAATACCTTTGTTCCATTGATTTCTCAGAAACAAATGTCCAGCAAAAGTGAACCACAAAAAACACTACACGTGATGAATATGTTCATCATATGTAACTTAGTTTCGATGCTGATTACCTGGTTCATCTAATTATTGGAAAGAAAGAAAGAAAGACACCTCAACTTGCTATGCTGACAATATAGTGTTGGAGGGAACGCTTTTGTCAAAAAAGAGGAAATTCAATGCTTATTTTGCTAACAGTATTTAACGTTTCATCATATCAATGTACAATGTGATCTATGACGGATCTCTTACCGCATCACTAGTGGAGAAAATCACTTTACTAGCTGCTTTTGATGGTGGCCTATTGATCTTTTCGAGTAACCTACTGAATACTAGTTTGACAGGTATGCAAGCCACTGTTGTAGGTCCAGAAGACTCTGGTTTGATTAATCCATCCATTTGGTGGATATCACTATCATGTATAGGCTTCAAACCGAGACTATGTTCTATACCAATTGATGACAGAGCTCTTGTTTTCTGGCTAGAAAATAAGCTTACCTTCTTCGGTAACTTCTTTTGGAACTTCCTGTCGGTTGGAGAGCGTGGAACATGATGTATGCTCTTTTTAACCAGGCCTGCCTTATAGTCGGAAGTTCCTGTATTGTATTTCTTGAAAGGTGGTTTACCTTCATGGTCCAAGGATTGATATTCAGCAACTTCATAACTACCCAATGCAAATGGTGGGTGAGGCCGTGGGACCCTGAAATTGGTCCTCTTGGCAGTCCTCCATGCAGGCGGAAGTGAAGTATTTCCATCATGGTTATTTAGTCCATTACTAAAATAACCATTAGTGGGGAGAAGGGTCTCAGTTGAACTGTCTTCTAGAGCTTCAATTTGAATGGGATGCCCTATAATGGCCTTCCCATCCAACTTGCTTATCAATGAAACAATAGGTACAGGTTGTTTCTTATAGCTTGCTTGGACTTCCAAATCCACGTCCATCAACATAGATCTTCTTTTCCCACGGAAATTACGATGGGCAGCAAATATTGGATCAAAGTTCCACAATTTGTCCTCCCACTCTCTTTCTACAGCAGCATTGTTCTCCCAAGGCATGCCTTCCCAATCAGTGATGTTATGATTGAAACTAAATCCCCTTCTGGATGTATCCCTTGGTGTACGCAAATATCTTCTATCGTCAAATCTAACCATTTGGGCCCCAAAATCTTTTGCACTCAAATCAGTCGCATCAACATCATCGTTGAAGTCATGATTTAAAAGAGAACTATGACCTAATGATCTTCTGAAAGCTCCCCTTTCGTCATGATATATCCCATGAGCAGATCCATCATAACCTCTTACCTCTGCTGCATCCATGGATCTTTTTGTCAGAGTCCGCATTTTCCTTTTCCCTTTTAGCTGCCATTTGGACACAGCTTCGTTCATAGAAAGATGATCATGAGTGTAAAAGTGAGACATCTCACCAGAAAGAGATGACTCATCAGAATCTCCCTGGCCTATGCTTCCACCTCCTAGTGTGTCAGGTCTTTGGAAGGCACCCAACCGGACATCCTTACATACAGTAGCACCTGAATTCAGAGTAAGGAAATAATGAGAGGAATAATCGGTTGCTAAAATATGCCAATAGATAGGCACGCCATGATGCTTCCCGAACTAAACATCAAATCCATCAGGCAACCAATACCTATGTTTCTTGGACTCGAGTGCAATTATCCATATATGCATATAATTAATCAATTGCCTTATATCCTAGACATGAGGATACCACCAAAACGAATTCAAAACTAAAGTACGGATGCTGAGACTCGTAATAACTTTAATTTAATAGTATACGTCTATTTGGGTTCTTTATTGAGTCATGAATGGGCTTTCAAATAGCATTGTACAGTCCAATTTCTGAAAATCAGTTTTCAATTTAAAACTTTTCTGGACCCGAATCCTCTAAACATACGTTCAACCTATTTGTTGACCCAAAAAAGTAGATAACCGAAGTGTAAGTGTTCTAAATGACCCAAAGAATGCAAAATCCAAGTGAAATGAACCAAATGGATAAAAAAACACTGAACAGGAAGTTGGCAGAAAAAACAAGATGAAAAGTAGTCATGTGCTTGAGCCTAGACATTCAATTGCATGAAAATTCTAAGCCCCAAAATAGTTATTATTTTCACTCCTCTTTCTCATGTGCATTTCGATGTTTCTCTATTCTTCTCATGTTTCCTTCATTCTCTTTCAATCATCTTTATTCACCATCTCCCCAGAACAGCCACGAGAATCCAATTCCAACCCATATTCCATACCCCACACAAATATCCGTGTTATGTTCTGTCAACACGATTTAATATGCTGAGTCCAAGCAACAGAGATAAATACCACAAAAAGTTAGTGAAGCCGTGATGCTTTCTTGACTAAACATCAAATTCCTAAGGTAATCAAAAGGGCAGGCCATGGATGGAAGTCAAGACCATAAGGGGCCATGGGCCCCAAGAGTTCTCAAATTCCTACATTTTGGTCTTGCAAATTAAGTCAAATTCAAAAGATTATACACACACATATATAGGCCCTGAAAATTGTTAATATTATATTACAAATCTATTATTTATGTTATTTCCATGCATACTCTAATGTTGGCCTCTCAACTTAATATAACTTGGATCAGCCACTAGAAATGTAAAAACAAGGAGAAATTTTAATTTCCTTGAACTATCAAATTCCATTCTAGATCTCTGCTATTGATTAGTCTAGCATTATACTATGAAATTTGACCACTTTACTCTCATTCATTTTATTTACAATCAATACATGTCATAAGCAAAGTTTATAACAGTAATCACATTTTTTATATAAAAGAGAATTTTAAATATTACTTAACCAACAATTACATGTATAAAACTAAAGAAACACCATAAATTTCGTACAGAGCTCTGTTGTCCGGACAATATTAGATGGGGTACTTGTGTCAATACAACTCGACATGGATATCAGTCTGGGATATGGGTTGGATTCTCTAGGGTGATGGCAGAGAAAGATGGAAGAAAGAGAATGAAAATAACATGAGAAGGAAGATTGGAGAAGCATTGAAATGCACACAAGAAAAAGAAGAGAAAATAATCAAATTATGGAGTTTGAAACTACATTTAAAAGTCAGAAAGTCCAAGGTCAATAACGTGAGTAATTTTTATCTTGTTTCTTCCACCACCTTACATGTCGTTTTCTTCTGTCCATTTGGTTTATTTTTGCTTGGGTGTTGCAAGTTTTAGGTCAATTAGGATACTTGGGCTTCAATTTATCTACTTTTATGGGTCAACAAGGAGGTTAACTAGAGTATTCAAGCTCAGAAAGCTTTCTAAAGGTTTAAAGTCAGATGCCATTTTAGAAAATTGAAATGCACAATAATATTTGAAAGTCCACTTATGATTCAATCATAAAATGTACATTATAATTGAATAAACATAGACTACCATATTGAATTTATAACGAGTCCCCACACCTGTTAGTTTTAAATCCATTTTAGCTGTACCCACGAGTATTCGATTTAAGGCAATTGATGAATTAGACACTTTCACATACTGACACCCAAAACCCGCATCTAAGTTTGAGTAACATAGGTAATAGAAAACAGTATGTGAAACATAAGGTTCTCAAGTCAAGTAACAGCAACAGAAGGATTGCTATCTGCAGGAGATGCTCAATCCTAAAGGAGAAATAAAATTTATCTAGAGTGCAAGATAATCATCCCAACATAAAACATGATAATAGAATTAAGAATAAGATCAGTTAACCTGAGTGTGAAGTCATATCATCATCCATATCTGGTTCAGTCTCAGATGAATCAGACTCTGACTCAGATTCATAGGAAGTTGATTCAGAAGAACCAGATTCAACATCTTCCAAAAACTCACTAGTATTATCTTCAATCATGTGACTAGGAAAAGGATAAGAATCACACTCCACAAAATGGGGAGGTGACATCTCAATCTGGTTTGGAGGAATTCCTTTATAACCCAATGCATCAAATGACTCAGGTGGGAAGTACATGCGTCTGCTCCTCTTTGCTTGAGAAACACCTCGCCTCCGCTCTCCTGAAATAGAAGTAGAAACAACACAAGTGTCACGATGCAAAAAGAAGTGAGACTTCTAATTTTGCAGTATTCTGCAATACTTGAACAAAAGGGCTCCTGCTACATCTATTAACCAAAAAAAGTTCACTAAATCCCTCATGTAACATTTTCATTTCATCTAAACATGATTTACCGTTAATGTGATTGATTCTTCCCATGATAGAAACTTTGCTAGAAGGAGATAGAGTCTCATCAACATCCATAGCACCAAAAGATGTAGGCTTTTGTTTTGCATATGCAGTTCTGAGCCCTAAATCTTGCAATCCTCTCATTCGGGGTAAATTTTCAGCAGAATTATTTTTCCAACTTGGCTGATATTCCATTTGCTCTTTCAAGTGAACAGTGCTGCTCACTGTCTCACCCTTGGTGGAAGTATCTTGACTCCTGGATTGATTTGATTTTGAGTTCCCAGGTTTTCCGTTACTAATATCTGAACCTCCAGAATCCTTTTTAGCAGAACCAGAAGATTTATGTTTTGCATAGGAAGGTCTATCAAAATTTCCTTGTTTTTTCAACAATTCCTTTTCAAGTTCAAGTGCATGAAGGATAGCATCTTCCCGTCGAGCATATTTCTCTCTTTTCTTGGGTGGCATACCTTGTGAAGATTCTGCCCTTTCAATGCAATCATTAAACTCCCCACATCGAAATGCCTTCACACGCTTAGACTTCTCTAGATTGTACCAATCACTGAGAAGAGAAGAAAGAATGAAAAAATGTTAAATACAAAAGAAAGATGATTGTGTTTTCATACAATAGAAGAATCATCTAGGAAAATGTGATGCAAATTGATTAATTGAACTTAGTAGCACTATTCTTGGACCAGAAATTGTTTTAGATTGCAACAAAGTACTGAAAACATTTATAAAGCAAAAGAATTACAGTAATCAGATTCTCAGTAAATTGACGATGAAATGAGTACAACTAAAAGTCAAAATTCCCTCAAATACGGTACAGCTTCTAATAAATTTCAGATATGCTAGTGGATATCAAAGTTATTCAATGGTCTAAAACTAAAAAGGGAACCTGCTCACTTTTAATGCGTGCAATATTACTGCATAATCTACCCATACTTCTAAAAATTAGTTTGTCTTGTATCTTTCACGGAAATGTAGAATACATCACCATGGCATCTATTATTCTAATATGGATAAAAAAGAAGCAACGAAATGAGATGACAAATATTTTAGGTTCCCCTGCTCAGAGTAAGGTTTAAAGGGTCATAGATAGGGCAATAAAAAATCAACAAGAACAATGTGAAGGGCTAAAGTCATATCTTTTTTGGCATTCTTAACTAACATAATAGTCTAATCTAAGGACATGAATGATGTCAGAGCATTACATCAACCTTTCATCGAGCAACGATAACATATACTGTACCATCAAGAATACAAAATGGGCATGGGTGTGTGTGTGTAGTGATAACTGTCCTAGTCTTTGTCGAATAACCATTGGTATAGATGAATTAAAGATTTTAATTGAAGCCCTGATTAGTCTTCCACCCTATTCTTCTCTCTTTAGTTGAAAGTAATAAAGCACTGATATATGTCATTCAAACCCTATAAATCATGCAAGATGGAGCTACAAATACCTATATTTAGAATTTAGATATTCACAGAACTTCCTAAGCAAACTAAAGATGAATCAGAACTGAGATCATATCATAGCACATCATCAAAGTACTTCATGCCGTATAGTAGCAGGATTGTTTTCACATTCCATCTGAAGGTCAGTTAAACCTTACATGTTGGAATGTTAAATTCGTAAGACTAGGGACATCCCGACTTTATTTTCCCTAAACTCTACTAAAAATTTACGAAAATCTTATTTTTCACTATTCTTCTGCGTGAATCCCAGACTGCTCTAGCCGTATAAGCATCAAGATAAAAAGTTCTATACTTGTTACATTGAAAATTAGTAGTAAATTTTCTTTCTTGCAATGCTAAGACGAATGAAGACAATAAAAATTACAAATAGGAAAAAAATGAAAAAAAAGAGACTTACACACTGGCATCCTCTCGGCCAAGGAGTTTGACCGGAGT
Source organism: Hibiscus trionum (assembly GCA_030270665.1). Lineage (NCBI taxonomy): Eukaryota > Viridiplantae > Streptophyta > Magnoliopsida > Malvales > Malvaceae > Hibiscus > Hibiscus trionum. Next base: position 9,902,371 of record BSYR01000016.1, read on the forward strand.
TCCGGTCCTTGGAGACATGAGCTGAGAAGTTGGTAACTCTTCAGGGCCCAGTATCTTCCCCGGCCACCATGAACCGTTCCTCCGGCGTACCCATACTATAGACCCGACTCCTCCATCTGATCCTGGCCCACTCTCCATCTCTTTCTTTCTAAACTCTCTTTCTCTATCCCTGTCTCTAATACTATCTCGATCAATATCCTTATTTCTCTAGTTTCCGAAGAAGTAAAAGATATCCCATCTATATCTATAAATAAAAACAAACAAAATAAAAGTAAAAGAAATAAATTTTAAATTGAAGGCCTAGGGTAAGGGGTTTCACCCGCCGGCGAAGAAGGAGAAAAGGAGATTCTGAAAGCGGGAGAGAGTTTTGGATCCGAACAGAGGAATTCGGGTTAGGGTTAGGGTTTCCATTCAGAAATTAGATTTGGGGATTTTCGTGCATTTCTAATAAATTGTTTTAGTTCTTTTTTCTGTATATTTTTTTCCCACTCTCTAGAAGTTTGTTTTGTAATAAGAGCGAGCGATGGTCCAAGATTAGATCATGGGATGGTTTAAATTTGCACGCTATGAATGAAAAAAGAAATATGCTACACCTATACTTTTTTGTTCAAATATACTACACCTATGCAACAACTTAAATGATCTAATTTTTTTATGTCCACGAATCAGATAAAAAAAATTCAATTTTTTTATCTCCTTTTTCTATCATCGGGTGTAATTTATTTTTCAGTATATTATTTTTTCGTGCCGATGAATTTTTTACCGTTTACATCTTAAAGAAGTTCTTTTGTAATAAGTAGACACCGTCAAAATGTTAAGGGAGGAATGACCAAATTTATTCATTGTCTAAAGTTTAATGAGTAATTGAACATTTTGAAACTTCAGTGGCCAAAATATGTTTTGGGTAAAGTTTAGTGATGATTTACGTAATTTATCTATAATTTAATATTAAGTCATTTATTCGGTTAACTGGTTTTTAAATAAAATTTTAATTTTTTTTTAAAAAATTTAAATTGTATTATATTATGGATAAAAATCTCTTGTCCCTTTTCGGTGCCCCCTATTTATGCCCTAACACTCAAAAACACTACAAATTAAATTTTAAGTCCTAACCTTAAATTCTAAATCTTAAACCCTACACACTATACCTTAAAAATACACCTACCATAAATTCCTTAAACTCTAACCATAAACCATAATTCTAAACCTTAAACCTAATTTTAAACGTGAGAGCATAAATAGAGGCATTGAAAAGGGATAGAGAATTTTCATCCATTATACTATATTACATATTTAGAATCATTAAAATGATAAGCGGGTTAGTCCGTTTATCAATTTTAATAATTGCTTTTTTTCAATTTTAATAATTGATAATTGATCCACAAAACAATTTTAATTAAAATCTTAATCGAGTTAACTGAAACTAATTTAACTGAATGGACTGGTTAATAGATGTGGCCTTTTCGAATTAATCAATTAAAATATAAAAAAAAACCTCGACTTGTCTCTCCCTTAATTGATGTGGTCGAATAAATCAAATAAAATATAAATTATGTTTAATCAACTTATGCTCTCCCATTAATAGATGTAGTCTTTCTTGAAATAATCGATTAAAATATAAATTAAATATTAAGTGCGTGCGATTTAATGAAAATTTTTAAATTTATAATTAAAATTATAATCAACACATTCATATAACTACGACTAAAATGACAATTACAATTCAAATAGAGTTTAGACATAATAATGAGACCAAAATAAAATTAATAACATATTTAACAATTGTACGACTCAAATTTAAGATCTCGAAGTTTTAAGACATCCACTTACCTTTAAATTAGGCTCTTGTTTAACTATGATAATATAATTATATAATTAACATAATAAACCTAAAAAAATACTTTGATACACAATCTTTAAATTAATCCCTCATTTGACAAAACTTTTTAGAAAATTTAAAAGGTTTCATTTATATTTTTCAAATTTGGGGTCTAATTAAATTCTTTTATGAATTTTGAGAGGCTTCATGAGTTATTTCAAACAAAAAAAGTTGTGGGGATTTGAAAAATATTCAAAAAAATATAAGTTTAATAAGAATTTTTTAAAAATTCGAGAGTAAATTAATTTTTTTGAAAATTTTGAAGAACTAAATTCTAAATTTTAATATTTTTATGAGACCATAACCTCCACTAGTCTCAAAACTTTCCACCGCTGGTACTGATGATGCCCCTCCGACATTTGATGTATATCTGTTATGTGTTATATTTTGATACACAAGCCGTGTAAAAAATTTACACAACTCTTTGTATTTAAACTATAAAATCTAAATTCCTAGTCTTAACACTCTAAAACATAAACCCTAAACCCTACATTCTAAATTCTAACAATAAACCTTAAATTCTATAACTTACAACATAAACCCCTAAATTACAACATAAATCTCTAAAATCTAAAATTAAAAGACTTACACAAGCTCGTGTATCAAAGTATTTTCCGTATGTTATTTTTCCATGAGTATGATATTGAATTACGAACATCTGTTTATGTGTTCTCAAATACTTTCATATGCATATAGTTGATGTAAAGTTGGGAGATTGGCTTAGGGTCTCTACTATGAAAAAGGGTTATTTGGTTTACTAGGAAGTTTTCATGGCAAGAAGCCATTAGCAATAGAGATGTACATGAGTCAGGTAGGATTACCCAACTTGATATTTGATGATATTTTATTCCACATAAACTTGACTCGAATTTTAAGTATAAATATGTCTTCGATCCGACACAAATAAATAGATAAATTTTCCATTTTATAGGAAGATAAAATAATATATATAGGGTATTATAATTATCCCTAAATATGTAGAAAGAATTATATTATTTATCCTATGTCAGGTCGAGGATTTTCACTCTAAATTGAAACTTGTCCGAATCAAAATTCTAAAAAAATGTTCATATAAGATCAGGTTAATATTTGTTGAGTTCGAGTTCGTGTAAGTGGACAAGGTAGTGTAAGAAATTGGAGGATATTTTTTAACTAACAAGGGTATTGATGTCGTAAAGGTAAAAAAGTGGCTCATGCCTCAACTTAATATAAATGTATGAACTCAAGGGTGGTTGGAGTCGTGGGTGGGGATAGCGACACCAAGAAGATGATGATGAAGGGGTTGCCTCTGGGGTGCACTTTGATGCTCAAGTCGGTACACATTCATAAAATAACTATGAAACCAAATATAATGGAAAGTATATGATACGTGAAAGAAAAAAAGAAGAAGGAAATATAAATAATTGAACATGTTTTTATTAAGTTTTTCGGGTTCCATCTAATAGGGAAAATTTACCATGCAATCGGGCTTAACTTCCATGTTAGGTGTTGAATTTTCAAAGGTTTCAAAAACAGTGCACTCATAATTCTACAGAGATTCTATACAATGAATTTTGCTAATATTTTATTGACATAATGTCAAAAAAAATCTCCTAACGTTTAATTAAATAGTCACTATAAGTCACATTTCTTTTTGAAGCACTTTAACCATCAATATTTTATTTTGAGTTAAATTTCCCTTATGATGTGTGATTTAAGTGTTACGCAATGATGCAAGTATACACGTCGCAAGTAATAAAGTAAGATATCAAGTATCGTCTCCACAAGAATTGATTTGGGCCATTTTATTTAAGTTATTGCACTATAAAAGAAATAAGTTAATGGTGATAGAGTGTGGTAATAGGCAAGTAAAATAAACTAAGTCTAAAGAAATTTAAATAAATGAAAGAGAAAACCGATTTGAAAGAATAAGCTGGGTTATTGAGTGTAAAAGTGTAGTTGTCGGGTGAGTTGCCGTGGCAATTAATTGTTGTATCGATGTTCGACAGAGTGTTCTTCAATACCTTTGAATTATCGCTAATCGAATGATTGATGATTGTGCAAGCCTCGGTAATACATCCCTGCATAAATCTTGGGTGGACACCATTGATCAATGCACTCTTCTTAATCGATGTAATTCATTCCTTATTCTTAAAGCGAATTAGCTTCCACCAACGGTTGTTTTAGTGAAAACTGTATCTAATCGTTTTGTAAATCTAACTCTCTCGAGTCTAGATTCATCCATGTCCTTCTCTTGAGTTCACTTGGAATTGAATAGCGAACCAATAAATGGATAAACAACGATTTGTTGAAATAAAATCAAAACAATATCATTCGATCACAAACACCAAAAACCCAAACTAATTTAATTTAATCAATGGTTGGGTTGAAAGAAATAAACAAATGATAAAACTCAAACATCAGGTAAATTAAATGAAAAAAAGAAAAAAAAGAAAATTTGGAGGAGACAAGCTCTTCCAAGTTCCGATCTTTTACTTTTTCACGATCTATCTCTAGCTTCGATCTCTCTCCCTTTATTGTTTCTGCGATTAGCCTTTTATAAGAAGGGAGAACTCAATTTGAACTTAAACAGATGAGATTTATCCATGTATCTTAGAGGATTTAGCCTTTATTTTCTTATCTAAAGATATGGTTAAATAAAAAAATAATTCGAGCTTTATTTTCTATCCTTATTTGCACATCATTCCATTTAAGAAGAGATAAATCATTCCATTGTTCCCATCTCTGATATGGCTACCACTACTCCTCCTTCCAACCAAAATTCCCCCAAAAATGCCCTAAAGTTTCGTTTCAAGTTTAACCCTAACCGCCTTTCCCTAAATAAGGTCGCTGGTTCCCCTGCCACTAACGGAAGCGAACCCACTGGAACTGAACCATGTCCCTTTTCTGACCCTTCAAAACCACACAAAAAATCACCCTAGTTTAAGTTTCGTGTCGAGAGTAGTAATACCGATATTTCGAACCATTACTCCATGGTAAAAGAGGGTACTGATGCTGAATCCTTAACCGCTGGAGAGATTAATGCAAGTGAACCAAATCCTTCATGCAAAGCAGTTGTGGATTCTCAAGTTGAACCAACCCAAGCATCCGTTGATCAGCATGCAGTGATTTATCGAGGACGTTGCGGCAATCGAAGCCTTGTCCGGTGGGAAGCGGTTGAGAAGGCCCAGGAGGCCTCGCTCAAACGCTCATCAGAGACGGCTAGATCGTTTGTTTCCAGGTTTAGAGTATTTAGGGTTCCATTGAGTAACGTTTGACTTCAGCATTTGATTGATTACTACGAAACCTTGAAGAAAATATCTTGTACTTTTACTATTCCCGTGTTTATTGTTTTATATTTGATTTATCGATGCTCAGTTAATCCGCTGGTTGCTTTAAGGTTTAAATAGAATCTCGCCTTATTCTTTAATCATATAAAGAATGTAGAGAAGAAGCTCAAAGCAAAGTGTAAACAGTGAGAAACAACTGCTATTTGCGTTGTTTCTTTATTACTACTCCATACTTAAAATAAGTGTTAATTACTTGAATAGTCACTTATGTTTTCCTTTAGTACAAAGTTGACGATGATCAACTTTATACAAGTTTTCCAGGTGCGACGTGTGCTTGATTGGCCATTAAGAAAGCCATTTCTGCATCCATTGCTATGGGGCCAAGATAGTTTCGGCTTTTCAATTGATATGCGGGGATAAGCTTCCTATCTGCTCCACCAACTTCCCTACCAAAGAATATTCTCCTATGTGCTACTGGTGGAAGCCCATTGTTAGTTGCAGAATCATCAGTTTCCATGAGCCAGAAATTGATATCAGGATTCTTTAAATTAACTCGACCCTGCAAACATGTTGATTACAGTTACCACAGCAAATACAATCCATGTAATACGGATTCTTCAATTTTTTAAATATCCATATCCGGCATATCTGTTCTGTGCTTATTTGGACATATGGACACATTCCTATCCAACACTCACTGCAAGTTCGGTAAGCCTGTGAGGAGTCAAACCGGGGCTCCGCTTGTCATCAAAAGCTCCAAAAAGGTCGGCCAAAGACTCGACTTCATGTTTCCGGTAATCGAGCAGCCGGTGATAAAACACACATAAATACCACATCGATGTTGCTTGAAAACAGTTTTTACAAGCTCGAGCAGGAAGAAGGGCGACGGAAAAAGGAGACCAGGCCAGGCCAATATGACATAAACCCAAACCAAAACTCTTATATTTTTTTCTGTCCGGTTTCAGCACAGAACGGTGCCGTTCTGCTCAGGGCTAAGCCTGTCTTAAAAGTCTAATTTCACTCATAGTCCCTATATTCTTTACACATTTAAAGTAGCAACCTTCCAACTTATTATCCACGTGGGAATACACGTGGATATTTCCATTTAATTAATTCTGTCACATCAGCAATCCGTTAGGGGATTAACGGACTATAACGTCGGAGTGACCAAGTCTTTACACATCGAAAACGTAGATGACCACTTATTGGCACTTTTCAAAAGTCGTGACTAAATCTGTACAAATGGGAAACGAAAGTGACCCCTGCAGTAGTTTACCCTTAAATATAACTATTAAATTATAGAAATTATATATTTTCCATATTTATCGCGACTTGTTTAATTTTCTTTTTTGGTTATTTTAAAGCAAAGTGAAATTTCAAATTGAGAGCTCCTTGTCAACATAAAATTCATTGAGAAGTGCATATTCTTCCTAGACAATTTTCCGGTATACCATTGAGCCACACATAGCAAAAAAAAAAAAGGGTAATGAATGATGATATATAGGAGTGACCAATCGATCGAGTTGAATTAAAATATTTTATAATTAGTCTTATTTTATAATTTGAATTTTTTTCGAGTCGAGTCAAATTTTTCGAGTTTTTGTTCAAATTTAATTATAAATATTTATATTGGTATGACACTAATTGATCCTAATTTAAACATTTTATAACCATATAAGATATACATATATATATTTCTTCATAATTATATATGATATACATATATTAGGCATAGTTGAGAGTCTCGACCCAAACACTTCAAAAGCGACGCCGTAATTACCAAAATCGAGTTATTCAAAGTTTAATTTTATAACCCAGACCCTATTTGATTTATTTTTTGAATCGAAGAGCTTATGAAATTACAAATCAAGTTTTTTTTTGTGTTGGAAAAATCAAAATTTTCCGGGTTGTTTGCTCACTCCTTACGACATGTATGCTCGGAAAACAATGGGAAACAAAGGGATTGAGACAATTATAAATGTTGCTATAAGGACATTACATAATATTTACTCATTGGACCATTTACAGGGCTTTAACCCTTTCTCTATACAACTTCAGAAACGTCTCCATCTCAAGAAAAGGACTGTCAAAATTTTATAAAGATTCATCCCTGGAAATACTTTAGGCGTCAAGAACAACAAAAATTGATATAGATGAGTTTCTTTTCATCTTCTCCAATGATGCAAATGATAGTTAAAAACAAGGGGCAAAGATTGTGGAACCAAGACAATTAATTAATGAGCAAGACAAACTCAAATATACAATAAAGTGGACATATGAGCAAAAAAGCATGTATATTTCAGTAATTGGAACTATACTTAAATATGGTCTAAATGCAGGTTAAATGAGATCTAATCAGAGAGCAGTTGTTTATATTGCCAACCACATCAAATGTTATAGAGAATCACTTGCCTCTTGAATGCTTGATTCAGGGAATCCATTCATAACCAACTCGCTTTGGGGGCTTGGAATTCGCAGACCTCCAGCCACCATAACTCCAAGCAGAAAATCACGATATGCGAGAAATATGATTTTCCAATAGTAAAGAAGATATCATTCAACAAAGAATAAAGAAATCCGTATTGCACAAGATAGAAAACCAGAACTTGAATAGATAAAAGAAGGTCTAGAGTCGCTACAATACTTCAGAAATGTTTGTTCTCAAGTAAGAGAGCCTTATATCAGCGGCATTTGTAACTTTCAGCAACGATCCAAATCTAAAAGAAAGAGCAATAAAGGGTATTTCATTCAAGGTTCACCTCTCTCGTTGGGGGATCGAGCTGCAAATAGGTGTATGGTTCCGTTGGTTCCTCCCTGCACAGCAACCAAGCACAAATTTTCAAAATGGAAGAACTACATTCATTCAAATATAAGTGAGAAATAACTATATAGGGTCAAATAACTGTGTTGCTCATACTCAAGTGTAAATTCAATCTGTTATAAACAACTAATCAAACCTACCCAGATGTTAAAAAAAGAAGAAGAAACAAACCTACCCAGGTTTAGAGCGCATGCACTGCCAAAAGAGCTTAAAAGGTCCGGGGACAGTCTTAAATGGGTTCCCCTCAAAACAAGCCTGCACCAAACAAGCAAATCATAAAAGAACGTTGATACACAAAGCTTAGTCAGTGCCCAAAACAACTTCAGCCAGCAACTTTTAAAAGAATTACTCAGCGTCAATGAAATTGAGGAATGACCCAAAAAAAAACAATTTCATTGAGAAATAAGTGGGTGAAAAATCCCATCCCCTCCCGGCGCCGCCTTAAATCAGATCGGAGTTTTATCTTCAGAAGTCAAAACTAACTAGTTGCTCTTTGTTCCCCCAAAACAGTGTAAAACTGTACATATGAAATAGGAGAAAATTTTCCCATTTTCCCCAGATACCTGAATCTGAAGGTAAGAGAGATCGAATTTTGCTTTTAATAAAGGAAAAGGAAAAGAAGTACTTGGATAACATCTTCAGCTCGATCGTTGCAACGGTGAGCCTTGGGTTGGCGATGCTCTCCTTCTGGCAATCCCCATGGGCTGTCTCTCCTTGGTACTGGCCTCGTCTCCCCCATCTTCCCTTTCTCCTCAACTGCTGCAACTTTTCTTCTTTTTCAGGTCTCTCTCTGCTACCAAATCACACCCCAAAGACCCCAAAAATATGTTCCTTTTTCGTTGTAGGCTTTTTAGCCCACTTCGCAATCCGGTTTTTGCCCATTCATAAATCTCATTTATTTTTAGGGTTAAATACAGTGGAGGTCACTCAACCATAATTAAACTTATATTTGGGTCACTTAATTATTAAAAATTACAATTAAATTATTTAATTAATATTCTAGTTACAATTGAGTCACTCTACATTTAAATGCAAGCCGACATTAAAAATGTTGTCATCAAATAACAAATAAAGCATTCAATTATTAGTGAAGTTATAAACATGTTAATCAATAAAAAAATTATTTTATATTTACTTATCCCCTTATGTTCTGGTAACAAAGATAAAGATTAGAGATGTTCATCAACCCTTGAGACCTGGGTTTAAGTACTAGTAATACATGTTATGTGTGTCGTCTTTAAAAAGACTAAAAAAGTTAAACATATGCTACACTTGTATCACACCAGTATATTTCAAAAAATATTTTACATTAAAAGAATTTTAATCTTCAACTTATTCTATCAATTTAATTTAAATTTTGAGTAGACTCGAGTTGAGATTACACAACATCTTAAGTCAATAAATTTTGAGAAGACTAGTCATTTGCTAGTAAGAATATGGTTATAAAAACAAACAATAATTAAAATTATATATACACACTTTTCTTTCCAAATCTCAGTCTCAGATTCACTGCAATAACATTGCAGACAAAACACAAAGTAACTAAAGTTTTGATTTACTGCAAAATTATAGTAACCTAAAACAGTTTAAGCTGGGAAAGTTGAAGCAAATTGAAAGAAACAATTTTATGCAAATTTTCCCTCTATATTTTCTCAGGAATCAAACAAGGAAATAGACAATACAAACAAAATTTTCCCCACTGAAATTCAACTTATATTGCTTCATTCAAATAAAAACAAAGTCCGAATCCAGCTTTAGGTAAAAAAAAAAAAAAAAAAAAAAAAAAAGTTAGCCTCCAAAGCCGTAAAGTGTCCGGCCCTGCCTTTTCAAAGCATAAACAACATCCATTGCGGTAACCGTCTTCCTCCTAGCGTGCTCGGTATAAGTAACCGCATCTCGGATCACGTTCTCGAGGAAGATCTTGAGAACGCCGCGCGTTTCTTCGTAAATGAGGCCGCTGATCCTCTTCACCCCACCTCTTCGAGCCAACCTTCGGATCGCCGGCTTCGTGATGCCTTGAATGTTATCTCTCAGCACCTTCCTATGCCTCTTGGCTCCTCCCTTTCCCAGTCCTTTGCCTCCTTTCCCACGACCTGACATCTTTCTTCTTCTCTATCAAATCAGAATTTTGAATCCGATTGATTTTCGTAGACAGAACCATGGTTTATTTGTAGAGGGAGGAAGATTGTTTTATAGCCATTGGATGATAATTCTAATCGGACGGTTTAGAGTATCGATCCGTGTGTTCTGGATCCTTTTGGCGCGGGAGAAAACTGGATAAAGAAAAAGGTTTCTATATTCGTTTTGTTTATCTGTGATTTTGGATTTCGAAAATTTTTCGAAACCGCGCGCGGATACGTGAAATAAGCGTGATTTGAACAATTGAACTGCAAATGTAAGGTCTAATTCTGAATTTAGTCCCTCTACTATGTGCAAATTATATATTTATTTTTCTATGTTCGCTTAACTCGGTCTTTTTTAGGGATGGTCATGGGTCGGGTTTTTGGTCAATCCGTATCCGACCCAAAAATTTAACACCTCCATCTTGACCCGACCTGACATTTTATGATATTTCACTCGACCTAAATCTAATTTTTAGAGTAAAAACTTAAACACGACACGAGATGGGATGTTCCACAAAAGATTGGAGTGATGTAGGTTGAGGCGAATGCGATGAATATGGGTTTGTTGGAGCTCTCTGCAGTGGGAAATTAGACTCCTGGCAATTAAGAGATGATACAATGACTAAAAAAGGACATGTACTCAAGAGGGAGGGGGTGTGAAGTAGAGGACTGATTATAAAAGAAGAGTCGCGGTAGACCACATAAAAACAACACGAAACAATAAGGAGTGGTTAATGTTTCAGCGATTGAGGCCGAGAAATTGACACACAAACAAGTGTTGTGGAAAGCACGTGAGACAGTTTGGGGAAATTAATAGGGGCGACAACAGTTGAAAATGAAGAAGATATAATCAAAGAAAATGAAGTTTAAGGGACAATTGGACCAAAGTTGACAAGTTCAAGGAGTGATGTATGATTTAAGCCTATATTATTATTATTATTTATGGTTGGGAGATTTGTCAAACAGTTCTATGCAAACCCATTTGATTCCCACAAATCACAATTACACCTTGAATTATACAGTATATGGGCATGCATTAGGTTGCAAGAATAGATAACATCATATTTTCAAAAATTCTAAATTCTTGAAGCTTTGATAGATTTTAGCTAAGGGCTTTACTTGTTTTATGTATAATCTGAAAATAAAATGGGGTATATATGTTTACCAATGCTTTAAGTCCAAATACCTTGAATTGCCAAAAATAAATTACATGTCAAAGGAATTTCGAAAATTCTACAACGGGAGTAGAACACCGCTAAATACTACTAATGTTGAACACCGCTGAATACCATTAAATTAATTAATAAAGATTAAAAATCTCAAGGACTTAACATATAATTAATAATTATTTAAAACTAAGTTTTAATTAAATTATTTTTTATATATATTATATTTTAATCTTTATTTTCAAATAATTTGATCAAATATCAACCATAGTCAATCCTAATTTTCTAAATTAGAACCCTAATTCCCAAATTAAAACTCTCCGCACGTACCCAAATTAATTAACCCTAAACCCTAAATACAATATTTGACTAATAAACCTTAAATCATAAATTCCGAAAATGTTTAATAGTGTCACGTGTCATGTTTTTATTGGCTAATAGATTTTTTTAGCGGACAGTCACGACGGGCACCTATTTAAGTAACGTTAAAAATGTTAGGCACGTGTTTAGCCCGAAAGATATTTTAGACACCTATCTGAAGAAAAAAAAGATATAATTTAAACATTTATTTGCCACTTAAGCCTTTAAAAATCAAAGAGTTGAAGCTTAACTTGGATAGAGCTAGAAGCGACTCCAACAACAGTTCCTTGTGTGGAGGGGTTGTTCAAAATTCGGTCATTGGGAGTTAGGGTTTTTAAATATATTGGTGTTTGTTCTATTTTAAGAACGGAGCTCTTGGGTATCTACGTCATATTGATCAATGCTTGGAAAATGGGAATTCGTCGTTTTATCGTCGAAACTGATTGTGTGGATGTTGTCTTATTACTTTTAACATATCATTTAGTTACCCCAACTATTTCTCTTAATAATTTTAAAGGTTAACTACTCATGTAGTACACAGCCTATTATCGTGTTTCTGTTTTGGTACCCCACCTATTATTTTCAGTAAAATCATACTTAACGTTACATTTTTGTTCAATTTTGATACATTAGCCGTTAAAAATTAACAGAAATAACGATGTGACTCATTTTTAATTGGGATAATAATAATTTTAGTCTCAAAAACTTATAATTTTTATCAGTTTAATCCAAACTTTATCAATGTAATCACAACCTTAAATATTTTTTAAAACTACAAATCTTTTCTTTTTCTTTCTTCTTCCCAAAAACCCATCCCCTCTTTTTCCCGTTAACCATAGGCACTCTCCATAAAGTCTACCTAGACATCCATATTCACAAATTGCTTCTCAAATTTATCCATCGTCTATAACATATTCTGCAAATTGCCTGCATCATACCAACTCTCCTCAATTATTACCATTCTTGTCGAAATAAAGTTTGTGGTGGAGAAGAGAAAAAAAAATCTGAAAAAATAGAAATTAAGGTTAACATCTCCGTAGCATATTATTTCGAATAAACAGTACTAAATATTAAATCCCCCATCACCCCCAAATAAGCGAGAATTAAAAATTGAAACTTTTAAGGATAAATTATCGGTGGCATTTACAGATGGCGTTCTTGCCGTAGATCCAAGCGTCGTCCATGTTACATTTCTCGTCGTCCATGTCACATATTTAAAATTTAAAGAACAAAATGAAAACCAAATCTACTCATTTCAAAAGAATTTTAAGTATTTCAAGGAAATTGGAAAAAGAGTGGATGTGGCTTTCATATAAGACGAAAAAAAAAAGGAAATGTGCAGATTGAATTCAAATATTTAAAATGATTAAATTAATAGAGTTTAGATCAAATTAATAGAAACGTACAAGCCTTTGAAATTTAATTTATCTTAATTAAAAATGAGTTATTTCATATCTCTATTAATTTTTCATAGTCAAGTAATAAAACAAAATAAAAACATAATGTCAAATTTTATTTTGCCAAAAATAATAAATGAAGTACCAAAACAAGAATACAATAATAAATTAGGTACTAAATAGGTAATTTAACCCAATTTTAATTAGAGCGTTGCAACAACTCCCATCGAAATTTAAATCCATAATCGCATCATTTCCAGTGAATGAGGCAACACCATTAACATCAAATTTAACAAACCAAATCTATTAAAAAAAACAAACCAATTCATGCAATTATCTCCAATGCTGGGAAATTTTCAAAAACTCATCTCCCCTCAGATTCACTAGAAAAACAGCGCAGACAAAACCCAGATATTGCGTAACTAAAGTTTTGAATTCACTGCAACATTATAACCTATAACAATTTAAGCTGGGAATTTTGCCGCAAAATGAGAGAAGAGTTTCATGCAAATTTTCTTAGGAGACAAACAACGAAATAGATCGTACAAACACAAATTCTGCTATACTGAAATTCAACTTCTATTGCTTCATTCAAATAAAAACAAAAACAAAGTCCAAATCCAGCTTTAAGCAAAAAAAAAAGGCAAAGTCAGCCTCCGAAGCCGTAAAGAGTACGGCCCTGTCTTTTCAAAGCATAAACAACATCCATTGCAGTAACCGTCTTCCTCCTAGCGTGCTCGGTATAAGTAACCGCATCGCGGATCACGTTCTCAAGGAAAATCTTGAGAACGCCCCGCGTTTCTTCGTAAATGAGACCGCTGATCCTCTTCACTCCGCCTCTGCGAGCCAACCTTCTAATCGCCGGCTTCGTGATGCCTTGAATGTTATCTCTCAGCACCTTCCTGTGCCTCTTGGCTCCTCCCTTTCCCAGTCCTTTGCCTCCCTTTCCACGACCTGACATCTTTTTTCTTCTCTATCAAATCAGGATTTTGAATCCGAATGATTTTCGTAGACAGAACCATGGTTTATTTATAGAGGGAGGAAGATTGCTTTAAAGCCGTTGGATGATAATTCTAATCGGACGGCTTAGAGTATCGATCCGTGTGTTCTGGATCCTTTTGGCGCGGGAGAAAACTGGACAAAGAATAAGGCTTCTATATTCGCTTTGTTTTTCTGTGATTTTGGATTTCGAAAATTTTCCGAAACCGCGCGCGGGTATGTGAGACAAGGGTGATTTGAACTGCAAATGTAAAACAAAAGGTCTAATTTCGAACATAGTCCCTCTACTATGTGCAAATTATAGATTTAATTTTCTATGTTGGCTTAACTTGGTCCTTCTATTTGGATTTCATATAAACTTGAGTGTATGATTGAATAGAAATTAAATAACCTACTTTTAAAAATAAAAAATCTACTTCATCACTTTAATATAGGGGGTGTAAATGAATAGAGTGTTCGACAAACAGTTCGTGAACTATTTGTGTATGTTTATTTATTAAGCTAAATAATGAGCATGAACAAAAAATTTATGTTCGTTTAATAAACGAACGAACATGAATAGATGTGTGTTCGGTTGGTTTATGCTCACGAATAAACTTTTTATTGGCTTGTCAAACCCTAAACCCTTTTTCTTTTTTCTTTTTTTTAAGGTACTTGGTTCAACCCCATTAAGCAAATTTATTGATATTCTCTCATTTTTCTCATAAAATGAAGTCATTACTATTAAAAAATTATTTAAAAATAATATTTAAAACCAAAAAATTAGTTGAACATTGTTTATTGTTTTTTGTTGTCCTTTTAGTTTCCAAGACTTCACCCTGACTAATCCAAACTAACATGCGTCGTACACATGGCTTTGGTGGGTAAGTCTCTGTAAAAATATAGATTTTGATATAATAAATTGAAAAATATTTTAAACTAAATTGAAAAGAATTTAAAATATGCTTTAACCCAAAACAACTTGAAATTAAGTTTGAGGATGTTTAAAAAGGTTTTTGAAGTGTTTTAAAACGTTTTTAAGTAACCAAACATGTGATTTTAATGTACCCGTTTTGATACAGGCATATTTGTATCGATACCTTTTGAAACTGCCAAAACGAGTTTCGATACAGGCCTTAGCCTCATCGAAACAGCAAGGGTCGTTTCGAAACAGGTCTTCGTGTTTTGATACGCCTACATGACAAACACCCCAACGGTCAAAACCCCACAACTGCTATTTCCCAACGATATTTTGAATTGTAGGCGTTTTGAAACGTGCGTTTAGAAAGCTTTAATCGTTGTAAGGGTTTCCCCCTCATCCTAGAAAAGGGGACGAATCAATTAGTGGATTGATTGTGAAATCCTTAGTGAGAAGCTAAGGTAGTGGATGTAGGTGCTTGTTAAAAGGCCGAACCACTCTAAATTATCGTGTCTTTTATCTTTTAGCTTCCACACTTCAATCACCAAAAAATCCAACTTCTCTACCACATGGCAATCCATAACGGTTGAAGGAAATCGAGTCCATCAAGTCTAACAATTGGTATCAGAGCGAGGCTCAATCGAAGAGGATTAACATCCTATTGAGGCGATCCAACTAGCTCGATACAAGTATTCAATGAATCAGTCAAATGTCGCAATCCATCGACAAGCCACCATTCTTCGACGAAACCAACTATGCATATTGGAAGACAAGAATGATGTTCTTCATCAAATCCAAGGATTACAAGCTTTGGGACATAGTTGAAGATGGTTCGTTCGTGCCACAACGAAGTAAGGCGGAATGGAGTGCAGATGATCGCAAGAAGATGGAGCTAAATTGCAAGGCTTTGTGCATCCTCTTTTATGCATTTAGCCTCAACATCTATGAGAAGATGTCTTCTTGTGATGATGCCAATGAAGTATGAGACAAGCTTAAAGTTACATACGAGGGAACAAACGAATTAAAGGAGACAAAGATTGGCCTCATCAACCACGAGTATGAGAACTTCTAGATGGAACCGTATGAAGACATCACAAAGATGTTTGATAGATTCTCCACCATCACAAATGGACTCAAAGGCTATGGAGAAATCATTTTGGAAGACAAACTTGTCTGGAAACTCATCTACTCTCTTCTCGAGTCTTGAGACTCGAAGAAGACGACCATCATCGAAGCTAAAAACCTCAAATTAGTGAAGCTCGATTAACTCATGGATTCACTCCTCACACACGAAATCATGAAGAAAGAGAAAGAAGAGTAGAAAAAGAAGAAAAAGATAAAGAAGATTGGAGAGAAGAAGATTAAGAGGCAAGGCATTGATGTAAATGTGATTGCCCTTCCATCCTCTACATGTCAGCACGCTTATTTGAGCGAAGAGAATAGTGAAGATGAAGAGATGACCATTCTCTTGAACAAATTTGTTCGGTTCATGAAAAAGGAGAAAGGAAAATCAAAGCATGAATCGAGGAAGAAAGAGAAGGCAAGCTCTTCAAGCCATAAGAAAAAGGTATTTATGGCTACATGGAGTGATGAAGACTCCACCGACAATGAACAAGCCAACATTTACCTTATGGCCATCAAAGAAGATTCAAGGGTAACTTCTAATTCATCTACCTCATGTTTATATTATTTTGATAAATTACAAGATGCCTATGATGATTTGGTTTTAGAGTTTAAAAATCACATTTTGAAAAACAAGAAATTGTTTCAATTTTGAAAATTCAAAATGATTTGATTTCTAAAACCAAAACTGAACTTGAAGCAAAACTCAATGAGTTTGAGCAAAAACATGTTGATTTACAAAATTTGCTTCATAAAGTTCAAGAGGAAAAATATTTGATTTCCAAAAAGCTTGAAAAGAAAAATAGTTTTGTAAAATCAAACTTTTATGTTAGACAATCTAGTGCCCCTAGATTTTTGAATGATAAAGTTTTTAGAAGTATTTGTGTCTCAAAAGGACTAAGTACTTCAACTAAAAAAATGAAATTAAAAATGGATTCCAAAGATGACTAAATTTTGTGCCACTAACGTCTATGGATCAAAAGCAATTTGAATACCAAAAATTACTTGATTGTCATATGTTTAGGTGTGATGGAGAGTGATAAACAAGTCTAAATTTGAGGGGGAGCTTCATATACACAAGAAAGAACACTTGAAGAATGAAGGCTTCACATCCTCCCTTGAAGTTCAAGTGTTGGTAAAATTTCTAGTTGTTTTTGTTTTTTCAATTATTTTTTTTCTTTACAACTAGATTGTCAAATTGTTGGATGACACGCGTCGTATAGTGTCAAAAATAAAAAAACCTTAAACTTAAAATAAATAAGATTTAAATTAATATAGCGAGAGTAAGGGTCGATCCGCAGGGAATAGGAACTCTAACACCTTTCTTCTGATTTAGACCAATAACCTGTAGAAAATAAAGGGGGATTTTAGAATAGTGATTTGAATGAGAAAAATAGTAAAAACGTAAAAATAAATGTTGAGAATGAATTATAGATAAAAATAGCCTCAAGCCACGCTTTGCCACGACATCTTCGATCACTGAAGTTGATTTTTCTTCGACTTTCCTGCAGGTTACAGTCTACAAGGCCCAACCCTTGTAACTTACTTCTCGTTGGTAAATTCGACTCCCAGGGCAATCCTTGAAGTCAAACTTTAGTGAATTAGCCACGGCAATCGATGCTAACCCAGATCTGAGTTAGTGCTGGAGAAGCCCGTGCTCGGATATTCGTCTCGATGAGAGTTGTTTCCGATTTTGATTCCCCTTAGTGGACCACCACTAAGTTTGTTCTTAGGGAGTTGAATTGGCTACAAGCTTTTCCTCGTCCCCAATGATGGATCTAAACCACTTCAAGCCGATGCGCGCTCTCGGAATGAAACAATTGTGATGCCTAAAGATTAGGCCGATTGCCTAATCAATTTTACAGAGAATCTAAAAAGGAGTTGTTGGAGGATTGAAGTATTTTCCTAATCTCACGAGATTTGTCGGGTTTGGCGTTGCTTTTGGCTAAAGGGAATTTAGTTAAGCATGGTTTGTGAAAAAACCATACTTAATAAAATAAATAAAGAAATGGAGAAAAGAAATGGAGAAAAATAGAGAGCTTTATTAACTCAAGGAATAAGAGAACAATGGAAAATGTTTTATGAATAATTCACCCCCAAAGTGGGGTATTTATAGTAGTTGAAAAACCCTAAAAACCTAAGATGATAAATCCTAAAAAATTTAAATAAAATTACATAAGATAAATATCCAAGTTTTGAATTTTAAGATAAAAATCGGATGATAAGCTCTCTTGATAAGTGGACTGATAAGTTATCAGGCTTGCTGACGTCATCTTCTAGAAGGTGCTGACGTGGCGCCCAGTCAGCATTCATGCCCTGGTTCATGCCCATGAATCTGCCCACGACTTCAGTATTTTCTGCAGCACTCCAACTCATTTCCAGCATTACGTAACCTGCATGAGAACAACATAAAAACAGCCCAATTAAGTCCTTCAAACATATATATTCGATCAAAATAAGGACTAAAAACATAACCAAAATAAATACTTATCAAATTCCCCCTCACTTATCCGATGCTTGTCCTCAAGTATCTCAAAATTAAACAAACTTAAGTTCAAGTTTTCATCCTTAATTTCACGAAGTCTCAAAAGGTCTCAATATGATTAAGCATCTAAATATGAAAGAAAACTAAGGAGCGAAAATAGATAAATGGCAAGACTAACAATTTAAAGCAAAAACGACATTCTAAAACTCTACTAACATCAATGATGCAAACCAAGTACCCTCACAAGGAATCGCTCATGTCACTCAAAGTGTTTAAGGGTAGAGAAAAATCACTCGAGCCAAAGCTAATTAGAGCATAACCATAAGCCTGTGTTTAAATCTAATCTCCACTACTAACATGAATATGATGCAAAAATCAAGAGGTCTTAAAGAAGGGTTGTAATGGGGCTAAGGTAAGGGTAGGATAAAGGCTGAAAATAAGGGCTAAAATTCAAGACAAAAAATCATCCCAAAAAATATATTCGAAACTGTTTTTTTTTCATTCGAACCAAAATTGTTCGGCAGTGTACCTTTTTTTCGAACTGTACTTTTTTTTTTGTTTTTTTTTCTGCAGACTTGAACAATTTCCTGAACTGCATATTCGAATCAATTCTGCACAGTTTTTTTTTCTGCACAATATATTCGAATTAATTCTACACAGTTTTTTCTGCACAGTATATTTTCTGCTGCTGCACTGCACTTATTCGAATCTTTTTTTTAAGACGATTTTTGTCTTGAATTAGGGAACAAAAGTAATGGAATTGAGAAGAAAAATGGATTAGGCTTAAAATGTGGTGATCAAGAAAAAGGGCCAAGGCTCAAAAATTGGTTCACTAGGGGAAATTAATTAAAGGGTAGGCAATTTATTTGGGAAGAGAAATGGTTAAAACCTAATGCCTCTATCATATTTAAGCATCATAGTCAATCAACATAATCTCAAAAAGAATTTAAAAACAAGTTCTAGAATGCAACCAATTTAGCTAGGCACACTCAAAGAAACAAAGAGCAAATATAATGCATGCTCATTAGGCTCAAAAACTCACAAATATGTCTTGTGTACTTAGGTAAGCATCATGTGAATTAATAGAGAAAGAAATGTCATATAAAAGATTTTAATAAAAAATTAATCATGCCAAAATCTACCATGCAACCTAAAATTTTCTAACAAGATAGATACAAAGCCATATGAAAACAGTGAGACAAGGCAAAACTAAGGATTAAACGAAGAACTTAAATTAATAAAATCAAGATTTCAAGCGAACAATCAAGACGGATAAGCAAGATAAAAATTGATAAGCATATCTCTCTCCCCCTCACTTGATGCATTTTGTCTCAAAATGAACATAAAATAAAATAAAAGAGAGAGGGTGAAAATACTCCCCGATCGCAGAAGAACATGTTTCGGTAATGGGCTCCGAGTCTGGTGTAGGGGCGGAGGCGAGCTAGCTCTCGAGTTCGGATCATGGTGGTGGTAATGGTGGACGATCGGGTGATTTAGGTTGAAGATGAAGTGAGAATGGTGGCTGGTGATATTGAAAAAGAATAAAATAAGAAAAAAAATTGGTTTATTGGAAAGGGATTGTTGAAGAGTTGGACGTGGGTTTAAAAGCAAGTGGGGTCCAGGGGAAGATAAAATATGGGTTTAATTTTTGATTTAGTTTAAAATACGAGTGAAGTGATTGGGTGGGGAAAAAAAGGGATGAAGGGAAAATCCGAATTTTTATTTAAATTCTAAAAATTGGGCACACCAAATCTTGTTGAAAAAGATAGCTTCTCATCCTTTTATTCGATCTAAATTATCTGCAAATAAAATAAATAAGAGATAAGATAAGATAAAATAAAATCAAAATAAATTCGAAAATAAAATAATTAAAATGAGATAAGATTAAAAATAAATTCGAAAAGAGATAAGAATAAATTCGAAATAAATTCGATTTTTTTTCTTTTCTTTTCTTTTCCCTTTTTTTATTTTTTATTTATTTATTTTTATTTTAACTAAAGATAAAATTCAAATGACATCAAATTATAGCAAATTAAAATGAAATAAAATAATAATAAAATAAAGAAAGTAAAAATAAAATAATAAAAATAATTAAAGTAAAAAGAAGAAAAGAAATGAGTTGCCTCCCATTTAGCGCTTTATTTAACGTCGTTTAGCTCGACGACCTGGTTCAGACTACAGGCATTGCGATAAATATTTCTTCCAGTTCTTGCGCTTTATCCAATTGAGTATTTCCCAACGAGAAATTTTGCGATTATAGAGTTTTTTTACTGGAAAAATTTCTCTTTCACTCTTCAATTTATTTGGAGGTAATTTTAACTCCAAATTCAATTCCTGCAAAATGAAAGAAAACATTTTAGATTTTGATGGAGTTAGGCGTAAATCAGAATGAACAGAAGAAACATTTTTCAACTCCTTAATTCCTTTGCCGTGATCCTTCAAGTCCCTGCACGAATCATCAACAGATTTAGATTCTATAAATTCTTCAATGGCGGGCTCAATAACATCTATAAAATTTATACAAGCAACATTATCAGGATGTCGCATCGCTTTGTAAACATCAAATTTTACCACCTCGCCATCAAACTCCATTGTAAGAATTCCAATTCTTACATCTATTTTTGTATTTGCAGTGCTAAAAAATGTGCGGCCAAGGAGGATCTCAGAAGAATTATTGGCTCGATTGTTTTCCATGTCAATAACATAGAAATCCGCCGGAAAGATCAAATCTTTTACCTTTACCAGGACATTCTCTAGTAATCCTTCTGGGTAAATTATGGATCTGTCCGCCAACTGTATGGTTACCTTCGTATCCTTCAAAGGCTCAGCAGAAAGTGAGTTATAAAATGAAAGAGGCATAACATTAATAGAGGACCCTAAGTCACACATTGCTCGTTTAATACCCACTTTACCGATTTTGCAGGGAATGGCGAACATACCTTGGTCCTTCAATTTTGGTGGCAACTTTCGCTGGAAGACCGCCGATACATGCTCTCCTATATTAACCTTCTCAATTCCAATAAGACGACGTTTATTAGTACATAAATCTTTAAGGAACTTAGCATACCTTGGGATTTTTCGGATTACGTCGAGGAGTGGAATATTGATCTCTACTTTCTGAAACACATCTAGGATCTCCTTTTCTTCTGCTTGTTTGTCTCTTTTCATTAATCTCGATGGGAAGGGTGGTGGTGGAGCGTAGGGAGAATGTACAGGGGTTGGATCAGGCATACCTTTTCTAGTAGGGGGTGATTGCTGTTTTTCTTCTTCTTTCTGTACGCCATCTTCTTTAGCTTTAGGTTCGATGACTGTACCGCTTCGTAGAGTGATGGCGTTCACATTCTCTCTTGGATTAGGCTCCGTTTGAGAAGGTAATTTCCCTTTGGACTCTAAGCGACTTACCGCTAACGTCAGTTGACTTATTTGTTTGTCAATTGCTTCAAAGTGAGCTTCGGTCTTTAGTTGTAATTTTTCTTGGGCTAGCGCTAACTTTTCAACAATTGACTCCAACGATGGCTTCTGCGGTTGATATTGTTGTGGTGCAGTTGGTTGATAAGTTTGATTTGGCCTCTGGTTTTGCGCGTAACCGAAGTTTGACTGGTTTCTCCATCCCTGATTATATGCATTTCCTATGGCATTGGCTTGAGCAATATCATCTTTCTGAATCATCGGACAACAGTCTGTCGGATGTTTTGGACTAGTACAAATTCCACAAAGTCTAGCTGTTTTCCTTTTATCTGCAACAAGAGTTTGCACTATTTCAGCTAATTTGTCAATCTTATTTTCCAATGAAACTGTACTTACCTCGCGAACCCTTCGAGATGGTTCGCTAGATTGATTGAATCTTTGCGAGTTGGCGGCCATGGTTGATATTAGTGTTTTAGCCGATGTTGGTGTCATGTTGACTAGAGCTCCGCCACTTGCTGCATCTATCACTTTCATATCCATAGGCGTCAATCCTTCATAAAAATACTGGAGGAGGGTTTGTTCTGACAGTCCATGTTGTGGATAATTTGCACACAACTTTTTAAACCTCTCCCAGTATTCGTACAAAGATTCAACTTCTCTTTGTTGAATACTCAGGATGCTGCGCCTAATTTCGCTTGCTTTCGCTGCAGGGAAGAACCTGTCAAGAAAAAGTTTAGCCATGTCAGTCCATGTTGTAAAAGAATTAGGGGGTAAATCAAATAACCAATCTTTCGCTATATCAGTTAAGGAAAATGGAAAAGCTCTAAGTTTGATTTGGTCATCGGATACTCCCTGTGGTTTTGTGCTTAGACAAACCATGTGAAATTCCTTCAAATGTTTGTGAGGATTTTCTGTTGGCAAGCCGTGAAAGGTAGGTAGGAGATGGATTAAACCCGTTTTTAGCACGAACGGTGTTTCTCCATTCGGGAAGGTTATACACATAGGTTGTTGGCCATCGGGTGCCGTATTTGGTTGGAGAATGGTTTGATTTTCGTCTCCCATTGGATTGGGCTCGTAACTCGATTCTGCTTCAGATGTGATTTCTAGATTGCGTTCGAATCTCTGTTGGCGTCTTTTGTTTTTCTTTTCCTGAAGTGTTTGTGCGTTCAACTTTCGGGCTTGTGCTTCGATTTTCGGAATGAGTTCAATTTGTTCTCCCGGATTGTTCCTGGTCATAAATCAAATAAAACGATATTAGTACTTTGTCGTATTCCCCGGCAACGGCGCCAATTTTGACACGCGTCGTATAGTGTCAAAAATAAAAAACCTTAAACTCAAAATAAATAAGATTTAAATTAATATAGCGAGAGTAAGGGTCGATCCGCAGGGAATAGGAACTCTAACACCTTTCTTCTGATTTAGACCAATAACTTGTAGAAAATAAAAGGGGATTTTAGAATAGTGATTTGAATGAGAAAAATAGTAAAAACGTAAAAATAAATGTTGAGAAAGAATTATAGATAAAAATAGCCTCAAGCCACGCTTTGCCACGACATCTTCGATCACTGAAGTTGATTTTTCTTCGACTTTCCTGCAGGTTACAGTCTACAAGGCCCAACCCTTGTAACTTACTTCTCGTTGGTAAATTCGACTCCTAGGGCAATCCTTGAAGTCAAACTTTAGTGAATTAGCCACGGCAATCGATGCTAACCCAGATCTGAGTTAGTGCTGGAGAAGCCCGTGCTCGGATATTCGTCTCGATGAGAGTTGTTTCCGATTTTGATTCCCCTTAGTGGACCGCCACTAAGTTTGTTCTTAGGGAGTTGAATTGGCTACAAGCTTTTCCTCGTCCCCAACGATGGATCTAAACCACTTCAAGCCGATGCGCGCTCTCGGAATGAAACAATTGTGATGCCTAAAGATTAGGCCGATTGCCTAATCAATTTTACAGAGAATCTAAAAAGGAGTTGTTGAAGGATTGAAGTATTTTCCTAATCTCACGAGGTTTGTCGGGTTTGGCGTTGCTTTTGGCTAAAGGGAATTTAGTTAAGCATGGTTTGTGAAAAAACCATACTTAATAAAATAAATAAAGAAATGGAGAAAAATATAGAGCTTTATTAACTCAAGGAAGAAGAGAACAATGGAAAATGTTTTATGAATAATTCACCCCCAAAGTGGGGTATTTATAGTAGTTGAAAAACCCTAAAAACCTAAGATGATAAATCCTAAAAAATTTAAATAAAATTATATAAGATAAATATCCAAGTTTTGAATTTTAAGATAAAAATCGAATGATAAGCTATCTTGATAAGTGGACTGATAAGTTATCAGGCTTGCTGACGTCATCTTCTAGAAGGTGCTGACGTGGCGCCCAGTCAGCATTCATGCCCTAGTTCATGCCCATGAATCTGCCCACGACTTCAGTATTTTCTGCAGCACTCCAACTCATTTCCAACATTTCGTAACCTGCATGAGAACAACATAAAAACAGCCCAATTAAGTCCTTCAAACATATATATTCATCAAAATAAGGACTAAAAACATAACCAAAATAAATACTTATCATTGGACTAACAATATTTGATGCTTTTAGTAATGGAGAGCCAATTTTTAAAACCAAAATTTTTAATTGTTTCAATTTTTTAACCTCCTAAGTTATTTTGAGCTTAATGTCTTTTAAATTCTTTTTGATATAACGAAAAATGGGAGAAATGGTTTGAAAAATTAATTTTTTTTTCAAGAAATTGATTTTTCAAGAGAATAAGGGGGAGCTTTAACTTCTTTTAATTTTTAAAATCTCTTATTCAAAATTTTAAATACTAAGGGGAGAATCCCAAGCAATTTTTAAGTTGGTTTATTATATCAAAAAGAGGGAGATTGTAGAAATATATATATTTTGATATAATAATTGAAAAATGTTTTGGACTCAAATGAAAAGAATTTAAAATATCCTCTAAGTAAAAAATAACTTGAAAATAAGTTTGAGGATGTTTCAAAAGGTTTTGACAAAGTTTGAAACGTTTTTAAGTAGCTAAACTAGTGCTTTTAATGAACCTGTTTCAATACAGACATAATCTATATTGATACGTTCTGAAACTGCCATAATTTGTTTCGATGTAGGGGTTACCTGTTTTGATACGGATAGGTGTGGTTTCGAAACACTCTTTGATGTTTCGATATGCCCACGTGGCATACACCCCAACGACTATAACCCCAACGACTATTTGAATTGCACGATGCAGAACTGCATTTATGGTGGGAAATAAACTCTCCAACGGCTCCAATTCAACCTCAACGGTCCTCAACGGCTACAACTCAATTGGGAGTATAAAAGTGTAAAACCCTTAAATTGAATTAACTTGATTTTGATATAACAAATATTTTAAAGACTGTTTTGCAAAGTAAATAAATTTTTAAGTTCTCAAAAAGCTTAAAAATTGACAAGTAAAAATTTAACCCAAAATGTTTTAAGGTTTAAAAATAATCCCCATAAATTCTTCTAAGTATTTTCAAGCTAAATTTGTAGATTTTGCCCAGGCGTTTCGATACGGCTTAGGCTTGTTTCGAAACCTTTTGCTACTGGAAATTTTCATATCGAATAGGTCTCGAAACGACCTCAGACCGTTTCGATACAACCTTTTGACTTTGCTTCAAAACGACAGTTATCCGTTTCGATACGGGGATTAAAAATTTTCAAATTGGGCATTTAATGTTTTCGACCGTTGTTTGTCAAAACCAAAATTTTAAAGGTAAAGTACTCGTTTCGATACGGCCTAGCTTGGTCTCGAAACGTTTTGCTACTAGAATTTTATGAGCTCAATTGTTTCGATACATGCCTCAAAATGACCCCCTATTGGTTCGAAACGCTTTCGAACGTTTCGATATGCCTCTTTAATGCATATAATGACTATTTCTTTTTTAGTTGTGTTTCGAAACATGTAGGTATCGTTTCGATACGGGCAGTTGCAGAACTGCATTTATGGTGGGAAGATGAAGTCTCAACGACTTATTTATGATGTCAACAACCCACACGGCTAGAAATCAATGAGAAGGTATAAAAGGAAGCATTTTAAGTACCAACAACAACTATTGATCATCAAAGCAACATCCAAGCAATTAATACAAACCCTTGTGCTCAAATTCCATATCTTGTACCCCAATTTGTAATCCTTTTATTGCCTTTGTAAATATTTGTCTATTGAAAGATACATTTTATTGCCTTTGTAAATCTTTGTTCTTGTGAGGGTCTCAAGATCAATCTTTGGATAGAAATATTGATCTTTGTATAAGGTTTCCTCCTAAGTCTAGAAAAGGGGAAGATTTCATAGTGAAATTGGTTGAAAATTTTTAGTGGTGACTAAGGTAGTGGATGTAGAGCTTGTTCTAAGCTTGAACCACTATAAATCCTCTTGTCTTGATTTTTCAATTTTCCAATTTCATCCCACAACTCTTAAAATTCCAATTCACCCATCCTATTGGAATTTTCCATTCGATCGATCCACTCAACAATTGGTATCAGAGCTAGACTCTTTGATGGCTTTACATCCTCAAGAGAATTTCCTAGAAGAGTGTGATCATCTACTTCTGGCCCAAACCTCTATGAAGCTCAATCCACCACCAAGCCACCTTATTTCAATGGGGATAATTATCCCCATTGGAAGAATATGTTGAAGATATTCATCAAGTCCAATGACTACATGGTGTGGGATGTTGTGGAAGATGGCCCAACAATCCCATTGAATATGGCCGATGAAGAAAGAAGAAAGCTCAAAATCAATGACAAGGTTCTTCATATAATCTTTTGTGCACTTGGTCCCGATATCTACTCAAAGATGTCTTCATGTACGAGCGCAAAGGAGATGCGAAACAAGCTAGAGACCACATACGAAAGGACTAATGAAGTCAAAGAAACCAAGATTGGACTCCTCAATCTTAGCTACGAGAATTTCAAGATGGATTCGGATGAGACCGTCTCCAAAATGTTTGATCGATTCTTAGTGATTGTAAATGGTCTCAAAGGATTCAAAGAGGAGATTCCCGAAGATAAGCTTGTCCGAAAGTTATTGTACTCTCTTCCCGAATCATAAGATGGAAAGAGAACGACCATCATCGAAGCTAAAAACTTCAAGACGTTGAAGCTCGATGAACTAGTTGACTCTCTCCTCACACTTGAGATTATGAAGCAAGGGGGAGGGGAAGAGAAGAGAAAATAAGAAAAGAAAATGGAAAAACATAAAGTGGATACGAAAAAGCAAGGAATTGCTTCCAAGGCCTCTCATCCTCAAAAGGAGAGCAATTCAAGTGAAGATGATAAATTCGAGGAATTGACTATGATAACTAAGAGATTCTCAAGGTTCATGAAATCCAATTGAGGGAGCAAGTTCCAAAGAAAGAATGATTTCAAGAACAAGAACAAGGATGAATAAAAGGATCAAATAATATGCTATGAGTGCAAGAAGCTCGGGCATATAAAATTAGATTTTTCTCAACTCAAGAAGAAGGTTTTCGACAAGAAAAAGAGCAAGAGGGCTAATATTGCCACTTGGAGTGATGAGGAGTCATCATCCGACGAGAAACATGAAGTGGCCAATCTTTGCCTCATGGCTATTGAGGATGATCCTAAGGTAAACTCCAACTCATCCAATTTTTATTTCACTTATGATGAACTCTATGATGCTTATGATGAGTTGCAAGAAGTTTACGATGAGTTGATAGAGAAATTCAAGGAATTAGTTATGAAAAATAAGAAAACAATTTTCAATTTACAAACTCAAAACGACTCTCTTTCAAAACCCAACTCTGAGTTGGAAAAGAAGGTTTTTTATTTGATCAATCTTTCAAATGATCTTAAAAATAAAAATCTTGATGTTGAAAAACTTCTTTCCAATTTTCAAGATTATCTTACAAAGGAAGTGGATAATCTTAAAACTTCTCTTACTATTGGGAAAAACATTTTTGAGAAAGGATGTTCTTCATAAACCTAACATGTAAAGAGAAAGTCATTTCACTACAAGCAAAGTAGCTCTCAAAGGCATCCTAGAGCTAAAAAGGTTAGGAGTGTATGGGTTCCTAAGGAACTTGCAACTTCTAAAAATTTTGTTGCTATGTCTCATTGGATTGCTAAAGGAACCATGGTTTTGGGAGCTAGCACACATGGACCCAAAATGATTTGGGTACCAAAAATCAAAGTTTAATCCTTTGTTTGT
This sequence comes from Hibiscus trionum, assembly GCA_030270665.1. Classification (NCBI taxonomy): domain Eukaryota; kingdom Viridiplantae; phylum Streptophyta; class Magnoliopsida; order Malvales; family Malvaceae; genus Hibiscus; species Hibiscus trionum. Next base: position 9,930,504 of record BSYR01000016.1, read on the forward strand.
AGGGGGTGCATTGCTACAAGGTCAAAGCTTCAAGTAAAAACTCATGGTACCTTGATAGTAGATGCTCAAGACACATGACCGGTGACAAGAGTAGATTCATGGAACTCAAGCCTAAGAATGATGGAGTAGTAACCTTCGGTGATAACTCCAAAAGCCACATTGAAAGAATTGGCTCAATTGGTAATCACTCTTCTATTTTTATTGAAAATGTGTTATATGTCAACGATCTTAAGCATAATTTATTGAGCATTAGTCAATTATGTGATAAATGGTTTAATGTCCTTTTTGATGTTAATGGTTGTAAAACAGTGGACATTAAAACAAATAAGATAATGCTCATAGGCCATCGTATAGGAAATATCTGCATGGTGCATTTAGATGACATTCATACATCTCATGTATGTTTGGTTGCTCATGATGAAAATGATGCATGGTTGTGGCATTGGAAACTAAGAAATGCTAGCATTAGTGTTTTAGAGAAGTTAGTTTCCCAAAATCTAGTAAGATGTTTGCCTAAGCTTAAATTCTCATTAGATAAAATTTGTGATGTATGTGCTAAGGGCAAACAAAAACGTGTTTCATTTAAACCTATTAATAATGTCTCAACAAGTATAACATTAAACTAATCCATATGGATCTATTTGGGCTTATTAGGACAACTAGCTTGGGTGGAAAATTATATGCATTTGTTCTTGTTGATGACTACTCTAGATACACATGAGTTCTATTTTTAAGCACCAAGGATGAAACTTTAGAAAAATTCATCACGTTTTCAAAAATAACTTAAAAATAATCTTGGTCAAAATATTTCCCACATTAGAAGTGACTATGGAACCGAATTTCAAAATCTAGGTTTTGAAGATTTTTGTAACTCTTATGAGTTTAGCCATAATTTTTCCGCACCTCGCACCCCTCAACAAAATGGGGTAGTTGAGAGGAAAAATCGAACTTTAGAAGAAATGGCTAGGACCTTGCTTTGTGAAAATAATTTACCTAAATACTTTTGGGCGGAAGCCACAAATACCGCTTGCTACATTATAAATCGAGTAATAATTAGGCCAATTATAAAGAAAACACCTTATGAGATTTTAAAATCTAAAAAGCCTAACATTAGCTATTTTCACCCTTTTGATTTTATTTTTTTTTTGTTTTAAACAATGGAAAAGATAATTTAGGTAAATTTGATGCAAAAAGTGATGAAGCTATTTTCTAGGTTATTCTTTAAACTCTAAAGTCTGTCGAGTTTTTAACAAGAGAACCTTAGTTGTAGAAGAGTTTATACATGTGGTTTTTAATGATAACCTCCTTCTGAGGAAGGATTCTGGTGATGATGATAATGTAGGAATCATTGAAGCCAATGATGGTGGTCAATCATCAAAGGTGAATGAGGTTCCAACCAAAGAGGAAGAAGCACAAGAACCACCTCTAGAAGCTTTGCAAGACATGACTCTTGAGGAAAAGAAATTGAGCTACCCAAGGGAGTACAACTATGTCAATGATGGTGAAATCTTGGGTGATCCATCCAAGAGGGTAACCACTCGATCCTCTCTCGAACTCTTTAATAATGTTGCATTCATTTCATGCATTGAGCCTAAGAATATCAAAGAATCATTAAATGATGATTTTTGGATATTGGTCATGCAAGAAGAATTAAATTAATTTGAGAGAAGTAAAGAATGGACATTAGTTGATAGGCCTAAAATAAATCTATTATAGGGACAAAATGAGTTTTTAGAAACAAACTAGATGAGAGTGGTAACATATTGAGGAACAAGGCTAGGCTTGTTGCTCAAGGTCACACTTAAGAAGAGGGAATTGATTTTGATGAAACCTATGCACCCGTAGCTAGAATGGAAGCAATTAGGATGCTACTTGCATTTGCATGTTACAATGATTTCAAGCTTTTTCAAATAGATGTCAAAAGTGCATTTTTAAATGGTTTTATAAATGAAGAAGTGTATGTGGAACAACCACTGGTTTTGAAGATCCAAAATTTCCAAACCATTTTTTTAAGTTAACAAAAACTTTATATGGTTTAAAACAAGCTCCAATAGCTTGGTATGAAAGACTTTCAATTTTTCTTATTAAAAAGAGTTTTGAAAAAAGAAATGTGGACACAACACTATTTATTAAAAGCAATGGCAAATATATATTAGTAGTGCAAATATATGTTGATGATATTATTTTTGGATCTACTAATGAACTTCTTTGTCAAGATTTTTCTAAGTTAATGCAATGTGAATTTGAAATGAGCATGATGGGGGGAGTTCTCATTCTTCGTGGGACTCCAAATAAAAAAATGAAGGATGTCATATTCATCAATCAAGCTAAGTACATAAAGGACATGCTCAAGAAGTTTGGCTTGGAGCATGTAAAGCCTCAAACTACACCAATAAGCTCATCCATAAAGCTTGACAAAGATGAACGAGGTAAGTGTGTCGATTCCAAGCTTTGTCGTTCTATGATTGGATCATTGCTTTACCTTACCGCAAGTAGACCGGATATCATGTTTAGTGTTTGCTTGTGTGCTAGGTTTCAAGCTAGTCCTAGAGAATTGTACCTTATAGCCGTTAAGAGAATTTTTAGGTACCTTAGAGATACCCATTGTTTAGGCCTTTGGTACCCTAGAGATTCCACCTTTAACCTTCATGCTTATTCAGATGCGGATTATTGGGGTTGTAAGATAGATAGAAAGAGTACCTCCGGAACATGTCAATTCCTAAGTAGTAATGCTCATATCTTGGTTCTCTAAGAAACAAACTAGTGTAGCCTTATCTACCACCAAAGTGGAATACATATCCGCCAGAAGTTGTTGTGCTCAAGTATTTTGGATGAAGCAACAACTTTTAGATTATGGAATTGAGGTAGGTACCATACCTCTTAAGTGTGACAACATTAGTGCCATATGTCTCTCTAAAAATCTCATCAAACACTCTAGAACAAAACACATAGAGATAAGACACCATTTCATTAGAGATTGTGTCTTAAAGAATGAAGTTGTTCTAGAATATGTAGACACCTTGAACCAAATAGCAGACATCTTTACCAAACCTCTAGACAAATATCGTTTTTGGACCCTTGGAGAGAGTTAGGTTCAACCAGCCTTTCTTGACCTTTTAGGGGCATTTTTATGCAAAATTTCTTGAATCTATTTTAATTTGCATGCTTATGTGTTTTTGATGTTATTTGTTTCTATGCTTATACTCAGGGGAAGTATGCACGTGTTTTTGCCTATAGAACTTGCTCATATATCATATTCATGCATTTAGAGTTGATTGAAAATCAACTTTTCTGCTATTTTGTGCCAAATCTGCACATTCTGGCATAGGTGTATCAAAATGGGTTTTCCTATTTCGATACGGGCTACCTTCTGAAGGGATTTTGCCCTTAAGGGTTTCGAAACGGTAAGAAATGTTTCGAAATAGGCTCTTGAAAGGGACATCTCTAGAATGATTGGGATTGAAACGAGTAAGTGGTGTTTCGATACGGCTTCGAGCTTCAAAACGGTTGTCTTTTGGTTTCGAAACGTGTGTTCTAAAACACTCGTAACCGTTTCGATACGGTTACTCGTTGTCAAGCCTATTTAATGACTTTCCATCTTTAAAAAAAGACTCTTTAAACACCCAAACTCCTCTCAAACCCTAACCTAACTTTTCATATAAATACCCACTAAACCTAAACGTTTTTACACACAAATTTGAGGGTTTTTACTCTAAACAACAATCCTAAGCAAGCTTCAACAACTCTGTGCATTATCATCTATCCATTCTTCCTAAATTCCAAAATCAAGGTAGTTTCCTATTTGCTTTTTCTATTCAATTTTCGTTTGATTTCTATAGTTTGAAAAATATTGTTTTTGCATATATTACTTGTATATACTATGGGCTTTGATGATTTTGCAAAATTTTCTAAAAATTTGAAATTTTTTATTCGAATATAATTTTCTTTTTCAAAAAACTGTTTTTCAGTGATTCTCTTGTAAAAACTTGTTTTTAACCCTTTTTGTATATTTTTTAAACCTATATTGTATATTATCAAACCTTGATTATAGGATTACTATTGGATTGAATGTGGATTTCTTATGCATACATATTTATTTTTGCTTGCTTAATATTTTTAGGATGGCTTCCTCCAATAAGAGAGCTAGAGTTTTCGAAGAGGGTCAAGGGTCTGAACCGTCTGAGAAAAACCTCCCTCGACCATATCTCGGCCATCTCTTCAAAAAGAGTTTCCTAACCCCTACCGCTCAATAAGCTTTTAAATATTACCAAACCATCAAAATTCGAATCGAGCGTGTAGTTGACGTTGATTTCCTTGATTTCGACCGATTTCACTTTAAATACCATGGCCTTTTAACTTGTTGGAATTTCATGGCCTTTTTAAGCATTCCCGAAGTCATGTACCGAAACCTTGTTTTGTTGTTCTACTCCAATGCCAAATGTATTCTTAGTTCCGACCGTTCTCAAGTTGTCTCCCTTGAGTCTTACCTTTTAGGGAAGAAAAATCGTATTGAGCCATCTACCTTAGTCAATCTCCTTGGTCTCAAAGGTGAAGGTATTGAAGATGAGAACTCACTTGATCCCCATACCGGCCAAGATAATACCTTGGATGTCCATGGTCGATTTCTTCATCTTATGATCTCAAGGTGGTTCCGTCCATTCGGTGGGAAGTTTTCGCACATTCGAGAAGTCGATGACTTTTAGTTCAAGTGATTCCGACAAGAACAACAACCGAACCTTGTGAAGATTATGTTTGCAAACTCACATGGACAATCATTTCAAAGCCTTGGAGGAACGATTTGATGGTATGGAAAATCGCATTGCCGCTATCGAGAATCAACATTCTTCATCGGATCTTTCCTTCACCGCCTTCTATAGTGAATGGCAACACTTTCAAAGGAGTCAAGAGAAAGATGAAGATGACATGGATGAAGATGAAGACGATGATGAGCCATAGTCTAGCTTACATTCATCAAAGCAACATCCAAGCAATTAATCCAAATCATTATGCTCAAATTCCATATCTTGTACACCAATTTGTAATCCTTTTATTGTAAACCTTTTATTCTAAAATTGGGTGTGTGGTTGAGTGTATTTTGGGCATATTTGTCTATTGAGATATACATTTTATTGCCTTTATAAATCTTTGTTATTGTAAGGGTCTCAAGATCAATATTTGAGGATGTTTAAAAATATTTTGAAGTGTTTTAAAACGTTTTTAAGTAGCCAAATATGTGGTTTTAATGTACTCATTTCGATAAGGCATATCTATATCGATATGTTTTGAAACTGCAAAAATGTGTTTCGATACAAGCCTTAGCCGTATCGAAACAACAAAGGTCATTTCAAAACAACCCTTTGTGTTTCGATATGCCTACATGGCAGACACCCCAAAAGTCAAACCCCCTAATGGTTATTCCCCAACGGTCTTTTGAATTGCAGGCATTTCAATACGTGATAAGGCGTTTTGAATCATAATCCAACGACTAGCTCTGAAGAAGGGTGTTTCGATATAGCTACTCGTGTATTGAAACAGACATCACCAGAACTGCATTTATAGTGGGAAATACAGTCTCCAACGGCTTCAATTCAATCCCAACGGTCCCTAACGGCTACAAACTAAATTGGGAGTATAAACGGAACCTCCGAGCATCAAGGGAAGACCAATGCTTCATTTGTCAACAACTATATGATGAGAAATTTGTCTTAGGACTTTAATTGTTCATTCTTTGTATAACCAACACTTGTGAGCTAAAATTCTCAAATTTGCTCAAGTGTTTAGGTATGGGTGAGTGCTAAAGTGTGCAAACATCAACCTTGTAAGAGGGAGTTTAGTTTGCTTTTATTCATCTCTTGTAAAGAGGGTTTGGTCAAGCTTTGGACTAGAAAGTTTTGATTGTAGTAAGGGTTTCCTCCTAAGCCTAGAAAAGGGGACGAATCAATCGGTGAATTGATTGAGAAATCCTTAGTGGGAGCTAAGGTAGTGAATGTAGGTGCTTGTTCGAAGGTCGAACCACTATAAATCCTTGTGTCTATTGTATAAATTTTGCTTTCCACAAAATCATCCAAAATCTAACTTCTCCATCACTTGGCAAGCTAAATCGGTTGAATGAAATCGAGCCTATCAAGCCTAACAATCTCTCATCGGGGATTTTTTGCATACACAACGATTTGAACCCGAGACCTTGCTTAAGCGATACCAATATGCTTATCACTTGGATCAACCCGTTGCTAAAATAAAACTTTGTTTATTGTTTAAAAAGCTAATTTAGCTTGAATAGCATTTTAAAAATAAAAAAAATGCTAAACACAGCATCAATTAGCCAAATGGCATGGAACTTACTTTGAAGCATTATAACATTATATATCCAATATAATCAATATATTTTTATAATATGCTATTGTTAAAGTGATGGAATATATATTTTAATTATTATTCTATCATTCACACAAGTTCATATGAAATTGAATTAATTATGTTTGACCAGTAATAAATATATATTTTAACCAAATAGAGGACCGAGTTAAGCCAACAAATTCGATCATATACTCAATTTCATACGAAATCCAATCAATTATGCTCAACTAATAACAAGAATATATTTTATTTTAACCAAATAGAAGGACCTAGTCAACTAGTCAAGCCAACATAGAGTGTTAAAACTATAATTCGCACATAGTAGGCGGACTAAATTCGAAATTAGACCTTTTATTTTACATTTGCTGTTCAAATCACGCTTATCTCACGTGCCCGCGCGCGGTTTCGGAAATTTTTCGTAATCCAAAATCACAAATAAACAAAAGGAATATAGAAACTTTTTTATTTCTCCAGTTTTCTCCCGCGCCAAAAGGAGCCAGAACACACGGATCGATTCTCTAAGCCGTCGGATTAGAAATTTAGAATTATTATCCAACGGGTTAAAAGCAATCTTCGTCCCTCTATAAATAAACCAAGGTTCCCTCCTCTAAAAACAATCGGATTCAAAATCCTGTTTTGATAGAGAAGAAGAAAGATGTCAGGTCGTGGAAAGGGAGGCAAAGGACTGGGAAAGGGAGGAGCCAAGAGGCACAGGAAGGTTCTGAGAGACAACATTCAGGGGATCACGAAGCCGGCGATCCGAAGGTTGGCTCGCAGAGGTGGAGTGAAGAGAATCAGCGGTCTCATTTACGAAGAAACGCGTGGCGTTCTCAAGATCTTCCTTGAGAACGTGATCCGCGATGCGGTTACTTATACCGAGCACGCTAGGAGGAAGACGGTCACTGCAATGGATGTTGTTTATGCTTTGAAAAGACAGGGTCGCACTCTTTACGGCTTTGGAGGCTAAATTTTATTTTTATATACCTAAAGCTGGATTTGGACTTCGAATTTTGTTTTTATTTGAATGAAGCAATAGAAGTTGAATTTCAGTAGAGCAGAATTTGTGTTTGTACTATCTATTTCCTTGTTTGATTCCTAAGAATATATAGGGAGAAAATTTGCATGAAATTGTTTCTTTCAATTGACTACAAATTTCCCGATTAAACTGTTCTAGGTTATAATTTTGCAGTGTATTAGTTAGCAATTTCTGGGTTTGGTCTGCGCAATGTAATTCCGGTGAATCTGAGATTGGAAATGAGATGATGTATTATTTTGTTAATTATTGTTTTGGTATTTCGGTTTTGCTAATTATGTGTTTATCATATAGATAATTTTTTTTTGAATAAAGGACGGTCGAGCATTTACTAAGAGGAAAAAAAAAGGTTAAAGGGTCAAATTTGCCCCTGTAGTAATCCGAAATCAGCAATGTTGCCCCTAACTTTTTTTTTTCCGTAATTTTGCCCTCAAAGTCAGTCAATTGTAGCAATGTTGCCCTTTGACCGATTTTGACCGTTAAATGCTGATGTGGCAGTTAACGGTGCTGACGGGGCAATTTTACCCTTGAAGTCATTCATGCAATTTTGCCCTCGAAGTCATTAATTGCAGCACTTTTACCCTTGGTTTATTTAGTTTTTGAATAAAATTGGATAAATAATTTGGTTTTTTCGAGTTGAACTTTAACAAACAGAATATATGAAAAATCGATTAACAAATTGATGTAAATATCCTTTGAGTCCCTAGTAATTTTAAAAATAAGCAAAATGAGAACTCTCACAAAAAATCAAAATATTATTCAATTTTTTAAAAAAATCTATAAACTTAATAAAACTAAATACGATATTCAAAAAAAATTATTGAAAATAAACCAACGAGAAGCGTGTTAATTGAACGGTGAACGCGAACTATTCTATTCGAACGACGTTCGATTGACACACTTACCGACGATGGGTTGTTAGGAAAAAATGTACGATGATCTCAGAAAACGACATTAGTGGTGTTCGGCGAAAACGACATGGGAGATAAGGGCATGGGAGATAAATACAAGGATATCTAGAAGATAAAGCAGAATTCAACCTGAGCTACATGATTCGAGTTCACCGTACATTTTTTCCTAACAACCCATCGTCGGTAAGTGTGTTAATCGAACGTCGTTCGAATAGAATAGTTCGCGTTCACCGCTCAATTAACACGCTTCTCGTTGATTTATTTTCAATATATTTTTTTTAAATATCGTATTTATTTTTATTAAGTTTATAAATTTAAAAAAATGAATAATATTTTGATTTTTTGTGAGAGTTCTCATTTTACTTATTTTTAAAATTACTATGGACTCAAAGGATATTTACATCAATTTGTCAATCGATTTTTCATATATTCTGTTTGTTAAAGTTCAACTCGAAAAAACTAAATTATTTATCCAATTTTATTCAAAAATTAAATAAACCAAGGGTAAAAGTGCTGCAATTAATGACTTCGAGGGCAAAATTGCATGAATGACTTCGAGGGTAAAATTGCCCCGTCAGCACCGTTAACTGCCACATCAGCATTTAACGGTCAAAATCGGTCAAAGGGCAACATTGCTACAATTGACTGACTTTGAGGGCAAAATTACGGAATAAAAAAGTTAGGGGCAACATTGCTGATTTCGAATTACTACAGGGGCAAATTTGACCCTTTAGCCAAAAAAAAACAGACAAAACATAAAAGTACACAACAAAATAAAGAAGCAAAGTAAATCTAGAGCGACAAAATAAAAGAAAGAAAAAGAACTCTGCAGAAGCTCAACCGACTCATCTTCCCAACAAGAACCACATAGACCTTAGGCGTGTGAGGGAAGACAAAGGAGGGGAAATTTTCTTTGAAGAACCGATCAGTATCAAAATCCCCTAAAAAGCGATATGACTCCGGTGAGATTATGGTGGACCTCCGAAGCGGCGGTCTTCATCAGCAACATGCAAGACCTTAGGCGGGGCATCCTCCACCCAGAAGCGATCGGACAGCAGGTTTCGACCTTCCATCGCCATCTCGTGGGCCGCTCGATTCTGATGGCGGCCACAGAAGAGGAAGGTGCATGATTCCAACCTCCGAGCAGTTGCTCGAATATCCCTGGTAATAACCCCTATTTCGATAGATCTGGCTCTGATGATTTTAGTTTTTTAATCACCGACCTGGAATCGTTTTCAACTTCTATGGAACGGTACCCAACGTCACCTGCAAATTCTAACCCCTAGAGGACCGCCGTTGCTTCCGCTTGAAACGCACTAGAGATGCCGGAGTTGTGCCGGACCCCTGACCCAACAATAAAGCCCTCTTCGTCCCTCAACAGAAAGCCCGAGACAGACCGCCTCGTGGAGACATTAAAGCTTGCGTCTACATTCAACTTTACCAAACCAGCAGCAGGGAACTTCCAACGGGCGTTAACGTTTGGGGCTGGGTGCTTCAACAGCGAGGTGAGCATAGTAATTTCCGCGCAATAGCTGTCGATGAAACTTGATAGATCCATAATGCTTGTAGATAACCCCTCATGGATGTATTTGTTTCTGGAATGCCATAATGCCCAGATTGTTGTAATTATTCTCCTTCTTCTGATGTTATCGCTGTTCTGAAACAACCATATGAGCCAAACGTCGAGGCCTTCTTGGTCCAGATGCATAGGCCACGAAATCCCTAAGTTAGACCAAACCTGTAGGGCATAGAAACAACCTTTGACTACGTGCTTAACATCTTCCACTCCAATCGAGCAACGGAGACACATAGAATGGGGGGAAACTCTCTTAATAAACAGATTATGGAACGTAGGAATATAGTTCTTGATAAATCTCCAGACCGTAATCTTGATCTTAGATGGGCCCTCAATACTCCATAGATAGGTAAAAATATTCTCCATAGGAGGACTCGTAGAGGGGTTCAATAGTAGCTTATAACCGCTGCGAACAGAGTAGATACCTGACCCTTCTCCATACCAAACGAAAACATCCTCCTGACCAGAGGATGAGATTGACAGCTGGAGAATACGATCTGCTTCAGCTTGTGAGAAACTCGAACGGATCAACGACTCGTTCCAACAACGAGTCGGGAGGACGATGAGATTCGACACCATGTTTAAGTGCGGCAACCGAGGAGAAGAAATAGCCGAAGAAGGGAAGGATGGTAGCCAGAAATCGTTCCAGATGGAAACGGATTGACCATCTCCTATTCTCCACCCCATTCCCATCTCTATTAGCTTTCTCGAACTCCAAATGCTCTTCCATATCAGAGAGGGAGAGTTGCCCAACTCAGCCCTTATGAAAGTAGAAGATGGGAAGTATTTTGCCTGAAGTAATCTAGTAGCTAGAGAACCAGGATTAGACATCAACCGATAGCCTTGCTTAGCTAATAAAGCAACATTAAATTTAGCTAAGTCCCTAAAACCTATTCCTCCCTCACTCTTTAGAAGACAAAGGTCTGACCAAACACACCAATGTATTCCTTTCTTCGTAGCTGCATTTCTCCACAAAAAATGAGCCATTATGGCCTCCATCTCACGGCAAAGGGTTAGAGGCAACAGAAAGCATGACATAACAAACAGAGGGAGTGCCTGTAGTATTGACTTAATAAAAACTTCCTTACCTCCATAGGATAAAGAGATATGACTCCAGCTTTGTGAACGGGACTCTGTCGAGTCTAAAAGTCTCTTAAACGCCTGCCGCTTGTTTCTACCCACCATTGATGGTAAACTGAGATAGGTTTCTGGAGAAGAGATTTCAGAAACACCAAGGACGGAACAGAAAGAACTGCGATTATTGGGGCTAACATTCCTTCTGAAGAAAACATTGGATTTTTCATAATTTACCAGCTGTCTTGAACACGAAGCGTAAACAGATAGCAAGTTGAAGATATTCTGTGCCCCCTCCTGCGTAGCCTCTCCGAAGACAAGGCTATCATCTGCAAAAAGGAGGTGGGTGACGAGCGGAGCTCCGCGAGTAATCCGTGCACCATGTAGTAATCTGAGACGAGTAGCCCTTCTAAAAAGAGCTGAGAGGCCTTCTCCGCAGATGAGAAATAAATAGGGGCTAATTGGGTCACCTTGACGAAGGCCCCTAGATGGAGAGAACCTATCCCCCATAAGACCATTCAGAACAACCGAGTAAGATACCGAAGCAACACAAGACATCAGACGGTCAACCCACAGCCTAGCAAAACCTATCTTCAACATAATGGATTCAAGAAAAACCAATTCGACCTTGTCGTAAGCCTTACTCATGTCCATTTTAAGCGCGAAAAAACCCTTAGAACCTGTTCGACGCTTCTGAAAGGAGTGCAAGATCTCATAGGCTGCTATAATGTTATCCGATATTAGCCTACCGGGGATAAAGGCACTTTGGGCCTCATCTATGCATAAATCAAGAACCACTTTAAATCTATTCGCCAGCATCTTTGAATAGATTTTATATAGCACGTTGCATAGGCTAATGGGACGGAATTGGGTCATACTATTGGGGTTGCTAACTTTCGGGACCAATACAATATGCGTATGGTTGATTTCCGAGACCATGAAATCTCCCCTGGCCAGCCCAATACAGTAATCAAAAACCTCGTTCCCTATAATGCTCCAAAACCGTTGGTAAAAAACAGCTTCAAGCCCATCTTGCCCAGAGGCCTTTAATGGGCTCATGGATTGCAAAGCTACCCATACTTCCTCCCTCGTGAATTCTCTCAAAAGCTCATCATTCATATCCCTATTTATGCACGTTGGGATATCTCCCAAAATAGAGGTAGCATCCGAGGTACCAGCTGATGTAAAAAGGGACGTAAAATAATTCTTTGCCACTTCCTGTAGCTCCTCTTCCTCCTCCACATAGCCCCCATTGCCTGAATCAAGCCGGGCAATTCTATTCTTGCGACGACGCTGACTAGCATAACGGTGGAAGAAAGTTGTGTTCCGGTCTCCGTTTTTTAGCCAGTTTGCCCTTGCCCGCTGTTCCCAGTATATTTCCTCCCTATCCAGTTCAAGATTCAGGGCCAATTTTGTCTCCAATAACTCCCCTAAAGAATCATCCGACACCGGATCAGAGTTAAGCTGATCTATTTTCTGTTGGAGCTCACGAACTGAGAATTTCTTCTCTTTCCGCAATTTCCTAAACCATATCTCCAGACCACGCCCCACATGGGCCAATTTATCCACCAAAGTACCAGATGCCTCCGACCAAAGGGACTTCACCTCGTCCTCACAAGTTTGTTCTAAAAGCCATGCTGCTTCAAAACGGAAATGCCATATCCTATTAGGGACAGAAGACATCCCATTCGTATTTAACAGAATAGGGCAATGATCCGAGATTGAATGCGGGAGGTGATCGACTTGAAAATTTGGGAAAGAACTTCATCAAACCGGGTTTGCCACTCCCCTATCTAACCGTTCACGAATATTATTAGAAGCGTGTCTCCCCCATTCCCAAGTGAACCATGTACCTCGATACCCCAAATCCTCCAAATTACAGTCAAGAAGAGCATTCCGAAAGTTTTCCATCTGCCATCTACTTCGAACGAGACCTCCCTGTTTTTCTTCCAAATTGAGAATTTCATTGAAATCCCCCATAACACACCAAGGTGTTTCTGGGGAATCATTTAAAGTTCGCAAGAAATCCCAGCACGTTTGTCGATTACTAACCTCAGGAGCACCATAAAAACCTGTGAATCTCCAGCTTAAACCCTCTGTATCTGAGTCGACCATAATATCAATATGTCGCAAAGAAAAATACCGTAGCGTAACTGTAATATTATCCTTCCAACCGAGCGAGAGACCACCACTGCGTCCCATAGAGCTCACATCAATACCATTGACATAACCACATTGACGACGAATCTTCTCCACCTTCGACGAGTGTAGTTTAGTTTCCATTAAGAAAATTATAGACGGGGAAAAATCGCGCAAAGAAGCGCGCATCCGACGAACCGAACGGGGCATCCCCAAGCCCCGGACGTTCCAACATATCAGTTTCATTGTGGACGGCTGGCTCGCTGAGCGAGACCTGCCGATGAAGATGGAGAGCTACCATTCGAATCCGTATGAACAGAAATCCCTGGTAGAGAGACAAGAGTACGTGGCCGTTTAGGGTTTTCAGAATTGGACATAGGCAAAGCTTCATCCTCAACTCCCATAATTTCGTCAAAACTGGGAATAGGGGAAGTGGTGTTGTTGGATGTACGAGACTCATGCATACAAGCACTAATTCCGGGCTTTCCTGAATTGGGCGGGATATTCTCCTTATCAGCATTAAGATCGCCCTGGGAGAAATTTGTGGGATTATTGCTGATATCATTCTGATGGATATTAAGGGCGGAATTTATGGGAAAGAAACCGTCAATCAATCCTGAAGATCTCGTCAACGGTTGCGAATTTCCAGGGCAAAAGTACGAATCTTCTGAACTCTCCTCCCTCAGCCATCTACTCTGCACCGGAGCCGCTCTGCGCGGTGGGGCACGCAATGAGGCATCCCACCCCATTGGAATATCACGGCCACCCTCAGTGAAACGCAAAGCACAGAAACTCTCTCCATGGCCCAACCGGCCGCACAGAAAACAGAACAGAGTCAATCTTTCGTACTCAAATCTGACAAAATGTGGCTTACCATTCTGTAAGATGAGCTTCTTTTTTCTCTTCAGGGGAATCCTGACATCCACCCGTGATCGAACCTTCATAATTCGTCTATAACCCAGGGTAGTAGCCGTTGAATCATAATCTATGAAAGAGCCGATAAAATCACCCAGTGCGCGTGCCACCTTACTCGTCATGAAGCCCACCGGAACGTCATGGATGTTAACCCAAAAGTTAACAAAGAATAGCGGGACAGTTAAGGGATCATCGTCCTCCTTCAGCCGATGTAATATCAAAAGATGAGAATTAAAACTCCAAGGGCCCCCTTTTTCAATTCTTTCCACATCTACAATATGGTAGAGACGGAACAGAAATCTCCCCTCCCCCAAATCAGAGATCGAAATACCACCCGGGGGATGCCATAAATTAGCCAATGTGGATCGCATCGTCGGGAAACTTACAATACTGGAAGTGAGGAATGAACCTACAAAACACAGGCCAAGATGGGACGGGGAAAGCGGACCGGCCACATCCAACTGGATACCCTCCTCCTCTCCATTATCGATAGAGAGAGCAGCAAGATCTTGTTCAACACCAGCCATTTTTGGTAAAACAGATCGTGAAAGAAACCAGATGAAAAGAAGAAAAACGTGCTACAGAGAGCAGACAGAAACGTGCTACAGAGAGCAGACAACTGGTCGATTACATAGATAAAATTTTCTTCCTTTTTAATTTGGCTTAAAAGTATAGTAGGTAACTGAATTTTTTAAAAGAAATCAATTACTATATTTTTGAATTTTTTTTGTATTTATTTAAGTTCTTGTGCTTTAAAATTTTATCAATTTATCCCTTTAATTAACATTGACTTTTAAATTTAATAGTTTTTTTAGATTAATTGGTGTAGTGTGATGTGGTGTGTTATAGTGTTGTTATTTAGTAGTTCTAAAAAATTTATTTTATTTTAAAAAACAATTAAAAGTTTTAAAAAAAATATATTTTTTTTGTAAATGTCATATGATAGAATTATAATGTGTTATGTGAAAGTAATATCTAAAGAAAAAATAGTTAAAAATTGATGATTAAAGGACTTAATTGATTAAATTTATCGGTTCAAAGACTTAATTAGGTACAAAAAACTCAAAGGCTTAATTATTTTTTACAAAAGTTTAAGGGTTTTAAGCACCCTTGAACCTTTTAATTTTAACAATTAATTGACATTTATCTAATGATTTTTAATTAATATAAAATTAAAGGTAAATTACACTAGGTAATATTGAACTTTAAGTTTAGTATCTATCATACCACTAAACTAAAAAATGATATTATTATAGCATTGAATTTTTGTTTAAGTATTAATTATATTACTGGACTTTTAAAATATCTCTATGTTATAGCGCGCGAATTGATAATATCCATCTACGTCATCAATTTGAGTGATTTAATAGTATAATTGAAGTTTAAACTAAAGTTCAGTGTTAAAATAATATCAATTTTTAGTTTAATCGTGTAATCGATACTAAACTTAAAGTTTAGTGGTATTCGATGTAGCTTACCCTAAAATAATATATATATATATATATATATCTTATAATTTAATCATCTTCCATATATATAAAATAAATGATACTCTCTCTGTTTCAGTAAAGGTGTCACATTTGTGTTTTAAATTGTTCCAGTTAAAATGTCACTTTAAAAACTCAACAACTTTTATAAGAGTTACTTTTATATCTTTTTTAGTTTCCCAACAAAAATAAAAATTAACTTTGTAAGAGCAAATTTGTCATTCAAATTGTGTGGTGTTGTTTTACACCACACATCTTATATAAATTTGTTCTTTCTAAAATTTCATGAAAAATAAACATGTGACTTAAAGAGTGGGATGGAGAGAGTATATTTATTCTTATTTGAGAAGTTTATAATGGTTATGTTTTGACATTTTGTTAATATTTATTTTGCTTATCGAAGTGGAGTGTTGTTTTTAAAAAGTCATATTAAAAATTAAAAAGGTGAAGAAGAAAAAATTCAAAAAAGAGAAGATGAAGGATGACACACTAAAAGTTGTAGACGCCACCCTCTTAAAAAAATCACTAGAAAAAAGTGATAAATCCCTAAAAAAAACTCTAAATTAATATCGCAAAACAAGTTCTTTGACAATGACAATTTTAAATTAGTTAAAGTAAATTTAAAGTTATGATATTTATAAATAACACTTGTCTCACTTAGTTATTTTGAAATAATATGTAAACACATTTTTAATGATTATTTATAAAATTACATATAAAAATAAAATATTTATATTATAAGTAATATATTTTTAAAAAAAATGAATATAAGGTAAATTACCCGTGTGACTATCGAACTATAAGGTATGTCCTATTTTAACCACCAAACTAAAAAAATGGACAACTACACCACTGAACTTTTAAATTGGTTAAAATTTAACAGAGGAGGTGACGTGACAGTTATGAGTGTTCAAAAATACCCAACCTAGTTGACCCGACCCGAACCTAAAAATACCGACAATTTTTTTTAAAAAATTATCCGACCGGGCTAGGTACCCGACCCAGGATTTTTCCCGAGTAGTTGGGTCGGGCCTGTGACGATTATTTTTTGTTACAGGGTACCCGATCCAACCCGACCCGATAGTTTTAATATATTTATTTATATTTTTATTTTAGATTCCTTAATATTTTTTTTACCTAAAACTAAATTTAAATCTCTAAAAAATTTATCACAAAAATTATTTCTATGTTTGTATTTTTACTTTAAAATTTTTAATTTTTAAATATTTTTTTATTAAATAGAGATGTATTACATTCTCACACCGGGATTCGAAAGAAAAAACGAGATTAATAGTTTTAATGTTTTTTTTGTGATAAACTAATATATATATATATAAATATCTCATCTTAAAACTTATTAAAAATCACTCATTTTTGTGTGTGGATTATGCATTATATATTATGAACTTTTAAATTCTGTGTTTCCAATGTAATATTTTAAAAATTTTAAACTAAAAAAATATGAACCGGGTTTACGGATATAGCGGGCCGGCAAAAGAGGTACCCGGATGAGTCGGATACCCAGTTTTTTGGGTACCCGACAATGAACACCCCTAGTGACATTTAACAAAAATCTATATAATTACACGTTTAGTCCTTTATATTTACAACATCCAATTGGATGATTAAATTTATTTTTTATATTAAAATTAAGAGTAAATTCATTGTATGTGTAAATATAAAAGACTAAAGGTGTAATTATATAAAATTTTATTAACCGTCACGTCGCCTATTCCATTGGATTTCAACACCCGATGGTCAAATTAAGACTAATTTAAAAGTTTAATTGTGTAATTGTCTATATTTTAGCTGGGAGGGTCAAAATAAGACATACCCCATAGATAGTAACACAAGTAGTTTATCCTAAATTATATTTATAAAATTATATCAATATATAAATCAAATAATTTGAATTACAATTTAACACTTAAACTCCTTAAGGCATGCGTACCTTAATTAAGGCAATGGCAATAGAGTCTAAAATATATATTTTTTCATAACGAATGCAAATTTCATTTTTTCCCCTTTACACACCAAACTAATATATTTTAAAGAAAAAATGACACTAAACTAAACATATATATTAAAAAGTAGGAATACAATTTACGTACACAGATGCTTGTAAATCCATCTTTGAAACCAATATGTTTAAGAAAACTAAGTTTTGATATAAAGTGCTTAATGTTAAATCATTGCGTTCAGCTTGCACTAGCGAACTTATGTTAGAAAAAAGAAAACTACCCGGCAGTGTAAAAGGCAGTGCACACCATTCAACTAAATTCTTATAATCAGAGTCCAACGCCAGGACTTCACTTCAAACTATGAAGACATTCTACTAAAATGAACATGTAAAAAATGTATCCTCCGAGATAGTATATATTCCTTTTTAAACCTATAATTCAAAACGGCGCATCCCAACTATCATGATGAATACAAATATCAAGCTGGAGCCAAACTCACCCAACTACATATTCTACACATCCACCCATATGTAGCTTCTTTTTATAACAAAACTAGAAACCTTGGGAAAACATGATCTGATCTGATCTGATCTCATTACATTCCCAAGTCAAAATTAAACAAATTAGCCCAAATTAGCCACACCTACGAGTCCAGCATTTCATCTTGTATCTCATTTGGGGCAATGAGCCCAGGGATAGAAAGCATCCGTTGCCGCTCTCTCTCCCTCTGTACAGCAGCCTCTTCCGCATACAGATCTTTATTATCCTGCGCATACATGATCACAGTTCAATCATCAAAGCAGCAAACTCCAATTATTAACAAACAAGACTAGTACTCTTCTTTCAAAGCTTTACCTGAGCTGAAAATTCTTTTGATTGCACAAGGAAGTCCCTTATGTGATTTTTAAAAGTGGACAAATCATTTCTCGACTCAAATAATCCATTCACAAATTGAGTGACCTGAAACCCACATTAGATCAGTGATACTCCGTATAAAAAAAAATGATAGATTGCAAGTGATCCTTTTATTATACCTCAGCTGCAGTCATGTTGGGGAATGATGTACTTAGAAGTTTTATTGTGTACTCACGGACAAACATTCCATTATTTGGATATGGATATGGAACTGTGGCAGCATCCCATAAGGGCTCAGTCAACAAACCACTCTCAACCTGAAAATAACTTGTCAAATACTCTGAGATTATTAAACCAATGCAAATCAGAGTAATCAAGGCACTTTACCAGCGAGAACAGATTCTGTAAAACCAAGACATGCAACTTGAAGCCAGGTTTGTGAAATGTGTCCGTCAAGACAGCAAATATTTCTTGCTCAATTGACAAGAAGTAGGTTCGGAAGAACTGGTTGCAAAATTCAGAACCCTGTCAAGGTGCCAAAACCAAAAACTCAGCATCTTTATATGAACACAGTTATCAACCATGAAAAACGCCAACATTGCCTGACCTGAAAGTTTTTCAGCATCTCCAATAGAAGATTAAGACCAGTTTCTGCTATATTCCTCTCTGTATGCCGGAATGCCCAAATGATTGAATCCATAACTAGCTTTAATTGCTAAGGCAGATGCACGGGAAAAAATAGTAAATGACAATTGCCTTGAAACTCTTTCAAACATCCAAATAATAATGATATTAATAACAATCTGAAATCAGATAGTTATTATTGAGAAAGTAAAAGCTTAGACCGACAATGAAATTTAAACACATTTCATGTTTTTAATTAAACAACAGCTACAGAAGATCAACAAAAAGAAGAAACTCAACACCAACCTGACTTGATAACTGAATAAGTGCAGGAAAACAATGAGTAGCAATGGCACGAAGCAGTGAAAAGAACTTGAGGCGATGTTCAGGATAATCTTCAAAATTTTTAGTTATCATCTGCAGGGCAGGGAAACAAGAAATTATAGGCAAAGCTTTACCTGTAGTATACCCCATCCTAAGCTTTAATGGGAGCACACAAAACACCATCTCCTCCCATCCCCATGAGAAAGGTTCCTCTTATCAATGATGCATGCATAACATAAATATATAGATCAAAGACTCACCTCCAGCGTGCACTGAAACACAGCTTCAAATATACGGGGAACATCGTCTATCATTGCCGCTTTATACCTTAATGCATAAATAACAGAACCAAATAAAGATTTGATATTAAAAATGGAAACACAAAAAAAAAAACATAAGAAAAGGCACTACTTCAGCATGTAACAATAAAACAGAAGGTAAAATGCTTCTATGTTTTAGAAAGAGAACAATCAAGTAACCACTGACGCAAAGAAGAGAAAAAAGAAACAGTTTTTTACAAGGGAACATGAAAAATATAGCTCTTTTGGCAACAGAAATAGCAAGATAACGTGAAAAGACAACAAGGCCTTCTCATATCATTTTAGCGAGGCTTAGAAGAAATATCAATATCAAACGTGCATATGATTCTTTGGTACAATAAGCACTGGCCAATAAATTCAACCTACCCTCAGCATTTGAATGATCAAGAAGTGATTTAAATACTCAACAAATTGCAATTGCATCATAAATATGGAAGACTATATGCAGTGATCCCCATACTTGTTTATTATTGTGGCAAAAAGAGAAAGAACTTCAGATTCTCTAGCATCAGGCAAATTCCTAGCATAGTCACCAAGAACTGGATCCATCATCGGGGGCACAAATTGTTTCCCAATTTGTGGTTGATCTTCGGCCTTGTCCAAAAATGTCTCAATGAGTTTTAGAGTCTCCCTCTTAACAGATCTGATTCATAAAACAAGTTAACTAAACAGATTTTCAATTAAATCAAACCAACAAAAGTAAGTCCACAAAAATGAGTCACACCGTAGAAGCTTCACATAGGATGTTTTTGAAGCAAAGGGCCCGCCTTCTGCAATACTACTCGATATAAGCTCACTGTACATCCTGTCCAATTTATTACAGCACAATAAAGAAACCATATTAGAAAGAAGAATTTACCGCATTTCCATGCTCAAACTAGAATTTTGAGCCACTATATCATCAGATATACCTGTATACATTAAGCATGTCCAGGAAGATCAAAGAAATCTGGGATAAGAAATACGTTCCAAGAGAACTGGCAGCACTAGTATTTGTCTGCAAAGTGAAAAGACTCGTTCTAAGTCTTACTAAGTAACAAGAAGCATTGAATTATAACCACTGCATGTAAATACGAAATAACAAGTCTGCAAGGAAAGAAAGCACTAATCTACCACCAAAGAACCCAGTCATCAAACACAAGGACATAATGCATTAAATTTCATAGCCAATAAGAATCTACCCCTCCATGTAAATGACAAACTATTCAGAATGACAACCCTTTTCAACTTCTACTTTTTATTTTGTACAATTAATAGAAACAGAAAAGAGAAGCATAATATATCTTTCAGCAAAAGGTAGGCCGCTGCCTACAATAAATCTTGAACTCTATATGAAGAGTACACCTCATATGAAAATAGAGATACCTGCAATATGTTCAGCACAGTTCTTATCACATCCTGGTCTTTAAGGAAGTCAACACTTTGACGTGCCTGCCCAATAATTTCACCCCATTTCTGCATATAACAAGCAACATCATAAGAAACAGGCTTCAAGAACAACCTCACTATATTTGCATGCAATGGCACAGACACACGCATACAAATGCGAGAAAAACAAAAAGGCAACAGTTCCTCTATAATTGACAAACCTCATTGGGGAGTTTCATCAGTCTCTGCAAGTACTCATCCCTCTTATGAGGATCGGATTCTGCTTGAATCATATGACCAACCTGAAATATAAGATAGATAAATAAAAAGGGGAACACGAGGACATCTAGCAACATGATAGACATGCAAAGATCTAATACTACAGGCATAGAAAAGTAACATACAGATTCATAAAATGAATGAATCTGGTGAGGCTCTAGATCAGCGACTGTTGTTGCAAGAGCAGATAGAAGTTCAGACACAAATGGTTCATTTTCTCCAACCTGAATTCATAAGATACAGTTCAGCAATATAACAGGTATTGACCTATATAATAAGTTAATAACTATAGAAGCAAAATGCTGAAAGTAGTTGATACCTGCACAATCACAAATTTTCGCTTGCACTTCTGAACAATTTTCAAGAATGTATCGCAGGCCATATCCTGAAAGCACCCAGCTTGTTACAATCTTGAATTATCATTGGCAGCAAAAACCATAACATAATGAGATGATACAAAAAAAAAATATAAATACAGCAAAACACAACCTTATAGTGTATTTTTCAGTTACAATTTGCAAATCATGTTACCAATTAGAAACATATACAAAAATATCAAGCACATCAGCAACATTAACTGCACAAGTGCTGTAAACACTGAATTATTTTATCAAACTTTCCAGAAGATAAAATTTTGTTCTCCCGGTGATTTACCTGAACTCCTGGATGTGTTTCATGCATAAACTCAAACAACTTATTAACAACGGTTTTCAGGAACTTCCAGTGCGCCCTTAAAAACCTTGGATATTGTCCAACCACATACCTGTAAACAAAACCAGTAACACACATTAGATACAGAACTAAGATAAGAAATTTTAAAATATAGCACTAAGAAGACAAGCATCAGGTAAGTTCCACCACACCAAAACCGATAACACATTAGCTTAAGGGCTAACATAAGAAGTTCTAAAATATAGCACTAAGAAGACAAGCATCAGGTAAGTTCCATCACACTCTGAGCCAACAATAAGCATGTAAAAAAATGCAGCAAGCTTTTGAATAGTTACATCAGAGTCCAGAGAAAAGCCTATATAGACAGTCCACAAATACTCGTGATATTATATATTCTTACATAATGTTACTAGCAATAACAGCTTTATTGTCTTTCCCTTTAGTGATTTCACATAAATTCAGCAAATCACGAATGACCATCACCAGAAACCTGTTTTCCTGCCATGAATACCAAACATGTTAAACTAATATAAGCAACAAAAAAAACATACAAGGGATGAGGTAGCAACTCCATACAAGTACACACATGACCACATCACAATGACCATCTGGCAAACATTTCCTGGTGTAGATAGAACGATACCTGATCTTCCATCATGGAACCAGAAATAGATCCTATTGCCCAACATAATGTATTCAAGTTGTTCCAAGTCCAATCCTCACCACTTAATTGCTTACTTAATTTCCTTAGCATCTGCATTACATAGATGATGAAACAACCCATATTGAATATAAGTTAAAAATCTGCCATGAAGTTAAAAGAAAAGAATGAACAACATAAAATGGTTTATGCATAAGATTCCTAGTGAAAATTAAAACTAAAATCCAAGAATGAACTATCATTAAAAGGGGAGTGCTTCATTCTTCATAGAATCAACCACATTTGAGAGCCAACTTCCTTTTTCTCTGAGCATTCCTTTGTTTGTCACTACCCTAGTGATATCATATGCAACAGAATATCTAAATGACAGATTATTTCAGTTGTTTAGAGATAAAGTAAAAATGTCATTTTTCTTGGGGAACACAATGCATCCATGGACTCAGGAAAATTATGTCGAAAACCAGTAAATAACACCATTTAACTTCTAGAAAACAGAAAATTATAAATGTCTTGTAATTCTATACCTGCTTTTCAGTATCCTCGTGATCCAAGTGAGACAAATAGATCAATGTCTCCCTCATAATCTGCATCATATAACTTTATTAACAACGGAATCCAGGAGACAACAGCAAATTCAAAGAAAAAGAGAAAAAAAATTAAATAGCATAACAAAGACATAGACTTCTAAAACATAAGCTGTTGGAATAGAGTAATACAGCTTTTTAAGTTTTGGACAAAAAATTAAATAGCATAACAAAGACATAGACTTCTAAAACATAAGCTGTTGGAATAGAGTAATACAGCTTTTTAAGTTTTGGACCAAATATAATGAGCAACATATCGTTCAGATGACAAAAGAAATTTAATTTACAGGCATATAAAATACTAACATAACAAATATAATATTACTAGCTGAACTTTACAAATAAATGAGAAAACGAAAAATAATAAAACCATCATATTAATAAATCACAACATATCATTCAATCCAATTAGTCATAATTAGTAAATACATTTTTAAGGTGGTAAAACCATAAAAGGCTGATGCCTTTTGACTAAGAATTAGATTTGGCCATCTAGATTAAGCATCATCTTTAATATTAGAGGTTCATCACCTTATATTGAACAAGAACATCATTATCTTTCATTGTCTCTCGAACTATGTTGCCATTTTCATCTTCAACTATAAGAACCTCCTCGGGCTTAGCCATACGGCAAATCATGAGCATTCTCAACTTCGACATTGTACCAGCATAAAGTTGTCTTCGTTGCAGAATCTGGGCTCCAAGGCCATCAACCATGCTAGGGAGCAAAGGCACCTGCCAGATTCAATTCATTGACAAGAAATGACTCATCCTTCAACATTAACCTAGAAGTGGAAAATCCTGTAGCAATTCAACATTCACAAACTACAAGCAACATCTATTCACAGAAATAATCAAAATAAGGATGTTGTACAATCTACAGTTAGTAATCCCAATTTCACATCAATTTCAAGTAACGTAGAAAATCGGTCCAAACAAAACAAAAATGAAAAAAAAAGATCATATCTAGGTGAGTCATCCACAAAAATGTACAAAAAAACAAGTAGACCAGTGTGAGCTAAATATGTTTTTCCCACATTTTATAATATATATAATTGCTGGATTTGAGGGCAATAATAGGCGTGTCTAATTGTTTCCAGTTGCACACTCTCAGAAACGGAGAAAAGTACGAGAACACCTTTTCCCACAATGGCGGCTAAAATAAAAGAGTTGCAAGATGCACTGTGCATATAAGTGGTAACAGCAGAGCTGTAATGGAATCGCAGTAGTTTTCTACAATTCAAATCCCTTAAAATGGTTTAAAGCTAACATAAATTATCACTATACCTGCAGTCCAATCATGTTTGCAGTTACAGCAGGATTATCCATGTTATGATTTGCATCAAATAGCTCCAAAACCAAGGAGTTCCAATAATCCAAGCAAACCTATTTAAGAAGATACAAAACACAATAATTTAAACCAAGTTCAGAGAGGTTAAAAAAGGAACAATCAGATAGAAAAAGTAATTTACTAAAATATCAAATTGCCATGATACCTTAAAGACCTCAGTATCATCCACATAAGATATGTGGATAAGGTACTCCAGACCCGCTAATAGTGCAGAAATATTTTCTTGTGCAGTCTCTAGCACCCGAATGTGAAACTGAAAACAAAGAAAAATGTTGCAAACATGATCATCAAAACGACCAAGTGAAACTGAGCTATAAAGTGTAGGAACATTTTAAGCTTGACCAATGCATTTAACAAGCTTAATCAAAGAAAAAGAATCAACCGCAAAAATCATATTTAGGACAATAATATTAGTAATTCAGATTTTTTTTCTTTTCATCAAAATGCATTTGAGGGCTCATCAACCACATCAGATTTAGGACTTAGTGGACACTAAACCAACCCTATCTCATTAATCATTTTCCACATCATGAACAAGAAAGCTTTGTTGATTACATTGGCAACTTACCTTGTAGAATGAAGTGAAGAATAGTGCCAAATTCTGAATGAATGCCTGGAGCAACAACATGAAAAAATAAGTTAACACGGGAAAAATTTATCTTAAATTTCACGTCAGACAGGAACTATCTGACTAGAAACATACCTGTTCTTCACTGGTTCCATGTGCATAAGCCTCAGGGATGTCAGTAGTGGGAGGGAGAATAGCCTAAAAACATTCCAGAAAATATTGTGATATTAACAGAGGATAAAGGAAAGAAAGAAAACCAAAGAATGAAGAAAAGCAACATAAAATATACATACAAATCCAATAAATAAAAAAGTGAGTTTTGCAAACCATAGTTCTAACTGCAAATATCAATGAACTTTAAAAGTACATGCTGACAAACCTGCAACTGGACCATGAATATATTGTACATCTTAACATATTGCGCGTTATAGTAGTCCCCAAAATTTAAGGCAGCAACCTGCAATCATCCACAGATCTAATGAATAAATTTCCAGATTCTTAGTGACAACAATATTAGTTTACTCCATTAGGAAAAATATTCTTTAAAATAGTTTTACCTCTGTTAGGCATTGGAGGGTGAGATTCCGGTACGACGGCATAGGGAAAAATTTTAAGAGTGTTTCCAGCTGTAAAACACATAAATACAGCATGAGAGGTGAAACATATATTAACAAAATAAATAAAGAACCTCATCAGAAAAAATTGCATGTACAAAACATTAACAGCCAAGTAATTTGAGAAACCGAGAACTGTTTACCAGTGTCGATTCAAATATATAGCCAAGGGGAATCCACGAAAGAAACGCGTGCAAGGTGGATAATGTAGCCCGTATAAGCTCTGTTCTTTGAGATGCAGATAGTACATACAAGCATAACTCATGAATGAGTTGAAACTCACTGTTAAAAAACAAACAGAACATTTAGCCAGATGACTTGCACATATAACAAGCAAATGTCAAAGATACAAACGTAGCTTGGAAGAATAAAATTATCATCGATGAGACCTTCAATTGCTTAATACAGCAGAGCAAGGTAAATGATATCATTAATAATAGTTAATGAGAAAGCTTCGGCTCTTTTCTTTGTGCCAATAAAAAGTGAGATCTTCAGTTTATAGTTCATTTAACAGATTTTACAAGTAAATTAAAAATATATATCTCCATATTAGGTAACTAAAAGGACAGCTTGATATTTAATCGATGGAAGTCAATTTTGGTCCTGTTCCTTTACAGACCAATTTTTTTGTTACTTCTGTTTGAAGTAATCCCAGATCTTGTTGCCAATTTCATGTGAAAACCCATATTATATGTCAACATATGATACAAAATCAAAAGACATGCACACACATGCCATGTCTACCAACAATTACTGACAATTAAGCTTTGGACTCTTCCATTAAAAACCAGCAGAAAAAAACACTAATCAATCCAAGAATAGATATCTTATAAAACTGGAAGAAAGTACAAACAGAGATCGTACGAAAGAAAGTCCAAGAACAGTATAGAATGGCAACATTAAAAACAGAAACTAAAACCTCAATAACAGACATTCACAAAAGTACAACTCTAATAGCTGAAAATAAGTAAAATAGTTCCACCTGTTTAGAGATTGTTTAAGCTCTTTGATCTTCTGTTGAGTCATTTCACCTCTCGAGAAATCAAAAACTTCTTCACTTAGAAGCTGACCACAGAAAAACTCATATTAACATCAGAGATTCTGGAAGATGTTTACAAAGAAAGAATTATGCTACAAAACTTACTTTCAGTATCGCCATGCAATTTTCACAAATTGTTTCACTAGTTTTTGCTGCTGCAACAAGATCAGGAATGAAGCTTCGCCATCTAGCTGGCCAGTCATGTTTCAGGATCTGGAAATTCAATACACGTCACTTTCTAGATAATAATAATAGAATCTAATGTAGCCATCAATTTCCTCTCATTTTGGATTAAAGCAATACTTGTGAAACCATTTATGCAGAAACTCAGCAGTAGGTTAACCAAGGGATGAATAAAAAAACACCCTTTGGCGTTATAACTTAAAGCGATTGTGATTAATAAAGAAAAAGTACACTACGAGGTAAAGCCCCAGCCACAACTTGCTTATTTGGCACACAAGCAAGTCTGTCCCTCATATATGAAATATTTTTTCTTGAGGCAGATAAATTATACCTGAACCAATATGATATTCAGCTTGTTGACATAAAGCCTTTCTGCTCGAAAGGATGCTTCATTGCTTGACAGCTAGAAAATTAGAAACTACATGTAAGAAAGAATATACAAATAGAAGGGGAAAGGGTACTAAAATGTATTTTTTTGAGAAATTCCACAATCCTAAAGAAGATGAAAAATAAATTAATCTTCTACCTGTACAATGACTTCAGAAATGTAATTTTTCATTCCATCTCGCTGCTCAACAGGCAAGGCATTCCATCTATACTTGATAACACCTTCAAGAACCTGTAAAAATGCATTAAGAAAAGCTCCAAAAATCATCAGATTGAACAGAGGATTAACTTCTACTTTTTTGCAATAGTCAAGTTATTGGTTGGGAAAAGTTGACCCAGAGTATTAATCATCTAGGCAGCTATAAGGTCAAGATCAACTTATAGGTACAAGCACCATGGACTGCACACAACAGAGGAATGTGAACTAGAACTCTCTTGAGCAAGTTTTCCTTGCTAAGGATTAAAGATCATAAAGCAAATACTCATTTTCATTTACCTGCAAGGCAAAGAACTTGGTATTAAGGCTCTTTGTTTGTTGCAGGATGTGCACAACTTGAAGCCACATATCAGGATTATTTTGCAGATCTCGCAAGATCTGATCCGCTTGTGCTCTCTGTAATTTGATGTACAATTAAGGAAAAGAAATTTCAAAAACAAGTAAAGATATAAAATATAATTATTGCCTTATGAGGCATGACTTATATTGGGGAAAAGAAAAACAAGGAGATGCATTAAATGCCAGAAATATAATTATGGTTGTAATTATCCGATAAATCATTCACTTTTATCAGTAGTACAACCAAATAAAACAGATATATTTGATCAACAAGGTGAAACTAGGACTACTACTACAATGAAAACTGGATGATGAGAAAAGGTATTCTATAAAGTTGGGATTGTTAACTACATAAGGGAAACACTAATATTTAAGGTAATCAATTTGCTACGAAAAAAAACAGAGAACAAGAATTATCCAAAAGTATATCCAACTAGAAATCTCTAACTACTGACTTCAAAAAGGCCTAATTAAGGCGAGAAAAATAAAAGGGACACTTCTTTTCATTTTACTTCTATCATAATTATTCTATTTTAATGGAAGAAATAAAAGCTATCAAACCAAGAGGAATAAAACTTAAATGTAAAGGCCAATCCTAAACCTGGAACCTACATTAGCTAAAATGCTTTAACCTTCATTTTCTAATAGTGTGAAAAAAGTCTTCAAACTTATCAGTTATCATTAAGAAAAGGGATAATTCAAAATTGGACAAGAATTGAAATATAAATTTTTACACCGCAAGTAACTTCCCAGTTCCCAGAAGGCAATGGTCCGACTACTAAGCTCCTTAATCACACCTATCTTGACACATTTATCCGCAAAATCAGAAAGAAATTTCAAGTCCTAAATTCAAAAATGTATTCAAGTATAAACTCACTGACATTAAACCCTATAAATTCAAAACCAACCCACATTTCCCCGGGACAATCTCCGTTTCGAAGTAAATGCCCAACCATACTAAACCCTAGGAAAACAAAATCTTCCACACACACTCCCTTACTTTCTCAGAAACCAAACATAAATCACTTCAAACTAAAACCACTCCTAGTTTCCAAGTCAAAGAGTCAAGAAACGGAAACATCAAAAAATAAATAAAGGAAAGGGAACTAAAACAAATAAATAATCAAACCTCTTGTTTAGATCCGGTGCCGTAAAAGGCAGCAACGGTGGCGTCAAGTAACGAGACATCAATCGGCTGACTCAAATCCCTAAGCCTCTCAGCCGCCATATCTAAAATAATTCAGCTCTGTTATCACCCACACAAGAAAATGAAAATCCAACACAATATCTGGTCCACTAAAAATGGAAGTGAAAAAGAAAACCCTAGGAACTGTACCAAGCCAAACCCTAAAATGACAAGCATAAAAAGAGTAGAAACAAAAAGGGAAAATAGAGGATCTTCTAGAAAGAAAGAAGAGGAGAGAAGGGTTTTTTGAAAAATAAATAATCGTAGAGAAAAAAAAAGAAATTTTCTTATATAAATGAGAGGGAGTGATTATTTTTTTTATCCAAAAAAGAAAGAAAGATAGCTTAAAATTGAAGCAGAGCGTAAAGAAAGAGGGAGTAAGGCGGACGGAGCTTGGAATACAGTTTGAAATCCTTTTCTTATTTATTTATTTTATATTTAACCCTTTTTGTTTTTTTATTTTATATTTTAGTTTTGATTTTTGTGAGAGATTTTGGGACCCTAAAATTTAGAAAAGCGGGAGTGCAGTGGAGACCCAGGTGAATGGTTCCATCTTTCCTTAATTTTGTGGGAAAATATAAATGAATTAGAAGTAAAATACTAATATGGTATGCTTTTTTAATAAAATAATTCAATTTGAAATTATATTACTATTTTGGCTTAATATGCATTTGGTATCTAAGTTAGGCATTTTTTTTAAGTTGGTACTTAAAGAAATTTTGTTCACAATTTAGTACTTAAACTAGGCACACTCTCTTAAATTGATATAAAAACTTATACATTTTATCAATTTGGTTCTAATTCGAATTAATTCAATAAATTTAACTATTTATATTTAAAAAACTTATCAATCTACTATTTGTTCTTCTCTTAAATGGTTTGTTCTTCTCATGTAAATGTTATATCACTTTCATGGTATAAATTTTTTAACAATAACTTGATGTTATTTTATGGTAGAATGCAGTTATCTCATTGGTGTTTCGATCTGTTAGGCTTGTTTGATTTGACAGTATCCTGAAAATGACTAAATTGATGGATTTTTAAATATAAAGGATTAAATTGTTGAACGTTCTGAATTAGGACCAAATTGATAAAATACATAAGTTTTGATGACTAAATATGTTAATAAAAGTATCATAATAGTGAATATAATTTAAGTCTGGGTACCAAAATGGGAGCAAAATAATTTTAAGCATCAAAAGAAAGTGTCAATTCACGTACTAATTTAGAGTAAAAAATATTTATATAGCAACTTAAGAAAAAGAGATTAGTTCATGTATTAAATGTATATTTAAAAGCTTACTATTTTTAGTTTATAGAAATTCAAATGTTATGGTTAAATTATTAAGAATTAAAAGTTACAATAAAATACTCAAAACATGAAACAAATTCTTAAAATAATTATTATTCAATTTATTTAATGAAGAAAAGGAGATTGAGAAAATTGGGTAACCAACAATATCTGAAAGCAAACAGCTTTAAATGATTGATTGATGCAGAGTTGTTAGGGACAATGGCAATGCTAACCATCATTCAATCTCTCTAACCAACACTCAAACTCCTTAACAAAAACAAG
Source organism: Hibiscus trionum (assembly GCA_030270665.1). Lineage (NCBI taxonomy): Eukaryota > Viridiplantae > Streptophyta > Magnoliopsida > Malvales > Malvaceae > Hibiscus > Hibiscus trionum. Next base: position 9,961,104 of record BSYR01000016.1, read on the forward strand.
TGATACACAGTACACTACACTACTCCAAAAAAAAAAACAAGGTTTGTATTTATAGGCCTAAGGGCCCGTTCGGAAATGAAGTTGGAACAAATTTTTGAAGTGTCATCGAAAAAGTTATACCGAATGATTAAAAATTACGCGCCTTTAACTAATATTTACACTTGATTTGTCTTCAAATCTAGCTTTTGAAAAAGCTGAAATTTTTAGTTTTTTTTCGAAACCATAACTCACATTATTTTTTTCTCTCTAAAATCTCGTTTTAAAATCAATCCTGAACGAAGCCTAAACCAATTTCTTTACCTTTTCCACTACTTTTCCATTGCTAATTCTATTTTTGTTTTTACATTTTAAAAATAAAAGATCAGTGTATTTTTTCCCAAGTGTTTCATGGGATCATTCCGATGACCTATGATATCAACTTATTGCGACAAGGTTTATGATAAAATAATTGCCCGACTTATTCTCATTTTCCATGCCATCACCATCCATTCATAAACACCCCAGAATTATGTTTCTTAGGGTACAACAGACGCCAATAGCTTTTGAAAATCCCAAACACCAAGCACTAGGGTGTTCATAACTGGTTCAATGGGTACTCAGAGGCCAAATAAGCTTATAATGTAAGTTAATAAAGTAGAAGAAAAAATGAAAATAATAATAATATGATAGTGATATTTGACTTATTGGGCCTCTGAGTACCTATTGGACCAGTTATGAACACCCCTGCCAAGCACCATCAGCATCAGAAGCTAAGGCATGGCATGCCAATTTAATTTTCTTGGACTTGTGAGTTATTATTTGTGATTTGTTAAGGGTTTTTTTTTTGTTATTATTTCACCTATCATTAAATTAATTTAGAAGAGAGTTATGTATAAATGGACTGAGAAGTAGTAATAGAGCTTCAAGAAGCTCAAGACTATTATGACTAGGGGAATAGTTTTGATGCAGCCATAGTCTTGCAAGGATTTTGTGGTTTTCAGTTATGCTTCATTATGTGGGTTTAGATGTGTTCTTTTGAAGAGGAGAAGGCATCACTTGTGCTTTGAGATAGCTTAAACCTTATGTGCGTAATTATTCACAGGGGAGGACGGTGGTAGTAGCCTAAGGGGGCCTTGGCCCCCCCAAAATTTTGAACATTTTACATTTGGTCCTTCAAGTTTTTAGAAAATATTAATTTGGCCTTCTCAAAAATTGAGAAATTTTAATTTGACCCCCTCAAAACATTAAAAATTATCATTAAATTTTTATTTCTTTAAATATTTTCAATTAAGTCCCCTTTTAAATTTTTGAAAATTTCTCATTAAACCTCACAATTTTTAAAAATTTTAGTTTGCGCTTCTAAAATTTTTAGAAGTTTTAAATTGGCCCCCTCAACTTGTTATATCAAGATCCGCCCTGATTATTCTATTTATGATTTGAAGCTTACGACATTGATCTTGCCTTAAATATTTGAGCGCACTATTTTTGAGTCAAACCGATCAATGGAATGCGGTCAAGAGGGGGTAAATTCGTTATTTGAAAATTGGTGGAAGCTTTTTGAGAGAAATAAAAATAATGCAAGTAATTTAGAGTAGATCAACTTCTTAAATGAAATTTACATTTATTATATTAGCTATTCACACTCATAATTTCACAAATCCACTAATTTATATCAATCTTTAAGGACAAACTGTAACCTTACAAACCCTTAAGGTTTGTACCCAAAATATTAAGTCTACACACTATCCTAAAAAAAATTGCAAATTGCAAACAACAAAAAACTTTACAAACGTATATATGTTTTCTTAAATTCTCGAATTAGAAGACTTAATTGATTGCGTTTTTCTGCGAGGGGCTATTGCTTATTTGGGTTGAACACGAGGGTAAAAATATCTCTCTAGCCTTAAAAAAACAAAAAACAATACTCAATGTTTTTTTGCGTTCGTTTATCATTTTAACGAACGAATACGAACAATCTACATTCTTTAATGAACGAACACGAACAAAAAATTATGTTCGTTTATTTGTTCGGTTATAATTAAATAAACGAACATGAACATACCCTCGTTTGTGTTTGTTCAGTTCATTTACAAGCCTACATGGCATAATAAAAATAATAATAAAATAATTCATGTCATGAGAGAGGGATCAAAATAAGAATAATTTGAAAGTTTAGTGATTAAATTAAAATTTTTTAAACTTTCGTACCTAAAATAGGAGTGAGAAGAAAGTTTGTTGGTGAATTTTGTAATTTACCAAAAAAATAACAAAATATGTATACGTTATTCAATTGGCTTTCGTTTCGTTTACTTTCGTTGGGAGACTGGGCTCTGGACCCAGCTGTACACATGTCATAAAAATGTTCCATTCCCACGTGCTCGCCATCACGCTTTGACGCTGATAATTTTTCCTACTTTACGCAGTGCCTCTTCCATTTTCTCGCCTTCCAAACACACCTTCCTCTCGAAAATGTCAACTCTTTCTTCAAAACCCTATCAAATCGGCCATGCTTTAACTCCCAAGAAGGAGAAAACTTTCATTGTACCTTCCCTCCTTTCTCACGCCTCCGAGAATGGCGTTGTTTTAACCAAAATCGACCCCAGCAAACCTTTGATCCAACAAGGACCGTTCGATTGCATCCTCCACAAGCTCTATGACTCCGATTGGAAACAAAATCTCCAGGACTTCGCTTCCCGAAACCCTAACATCCCCATCATCGACTCCCCAGATTCCATCGAGATTCTCCACAGCAGAATCTCAATGCTCGAAACTGTTTCGAAACTGAGAATAACCAACACCGGTGTCCCCAAACAGATCACCATTACAGAATCTACGGATACGGAAGATCTGAAACTCGACTTCCCGTCGATTGCTAAGCCGTTAGACGCGGACGGCAGTGAGACGTCGCATATAATGCATCTCGTCTTCGACAAAGGTGGGTTAAAGAACTTAACGCCTCCGTTTGTTTTACAGGACTTCGTCAACCACGGCGGCGTCATCTTTAAAGTCTACGTAGCCGGAAAATATTCCCGGTGCGTGAAACGGAAGTCGCTACCTGATATTTCGGAGGAGAAACTGGCCAATTTGAAAGGTTCGTTGCCGTTTTCGCAGGTTTCGAATCTGGCAGCCGCAGGCGGCGAAGGTTGTGAATTCGAAAAAACAGAAATGCCCCCGGAAAAACTAGTGGAGGAGTTGGTGGAAGGGTTAAAGGAGGAATTGAAGTTGAACCTGTTTAATTTCGATGTGATTAGAGATGGGAGAAACAAGGATAATTACATAGTCATCGATATCAATTATTTTCCGGGGTATGCCAAAATGCCGGATTTCGAATCCGTTATAACGAATTTTCTACTTGATGTGTGCTCAAACAGATGAAATGTGGAGAAAATTTGCTCAAATAGAGGTACTTTCTGAAGTTTTAATAAGCTCCCATTTTGGCATGCTTTGTATAATCTTACACTGATAACTGTAGTTCATGGATTTTTCCGCTTTTTATTGACTCCAATTCTGCATTCTGTGTCAAATGTGGATTTATTATGTTCTTTGTTTGCCTGTAGTTTGCAAATTGTGCTGAAATTTCGTATAGATGAATTCAATATAGTTGTGCTATCTATGTTATCATCTGGATTCAGGGGTGCCGGATAGCATCGTAATTTGTTAAATATTCAAAGCATCCTATTATATACCTGTTGTACCTCCGATCTTCGAGTCCTTCGAAAATTTCCCTCGGCATGGCTGTCATGAGTCAAGACCGCTGTTCACCTTCTTCTCCAACCTCTTTTCTCCACCGTGCACCCTACTTGACGGCCTGTGGCTCTCCGCCCAAATCAACAGGAGTGAACCTCCTTAAACCACCACCATCCTGTTTTCGCCATCAACAATATCCATATCAGAATATGTATTTGGATTGCTTGTACATTGAAGGGAACAAGTTGTTTGGTTATCATAGCCATAAGTGATTGTTCGAATAACATAGGTACTTGTGTGATAGACCTATTCTCTGATCTCTGTTTTTTTAGCCTTAAAGATTATAGTATGCAAATGAAAGTTATGGTTATGGCTGTTGTTGAGTTACTAGGTTGAACTCCGTGTTAGGCTCAATGTTTAAGATTTGCCATCTAAGCTTATTGGGTAGATTCTTGTGATAGGGTAAAGAGTTCCCTTTCATCCTTCATGCTCATTTCACTTCCAATTAAAATAGATGAAGGAAAGTATTTAGACTTTGAGGGGTACTAATTATTGTTCATCCTGGAGACCTGAATTCAATCGCTTTGTTTGCAAGGTGTGTATGTTGTGTCAAAGAGTTAAGAATATGTATGAACAGATACTACATTGTAATCACTTTTAGACTATTAAAAAAATCTTTATTGTTCCTTTTAGTTATTTTTAAAACATGATTTAACATGTTAATTAAGCTAGTGAAATATTACATGTAAATTTAGATAGATTCTATGTGGAACGTACAGATGGGGTTTGGTGTTGGGGCATATATGCAAATGGTAGGAAAAGAATGTTATGAGTGGCATTCAGTTTTGGGAGCCATGGGAGAACATTATGGGTGATGAAAAATAGGGAATATGTGGGAGGAGTTTGGTAATGGGAGCCAGCAGTTGGAGTTTGGTAATGGGAGGAGAATAATTCGTCACCAAAATATGCTTTTGCCTTTCACCAAAATAGGGAATATGTGGAAGTTTTATTTAAATAGAGACAATTGATGAGACACTCTTAAATCAGTTTATTTCTTTCTCAGAGTTTAAACTCTAAACTTTATTTAAGTAACTTAACGCCTCAACATACAATATACAATTTTAAATAATAAATTTCAAAGTTATTCATGTAATATATATATATATATATATAAATTAAAAGTTTATTTTTAAAAGGTTTAATTGAAAAAATATAACACAATATACAATTTTCTTTCCTTGCACTCCTTAACTAAACCATGGTTGGGACTAATCCCCCTTCCTTTTCCCTTTCTCATTTTAGATATCCAAACAAAATACAAAATCTTTTTAGGGTCTGCTTGGTTTTAGAAAAAATATATATATTTTTTATTTTTGTTTTCTATTTTTATTTTTAAAAAATAGTTTTCATTTTTTGTTTTCTAAAAATTAGAAAACACGTTTGGTTAATAGAAATAAAAACTTGTTTTCAAAAATAAAAATAGTGAAAATGTGTTTGGTATTTAATTTTTCAAAATAAAAATGTTTAAAGGTCAAATTAGCTCTCAACGAAAAATTTAAAAAAAATCAAATAAGCTCTTATAATTTTTTTACACCCAATTTAGCCCTCATAGTTTAAGTTACAATCAACTTGACCCTCATAATTTAAATTGCGATCAATTTAGCTTTCCCATAACGTTTATCGTTATACTTGACTGTTGACTCACAAACAATCATTAAGATAGTGACACGTGGTACACATGAAAATATTAAAAAAAATCTAAGAAAACATATTTAAAATTAACCCCTCTACAACTACCCACCTTAAAATAATTTGCTAGTTAGTTCTCCTCCACAACTACAGTCTTTATTTGGATCCATTGAAACACTGTGGAGTTTGCATGAATTGGAGTTAAATCTAACATCTCCATGTTTTAACATCCATTTTCTTCTTAAGACATGTGATTTATTTATTAAGGATTTTTTGTTTCCTAAGAAATTAAAAAAACTCGAGTAAAATACTTGATTCACATGGATTAGAGGAAGACTGGATAGTTCTCACAATAACGATAACAAATATTGTTTGCGATTTGATTTAAAAAATCAATAAAGACCAAATTTAAAAAAAATTAAAACTATGATTGTTTTGAAATAAAAAATCAGTAAATGTTAAAATTAAAAAATATTTTTAAAATTATAAAAAATAAAATTTTTAAATATTTAATTTTATATTTTTTATAATTTAATGACGTGACACTTTCAGAGTGTGCCATGCGTTATCATTTTATTAGTTTTCAATGAGTTAGTGATCAAAATTTGGTCAACCATTACAGAAGGACTAAATTGAGTGTGTTTCGGCTAACGAGAACTAAATTGGGTGCAAAAAATCAATAATGGATTAATTGAATATTTTTATTTTTTTGTTGATGACTATTTGATTTTTAAATCAAATAAAAAATAATTACTCATTAATTAACTAAATTAAAGTATAATTATTAAAAATATTATTATAATAAAAATAAAATATAATTAAATAAATTAAAGTTCTAAAATTGGCATTAGAAAAATTCGAACCCGAGCTAAATAGAGTTAAAATTTAAATTTAAAAAACTTTATTTTTATAATTTTCACTTTTCTAAAACATTTTCAATGAAAATGGTGAAACACTATTTTTTATGTTTTTAAAATTTCTCTCGTTTTTATTTTAATTTTTAAAAATTATTTTCAAATTTTGCAATCAAATATGTTTTTTTAACATTTTTTTTATTTAAAAATAAAATAAAATATCTTATATTCTCTGAAACCGAACGCACCATTACTTTTTTTCTTTCTTTTTTCTTCTAATTTCTTTTCTCTGTTGAATTGAATCTCATGGGTCTAAGGATCAAACACAATAGGAATAGATTTTTGTACAATATTTTTACCACTCCATACATAATCATTCCTTTGAATAAATTTTTATAAATATATTTTTTATATAAAATATTTTGTTCACGTACATCATGAATATGGCAACATCTTTATTTATTAATTCATTGTTTATTCCGGCAAGAATTCCTTGTTCAGTCTAGCTGGAAAAAAAGTGCAATAGAAGGGTAGTGAGGAATTTGGTGATGGAATTGAAATAAAAGCATGGAAATTGAGCATAGAAAGTGACCAGAACCGAAATCATCCCATTTTTTCAATAAACATAGAAGTATTACATTTTTATTTCGGGATTTAAATTCATACAAAATAAGAAAATATGAGCAATCTTATCTACTAGGCAGCGTCTCTGCCTTTATTTCAGGATTTAAATTCATACAAGATAAGAAAATATGAGTATTCTTATCCACTAGGTAACGCCTTTGCCTTTTTATTTCGGAATTTAAATTCATACAAGATAAAAAAATATAAGCATTCTTATCCACTGAGCAACGTCTCTACCTACAGAGTGGATTTGTTATCACTGAGATGTTTGCCCACAATTTCCGCCATTGTTCCCAGTGGCTTAACACTCACTTGGGAAACAACATCCGCAAGCTTGTCATCTCCTTCATACACTATAGAAGACCTGATGATACATGATTCCGAATCTTTCTCCAAAATCTCCAACCGAATACGAACAACATCGAATCCAAGAGCTTTATATCCTCCTTCGATCATTTCCGTTTCTTTAACTCGATTTTCATCGTCAACTTTTGTGAATATTTCCTTCATACAATCACCTCCAGGGAATCCTACAGCCAAATATATTAACGTTCCAGTTCGAATCTCAATACACGCAACCCCTTCTTTTTATTCTCCAATTATATATAGTGTCGGCATTAATTGACACAATACAAATGTTAATAATTTTACACGTTTTTTTAAATATTGAATTAGTGAAAGTCGATGACTGAGATTAAGATGAGAAGATTACCCGATGCCGGAGGAAATGTGAATTTGAGAATAGTTCCAACGCCTCCATCACCTTCTAAGCATTCTACCCTTCCGAGAACGTCCGATGCTATTTTATCGACAAGCCTTCCGAGCTCGAGTCCACGGTATACATTCCATATTAAATCAGCCGGGACACCAACCGGAGTATCCTGTGAGACTTGGCCGTGCATTTTTTTCTTCTTCTTCTAAAGTGTTACTTTCTGATTTTTTTCCCTATAAGCTTGTTTTGATATTGTACATATATAGCCTTCTGAGTTTCAACACAATCGAACAACAACAAAAGGGCGGCTGCGGGCTGCCTGCTCTTTTCAAACGACGCCTACATGTTACCTTGGAATTTCCTACATGAGAATATCTTACATCTTTGTAAAGAATAAAAATATGCTTCTTCTTTTTTTTATTTTTTTTTGCCAAAAACCGGACTGAATATATACGGTTCGGTTCAGTTCAATTCAGTAAATTATTTTTATAGTTCATCCAGTTTTATTCTAATAATTTTAATTTTCGGTTTTGAAATTTTGTAGTTTATTATGATAAAATAATTTTATTTAGTAACTTTTAAACATTATTTGGTATAAAATTTTAACATATTTTTAATAAATACTTCTTAAAAAATAAAATTTTAAGTAAATAAGAAATAATTAATAGTTCATATATATAGTATTTTAAAGTGTTTCCCCCACTATTTTAAGTATAAAATACTTATTTTTACCTTATAAATAATTAAAATTAATTATAAATAAAATAAACTAAAATCCAATCCAATTCAAATTAACAATTATAATATTTTAACTTGTGAACGACAAACCATCTAAACACTACAATTCACATCGGTTTTCATTTTTTCTCAACGCTAATTAAAAGTTTATTTGGATCTTCGGTTTAGCCTCCTTAGAAAACTTCCTAATTTCGAATAAGTGGCTCTCTAGAATTCGAGTAGTCTTCAATAAGATCTCTGCATGTTTCTAGTAGAGGATTGACGTTTTTAAATTGATTTTTTATTTCATTTTTATGGAAAATAATGTTGTTGAGACTTATTGGAAGTTTATTAATCTATATTTCATGGCACTTAAATTCATCTTAATTAGTCCCATAGAGGTTCCACCCCTGCATTTGTTTGTTTTCTTCTTCACATTGGCACTTAAATTCATCTTAATTAGTTCCATATTCCGTAATGATTTATGCAGACATAATTCCGAATAGAATTATGCTTCATTAAGGCATTTTCTCACATATACTATTTGCCATGCCTTTCTCTGCTATGTTGCATGAAAATGGATAAAACGTAAGAATGTTGGATCTGCATTCTGCAGTACACAAAACCACTTAAAAGACTGGTTGAATCTGTATGATGTGTTACTAAATTAGCTGACCTCCATTTCTTGCTGCTGCTTGCTCCGTATCAATAACTGAAATATTCGATCCAACTATATTACTCGGACTCTGGCGTGAATGTTAGATATATTATTCGGTTTTTCATTCATTTGGATGATCTAAATTCAAGCCCCAAAGTAGTTCTGCAATTGTATCATATCTTTGCAATTGCAGTTTTGCATCTTTGTTTAAGCTTAAGGTGCTATTCTGCTTACCAGGCCTACTTTATTTAAGTTGTGAACTTCGGCGGATGGAAATCGTCTGCCCTTATCACGCTCCCACTTAAAAATAATGGGTTTAAGGTTTAGAGTTTAGGGTTTAAGGTTAGAGATTGTAGTTAGAGTTTATGAAATTAGGGGTAGAATGTATTTTTTAGGGTGTAGAGTTTAGGATTTAGTATGTGAAAATTAGGGTTATAGTTTAGAATTTAATTTTTAAGTGTTTTTAGGGTGGGGCGTAATTAGGGGCAGAGGATTTTTACTCGGACTTTGGCTGCACCAATTAGAAACTATTCCTTCCCAAACCGTAGAACAATGATACAAAGGATGACTAAGCCTACCACCCAATATCATAGCAATCAGGGATGAAATCAGAGTAAAAATTAGGGCAAAACATAAATATTTAAAATGGAGAGTAAATTCACAATTAATCTACTTTTTAATAAAATTTTCTATATAAATACAAGGTAAAAAATTGAGGGGGGGGGGGGGGGGGCACAGTAAACACACCTCCGTCCCTTATGACAATTCTATGTTAGTTGTGCATTACTATTAGTCTTAAAATACACATGTATAATTTTTTTTTACGTAATGCATGTGCGTCAAAAAATTACTCTAAATTAATAACCCATATCATGTGGTGAAAAGAAATTTTTTATAACTTGTTTACTTCTACATCATAAAATGTTGTGATTGAGAACTGTTAAGCAACAATCAACATATTTGGCAAAGTAGGTAAGGATTAGTTGTTTTATTAAAGGTCAAATATGATATTTACCTACTAAAATAAGTAAATCCCTTCATGGACAAGGTTAGCTTGTAAATAGGGACATCTCTCCCAAACCTCTCTTATTCAATTATACCTATCCCTTGTGTATACAGATTCAAACATATTGTTGTGTTTTATTTTCACATTCCCTTGTATCTCAAGGCAAATGACTGATACAATTAATCTTAAGTTTGAAATTTGCTGAAACCTTCATCATATATATCCAACATCTTTCAACATCACTAAACAAGTTACATGTCACTATTTATAATCCACACTTCTTTATTTCAGAAAATTAGACTGTTAGGTTTTTGGATAGCTTGCTTTTAAAGCTTTGCCAAAATTTGATTATATTGGGAAAATAGTCTATTTTAAATGGTTCATTTGCTTTCTTTTACAAGTGAATTGTCATCTTATTCGATAGTGATGTGTGTCGCTTTTCTTTTAATTAAACGATGTTGTTTTGTATTTTGGAGTTTTCATCCTATTTCAGTTATTGGATGAGATATCGATAAATGGATGAAAATGGTTTAGTTCTTCTTCTGAAAATGGATGAAAATGTTTGTGATTTCTCTTAAACTTTAGTTTTTTTTTTTTATGAAATTCTTTTTCTATTAAATGGAAACAGTCTTACCTAATGAGTAACAAATAGTCTTGACTTTTTATCATGAGACAGATACAACTATCTATTAGTTTTAGCTACAATATGCTTTTATAATTCATTTCTGGCTGTACTTGACATAATGGATTTAAAGTGTAGTTGCGGCCGCGTTTTCGGTTACAATGTTTTATCGTGGTTGCAGTCAATAACGGATGTATTGTGATTATTGTAAACCAATATTTTTTACAATAATAATTTCGGATAGTGCCGCTACTGCTATATAACTTCGCTATTGCAGTAGCTGATGTATTGATTGGTGTTTCGGTTTGTGACTCTTGAATATTAATACAAGTTTGACATGAATTTGTCCCCTTTATGCATATACATCCAATAAGGTCAAAACCCTTCACTAATTCGAAGAAAAAACAGGTCATTTTCACTCATTTCGTGTCTAAATCCATCTACAACTAACTTGTTTTATATTCGTTCACTACTTTTAATTTCTCATGTGGTCCTCCTTTTTCTTTACTTTCTTTAATTGACACAATTACTAAAAATGAAAATTGTGCATCTGTTGTTCAATGAATTGCAGGAAAAAAAGTGTTTCAGTCGAATCATTTCATATGTAATATATTACTGAAATAAAATCAAGCAAATTGAAACTAACCAGAACTTTGTTTATATACTTTACATAATGGCACCTAGCCTGTATATTTTTGTTCTTTCTGTTTAAATCTAATTGAAAAATCCAACAAGTGTGACTAAATCAAACGCATGATGTATTCAATCCCAAAGCTGCTCGAAAGATGGACCATGTCTAAGGTGATATCTGTCTGCAAATAAATAAAATGAACAAATTGTGTAATAATGGGAAAAATGAATGCAAATAAACTAATGATATATGTATATACTTACTCTATGATATCTCTCCAGTAAGAGTCGCTTGCTTCATTATCCATAAGATCTCCCCAAGCTTCAAAGGTGGTTGAAGTAGATGAAGGGTTAGATTTAGATATATCATTTGGGTTGATATTCTTGTTTTCGGGTTGGTTAACTGTGATCGGTCGACATTCGGGCGAGGCCGGAACTAATGCCGGAAGCTGAGCTGGTTGAGTTGATGACGATGAAGATTGGAATTGATGGTTGTTGTTGAACTCTACAAAATTTGACTGTAATTGAACAAGCTCATGTGGAGCAAAACCAAATGGGAGATTACTATTCGCTTGAAGTTGGTGATTTTCCGGGAAAGTTGGTCCTGCTAGAAAGTTCATCATGATGAAGTTACTGAATTCCGCAGCAGCAAGCAACTGAGTCAGGTTAGGTAGAACGTTGAGATCAGTTCTCGGCAGGTGAGTCACCGGATCGATCCCCATTTGAAGAAGCTTCTTCTTGAGATGAGTGTTCCAGAAATTCTTGATTTCATTATCTGTTCTTCCCGGAAGATGGGATGCCATTGCAGACCACCTGCGAAACCAAATAGGACATTTTGAATGCAGTCTAAAACCAAAGAATAACGTAAAAAAGAGAGAGTTTAGGGTTTACTTATTGCCAAGAGCAGCATGAAGATTGATAATGGTTTGCTCTTCTTCCTCAGAAAACCTCCCTCGTTTAATATCAGGCCTGAGATAATTATTCCACCTAAGCCTGCAACTTTTCCCACACCGGTTCAGTCCGGCAAGCTTTGGAAGCGCTCTCCAGCTTCCATGTCCATGTGTCTGAATGTAATCTATGAGAATCCGGTCTTCCTCAGGCAACCATGGCCCTTTCTTCAACCCATTTTCACCGTTATTGCTAGGCAATCTCCCCATCATCCCTTCCCTGCAACAACAAAACCAGCATTTATATATACATATATATGATTAGAAAGGTAAAAGGTTCATCGTTTTTGAATCCAAGCAAGCAATATAGATGGGGTTAGAAAGGTTTGAAACCTTTGATTGGATTGTGAGAAAATTTAAGAGCCGAAAGTTGAAGATATGGTTAGCATTGGATAGGTGGCTGAAGAGGAGCTTCTATATATAGTGTCTGGATCCATATATGTTTGAGAAATTTCAACGACAAAATCCTAAAGGGTATAATAGAGGTATTTGCTTTGTAAGATCATATCATTTCATGCCATTTTGACATTTATTTGATAATATCATTATAAATGTAATTACTAAGCTATCCTTGTCTTGTCTACAAAGTCCATCGTAAAGTTCACAAATAGTCATTTAATTGTTTTAAATTGATTATTTTGGTTATTAAATTTTTAAAAGTTATAAACATGTATTAAATTTCTTGTTTTATTATAAAATGGGCATTGAGTCATTAGATGACGTTAACAACTTAAGGGCAGCTTGACTAGGCAATTAAAGTAATATATTAGTTGTTACAAAATGGACATTAAACTTTGTAAATATTATATAATGGTCATTGAACTGTTCAATTGTTACAAAATGATTATTATACTATTTAATTGTTATAAAATGGTTGGTTACTACAAGTTATATTGTAAATTTTTTGTTTTTGATTTCAAGAGACTGTTTTCAGAAACGTTTCAAATGAGGGAATGAAAAGGATTTTTTGTTTTCAGAAATGTTTAGGGATGGCAAAAAACCTGAATTTGGCGGGTTCTGACCCAACCCGATCCGGTAGGGTTGGATTTTTATTTTGAATTTTCAATTTTCGGGTCGGGTTAGGTTTTTAAAAGATTTGAGTCGGGTTTAGGGTGAAAATTCCCCGCCTCGACCCGGTTTATTTATTTATATATATATATTTATATTTATTAAATTTTTTATATTATATTTAATATTTTTATTATTTTTTTCGGGCGGGTTAGGTTTAATCTGAGTTTTTTACTAAAATTTTTGGGTCGGAGTCGGGTTCATACTTTTATTATATAGGGTCGGAATAAAAATATATTGCACTCGAGGCGGGACGGGTTGAAATTTTAAATTTTTAAGTCGGGTTCGGAGCAGCCAAAAACCCGACCCTCTGTTGTCATCCCTAAAAATGTTCTTGAAAAAAAAACCCTTTAATTTCTTACATTTAAAGAATTTTTGGAAACATAAACTCTTAATTCCTTTCATTTGAAACGCTTATGGAAACAAAGAAATGTTTTATTCCTTCGTTTGAAACATTATGAAAACAAAGTCTCTTGAACTTAACGGCAAGAAATTGCAGTATAACATGTTATAACCAACTATTTTGTAATTGATGATCATTTTTAACAATTAAATAGTTCAATTATCATTTTGTAACAATTAAATAGTGAATTTACCGTTATGTAACAATTAAATAATTTAACGAAGATTCTGTAATAGTTCAATTATCTTTGTGCAGAAATAAACCTGGGTGGGCACAAATAAATTCTAGAATATTTAACAAACTAAATTTATATTTTAGAGTGCCCCCTGCCCATCCTCAACAATATATACATCCGCCCACCCCTATTAGCTATAATACCAAACTTATAGTTTGAGAATATTTTCGAAGGAGTTCCTTCTTTGAAAAAAAAAATCTATATAAAGCTAGCTACAATAACAAACTCAAGTAGATTTGAAATTTCTAATAGTATTTTTATATATTAAAAACTAGAAAATTAAAAATAACAAAAGCTACAAAATGACAAATTATTAAAAATTAAAATTATTAAAAAAATATTAAAATTATTTAAAAAAATAAAAAAAATTATTAAAAAGTACTTGACATTAAAAAAAGTTTAAATTTTAAAAAGAGATATACAAAAAGTAAAAAAAAAATATTGTTGTGTTCTAGATTTTATACGATAATAGTGAAGTTGAAAAACTAATTAAGGAATGTATTTTTCGAGCGTGTAATATGCTCTGAGTGTCTTGTATAATATGTTTTTTCTAATGAAGTGGCAACTCAGATGCACTTTGTGTAGTTGTTGGATATTTCAAGGTTTATTTTTTGCTGAATTTATGTGGTGTTTCTCATGGTCTTTGACTTCCGTTATCTGCAATAGCTTTGCACATCGCCAATGCTGCTAACAACTTGATACATGAATGTATTATTTTTTTTTGCTCGGTAAAACGTATGATTTTATCAAGCGAATCATACATAGCCATTACTAACATAGGCCTTATTAAAAACCCCTCTAAATCTAAGTGGAGAAAAAAAGTACTTATATAAATGAAAAAAAGAAGACAAACCCCAAAACAAAACAACCAACCAAGAACTAACACCCAAAAAACAATTGTCCAAAACAGAACATGAACAAAATAAAGCAAAGTAGTCCCAACACACCAAACAAAAGACCAAATAAATAATCCGAATCCGACAATCACTCCATCAAATGAAACAATATCGAACGATCAATGCCGCCCTTAGCAAGGGCATTGGCAAAATTATTCGCCTCTCGGTATATATGATGGAAACAAACTCCCAACAGCACCTCACAAATAACATCAATCTGTTAGAACTACTTCCAAAGAGTCCAAGACCTCCTCTTGTGATTAAGCACCCAAGCAAGCGCTACCCTCGAATCAGACTATATCACCACCGAAGCTAAATCAAACCATCGGGAATCTCGAAAAATAATTAGTGCATGACAAACAGCTCTGAGTTCCGTATTATTTAAATCTAGCATTCCCAACGGACCAAAAAACATACCAAGTATCCGATGCGTGGCATCACGTAAAACTCCTCCACAACCAGCCAACCCTGGTTTACCCCTTGCCGCACCACCGACGTTAATTTTTAACACACACTCCGAAAAAGGCGCCCAACTAGTAACATGTCGAGCAACCACTCTTGAAGAAGGCAGACAATACCTAGGACAATCCCACCAAGTCGCCTCACTAATCTCTCCCCAACAAAGATAAAGCATGCACCCAGAACAACGAACTTAATTTAATAAATAAAAAATTCCACTCGACACCCGCTTTTCATTAAAAATTAATGTATTACTAGCGAGCCATAAAGACCACACCACCGGGACACAACAAACCAGCCACCAATCTCACTCAATGCCCGAGAAGAAACTATCAAAGCCTTGTAATAAAAACTCATGAATGAAAGACGGACATACCACCTCTACTTGCCACCATTGAAAGAACAATACCCAAAATTTTCAAACATCACACCATCGACATCTAACATCGCCTCGTCTAAGGGAACACCCCTCACACGAAGCATATCCAAAATTAAAAACCGATCGAGCATAACAAACCATGTGAAACATTGAACTTTTGGAGGAATCTGTAGCTTCTTAATCGGATTTAAATCTGCTGCATCATCCAAATCAAATGACACCATCAAACGATATAAAGAACCCACCTCAAACTCGTATTATTTTGTTTTAATCTACTTATAATTGTGGTTTTACGTTGTGGCTGGTCATGGTCTTTTTGTATGTATTGACAACTATTTGAGTAGGCACTTGTGTTGTTGATCATTTTCTAAGAGATCACTTATCGAGCGAGTTGGTTAATTGTGTGAAGAGCTGTTTTAACTATTTCCTGTTTATGGTTATATGAGATATTAATTGTGTTGATGTCTCTACTCGATAAATATCTTCCTTAACTATTTTGTCATTTTTACAGTTACCCTCCTTGACAGAAAATTGCAAGTCTCGTAAAATCTAAAATGCATTAATATAAAAAGTAATATCTTTTTTTTTTGAATTTTTAAATTTTATAATATCAGTTTTCATATATTTTAATAATTTTTTTTTATTTTTTATAATTTCAACACTGGATTAATATATGTAAAATTTGATGAGATTCACTAATTGAACGAGTGATCAATGATGTTCATATTATTCCATCTTGTGTGAGTTCGAATCCCGATATTTGTATTGGGAATGTAATACATCTCTATTTAATAAAATTTTTAATTTTTTAATAATTTATAATTTAGATATTTTATAGGTTTTGACATTATTAATTTTTTTTGAAAATTTTAAAAGTGTATTTGTTTTTAATATTTAAAATTTAAATTTCTTAGTTTTTGTTTAAATATTATGTAGAAATCAATTAAGTCCTCAAACTTCCTAAAAATATTTTTGTCCTCGAAATCCTTAAAAAATCAAATGTTGACCTTCTCTCATGTCATCGTTCACATGTATATTTTTCGCAGAGGAATTAAATTTATTATTTGATATGAAGTCAAGGACAAAAATACCCCTTAAGCCTAAAAATTAAATATTTTTCATATTTTTTTTTGAATAAATATTTTTCATATTTAAAATCATGTACTATGTGTTTAATAATTTTATTATATATTTTAATATGTATAAACTTCTTATTGTATTTTTATGAATTATATCTTACATCACATATTTTAATTATAATTTGAACGTTATTCTTATCTATAACATAATTTGAATGTTATTTTAATTATTATTTTTTTGAACATAATGTTATAGTTTGATGGTCTATTCAAAAAAAATTATAGTTTGATGGCAGTGATTTTATGGCAACTATGAAATTGAAATTTTGAGGTATGGTGGGGGGTAATTGAGTCGTGTTCTTTATTAATGCATAAAAAAAACTAATGATGTTTTTTTTAATTCAAGTTTTAGAGTTTAGGATTTAGAGTTAAAAATTTATATTCACTACACCAGACTTGTTCTATGGCGGCGCTATTTGTGGCGTTTTTGATACAAACGCCGCCACCATTTCACTTATAACGGTGTTTTTAAAACAAACGCCACAAAACGGCAACATTAGCGGCGTTTTTACGGCAAACGCCGCCATAGGGTGACATATAGTGGCGTTTGCGTGAATAAACGCCGCAATATGTTCATGTTAGTGGCGTTCTCTATCATAAACGCCGCAATAGGTTTCGGGCTAGTGGCGTTTGTTAAAACAAACGCCGCAATAGTATAGATTTAGTGGCGTTTATTAATAGAAACGTCGCCATAGATTTCTTAAACCCTAACTACAACATTTATTCTCGGTCGCATAACGGATGTATTCATGGATAAACAATTAATGAAATTAAAAGTTCAATATAGGGATTTGTATTTTTAGTCGCATAACGTATGTAATCACGGATAAACAATTAATGAGATTAAAGGATCAATATAGGGATTTGTATTCTTGGTCGCATAACGGATGTAATCACGACCATTGTAAGTATTGCGATCGTGAATTTTGCAAAAAACAAAAGTATCATAATTTTAGAGTGACACTATATAATGTTGGTAATGCTTAAGGTGAGAGAACCAAAGGCAAAAGCCTATATCCCACATGGGCTGGCAAAAAGACTTGTGAAGGGTATTTATATCCAATTTTCTTTATTGTTTTTTTGTTGTTGTCATTTTACTAATGTTTATCATTATTTCTTTTCTTAACAGCTCGTTTGATTTAACTTTTCTTCAAGTAAACTAAAGAAGATAACTTTCCCTAACAGGTAATAGTTACATTTCTTTTCATCCTTCAAGTATGTCTAATAGGTAGTTTATGTATCTGACTTATCTTTGACTTAATTGGTAATATAATAGTTACATCTATTTTCATCCTTCAAGTATGACTGATAGGTAGTTTATATTTTTAATTTGGATATGACAGAAATTGAAAATGGATAGGAGTTGGATGAATTTGCCAAGGGTAAACCCTGACTATCGAAATGGGGTAAAATATTTTCTGAATTTAGCTTTTGCAAATGCAAGCCAAGAAAATATGATTCTTTGTCCCTGTAAGAAGTGTGTTAACGTTAATTGGCACATTCGTGAAGTTGTGCATGAACATCTAGTTATTTTTGGCTTTGTTCCGGGTTATAAAAAATGGACATTCCATGGAGAGTTGACATCTCGTACAGCTTCTTCCACGAGCAATCCACCTTTTCATCATAATTCTCATCGTGGATCTCTTAGAGAAGATGACATGGAGGGTATGTTGCGAGATGCATTTAATATGCACGATTATCATCAGTCTGTTAGAGAAGATTGTGATATTGGTGTTACTGATTTCACCGAGATGAGAAGAAGTGGATGTGATGAAGAGCCAAATGGAGAAGCGTCAAAGTTTTACAATTTGCTTAATGAAATGAATGAACCACTTTATGAGGGATCAAAGTATTCAAAGCTCTCATTTTGAATTCGCCTTTTCCATTTAAAATGCTTGGGAGGGTGGACCGGTAACTCTTTTACACAATTATTAGAGTTGTTGACTGAAATTTTTCCTTTTGCAAAAATTCCTCAATCTGGCAAAGATATGAAAAAAATGATAAATGATTTGGGGCTTGGTTATGAGAAAATTCATAGTTGTCCGAATGATTGCATGTTGTATTGAGGTGATAGAAAAAACCAAGAGTCCTGTCATGTATGCGGTAAATCTCGGTGGACGAATGGGGACACAGAAAATGTGAGTGAAGACGAAGTTACAACACGAGCAAGAAAGAAGCCAATAAAGATTCTGTGATATTTTCCTCTAATACCCAGACTTCAAAGACTTTTTATGTCTTCAAAGACTGCTGAGTCTATGAGGTGGCATCACGATGGACGAACAGATGATGGATTATTAAGGCATCCTGCAGATTCTTTAGCTTGGAAGACATTTGACCAAAAATTTCCAAGTTTTGCAGGAGATCCTCGCAATGTTAGGCTCGGTCTTGCATCTGATGGGTTTAATCCTTTTAAAATCATGAGTACTTCATATAGTACTTGGACTGTTATACTTGTTCCCTACAATTTGCCTCCATGGATTTGCATGAAACAATCATCATTTATTTTATCCATGATAATCCCAGGTGAGAAAGGTTCAGGGAATGATATTGACATTTACATGCAACCTCTTATTGAAGAGCTGAAACAATTATGGGTGGGTGTCGAAACATATGATGTGTTGAAGAAAGAGAACTTTAATTTGCGTGCAGCTTTATTATGGACTATTAATGATTTTCCCGCTTATGCAAATTTATCTAGGTGGAGTACCAAAGGCCGTTATGCTTGTCCTTGTTGCGCTGCACAGACATGCTCGACGTGATTGTATAATGAAAAGAAGTTCTCTTACATGGGATACCGTCGGTGGTTAGATGAAAATCATAGATTTAGATATGAAAAGAATATGTTTGATGGTACTGAAGAGTTCAGAAAAGCTCCTGAGCAAACAATCGGGTCTGATATCTTGTCGATGTTGAAACATATCAAGTTCACTTATGGAAAAACGAACCAACCACCAAACCCACGATCAAAGAAGAAGACAAAAGAGGTGTATGACTGTGAGCTTGAGCAGCTTAGTGATGATGACTCTGATGAAGAGGATGATCCAAATGAGGCGGAGTTGTGGAAAAAGAGAAGTATTTTCTTCAAGTTGCCTTACTGGAAGCATAACATTTTGAGACATAATCTTGATGTAATGCACATTGAGAAGAATGTTTGTGAGAACATTATTGGGACCATTCTCAATGTCGATGGAAAATCTAAAGACAATCTAAAGAGTCGACTTGACTTAGTTGACATGGGAATTCAGCATGATCTTCATCCTCAAGAACTTCGTAATGGAAAATTTTCTTTACCGCCTTCTATCTTTACGATGTCGAAGAAAGAAAAAGAAGTATTTTGCACGGTGTTGAAAGATATAAAGGTCCCAGATGGGTATGCATCAAATATATCTCGATGTGTCAGTGTTAAAGATCGAAGACTTTATTCTCTAAAGTCACATGATTATCACATATTGATGCAAGATTTAATGCCAGTTGCATTACGCGGTTGTATGTCAACGAAGGTGACATCTTGTATTATTGAACTTTCTAATGTAATGAAAGCTATTTGTGGGAAAGTTTTGATGGTTGAAGAACTTGACAAATTACAAGATCGAGTCGCGTTGACTTTATGCAACATGGAGAAGATATTCCCACCTTCATTTTTTACAATTATGGTGCATTTGTTGATTCATCTCCCTCACGAAGCTAAAGTTGGTGGACCTGTTTTCTATCGGTGGATGTATCCTATTGAGAGGTACAAATTGTTTAACATATAATCATACCATTTAAAAATTCATTTAATTACAACTACTTATATAATATTTTGTTTATTACGGTCTAGGTTCTTGAGCAAGTTGAAGTCTTACTGTCGTAATAAGCGTTATCCAGAAGGATCAATTGCTGAAGGGTATTTAGCAGAGGAATGTTTGACTTTTTGCTCTAGATATTTGGAAGATGTTGAAACGAGATTCAATAGACCACATAGAAATGAAGTGTGCATCAATAGTAACTTAGCTGAGACTTATTTGTTTCAAAGTTTTGGCGAACCACTCGGCAAAGTTGAAATTGCACAGTTAGATGACAAGTCTTGGGTACAAGCACATCGATATGTTCTCTTCCATCATGACTCAACAGAGCCCTTACGGACGTAAGTTTATATAAATTCTAATGTATTCACTTCATCTTTTATATTACCCTCATTTTTTAACCACTTAGCTTACTTTGTAGTGAATTTAAAGAAGAGCTACAATCTCAAGTACGCTCCCGAAGATTACATCAAAGAGAAATTCATAAGTTGTTCATAGAAAATTTCCATGATTGATTATCGAAGATGGTAAGCAACTGAATCTTTGTACTACACGTACTTAATAACTTTTCTTCCTTTGCTACATCAATATAAATGATAACTTATTCACCTTTTACGTGTAATAGGTTTGGTGTGGGAGAGAAGTTAGTGAAGAGGTTAAGTGGCTTTCTCAAGGTCCAAATAGAATTGTTAAAAGATATAATGCTTTTCTCATTAACGGGTTTAGGTTCCACACGAAATCTCGAGAAAGATTAAGGAGGACACAAAATTGTGGAGTAGTTGTAACTTCTTCAACTACAAGTTATGCTAGTGCTAGGGACAATCATCCTGTGGTGGGAGATGTAGAATATTATGGAATTCTTACGGATATTATTGAGTTGGATTATTATGGCAAACAGAAAGTTGTGTTATTTAATTGTGACTGGGCCGATGTAAATACGGCTCGAGGCATTAGAAGAGATCAATTTGGTTTTACAATGGTGAACTTCTCTTGGTTAATTCACACAGGTCACCAATTGATTGACGAACCATATGTATTTCCTTCTCAAGTCAAACAAGTTTTCTATTGCCCTGATCCAACAAAAGAGGGTTGGTATGTTGTACTCCGTAACACTCCTAGAGACTTGATAGACATCGGTGAAGGAAATAGAGATGACATTGAAATAAGATCAGAAACTCTACCTTTTGCAGCGCAAAACCTAGATAGAACAATCCCTAGTTCTAGTTCACAATTCCAATGGGTTCGAGAGGACATGGATGAAGATTTTAATGAAAACTAACTGCATAACAATGTAGTAAGTTTTATATCTTAACTTATTAATTTATAATAGTATTGTTGTCTCTAGTTACTAAAATGTCTTTTGTTTATTGTAGATACTATGCCTAGGAGGAAATTAAGTGATCTGCGGATAGTTCAAGTACCGAGAGAGGGGGAAGAAACAAATGATGATGATTTGTCTGGTTTTGGATCCTCGCAAGTTCTGGAGACAGTTGAAAATATAGAGATTGATGGTAATGTTCAACACTTTATTTAAATGCTAGTTGTTTGTTATTATTGACTTTATTTTAAAAAATTTATTGAATTATTTCTTATATAGGTGGAAATGGTCGAACTTGTAAGAGTAGAGGGCGCACGACGTTGAATGAATTATACAATCTTCCCGCTAGTGAACGCGTGAAAGTTTCAAGAAACGATGTCGGCCAACCCATTGGGGCAGAAGCAGGTGTTCTGGGCAGTTACTTAGGCATTGTTGCATGCAATCATGCGATTTTGCCGATTAATTATGAGTCATGGCGTCAGATGCCGAATGGTAACAAAAATCAAGCTCTAGAACTTGTTAAGGTAATAATGTCATTGTAATAATAATCTATTACAATTCAAAATAATATTTATATTTGCTTTGATTGTATCATTTGTAGGATAAATTTTCTTTAGAAGTCTCAGATGATTATCTGAAGCATGCATTAGGAAAAAAATGAAGAGACAGTAAGAGTTTCTTGAAGAAGACATATTTCAAGAACGATCTCACTCTTCAAGAGAAGCTGCAAAATATCCCGCCGGGAATTTTTCGACATCAATGGGAAGATGCAGTCAGATTTTGGAGTTCAACGAAAGGAGAGGTATGATCGATGCACTTTAAAAAATTGTCATTATAATATTGACTTTATATATAATGCAAATTTTAAATTGTAGGATCGAGAGCGCGTTGGAGTTACTAGCAGACAAAAACAGAAGTTTACTCACACCGCTGGGTCGAAGAGTTTTGCTCGTATAGCTAATGAGGAGGTATTATTATTTTTAATTATTGATTAATTTTTAATGAATTACTTTATTGGTTTAGTATTAATTTTTATTATACGTTGTAGCAAATTACAACTGGCACTAGCATTGGACGGATAAAGCTCTTCGACATTACGCATACAAAAAAGGATGGCTCTCCTATAACTCCCGAAGCTGCAGAAATTATAGTATGTTAATTAGACAGAAAATTTTGATTATGTTATAATTAATATCAATTGTATAAAATTTTGATTTGATTGTCAGGAGAAATTGAGGAAAAAAAGACCGAGTATGAAGCTACAGCTTCAACTAATGGTTCTGTTAATATGGAAGAGATCGAGAATCAAGTTATTGTTGACGTCTTGGGTCCTGAAAGATATGGTCGGGTTCGCTGTCAAGGATCATTCGTTACCCCGACAAAATATTTTGGGGCTAACTCGTCTCAGTACATGCCATCACAGAGCCAATCTTCTCAAGCAGAAGTTTATCGGTTAAAACAACAGTTATCTCAATTTCAAGCCGAGGTAGAAGCGAGAGAAGCTGAAAGAGAAAGGAAAGAAGCTGAGAGAGAAGCTGAAAGAGAAAGGAAAGAAGCTGAGAGAGAAGCAGCACACCAAAAGCTTCAAGAAAAATTTGAAGAAATGATGGCGATGTTAAGGCAGAACCAACCAAAGAACCCGCCATCTTAGTTCATTTATGTGTGAATTCAAATTAAAATGTTGGACTACGTTTTAATTCATCGTTTGAACTATATTTCACTTTAATGCTGTAGACTTTGAATTTGTTATTGTTGTGTTTACTTAATTGTTGGAGTTTTATGGATTTGATGCTGTAGACTTTGAATTTGATGTTATTATGGATTTATTTTACAGGTTATTTGGGTATTTCATATTTTTAAAATTTATTTTATAGAAGCAGTGAGTTTAGCGGCGTTTTCTAGGAATAAACGCCGCTAAAAATCCATAACGTATTGTGGCGTTTCTAAGAAAAACGCCTCCATAGAGCAGCCAATGCCAACGTTTTTGAACACAAACGCCGCTACTGAAGCATCAGTCCCGGCGTTTTAATGTACAAACGTCGCTATAGACCATTCACCTTTTGCGGCGTTTGAATATTAAAACGCCGCTATAGAATAGCATTACCGGCGTTTTGATATACAAACGCCACTACAGAACATTGACTTTTGCGGCGTTTGTATATACAAACGCCGCGATAGAACAAAACCTTTAGCGGCGTTTATGCGATAAAAACACTGCTACCTATTGCGACGCTGCTTCTTGCGGCGTTTTTGGCGGCGCTTTTCTTAATGCCGGGAGTGTTTTTAGCGGCGCTAAAAAACGCCGCTATAGGGTTATAAAAACGCCGCGAAAAGCCTGTTTTGCTGTAGTGAAAGTTAATTAATGGTAGGGCAGGCATAGGGTGCCTAAGTTTTTATATCTTTTACGTGTTGTTTCGCACTTCTAAATTTGGTCACCGGGCTACATATAAGAGAGCCGGCAAGCTAAGTGGTCGAAATTCATAATCTTATAAGAAAATAATCAGAGAACAATAAAAAGGAAAAAAATGCATGCTCATATCCCCCAGGATACCGCTGTTGGCATTCCGGCCACTGTCGTGTGGGACTTATACGGCGGTGCCAAGTTAGGAAGGCTTGTCGACAAACTACTAGCCGACGTTATCGGAAAGGTAGAAATTGTAGAAGGTGATGGAGGCGTCGGCACTATTATCAAACTCACGTTTCCACCAGGTAAGGGTGAATTAAAGGGGACATGCAAGGGTATTGTCCTCTTGATAAAATGGTAATAGTGTTTTCTAACTCCCTGATGAAAATTATTAATTCAATTTAATCCTTTTGGCACTGAATTTTCAACTTCATCCAAAAATTTATATTATTACCCCCAATTAACGGTTCATTATTATTTATTAATTTGAGTTACACAATTTCCAGAAATGAACTAATTGTTTCCCAACAATTAAAAACCGTGTAGGAGGTCAGATGACTGGTGACATGGTGGAAATAATTGCGAAGGTTGATGATGAGAATCGAGTTAGAGAAAATGAAGTGATCGAAGGAGGGTTTAAAGATCTCGGATTCGATCTTTTCCGTTTTCGGCTCGAGATCATTGAGAAAGATTCCGAATCATGTATCATCAGATCATCGATGGAGTATGAAATTGATGATGAGCTTGAAGATGTTGTTTCACGTTACGTGAGCATTAGGCCACTGAAAATAATAGCAGAAACTGCTGGAAAACATGAAAACCATTATCATGTGAAACTTTTCAACCAATAAATAAAAGGAAAGAGTAATAAATATGTGCAATATTTGATATTGCATTTCTTGTTTAATAGTAATACATAAGGATCCAATCTTCTAGAAAAAGTAAATAAATAGGGTTAAAATGGTTTGGTTTTTTTTTTTTAATTTTTTGAACCGTTCATTTTAATTTGATTCTTGATTTTTTGATATAAATTTTTAGTTTTGACTTTTTCGACTTTGTTTTGACAAAATAGTATTATTTTATTTTTTGACATTTATTTAGTAAAATTTTAATGTCTTGTTGAAATACGCCTCCAACACGGGCCTAATATGCATTGTTGAAATACCTGCAAAATAAATGAAACGCTGCAAAACGGCAAAGAAATGTTTTTATAAACTAAATCCCTTATGTCATGATACACAAACTTGAAACTTAATCACGGAACAGGAAGGGAGTAGGGGGAGAGAAAGGGGTTGGGTTGGGGGGGAGGAAGATAAAAATATGAGTAAACCCACCCGGAACATTTAGGGCAAATTTAAAATTTTAATATTATTTCCAATTATAAATAGGGCCAAATTGAAAGAATGTGAAAATAATAAGGGCCAAATTTATTGAATTTTTAATATTAGGACTAAATTGATTGATTGTGTAAATATGAAGGACTAAATGTGGTAATATACTATTATACAAAATTTTATAACAGTCGCGTTAAGTACTTAACGACCGAATTATCATTTTGTAACAAAATATAAAATTTAATTGTCTTTTATAATATTTAAAAGTTTGATTATTATTTTGTTTTTAAAAAAAAGTAAAGTTACTATTTTAGTACTTTACTCTAAAATCAATCAGGTAAGTTATGTAAAATCTTAGCTCAAACAACAAAAGACTTCAATTTCCTCCGAGTTTCCCTTTACCATGAGGTCTCTCCAACATCCTTGGAAGATTGAATCGAGGCAAAGAAAAATAAAAACAATGTTATAAGCATTAGAAGATAAAATTAAACATTAAACATAAAAATGAATGGTTAAAGCTCACAAAAATTTAACCTTTCTTCAAAATCCCTTCTAAACCCCAATTTCTTCCAATGGCCACCTAACTCTAAGGGTTATTGACCTCAAATTGAAGATTAGGAGGTGTTGCAGAAGAAAAGTAGTATGGTAATATTGATTATATAGGTATATAAACTTCTCTCTTGAGTTTCAAATGAAAGGGAAAATAGTTGAAATTAGGAAAGGAAATTGAAAGGGGGGACGATACGCAGTAAAAGAAAAAAAAATGAATGGGGTTGTTGATTCCATAATGAAACAACCCCAATTGTCTCCCAAAATTACTTGAACATGGGAAAAAAAATCAATTTTCGTAAGCAACATGGTCAATTTGGCAAATGATCCTCAAAGTTCCAAAGTTTCATAAAACACCCCATCCTTACATGGGCCAAAGCAAAAACCCCACAAGAATGAGCCCAATAACCAAACCCAACAAACCTATAGATCTAGGCTTAGGTTACCCCAAACTTTCAGGCTCGAGACTCAAACCACTAACCCAAAACTCAAATTATTACGCTTCATATTTTAAGTTTTCAACGTTTCAACATTTCACTCTTCTGACACACACTCCAACCACTTGTCACACTCCATGCTACTTTACATCAACTCGATAACATATATATATATGATAGCTCGACAAACAAAGTCATTCCACGACCGGGTACCTGACAGACTAATGGAACATGCTCATTATGACCTTAACGACGCCTTCTAGCAAAGATAATCATTTTACTAATAAAATTTTTAAATATGAATGGTTAAATTTATTGAATTATTTTGAATTAGGACCAAATTAAGAGAATGTATGACTTTTGGGGACAAAATTTGTTATTATACCAATCCCTTTGTTTCAATTTTAATGGCATGGTGACTTGTTTGTAACAAAATTTTAATTGAGTGATTAAATTGTAACTTTTGGAAGAAAAGTTGTATGTTTGCTACCAAACATATAATTAAGTGACATATGGTGTATTTTATCCAAAAATTAATTCATCTATTACATAAAATAATTTATTAATGTTAAACTCGAACTCTAAAAATTTATCAATATTGTCATTTGATCGACGAAAATCGTTGTTGATCGTTATAGTGTTGATGTGACAGTTTCCGGTGTTAATGTACTGGTCCATGATGGCGACGTGCTAGTCTACATGTAAATAATAATTTTATAGACGAGTTTAATTGACTTTTTAGAAATTTTAATGGCTTAATTTATTTTGTTTAAAATGTTTGAGGGTTTATTTAATTCTTAAGTAAAAAATATAAAAATATTCATAAATTATTTGAAAATTAGATGTAAAATTATTTATAAAATATTTAAAATTTTGGACACTTTCATCAAAAAAATTCATCATTGTTTCTCGTTTGTTTGAGTGACAATAGCTTTTTTAGACACTTGATATTCAACCTACATTAGAGTTACAATAGTTTTTTTGGGTTCGTTCTATAGTTTAAAACTGATGGGAATTGGGATATAGTTTAAACCAAATTAGTATTGATGAATCTTATTTTAAAGGCATAAAGTCAAAACTAGCCCTAATGTTTGACCTTTTGGTCACTTTAGTATTTTTTTTTTGTACGAACATACTCTTAATGTTTCATTTTTGTTCAAAATTCACCCTCGTTAGATGAAAATCGTCAATCGACTAATGGTCAATACCCTTTAATGGCGTGACATGTCTACATAACAAGACTTGCTGATGTGGCGATGCCATATGTATAGAGATGCTGATATGGCACTATGCTGACGTGGCATTATATTTTTTATATTTATTTTTCTATTAAATTTTAACCAATCAAATTATAACACGTGGCATCATCTGATTAATTTTTGAATGAAAAATTATAAAATGGGGATGCTGAGATTTGAACCTAATAATAGGCATAATGCCTACCACCAAATCAATCTCTCCAGTTTGAAAGTTAACATAAAGGATTTTATATAACCGCATCAAACTAGCATAGCTTCTTCTTCTTTCAAAGTTGTTGTTCTTTAAGAGAGAGAGAGAAAATTGCTTGCTTGCTTTTAAGACACGAACAAATCTTTGTTTTTAATTGTTTTAGCTCTTAATTTTTCTCTACTTTTCCTTTCTGAAATTTGCTGGAGTTGATTTTTTCATTGTTTGGTATGTTCCTTTAGCTACTACGGGATTTCTCTTCTTTCTTTGTTCACATTTTTGCTTTGTTAATTTATTCGATTAAAGTTTAGACCTCAATCTATTTTTGTTTGATCAATTGTATCTCTACTTGATTCTTTGTTCTACCGATTTTTTAAGGATTTGATTTAGTTTTTGCTTGTGCTTAATAACCATGGTGATTTTGCTTGATTTTTAAAGAATCATTATCCCACTACTTATGTTTCTTTACTTTTCTACCTCTAAACTTTTGTCTGTTTATAATTAAAAATCGTTATTTCTTCTGCAATTTTCGTTTCCGATTAAAGAATTATAGTGATTTAGTAAAATAATATTAAATTTTCGTTTGCTTTGTTTAATTCTTTTGAAATTTAAACTGAAATTGTTTCTTTTTTCTCCTTGTTTTCTCAAATAGGTAAAATTCGTTAATCTTCGTTGTGTTTATTCCATGAGAATTAAAACTTGAAGGACAAGAATCTTGGAAGAAGAAGAAACTATGCTAGTTTACGAGGTTATATAAAATATTTTACGTTAACTTTCAAATTAGGGAGATTGGTCTAGTGATTAGGTATTATACCTATTATCCTCTAGACCTGGGTTCAAACCCTAACATCTCCGTTTAATTTTAATTAATTTTATTTGAAAAAATATATAATGCCATGTCAGCATAGTGCCACATCAGCATCTTTATACATGTGATATCGCCACATCAGCAAGTCTTGCTATGTAGATATGCCACGTCATCAAAGGGTGTTGACCGTTAGTTGACTGAATGTTTCCATCCAACGATGGTGAATTTTGAACAAAAATGAAACGTTAAGAGTATGTTTGCACAAAAAAACATCGGTACTAAAGTGATTAAAAGGTCAAACGTTGGGTGCTAATTTTAAATTTATGCTTATTTTAAATATCAAATTTTAATATTTTTTTTAATATGTAATCGATGTAACAACATGGCATCAGTTTGAATATCTCCAATATAAAACTTAAATTTTATTAATATATTCACATAAAATAAAAATATCATAGTCGACTAAATTGTATGCAAAAACTTAATTTGGTGTCGGCTTGCTATATCAATTGCTTCTAAAAAATCAAATTTGAGATCCAAAGTAATATTAAATAGCATTAATTCATTTTATACAAAGCTTCATCGATTTTAAATTAAAAGAGAAAATCTTACAGGTCATTGTTGCTCAAATAAACGACTAAAGCCATTGAAAATATGTTTAAAAAATCATGACAAACTCTCTTTTTTAATATTGATTTTTTAATATCTCTTTTTAACCTTTTTCTGGTGTCAAGTACCTTTTTATATGTTTTTTTAATAATTATTTGATTTTTATATTTTTTAAAAATTTTAAGTACTTTTCAAATGTTTCTAAATTAAATTTCATATTTTTTGTTTTATTTGATTTTTTATAATTTATTTTTTTTCTTAAATATTAAATAAGTCTTTGAACTTTCTAAAATATCAATTAACTCTCTCAACCACATCATCATTAGCATGTGGACTGCCACATCAACATCATTCATTGTTAAGCCAATAAAGTAATGGTCACATTATTAAAATAATGGTCAACGATGGTTTCTATCGATCAAAAACAACATTAATGAACTTTTAAAATTCGAGGGTCTAATTAGATGTTTTTTCGTGGAATGGTTAAATTGATTTTTTTGTGCGAATACGAGGATTGAAATGCTCCTTAAGCTTAAATTTTATTTTGGAAAAAATTAAAATTTCTTAAAATAATAAAATAAAGATAAATTTGTTCAAAATTTAGAGTTACGCTACTAATCTTAAATAGACCTGACAAACTTGACCCGAGATCTGAACCGAAACCGAACTGAACATGATGACCCGAAACCCGAAATCGAACCGAAAATTAATCGATTTTTAGTTGAATCGAAATGGACCCGAACCGAATAGACTCGAACCGAATAGACCCTAACCGAAGAGACTCGAACCGAATAGATCCGAACTGAAGACAACCCGAAATAAATAAAAGATATTAATATAAATAAAGAAAGATGAGATATGAACAACTGCACAACTCACCAAAAAATCAAATATATTGGCTTTATAAAGCCATATAAAGGGTGTAAAAAACTGATCAACCTAAAAACTTGATTAAAACAGATCGATCTCCCGTTGACCCGAAATTGAGCTGAACCGAACCGAAAATCAACCAACCCGAAATGACCCGAAGCACAATAAAGCCGAACTGAACCGAACCAAACCAAATCTGAACTGAATGACATCATACCCAAAATAACCGAAACCGAAATGACTCGAACCGAACCCGAATCGATTGACTCGTTTGCCGCCTCTAATCTTAGATTACAAATGTAATAAAGTTTTATGAGATTACACCCTACCTGTAATGTTAAATTAGACTTGTCTGTAATGTTTGTGAACCAAACACTATATTCCTATATTAGAATCTAAAAGGGTAAATAACATTATTGGTCACTAAATTATTTTTGTTTTTTTAGTTTGGTCACCAAACTATTATTTTGGGCAAAACTGCCGCTAGCGTTACATTTTTCCCTGTTTTGGTCACTAATATTACTTTTTTCCTGTTTTGGTCACTAATATTACTTTTTTCCTGTTTTGGTCACCAATTTATTGATTCTTTCTTATTTTTGGTCACCAAACTATTATTTTTTCGTGAGTTTTTTAACGGCGGGTGACCAGAATAAGAAAAAACATAACGTTAGTAACGATTTTACAAAATAATAGCTTGGTGACCAAAACAGGAAAGTGGGAACAGTTTAATGATCAATGGCGTTGTTTACCCAATCTATGATTATATTTATATCATACTTCATAAATCATAATATTAAATAATGCCAACCAAACACTTGTTTAGAGTTCTTGGAAACTGGACAATTAATGTGTACAAAGTTGGTCTATCCAGTCCGGCTTTGGGCCAAAAAAAGGTATCTTTTGATTCCTTACAAAGATGGAATATATTCTCATATAGGAAATTCCAAGGTAAGCGGTCGACGTCAGGCCAGGCAGCCGCCCTTTTGTTGTTTGATTGTGTTGAAACTCACAAGGCTATATATACAATATCAAAACAAGCTTACAGGGGAAAAAATATCAGAAAGTAAAACTTGTGAAGAAGGAAAAAATGCACGGCCAAGTGTCACAGGATACTCCGGTTGCTGTCCCGGCTGATTTAATATGGGATGTATACCGTGGTCTCGAGCTCGGAAGGCTTGTCGATAAAATAGCACCGGACGTTCTCGGAAGGGTAGAATTCTTAGAAGGTGATGGAGGCGTTGGAACTATCGCCAAATTCACATTTCCACCCGCACCAGGTAATCTTCTCATCATGTTAATCTCAGTCATCGACTTTTATTAATCCAATATTAAAAAAAAAACGTGTAAAACTATTAAGTTTTGTATTGTGTCAACGGTCCTAACACTGTATACATAATTGGATGAGATTTGAACTGGAACGTTAATATATTTGGTTGTAGGAATCCCTGAAGGTGGTTATATGAAGGAAAGATTCATAAAGGTTGATGATGAAAATCGAGTTAAAGAAACGGAAGTGATCGAAGGAGGATACAAAGCTCTTGGATTCGATGTTGTTCGTATCCGGTTGGAGATTTTGGAGAAAGATTCGGAATCATGTATCATCAGGTCTTCTATAGTGTATGAAGGAGATGACAAGCTTGCAGATGTTGTTTCCCATGTGAGCGTTAAGCCACTGGAAACAATGGCGGAAATTGTGGGCAAACATCTCAGTGATAATAAATCTACTATGTAGGCAGGTACGTTGCCTAGTAGTTAAGAATGCTCATATTTTCTTATCTGGTATGAATTCAAATTTCGAAATGAGAATGTAATACCGCTCTGTTTAATAAAAAAAAATGGGATGATTTCGGTTCTGGTCACTTTCTATGCTCAATTTTCATGCTTTTATTTCAATTCCATCACCAAATTCCTCACTGCCATTTTGTTGCACTTTTTTTTCTTCAACTAGACTGAACAAGGAATCCTTGCCGGAATAAACAATGAACTAATAAATAAAGATGTTGTCATATTCATGATGTACGTTAACAAAATATTTTTATATAAAAAAGTATATTTATAAAAATTTATTCAAGGGGCATTGAGAATGCCTTACAACGTGGTCACAATGATTTTCTTATCAATCTTTCCCACCATCTACGGGATGAACTTGAAAATATTCTTTTGCAAGAAAAAAGCCTTTGATTGCAAAAATTTCGATGTCAGTGGATACTTAACAGGGATAGAAATACCAAAATTTATCATGCCTATGCGATGAACAAACGACACATTAATACCATTCATGCCCTGACCGATGCGAGTGGTCGATGGGTTTCGGATGAATCCGAGTTGAAATCTATTGTGGTTAATTTTCTCAAAACTTTATTCACATCTACTACTGCCATCCATACTATGTCGTGTAGGCGTAATCAATTTCCCCCCTATGTTGACCAGTGAGTTGCAACCTCTTACCTTTCCCGCTATTGATGATGAGATTTGTGAAGCTATGTTTGCTATTGGTCCTCTTAAAGCCCCGAGTGCTGATGGGTTTCATGCGTTATTTTATCAAAGGAATTGGGGTATAGTTAGTCCGAGTGTCTGTCGCTTCGTAACAAAGACATTTTTGCGGGTAATGATTCTGATGCTTCCGTGAATAAAACTCTCCTTGTTCTCATTCTCAAAGTGTCGAATCCTGAGTTTATCTCACAATTTCGACCTATCAGTTTATGTTCAGTTTTGTATAAAGTTGTTACTAAAATCATTGTGAAGCGTCTACAACCTTTTTTTGCCCAAGTGGGTTTCCAGCAATCAAGCCAGCTTTGTTCCTGGACGATCCATCTCTGATAATATTGTTATCGCCCAAGAGGTCGTCCACTCGATGCGGAAAAAATCTTGGAAGAAAGGCTGGATGGCCATTAAGGTGGATTTGGAGAATGCGTACGATCGCCTTGAATGGAATTTTATTGACGAAATCCTCTTGGATATCGGTCTTCTAGATAATTTACGCAATCTTATCATGTGTTGTGTTACTTAAATCTCTATGCAGATGATTTGGAATGGTTCTTTGTCCGACACTTTCTTACCTAGTAGGGTATACGTCAAGGCGACCCCCTTTCTTCGTATTTATTTGTGCTTTGTATGGAAAGGTTGGCTCATGAAATTCAGTGGGCTACTTTGGAAGATGCTTGGAAACCGATACGCCTTACTCGCGATAGTCATGGCCTCATACATTTATTTTTTGCTGATGATCTAGTCCTTTTTGTTGAGGCCATTGTTGAGCAGCTTTCTTGTATAAGTAATATTTTGCAACATTTTTGTATGGCTTCTGGACATAAAGTGAGTATTGAGAAGACTACTATTCACTTCTCCAAAAATGTGCCTATTGACCTTCGTTGGTATATCAGTGGCTGCTTTGGTTTCACTGAAGTCGAAGACCTTGGGCGTTATCTGGGTGTTCCGTTGTTATATAAACGGTGTTGAAAATCAAGAGCAGCCAAAATTGAAAATGGAAAATTTCAATTTTGGTAGGTGCAGCAAATGGAGAAAAATTCCAGCAGTAAAGGTTGAAAATATGAAATGGGGAAATTGATTTTTGGTCCCTAAACTTTAGGTTATTTATAAGTTAGTCCCTAAAACTCAACTATAAATAGCCTAGCCATTTGCCATTCTAACACATCCCAAATCATTCTAACCTCCTCCCAATACTAGAGAAATTAGAGAGTTTTCATAGAGTTGTTTTCTCCTTTTTATCAAGAGAGAATTGTCATTGTTTTCTCCTTGTTAGATTGAGAGAAGTTGTAATTCCTATTTTCTCATAGTGAAATTCTTCTACCTTGTCCGTGGTTTTTACCCTATATTATTTAGGGGTTTTCCACGTAAAATCTGTGTCTCCTTTATCTTCATTGTTATTTTCTCAAATTATCAGTTGCGTTTTTGCTCTATTTGACGACCGTATTCCGCAACAATTGGCATCAGAGCCTAATTTGGGTGCGCATATCTACTTACCGTATTCTCTGTTGGTTGCCACTGAAAAGTGGATCCTCCATCATAAGAAAGTAAGTTAGATATTACTCATTCATTGAAGGTGGTGGGCACTATTCACGTCAAAAAGGTGAAATAGTGGGAGCTATCTGAAATAGAAGCTATGGCAACGAAATTTGATATTGAAAAGTTCAATGGGAGAAATTTCTCACTGTGGAAATTGAAGATAAAGGCCATCCTAAGAAAAAACGGATGTCTAGCGGCTATCAGCGAAAGGCCAGCAGATTTTACGGATAACAAGAAATGGAATGAGATGGACGAGAATGCTATTGCAGACCTTCATTTAGCATTAGCAGATGAAGTACTATCAAGCATCGAGGAGAAGAAGACAGCCAAGGAGATTTGGGATCACCTCGCAAAATTATACGAGGTCAAATCGTTGCACAATAAAATTTTCCTTAAGAGGAAATTGTACACTCTTCGGATGTCAGAATCTACTTCAGTGATAGAGCACTTAAACACGTTGAATACTCTATTTTCTCAGCTTACATCCCTAAGCTATAAAATAGAGTCACAAGAACGTGCTGAACTTCTGCTTCAAAGTCTACCTGATTCGTATGATCAACTCATCATCAACTTGACGAACAACAACCTTACAAGTGATCTAGTCTTCGATGACGTTGCAGCTGCTGTTCTGGAAGAAGAAAATCGGCGCAAGAACAAGGAAGACAGACAAGGAAATCTGCAACAAGCAGAGGCCTTAACGGTGATGAGAGGAAGATCAACAGAACGTGGCCAAAGTAGCAGTCACAATCATGGTAGATCAAAGTTAAGGAGTAAGAAGAATTTAAAGTGCTACAACTGTGGAAAGAAGGGTCACTTGAAGAAGGATTGTTGGAGTTTACCTAAAAACTCCAATCCTCAAGGAAATATTGCAAACACTTCAGATGATGGAGATGCTCTCTGTTGTGAAGCAGCAACAGCCATGGAAGGCAGAAAAAGATTTGCAGACATATGGCTTATTGACTCGGGAGCCACATATCACATGACCTCAAGAAGAGAATGGTTCTATAATTATGAACCTATCTCAGGAGGATCTGTGTACAGCTGCAATAATCATGCCTTGGAAATTGTTGGCGTTGGAACCATCAAATTGAAGATGTATGACGGGACAACCAAAGTTGTTCGAGATGTGCGACACGTGAAAGGCTTGAAGAAAAACTTATTATCCTACGGATTGTTGGATAATAATGCAAGCAAGATTGAAACACAGAAAGGAATCATGGAGGTGTTCCATGGAGCGCTTGTGGTGATGAAAGGTGAAAAGATAGCGGCAAATTTGTACATGCTGAAGGGAGAGACTTTGCTAGAAGCTGAAGCCTCTGTTGCCTCATGTAATTCAGATTCTACCATGTTATGGCATCGGAAACTTGGACACATGTCAGAACAGGGAATGAAAGTCCTTGTGGAGCAAAAGCTACTTCCGGGTTTAACAAAGGTATCACTTCCTTTGTGTGAACATTGTATTACAAGTAAGCAGCATCGATTAAAATTCAACACATCAAATTCTAGAGGCAAGGCTGTTCTAGAATTGGTTCACTCTGATGTATGGCAAGCACCGGTTACATCCCTAGGCGGAGCAAAGTATTTTGTCTCCTTCATTGATGACTACTCTAGGAGATGTTGGGTGTATCCTATCAAGAGGAAGGCAGATGTGTTTTCAACCTTCAAAGTTTTCAAAGCGCGGGTGGAACTTGATTCTGGAAATAAGATCAAGTGTTTCAGATCAGATAATGGAGGTGAATATACAAGTGATGAATTTGATGACTTTTGCAGAAAAGAATGCATCAAAAGACAGTTCACAACAGTATACACTCCTCAACAAAATGGAGTGGCAGAGCGGATGAACAGAACTCTGTTAGAAAGAACACGAGCAATGTTGAGAGCTGCAGGGCTAGAAAAAGCTTTCTGGGCAGAAGCAGTCAATACCGCCTGTTATTTGGTGAATCGGGCTCCATCAACTGCAATTGAGTTGAAGACACCGATGGAAATGTGGACTGGTAAACCAGTTGATTATTCAAACCTCCATATATTTGGAAGTATTGTGTACGTGATGTACAATGCCCAAGAAATTTCAAAGTTGGATCCAAAATCCAGAAAATGTAAATTCTTGGGGTATGCTGATGGAGTAAAGGGGTATCGCTTGTGGGATCCCACTGCCCGCAAAGTGATTATCAGCAGGGATGTTATCTTTGTAGAAGATAAGCTACAAAGAAAAGAAGAAGATGATAGCACTGGTAAAGAAAAGCCAGAGACTACACAGATACATGTTGAAAATGAGTTTGAACAGAGAGATTGTTCTGAAGCAGAACCAGAGCTCGAGGAATCAGAACCAGAGAATTCTGAAGCTCCAACAACTCGTCAATCAGATCGTGTGAGAAGACGCCCCAATTGGCACTCAGATTATGTTATAGAAGGTAATGTTGCATACTGCCTTTTAACGGAGGACGGTGAGCCATCAACATTCGAGGAGGCAATGAACAACTCAGATGCTTCGCAGTGGATGGCGGCAATGCAAGAAGAAATTGAAGCCCTTCATAAAAATAATACATGGGAACTTGTGCCACTACCACAAGGAAGGAAGCCAATTGGTAACAAATGGGTCTTCAAAATCAAGAGAAATGGTGACGATCAAGTGGAGAGGTATCGTGCAAGACTGGTGGTCAAAGGATATGCTCAGAAAGAAGGTATTGATTTCAATGAAATCTTTTCTCCTGTGGTTAGACTAACAACGGTTCGAGTTGTCCTGGCAATGTGTGCTACATTGAATTTACATCTAGAGCAGCTAGATGTTAAAACAGCTTTTCTTCATGGAGATCTTGAAGAAGAGATTTACATGCTCCAGCCTGAAGGTTTTGAAGAAAAAAGAAAAGAAGAACTTGGTTTGTAGGTTGAACAAATCTCTGTACGGTTTAAAGCAGGCGCCGAGGTGTTGGTACAAGAGATTTGACTCCTTCATCATGAGCCTTGGATACAACAGACTTAATGCAGACCCTTGTGCTTACTTCAAGAGGTTTGGTGAAAACGAATTTGTTATATTGCTGTTGTATGTAGATGACATGTTGGTTGCAGGCCCCAACAAAGATCATATTGAAGAATTAAAGGCACGACTGGCTAGGGAATTTGAAATGAAGGACTTGGGACCAGCAAACAAGATTCTAGGGATGCAAATTCACCGAGACAGAAGTAGTAGGAAGATTTGGCTTTCACAAAAGAATTACTTGAAAAAGATCTTGTCACGATTCAGCATGCAAGATTGTAAGCCAATTTCTACCCCTCTTCCTATTAACTTTAAATTATCCTCCAGTATGAGTCCTAGCAGTGAAGAAGAGAGGTTGGAGATGTCTCAAGTACCGTATGCATCAGCAGTGGGAAGTTTAATGTTCGCTATGATTTGTACAAGACCAGACATTGCACAAACAGTGGGAGTGGTTAGTCGGTACATGGCGAATCCAGGCAGAGAGCATTGGAATGCTGTGAAAAGGATCCTGAGATACATCAAAGGGACCTTAAATGTTGCATTATGTTACGGGGGATCAGACTTTCTTATCAGCGGGTATGTCGATTCTGACTATGCAGGAGATTTGGATAAAAGCAAATCTACAACAGGGTATGTGTTTACAGTTGCTGGTGGAGCTGTAAGCTGGGTTTCAAAACTGCAATCGGTTGTGGCTACGTCAACAACAGAGGCAGAATATGTAGCAGCTACACAAGCCAGTAAAGAAGCAATATGGTTGAAAATGCTATTGGAGGAGCTCGGGCACAAACAAGAGAATGTCTCTTTGTTTTGTGACAGTCAGAGCGCCTTGCATCTTGCAAGGAATCCTGCTTTTCACTCAAGAACAAAACACATTCGGGTCCAATACCACTTCATTCGTGAGAAAGTGGAAGAAGGGACGATAGATATGCAGAAGATCCATACCGATGACAACATAGCAGATTTCATGACAAAAGCAATCAACACTGATAAGTTTACTTGGTGTCGATCCTCTTGTGGCTTGTTAGAGACGTAAGCAACATGGAAAGTACGAGGTAGAAAGAATGGTGTGAAGATATGATTATTCCAATCAAATCTTCAAGTGGGAGATTGTTGAAAATCAAGAGCAGCCAAAATTGAAAATGGAAAATTTCAATTTTGGTAGGTGCAGCAAATGGAGAAAAATTCCAGCAGTAAAGGTTGAAAATATGAAATGGGGAAATTGATTTTTGGTCCCTAAACTTTAGGTTATTTATAAGTTAGTCCCTAAAACTCAACTATAAATAGCCTAGCCATTTGCCATTCTAACACATCCCAAATCATTCTAACCTCTTCCCAATACTAGAGAAATTAGAGAGTTTTCATAGAGTTGTTTTCTCCTTTTTATCAAGAGAGAATTGTCATTGTTTTCTCCTTGTTAGATTGAGAGAAGTTGTAATTCCTATTTTCTCATAGTGAAATTCTTCTACCTTGTCCGTGGTTTTTACCCTATATTATTTAGGGGTTTTCCACGTAAAATCTGTGTCTCCTTTATCTTCATTGTTATTTTCTCAAATTATCAGTTGCGTTTTTGCTCTATTCGACGACCGTATTCCGTAACAAACGGATCACTAAAGCTTCTTATTTCTATTTAGTTCAG